>OX422210.1:192385118-202385118 GCA_949130495.1 Sambucus nigra
TTATAGGCATTCACACAACCTATCAAGTTCATTAGGTATACACACAACCCAAATATTTAACTTATACGTAATATCTCTCATTATTACTTGCATTACGCATATTAGATTACAAATACTCTCTCGCTTGTAACTCAGAGATAACTCACCGCTCCAATTGTCATAAAATCTCATACCCATTTTATTATCCAAATATTTTGTTATAACCTGAATCCCAATTTTATTACTAATCATCACTTCAAATAAACTTGCTACCCAGATTTGAAACAAAAGAAAATTTTCCCAGAACAGGACCTGTCATTTGAACCAGAAGCTATCTCATTTGAATGAGATAGCACGTTGTTAGAACGACATATCACGCGACAGGGGTTCTCGTTCGAACCAGACTCAATCTCATTTGAACGAGATTGAGCAGTTTCATCCCCAACTTGTACCTGCTACGTTTTTCTTCCATAAACAGTCCCAAAACCTATATAAATCAGTCCCAAACTCCTTCCATTCAATCCCAACTCATTTTCCCACATAAAATGATGATTTCTAACGTTTTAAACACACAAATTCATGATTAATTAACCCACAAACCAAAAATCCCCAAATTTCAGATTCATAAAACTCTAGTTTATAATATTTCCAATTAACTCTATTTAATCCCAGATTTACTCAACAATTATCAACATAAATTCATAGTTAATATTCAAATTACATAGACCATTCAACTTGGTATCAATTTAACCCTAATATATCTTTTAATCAAGAATTCTTCATCAAATCACATGCAATTAAAGGGGTTATATTACCTACACTAACATGAACACATTTGATGCTAAAAGAGCAAGATTTAAACACCTGCCTTATGAAATATGGCCTGATCCTTTGGTGTTGTTGGTATGGTTGCGACCCTCGTTCTTCGATCTACGCGATGGTGGTCACGGTAGTGGAAAAGGTGTACTTGTGGTGGCTCTTCCCTTGACTTCTCTTCCTCCTTCCCCCTTTTTGGTCTCTCTCCGTGTCTAAATTTTTTTCTCACGAAAGATAACCTAATCTAACCCACGTAGGAGATCTTTTATTTCTCTAATTTTTTTCCTTTATTTTACCCCAAAAATACAATTTACTAAAATGCCCTTCCGGGATGTTGGTTGACTTTTCTGACTATCTCGATCCTTCCAGACACAACGGTGCACTTGAAACGACCATATGAGTGACTTAGAAATATTTTACTTTTTATTCCATTAATTTAGTCCTGACACGATTGACACGCGCATCCCGACTTAATTTCTAAAACTGTCATATTTTTCACTCACGACAACTTTAATATTTTCATAATCATATATTACTTTACTCACTAAGTAATATACAACATAATTCTCACCAATAAACACTAACTCTCGTCAAACTAGTAATTATTTAATTTAATCCAGATTAATTATAAATAATTTTCCCCATTTAAATCAATTAATCCTAATCCCATAATTAAAGTAAGATCTTTTCAAAATACAGGGTATTACATACTTCCCCCCTAATAATGGAATTTTTTCCTAAAATTCAGATACATCTGCTACTAAGACTGAGGATCTTACAACACCATATCCTCTAGTTCTCAAAATCCGTTAGGCCCTCAGTCCATAGCATTTACCCCTAAATTTTTATCTCTTGACATAAAATCTATATCTCCTCCCGCAATTACATTTAAACAAGGAAATCCCCCCCTCAAATGCACTATTATTCAACATTGATGGTAATTAAATTACATAAATCTTGAACACGATCGAGACTCTAAAATTCTTGTCCTCGGACATATAAATGTAACTCTTAACTCCCATATCTCTAAATGAGTGATATAACAATGCGCTCTTCCTATCACCAAGTCCTGAGCACTAAACATGATAACAAGCTAAATCTCTTCGCTCGATAGGAAACCTAATACACCTCGAATCATATCAATAAGTCCCTACACACGGGGGTGAAACATTTCGTGACAACTATACTCTCTGAAGTCCCCTTAATAAGATATTATAGATGCAAGCTTGACCCTCTTGTAAGTGAGGCATCACCAAAATAACACATCCTTCCCTAGAGCAACAACCCCGATAGCCTTGCAATAATTTCCCATTATCATTCTAACCATTACTATAAAGCCTTATCCAGGATAATGTCATACTTGTATAACACGTCAATAAAATGAGTAATCTCAATAAAATATACACCACTACCAATACATTCGCTCACCCTCGGTGACACCTGATATAACCCCGCTATACCGGGGAAAATATACATACAATAATAATGTTATCAATACATGCACTAAACTCATCTCACACGCGAATCTAGCGTAAATCAAATTATCGTGACTCATTTGAGTCACATAAAACATACCTCCTCCTTCGAGGAAAAAAATCATATTTTCTACCTTACCAATCACCCTGGTTGCTCAAAGGGTTCCTCCTCCGGGACATAACACTCTTATCCGAACCAAAACAAAAACTACTTTAATCATTGCCCTCACTAGGCACCATACTCTTGTTCCTTTACTGACTCCGGGAAAAACTAATACATGTGGTCCTACTCTCCACAAAAATACTTCTATGTATAATCCACTTATTCCCGATCATATGGACCATATTAAGGTTGCCCTTTTCTCGGATTCTTATAGCCTCAACTCTGATGGCTACCCCCATTGTTCCCTTAAATCTGTTGGTCCTAAGGAATACACTGCTAGCCTCAACAACCCTGACTGAATTCACCATCACTTTGTAAGAATTCCTTTGTCTAAATAATTTAAATGGGTACCCTGATGCGTCTCCCCCTTGTGGTGCTTAACTATCACCATTTCACCCAGTCTCACTCTCCGACTAAATTTTCGATTCTTTTATCTACCCACGCAAAGAAGCATTAACATCTCTATTGACCAAACGTGACATTATCACCATATACATCAACCGTCAAAGCAAAATTCTCCTCAAGCGTTGGTAACTATTCTTACGAGTTAATTTCCCACTTAAAATCCTCTTCTCCATTGCACCTACTTCATCTGGTACAAATTTCGCTAATTGATTAAATTCATTTTTCACAAATGGACCTCTGTCCATCCCTCCCGTGATTAGTTCAGAACAACGTTCACCTCTTATCCTGAACATCTGATGAAGGAACTTGCGGTAAAATCATACCTAAGATCCTTTTATTGACACAATATTCCACTTTTAAATGTGGTGGTTGACTTTCACCATTATAACTTTGCTCCTACGAGCCAAGAAAAAATTTACCCCAAATTTTCACTTCCGATTAACCACTCTCCGCCATATGCCCAAGCCTTTGGATATTTAACTTCTGTTGGCTAACACACACAATCTCCGCATTTCTAGAATTCCGCTTATGGTCCTCTTCGACTTCAAAGGCCCGTCTGACTCTCTCCCATTCCAACCACGCTGGGTGAGTCTAATTTGTCACCACTTCCTACTATAGCGGTAGTTGAAAATCATACTCTGCACCCTAGAAGTCTTTACTGTCCTAACTTCCCCTGCCATAATAGGGGTGACCTCGACTACAGTCATCATCCTCAAAAATACTTTATAACCTTAACTGAGCTCTGCCGCCCTCGCCAGTCATACTTCATTATTCGGCACACGAACACACCCGAACGCAAATGAAATTCACTAACATGTACGTTATAGGAGGAGAACGAAATATCACCATAGGAATTAACAATCCTAAAGATAGGGCTCTATATTAAAGAAAAGGTAACACTGAAAGCATAATAAGCCGCACATATCCTAAGGACTCTAGAACCTGATGCTCTGATACCACATGTGACACCCCGCCTAATTAAATACCGGGTGATTAGTCCTTTATTAAATTAAATCAGAATATCCCGTTGGTTCAGAATATGCATTACTATCGAAAACGTTTGTTAAAATACTAACCACCTAATATTTAAAAAGGTTTATGTCAAAATTTTATCTTTTAATTAATATAAAACCAAATTAACGAGTAACTAAACATTCACCATTCAAAACAATATCATAGGAAAGGAAATAATAGAAGTAATAAATGTGACTGGAGTAAACACTTCCATCCTAAATAAAAAATATAATAATCCAACAAAGTAATCCAACAACAGAAAGGAATAAATAAATAAATCCATAATCTCTGACTGACTAAATAGAATAGGGGAAACATGCCCTAATAGAAGGAAATAGATCAAGATGAAGAAATGATAATCATGGAGACGTCTACTACCAAGGTCCTATAACTTCCACAACAACTACAACACGTCGAATGAATGGAACTGCTATGCTTGGCGTCCCTATGGCTGGGCACCTAAAATAATTTGACAAAAAAAAGCGATTTCCAAGAGACGGGTCAGAGCCCGACTGTAAAACATTTAAATTTTTTAACAAGTATTTAAATATTGTAGTAAAGCAAAATATTATGTGCATGCTAGCTTTTCAAGAACTCACTTGAGATTCTCACCTCTCAACTAATGTGCACGCCTAACGCAACTCTAAACCCATTCTAATTATCCTATTACGCCTAACTAACCTGCAGACATAATCCTTCAAAATTACTACCCACAATACCAACCTGTATTTCCTTTGCAGAACCATGATAAACGTTTCTACAACTAATATCTCAATTTGGGAAGTATTCATAAATCAAGTTAAGTATTCATCTACTTAAGCTATTCATGAATTTCCCTTATATTTCTTATCCACATAATATCACACAACAAGTGACACTACATGTATATATATGCACACTATATATTATATATACTAAAAAGACACCTCTAGACTCAGCTACTGTGCCCTCATACTTTGCTATCAATTCCCAGTACATCTCGCACTACATAAGGACAATGGGTTCAGAATCTCCCACGAACCATTAATTTACAAATCACACATATTGGAGGCGAACATGGTTCCAAGCCTATGGGCTACGCACATACCCACGCACCCATATGACTGTTAACACTATCATTCTCAGATAGCCCGTACCTTGGTTCCATGTTCTGAGGTACCAGTTAAATACCCCCCGTAGGCTCCTCAAGATAGGACTGTCCCATTTTCCCAACCTCCCGTGATAACAAGTATGGTAGGTATGCCATACACAGAATGAATATCATTATAGGCATTCACGCAACCTATCAAGTTCATTAGGTATACACATAACCCGAATATTTAACTTATATATAATACCTGTCATTCTTACTTGCATTACGCATATTAGATTATGAATACTCTATCGCTTGCAACTTAGAGATAACTCGCCGCTCCAATTGTCATAAAATCTCATACCTATTTTATTATACAAAAAAATTGTTATAAACTGAATCCCAATTTTACTGCTAAGCATCACTTCAAATAAACCCGCTACCCATATTTGAAATAGAAGAAAATTTTACCAGAACTAGACTTGTCATTTGAACCAAAAGCTATCTCGTTTGAACGAGATAACATGTCGTTATAATGACATATCGTGCGATAGGGGTTCTCCTTCAAACCAGGCTCAATATCGTTTGAACGAGATTGAGAAGTTTCGTCCCCAGCCAGCACCTGCTACTTTTTTTTTATCCATAAACAATCATAAAACCTCTATAAATCAGTCCCAGACTCCGTCCATTCAATTCCAACTCATTTTTCCACATAAAAGGATGATTTCTATCATCTTAAACACATAAATTCATGATTAATTAACCCACAAACCAAAAATCCCCAAATTTCAAATTCATAAAACCCTAGTTCATAAGATTTCCAATTAACCCTATTTAATCCCAGATTTACTCAGCAATTATTAACATAAATTCATAGTTAATCTTCAAATTACATGGACCATTCAACTTGGTATCAATTTAACCCTAATATATCTTTTAATCATGAATTCTTCATCAAACCAGATGCATTTGAAGGGGGTTTCATTTCCTACACTAACATGAACATATTTGACGCTAAAAGAGCAAGATTTAAACACTTTCCTTATGAAAGATGGCCTTATCCTTTGGCGTTGTTGGTATGATTTTGACCCTCATTCTTCGATCTACGTGATGGTGGAAAAGGTGTACTCGTGGTGGCTCTTCCCTAGACTTCTCTTCCTCCTTCCCCCTTTTTGGTCTCTCTCCATGTCTAACTTTTTTTCTCATGGAAGATAACCTAATCTAGCCCACGTAGGAGATCTTTTATTTATCTAATTTTCGTCCTTTATTTTACCCTAAAAATACAATTTACTAAAATGCCCTTATGGGATGTCGTTTCGGCCTAAAATTGCCCAGAAACCCAAACTAAACCCACGGTTAGACTTTCTCACCGTCTCGACCCTTTTAGACACAACGATGCACTTGAAACGACCATATGAGCGACTTATAAATATTTTACTTTTTATTTCATTAATATAGTCCCGACACGACTGACAGACGCGTCCCGACTTAATTTCCAAAACCGTCGTATTTTTCACTCACGACAACTTTAATATTTTCATAATCATATATTACTTTACTCACTAAGTAATATTCAACATAATTCTTCTCACCAATACATACTAAGTCTCGTCATGCTAGTAATTATTTAATTTAATCCGAATTAATTATAAATAAATCTCCCCATTTAAATTAATTAATCTTAATCCCATAATTAAAATAAAATCTTTCAAAAATACGGGGTATTACACATCACTCCCTATAGGTCCCAAGGAGAGTTCGACTATTCCCCTGATCAAAGATATAATATCCCTTCAGGTATCTATCTTCTCGAGTCTACATCTAACTTCTAGGCTATTTTCAAACTAAAAAAGTTAGCTTTTGGAAGCTCGCCAAACATGGAAATTGTGGGTTAAAAATTATCTTTACAATGACGTAAACTATTCACGAATCGGGAATCAATTGGAAATATATGCTAAAGATAAGAAATTTGACCAAAAATGTGCCTGCCACCCTATTTGGGGTGAGTTTCTTATGCATGAAGTTTAGGACCATATTGATCGATATGTTCACCCTTATGCCGATCGACATACCTAGGGCCACTTTTGTATCTTTTTGCCTATTTAATAATCCTATAAATAGTATGGGTCCCTATTATATTCCATTTATCAACTCCTAAATTCCATTCTCACGTCATCCTCCTTCCAATTTCAGCACACTTGGAGAGCTTGAGGATAAATTTGGAGGCCTACAGTTTGGAAGTCTGCAAAAAGGTTTAAAATATTCCTAACTTATTTATTTAATTATTTTTACATTTATTTCCATTTAGATATATTTTATTAAATGTCTCATCTTGATATTTTCATTTACATACTGTTATAGAACTATATATCTCTACCAAACTAATTAATACTAGTTAATCCAGTTTTTCCGCATATATACTTTAAATTAGTATTTTTTGACTAAAAAATACAATAACTAGGATTTATATTGTTTTGACATTATAATGTTGCTCCACTATGGCATTCTACACAAAAAGGGTTTTAGTACCCACTTTTCACCAAAAAGTATTCTATACCAACTTTTTTACTAGAGTTTCAACACTACATTTTCAATACAAACACACCCCACTTATTAAAATAATGGGTGGCTAGTCCCCTACTAAAATAAAACAACAATCTCCTTGACTCATTCTTAGCATCACCATCGAACCAATTAATTACTAAACATCTATTATTAAATTAAGTAGTGTGTCAAATTTTAGTCTTATTTATGAGACACAACAAAATAATAATCAAACCCATATTTACTCTAACAACAATAAAAGTCCACAATCTCATATTGATTCTGAAATAGAAATCCAATACATACAAAACTTAACCGAATGAACCATCGATAAATCATCCATACATTAAATCCTAAGAAGGAAGAAAAATAAAATAAATTTGACCGACGTGGGAAACACGTCCAAATATTAAAGGAGTCTTGGCTAGCATGTGATAATAGAAGCGACTACATCAAATCCTGCAACTTTTCACAAAGGTTCCAGCTCTAATACCTGGTAGAATAATCATGCTTGGCGTCTCTGTGACTGGACATCTAAAATATTTTGAAAATAAATTTGATACGGGCCAGAGCCTAACTCCTTTTGAAAATATTTTGCAAGTAATTAAAATGCATAATAAATATGAGTGCATTCTTCAATACTTAAATTGGTGTCTCACTCACATGAGTCATTACTCACCCCTCAATTATAGTGCACACCTAACGTCTACATTTTATCATCCTAATTATGCTATCCCATCTAACTAGTCTCCGAGTACCCTTAAGTTCGTATGCTACCCTGTGTCATGCGTATTTTTGATAATTAGCTTTTACTTTCGCTTAACAATTATAATGTATTATTCCATTCCAAATAACTCTCATTAGTTATTATTTCAATATTCACAAGTTAATATCACATATCTCATTTCCAATAACTTTCACTAGTTGTTAAATCATAATTCACAAATAGTGTCTTAAGCTCGTATATAAATTCTGCACATTTATATACATAATAATATAGAATAACAAGCACACATATTTCGTATATAACAACATTCCCCTAGAGTCATATCTCACTGGATTCAATATCTATAATACTATCATGCTCTAGGGTATACACACATCATCCTGGGCTACCGAGTAGGAATATCACACGGAACTCTGTATCGCAAACGTATTGGAGGCGGTGATAATCCTGAGCCATGAGTCATGACCATACCATAAATCACGCATGGCCCTATTACCTTGGGGCCGATACTACACCTGCTGGGATTCGTCAGGAGAGATCATCCACTGTGCGTAACCTCCTTTATAGCACTAGAGTGGTATGTTCACATAATTATATTACACACACACACACACACACACACACACACACACACATATATATATATATATATATATATATTTCCAATAATTTCGGCTAACCATGCCTATCACTCGTAGCATGTAGCTCATTAATTCCAAATATTGTTTCCATTCTCAATTATTTAATTATTCATTAAATTAATTAATTGATTATCAAAATATTAATTCTAGTTACGTACCTTTCTCCAACACCCCGTATCCCTATTTTCCTTAATTTTCATTATCGATCAGTTAATAATTTTCCCGAGTATAATTTTCCCCTCAATACTAAATTTCCTACCACGGATATATGTCAACTCATCCTAAGGTATTTATACCATTGTTAACCATTTTTCCAAGAGTCCCAACCTATTCCCGAATATCATAATTTACCCCCAAATTAATTTTATTAACAAAACCTTAAAACATAACAGCTTGGGCATAACAAGGATTCTGAATCGGTTCGGCTTGAGGGTGAATCGGTTCACCCCTCTGGAACTGCACATATTCATCCTTTTACGAAATTCAGCAATTTACACCCATTTCATTTCCTCTACAAATCCACCTGGACCAAAAATTTCCTTACTTTGATAGTTCTAACTATAAAAACAATCCATTTTCATATTCAATTCTTAGATTGGTGATAGCTACATTAGATTCATCATTACTTTTCTACAATTGAATAATTTTCACATTAATCCAATATTTCATAAATTCCAAACTTCATAAGAATCAATATTTCTACACGAGTTCCTATTTCTAGATTTTAATTTATATAATTCATGTCTCAATACTTTGAGATTTATGTCCCCCAAACCCATTTTCATATGAATCCCACCCAAATCAATTTCCACCAATAATGATATGAATTGAATTACAAACACAAATTACTAAGCAAGTTAATTACTTACCTTAATCACTTATAGAGTCTGAATTTGTGTGAAGAAATCCTTTTAGTGATGTCCTAGTCCATAATTCTTCCACAAAGTTCTCCTAATCAATCTTCTCTTGAGTTCTTGAGTTGACTCATCACTTTTCGCTTGAACTCTTGAATTTCTCCTCTGATTTCTTTTCACTTTCTTTCTAACTCTTTGTATAACTTAACTAAACCTTTGGGATTGTGAAAATGACTTTTCCTTTCACCCTAACCCTCCAATATATTAGTCTAAATGCAAAATTTACTATTCACTTATCATTAAAATGACCATAATACCCTTATTTTAGTCCCATCAAGTCTAAAAAGCTCTCGAGATCCAACCACAACTCTCGGGTACTTAACGCTGACCATTTCGGATCATCCGTGCACTCGAAATTGTCACCCGAGTCAATTATCAATATTTTCCCATCTTAACCTAATATAATTTAATCAAACATGCCCCGTTTGAGATATTATTAAATTCTGTCGTGTTTACTCACTTACGACTTAATTCAATTTTATTTACTGTCACACACTAGTAAATACATAGTCACATAAATATTAAATCATTTTACTCTAGATTAATATTTATTTATTTTTTCATTATTTTGTGATTAAATTAAATTAAATTATGTGTCACCCGCATACTTTAAATATCAAATTATATATCTATAAACCTACGCGGTATTATATACTTCCCCCCTTGAAAAGGAAGTTCTTCCCCGTAATTCGGGTATACCTGGGATAAAGAGCTCTGGATACTTCTCACGCATATCCTCCTCCCATTCCCACGTCGACTCATCCGTGTTGTGATGTCCCCACTGAAGACGAACCAAGGGCACCATCTTAGAATGCAACCTACGCTCACTACAGTCTAGAATAGCAACCGATCTCTCCTCATATGAGATATCAGTCTGCAAATCAATATCCTCCAATGGAATATTCCAATAAGACATCCCGATCTACTTATACGTCTTTAATGACGATATATGGAATACGTCATGAATCTTCTGTAGATATTCTAGAAACGCGAGTCTATATGCTACCAACCCTACCTTTTTAATGATCGAAAAAAGGTCCCACATATCTTAGTGAGAGCTTCCCCTTCCTTTCGAACTTCATTGCCCCTTTCATAGGAGACACCCGTAGAAATACCTGGCCACGTACCTCTAACTCCACATGTCTCCTATCTTTGTCAGAATAACTCTTTTGCCTCTCATGAGAAATTCGTGTGTCCCCCTGAATGAGCTCAATCTTGGCAGAAGTGTCCTGGATTTTCTTTGGTCCAAGGATATTATTGTCCCCCACTTCTAACCAATAGGTGGGCAAGAAACAAGGTCGGATGTATAGTGCCTCATAAGGTGCCATCCTTATAGTAAAACAGTAGGAATTATTATATGCAAATTCCACTAATGGAAGGTAGTGCACCCAACCTCCTCAAAAATCAAGTATACACATTTTGAGCATATCCTCTAGCATCTGATTCACACGCTCAGTCATCCCATCAGTCTGTGGGTGATAGGCCGTACCCAACCACAATTCAGTTACCAACGCCTCCTGAAAACTTTGTAAAAAATAGGACAAAAAAAATCTTATCCTTGTCAGACACAATTTTAATCGGTATCCCATATAACCTCACTATCTCGGCTATGAAAAGTTGGGCGTACTGCGTCGTCGTATAATTTATCTGTACAAGCAAAAAGTGAGCCATCTTGATCAGTCGATCCACTCTCACCCATATGCAATCGTGACCATTCTGTGATGTAGGTAGCTCTGTGATAAAATTCATTGATATGCTTTCCCACTTCCATATCGTAATTTCCAACGATTGTAACATCTCGGATGGTCTCTGGTGATCTATCTTTACTGAATGACATGTGGTACACTACGAGATGAACTCAATTATATCTCGCTTCATGCTTGCCCACCAATACTATCGATGCATATCCTGATACATCTTGTCCCCTCTCGAATGTATAAAAAATCTCTACCCATAGGACTTTATCATAATAGCGTGTCTCAGACATCTATCCTCTGGGATCACGAGTCTCCCATTGAAGCATAAACCTCCTTTAGAGCTGATTGAGTACGATTCCGCTCCCTTTGCCAATATTTGCTTCATCGTATCTTGGAAAAACTGAACCCCTGCCCGTGCTTTCACAACTTTCATCACAATCTCAGGTGTGATGGTCAACACTACCATGCACTCCCTAAAAACTGAATCAGCTTGACAAAGCTCACCCCACTTAGCTTTCCACACTGCCATAAACTCCATTGCAGATTTTTTGGCTTAATGCATCTACTACCATGTTATCCTTCCTTAGGTGGTACTGAATATCGAACTGATAGTCCTTCACGTATTCCAACCATTTACACTATCGCATATTAAGATCCTTCTGAGTGATTTTATTCTGAGCGACTTATGATCCGTGAATAGACTAAATTTCCCCCCGGGAGATAGTGCCTCTAAATATGTAAGACGAAAACTACCGCAACTAACTCCAAATCATATGTGGGGTAGTTTCTCTCGTGTGTCTTGATCTTGTGAGAAGCATAAGTTATTCCTTGGTCCTCTTGCTGTAGCACACCTTCAAGTCCTTATAAGGATGCATCGGTAAATACTAGGTAAACTACTCCTACTCTAGGCAGTGCGAGCATAGGTGCTGAGGTCAACTTATCTTTTAACTCATCGAAAGCCAACTGACAATAATCATCCCATACAAACAACACCCCTTTGCGAGTTAGATTCATTAATGGACCCATAATCTTTGAAAATCCCTTTATGAAACGACGATAATACCCTGTTAGTCCTAAGAAACTGCGGATCTATATTAGTGTCTTGGGTTATCCCCATTCCCTCACCGCTGACACCTCACTCGGGTCCACAGATATGCCTTTGTCAAACACCACATGACCCAAGAACTGCACTTCATGTAACCAGAATTCACACTTCTAGAACTTAACGTACAACTGATGATCCCGTAATGCCTATAAAATTGGACCCAAGTGCTCGACGTGCTCCTCCTTAGTTCGAGAGTATACCAGAATATCATTTGTGAATACGATCACGAATTGGTCAAGAAAATCTCTGAACACCCTATTCATGAGATCCATGAATACTTCTAGAGCATTGGTTAGCTCAAACGACATAAACAGAAACTCATACGACCCATATCGTGTTAGAAATGCACTCTTAGGGACATCCTGGTCCCAAATGCGCAACTGGTGATATCCTGATCTCAAATTGATCTTGGATAACTATGCTAATCCCCTCAATTGGTCAAACAAGTCATCGATTTGAGGTAAAAAATATTTATTTTGAATCATAACTTTGTTCAACTCTCGGTAATCAATACATAATCGAAGTGAACCATCCTTCTTCTTCTTCACAAACAACACTGAAGCACCCCATGGTGATGTACTCTGATAAATAAAACCCTTCCCCAAGAGCTGTTGAATCTGGTTACGCACCTCCCATATCTCTGATGGGGCCATACGATATAGTGCACGTGTGATCGGCCTAGTCCTAAGTGCTAAATCGATAACAAACTCTATCTACCAGCTTGGCGATAAACCCGATATCTACTAAAATACATCTACAAACTCCCTCACCATGGGATCGAGTCTAGTGATATAACCACCCCTGGCATGGTCTTCTCCTCAATATAGTATATGTGAGTGCTCGACCCTCCCTTTGAAAGAGGCATCGTCACTAAGAACATCTCTTTCCCTGGATTGGCAAACACAATGGTCCTACCAAAAAAATCCACCATCACCCAATATTCTACCAAACAGTCCATACCCAGAATAACATCATACTCAGTTATATTTAACACAAATAAGTCGGATGCTAAACTCAGTCTCCCGACATCTATCCTCACCCCTCTATATACGGAGTGAATAAGTGCCCCACTACCCAAAGGCGAATCTACACACATAATAAGGCTATCGATTGTCTCTAATAAATCGGTCGTACGTGTAAATCTAGTTGTTATAAATGAATGTGATGCTTCCATATCAAATAACACCCGATCCATATGGCCATGGATATGAAACGTACCCTCAACTGCAGGTGGCGATGGAGGCGCCTATTATAAAATCGCATTATGAACATTATAAACACGCCTATACTGCATCTGTCCCTGCTACCGTGGAACTACTGGTGCTGGTGCTAGTGCTACAGGTGCTATTTACGGTTACTGTCCCTAATGGGCACCCTGCTATTGTGCCTGACCTCGCTGCAGGAAATCTTTCTTCTTATGACCTATTTCCCCACATTGAAAGCATCTCCCTAAAATGTTTCCCTGCCCTGGCCCTACTAGCCAAAGTGAGGCTATCCCGATTGCTAGCCGTGGAGACCTCGGCCCTACTGGCCTTGAGGAATGTGGTGATTATAGTGTGAGCCCTACTGACCCTACTTAAATCCACCTTCATTAGGCCTAAATCCCCCAGAATGAAATCTCTTAGAAAAATTCCCCTGCTGGGTATCCCGCTCCTTTTACTTCCCAATCTGGAGAAATGGTACCCCACTAGCACCATTCCCATAGGACCTACTCGATTGGATATAGTCCCATGCTCTCTTTCTCCCCTTCAGATGGAAACAATGATCCTTACTATGTAGTAATGCGGCATTGATGACATCAGTGTATGTTTGTAATGCTAGGTTTCCCAATAAGTGTTGTCTAATCTTCTAATTCAACCCATCCATAAACTTCTACCTCTTCTTTTCCTCAATATTCACTTCTTATGGCACAAATTTTTTCGGGCGAATGAATTTTTCCTCATAATCATCCACTGTACGGTCTGCCTGCTCAACATCTAGAAATTTCCTTCACATTTCAGTCTGAATAGTCGAAGGAAAGTACTTGCAGTCAAACCGCACCTAAAACTTTGCAATAGACATAGTATCGTGCTCCTCTGTCGCAGTGACTGGGTCCTAGAACTATAGAACTGCACCCACAAGCTTAAATGTTTTTGACATCTGCCTCTGGGTGTCGCTGCTCTCGACCATATAAAGATGATGCTGCATATCCTTTTTCCACTTACTGGCAGCTACAATATATGAACTTCCCTTAAAATTTGCGAATGCTCCTGATGGAAGGATTCTCTAACCCTTTCTTACATCGACGACCCCGGGTGCCATCGGCTGCTACTACTGAGCTATAGTCTTATTTATGTCAAACCAATCAATTACTAACCACTTATTATTAAATTAAGCCGTGTATCAAACTTTAGTCTTATTTATTTATGGTGACAATTATTATTTAACACAAATAGATAAGAGAAGCACAATCACTAAGCAGAATAAAGAAGATAAAATGTTAATCACACAACAGGAGACATACGTGGTTCAGCAAAAATGTCTACGTCCATGGTGGTGCAGTCAGTATTATTTCTATATAATCCGGGGAGCATTTATAGAGAATACAGTGCCTGTCCTTTGCCCCAGACCTACGGTTTATTATATATATATCTGTCTTCGGGGAGTGGGGGTGTTGGACTCCCCCACGTTTACCATCTTCTCCTAAAACATCTCTATTTGAGAACATGGGAGAAGACTAAGTTATAACTGAATTAATGTTAAGGTGCAAAGGGCTTGGACTTTGGGCCATTTTAATTGGGCTACTCGTCCAGGCCTGTAATGCTAATTCCGGGTACCCACAATTGCCCCTAAATTTGTTGGGCCATAATTTGGGCTTAATAAATTTAAATGATTTGTCATAATGGCTCTTTTACATATAATGTAACTCTTCCCAAAGTCTGAGAGCTGATTTAGGCGGCAGTCGCTTCGTGTCCTGTGCGCGATGATTAGTATCATTTAAAAGTCATTTTGAGCAGCGTTTCATAGTTGTCATTTCAAGCTTCTTAGTGTTCTTCCATCTTCTACGAGTTTTAGCGATTTGTGCCCTCTTATCCAAGTCTTTATTTTCTTCGCTTTCGATCTCCCTCGTCATTTGGGGTTGTGAGCTTGCACTGCCCAAGCCAAATTTCCATCTTGTAAGTCTCTCTTGCTTTCGCTCTGTGTTTTCTTTGAATTTGTAGTTTAGGGTTTACAAATGGCAAAGATAGGTAATAGATCATTGTTCGAGTTTAGGAAGTTTTACAATATCCCAGAGTGGGTAGAGATTGAGTGCGCTTCTCTCCCCAAAAATGTTAGAGAGATAGATGGTGCTCATTGGATTCACGTCTTATTGCTTTCTCAAGGGGGGCTTACTTTTCCTCTAAACGATTTATTCTTGCATTTCTTTGGTTATTTAAATATTGTTCCTGCACAGTGTTTGCACAATGTATGGAAGATAATCAATGGCGTCCATAGAATAAATCAACTTTATGGCACCAAACTAGTGCTCGCCGAAGTCTGTTTTTGCTATTCCTTTTCTCGAACTAGCTCTGGTGTTCTTTATCTCAAAGCCAGGAATCCTGACAGGGTATTGGTAGTAAACCTACCTGATTCCCTTAAGGATTACTGGCAAGATGGATTTCTTGCTAGAAATTGACAGTTCTCCCCCCATACTGAGGGGTCGAGGTCTGATAGATTCTCTGTCCCCTTTTATGGGGAGGAGTACATCAGTAGTCTTTGCTCCACCCTTTTGATTTCTTTGTTAATGTGTGATTTCTCTGATACTTTCCTATTTTTTCTTCAGCGAGGTCGAAGAACTTGGAGCCTGCTCTTAGCGAGGTTCGGCTTTCGAAGTTGGTCAAAGCTTGGAATATTAGGGAGTCCTTAGCTGACGGTGAACATCCCCGGTCTGCTGCTTTCTTGCTCGAGTACAAAAACATTGGGTCTAGTTTTATAGCGAGGCCTGTGGATAGTATTCCTGAATTTGATACCTCTGAAGAGACTGTTGCCGATCCCATTCAGTTGGACGAGGAGGAGAGCAGTTCTGATAATGATATCAGAGGCGGTGCTGAAGGCAATTTTAGAGAGGGGAGCTCCAGTGGTGATAGTTATTTTGATTCAGAAGAGGTTTTTGAAGCCAAAGAACCTTTGAGGACATCCAACAACTCTAGCAAGGAAATGGTTCCTCCAAGGAAAAATTTGATTCGAGATGATGATGATGATGATCATGTGATTCTCGCTCAGAGGTCGAAGAAGCAGAAGTCTAACACTGGGGTTGTTACTTCTGGTTATCGGTCTACTGCATAGGAACAAAAGAAGAAGAGAAAGGAAGAAGAGCAGGTGTGAGAGAGAGAGAGGAGGAAGGAAGAAGAGAAGAAGAAAATTAAGGAGAAAAAGAAGGTCGAGGAGAAGAAGAAGGTCGAGGAGAGGAGGAGGATAGAGAAGGAGAAGGAGAAGGAAGAGGAGAGGAGAAATATGGAAACGAGGACAAAGGTTGGGTAGGCCTTGGTGCCTGTGTTCGAGTTGCCGGAGGGTGCCTCAGTTGCCACTTCTCCCCAGTTATCGCCTGCACTGCTCGAGCTAGCAGTCCTTCCTGCTGATCGCCAAAGAGCGATGGGGACTGACCAGTTAGCTCTGCAAGCGAGCCAGAGGCTAGCCTTGGTAAGCTTATTTCTCTTCTCGAATGCTTCCTAATTTTTGTCTGTTTCCTTCTTCTAATATCTTCTTTTACTTTGCAATTTGTGACTGATTTCGTCGTGCTCTATCGCTCTCAAGACGAGCTGATCAATAAGAACGGCGAGCTGGATAAGCATAATGCTGCTTTGAGGGTGAAGGGTACAAAGCTCGAGGCTAGTTTGAAGGCCGCTGATGCTACTCGGACATCTTCTTATCTTGATCTTGCTAAAGCTAATCGTGAGTGGGAGGCAGCAGTTAAAGAACTGAACGAACTGTGACAAGCCTACGATCTGGTATGCTCGAGCAAGCTGGATGTTGTGGAGGAGAACAAGGTGCTGACCGAGCAGCTGAAGGAGAAAGAGTCTCAGGCAGCCACTGTTAAGGAGGACTCATATAACTCCGGGTGGGCTGCTGCGTATGAAGATGCTGAGGTTTAGATAGGTTATATCAGCCATCTGAACTTTAAAAAGGGCTGGAACAAGGCCCTTTTAGCTGCTGGTGGGTGGATGTTGCTTCTCCTCTGTTCGACGAGCACTATCCAGGCCCAAAACCAATTATGTATGAAGCCCCTACCCCAGCCATTGAAGGTGTTGACCCTGCCTCCCAAACAGTTCCTGCTGATGCCCTTCCTGCTCAGGCGATAGAGGTTGTCCCTGCTAAGGGAGATGCTTCTACTTCTACTGACAAGGGGAAGCAGCCAGCTTCTTCTGGGCAGCCTAAGGATTCCAGTTAATTTACCCTTAGGGTTACTCTTATATTTTTGTTTGTAATTTTCCTTTCTTCTTCTTCTTCTTCAATGTACTCTAATATTTTTCGTATGAATGAAATGAGAAGACTTTTTCCTTTAGTGTACTGAATAATTCTATTTTTCATTGCTCTTTTATTGCTTGTAGTTGATTGATGTTGATGCTTATATACCATCCACTTCTCAATTGGGAAGAATGCTTGGTCCTGATGTAAGTTTTGAAGTTCGTCATACCTTTGTAAGGATTTTCAAATCACTGCGATTGAGGAATAAGCGTTTCATAGAGCAGACTGAGCTCGTCTTAAACTGAAAGACAGGCTCCAAGAGATGGAGGAAGTTGGTGCCTCAGTCCAAGAAGAGGTGAATATACTGAGAGCAAAGCTTCTAGATGCTTCTGAGATCAACTAGGTTGGGGAAATTCTTCAGTAAGAGAATGAGTCTTTGAGGAGGGAAGTCTCGCGACTTAGGGAGCATGCGTCGAGCATTGCTCTTGCAATGTTACGAGGTTCCTCCTCGCCATGAGCTAGGGGTGGACCAAGCGATGTTCCTTCGGTGCTGTGAGGTTCTACCCCGCCGACTGTTCCGCGAGCTGGCACAAACACAAGGAGTTCAGCTAGGGAAATGGAAGAGCTCTGTGGTGATGTCCAATGAGCATATGTGATTGCTGCTGAGGCATATGTTTAAGAGAGGACCTCGGTAAGTATGGGACGATGGTTATGACCAAGGTTGTCTAGATGCTCCGACGAGGCTAACAGAGTTTGAAGAGCTCACCTTTATTAGGGGATAGTTGAGTGCCCTGAAGGAGCTGCAAGTCCCAAGGAACTCAATGCTCTGGTATCGTCTTGAGATCTCTCCTTCCACTCTAATGCCTAATCCCTTCGAAGAGACGATAAGTGGACCCCTATTGATGCTATCCCTCGGCAGCTATTAGAGTTGGATGCGAATGAAGTCAAGAAGGAGCTAGTTCCCCACCCCGACGATGGTCGAAGAGCCCAATTGGCTGATTATCTCGTTCAGAGGCCTCGACCTCATTAAGATTTTTCCAGTAGAAACTCTGTATATTTTGTAATGAAGTAAAGTAATGTTGATGTTTTGGGCGAGATCGCCGACTAAACATGAGTTGTATTTGTTGTAAATATGATGAAGTAATATAAAGTTTATATTCTGGGCGAATTTGCCGATAAAACAAGTGCTGTATATTTTCCACATCTTTTAGACTTTGCTCAATAATGTTGAGCCTTTCTTGGCTGACTAGATGTGTAAGTTTGCATTGCCAAGTGAGTGTCCCTCCGGTCCAGTATGCTTATGTGATACCATTTTTCCCTACTTTACCTTTTAGGTCATGTCGTCACACTCCCTTAGGCCTAAGTGTGGCAATTAGCGAGGACACACCTGGTGTTGGATGCTCTATCCTATTAGGATTTTATTAACCAAACATTATTTGGCGACCAATTTTGACTTGACCATATTGCCTAAGGATCTCCTATAGGGCTTCATATATTGCCAGGGGCAATGCTAAGAGGTTTTTTGTGTTTCATAACGAAAACCTGAGGAGGGTGATTTCCCTGCTATAGTGTAATAATTAGTGTGCCTGTCACTTGGAAAAGGTGTGTGAGTTATAAAGTTCAGATACTAGTTAACTAACACTTCGTAGAATGCCACTGCTAAGCAACTTTCATTAATGATAAGGAAATGAGCTTCCAGTTTCATGAGTACAATGCAAAAGAAGAATCTAGAAATAGAATTTCTTAAGATTGGTAGCATTCCATGCTCGGGGTATCTCTCTGCCTTCCAGCGTTTCTAAGTGATAGGATCCTCGCAGATTATTTCTTGTTATCTTATATGGTCCTTCCTAGTTTGGCCCTAACTTGTCGTCGGATGGTCCTACTGCGCTGCCCAAGACTTTCCTTAGGATATAGCCCCCAACTCGAAATGCCCTTGGATTGACCTTCTTGTTATAGTTCTTTACGAGTTGCTGTTGATAGCTCGCTAGTTTCACCAGGGCAAGCTCTAGGCGCTCATTGACTAGGTCAAGTTCAGCGAGCAATGCTGCATCATTCTGGTCCTGGTCGACAAGGGTGGACCTCATAGTGGGTAAGCCTGCTTCCAATGGGATGATTGCTTCCATTCCATATGTTAGTGAGAATGGGGTTTCCCCTATTGCTCGATGTGGGGTAGTATGGTAGGCCCACAGAATATGCGGTAGTTCATTTACCCATGCGCCTTTGGCTCGTTCTAATCATTTCTTTAACCCATCGATTGTCGTCCTGTCAGAAGCCTCAGCTTGGCCATTGCTCTGAGGATAAGCCACCGAGATGAAGTGGTGTCTGATTCCGTGTTCATTATAGAAATTCTGAAAGGAGCATCTCTCGAACTGCATTCCATTATCAGTGATGATGGTCTTAGGGATCCCAAAATAGGTGCTTATATTTTTCCATATGAATCTTATCATATCCGCGTCTCAGATGTTTTGCCAGTGGCTCGACCTCGATCCATTTGGTGAAGTAGTCAGTTGTGACCAACAGATACTTGCTATTGCCGACTGCGGTAGGAAGAGGTCCTACGATGTCCATCCCCCATTGGGCGAATGGTCATGGGCTGGAAAGTGATTTTAGGTCGCTGGTGGGTTGATGGACCATGGGAGCATGAAGTTGGCATTTCTCCCATTTGCGAACATACATTGCAGAGTCTATTTGCATATATGGCCACCAATAGCCTTCCTTCATTGCTCGAAAATCCAATGACCTTTCACCAATATGGCCTCCACAGATTCCTTCGTGGAGTTCATGTAGGATTTATTTGACATCCCTCGGGTGAACACATTGAAGGTAGGGACCGGAAAACGATTTCTTATATAGCTTGCCTTCAGGAGATAAGTGAAAGCGAGCAACTTTGACTCTTATCTGGTGAGTAGTTTTCTTATTATCTAGGAGTGCTCCATCCCTCAAATAGTCCCTTAGAGGATCCATCCAGTTGGGTGCTAACTCAATTAGGAGCACCTGCTCCACGCTGGCATGTCATTGTTACGGTTAATGCTCGGATGGGCGAGGAAATTGATGGGGATTGTTCTTTTTAAGTCAATTGATTGCCGAACTCAGGGTTGCTAGGGCGTCAACATGGCTATTCTTTTCTATGGGAAACTTCTGGACACTGGCTTTTTCGAAGTTGGCCATTAGCCTTTTTGCCAAGGCGAGGTAGGCTGCCATTATTTCATCTTTTTCATTGTAGTCTCCATTTATCTGATTGGAGACTAATTGTGAATCACCTAACACCTGTAACTTCTTTGCCCCTAAAGTCCGTGCCTTCTGGAGGCCGACTATTAAAGCCTCATATTCTGCTTCGTTGTTGAAGGCTTCAAATCCAAGCCTGATTCCTTGTTCGAGGATTGTGTCCTCTGGAGTGACAAGCACAATGCCTACTCCTCCCCCCTTTGAATTGGAGGCTCCATCAATAAACAGCTTCCAGACCCCCTCCATTACGTGATTCTTTCTTTGCTTCGTGGGTTGAAGTTGGTCAAGAGGTTGCTCACCTGTGAATTCGGCTATGAAATCAGCGAGGATCTACCCTTTGATTGCGTTCCTTGGTTAAAATTGGATATCAAATCGTCCGAGCTCGATTGACCATTTAGATAGTCTGCTCGATAAATCCGCTTTCCTCAGGATTGCTTTAAGGGGATGTGACGTAAGGACGATGATAGTGTGAGCTTCAAAGTAGTGCTTTAACTTCCTCGAAGCCACTACAAGCGCAAAGGCGAGCTTCTATAGTGGTAGGTACCTCTGCTCGGCCTCTAATAGGGTCTTGCTCGCATAATAAACGGGGTGTTAGATTCCTGCTCTTTTGCACATCAATGCAGAACTGACAGTGTGGTTGGAAACAGTGAGGTATAAGTACAAGGAATCTGTCTCCCAGGGTATGACGAGCAGTGGTGCTGAGCTGAGGTAAGCCTTGAGCTCGTCCAATGTCCGTGAGCAATCTCGATTCCATTCTACTGTCTTGTTTCCCTTTAGGAGCTGGAAGAAAGGCTTTCACTTCTCGGAGGACTTTGAGATAAAACGATTCAAGGCAGCGAGCATACCGGTGAGCTTCTGTATGTCCCGAATTATGCGAGGAGGTTGTACCCTGTTTACTGCATCGATTTGGTCTGGGTTAGCCTCGATGCCTCTCTTACTGATCAAGTACCTAAGAAATTTTCCTGACTGGGCACCGAAAGATCACTTGCTTGCTTTAAGTTTCATTCGATACTTCCTGAGGATTTCGAAAGTTCTTGATAGGTCTGAGAGGTGGTTTTCTTTCTTCCTGCTTTTGATGAGCATATCGTCGTTGTAGACTTCCATGGTGTCTCCCATTTAGTCCTTGAACATCTTGGTGACCAGCCGCTGGTAGGTTGCCCCTGTATTTTTGAGCCCGAAGGGCAAGACTTTGTAACAGTATAATCCAACGATGGTGATGAATGTTGTCTTGTCCTGTTCTGGAGCGTACAAGGGGATCTGATGATACCTTGAGTATGCGTCCAAAAAACTCATTCTCTCGTGAGCTATTGTGGCGTCCACTAGTTGATCGATTTTCAGAAGAGGGAAACTGTCTTTAGGGCACGCCCTTTAAGGTCAGTGAAGTCGATGCAGACTCTCCACTTCCCATTTCTCTTTGGAACTACTACTGGTTTGGATAACCATTTGGGGAATTGGACCTCCCGTATGGATCCTGCATCTAACAGTTTCTCAACTTCTTTTTCCATGGCTTTTGCCTTCTCGGGTGCAGTTCTCCGTGCCTTCTGCGTGATTGGTTTGAAGGTGGGGTCGATGTACAGCTGATGACAAACCATACTAGGATCAATTCTAGACAGCTCGTATGGTTCCCATGCGAAGACGTATACATTACTCCTCAGCAGAATCGTTAACTCCTTCTTTTTCTGATCTATGAGAGAAGCTCCAATCAAGAAGATCCTGTTATCGTCACTATCTCCAGCTGTGACTTCCTTCAGGTCCTCGACGACTCGTTAGGAGCCTGGTCTCCTTCACTTCGGGCCTTCCATATTTTAACTGCTATTTCGAAGGTAGCAGACCTTCTTGTTCTTTAACTTTCTCACTGGACTTATCGACCTTCTTCTCTGGTCTCAGGCGGATGGCGGCTATGAAGCACCTTCTGGCCATCGCTTGATCGCCATGGATCTCCATATTTCCTCGCTCGATCACATATTTGAGCTTCTGATGGTAGGCCGAGGAGATTGCCTTCATCGCGTGCAGCCATCCTCTGTCGAGGATATCTTGGTATGGCGAGTTAATATCAACCATTAGAAACTCAATCATCTTGGAGACATTTCCTTCCCTCACCGACAACACGATCTTTCCCAAAGGTATAGTTACTTTCCCAGCGAAGCCAACTAAAGGGATAATGGCTTCCTTTAGGTCGGCGATGCTTAACTTCAGTTTTCTGAACAGGTCGAGATACATTACCTCGAACGAGCTTCCTTGGTCGACGAACAACTTGTCGACGTCATAGTTAGCTATCCCAAGAGTAATGATCAAAGCATCATGATGTGGGGTTCTCACTCCCACCAAATCTTCATCTGTGAATACAATATGCTTACTATAGTCGACGTCATCTGCTCACCGACGCTTTCCTGATTGTGTCTTTGCTGGATCGATCTGAAAAGCTTGCATCACCGCTGTAAGCTTTTTTATCTCCATTCGAGCTGAATTTTCTTGAATCTGCTTCACGCCAGATGCCCCATGAATTACTGTGAATTAATGGACGGCATCGTCTTCGAGTACGTTATCGGGCCTTACTTCTCTATATGCAACAACTTTCTCTACCTTCTTTTCCACGAATTCGTTCAGATGCCCGGACTGGGCCAGCTCTTCGAGGTGGTACTTAAGAGCCTTGCAATGCTCAGTTTTATGTCCTCCTTCTTTGTGGAAAGCGCATCTCAGTGCGTTGTTTCTCTTTGAGGTATCTCCTCCCATCTTTTTGGGCCACTTAATAAATGGCTCGTCTTTGATTTTTGTGAGAATTTTATAAATTAGTTCTCTGAAGACAGTGTTGACCGCCAGAAATGGTTTTGCCACATTATTGTTGCCTCCGTTCTTGGAGCCATTCTTGCCCCCATTCTTTCCTCTTTTCTTCTGGTTCTCAATTTTGTCATTGCCTTTGGCAGCGAGCTTAGCTCGACCGTTTTCCCCTATACTGAGGCGGGTCACATCCTCCACCTTGGCATACTTCTCGATGCGAGCCATCAGGTCGTCGATGGTCATAGCCTCTTTCTTTGTCAGGGACTGGTACAGAAGGGAAGAGCTGGTAAGCCCAATTTTGAAAGAGGTCACTGCCACTTGCTCTGAGCAGTCCTCGCCCTCGTTGAATAACTCTCAATACCTCTTAGCGTAGTCTCGGAGGGTTTCTTGAGGCGTATTTTTCATTGTTAGCAAAACATCCATCCTTTTGGGATAGAAGCTACTAGTAATGAAGCGGGCCGTAAAGAGCCCGGCCAGGGACTTGAAGCTTCTGATGGACTTATGGGGGAGCCTTTCGAACCATTTTTGCACCATGTCATGCAGGATCGAGGGAAAAATTCGGCACATCAGTGCATCTCGATGGCTCCATAGGGTCATGGCTTGCCTGTACTGCCTGACGTGATCAATGGGATCAATTTTACCATCATAAATCTTGAACCTTGGAATAGAAAATTTCTTGGGGTCTTCCTCTTCTTCTATTTCTCTTGAGAAAGGTGATTTCATATGAGTTTTGAGAGCTCGCCTTGCGAGTTCTCGGGTCGATCTGGTACCATGATGCGCAGGGTGTTGGTCCATCTCCCTTTGGACCAGACTTCGTATGTTCTCATTGCTGCGAGCTGGGCTACTATAATTGCGAGCTACTCACAGTTGCTCGAGAAGGTCGTCCTCTGACTCGTTTCCCTCAAATTTTTGGGACCCGCGTCTAGGGCTCCTTCCTCGGCTGCGAGACTTGCTCATATGAGGGCTAAGAGTGCGGTAAGGACGTCGCCTGGTGCCACGATGGAGCTCTCTATCCATTCTTTCTAACCTTCTTTTGAGGTGAGCATTCTCATCTTCGTGCTTGTGAGAAGACTCCCTCTGCTCTTGGAGCCTCGCCTCATATGCATCAATCAACCTGGATATTTGTGTGGACCTCGCTGGTCCTTGGCTTTCTTCTGAGGCTGGCCTCTCTAGGCGAGCCCTCTGATCTAAACGCCGAACTTCAGATCTGATCCTGTGAGGAGAAGGTTGTTCTTGGATATCTACTGTCTGAGGAGCATTACTACTATGACCAGACATTTCGAACTCCTTTTTTTGGTGTGGGCTTTCTCAGGGAAGATAAACGTTCCCACAGACGGCACCAATTGTGGTGACAATTATTATTTAACACAAATAGATAAGAGAAGCGCAATCACCGAGCAGAATAAAGAAGATAAAATGTTAATCACACAATAGGAGATATACGTGGTTCAGCAAGAATGCCTACGTCCACGGTGGTGCGGTCAGTATTATTTCTATATACTCTGGGCAGCATTTACAGAGAATACAGTGCCTGTCTTTTGCCCCAGACCTAGGGTTTATTATATACATATCTGTCTTCAGGGAGTGGGGGTGTTGGACTCCCCCACGTTTACCATCTTCTCCTGGAATATCTCTATTTGAGAACATGGGAGAAGACTAAATTACAACCGAATTAATGTTAAGGTGCGAAGGGCTTGGACTTTGGGCCGTTTTAATTAGGCTACTCGTCCAGGCCTGTAATGCCAATTTCGGATACCCACAACGTGACACAACAAAACCATAATCAAACCCATATTTACTCCAACAACAATAAAAGTATAGAATCACATATCAATTCTAAAACAGAAATCCAATACATGCAAAATTTAACCGAATAAACCATCGGTATATCATCCATACAATAAATCCCAATAATGAAGTAAAATAAAATAAATTTGACAGACGTGGGCAACATGCTCGAATATGAAAGGAGTCCTGACTAGAATGTGATAATAGAATCGACTACATAAAATCCTACAACTTCCCACAAAGGTCGCATCTCCGATACCTTGTAGAATAATCATGCTTGGTGTCCTTGTGGCTAGACACCTTAAAGGTTTTGAAAATAAATTTGATACGGGTCAGAGCCCAAATCCTTTTGAAAATATGTATGCGTATGTGTGTGTGTGTATATATATATATATATATATATATATATATAAACAGGCGAATTAAAGGATATTATGAAAAACAAATTTATATGAATCCGAGAGGACAACTCAGGAATTCTATGTGTAAATATATATATAAGTGTGCAGAAAATATATACGAGTATATGACACTAAGGTGTAAATGTTGAAATAATAACTAAAATAAACTTATGTGAAGTGAAGTGGTCAATTATATATGAGGATTATTATTATAAAGCGGATGTGAAAGCTAACTAAGAATTTAAAGTGACATAAAGTATATGCGTGATACAAGGTAGAGTATGGGACTAAGATTAGTTTTAAGGTACTAGTTTGGTTGGGTAGCATAATTAGGGCGCTTAAAATACATGCACTAGGTGTGCACTATAGATGAGGGGTGAGGGGTGTCTGATGGGAGTATGACACCAATTTAAATATGAAAGATTGCAGATTATATTTATTAATCTATTTTAAATACTTGAAAAATATTTTCAAAAGGTTTAGGGCTCTGATCCATATCAAAATATTTAGAAAACTTTTAGGTGTTCAGCCATAGGGGTGCCTGACTTAACCATCCTTCTAGTCAGACGATGCTGCAACAGCTGTGGATGCCAATAGGGATTGATTAAACGCTTCTATCCTTGAGATCTTGGTGGGAGGTACATTACAGTTATTCTGGGCATGTTGCCTAGTTAATTGATATTTATTTTATTCAAATACTTTCCTTTTAGTTAGTTGGATTATTGTATTGTGATTTTTACCTAGAGTTATCGGTTAATTTATTTATGCCAGTGAGTGTGAGTTTTATTATTTGCATGGTTGGTTATATAAAGATGAATTTTGTATAGAAAGTTAATAAGTTTTAAAATTGACACCAGGCCTAACAGCGTATTAGTAATTAAAATATTTTCGATAGTGATGATTAGAATGAACCATATGAGATTCCTATTTTATTTTAGTAAAGGACTGAGCAAGCATTATTAGAATGGACGGGGTGTCACAGAAGGTATAAAAGCATCAGGTCTTAGTGTCCTTAGGATATGTGTGGACTTACTACGTTTTCAACGTTGCTTTCTCTTTCATATTGAGACCTATTCTTAGGACTGTTGATTCATATTACTAGTTACATTCTCCTGCTATTGTGTATAAGTGAAGTGAAAATTATACAAGTTCGGTTAGGATTCATATGCCGAACAATAAAGGACGACCAACGAGGGCCGTTAGAAGGACCGCATGAAAAGAGGCTTAGCTAGAGCTGCAGACTAATTAGGGAACGGTGATCGTAATAGAGGTCGCCACTATTGTTGCTCAGTCAATTACTGCTGCGATGATTGTTAGGATGCAATAATATTTTTGTAGGATATAATCTCCAACCTGGAATTTCCTCGGATGGACTTTCTTATTGTATGACCTCATAAGTTACTACTGATATGAAGCTAGCTTAATCATGGATTGCTCTGTTCGTTCATCCTGTAAGTCAAGTTTAGTGCACACGACATCATCATTTATACTACGCCTAGAATAACTATCGAGAAAACATCCTTGGCACTCACATATGAAATGGAAGCCATCATCCCACTTGAACCAGGTCACCCTTTACTCTTTCCAGCTTCTTCTTTAGACCGTCGAGCATCGTCTTATTGGAAGCTTCTGCTTAACTATTTCTCTGGGGGTATGCTACAGAGATAAAGTGATGATTGATGCCGTGATCATCACAGAATTTTTGGAAGAAAACACTCTTTAACTATGTGCCGTTCTCGATAATGATAGGTCTTGGTACCCCCAAAGTGTGTGGTGACACTCTTCCAGTTGAATTTTATCATATTGACATCTCAAATGTTGGCTAGTGGTTCTGATTCTACCCACTTGGTGAAGTAATCCATGTCTACCAATAAACACTTGTAATTCCCATGTGCACTAGGTAGTTGTCCCACAATGTCCAACCCTAATTATGAAAATGGCCACGAACTGGTTAAGGATTTCATGTCGTTAGCTTGTTGATGAATCATAGGGGAGAACTTTCGGCATTTTTAACATCTCCAAACATAGATACTTGCATTTTTTGCATATATGGCCACCAGTAGCCCTCTTTGATGGCTCAGAATGCTAATGATCTTCCTCCTTCATAACTCTGATAAATACCATCATGAAGCTCGTTGAGAACTTGCTCAGAGTCTTACGGGTGGATTCATTAGAAGTAAGGACCTGTAAAGGATCGAGATGGAAACGGTATTCCTTCACCCTTATTTGGTGAGATAACTTCCTATCGTCTGGAAATGTCTCATTTTGCAAGTAGGCAGTGATTAGATCCATCTATCTAGGAGATCTTTCCATGTAAAGGATGTGCTCAATGACCACTATCTTGTCAATGCTAGGCTGGGTAAGGAAGTCCACCTAGATAATTCTTTTGAGGTCAGATTCCACTACTGAGCTTAGGGCTGCCAAGGCGTCAGTATGACTATTTTTCTCTCGGGGGAACTATTGTATGTGAACCTCCTCAAATCCTTCCATCATCTTTCGTACCATGGTAAGGTAGGATACCATCCTGTCATCTTTTACGTTGAAATATTCGCTCACTTATTTGGAGACTAGTTTGGAGTCGCCGATCACATTGAGGCGCTTTACCCCCAATAGTTGGGCTTTGCACTGACCAACTATCAGTGCTTCGTATTCGACTTCGTTGTTAGAGGATTCAAATCCCAGCGTAATTCCTTGTTCGATGAAAGTGTCCTCGAGTGTGATGAGTACAATCCCTACTCCCGCTTCCATAGAATTGGATGCTCCATCTACATATAGGGTCCAATCCTTGGACTGTGCATCATTACTTATTGATTTCTCCATAATTTGTTGGTTATTTGGATTATTTCTCGTGAATTCGGTGATAAAATAGGCCAAGAACTATCCCTTAATTACTATCCTTTGATGAAAATGAATATCAAACCTTTTGAGTTCGACCCATAATTTTGACAGTCCTCTAGAGAGGTTGGCATTTGAAGTACAACTTTAAGGGAATGAAGTGATCATCGTTATTGAGTGGGCTTCAAAATAGTGATTCAACTTCCTAGAGGCAACTACCAGAGCATAGGATAAATTTTCCAAAGGTAGGTAGCATTATTCCACACCTAGAAGCGTTTGTGTGGCGTAATAGATATGGCACAGTCTACCCTTCTTTTTACATACCAAAACTGATAGCGTGGTTTGATACTATGAGGTAGAGGACTGGTTTGCCAATAGGGATGGCTTGCTGAGGTAGGACTTTATCTCCTCTAAAGCTATTGAGTAGTCATGTTTCCAAGTGAGACCCCTATCATTCTTCAGGAGCTGAAAGAATGGTAATAGCATTTTGAGGACCTAGAGATAAAGCAATTGAGTGCTACGAGCATCCCAATAAGCTTCTAAATATCTCATAACGTCCTTGGTGGATTGAACCTATTGATCATATCGATCTGATCTAAGTTGGCCTAAGTCCCTCTCTTGCTATCTAGGTAACCCAAAAACTTTTCTAAGTGGACATGAAATGAGCACTTGCTGACATATAGTTTTATTCGATACTTCTTGAGAATTTTAAAACTTCTGGCAAGGTCTTTGAGGTGGTCATCTTTATCCTTGATCTTATCCAAAATGTCATCGATGTAGACTTCCATGCTGTTTCCCATCTTTTACTTGAACATCTTTATGACCAGCCTCTGATAAGATACCCTTGCATTCTTTAGGCCGAACAGTATGACCTTGTAATAATACAGACCTACTAGAGGTACGAAGGATATCTTGTTCTCATCGGGGCCAAATAATGAGGTGTGATGGCACCGTGAATTGGCATCCAGAAAACTCATTCTCTCATGAGTTGTCTTGGTATCAACTAGCTAATTAATCTTTGGTAGAGAAAAACTATATTTGGGGCAAGCTTTGTTTAGATCAATAAAATCGATGCAAACACTCCAGTCGCCATTGCTTTTTCGGACTACAACTGCTTGGATAACCACTTTGGGAACTCAACTTCCTGAATGTATATCACTTCTAGAAGCTTCCCTACCTCATTCTCCACCGCTTTGGCCTTCTTAGGGTCTATTTTAGGTAACTTTTGAGCGATTAGCTTGATGGTTTGGTTATCGTAAAGATGGGGACAGGCTATGTTGGGATCAATCCTAGGAAGATCGTACGATTTCGGAGAAAAAACATCCAAGTTGCTTCTCAAAAATTCAATCAATTATTTTTTATTGTGATCGGTAAAAGTAGTGCCGATAAAAAATTTTCTATCTGGAAAGTTGTCATCAGCATCAACTTCCTCCAAGATTATGATGACCCTATTCACGGGGTGGATCCTGTTCTCTTCCACCCCCTGGTCGGTCGTGCCTTTAGAGGGTGTATCCCCATTTCGAACTTTCTCTAGAGCGACATTTGGTTCATTTTTCTTATTTTTCTAGGCTCAAATCACGGTGATAAAGCACTTCCTTATAGTGGTTTGGTCACCACAAATCTTAACCACACCGTTGGTGACATACTTAAGTTTCTAATGGTAAGTGGACGGTATAACTTTCATAGCATGGAGCTACCCCTCCCAAAATAGGGTGGTAGGGTGAATCTATATCTACTACCAGAAACTCGATCATCTTCGAAATATTCCCCACCCTTATTGGCAAGACTATCTTTCCTAATGGCATCGTGATTTTTCCCGTGAAGCCAACTGATAGAATTATGGCCTCCTAGAGGTCGATTAAGTTAAGCTTTAACTTATGGAACAACTTTAGGTACATCACCTTAGATGAGCTTCCCTGTTCTATCCCAGTTCGCGATCCTAAGAGTATTTATGAGTACATCATGATTCGCAGTACTCACTCCAATCAGATCTTCCTCTGTGAACAAAATATGTTTGGTGTAGTCAACATCTTCTGGTCATCGACGCTTGCTAGGTTTGATTTTTGCAGGATCAATCTGGAATGCCTCCATGAGAGTTGTGACTTTTTTCAACACCATCCAAATAGCATTCCCTTGGATCTGCTTCAGGTTAGATGCTTCTTGAATCATCGTGAGCTCCTGTCCTATGTCATCATCAAGGATATTATCCGGTATCCGATAACCATTGGTTGCGACCTTGTCATCTTTCCTTTCTACTTACTAGTTCAAATGCACCACTTAGGCCAACTCTTTTAAGTTTGACTTCAGTGCTTTATAATTCTCCGTCCTATGGCTACCCTCATTGTAGAATGCGTATCTCAACCCGTTGTTCCTCTTTATCGGGTCACCACCCATCTTATTGAGCCATTTGACAAATGGATGATCCTTAATCTTGCTTAATATCTTATCAATTGGTTGTTTGAAGACTGTGTTAATAGCTTGGAATGCCTTGGAAGGATCGACCTTGCTCCCATTATTAGAGCCATTCTTTCCCCCATTCTTATTTCCTTTCTTTAGGGTGTCACTTTTGTCTCCTCCTTTGCTTGATTTTGCCCGATCGTTGTCCCCTAAAGTACAGTGAACTAAGTCCTCAACCTTAGCATATTTTTTTATACGTGTCATGAGGTCATCAATGGTGTTTGCCTATTTATTCGTCAGGGATTGATCCAGTAGATATGTGGTCGATAAACTAATATTAAAGGATGCTATAGCAACCTGCTCCAAGAAATCCTTCACTTCATTTAAGACCTCCCAATACCTCTTGGCGTTGTCTGAAAAGCCCTCTTGTGGCTTCTTTATGAGAAGTGGATCCACCTTTTTGGGGTGGGAGTTGCTAGTTATAAAGTGAGCAATGCATCCATCCTTTGGTACCACTTTTGAGATATGTCATATGGCTAGAAGGGAAGATTCGACACATCAAAGCATTGTTGTGGCCTCATAGGGTCATCACCTTCATGTACTGCCAAACATGGTCTATGGAATCCTTTTGGCCATCATAGATTTTAAATCTCGAAATGTATAACTTCTTTGGGGGATCCCTTTATTCAATCGCCCTTGAAAAAGGGGATTTCAACTGAGTGTTAAGAGCTCTTCTAGCTAGCTCTTTAATTGACCTATCCCCTTGATGGGCTGGGTGTTGATCTATCTCTGTACGAATTAAAATCCTGATGTCTTCATCCTGATGATCATTATCTCTATAGCGCCTCTCTGATCATCCATGCTCTGATCAATCACGCTCTGACCTGTCGCACTCGGATCGATCCTAGTCGCATCTGGAGCTCCTCCCTCGGCTACGAGTCTTGCTCGCCTGAGGACTAGGAGACCTATTTCCACATTTCTTGGTGTTTCTGTGGAGATCTCTCTCCATACTTTTAAGTCGCCTCTCTAGGCGATCATTCTCTACCATTTGGAGGCATGTTTCCTCCTCTTTCTCTTGAAGCCTGGTTTCATAAGCGTCGACCAGCCTGGAGATCTGAGTAGACCGAGGTGGTCAATGAATTTCTTAAGAAGGTTTCCTCTCTTGAAAAAACCTAGGATTTGGGGGTTAGTGAATCTCAGACCTGACCTTAGGTAGAACTAGATAATCATGCATGTCGCTAATTTGAGGAAAATTGATGTTGTGGTGAGACATGACGACCTTTTTTCTAATAACTTATTTAGTAGGAAAAAGAATCATTTCCCATAAACGGTGCCAATTGTGACTATAAGAATTATCACAATGAAAAATCTAGAAAGCAATATCAAGCAGAAAATAAGTAATCACACACACTACACTAAATGTACGTGGTTCGAAAACTTGCTTACATCCACGAATTGGTTACTTATCTCTATTAGTGCGTCTCAAATAATTAAAGTTACCTCCCATTTGCCCCCGGGTCAAGTTTACATATATATTTGTAATTATAAGTGATTGAATTGTACAAGTAACTCAACCAGCTTGTAGATAGCTTATAGGTGTCCCTCAATATCTCTATGAGATTATTGGTAATTGATTTGAGTCTATCACCAAGCATTTAATCACATGTGAAATATACGGGTTTGAATTAAATAACGGAGTTAGGTCGGGCAATTCGCTTTGCACACTTGACTAGTCGGTTGTATCAGTGGGCTTGAAGAACAAATAAGCCCCTCTTTTATTATAGAACTTGGTCGCTATGTGTTGGTAAGCGGACTTCCTAACTACACCTTCTTCCTATCTTTCTTTAATTAAATCCAGGTCTATCCCTCTCTGTTAAAGGTTGGACTTTGGGTCATATGTATGGGCTCTCTGAGTTGGAAGTCCAATTTTTGTCAGGATTACTGCCTCCGACCCGTAAGCAAGAATAAACGACGTCTCCCCTGTCGCTGTTCTCTCGGTAGTTCTGTAATCCCACAAGACCCCATACAATTCATCAACCCATTTAACTTTTTAATCTTTAAGCTTTTTCTTTATACCATCCAAAATAGTTCTATTTGTGATCTTTATGTGACCATTATCTTGAGGTCATTTGAGCGAGGAGTAAAATTGCTTAATACCGACCCTTGCGTAATATGCTTCCAGGGATTTATTGTTAAACTGTTTTTCGTCCTCTAATATGAGGGTGTTTGGGAGGCCTTACCTACGGATGATATTCATCCAAATGAACTTAAAACATTTCCTCTCAGTAATTGCTATCATAGCCTCGCTTTCCACCCACTTCAAAAAGTAGTCTATTACAACGATCAAGAACATATAATTCCTTTTTTCCCTAGGCAAGTGGCCAACTAGGTCTATCCCCCACACTGCGAATGACCAAGGGGTTATTATGGATGAGAGTGGTTGGCGAGGTTGATGAAGAATGCTAGAGAAGCATTGGCATTTATCGCATTTCTAAACATACTCGGTCGAGTCAACCAAAAGTATCCCTGAGTGATGATCCTTTTGTCCAGAGATCGTTCACCCACATAACTCGTGCATGATCCCTCATGCATGTCTCAAAGAACATATTCCATCTCTGTGGAGTGTACACACTGAATCAGTGGGAGAAATAATCCTCTCTTATAAAGGACGATACCTATGATGGTGAACTTAGATCCATGGTATCTGATCATCCTTCTTTCGACTTTGTATTCTAGTAGCTTCCCATCCCTAATGTACTTGATGATTTGATCAATCCAAGACACTCCCAAATTTAAATTTAGGCAGAGATTCATACTGACCTCCTCAATTTTAATGCTCGGCTTTAACAAAATTTCAACAGGCACAAACCGTCTGATCTTTATTCGAGTGGCCAATGCGAGTCTTAACAATGCTTCGAGATTACCATTTTCCAATCTTGGGATCCTTTTCATCTTAACATCATCGAAGTTCATCAACATTTTCCTCACTCTAGCTAAGTACTTGTCCATTTTTTAATCTTTGGCCTTATAGTTTCCCAACACTTGGTTGACGATCAACTGAGAGTCACTGTGAGCTATCATTTGTCCAATATTGAGTGCCTTATCTAGAGAGAGTCCTGATAGTGGAGCCTCATACAGTAATTCATTATTTGACACTTTAAAGCTGAATCGCAAAGGGTATTGTATTTCGGTTCCATCTAGGGCTGACAGTATTAAATCTTCCCCACTGCTGCTTTCATAGGATGACCCATCAATAAATGAACTCCAAATGGGTCCTCCTTTTGTAAAAGGACCCTCACTCAATTCTCCTTTATTGATCAAGAGATATTTTGTAACCGTTTGCTCTGACATATGAGCTCATACTTCCTCGACCATAGCTTCATTTTGAATAATCGATGGCACTTCGGACTTTTTCATGACATCAGAATCCTTTCCAGCAATCCAGGTAAACTTTGCCACAAAATCTGCTAGCGCCTGTACCTTAATTGCTCTTATCGACTGGTAGATGCTGTCAAACTCACCTTACACTACTAACTAAGACATTAACCTACCCGATTTCTTGGGTTTATGAATGACTTGCCTAAGTGGAGTGTTGATTATTACCACTCTTGTGTGTGCCTAGAAATAGGTCTTTATCTTTTTAAAGTCATGTATTAAGGGGTATGCAAGCTTCTCCATCTTTGGGCAATTTATCTCTTCCCCTTGCAGAGCTTTGCGATTGAAGTAGACATGCTTATGAAATCCATCATCGTCTCAAATAATAGCGGCACTGATGGCCAATTTTGAGATAGACAAATATAGGAATAATTTATCTCCTTAAACAGGCCAAGAGAGTAGCATTGGGGAGCTTAGATAAGCCTTCAATTCTTGAAATGCCCTTTCACACTTTCATCCCAGGAAAAAGCCTTCCTTAACATTTTAAGGAATGGTAAACACTTGTCAGTTTCTCTGCAGATAAAATGATTGAGGCATCCACTTGTTAAGCTAACCTCTTGACATCCATGATTATTCTCTGCATCTGCATGTTAATCAGTGCTTTGATCTTGGAGGGGTTTTCTTCTACCCCCTTTGGTTAACAATAAAACCAAGAAATTTTCCACACTGATGGTCAGCATACACTTTGCTAGATTTAGCTTCATTTTGTATCTGACCATTGTATCAAAAGTTCTCTCTAGGTTGGCCACATGTGTATCGATTTTCAGACTATTCGTCGGCATATTGTCCACGTACACCTCCATCATCTTTTAAATCCGATCTTGAAATAATTTATTGACTAACCTTTGATAGGTTGGCCCTGCATTCTGTAGGTCGAAAGGCATTACTTTGTAGCAGTAGGATCCTTTCTCCGTAATAACGAAAGTTTTTCCACCATCCTCACAGTGCATTGAGATTTGATTATGTAGGAGGGTACTTTAGATTATAGATGGAGGCGTAACCCCTATTTGAGTATGGTGATGATAAGCTAATTTGCCCAAAGCTTTGGATTAATAATAGGACACACAAACACAAACCCAATGAAGATAAGACTCAGTTTAATCTCACAAAACTCTCGTGTATAACTCAGAAAAATAGTAACGAACTTCAGAAGTCACTTAGTTAAAGGGAGAGAGAAGTAAGCACCTTAGATACACCTTGGTAGGCAGGTAGTTACACACCAAACACCCTCAAGTACCTCTGTTACGTGTTAAAAGCTTCGTAATAAATGACAATGGTGAGTGAGTAAAGTCTCTGGTTTTTTAATAACTCTGTCTCTGATGCGTATTCTCTCTTAGCAATAATTTCTCAAACTCTCAAAAGATCCTCCCCCTCCTTAGGGGTGGTTGGGGATCTTAAATAGCCCCCCCACATCATCCCCGAGGCAACTCAGTCATTAAAGACTATGAAAGACATCCCTCATACTTTATGTCACAACATTAAATGCCTGATGCACTAGTTGTCTCCACGTCATAAACATTAAATGCCAAGACATGAATTTTGCCTAATCACTGTGTGTCAGGGGGGCTGTTATCGCAGAGGTGGCTCACCAACTGCCTGACACCCCAAATACCACGGCGATTTACTCAAGTGCAGGTTTGATATTGTTTACCTGGCTAGTGACATCACCTACAGTAGATGTGACATTAAGTAGAAGGCTATTTGGTTCATAACTCACTATTCGATGGAACTCCAAGCTGCTCTGCCCGAGGTTCCACGGTCAGGGTCCTTCGATGTTTTACCAGGTATATCTAAGATGGTCGGGACAAGTCCTAACGGCACCTCACTTCTCAATCCTCCAAACCAGGTCCCTCTAAAGTTTCCGCGGTGAGTTCATTCGATAGAGCATGAAAGCTCTCCCAGGACCTGCCAAGCCTAGTCTCTCGCAAGTACCGTTTGACCTCACATAGATTCATTATCTTCATTACATCATTACAATTATTATAGCTCATAGAAAATATAAACAAAGATACAATATGACTAAGTAATCAATCACGCTAAATTATGAGTTGCCATGCCAGCTGCCACGCTTGAGCTGCCACGCTGTCTTAATCCCGAACACCGTTGCTAATGGGTGGATTATCCCTAATCTCAGGATTACCTCCAATCCACCTCTACATTTGCCCCTTCGTGGAGGGATTTGGTGTGGGAACAAGAAATGCCTGCACGAAAACTTCACAATCCGATGAACCTTGTCTGCGTGAAAAATTTCTGACCTTCTTTCCCCTGTTAGAACCGCAATGATATAATCTCTTGGAAAAAGTAAAATTCTCCCCGATGCACCTAAGCCGAAGCACCATTCTCATTGGGGTTTGGGCGAAGGGACATCACCGCTTTTTCCTCGTGCTATCCTCAACCGTTCTAGCTTTAATATTTGAAATTCTCCCGAAAGGCCTACTAACCTTCTCAAATACTCGTTTGGACTCTTGGTAAATGAAATTCTACCCCTTGGTGCTTCACCATGTTTGAAGGACATGTGGGATCTTCTTCGTTAGAATTTTATTGGATATGCCTGACAGAATCTTCTGGCGCCAAAACTTAAACTTGTTTAAGAAGGCAATGCTTTCTGTTCCCTATGTGTCACTTCATTGATGATGTGGCACTATCTTTTCAACTTCCAAGGTGCTTCCCGAAGTGCCACGTGTTCATTTGAAATGATTATAGGCGGCCGCGCGCGTGCGATGGTGGGAAAATCTAAATGCCGAACTCGAAAATTTTAAAGGGCCATATCCCAACACTTAACCCTTCTTTTCTCTTACTTTACTTTCATCATCTTCAAGCTTCCATTCTCTTTAGAGAGAGAAAATCTGTGAGAACTCCATTGTTATTAAGCTCTTACCTAACTTCTTTCTTCTGTTACCTTCTCTACCCCTACTTGTGATCGTGTTCCTCCATTCTTGTTCTCAAACCCTTCTTGCTCAAAGATTTTCTATTACTTTATCGATATCTGCTATGGCGTCCTCAAGCTACCCCATCGTGTCTTCCACTAGTGTTTCGCCTGCTACCTCCACCATTGCCACTACCCTGGATGCTGCCCGCCATGAACAACTAAGGTTTTACCGTCGATCACCTATTTTTGGGCAATGTGATTATTTTGCTGGTGTATGTAAGACGGTCCATTTTTCTTCTAAGTTTGACCTTCTATTGTTGGGTGATGAAGACGAAGCCTCTACTGAGTGGGGTTTTCTTCCTCCCGAGGGGACTCTCCGATTTTGTTTGGAGTGAGGGGACTTCCCGTGGTCCTATATTGAGTTTGAAGCGCCCGGGAGTTCTCCTGCTCAGTTTATTGTGTGGAACTCCCACATGCAGAGCTCCTATGCTGAAACGCTCACCAAGATTGGGCTGCAACAGGCCAAGTGGTTTGGTGAGTTCACTCTTTCCAATAATAATGTTGCCCTTCCTGTTCTGGTGTCTCGCTGGAACGTTACGACCCATACATTTATCGCTGCGTGGGGTGAGTTCACGGTGACGTTGGGAGACGTGTGTGAGCTCCTGGGCCTTGAAGAAATAGGTCACGAGCCTTATAATAATAATGACCTGGATGCCCAGGAGACTGCTGACCATTTGGAGCGGGATCGAATATACCGAAGCTGCACCGGTTCATCGAACAAGGCCACTTTCTCCCCACTTATCAATTATTTTTTCAAGGATTTTGCTGAAGATAGTTCTTCTGGAGGTGCCCCTGGTCAAGGTACATCGCTGGAACTTCCTGCGTATATTCCCATTTCCTTTTACTGAGAAAACCTAACGATCAGCCCCGAAGGGACCTTATCAATATATCCCTTCATTTGGCCCGTGGTACCAAGCTTCCCCTGGCTACAATCGCCTTGGGATCTCTCTATACATAGCTCGATAGGACCCTGTTTAATATGGAACGATATCTTAGTCGTTATAACTTGGCAAATTTTGCCAACTGTGTGCTTTTGAGGAGATTCCTCTATGTTCTTTTTCCTGCCGTAGCGGCCAAGATCAACCGCCCTCCTTCTGGGGAAAGAATTCTGCCCCCACTCTCCTATATTTATCATAAGAAATAGAGTCGAAAGGAGTTGATCTTTGTGATTGATCATTTTGAAGAATTCATTATGAGGCCCTACGAAGAGGATGTCTTTGTTCATCATTGTGACTTTTTTCAGCATGAGGCCCTGCTAGTGGAGGTAGGTGTAGATATTGAAGATCCCTCGCTGGCCGTGGTTGTTTTGTTCTCCCCCGAGTATCTGCCTTCCTATACCGAGTGGGGATATACCAGCAAGCACTATAATCCCATCTGATGCATCCGCCAGTTTCTTTTTGATTAAGGGGCTCCTCGCCCCATTTTTCAATCATCAAACCCCAAGGTTTCATTTAGCGAGGCCCGCTCCCTGTTTTCTTCTATTTCTGCATGGGGAATAAGTTCTGCAATGGCTGGGCGAGTCACCATTCCCAGCAACAAAAGGTAAGGGAATGTGTCCCCTCTGTTTGCTACACGATACTGGCCGAGATAATTGGCTGATATTGTAGAGTTCATTAAGGGGAGTCCAGTGTATCCTCATGTTCTTTCCTTTTTCGCATTAGAGATGGGTTTAAAGGGAAACTCCGTCCCTGGGATTGAGTTCCCTCTGAGTAAAACCCCCAAGGTATGTCCCACTGAGCTTCCCCCCCTTTGTTCCATGATCCCTACTACTACACCCAAACCCAAAAGTGTTGCAGCCTCTAAGAAAGTTGCCCCTTTGACCTAAGCTGCTACCAATGAACCTTTAGGCCAGAAGGCAAACAGTGGGGCTTCTTCCAAGTCCAAGTCCCAGAATAAACCCCAAGCTCCTAAGTAGGCATTCTCTATTGCCTCCGTTCCTCCTCCCATTCCTGCAGAGATGGCTGAGGAGTTAAGAAGTAAATTTCAAGCCGAGGTAGCCCGCATAAACGCTGAGTTTGAGTGGCATGCCCCAGCTGTTCCTCCACCAAGAACCTTCCCCACAATCATTGTTGATCCCACCGAGCCTACGATGAAGAGGAGAAAAAGTTCAAACGTTCTTCGAGGTACTGGAACTGGTGCATCAGGAACGAGGAAGAAAACTCTGGGTACCATGTCCCAGAGGAGACAAACTCCTCAGGTGCATTTATCTCCTACCCCCTCGCCGGTCAGATCTGAGGTATGTGCACTTGCTCTATCATCATTTCCCATTTTCTTAGTGAAAAAAAAGTTCATTTGCTTATGCATTTTAGTAACTTTGGTGCAGGAGGTTGAAGAAGAAAGTGCCAATCCCCCTAGCCTCCCCATGAGCCTTTTTGTGGGGGGACGTTTTGGTGTTTCTCCATCTGATGTGACTCCTCCTTGTTCGATCATAATCGGGCTCACCTATTCCCTCCGTTCAGCCTCTCAACGTGCAAGGGATGTTGCCATGGGGGGTGATACTGTTTACTCTGTGGGCATCTCTTCACGACCAGAGACAACTCTCCCCGCCCCTTATAGTTTATCTTCTCCACCCGAGCTTCTTTTGCCCATCGTTCTGGATGAAGGAAATGAGCCCGAGGTATGATTTCCTCTATAATTTGTTTGGTATAACGTCCTTTCGGTCTCACCCCTTTATTTATTTATCATGCTGAACTTTGAGATTTTGGGATGCCCTAGGTTGAAGTGTCCTCATTATTAGCCAACATTTCTCTTCCCACGGTGCTAACGAGACCCTTGACCACAATTCCCCTTTTTCGTACCATAAATGAGGTGGGTGACATTTAGAGGTACTTCTCCCTTTTTATGTGCTTATTCCTCTTATCTTTTTTAATACTGAACTTCATGTTGCATCTTTCTCCCAATCTTGCCCCACCTTCTCTTGAAGGTCTGCACGCGTATAAGGCCAATGTTGGTGCTTCTGCCCCTCGTGGTGGTTTTTTTGCATCCACCCCTGTTGAGGCCTCATTTGGGAGCCTCTCATCTTCTATCAGTGAACAACCCATGCTGGATTTGGTCCCCTATATTGGTGAGGGAGTTTTACCTGCCGTTGAGGCTTCTGCGATCAGGGATCTCGTTGTGACTTCTTAGGTAATGAGCTCGCCCCTAACGGTTCCTGCCCCGGCCGTGACTGAGGTATTTTTCTTAATTCTATGCATTTTTGTCCAAGAGTTTCCGCAAACTCCACCTATAAAGGTGACTTAACAATGAAAACACTTGTTAAGATTTTTCATAAACTTCACCTATAAGGGTGACTTAACAATGAAAACACTTGTTAAGATTTTCATAAACTCCACCTATAACGGTGACTTAACAATGAAAACACTTGTTAAGATTTTTCATAAACTCCACCTATAAGGGTGACTTAACAATGAAAACACTTGTTAAGATTTTCATAAACTCATTATTTTTCTTATCTCAGGTTGCACGAGAGACCTCCCCACCCATTCGTTCACCTGTTGACTCACCTCATCGAGAACCTGCCATCTTGGAAGATTCTGGCCATGCTGACCAAGGTTTTACGACAGGTGCTGCAGCGGAGAGTGAATCCAGGTGCGAGCTTCCTCTGGCTGATTTGGCTCCTCATGCATTCTGCTTGATGGTGCTTCGACATTTTCCCCAAATGCCCACCAACCATCGACTAGTGATCGAGCAACTTGCGAATCACCATCCTGAAACCTTCACAGTGGATTGCTTACGTTCCAACATCTCTGTCATGAGTTATAGGCTGCAAGGCATGGCTACCGTTGTTGCAAAAATGGTCAGCACTCCCATCGCGACCGTTACCATACCCCTCCTTAACCAATTTATTGGATATTTGAAGGAGTTGGGTCATGATGGTTTTCGTTTTAACTAACTTATATCGTATTTAAAAACTTTGAAGGGCCAACAACTGACCAGGCGGAGGGAATTATTACAAAAGCATCAGCAGGACCAACGGGCTGAGGGAGCCAGGTTGGCCGAACTAGAACCCCTTCTAGAAGTAGTTTATAAAGAGGTAGATGATGCCGAAGAAACTTTACATCTGGTCAAGCTGAAACGAGAAAGACTCCTCATCAATCGTTCACAAGTACAAACGAGCTTGGAGGTTTCCATCAACGCCCAACAGTCTTATATTACAGCTTCTTCGGGCCTTCCCAGAGATTTTTCCTCATCTTCAGATCTATGGTTCCTCTTAGGCTAATCATCTCTTGTATATAACTTCCTTTTGCCTATTTTTATGTAATTCTTGGGCAGTAGTTCCCAATTTTGTAATGCTTCATCGTTTACGAATGAAATAGAAATGTATATTTTCCGATTCGTCCGTATATTACAACTGCTTTTGTATGTTATAAATTTCTATATTTATGCAACTCTTTCATTCTTTTCAAGTAATAATTAAAACTTGTATATTCATAATAACAACTATTTATAATCCTGGTTCAAATTTAATTGTCTACATATGATAAACCTTCAGCCATTTATTATTAATTTTAAATGGCTTATCTTCCTCCATCTTAGAAATTAAGCAATAACCTCATTCATGAGCTTCTTTTACAACAAAAGGACCCTCCTAATTGGCTGCGAACTTTGGTAGAGGAAGCCCCCTGATGTTCTTCACCGCTGCTTTCAAAATGAGGTCTCCCTCCACGAACTTCCTGGGTCTTACCAGGTTATCATATGCCCTGGAGAGTTGTTTTGTGTACATTTGAAAGTGTTGCATCGCATTATCCCTGTGTTCGTCCAACGCTTCTAATTACACGTGTCTATTCTGAGGGAGCATGATGATTCGCAAAGCATATTGAGCCGAGGGGATTTCTAACTCCACCGGGAGAATTGCCTCAGCCCCATAAACAAGAGAGAACGACGTATACCCTTTAGGTTTTCTCTTAGTCGTCCGATATGCCCATAAGATGGTTGGTATCTTGTCATCCCACGATCCTGGGAAATCCTCCATCGTTTTAGATAAGATATTGACCAATGTCTTATTAGTCGCTTCGACTTGTCCATTCCCTTTTGGGTATGCCACCGTCGAAGTGTGGTGGACAATGGAGTATTTGTCTGTGAACATTGTTACCTCTGAATTGACGAAAGAGGTTCCGTTATCCGAAAGGATGACCTTTGGGATCCCAAAACGACAAATAATGTATTCTCTGATGAAGTTGCTCACTACTCCTATTGTTTCCCTTTTTAATGGTATCGCTTCGGCCCACTTTGTGAAACACTCCGTTACTACTAAGATCTATATCTTCCCCCTCGAAGAAGGGTGTATTTCCCCTACCAGGTCGAACGCCCAAGTGTGAAAAGGATAAGGCGTTGCCAGGGAGTGTAAGTCCACTAATGGGGCATGGATCATATTTCCATGAAGATGGCAAGCCTTGCATCTTCGAACGAACCCAGCCGAATCTTTCTCCATCGTTGGCCAATAGTACCCCAAAGTCATTAATTGGTCATACAACTTGTCCCATCCTATATGAGCTGGTTCGTGCGCCTGTTTGAGAACCTCAACCACTTTTTCCTTCGTGATGCAACGCAGTGGCCTGTTGAAGTATCCCCTTTGATAAAGCTTCCCCTCCTGAACATAGAATCTTGGGGCTCTTCGCCGGAGTCCCATTGCATCAATTTTATCCATTGGGATAACTCCATCTTTAATGAAGTTAATATAGGGCTGTCTCCAATTAGCCTGAGCTTCCACAAAATGACATTCAACCGCCTCGAAGAATAATTGGCATTCGTTGCACTTTCATTGTAACTCGGTCGCATCTTTCTTCATATTAGGCCAGAAATATCCTTCCCTTTGAATTCTTCTATAAATGGGGATCTCAATCGTTTCACAATGTTCTTCAATCTCTACGATGCTTCTTCTGGATCGATACATCTCGACAACCATCCTCCTGTATTTTTAAAGTAAAGGTTTCCCTGGTTTGTAAAGTATTGGGCCAATTCTCTGAGCCCCATCGTTCCTTTACTAGCCTCCAGTTGCCTCTTAATCTCTCCCCTCCAATCCGCATCCTCCTCCATTGGTAAAATTAATTGTACCATCGAGGGAGCTGTGCGTCGTTGGATCACAGTGGTAGTTGTATCGCTCCTCATGATAATCTTTTGGGCGATGGTAGCATAGGCGTCTGGGTTCCGATTCATCGTTCTAGGCTGCCTTTTTACTTTGGTTTGATAGAACTGGCAAAGAAGCCTCTGGATAATCGTTCTGTATGGTGCCAGGCTCATATGTTTTAACACGTATTCTCCATTCACTTACTGAACCACCAAGTTTGGATCCCCCTAGATGCAAAGTGAACGGATCCCTCTTCGAAGGGCCTCTAGCAATCCCAACACCAATGCTTCATACTCTTCCTTATTATTAGAGCAAGGGAAATCTAATTTGTAAAAAAGGCAAATCTCCTCCGTTCCTTTTGAGAGAATTACCCCTGCCCCTCCTTTCTTTTCTGCTGATGACCCATCGAACTGCATTGTCCACTCCTCGTCTGTTGCGTCTAGGTGATTGGCCTGCAAATCATCTCCTGGAATATCTTTTTTTGGTGGCTCGAAGGTTCCCAAAGGGAAAATGGCCAGCAGATCAGCGTACGCCTGGCTTTTAATCGAGCGAGGAACCACACACTTTAAGTTATATTCGAAGAGGACGAGGAACCATCTAGCTGCCCTGCCAATCAATATAGTTCTTGCAAGCAGATACTTAATGGGATCACATCTCGTTACAATGTGAATTGTAAAAGATAGCATATAATTTCTAAGTTTTTGTGCTACAAATACTAAGGCTAGACAATGCCTTTCTAAGCTACTATATCTGACTTTCGACCCATGGATGATCCTGTTGAGGTAATAAACTAGCTGCTCTTGACCATCATTCTCTTGTTCCATCAAAGCTCCCACGGACCTTGTGGTGGATGTGAGGTACAATTGCAATGGTATCCCTGCCTTTGGTGGAACCATGGTTTGTGGTGAGATGAGCAGCTTCTTCAGTCCGTCCAAAGACTCTTAATGAATTGCCTCCCATTTGAACTTTGTGTTCTTTCACAGTAGATGCATTAGTGGGTGTGTTATCTCGGCTAACCCAGGCACAAATATCCTAAGATAGGATACTTTACCGAGGAAACTCTTCAGCTCCTTCGCCGTTCTCAGACACAACATTTCTAAGATTGTCCGCTGTTTGTCCTGGTCCATCTGCACCCCTTGTCGATCAACCACAAAGCCTAGGAATTTCCCACTTGTCACACCGAAGACGCACTTCAGCGGATTCATTTTTAACTTAAACTTCCTGCAACGGGAAAACACCTTCCTCAAATCGTTCAGATGAGACTCCTCCTTCTTCGACTTGATGACCAAGTCATCCACATAAAATTCCACAAACTTGTGAAAGAAGTCGTGGAAAATGGACATCATTGTTCTCTAGTAGGTCGCCCCAGCATTCTTGAGCCCAAACAGCATCACCTTGTACATGAAGTTACCCAACGGGGTTCTGAATGATGTCTTTTCTGCATTCGAGGGGTCTATCTTGATCTGGTTGTACCCCACATACCCATCCATGAAGTTATACATCTCATGACCATACATTTCATCTATCAGGCTATCGATGGAGGGTAGAGGGAACTCATCTTTAGGACAAGCTCTATTTAAATCTCTGAAGTCCACACAGATCCTTATCTGGTTTTTATCCTTCTTTCCCACTGGGACAATACTGGATAGCCAGAGTGGGTGTAGTATCGGTACGATGAACCCTGCCATTAGCTGGCGTTGGACCTCTTCTTTAATTTTTAGATCCAGCTCGGGATTGTGCGTTCTTATTGTTTGTTTTAATGGGATGGCTGAAGGCATTACGTTCAACCTGTGGCAGCTTACATCCTCATTTATCCCTTCCATTTCCGTGTATTTCCACGCGAAGACATCTATAAACTCCCGAATCAATTTGACCAAGGCCTCTCAATTATGATTACTGAGATCCTTCGAGATGAAGATGGGTCTCGGATCTTCTCCTTCTTTTGCCAGGTTTAATTGATCCAACTCTTATTCGTAGGGATTTGGCTGATTTACCATGTAATCTGGTTCCTCGACGACTTCTTCCACAAATTCCTGTATGTTAGAATTGTCTATCACCAAATATTGTCCTAATCGATCTGCCAGAAAGCACTCGTATATCAGGTCAACCTCATCATCAGTTTCCTTGGCCACCCGCTCACACCATTATAATCGATACACCACTTTTCCCTCTTTAGTAATGACTTTCTTGCATTATCTGTTGGTAGCGATGACTTCCTTCCTCTTCTTATCCCTAGAAGCCTCAGTCGTTCTTTTCTCTGAGAACCGACTCAGCACGCTTTGTCGTTGGAACTCATGCTCCATCGGATCCACTCTGGGCCTCATCCTGTCTTTAAGCTGCTTCGAGATGCTTTGGGGCCGAGGGGCCACCTGGTGAGATTCTTCAGCTATTTCCCTTGTGACGCTCGTAACCTCCTTCTTCTGCTCATTTAAGGGCCCCATCCTTTCTCTGATCGAGGGAACCCACGCTCCCTCTATTCTTCTTGTCAAGACCCGGACATCTTCTTCTAACTCTGTGTAAAATGCTGCGTCCACCAAGTGAGACTCTTCAATAGCGAAGGGCCTCTTTGTAGCCCTAATGGTCTCCTCTGTGCCCTTGACATTCGCTTTAGCACATTGGTGGTATGTAGAAGTAACTAGGCATTGGTTATGCAGCCACACCCTTCGTATTAGCAGGTGATAGTAGGTTGCACTCTCTATTACGTGGAACTTGATATAGGAACTCAGATTTCCCATTATAATCCCAACGTTAACATACCCAATGGACTTGGAGGATTGATTATCGTACCTCGAAATCACCAAGGGCATGGGGACCAACCTTTCTTCTGGAATATTGGCTGCGTGAAAGGAGTTGATCGGCATGATATTGATGGAAGTTCCCCCATTCATAAGAGTCCTTACGAAGCTAACTCCGTTGACGCTGACAGTGACGTATAATGGTCTGTTATGAGGGAGTCTCACAGCCCTATCGGCATCACTGATAGTCACCTCTGACAGGAACCTTCTTACCAGCCTGGCCATGGGTCCTTTCCATTTCAGTTAAGGGACTGCATCTTTCCTCACAATATCCAGTATCGCCTGGGTTATTTCTGACATGCTTTCTTTTGGGATCCCCACTTGGTCGAAGAACTAGGTGAACTTTGGGGATTTTGAGATTGCACAGTACTCCAGGCCCGGATCTACGTCCTCATCTTCAATGTTGTATACGTCCTCCACGTCCTTGGCGCTTGCTTCATCGTATTCCAAGACTATATTGTCCATTCCCTTGGTACAGGTCTCTAAAGCTTCCTCGTACTCTTCTCTTTATCTTCTTTCCGCCTCCTCATCATAGGCCACCACTAGATTGGCCCCATGTGCCGACAGTGGGTTGTTATTGACATTCTGTGGAGGGATTTGCAACGTTCCTGCTCTCACGTACTTATCAATAATTCTCCTTAGTGTGAAGAAACTTTTTGTTGGGTGCTGGATCCTTCGATGGACTTGGCAATACTTTGGATCTGCCTTTGTTGCTGTATCGGGCTCCCCGATGGGAACTCCCTTTGGCTCATAGATCGTTCCCCCTTGGACCATCGCGTTGTAACAGCTAATAGCCTCTTCTACTGTACAAGGTAATGGCGGTGGGTCTTCCCTGTCCCTTCCAAACTTCCTCTTATTATCTTTCTTCGGTTCCTTGCCCCGTCTCCTCCCTCGGTGTACCCTACCCGTGGGGGCTTAGACCTTCCCCCGATGGGTTGCATCGGTTGCCTAAACATTATGGGCACCGCTACCGGGTTGGGCCGTACCACCAAAGAGATATTTCTCGCTGCTTTCAAGAACGCCGAGAAAGTCCCCTTATGCGTCTCATTAATGAGATGGCAGATATACTCAGGAAGTAGACCCTCAGCGCAGATCTGTAATAACTTAGATTCTTTGGCCTCCTCCCTTACGTCCAGAGGTCTTTCTCTGAACCTTCGAACACAGGCTACCACTTCCTCCCCGGGTCCTTGCTTCTGCCTACCCAGTTGGGTCAAAGTAAACTTATCCTCTGGAAGAAAGAACTTCTGGACAAACAAAACATGCATCTCTTCCCATTTGGAAATACTCCTAGGAGTCAAATGAGAATACCAGGTATATGCCTTGTCGGTTAAGGATTTGGAAGACTCCCTTAATCGAAGCTTCTTATTATTGCAATGTGCTCCCAAGTGTTCGATGAAGCACTTAATGTGATCCTTCGGGTTCCCACCTTTTCCCATGTATTTTTTAAAAATGGGATGAATATAGTCCTTCGGATAGGGTTCGTCGTTGTACTCCTGAGGATACGATGTTCGAAAATCATCGTAGATCGAAGCTACCTCACCAGCGGATTGCGAGGAAGCCTGCATGAACTTCATTATCTCCTTTTGCATCTATTTTCTTATTTCCTCCATGGGTGATGCCACTGGGGCAACAAATAATGGAACCACGGGATGAGTTCCCGTTACAACTGGAGTGGGCGCCATGGTTAGGGACGTCGATGCTCCTGATGTTCCCATTGCTGGATTCACAATAGATGGTACGCTCACTGAGACTCTTCCCGCTATACCTGCACCTGGTGGGACCATTGGAGCTACCCCTGGTGTCACGAAAGCATTAGCCTCCAATCCTCCCAGCATAGTTGAAGCTACTGGAGTTTACAAAAACTCGTAAAACTTGTTCATAAGGAGCGCAACCTGAGTGGGCCCCAACCTCACACTCGTGGAAGCTTATGTCACTCCTGAAACTCATGACATCGTCGGAACCAGAGGTATCTCTACTCGTGGATCCCCATCTCCCAGGGCCTCTAGTTCTCTCGCATCCTGTTCCTCATTATGTTGGATGTCATAAAAGTTGAGCCTTCGATTAGCATTGTCTTGCGCCATACTCCTTTCTTAGATGAATGCCTCCCCAGCAGAGTCGCCAAATGTAGGAGGGTACTTTAGATTATAGATGGAGGCGTAACCCCTATTTGAGTATGGTGATGATAAGCTAGTTTGGCCAAAGTTTTGGATTAATAATAGGACACACAAACACAAACCCAATGAAGATAAGACTCAGTTTAATCTCACAAAACTCTTGTGTATTACTCAGAAAAATAATAACGAACTTCAGAAGTCACTTAGTTAAAGGGAGAGAGAAGTAATCACCCTATATACACCTTGGTAGGCAGGCACAAACACACCAAACACCCTCAAGAACCTCTGTTACATGTTAAAAGCTTCGTAATAAATGACAATGGTGAGTGAGTAAAATCTCTGGTTTTGCAATAACTCTCTCTCTGATGTGTATTCTCTCTTAGAAATAACTTCTCAAACTCTCAAAAGATCCTCCCCCTCCTCGGGGGTGGTTGGGGTCCTTAAATAGCCCCCCACATCATCCCCGAGGCAACTCAGTCATTAAAGACTATGAAAGACATCCCTCATACTTTATGTCACAACATTAAATGCTTGATGCACTAGTTGTCTCCACGTCATAAACATTAAATGCCAAGACATGCCTTTTGCCTAATCACTGTGTGTCAGGGCTTGTTATCGCAAAGGTGGCTCACCAACTTCCTGACAGCCCCAAATACCACGACAGTTTACTCAAGTACAGGTCTGACATTATTTAGCTGGCTAGTGACATCACCTACAGTAGATGTGACATTAAGTAGAGGGATATTTGGTTCATAACTCACTACCCGATGGAACTCCAAGCTGCTCTACCCGAGGTTCCACGGTCTGGGTTATTCGGTGTTTTACCAGGTATAATTAAGATGGTCGCGATAATTCCCAACGGTACCTCACTTCTCAATCCTCCAAACCAGGTCCCTCTAAAGTTCTCGTGGTGAGGTCGTTCGATAGAGCATAAAAGCTCTCCCATGCCCTGCCAATCCTGGTCTCTCGCGAGTACCGTGCGACCTCACATAGATTCATTATCTTTGTTACGTCATTACAATCGTTATAGCTCATAGCCAATATAAACAAAGTTAAAATATGATTAAGTAATCAATCAAGCTAAAGTATGAGTTTCCACGCCAAGCTGCCACGCTTGAGCTGCCTCCCTTGAGCTGCCACCCTTGAGCTGCCATGCTGTCTTAATCCCAATCACCATTGCTAATGGGTGGATCATCCCTAATATCAGGATTACCTCTACAGATTATACCCGGAGTAAGCATCCATGAAGCTCATGGCCTCATGTAAAGCTATTGCGTCAACTATTTTATCAATTAGAGGTAATGGAAAACTATTACTTAGGTTGAGGTATGTGAAATCAACACACATCCTCCATTTTTCCTTCTGCTTAAGAACAATGATGACATTGGAGAGCTAATTTTAGTATTGGACTTCTCTGATGAAGTCTTCGGTCTACAACTTCTTTACCTCATCTTGAATCACATCGTATTGATCTCTTACAAAGCAGCTCCACCTCTACTTTACCAGATTAACATTTTTATTTATGTTAAGACGATGGCATATAATTTTTGGGTTTATCTCCGTCATATTTCCGTGACTCCAGAAAAATATACCTTGTTGTTGTCTCAATAGCTTGATCAATTCTTCCTTTTCTTTTGCTTTTAGGGGCGAGCCAATTTGGACATTTTTTTTTGGTTCATCCTCATTGAGGATGATGGATTTTACCTCCTCAGCGGGCTCCCACTTTTTAAGTTTTTTTCTCAACCCTTTGGTCAAGGGTATCGATGTTATAAGAAGTTGTCTTTCTCTTGTGGGCTTCCCTATGTTCAGTCGAGTTGAAGTAGCACGTTTGGCCTTCCACTTGATCACTTTGCACTTACACTACTCTATAAGGAGTCAGTAATTTCATCATTTGGTGTACAATAGAAGCAAAAACTTAAAATTCTTTTAGTGGTACTCTCCCAAGGATGATGTTGTTAGTTGAGAATAGATGTTCATCCATAAAAAATAAGGTGACTTTCCTGGTCAAACACTTTGGTCAGGTTCTCATACATACATCCATTTCAAAGACTCCGAGTGGGTGCACCTTCTCTCAATTGAATCCAATTAAAGTATGGTGATATGGAACTAGTCTCTTCTTACTTAACTTCAGGCCTTTAAAACAATTCTAAAACTTGACGTTCATCGATATTCCTCCGTCAACTAAGATATGAGCTACATTGTAGTTGTGAACTCATGTGTTGATGATTACTTTGAACTCCTGCCTTGAGAACCCCACTACTAGGCTATCCATATTAGTTTTTTTGAGTTTGCCCAACTTGGCTTCAATCTCGACCGAGTTTACCTCGACTCTTTTTGGTGTTGTTTTTACTTTAACTACACGAGCCTTCTTATCAGCCGGCTCAGTACCTCCACCGTCTAGTCCACCATAAATCATTTTGACACCAAGGTAAATCATGCACAAATTACCTTTTACTGTCGAGAGTTTTACTAGAAGATCAGGATCATCACGTTCGCTTTTGTCTCACTCTTCCTCATTCTTGTTTTCTTGAATCTCTTTTCTTAGATTTTTATCATTTTTTTCGATAAACTTTTTTTGACCCTTGTCTCGGATACCACTTTTATCACATACTTTCAGAGTTTTCCCCGTTTTAATAGTTTCTCTATCTCGTCTTTGAGGGAGAAGCAACGATCAGTCGTATCGTCGTGTTCTTGATGGAACTCGCACCACTTACTTTTATCTCTTTTTTGGGGTGGAGACTTTAGATTTTAAGACCATCTGAGCTCCCTCTCATCTTTAATTTCATTCAATATTAGATATGGACTTACAGTTAATGCGGTGTGCTTGGAAAGCTTTTTATCATTTAACTTCTTTCCCTCCTTATCTTTATTTTGGCTAGACTTGCCTTTGCCTGCCTCCTCTGCGGCACCTTTCTTGGATGCTATGGCCTCCTACGCATTCATGATTCTCCGGACATAGCCAGGAGTTCCATCATGGATTTTAAAGGATCCTCAAAGAGGTTCCACAGGAGTTTTCCCGACTATAGCCCACTGACGAGGGTTGTCATTGCAATATTCTCGTCGTAATCTTCCACTACTAATTTCTCCTTATTAAAGCAGGAGATGTACTCACTTAGGGGTTCATTCTTACCTTCTTTGACATTCAACAGGTGAGTTACGGGCTTTGGAGGCTTCATGCCAAAAAAAAGTTATGAATATATTTTTCTGCAAGTTGCTTGAAATTCGCTATGGATACTCTCGGCAGGCTGGTATACCACACGTGTGTTGCACCTATAAGAGTGCTAGAGAAGGCTCGGTACCTCATCTCATCGATTAGTGAACAAATATAGATCGTCGACTAGTACATCTGAATCTCATGAACGAGATTAGTGCTCCCATCATACCTGGGTGTTACACTCGACAATTTGAATTTTGTAGGAGTATGATAGTCGATAATCCTTAGCACAAATGATAATCCTTTCATGTACCCCCTATGCTCGGGATCTCAACTTTTGATTAAAGGGACAATCTTATCTTTAGTCTCTGAATTGAACTTTTTAGGGTTTTTCTTATTGGACCACATTATCTCCAAATCCTTTAACCACAACTGCCTCAGGGACCGACTCTTAACTAATAATTCTCAACCTACTACTGACTTCTCTCTGATCCTTCCTTTCTTGCTCATGTTTCATCCTTTTATTATTGTGATGACCTGTGGAACATGTGCTACTCACACTATGAAAGTGATAGTGTTGGTCTCGTCTGACCTCATCTCTAGGGCCGAGATGATCAAAAGTAGATCCTCTACTAAGCCTGTCAAATGTCGAGCCTCTTTGATGGCTTTAGGGAGTGTGCTGGATACTTTTTCCTTACTAAATTGGTGTCGGAGTAGTCTTGGGATGATAAGAGGTTTTTAAGACTTCATACCTCTTTCGAAAGCCTTCCTCATTACATGGAAAGTCATCCGAGCACTCTTGAACTTTCTTTCCAAGGCGGAGACGCATGGATTAGCGACGTCCTTCCGCCTTAGGTGGTGTTATGCCTCCTTTGATGGAGCTGGGGGTGGTCCCCCTGCTTTTGAATTTCCCACCTTTTTGGCGGTTGGAATGATCAGGTTCACGATAGGATCATAAGGAATTATCCTCATTATGTCCTGGCTAAAGGCCAAGAACTTCTGATGCATTTTCTGCTAACTTTCCACAAGGTATCTCAACATTGCTGCCACGTCAACCATTTCAGACTATTGAGGCATTTGGCTGGATATAACGCTGACGTTACAAGGCATATCATTGTCCATATCAAGCTCTTTTAATGGTAATTCAACTCCAGTAATGGTGGATCTGGATCACCATTAGAGACAAGGTAGAGAGCACTCAAGATAAAAAGAAGAAGAAATAAAGTCTCTTCCCATAGACGATGCTAAAATGATGATACACAATATCACCCAAAGATATGTTCAACCCAACTCCTAGATTTGAGTAACAATGGTGGAGTAACACATTAACATAACAAGTATATATCAAGTAGAAGGGATGAGAGATAATGAGAAGACACATATTTAAGTGGTTCGGCCTTGGCTTACGTCCACTGTGCAAAATAAGAAGTGTTTCCACTATAATCAAGGGATAAAATCCATTAAAGTTTAATAAACGTTCTAACTCTCTCTCTCTCTATAAGTTTAGTATAACAGTAGGGTTAGTTGATGATCAATCCCATGAAAGGATGAATATGAATGTCTCTTATAGTGTTAGGGGTTCATAATATCCCCCCTAGCACGTGGTCTGTGTGCACGAGATTAAATTTCCAATGAGAGTGTTACAGCTATACAACGAAATGCATAACTCATGATGAGTAAATATTCCTTTCACGCGGGGTTGATACACCATAACGATCTTAGTCACGTGCACCATCATTATCCTTGTCACATGTACCACGCGTGTGAACTGTGCTAGAGCTGAGGAGTCTCGACTGATCGAGACTACTAAAGTACACTAGTCTAGAGGCAGGGTTGAGGATGGGCTTATTTTATTCTTAAAAAATGTAGCTAATAATGAGATCTCTAGCAAAAGTATTGTAGGCCGACACTGTAAAGGCCGACATAAGATTCACATTATAACCTAAGTCTATGAGTGATTTCAACGATTAACGATGGTAGTTACTAAGATGAAGAGTTCTTGAAGGCCGAGACTGTAGAACATGCCCCTTAGGTGAGGAATCTAGCATATGATAAGTCTTTGGTGGTTTGTGAGGGGACATGTTATCAAGTGGGTCTCGTCTAGACGAGACCAAACTTATGCATATCAGAATGAAATGATGTTTTGATATGTCTCATTGTGCCTTTTAAAGGATCTTCTTTTTACTTGAATAATATATACTGGCCACTAAGGCATACAAAAAACTTTTGCTCATTTAAATGATGAGAGAGGCTAGTGTTCTCAGTGGGAGAAGAGAAAAACATTTTTTGAAAAAAAAGGATAGTGTTTAAAGTTACTTTATAGGCTACTTATAAACCTTTGCAAGTTTTGAATGTTTATTTTGTAACGCTTCTATTTTGAAAGGTGATTTTTGTAGGATCGATAGTTCTGAAAAGAGAGCAGATGAGTTTTTTTAGAATAAAATGGAGGTGGGAGGAGTCGTAGCATGACAACAGTTGGACTAGGGTTAGAATTTTTTAAGACGATCCAAATTAACTGGGCGCGTCATCTCCTCTCCATCTAGGTCTACGCATATAGAAGTGTCACCTGACATAATCTTCTTCACTATATAGGTCCCGCTTCAGTTAGATTTGAATTCCCCTATTGGGTTCCAGATGGGCTATATAATTTCTTTAAGAGCGAGATATCGTTCTTGCACACTGTGGTGCTTTTATTTCTTGTTGAATGATCGCACAATGCAGTGGTGGTACCCTTGTATACGATATAGAGCTTTAAGTCTTCTTTCATCAAAAAGTGTGAGTTTGTCGTAGCAATTTTATTGCTAATCAATTTTCTCGACTTGACTTTCGATCATGACCTATAGAGGGGCTATTTCGATTTTGATAGGTAATACTGCTTCCATGCCATATACCAGGGAGTAGTGGTAGATCCAGTGGGTGTTTTGATAGAGATAACGTATCCCCAAATGGCATATGGTATTCAATCTGCCTAATCCTTAAAATTTTCAGCCATTTTACTGATTATGGATTTAAGGTTTTTGTTAGCAGCTTTGATAGATCCCTTATTTTGCAGTCGATAGGGAGAGGACTTGTGCCTTTAAATCCCATACCCGTCAACTGCTTTCGTGAATTTAGCTTAAAAATAGATTCCAATATCTGATACCAACTCTCGGGGAAATCGGTAACGTCAGATGGTGTTCTTTTTGATGAATTTGGCCACTTTATTTGCATTCAACACCATGTATGATTTGGCTTTAACCCATTTGGTGAAATAATCAATGGCGACTAAGATGAATTCATGTTCAATTGATCCTTTAGGAGTGACTTTCTCAATGATGTCAATACCCCAAGTAGAGAAGGGCCAAGGTGAAGTCATATTGTAAAAATCTAGGTGAGGCAAGTGCCGAAGATTAGTAAATTATTGGTATTTGAAAGAACCTTTTGATATAAGTAGCGCAGTCATTAACCATGGTATTCCAGTAATATCTCTAATATACGATCTTTTTAGCTAGCATATGACTGTTCATGTGGGGTCCAGATTCCTTCTTGTGGATTTTCTTCATCACGTCTTTATCATCATAACCTTCTATACACTGCAAATGGGTGAGTCAAAATTTCACTTAAAGAGTGATTTGTCGCCAATGATGTACTAAGCTGCAAGCCTGTGAGGAGTCATGCGGTCATTTTTATTAGCCTCTTCGGGATATTTATGATTCTTGAGAAGTCATCGAATATTATAATACCATAATCCAGCTATGTTTGGGTCTTCTTTTATTGTGAGTTCGATTTGGTAGCAATGAGTGTGTGCAGACTATTTTTAGACTAGGAAAGGAGACATTGTTATTCCCTTAGCATGTTGACCATGGAAGCTAAGGTTGCCAATGAACCAAAAAAGCTATTTATTGAGCGAGGGAGGGAGTGGAAAGTGACACCCACAAACTGGGAGGTGAGATCTTCAAGGTGAGCCTGAAAGGGCAAGATTTTCTCATCTTTGAATTTCCACTTGTGGAGGACGTGTCCTATAATGAGAGTTGAGTCTCCATAAACATCTATTCAATTGATTCCTTTCTTGAAGGAAGTCTCGAGACCTATAGTGCACGCTTCATACTCTGTTATGTTATTAGTGTAGGGGAAGCCCAATTTCATGGAGATAGGAGTGTGATAATTATCAGGGGTCATTAAGAGTATCCCAATACCTTATGCCTTCTTGTTAGCATCTCCATTGAAAAACATCTACCATATGAACTCTTCATGAGAAGAGTAAAAATTGTCTTCATCTGAGAACTCGAAATCCATACCTCATCTCCTCCTATGGGATTTTCATCAAGCTAGTCAGAGATGGTTCTTCCTTTGATGGCCTTCTGAGTAACCCATGCGATGTCGAATTCAGTTAGTAGCGTCAACAAACGAGCCATGAGACTGGACAAGGATGGGTTTTCAAATAGGTATTTTATAGGATCCAGTATAGACACTAACTTGATAGGGAATACAATCATCTAATGTCGAAGCTTCTGAGTGACCCAAACTAAGGCGATAAACACCTTCTCCAATGCAGTGTATTTCATTTCATACCCTGCAAGCTTTTGACTTTCATAGTAAATGGATATTTCTGTGTACGATACTTCAATGTATTGGGCTAACATAACCCTTGTTGTGGTGTTAGTGATAGAGAAGTATATGAGTAGGGGAAGATGTTGTTGTAGTGGCATGAGCACCAGAGGTTAGGTCAGGTACCGCTTGGTCTTGTCAAAGGCTTCTTGACATGCCTCATTATAGACTTTATTTAAATCCTTTTGGGTAAGTTTTAAGATAAGATCGTAGATGGAGATCCACATGATGATGAATCGACTGATATACTAGGGTTTGCCCAGGAAGCCGTGAATTTCTTTCTCCATATGAGGTGGTCGCATTCTAAGAATTTCTTTAGGTTTGATAGGGTCAGCTTTGATCCCCTTCTCACTGACCATAAATTAAAGGAGTTTTCCTTTTGTGATGCCAAAAGTGCATTTTCTCAGATTGATATGCATTTGATACTACCATAGTCACTCAAATAATTTCCTCAAGGCCGGGATGTGACCTTGAGTTTTGGATTTGATGATCATATCGTCAACATAAACTTTGACCACTTTATGGATAAGATCATGCAAGATAGTTGTGGATGCCCTTTGGTAGGTAGCTCCAGCGTTTTTGAGACCAAAAGGCATAATAGTGTAGCAAAAGGTTCTCCATGGGTTGATAAAGGTAGTCTTCTCTTGGTGGTCAGGATGCATTTTTATCTAGTTGTAGCAGAAAAAATTATCGATAAATGAATTGAGGTCATGACTGACAGTGTTATCAATAATAATGTGAATGTTGGGCAAAATGTAATAATCTTTTAGAGATACTTTGTTAAAATCCCGATAGTCAACGCACATGCATAATTTTCCTCCTAATTTCCACACAGGGACGTTATTTACGAGTCATGTAGGATATTTTACCACACGGATGAAACCTACACTCAACTATTTAACAACTTCATCTTTAACTTTGAGGGACCACTTAGTCCGGAGCTTTGTTAAATTTTTCTTGACAGGCTTGCTTTCTGAAGGGTTCATATTGCACGATCTCTGGGTCAATTCCAGGTGTGTCGTGGTAGGACCATGCGAAGACGTCCACTAATCCTTTCAAAAGAACTTCGAATTATGACCGCTCATGCTTATTGAGGGTGGACCCTATCCTAATCTCATGCAAATTGCTACTAAAATTAAGATTAATAACAATAGTCTTATCATCATTAGTTTTAACGTGATTACGTTGCTTAATTTTTTCCTTATTGCGATCCATTAAGAATTCATTTATTAGATCATCTTTATTAATTGTTCGATTAGAATCCATACAATTAATACAAGTCACAATAAGATACTCAAAATATTAATTCATTTCATTAGATACATTTTTTAGAAATACATAAATGAGAACCTCGAGAAATGAGATCCAGTAACAATCATATCAGTAATAGAAAAAGAGGGGATATATTCATGCTCATCTTATAAGGGGTGAATAGTAGGGTTTGGACTGGTTAGAGCTTGATTGATAGGAATACCGTGTTAATTGAGGAGCGAATTTTTAGCAGGGACGATCTTAGCAAATGAGCTCAGCCTTGGTGTGGATCATGTAGAGATTTAACCTCGGTGTATAGAGACCAAATGACTCACCATTATCACCACCCTTATAATTTCTATTTCTTTCCACGTATTTAATTATTAGGGGTTTCACCTCATGCTTTGGGTCTTCAGTCCAAGTGACTTTCTCTCCAACGCCCTTATAATTTCTAGTGCTTTCCACATATTTAATTGTTAGGAGTTTCACCTCATGCTTTGGGTCTTCAGTCCAAGTGACTTTGTTTCCAACACCCTTATAATTTCCAGTGATTTCCAGTGATTTAATTGTTAGGAGTTTCACCTCATGCTTTGGGTCTTCAGTCCAAGTGACTTTGTCTCCAAAGAAGATTTCCAATGTCGACTTCATTTTCTTCTTAATAGCGTCGTACCATGGTTTAAGGAAACTATAGATGGGAAAATCTTTGCCTTGCCTAATAAATCATCCATTTAAGGAGTTTCTCGATATTGCCACTTCTCTTATTAATATCTTCTTGTGATATAACTAGAAGAGTGCCATAAGTTCAGCTAGTGATGGTTGGTAACCTAGATTGTTGGGGGAAAGTTTCTTTTAGAACTATCAGTTCAAGAATCCCCTGCTAACGGCGACCTAGCCCCATTCTGGACATGAAATGCATATCCTTAAACATATGGATAACTTTTACATTGCCATGTAGGTTGTTCTTTAATTATACTATTTCTTTAAAATTATCCTCGATCGTAATAGAGAGTGGATCAATTTTGAAACCTGGGAGGATCATGTCATTAGACCCATGCTGGATTTCCAAGATAGGGTAGTTATGTTGATGACACCAGAGTTGTCATCATCCCCAATGATAATGATGGCTTAATCGTTAATAGAGAATTTCTGCTTCCGATAGAGGTAAGAGGACACACCTATGATATTATGAAACAAGGATGACCAAGGAGCAAGTTAAAATAGGTTGGTACATTGATAACCTAAAACTCAGTCTGGGGCATATCAAACGAGCACATAACGTGAGTTTTATTGAACCCAAAACCTCTCGACGAGTGTTATCATAGGGTTCACAACATAAGTGGTGGTGAGATCACTAACTTTTATCCCTAGACAATTTAGAGTTCTTAGTGGATAGACATTCAGAGCGAACCCATTATCGATAAGTGTCAATGGAACCGTATTTCCCATGATTTATACTAAGAAGTTTACTCATCGACAAAGGATATGAGACTCATAGCAGTTTGATATCCAACCGTGTGGATGGCTTCTTCATTGTTAGGAAGAAGAGGAACTATGGGCTTTGTGAGGAGCTTGATTAGAGCATTTCTATGAAATTGTGAGGAAGTGATAATCCCCCACAAAGTGATGTTAGCTTGGGTTTTCTTGAGTTGTTTAAGGACTTAACTTTCTTTTATATACATTTTTGGTATTGGGAGTTCTTCACCAACTCCTTTTCTTTGTCCATACACAAGCTCGTTGATGGAAGAACTAGGTCATTATAGTATCACCCTGATCGGGCCATGTGATTTATAAATGTAGGGAAGAGTGGAAATCCTATGTCTTCGTCCACCTCTGGTATTATGGATACTTCATTAATTCCCTCTATAAACTCTTTGAAAGAAATCATCCCACATTAGGAGGTAATCGTGATGATATCCATATTATCCGGTTCATCATCTGAGCTTTTGAATCATTCCCCCATCGAGTGGAAATAATATTATCTCTCCATGAGAAAATTATGCACTCTATGACTTCAACTGATTCGCCGCACAAATCTTTCCACTCAGTGGAGAAGTGATGGAAAGAGGGAATTAGATATCCTTTGAGCCTTCGAATGGTGAGTAGTCTGGAAGATGCACACATTTCTTTCTCCTTGACAAACTCACCAGACATAACCTTCAGGATACTATTCAAGTTGAATTCCCCCCTGACACAAACCAATCGTCTGATTATCAGGCTTATTCCCTAGGTTCTATGTAGACATCATTCATCTTTTCAAAACTATCTCCTTTGAGGGTCATCCCTGGTGGTAATGTCATCCCAACGCCCCTGCATCGATTTAAAATAGCCAGTAGATCGATGCTCCTTATTTTTGAGCGGTTCGGACGGTGATGTAGGCCTTTTCATGAGTCAAAAGGTTTATTCTGGTCCATTTTCTATGTGTACAATTAAAGAGGGACAAATTTTATGAGATTTAGATGAAGAAGATGGATCAAGTGTATCGATGGGCCGAATTCTACTAGAATGATTAAAATATAGATTTTCCTCTAGAGTAGTGGCGTTCACCCCTATCAAGTGTGCTGGCAGAGGTGTTTGAGTAGTATTTGGGTTTAGTATTGGATGTTGGAGAAATAAACCCATTATCAATAAGGCCTTGATTGACGTTCTTCAAGTGGAAACATTGGCCAGTGGTGTGCCTGATGATTCGATAGAAATCATTATGTCGTTCCTGAAGTTCCTTGGATGTGGGTTTGGTAATAGGCAAGTTTTTAGAGGATTGATAAGGTTTTGATACATGAGATCTTGGTAAACCTTTGAAAGGGGATCATGGAGTTTAGTTTATTGTCTTTTAACTGGTGTAGGATGTTCTTCGAGTGTCCTTGATGTAGCGGGTTGAGAAATATTAGTGATGGTTGAGACATAAATGTTAGCTGGTTTATCATACTTACGAGGAATGAACTACTCAGTTAGCCTCTTCATCTCAAACTCAACTTTTTAATTGATATTATTCAATCTCGACTCCTGCACTTCAGAGGTATCTAAAATAAGGGTAGTAATGGCTTCCTATAGAGGTCTGAATATGCGAAAGGAAATTCTTCTTCATAATGCTCACTTATTCTTCCTCGTACGATCGGTGTGTCATGGTAGCGACATTTTCTCTCCATCTTTCGATAAATCTGCCCACTGGTTCCACATGATTCTTCTTGATTATGTCAAGGTCTCAGAGAGTTACATATAGCTCATCATTGTATTTGTATTGGGTAATAAATTCTCTATCTACACCCTCCGATTATGGATTCGAAATTCTTTTAGAGACAAGAACCACTAGAAAGTGCTTTCTTTAAGAGTTTGCTAGAACATATGTGCCATTATTTTATTTGACTCTCCAAGTAGAGTCATAGCATAGTGATAGCTATGAAAGAGTACAATGGGAGGTCCGCTGCATCCTAATTTTGTGTTGTATGGCATCTTGAACTTTTTTGGCAATCGAGCTTTTAGGTAGGGAGAACGGTGGGTAGAATCAACGTAGTTCCCTGAGATCTTGACTTAATCAAACTTCTTGGACAACAATCTGAGATTTTCCTTGATCTTGTTTAATTCTTACTCTTTAAGATCGGCAAGAATGCATTGGAAAATTATCCCTTGGTTGGGCGAGGTTCATCATCAACAACTGAGCTGGCGGTGGCCTATTAGCAGGTGGGACACGAGGGGCATATTCGTAGTCTTTTGTAACCCTTATTTGTTCTGGCGCTTGTGGACCCACGAAACAGGGGAAGAAATTTTTAGGCTTGGGATCCTCCAATGTATGAACCTTATTTCAGTGAATCTCTTGGACATCTGCGTGGAGATTCTCAATCTTGGTGATAAGCTGAGCGAATTTGCCATCAGGTCTAGCTTCACATTGTCATACTAGTCAAGGTTCTCCATAAAGATTCTTTAGAGGGACTTTTCAAATTTAGTGAAGGTAGGAAAGGAGGTGGTAGAGATCTAAGGTGACTGGATAGTGGAACTAAATTATTAGGGAACCAAGAAAAAACCAGGGTATGTGATCACACTTTAGAGGGAAATGAATTTTCATTTTTATTTTAGTGGAAAATAATATTTGGGTATATATGTATGTGTGTGTGTGTGTATATATATATATATATATATATATATATATATATATATATATATATATATATATATATATTATTTTTAAAAGGAAGAAAATATTTTTGGTATTTTGAAAAAAGGGAGAAAGAGAAATTTCCCAGTGTATTTATTATTATTAGGTTTCACTTGTATTATGTTCCACCTAGGGTGCAAATGAAATGTCTGATAGGACCCGAGCCTAGAAAAAGTTAGGATACGTGATGCAAGACATGGTTTGACATGTTTCCAGACTTATGGATAGGGTTTTATTTTAAAAAATGGGTGAAATAGCATAAAAATTTGGGCAGCAAGATGACACAAAAGTTCAGCAGTGTTTCGTATTCAAATTGACAAACTTGGTATGAGTGTCCTAGGGCAAACCCCTATATGAGGTTGATGCATTTGAAGGTTAGTGGAAAGGTTTCCCCTTTTGGCACGATATACCTCTTGTGTATAAGGGCAAGAATTTATCGGTATGTATGGACAAGCCATTTGATATACCTGAGTGCATGTGAATCACCTTACGATATACCTCGTAATGATAATACACGTGAGAGGAAATTTGATATATTAATCGTACGTGAACGAGTTCCCTTCTATATACCTCCCGTTATGAATTCAAGTATGCAATATGATGCGAGGGAAGCTGTTTGACATAAGTCGAAGGTCTAGGTCAATGGAAGGCGAGAATCATATCACTTAGGTTAATCGCGTCTTGAAGGATCGACACCCATCACGAAGTGATCCCCCAGTATGGGACAACGTTTGGTCAAAATATAGTGCTCATGTGATGTAGTGTGAAAAAATGCATGAGGCTTAATTTAGTATTTTATGGATAGTTTTATGTACTCTAAGCGAGAGAAGTACTACTAAGCATAAAGTAGAGCATGGGAGTAAACATGAGCGCCACGTGATAAGGGAGCTAAACACGGAGAGTAAAACTAGAAAGAATGCACATGAAGCATGGAGAGTATAACAAGCATAATGGTATGTACAAAGTAAGAGACATGAGAATATAAATAAGTGGGAGAAAGGCATATGCAAATTGAGAGTTACATGGGAATACATGTAAGTGAAGAAAATGTGTAGATATATACAAGTGAGTGTAATGTGGAATTGTATGTAAGTGAGACTAAGCATGGATATCTACAAGTGGTTTGTGAATCATGTGAGCAAGCATGTGGGTATATACAAGTGAGAATAAATTGGAAGTGTGTGTACATAATACTAAGCATGGATATCTACAAGCGATATGGAGTATGTGAAGATATGAGTAAGTAGAATCAACATGGTAAGCATGCGAGAAAGTTGTGACACCAATTTGCAATATTAATGAGAATTTCTATTTTAATTAAAATACTCATGAGAGTGATGTTTTAATCCTTCGATTTTACTTTTAAAATTTATATTCTTTTATAATTTATGCTTACGTTTAATGGATTTTACTTACATTAAGTCATTTGATAGTCCTTGCTTATGTTTAACAAGTTAAGGTTATAAGTGAGTTTTAATCTTTGTAAGGGAATATGAATTTTAGGTATCTAAATAGAGATAGAAAAAATATTTTTTGAACTTTAATGTTTCATATTTCGAAATTTATGTGATGAGAGTCGGTAGTATATTGGTTACAAAAATGAAATTTAAATCAGACTAATTAATCACCAATGAGTATCAACAGTAAATGGATTCAACATCCTAGTAATTTTTCCATACTTATTACATATCTTGTGATTGTGTTCTATAGTTTCAATTTATTTATTTAGTCTCTTCATCTTATTTCTACAAAAAATTAGCCTAATTTTAATTTCTAAAAGTTTATGTGGGACAAATATAGTATCCTCTTAAATTTGGTTGATTTTCGGGTTAAAATAGAGAAGTTGTGAAGTTTTGGGGGTCAAAATGCAATTAGAGAGGTAATTTTGTAATTTTCTAAAAATGGTATTGGACGAATTTGAATTGATTATTCCCGCTTTTCATTTTTTAAAGGTGCTCATGAAATATGGAATAAATTGGAGGTCGAATAGAGATGTTACAAAGTTTTTGAGGTTGAGGTGCAAACAAAGAAAAAGGTCTCAAGATAATGGTTATAAATTTGTTGGAGTGTATATTTAACAAAGGGCTATGCTCGCTCAGTGTTAAAAGAAGAAAATGAAGGAAATGGGGACTAAGGTTCGATTCTCCTCAGGCCCCTATTATTTTTGGTAAAAGCCATAACACCATATCATCACTCCAGGTTTACTTGAGAGCACCAACCCCGGCGTGATACGTGGTGCCAATAATCCAAAATGTCCTCCCTTATTTGTCTCTTAGAAGCCACCATATTTAGTGATTTTTCAGCAGATTTCAAGGGAAAAGAAGTCAGAATTTAATGGAGTGTAAAATTTTCTGTTCAAAGAGAATCCTAAGAGTACAAGATATATTTTCAAACGGGGACTAAGGTTTGAATCTCCCTGTTGATGTAAAAAATTAGATTATATCTAATTATTTAATCACAGATAAAATAAATGAGACGAAGAAGTTTTAAAGTGGTTCAGCCTTATAAGAATGGCCTACGTCCACTGTTTCTGTTATTGATGATTGTTTGGGAATTCTCCATTACAAGTTTTATCGAGAAATTCCCGTCCCCTTACAATGAGGGTAATACAATGTATTTATAGCCCTAAGGCTGTAATGTGAAAGGGTAATACATTCAATGCCCCTTAAGTGTAATGATCTGAATGATAAGCATTTAATGAATAGTCAAACTGTTGGTTATCCTGCTATTAATGCTTTGTTCGAGGTGCAGCTCGGACCGCATAAGCTGCTCTGTACTAAAGAGTTGCTCGGTACTCAAGAGTTCCTCGTAGAGTTCTTGCTCCTCGGAACGTCTGAGTTCCTAAGGGGAAGCAGTGTTCCTCGTTGTAGTATGGTTCCTCGGAGCATCTGAGTTCCTCGAAAGTGTTTGTTGTTGACATGTAGATTGCCACGTGTCTTCATTCGATTGAGCCATGTAAGAAGACTAAATTTGGTATCAACAGAAACCCCCAATGTTTCATAGTTCGAAATTTTAGGAGTGTGGAACATTCTTTCTCGATATATGGCAGTTTTAAATGGTTATCCTGAAATTTAGGAGTATTTTCTCTTGTATTTATTTCTTCTTCCAAATTCGCAGAATCGCTCTTTTTTGAATTTTCCTGACCGCTTCGATTCCCACGCCCCTTTTGTCTGTTTAGCCGCCGATAACGTAACCGACTCTTTTTGTAGTCATTACTTTTACCCTTTCCCAAGGCAAAGTATTTAAACATTGCAGAAAATCCCATCGTCTTCTACTTTTTCAAATTTGTCTCTTCGAGTTTTCTATTGTCTTACTCTCTTGTGCGTTCATCCTTTTCATCGTTCGTTGTCAACAGATCCACTCTTTTTCTATAAGATCTTCTTCCTTCTTCTTCATTTCCTTTATTCATCATGGTTTACCTTATTGAATCTCTTGATAAATTTCGTTCTGATTTTTCTATTCCTTCATGGGTTGTTCTGGAGGAACTTTCTGAACCTTCTGATTATTTTCGTTTGGCTCAGGGACATTGGTTCCCCGGTCTCTTTATTGCTGAATGTGGCTTTTCTTTTCCGCCAAATCCTTTATGTCTGGAATTCTGTCAATATTTTAACGTTGTTCCTGCAAGAATAGCCCCCAATACATGGAGAATAGTTAATGGGGTTCATAGACTAAATCAAATTCATGGAACTCGCATAGGAATTCCAGAAATCATGTTTTATTATAGACGGGTTGTTGGTGATAATACTTTTTATTTAAAAACTAGATTTTTAAATAGGGCTTTAGTGGTCAATCTCCCGAATGCCAATAGGGACTATTTTGAGCATGGGGTTGTTATAAAAAATTGGCAACATGCTCCTTTATCTGGAGATGAAGTGTATCAGGGTCCCAGATGCCCTCCCTATGGCAATGGGATAGGTTATTTTTATTTCATTTTATTTATTTTGAGATTATGCTTCCTTTATGTTTGATAAAATGTGTCACTGATATTTTAATGTTTATTTATTTGCAGTTGACAGTAAAAGAAAGTCTCCAAAAGAGGCAGACGTTAATATAAGGCATTTAAAACTTATCTGGAGTTTGTATCAGACTGTTGCCGACGAGCACATTAGGTCAGCTTCATATTTGCTGTAGTACAAGAGTTACACCTCCTCTTTCACTGCTCGTCCGGTGATAAGCGACGCAAAGCCAATACATGCCTCTACAAGTTCTTCGCCTGAATCACATATTCCTTTGAGTGAAAGGATGAAGAAAAGAAGACCTCCCACCCTTTTTGAGAAACCTGCCTCTGGTGATGGAGAGGCAAAAAGAAGTAAACATGATGTCCCAGAAGGGACAAAGAAAATTGATGCAGCCCCTCCGGTTTCTCCTATGAAGGTTGCCGATAAGCCCCCAGTGGCCCCAAGCAAGACTGATGCTCCAAAATAAGTGATTGTCATATCACCGACCAAGAGTTCCTCCTTGGTCGAAACTATTCCTGTTCCCCCGAGGAAGCTGAAGAAAAGCTCCTCGGTCAATTTGGCTGTAACCATCTCTCAGCCCCCAACTACTGGAACTGTAGTTCCTACTTTTGTTCCCTCGAGCTCTGCCATGAGCTCGGTGAAAACTTGGATCATTCCCGAGATCCAAGGTATTGAAGAAAACCTTTCTCGGGATATGGTTACCTCATTGGCTGCTCGCCATATTGCTTCTGTAAGTCTTATTATTTTGAACTTTTCATCTTTCCCTTGTTATATCTGTGTCTGACCTGCTTTCATTTTCTTTTCACAGTTGTTGAGCTGCTTTAATACAATTTTGAAGAAATATGAAGCTATTAAAGCTTCAAGCTCCTCATCTGGTGTGGAGGAAGCTCTGATGGGTCTGACGCGATCTTTGGAAGATTCTCGTCACAAGCATGATGCTGTCAAGGCTGCTTGGGAGAAGAAATTTGCCTCAACCGAGAAGGAGAATGCTCAAGTTGTTAAAGTCTCCAAGGGGTTGGAGAAAAAAATAAATGATTTGGAGAAGAAGAATAAAGAGCTCGAAAGGAAGCTCAAAAATGTTGGGGAGCTTGAAAATAAGCTCAAGGTTGCTGAGGAGGAGTTGGGTCAACTTCGGGAAGTAAGTCGGCAGAAGGAGGAAGTTGAGAATAAACTGAAGGCTGCTGAAAATCTTCTGTCCGAGAAGCTTTCCTCGGAGAAGTTAAAGAGGAAATTAGATGTGAAGAAATCTTTCAGCGCTGGCTGGGATAAAGGGTGGAACAAAGGTTTGGCTGCCATGATGTCGCAAGTAGAATATGGCAACCTCAATTACTTTAGAGATGGGTGGGTCGCTGCTCTACAAGACATGAAAGTTGATGAAACTTCTGAACTATTTCAGCGGCACATCCCTGGTCCCCCTCCAACTCCTGAAGACGAAGAAGAGGACGAAGATGCCTCTGAGGAGTCTTCCATGGTGATGGGAGATCAAGTTTCTCATCCCCCAGCCATCCAACCTACTAACGAGGAACTTCAGCAACTCGCTACTTCATCCGAGCAACTGTCAGCGCTCCCCGAGCAACTTTCTGTTCCCTCCGAGCAACCTACCTCCTTGTCCCAACCTCCCGAAAAAGTTTTGGGAGACAAGGAAAAGGTGTAGAGTTGTTCGGGTTTCTCTCTATTTTATTTTTCTTTGTCAAATGTAACCCTGGACATGTAACTCTGAACTTTGTGATATAATAAAATTTGAACTTTTGTTTATGCATACTGTTGTTTATCCTCTTCATGCTCTGTTGGCACTCTTATTGATTATTGCTTTTTCTTCCTCTACTAGTTTCTGGATAGAATAAAATTATTGTCTGCTCATGATACAAAGCTTTTACGATAATGCAATGAATATTTTAAGGCTGGTCACACAGATCTGAGTGCAGCACAAATCGTCGACATCCTCGGCCAAGATGCTTCGGAACAGGCAATTGAAGCCTACCAATATTTGAAGTGTCTGCTTGATCGTGCAGTGGCCAATAATGTAGCTTATTATGATATGATTGAGGATCTCCAAGGCACTCTTGAAGAACTTCATCAACAATATAAGGAATCCACTGCCCTTTTGCACGAGGGGTACGAGAAGAAGAATCAGCAAATCATTACCGACAAGGGATATGATAAACGATTTGCTGCTTACGATGTGAGGGAAAGAACTTTGAAAGCCGAGGTCGAGGAGCACAGGCAAATAGCCGAGTTGTTGGAGCAAGAAAATAACAACTTACAAAGAGAAGTATCTCAATTAAAATCTGTTGCCTCCACCTCAAATGCTTTGGTTCCTGTGAACGATGAGGGATTCTCTTTCTTGGAGGTTGAAAATGCCAACTTGAGGGACGAATTGGAGACCTTGAAGAGAACTGTCCCTTCTACTTTTTCTCGTGGACGAGCAAGAGCTTCTCGGGGATGAGCAAGAGCTGCTCGGATTCCTGTCGAGGAACAGAGGACTCAATCTTCTTTAGAGAACCAGGCCTTCCAGCTGATGGTGAAGAACCAGGCATTGGTTGAGATGTCTAAAAAGATCAGGGGTCTGGAAGAGCAGATTTCTGCGCAGAAATCTATCTTGGAGAATAAAGAACTCTTCATAAAAAATCTCCATGAGCAATTGGAAAGATTGACATATCAATTCCACAAGCAGCCCAGGGAGTTCTGGATGGCTGGCTACAACGAGGCTCTCTACCACTTGGACGATCGTATCCAAAATGCAAATAATGAGGGCTACAAGCAGGGGTGGTTGAATGCCTTAGGTGTGCTGCAACTGGAACAGGGTCATTACCTGTAGGATTACCATAATCCTGGGCTGCTCGACCTACCAGTGCCACCATTCAAGCTTGATATGAGTTGGATCCCTGCTCGGGCCATCCCTCGATGTCTGATTTCCAAATACCTCGGTGATTATAATCTCCATTCAAATGTCGAGATATCTCGTCCCGAGCACCTCCTAGATCGACCATCCGTGATGAATATCAGGATGCTAAAAGATCTTAACTTCATAAATTCGCCTCTCGCTTTAAATGATCCACCTGCCGGCGAGGAACCTGTTTCAAAAGCAGAGGGGAAGAAACCAATAGAATAGGAATATTGATGTAATAAATTTGTATTTCATTCCTGATGTATTTTGTTCTACATTTAATGAAATAATTTTATTTGCAAATCTTGACTGCTATTATCTTGTAACACTTTATATCTGTACATGTGTATCTGTTACAAAGATAACAATATTGTGTTATTTGTCGATCAACTTATTGTCTACTATTTTGAATTTGTGGTAATCATTTGATAAAAAATGATGTTTTGTTTCTTGACCAACTTTGTAGTAATTTAAAAAGTTACGAGTATCAAAAATTTTTCTCTATCACTTTCTCGTATATATAAAATGTTTCCGACCAACCAAGGTCGGTAAATTTTCCTTTTCGACCAACTACAGTTAGTGGATTTTTCCTTTACGAGCAGCTTTGGCACTTTCTGGAATAGTTTTACCTCCCGACCAACTTTAGTTGGCGTTTTCGAGAATACATTTACTTCCTAACCAACATAAGTTGGCATTTTTAGGAATAGTTTCCTAACCAACATAAGTTGGCATTTTTAGGAATAGTTTTACTTCCCATAGGAATACATTTACTTCCTAACCAACATAAGTTGGCATTTTTAGGAATACATTTCCTAACCAACATAAGTTGGCATTTTTAGGAATAGTTTTACTTCCCGTAGGAATATATTTACTTCCTAACCAACATATAAGTTGGCATTTTTAGGAATACATTTCCTAACCAACATAAGTTGGCATTTTTAGGAATAGTTTTACTTCTCGTAGGAATACATTTACTTCCTAACCAACATAAGTTGGCATTTTTAGGAATAGTTTTACTTTCCGTAGGAATACATTTACTTCCTAACCAACATAAGTTGGCATTTTTAGGAATACATTTCCTAACCAACATAAGTTGGCATTTTTAGGAATACTTTTACTTCTCGAGGAATACATTTGAGTAGAGTAGTCCGAGTTTTGCTGAGTAGTGTGTAGCACTAGTATTCCGCAAAAAATTTCCAATAAAAGGAAAGAACTGCGCAGAACATTGCCGCTTTATTCATACTGATGAAACTGCATTACATGAGAGTTTACATTACTGATAATATTTGCGCAAGTGTTCAGCATTCCATGCATTCTTAAACTCCTCCCCCTCTAAAGTTTCTATTCTGTATGTCCCTGGTTGAACAACTTCTTTAACTCGGTATGGTCCATGCCAGTTTTCTTCTAGTTTGTCGTGCTTTTGAATCACCTTCTTTAGCACATAGTCTCCTTCTTTCAAGTCACACTTCTTCATTCTCTTGTTGTAGAACAAAGATGTTCGCTGCTGGTAAGCAGCATTTCTAATGGATGCTTCTTCTCTAACCTCCTCGAGCATGTCCAAGTCTAACCTTCTCATTAAATCGCTGACAGGGGAATTGAAATTCAGTATTCTGTGTGTTGGGAGACCCAATTCGACGGGTATAACAGCTTCACTTCCAAATGCTAGCATATATGGAGATTCCCCTGTTGCTACTCGGGGAGTAGTTCGATAAGACCATAGTACTGATTGTAGCTCGTTGATCCAATTTGCTTTCGCATCATCCAGTCTTTTCTTCAAGATATTCAACAGCGTTCTGTTTGTCACTTCAGTTTGTCCATTACTTTGAGGATGGCCTGGTGCTGAGTGGATCTTCAAAATATTTGACTGATGACAATAGGCAGCGAACTCCTCGTTGTCAAATTGTGTTCCATGGTCTGTGATGAAGGCATGAGGAAGACCATATCGACAAATGATGTTCTTCCAAATAAATTGGCACACCTTGTCATACGTCATATCAATGAGAGGCTCAACTTCAACCCATTTAGTAAAATACAGCGACCACGAGATACTTAAACCTTCCCCTGGTCGTCGACAGTGGCCCAACCAAATCTATTCCCCATATGGAAAATGGCCAAGGGGAAGTAATGGGTGTCAATAATGCTTGGGGAGTTCTTCGGATGGAGGAGAAGTGCTGACACTTATCACATTTCTTAGCATAGGCTATAAAATCAGCCCTCATCGTTGGCCAGTAGTATCCTTGCGTCATCACCCTTTGCAAAAGAGTCCGACCTGCTACATGGGCTCCACATGACCCTTCATGGACCTCTTCAATTAAATCTTTCACCTCGATGGGATACACACATATCTGCAAACCCGCTATAACTCCTCATCTGTATAGAATACCGTTGGTCTGTACATAACGAGCAGCCTTAAACTTCAGTTTCTTGGCTACAAGTTTGTCAGTTGGTAATTCCCCTTTCTCAATATATGCCCTGATGGGATCCATCCATGATGATCCTAAATCGAGGGTAATAAAGTTCATCGTCAAATCTTCATCTATACTCCGACTAACTAAAACTTCAATTGGGATTGTTCTTCGTAGCTCGGTACGAGTAGCTGATGCTAATCGAGCTAGGGCGTCTGCTCTCGCATTCTCCATTCTTGGTATTCTGACCAGCTGAATAACAGCAAATTTTGACACCAGTTCTTTTGCCTTTGCATGATATCTGATCATTAATTCTCCCTTTGGCTGCATATACTCCCATTATTTGATTTATGACCAGTTACGAATCACTGAAGACAATAACTTGTTCCGCCCCCATGATTTTTTCCAAACTAAGACCTGCAATCATGGCTTCATATTCAGCCTTATTATTCGAAGCTTTGAATTGGAAACGTAGGGCGTATTCCATGTCGACCTCGTCCGGACTGCTCAAAACTATCCCTGCGCCACATCCTGTAGTGCAAGATGAACCATCCACATACAGATTCCATATAGATAACTCGTCTTCAAATTTTTGATCTGACAGAGTTCCTCGATGGAAAATTTGTTGCTTCCTTTCACCATCTCCTGATTTTTCTTGATGTTCGTCGATCATCTTTTCTTTCCCTTTTACCAACCTGAGCTGGTCTGGGATTGAATTTGATGATCCTGTAACATCTACTTGCCCTTTTACCAAGCTAAGTTGGTCTGGGCTTGCATTTGATGATCCTGTAACATCTACAGGTTGATCAGCGAGTAACTTTTGTTCCTCGGGGGTATCAGGATAGGTGAACTCTGCTATAAAATCTGCTACCGCTTGCCCTTTTAGCGATGATCTGGGTTCATAGACTATATCATATTCACCGAGTTCTATTGCCAAGCACATCAATCTTCCTAATTTCTCTGGTTTATGAAGGGCTTGCCTTAAGGGCATATCAGTATATACTACTATAGTATGAGCCTGGTAGTATGGCTTCATTATTCTACTTGCCTCGATCAATGCTAGAACTAACTTTTCCAGCTTTTAATATCTGATTTCTGCTCCTCGGAAGGTGTTACTTGTGTAGTAGATTGGTTTTTGTACTCCATTCTCCATTTTTATCAATGCCGAACTAATTGCATTCTCGGACACTGCTAGATACAAGTATAATTTTTCTCCCATCACTGGCCTGGATAGCAGTGGAGGTGCTCTTAAATATTTCTTTAAGTCTTGGAAAGCCTTCTCACATTCATCATTCCACTCAAAAGTCTTTCGAAGCATCTTGAAGAATGGGAGACATCGATCAGTTGCTCGCGATACAAATCTGTTGAGTGTTGCTACTCGTCCTGTAAGACTTTGCACATCTTTCTTCATCGTTGGGGATTGCAGCCCTAACAGAGCGTTGATCTTTTCAGGGTTAGCTTCAATACCTCGCTGATTGACAATGTACCCGAGAAACATACCTTCTCGTACTCCAAATGTGCACTTCGTCGGGTTCAACTTCATTTGATATTTATCCAGTTGATCAAAGGTCTGGCCTAAGTCAACTAGATGATCGACAACTTTCTTGCTCTTTGTCAGCATATCGTCAATATAGACTTCCATATTGCAACTGATTTGTTCAGCAAAGACTTTGTTCATCAGCAGCTGATATGTCGCACCTGCATTTTTCAAACCAAAAGGCATAACATTATAACAATAAGTTCCCCTAGGGGTAATGAAAGAAGTACTCTCCCTGTCTTCAGGTTTCATTTTAATCTGGTTGTAACCTAGAATAAGCATCCATGAAGCTCAGCAGCTCGTGCCCCGAGGTAGCATCCACCAATTGATCAATTCGGGGTAGTGGAAAGTGATCCTTTGGGCATGCTTTTTTGAGGTTGGTGAAGTATACACACATCCTCCATTTGTTGTTCTTTTTATTTACCATCACCACATTTGCTAACCAGTCTGGATATTTAACATCTTCAATGAAGCAAGCTTTCTGGAGCTTCTCGACTTCCTCCTGTATAGCTTGATTCTTCTCGGGACTGAATACTCTTCTTCTCTGCTTCACATGCTTGATCTCCTTATTCACATTGAGCTCGTGACATAAGAAATTTGGGTCTATCCCAAGCATATCCTCATGACTCGACGCAAAAGTTTGCTTTCTGCTTCTAAGGAAAGTTATCAATTCCTGTTTTAGTGAGGCTTCCAACGATGAACCTACTTGAGTAGTTCATTCAGGGTGCTCGTAGTCCAGAATGATGTTTTCAGTAGCTTCCACCACTTGACCTTTCACAAGTTGCGACTCATCTCTAGGATCCAATGTTTCAATTTTTGCACCTGCATCCACTTGATAAGTAGTAGTCTTTTTCCTTGATTCCTCCAGTTCCTTTGCTCAGCGGATGAATAATAGCATTTCCGAGCTACTTTCTGATCACCTTTCACAACTCCTACTCCAAAATTTGTTAGAAATTTTAGGCATTGATGTACCGTAGATGCTACAGCCTTGAACTTCTTCAATCCTACTCTTCCCATGATGATATTGTATGATGATTGAACATTCTTATCCATCACGAAGAAGCGTATTCTTTCTAGTCTACAAGTAGGCCATGTACCAATGAATATATCCAATTTGATCGTCCCAAGTGGAAATACTTTCTCGCCAGTAAAACCGAGGAGGGGTCTATGATAAGGCTTTAGTTGAGATAACTTTAGATTTAAACTGTCGAAGCACGAGTAGAACATGATGTCTGCCGAGCTACCATTGTCGGCCAGTACTCTTAAAATCATTACCTCCTTCATCCTCATTTTGATCACCAATGGGTCATCACGAGGATATAGAACACCTCGGAGGTCGTTCTTTGAGAAGCCAATGACCAATTTCTCTTTATTTACCTTTCTCGGGCGATCCTCTTCAGCTAAATTTATTCGTTGAATGTATGAGAAAGCTTGAGCCTCACATAGATAAGCTTTTCTTTCTGCAGTAAGGTCTCCTCCTCCTGCATCTCCACCTGTAATAACATTACAGTCAAATGACCCAAAGCGTATTGAGAATACCTCACATTCTGGCTGCCTTGGTCTCTTGGGATGATCAGGATAGTCTTCTGGATCAGCTTTGTGGTCTCTTTTCTTGTTCTCCTCTACTCGATGAGGAGATCTAGACCTCTCTCTTATTCGGTCGTTGTTTCTTCTATCATTCCTCCGATCAACATACTTTGCCAGTTTTCCTCGTCTGATGAGTGTTTCAATCTCATTCTGAAGAGCTATGCAATTTTTGGTCATATGGCCATGATCTTTGTGAAACTCACAATATTTTGCCTTATTCCTCCTGTCAGGATCTTCCTTCATTTTCTCTGGCCAGCTTAATTCCTCATTGTTCTTAATTTCTTTTAGAACATGGTTGATGTTTTCTTCAAAGGAGTATAATTATCAAATTTCCTTAATACTTCCCAAGACGACCTTGTTTTTGAGTGTTTGTCATTACCATTGTTCTTATGCTCTTTCTTCTTAGCTTTATCACCTTTCACCTTGGTTTCTTTGGCATCTATATTCTTCTTCGCAGCCATAGCCTCCTCGGCATTCATAATCTTAACAGCTTTTCCCATCAGATCTGATATGGTTTTTAGGTGGATCTTTGGCCAAAGTGTAGTACAACTTGTTGGGCAGTAGTCCACTCATCAAGGCGGTAATCAATGTCTTTTCCTCATAATCAATGACTTCGAGTTTCTCGTTATTAAAACGAGTTATATAATCTCTGGTACTTTCACCAGCTTTTTGTCTAACACTTAACAAATGCGCTACTCGTTTAACAGGATTTTCCCCAAAATAGAAATTCCCAATGAATAACTCGGCCAGTTGAAGAAAAGTTGAGATCTTACCCCGAGGAAGATTATTATACCACATTTGAGCAGATCCGGTAAGAGTTCCCGAGAATGCTTTGCATCTCATCTCATCTGGAACAACATAGATGTCGGCTGCAGCTTGGTATTGTTCTATATGAAGGACAGGGTCGGTCTTTCCATCATATTTGGGGGTCATAACAGGTGCTTTAAACTTTGATGGTGTTGGAAAATCTACAATGGCCTGGACAAAAGGTGTTCCTCGAACAAAAGTTCATTGTAGAGGGTTCTTGGCTTTAACCATTTCCCCTAATCTATCCTCCAGCCTCTGAATAGAGCATTTTCACGCATCATTTCCTTCCTCGGGCCTGTTGGTTCGAGCAACTGATCGCGTTGATGTGGCTTCCTGGGATCTATCTTGATGAGCAGCTGGTCGCGACTGGGAAGATCCTTCCCTTAAATCTGATGGTCGTCAAAAACTCCTCGATGCGGCTCTAGGAGGACTTTTGCTCCTCCTACGACCTAATCGATCAAAAGGAGATACTCTGCTTAATCTTTCTAGTGCACTGGTTCTTTCTGGGGAGAGAGTGATACGTTGTTCAGTATCTGTGGCTCATACCGACGAAGTTCGTCCAGGTTGATAAGAAAAATCTTCAGATTCCTCAGTACGATATGAACCGGTGTGCCTAGTACGTGAAGAAGGTAAATGGGTATTTCTTTAAATACTTCGTGATTCCGAATGGGTTGGTTCACCGCCATGGAGGGTTCGTATTAGTTGTCGCATAGTTTTATGCATGACTGTCTGGCCCTGGGCCAAATTTGTCATTATTCTAGCCAGATCTGGAATATTGGGCGGAGCAGATGGATTTGGAGGGCTTCCAGCGTTTCGATTGCTGGGTTCTGGAATATCAGCCATTTGTGATGAATTGTTTCTGATGAAAAGTGATATTACCAGTAGTTTCCCACAGACGACGCCAATCTGTTGATGTAAAAAATTAGATTATATCTAATTATTTAATCACAGATAAAATAAATGAGACGAAGAAGTTTTAAAGTGGTTCAGCCTTATAAGAATGACCTACGCCCACTGTTTCTGTTATTGATGACTGTTTGGGAATTCTCCATTACAAGTTTTATCGAGAAATTCCCGTCCCCTTACAATGAGGGTAATACAATGTATTTATAGCCCTAAGGCTGTAATGTGAAAGGGTAATACATTCAATGACCCTTAAGTGTATACATCTGAATGATAAGCATTTAATGAATAGTCAAACTGTTGGTTTTCCTGCTATTAATGTTTTGTTCGAGGTGAAGCTCGGACCGCCTAAGCTGCTCTGTACTCAAGAGTTGCTCGATACTCAAGAGTTCCTCGTAGAGTTCTTGTTCCTCAGAGCGTCTGAGATCCTCGGGGAAGCAGTGTTCCTCGTTGTAGTATGGTTCCTCGGAGCGTCTGAGTTCCTCGAAAGTGTTTGTTGTTGCCACGTAGATTGCCACGTGTCTTCATTCGATTGAGCCATGTCAGCAGACTAAATTTGGTATCAACACTCCCTATCCCCCTATTATTTTTGGTTAAAGTCACAGTGCCACATCATCAATCCAAGTCTAATCTAGCGCACCAGTCCCAGTATGACATGTGGTGCAAATAATCCCATTTGTCCTCCCTTGTTTGTTTCTTAGAAGCCACCAAAATTAGTGACTTTTGAGTAGATTTCAAGGGAAAAGAAGTCAAAATTTAATGAAGTGCAACATTTTTAGTGCAAAGAAAATCCTAGGAGTATAAGGCATCTTTTTAAAGCAATTATGATGGTCACTTTATCAGATTTGTTGATATTTCAAAATTGACCAATGAAAAAGCTCCCTCTCCTTGTCCAACACTATTTAGAGAAAGAACGTTTAAAAATTGGTTTTGGATTTATAAAAATTCAAGATTAACCAATTGAAGGGTATTTCATTTGTAACACCCCGTATTTTTGTGCATTTAATATTTAATTAATTCGGGAATTTTAAATTACTGGTGTGTTGTAATTTTAATTGAATTAATTATGGCAATATATATATTTAAATATTAATCGGGGAGTGAAATGTTAATGTTTAGGAAAATTTATTTACTAAGTGAATAATAATAATTTAATTACGTCATTTCGGGTATTAATGACGGGGTATGCACTTATCCCAGCCGGGAGTCGGTATAGACTAAATTGGGTGCGAGATAAGGATTTTTATAAATTAATTCGGATGTCAATTCTGAGTGCGCGGTTGTGTCCGGATGGGTCGAGATAGTCAGAAAAGAGTACCTGGGTCTCGGGTTTTTTTTTGGCATAGCCAGGTTCACACGGGGTGAGTTGGGCCACTTTAATTAAGCCCATTAGGAGAAAAACGGGATTTAGAGTTTTAACCTAAGGGAGGGATTATAAAATCAGCAGTCATCTCAAATCTAAGCCTAGGGCTTGAGAGGGAAATTGGGGGGCAAGAGCAATTGGGAGCTTTTGGAGCCAAATTAAAGGGTTAATTTGGGGTGTTCTTCGTCAACCAATCTCTACAACAATCGAATCAGACCCTACGAACGATTCCAGGCAAGTGGTTAACTGTTTTGATTCTTAAAGTGTGATAATCAATTCATATCATAGTGATGTGTGAACCAAAATTCGTTTTGGAGATAAATGGGTACAAAAGGGGGGTTTTGTTAATGGAATCATTGAATGAAATTTAAGGTAAGAATTAGTTGTGCTATATAATTCTGAGTATGATTATCTGGTTTGAATGAGAAAAATCGGAATATAAAAGGATGGAATTTGAATTTGAAATTTGGGATTGTACCCTAGAAATTTGTGTTCTTGGGTGGGTCAAGATTCATAGTGTTAATAATGTTAAAAGGTTTAGATGATATTTGTAGTTCATGAGAAATGTTATAAGATGATTAATAGACTGATTTGAGGTTGGTTTTTGAGGAAAGAAACCTTGAAATTTCGGTAATGGTGGAATTTAACAAGGAAGGAGAGCTGGCACGAAGGGATTGATCGATCGATCGGGGGGCATCGATCGATCGACGATGGGAAATTCTGGGCAGTTCGGCCTGTGTGTGATATAAGGGGGAAATTAATTATAAATTAATTTCCATACATTTATTAGTGATAAATAATTATGAAACAAATATTCCTAGCAATTTTGAGAGAGAGTAATTGGGACTAGGATGAATTTATGTGGGGAATTAAATGGATGAATTTGAGAGATTTTATTCCAAAATAGTGAGATACGGATCAAGTGAGCGAGTCCGAGTATATTGGCTAAGCGACGCCAAGGTAGTGAATTAAGTTTGGAGATAAACTAATTAATTTAGAGTCAGGATATAGATTCGGGAATATTTAATTTCGGGCCAAGTGGATCGAGTCCGGGTATGTTATTAATTATAGGCAAATATAATTGGGAAAATTATAGAATTAAAGGTGTGACACATTGTAGGCAAAAATGTGGGTATTATATTATGAGATGTAAATTGGACCAACTGAGCGAGTCCGGGTATGCTGGTTAAGTGACATCAAGGTATTAAATTAATTATTGAGAGAAAGTAATTAGTTTGGAGTCGGAACATAGACTCTGAAAATGTTGAGGTACGAGCCAAGTGAGAGAGTCCGGGGATAATGGTTGGGCGACACCAAGTATTAAATTAATAAGAGTGATAATTAATTTAATTAGAGTTAGATTGTAGACTCGGGTAGGTATTAATAAGAGTGATAATTAATTTAATTAGAGTCAGATTGTAGACTCGGGTAGGATTAAATTCATAAGAGTGATAATTGATTTAATTAGAGTCAGATTGTAGACTCGGGTAGGATTAAATTAATAAGAGTGATAATTAATTTAATTAGAGTCAGATTGTAGACTCGGGTAGGATTAAATTAATAAGAGTTATAATTAATTTAATTAGAGTCAGATTGTAGACTCGGGTAGGATTAAATTAATAGGAGTGGTAATAAAATTAATTACGTTGAGTCGAGCCACAGACTCAGGAAATTTTAGGCCGTATACGTGATTTTGAGTACACGGTAAAGCCGGGGTTTATATTGTATATATACAGTGTAGTGATAGTATATATATACGTGTATATATTGTGTGTGATATTAAATATCAGTGACTAGATATTTATTCAAATTATATACTCTAATGCTATCATGGGAGGTTGCACGATGTGGGTGAATCCCCTAGCTTGAGGAGTAGGGTGAGTATATCCCCAGGTCATAGCGTCTGGTATATGGGTGAGTAGATTATCTCACTTTCAGGAAGGAATATGACCGCCTCCACTTCGTTTATGTTTTAGTCCAGGTTGGTGAGCGAATCTAACTTGGAAAACTAGGTTTTGTGAGCACACCTAGTGAGATCTCATTTTAGAGTGAATCATCCGGTGAGGGTATACTCGGAAGGATGGATACACGTATGATATATGTGTGGATGTTAGTAAAGGTACGTATAATATGGTAGTAAATATTATATGTAGGTGATAATACAGTGCGTGATGTATTTACCTTATATAACTCGGGTTACAGTTATATGCTGTTAATTAATGAGAAATTAATTAAGTTAATCATTTGTGGAAATAATACAGTATGCAATGTATTTATTTTATACAACTTGTGATACGGTTATATGTTACTATTTAAGAGGAATTAATTAAGTTAATTGTGAAATAACTTATAATTCAGGAGATCATTATACTCGAGTTAGAGTAGTATGGCAAGGGAAGGTTATACCAGGACTAGTTGGACGGGGTAGCACAACTAGGTGGGGTTAAGATAACCGGTAGGTGTGTACAATAGTGGAGGGGTGAGAATGTCCACAAGGGAGTGCGACACTAACTTAAATATGAAGCGCATTCATGCATTTTAAATTACTGCAGTTAATTCACTTGATAAATATTTTCAAAATGTTTTGGGTTCTAACCCTTGCTATAAAATTATTTTCAAAACCTTTTAGGTGTCCAGCCACAGGGACGCCAGGATTGATATTCTATTCTAGGGACATGGATCTGCGGCATATGTGGATGCTAGCAGTAGTTTGGATTAGACGCATCATTCATTCATTCTTAGAGTAGGAATCTTGTATCAGTTTCAATTTTATTTAGGGCTTGTCGCCCAGACTTCTCGGTACAATTTTCAGGTGTAATTTATTCAGGTGTTGAATATTTGTATTGGATTATTTCTTTGGTGGCCGGTGATTTATTCGGCAAGTTGTGTAATTATAATTTAGTTTATTCTCATTCAGATGTGTGAATGGTTTATATTTTAATTCCGCATGTACTGTTTTGTTTAATCAAAAAGTTAAAATCGGCACCAGCTTTTGGAATACTAGATGGTTAGTAAGATTTAAAAAGTTTTCGACAGTGATGCTAAGGATGATCCAACTGGGATTCCTGTTTTAATTTGGTATAGGACTGATCACCCGGTATTTTATTAGACGGGGTGCCACATCATTTCCACTAGAATTCTACTCAAAATGTTCTATAAAAGACCATCGGGACACAATTTTGAAGTAACAATTTTAGAAGGAAATTTTATTTTGCGTTTGTGAGGCAAAAGTGTGTAATTATTTGGGAGGAACCTTTTGTATTGGGATTCAAGATTTGGGACACGAATTTTTAAGTGATTATTAATGAGAATTTCAATTTCATCTTGAAATTTGTGCGTTTTAATTATGTTTCTTGATTAAAGTAATTGTCGGGATTAGATGAAATTTGCCACGATTACTTAGTGTGTATTTAATTAATTCTGATTCGTGTAAATTCTCTCTGTGTTCTAAAACGCTTTAAAAATTTGTGTTCCTTAAAATAATCACGACAATAATGTTTTAAACCTTTGATTTCAATTTCAAAAATTTATATTCTTTGATAGTTTGTCCTTATGTTTGATGGAATATATTGATAGTCCATGTGTAGGAGGGCAATGTGACTGGGGTTTAGTAAGATGCTGAATCGGGTGAGGTGTGACCCACTTCAACGAACTCTGCCTTCAAGGTTCTCAAGATATTTTAGAGTAGCTTCTGTTCAAACCTTCTCCTTTTGGTAAAAATGAAACTTAATATGGAACTCACTCCCTGCAATAAGACGAACTTCACAATAATAATAGTAACTTTTACTAAGAGAAACTCCTGAGAATGATGGATGTCAGTGAGGAGTGAAAGAAAAAGGCACTTATAACTAGAGAGAGAGAAGGGAGAGAATACTAGGAGGTTTTGGTATGATTTTGACAGAGTAACATGACTTGAGTTATGATTGTTACTTGACCTTGACTAGGGGTCCTATTTAAACTTGGGTACTAAGGCTGAGTAGGAAATTTTGAGCACCAAAATTGAGAGGGTTGGTGAAGGACAAGGTCTGAAATGTACCATTTGTCCCTACCTGTATGAAGCCGCTTTTCCTCTCTGACAGGTGCCACTTGTTGTGAGCCAAAGTAAAAAAGCGAATATATCTCCTAATGGAGACAAAATATCTGATTTGGTAAATATATTTTAAAACGGTAACTTATGGTATAAACTTTGTAAACTTGAGAGGGGTGGCCTCGAGGAGCACCTCTATTGAAACCATTTCTCTTGAGAGGGGGGGTCTCGAGGAACCCCTTATCTAAAAATCATTTTTATAAAGAAAATTCATTTCTGGTGAGCACCCTCTTGGCTGCTCATTTCAATTATAATTAGGTGTGAACTGTGTGAGGACTTTGAGTAAACCCTATGGTCTTTAATATTATTCTCTCAATCCTAAAGTGCTAAGTGGTTGATCTTGCTCAACAAACCCTATTTCTCAGTCGCCAAGCCAAAACTCCCAAGAGATCCCAACTGGCCTATTTTCGACATGCGTGCTCAACTAGGCTACTTGTATAAGAAAATAAGTGTTAGTAGTTTTATTCTGTAAAAGAACTTATTTTTCATGATGAGGGACAATTAATGCTCGATCGCCTCCTCCTAGGTTATATTTTTCAGAGGGTTACTTATTGGATCCTCCTACTAAAAAGTAAATACTAATTGAACATTTTTTGGAGGAGTCCTTTACCGTGGACTTCCTCACTAGGCTTTCCTTTCTTTAGCCGGTTGCGGCATTGGGGTCCCCGTTTGTGGACTCTCCTTCCCAGGTATAATTTCAACTGGTTTTAGTTTGGGGAATAGGGGTCCTTTGCCCAAACTATCTTTTAAACTTAAAGGAGGTTTTGGAGGGGTTCCTTCTCGAAAGTATCTTTGAAACCTCTTTGCAGGTGGGCTGGAGGGGTCCCTCTTGTGCATCTCATTGCATGAGGGGTGGAGGGGTCCATCTCCTAAATTTCATTGCAGGAGGGCTGGAGGGGTCCCTCGCCCAAATCTCATTGTAGGAGGGCTGGAGGGGTCCCTCTCCCAAACTATCTTTTGAACTTGAAGAAAGTCGTTGCAGGAGGGATGGAGGGTTCCCTCACCCAAATCTCATTGTAGGAGGGATAAAGGGGTCCTTCACCCAAATCTCATTGAAGGGTGGAGGGTTCTCTCACCCAAATATCATTGAAGGAGGGATGAAAGTTTCCCTCCTGCAAATCTCATTGTAGGAGGGCTAGAGGGGTTCCTCGCCCAAATCAAGTTAGTAAGCCAAAACACCCCTCTACAGCATGGTTATGTTTGAAAAGTTATACTTATAAGTAAATTATAATCTTTTCAAAGGAATGTGAATTTTGGGTATCTAATTAGAGATATAAAAAAATATTTGTTGAACTTTAACGTCATATTCCAAAATTTATGCGATGAGAGTTGGTAATATATTGTGTTATAAAAAGGGAATGCGAATTAGACTAATTAATCACCAACGAGTACGAGCAGTAAATGGATCCTACATCGAAGTAATTTTTCCATACTTATTACATATCTTCTGGTTGTTTTTCGTAGTTTCAATTAGTTTATTTAGTCTCTTCATCTTATTTTTACAAAAATTCTATCTAGTTAGAAAGTTAGCAACTTGTTACGAAGATCAAATATTTGTGGGTTCAAACCGTACTTACAAAAGCTATACTTTAATAGCCCGTACACTTGTGGTACTTTTATAATTTAACAACATGAGGCACCTACTAATATTTATGGCTCGCCTGGATAAAAATTGATTCAATTGATTTGACTGGAAACATTGATGATGCAAGAGATATCAACACTTAAACTTGTAATGAGATCAAGCTAGTAATCTCCAGTATTAGAGATACAAAATATAAAGTAAATATAAAAGGAGATGTAGAGAAGAGGATGAACAAAATCATATAAGTGGTTCAGTCATTGGCCTACTCCATTGTGCAGGTGTTTGTGTGTTTTTATACTACATAATAGAGCTTAATTTGCTCAAAGAACAACTCTCTAGATGAGTTTAAGAGAGTTTGGGATAAGGTTTATAATTTCGATCCCCCTCAAGGAAGAAGGTGATAGGTATTTATAACCCTTGGGGTGCACATTGTACCCTGCAAGCATGTAATAAGCATGCATGGGATGAGACAATAAATCAGAACCAACCACCTATATCTGGCACATATATGTCACGATGGTGAAATATTCCCTCATGTGATCATGAAGATCTTGTTATAACGGTTTATCTATGTGCGATGGTTACCCATCGAATCCACGTGTGCTTTGCCAGGTGCCAAGGGTTGGTTGTCATGGACCATGTCAAGTCTTGTCATTAGGTCAATCTTTTGAAGGTATGACCATCAAAGTGATGAGTTGGATCTGAGTCTGCATATGAGTCTCGGCTCCCATGCTCAAGGATGAGGCTGAGGAGGTATGGAAGAGAACTGAGTCCGATGATGTTGTCATATGTCTGAGTAGTGGCCAAGGACGAGGTCACTTATGGGCTTTTGTCGAGTCGTCCCATGTTTGTTCCTTTAATAATTTTACATGGAAGACCTTATTTGAGTTGAGATCTAATGAAGATGAGACCAACCTTTTTTATATCAAACATGTTTTAAATTTAGTCGGTTTATATGAATGTAACTTTTAATTTCTCACGACTCCATGAAATTGGTGACTTCACAACTCGTTTGAAAATTGAAAGGGAAAACAAGGAAAGATGAAAGATATCAAGTGTATAACAAAATCAAACCAAAAGACGATGACGAAGCTAGAAACTTCTAATGTATATTTGAATACTGACTTAGTTGCTTTGTTATTTTTCTTGGAGACTCGCTTAACCACATCAAACTAAGCATCAAGAGGGCTTGATACATGTCATCCAAAATAGTCCTATATATCATTGGAGATAAGTATATGAACTACATATGTAGCTTCATATAAATCCTACATAAGAGATTGCCAAAGAGTCAGTAAGTCAAAAACTTGGTATTATATTATATGTTGCAGAGAAGATCTATAGCCCATAGTTAAAGTAGAATATTATGAACCACTGGAAAATATATTTTGAGATTTTGAGAAGAAGTATTGGACTATAAATGATTTACATTCAGGGTTTGAAAAAACCCTTTAGGTATTATTCTAAAATTTTGCACTTGTGTTCATTGCCATCATTAGTGCTGGAGAAGAAGTTTAGACAATAATTCTGACCCAAGTTTTGTGTCACGCTTAAAAATTTACAACTTCCCCTAATAATAATGAAAACTAAGAAGAAACTATCATCCCAAATCACGGTTTCTCATTTCATATGCCATTTCAGTAGACTTTGTCTATAGACAACATGTTTATTTATGTTTTTTATGTGCATGTACATAAGGCCATTTCATAGGCAAATCTGGCCGAGGAGACTATCCTGACCTGTCGGATCCTCTACTTAAGACAATATTGGTCGAGGTTGAATGAGCGATTGTAGTCGAGAGCACAGCTCAAATTGTTGATGAGGCTGCTGGGGCTGGAGCTATGGATGAGTCTGCCGGGATGAGAGCCGGGGATGCAACCGACATCAATGAGCTGAGTGATTAGGGTGGTTTCCTGTGACCTATACCCTCTTCTTAGTGTATTTTTGTTTTTTTAACATTTTTTTAACTCTTCATATGTAATACTAACATTTTCCTCATTGTACTTAAGTAATCAGTATTCTCATCAATGAAGATCATCATTTTTGCCAAGTCTTGTGTCGTATTATTGATGATATTTTTACCTTACAAATGATTTTAACTATAATTTCTCTCTCGTAGATTCTTAGATTGTGAGTATGACATTTAATTAACCACATTGTGATGCTTGAAATAACCATAATTAAATGATTTTAAATTTAAAGCCACTAAATTAATGATGTTAATCATAAGTCCCCACTCGTTATTTTTAGGAGTGTATGGATGAGTCTCATCTCTTCATACACTCTCGTCTTCGTCAAGAGAGTTTTAACTCCAAGGTCACCACAAAGTGAAGTTTTTATAATTATACTTAAATGATTTTTAATTTAAAGCCACCAAATTAATGATGTTAATCATAAGTCCCCTCTTATCATTTTTTAGAGTGTGTGGACGATTTTTGTCTCTTCATACACTCTCATCTGAGAGAGTTTTGACTCTGATGTCACCACATAGTGATTTTATAACACTCGTCCCCCCTCTCGGTGTTATTGAGATTTCATGGACGAGATAAGTCTCATAATGAATTCTCGTATCACCGAGAATGAGTTATGACTAGTGGATAGTTTAACTTCATCCAAACTACACAATAACGATTGAAGAGCAAAAAATATGAAGCAAAACTTGTATTTTCTCATTCATTAATCAACTTGAACTTTCTTACAAAATGCCATTGTCATACAAGTATTTGAACCATCGTATAATTTGTCAAAGTTACATGATCACTGATAGTATATTTTTAAATGACCTGTGTTCCATGGATTAGAGAAAGTTTCTCCCTTTAGGTTCTTCTGTCTGTAAGTTTTAGGGATGATTTCTTCAATGACTCTATGTGGGCCATGCCAATTCGAATGCAATTTGTTTGGCTTCTGTCAAACATTTTTCAACACCAAATCTCCCATAACAATCAACCTTGCTTTGATCCTCTTATTATTGAATTTAGTTACCCTGTGTTGATATGCGACCTATTTGACCTAGGCATTCTCTCAGCTCTCCTCTATTAGGTATATGTTAAGCCTCCTTTCTTAATTATTGGACTCAGTAAGTCTGGAATCTATGACTCGGAAGGCTGAGTTCAGTGGGGATTAATGCCTCTGAACCATAATCTAGCATGGATGGTGTCTCCCCTGTAGGTGTCCACTTCGTCATCTTATAGGACCATAGGACTTCATGTAACTCATTTGTTCAGAGAACCTTGGAATTTTCTAAGTTCTTCTTGATTCCAGTTAATGTTGTCCTATAGGTGACTTTGGTCTGGCCGTTTGCTTAAGGTCGGCCTAACGGTGAGTAAAACTGGTTGATGCCTACCCTTTCGCAATATGACTCCAAGGACTTATTTTTGAACTGCTTTCCATTGTTAGAAACAAAGTGTGGGGAGGACTATACCTGCAAATGATATTTATCCAAATGAACTTGAAGGTCTTCATCTCGGTTATTATAATCATGGCCTTGGTCTTCACCCACTTTGAAAAGTAATTGACTGCCATAATCAGATACCTATAATTTCATACAACTTTAGGTAGAGGTCCCACCAGGTAGATCCCCCAAATGTCAAATAATCAGGGGGCTGTGATAGATGATAAAGGTTGATGAGGGCAATGGGGATGGAAGCATATCTCTGGCGCATGTCCCATTTCTTTACATGGTCGACCGCAACCTTGGCAAGGGTAGACCACCAGTAGCCCTGCATCACAATCCTTTTTACCAGATACCATCCCCTAATATAACTTAAGCATGACCCATCTTGCACATCTCGTAAGACGTATTCCACTTCAATGGGGTGAACACATGGGATCAAACGAAGTAGGAAGCCCTTTTGTATAGAACATTCTATAATGGTGAATTTCGTCGCTTTGTATTGTAACTTTTTCCTCTTAGACTTTGTATCGGGGAGCTCCCCTTCCCATATATATTTGATGATAGGATACATCAATTATTCTCCGAGATTCAAATTTAAGTAAAACTCAAGCCTACTGTCATCTTTGTCAATTCTGGGCTTGTATAGGATTTCAACTAGGACGGTCCTCAGGATCTCTGTTTTGATAGTAGAGGCTAACATTGTTAAAGAATCCACTAGGCTATTCTCCCGCCCAGGTCTCCTTTTCACTTTAACTTCAGAAAGATTGGCCATCACCTTTCTAACTCTCTTCAAGTACCTGGCCATATTTTCTTCCTTGGCTTCATAGATTCCCAACACCTGGTACACAACCAGGTGGGAGTCACTATGCACAATTATTTGGCAGAAATTCTTTACTTTGTCAAGAGAGAGTCTGAAAAACAGCCTTAATACAAAAAGCCTTTTGTTTACTAGATTAAAAACAAATAGTTATAAGTTGAGTAAACTCCGAACAAACTTATTGGGCAAAACTCTTTTAGAAAAACACAAGATATGGTGTAAAATCTTTTTCTGAATGTATGGATTAAATTCGATAGTTGATTACCTTAAGATTAGTTTTTAATAAACATCTACTATCTTTACCATGCAGTCCCAATCAAAATAAAAATTAAGAACATTCACAGAAATAGACACAGGAATTTTTAACGTGGTAAAACCCTTAAATAAGGGAAACATCGACGATGCCCTCTATAGCACAAACCAAAAAATTCACTAGAATAAAAATCAGGTTACAACAGTTAGGCAAAACACAAAGATCCTAACCTAAGTTCAGAATGTACCTACACAAGATTCTCCACTCCAAAGGTGTTCTGACTTGGAACTTGATCCTTTCTTGCTGCTTCTTTGTCTTTTTCTTGGTTTCCTTCTCTTTGAATTAAGATTCCAGCAAATATTTTAATTACAATATTCTCAAACAGAACCACAGTGTCTAAGTGTTCGTGTGAGATAGTGTTTGTGATGTGTTACTAAATGCAAACATGCAACTTACCCTTTCAAGATTTATACAAGCTTTCCTAACAAATTACAACAGTTCTAATATGAAAGCTATTTATGAATCTTGATTTCTCAAGCAAAGACTTCTTGATCTATTATATAACCAAAGATCTCAAGGATACCTTTCTCGAAAGATGATTTAAGGTCTTATACAATTTATGGATTTTGAAAATATTTTTGAAATTGTAAACCTCCAATTGCATATCCAACTAGACTAGAAGTCTACTTTATCAAATCAGATTCAAACTTAACATGCAAGGATTGGTTCAACAAGTTTTGATCTAAAACTTTATTTTTTAGATATGAACGCTTTAAAACTTTAGCATGAGTTCGTTTGTGTTCCTGTTATTTTTGTACATCAGTATTTCATAAAATATGAAATAAAAACTTGAAAACATACACAACTCACTAGATCTAAAAATTATTTTTGAAACTAAAAATTTTATTTCAAAAACTAGTTGAAACAGATTAGATCTAAGAAATCAGATCTAAAAAGAAAACAAAAAATATACATGAGATGTTCTCTTTTAAAAAGACTCAATTTCAATAATGAAACTTAAATCCTCCTTAAAGATGAGTTCTAATAGAATCAACGTATTTGAAGAGGTCTTCAAACGAAGAACACAAACCAACAACACATAAACCCTATAAAGATCTAACTCTCAAAAGGTGCATTTTCTAATGTATGGGACTTTTAGGTTTTGGCGTTTAGTTAGGGAGAAATATCACAGAGGTTTGGATCTACTAAGAAACTAGGGTTTCCTCTCTCTCCTTTTTTCTTCTCTCTTCTCCCTTCTCTCTCTTCTCTCTACTCTATCTATTATCTAAGGTTTAATGAAATGGAAAAAGTCTCAAAATGCTGAGGCTTGGTCTTCTTTTATACTGAGCGAAGAAGGATCGAGAACATCAGCCTCAATCCAACGGTTGAGATCAAGTCTAACTGGTTTGACTTTGATCCAATAGGCTATCACAAGTGGTGGTTTAAACTAACACTGATTGGTTAGGGCTTGGGTCACACGGAATGACTCTAAACGCATGGAGAGCGTTGATGAAATTGATCCAAGGGCAGGGATTGAATAAGCATTTTGTGTCTAAGAGAAAACACACATCGCATCGTTGAAAAGCCAACACGTGTACGTACCAGATGGAATAATAAACGCGTGTTGAAACTAATTACAAGGCACACCTCTAACTCTCTAGGGCTTTCAGGTTCTACCGAGCCAAACAAAAAACAAAGAATTCAAGTTTCTGAAATTCCATTTTAACCCACAAAACTTTTAACACCAATTTTTAATTAATTCAAAAATCTTTTAAAAAATGTTTAAAATTATATAAAATGATTTGTTTGGAAATAAATTGATTTTAAAATCATTTCAAGTGATAATAAACCATTCAAGCACATATGTGATATGTAGGATGCTATGCAAGTGTCCTATTTATGGTTTTAGGGTTAGAATTTACTTCCCTTTAAAGATTCTCTTGGACTTAATTTCTTCTTGTAGAATGTACCTTTAAGGAGATGGAGTTCTCGAACTATTCTAATTTATTTTGCCTATATATCCAAACTAGTTGGAACTCCTATATATGCAGACTCAAGTGAGTCAATATATAGTGTGTTATCAACCTCCCCCTTTGGATATTAGAGACAAAATTCCCTTGAGTATTCTGTACTCTTGGGTCAAAAATAAAAGGAAATCCTATGGGTCCTATACAAAAACTCTAACTACCCTTTCCCATCCTAGAACTGAAAATAAGATAAAAAATACATTACTCAACTACATACAGACCAATACCCTACAAAGTATAATCAAGATGTACAAAGGGTTTGAAATGCCTGTAAAAAGATAAACACTAAATTTGGCATATTAGTTGAGTTAGAATAGGAATAAATGGTAACAACGCTAAGCAATACTCAAGATATTCTCCCCGAATTTTTCTCTAATATACAAGGGGTATAAATCAAGAAAAATATAGAGATTAATTTAGGGTAATTATGCCGATAGCAGTACGCAAATACTCAAAACGAATGTTATATAATGGTTTTGTAAAGAGATCCGCGAACTATTTTTGAGTGTTCAGATATTCAATAAGGAGGTCTTTGGATTCGAGAAGATCATGAATACAATGATGTCTAACCTTAATATACTTAGTTCGTGAGTGCAAAACAGGATTTTTGGAAATATTAATAGCAATTTGATTATCACAAAACATGGTTAATTGTTTTTCTGTGAGACCATAATCATTAAGCATTTGTTTAATCCATAGTAATTGAGTACAACAACTACTAGCTGCTATATATTCTGATTCAGCACTAGATAATGAAATGCAATTTTATTTCTTACACGACCAACCAACAAGATTATTGCCTATATACTAGCAAGCACCAAAAGTGATCTTACTGTCATCAGAACAACCGGCCCAGTCGGCATCGGTTAGTTGTATCTTTTGTGTATCAAATACCAAGTTTTAGAGTACCCTTAACACATTTAATAATCATTTTTACACTTAATAAGTGAGATTCTTTAGGGTTACTTTGATATCTAGCATAGATACAAACGTAAAAAGATATATCAGGTCGAGATGCGATAAGATACAACAAACTACCTATCATACTTCTATAAAGAGGGGGATCTACATTTTTCCCATTAGCATCCTTGGATAGTTTAGTTGAAGTAGTCATGGGGGTTTTAGAAGGTTTAGCATTATCTAAGCCGAATTTTTTAACTAAATCTGCAGCATACTTGGATTGAGATATAAAAAGACCATCACTGCATTATTTTACTTGCAAACCTAAAAAATATTATAATTCACCCATTAAAGACATCTGAAATTAGGTACGCATGATATCAGAAAATTTTTCTACTTGTTTAGGACAGGTGGAACTGAAAATAATATTGTCCACCTATACTTGCGCGACTAAGACATGTTGATTTTCTTTTCTAACAAATAATGTTTGATCATTTCTGTCGCGGACAAAATTGTGAGACACTAAGAAGGTCTATAATCTCTCATACCAAGCTCTAGGAGCTTGTTTTAAATAGTATAAATTTTTCTTAAGCTTAAAGACGTGGTTCGAGTGTACAGGATCAACAAATCCTTTAGGTTGTTCTACGTAAACTTCTTCAGACAAAATTCCATTTAAAAAAGTGGATTTAACATCCATTTGGAATAACTTGAACTACATACAACACGAAACTGCTAGAAGGGATGAACTGATTCTATACGAGTAACAGGAGCAAAGGTTTCGTCAAAATCAATTCCCTCAATCTAAGAGTAACCTTGTGCAACCAACCTATCTTTATTTCTAATAACCTCCCCATTTTCATCAGTTTTATTTTTAAAAATCCATCTTGTGCCAATAACCTTCGAATCTTTAGGTCTAGGAACCAGATTCCAAACATCGTGACTCTTAAATTAGATTAGCTCTTCTTGCATAGAATTTATCCAAAATGAGTCAGTAAGGCATCAATAACATTTTTAGGTTCCTCAAGAGAAATAAAACAAGAATATAATTCCACTTGAGAAAGTTGGGATCTAGTTTGAACTGGTTTCGAAGGGTTACTAACAATGGTTTCAATGGGATGATCTTTAGAAACCCAGGTGGATATAGAGGGATCCTCAGGTGGTAGTGAATCAGTATCATATTGAGGATCGGGGGGTAAAACATGATTGTCCTCATTAAATGTTACTAGTTGACTATCACTACTCCTAACACTTGTGTCATCTATAATTACATTAATTGATTCCATAATAGTTTTGGTTCTACTATTGAAAACACGCAAAGCCCTACTATTTTGGGAATAGCCAAGAAAAATTCCATTTTCTCCTCGGGTATCAAATTTTGAAAGATGCTCTCTATCTTTGCAGATATAACAGATACTACCGAAGGTTTTAAAGTATTTTAGACTAGGCTTTTTGTGGAACCATAACTCATAAGATGTTTCTTTGGAATTTTTCTGAGGAAGATACAATTGATAATGTGACACGTGGTTTGGACAGCTTCAACCCAAAAATATATAGGGAGATTCTTATCATGTAACATAACCCTAGCCATTTCTTGTAAATTCCTATTCTTACGTTCCGCTTTACCATTCTGTTGCCGGATTTTGGGAGCTTTAAACTCATGTTTATAGCCATTAGCAATATAATACTCAGAAATTACAGAGTCCTTAAACTCTCCACTTCTATCACTCCTAATACGACATATTGGGTATCCTTCTCATTCTCAATTTTCAAGAGGATTCTTAAGAATTCATTGAAGGTTTCTGATTTATGCTTCATAAAAGCTACCCATGTATATCTCGTATAGTCGTCTACTATGACTAGGATGTATGAGTTTCCACAGAAACTAATAGTTCTAGAGGGACTCATGAGGTCCATGTGGATAAGTTCTAAGGGATTAGTGGTGATGACATCTTTAACTTTCTTATGTGGGGATTTACTTATTTTTCCTTCCTGACAAGGTCCACATACAGGATTAAAAGAATTTTTAATTTTTGGTAAGCCTATAACTATCTCTTGGGAACTCAATCTTCTAAGATTATCATAATTTGTGTGTCCTAATCTACTGTGCCAAAGATCAGAACCATATAATCTGGTAATTTTGGAAGACTCAGAATTAGGAATTACTGTGTAATAGTTTTCCAGAGTTTTGTTTCCTGTCAAAATACAATTGCCCTTTTCGTCTATAATTTTGTAATCATTTTTAGAAAAGGTAACTGAATAATTGGAGTCTCGAAATTGTGATATACTTAAGAGATTGGCTTTAAGGCCTTTAACTAATAAAACATCATTTAGTTCAGGAAGCCCTTGCTCACTCAATGTTCCCTTACCTATGATCTGAGAGGAAACACTATCTCCAAACATGTCATTGCCTCCAAGGAAGTCTGTCTTCTTTTTTAATTTTATTTCATCCCCGGTCATATATTTAGAACATCCGGAGTCTAAATACCATCCAGTTGAAGTGCTTTGTGCCTTTAAAGTAGAAATAACAATGTTGCACTTGAGCTGGGGTAGTAAATCATCTTTTCTAATTCAAATAGGCTTAGTTTTTAAATTTTTGTTGCCTTTTGACTTTAAAAAGATTTGAGGGATTTTTTTACATGATTTCTTCTTAGTCTTGGACCCTCCCTTTTTCTTTTTAGAGTTAGAGTTGTTCGTGGCCAGTCTAGGACGTATATAAGTATTTCTGGATTTCCTAGAATAGTTAAAGTTCTGGTAGGTGGGAGTGTATGTCCTTTTCTGGAAATATTCATCTAGAATATGTCCAAAAATATCGCAATAGGAACAGTACTTATGGGTATAGGACTTTAATTTCTTATTAAAGTCTTTGAAAATAGGCTTGGATCTATTGGGTACAGTAGTCCAGTCATCACTAGATTCAGGTTTTTGTCTTTGGCCTCGGGCAAAAGGGCAAACATATTTGGTTTGACAGTTTGGTTTCAACTGTTGATTATACTTACTATGTGTTGTTTGAGAGACATTGAGACTAGTTTCACCTTTTTGAACATTTTGAGAAGTTTGGCCTTGTTTTACAAAAGCAACATTTTCAGGAGAAACTTTGGTCTTACTTGTGTGCACTATTTCTCCAAAACCTAGGCCAGACTTATCTTCAGAGTCAAATTTACTTCCAGTAACAATTTTTTCATAAGTCTTGGTTTGTGTTTCAAAATGTTGACATTTTTTAAAAACATTTGAAACTTTTTTCTTTGACTCTTCTAGTTCAATAAGGGTTGCCTTGTATTTTTGTTTCAAATTCATGGTTCTTTTGACTGAAAGAGTTTATTTTCAAGTTGTAATTCTCAATCTCAGTCTCATGAGCAACACATTGGGCAGTATAATCTTCAGTATTCTCCCTAATGGGTTGGTTAAGCAATTCGATACGCTCACTTAAGGTTTTTATCGTTTTCTCTAGGCGAACACTCTTCTTAATCGTTTTAGTATACAATTCATGTAGATCAGGCAGGTCAACATCAGACTCACTATATACATCGTGTGAATTGTCCCCTATGATTTGGATAGGTTCTTTACTCACGCACACATTCAATTCATCATCAACATTCTCACTTTGACCCACACACAATCTTTCAACAGTAATAGGAACATAATTATCATCAATATCATTAAAAACATCAACATGCATAGTTGGTTCATGAACAGACAAGCATGCATCATCATTATATATTATCTTAGCAAAGAAAGACATGCAGTTCTCATTCATCTGGGTTGACTCAGTTTCATCCTCATCAGAATCACTAGGGTCTCCCCATGTCTTACACATATTGGCCTTATTATTGTTATTAAAACTAGATGGACATTTACTAGCATAGTGACCAAGTTTACCACAACGATGACATTTAACATCTTTTATGCCAGGTTTAGGTCTATTGGTGTCATAATTCCTCCTATTATCATAAGTGTGTTTGGTGTTGTCTCTTTCATGAGGTCTGTAAGATTGATTACCTTGATAGTTTGATTTACCTTGTTTAGAGGCGACATCATTTCTGAATTTTAAAATCTTTTTGAAATGCTTACTCATAAGAGATATTTCATTGTCAAGATTTTCTAAATCACAGTTTTCAAGGCAGTCAGTGTTAAAATTTATAGGGTTCAATTTAGTCACTGGTAATTTGGATGAAAACACAACATTAGAACTAGAGGCTCTACTGGTCTATTTGGTCAATTAATTTTTAAAGTCCAATTCCAATTCAACAGTCCTAAGTTTACTTCTAAGTAGTTCAGGAGTCATATTAGGGTCATTCATTTCCTCAATAGCATATCTCTTGTTGTCAAATTTAGATGATAATAACCTAAGAATCTTTGACATAATTTCATTTCTACTGTAGGTTATACCATTTGCATGAAGTTTTGTAAAAATGTCAGTTAACCTTATGAAGAAAGGGTCAAAACATTCATTGTCATTCATAATCAGGGTGTTATATTGTTGAATAAGCATTTGGGTTTTTCCAATTTTGACACGTTCATCACCCTCGTGAGCAATGACTAAGGTGTCCCATGCCTCTTTAGAAGTACAACAAATGCATATTCTTTTGAATTCATGTTCATTAATGGACATAAAGATGGCATTTTTTCCTTTGTTATTATCAAGGGATAGTTTTTTCTCTTCCTTAGTAAATTCACTGAGAAGTTTCTTAATCCTTGTTGGATCAGTGGCAGAGGTAGGTTTAGTAGGATGTTCATAGCCTGTTTTAATTATTTCCTAGACTTCATCACCTAGAGTTGCTTGAATGAAAGCAGTCATTTGCACTTTCCAGTACGAAAAATTGTTTCCATCAAAGAGTGGTTGTTTGGATAGGTTACCTAACTTCTCAAATTTTTCTTCCATACTCAGAGATTTTAAGAAATAAATTTCGAAAATAATTTCTCAAGTTTCAATATCACAAAAGGTGTTCCTTCTCTGATACCAGTTGAAATATAACCTTAATACAAAAAGACTTTTGTTTACTAGATTAATAACAAATAGTTATAAGTTGAGTAAACTCCGAACAAACTTATTTGGCAAAACTTTTTTTGAAAAACACAAGATGTGTTTTAAAATCTTTTTCTGAATGTATGGATTAAATTCGATAGTTGATTACCTTAAGATTAGTTTTTAATAAACATCTACTATCTTTACCATGCAGTCCCAATCACAAAAAAATAAAGAACATTCACATAAATGGTCACAGGAATTTTCAACGTGGTAAAACTCTTAAACATGGGAAACATCCACGATGCCCTCTACGGCACACAAAAAAAAATCGCTAGAATAAAAATCAGGTTACAACACTTAAGCAAACCACAAAGATCCAAACCTAAGTTCATAATGTACTTACACGAGATTCTCCACTCCAAACGTATTTTGGCTTGGAACTTGATCTTTTCTTGCTGCTTCTTTGTGTTTTCCTTGATTTCCTTCTGTTTGAATTAAGATTCCAGTAACTCTTTCAAGTACAAGATTCTCAAACAGAATCACAGTGTCTAAGTGTTCTTGTGAGATAGTGTTTGTGATGTGTTACTACATGCAAACATGCAACTCACCCTCTCAAGATTTATACAAGCTTTCCTAACAAATTACAATAATTATAATATGAAAGTTATTTCTGAATCTTGATTTCTCAAGCAAAGACTTCTTGATCTTTTATATAACCACAGATCTCAAGGATACATTTCTCGAAAGACGATTCAAGGTCTTATACAATTTATGGATTTTGAAAATATTTTTGAAATTATAAACCTCCAGTTGGAGATCCAACTAGACTAGAAGTCACTTTGTCAAATCAGATTCAAACTTCACATGCAAGGATTGGTTCAACAAGTTTTGATCTAAAACTTTATTTTTCAGATTTGAACGCTTTAAAACTTTATCACGAGTTCGTTTGTGTTCCTGTTATTTTTGTACATCAGTATTTTATAAAATATGAAATAAAAACATGGAAACATACACAACTCACTAGATCTGAAAATTATTTTTAAAACTAAAGATTTTATTTCAAAAACTAGTTGAAACAGATTAGATCTAAGAAATCAGGTATAAAAAGAAAACAAAAAATATACGTGAGATGTTCTCTTTTAGAAAGACTCAGTTTCAATAATGAAACTTAAATCTTCCTTAGAGATGAGTTGTGAGAGAATCAACGTATTTGAAGAGGTCTTCAAATGAAGAACACAAAACCAATAACACAGAAACCCTATAAAGATCTAACTCTTAAAAGGTGGGAATTCTGATGTATGGGAATTTTAGGTTTTGGCATTTAGTTAGGGAGAAATCTCACAGAGGTTTGGATCTATGAAGAATTTCCTCTCTTCTCTCTTCTTCCTTTTCTCTTTTCCCTTCTCTCTCTTTTCTCTCAAGTTTAATGAAATGGCAAAAGTCTCAAAATACTGAGGATTGGTCTCCTTTTATAATGAGCGAAGAAGGATCGAGAACATCAATCCAATGGGTGAGATCAAGTCTAACTGGGTTGACTATGATCCAACGGTTTATCACAAGCGGTGATTTAAACTAACACTAATTGGTTAAGGCATGGGTCACACGAATTGACTCTAAACACATGCAGAGCGTTGATGAAATTAATCCAAGGGCAGAGATTGAATAAGCATTTTGTGTCTAAGAAAACACACACATCACATTGTTGGAAAGCCAACACGTGTACGTACCAGATGGAATAACAAACGCGTGTTGAAACTAATTACAAGGCACACCTCAAACTCTCTAGCGCTTTTGGATTCTATCCAGCCAAACAAACAACAAAGAATTCATGTTTCTAAAACTCCATTTTAACCCACAAAACTTTTAAAACCAATTATTAATTAATTAAAAAATGTAAGGACATTTTTCACAAGTCCGAAATGTTTCATTTTTTTATGTCGTACGCCGCTACATTTGGCACGTCTCCTCACGATCTCACATGACGGCCTCTATCCGAATTCCGGGAATCAAGCATGCATTATCTCCACTAATATGTCCCACATCTGCCTCAATGACTTCACGTTCCAAGATTTTAGGGACTTAATGCAAGTGGTACGCAAGGGAAGTCAAAACAGTGAAAAAAGGCACAATAGGAGAGTTCAAGGGCATTTTCGAAATTTCACATCCATAGTTAGGAGGTCTAGTCAACTAGAAAGTTGAATATCTCACCGCAACGAAGATACTGGAAAAAACGGCACCTCAATCCGAGCTACGGTGAAGGAGTTATGACCTTTTGAAGATAGAGAAAATTCCTTAAAGAATGCTGTTTTTTTTGTACGCTGGATAGAATTTTAGAGCTTTAAGAACGTGGGACTCTTCATATTTTTTCCTATAAATACCAACTTCGGGGGAGTTATTTTGCAAGACTTTAGGAGACGAATTTGAGAGTCCAAATACATCTAGTCTTCATATTTTTGAGTCCCAAGACTCATGGTTTGATTCACACATCCTTGCCAATCCTTTGTGAATCCTTTTGCAACCCAAGAACACAACTTTGGTTTGTTCAACCCTTGTGGAGGAGACCGTTCTTCTTCTTCATTGCAGCCCTACTGGAAAGGGATAATTCCAGCCGCGACTACAGAATCCGATACCCGAGGGTAATTCTTAGTCAACTTGTATTTTCATTGTAATCCGATTGTAAGCCGCTTTCTTACAAATTATAGTGAAAATAAATGGTTTTGCCCCTGAGGGGATTTTTTTCCTTAATTGCATGTGTTTGAATGTTCTTGCGTAGATTATCTATTTATTCAATCACATACTGCTGCATGTTTAGGGTTTGTTTGTGTTAAAAGGGTTTTATATATGGTTTGATCATTTGAACGCGAGCACACACGTTTCTCAAATTGGTATCAGAGCAGGTTACGCTAATCTATCGTGTATTCCTTTTTTTTTTCCGCAAAATTTTTCTAAGATATCAATTTTCTGAAAAAATTGATTTTTGAAAAAGTGCGTGTTCAAATGGAGAAGTCATATTATAAAATGCCTGTTTTTGACGGGACTAATTATGCTTATTGGAAAGCCCGTATGAGGTCGGCTTTAAAAGCCATTGATGAACGTGTCTGGATTTTGGTTGAACGAGGGTGGACTCCTCCCACCGTGACTGTTGATAATGTGACCAACTTGAAACCTGACATTTCTTGGTCTGATGAAGAAATTAAATGGTCATCTTTTAATTCTAAGGGTCTAAGTGCTATTTCTGGGTCTATCACACCTGATGAGTTCAAACGCATAATGACGTGTACCACCTCAAAAGAGGCATGGGATGTTTTACAACTCACCCATGAAGGAACTAATGCTGTGAAAGAGTCTAAGTTGCAAAACTTGACAACTCAATTTGAAACAATCACCATGCATGATTCTGAATGCTTTGATGAATTTTATGCTAGACTTTCTGACATTGTGAATACTAGTTTTAATCTTGGTGAACATATTCCGAATGCTAGAGTTGTTAAAAAGATTCTTCGTTCTTTGACTAAGCGTTTTATCCCTAAAGTCAATGTGCTAAATTCTATGGGTAATTTAAATACGCTAAAATTGGAAGAACTTGTAGGAGATTTGCAAACTTATGAAATTGATATGTTCCCTAAAAATTCTAAATCTAAAGATAAGGGAATTGCTCCTAAAGCCCAAGAGAGAAGGAGTGAGGGGTCAGCTAGAAAGAGGGTAGAGTCATCTAGAAAGAGAGAGACTGACACGTCAGATTCTGAGTGCGATTTTGACTTAGATGATTTGGCTCTTTTCGCAAAAAATTTCAAGAGGATTCTCAAATTTAAGAAAAATGGCAATTTTAAAGATAAAAAGAAATTTGAGAAAAATAAGTTTGAAAAGAAAAATGAAAAAGTTTCTAAAAATCCTTCTCTGAAAGAAAGTGAGAGATGTTTTGAGTGTGATGGTAAGGGTCATAGAGCTTTTGAGTGTGCCCATCGTCTGAATTGAGAGAAAGGGAAAGCTGTCCTTAATGCTACCCTTAGTGACGACAGTGAGGTCGAGACGGTGGATTCTGGAGATGAGTCACCGCATGAGTGTAACTTCACCGCATTCATGGCCAGCCAAGTGAGCACTCCTAGTTCTCCTCACGACGATGAGGATGATGCTTCACAGGGACACCTCGACAGTGAGATCGATGTGAGTGAGGGGGAGGATGACACAAGTGAGAGCGAGAGTGATATACAACGCGCCTACGCTGAGTTATATTCTGAGTCTTTTAAAACTAAAAAGCGTAACAAAGCATTAGTTCTTAAGATCACTTGCCTAGAGGAAGATTTAAGGAAAGCGAGAGAAAGAGAGTTCTCCACCTGCACCGCCCTGAGAGAGAGAGAATCTACCTGTGTCGAGAATGAGAATTTGTTTAGAGAGAGAGAGTACTCTAGAGAAAGAGAGAGGGGACTTGATCAAGCAAGTGGCTAGTCTTACGAGTCAGCTCCATTCCTCCGTGGAGACTCGGAAGAAACTTGAAGCCGTTGTTGCCCAGCTGACTCATGATCTTGAGAAAGCACGGGAAGTCAAGGTACAAATCGAGGACAGATCTGGGAAGATGGGAAAGATGCTCCTCGGCCCCGGTTTAGGTTTTGGTGATCGTCAAGGAATTGGATATGATGGTGCCTCCACGTCCCAAATTGCACCTGGACCAGTTCCTGAGTTTACTACAACTCCTTATGGTCACCGTAAAAAACCTCGAAGGAGAGTTCGACCAAGAAAAGCAAACCAAGGTCCGCCTTTGACTGAGCTCTTTTGTACTTATTGCAAAAGAAAAGGCCACCTTAGGGAAACTTGCTATAGCATGGGTCGGACACGACGTACTACTGCTCCACCACGACATACTGATGAGTTTTCTAGTCTGAGAGAGCGAGTTGAGTTCTTAGCTGCCACGACTCAGAGTTTGATGAAAGAATTTCGACGGATGTCTTCGCCGTTAGTGAATGCTTCTTACATTCCAGCTAAAACCAACAAAGGCAAACAAAAGGTCATCTCTGCTTGGGTGCCTAAGAAAGATAAAAAGGCCTTTGTTGTTCATGTTGCTCTCAAAGCACATAATACCTCACAGTGGTATTTTGATAGTGGGTGCTCCAGACACATGACAGGTGATGCCTCATTTTTTACTACTCTTGAGGATTATCAAGATGGCAGAGTCACCTTTGGAGATGGGAGTAAGTCTAGCATTATAGGACGAGGTACTATCGAGTTACCTGGTTTTCCTAAGCTAGAAAATGTTTTGTACGTCAAAGGTTTGAAAGCAAACCTTCTCAGCATTAGCCAGCTGTGCGACACTAACTTTGCAGTAAAGTTTGACCGGGACGCGTGTAAAGTCTACAATCAAGCCGGTAAACTTTTGATGCAAGGAGTGAGGACCGAGGATAATTGCTATGGGACTGAGCCCACATCCTCACTTGTCTGCAACAGCGCCACGATCACTCCTATGGATCTGTGGCACCAACGTCTAGGTCACGTGAACGTTAGAGATCTCAATCGTTTATCTAAAAAGGACCTAGTACGTGGCTTACCATCTCTTGGAAAGTCAACTTCGACCGTTTGTGGACCCTGTCAGCTGGGAAAAAAAATTCGTAGTCCTCATAGGAAGTTACATTCCATTACCACCTCTCGTGTTCTAGAGTTGATTCACATGGATCTTATGGGTCCCACTCGTACTGAGAGTCTAGGTGGTAAGAGGTACATCCTCGTGATGGTAGATGATTTCTCCAGATACTCCATTGTAGGTTTTCTGAGAGAGAAATCCGATGCTGTAGATTTCTTAACGACCAAGTGCCGTGTCCTGCAAAATCAACACGGTGTCACTATTAACAGAATACGTAGTGACAACGGCACTGAATTCAAGGAAGCAAAGGTTGATTTGTACTGTGATAGCCTTGGGATCAAACATGAGTTTTCTGCTGTGAGAACTCCTCAGCAAAATGGGATTGTTGAGAGAAAGAATAGAACGATCCAAGAGATGGCTAGATCAATGCTTATAGGTCGTAAAGTTTCTAGGAGATTTTGTGCAGAGGCAGTGTCTACTGCATGCCACACGGTGAATAGGGTGTATCTGCGTCCACACACACTTCACACTCCTTATGAGTTGTGGACTGGCAAGAAGCCCAACCTGGCATATTTCCGTGTCTTTAGGAGTAAATGCTACATCCTACGGGATAAAGAGCAATTAGGAAAGTTTGACTCCCGAAGCGACGAGGGAATATTTCTAGGATATTCATCGAATAGCAGAGCGTACCGGGTTTTTAACCTGAAGAGCTTTAAGATTATGGAATCAATAAATGTCACCGTGCAAGATGACGAACCTCCGACGGTTATTGATCCTAACCTTCAGTGTGAGGATGAGGATTGTTCTGACAGTGATTTACCTGTTCCTCTCTCACACTCTGTGGACCCTACTCCTGTGTTAGGGAACACACCTGCTTGGGTTCGCAAGAGTCATGACCCTTCTGCCATTGTTGGTGATCCCACTCTAGGGGTCAAGACTCGTGCTCAGCTAGAGAACGTTGTTAGCCATCTTTGCTACACGTCCAAAGTCGAGCCCAATAACCATAAAGAAGCACTCAAGGATGAACACTGGATATCTGCTATGCAGGATGAGTTGCTTCAGTTTAAAAAGAATGATGTCTGGGAACTTGTCCCCCGACCTAGTGAGATTAATGTGATAGGTACCCGGTGGATTTTTAAGAACAAAATGGATGAAAATGGTACCATAATCCGAAATAAGGCTAGGTTGGTCGCTCAAGGCTACACACAGATAGAGGGTGTAGACTTTGGGGAGACATTTGCTCCTGTTGCGAGGCTTGAGTCCGTCCGTCTTCTGCTCGCCATCGCATGTCATCTGCGCTTCAAGGTGTATCAGATGGATGTCAAGAGTGCCTTTTTGAATGGCATTCTACAGGAGGAGGTTTATGTGGAACAACCAAAAGGGTTTGAAGACCCTCAACACCCTGAGCACGTCTACTATCTGAGGAAAGCCTTGTATGGTTTGAAGCAAGCACCCCGTGCTTGGTACGAGAGGCTTACTTCCTATCTCTTAGCTCGTGGATTTAAGAGAGGGGGAGTAGATATGACGTTGTTTGTCAGGAGAGATGACGGTGCTATTTTGGTTGCCCAGGTCTATGTGGACGATATAGTCTTTGGATCCACATGCTCCCAGCATGCTCACCACTTTGAGGAGGAGATGAAAAGTGAGTTTGAGATGAGCATGGTTGGTGAGCTTACATTCTTCCTTGGTCTCCAGGTTCGTCAGCTAGAGGATGGGATGTTCATCTCCCAATCCAAGTATGCTAGAGACCTAGTGAAGAAATTTGGTTTAGACTCCGCTAAGCATGCACGTACACCTATGAGTACCACTACCAAGCTTAGTAAGGACACTTCAGGCAAGGACGTAGAGCAAACCTTATATCGGAGTATGATAGGTAGTCTCCTCTACTTGACTGCCAGTCGTCCCGACATCGCCTTTAGTGTTGGAGTCTGTGCGCGTTATCAGGCATCCCCAAAAGAGTCACATTTACTTGCTCTAAAACGTATTATTAAATACGTAAGTGGGACTCTCTCATACAAGATTTGGTATTCCTTTGATACCGATGACCGTCTGTCCGCCTACTCGGATGCCGATTGGGCTGGGGATGTAGATGGATGTAGGAGCACTTCTGGTGGGTGTTTCTATTTTGGTTCTGCTCTTGTCTCTTGGCTGAGCAAGAAGCAAAATTCCATCTCTTTGTCCACTGCGGAGGCTGAGTACATAGCCGCCGGGAGTTGTTGCACACAACTCTTGTGGATAACGCAAATGCTGGAGGATTATGGGATATCACAGGACACCATGAACATTTCCTGTGATAACACGAGCGCAATACACATATCCCGCAATCCAGTTCAGCATTCGCGCACAAAACACATCAGGATACGTGAGCACTTTATTCGTCAGTTAGTTGAAGAGAAAGTCGTATCCCTGAGTTTTGTTCCTACCGACCGTCAGTTAGCCGATATTTTCACGAAACCTTTAGATGCCCTTAGATTTGAGAGTCTTAGGAAATCTTTAGGGATTTGCACAGTTGACTGAGGGGTTGGTCTATGTCTAGAATAGGATGCTTCTTCATGTTCATATCATATGCTTCCTATTGCTAGTCTGTTTTATATGTACCATTACTTTGTTGTACAGCTTTGTTTTATTCTTTTTGCTTTATATATTTCTTTTGAAAAAAATACAAAAAGATTTTCCTTTAAGAAAAATTTTGAGAAAAGCACAAAAAGATTTTATTTTTCCAAATTTTTGAAAAAATCCAAAAAGATTTTTGTATTTTGCTTCTTTTATGGATGAGCATGTAAGATAACCAAGTCACAACTTCATTCCATTTATCCATGTGACTGTTTGATAGAGATTTGAGAGGCTACATCATTTCATCCATGTGCTTTACATTGATTGAAGTCTTTGAGATGTAATTAGTGATATCTTCCTACATGTTTGACTCCTATATCCTTTATTGCACACATGCACGGCTATATTTGATTATTTCACTTGTCTATCTCATGTTGGCTTGCGTGTTTTCATCTCAATCATGTCTATACAATGTACAATATGCGATAAAACTTGACAAGATTGGAATGCATGTAAAAACCGTTTTGGTGAGACTGTGTGTTTTTGTATAATGGGGAGGGGTTGCGAAAGGTAATCATCTATCCTTTGCGCAAAAGCCACCGTTAAAAAGGACCTAAAAAATGGAGGAATTTTAATATCCGAGGTCCAAAGAGGTTAAAAGAGCCCGAAAAAATTTAAAGGCAATAAAAAGCAATTCATGCCAAATATGGGCCACTTAGATTTCACCATCAATTCTCCAAAGTTTGAGAATTTAGAATGCCTCTATTCAATACAATATCTGAGGGAGCTTGGTTGGAGAATCTAAACGGGTTTGCACTGCCTTGAAAGTCCTGAAAAAGCATAAAATCATTTTGGACGTTATTGGTGTGAAAATCAGTTTGAGCTTTAATTTGTTGATTTGATTGAGTCAATATCTTATATTGTCACTCTTTTACACCAAAGGAAGCATTTGAGTTCATTCGCTAGGAATATCCAATATTCATCGTGCACATATGTCATGTTTGTATGCATTGATTTTCCTATCGAATTTGATCACACCACTTCATTTACGCTATCATTGACTTGGTTGCTTTCTGTTTATTCATGGTGTGTTTTTATCCTAGTGACACCCCGCACTTTCTTATTTGATTTATTTCTCTAATTTTTCCATTTGGGGACATCATAAAAAGGGGGAGAAAGAATTATCATATTATGGGGGAGTTTGAATTCTGGGGGAGTTTTTGAGATGTTGCTTATATTTTTATCATATATTGATATCCATGTTATCTCATTTAAAACTCGATATGTCACGTGGTATTTGCTTTGTCTCATGTGTGTAGGTATGAAGATTGCAGATCTATATGTTGCACACCCTGATGAGAAAAGTTTTGAGATTCCTGAAGAATTAAAGAACAAACGATGAAGACTATTCATTTGTACCTTTTCCAGTTTTGGGTTCATGGGAGGGTAGATTTACATAGGCAATTTCATATTTGATAATTCGGATTTTTTATGTATGTACCGGCATAGACATAGGGGGAGATTTGTAAGGACATTTTTCACATGTCCGAAATGATTCATTTTTTTATGTCGTACGCCGCTACATTTGGCACGTCTCCTCACGATCTCACATGACGGCCTCTATCCGAATTTCGGGAATCAAGCATGCATTATCTCCACTAATATGTCCCACATCTGCCTCAATGACTTCACGTTCCAAGATTTTAGGGACTTAATGCAAGTGGTACGCAAGGGAAGTCAAAACAGTGAAAAAAGGCACAATAGGAGAGTTCAAGGGCATTTTTGTAATTTCACATCCATAGTTCGGAGGTCTGGTCAACTAAAAAGTTGAAGAGGTCGCCGCAACGAAGATACTGGAAAAAACTTCACCTCAATCCGAGCTACGGTGAAGGAGTTATGACCTTTTGAAGATAGAGAAAATTCCTTAAAGAATGCTGTTTTTTTTGTACGCTGGATAGAATTTTAGAGTTTTAAGAACGTGGGACTCTTCATATTTTTTCCTATAAATACCAACTTCGGGGGAGTTATTTTGCAAGACTTTAGGAGACGAATTTTAGAGTCCAAATACATCTAGTCTTCATATTTTTGAGTCCCAAGACTCATGGTTTGATTCACACATCCTTGCCAATCCTTTGTGAATCCTTTTGCAACCCAACAACATAACTTTGGTTTGTTCAACCCTTGTGGAGGAGACCGTTCTTCTTCTTCATTGCAGCCCTACTGGAAAGGGATAATTCCAGCCGCGACTACAGAATCCGATACCCGAGGGTAATTCTTAGTCAACTTGTATTTTCATTGTAATCCGATTGTAAGTCGTTTTCTTACAAATTATAGTGAAAATAAATGGTTTTACCCCTGAGGGGATTTTTTTCCGTAATTGCATGTGTTTGAATGTTCTTGCGTAGATTATCTATTTAGTAAATCACATACTGCTGCATGTTTAGGGTTTGTTTGTGTTAAAAGGGTTTTATATATGGTTTGATCATTTGAACGCGAGCACACACGTTTCTTAAAAAATCATTCAAAAAATGTTTAAAATTATATAAAATGATTTGTTTGGAAATAAATTGATTTTAAAATCATTTCAAGTGATGATAAACCATTCAAGAACATATGCAATATGTAGGATGCTCTGCAAGTGTTCTATTTGTTGTTTTAGGGTTAGAATTTACTTCCCTTTGAATATTCTCTTGGACTGAATTTCTTCTTGTAGCATGTTCCTTTGAGGAGATGGAGTTTTCAAACTATTCTAATCTATTTTTTCTATATATCCAAACTAGTTGGAACTCCTATATATGCATACTCAAGTGAGTCAATATATAGTGTGTTCTCAGAGTCTTGCTAGAAGGGCCTCATATTCTAACTCATTTTTTTCTCTAAAATTGAATCTTACGGCATATTCAATATTTATTCCATCCGAGGCCAAGAGTATCAGGCCAATCCCACTTCCATTTTCACAAGGTGAACCATCCATGCAAAGACTCCATATTTGGCCTTCTTTTGATAAAGGCCCCTCTATTAATACACCTTTTAGAGTAATAAATCTTTTTCTGTCACATTGGCTGGCTTTGTGTTGGCCAACGGTTGACTTGCCATAAATTTTTCGAATACTATCGTATCCTCTTCCATTCTGGTATCGACTTTGGCCTAGGTGAATTCGACCACAAAATAAGCTAATGCATGACCCTTGATTGCAATCCTCGACTGATACACGATGTCAAACTATCCTTAACTCAATTGGCCAAGCCATTAGTCTACCTAATTTCTCAGGTTTATAGATGACCTACCTCAAAAGATTATCCATGAGTACCACCATTGTATGATCTTGGAAATAGGGGTCATTTTTCTATTGCCATAGATAAGAGCATATGCTAATTTCTCCATCTTAGGTTACTTAAGCTCGAACTATTGAAGAGCCTTACTGTTGAAATATAAAATCTTTTGAACTCCCTTATCATCTCATACAATTGCAGTGCTAATGGCTAACTCAGATACTGCCAAATACAAAAATAACTATCTCCACCTGTTTCGACTGAGACAGTAGCATCGGGGATCCCAAATAAGTCTTCAAAACTTGAAAAGCCTTCTCACATTCCTCGTCCCAGATAAATTCTTTTCTTAAGATCCTAAAAAATGGCAGACACTTATCTGTGGCTCTAAAGACGAAACGGTTGAGAGTGATAACTCTTACTGTCAACCTCTGCATGTCCTTTATAGTCTTTGATGTCTTAATATCTATCAATGCCTTGATTTTTTTTTTTTGTGTTTGACTCAATCCTCCTTTGATTGACTATGAAGCTGAGTCAAACCCAAAAAAACCCAAAGGATTGAACACACACTTTGTTGGATTTAACTTCATCTTGAAGAGATCCATGGTGTCGAACATCCTCTCAAGGTCGGCCACGTAATCCTCAGCCTTGAGTCTCTTCGTCAGCATATCATCAACATAAACCTCCATAGTTTTCCCGATATGATCTTTAAATATTTCATCAACCAACCTCTGATAGGTTGCCCCTTTATTCTTAAGGCTTATGGCATGACCTTATTATAGTTGGTTCCTTTATCTGTGATAAAATAAGTCTTCTCGGCTTTGTCCTTGACTGTGAAGATCTGATTATACCATGAATAAGCATCCACAAATCTTGTCAGTTCGTGTCCAACACTGGAATCCACCATTTTATCTATTCGGGAGAGAGGAAATCTATCTTTAGGGCAAGATTTGTTTAAATTCGTGAAGTGTACAGACATCCTCCACTTTTCATTGGTTTTCGGTAAAATCACAACATTAGACAACCACTTCGGGTAGTGTACTTTGAGAATAAACTCGACAGATTGAAGATTTTTGAGCTCATCTTGGATGATCGTGGCATAGGTACTCCTCCTCTTCTTTACTGTCTTGGCATCCTTATCAGTGTTCAGCTGATGGCAGATAATTTTGGGGTCAATCCCCCGCATATCCCCATAGCTCCACACGAAGATGCTTTCTCTCTTCCTTAGAAGCTCTAATAACTTTTTTTCATCTCTTTTTCAATAATGAGCCGATTTGGATGGTTTTTTTCTGCTTGTCCTCGTTGAGGACAATGGATGCTACCTCCTCCACCACTACACCAAAAAGGACAAATTGGCACCCTTCAACCGGCCAGCCTTGTCACGGTCATTGACCGTGATAAAAAAATGCGCATTTTTTTCGTGACAAGGCCATGAAAGAGTCTTATCACGGTCAAGGACTGTGACAATCTTATAAAGTTATCACGGTCAAAGAACGTGACATGTCCGTGACAACTTTCCTAGTAAAAACCCTTCCCTCTTATTTTTTTCCCACCGTTTTGGTTTCCCCCTCTCTCTCTCTCTTTAAGCGACTGCTCTTTCTCTCTCTACTTTCAGGTACGATTCTCTTTCTCTTTCTCTTTCCTCTCTATATATGTGCATGTGTGTGTATGTGTGTGTGTGTGTGCGCATGTGTGGGGTGGGGGGAGGGGGCAGGGCTGAGGGTGGGGTAGGTGGTGTATATGTGTGTGTGTGTGTGTATGTGTGTGGTGGGGGGAGGGGGCAGGACTGGGGGTGGGGCAAGGGGAAATGGGGCAGGGGGAAGTATATGTGTGCGTGTGTGTGGTGGGGGAAGGGGGTGGGGCAGTGGTGGGGGTGGGGAAGGGGGTTTGTTGTAGGGGGAATGGGTGTGTGTGTGTGTGTGTGTGTGTGGTGGGGCAAGGGGGAATGAGGGTGGTGTGTGCATGTGTTTGTGTGTTGTGGGGCCTTTATATTCCCCTTATTTGGTTTTAGATTAGTAAATTAATAATTATTGCCCAATTCATATGCAAGTAGGATTGCCCCTCATTAAGAGATAATTGTTGAGATTCGAAGTAACTTTAATTGTATATGTTGATGTAGAAAATTAGATTATATCTAATTACTTGATCACAGATAAAATAAAATGAGACAAACAAATTTTAAAGTGGTTCAGCCTTATAAGAATGGCCGACGTCCATTGTTTCTATTATTGCTGACTGTTTGGGAATTCTTGATCACCAGTTTTGTCAAGAAATTTTCGGTCCCCTTACAATGAGGATGATAAAATGTATTTATAGCCCTCAGGCTGTACATGTGAAAGGGTAATACATAGCTGTCCATTAGGCGTATACATCTGTATGATAATAATAAACATTTAATGCGCAGTTAGTCTGTTGGTTATCCTGTTATTAATGCTCTGTTCGAGGTGCAGCTCGGACCGCCTAAGCTGCTCGGTACTCATAAGTTGCTCGGTGTATTAAAGTTCCTCGGAAAACTCTTGTTGGTCGGAGCATCTGAGTTGATCGGGGAAGCAGAGTTCCTCGTTGCAGTATGGTTCCTCGGAGATCATCTATTGCTCGGAGTATCTGATTGGGTTAAGGTGTTGCTCGGAAGTATTTGTTATTGCCACGCAGATTGCCACGTGTCTTCACTCAATTGAGCCATGTCAGCAGACTAATTTTGGTATCAACAGAAGCCCCCAATGTTTTACAGTTCGAAATTTGAGGAGTGTGGAACATTCTTTCTCGAAATATGGCGGTTTTAAATGGTCATCCTGAAATTTAGGAGTATTTTCTTTTGTATTTATTTCTCTTTCCAAATTCGTAGAATCGGACTTTTTGAATTTTTATAACCACTTCGATTCCCGCGCCCTTTTTATCTTTTTAGCCGCTGGTAGCGTAACCGTCTCTTTTTGTAATCATTATCTTTACCCATTCCCAAGACAGGGTATTTAAGCGTTGTAGAAAATCCCCTCGTCTTCTACTTTTTCAAATTTGTCTCTTTGAGTTTTCCATTGTCTCTCTCTCCTGTGCGTTCATCCCTTTCATCATTCGTTGTCAACAGACTCATCATTTTTCCTGTAATATCTTCTTCTTTCTCTTTGATTTCCTTTACTCATCATGGTTTACTCTGTAGAGTCGCTTGATAAGTTTTGTTCTGATTTCTCTATTCCTTCATGGGTTATTTTGGAGGAACTTTCTGAGCCTTCAGATTATTTTCGTTTGGTTGAGGGACATTGGTCCCCCAGTCTCTTTGTCGCTGAATGTGGCTTTTCTTTTCCCCCAAACCCTTTATGTCTGGAATTCTGTCAATATTTTGACGTGGTTCCTGCAAGAATAGCCCCCAATACGTGGAGAATAGTTAACGAAGTTCATAGATTAAATCAAATTCATGGAACTTGTATAGGAATTCCAGAAATTATGTTCTGTTATAGATGGGCTATTGATGACAATACTTTTTATTTAAAAACTAGGTTTTTAAATAGGGCTTTAGTGGTCAATCTCCCAGATGCCAATTGGCACTACTTCGAGCACGGGGTTGTTATGAAAAATTAGCAATACCCTCCATTGACTGGAAATGATGTGTACCAGGGTCCTAGATGTCCTCCCTATAGCAATGGGATAGGTTGTTTTTATTTTATTTTATTTTTGAAATTATGTTTCCTTTGTGTTTGATAAAATGTGTCACTCATATTTTAATTTTCATTTATTTGCAGTTGACAGCAAAAGAAAGTCTCCAAAAGAGACAGAAGTTAATTTAAAACATCTAAAACTTATCTGGGGTTTGCATCAGACTGTTGCTGAGGAGCATATCAGGTCGGCTTCATATTTGTTGCAGTATAAGAGTTACACCTAATCTTTTACTGCTCGTCCGGTGATAAGTGAGGTAGAACCAGTACCTGCTTCAGCAAGTTCTTCACCTGAGTCTCATATCCCTATGAGTGAAAGAATGAAGAAAAGAAGAGCTCCAGCCATCTTCGAGAAATTTGCCTCTGTTGCTGGAGAGGCAAAGAGAAGTAAACATGATGTTCCAGTAGAGGGGACAAAGAAGATTGATGCACCCCCTACGGCTACTACTGCGAAGGTTGCCGAGAAGCCCCTAGTGACTCCGAGCAAGGCCGCTGTTCCAAGCGAGGTGATTGTTATCTCTCCGACTAAGACTATATCATTAGTCGAGACCATTCATGTTCCCCCGAGGAAGCTGAAGAAGAGCTCCTCGGTCAATTTGGCTGAATCCATCTCTCAGCCCCCGATTACTGGAAGTGGTGTTCCCACTTTTGTTTCCCCGAGCTCTGCCATAAGCTCAGTGAAGTCTTGGATCATTTCCGAGATCCAAGGTATGGAAGAAAATATTTCTCGGGACATGGTTACCTCATTAGCTGCTCGTCATATAGCTTCTGTAAGTATCATTATCCTCAACTTTTATTTTTTCCCTTGGTACATCTGTGTACTGACATGATATCATTTTCTTTTCTCAGTTGGTGACCTATTTTAATACCATTTTAAAGAAAGATGAAGCTATTAAAGCTTCAAGCTCCTCATCTGGTGTAGAGGAAGCTTTGGTGGGCCTGACGCAGTCTTTGAAAGATTCTCGTCAGAAGTATGATGATGATAAGGCTATTTGGGAGGAGAAACTTCATTCCACCGAGCAGGAGAGAAACCAAGCTGTTGAAGTCTCCAAAGGTTTTGAGAAGAACATAAAAAACTTGGAAGAAAATAATAAAGAGCTCGATGAGAAGCTCAAAAATGCTAGGGAGCTCGAAAGTAAGCTAAAAAATGCTGAAGAAGAGTTGGGCCGACTTCGTGAAGTAGGTCGTCAAAAGGAAGAAATAGAGAATAAGCTGAAGGCTGCCGAGGATCTTCTTTCCGAGAAGCTTTCCTTGGAGAAAACGAAAAGGAAGTTGGCTATAAAAAAGTCTTTCAGCACTGGCTGGGATAAGGGGTGAAATAAAGGTCTGGCTTCCATGATGTCGCAGGTGGAATTTGTTAGCCACAAATACTTTAGGGATGGCTGAGTCGCTGCTCTGCAAGAGATGAAGGTCGATGAAAATTCTGACCTGTTTTAGCGACACATCCCGGGACCCCCTCCAACTCCTGAAGAAGAAGAAGAAGAGGACGAAGCTGCCTCTGAGGAATCCTCCATGGTGATGGGAGATCAAATTCCTCATTCCCCAACTATCCAGTCCACCAGCGAGCAACTTAAACCATCTATTATTGTAACACCCCATATTTTAGAGGATATATAAATTAATTAAATTAGTGAGTTGGATTTATTTAATTTGGAGAAATTCATTTAATTTGGTGATTTAAATTTAATTGATTTAAATTGAAGAAATTATTGAATTCGGAGATTTAGAATTTATTATTTAAATTTGGGGATTTAGAAATTCAAATTAATTCGGGTTATTGAAAATTTTCACATGTGTCGCATTTTGAGGTTGAAATTGGAAAATTTTAGAAAGTATCTCGGATGACAATTCTGAGTGCACGGTTGAGTCCGGAAGGGTCAAGATAGTCGAAAAAGAGTACTCGGGGGTAGTAAATGGGTCTCGGGACATTTTTAGACATGACCGAGCCCATACGGGAGCATTTAAGTCATTTTTAATTGGCCAATAGGCTTAATTACGGGATTGAGGAATTTTAACCTAGGTTTAAGTGTGTTGGGCAGCCATGAGTCATTCCAAAACACAAAGGGTTGAGAGAGGAGAGAAAGGAGAAAGAAGAAGAAGGAAAGAATGATGACAAGAGCAATCCGGGCAAGAGTTTTGACATGGGATCGTCGGATTTAATCCCCCAAGGCAAGTGTTTTCTTGCTTTAATTTGAGTTGTAGTTAATGATGTAAATAGTTGTAATTATGTCAATTAATTCTGGAAATTTGGAAGTAGGAATTTGAATTGAAATTTGTGGGTTTATGGTGAAGAAGATGAAGAATAACCATTGATAGGGGATTTTTAACTTTGTGAGAAATTGGGTTAATAGTGAGATTATAACTTAATTTAAGAAGTGAATAACATGATTAGATCTTGGTTTTTGAATCTCCATTAGTGGTATTGTTGGAAGAAATTGTTAATGATGAAGTTTGGGTGGATTTAGGATGAATCTTGGGAGGTTTTTGGGGTAAAATATCTGAGTATAATCGAACGTTTTGGAGCTTTAATGGCGATTCTGTCCGCGAAGCCTTGTAGAAAATCGCGTTTTCTACATTTTGTTGTCTCACGCGCTTCCTCCAAAACTGCTACAAAATGCCTCAAAACATCAATTTATTAATCTGGGCAGAATGTGGGAAAACTTTTTAAGAAAGTTTTTTTTTTAAATCTTCTTTGAGGTGAATCTTTATAATGCCCTAACTTTTGGCATACGGACTCGGATTAGTGTGCCGTTTATGGCCACACATAGATAGCGAAGAGTATTACGCTGTCCTGGGAATATTTTTAATTAGACACAAAAAATTGAAAGGTTTAAGATACCCATGAAGACGGAACGAGTTATTTGATTTTTAGCACAACTTTAAATGAGCATAACTTTGTCATACGAATTCGGATTTACGTGCCGTTTGTGGCCACGCATAGCAAATGGAGAGTAGTACGCAGTAGTAGGAATTTCATTACTGAGGCATATATTGTGAAATGTCTAAAATACCCTTGGAGTTTTAATTAGTGATGAAACTTTCCCGAATTGAAACTAAAAATTGTTGGGAACTTTGTGAGACTAATATGAACTTAATCAAGTATATATGAGGTGAGATATATAATTATATAAATTATATTAAATTGTGGGATGTAGCAATTTTGGTATTGGATCGTATTTAATACGAGCGAACTAGTAATAATTGGAATATATGTATATATATATATATATATATGAATGTGTGAATTATATATATAAATATCGGAATACATAATCCAATGGAAAAATGATAATAGGTTACGGGAATACCTAAAACAATGATAGGTTGTGTGAATACGTAAAACAATGAAAGGTTGTGTGAATACCTAATATTTTAATAGGGTGCGTGAATACCTATTTGATTGTTTTATTATGTGTATGACATACCTAGCTGCTTGCTATCGCGGGGGGGTTGTGTAGAGACGGTCTTATCCTGAGTGACCTTCGGGGGGATATTTGACTTGTATCTCAGAACATAGGACTGTGAAAGACTTATTTGTGAGTTGATAAGTCCGCTGACTATGGGAGCGTAGGTATGTGCGTGACCCATAGGTATGGGAACTATGTTCGCCGCCAATATGTGTGATTTGTTTATATGGTTCGTGGGACATTTCCGAACCGATAGTCCTTGTTTGAGTACGAGATGTACCGGGACATGATAGCAGAGTATGCAATGCACTATAGGTGTATCCTTAGGGTGCTGTGTTAGTATATATATATATATATATATATATATATATATATATATATATATATAATGGTGGTGGATATATATGTATACTTGTGATATAATTACAATGTGATAATTGTAGGCTATTAAGATTGTGCTGATACATATATATAATAGTGAGGGATATATGTGTATGCTTATGGTATATCTACAATGAGATAATTACAGACTATTAAGATAGTGAAATCGTATATAAACGTAAATAGTAAATACTTGACTTTAGTGTGATAACACTTATTTAAAAATGATAATTGTTGAGATCAAATATGATATACTACTACGAGGGGTAACTAGAAGGATAAGCCTTTTTCCTAGTTAGAAGTGTGTCAGATGGCTAGGCGGAATAAATGAATGCGATAGGTGTGCACTATAGAAGAGAGGTGAGATTGTCCTCAAGAGAGTGGGACCGTAAAAGCAATTATGAACATTATATACTACGCATTTCATTTATTGCAATAAAATGCTTGCTAAACATTTTTATAAATCGGGCTCTGACCCATTTCTTGTACTTCTTCTCTCTTGTCTATGTATATGTATATTAACGGGTGTCCAGCCACAGGGATGCCATAGTTGACTTATCTATTCCAGGGTTACGCAGCTGCAACATTGTGGATGGTTGCAGGATTTGATTTAGACGTATCATTTCTTTATTCCTAGAGTAGGATTCTTATCTCAGTTGTAGATTCATTCAGTTCATGTTTCCCCTTTTACTTTTAGACTCAGTATTTGGTTTATGTATTCATTTATTGAATTATTATTATTAGTATTTTGAGCCGATTGTTTATTCGGAAGGTCATTTAGTCATTTAGTACTGTTTTAGACTCATGGTTTGGATGTATGGTTTATTTGTTATTCAGCATGCATATTTAATTGTTTAACAAAAAGATAAAATTTAACATCAGTCTTTTTGAATACTAGGTGGTTAGTAAAGTTTTAAAAAGTTTTCGACAGTGATGCTAAGAATGAACTCCTGAGATTCCTATTTTAAATTTGATATAGGACTGATCACCCGGTATTTATTTAGGCGGGGTGTCACAGGTGGTATCAGAGCATCAGGTTCTAGTGTCCTTAGGATCTGTATGGCTTTTCACGTTTCAGTTTAGCGTTCTTTGATGTAGAGCCTTATGATAGGATTGTCAAATTCATCTACGTATGTGATTTCGTTCTCCTTCTATCAAGTATAGCTGATGTGATTTATGTACGAGTTCAGTTAGGTTTCGGACACCGAACATTATAGGACAATCAACGGGGACCGTTAGAAGGAATGCAGGAGGAAGGCGACAGAAGCAATAGAGTAACCTGAAAATAGTAATGGCGATAGAAGCCACCACAATTGTTGTTTAGAAAAGTGATGATAGGAAAATCTCGGGGATAGTAGTTTCCCCTAGCACAGTCAAGGATGACAATGGTGAAAATCTTACACTCACCCAGCGTAGTCGGCAAGGGGTGGGGAAAGTCGAAAGGACTCTTTCGAGGAGCCATCGATAAGAATCCAGAAAAAAGAGGAAGTGTGATAAACCAATGGAAGGAGAAATCCAACGACAACTATGTAGGGTAGAGTACAACGATACTCAGTAGTAAATTTTGGACAATAAAATTTTAAGCTCATAGGAGCAACGTAAAGTGAAAAGAGCCAGTCACTATATATAAGAAGAATATGGGATTAAATGAAAATTTTTAGTACAATTTAATCGTTAGATTTTCGATCTGTTGTTCGGACAGGGGTGCGAATGAAGTTTCGAAACTTATCACAAGTGAGCAAGATAGAAACTGATCGCGAGAGAGAAGTTAACTTGGTTAGTGAACTTCGTACCCGACGAAGGGGATATGAAGTATATGAAGGGTACATAAGTTATTGATGGGCTTGTGAGTAGAATACAGAAGCATGAGTGTAAAGTCCGAATAAGATGACTAGTGTCGACATCATCAAGGTTGTGCGTTACAAGTTTATATCAACGCTTCCATGGGAAGTGAACCTTGAGAATTGAAAATTGAGCTGAAAAGAAAGACTAAATTTAACGGTGTTAGTGAAGCACCACATGAGGGTATACCCAGTAGGGACCCAATTAAATGTTTCGATTAAATTGAATTTTTACCAAGTAATGGTGGATTCAGTCAGGGCCATTGAGGACAACAACAAGTCCAAGAGGGCCAGCGAAGCCAAATGGACAACGGGGGTAGCAATCGGGGACCCGATGATCAGGCAAGGAAGATAACATGGAGAGGTGTCCTATGTGTAAAGAGTAAGAACACTTGTGTATACCGTGTTTATCGCCAATCGGGGATAAAAATGGGATGCCCAGTAGGGGAAATAGTTATAAGAAATTTTGGTTCGGTTAGGACGAGGGCGTTATGTCCCAGAACCATTTGAACCGCCACTCGAGGTGATTGAGATATATTTTGTGTGACAGTAGTTTGTTAATACTAATTTCACATGTGAAACGGGTTTAGTAGAGATGTCATGAATATTGAAATAGTATACATATCTTTGTCGTCGCGTAACAGGGCTCTCGTTTGTTCCATATGCAGGGGAGCAGGTGAGAACACTAGGAGGGTGTCGTATATTATGTAATAGATTTTTTTCTCCTTTTGAGGGATATGAAAGGGAGCATATTTTTATCTTGCATAGTGACTGTATACCGAGGGTTGGAGCAATAGTAAACTGTATGGGAAGTCTATGATGCTCGTTGTGCCAGGGTAAGACATTCTACTTCATGAATCATCACCCGAAGGAGGATCGAGTCAATATATATATATATATACCGTATTATACCATAGACTTCGATGAGTATAGTTGTCTCGTTATGTTTAAATCCTAATGAGTGGGGAATTTTACCAGTGTATTCAAGGTATATCAGCCAACCGTTAAGCTTAAAGATTTAGATCATTATTGTTTACGTGCTGAGAATTAAGTGATAGCTAGAACACCGTATTGTGTGATGCCTTGAGAGACGTGGGCATAGGCAAATTAAATAATGTGTCGAGAGACAGGATTCGTGATATCTAAGTTATGTGCTTTGGACCTACGAATTTTGTTGAAAATGCTAGAGAATAGTGCATTGAAAAATTTCTTTAAACTTAGTTGCAGGATGTTACACATAGGGACCTTAATTTATGTCCACGGTGACGAGACGTAGTTGGATGCTAATGCATCGGTTTTAAAATTTTAGTTACTGAACGTTGAGGGAAAACACCTTAAGTTGAGAGCTATTAAAAATATAGGGCCAGTGGATGAATATATATATTATAGTGTGCATATACGTGTATATATTTGATACTGTGTTTCATAATAGACATATGAGAATATGTTGGCATTGTTATATGTAATCCCAATGAGTAGGGACATTTACTGATGTGATTCAGGGTATACTAACTTATTATTGAGCGAAGAGATCTAGCTCGTGATTTATTCGCGCTAAGAAACTGGTGATAGTAAAAGAATCGTATTATATATTGTCTTGTGTAACATGGGAGTGAACGAATATACTTTTATGTTAAGAGATGGGGATTTGGGGGGTATGTGCTATGGACTGAGGGCCTAACGGATCTCAACGACCAACAATGTTAGGTAGTAGTGTATCGGGAGGGTTCCTTGTTTGGATTTTGCTTTGCGAGACATCCCACGCATGAAACTTAGCACAACGTTGGAAGTGGGGAGTTGTTTGGCCGTAGGACATAGGTTTGGTACCGTGGTTATTATACATATATAGTTATAACTATGAGTTGATAATTATACTACGACTTAAGGCCGATAGAGCCGTATAGTGTTGATGTGAGAAAACTTTGTGGAACACTTTCACCACGAGTAGATCGGTGGGATAACCTAAATGATAATTAAGTTGCAATTGGTAGGGTAGTTTAGTATAACCTCACCGTATAATCAGCTCAAATATGAAAAGCTTAATTATGACAAGTTTATTACGTTAAGTTGAATTGGGCAGTTATGTGCAGCATATAGGGTGTATGGGCACCCTAGATAGTTAAATTTTTATATATTATCCGCGATCGATAGATGTAGAAATACATGTGCTAAAAGAGTAAACGAATAAGGGAGTTATCGCAGGGGGATGTTGGAGTATTCCCCAGTAAAGGAAGTATTATAGCCGTTAGTGGTTAGGCTCATAGTAGTGTCAGAAGTTGGAAGCTTCAAAGTGTTGTGTAGGCAGCAATGTGAGATGATACATTATATGATGGAACATTATAATATAATATGACTAAAGCAAATTGGCCACAGGATTGAACGGTAGTGTAGGGACCGTTGGACTAAGGGGTAGCGCTAGAAGAAGTGTAATGAGAACATCATAACGATTTAGATTGTGTGGGAGAGGATGAGGATGAAGATGTACGAGATTATATCTAAAGCTTTGAGTACTAGTCTTATCCGAATTTCGAGGACGAAATTCCATTGTAAGGGGAGAAGTATGTAACACCCCATATTTTAGAGGATATATAAATTAATTAAATTAGTGAGTTGGATTTATTTAATTTGGAGAAATTCATTTAATTTGGTGATTTAAATTTAATTGATTTAAATTGGAGAAATTATTGAATTTGGAGATTTAGAATTTATTATTTAAATTTGGGGATTTAGAAATTCAAATTAATTCGGGTTATTGAAAATTTTCACATGTGTCGCATTTTGAGGTTGAAATTGGAAAATTTTATAAAGTATCTCGGATGACAATTCTGAGTGCAGGGTTGAGTCCGAAAGGGTCAAGATAGTCGAAAAAGAGTACTCGGGGGTAGTAAATGGGTCTCGGGGCATTTTTAGACATGACCGAGCCCATACGGGGGCATTTAAGTCATTTTTAGTTGGCCAATAGGCTTAATTACGGGATTGAGGAATTTTAACCTAGGTTTAAGTGTGTTGGGCAGCCATGAGTCATTCCAAAACACAAAGGGTTGAGAGAGGAGAGAAAGGAGAAAGAAGAAGAAGGAAAGAATGATGACAAGAGCAATCCAGGCAAGAATTTTGACATGAGATCGTCGGATTTAATCCCCCAAGGCAAGTGTTTTCTTGCTTTAATTTGAGTTGTAGTTAATGATGTAAATAGTTGTAATTATGTCAATTAATTCTGGAAATTTGGAAGTAGGAATTTGAATTGAAATTTGTGGGTTTATGGTGAAGAAGATGAAGAATAACCATTGATAGGGGATTTTTAACTTTGTGAGAAATTGGGTTAATAGTGAGATTATAACTTAATTTAAGAAGTGAATAACATGATTAGATCTTGGTTTTTGAATCTCCATTAGTGGTATTGTTGGAAGAAATTGTTAATGATGAAGTTTGGGTGGATTTAGGATGAATCTTGGGAGGTTTTTGGGGTAAAATATCTGAGTATAATCGAATGTTTTGGAGCTTTAATGGCGATTCTGTCCGCGAAGCCTTGTAGAAAATCGCGTTTTCTACATTTTGTTGTCTCACGCGCTTCCTCCAAAACTGCTACAAAATGCCTCAAAACATCAATTTATTAATCTGGGCAGAATGTGGGAAAACTTTTTAAGAAAGTTTTTTTTTTAAATCTTCTTTGAGGTGAATCTTTATAATGCCCTAACTTTTGGCATACGGACTCAGATTAGTGTGCCGTTCATGGCCACACATAGATAGCGAAGAGTATTACGCTGTCCTGGGAATATTTTTAATTAGACACAAAAAATTGAAAGGTTTAAGATACCCATGAAGACGGAACGAGTTATTTGATTTTTAGCACAACTTTAAATGAGCATAACTTTGTCATACGAATTCGGATTTACGTGCCGTTTGTGGCCACGCATAGCAAATGGAGAGTAGTACGCAGTACTAGGAATTTCATTACTGAGGCATATATTGTGAAATGTCTAAAATACCCTTGGAGTTTTAATTAGTGATGAAACTTTTCCGAATTGAAACTAAAAATTGTTGGGAACTTTGTGAGACTAATATGAACTTAATCAAGTATATATGAGGTGAGATATACAATTATATAAATTATATTAAATTGTGGGATGTAGCAATTTTGGTATTGGATCGTATTTAATACGAGCGAACTAGTAATAATTGGAATATATGTATATATATATGAATGTGTGAATTATATATATAAATATCGGAATACATAATCCAATGGAAAAATGATAATAGGTTACGGGAATACCTAAAACAATGATAGGTTGTGTGAATACGTAAAACAATGAAAGGTTGTGTGAATACCTAATATTTTAATAGGGTGCGTGAATACCTATTTGATTGTTTTATTATGTGTATGACATACCTAGCTGCTTGCAATCGCGGGGGGGTTGTGTAGAGACGGTCTTATCCTGAGTGACCTTCGGGGGGATATTTGACTTGTGTCTCAGAACATAGGACTGTGAAAGACTTATTTGTGAGTTGATAAGTCCACTGACTATGGGAGCGTAGGTATGTGCGTGACCCATAGGTATGGGAACTATGTTCGCCGCCAATATGTGTGATTTGTTTATATGGTTCGTGGGACATTTCCGAACCGATAGTCCTTGTTTGAGTACGAGACGTACCGGGACATGTTAGCAGAGTATGCAATGCACTATAGGTGTATCCTTAGGGTGCTGTGTTAGTATATATATATATATATATATATATATATATATATATATATATATATATAATGGTGGTGGATATATATGTATACTTGTGATATAATTACAATGTGATAATTGTAGGCTATTAAGATTGTGCTGATACATATATATAATAGTGAGGGATATATGTGTATGCTTATGGTATATCTACAATGAGATAATTACAGACTATTAAGATAGTGAAATCGTATATAAACGTAAATAGTAAATACTTGACTTTAGTGTGATAACACTTATTTAAAAATGATAATTGTTGAGATCAAATATGATATACTACTACGAGGGGTAACTAGAAGGATAAGCCTTTTTCCTAGTTAGAAGTGTGTCAGATGGCTAGGCGGAATAAATGAATGCGATAGGTGTGCACTATAGAAGAGAGGTGAGATTGTCCTCAAGAGAGTGGGACCGTAAAAGCAATTATGAACATTATATACTACGCATTTCATTTATTGCAATAAAATGCTTGCTAAACATTTTTATAAATCGGGCTCTGACCCATTTCTTGTACTTCTTCTCTCTTGTCTATGTATATGTATATTAACAGGTGTCCAGCCACAGGGATGCCATAGTTGACTTATCTATTCCAGGGTTACGCAGCTGCAACATTGTGGATGGTTGCAGGATTTGATTTAGACGTATCATTTCTTTATTCCTAGAGTAGGATTCTTATCTCAGTTGTAGATTCATTCAGTTCATGTTTCCCCTTTTACTTTTAGACTCAGTATTTGGTTTATGTATTCATTTATTGAATTATTATTATTAGGATTTTGAGCCGATTGTTTATTCGGAAGGTCATTTAGTCATTTAGTACTGTTTTAGACTCATGGTTTGGATGTATGGTTTATTTGTTATTCAGCATGCATATTTAATTGTTTAATAAAAAGATAAAATTTAACATCAGTCTTTTTGAATACTAGGTGGTTAGTAAAGTTTTAAAAAGTTTTCGACAGTGATGCTAAGAATGAACCCCTGAGATTCCTATTTTAAATTTGATATAGGACTGATCACCCGGTATTTATTTAGGCGGGGTGTCACAATTATTTCAAACGAGCAACTTCCAGCACTCCCCGAGCAACCATCTGTACCATCCGAGCAACCTACCTCCTCATCCCAGCCTCCCGAGAAAGTTTTGGGAGACAAGGAAAATGTGTAGAGTTGTTCGGATTTTTCTCTCTATTTATTTTTCTTTATCAAATGTAACTCTGAATTTTGTACTTCTCCTTTATGATGTAATAAAATTTTAAGTTTCGCCTATTCATACTGTTGTTTCTCTTCTTCATGCTCTGCTTGAATTCTTATTGATTCTTACTTTCTCTTCCTTTACTAGTTTATGGTCAGGATGGAGTTATTGTCTGCTCATGATACAAAGTTGTTGAGGCAATGTAATGAGTACTTCAAAGCTAGTCATACAGATATGAGTGCAGCACAAATCGTTGACATCCTCGATCAAGGTGCTTCAGAGCAAGTAATTTTAGCCTACCAGTATTTGAAGTGCCTGCTTGATCGTGCAGTGGCTAACAATGTAGCATATTATGAAATGATTGAAGATCTCCAAGGGACTCTTGAAGAGCTTCAACAACAATATAAGGAATCTACAACCCTTTTGCATGAAGGATATGAGAAGAAGTATCAGCAACTTAGTGCTGATAAGGGATATGATAAACTGTTTGCTGCTTACGATGTGAGGGAGAGAACTTTGAAGGGTGAGGTCGAAGAGCACACACAGATAGCTGAGTTGTTAGAGCAGGAAAATAATAACCTGCAAAGAGAGGTGTCTCAGTTTAAGTCTGCAGCTTCCACCTCAAACGCTTTGGTCCCTGTGAACGACGAGGGATTTTCTTTCTTGGAGGTCGAAAACGCCAACCTGAGGGATGAAATAAAAACCTTGAGGAGAGCTGGCCCTTCTACATCTACTCGGGGACGAGCAAGAGCTCCTCGGGGACGAGCAAGAGCTGCTCGGATTACTGTCGAGGAACAGAGAACTCAATCTGCTCTGGAGAACCAGGCCTTCCAACTGATGGTAAAGAACTAGGCATTGGCTGAGATGTCTAAGAAGATCAGGAATCTGGATGAGCAGCTTTCTTCACAAAAGTCTGCCTTGGAGAATAAAGAACTCTTTATAAAAAGTCTTCACGAGCAGTTGGAAAGGTTGACTTATCAGTTCCACAAGCAGCCCAGAGAATTTTGGATGGCTGGCTACAATGAGGCTCTTTACCATTTGGATGATCGGATCCAAAATGCGAATAATGAAGGTTACAAACAAGGGTGGTTGAATGCCCTGGGTGTACTGCAACTGGAACATGGTCACTACTTGTGGGATTATCTTAATCCTGGGTTGCTCGACTTGCCAGTGCCACCCTTCAAACTCGACATGAGCTGGATCCCTGCCCGGGAAATCCCTCAGTGTTTGATTTCCAAATTCCTTGGCGATTATAGTCTCCATTCCAATGCTGAAATATCTCGCCCCGAGCACCTACTTGATCGACCATCTGTGATGAACATCAGGATGCTTAAAGATCTTAATTTCATAAACTCCCCTTATGCTTTAGACGATCCTCCTGCTGGCAAGGAACCTGTTTCAAAAGTAGAGGGGAAGAAATTAATAGAATAGGAATCTTGATGTGATAATTAATTTGTACTTCATTCTCAATGTATTCTGTTTTTGGATTTAATGAAAAACTTTTATTTTTGTTCGCAATCTTGATTTCCATTGCCTTGTGGTTGTAAAACACTTTATATATGTATATATGTTAAAAAGATAACAACATTGTGTTATTTGTCGATCAACTTAGAGTTGATTAAAACTTATTGTCGACTAGTATGAATTAGTGGTAATAATTTGACAACTAACCAAACTTAATGATGTTTTGTTTCTCGACCAACTTGGTAGTAATTTAAAAAGTTTCGAGTATAAAAAATTTTGCTCGATCACTTTCTCGTACTCATAAAATGTTTCCGACCAACCAAGGTCGGTAAATTTTCCTTCTCGACCAACTACAGTTAGTGGGTTTTTATTCCCGATCAACCATAGTTGGTGGATTTTTTAAATTTTCCTTCTCGACCAACTACAATTAGTGGGTTTTTATTCCCGATCAACCATAGTGGGTGGATTTTTTCTTACCGACCAACTTTGGCACTTTTTGGAATAGTTTTTCTTCCTAACCAACCTTAGTTGGCATTTTTAGGAATAATTTTACTTTCTAACCAATCTTAGTTGGCATTTTTAGGAATAGTTTTACTTCCTAACCAACCTTAGTTGGCATTTTTAGGAATAGTTTTACTTCCTAACCAACCTTAGTTGGCATTTTTAGGAATAGTTTTGAGTAGTCTGAGTTTTGCTGAGTAGTGTGTTGCACTAGTATTCCACAAAAATTTCCAACAAAAGGAGAGAACTGGGAAGAACATTGTCACTTTATTCATACTGACGAAAATGTATTACATGAGAGCTTACATCACTGATAATACTTGCACAAGTGTTCTGCATTCCATGCATTCTTAAACTCCTGCCCTTCTAAAGTTATTATTCTATAGGTTCCTGGTCGAATAACTTCTGTAACTCGATAAGGTCCATGCCAGTTTGCTTCCAATTTGTTGTGCTTTTGAATCACTTTCTTTAGCACATAGTCTCCTTCTTTCAGGTCACACTTCTTTACTCTCTTGTTGTAGAACAAAGCTGTTCGCTGTTGGTAAGCAGCATTCTTGATGGCTGATTCTTCTCTAACTTCCTCGAGCATGTCTAAATCCAATCTTCTCATTAAGTCGCTGACAGGGGAATTGAAATTCAGTACTCTGTGTGTCGGGAGACCCAACTCGATAGGTATAATGGCTTCGCTTCCAAATGCCAGCATATATGAAGATTCCCCTGTTCCTGCTCGGGGAGTAGTTCGGTAAGCCCATAGTACTGATTATAGCTCGTTGATCCAATTTACTTTCGCGTCATTCAGTCTTTTCTTCAAGCCATTCAGTAGCGTTCTGTTTGTTACTTCAGTTTGTCCATTGCTTTGGGGATGGCCTGGTGCCGAGTGGATTTTCAAGATATTTGACTGATGACAATAGGCAGCGAACTCCTCGTTGTCAAATTGTGTTCCATGGTCGGTAATGAATGCATGGGGAAGACCATATCTACAGATGATATTTTTCCAAATAAATTGATACACCTTCTCGTACGTCATGTCGACAAGAGGCTCAGCTTCTACCCACTTAGTAAAATAATCCATTGATACGATGAGATATTTAAATCTTCCTCTGGTTGTTGGAAATGGTCCGACCAAGTCAATTCCCCACATAGCAAATGGCCAAGGGGAAGTAATGGGTGTCAACAACGCTTGGGGAGTTCTTCGAATAATGGAGAAGCGTTGACACTTGTCACATTTCTTGGCATAGGCTATACAATCAACCCTCATCGTTGGCCAGTAGTTTCCTTGCGTTATAACCCTTTGCAAAAGCATCCGACCTGCTACATGGGCTCCACAGGACCCTTCATGGATCTCTTCAATCAAGTCTTTCACCTCGGTGGGATGCACACATCTTTACAAACCTGCTATAATTCCTCGTCTGTACAAAATACCATTATTCAGTACATAACGAGCAGCTTTAAACTTTAGTTTTTTGACTGCAAGTTTGTCAGTTGGTAATTCCCCCTCCTCAATATATGCCCTGATGGAATCCATCCAAGATGGTCCTAAATTAAGGGTAATAAATTCATCATCAAATCTTTATCTATACTCTGACCAGCTAAAACTTTAATTGGGATTGTTCTTCATAGCTCGGTACGAGTAGCTGATGCTAATCGAGCTAAGGCGTCGGCCCTCGCATTCTCCATTCTTGGTACTATGACCAGCTGAATAGCAGCAAATTCTGATACCAATTCCATTGCCTTTGCATGATACCTGATCATGAATTCTCCTTTGGCTGCATATACTCCCATCATTTGATTTATGATCAATTGCGAGTCACTGAAGACAATAGCCTGCTCTGCCCCCATGGTTTTTGCCAAACTAAGACCTGCAATCATGGCTTCATATTCAGCCTCATTATTTGAAGCTTTGAATTGGAAGTGTAGGGCATATTCCATGTCGACCTCGTCTGGACTATTAAGAACAATCCCTGCCCCATAGCCTATTGTGCAAGACGAACCATCCACATATAAATTCTATATAGGTAACTCGTCTTCAAATTTCTGATCTGACAAAGTTCTTCGGTGGAAAATTTATTTCTTTCTTTCACTCTCTCCTGATATTTCTTGCTATTCGTCGATCATCACTTCTTGCCCTTTTACCAACCTAAGTTGGTCTGGGCTTGAGTTTGATGATTCTGTAACATCTACTTGCCCTTTTACCAACCTAAGTTGGTCTGGGCTTGGGTTTGATGATTCTGTAACATCCACAGGTTGATCGGTGAGGAGCTTTTACTCCTCGGTGGTATCAGGATAGGTGAACTCTGCTATAAAATCTGCTACTGCTTGCCCTTTAAGCGATGATCTGGGTTCATAAATTATGTCATATTCACCGAGCTCTATTGCCCAATACATCAATCTTCCTGATTTTTTTGGTTTATGAAGAGCTTGTCTCCATGGCATATCGGTATATACGACTATAGTATGAGCCTGGAAGTATGGCTTCATTCTTCTACTTGCCTCGATCAATGCTAGTGCCAATTTTTCCAGCTTTGGATATCTGATCTCTACTCCTCGGAAGGCTTTGCTAGTGTAATAAATCGATTTTTGCATTCCATTCTCCGCTCTTATTAATGCCGAGCTAACTGCATTCTCTGACACTGCCAGATACAAGTACAATTTTTCTCCCATCACTGGCCTGGACAATAGTGGAGGTGCTCCTAGATATTTCTTCAAGTCTTGAAAAGCCTTCTCACATTCATCATTCCACTAAAAAGTCTTTCAGAGCATTTTGAAGAATGGGAGACATCTATCAGTTGCTCGCGATACAAATCTGTTGAGCGCTGCTACTCGTCCGGTAAGACTTTGCACTTCTTTCTTCGTCGTTGGAGATCGCAGCTCTAACAGAGCTTTAATCTTTTCAGGGTTTGCTTAAATGCCTCGTTGATTGACAATGTACCCGAGAAACATGCCTTCTCGTACTCCAAATATGCACTTCGTCGGGTTCAACTTCATTTGATATTTATCTAGTTGATCAAAGGTCTGGCCTAAGTCAGCTAGATGATCAGCAGCTTTCTTGCTCTTTATCAGCATATCATCAATATAGACTTCCATATTACAACTGATTTGTTCTGCAAACACCTTGTTCATCAGCCGCTGATATGTTGCACCTGCATTTTTCAAACCAAAAGGCATAACATTATAACAGTAAGTTCCCCTAGGGGTAATGAAATAAGTACTCTCCTTGTCTTCAGGTTTCATCTTAATCTGGTTGTATCCAGAATAAGCGTCCATGAAGCTCAACAGCTCGTGTCCCGAGGTAGCATCTACTAATTGATCAATTCGGGGCAATGCAAAATGGTATTTTGGGCATGCTTTGTTGAGGTCGGTGAAATCTACACACATCCTCCATTTGTTGTTCTTTTTATTTACCATCACCACATTTGCTAACCAGTCTGGATATTTAACATCTTCAATAAAACAAGCTTTCTGGAGCTTCTCGACCTCTTCCTGTATAGCTTGATTCTTTTCGGGACTGAATACTCTTCTTCTATGCTTTACTGGCTTGATCTCTTTATTCACGTTGAGTTTGTGACATAAGAAATTTGGGTTTATTTCGGGCATATCCTCATGACTCCATGTAAAAGTTTTCTTTCTGCTTCTTAGGAAAGTTATCAATTTCTGTTTTAGTGAGGCCTCTAACGACGAACCTATTTGAGTTGTTCGTTCGTCGTCCAGAATGATATTTTCAGTAGCTTCCACCACCTGGCCTTTCACGAGTTGGGACTCGTCTCTAGGATCCAATGTTTCAATTTCTGCACCTTTCTCCACTTGATAGGTAGTAGTCTTTTTTCTTCATTCCTCTAGTTCCTCTTGCTCGGCAGATGAATAGTAACATTCCCGAGCTACTTTTTGATCACCCTTCACAACTCCTACTCCAAAATTTATTAGAAATTTTAGGCATTGATGTACCGTAGATGGCACTGCCTCAAACTTTTTCAATCCTACCCTTCCCATGATGATATTGTAGGCTGATTGAACATTTTTATCCATCATGAAGAAGCGTATTCTTTCTGTTCGACAAGCAGGCCATGTACCAATGAATATATCCAATTTGATCGTCCCAAGTGAAAAAACTTTCTCGCTAGTAAAACCGAGGATGGGTCTATGATAAGGCTCCAGTTGAGATAGCTTTAGATTTAAACTGTCGAAGCATGAGTAGAACATGATGTCTGCCGAGCTACCATTGTCTACCAGTACTCTTGAAATCATTACTTCCTTCATCCTCATTTTGATTACCAATGGATCATCATGAGGATATAAAACACCTGCGAGGTCGTTCTTTGAGAAACCAATGACCAATTTCTCTTTGTTTACCTTTCTCGAACGATCCTCCTCAGCTAGATTTATTCGTTGAATGTATGAGCAAGCTTGAGCCTCACAGATGTAAGCTTTTCTCTCTGCAGTAAGGCCTCCTCCTCCAGCATCTCCACCTGTAATAACGTTACAATTAAATGACCCAAAGCGTATTAAAAATACCTCACGTTCTGGCTGCCTTGGTCTCTTGGGAAGATCGGGGTCGTCTTCTGGATCAACTTCATGGTCTCTTTACATGTTCTCCTCTGCTCGATGAGGAGATCTAGACCTCTCTCTTCTTCGGTCGCTGTTTCTTCTTTCATTTCTACGATCAACATACTTTGCCAATTTTCCTCGTCTAATAAGTGTTTGAATCTCATTCTGAAGAGCTATGCAATTTTTGGTCATATGGCCATGATCTCTGTGAAAATCGCAATATTTTGCCTTATTCCTCCTGTCAGGGTCTGCATTCATTTTCTCTGGCCATTTTAATTCCTCGTTGTTCTTGATTTCTTCTAGAACATGATTGATGTCTATCTTCAAAGGAGAGTAATTATCAAATTTCTTCAATACTTCCCATGACGACCTTATTTTTGATTGTTTGTCACCACCATTGTTCTTATGCTCTTTCTTCTTAACTTTATCACCTTCCACCTTGGTTTCTTTAGCGTCCATATTCTTCTTCGTAGCCATAGCCTCCTCGGCATTCATGATCTTGGCCACTTTTGCCATCAGTTCTGACATGGTTCTGGGTGGATCTTTGGCCAAAGTGTAGTACAACTTGTTGGGCAGCAGCCCACTCATCAAGGCGGTAATCGTTGTCTTTTCTTCATGATCAATGACTTCGAGTTTCTCGTTATTAAAATGAGTTATACAATCTCTGGTACTCTCACCAGCTTTCTGTTTAACACTTAACAAATGCGCTACTCGTTTAAATGGCTTTGCCCCAAAATAGAAATTTCCAATGAATAACTCGGCCAGTTGAACAAAAGTTGAGATCTTACCCCGAGGAAGATTATTGTACCATATTTGAGCAGATCCGGGAAGAGTTCCTGAGAATGCTCTGCATCTCATCTCATCTGGAACAGCATAGATGTCGGCTGCATCTTGGTATTGTTCTACATGAAGAACATGTTCGGTTTTTCCATCATATTTGGGAGTCACAACAGGTGCTTTGAACTTTGACGGTGTAGGAAAATCCACAATAGCATGGACAAAGGGTGTCCCTTGAACAAAAGTTCGTTGTAGGGGTTCTTGGCCTTAGCTATTTCCCCTAGTCTGTCTTCCAGCCTTTGAATAGAGCCTTTCCACGCATCATTTCCTTCCTCAGGCCTGTTGGTTCGAGCAACTGATCGCGTTGAGGTGGCTTTCTGTGATTTATCTTGAAGAGTAGCTTGTCACGACTGGGCAGATCCTTCCCTTAAGTCTAATGATCATCGAAAGCTCCTCGACGCATCCTTAGGAGGACTTTTGTTCCTACTAGGACCGAATCGATCAAAAGGAGATAACCTGCTTAACCTTTCTAGCGCACTAGTCCTTTCTGGAGAGAGAGTGATACGTTGTTCAGTATCTGTGGCTCGTATTGACGAAGTTCATCCAGGTTGATAAGAAAAATCTTCAGACTCCTCAGTACGATATGAATCGGTACGCCTAGTACGCGAAGAAAGTAAACGGGTATTTTTTTGAACACTTCGATGTCCTGGATGGGTCGGTACTCCGCCATGAAGGGTTTGTATGAGTTTTCGCATAGTTTCTTGCATGGCTGTCTGGCACTGAGCCAGATTTGTCATTATTTCAGCCAGATCTGGAATGTTTGGCGGGGCAGATGGATTTGGAGGGCTTCCAGCATTTCGATTGATGGGTTCTGGATTATCAGTCATTTGTAATGAATTGTTTTTGATGAAAAATGATATTACCAGTCGATTTCCACAGACGGCACCAATCTGTTGATGTAAAAAATTAGATTATATCTAATTATTTAATCACAGATAAAATAAAATGAGACAAAAAATTTTTAAAGTGGTTCAGCCTTATAAGAATGGCCTACATCCACTGTTTCTATTATTGCTGACTGTTTGGAAATTCTTGATCACCAGTTTTGTCAAGAAATTTCTGGTCCCCTTACAATGAGGATGATACAATGTATTTATAGCCCTCAGGCTGTACATGTGAAAGGGTAATACATAACTGTCCATTAGGCGTATACATCTGTATGATAATAATAAGCATTTAATGCGCAGTTAGTCTGGTTGTTATCATGTTATTAATGCTCTATTCGAGGTGCAGCTCGGACCACCTAAGCTGCTCGGACCGCCTAAGTAGCTCGGTACTCATAAGTTGCTCGGTGTATTAAAGTTCCTCGAAAAACTTTTGTTGGTCGGAGCGTCTGAGTTGATCGGGGAAGCAGAGTTCCTCGTTGCAGTATGGTTCCTCGGAGATCATATATTGCTTGGAGTATCTGATTGGGTTAAGGTGTTACTCGGAAGTGTTTGTTATTTCCACGCAGATTGCCACGTGTCTTCACTCAATTGAGCCATGTCAGCAGACTAATTTTGGTATCAACAGTATAACTTTCTTAAAATCAATTATATACTTTAATTGCAAGTTTAATTGTATAGATTTAATGATGATATACTTATAATACATGATGAAATGAATTAATTGAGTAGATGAATTAGAAGGAGTACATGATACACATTTGTTGGTTTGTTGTTGCTGTTGCCGTTGGATTAAAATGGATCGATGTCGGATTGGTTAATTTTAGAAGTGGCAAGACCACTGGATTATTGTCCACATGGGGGTGGTTTTTTTTGATTTTTTTCTAAAATTACTTTGTATCACGAACAATATATATGTAGTATGATAATTAAATGCAACATACTCGAAATTACATATAGTGAGCATATATACTATCCTTCTAGTTCTTATGTGTACGCATTCAATAGCCCTTAGACCCGTTCGAGAGTCATTACCCCTGTAATGAGATCTCTCGAATTGTCCCATTTGGACAGTTTGAGACTGCATAATTTCTAATAATATTCTTAGTGGCTTAAATTTGTTACTTTTGGAGGAAGTTGTGCAGTCGTATACTAATGTTCTCTAGGTACATACTAGATTGACAAGTGTGAATGTTATTTTAATTGATCAATTGAAATAACACTCACACTTGCCAATTTACATCGTGTACTTGGAGAACTATGGGGATATGCGTCCGAATTTTTCTCAAATCGTAACAATGTGCATGAGCTATTATGTATATTACATAAATATGCGGGCTTGAATGGGATAGGACCACTCACCCTTTAGAGGAGATGGAGGAAATAGGAATTTCTATTATAAATTGAATTTGAATTTGAAATTTAAAAATCAAATATAAATAAGACATAATTAAATGAAACATACTATAAATCTTTATACTAATCCACTAATATACGCTTCTTACCTTTAGTAGGTGATTAGTTGTGGTAGCTGTGATGGGATATCCTAAATACAAAGAGTGGATGGGTGAGACAAATAGAACGGGGGATGTATTTCGCAGAGGTGTTAATGAATTTGTGAAATATGCAAAGAGAAGCCATAATGATTAAAGTGTTTAAAGATTACGTCAAGAATACGCGATACATTACAGGATCAATTGCAGAGGAATACATCACCATGGAGTCATCAATCTATACTCTGGAATACATACCTGACTCGACCAGCGTTGATGACACTGATGAGTTCATCGATGATGGTGGTCATGTGATGGGAAAATGAGTGAAATTAACGAGTTTGCAACATGAACAAGTAGCTCGTTATCTATTTGACACGCATAAAGATGTCGAAGGATGGAAAAAGTAAGTTTTACATTATTTTAGAATATTTTAGATTATTTTACACATGATTAATTTTGTAATATGCAGAAAATATGAAGCATGTGAGAACAATAAAAGATGAAAAATAATGGTACAATCAGATAGCGAATTTAGGATGTGGTTGTCACAAGAGGTAATTATAATGAAAATGGTCATTATATAACGTTACATTACACTCAAACTTTACAACTAACCTAATTAATTTATCTATATTCTCAGCTCTTAAATATAGGTGATGCGACATCAAGGCTTGCTCGCCTAGCCACTGGACCCTTATTCATGGCATAAGAGTACAAAAGTATCGATTGAACGGTTACGTATTCAGCGCAAGAGTGTATGAGAAAAGTACAAATGTACAAAACTCGGGCATTTCATACAAGTCTCTTACTTTCTTTCGAGTGAGCGTAAAAGATAAAAACCTCGTTGAATCTACAATGACTTACTATGGTGTAATTCGAAATATATTAGAATTGAATTATATAAGCTTCAAAGATATTGTATTTTACTGTGACTGGGTAAGATTTGAGGATAAAAATGCTTGAACCATTGATCCTGGCACCAATTTGATCATGGTTGACTTGTCTAAGTTGAAGAGCAACGACCACGTGAGAGATCAGCTGTTTGTTTGTGCATTTCAAAAGGTCAACCAAGTGTTTTACTCGGAGTATATTAACAACGAGCTGTGGTCAATTGTCCTACATGCACCAAAGCGTCTAAATAGTAGTGTGGATGACTTGGCTGATCCTAGCAAATATCAATCCATTTTTTATGATAACCCGAATTTGAAACAATTTTTAACTTTGTAATAAATATTCCAATTTGTACTTTATCAATCCATTTTTATTGCTTTTAATTGATTTGCACTGTATCATTTTCACTCTTGTGTAGTGCGCGTGTGGGGGCAGTAGGAGTGGGGGTGGGGATGTTTCGGATTTTTAGTAATTGTACATATTTGCAGTTAGATGCTGTTGTTTTGGAATTTATAATTGAGGTGTTAAACGGTAATAATTTATTTGAATTTGTAGTAATTGTACATATTTGCATGTCTTTTTTCTAATTCATTTGGATTTGTACTAATAATAACATTTTTTTACAGAAAATGTCTCCTTAAGGTATTAAGGCAAGGATGATGATGATGTCGTTTGGGCTCGGTGGTAGCGAAGGTGACGAGGGCTCCTCGGCCCCTAGGCTCCCCAAATATGGAAAATTGGGGATGGCCGTAGAGAAAAAGACGGGGATATTAGTGAGATCCCTCGAGCTGGTAAAGATGATCATCGTCCTTGGATACACTAGTTAGAGGGAGGTTCCAAATGAGCTCAAGTTGTCTATTTGGGCGGCACGACAGGTAATGTATTTATATTTATATTCATATAAATATTTTAATTTCAATTTCATTTTCAATTTATATTTATATTTATTCTCAACTAACATTGTATTTGTTGGACACAAACAATTCAGCCTGGCCCCAAGACTATGCGATTCCACCTTGGAGAAGTTGAGGGAGCAACACAAGACGTGGAAGAAAAATTTGCAGAGCTGGTAGTTTGGGAAGACCCAAGACTCCATTATCCGAATGTGTGACTCCGTCTCGTCGAAGGAGCCAATCTCATTGGCACAATGGAAAAAGGTCATTGACAATGAGATCGGGGAGCGACAATTGACATCTCACTAATCGGGGAGGGAAAATCGAGCGAAAAAGACGGACGTGCACTACTCTGGCCAAACATCTTACACCGAGGTGGAGCATAGGATGATGGTAAGATTTTATTTTTCCATAAATTATAGAAATATGTTATTCTGCATTATTTTACTTTGCAGGGCCGATACTAATTTTGCATTATTTTATTTTAGGGGACGGGGAGTGGCCCTGGGGGTAGGCCACATAGGCTCGATGCTTATATGACTATTCGGACGAAGAAGGGGATGGATAAGGAGGTGTCCCGAATTGTCGCGTCCACGATTGTAAGTAATTCGACAGTTTACTTTTTGTTAATTATGTTATAATTTTTTTATTTACTTATTTAACTAATCATGTGCTTTTTGTCATTTCAGGCAAAGCTTAAGGAAGTGCATGAGTCATAGTCTGATGCTAACAAGGCATATTTGTCCACGGAGACACTCAGCCAAGTGCTTGGCACTGATTGCAAGGGGAGGACAAGGGGATGAGCTTGCGGGTGACCAAATCTAGGATCGTCGGATTGGAGACGAGCAATATCAGGTTGGATCGAATGGTGGACTCTCATGACGCGAAGCTGTCCCGTTTGGAGGCGACGGTCCAAGATATGTTCTCATTCGTGAAGCGTTCATTGGGCAGAAAGCGTAAGGGGAAAGGGAAGGAGAAGGTGGTAGAGGAGTACGAGGATGTGGACCGCACTCCTTCATCGCTGACACGTGTGGACTCTGATGATCCAGTCCCCTATTTGGCTCCCTTTGAACGACTGATGATGACACTTGGTTGGCCGAGGGTGTTTATACATGACATATTTGATAGCCAGCGAATAGGGCGGGGGTTGAGGGACCCGAATACCGTCCAGGGTATGCCAGTTCATAGATGTTTGCTTCAAGACATCGAGGCCAAGGTGATCGTCACACATGTGATACTTGGGAAAGATAACTCCCCATTCTGGTTGCGCGAACAATGAGGCAAGATGAGTATTCAAGGATGTATCAATTCGTATATCGTGTGTCATACTCACCTCCTCAGACTTACCCCAGACATGTAGTGACATTATTTGAATTGAATTATTTTAAGTTGTTATATTTGAATTATATTTGGATTATATCGTGATGCATATTGTTTTGAATATATATTTGCATTATCTCTATGATGCATATTGTGTTGAATATATATTTGCATTATCTTTATTTTATTTGGATATATGATGTTTGAATAGGTACAACGTTGCTATAATAGGTACAAATATATTGTTGGGTAGTGGACATACTGCCCAGTAGATTTTTTTCAATTCTGCCCAGAATTTTCATGGTCATTGACCCTGACAATTTTTAAAAAAAGGTCAGTGATTTGTCACGGTTATTAACCGTGATTAATATTTTCACAATAATTAACCGTGACATTATCGTGACAAGTCCAATAAACTTGTCACAGTCAATGACCGTGATAAGTCCGTGATAATACAAGTTGTCACCCCGAGACTTGTCACGGTCATTGACCTTGAGAAGTTGGAATTGTCACGATTAATTATCATGACAAGTCGGTAGATTTGGTGTAGTGCACGGCCTCACCCTTTTTCATCTTCCTCTCAATTTTTACGTGGTCACATTAGACTTCCCTTACACTTTAAGGAGTCGAGAATTTTGCCATTTGGTGAAATATAAAAGGGACTGCCTCGAATTCTTTGAGAGATACTCTACCAAGGATGATATTGTAAGCCAAGAATACGTTCTCGTCCATTATAAAAAAGCTTACCTTCTTTGTCAGGCACCTCGTCCAGGTACTCATATAGACATCCATCTTAAACGCCCCCATTAGGTGTACTTTCTCTCCACTGAATCCTATCAGTGGCTGATGATATGGAACTAAACTCTTCTTCCTGAGTTTTAATCCCTTGAAGTAGTCCCAAAACATAATATGAGTTGAGTTGTCTCCATCCATAAGTACTAAAGACATATCGTACCCATGGGCTATATTGCTGATGACCAAAAGTTCATCATAGGGGTCCATGATACCTTTAAAGTCCATTTTTGAGAAATCAACCACCGAGGTATCCATGTCCACCTTCTCCAGTTTCCCCGGCTTCGGCTCTGCAGTGATCGAGTTAGCATCCATTCGTTTGTGTGTCGACTTTGTTTCTATAATATGTACCTTATGATTGGTCGGCTTAGTTCCTCCACTATCCGTCCCTCCACTAATCACTTTAACATCGAAGGAAATCATGTGCATGCATCCTTTAGGCTCAAGGATCTTAGGTGGGAGATCTGTTTCATCCCCATCGTTGTCTGATTCTTCATCTTTCTTATCAGCCTGAGGTTATCATTTCGGCCTCTCATTTTTTGGTCCACCATGCTTTATTCTAGCGTCTTCGTTGGCACCACTATGGTCAATATACTTCCAGAGTTTCCCTTACTTTAACATTTTCTAAATCTCATCTTTAAGAGAAAAACATTTATTTATTACATGTCCGTAGTCTTGGTGGAAATCGCACCATTTGCTTTTGTACCTATAGTGAGGAAGGGACTTGAGATTTGCGGGCCACCTAAGTGCTCTTTCATCCTTTATTTGATTCAAGATTAGATCGGGACTCACTGTCGATGGGGTATAACTAGCAAACTTTTTATCGGTCGACATTCTCTCTCCATCTTTTCCTTTTGCCTTCTAAGACTTCCTCCCATTTTCTCCTTTCTTGTCTTATCCTTTGTCCACCATGTCCTCCTTAGTGTTCATGACTCTCTCGATCATAGCCATAATTTTTGCCATGGACTTATGAGGATCCCCGGCTAGATTTCAAGGCAGCTTGCCTTTCTGCAACCCACTCATGAGTGTTTTCATAGGAATATTTTCCTCATAGTCCTCTACTCTAAGTTTCTCCTTATTGAACTGAGCAATATAGATGAGTCACTTTCTTTAGGGGCTTCATGCCGAAGCAAAAGTTATGGTTGAATCTCTCAACTAATTATTTGAAATTATCGATTGGGCTCTTAGGCAGAGACGTATACCACATGTGAGCGGTGCCAGTGAGGGTGTCAGAGAAGGCTCGACATCTCATCTCATCCGAGACGAAGTAAATTTGGCTGCAAATTGATACATCTCAATGTGGTGTATTGTATTCTTACTTCCATCATATTTTCGAGTTACAGTAGGAGGCTTGAACTTAGCTGGAGTGGGGAAGTTCACTATTTTATCTAAAAAGGGAGATCCTTCCACGTAGCCCCTGTGGATTGGGTCTCGGCTCTTTAATAGATTGCCAATTTTATCCGTCATCCTCTGAATTGAACTGTTCTACGACTTCTCTACTATCATCGTATTGTCTCATTCTCCTTCCTTGTCAGTTGGATCATGCACCTACTCTCGTCCAGCAGTCCTCTGATAGATGTTCATTTCCCTTTGTTCTCCCTCTAGGCCTGACTAAGGTCGACGATCGCCATATCCACCACTTTTTCCTCCTCTCTTCAACTATATTTCTCTTTAAAACCTTCTTATACCTCATTCTTCTTCCAACGATTCCATCCCCTTGATTTTTATTGATCAAGACTAATTTCTTGGACCAAATTATTAAGGTACACATGCTTAAGTTATACATTTTAGGTTGTGTTAGGGTTTACAATGTAATCAAAAAATAAATAAAAACTTTACATTTTGGTTGGGGATAAAAGGATTTTTATATTAAAAAATGCAGTATTAAGGATCAAAACTTTGTAATAACCATAACAATGTGAGATTTAAACAAAATGGACCGCCATGCAAAATTTTTTGAACGTGTAATTATTTTTTACAATTTCAATCCCCTAATACCATGGAAAACATGTCATACTCGGATTGTTCATCATGAGTGAAATTTATTTAGAAAAGACATTCTCTTATTTAGGGGCCTGAACAATAATCAGAATCCATTATGTAAGGATACACGTATACTCATATTTTCCCGTCATTTGAACTGTCTTATTCTAATTATAAAATATACTGCGAGTCTTGTAGTTGAGTTCCTTTTGGTAAAGCATCACATTCGTTTAGCTTCATCAGCCTCATCCGACATCAATCTTGATCATAAATGTTGTATTTCCACATAGATTGAGGTAAGTGGACTTCAAATAGATTTTAACACCTTTTCATATTTAAATTAACCTTTTTTTTAAAATGAAAAGTTAATTTGTGTATGCATGTGTTGGTTTGGTTTTGGTATTAGGTGATATACATATGCAAGTATACTATTCACATATAAAATATACTTTAAAAGTTCTTTACATGAGTATATTACGTGAAGGTTTGAGTAAAGTTCAAAATTTCATAGATTTGTATTGCCCTGCCCATCGTGTGGGGACTTTCACTAACCAATCGCCCCAGCGTAGTAGGAATTATCTTTAGCAAAGGCATGTGTTTGTTGGTCACGTAATCAACCAGAGTTTTTACCCTAGACTTTGCTTTTGTTCTCTCTACTTTCCTTGATGAGTACTCATCTTCGTAAAGATACTTATCTTGTCTATTAAAGTATATATTTCATAAATATCTTTTGGAAAATCGTGAATACTTTATTTACATCCAAATATTCTCTAAGCTCATGTGGTTTGTCCTCTCTTGTGATGTCTCCCTCCCCAATTGTCTAATGCTAATCTTCCACACATGGAAGAACTTGATATATAAGGAGAAATTGATATCATTAGAAATTATCTTTTTCAAAACTTTAAAGAAAAAAACTTTGAGAAATATTTATAAAGAAAAGACACTTGATTAAAGAGGAAAATTTTAAGAGATTTGCTTTCGAGTTAAAAAGATGAAAGCACTAAACCATAGTTTCTGTTTTTCATATATTTATTCCTATTTTGAGATGTTTCATTTCCAATTTTGATCACAAGTCATATTCAATCCTAAAAAATAATACCTTTGTCCTTGAACAAGAATACTTGTATTATCTCTTTTGAGAGACTTATGTGAATATCTCAAAAATATATTGTGAGGTTTGAGTAAATCAAAGTTTAAGCATTTTAAAATCTTTAGGTAAACTTACAACCTATAAAGTGGCAATCCAATCATTGATGTCTTCTAAACACAGTTCATCTTCTACTTCAAAGAGATCTTTAATTTCATGGCATAGATTTAAAGGACATTGGATGAGTCCTAAATAGGTAGCGATTATGTAGAGTTGTCTAGTTGTTGGTGCCCTCTGAGAAGGATATGGTGTAAAAGAGTTGATAGTCGATTAGTGCATTGTGTGATTGTAATTCATTATCTTATATTTCTAAAACTCTACCATATTACATTTGTCGTTACGTTCAATCCGAATTTTTTTCTCGTTGTGGGTTTTTTCTCGTACGACTTGGTGTTGTGTGATTTTTTACCTTCTTCCATCTTTCAATTAAATCATCTACATTTGAAGATAAAATTCGGTGTTATCAACTTTTCATCACATATAACTAGGTTGTTATATTTGTACCTAAAGGTAATTAACATAAAATAGGGATTCTATTACAATGATACTTTTATTTAGGTACCTTCACCCCGTTTAGGTTTGAAGACAATACACTCTCACATTCAATAATTATACATAAACAAAATGTTGCATCAACACCTTCGATGCTAGCCAATACCCTCGGCGATGAATGCTCGAAGCACTCTCTGCCTTTATTTTTTGTTATGAGGAATTGTCGAATTTTTCGATGCTTGTCATCTAGAGATAATCGGGCTACCAAAATGGAGACAAAGAGGATACAAATAAAGCAAATATAAAATCTTTGAAAACCTTAAAACCATGCCCTAGTTCAATAAGGAGAGATAATAGATATGTGAAGAAATGTTCTACAAAAATGCTTAAAATGGGAAAGGATCACAGTAACCCCCAACCCATCATGTCCAATAAAAATGCTCAAATTGGTTGTGTATCATTTTAAACTCATTTGCGATTGTTAACGTTGAGCCTACATTTGGGCATTTGTTTAATGAAGAAATAAAATAAAGTTGTAACTCTATAAAAGCTGAGTTCCGTTATAAGATTGTTGAACTTTTTGGGGTTTGAATGTTTTTTAAGCTAGTTATATTTAGGCCTTTCTCTCATATTTATCTCGTGACCAAATTAAGTTTTGAAGCCTATGTATTTCATTGTCTCTTTGGTACATAGTTATAGAATTTACACATTATCTCTTGTTTTTAGAGCTCGTGGTTAGGCTATTTCTTATAAGGGGATAATGACGTGCTGGGGACCCCTTTAGGATTATAGTGACCATTGCCTACTATTATCCCCCTTTACTAGTAGATTGACATTTACTAATTTATGACGAATGTGATGTAATAAATATTCTACAAAGGGTTAGAGTCTAACTTTCGTTTCCATCTTTTAATCCTATTTTAGTGTTATCCAGCTATAAAAATATTCTTAAGAACACTATAATATTAATCAAGAATTTATTCATTTTAATTAAATTTTATCATACAATTACTTAATAAAAAGGATCATGAATCTTCATGTTTTCACAAAATATTCCTAAAGAATAGAAAAAAGGTCTTACCTTGATCCAATGCATTGATCAAGTTTTTGTAAAAATACCTCTGAATCATATTAATACTTGCTACAACATAACCTTTATCACTTTGCTAGGAAAATAATAATGTTGAAAATTCGAAATTTTCTCTCTCTTGCCCAAATATATTATGTAGATTATTGATGGAATATAACCTACCATATATAGGGTGGGAGATGACTCAATTTTTTAGTTAGACTAGAATTCTACCATCCATCACAGTAGAGTTCGATTAGGAAACTAACTCACCATCATTATCCTTAATATTTAGATGACTTATCTAAAGAATCCTTATAAAATCCAAATTCTTATGTGAAGCACATTAAATGAAACTTTAATATTTAATTAAATAATCAATTCTGAATTAAATATTTTTGAAATTATATAATTTAATAAGAGTACACCGCTCTAAGTTTTACATATTCTTGTAATTATCCCATTTGGTGATGTCATATTATTGAGAGAAAAGTTCTTTTAATTTGTGTTTTCTCTTATGGGTCAATTTTCATGTCACATCATACACACCTCACGGGGTCAATTGTCATGTTATGTCATATACACCTCGTCATTGTAGTCTGATAACATTAGAAGAATTAGATCTTAAAGTCTGGTGTGAGAAAGATTAATTTTACCTCAATATAAATTTTAATTAATCTAACAGGTGTTTATCAGATGTATATTAATTTATAATTATTAACATGTAGAACAAAACCAAAGTGATGTAGAAAAATAGTGGGAGATAGAACTTTGTGCATCTCATTTAGGCTTCAGCATAAGGTCAACTTACAGCCCTCGAATATGAGCTAAAATTGCTTTATATGATTCTTCTTGTAAGAAAGTTCAAACTTATATCTACTGCAGTGACAATTATTTCACGTGTTTGATGACCCAACCAATTCATTCACCTATACATATTATGATGATTTCGAAATCACACTTTAATAAGACCGGTAGCCTTTTGCAACTATAAAGGAAGTTGAGAATTTTGGTAAGACATAATGCCTGTATGGTTGTTTTTATTTATTCATTATTATTTTTCTTTGAGGAATCCAATTGTTAATTCACATAAAAGTTTGAGCATTAGAAAAGGAATTTCCATTTTTTTACATTTTTTTATATGGATAGTGAGATTTCATACGGGAATATATTATTTTTGAACTTATAAAGCCTATAAAACTCGAACAAAAGGAGCAACAATTCTGGTGTCTTTTGGAGTGTACATGTTTGGCAAATCTTAAAAACAAACCAATTGAAAATAATGATTAACTCTTTGTTGGTTTAGATCTATCGATCCTTTGGGGACAATTTATATATTATAATTAAAAGTTACAGCAGAGAATTTTCTGGAGAAATCGAATACTCAAAATAAATATTTTTATTTTAGTTTACTGCTCAAAATAAATTTTTTACCTCATCAATTATCACAAATATGAACCGCATAGTATTGAATTCAAATATATACTGCATAATAAAAATAAATAATATTGCCTTAATTATTTATAGAAGTTAAAGTAGACGATTATTGGGTTGAGTCGCGAACTACGTCGCTCTCTTTAAGACGTTTCACGGTTCTACCCACTCTGTACAAGTAGTATACAATCATGTCATCCCCAGGGTAGAACAATCATGTAATCATTTTTTTCTCTGTAAACTATGCAGGGTAATAATCTAATATACTATCACCTATTTGAAGTTAATTGCTCAATAACAGAAAATTGTATTTGGGGAACAATTTTGTAAGACAAATTTTTAGGGGTAGAAGAAATGTGTTTTCTGTCTCAGAAATATTTGTGGATGTTGAAAACAAAAATTTAGGGAGAGTTATGTGAAATTTTTTTCTAATAAAATGTATACATCAAACTTGATTTTTCTCTGTATTCTCCACTCTTTGCCACAATAAAAAATGGTTTTTTTAAACTACTCTTTGCCACAATAAAAAATGTTTTTTTTAAAGGGGGCTGGGAGACAACCTCTTCTCAAATTGTTGAGTAAAACAAGGCTTAAAAGATGGAGTCTTTTTTTTAAAGACCCATGCACCATTTCCATATAAAACTCCACCCGCTTTGAAAAAACAAGTATAACACTAATAACATGTACCATCTCCCCCCTCTCGACGCATTATTTTTAAAATCACTAATAACAATCCTTCACTCAGATTTTAAAAACACACTCATCGGTAACAATCCCCCAATTGAAATTAAAAATTATCGGGCAATAATTCATAATATTATGCATAAGTAAATGAGTCTTTCGATTTGAACCTTTACGTAGTAAAGATTATTCAGAATATACTAGAGTAACCTTAGCTTTGAACTCTATGTCTGATAACATCACAAACACAACCCCACTTGGGTGTACTCATCAAGCTAACACGTTACGACCATGTGCTTTAATCTCAATATAATGAACGCTATAAAGAATTTTCCCCAAATTACCATACACTACACCACAAACTGGAGATGGTCACGGATTTAGGACGTGACCATTGCTACGGGTCACAGATGAAGTTCGTGATGATTTCCACTGGTGGTCACAGACTTTATCCGTGCCCAAAGATGAAGTCACGACCTTGTGCGTGAGACAGTATTTGGGCCATGGTCATGGGCTTTGACTGTGACATGATGGTTGCAGACCTAAGCTATGAAGATTGGGGGCAGGGCATCACGGACTTAGTCTGTGACTAATTTTGGTCATAGAGGACAAATGGTCACGTCCCGAATTCATGACCCCCATTTTAAAAAAAATAAAATAAAAACATGGTCACGGTCATCGGGACCATGTTATTATTTTTATTTTTTTAAAATAGGGGACGTAGCTTTTGGCTGCGACCATACCCATTTATAAAAAAATTATTTATATAAAGCACTGAAGAAAAAAACTGTATTCAATAACTATATTTTAGTCCTATTCTCAAATCGAGCATCCCGCGACTATGCGATAAGTTCCTATGAGTTGCATTGGTACCGTGCAAGTAGTTCGTGCCCCTCACAGTGATGTTTGGCGGCTATTTTAAGTTTACCCCCTCTAAAGCTTCAGTCCGTTATTTAAATTTTTTAGTCTTATTCTCAAATCGGGCGTTCTGTGACTATTCGGTCAGTTCTTACAAGTTACATTGGTCCCATGCAAGGTGTTAGTGCTCCTAATGGGGCCGGTTGGGGGATGTTTGAGGTTTCCCCCCTTCTAGTGGAATGTTTTCAAGCCTATGTCTCCCTATTTATAAATTTTAGTCCTATTCTCAAACTAGGCACCCTGTGACTACGAGATCAATTCCTACGAGTTACATTGGTTCCGTGTGAGATGTTTGTGCCTCTTACGGGGAGTTTTTCCCTCTAGCGATATGTTTTCAAGACAAAGTTTGGTTATTTGCAAAAAAAATTCTCAAACCGAGGGTTCCGTGACTATGCGGTTAGTTCCTACGAGTTACATTAGTCCCACGCGAGGTGTTTGTGCCCTTTAGAGGGATATTTTAGATTTACCCCCTCTAGTGGCGTGTTTTTAAGCTTAAGTCTCGTTATTTGTAAATTTTACTCCTACTCTCTAACTGGGCATCCCGTGACTATGAGGTCAGTTCCTACGAGATATATTGGTCCTGTGTGAGGTGTTCGTGCCCCTTACAAGCCGTTTGGGGGCCATTTTGGATTTACCCACTCTAGCGGCGTGTTTTTAAGCCCAAGTTAGGTTATTTAAAAATTTTAGTCTTATTATCAAATATGGTATCTCGTGACTATGAGGTGAGTTCCTAGAAGTTATATTGGTGTCGTGAAAGGTGTGTGGGAGGTTTTAGGTTTTCCCCCCCTCTAGCGACGTGTTCTCAATACTAAGTCTAGTTATTCGCAAATTTTAGTCCTATCTTCAATCTAGGCACTTTGACTATGGTGTTAGTTCCCACAAGTTACATTGGTCCCATGCGAGGTGTTTATGCCCCTCATGGATCCCATTAGGGAAAGTTTTGGGTTTACCCCTGTAACATTGTATTTTCAAGTCTAAGTCTGGTTATTTGTAAATTTTAATCCTATTTGCATCCCACAACTTGTGGTCAGTTCCTACGAGTTACATTGGTCTCGCGCGAGGTGTTCGCACCTCTTACAGGGTTATTTGCGGTTTACACCACCTAGCGATGTATTTTTAAGCTTAAGTCTATTTATTGACAAATTTTAGTCCTATTATCAAATCGGGAATCCTGTGACTATGCGATTAGTTACTACGGGTTATATTGGTCCCGTGAGAGGTGTTTGAACCCCTTACGGGGTTGTTTTGGGTTTATCCTCTATAGTGGGTGTATTTTTAAACTTTGGTTGTTTATAAATTTTAGTACTATTCTTAATTCGATCATTCGTTTCTATTCGGTCAGTTTTTATGAGTTATATTGGTCCCGTGTGAGGTATTCGTGCCTCGTACGGGGCCATTTGGGGGCTCTTTTGTGGTTCATCCCCTCTAGCAGCGTGTTTTCAAGCCTAAGTCTGGTTATTTGAAACTTTTAGTCTTATTTTCAATTGAGAGTCCCGCTATTATAAGACTAGTTCCTACGAGTTACATTCATTCCGTACGAGGTGTTCATGCCACTTAGGGAGTCGTTTGGGTGCTATATTGTGTTTACCCCTTCTAGCGGTGTGTTTTCAAGCCCGAGTCTGGTTATTTTCAAATTGTAATCCTATTCTCAAATGGGACATCCCGTGACTACACATTCTATTTCTACGAGTGACATTGGTTCCGTGTAAGGTGTTTGTGCTCTTTACAGGCCGTTTGGGGGTTGTTTTTGGTTTTCCCCCTCTAGCAACATGTTTTTAAGTCTAAGTTTGGTTATTTATAAATTTTAGTTCTATTCTCAAACGGGGTGTCCTGTGACTACGCAGTCAGTTCTTAAGAGTTATATTGGTCCAATGTGAGGTGTTCGTGCCCCTTCGGGGTTAATTAGGGGTTGTTTTAGGTTTATTACCTCTAGCGGCGTGTTTTCACGCCTAAGTCTGGATATTTGCAAATTTTGGTCCTATTCTCAAACTGGGCATCCCATGACTACTTGGTCAGTTCCTACGAGTTATATTGGTCCCGTATGAGGTGTTCGTTCCCCTTAGAAGGCTGTTTCGGGGATGTTTTAGGTTTTTTCTTTTAGCAGCGTCTTTTCAAGCCTAAGTCTGATTAATTGTAAATTTTAGTCCTATTCTCAAACCAAACATCTCGTGACTATGTGATATGTTCCTACGAGTTATAATGGTCCCGTGAGAGGTGTTCTTACCCCTCACCGGGGCATTTCGAAGTTATTATGGGTTTACTCCCTCTAGCTGCGTGTTTTCAAGTCTAAGTCTGGTCATTTTCAAATTTCATCATACTCTCAAATCGGGCATCCCATGACTACGTGATCAGTTCCAGAGAGTTATATTGGTCCCGTGCAAGGTTTTTGTGCCACTTGCGGGGATGTTTTGGATTTACCCCCTCCAACAACATATTTAGAAGCCTAAGTTTGGTTATTAGTAAATTATAGTCCTATTTTCAAACCGGGCATCCCTTGACTATGCGATCAGCTCTCACGAGTTACATTGGTCCCGTGCGAGGTGTTCCTGTCCCTTATGGGTAGTTTTGGGAGTTGTTTTGGACTTACCCCCAAATGAGTACTTAATTAATCATTATATAGGAATGCCAAATTTTAAAAATATTGCATATCAAGTATATAAAAATGTGAGTTAAAGTAAAGAATACCTGGTTCTTGCGATAGTTTTGGCACACTTTAACTACACAATAATGGCTTTCTCTAGTAGCCTATTGTATTTCTCTTGAGCCCTATTTTCTCGAACGAGGTACATTTGAAAGTCCTCACTAATGTGGGTGAGTTTCTATCTCAAGTGTTCGAACTCTAACTTGAACCTTTTCAAATAAACTTCCATCTCGAGCTCTTCAGTAAAATTTCCTTGTGTTCCTTTTTCATGGCATCATATTTGGTTTTCATGATGGATTCATGATTCATCAGAATGTTTTAACATATCGACCTCGGACATGCGAAAGTGTGATCGGGAAAAATAAACGTGTTATGGGATAGTTCTCATCGAGGTGGATATCCGATCATCCTTTCACATATTCGAGTTTGACAATGTCGAAAAAATTCTAATGAATCGAAAATAAATCATGAAAACCAAATACGATGCCATGGAAAAGGAACATGAGGAAATTGTGCTGGAGAAGATCGAGATGAAAATTTATTTGAAAAGGTGCAAGTTAGAGGTCAAACGACTGAGGGAGCGACTCACCTTCGTTAACATGGACAACCAATTATACCTCGTATGAGAAAATAAGGCTCATGATAAATACATTCGTAAATTCAATCGGGCATCTCGTGCGAGATGGTCGTGCCCCTAAACATTCATAATTCAAACTAAACATTCATAAATCAAACTAAACATTTGTATATCAAATTAAATATTCATAAATCAAACTAAAGCACTAACATAGTGTCAATATCATAATACGATACAGTTTGGAAACAAATCAGATTGTCAAGGGAAAATATAATAATAGGATACAAATAGGATTGCCATGGGTAAAATAATATTTTGATACTCAATTTTCCTCTAAATAAAATAAGAGATCCTTCAAATTAGGGTTGTCATCAAGAGAAGACTATAATTATTTATTATCCTTTAGTGATTCAGCTTGAGTAGTCATACACTTTGATGCATGCATACGAATAGACCAATTGCCATCGTTTATGCAATTCGAGTAGAATACCTTCTTTATGTTCTGAAAGGCACCGATAAAGGACTCATCGGTTATGAGATATTTAATCTTCATCTTTGATAAATACATCGTGATAAGTTTGGAGTTAGGATCAACTTTACAAGCATTCGTAGTGTCCTCCACCTTCGTCCAGTCATAATAGAATACGATTTCTGTGAAATCTAAATAATCAAATTCCAGGATTTTTTGGATAATCCCATACTAGGTTAGCACCATATCTTTTGAATTTTTATCACTTTTGCTAGCGACACAAGTAATTAAGAAATAAATTAAAATTCCGCTATTTTGCATCAAAAGAATTTCCTTAAATGGATACAAAACTGTAACACCCTGCCTAATTAAATACCGGGTGGCCAGTCCCATACCAAATTAAAACAGAATATACAGTTGGCTCATTCTTAGCATCACTGTCGAAAACATTTACAACTCACCCAATACTCAATTAAGCTGGTGTTAAAAACTTTTCAAATTTTAATTTAACAAAATCCATTTCTAGTTTAAGAATAACATAACACATTTTATTCTACAACACTGATAACCAATTAGATAACACAAAATAATTTGAATGCAATTGGAATAAACATTCCCAAATAATATTAATCCATTACAGTAATCCCAACAATATCAAATGTATTAAAATGACACGAATACCATAGTATCTGACCCCGATAGAAGAAGATAACTGAATCCTTTGGGCGACATGCCCTACTAAGAGAATACTGTGAATCAAATGATGATAGGCGTCTAAGCAAAACTCCATAAATCCATAGCCTGTCATAATTCGCTAAGGTTGGCGTCCCTGTTGCTGGACACCTGATATAGAAGATACAATATAAAAGAAAATACGCAAGGAAACGGGTCAGAGCCCGATTGTGTAAATGATTTTTAAAACAGCAAGTATTTAACAAGTGAAATAAATCTTTTATTATGTACATGTTAGACCCAACTCTCACTTGCCATTCTCACCTCTCAACTAGAGTGCACACTTAACGTTTTCTATTAACCTCCTAGTTAATGGTTCCTCTTTTCTAGTCTCCATATTATAATTCCATCCCAATATCATAATCCCCATATGTCCCATACCATACGTCACATTATTGTTCATTTACATTTCTCATCGTTTCTCATTAACATGAATCATTTCTCAATTAATATGAATTAAGTTTTTTCAATAAACATTCATTAACTTAATTCAATTATCTTTCTCTATTCACCGTTATCTACAATTATCACCGTAGATAGATTTAACCATAATAAATATCCATTCATTCATTTAATCCATTATATATATATATATATATATATATATATATATATATATATATATCAAGGTTCTAAAAAACGCGGGGCGTGATCGAGGCGTGGAGGTCAAGCCTTAAGCCTTAGAAGCCTAGGCGGGTTTAAGTGTAAAAAGGCGTGAAAAGGCGTTTAGGCCTTCTTAATATATTTTAATATTTTTACACCATAACAAGGCTATTAAAATACTAAAATTGTACATATCATAAAAATATGTCTGAATATATGAAAATTAAAATACTATTTGATTATTTTGGATGAGATAATGGTTCGGTTAGTTAAAAAATTCTTTAAAAGGTGATATCGTTTCACTAAAACATTGTTGTTTTTAAAAAAAAGTGCGCCTTAAGGGTTTTACTAAGCATAAGGCGTGAAAAACTTAAGGCGAGGCGTTTCGCCCAAGCCTTAAGCCTAGGCGTGCCTAGGCGGGTTTTTTAGAACAGTAATATATATATATATATATATATATATATATATATATATATATATATATATATATATATATTCATATATAATACGGCACCCCGAGTCACAGGTGCGGTGCAATGCATTACTCTGCTATCATGTCCCAATATCGCTGGTCGCCGAAAAGGGGACAAAAGATTCGATGAGGATACCTCGAACCATTAACAACAACACAATCATTGGAGGCGAACATAGTTCTCATACCCATGGGTCACGCACATACCTACGTACCCATAGTCGGCAGACTTATCAACTCCCCGATAAGTCTTTCATAGACCTATGTTCTCGAGCGACAAATCAGATCCCATGGATTCATTAGGATATGACTGCCCTCACGCGCAAACCACCGATAGCAAGTAAGCTAGGTATGTCATACACATAATCATTAATCAATCAAATAGGTATTATCATACCTATAGTATACTAACAACAAGGTACTCACATTAACCTTAGATTATTCCCTTATGTAGCATTATATCTCTTTAAATCCCACGTATTAAAATGTCATATCTTTACTTCATAATTTATTTATCCTCGCATCCTATAACATCTCTCAACTCCCGACGTCGTTAAGGTTCATGCGCGGAGCGTCTCGCAAAGCGAAATCGGAACCCCTCCAATACACTACTACTTAACTTTGTCGATCGAGGAGGTTCGTCAACTTCAAATATGCGATCGGAATAACCTCATCCCCTCTTTCAACCAAATGTGTTCTAAACTCCCATCTCTATCCAGGAGCAATACCATAACGCTCTTGTACTACACTCAGCCCTTGCGAAATCAATAATGAGCTTAAACTCAGTCCTTGATGTTTAAATTGTAACCCTAAGGCTACCCAGGTGTTATATTAAATCTCCCCTACTTGAACTATCCTTAATCCTCATACAAACATATTAGAATCCAACACATGAATCTAGCAACCGAAATCTCTTTAACTTTAATTATCATCATTCTAATCAATTAAATCCCAATCAAATTAATTCAAATCTTAACTAGGGCTTACTGATCTTCTCTAAGTCCCATAATATCCAATTAATAATCACCGAAGATCTACAAAAGTTTTAGGATAAGAACCAACATTAAAAAGAAATAACATTATGAATTCTCATATTTTAAATACTCAGAAAAATTAGATCCAAAAATTATTCAAATCATCAATCCGACTTCAGATTTGGATTCTACACGAAAAATTGAGTCAGGTATGTGTTTTGAGTTTTTCTAAAATCTCATCCAAAAACACTCAAAAAGAAGATCTAAACATTCCAAATTGGCTCTTCTCATTCCACTCGTTTTTACCTCTTTTTCTAGAAAATTATCAACATATTATCTTCAAGAACACAAAATGATTTTCAGAATTTCTTCCACAGATTGATGAATATTTATTGGATTACTAACTACCTACAATATGAGTTTAATTCCTATATATTTTTAGATTCAAAAAATCCATTAACAACTATATCCTTTCATCTTCCAAGCATGAAAATCATCTCTTTTTTATAACTATCCTAACATGGACAATATACGAACTTAAAATTGAAAATATCAAACACTTGCCTCTAATGAAGATCTGACCCTTTGGAGTTGAATAACACAGGTGGTGATGGTGGTGGTGACCTTTGACCTTTGGTTCTCCTCCTTCCCAAGCGAACTTTTTTTTCTTTCCAAGCAACCTTCCACTCTCTCTAAGAAGATGACTTTTCAATTTTGTGTAGAAGAGATGAAATGAACCTACATACACTAATCCCCAAATACTTATAATAAGACAAAACCCGAAATCACTATTCATCCCCCTTGTAAAAATAACCAAAATGCTCTTTTGGGTTGTCTTTTCATTTCCAAATAACCCGAAACTCAAAATTAACATCCAAATAGACTTTTCTGACTATTTCGAACCTTCCGGACGCAAAGACGCAGTCGAAATGACTATAAGGTCGATAGAAAATAAATTTCCTTTTTAATTTAATAAATTAGTCCCGACACGTCCCATACCGCGTCTAACTAAAAATTCAAATTACCGAATTTATATCATATCGTCATATCAATGACATCACATTCATATATGACCTAAATATCTTTAAGTAATATTCAGAATCATCCATTTTAATATCCACAATTCGGATAAAACCCAAATGAATTAATTTATAATAAGATCCAATTAATCCATTAATTTAAAATATAACCCATTTTAAAAGTCATTAAAATTAGGGGGCATTACATACTTCCCCCCTTATAACAGAATTTCGTCCCGAAATTCAGAAAAATGAACCATACTGATAAGGTCAACTCCGAGTATAAATCTCACATCGCAAGAAATCTAAGTAGTACCTCCCATACAGTACATTAACGAAAATCCCCATCGATGTTACACTAAGTCTCACCATATAGTTCCAACTGAATCAAATTTAAATTATACCCAATCTTCCCTATACCGTCCTCGTGACAAAGTTTGGGAAAAATGATCTTCACTTATTAAACAAATAAATCCTGAAGTCACAACTACTTACTGTTTCACAATTTTGAAAACTACTACAATCCAATCATCCAGGGCCCCCATACACCCTATCGTACAACTTTCATTATAATAGCAAAGGTTATAAACTCATATCCTAAAGACCTATCTTATTTCGACTCCCAACGGTTATTAGTTTCATGCGCGGGGTGTCTCGCAAGCGAAATCCAAACAAGGAACCCCCCGATACACTACTACCTAAAGTAGTCGGTCATCGAAACTCCTCAGGTCTTTAGTCAATAGTTTATAACCTCTCTACATGTTTTATTAATTCGAATAAAGTCTACTCATCTTCTCTCTTATAAAAGACAAGATGCTAGCTATAGTAGTAGTACATGCGCTCTCCTATACCACAAGTCAATGCATGCCGATAGTCATATCATGCTCGGACATACCCAAAGTAAGTAATTCCGCGATAAAAATCAAACCCACGTGATGACATGAAAATATAGGTATCCTACACCTGTCGGTGAGTCTACGTAAATAACAGGGCTATTGTCAAAGTTTAGCAACCCATTTTCCCATATAATATTAATCGCTACAAAAATCAATACACGCCTTATAATTCCTTAGATAGAGAACATACCCTCATTCGTGGGTGGTGGTTGTTGAATCCCACTATTATAACTTTGCTCCGATAAGTCAAGAAAAATTTTACCCAAAATTTTCAGTTCTAGTTAACCACACTCCACTATATGCCCAAGCCTTTGAATATATTGCCTTCGTTAGGTAACACACACAATTCCCTCATTTCAAGAACTTCTACTGATGTCTCTCCTCAATTTTCCATAATAGGGGTGACCTCGACTACGGTCATCATACTTGAACATACTTTATAACCTCCTAAGTACGATCTCCGCTATCCATTCAATGGCCCTCATCTGCCATACTTCTTTGTTCGATCACTCCCGAACGTAAATAAGCTTCACTAATATATACGTGATCTTACCAAAGAAATCAACAATCCTAAACATAGGGCTCTACATCAAAGAACGCTAAGCTGAAAACACAGTAAGCCGTATAGACCCTAAAGGACACTAGAACCTGATGCTCTGATACCACCTGTAACACCCCGCCTAATTAAATATCGGGTGGCCAGTCCCATACCAAATTAAAACAGAATATACAGTTGGCTCATTCTTAGCATCACTGTCGAAAACATTTACAACTCACCCAATACTCAATTAAGCTGGTGTTAAAAACTTTTCAAATTTTAATTTAACAAAATCCATTTCCAGTTTAAGAATAAAACAACACATTTTATTCTACAACACTGATAACCAATTAGATAACACAAAATAATTTGAATGCAATTGGAATAAACATTCCCAAATAATATTAATCCATTACAGTAATCCCAACAATATCAAATGTATTAAAATGACACGAATACCATAGTATTTGACCCCGATAGAAGAAGATAAGTGAATCCTTTGGGCGACATGCCCTACTAAGAGAATACTGTGAATGAAATGATGATAGTTCTAAGCAAAACTCCATAAATCCATAGCCTGTCATAATTCGCTAAGGTTGGCATCCTTGTTGCTGGACATCTGATATAGAAGATACAATAGAAAAGAAAATATGCAAGGAAACGGGTCAGAGCCCGATTGTGTAAATGATTTTTAAAACAACAAGTATTTAACAAGTGCAATAAATCTTTTATTATGTACATGTTAGACCCAACTCTCACTTGCCATTCTCACCTCTCAAATAGAGTGCACACTTAACGTTTCCTATTAACCTCCTAGTTAATGGTTCCTCTTTTCTAGTCTCCATATTATAATTCCATCCCAATATCATAATCCCCATATGTCCCATACCATACGTCACATTATTGTTCATTTACATTTCTCATCGTTTCTCATTAACATGAATCATTTCTCAGTTAATATGAATTAAGTTTTTTCAATAAACATTCATTAACTTAATTCAATTATCTTTCTCTATTCACCGTTATCTACAATTATCACCGTAGATAGATTTAACCATAATAAATATCCATTCATTCATTTAATCCATTATATATATATATATATATATATATTCATATATAATACGGCACCCCGAGTCACAGTTGCGGTGCAATGCATTACTCTGCTATCATGTCCCAATATCGCTGGTCGCCGAAAAGGGGACAAACGGTTCGGTGAGGATACCTCGAACCATTAACAACAACACAATCATTGGAGGCGAACATAGTTCTCATACCCATGGGTCACGCACATACCTACGTACCCATAGTGAGCGGACTTATCAACTCCCCGATAAGTCTTTCATAGACCTATGTTCTCAAGCGACAAATCAAAGATCCCATGGATTCATCAGGATATGACTGCCTTCACGCGCAAACCTCCCACCGATAGCAAGTAAGCTAGGTATGTCATACACATAATCATTAATCAATCAAATAGGTATTATCATACCTATAGTATACTAACAACAAGGTACTCACATTAACCTTAGATTATTCCCTTACATAGCATTATATCTCTTTAAATCCCACGTATTAAAATGTCATATCTTTACTTCATAATTTATTTATCCTCGCATCCTATAACATCTCTCCACTCCCGACGTCGTTAAGGTTCATGCGCGGAGGCGAAATCCAAACAAGGAACCCCTCCAATACACTACTACTTAACTTTGTCGATCGAAGAGGTTCGTCAACTTCAAATATGCGATCGGAATAACCTCATCCCCTCTTTCAACCAAATGTGTTCTAAACTCCCATCTCTATCCAAGAGCCATACCACTACGCTCTTGTACAACACTCAGCCCTTGCGAAATCAATAATGAGCTTAAACTCAGTCCTTGATGTTTAAATTGTAACCCTAAGGCTACCCAGGTGTTATATTAAATCTCCCCTACTTGAACTATCCTTAATCCTCATACAAACAGATTAGAATCCAACATATGAATCTAGCAACCGAAATCTCTTTAACTTCAATTATCATCATTCTAATCAATTAAATCCCAATCAAATTAATTCAAATCTTAACTAGGGCTTACTGATCTTCTCTAAGTCCCATAATATCCAATTAATAATCACCGAAGATATACAAAAGTTTTGGGATAAGAACCAACATTAAAAAGAAACAACATCATGAATTCTCATATTTTAAATACTCAGAAAAATCAGATCCAAAAATTATTCAAATCATCAATTTGACTTCAGATTTGGATTCTACACGAAAAATTGAGTCAGGTATGTGTTTTGAGTTTTTCTAAAATCTCATCCAAAAACACACAAAAAGAAGATCTAAACATTCCAAATTGGCTCTTCTCATTCCACTCGTTTTTGCCTCTTTTTCTAGAAAATTATCAACATATTATCTTCAAGAACACAAAATGATTTTCAGAATTTCTTCCACATATTGATGAATATTTATTGGATTACTAACTACCTACAATATGAGTTTAATTCCTATATATTTTTAGATTCCAAAAATCCATTAACAACTATATCCTTTCATCTTCCAAGCATGAAAATCATCTCTTTTTTATAACTATCCTAACATGGACAATATACGAACTTAAAATTATAAATATCAAACACTTGCCTCTAATGAAGATCTGACCCTTTGGGGTTGAATAACACAGGTGGTGATGGTGGTGGTGACCTTTGACCTTTGGTTCTCCTCCTTCCCAAGCAAACTTCTTTTTCTTTCCAAGCAACCTTCCACTCTCTCTAAGAAGATGACTTTTCAATTTTGTGTAGAAGAGATGAAATGAACATACATACACTAAACTCCAAATACTTATAATAAGACAAAACCCGAAATCACTATTCATCCCTCTTGTAAAAATAACCAAAATGCCCTTTTGGGTTGTCTTTTCATTTCCAAATGATCCGAGACTCAAAATTAACATCCAAATAGACTTTTCTGACTATTTCGAACCTTCTGGACGCAACGACGCAGTCGAAATGATTATAAGGTCGATTGAAAATAAATTTCCTTTTTAATTTAATAAATTAGTCCCGACACGTCCCATACCGCGTCTGACTAAAAATTCAAATTACCGAATTTATATCATACCGTCATATCAATGACATCACATTCATATATTACCTAAATATCTTTAAGTAATATTCAGAATCATCCATTTTAATATCCACAATTCGGATAAAACCCAAATGAATTAATTTATAATAAGATCCAATTAATCCATTAATTTAAAATATAACCCATTTTAAAAGTCATTAAAATTACAGGGTATTACAAAAACGAAATCAAAATAATTGGTGCAGAATTTCCTAAACTCTTTTTGCACGAAATTTGGGACCTTTTGCTAGGCATGCAAGCCTAGAAAAGACATTACCTCTTTTAAGAATAGGAATTTATTACTAAATTTGTATTAAGGCTTGTTTATACAACACATGATTAAATAACAGTCCACATAAGAGGTGAAAATGATCTCTTTTGATATCCATGCCCAAAATCATTTGTCGTGCAAGTTCTCCTCTGAGTTTTGGAAATTTTGTTCTCGTATTTCCTAAAGGTAAAATTGTAGAGTTTAGATCATAATATATAGAATATATATAATCAAACAAGAATAATTCAGTTAAATACGTAGCTACTTACTCTCTCGAATCTTCAACTTCATCTTGCGATTCAAAGACATAATGAGCTGCTATAGATTAATGAGTATAACCTCTTTAGGTTTCCCAAACACTACACCATATATCACCAATGGTCATGGTTTTGACCCATGACCACAAGTTTGGCTCATGGTCTTCTCCCGTGACAGTATTAAGCGTGAAAATTTGTGGGTTATGATCGCCCCCGTGACCCATAGGGGAGAATGCATGTCACTGTTTTCTCCCGTGACCAGTCATCATGGTGGGTCACGATCAAGACCCATAACCCTATGGGCAGAGTTTTGGTCATATTACCCACCCATGGTAACTGTCACAGGGATGGTCACGATCACTAACCGTGAACCCTTTTTTATTTTTATTTTTAAAAGTGTTGTCACTGGTCTGGTCACGATTACTGGCCGTGATCGGTATTTTTTTTATTTAAAAGACCGTGAACACCTCTATTTTATTGAGAAAAAAATATTTTGATCACGATCCAGAACCTTGACCTAATAAGTACATTTAAAAAATGATTTTTTTTTATTCTTCATTCTAAAAAACCTGTAAAATTTTAAAAGATATATTTGTAATTACGAACATTAATATTTAACCAATATGTAAAGTTAACTAACGCATTCTTTCATGAATATGTACTAATACAATACAAGTTAACTAATGCATGTTTGCATGAACATTTAATAAAATACAATGCATGCTTCCTTGAATATGTAAAACACAAAATAAAATTGTAAGCATTTTGCGTGAATATGTACAACTTAAATAAAAATACAACGAATGATTGCATGAATATGTTCCAAATGTACCATCTCCATTGAGGCCTGCATACAAAAATTCAAAAATGTCATAAGTCGTAAGTAACAATGGACTTAAAAAATTATCAAAAGTGGTAAGTAATAACGGATTTGAAAAATGTCACAAGTGGTAAGTAATAGACGACATGTTTTCAAGCCTAAGTTTAGATTTACAGTTTTTGATCATGTTCTTAAATCGAGGATTCCATTAATACACGATCAGTTGCTACATGTTATGTTGGTCCTGTGAGATGTGTTTGTGCCTCTTGTGGGGGTGTTTGGGAGATGTTTTGCATTTTCACCATTCAATGGCATGTTTTCAAGCCTATATATAATTACTCGCAATTTTTGTTCATGTTCTCAAATCGGGCATCCCGTGACTACGTGGTCCGTTGCTATGTATTACGTTGGTCCCGTGGGAGGTGTTTACACCTCTTGTGTGGGTGTTTGGGGTTGTTTTTTTAATATTTTCACCCTTTAACGGCATGTTTATAAGCCTAAGTCTAAATATTTGTATTTTTTTGATCATATTCTCAAACCGGCCATCCTTTGACTACACGATCAGTTGCTACATATTATGTTGGTCCCATGGGAGGTGTTTATACCTTTTTCGGGGGCCGTTTTGGGGTTGTTTCGCATTTTCACCCTCCAATGACTTGTCTTTAAGCTTAAGTCTAGATATTTGTAATTTTTGATCATGTTCTCAAACTGGGCATCTCGTGACTACATGATTAGCTGCTATGTGTTACTTTAGTTCAGTGGGAGGTTTTGTACTTCTTGCGGGAGCGTTTGGGTCCGTTTTGTATTTTCACCCTTCAACGACATGTTTTCAAGCTTAAATGTATCTATTTACAATTTTTAGTCATTTTCTCAGGTCGGGCGTCCCATGACTACGTGATCAGTTACTATGTGTTACGTTGATCTCATGGGAGATTTTTGTGCCTCTTGCAAGGGTGTTTGGGAGTTGTTTTACATTTTTATCCTTTAACAACATTTTTTCAATCCTAAGCCTAGCTTTTTATAATATTTGATTATGTTTTCAAACAGGGCGTCCCGTGACTACGCGGTTAATTGTTATGTGTTACGTTGGTCGCTTGGGAGGTGTTTGTACCTCTTAAAGGGGAATTTGGGGACTGGTTTGTATTTTCACCATTCAACGACATATTTTCAATCCTAGTCTAGCTATTTACAGTTTTTTGTCATGTTCTCAAACTGATTATCCAATGACTACGCGATAAGCTACTATTTGTTACGTTGATCCCGTGGGAGGTGTTTGTCCTCTCATAGGGGCCTTTGAAGGTTGTTTTGAATTTTCAACCTTCACCGACATGTTTTCAAGCCTAGATCTGTCAATGGATCGAATTTTATCCAAATCCGAATCCGATCCATTTAAACAGATATGGATCATGCCTAAAATTCGATTACCCAATTACCCGATTATAAAATGGAGAGGATTTTGATTCATATACTCCGATCCGTTATTAATCTAATCCAATTAATACTTTTAATATATATATATATATATATATATATATATATATATATATATATATATATATATATATATAATATTTGTAAATAATATATATTGTATTTAATAATATTTTAGATATTTATTATAATAGTTATAATATTATATAATAAAATCCCCCGCATCTAAAAGGAAAAAGACACACACACACACACACACACACACACACACACATACACACACACATGACTCCTAAGAGTTGAAAATTAAAATATTACAAATCAAGTGGTCAAAAGTATATGATTTGACATATTGTTATTTTTTTTAATGAAAATTATTATAAAAATAAACAAAAAAATAATTTATTGGATAATCGGATCGGATCCGAATCTGTTTAACATAAACGGATATGAATTTAAAACCCTAACAGATAATCTACCGGATAATCAGATCCGATCCAAATCCGTTTAACATAAACTGATATGGATTTGGATTTGTCTGATCCGGTCCAAATCCGATCCATTTACAGGCCTATTAAAATATAAGTCTATTTATTTGCATTTTTGGTTATGTTCTCAAACTGGCTTTCCCTTGACTATGCGGTCAGTTGCTATATGTTACATTGGGGGTCGTTGGGGGGTTTTGCATTTTCACCCTTTAACAGCTTATTTTCAAGCCTAAGTCTAATTATTTGTAATTTTTTGTCATGTTCTTTAACCGAGCTTCCTGTGACTACGCGGTTAATTGCTACGTGTTATGTTGTTCCTATGGAAGGTGTTTGTGCCTCTTGTGGGGCGATTTGAGAACTATTTTTTATTTTCACCCTGCAAAGGCATGTTTCTAAGCCTAAGTCTAGATATTTAGAATTTTTGGCCATGTTCTCAAATCGGGCATCCCGTGACTACGTTGTCAATTGCTACGTGCTATGTTGGTTCTGTGGGAGGATTTTGTGCCTATTGTGAGGGAATTTGGGGGATGTTTTGCGTTGTCACCCTTCAACGGCATGTTTTCAAGCTTAAGTCTAGCTTTTTGCAATTTTTGGTTCTGTTTTCAAATCGAAATAGACATTCGTAAATCAAAATAAACATTCATAAATCAAACTAAACATTCGTAAATCAAAATAATGAAAAACGTCGCTAATGCCGTTTAATACAAGATTAAACTGTATAAGCAACTCCGAAATGTTTGTTGGAGAAACCCTTTTCTTTTGAAAAATAAAAATTATAAACAAGATGTGTTTACAAAGAAACTTATGTACGAGAGTAATTAAGATTGTGTAATCAGTTTTTAAAACTAAGGCAGTTTCAAAAATTCAGCACACTTATAGAATGAGATGAGTAGATGAAGATAATCAACACAATGATTTTAACGTGGTAAAACCTCTCCCAACAGAGGAAACATCCACGGTGACTTCTAAGTCACAAAAACAAAAATCCACTAATAACAAAAATCAGTTACAAACAATACAACATGCAAACACACAAATCAACCTATTCTAAGTTTAGGAATATACCCCACTTGGTGTCCTTCTAACTTCTCATAGATCTGATTTGTTGATGATGTTCTTCAGTTTGCTAACTTCCTTTGCTTTAGATTCTTTACGTCGACTCAATGATCTCTAATCGTATACACAACACTTCCAGTGTAGTAGTGTGTTAAGTGTTTGTGAAGTGATCCCTATTCACATGCATGAACTCACACACACTTAGATTTACAGACAGTCCTACAAAAATTACATATAAAGTCTATATGCTGTGATTTTAGTTTATTTCTTTCTCACAGAACTCGAACCCTTTTTGACCTTTAAATATAACCCAGATTCCACGGAGATCTTGCTTCAAAAATCGGTCAAGACCTTAATCAATCTCTTTTGAAAATATTTATGAGATTGAAAACCCTCCAAGTGCGAATCCAACTCGGTCAGGTTAAGTTTTGTAAAAACAGAAACCATAAAACATTTTAAAACCAAATCAGAAATGATTTTCTTAAACCAAGTAGAAAATATGCAGATCTAGTGAAAAATGTAACATGCAGAGTATAGATCTAACGTTTCTATGGAAAAAGAAACAAGATCTTCACTCTAAAGTTTAAGTTGTGAACAAGATCAAAAGATCAAGAGGTTACAGCAACGATATGAACAAACCACTCTCTCAAACACTCAAGGTTGTGTTTGGGGTTGAATGTATACGAAGGTTTGTTTCTGAGTTGAAGTGTTTAGGGTTAGGGTTAGGGTTAGGGTTTGGCTAACTGTTTCCCTTTCTCTCTCTCTTCTCTCTATTCTTTTCTCTCTTCTCTCACTTCTCTCTTCTCTCTTCTTTTTTTTCCCTCAGAAAGACGAATGCCCAAAAGTCTTCTAAGGCTGAGAAGTGGAGGGTATATATAGGGCTGAGGGAAGGTTCTGGATGATCGAGGCAAATCAATGGCTGAGATCAAGTCTTGCAGAGTTTGACTTGATCCAAAGGTTATAAAACAGCGGTGGCTAAGAACGATTGTGATTGGTTCATATGGATAGCACCGGGATTAACCAAGAACACATGCAGACCCTCGATTAGAAATGATTTAACGATCAGCAATGAACCAGGCTATCCTCTCACACAACAAACACACATTGATGCATTAAGAGGATGACAAGTGTTGACACATGAGAGGCCCTCACACGCGCGTCAAATTAATTACAAAACATCACCCTGAAGTCTCTAGCGCTTTGAGATGCTACCCAACCAAACAATTCGAGTGAAAACAGAAATTTCCAAAATAGAATATTAACCCCACAAATTATATAATCCCTATGAAAATATTTATTAAAAAATGTTTAAAAAATATCTAAAAATATTTAAAAATTCCCCAAAAATATTTAAAGCTCCAATTCAAGGGGAATTAAACACACACTCAATTTTAAGCAATATGAACACATGTATGCACTTCTAATTGTGTGTAGTGTGATTCAATTTTTACCTTCATGGATCATTGAAGAGAATTAGAGAGAAAAAGTTCTGAGGCTTTTTGGTTTCTAGGATGAACTACCAATTTTGTCACTATTTCCAAACTAGTTGAACACTATACAGTATAGACTTAAGCAAGTCAAAGGTATAAGGTGCTTCAATCTCCCCCTTTGGAAATATGAGACAAAATCTCCTTTGAGTTAGCTTAAAACTCGTAGGGAACCAAAAGAAATAAAACCTAGTCCTATACAAAAGTTACTATCTACCCATTTCCTAGAAAGTCAAAAATTACATAACTCAACTATTTACAAATTTTTACACTAGAAAAGGTAGACAACCAGTAGAAGAGATTCCTGCAAATATGCACACTAAGATCAAGCAGTTTAGATGAAATGTGAACAAAAAATTGAACTCATAAAACTCAAATTTCTCCCCCATTTTGTCTCAAATGGACAAAGGGTAAAACTTAAAGTCTTAAGAGTTTAATCAGCGCATACCATGCCTATAGAATTTCGCAAATACAGAAATCTATTATAGTCTAAAGGTTTAGTGAACATGTCTGCAAGTTGCAGATCAGTAGGCAGGTAATGAATTTCTAATTCCTTAGTTTCAACAAGTTCGCGAATAAAATGATGTCTTATTTTAATGTGTTTAGTTCGCGAGTGTTGAACCGGGTTTTTAGAAATGTTAATGGCGTTTTGATTGTCACAATACAATTTTAATTGATCTTCTTTAATCCCATAATCACTTAACATCTGTTTGATCCATAACAATTGAGCACAGCAACTTCCTGCTGCTATATATTCAGACTCAGCCGTAGATAAAGATGTGCAATTCTGTTTTTTGCTACTCCAACCAACTAAATTATTGCCGACATAATAACAGGCACCTGATGTACTTTTACTATCATCAGTACAACCGGCCCAATCAGCATCAGTATACCCTATGATGGTGCTACAGGTATCCTTAGTGTACCTAAGTCCAAGATTAAGAGTGCCTTTTATGTACTTTATTATACGTTTTACACTCAATAAATGGATCTCTTTAGGGTTATTCTGGTAACGAGCACACAGACATACAGCAAACATTATGTCTGGTCGCGAGGCAGTTAGATAGAGTAGGCTACCAATCATACTACGATAGAGTGTGGAATCAACTGACTTTCCAGTTTCATCTTTACATAATTTAACAGTAGTACTCATAGGTGTTTTGGCGACTTTAGCATTATCTAAACCAAATTTCTTAACAATATCTAAGGCATACTTGGTTTGAGAGACAAATAGTCCATCAAAATTTTCTTTCACTTGAAATCCTAAGAAAAGCTGTAGCTCCCCCATAAGGGACATGTGAAATTCCTTATGCATACTAGCAGAAAAGGATTTAACTTCGGATGTTGAAGTAGACCCAAAGATGATGTCGTCTACATAGACTTGGGCTACAATAATGTTTTTGTCAAAATGTTTGACAAAGAGAGTCTGGTCATTTCCTCCTCTCTTAAAACCCTTATCCAACAAAAAGTTGGAAAGGCGTTCATACCAAGCTCTAGGAGCTTGTTTTAAGCCATACAAAGCCTTTTTTAGACGAAATACATGGTTAGGGTATTTAGGGTCAATGAACCCTTTGGGTTGTTCTACATATGTTTCTTCGGACAGAATTCCATTTAGGAAGGCAGATTTGACGTCCATTTGATAAAGTGTGAATTTTAAGTGACACGCAATGGCGAAAAGAAGTCGAACAGATTCAAGACGAGTGACAGGGGCAAAAGTCTCGCTAAAATCTATTCCTTCTATTTGAGAGTAGCCTTGAGCAACAAGTCTAGATTTGTTTCTAAGAATCACCCCATTTTCATCAGATTTGTTCTTAAAGATCCAACGTGTTCCAATAACATTTTTGTTTTGAGGCCGAGGTACAAGATACCAGACATCGTGAATGACAAATTGTAAAAGTTCTTCCTGCATAGCAGAAATCCAGTGTGTGTCATTCAATGCTTCATTAACATTTTTCGATTCCACAAGGGAGACGAAACATGCGTAATTAGCATAATTTCTTAACTGGGATCTAGTACGAACTGGCTCATTAAGATTACCGACCACGTTGTCAATGGGATGATCTTTAGAGACCCAGCCAGGTACTTCTGGACTCTCAATAGGTAATGAGTCATCTATTTCTGGTGAATCAGTTTTGAAATCATTTTCAGATTCAACCACAATAGGTGATTCAGATGTCTTATTTTCGACAATAGTGTCGCTTACAATTACATTTATCGATTCCATAAGGGCCTTAGTACGCAGATTGTATATACGATAAGCACGACTGTTTGGAGAGTATCCTAAGAAGATGGCTTTATCACCACGAGTTTCGAATTTAGACAGATGTTCTCTATCTTTACAGACATAACACTGACTTCCAAAGGTTCTTAGGTATTTCAGATTAGGCTTTTTACCGTACCACAACTCATAAGGGGTTTGTTTAGAGTTTTTCCTAAGGTAAACCCTATTAATGATATGACATGCAGTTCTAATAGATTCTACCCAGAAGTACTTAAGTAGAGATTTGGCATGCAACATGACACGTGCCTTTTCTTGAAGAGTTCGGTTTTTCCTTTCAGCAATACCATTCTGCTGAGGAGTCTTAGGGGCACTAAATTCATGTTTGTAACCGTTGTAGTCACAATATTCAATTATTCCTGTGTCTATGAACTCTCCCCCTCTATCACTACGAATGCGATTGACTTGTGTGTCCTTCTCATTTTCAATTCTTAGAAGAATTTTCAAAAAATTCTGAAACGTGTCAGATTTATGTTTTAAGAAGGCAACCCAAGTGAATCGTGTGAAATGATCAACCATGACAAGGATATAACTGTGTCCACAAAGACTAACAGTTCTAGAAGGACCAATAAGGTCCATATGGATGAGATCTAAAGGTCTAGAGGTGAGAATGTCTTTAACCTTTTTATGCGAAGTCTTAACTATTTTTCCTTCCTGGCAATGACCACAGACAACACTTGAAATAGGTTTAATTTTAGGAATACCTCTAACAATATCTTGACTAGACAATCTACCAAGGATATCATAACTTAGGTGACCCATACGATTATGCCAGATCTCATTGTCATCCATTCTGACAATGTTACAGGTTTCAGAACTAGTCTTGACAGTATAACAATTGTTAGGTGTTCTAAATCCTGTAATAATGCATTCACCTTTATCATTTAGAATTTTACAATTGTTCTTTGAAAAGGTGACTGTATGTTCAGAGTCACAAAATTGTGATATACTTAGGAGGTTGGCTTTAAGGCCTTTAACTAATAGAACATTTTCGAGAACAGGCATTCCTTCTTCTTTTAGGGTTCCTTTACCTATGATCTGAGATGAAACACCATCACCAAAAACTACTTTCCCACTAGCAAATCTGGTTTTGTTTAAAAGTTTGGTTTCATCTCCTGTCATATGTTTGGAGCATCCTGAATCTAAATACCAACCAGATGAAGTGTGTTCAGCTTTTAAAGCAGTGATAACAATGTTACACTTCATTTGGGGTAAACGATCATCTTTTCTAACCCAAATAGCTCTAGTTTTAATTTTGCGCAAGTTTGCTCTCATTTGATAAAATTTTTGAGACACAGCTTTTTGTCGAAAAACATTTGGAGCAGCAAACTGGTTATTGTGAAAAATTTGAGCTTTTGGTTTAGGAAAGTTTCTAGGAGCCTTTCTCTTAAATGAACTCTTAGTTTTGGTCTTTCTATTTCTGTAGTTAGAGTTCTTATCAGGTTGTCTTGGAAGGACATAATTGTTACGACTTTGCCTAGAATAGTTAAAGTTCTTGTAGACAGAAGTGTTGTAAACAGGGGTGTTTAGACGCCTAGCATAACAACCTTCAAAGGAATGACCATAAATGTCACAGTAAGAGTAATATTGATTGCTTGAGGGATGGATTTCCTTAGGAAAACTTCTAAAAATGGTTTTAACAGCATTCTGTTCAGTAGTGCTATTCCTAGGAGGGATGGTCTTAAAGGTAGAATCAGCCTTTCTGATCAAAGGACAGACGTATTTAGTCTTAAGTGCAGTCTCAGCCTTAGAGTTACTAGACTCTCCAATGTCTTTCTCTTGTTGCTTTTGATCAAATTCCTTTTTAATAAAATGAAAGTCTGGACATGTTTCAATTGGTCTTTTGCCCCCGGACACAAACTTAATAAGTTCAAGTTTTGTAGTTTGTAGTTTGTAGTTTGTTCTTAGGGCAAAATCCAATATCGGTTCTATCATCAGAATTGGTCTCGGAGTCAACAACAAAGTCAGTAAAACAATTTGAATTATTTTCAAACTTAGAAATTTTTTGAAAACAGTAGCTGTCTTTGTTTTTGCTTCCTCCAGTTCTAATAATGTTCCCTTGTATTTCATTTCCAGTGTTTCATTAGTTTTAGTCAACTCTTTTAATTTTTGATCAAATGTTTCAATTTCAGATTGATGAGTCAGACACTGGTTAGTGTACTCTTCAGCATTCAACTTCACAATAAGACTTAGATCATCTAATTTCTTAGTCAAGTCTCTAATAGTCTTCTCCAGTCTAGTGCCTTTTTTAAGAGTCTTAGCATACAAAGTATGGATATCAGGGAGGTCATCTGTGTCTGAGTCGCTAAGTGAAGTGTGTGTAGTGACCCCTAACGATTCAGTTTTAGTACTCACGCACCCATTTACATCGTCGTTATCGAGATCACTTTGACTCACACACACGGAACTAGCATTAGCAATATTTTCAGACAATAAAGCATCTAGGCCAATCAAAGGAGTATTCACACAAGCAAGAGTAGGAGCATCATTATCACACACAGGCATATCATCATTGTAAATGATCTTAGCATAAAAGGACATGCAAGGGTCAAGTAGATTTGAAGACTCAAGTTCCTCTTCATCAGAGTCACTTGAATCATTCCAAGTTTTACAGACATTGGCTCTATTGTGTGTGTTGGCTTTATTCAGATTAACTCTGCAGTCGTGAGCAATGTGACCTAGTTTCCCACATCTAAAACATTCAATCTTTTTAAGGTCTCTAGTGGGTCTGGAATTGTTGTCCTTAGGATGTTTGTCAAGACCTCTCTCATGAGGTTTGGGATTAGACAGAGTAGGATAATTAAGCTTGCCTTGTTTAGTTGCCTGTTTGTTTCAAAATTTGACAATTTTCTTAAATTGTTTAGACATTAAGGCAATCTGATTGTCTAGTTTGTCTATATCAAACTCCTCATCAGAGTCAGAGTTGGTCAAATTAGACTCAAGTTTGGGTATCTTAGAGGCAAAACTCAAGTTAGAGTTGGGTTGTTTTCTTTGAGAATGATTTAATTGTTTCTTAAAGTCTAATTCCATTTCCACAGTCCTAAGTTTGCTACTGAGTAACTCAGGGGTAAGGTTTTGATCATTCATTTCCTCAATAGCATACCTCTTACTGTCAAACTTTTGTGGTAATGACCTTAGAATTTTAAAGACAATTTCATTCCTATCATAAGTTATACCATTAGCATGCAACTTAGTAACTATATCAGTTAAGTTCATGTAAAAATCATCAAAAGACTCAGAATCAGTCATGATCAAAGAGTTGTACTGCTGGATAAGCATTTGAGTTTTAGCAGCTTTAACTCTTGAGTCTCCTTTATGGGCAGTGATTAAGGTGTCCCAAGCTTCCTTAGAAGTGGCACAAGATGAGATTCGTTTGAACTCATACTCATTAATAGACATAAAAATGGCATTCTTGCCTTTATTGTAATTTCGAGAAATGGTTTTCTCTTCTTGGGTAAATTCACTTAAGATTTTCTTTACCCTCTCATCACTTCCTTCAGTGGCTGGTTTAGTAGGATAAGTGTATCCATTTTCAATAATGTCCCAGACATCATCTCCTAAAGTCCCTTGGATGAAGGCAACCATTCTTACTTTCCAGTAAGCAAAGTTGTTTCCATCAAAGAGTGGAGGTCTGGACAGATTACCAAACCTTTCATTCTTCTCGTCCATAGTTAAGTTTTTCAGAAAACGATTTCAGAAACACAAGATCTTTTGAAATAAAAGTTAACAGGGTTCTGATAGCAATTGAAAAACGTCGCTAATGCCGTTTAATACAAGATTAAACTGTATAAGCAACTCCGAAATGTTTGTTGGAGAAACCCTTTTCTTTTGAAAAATAAAAATTATAAACAAGATGTGTTTACAAAGAAACTTATGTACGAGAGTAATTAAGATTGTGTAATCAGTTTTTAAAACTAAGGCAGTTTCAAAAATTCAGCACACTTATAGAATGAGATGAGTAGATGAAGATAATCAACACAATGATTTTAACGTGGTAAAACCTCTCCCAACAGAGGAAACATCCACGGTGACTTCTAAGTCACAAAAACAAAAATCCACTAATAACAAAAATCAGTTACAAACAATACAACATGCAAACACACAAATCAACCTATTCTAAGTTTAGGAATATACCCCACTTGGTGTCCTTCTAACTTCTCATAGATCTGATTTGTTGATGATGTTCTTCAGTTTGCTAACTTCCTTTGCTTTAGATTCTTTACGTCGACTCAATGATCTCTAATCGTATACACAACACTTCCAGTGTAGTGTGTTAAGTGTTTGTGAAGTGATCCCTATTCACATGCATGAACTCACACACACTTAGATTTACAGACAGTCCTACAAAAATTACATATAAAGTCTATATGCTGTGATTTTAGTTTATTTCTTTCTCACAGAACTCGAACCCTTTTTGACCTTTAAATATAACCCAGATTCCACGGAGATCTTGCTTCAAAAATCGGTCAAGACCTTAATCAATCTCTTTTGAAAATATTTATGAGATTGAAAACCCTCCAAGTGCGAATCCAACTAGGTCAGGTTAAGTTTTGTAAAAACAGAAACCATAAAACATTTTAAAACCAAATCAGAAATGATTTTCTTAAACCAAGTAGAAAATATGCAGATCTAGTGAAAAATGTAACATGCAGAGTATAGATCTAACGTTTCTATGGAAAAAGAAACAAGATCTTCACTCTAAAGTTTAAGTTGTGAACAAGATCAAAAGATCAAGAGGTTACAGTAACGATATGAACAAACCACTCTCTCAAACACTCAAGGTTGTATTTGGGGTTGAATGTATACGAAGGTTTGTTTCTGAGTTGAAGTGTTTAGGGTTAGGGTTAGGGTTTGGCTAACTGTTTCCCTTTCTCTCTCTCTTCTCTCTATTCTTTTCTCTCTTCTCTCACTTCTTTCTTCTCTCTCACTTCTCTCTTCTTCTTTTTTTCTCTCAGAAAGACGAATGCCCAAAAGTCTTCTAAGGCTGAGAAGTGGAGGGTATATATAGGGCTGAGGGAAGGTTCTGGATGATCGAGGCAAATCAATGGCTGAGATCAAGTCTTGCAGAGTTTGACTTAATCCAAAGGTTATAAAACAGCGGTGGCTAAGAACGATTGTGATTGGTTCATATGGATAGCACCGGGATTAACCAAGAACACATGCAGACCCTCGATTAGAAATGATCTAACGATCAGCAATGAACCAGGCTATCCTCTCACACAACAAACACACATTGACGCATTAAGGGGATGACAAGTGTTGACACATGAGAGGCCCTCACACGCGCGTCAAATTAATTACAAAACATCACCCTAAAGTCTCTAGCGCTTTGAGATGCTACCCAACCAAACAATTCGAGTGAAAACAGAAATTTCCAAAATAGAATATTAACCCCACAAATTATATAATCCCATTTTATTTATGAAAATATTTATTAAAAAATGTTTAAAAAATATCTAAAAATATTTAAAAATTCCCAAAAAATATTTAAAGCTACAATTCAAGGGGAATTAAACACACACTCAATTTTAAGCAATACGAACACATGTATGCACTTCTAATTGTGTGTAGTGTGATTCAATTTTTACCTTCATAGATCATTGAAGAGAATTAGAGAGAAAAAGTTCTGAGGCTTTTTGGTTTCTAGGATGAACTACCAATTTTGTCACTATTTCCAAACTAGTTGAACACTTATACAGTATAGACTTAAGCAAGTCAAAGGTATAAAGTGCTTCAAATAACATTCATAAATTAGACTAATTAGATATAATTTGGATACAAATGAAAATAAACATTCATAAATTAAGTTTTGATAAAAAATCTTCATTTAAATCAACTAAAAGATTCTTCCGATTAGGATTGTCATCAAGAGAAGACTGGAATACTTTAGGAGCCTTTCATGCATTTACTTCAGTAGTCATACCCTTCGGTGCATGCAAAACAATAGACCAATTGCCATCAATTATTCACTTTGAGTAGTATGCCCTCTTTACCTTCTAAAAGGCACATATAAATGGCTTGTCGACTATGCGATCTATATTCTTCATCTTTGATAATTCTACGATTATAAGTTTGGAGTTAGGATCAATTTTACAAGCATTCGTAGTATCCTCCACCTTCATCCAGTCATAATAGAATACGGTTTTTGGAAATCTAAATAATTGAATTCCAGGATTTTTAAGACAATCCCATAATAGGTTAGCACCGCATCTTATGAATTTTTATCGATTTTGCTAGCGACACATGTAGTTAAGGCATAAATTGAAATTCAACTATTTTGCGTCAAAATAGTTTCCTTAAATGGATATGAAATGAAATCGAAAAAATTGATGCATAATTTCTTAAATTCTTTTGCACGAAATTTGGGACCTTTTGCTAGGCATGTAAGCCTTGAAAAGACATCCCCTCTTTTAAGAAGTCAAATTTATTACTAAATTTGTATTAAGGCTTGTTTTTACCACACATGTTTAAATAACAGTCCACATAAGAGGTGGAAATTACCTCTTTTGATATCCGTGCCCTAAAATCATTTGTTGTGCAACTTCTTCTATGATTTTTGGCAATTTTGTTCTCGTATTTCCTAAAGGTAAAATTGTATAGTTTAGATCTTAATATATAAAATATATATAATCAGATAAGAATAATTCAGTTAATTACTTATCTACTTACTCTCTTGAATCTTCAACTTCATCTTGCGATTCGAAGACATAACGAGCTGCTATAGATTAGTGAGTCTAACCTCTTTAGGGTTCCCAAACACTACCCTATATATCACCAATGGTCATGGTTTTCACCCATGACCACAAGTTTGGCTCATGGCCTTCTCCCGTGACAATATCAACTTTACAAGAACTCGTAGTGTCCTCCACCTCCACCCAATCACTATAGAATACATCTTCTATTAAATCTAAATAGTCGAGTTCCAAGATTTGTTGGACAATCTCATAATATGATAGCATCATATATTTTGGATTTTATCACTTTTTTGAGTGACAAAGGTAGTCAATGTCGGAATTGAAATTCCACTCTTTTGCGTCAAAAGCTATTCCTTAAATGGGGCTGCAAAGAAATCAAAACTATTACTGTGAAATTTCTTAAACTCTTTCATTTGAAATTTGGGACCTTTTTGCTAGGCGTGCAAGCCTTGACGAGACATCACCTTTTTTTAGATGCTATATTTATTAATAAATTTATATTAGGATATGATTTTACCACACAAGATTAAATAACCGTCCAATAAGAGGTGGAAATAACCTAATTTGATATCTAGTCTCTATATCATTCGTCGTGTAACTAATCCGTTCATATTGGGCAATATCAGTTTCGTATTTCCTAGAGGAAAATTATAGATTTTAGATCATAATTTATAGAATATTTAAAATCAAACAAGAGTAATTCAGTTAATTATGTAGCTACTTACTCTCTCCATTCTTCAAATTCATCTTATGATTCGAATATATAACTAGTTGCTTGCTTGTAATGTAGATTTTTCGAGTCTCACCTCTTTAGGGATCCCCTAAGGAAATTCATCCTCAAAATCATTAGGTTTATCACAGACTACTTTTTGGTATAAATGAACAAGAAGTACACATAAAGAAATGAATTAAATTTAAGGAGGAATAACAAAACTTTATTCACTATTAAATTAGTATACATAGGGTAGTACCACCGTCGGCTTGAGTTACATATTTTTAGTACAGACTATAAAATATAAAATAAAAATGCGCCACTCTTTGCTCCCATTTGGCTTATTCTCTTCCCACAGAGTCACGTATGAAAACAGGTGACCGATATCTGTCTCTAAAAGAGAAGAGATATTATCCTCTTTCTCCGGGTTCATTTGAAGGAAAAGGGAACTAACAAAAATATCCTAAGTATGTATTATTAGTTGTAAAACAAGTATACGTATAGATGAGATTTGGAGTGTATAGAATCAGTGTTTAACAACGCTAAAGAAATAAAGCTGATAATCTCATAATTATTATTTTATAAAGAAAATTAAGGTTGATTAAAGTAATAATCCCATACTTACCAGTTCATTAAGGATCATATACAGAAAGTCAAGGATCTTTGAACTAATAATTCCATACTTATCAGTTCACTAAGGGGTATAGAAATAATTAAGCCATCAGTAAAACCAAATAATAATAATCAACCCAAGACCTTTGGAGAAAAGTAACCAACTAAGCACACAATTAAAGTGGCACTCGTGCGTATCTAGCAAAAAATACAAGCTCTTAATCATCTAAGACTATTAGGCCAAATACCAAGTTCCGTGGGATAACACGTCAGTCTACTTCCTAGTTAATATTGATGCTCATAATATAAATATTTGCACGAAAGTGTAGGGGTGAACTGAATCAATAAGGAACATGATATCAGTTATTAGGTGAGAAGGATTAAATTGATCCATATTCAAATTCAAATATCGATGATATTCAATAAAATATATAGTATGGCATTATTATAACATGCACGTACTACGAATAAATAGGAGTTATCACATAGTGATATCAATAGCAGTACAAAAAGTTTACTATTGTAAAGGTAGAAAAACCAACTTGCTCGGTATATCGTACGGATTTATATATCACAAGAGGATATCGGGAGGAGCTGGTACTTGATTCTTCGTATACAATGTTCGGGTATATAATATTTGGGATGGGGTCAACCAGTTTATACAAAAAATTATATCTCATAAAGTTCCGAGGGTTTAATTTTAAATAAATTAGGACTTCAAAATATTGAACTTAAAGTCATATTTGAACTTTAGTGTGGTACTTTTTATCTTAAAATATTTTGAGGTATTCATAGACAAAGTTTGGGGTTCAAATTCATAAGTTGAAAAAGTTAGGAGGGCTCAAATTGCAATTTAGGAAAAATATTTCTAAGTTAAAACCTCATTTTTCTATAACTTAGGCTAGATTGATCCAAACATGGCCTTACCTTATATCATTTTGACCAGAAAAATAAAATTAAAATATTCAAAAAAAATTCAGAAAATTCTGATTAGCCATGCATCCTCACGCGCTAGTTTAAGGTTTCTGGTCAAGAAGTTCATCTTCTTCCCCTCGACGGTTGACTTTAGGCTTTTTGATTTTTGACCTTAAATAACTTATTCATTTTTAAACCATTTGAGATGATTTATTAACAAACTCAGCCTAATTTTTCACAAGGAACCCACATATATAGGTTTTGTGGATTGAGATGCAGTATTTTTCAAGTTCCATAACTGTGTGTTTTACTTAAAATTTGACCTAACATTCATGAATATTAAGGATGTGGCAGGAATTCTTATGAGCATTGTTTGATTTCTGTTATGTGTAGGAGTAATTTGGTTTTGTTATCAATGGTTAAGATGGATTATACAAGGAGAATTTAAGATTTTTATTTTCTCGTTCAAAATACATCATCAATAGATTCGAGCTTATTATGCACATTCATGGCACTTGATCATTATACTCGAGTTTCAGAGGTTCTAATGAAGATATTCAAATATTTAAACATGAGTTTTTATCGTTATTTGGAAGTTCACCATTAAAGCTCAAGCTTTAATGGTGGAAACTTCATAATTTTCACCTAGAGCTTGTTTTCTATGTAAAATTTTCTTACGGTTTTGAGTTATTCTACCATTAGAATAACATAAAAAAATGATTAAAATTAAAATTACTGAATATAGTATGTAAAATCATAGCAAACCTCTTTTTGAGTGAAAATTTTGAGTTTTGAAACTTTAGTTTGATTTAGTTTAAACTGAGGATTTCATAGGGTATTCATAGTATGTGAGCAGGGGAGTTCATTGGTGGGAAAAGGAGGTGGATTGGAGCTAATATTGTAAGGTATCAAGATTAGGTTTTGTTCCTCACATGGGTGCATGGTGCACACATGTGATTCTTAGTTGTTTGTGTTGATGTGTAAGCTTATTTGGATAAGGGGGTTTTATGAAATTAATAAAACTTTGGTGTTTGGTCCTTAGTTGGTCATGTATATTCACTTATAGCCTTAAAAGTGTACTTTTTATAAAGTTTAGGGGTACTTATATGATTTTAAAAAGTTTCAAGGGATGAAATTATAAATTTGCATTAGTTGTAGTCTAAAGGATTAGTTTGATATCAAGTTATGGTTTAGGGGTTAAGTAGAAGTCAAGTTATGTTATTTTGAAGTTTTTAGGGGTTATTTTGTAATTATTAAAACTTAAGGGGGTCTAGGTTAGTAAAGTTGTTGGGAATCAATTATAATTTCATTCTTCCTTAGAAGATTTTTGAATTTGAATATTTTATAAGGGTTGAAATAGTGATTGTGGGTGATTAGGGTCAATTTTGAAAATACCGATTATTACAAGGTTCCTCGATCACTCGTTTTGCGCGAGGATTAAACCTCCTCAGCTCTTTTTTTTTGCATATGTTCCCGAGCGTATAGGGATGATTCCACAATTACATATTCTTTAGCAATTGACCCTCCTATATACCCTGCATTGATTATGTAGTCTTTGAAGGTTTTCATCAAACACTCGAAAGGATACATCCAGCGATACCTAAAAGGACCACACAATAGAGCCTCATCACATAAATGCATAAATAGGTGGATGCTGATATCGAAAAACGATGAAGGAAAATATTTCTCTAATACACAACCTGCCTCCGATAAAGTTGATTTCACGACTCTAATGTGCTTTCTGTTTACCACTTTTGCAAAAAGTAATGAAAAGCAAAAAAAAAATACGATTGAACAAGTAGTCTTGCGAGAGATGAACTCCAAGATTTGTAAGGTAATTAAATTGTTCAATTTTCCTATTACCATACTTGTAAATCGGAGTTCCCTCTATATGGGTGCACTAATCAAAGATGTTTTAGTGTGATGAAACTACACCCCCTCGTACTCTTGTATTCAATAATTACTACCATGACTCATTTCTCCTGATAAAATATATATATAAGGGTGTGAAGACACAAAAAATGACTTTCTTCTAGACACTACACCATTTACTTAAAGGTTTATTATAAAAAAAACAGAGGGGTCATTTTAAGATCCATCATCTGTATCAAACCATCAACCCAACAATCCAACAGAAGATTATCCCATACTCCTTCCACAATGTCTACTTGATTGAATTCTAAGAACATATGGAATTATAAAGGTTTCATATATAATTCTATAAGTTTCATATACATTGATTTCTAGCACAAAAATTTCTAAGGGTTTCATATAATCATATACAATTTATAAAGGTAAATAGTCATATACAATTTCTAAGGGTAAATAGTTATATATTTCATATGGTTAAATAGTTATATAAAATTTCATACATATTAAATTCCAACACTAAAATTTCATATAGATTGAACACACACACAAACACAGAATGCACGTGCGCGCACATACAACACAAACACACACACATGAAAATGAAAATGAAAATGAAATGTAAGGTTTAAATTGTACCTTTGGGTGGAGAGAGAGAGAGAATTCACCAGAGAAAGAGAAAGAAATTGTTGAAGATAAAAAGAAGTCAGCGCGCGAGAGAGAGTAATCACCGGAGAGAGAGAGAGAGAGAGAGAGAGAGAGAGAGAGAGAGAGAGAGAGAGAGAGAGAGAGAGAGTTGTGTTTACCAAGGGTAAAATAAAATGAAGGGTTTCAATTTGATTTATACCTTAAAATGGGTCATGGTCATGGCCTGTGACCCATTGTGTGACCTTTTAATGAGATAATCAGTAAAAGTTATAGATCGTGACTCTAAAGGTGACCAATTGAAATTCGAGAGTTGGTCTTGGTTCCAGACAGTAACCATGATAAAATGACCATTTTAAAATAGAATTCGTGGTCACGATTCTAGACCGTGACCTGCGTTCACTTGAAATTATCACACGATTGATGACTGTGACCACCTTCGTGACCAAAATGGATGGAATATTAGCGCCAAAAGAAAATTGATCATGATATGTGTTTTTCATGGGTCACGGGTCGTGACCGTAACCAGTAGTGTGACTAAAATGCGGGACATTTAGCACCATACTGGGTCCTGATCACATCACGGGTGTTGACCGTAACCCAACTGGTTTTGACTCTAAACCAAAACTTGCCCTTTAATTATGTCACCCATAGCCTTGGTCACTTATTTTTTTATGAAGAATTGTCTTGGGTCGCGAGTTTAGATCGTGACCCCATGGTCACGGGTGGTGACCGTGATCCATTATCTATGACTAATTCCAATTTTTGGTGTAGTGAAAAGGCAATTGATCCTCAAAATGACTAGGTTCCTCGATCACTCGTTCTCTACGAGGATTGATCCTCCTCAACTCTTGTTTTGGCATATGTTCCTTAGCGTATAACGATGATTCCACAATTACGTATTCTTCAACAATTGACATTCCATTATAATGTGTATTCTTTACGTAATGCTTGAAGGTTTTCATTAAGCCCTCAAAAGGATACATCTAGCGATACCTAACGGGACCACACAATAAAGCCTCATAGCATAAATGCACAAGAAGGTGGATGTTGATATCAAAGAATGATGAAGGAAAATATTTTTCTAATACACAAATTGGATTGGCTAAAGTTGATTTCATAGCTATGATGTACTTAATGTTTACCACTTTTGCACAAAGTAGGGTAAAGCACAAACAGATTTGCATAATTGTTTTATGGAGATCTTTGTGTTGGGAGAAGAAATACCTAAATATCAAAGGGATTATTTGGATGATAATGTGCTAATTGTGAGACTTGTAATGTTTCAGGTCATTTTATTGGTAGCTTACTACCCTGCGCAAATTACCAGAATAACTAGTTGAAGTGTTATAGTTAAACAACGTGTCTAAGAGGATCTTTTTCTCAATAGTATTCAAAGTGAAAGAAGCTGGATGATTATAAATTCTTCCTATTATAGGATAATATTTTAACCACAATTTCTTCTTTGTTTTCATCTTCTGTAGATCGCGGCAAGCCATCTCTCTATATTTTGAATGAGATCGACCTAGATATGGTCCTATCAAATGTTCTGCAACATTCTTCTCTGTGTGTATGACATCAATTACATGCCTTACATGATTATCTTTTTAATACGCCAAGTTAAAAATATTAATCGATAAGACCTTGACTTCGTTTTACTAGGATCGTTTGGATCCCCCTTAGATTTATGCTTCAGGTTTACAAATTGAAGGTCTATGCCTACATACATATTCTTCTTTGTCGCAACCTTCGCCTTATCCTTAATATGCTGACCCAAAAGTCGAGCACAGGTAAAAAGTTAAGCTTGTTGTGCCTAACAGGGTGATAGGTCGACAGAAATCTACGATGACCCATATAACTCATCTTACCACTATGATGTAGCCAAATGGTTTCAGTTTTCTTCCCACATATGGGACATCCATAATAACCATGAACATTGCAACCGGACAAGGTCCTATAAGTAGGAAGGTCATGGATCACCCACATCGCCATTGCTTTATGTGTGAAATATTCATCCTTATGAGAATCAAATGTCGTCTTGCCTTTATCCCAAAACTCTTTAAGTTATTCGATTAACGGGGCTAAGAATATATCAATATCATCACCAGGGCACTTTATCCCAACAATAATGTGAGATTCTTTCTCGTGCAAAGTGTTGGAGGGAGACTTAAAGGCGCCATGAGAACTGGACAATAGCTCTGATTAGTACTTAAATTACTGAAAGGGTTAAACCCATCGATTGATAATACAAGACGAACATTATGCGGTTCCTTTATAAAGTCATGGTGTTATGCATTTCAAATTTACTAGATGAGTGAAATAACCGGACAATGCATGACATTCCCACCTACCTCACATCGAACGTGACATGTCATGGCCTCCCACTAAACCAAAAAGACAAAATTGTCACTTTTGAGCCGGCCAACCTTGTCACGGTCATTGACCGTGATAAGCCCGTGATAAAGTCTTGTCACGGTCTATGACCGTGACAATCTTATAAAGTTATCACGGTCAAATACGTGATAGGTCCGTGACAAATTTGTCAGCAAAAAAACCCCTTCCCTCTTCTTTTTTCCCACCATTTTCTATTCCCCCCATTCTCTCTCTCTCTCTCTCTCTCCCTCTTTCCAAGAGACAACTCTCTCTCTACGATTTAAGGTATTTTTTCCTCTCTCTTTCTCTTTCATTTGTATATATGTGTGTATGTGTGTATATGTGTTTGTGTGTGTGTGCATGTACAGGGGTGTGTGTGTGGTGGGCGGGAAGGGGCAGGGGGCGGGTGGGGGGTTCGTGTGTGTACATTTATGTGGGTGGGTGGGTTTATGTGGGTGGTGTGTGTATGTGAAGTGGGCAGGGGGTGGTGGGACAGGGGGGTTGGGTAAAGGGTGATGGGGTAGGGGGTGGGGCATTTTTGTGTGGGGGTGGGTGGGCGGGTAGGGGGTGGATTTGGGTGTGTGTGCAGGTATGTGTGTGTGTGTGTGGTGTGGCAGGGGGCGTAGGGTGTGTATGCGTCTGTGTATATGTGTGTGTTGAAATTAATTGGTGTTTAGTTAAGGACTTAAAATTAATTGTTAATGTTGATTTAGGATTTGAAATTAATCTTTAATTTAGGACTAGAAATTAGTTGTTAATGTTGATTGGACATTATAAATATTGTGTCTTTATTTTTATTTTATTTTGAAATTGTTATTGTTGAATTAATTGGGTAGATGAATTAGATGGAGTACGGGATACACATTTGTTGGTTTGTTGTTGATGTTGGATTATATTGGATGGATGTGGTTGGATAAGGAAGTTGGTTGTTAATTTTTTTTAAATCCTTAATTTAATTCACACTAATAAATCCGAAAATAATTATATTGTCTTAATTTCTTGAGTTGGTCAATTTTGGAAGTGGCACGACCACTGGATTATTGTCAAAATGGGGAGAGGGGGAATTTTTGAGTTTTTTCTAAAATTACTTTGTGTCACGACTTGTTCGAGAGTGGCACGACCATGGACTTATCATAATTAAATGACAAATACCTACAATTACACATAGTGCGCATAGATACTAACCTTCTAATTATTATGCGTACCCATTCAATAGCCCTTAGACCCGTTCGAGAGTCATTACCCCTGTAATGAGATCTTTCGAATTGTCCCGTTTGGACAGTTTGGGACTGCATAATTTCTATATAATAATATTCTTAGTGGCTTAAAGTTGTTACTTTTGGAGGAAGTTATGAAGTCATATCCTAATGTTCTCTGAGTACATACTAGATTGGAAAGTGTGAGTGTTATTTCAATTGATCAATTGACATAACATCATACTTGGCAATCTACGTTGTGTACTTGGAGAACTATGGGGATATGCTGCTGAATTTTTCTCAAATTGTAACAATGTGCATGAGATGTTAAGTATATTATAGAAATATGTGGTCTTGAATGGGATAGGACCACTCACCCTTTAGAGGAGATGGAGGAAATAAGAATTACTATTATAAATTGAAATTGAATTTGAAATTTAAAAATCGAATATAAATAAGACATAATTAATTGAAACATACTATAAATTTAAGTTTTCTTTATATACTAATCCACGAATATACGCTTCTTAACTTTAATAGGTGATTGTTTGTAGTAGCTGTGATGGGATATCCTAAATAAAAATAGTGGATGGGGGAGAAAAATAGATTGGGGGATGTGTTTCGCAAAGGTGCTAATGAATTTGTGAAATACGCAAAGAGATGTTATAATGATGAAGAGGTTTCATGTCCGTGTGCTAGGTGTAAGAATGGTAAGGTATTTGAGTGGAAAATAATTGAACTACATTTGTTAAGATCGGGTATTCAAGATAATATTATGCAAAAAATATTAATCTTGTGAGAACAATAAAAGACGAAAAACAATGGCACAATCAGACAACGATTTTAGGTTGTGGTTGTCACACGAGGTAATTATAATGAAAACGGTTGTTATATAACGTTACATTACAATAAAACCTTACAAATAACCTAATTAATTTATTTATATTCTCAGCTCTTAAAGACAGGTGATGCGACATCAATGCTTGCTCGTCTAGCCACTGGACCCTTGTTCATGGCACAAGAGTACAAAAAGTATCGATTGAACGATTACGTATTCGGTGCAAGGGTGTATGAGAAAAATACAAATGTATAGAACTCGGGCATTTCATACAAGGCTCTTACTTTCTTTCGAGCGAGCGCAAAAGATAAAAACCTCGTTGAAGCTGAAATGACTTACTATGGTGTAATTCGTAATATATTTGAATTGGACTATGTAAGATTCAAAGAGGTTATTTTTTTTAAGTGATTGGGTGAGAGTTGAGGATAAAAATGCTTGTAAAGTTAATCCTGGCACCAATTTGATCATGGTTGGCTTGTCCAAGTTGAAGAGCAACGAACACGTGAGCGATGAGCCATTTGTTTGTGCATTTTAAAAGGTCAACCAAGTATTTTACTCGGAGTATATCTACAACGAGCCGTGGTCAATCGTCCTACATGAGCCAAAGCGTCTAAATGGTAGTGTGGATGACTTGGCTGCTCCTATCGAATATCAATCCATTTTTTATGATAACCCGAATTTGAAATAATTTTTTAATTTGTAATAAGTATTCCAATTTAGCGCATGTACTAGTGTTTTATTATTATCGGACATTGGTTTAATGCTTTTAATTCATTTGTACTTGATCATTTTCACTCTTTTTATTTCTCTCTCTTTCCTTTGTATATGTGTGTGTGTTAAACAGTAATAAGTATTCCAATTTTCAGATTAATGCTTTTTATTCATTTGTACCTGATTACATTAGCGCATGTAATATTTAGACTTAATGTTTGCATGTCTTCTTCTAATTCATTTTGAATTTGTACTAGTAACAACATTATTTATAGAAAATGTCTCCTTCAGGAAGGAATTAAGACAAGGATGATGACGATGATTATGATGATGATAATGATGATGTCTTCTGATCTCGGCTGTGGCGGAGGCGACGAGGGCTCCTCGGCCCCTACGCTCCCCAAATGGGGCAAATTGGGAATGGCCTTCGAGAACAAGACGGGGATATTAGCTAGATCCCTTGAGCTGGTAAAGACGATCATCGGCCCGGGATACACTAGTTGGAGGGAGGTTCCAAATGAGCCCAAGTTAGATATTTGGACGGAAGTACATGTAATGTATTTATATTTCAATTTCAATTTCAATTTTAACTTCATTTTTAATTTATATTTATTCGCAACTAACATTGTATTTGTTTGACAGGAACAATTCATCCTGGTCCCAAAACTCCGTGATTCCATCTTGGAGTAGTTGAGAAAACAACACAAGACATGGAAGAAAAATTTATGGGCCTACTACTTTGGGAAGATCCGAGACTCCATTATCAGAATGTGTGAGTCCGTCCCGCTGAAGAAGCCGATCTCATTGGCACAATGGAAGAAGTTCATTGACAATGAGATCGATGAGTGACAATTGGCATCTCGTCAATCGGGGAGGGAATATTGGGCTAAAAAGATGGACGTGCACTACTCTGATCGGACGTCTTACGCCATGGTGGAGCATAGGATGATGGTAAGTTTTTATTTTTCTATAATTACAGAAATATGATATTCTGCATTATTTTACTTTTCAGGCTCGATACTAATTTTGCATTATTTTATTTCTGGGGATGGAGAGTGGCCCTGGGGGTAGGCCACATAGGCCCGATGCCTATGTGTCAATTCGAACGAAGAAGGGGAAAGATAAGGAGGTGTCCCCGAGCGTCGCGACCATGATTGTAAGTAATCCGACAGTTTACGTTTCTTTAATTACGTTATAATTTTTTTATTTACTTATTTAACTAATCGTCTGCTTTTTTTCATTTCACGCAAAGCTTATAAAAGTGCATGGGTCGCAGTCTGATGCCGACAAGGCATCTTTGTCCAGGGAGGCACTCAACCAAGTGCTTAGCACTGATCGCAAGGGGAGGATGAGGGGGTGAGCTTGCAGGTGGCCAAATCTAGGATCATCAGATTGGAGACGAGCAACACCGGGTTATCTCGTCAAGTGGACTCGCATGATGTGAAGCTATTAAGGTTGGAGGCGATGGTCCAAGATATTTTTTCATTCGTGAAGCGTTCGTTAGATGAAAAGGGCAAGGGAAAGGGGAAGGAGAAGGTGGTGGAGGAGGACGTGGATGTTGCTACTTCATCGCCGACACGATCAGATTCATCGATTGATGATCCAGTCCCCTACTTGGCTCCCATCGAGCGGCCAATGACAATAATTTCCTAGCCGGTCGTGTTTATACTCGGCGTAATTGATGGCAGGCGGATAGGGAGGGTTTGAAAGACTCGAATAGTGTCCAGGGTATGTTGGTTCATGGACGTTCGCTTCAAGACATGGAGGCCAAGGTTCTCATCACGCATGTGAAAACCGAGAAGGAGAACTCCTCATTGTGGTTTCACGAACAATGCGCCATGATGCATATTCGGGGGTGTCTTAATCTGTATATCCCGTGGCCTTACTTTGTCCTAAAACCTAGCACATGACATTATTTATATCTTTTTTATTTGGACACTTGGATTATATTTGTATTGTTTTGATTTGTTACATTTTGGTTTGGATATGGAACTATATATGCAATGATTTGGTGCATTCTTTTTATTTTTATTTGGATATATGATGTTTTAACAGGTACAATTTTGCTATAACAGGTACAAATATAATGCTGGGCAATGGCAGTCGCCAAACTTCCCAGTAGATTTTTTTAAATTCTACCCATATTTATCACAGTCATTGACCGTGATAAGTCTGTGGTAAAAAAAACTTGTCACGGACTTATCACGGTCAATGACCGTGAAAATTTTGTAAAGGTTGTCATGGATTTGCCACGCTTCTTGATCGTGACAAATCTTGTAAGGGTCAAAGGCCATGACAAGATCGTGACAAGTCTAATGAACTTATCACGACCAATGATCGTGATAAGTTCGTGACAATAAAAATTATCACCCCAAGAATTGTCATAGTCATTGACCTTGACAAGTTGGACTTGTCACGGACAATGACCGTGATAATCCAAAATATTTGGTGTAGTGTCCGCTATCCATGGTACAATAAAAAATTGTTTTAATCGTGTCCCCAGGGGAAAATACTTCAAAACTCTCCATGGAACTTACGAGAACTTACGATATTTTGCAATCTTTTCTTCTCCATTCTACAAGCCACGTTCTCATTGCAGTAAAATATGCAATCATACTTTTACGTTGTCGCTCGAAAAAATAAATTGACTCTTCAAATTATGCAAACTAATCATTGCATATAGTAATGAGTGATCTTCATCGCAATCATTATACAACAGTCTAGCCGCGTCGGCTTTCAGCTGTATGTATTCCCGATCTTCTGATAATTCATCTTCAACTTATTCATTAACTTGGTCATAATGCACAATATATATATCCATAGCTTAGTGGTTTTGATTGTGGTGGACTCCATAATCATCATCAATTAGTTTGGTCAAACAACAATGTGTTAGCGAATCATATACCACTTCCATTCGGTGGGGTTTCATTATGCGGTCGGGTACCGATAATTCTTTCGGAATATAAGGTACATAATTTCACCATGGTATGTCCAAATCTTAGTCTTGCTAAATTACCCACTTTAGTAAATGCAACTCAAAGTCTTCTAAAGATTTATATTTTCCATTCATACAACGGGTGCATAGACAAAAAATATTATCATTTTTAAGATTTCTGTAAGAGTATTTAAAAAGTTCTTGAATGCCATTTACATGATTATTAGATATTCAGTTACTCTCTTCCATCCACTCTTTTTATTGTAGAAAATTCATTAAATAATCTTCAAAATTCAATTCACCTATATTAATAAGTTGAAACAAAGGTTATGTTGCATACAAGAATGCATAATATATAATCCAATCAAATTATTCAACATAACTTAAACTCAAATTAAAAAAAATAAAATAACTTAAATAAATAAAATATCATTACAACTTGTTCTCAGATATTACAAATTGTCAAACATTGTTTATGGCCTCGGCTTGACCAATAGATAAACTAGACAAGTCATAAAATATTTTTTGTATTATTTCAGTTCTATCCCTTCTTCGCTATCTATGGTCACATGCTATCTCCGTAATCATGGTATATTTTATCAACAAGTATCTGAGCCTCACCTAGCTTTAATTAACGATTATGTACTAGAGTTCCAATAATCACGGATATGAGTGTGCACATGCTAATAACCCTAATATTGGTCAAGTGACTGAAATAGTACTGCTCGCCATAGTCACCTTGTGTGGATGATGATGATTTAGGGCTTGTGGCAGGCAAATGCACTAGGGAGGGGAATAATGAAGGAGGTGTCATTTATGATGAGAATTTTGAAGGAGGCGGCATTTGTAAGGGAAAAACTTGAGAGGGATGATAGGAGAAACCTTGAGAAAGAAGGACGAAAAACCCTAAGGAGGCATCGGGGGCTAAAACCTGAATTAAATAAGGATACAAGGTGCCCAATATCACTCGTCAAGACTCCCAGGTCACTTTTAATTTCCTGTACATCCCCATTTGTCCTGGACTAACATTTTTTTGGCTCGAGATACACTTCTTTATCGAAAAAAGTCGTTCACGAGAGGTGCAATGTGTTTTAATTTGGTTTTCGGCATATATGATCCAATACCTTTCATCCGCCCTCTTTTGTCAGTTCCAAAGGTCAAGGTCGGGGCATTATTTTCAATACCATCGTAAGGGCTCGAATCAAACTAATTGTTAATGGCCATGATTAATTCCAAAGTCCAAGCCAAGTGATGTAAGAATTTATTATCTTTGTCCAGTCGGGTATTCACATACAAGTTGGCCTCATTATGATTTTTGCCAGAATCTGAATCATCCTTTGTCCCATCTAACCATTCACTCTTCAAATATTCATAGGATTTAGGGCCCAGTTTGTGGATATAAACTTTTTTGCCCTATTTTATTTATTCTTCTCCCTCTGGTCCAGCTTCTTGTCCATTGCCTCATTTTCCAAAAATATGTTCCATTGATCAACTGTCATTTTATCATTTGGAGGCACTCTATCTCTTAGAGACAAAATTTTGGAGCTCGCTGACCCCTTCGAGAAATGTCTCTGCCTAAGGTTTCTGCGATATGTTCATAATATTCAGCAACCTGGGAAATAACCTTTTGCATTAAATGTCGAGGAATGAAAAATACTTGCAGAGTTGGTCATAAATGTCATCCTTTATGGCTTGGTCAACTACGTTCCCGTTATCTGCTACCCCGACTACAGCATTCATTTTCCCAAGAAAAAAATAATGGGCTGAACCAATTGTGGGGTAGATAACTACTAACCATGTAGTGATTATAATTCTTATTGATGCGCAGGAGATGATAATCATGGTTGGGGTGTCACCTCATCACTTGGTACGTTTTGTCCATTGCCTCTCGGCATTATCTACAAATAAAATAACATAATAAGCAATGTAATCATTATACTAACATGAAATTATAACTAACTAATCTTGTTTATGACTATATATATGTATATACCTTCTCATAATAAGACATTAAAATGTGTTCAATGTGTCTGATCTCCATCCATTAGGTATTACTTTTTAAAAACCTATGAATTTTTGTAATCCAACTAGGAGGATGCGTATCTATGATTGATGTGTAGATTTCCATGATAAGAAATTCTAGTCCCATCTTCTTCAACATATTGGGAAGATTCAATTTAACGTGCATATGTCACGAAACATCACAGTTTTAGTCAATGCTCTCTGTACGTAGTTGTATCCGGAATGTGTGAATATTTTTTTCTATCTTATCTAACAGTATAGGCAAGGTCAGGGCTACGTTGGTATTATGTATGCAGAATATATTCTCTACATCCTCATCCCAGATTTTCGGTGGGGAAAATAAAATACGATCGAATGGGTAATCTTGCTAAAGATGAACACCACGATTCCCAAGGTAGTTAAGTTGTTCGATCTTCTTATTCCCATACTTGTAAATAAGAGAACCCTCTAAATGACACACACTAATTAAAGCGTTATAAGTGAGGTCCAATTTCAACCACTTGTACTCTTGTTGCCAGTGATTATCATCATGCCTCATTTTTTTCTAAGAAAAATATGAGGGTGTGAATATGAGTCCTAGAAATAATGACACTAATTAAACATTAACTACTTATTATTTTTCAACCAATCCAATTTAATTCTATTTTATTTTAACATATAAGACCTATGTGAATGAATGTAAATTGGAACCACGTGTATGAATGTGCATAGAGCTAGTTTTTCTATCCATTTCATTAGTACCTTGTGAACCACTACCTACCATTTTATAAGGAGCTAAGACACATTTTGTGAGGGTTTATTATGAGAATATATGGCAAGTGTTTTAAGTCTATGTTTACTATCAATCCAAGCAATCCAACCTCACTATCCAACAACCAAACCAACAACTAACAATCATTATGTACTCCTTCTATCGTTTATATGATAAAACACACACACACACACACACACACACACACACACACACACACACACACATATATATATATATATATATATATATATATATATATATTAAATAACAGTATCAAAAGTACTACTCTCAAAGTATAAGGTACAATTTGGTTCATTTTACATTTTAGGTTTTAGTAATTAGTGTTTTAGTTTTAGGATATAGGGTTTAGGATTTAGGTTTTAGGAATTAGTGTTTTAGTTTTAAGTTTTAGGGTTTTTGAATTAGGGTTTGGGTTTTAGGTATACAGTTTAGGAATTAAGAATTAGGGTTTGGAATCAGAGTTTTGGGTATATGGTTTAGGAAAAAATAATTGGGAGGTATAGTACACGGTTTATGATTGAAGTCATTTCTAAAGAGGGAAAGTGATGTTGTTGAGGACCCCTCTGACCCACTCATTCTCTTAAACATCTAAGGCCTAAATAAAGTAATCCACTAATTGGGAAAATTTCCCACTAAATTAGTTAAAACAAATTAAACTTAGTGGTTTATTTGGGTATTTTCCACTAATTAGGGTTTAATAATTGGGTATTTGGATATTATCCTCTAATTTTAAGCTTGCTCAAATTTTCCCTAATAAGGGGTTTAAGTATTGGAAATTTTAAATTAGTTAAAAATAATAATTACGTATTTAAGTATTTGGGTATATACACACACATAAACACACACACACACACACACACACACACACACTATATATATATATATATGCTCTTGTGCGGACTAGTCCGCATTTAAAAAATGCGAACCAGACATGTGTCACCTAACGATGCACCTAGAAATTATCGCCTAAATTATAGGCGCACTCTCTCTCTTTTCTGGGCTCACCGCCAGGTGACACATGTCCGGTCAGCATTCTTAAAATGCGGACTGGTCTGCACAGGAGTATGATTGTATATATATATATATATATATATATATATATATATATATATATATATATATATATATATATATATATAGAGAGAGAGAGAGAGAGAGAGAGAGAAAGAGGGAAGCAGACTTGAGAGTGTAAAGAGCGAGAGGTCAGCTGGAGAATCAGGGCGACCGGAGAATGAGAGGTTGACCGAAGAGTGTGGAGAGAGAAAAAGTTTGGTCGGAGAGTGTAAGAAGAGTGAGAGAGGAGTTAGAGAGAGAGAGGTCAAGAGTGAAAATGGTGGCTGGGCTTGGTGCCCTATGTCTGAAGGTCGTGGTCATGGCCCTAGAATGTGACAACAAGGCGTGACCAATAACCGTGACCATTTTAAAATGGTCATGGCCCAGAGCCGTAACCACTATCAACTAAAAACTTTAACTTGGTCATGACCATGGTCACAACTTGGGATATGACCAATGTTGGCAGGAATTTTGGCAAAAGTTTGGCGCCATGATGGTTACGGGTTATCACGGTCCACGATCGTGACCATAGTGGTAACGGTTTGTGGCCGTGACCATGTCCAGTTTATATCATGGTTGTGAGTGGTCATGTTTCTAGTCATAGTTGCTTTGACTCTGGTCATAGTCCTGGGCAGTGACCAGTTTTTCGTGACCATTTTTTATTTATGGCGTAGTGATAGGAAGAAACCACATTTCCACGTTCACATAGGTGAGTCTATCAAGGAAACTCCTGTAGCTAGGTACTCCATTAAAAATAGAGCTATAGATCTTCATTAAGAGTTATTAATTAACTCAACCTTAACTCGCTTCAGGATATCATGCTCCATAGTGATGGACTCAGAGTAAAACCCCGTATGTAATAATTAACATGATTCCACACATATCACATGTGACTTGTTATTACCCTTTGAACATATTTCTTAGCATCTTCAATCTATGGACTGGGTTACTAGTAAAAGTGATTCAACTATCAATGGACTTTAGTCATATCCCTATCAAGGTGTTAAACACCTTCTCCTCCGCCAGTCCTTTTGTCAAAGGATAAATCGTATTCTCTTCTTACCAGTCCATACATAATCCACACTCACAATATATTAGTTTTAAATTCCCAAAATTATGTTATGCTTATGACATATATGTCGTTCTTGTCGTTATAATAACGGTTCTAAAATTTCACAATGGTCATGGTTCTATTATCTAGTTATCTTATAATAGGTCTTTCAACCTTTTATTTCCTCACTAGTCGCAAGCAATGGCATCCCCATAAACTCCGTCATTAATTGTGTTAATAATTAATATTTCTTAGAACTCCATAAGACACCATCATATTACGTGTTAAATACATATCCATTAATTGATTCAGAATCAAATCTATGTTCATCATTCTTATCAAAACACATTACCTTTCTCGATAGCATAAAAATGAAATTTTCAATCATAAACCTTCATAATACTCCCCAAAAATAAATAATTTCAAGCTAACTGTATTTAGTAGCTCAGCGGAGACTACTTAAAATGGTCACATATTCATCTTTCTTAACACCTTTCTTATACTTGAATCATGTGAAGTACAGGATGGTTCACAATAAGCATATATCTAATAAGTAGATATTCTCGTATTTTACGGTATGTGATTAATAAATGATCCATATTTTGGCTTGTTATATTAACAAATAATATTCTTGTTTCATTGAAGCTCATTATGCCAACACTATGACTTAACAAAAAAATAATTTTCTTAGCAACAAAATATCGTAACAAAAATTAGCTAATCATTCTTGCATAAATAAATAATAGTTCATTTATATTCAACATACTTAGTGAAAAACAACATTTTTATTATTATCAATTCATTCTCATTTGATAACTTATAATTATCAAAACATCACGCCATTTATTGGTGCCTTCTATATTTATAAAATCTCAAGTTGGTCCAAGTAAGTTGCCTTACCTAGGTCACCATTCAAAAAGCCATACATACGTATAATTTCAACTCAAAATCATGTATAATATCAATGACGACCAAATTAAATTAAAGTACTTCATTATCATGAGAGTAATTTAACACGAATCATTTATAATTGAGTTATTATTCTATTGATAATTCCCGACTATTAAACAAAACTTATATTTATAAATAATAGTGATCTCAATATTCCTCTAAAGAATATCTATACTCCTTATTACCTTAAAGTTATAAATGAGTCAATTATAAACTAATTTCTAGTTCATTATTGATAATTCAATCAATCATTTATGACATGACTTGTCTGAGACTTTTGGAATCCTTGTTAATAACATAAATAATATTTTATTTTTAAGTCACAACTCTTAAAATTAAAACTCCTTTTTAACATTAAAATTTTAGATTCCATTAAAATGTTCTTCAATTATAGTTGAGAGGTACTCACTTGAGTGCCCCCACTATTATCTAGATATAACATTGAGACGCAAAAAATAATGTACTCCCACTATATCTTTAATTCATAAAAATTGAATCTAAACTTATAGTGTTTCAGCATTAAATAATAATTAATCGTATTCCTTAAATTAATACATGCTTTATGCTTTAAAGTATACCCGATTCAAAAAATGCATGTTCATTCGTTCTAATCATACATTCAGTCTTTCGAGGACCTGAAAGCGACATATAGATTACACAATCTAATTCTTAAAGGAATAAAATATTAAAATTTTCATATATTATTTTTCACAATATATAAGATAATTGTTCGTATTAGAGTTTAAACCTCTATTCCAAATCATTCAACTTGAATATCTTTACCGAAGTAAAGATTATTTTTTCACCAAACTCAATTATAAAAAAATCCTTCAGTTATTATAATTTCGACATATGAATTCTATTTACTCAGTATAAAGTTCTTCATAAAAGATTTGTACTCATCATGATTAAATCATATACACGAGGTACAAATTATTATATGTAATTTTCATAGGTTACAAAAATAATTGAAACAAATTCATACTACCTTATAAAATTTCAAGAAAATTTATCTTTCATTTCTGATCCTAAAATATTCTTAGAATTTCATAATATTCTAATTTAAACCACTAAAATATAAAAAAATATTTTGAATCTCTTTCCAATAATAACATGATTCAAATTTGCAAGAGAATATTTAAATTCAAAACATTTCATTCAAAAACTTTAAGTTTGAAATTTCACCACGACCAAACTGCTTATTAAAAATTTATGATTTTTTTCATAATTCATCATTTATGAGACTAGTTTTGTATAGAATTGGAACCACTCGAAAACATTGAGTATAAGTGAAGATAAACTTGTTTTACTACAAGCTGCCCAAAAATTTCAGAATTTTGTATCAAATTTATAAAAATCACAATAAAGGATTTACAACTCACTTTTTAGAAATTTCAAAGCCCAATATTCATAATCTCATGATATTATATGAATGTAAAAATTCACAAAATTTTAGTGTGTATATCATAAAAAACTAAGATGATATTCTAATAAAATTCATAAACAATAATTCAGATTTTTTCTTTCCATTTTGGGTCAGTTTAGTGTGGTTGAAAAATACAAACTACACTTTCATATAAACACTTCATAAATATTTGAATATTTTTTTTCCTATTAAGGCGCATATGATTATTATTTACCCTACGAATCCTTATATCAAATTTTCATTTGATTCCATATAACAAATTTTCATTTCTTCTCAAATATCAAATTTTAATTTGAATCCAGATAATAAATTTTCATTTTTTCCATATAACAATTTTTTTGTTTGTTTTCAAATATCAAAATTTTCATTTGATATCTTAACCTCAAGTGGCTGTAAGTCAATTGTCTAAAAAGTTAGACAATTCAATTTCTAACTATAGCATATTACGTGAAATAATATTTCAAATTCATAACTGAAAAATATGAGTGAAATATTTAAGAGTTTTTCATGAAGGGTTTCATTAGTGTTCAAATTTTAATTTCTCATGAAATTATTAATCAATTCCGGATTGACATTGCGAGTGAAAATAATCATATTGAATGAATCTAAGCAATCAATATCATCCTACGAGTAAAATAATTTCACAATAAAGGATTTACGCGATTCGACAATAGCCTACATCCATGGATTATTTTTGTCTTTTTATTACTTTTCTGTGATTTGAAATCAAGAAGTTACATGTCCCCCTTAGGCTGGGGTGAGGGTTATATTTATAGAGCTGGAGGAGGCAGAATCTTGTTGAACTTCTTTGAGCTATAGATTCAGCCACTTCTTGATTCATGTTAATGTCATATGAGATATTTGCTTAAAATAGTTATCTATGTGTAGTTATCTCTTACGATGTCTCATGCTTGTTATTTATTGGGCTAACTGTATTTCTGGATCTGGGTCTATCTGGGACGTTTTGCTTGGGCCAATTGGCTTATACTTCACAAACATAAATACTAAAATGTATTTTATTACTTCGCAAAATATAATAAGTTTAAGGGCTGAACTATATTTTTTAGAAGTTCAAGGTCAAATTATAATTTCTAGAGGTAGGAACTTTTTTGGCCTCTTTTTTTTCATTTTAGGCATCATAAAAATAATCATATAATCCCATAAATTTTGATCTCCATGGTAGATATGGAATGTCTTAAAATTGTTGGGACAATTTATATATTGTAATTGAAAATAATAGTAAAGACTTTTGTGGATAAATCAAATTCTCAAACTAAATATTTTTATTTTTGTTTACTCCTCAAAATAAAATTATTACCTTATTCGATTATCACAAATATGAACTGCATGGTATTGAATTCAAATATATATTGCACAATAAAAATAAATAATATTACCTCAATTGTTAATAAATATGTAGTCGACAAATTTTGGGTTGAGTCGCGAAATAAGTCACTCTCTTTTAGAAGTTTCATGTCTCTACCCTTTCTATACAGGTAGTATATAATCAGGTCATCCATAGGATAAAATAAGGCCACGATCATCTCTATCTCCGAAAACTATGTGCGATAGTAAATCTGATATACTATCACCCATTCATAGTTAATTTCTTAGTATCGAAAAATTATATTGGAAGCAGAATTTCATAAGATAAATTTTCGAATAGAATTTTCTAGGGGAAGAAGAAGTGTGTGTCTTCTATTTCAGAAATATTTGTGGATGTTGAAAGACAAATTAGGGGGGAGTTGTGTGATTTTTTTGTAGATTATAAATCCAACATTGATTTTTATTTGTATTCTCCTCCTTCTACTACTACCAAAAAATGGTTCATTTAAAAGGAGCTGCGCGACAACCTCTTCTAAAATTGTGAAGTAAAACAAGGCTTAAAAGTAGTCTTATTTTTTAATGAACAATTGCTCCACTTTGTAATAACCCCCATTTTCCACGTAAAGGTTGGTCAGACACAATATGCTGAAGATGGGGCTTGTCTATCAATCTAAATCATTCTCAATATCAAACTAAGCTAAAATATTTATATTTTTGAAGCCTGTTAAATTAATAACTAATAAAAAATAATAAATCCAACATCCATATAATAATAAAACTCCGACATAAGTAATACAACTATCCCAAAGACTGAATACTAAACTCGGTCTTACGCCGATATAATATCTTAAATGATAAACTGAATGGAAGCAATGGATGAGAAAATACGATCGCAAGTCTGATCTCGTGTTAGCCCTATTGTCTCTGTCTATATAAACCTGAGGGGAAAATATTTTATAATTAGGATCAGCACCCTAGAGTTGCAAGAATTAACTTATGAAAATTAAGATGCAATAAAACAGTTGATTCAAAGTATGTACCACCCATTGGAACTCGCATATGATAAGTACCTTACCCCTCATCTAAGTGCAATACTACATGCATATCGACCCAAGTCTCTAACTGTGAAAGACTAACACCCGTAACAATAATTAACACACGATGCATCAAGCATAATTCACGTATTGAAGTTAACCATTTGCACATGCATTTGCATTTATCCGAGTACCCATATGATACTATCCACAAAAGTAATATAACCATCTATTATACCTCTCACTCAGTATTGGGTTCATAATTAATTGTCTACATCATTAGACTAAGTAATTAGTCTCAATTAATATATATATGTTCTTACATATATACGGTACCTAAGGGCATCCACCCTTAGCGTCCCGTTCATGCTCTATCGGTAAGTCCGGAGGAGTCCCTTATCCAAATGGACATAACAAAACACATACAAGTGGGGTGGTCCCTACGTCGTACACCATTGCACATTACATACCCAATGGTGACTATGGATCTAAGCATCTACACCTACCTCTCGTAAGTGGCACTGCTATGTAGTACCTAGACCTGGCAAAATGAGGCACAACACGATAACACGACACGGACCGACAAAGTTATAAGTTAATGGGTGGATTCTTAATGGGTTCGGGTCATATCAGTGCCAACCTGATAAGACACGATAGTTAACGGGTCGGGTTAGGGTTGACCCCCTTCACCCATTAATTCTTGAGGAAACCCGTTATAACCCATTAATATAAGTAAATAAGATATAATTTTGGAACTTATAAATAATTTATGTAGCATAATGTAAATTTAATCATAATGAATTTTACTAAATGAGAGATTTAGTAATGTCAATGAATTAATGGGTCATTTGGTTTAAAAAAATGAGATAATATGTCAACTTGCATACAATTCAAAATAATTCATTATCTTAATGGATATTAACGAGTGAACACGACACGACACGATAACATAGCGGGTCGGGTTTGGATATAATTTTTTCACACGATAAAAAAGTCACTGTTTAGACGCGAACCCAATAAGACCCGAACACGATAAAAAATGACACGAACAAGACTCGATATGACCCATTGACAGGTCTAATAGCACCTAAATTAATGACCTACACAATGCCTAGTCCACATGTGCCGGCGTGTGCTACTGTCGTGAAATGCACGTAGGCCCAACAGATAGGATAGTCCACTAACATAGGTACATGGACATAAATAATTAACTACATATATTTATCAAATAATATGTAGAGGTAATTAACTCTATATTTACCCCCCATAGAGTCTTATACATTTTTACTTAATATCTCTACATCAAGAATTAACCATCTAGTTAATCATTAACTTTCTCGCTTAAATGATAACCCAACCTTTACATAGAATTCATCTACGATTAGGATAAGGTCCTTCATAATGTCCCCATTTATTCCTAGAAGTGCAATTCTAACTTTCGGACTCTATACATCATGTCCCACCCTGGACGAGCCTCGAAAATTACAAAAGCCCAAGGGGGGCCAGAAAGACAAATGAACCTAGTTCGCTTAGCTAGTCGAATCGGTTCGATCAACGAACCGATTCGCCTCCTTCCTGTAAACCAGTTTGGTTCAACTGGTTGTCCGGATTAACCAAGGACGTGATTTAATTTTCTCCCATCAGCCAAAACGCCCCTAACCTTCAGTCAAACATTATATATGAACTCTAAACAATTTCCCATCATGAAACAATAATTTTCTCCATGCAAAACATTCCTAAAACTTATCGAATTCATCCGGTACTAATTTTCTCAAGAATTGTCCAACATTTTAACCCTAGTTTTCAAGATTGAATCTTTTCTCTTTTAATCCATTCAAGAACCCTTATTTCTTATTGATTTACATCAGAAATAATATTACTACAACATGAGATTATAAGATTTCGCTTCAAATCAATATGATCAACAAAATTTCAAATTTATTGCCAATTTATGAATTCTCAATTCATACAAAGTTCATATTTGTTCTTCTACATGCATAAGGTATAATCTGACCCTACATCATCAATTTATATATTTTAACCTAAAAATTTCATGAGAAAATACACCAATAAATCAAGAAGTATATTGAAAGTTAATTTTAGTAAGAGAATTCTTGCCTTATGTTGAAGATTGAGTGCCTCTTCTTTCCTCTCTTGGCCTTGGCAACTTCTCTCTATGGATGTGGGGTTGTTTGATTAAGTTTTGGTGAATGAAATGATTATTCTTAACACCTAATTAACTTATAATAGGTGTTAATCCTGAGTTACCCCGTAATCTCTATATTTGGGCCCCTAAATGAACCCGAGCCCATAATCGGTTTGGCCCAACGCCTCTTTAAATTTTATTCCTATACCCTGAGGCTAATTTTTTATGTCTAAAATAGCTAAACGAGTCTCCAAATCATCCCGAAATGCGTTCAAATGGTTTCTACCCAACCTACACATTTTTTTCAATTTGATTGCACACCACATATCAATTATTTAATTAACATGCAAATTTATTTTTCTACGAGTAACACAATATGAAAAATTGAACCCAATAAATATACAATCACGAATAAGCAATTTATTCTCAAATTAAATTCTTCTAATTTAATTTAAATTCCACCAAGTTAATTTATTCTCGAGTTTTTTTAATTAAATTCCAACGCAATAATTTATTTCGAAAATATAGGGTAATATATTCTTCTCCCTAACAACGAAATTACATCCTCAGAATTCACTCAAGCATAGCATCACAACTTAATTTGCACAATTTTCATAAGTTTATACTGCATTAGTTTATACTCGTATCCCACGAGATTAAATAAAAAGGCTCATTTACGCCTATCATAGTGTAATTGGGATGCCCATACATCAAATATTACATACAAACACATGCGGAAACATCAAATATGGATGACACCTATACATCCAAACTGAACCATACATACTATTTATATCTGTTAAGTAAAGTATATTCCAATGACTTACTGATTGTTACTCAATTCTTCTAGAGATTACCCTACTTATTCCACAAGTAGTTTAAACGTTACTAAGTGCTCTCATCAATACACTCCCTAGATCCGTTGCCCTTAACTCATATAATATAATATCGTCCGATGCATTATATCTCAACATATGTAAAATGTAGTAACAAAACATATCATATCCCAAACGTAGATCGACTCTCGACACTTGCCAAATTTCATGTGTGGGACATCTCGCAAGAGAAATCCAAACAAGGAACCCTCATGATAAACTACTATGTAGTGTAGTCAGTTATTGAGATGCGTCGGTCTAAGAATAAAAGAAAATAAATACGCTAACCACATGGATTCCAACTGGTGCCAATTTCAATAAAAGGCTCATCACTTCCAAGGGTTACACTAAATCCTATTAAATTCATCGATCTGATAATGCTAAGAACATCGTGCTCCTTTTTACACGTACGATAAGATGCCCTCTGTCCATTATTAAGTTTAGTAGAAGGCTTAATCACTTATAAGCCTCCAGAGAACCACCCATCCTAATAAAGGCTACTACAGCCCATTTTTAATGACATGGTTATTATTTTTAATCTATTCATGATCATGCAAATCTTTATGTAACCGAGACTATCACTAGCTATAAGGATCTAAAATTAATCAAAAACTATTACAATACGAATGCTTCTCATTATGCATGTCCTCACCTACTACAATAAATCTGTTCCCTGATAGCCATCACAACTATTCAGCCTTTAATGTATGCCATCATTAGTATCTAGTCTATTCGTACCCTAAATCGATCATTCATTGTATCCTTAATTTAAGAAATACGTCAGTAATAAATCTTGAAATCTTCACATTATTGTGCCTCCTCGCGATAAGGAAAAACTTCTCAATTCATGCGAAACTCGTGACTATAATCCCAGTGCCCATATAAACTCCCACTATATAGGGTCTATAAAACTCTATCGAACCACCATTGGTCCTATGATACTATCTCCAGAATTTACATTTGGACACTTACATTTCCATAAAATTTATCCATCATTAGTACATTAATTAAACACACATTTATGATGCACCAGTCATAACATACTCATATAAATTTTTTAATTGAGTCGTTACCCGTCATTTTCTAAACTTACATAATGACCCTACTCCCAAATCAAACTCTTACACATTATTCCCACCGAATTCCAAAACGGTTTAATAACACAATAAATCTTTCCCAATTCGAGCGCACCGTAAATTTGATGCTCTTTAATCAAAATTTGTCTGCCTTCAAATCTTTCCTCAAAATTCTCGCAATCGCATCAATACGCTGCTCTCTCTTAAGCGCACAAATTTCATAAAATTATCGTACTAATCCCAAGTTTATCACCATCCATTTTACCATAACTATAACCAAAATATTATAATTTCGGTAATAGTTCTCGCAGCTATAGTGAACACCATTGTCCAACTATTCGTTCTACACTTGATCATTAACTCTGAATCGTTCCATAAAGTCAACATAAGCCCTATAAGTGGCCTGCCGATCCATCCCTAGGACAATATTGTATTCTTACATATCTAATGTAAATAGGTTTGCTACGAACCTAAGTCTCCTAATGTCAATCCCAATATCTCTATGAACGAGTCATATTAGTACCCTTCTACTCACTGGTGAATCCACACAACGCACTACGTCTAAGCAAAATCTACTATCCCCGGTGAACTAACAAAGTAGTATGACCAATTGAGTATAATGCACTATTATCAAACTAAATTTGACTTACATGCTTAAGAATAGGGAACATACCCACCACTTCTTATGTTGGTGTTGGTCCCTCTCTAGATACAACGTGATACACATGCCCATACTGTAGCTATGGTTACAGCCCTTGAGGTGGAGCAGATAGTGCTGGCACTTCTGCCACTGACTGGATCAGTGACGGCCAACGCTATCCCTGGGGCGCTTGGTACCCTCGTTCTTCCCCCAGCTCCTGTGTCGCTCGATTTCCTCTAGGGAACTTCCTCACAAAGTGTCTTTATCTCCACAAATGTAGCAATTCCCTTGAAATTGATGCCTATATGACCGTTTCCCCTGTTGTCCCTAACCCTGTTGCCATTAGTCCTGGTGGCCTCTCTGTTGCTGGCCCTAGATCTGTTAGCCCTGCTTGTTCCGATTATTGGAACCTTTATACCTATTGTACTGATCACTAGACTGTGACCCCCTAAATTGTTGGCCCCCTGACTGCTGTGCCCATTCATTTTACTCTTATGGTTCGATATCTCTAGGTTAGGTCTCTTCTCCCCTTTATTTTTTTGAAATTCCTTGTGATCCTGGCAATGCAGTAAAACGACATTCACCATCTGAGTATAGGTGGTGAAAGCTAGATTCCCTAGTAAAGACTTCCTGATGTGCCAAGCTATCCAGGACACAAACTTATACATCTTTTTCTCTTTCATGTTTACCTCATCCCCAGAAAATTAGGGCAGTACAGCAAACTCATCCTTGTACTCGGCTATTGTATGACCTTCCTGCTTAAGGTCCATGAACTTTCTTCTCATCTCGAATTTCATTATCGATTTATTTCCCTCGAACTTACCCCAGAACTTGTCAATCGTCAACTTGTCTCGCTCCTCTAGAGTGGTGACAGACTCCCACCACTCTACAACTTCCCCAACCAAACAAATTGAGGCTAAGATCTTCTTATGCACTGGTATACACTCTACCATCCTCAAGTACCATTGTATAATATTTTTCAACTGATTGGCCACCAGAATATTGGGACACCCATAAAACTTCGGTGGATGGCCTTTAGTGAATGCCTCCCTAGCTCTATCCTATATTGAACTAGGTGTATGCACTTTTAGTACCACTTGCTGCGGTGGTGGTGGTGGATGTTGCTGCTATGGTGGCTGACAATGTTGTGGCATAGCGTCCATCACTGTGGGAAATGCCTGACTTATAATAGTGGCAATCTCTATTGGACCAACCACAGGAGGGGTTGGTGGTGGTTGTGGGTGCGGCTGCGGCTCTTGTTGAGCCCCCTCCTCTGCAGCCTGTATGGCGACACATCGTGGTATGCCTCTCCTACTGTTTTCCATCTACAAGCAAACTATTTTCATCATAGCAACAAATAAGAAAGAATACAATGATCCTTAAATTTAGGTCTCTACACATCGAATAACGCAATGCAGAGCGTAATGAACGCATCACAAATCCTAAGGATGCTAGAACCTTGATGCTCTGATAATAACCTCCATTTTCCACGTAAAGATTGGTCAGACACAGTACACCGAAGATGGGGCTTATCCAGCAATCTATATCATTCTCAGCATCGAACCATAATAAAACATTTGAATTATTGAATCCACATGCACACTAAAATCGGCTAAATTAATAACCGATAACAAATAATAAATCCAGCATCGAGATAATAATAAAACTCCAACATAAGTAATATAACTATCCTAAAAGACTGAATAATAAAGTCGGGCTTATGCCCATATAATATCTGAAATAATAAACTAACTGGATGGAAAATAGCAACCTATGCAAGTGTCAAATGAATGGAATCTATGGATGTGAAAATACATCGGTAAGTCTGGTCTCCTATTAGCCATGTTGTCCCGATCTATATAAACCTAGCGGAAAAACATTTTATAATTTGGGTTAGCGCCCTAGAGATGCAAGAATTAACTTACGAAAATTAATATCCAATAATACAGTTAATTCAAAGTCTGTACCACCCATCAGCGCTCGCATGCGATAAGTACCTCACCCCTCATCTAAGTACAATACTACATGCATATCGGCCCAAATCCCTAATTGTGAAAGACTGATACATGTAACAATAATTAACACGTGATGCATCTCATATAATTCACATAAGGAAGTTAACCATTTACACATGCATTCCTATTTCCTTGAGTACCCCAATTGTGCTACCCATAAAAGTCACATAACCATCTGTTGATATCAAAATTAATATGCTGATATAGACGAATAATAAGAAGACACGTGTCGACCTACGTGGCACAATAGCAACGAGGAATTTTATTTCCCCGACTAAGTCATACTCACTCCGAGCAGCAAGTGCACTCCGAGGAACTCCAACACTCCGGGGAACTCCTGAACGACGAGCAACTAAGGCGGTCCGAGCTGTATCTCGGCCACAGCATTGATTGCCAGATAATCAACAGTTCAACTATTCATTGAATGCTTATCATACAGACGTATATTCTTGAAGGGCATTAATTGTTTACCCTTTCACATGTACAGCCCAAGGGCTATAAATACATTGTATCACCCTCATTCAAAGGGACCGGATTTTCTTGATAGAATTACATATCGAGAACTCCAAAACACTTGGCAATAACAGAAACAGTGGACGTAGGGCATTCTTATAAGGCTGAACCACTTTAAAATTCTTTGTCTCATTTATATTTATCTGTGATTATATAATTAGAAGCATTCTAATTTTTTACATCAACAGATTGGCGCCGTCTGTGGGAAACGACTGTTGTTATCGTTTTTCACCAAAAATCATTCATCATGAATGGCAGATAATTCGGAATCCAGCAATCGAAACGCTGGAAATGCTGGAAATCCTCCAAATCTCTCTGCACCTCCAGATCTGGCTAGAATTATGACGAATCTGGCTCAAGGACAAACCGCCATGCAAGAGACAATGCGGCAACTCATACAGACCCTTCGTGGCGGTGCACCTGCACATTCGGGACAACGAAGTGGTCAGAGGCAAACCTATTTACTTTCTTCACGATCCAGGCGTACAGATGCGTATCGTAATGAGGAATCTGATGATTTCTCTTATCAACCTGGGCGAACTTCATCAATACGGGCTACAGATACTGAGCAACGTATCACTCTCTCCCCAGAGAGACCCAGTGCTTTGGAAAGACTGAGTAGGGTGTCTCCTTTCAGTCGAGGCCCTAGGAGGAATATGAGTCCACCTAAAACCATGTCGGGGAGTTTTCGACAACCATCAGATCTAAGAAAAGGATCAGCACAATCACGACCGGTTGCTCGTCAAGATAGATCTCAGGAGGCCACGTCAGAACAATCAATTGCTCGAACTAATAAGCCCGAGGAAGGAAATGATGCGTGGAAAGGTTCCATTCAGCGGTTGGAAGATAGATTGGGAGAAATGGCTAAGGCAAAGAATCCCCTACAACGAACTTTTGTTCAAAGGACACCTTTTGTCCAGGCCATTGTGGATTTTCCTACCCCGTCAAAGTTTAAAGCACCTGTGGTGACCCCCAAATATGATGGAAAGACAGATCCTGTTCTGCACTAAAGCAATATCAAGCTGCTGCCGACATCTATGCCGTCCCCGACGAGATGAGATGCAGAGCATTCTCAGGAACTCTTACTGGATCTGCCCAGATATGGTACAACAATCTTCCTCGGGGTAAGATTTTAACTTTCTTTCAGTTAGCCGAGTTGTTCATTGGGAATTTTTGTTTTGGAGCAAAGCCAGTAAAACGAGTAGGACACTTGTTAAGTGTTAGACAAAAATCTGGTGAGAGTACTAGAGATTACATAACTCGTTTCAATAACGAGAAGCTGGAAGTCATAGATTATGAAGAAAAGACAACAATCACCGCCTTGATGAGTGGGTTGTTGCCTAACAAATTGTATTACACTTTGGCCAAAGATCCACCTACAACTATGTCAGAGTTGATGGAAAAAGCGGCCAAAATCATGAATGCCGAGGAGGCTATGGCTGCGAAGAAGAATATGGATAAAGAAACCAAGGTGGAAGTCGACAAATCTAAGAAGAATGAGCATAAGGGTAATGGCGGTGACAAGCATTCGAAGAATAATAAGTCGTCATGGGAAGTCCTGAAGAAATTCGATAATTATACTCCTTTGAAAATGGGTATTAATTATGTCTTGGAAGAAATCAAAAATAACGAAGAAGTAAAGTGGCCAAAGAAACTGAGGTCAGACCCTGATACGAGGAATAGGGAGAAATATTGCGAGTTCCATAAGGATCATGGCCATATGACCAAAAATTGCATAGCTCTTCAGAACGAGATCGAAACACTCATCCGAAGAGGGAAGCTAGCAAAGTATGTTGATCGGGGAGGTGAAAGAAGAAATAATGATCGAACTAGAGAAAAGTCTAGATCTCCTCGTCGAGCAGAGGAGAAAAAGAAGAGAGATCATGAAGATGATACATAGGATGACCCCGATCTTCCCAAAAGGCCAAGACAACCAGAACGCGAGGTATTTTCAATACGTTTTGGAACATTTGGTTGTAATGTCATTACAGGCGGAGATGCAGGAGGAGGAGATCTTACTGCAGAAAGAAAAACTTACCTCGGTGAGGCTCAGGCTTGCTCATACATTCAACGGATAAATTTGGCTGAGGAAGATCGCCCGAGGAAGATAAACAAAGAGAAGCTGGTCATTGGTTTTTCAAAAAACGACCTTGCAGGTGTTCTTTACCCTCATGACGACCCTCTGGTGATCAAAATGAGGATGAAAGAAGTAATGATTTCAAGGGTTCTGGTAGATAATGGTAGTTCGGCAGACATCATGTTCTACTCATGCTTTGACAGTTTAAATTTAAAATTATCTCAATTGGAGCCTTATCATAGACCTCTCCTGGGTTTTGCTGGCGAGAAAGTTTTTCCACTTGGGACGATCAAGTTGGATATATTCATTGGAACTTGGCCTGCTTGTCGAACAGAAAGAATACGCTTCTTTGTGATGGATAAAAATGTGCAATCAACTTACAACATCATCATGGGAAGAGTTGGTTTGAAGAAGTTCGAAGCAGTTCCATCTACAGTACATTAGTGTTTAAAATTCCCAACAAATTTTGGAGTAGGAGTTGTGAAAGGTGATCAAAAAGTAGCTCGGGAATGCTATTATTCATCTGCAGAGCAAGAGGAGATTGAAGAGTCAAGGAAAAAGACTAATACCTACCAGGTGGATGAAGGTACAGAAATTGAAACACTCGATCCCAGAGATGAATCCCAACTTGTAAAAGGACAGGTGGTGGAATCTACAGAAAATGTTATTCTGGATGACGAGCACCCTGAATGAATAACCCAGATAGGTTCGACGTTGGACGCTTCAATAAAACAGGAGTTGATAAATTTCTTGAGAAACAGAAAGAAAACTTTTGCATGGAGTCATGAAGACATGCCAGGAATAGATCCAAACTTCTTATGTCATGAGCTCAATGCAAATAAGGAGATCAAGCCTCTAAAGCAGAGAAGAAGAGTATTTAGTCCCGAAAAGAATCAAGCTATACAAGAGGAGGTCGAGAAGCTCCAGAAAGCCCAATTCATTGAAGATGTGAAATATCCAGACTGGTTAGCAAATGTGGTGATGGTAAAGAAGAAAAACAATAAATGGAGAATGTGTGTTGATTTCACCGATCTCAACAAGGCATGCCCAAAGGATCACTTTCCATTGCCCAGAATTGATCAACTAGTGGATGCTACCTCGGGACACGAGCTGCTCAGCTTCATGGATGCTTACTCTAGCTACAATCAGATCAAAATGAAACCTGAAGATAGGAAAAATACTTCTTTTATCACCCCTAGGGGAACTTATTGTTACAATGTTATGCCTTTTGGTTTGAAAAATGCAGGAGCGACATACCAGCGGCTGATGAACAAGGTTTTTGCCGAACAAATCAGTTGCAATATGGAAGTCTATGTCGATGATATGCTGACAAAGAGCAAGAAAGTTGCTGATCATCTAGTTGACTTAGGTCAGACCTTTGATCAACTGGATAAATACCAAATGAAGCTCAACCCGACGAAGTGCACATTTGGAGTACGAGAAGGAATGTTCCTCGGGTACATCGTCAACCAGCGAGGCATTGAGGCGAATCCAGAAAAGATCAAAGCTCTTTTAGGGTTGCGATCTCCAATGACGAAGAAAGAGGTGCAGAGTCTTACAGGACGAGTTGCGGCGCTCAACAGATTTGTATCCCGAGCAACTGATCGATGCCTCCCATTCTTCAAAACACTTCGAAAAACTTTCGAGTGGAATGATGAATGTGAAAAAGCCTTTCAAGACTTGAAGAAATATTTGGGAGCACCTCCACTGTTGTCTAGACCAGTAATGGGAGAAAAGTTGTACTTATACCTGGCTGTATCAGAGAATGCAGTCAGCTCGGCATTGATCAGAATGGAGAATGGAGTCCAGAAGCCAATTTATTACACAAGTAAGGCTTTCCAAGGTGCAGAGATCAGGTACCTAAAGCTGGAAAAATTGGCATTGGCATTAATTGAGGCAAGTAGAAGAATGAGACCATATTTCCAGGTCCATACCGTCGTCGTGTATACCGACATGCCCTTGAGATAAGCCCTTCATAAACCAGAAAAATCAGGGAGACTAATGTACTGGGCAATAGAGCTCGGTGAATATGATATTGTGTATGAACCCAGATCATCACTAAAAGGGCAAGCTGTAGCAGATTTTATAGCAGAGTTTACATATCCTGATACCCTCGAGGAATAAAAGTTGCTCGCTGATCAACCTGTGGATGTTACAGGATCAACAAACATAAACTCAGACCAACTCTGGTTGGTAAAAGGGCTTGTGGATGTAGAAGGATCATCAAATTCGAACTCAGACCAACTCCGGTTGGTAAAAGGGCGAGAAGAGATGGTCAATGAAGAGAGAGAAATACCAGGGGAGGATGAAAGGAAACAACAAATATTTCACCGAGGAACTCTGTCAGATAAGAAATTTGAAGACGAGTTACCTATATGGAGATTATATGTAGATGGGTCATCTTGCACAACAGGTTGTGGGGCAGGGATTATTTTGAACACCCCAGACGAGATTGACATGGAATATGCCTTGCGATTCCAATTCAAAGCCTCCAATAATGAGGCTGAGTATGAGGCCTTGATAGCAGGTCTTAATTTAGCAAATATTATGGAAGCGCAACAAGTGATGGTATTCAGTGATTCTCAATTAATTGTGAATCAGATGATGGGAACATATGCAGTTAAAGGAGAATTAATGGTCAAGTATCATGCAAAGGCGATGGAGTTATTGGCAGAATTTGATGCCATTCAGTTGATCAGAATACCAAGAATGGAGAATGCACAAGCAAACGCATTGGCCCGACTAGCATCAGCTACTCGTACCGAGCTGCGAAGAACGATACCAATTGAAGTATTAGAAAGTCGAAGCATAGATGAAGACCTGACGATGAATATTATTACCCTTGATTTATGACCATCTTGGATGGATCCCATCAGGGCATATATTGAGGAGGGAGAACTACCGGAGGATAAGCTCGCTACCAAGAAATTAAAGTTTAAAGCTGCTCGGTATGTACTAATTAATGGGGTTTTGTATAGACGAGAAATTATGGCAGGTTTGTAAAGATGTGTACATCCCTCCGAGGTGAAAGAATTGATTGAAGAGATACATGAAGGGTCCTGTGGAGCCCATATAGCAGGTCGAACACTTTTGCAAAGGGTAATGACGCAGGGATACTATTGGCCAACGATGAGGGCTGATTGTATAGCTTATGGTAAGAGATGTGATAAATGCCAACGCTTTTCCTCCATCCGACGAACTCCACAAGCATTATTGACACCCATAACTTCCCCTTGGCCATTTTCCATGTGGGGAATTGATTTGGTTGGACCACTGCCAACGACCCGAGGAAGATTCAAGTACCTCGTCGTCGCAGTGGATTATTTTACTAAGTGGGTTGAAGTTGAGCCCCTTATTGATATGACATACGAGAAGGTGTACCAATTCATTTGGAAGAACATCATCTGCCGATATGGTCTCCCTCATGCCTTCATCACAGACCATGGAACACAATTTGAAAACGAGGAGTTTGCCGCCTATTATCATCAATCAAACATTTTGAAGGTTCATTCAGCACCAGGCCATCCTCAAAGTAATGGACAGACTGAAGTGATGAATAGAACATTACTAAATGGTTTGAAGAAGAGGCTAAGTGAGGCTAAAGCTAATTGGATTAATGAGCTACAGTCAGTATTGTGGGCCTACCAAACAACTCCCCGAGCAGTAACTGGAGAATCACCATATATGCTGGCATTTGGAAGTGAGGCCGTAATACCTGCGGAGTTGGGTGTTCCAACACACAGAGTGCTGAATTTCAATTCCCCAGTCAGCGACTTGATGAGGAGATTAGATTTGGACATGCTCGAGGAGGTTAGAGAAGAGGCAGCCATTAGGAATGCTGCTTACCAACAACGAACAGCCCTATTCTACAACAAGAGGGTGAAAATGCGACTTAAAAGAAGGAGATTATGTGCTAAAGAAGGTCATTCAGAAGCACAATAAGTTGGAAGCAAACTGGCATGGACCTTATCGATTTACAGAAGTTGTTCGACCAGGAACTTACCGAATAGCAACTCTAGAAAGAGAGGAATTTAAGAATGCATGGAATGCTGAACACCTACGCAAGTATTATCAGTGATGTAAAATGTAAAGTAGTTCCATCAATATGAATAAAACGACGATATTTCGCCATCTTCTCTCTTTTTATTGAAAGTTTTTCGGGGAATACTAGTGTGTAACACTACGCTGCTCGACAGTAAAAACAACACGATAGTTCAAGCTCAGACCAACTCCGGTTGGTAAAAGGGCGAGAACACGATAGTTCGAAATCAGACCAACTCCGGTTGGTAAAAGGGTGATAACAAACCATACTCCTTTGGTTAGGAGGCGTACACTAGCTCAGACCAACTCCGGTTGGTAAAAGGGCGAGTGGACATGATAGTTCTAACTCAGACCAATTTCGATTGGTAAAAGGGAAAGAACACGATAGTTCAAGCTCAGACCAACTCCGGTTGGTAAAAGGGCGAGAAAAAACCATACTCCTTTGGTTAGGAGGCTGACACTGGCTCAGACCAATTTTAGTAAAAGGGCAAGTGGACATGATAGTTCGAACTGAGACCAACTCCGGTTGGTAAAAGGGCGAGAACAACATCAACATTCCTAAAAATGCCAACGTGTTTGGTTAGGAAACAAGATATGCTCTCAAATGCCAACTTATGTTGGTCGGGAGGTAAGATTCCAGAAAATACAAAATTTTCCAAATTGTACCAAGTATAGCTGGTCGGGGATAAAAACCCACTAACTATAATTGGTCGACAAGCACAATTTAACAACCTTGGTTGGTTGGAAAAATTTTAAACATTTTTATACTCATTACTTTGTTATTAAGTGATCGAGCAATATTACTAATACTTGTAATTTTATATTATTAAGTTGGTCGATGAACCACACAATATTGTTATGCAAATATAAAGTGTTTGACAAATACAAGACAATAGCAATACAAATTTGCAAACAAAAATGAAACTCTTTCATTAAATTCAAAATGAATTACACAAATTTATTACATTGATATTAAATTGTGTACTAATTATTACATCAGAATTTCCTATTCTACTGGTATTTTCCCTTCTGCTTTTGAAATAGGCTCCTCGCCAGCAGGAGGATCTTCCAGGCAAAGGGGAGAATTAATGAAGTTAATATCTCGAAGCATTCTGACGTTCATTATTGAAGGTGTGTCCAGTAGATGCTCGGGACGAGATACCTCGATCTGAGAATGAAGATTGTAGTCACCGAGGTATTTTACAATTAAGCTCCGAGGAATGGCACGAGCTGGGATCCATTCCATGTCCAAATTATACGGTGGCACAGTCAAGTCAAGTACCCCAGGATCATAATAGTCCCACATGTAGTGTCCTTGTTCGAGCTTCAGCACACCCAAAGCATTCAGCCAACCTTGCTTGTAGCCCTCATTATTGGCATTCTGGATACGATCATCTAAATGGAATAGTGCTTCGTTGTATCCAGCCATCCAAAACTCCCTGGGCTGTTTGTGAAATTGAAATGTTAACCTTTCAAGCTTCTCATGAAGACTCTGGATGAAAAGTTCATTAGTCTCCAACACTGATTTCTTTGAAGAGAGTTGTTGTTCCAGTTCTCTAATTTTCTTTGACATATCAGACAAAGCTTGGTTCTTAGCCATTAATTGGAATGCTTGATTTTCCAACGCTGATTGAGTATGAGCTTCTTCAACAGTACGACGAAGAACTCTTGATCCTCCCCGAGCAGGTCGAGAACTTGGTTCCTCGACAACATTCTGAGCAGCTCTTCCTCGTCCACGAGAACCTCTTCCTCGTCCCCGAATAGCAGTAGAAGGCCTAGCTCTTCTCAAAGCCTCTAGATCTTCTCTCAACTTGTCATTTTCCACTTCTAAAAATGAGAATCCTTCATCGGTGACCGGTACCAAGGCAGTGGAAGACGAAGCAGCAGACCTCAGCTGAGCTAGTTCTTTTTGCAGATTTTTTTTTTTTGTTCCAATAGCTCAGCGATTTTCCTGTGCCCTTCGATATCTGCTTTCAATGTTCTCTCTCTCACCTCATAGCCAACAAGCATCTTGTTGTAGCCTGTTTCAGCACTAAGTTGTTTAAGTTTCTTCTCATATCCTTCGTGCAAAAGAGCTGAAGACTCTTTATACTACTGCTGAAGTTCATCGAGAGTACCTTGCAGGTCTTCAATCATTTCGTAATAAGCCACATTATTGGCCACAGCTTGGTCAAGTAAGCATTTCAAGTACTGATAAGCTTCGACTGCCTGTTCTGAAGCATCATGACCAAGGATGTCGACAACTTCTGATGCACTCAGTTCTGTGTGACCAGCCTTATAATACTCATGACATTGCTGCATCAACTTTGTATCATTAACAGATAGCAGATCCATCCTGGCCAGAAACTAGCAGAGAAAGAAAAAGTAATCATCAAAAAGAAGATCAAGACAGAGTACAGATAGAAAAGAGACAATCATATGGAAGAAAAGAACTCAAATTTTATTAGATGATAGTGCAGAGTTACAAAGATCTTGGTTACACTTGACAAAAAAGAAAATAAAATAAATACCGAACAACTTCACACCTTTTCCTTGTCTCCCAAGACTTTCTCGGGAGGCTGGGATGAGGAGCTCGGTTGCTCGGTGGGAACAATGAGTTGGTCGGCTGGAGCTGGAACTTGTTCAGGAGGAGCAGGTAGAGATGAAAGCTCCTCGTCAGCAGGCTGGGTAAGGATGGGATCACCCACTACCATTGAAGATTCTTCGGAGGCAGCTTCGTCCTCTTCTTCATCTTCAATAATTGGGGGAGGAGCAGGAAGATGCTGTTGAAACAGTTCTGAATCCTCATTAATCTTCAACTCTTGCAGGGCAGCAACCCAACCATCTCGGAAGTATTTAAGACTCCCATATTGCACTTGGGTCATCATGGATGCTACCCCTCCACCTTTGTCCCAACCAGTGCGGAAAGATTTTTTCACCGCCATTTTTCTTTTTATTTTCTCCGAGGAGATCTTCTCTGATAGAAGATCCTCGGTGGCCTTCAAGTTAGCCTCCACCTCCTCCTTCTGACGATTTACTTCTCGCAGAAGGGTTAGCTCTTCCTCAACCAAAATAAACTGATTTTCAAGCTCCCCAAAGTTCGTGAGATTCTCGGCATACTTTTTATTCTCTCTCTCCAAATCCTTCACTTTATTTTCCAAACCCTTGGAAACTTCAACGAGCTGCACCTTCTCTGCCTCAACTGCAGCCAACTTCTTCTCCCATTCAACCCTATCCTCGTCATACTTTTGACGGGAATCCTTCAAAGATTTGGTTAACCCCAACAAAGCATCCTCCACTCCAGACGAGGAACTAGAAGCCTTGATTGCTTCATCCTTCTTCACAATGGTGTTAAAATAACTCACCAGCTGAAAAAAGGAGATAATAATAAGTCAGCACAGAGATACATGTATTGATGGAAAGAAAGAAAATTCAGAATATGAGAAACTTACATAAGCAATGTGACGAGTAGCCAGGGATGTAAGCACATCCCTAGACATATTCTCCTCAATTCCTTGGACTTCAGGAATAGTCCAAGTTTTCACCGAGCTCATAGCAGAGCTCGGAGGAATAATAGTTGGCACACCAGCTCCACTAACTTGGAGCTGGGGAATGGTGTTAGCCAAATTGATTGAGGAGGATTTCCTCAGTCTCCTCGGTGGCATTTCAACAGTCTCAACAAAAGAAGAGCTTTTGATTGGGGAGACGGTGACCACTTCCACAGGTGCATCTTTCTTGCTCGGAGCCACAGGGGGATTCTCGGCAGCCTTCTGAGGAGCAACAGAAGGGGCAGCATCTACTTTCTTTGTCCCCTTTGGGACGTCATTCTTGCTTCTTTTTCCATCTCCAGCAGAGGTAGTCTCCTCAAAGATAGCAGGAACTCTTCTTTTGCCCATTTTCCGACTCAGAGGAATATGAGATTCTGGAGAAGAGTCCTTGGGAATTGACACTGGATCACTAGTGCTGACCACAGGACGAGCAGTGAAAGAGGTTGTATAACTCCTATACTGCAACAAATATGAAGCAGACCTGATGTGCTCGTCTGCAACTTTTTCATGCAAACTCCAGATAAGTTTCAAATGCTTGATATTTACTTTTGATTCTTTTGGAGTTTTTCTTTTGCTGTCAACTGCAAACAAATACATAGTAAAATATCAGTCACACATTTATTCAAACATAATGAAATCACAATTTCAGAAATAAAATAAGATGAAAATAACCTATCCCATTGCTATATGGAGGGCATCTGGGACCTTGATATACTTCATCTCCAATCAAAGGGGCATGTTGCCAATTTTTGATAACTACCCCATGTTCAAAATAATCCTTGTTAGCATCAGGGAGGTTGATTACTAAGGCCCTATTAAAAAATCTAGTTTTTAAATAAAAAAACATTATCTAGAACAGCCCATCTGTAACAATACATAATCTCAGGAATTTCTATACGGGTTCCGTGAGTTTGATTTAACCTATACACCCCATTAACTATTCTCCATGTGTTGGGGGCTATTTTTGCAGGGACAACATCGAAATAATGACAGAACTCTAAGCACAAAGGGTTTGGTGGAAAAGAAAATCCACATTCATCAATAAAGAGGCTGGGGAACCAGTGTCCCTCAGCCAAACGAAAATAATCTAAAGGCTAAAAAAAATCCTCCAGAGTTACCCAAGATGGAATAGAAAAGTCAGAACGGAATTTCTCAAGAGATTCAATAACATAAACCATGGTGAATAAAAGAAATGAAGAAGAAGGAAGAGGATCTTACAGGAAAAAGGAGATCCGTTGGCGACAAACGAAGAAAGGGATGAACGCACAAGAGAGAGAAAGACTATGGAAAACTCGAAAGTAGAAATTGGAAAAGGTAGAGGATGATGGGATTGCCAATGAAGCTTAAATACTTTACCTTGGGAAACGGCGAAAGAAATGATTACAAAAAGAAACTATTACTCTACCAGCGGCTAAAAGGACAAAAAGTGCGCGAAGATCGAAGGGCTTATAAAAATTCAAAAAGGCGGATTCTGCGAATTTGGAAGACATTCGAACACGGAGAAAATGCTCCTAAAAACCAGGAAGGTCATTTAATATTACCATATACCGAGAAAGAATGTTCTATATTCCTCAAAGTTCGAAATATAAAACATTGGGGGCTTCTGTTGATACCAAAATTAATATGCTGATATAGACGAATAATAAGAAGACACGTGTCGACCTACGTGGCACAATAGCAACGAGGAAGTTTATTTCCCCGACTAAGTCATACTCACTCCGAGCAGCAAGTGCACTCCGAGGAACTCCAACACTACGAGGAACTCCTGAACGACGAGCAACTAAGGCGGTCCGAGTTGCATCTCGGCCATAGCATTGATTGCCAGATAATCAACAGTTCAACTATTCATTGAATGCTTATCATACAGACGTATATTCTTGAAGGGCATTAATTGTTTACCCTTTCACATGTACAGCCCAAGGGCTATAAATACATTGTATCACCCTCATTCAAAGGGACCGGATTTTCTTGATAGAATTGCATATCGAGAACTCCAAAACACTTGGCAATAACAGAAATAGTGGACGTAGGGCATTCTTATAAGGCTGAACCACTTTAAAATTCTTTGTCTCATTTATATTTATCTGTGATTAAATAATTAGAAGCAATCTAATTTTTTTACATCAACACCATCTATTATTCATCTCACAGTATTGGGTTTATAATTAACTGTCGACATAATTACACTAAGTAATTATTGTCAATTGATTAATATGATTATATATATATATATATATATATATATATATATATATACACACACACACACACACACACATATATATATCCTTACATATATACGACACCAAAGGGAATCTACCCTTAGCGTCCCATTTATGTTCTATCGGTAAGTTCGATGGAGTCCTTCATCCAAATGATCACCACAAAACACATACAAGTAGGGTGTTCCTTACGTTATACACCATTGCATGGTCCATACCCAACGGTGATAATGGATTTCAGCATTTACACCTACCTCTCGTAAGTGGCGCTACTACGTAGTACCTGAATCAATAACTTACACAATGCCTAGCCCCAAGTACTGATGCGTGCTACAATCCTAAAATGCACGCAACCCCAACCGATAGAACCGTCCATGATCATAGGTATGTCCACACAAATAATGAAATACATATCTTTATCACATAATATGTATAGGTAATTAATTCTATATTTACCCCCAAAAAGTCTTATGCATTTTTACTTAATAGCTCTACTACAAGAATTAACCATCTAGTTAATCGTTAAGTTCCTCGCTTAAATGATTACATAATCTTTATAGGAAATTTATCTACGATTAGGTTAAGTTCCTTCCTAATCTCCTCCTTGATTCCCCGAAGTGCATTTCTAACTTTTGGACTCTATATATCATGTCGCACCCTAGACGATCCTAAAAAAATCACAAAATCCCAAGGGGGACCAGCCAGGCAAATTAAACTTGTTCTATTGTCTAATCGAACCAGTTCGATCAACGAATCGGTTTGTCCCCCCCCCCCCAAACCAGCGAATCGGTTCGGTTGAAATAACTGCCCTAACGAACCAAGAACATGATTTGGTCTTCTCCCTTCACCCCAAACACGTATAACCTTTACCCAAACATTATGTATGAACTCTAAATAATTTCCCATCATGACACAACAATTTTCTCCATGAAAAACGATCCTAAAACATATCGAATTCATCCGGTACTAATTTTCTCAAGAATTGTTCAATGTATAAACCCTAGTTTTCAAGATTAAACCTTTTCGCTTTTAATCCATTCAAGAACCCTTATTTCTTATTGACTTTCATCAGATTTAATATTACTACAACATGAGATTCTAATATTTCTCTGCAAATCAATATGATAAAGAAATTTAAGGGTTTATCATCGATTTATCAATTCTCAATTCATAAAAATTTCAGATTTGTTCTTTTACATGCATAAGGTATAATCCCACCCTATCATCATTAGTTTATATATTTTGACCCACAAATTTCATGAGAAAATACACCAATGAATCAAGAATTGTATTGAAAGTTAATTTTAGAAGGAGAATTCTTACGTTATGTTGAAGATTGAGTGCTTCTCCTCTTGGATCCTTAATCTTCTTCCCTCTCTTAGCCTTAGATGTGGGGTTGTTAGGTTAAGTTTTGATGAATGAAATGAGTCTTCTTAACACCTAATTAACTTATAATGGGTGTTAATCCCGAGTTATCCCGTAACCTCTATATTTGGGCCCCCAAATTAACCCGAGCCCATAACCTGATTGGCCCAACGACTCTTCAAATGGTATTCCTATACCTCGGGGCCTATTTTAGATGTCTAAAATACCTAAACAAGTCCCCAAATCATCCTGAAACATGCCCAAACGGTTTTTACTCAACTTACACATTTTTTTTAATTTGATTGCGCACGACATATCAATTATTTAATTAATATGCAAATTTATTTTTCTACAAGTAACATAATATACACAATTGATCCTAATAAATATGCAATCATGAATAAGAAATTTATTCTCAAATTAAATTCTTCCAATTTAATTTAAATTCCACGAATTTAATTTATTCACAAGTTTATTTAATTAAATTTTGACACCGTAGTTTATTCCAAAAACATGGGGTATTATACATTTTCCTTATAAGGCTCCACTAGCTTTGAAAAAAAAAATAACACTAATAACATGTAACATCTCCCACCTCTCTAACTTGTTATTTTAAAATACAAACCACCACCAACCGATCCTGGTTTGGATATAGCCTTTAATCGGTTGAATTTTGAGCTTAGCTTATAAGTTAATTTTCTAAAATGATATGTGTGCATATCATTATAAGTTAATTTTGAGCTCAATTTGTAATTTAATTTGCTAAACAGATACGTGTGAACCCTGATGAGTTCAGTTTGGCTTAGCTTATGAGCATAAACAATAAGAGTGCATTTGACTGGTGTTAATTTGCTATTCATGAAAAATATTTATTTTAGTTCAATTTTTAATTTTGGGGTGTTTGATTTCAAATGCGTTTTATAAAAATAAATAGTTAATATACAATGTGCTTCATAATTTTATTATTTTTCATTGAAAATATTTTTACCCATCCCCCTAATAATTGATTTCCGTGGAAAACTTAAAAAATAAGACTAAATCGCTCTTATCTTTTTCACACATTTTTCAAATTTTCATAAAAAATGTATCGTTTTTAATCATTTTTTAACTGCGTAAATACATTCTAAGTGTTAATTATCTCACAAAAAATATTGTAATTTTGTATAAGTGTACATTTAATTTTTATAATATCTATACTATTCAAAGATAAATTTGTTTATTTTTCTTGCCAATTCATAAAATTTTGTTCAACTTTAGGAGCATAATAAAATATTCTCAAAACTTCTATAACCCGTATCCAAAGGCCAGGCATGTGATTCACACAAGTTGATTTAACAATATGCTATGCGTGCTATGACAATTCAATAAGTTCAATGATTGTGTTGGATGAATGGAATATATTCTCTTTTCACGGCTAAGTTGACTATTATAGATCTGGAGAGTTTGACAATGGATAGTCAACTAAGATATCGTTGGAACCTAATTTAAGATGCCTATATATAGATAGAGTGTAACTGAGGGTTGCAGCATTGCAGTGTATGAAAGATAAAAGGCAACGAAAGAGAAAGGGAGGTCTTGCATGAAGATAAAGAGCCTGTTTGGTAGCCAAGGATGATTTGCCTCAATCCACCAATTGGAAAGTCGAGTAAACATCTTTATTGTTGAAAAAGATACATTAGTGTCACGACTATTGTCATCAGAAATCGTAAGCTCATTTTTTCCCTCGTTACGTGAGACCGAGGGAGATAGCAGATGGAACCCTTTCTTATTAAGTGGTTTTTAGGCAGGTCATCCGGGCTAACCTGGCCGACTCTTATCTTTCATGCTTGACCTTTTCTTTCCATGCATGCATTGGTGAAATTAATATCAACGTACTGAGAATGGGGTACACTCAATACATTTTTTTGTTATATATGCATTTGACAATTTTGTCTACGAAGAATTTACAAAATTTGAACCAAATATATTAAAGTATTATAAATAAGCCAAAAATATAATATTTTAATACACTCGGAGCATAAACTCCGGGCAAATCCTTGACCCGCATAGTATTTCTCTTTCTCTCTCTTTTGGATCGTTAATGATGTATTAGAAATTTGAATTACAAGGAACAAAAGTTTTATTCAATGTCATTAGAATATCAATTTCGTAAAGCCTCTTTTTCTTTCTAGACATATTAAAATGTTCAAAATCTCATCACACGTTAATAATTTATTTCATTTTTCAACATAAATGCAATATTTCAACCACAAAACCAACATGTTTGATGTCACAAATTATAAAAAGAAAATCAAGGATAACATGCTTGATGAACATCTCCCAAGACATTGTGCTAATAACTAAGTAAATTATCTCCACCTCTCTATATCTAGATTCGATCTTGTTCGGGTGCAGGTGAACAATTACCAATATCAAATATTTAAAAAGATGAATTGGTATCAAACTATAAGTTCAACTAAGTTATGTTACAAACATAAGATATTTTAATTTCCATTGTTTTGCTTTTTTGTTATCTTTAAAATTAAAATTTTAAAAAAGTAATATGTAAAAAAAATATATAATGATAATTAAATAAGTTAGAAAGTACCTCAAGTACTTACTGATATATAATTCAAAACAATGAGCTTTCAATTTTCTTGCAATTTTTTTATAAATAGATAAATTTATAATGTAACATATATCCCTTACCTTTTCACTTATTTCAATTTCGTCTCTGTCCTTTTTTTGTTTCAATTTCATCCTCAATCATTCATTTTATCTCAGTTTCATCCCTGTCCTTTTTTTGTCTCAATTTCATCATCAACCTTTCATTTTGTCTCAATTTAGTCCCCATGTTAACTATTTTGGATATAATTGACTGTTTTACCCATCTTTATTGAAAAATAATAAAAGGGATGTTGTAAAATTTGAAAAATAAACTATTTTATTATTATTTGAGGATAAAAAGTAGTTTTTTATATGATAATAATAACTAAAAAAATAGTTTTACTTTTATTTTATCCCAATTTTTTTAATTTAAAAGAAATTGGAATAATAATTTTAAATGTCAACATAGTTTTTTTTATTTATAGAAAACTCATTTTGATTAGTATCACTAGCGCGGAGTCACATCATTTAATGAATGTGGGTCCGATCCAGCGAGCTAACCATTCGCGAATCCAAGACATCATTTTTTCTCCATCTATGTAATATAAGTGATAAATAAAAAATTTCTTGTGATGTGAGTCCGCATCACCGGCACTAATCAATCGTGAATCTAAGGTATCAAATTAAATATTTTTAATTAAAATTAAAAAAAGTTTTTTTATAAATAAAAAACTATGTTGACTATTAAAATTATTATTCCATTTTTTTAAATTAAAAACAATTGGATTAAAAAAAATTGTTTTTATTATTATTATCGAATAAAAAACTATTTTTTATCCCCAAATAATTGTAAAATAGTTTATTTTTCAAATTTTATAACTTCCATTTTATTACTTTTTCTATAAAGAGTGGTAAAAAGTCAATTGTATCCAAAATAGTTAACAACGGGACTAAATTGAGATAAAATAAAAGGTTGAGGATGAAATTGAAACAAGAAAAAAGGATAAAGACGAAATTGAGACAAAATGAAAGGTTGATGATGAAATGAAAAAAAAAGATAGGGATGAGATTGAAATAAGTGGAAGTATAAGGGACCTAAGGGGTAGTTTACTCTAAAAAAAATTAGAATTGCCTTAAAACACAAAATTTTGAAAAGAAAAATTGGAAAAATCATTTCATAGATATCATTAGTCACAAGTGCAAACTCCAAAGATACATAATAAGAGAGAAAAAAACTATAATTGTGGTTCAGTTCAACCACTATGATTGCCAAATACCAAAGTTAAAAGAACTAAGAAATTAAATAAAAAAGAGCACTTCCATTCAATATGTTCATCAACAATTAATAAAAGCGCCGATTAAACAAAAGAAATTAAAAATTAACCACATATGCTCATTTATCTAATGAGTTTAAAAATTCAGCAACTCATTGAAATGCATTACAAAAAGACATATATGTTTGTGTGTAAACCTTAAAAAAAAAAAATTAGCCACAACTATGGATGCCCATTTATCATTTACCTGATTTTTCTTTTATCACAGTTCGATATGTTTAAAAACTCACAACCATAAATACGTACTTACATAAATGTATACACACCTATGTATATAGTATACATAACTAATTTAAAATATATATACTTAAAAAGCCATCAAAGATTATACTTTCAAACATATGCGTTCAAATAGATGATTCCTTACCAATTGAGAAACCTGAAGTACCTAACTGAGTTTCTAAAGAACATCCCATAGATAACGTTGTTGGTAAACCTTGTGAGCCTATACATACAAGATCTCAATTAAGAAACTATGCTCATTATGCATGTTTTGCTTCCCTCGTGGAACCAGAGAATGTAAATGAGGCATTGAAAGACCCTCAATGGATTTCTGCCATGCAGGGAGAACTTCTTCAATTTGCCATTCATGATGTTTGGTATCTTATACCTAGGCCTGATCATAAAAAGGTTATCGGCACACGTTGGCTATTTAAAAATAAAACTCATGAAAGTGGGATAATCATTAGAAACAAAGCCAGATTAGTGGCTCAAGGATATTCTCAAATTGAATGAATAGATTTTAACGAGACATTTGCTTTTGTTACTCGCTTAGAATATGTTTGTCTTCTCTTTACCATAGCCTGTTACTTGCACTTTATGCTTTACCAAATGGATGTAAAGTCAGCCTTTCTTAATGGAATCTTGACTGAAGAGACCTATGTTAAACAACCAAAAGGGTTTATTGACCCTCAGTATCCAAATCATGTTTATCGTCTTAAAAAGGCATTGTATGGTCTAAAACAAGCGCCAAGAGCCTGGTATGACCGTCTTTCCAATTTCTCTTAGATAAAGGTTTTAAGAGAGGCGAAAATGATCAAACCCTATTTGTCAAACATTTTGACAAAGATATTATTATAACTCAAGTATATGTTGACAATATCCTTTTTGGATAAACTTCCCCTTCAGAAGTTAAATCATTTTCTGAAATTATGCATAAAGAATTTCAAATGTCTCTTATTGGGGAGTTGCAATTTTTCCTGGGTTTTCAAGTCAAACAGAATTCAGAAGGTTTATTTGTTTCGCAATCAAACTATGCTTTAGAGATTGTCAAAAAATTCCGGCTTAAAAGTGCTAAAGAAGCTAAAACTCCCATGAGTACTACGGTCAAATTATCCAAAGATGAGAGCGGTATTCAAGAAGACGAACTGCATCTTAATTGTGATAATCAAAGCGCGATCAATATCTCTAAAAATCCTTTTCAACACTCGCAAACAAAACGTATAAAAATTTGACATCATTTTATACGCGAATTAGTTAAAACTAAGGAATTAGAAATTAATTATCTTCCTACTGATTTGCAGCTCGCAGATATGTTTACCAAACCTTTGGATTACAATAGATTTCATTCCTTGCAAAAATCAATAGGAATGGTTTGTGCTGAATAGACTGTGTGACTTACATATTTTTTCCCTTTGTCCATTTGAGACAAAATGGGGGAGAAGTTTGAGTCTTATGTGTTCATATTTTCTTGTTCATATGATTAAAAAGTTGGATCTTAGTCTTATTTGCAAGAATTAGTACCGTTGTCTTCAATATATATTATTAGGGTATTGGTTTGTAATTAGTTGAGTTATGTAATTTTATTTTTCTAAGATATGGGTAGATAGAATTTTTGTAAAGGAATAGTTTTTTCTTATTTTTTTCGTAACCCTATGAGTACTAGATGACTTAAAGGATATTTTCTCTCATATTTCCAAAGGGGGAGATTGAAGCACCTTATACTCTTGACTTACTTGACTCTACAATGTATAAGTGCTCATCTAGTTTGTAAATTGTGACAAAATTGAGTCCCATCCCCTAGATACCAAAGAACCTCATATTCTCCTCATGATGACTCAATTAATTCATCTAAAGGTAAAATTATCAATCACACACACAATAGGATTGCATACATATTATTTATTACATTATTTTCTTGTGTGTGAGTTGTATGTGTTAATTCTCCTTTAAATAAGTTTTTATTAATTTTGGGAATTTTTAAATAATTTTTAAGAAATTAAAAGTTGGGTTTTAAAACATTTGGGGTCCTTTTGTGATTATTGGTTTTATCATTTCTTACCTGAATGTTGGGTTGGGTAGGATCTGAAAGTACTTGAGACTTCAGGGTGTCTATGTAATTATGTTTGAAACATGCATTTTTTAGTCCTTCTGAGCCTTACACCTGTCATCGTTACAACGACCTGATTTGTGTTTGTTGATAGACTTAAAACCTGTTCGAAATCTCATCCCTTGGATCTAGTTAGTCGATGTTTTGCATGCGATCTATCCCAATCCCTGTGAACCCCCTTTAGACCAATCAGAAAACGTTTAAACCACCACTAATGATAAACCATTGGATGAAAGTCAAATGGACAAGACCAAATCTCAACCATTGATTTGAGCTGTTATTCTCAAACCTTCCTTGCTTAGTATAAAACGAGTTTGAGCCTCTACATTTCAAAAACTTTTGTCAGTTTGTCTAACTGAGAGAGAGAAACTAGAGAGAGAAAACCCTAAATCGTTCAAACCCAAATTCGTTTCAAACCCTAAATTCCTTTTCCAAAATCATTTTACACCAAACCGCAAACCTGAGTGTTTGAGAGTTATTTTGGTAGTGGTTTGAAGGTTGTCCGTGGTGTGAATCCTCTGAGTTTGAGATCTTGTAACCAACTTAGATATTTTGGTTTGATCTCTATTTCTTTTTCATAGAAACAGTAAATCTTACTATTTCATGTCATATTACACCTAGATATGCATTATTTAGTTTCTCATCTTGAGAAATCGTATTTATTGATTATTTTTTTTTTGTAAATGTTTTTCACGGATCAAGAATCAACAAATTCTTTTCTGTTTCTAATTCTTATGAAACAAGACTTCTGATCTAGTTGGAATCACAATTGGTGATTTAAAATTTCAAAAACATTTTCAAAACTCTATGAAATTGTTTAAGACCTTGGCAGTCTTTCGAATAAGGTAACCTTGGATTCTGGGTTAATTTTAAAGATCAAGAAAGTCTTTTGTTTCTAAAAATGAGAGAAACTGAAAACCTTATCATTTAGATCTGTTCTGTAATTTGATAGGACTTGTTTGTATAAATAAGTGTGCATGTGTGCATGCATGTGTTAGAACACTGTCACAAGAACTTATCACACTACAACACAAGAAGTGTTAGCTATAAGATCTTGAAACGTCAAGAGTCGATGTAAAGCTAGAACAAAGTGTGGAAAAGTTAGCAAGCTGAGAAATCCACATCAACATCAGAACTGCAGAGAAGTTAGAATCAAAGGAGTGGGTACATATTCTAAACTTTTATATGTCTCTTTTGTTTGCATGTGTGTTAAATAGTTTGTAACTTGTATATATTGTTTTAGTGGATTTTTGGTTTGTGACTTAGAAGTCACCAAGGATGTTTTCTCAGTTGGGTGAGGTTTTACCACATTAAAAACTGTGTGTACTTAATCTTTCTACATATCCTCATCTCATTCTTGGTGGTGTGATGATTTAACTATTTTAGTTTTGCTTTTCAAAACTAGTTACATAATCTTGAACATATCTCATACATTTTTTATTAAACACATCTTGTGGTTAATCTATTTTAATTTATAGAAATGAGTTTCTCCAAATAATAGTTCGGAGTTAATTAGACGGTTTAATCCTGAATTAAACGATTTAAGTAACAACTTTTCAATTGGTATTAGAGCTTGGAAAATTTTCTTTAAAGATCTTGTGTTTGTTAAAATCAAACAATAGACGAGAAATATGAAAGATTTTGTAACTTGTCCAGACCCCCTCTCTTTGATGGAAACAACTTTCCTTAGTGGAAAGTAAGGATGGTTGCTTTCATACAAGGAACCTTGGGAGATGATGTCTGGGACATTGTTGAAAATGGATATACTTATCCTACTATACCACTCACTGAAGGAAGCAATGAGAGGATTAAGAAAGTATTAAGTAAATTCACTCGAGAAGAGAAGCAAGCCTCTCTGAATAATAACAAAGGCAAGAATGCCATTTTTATGTTTATAAATGAACATGAGTTCAAAAGGATCTCATCTGGTGCCACTTCTAAGGAAGCTTGGGATACACTTGTTACTGCACATGAAGGTGCCACTATAGTTAAGGCTGCTAAAACGCAGATGCTTATCCAGCAGTATAACTCTTTAATCATGCGAGATTCTGAATCTTTTGATGACTTTTACATGAACTTGACTGACATTATGACCAAATTACATTCTAATGGGATAACTTATGATATACATGAAATTATCTTGAAAATTTTAAGGTCATTACCACGGAGATTTGACAACAAAAGATATGCTATTGAGGAAATGAGTGATCAAAATCTCACTTATGAATTACTCAGTAGTAAATTGAGAACTGTGGAAATGGAACTAGAATTCAAGAAATAATTAACCTATTCCCATAGGAAACAGACTAGCTCGAGCCTGCGTTTTTCTTCTAAGTTGATAAAACTTGAGCTTAGTATTCCTAATAATGATTCTGATGAGGAATGTGATATAGATAGTTTAGATAATCAAATTGCCTTGATGTCAAAACAATTTAAGAAGATTGTGAAATTTAGAAATAAAATGGCAACCAGACAAGGCAAGCCAAATTATCCAACTCAGTCTAATCACAAATCTCATGATAAAGGTCAAGACAAACATCACAAGGACATTCATATGAGACCTAACAAAGACTTTAAGAATATTGAATGTTTTAGATGTGGAAAATTGGGTTATATATCACAAGATTGTAAAGTTAACTTAAACACAACCAATAAACATACTAGGGAAAATATTTGCAAGACATGGGATAATTCAAGTGATTCTGATAATGAGGAACATGAGTCATATAAAGCTTTTGATCCTTATATGTCTTTCTTTGCCAAGATAGTCTATAATGATGATATGCTTGTGCCTAAGTATGAGAATGATGCTAGTAGCTCTACTTCTATTGTTATGAATCATGTTGATACTGGTTTAGATGCTTTAATTTCTGAGAATAATGCTAGTTCTACAACGGGGTGTGTGAGTCAAAGGGAAAGCGATAATGACGATGTCAATGTATGTGTGAGTTCAAGAATTGAATCCTTAGGGGTCACTTCGCACACTACACTTAATGATTCAAACACTGAAGACCTCCCTGATGTTCACATACTTTATGCAAAAACTCTCAAGAAAAGCTTTAGACTAGAGAAGATAGTGAAAGACCTCACTAAGAAACTAGAGGACCTAGGTTTAATGATTAAACTTAATGCTGAAGAGTATACTACCTAATGTCTAACTCATGAAAATGAAGTCAAAATTTTTTATCAAAAATTGAAAAATTTGATGGAAACAAATGAAACTCTAGAGATAAAATATAAAGGGACATTATTAGAATTGGAACAAGCTAAAGAAAAGACAACAACTGTTTTCAAAAACTTTGCTAAGTTTGAAAATAATTCCAATTATTTTGATGATTTTGTTGTTGATTCAAAAACAAATTCTGATGATCGAACCGGAATAGGATTTTGCCAAAATTTAAAGACACGACTTAAAAACTTTGAACCAATCAAGTTTGTGTCAGGTGGCAAAAGACCTGTAGAAACTTGTCCATATTTTCAAGCCTTAAATAATGAGTTTGATAAAAAAAACAACAAAAATTGGATATTGGGTAATCAAGTCACTCTAAGTGTGATAGTTTACCTAAGGCAAAATACGTCTGCCCTTCGATTAGGAAGAGTGATTATGCATTTCAAACTGTACTCCCTAGGAATAAGGTTCAACGTTAAAACCCCATGAAACCTATGTTTAGATATTTTCCTAAGGAAATACCCCCTTCAAGCAATTTGTATTGCTCTTACTGTGACATATATGGACATTCTTTCGAAGGTTGCTACTCTAGATGTTTAGTTAATCCTATCTGTAATACTCCTTTATACCAAAACTTTAACTACTCTAGGATAATCGTAACAATTATGTTCTGCCTAGACAACCATACAAAAACTCTAACTATAGAAAGAGAAAGACCAAACCTAAAAGATTATTTACAAGAGGGATTCCTAGGAACTTTCCTAAACCAAATGCTCATATCCACCATAAAACTCAAATGCATGTGCAAAATATTTTTCAACCAAAATCTAATGCTCGCAAATTTTATCAAATGAGAGCAAATATGCGCAAAACAAAAACAAAAGCGATTTGGGTTAGAAAAGATGATCTATTGCCCCAGATGAAGTGTAACATTGTGGTTACTGCTTTAAAAGCTGAATAATCTCCTTTTGATTGATATTTAGACTTTGGGTGTTCAAAACATATGACTGGGGCAAAAACTTGACACGACTCAAAAAGTGTCTTTATTGTGCGTTCACTCTAGGCTCAAGTGCAAGCCTGTCGCGTTAGTAATAAACCCGGTCAGTCGGGATCGTATCCACAGGGAAAAAGGACAACAAAGTTGTAACGACGGGAAAGATGAGTGAATCCTAACTCTGACTCTAAAAAGAAAGGAAAAATGATTTGGTTTTGAGAATTGATTACAACTAAATGCAATAATGAAATTATGAAGAGATGCAATTATACTAAATTACCTAAAATATAAATGAAAGATGATTTGAAACTTTAAACTATGTGATGAGAAAACGGGACGGGAATACAATCCCCCAACCCTAGTGTATTGCAGTTATAATACTAATCTTAAATTTAACTGATTAATTTGACCCGGTATTTAGTACTCCCAAGCATTACGTATATGAGGTTCAAGCCCGTATCATTCTTAATCTAAGGACGAGTAAATAGATACCGCACTAGTTACACATGAATTGCATTCTAAAGCATCCCGATTACCCAGAGGCAAACGAGACCTAAAGATCTACAATTGTTGTATTCCTACGCAATATGGTCATAATCAATCACTAAATTCAGAGGATTAATGTTATACACATGCAACTAACACATCAGGTTGAGTTCATGTATCCCGACCTTAAAAAATCTAGCCTAGCATGCTGAAATTTATGAAAATAATTTTGAATTGCAGAAAACCATGATTAAACTAAGGAAACATTGTAGAATGATGTAGAAAGAAATTTGATTGGAGAAAATTAACTCCTAATCTTACTAAAGAAGTAAAAGCAGCTATTAAGAACACTTGTAATCACAGAAATCTGAATAATCTTCACTCTTGAATTAAAATTGTCAACTATCTCTAAATTAGGGTTTTCTGGAAAAGAAAGGAAAATTATAATAATTCTCCGTCCAAATAATGATAATAAAATGGGTTTTTATACCCTACAAGAATTCAGGAGTTTAGTTGCACTAGGACTCTTCTTAGGAGAAGATAAGATTATGGAATCTCGATAGTCGGATCGGTCCAAGGCTTAAGCGGATCGGTTCTTTTAATTTTCTGGAAAACTGGTCCGGGGCGGACCGGTTCTTTTATTTTCCATCCTTCTTCGGTTTGCTTTCGATCCGAGGTCTTCTGGAGTTTTGCACAGCGGACCGATCCGGACTGGGGGCGGATCGATCTGCCTGTTTGACTTTTTTCTCAACTTTGACCGCTCATAACTTTTGTTCTGGGACTCCGATTGAGGTTCTGTTTCTTCCTATGTGCTCATGAATTTGATATCTTCAACTTCTCTTTAGGTGCCTCATTCGAATTCCGGGTAGAAATTGCACGTTTGCCCTTTTGACTTTCCTTCTTGTCTTTCTTGATTCTTCCGATTTCTTTCTTTCGTTTCTTGACATCCAATACCTGTAAAATCAATACGAAATACCATAAACTCGGTGTACTCGTTAGAATAAGTCAGTAGCAAGATTATGAGATAAATTTAAATCGATTACATCGTTTGAAGTGCTAAAAGTAACTAAATTAAGGGATAAATTGGGAAGAATTTATGCCTAATCAAAAACCCCTAACTTAGAACTTTGCGCGTCTCGAGCAATGTAAAAGAATCCTAGCACGGCTTAACTCTTGAAAAACTTTTTATTGGGATATAATACCTTTTTCGCGGGCAAGGGACTGCATTTAGCATATGCAACAAGCCTTTAAACCCCTAGGTCACCCTAGTAGGACGAGTTGTGTCTCGTGAGGGTTTGCAGAGAATATACCCACAAAATTCGACTCAAAGAAGATTCAAAATATGCAAAAATTATGTAATTCAAACTTTTCCAGAAAATAGTCATCATCAAGCCATATTTACAAGTCTCAAACCGTAGTGTGTGTGTGCGAAGCTGGAAATATAACCGCCAATTTCCACCGATTAATCATCACGTTACTTACCCGAAAATTCGTTTTGATTTCAAAATCTCACGGGATGCTCTCACAAACGAACCTCTCGGATTATGGCTATTCTCTCGGTATACGTGATATAAAGAGTAAATATAATGGACGCAAAATCACGCATACAAGTAGAAAGACAAAAATTTTATGGTAATAGGATCTCATCAACGGATTACGGTTTTAAAAACGGGGACATTGCCTCTTTTTCACGCATTCAATCTCGTTTATTATCTTTTGGTACATTAGCTCTCTACGCGGTAACCAATTTCGTAATTTAGACTCGGTTAGGACTTTTTCGGGTTTTAAGGTATATTGGGTAAAATGAAAATGGTAGGAGAGGTTGGAATTGGAAAAATCATTTATGGTATCCATTTGTGCTTTTTCCGGGCTATTGCTCATTTTTTTTTCTTCTTTTTCTATATTTTTCTATTTTTCACTTTTTTTTTTTGCTATTTTTGTTAAGCATATCTATTTTTTTCTTGCCCCTTTATATGCACTTTTTGGACTTAATTCTGAATTTTTCCATTTTTCGCAATTTCGGGCTATTTGGTTTTTTTGGGTTGTCAAACGAAAGGGAAAAATTTATTTGGCTCAATTTGGGTTACAAAAGGGAGTAATTTTTTCGCTACTTTTTCTGGCCAATATTTTTGGGTGACAAACGAGGGCCTACTTCATTGTCCAAAATACCAATTGCGTTACCATATCCGTTTCGAGATGAATCAAGTTTAGAAATCAATTTTGGCACGTTTTTCAAAGCAATATCACACACGATTTTCATAACCGATCAAAATGAAAGGATTGAGATCCACGACGACTTTTTAGGCGTTGAAAAGAACTTTGAGTTAACAATTAACTCAGATTGATTTAAAAACTCACAAAAAGTGATAGGCTCGAATCTCACCGGGTTTGTTAATCTCCACACTTATTCGTTAAGTCGTCAATTTTCGCTCAATATCCATCTTTGGTCAATTTTGGCTTTGTGTATGTTGAATTTTACAACTTGAGACTTCAATCCGACTTTTAATGATATTTTTGAGAAATTTGAATTCCAATTTTTATTTATTTTGAACAAAAATATTTTTAGGTTTTTCAAAATTTTAAGATTTTTTTTGGAAATTTCTAGGTATTTTGAAAATTTGTGAAGTTTTAGAAATACACACTTGTGACCCCCCCTAACTTAGACTTTTACATTGTTCTCAAGCAAAAAGGACTAAAATCTAACTCAAAGCGAATGAAAAGTGGGGAAAAATAAAACAAACAAATATTTAAAATGCATAAAGACACAAAATGACCCTAGCACATGACTCAATAATACACTAAAAATCACCCCATATGCGTCGGGGTGTGACGACCTCTCATCTCTCCACAAACTCACCAGACCCCACTCACGGGGGTCGATGCTTTCCTTGTCACTCCCGTCTTCTTGTCATATACCAACAACTGGAATAAGTTGGGCCCTTTCCCATAAATAAAGGATAGACCGGGAGACTCATCATGACTAATTGGAAAGGGATCCTCGTGATGCTTACTCAAAGCATGTCCTGCGTGCATCGACTCGGAGGGAACACCTTAGTTTCTTTCCATTTTTGGAACGCATGGGTCATGCTCTAGGTCGAATGAGACATAACTTTTCTCCTCATTCGCCTTCGGGACCTCTAGTGGTATGGGTGGATGGTCACAAAGAAGGAATTCATCGATTTTATCTTTCCATTCGCTTTCTTCTAGGTGACTACATGAATCCAATAGAGTTTGGACTTCGTCGTTAAGGCTCTCATCCACCAGATCGAATTCTTTTTCAAATTCTTCCATGATCATGTCCCCTAGCTCTCTCTCTCGAGTAGTGCCTACGTCACTTGCTCGATCTCTAACTCCACCATTTTTCTCTCTTCTAACCCCTCTCTCTCTCTCTCTCTCTCAATCGCGGTATAAGTTCCCTCGCTCTCATGACTAGACACTATGCAAGATTCTAAGGCGTCTCCACATAAATTTTCCTCAATGTGCTCTTCTACGATCTCATCAATTAGGTTCACCGCGTGAAGATCATCTTCTTCCCCCGTATACTGGGTTATATGGAAGATGTTAGTCTCTAAGGTCATGTTCCTATAAGTGAGTTGCATCTTCCCATTCCTAGTGTCGATAATAGTGTTAGCCGTAGCTAAAAATGGGCGCCCGAGAATGATGGGAACATGATTGCTCGAGGCGAAGGAAGGCTCCGTGTCCCAAATGACAAATTCTATCGGGAAGTAGAAAGTGTCAACTTGGACGATCACGTCCTCAACTAGACCTTGTGGGATCTTCACAGTTCGATCCACTAATTGGAGAGTGATCCTTGTGGGCCTTAGATCGCCTAAATCAAGTTGCCTATAAATAGAATAAGGGAGGATATTGACACTTGCTCCCACATTAAGTAAGGCTTTTTCGATTTTATTTTCTCCAATGATGTAGGAAATGGTGGGTGCACCGGGATCTTTGAATTTAGGCGGGAGATCGTTAAGTAGAATGGAGCTCACGTTCTATGCTAGAAAGACATTTTTCTTTACCTTCATCTTTCTCTTTACTGTCAATAAGTCTTTGATGACTTTTGCATAAGTTGGAATTTGATTAATGGCATCAAGGAAAGGTAAGTTCAGCTTTACTTGCTTTAACACGTCTAGCACGTCATCACGTGGGTTTCTTTTATGTGAAGGAATCAACCTTTGAGTAAACGGTGCCGCGGTGGGTGGTTTCACTACTACCTCGAGCTCACTAGTGTTTTCTTTATCACTCTCATTCAAGGAGACATCTTCGGCCTCTTTCGTGGCAGGAGAAATATCCTTGTATTTAGGTACGTCTTGTGGGGGAGGTGACAAGTCAACTACTCTCCCACTACGTAGAGTGGTAATTGCGCTACATTGCTCAGGATGGTCATGGGGTGTCGAGCTAACACTAGTTTGACGTTGGAGAGGTCTTTGGCCTTGGGCAGGAAACTTGCCCTTCTCTTGGACACTCAATGAGGATTGTATCTTTGACAGATTTGCATTTATGTCACTGATCAGGCGATCATATATAGCATTGGTTGCAGTCTGGCTATTGATAAATTGATTCATAGTATCCTCGAGAGTTCTCCGTGGTTGAGGGATATATGCTCCTTGAGGTGGTGGTGCTTGCATATGTCCTTGCATGTGTGGAGCTTGTTGAAAGTGTTGTGGTGGAGGAGGGGCAACATGTGAAGTAGGGTTCATTGCATCATGCTATTGCCCATATCTAAAACCAGGATGGTTTTTCCATTAAGGGTTGTAATAATTCCCATGCGGTGCACCGAAATTACCCTTAAATCCTCCTATACAACTAACTTGCTCTTGAAGCATCACTTTATAGGCAGGTATAGTCGAACATTCCTCAGTTGAATGACTCGCCTCACAAATCGCACACACCTTCTCGACGGGGTTTGGTATGGATCCAGTTGGTCCTCTTCCATATACCTCGCATAGGTCTCGAAACCCTTTCTCAAGTATATCGAATCGACTGTCCGTCATAGAATTCTTATCTACGTGAAATAGGTCGGACGCCGATGGAGTGGTGGTCACTTGATGATTTCGATTTGAGAATTAGGATCAGAAGTATCCCGGGATTGGGTAGTATCGGCAACATACCTCAGGTGCAGCTCAGCATCGTGGGCATCTAGTTCGATAAACGGACCACTACCCATGGTTTCAACGAGTTGCTTGGAATTAAGGTTCAGCCCGTTATAGAGAAAAGAAATGATTTGCGCTGAATCAAATCCATGATGGGGGCATGAAGTAACTAACTCATTGAAACGCTCGTAACATCGATGAAATGGCTCATTTTCAGATTGTCTGAACGCTTGAATTTGAGCCTTTATGGAGATTGTTCGATGTGGTGGGAAGAATTTCTTGAGAAATCTAGATTGCAACTCGTTCCAAGATGGGATTGAGCTTGGAGGTAAATACCGTAGCCATGTCTTAGCCTTATCTTTTGGCAAGAAGGGGAAGAGTTTGAGGCGGATCACCTCCTGTGTGCAAGTTTTATCATTGAGAGTATCACACACATCCTCAAATTCCCTGATATGGCGATATGGCTTTTTAGAATCCATAACATGGTAATGGGGTAACATCTTAATCATCCCATTTTTAAAACGAAATTACCCGGCATTATACAGGAATATAATGCATTCCGGAGTGACAGTGCGCTCAGGATATAAGATTTTTCTCAGCAGGCGGTATGGGGCCTCTTCCTCACCGACGGCTGAACTACCGTATTGCGACATGTCTCTCTCTCTTAACGACTCGGTGCTCTCACTTGGTGTGCTCGAAGAGTGCTCGAGAGTGTGTCCTAAGAAGGAAAATGGAGTGTTATTTGAGATTGAGTGGGACGGTGTGTGATGATGCTAAGAATCAACACCACCAGGTAAGGTGTTTCCAAGCTCAATATGTGAATAACAATGGCAGCACAGCTATATAAAGAGATAAGAGAAGGAGGTGAGGATATGAGGAATGAACACCGGAATATAGGTGGTTCAGCCAATCCGGCCTACGTCCACAGTGAGTGTGTGAGTAATATCACTGAATGAAGGCACTAATGGCCATAGATACAATTCACTCAAGCTCTCTCTCTCTCTCTCTACTGTATATTTAGACAGAGCTTTAGCTAGGGTTTTAATAACTGGATCACTTTGCAAGGTAGGGGATGACCCCTATATATAGTGCCTAGGGGGCGTAATGTACCCCCCAGGCATGCAATGAGCATGTGTGTGATATCCTCACCAATGTGGGAATGCCATCTGTCACTGTCACATGTAAGCAATGATGAGGAAATATTCTCCCACATGTAGAGAATAATCTTGTTGCAACTGATTTGTGCCTAGGTGTCCTTATCCAAATGTCAACAGATGCTCGGCAGTCATGTTGGTGAATGACCTCGGCCTGGGAGAGGCCGAGCTGTAAAGGCTTGATGTCCATTCAATCCGAGTAATGTCATAAGGAGTCTCGGCCTGATTTCAGCCGAGACATTATGCTAGGTCGGCCCCAGCTGAGGTTGGACATATACATTCTGATGATTATTAATGCTTCTCGTCACCTCGGCCAAGGCCGAGGTAGGATTAGATCCATGTTGAAGATGATCAGGGCTCCTTGTCACCTCGGCCTACTATTGGCCGAGGTTGCTATTCCCAGATACTTGAGGTTGATATCCCCAGACGTAGTGTCCATGGAAGTGAATATGGTAGTGTCGGCCTGGGCCGAGGTAGGTCTGGCCGAGGGATGATATCGTGGGCCCTGCCCCTCATAGGGTCGATTAATGTCTCGGCCATCATCTTGGCCGAGATAGGTATCTCTGGGCCGAGGTTATACTTGGGCATATCAATCACCCCCCAGCCCTTAGTCATATGCGAGAGCAAGTGGCTAGGGGATTGCCTCACCTCCGAGGCCTGTCCGTCCCAAGGCTAATACCTGCGTGACACCTGTCCCAGGCTAAGGCGTGCCCACTTGGTTTGCGTGTGCTGTCAGTTGTCCTTTGGGTTTCCCAAGGCAATGATGGGCCTTGGGAAGTGTGCCCAAGTATTTAAGGGTTTAACCCTTCCTTTCTCTTTCTTCTTCCTCATTTCTTTCCCGCGCACGCTGTTTCTTGCAAATCCCCTCTCCAAAGCTTCTTCATTCAATCGTTCTTTCTACAGAGGATTTCGTCAAGTTTCTTGCGAGTTCTCTTCGTTTCATCCATCAACTCATCCTCAGGTACTTCCCCTTTCCATTTCCTTTGTTTTTGGCATTTGCTTTGAATTTTCCGGCGAGGTTTTGAGTTTTCCGGTGGTTCTGTGAGTTTTCCGGCGAGCTCCATTAACTCAGGCGAACTAGGTTTTCTTGAAAACTCCCTAGTTTGATCTTTAGGCTTTTTTATTTTATAAGCCAAACTTGTTTGTAGCTTAGGAGTTTTCCTTTAAGTTTAGGGTTGTTAGAAGTTTTGGGTCGTCCTCTGATGCTCAGACCCCTGTACCAGCTTCTTGAGGAATTCCCCTCTCTCAGAGAGAAGACCTTAGAGAAAATTAGGCAAATAGAGAGAGCTCAGGAAGAAGCTCGTAGGTCACAGGAGTTACCTGTCAGACCTATCTTTCCCCCACCTCTCAAGGTAGTATACCCTGATCCTCCTGAGAACTTCTATCAGACAGACGTCTCTGCTAACCAATTGTCGATGTCTAAGTCTGAGTCCTCCACCTCAGACCCCATGTCTGTGGACTCTTTCCAGGAAGCCATGGATTTTACACCTCGGCCTAGTCAGGCTCCTGACCAGGCCGAGGTCTCCAGCCGAGCCTCGTCTCAGAATTGCTCAAGAACCTCAAATTCTTCTTCAGAGGTTGAACTTGTTGTGCCAAGTGTGGCTGTGCCACCCATTCTAGATGCCATCCCTCTGTCGGCCGTTACCGGGGTCGAGTTTGCTCAGAGGTTCCCTGGACACCCGTCTACGTCTGCTTCAGCGACGTTGAGCTTGACGATGATGATGAGGATGCTGAAAGTGATGTTGACGTCTCTGAGGCGGACGAGTATGAGAGCAGAGTCACTGAGGTGGATCTGTTGCACTTCAGATACTTATACTCCATTAGTCCCTCAATCAAATTAAGGAGACCTCTGAGGGAAGAGAGGGCCTACCACGGCCGAGATGGAGAAATCTTCTTGTATGAGCAGATGTTTAAGTTAGGGTTTCGTCTACCCATTCATCCCGTCATCAGGTCCATTCTTTCCTTTATCAACTTGGCCCCCTCGCAGCTCTCTCCCAATGCTTGGAGAGTAATTATTGGATCCATTATCTTGTGGAGGGCAGTCCACCACTCTGACCTCCCAGTTTAGGTCTTTTCCGGTTGTTATGTCCCTACCTCGGCCAAAAATCATCCGAGCTATTATCACTTCGTGGCTCGGAAGCCTGAGAAGAAGATGCTTCAGGTCACTCAGACCTCGAATCACAACTGGAAACCCCGGTATTTTTTCGCCTCAGGGCCATGGGAATTTGGCTCATCTGTTCCCTCTTCCACTTTTGAGCCGAGGATACCCCTCAGATGGGGTCAGGTCACCATGTCTGCCAGGGCCGATCCTGGCCTAAGTCTCCAGAACGGCAAAAAGGTGAAGGCCCTGCAAAACCAAGGGGCACATGGTCTGTTCGTCAAGTTCGAACATCTGCTGACCCCCCAGTACCTCTCGGGGACGAGCCTAGGTGGAAGTCCCCTTGACTTTGGTAAGGATTTTTTCTTTTTGTTCCAAGTCTAACCTCTGATCATTCATGTTTGATTTCTGACTCTTATCTTTTCACTTTTGCAGAGAGACCTCCAGGTGTCCCGGACGAATTGTGGGAGATGGCAGCTCCGAGTTTGGCTAAACTTGTAAAGAGGACTGGTTGAACGCTCCTCCTCCAGCTCCCTCAACATCCAAGTCCAAGAAGAGGGCCCCTGAGGTCCCGGACTCTGAGGATCAGAGGCCGACCTCAAGACAAAAGAAGACCTCAGACGCTGTGATCCCTATCTCAGCTGACACCCTGTCGGCTCGTCTGGACCAGCTGAAACTTACCGATAGCGTGGTCGGCCACAGCCAACAGGCCATGGACGCACTTGCCAACATGATGACCGATGCCGATAAGTGTTTTTACAGGGCCATGGAAACCTCCATGATGGTTGAGTTCGGCCTCCACATAGCCGTCCAGGTATGACTTGTTCCTTTTGCCAATAATTTTACAAGTGCAATGTCTGATTTTACTCCCCTCTAACCTCTTCATTATTTGTGCAGGGTGTGACTGCCATGTACCAGCTATCTAATTGGGCCCTGAGGAAATTACCTCTCATTCAGAAGGGGCAGGAGGTTGAGAAGGTCGAGAGCTCCCTGAAGGCCGAGGTTGACCGTCTGAGGTCAGAGTTACAGAATGCCGAGAATAAGGCCCAGACCTCAAAAAATAAGGCTCAGGGTTTGGAAAAAGATATCTCTGCTCTCGTCCAAAGCCACGCCAAGGCCCTGAAGGATAAGGATGATGCTCTGCAGAGGAAGGTCAACGCGGCTGTGAAGGCTGCCCTTGCAGATGCCTCGGAGGGAATAATTTCTGACTACAAAGTCTCTGAGGAGTTCGTAGGTTTGGTTTTGAATACCTCGAAAGAGGTATCAAAGACACTACCAGATGGGCCGAGGTCAGAGAGAAGGAGGTTGGCACTATAAAGGCCTCCGACTTTGTGGGCCTCGGCTTCGCCGACCCTCAGTTTGCCCAGGCACTGCAAGAGATAGAAGACGAGGCTGCTGCCCCTGGTCAGACTGCTACTCTGGATGGGACTGATCTCGGAGGAATTGACCCTGCTGATGATGTGGCTGAGGTGACCAATGCTGATCAGGTCAACCCAGTCGAGACTGTCAATGCTCCCCCCTCAGACCTTTAACTTGATTTGTAACAAATTTAACAACCCAACCGAGGTGACCAATGTAACAAATTTTTGTTTTGTAAATTGTAATTGAACTTGATTTGTAACACCTCTGAATGTTATGTAATCTCTTCTTTTTACTGAATGCCAATCTTCTTTTATTTTTATATCTGAATGCCTCTGAATGCTATTGAGCTCTGAAGGCTATACGACCTCTGAATGCTAAGAGGTTAGCCTCATAATAAATATCACCAAATTAATGATGTTAAGGGTCTGAGGTCATCTAACCCAGGTGTCTGAGCTCAGACCTCGTCATCACCGAGTGATGTTATGAGGGTCTGAGGTCATCACCTAAGAGGTTAGCCTCATAATAAATATCACCAAATTAATGATGTTAAGGGTCTGAGGTCATCTAACCCAGGTGTCTGAGCTCAGACCTCGTCACCATCGAGTGATGTTATGAGGGTCTGAGGTCATCACCTAAGAGGTTAGCCTCATAATAAATATCACCAAATTAATGATGTTAAGGGTCTGAGGTCATCTAACCCAGGTGTCCGAGCTCAGACCTCGTCACCACTGAGTGATGTTATGAGGGTCTGAGGTCATCACCTAAGAGGTTAGCCTCATAATAGTCACCAAATTAATGATGTTAAGGGTCTGAGGTCATCTAACCCAGGTGTCTGAGCTCAGACCTCGTCACCACCGAGTGATGTTATGAGGGTCTGAGGTCATCACCTAAGAGGTTAGCCTCATAATAGTCACTAAATTAATGATGTTAAGGGTATGAGTTCATCTAACCCCGGTGTCTGAGCTCAGACCTCGTCACCACCGAGTGATGTTATGAGGGTCTGAGGTCATCACCTAAGAGGTTAGCCTCATAATAGATATCTGTTCTAAAGAACGAAACAAGAACTTGATATGGAAACTGATCTTTATTAATAACCTCCTCTTAGTAAGATAGTACATGTTCATAAAATTCTATACATCATATGTAATATCTCTTGAGATGGTCAGCATTCCACGGGTTAGTGAAAGGTTCTCCTTCTAGGTTTTCTAGCCTGTAAGTGCCAGGCACAACCTCTTTCGTCACCTTGTAGGGGCCATGCCAGTTTGGGTGTAGCTTGTTTGCCTTCTGTAGTGTCTTCTTTAGAACTAGGCCTCCCACTGCAATGGGTCTTGACTTCACCCTCTGGTTGTAGAATTTTGCTGCCCTCTGCTGGTAGGCTGCTTTTCTGACCTCTGCGTCTTCCCTTCTTTCTTTGATGAGATCCAGGTCTAGCCTTCTCTTCTCCCCATTGCTGTCAGGGTCGTAGGTCTGAATCCGATGAGTTGGCAGTCCTACCTCCGTTGGTATGACTGCCTCTGAGCCATGTGCCAGCATGAATGGGGTTTCTCCTGTGGGGGTCCTTGCCGTAGTTCTGTAAGCCCATAGCACAGCGTAGACCTCTTCTATCCATCTCCCTTTCGTGTCTTCTAACCTCTTCTTGATTTCGTCCAAGATGGTTCTGTTCGTGACCTCGGTCTGGCCATTTTGCCTGAGGTCGACTAGGAGATGAGAAGAACTATCTAATCCCCACACTTTGGCAATACTTATCCAAGGAGGCATTCTTGAACTGGGTCCCATTGTCCGAGATGAGCGTGTTCGGGAGGCCATATCTACATATGATGTTCTTCCAGATGAACTGGAAGGTCTTCTATTCTGTAATGGTTATCATCGTCTCCGCCTCTACCCATTTTGAAAAGTAGTCAATGGCAACTATCAAGAATCTGTAGTTGTTGACAGCTCTTGGCAAAGGTCCTACTAAGTCAATTCCCCATACCGCAAATGGCCATGGAGAAGAGATCGACGTCATAGGCTGATGAGGTTGGTGAGGGATGGTGGAGAACCTTTGACATTTGTCGCACCTCTTCACATAATCTGCTACGTCCTTAGACAGGGTAGGCCACCAGTATCCCTGAGTGATGATCCTCTTGGCTAAGGGTCTTCCCCCAATGTGGCTAGAGCAAGAACCCTCATGAACCTCCCTTAAGACCTGGGGTACTTCCGCAGGGTGCACACATCTGAGGAGAGGCAGTAGAAACCCCTTTTTGTACAAGACGTCTCCTACCAATGAGAACTTTGCAGCCCTGTATCTCAACTTTCTTCTTTCCATCTTGGACTCGGGTAGCTCCCCCTCTCTTAGGTATCTGACAAGTGGGTCAATCCATAAGTCTCCTAAGTTCACATTGTGACAAGGGCTACATACCTCATCTTCCTCAATGCTTGCTTTTCCTAAGAACTCGATTGGAATGGTCCTTCCCAAATCTGTCTTCATTGCCGAGGCCAGTCTTGCCAATGCATCAGCGTGGTTGTTGCTCAGCCGGGGTACTCTCTTCAGTTTTGCTTCTTCGAAATACTCTAGCTACCCTCTTACTTTCTTTAGGTATTTGGCCATCCTTTCATCCTTGTCCTCGTATGCCCCCAACACTTGATTGACAACCAACCTTGAGTCGCTATTAAGTAGGAGTCGCTTTACTCGAAGAGTTGTTTCTAATAAGAGACCTGCTATCATGGCCTCAGACTCATTGTTGGAGGCCTTGAAGTTGAATCTCAAGGCGTACTCAATGTTGGCGCCATCTGGAGCCGAGAGTACTAGCCCTGCACCGCTTCCATTGTCACAAGAAGAGCCATCAACGAAGAGGCTCCACACGTCCGCATCGGATGAGAAGGCCCCTTCTCTCATAACCCCCTTCTTGAAGAGGTACCGATCCTCTTCGTTCTCTTCCACTCTGCTTCGGGTTTTTCCTGGTACAACCTCTTCTCGGCATTGGAAGACGTTAGGGGCAGTCTCTTCCGAATTTCGGAAGACACTACGGTTCGTCTCTTCTCCGTCCTCTGAACCTTTTTCTGTCTCGGCCTCTTCCCAGGTGAACTCTGCGATAAAGTCTGCGAGGGCCTGCCCTTTGATGGCTGTCCTAGGCTGGTAGGTAAGATCATATTCTCCTAGCTCGATGGCCCAGGTCATCAATCTTCCGGACTTCTCAGGCTTGTGCAGAACCTGCCTTAGTGGGGAGTCAGTGAGGACTACCATGGAGTGAGCTTGGAAGTAAGGCTTCATCTTCCTTGAGGCGTGTATCAGGGCATAAGCCAACTTCTCCATCCGGGGATAGTTTTGTTCAGACCCTTGAAGGGCCTTACTGTTGAAGTATACAGGCCTCTGAATTCCATCCTCTTCCCGTATGATGGTTGCGCTGATGGCTGACTCAGATACTGCCAGATACACAAACAACCTCTCCCCCGTGATGGGCCTAGACAGCAACAATAGAGATCCCAAGTAAGACTTGAGTTGGTCAAAAGCTTTTTCACACTCTTCGTCCCACTGGAAGGCCTTTCTCAGAACTTTAAAGAACGGAAGACACTTGTCCGTTGCCCTGGAAACAAACCTGTTAAGGGCAGCCACTCTTCCGGTGAGTCTCTGGACATCCTTGATACTATTAGGAGTCTTCATGTCGAGCAAGGCCTTGATCTTTTCCGGGTTTGCTTCAATCCCCCTCTGATTAACGATGAACCCCAAGAACTTCCCGGCTCCTACCTCGAAGACACACTTTGCTGGGTTGAGCTTCATCCTGTACGAGTCCATGACATCAAAGGTCTTCTCAAGGTCTGCTACGTGAGTACATGCTTTCAGGATCTTCGTTAGCATATCATCCACATACACCTCCATGGTCTTACCTATCTGCTCCTCGAACATCTTATTGACAAGACGTTGATATGTTGCCCCCGCATTTTTCAGACCAAAGGGCATCACCTTATAACAGTACGTCCCCTTGTCAGTAATGAAGGTTGTCTTCTCAGAGTCTTCGGTATCCATGAAGATTTGGTTATAACCTGAATAAGCATCCATGAAACTCATAAGCTCGTGCCCTGCCGTTGCATCCACCATCTGGTCTATCCTAGGTAAGGGATAGCTGTCTTTCGGGCAAGACCTATTCAGGTCTGTGAAATATACACACATTCGCCACTTTCCATTGGCCTTAGGCACGATGACTGCATTTGAGAGCCACTCTGGATAAGTGACCTCTCTTATGAACTCGGCCTCATCCAACTTCTTCACCTCTTCCCGGATGACTTCATACTTCTCTCTGGAGTAGACTCTTCGCCTCTGTTTAATAGGCCTAGCATCTCTGTCTACGTTGAGCTTGTGGGTCATGATCTCAGGGTCGATACCAGGCATATCTGCATGACTCCATGCGAAGACACTCTGCCTCCTCCTAAGGAAGTTTATCAGCTCTTCCTTGATCCCTTGCTCCAGGGCTTTGCCGACCTGGACGTTTTTTTCCGGCTCGTCCTCATTGAGGACGATGGATTCTACCTCTTCCGCGGCCTCGCCCTTCTTCAATTTTGTTTCGTCTCTGGGATCAAGAGTGTCAATGCTGTAAGTGGCGGTTGCTCTCTTATGGGCCTCTCGCTCTTCGGCCGAGTTGAAATAACACTCCCGCGCCGTGGTCTGGTCCCCTTGCACTTCCCCTACCCCATAAGGAGTCGAGAATTTTAGCATCTGGTGGACCGTTGACGGCACGGCTTCAAACTCTCTGAGGGCCACTCTTCCGATGATGAGGTTGTAGGCCGAGAAGACATTTTTGTCCATAACAAAAAAGTTTATCTTCTTGGTTAGCCTCTTAGGCCACTCATCTCCCATCCGTACATCCATTTCATACATGCCCAATGGGTGTACCTTCTCACCACTAAAGCCTATCAATGGGTGATGGTAGGGCACCAACCTTGCCCTGCTAAGACCCAAGCTCTTGAAACAAGACCAGAACATCACATCTGCTGAGCTTCCCCCATCTATGAGGATTCTCCCTACATCGCACCCATGCACCCTTGTTGTTATGACTAAAGGGTCATCATGGGGGGCTAAGATGCCCTTGAAGTCGAGTCTGGAGAACCCCACTACGAGGGTGTCCATGTCCACCTTCTTCCTCTTCTGCACTGCGTCAGAAGATGTTAGATTCACAATCTCAGGCTTGACCCCTGACTTGGCCTCCGCTATATGAGCCTTCCTATCGGCTACCTCAGAGCCACCTCCTGCGAATCCCCCACATATGGTTCTAACACCAAATGAGATCATTCCTACCCTCTTCACTGGGGTGTTGTCATCCTTAGGTGGGAGATCTGGGTCATCTCCATCATCACCCTCTGAATCATCATGCCTTCTAGCCGGGACATCGCCACGGCACCTGTCATCTCTTCTCTTCCTAGGGTCTTCTCTTCCACCCTTTGGGGCCTTGCCATCCACATACTTTCTCAGTTTCCCGGATTTCAGCATCTTCTCGATCTCATCCTTCAGAGCGAAGCATCTATCTGTGATATGGCTGTGATCCTGATGGAACTCACACCAGAGGTTTTTATTCCTCTTATGTGGTGGGGCCTTCAATTTCTCTGGCCACCTCAGAGCCCGGTCAGTCTTGATCTCATTAAGGATGTGCTCACAGCTCACAGTCAGAGGAGTGTAATGAGCGAACTTGTCATCTGCTGACCTCTTCTTCCCCTCTTTCTTGCCCTGGGACCTCCCAGTGCTACCACGGTTCTCCTCCTCATATTTGGCGGCCATTGTCTCTTCTGCATTCATCACTTTCCCTGCGGTGGACAACAACTCTGCCATAGACTTGGGGGGGTCTTCCGCCAGCTTCCACAATAACTTCCCCTTCTTGAGGCCTCCTATCAGGGCGGTCATGGCTATGCTCTCTTCGTAATCCTCCACCTCCAACTTCTCCTTGTTGAATCTTGCTATATAGTCTCTTAGGCTTTCACCCTTAGCCTGTTTGACATATAGGAGGTGGGTAGTATTCTTTTGAGGTCTTACCCCAAAGAAAAAGTTGTGGATGAACTGCTCAGCTAGGCCTTTGAAGTTCTCGATCGAGTTCTTCGAAAGAGAGGTGAACCAGCTGTGCGCTGCCCCTGTCAAGGTTCCTGAGAAGGCCCTGCACTTCATCTCATCGGGTATCGAGTAAATATCTGCCGCCGACTGATACATCTCGATATGGTGCACTGGGTAAGTGCTGCCATCATACTTAGGCGTCACTGTAGGAGGCTTGAACTTAGCTGGGGTTGGGAACCCCACTATCCTAGCTACAAACGGGAAGCCCTCCGAGTAGCCCCTCTGTAATGGGTCCCTGCTCTTTATGAGGTCCCCTATCTTCTCCTCGAGACATTGGATTGAGTCATTCCAGGGTCTTCTCTCTTCAGCTTGGCCGAGGTTATCCCCTGCCACCTCCCTACGATGGACAGAGGGTTCCCCAGCCACAACACGTTGACTATTGACCTCTTCCTGCTCCCTGGCTCTTCTCTCCAAGGGTCGGCCTTGATCTGGCCGAGCCTGCCTATTCCCTCTTTGAGAGCCTGCCGCGCTCCTTGACCTCGATAGCCTCTGCCTCAGGTCATTGACTGGGCCCAGCCTCTCGAAGGCCGACCCTCTGCTCAACCTGTTAAAGGCATACCCTCTCTGCTGAGCCTCATCTCTTCTTCGGCCGACACATCCTTGACTCTGCCTATCAAAGGCCGACCCTCTTTGTTGGGCCTCGTCTCTTCTTCGGCCGACACATCCTTGACTCTTCCTAAGAGGTCGTACGGTGTTATCTGACACCTCATACGGCTCCCAGCAGTCTTTCGGGGCCTCTTCAGCTTCTAGGTCATCATACCTGTCCTCTGGGCAAGGGTTTCCTTGCCTCCCCAAGCGCAAGCGCCTAGGGTCAGCAACGTCCCTCCTCCACTGGGGTGCAGGTTGATCCTTCATGGGCGCCTGGGGTGGTCCCCTAGCATCGGGATGAGGCTGAACTGCCGCCGGAGTTATCATGTCCGGGGAGACTCCAGGTGGCCTCATCATCATGGTTTGGCTGAGCTGGGCAAATTGCTCCTTCATGGCTTGTTGTGTTGCAGCTAAAGATTTCAAAGCTGCTGCCACCTCCGCCATTTCGGACTGGGGAGGAGCCTGACTGGAGCTAGCCCCTCCACCTCCGGGCGGCGGAAGAGGCGGTGGTAATTCTGGTGCCATGTGTTAATAATAAAGAGCTTGAACAGTAAGTGAGCTTAATACCTTAAAGGACCTCTTTCAATGGTGAAACAGCTCCACACAAGGGGTGGTTCCTGGTTCACCACCGAGTCTCCGGTGAGGTAAAGCAGAAAAAGAGGAAGAGATAGCCTCTCGCTTCCCACAGACGGTGCCAAAATGATGATGCTAAGAATCAGCACCACCAGGTAAGGTGTTTCCAAGCTCAATATGTGAATAACAATGGCAGCACAGCTATATAAAGAGATAAGAGAAGAAGGTGAGGATATGAGGAATGAACACCGGAATATAGGTGGTTCAGCCAATCCGGCCTACGTCCACAGTGAGTGTGTGAGTAATATCACTGAATGAAGGCACTAATGGCCATAGATACAATTCACTCAAGCTCTCTCTCTCTCTCTACTGTATATTTAGACAGAGCTTTAGCTAGGGTTTTAATAACTGGATCACTTTGCAAGGTAGGGGATGACCCCTATATATAGTGCCTAGGGGGCGTAATGTACCCCCTAGGCATGCAATGAGCATGTGTGTGATATCCTCACCAATGTGGGAATGCCATCTGTCACTGTCACATGTAAGCAATGATGAGGAAATATTCTCCCACATGTAGAGAATAATCTTGTTGCAACTGATTTGTGCCCAGGTGTCCTTATCCAAATGTCAACAGATGCTCGGCAGTCATGTTGGTGAATGACCTCGGCCTGGGAGAGGCCGAGCTGTAAAGGCTTGATGTCCATTCAATCCGAGTAATGTCATAAGGAGTCTCGGCCTGATCTCAGCCGAGACATTATGCTAGGTCGGCCCCAGCCGAAGTTGGACATATACATTCTAATGATTATTAATGCTTCTCGTCACCTCGGCCAAGGCCGAGGTAGGATTAGATCCATGTTGAAGATGATCAGGGCTCCTTGTCACCTCGGCCTACTATTGTCCGAGGTTGCTATTCCCAGATACTTGAGGTTGCTATTCCCAGACGTAGTGTCCATGGAAGTGAATATGGTAGTGTCGGCCTGGGCCGAGGTAGGTCTGGCCGAGGGATGATATCGTGGGCCCTGCCCCTTATAGGGTCGATCAATGTCTCGGCCATCATCTTGGCCGAGATAGGTATCTCTGGGCCGAGGTTATACTTGGGCATATCAGTGTGGGAGGTGGAATCCAGAACTGTGGGGCATTAGGAGTGTGGGGGCTATCGGGGTCTTACTCAATTATTGGAATTTCGTGAATATGGGTTGGAGTATTATGGGGTGTAGGAGTGAGTTCAGAATTTTGCATTAACAGCTTATGAGAGATGATGATGGATCTTTTTGTGCTTTTTGAAATTTTTTTATGTTTTTGGATTTTTGGAAATTTTTGGTCAAAGTTTTGGATTAACTCAATCTAATCCTAAGTCTACCTAATTCCACGGCAACGACGCAAAAAACTTGATGCGACTCAGAAAGTGTCTCCAATGTGCGTTCACTCTAAGCTCAAGTGAAAGCCTGTCGCATTAGTAATAAACTCGGTAAGTCGGGATCATATCCACAGGGAAAAAGGACAACGAAGTTGTAACGACGAGAAAGATGAGTGAATCCTAAATCTGACTCTAAAAAGAAAGGAAAAATGATTTGGTTTTGAGAATTGATTACAACTAAATACAATTATGAAATTATGAAGAGATGAAATTATACTAAATTACCTAAAATATGAATGAAAGATGATTTGAAACTTTAAACTATGTGATGAGAAAACGGGACGGGAATACAATCCCCCAACCCTAGCGTATTGCAGTTATAATACTAATCGTAAATTTAACTAATTAATTTGACCCGGTATTTAGTACTCCCAATCATTACGTATATGAGGTTCAAGCCTGCATCATACTTAATCTGAGGATGAGTAAATCGGTACCGCACTAGTTACACTTGAATTTCATTCCAAAGCATCCCGGTTACCCAGAGGCAAACGCGATCTAAAGATCTACAATTGTTGTGTTCCTATGCAATATGGTCATAATCAATCACTAAATTCAGAGGATTAATGTTATACACATGCAACTAGCACATCAGGTTGGGTTCATGTATCCCGGCCTTAGAAAATCTAGCCTAGCATGCTGAAGTTTATGAAAATAATTTTTGAATTGCAAAAAACCATGATGAAACTAAGGAAACTTTGTAGAATGATGTAGAAAGGAATTTGATTGAAGAAAATTAACTCCTAATCTTACCAAAGCAGTAAAAGCAGCTATTAAGAACACTTGTAATCACAGAAATCTGAATAATCTTCGCTCTTGAATTAAAATTATCAACTATCTCTAAATTAGGGTTTTCTGGAAAAGAAAGGAAAATTATACTAATTCTCCGTCCAAATAATGATAATAAAATGGGTTTTTATACCCTACAAGAATTTAGGAGTTTTTGTTGCACTAGGACTCTTCTTAGGAGAAGATAAGATTACAGAATCTCGATAACCGGACTGGTCCGGGGCTTAGGCGGATTGGTCTGTCTTCCATGCAGATCGGTTCTTTTAATTTTCTGGCGGACCGGTCCAGGGCGGACCGGTTCTTTTATTTTTCATCCTTCTTCGGTTTTCTTTCGATCCGAGGTCTTCTGGAGTTTTGCACAGCGGACCGGTTCGGACTGGGGGCGGATCGGTCTGACTGTTTGACTTTTTTCTCAACTTTGACCGCTCATAACTTTTGTTTCGGGACTCCGATTGAGGTGTCGTTTCTTCCTATGTGCTCATGAATTTGATATCTTCAACTTCTCTTTAGGTGCCTCATCCAAATTCCAGGTAGAAATTACACTTTTGCCCTTTTGACTTTCCTTCTTATCTTTCTTGATTCTTCCGATTTCTTTCTTTCGTTTCCTGACATCCAATACCTGTAAAATCAATACGAAATACCAAAAACTCGGTGTACTCTTTAGGATAAGTCAGTAGCAAGATTATGAGATAAAGTCAAATACATTACATTGTTCGAGGTGATAAAAGTAACTAAATTAAGGGATAAATTTGGAAGAATTTATGCCTAATCAACTGGGATGATACAAAACTTTTATACAAAACCAGTTTTGCTGGAGGAAAAGTTATTTTCGGTGATGGTGTATCATCTCAAATTATTGGTAACGGAACACTCCAAGAAGAAGGAATGCCTGTGCTTGAAAATTTTCTTCTAGTAAAAGGTCTTAAGGCTAATCTACTTAGTATCTCGTAATTTTGTGACTCAAATCATACTGTCACCTTTTCAAATAATAATTGTAAGATGTTAGACAATTTTTATACTGTCCAGAATAGTACTGAAGTCTGTAACATTGCTAGAATGGATGACAATGAGATATGGCATAATAGGATGGATCACATAAATTACGATAGCCTTAGTAGATTGTCTTCAAAAGAAATAGTTAGAGGAATTCCAAAGATCAAACCTATCTCTAACATTGTCTGTGGATCATGTTAGGAAGGAAAAATTATTAAGGCACCTCATAAGAAAGTTAAAGATATCCGTACCTCTAAACCCTTGGAACTCATCCATATGGACCTAATGGGTCCTTCTCGTACTTTTAGTCTATGTGGACACAGTTACATTCTATTTATGGTAGATGACTTCACCAGGTATACTTGGGTAGCCTTCTTAAAATAAAAGTCATACACTTTCAAAATTTTTTTGAAAATCTTACTTCGTATTGAAAATGAGAAGGACACTCAAGTAAATAGGATTCATAGTGATAGAGGAGGAGAATTTATAAATACGGGTGTTATAGAGTATTGTGATTATAATGGTTACAAACATGAATTTAGTGCTCCTAAGACTCCTCAATAAAATGGTATTGTTGAGCGAAAGAATCGTACCCTTCAATAGATGGCACGTGTTATGATTCATGCCAAGTGTTTTCCTAAATATTTTTGGGTAGAATCAATTCGTACTGCATGTCGAATTATTAATAGGGTCTATCTTAGGAAGAATTCTAAACAAACTCCTTACAAACTATGGTATGGTAAGATGCCCAACCTTAAATACCTTAAAACTTTTGGTAGTACATGTTATGTCTGTAAAGACAGAGAACACTTATCCAAATTTGAGACTCGTGAAGATAAAGATATCTTCCTAGGATATTCTCCTGACAGTAGAGCATACCATGTCTATAATCTTTGCACAATGACTTTGATGGAATCCATAAACGTTATTGTAAGTGACACTATTGTTGAGAGTAAGACTAGAGAACCAACTATTGTGGAAGAGTCTAAAAATGTTTTAGAAAATGACTCTCCAAAAATAGATGATTCTTTACTAATTGAGAAACCTGAAGTACTTAACTGGGTTTCTAAAGATCATCCCATAGATAACGTTGTTGGTAAACCTTATGATCCTGTACATACAAGATTTCAATTAATAAACTATGCTCATTATGCATGTTTTGTTTCCCTCGTGGAACCAAAGAATGTAAATGAGGCATTGAATGGCCCTCAATGGATTTCTGCCATGCAGGAAGAACTTCTTCAATTTGTCATTCATGATGTTTGGTATCTTGTACCTAGGCTTGATCATAAAAAGGTTATCGGCACACGTTGGCTATTTAAAAATAAAACTAATGAAAGTGGGATAATCATTAGAAACAAAGCCAAATTAGTGGCTCAAGGATATTCTAAAATTAAAGGAATAAATTTTAACGAGACATTTGCTTCTGTTACTCACTTAGAATATGTTCCTCTTCTCTTTGCCATAGCCTGTTACTTGCACTTTATGCTTTACCAAATGGATGTAAAGTCAGCCTTTCTTAATGAAATCTTGACTGAAGAGACCAATGTTGAATAACCCAAAGGGTTTATTGACTCTCAGTATCCAAATCATGTTTATCGTCTTAAAAAGGCATTGTATGGTCAAAAACAAGCGCCAAGAGCTTAGTATGAGCGTCTTTTCAACTTTTTCTTAGATAAAGGTTTTAAGAGAGGCGAAAAATGATCAAACCCTATTTATCAAATATTTTGACAAATATATTATTATAGCTCAAGTATATGTCGACGATATCATTTTTGGATCAACTTCCCCTTCATAAGTTAAATCATTTTCTAAAATTATGCATAAAGAATTTCAAATGTCTCTTATTGGGGAGTTGCAATTTTTCCTTGGTCTTTCAAACAAACAGAATTCAGAAGGTTTATTTGTTTCGCAATCAAACTATGCTTTAGAGATTGTCAAAAAATTCCGGCTTAAAAGTGCTAAAGAAGCTAAAACTCCCATGAGTACTACGGTCAAATTATCCAAAGATGAGAGTGGAAAATCCATAGATCCTACTCTATATCGTAGTATGATAGGAACCTTATTATACCTTACTGCCTCGTGTCCTGATATTATGTACACAGTTTGCTCGTGTGCCCGTTATCGAAATAATCCTAAAGAGAGCCACTTAGTTTGTGTAAAAAGAATCATTAAATACATAAAAGGCACTCTAAATTTAGGACTCTGGTACACTAATGCTACTCCTAGTACTATAATAGGATACAGTGATGCCGATTAGGCAGGGTGTCCTGATGATAGTAAGAGCACATCAGGAGTGTGTTACTATATTGGTAATAATGTGGTAGGATAGAGTAGTAAGAAACAAAACTGCACTTCTTTATCTACAGCTGAATCTGAATACGTAGCTGCTGGTAGCTTATGTTCTCAATAACTTTGGCTTAAGAAAATGGTAAATGATTATGGTATTCAAGATCACCTAGACTCGTGTGACTTACATATTTTTTCCCTTTGTCCAATTGAGACAAAATGGGGGAGAAGTTTGAGTCTTATGAGTTCATCTTTTCTTGTTCATACGATTAAAAAGCTTGATCTTAGTCTTATTTGCAGGAATCTATACCGTTGTCTTCAACATATGTTATTAGGGTATTGGTTTGTAATTAGTTGAGTTATGTAATTTTCTTTTTCTAGGATATGGGTAGAAAGAATTTTTGTATATGAATAGGTTTTTCTTATTTTTTCGTAACCCTACGAGTCCTAGATGACTCAAAGGAGATTTTGTCTCATATTTCCAACGGAGAGATTGAAGCACCTTATACTCTTGACTTACTTGAGTCTAAATTGTATAAGTGCTCATCTAGTTTGTAAATTGTGACAAAATTGAGTCCCATTCCCTAGATACCAAAGAACCTCAGATTCTTCTCATGATGCCTCAATTAATTCATCTAAAGGTAAAATTCTCAATCACACACACACTAGGATTGCATACATATTATTTATTGCATTATTTGCTTGTGTTTGAGTTGTGTGTGTTAATTCCCTTTTAAATAAGTTTTTATTAATTTTGGGAATTTTTAAATAATTTTTAAGAAATTAAAAGTTGGGTTTTAAAACATTTGGGGTCATTTAGTGATTATTGGTTTCGTACCTAAATGTTGGGTTGGGTAGGATCCGAAAGCGCTTGAAACTTCAGGGTGTCTGTGTAATTAAGTTTGAAACATGTGTTTATTCATCTTTCTGAGCCATACACCTGTTATCCTTACAACGGACTGATATGTGTTTGTTGATAAACTCATGTCATGTTCGAAATCCCAGCCCTTGGATCTAGTTAATCGATGTTATGCATGCGATCTATCCCAATCCATGTGAACCCCCTTTAGACCAATCAGAAAACATTTAAACCACCACTAATGATAAACCGTTTGATGAAAGTCAAATGGCGAAGCCCAAATCTCAGCCATTGATTTGAGCTGTTATTCTCGAACCTTACTTACTTAGTATAAAAGGAGGTTGAGCCTCTGCATTTCAAAAGCTTTTGCTAGTTTGTCTAACTGAGAGAGAGAGAGAGAGAGAGAGAGAAGAGAGAGAAGTCAGAGAGATAAAACCCTAAATCATTCAAACCCTTATCTCGTTTCAAACCCTAAATTCCTTTTCCAAAATCAGTATACACCAAACACCAAACCTGAGTGTTTGAGAGTTATCTTGGTAGTGGTTTGAAGGTTTTTCGTGGTGTGAATCCTCTAAGTTTGAGATCTTGTAACCAACTTAGATATTTCGGTTTGATCTCTATTTTCTTTTCATAGAAACAGTAGATCTTACTATTTCATGTCATATTGCACCTAGATCTGCATTATTTAGTTTCTCATCTTAAGAAATCGTATTTGTTGATTTTTTTTTTGTGTAAATGTTTTTCACAACTCAAGAATCGACAAATTATTTTAAGTTTCTAGTTCTTATGAAACAAGACTTCTGATCTAGTTGGAATCATAATTGGTGATTTACAATTTCAAAAAAAAATTCAAAACCCTCTGAAATTGTTTAAGATCTTAACAGTTTTCTGAGCAAGGTAACCTTGGATTCTGGGTTAATTTTAAAGATCAAGAAATTCTTTTGTTTCTAATGAAGAGAGAAATTGAAAACCTTATCATTTAGATATGTTATGTATTTTGATAGGACTAGTTTGTATAAATAAGTGTGTGTGTGTGTGTGTGTGTGTGTGTGTGTGTGTGTGTGTGTGTGTGTGCGTGTGTGCATGCATGTGTTAGAACACTGTCACAAACACTTGTCACACTACAACACAAGAAGTGTTGGCTATAAGATCTTGAAACATCAAGAGTCGTCGTAAAGATGGAAAAAAGTGTGGAGAAGTTAGCAAGCTAAGAAAGCCACATCAACATCAGAACTGCAGAGAAGTTAGAATCAAACCAGTGGGTACATATTCTAAACTTGTATAGGTCTCTTTTGTTTGCATGTGTGTTAAATAGTTTGTAACTTGTATATTTTGTTTTACTGGATTTTTGGTTTGTGACTTAGAAGTCACTGTGGATGTTTCCTCAGTTGGGGGAGGTTTTACCACGTTAAAAACCGTGCGTACTTAATCTTTCTACATCTCCTCATCTCATTCGTTATGGTATACTGATTTAACATTTTTAGTTTTGTTTTTCAAATCTAGTTACATAATCTTGAACATATCTCGTACATTTTTTATTAAACACATCTCGTGGTTAATCTATTTTGATTTATAGAAAAGAGTTTCTCCAAAAAACAGTTCGGAGTTACTTAGACAGTTTAATCCTGAATTAAACGATTTAAGTAACAGCTTTTCAGAAACTTCATGGTTATGATCTCCACAGTGGGAAGATCGTCTCCAATTTTTTTATCAAAAAATTGAATAAAAAATATTGAGATCAGGTGATATAAAAAAATATGGTATAAATATGTACTTTCGACCGTTGAAATGTTGGGGTGAGCCCAGAAAAAAAAGAGAGAGTGCCTATAATTTAGCCGATAATTTCTAGAGTCACTGTCAGGTGACACGTGTCCGCTCCGAACTCTTAAAATGTGAACTGCTCCGCACAAGAGCAGTATTGTGTGTGTGTATATATATATATTTATATATATATATATATAGGTCCCCAAAATATAACTTTCATCAAAACACTTTTTGCTTGAGCGGAATTAAGTTAAGGAGGAATGCAAATCAACTTTCTCTTTTTGAAAAACTCTTTTTCAATTTTATCAAACCAAGTTGTGAACAAATTTACTATATCAATTTTATCTTGTTTAAGTCCTAAACATGCATCTAGGTTATAGGAAAGTAAAATAAAGTAAAGAGTACTCACAACGCAAGATGTACAAGAAAAAACCCAAATATGGGAAAAAACCTCGGGCAGTCCAAGACAGACAATCACTATGAACAATGGTTTTACAAAGATAGATTGGGCTTACTCAACGAATCGATCCGCATGGTTCTTGATGATCCTTCTGATCTTCTACAATTCTTCAATAGTATTCACACATAAATTTTGTCTTCCACGATGCTCATCCACAACACTCGACTCCACGAATGTCTCGGTGTCCACCGATACGGCTTGTTACGTCTACGATGTTGAACACGATGTCCGTCACTTCTCCACCGCAAAACCAGCAATCACTAGTTGTCCAAAGATGAACAAACCAAACTTGGTGCAATAAAGATCACATAAACATTATGCTAATGAAAGACCAGATCTTTGCAAACTCTAAGGATGTGTTTAAGCCTTTGAAACCTTAGAAAACATGTTCAGAAAAACGTAATGTTTGAAAAGTGAATTCATTATGCATGCACCACAAGAAAAGGATAGGACCTGACTTAAATAAAAAATTCAAGTCTTGGCAATCTCGTTCGAGCGAGATGACACGTCGTTCGAACGACAGTGTATCTCGTTCGAACGACATTTACAGTTGTTTGAACGATGTCGTCAGATAGAGTTCCAAACTGTTCCAATCTTTAATAAAAGAGTTTTATTTAAAAACAACTCTAATCCAACACAAATCGATCCTTTATCTGATGTGTAAACATTTAAACATTTTAAAAATAATTTCCTTTAAAAAATAACATCCTTTCTTTTATATAATGAATTCCGAGTTACATTAACATTATGCATTCATACCTGTGTGATCTCGAAATGCAATTAAACCTTGAAGACGAAAAATTGGACCAATTAAACTTCGGCATGGTTGAATCTTTGTAGCTTTGACAATATATCTTCAATACGTCATAGACTCGACGTATCGGACAATAAAAAACTATCTATGACTCAAACATGTTTTGTTCTGAGAATAAGTCAAAACAACATTAAGATTCAATTGGAAATTTGGTCCTTACCAATCTCCCCCTTTAACTATTTGGGGACATAACGAACAGTGAAATGCCTAAGTCGGGCCCTCAAGAAGTATGATGCCTAAATCCCATCCCTTAAAGACAAAATGAAAAAAATACATCATCAATATAGGATAAGGTTCTTCAACAATGGACCGACAAGTATAAAACTGTCTCGAATGTCTGAATGTGATGTAGACTTGAAATCTCAAATATCTTTAATCATACCTACACACATGAAATAGATAAATACCCAGTGAAGTATGGAGGAACAAATTATAGAATCAATAGAAAAATAATCAAATCTAAATCATTTGTTATGTGAGTAAACATGATACCAATATGTGAACATGATATACACATTGTTATGTGAGTAAACATGATAGCAATATGTGAACATGATATACACATGATACTAATATGGAAATAAGCAATTAAATTGGGATATCACAACCTCATAAAACTCCCCCTACATCATAGACATCTTTCCCCCTTTTTGTCTCGAATAGACAATCCGGTGAAAAGATAAACAGATCTAGCATGCAATATACCAATTTGATACCAATATGTAAAATTAACAGAGAGATACCAATTTAGGTTAACTCATAATAGGCTAGATAAACATGAAAAAACCAGCTAATAATGATCAAGCAATGTCAAAGGAGTAACTAGTAATCAATGAATCACACAAAAACTATATCAATCAAAGTAAGTGTGATTAAACGAATCAAATGCAATAAAATATGTCAATGATCATAGTAGACTGCATAAACAGAAACCAAGTACCAAAAATATGGATCAATATGCAACAGTGTACTGAAACAAAAGTACAACCTAAAAAAGTCAAAACAGGTCAACCAGGGCTGTCGTTCGAACGAGCCAGGATATCGCTCGAATGAGAAGCGACATCGTTCGAATGAAATAGTATCTCGTTTGAACGACATACTCAAACTTTCATAGATTCCCTAGAATTTTAAACAGTATTTCCCAGTGGAAAAATTCCATAAAATACTGACTGGAAGGGGCTCAAACACTACGAAACATGAGAAAAATAGAGAAAACTAAAAACTAAACAAGTATGAGTAACATGCCAATATAGTATCGATGTGCATAAACATGAACATGGAATGAATGTATGTGAACTACAACAAATGTATCACAATTCCAACACATAGAAATGATCAAGAAGCTCTAATCGATAGCAATCTATCATCAAACTTTACCATAGCCATATGTGATAATTAAAGTATGAGCTTAATGAACTAAACAAACATCATGCACACGAATCCAGAATTTTGACGATTTTACACACAATAGCGTCATGAAATGAATTTTCAACTGTTAGGATTCTTTGTGCAAACCCGTTTAAATTGTTAATCCATCCAAACTCCGTCAATTATATCATATTTTTTCGTTGAATGAACTAAACTAATTTGACCCATTTTTGGCATATGATTCTTTTTATTGCCTTTTGATTTTTTTCGGGGCTCTTTTAAACGGTGGCTTTCACGATGAGTCAATTTTACACTCTGGCAGTCCTTTTTCATACACTTATCATATTTTCAAATCAGATTAACATGCTCACAGGTAAACGGTTATTACATGCGCACCTCCTCCTTAAGTCTACTTACACATAGATGACAAAATTGAGATAAGAACGTCTCACCAAACTCAAATATGCTAGAGTAGTCAAACATCCATATAAACTCGTGCATCTGTGCAAAGATGGCATATATATAAACTCGAATCAACCCCATAATACAATGGTTAAGATCAATCTAAGTATCGATAATAATGATCAAATGTCCTAGCCACATGGATAATGGAAGGAAGAAGGGTCCAAGTACATCAATATGCCACATCAAACATGTTAACTAAAAAAAAAAAAAACTCTTTTTGGCCTTTTCAAAATATTTTGACTCAAATAAAAGCAAAATCCCTTTCTGTTTTTCTCAAAAAATTTCAAAACCAAAAATCTTTTTGTATTTTTCAATAAGATTCAAACCAATGAAAAATATAATACAAAAGATAAACATGTTATACTACTAGCAAGGAGTCTATCATGAATGCAAAGACTAGCATATGACAATCATGCAAGCAACTATTGATAAGAAATGGCAAGGGATGAATCATATGCATGCATGTGAGAATCAACCAACGAAGCATTTAACATCTCCAAAATGGATTACCTAACCCAAACCGGTGTATACCTAAAAAAATGGGTTTTGGCAATCGATGGGACACTACGTTTAAACTTTCTAGGGTATTTTCTAAGATCATAACAAAAACTCCTAAGGTGACCTTTCCTACCACAATGCGAACATGTGAAAACTCGACGAGGAACGGGACCTTTATGTTGACCTTTTCTAACAGCCTCGGATGTGGTTGATGCTCTAACACACACTATGGATTTGGCTTTGACATTCGAACTACTAGAACATGATAAGCCGCTACCATCATTACTCGATTCAAACAAATCAATTTTCAACTTTAAAACTTTCGACTCAAGCAAACGATTAGGCTCCTCAAACTTTTGGGACTCCTTCTTTAAATTTTCAATTACCCCTAGAAGGTTATCACACTCCCCCTCAATTTGAGCAAACTTATCCCTAAGAGTATTCTCTCATCCCACAAAATCATTTATCAAAATATTTTCCTCAACGGCACAAACCCTAGATTTTTTGAAATCCTATAACTCTTTTTTTAAAGCGAGAATTCTATCATCCCTTTCCTGTTTGGAAACTTTTAAAGATTCAAAAATATTATATAAAGCTCCAAACTTCTCACAAATCATATCACTTTGAATTTGAAAATTTTGCAAATATTCAATCATATTTTTAAAAAGGGAATTTTCTTCATCCAAAACTTCAATCCATTTTGCAAATTTTAAGTTCAAATGATGTAAGTCGTCAAAGCATAGAGAATCCATCGAGAGACAAATAAACCAAGAGTGAGAAATAAATCAGGAGTAAAAACCAAACAAACACACACAACGATCTACACAATAAAATAGTACTTTTAGCTATGATACCAATTTGTAGGTCCCCAAAATATTACTTTCAACAAAACACTTTTGAGCGGAATTAAGTTAAGGATGAATGCAAATCAATTTCGTCTTTTTGAAAAACTCTTTTTCAATTTCATCAAACCAAGTTGTGAACAAATTTACTATGTCAATTTTATCTTGTTTAAGTCCTAAACATTCATTTAGGTGATAGGAAAGTAAAATAAAGTAAAGAGTACTCACAACGCCGAATGTACGAGGAAAAATCCCAAAATGGGAAAAAACCTCGGACGGCCCAAGCCAGACAATCACTATGAACAATGCTTTTACAAAGACATATTAGCCTTACTTAACGACTCGATGCCCACGGGTCTTGATGCTCCTTCTGATATTCTTCTGTTCTTCAATAGTGCTCACGCAGAAATTTTGTCTTCCACGATAAACGTCCACAACACTCGACTCTACGAATGTCTCGGTGTCCACCAATACGGCTTGATACGTCTATGATGTTAAACACGATGTCGGTTGCTTCTCCATCGCAAAGCCATCAATCACTAGTTGTCAAAAGATGAACAAACCAAACTTGGTGTAACAAAGATCACATAAACATTATGCTAATGAAATCTTGAATCTTTGCAAACTCTAAGGATGTGTTCAAGCCTTTGAAACCTTAGAAAAGATGTTCAGAAAAACGTACTATTTGAAAAGAGAATTCGTTATGCACGCACCACGAGAAAAGGATAGGACCTAACTTAAATAAAAATTTCAAGTCAGTGCAATCTCGTTCGAGCGAGATGACATGTGGTTCGAACGACAGTGCATCCCGTTCAAACGACATCTACAGGCGTTTGAACGACGTCATCAGATAGAGTTCCAAATTGTTCCAATCTGTAATAAAAGAGTTTTATTTAAAACCGACTCTAATCCAACACAAATCCGTCCTTTATATGATGTGTAAACATTTAAACATTTTAAAAACATTTTCCTTTAAAAAATAACATCCTTAGTTTTATTAAATGAATTCCGAGTTACATTAACATTATGCATTCATACCTGTGTGATCTCGGAATGCAATTAAACCTTGAAGACGAGAAATTGCACCAATTAAACTTCGGCATGATTAAATCTTTATAGCTTTGCCACAACGTCTTCAATTAATCTTCAATGCGTCATAGACTCGAGGGATCGGACAATAAAAACTATCTATGACTCAAACATGTTTTGTTCCAAGAATAAGTCAAAACAACATTAAGACTCAATTGAAATTTTGGTCCTTACAATATATATATATATATATAACAGTACTGCTCTTGTGCTGAGCAATTCACATTTTAAGAGTGCGGACCGGACATGTGTCACGTGGCGGTGAGCCTAGAAAAGAGAGAAAGTGTGCCTAGAATTTAGCCGATAATCTCTAGGGTCACCGCGAGGTGACACATATCTGGTCTGCACTCTTAAAATGCGGACTGATCCGCACAAGAGCATTATATATATATATATATATTTGGGTATGTCCATGCCCATGGCGCGATAAAAGAAAAAAGTCTGTTAATTTTAATTCAAATATCGATTGATAATGTCGGTTTTTCTTTTATCTAATACTAAAATATTCAGCAATTCCTCACAGATTTGTATTTTATTCCACTTCGCATCAGTACGCATGTATTTTTGAAATTTGAATTACAGGGGAAAAAAGTCTTAATCAATGTCATTAGAATATCAATTTTGTAAAGCCTCTTTTCTTTCTAGCCGTATTAAAATGTTCAAAATCTCATCACACATTAATAATTTATTTCATTTTTCAACATAAATGCAATATTTCAACCACAAAACCAACATGTTTGATGAGACAAATTATAAAAAGAAAATCAAGCATAACATGCTTGATGAACATCTCCCAAGACAATGTTCTAATAACTAAGTAAATTATCTCCACCTCTCTATATCTAGATTCAATCTTGTTCGGATGTAGGTGAACAACTACCAATATCAAATATTTAAAAACATGAATTGGTATCAAACTATAAGTTCAACTAAGTTATGTTATAAACATAAGATATTTTAATCTCCATTGTTTTGCTTTTTTGTTATCTTTAAAATTAAAATTTAAATAAAGTAATCTATAAAAAAATATATATATATATAAGTTAGATAGTACCTCAAGTACTTATTGATATATAATTCAAAACAATGAGCTTTCAATTTTCTTGCAATTTATTATAAATAGATAAATTTATAATGTAACATAAATTGTAAGAAAAATAAATACCACAGAATGTCTGAAATTAGACTATACATGTACATTTGTGTCTATCTGAAATTAACAAGAAATGCCTTACTCGTGTTAATCGTGAAAGTGTGGTGTGTTAAATGAGTCTTGTTCATGTTAATAAAAAATGAGTAAACTATCTTATAAATCCCTTACCTTTTCACTTTTTTCAATTTCGTCCCTGTTCTTTTTTTGTTTCAATTTCAATATCATCCTCAACCTTTCATTTTATCTCAGTTTTGTCCCTCTCCTTTTTTTTTCTCAATTTCATCCCCAACCTTTATTTTGTCTCAATTTAGTCCCACCGTTAACTATTTTGGATAAAATTGACTATTTTACCCATCTTTATTGAAAAATAATAAAATGGATGTTATAAAATTTGAAAAATAAACTATTTTATTATTATTTGGGGATAAAAACAAGTTTTTTATTTGAGAATAATGATAAAAAAAATAGCTTTATTTTTATTTTATCCCAATTTTTTTAATTTTAAAAGTCAACATAGTTTTTCTATTTATAAAAACTCATTTTTTAATTTTAATGAAAAATATTTAATTTAATGTCTTATATTCACGATTGATTAGTGTCACTAGCGTGGACTCACATTATTTAATGAAGGTGGGTCCGATCCAGCGAGCTAACCAATCACGAATCCAAGACATAAATTTTTCCCCATCTATGTAATATAAGTGATAAATAAAAAACTTCATGTGATGTGAGTCTGCATTAGCGGCCGTAATCAATCGTGAATCTAAGACATCAAATTAAATATTTTTAAGTAAAATTAAAAAATGTTTTTTTATAAATAAAAACTATGTTGACTACTAAAATTATTATTCCATTTTTTTAAAATTAAAAAGAATTGGGATAAAATAAAAATAAAAATTGTTTTTATTATTATTCTTGAATAAAAAACTATTTTTTATCCCCAAATAATTATAAAATAGTTTATTTTTCAAATATTATAACTTCCATTTTATTACTTTTCAATAAAGAGGGGTGAAAAGTAAATTGTATCCAAAATAGTTAACAGTGGGACTAAATTGATATAAAATGAAAGTAGGATGAGGACGAAACTGAAACAAGATAAAAGGACAAAAACGAAATTCAGAAAAAATGAAAGGTCGTGGATGAAATGGAAACAAAAAAAAAATGCAGGGATGAAATTGAAATAAGTGGAGGTATAAGGGACCTATGGGGTAGTTAATTCAAAAAAAGAATTCAAATTACCTTAAAACACAAAATTTTGAAAAGCAAAATCCGAAAAATCATTTCATAGATATCATTAGTCAGAAATACAAACTCCAAAGATACATAATAAGAGAAAAAAAAACTGTTATTGTGGTTGAGTTCGACCAATATGATTTCCACCTACCAAAGTGAAAAGAAGAAATTAAATAAAAAAGAGCACTTCCATTCAATATGTTCATCAACAATTAATAAAAGCACCGATTAAACAAAAGAAATTAAAAATTTACCACATTGCTCATTTATCTAACGAGTTTAAAAATTCAGAAACTCACTTAAATGAATTACAAAAGACATATATATTTGTGTGTAAACTATAAAAATAATTAGCCACAACTATGGATGCCCATTTATCATATATCTGATTTTTCTTTTATCACAGTTCGATATGTTTAAAAGCCCACAACCATAAATACGGACTTACTTAAATGTATGCACACCTATGTATATAATATAAATAACTAATTTAAAATATATACACTTAAACAGTCATCAAAGTTTCTGATTTCAAACATATGTGTTCAAATACCCAATTGAGAATTTGAAACATACTTTTTTTGTTGGGTCCATATTCTCATCTCTCTCTCAAACACCTTCCTCATTCCATATTTTCATATAAATAGAAACGTTGCACCAAATATGAGTACCTTTTGAGAAGGTTGAAAACTTCATAGAGATAAATGAAGAAAAGGAAAAGAAGTTCTCAGTCAAGCAGCTGATGAAAGTAAGTTAAAAGTAATGAAAAAAGTGACATATAATGCATACAAATAATTAAAAACAGATCTAAACAATATCGGTTGCACAAAACTTACAAAAACTAAAACAAATAAGATAATGCCCACATTTCTAGCGACGTTTTTGTTCGCATCCATCTTCCTTTCATCTCTTTTTCACTTGACAATTTTCAACACAATTTTAAATTAAAATAAATGGAACTTCAAATACACAATAATCAAATAAATGGTCTCTTTACACCTTCTGCCTCCTTTTTCTTCTTTATACCTTCTTCCTCATTTTCCTTCTTCACACATAAATATATGCATCAACATAGACCTACATGAGAACCCGTTACCCGTTCTCTCTCCAAGATGAAATTTCGATGGAATTTTGTAGTAGAAAAACAAATGTACGAGTCAAAACAGTACATTTTCACAAAATACGATACAAAGCTCCAAATTTACAGCTCTGGAACCGGGAAAAATTAAACACAAAAACACCAATATGTAACAAATTATGTACCGATGATAATATAGTGTAGTCTATATACTAATAAAATATTAAATGTAAAAATTTAAACCTGAATATAAAATTAACGTCCTGTTGCTGATCTCAGTCGATTGTGATATGTCGTCTGCAATCAAACATTTAAGGAGATCTCTTTGTGCAAAATTCGTCACTTATATAGTGTGTACATTATTAATTGATATTGTAAATTCAAAATTGAAACAAAATTATAAATTCAGCAATTACAGAAATTGGAGAAATAAAATTAAATTCAGAAACTTACTTGTAATAGATGGAATTCGCACAATATAAAACAAATAGAAAATAAATTTGAGCCCTGCTTAAAACAGTCTCCTTAAAAGAAATTTATTCCCTCCAATGTTCTTTAAGGTTGTTGAATAATTTCCTCCCAAGATGGGACGGATTTTTAGAATTAATCAAGTAGCACAACAATGATTAATTTTAGAGAACACAATTCTATATAATATACTCAACCAAATAGCATAAATAGTATGAATGAAGTAATGGAGGAAATATTTTTTTGGCACTGGAACAACTTTTTCAAGTTGAAGAAAAAAAAAAGGGAGATTTTTTCATTAGCCAAAAAACTGGAGGGAGAGTCTGAATTTATATCAACAACAGGTGACTGTTCAGGAAAAAACTATTTTTAACTGTCAGATAGTAAACAGTTAATTTTAGTTAATCATTTCATAAATTAAATGCATAATTAATTAATTTGACCTAGAAAGTTAATGAAATTCGACCCAAAAAAGAAAGAAATTTATATATGAGCCTGAGCCTAAGCCTAAGCCCGAACCGAACCGAACTGAGACAAGTCGAGTCGAGCCTGTTGCCCGAACAAATGGCGCGTGCGTGTGCACGTATGTGGATTTTTGGCCCAAGCCGAACACTTGCATAGTGTAGACCATCTCCCCTTCAAAAAGTTAGGACACTCCAAAGACATCTAAGTCTTAATGCATATTTGCGATTTTATTAACTCTTCAAATTCCCACTATTCTTCCTATGTGGGACAAGGTTTATCAAACCCAATTCATTAACTTTCATTACTTTATGAGTCACTTTGGAGAGATATTTATCATTCATAACTTAATGGCATTGGACATGTGAATATACCACTTTAATCTCCTTGCAAAGGAGAACGCGTTCATATATGGTCCCATAAATTTCGTGTTGTGGATCCCATCTAAACTTGAGCTCAAAACTATTATCTAAAAAATTTTATACAACATTTTATGTCTAATGTTTCCAAAAATCCCCCACATGAATTGTATGTCGCTATAAATAGAAACAAAGCAGATATAAATGTAGATGCAGACACAGGTTGAGTAAAATTAAAGATTTATTGCATCGGGAGAAGTAGCCTAGTGGCCTCGAATTTTCCTGAGTGATATATCATCAGATTTACTTGGTTAATCAGTAGACTTATCTTCTTTGAATTGTCAATCGTTTCTGTAAACGTAGACAATAGTATTCACATAATAATTCTTCAACACAGTTGGTTCTCACGTTTATGTTAATTTTGGCCATTAACACCACTTGGTTCTGTGGGTATTTTAGAGAATTTGACTTTCATTATTCCCATAGAAGTGGTCCCCTTCTTACTCATATAGGTGACTACCATAAAGAGTATCCTGTAGTACCCCACTTAGCCTTACTAAGATATGGATGTCATTAAAAGCATAACTTATCCTAATTTTGCGCCAGATGTGCACTGTCTCATATTTGGAATGGATATGATTATATATCCTCCAGTTCTTACTAAATACAATGTAGTTCGGTTTTCCCATTCAAACTAGATCTTGGGATCTCCATTCAGCTAGGTTAGATTGCCACGTTATTGATTCTTATTTATTTATAGGCTTTAGACCCATTCCTCTCGATGATCTTTCGACTTGCTCTCGGGCTAAAAATTTCTTTAGTGGATCCACTATATTATCTTTTGATTTTATATGGTCAATTGAGATAATTCCGTTTGAGAGAAGCTATCTAACTATATTGTGTCGACGATGAATATATCGTGACTTTTAGTTATATGCCCTTCCAATTGTCGGTTGACTATCACAATGTATACATATTGCAGGCACACGTTTCGACCAATTTGGAACATCCTCTCAACCGTTTCAAAGACATTCAGCTTCTTCTACTTCTTTATCTCATGCAATGAATTCATATTCCATTGTCGATCTAGTAATGCACATTTATTTTGAGGATTTCCAAGATACGATTGAACCTCCAAGGATAAACACATACCCACTCGTAGACTTAGAGTCCTTTGTATCAAATATCTAATTTGTATCATAATTTCCCTCAAGTACAACCGAATCTTGAATAGTACAGTCCATAGTTTCGAGTATATTTTAAATAACCCAAAACTCTTAATATAGCCTTCTAGTGATCTCTTCCTGAAATACTCGTAAATCGACTTAGCTTACTTATCGAATATGCTATGTCTGGTTGAGTACAATTCATGATATACATTAAACTATTGATAATATGAGAGTACTCTAGTTGAGATATGCTTTCACCAGTATTTCTTTTGAGCCGGTCACCCTTGTCACGGTCATTGACCGAGATAAGCCCGTGACAAAGTCTTGTCACGTTCATAGACCGTGACAAGTCCATTACAAATGTACTTGTCATGAATTTGTCACTGTCTATGATCGTGACAATCTTATAAAATTGTCACGGTTTAAGACCATGATAGGTCCGTCACAATTTTATCATTAAAAAACCCCTTCCCTCTTCTTTTTTTCCACTATTTTCTATTGCCCCCATTCTCTCTCTCTCTCTCTCTCTCTCTCTCTCTCTCTCTCTCTCTCTCTACGATTTAAGGTATTTTTTCCTCTCTCTTTCTCTTTCATTTGTATATATGTGTTCGTGTGTGTGTATATATATATGTGTGTGTGGTGGACAGGAAGGGGCGGGGGGGGGGGGGGTTGTGTGTGCGCATTTATGTGTGTGTGGGGGGGGAGGGTTATGTGTGTGAGTGTGTGTGTGTGTGTGTGTGTGTATGTGTAGTGGGGCAGGGGGTGGGGCATTTTTGTGTGGGGGGTGGGGGTGGGTTTGTGTGTGTGTGTGTGTGTGTGTGTGGTGGGGTAGGGGATGTGGGGTGTGTATGCGTGTGTGTTGAAATTAATTGGTGTTTAGTTCAGGACTTAAAATTAATTGTTAATGTTGATTTAGGATTTGAAATTAATGTTTAGTTTAGGACTTGAAATTAATTGTTAATGTTGATTAGACATTATAAATATTGTTTTTTTATTTTTATTTAGGTTTGAAATTGTTATTGTTGAATTAATTGAGTAGATGAATTAGATGGAGTACGGGATACACATTTGTTGGTTTGTTGTTGCTGTTGGATTATATTGGATGGATGTGGTTGGATATGGAAGTTGGTTGTTAAAGTTTTTTAAAATACTTAATTTAATTGACACTAATAAATCCGCAAATAATTATATTGTCTTAATTTCTTGAGTTGGTCAATTTTGGAAGTGGCACGACCACTGCATTATTGTCAAAATGGGGGGAGGGGGAGTTTTCAACTTTTTTTTAAAATTATTTTCTGGCACGACTCTTTCGAGAGTGGCACGACCACGGACTTATCATAATTAAATGAAAAATACCTACAATTACACATAATGCGCATAGATAATAGCCTTCTAGTTATTATGCGTACACATTCAATAGCCCTTAGACCCGTTCGAGAGTCATTACCCCTGTAATGAGATCTTTCGAGTTCTCCCATTTGGACAGTTTGGGACTGCATAATTTTTGTATAATAATATTATTAATGGCTTAAAGTTGTTACTTTTGGAGGAAGTTCTACAGTCGTATACTAATGTTCTCTGAGTACATACTAGATTGGCAAGTGTGAGTGTTATTTCAATTGATCAATTGAAATAAAACTCATACTTGGCAATATACGTCGTGTACTTGGAGAACTATGGGGATATGCTGCCGAATTTTTCTCAAATTGTAACAATGTGCATGAGATGTTAAGTATATTATAGAAATATGCGATCTTGAATGGGATATAACCACTCGCCCTTTAGAGGAGATGGAGGAAATAGGAATTACTATTATAAATTGAAATTTAAAAATCAAATATAAATAAGACATAATTAATTGAAACATACTATAAATCTATGTTTTGTTTATATACTAATCCACGAATATACGCTTCTTACCTTTAATAGGTGATTTTTTGTAGTAGCTGTGATGGGATATCCTAAATAAAAATAGTGGATGGGGGAGACAAATAGATTGGGGGATGTGTTTCGCAGAGGTGCTACTGAATTTGTGAAATACGCAAAGAGATGTTATAATGATGAAGAGTTTTCGTGTCCGTATGCTAGGTGTAAGAATGGTAAGGTGTTTGAGTGGAAAATAGTTGAACTACATTTGTTAAGATCGAGTATGCAAGATAATTTTATGTAGAAAATATGAAGCTTGTGAGAACAATAAAAGACGAAAAATAATGGCACAATCAGACAACAATTTTATGTTATGGTTGTCACACGAGGTTATTATAATGAAAACGGTTGTTATATAGCGTTACATTACAATAAACCTTTAAAACTAACCTAATTAATTTATCTATATTCTCAGCTCTTAAAGACGGGTGATGTGACATTAAGGTTTGCTCGTCTAGCCACTGGACCCTTGTTCATGGCACAAGAGTACAAAAAGTATCGATTGAATGGTTACCTATTCGGTGAAAGGGTGTACGAGGAAAATACAAATGTACAGAACTCGGGCATTTCATGCGAGGCTCTTACTTTCTTTTGAGCGAGCGCAAAAGATAAAAACCTCATTGAAGCTGAAATAACTTACTATGGTGTAATTCAAAATATATTTGAATTGGACTATGTAAGCTTCAAAGAGGTTATATTTTACTGTGATTGGATAAGAGTTGAGGATGAAAATGCTTGTAAAGTTAATCCTAACACCAATTTGATCATGGTTGACTTGTCCAAGTTGAAGAGCAATGAACACGTGAGCGATGAGCCATTTGTTTGTAAATTTTAAAAGACAAACCAAGTGTTTTACTCAGAGTATATCAACAACGAGCCGTGGTCAATCATCCTACATGCGCCAAAGTGTCTAAACAGTAGTATGGATGACTTAGATGATGTCTTCTGATCTCGGTGGTAGCGGAGGTGATGAGGCTTCCTCGGCCTCTACGCTCTCCAAATGGGGCAAATTGGGAATGGCCATCAAGAACAAGACGGGGATATTAGCTAGATCCTTCGAGCTGGTAAAAATGATTATCGTCTTGGGGTACACTAGATGGAGGAAGGTTTCAAATGAGATCAAGTTAGCTATTTGGGCGGCACTACAGGTAATGTATTTATATTTATATTTCAATTTCATTTTCAATTTATATATATTCGCAACAAACATTGTATTTGCTTGACAGGAATAATTCAGTCTGGCCCCAAAACTCTGCGATTCCGTCTTGGAGTAGTTGAGGGAGCAACACAAGACATGGAAGAAAAATTTATGGGCCTGGTACTTTGGGAAGATCCGAGACTCCATTATCAGAATGCGTGAGTCCATCCCGTCGAAGGAGCCAATCTCATTGGCATAATGGAAAAAGTTCATTGATAATGAGATCGATGAGTGACAATTGGCATCTCGCCAATCGAGGAGGGAAAATTGGGCAAAAAAGACGGACATGCACTACTCCGATCGGACGTCTTACGTCGCGGTGGAGCATAAGATAATGGTAAGTTTTGATTTTTTTTATAATTACAGAAATATGTTATTCTGCATTATTTTATTTTTCAGGCTCGATACTAATTTTACATTACTTTATTTCAGGGGACGGAGAGTGGCCCTGGGGGAAGGCCATATAGGCCCGATGCCTATGTGGCAATTCGAACGAAGAAGGGGAAGGATAAGAAGGTGTTCCTGAGCGTCGCGGCCGTAATTGGAAGTAATCCGACAATTTACTTTTCTTTAATTACGTTATAATTTTTTTATTTACTTATTTAACAAATCGTGTGCTTTTTGTCATTTCAGGAAAATCTTACAGAAGTGCATAGGTCGCAGTCTGATGTCGACAAGGTATATTTGTCCACGAATGCACTTAACCAAGTGCTTGGCGCTGATCGCAAGGGGATGATAAGGGGGTGAGCTCGCGGGTGGCCAAATCTAGGATCATCGAATTAGAGATGAGCAACACCGGGTTGGTTCTTCAAGTGGACTCGCATGATGCGAAGCTATCAAGGTTAGAGGTGACGGTCCAAGATATGTTCTCATTCGTGAAACGTTCATTGGGTGGAAAGGGCAAGGGGAAGGGGAAGGAGAAGGTGGTGGAGGAGGAGAATGAGGACGTGGACATCGCTGCTTCATCCCCGGCATGTGCGGACTCACCGATTGATAATCCAGTCCCCTACTTGGCTCCTGTGGAGTGGCCTATGACAATAATTGGCTAGCCGAGCATGTTTATACTCGACGTAATTAAGACATGGAGGCCAAGGTTCTCATCACGCATGTGATAACCGGGAAGGAGAACTCCTCATTGTGGTTGCACGAATAATGTGGCGTGATGCATATTCGGGGGTGTCTCAATGCGTATATCGTGTGGCCTTACTTCCTCCTCAAACCTACCACATGACATTATTTGTATCTATTTTATTTGGACACTTGGATTATATTTGTATTGTTTTGATTTGTTACATTTTGGTTTGGATATGGAACTATATATGCAATGATTTGGTGCATTCTTTCTATTTTTATTTGGATATATGATGTTTGAACATATACAATTTTGCTATAATAGGTACAAATATACTGTTGGGCAATGGCAATGGCCAAACTTCCCAGTAGAGTTTTTTTAAATTCTTCCCAGATTTGTCACGATCATTGACTGTGACAAGTCTGTGGTAAAGAAAACTTATCACGAACTTATCACAGTCAATGACCGTGATAATTTTTTAAAGGTTATCAAGGGTTTTCCAGAGACCATAATCATGACAAATCTTGTTAAAGTCAAAGACTGTAACAGTACCGTGACAAGTCTAATGAACTTATCACGGTCAATGAGCGTGACAAGTCCGTGATAATAAAATTTGTCACCCCAAGAATTATCACAGTCATTGACCTTGACAAGTTGGACTTGTCACGGTCAATGACCGTGACAATCCAGAAGATTTGGTGTAGTGTCCGCTATCCACGATACAGTAAAAAATTGTTTTAATCGTGTCCCAAGGGGAAAATACTTCAAAACTTTCCATGGAACTTTTGAGCACTTGTGATATTTTCTAATCTTATCTTCTCCATTCTATAAGCCACGTGCTCATTGCAGTACAATATGCAACCATACTTTTACGCTATCACCCGAAAAACCATATTGACTTCTCAAATTATGCAAAATAATCATTGCATATAGTAATGAGTGACCTTCATCGCAATCTTTATACAACAGTCTAGCCGCATCGGCTTTCCACTGTATGTATTACCAATCTTCTGATAATTTAGCTTCAACTTATTCATTAACTTGGTCATAATGCACAATATATATATCCATAGGTTAGTGGTTTTAATTGTGGTGGACTCCATAAGAATCATCAATTAGTTTGGTCAAGCGATAATGTGTTAGCGAATCATGTACCACTTCCATTCGGTGGGGTTTCATTATGCGGTTGGGTACCGATAATTTTTTCGAAACATAAGGTATATATTTTCACCATGGTATGTCAAAATCTTATAGTCTTGCCAAATTCCCCACACTAGTAAATTCAACTCAAAGTCTTCTAAAGAGTTATATTTTCCATTCATACAACGGGTGCAAAGACACGAAATATTATCACTTTTAAGATTTCTGTAAGAGTATTCAACAAATTCTTGAATGCCTTTTACATGATTATTAGATATTCAGTTACTCTCCTCCATCCACTCTTTTTATTGTAGAAAATTCATTAAATAATCTTCATAATTGAATTCACTTATATTAATAAGTTGAAACGAAGGTCTTGTTGCATACAAGAATGCATAATTCATAATCCAATCAAATTATTCAACATAACTTAAACTCAAATTAAAAAAAAATTAAAATAACTTAAATAAATAAAATATCATTACAACTTGTTCTCAGATATTATAAATTGTCAAACATTTTTTTATGGCCTAGGCTTGATCAACAAATAAACTAGCCTAGTGATAAAATATTTTTTGTATTATTTCCGTTCTATCCCTTCTTCGCTATCAACAGTCACATGTTATCTCCGTAACCGTGGTATATTTCATCAACCAGTAACTGAGTCTCACCTATCTTTAATTAACGGTTATGTACTAGAGTTTCGATAATTTCGATAATTATGGATATGAGTGTGCACATGCCAATAACCCTACTATTTGTCAAGTCCTTAAAATAGTACTTCTCTTCATAGTCACCGTGTGTGGATGATGATGGTCTAGGCACTGTGGCAGGAAGATGCACTCGGGAGGGGAATAATGAAGGAGGTGTCATTTATGATGAGAATTTTGAAGGAGGCGGCTTTTGTAAGGGAAAACCTTAAGAGGAATGATAGGGGAAACCTTAAGAAGGAAGGAGGAAAAACCCTAAGAAGGCATCGGGGTCCAAAACCTAAATTAAATAGGGATACAAGGTGCCCGATATCATTCATTAAGACTCCCAGATCACTTTTAATTTCCTGGACATCCCCATTTGTCCTGGACTAACTTTTTTTTGGCTCAAGATACGTTTCTTTATCGAAAAAAGCTCGTTCACGAGAGGTGAAGTGCGTTTTGATTTGGTTTTTGGCATATGTGATCCAATACCTTTCATCCGCTCTCTTTTGTAAGTTCCAAAGGTCTGTGTCGGGGCATTATTTTTAATACCATCGTAAGGTCTCGAATCGAACTAGTTATTAATGGCCTCGATTAATTCCAGAGTCTGAGTCAAGTGTGGTAGGAATTTATTATCTTTTTTCAGTCGGGTATTCACGTACAAGTTGGTCTCATTAGGATTTTTGCCAGAATCTGAACTGTCCTTTATCCTATCTAAATTCACTCTTCAAATATTCATAGGATTTAAAGCCCAGTTTATGGATATCAACTTTTTTTCCCACTTTTATTTATTCTTCTCCCTCTGGTCTAGATTCTTGTCCATCGCCTTATTTTCCAGAAATCTATTCCATTGATCAACTGGCATTTTAACATTTGGAGGCACTCTATCTCTCAGAGCCAAAATTTCGGAGCTCGCTGACCCCTTCGAGAAATGTCTCTGCCTAAGGTTTCTGCGATATGTTCATAAATATTCAGCAACTTGGGAAATAACCTTTTGCATTGAATGGTCGAGGAATGAAAAACACTTGCAGAGTTGGTCATAAATGTCATCCTTGTTGGCTTGGTCAACTACGTTCCCATTATCTGCTACCCCGACTCTAACATTCATTTTTCCAAGCAAAAAATAATGGACTGAAATAATTGTGGGGTAGATAATTTCTCACCATGTGGTGATTATAATTCTTATTGATGTGTAGGAGATGAGAATCATGGTTGGGGTGTTACCTCATCACTTGGTATGTTTTGTCCATTGCCTATCGACATTATCTATAAATAAAATAACATAATAAGCGATGTAATCATTATACTGACATGAAATTATAACTAACTAATCTTGTTTACCACTATATATATGTATATACCTTCTCATAATAAGACATTAAAATATGTTCAATGTGTCTAATCTCCATCCATTAGGTATTGCTTTTAAAAACCTATGAATTTTTGTAATCCAACTAAGAGGATGTGTATCTATGATTGATGTATAGATGTCATGATAAGAACTTGTAATCCCATCTTCTTCAACTTATTGGGAAGATTCAATTTAACATGCATATGTCGCGAAACATCACAGTCTTAGTCAATGCTCTTTATACGTAGTTGTATCCGTAATGTGTGAATATTTTTTCCTATCTTCTCTAATAGTGTAGGCAAGGTCAGGGGTACGTCAGGATTATGTATGCAGAATATATTCTCTACATCCTCATCCCAGATTTTCGATAGGGAAAATAAAATACGATCGAATAGGTACTCTTGATAAAGATGAACACCACGATTCCCATGGTAGTTAAGTTGTTCGATCTTCTTATTCCCATACTTGTAAATAAGAGTACCCTCTAAATGACACATACTAATTAAAACGGTATAAGTGAGTTCCAATTTCAACCACTTGTACTCTTGTTGCCAGTGATTATCACCATGCCTCATTTTTCCTAAGAAAAATATGAGGGTGTGAATATGAGTCCTACAAATAATGATATTAATTAATCATTAACTAGTTATTATTTTTCAACCAATACAATACAATACAATTTAATTCTATTTTATTTTAACATATGAGACCTATGTGAATGAATGTAAATTGGAACCACGTGTATGAATCTGCATAGAGCCAATTTTTCTATCCATTTCATTAGTACCTTGTGAACCACTACCTACCATTTTATAAGGAGCTAAGACACATTTTGTGAGGGTTTATTACGAGAGAATATGGCAAGTGTTTTAAGTCTATGTTTACTATCAATCCAACCAATCCAACATCACTATCCAACAACCAAACCAACAACTAACAATCATTTTGTACTCCTTCTATCGTTTATATGATAAAACACACACACACATATATATATATATATATATATATATATAGTATCAAAAGTACTACTCTCAAAGTATAAGGTACAATTTGGTTCATTTTACATTTTAGGTTTTAGTAATTAGTGTTTTAGTTTTTGGATATAGAGTTTAGGATTTGGGTTTTAGGAATTAGTGTTTTAGTTTTAAGTTTTAGGGTTTTTGAATTAAGGTTTGGGTTTTGGGTATATAGTTTAGAAATTAAGAATTAGGGTTAGGAATCAGGGTTTTGGGTATATGGTTTAGGAAAAAATAATTGGGAGGTATGGTACACGATTTACGATTTAAGTCATTTCTAAAGAGGGAAAGTGGCGTTGCTGAGCACCCCCCTGACCCACTCATTCTCTTAAACGTCTAAGGCCTAAATAAAATAATTCACTAATTCGAAAAATTTCCCACTAAATTAGTTAAAACAAATTAAACTTAGTGGTGTATTTGGGTATTTTTCACTAATTAGGTATTTGGGTATTATCCTCTAATTTTAAGCTTGCTCAAATTTTCCCTAATTAGGGTTTAAGTATTGGAAATTTTAAATTAGCTAAAAATAATAATTAGGTATTTTAGTATTTGGGTATATACACACACATAAACACACACAAAACATATATATATATATATATATATATATATATATATATATATATATATATATATATAATGCTCTTGTACGGACTAGTCTGCATTTTAAAAATGCGAACTGGACATGTGTCACCTAACAGTGAACCTAGAAATTATCGCCTAAATAATAGGCACACTCTCTTTCTTTTCTGGGCTCACCGCCAGGTGACACATGTTCGGTTCGCATAAGAGCATGACTATATATATATATATATATATATATATATATATATATATAGAGAGAGAGAGAGAGAGAGAGAGAGAGAGAGAGAGTGTAAAGAGCGAGAGGTCAACCGGAGAATGAGAGGTTGGGCGAAGAGTGTAGAGAGAGAAAAAGTTTGGTCGAAGAGTGTAGGTAGAGTGAGCGAGAGAGATTATAGAGAGAAAGAGAGGTCAAGAGTGAAAATGGTAGCTGGGCTTGGTGCCCTATCTCTGAAGGTCATGGTCGTGGCCCTGGACTGTGACCACAAGGCGTGACCAACAATCGTGACCATTTTAAAATGGTCACGGCCGAGAGCCGTAACCACTATCAATTGAAAACCTTAACTTGGTCATGACCTTGGTCACAGTCTTGGGATATGACCAATGTTGGCAGGAATTTTGGCACAATTTTAGCGTCATGATGGTTACAGTGTTGTCACGGTCCACGGTCGTAACCGCGGTGGTCACGGTCCGTGGTCGTGACCATGTCCATTTTATATCATGGTTGAGAGTGGTGATGGTTCTAGTCACATTTGCTTTAACTCTGGTCATAGTCCTGGGCCGTGACAAGTTTTTCGTGGCCATTTTTTATTTATGGTGTAGTGATAGGAAGCGACCACATTTCCACGTTCACATAGGTGAGTCTATCAGGAAAACTCATGTAGCTAGGTACTCCATTCAAAATAGATCTATAGATCTTCATTAAGAGTTATTAATTAACTCAACCTTAACTCACTTAAGGATATCATGCTCCATAGTGATGGACTCAGAGAAACCCAATATGCAATAATTAACCTGATTCCACACATATCACATGTGACTTGTTATTACCCTTTGAACATATTTCTTAGCATCTTCAGTATATAGACTGGGTTACCAGTAAAAGTGATTCAACTATCAATGAACTTTAGTCCTATCCCTATCTAGGTGTTAACACCTTATCCTCAACTAGTCCTTTTGTCAAATGATAAATCATATTCTCTTCTCACCAGTCCATACATAATCCACACTCACAACGTATTAGTTTTAAATTCTCAAAATTATTTTATTCTTATCACATATATGTCGTTCTTGCCGTTATAATAACGGTTCTAAAATTTCACAATGGCCATGGTTCTATTGTTGTGGAGAAAATAACTATTATCGATCTCTCTCCTATAAAGGGTTATCTTATAATATGTCTTTCAACCTTTTATTTCCTTACTAGTCACAACCAATGGCATCCCCATAAACTCCATCATTAATTGTGTTAATAATTAATATTTCTTCGAGTTCCAAAAGACACCATCATAATATGTGTTAAATACATATCCGTTAACTGATTCAGAATCAAATCTAGGTTCATGATTCTTATCAAAACACATTACCTTTCTCGATAGCATAAAAATGAAATTTTCAATTATAAAACTTCATAATACTCCCCAAAAATAAAAAATTTCAAGCTAATTGTATTTAGTAGCTCAGCGGAGACTACTTAAGATGTTCACATATTCATCTTTCTTAACACTTTTCTTATACTTGAATCATGTGGAGTACAGGATGGTTCACAATAAGCATATATCTAATAAGTAAATATTCTCGTATTTTACGGTATGCGATCTATAAATGATCCATATTTGGCCTTGTAATGTTAACAAATAATATTCTTGTTTCACTAAAAGTCATTATGCCAATACTATGACTTAACAAAAATTTAATTTTGTTAGCAACAAAATATCGTAACAAAATATAGCTAATCATGCTTGCATAAATAAATAATAGTGCATTTATATTCAACATACTTAGTGATAAACAACATTTATATTATTCTCAATTCATTCTCATTTGATGAGTTGTAATTATCAAAATATCATGCCATTTATTGGTGCCTTCTATATTTATAAAATATCCAACTTCAAGTTGATCCAAGTAAGTTGCCTTACCCAGGTCACCATTCAAAAATAGATACATACATATAATTTCAACTCAAAATCATGTATAATATCAATGGAAACCAAATTAAATTAAACTACTTCATTATCATAAGAATAATTTAACACGAATCATGTATAATTGAGTTATCATTCTATTGATAAATCCCACCTATTAAACAAAATATATATTCATAAATAATAATGATCTCTATACTCCTCCAAATAATATCTATACTCCTTATTACCTTAAAGTTATAAATGAGTCAATTATAAACTAATTTCTAGTTCATTATTGAGAATTCAACTAATCATTTATGACATAACTTGTCCGAGACTTTTGGAATCCTTATTAATAACATAAACAAATTTTTATTTTTAAGCCACAACTCTTAAAATTAAAACTTATTTTTAACACCAAATTTTTAGATTCCATTAAAATGTTCTTCAATTAGTTGGGAGGTAGTCACTTGAGTGCCCCCGCTATTCTCTAGATATAATATTGAGACGCAACAAATAATGTACTCCCACTATATATTTAATTCATAAAAATTGAATCTAAACTCATAGTGTTTCAGCATTAAATAAGAATTAATCTCATTCCTTAAATTAATACACGCTTTATGCTTTCAAGTACACCCGATTCTAAAAATGCATGTTCATTCGTTCTAATCATACATTCAATCTTTTGAAGGCCTGAAAGCCACATATAGATTACACAATCTCATTCTTAAAGGAATAAAATATTAAAATATTCATATATTCATGTATTATTTTTCATCATATATAAGATAATAGTTCGTATTAGAGTTTAAACCTCTATTCCAAATCATGCAATTATAATATCTTTACCAGGGTAAAGATTATTTTTTCACCAAACTCAATTATAAAAAAATCCTCCACTTATTATCATTTCGACATATAAATTCTATTTACTCAATATGAAGTCCATCATAAATGATCTCTACTCATCATGATTAAATCATATATACGAGGTACAAATTATTATATGTAATTTCCATAGGTTGCAAAAACAATTGAAACAAATTCATACTACCTTATAAAATTTTGAGAAAAGTTATCTTTCATTTCTGATCCTAAAATATTCTTAGAACATCATAATATTCTAATTTGAACTACTAACATATAAAAAATATTTATAATCTCTTTCCAATAATAACATCATTCAAATTTGTAAGAAAATATTTAAATTCAAAACATTTCATTCAAAAACTTCAAGTTTGAAATTTCACCACGACCAAACTGCTTATTAAAAATTTAAGAATTTTTTCATAATTCATTATTTATGAGTCTAGTTTTATATAGAATTGGAACCACTCGAAAACATTGAGTACAAGTGAAGATAAACTCGTTTTACTACAAGCTGCCCAAAAATTTCAGAATTTTGCATCAAATTTATAAAAATCACAATAAAGGATTTACAACTCACTTTTTAGAAATTTCAAAGCCCAATATTCATAATCTCATGATATTATATGAATGTAAAAATTCACAAAATTTTAGTGTGTATATCATAAAAAATTAAGATGATATTCCAATAAAATTCATAAAAATAATTCAGATTTTGGGTTAGTTTTGTGTGGTTGAAAAATACAAACTACACTTTCATATAAACACTTCATAAATATTTGAATATTTTTTTTCTATTAAGGCGCATATGATTATTATTTACCCTATGAATCCTTATATCAAATTTTCATTTGATTCCATATAACAAATTTTCAGTTCTTCTCAAATATAAAATTTTAATTTGATTCCGGATAATAAATTTTCTTTTTTTCCATATAACAATTTTTTTTTGTTTTCAAATATCAAAATTTTCATTTGATATCTTAACCACAAGTGGCTGTAAGTGAATTGTCTAAAAAGGTAGACAATTCAATTTCTAACTATAGCATATTACGTGAAATAATATTTCAAATTCATAACTAAAAAACATGAGTGAACTATTTAAGAGTTTTTCATGAAGGGTTTCATTAGTGTTAAAATTTTAATTTGTCATGAAATTATTGATCAATTCCGGATTGACATTGTGAGTGAAAATATTCATAATGAATGAATCCAAGCACTTAATATCATCCTACGAGTAAAATAATTTCACAATAAAGGATTTACGTGGTTCGACAATAGCCTACGTCCATGGATTGTTTCTCTCTTTTTATTACTTTTCGATGGTTTGAAATAAAGAAGTTACATGTCCCCCTTAGCCTGGGGTGAGGGTTATATTTATAGAGGTGGAGGAGGCAGAATCTTGTTGAACTTCTTTGACCTATAGATTCATCCACTTCTTGATTTGTGTTAATATCCTATGAGATCTTTGCTTAAAATAGTTATCTCTGTGTAGTTATCTCTTACGATGTCTCATGCTTGTTATTTATTAGGCTAATCGTATTTCTGGATCCGGGTCTATCTGGGATGTTTTTCTTGGGACAATTGGCTTATACTTCACAAACATAAATACTAAAATGTATTTTATTACTTCGCAAAATATAATAAGTCTAAGGGCTAAACTATATTTTTTAGACGTTCAAGGTCAAATTATAATTTCTAGATGTAGGAACTTTGTGGGCCTTTTTTTTTTCACTTTAGGCATCATAAAAATAATCATATAATCCCATAAATTTTGATCTCCATGGTAGATATGGAATGTCTTAAAATTGTTGGGACAATTTATATATTGTAATTGAAAATTACAGTAAAGACTTTTGTGGAGAAATCGAATGCTCAAACTAAATATTTGTAATTTAGTTTACTCCTCAAAATAAAGTTGTTACCTTATTCGATTATCACAAATATGAACTGGATGGTATTGAATTCAAATATATATTGCACAATAAAAATAAACAATATTACTTCAATTGTTTATAAATATGTAGTCGATAATTGTTCGGTTGAGTCGCGGAATAGGTCGCTCTCTTTAAGACGTTTTATGGCTCTACCCTTCCTGTACAGGTAGTAAAAAATGACGTCATCCATAGGATAACATAAGGCCATAATCACCTCTATCTCTGAAAACTATGCACAATAGTAAATCTGATATACTATCACCCATTCATAGTTAATTGCTTAGTGTTAAAAAATTGTATTGGAAGCAGAATTTCATGAGATCAATTTTCAAATAGATTTTTCTAGGGCAGAAGAAATGTGTGTCTTCTATTTCAGAAATATTTGTGGATGTTGAAAAACAAATTGGGAGAGAGTTGTGTGAATTTTTTTTCCGATTATAAATCAAACATTGATTTTTCTTTGTATTCTCATCCTTCTACTACTACCAAAAAATGGTTCATTTAAAAGGAGCTGGGAGACAATCTCTTCTCAAATTGTGAAGTAAAACAAGGCTTAAAGTAGTCTTATTTTTTAAAGAACCATTGCTCCATTTTGTAATAACCCCCATTTTTCACGTAAAGGTTGGACAGACACAATATGCCAAAGATGTGACTTGTCTATCAATCTAAATCATTCCTAGTATCCAACTAAGCTAAAATATTTGTATTTTTGAAACCGGTTAAATTAATAATTGATAACAAATAATAAATCCAACATCCATATAATAATAAAACTCCAACATAAGTAATATAACTATCCCAAAGACTGAATAATAAACTCAATCTTACTCCCATATAATATCTTAAATGATAAACTGAATGGAAGTAATGGAAGTGAAAATACGATTGCAAGTCTGATCTCGAGTCAGCCCCGTTGTCCTTGTCTATATAAACCTGATGGGAAATTATTTTATAATTTGGATCGGCGCCCTAGAGTTGCAAGAATTAACTTATGAAAATTAAGATGCAATAATATGGTTGATTTAAAGGATGTACCACCCATTGGAACTCTCATGCGATAAGTACCTCACCCCTCATCTAAGTCCAATACTACATGCATATCGACCCAAGTCTCTAACTGTGAAAGACTAATACCCGTAACAATAATTAACACACGATGCATCAAGCACAATTCACGTATTGAAGTTAACCATTTGCACATGCATTCCCATTTATCCGAGTACCCATATGATACTACTCACAAAAGTAATATAACCATCTATTATGCCTCTCACACACTATTGGGTTCATAATTAACTGTCTACATCATTAGAGTAAATAATTAATCTCAATTAATATATATATATATATATACGATACCTAAGGGCATCTTCCCTTAGCGTCCTGTTCATGCTTTATCGGTAAGTCCGGAGGAGTCCCTCATCCAAAGGGACATAGCAAAACACATACAAGTGGGGTGGTCCCTACGCCATACACCATTGCACAGTCTATACCCAATGGTGACTATGGATATAAGCATCTACACCTAACTCTCGTAAGTGGCACTGCTATGTAGTACCTAAATTAACCTACACAATGCCTAGCCCACCTGGGCCGACGCGTGCTACTGTCCTGAAATGCACGTAAGCCCAACGGATAGGATTACCCACCAACATAGGTACGTGGACACAAATAATTAAGTCCATATCTTTATCACATAATATGTAGAGGTAATTAACTCTATAATTACCCCCACGGAGTCTTATATATTTTTACTTAATATCTCTACAACAAGAATTAACCATCTAGTTAATCATTAACTTTCCCACTTAAATGATAACCCAACCTTTACATAGAATTCTTCTACGATTAGGTTAAGGTCCTTCATAATGTCCCCATTTATTCCTAGAAGTGAAATTCTAACTTTCGGACTCTATACATCATGTCCCACCCTGGACGAGCCTAAAAAATTACAAAATCCCAAAGGGGACCAGAAAGGAAAATGAACCTAGTTCGCTTAGCTAGTCGAATCGGTTCGATCAGTGAACCGGTTCGCCTCCTTCCTACAAACCATTTTAGTTCAACTGGTTGTCCTGATGAACTAAGGACGTGATTTGATCTTCTCCCATCAACCAAAACACCCCTAACCTTCACCCAAACATTACATATGAACTCTAAACAATTTCCCATCATGAAACAATAATTTTCTCCATGCAAAACATTCCTAAAACTTATCGAATTCATTCGGTACTAATTTTCTCAAGAATTGTTCAACATTTAAACCCTAGTTTTCAAGATTGAACCTTTTTCTCTTTTAATCCATTTAAGAACCCTTACTTCTTATTGATTTACACCAGAATTAATAATACTATAACATGAGATTCTAAGATTTCTCTTCAAATCAATATGATCAACAAATATTTGAATTTATTGCCAATTTATCAATTCTCAATTCATATAAAATTCAGATTTGCTCTTCTAAATGCATAAGGTATAATCTGATCCTACATCATCAATTTATATGTTTTAACCTAGAAATTTCATGAGAAAATACATCAATAAATCAAGAAGCATATTGGAAGTCAATTTTAGTAAGAGAATACTTGTCGTTTGTTGAAGATTGAGTGCCTCTTCTTTCCTCTCTTGGCCTTGGAAACTTCTCTCTACGTATGTGGGGTTGTTAGATTAAGTTTTGGTTAATGAAAGGATTATTCATAACACCTAATTAACTTATAATATGTGTTAATTGTGAGCTACCCCATAAACTCTATATTTGGGCCCCTAAATGAACCCGAGCCCATAATCGGATTGGCCCAACGACTCTTCAAATTTTATTCCTATACCTTGGGGCCAATTTTTGATGTCTAAAATAGCTAAACGAGTATCCAAATCATCCTGAAATGCGTTCAAAGGGTTTCTACCCAACTTACACATTTTTTTCAGTTTGATTGTACACCACATATCAATTATTTAATTAACAAGAAAATTTATTTTTCTACGAGTAACACAATATGCAAAATTGAACCCAATAAATATACAATCACGAATAAGCAATTTATTCTCAAATTAAATTCTTTAAATTTAATTTAAATTTCACCAATTTAAGTTATTCTCGAGCTTATTTAAGTAAATTCCAACTTAATAATTTATGTCAAAAATACAGGGTAATACATTCTTCCCCGTAACAACGGAATTACATCCTCAGAATTCATTGAAGCATAGCATCACTACTTAATTTGCACAATTTTCATAAGTTTATACTGAATTAGTCTGTACTCGTATCCCACGAGATAAAAGAAAAAGGCTCATCTACGCCTATCATGGTGTAACTGGGATGCCCATACATCAAATATTACATACACACACATGCAGAAACATCAAATATGGATGACACCTATACATCCAAACTGAACCATACATACTATGTATATCTGTAAATCAAAGTATATTCCAATGACTTACTGATTGTTACTCAATTCTTCTAGAGATTGCCCTACTTATTCCACTATTTGTTTAAACATTACTAAGTGCTCTCATAAATGCACTCCTTATATCTGTTGGCCTTAACTCATATAATATAATGTCTTCCAATGCATTATATCTCCACATATGTAAAATGTAGTAACAAAACATCTCATATCCCAAACGTACATCGACTCTCGACACTTGCCAAATTTCATGTGTGGGACATCTCGTAGGCAAAATCCAAACAAGGAACCCTCACGATAAACTACTATGTAGTGTAGTTAGTTATTGAGATGCGTCGGTTAAAGACTAAAAGAAAAAAAATACGTTAACCACATGGATTCCAACTTCTGCCAATTTCAATAAAGGGCTCATCACTTCCAAGGGTTACACTAAATCCCATTAAATTCATCGATCTGATAATGCTAAGAACATCGTGTTCCTTTTTACACGTACGATAAGATGTCCTCTGTCCATTATTAAGTTTAGTAGAAGGCTTAATCACTTCTAAGCCTCCAGAGAACCACCCATCCTAATAAAGGCGCTAATTTTTAATGACATGGTTATTATTATTACACTATTCATGATCATGCAAATCTTCATGTAATTGAGACTATCACTAGCCATAAGGATCTCAAAGTAATAAAAAACAGTTACAATATGAATGCTTCTCATTATGCATGTCCTCACCTACGACAATAAATCTGTTCCCTGATAGCCATCACAATTATTCAGCCCTTAATGTATGCCATCATTAGTATCTAGTCTATTCGTACCCCGAGTCGAACATTCATTGTATCCTTAATTTAAAAAATACGTCAGTAATAAATCTTGAAATCTTCACATTATTGTGCCTCCTCGCGATAAGGCAACACTTCTCAATTCATGCGAAACTCGTGACTATAATCAGTGGTGGATCCAGGATTATAGTCCAACGGGGAGAAATCGGTTCAAAATTACATATAGGAAAGTTTCGAGTGTTGTCGGGGGTTCAGTGGCGGGAGTTCCCGAGGCGATTTTTTTGGGGTTATTTCTAATTTTAAAAAAATTATAACTTTATAATGCTCAAACAATTACTCTCAATCATTATTAACAATATTTAATTTATTTCTCCAGGACTTCCAATTTACAAAATACCACATATTTCAGACTACATATACCCCCACATTTTTAAATGGATCAAATACCAAAAATTCCCTCAAATAATTTTTAATACATATTTAGTCCAAGCCTTTTATTTTGTACCAAAAAGTCCCTTATTAATCGTACAAAATAAAAAGGTTTGGACTAAATGTGTATTAAAAAAGTTCGAGGGACTATTTGGTAAATGCCCCTATTTAAATTGATCATTGAACAACTTCAAATTAAACTACACATACATACAAAAAATAAAATTGAAAAACTCCACATACAAAAAACTAAACTACACAACTCCCCATACATAAAATTTCTACCACATACAAAAAATATATAAATACATAAAAATAATACCTGAAAAATCCAATATTTATTTTATTTTTTTTGAAAACTTCAACCGGGGTCACGGCCCCCCTTGGGCCCTATGTGGCTTCTGCCACTGACTATAATCCCAGTGCCCGTATTAACTCCCACTATATAGCGTCTGTAAAACTCTATGAACTACCAATGGTCCTATAATACTATCTCTAGAATTTACATTTGGACACCTACATTTACATAAAATTTATCCATCATTAGTACATTAATTAAACACACATTTATGATGCACCAGTCATAACATACTCATACAAAATTTCGTATTGAGTCGTTACCCTTCATTTTCTAAACTTACATAGTGACCCTACTCCCAGATCAAACTCTTGCACATTATTCCCACCGAATTCCTAAACAGTTTAATAAAATAATAAATCTTGCCCAATTCGAGCGCACCGTAAATTTGATGCTCTTTAATCAAAATTTGTCTACCTCCAAATCTTTCCTCAAAATTCACGCAATCGCATCAATACGTTGCTCTCTCTTAAGCCCACAAATTTCATAAAATTATCGTACTAATCCCAAGTTTATATCACCACCCATTTTACCATAACTAGAACCAATACATTATAATTTCTATAATAGTTCTCACAGGTATGGTGAACACCATTGTCCAACTATTCGTTCTACACTTGATCATTAACTCTGAATCGTCCCATAAAGTCAACACAAGCCCTATAAGTGGCCTGCTGATCCATCCCTAGGTCAATATCGTATTCAGAGATATATAATGTAAATAGGTTTGCCACGAACCTAAGTCTCCTAATGTCAATCCCAATATCTCTATGCACGAATCATATAAGTACCCTTCTACTCACCGGTGAATCAACACAATGCACTACGTCTAAGCTAAGTCTACCATCCCCGGTGAACTAACAAAGTAGTATTACCAATTGAGTATTATGCACTATTATCAAACTAAATTTGACTTACATGCTCAAGAATAGGGAACATACCCTCCACTGCTTATGTTGGTGCTCATCCCTCTCTAAATACAACGTGATACACACGCCCATATTTTAGATGTGGCTGCAGTCCTTGAGGTGGAGCACGTAGTGCTAGTAGTGCTGGCACTTTCTCCACTGACTGGACCAGTGACGGGCAACTCTATCCCTAGGGTGCTTGGTACCCTCGTTGTTCCCCCAGCTCCCGTGTCCCCCGATTTCCCCGAGGGCACTTCCTCACGAAGTGTCATTCTCTCCACAAATGTAACAATTCCCTTGAAACTGATGGCTATATGACTGTTTCCCCTGTTGTCCCTAACCCTGTTGCCATTGGTCCTGGTGGCCTCTTTGTTGTTGGCCCTAGATCTGTTAGCCCTACTTGTTCCGATTATTGGAACCTTTATACCTCTTATACTGATCACTAGATTATGACCCCCTAAATTGTTGCCCCCCTGACTGTTGTGCCCATTTGTTTTACTCTTATGGTTCGATGTCTCTAGGTTGGGTCTCTTTTCCCCTTTATTTTTTTTAAATGCCTTGTGATCCTAGAAATGCAGTAAAGCGACATTCACCATCTGAGTATAGGTGGTGAAAGCTAGATTCCCTGGTAAAGACTTCCTGATATGCCAAGCCGTCCACGACACAAACTTATCCATATTTTTCTCTTTCATGTTTACCCCATCCCTAGAAAAATAGGGCAGTACAGTAAACTCATCCTCTTACTCGGCTGTTGTGCGACCTTCCTGCTTAAGGTCCATGAACTTTCTTCTCATCTCGAATTTCATTATCGATTGATTTCCCTCGAACTTACCCCAGAACTTGTCAATCGTGAGCTTGTCTCGCTCCTCCAGAGTAGTGACAGACTCCTACCACTGTACAACTTCCCCAACCAGTCGAAATGAGGCTAAGATCTGCTGTTGCACTGGTGTACACTCTACCATCCTTAAGTATCGTTGTATAATATTTTTTCAACTAATTGGCCACCATAATATTGGGACACCCATAAAACTCCGGTGGATGGCCTTTAGTGAATGCCTCCGTGTCTTTATCCCATATTGAACTAGGTGTCTGCGCTGTTAGTACCACCTGTTGCGGTGGTGGTGGATGCAGTTGCTATGGTGGCTGAAAATGTTGTAGTATAGCGTCCATCACTGTTAGAACTGCCTAACTTATAATAATGGCAATCTTTGTTGGACCAAACAAAGGAGGGGTTGGTGGTGGTTGTCAGTGCGGTTGCGGCTCTTGTTGACCCCCCTCCTCTGCAGCATTTATGGCGACACATCGGGGTCTGCCTCTCCTACCGTTTTCCATCTAAAATCAAACTATTTTCGTCTTAGCAACAAATCAGAAAGAACACAATGATCACTAAATTTAGGTCTCTACACATCGAATAACGCAATGCAAAACGTAATGAACGCATCACAAATCCTAAGGATGCTAGAACCTTGATGCTCTAATAACCTCCATTTTCCACGTAAAGGTTGTCCAGACATAGTACACCGAAGATGGGGCTTATCCAGTAATCTATATCATTCTTAGCATCGAGCCATAATAAAATATTTGAATTATTGAATCCACATGCACACTAAAATCGGCTAAATTAATAACCGATAACAAATAATAAATCCAGCATCTAGATAATAATAAAACTCCAACATAAGTAATATAACTATCCTAAAAGACTGAATAATAAAGTCGGGCTTATGCCCATATAATATCTGAAATAATAAACTGACTGGATGGAAAATAGCAACCTATGCTATAGTCAAAGGAATGGAATCTATGGATGTGAAAATACAACGGTAAGTCTGGTCTCCTATTAGCCATGTTGTCCCTATCTATATAAAGCTAGCGGAAAAACATTTTATAATTTGGGTCAGCGTCCTAGAGATGAAAGAATTAACTTACGAAAATTAATATCCAATAATACAGTTAATTCAAAGTCTGTACCACCCATCAGCACTCGCATGCGATAAGTACCTCACCCCTCATCTAAGTACAATACTACATGCATATCGGCCCAAGTCCCTAATTGTGAAAGACTGATACCTGTAACAATAATTAACATATGATGCATCTCATATAATTCACGTAAGGAAGTTAACCATTTACACATGCATTCCTATTTCCTCGAGTACCCCAATTTTCTCAAGAATTGTTCAATGTATAAACCCTTGTTTTCAAGATTAAACCTTTTCTCTTTTAATCCATTCAATAACCCTTATTTCTTATTGACTTTCATCAGATTTAATATTACTACAACATGAGATTCTAATATTTCTCTGCAAATCAATATGATAAAGAAATTTAAGGGTTTATCATCGATTTATCAATTCTCAATTCATAAAAATTTCAGATTTGTTCTTTTACATGCATAAGGTATAATCCCACCCTATCATCATCAGTTTATATATTTTGACCCACAAATTTCATGAGAAAATACACCAATGAATCAAGAATTGTATTGAAAGTTAATTTTAGAAGGAGAACTCGTACGTTATGTTGAAGATTGAGTGCTTCTCCTCTTGGATCCTTAATCTTCTTCCCTCTCTTGGCCTTAGATGTGGGGTTGTTAGGTTAAGTTTTGATGAATGAAATGAGTCTTCTTAACACCTAATTAATTTATAATGGGTGTTAATCCCGAGTTATCCCGTAACCTCTATATTTGGGCCCCCAAATTAACCCGAGCCCATAACCTGATTGGCCCAACGACTCTTCAAATGGTATTCCTATACCTCGGGGCCTATTTTAAATGTCTAAAATACCTAAACAAGTCCCCAAATCATCCCGAAACATGCCCAAACGGTTTTTACTCAACTTACACATTTTTTTTAATTTGATTGCGCACGGCATATCAATTATTTAATTAATATGCAAATTTATTTTTCTACAAGTAACATAATATACACAATTGATCTTAATAAATATGCAATCAAGAATAAGAAATTTATTCTCAAATTAAATTCTTCCAATTTAATTTAAATTCCACGAATTTAATTTATTCACAGGTTTATTTAATTAAATTTTGACACCGTAATTTATTCCAAATACATGGGGTATTATACATTTTCCCTATAAAGCTCCACTAGCTTTGAAAAAAAAAATAACACTAATAACATGTAACATCTCCCACCTCTCTAACTTGTTATTTTAAAATACAAACCACCACCAACCGATCCTGTTTTGGATATAGCCTTTAAACGGTTGAATTTTGAGCTTAGCTTATAAGTTAATTTGCTAAAATGATATGTGTGCATATCATTATAAGTTAATTTTGAGCTCAATTTGTAAGTTAATTTGCTAAACAGATACGTGTGAACCCTGATGAGTTCAGTTTGGCTTAGCTTATGAGCATAAACAATAAGAGTCCGTTTGATAGCCTTCCAATTCCAAGGCAAATTCAAAAAAGTTGGAAAATTCTGGTATTTTCCAGCTTTTGGGTTGTTTGATAGCCTTAATTTGCCTTGGAATTTGTTTTCTATGTACAACACCCCTTAAGCACAATTTGCCACCTTAGGGTGGAATTCAATTCTTTGGGGGGGGGGGGGGGTGGGGGTCAGGTTTTTGTTTGCCACCTTTGGGTGGCAAATCACTCAAAACCAATTTTTTTTATAACTCAATATATTTCATAAATATATAAATATATATTGTTAATAAATATGTAAATATATATATTTCATATATTTATATATTTCGTACATTTATATAAATTATATAATTCGTATATTTTAATTCGTATATAATTCATATACGAATTATATAAATGTACGAAATATATAAATATATAAAATATATATAAATATACGCAATATACATATATGTGCTCAAATATATAAAATATACGAATATATATATATATATATATATATATATATATATATATATATATATATATATATATATATATATATATATACTGAATATATATTATTTACAGAATATATATAATATATTATTTATGGAATATATGAATATATATTATATTATATATTGAATATACTTAATGAATATATACATATATTATATATATAATATACATGTATATTCTGTAAATAATATATATTTAGTATATTCAATATATAATATAATATATATATATATATTCATATATTCCATAAATAATATATTATATTTTCATAGAGTTTGAACATTTAATAATATATATTTAGTATATATATATATTTTTTCATAAATAATAAAATAATAATAATAATAATTATTATTATTATTATTAGATATACTAAATATGTTTTTGTACATTTAATAATATATAAATCCGAATATATATTATTATATATATTATTAAATATATATATATATATATATATATATATATATATATATATATATATATATATATATATATATATATATATATATAGGGCTTCTCTTAAACGGACGTCCGTTTTTGGGACTAAAAACGGACCAAAATGATCCAATTTTTTAAAAATAGTAAAATGCATTTTTTTAAGTTGATTTTTTTTTGAGATATATAGACATACATGGGTACCCCTACAAAAAAAATCAACTCAAAATGAATTTGTTTGCTATTTTAAAAAAAACTTTCAAAATCTGCCAGATTTTGCTGGCGCAAACCCAAACATATATTGACATATATAGACAGATTTTGAAAGATTTTTTTAAAATAGCAAACAAATTCATTTTGAGTTGATTTTTTTTTGGGGTACCCATGTATGTCTATATATACCAGAAAAAAAATCAACTCAAAAAAATGCATTTTACTATTTTTTAAAAATCAGTCCGTTTTTAGCCAAAAAAACGGACGTCCGTTTTAGAGAATTTCTGTATATATATATATATATATATATATATATATATATATTTCGCAATTAATATAATATATTCATATATTTTGTATATTTAGTAATATATATTTAGTATATATATATTCCATAAATAAATTGTCCACATTTATATCTATTTTCCAACTTTTGCGTTTGATAGAAAATGTGGAAAATTGATGATTTTCCAACTTGTATCAAACACACACAAGTTGGAAAATATTCATTTGCCTTGGAATTGTTTGCCCTGGAATCAAATGTCCCGGAATCATTTGCATTTTCCCAGTTTTCTATAAAACGGACCCTAAGAGTGCATTTGACTGGTGTTAATTTGCTATTCATGAAAAATATTTATTTTAGTTCACTTTTTAATTTTGGGGTGTTTGATTTCAAATGCGTTTTATAAAAATAAATAGTTAATATACAATGTGCTTCATAATTTTATTATTTTTCATTGAAAATATTTTTACCCATCCCCCTAATAATTGATTTCCGTGGAAAACTTAAAAAATAAGACTAAATCGCTCTTACCTTTTTCACACATTTTTCAAATTTTCATAAAAAATGTATCGTTTTTAATCATTTATTAACTGCGTAAATACATTCTAAGTGTTAATTATCTCACAAAAAATATTGTAATTTTGTATAAGTGTACATTTAATTTTTATAATATCTATACTATTCAAAGATAAATTTGTTTATTTTTCTTGCCAATTCATAAAATTTTGTTCAACTTTAGGAGCATAATAAAATATTCTCAAAACTTCTATAACCCGTATCCAAAGGCCAGGCATGTGATTCACACAAGTTGATTTAACAATATGCTATGCGTGCTATGACAATTCAATAAGTTCAATGATTGTGTTGGATGAATGGAATATATTCTCTTTTTACGGCTAAGTTGACTATTATAGATTTGGAGAGTTTGACAATGGATAGTCAACTAAGATATGGTTGGAACCTAATTTAAGATGCCTATATATAGATAGAGTGTAACTGAGGATTGCAGCATTGCAGTGTATGAAAGATAAAAGGCAACGAAAGAGAAAGGGAGGTCTTGCATGAAGATAAAGAGCCTGTTCGGTAGCCAAGGATGATTTGCCTCAATCCACCAATTGGAACGTCGAGTAAACATCTTTATTGTTGAAAAAGATACATTAGTGTCACGACTATTGTCATCAGAAATCGTAAGCTCATTTTTTCCCTCGTTACGTGAGACCGAGGGAGATAGCAGATGGAACCCTTTCTTATTAAGTGGTTTTTAGGCAGGTCATCCGGGCTAACCTGGCCGACTCTTATCTTTCATGCTTGACCTTTTCTTTCCATGCATGCATTGGTGAAATTAATATCAACGTACTGAGAATGGGGTACACTCAATACATTTTTTTGTTATATATGCATTTGACAATTTTGTCTACGAAGAATTTACAACATTTGAACCAAATATATTAAAGTATTATAAATAAGCCAAAAATATAATATTTTAATACACTCGGAGCATAAACTCCGGGCAAATCCTTGACCCGCATAGTATTTCTCTTTCTCTCTCTTTTGGATCGTTAATGATGTATTAGAAATTTGAATTACAAGGAACAAAAGTTTTATTCAATGTCATTAGAATATCAATTTCGTAAAGCCTCTTTTTCTTTCTAGACATATTAAAATGTTCAAAATCTCATCACACATTAATAATTTATTTCATTTTTCAACATAAATGCAATATTTCAACCACAAAACCAACATGTTTGATGTCACAAATTATAAAAAGAAAATCAAGGATAACATGCTTGATGAACATCTCCCAAGACATTGTGCTAATAACTAAGTAAATTATCTCCACCTCTCTATATCTAGATTCGATCTTGTTCGGGTGCAGGTGAACAATTACCAATATCAAATATTTAAAAAGATGAATTGGTATCAAACTATAAGTTCAACTAAGTTATGTTACAAACATAAGATATTTTAATTTCCATTGTTTTGCTTTTTTGTTAGAGTGATGCTATGGGTACCAAACAACTCTCCCAAATCTCCCCCAAATAGCATTAATGAGTTGTGCCCTAGCGGGACCCATACCATAAGGTATAACACTTAAAGCTATTTGGGGGATAATTTGGGGGAGTTGTTTGGGACACATAGCATTTTTCTTTTTGTTATCTTTAAAATTAAAATTTTAAAAAAGTAATATGTAAAAAAAATACATAATGATAATTAAATAAGTTAAAAAGTACCTCAAGTACTTACTGATATATAATTCAAAACAATGAGCTTTCAATTTTCTTGCAATTTTTTTATAAATAGATAAATTTATAATGTAACATAAATTGTAATAAAAATAAATACCACGGAATGTAAGTGTGGTGTATTTTCTATCTGAAATTAACAAGAATGCCTTACTCGTGTTAATCGTGTAAGTGTGGTGTATTAAATGAGTCTTGTTCATGTTGATAAAAAAAAGGAGTAAACTATCCCATAGATCCCTTACCTTTTCACTTATTTCAATTTCGTCCCTGTCCTTTTTTTGTTTCAATTTCATCCTCAATCATTCATTTTATCTCAGTTTCATCCCTGTCCTTTTTTTGTCTCAATTTAGTCCTCATGTTAACTATTTTGGATATAATTGACTGTTTTACCCATCTTTATTGAAAAATAATAAAAGGGATGTTGTAAAATTTTAAAAATAAACTATTTTATTAATATTTGAGGATAAAAAGTAGTTTTTTATATGATAATAATAACTAAAAAAATAGTTTTACTTTTATTTTATCCCAATTTTTTTAATTTAAAAGAAATTGGAATAATAATTTTAAATGTCAACATATTTTTTTTTATTTATAGAAAACTCATTTTGATTAGTATCACTAGCGCGAAGTCACATCATTTAATGAATGTGGGTCCGATCCAGCGAGCTAACCAGTCGCGAATTCAAGACATCAATTTTTCTCCATCTATGTAATATAAGTGATAAATAAAAAAATTCTTGTGATGTGAGTCCGCATCACCAGCACTAATCAATCGTGAATCTAAGACATCAAATTAAATATTTTTAATTAAAATAAAAGAAAGTTTTTTTATAAATAAAAAACTATGTTGACTATTAAAATTATTATTCCATTTTTTTAAATTAAAAACAATTGGATTAAAATAAAAATAAAAATTGTTTTTATTATTATTATTATTATTATTATTATCGAATAAAAAACTATTTTTTATCCCCAAATAATTGTAAAATAGTTTATTTTTCAAATTTTATAACTTCCATTTTATTACTTTTTCTATAAAGAGTGGTAAAAAGTCAATTGTATCCAAAATAGTTAACAGCGGGACTAAATTGAGATAAAATAAAAGGTTGAGGACGAAATTGAAACAAGAAAAAAGGATAAAGACGAAATTGAGACAAAATGAAAGGTTGATGATGAAATGAAAAAAAAAAAAAAAGATAGGGACGAGATTGAAATAAGTGGAAGTATAAGGGACCTATGGGGTAGTTTTCTCTAAAAAAAATTCGAATTGCCTTAAAACACAAAATTTTGAAAAGAAAAATTGGAAAAATCATTTCATAGATATCATTAGTCACAAATACAAACTCCAAAGATACATAATAAGAGAGAAAAAAAAAACTATAATTGTGGTTCAGTTCAACCAATATGATTGAAATACCAAAGTTAAAAGAACTAAGAAATTAAATAAAAAAGAGCACTTCCATTCAATATGTTCATCAACAATTAATAAAAGCGCCGATTAAACAAAAGAAATTAAAAATTAACCACATATGCTCATTTATCTAATGAGTTTAAAAATTCAGCAACTCATTGAAATGCATTACAAAAAGACATATATGTTTGTGTGTAAACCTTAAAAAAGAAAAAAATAGCCACAACTATGGATGCCCATTTATCATTTACCTGAATTTTCTTTTATCACAGTTAGATATGTTTAAAAACCCACAACCATAAATACGTTCTTACATAAATGTATACACACCTATGTATATAGTATACATGACTAATTTAAAATATATACACTTAAAAAGCCATCAAAGCTTCTCCTTTCAAACATAGGCGTTCAAATACCTAATTGAGAATTTGAAACATACTTTTTTTTTGTTGGGTCCATATTATCATATCTCTCTCAAACACCTTTCTCATTCCATCTTTTCATATAAATAGAAACGTTGCACCAAATATGAGTACTTTTTGAGAAGGTTGAAAACTTCATAGAGATAAATGAAGAAAAGAAAAAGAAGTTCTCAATCAAGCAGCTGATGAAAGTAAGTTAAAAGTAATGAAAAAATTGACATATAATACATAAAAATAATTAAATACAGATCTAAACAATATGAGTTGCACAAAACCTACATAAACTAAAACAAATAAGATAATGTCACATTTTTATCAACGTTTTTGTTCGCATCCATCTTCATTTCATCTCTTTTCCACTTGACAATTTTCAACACAATTTTAAATTAAAATAAATGGAACTTCAAGTACACAATAGTTGAATAAATGATCCCTTTACACCTTCTTCCTCCTTTTCCTTCTTTATACCTTCTTCCTCATTTTCCTTCTTCACACATAAAGATATGCATCAACACAGACCTACATAAAAACCCGTTACCCGTTCTCTTTCCAAAATGAAATTACCATGAAATTTTGTCCTAGGAAAACAAATGTATGAGTCAAAACAGTACATTTGCACAAAATGCGATACAAACCTCCAAATTTAAAGATCTGGAACTGGGAAAAATTAAACACAAAAACAACAATATGTAACGAATTATGTACCGAGAATAATATAGTGTAGTCTATACACTAATAAAATATTAAATGGAAAAAAATCAAACCCGAATATAAAATTAACGTCATGTTGCTGACCTCAGTTGATTGTGATATGTCGTCTCCGATTAAACGTTTAAGGAGAACTTTTTGTGAGAAATTCGTCACCTTATATACTATGCGTGTGTTATTAATTGATACTGTAAATTCGAAATTAAAGCAGACTTATAAATTCAGTAATTACAAAAATTTTAGAAATAAAATAAAATTTCGAAACTTACTTATAATAAAAGGAATTTGCATAATATAAAACAAATAGAAAATAAATCTGAGCCCTGCTTAGAAGAGTCTCCTTAAGGTAAATTTATTCCCTCCAATGTGCTATAAGTTTGTTGAATAATTGCCTCCCAAGATGGGACGGATATTCCGAATTAATCAAGTAGCACAACAATGATTAATTCTAGTGAACACAATTTTGTATTTTGTACTCAACCAAACAACATAAATAGTATGAATAAAATCAACGAAGTAATGGAGGAAATATTTTCCTGGCACTGGAACAACATTTTCGAGTTGGAGAAAAAATAGAGGGAGATTTTTTCGTTAGCCAAAAAACTGGAGGGAGAGTCTGAATTTATAGCAACAGCAGGTGACTCCTCATAAAAAAACTGTTTTTAACTGTCAGACAGTTAAATGTTAATTTTAGTTAATCATTTCATTAATTAAATTCGAAATTAATTAATTTGGCCCAGAAAGTTAATAAAATTTTGCACCCAAAAGAAAGGAATTTATATAAGCCTAAGCCTAAGCCTAAGCTCGAACCGACCCGAACTGAGACGAGACGAGCTGAGCTGGCTGGCCGAACAAATGGCGCCCGTGCACATGCATGTGGACTTTTGTCACAATCATAACACTTGCATAGTGTAGATCATCTCCCCTTTAAAAAGTTAGGATACCCCAAAGGCATCCAAGCCTTAATGCATATTCGGGTTTTTATCAACTCTTCAAATTTCCACTATTCTTCCTATATGGGACAAGGTTTATGAAACCCAATTCATTAACTTTCATTGGTTTATGAGTCACTTTGGAGACATATTTATCATTCATAACTTAATGGCATTGGACATGTGAATATACCAACTCAATCTCCGTCCCAAAAATATCGTGATGTGGTTCCCATATAAATTTGAGCTCAAAGTTGCTCTAAATTGTTGTCCAGAAAATTCTGTACATCATTTTATATCCAATGTTGTCAACAATCCCCCACGGGAATGATATATCGCTATAAACAGAAACAACGCAGATGTAGATGTAGATGTAGATGTAGATGTAGATGCAGATGCAGACACAGGTTGAGTAAAATTGAAGATTTATTGCATCGGGAGAAGTAGCCTAGTGGTCTTGAATTTTCCTTAATGATATACCATCGGATTTACTTGGTTAATTAGTAGATTTACCATCTTTGAACCGTTAGCCGTTGCTGTAAACCTAAACAACAATATTCACATAATAATTCTTCAACGCAGTTGGTTCTCACATTTACGTTCATTTTGGTCATGAATACCACTTGGTTGTGGGTATTTTAGAGAATGTTCCTTTCATTATTCCCAAAGAAGTGGGCCTCTTCTTACTCACGTAGGTGACTTCCATAAAGAGTTTCCTGCAATACCCCACTTAGACTTACTAATATATGGATATCATTAAAAGCATAACTTATCCTAATTTCGCGACAGATGTGCATTGTCTCATCTTTGAAATCGATATGATTATATATCCTCCAGTGCTTACTAAATACAATGTAGTTAGGTTTTCCCATTAAAACTAGATCTTGGGATATCCAGTCAGCTAGGTTGGGTTGCCACTTTATTGATTCTTATTTATTTATAGGCTTTAGACCCATTCGTCTCGATGATCTTTCAACTTGCTGTCGGGATAAACCTTTTATTAGTAAATCCACTATATTATCTTTTGACTTTATATAGTCATCCGTTTGAGAGAAGTTTTCTAACTGTATTACGTCGACGACGAATATGTCATGACTTTTAGTTATACACATGATTATATGCCCTTCCAATCGCTGATTGACTGTCACAATGTATACATATTGTAGGCACATATTTCGACCAATTTTGAACATCCTCTATCACGTTTCAAAGGCATTCAGCTTCTTCTCCTACTTTGTCTCATGCAATGAATTCAAAATGCACGTTTGTTTTGAGGATTTCCAAGATACGATTGCACCTCCAAGGGTAAAAACACCCACTCGTAGACTTAGAGTCATTTGTATCGACTATCTAGTTTGTATTGCAATGTCCCTCAATTACAGTCGGATATCTTGAATAGTGCAGTCCATAGTTTTGAGTATATTTTAAATAATCGAAAACTCTTAATATAGCCTTTTAGTGATCTCTTCCTGGAATAATCGTAAATCGACTTAGCTTACTTATCGAATATGCTATGTCCGATCGAGTACAATTCATGATATACATTAAACTGTCGATAATACGAGAGTACTCTAGTTGAGAATTGCTTTCATCGCTATTTCTTGCTAGATTTAAATTTACATCTACAGGTGTCTTGGTAGGCTTGATATCATATTTTTGAATTTTTCAAGTACATTCTCTATGTAATAATATTTAGATAATGTATGTCCATCCAATATTTTAGAAATTTTAATTCGTAATATAACATTGACGATACGTAAATCTTTCATGTCAAATCGACTACTCAACATATGTTTTGTAGTTGATAAGCACACAAAACTGTACAACTTATACCCCAAATAGACGTACTTTAGTTTCTAATTCTCGACAATATGGGTCTTATGTGCTTAATTGTTCATTATGCAGATTTAATTGCAGTTGCGGTGTCAAAAGCTATATTTCTGAACAATTTACAGTTAAAAATGAGCTAATTACCAACCCCGTATCCTAGCCAACCCTAAACCTAGCATAAACCTACCCAAACCATGTGTGTGTTTTGTTTGTCCCTTTTTTTTTATTAATTTTAGATTTTTAGTTTGAGTTATTTTATTTTTAGGATTTATTTTAGATTTATTTAGAATTTTTAGGTTTTAATTTCTATTTTTATATTTTTATTAGTATTATTTTATTTTATTTTGATTTTTATTAGTTTTTAGGTTGAGTTTTTATCTTATTTTATTAGGATTAGTTTTTTAGGAATTTAGTTTTATTAGATTTTACTTTTTTTTAGGACTTTAATTTTTAAGTTTAATAGATTTACATTTTTATTTTTTATTTTCATTTCTTAATAGTTTTATTTTTATTGAGTCTTTATTTTATTTTAGAATAGGAATTTCATTTTTAGATTTTTAATTTTTATAGTTTTATTTTATTAGTTAGTTGTAATTTTATTTTTAAGGATCCAAATTAAACACACTTACACTTATCCTAAACCTACTCACACACACCCTATCCTACACCTCACATACACACAAACCCCCCAACCCCACATTAACTTACCTAAACCTCACCACACAAAATCAAAACTACTCTTATTCAACCTCCCAATACTCTCTCTCCTACCAACCTCCATTAACCCACATCCATCACCCTAACCTCTCATTCTCCATTCCCACCATAACCAAACCTTAAACCACTACCTAATCTTACCCACCGGACCTACCTCCGTCGCCGGAACCAAGCCCCTGTTCCGACAGACAACGCCTGACCCCCTGCTTCGGGCGGCAACCCGAACTCCGACCCCGTAGCTACCGTCGCGACGACCCATGTTCGGTCGGACCTCCTCGATCCAACTGAGCTCCGGCGGCTCCAAACCCCGTTCAACTCGGCGTCATCTCATCCCAGCCCCCTCCAATCGAAGCCCCAACTTCGGTGACGATGAATCCGACCGGGAAGAGCCGTAGGCCCACCACTACCACTGCTAAACGCCGACGGGCAGCCCCTGGCTCCGCCTGCCTATTCCCGAAACACAACCCGAAACTGCAAACCCGCCTAAACCCGATCGGACGAACCCACTTACCATCCAAATACCCATTCCATTTTTCCCATGTCTGTTAAACCAAAGCAAAAATAAAAGAAGACCCTTCCAAGCCACGATCTTAACTGTCAAAATCCCCAAAGACAAAACCAAATCCAAAAATCCCCATGTGCCAAATAAAACCTCTTTTAACCCCAATTCCAAAAATGCCCCCCAACTTATCTCCACTCTCTCATAACCTCACCATCCACATGCTCCCTTGCCATTTTTCGTAATTTACCCTCACCCAATACCTTACACACCCTCTTGCATCTTTGTCTACCCAATTTACCCCTCATGCTCCATGGCACCTACTATTTAAAAAGAGCTGAAGACCATTTTGAAGAGGGAGATGGAATAAAGAGGAGAGAAACCCTAGAGTTAGCTTAGAGAGAAAGTTAGAAATAATATTTTTATTTTTTAGTTTAGATATTTATTTTATTTTATTTTTTTTTAGATTTAAATTGAGTGAAATAATTGTGTAAGATTCAAGTTGAGTAAATTTTTCATTTATATCTTTGTTGATCACTCACTTTGAGTGTTGTATGCTTCAATTTCAAGGATAGAGTTCAATTGCCAATTTCAAGGAGACTTGTTGAAAATTTGTTCTCTTTTATTATATTAAATGCCTATTGAATATTTGTTTATTATGTTTGATACCATGTTGGGCTAAATCCCCTTTCAAGGGGTGGGGGGAAACCCTTATTTGATATTATTTTATTTTTTTTAGTTTAATTACTTGAAAAGTCCCTTTGAATGTTAATTTTGATCCCTCACCCTTAAATTTACACCTCGAAAAAGGGTTAAATGATTTTTGAGAGAAAATCGAAATTCTAGTTATAATACCCATTTTAGATTCGAACGAGAGATAGGGGTTTCTTAAGTGAGGTATTATAACTTGAATTTCAACTCTAAAATTATTTTCTAAGATTTACATGAATATTAATCGATCGATCCTAGTGGGTGATTAATTAAAAGGAGTGTAGATCTATTTTCCTAGAGTTGTGGGGTTAATTTTTTAAAAGATTACTATTATAATTACACTTGCAACGAGAGTTTGTTTGTAATTTTGATATTAATTTGGGAGAATTCAATTAATTAAATTAATTAATTAGAATAACTAAAATTTGTGGTATAATCCCACTCCTTGATTGTTCTCACAATTATCTACCTCACTTTATCTCTTATTTTAGTTTAGAATTTATTTTTCATTTTAGTAACTTTCTAGTTAGTTGTTATCTTATCACATTTAGTTTAGTTTAGTTTGAATCATCACCTCACCCTACTGGTTTAATATTGAAAAAGCTAAAAAAAATAGAAAAAGCAAAAGCCCAAAAAGAAATAAAAAATTGAACTACATTTGAATTTGTCTCTAGCTTACTCCCTTGGAAGTGGATTGATACCCTTACTTACCTCTACACTTGAGTTGTTTTATTTTATAGGTATTATAAGGTTTTTGACTAACTTGTCTTGCAACAACGACATATACAAAAGTCACGTTATCAAATGACGCCGTTGCCATTATTGGGATCGTGAAGCTCGGAGCGGATTCAATTTTGTAGTTCATTTATTTCCTATATTTTGTTGCATTTTAGTACCATTTTTTTTCTTTAGTTTTGAAGGCTTGTATTAGGATTTTTATCATTGCTTGTATTGCGGTGCATAGAGACACCATTTCATTTTCATTTTCATTTAAAATTTGTAATAATTGAAGACAAGAGTGATAGGAAAACCGGACAAGGTAGAGAGAGGGCGTCTAAGGCGAGGATTTAGAAGACTCTCTACCTTGGGTCAGTAGGACTCCCGGGGACGACTGAGATAGGCGTAATCTCCCCCGATCGACTCAAATTTTTCGTCACCCCATGGCCTAAAAACCGTGGGAGGTACATTTTCTAAACCCTCGCGCCTCTCATGTTAGCGAGTCAATTCTTTTTTGTGCTTTGTGTGCTCTTATTTGATTTTATTCTCGCATTTATTTTCGAATGGTGTGATGAATTAATTGACTAAAACCTACACCCGATCACTCACGAGAATGGATTTCATCACCCGACTCACTCACTTCCCATTGTGTGCTACCCTAGCCATCACTAAATATAAAATCTATTAACTAGGTTAGCCCAATAGGAGAAACTTTTGGAAAGGCGATCACAAAGAGATTTTCGTGAATTTTTATCGCCCGCGGACTTAATTAAAATTTGACTACCCTTTCACTAAATTTAAAGATAAAAATTGGCTATGTGCTAGTTAGGAATTTTTCTTGACGTGTGTGTGTCCAATTTAATTTTTTGGTAGTCAGATTTCAGTTAGTTCATCCAATCAAGAGTCCATATTTTTTTTTCTTCCTACCTTTTCTTCCAAAAAATCCAAAAATATTTTCTTTCATTTTTATCACAAAAAATCCAAAAATATTTTCTTCCTTTATTTTTCACAAAACTCCAAAAATATTTTCTTCCATTATTTTTATAAAAAAATCCAAAAATATTTTATTTCTTTCTGAAAAAATTAAAAAACTCCAAAAAAAAATATGTTTCTCTCCTCATGGCCGAAGAACGTCCTTTACGGGACTACTTTGGTCATTTTACATTGACACGTGACACGTGTGAGAGTGATCCTGAGTCGTCTCTTTATGATATTGTTAGTGGTTTCACCTCTCTCACGAGTGCCCTTGATACTCTTGACCCATCAATGCACGCACCTCCTACTCCATAGCCCTCGGTGTCAAGTGTCGACGTGTTTCATCCTTTGTTGTGCACCCACTGTTATTATGTCGATCACATGTCCCATGAGTGCCCTTACATTCCATATCCATCTAAACCCACCATGGAGTCTGTGTATCCATATGACACTGTTTCGGAACCCACCTCGGCCTACTATCCCGATATACCTAATCTTGAGTTGTGTGAGTACCCTAATTATTCGTGGAGGCCTGATCACCCTTCCACGCAATACGAATCCCGACCTGATGTTGTGATTCCTCACCCGTTCCAACAGTCGTCATGGCAACCTTGTGCACCCATTCTCGATCAATTCCCTCACTAGGCACCCCATGAGTATCAACCATTTGTCCATCACGAAAGCGATCCTTTCGTGTATGATGAACTTAGCCCCACTCCACACACTTCATTTGAGTATTCTTCGTATAGTCATGATAGTAGCGAGTTGTGTCCACCTCACCCACCGCCACCACCCATCACTCCACCACCTTCATCCACATCCGCTCTCAAAACCCTCTTGCAAAAGTTCATACTCGAGCAAGAGCAAGCCACTCAAATTCAAACTCAAGCTCTCCAAAGGCTTAAACAACGATTAAATGAATTGGAGTGTGCGAGAGTGTAAGGACACAAATTTCCAATTGAGTCCATGTATAGTATTGGCTCAATTCCGGACAAAAACATTTATTCATAGGATAGTATGTAATTGTAATACTCTCAAGCCTACGAAGTTTTTGTTGAAGACGTAGCGGCAAAGAGTATAAAGCTTCATCAATTGTGCCGGTTTGCGTGCCTCGTTTCTATGTCATCAACTATGGTTCCATGCTCCCAAGGTATGAATGCAATATTATATATATAGGAGCTTGGAAAAAGTTTATTGGGTGTTAGGTTTAATAAAAACTGTGTTTTATTTTCACAAAAATTTAATTAGAACTTTAAAATAAAGTATATAAAGTTTCTGGGCCAAAATCGAATTTTATAAAATTTCTGGATGTCGTTCGATATGTCGTTCGAACGAGTTTTTCGTTCGAACCAGATGTCGTTCGAACGAGTTTGCCAACGAGTTCCCACCAAGGTATACTGGTCCGTCGTTCGAACGAGATTGTTCGTTCTAACGAGATTTCCAATGAGTTTCTAACGAGTCCAATCTGGAACGTCGTTAGAAGTCTCGTTCGAACGAGATTTCGTTCGAACGAAACGTCGTTCGAACGAGATGCCAGGCGGGAACTGTTTTTTGCCATTTTTTGGCAGTTTTGCACCCACTTCCCCACTTAGTTTTTAACTAACTTTTTCATACTTTATCATGTGCGGGAAGGACATTTTCCCACTTAACATTTCCAGAACTTTTCCATTCCATTTTCATCTCTTAGAGAGAATTTGAGAGAAAATTGTTTAAGGAAAATGTTCAAGTTTTGAGTGCTATTTTTCAAGAGAAAATATTTTATCACTCTAGTTTTACACCCATATTGTTTATCCAAGTTCACATATATACATATCAATTGCTTGGAGTTTGGCACCTGTTTATCTCTTCCGTTTCAAAGAGAAGTTTTGATTTGCTTCTACATCCATCAAAGAAGAAGACGTTTTGTTGTGATTCTACCCACCTGGAGAAAGGCTCCTTGCTCGGGTGATGGTGACCATATAAAGTCCTATCGGTGGATTCCGAGACCGCGGTGGTGTTCCAAGGTTATCCGCTAGGAAGAGGTGTCTACAAGAAGAAGCGTCGAGGCTTGAAAGGGATCGAGTCGTGTGTTGTAAGTCTTTCTGTCTTGTACTTGTAATTCAGTATCTAGTGGATTTGTGGCTAGGGCCGTCCGAGGTTATTTCCCGTCTTGGGTTTTTCCTCGTACATCGCGGCGTAGTGTGATTGATTTATTTTATCTTGTAAAATAACGTAGAACGCATGTTTAGAATAATTCAAGATAAAATTTGGTTTAAATCATCACACTCATTTAATTTGGTGCTAAATTATATATTGGGTAAAATTTATTTAATTCAAGTCACTTGCTAAAATTTGGTTTCGCCTAATTTGCTAATATTGATAAATATGACTTAGGTAAATTCTAGGACTTGAATTAATTAATTGGTTTAAGTGAATATATTAATTGATTAATTTTACTTCACTTGGTGTAATTTTAATTTGTTTAAGAAATTAAAATTTGTTGTTTTAAAGTTGAACCATCACACCGCTTCCGCATCGATTTTACAAAAAAGGAAATAATAAATTAGTATTGGGGGCCTCGCGCACCAACAAGTGGTATCAGAGCCGGAGCGCTAAGTTATCGCGTTAAAGATCCATTTTTTCGGCTTTCTGTGTTTCCTTACCTTTTAGGTGGTTCAAAATTTTTTCTCACTCTTATTTTTTTTCTCTCGATGGGACGTCTCAATGAAAATTTGTCCAATTTAAATGAAAATGAAATTTTTGATTTTCGAGAGGAATTAAATGGGCTTAATAAATGTAACGAAAATTTAAAGGAATTAAATTTGAGATTTGTGAAAAGAATTAAATTTCTTGAAAATGAAAATTCTTGTTTGAAAGCTCACATTGAGTCTTTGCAAATCTCCTTATCTCAAAAAGATATTTATCGTGAAAAGCTCATGGACTTACATTCAAATTTTGATATTTTAGAAAAGTCCAAGAAAGAGAGTGAAAATCGAGAAAAGACTCTTAGGGACATGTTTGCTCACATTGAGGGGGAGCGTGATAACCTTCTAGGTGTTATTGAAAATTTAAAGAAGGAGTCCCATAAATTTGAGGAGTCTAATTTTTTACTTGAGTCCGAAATGTTAAAAATGAAAAATGATTTACAAGACTCTAGTAGTAGTTTAAATGGCTCTAGCATATGTTGTTCAAATTCTTCCATTGATAAAGCTAAAACCATAGTTTGTTTTAGAGGATCAATTTTGTCCAAAGACTTTAGAAAAGGTCACACCTTAGGTAACATTCCTCGTGTTTACACATGCTTGCATTGTGGTAGGAAATGTCACCTTAGGTCATATTGTTTAGATCTTAAAAGAAGTCCAAGGAAATCTTTATCTAGCATTTCATTATTTCCCAATCCCCATCATTTTAAATATAAATCTATATGAGTTAGGAAATCACTTTTAAACGCGCTAGATACAAGATTTATTTATTCTCATTTACTTTCACATGCTTCCTCCCTTGCTAAATCTAAAGGATGAATATGTTAGTGTTTGCATACTTTAGCGTTTGTACTTCATGCTATATTCACATGCTAAATGTATGCTTGATTTATCATTTTCTAGTTTATGCCCCATGCTTAATCTCATACTAGAATAATGATTTTTGTTTATGTTTTGTGTTATATTTCCTTCATTTTGTTTGCATTAAATGAAAAATACAAAAAGATTTTTGTTTATCATTTGGATTTTATCCCTTGGTAATTTAAGCTTAATGAAAAAAATTCAAATGATTTTTGTTTGCCTTTTGAGTATATATTTTTTATTTTTGGCTAAAAATTTCAAAAACTCAAAAAGAATGTATTTTGTGTGTATTTTAGTTTGACACACTTTAAGTGGCATATACTTGTGTTTGAATTCCATCTTTTACGCTCCCACGTGGCTAGAACTTTTGGTTTAGATTATCAATCCTAATTATGTTCTTTACCATAGTTTTATGGAGTAGTTGGATTTTGTGTTGTTTAAATGAATTCTATTTTTATATGCCTCTATTCACACATGCACGAGCTCTTTTGAAATTTTAACGTCATATGTATATTTGAGCTATGTGAGGTGTTCTCCTTCCAATCTTGTCATCTACATATTTGTGACTTAGGAGGACTAGTGCATGTCAAAATCCGTTGCATGTGAGATTTGTGTGAAAAATGAAAACATGATAAATATAAATGTGCACGGGGAAGGGCTCCTAAAGGACTAAGTGATCCTTTGCGATTGTAAGCCACCGTTTGAAATGTACCTAAAAGAAATACGTGGTCCAAAGGCCTAAAACAGAAAATATGGCATTAAAAAGAAAATAATTTGCCAAGGCCTATGTTTGATTGATATATTCATTTAAATTTAATATAAATGCATATTGAGGGAGATTGGATGATATATCAACGGTTTGCATGATGTCCGTTTATCCTAGTTGCGTATCTCATGTCATGACTCTATTGGTTTGTAGAATCATCAATATGCTAGGCTTGTATGCATTGTGTATGTTTGTTCATTGAGTTCAATTTATATTGTCACATAAGGGTATATTCAAATGTGATGAAGTTTGCAATCAATTGAGAACTCCGTGAACATGTTTTAAGTGATTGGGTCTAAATTTGATCGTTACTAGTTCACACCCCAACACATCCGTTTCCATATGACACATTTTTGCCATCCGAGAGTGCAAACTTATTGTATTTTTGTGTCATGTGTGTGTTTATATCTATACATATGTGCATATGCATTCTTGCTATATTTATAGTATATATATATATATGATATTGTGTTTTGCCTTTGCCTTGCTTTTGTTGCCCATATGCTTTCATGTCTTATCACTTTAAGCTTCAACATGCTTTTATATTTGTTCTTTATCCTTTGTCTATTCCTGAACAAAAAGGGGGAGAAATGATAGGGGGAGAAATGGTATATAATCCTATTATTATCGAATCTTAGTTTGGGGGAGATTTATCTTAGGGGGAGACGTCTTTCTAAGTAGGTCATGTGTTTGATAAAGGGGAGAATTAATTTAGGGGGAGTAATTAATTAAAATTGCATTTAATACTTTGATATTCCCTATGCATTTGATGAGTTTGCTTAAGTGTGCAAGATTTCTTCTAAAGCGGCATTGTTTAATGGCAAAGCGTTTGATCCTTGGGTTGAGTCAAGTTTGGGTGGGTTACGTTTTGAGTCTAGTGAGATTGACGGCCCTTTAGGATTTTTGTTTTGGTTTTCGTCCCGGAATAGCCAAAGGGGGAGATTTGTAAGGACACAAATTTCCAATTGAGTCCATGTATAGTATTGGCTCAATTCCGGACAAAAACATTTATTCATAGGATAGTATGTAATTGTAATACTCTCAAGCCTATGAAGTGTTTGTTGAAGACATAGCGGCAAAGAGTATAAAACTTCATCAAATGTGCCGGTTTGCGTGCCTCGTTTCTACGTCATCAACTATGATTCCATGCTCCCAAGGTATGAATGCAATATTATATATATAGGAGCTTGGAACAAGTTTATTGGGTGTTAGGTTTAATAAAAACTGTGTTTTATTTTCAGAAACATTTAATTAGAACTTTAAAATAAAGTATATAAAGTTTCTGGGCCAAAATCGAATTTTATAAAATTTCTGGAAGTCGTTCGATATGTCATTCAAACGAGTTTTTCGTTCGAACCAGATGTCGTTCGAACGAGTTTGCCAGCGAGTTCCCACCAAGGTATACTGGTCCGTCGTTCGAAATGTCGTTCGAACGAGATTGTTCATTCTAACGAGATTTCCAACGAGTTTCTAACGAGTCCAATCTGGAACGTCGTTAGAAGTCTCGTTCGAACGAGATTTCGTTGGAACGAAATGTCGTTCAAATGAGATGCCAGGCGGGAACTATTTTTGGCAGTTTTGCACCCACTTCCCCACTTAGTTTTTAACTAACTTTTTCATACTTTATCATGTGCGGGAAGGACATTTTCCCACTTAACATTTCCAGAACTTTTCCATTCCATTTTCATCTCTTAGAGAGAATTTGAGAGAAAATTGTTTAAGGAAAATGTTCAAGTTTTGAGTGCTATTTTTCAAGAGAAAATATTTTATCACTCTAGTTTTACACCCATATTGTTTATCCAAGTTCACATATATACATATCAATTGCTTGGAGTTTGGCACCTGTTTATCTCTTCCGTTTCAAAGAGAAGTTTTGATTTGCTTCTACATCCATCAAAGAAGAAGACGTTTTGTTGTGATTCTACCCACCTGGAGAAAGGCTCCTTGCTCGGGTGACGGTGACCATATAAAGTCCTATCGGTGGATTCCGAGACCGCGGTGGTGTTCCAAGGTTATCCGCTAGGAAGAGGTGTCTACAAGAAGAAGCGTCGAGGCTTGAAAGGGATCGAGTCGTGTGTTGTAAGTCTTTCTGTCTTGTACTTGTAATTCAGTATCTAGTGGATTTGTGGCTAGGGCCGTCCGAGGTTATTTCCCGTCTTGGGTTTTTCCTCGTACATCGCGGCGTAGTGTGATTGCTTTATTTTATCTTGTAAAATAACGTAGAACGCATGTTTAGAATAATTCAAGATAAAATTTGGTTTAAATCATCACACTCATTTAATTTGGTGCTAAATTATATATTGGGTAAAATTTATTTAATTCAAGTCACTTGCTAAAATTTGGTTTCGCCTAATTTGCTAATATTGATAAATATGACTTAGGAAAATTCTAGGACTTGGATTAATTAATTGGTTTAAGTGAATATATTAATTGATTAATTTTACTTCACTTGGTGTAATTTTAATTTGTTTAAGAAATTAAAATTTGTTGTTTTAAAGTTGAACCATCACACCGCTTCCGCATCGGTTTTACATAAAAAGGAAATAATAAATTAGTATTGGGGGCCTCGCGCACCAACAGAGAGAGTCGGACATTCCTATGGCTCCACCCATCGTTGCAACCGAGTGTGACGATGATGTGTCCTCTTGTGACACAGATTTTGAGTGTGACCAACCCTACCACCCCGAGAATCTTGAAGTTGAGACCATTCCATGGTCCGGGTCCCAAGTCGACAATTGTGTTGACTTACCTTTCGATAGTGAGCCTGATCAAATCCCACCATGTCTATATAAACCCCACTTTGAGGTTCCCATTCACCTTCCCACTCCCATAATATCCAAAACAATGCCCGAGTCTATACCCATTGAGCCCATCGTGTGTGTTCCCAAGGAACCACTTCATCTTAGGTTAGCTCCGGCCACGAGTGCTCACCATTTTTTTGAGGTAGAATCCGTGATAGTTCCTAACTATCCGGATTTGAATCCTATTCCACCATGCATAGCTCCCGTTGAGCCTGATATTTCTAGTGATTCTTCTATCTCCGATCTTGGTGCCTCGTCTTACCCACCCACCACATTCACCGATGCTAGTCTTATGGAGAAGTTGACCACTCCATCTTTAGAAACCACATTCCCTTGTGAGTATTCCTTTACTCCTCCCAATGAGTGTGTGTCTCCCACTCTTGAGTTGAATCATCTTCCTCCACCGTGTATCCCACCCGACCCACCCATTGTCCTTTATACCCCACCACTTGGTTTGGATCTTGATTTTACATATTTCAAATTTCCATATACATTTTTAGACCCTCACCTAAAACCTCCACCTTCTACGAGAGTTATGGTGCTACTCTCTACTTCCGTGACACCGAGCTTGTTCCTCTATGCACGCTGCTTCCTTGTGGTGTTTATTTTTCTTCTCAACAGCTCCCTGGCTTGTCATGGGGAAACCATTATCATCGTCCATTCATAGAACGGTCGTGTGATTTTTATGAGGCCCATCCCATTCCACTTTCCCCATCATATTTCCTTCCTCACCAACTTGAGCACCACGCTTATAGGGCCCTAGTTTCCCTCACCTTTAAGCTCAATAAGGCCCGTGACCGATGCCTATTCACCCTTGCCTTTACCCTAATTCCCACCCACCCATGGTCCACTGATGCTTTGCATCGCGTGATGCACTTTGCCATACAAGTGCATTGACCTGTTTTAGCCTCTATTCAGCAAGACTGGCGCTTCAGTCTTGTTTGGGGGTGATTCTCATCACCCCAATTTTTCTGTCGCCCCGCGCTTTCATAGATCATATCCTTAGGGTGAGATCCCTTCGGTCTAGCTGAGGACATTAAACTTAGCGCTACCGGAAGGCAGCCCGTGTTTCTTATACTAGTCTCATCATGTTTGGGTGTTTCACATCACCCAATGCATTCCATGTTATAGACTTGTCACATTTTTTCTCTTATCACTCATTCAGGTTTATTCTTGGCTCCCTCTGTCCACTTCATTAGCGGTTCATTCTGGTAATCTCTTTCCTCCCTTATGCTCTCAATTTTAAAAATCATTTTACTTAACATCGAGGACGATGTTCCTTTTTGTTTGGGGGTGGGGAATTTTATCAAAATCGTACCTCTTTTGAAAAATTTTGATTTTGAAACCTGATTTTTAAAATTTCGTGCATTTTCTTTCATCTCACTCATTGACGTGAATTTTCAATCATCCATCTTTTTAAGTATAGGAATCAAGCTAGAGAATATTTTTTATAAATAGCTTATGTAATACGTAACAAGGTATGTTGCACCATGAATTTCTAGACTCAACAAAAATTTGCACACTTATCACGTCATTACGTTTAGAGTTGAGGAGTACTACAATTCTAAAGAGAACCTTAAGGATCACTAGTAGAGACTTTAGCCCGTGAGATTTGTGCCTTTCACCCTTTCAGAGAGTTTTATGCAATCTCTGAGTCACAAGTTGATTCAACTTCCTTTGGGTCCACACTTTAATTGTTGTATGATCTCATTATTCTTCATTTTTGGCTTGATCACTGAGAACGACATCATTTTCCAGTTGTAAGAAACGCGTGTCTTAAAATTTGTCCCGAATACTAGATTTTCATCCATACACTTCCCACTTTTCCATATACCATTTACCATTCACTTCACCCATTATATTCCCATGCTCTTCCATATTCTCACATATGTCCCCACACCAGCACCTATCATCTCCATATCATCTTTCATTTTCAAATAAAAGGGTGTGATTTAAAATGTAAATGCCTTCATTGTTGGTTTGAAAAGTGTGAGAAAAACAGAAAAGAAAAAAAAAGAAAAAGAAAAAGAGAAAAACATAAAAATAGAAAAAAGAAAAAAAAATAGAGAAAAAGAAAAGAAAGAGAGTTTGTAGTTAGTAGTTAGTTTTTAAATAAAGACATTTGTGCCTAAAGTATGTAAACTCTTCTCAATCTTCTCAATCTTATTGCATTTATCACTCATCCATTATCCATCATAGCACTATCCTACCTACCTCACCCCCCATCCATACTACCTATCATATCCTTCTCATACCATTTCATTTCCCCTCAGCCATTATCATCCATGTTACCCTAGGTGTTCGGGCAAATAAAAGTCGATGTGGTGAATAACTCGACGTTCTCACTATAGTGATTAACATTCTTTCATGAGATCATTTTTCTTTCTAATTGTTCGTTCTTTCTTATGTGTGTGTGAGACGTTTGAACTTGCTTACATTTACTCACCTCCTCACACACAGGAGCGATACACTAACCCAAATCTTGAGAGTTCGTTTGAGAGAGATATATCCTTGAGATTTGAAGTTGAAGCGTTGATTTTGATAAGGCAATCTAGGAATTACTCTTATGATGCTCGACCCATTTTGACTGATTCACACTACACACGTTGAGTTCTAGGAAGGATGTGCCTTGAGTATTTACTTAGCTAAGTTTTTTACGCGTTCTAGCTTGTATTTCTGAAATCATTTATCTCATGATGGATTGTGCTATTATTCTATGTGTAATAAGAGATTGACTTCCTTTTAATAAATTTTTGCAAATATGAATTTTGTGGGTATATTCCCTGCAAACCCTCACGAGACACAACTCGTCCTGTAGAGCAACCTATAGGTTTAAAAGCTTGTTGCACATGTTAAGTGCAATCGCAAGTGCCCGCGAAAGTGGTACACTTTTGGTTACTTATCTGTCTCTTTCTCTCTATCTTATTGCTCGAGGACTAGCAACGCTCTGTTTGGGGGTGGTGTGATAAGCACCCAAAACTGTACAATTTATACCCCAAATAAACGTACTTTAGTTGCTAATTCTCGACAATATGGGTCTTATGTGATTAATTATTCATTATGCAGGTTTAATTGTAGTTGCGGTGTCAAAAGCTATATTTCGGAGCAATTTGCAGTTAAAAATGAGCTAATTACCAACCCCGTATCCTAGCCTACCCTAAACCTAGCCTAAACCTACCCAAACCATGTGTGTGTTTTGTTTGTCCCTTTTTTTTTTTTTTATTAATTTTTAGATTTTTAGTTTGAGTTATTTTATTTTTAGGATTTATTTTAGATTTCTTTAGAATTTTTAGGTTTTAATTTATATTTTTATATTTTTATTAGTATAATTTTATTTTATTTTGATGTTATTTTTATTAGTTTTTAGTTTGAGTTTTTATCTGATTTTATTAGGATTAGTTTTTTACGAATTTAGTTTTATTAGATTTTACTTTTTTTAGGACTTTAATTTTAAGTTTAATAGATTTACATTTTTATTTTTTATTTTCATTTCTTTTTAGTTTTATTTTTATTGAGTCTTTATTTTATTTTTAGAATAGGAATTTCATTTTTAGATTTTTAGTTTTTATAGTTTTATTTTATTAGTTAGTTTTAATTTTATTTTTAAGGACCCAAATTAAACACACTTACACTTATCCTAAACCCACTCACACACACCTATCCCACACCTCACATACACACAACCCCCCCAACCCCACACTAACTTACCTAAAACTCACCACACTAAATCAAAACTACCCTTCTTCAACCTCCCAATACTCTTTCTCCTGCCAACCTCCATTAACCCACATCCATCACCCTAACCTCTCCTTCTCCATTCCCACCATAACCAAACCTTAAACCACTACCTAATCTTACCCACCGGACCTACCTCCATCGCCGGAACCAAGCCCCTGTTCCGGCAGAAAATGCCTGACCCCCTGCTTCGGGCGGCGACCCAAACTCCGACCCCATAGCTTCCGCCGCGATGACCCATGTCCGGTCGGACCTCCTCGATCCAACCGAGTTTCGGTGGCTCCAAACTCGGTTCAACTCGGCGTCATCTCACCCTAGCCCCTAACAATCGTAACCCCAACTCCGGCGACGATGAATCCGACCGGGCAGAGCCGCAGGCCCGCCACTACCACTACTAAACACCGGCGGGCAGCCCCTGGTTCCGCCTTCCCTATTCCCGAAACACAACCCAGAACTGCCAACCCGCCTAAACCCGATCGCACGAACCCACTTACCATCCACACATTCCATTTTTCCCATGTATGTTAAACCAAAGCAAAAATAAAAGAAGACCCTTCCAAGACACGATCTCAACTGCCAAAATCCCCAAATCCAAAAATCCCCATGTGCCAAATAAAACCTCTTTTAACCCCAATTCCAAAAATGCCCCCCAACTTATCTCCACTCTCTCATAACCTCACCATCCACATGCTCCCTTGCCATTTTTCGTAATTTACCCTCACCCAATACCTTACACACCCTCTTGAATCTTTGTCTACCCAATTTACCCCTCATGCTCCATGGCACCTACTATTTAAAGAGAGTTGAAGACCATTTTGAAGAGGGAGATGGAATAAAGAGGAGAGAAACCCTAGAGTTAGCTTAGAGAGAAAGTTAGAAATAATATTTTTATTTTTTAGTTTAGTTATTTATATTATTTTTTTTTAGATTTAAATTGAGTGAAATAATTGTGTGAGATTCAAGTTGAGTAAATTTTTCATTTATATCTTTGTTGATCACTCACTTGGAGGGTTGTATGCTTCAATTTCAAGGGTAGAGTTCAATTGTCAATTTCAAGGAGACTTGTTGAAGATTTGTTCTCATTCTCTTTCTCTATTCTTTTATTATATTAAATGCCTATTGAATATTTGTTTATTATGTTTGATACCATGTTAGGCTAAATCCCATTTCATGAGGTTGGGGGAAACCCTTATTTGATGTTATTTTATTTTTAGTAGTTTAATTACTTGAAAAGTCCCTTTGAATGTTAATTTTGATCCCTCACCCTTAAATTTACGCCTCGAGAAAGGGTAATGATTTTTGAGAGAAAATCGAAATTCTAGTTATAATACATATTTTAGATTCGAACTAGAGATATGGGTTTCTTAAGTGGGGTATTATAACTTGAATTTCAACTCTAAAATTATTTTCTAAGATTTACATGAATTTTAATCGATTGATCCTAGCGAGTGATTAATTAAAAGGAGTGTGGATCTATTTTTCTGGAGTTGTGGGGTGTTAAACTTAATTTTCTAAAAGATTACTAGTATAATTGCACTTGCAACGAGAGTTGGTTTGTAATTTTGATATTAATTTGGGAGAATTAAATTAATTAATTAGAATAACTAAAATTTGTGGTATAATTCCACTCCTTGATTGTTCTCACAATTATCTAGATCACTTTATCTCTTATTTTAGTTTAGACTTTATTTTTCATTTTAGTAACTTTCTAGTTAGTTGTTATCTTATCACATTTAGTTTAGTTTAGTTTGAATCATCACCTCACCCTACTGTTTTAATTTTGAAAAAGCTAAAAAAAATAGAAAAAGCAAAAGCCCAAAAAGAAAATAAAAAATTGAACTACATTTGAATTTGTCTCTAGCTTACTCCCTTGGAAGTGGATTGATATCCTTACTTACCTCTACACTTGAGTTGTTTTATTTTGTAGGTATTATAAGGTTTTTGACTAACTTGACTTGCAACAACGACATATACAAAAGTCACGTTATCAGTAGTTTTGATAATTTCTAGATTACTTCCGACAATTAACATATCATCAACATAGAGGCATACAATGACATATCCATTTTAAATATTTTTAAAGTAAACACATTTATCGCGCTCATTAATTTTGAAACCATTTGATAACATTACATTATCAAATTTTTCATTACATTGCTTAGGTGCTTGTTTTAATCCATAAAGTGATCTCACAAGCTTACACACTTTTCCTTCTTGTTCGAGAGCTTTAAACCCTTCAAGTTGCTCCATATAAATTTCCTCATCTAATTCACCATTTAAGACAATGATGTTTACGTCCATTTGATTTATTTCAAGTCCATTAATGGCCGCTATTCCTATCAACATTCGAATGGATGTAATTCTTATTACCCGTCAGTATGTGTCGAAGTAATCCAACCCTTACTTTTGTTTGTAGACTTTAGCCACTATTCTTACTTTATATTTATCAATTGATCCATCGGACTTCAATTTTTTTTTGAATATCCATTGGTAACCTAACGGTTTTGAACCTGGCGGAAGATCCACTAGTTTCCATGTATGATTTTGTAAAATGGATTCAATTTCACTATTAATTACTTCTTTCCAATAAGAATCATCGGGTAAGGATATCATTTCTTTGTACGATTTAGGTTCATTTTCTAGCAAATATGTTAGAAAATTTGGACCAAAGAAAGTCGAGGTCCTTGCCTTTTTACTACATCTTGGTTCATCCTCTATTAATTCAATAGGTTGATGAGTACTATTTGTAGTATCTTGATTTATCCTTTTAGAAGGACCATATTCTCGGGTCATATTATATGGAAATTCATTTTCCAAAAATGAAGCGTCCCTCGATTCAATAACCGTATTTACATGAATATCCAGAATCTCAGAATTACAAACTAAGAAAAGATATGCACTGCTATTTATAGCATAACCGAAGAACACACAATCAATGGTCTTTGGTCCTATTTTTATTTTTTTAGGTTTAGGAACCATCACATTGGCTAAGCACCCCCACAATTGTAAATATTTATAGTAAGGTCTTCGACTTTTCCAGAACTCATAAGGCATCTTGTGAGTTTTCTTATGTGGGACTTTGTTAAGAATATAATTAGCAGATAATAAGGCTTTCCCTTACAAGTTCTGGGGAGCTCCTGAACTTATCAACATAGAGTTCATCATCTCCTTCAATGTATGATTTTTGTGTCCAACAATAACATTTTATTAAGGAGAGAATTTCTTAAAATATACTCCACGAATCTACCAAGATTTTTAAAATGTAGTTTTGAGGCATTTCGGAGTCATTTTGAAAAAAAATGTATCAAAGAACAAAATCTATCAAACTGAATTTTCTACGAGGCTACGTGAACGAGGCCATTTTTAGAACCAAAATGACTCAAAATAGTTTCTAAAATGATGGTTTAAGTTACCCAATTTCATAGACGTCTTCGAATTCGAGAAGTTGTTCTAAAATTCAATCATACCCATCAAAACCCAGATTACTTCATCAAGCTTCAATATAATTTCGTGTGTTTCATGTTACATACATGGAGGGTTCAATCCTATATCAATTTCCAGCACAAGATTATGATTTAAGTCTTCTAATTTAACCCAAAGCATACAAATTTCTTATATGATACATCCTACGCAAACATGGATATCACACATGCCATAGTTGTTGAAAGATTAAACACTTGCCTCAATATGAAGATATGATCCTCAGAAGGATATGGGTATATTGATGTTCCTCTCTTTCCCATCTACGCTCTTACGGTGTTGGTGGTGCAAAAGGTGTAAGAACGGTGGTTCTAGCCTTTGGAACTCCTCTCCTCTTCCTCTTATGGCTTCTCTGTAACCTCTCTTTGTTTTTAGTCTCTCACCTAACTTCACTTTTAGTATTAGATATATTGTGCATAGAAAGTTCTTAGGTTTAATTACCCCATAAATACAAATGACCAAAATGCCCTCTCGGGATGCCGGTTTGGCCTAAAATTGCCCGGGACCCAAACTAAACTCCCGGGTAGACTTTTCTGACTATCGCGACTCTTACTGACACTTTGGCGCACTCAAAATGACCATTAGAATGATTTAAAAATTAATTACTTTCTATTTCATTAGATTGAGTCCCAACACGACTGACACACGTGTCCTGACTTAATTATTGTAACTTTTGCATTTCTCACTCACGACAATTTTAATAAATTCAAAATCACATATTAATTTACTCACTAAGTAATATTCATATAATTCACTTCAATAAATACTAACCCTTTTCTCGCTAGTTAATATTTATTTTAATTCGGATTAATTATCAATTAATTTCCCGCATTTTATTTTAATTAATCCCACATATTAAAATCATTACATTTAATTTCTATTAATCCCACATTTAAAAATCATTAAAAATTATGGGATGTTACAGTCTTATCACTTTTCTATCTTTAACCTCTCCTCCATAGTGCATTGTAGGAGTCCACCCACATAAGTTGCCACATCAAATGAATCCACACATACCACGGTATCCACCGATGAGTCTTAGAAATCTTCTATGTAATCGAAATAAGAAACTTCACTTCTTCACCATAACAAAGTAATCCAGTACAGAGTCCACCGTAGAAAACACGTTCTTAACACATTATGATGGGAAACAAACTTTTATGCCCAATACAAAATATCTGAAAGCATATGAATATGTAAAATTGGATCTTTAAACTCAATGGGTGAAACTAGGGTTTTGGAATTTCTGTAAACAAGTAGGGAATTGATTTTCTCCAAAAGTTCGTAAAATATTTGAGTCCAACACGCCTTATATAGTGAAAACATGAATTTTGAGGTTGCGAACTCATTCGAACATAAATGCATAGTTTGTTAGAACGAGAAGCTCTTTTCGTTTTAACGGAACTCGAGTTCATTCGAACGAACTAGCATTCTCATCCCTACGAGATTCTGTTTGTTTGATAGAGAATTCTCGTTTGATATTCGTTAAACGTCCATTCTAACGAGGTTCCAAACTCATTCCAACGAGAATCACTTTTCTGTAATACTCCGTATTTTTACGCATATTTATTTTTATGAAATTATGGGAAATGGGGATTAATTAAATTAAAGGGATAAAATTTAAATTGTAATTAATCCAATTTTATGGTAATAATTACTAGCGTGATGAGAGTTAGTATTTATTGAAATAATATTATGGTCGGGGATGAGATACACGACATTTATGTTATAAATATTTGAGACGCGTATGAGCCGCGTCACTAGTATGTATTGGGGGGTTAAAAAGGTAAATTATTTTTATATAACTCGAATGACTATTTTGAGTGCGCCTGAGTGTTCGGAAGGGTCTAAATAGTCAGAAAATACTACTCGGATATTTAAATTGGAGCCCGGGACAATTTAGCCCAAAACGACACCCCAGGGGGGTATTTTGGTCTTTTAGGACTTTTGGGTGATTAAATGGACGAAAATTAAGTTTAATTAAAAGCATTGAGGGGAAGTGGTCTACCAGTTTCAACTTACGTGAGGTAAAGATAAAAGAGAGAGAGACCCAAGGAAGAAGAAGACTCCATTAGAACCCTAAGCCAAGAACTCAAGCTAACACTCCAAAAATTACACCAGTGCGTAGATCGTGTCAAGAGGATCGTTCCCATACCAATTTTAGTCCAAGAATTAGAAGTTCATTTCGAGGCAATTGTTTATCTTGCTCATATTTTAGCATATATTGTTCCTGTTAATTTAGGTTTGATGATATAAATTTGGTGCAATGAAAACTTAGGTTTAATTAGACTAAATGATGAAAAAAAACTTATGAATTGGAGATGGGTATGCATATAAAGGTCTTGCCCTTGATTAGACAAATAAAATCTAGGAATTTTATGTCTTATTCACGAATTATAATAAGAGTTTTGGACAATTAAAATTTTAGGTTCATATTTAAGAGAATTATTGGAAGTTTAAGAGATTGTTTAATTCTGATTGATTTTATAAGGATTTGACCTTTAATTCGTGTTAAAAAGTGTCTTAAGGTGATTGGGATTAGTGTAAGAACATTTGATTTGGATTGGGTTGAGTATTCATATCTTTTTTAGGATTAAAAGTTGAGAAAAATTGAAGTTGGGGAAGAACTGGGTCTGTCTGGAATTTTCGTTAGAAGACCTGCCCAGGTCGTTCGAACGACCTCGTTCGAACGAGACTTATAACGAGATTACCAATGACCTTTTTAACGAGTTGCTGAGTTCGTTAGAAGTGGGAACTTCGTTCGAACAAGAATCCTAGAACTTCTAATGAAATTCTAGAATGGGGTTTTAGGGTTTGTTTGGGTTGGAAATCTACCTAGGGTTATTTATATAAGTGTATTAATCTTCGTGAGTCACGGGTGGATTAAATTTCCAAAGTGTTAAGGAATTAAGGGGTAATGGTACTTGGGGTATTAAATTTGTGTGGAAACCTAGGAGGGGATGTAAGTCTTAGAGAGGCTATATATATATGGGTATCAAGGAGAGTAATGTCGTTAATAGTACTTACGGATTATAGTATTTGGGTTATGAGATTACCTATTAATGTATATGAGTTGTGTGCATGCTTATTACTTGGAATATGATGTGTATGACATAGCTAGCTACTGGCTATCGAACGGGGGTTAACACATTATGGAAGACATCTTGTGTGCTTTTGGGGGATTTTGAGTCGTACCACTAGAGCATGGAACCAAGGTATGAGCTATATATGAGAATGATAGTGATGGCGGTCGTATGGGTGCGGAGGTATGTGCATAGCCCATCGGCTTGGGACTATGTTTTCCTCCAATATGTGTATATATTTCATTGGTTCTTGAGAGATTGAACATGTTGTCCTTTATGCGTGAACGTTGCAATGGAACTAGATAGCTGAGTATGCCTAGCACCAGGGGTTTCTTAACCATGGATGTTGTATAGATATGTTTGTATGTATACATAGTGAGATTTTATATACGTATACTTAGTTCCATTCTTTGTTTCTTGTTGGATACTTTATTAAAGTATATACTTATTGGGTCACCAGTTGGGAATATAATACTATAAGAATGAGTTATAACATCCTTAAACGTATTCCTAAATAATAATAATATATTAGTTTAGGGTTATTAGTTATTGTATCCGGTATAGCGATTATCCTACATACAGTTAAGCAGAGTGACGAGACTAGTATGGGTAGTTCGACTCGCTAGGTGTGTGCATTAGATGATAGGTGAGCATATCAAGTGAGTACGCTAAGTTAACATGGATAATATATGTTCTAATTAAATCAATTTAAGCACTTGCTATATTGAAACTGTTTTCTACTCGGGCTCTGACCCATTTTTCTGCAAATCTCTTCTCTTGTTCTGTTATTTTAGGTGCTCAGCCATAGGGACACGAGACTTAGAAGTTTCCATTCATTTGCCAAACTGTAGCTGCTGTGGAAGCTACAGGATAGTTCTAGTTGATGTTTATGAGTCTATTTCTCCTTATCTATCAGTCTTCTATTTCAGTGGGACATGTCGTCCATCCTATTTACATTCAGAGATTTAGAGTTATTTTATTGCATCATTAGACTTTAATTTCATGTATTTAGATTATTGTATGGGATTTGACTGGATGTGTTTGCTCCAGTTCCTTATTTATCTTCTGTTAGTTTTCCTTATGCTATTGTGATGTATGATGATGACTTTATAAATTCACTTTGATGTTGATGGTTAATAACAAGATAAAATTTTGACAGCCCTTTTTAAATTTTAGGTGGTTAGTTTTTATTAAATTAAAATTTGAAGTTTTCGACAGTGATGCATTATCTGAACCAATATGATATTTCAGAAATGAATTAATTAAGGGTTGATGACCAGGTAATTAATTAGGCGGGGTGTCACAGTGGTATTAGAGAATCAAGTTCTAGTGCCCTTAGTATCTGTACGGCTTATTGTGTTTCCGTGTAGCGTCCTTTGATATAGAGCCCTATATTTTAGGACTGTTGTACTCTTTATGCATTTTACATTCTTCAACTACTTTGAGATAATAACTGTAGACTTATGAAACTTTTCTCTCCTTTCAGATGCCTCCTAGACATGCATAGAAAGTTTCCAGGGATGCCCAACCCGAACTTCAGCCTGCACCAGCTCAGGGTATGATGAATTCCACTGAAGTTATCACCATTGTAGCTCAGGAAGTAAATGCGGCATTGGCCATTGTGTAGTAAGCACCACCTCAGGCACCGGTGGTGGCTCCAGTTCAGGCCCTTCCCATCTTATTGGGAACGCGTTAGGGATACCTTCCAGAAGGAGCATCTTTCGGAGTTTATAGGGAGTTACAATGTGATATTAGCGAGCCAATGGAAGAAGGATATCCAGAGGCATTTGAGGATGCATGAGTGCACAGAGGTGCAGAGTCAGATACTATCCACGTTCAAGTTAGTGGGAGCAGCGTTGCAGTGGTGGGAGTCTATTACCACCGTTGAGGAGAGAGATACACTCACTTATTCGAGACTTTTGGGTGCGGTTCGACCGCAAGTATTTTCCATTAGCCGTCTAGACAGAGATGAGATGAAAATTGGTAAACTTGAAGCAGAAGGGAAAGACAGTGGAGGAATATGAGGTAGAGTTTATCAATCTTCTGAATATTGTACCGGATGAAATCCCGACTGAGGAGAAGAAGATTCAGCGTTTTATGGATGGGTTGACATGGAGGATCCGCTAGCATTTGATAGGCAATCTTTCTTTGGCCACCTATTCAGACATGGTTAATGTAGCACTACTCCACTGCCAGGACCACCGTTTTTATCTGACTGAGGTTAAGAGAGTAGGAGAGTCCAGCCAACAGGGCTGGACAGGAGGAAATGATTCTAGTGGGGCACAGGCAGTTCAGGGTCAGCATAGGCACAGTGATCAGGGTTCCCAGTAGGGGGATCCTACGTGGTTCAGGTCAGGAGGTTTTATACATGATCAGGGAGGCTTTCTTTATGGCCAATAGGGTCAACACGGACATCAGGGCCAGTAGGGCCAGCAGCAGGTTCAGCATGGCCAGAATGGCCAAGGGAGGGGTGATAACGGCCATCAAAACTAGGGACAGCAGCGACAGAGGGGAGGACCCTTCCCAGGGAGATGTTTCACATGTCGTAACACTAAACACAAAAACCAGGACCGCCCTCAAAAGGGTAGAGGCCAGCAATAGTAGCACCAGGGTGCTCGTCAGAAGCCCCAGAGATCGTTATTTCCCAGTACCTCCATAGATGGGAGCACTACCACCCATTCCATCCGCCCGAGTTCAGCAAGGGCAACTTCATTATGGATAAGTCTATAATCTTCACCAGGACGCAATCCCGCAGGATTCACCAACGATTGAGGGTATGTTTTCTATCCAGGGGAATTTGGGGAGCATTTTATTTAACATGGGAGCCACACACTGTTTTATTTCCACGGGGTTTGCATGTACTACAGGATTATTTGATACAACAGAGAGTACGGTCACTTGTGTGGATTTGCCGTTGATTAGGGGTTCCGTTATTTCTTTTATTTATCGGGGAGTGGGTATAGAGATTGGGAGGTTTATCTTACCCGTTGTCATGCTCATATTGGATATGTTCGAGTACGACGCGATTATAGGTATGGATTGGCTTGTCACGCATAGGGCCATGATTGATTATTTCAGTAGGAGTATAGTTTTTGCCATACCCGGTCAGGAGATGTTCTTGGTAGCAATGCCTCGCTCTGAGGGAGGATCGTCCACTCATTTATAATATATAGAGGAAGAGACCTCTACGGAGGTTGTGGTACCGTTTGATTCGATTCCTATAGTTCAAGAGTTTGTCGCTGTGTTTAAGGAGATTTCGGGGTTACCACCGAGTATAGAGATAGACTTCATCATTTATTTAGCACCAAGTACTCGATCGATAGCTCGCGCACCTTATCGTATGGCTCCAGCAGAGATGAGGGAGTTACGTGGCTAGATTGAGCAGTTATTGGGGCAGGGGTTTATCCGTAGGAGTACTTCTCCACGGGGTGCTCCCTTACTGTTCGTTAAGAACAGGGATGGATCATTGAGGTTATGTGTTGATTATCGGGAGTTGAATAAAGTCACGATACGAAATAAATATCCGTTGCCTCGAATCGATGACTTATTCAACCAGTTAAGAGGATCGACTTTCTTCTCGAAGATTGATTTGAGATCGGGATACCATCAGTTACGTATCAGGGAGCAGGACATGTCGAAGACTACCTTCTTGATGAGATATGGTTCCTATAAATTCAGGGTTATGCCTTTCAGGCTAACCAACGCCCCAACTGTGTTCATGGACTTGATGAACAGGGTGTTCAGGGAGTTCTTAGACTAGTTCATCATCATATTCATAGATGACATTCTGGTTTACTCACAGACCGAGGAGGATCATGCTGAGCACTTGAGGCAAGTTTTGCAGACACTGCACCAGCATAAGTTGTACACAAAATACGAGAAATATGGGTTTTGACTGAAGGAAGTCCAGTTTTTGGGGCTTATCATCTCCGACAGAGGGATATCTATGGATGCAGGGAAGGTGTCAGTGGTGAAGGAGTGGGGATAACCCACGACACCGATCGAGATACGAAGTTTTTTGGGCTTAACTGGATACTACATGAGGTTCATTCGAGGGTTTTCAAAGATAGCAGGTCCGTTGACACACCTGACTCGTAAAGGGGTGTCGTTTATCTGGAGTGACGCCTATCAGTTAGCCTTCAATGAGTTGAAAGATAAATTAACCTTAGCACCAGTGTTAACATTACCCAGGCTGAGAGTGGAGTATCTAGTCTACATTGATGCATCCTTATTAGGACTTTGAGGTGTACTTCAGCAGGAGGATCAGGTTATAGCTTATGCTTCTCATAAACTTAACCCTCACAAGAGGAATTACCCCACCAACGATTTGGAGTTAACAGCGGTCGTATTTGCACTTCGGATTCAGAGACATTACCTTATAGGGGAGAAATTTCGTTTATTCATGGACCACAAGTCACTACAGTACCTCTTCACGCAGAAGGAGTTAAATATGTGTCAACGTCGGTGGCTTGAGTTTACGAAGGATTATCAATTTGATATTGAATACCACACAGGGAAGGCTAAGGTGGTAGCAGACGCGTTAAGCCGTAGGCCAATCGGTGAGGTAGCCGAGGTGTGGAAAGAGAAATGGAAGGAGTTAGGACGCCAAGATGCGGTGGCTAAATTTTTCATGTCTGTGATGACAGTTACGCCCCAGATTATTACGAGAGTAGTACAAGCTCAGGCAACTGATCCATTCTGCCAGAGTCAAATAGTGCAGCTTCTAGCAGAGGTGGCCGAGTCTTATATCGTGGGCTCAGATGGAGGTCTACATTTCAATGGGAGATTGGTGGTTCATGAGGGGGAAGACTTGCGACACGAGGTGATGACAGAGTCACACAGTTCACGATTTGCAGTATATCCTGGTGGGGATAAGATGTACCAGAATATGCATAGACAGTACTAGTGGAGAGGGATAAAGAAGGATATTGCCGAGTTCGTCTCAAAATGTGCAACTTGTTAGTTGGTAAAGGTAGACCATCAAAGATCGACGGGACTTCTACATCCATTAGAGGTTCCTATGTGGAAATGGGAGAGAATTTCTATGGACTTCATCATGGGATTACCTACATCGCATAGGGGTCACGATTCGATATGGGTGATAGTGGATCGACTGACCAAGGTAGCCCACTTTCTACTAGCCAGGACAGACTACACTACGGGAAAGTACACCTAGATATTCATAGCAGAGATAGAGAGACTCCATGGAGTGCCTCTCAATATTGTGTCTGATAGAGATAAGGTGTTTGTGTCTCGATTTTGGGAGAGTTTTTAGGAGGCGATGGGTACGAAGTTACGACTGAGCACAACCTATCACCCACAGACGAATGGCTAGACCAAGCGAATAAATCATATGTTGGAGGACATATTACGTATGTGCATCATTGATTTTGGCGGAGGCTGGGAGCAGTACCTTCCACTAGTGGAGTTTTCCTATAACAACTCCTACCAGTTTACTATCGGTATGGCTCCATTCGAGGCATTATATGGCAGACCTTGTCGTTCCCTAACATATTTTCTAGAGGTGGGGGACAACAAGTTACTGGATTCAGAGGTGATTCAAGATACTTCGGCGAGAATAGAGTTGATACGGAGCTATTTTCGGGTTGCTCAGGATCGACGGAAGAGCTACGCTGATGCCAAACGGTATTTTTAAGAGTTCAGCATTAGGGATCAAGTGTTACTTCGGGTGTCCCCTATGAAGGGAGTTATGCATTTTGTTAAGAATGGAAAGTTGGCGCCTAGGTATGTAGGGTCATTCCCCATTATCTAGAGGATTGGGCCAGTTGCCGACGTGTTCCATATCTCTTCGCTGAGGAGATTTCTTCGAGATGATTTGGCCCGGACCCACATTGCGTTGGAGGATATAGAATTACATCCTAATAGCTCCTACGAGGAGGGGCCGATTGCTATCCTAGACCATAGCGAGAGAAAGTTGAGGTCGAAAATAGTACCACTAGTCCGTGTTCAATAGCGGAACCATAATGTTGAGGAATCAACCTGGGAGCGCGAGGATGACATGCGTGAACGTTATCCAGAGTTATTCTTTCCAGGTATATATTCTTTTACGAATTTTGGGATGAAATTCTGTTATTAGGGGGGAAGTATGTAATACCCCAGATTTTTACGCATATTTATTTTTATGAAATTATGGAAAATGGTGATTAATTAAATTAAAGGGAGAAAATTTAAATTGAAATTAATTTGATTTTATGGTAATAATTACTAGCGTGATGAGATTTAGTAGTTATTAAAATAATATTATGGCCGAGGATGAGATACACGGCAGTTATGTTATAAATATTTGGGACGCGTATGAGTCGCGTCACTAGTATGTATTTGGGGTTAAAAAGGTAAATTATTTTTATATAACTCGGATGACTATTTTGAGTGCTCCAGATTGTTTGAAAGGGTCGAAGTAGTAAAAAAACACTACTCGGGTATTTAAATAGGAGTCCGGGACATTTTAGCCCAAAATGACACCCCAGAGGGGTATTTTGGTCTTTTAGGATTTTCTGATAATTAAATGGACGAAAATTAAGTTTAATTAAAAGCATTGAGGGTTAGTGGTCTGTCAGTTTCAACTTACATGAGGAAGAGATAAAAGAGAGAGAGACCTAAGGAAGAAGAAGACTCCATTGGAGCCCTAAGCCAAAAACTCAAGCTTACACTCCAAAAATTACACCGATGCGTAGATCGTGTCAAGAGGATCATTCCCATACCAATTTTATTTCAAGAATCAGAAGTTCATTTCGAGGCAACTGCTGATCTTGCTCATCTTTTAGCATATATTGTTCCTGTTAATTTAGGTTTGATGATATAAATTTGGTGCAATGAAAACTTAGGTTTAATTAGACTAAATGATGAAGAAAACTTATAAATTGGAGATGGGTATGCATGTAGAGGTCTTGTCCTTGATTAGACTAATAAAATCTGGGAATTTTATGTCTTATTCAAGAATTATAATAAGAGTTTTGGACAATTAAAATTTTGGGTTAATATTTAAGAGAATTATTGGAAGTTTAAGAGATTGTTTAATTCCAATTGATTTTATAAGGATTTGACCTTTAATTCGTGTTAAAAAGTGTCTTAAGGTGATTCGGATTAGTGTAGGAACATTTGATTTGGATTGGGTTGAGTATTCATATGTTTTTTAGGATTAAAAGTTGAGAAAAATCGAAGTTGGGTAAGAACTCGGTCTGTTCGAAATTTTCATTAGAAGACCTGCCCAGATCGTTTGAATGACCTCATTCGAACGAGACTTCTAATGATATTTCCAACGACCTTTCTAACGAGTTGATGAGTTCGTTCGAAGTGGGAACTTCGTTCGAACGACCTCGTTCGGACGAGAATCCTGGATCTTCTAATGAAATTCTAGAATGGGGTTTTAGGGTTTGTTTGGGTTGGAAATCTTCCTAGGGTTATTTATATAAGTATACTAACCTTCGTGCGTAACGGGTGGCATAAATTTCCAAAATGTTAAGGAATTAAGGGTTAATGGTACTTGGGGTATTGAATTTGTGTGAAAACCTAGGAGGGGATGTAAGTCCTAGAGAGGCTATATATATACGGGTATCGAGGAGAGTAATGGCGTTAATAATACTTACGAATTATAGTATTTGGGTTATCAGATTACCTATTAATGTATATAAGTTGTGTGCATGCTTATTACTTGCAATATGATGTGTATGACATACCTAGCTACTGGCTATCGAACGGGCGTTAACGCATTATGGATGACCATATCTTGTGTGCCTTCGGGGTATTTTGATTTGTACCAATAGAGCATGCAACCTAGGTACGAGCTATATATGAGAATGATAGTGATGACGGTCGTATGGGTGCGTAGGTATGTGCGTAGCCCATCGGCTTGGGACTATGTTCTCCTCCAATATGTGTATATGTTTCATTGGTTCTTGAGAGATTGAACATGTTGTCCTTTATGTGTGAGCGTTGCAATGGGACTAGATAGCCGAGTATGCCTAGCACCAGGGGTTTCTTAACCATGGATGTTGTATAGATATGTTTGTATGTATACATAGTGAGATTTTATATACGTATACTTAGTTCCATTATTTATTTCTTGTTGGATACTTTATTAAAGTACATACTTATTGGGTCACCAGTTGGGAATAGAATACTATAAGAATGAGTTATAACATCCTTAAACTTATTCCTAAATAATAATAATATATTGGGTTCGAGTTATTAGTTATTGTATCCGTCATAGATATTATCCTACATAAAGTCATGTAGAGTGACAAGACTAGTATGGGTAGTTAGACTCACTAGGTGTGCACATTAGATGAGAGGTGAGCATTTCAAGTGAGTACGCTAAGTTAACATGGATAATATATGTGTTAATAAAATCAATTTAAGCATTCGCTATATTTAAAGTGTTTTCTACTCGGGCTCTGACCCGTTTTTCTACAAATCTCTTCTCTTGTTCTATTATTTTTTGTGCTCAGCCACAGGGACACCAGACTAAGTAGTTCCCATTCTTTTGTCGAGGTGTAACTGCTATGGAAGCTGCAGGATATTACTAGTAGACATTACTAAGTCTATTGCTCCGTATCTATCGGTCTTCTATTTCAGTTAGACATGTCGTCCATCCTATTTACATTCAGAGATTTAGAGTTATTTCATCATTAGACTTTAATTTCATGTCTTTGGATTATTGTATGGGATTTGACTGGATGTGTTTTCTCTAGTTCCTTATTTATCTTCCTTATGCTATTGTGATGTATGATGATGACTTTATAAATTCACTTTGATGTTGATGGTTAATAACAAGATAAAAATTTGACATCCCTTTTTAAATATTAGGTCGTTAGTTTTTATTAAATTAAAATTTGAAGTTTTCGACAGTGATGTATTATCTGAACTAACTTGATATTCTAAAATTAATTAATTAAGGACTGATCACCCGGTAATTAATCAGGCGGGGTGTCACATTTTCATTCCAATGAGGTGCAAAACCTGTTCTAACAAGCTCGAAAACAAAAAATAATTTTCCCTAAAAGTCATTTTGAAAACAGTTCCAAACATTTTGTTTAAAAATAAAAACCCAAAAATATTTCCAAGGATCATATTCAAATTGCATCCATACCTTATGATATCCACGGTAAACATGAAGACAAACTTGGCACAAAAACACAACACAATGCGTACTATTCTTTGAAGCTTGGCTGCTACATATTCAATAAGCTTGTCATATTCTTACGATATCGAGAATACAATGTCTAACCTATGACTTAAATGTTTTGTCTGGGACCAAGCCAATTAGAAACAAATTGACTCGATTAGAATTTGTCTATACATAATGTATTGCCTTTCAATTGCAGGGGTGTGAATGATATTTTTTGCATTGTGAGTGATGAAGTGTTTAGACACATTACGACTTATGACAGTGTGAAGGATGTTTGTTATATTTTATGATCCACACAAGAGGGAAGAGATACTGTTAGGATTTCCATGTTACAAAATTTGAAGACTAAGTTTGATACGATTAAGATGTTAAAGAATGTGTCTTTTGATGAATTATATGCCAAGTTGTTGGATAATGTCAATTCCTCGTTTAACTTAGGTCAGCCAATCCCCAATCCCCAATCCCCAAGTCTAGAGTTGTGCATAAAATATTAAGGTCGTTACCTACACGATTTAATACCAAAGTCACGGTCCTAGATTCCCTAGGTAGTGTTGACACTACAAGAGTCCAAGAACCAATAAATGACCTTCAAACCTATGAGATAAATATGTGTCCTGTGAATAAAGAGAAGGGTATTACCATGGAAGTTCGAAAAGGGGACCTGTTGGATTATGATAATAACAGTGAGCATGATGTTGAAGAGATAGTTAGGTTTTCTAAAAAGTTCAAAAAGTTTCATAAGCTTAGAGATTAGAAGAGTTTGGAAAAAAACATAAGAACTTTATTTACCATGATAGGAAAAATAGGAATGGCCCTAAGAAGTTGGATGATCGGGACAATTTCTTTGAATGCCAAGGGTTAGGGTGTTATTTTCATGAGTGTCCCACTAGACTAAGGAAGGAGGGTAAGAAACCGAAGGTATATAATACCACCCTTAGTGATAATGAGTCAAAAAAGGAAGTTAATTCCCCCATTGATCGTAATTACACTGCATTCATTGCTAGTCATGTGGGCTTAAATGAAGTGTCTTCCCTAATAAAGATAATCATCCGCATGACAGTTTTAAGGTGCGGTCCTTAGGTTCCAAGCTAGTGGGGAGAGGAGCGATGAAGAAAAAGATGATGAAAAGGACAATGAGCTTCGAGTGGCCTTTCGAGATTTATACGTAGAGTCATTAAAGTTGAAAAGCAATAACTTTCATATAGAAGACAAGATAAAAGAATGTGCCATAGGAAATGATGATGCTAAATTAATTGAGGATATTAGGGCACGTGAGAGGACTCTAAAGGAGAATCTCAAGTATGTTGAGGGTGAGAGAGATAGCCTTCATGGATTGAGAGAGGTATTGAAGAAAGATATTCTTAAGTTTGATGACTCTAGGCGTTTGCTCGAGTCTAGAATTATGGTGTTAAAAGAGAAATTGAGAAACTCTAGTAAAGTCAAATTTGATTTGGAGTCTAGGTAAAAAAATGTTAGATAAAATATTACGCACTATCCGAATAAATGATGACACGTGTAGGATTGGTTTTGATGATACTAGTACTTCCATTTCTAAATCAAGGACTCCTTTGAGAAAGCCAACCAAAGTTAGGGGTGTTAGAAAAGGTCAACCCAAAGGTAACATTCCTTATGTCCACACTTGCACACATATTATGATAGGAAAGGTCACCTTAGGAATTTTTATTATGATCTTAGAAAAGGTCCTAGAAAGTCTAAAACTAGTGTCACCAAAGCTTCCTAAGCCCTAGTAAGTCAAGTTACAACTATGTGGGTTAGAATATCCGATTTGGAGGAGCTTAATGTTAGTCTTGTTGAATCTTGCATGCTTTCACACGATCCATCACACATGTTATATCTTATGAATGTTTGCTTGCTTGTTTTCATACACCAACTTTTTTGCTTCATATTATATGCTATTGTTAGTTGTATGACGTTTATCTTTTTTTTTGGGTGTTAATTGAGAAAAATACAAAAAGATTTTGTTTGCCTTTTGATTCATTTTAAAAAAAAATTTAAAAACTCGAAAGGATTTTTTATTTATCTATAGTTTAGTTGGACACATATCGTGTGGCATATTGGTGTATTCGAATCCCATTCCTATCATGACTTTCAATGCTTGGATTTTCTTAATTATATTTACATGAATTAGTTTGAAATTGATTAGCATGATGGATTCACTTTGTATATGTCTCCGCACATACTTTGCACGAGATCTTTTGGATTTTAACTGAATATGTCACATAATCTAAAAGAGGTGTTCTCCTAAAAATCTTGTCATATACATAAAAAAAATGTACTACATGGGAATTGTGTATGTAGAAACAAGTGCCTCTTAGTTTGTTAGCTATTTTTAAAAAATACGAGGGTGCTCGAGAAAGGGATATGAAAGGAGAAAATCTCCTTTGTGTGAAAGGCCACCGTTAGGAAGACCCTAAAAAGATAGAGAGGCATTAAAAACTGAAAAATTGCCAAGGCTAAATTATTTTACTTTGATTCTTCAAAAATTAGATATCCTAAAAAGAAAGAAAGGGGAGAAAAATGATATTTTTCTAAGGTGTTTAGTTAAAGATCAATGGATTTGCACAATGAGTATTGATTGAGCTTAATAGTTTTGACGCTATTAATTTGAAAATCATCAAAATTTCTTAGCAACTATGCAATTTGTTTGTTTGTCCTTTTGAGTTCTTTATTGGACATGTGAGGCTAAATTGAATGTTTGATAAATTATTGCGATCAAATAGATCTTATTGGAGATATTTGAGTGATTGGTCATGTTTTTCTTATTTCGATTTCACTCCTTTCACTATGTACCGCCATGTTTTAACACGTTGATACTATGTAAGTGTGTAAGGCTTATGTGTTCGTGCCTTTTGTGGTCGTTTATACCTATATAGTTGTGTTTTATCGTTATATGTTTGGTCATATATATGGTATGTTTTGTGTTTTTAGTTGTCATTTAATCCATATTTTCCTTATGCTTAATATTTGATTTATATTGGCGTGTGCTATGATAATCCTACTATCTTATACTTAAATGCTTCCATCATAGTTGATATCATTTTCTCATAGTTTGAATTATTTGTACTTATGTTGTCGAACTATTTGTCGTAGAATGCTTACGTAGAGCCACTCCATGACATTTTTTTTCTATATGATTCCCATGCTTCACATAAGGGGAGATTTTTTCTTATTGGGGATAATTTTTTATTGTTTTTCACATTACTCTTTGTCTATTCCTGAACAAAAAGGGAAGAAATGGTATCTAACTATTTTCATGTAAAGGAGATCTTTAACTTAAGGGGAGACGTTCTTTTCTTATGTAGACATAGTTAGACAAATATGGAGGGTTTTTCATGTGCATTTTATATTTATTACGTTACCTTTGCATTTGAAGACATATTTAAGTGTGCGGGTTAGAAATGATGCGGAAAAGGTTTACAAGAGAAAAGCTACTCAATTTGTATCAGTAAAGCGTATGTTCCTTTTGGGATTAGGAATTAAATCTTAGTGATTTTGATGGCCCTATAGTTTTTTTGTTTTAATTTTTGTACCAGAATAATCAAACGGATAGATTTGTTGGCAAATTTTTTTTAACTAAGTACGTTTGTCTGTATTGACTTTATTTCGCGTTTAGATAAAACTTCTTTAAGTCATAGTTTAGGACTTGCTTTTCTTTTACCTTCAAGCCTGTGACGTGTTATTAAAGATTGTTGTGGACTAACAAAAAGTATGCATCATGTTTCGAGACGAGTTTCGTCTTCATCATACAAGGTATCTCAATGAGTAATGAATACATGTTTATGTTTGAACCCCTAATTTTATTTTGGGTGTTAGAGTATTTATAAAATTCTATTTAATTATTTTAAAATGATTTTATTACTTCTAATTTTTTTGGAAGACAAATATTTTTTTCGTAAGGTCATTAGAACCAAATTGGTATGTCGTTCGAATGAGATATGGTACCTCGTTAGAAAATCTAAGAACGGACCATTTCCTCATCGCTCTAGAATGTCGTTGGATAGGTGTTCGAATGAGATGATATATTTCGTTCGAACGAGATGTACCTCGTTTGAACGAGTAGACAATTTTTGTATAGAATTCAAGTTTTTCCAAACCTATTTTTATAATTTATCTCGTTTTTAACAAACCTCCAATAAATAGGAGTGCAGGAAGCAAATTTCTGAGAGATGTTTCCAAGATTTTTAAGTTCACAAACTTGTTTAAAAATCTCTCCAAGCTTACGAGTTTGATTTGTGAAAAAAATTTCCAAATAAAAAAACTAGTTTACACCCAATCTTGAGATCCAAGAACCCTACGTATATATGTCTATTTGAGATCTCTTACTGTTTTGCTCTTTATACTGTGAGAATTTCAAGTGGTGGAGACCATGTTTTTGTTGAGTGATGACTGGACTGGTCACGAGACAATTAAGATTGGTAGGATACTGAGAGGTGGAAAAGAGCTTTCGTTCTGTGGCTGTTAGAAGACATCCAACAGTGATTGTGAAGAAGGTAATAAGGTACGAAGAAGCACGTCAAGGATTGAAGGCGTCAAGTTTGTGAGTAAGCCTAATTTTCCCTTTAAACTAGACCTATACTATAGTGGACTTGTTTGTTTAGGACATCCGAGATTTTTCCTGCTATGGGTTTCCACGTACATCATCATGTTGTGGTTTGATTATTTTATTCCTACTTATACTCACCTAAATGCATTCTTAGGTCATGATTAAATTTGGTAAATCATTTTACACAACACTTGTGTTTTTTCTTAATTGGTGCAAGGAAATTAAAATTTTTGAAAATTAAATTTAGTGGTCTTTTCTTTAAAAACCCTCGACCACATAGATTTATCATCTCTTAGTGATTCATTATCTCATATAGGTATATGATCACACACATCACATCGTAGATCATATTATTATAATGACGGTGTTGAAGATAACATTCATGAATCCTTTGATGAAATTTATCAACAATCATTTAAGCTTAATATGTCTTGCATTAAGCTTTTAACAAAAACTAAAGAAATCTAATATATAAACATAATTAGCTATGTTGAATTAGATGAAATACTTCATTACATGGTTGATTGATTGTTAGTTGATATTGATTCTTTGAAAAATTTAAATGAATTGCATTTGAAAGAGAAGAAGAGATTGATCGTAAAAAGGAAGTTTTAAAAATTGATTTGATATATTATTGCCTGAACTCCAAAATTCCAAAGAATTTTAACTTGATTTGGTAAAAATGATCAATGCACTTGGCAATATACTTTTTAAACACAGTCAAGTGAAAAATGACAAATAGGCCTTGGAATTTTTCTGTTAAAAAATAAGACAAGGAAATTTCAAAATCAAGTTTTGAATCATCTATTTGTTACTAGAGCAAGAACAAGGAACCTGATGTAAAAATGAAATATGAAAAATTCTTTTCTATGTTTATGCCTAAGTCTAGTACTTTAGGTTTCTCATTTTATGGGAAAGAAAATCACATTTCACATTTTATCTTTAAAAGGAAGAAGCTTTCAAAACAAGAAGAGTAAGAATCTCATGAATTTAAGCCTATGCGCATTTTAAAAGTAATGTGTCCTATTTATCTAATTGAAATTTGTATGGGCATACCACTGCTACTTGTAGACGATTACTGGATAGAAAAATAATATTCTTTAATAAGATAAGGGTTGTTGACAGAAGATATCCTTTGATAGATCTTAGAAATTAGATTGGTAATCTACTGAGGCGAGTTGATTTGGTAATGAATAAACATTATAGAAGAATAATGTCATTGCCTAGACATAGACAAATGTTTCCTAGAAATAGAGTTCCAATTATGAGAGAACTTCGAATTCCAATGAGAGATAGACCTAGGAATGCTCCTATAAAAAAATCTTGATATAGTGGTTCCTCAAATGAAGGTTAAAAGGAAGAAAGATTTTGTGTTGATTTCTCCTAAGGATCTAGTGGAGGCAACACTCCCCTCAACCTAGTTAGGTAGATGTATAGGGTGTGAAGGGTTTCTATAAGTCATAGGTCCTTCCCTAAACACTCTTTGATTCATGTGGTATCGTTATTTGGGTGTGAGTGATTTTATTGTCGTATTTGGATATTTTACATGCTTTTCATGTGGATTTTCATGCACGTGTGCATTTCATGCATTTATTTTATATGTTCTTTACACAGTATGTATGTAAATATCATCCTTTAAAAGACAAAAAGATTTTGAGTTGATTCTTTTTGTGACGTTTGATTAAGTTATATGCGAATGTGATTCATTGTATTAACTTGTTTAAAAAAAACGACTGAAACATGGATTCAAAACAATGATACAAATATGGTAATACTTTTAATGATATGTTTAGAATTTATATGAAGAATCATGATAAGTAAAGTTTGATGAGATCTTTGGTATTGAATTCACTTTACACAGGTACATTACATATCATTGATCATATGAAACTTTTATGTGACTTACAGTATTTCTTGATGTTTAAATCATGACTGAATCATGAGATACGAGGTTTGTTAATTATTTTAAAATGTTGTTATGAACCATTTGATAGTTTTGTGTGAAAAATACTTTTACTTGATGGAATTGATTGATGGGACATTTTCAAAAGAGAAAGGGCTACCATTGGTGAAATTATATTTGTTTTAATTTAAGAATCATCAATAGGTATATAATGATGTTTATGTGAATTTTTCCATACAAATATCCATTTTATGATGAAAAGATCCATAGAAAATTGCTAGAAAATCAATGCAAGAAAACAAGATAGGGCTTTTCAATTTTTGTAGTACTATTTTTAGTATCTACTTTAGGACTTATACATCATTTTAGGTATATTACATAGTTAAATTCTACCAATTTGAAGATCTAAAAAGGATATTGACGTGATGATATTATTAATCTTGAAATGTAATTCATATGAAACAATTTTGTGCGTTGATTCGATTTTTTGATATATTATTTGTTCACATCATTCCATAATTGATATGCAAAACTGTTTAATTGATTTAATTATAAATGCAAAGAAGCCATTTTATCATTGATAGCCTAATCATGGTCACTTTACATGCTTTTGTGTTAACATGTGTGTGTGTGTGTGTATATATATATATATATATATATATATATATATATATATATATATATATGTGTGTGTGTGTGTGTGTGTGTGTGTGTGTGTGTGTGTGTGTGTGTGTTTATTCGATTCTTAAAAAATGACGAACATTTGCATAATAAATCATTTTTACGCATGCATTTATCGTGTTTAATTGTATATTTTGATAGAGTTTGGACTTTTGAGGTCATACTAAATTTTTTCTAGAGTTTTTCCTTGACGTGTGTATTATGCAGCAAAGCGTGCACACGATGGTCTTTTGTTCCATTTGTACGAGTGTGAAAATATTGGTTTTTGAACCTTTTTTCTCAACCCGTTAACAGAGATGATTTTTTGGGTTTTGACCATTCGTACGTCACTTTATTCATAGCTTAGTCTTAAGGACCGTTCATACGGTTGAATTGTCCCTTGTTCACATGAAGTTCACCAGCGACTGCTCACTACACTTTTTGACTTAAGAGGGTGTGGGATCATTTTTTAATCACTGTACACCTCTTACTCTCTCTTAATACATTACCTATAATGATTTTAGAATTAATTATTGTTACTATTTAGAGGATCTAAATACATTTCGATCATCTATTTGTTGATCTAGCAGTTATTTGCTCAATGTTGTTATATTTGGAGATTTATAGATTCTATCATAGATAACATTTTTTTAATCATTTCTGTGAGTTTATATTTGTTCATTTTAGCATTCAGGGTATTTGATCTATATTTCATAATTTCTAACATCCTTTGATCTATTCTTGTGATTTTGGTACTCAGGTTCTTTATTTTCACATTTTTATCTTTGATTTCTTCTGTCAAATACTTATTTGAGTATTACTTGTTATTGTTAGGTATTGTTGACTACTTTTTGGTGATTTTACTATTTCTTCTCGACTAGCGTCATACGATTTAAGGCGTTAGTTACCAAATGGTTCCTTAGTGGTCTGGGTAGAAATTCTAGGTCTCGGTACAATCTTAAAGATCCTTTTGACTCTATTGATTACCGTACAAGACAATGGATAGAGGATTCTTCTTATCCGATCGTTGATTCTATTGTTGATCGATCATCCATGATATTAACCTGGGATGATACTCCATTATGGATGGGTTTTTCAACTCAACCCATACATATCGAACATTATGTGGACCTAACACATCTCGAGCACACTCTCGAGTGAATGTATTGCATTGCATGCATATGGAATATGTTGTCATTACTACTATTATCGCATCCTTCGATGACTATATTGATGATTTGAAATTTTTGAGCAAATCTATTGGCTATTGTTAATGCTCCTATAATTCTCACCTATTTTGTTTGAGGCATTAAGATTATTCATGTGGATAATTTACTTGGATCCTATCTTGGACTTGATCGAGTTGAATATCCTCAATATATCCCGTTCTCTAATGGTGGTATTTCTCTTCGTGATATTGCAACATCCTTAGTTTGAATAGAGACAATGTGAGTAAGATTGTTATGTAAGCATAAATACTGGAGTGCTCATTACACAGTTCTCCATTTGATTATGACATACTGTCTATTTTGTGACGTACGACTAAACACTTTCGTATCAAGATTGCTAGGCTGATGCACACTCTCTCTCTTTAGTGTATTATATATATTCAATCCTTGATCCTAGAGATTATCCACTTAGTTACGTTTGAGGTATCTCATAAGGATTTTCCATTTGAGAGCATACTTATTAGATACCTCTATTCTCGAGGGAATCTGAGAGTGATTGGAGATGAGTTTGTAACATTATAAATGCCAATATTAGCACATCTATGTATCTTCTAGTGGTTACACTTCTAGGAGACACCCATACCGCCAATTATCATCCTAGAGGCTAACATTCTCATTCTGGCTCCTACTACAATACTACCGCCGACATCGACTCTTGCAGAAAGCTATCAATTGATATCAAAGAGTTCACCAGTCGACTAGAGCATTCACAGAGGCTCAGTTTATGTTATTTCGAGCTACACATGATCTTATTTTGAGTCATCTTAACATAGTAGAGTATTGTGTGGATGATCATTACGATATGATCTGACGAGATCTCGATGTACTTCTTTGATAGTTTCATTCATATGCATTACGTTCCCTTCTACTGATAACTCCATCATCTACATCATCACCACCCTTTATAGCTCATGTCGTTCCTACTATCCTAGGTGAGATAGTTAATGTTTTTTATTTAGACTCTAATTCGGGTATCGAGGCAACCCGGTCAGATTTGATGCTTAGATGGGATTTTTTATTTATCCTATATTTTTATGGAGGCGATTATTGGTGTATGATGATTGTGTGTATATGGTGCTACATTTTGAGATTTGTTATTTTTTGTACTCGTATTAGGGTTTGGATTTTACACATTGTATGTAGAGATTTTATGATTATTTATATACATCTTGTTTCTCTATTGTGTTATGAACTCATTTTATCTAGCCTTGTTGGTATTGTATTGCTTCTATCTTACTTAGATATATCATATTCTATTGTTGGTTGTATAATATTCACATGTTATATATATATTTTTTTCACATGCTTTATATTCTTATCATGATGTTATAGTCTTATCATTCCATCTCAGTGTCATTCTGGATGATATTCCCATGGTTGACCATTTGTTTCTCTTAGCAATTGTCTATCTCATACTTCTAGATTGTAGCTTGCTATTGTTTCACTTACCCCTTTAATTTTTCTTCTTACCATACTATCTACCAATTATCAATGTCATTCATGCTTCTCATTGAAGTTTTCATGGTAAAAGGGGAAGAAACTTCTATGATGGGGGAGTTATGACTTGGATACTTTTGATTATATCTAAGGGAGAAACGTTATTTAAAAAGGAATGAATTTTTTACATAGGGGAGTTTTAACATTGATATACATTGCTTCATGATATTTCCCGCCTTTTAATTCATATTGATATATGTTTAGACGATTTTGGAGCAGGGGGACTGTATTTTTATACATTTCATGCATGCATGATCTCTTGGTGTTATTCATGCTTTTGTACGTATCATCATGAGATTGAGACTCAACCTAACCTAGACTCGACTTTGTTAATGTTAATTGTCTTTTGGATTTTGTGCATTTCGACAACATTCTCTCATTATATGGCTAATGTAGAGTGAGCCTTATTTGTCGTAATCAAGTGTTTTGGGGTTTTGGAGTTTTGGAGTTTTACAATGGAATAGCCAAATGGGGATATTGAAAATGTAAAAATTTATTATTATAAAATAGTTGTCTTAATTTCGTGTCCGAGCATTTGAATCATGTATTAATCAAGAGAAAATGCTTGATTTAATATAGACATTTAGTAAAGAGAGTCATGTTTAATAGAAATCAATGAACATTTGATATTGAAGATGTTACACAACTTATCTACATCAAAGACTTTCATTGCCATACTCATTGAAGATGTATAATTTGTCATCAAATTGTAATTAAACATCTAAATTCATGTACACACAAAAACATGTTTTTCATTTTACTTCTATAAAACTTTGTTATTGAATTGAATAAATGATTATCTATTTAGATGGGATGTATAACCTAAGGGAAATGCTCATTTTTTTTAAAAAGCATGTTGTTTAGGGATAAACATAGTTTCCATTATAAACTAATCGCACGGATGTGTTTTATCCCCGTGCGCACATCTCTGCAAGTCTTAGGCTACTGTATAAAATCGTGCGCATGCATAAGTTTTGTATTTTTGCGCATGGATGCATGTTTTTGGCATGGCTTGCTCACTCTCCAACATCATGTGTACGGAGGCATTTTTATCCATGCGCACGACACTATAAGTTTTGTAAAAACATTCTATAAATAAATCAGTTTCCCTCATTTTCAAAAATTATGAATTCCTCTACACTTCTATACCGAGAGAGCCATTTTGGGATTGATATTATATAAATTATATCTTTAATCAAAATCACTTGTCACTTTCACTTTTGAAAGAAAACTTATATTTATACTTAATCTATTATTTGTAATGAATCGAGAGTGTTTTGAGACTAGATCCACCTAGCTTAAATTGTCACATCCCGATTACCCGGGTGTGAGGTTTATCCTAATAAATACTAAAACATAATGAAAACCATTATTTCTTCTAAAAGAGGAAACTTGATTGATATTTCACGGTGTTATAATCTATAATTTCAGCTGTATAATGTTATACACACATCTCGTTATCTGACTAACAACCATTTTTAAATGACTATTATCTATACAAAACTATCCCGATCTTTATATAATCATAGTTTAAACAGTACATCATGGCTTATAGGTACTGATGATGTGGGGAATCGCCACTTCAATGATATGTGCAACTCTTGGTCTAGATATGTCAACAATGGAGGAAATCGTAGTATAATATATATATATATAAATAAAGAGAGAGAGAGAGAGAGAGAGAGAGAGAGAGAGAGAGAGAGAGAGAGAGAGAGAGAGAGAGAGAGAGAGAGGAGGAGGATAAGAGATTTAGAAGACACATGCATATAAGTGGTTAGGATTTTACCTACTCCACTGTGCAAGGTGATAGTGTTTTTATATCTCCATATCATAAATAGACGTGAAATTTGAGTGTCCTTCACGGGACACATGTCTGCAAAGGGATGGGTTGGCGTGCGAGCCAAGGAGCAACAACAACATGCATGTTTTGTAACTCGTGCTCTAATAATGTGGGTATAGGAAATTTTGCGCAAACTTTAATTTATTTAAATACCCAAAAATTTTAATTTTCTCTTTCTTCTTCAAAGATTTCTCCCGCTTAAGGTTTTTGCAAAACTCAGGATTGTTCTCTCTCTCTCTCTCTCTCTCTCTCTCTCTCTCTCTCTTCTCCAATCTCCTTCCAGGTGAGATTTCTTGTCCTTTCTTCGTTCTAAGCCTCTCTCAATCTGAGGTAACCTTTCCTTCCCCCTCTTTTTCCTTGGATTTCGATTTCTTCTTATGGTTTCTTATTTATATATTTTTTGACGAATGTTTGCATTTTTTGGCCACTGTTTCTAGTGGCTCTAGGGCTTGTTTAGTGATCTTGATGTGGTTTTTAGGTTGTAGAGGGTTATGAGGATACTTTTCGATTGAGATATTATGTTTCTGATCGTCGATTTATTTTTTTGGCAGTTCTTGGGTTGTCTTCTCTGGTTACCTTCAAAACTATTCTTGACTGGATTTTTATGAAAACGATTAATTTCACACTATTAGATCCTTTATTCAATGTCAGTCAAACGTGTTCCTATTTGGATGTATAAAAGGTTGTACAAAATTAGTGAATAATACCCACACTTAAGGGAATGTATACTTAGGGAGATTAGTAAGGCTAAGTCGAGGGCTAAGAAAAACGTCGAGGTTGAGCCAATACTTCCAATTCACCTAACCCCCTTAAATGTAGTCCGTCCTCCTCCACTTTTTACCTATCCTTCCCTAGATGAGTCTAGGGTCTTCATAACAATTACTAGTGAAACCATGTCTGGTACCTCGTTTAGTGGTTCTCAAACAGTAGCCTCATCTGAGGGCTTCAATCATTCCCCGTCCAATAATTCTGAGGGGAGCGAATCTTTTAAATAGGACATAGGAGTCTTAAAGTCTTATCTGGACTCATATGGTGCTACTGAGCTGAGAAATCACGGGAACCCCCAATCACCTAAAGTTCACAAAATATCGGATAACGATGAGATGAGATTTGAGATAGCCTTTGAAAACCACCAATGGCCATTCCCATATCGGCTTTAACGGATGATGAGTTCACCACTAGATATCTTGGTGGTGCAGTTATAGTTGACGATAAGGATGATGATGATGAAGACGACAAAGAACTTGACACTTCCTATGGCTTAACATTTCCCAGTACTATCTGAGAGATGGACTTGATCATGTAGAGGCACTATTACGGGATAAATCCTTCTATCGAAATGAGAGTTCCATCTAAGGATGAGAGAGCCTTTAATAATAGAGAGGGCTAGGTAGTTGTCTATAAACAAATGTTCAAGATTGACTTCAGATTACCAATCCACCCAAACGTGAGAGCTATCCTCGCCATCATAGGGTTTTCCCCTCTTAACTTTATCCAAATACGTGGAGAATTATCCTCGAATTTAACCAAATATGGAAATTTGTGTTTCAAGTCAATCTTCCAGTAAACATTTTCAGAGCTTGTTATACTATGTCAAAAATGAAGTTTCATCCTTGCTAATTTCATCCTGTAGTATGAAAATTCAACAAAAAGGTTCTGATAACTTTGAATCATAACTTGAAACCTCGATATTTCTTCATGTCTTGTGCTTGGGAGTTCGATACCAATGTTCCCACTAGTTCCATCGAGCCGAGAGTCCCCCCAAAATGGGTTAAGGTGTCAATGTCGTCTAGGCTTGATCTCGTCCTAAGCAAAGACCATCGAGAAAATATTGATTATTTGAGAACCTATGGTAAGAAGGGTGGGCTTGTTGTCTTCGAATAGCTGGAAGACCCATCACTTTGGGCTGAGACTGGTCTGGGTGTTAATCCCTACTCCAAGCCATGTAAGTTTATAATTTTTTATTAATAGTAATGTCGTCTTTCATTTATAATGCAAATACTGATAATTTCCTTTGTCTGCATGTCGTCCAGTCGAGACTCTTGAAAAAATCGAGAAAATGGTTGTGCCTAACCTCATTAACCTACTCTCTAAAATGTCGATGAAGAAGACTTCCCCTTCTGCCCCAGCAAAAAAGACTACAACTATGGGTCCTACTCAGGTCGAAGGTTCTAAGAAAAAGAAGGACGAGTCTAAGGGTACCAATATTATCCCTCCTCTAACAATTAAAAAGAAAAAAAAGGACGCTTCGTCCAAAGCCCTTACGGACCAGGCTATACCCATTTCTTTTGATGTCACTACTGTTGCTCGGCTGGCCCAAATAACGGTCTCAACCAATTCTATGCTCGATTATAAAAATAGGGTCAAGGGTGTTATCGTCTCTATTATGGACAAGTCCAATAGCACATTCTTCCATGTCATAGATCCTTCTCGACTTAGTGACTTCGTTCTCTGCAAAATCGACTCAGGTCTTTATTTTCACAGAAGTGTTGCCTCCTTTTTTTTTTACTAATTCTACCTTCTCTATTTTGCAGTCTGTACTTACTCTTTATCATTTGAACTAATGGGTTTAAAAGAATGCTCAAGTAGTCCAATAAGTTAATAAAGAAGGAGACCAAGGATGCAAAGACAAGTTAGAAGAACACATTGATTAGCTAAAATAGTAACAAATGACAGACTTATAGATCTAGAAGAGGGGTAACCAGGTTGAGATTGTTGATCTCCAAATAAAACACTAGGATAACGTCAAAGAGGCTATGAAGAAGGCAGTTAAGGCCTTTAAGGAGTTTGAAGAGTTCGCTGGTTATGCCCTCCAAAACTTGGAAAGGGGGCAGATATGACCTGTCGATGGGTCTTGAACAAATACCCCGACCTCGATAAAGCCAAGTCATAACTCATCGATGAATTGAAGTCTTTTAATCTATCTGACCAGGGGACTATTGTGGCCCTCGATGAGGTTGAAGTTTAGACTACCGTTCAGGCATCTGTGGCCAACACAATAGTATTCGATTAAGATGATACTGGTGGGGCTGATAGTGGTAATAATAAAGAGGAAGCTCTAACAAAGTCTCCTACCAATCCCCCAATCATTGGCGTCTCGATAGAGATCGAGAAGGATAAAAATTGAATCTTTTATTTAACGGGTGGCCGTTTGTGGTGTTAAACCCTTTGATGTGGCTTCTGAAAAATGTTGCCCATATTTTTTGTTTCATTTAACACTTGAATCATTTTGATGAATGTTATAAATATTTTGATCGTTTGTTGAATAGGAATGTAAATGGTTGTGTTTTGAACTGTAGCTTCTGCATTTCATTTTTTTATCACCATTGAATGATGTTATGAGTATGATTCTTGTTACTACAATTTGACACTTTGATCCCCCTTTTTGACGTTATTAAGAGGGTATAAAAGAGACAAGACTCCTTGTGCACTCTCATATCGTCAAGATAGAGTTATAATTTTACCATAAAATGATGTTAAACAACCATATAAAATTATTTTTAATTTTTTTTTCACCACAAAAATGATTTTATAACACTGATTCCCTCTCTCTACGTTATTGGGATGGTATAAAGGAGACGAGACTCCTCAAACACTCTCGTATCGCCGAGATAGAGTTATGATTTCACAATAACATGATGTTAAACAACCATATAAATGATATTTTAATTTGTTTTCACCACCAAAGTAATTTTATAACACAGATCCCCCCTCTTGACATTATTGGAAGGATATATTGGAGACGAGACTCCTCATACCCTCTCGTATCACTGAGATAGATTTATAAACTAGTTCATCATAAATGATGTTCTTTAGTTTAATAAGGTTTAGACCATGAAACAATTGATGCCGATAGACAAAATAAATATGAGTCAACACTTGCACTTTTCATTAATAACTTTTTTATACCCTTGGAATTACATTGATAAGAAAAACTTCAACAATTTTTATACAAATAGGGATAATGGTAATATCTGTTCAAATGGTCGGTGTTTTAGAGGTTGGAGAAAGGCTCACGTTGAAGATTTTCCAACCTAAAAGTTCTCATCACAGCCTCTTCGGTCACTCTATACGGTCCATGCCAATTGGCATAAATCTTGTTAGGATTTTTCCAAACCTTTTCAAGACCAAGTCACCCCACATATATCGACCTAGCCTTCACTCTTTTGTGATAGAATCTTGTAGCTTTTGTTGATAAATCGATTGTCTGACCTCTGCATCCTCTCTTCTTTCTTTAATCAAATACAAATTTAATCTTCTCTCTTCCATATTAACTTCTGGATCATAAGTTTGGACTATATGACTTAGGAGTCCAAGCTTAGTCAAGATAAATACCTTTGACCCATATGCAAACATAAATGGCATCTCGCCTATTGGCATCTTCTCTATCAACCTATAAGCCCGTAGGCCCTCGCGTAGCTTCTCAGTCCATATGTCCTTGTCCAACTTATTCATAATCATTTGAAGTATCATCATGTTGGTGACTTACATCTGACCATTGCCTTGGGTTTAGCCCTGAGTATAGAAAAACTATTTTATGCCAACCCTCTTGCAGTATAGGTCCAATTACTAGTTCTTAAACTGTTTATCGTTATCTGATATCAATGTGTGGGGTAAGCCATATCAGCAGATGATGATTTCCAAATAAACTTGAACGTTTTGACTTCTATAATGGATATTACAGCCTCGGCTTCCACCCATTTTGAGAAATTATCAATTATTACTATCAAATACTAGTAATTGCATGTTGCATTTAGAAGAGAGACGACCAACTCGATCCCCCAAACTACAAATGGCAAGGGCACTGTGATGGATGAGAGAGGTTAATGATGGATTATTACGAATCTCTAAAACTTATCACTTGTCTTCACATACTCTGTCGCGTCCATGGATAGTGTCGGCCAAAAGTAACCCTGGGTGATGATCTTCTTATCTAGAGACTGACCACCAATGTGACTTATTCAATAACCTTCATGGACATCTCGAAGGACTTTGTCTATCTCGATGGGGTGGATATCTGAGTAATGTGAGTAAAAATCCCCTTTTATAAAGTACATCGCCAATGATGCTGAATGTTTTTGCACGATATCAGAGATTTTTTCTCTTAACTTTAGACTCTGGAAATTTGTCATCTCGGATGTACTTGATCAGTGGATCCATCTAAGAGTCCCCTAAATTTAGATTTAGACATAACATTAAGCTTTTATCGTGTTCTTCGATGCTTGTCTTATGTAAGATTTCTATAGGGACGAATCATCTGATTCTGGTCCTTATAGTTTATGTTAACCTAGATAGAGCGTCGACTCAGTCATTTCTAAGCCTGGAATCCTCTTAACCTTGACTTACTTATAGTTTGTCATTATCTTTCTAACTATATCCAAATATTGAGCCATCATCTTGTCTTTAGCTTCTTAAATACCCAAAATTTTATTGACTAAAAGTTATGAATCATTATGGGCAATCATTTCCCCAATGTTTAGTGCTTTAGAGAGAGAGATACCTGCCAGCAATTCCTCATACTCTGACTTATTGTTCGATGCCTAGAATTTAAATCTCAGGTCATACTCAATATTTATTCCACCTGGGGCCAATAGTATCAACCCCGCACTGCCACCATTCTCATAAGATAGTCCATTTACAAATAAACTCCAGACTAATTCTCCTTCCAAGAAAGTACCTTCAGATAAAATTTCATTTCTAAAAAAACTCTTTCGATAGTACTAGTTGGAGCAGTGTCTACCATAACCTCTCTTGGTTATCATTATCAGTTTTGGCCCACGTGAATTCGGCCATAAAATCTGCTAAGGCTTGCCTATTATGGCATTTCTAGGTTGATAGATGATGTCAAACTCACCTAGCTCAACTAACCAGTCCATTAACCTATTTGATTTCTCAAGTTTATGAATGACCTGCCTTAGAGGAGTGTTGATGAGAACTATCATCATGTGGGCCTAATAAATTGATTCATTTTCCTTGAGGCATGAATAAGCACATAGGATAGCTTCTCCATCTTCGGATACTTGAGCTCGGCCCCTTGCAAGGCTTTTATATCAAAGTATACTGCCTTTTGAACTCCATTGTCCTCTCGAATAACAACTGCGCTTATACCCAATTCTGATACGGCTAAGTACAAATAAAACTTCTCCCTTGAATGGTCCGAGATAAAAGAATAAGGGAACTCGGATAAGATTTTTACTCCTTAAATGATTTATCACATTCTTCATCCCAGATCAAGGCTTTTCTTAAAATTTTGAAGAATGGCAAACACTTATCAGCTGCCCGTGAACGAAATGGTTGGGTACTATGACTTTTTCGGTAAGCCTCTAGATGTTTTTGATTATTTTCAATGTCTAGATGTCAATGAATGCCTTGATCTCTGCGGGGTTTTCTTCTATCCCCCATTAGTTCATAATAAAACTATGAAAAAATCATGTGCCAACCCCAAAAACGCACTTCGTCGGATTCATTTTCATCTTATATTTATCCATTGTTTCAAATGTGCGTTCAAGGTCAGCCATATGATCTTCAGCCTTTAGGTTTTTCATCAGCATGTCATCGACATAGACTTCCATCGTCTTCCCGTTCTGGTCTTCAAACATCATATTGACTAACCTCTAAAAAGTTGCCCATGCATTCTTCAGGCCAAATGTCAATACTTTATAGCAATAGATTCCTTTATTATAACAAAGTAAGTATTTTCAGCGTTGCCTTCATGCATAAAGATATTATTATATCCTGAATATGCATCCATGAAACTTGTAAGTGCATGCTCTGTCATGGCATTAACCATCCGATTAATTCTAGGTAGTGGGAAGCTATCTTTAGGGCATGCTTTGTTCAAATCAATAAAGTCCTTGCTCATCCTCCACTTTCAATTTGATTTGGGCACTATGACGATATTAGAGATCCAATCCGAATAAGAACCTCTCGGATGAACTTAGATGTCTGAATATTTTTCACCTCATCTTGAATAACCTCGTATCTATCTCTTACAAAACATCATGCATTATTATTTGACGAGTTTCGCCTTTTCATCTATATTCAGTCGATTGAAGATAATATCGGGGTCAATCCCTGGCATATCTCCATAGCTCTAGGAAAAAATATTCTACCTTCTTCTCAGTAGCTTCACCAATTATTCCTTGATTGCAGTTTTTAGGGATAAATCAATTTATATGGATTTTTTTGGCTCCTCCTCATTGAGGATGATAGATTCTACCTCTTCAGCGGGTTCACCCTTTTTCAATATTTTCTCATCTCTCGAGTTGAGAGTGTCAATGTTGTGCGAAATGGTTTCTCTTTTATGATATTTTATTCCTCGGCCAAGGGGAAGTAGCATTCGCCTGCCTCCACCTAGTCACCCTGTACTTCCCCTACTCTATAGGGAGTCAGGATTTTCATCATCTGGTGAAATATGGAAGGTACGATCTCAAACTCCTTGAAGGATACCCTTCTAGAAATTATATTATAAGTCTAGAACGCATGCTCATCCATGATAAAAAAAATAACTAATCTTCTTTGTGAGACACCTCGGTCAGGTGCTCATGCACACATCCATCTTAAATACCCCTAACAGGTGGATTTATCCCCCACTGAATCTTATCAGTGGTTAATGATCAGTTACCAGTCTCTTTTTTCTCAATTTCAACTCTTTGAAACATTCCCAGAACATCACATCTGCTAAATTTCCCCCATCAATGAGAATACGAGAAATATCATACCCATAAACTCTCGTACTGATGACCAAAGGGTCATCATGTGGAGCCATGATTCCTTATTAGTTCATTCTAGATACTTCGACAAATAGAGCGTCCATGTAAACCTTCTTTAATTTTCTAGATTTTGCCTCAATATTGGAGGAATTTACTTATAACCTCTTTGGGACTGCTTTTGCTTCTACCACATGTGCTTTTCTATCGACCAACTTTATACAGCCACCTACTAGGCTACCACATATCATCTTCAAATCAAAGGAGATCATATGAAAATTACCCTTCGCATCAGGGATCTTTGCTAGAAGGTCAGGTTCATCTCCCTCACTATTATTAGACTCACTATCGTTCTTATTAGCCTGACCTCTCGTCTCAACTTATAATCTTTCCTCCTATTATGCTTTTTTCTGTGCTTATCCTTGTATCCATTCCTGTCCACGTACTTTCGGAGTTTATCCTATTTTAGAAATTTTTGTATCTCGTCCTTTAGGTGGTGGGGGTTTATCATGGGTGGTGGGGGATTATCAGGCTAGGGCTTAATTGGATAAAGATTGAATCAATATTCATGGTAATGTGAACTACTCAAAATATTTCATAAATGTGAACACGAGTTCCGGTGTCTATCACATAGTGATATAATTCATGCAGTAATTCAAAGATATAAGCTCGAATTTAATACTGAAATAGAATCACCTACTAATATTCCATGCGATTTTTAACTGGTTTAGTTCAAGTTGCATCTAATGTCTCTGGTTGCCATTTTTAAAGCAAGGTTATTACGGATAAATCAAAATGGACATTTTTCTAGTTTTATGTATTTATAATATTTTTTTTGTATGGTTGTAAAAGATTTATGCTATATGTAGTTGGGTTCGTAATTGAATTAAACTGACTTGAATATTTGGGTAGCGACTTAATTTTTTTACATAATTTTCATGTAGGAACCGAGTTTAATGATATAATTTATCAAAACAACTTTTGGGGAAAACGTGCTAATATAGAAATTTTGAAGTTGTTTTGAATATTCGGGTAGTGACTTAATTTTTTTACATAATTTTCATGTAGGAACCGAGTTTAATGATATAATTTATCAAAACAACTTTTGGGGAAAACGTGCTAATATAGATAATTTGAAGATGTAAATAAATAATGGAGGAAAATTTATCTCGGTCCTATTCGGTCCCTATCCAAATAAAACAACACATTTTTTTATTTAAAAACAGCTTGCCAGTTGAGTAAAATCCAATCACGCGCACATAAATTTCACAGATTGCCAAGTAAAAAATCAGAAACAAAATCGGTAGCAAACATGTTTTATATTTTGTGAGTGATAGCCTAAACAAGATCATGTTATTATCAACATAAGATGACACTGAATTTAACCATAAGACACTAAAGATACTATCAAATTCAAATAAATTCTACAAATAAACATGCAAAACCAATTTAATTGAGACTATAGTTTTACATAAATTTTCTCATCCATGGATTTATATAATATCAAACATCAATTCGGGTATAAAGACTGTAATGAAAAATTACAACAAACGACACATATAAAATAATCAGCACTTCGAAAAAATATAGAAATAAAAAATAAAAAATATGCATAACATGTAAAACAGCATAAAGATACATGTATTACACAAATCAAGATTATTTATGTAAACGGACCATGTGGGATGGTGGAACCATAACTAAAAAATGAACCCATAACCATAACTAATCGGTTTGCCTTTGTTGGAGAATTTATGCTATTGAGTGGGATGAGATGAGGTATGTGGGTGATATGTTGGCTATCGTTTGGAGAGAGAGATAGATAGATAGAGAGAGAGAGAGAGAGAGAAGGGATGTTAGATTTAGGGTTGTTTTGTTGGGTTGGGTTTAAGCGTGTGTAGCTAGGGACCGTGCATATGGTATGTGGGTGGGTTGGCAAAAAGCAGGTGTGTAGTGTACTAGTGTTTTAGCAAATATATATATATATATATATATATATATATATATAAATGGGGTTCGCTCCAATCCAGGCCCACTTTTTAAGACCCAAGACAGATACCGGGCCGAAATTCGGTCCATTTGGGTTCATGCATGCCCCTAGTCAGGACAAACGGCCCGTGAGGGAGAGAAAGGTGTGAGAAAAATGGTTAGGCTAGCTTCCCATTTATAGCTGTTGAAATGAAATTATCCAATAAATATTTTGAATATTATATTATTATAGTATAAATATCTGGATATTTTGTTTAACTCTTGTTATTTCCAGTTTTGACAACTTAAGATTCGAATCAAATTATACTTTACATCATACACTCTTTATAACTCTTTAGATTACCACTAATTTCATTATTGGTTAAAATTCACGAGTAAAAGAGTGTTTTACTACTCATAAGAATATAAATGATAATTTAAATGTGTCCTCCATGTTTAGGAAAATTTATATGTGATATTAAAGGTTATAATGCGAAAAACTTAATAATTTTTACGTGTCATTGGTATAACATCCCATCTTTAATTTATACGTCTTACTTTTTGCTTCAGCAAAAATGTTGTTCTAGGAAAACAATTTACCCAAACTAAACTTAACTTATTTTTAAATTGTTGATTGTTTCATAAATTCAATCTAATTGGATGACATAATAATTGAATATCAAACTCAGATCTAAAAGAGATGTTTAATCTATTTGGGAGTTCCAGCACGGTTCAATTCTAAGGGGGAGAATGTGATTTCATTGTTCGTTTGATCGATCTTTGGATGGATCGCTCATTGTCAATGGGGGGAAAGTACAATGCTTATGAGATAACTTCTTGTTAGGGAAAAAGAGAGTAGTATATTCTTGCATTGTATATAATCTTTTAAATTTTAATGAGAGATTAGAATGCATTGAGGTCTTTTACCCTTCGGTGGGTTTTTTTCCTCATAAATCTATCTTTTGTATTGATTATGTATTATTTACCTTTATTATCACATATCTAATACACACATTACTTAGATCTAGGTTGGATTGGATCCAGTTTTAAGGGTGGTGTGTTCTACACACTATGTCTAACTCGAATAAACCTATAGGGGGAGGGGATAGGTTTTAATGAGAATTACTAACAATTTTTTGAAGATCTCGGATAAATATTGCGTCCTCCTAATTAACATGCATCTAGGTTAAAAATATAAATAGATATAATCAAGCTAAGCAAGTTGAGATCTAATCAATATTAATTGTGTGAATTAACTAGATGCAATCCCCATATCAATTTAATAACTGGTCATTTTGGATGCAAACTTAGATCTAGTCGTGTCTGTCTGTGTGAAATTAAATGTGTATAAGGACAATAAGCAATCACATAATAACTACGATGTGAGACTTACGAGGAAAAAACCCTATCTAAGGGTAAAAAAATCATTGGTGCATCCTAGTCTCTCATTAGATTTGAAAAATTCATTTATATAATATAAAAAGGTACCTATCTCTTGTTCCCTAGAATGAGTTTACCTATGGACGTAAAGACTCTCCCCCATTCCAATGATAAATTCATTAGAATCTCCATTAATCGGATATGGAGGTAGCACTCTCCATCATCATATTGCACCATTATTGACCTCTTCAAGAGATCAAGCACCTCGTTTTATATCTCAGAGTCTATATCTTCGAATTCATATGTAGAACAGGTAGAATTGGATTTATGGTATGTAATGTTCAAATTTAAATGACTCTCAAATCTCACAAATCATGAATATATTTTTATCACAATTTTATAAGATCATGTGAAGATGTAAATTGAAGTGTTTAAATTTGATCAGTTTCCTCGAAAATACTTTCTCTAGGTGTGAGATGTACCACAAAAAATTATCTCATGTGCACAGTGGGAATTAAGCCTCATGCACAAGGTTTTAGGAAGTACACCTAGTCATATATAAAATGTGATTGTCATGTGCACAGTGGAAACTTGACCACGTGTGCACACTTTTAGGAAACAAATATGTTTGGCCCAAAATGTGCTTAGTTATGCGGATTGCGGTGATTTACATCCACGCGCATGATTATAGGCAAAGAATTTTCTAAGCCTATTTCCATACAGCCGTGTGCATGGAAACAAATTTCATATATGTGAATGCTTATAGGGAGAACTTAAGGTTCACCTAGACAATATTTTACAAGGCAATGATTTTCAAAGTGAATTTTTTCTTGATTAACATAAAAATCATTTTATCAAAAATATGAATGTAAACGTGTGTGATAGTCTTGAAAAATTCACTTAAAACTACCTCAAAGGATACAATTTCTTTTAATCTTCTTAAAACCTTCAAATGTTTCAAGCATAAGCTTTGATGTAGAGGGGCCATATGGTCTTCAATTCAATGTCCATAGTATATAATGAACAAGACTCTATCAAACCTATATTATCACTATATTTACCTCGATTTTGTTCATGACTCAAGTGCTTTGACATGAAATTAAAACAACATAACTAAATATACTAATGTTTACATTTTTAATGGATATTCCATAGTAAACCCCAAAATATCTAATTTCAAAATACCAAAATATCCCGCATTAGCCATATAATGAGAGTAGTATTTTGAAATGCACATGAAATCTATAAGACATTCGACAAAGAAAAAGTCAAATATGGAATGTAGGATTGAGCCACATCAACATGCCAATACCTAAAATACATGAATCAAAGAAAAATTATCACATAGGTAAGACATGCACAAAGAATAACTCCCCTTAATTTAGTAATCCTACGATAAGCCAAATTGGTATATACATATGGGAATAAGCATGAAATCATATGCAATATAAGAAATCCCTCTAATGTTATCTGAGTATCAACATGCATGTGATCCCCCTTCATGAAACATCTCTCCCCAAATGATGTTTCTCCCCCAAATACAAGATATTCATAATAAATGAGCAAAGGGATATCTCTTCCTATCTTAGAAGTTTCTTCCCCTTTCGATACGAAAAAGTCAAAGAGAAGTATAAACGACATAAATAACATGTATATTATGGTGAAGAAAGAAAAATCACAATATATAAGAAAAACTAACGAAGCAAAAACTAGATAGCATGTGGTATAACCAATACTATGATGAAGGTACTATATGCAAAACATCACGAGTGTGAGAAAAATATACCAACAATAAATCTACAACATCATCCAAGCATGTTAAGGTAGTATTAGTCGAGGAGTGTGGGTTAAGAAGACGAGATGAGGAAATGTATTGAATCCGTGACTAGAAAAACAAACCTTCTTCCGCCTAGTGAGATGCCCAAGGTCAAGATCTCTTTTGTCTCTCATAGCGCGAGACTCGAATGCTCTACAAGGGGTACTGTCCCTAATAAATTGAATAAATGACAAGTTGAACATCATCGTTGGTATTGGAATGAAGGACCTCGGGACCCGAGTGTGTGGTCTAGAAGTCCGCGGTGCACTTAGAGGTGAATGATTGTTTACTCTAGAGAAAGAAGACTCGCATGAACCATTTGGGGCTTTCAAATCACTCTTTTACATCTAATAGATTTTTCATACCCATTATGTAGAAAGAAGTGAAAAAACTACGCACAACTAGAAATGAGAATAAAATAAAAGAGTGTAAAAGGTGAATTATGGAATATAAACAATAAGACCCAAAATAACTCTCACAACCCATAAATGAACATCTTGTAATAAAGGATAATCCTAAAGAAACTCTAAATAGAAATAACTCAAATAAATATCTGAGATGAGTGTACTTACTATAGTTTAATCTAGGGAAAAACAACAATGTCAGAAACTAAGGTTTGCACATCCAATCCTAGTAGAAACTCTCAAATAAGATCACCAATATAACATGAAAGGAAAATATTGAAATATTCACCTAAAATCGCGTAGGGAAAGTTATGTATATGAAAATATTATAAGATATGAATAAATGATCCCTAATTTTGACATATAACTCATTTTTTTCAAAACTATAAAGTCCATACGCACGATAAAGCACCAATTATACATACATCGACCATGTGTCCGACACCAAATTGGATATGTGTGAACGGTTCGATCCACAAACCTCCCAAGGGGATAAATCCAGAAAAGACTGAACTACGGGATCCAAAACAAAAAAAGTCTTAAAAGTATGGTATTAATGAATGCATATGCATGAGATAACATTCGTGTTTGACATTTTAAGCAAAGTTTTGACACGATGTGCACAAATAAAAGAACTCTCTCTCTTTCTCTCTCTCTCTCTCTCTCTCACACACACACACACACACACACACACACACATATATATATATATATGAATGCAACCCTAATATTGAAAGTGTGACAATAATTAGGAAATATGTGGTAAACATGATTTGATGAATAAATTTTCTTTCAATCGTGATTAATGACATAGTTTGAGAACACATTCAAAATAAATATTAATCAACTCAACAATATATGCAAAATTCTTATCAAATCAAATCAAGCAAATTTTTTTATATCAACAATGGCTTGATTGTGAGCATAAATGTGCCACAACATCAATCAAACGCACATAATCAAGTTATAAGAATTGTAAAGTTTGCTAAAGTTGATCATATTGGCAGATTTTCCCGGATTTATTAATATTCTCTTTTATTGGTAGATTAAATAATCCAATCACCGAGGTCTTATTGAACCCTCATTCCCCTATTTCTACATAAAAGTTTAGACCATGCGTTGTAATTACACATTATTGAAAACTAATTTATATTAACATGTTAATACACTATATCTACAAATTTAAGTCTTCAAAACCTTATGTTTTGTCAAATACTAATAAATCATTAAACTTCGGGTATGTCTAACATCTCATAAATCATCTATCAAAATTGTAAGATAATCCAAACAATTATTAATCCAAATCAAAAGATAACACAAACAAAATTACAGGGTGAGATACAAAATTATGATTTTACAATTTTGATATCAAACCAGTCACCAAAATCACTTTTTCTGCATTTTCATAAACATCCATCAATAAAACTTCAAAAAATATACAATAATAACCACAATCCTATAACATATACAATAACCAACACATCGACTTTAAACACGTAGACTTGAACGTCATCAAAGCCAAATCATACCCACAAAGTTGAATATAAAATGGAAAATGCAATCATAGTCATTGATAAGAAAATAAGGAACAGTTCATATAAAAATTAAAATGGGTCAAAGTTTCATTTTGAAAAGCTATCAAATACAACAAAATAAAAAATGAAAAAAATAAAAAAAACTTGATAATAAAACATGGAAGAAATGAAAATATAGAAATCTCTCCAATCCTCCTCTGTAACTTAAATCTCCCAATCTAACTTACTTATTCTCATATAAAGTCATTTAAAGAATCAAGTCAAACAAGATATAATTAACCATTTTTTCACGCATAATTTGGCAAGGGTATTACTACAGTGACCCCCGTTTTGTACTCCCTAATAAGACAACGCAATAGCAAGTTGTACTCTATGTCCTGACGGGACCCACAACAACAAAGTATAAACATTTAAAGCATAGGGTATGAATGAGAGTACATTTTGGGGGTACCCATATCTTTATTGATTTGGCAAACACTAAAATTGGTCCTTCACTAACCTCGGTGTCTCAATCACAGTTATATCTTTCATATCAGTTCCACCTACATTTTTCATGAATTTATGAGTATGAGAACTTCCAAATCAACGCACAAACATATAATCTACAATAAACAAGTCTAAAAGAACTTAGGGTCCGTTTGATAGCCTCTCAATTCCAGGGCAAATTCAGAAAAGTTGGAAAATTCTGGTCTTTTCCAGCTTTTAGGCTGTTTGATAACCTTCATTTGCCTTGGAATTTGTTTTCTATGTACAACACCCCTTAAGCACAATTTGCTACCCTAGGGTGGAATTCAATTATTTGGGGGGGCCACGTTTTTGTTTGCCACCTTTGGGTGACAAATCACTTAAAACCAATTTTTTTTTTGTAAACTCTATATATTTCATAAATATATGAATATATATTGTTAATAAATATGTAAATATATATATTTCGTATATTCTAATATATATATATATATATATATATATATATATATATATATATATATATATATATATATATATATATATATATATATCATATATTTTATATATTTTAGCACATATATGTATATTGCGTATATTTCGTATATTTATATATATTTCATATATTTATATATTTCATACATTTATATAATTTATATAATTCATATATTTTAATATATATTTATATTTCGTATATATATTATATATATACTGAATATATATTATTTAGAGAATATACACATATATTATATATATACTGAATTATATAATATATATTTAGTATATTCAATATATAATATAATATACATTCATATATTCCATAAATAATTATATAATATATATATATATATATATATATATATATATATATATATATATATATATATATATATATATATATATATTCAAATATATATATTCCACAAATAATAATATATATAATATATATATATATCCGAATATATATATTAATAATATATACTTAATATATGAATATATATTACAAATATATTAATAATATATACTTAATATATGAATATATATTACAATATATATATATATATATATATATATATATATATATATATATATATATTCCACAAATAATAATATATATAATAATATATATATCCGAATATATATATTAATAATATATACTTAATATATGAATATATATTACAAATATATTAATAAATATATATATTCTGCAAATAATATATATATTAATAGTATATACAAAATATATGAATATATATATTCCGCAAATAACATAATATATATATCCGAAATAATATAATATATATTCATATATATATATCCGAATATATATATTCTACAATAATATAATATATATTCATATATATATATATATATATATATATATATATATATATATATTCCATAAATAAATTTTTCACAATTATATCTATTTTCCAACTTTTGCGTTTGATAGAAAATGTGGAAAATTGATGATTTTCCAACTTGTATCAAACAGACACAAGTTGAAAAATATTCATTTGCCTTGGAATCAAATGTCCTGGAATCATTTGCATTTTCCCAATTTTCTATCAAACGGACCCTTAGGGTCCGTTTGATTCGCACATTTGCCATGGCGAATGTCAAATCAATGGGCAAATATGACATTTGCCCACTTTTTGGTCTGTTTGATTCACAAATTTGCCTACAACCCATTTGCCTATGTACAACACCTCTAATGCATGAAAAGTGAGCAAATTTTGCTTTGCTATTTGGAGAAGAATTATTTGCCAAACAATTTGTCACTTCTTACTAGTGCTTGTTTTATATTTTTATGCTAAAATATTTTAAAAATTATTTTACAAACTGTTTTATAAAACTGTTTTAAATAAAAAACTGTTTTATAAAAAATGTTTTTAAATTATTTTAAAAACTGTTAAAAAAATATTTTTTAAAACTATTTTATTAAAATCTGTTTTAAAACTGTTTAAAACACTATTTTAAAAAGTTTAAAACTGTTTTGAATAATTAAGAAAACTGTTTCAAATATTGAAAAAATTGTTTTATAAAAATGTTGTTAAAAACTGCTTTAAAAATTATTTTAAAAACTGTTTTAATAATGTTTTATAAAAACTGTTTTTGAAATGTTTAAAAAAAACTGTTATAAAAAAAATACTGTTTTATAAAAAATGTTACAAAAATGTTTTTAAAACTGTTTTAAAAACAATTTAAAAACGGTTTTAAAAAAATGTTTTATAAAACTGTTTTATTAAAAAAAAAATTTATAACTATTAAAAACACAATTTTAAAAGGTTTAAAATTTGTTTTGAATAATTTAAAAACTGTTTCGAATATTGTAAAAATTATTTAAAAAAACTGTTTTATCAAATTTTAAAAAAAAACTATTTTAGAAATGTTTTAAAAATTGTTTAAAAACTTTTTATAAAATATTTAAATAAACTAATTGAATTGACTTTAATTTCGCTTAATTCTTGTTTGATAGCTTTGTGTGAAAAAACTAGGTAAAATTTGCCTAGGCAAACTTTACCCATGGAAAATTTTGCCATCTTAATTTTTGCACACTTTTGAATCAAACGGACCCTTATGAGTAAAAGAGGTGGTATACTAAAGAAAAGGGTGTTTTTATTTGAACCCTTCTTATCTATCTACATACTGCAAATAAGATTTAACATTACACGATTTATCTATAGAATGTAAATGGTGAATATTTTCCAAGCCTAATAAATTAAAACCCTCAGTATTATCTCGTCCACATAACTTCATTAGCAACTCCACTCTCTAGATTGAAAATCTCAATAATGTGATATACGAGAGATCAGAGCACGCGACTTCACACTTCTCTTAATCGACAACCTTGTGACAGAGCTAAAAACACAAAATCCAATAATGAGACAGAGTAACATAGAAAAGAGAGAGATAAATGATTTGATCTGCAACAAATTAAGAGTCTTAGTTCACAAAAAAATTGGTAAAAAACGTGGGTAGAGGTTTTAACCAACTAACCCACTAATATCTCCACTAACGGATAGTTTACTTAGAATAGGAGACTAAGTCAAAAATTAAAAACGAATTTATAAAAGGGTAAAAATTCTGGGCACTCAAGAGAACCCAAAGACCTCAAGGCCCAATCAAAGACTATTAATGCTTAGTGACCCTCCTATGGATTGAACCCATGACCTCAAGCACCAAACCCCATAAACTTACCACTAGGCCACTTACCCTAACTTATTTAGTTCATTCAAAATATATATATATACCAATATACCCAACAATACCCCATATGAATGAAATAAATAAATAAACACTACACAAAAACTGACGATTGGTCACGGCCAAAATCCATGACCAAAACTGTGGGTCGCGGACTTGGATCTTGACCATTTCGGGCGTGACCATTTTCGTGGGTCGCGGCCCAAATCCGTGACTAAAAACTGGTCACCGTCGAGAGGGGTCACGACAGATGGTCGCGGACTTGGGCCGTGACCCATGCCGTGACGGGGTCGCGATCCTCTTCCGTGACCCACAACCGTGATAAAATGGTCGTGGCCAAAGTCCGCGACCCACGACCGTGACAAAAAAATAAAATAAAAATTGGTCGCGGTCCTCATACGTGACCCACAACTGTGACAAATTGGTCGCGGTCAAAGTCGACCCACAATCGTGACCAAAAAAAATAAAAATAAAAAATAGTCGCGGCCCAAGTCCGTGACCCACAACCGTGACGAAAAAAAGGAAAAAAATGGTCGCGGATTTTGGCCGTGACCCATTTTTATGCGTGACGAAAAAAATAAAAATGGTCATGGACAAAGTTTATGACCATATTTAATTATAATTTTTAAAAAAATGTATTTTTTTGGTCCAATCCTAAAATTGGGGGTCCTGTGAGTGCACCTAAAATTGGGGTCCAATCACCAACTGCGAATCGAGAACATTGTTAATAAACAAATATATATACAAACTTATAAATATTACACGTCTTAATAATTCACAGACCAAAAAAAAAATTGGGCTGAGTTTCCTCTATTTTCTTGACATTCCAAAACCTGTAAATGTAAAACCTACTTATTATAAAGCCCGCACGGCCATAAAACTCAACAATCAAATTGTAAAAGCCCGCACGGCCATAAAACTAAACAATAAAAGTACGCACGGCTGTAACACAAAAAATAAAATCTTGAATGTCCACAACATATAAACAATCTTCATACTGTAGACCATTGCCTCCTTCGTTTGTTCAGCGTGCAAAAATCCTACAAATGATAGGATACATAAAAAAAAATATCAGTAACCAAGTAGTTTTACAAAAAAATTAATCAAGCTAAAAAATTGCATATATGAGTTAAAATTATCAGTAATCAAGTAGAAATATGCAAATTACCGTCGTATTCTCAAACCCAGAGTCCCGGGGCTGCGTGGTCAGTTTCTACGAGTTACATTGGTCCCGTGGGAGGTGTTGGTGCCACCCACGGCGCCGTTCGAGGGCAGTTTCGAGTTTTCACCCTCTAACGCCATGTTTTTAAGCTTAAATCTAGAAATATGAAAATTACCGTCGTACTCTCAAACCGGGAGTGCCGCGGCTCCGGGGTCAGTTCCTACGAGTTACATTGATCTCGTGGGAGGTGTTGGTGCCAACCATAAGACCGTTCGGGGGCTGTTTCGAGTTTTCACCCTCTAACGCCATGTTTTTAACCCTAAGTCTATAAATATGCAAATTATCGTCGTATTATCAAATCAGGAGTCCCGCGGCTGCGGGGTCAGTTCCTACGAGTTACATTGGTCCCGTGGGAGCTGTTGGTGCCACCCACGGGGCCGTTCGGGGGTTGTTTCGAGTTTTCACCGTCTAACGCCATGTTTTTAAGCCAAAGTCAAGAAATATGCAAATTACCGTCGTATTCTCAAACCGGGAGTCCCGCGACTGCGGGGTCAGTTCCTACGAGTTACATTGGTCTCGTGGGAGGTGTTGGTGCCACCCACGGGGACGTTCAGGGACTGTTTCGAGTTTTCACCCACTAACGCCATGTTTTTAAGCCTAAGTCTAGAAATATGCAAATTGCCGTCGTATTCTCAAACCGGGAATCCCACGGCTGCGGGGGCAGTTCCTACAAGTTCCATTGGTCCGTGGGAGGTGTTGGTGCCACCCACGGGGCCGTTCGGGGGCTGTTTCGAGTTTTCACCCTCTAACGCCATGTTTTTAAGCCTAAGTCTAGAAATATGCAAATTACCGTCGTAATCTCAAACCGGGAGTCCCGCGACTGCGGGGTCAGTTCCTACGAGTTACATTGGTCCCGTGGGAGGTGTTGGTGCCACCCACGAGGCCGTTCGGGGGCTGTTTCGAGTTTTACCCACTAAAGCCATGTTTTTAAGCCTGCGTCTAGAAATATGCAAATTACTGTCGTATTTTCAAACCGGTAGTCCCGCGGCTGCGGGGTCAGTTCCTACAAGTTACATTGGTCCGTGGGAGGTGTTGGTGCCACCTACAGGGTTTTTCGGGGGCTGTTCCGAGTTTTCAGCCTCTAACGCCATGTTTTTAAGCCTAAGTCTAGAATATGTAAATTATCATCGTATTCTCAAACCGGAAGTCCTGCAACTGCGAGGTCATTTCCTACGAGTTACATTGGTCCCGTGGGAGTTGTTGGTGCCACCCACAGGGCCATTAGGGGACTGCTTCGAATTTTCACCCTCTAACGCCATGTTTTTAAGCCTAAGCCTAGAAATATGCAAATTACCGTCGTACACTCAAACCGGGAGTCCCGTAGCTGCGTGGTCAGTTCCTATGAGTTACATTGGTCTCGTGGGAGGTGTTGGTGCCACCCACGGGGACGTTCGGGGACTGTTTCGAGTTTTCATCCTCTAACGCCATGTTTTTAAGCCTAAGTCAAGTAATTAAAAAAATATCGTTGTATTCTCAAACCGGAAGTCTCGCAACTGCGCGGTCAGTTCCTACGAGTTACATTGGTCCCGTGGGAGGTGTTGGTACCACCCACGGGACCGTTAGGGGGCTGTTTCGAGTTTTCACACTCAAACGCCATGTTTTGCTTAAGTCTAGAAATATGAAAATTACCGTCGCACACTCAAATCGGGAGACCCACGGCTACGTGGTCAGTTCCTACGAGTTACATTGGTCTCGTGGGAGGTGTGGGTGCCACCCACGGGGAAGTTCGGGAACTGTTTGGAGTTTTCACCCTCTAACGCCATGTTTTTAAGCCTAAGTCCAGAAATATGCAAATTATCGTTGTATTTTCAAATCGGGAGACCCGCGACTGCGGGGTCAATTCCTACGAGTTACATTGGTCCCGTGGGAGGTGTTGGTGCCACCCACGGGACCGTTCGGGGGATTTTTCGAGTTTTCACCCTCTAACACCATGTTTTGCTTAAGTCTATAAATATGCAAATTACCGTCATATTCTCAAACTGGGAGTCTCGCGGCTGCGCCGTCAGTTCCAACGAGTTACATTGGTCCCGTGAGAGGTGTTGGTGCCACCCACGGGGACGGTCGGGGGTTGTTTCGAGTTTTCACCCTCTAACGCCATGTTTTAAAAGCCTAAGTCTAGAAATATGCAAGTTACCATCGTATTCTCAAATCGGGAGTCTCGCGGCTACGCGGTCAGTTCCTAAGAGTTACATAGGTCTCGTGGGAGGTGTTGGTGCCACCCACGGGGACGGTCGGGGGTTGTTTCGAGTTTTCACCTTCTAACGCCATGTTTTTAAGCCTAAGTCGAGAAATATGTAAATTATCGTCGTACTCTCAAACCGGTAGTCCCGCGGCTGCGTGGTCAGTTCCTACTAGTTACATTGGTCCCGTGGGTGGTGTTGGTGCCACCCACGGGGCCATTCGGGGGCTGTTTCGAGTTTTCACCCTCTAACGCCATGTTTTGCTTATGTCTAGAAATATGAAAATTACCGTCGTACACTCAAACCGACAGTTTCGCGGCTGCGCGGTCAGTTCTTACGAGTTACATTGGTCCCGTGGGAGGTATTGTTGCCACCCACGGGGACGGTTGGGGGGTTGTTTCGAGTTTTCACCCTCTAACGCCATGTTTTTAGGCCTAAGTCTAGAAATATGCAAATTACCGTCGTACTCTCAAACTGGGAGTCCTGCGACTGCGTGGTCTTTTCCTACGAGTTACATTGGTCCCGTGGGAGGTGTTGGAGCCACCCACGGGGCCATTAGGGGGATGTTTCGAGTTATCACCCTCTAACGCAATGTTTTTAAGACTAAGGCTTGAAATATGCAAATTACCATCGTATTCTCAAACCGAGAGTCTTGCGGCTGTGTGGTCAGTTCCTACGAGTTGCATTGGTCCCGTGGGAGGTGCTGGTGCCATCCACGGGGCCATTCGGGGGCTGTTTCGAGTTTTCACCCTCTAACGCCATATTTTTAAGCCTAAGTCTAGAAATATGAAAATTACCATCGTACTCTCAAATCGGGAGTCCCGCGGTTGTGTGGTCAGTTCTTACGAGTTACATTTGTCCTGTTGGAGGTGTTGGTGCCACCCACGGGGCCGTTAGGGGGTTGTTTCGAGTTTTCACCCTCTAACGCCATGTTTTTAAGCCAAAGTCAAGAAATATACAAATTATCGTTGTATTCTCAAACCGGGAGACCCGCGATGGCGGCGTCAGTTCCTACGAGTTACATTGGTCCCGTGGGAGGTGTTGGTGCCACCCACGGGGTCGTTCGGGGGCTGTTTCAAGATTTCACACTCTAACGCCATGCTTTGCTTATGTCTAGAAATATGCAAATTACCGTCGTATTCTCAAATCGGGAGTCTCGCGGCTACGCGATCAGTTCCTAAGAGTTACATAGGTCCCGTGGGAGGTGTTGGTGCCACCCACGGGGACGGTCGGGGGTAGTTTCGAGTTTTCACCTTCTAACGTCATGTTTTTAAGCCTAAGTCTAGAAATATGTAAATTATCGTCGTACTCTCAAACCGGTAGTCCCGCGGCTGCGTGGTGAGTTCCTACGAGTTACACTGGTCCCGTGGGAGGTGTTGGTGCCACCCACGGGGCCGTTACGGGGCTGTTTCGAGTTTTCACCCTCTAACGCCATATTTTTAAGCATAAGTCTAGAAATATGCAAATTATCATTGTATTCTCAAACCGGAAGACCCACGACTGCGGGGTCAGTTCCTATGAGTTACGTTGGTCCCGTGGGAGGTGTTGGTGCCACTCACGGGGCGTTCGAGGGATGTTTCGAGCTTTCACCCTCTAACGCCATGTTTTGCTTAAGTCTAGAAATATGCAAATTACCGTCGTACTCTCAAACTGGGAGTCCCGCGACTGCGTGGTCTTTTCCTACGAGTTACCATGGTCCCGTGGGCGGTGTTGGTGCCACCCACGGGGCCATTCGGGGTTGTTTCGAGTTTTCACCCTCTAACGTCATGTTTTGCTTAAATCTAGAAATATGCAAATTACAGTCGTACACTTAAACCGGGAGTCCCGCAACTGTGCGGTCAATTCCTATGAGTTAGAATGGTCCCGTGGGAGGTTTTGTTGCCACCCACGGGGACGGTCGTGATTTATTTCGAGTTTTCACCCTCTAACGCCATGTTTTTAAGCCTAAGTTTAGAAATATGAAAACTACCATCGTACTCTCAAACAGGGAGTCCTGCGGCTGCATGGTGAGTTCCTACGAGTTACATTGGTCCCATGGGAGGTGTTGGTGCCACCCACGGGAACGTTCGGGGACTGTTTCGAGTTTTCACCCTCTAACGCCATGTTTTTAAGCCTAAGTCTAGAAATATGCAAATTATCGTTGTATTCTCAAATCGGGAGACCCGCGGCTGCAGGGTCAGATCTTACGAGTTACATTGGTCCCGTGGGAGGTGTTAGTGCCACCCACGGGACCGTTAGGGGGCTGTTTCGAGTTTTCATACTCTAACGCCATGTTTTGCTTAAGTCTAGAAATATACAAATTACCATCGTATTCTCAAACCGGGAGTCTCGCGGCTGCACGGTTAGTTCCTATGAGTTACATTGGTCCCGTGGGAGGTGTTGGGGCCACCCACGGGGACGATCGGGGGTTGTTTCGAGTTTTCACCCTCTAAGGCTATCTTTTTCAGCCTAAGTCTAGAAATATGAAAATTACCATCGTACTCTCAAAACAGGAGTCCCGCGGCTGCGTGGTCAGTTCCTACGAGTTACATTGGTCCCGTGAGAGGTGTTGGTGCTACCCACGAGGCCGTTACGGGGCTGTATCGAGTTTGCACCCTCTAATGCCATGTTTTTAAGCCTAACTCTAGAAATATGCAAATTATCGTCGTATTCTCAAAACGGGAGTCCAGCGGGTGTTGGGTCAGTTCCTACGAGTTACATTGCTCCCGTGGGAGGTGTTGGTGCCACCCACAGGGCCATTCGGGGGCTGTTTCCAGTTTTCATCCTCTAACGCCGTGTATTGCTTAAGTCTAGAAATATGCAAATTACCGTCGTACACTCAAACCGGGAGTCCCACAGCTGCGCACTCAGTTCCTACGAGTTACATTGGTCCCGTGGGAGTTGTTGGTGCCACCCACGGGGACGGTCGAGGGTTGTTTCGAGTTTTCACCCTCTAACGCCATGTTTTTAAGCCTAAGTCTAGAAATATGCAAATTACCGTCGTACTCTTAAAGCGGGAGTACCGCGGCTACGTGGTCAGTTCCTATGAGTTACATTGGTCCCGTGGGAGGTGTTGGGGCCACCCACGAAGCCATTAGGGGGATGTTTCGAGTTTTCACCCTCTAACCCCATGTTTTTAAGCCTAAGTCTAGAAATATGCAAATTACCGTCGTATTCTCAAATCGGGAGTGTCGCGGTTGCGCGGTCAGTTCCTACGAGTAACATTGGTCCCATGGGAGGTGTTGGTGCCACCCAAGGGGCCGTTCGGGGGTTGTTTCGAGTTTTCACCCTCTAACGCCATGTTTTTAAGCCTAAGTCTAGAAATATGCAAATTACCGTCATACTCTCAAAGCGGGAGTCCCGCGGCTGCGTGGTCAGAGTTACATTGGTTACGTGAGAGGTGTTGGTGCCACCCACGGGGTTGTTTCGAGTTTTCACCCTTTAACGCCAAGTTTTTAAGCCTAAGTCTAGAAATATGCAAATTACCCTCGTACTCTCAAACCGGGAGTCCCGCGACTGCGAGGTCATTTCCTACGAGTTACATTAGTCCCGTGGGAGGTGTTGGTGCCACCACAGGTCCGTTAGGGGGTTGTTTCGAGTTTTCACCCTCTAATGCCATGTTTTTCAGCCTAAGTCTACGAATATGCAAATTACCGTCGTACTCTCAAACCGGGAGTCCCGCGGCTACGTGGTCAGTTCCTATGAGTTACATTGGTTACGTGGGAGGTGTTGGTGCCACCCACGGGGCTGTTTCAAGTTTTCACCCTTTAATGCCATGTTTTTAAGCCTAAGTCTAGAAATATGCAAATTAGCATCGTATTCTCCAACCGGGAGTCCCGCGGCTGCGGGGTCAGTTCCTATGAGTTACATTGGTCCCGTGGGAGGTGTGTGTACCACCCACGGAGACGTTCGGGGGGCTGTTTTGAGTTTTCACCCTCTAACGCCGTATTTTTAAGCCTAAGTCTACAAATATGCAAATTATCGTTGTATTCACAAACCGGGAGACCCACGGCTGCGAGTTAGTTCCTACGAGTTACATTGGTTCCGTGGGAGGTGTTGGTGCCACCCACGGGGCCGTTCGAGGGCTGTTTCGAGTTTTCACTCTCTAACGCCATGTTTTGCTTAAGTCTAGAAATATGCCAATTACCGTCGTATTCTCAAACCGGGAGTCTCGCGGCTGTGCGGTCAGCTCCTACGAGTTACTTTGGTCCCGTGGGAGGTGTTGGTACCACCCACGGGGACGGTCGGGGGTTGTTTCGAGTTTTCACCATCTAACGCCATTTTTTTAAGCCTAAGTCGAGAAATATGCAAATTGCCGTCGTACTCTCAAACCGGGAGTCCCATGGCTGTATGGTCAGTTCCTACGAGTTACATCGGTACCGTGGGAGGTGTTGGTGCCACCCACGGGGCCGTTAGGAGGTTGTTTCGAGTTTTCACCCTTTAACGCCATGTTTTTTAGCCTAAGTCTAGAAATAAGCAAATTACCGTCGTACTCTCAAATCGGGAGTCCCGCGTCTGCGTGGTAAGTTCCTACGAGTTACATTGGTCACGTGGAACGTGTTGGTGCCAATCACGGGGTCGTTCGGGGGCTGTTTCGAGTTTTCACCCTCTAACGCCATGTTTTGCCTAAGTCTAGAAATATGCAAATTACCTTCGTATTCTCAAACCGGGAGTCTCGCGACTGCGCGGTCAGTTCCTATGGGTTACATTGGTCCCGTGGGAGGTGTTGGCACAACCCACAGAGAAGGTCCAGGGTTGTTTCGAGTTTTCACCCTCTAACGCCATGTTTTTAAGCCTAAGTCTAGAAATATGCAAATTACCTTCGTACTCTCAAACCGGGAGTCCCGCGGCTGCGTGGAAAGTTCCCGTGAGTAACATTGGTCTTGTGGGAGGTGTTACTGCCACCCACGGGGCCGTTAGGAAGATGTTTCTAGTTTTCACCCTCTAACGCCATATTTTTAAGCCTAAGTCTAGATATATACAAATTACTATCATACTCTCAAATCGGGAGTCCCGCGGTTGCGTGGTCAGTTCCAACGAGTTACATTGGTCCCGTGGGAGGTGTTGGTGCCACCCACAGGACCGTTAGGGGGTTGTTTCGGGTTTTCACCCTCTAATGCCATGTTTCGCTTAAGTTTAGAAATATGCAAATTACCATCGTACACTCAAATCGGGAGCCCCACGGCTGTGTGGTCAGTTCCTACGAGTTACATTTGTCCCGTGGGAGGTGTGAGTGCCACCCAGGGGGACGTTCGGGGACTGTTTGGAGTTTTCACCCTCTAACGCCATGTTTTTAAGCCTAAGTCTAGAAATATGCAAATTATCGTTGTATTCTCAAACCGGGAGACCCGCGGCTGTGGGGTCAGTTCCTACGAGTTACTTTGGTCCCGTGGGAGGTGTTGGTGCCACCCACGGGGCCGTTCGGGGGTTGTTTCGAGTTTTCACCCTCTAACGCCATGTTTTGCTTAAGTCTAAAAATATGCAAATTACCTTCGTATTCTCAAACTAGGAGTCTCGCGGCTACGCGGTCAGTTTCTACGAGTTACATTGGTCCCGTGGGAGGTGTTGCTGCCACCCACGGGGACGGTCGAGGGTTGTTTCGAGTTTTCACCCTCTAACGCCATTTCTATAAGCCTAAGTCTAGAAATATGCAAATTACCGTCGTACTTTCAAACTGGGAGTCTCGCAGCTGCGTGGTCAATTCCTACGAGTTACATTGGTCCCGTGGGAGGTGTTGGTGCCACCCACGAGGACGTTATAGGGCTGTTTCGACTTTTCACCCTCTAACGCCATGTTTTTAAGCCTAAGTCTAGAAATATGAAAATTATCGCCGTATTCTCAAACCGAGAGTCCAGCGGCTGCGGGGTCAGTTCCTACGAGTTACATTGGTCCCGTGCGAGGTGTTGGTGCCACCCACGGGACAATTCGGGGGCTGTTTCGAGTTTTCACCCACTAACGCCATGTTTTGCTTAAGTTTATAAATATGAAAATTACCATCGTACACTCAAACCGGGAGTCTCGCGGCTGCGCGGTCAGTTCCTACGAGTTACATTGGTCTCGTGGGAGGTGTTGGGGCCACCCACGGGCCGTTCGGGGGCTGTTTCTAGTTTTCACCCTCTAACTCCATATATTTTAAGCCTATGTATAAAAATATGAAAATAACCATCGTACACTCAAACCGGGAGTCCTGCGGCTGTGTGGTCAGTTTTTACGAGTTACATTGGTCCCGTGGGAGGTGTTGGTGCTACCCTCGGGGCCGTTAGGAGGTTGTTTCGAGTTTTCACGCTCTAACGCCATGTTTTTAAGCCTAAGTCTAGAAATATGCAAATTACCGTCGTACTCTCAAATCGGGAGTCCCGCGGATGCGAGATAAGTTCCTACGAGTTACATTGGTCATGTGGGAGGTGTTAGTGCCACCCACGGGGCTGTTAGGGGGTTGTTTCGAGTTTTCACTCTCTAATGCCATGTTTTTAAGCCTAAGTGTAGAAATATGCAAATTAGCGTCGTATTCTCAAACCGGGAGTCCCGCGGCTGTGGGGTTAGTTCCTACGAGTTACATTGGTCCCGTGGAAGGTGTTGGTGCCACCCACGGGGACGTTCGGGGGCTGTTTCGTGTTTTCACCCTCTAATGCCATGTTTTAAAGCATAAGTCTAGAAATATGCAAATTAGCGTCGTATTATCAAACCGGGAGACCCGCGGCTGTGGGGTCAGTTCCTACGAGTCACATTGGTCCCATGGGAGGTGTTTGTGCCACCCACAGCGCCGTTCGTGGACTGTTTCGGGTTTTCACCCTTTAACGCCATATTTTGCTCAAGTCTAGAAATATGCAAATTGCCATCGTATTCTCAAACTGGGAGTCTCGCGGATGTGCGATCAGTTCCTACGAGTTACATTGGTCCCGTGGGAGGTGTTGGTGCCACCCATGGGGACGGTCCGGGGTTGTTTCTATTTTTCGCCCTCTGATGCCAAGTTTTTAAGCATAAGTTTAGAAATATGGAAATTACCGTCGTACTCTCAAACCGGGTGTCCCGCGGCTGCGTGGTAAGTTCCTACGAGTTACATTGGTCCCGCGGGAGGAGTTAGTGCCACCCACGAGGCCGTTAGGAAGCTGTTTCGAGTTTTCACCCTCTAACGGCATGTTTTTAAGCCTAAGTTTAGAAATATACAAATTACCATCGTACTCTCAAACCGGGAGTCCTGCGGCTGCGTGGTCAGTTCCTACGAGTTACATTGGTCCCGTGGGAGGTGTTGGTGCCACCTACGGGGCCGTTCGGGGGTTGTTTCGAGTTTTCACCCTCTAACGCCATATTTTGCTTAAGTATAGAAATATTCAAATTACCTTCGTATTCTCAAACTAGGAGTCTCGCGGCTACGCGGTCAGTTTCTACGAGTTACATTGGTCCCGTGGGAGGTGTTGGTGCCACCCACGGGGATGGTCGAGGGTTGTTTCGAGTTTTCACCCTCTAACGCCATTTCTATAAGCCTAAGTCTAGAAATATGCAAATTACGGTCGTACTTTCAAACTGGGAGTCTCGCAGCTGCGTGGTTAGTTCCTACGAGTTACATTGGTCCCGTGGGAGGTGTTGGTGCCATCCACGAGGACGTTACAGGGCTGTTTCGAGTTTTCACCCTCTAACGCCATGTTTTTAAGCCTAAGTCTAGAAATATGAAAATTATCGTCGTATTCTCGAACCGGGAGTTCAGCGGCTGCGGGGTCAGTTCCTACGAGTTACATTGGTCCCGTAGGAGGTGTTGGTGCCACCCACGGGACAATTCGGGGGCTGTTTCGAGTTTTCACCCACTAACGCCATGTTTTGCTTAAGTTTAGAAATATGAAAATTACCATCGTACACTCAAACCGGGAGTCTCGCGGCTGCGCGGTCAGTTCCTACGAGTTACATTGGTCCCGTGGGAGGTGTTGGTCCCACCCACGGGGACGGACAAGGGTTGTTTCGAGTTTTCAACCTCTAGCCCCATGTTTTTAATCCTAAGTCTAGAAATATGCAAATTACCGTCGTACTCTCAAATCGGGACTCCCGCGACTGCGCGGTTTTTTCCTACGTGTTACATTGGTCCCATGGGAGGAGTTGGGCCCATGGGGCCATTAGGGGGATGTTTTGAGTTTTCACCCTCTAACGCCATGTTTTTAAGCCTAGGTCTTGAAATATGTAAATTACCATTGTATTCTCAAACCGAGAGTCTCGCGGCTGTGTGGTCAGTTCCTATGAGTTACATTGGTCCCGTGGGAGGTGTTGGGGCCACCCACGGGCCGTTCGGGGGCTGTTTCGAGTTTTCACCCTCTAACTCCATATTTTTAAGCCTATGTATAAAAATATGAAAATAACCGTCGTACACTCAAACCGGGAGTCCTGCGGCTGCGTGGTCAGTTTTTACGAGTTACATTGGTCCCGTGGGAGGTGTTGGTGCTACCCTCGGGGCCGTTAAGGGGTTGTTTCGAGTTTTCACGCTCTAACGCCATGTTTTTAAGACTAAGTCTAGAAATATGCAAATTACCGTCGTACTCTCAAATCGGGAGTCCCGCGGCTGCGTGGTAAGTTCCTACGAGTTACATTGGTCACGTGGGAGGTGTTGGTGCCACCCACGGGGCTGTTAGGTGGTTGTTTCGAGTTTTCACTCTCTAATGCCATGTTTTTAAGCCTAAGTGTAGAAATATGCAAATTAGCGTCGTATTCTCAAATCGGGAGTCCCGCGGCTTTGGGGTCAGTTCCTACGAGTTACATTGGTCCCGTGGGAGGTGTTGGTGCCACCCACGGGGACGTTCGGGGGCTCTTTCGTGTTTTCACCCTCTAATGCCATGTTTTAAAGCCTAAGTCTAGAAATATGCAAATTAGCGTCGTATTATCAAACCGGGAGACCCGCGGCTGCGGGGTCAGTTCCTACGAGTTACATTGGTCCCGTGGGAGGTGTTTGTGCCACCCACATCGCCGTTCGTGGACTGTTTTGAGTTTTCACCCTTTAACGCCATATTTTGCTCAAGTCTAGAAGTATGCAAATTTCCGTCGTATTCTCAAACTGGGAGTCTCGCGGATGTGCGATCAGTTCCTACGAGTTACATTGGTCCCGTGGGAGGTGTTGGTGCCACCCACGGGGACGGTCCGGGGTTATTTCTAGTTTTCTCCCTCTAATGCCATGTTTTTAAGCATTAGTCTAGAAATATGGAAATTACCATCGTACTCTCAAACCGGGTGTCCCGCGGCTGCATGGTAAGTTCCTTCGAGTTACATTGGTCCCGCGGGAGGAGTTTGTGCCACCCACGGGGCCGTTAGGAAGCTATTTCGAGTTTTCACCCTCTAACGGCAGGTTTTTAAGCCTAAGTTTAGAAATATACAAATTACCGTCGTACTCTCAAACCGGGAGTCCCATGGCTTCGTGGTCAGTTCCTACGAGTTACATTGGTCCCGTGGGAGGTGTTGGTGCCACCCACGAGACCGTTATGGGGCTTTTTTGAGTTTTCACCCTCTAATGCCATGTTTTGCTTAAGTCTAGAAATATCCAAATTACCATCGTACACGCAAATCGGGAGTCCCACGGCTGCGTGGTCAGTTCCTACGAGTTACATTGGTCTCATGGGAGGTGTTGGTGCCACCCACGGGGACGTTCGGGGGACTGTTTGGAGGTTTCACCCTCTAACGCCATGTTTTTAAACCTAAGTCTAGAAATATACAAATTATCGTCGTATTCTCATAGTGGGAGACCCGTGACTCCGGGGTCAGTTCCTACGTGTTACATTGGTCCCGTGGGTGGTATTGGGGCCACCCACGGGGCCGTTCGGGGGTTGTTTCGAGTTTTCACCCTTTAACCCCATGTTTTGCTTAAGTCTATAAATATGCAAATTATTGTCGTATTCTCAAATCGGGAGTACCGCGATTGCGTGATCAGTTCCTACGAGTTACTTTGGTTCCGTGGGAGGTGTTGGTGCCACCCACGGGGTCGTTCGGGGGCTGTTTCGAGTTTTCACCCTCTAATGCCATTCTTTAAGCCTAAGTCTAGAAATATGCAAATTATCGTCGTATTCTCAAACCGGGAGACCCGTGGCTGTGCGGTCAGTTCCTACGAGTTACATTGGTCCCGTGGAAGGTGTTGGTGCCACCCACGGGGCCGTTCGGGGGCTTTTTGGGTTTTCACCATCTAACGCCATGTTTTTATGCGTAAGTCTAGAAATATGCAAATTATCGTCGTATTCTCAAATCGGGAGTACCGCGGTTGCGTGGTCAGTTCCTACGAGTTACATTGATCCCTCGTAGGAGTTGGTGCCACCCACGGGGCCGTTCGGGGACTGTTTCGAGTTTTCACCCTCTAACGTCATGTTTTTAAGCCTAAGTCTAGAAATATGCAAATTATCGTCGTATTCTCAAACCGGGTTACCCGCGACTGCGGGGTCGGTTTCTACGAGTTACATTGGTCCCGTGGGAGGTGTTGGTGCCAACCACGGGGCCTTTCTGGGGCTGTTTCGTATTTTCACCCTCTATCGCTATGTTTTTAAGCATAAGTCTAGAAATATCCAAATTATCGTCGTATTATCAAACCGGGAGTCCCACGGTTGCGTGGTCATTTCGTACGAGATACATTGGTCCAGTGGGAGGTGTTGGAGCCACCCACAGGGCCGTTCGGGGGCTGTTTTGGGTTTGCACCCTCTAATGCCATAATTTTAATGATAAATCTAGAAATATGCAAATTATCATCGTATTCTCAAACCGTGAGTACCACGGCTGCGTGGTCAGTTCCTACGAGTTACATTGGTCCTGTTCGTGGTGTTGGTGCCACCCACAGGGCCGTTCGGGGGCTGTTTCGGGTTTTCACCCTCTAATGCCATGTTTTTAAGAATAAGTATAGAAATATGCAAATTATTATCGTATTCTCAAACCGGGAGTCCCACGGCTGCGTGGTCGGTTACTAAGATATGCATTGGTCCCGTGGGAGGTGTTGGAGCCATCCACGGGGCCGTTCGGGGGCTGTTTTGGGTTTTCACCCTTTAACGCCATGTTTTTATGCATAAGTCTAGAAATATGTAAATTACCATCGTATTCTCAAGCAGAGAGTACTGTAGTTGCGCAGTCAGTTCCTACGAGTTACATTGGAGCCATGGGAGGTGTTGGTGCCACCCACGGGGCCGTTCGGGGGCTGTTTTGGGTTTTCACCCTCTAACGCCATATTTTTAAGCATAAATTTAGAAATATACAAATTATCATTGTATTCTCAAACCGGGAGTCCAAAGACTGCGCTGTCAGTTTCTACGAGTTACATTGGTCCCGTGGGAGGTGTTGGTGCCTCCCGTGAGGCTGTTCGGGGGTTGTTTCGGACTCTCCCCCACTAACGCCATGTTTTTAATCCTAAGTCTAGAAATATGAAAATCACCATCGTATTCTAAAATTGGGAGTACCGCGGTTGCGCGGTCAGTTCCTACGAGTTACATTGGTCCCGTGGGAGGTATTGGTGCCTCTCACGGGGCCATTCCAGGGCTGTTTTGGGTTTTCACCCTCTAACGCCATGTTTTTAAACATAAGTCTAGAAATATGCAAATTATCATTGTATTCTCAAGCCGGGAGTCTCGTGGCTGCTCGGTTTGTTCCTATGAGTTACATTGGACCCGTGGGAGGTGTTGGTGCCTCCCACGGGGCCGTTCGAGGACTGTTTTGGGTTTTCACCCTCTAACGTCATGCTTTTAAGCCTAAGTCTAGAAATATGAAATTATTATCGTGTTCTTAAACCGGGAGACTTGCGACTGCGAGATCAGTTCCTATGAGTTATAATCGTCCCGTGGGAGGTGTAGGTGCCTCTCCCGGGGCGGTTCGGGGGTTTGTTTCGGGGTTTCGCCCTCTAATGCCATTTTTTAAGCTTAAGTGATGATATTTTCAAATTATCGTCATATTCTCAAACAGGGAGTCCCGTGATTGCGCGGTCAGTCCCTACGAGTTACATTGGTACCGTGTGAGGTGTGGGTGCCTCTCACGGGACCATTCGGGGGTTATTTCGGGGTTTCGCCCTCTAATGCCATTTTTTAAGCCTATGTCCACATATTTTTAAATTATCGTCGTATTTTAGCACCGGGAGTCCTATGATCATGTGGTCAGTTCCTACAAGTTACATTGGTCCTGTCCGAGGTGTTGGTACCTCTCACGGGACCATTCGGGGGTTGTTTCAGGGTTTCGCCCTCTAATACCATGTTTTTAAATTTAAGTCTAGAAATTTTCAAATTATCGTCGTATTCTCAAACCGAGAGTCTAAAATAGTTTCAACATATTATCCAACAATCAAACCCATAATTATCCCATACTCCTTCTAATTATCCTGTACTCCTTCTAACATACTATCCAACAACTAATAATTATCCAACAGCCAAACCAAATAAAACCAATATTTATCCCGTACTCCTCTATCATCTAAAAGATTTAATAGATAATGTATATCAATTATATAACTAATTTAGTTAAAGTAAAGAGTACCTGGTATGTAATGAAGAGCTGGTATGCAATTCTTAGATCTGCAATATGGAAACAATTTGTAATGAAGAACTGGTATGTAAAATTAAAGAAAGTACCTCACAAAACCCCTGAAGAATTATTAGTTGCCTATAATATGTCTTAGATTTACACAAATACATACAAATTGAAACACATATACATATAAGTTGAATAAAGCATACTAGATTGAATTTTTTTTCATAGTTTCTCTCAATTATCGGCAACCAAAATGTAGAAAATTATTAGAACTGATCTATCTAAACTCATAATAGAAGCGAAAAGAAAGTTAAATTCACCATTAAGCACATTCTCATACAAGTTATCTAATACAATTACCCGAAGAACCTTGTAGATACACGCTTTTCACTACACCAAATCCTGCGATATTTGCTAATACCCTTTAACTTCATCTTCTTCCTAAAATCAATGAACAACATATTCAAGATAATAGCAAATTCGAAAGTGAAAATAGTGAAAAACATATTCAATATAACAGGGCATAAATCAAATAAGTAATAACCCCAAAATCCCATCTCAACATCCTTTGTCAAAATCCCACAATTCGGAGACTCGGTAAGAATTGCTACAATGTCCATTAAACATAAACATTCAGCCCACTAAATTTCAATAATAATAACAAAATGTTGAATGTTGAGTTCAGACAATTACCCGAATAATAGCTCTGCCCATTGCTTTAAGAGCAATGTCGTCGGATCCTTTCTCCTACAAAAGAAAACATTATCCAATTGCATAAGCTTCAAAATAGAGAAACATAAAAAGAACGGAATAACAATTATAGTCAATTAACCAAAAGGCTTTATAACAGATTTGACATATGACGGTATACACAGCATAACACGTGTTTATGTTAATAAGACAATCTGAATCTCACGTGGCAAAGTGACACTCGTAGCATAATAACATTAACCATAAAAAACATGTTTTTTTCAGCATTGGTTTGTTATTGAATTTAATGAAACACAACAAGGACATAATACATAGCACAACTAGTGTAATTATGAGGATGTATCTGCCCTCGGCTTCTCTATCCTCTTACCACCATAAAACCACTCTTATTATAAAATTCGTGTATATTACAAAAATTCGTGTATATATTATAAAATTCCACGTACAAATTACAATTTTTCCAATAAAAAATCATGTATACTTTACAAATTTTATCATATACAGGACTGAAAATCGAGTATACATTACAGTTGGCAAATGTTTTTTGTTAAGTGAAATTTCTACATAACTCCTTGTTGTCGCAGGTATAGCAGAATGCATAAATACCTTATTGACAAAATGTAGTCAATGAACGATCATATACAAGTTCAGTTTATGAATGATAGCGTAGCTACATAAAAAATATTAGGGGTGGTAATTTTAGAAACGACATGAAATTGATCCGAAATTAACACGATGTTTCGTGTTCGTGTCGTGTTTTTTTTACACGAAGTCGTGTCGTGTTATCGTGTTTTTTAGGCCTAAAAATTAAGAAATTCTGGTTGTCGTGTTGTGTTATTTTTTATTCGGGTCGTGTTCGTGTCAACTAAAAAATATACGAATTTGTGTCGTGTCGTGTTCGTGTCTAAAAAAACCTTGTCGTGTCGAAACACGACCCGTTGATCCGAATTACCACCCCTACAAAATATGAATACAATTTCAAATATTTGGCCTGTAATGTAAGAATAATTGTAAATAAATTTGGTAAAAGAAAAAGGTTTCCAGATCGTAACCTCTGGGGATTTCACCCATCCTCTAAAAGTAATATGCGGGTCCAATATGCGACTGGACAAAACTCAAGACAGAGTGAGAGAGAAGTAAACTCCTCAATGTAAAATCAAAAATTTCCCCTGAGGGGTAAATCGGTACCTCCTTATTTCTGTCACACTCCATTTGTGGGTTTTCTGTCAGACTTGGAGCTGAAGGTCATGGATATGTCTCAAACCTTCTTGATGTCTCCGTCATTGAAGCCTCCGGCCACCACCATCATAACAACCCGAACAACACTTGGTCCGGCTGAAACCCTAATCGAAATCCCCGGTGCCACTTAGTCGATTGAATGAAAGAGAGGGAGGGGAAGGAATTGAATGAAATGAAGGGTATAGCAGGAGTTATGTTTTTTAGATTTAACATGGTCACGGCTCTGGCCGTGACCCACGAGTGAAACAAATTAATGAAATTAGTCAGCTCACCAATTTTGGTCTGGTCACGGCCCATAGCCATGACCCATACCAATAAATGGTCACAGCCCCAAGTTGTGACCCTTAATCTGTGGTGCACGACCATTTTTCATCCATCTTAGTGCTTTAATGATGGATGGTCACGGCCCATAGCCGTGACCCATACCCAGAAATGGTCATGGCCTGGGGCCGTGACCCTCAATGTGTTAACTTTCTTCTTCGTCATGCCATGGGTCACGGACTTGGGTCGTGACCCACCCGTGACTAAGCTTGGAGGGAATTTTGGCGCGTATTTGGCGCCAAGATGGTCACGCCCTAAGTCCACCACCACTGTGGTCACGGCCTTGGTCCATGACCACTTCCCGAGCATCAATAATTTAGTGTGATAATAAATATGGTCACGCCAAATATTGAATGGGTCACGGCCCAAGTCCGCGACCAGCTGGTTGCGGACTTGGGCCGTGACCCACTGGGCGTGACCATTCGCAGGATTTGGTGTAGTGAAATAAAATAAAATGATGCTCTAGAGTATCAAAAGGAGTGACGTAAATAGGGAAGGTGTCATTCGACTTAAACCTTTGCTTTGTATTAATCTATTGAGTTTACCAGTTGATAGTGAACTGATGTCTTGAACTATTTCACCATTGTTGTAAACTTAGGTCAATAGAATACACACGTGACTCATAAAAATCATCATTGAGTTCCCACAGTTGTGCTCGTTCCGTCCTTGAGCATGCCCAAGTTTCTTGAGTGCTCTAGAGAATCAGCCTTAATTCTCATTGGAAGCGGTTCCACTACCACACTCATATAGGTGCTTCTATCAAGAGTGAACTGTATCTCACACCCCACTAAATAACAACTATAGAAAGCATTAAGAGATTAAATCTCATCCTCCATCGATACAAAGGTACTACATCATAGGAATGGATTTTAAGTTAAACTTAAATTTGTACCCTAACAAATCACTCGTATAACTTTGTTATCCCATTGAACCCAGATCTTGGGATCTCCAGTCATATGGGTTGGGTTTCCATTATAGGTGATTTATATATTAATAAGCTTTAGGCCCATTCCCCTCGATGTTTGATAAACTAGCTCTCTAGCTAGCCCTTTAGTCAATGGATCCGCCAGGTTTTCCTTTGACTTGACATAGTCGATTACTAGAACTCCATCTTTCAATAGTTGTCTCACTGTGTTGTGTCTTCTCCTGATATGTCTAGACTATCCGTTGTATGAGTTACTTTGTGCTCTTGCGATCGCTGCTTGACTGTCACAGTGAATGGACAAGACTGGAACTGGTTTAGGCCACAAATGAATATCTAATATGAAGTTGCTTAACCATTCAACTTCTTCACTTGCTTTATCCAAAGCTATGAAATCTAACTCCATAGTGGATCTAGCTATGCACTTTTGTTTGGTATATTTCCAAGATATAATGCCTCCTGCCAAGGTAAAAACATAGCCACTCGTAGACTTATATTCATCATTATCAGAAATCCAATTAGCATCACAAAAGCCTTCAATTACAGCAGGATATCTAATATAATAAATACCATAATTTATTGTATATTTTAGATATCTCAAAACTCTAATCAAAGCATCCCAATGTTCATTATTAGGATTACAAGTGTATCTGCTAAGTCTACCCACATCATATGCAATATCAGGTCTAGTGCATTTCATAAGATACATTAGACCACCAATAACTCTAGAATATTCTAATGATGATACAGCAGGACCCGAATGTTTCCTTAAGTGACAACTAGGGTCATAAGGCGTTTTAGCAGGAATACAATTAAATTGTTCAAATTTTCTAAGAACTTTCTCTACATAATGAGATTGGGTTAAAACAATTCCTTCAGAATTTTTAATGATTTTAATTCCAAGTATAACATCAGTAACACCCAAATCTTTCATATTAAATTGCTTATTAAGGAAACTTTTTGTTTTATTAACTACATCCATATCAGTTCCAAAAATAAGCATATCATCCACATATAAGCAAATAATCACACCAGAATTATCCTTGAATTTGCTATAAATACATTAATCCGCTTCATTAATGTTAAAACCATTAGAGATCATTATTTGATCAAATTTTGCATGCCATTGTTTAGGAGCATGTTTTAGTCCATATAAAGATTTTTTAAGTCTACACACTTTTTTTTATCTAGGCCTTGGACTACAAACCCCTCGGGTTGATCCATATAAATTTCTTCTTCAAGATCTCTATTCAAAAAAGCCGTTTTTGCATCCATTTGATGAATTATCAGATTATGTAATGAAGCAATAACAATTAATATCCTGATAGATGTAATTCTAGTAACAGGAGAGTAAGTGTCAAAGAAATCAATTCCTTCCTTTTTCCTATAGCCTTTAGCTACAAATTATGCCTTAAATTTATCAGTAGAAGCATCAGCTTTTAATTTCTTTTTAAAAATCCATTTGCATCCAATAGTTTTACATCCTTTAAGCAAGTCAACTAACTCCCACGTGTTGTTAGAAATAATAGAATCATATTCACTATTAATAGTTTCTAAAATAGAATCGGGTGAGGACATTGCCTCACTAAAAGTGACGAGGTCATTTTTCATTAAGTACGTTAAAAATTCAGGACCAAAAGAAGCAGCTATCCTAGGTCTTTTACTTTTTCTAATTTCAATTTCTTTTGAATTCGAAGATTCATTTTAATACTAGGACCCACTGGAACAGAACTACTAGTTCCATCACTTGTCACTTTAAAAGGAAATTTGTCCTCATAAAATTCAGCATCTCTTGACTCAAAAATAGTGTTTTTATCCATACATTGATTTTTAGAATCAATTACAAGAAACCTATGTGCATTATTTTTAGCATAACCTATAAAAACACAATCAACAGTCTTTGAGCCAAGTTTAGTTCTCTTAGGTACTGGTATTGAAACCTCAGCAAGACACCCCCACACTTTAAGGTGTTTATAAGAAGGTTTTCTATTTTTCCACAATTCATAAGGAGTTTTATCATTATTCTTAAAAGGTATTTTATTAAGAATATAACAAGCAGTAAGAAGTGCCTCACCCCACATATTATAAGGTAATCCCGAAGTGCTTAACATAGAATTTACCATATCCTTAAGAGTTCTATTTTTTCTTTCAGCTACACCAACAGATTGGGGTGAATAAAAAGGAGTAACTTGATAAATTATTCCACTTTCTTTACAATATTTATCAAGATCACCGGTGTATTCTCCTCCCCTATCGGATCTTAATGTTTTAATGGATTTTTCCAATTATTTTTCAACTTCTAATTTATAAGAAATAAATTTTGAGAAACTCTCATCTTTACTCGTAAGGAGATAAATATAACAATAACGAGAGTAATCATTAATAAAAGTAACAAAATATTTATTTCCACCACGTGTCACATAACATTTTAAATCACAAAGATCAGAATGTATTAAACTTAAAACAGTTGAACTTCTTTCGACACTTGGAAAAGGTTTTTTAGCATATTTTGATTCAACACATATTTCACATTTAGAGTTAGTAGAGATATCAGATTTTGGTATGTTTCCCAAAAATATTAATTTTTTAATAGATGCCTTATTTACATGACCAAGTATAAAATGTCACATATCACAAGAGTCAATCAAATAAGCAGAAGAAGTAGATGTTTTATTATTATCAGCCACAATTACATTTTGTTTGAAAAGACCCTCATGAACATAACCTTTCCCCACAAAAGCACCTCCCTTAGTCACAACTACCTTATCACTCTCTAGAACAATTTTAAAACCCTTCTTAACTAAGACAAAACCAGACACCAGATTCTTCCTAACCTCAGGGACATACAAAACATCTTTCAATATGAGAACATTTCCCGAAGTGAACTTTAAAACTACGGTTCCCTTGCCCTCAACCTTAGACGAAGATGAGTTTCCCATGTACAGATGTTCATCCTCACCCATAACAGTGAAGGCCGTGAAGGCACCTCTCGTGCCGCAAATATGTTTAGTGGTGCCAGAATCAAGCCACCAGTCTCTCATGTTACTCATAATGTTTGCTTCGGTCACAACAGCAGAAAAGTTACCCTCCTCGGTTACATTTTCTTGAGGCTTCACATTCTGACTCTTCCTAAACTTGCAATCTTTAGCATAATGACCTGGTTTTCCACATACATAGCATTGACCAGCAGGTTTAGATTTAAACTGAGGTTTAGAATTTTTATTCTGATCGTTAGGTTTGAATTTATGGTTGGACCTCGAATTCTGGTTTGGTTTATGGTGCCCATGTTTATGGTTTGAATGGTTAGGCTTAGACTGGTTCTGTTTTTTATTTCCATTTGATTTTTCCTCTACCAAATTAACCTTAGAATTGAAATCAGAATTTTTCTCCCTAATTTCTGCATTCCTATTATCTTCCTTAATTCTCAAACGAACTATCAAATCTTCTAGTGACATCTCCATTTTCTTATGTTTCAGACTGTTTTTGTAATCTTTCCAAGAAGGTGACAGTTTTTTAATTATAGCAGACACCTGAAATCCCTCACATATACTATAACCCTCGGTCAGAATTTCATGAGTAATAATTTGTAGTTCTTCCAGTTGCGACACAACAGATTTATTATCTCCCATTTTAAATTCCAAAAATTTTTCAACCACAAATTTTTTAAACCCAGCATCTTCAGTTGTATATTTTTTATCCAGTAAGTTCCATAATTCTTTAGCAATAGGACATGACCAATAAACATTATACAGTTCAAGGCAGACACAATTCAGAATATAATTCCTACACATATAATCTCTTTGTTTCCAAACAACTAGTTCTTCAGGTACAGAAGGTCTATCAGATGCAATAACATCAACGACCTTAAGAATTGTTAGGTAAAATTGCAGTTTCATTTGCCATCTCTAAAAATTCTTTCCATAAAACAATTCAGGTTTTTCAGAGTATTTTGCATTACAATTTTTCATAGCAGGTTGTAGAATAACAATAAAATTTCACCTTTAGATCGTTGGAAAAATAATTGCAGAATATATGAAAAATCCAAATTCGAAATAGATAAAATTAGAACGACTTATTGATCGAGGTTTGTGTTTGACACAAAGTCCTAAAGGTGAAATTGCTCGCTGATATTTGTAGCTATCAGCCTCGTGAACATACACCTCCCAGGATTCAACGATCAGATTTACACACCAATTTTGTGTTAAATCTTTGAACTCTCAGGGACATAATACACAGGTGCTTGGTTCGATCTATTTCTTTATCTTCCCATGAATAGTATGTTTGTAACAATATGGGCAGAATTTTCTCAATTCCAATCGATTAGGCGTATTGTGCCGATTCTTTTGAGTAATATATCTGGAAATGGCCGTTGAGACCTTATTAACACCGTTTCGGACACAACTGGTACATTCCAAAATAACCGTTATTCGGACATCTTCACCCTTGGCCAGCACTCCCAAATAAATGACGAACATAAGTTGATTGTAGAAAATAACAAAATTATTTTTGCAGAGAAAGTGAGAGAGATTGAATTTTTTCTGTGTAATTTTATCAAAGCTGTAGCCTTTGTTATATACAGAATTTGGTAAAAAAATGTGGGTAGAGGTTTTAGCCAACTAATCCACTAATATCTCCACTAACAGGTAGTTTACTTAGAATAGGAGACTAAGTCAAAAAAATTAAAAACGAATTAATAAAAGGATAAAAATTCTGGGCACTCAAGAGAAGCCCAAAGTCCCAAAGACCCCAAGGCCCAATCAAAGACTATTAATGTTTAGTGACCCTCCTAGGGATTGAACCCATGACCTCAAGCACCAAACCCCATAAACTTACCACTAGGCCACTTACCTCAACTTATTTAGTTAATTCAAAATAAATATATATACCAATATACCCAACACTACTGCCTATGATCATTTCTCTAAGTCAACGTGGTTTTGGTAGGGGCAGAGACATCATCGATAATATCTTATTGACTCGAAAAATGATATATAAGGTGAATGCCAAAAATGAAGGGGGGATATTACAATCATATTGGACACGGCTAAAGCTTATGATATAGTGAATTGGTTCCTCCTCATCAAAGTACTTAGTAAGTTTGGCTTCAATGATGTCTGGCTAGACATGATATGGAGGATTATCTTACATGTTAGATTCTCTGCTATGGTTAATGGATATGCTAATGGGTTCTTCAAATTTGTAAGAGGTCTAAGTCAAAGGAACCTTCTTTCCCCTAGCCTCTTCATCATAGCCACTGAGGTGCTCTCCAAAAATCTCAAACACATTGCTAATGAAGCATCTTTCAAGCCTTTCAAATGTCCAGTTGGTTGCCCCATAATATTTCACTTAGCCTTTTTTGATGACATCCTAATTTTTTCTTCAAGTGGCCTTCCTTCTATTAAAAAGTTAAAAAAGGTAAAAAAGGTAATTGACAGGCATGAAGTAATTTCGGGCTAGTCGGTTAATTATGGAAAAAGCTCCCTGTTCTGCTCCAACCTTATAACCTAGTAGAAGAAGACGGATCTCAAGCCTCCTATAAGTAAAACTCAAAGATCTGCCTTTCAATTACTTAGGATATGCAGTCTTCACAGGGAGAAAGAAAAGTGGCTTTTTTTATGACATAACCTAGAAAATTAAAGCCAAAGTTGTGGGGTGGTAAGGTAGTTTCCTCTCCATGGGTGTTAAAGAGTTACTTTTATTAAACACGTCCTCTAATCCGTTCCCCTCTATACCATTGCAGCGATTGACCCTCCAAAAACAATCTTACACACCATAAAGAAGATTTTAGGTGACTTTCTATAGGGATCTATTGGAGAGAATCCCAAGTACCATTGGAATAAATGGAAGAACATATGTGGGCCTATAGAGGAAGGAGACTTCAACATCAAATCTATGAATGAATGGGTTTCTAGTTTCAGCACCAAACTTTGGTGGAAATTCAGAGAGCAAAAGTCCCTTGTTGCTACCTACATGATGAAAAAATATTACAGGCTGAAACACCCATTCCTTACTAATTCTAATGGAGATTCAACCATCTGGAGAAGAATGATTCAAGGTAGATACACAGCAGAATCTAATTACATGCGACTCATTGGTAAAGGAGAAATACACTTCAGTTGGGATAACTTGACGTGATGGAACTTTAGCTAATCAAGGGATCCATGTTAACTGCCTATGGTCCATCAAAATCACTCATCAACAAATTTTGGATATTATCAGAGGCTACAAAGTCACTTTCTCCAATACTTTTAGAGAAGGAAATAAGATTGCGTATTTTCTAGCTAATTTAGGTCATGACAGTAGGATGTCTCTAATTTCTGATGACATTCGAAATTTTTTGAAGGTTATTCATGGTATGCTTAGATTGGACCAGTCAGGGTTGCTTAATTTTAGATTCACGAAGAGGCTCTCTATAAGCCTCCTCCATCTTTGCAACCCTCGAGGAGGGCTATTATCCACTACTTTTATTCTATATAAATTGGCAAGACATTTTTCTTTTATAAAAAAAAGAAGATAAACAATACAAACAAAGGAGATAAATAAAGGTGAATAAATTAGGTTAAGTTAATAAGATACTTATGGAGACCAAGGGTGATTAAATATCATATAAATTGCCCCATATGGAAAAAATTGGTATATTTCTCCTTTACCTTCTTCATTCCCTCTTATTTGTTGAAACAAATATTAACAAAAATGCAGAGAAACACAAAAAACGGATAGGTTAAAAAAGGGTTCGTGTAAAAATGGGTCAGTATATACACACGCTTAGGCCTGTCAATCAGGCTCTATGAGTCGAGCTTGGGGTTGATCAAGCTCGGCTCGATTCTAATTTACTCGGCTCAAGCTCAAGCTCGGCCCGAACGAGCCTGAGAGTGCTTGGCTCAAGCTCAGCTCACAAAGTATAACGAGCTTCGAACGTGATTTGAGCAGGCCCGAATTAAATATTCGAATACGTATTTATTTATTTTAATAATAAATATTCATATTTCAACAATAAAATTCTTATTTCAGCAATAAAAAACACATTTTAGCAATAAAATTCATATTTCAGCAATAAAATACGAATTTCAGCATTAAAAATTCATATTTCAACATTTAAAAAATATATTTTAGCACTTAAAAAACATATTTTCGCATTAAAAAAACATATTTCAGCATTAAAAAAACACATTTCAACACTAAAAAATCATTTCAGCACAAAAAAAATATATTTCAGCTTTAAAGTAAATTAATCTAAGCGTGTAAGGGGTGTATGCGATATGTTTTCTTTCCTAATTAAAGTAAATTAATAAATGACCCACCTTACTTTTGTTTCTTTAATATCAAGTCCAATAGTTTGTTTACATAAAGAGAAAATTAGAAAAACTATTTTGTTTTAAAATATTTTTTTCATATCATAGAAAATAAAATAATTTTGTATATATATAAATATATATTTATATATATTATTTCGGACCAAGCCTAGTTCGGATTTGAAAGTGCTTCGCTAACGCTCGGCTCAAATTGAATTCGGGCCTATTACCTCGTCTCAAACTCGGCTCGGCTCGGCTCAAACTCAATAAAAGTTCGGCCCAAATTTAGCGGGCCGAGCGAGCGGGCTTCAAGCCTGCTCGGCTCGATTGACAGGCCTACACACGCTCATTGTTTGTCAAAAGTATTACACATACAAAAAACTTAAATTCAAAGGACATACATTATTCATAGCAATTAATATATACATTTGCACATTGAACAAAATCCAAAACCCACGAGGTGTAAAAGTAGAAGAAACCAAAAAAAAAAGAAAAAGTGTACATGTAAACAAAAAAGAATGAAGATCAACTTTAAAATAAGGGCATATACCAAATAGTTCCTTAAACTTCTTTTAATACATGTATAATTCAAATATTTTTATTTTGCACCAAAAAGTCCTTCGTCATGTAAAAAAGGCTTTACCATGCCGCTGACGCGGGCCTTTAAAGATAAGAGAATAAGGAACTTTTTGGTACAAAATAAAAGGCTTCGACTAAATGTGTATTAAAAAATGTTTGAGGAACTTTTTTATATTTGATCCTTAAAAGAAACTTTACTTCTTTATAATGAAAAAAACAAATCAAAATTAAAATAAATTCAAGGTCTCCTTGTCTCTAACACAAAACCCATGAATCGGATTTTAAAAAATCTCTAAACATAATCAAAATAATAATTAGAACTAATAAAAACCACACTAATAATACTAAAAAAATATAAGGAACCAAGATTCATTTATTCAAAAAAACATAAAAAGAAAATAGCACATAAAAAAACGGATCAAATACTAAAAAGTTTCTCAAACATTTTTTAATACACATTTAGTCCAATCGTTTTATTTTGTACTAAAAAGTCCCTTATTCTCTTATCTATAAAGTTCTGCACCAGCGGCATGGTAAAGCCTTTTTGGCATGGTAAATAACTTTTTGGTGCAAAATAAAAAGGCTTGGACTAAGCATGTATTAAAAAAAAGTTCGAGGAACTATTTGGTATATGCCCCTAAAAAAAATGCAAAATCGTGTACCGTTTCAATCAAAACATTTCCAACAAACCAAATACCCGTAACAAGTCCCAAATAACAAATCGAGTGAGCACCTGAAATGGACAAATATTACTCCTAAGAAGCTTCATAGCACACCAAGGATCAACACGGGTAGTTTAACATGAAATAAGAATAATTATAAATATTACGAGAAAAAATCATTAAAAAATCTAAGAAACAAAAATCAAACGAAAGATTTAGAACAATGTTGAGCTTTAGATGACCTGGATTCTTAATGATGTTATCGTATCGGCACCAGTTTCACTTCATAATAAAAATAAGTTAGTTCAAACTGTAAATATAAAACCCCTTATAATCAAAATTAATCTAAATATACCCTAGATTGAAAAGAAACAGAAAATACAAAACATACATGGTGATGGCGATGTTGATAGCTGAGACGGGTGATGTTTTTTTTCCCAGGTTGTGACTTGTAAGGCCATCTCCAGTGGGTGGCCTTATAGGCTAAATTTAGATGTTTTGGTTCCACAGTGGGTAGAGAAAGATGAATATTCCGGTGAGAGAAAATGTAGGGACGATGTAAATGTGCATTGTCCTTACACGGTGGATAAGTGGGCCCGAAGAGTTGGACGGTAGACAATCGCCAGTCCAGGCCCCCAGACGGTAAACTGTCATCCGTCCAAGCCTCCTTTTAAAAAAAAAATATTCTCTCTAATGGCTCTAATCTAACAGCTAGTTAATTCTTTTAACAGATATATTTATTCTTCGTATATAAATATCTAACCCCAAAATTTTTAAATTACAAATCCAAGATTTATCCTTTCAAATATATTGTATGGATTCTCCCTCTCAAAGTACTCCAACTAATTCATATCGATTACCAAATTTCACTTCACATGAAGAGATATTGCAGTGTCATGCGTACATAAAATATTCCATAGATGGAGGTGTCGGGACAAACCAGACCGCATTTACAATGTGGGAAAAAATTACTACAGAATATAACTCTAGGGAGGGAGTTATTAATAAACGCAGTGAGAATGCGTTGCAGGGGAAATTTTAAACAATAAACAAAGAGTGTTTATTGTATTGAGCGAAGTTGTCTCGAGCATACGGAGACGGTAAAGATAGCGGCACGACGAAAGTTACTTGGGTAATTACACTTGGTTGCGATTAATTTGTTATTTAAATTTAATATTCCTAATTTATATAACTAATGCTATAAATATTTTTTGTAGCTACAATGTGCTAGTGATAACTTTCGTGCTGCTACGGATCATAAATTCGGGTACGACCATTGCTACAAGGTGCTCAAGGATTTTTTTAAGTATGCCATGCCAATCACAGGTTCACAATATACTGATGAAGACATAAATGAGAGTCCCAATGATTTGAACGATCCTGAAACACACAACTTCAATAATGTCTTACAACGACCGGTGGGACGTAAAGAGGTGAAACTGAAAGGGAAGAAAAGAGCGGCCACCAACAATGCGGCTGCACACACGACCCTGTTAGATAGCAATAATGAATTCAACGTACGTTATTCCAAAAATTCTGTCGAATCGCAATCAATCAAAAGAAATCTGAAAGACAAGATTTCAATTCGCAACAAAGAGTATGAAGCACAACTCCAATGCGATGAAGATCAAATTAATTATGTACAAGGATACTAGTAACTTCACGTCCCAGCAACTAGCCTTTCATGAGATGCGAATGAATGAGATAATGCATCATCGTACTGAAGCATATAGGAACATTTCCCAGCAATAGAGTTACATGATTTTATATGTTAAGCAATTTCATTTCATATTAAGTTCTTTTCAATTGGTGTCAAATACTATTTGTTATTTATAATATTTTAATTGCATGGATAACAGCATGAACAAGGTTAAAATATTCGTAATTTAAAACCAATTTTCACAACTCAAAATATAATATAAAATTTTCTTAATCAAACATGGAAACGAAAGTTACATTTTAATGACTAGTTAATTCGAACAAGATTCCTAACAAGATTAAATAAAGATGAAGGGAAATATTTATTAAATAATATATATTAAATGAACAATAAATCTAACAAGATTTTATAATAACAACATCCATTAAAAAATGAACAAGATTTCGAACAAGATTTTATATCACCCCCAAAAATGTGTTGAAAATTCCAAAAGCGTCATCGGCAAGTGATGCTTGTGTAGACGATCCTCCGGGATCTTTTGAGGGTGGCTGGGCAATATTAGAAGAAGAAATAGGATATTCATCTCCGTATATGTAACGCAGTGCGTGTTGGGGAATGGGGTAGTCTCCCGGTCCCGCGCCTCCCAGATGCGCATTCTCTTCATCTTTCTCTCACAATGTCCTCATTAACATAAGCTCACGTTCTAACATTTTGGATTTAATTTTTTGGATGTAGTCCTCTCTTAAGAATACCATTTCATACCATTGTGATCGTGAGTATAATTCACTAGGCGATAAAAGATTTGGCGTACTGGGCGGATCTAATTGAACGACGGTTGTGCCGTTCCCACTTAAATCGACAACTTCAACATCCCGTGTTAAGGGTAGGATATCTGAAGAGGAGGATTTTCTCGGTGTTTTGTACATGTGTGGAGCCTCCCATCTATCTAATGGTGCGATGGGTACCCGTACATGATCTGGTACAATCGAGGCAAACCCAAACCCGTCGTGATTTTGCCACCAAAATACTGTGGGTAGAATTGCACACTTACCCGCAATTTTCTAGTATGTAAGAAATTCCTCTAGCGATGACATTGTCACACGAGCAATTACATGTTCCCAATTTCTGATGTGTTATATATATATATTTTTTGGAATGAATGACATGGGATAAGGCAGGTTATCTTGAATAGCAATATGGCTTGCCATTTGACGGTAACAACGGTCTCCGAGGTACCAAATTCCACCTAACTCATGATCGAAAAGCATGTACCATCTCTGAGCTAAATCATGCGCAACTCTAGGGCCTTCTAACTGGTTTTCAGGCAATCTCATAAATGGTTGCCATATAATTGACTCGGGAGAACTCATTTCTAGTATCTCCTGCATGGTGGTATAGTTAAATCGCAGTTGTCCAATTAGAGCACCACGTTGATTTGTCACCCATCGTAACAATCTTGGCCACCTTTCCACTGCGTGGTCGAGCAAGAGTGGAGTCATCGTACGGAGATACTCGTACCCTAGGCACTGCAAATTTAAATAACAACTCATTAATAATTGGTTACTCATAAAACAAGTAGTTTTATAAATTATCACAGAAGACTTTACCTCTACAATTTACCAGAAATAATTAACTGTTTTCTGCTCATTTGTGGTGCATGCATCGAGGGCGTAGTAAACTCGTGCAAGAATGGCAGAACCTCAATCCCTATCAGCCATGTCGTTTATGTTGTGTAAAAATGGTGCCCAATCCAAAAGATGAATTGACGTCAGTCGAAAAAAATAGGGAACTCATCATGAAAACAATAAAAGAACGAGCGATTTGTTCCGCGCTCACTAATCTATCCTCTAGAGCTTGTGCACGCCACTGAAACATGTACAATTTTAGTGTTTTGAAGGATATATTTTGTCCTTTACGGTCTGGATGGCATATTGCGGGAAAATATAATTCAATATTTCATTCACGGTATATGAACTACTCGTAGGAAAAGGGGGGGGGGGGGGAGAATTGGATGGATACCAATTTGAATTCCTATAAAGTTAATAAAATTTAATTAGTATTAATTATCGAAAAATTCTTAAATAATATAGGTGAATAAAATATATTACGTAGAATTTTATTCAAATATTACCAGATAAATGCACAAAATCGAAAGGGTTAATCCCCAACTCCACACAAGGTAGGTGAAATGTATGCGTTATCTACGACCACCTACTAATTAGCGCTCCCGTCATTTGATTGTCCGAATTAGAAAATTTTTTCCTAAACAAATGACTGAATCAGAAATTGTCAATGGTATCTCGAACTTGCGAAACATCGGCTAAATGGGCATACACTTCAATCGGACCTTGTAGACTCCCGCATAGGTGAAATTGACTCTCGTTTGCATGCGCTTTAGGATCAACTATTGCGTCTCGCGCATGTGGTGTACTATCGACATACACCCGAACCAAATTTCTATACACGGTTGGCAAGATTGGTTAGGGGGGATTCTCGTTTGGTTTAGCAGTTTTACTACATCATTGATTAATAATATAAATAAATATGAGTGTTTTAAATTGGAATGAAAATATGAAATTTGGCGTGGTAGGTATTAAAATTGGTATGAAAATAAATAAGGTATTTGGAATTGATATGAAATGAGAATAAGGTAATTTGGAATGGTATTTATAGGGGTTGTTTTTTAATTATGTATATTTTATAACGGATACATTTATAACGGTTGAATTTTGGGCCGTTAGATGGGGGGTTGGATGGGTGTTAGTTGTCCGTCCAGGCTTAGACGGCTGACATTCATCCGTCCAACACTGCCACGTCACTAACTACACAATCCATTAGCATCTACAATGTGTGTGCAACGTCGAAACAATTAACCTCCCACAATATAAATATACATCTTTTTTAGCCTTTCCACTAGAGATGGCCTAATGGATAGAGAAGTTGTTAAAAGGGTAGGATGAACCAATAGTGTGATTCTCGAGGTTGGGGTGAGTCCCCATATTTGGAATTTTCAAATAAGTGGACGAGGAAAGCGTGTAGGATTGGAAAGTGAGATATTGACAAATTTGATGGCAATAAACCAACATGATGGCAAATTTTAAAGCGGCAACCATGAGGAGATCCGAATAATGACAGGAGATATATGTTGAAAAGACCATCAAAGTTGTGAAGTTTTTCACTTTAAAAGACTCCCAAATACCTCACTTTCCAATCCTCCAAATGCCTCATATTTTTTATTTTGTTTTGTGATGGCAATAAACCAACATGTAAATATGTGTTTGCTTAAGAGAAGAGTAGAATTTGATGCATTCAGTATTTTCAAATATTATTCGTAGTATGTCTCCAAAATTATTAGTAAAATGGTTCTGGAAAATTCCTTTGAAAAATGTAACACGACTTTGCAAAATGTTGAACATGTCTTCAAAAATTGGTAACCTGTATAGGGAAGTGTTTAAGAATCAGTATTTTACGTATTTTAATCTATTTGTGGATGTAAAAAGGTACATGGTGTGGGGATCAGTCAAAGCTTGACCTAGGATCGTTGGGAGGTCTGCTTTGATCCCACCTTGTCGACGACCCTCACCGGAGGCTGGAAAGCGACACGCAAAGCCAACCTTACCTGGACGAATATAAGTAATTATTATTTTTTCTTGGTGGGAGTTTGAGCATGAATAAACTTTCATTAGAGTTGCTGGGGATGGGTCGTTAGTGATAGTCAACGGTGAAGTGTCTTGCCTGTTGATTTGGATATATAAGGGTTATATTGGGTTCGCTGATAGTCAGATATAGAGTCTGCAATGCTAGTTCACAGTTATGGACCAACTTACGGGATATCATGGAAATCACGAACATTATGAAGGGTTGTCGACAACCCATAGCTCAGCCCTGGTGCTTTCGAATGGGAATGACAAAGGACTTGGGGTTTCACGAAGGGTGGGAGGTATTTGGGAGTCTTTTAAAGTGAAAAACTTCACAACTTTGATGGTCTTTTCAACATATATCTCCTGTCATTATTCGGATCTCCTCATGGTTGCCGCTTTAAAATTCTACATTTGTCATTATACTCATTACGAATTCAGTATCATCTTCAAGATCTAATTAATATATATTGCGATAGTAATGTAAACATACACTACCTTCATATAAAACATAATAAATAACTACATAACACTGTTGCACAATTATAAAGTAGAGGGTGATGAAATTACTGATACATATACAAAAAAAATTCTTTCATTTTTCATTTGGTGGTGGGTGTGTAGAGGCTATAAATGTGCCTAATTTATTATTTATAAAAAGAACAACCACTTACACTTTTATTCTAGCCATTTACTCTCATTTCCACTGCTTTCTACTCATTAGTAGACTCAGAATTCCCATTTTAAACCAGGTGGTAAGTTATAAGGTTACAACTCTACTATTTGTTTTTGCCACATGGTCACTTTTGGCTTGAGGAAATAGTGAAAAAAACAAGTGTTAGTGCAAAAATATGATTCTCACACAACACAATAAACTTAGAATGCTGATGTTAGTGCAAAAATGGGATTCTCACACAACACAATAAATTTGTAATGTTGAATAAAAACAGAAGAATGTGAGAGACAAAGAAGAATAGTGTATATACGCGGTTCTTACAGACTTGACCTACGTCCACGGTTGAAAGGGAGGGGGAGCCTTTCTTTTTTATCAATGGGATATTAATACAGAGTTGCAGAAAACCCTTGTTGTGTCCTCCTCTATCACTATGCGAGGCTCTATAAACACAACCTACTACAATGTTCTCCCTTATTCATAGCATCCATGTTTGATATATTTAACTTGGGCATGACACGTGTTCGAATCCTTCGGGATACTTGTCCGCAATAATAGGAGTCGAGCTAGCCGTTGAGAGCACATACTTTTATCAAGTCTTCAAAGATTTAAATATACAGGAAATGTCGAGAATGAGTTTTAATATAAATATGAATAATCCTTTTAACTGTTGATGGTTCGTTGACAAAGCCCCCGCGGTCTTTAACATGGTGGTCCGGTCGGGGTTGATCGTTCATCCATCCATCCTGGGGTCTGGGGATTTCAGGTTCGATCATAAATTAGTACTAATATACCAATCGTCTTTCCTTATTTACTCAGTGGGCGATAAACACCGTATGTCCCACATTGTTCGGATATCATTTTGAAATCCCCCTCATCAGTTACTCCCCAGACTTTTGGCATTCGCTGGATTAAGCTAAAGAGTCTCATTGATAGTCGAATACTTCTCATGTCACATGATCATTGGATGGTATCATCCTAAGTTTTTTATGATAGCTAGATGTATTCCTAGATCTAATCATGATTTATTCTACAGTTGATTCGGCATGAACTGTCTTTTTAAGGAAAATTACATATGTTGAAGAACCTACAGTTATCATAATCTAGTGACGCGCATGTTCTCTAGGCAATAGTGGACGTTCGTATCCACCTCACTCACCTCAACAGTGTGTGCCTTTCCCTCGATGCTTGTGGCTCATTTGATTTGTTAAGATTCGACCGTTTAGCTAATGCTTTCCGCTTCGCCATTTATTCTCTATTCTTCTTAAGAATTCCCTCCACTACAATATTTGTTTTAAGCTCATATGCTTCTCATCTTATGTTATTTCTTTCCATTTCTCATTTTGGCTTATCTCATTCTTAGTTTCACTTTCCATTACACTAGGATTAGTAAACTTGTATGCCAATTCCAGGAGGGTAATCCTGATATTTTGGACTACACATTCGTTAATATTCCAGTATTTGGAGGGTCTTCATCCATTCGATCAATCTTTACACCAGGCCTTGTAAGAAAGGCTTTAGTGTCAAAGAGCCCTAGAGAATACGGTTAAAAATGTGGAGGCTAGGGCTTGAGCATAATAAGCGAAGGGACTCTACTCTAGGGGCTTCCTTGTTGCATTCCCCTAAGCCCAATCAGCCCTCCTGGGTTTATAATCCTCCTTTCATAAATCTCCTAGTGCTAGCCCACTTGGTCCTTTTTCAACCCCTCATGACAGGGGTAACCCGTTGGTCCCTTCTAAAATCGTTAGCAATTTATTTGAGGAAACAACAAACAAATGGGTAGAGAAACTATCCCTTCCAAGGGCCTTGTCCATTCGTGTTGTTAATGATACTGATTAGGTCCTAATCGTAAGTGAGGCCGAAGTTTATTTTTATAAACACTCTTTCCATGCTGGATTCGGTATTCCCCTCTCGAGGCCCATTCGTGAAGTCCTTTCTTTCATAAACCTTGCCCTATCCTAATTAATTCCAAATTCCTTGGGGATCCTGATCGGCTCCATGGTTCACTTCTATGATATGTTCAGAGTTGACCACCCTTTGTCAGTCGATGAATTGTTGACCGTTTATAAACTTGCAGCCTCCTAATGGGGTTAGTATACCTTTACATATATGTGCAAAGGTGAGGGTTTTGTTACTTACCTTCCTTTATCTAATCACTATATGGGACATCATTTTCTTTACATCATAGGGGAAGGGTGGGAACATGATGAGAAGAATAACCTTACAGGGAATCTGTTCACAGCCCCTTAACTTAAACTAAGACGAACTTGAGTGAACTTTTGCTTCCATTAGTAAACTGATGACTTTCCTTTCTTATTGATACTGATTTTCTTCTCTTTGTTAACTTATAGGGATTTTCAATGAGCTCCCCGATATTCTTACCGACCAGAGGAGAAAAGTGGAGAAACTCTTTCAAAAAACTTAATTATCTGAAGGCTTTGAATGACCAAGGTTTTATAGAGAAATGGGAAAAAGTGATTGATTGCAATGTTCTTCATCTTTGAGTCGATATCGAGGTATCTCACCTTCTTCTCATCCGATTTCATCATGCGTATTTACCCCATGTTCATCAAGTATACTTTTGTCATACCGATCGGTTTGATCCTCAGTTCGACTGCTAAGTGTTGTACTTACAGTTTTAACATTTTGTTCGTGTAGCTTTTGATGCCATAGCTCATTAAGGATACTGAGATGCACTTCTAAGGTTGACCCAAATGCTGCTAGTCAATCACCCTGCTACTCCTCAATGGATACCTTAGGTGGACATTATTATCTCCCCAGCTGATGGGGTTAGATTGGTGAACCTTCCACTCCCCTTAACATAACTGAGGAGGAAACTTCATCCGTCTAATTGATAGATGATGGACCCTTGCAGTGAAGGCGAGAGAATAGGCCTTTGAATGGTGGGAGTACCCCTACCTTCATTATTTGGAGAATGGTCATCGACGAGGGGGAGGATGATGCCCAAGGGGAGAGGATTACTCGAGAATAGAGGACCACTAGGGACTACAATTTCAGGTATAATAACCCAAACGAGAGCTATGCAAAATTCCAGAACACCTATTGTCCTATAGACCTCGATCGACTATATGGTAGCCGATTGGTAGTGCCAAGGAGACGATTCAGCTGGCGACTAAGGTAAGTGTTTGTCTTGATTTTTCTGAACATAATTCTGACTCGTCTGCTATTCTAAATTTAACTTTGTTGACTTATTTGCATATGAATTACCTGGGTGTTTTTATTTACTAAAAAGGGCAAAGTCGAATGGATGAGGCAAGGGTGATCCCATGACTTGAAACAAAGATAGAAACTCTAAAAAGGCCAAGACTAAAGTTGATGATGTCCTAGAGAGAGCTCTGAGGGAAAGAGATAAGGAGAAGGATGCCAAAGAGGTTGCTCAACAAGATTTGATTATCCTAAACTCAAATGACGACTGAGGTTGCTTAGTTGAGGCATTTTTGGCACATGCGGAATAAGGAGAAGCATGAAGTTATCAAGGCGAAAAGAGTTTTGATACCAATGATCAGGTTCAGGTACTTGAGATTATTTCTTACTTCAGATTATTATAGGATGATCAAGTATGAGTCCTTTATTAACGGATATAACGAGTTCATTATCCGAGTGAAGAATTTTAACCCCGATTGGGACCTTTTGACCTTCAATCTAGGCAATGTGGATACCGTGGATGATGTGATTCCATCTCCCTTCTACTTAGACGAGGTGGACTATGTTTAGTACTGCGAATTTTTTACTGCCCCGTGAACACCGACAAGCTCCGAGGTTGAGGATTTTTTAATCTCCTCATGTGAGGATATAGGCCGAACCCTCTCTAATGTGCCTCCTTGTAATACACCGTATTTTAATGCTTTCTAAATTTGGGAATTTATTAAATTTAATATGAGTTATTAATTTAATACAAATTCGGAAATTAATTGTTTTAATTACTAACGTGACGAGAGTTAGTAATCAGTGGAAACTTTTTGAATATTACTAATGAGTAAACTAATATAATATTGGTACTATTAAATATCACGAGTGAATAAAATGACAATTTTGGAAATTTGAGTCGGGACGCGCCCGTGTCACGTCGGGACTAATTATTGATTAATAAAAGTGAATAAATTATAAGTCACTTGTATGGTCGTTTTGAGTGCGCCAAAGTGTCCGAAAGGGTCGAGATAGTCAGAAAAGTGTACCCGGGAGTTTAGTTTGGGTCTCGGGGCGTTTTTAGACCTATTTAGCACCCCGGGAGGGCATTTTGGACATTTTGCATTTTTGGGTAATTAAACCCACGAAATTTATTAGGTTATATCATCCATTTGGAATGGTCCCTTAGGGTTAGCAGACTCAAAACCTTAGAACGGCCATTAGAGAGGAAGGTAGAAAGCTTTCCAAGAAATCCAAGGCCAAAAACTCATCCGATTTCACCGCCACCACCACCAACACGTAGATCGCGCGACGGGGAACACAATCACACTAAATTCGTCCACAAATCAGAACTCTTAAATTCCCAGGCAAGTATTTATCTTGCTTAATTTCGTTAATGCATCACTCATGTTAGTCTAGGGATGATTAGGATGAGTTTCATAAAAGAAAACCCATGTTAGAGATAGGAAAATTGCATGTAGTAATGATATGAATGATAATCTGGAAATCCCCTTCAAATGTAGAGGCTTAACCACGGATTTATGATGGATAAGAAGTAGAAATTCTGGAAAAAGACTGATTAGAACAAAGTTAAAGAAATTTCTAGGGTTCTTGAGATTGATATAAGTTTTGGCCTATTAATCCATGGATATTGATGAAAATTCGCATGCTTTACGTAGAAGATGTTTAATTTGGGTTTATAATGTTTGTAGTACGAATTTTTGGGAGTTCGGGAGTGAAAAATCTGGATTTGGTTGATGTTGGATTATAGAACCCGTAACTGTTAATCTGCAGAATTCGCCATACCTGTTTGATCGATCGATCGATCGACGCATCGATCGATCGAGCCCCTGCCATCGATCGATCGACCCCTCCTGGAAGACTCTTATTTTCCCCTCTAAATAGTTGAATTCAATTTAAATGAGAAGTAATCTTTGGACATCCTTAATAAAATATTTTGGGGAGGTGTAGAAGACCAGTAGGACTTAATAAAAATATGAAACCTTTAATGTAGAATGAGATTCACATTTTTGGAGATGTTTACGTATAAGGGACGATTAAATTATGTATAAAAAGGGGGAGACGAGTAAAGTAGTTACGTTGGAAAATAAATGAGTACCTACTGAAATTACACTTGGGAGGATAGGAATCCACGAGTGTCACTTAATAAGTTGGGATAATTCCACAAATTAAAGTAAGAAGCGAACCGATATACGTGATAACTAAATAACGAGAAATAAGGATATATATCATAATTATGGGTTATGAGATGCACCAAAATTTGATGTGGTAATAGTAGTATATTTATATGTCTGTGTTTATGCATATACTATATACGTGTGAAATCATGCCCGCGCTACTTGCTATCCCTGAGTTACCGCACTGGGACAATCTTATCTCGATGGGACCTTTATGGGGGATATTGACTCGCACCCTAGAAGATAGAGATCCTTTGGTACGGGCTAATCGGATCGATAGCCAGACAGCCTAAGAGACGTGGGGGCCTGTGCTGACCTCTTAGAGACCGGGACTCTATGCTTCGTCTCAATATTTTTGTGTTTGTGTTAATACAGTTCGAGAGAGATTCCGAACTTTTATTTACCTTAGTACGAGTGATACGAGGACTGGATAGCAGAGTATGCCCGCACCATAATTTTTATGTGGGGTGCTGTTAGAATATATATATTATATGAGTATTTAATATATATATTAAATTCTGAAATTTGGGAATTTCCTACTGTGTTTATGGTAAGTAAGAAATGAATAATGATTTCAATTGAGAAATACATGTTTTGAAAGTATAGTATATTACTGGGAAACTTTATTTACAAATAAAGTTAAAATGAGAGCTTTATTATTAAATGAAATTTACTTCTTAAACAGTTGAATTGTTCAGTTTAAATCTTACGAGCGACCTAAGATAAGAGAAGATAAACCGTTGGGAAGATTAGTACGATAGGCGTGCATATTAGAAGAGAGGTGAGAATTTCTCAAGAGAGTGCCGCACAAATATATTGTTGCATTGGCCTGTAAACATTTTAAATACTTGTTAAACAAATTTTAAATCATTTTTACAATCGGGATCTGACCCGTATCCATTTTCTCTTCTCTCTTGTATATATATGTATATATTACAGGTTCCCAGCCACAGGGGCGTCTTGCATAGGATCCTTTGGAAGGAACGCGCTACAACTTAGGTGGGAGTTGCAGGCCTCTTGCTTAGACGACCTCATTTCTTGATTCCAGTTCTAGCACTATTTATTTAGTTGGGCATGTGTCTCCCTTTCCATTATTCAGTTGTTTAGCGGACATTGTGATTCATTTATTCCCAGTATTTTACTCTTTGGGATTTATTATTGTCAGAATGTTTTCATTTAAGTATTAAATGTTGGATTCAATTAGTTGAATGTTTGATTATTTGGATTGTATGTTCCAGGATAGTTGTGGTGTGACTATTTAATTGTGAAGTATGCAAGTTTTAAATCTTGGTTTATAAAAATAAACTTTGGAAAGTAATGTCTAAAAATGGTTTTGACACTTAGCTTAATTATTTAGGGTGCTTAAATTGGAAAAGTTATTTTTCGACAGTGATGCTACGAATGAACCAACTGTTCACCTTGATTTTAATTTAATAAAAGAGTGATCGCCCGGTATTTAATTAGGCAGGGTGTCACAGGTTGTATCAGAGCATCAGGTTCTAGTGTCCTTAGGATCTGTACGGCTTATTTCGCTTTCAGCTTAGCATTTTTGTTATAGAGCCCTATGTTAAGATTGTTGTACTCTTGCTTTTACGATTATGTCTTCAGCTATTTAAGATTTGATAATAACTGTAGACCAATAAAATTTCTTCATGTTTCAGATGCCTCCAAGACGTGCACCAAAGGATTGGCGTGCCCAAGCCGAGCAGCCAGCAGCTCCGGCTCAGGGAACGATGAATGCTAATGAGGTAGCCGCTATTGTTGCTCAGGCGGTGAATGCCGCGTTAGCGGTAGTACAGCAGGCTTCACCCCAGATTCAGACAGTGGCGCCAGTACCTGCACAGCTTCCATCAATATGGGAGCGAGTTAGGGATGCCTTTCAGAAGGCGCATCCCCCTGAGTTCTCGGGTAGTTCAGATATCATCATCGTCAGCCAATAGAAGAAAGATATCCAGCGGCACCTTCGTATGTATGAGTGCACAGACGTGCAGAGACAGTTGTTGGCTTCCTTCAAGCTAGTGGGGGCCGCTTTACAGTGGTGGGACTCCACCACCATCTTGGAGGAGAGGGATACTATTCCGATTCAGTTATTCTGGGAGCGGTTTGACCGCAAGTATTTTCCACCTGCCGTGCAAACTGAGATGAGGCAAAAGTTACTGAACTTGAAGCAGGAGAATTATACTGTTGCTGAGTATGAGGAGGATTTCACGAGACTTCTCACTATATTGCCAGATGAGGCACCCACTGAGGGTAAGAAGATAATGTTGTTTGTGGACGGGTTATCTTGGAGGATCCGTCAGCACCTTATAGGGAATCTGTCTCTGAGTACATTCACAGATGTACTCAATGCTGCTTTACTACACTGCCAGGATCACCGCTTCCATCTGCAGGGAAGCAACCGAGCAGGAGAGTTCGTCCAGCAGGGCAGGACAGGGGGTAGTGGTTCTAGTGGAGCACCGACATCTCAGGGACAAACTCGTCAGCACGAGCAGAGTTCCCATCAGGGGGACCCTGCCAAGAGGTTTCGATCAGGTGATTCCAGGCACGGATTTAGGGGATATAGGCATGGTCAGCAGGGCCAGTAAGGCCAACACCGCCAACAGCAGGGCCAACAGGGCCAACAACGTTTCCATCAGGGCCAGTAGCGGGGCGGTAACGGCCAACAGGGCAGTGGTCAGCAGGGTCATAGGGGAGGTAATTTCAGAGGCCGATGTTTTGTGTGCGGTAAGAATGGCCATAAGCGCCAGGATTGCCCAGAGGGTGATAGGGCCCCACAGCAGTAGGGTGCCACTTTTTCCAGCAGCCCTCCCAGCACCAGCTCAGGTACCAGCCCTACCAGTCATTCCAGTCGCTCTAGTGCAGCAGGGGCAGTTACAGTACGGATGTGTCTATAACGTCCACCAGGCAGCAGCTCCGCAGGCACCACCCACGATTGAGGGTATGTTTCCTATCCATGGTACTATGGGTCGGGTTTTGTTTGATACTGGGGAGACGCACTGTTTTATAGCTACCCATTTTGCGAAGGCCTTAGGGTTATTAGCCACAGCAAAGAGCAGTGTGATGTGTATAGACTCACCACTGGGAAATGGTTCACTTATTTTCTTTATGTGCCAGGGTGTGGGGGTAGAGATTCGTAGCTTCGTATTACCAGCAGACATATTAGTCTTAGATATGCATGAGCACGGCGTTATTATCGGTATGGACTGGCTCACAGCTTACAAAGCCATGATAGATTGTTTTGGTGGGAGTATTGTCTTTTCCATTCCGGGGAAAGAGACGTTTGTAGTGGCAATGCCTCGCCCAGAGGGAGGCTCGACCGCTCATTTGTATTACATAGAGGAGGATACCTCTAAGGAGGTTGTGATTCCCTTATACTCGATCTCAGTTATTCGTGAGTATTCCGATGTATTTCAGGAGATACCAGGCCTACCCCCCAGTCGAGAGATAGATTTTGTTATAGACTTATTACCGGATACTAGATCTATAGCACGCGCTCCATACCGTATGGATCCGGTGGAGATGCGAGAGTTACGAGATCAGATAGAGCAGCTGTTAGGTCAGGGCTTCATTCACAGGAGTACATCACCTTGGGGCGCTCCAGTTTTGTTTGTAAAGAAGAGAGATGGTTCATTGAGACTATGTGTGGACTACCGGGAGCTGAATAAGGTCACGATACGGACAAGTATCCATTGCCTCGAATCGATGATCTGTTCGACCAGTTGAGGGGAGCAACATTCTTTTCGAAGATAGATCTGAGGTCGGGGTACCATCAGCTACGTATTAGGGAGCAGGATGTTTCAAAGACTGCTTTCTTGACGAGATATGGGTCCTATGAGTTCAGAGTGATGCCATTTGGCCTCACAAATGCTCTAGCCATATTCATGGACTTGATGAACCGAGTGTTCAGAGAGTTCTTGGATCAGTTTGTCATCATCTTCATAGATGACATTTTGATATATTCACACTTCGAGGAGGAGCATGCCGAGCACTTGAGGAAGGTTCTTCAGACTCTACGAGAGCATAAGCTGTATGCTAAGTACGAGAAGTGCGGGTTCTGGTTGAGGGAAGTACAGTTCTTGGGGCATGTTGTTTCTAAACAAGGGATAGCAGTTGACACGTGTAAAGTGTCAGCGGTGAGGGAGTGGGGACAGCCCACGACACCGACGGAAGTGCGTAGTTTCTTGGGATTATCCGGATACTATAGGAGATTCATTCGGGTGTTCTCCAAAATAGCGGGTCCGTTGACGAACCTGACTCGCAAGGGGGTTCCATATGTTTGGGACGATGCTTGTCAGTTGGCTTTCGACGAGCTGAAAGACAAGCTTACTTCAGCACCGGTCCTTGGTTTACCTAAACCATGCGTGGAGTATTTGGTTTACACCGATGCCTCTTTACGGGGACTTGGGGGAGTACTTCAGCAGGAGGAGAAGGCTATAGTTTTTGCCACTCGTAAGCTTAACCCGCATGAGAAGAATTACCCCACCCACGACCTGGAGTTAGCAGTGGTCGTTTTTGCATTAAGGATATGGAGGCACAATTTATTGGGGGAGAAATTCCGCTTGTTCACAGACCACAAGTCACTGCAGTACCTGTTCACTCAGCGAGAGCTGAATATGCGTCAGCGCAGGTGGTTAGAGTTTGTAAAGTATTATCAGTTCGACATACAGTACCATCCGGGGAAGGCCAACATAGTTACTGATGCGTTGAGACGTAGACCGGTAGATGATGTAGCGGACGTCTGGAAAGCAAAGTGGAAAGAGCTAGGTCACTAGGACGCAGTAGCCCGTTCCTTCATATCTGTCATGACAGTGACACCCGAGATTGTTACGAGGGTGATACAAGCGCAGACCGCAAACCCATTTTTCCAGGAGCAGATTGTATGACTTTTAGCCGAGGGTGCTGAGTCCTATTCTGTTAGTTCTGATAGGGGATTGAGGTTTAATGGGAGATTAGTGGTTTCGGAAGGAGAAGACTTACGTCATGCAGTGATGACCCAGTCCCACGGGTCCCGATTTGCAGTACATCTTGGGAGAGATAAGATGTACCAGGATATGAGGCGGTAATACTGGTGGAGTGGGATGAAAAAGGATATTGCTGAGTTCGTGTCCAAGTGTTCTACCTGCCAGCTGGTAAAGGTGGACCATCAGAAATCGTCAGGGTTGCTTCAGCCATTGGAAATACCCGCGTGGAAGTGGGAGAGTATTTCCATGGATTTCATTACAGGGTTGCCTACATCACAGCGGGGCCACGACTCCATCTGGGTGATTATGGAACTTTAACCAAGGTGGCTCATTTTCTATCGGTGCAGACAGACTATACCACGTGTCAGTATGCTCAGTTGTTCATTGCTAAGATTGTCAGATTACGTGGGGTTCCCCTGAATATTGTGTCAGATAGGGACAGGATTTTCGTGTCGCGTTTCTGGGAGAGTTTTCAGGAGGCTATGGGTACTGAGTTGAGGTTGAGTTCAGCTTATCACCCACAGACAGATGGATAAACAGAGCGTACTAATCAGATGTTGGAGGATATGCTACGCATGTGTGTTCTTGATTTTGGAGGTGGTTGGGAGCCACATCTTCCACTGGTAGAGTTCGCTTATAATAACTCTAATCAGTTCACGATTGGCATGGCTCCATTCGAGGCTTTGTATGGCAGGCCTTGTCGTTCCCCAACTTGTTGGCTAGAGGTGGGGGATAACAAGTTGCTAGGACCAGAGGTGATTCAGGAAACCTCCGCGAGGATTGAGATGATCAGGGGTTGTATTCGAGTAGCCCAGGACAGGCAGAAAAGCTATGCCCATGCGAAACGGTTCTCCCGAGAGTTTAATGTGGGGGACCAAGTGTTACTACGTGTATCTCCTATGAAAGGAGTGATGAGGTTTGGGAAGAAAGGGAAATTAGCCTCGAGGTACGTGGGACCATTTCCCATTATCGAGAGGATTGGGCCGGTAGCATACAGGTTGGGACTGCCAGAGCATTTGCATCGCATCCATGATGTATTCCACATCTCGTCGTTGAGATGATACCTTCGGGATGATATGGCCCACACCCACATCGCGATAGATGAGATTTACTTACAGCCTGACAGCTCTTACGAGGAGAGACCAGCGGCTATCCTAGACCATAGCGAGAGGAGATTGAGGTCGAAGGTAGTTCCACTTGTACGGGTCCAGTGGGAGCATCATAATGTGGAGGAATCCACCTAGGAGCGCAAGGCAGATATGCGCGAGAGATACCCAGATTTATTCTTACCAGGTATGCCTTATTTTTTGAATTTCGGGACGAAATTCCGTTATTAGGGGGGAAGTATGTAATACCCCGTATTTTTATGCTTTCTAAATTTGGGAATTTATTAAATTTAATATGAGTTATTAATTTAATACAAATCCGGAAATTAATTATTTTTAATTACTAACGTGACGATAGTTAGTAATCATTGGAAACTTGTTGAATGTTACTAATGAGGAAAGTAATATAATATTGATACTATTAAATGTCACGAGTGAATAAAATGACAATTTGAAAATTTGAGTCGGGACGCGCCCGTGTCGCGTCGGGACTAAATATTGATTAATAAAAGTGAATAAATTATAAGTCACTCGTATGGTCGTTTTGAGTGTGCCAAAGTGTCCGGAAGGGTCGAGATAGTCAGAAAAGTGTACCCGGGGGTTTAGTTTGGGTCTCGGGGGTTTTTAGACCTATTTAGCACCCTAGGAGGGCATTTTGGGCATTTTGCATTTTTGGGTAATTAAACCCACGAAATTTATTAGGTTATATCAGCCATTTGAAATGGTCCCTTAGGGTTAGCAGACTCAAAATCTTAGAATGGCCATTAGAGAGGAAGGTAGAAAGCTTTCTAAGCAATCCAAGGCCAAAAACTCATCCGATTTCACCGCCACCACCACCCACACGTAGATCGCGCGACGGGGAACGTAACCACACCAAATTCGTCCACAAATCAGAACTCTGAAATTCCCAGGAAAATATTTATCTTGCTTAATTTCGTTAATGCATCACTCATGTTAGTCTAGGGATGATTAGGATGAGTTTCATAAAAGAAAACCCATGTTAGAGATAGGAAAATTGCATGTAGTAATGATATGAATGATAATCTGGAAATCCCTTTCATATGTAGAGGCTTAACCACGGATTTATGATGGATAAGAAGTAGAAATTCTAGAAAAAGACTGATTAGAACAAAGTTAAAGAAATTTCTAGGGTTCTTGAGATTGATATAAGTTTTGGCCTATTAATCCATGGATATTGATGAAAATTCGCATGCTTTACGTAGAAGATGTTTAATTTGGGTTTATAATGTTTGTAGTACGAATTTTTGGGAGTTTGGGAGTGAAATCTGGATTTGGTTGATGTTGGATTATAGAACCCGTAACTGTTAATCTGCAGAATTTGCCATACCTGTTTGATCGATCGATCGAACCAGGAGTGTCGATCGATCGACGCATCGATCGATCGAGCCCCTGCCATCGATCGATCGAACCCTCCTGGCAGACTCTTATTTTCCCCTCTAAATAGTTGAATTCAATTTAAATGAGAAATAATCTTTGGACATCCTTAATAAAATATTTTGGGGAGGTGTAGAAGACCAGTAGGACTTAATAAAAATATGAAACCTTTAATGTAGAATGAGATTCACATTTTTGGAGATGTTTACGTATAAGGGACGATTGAACTATGTATAAAAAGGGGGAGACTAGTAAAGTAGTTACGTTGGAAAATAAATGAGTACCTACTGAAATTAGACTTGGGAGGATAGGAATCCACGAGTGTCACTTAATAAGTTGGGATAATTCCACAAATTAAAGTAAGAAGCGAACCGATATACGTGATAACTAAATAACGAGAAATAAGGATATATATCATAATTATGGGTTATGAGATGCACCAAAATTTGATGTGGTAATAGTAGTATATTTATATGTCTGTGTTTATGCATATACTATATACGTGTGAAACCATGCCCGCGCTACTTGCTATCCCTGAGTTACCGCGCTGGAACTGTCTTATCTCGATGGGACTTTTATGGGGGATATTGACTCGTACCCTAGAAGATAGAGATCCTTTGGTACAGGCTAATCGGATCGATAGCCAGACGACCTAAGAGACATGGGGGCATGTGCTGACCTCTTAGAGACCGAGACTCTATGCTTCGCCTCAATATTTTTGTGTTTGTGTTAATACAGTTCGAGAGAGATTCCGAACTTGTATTTACCTTAGTACGAGTGATACGGGGACTGGATAGCAGAGTATGCCCACACCATAATTTTTATGTGGGGTGCTGTTAGAATATATATATTATATGAGTATTTAATATATATATTAAATTCTGAAACTTGGGAATTTCTTACTGTGTTTATGGTAAGTAAGAAATGAATAATGATTTCAATTAAGAAATACGTGTTTTGAAAGTATAATATATTACTAGGAAACTTTATTCACAAATAAAGTTAAAATGAGAGCTTTATTATTAAATTAAATTTACTTCTTAAACAGTTGAATTGTTCAGTTTAAATCTTACGAGCGACCTGAGATAAGATAAGATAAACCGTTGGGAAGATTAGTACGATAGGCGTGCACATTAGAAGAGAGGTGAGAATTTCTCAAGAGAGTGCCGCACTAATATGTTGTTGCATTGGCCTGTAAACATTTTAAATACCTGCTAAACAAATTTTAAATCATTTTTACAATCGGACTCTGACCCGTTTCCATTTTCTCTTCTCTTTTGTATATATATGTATATATTACAGGTGCCCAGCCATAGGGGCATCTTGCATAGGATCCTTTGGAAGGAATGCGTTGCAGCTTAGGTGGGAGTTGCAGGCCTCTTGCTTAGACGACCTCATTTCTTTATTCCAGTTCTAGCACTATTTATTTAGTTGGGCATGTGTCACCCTTTCCATTATTCAGTTGTTTAGCGGACATTGTGATTCATTTATTCCAAGTATTTTACTCTTTGGGATTTATTATTGTCAGCATTGTTTCATTTAAGTATTAAATGTTGGATTCAATTAGTTAAATGTTTGATTATTTGGATTGTATGTTCCAGGATAGTTGTGGTGTGACTATTTAATTATGAATTATGCAAGTTTTAAATCTTGGTTTATAAAAATAAAATTTGGAAAGTAATGTCTAAAAATGGTTTTGACACTTAGCTTAATTATTTAGGGTGTTTAAATTGGAAAAGTTATTTTTCGACAGTGATGCTAAGAATGAACCAACTGTTCACCTTGATTTTAATTTAATAAAGGAGTGATCGCCCATTTAATTAGGCAGGGTGTCACACTCCTCCTACCCTCTTGCCCATGATTTCTCTTGATGTCTCCCTTCATTTATTATTTCCTTTATATAATATTGGATTTTTCCTGTGAACGTGTATCTTTATTGTCTTTGTTCTATGAACGTATTTTTGTTGGCTTCGACCCATGACTATGTATCTTTATTAGCTTTGTCCCCCTCTTATATGCACTCCTTATTTATGATTTTTACTTTGTCTTATTGTGTATTCTTCAAAACACTTACCTGCGGGTGATGACCCGTTTGTTTGCAAGTATAGTGGTAGTGATAGCATTTCTTTATATGTACATTGAATCATTTTTTATACACGGTGAGCGACCCGTGTTATTCGTATTTAGTTACTTGAAATAAAATTTATGTGGATATCTAGTGAGGTTCTTCAGTCTACTAACCTACTTCCTTGGCCATCGATACGAATGATTCTAATTGGGTTATTTATACTTGGTTGGCGAACCGAGCATTTCATGTCATATCGAACGATCGAGTTATGTCAAATAATTTATTTATACACGACTAACGAACGTGTTAGTCACAACAATTATGTTGAACCCATGTTTATATGTGAGGGTTTATAAGTTGGTGCACATTATTTTATTTATACATTGATGATGAGTCGTGTTATTATACTCCAAAAGTTAATTGGCTAAGGGTGGTACAAACGACCATTTATGTTCCAATCACTAGTTCTTTTTAAAATAAAAATTTAAATGACAATTTACACCATATAGATGCACTACGACCTTATTTCCCTCCATATATACCCCTGTATACCCCCACTTTTCAATTTTAAATTAACTTTGTGATTAGTGACAACCCTTCTTGACTCAGAGTTAACCCTATTATACTCTAACGACCTCTCTTCACCAATTGGATCATATCTAGGGGTAGTGAATTAACTTAGGGATCAACAAAATTTCTTTTTTCTATAGGCTAGAAGCCTGTGAAAGACATACCAGAATGTCGTCTAGTACCATCCTTCTTCCTCCTAGTAGTTGGTTAGGAATTTGGTATGAAACGAGCCCTTAGTTGGGTAGGAGAAGTGTAATTCGCTAGAGATTTGAACATATGTAGAAATGATCATTCGGGGAAAGTTTATTTATTGATAATGCTATTATCCAAAGCTACCTTTGAGATAACACAATAAAAAGGAAGAGATGCATAATAAAGTCTAATAAGAACTACAGTTGGAAATTTAAATAAACAAGGAATAAAAGATAGATCTCAATTGGTGGGTGATCACTACCTTTACCCTTTGACCATTCTATACTAATAATATTGATTCAAATTCTCAACATTCCATGGAAATGGAAGTGCTCATCCTTTATGATCTCTAAGTCATAGGTATTTGGTCTGAGGATCCGAGCCACTACATATGTCCCTTCCCACTTATCTGTCAACTTTCCATGAATGGGATTCCTGGTCGACTGTGTAATTTTTCTGAGCACCCCGTCCTCAACTTGAAACGTCATGTTTTTTACTCTTCTATTGTTAAAGAGGGTTACTTTCTACTGTGCACTATAACCTACAGTGATTATTTCTCTCTCCATTCGTTCAAGAGGTCTAAATTTGTGCAAAGGTGTTCTTTATTTTTCCATTCTTGGAAACACTATACCCTTAAACTTAGGACTTACAATTCTATTAGGATGATGGCTTTGCTCCCGTAAGTGAGATAAAATGGGGTAGACTTTTTTGGTCCCCTTGTTGTCGTTAGATAAACCCACAAGACTGAGGCTAGTTTTTTTGGAGGCCTTTGGAGTTGCTTAGTCCTATCTTGATCCCACGGAGGAGCGTTCGATTCGTGACTTCGACCTGACCGTCGTATCTGTGGTGTCTTGGGGAAGAATTGTAGTGTTTAATTCTAAACTGATCACACAACTTGTTGATTCAGATGCTATCGATTTGTCTTAAATTGTTTATGATAATAATGTTGTGTGTGTCGAACCAATTGATTATGAATTTCCACAGGAACGAATGAACTTTCTGGTCGGTAATCTTGGACAATGTTTTTGCCTCCACACACTTTGTGAAATAATTGATTTCTAAAAGTAGGAACTTGTACTGACCTTTCCCAATTTGAAACGGGTTGAGTATGTCCATTCCCCATAATGTGAATGACCAGGGGGAGACGATTATTGTCAATTCTTTGACCGATTGGTGGATATCATTGGCGATTCTTTGACATCTGTCACATGTCCTCACATAGTCTTCAACATCTTTTTTCATCATCGTCCAGTAGTAGCTTTGGTTGAAGTCTCTTTGGGCTAGGCTTCTTCCCCTAGGATTGTCCCCGTAGGCTCCTTATGAAACTTGGTCAATACAGTTCTTCTTGTGGTGGGGGGACACATCGGAGGATCAACCTCGAGTATCCCTTACTATATAATTCCCCTTCATACATTAGATATTTTGTGGCCTTGATGCGTTCCTTTCGCACTTCTACACGATCATTTGGGAGTATTCCCCCTGTAATGAACAATGTGTACTTATCCATCTAGCTAGGCCCATCTCTAGGACGATGATGATGCTTTACTCTTTAGTATGGATACTTATCTTCTCCAGGGTTTCCACCACTAGATTACCATGATCGACTGAGGCTAACTCCGCAAGTTTGTCGAATTTGACATTCTCTTCTCTGGGGATGTTCTTAATGTTGAAGTCTTTAAATTGTTTCACTATCTCTTGAAATTTATTCAGATATGATATCATATTGTAAGGACATTTTTGTCCATTAGCATTTTATATGTCGTACGCCGTTACACCGTTGAGAAAATTCAAGAATCATACGCTCATCAACGGAATCCGAATATCAAAGGCAGAAAAGGATTCAGGGAACAGACCGGACCGATCCGTCCCAGATAAAAGAACCGATCCGGTTCATCCGGACCGATCCGCCCAAAGAGACCGGACCGATCCGCCTGCTGAGGAGAGGCCAGTGTACCCCGGATCCATAGCGAACCGATGAATCTAAAAAGCCGAACCGATCCGACGCCAACCGGATCGATCCGCCTTAAAAAAGGAACCGATCCGATGTCACCGAACCGATCCGCCTAAAGAGACCGGACCGATCCGACGAGGATAATTTCAAACAGAACGTGTTCAGATCATGTTCCGAATTTTAGGGCTCAAGTTCTCCTATTTAATCCCTCTACGGGAAGTGGTTTTTCTAAGACTTCTACACACAATTTTGAGAGTAGAGAAAGCCCTAACTCTTTACCTATTGAGTACCAATACTCTAGGTATTTTGATTCACACAAATTCCATACATTTGTGAATCCTTTTGGTAACCCAGGAACGCAACTTTTGCTGTTCAACCCTTGTGGAGGAGATCGTTCTTCTTCTTCATTGCAGCCCTACTCGAAAGGGATAATTCCAGCCGCGACTACAGAATCCGATACCTGAGGGTAATTCTTAGTCAACTTGTATTTTCATTGTAATCCGATTGTAAGCCATTTTCTTACAAATTATAGTGGAAATAAATGGTTTTGCCCCTGTGGGGGATTTTTCCTTAATTGCATGTGTTTAAATGTTCTTGCTTAGATTATCATCTTATTCAATCACATACTGCTGCATGTTTAGGGTTTGTTTATGCTAAAAGGGTTTTATATATAATTTGATCATTTGAACGCGAGCACACACGTTCTCACATATTCCACTTTACCTTACAATCCCTTATCACACTTGTTGGACAACCACCTTTGAATCTCTCAAAACTTCCACCTGATTGGCATTGATGGTTAGGGCAAGTCAAGCCCCTACTATTAGTGCTTCTTACTCGTCTTTATTATTGGAAGATGTGGAGTTAAATCGTAGTGTGTATTCTATATTGTCTCCCTCCGATGTTTCAATAATCAGTGTTGCCCCACGTCCTTCCTTGTTTGATGATCCATCCACGTGGATTATCTAAATTGGTTTCTTTTCTTCAATTTGATTGATCACATCCTCTCTCCTTTCATCCGAGAATTCTACAATGAAATTTATAATGACATGCCCCTTTATGACCAACTTTGGTTTGCATCGTATACTGAATTCCCCAAATTACACTTACCATTTCATGATCCTTCTGGAGACTTTTGATTTGTGAAAAAACTTCCTTAGAGGGAAATCTATCAAAACCACTATTGTGGAGATTGAAAATACGGTGAACTCCAATTTTTACAAGATCAGGTATCTTACCTCTGCCCCCTAAATACCCTGAATACATAATATATCGGATGATGGGCACCTCACCGTCTTTGATCAATATTGAAATTATAATCATTGTCGAAATATAGTGGTTAATATATAACTCCTCTGTCAGCTTCAATTTTCATAATAAAGGAATGACCGTCAAGTAGGATTTCAGGTCTTGAAAATCACATTCGCACTTCTATGTCTAAACGAATGCCTTTTTAGTGTTTTGAAGATGGGGGCACACTAATCGATGGCCTTTCTTATGAATCGCTTCGGCGTGGCCACCCTTCTTGTCATGAATTGCACCTACTTCACAGTTCTTGGGATCCTCATGTTCAAAACTTCTTGGATCTTTTGGGGATTTTCCATTATCCCCCTCTGTGTCACCATGAAACCTTGAAATTTCTTGAATCTAAATCGAATGCGCATTATTCGGGGTTCAGCTTCATCCCGAATCAGTCGAGGATCTTGAACATCCTTTCCAAGTCTACCACATGTTCTTACACCTGCATACTCTTTACTAGGATGCCATCAATGTAGACCTCCATCGTCTTACCTATTTTATCTTTAAACATTTGTTCGACCAACCGTTGGAAAGTTTTCTTGGCATTTTTCAATACGAACGACATTTCCTTATAGCTATAAGTCCCTTGATCGGTCACGAATGAGGCCTTTTCGTTGTCCTTTGGACTCATTATGATCTAGTTGTGCCTAGAGTATGCGTCCATAAAGGAGAGTGTTTCGTAGCCCACCACATCGTCCACTAGGGAATCAATTCTCGAGATAGGATATGAATCCTTTGGTCATGCATCGTTTAAATCTATGTAGTCCATACATACTTTGCATTTTCCATTTGGCTTCCTAACCATCACCATAATGGATAACCACTTGGGGTATTTGACGTCCTGAACAAACATTGCTTCCAATAGCATTCCCACTTCCACACGGGCCACTCGATTCCTCTTTGATGAGAAAATTCTCTTCTTTTGTTGAGTAAGCCACTTAGACGGATATATGCAAACGTCATATGGTGTTTTTTTCAAAATCCGATCAATCGTTATCTCTTGTCCTCTGGTGATGATGAGCCCACATAAACTACACTCTCGAGACGACCCTTATACAGAGGGATTGGTATAACTTATTGTGGTCTCTTCCCTCTGTCCATCCCATTAACATTAAAGGTTTCTCTTTTCTTCTTCAAGGATAATAAATAACAGTTTCTAGAGGATGACTGGTTTCCTCGCACTGTCCCTATTCCATTTGGCATCAGAAACTAAATGGTCAGGGATTTGATCGACAAGATTGCATTGAGGAGGATGAAGGTCATTCACCCTATGCATACATTATTGGCTGATGGAGATCTGACCACCAGGAATTCCACCTGAAGGGTGATTAGCCATTCGCCTCTTCTAACAGTGAATGTTAATTCCATCGAGCCCTCTGGGTATACCCGATCTTCAGAGAAAACTAATAACAAAATTTATACTAACGTCATGCATTCTCCTTCTATACTCATTTTCTTAAAGAATTCATAGCCGATCAGGTCGATCGAGTTTCCTGTATCGATCGTAATTCTTTCTACTGTCCAATTAGATATTTCTACTATTATTAATAAGGAATCATCATGGGGCATGATGATTTCCCCTAAATCCTGAGGCGTGGGAACAATATCTTCCTATTCTTCTTTGGGTTTATCGACTTGTACTTCCAAGAACTCCCTATTCTAACTCTAATAAGTTTTTCTCACCTAGGCTGACTCCCCTCTGACTGTGAATCCCTCGGATATCTTGAAGATCTTACTTCCGTCCGAGATCATGGATACATCCCTCATGTCTTCCCTTTTTAATTCTCTTTCTTTTGACCAACTCCTTCTTCTCTTGTCCCTCATCTCTTCACCCAATTCTTCTTGTTGAGGGGCCCACTTTGGACAAATTCCCATAAGTATCCTATTTGTACCAATGCCTCGATCTCTCTCTCGATATGAAGGCAATTTCTAATTTAGTGTCTGATTCCCTGTGGAATGGGTAATACATGTTAGACTTTAGCTTCATAGGGCGGCGATTCTTCAACTTATTCGACCATTTCAGCATTCTTAGATCTACCATTATGTTTAGATACCTCCCTATGGTGGTATTGAGAGGAGGGAACTGCTCATCATTGATTTGATGAACTCAAGGGGGGGTCCTCTCGGGGTCGATGGCCTTCTTCTCCCTCCTTATTGCTCGTACCTTCTATTATCGCACGCCTCTTCGTACCTTCTCTTTCCACCCTCATCTTCATACCTCCATCTCCTATATCTTTGCAAGTGGATCGACTCCCGATGACTGAGCATGTTTTTGACATGAATATGCTTCCCCACCTTCCTTATAAGATCTGTAATGTTTGTGGGTGGATTCTTGGATAGTGAATAAATGATTTTATAACTGGATAATCCCTTTAAGAAGGTCGATATAAGCACCTTTTTCATTGGGATGATCTATGCAGAGTAGTTCGTCATTAAACCTTTTGACATATTCTGTTGAACTCTCATCCCCATTATATAGAACATTAAAATAGATGATCCATGACCTTTCAGTGAATTTTCTCCTAATAAAGTGTCGAACAAAATGTTCGGAGAGATCCTCAAAGCATGTGATATAATGTGGGGGTAGTTGGTTAAACCATGTCCTTGCCGACTACTTCAGTGTGGTGGTAAACATTATGCACCTTATTTGGTCGAGGCTGGCCATAAATTCGATATGTTCCCTATAGTGGTCGATTTGGTCTCTTAGATAAGAGGTGTCAATGAAAGTGTCCATACTAGGGATCTTGAAGTTTGAAGGCATAGGGCAAATCATAAATTTTAGGTTGAATGGCGATTATCGACCGACATCTTCAGCACCTTCATTGGATGATAGCGGCCCAACACCTCAGGTTATTCATACTGGGTGTACAATTGAGGAGAGCGCTAGGCGTGGTAATGGCGGCACCTGGTTCTCCTGACCTTGGTCGCCATGAGGCTCTTTATCCACTTATATTGGAGGGCAATTTAACAGCTCTGCCAGTCGATCTTAGAGGGCTTGTTGTTTTTCTCTGAGGCCTTTATTAGCCTGTGTGACCTGGTTTTAATTCATGGCTGTGGAAATAGTCCTTCCCATAGACGATTCCAATTATGTTAGTGTAAAAATGTGATTCTCACAAAATAATAAATTTATAATGTTGATGTTAATTAGAAAATGTGATTCTCATATAACTTAATACTTTTTTTATGTTCAATAAAAATATAAAGAGTTAAGAGATAGAAGAAGAAGAAGAAGAAGAAGAAGAAGAAGAAGAAGAAGAAGAAGAAGAAGAAGAAGAAGAAGAAGAAGAAGAGTGTATATACGTGGTTTGACCAGACTTGGCCTATGTTCGCGGATGAAGGGGAGGGGGAGCCTTTCTTTTTATCAAACTGAGAATAATACAAACTTGTAGATAACCCTTTGTTGTGTCCTCAACTATCACTATGTGAGGCTTTATATACACAACCTACTATAAGTTCTCTCTTATTATTAGCATGACCATTTGATACATTTAATTTTGGTCATAACACGAGTTCGGCCCTCCGAGATACTTATCCACAGTCATTGAGAGCACATACTTTGATCAGGCCTTTAAAGATTTGAATATACAATAACTGTTAAGGACGAGTCTTCGGTTTAACCTGAAGAATCCTTCGGTTATTTATTAAACACTAACAAGGTTCCCGCAGTCTCTAGCGTGGTGGCACAGTCAGGGTTAACCGTTCGTCCATCCATTTCGGGTTTTGGGGACGTCAACTATGATCGGAAATTAATATTGATACACTAGTTATCTTTCCTTATCTTCTTAGTAGGTGGTAAACACCACATATCCCACATTGTTCGGATATCGTTTGGAAATCCCCCTCATCAGCAACTATTAACTTTTTGGTAAGAAAATAACATTCTCTAATATAATTCACATGTGTTTTATGTTTTTCATTTGTGATTGTCTTTTGTTTGTTTTCATTGAAAAACTCATTTGTTTTATACAATTTCTTACAAAGTTAAACATGTCGAGGAAATAAACAAAAGTTTCATTTTTGTCACCAATTTTTGTAAGATAATTAGACACCTATAATTTATTAACAGCTATTTCAATTGTGTGTCCAAATTCCACATATTTTCCACGTCCCATTATTTTTTTTCTTTGAGTGAAATGCAAGATAGATTTGGTTAACACAATCTCTATAGCATCCATGTAAAGTTTTCGCATAAAGAAAATATTTATTAAAATTATAAATTAAATAAATGTATTTTAAAATTTTGCCTAGAACCCATTGATTTTAATGGTTGTGTGTCATGTATGTGAAATTGGATGCATTGAGTAATAATGAGATGAATGAAAATAAAAAGAGTAAGTAAATTATAATTTTAACTATTGAATTCAGTTTTCTTTCAAACTTCAAGTACATAATTAAATTTCACACTTGAGTTAGTTACTACTTAACTATTTTGAAGCACATACATTTTACATACTATTAGGCCATTAAAGTATTTGAGTAAACTAACTTCTTAAAGTCGATACATATAATATGTAATAATGATTAAATTATTTATAAAATATGTAATAATGATTAAATATTCTTAGATATTCGCTAAATAAAAATTGAGGAATAAGAGGTATCACTAACTTATTTTTTCATCCCTATTTTTTCTCCATCCTAAATCTGATTTAACATGGATTAGATGATTATTTCTTCTTCCTTTTTTCGTATTATTATAATTTTTTAAATCATTTTGGTTAATATACTTAATATTTTCTTTTTCTCTCTAGGCAGTTCGGGGATTGCTAATTTGTTTCCACATATATAGCTAACTTGTTATTTTCTTCGCAAAAAAAGAAATAGAAGTTTTGCAAGATAGTTGGATTATTCGTTTTTGCTATATGTCAAGTCTTCACATTAAAACTTATGGATAATTTTTCTCATTACCCATTTTTTTAATTTTTTATGCATTGATTAAATTTTTTTATTTACAATAATTTACTTCAAATTTCAGTATGTATATTGTTTTATTATATAACATGCTTAAAAATTATAAGTTATATCTATACCAAATTTCCTTTTGATGTATATTATTTGAGTTTTTTTATGGTTTTAATCTGCTTCACACAAGTATCGTGTGTGCATTGTTAGTTAGTATAGGGAATGTTAGTAAAATGTAATGGAGAACAATCAGTTTTTTCTCAAGTTGTTCATCTCCTAGGTGTTACATAACCAACCCAATTATCATATAGTATTATTGATAAAATCAATGGTATATCTTGAATAATTACGAGGAAGTACAATCGTATCTCGAGTAAGTATCATTTTACCATGTCATACAATCTTTTGTTAACGTTTCACAAAATATCACAGGCACAAAATCCTTTTCTTATAGATCAAATCTGATGCTTGCTCTACTAATCTCTCTAACATCACGTATGTTCATCGTGGTGGGACAAAATATTTTGTTCAATGCTTGTAGGGCAATCTCTTTCTATCTGCATTTATCACATCTTTATTTTATGTTGATACATGTACTTATCTAAATTTTATTTTTATATGGTAATAGGATAATCACAAACATGAACGTGGGCCAAAGGGACAAAGTGAAATATTTCATGTCACACTTTGGACTAAGAAAAAGGGGTGGATTAATGAAGAAGCAGAACCTGTTTATGTAAGTATATCACCAAAACCGAATTTTATATGTTACACATATAATAAATGACTCCCAAGCGGATGCCTAATTTTTAAAGTGTTATAATATTTTAATTTAAATTAGGTTGTGCGAGATAGTGGGATTATTTAAAATTTGACCTTTTTTTATTGAACATGAGTTTGGGGATCTTCTAAGACATTGACTCGTATTTTGAGTTTATTTATGTTGAAATCGGTGGAAATGATTTATTGATGGTATAGTTTTGTCAATGTTGTTATTGTTGAATTGATTTTAGCGTTAAAATAGGTTGACTTTGAAGAATAAATAAAAGAAACTCTATCAATTTTTTAAAATATAACAAGAAATGCTTAACGCAGTGATATAAAAGATTTAATAGTGTTAAAGGTCGACTTTTTAGGTTAATATATACTTACTGTAACATATAATTTTTTTCTTTGTAGAATGCGATGCTTGATTTGAAATAAAACTCGGAGGATTCAAATGAGGCTTCAATTTTTGAAAAAGTACTAGAATAGAGATGGGGTATATGAATGGTCTTGGTGTTGGACCCCAACCTGATAATTTCACGTACATAATTTTGATGTGGATAAGAAGAGGCTTGAAATGGATATCATAGATTTAAAAAACCATGTCCATGGTCTTGTTCCAAGGCTAGTTAGCATGAAGAATGCCTTACAATGAGGGAAATATGCACATGTTGAAGAATCTTCACCCCCTTGTCTCCACTTACATTATGACAAGGGTTTATTTTATCCTTTTATTTTGAAGATGAGAAAAACTATTTCAACTCATTTTGGCCCTTGTGAAGCCTTGTTTTTTTAATTGGTTTTTGAACTTCACTATGACGTTGTGAGCAATACATCACATATGTTTTGGATGTAATATAATATCGTTAAACTATGCCTATTTACTTAAATCTCTTATATAGTTTATGTTCTTTAAAATTTACTAATCAAATTAGGTCTTTTAAAATGTCTATTGTATTAAAAATACTTTTAGTCACCAAAATATATTTTATTATGAATAAATTCACATTTTATACAATAAATAATTGTAAACAAAACAACTTTTAGGAATGGATTTTATTAACCACTAAAAATATTTCATAATGTATTTAATACTTTTAGCAAGTGTTGATGTCTAAATTTGGGATACTTTTAGGTCACTTATTTGAGGACCAGTCTTAGCTTTAGTTACCAAATTTATAATCATAGATACAAGAAGTAAAGAAAATATAAAAGGAAATGAGATTTTTACGTTGTTTAACTTAACAAGGGATCCTATATCCCTGGGGTAATGACACTAATGATTTAAGGTCTTTCTTTAGTCTTTTGGTTACAATATTTAGGGTTTAACACATAGTGTTAGTGTTTTTATGTCCCCCCCTTTGGCTGGGGGTAATAGCTTATTTATAGGAAGTATAAGTTCAAGAACGAAATACCTTTTATAACGTCAAGCATTTACACATTCACACGATAATATGTAGTTGTACATCATTAACATGCATGTGAATGGTGGTTGTTGAGTACCCCATGTGTGTCTTTTTGTCTAATTGATGGTCCATATTCCTGGTTGTGGTCGGTTGGGCAGCCGACCAGAGATCGTGGGATCGACCGGGTGTACCCATATTAAAAAATCAAATGGTTATGTGGACATGTGTCACTAGATCATTGGTCCACATAGCCTAATGATTTTAGGCTACAAAAAAAGAGACCAATACTTCATACTCGAAGGATTAATCAAAGAATGGACTATTCATCTTAAACACTGTTTGGTACCCTAGAAAGGTGTTGGTTGGAGGCCAACCTTAGGGACTTGTAATTTTTCACTAGGTCATACTAAGGAGGTGGAAATTATGTAAATAACTTGAAAGATAGAGAATCGCCTGAGGGTATGATAGTCTTTTTGGTATTTGCGGATATGAATTATCGTCGATATCCTAAAAGTTGGTACGTTTAGTCATTTCAAATTTCGAATTTCAAGAGCCATCATTGTTGCTATAAAAGACCTACTTTAATTTCCATCTCATCTCACTTTGCATTTCGAACTTTTCCTTCCATTGTAGCGTTTTCACTTTGCTGATTAAGGATTTCAAACTAATGATGCTGCTCTAAGAACCCATTTCGTTTAGTTTTTTTTTCTTTCTGAGGTATTAGGATGGTTTATATCATATATGGGTGTTCTTTGGAAGAGTTTAGGAAAAAATAAAAAATCCCATCTTGGGAAACTATGGAGTTTATTTATGGTCCCTGGGATTTATGTGCCTTAAGTGAAGGCCACTGGTTGGCAAAAAAATTTATAGCTGAATGTGGTATTACTTTCTCGCCAAATAATTTGTTTCTCTAATTATGTCAATACTTAGATGCGGTCCCTGCTCAGGTGGATCTAAATACCTGGAGGGTGTTTAATGTACTTAACTTCCTTAATGAGATACATAGGGCCCACATAGGAATAACTGAACTCATGTATTGCTATAGCTTGGGGACCATTAGTAACAACATTTATTACTTAAAGACACAATATTTTAACAGAGCTCTGATGGTGAATTTACCTGACTCCAATAAGGATTATTGGGAGCACAGAATTGTAGTTAAAAATGACAATATGCTCCTCTTCCTGACAATGCAAAATACATTGGGCCAAAATTCCCTCCGAAAGGGCGAGGTAAAGGTTGACACCTTAATTATTTCATATATTTTCTTTGTATTTTCTTTTCTTCTATTGGTTTGCTGACTATCAATTTTATATTTATTTGTTGCAGAAAAAAGGAAGAAGGACTTCCCACCTGATTCTGAAGTTAATTTCACTAATTTGAAGTACATCCGGTCTATCCATCAAAGGATAGGATAAGCCCATCCCCATTCGGACTATATTTTTCTTGAATACTAGAGTTCCATCACTTCCTTTGTAGCTTGCGCTCCAAAAGACATTCCAATAGCCCCCACAGATTTGGATGAATTGACCTCGTCTTCATCTGTTGCTTCCTTAGAATCGCCTTTTCAAGAAGGGGAAAATAATAATTTAAGACGAAACTCCTCCTCTTTTGAGTCCCTAGACTTATTTACTGTTCTAACTACCCTTTCCTCTCTTGATAAGATGGTCAAGAGGAAGATTCTGAACCTGCTCACTGGGTCCATGGCTCCCCCTCCTTTCGAGAAGAAGAATGATGCAGGTAAGGGTGGTTCTAAGCACCTAGTGGTGGCGATGACTAACGAGGTGAATAATATCAAGACTCAGTACAAGAGATTAAGAAAAGGTCCTCTTAATCAGCAGGAATTAGTGAAGAAGATCTAGGCCGACCAGGGATCTACTGACATTAATTTTGTGACAGTGATCCCTGGTTTGGACAAGGGTTTGATTAGTTTTAGAGTTCTACATGTTGATAGGTCGGCGGATGCCCTTTTGTCTAGGGGAAGATTACTAGATAGGGTCAATCACAATTTGGCTTTACTGGGTTTCCTAACTCAACTTTTTATATCTGGTCAACACTTTTACTATAATACTTGACTAATTAATCTTGTTCCCCTAAAATTTTGTAGTTTTTGGTCAACTATGACTAGATTTTAATGAGGGATGACAAACTTAGAGAGTCGTCAATTGACTTTGCCTTCAAAAGCCTGAGGGACTCTTTAGATGCCACCAAGAAGGCCCATGCGTAGGATCAAGAGAAGTGATAGGGCTTGTTAGATACTATCAAGAATGCTCTTGCATATTCTATTAATGCCACTACTAAGGTGGAGGGTAGGTACCAAGGCTTCAAGACCGCTGTGAAGATAGAGAATGATAATGCCCATACCTGTGGCTGGGATAAGGCCTTTACTACTGCAGCTTTACAGACTGACTACCTAAAGAAGACCTCTAAAAATGGTTGGGATACTGCCCTTAAGCAGGTTAACACTGCTACTGATTCAAAACTTTTATAGGAGTATAATCCTGGAACTCCTTCCGTTATTGACGAGGAAATGGAGGATGAGGAGGAGACTGGAGAGTCTCTCGTCGTACCTGAGACTTGAGTGATGGCTGCTAGGTTGGAAGATAATGTGGCCCAAGATAAGGAGAAAATGTATACACCTTGGGATTGTTTTGTATTTTTAATTTTTTTTCTTTGTAATGTTCGATTTTCTTATAATCCAAAACAATTATCCTTTTGATGTACCTTTCCATAAATTTAATAAGATTGCTCTTTATTTCACTTGCATAATCTTGATGTTTGCTGAATTTGATCCTTAATTTTTTCACTCATATTTTGTTTTATAGTTCAAATCCATGAGATCTATCACAACAATAACTAAAATCAATCTCTTCAGAAGAAATGTCCAACCTTTTTAGGCAGGCCATGAAGATTTGGAGGAAGATGAACTAAAGGAACTTCTCGACTTTGATGCCTCTAACCAGGTCACAAAAGCTTATGTTCATCTGCATAGGTTATTTAGTCAACCCATGGAGACCAATGCTTCCAATTATGAGATACTTCTCAAGATGTAGGAGGACCATAAAGCATCCCTTAGTAGTCTACAAGCTAATTATGAAGCAAAATATGCTCGGCTAAGAAGCGAGAAGGGTTTTGATTAAAAAACTGCAAGATAATCTCTTCGGCTTATATAAAGAAGGAATTTGTAATGAAATTGGGAGCCGACTAGTGCTAAGGATGTTGTTAATTTGTTCTAATAAGAAAATCATTTGTTAAGGAACGAATTAGAAGGTCTGAAGAAATCAGTAGGTGTTGACCAGAATGAAGGTGTATTCTTTCTGGAACAGGAGAATGCTAGATTAATGGAGTATCTAAAAAATCTAAAAAAGTTCAAAGGTGACCAATAGTCAAAGCAGGTAGTACTTTCTCGGCCCACTATTAAGGAGGAAATAATGAAAAAAACTCAGTCGACCAAGCCATTCTGATCAAGAACCAGGTCGATAATATCAAGAAGTTAAATGAGAAAGTCGATCATCTAACCTTTCACTTTCACAAGAAATCATGAACTATTTGGATGAATGGCTACGATGAGGCATTAGCACACATATACGAGGAGTTAGAACAAGCCAGGAGAAAAGGCTATAAAAGGGGTTGACTGAATGCTTTGACAGTTTTCAAGGTACCCAAGTAATATTCCATATGGCATTGGAATGATCGAGGTTTCTTGGAGTGCCCTAGTCCTCCTTTTAGTATAGATGTCAAATGGATTCCCACTGATGACATACTAATAATCCTTATTAGGAAATATTTTGGTAACTATGGCCTTTGTGGGGAAGTTACCTTCGTTTGACCTCTTCAACTGGTTGATAAATCTAGTCCTAGTCTACAAGGAAGATTTAGGGACTTGAGATCCGTCGTTTTTCCTTATTCTCTAAATGTTCCCACTGAGGGGATGGAAAAAGTTCGGGGAAAGCGTCCAGCCCAGTGAAAAGTCATGATATTTTCTGCCTTGATTTATGTAATAAACAAATAGTAACTTGTAACAATGATGCATTTTCATTCGTATAAAATATACGTAAGTTGTTTGTCTATACTTTATACGTATAGCTATGGCCTACCAGTGTTTTAGCATGGTGATTATTTGGTCGGCCCTTGGCTGACTAATCCTCTTGACTAGTTACCTATTTGGACGAACCTAAGTTATCCTGCCTTAGGTTTGATTAACATACTTAAAGTTGTCCAAATGTATCTTTGTCATTTTAGACGAAGTGTTTGAATTAGTTACCATAGGAAACTAAATTATATAGGATTTGTTCCATGACTCGGTCTGGTAAAAATTCTTGTTCTTGACTTTAAGTCATATCAAAAGTTTTAGAACTACGAACTTTTTATTCATGACTTGTCAAAGATGAAGTGATAGATAAAGTTTTGCTCAAGTTTTGTTAAAAAAATATTGTTTGACAGTATTGTTTCAAGATTGCTATATCTCCCATTCGCTAACAAAAAAACATAAAAAAGAAAGTCGATTGATGATAAACTAATAAGTTTTTAATAAAACTGAAAAGAGTTGCTACATACACTGAAATATTCAATTCAAATTCACTGATAATATTTCCTAAGATGCTCGACGTTTCAGGGGTTCTTGAATTGCTCTCCTTTAAGTGTCTCTAGGTACCTGGTCGGATAACTGTAGAGATGCGATATGGATCATGCCAATTGGCCAATAAATTGTTTCGCTTATAGAGAACCTTCTTTAGAACATAATCTCCCTCCTTTAAGTTGCTCGACTTAACTCTTCTGTTATAAAATCTGGCAGTACGTTGTTGATAGGCAGCTACCTGAAGTGTAGCATTCTCCCTTACTTCCTCAACTAAGTCTAAATCTAGCCTTCTCATGAGTACGGATGGCAACGGGGTGGGTTTGTCCAAACCAAACCCCTCCCCCATTAACCTCACACCTGTCCCCGCCCCCACCACATTTAAAAACCCCGCGGGGGCCCTAAACCCGTCCAAAATATATTTATGATATTTTTTAAACTAATTTTATATAAAAACAAGTTTCAATTTTTTTTAGATTTTGTAATACTCTTAAAAATTTAGGTATTAAGAGACTCAAAAAATACGTGTAAACAAATTAAGAGATAAAAAACAAAGTATACATTTAAAAAAATTTCATAGTATATATAGGGTCATATTAGTAAACATACACTTAAACAAGGTGGATTCAGGATTTTTCTACACTAAATTCGACCCCGACGGGGTTTTTTAATACCAAACTCGACCTTGAACCTGACCCGTTTATTACCCTAAAATTCCCCCATTAGGGTCGGAGGCGGGGTGGGTCCATGCCAAAATCCTCCCCATTGCCATCCCTATTCATGAGATCACTTTTGGGAGAGTTAATGTTGAACACTCTGTGACTAGGGAGACTGATCTCTATAGGAACCACAGTTTTAGTTCCAAATATAAGAATGTATGGACTTTCACCAGTAGCTATCCTCGGCGTGATTCTATAAGCCCATAAGATACTATGAAATTCGTTAATCCAATTTCCTTTGGCATCATCAAGTCTCTTCTTCAAATCATCGAGCAGTGTTTTATTGGTCACCTCTGTTTGGCCATTGCACTGAGGATGTTCGGGCGCAGAATGTGACATTTGGATTTTGGATTGAATTCAATAATCCTCAAACTCTTGGTCGTCGAACTGAGTTCCATGGTCTCTGATTAAGGCATATGGCTTGCCATATCGACATATGATATTTTTCCATATTAACTGGAAAAATATCTCGTGAGGCATCTCAATTAGCGACTTAACTTCAACCCACTTTGTGACATAATCCTTAGCAATAACTAAATATTTAAATCTACCTTTTGTCTTTGGTAATGGGCTGACCAAATCGACCTCCCAAGTGGAAAAAGGCCAAGGAGAAGTGATTGGTGTTAGAGTAGCCCTAAGTCTTTTATGCATGGTTGCGAACTTTTGGCATTTATCACACCTTCTCGCATATGAATCACACTCTCCCTTCATGGTTGGCCAATAATATTCTTGCATGGATACTCGTCGGACTAATGATCATCCTACCGAGTGAGATCCGCATAATCCCTCATGAACTTCCTCGATCAGGTTTGGTACTTCAACTGGGTGGATACATGGAAGTAAGGAAATAGTGAATCCTCTCTTGTACAAGACTCCTCCTTCCAATACATAGTTGGACACTTTGTACCTCAACTTACTTGCCTCCTTTAGGTCTTCGGGAAGAGATCCTTTTTCGATATACCCCTCGATCGGATCCATCCATGAGGGGCCCTAGTCTACTATTATTAAGCTGACATTCTCTTCATACATGCTCCTGTTTGCTAGGATTTCCATTGGAATGGTCCTCCTTATTTTTGTCCTGGTTGCTGAAGCTAGCCGAGTAAGTGCATCTGCTCGTGCATTCTTATTTCTTAGAATTTTAACTGTTCTGACTGTAAGAAATTTAGAGATGATGCTTTGAGCTTTGTCCAGGTACTTTGTCATCAGTTCTCCTTTTTCTTCATATATCTTGAGCATTTTATTAACAATTAATTGGGAGTCACTATGAGCGATGATTTGCTCATCACCTAGTGATCATGTCAGTTCTGGGCCTATAATTAACGCTTCGTATTCCGTCTCATTGTTGGAAGCTTGTAATTGAAAAATAAATTCATACTCCACATATATGTCATCAAGGGTGTTGATAATTAAATATGTTGTACTATCGGTTGCACGAGAAGACCCATCTACATATAATTTTTAGATAAGAATTTCTTCATCAAAACTCCCTTCGCTAAAAGATCCCTTTTTGAACAACTTTACTCTGCTCCACATACTATTTTGCGACTTCTCGTGCGTGGATATTTCAAGTTTGTCCACTTTGGAACTAGATTCTGGAGAAGATTGCTCATTTTGGCTCGGTATGGAACCCTCTTCAAAAGAAGTCTTCTCGGCTATTTGATTAGCTATTCTTTCTTCATAACTGAACTCTGTTATGAAGTTTTCCACCATTTGACCGTTTAATGGTGTTCTTGTCCCATAGAGTATGTCATACTTTCCTAGTTTCACTACCCAAGCCACTTATCTCACTGATTTCTCTAGCTTATGGTAGTTTGAAGCAGTGGTAGGTCTGTATAGACAACAATGGTATGTTCCTGGAAATATAACTTCATTCTTCTTGATGATTCAATAAGGGCCAATGCCAATTTTTCTAAGCAAGGATATTGAATATCTTCTCCCCTGAAGGCCTTGTGAGTGTAATACACTTTTTTAACTCCATTTTCTAATCAAATGAGGGTTGAGCTAATCGTCGACTCAAATACAATAAGGTATAAGTACAATATTTTCCCCATGAGTGGTTGGGAAAGTAGTGGTGAAGATCCTAAGTATTTCTTCAATTCTTGAAAGAATTTTCACATTCTTCATTCCACTCAAACGTTTTTCTTATTACCTTGAAGAATATTAAACACTTGTCGGTAGCTCAAGAGACAAATCGATTAACTTCTGCCCATCTTTCTTGCATGAGGGATATTGCATGTCGATCAACTCCTTAATCTTATCCAGATTGTCTTCATTTCCCTTTTGATTTACTATGAATCTAAGGAACATTCCTTCTTATACACCAAACAAATATTTGGTTGGATTGAGTTTCATCTGAAGATTCTCAAACTGATCAAATATCTAACTCAATTCTTTGATGTGTTTGGTAGCTATCTTTCTTTTAGTAAGCATGTCATCCATACAGACTTCCATATTTTTTCCAATTTGTTCTTTACAAACTTTATTCACCAGTATTTTGTATATTGCTCCAGCTTTTTTAAGCCCCAAAGGCATAACATTGTAATAGTAATGAATGATATTTTCTCCCTTTCCGCTAACTTCATCTTGATTTGGTTGTACCTTGAATGTGCATCCATAAAGCTGATTAATTCATGTCTGGTTGTAGTGTCTACTAGTTGATCAATTCTTGACAAGGGAAATGACTCTTTAGACATACTTATTGAGGTTTGTGAAGTCCATGCACATATGACATTTTTATTCTTCTTTCTCACTATTACTACATTGGCCAACCAATCTGGGTACTTGACATCTTTGATGAAGGTTTCTTTTTTCATCTTGTCTACCTCTTCTTAGATAGCCATGTTCTTTTTAGAACTGAATATGCATCACTTTTTCTTGATCAACTTGGCATCTTTGGTAATGTTCAACTCATGGCATATGAATTCTATATCAAATCCTATCATGTCTTCATGACTCCAAGCAAATATATTCTTTCATTCTTTAAGGAATTTTATTCATTCTTATTTGGGGTTGGTTTTAGAGTTGAGCCGATATGCGTGCTTCATTCCAGTCTTTCATCTTCCAGGACAATTAGTTTAGTGGCCTCCATAAACTATCCTTTAACCAAATCTGCCTCTTCACGGTGATTTAAGGTCTTAATTTGGTAGGTGGTAAAGATCTTCTTGACTTTTTTCTGGTCAGTTGAAGTATAACTAGTATTTTCTAGCTTTAACTTGGTTTCTCTTCACAACGCTGACCCCACAATGAGTGGTGAATTTCAAACACTGATGGATAGTAAATGGTAAATCTTTACGTTTTTTCTGGCAGACCCTGATGAGGATCATATTGTAGGTTTATTAGATGTTTTTATCTAAGATGAATAAATGGATCATTTCAGTCCTACTGGTAGTCCAAGTTTCGATAAGAATTTCTAATTTGACAATTCAAGGAGATTTGACATTTCAGACCCTGATGAATAAAGGGTATACTTTTTTTATAAGAATTTCTAATTTGACATTTCAGACCCTGATGAATAAAGGGTATACTTTTTCTCTCGAGAATCCTATCAAGGGCCCGTGTTAAGGTTATAACTTGTAGTCACGTAATCCCAAAATGTGGAAATAATTATAGGACACAACATCGGCTAAACTGCCATTGTCCATTAGGATTATGGCCACCCTTTCTTCGTGTGCTCTCATAGTGACGACCAAAGGATCATCGTGAGGGTAGAGCACTCTAGATAAGTCATTCTTAGAGAAACCAATTACGTGTTTGTTTTTATTCGCCTTTCTTAGGCGACCACCTACTTCATCGGATAAGTTGATTTATAGAATATATGGGCATGCCTTAGCCTCATTCAAACTGGACTTTCACTTGGCTACCTCATCGCCACCGCCACCATCTCCTCATGCAATGAAATAATAACAAAAAAATGTCATTGTTATATCAAGTTCAGGTTCTCAACATTTTTTTGGCAGATCCGAATCATCTTCTGAATCATTAACCCGACCTCTATTCTTGTCATCACTACTTTTTCAAGGAGATTTTGATCGTCTTATAGAATCTCGCCCCTCTATTTAGTCGACGAACTTAGACAATTTTCCATAATGAATGAGATTTTTTATTTCATTTTTAGGGCAATACAATTGTCTATGTTATGCCCCTGGTCCTTGTGGAACTCATAAATACTTGGACTTGTCCCTCCTCTTAGGAGGGGACTTCCACTTCCCTAGCCATTTGAGATCCCTACTTCCTATGATCTATTCCAGAATGTGATGCACCTAAACAGTGATAAGAGTGTATTCATCATACTTGTTAGTTTTTTCAACTTTTTTTTCTTTGTGCTATTGTTTTGTAAGAACTGTTATGACTATTAACTTTATCACTTGGGACTTCCTTGGTGTCCATAGCCTTTTTGACGTTCATTAATTTTCTAGCTTTAGCCATTACCCTTAGATCTTTACTGTTAAAATGAGTTATGTACTGTCGAGTGGTTACCATGGTCGCTGACGGACAATCAATAAATGAGAAACCCTTTTAATGGGTTATGCACTAAATCAGAAGTTACAGATGAATAGCTCAGCCAACTGTTGGAAGCTAGACATTTATCCTCGGGCCAAATTATTATACAAAATCTGGACCAGTCTAGTAATGGTACTTGAGAGTTCACGGCCGCACATCTCATTTGGGACTGAATAAATGTCAATTTCTTCCTAGTATTGCTCTACATGAAGGAAGGGGTCAGTCTTACAATCATATTTAGGAGTAACTACAAGAGGCTTGAATTCGACTGATGTGGGGAAATCCACAATAGCTGGAACGAAGGGTGATCCCTTCATAAAACTCCTCTGTAATGGGTTTTTAAACTTGGCTATTTTCCCTAGGCAGTGTTCCAATCATTGGATCGATCCTTTCTAAGGGTGGTTTGATGGATTAGTTTTGACTGAGGTCTCTCTAACAGCTATGTCATTTGTTCATGCCGAGCTCTCTTCTTAGGAATTCTTCTCGGCTCACACGAATCCTTCTCAATAATTTCAATATCTAGAGGGTTCCCTATGGTCTCTCCTATTTGCTCCGGGACCTAAGCGATTGAAAGTATAGACTTTGCTCAGCCTTTCAAAGGCGCTCAACCATTCTTGAGTGAAAGACCAACCATTATGTCTAAAATTGGGTTACTTCTATTTTAATTATTTGAGGATCAATCTTATCTTTAGTTACCAAATTTATAATCACAAATACAAATAAAGAAAATAGAAAAGGACACCATAGATTTTTCCATTGTTCATCTCAAGAAGGAAGCCTATATCCATGGGGTAATGACACTAATGATTTAAGTTTTTGCTTTAGTCTCTTGGTTATAATATTTAGGGTTTAGCAAAAAGCACATGTGTTTTTGTGTCCCCTCCTTTAGACGGGGGTGACACCATATTTATAGTTAGTAGAAGTTCAAAAAATGGAATGCCTTTATAACGTCATGCATTTACACCTTTACATGATAATATGTAGCTGGGTATCTTTCACGTGCATGGTGACTGTTGAGTAACCCACATGTGTCTTTTCATTTAACTGATGGTTGACATTCCTGGTTGTGGTCAGTTGGGCAGTCGACTAGAGGTTGTTGAGGCTAACCGGGTGTACCTAGCTCTTTGGTGTCACTAGATCTTTGGTCCACGTAGCCTAAATAATTTAGGCTACAACAAAAAGAAAAACAAATGACGCAGAATTGAGTTGCCCAAATTATCTCATTGTCTATTGTAGCTAAAAAAATACTTCTAGCAATAAATTTTAGTCATCTCAAAACATCTTCTGCAACGTAATTTCATAACAATTTGTAGTGAAATAATTGTTACAAAAGCACTATTTTTAAGGAGACGAGAACTTTTTTACAACCCAAACTATCTTTTACAACGAAAAGGTACGTTACAAAATACTTTCAGCAACATAAAATAACTTTTACAAAATGTTTTAGTCATCTCAAAATATCTTTTGCAACACAATATTAGTATATTTTGCAACGAAATATTCGTTGCAAAAATATTTTTGGTAAGGATATGGAAACTTTTATGCAGTGAAAATTATATTCTTTTCCAATGAAAAAATTCGTTGCAAAATATGTTCAGTAACGATTAGAAGATTTCATCACAATATATCTATATCAAGTTGGTTAATGCAATGAAATCTGCAAGGAATTTATTTCATTGTTAACGAAATTTGAAAACAAATGAGTACCTTTTGCAATGATTTATTTTCCTTGCTAAAGATCATAAATATTAAAGTGTGTCGGAGATCCTACCTTTATGTGTGTTTGTGTGTATATGTGTACAAATGGTGCTAGGGATTTTAGTGGCGTCAATGGACATATTAGCACCTTTCTTGCTACTCAGTAAAGGCTGGTAATTGGGAAAAAAACATCTCCACGTTTACCCCTAAAAAATATCCATGCCTTTAATCCCCAAAAATATCCATTGCATCGTTGTCGAGAACCATTTTATTGACACCTTTGATAAAGACCTCACCGGGATTACATATAATTGGATTTTAAAGATTGAGATAGACATTTTTTTGTATATCTAGTGAATTATAAAAATTATCAAGTCATTGATTATTTATTTATTTATTTTTATTATTATTATTATTATTATTATTATTATTATTATTTAACAATTGTAAATGGTCATGGTTGACAGATTTCGGTGATTTTCGTTCTTACCGTTTGAGGTTTGTTCATTTTTCCATTAGTCATAACCCCACTTTAAGTCATGCATAAAGTAGGCAACCCCCCAACAGAAGTCCACAAAAATCTGATGACCCAATAAATGTCTAGGATGGCAAACATCAAATGACGCAACACGTCGGCCAATCAATGCTCGATAACAAGGAAACCTCCCCTAGCCGACGACCAAATAACGTTGCATGTCGTCCATGCCCAACAATGCTGCATGGTGTTTAGACAACACCCAATGCCCATTGGTGCATGTTGATCAGTGGATGACCAAACGATGTTGAATATTGGTGCGAGTTGGGCTCCCCACGCTCAAACAACACTTCACATTGGCATACATTTAAGATTTTTCCATTTCTTTGTTATAATTAAACTCACTAATACTTTTTAGCCAAGTAAATCCTTCTAACATACAACTATTGGCCATGGATAAGATATATTAAATATGGAATTCAATTAAGATAGCGCAATTTGGTCGTGAGATAGTGGAAAGTTTTAAAAGTTGGTTAAATTTTTCCATGTGATGTTGAATATTATATTGAAGAGACTAGTTACTTAACATAAAAGTTCAATATATTATTTCTCTTATTTTTATACAATTTTGATCTCTCCAACTAAACTTCATTAAACATATTAATTTTTATGATTATATTCATGACTTTATTTTTCTCTCTAATACAATAAAATTATCAATTTGGAAAATTATTTCTGGAAAAAAAATCATGCACTCGAGGTTATTTTTTCTACTTCGACCTTTAATAATAAACATTAGGTTTTACTTCATACTTATTTTTACTTTTGTTTTAGAATTTTCTATCTCATGTAGTTCATAGTATGTGTTTTTGTTATTCCCACATGCATTTTAACTAAATGGTCATGTCCTTTTTCGTAAAAAAAAATCAATTCTATAGTGGTCCTTAGGTCCGTTTGGTTCGGGGTAGAATATGTTTCAATGAGATGAAAAGTAATATGGTGAAATATGCTTTCACCTATATAGAGTTAAATTTCTTCTCTATTATTGTTTAAAGTTTTATAATTTTAGGGTGTGCACTAATCACAATGTCAACCCAAATTTTTTTTTTATTTCAAATATATGAAAAAACATTTCACCATTTTACTTTTCACCACGGTTAAAAAAATTTCTACCCGGACCAAATGGGTAAATTTTTCTTTAAGATATTAAATATCAAATAATTTACATTTAGGGGAGAAATAGTAAAATCTCCTCCAGAAGATGTTTCTCTCTATAATTGGTGAATTGAAATTTTCACTAAAATGATGGTGGACAACTCTGTTGCAGGGATAAGTATGTTTGGCACACAAATAGTTGGGAAGGTTAAAAGCTCTAGGAATACTATTCAATTTCATGGTGAAATGAGTCTTTTGGTTGAAATAACGCATTCGGTATTTATCGCAAAATAACATTCACCAAAAAAACCAAAATTTATGGAATAATAAAAAATTCTCTACTTTAGGTTTTTGCTAGATTTTGTATGGAGAAGACAATAATCATATCATATATTTATGTCTTTTATATACTATAAAAATTTATACAAGATTTAAAGACTCCTCCTTATTTAGGGTGTCAATGTGTTAATTATCACATTTACACTCTCACCCCACCCAAAGTCAATTAAGTAATCTATCTCTCTCTCTCTCTCTCTCTCTCTCTCTCTCTCTCTCTCTCTCTCTCTCTCTCTCTCTCTCTATCTATCTATTCTGGCCCATCTCCCGCACTCCCCATCTCTATCTTAGTTAAAACCCAAATACATAACCCACCCATCAACCACCCACCCACCCCTCTCTCCCTCTCTCTCTCTCTCTCGATCTAACTCCCTCACCCATTACATTTCAACTTTTCATTACCCCACTGCATTATGTATATATGAACCCTATTACCTCTCTTCTCACATAACACCAACGATCTCATTACTCACTCCCATTTCAAACATTCATCTGATTTTTTTTGCAGAAAGGAGTTTTAAGTTGTAACCACTAAAACTATGTGGCAATGATATACAACTTCTTATATTACCATCCCTGCATTTTGTAATTTTTCATTCTTAATCAAGATAACCGATCAGTCAACCAATCATGTACTCGAAAGCTACTAAAAATGGAGTCGGTAATGTTTCTTTGTCTTTTACCCACTGCACTGGAAAAAAAACTGTCATATGGCCCCTTCTTTTTTTGTTATGAGGTGTATGCTATTAGTTATTTATGTTTGCTATAAAATGCATATATACTCATATTTTGGGTGTATGTTATGTTTATTATAAAACATGTTTAGAGAATGATATGATATTGATTTTAGAATTGGGATTGTTTAAGAATTTTTTATTTTATGACTTCGAAAGTAACATTTGCCCAGTTAGAGTATACACATTTTTCTGTCATCTAAATTCACACAATTTGAAATTTATATGTATAATTTATATAGACCCATTTGGAATTTTTTTTAATACTATTTTTACACCTTTGACCTATAAAATTTTGAGATTTCAGATTTAAAGTAAACTTGAGCCATCAGTGAGTACCATAGATATTTGTATTTAGTTTATTAGTCATATATTTCAATTGCATTAGTTTTAGCTAACATTTTGTTGTTTTTAACAAGAGTTTCATTATTGAATTGGGTCTTATTACTCACCTTCGACATGTATGTTTTCTATATGTGGGAAAAAGTACTCCTATAAAAGCTAAATCTTAAAAATTGAAATCCTTTTTCTAACTTGATGTTCTTTCTCTAATGTTTTACAGAAAATGGATCACTCGATAAATTAGAGTAACACTGATACCAATTTGAGAATGCTATGTGATATCGATTAAATATGGGTTCGCAAATTTCTAATTTAAAACTTATTTAATTAGAATCAATCTTTAATCCAAATTAATTAGACCCTAAAAATGTATTTTTGTGGATAAAATAAATAATGCAAATCCAACAAACACAAATCGAGAGGTTCAGAAGAAAAAAAACCTTTTGGGTAAACCTTTATTTCACTATGAATGGTAAATCACAACTTTCATATGCACAATGAAATCTTCAATGAATCTCATGCAATAGATCCATAGAGACCGCAACCCAAATCAACAATGGTTTCCCTCAATAACCCATAAGAACTGCATCTCCTTCTTTAGCAAAGAACACCCTCGAGTCTTTTCAATGACTACAATAGTAGTTAGCAGGCAACTCCCTCAAGAGCTACCAATTCAGCAGTAGAGATTTCATCTATACAAGAGAAACTTCAACAAAATTGTCTTTGGTTCCAAAACGAATCACTAAAGTACTTGGGATGATTTGTGAATCGAAAACACAACTTTTAAGCCCCAAAAGTCAAGTAAAGATTTCTACAGTTATGCAGTTTTCGTTCAACAATCGTTTTTAAGAAAAAAGGACTCATATAACAAGTATTTAAAAAAAGCTGAGTTGGCGGGGTCGTTCGAACGAGATCTTAAAGTCGTTTGAACGACATATAATGTCGTTTGAAGTCACTTCGAACGACCTTACTTGGGACAGTTAAAATCCCCAAACAGTATGCAGTCGTTAGATGAAATGCTTCAAGCGAGTTTCAAGCGACCCTTAGGGCGAAATACAATATCGTTTGAACAACTTGCTTATGTCGTTTGAACGACTTAAGCGATAAAACTTTTTATTAAAACTCCGCCTACATATTAATTTTTTTTATTTTGACTCAATAAAATGCCTCAGGTTAATAAAAACATTTTAGAAAAATATCCCAACAGTGTAAATGAAACATTAAGGAACTTAAACATCAAGCTTACCAATCTCCCAGAGGCTTATTGTTGGAGACCTTTGATATTTCGATCCATCTTGATGCATGATTGAGCTTGAACTTTCTTCGACGGGTGTAATGGTATACGACATACTCAGATGTAAAACGAATAATGTAAAATATGTCCTTACAAATCTCCCCCTCTTTCTATACCGGTACAAACTAAAAGCAATCCGATTTATCAAATAAATTTTTTCTATACAAGTCTAATACCCTCACATAAACCCAAAAGTGATAAGGTACTAAAAACGAAAGTTTTTTAAATCTTCAAATCTCCAATGTTTTTTTGTCATCACCGGGGTGTGCAAAAATGAACATCAATTTGTACCTACCCAAACGAGACAAAAAATAAATACATTCGTGAAGTATTGAGTTTGAATTCAAATAAAAATAAATCAAATCAAAGATCAATTATCTCAAATCTCTCCCATAATTCAAAATCTCATTCCCCTATAATCAAAGATCATAATTCGTTCTATAAAATGCCTCAGGCTGATAAAAACATTTTAGAAAAATATCCCAACACTTTAAATGAAACATTAAGGAAATTAAACATCAACCTTACCAAAATTAATCTCGTAGAGGCTTATTGTTGAATACCTTTGATATTTGGATCCGTCTTGATGCTTGATTGAGCTTGAACTTTTTTCGACAGGTGTAACGGTATATGACATACTCAGATGTAAAACGAACTATGTAAAATATTTCCTTACAAATCTCTCCTTATTTCTATACCGGTACAAACTAAAAGCAATCCAAATTATCAAATCAAATGTTCCCATACAAATCTAATAACCTCCCATGAACCCAAAAGTGAAAAGGTACTAAAAATACACGTCTTAAATTCTTCAAATCTCCAACGTTTTTTTGTCATCATCGGGGTGTGCAAAAATGAACATCATTTTTTTTCTACACACATGAGATAAGAAACCAATACATTCATGACGTATCGAGTTTGAATTGAGATAAACATAAATAAAATCAAAGAACAAATATCTCAAATCTCCCCCATAATTCAAAATATCACTCCCCTATAATCAAAGATCATAATTCGTTCTATAAAACAACTCAGGTTGATAAAAACATTTTAGAAAAATATCCCAACACTCTAAATGAAAAATTAAAGAACTTAAACATCAACCTTACCAAAATCAGTCTAGTAGAGGCTTGTAGTTGAAGACCTTTGATATTCGGATCCGTCTTGATGTATGATTGAGCTTGACCTTTCTTCGGCGGGTGTAATGGTATACGACATACTCAAATGTAAAACGAACTATGTAAAATATGTCCTTATAAATCTCTCCCTATTTCTATACCAGTACAAACTAAAAGCAATCTGAATTATCAAATAAAATGTTCCTATACAAATCTAATACCCTCCCATAAACCCAAAAGTGAAAAGGTACTAAAAATGCAAGTCTTTAAATTCTACAAATCTCTAATGTTTCTTTGTCATCATCGGGGTGTGCAAAAATTAACATCAATTTGTACCTACACACATGAGACAAGAAATAAATACATTCGTGATGTATCGAGTTTGAATTGAGATAGAAATAAATCAAATCTAATATCAAAAGACTCAAATCATCCCCATAATTCAAAATCACACTCCCCCATAATCAAAGATCATAATTCATTCTATAAAATGCCTCGGGTTGATAAAAATAATTTAGAAAAATATCCCAACACTTTAAATGAAACATTAAGGAACTTAAACATCAACCTTACCAAAATCAATCTCGCAGAGTCTTGTTGTTGAAGACCTTTGATATTCGAATCCGTCTTAATGCATGATTGCGATTAAACTTTCTTCAACGGGTGTAATGGTACATGGCATATTCAAATGTAAAATGGACTATATAAAATATGTCCTTACAAATATCCCCTATATTTATGCCGGTACAAGCTAAAAACAATCTAAATTATCAAATCAAATGTTCATATACCAATCTAATACCCTCCTATGAACCCAAAAATGAAAAGGTACTAAAAATGAAAGTCTTTAAATTATTGAAATCTCCAATGTTTCTTTGTCATCATCAGGGTGTGAAAAAATGAACATCAATTTGTACCTACACACATGAGATAAGAAGCAAATACATTCGTGACGTATCGAGTTTGAATTGAGATAAGAATAAATCAAATCAAAGATAAAATATCTAAAATCTCCAGCATAATTCAAAATCTCACTCCCCAATAATCAAAGATCATAATTCGCTCTCACCCTTTTTATTTGTCCAAAATAGACAAAGAAAGGAATAAACCAAAAATAAATGTGGAGTGACATGCAATTCATAGCAAAAAACATCACGAATAAATCAACGACGATCATGCAAGGATAAACTCAAAAATATCCACAAGCTCTTTTTAATTTTTCAAAATTTTGAAGCAAAAATAATTTACATAAAAATCACACACCATGAATTTACACTAAGATAACCAAATCATGAAAACGAATGAATGGGTTGTAATAATCGGTAATTTTGGGGGATTTATTTATGAATATTGTATAAGATTTTGATAATATCATAGCATCAGGTTTTAGAGTCCTTAGGATCTGTACTACATGTTATGCTTTCATCATTTTTTGATATAGATCCCTATGATTTAGGACTATTATATTCTTTGATTGCACATTTTACGTCTTCAGCCATTTGTGATAATAACTGTTGACTTATAAAGATTCTCTCTAATTTCAGATGCCTCCTCAACATGCATAGCGAGTTCCCAGGGGTGCCCAACCCGAGACTTAACTAGCACCATTTCAGGGTACTATGAATGCCACCAAAGTTGCTGCTATAGTAGCATAGGCGGTAAATGCAGCTTTGGCAGTAGTGTAGCAGGATCCACCTCAGGTATCGGTGGTGGCCCCAGTTCAGACTCATGCATCATCGTCTTCTTGGGAACGTGTCATAGATGCCTTTCAGAAAGCACATCCTTCGAAGTTTGCAGGGAGCTCCGATGTTGTAGTGGCGAGCCAATGGAAGAAGGACATCCAGAGGCATTTGAAGATGTACGAGTGCATAAATGTATAGAGGCAGGTGCTAGATACGTTTAAGCTAGTTGGAGTAGAGCTACAGTGGTGGGAATCTATTACCACTGCTGAGGATCTTTATTACTTAGGATTTTTGGGTGCGGTTCGACCGCAAATATTTCCCTTCCGTCATTCAGACTAAGATGAGGCAGAAATTAGTAAACCACACCTAGGAGGGGAAGACCATAACTGAGTACGAGGATGATTTTACCAGGCTAGTTAATCTGGTACCATCAGAGGTACCTAATGAGGAGAAGAAAATACATATGTTCATAGATGGCCTTACCTAAAGGATTCGACAACATCTTCTGGGTAGCTTCACATTGTAGACTTATATTGATGTGCTTAATGCAACACTACTTCACTGCCAGAACTATCGCTTCCATCTGTCAGGGAGCAAGCGAGTAGGAGAATCCAACCAACACGGCAGGGTAGGACAAACGGTAGTGGTGCCAGTGGGGCACATCCAGCACAGGGCTAGTAGAGTCAGGGTGATTAGACTTCCCATCAGGGGGATTCTAAGCATTTCAGATCGGGAGGTTTTCGGCACAATCAGGGAGGTTATAGGCATGGCCAATAGGGTCAGCAGGGCCATCAGGGCCAACCGGGACAACATGGCCAATAGGGCCAGTAGCAGTATCAGTAAGGCCAAGGGAGAGGTGGAAACGTCCAGTAGGGCCGAGGGCAGCAAGGACAGAGAGGGGGAAATTTTGGTGGGAAGTGTTTTATATGTGGCAAGATTGGACATAAGTGTCATGATTATCCTAAAAAGGGTAGGGCTTCACAGCTGCAGCAACAGGTTGCTCAACAGGATCCTCAGAGACCGATATTTCCCGCCGCCCTCCTAGCACTACCACAGATGCCAGCTATAGCAGCAGCCCCATTTCAGCAAGAGCAGTTGCAGTATGGGCGTACTTATAACATTCATATATCTACAGTCCCACAGGCTCCACCCGCGATAGAGGGTATGTTTTCTATCCGGAGTACTTTGAGGTGTATTTGTTAAACATAGGGGCATCACATAGTTTCATTGCCACTAGTTTTACATGCGCCACGGGGTTGTTAGACACGACAGAGAGCACAGTCACTATCATAGATTCATCGTTGGGCTATGGGTCACTGATTTTATTTATATGTCGGGGAGTAGGCATAGAGATTGGGAGATTGTTATTACCAGCAGATATGCTTGCCCTAGATATGCATGAGTATGATGTGATTATTGGTATAAATTGGCTCCTTGCTTATAGGTTTATGATCGATTACTTTAGTAGGAGCATTATATTAGTTATATCGGGGTAGGAGATGTTCCTGGTGGCAATGCCTCGTCCTGAGGGAGGATCGTCCACTCATTTGTATTACATAGAGGAGGAGCATGCAGAGCATTTTCATAAGATTTTGAGGACAATGTGTTAGCATGAGTTGTATGCCAAATATGAGAAGTGTGGGTTTTGGATAAAGGAGGTCCAGTTTTGGGGGCACATAGTATCAGATAAGGGTATATCCGTAGATTCGGGGAAAGAATAAATGTGAGGGAGTGGGGGTAGCCCACGACACCAACAGAGATATATAGTTTCTTGGGCCTAGCAAGATACTACAGTAGATTTATTCGGGGATTTTCAAAGATAGCATGTCCGTTGACACACCTGAATCGCAAAGGAGTGACATTCATCTAGGATGAGGCATGTCAGCTAGCCTTTGATGAGCTGAAGGACAAGTTGACTTCGGCACCCATTCTAGCACTACTTAGGCTGAGAGTGGAATATTTAGTCTACATTGATGCGTATTTACAGGGGCTCATAGGCGTGCTTCAGCAGGAGGAATAGGCTATAGCTTATGCTTCTCAAAAGCTTAAACCTAATGAGAGGAATTACCCCACCCACGACTTGGAGTTAGCGAAAGTTGTATTTGCACTTCGGATATGGAGACGCTATCTCTTAGGGGATAAATTTTTCTTATTCGTAGATCATAAGTCACTACAATACCTTTTCATCTAGAAGGAGTTGAATATGCGTCAACGCAGGTGGCTTGAAATTATGAAGGATTATCAGTTCAATATCCAATAACACTCAGGGAAGGCTAATGTGGTAGCAGACATGTTAAGACATAGGCCACTAGGTGAGGTGGCCGAGGTGTGGAAAGAGAAATGGAAGGAGTTCAGACACCAGGATGCAATGGCTTGATCATTTATATATGTTATGAAAGTTACGCCTCAGATTATTACGAAGGTGGTACAGGCTCAGGAAACGGATTCGTTCTGTCAGGATCGAATAGTGCAGCTTCTAGCACAGGGGGTCGAGTCTTACATAATTGGTTCAGATGGAGGGTTACGCTTCAATGGGAGACTGGTTGTTCCTGAGGGTGAGGAATTGCAACATGAGGTGATGATAGAGTCGCACGGTTCACGTTTTACGGTACATCCCGATGGGGATAAGATATACCATGATATGAGGAAACAGTACTGGTGGACTGAAATGAAGAAGGATATTGTCGAGTTTGTTTCAAAATGTGCCACTTGTTAGTTGGTAAAAGTGGACCACCAGATACCACCAAGGCTTATACAACCGTTAGAGATCCCTATGTGGAAGTGGGAGAGAATTTCCATGGATTTCATCACAAGGTTGCCTAGATCTCAGTGAGGTCACGATTCGATATGGGTGATTGTGGATCATTTGACCAAGGTAGCCCATTTTCTGCCAGTTCGAGCCAATTATACTACAGGGTAGTACGCTCAGATCTTCATTGCGTAGATAGTGAGACTTCACGAAGTGCCTTTTGATATTGTGTCCGATCGGGATAAGATTTTTGTGTCCAAATTTTAGGAGAGTTTCCAGGAGGTCATGGGTACGGAGTTACGTTTGAGTTTGGCTATCACCTCCAGACTGATGGACAGACTGAGTGGACAAATCAAATGTTAGAGGATATGTTGCGAATGTGTATCCTAGATTTTGGTGGGGGATGGCAGAAGTATCTTCCACTAGTGGAGTTTGCTTATAATAAATCCTACCAGTTTACGATTGGCAAGGCTCCATTCGAGGCATTATACGGTAGACCTTGTCGTTCTCCAGTGTGTTGGTTAGAGGTGGGGGACAACACCCTACTCGTGTTGGAGGTAATCTAGGATAATTCGATCAGGATAGAGATGATTTAGAGTTGTATTCGGGTTGCTCAGGACCGATAGAAGAGCTATGTTGATGCCAAGAGGTTCTTCCGGGAGTTCAATGTGGGAGACCAGGTGTTGCTAAGAGTATATCCTATGAAGGGGTAATGCGTTTTGGTAAGAAATGGAAGTTGGCACCAAGATATGTGGGGCCATTACCTATCATCGAGTGGATTGGGCTGGTTGCTTATAGACTTGGACTACTGGAGCACTTGAATAGGATTCATGACGTGTTCCATATTTCTTCGCTGAGGAGATATCTTCAGGATGAGTTGGCTCATAATCATATTGCTTTGGAGGATATTGATTTGTATCCCGATAGTTCTTATGAGGAGGGGATGATTGCTATCCTCGATCATAGCGAGAGGAAATTGAGATCGAAGGTAGTACCGCTGGTACGTATTTAGTGGATGCATCATAATGCCGAGGATTCTACCTGGGAGCGCGAGGATGAGACGCGCGATAAATATCCATAGTTATTTTTACTAGGTATACTTTTATTTATGAATTTTGGGACGAAATTCCATTATTAGGGGGAAGTATGTAATACCCCATATTTTTACTGATTTTAATTATATGATGAATTGAATTAATTGGGGAATTATTTGGTAATTAATTCGGATTTAAATACTAGTGAGGTGATAGTTAGTATTTGATTATGATCATTTTGTTGGATATTACTGAGCGAGTATAGTAATATATGATTATGGAATTATTAAAATTATCACGAGTAAAAAATATGGTAGTTTTGGAAATTAAGTTGGGTCATGCGTGTCAGTCGTGGCGGGACCAATTTAATGGATTATCAAGTAAATTATTTTTATATCATCCTTATGGTCATTTTGAGTGCTCCATTGTGTCTGGAAGTATCAAGATTGTTAGAAAAGTCTACCCAGGGGTTTATTTTGGGTCTCGGGGTAGTTTTAGGCCAAATCGGCTACCTGGGCGGGTATTTTAGTCATTTTACTATTTAGTGAATAGTGACCTACGAAATTTAGATTAAATATATGAGACAAACATTAGGGTTATTAGGTTATTGGATGCTATAAACTCGAGAGAGGAAAGTAGAGATAAAGGAAGGGTTTCCAAGGGGATTGCTAGGTCCAAACATTCACCTTACATCACCATCATTGCCGGAGTTGTGACCGGAGAAAGAACAACACCACCCTACCATCTTCTCCAAAGTATCGAAAGTCAAGTGATTTAACTTGTTATAATTTAGAAAAATATTATCCATGGTAGTTTAGAATTGGAGACTAAACTTGAAAGATTGATAATTTCACGAATTGGGAGAATTAAATCTTGAATATGGTTAGGTTTTTCATGTAGATAAATTCTGGAAAGATAAGAGATTTGAATCAGAACCTTAATGATATAAATCCTGGATTAAATTTGAGTATTTGGTTATCTTAAATTGAGAGAAGTTATCCTAGGGTTTAAACATGAGAACTTGATGAACATATAGATTTATATGCAATATTTCTAGTGATTTGATGATTCTGGAACATTAGAAATCATGTGTTTAGGTTGTTATAACATCAAGTACGTTTACTTTGGAGAATGGGATCTTGTAATGAATTTTGGAGACAAAACGATGGTTATAAATGAAAGAAATTTTGGGTTGTAACTGGTCGATCGATCGACATTCATAAGTTGATCGATTGACTGGTTCGATTGATCGACATTCTTGAGTCGATCGATTGACTCCCCTGCATTTGTGACAAAATTTCCTTTTAAGGTTTAATCAAATTCCGACTTTTAAGAATTTTTGGTGTAGACTATTGGAATATAATGGGACTTAGGGAAGGTCAGTAGGTGTATTGATACCATTCCTGAGTGATTCGAAACTCGTGATCCTTATGTACGTGATGTATCGAGATTCGATAGCAGAGTATGCGTGCACCGCAGCTTAGTCTAGGGGTGCCATATATATATATATATATGTGTGTGTGTGTGTGTGTGTGTGTGTGTGTGTGTGTGTGTGTGTGTGTGTGTGTATGTGTGTGTGTGTGTGTGTGTGTACTGAGAGTAATTTATTTATATACTTGTGATTGTTCATTGTTGCTTAGTAGATGAGAATGGCTAAGATACTTAAATGATTTAAAGATATGGGAACTTAAAATAATTCTTGAGATAATTGATGTAAATGATGAGTAATTGAAATGTAATTATGTCTTAATTGGGTAATGCGGGTAGGTATCGTAAACAAGTCCTTATAGGCAGATTTGGTGCAGACTAGTTAGGTAACAGTATAACTAGAACGGGATAAAAGAATATGTTAGGCATGCATAATAGTTTAGGGGTGAGAATCTCAAGTGAGAGAACATGACTAACATGTATATAATATTTACTATTTATTACAATTAAACACTTGCTATTTTTAAAAATATTTTCACCTCGGGCTCTGACCCGTTTGCTTCCAAATCTATTTTGTTTTTGTAAAAACTTTTTAGGTACCCAGCCACAGGGACGCCAAGCATAGTAGTTCCATTCTGTTGACGTGTCGTAGCTCCTGTGGAAGTTACAGGATCTCGGTATTAGATGCCTCCACATCTATCTGTCTTCCTTCGTTGTAATTTATATCAGTTAGGGCATCTTGCCCATTCTTATTCAGAGATAGTAGATTTAGACATTTATTTATTTCAGTTGTTGGATTTATTTATTCAGACTCTTGCATTGGGATTATTTGGCATTTAGACTATTATTGGAGTGTTTACTCCAGACTCAGCTTATTTCATTATATTGATTATTCCTTAAGATTGTTTTAGTGGATGTTGAATGTTAATTATTCGTTACTTAGTTGTAAGTTATTTTAATTAATAAAATTTGCCATCCCACTTTTTAAATATTAGGTGGCTAGTAATTAATTAAATGATTTTCGATAGTGATGCTAAGACTGAACCAACTTAATATTCTGTATTAATTTAATAAAGGAGTAGCTACCCAGAATTTAATTAGTCAGGGTGTGACATGGGTGTGGACATATTCAATAGGTAAATCAACTCAATCGTACATAACAAATATGCACGATGAATATGGATACTCTTAACGAATGAACTTTACAATAATCCTTAGGTGTAAAAATTGTTGAATTCAAGTGATATCGACTTAATCAAATCAACAAATCAAAGTTTAAAATGATTTCCCCATCAATAACGTCTAAAACTATAATGTTTTTTCAAGACTTTGTCAGGACGTGTTAACCCATTGATATATTTCTAGCCAAACTTCCTGAAATATAGTAAATCTTTTATTTTTCTTGAGGTGGTTTAAATCCTAATGGCCCCCATTTGGAATATATATCTTTTTATTGCCTTAAAAAATTTCGGTCTCTTTTTACCCTCTTTAGACCATGGCTACTTTTTACAATGCCACACTTTTTTAGGTTCGATCTAAACGGTGGTTTAATCGAAAAGTATATGTTTACCTTTCGTAGCCCTTTCATATTTTTCACATATATACAATGAAAAAAAATTCTTTATGGACAACAGTTCTTATATGCACTACTTTCATTGTCAAGTTTTATCGCAAATAGTTCGTTTTAAAGACATAATTGAGATGGAAATATCTCGACCAATATGTGATTAAAAAGTACAATAATCGAACAAATCCATGAAAGTTTGCATTAAAGGAAATTATGAGTCAAACATGTATAAAGTAATATCAAATCTCATCTTAATGACTCCAAACATTATAAAGCACATGGATGAAATGATGCATCATCTCAAAATACTATCAAATAGTCACATGGATATGCAATAGTGTTGTGACTTAGTCATCCTAAATGTCCATCCATAAATGGTGTAAAAAATACAAAAATTATTTTGTCTTTTTCCAACGATTTTATCAAAATAAAATCTTTCTGGACTTTTCAGTTTATTCTAAAAAAAATAGAAAATATTTTTTGTATTTTTCCAAAAAATTTCAAAAGCAAAATATTTTTGAGTTTTTGAAAAATATATAAAATGGAAAAAGAATAAATACAAAAGTGGTACACACTAGCAATATGCATAAAATATCATCACGAAAATCATCCTATGCTAGCAAACAAGTCTAAACCTCAATCGTTAGGTCCGGAGGAGTTTACCAAAGATGGTGACATCCTATCATAAAACATTCATCAAATCATGTGAACTTTCACTACACCAAAAATGCCAATCTGGCACGCTTAGGGAAGGAGATTCTGGCACTGTTTAAAATCGTGCCAGATTCTGGCACGGTTTTGTCATAATCTGGCACGATTTGAAATAGTGCCAAAATCTGGCACGGTTTTTAACTGTGCCAAATATGGGTACGCTTTGTTAAAAAAATAACCCCCCAAAAATTGGAGTGGGGACCAAATTTTCAAGACATTCCAATCCCCCCTCTCTCTCTCTCTGTCCCGCTCGCTCTCCTTCCCGGCTCGCTCTCCCTCCCGGCTTCCTCATCGCTCTCCTTCCCGGCTCGCTCTCCCTCCTCGTCGCTGCTACTGCTCATCTCCTTCCCGGCTCGCTCTCCCTCCTCGTCTCTTCTACTGCTCCTCGTCGCTTAAGGTATTACATCTCTCTCTCTCTCTCTCTCTATATATATATATATATATATATATATATATATATAGATTTAGGGATTGCGATTTAGGGATTTAGGGTTGCGATTTAGGGATTGCGATTCAGGGATTGCGATTTAGGGTTACCGATTTGCGATTTAGGGATTGCGATTTAGGGTTACCGATTTGCGATTTAGGGATTGCGATTTAGGGTTACCGATTTCCGGTACCCGATTTAGGGGTATCCCGCAACTGGATATATATATATATATATATATATATATATATATATATATATATATATATATATATATATATATATATATATATATGTACTTACTGATATGTATATATGTACTGATATACTGATAGTATATATGTACTGATATACTGATATGTATATATGTATATGTACTGATATACTGATAGTATATATGTACTGATATACTGATATGTATATATACATATATACATATCAGTATATCAGTACATATATACATATCAGTATATCAGTACATATATACATATCAGTAAGTACATATATATATATATATATATATATATATATATATATATATATATATCAGTAATATCAGTGTATATATATATATATATATATATATCAGTAATATATATATATATCAGTAATATCAGTGTATATATATATATATATCAGTACATATATACATATATGATATATATATATATCAGTAATATCAGTGTATATATATATATATATCAGTACATATATACATATATATATATATATATATATTAGTAATATCAGTATCATATAGTTGTATATTTTCCTTTTTATAGCCCTGTGTCTCGTTGATGAGTTGATTGTCTGTGTGTGTAGATTTGGAGATGGAAGGGTGGAAATGAAATAAAAATGGGATTATTTCACTAAAACTTTAGGAAAAAAAGTGAGAATTAAATGTATATAGAGAAATTTAGAATTAGAATTAGAATTAATTGTCAAAACGCGTATGTGTGTGTGTGTGTGTTTATATATGTTTGTATATTGTCATTTTAACACCTTAGCGTCTCATCAATGAATTGTTTGTTTATGTATATATGTGTGCATGCACATAGTGTGTGTACGTGAAGGTGGAAGGGAAGAAGTGCACTAAAGATCAGCTTTTGATTGGTATGAATATGTATATTTACACATGCATGTATATACATGTATTTATACACTTTAAATTTATTAGCTCTATGTTTGGTTGATGAAATAGTGCCAAACTTTGTTGCAAAACGTGGCCGGAATGTTGTTGTGAGCAATCACCGAGGGCTTGGGGGCATATCAATAATTGTAAGTAAGTATTCACTATATGGAATTTTTCTTTATTTTTTCCATTCTTTATTTTTTTTCTTTTTATTGTCCAGTAATAAACCATTCAATAAATTTCTGTAATTGAATTATATATAATGATATAGTTAGCATCCATTTGGACTGTTCACTTGTGCTAAGGATTTAGTTAGCATGGATACAAAGGTAAGCTTATTGTTCATACCCTTTGGACTTGACTTCTTTCTAGTTTATTTTCTGGTTAATTTTGATCACATTAACGTATTGTAGGTCAGGATGTTAGCAGTTTATATGTAAAAGTAGCTTCAGAGCAAGGCCAAGGAATTACAAGTAATGTAACTTTCACATGCAGAATCCCACTAACCCGCTACTGGACAGGTAAAACTCTAGTATTATATTTTACTTCTAATAAGATATATAGTTTTATATATGTGCAGTACTTTATTTATGCGTGTCCTTTACTGTATATATGGTTATGGGGTTTAACACTTTTTTTTTTAAATTACGTGTTTTCATATTTGAAGTTTTGTTATGGAAGTAAAATTAAAGTTACGTGATCTTATGCTATTAATCGAGACGTAATTGGCTCAACTATGAGAAACTCTATAAGAATATTTACTTATTACTTGAAGTCACAAAACAAAAAATTTTAGTTGTGTGAGCATTCCCACATCATCAGACCTCTTCCAATGATAGGAGTTCTAATGAATGGAGTTAGAATAACATCTGTTAGTTTTTCAAAATTATGCCTATTGATAGTAATTATGCCTTACACTATTGAGATTTAGTACAAACAATTGAAGTCCATATTGACATAGGAGAATAGCTTATTATGGACACCTCGCACGGGACCAATGTAACTTGTAGGAACTGACCGCATCGTCCCAGGGCTCCCGGTTTGAGAGTATGACGATAATTTGCAAAAATAACACTTAGAGTTAAAAACAGACCGTTAAAGGGTGAAAACCCAAACCAGCCCTCAAACGTCCCCGTAGGAGGCACGAACACCTCGTATGGGACGAATGTAACTTGTAGGAACTGACCGCGTAGTCCCGGGTCTCTCGGTTTGAGAGTATGACGATAATTTGCAAAAATCACACTTAGACTTGAAAACGGGACGTTAAAGGGTGAAAACGCAAACCAAGCCCGAAACATCCCCGTGGGAGGCACGAACGCCTCGCACGGGACCATTGTAACTTGTAGGAACTGACCGCGTAATCCCGGGTCTCCCGGTTGGAGAGTATGACGATAATTTGCAAAAATCACACTTAGACTTGAAAACATGCCATTAAAGGGTGTAAACCCAAACCAGCCCCCAAACATCCCCGTAGGAGGCACGAACACCTCGCACGGGACCAATGTAACTTATAGGAACTGATCGCGTCGTCCCGGGTCTCCCGGTTTGAGAGTATGACGATAATTTGTAAAAATCACACTTAGACTTGAAAACAGGCCGTGAAAGGGTGAAAACCCAAACCAGCCCCCAAACGACCCCGTAGGAGGCACGAACACCTCGCACGGGAACAATGTAACTTGTAGGAACTGACCGCGTAGTTCCGGGTCTCCCGGTTAGAGAGTATGACGATAATTTGCAAAAATCACACTTAGACTTGAAAACAGGCCATTAAACGGTGTAAACCCAAACCAGCCCCAAACGTCCCCGTAGGAGGCACGAACACCTCGCACGGGACCAATGTAACTTGTAGGAACTGATTGCGTCGTCCCGGGTCTCCCGGTTTGAGAGTATGACGATAATTTGTAAAAATCACACTTAGACTTAAAAACAGGTCGTTAAAGGGTGAAAACCCAAACCAGCCCCCAAACGACCCCGTAGGAGGCACGAACACCTCGCATGGGACCAATGTAACTTGTAGGAACTGACCGCGTAGTCCCGTGTCTACCGGTTTGAGAGTATGATGATAATTTGCCATAATCACACTTAGACTTGAAAACAGGCCGTTAAAGGGTGAAAACCCGAACCAGCCCCCAAACGACCCCGTAGGAGGTACGAACACCTCGCACGGGACCATTGTAACATGTAGGAACTAACCGCGTAGTCCCGGGTCTTCCGGTTAGAGAGTATGACGATAATTTGCGAAAATCACACTTAGACTTGAAAACAGGCCGTTAATGGGTGAAAACCCAAACCAGCCCCCAAACGTCCCCGTAGGAGGCATGAACACCTCGCACGGGACCAATGTAACTTGTAGGAACTGACCGCGTCGTCCCGGGTCTCCCGATTAGAGAGTATGACGATAATTTTCCAAAATCACACTTAGACTTGAAAACAGGCCGTTAATGGGTGAAAACCCAAACCAGCCCCCAAACGACCCCGTAGGAGGCACGGACACCTCGCACGGGACCATTGTAACTTGTAGGAACTGACCGCGTAGTCCCGGGTCTCCCGGTTTGAGAGTATGACGATAATTTGCAAAAATCACACTTAGACTTCAAAACAGGCCGTTAATGGGTGTTAACCCAAACCAGCTCCCAAACGTCCCCGTAGGAGGCACGAACACCTCGCACCGGACCAATGTAACTTGTAGGAACTGATCACGTCGTCCCGGGTCTCCCAGTTTGATAGTATGATGATAATTTGTAAAAATCACACTTAGACTTGAAAACAGGCCGTTAAAGGGTGAAAACCCAAACCAGCCCCCAAACGACCCCGTAGGAGGCACGAACACCTCGCATGGGACCAATGTAACTTGTAGGAACTAACCGCGTAGTCCCGGGTCTCCTGATTAGAGATTATGACGATAATTTGTGAAAATCACACTTAGACTTGAAAACAGGCCGTTAATGGGTGAAAACCCAAACCAGCCCCCAAACGACCCCGTAGGAGGCACGAACACCTCGCACGGGACCATTGAAACTTGTAGGAACTGACCGCGTAGTCCCGGGTCTCCCGGTTTTAGATTATGATGATAATTTGTGAAAATCACACTTAGACTTGAAAATTGGCCATTAATGGGTGAAAACCCAAACCAGCCCCCAAACGATCCCGTAGGAGGCACGAACACCTCGCACGGGACCAATTTAACTTATAGGAACTGACCGCGTAGTCCCGGGTCTTCCGGTTTGAGAGTATGACGATAATTTGTAAAAATAACACTTAGACTTGAAAACAGGCCGTTAAAGGGTGAAAACCCAAACCAGCCCTCAAACAACCCCGTAGGAGGCACGAACACCTCGCAGGGGACCATTGTAACTTGTAGGAACTGACCGCGTAGTCCCGGGTCTCCCGGTTAGAGAGTATGACGATAATTTGCAAAAATCAGACTTAGACTTGAAAATAGGCCGTTAAAGGGTGAAAACCCAAACCAGCACCCAAACGATCCCGTAGGATGCACGAACACCTCGCACGGGACCAATGTAACTTGTAGGAAATAACTGCGTCGTCCTGGGTCTCCCAGTTAGAGAGTGACGGATATTTGCTAAAATCACACTTAGACTTGAAAACAGGCCGTTAATGGGTGAAAACCCAAACCAGCCCCCAAACGACCCCGTAGGAGGCACGAACACCTCGCACGGGACCATTGTAACTTGTAGGAACTGACAGCGTATTCCCGGGTCTCCCGGTTTGAGAGTATGACGATAATTTGCAAAAATCAGACTTAGAGTTGAAAACAGGCCGTTAAAGGGTGAAAACCCGAACCAGCCCCCAAACGACCCCGTAGGAGGTACGAACACCTCGCACGGGACCAATGTAACTTGTAGGAACTGACCGCGTAGTCCCGGGTCTCTCGATTTGAGAGTATGACGATAATTTGCAAAAATCACACTTTCTTGAAATCAACCCGTTAAAGGGTGAAAACCCAAACCAGCCCCCAAACGTCCCTGTAGGAGGCACGAACACCTCGCACGAGACCAATGTAACTTGTAGGAACTGACCGCATCGTCCCGGGGCTCCCGGTTTGAGAGTATGACGATAATTTGCAAAAATAACACTTAGAGTTGAAAACAGACCGTTAAAGGGTGAAAACCCAAACCATCCCTCAAACGTCCCCGTAGGAGGCACGAACACCTCGCACGGGACCAATGTAACTTGTAGGAACTGACCGCGTAGTCCCGGGTCTCTCGGTTTGAAAGTATGACGATAATTTGCAAAAATCACACTTAGACTTGAAAACGGGCCGTTAAAGGGTGAAAACGCAAACCAGGCCCGAAACATCCCCGTAGGAGGCACGAACGCCTCGCACGGGACCATTGTAACTTGTAGGAACTGACCACGTAATCCCGAGTCTCCCGGTTAGAGAGTATGACGATAATTTGCAAAAATCACACTTAGACTTGAAAACAGGCCATTAAACGGTGTAAACCCAAACCAGCCCCAAACATCCCCGTAGGAGGCACGAACACCTCGCACGGGATCAATGTAACTTGTAGGAACTGATCGCGTCGTCCCGGGTCTCCCGGTTTGAGAGTATGACGATAATTTGTAAAAATCACACTTAGACTTGAAAACAGGTCGTTAAAGGGTGAAAACCCAAACTAGCCCCCAAACGACCCCGTAGGAGGCACGAACACCTCGCATGGGACCAATGTAACTTGTAGGAACTGACCGCGTAGTCCCGGATCTCTTGGTTTAAGAGTATGACGATAATTTGCCAAAATCACACTTTCTTGAAATCAGCCCGTTAAAGGGTGAAAACCCAAACCAGCCCCCAAACGACCCCGTAGGAGGCACGAATACCTCGCACGGGACGAATGTAACTTGTAGAAACTGACCGCGTAGTCCCGGGTCTTCCGGTTTGAGAGTATGACGATAATTTGTAAAAATAACACTTAGACTTGAAAACAGGCCGTTAAAGGGTGAAAATCCAAACCATCCCCCAAACGATCCCGTCGGAGGCACGAACACCTCGTACGGGACCAATGTAACTTATAGTAACTGACCGCGTCGTCCCGGGTCTCCCGGTTTGAGAGTATGATGATAATTTGCAAAAATCACACTTATACTTGAAAACAGGTCGTTAAAGGGTGAAAACCCAAACTAGCTCCCAAACGACCCCGTAGGAGGCACGAACACCTCGCACGGGAATAATGTAACTTGTAGGAACTGACCGCGTAGTCGTATATGCAATTTTTCTTCTTGTATATGCAATTCTTTTTCTTGAATATGATTTTTTTTAAAATGACTTGGTTACTAATATTGTATCTTTTTTGTGTCTTATTTTTTTTGTAGGATGACATTCAATCGTTAGCTTTTATCCACTTGGAATGCACGAAGAAGTCAATGCTTTACAACATGGAGATTGTGTATTTAGTGTCGTTAATATTCAGGATTCTATTTTTTGTGTTATGGCCGAGCAGGCTTCAGTAGTTTAATGGTTTATTTTTATGGTCGTGCTGACTATAGTAGTTTTATTGTTGACTTTTATGGCCGTGCGGGCCTTTATATGGGCAGATTTTATGTTAGCAGGTTTTGGAATGCTCAAAAAATAGAGGAAACTCTGTCCAATTTGTTTTTGATATGGGAACTATTAACTCTTGTAATTTTTTGAAGTTATTGTCGATTTTTATGGTCATGTGTTGATTTATATTGGTATTATCTCTTGTAATTTTTTGAAGTTTGTATTCACATTAGTTTATCAACAACCTGCGATATTCATAATTTGTGAATTTTCTTGATTTTGTTTTTACAAATAATAAATATTTTTCCTACTGAATTTGGAATTTGCAGATTTTCCAAATTTGGTTCCTATTATTTTTTTTTTTTAATCAACTGAAAAATCTGGCACGGTTTTAAACCATGCCAAAACCGTGCCAATGCATAAAAAATGAGAACGCTTATAAAACAATCTGGCACTCTTTATAACCGTGCCAAAAGCGTGCCAAAAGCGTGCCAGATTAAAAAACTGGCACAGTTTAAAAGCGTGCCAAAAGCGTGCCAGTTTGGAAAATCTGGCACGGTTTTAAACCGCGCCAGAAAATCTGGCACGCCTGATTCTGGCACGGTTTAAAACCGTGCCAGATTGCGTCTGGCACGGTTTTTAACCGTGCCAGTTTCCTATTTTTGGTGTAGTGTTTTGACTAAAAACTTAACTTGATCTCGAATGCGTGCAAACTCTCTCATGGAATCTCCCGGAGCAGGCAAAGTATCATGTGTGGGTGCATGGGTGGGAATATATGACAAAAACCTATGTGACACACTACCTAAAGTTGTCCTCTCTTCTTGCAATGGATGAAAACATACACTATCTTAGTAACACCTCTCTCAAAACGTCTAGGACACTCTCTCATATGGGGTAACCGATGCCTAGGTGGGTTAGGTTAAGAGCCATATGAATCTATCACTATTGCAGGAACCGGCTCGGGTGCAACTCGGGAAGTGGACGTACCATCATGACCTATTCCTAAAATCTCAACATTACCCAAAGCGGGACTGAGGATCATCTTTCCTACCTTCTTAGATGTATCCTCTATAGTAACCTTCACCTCCCGGGCACATTTGAGACCTCTCTCGAGTTGGGACACACGAGATTCAAGTTCACATTTTTCTCGAGCTACGATAATCGACTGCTCACTCAAAGTAACCTTCACCTTCCCGAGTTGACTCACTGATGCCTCAAATACCCTCAAAACTTCTATCTCTCTCTCCAAATCTAACACCTTAAGACGTAACTCCTTATTCAACTTCTTCGTCTTTAAGGTATCGATGTATAAATCTCTAAAAGATTTTTGGAGTTCGGTTTTACCCTCACTTTCAACGTCGCTCTCACACTTACTAGAAACACTCAAACCATCATCGGGGCTCTCACGTACACAAGTATCCTCATCATCGTGGGACAAACTGGGTGTGCTCACGTGACTTTCCAAAAAGGTAAAACACATACCATATGATGACTCATCCCTAGAATCATTCACCTCTTCATCACTGTCTCTAAGAATGGCTGGCATGGAAACTTTCTTACCCTTTATCTTTAGCCTGATAGAACATTCAAACGCCTTGTGCCCCTTAGCCTTGCACTCAAAACATCTCTCAACTTCCTCTTCCTCTTTCTCATCGCTTTCTTTGGCCTCTTCTTTCTTTTTCTTTTTCTCAAAAATCTTTTTATTGGAAGAATTTTCTTTGAAAAATTTGAGAAAATTCTTAAAAATTTTAGCAAGCATGGCCACATCATCAAAATCAAACTCTCCCTCATACTCGAACTCACAAACTTTCACTTTTTTCCCGTCTCTCTCTTGGGCACTTCCTCACTTTTCTAGACTGGGCTTTAAGGTCTATCCCTTTATCCTTATGTTTGATAGTGCCAAGAAACATATCAATATCATATATTTGGAGGTCTCCTACCAGTTCTTCTAACTTAAGATTACTCAAATTTCCTGAGGAATTCAACACTGTGATTGTCGAGATAAAATGTTTAGGCAACGATATCAGAATCTTTTTAACTACTCTTGCATCAAGAATATGTTCACTAAGATTGAAACTAGTGTTGACAATATCAGACGGTCGTGCATAAAACTCATCAAAACACTCATATTCAGGCATGGTATTTGTTTCAAATTGAGTAGTTAAATTTTGCAATTTAGACTGTTTTACTGCAGTCTTGCCTTCATGGGTAAGTTCTAGAACATCCCATGCTTCTTTTGACATGGTTCACGTCATGATGCGTCAGAACTCGTCAGGTGTGAAGGCTCCAGAAACTGCACTTAGCCCACGATAATTATACATGCTCCATTTAAATTCATCCTCAGTCCAGCCAGACACTAGTTTAAGATTTGTGACATTAGTAATGATGACAGTGGGAGGAGTCTGCCCTCTTTTACAATCAACCTAAACACGTTCATCGATTATTTTTAAACCAAATTTCATTCGAGCTTTCCACTAGATATAATTTGTCCCATCAAATACTGACAACCGATTATATAAGTTATCCATCGAAAAAATTGTGAAATTTTTCAAAAAAAATCGATATCATAATTTTTTTGCAGAACAAATATCACTCGATAAATTAGAGTAACCCTCTATGATACCAATTTGATAATGTTGTGTGATATCGATTAAATATGGGTTCGCAAATTTTCAATTGAAAACATATTTAATTAGAGTCAATCTTTAATCCAAATTAATTAGACCCTAAACATGAATTAATGTGGATAAAATAAATCATGCAAATCAAACAAACACAAATCGAGAGATTCGGGTAAAACCTTTATTTCACTCTGAATGGTGTATCATAACTTACATATACACAATGAAATCTCCAATGAATATCACATAGTATATCCACATATACCGCAACCCTTATCAACAATGGTTTCCCTTAAGATCCCATAAGAACCGCAACTCCTCCTTTAGAAAATAACACCCTCGAGTCTTCTCAATGACCGCAATCGTAGTCAGTAAGCAAATTCCTCAAGAGCTACCAATTCAGTAATAGAGATTTTGTCTCTACAAGAGAAAATTCAATAAAATTTTGTTTTGGGTTCCAAAAAGATTCACTAAAATAATTGGGATGATTTGTGAATTTAAAACAAAGTTTTTTAGCCTTAAAAGTTATGACAAAATTTTTGCAGTTATGAAGTTTTCATTCAGTGAACATCTTCAAGAAAAAAGGACTCATAAAAAAGGTATTTATAAAAAATTTGAGTCAGCGGGGTCGTTCGAACGAGATCTTAAAGTCATTTGAATGACATCTGATGTCATTTGAAGTCATTTCGAACGACCTTACTAACTATAGTTAAAATCCCAAAATAGTATGCATTCGTTACATGAAATGCTTCAAGCAACCCTTCGCGTGACATGAAATGTCGTTTGAAGTAGTCGTTTGAATGACTTTCTCTTGTTGTTTGAATGACTGAATCGAAAAAATGTTTTATTAGAACTCCACCTACAGATCTTAGAAAAATTATTTTGACTCAATAAAATGCCTTAGGTTGATAAAAACATTATAGAAAAATATCCTAAGACTTTAAATTAAACATTACGGAACTTAAACATCAACCTTACCAAAATCAATCTTGCAGAGGCTTGTTGTGGAAGATTTTTAATATTCAGATCCGTTTTGATGCACGATTCATCTTAAACTTTCTTCGACGGGCGTAATGGTATACGACATACTCAAATGTAAAACGGACTATGTCAAAGATGTCCTTACATATGGGTAATAAATTATGCGTTAAATAATAACTATAACACGCCCACGCATCATGATGGGCTACAACCTAGTCTTTATATTACTCTAAAAGTCTTTACACGGATTTAGGATCCCTAATCAGCGGGGTTATATATGTAAGCAAGCTGATTATTAAGCTGTGTAATATCTTTATACATCCACGTCAGGTGCCATTCAACTTAAGAGACCATTAATATTCATACATGATTAAGTGACCATTCCTATTCATATTACAATCGTAACTATGGTCCATTCATCGTCGTTCTCCTACAGCATTTTTCATCTCCAATAGTCAATTAACTCCTCTATTAACTTGACAACTTTGTGTATCAGTTAAGAGGTTCCAGTTGCAAAGTTCATAATGGCATATGTAAAGGTTAATGGGAAATCTATTTATTCTGGTGGAAATTAATGGTATTGTGATGCAACTGTGAAGCAACCGCTCCATCAATTCTTGCATTTTGTTAACGAAACCTCTGTTGGTTCATCTGATCAACTAAGTATAACACTTTTTAGTATATATATTGCAATGTGTTAATTTTTCATGGTTTGAATTTGTTGTGTATTTGAAAAGACATAAGATTATGCCATGTATAAATATTTCCCAGTAGATGTTTGATGAAATGCGTAAAAGAAAACGTATATATCTTTCAGGCAGTGTTATATGCAAGTAAATGTTTGGGGCTTAGTATAGTTTAATTCGTAGAAATTTATATGGTCGAAATATAAATAGAGATGAAGCAATTAGTACTCTCACACCTTTTATAAACAGCATCTGTTGAATCATTCGATCAAGTATGTTTGATAAGCACCCAAAAGTGTTTAAATAAAATCCCAAATAGATGGTGTTTAATTTCTAATTCTAGGTAAAAATTGGACTTATGTTGGTATTTGTTTGTTTTGTAGGTCAATAAGCATTTGCGGTGTCAAATAAGCTTAGTTCGAGGCAATTGCTATAAATAAGTGGTCAAATACATCAAACGTGGGAATGATGCAGTTATATGAGCCTAACCCAAGTCCCGTAGCATAAACCTATCTCGAACCAAGCCCAGTCCATCCCTAGCCTCTTCTATACATGCTCAGTGTGTGTGTGTGGAATTATTAGTTTTGTTATTTTTAATATAGATATATATTTTATTCAGCTTCTGTCATTTTTATTATTTTATTACTTTTATTTTATTTTAGTGCCTTTATTTTTAGTATTGTATTTTGTATGTAAATAATGTATAAAACGTGTGTGTCGTCATGTCAGTGTCTGCAAATATATTTAGGTGTGTGTTTAATATTTTCTTTATAATATTTTTTAGTGTTCTTTGTTTTATATTTTATTTTATTATTAATCTTTTTATATTTTATGTGTGTGTTTATGTTTTTATATTTTTATTGTGTGATATATTTATATATATATATTCTATTTTATATAATAAAGTACCTACACACACTATTTCCATACACACCCATACATCTAACTCAATCCCTAACCTACACCCCACATTCCATACACCTCACACACACCAAATCACCCCTCACACCCAATAACCAAATCAGATTCTCTCTCATCTTTCCCTACTATTCATCATCACCTACACCCTCATATTTCTCTTTCCTCCATAACCAAAAGCTCCATTAACATAATACATTATCTTACCTTAATCCATCTAAACCCATACCTTAAATCCACCACCTTATACTCACTAACCAACAACCCAATTTGACCCCTTAATAAAACCCGAATCCTCATCCTTCATACCCATTTTGACCCCTTAACAAAAGTCGCGATCCAATCCAGAAGCCCAACACACCCTTTAACCCGGACCTACTGGACCCAGCCTCAAACTCTTTCCAGTTACCATATTCAAATAACCCGCCCCGATTTTCAACTCACGAACCAACTACGACGAAACCCTGATTTTCCCAAATCCAAAACCCAAAATCCAACCTCAAGTGACTCTACCCAAAACCCATTTTCTTACCCAACCTACTTATCCAAACCTTAAACCCATACCTGCTCCTTTACCAGAGACCCACGAACCCAACATTAAACCCACTTCAATTTCCTTCTTTTAATCTGATTTCTACCTGCCAAGGATCTCAAACCAAATAAAAAATAAAAATAAGCCCCACACATGTTTAAAACCTTTTTACCCACAATACCCTTACCTCCTCTTCCACATGCATTCTAGTGTATATTTCCCACCTTCCCTCACCCACACCTCACCTCATGCACATTAACCCTTCCTATATTACCCCTAGACTCATTTCACCTATAAATTGATGACTTGGTGGCATTTATAGGGAATCTCCATTTTAGTTTTTAACTTTGTGTGATAAATTCTCTTTTACCATTCTATAGAGAGTATTTGCATTTTTAGCAAAAATCTCAATACAGAGTGGTGTGGTAGAATTTATCTATTGGGATGAATTCTTCTCCACCCCTCTATGGTGAGTTTTTGTATTTTTAGCAAATATCTCAATATAGAGTGGTGTGGTTAAATTCATCCTTTTTGGAAGTAACTTCTTCTCCATCCCATTATGGTGTTTATTTGCATTTTTAGCAAATATCTCAACATAAAGTGATGATGTCGAATTTATTTCCTTTGATGAATTCTAGTGTACAATTTTATAATATTATAATTTATAATTTTTACAAATCTCTCTCATTATTTAAGAGTCCATTATGAATTCATCCATTGTATATATTGTAATTAGTTTTTATTTTTTTATTTTGTAGTTTTTATTTTATAATATATATATATTAGTGAGTGATTGTAATTGAGAGAATATTGTATTGTAATTGAAGAGTTGATCCAATTCAAGGCTAAAATGGGTTTGATATATTCCTCTTCAATTACTCTTGATTTAATTCTTGCATATTTTCATTTGTTTATTCTATGTATTGGATGATGATTAATGAGAGAAAATCTCCCATTTAAGGGAGGAACTAATGCCCTCATGAGTCCAATTTAGTTAGTTTGCTTGTTAGCACAATTTGGTTTATCCTTTTTTTATTAGATATTACATCTTAGTTAGTACTTTAAAAATTATCATAGTTAGTTAATTAATAATCCCTTGAAGAATCATAAAAAAAATATTAATATGCAAATGAATATACACTTGTCTTCACATATTTTGTTCTTCATACATTAAAGTGGATTGACGTCCTTACTTACCATTGTACAATTTCATATTATGTTTGTAGGTTCAAAGGGATTTTGATTGGAAAGGATTTGCACCAACGACAACGATCACACATATAGAACAATTTTTTTCTTTTCCATGAATGTTTAACAATTATTAATTTGTATATTGTAATTTTTCAACATTTCTTTGAGTTTAAACCCTCTTAAAATGAAGATATATATCCATTTTTACATAATATATCCTTTTTTACTTGATATAATGTCATAGTGTTTAAAGTAATTTTCAAATAACATATGTGTTGTTGTGTTAATTTTACGCATGTTACTCGGTGTATGTGTTTTTGAGAAGATATAAGTTATATATCCCTATGAAAATAGTGTCCACTACGTATTTGGTGAAATGTGTCAAATGATAGAAAAACTAAATGTATTTGAGAAACATGAATTTTTAAATTTCTAAATATTTGAAATCAAATGTAAGTGGAAATGTGTTCTACATATGTTTTGCAATATTTTTGTTTGCAATTGTGAAGAAAAAAAAAGATTAGCAAATACTTTTTTATGTTTGTGTAAATGTATGTTGAGAGTCACTATGGATTCTTTGGTTTGTTTGGGTAAGTTGACTAATTTGAATTTTTCACATGTTTGTAGTTGCATACCATATGTTTAACGAAAAGCCTAAAATCATACTATTGTGTTTTCGTAAATGCACATTGAGGGTCAATGTGGATTCTTTGGGTTTTTTTGGTAACTTGATTGATTTTGAATTTTTCATACTCCTATTTCTTTTTTTCTAATGGTTAAACTACTAAATATGTAATCTCTTTATACCCACAAATCAGAGCAAGTTTTTTTTTAATTATTATCATTAAAGTCGAAGGCCATGAATTGCTTTCATACTCATAGGATTTATTCTACTTAATTAAGATTATTATGTAATGGATTCATGTATTTATTAGAAGATAAAAGTTAATTTGAAATTTAAACATCATTTCCATTTAGTTTTGTTTGTAATATTAGTAGAAACCAGACATGTTCAATTACTTTTATTTTCCCTATTTTCATATGGGTGCTTCATTTCACTTTTCCTTTTCATTTGATAAATATTTGCACATGTAGTGTGTTTGTTTTTGCCAAAATTGAGTAACTAAACATTTGAGTATTTGACTCATGGGGATATCGTGAGTTATGTATGAGCCTATATTGTAATCTACATTTGATGACTTTGAGAACCAACTATATTTTGCATAATATATATTTGTTATATTGACTCAATAAGACATTATGCTTCATATAATCCATAAAACATACAATATGTATTATGTTTGCATTGTTTTCTATAATCTAGTTGACCATGACTGGGTTGAATGCACCTCACACTGAAACTATTAAATTTTATTTGATTGTAATTTTTTTTTTATTTCTACTACGGGAGGAAATCATAGGTAGTTTTTAAAATAATAGTGATGTCATTTGTAAATTTTGGACATGTAACAGCAGTACTTATAAAATTTGATTTAGTTCTCATTTACATTGTTTTGTATTGCAACCATATATCATATTTACACGTCATATGTTTGTAATTTTTCTCCTCTCTAGCGTAGATATTTTTCCCTTTATCCTACATTTGATATATGAATTTGTCCACTGAATTATTTGTTTGTACTATACATTACTATACATGTGTAATTTTTAAAAATGTCACTTAAATAATGTCTGATACTAATATATTTCCCCTTTTTAATATGTATTTTTTTTTATGATATCATTCAAAGATTTTTTTATTATGAAAATGTTGGAATCATTTACCAAAAAATCCCTCAAACATTGAAACTTTTTCCCTGATCATTGGAATCTGCCATTGTGAACTGTAATGGTACAAATGGTGTGTGATTACAGATTATAGGTACATTGGCACTGACACTAAGCGCTCATATTTATCTAACTTGTAAAAGTGTGAAGGCTAAAACGATAGGTAAATCGACATTAATAGTAGGTTGTCATGCTTTTCAAACAATAAAACATGTTAAGCCCATATTACTGCTAACAGTTACGAACGCTAAAACTCTTAGGTGATGCATTTTAAGACAGAATCAACGAATGGTTGGTTTATTTTTTCTATGTAAGCCCAAGAGCTCAATTGTTACGTCGGACAAAAATATGATCCATTGTGGCATTTAAGAGAAATATAGATCATGTGAGGTTGTGGCATTTCCCTATTATATATCTTGCATACTATTATTCACCTGTTAACACTTTATTTGTGTTTTCTTTGCATAATTTGGTAATTTAATTTATAGTGTAAAGTATGCCTAAAAGTCTATAAATTTTTCCATACATGATATAAAATGTTGTCGCATTGCCATGTTACATATTTTTGCATGCTATACCATAAAGAAACAAAAGACGTTTACGTCTTGAAAGTACTAGAAAATGGAGATGTCATAACAACAACAATTGTTGATGACTCATTAGCTGTGTTTACCCCCCTCGGGTAACTATTGTTGATATATAATTACCTTTGTAAACAATGCATTGGAATCACTCCATTCTGCAATTGGATCAGGTTAGCAATTTATTAACTCTAAGAAATAATAAAACGTATTTGTATTAGGAAAAAATATAGTTGGTTTGAATATATTTTATGAGTATTCTATTTATCTATGAACTATAGGGGATAGGCTATTGATCGAGGGTACAAACTGAATTGAGGATCAATTGAATAGGGCACTGAATTGTAAGTATGGTATTAGTAAGCGTTCATTCAATACACTCATAAACACTTGCCGTATTTACTTTACTTACGGTTTAACATGTGTAAAAATTTAACGATTTTATAGGGAAGTTTATAGAAGCATGGGATTTTGGTAGTCTAAGCGCAGTTTATGACAATTGTAGTGCCATTCTATGGTACGAGAAGAGAACTGATAAGCACCGAAATCCAGCATCGCCCTAAATTCTCATTGTGTTGCCAAGAAGGAAAAATCATGCTACCCGTTATAAAAGACACATCTAGCATTTTGAACGACATCTAAAATCAAGGAGAACATTAGAGCATCCAATTCAATGTTCGCCTTCACCTCTACTGGAGTTAAAGTTGATCATAAAATAAATAATGGATTCAGTCCGTATATTTATTGCATTAGTGGTGAAAATAATCATCTAGTTGGTTCATTGCTTCCAATTGAAGGTCAAAGCCCAAACTTTTCACAACTATATATTTATGACACGGAGAATAAGTTGAGCAATCAAATGAAATCATTAGGAGGAGATAAGAAGACATAAAAGTTGAACCCAGAAGTAATTTCGAATTAACTATTAATGCTTGATGAGCACAATGAGATTAAAAAAGTGTTTCAAATGGCACGTGAGCATTTTTAGCATTCAAATGTCATGCCTGTAAGAATATGTTTGATTAAAAATCCGTCCAAAGACCCATTGATATACAATTTTCCTACCGCTTTCGAAATATCTGCACTCATTATTGCTGACTTTACTGAGGAAAATGTTATGAGAGATATTATATTTAACCATAAGTCAAATGATTTGCAAAGAATTAGCGATCTTAATCCATCCTTTATGGATATGCAATACCTATTGTTATTCCCATATGAGGAAGAAAGTTATCAACTGGGTATAACATAGAGAACTAGCAATGGGAAATGTTAGACTAAACAAAATTGCGTGACTATACGAGAATATTATGTATACTATTTGCATCAAAGAACTATGACACCCCATCTAATAAATATTAGGTGATCAGCCCTTTATCGAATTCTTAGCATCACTGTCAAAAAAATAAGTTAATTACTAACCACCTAAGTTAATTAAATCGGTGCCAAATTTTATCTTTCAAATAAACATGATAAGAGAATAGTTTGAGGGCTAAATCAACATTCACAAGATACTAAAATCAAAACCATCAATAATATGTAAAAGCATCAAAGCCATGCCAAATAACTGTCGGCTAAAAACTACAACCAAGAAATAATCACGATCCAACTACTACGTAAACTAATACAAAACTGGAACTGCAATGTAATCGACTGACAACATGTCTATAGATGAGATATAAGAATAAGACCCTATGCTAGATCTGAGTGAAAGAGTTGGCTACTCAATAATCCTGTCAGCATCCACAGTGCTATAGCTCTGAATCCCTGGAATGAAATCAAGTATAGAGCACATGTGGATGGACACCTAAAAGGTTATGAAAACATTTTTATAGTAAGATTTAGTACTCAAAACATTTTGAAAATATTTAACAAGTAATTTATCGCAATAAAAATCGGTTATTGATTACACATGTTAGGTTCACGCACACTCCCTTGAGTTTCCTCACCTTTTGTCTAATGTGCACGCCTAACGTTCTATACTTATCCCACCTAGCTACCACCCAAGCTATTTTAACTAAACTATATAATCGATCTTATCAGTAACATACTCTCCTATATCGCCCATTCGGAACGATTCATTATTAACATATTTCAAAATGTCCTTCATTACTTAGGTAACATTCACATATGCTACGTTTAAGCATCATAATCAAGTCTCACTACTTAATTCTTTAACATTTCCGATTTATCATTCCACTTCCATAATTAAGTTTCACTACTTAATTTACTATAGATATTCCCAATTTATTCTTAATCTTGAAATTAAGTTTCTTTTTACTTAATTTATCATTTAGATGTATATATATATATATATATCATCTACAAGTCTACATTCGCACATAAGTAGAGTATCATGAAGTGTATATTTCCCACACAATATATACAATAAAGATTATTTGTCTGGATAATCATCGACTCCAATCATCCTATTATTTACATTGGTCCAGATATCATAAATGTTATGCATACGTATATTGGTTCGGATACTCATCGACCCCAATATCATTCATCTTCGATTTGGTCCGGATAATCATTGACCCCAAATCAACCTTCCACGCATTGGTTTGAATAATCATCGACCCCAATACAGAATTTAGCATACCTTAGGTATTCACAAGGCCTATGTATCAATAGAATAGGTATTCACACAACCAGATTATTTACTTTTACATAATATTTTTTCTCTCTAATATTAACTGTACTTATCATTTATATTCAAATCTAATTCACTTTCATAATGATTTGAGTGTTCACACAACTCAAAGATTCCCTTCCTATACACCTACTGGTCTTTATCAAGTCCCTACATAGGTATAATAACACTCCTAATATTCTCTTCCATCATTGGTAATCCTAGAAAATTTAACCAAGAAAAGAACCCAAAATCTACCAGGGTCAATCGATCGACATTCATGGGTCGATCAATCGACCGAATAGGTGCAACTTCGTCTTCTTCGATTTTTTCCTATTTTTGATATACTCAAATCCCATAATTCTTCACCAAATTCACATCCTATTTATTCTTAACCATTTCTACATGAGTTAGGATTATTTCTAATGTTTCAAACACGTTAAAACTTCACTGAAATCAATAAAAAAATGAATGAATCCCCCCAAACTCCTTCATAATCTAGTTTTGTGTTCATCCATTAAATTCAATTCAAAACCCAGATTTAAATCAGTAGTAATAATCAAAACTCTTCTGATTTATAATCCTCCACGTATATAAACACTAACTACATGCAATCTTACCCAAACATGAAATCAATTAGTGCTTTTCATAAAAGATTTTGAAATAAAATTCAATATATTCATGAAATCCATGCACATGGGTATTATAACTTCAATTCAATTTGCAATAAAAACTTGCCTTTGATTGATTGATCTGATTTCATGGTTCTTAGTTCATCATTGATTGCTTATCCTCCTTTCCAATTGCCATAAGGTGCATGAAACCCTTCACCACCTTCACAATTTTCTCCTTAGGCTTTGGGAAAAACGGTTCTCTCTTTTCTCTTATTGCCTCTCTAATATTTTACGTTATGAGCCCTAATCCCAATATCTAAATATCAGATATATGGCTCTAAATTTTGAGGGTCCCTTGACCTCTTTTTGAAAAATGATCGAAACACCCTTATTAGGTGCCGGTTTGGTTTAAAATTGACCTAGTACCCAAACTATACTTTTGGTTACACTATTTCGACTATTTCGACCCATTCAGAATCATTCGTGACCTCTAAATTCCCATACATGTCACTAAAAATATATTTCTCATTTCTCACTTCAAAATAGTCTACACGGGACTCTCGGTAAGATAAACTAGAATAAGCACATATCACTCGCTATGTTGTATAATAATAATCATTTATTATTTACTATTCACACTTAGTAAATTTCAACCAAGTATTAATCAATATCTATCTCTCTATTAATATTTAATAATCACATTAAATTACTTCACTCGCGTAATTTAAATAAAACATATTTTTCAAATTAATTAATTTAAAATACGCAGAAATACGGGGTATTACATACTCTCCCCCCCCCCCCCCCCCCCCCCAACAAAGGTATTTCATCCCAGAAATTAGGACATAACTGCAGTGAATAACTCTGAATACTTCTCTCGTATGTCATCCTCTCGCTCCCAAGTTGACTCGCCAGTATTGTGGTGTCCCCACTGAACTAGCACTAGTGGAACCACTTTGGACCGCAGTTTACGCTCACCACAATCTAAAACAGTCACGGGCCTCTGCTCACATGATACGTCTGACTATAAGTCAATATCCTCATGTTGAACATGACAGAAATCCCTCTCGCTCCTCCTGTATTTCTTTAGTGATGACACATGTAACACATCGTGTATCGGCTAAAGAAGCTCTGGATGCCCCAATCTATATGCTACCGATCCTACCCTCTCTATAATAGGAAGCGACCCCACATACCTCAGTGCTAAATTCACTTTCTTGCCAAATATCATAATCCCCTTCACAGGAAATACTCGAACTAACATCTGGTCGCCAACCTCTAACTCCACATGTCTCCTATCGGCATCGGCATCGGCATCGGCATCGACATAACTCTTCTACATATCCTAAGCTATCCGAATGCGCTCTCAAATCAACTCAATCTTAGAATTAGTCTCATGAATCATCTCGTGTCCTAATAACTTGTTGTCTCCCACCTCTAACTAGCATGCGAGCAAACGACAAGGTCTCCCATGAAATCCCTCAAATGGTGTCATTCCGATGGTAAATTGGTAAGAGTTATTATACGCAAAGTCTACCAATGGAAGGTATCACTCCCAACCTCCCCCAAAATACTGGATGCACATCCTCATGATGTCCGCCAGCATCTGATCCACCCTCTCTATTTGTATGTCATTCTGGGGGTGATATGCCATACTCAATCTCAAGTCAGTACCCATAGCTTCCTGAAAGCTATGCTAGAAATGGGATGAAAATATCTTATCTCTGTCAGACACAATATTAATCGGTACCCCGTGCATCCTAATAATCTTGGCAATGAATAGCTTCACATACTGCATCATCTTAAAATCAGTACGAACTGACAAGAAATGACCTATCTTGGTCAATTGATCCACTATCATCCAAATGGAATCGTGACCCCTCTGCGACGTCGATAGTCTCATAATGAAATCCATAGATATGATTTCCCATTTCCATATGGGAATCTCCAACGACTGTAGCATACCTGAAGGTCTCTGATGGTCAACTTTCACAAGCTGGAAAGTGACATACTTTGAGATAAACTCTGTTATGTCTCTCTTCATGGTGACCCATTAGTATTGTCTTATATCCGGGTATATCTTGTCCCCACCAGTATGTATCATAAATATAGAATCGTGAGACTCAGTCATAACTTCATGTCTCAAGTCCTCATCCTCGGGCACTACTAATCTCCCATTAAAGCGTAGGCCTCCCTTGGAGCTGACTGAGTAAGACTATGGACCCTCAGCTAATAAATGTCATACCCTGTCCTGATAGAACTGATCCTATACCTATGCCTTCACTACCCGTATAACAATCTCGGGAGTGATAGTCATAACTTCCATGTATGCTCTGACAACCTCATCCTCCTGCGGGAGCTCACTCCACTTTTCTTTCCACACGTCCGTAAAATGTCCAGTAGGTTGTCAGCTCAACGCGTCTTCCACCACGTTAGCCTTAATAGGATGATATTGTATATCAAACTGGTAGTCCTTCACGAGTTCTAGCCACCACATCTGCTTCATGTTTAGATCCTTCTATGTGAAGAGATACTGAAGTGACTTATGATCCGTGAAAAATGTGAATTTCTCCCCCAACAGGTAATATCTCCATATCCTCAACGCAAAAACGATCGCTGCCAGCTCTAAGTTGTGGGTGGGGTAATTCTTCTCATGGGGATTTAGCTTTTGAGATGCATAATATATCTCCCTCTCTTCCTTTTGCAACATACCCCCAAGTCCCTATAAGGATGCATCCGTGTAAACCCGATACTCCACCCCACTCTCAGGCAATACAAGTATGGGTGATGATCTCAGTCTATCTTTCAGCTCATTGAAAGTGAACTAACATTGGTCGCTCCACACAATTTGTATTCCCTTATGAGTCAAGTTCATCAAAGACCCCACAATATTTGAGAACCCCTTAATAAAGAGACTATAATATCCGGCTAACCCAAGAAGATGCGAATCTCGATCGGTGTCATGAGCTACCCCACTCCCTCACCACCGATACCTTACTCGGGTCAATAGCTATGCACCTATCGGACACAATGTGGCCAAGAAATTGTACCTCTCAAAGCTAGAATCCATACTTACTAAATTTGGCGTATAACTGATGGTCCCGTAATGTCTACAGAACCATACATAAATAATCGGCGTGATCCTCCTCCATCCGTGAGTAAATCGGGATGTCATCGATGAATACTATCACAAACTGATCCAAAAACTCATGGAATACTATATTCATGAGGTCCATGAACACTGCAGGCACATTGGTGAGGCCAAATGGCATTACCCTAAACTCGTAGGATCCATACCGTGATAGGAAAGTAGTCTTAGGAATATCCGCCTCCCAAATACGCTACTGGTGATAGCCTGGCCTCAAATCGATTTTGTAGAAGTACGCAGTCCCTCTTAACTGATCAAATAAGTCATCAATACTAGGTAATGGATACTTGTTCCATATCATCACCTTGTTCAGCTCCCTGTAATCCACACGCAAGCGAAGTGAACCATCCCTTTTCTTCATAAACAACATCGGAGAACCCCAGGGCGATGTACTCAACCGAATGAAACCCTGACCAAACAGCTGCTGAATCTTCTCCCTTAGCTCCCCCATCTCTGAGGGGGCCATCCAATGCGGTGCTCAGTCAATCGGTCTCATCCCCGATGTTAAGTCAATGACAAACTCTATTTCTTGGCTCGATGACAACCCGAGTATTTCCTGGAACACATCCTAAAAATCCCTCACTATAGGAATTTAATCTAAGGGAATAACCACCTCCTGTGAGGTATCCTCATCAATGTAATATAAATGAGTGTGTGATCCTCCCTCGGGAAGAGGCATCGCCACAAGTAACATCTTCTATCCAAAATAAAAAACACAATAGTCCTCTCACAGCAATCTACCGTCGCTCTGTAGCCTGCTAACCAGTACATACCTAGAATAATATCATACCCCTCCATATCTAACACTAGGGGGTCTGCCACTAAACTCAGTCTCCCAATCATAATATTGACTCCTCTACAGATCGAATATATCAATGAGCCACTCCCCATCAATGAATCTAAACATATAAGTAGACTGTCGGTTGTCTCTATTAAACTGGTGGCTCATGCAAATCTAGTCTTAATAAATGAATGAGATGCTCCAGTATCAAAAATTACTCTACCCTCGGATCCATGAATAGAAAATGTACCCTCTACTGCAGGTGGCGCTTGAGGTGTTTGAGGCATTGGCACATCCCGTACATTGAATACATGCCCATAGTGAATTTGGCCCTGCTGCTGGGGTGGGGTTGGCGTTGGTGCTAGAGTTGGAGCCTCCTGCCCCTGCTGGGAATCCTGATGGTGTGCCTCGATAAGCTGTGGACAAGCCCTACTCTTGTGACCCTACTGGCCACATGTGAAACATTATCCCTGAAATTGCCTCTGACCCTCTCCCTGTTGGCCCTAACTTAGGCCCTGGTGTCCACCCCCTCGTTTCCCTAGCTCTGATGACCCTAAGGAACCTATTACTGATGGGGAACTTACTAGCCCTATCTATCCGATCTATGCCCTCCAAATTTGAATCTCTTAGCAGAGTTCCCTTGTCGAGAGTTCTGCCCCTATGCGCCCACTGTCTGCTATTGCTGGGGTGGTGCTTCACTAACACTTCTTCCCTTGGTCTCTCTCTGTTGCATAGACTCTGCTCCCCTCTTACTCCCCTTCCTATGACAGTGCAGAAGTGTTGCATTAAAAACATCACTATACGTCATCAACGTTGGATTACCAATCAAATGTTGTTTGATCCTCCAGGCCAAGACATCCATAAATTTTGGCTTCTTTCTCTCTTCGTTACTCACCTCATCTGGCACAAAATTTGTCAGACACATGCACTCATCATCATAATTAGCAACTGAGTGGTCACCCCGACATACCTCATCAAACTTCTTCCTCTATTGTAGGCAGGAAGTATTTGCAGTCAAACCGCACCTAGAACTCTGAAATAGTCATCGAGTCTCTCTCCTCAGTAGTGGTCACTGACTCCTACCAATGAAGGGCTATCCCTGCTAACCTGAAGGTGGCCAACATCTGTATCTGAACCACGCTTCAATCTAACATGCGCAGGTGGTGTTGAATGTTCTTCTTCCATTAGTATGCCACCACTACATCCGTGCCACCCTCGAACTTGGACAGATGGCCCTTCTAGAAGGTCTCTCTGATGCTATGCTAAGTGGATGGCCTTTGCTGGGTTGGAATAGCTGGTGCTACGGGCTGCTGAGCCTGAGGTTGAGGTAAGTGGGTTGACATGGCCCTCATAGCTATCTCTACTGCCTAAGACACTATCACAGCCACCTGAGTAGTAGAAATCATCTCCGGTGGTGGTGGCGATACTTTCTACTCCTGAGGATCCTCCCCCACCTCATTTCTAGCTACGGCCCTCTCAACTCGCTCTCTCCTTGGAGGCATCTGAATATAGATCAAATTGTATAAGCACATAGTTTATAAAAAATATCTCAAAGCACGCAAAGATATAAGAAACATTCCTAATAATAGGGCTCTATATAAAATAAACGATATGCTGAAAACATAGTAAGTTGTATAGATCCTATGGACACTAGAACCTGATGCTCTGATACCATTTGTGACACCACGTCTAATTAAATATCGGGTGATCAGACCTTTATCGAATTAAACCAGGTTTCTCATATGGTTGATTCTTAGCATCACTATCAAAAAACCAAGTTAATTACCAACCACTTAAATTAATTAAACCGGTGAAATTTTTTATCCTTTAAATAAATAGGATAAGAGAATAGTTTGAGGGATAAATCAAAATCCACATGATACTAAAATCCAAACAATCAATAATATGTAAAAGTATCAAAGTCGTGCCAAATAACTGTAGCTAAAATTACAACTAAGAAATAATCCACCATCCAACTACTAACTAAAACTAATACAAAACTGGAACTGTAATGTAATCAATGGACAACAAATCTACACATGAGATATAAGAATAAGACCCTATGATAGATCTAAGTGAAAGAGTCGACTACTCAATAATTCTGTCAGCATCCACAGTGCTACAACTCTGAATCCCGGGAATGAAATCAAGTATGGCGTCCTTGTGGCTGGACACCTAAAAGGTTTTGAATTTTTTTAGCAAGAGTTAGTAATCAAAACATTTTGAAAACATTTAATAAGTAATTTATCTCAATAAAAATCGGTTATTGATTACCCATGTTAGGTTCACACACACTCCCTTTAGTTTCCTCACCTCTCATCTAATGTGAACACCTAACGTTTTATACTTAGCCCACCTAGCTACCACCCAAGCTATCTCGACTAAATTATATAACCAATCTTGTCAATAACATACTCTCCTATATCGCCCATTTAGCACGATTCATTATTAACATATTTCGCAATTTCCTTCATTACATAGGTAACATTCACATATGTTGCATTTAAGCATCATAATCAAGTCTAACTACTTAATTCATAAAGAATTTCAAATTTATCAGTCAACTTCCATAATTAAGTTTCACTACTTAATTTACTATAGATATTCCCAATCTATTCTTAATCTTGAAATTAAGTTTCTCTCTACTATTTATCATTTAGATGTATATTTATATATATATCATCTACAAGTCTACATTCGCACATAAGTACAATACCATGAAGTATATATTTCGCGCACAATATATACTATAAGGATTATTGGTCCGAATAATCATCAACCCCAATCATCCTATCATTTACATTGGTCTGAATATCCCTCGAACAAAAAGTTAATGTTATTCATATCCATATTGTTCCGGATAGTCATCTACCCCAATATCATTCATCTTCGATTTGGTCCGAATAATCATTGACCCCAAATCGAGCTTTCATATATTCCTCCAGATAATCATCGACCCCAATACAGAATTTAACATACTTTAGGTATTCAGAAGGCCTAAGTATCAATAGAATAGGTATTCACACAACCAAATTATTTACTTTTATGTAATATTTTTCCTCTCTAATATTCACAGTACTTATCATTTATTTATGAATCTAATTCACTTTCATAATGATTTGAGTGTTCATGCAACTCTAAGATTCCCTTCCTATACACCTACTGGTCTTTATCAAGTCCCTGCATAGGTATAATAACACTCCTAAGATTCCCTTCCATCATTGGTAATCCTAGAAAATTTAACCAAGAAAAGAACCCAAAATCTTCTAAGGTCGATCGATCGAACAAGTGCATCTTCATCTTCTTTGATTTTTCCCTCTTTATGATTTACTGAAATCCCATAATTCTTCACAAAATTCACATCTGATATATTCCTAACTGTTCTACATGTGTTAGGATTATTTCTAATGTTTCAAACATATTAAAACTTCACTGAAATCAATCAAGAATGAATGAAAGCCCCCAAACTCCTTCATACTATAGTTTTGTGCTCATCCATTAAAATCAATTCAAAACCCAGATTTAAATCCCTAGTAATTATCAAAAATCTTCTGATTTAGAATCCTCTACATATATAAACACTAACTACATGCAATCTTACCAAACATGAAATTAATTAGTGCCTTTCATCAGAGATTTTGATATAAAAATCAATATATTCCTGAAATCCCTACACATGGGTATTATAACTTCAATTTGATTTGCAATAAACACTTGTCTTTGATTGATTGATCATGGTTCTTGGTTGATGATTGATTGCTTCTCCTCCAACCCTTCACCACCTTTGCAATTTTCTCCGTAGGCTTTGGGGAAAATGGTTCTCTCTTTTCTCTAATGGGCTCTCTAATCTTTTATGTTATGATCCCTAACCCCAATATATAAATATCACATATATGGATGTAAATTTTATGGGTTCATGTGCTGCTTTTTTAAAAATGACTGAAAAGCCCTTAATAGGTGCCGATTTGGTCCAAAATTGACCCGGGATCCAAACTATACTTTCAGGTACACTATTTTGACCCATTCGGAATCATTCGTGACCTCTAAATTCCCATACGAGTCAATAAAAATACATTTCTCATTTCTCACCTCAAAAGCGTCTGCACGCGACTCCTGGTGAGATAAACTAGAATACACACATATCACTCGCTATGCCGTATAATAATTATTATTTATTATTTACTATTAACACTTAGTAAATTTCATCAAAGTGTTAATCAATATCTATCTCTCGATTAATATTTAATAATCACATTTATTAAATTAATCACATTACATTACTTCACTCGTGTAATTAAAATAAAATGTATTTTTCGAATTATTTTCCGAATTAATTAAATTAAAAATACGCAGAAATACGGGGTATTACAAGAACAAATGAAGCTCACATCATTTTACGTTCACGAAGACTTTTTCAACAATATTTTGTTGATTCACATACATGCATAAAATAAGAAAGGTTGAGGTGGATTAGAACAAACCAACTACGATTAACGGTTGAGCTACATAAAGGATTGAAAGATGTTGTTCTTGCAGGAGATTCAACATCGTCATTTGTAGGGAAACGTATTATCCTTCCGTCAAGTTTTACTGGAGTTCCACTTTATATGGATCAAAATTTCCAAGATGAAATGGCTATTTATAGATTCTTTGGAAATCCAGATATGTTTATCTCATTCACAGCGAATCCTAAATGGCCCGAAATCACAAATTTTCTTAAACCCACTCCTGGACAGATATTATCACATGAGTTTTTACAATAAAACTTGATGATCTAATGAAAGATTTAGTCCATGGAAAACACTTTGGGAAAGTAATGGAAGGTATATTTTATAAATAATTAACCATAATTACAAATCATATTATTTCTTGTCCTAAACATCTATACTATGTCTCTAATAATAACAAGATATAATTTTTATGACATCTATCTACACAATAGAATTCCAGAAAAGTGGATTTCCACAAGGCCACATACTTTTATTCTTACGTGTTGATGCAAAAAAACCAACATCCGCTTATAAGATTATTTCTGCTGAATTACCTGATTGTATTAGCGACCTAGTTGGATATGCATCAATTTCACAATTCATGATGCACGGCCCCTATGAGCACACGAATCCCCAATCACCTTGTATGGAAAATGGATATTGTTAAAACAAATCCCCAAAAATTTCACAAAAATGACTAAATTGGATGAAAATGGATTCCCAATTTATAGATGGAGAGATGATGGTAGGTTTGTAGAGAAGATGGGAATAAGACTTGACAATAGATTTGTAGTTTCCCACAATATTGACTTGGTCGTGAAATACCAAGCTCACATAAATGTAAAATGGGCAATAAATTAAGGGCAATTAAGTACCTTTTACAGTACATAAATAAAGGCCCAGATAGAACTACAATGGAGCTCATGAAATCAATTGTCTGAATTCATGATAAGTTAATGAAGAAATTTTAGAGGTTAATGAAATCAAAACATTCCTTGATTGTTGTTACTTATCTTCATGTGAAGCTTGTTGGAGAATTAATCAATGTCATCTACAATATCGAAGCATCAACGTTGAGCGTTTGACATTTCATCTGCCGAATGAGCACATTGTCACTTTTGAAGATTCTGACAATTTAGATACTGTGATTGAAAGGGTAAATATTTAGAAGACTATGTTTACATAATGGATGGTAACAAATTGCATCCATGATGATGCGATGGAGTTAACCTATGTTGAATTTCGTTCAAAAATGGGTTGGGGACTCACAAGAAAAGGAATGGTTTAGAAGAAAAAATTTAGGCACATGCTTAGATCATATAATATATCCTCATCCAACCTCTGGTGATAAATTTTACATTCATATGCTCCTCAAAGTTATCCATAGAGTGAGAAATTACGATAAGGTGAAGACTGCTAATGAATTTGTTTATCCAACATGCAAAGTTGCACTCTTGGGCGGTTAGAAGATGAAAGAATGGCACGACACTCTAAATTAAGCTTCGCAGTGGGCTATAGGTAATCAGTTATGTGACCTAATTGTTGTAATCCTTCTTTTTTGAGAAGCTGTTGATCCAAAAAGGCTTTGGGATGAAAATTGGGAGGTTCTATTTGAAGATTTGTTTCATCGCCAAAGAAAACTTTTAGGATTCCCTCATCTTATTTTGAGTGAAAATAAATTGAAAGTTAAACTCTTCATGAAATTGAGTATATTTTGAACAAAAATGGGAAATGCCTAAAATATTTCTCACCAATGCCACTTTCGGATGCTAAAATGATTCGAGAAAGGGATAATAGGCTCTTAAGAGAGGAACTTTTATACGATGTAGATTCTTTCGCATGCGACCATACTAACATGTTCAACGCATTGAATGATGAGTAATTGGATGTTTACAATCATGTTCTACGATCCATATACAAAAGAAAATGAGGTTTTTAGTTCATAAATAGTGCAGGTGGAACAGGGAAATTATTTTTGTATAAAACCACTCTTTCACGTTTGGGTTTAGAGGGAAAAGTGGTTCTCGGAGTTGCATCATCTGGAATGGCATTAGTATTGATACCAAGTGGAAGAACCCCTTATTCAATATTTAAAATTCCCATTGATATTCATGCAAAATAAGCATACGATATTCATCAATGGAATCATCTTACAGAGCTCATTAGGAAAACAAGCCTAATTATTTGGGATAAGGTTCCTATGAACCACCGTAATTATTTTGAAGTAGCTGACAGAATATTAAGCGACATAATGCGGTTCGATGATAAAAATTCTTCTGAAAAGGCTTTTGGAGGAATTATCGTTATTCTTGGTGGAGATTTTTTCCAAACACTACTTGTTGTTCATAAGGAAAATAGAGAAGAGATTTTAAAAGAATTAATTAACAAATCAAAGATCTGGAGTTTGTGTCATGTATTCAACCTATCCAAAAACATATGGATACAAGATTCGACTTCATTCATAGATTTGGTCCTTGAACTAGGTGACGAGAAACTGCAAATTGATTCATTCGGAGATGAAGACTATCTGTCATGTGTAAAAATACCTAATTCCAACCTTATACCACATTCAGATAACCCAATTGCTACTATTACCTCAAGTGCATATCCTGATTTATTCAACATATACAATAATCCAGATTACATCAAGGATCGAGCTATTCTTACTCCAACAAACCATATGGTTGACAACGTCAATTCTCACGTACTAAATGTCATTTCGGGAGATGCTACAACATAATTCAGTTCAAACTCAATATCTAAGACTGTAGGGGACATACATGGCCAAGATGTGCTTTTTCCTATTGAATTTTTAAATAGCTTGAACTTTGTTGGGCTCCCAGGTCATATCTTGGAACTAAAGATAGGTTCAGCAATTATACTATTGACAAACATAAACCAAAGTGTCGACTTTGCAATGGGACAAGATTGATCATTACACAATTATCTCCATTGGTCATTGGGGAAAAAAATATCACAAGATCGAATATAGGTAGAAAGGTATTAATTTCAAGAATAGTAATGTCTACAACGAACTCCAAATGGCCATTTATTTTGAGAAGACGCCAATTTCCAGTTCGGTTAGCTTTAAATATGACAATCAACAAAAGTTAAGGCCAAACTCTCGATCAAGTTTTGATTTACTTATCCAAGCCAATATTCAGTCCCAATCAACTATATGATGCTATATCTAGAGTAATTTCAAGCAGTGATCTAAAATTATTTATAAATAATGAAGACCACATTGATAGCCAATACATAAAAAATGTTATCTATGATGAGGTTCTTTCATCTATATCTGTAGGTATGTTTACAAAAATCACTAAATTGTTAATATTCTTATTTCTTTTATTTCTAATTTAACTACCTTAATTCATTTCACTAATAATTTTTTTCTCATAAAACCGATTAGAAACATAAACCAAGTTACAAGACTTGATGATCCTACAAAAGGCAGGGATGGTTGGACCATATTTGCTCATGTTGTCCAAAAATGGGAATCGAGTAATAGATATGGCGATAACAAAAAACTATCAAATGACATGATCTTAGTTTATGACCAGGTAATTTATTTACACATTATCATTTTGATTAATGATATGTCACTCGAAATCATAATATCTTAATCAATATTTTTCCTTTTATAATAAATATTTTTTTGACTTCACAGGGTGACTCGTTACATGTTGTCATGTGGAGTTACTTACATGGAATATTCGGCAATACACTGGATCACGGAAAAGTCTACACAACTAATTTCAGAGTTATGGAGAACAAGCGTAGCTATAGGGTCTCATCCCAGAATCTAATATTTCAATTCCTTCCATCATTAAGGATGATGCATTCTTAAACTCATAATTCTCCCATTCCCAAATATGATTTCTAATTTTTGGAATTCGGGGAACTGACATCTAAATTGGTAAATGACACATATCTCACAAGTATATTATATTCATTACTCAATCTTCATTTTACAATATACGTTAAATTCACTTTATATCTATCTAATAACTAAGTATGTCCTCAAATGTCTTGGACCTTTTGACACCAATATTACCTGTTGAGGATCAGCCTGTTAGGGCTTCGATAGTAAAAAAAAAAGGATTTTAAAGATTGGAAATCCAAGGTTTTCTTATTTTGATAATGTTTTATTCCTTCAACTATAATATTTAATAAGAATAATTCCTTAACCACATATGCCATTCTACAACGGGGAAAGGATTTCTATCACTCTATGGACCGATGAAATTACGCTCATAACTGAAGATATGTGCAAGAATTTAATAAATCAATTGATTGTAGCTGTTTTCACAACTAGAGTAAAACAATTTAGAGGTACTTCTAATATATTTTTTATCACATCCTATTTATAACTATTCATGATTTTAAATTAAACAATTTACTATTCATAGCACGTTTATTTTGTAGGGAATTTTTCTCTGTCAGCAACAAACGTATCCAAAGTTTATATCACTTCAGCTGTTCAAGCCACTAAAGACTTTATAACCGAGTAAGAAATTCTAATTTCCACTTTCATTATAAGAGAAATATATTACATTTGTTTGTTCTCATCTTACTTCTTCAATTTATTGATCATTGTATATTTTTGCATCTTATAGCATCCAATATTCTGAAATTTAACTACAACGGTCCACTTACTCAATTTCTCCAATTTAATTGCCCTTTATGACATTCTCATCTCCCATATTTGTTCAATGTAAACCATTTATTTTTCACTCATCACATTCATAACACTACACTCTGTCTATACATATGATTTACATTTATATTTAAACTACAAGAACATGATCAATCACATAATAAATAAAATTCCTAAATTTTCACTTCATAATCTATGTACTTTCAACTATATCAAAAGACTATAAAATTTTACTTCTTCGTAACTGTTAAAAAAATTATTCTTCTAACTACTTGGTTTAGATATTCAGCAAGTATAATTCCACAAGGAGATATGTTTTGTAAACTTCATTTATTTTCATTTAGAAGCAAATGAATGAACCAAACTTATATCTGTCTTGCCCTATGCCATACATTTGTTAAAAACAGTTGATATTGGAGTGCTTAACATATTTTGTTAACTATAGCTTTGTACTTGATTTCATCTTACTTACATATGAACATCACATGGTTTTGGTTTCTTATGTTTCTTCAATCTACATTATCTAATTAAAACTTATTATTTGTATTTTACTTCAATATTTTGGCAACGTTTTCCCCAGCATATATTTATGACATTAACCATAACTACATAACATATATTATAATTCATTTTTTTCCGCATATATCTATTGATTTACTTGTATAATATAATAACATAAAATCAACTAATGATAATGTGGTGATAATTGTATTGGAACCATTGCCTTTTTCTATTCATTTACCCCTGTGTGATAAATACATTGTTGTTCTACTTTTATGCCTGAATATGTTTATATCACACTCAATTTTAAATTGGACTATACTTTGTGATAACTTTGTTTCATCGTGTTATGAATATAATTTGTTTTTTTGTTCCTTTGAAATTAACATATGAAATTAATAATTGTTTAATTTGATTTGTGTATGGTTTTTGTTTAATGAAGCATTTGTATTGGGAATCTGACATGTTGCCACTAAGCTATCAGCATACTCAAAATATGTTTTTCCCGTATCCTAAGTTAGTTTTTCAAATTTTTTAATTTCTTCTTCTAGCGAATCGGTTCACACTGTATTTTATTCTTTGCTTGAGTCAATTATTACATAAAACTACAAATGTAAGTTTATACTGAAATATAGCTACAGAACTAAAAAGCAAGAATTTGATAAGTTTTCCCTACATTACTCCCTTCGTTTAAGCTTTATTTTGCAAAAAAGAATCAAGACTACCTATATATTCGATGTTTATAATTATTTACACTATTTGAATTTTAGTAAACGAATATGTTTCTTCATTCGCTGCATATATAGAAGGATATGCAGATGAGGTCCTTTTATAATAAGTATGTTAAAATGTACACAAAACGGCTCATTGTGATGGGAAGGACCATAATGGATAAGCTTATGCAATGTTCTATTGATATTAATACATTAGCCACTGCAAAATTATTAATTATAATCACAAAATTAGAGGTTGATGCATCAAGAGTCATCCTCAAAATATGATTTTATACTATTAGAAGATGCTGAATTTAATTGAGGACTTCATATTTGAACTTCATAATAACTAACAGTTGTCTCTAACGAACATATATCTTTTTTATGGATGACTTCTAATGTTGTGTATACGTTTAAGGTTTATATAATTGCATTATAAATTTTATTGTGATTTTCATGAATGAAAAATAATTTTTTGTTGTTCAAATTGTGTTATCGAAATACCAAAACGTTGTTTATAGGCTTAGTTGATGTAGTAATAATGTTTTCAATTTTTACTTTCAACTAAAACCTATGTTTGAAGATACTAAGGATTTCATCCATTTTTAGGCATAAACAAAACCCTATTCATACTAAGAAAATCTCTCAGAAAACAGCCTACGTATCGTTTGTCTTGCCTAACACCATGGTACCTAATGCATAAACATGTAATTGTTAACTACCTAATTTACCTATGCCAACTACTTTATCATAACTTCCAAACTACTGGTCTTCTTGTCCTTTTTTGATTACTAACTTCACACATATGCTTCCTCACATCACTATTCATTTATTCATATTTCATTTCCAAATTAATTATCCTATTCATTTGCATTTTTGCATTATCTTCCACCCTTTATTTCATCATGAATCATATCTCCCAACTTTTACCAACTTCTATTTAATTCATATTATGGAAGCGTAGGGGTGGGTGTCTTATGCGTGTGTGTCTGAAGAGTGCGCGTGCGTTCAAATACATAAATTATTTAATTAAATTCAGTTTTTCAATTAAATCCTAAAATCATGCATCTAGGTGTGATTGAAATCCATATGAAACATGCAAGAACAGTCAATCACAAACGAAACACACAAATGAGGAAAAATCCCCCAAAGGGGCAAAACCTTTTTATTTTCACTATAATTTATAAAAATGATTACACGAATTACAATGAAAAAAAGAACGACATACGAAATACCCTCAGGCATCAGTTTCGCTATCTCGGGTGGAATCTCCAGCAAGAACTCCAGGTGGGCAGCAATGAAGAAGAGAACGACTTATCTACAAATTACTCCACATGAGTAAAAATGATCCTCATGAAGGTTTAATGATTCACATACATTGATGGGAGTGTTTATGTGAATAAACAAGGTGTAAAACCTTAAAAACTGAAGTCTATTTTTTGGGCTATGAAAACGTAGAAACTAGTGCGTAAAGGACTTGAAAAATGTGTAAAAGGAACACTGGTATTTATACGAAAATCGATGTGGCGGCATCGCTCGAACGAGATAGGCATCTCACTCGAACGAAGGACATGTGTCGTTCGAACGACATCGCGCGAGATGCTTATCTCGCTCGAACGACAGTGCAATCTCGTTTAAATGAGCTCGTCGATCGAGGCACTCCGCTTCTACAGTTAGAAAAATTTCTTCTTTTAATAAAAATAATTCAGACTTCGAAAAACACATTTTCTGAAAAATTTCCCAAGTATTTATGCAAATATATAAAACTCCATTAAATCATTTTACCAATAATGTGTCGTGGAGTAGTGGGAAATAGTTGAGCAACACGTCACATATAGCATGATGCACATGGGAAGATGATGGATTTGGATAAAGTCCGTCGTGGATGATCGTGATGACGTGCCGAATGTAGCGGTATAATACATACAAACTATGATCTAGGGAAAATAGAAAATTCCTAGATTCTACCTTGTACATTCATAAAATTATGTCCTTACAGTGTCAAATCAAACCAATTTTTACCAAAAAATATCCAACTTTTAATTTGCACCAAACCGAGTTGTAAAAACCCAATTATTACTTTAAACCAATTTTATCTTGATTAATCCTAAACATGTATCTAGTGATTAAAGAAAGTAAAGTAAAGTAAAGAATACTCACAACGGAGGATGTACGAGGAAAAAACCCAAAACAAGAAAACAACCTAGGATGACCCAAGACAGACAATCACTATGAACTAAGGTTTTACAAAGACAAATTTGCCTTACTCAATGACTCGATCCCCACGAGTCTTAATGCTCCTTCTGATCTTCTATCGTTCTTCAATAGTGCCCATGCAGAAATTTCGTCTTCCATGATACCTGTCCACAACACACACGTCCACGTATGTCTCGGTGTCTACCGAATGGCTTTGATTTGTCTACGATGTCGAACAAGAAGTCCTTCTCTTTTCTTCACCGCAAAACCCTGATGTTCAATGGTAGAATAAACCTTCTTGGTGTAGAAAGATCACGTAAACATATAATAATGATAATTCGGATCTTTGCAAACTCTAAGGATGTGTTTAAGCTTTTTCAACCTTAGAAAACATGTGCAAACAACGTATTGGATTGTATACAGTTTTTCCAGATGCACACTTATGAAACTCTGACGAAACCACGCTTTAAATAGGAATTAAGTGTCGCCTCGAAAAATGTGTCGTTCGAACCACAGAGCCACGTCATTCGCGTGACATAGGTATCTCGTTCGAACGAGATCTTATGTCGTTTGAACGACGCTGCGTAGGTTTGACTTTTTTTAAATTTTTGTTTAAAACGTCTCTTCCTAAAGAGATCCAAATATATCAAATCTATTTCGAGCTTATTGGAATAAAACGAAGTGTAAACCATTTAAAATGCTTTAAAAAAAAATTCTTTATAAAAATACATCCTTATCTTTTATAAAAACAATTCCGAACACCATTAATTATACGCATTCATACATGTGTGATCTTGGAATGCAATTAACTTGAAGACGAACAAACTTGCACCAATTAAACTTCGGCATGATTATTTTTTTGAAGCTTTGCCGCAACATCTTCAATTTTCTTCAATACGTCGTAGACCAAGTGAGATCGTGATAAAATAAAATCTCCCTATGACATTTTACAAACACAGTTTTGTTCACAGAATTAAGTCAAAGCAATACAGGGACTCAATTGGAAATTTATGTCCTAAAAAATCTCCCCCTCTGACTATTTCGGGACAAAACTAATTCAGTGAAATGCCTAAGTCGGGCTTTCAAGCCGTATGACACCTAAATCCCATACCATAAATAAAAAAAATATATAGGACATAGACTATTATATGTAGCACCGCCAAGCATGAACCGTTTGAATGTGATATAGACTTGAAATCTCGAATCGCTGAAGCATACCTACACACATGAAACAGACAAACAAATACCAAGTGAAGTATGGAGGAACAAATGAAACCAATATGTATATGCAAATGGTACCAAACAAAATAGATATCAATATGAATAAACTCTGAAAAATCATTTGTTATTAAACAATTTGAGCAACAAAATGATACCAAATTTAAACTACCAATTTGAAAAATATGTAAACCAAAACATGATCAAATCTCCCCCTAAATCACATACATCTCTCCCCCTTTTTATCTCTAATAGATAATACGGTGAAAAGATAAACCACAAGTATCTAGCATGAGAATATACCAATTTGAATCAATTTGAAATCGCTGAATGATCAAGAAACAACCAACTAAATATGATCAAGTAGTGACAACTCTGTATCTAGTACACAAATGAATCACACAAAGGATATATCAATCTAATCAGGTGTGATAAACGAAATCATATGCAAAATATCAATAATGAAGCAGTAAAACCTACATATAAACCAGTCAGTCCAAAAACACTTCCAGCAGTACCAAAAATATATACCATAATAACCAGTGGACTGCAAACCAATCAGGAGCAAGAAATCAGGTTGTCGTTCGAACGAGCCAGTGACGTCACTTAAACGAGATGAGGACATCGTTCGAACGATACTTCACACGACATAGTAATGTCATTAGAACGAGATCTCACGACATGCCAAACTTTCACATTTTCCCATAAATATGTTATATTTTTGCCCAGTGAAAAAATTTCTAGAAAAAAATCAGTAGAAGGTCCTGACAGCAGCAAAACAGTGTTAAAACAGTAATCTTTTAACACAAAACGCAAAAACTCATAAAAATTAACAATGTGAGTTACATGAAAACGTAGTATCGATGTTCTCAAACATGGACATGAAATGAATGAGCGTGAAACTACAACAAATGAGTCATAATTCCAACACATCGAAAATATCAAGAAGCTCTAATTGATATCGATAAATCATCAAACTTTATTATAGCCATATGACGATTAAAGTGTGAGCTAAATGAACTAAACAAACTACATGCACACAAATCCAGAATTTTGACGATTCTACAAACAATAGCATCAAATTGCAATGTTTTAACATTAGGATTAGTTGTGCAAACCCGTTTAAAAATTTTTCCAACCAAACTCCCTCATAAACATACTTTTTCAAGTTCTTTTGAGGTTTCTAGCATTCTTAACTTAGAGAAAATCTTATTGGCCCTTTTTTTAGCATTTTTCTTTTTCTTTTGGGCTCTTTTAAACGGTGGCTTTCAAGACGAGTTAATTTTGAACTCTTGCAGCCCTTTCTCGTGAATCACTCGTCATTTTTTTCAATTCAAATCCTCACGATAAACGATTCTTACATGCACACTTCTCCTTAAGTCTACTTAAGCATAGATGACAAGATTGAGATAAGAACGCCTCACCAAATTCAAATATGCAAGAGAAGTCAAACATCCATATAAACTCGTTCATGTGTTTAATGTTGGTGTATATACAAAGTCGAATCAAAATGCATATCAACTTCGAAACAACTCCCTATAAAAAATGGTTAAGATCATTCTAAGCATCGATAGTAATGGCCAAATGTCCTAGCCACATGAATAATGAAACGATTGGGGGGGGGGGGGTCCAAGCACACCAATATGCAACATCAAACATGTAAACTAAAAAAAAACGAAAATCTTTTTGGATTTCATATTTGGACTCAAATAAAAGTAAAATCTTTTTGGGTTTTCAAAAGTTTTCTCAAAAACAAAATCTTTTTGTATTTTTCAAATAAGACTCAAACAAATGAAAAATGTAATACAAAGAGATAAACATGTCATAACACTAGAAAATTATAAGCATGATGCCAGGGCTAGCGTATGACAAAACATGCAAGCTACTATCCATAAGAAATAACGAGAGATGAATCATGTTCATGCATATGAGAATCAACTAACGAAGAATTTAACATCTCCAAAATGGACTTTCTAACCCAAACTGGTGTATACCTAACAAAGCGGGTTTTGGGAACCAATGAAACACTACGTTTAAACTTCATAGGGTCTTTTCTAAGATCAAAACAAAAACTCCTAATGTGACCTTTCCTACCACAATGCGAACATGTGAAAACACGATGAGGAACGGGGCCTTCAGGTTGACATTTTCTAATACCCTCGGGTGTGGTTGACGCTCTAAAACAAACTATGGTTTTGGATTTTACATTCGAACCACTAGAACAAGATAAGCCGCTACCATCACTACTCGTGTCATTTAAATCAATTTTTAACTTCAAAACTTTTCGACTCAAGTAAATGATTAGACTCTTCAAACTTTCGGGACTCCTTCTTTAACTTTTCAATTACCCCTAGAAGGTTATCTCGCTCCCCCTCAATGTGAGCAAACTTATCCCTAAGAGCCTTTTCTCGTGCCACAAAATCATTAATCAAATTATTTTCCTCAACGGAACAAACCCTAGAATTTCTCAAATCCTCTAACTGTTTTTCTAAAATGAGGACTCTATCATCACTCTCCTTTTTTGACCAATTTAACATATTAAAATCATTAAACAAGCAACTAAACTTCTCACAACAAATATCTCTATGAATTTTAAAATTTTGCAAATATTCAATCCTATTTTTGAAACTGGAATTTTCTTTCTCCAAAACTTCAATACGTTTTGCAAATTTTAAATTTAAACGATGTAAATCGTCAAATCTTAGAGAATCCATCGAGAGAAAACAATCACATGAGAGATAAACAAACACACGGGATCACAAAAAAATATATTATGTTTTCTAGCTCTGATACCAATTTGTGGAAACGTAGGGGTGCGTGTCTTATGCGTGTGTGTCAAATCAAACCAATTTTTACCAAAAATTATCGAACTTTTAATTTGCACCAAACCAAGTTGTGAAAACCCAATTCTTACTTTAAACCAATTTTATCTTGATTAATTCTAAACATGAATCTACTGATTAAAGCAAGTAAAGTAAAGTAAAGAATACTCACAACGCAGGATGTACGAGGAAAAAACCCAAAACGGGAAAACATCCTCGAATGGCCCAAACCAGACAATCACTATGAACAAAGGTTTTACGAAGACAGATTAGCCTTACTCAATGGCTCGATCCCCACGGGTCTTGACGCTCCTTATGATCTTCTACCGTTCTTCAATAGTGCCCACGTAGAAATTTCATCTTCCACGATACCTATCCACAACACACGCGTCTACGTATGTCTCGATGTCCACCGAATGGATTTGATTCATCTAAGATGTTGAACAAGAAGTCCTTCTCTTTTCTTCACCAAAAACCCTGATGTTCAATGGTAGAACAAACCTTCTTGGTGGAGCAAGATCACGTAAACATATAATAATGATAAATTAGATATTTGCAAACTATAAGGATGTGTTTAATCTTTTTAAAGTTTAGAAAACATGTGCAAACAACGTACTAGATCGTATACTATTTTTCCATATGCAAACTTACAAAACTCTAACGAAACCACGCTTTAAAAAGGAATTAAGCACCGCCTTGAAAAATATTTCGTTCGAACGACAGAGCCACATCGTTCGCGCGACATAGGTATCTCGTTCGAACGAGATCTTATGTCGTTTGAACGAAGCTACGTTGGTTTGACTTTTTTTTTAAAACATCTCTTCCAAAAGAGATCCAAATTAGTCGAACTCTATTTCGAGCTTATCAGAATAAAATGAAGTGTAAACTATTTACAACACTTTAAAACATTTTAAAACATTTTTCTTTATAAAAATACATCCTTATCTTTTATAAAAATAATTTTGAGCACCATTAATGATACACATTCATACTTGTGTGATCTCGGAATGCAATTAACTTGAAGACGAATAAACTTGCACCAATTAAACTTCGGCATGATTATTTCTTTGAAGCTTTGCCGCAACATCTTCAATTTTCTTCAATACGTCATATACCAAGTGGGATTGTGACAAAATAAAATCTCCCTATGACATATTACAAACATAGTTTTGTTCACGGAATTAAGTCAAAACAATACAGGGACTGAATTGAAAATTTATGTCCTTACACATATAGACTTCATAACGAACAACGATTATTCTTCCTCGCAACTAATCCAACAAGGTGCAACATTTCAAAGCATAAAAATGAAGGAGGTTTTAAATCGAATGAAGATATCTTGGCTCTTTGTTTTGACTCTCCAAATAAGGTATCCTATTAGAAATATAAAATTGCTAATTATCTTTCATTATCTGCTAATAATATAAATTTGACAAGTTCTATACGTCATTTGCCAAGCAATGATCACCGGTGTAGATGAACATGTTGGCTTGTATTATCCAGCATGCAACTATTGTAACAAGAAACTAAAACATAATAGTAATTTCTTCTTCTATGATCCATGCAACATCGACATTCTAATTCCTTCTCCTAGGTATAATATTCTTACTACTCATTTTTCTTTACTGTTTAATCTAACACTTTATAACAAACTACAATCCTCCATAAATAGTTACAAACTGCAAATCAACGTCAAGGATGAAACGACTTGCAACCCATTTGTCTCTTCAACAAAAAGATGAATATTTGATCAAAGTCCCATGTTCTGAGCTTGCACAAATTACCCATGACGTTAGTGTATGTTTTTCCTAATCATTTATAATGTTTTCTCACAACATTCATCTTACATAATTTTTATTCACACATACGATCTTCAGTATTATCTCCAGTTCACCAAAGATCCACTTCCACTTGTAATAACAAGGATCATCAGTACCTCCCATAGATTTTGCCTCAAGCTCAATAACTACAACTTATTTAGTTGTCATTAACACTACATTGTGTCAACCATTTTTCAAAATTCCTTAATCGAAGATAATTCAAAGAGTAACAACCCAAATTATATGGTATTGTATTCAAAATTTTCTACTACATTTTTTGTCCTTGCTCTAATCCTATATAATTTACATAAAAGGAAACATGTCCATTAATTCGCAATCAAGTTCCTATCATTATAAGAGGCAATCAAATCAACATTCATGGAATTCACATAAAACACTTCCTTCCACTGACATCGAAATCGAACATATCTCTAAAAAGAGCGTCAAGGTATTTTTAATTTATTATCTATTAGCCTTCTGTTCACCTTTACAATATACTATTCTAATATTTTTTAATATATATTTTTCCATAATTATAGGAACATTTATGAAAGGAAAAAAAGGATGTTGTAGATTCAAGTTCAGGAGTGCCATCTTCTTCATCAAATTACACCCTATGTTACTACATTCCATTTCTACTTTATTGTCTCGCTCTATGTAAAACATTGACATTTTTTTTCAATATTTCTACATTCTGTTTAATTATCACCACTACTCTACAATTTTACTCTATCGCCTATTTATTTTAACTACTTTCAATTTTTCACTTGGCTTCGTTTATTATGCATTCAATAACCCACCTATTACCATTCTAAAATGCATAACAAGAAACTAAATATCCTCAAATCTAAGGTGTCAGCGTGGACAACTATATTGTAGGTGCTAATTATAACCAATTTGCTCAGCTTTTTCCCTCTCATATTCTTTCATTTTCCCCACCCCCTCAATGTCTCATAAATGGCGTAAACTCCTCAGTTTCCCTTTCATCACCGCTAAACTAAATTTTTAAATCCTCATCACAATAAATGGCATTCCCTTTAATTCCTCTAAATTTTGATTTTTGACTATGTCTCCCCCTCAACCTCCCACATGTCTTTATATCAAAAACTCTTACTGTAGGTTTTAGGGATGTTCTTGGTTGTTTGATTCATGATATCTAGGTTTGGTAATAAAAAAAAGAAAAGATAAAGTTATATCGAGCATGAGCATGAATGGTGGCCGAAAATGGCTTGGTCGATGGTGGGTTCTTGATGGGTAGTTGGTTACGGCGGGTAAGTGGGTTTTTTGGGTAAAAGGGGATATGGAAGTCGAATCATGGAGAGGAAAATGGATATGTAGGTCGGATCTTGGCGGAGCTATTGTAAAATGACCGAATTATATGGCCGAGTATGGGATCTCGGGTTATGCCGAGCTAGTGGTGTAAGGATGGAATTAAGAGGATGGTGTTGGGTTTTAGGTATGGATTGGAAAATATTTTGACATGGGTCAGAGCCTAAGTAAAATATTTTGAAAATATTTAGTAAGTAGTTAAAGTGCAATAATTAAATATGCATACATATTCTTCGTATTTAAGTTAGTGTCACACTCTCTTGAGGTATGGCTCGCCGATCATCTAATGTGCACACCTAGCGCTTGCCTGCTAACCTTCATAACTAAGCCACCCCACCTAACTAGCCGTATCACACCTCTTGCAACCACACTACTCTAACATTAGTATTCTTACTTTGATTATTAAGTTATCTACTCATTAACTTATTAATCGGTTCAACTATTTTAATTCATATAACGTTCACACTAGTTATATAGGAATTCACCTTTTTAAATCATATAACTTTCACACTAGTTATATAAAATACATTCACACTTATATATTAATCCCATATATAATTATCTACTCATATTATATACGTACTAGTATACTATAACATTCATACATATGTCGTGTACAATAACCATCCATTCCTGCGTAATAACTCACCAGATGCTTTATCTAAAATGCTATCAAGTCCTAGGTCTACACATTCTTAACCCGACTACCTCATGTCGGACTCACTCTTGAGATTGAGAAAGAACAACAACAACAACAATAATAATAATAATAATAATAATAATAATAATAATAATAATAATAATAATAATAATAATAATAATAATAATAATAATAATAATAATAATAATAATAATAATAATAATAATAATAATAATAATAATAATAAGCGTGGTGGAGGCGGTTATAGTTCTCCGGGTGTGAGACTGAATCATACCCAAGGCGTCTCACCCCGAAAACAATCACAACATATAAATAATGGACTTTATGACCCGAGGATTATACTCTCCTTGCTCCCCAAGCCATGAGATTCACCGACATCGTGCAACCTCCAATGATAGCACTAGAGGGGTATGTATTTCTATAAATATCATTCACACCGATATATATAAAGCACACAAATATATATATATGCTATCACACTAATCGTATGCATATATTGAATAAGGTTCTAAACCCGTGCCTAACACCCGTGACACTAGCCCAAAAATACCCCAAGTCTATATCCAAACATGTAATTTTATTAATCACACATTAATTATTTTTCATTCAAGCTGTGTCACCAAACTATAATACCTAGACTCTCTCAGTCGGTCTGTATCTTCATCTCTTAGAATTTATTACACACAATTCCACCATTAAGGTTAACACCTCTGGTCAAATTAAATATTCGATAATTTATTACATATCTCCATAATAAATTAAACCGGTTACCCCGTCCCTATCTCCCATAGCACTCCGCCTAAAAAAATTCGAGTCATAACCCCGACTCTTAATTAAATTAATTTGACCTCAATTAATTTTTCTATCCAAGTGGTGTCACTTAACCATAACTTAGTCCGTAATTTAATCTTTTAGGATTTATTATGCAAGGTTCCACTAATAAGTTTGACCCACTTATTAATTTTTTTTATATTCCTTAATACACATCTCTTAACATCCTAGATACTCACCTCCACTATTTTCACCCAATTAAATTACTTTATACCCACAATTAAACCACCAAAAATATTCCAAGCCAAAAAATAGAAAAAACAAAAATATATCCCAGGCAACAAAGAAACGAGTTGTAAACTTTCTCCACATCATTTCAACAACTCCTTAAGTCGTTCGAACGACCGTCCACTCACCAACGACTTCGTCTTCCTTACGGGTATGGTGCTGCCATTGATGAATCTTCCAAGGTAACTCCCATCAAATACTCAATCGTGGCATACCCCACTTTAAATACTTTATTCCTCCTATTCCCAATCTTCCATATGCTTTTCAACAGTCACCATCCCAAATAAATTCACAAAAAAGTATACCGACGAAATATGTCAAACTGGACGAGTTTTGCCGTTGGCGGAGGCATCCCCATCCCCGGACGATGTCCTGCACATTTGTTCCCAAAAGGCTCTGTGGTTCCTACCCAATCTTACTTAATTCATTATAGGAGTCATCCATCATTAATGGTTTCCACCACCAATAATTTATCAACAGATTGGGTTTACGGGGTTACACAATCCCCAAATCTAAAATTGTTCCCACACAAAATTTAAATCCACAAAATTTCTCCTCGATATGAAATCCGGTCTCTAGTTCTAATGATAGAACTTGGTTTCCTGAGATTTATTTGGTGATTTAACAAAACATAGACACCAATTAGTTACACTCGCCTCGTATGAAAAACCCACCCGAACACGGACTTTGATTACACCTCCTATGATACCAATCGAAATACTGCAATTAAATTTAAAGCAAGTTCAACTACTTGCCTGAATGAGTTAGTAGGGTCTGATTTCCTTTGTTGTAGACGAATGTTTAGTGAAGAACACACCAAGTTATTCTTGGTTTGGCTAACAAAAGATCTCCCAATTGTTCCTTTTACTCCTCTACAAAGAAAGGGTTTTCTTATGGAATTGTGTCTGCCACAAACTCCCTAATGTAGTTTTTATATCATTATCCTGAAATTAATCTTATGGGCCAAATTAAAATAGCCCAAACACCCCCGTGTCGTCCCGGTTATGCCTATAAATGCCCCAAGACCCAACTTCTACCCTTGGGTACTCTTTTCCAACTATCTCGACCCATTCAGAATCAACCGTGCACTCAGAATCGACATCCGAGTCACTTTACAAAAATCTCCAAATATCGTCCTCAAATTACGACACTTGTAATTTTTAAAAACAACTCCAATTAATTAAATCTTAATTCACCAATTTAATTAAATCCTAAATAACCAAATTAATTAAATTCTATATCCTCATAAATACGGGGCATTACATATTCCCCCCTTTACAAAGGAATTTTTTCCTCGAAATTAAGATGAGTCTAGTACTCCAAGCCTCGAATACTACCCAACTCACATGCCCTTGAGATCGTTACACATATCTCTGCCCTTTCTAATCACGAATTATATTAAAATTAAATTAATTACCCAGGGCGCCCATACACCCTGTACCCGTTCTTAACCGCACAAATGTTACCCGGCTATTCTAGCCTTAATGCGTAATATAACTTTCAACTCATAGTTAAAATTACCTATATGTATAATAACCAAGGTACCAAACCTATGTCCTACTGTCCAAAGATCTCCCCACTTCCAATGTTGTGCTAAGTTTCATGCGTGGGATGTCTCTCAAAGAGAAATCCAAACAAGGAATCCTCCGATACACTACTACCTAACATTTCCAGCCATTGATACCGTTGGGCCCTCAGTCCATAGCACGTACCCACGAATTCCCATCTTCTGACATAAAAGTGTACTCGCCCACTCTTATGTTTCAAAATACATCATACGATACGACGTCCCTTACTATCACTAGTTTCTTAGCGTGAACCAAATCATGAGCTATATCTCCCCGCTCGATAATGGACCTTTCCATCCTGAATCCCGTCAATAAGCATCCCTACTCCTCGAGATTAAATATAACGATACAAACACTATCTTATAAGTCTATTATGCAACACACTATAACATATATACACACATATATAAAGACTAGACCCTCTTTCAGGTAATAACTAGGACAAGTAAATTGTATCTCCAAATATCAAACACAAAATCTCATCATACTATATACCATAGCCTTAACATCCCAACATAATTGTCACTAACATCTCGTACGTAACATACTTATCTCAAGTTCAGCTCCATACTCTTGGCATGGCTATATCATGCAGGTACTCTTGATTACCCTACCATTTGCAATTTAATTCTTCTCGATACTACCTTACCCATTAACTTGTGGCGCAAAACTTTTCTCAGTGCTTCCTTCGCAACACTACCTGGCTCCACTGGCCATATATCGTAATAGCTCTCATCTTAAAGTGTTTCTTCTACACATTTAATAATTCAACATTTAAAAATAATGCACTAGCATCCAATAATTTCTCACTACTCCCAGAGTTTATTAAGGTCCATGCGTGTAACATCTTGCAGCGAAGCTCAAAATAACTTCCATTAATACTCTATCCCCAAGCATTGTCGATCATTAAAATTCATGTGTCCAAAACACATAACTAAGATATCACAAATTCTATCTTCCGACATAAAAATCAAATCGTCTATGCCCATGTATATCAAGGCATCACACGATACGATGCTTTCACTGTCACTAAGTTCTCAGTACGTAAATAACAATGAGCTAAAAAACTCTTCGCTCAAGGGTGAACCCGGTATACCCTGAATCACATCAGTAAAAGTACATACCCACCGGGATCCAATATAACTAGACGACTGTATTCTCTTACGTCTACTTCATAAAAAAAATCACTGCGAGCTCGAACCTCTTTTAAGTGAGACATCGTAAACATATATGTCCTACCTCGGAACAGCGAACACGATAGTCTTGTTGTAACCGCCAGTTCGTACCTAGGATAAAACCATACCTCGAATATTATTTCTCAAAACGAGCTATCCTCCTGAAATATATCCTCTCGGTGTCCACACCTGCTTCCCTACAGATGGAACTAAAGAGTTCCCCACTATCTTAACGGTAAATATACTCAGACTACAGTGATATTAAAGATGCCTCTATTAAACCCGTTTCTCATGCGAATCTAGTACTAATATATTATTGTGACTTGCTCGTGTCACACAAAACAAACCCCAATAACACTTGCGGTTCAAATGGTTCATGGTATAACACCCTTGTCCCAACCAAACCAAAAGTTCTTATAATTTTTGCCCCTACTGGGCATCCCGTCCTTGTCCCCCAATTCATTGCGGACAATATCCAAACATTTGTTCCTACTCTTTACACATAAGACACCTCTCTCTTTAAACATCTAATGGGAGGATTTGCATTCAAATTTCACCCTAACTTCTTCGTTATTCAAGCTATCTCTCCATGGTTATGGTGTCTGACTCCCATCACTACAACACCGCTCCTTTGAGCCAAAAAAATTCCCAAAATTTAGTCCTGGGAGACACTGCATGCTACCCTATATAATTGAATTTGGGTATTCTCCTTACATTGACATGATAACTTCTATCGTGGTCACCATTCCCAGAATATTCTATGGCTTCTACTGAGCCTCTCCCCTTACAGTCCTTCCAACGGCCTTCGCTGGTAGTCCAAAATTGTTCAGTGTACTAAGCCAAACTGAACTTATATATGAATAGCATCAACTACACTTAATAGTAGGAGAACGTAAGTCACATACGTCAAGGAATACAAAAATCATATAATAAGGCTCTATATCAAAGAACGCTACGCTAAAACTTAATAAGACTCCCAAATCCTGAGGACTCTAGAACTTGATGCTCTGATACCATTTGTCACACCCTGCCTACTAAAATACTCGGTGGCCAGCCCATGATCAGAATAAAATGTTGGTCTCATATGACTCATTCTTAGCATCACTGCCGAAAACCTTTTTAAGGTCATTATCCACCAAGTAATTTAATTAGACAGGTGCTAAATTTTATCTTATACTAATTAACAACATGCAAAAATAAATAATAATTAAACCATCAACGCAAATTGATAATTGAATCAAACGCAGATGAATAATATAAATAAAGGTGACCTAATCAACTATCGGTTCAACAATAAAATCCAAGAATCAACTGAAATAATAAACTGGATACACGAGATCAAATAAATAAATGAATACTATATCTGAGGGTGACATGCCCAAATGAGTACTAGAATAAAGTCCTTACACTATGAATGAATGAACGATGCATCAATAGCAAAGTCCTGAAACATCCACATGAGGTGCAAGTGCGCATCCCTGCATAGAATCCTCAAGCTGGACTTCCCCGTGACTGGAGACCTAAAAGAATTTGGAAAAGAGTTTTACATAGGTTAGAGCCCAAGTAAACATTTTGAAAATATTTAGCAAGCAGTTAAATTGCAATAATTAAATATGCAAGCATACTCATCATATTTAAGTTAATGTCGCATTTTCATGAGGTATGACTCACCCCGCATCTAATGTGCACACCTAACGCTTGTTGGCTAACCTTCATAGCTAAGCTACCCTACCTAACTAGTCGTGTTACATCTCTTTCCACCACACTACTCTAACCCGAGTATTCTTACTTTGATTATTAAGTTATCTACTCATTAACTTATTAATTCGTTCAACTATTTTAATTCATATAACATTCACACTAGTTATATAGGAATTCACCTTTTTAAATTATATAACTTTCAAACTAGTTATATAAAATACATTCACGCTTATGTATTAATCCCGTATATAATTATCTACTCATATTATATACGTACTAGTTTACTATAACATTCACACACATGTCATGTATAATAACCATCCATTCCCACGTAATAACTCACCGTATGCTTTATCTAAAAGGCTATCCTGTCTCAGGTCTGCTTACTCTAACCCGGCTACCTCAAGTCGGACTCACTCTCGATCTTGAGAAAGAATAATAATGGAGGTGGTCATAGTTCCTCGAGTGTGGGACTGAATCATACCCAAGACGTCTCACCTAGAAAAGAATCACAACATATAAATACTGGACGCTATCACCTGGGAATTATACTCTCCCTACTCCTCAATCCAAGGGATTCACCCACATCGCGCAACCTTCGATGATAGCATTAGAGGGGTATGTATTCCTATAAATATCATTCACATCGATATCTATAAAGCGCGCGCGCGCACACACACACACACACACACACACACACACACACACACACATATATATATATATATATATATATATATATATATATATATATATATATATATAATAATAATAATAATAATAATAAAGGAAGAGGGATTTTTTGTCTTTTTCAACTGATGGCTGAGATCGAAAGTTGGGGAGTTTGGTCTTTATCAACTACTGGCTGAGATTAAATAAGAGGTCTTTGAATTTAAAGTTGAAGTAGAGAGCCACGTATATTTGCAGTCACGCTTGGTTCCCACAAATCTGACATACCCCTAATCTATGTCACCCATCCACCTCTCTCTTTGTGCAAATCTGACATACGCATGACTCGAGAAGTCCTTATGTTTTCAAACACTCCATCTACCTCTCCCTTTGTCCATCTGTCTTCTTTAATGCTCTTCAATCTCTCTCTTCTCTCTCATCCGTGCACCATCTCACATATTACCGACTCTTAACGCCCCTTTTAACATCACTAAAAAACACCACTTTTTATATTATCCATTTCATTATTTTTTTTCCTTAGATTTACGACGGTTTAGATGTTGTGGTTCTAAAATTTTTTGTTGCCTTGATGTTTTTTTTTGTTATTGCAATAAAGCTGATATACGGGGTGCTCACATTTAAATTGTTAGGAAGCATTGTCTGTTAATAAATGGGGCTTCAAGATTTCTCTATTATATTCTCTTTCTCTCTCTCTATATATATATGTTTTATTTTTCATTTTTTCATTTAGTTCTTATCTTCATTTTTACTAATTGATGTGGTTGTTCTTTAGATTTTTTGGTGAAGTCTAAGTGGTGTTCGAGGTAGTGGTGGGGAGAGGATACGGGGAAACATCTAACACAGCAATGTAGAAAGGAACTCACGTTGACTAAAAAAATAACACATATCTGTTATGTAATTTTTTGACAAAAAAATAACACAAGTCTGTTATGTAATTTTTTTGGTTTGTTTTTCGGTGGTCTGTTATATAATTTTCGGTGTTCTGTTATATACTTTTTTGACTAAAAAATAGCATAGATCTGTTAGCCAAACCCGAACACAGATTTATTGACGGTCGAAGGTTTTTACTAACACATATTTGGTTTGTTGTTAGGTCCGAAGGGATATGGCGGTTTGGTGGTCGGGTTAGTGTCGGGTCTCCAGATTTGAAGGTCGCCGATTTTGATGGTTTAGTATCAGGTTAGTGTGTGGTTGGCGAGTGGTGGTTAAGGTAGCCGAATTTGATGGTTTGGAGAGTTTACAGTTTATGGTTTGGGTGTGGGTTATGATGAGAGATAGAGAATAAGGTAATTCTGAGTTTGGAGAGCTTACGATATGTATATTTGTGATTCATTCTCTATCGAAGTGAAATCATATAAGAAGGTTTGGAGAATTGGTAGATTCAATAATAGTTTTCGGATCTTCCATTCTCTCAGGTGTCAAACACTTTCCCATCTTAAGGTATTCTCAGGTATGAAACTATTGGTTGAACTCCTCTTCTCTTTTGGGGGGATAATCTGAATATATTGTTTTTTCTCTCGAGCTCTTAACATAAAGTTCGTCATCGAAATGTGCTTCACCAACAGGACGTGATGATCTTCCATTGGATTTTTAGTTCTAGAGTTTTTTTCGAATCTTTATTTCTACACTGTCTATGTAAAAAATGGTGGAATTTTTCCAAATTTTACTACACCAAATCCTGCGAATGGTCACGCCCAGTGGGTCACGGCCCAAGTCCGCAACCAGCTCGTCGCGGACTTTGTCCGTGACCCACTCAATATTTGGTACGACCAATTTTATTACCACACTAAATTATCCATGCTCTGGAAGTGGTCACGGACTAAATCCCTGGCCATAATGGGTCACGGACTTGGGCCGTGACCAGATCGTGACCAGCTTGGCGCCAAAATTCCCTCCAAACAGGTCGCGGATGGGTCACGGACTTGGACTGTGACCAGGTCGTGACCAATTTGGCGCCAAAATTCCCTCCAAACTGGTCGCGGATGGGTCACGGACTTGGGTCGTGACCAAAGGCGCGACGAAGCATAAAACACACACATTAAGAGTCACGGATTAGGGTCGTGACCATTTGTTGGTATGGGTCACGGCTGTAGGCCGTGACCATACATCATTCAAACACCAAGGCTGCTGGAAAGGGGTCACGCATTATGGGTCACTGCCCTAAGCCGTGACCAAATCAAAATCGCCATTGTCCTGCCAGTGAGTAAAGGGTCGCGCGCATGGGTTAAGGCTCTTGTCCGTGACTAAGTTGAAATCGCCATTTCCCCAGTCAGTAATGGGTCACGGCTCTAGGCCGTGACCAGATCGAAATCACCAGCCTCATGGTCATTAATGGGTCGCGCACATCGGGTCACGGGTCTAGGCGGTGACCATAGTCTGGTCTTAAAAAGAAATATTCCCAGCTTCTCATTTATTACGTGCAATTTCATTTGCTGTTAGGGTTCGTGCGATTTCGAGCTCCTGCGATTTCGGTTGGATTTCAGTTGGATTTGCATTTGGATTTCAGTTGGATTTGCATTTGGCTAATCGATTTCAGTTGGTATGTATTGATTCATTTAGATTTCGTGATTTCTATTTAAAGCCCTAATTTTTGTGTATGTATGTGTAGATTTATGTTTGTATGTGTGTATATGTGTGTATGTATAGATTGTATGTATGTGTATGTATAGATTTATGTCAAAAAAAATATTAGGGTTTAGTAAACCTTAAATAGTATGTGTGTGTATGTATAGATTATGTCAATAAACCCTAGATTGTATGTGTGTGTATGTATAGATTATGTCAATAAACCCTAGATTGTATATATGTGTATTTTTTTCGACAAAATATGTTTGTCTTTGTTTTTTTGAGAAAATATAATTAAATGATTTTTTTTGACATACGAGTCGCAAACACGTGTGCACATTACTATAGTGAGATATTGTTGGCTTGGTTGTTGGATACTATGTTGAATTTATTGAATTGATACTAGTGTCGATAAATGTATATGTTATTAAAGTTGTTGGGCATGCTCTTGATTTGCCTATGAAACAGTATATCACAAATCTTGCGATTAATGTGCATTTTTTGTCATACCCAGTGGGTCGCGGACTTGGACCAACAAATAAATTGTGTATAGATTTATGTGTATATGTATGTTTATGTGTGTAATTATGAACAAATTGTTTATGTGTATATGTATGTTTAAACTCTCATAACTTTCAAACCTAAACCTTAATAGCAGGACTCATATTCATGCCCTCGTATACTTTTCTCAGGAAAAATGAGGCACGGTGATAAATACTGTCAACAAGAGTGGGAGAGGTTGCAATTAGACCGCACACATAACTCTTTTATTAGCGTGCGTTATATAGAGGGTACTCCTATTTATAGGTACGGAAATAAAAAGATCGAACAATTTAACTACCTTGTAAATCATGGATTTGATATCCAGCAAGATTACTTGTTCGATCGTATTTTATTCTCTACCAGAGAATTGGGATGCCGTTATACAAAATATATTTCACACACGTAATCCCGACATAGCCCTGACCTTAGTTACGTTGTTGGAGAAGGCGGAAAAAAAATCCACCCGTTATGGATACAACTGCGTACAGAGAGCATTGACATAGACTGTTATGTCTCGCGCCACATGCACGTAAAATTGAATCTTGACAACAAGTTGAGAAATAGGGGATTCCGAGTTCATGTCACTGACATCTACACATCAATCATAGATACCCTTCCTTCTAGTTGGCCACGTGCAAAAATTCGTAGGTTCTTAAAAACTAATACCGAATGGATGGAGATCAGACACATTGAACTTATTCTAAAGTCTTACTTTGAAAAGGTATCTATCTATCTATATATATAAAACTAATTAATCTTGATTAATTAGTTATAATTTCATATTACTATAATTATTTAGTCACTTATATTTTTTAATTTTTGTAGATAATGTCGAGAGGAAACAACCTAAGGGTACCAAGTGCCGATGTAACACCACAACGAGGTTCACCATCTCGTGCAGAACCCGAATTCTCAACAACAATGGTTGAGCAATTCACAACTCCACCAATGGTTCACTCCTCACCAAGTCCAACTCCAAGTGCTCCTACGACCCAATCCAAAACTCCCGTTGCTTTAACGCCCCATCCAACACTCATGATGCCACCCGCTCAAATGAAAAGAAGCCTATTGGCTTCTCCCTTATCGAGAATAACCCGACGGGTGATAGGAATGACGTGCTGAACTTTAAAGCCCGGTGTTTGTCGCTGGGAAAAATGAACGTGGGAGTCGGTGGACCAGACAATTGGAACCTTGTTGATCAAGCTGTCAAAGATGACATACATGACAAACTTTGCAAGCATTTCTCATTTCCTGACCGTTCCAACAATAAGGTTCTATCTCGGGTTGCTGAGGGATTGAGGACATACAGGAGAAACCTTCGAAAGAAACATTTCCGGAAAGAGGCAGCGAGCTCAGATATTTTGGCTTTGAAAGAGAAAGTGCCTCCCAATGTTGAAATGCCGGTGGATCAGTGGAATAAGTTTTTGGAGAATGAGGCGAAGGAAAAAAAGTTGGTCCAGAGGGAGCAAAACAAAAAAAATGGGGCACAAAAAACTGATATCCATAGGCTGGGATCCAAATCATATGAGGATTTGAAGAATGAATGGGAGAGTAGGACAAAAGATGGTCCAGATGCCGGTAAAAACCCAAATCGTTCCAACTTATTCCTTCATGCTCGACGGGACAAAGATAATAAATTCCCGCTGCACTTGGCTAAGACACTGGAATCAATAGAGGCCATCAACAGTCAATCAGATTCGAGCCCTACTGATGACTTTGACCTTGAAAATGATGCCCTGACTAAGACCTTTGGAAAGGACAAAAGGGGGAGGACGAGAGGTGTTGGCTCACATATGCCAAAAACAAAACTTCAACACATTGCACCTCTTGTGGACGAGCTTTCTTCGGTCAAGAATTGTATCTCATCCCAAAAGGACCACCAGTTGAAGACCGATGGGGATGTCCATGAGATTAAAAATTCCCTGGGATTATTGACAAATCAAATTGGGAAACTTGTGAATATTTGGGAAAGTTATAGGCCCCCAATGCCTCCTCAAGGTTACCCTTACCCTACTCCTACTCCTACTCAAGGTTTCACACATCCTTCCCCTCCAACATTCCCCTCTCAAATGCCTCATCCTCCAACATTCCCCTCCCTTGCACCTCCGCCAATCACGGGGCTTGGATCATCGTCAACAACTCACAGTGACTATGGCGAAGAGTACTATATCAAGTAGATGAGAAATTCGAGGTTTGTTGGCATGTGCATACTCATCTCCAGGGTTCCTGGAACTCTACTACATCACCGACCTTTGGAGAAGGGTGAGGCTAAAATAATGGTCGATGAAATATACAACGGCTGCGGAGATGTACCTGTGTACGTTAACAACGGGGATGGGATGGAATTGAGGAATTATGCAAAATCTTTTATTACTTGGCCACTTTATCTGTTGGCCAAGATTTAATAATATTTTCTTTCGTTTCAGTTGTAATAATTTTTTTTTTAGTTGTAAGAATATTGGTTTTGCTTCAGTTGGAATGATATTTTTTTGTTTCAGTTGTAAGAATATTGGTTTTGTTTTGTTTGGAATGATATTTTTTTATTTCAGTCGTAAGAATGTTCTTTTTGTTTCAGTTGTACTAATATTTTTTAACCTATTACCACATGACTGAAATTTGAAGATTATTACATGGATTTCCCACAATACAAAGAGTGGATGGGAGAGACTAACCAGATATCAATTAATCATGTAAAGGGCGTTTATGAATTTGTTAAATACGCTTCCAAAAATCTTAAAAGTGAGAAGATTCCGTGTCCGTGCACTCATTGTATTAACGGAAAATATAAGTCATTGGAAGTTGTTGAGTTGCATTTACTAAAGTGGGGAATCTGTCAAGACTATATAATATGGACATACCATGGTGAAAAAGTTGTACCTTATGTTCCAGAAGAATTACCGGGAGCCGACCGTGTAACGGAACCTCAAGGAGTAGAAGTGGTACATGATTCACCAACACATCGTCCATTGACCGACTTAATTGATGATGTTTACGGACTCCACAACCAACAAAACCACCAACCTATGGATAAAAATAATGCGCATTATGACCTAGTAAATGAACAAATTGATGCTGAACTACTCGGAGATCGGGAATACATACGGTTGAAAGCCGATGCGGCTAGATAGTTGTATAAAGATTGCGATGAAGATCACTCGGTATTATATGTAATGATTGGTTTGCATAATTTGAAGAGTCAATTTGGTTTTTTTGGAAACAGCGTAACCGGAATTCTTAAGTGGGTTAAAGAAATTCTCCCAAAAGAGAACATGTTACCAGACAATTATCCTACCATGAAGAAGAGTTTGAAGGGTTTAGGTTTGAAATACAAATCTATTCATGCTTGCAAGTATGATTGCATATTGTACCGGAATGAGCACGAAGAGAAGGATGAATGTCCTGTATGGAGTGAGCCTAGATATATGGTTTGTGAGAATGGAAATGGCAAACATGCAAAAAATCGCAAGTGCTCGCAAGTCCCACAAAAGGTTTTGAAGTATTTTCCACTTGGGCCAAGGTTAAAACGTTTTTTTACTGTACCGTGGATAGCGGAGTCCATGACATGGCATGCTCGATGCGAGGTGGGTGGGAATTTGATGCGTCATCCGGTTGATTCACTCATCTGGAAAATTTCAAATGCACAACACCATGAATTTGCAAAGGAACCGCGCAACGTTCGTCTTGCAATATCAACCGATGGGTTTAAACCTTTCGGTAATTTAAGTACTAGTCAGAGTTATTGGCCAGTTCTTATGGCGCCTTTAAGTCTTCCTCCGATATTATGCATGAGAAAGGAGTTCACATTGTTATCTCTGTTGATACCCGGGCCGAAGGCTCCCAGTGATGATATTGATATATTCTTAACACCATTAATCGAAGAACTTAAAGAGTTGTGGGATAAAGGCGTGGAGGCGTTCGATTCTCATAAGGGTGAAGAGTTCACACTTAAAGCAATGGTGATGTGGGCGATCCATGATCTTCCTGCTTACGGGACCTTGTCCGGTTGTAATGTTCATGGTTATTATGGATGTCCCATATATGGGGAGGAAACTGAAGCCTGTTGGTTAAAACATAGTGGTAAGTTGAGTTACACGGGTCATCGTAGATTTCTGCCGACCAGTCACCCTTTTAGGAACGACAAGTCTAACTTTTTGCCTGTCGGTCACGAGCGAAGAACGGCACCTATTCGACTTTCTAGTCAGCAAATTGAGGAGAAGGCGGTGGCTGCGACTGCGGGGAATAGGTACGTAGGCAAACACCCCTAGTTTGTAAACCTGAAGCTTAAAGCTAGGGAGGATCCGAACGACCCTAGTAAAGCGAAGCCATGGTCCAGTCGATCAATATTTTTTGATTTGTCGTATTGGAAAGATCATCGTGTAAGGCATATAATTGATGTGATGCACACAGAGAAGAATGTTGCAGAACATTTGATAGGAACATGTCTGGGTGGATCTCATTCCAAAGATGGAGAGCGTGCCCGCCGAGATCTACAGGATATGAAAATAAAGAAGAGACTGTGGTTAAAAAATGATCCAACGACAAGAAGAATTTCTATCCCCCTGACTGCTTTCACTTTGACTACTAGTGAGAAGAAGATCCTCTTAGACACGTTGTTCAACTTGAAGACTCCAACCGGTTATTTTGGTAATTTATGTAGGGTAGTAAGCTACCAAGCAAATGACTTGAAACAGTGCAAGTCTCACGACTAGCACGTAATCATCCAATTAATCCCGTTGTTATTTCGGCATTGCTTCTCTGAACACAAAGATTTCCGTCAAAAAATTATGCAAATCAGTTTGTGTTTTACCCTACTTTGTGCAAAAGTGGTAAACAGAAGGCACATTAAAGCTGCGAAATCAACTTTAGCCGAGGCAATTTGTGTATTAGAGAAATATTTTCCTCCGTCATTCTTCGATATCAGTATCCACCTGCTTGTTCATTTATGCGATGAAGCTTTATTATGTGGTCCCGTGAGGTATCATTGGATGTATCCTTTTGAGCGCTTGATGAAAACCTTAAAAGATTATGTAAAGAATACACGGTATATTGGAGGGTCAATTGCTGAAGAATACGTAACGATGGAATCGTCGCTATTCGCTAGGGAACATATGTCAGAACAAGAGGTGAGGAGGTTTAATCCTCGTGGAGAATGAGTGATAGAGGAACCTGACGAGTTTGAGGACGAATTATCATTTGGGAACCCTAAAGAGGTGAAACTCACAAACCTACAATACGAGCAAGCAACTCGTCATGTCTTCGAATCGCAAGATGAAGTCCAAGACTAGAGAGAGTGAGTATCTACTGAATTCTTCTTCTTTGATTATATGTATTTTTTATTTTATGATCTAAACTCTATAATTTTTCGGTAGGAAGTACGAGAACGAAATTATCCAAAATCAAAGGAGAAATTGGACGACAACTGACTTTAAGGCATGGGTGTCAAAAGAGGTACTTTTCACATCTTATGTGTGCGGTTATTTATTCATGTGTGGTAAAAACATGACCTAATACAAATTCATTAATAAATGCAGCTTCTAAAAAGAGGTGATGTCTCTTCCAGACTTGCACGCCTAGCAAAAGGTCCTAGTTTTCGTGCAAAAGAGTTTAAGAAATTCCGCACCAACGGTTTTGATTTCATTTCATATCCATATGAGGAAAAGCTTTTGACGCAAAATAATGGAATATCAATTTCCGCCTTGACCACCTATATCGCTAGCAAAAGTGATAAAAATCCAAAGAATACGGTGCTAACCTATTATGGGATAATTCAACAAATCCTAGAACTTGATTACTTGGATTTCACAGAAATCGTATTCTATTGTGATTGGGTAAAGGTGGAGGATACAACGAATGCTTGCAAAGTTAATCCCGACTCCAAACTTATTATGGTAGATTTATCAAAGCTGAAGACTAAAGACCGCATAGTCGACGAGCCTTTTATTTGTGCCTTTCAGAATGTAAAGAAGGTATTATACTCGAAGTGCATAAACGATGGCAATTGGTCTATTGTTGTGCATGCACCAAAGGGTATGACTACTGAAGTAGACGCATTAAAGGCTCCAAAAGAGTTCCAGTCAGCTCTTGATGACAACCCTAATTTGAAGGATCTTTTAGTTGATTTAGAGGAAGATTGAGTATCAAAATATTATTTTATCCTCATCAATCTTATTTGTATCCTATTATGATATTGACATTGTATTAGCACTTTACATTAATTTATGAATTTCATCTACTTTTAAGTGTAATGTCCCGCTATTTGTGCAAATGTTAGGTGATTTATCGGTTCTTTTGTTTAGAATAGATATGTTTTCATTTATTTATCTCTATAGTTTGGCTTTAGAGGGCGAAAACCCGAAACAGCCCCCGAACGGCCCCGTAAGGCCCCGTGGGTGGTACTAACACCTCCCACAGGACCAATGTAACTCGTAGGGACAGTGAGTGACGAAAGAACTAGCCCTGGATTTCTTCCTTTGGTTTTGAATTTGATTTTTTGGTTTTACCATTTTTTTAATTGAACATAACTGTTTGCAAAAAATTCATTATTTTTTCACTGTCATAGGATACATTGATGTTGGGGGCGAACTACTATCAAACATAATCTGAAATTGCATCGCTGCTGGCATAGATAAGGTTCTGATTGGCGTTGGGTGTAACAAAATATCCAGGTAATGGATAGACCTATGATGAACTTTATTTTAAGGTTAAATATGCATTGATTCAATTTTTTAATTATTTTGGGTTTGGATCCTATTTATGTCTAAACCCCGTAATTTTAAGTTTTTTGTGCCCCCTATAGCTTGGGTATTGTTGGCGCATTTGTTTCTTGTCACTTCCAGTGGGGGGGGGGGGGGAGGGGGGGAGCACATAACTTTTGAACAAAGAATAGTTAGGGTGAACACTAGAAAAAGAAGTCATTATCCAATGGATTGCCACTTTCTAGGTTTAAGGCGCTCCCGGTTTGATTGTACGACGTAAATTTGCAAAAAATTAGACTTAAGCATAAAAACATGCCATCGAATGGTGAAAACGTAAAATAGCCACAAAACAGTCCCATAAGAGTCACGAACACCTCGCACGGGACCAATGTAAATCGCAGGAACTGACCGTGTAGTCACGGCGCTCCCGATTTGAGTGTATGACGTAAATTTGAAAAAAAATAAACTTAAGCATAAAAACATGCCATCGAAGGGTGAAAACGTGAAAAAGCCTTAAAACGGTCCCGTAAGAGTCATGAACCCCTCGCACGGGACTAATGTAACTCGTAGGAACCGACCGCGTAGTCACGGGGCTCCCAGTTTGAGTGTATGACGTAAATTTGTAAAAAGTTAGACTTAAGCATAAAAATATGCCATCGAAGGGTGAAAATGTAAAATAGCCATAAAACGGTCCGATAAGAGTCACGAACACCTCGCACGGGATTAATGTAACTCATAGAAACCGACCGCATAGTCACGGGGCTCCCGGTTAGAGTGTACGACGTAAATTTGCAAAAAAATTAGACTTGAGCATAAAAACATGCCATCGAAGGGTGAAAACGTACAACAAGCACAAAATGGTCCCGTAAGAGTCACGAACACCTCGCACGGGACCAATGTGACTCGTAGAAACCGATCGCGTAGTAACGAGTCTTCCGGGTTGAGTGTACGATGTAAATTAGCAAAAAGTTAGACTTGCATGCCATCGAAGGGTGAAAATGTAAAACAAACTTAAAACGGTCCCGTAAGAGTCACGAACACCTCGCACGGGACCAATGTAACTAGTAGGAACCGACCGCGTAGTCACGGCGCTCCCGGTTGGAGTGTACGACATAAATTTGCAAAAAATTAGACTAAAGCATAAAAGCATGCCTTAGAAGGGTGAAAAGGTAAAAAAGCTACAAAACGGCGCACGGGACCAATGTTAATAGTAGGAACCAAACGGGTAGTCACAAGGATCCCGGTTTGAGTATACAGCGTAAATTTGCAAAAAGTTAGACTTGAGAATAAAAAAGATGCCATCGAAGGGTGAAAACATAAAACACCCACAAAACGGTCCTACAAGAGTCACGAACATCTCGCACGGGACCAATGTATGTCGTAGGAACCGACCGTGTAGTCATGACGCTCCCAACTTGTGTGTGTGTGTGTGTGAATGTTTGTGTGTGCGCGCATGTGCGTGTGAGTGGGAAAGGGGGGAGGGGATGGGCAGGGGGCGCGTGTGTGCGTGTGTTCATGTTTGTGTGTGTGTGCGCGTGTGCGAGTGGGGAAGCGGGGAGGGGACGGGTAGGGGGCGCGTGTGTGCGTGTGTACATGTGTGAAATAAAACATGTTTGGCAGCAACGTGAAACCCCCAATCCAAAAACTTAACAGATATGCCAGTGTATACATGTGTGTGTGTGTGTGTTTGTGTGCGCGTGTGTGAGTGGGAAAGGGGGGAGGCGACGGGGCAGGGGGCGGGGCGGGGCGGGGCAGTGTTGCATATATATGCAGTTGCATCTACATATATAAGCAACTGCTGCATATATATGCAGTGCATATATATGCAGGCATATATATGCAACCGCTGCATATATATGCAGTGCATATATATGAAACCGCTGCATATATATGCAGTGCATATATATGCAGTATATATATGCTGCAACAGCTATTTAAACATTCAAACATTCATGTTTAAATGTTGAAGTGCTATTTAAACCTAGAACTGATAAAATTGTTTTAGAAATGCAGAAGATTCCAAATTTATTTGAATCGGTTAATAAGTCGTCGTGGACAAAGTGAGCTAATCTCTAAGGACTGCAAGTTTGACCGAAGGTCTGGATAGGCAGGCCTCCAGCATGAGGTCATAGCAGCATACATTTTTTTATCTGCTCAGCTACACATTTGAGGAACAAAGTAAGTTTTCTACTTTCTTGCAAGTAGGAATTTATTTTTATTTTATTTGAGGAACATATGATAAGTAGGACCTTATTTTAATTTTATTTTTGAATTATTATGATCCTAACTTGTCATTAATTGTGGAATTATAAGAAATTAAGACTACTTCAGGCATATTTGATTCTCTTGAAGTAGTTTTCCATTGGCATAGTTGCATAGTTATATATTGTCCTAAGAAAATGGTGAATGAAAGTCCCCTATGACCAAAATTGAACGAGTACAATGAAGATTGAACTGTTCAAGTATGCTTTGCTGTTATAAATTAATTTTTTGGTTGAAATTCACTTCAATGACTTACATAAGTTTGTTTTTTGAGTTAAGGTTTAGCTTTTTGTTTCAAATTTTCCCTGGAACATATTTGCATTTAATTTGTGCTCAGATCACACATACACTTCCTAAAAATTCCCATGTATCTCTATATTTGTTTATACTTTTTGTCTATATAGATTGTTGGTATCAAAAATGTAAACTCAAAACAATGTATTGAGAACACCTAATGTATTGGCCTAAACATTTATCATTTGAAATGTCAAAGTTAGTATTTGGGGTCTGTTTAGGCCAATCCTTGAATAAAACAAAGCTATCTAACTAATCATTTGAAATGTCCCACGGGACCAATGTTACTCGTTAGAGGGTGAATACTCGAAACAACCCCCCAACGGCCCCGTGGGTGGCACCAACACCTCCCACGGGACCAATGTAACTCGTAGGAACTGACCCCGCAGCCGCGGGACTCCCGATTTGAGAATACGATGGTAATTTGCAAATTTCTAGACTGAGGCTTAAAAACATGGCGTTAGAGGGTGAGAACTCGAAACAGCCACCGAACGTCCCCGTGGGTGGCACCAACACCTCCCACGGGACCAATGTAACTAGTAGGAACTGACCCCGCAGCCGCGGGACTCCCGGTTTGAGAAAACGATGGTAATTTGCATATTTCTAGACTTAGGCTTAAAAACATGGCGTTAGAGGGTGCAAACCCGAAACAACCCCCGAACGTCCCCGTGGGTTGCACAACACCTCCCACGGGACCAATGTAACTTGTAGGAACTGACCCCGCAGCCGCGGGACTCCCGGTTTGAGAATACGACGGTAATTTGCAAATTTCTAGACTTAGGATTAAAAACATGGCGTTAGAGGGTGAGAACTCGAAACAGCCACCGAACGTCACCGTGGGTGGCACCAACACCTCCCATGGGACCAATGTAACTCGTAGGAACTGAACCCGCAGCCGCGGGACTCCCGGTTTGAGAATACAATGGTAATTTGCATATTTCTAGACTTAGGCATAAAAACATGGCGTTAGAGGGTGAAAACCTGAAACAGCCCCCGAACGTCCCCGTTGGTGGCACCAACACCTCCTACGGGACCAATGTAACTCGTAGGAACTGACCCCGTAGCTACGGGACTCCCGGTTTGAGAATACGATGGTTATTTGCAAATTTCTAGACTTAGGCTTAAAAACATGGCGTTAGAGGGTGAGAACTCGAAACAGGCACCGAACGTCCCCGTGGGTGGCACCAACACCTCCCACGGGACCAATGTAACTCGTAGGAACTGACCCCGCAGCCGCGGGACTCCCGGTTTGAGAATACGATGGTAATTTGCATATTTCCAGACTTAGGCTTAAAAACATGGCGTTAGAGGGTGAAAACCCGAAACAGCCCCTGAACGTCCCCGTGGGTGGTACCAACACCTCCCACAGGACCATTGTGACTCGTAGGAACTGACCCCGCAGCCGCGGGACTCCCGGTTTGAGAATACGATGGTAATTTGCATACTTCTAGACTTAGGTTAAAAACATGGCGTTAGAGGGTGAAAACCCGAAACAACCCCTGAACGTCCCTGTGGGTGGCACCAACACCTCCCACGGGACCAATGTAACTTGTAGGAACTGACCCCGCAGCCGCGGGACTCCCGGTTTGAGAATACGACGGCAATTTACATATTTCCAGACTTAGGCTTAAAAACATGGCATTAGAGGGTGAAAACACGAAACAGCCCCCAAACGTCCCCGTGGGTGGCACCAACACCTCCCACGGGACCAATGTAACTCGTAGGAACTGACCCCGCAGTTGCGGGACTCCTGGTTTGAGAATACGATGATAATTTACATATTTCTAGACTTAGGCTTAAAAACATGGCGTTAGAGGGGGAAAACCCGAAACATCCCCCGAACATCCCCGTGGGTGGCACCAACACCTCCCACAGGACCAATGTAACTCATAGGAACTGATCCCGCAGCCGCGGGACTCCAAAATTTGAGAATACGACGGTAATTTGCATTTTTCTAGACTTAGGCTTAAAAACATGGCGTTAGAGGGTGAAAACCCGTAACAGCCCCCCGAACGTCCCCGTGGGTGGCACCAACACCTCCCACGGGACCAATGTTACTCGTAGGAACTGACCCCGCTGCCGCGGTACTCCCGGTTTTAGAATACGACGGTAATTTGCATATTTCTAGACTTAGGCTTAAAAACATGGCGTTAGAAGGTGGGAACTCGTAACTGCCCCCGAACGTCCCCGTGGGTGGTACCAACACCTCCCACGGGACCAATGTAACTCATAGGAACTGACCCCGCAGTCGCATTCCCGATTTGAGAATACGACGGTAATTTGCATATTTCTAGACTTAAGCAAAACATGAAGTTAGAGGGTGAGATCTTGAAATAGCCCCCGAACGTCTCCGTGGGTGGCACCAACACCTCCCACGGGAGCAATGCAACTCGTAGTAACTGACCCCGCAGTCGCGGGACTCCCGGTTTGAGAATACGACGGTAATTTGCATATTTCTAGACTTAGGCTTAAAAACATGGCGTTAGAGGGTGAAAACCCGAAATAGCCCCCGAACGACCCCGTGGGTGGCACCAACACCTCCCACGGGACCAATGTAACTCGTAGGAACTGACCCCGCAGCCGCGGGACTCCCGGTTTGAGAATACGACGGTAATTTATAAATTTCTTGACTTAGGATTAAAAACATGGCGTTAGAGGGTGAGAGCCCAAAACAGCCACCGAACGTCCCCGTGGGTGGCACCAACACCTCCCACGGGACCAATGTAACTCGTAGGAACTGACCCCGCAGTCGCGGGACTCCCGATTTGAGAATACAACGGTAATTTGCATATTTCTAGACTTAGGTTTAAGAACATGGCGTTGGGGGGTGAAAACCCGAAACAACCCACGAACGTCCCCGTGGGTGGCACCAACACCTCCCACGGGACCAATGTAACTCGTAGGAACTGACCCCGCAGTCGCGGGACTCCCAGTTTTAGAATACGACGGTAATTTGCATATTTCTAGACTTAGGCATAAAAACATGGCGTTAGAGGGTGAAAACCCGAAACAGCCCCTGAACGTCCCCGTGGGTGGCACCAACACCTCCCACGGGACCAATGTAACTCGTAGGAACTGACCCCGCAGCCGCGGGACTCCCGATTTGAGAATACAACGGTAATTTGCATATTTCTAGACTTAGGTTTAAGAACATGGCGTTAGGGGGTGAAAACCCGAAACAACCCCCGAACGTCCCCGTGGGTGGCACCAACACCTCCCACGGGACCAATGTAACTCGTAGGAACTGACCCCGCAGTCGCGGGACTCCCGGTTTGAGAATACGACGGTAATTTGCATATTTCTAGACTTAGGCCTAAAAACATGGCATTAGAGGGTGAAAACCCGAAACAGCCCCCGAACGTCCCCATGGGTGGCACCACACCTCCCATGGGACCAATGTAACTCGTAGGAACTGACCCCGCAGCCGTGGGACTCCCGGTTTGAGAATACGACGGTAATTTGCATTTTTCTAGACTTAGGCTTAAAAACATGGCGTTAGTGGGTGAAAACCCGAAACAGCCCCTGAACGTCCCCGTGGGTGGCACCAACACCTCCCACGGGACCAATGTAACTCGTAGGAACTGACCCCGCAGCCGCGGGACTCCCGGTTTGAGAATACGACGGTAATTTGCATATTTCCAGACTTAGACTTAAAAACATGGCATTAGAGGGTGAAAACACGAAACAACCCCCAAACGTCCCCGTGGGTGGCACCAACACCTCCCACGGGACCAATGTAACTCGTAGGAACTGACCCCGCAGCCGCGGGACTCCCGGTTTGAGAATACAACGGTAATTTGCATATTTCTAGACTTAGGCTTAAAAACATGGCATTAGAGGGTGAAAACCCGAAACAGCCCCCGAACGTCCCCGTGGGTGGCAGCAACACCTCCCACGGGACCAATGTAACTCGTAGGAACTGACCCCGCAGTTGCGGGACTCCCTCTTTTAGAATACGACAGTAATTTGCATACTTCTAGACTTAGGCTTAAAAATATGGCGTTAGAGGGTGAAAACCCGAAACAGCCCCTGAACGTCCCCGTGGGTGGCACCAACACCTCCCACGGGACCAATGCAACTCGTAGGAACTGACCCCGCAGCCGCGGGACTCCCGGTTTGAGAATACGATGGTAATTTGCATATTTCCATACTTAGGCTTAAAAAGATGGCATTAGAGGGTGAAAACACGAAACAGCCCCCAAACGTCCCCGTGGGTGGCACCAACACCTCCCACGGGACCAATGTAACTCGTAGGAACTGACCCCGCAGCCGCGGGACTCCCGGTTTGAGAATACGACGGTAATTTGCATATTTCTAGACTTAGGCTTAAAAACATGGCATTAGAGGGTGAAAACCCAAAACAGCCCCCGAACGTCCCCATGGGTGGCACCACACCTCCCACGGGACCAATGTAACTCGTAGGAACTGACCCCGCAGCTGTGGGACTCCCGGTTTGAGAATACGACGGTAATTTGCATTTTTCTAGACTTTGGCTTAAAAACATGGCTTAGAGGGTGAAAACCCGAAACAGGCCCCGAACGTCCCCGTGGGTGGCACCAACACCTCCCACGGGACCAATGTAACTCGTAGGAACTGACCCCGCAGCCGCGGGACTCCCGGTTTTAGAATACGATGGTAATTTGCATATTTTAAGACTTAGGCTTAAAAACATGGCGTGAGAGGGTGGGAACCCGAAACAGCCCCCGAACGTCCCCGTGGGTGGCACCAACACCTCCCACGGGACCAATGTAACTCGTAGGAACTGACCCCGCAGCCGCGGGACTCCCGGTTTTAGAATACGATGGTAATTTGCATATTTCAAGACTTAGGCTTAAAAACATGGCGTGAGAGGGTGGGAACTCGAAACTGCCCCTGAACGTCCCCGTGGGTGGCACCAACACCTCCCACGGGACCAATGTAACTCGTAGGAACTGACCCCGCAGTCGCGCCACTCCCGGTTTGAGAATACGACGGTAATATGCATATTTCTAGACTTAAGCAAAACATGACGTTAGAGAGTGAGATCTCGAAATAGCCCCCGAACGTCCCCGTGGGTGGCACCAACACCTCCCACGGGACCAATGTAACTCGTAGTAACTGACCCCGCAGCCGCGGGACTCCCGGTTTGAGAATACAACGGTAATTTGCATATTTCTAGACTTAGGCTTAAAAACATGGCGTCAGAGGGTGAAAACCCGAAACAACCCCCGAACATCCCCGTGGGTGGCACCAACACCTCCCACGGACCAATGTAACTCGTAGGAACTGACCCCGCAGCCGCGGGACTCCCGGTTTGAGAATACAACGGTAATTTGCATATTTCTAGACTTAGGCTTAAAAACATGGCGTCAGAGGGTGAAAACCCGAAACAGCCCCTGAACGTCTCCGTGGGTGGCACCAACACCTCCCACGGGACCAATGTAACTCGTAGGAACTGACCCCGCAGCCGCGGGACTCCCGGTTTGAGAATGCGACGGTAATTTGCATATTTCCAGACTGAGGCTTAAAAACATGGCATTAGAGGGTGAAAACACGAAACAACCCCCAAACGTCCCCGTGGGTGGCACCAACACCTCCCACGGGACCAATGTAACTCGTAGGAACTGACCCCGCAGTCGCGGGACTCCCGGTTTGAGAATACGATGATAATTTGCATATTTCTAGACTTAGGCTTAAAAACATGGCGTTAGAGGGTGAAAACCCGAAACAGCCCCTGAACGTCCCCGTGGGTGGCACCAACACCTCCCACGGGACCAATGTAACTTGTAGGAACTGACCCCGCAACCGCGGGACTCCCGGTTTGAGAATACGACGGTAACTTGCATATTTCCAGACTTAGGCTTAAAAACATGGCATTAGAGGGTGAAAACACGAAACAGCCCCCAAACGTCCCCGTGGGTGGCACCAACACCTCCCACGGGACCAATATAACTCGTACGAACTGACCCCGCAGCCGCGGGACTCCCGGTTTGAGAATACGATGATAATTTGCATATTTCTAGACTTAGGCTTAAAAACATGGCGTTAGAGGGTGAAAACCCGAAACATCCCCCGAACATCCCCGTGGGTGGCACCAGCACCTCCCACGGGACCAATGTAACACATAGGAACTGATCCCACAGCCACGGGACTCCCGATTTGAGAATACGACGCTAATTTGCATTTTTCTAGACTTAGGCTTAAAAACATGGCGTTAGAGGGTGAAAACCCGAAACAGCCCCCGAACGTCCCCGTGGGTGGCACCAACACCTCCCACGGGACCAATGTAACTCGTAGGAACTGACCACGCAGCCGCGGTACTCCCGGTTTTACCAAACGACGGTAATTTGCATATTTCTAGACTTAGGCTTAAAAACATGGCGTTAGAGGGTGGGAACTCGAAACTGCCCTCGAACGTCCCCGTGGGTGGCACCAACACCTCCCACGGGACCAATGTAACTCGTAGCAACTGATCCCGCAGTCGCATTCCCGATTTGAGAATACGACGGTAATTTGCATATTTCTAGACTTAAGCAAAACATGACGTTAGAGGGTGAGATCTTGAAATAGCCCTCGAACGTCCCCGTGGGGGGCAGCAACACCTCCCACGGGACCAATGTAACTCGAAGTAACTGACCCTGCAGCCGCGGGACTCCCGGTTTGAGAATACGACGGTAATTTGCATATTTCTAGACTTAGGCTTAAAAACATGGCGTTGGAGGGTGAAAACCCGAAATAGCCCCCGAACGTCCCCGTAGGTGGCACCAACACCTCCCACGGGACCAATGTGACTCGTAGGAACTGACCCCGCAACCGCGGGACTCCCAGTTTGAGAATACGACGGTAATTTATAAATTTCTAGACTTAGGCTTAAAAACATGGCGTTAGAGGGTGAGAACTCGAAACAGCCACCGAACGTCCCCGTGGGTGGCACCAACACCTCCCACGGGACCAATGTAACTCGTAGGAACTGACCCCGCAGCCGCGGGACTCCCTGTTTGAGAATACAACGGTAATTTGGATATTTCTAGACTTAGGCTTAAAAACACGGCGTTAGAGGGTGAAAACCCGAAACAACACCCGAACGTCCCCGTGGGTGGGACCAACACCGCCCACGGGACCAATGTAACTCGTTGGAATTGACCCCGCAGTCGCGGGACTCCCAGTTTTAGAATACGACGGTAATTTGCATATTTCTAGACTTAGGCTTAAAAACATGGCGTTAGAGGGTGAAAACCCGAAACATCCCCTGAACGTCCCAGTGGGTGGCACCAACACCTCCCACGGGACCAACGTAACTCGTAGGAACTGACCCCGCAGCCGCGGGACTCCCGGTTTGAGAATACGACGGTAATTTCCATATTTCCAGACTTAGGCTTAAAAACATGGCATTAGATGGTGAAAACACGAAACAGCCCCCAAACGTCCCCGTGGGTAGCACCAACACCTCCCACGAGAACAATGTAACTCGTAGGAACTGACCCCGCAGCCGCGAGACTCCCGGCTTGAGAATACCACGGTAATTTGCATATTTCTAGACTTAGCTTAAAAACATGGCGTTAGAGGGTGAAATCCCGAAACAACCCCCGAACATCCCCGTGGGTTGCACAACACCTCCCACGGGACCAATGTAACTCGTAGGAACTGACCCCGCAGCCGCGGGACTCCCGGTTTGAGAATACGACGGTAATTTGCAAATTTCTGGACTTAGGATTCAAAGCATGGCGTTAGAGGGTGAGAACTCGTAAAATCCACCGAACGTCCCTGTGGGTGGCACCAACACCTCCCACGGGACCAATGTAACTCGTAGGAACTGACCCCGCAGTCGCGGGACTCCCGGTTTGAGAATACGATTGTAATTTGCATATTTCTAGACTTAGGCATAAAAACATGGTGTTAGAGGGTGAAAACCCGAAACAGCCCCCGAACGTCCCCGTTGGTGGCACCAACACCTCCCACGGGACCAATGTAACTCGTAGGAACTGACCCCATAGCCGCGGGACTCCCGGTTTGAGAATACGATGGTAATTTGCAAATTTCTTGACTTAGGCTTAAAAACATGGCGTTAGAGGGTGAGAACTCGAAACAGGCACCGAACGTCCCGTGGGTGGCACCAACACCTCCCACGGGACCAATGTAACTCGTAGGAACTGACCCCGCAGCCGCGGGACTCCCGGTTTGAGAATACGATGGTAATTTGCAAATTTCTAGACTTAGGCTTAAAAACATGGCGTTAGAGGGTGAGAACTCGAAACAGACACCGAACGTCCCCGTGGGTGGCACCAACACCTCCCACGGGACCAATGTAACTCGTAGGAACTGACCCCGCAGCCGAGGGACTCCCGGTTTTAGAATACGATGGTAATTTGCATATTTCAAGACTTAGGCTTAAAAACAGGGCGTTAGAGGGTGGGAACTCGAAACTGCCTCCGAAGGTCCCCGTGGGTGGCACCAACACCTCCCATGGGACCAATGTAACTCGTAGGAACTGACCCCGCAGTCGCGCCACTCCCGGTTTGAGAATACGACGGTAATATGCATATTTCTAGACTTAGGCTTAAAAACATGGCGTCAGAGGGTGAAAACCCGAAATAGCCCCTGATCGTCCCCGTTGGTGGCACCAACACCTCCCACGGGACCAATGTAACTCGTAGGAACTGACCCCACAGCCGCGGGACTCCTGGTTTGAGAATACGATGGTAATTTGCAAATTTCTAGACTTAGGCTTAAAAACATGGCGTTAGAGGGTGAGAACTCGAAACAGGCACCGAACGTCCCCGTGGGTGGCACCAACACCTCCCACGGAACCAATGTAACTCGTAGGAACTGACCCCGCAGTCGCGCCACTCCCGGTTTGAGAATACGACGGTAATATGCATATTTCTAGACTTAAGCAAAACATGACGTTAGAGGGTGAGATCTCGAAATAGCCCCCGAACGTCCCCGTGGGTGGCACCAACACCTCCCATGGGACCAATGTAACTCGTAGTAACTGACCCCGCAGCCGCGGGACTCCCGGTTTGAGAATATGACAGTAATTTGCATATTTCTAGACTTAGGCTTAAAAACATGGCGTTAGAGGGTGAAATCCCGAAATAGCCCTCGAACGTCCCCGTGGGTGGCACCAACACCTCCCACGGGACCAATGTAACTCGTAGGAACTGACCCCGCAGCCGCGGGACTCCCGGTTTGAGAATACGACGGTAATTTATAAATTTCTAGACTTAGTCTTAAAAACATGGCGTTAGAGGGTGAGAACTCGAAACAGCCCCTGAACGTCCCCGTGGGTGGCACCAACACCTCCCACGGGACCAATATAACTCGTAGGAACTGACCCCGCAGCCGCGGGACTCCCGGTTTGAGAATACGACGGTAATTTGCATATGTCTAGACTTAGGCTTAAAAACATGGCGTCAGAGGGTGAAAACCCGAAACAGCCCCTGAACTTCCCCGTGGGTGGCACCAACACCTCCCACGGGACCAATGTAACTCGTAGGAACTGACCCCGCAGCCGCGGGACTCCCGGTTTGAGAATGCGACGGTAATTTGCATATTTCCAGACTGAGGCTTAAAAACATGGCATTAGAGGGTGAAAACACGAAACAACCCCCAAACGTCCCCGTGGGTGGCACCAACACCTCCCACGGGACCAATGTAACTCGTAGGAACTGACCCCGCAACCGCGAGACTCCCGATTTGAGAATACGACGGTAATTTGTATATTTCTAGACTTAGGCTTAAAAACATGGCATTAGAGGGTGAAAACCCGAAACAGCCCCCGAACGTCCCCATGGGTGGCACCACACCTCCCATGGGACCAATGTAACTCGTAGGAACTGACCCCGCAGCCGTGGGACTCCCGCTTTGAGAATACGACGGTAATTTGCATTTTTCTAGACTTTGGCTTAAAAACATGGCTTAGAGGGTCAAAACCCGAAACAGACCCCGAACGTCCCCGTGGGTGGCACCAACACCTCCCACGGGACCAATGTAACTCGTAGGAACTGACCCCGCAGCCGAGGGACACCCGGTTTTAGAATACGATGGTAATTTGCATATTTCAAGACTTAGGCTTAAAAACATGGCGTTAGAGGGTGGGAACTCGAAACTGCCCCCGAACGTCCCCGTGGGTGGCACCAACACCTCCCACGAGACCAATGTACCTCGTAGGAACTGACCCCGCAGTCGCGCCACTCCCGGTTTGAGAATACGACGGTAATATGCATATTTCTAGACTTAAGTAAAACATGACGTTAGAGGGTGAGATCTCGAAATTGCTCCCGAACGTCCCCGTGGGTGGCACCAACACATCCCACGGGACCAATGTAACTCGTAGTAACTGACCCCGCAGCCGCGGGACTCCCGGTTTGAGAATACGACAGTAATTTGCATATTTCTAGACTTAGGCTTAAAAACATGGCGTTAGAGGGTGAAAACCCGAAATAGCCCCCGAACGTCCCCGTGGGTGGCACCAACACCTCCCACGGGACCAATGTAACTCGTAGGAACTGACCCCGCAGCCGCGCCACTCCCGGTTTGAGAATACGACGGTAATTTATAAATTTCTAGACTTAGGCTTAAAAACATGGCGTTAGAGGGTGAGAACTCGAAACAGCCCCCGAACGTCCCCGTGGGTGGCACCAACACCTCCCACGGGACCAATGTAACTCGTAGGAACTGACCCCGCAGCCGCGGGACTCCCGGTTTGAGAATACAACGGTAATTTGCATATTTCTAGACTTAGGCTTAAAAACATGGCGTCAGAGGGTGAAAACCCGAAACAGCCCCTGAACTTCCCCGTGGGTGGCACCAACACCTCCCACGGGACCAATGTAACTCGTAAGAACTGACCCCGCAGCCGCGGGACTCCCGGTTTGAAAATACGATGATAATTTGCATATTTCTGGACTTAGTCTTAAAAACATGGCGTTAGAGGGTGAAAACCCGAAACAGCCCCTGAACGTCCCCGTGGGTGGCACCAACACCTCCCACGGGACCAATGTAACTTGTAGGAACTGACCCCGCAACCGCGGGACTCCCGGTTTGAGAATACGACGGTAATTTGCATATTTCCAGACTTATGCTTAAAAACATGGCATTAGAGGGTGAAAACACGAAACAACCCCCAAACGTCCCTGTGGGTGGCACCAACACCTCCCACGAGACCAATATAACTCGTACGAACTGACCCCGCAGCCGCGGGACTCCCGGTTTGAGAATACGATGATAATTTGCATATTTCTAGACTTAGGCTTAAAAACATGGCGTTAGAGGGTGAAAACCCGAAACATCCCTCGAACATCCCCATGGGTGGCACCAGCACCTCCCACGGGACCAATGTAATTCATAGGAACTGATCCCGCAGCCACGGGACTCCCGATTTGAGAATACGACGCTAATTTGCATTTTTCTAGTCTTAGGCTTAAAAACATGGCGTTAGAGGGTGAAAATCCGAAACAGCCCCCGAACGTCCCCGTGGGTGGCACCAACACCTCCCACGGGACCAATGTAACTCGTAGGAACTGACCCCGCAGCCGTGGGACTCCCGGTTTGAGAATACGACGGTAATTTGCATTTTTCTAGACTTTGGCTTAAAAACATGGCTTAGAGGGTGAAAACCGGAAACAGACCCCGAACGTCCCCGTGGGTGGCACCAACACCTCCCACGGGACCAATGTAACTCGTAGGAACTGACCCCGCAGCCGAGGGACTCCCGGTTTTAGAATACGATGGTAATTAGCATATTTCAAGACTTAGGCTTAAAAACATGGCGTTAGAGGGTGGGAACTCGAAACTGCCTCCGAAGGTCCCCGTGGGTGGCACCAACACCTCCCACGGGACCAATGTAACTCGTAGGAACTGACCCCACAGCCGCGGGACTCCCCGTTTGAGAATACGATGGTAATTTGCAAATTTCTTGACTTATGCTTAAAAACATGGCGTTAGAGGGTGAGAACTCAAAACAGGCACCGAACGTCCCCGTGGGTGGCACTAATACCTCCCACGGGACCAATATAACTCGTAGGAACTGACCCCGCAGTCGCGCCACTCCCGGTTTGAGAATACGACGGTAATATGCATATTTCTAGACTTAAGCAAAACATGACGTTAGAGGGTGAGATCTCGAAATAGCCCCCGAACGTCCCCGTGGGTGGCACCAACACCTCCCACGGGACCAATGTAACTCGTAGTAACTGACCCCGCAGCCGCGGGACTCCCGGTTTGAGAATACGACAGTAATTTATAAATTTCTAGACTTAGGCTTAAAAACATGGCGTTAGAGGGTGAAATCCCGAAATAGCCCTCGAACGTCCCCGTGGGTGGCACCAACACCTCCCACGGGACCAATGTAACTCGTAGGAACTGACCCCGCAGCCGCGGGACTCCCGGTTTGAGAATACGACGGTAATTTATAAATTTCTAGACTTAGGCTTAAAAACATGGCGTTAGAGGGTGAGAACTCGAAACAGCCCCTGAACTTCCCCGTGGGTGGCACCAACACCTCCCACGGGACCAATGTAACTCGTAGGAACTGACCCCGCAGCCGCGGGACACTCGGTTTGAGAATGCGACGGTAATTTGCATATTTCCAGACTAAGGCTTAAAAACATGGCATTAGAGGGTGAAAACACGAAACAACCCCCAAACGTCCCCGTGGGTGGCACCAACACCTCCCACGGGACCAATGTAACTCGTAGGAACTGACCCCGCAGCCGCGAGACTCCCGGTTTGAGAATACGACGGTAATTTGTATATTTCTAGACTTAGGCTTAAAAACATGGCATTAGAGGGTGAAAACCCGAAACAGCCCCCGAACGTCCCCATGGGTGGCACCACACCTCCCATGGGACCAATGTAACTCGTAGGAACTGACCCCGCAGCCGTGGGACTCCCGGTTTGAGAATACGACGGTAATTTGCATTTTTCTAGACTTTGGCTTAAAAACATGGCTTAGAGGGTGAAAACCCAAAACAGACCCCGAACGTCCCCGTGGGTGGCACCAACACTTCCCACGGGACCAATGTAACTCGTAGGAACTGACCCCGCAGCCGAGGGACTCCCGGTATTAGAATACGATGGTAATTTGCATATTTCAAGACTTAGGCTTAAAAACATGGCGTTAGAGGGTGGGAACTCGAAACTGCCCCCGAACGTCCCCGTGGGTGGCACCAACACCTCCCACGGGACCAATGTAACTCGTAGGAACTGACCCCGCAGTCGCGCCACTCCCGGTTTGAGAATACGACGGTAATATGCATATTTCTAGACTGAAGCAAAACATGACGTTAGAGGGTGAGATCTCGAAATAGCCCCCGAACGTCCCCGGGGGTGGCACCAACACCTCCCACGGGACCAATGTAACTCGTAGTAACTGACCCCGCAGCCGCGGGACTCCCGGTTTGAGAATACAACAGTAATTTGCATATTTCTAGACTTAGGCTTAAAAACATGGCGTTAGAGGGTGAAAACCCGAAATAGCCCCCGAACATCCCCGTGGGTGGCACCAACACCTCCCACGGGACCAATGTAACTCGTAGGAACTGACCCCGCAGCCGCGGGACTCCCGGTTTGAGAATACGACGGTAATTTATAAATTTCTAGACTTAGGCTTAAAAACATGGCGTTAGAGGGTGAGAACTCGAAACAGCCCCCGAACGTCCCCGTGGGTGGCACCAACACCTCCCACGAGACCAATGTAACTCGTAGGAACTGACCCCGCAGCCGCGGGACTCCCGGTTTGAGAATACAACGGTAATTTGCATATTTCTAGACTTAGGCTTAAAAACATGGCGTCAGAGGGTGAAAACCCGAAACAGCCCCTGAACTTCCCCGTGGGTGGCACCAACACCTCCCACGGGACCAATGTAACTCATAGGAACTAATCCCGCAGCCACGGGACTCCCGATTTGAGAATACGACGCTAATTTGCATTTTTCTAGACTTAGGCTTAAAAACATGGCGTTAGAGGATGAAAACCCGAAACAGCCCCCGAACGTCCCCGTGGGTGGCACCAACACCTCCCACGGGACCAATGTAACTCGTAGGAACTGACCACGCAGCCGCGGTACTCCCGGTTTTAGTATACGACGGTAATTTGCATATTTCTAGACTTAGGCTTAAAAACATGGCGTTAGAGGGCGGGAACTCGAAACTGCCCCCGAACATCCCCGTGGGTGGCACCAACACCTCCCACGGGACCAATGTAACTCGTAGCAACTGACCCCGCAGTCGCATTCCCGATTTGAGAATACGACGGTAATTTGCATATTTCTAGACTTAAGCAAAACATGACGTTAGAGGGTGAGATCTTGAAATAGCCCTCGAACGTCCCCGTGGGGGGCAGCAACACCTCCCACGGGACCAATGTAACTCGTAGTAACTGACCCTCCAGCCACGGGACTCCCGGTTTGAGAATACGACGGTAATTTGCATATTTCTAGACTTAGGCTTAAAAACATGGCGTTGGCGGGTGAAAACCCGAAATAGCCCCCGAACGTCCCCGTAAGTGGCACCAACACCTCCCACGGGACCAATGTGACTCGTAGGAACTGACCCCGCAGCCGCGGGACTCCCTGTTTGAGAATACAACGGTAATTTGCATATTTCTAGACTTAGGCTTAAAAACACGGCGTTAGAGGGTGAAAACCCGAAACAACACCCGAACGTCCCCGTGGGTGGGACCAACACCGCCCACGGGACCAATGTAACTCGTAGGAACTGACCCCGCAGTTGCAGGACTCCCAGTTTTTGAATACGACGGTAATTTGCATATTTGTAGACTTAGGCTTAAAAACATGGCGTTAGAGGGTGAAAACCCGAAACATCCCCTGAACGTCCCAGTGGGTGGCACCAACACCTCCCACGGGACAAACGTAACTCGTAGGAAGTGACCCCGCAGCCGCGGGACTCCCGGTTTGAGAACACGATGGTAATTTCCATATTTCCAGACTTAGGCTTAAAAACATGGCATTAGATGGTGAAAACACGAAACAGCCCCCAAACGGCCCCGTGGGTGGCACCAACACCTCCCACGGGACCAATGTAACTCGTAGGAACTGACCCCGCAGCCGCGGGACTCCCGATTTGAGAATACGATGGTAATTTGCAAATTTCTAGACTGAGGCTTAAAAACATGGCGTTAGAGGGTGAAAACCCGAAACAACCCCCGAATGTCCCCGTGGGTTGCACAACACCTCCCACGGGACCAATGTAACTCGTAGGAACTGACCCCGCAGCCGCGGGACTCCCGGTTTGAGAATACGATGGTTATTTGCATATTTCCAGACTTAGGCTTGAAAACATGGCATTAGAGGGTGAAAACACGAAATAGCCCCCAAACGTCCCCGTGGGTGGCACTAACACCTCCCACGGGACCAATATAACTCGTACGAACTGACCCCGCAGCCGCGAGACTCCCGATTTGAGTATACGACGCTAATTTGCATTTTTCTAGACTTAGGCATAAAAACATGGTGTTAGAGGGTGAAAACCCGAAACAGCCCCCGAACGTCCCCGTTGGTGGCACCAACACCTCCCACGAGACCAATGTAACTCGTAGGAACTGACCCCGCAGCCGCGGGACTCCCGGTTTGAGAATACGACGGTAATTTATAAATTTCAAAACTTAGGCTTAAAAACATGGCGTTAGAGGGTGAGAACTCGAAACAGCCACCGAACGTCCCCGTGGGTGGCACCAACACCTCCCATGGGACCAATGTAACTCGTAGGAACTGACCCCGCAGCCGCGGGACTCCCTGTTTGAGAATACAACGGTAATTTGCATATTTCTAGACTTAGGCTTAAAAACACGGCGTTAGAGGGTGAAAACCCGAAACAACACCCGAACGTCCCCGTGGGTGGGACCAACACCGCCCACGGGACCAATGTAACTCGTAGGAACTGATCCCGCAGTCGCGGGACTCCCAGTTTTTGAATACGACGGTAATTTGCATATTTGTAGACTTAGGCTTAAAAACATGGCGTTGGCGGGTGAAAACCCGAAATAGCCCCCGAACGTCCCCGTAAGTGGCACCAACACCTCCCACGGGACCAATGTGACTCGTAGGAACTGACCCCGCAGCCGCGGGACTCCCTGTTTGAGAATACAACGGTAATTTGCATATTTCTAGACTTAGGCTTAAAAACACGGCGTTAGAGGGTGAAAACCCGAAACAACACCCGAACGTCCCCGTGGGTGGGACCAACACCGCCCACGGGACCAATGTAACTCGTAAGAACTGACCCCGCAGTTGCAGGACTCCCAGTTTTTGAATACGACGGTAATTTGCATATTTGTAGACTTAGGCTTAAAAACATGGCGTTAGAGGGTGAAAACCCGAAATAGCCCCCGAACGTCCCCCTAAGTGGCACCAACACCTCCCACGGGACCAATGTGACTCGTAGGAACTGACCCCGCAGCCGCGGGACTCCCTGTTTGAGAATACAACGGTAATTTGCATATTTCTAGACTTAGGCTTAAAAACACGGCGTTAGAGGGTGAAAACCCGAAACAACACCCGAACGTCCCCGTGGGTGGGACCAACACCGCCCACGGGACCAATGTAACTCGTAGGAACTGACCCCGCAGTTGCAGGACTCCCAGTTTTTGAATACGACGGTAATTTGCATATTTGTAGACTTTGGCTTAAAAACATGGCGTTAGAGGGTGAAAACCCGAAACATCCCCTGAACGTCCCAGTGGGTGGCACCAACACCTCCCACGGGACCAACGTAACTCGTAGGAAGTGACCCCGCAGCCGCGGGACTCCCGGTTTGAGAACACGACGGTAATTTCCATATTTCCAGACTTAGGCTTAAAAACATGGCATTAGATGGTGAAAACACGAAACAGCCCCCAAACGTCCCCGTGGGTAGCACCCACACCTCCCACGAGAACAATGTAACTCGTAGGAACTGACCCCGCAGCCGCGGGACTCCCGGCTTGAGAATACCACGGTAATTTGCATATTTCTAGACTTAGCTTAAAAACATGGCGTTAGAGGGTGAAAACCCGAAACAACCCCCGAACGTCCCCGTGGGTTGCACAACACCTCCCACGGGACCAATGTAACTCGTAGGAACTGACCCCGCAGCCGCGGGACTCCCGGTTTGAGAATACGACGGTAATTTATAAATTTCAAAACTTAGGCTAAAAAACATGGCGTTAGAGGGTGAGAACTCGAAACAGCCACCGAACGTCCCCGTGGGTGGCACCAACACCTCCCACGGGACCAATGTAACTCGTAGGAACTGACCCCGCAGCCGCGGGACTCCCTGTTTGAGAATACAACGGTAATTTGCATATTTCTAGACTTAGGCTTAAAAACACGGCGTTAGAGGGTGAAAACCCGAAACAACACCCGAACGTCCCCGTGGGTGGGACCAACACCGCCCACGGGACCAATGTAACTCGTAGGAACTGACCCCGCAGTCGCGGGACTCCCAGTTTTTGAATACGACGGTAATTTGCATATTTGTAGACTTAGGCTTAAAAACATGGCGTTAGAGGGTGAAAACCCGAAACATCCCCTGAACGTCCCAGTGGGTTGCACCAACACCTCCCACGGGACCAACGTAACTCGTAGGAAGTGAACCCGCAGCCACGGGACTCCCGGTTTGAGAACACGACGGTAATTTCCATATTTCCAGACTTAGGCTTAAAAACATGGCATTAGATGGTGAAAACACGAAACAGCCCCCAAACGTCCCCGTGGGTAGCACCAACACCTCCCACGAGAACAATGTAACTCGTAGGAACTGACCCCGCAACCGCGGGACTCCCGGCTTGAGAATACCACGGTAATTTGCATATTTCTAGACTTAGCTTAAAAACATGGCGTTAGAGGGTGAAAACCCGAAACAACCCCCGAACGTCCCCGTGGGTTGCACAACACCTCCCACGGGACCAATGTAACTCGTAGGAGCTGACCCCGCAGCCGCGGGACTCCCGGTTTGAGAATACGACGGTAATTTGCAAATTTCTAGACTTAGGATTCAAAACATGGCGTTAGAGGGTGAGAACTCGTAAAAGCCACCGAACGTCCCCGTGGGTGGCACCAACACCTCCCACGGGACCAATGTAACTCGTAGGAACTGACCCCGCAGTCGCGGGACTCCCGGTTTGAGAAAACGATTGTAATTTGCATATTTCTAGACTTAGGCATAAAAACATGGTGTTAGAGGGTGAAAACCCGAAACAGCCCCCGAACGTCCCCGTTGGTGGCACCAACACCTCCCACGGGACCAATGTAACTCGTAGGAACTGACCCCACAGCCGCGGGACTCCCGGTTTGAGAATACGATGGTAATTTGCAACTTTCTTGACTTAGGCTTAAAAACATGGCGTTAGAGGGTGAGAACTCGAAACAGGCACCGAACGTCCCCGTGGGTGGCACCAACACCTCCCACAGGACCAATGTAACTCGTAGGAACTGACCCCGCAGCCGCGGGACTCCCGATTTGAGAATACGATGGTAATTTGGCAAATTTCTAGACTTAGGCTTAAAAACATGGCGTTAGAGGGTGAGAACTCGAAACAGACACCGAACGTCCCCGTGGGTGGCACCAACACCTCCCACGGGACCAATGTAACTCGTAGGAACTGACCCCGCAGCCGAGGGACTCCCGGTTTTAGAATACGATGGTAATTTGCATATTTCAAGACTTAGGCTTAAAAACATGGCGTTAGAGGGTGGGAACTCGAAACTGCCCCCGAAGGTCCCCGTGGGTGGCACCAACACCTCCCACGGGACCAATGTAACTCGTAGGAACTGACCCCGCAGTCGCGCCACTCCCGGTTTGAGAATACGACGGTAATATGCATATTTCTAGACTTAAGCAAAACATGACGTTAGAGGGTGAGATCTCGAAATAGCCCCCGAACGTCCCCGTGGGTGGCACCAACACCTCCCACGGGACCAATGTACTCGTAGTAACTGACCCCGCAGCCGCGGGACTCCCGGTTTGAGAATACGACAGTAATTTGCATATTTCTAGACTTAGGCTTAAAAACATGGCGTTAGAGGGTGAGAACTCGAAACAGCCACCGAACGTCCCCGTGGGTGGTACCAACACCTCCCATGGGACCAATGTAACTCGTAGGAACTGACCCCGCAGCCGCGGGACTCCCGGTTTGAGAATACAACGATAATTTGTATATTTCTAGACTTTGGCTTAAAAACATGGCGTCAGAGGGTGAAAACCCGAAACAGCCCCTGAACGTCCCCGTGGGTGGCACCAACACCTCCCACGGGACCAATGTAACTCGTAGGAACTGACCCCGCAGCCGCGGGACTCCCGGTTTCAGAATGCGACGGTAATTTGCATATTTCCAGACTTAGGCTTAAAAACATGGCATTAGAGGGTGAAAACACGAAACAACCCCCAAACGTCCCCGTGGGTGGCACCAACACCTCCCACGGGACCAACGTAACTCATAGGAACTGACCCCGCACTCGCGGGACTCCCGGTTTGAGAATACGATGATAATTTGCATATTTCTAGACTTAGGCTTAAAAACATGGCGTTAGAGGGTGAAAACCCGAAACAGCCCCTGAACGTCCCCGTGGGTGGCACCAACACCTCCCACGGGACCAATATAACACGTAGGAACTGACCCCGCAGCCGCGGGACTCCCGGTTTGAGAATACGACGGTAATTTGCATATTTCCAGACTTAGGCTTAAAAACATGGCATTAGAGGGTGAAAACACGAAACAGCCCCCAAACGTCTCCGTGGGTGGCACCAACACCTCCCACGGGACCAATATAACTCGTACGAACTGACCCCGCCGCCGCGGGACTCCCGGTTTGAGAATAGGATGATAATTTGCATATTTCTAGACTTAGGCTTAAAAATATGGCGTTAGAGGGTGAAAACCCGAAACATCCCCCGAACATCCCCGTGGGTGGCACCAGCACCTCCCACGGGACCAATGTAACTCATAGGAACTGATCCCGCAGCCACGGGACTCCCGATTTGAGAATACGACGCTAATTTGCATTTTTCTAGACTTAGGCTTAAAAACATGGCGTTACAGGGTGAAAACCCGAAACAGCCCCCGAACGTCCCCGTGGGTGGCACCAACACCTCCCACGGGACCAATGTAACTCGTAGGAACTGACCACGCAGCCGCGGTACTCCCGGTTTTAGCATACGACGGTAATTTGCATATTTCTAGACTTAGGCTTAAAAACATGGCGTTAGAGGGTGGGAACTCGAAACTGCCCCCGAACGTCCCCGTGGGTGGCACCAACACTTCCCACAGGACCAATGTAACTCATAGCAACTGACCCCGCAGTCGCATTCCCGATTTGAGAATACGACGGTAATTTGCATATTTCTAGACTTAAGCAAAACATGACGTTAGAGGGTGAGATCTTGAAATAGCCCTCGAACGTCCCCGTGGGGGGCAGCAACACCTCCCACGGGACCAATGTAACTCGTAGTAACTGACCCTGCAGCCGCGGGACTCTCGGTTTGAGAATACGACGGTAATTTGCATATTTCTAGACTTAGGCTTAAAAACATGGCGTTGCAGGGTGAAAACCCGAAACATCCCCAGAACGTCCCCGTGGGTGGTACCAACACCTCCCACGGGACCAATGTAACTCGTAGGAACTAACCCCGCAGCCGCGGGACTCCCTGTTTGAGAATACAACGGTAATTTGCATATTTCTAGACTTAGGCTTAAAAACACGACGTTAGAGGGTGAAAACCCGAAACAACACCCGAACGTACCCGTGGGTGGGACCAACACCTCCCACGGGACCAATGTAACTCGTAGGAACTGACCCCGCAGTCGCGGGACTCCCAGTTTTAGAATACGATGGTAATTTGCATATTTCTAGACTTAGGCTTAAAAACATGGCGTTAGAGGGTGAAAACCCAAAACATCCCCTGAACGTCCCAGTGGGTGGCACCAACACCTCCCACGGGACCAACGTAACTCGTAGGAAGTGACCCCGCAGCCGCGGGACTCCCGATTTGAGAATACGATGGTAATTTCAATATTTCCAGACTTAGGCTTAAAAACATGGCATTAGATGGTGAAAACACGAAACAGCCCCCAAACGTCCCCGTGGGTAGCACCAACACCTCCCACGAGACCAATGTAACTTGTAGGAACTGACCCCGCAGCCGCGGGACTCCCGGCTTGAGAATACGACGGTAATATGCATATTTCTAGACTTAACTTAAAAACATGGCGTTAGAGGGTGAAAACCCGAAACAACCCCAAACGTCCCCGTGGGTTGCACAACACCTCCCACGGGACCAATGTAACTCGTAGGAACTGACCCCGCAGCCGCGGGACTCCCGGTTTGAGAATACGACGGTAATTTGCAAATTTCTAGACTTAGGATTCAAAACATGGCGTTAGAGGGTGAGAACTCGAAAAAGCCACCGAACGTCCCCGTGGGTGGCACCAACACCTCCCACGGGACCAATGTAACTCGTAGGAACTGACCCCGCAGCCGCGGGACTCCCGGTTTGAGAATACGATTGTAATTTGCATATTTCTAGACTTAGGCTTAAAAACATGGCGTTAGAGGGTGAGAACTCGAAACAGACACCGAACGTCCCCGTGGGTAGCACCAACACCTCCCACGGGACCAATGTAACTCGTAGGAACTGACCCCGCAGCCGCGGGACTCCCGGTTTGAGAATACGATGGTAATTTGCAAATTTCTAGACTTAGGCTTAAAAATATGGCGTTAGAGGCTGAGAACTCGAAACAGACACCGAACGTCCCCGTGGGTGGCACCAACACCTCCCACGGGACCAATGTAACTCGTAGGAACTGACCCCGCAGCCGCGGGACTCCCGGTTTGAGAATACAACGGTAATTTGTATATTTCTAGACTTAGGCTTAAAAACATGGCGTTAGAGGGTGAAAACCCGAAACAACCCCCGAACATCCCCGTGGGTGGCACCAACACCTCCCACGGACCAATGTAACTCGTAGGAACTGACCCCGCAGTCGCGGGACTCCCAGTTTTAGAATACGATGGTTATTTGCATAATTCTAGACTTAGGCTTAAAAACATGGCGTTAGAGGGTGAAAACCCGAAACAGCCCCTGAACGTCCCCGTGGGTGGCACTAACACCTCCCACGGGACCAATGTAACTCGTAGGAACTGACCCCGCAGCCGCGGGACTCCCGGTTTGAGAATACGACGGTAATTTATAAATTTCTAGACTTAGGCTTAAAAACATGGCGTTAGAGGGTGAGAACTCGAAACAGCCACCGAACGTCCCCGTGGGTGGCACCAACACCTCCCACGGGACCCATGTAACTCGTAGGAACTGACCCCGCAGCCGCGGGACTCCCGGTTTGAGAATACAACGGTAATTTGCATATTTCTAGACTTTGGCTTAAAAACATGGCGTCAGAGGGTGAAAACTCGAAACAGCCCCTTAACGTCCCCGTGGGTGGCACCAACACCTCCCACGGGACCAATGTAACTCGTAGGAACTGACCCCGCAGCCGCGGGACTCCCGGTTTGATAAAGCGACGGCAATTTGCATATTTCTAGGCTTAGTCTTAAAAACATGGCATTAGAGGGTGAAAACACGAAACAACCCCCAAACGTCCCCGTGGGTGGCACCAACACCTCCCACGGGACCAAAGTAACTCGTAGGAACTGAACCCGCAGTCGCGGGACTCCCGGTTTGAGAATACGATGATAATTTTTATATTTCTAGACTTAGGCTTAAAAACATGGCGTTAGAGGGTGAAAACCCGAAACAGCCCCTAAACGTCCCCGTGGGTGGCACCAACACCTACCACGGGACCAATGTAACTCGTAGGAACTAACCCCGCAGCCGCGGGACTCCCGGTTTGAGAATACGACGGTAATTTGCATATTTCCAGACTTAGGCTTAAAAACATGGCATTAGAGGGTGAAAACATGAAACAGCCGCCAAACGTCCCTGTGGGTGGAACCAACACCTCCCACGGGACCAATATAACTCGTACGAACTGACCCCGCAGCCGCGGGACTCCCGGTTTGAGAATACGATGATAATTTCCATATTTCTAGACTTAGGCTTAAAAACATGGCGTTAGAGGGTGAAAACCCGAAACATCCCCCGAACATCCCCGTGGGTGGCACCAACACCTCCCACGGGACCAATGTAACTCATAGGAACTGATCCCGCAGTCGCGAGACTCCCGATTTGAGAATACGATGCTAACTTGCATTTTTCTAGACTTAGGCTTAAAAACATGGCGTTAGAGGGTGAAAACCCGAAATAACCCCCGAACGTCCCCGTGGGTGGCACCAGCACCTCCCACGGGACCAATGTAACTCGTAGGAACTGACCCCGCAGCCGCGGGACTCCCAGTTTGAGAATACGACGATAATTTATAAATTTCTAGACTTAGGCTTAAAAACATGGCGTTAGAGGGTGAGAACTCGAAACAGCCACCGAACGTCCCCGTGGGTGGAACCAACACCTCCCATGGGACCAATGTAACTCGTAGGAACTGACCCCGCAGCCGCGGGACTCCCGGTTTGAGAATACGACTGTAATTTATAAATTTCTAGACTTAGGCTTAAAAAGATGGCGTTAGAGGGTGAGAACCCGAAACAGCCACCGAACGTCCCCGTGGGTGGCACCAACACCTCCCACGGGACCAATGTAACTCGTAGGAACTAACCCCGTAGCCGCGGGACTCCCTGTTTGAGAATACAACAGTAATTTGCATATTTCTAGACTTAGGCTTAAAAACACGGCATTAGATGGTGAAAACCCGAAACAACACCCGAACGTCCCCGTGGGTGGGACCAACACCTCCCACGGGACCAATGTAACTCGTAGGAACTGACCCCGCAGTCGCGGGACTCCCAGTTTTAGAATACGGCGGTAATTTGTATATTTCTAGACTTAGGCGTAAAAACATGGCGTTAGAGGGTGAAAACCCGAAACATCCCCTGAACGTCCCAGTGGGTGGCACCAACACCTCCCACGGGACCAACGTAACTCGTAGGAAGTGACCCCGCAGCCGCGGGACTCCCGGTTTGAGAATACGACGGTAATTTCCATATTTCCAGACTTAGGATTAAAAACATGGCATTAGATGGTGAAAACACGAAACAGCCCCCAAACGTCCCCGTGGGTAGCACCAACACCTCCCACGGGACCAATGTAACTCGTAGGAACTGACCCCGCAGCCGCGGGACTCCCGGTTTGAGAATACGACGGTAATCTGCATATTTCTAGACTTAGGCTTAAAAACATGGCGTTAGAGGGTGAAAACCCGAAACAGCCCCTGAACGTCCCCGTGGGTGGCACCAACACCTCCCATGGGACCAATGTAACTCGTAGGAACTGACCCCGCAGCCGCGGGACTCCCGGTTTGAGAATACGATGGTTATTTGCATATTTCCAGACTTAGGCTTGAAAACATGGCATTAGAGGGTGAAAACACGAAATAGCCCCCAAACGTCCCCGTGGGTGGCACTAACACCTCCCACGGGACCAATATAACTCGTACGAACTGACCCCGCAGCCGCGAGACTCCCGATTTGAGTATACGACGCTAATTTGCATTTTTCTAGACTTAGGCATAAAAACATGGTGTTAGAGGGTGAAAACCCGAAACAGCCCCCGAACGTCCCCGTTGGTGGCACCAACACCTCCCACGAGACCAATGTAACTCGTAGGAACTGACCCCGCAGCCGCGGGACTCCCGGCTTGAGAATACGACGGTAATTTGCATATTTCTAGAATTAGCTTAAAAACATGGCGTTAGAGGGTGAAAACCCGAAACAACCCCCGAACGTCCCCGTGGGTTGTACAACACCTCCCACGGGACCAATATAACTCGTAGGAACTGACCCCGCAGCCACAGGACTCCCGGTTTGAGAATACGACGGTAATTTGCAAATTTCTAGACTTAGGATTCAAAACATGGCGTTAGAGGGTGAGAACTCGAAAAAGCCACCGAACGTCCCCGTGGGTGGCACCAACACCTCCCACGGGACCAATGTATCTCGTAGGAACTGACCCCGCAGCCGCGGGACTCCCGGTTTGATAATACGATTATAATTTGCATATTTCTAGACTTAGGCATAAAAACATGGTGTTAGAGGGTGAAAACCCGAAACAGCCCCCGAACGTCCCCATTGGTGGCACCAACACCTCCCACGGGACCAATGTAACTCGTAGGAACTGACCCCACAGCCGCGGGACTCCCGGTTTGAGAATACGATGGTAATTTAAAAATTTCTAGACTTAGGATTAAAAACATGGCGTTAGAGGGTGAGAACTCGAAACAGGCACCGAATGTCCCCGTGGGTGGCACCAACACCTCCCACGGGACCAATGTAACTCGTAGGAACTGACCCCGCAGCCACGGGACTCCCGGTTTGAGAATACGATGGTAATTTGCAAATTTCTAAACTTAGGCTTAAAAACATGGCGTTAGAGGGTGAGAACTCGAAACAGACACCGAACGTCCCCGTGGGTGGCACCAACACCTCCCACGTGGCCAATGTAACTCGTAGGAACTGACCCCGCAGCCGCGGGACTCCCGGTTTGAGAATACAACGGTAATTTTATATTTCTAGACTTAGGCTTAAAAACATGGCGTTAGAGGGTGAAAACCCGAAACAACCACCGAAAGTCCCCGTGGGTGGCACCAACACCTCCCACGGACCAATGTAACTCGTAGGAACTGACCCCGCAGTCGCGGGACTCCCAGTTTTAGAAAACGACGGTTATTTGCATATTTCTAGACTTAGGCTTAAAAACATGGCGTTAGAGGGTGAAAACCCGGAACAGCCCCTGAACGTCCCCGTGGGTGGCAGCAACACCTCCCACAGGACCAATGTAACTCGTAGGAACTGACCCCGCAGCCGCGGGACTCCCGGTTTGAGAATACGACGGTAATTTGCATATTTCAAGACTTAAGCTTAAAAACATGGCTTTAGATGGTCAAAACATGAAACAGCTCCCAAACGTCCCCGTGGGTAGCACCAACACCTCCCACGGGACCAATGTAACTCGTAGGAACTGACCCCGCAGCCACGGGACGCCCGGTTTGAGAATACGACGGTAATTTGCATATTTCTTGACATAGGCTTAAAAACATGGCGTTAGAGGGTGAAAACCCGAAACATCCCCCGAACGTCCCCGTGGGTGGCACCAATACCTCCCACGGGACCAATGTAACTCGTAGGAACTGACCCCGCAGCCGCGGGACTCCCGGTTTGAGAATACAACGGTAATTTGCATATTTCTAGACTTTGGCTTAAAAACATGGCGTCAGAGGGTGAAAACCCGAAAGAGCCCCCGAACGTCCCCGTGGGTGGCACCAACACCTCCCACGGGACCAATGTAACTCGTAGGAACTGACCCCGCAGCCGCGGGACTCCCGGTTTGAGAATACAACGGTAATTTGCATATTTCCAGACTTAGTCTTAAAAACATGGCATTAGAGGGTGAAAACACGAAACAACCCCCAAACGTCCCCGTGGGTGGCACCAACACCTCCCACGGGACCATTGTAACTCGTAGGAACTGACCCCGCAGTCGCGGGACTCCCGGTTTGAGAATACGACGGTAATTTATAAATTTCTAGACTTAGGCTTAAAAACATGGCGTTAGAGGGTGAAAACCCGAAACAGCAACCGAACGTCCCCGTGGGTGGCACCAACACCTCCCACGGGACCAATGTAACTCGTAGGAACTGACCCCGCAGCCGCGGGACTCCCGGTTTGAGTATACGACGGTAATTTGCATATTTCCAGACTTAGGCTTAAAAACATGGCATTAGAGGGTGAAAACACGAAACAGCCCCTGAACGTCCCTGTGGGTGGAACCAACACCTCCCACGGGACCAATATAACTCGTAGGAACTGACCCCGCAGCCGCGGGACTCCCGGTTTGAGAATACGATGATAATTTGCATATTTCTAGACTTAGGCTTAAAAACATGGCGTTAGAGGGTGAAAACCCGAAACAGCCCCCGAACGTCCCCGTGGGTGGCACCAACACCTCCCATGGGACCAATGTAACTCGTAGGAACTGACCCCACAGTCGTGGGACTCCCGGTTTTAGAATAGGACGGTAATCTGCATATTTCTAGACTTAGGCTTAAAAACATGGCGTTAGAGGGTGAAAACCCGAAACATCCCCCGAACATCCCCGTGGGTGGTACCAACACCTCCCACGGGACCAATGTAACTCATAGGAACTGATCCCGCAGTCGCGAGACTCCCGATTTGAGAATACGACGCTAATTTGCATTTTTCTAGACTTAGGCTTAAAAACATGGCGTTAGAGGGTGAAAACCCGAAATAACCCCCGAACGTCCCCGTGGGTGGCACCAACACCTCCCACGGGACCAATGTAACTCGTAGGAACTGACCACACAGCCGCGGGACTCCCGGTTTGAGAATACGATGGTAATTTAAAAATTTCTAGACTTAGGATTAAAAACATGGCGTTAGAGGGTGAGAACTCGAAACAGGCACCGAATGTCCCCGTGGGTGGCACCAACACCTCCCACGGGACCAATGTAACTCGTAGGAACTGACCCCGCAGCCGCGGGACTCCCGGTTTGAGAATACGATGGTAATTTGCAAATTTCTAAACTTAGGATTAAAAACATGGCGTTAGAGGGTGAGAACTCGAAACAGACACCGAACGTCCCCGTGGGTGGCACCAACACCTCCCACGGGGCCAATGTAACTCGTAGGAACTGACCCCGCAGCCGCGGGACTCCCGGTTTGAGAATACAACGGTAATTTGTATATTTCTAGACTTAGGTTTAAAAACATGGCGTTAGAGGGTGAAAACCCGAAACAACCCCCGAACGTCCCCGTGGGTGGCACCAACACCTCCCACGGACCAATGTAACTCGTAGGAACTGACCCCGCAGTCGCGGGACTCCCAGTTTTAGAATACGACGGTTATTTGCATATTTCTAGACTTAGGCTTAAAAACATGGCGTTAGAGGGTGAAAACCTGAAACAGCCCCTGAACGTCCCCGTGGGTGGCACCAACACCTCCCACAGGACCAATGTAACTCGTAGGAACTGACCCCGCAGCCGCGGGACTCCCGGTTTGAGAATACGACGGTAATTTGCATATTTCCAGACTTAGGCTTAAAAACATGGCTTTAGATGGTCAAAACACGAAACAGCCCCCAAACGTCCCCGTGGGTAGCACCAACACCTCCCACGGGACCAATGTAACTCGTAGGAACTGACCCTGCAGCCACGGGACGCCCGGTTTGAGAATACGACGGTAATTTGCATATTTCTTGACTTAGGCTTAAAAACATGGCGTTAGAGGGTGAAAACCCGAAACATCCCCCGAATGTCCCCGTGGGTGGCACCAACACCTCCCACGGGACCAATGTAACTCGTAGGAACTGACCCCGCAGCCGCGGGACTCCCGGTTTGAGAATACAACGGTAATTTGCATATTTCTAGACTTTGGCTTAAAAACATGGCGTCCGAGGGTGAAAACCCGAAACAGCCCCCGAACGTCCCCGTGGGTGGCACCAACACCTCCCACGGGACCAATGTAACTCGTAGGAACTGAACCCGCAGCCGCGGGACTCCCGGTTTGAGAATACAACGGTAATTTGCATATTTCCAGACTTAGTCTTAAAAACATGGCATTAGAGGGTGAAAACACGAAACAACCCCCAAACGTCCCCGTGGGTGGCATCAACACCTCCCACGGGACCAATGTAACTCGTAGGAACTGACCCCGCAGTCGCGGGACTCCCGGTTTGAGAATACGACGGTAATTTATAAATTTCTAGACTTAGGCTTTAAAACATGGCGTTAGAGGGTGAGAACTCGAAACAGCCCCCGAACGTCCCCGTGGGTGGCACCAACACCTCCCACGAGACCAATGTAACTCGTAGGAACTGACCCCGCAGCCGCGGGACTCCCGGTTTGAGAATACAACGGTAATTTGCATATTTCTAGACTTAGGCTTAAAAACATGGCGTCAGAGGGTGAAAACCCGAAACAGCCCCTGAACTTCCCCGTGGGTGGCACCAACACCTCCCACGGGACCAATGTAACTCATAGGAACTAATCCCGCAGCCACGGGACTCCCGATTTGAGAATACGACGCTAATTTGCATTTTTCTAGACTTAGGCTTAAAAACATGGCGTTAGAGGATGAAAACCCGAAACAGCCCCCGAACATCCCCGTGGGTGGCACCAACACCTCCCACGGGACGAATGTAACTCGTAGGAACTGACCCCGCAGCCGCGGGACTCCCGGTTTGAGAATACGATGGTAATTTGCATTTTTCTAGACTTAGGCTTAAAAACATGGCGTTAGAGGGTGAAAATAAGAAACAGCCCCCGAACCTCCCCTTGGGTGGCACCAACACCTTCCACGGGACCAATGTAACTCGTAGGAACTGACCCTGCAGCCGCGGGACTCCCGGTTTGAGAATACGATGGTAATTTGCATATTTCCAGACTTAGGCTTAAAAACATGGCATTAGAGGGTGAAAACACGAAACAGCCCCTGAATGTCCCTGTGGGTGGAACCAACACCTCCCACGGGACCAATGTAACTCATAGGAACTGATCCCGCAGTCGCGAGACTCCCGATTTGAGAATACGACGCTAATTTGCATTTTTCTAGACTTAGGCTTAAAAACATGGCGTTAGAGGGTGAAAACCCGAAATAACCCCCGAACGTCCCCGTGGGTGGCACCAACACCTCCCATGGGACCAATGTAACTCGTAGGAACTGACCCCACAGTCGTGGGACTCCCGGTTTTAGAATAGGACGGTAATCTGCATATTTCTAGACTTAGGCTTAAAAACATGGCGTTAGAGGGTGAAAACCCGAAACATCCCCCGAACATCCCCGTGGGTGGTACCAACACCTCCCACGGGACCAATGTAACTCATAGGAACTGATCCCGCAGTCGCGAGACTCCCGATTTGAGAATACGACGCTAATTTGCATTTTTCTAGACTTAGGCTTAAAAACATGGCGTTAGAGGGTGAAAACCCGAAATAACCCCCGAACGTCCCCGTGGGTGGCACCAACACCTCCCACGGGACCAATGTAACTCGTAGGAACTGACCACACAGCCGCGGGACTCCCGGTTTGAGAATACGATGGTAATTTAAAAATTTCTAGACTTAGGATTAAAAACATGGCGTTAGAGGGTGAGAACTCGAAACAGGCACCGAATGTCCCCGTGGGTGGCACCAACACCTCCCACGGGACCAATGTAACTCGTAGGAACTGACCCCGCAGCCGCGGGACTCCCGGTTTGAGAATACGATGGTAATTTGCAAATTTCTAAACTTAGGATTAAAAACATGGCGTTAGAGGGTGAGAACTCGAAACAGACACCGAACGTCCCCGTGGGTGGCACCAACACCTCCCACGGGGCCAATGTAACTCGTAGGAACTGACCCCGCAGCCGCGGGACTCCCGGTTTGAGAATACAACGGTAATTTGTATATTTCTAGACTTAGGTTTAAAAACATGGCGTTAGAGGGTGAAAACCCGAAACAACCCCCGAACGTCCCCGTGGGTGGCACCAACACCTCCCACGGACCAATGTAACTCGTAGGAACTGACCCCGCAGTCGCGGGACTCCCAGTTTTAGAATACGACGGTTATTTGCATATTTCTAGACTTAGGCTTAAAAACATGGCGTTAGAGGGTGAAAACCTGAAACAGCCCCTGAACGTCCCCGTGGGTGGCACCAACACCTCCCACAGGACCAATGTAACTCGTAGGAACTGACCCCGCAGCCGCGGGACTCCCGGTTTGAGAATACGACGGTAATTTGCATATTTCCAGACTTAGGCTTAAAAACATGGCTTTAGATGGTCAAAACATGAAACAGCCCCCAAACGTCCCCGTGGGTAGCACCAACACCTCCCACGGGACCAATGTAACTCGTAGGAACTGACCCCGCAGCCACGGGACGCCCGGTTTGAGAATACGACGGTAATTTGCATATTTCTTGACTTAGGCTTAAAAACATGGCGTTAGAGGGTGAAAACCCGAAACATCCCCCGAATGTCCCCGTGGGTGGCACCAACACCTCCCACGGGACCAATGTAACTCGTAGGAACTGACCCCGCAGCCGCGGGACTCCCGGTTTGAGAATACAACGGTAATTTGCATATTTCTAGACTTTGGCTTAAAAACATGGCGTCAGAGGGTGAAAACCCGAAACAGCCCCCGAACGTCCCCGTGGGTGGCACCAACACCTCCCACGGGACCAATGTAACTCGTAGGAACTGAACCCGCAGCCGCGGGACTCCCGGTTTGAGAATACAACGGTAATTTGCATATTTCCAGACTTAGTCTTAAAAACATGGCATTAGAGGGTGAAAACACGAAACAACCCCCAAACGTCCCCGTGGGTGGCATCAACACCTCCCACGGGACCAATGTAACTCGTAGGAACTGACCCCGCAGTCGCGGGACTCCCGGTTTGAGAATACGACGGTAATTTATAAATTTCTAGACTTAGGCTTTAAAACATGGCGTTAGAGGGTGAAAACCCGAAACAGCCACCGAACGTCCCCGTGGGTGGCACCAACACCTCCCACGGGACCAATGTAACTCGTAGGAACTGACCCCGCAGCCGCGGGACTCCCGGTTTGAGAATACGATGGTAATTTGCATATTTCCAGACTTAGGCTTAAAAACATGGCATTAGAGGGTGAAAACACGAAACAGCCCCTGAATGTCCCTGTGGGTGGAACCAACACCTCCCACGGGACCAATATAACTCGTACGAACTGACCCCGCAGCCGCGGGACTCCCGGTTTGAGAATACGATGATAATTTGCATATTTCTAGACTTAGGCTTAAAAACATGGCGTTAGAGGGTGAAAACCCGAAACATCCCCCGAACATCCCCGTGAGTGGCACCAACACCTCCCACGGGACCAATGTAACACATAGGAACTGATCCCGCAGTCGCGAGACTCCCGATTTGAGAATACGATGCTAATTTGCATTTTTCTAGACTTAGGCTTAAAAACATGGCGTTAGAGGGTGAAAACCCGAAATAACCCCCGAACGTCCCCGTGGGTGGCACCAACACCTCCCACGGGACCAATGTAACTCGTAGGAACTGACCCCGCAGCCGCGGGACTCCCGGTTTGAGAATACGACGGTAATTTATAAATTTCTAGACTTAGGCTTAAAAATATGGCGTTAGAGGGTGAGAACTCGAAACAGCCACCGAACGTCCCCGTGGGTGGCACCAACACCTCCCACGGGACCAATGTAACTCGTAGGAACTGACCCCACAGCCGCGGGACTCCCGATTTGAGAATACGATGGTAATTTGCATATTTCTAGACTTAGGCTTAAAAACATGGCGTTAGAGGATGAAAACCCGAAACAGCCCCTGAACGTCCCCGTGGGTGGCACCAACACCTACCACGGGACCAATGTAACTCGTAGGAACTGACCCCGCAGCCGCGGGACGCCCGGTTTGAGAATACGACGGTAATTTGCATATTTCTTGACTTAGGCTTAAAAACATGGCGTTAGAGGGTGAAAACCCGAAACATCCCCCGAACGTCCCCGTGGGTGGCACCAACACCTCCCACGGGAACAATGTAACTCGTAGGAACTGACCCCGCAGCCGCGGGACTCCCGGTTTGAGAATACAACGGTAATTTGCATATTTCTAGACTTTGGCTTAAAAACATGGCGTCAGAGGGTGAAAACCCGAAACAGCCCCTGAACGTCCCCGTGGGTGGCACCAACACCTCCCACGGGACCAATGTAACTCGTAGGAACTGACCCCGCAGCCGCGGGACGCCCGGTTTGAGAATGCGACGGTAATTTGCATATTTCCAGACTTAGTCTTAAAAACATGGCATTAGAGGGTGAAAACACGAAACAACCACCAAACGTCCCCGTGGGTGGCACCAACACCTCCCACGGGACCAATGTAACTCGTAGGAACTGACGCCGCCATCGCGGGTCTCCCGGTTTGAGAATACAACGATAATTTGTATATTTCTTGACTTTGGCTTAAAAACATGGCGTTAGAGGGTGAGAACTCGAAACAGCCACCGAACGTCCCCGTGGGTGGCACCAACACCTCCCACGGGACCAATGTAACTCGTAGGAACTGACCCCGCAGCCGCGGGACTCCTTGTTTGAGAATACAACGGTAATTTGCATATTTCTAGACTTAGGCTTAAAAACACGGCGTTAGATGGTGAAAACCCGAAACAACACCCGAACGTCCCCGTGGGTGGGACCAACACCTCCCACGGGACCAATGTAACTCGTAGGAACTGACCCCGCAGTCGCGGGACTCCCTGTTTTAGAATACGACGGTAATTTGCATATTTCTAGACTTAGGCTTAAAAACATGGTGTTAGAGGGTGAAAACCCGAAACATCCCCTGAACGTCCCAGTGGGTGGCACCAACACCTCCCACGGGACCAACGTAACTCGTAGGAAGTGACCCCGCAGCCGCGGGACTCCCGGTTTGAGAATACGACGGTAATTTCCATATTTCCAGACTTAGGCTTAAAAACATGGCATTAGATGGTGAAAACACGAAACAGCCCCCAAACGTCCCCGTGGGTAGCACCAACACTTCCCACGGGACCAATGTAACTCGTAGGAACTGACCCCGCAGCCGCGGGACTCCCGGTTTGAGAATACGACGGTAATCTGCATATTTCTAGACTTAGGCTTAAAAACATGGCGTTAGAGGGTGAAAACCCGAAACAGCCCCTGAACGTCCCCGTGGGTGGCACCAACACCTCCCACGGGACCAATGTAACTCGTAGGAACTGACCCCGCAGCCGCGGGACTCCCGGTTTGAGAATACGATGGTAATTTGCATATTTCCAGACTTAGGCTTAAAAACATGGCATTAGAGGGTGAAAACACGAAACAGCCCCCAAACGTCCCCGTGGGTGGCACTAACACCTCCCACGGGACCAATATAACTCGTACGAACTGACCCCGCAGCCGCGGGACTCCCGGTTTGAGAATACGACGCTAATTTGCATTTTTCTAGACTTAGGCATAAAAACGTGGTGTTAGAGGGTGAAAACCCGAAACAGCCCCCGAACGTCCCCGTTGGTGGAACCAACACCTCCCACGAGACCAATGTAACTCGTAGGAACTGACCCCGCAGCCGCGGGACTCCCGGCTTGAGAATACGACGATAATTTGCATATTTATAGACTTAGCTTAAAAACATGGCGTTAGAGGGTGAAAACCCGAAACAACCCCCGATCGTCCCCGTGGGTTGTACAACACCTCCCACGGGACCAATATAACTCGTAGGAACTGACCCCGCAGCCACGAGACTCCCGGTTTGAGAATACGACCGTAATTTGCAAATTTCTAGACTTAGGATTCAAAACATGGCGTTAGAGGGTGAGAACTCGAAAAAGCCACCGAACGTCCCCGTGGGTGGCACCAACACCTCCCACGGGACCAATGTAACTCGTAGGAACTGACCCCGCAGCCGCGGGACTCCCGGTTTGAGAATACGATTGTAATTTGCATATTTCTAGACTTAGGCATAAAAACATGGTGTTAGAGGGTGAAAACCCGAAACAGCCCCCGAACGTCCCCGTTGGTGGCACGAACACCTCCCACGGGACCAATGTAACTCGTAGGAACTGACCCCACAGCCGCGGGACTCCCGGTTTGAGAATACGATGGTAATTTAAAAATTTCTAGACTTAGGATTAAAAACATGGCGTTAGAGGGTGAGAACTCGAAACAGGCACCGAACGTCCCCGTGGGTGGCACCAACACCTCCCACGGGACCAATGTAACTCGTAGGAACTGACCCCGCAGCCGCGGGACTCCCGGTTTGAGAATACGATGGTAATTTGCAAATTTCTAAACTTAGGCTTAAAAACATGGCGTTAGAGGGTGAGAACTCGAAACAGACACCGAACGTCCCCGTGGGTGGCACCAACACCTCCCACGGGGCCAATGTAACTCGTAGGAACTGACCCCGCAGCCGCGGGACTCCCGGTTTGAGAATACAACGGTAATTTGTATATTTCTAGACTTAGGCTTAAAAACATGGCGTTAGAGGGTGAAAACCCGAAACAACCCCCGAACGTCCCCGTGGGTGGCACCAACACCTCCCACGGACCAATGTAACTCGTAGGAACTGACCCCGCAGTCGCGGGACTCCCAGTTTTAGAATACGACGGTTATTTGCATATTTCTAGACTTAGGCTTAAAAATATGGAGTTAGAGGGTGAAAACCCGAAACAGCCCCTGAACGTCCCCGTGGGTGGCACCAACACCTCCCACAGGACCAATGTAACTCGTAGGAACTGACCCCGCAGCCGCGGGACTCCCGGCTTGAGAATACGACGGTAATTTGCATATTTCCAGACTTAGGCTTAAAAACATGGCTTTAGATGGTCAAAACATGAAACAGCCCCCAAACGTCCCCGTGGGTAGCACCAACACCTCCCACGGGACCAATGTAACTCGTAGGAACTGACCCCGCAGCCACGGGACGCCCGGTTTGAGAATACGACGGTAATTTGCATATTACTTGACTTAGGCTTAAAAACATGGCGTTAGAGGGTGAAAACCCGAAACATCCCCCGAACGTCCCCGTGGGTGGCACCAACACCTCCCACGGGACCAATGTAACTCGTAGGAACTGACCCCGCAGCCACAGGACTCCCGGTTTGAGAATACGACGGTAATTTGCATATTTCTAGACGTAGGCTTAAAAACAAGGCGTTAGAGGGTGAAAACCTGAAACAGCCCCGAACGTCCCCGTGGGTGGTACCAACACCTCCCACGGGACCAATGTAACTCGTAGGAACTGACCCTGCAGCCGCGGGACCCCCGGTTTGAGAATACGACGGTAATTTCCATATTTCTAGACTTAGCCTTAAAAACATGGCGTTAGAGGGTGAAAACCCGAAACAGCCCCCGAACGTCCCCGTGGGTGGAAGCAACACCTCCCACGGGACCTATGTAACTCGTAAGAACTGACCCCGCAGTCGCGGGACTCTCACTTTTTGAATACGACGGTAATTTGCATACTTCTAGACTTAGGCTTAAAAATATGTCGTTAGAGGGTGAAAACCTGAAACAGCCCCGAACGTCCCCGTGGGTGGCACCAACACCTCCCACGGGACCAATGTAACTCGTAGGAACTGACCCCGCAGCCGCGGGACCCCCGGTTTGAGAATACGACGGTAATTTCCATATTTCTAGACTTAGCCTTAAAAACATGGCGTTAGTGGGTGAAAACCCGAAACAGCCCCCGAACGTCCCCGTGGGTGGAAGCAACACCTCCCACGGGACCTATGTAACTCGTAGGAACTGACCCCGCAGCCGCGGGACTCCCGGTTTGAGAATACGACGGTAATTTGCATATTTCCAGACTTAGGCTTAAAAACATGGCTTTAGATGGTCAAAACATGAAACAGCCCCCAAACGTCCCCGTGGGTAGCACCAACACCTCCCACGGGACCAATGTAACTCGTAGGAACTGACCCCGCAGCCACGGGACGCCCGGTTTGAGAATACGACGGTAATTTGCATATTTCTTGACTTAGGCTTAAAAACATGGCGTTAGAGGGTGAAAACCCGAATCATCCCCCGAATGTCCCCATGGGTGGCACCAACACCTCCCACGGGACCAATGTAACTCGTAGGAACTGACCCCGCAGCCGCGGGACTCCCGGTTTGAGAATACAACGGTAATTTGCATATTTCTAGACTTTGGCTTAAAAACATGGCGTCAGAGGGTGAAAACCCGAAACAGCCCCCGAACGTCCCCGTGGGTGGCACCAACACCTCCCACGGGACCAATGTAACTCGTAGGAACAGAACCCGCAGCCGCGGGACTCCCGGTTTGAGAATACAACGGTAATTTGCATATTTCCAGACTTAGTCTTAAAAACATGGCATTAGAGGGTGAAAACACGAAACAACCCCCAAACGTCCCCGTGGGTGGCACCAACACCTCCCACGGGACCAATGTAACTCGTAGGAACTGACCCCGCAGTCGCGGGACTCCCGGTTTGAGAATACGACGGTAATTTATAAATTTCTAGACTTAGGATTAAAAACATGGCGTTAGAGGGTGAAAACCCGAAACAGCAACCGAACGTCCCCGTGGGTGGCACCAACACCTCCCACGGGACCAATGCAACTCGTAGGAACTGACCCCGCAGCCGCGGGACTCCCGGTTTGAGAATACGACGGTAATTTGCATATTTCCAGACTTAGGCTTAAAAACATGGCATTAGAGGGTGAAAACACGAAACAGCCCCTGAACGTCCCTGTGGGTGGAACCAACACCTCCCAAGGGACCAATATAACTCGTACGAACTGACCCCGCAGCCGCGGGACTCCCGGTTTGAGAATACGATGATAATTTGCATATTTCTAGACTTAGGCTTAAAAACATGGCGTTAGAGGGTGAAAACCCGAAACATCCCCCGAACATCCCCGTGGGTGGCACCAACACCTCCCACGGGACCAATGTAACTCATAGGAACTGATCCCGCAGTCGCGAGACTCCCGATTTGAGAATACGACGCTAATTTGCATTTTTCTAGACTTAGGCTTAAAAACATGGCGTTAGAGGGTGAAAACCCGAAATAACCCCCGAACGTCCCCGTGGGTGGCACCAACACCTCCCCCGGGACCAATGTAACTCGTAGGAACTGACCCCGTAGCCGCGGGACTCCCGGTTTGAGAATACGACGGTAATTTATAAATTTCTAGACTTAGGCTTAAAAATATGGCGTTAGAGGGTGAGAACTCGAAACAGCCACCGAACGTCCCCGTGGGTGGCACCAACACCTCCCACGGGACCAATGTAACTCGTAGGAACTGACCCCGCAGCCGCGGGACTCCCGATTTGAGAATACGACGGTAATTTGCATATTTCTAGACTTAGGTTTAAAAACATGGCGTTAGAGGGTGAAAACCCGAAACAGCCCCTGAACGTCCCCGTGGGTGGCACCAACACCTACCACGGGACCAATGTAACTCGTAGGAACTGACCTCGCAGCCGCGGGACTCCCGGTTTGAGAATACGACGGTAATTTGCATATTTCTTGACTTAGGCTTAAAAACATGGCGTTAGAGGGTGAAAACCCGAAACATCCCCCGAACGTCCCCGTGGGTGGCACCAACACCTCCCACGGGACCAATGTAACTCGTAGGAACTGACCCCGCAGCCGCGGGACTCCCGGTTTGAGAATACAACGGTAATTTGCATATTTCTAGACTTTGGCTTAAAAACATGGCGTCAGAGGGTGAAAACCCGAAACAGCCCCTGAACGTCCCCGTGGGTGGCACCAACACCTCCCACGGGACCAATGTAACTCGTAGGAACTGACCCCGCAGCCGCGGGACTCCCGGTTTGAGAATGCGACGGTAATTTGCATATTTCCAGACTTAGTCTTAAAAACATGGCATTAGAGGGTGAAAACACGAAACAACCCCCAAACGTCCCCGTGGGTGGCACCAACACCTCCCACGGGACCAATGTAACTCGTAGGAACTGACGCCGCCATCGCGGGTCTCCCGGTTTGAGAATACAACGATAATTTGTATATTTCTTGACTTTGGCTTAAAAACATGGCGTTAGAGGGTGAGAACTCGAAACAGCCACCGAACGTCCCCGTGGGTGGCACCAACACCTCCCACGGGACCAATGTAACTCGTTGGAACTGACCCCGCAGCCGCGGGACTCCCTGTTTGAGAATACAACGGTAATTTGCATATTTCTAGACTTAGGCTTAAAAACACGGCGTTAGATGGTGAAAACCCGAAACAACACCCGAACGTCCCCGTGGGTGGGACCAACACCTCCCACGGGACCAATGTAACTCGTAGGAACTGACCCCGCAGTCGCGGGACTCCCAGTTTTAGAATACGACGGTAATTTGCATATTTCTAGACTTAGGCTTAACAACATGGCGTTAGAGGGTGAAAACCCGAAACATCCCCTGAACGTCCCAGTGGGTGGCACCAACACCTCCCACGGGACCAACGTAACTCGTAGGAAGTGACCCCGCAGCCGCGGGACTCCCGGTTTGAGAATACGACGGTAATTTCCATATTTCCAGACTTAGGCTTAAAAACATGGCATTAGATGGTGAAAACACGAAACAGCCCCCAAACGTCCCCGTGGGTAGCACCAACACCTCCCACGGGACCAATGTAACTCGTAGGAACTGACCCCGCAGCCGCGGGACTCCCAGTTTGAGAATACGACGGTAATCTGTATATTTCTAGACTTAGGCTTAAAAACATGGCGTTAGAGGGTGAAAACTCGAAACAGCCCCTGAACGTCCCCGTGGGTGGCACCAACACCTCCCACAGGACCAATGTAACTCGTAGGAACTGACCCCGCAGCCGCGGGACTCCCGGTTTGAGAATACGATGGTAATTTGCATATTTCCAGACTTAGGCTTAAAAACATGACATTAGAGGGTGAAAACACGAAACAGCCCCCAAACGTCCCCGTGGGTGGCACTAACACCTCCCACGGGACCAATATAACTCGTACGAACTGACCCCGCAGCCGCGGGACTCCCGGTTTGAGAATACGACGCTAATTTGCATTTTTCTAGACTTAGGCATAAAAACGTGGCGTTAGATGGTGAAAACCCGAAACAGCCCCCGAACGTCCCCGTTGGTGGAACCAACACCTCCCACGAGACCAATGTAACTCGTAGGAACTGACCCCGCAGCCGCGGGACTCCCGGCTTGAGAATACGACGATAATTTGCATATTTATAGACTTAGCTTAAAAACATGGCGTTAGAGGGTGAAAACCCAAAACAACCCCCGATTGTCCCCGTGGGTTGTACAACACCTCCCACGGGACCAATATAACTCGTAGGAACTGACCCCGCAGCCACGGGACTCCCGGTTTGAGAATACGACGGTAATTTGCAAATTTCTAGACTTAGGATTCAAAACATGGCGTTAGAGGGTGAGAACTCGAAAAATCCACCGAACGTCCCCGTGGGTGGCACCAACACCTCCCACGGGACCAATGTAACTCGTAGGAACTGACCCCGCAGCCGCGGGACTCCCGGTTTGAGAATACGATTGTAATTTGCATATTTCTAGACTTAGTCATAAAAACATGGTGTTAGAGGGTGAAAACCCGAAACAGCCCCCGAACGTCCCCGTTGGGGGCACCAACACCTCCCACGGGACCAATGTAACTCGTAGGAACTGACCCCACAGCCGCGGGACTCCCGGTTTGAGAATACGATGGTAATTTAAAAATTTCTAGACTTAGGATTAAAAACATGGCGTTAGAGGGTGAGAACTCGAAACAGGCACCGAACGTCCCCGTGGGTGGCACCAACACCTCCCACGGGACCAATGTAACTCGTAGGAACTGACCCCGCAGCCGCGGGACTCCCGGTTTGAGAATACGATGGTAATTTGCAAATTTCTAAACTTAGGCTTAAAAACATGGCGTTAGAGGATGAGAACTCGAAACAGACACCGAACGTCCCCGTGGGTGGCACCAACACCTCCCACGGGGCCAATGTAACTCGTAGGAACTGACCCCGCAGCCGCGGGACTCCCGGTTTGAGAATACAACGGTAATTTGTATATTTCTAGACTTAGGCTTAAAAACATGGCGTTAGAGGGTGAAAACCCAAAACAACCCCCGAACGTCCCCGTGGGTGGCACCAACACCTCCCACGGACCAATGTAACTCGTAGGAACTGACCCCGCAGTCGCGGGACTCCCAGTTTTAGAATACGACGGTTATTTGCATATTTCTAGACTTAGGCTTAAAAACATGGAGTTAGAGGGTGAAAACCCGACACAGCCCCTGAACGTCCCCGTGGGTGGCACCAACACCTCCCACAGGACCAATGTAACTCGTAGGAACTGACCCCGCAGCCGCGGGACTCCCGGTTTGAGAATACAACGGTAATTTGCATATTTCCAGACTTAGGCTTAAAAACATGGCTTTAGATGGTCAAAACATGAAACAGCCCCCAAACGTCCCCGTGGGTAGCACCAACACCTCCCACGGGACCAATGTAACTCGTAGGAACTGACCCCGCAGCCACGGGACGCCCGGTTTGAGAATACGACGGTAATTTGCATATTTCTTGACTTAGGCTTAAAAACATGGCGTTAGAGGGTGAAAACCCGAAACATCCCCCGAACGTCCCCGTGGGTGGCACCAACACCTCCCACGGGACCAATGTAACTCGTAGGAACTGACCCCGCAGCCACAGGACTCCCGGTTTGAGAATACGACGGTAATTTGCATATTTCTAGACGTAGGCTTAAAAACAAGGCGTTAGAGGGTGAAAACCTGAAACAGCCCCGAACGTCCCCGTGGGTGGCACCAACACCTCCCACGGGACCAATGTAACTCGTAGGAACTGACCCTGCAGCCGCGGGACCCCCGGTTTGAGAATACGACGGTAATTTCCATATTTCTAGACTTAGCCTTAAAAACATGGCGTTAGAGGGTGAAAACCCGAAACAGCCCCCGAACGTCCCCGTGGGTGGAAGCAACACCTCCCACGGGACCTATGTAACTCGTAGGAACTGACCCCGCAGTCGCGGGACTCTCACTTTTTGAATACGACGGTAATTTGCATACTTCTAGACTTAGGCTTAAAAATATGGCGTTAGAGGGTGAAAACCTGAAACAGCCCCGAACGTCCCCGTGGGTGGCACCAACACCTCCCACGGGACCAATGTAACTCGTAGGAACTGACCCCGCAGCCGCGGGACCCCCGGTTTGAGAATACGACGGTAATTTCCATATTTCTAGACTTAGCCTTAAAAACATGGCGTTAGAGGGTGAAAACCCAAAACAGCCCCCGAACGTCCCCGTGGGTGGAAGAAACACCTCCCACGGGACCTATGTAACTCGTAGGAACTGACCCCGCAGCCGCGGGACTCTCGGTTTGAGAATACGACGGTAATTTGCATATTTCCAGACTTAGGCTTAAAAACATGGCTTTAGATGGTCAAAACATGAAACAGCCCCCAAACGTCCCCGTGGGTAGCACCAACACCTCCCACGGGACCAATGTAACTCGTAGGAACTGACCCCGCAGCCACGGGACGCCCGGTTTGAGAATACGACGGTAATTTGCATATTTCTTGACTTAGGCTTAAAAACATGGCGTTAGAGGGTGAAAACCCGAAACATCCCCCGAATGTCCCCGTGGGTGGCACCAACACCTCCCACGAGACCAATGTAACTCGTAGGAACAGAACCCGCAGCCGCGGGACTCCCGGTTTGAGAATACAACGGTAATTTGCATATTTCCAGACTTAGTCTTAAAAACATGGCATTAGAGGGTGAAAACACGAAACAACCCCCAAACGTCCCCGTGGGTGGCACCAACACCTCCCACGGGACCAAAGTAACTCGTAGGAACTGACCCCGCAGTCGCAGGACTCCCGGTTTGAGAATACGACGGTAATTTATAAATTTCTAGACTTAGGTTTAAAAACATGGCGTTAGAGGGTGAAAACCCGAAACAGCCACCGAACGTCCCCGTGGGTGGCACCAACACCTCCCACGGGACCAATGTAACTCGTAGGAACTGACCCCGCAGCCGCGGGACTCCCGGTTTGAGAATACGACGGTAATTTGCATATTTCCAGACTTAGGCTTAAAAACATGGCATTAGAGGGTGAAAACACGAAACAGCCCCTAAACGTCCCTGTGGGTGGAACCAACACCTCCCACGGGACCAACATAACTCGTACGAACTGACCCCGCAGCCGCGGGACTCCCGGTGTGAGAATACGATGATAATTTGCATATTTCTAGACTTAGGCTTAAAAACATGGCGTTAGAGGGTGAAAACCCGAAACATCCCCCGAACATCCCCGTGGGTGGCACCAACACCTCTCACGGGACCAATGTAACTCATAGGAACTGATCCCGCAGTCGCGAGAGTCCCGATTTGAGAATACGACGCTAATTTGCATTTTTCTAGACGTAGGCTTAAAAACATGGCGTTAGAGGGTGAAAACCCGAAATAACCCCCGAACGTCCCCGTGGGTGGCACCAACACCTCCCCCGGGACCAATGTAACTCGTAGGAACTGACCCCGCAGCCGCGGGACTCCCGTTTTGAGAATACGACGGTAATTTATAAATTTCTAGACTTAGCCTTAAAAATATGGCGTTAGAGGGTGAGAACTCGAAACAGCCACCGAATGTCCCCGTGGGTGGCACCAACACCTCCCACGGGACCAATGTAACTCGTAGGAACTGACCCCGCAGCCGCGGGACTCCCGATTTGAGAATACGACAGTAATTTTCATATTTCTAGACTTAGGCTTAAAAACATGGCGTTAGAGGGTGAAAACCCGAAACAGCCCCTGAACGTCCCCGTGGGTGGCACCAACACCTACCACGGGACCAATGTAACTCGTAGGAACTGACCCCGCAGCCGCGGGACGCCCGGTTTGAGAATACGACGGTAATTTGCATATTTCTTGACTTAGGCTTAAAAACATGGCGTTAGAGGGTGAAAACCCGAAACATCCCCCGAACGTCTCCGTGGGTGGCACCAACACCTCCCACGGGACCAATGTAACTCGTAGGAACTGACCCCGCAGCCGCGGGACTCCCGGTTTGAGAATACAACGGTAATTTGCATATTTCTAGACTTTGGCTTAAAAACATGGCGTCAGAGGGTGAAAACCCGAAACAGCCCCTGAACGTCCCCGTGGGTGGCACCAACACCTCCCACGGGACCAATGTAACTCGTAAGAACTGACCCCGCAGCCGCGAGACTCCCGGTTTGAGAATGCGACGGTAATTTGCATATTTCCAGACTTAGTCTTAAAAACATGGCATTAGAGGGTGAAAACACAAAACAACCCCCAAACGTCCCCGTGGGTGGCACCAACACCTCCCACGGGACCAATGTAACTCGTAGGAACTGACGCCGCCATCGCGGGTCTCCCGGTTTGAGAATACAACGATAATTTGTATATTTCTTGACTTTGGCTTAAAAACATGGCGTTAGAGGGTGAGAACTCGAAACAGCCACCGAACGTCCTCGTGGGTGGCACCAACACCTCCCACGGGACCAATGTAACTCGTAGGAACTGACCCCGCAGCCGCGGGACTCCCTGTTTGAGAATACAACGGTAATTTGCATATTTCTAGACTTAGGCTTAAAAACACGGCGTTAGATGGTGAAAACCCGAAACAACACCCGAACGTCCCCGTGGCTGGGACCAACACCTCCCACGGGACCAATGTAACTCGTAGGAACTGACCCCGCAGTCGCGGGACTCCCAGTTTTAGAATACGACGGTAATTTGCATATTTCTAGACTTAGGCTTAACAACATGGCGTTAGAGGGTGAAAACCCGAAACATCCCCTGAACGTCCCAGTGGGTGGCACCAACACCTCCCACGGGACCAATGTAACTCGTAGGAACTGACCCCGCAGCCGCGGGACTCCCGGTTTGAGAATACAACGGTAATTTGCATATTTCCAGACTTTGGCTTAAAAACATGGCTTTAGATGGTCAAAACATGAAACAGCCCCCAAACGTCCCCGTGGGTAGCACCAACACCTCCCACGGGACCAATGTAACTCGTAGGAACTGACCCCGCAGCCACGGGATGCCCGGTTTGAGAATACGACGGTAATTTGCATATTTCTTGACTTAGGCTTAAAAACATGGCGTTAGAGGGTGAAAACCCGAAACATCCCCCGAACGTCCCCGTGGGTGGCACCAACACCTCCCACGGGACCAATGTAACTCGTAGGAACTGACCCCGCAGCCACAGGACTCCCGGTTTGAGAATACGACGGTAATTTGCATATTTCTAGACGTAGGCTTAAAAATAAGGCGTTAGAGGGTGAAAACCTAAAACAGCCCCGAACGTCCCCGTGGGTGGCACCAACACCTCCCAAGGGACCAATGTAACTCGTAGGAACTGACCCTGCAGCCGCGGGACCCCCGGTTTGAGAATACGACGGTAATTTCCATATTTCTAGACTTAGCCTTAAAAACATGGCGTTAGAGGGTGAAAACCCGAAACAGCCCCCGAACGTCCCCGTGGGTGGAAGCAACACCTCCCACGGGACCTATGTAACTCGTAGGAACTGACCCCGCAGTCGCGGGACTCTCACTTTTTGAATACGACGGTAATTTGCATACTTCTAGACTTAGGCTTAAAAATATGGCGTTAGAGGGTGAAAACCTGAAACAGCCCCGAACGTCCCCGTGGGTGGCACCAACACCTCCCACGGGACCAATGTAACTCGTAGGAACTGACCCCGCAGCCGCGGGACCCCCGGTTTGAGAATACGACGGTAATTTCCATATTTCTAGACTTAGCCTTAAAAACATGGCGTTAGAGGGTGAAAACCCAAAACAGCCCCCGAACGTCCCCGTGGGTGGAAGCAACACCTCCCACGGGACCTATGTAACTCGTAGGAACTGACCCCGCAGCCGCGGGACTCTCGGTTTGAGAATACGACGGTAATTTGCATATTTCCAGACTTAGGCTTAAAAACATGGCTTTAGATGGTCAAAACATGAAACAGCCCCCAAACGTCCCCGTGGGTAGCACCAACACCTCCCACGGGACCAATGTAACTCGTAGGAACTGACCCCGCAGCCACGGGACGCCCGGTTTGAGAATACGACGGTAATTTGCATATTTCTTGACTTAGGCTTAAAAACATGGCGTTAGAGGGTGAAAACCCGAAACATCCCCCGAATGTCCCCGTGGGTGGCACCAACACCTCCCACGAGACCAATGTAACTCGTAGGAACAGAACCCGCAGCCGCGGGACTCCCGGTTTGAGAATACAACGGTAATTTGCATATTTCCAGACTTAGTCTTAAAAACATGGCATTAGAGGGTGAAAACACGAAACAACCCCCAAACGTCCCCGTGGGTGGCACCAACACCTCCCACGGGACCAAAGTAACTCGTAGGAACTGACCCCGCAGTCGCAGGACTCCCGGTTTGAGAATACGACGGTAATTTATAAATTTCTAGACTTAGGTTTAAAAACATGGCGTTAGAGGGTGAAAACCCGAAACAGCCACCGAACGTCCCCGTGGGTGGCACCAACACCTCCCACGGGACCAATGTAACTCGTAGGAACTGACCCCGCAGCCGCGGGACTCCCGGTTTGAGAATACGACGGTAATTTGCATATTTCCAGACTTAGGCTTAAAAACATGGCATTAGAGGGTGAAAACACGAAACAGCCCCTGAACGTCCCTGTGGGTGGAACCAACACCTCCCACGGGACCAATATAACTCGTACGAACTGACCCCGCAGCCGCGGGACTCCCGGTGTGAGAATACGATGATAATTTGCATATTTCTAGACTTAGGCTTAAAAACATGGCGTTAGAGGGTGAAAGCCCGAAACATCCCACGAACATCCCCGTGGGTGGCACCAACACCTCTCACGGGACCAATGTAACTCATAGGAACTGATCCCGCAGTCGCGAGAGTCCCGATTTGAGAATACGACGCTAATTTGCATTTTTCTAGACTTAGGCTTAAAAACATGGCGTTAGAGGGTGAAAACCCGAAATAACCCCCGAACGTCCCCGTGGGTGGCACCAACACCTCCCCCAGGACCAATGTAACTCGTAGGAACTGACCCAGCAGCCGCGGGACTCCCGTTTTGAGAATACGACGGTAATTTATAAATTTCTAGACTTAGCCTTAAAAATATGGCGTTAGAGGGTGAGAACTCGAAACAGCCACCGAACGTCCCCGTGGGTGGCACCAACACCTCCCACGGGACCAATGTAACTCGTAGGAACTGACCCCGCAGCCGCGGGACTCCCGATTTGAGAATACGACGGTAATTTTCATATTTCTAGACTTAGGCTTAAAAACATGGCGTTAGAGGGTGAAAACCCGAAACAGCCCCTGAACGTCCCCGTGGGTGGCACCAACACCTACCACGGGACCAATGTAACTCGTAGGAACTGACCCCGCAGCCGCGGGACGCCCGGTTTGAGAATACGACGGTAATTTGCATATTTCTTGACTTAGGCTTAAAAACATGGCGTTAGAGGGTGAAAACCCGAAACATCCCCCGAACGTCTCCGTGGGTGGCACCAACACCTCCCACGGGACCAATGTAACTCGTAGGAACTGACCCCGCAGCCGCGGGACTCCCGGTTTGAGAATACAACGGTAATTTGCATATTTCTAGACTTTGGCTTAAAAACATGGCGTCAGAGGGTGAAAACCCGAAACAGCCCCTGAACGTCCCCGTGGGTGGCACCAACACCTCCCACGGGACCAATGTAACTCGTAAGAACTGACCCCGCAGCCGCGAGACTCCCGGTTTGAGAATGCGACGGTAATTTGCATATTTCCAGACTTAGTCTTAAAAACATGGCATTAGAGGGTGAAAACACAAAACAACCCCCAAACGTCCCCGTGGGTGGCACCAACACCTCCCACGGGACCAATGTAACTCGTAGGAACTGACGCCGCCATCGCGGGTCTCCCGGTTTGAGAATACAACGATAATTTGTATATTTCTTGACTTTGGCTTAAAAATATGGCGTTAGAGGGTGAGAACTCGAAACAGCCACCGAACGTCCCCGTGGGTGGCACCAACACCTCCCACGGGACCAATGTAACTCGTAGGAACTGACCCCGCAGCCGCGGGACTCCCTGTTTGAGAATACAACGGTAATTTGCATATTTCTAGACTTAGGCTTAAAAACACGGCGTTAGATGGTGAAAACCCGAAACAACACCCGAACGTCCCCGTGGGTGGGACCAACACCTCCCACGGGACCAATGTAACTCGTAGGAACTGACCCCGCAGTCGCAGGACTCCCAGTTTTAGAATACGACGGTAATTTGCATATTTCTAGACTTAGGCTTAAAAACATGGCGTTAGAGGGTGAAAACCCGAAACATCCCCTGAACGTCCCAGTGGGTGGCACCAACACCTCCCACGGGACCAACGTAACTCGTAGGAAGTGACCCCGCACCCGCGGGACTCCCGGTTTGAGAATACGACGGTAATTTCCATATTTCCAGACTTAGGCTTAAAAACATGGCATTAGATGGTGAAAACACGAAACAGCCCCCAAACGTCCCCGTGGGTAGCACCAACACCTCCCACGGGACCAATGTAACTCGTAGGAACTGACCCCGCAGCCGCGGGACTCCCAGTTTGAGAATACGACGGTAATCTGTATATTTCTAGACTTAGGCTTAAAAACATGGCGTTAGAGGGTGAAAACCCGAAACAGCCCCTGAACGTCCCCGTTGGTGGCACCAACACCTCCCACGGGACCAATGTAACTCGTAGGAACTGACCCCGCAGCCGCGGGACTCCCGGTTTGAGAATACGATGGTAATTTGCATATTTCCAGACTTAGGCTTAAAAACATGGCATTAGAGGGTGAAAACACGAAACAGCCCCCAAACGTCCCCGTGGGTGGCACTAACACCTCCCACGGGACCAATATAACTCGTACGAACTGACCCCGCAGCCGCGGGACTCCCGGTTTGAGAATACGACGCTAATTTGCATTTTTCTAGACTTAGGCATAAAAACGTGGTGTTAGAGGGTGAAAACCCGAAACAGCCCCCGAACGTCCCCGTTGGTGGAACCAACACCTCCCACGAGACCAATGTAACTCGTAGGAACTGACCCCGCAGCCGCGGGACTCCCGGCTTGAGAATACGACGATAATATGCATATTTATAGACTTAGCTTAAAAACATGGCGTTAGAGGGTGAAAACCCGAAACAACCCCCGATCGTCCCCGTGGGTTGTACAACACCTCCCACGGGACCAATATAACTCGTAGGAACTGACCCCGCAGCCACGGGACTCCCGGTTTGAGAATACGACGATAATTTGCAAATTTCTAGACTTAGGATTCAAAACATGGCGTTAGAGGGTGAGAACTCGAAAAAGCCACCGAACATCCCCGTGGGTGGCACCAACACCTCCCACGGGACCAATGTAACTCGTAGGAACTGACCCCGCAGCCGCGGGACTCCCGGTTTGAGAATACGATTGTAATTTGCATATTTCTAGACTTAGGCATAAAAACATGGTGTTAGAGGGTGAAAACCCGAAACAGCCCCCGAACGTCCCCGTTGGTGGCACCAACACCTCCCACGGGACCAATGTAACTCGTAGGAACTGACCCCACAGCCGCGGGACTCCCGGTTTGAGAATACGATGGTAATTTAAAAATTTCTAGACTTAGGATTAAAAACATGGCGTTAGAGGGTGAGAACTCGAAACAGGCACCGAACGTCCCCGTGGGTGGCACCAACACCTCCCACGGGACCAATGTAACTCGTAGGAAGTGACCCCGCAGCCGCGGGACTCCCGGTTTGAGAATACGATGGTAATTTTCAAATTTCTAAACTTAGGCTTAAAAACATGGCGTTAGAGGGTGAGAACTCGAAACAGACACCGAACGTCCCCGTGGGTGGCACCAACACCTCCCACGGGGCCAATGTAACTCGTAGGAACTGACCCCGCAGCCGCGGGACTCCCGGTTTGAGAATACAACGGTAATTTGTATATTTCTAGACTTAGGCTTAAAAACATGGCGTTAGAGGGTGAAAACCCGAAACAACCCCCGAACGTCCCCGTGGGTGGCACCAACACCTCCCACGGACCAATGTAACTCGTAGGAACTGACCCCGCAGTCGCGGGACTCCCAGTTTTAGAATACGACGGTTATTTGCATATTTCTAGACTTAGGCTTAAAAACATGGAGTTAGAGGGTGAAAACCCGAAACAGCCCCTGAACGTCCCCGTGGGTGGCACCAACACCTCCCACAGGACCAATGTAACTCGTAGGAACTGACCCCGCAGCCGCGGGACTCCCGGTTTGAGAATACGACGGTAATTTGCATATTTCCAGACTTAGGCTTAAAAACATGGCTTTAGATGGTCAAAACATGAAACAGCCCCCAAACGTCCCCGTGGGTAGCACCAACACCTCCCACGGGACCAATGTAACTCGTAGGAACTGACCCCGCAGCCACGGGACGCCCGGTTTGAGAATACGACGGTAATTTGCATATTTCTTGACTTAGGCTTAAAAACATGGCGTTAGAGGGTGAAAACCCGAAACATCCCCCGAACGTCCCCGTGGGTGGCACCAACACCTCCCACGGGACCAATGTAACTCGTAGGAACTGACCCCGCAGCCACAGGACTCCCGGTTTGAGAATACGACGGTAATTTGCATATTTCTAGACGTAGGCTTAAAAACATGGCGTTAGAGGGTGAAAACCTGAAACAGCCCCGAACGTCCCCGTGGGTGGCACCAACACCTCCCACGGGACCAATGTAACTCGTAGGAACTGACCCTGCAGCTGCGGGACCCCCGGTTTGAGAATACGACGGTAATTTCCATATTTCTAGACTTAGCCTTAAAAACATGGCGTTAGAGGGTGAAAACCCGAAACAGCCCCCGAACGTCCCCGTGGGTGGAAGCAACACCTCCCACGGGACCTATGTAACTCGTAGGAACTGACCCCGCAGTCGCGGGACTCTCACTTTTTGAATACGACGGTAATTTGCATACTTCTAGACTTAGGCTTAAAAATATGGCGTTAGAGGGTGAAAACCTGAAACAGCCCCGAACGTCCCCGTGGGTGGCACCAACACCTCCCACGGGACCAATGTAACTCGTAGGAACTGACCCTGCAGCCGCGGGACCCCCGGTTTGAGAATACGACGGTAATTTCCATATTTCTAGACTTAGCCTTAAAAACATGGCGTTAGAGGGTGAAAACCCGAAACAGCCCCCGAACGTCCCCGTGGGTGGAAGCAACACCTCCCACGGGACCTATGTAACTCGTAGGAACTGACCCCGCAGTCGCGGGACACTCAGTTTTAGAATACGACGGTAATTTGCATACTTCTTGACTTAGGCTTAAAAATATGGCGTTAGAGGGTGAAAACCCGAAACAGCCCCTGAACGTCCCCGTGGGTGGCACCAACACCTCCCACGGGACCAATTTAACTCGTAGGAACTAACCCCGCAGCCGCGGGACTCCCGGTTTGAGAATATGACGGTAATTTGCATATTTCCAGACTTAGGCTTAAAAACATGGCATTAGAGGGCGAAAACACGAAACAGCCCCCAAACGTCCCCGTGGGTGGCACCAACACCTCCCACGGGACCAATGTAACTCGTAGGAACTGACCCCGCAGCCGCGGGACTCCCGGTTTGAGAATACGACGGTAATTTTCATATTTCTAGACTTAGGCATAAAAATATGGCATTAGAGGGTGAAAACCCGAAACATCTCCCGAACGTCCCCGTGGGTGGCACCACACCTCCAACGGGACCAATGTAACTCGTAGGAACTGACCCCGCAGCCGCGGGACTCCCGGTTTGAGAATGCGACGGTAATTTGCATATTTCCAGACTTAGTCTTAAAAACATGGCATTAGAGGGTGAAAACACGAAACAACCCCCAAACGTCCCCGTGGGTGGCACCAACACCTCCCACGGGACCAATGTAACTCGTAGGAACTGACGCCGCCATCGCGGGTCTCCCGGTTTGAGAATACAACGATAATTTGTATATTTCTTGACTTTGGCTTAAAAACATGGCGTTAGAGGGTGAGAACTCGAAACAGCCACCGAACGTCCCCGTTGGTGGCACCAACACCTCCCACGGGACCAATGTAACTCGTAGGAACTGACCCCGCAGCCGCGGGACTCCCTGTTTGAGAATACAACGGTAATTTGCATATTTCTAGACTTAGGCTTAAAAACACGGCGTTAGATGGTGAAAACCCGAAACAACACCCGAACGTCCCCGTGGGTGGGACCAACACCTCCCACGGGACCAATGTAACTCGAAGGAACTGACCCCGCAGTCGCGGGACTCCCAGTTTTAGAATACGACGGTAATTTGCATATTTCTAGACTTACGCTTAAAAACATGGCTTTAGAGGGTGAAAACCCGAAACATCCCCTGAACGTCCCAGTGGGTGGCACCAACACCTCCCACGGGACCAACGTAACTCGTAGGAAGTGACCCCGCAGCCGCGGGACTCCCGGTTTGAGAATACGACGGTAATTTCCATATTTCCAGACTTAGGCTTAAAAACATGGCATTAGATGGTGAAAACACGAAACAGCCCCCAAACGTCCCCGTGGGTAGCACCAACACCTCCCACGGGACCAATGTAACTCGTAGGAACTGACCCCGCAGTCGCGGGACTCCCAGTTTGAGAATACGACGGTAATCAGTATATTTCTAGACTTAGGCTTAAAAACATGGCGTTAGAGGGTGAAAACCCGAAACAGCCCCTGAACGTCCCCGTGGGTGGCACCAACACCTCCCACGGGACCAATGTAACTCGTACGAACTGACCCCGCAGCCGCGGGACTCCCGGTTTGAGAATACGACGCTAATTTGCATTTTTCTAGACTTAGGCATAAAAACGTGGTGTTAGAGGGTGAAAACCCGAAACAGCCCCCGAACGTCCCCGTTGGTGGAACCAACACCTCCCACGAGACCAATGTAACTCGTAGGAACTGACCCCGCAGCCGCGGGACTCCCGGTTTGAGAATACGACGATAATTTGCATATTTATAGACTTAGCTTAAAAACATGGCGTTAGAGGGTGAAAACCCGAAACAACCCCCGATCGTCCCCGTGGGTTGTACAACACCTCCCACGGGACCAATATAACTCGTAGGAACTGACCCCGCAGCCACGGGACTCCCGGTTTGAGAATACGACGGTAATTTGCAAATTTCTAGACTTAGGATTCAAAACATGGCGTTAGAGGGTGAGAACTCAAAAAAGCCACCGAACGTCCCCGTGGGTGGCACCAACACCTCCCACGGGACCAATGTAACTCGTAGGAACTGACCCCGCAGCCGCGGGACTCCCGGTTTGAGAATACGATTGTAATTTGCATATTTCTAGACTTAGGCATAAAAACATGGTGTTAGAGGGTGAAAACCCGAAACAGCCCCCGAACGTCCCCGTTGGTGGCACCAACACCTCCCACGGGACCAATGTAACTCGTAGGAACTGACCCCACAGCCGCGGGACTCCCGGTTTGAGAATACGATGGTAATTTAAAAATTTCTAGACTTAGGATTAAAAACATGGCGTTAGAGGGTGAGAACTCGAAACAGGCACCGAACGTCCCCGTGGGTGGCACCAACACCTCCCACGGGACCAATGTAACTCGTAGGAACTGACCCCGCAGCCGCGGGACTCCCGGTTTGAGAATACGATGGTAATTTGCAAATTTCTAAACTTAGGCTTAAAAACATGGCGTTAGAGGGTGAGAACTCGAAACAGACACCGAACGTCCCCGTGGGTGGCACCAACACCTCCCACGGGGCCAATGTAACTCGTAGGAACTGACCCCGCAGCCGCGGGACTCCCGGTTTGAGAATACAACGGTAATTTGTATATTTCTTGACTTAGGCTTAAAAACATGGCGTTAGAGGGTGAAAACCCGAAACAACCCCCGAACGTCCCCGTGGGTGGCACCAACACCTCCCACGGACCAATGTAACTCGTAGGAACTGACCCCGCAGTCGCGGGACTCCCAGTTTTAGAATACGACGGTTATTTGCATATTTCTAGACTTAGGCTTAAAAACATGGAGTTAGAGGGTGAAAACCCGAAACAGCCCCTGAACGTCCCCGTGGGTGGCACCAACACCTCCCACAGGACCAATGTAACTCGTAGGAACTGACCCCGCAGCCGCGGGACTCCCGGTTTGAGAATACGACGGTAATTTGCATATTTCCAGACTTAGGCTTAAAAACATGGCTTTAGATGGTCAAAACATGAAACAGCCCCCAAACGTCCCCGTGGGTAGCACCAACACCTCCCACGGGACCAATGTAACTCGTAGGAACTGACCCCGCAGCCACGGGACGCCCGGTTTGAGAATACGACGGTAATTTGCATATTTCTTGACTTAGGCTTAAAAACATGGCGTTAGAGGGTGAAAACCCGAAACATCCCCCGAACGTCCCCGTGGGTGGCACCAACACCTCCCACGGGACCAATGTAACTCGTAGGAACTGACCCCGCAGCCACAGGACTCCCGGTTTGAGAATACGACGGTAATTTGCATATTTCTAGACGTAGGCCTAAAAACATGGCGTTAGAGGGTGAAAACCTGAAACAGCCCCGAACGTCCCCGTGGGTGGCACCAACACCTCCCACGGGACCAATGTAACTCGTAGGAACTGACCCTGCAGCTGCGGGACCCCCGGTTTGAGAATACGACGGTAATTTCCATATTTCTAGACTTAGCCTTAAAAACATGGCGTTAGAGGGTGAAAACCCGAAACAGCCCCCGAACGTCCCCGTGGGTGGAAGCAACACCTCCCACGGGACCTATGTAACTCGTAGGAACTGACCCCGCAGTCGCGGGACTCTCACTTTTTGAATACGACGGTAATTTGCATACTTCTAGACTTAGGCTTAAAAATATGGCGTTAGAGGGTGAAAACCTGAAACAGCCCCGAACGTCCCCGTGGGTGGCACCAACACCTCCCACGGGACCAATGTAACTCGTAGGAACTGACCCTGCAGCCGCGGGACCCCCGGTTTGAGAATACGACGGTAATTTCCATATTTCTAGACTTAGCCTTAAAAACATGGCGTTAGAGGGTGAAAACCCGAAACAGCCCCCGAACGTCCCCGTGGGTGGAAGCAACACCTCCCACGGGACCTATGTAACTCGTAGGAACTGACCCCGCAGTCGCGGGACTCTCAGTTTTAGAATACGACGGTAATTTGCATACTTCTTGACTTAGGCTTAAAAATATGGCGTTAGAGGGTGAAAACCCGAAACAGCCCCTGAACGTCCCCGTGGGTGGCACCAACACCTCCCACGGGACCAATTTAACTCGTAGGAACTAACCCCGCAGCCGCGGGACTCCCGGTTTGAGAATATGATGGTAATTTGCATATTTCCAGACTTAGGCTTAAAAACATGGCATTAGAGGGCGAAAACACGAAACAGCCTCCAAACGTCCCCGTGGGTGGCACCAACACCTCCCACGGGACGAATGTAACTCGTAGGAACTGACCCCGCAGCCGCGGGACTCCCGGTTTGAGAATACGACGGTAATTTTCATATTTCTAGACTTAGGCATAAAAATATGGCATTAGAGGGTGAAAACCCGAAACATCTCCCGAACGTCCCCGTGGGTGGCACCACACCTCCAATGGGACCAATGTAACTCGTAGGAACTGACCCCGCAGCCGTGGGACTCCCGGTTTGAGAATACGACGGTAATTTGCATTTTTCTAGACTTAGGCTAAAAAACATGGCGTTAGAGGGTGGGAACTCGAAACTGCCCCCGAACGTCCCCGTGGGTGGCACCAACACCTCCCACGGGACCAATGTAACTCGTAGGAACTGACCCCGCAGTCGCGGGACTCCCGGTTTGAGAATACGATGATAATTTACATATTTCTAGACTTAGGCTTAAAAACATGGCGTTAGAGGGTGAAAACTCGAAACAACTCCTGAACGTCCCCATGGGTGGCACCAACATCTCCCACGGGACCAATGTAACTCGTAGGAACTGACCCCGCAGCCGCGGGACTCCCGGTTTGAGAATACGACGGTAATTTGCATATTTCCAGACTTAGGCTTAAAAACATGGCATTAGAGGGTGAAATCACGAAACATCCCCCAAACGTCCCCGTGGGTGGCACCAACACCTCCCACGGGACCAATGTAACTCGTAGGAACTGACCCCGCAGCCGCGGGACTCCCGGTTTGAGAATACGATGATAATTTGGATATTTCTAGACTTAGGTTTAAAAACATGGCGTTAGAGGGTGAAAACCCGAAACATCCCCCGAACATCCCCGTGGGTGGCACCAACACCTCCCACGGGACCAATGTAACTCATAGGAACTGATCCCGCAGCCGCGGGACTCCCGATTTGAGAATACGACGCTAATTTACATTTTTCTAGACTTAGGCTTTAAAACATGGCGTTAGAGGGTGAAAACCCGAAACAGCCCCCGAACGTCCCCGTGGGTGGCACCAACACCTCCCACGGGACCAATGTAACTCGTAGGAACTGACCCCGCAGCCGCGGTACTCCCGGTTTTAGAATACGACGGTAATTTGCATATTTCTAGACGTAGGCTTAAAAACATGGCGTTAGAGGGTGGGAACTCAAAATTGCCCCCGAACATCCCCGTGGGTGGCACCAACACCTCCCACGGGACCAATGTAACTCGTAGGAACTGACCCCGCAGTCGCATTCCCGATTTGAGAATACGACGGTAATTTTCATATTTCTAGACTTAAGCAAAACATGGCATTAGAGGGTGAAAACCCGAAACATCCCCCGAACGTCCCCGTGGGTGGCACCAACACCTCCCATGGGACCAATGTAACTCGTTGGAACTGACCCCGCAGCCGCGGGACTCCCGGTTTGAGAATACGACGGTAATTTGCATATTTCTAGACTTAGGCTTAAAATCATGGCGTTAGAGGGTGAAAACCCGAAATAGCCCCCGAACGTCCCCGGAGGTGGCACCAACACCTCCCACGGGACCAATGTAACTCGTAGGAACTGACTCCGCAGCCGCGGGACTCCCGGTTTGAGAATACGAAGGTAATTTATAAATTTCTAGGCTTAGGCTTGAAAATATGGCGTTAGAGGGTGAGAACTCGAAACAACCACCAAACGTCCCCGTGGGTGGCACCAACACCTCCCACGGGACCAATGTAACTCGTAGGAACTGACCCCGCAGCCGTGGGACTCCCTGTTTGAGAATACGACGGTAATTTCCATATTTCTAGACTTAGGCTTAAAAACATGGCGTTAGAGGGTGAAAACCCGAAACAACACCCGAACGTCCCCGTGGGTGGGACCAACACCTCCCACGGGACCAATGTAACTCGTAGGAACTGACCCCGCAGTCGCGGGACTCCCAGTTTTAGAATACGACGGTAATTTGCATATTTCTAGACTTAGGCTTAAAAACATGGCGTTAGAGGGTGAAAACCCGAAACATCCCCTGAACGTCCCAGTGGGTGGCACCAACACTTCCCACGGGACCAATGTAACTCGTAGGAAGTGACCCCGGAGCCGCGGGACTCCCGGTTTGAGAATACGATGGTAATTTCCATATTTCCAGACTTAGGCTTAAAAACATGGCATTAGATGGTGAAAACACAAAACAGCCCCCAAACGTCCCCGTGGGTAGCACCAACACCTCCCACGGGACCAATGTAACTCGTAGGAACTGACCCCGCAGCCGCGGGACTCCCGGCTTGAGAATACGATGGTAATTTGCATATTTCTAGACTTAGGCTTAAAAACATGGCGTTAGAGGGTGAAAACCCGAAACATCCCCAGAACGTCCCCGTGGGTGGTACCAACACCTCCCACGGGACCAATGTAACTCGTAGGAATTGACCCCGGAGCCACGGGACTCCCGGTTTGAGAATACGACGGTAATTTGCATATTTCTGGACTTAGGCTTAAAAACATGGCGTTAGAGGGTGAAAACCCGAAACAGCCCCAAACGTCCCCGTGGGTGGCACCAACACCTCCCACGGGACCAATGTAACTCGTAGGAACTGACCCTGCAGCCACGGGTCCCCCGGTTTGAGAATACAACGGTAATTTGCATATTTCCAGACTTAGTCTTAAAAACATGGCATTAGAGGGTGAAAACACGAAACAACCCCCAAACGTCCCCGTGGGTGGCATCAACACCTCCCACGGGACCAATGCAACTCGTAGGAACTGACCCCGCAACCGCGGGACTCTCGGTTTGAGAATACGACGGTTATTTGCATATTTTTAGACTTAGGCTTAAAAACATGGCATTAGAGGGTGAAAACCCGAAACATCCCCCGAACGTCCCCGTGGGTGGCACCAACACCTCCCATGGGACCAATGTAACTCGTTGGAACTGACCCCGCAGCCGCGGGACTCCCGGTTTGAGAATACGACGGTAATTTGCATTTTTCTAGACTTAGGTTTAAAAACATGGCGTTGGAGGGTGAAAACCCGAAACAGCCCCCGAACGTCCCCATGGGTGGCACCAACACCTCCCACGGGACCAATGTAACTCGTAGGAACTGACCCCGCAGCCGCGGGACTCCCGGTTTTAGAATACGACGGTAATTTGCATATTTCAAGACTTAGGCTTAAAAACATGGCGTTAGAGGGTGGGAACTCAAAACTGCCCCCGAACATCCCCATGGGTGGCACCAACACCTCCCACGGGACCAATGTAACTCGTAGGAACTGACCCCGCAGTCGCATTCCCGATTTGAGAATACGACGGTAATTTTCATATTTCTAGACTTAAGCAAAACATGACGTTAGAGGGTGAGATCTTGAAATAGCCCTCGAACGTCCCCGTGGGGGGGCAGCAACACCTCCCACGGGACCAATGTAACTCGTAGTAACTGACCCTGCAGCCGCGGGACTCCCGGTTTGAGAATACGACGGTAATTTGCATATTTCTAGAATTAGGCTTAAAATCATGGCGTTAGAGGGTGAAAACCCGAAATAGCCCCCGAACGTCCCCGTAGGTGGCACCAACACCTCCCACGGGACCAATGTAACTCGTAGGAACTGACTCCGCAGCCGCGGGACTCCCGGTTTGAGAATACGACGGTAATTTATAAATTTCTAGGCTTAGGCTTGAAAACATGGCGTTAGAGGGTGAGAACTCGAAACAGCCACCAAACGTCCCCGTGGGTGGCACCAACACCTCCCACGGGACCAATGTAACTCGTAGGAACTAACCCCGCAGCCGTGGGACTCCCTGTTTGAGAATACGACGGTAATTTGCATATTTCTAGACTTAGGCTTAAAAACATGGCGTTAGAGGGTGAAAACCCAAAACAACACCCGAACGTCCCCGTGGGTGTGACCAACACCTCCCACGGGACCAATGTAACTCGTAGGAACTGACCCCGCAGTCGCGGGACTCCCAGTTTTAGAATACGATGGTAATTTGCATATTTCTAGACTTAGGCTTAAAAACATGGGGTTAGAGGGTGAAAACCCGAAACATCCCCTGAACGTCCCAGTGGGTGGCACCAACACCTCCCACGGGACCAATGTAACTCGTAGGAAGTGACCCCGCAGCCGCGGGACTCTCGGTTTGAGAATACGATGGTAATTTCAATATTTCCAGACTTAGGCTTAAAAACATGGCATTAGATGGTGAAAACACGAAACAGCCCCCAAACGTCCCCGTGGGTAGCACCAACACCTCCCACGGGACCAATGTAACTCGTAGGAACTGACCCCGCAGCCACAGGACTCCCGGTTTGAGAATACGACGGTAATTTGCATATTTCTAGACGTAGGCTTAAAAACAAGGCGTTAGAGGGTGAAAACCTGAAACAGCCCCGAACGTCCCCGTGGGTGGCACCAACACCTCCCACGGGACCAATGTAACTCGTAGGAACTAACCCCGCAGCCGTGGGACTCCCTGTTTGAGAATACGACGGTAATTTGCATATTTCTAGACTTAGGCTTAAAAACATGGCGTTAGAGGGTGAAAACCCAAAACAACACCCGAACGTCCCCGTGGGTGTGACCAACACCTCCCACGGGACCAATGTAACTCGTAGGAACTGACCCCGCAGTCGCGGGACTCCCAGTTTTAGAATACGATGGTAATTTGCATATTTCTAGACTTAGGCTTAAAAACATGGGGTTAGAGGGTGAAAACCCGAAACATCCCCTGAACGTCCCAGTGGGTGGCACCAACACCTCCCACGGGACCAATGTAACTCGTAGGAAGTGACCCCGCAGCCGCGGGACTCTCGGTTTGAGAATACGATGGTAATTTCAATATTTCCAGACTTAGGCTTAAAAACATGGCATTAGATGGTGAAAACACGAAACAGCCCCCAAACGTCCCCGTGGGTAGCACCAACACCTCCCACGGGACCAATGTAACTCGTAGGAACTGACCCCGCAGCCGCGGGACTCCCGGCTTGAGAATACGATGGTAATTTGCATATTTCTAGACTTAGGCTTAAAAACATGGCGTTAGAGGGTGAAAACCCGAAACATCCCCAGAACGTCCCCGTGGGTGGTACCAACACCTCCCACGGGACTAATTTAACTCGTAGGAACTGACCCCGGAGCCACGGGACTCCCGGTTTGAGAATACGACGGTAATTTTCATATTTCTAGACTTAGGCTTAAAAACATGGCGTTAGAGGGTGAAAACCCGAAACAGCCCCAAACGTCCCCGTGGGTGGCACCAACACCTCCCACGGGACCAATGTAACTCGTAGGAACTGACCCTGCAGCCACGGGACCCCCGGTTTGACAATACGATGGTAATTTCCATATTCCTAGACTTAGCCTTAAAAACATGGCGTTAGAGGGTGAAAACCCGAAACAGCCCCCGAACGTCCCCGTGGGTGGCAGCAACACCTCCCACGGGACCAATGTAACTCGTAGGAACTGACCCCGCAGTCGCGGGACTCCCAGTTTTAGAATACGACGATAATTTGCATACTTCTACACTTAGGCTTAAAAACATGGCGTTAGAGGGTGAAAACCCGAAACAACCCCTGGACGTCTCCGTGGGTGGCACCAACACCTCCCACGGGACCAATGCAACTCGTAGGAACTGACCCCGCAACCGCGGGACTCTCGGTTTGAGAATACGATGGTAATTTGCATATTTCCAGACTTAGACTTAAAAACATGGCATTAGAGGGTGAAAACACGAAACAACCCCCAAACGTCCCCGTGGGTGGCACCAACACCTCCCACGGGACCAATGTAACTCGTAGGAACTGACCCCGCAGCCGCGGGGCTCCCGGTTTGAGAATACAACGGTAATTTGCATATTTTTAGACTTAGGCTTAAAAACATGGCATTAGAGGGTGAAAACCCGAAACATCCCCCGAACGTCCCCGTGGGTGGCACCAACACCTCCCATGGGACCAATGTAACTCGTTGGAACTGACCCCGCAGCCGCGGGACTCCCGGTTTGAGAATACGACGGTAATTTGCATTTTTCTAGACTAAGGCTTAAAAACATGGCGTTAGAGGGTGAAAACCCGAAACAGCCCCCAAACGTCCCCGTGGGTGGCACCAACACCTCCCACGGGACCAATGTAACTCGTAGGAACTGACCCCGCAGTCGCGGGACTCCCAGTTTTAGAATACGACGATAATTTGCATACTTCTACACTTAGGCTTAAAAACATGGCGTTAGAGGGTGAAAACCCGAAACAACCCCTGGACGTCTCCGTGGGTGGCACCAACACCTCCCACGGGACCAATGCAACTCGTAGGAACTGACCCCGCAACCGCGGGACTCTCGGTTTGAGAATACGACGGTTATTTGCATATTTTTAGACTTAGGCTTAAAAACATGGCATTAGAGGGTGAAACCCGAAACAGCCCCCAAACGTCCCCGTGGGTGGCACCAACACCTCCCACGGGACCAATGTAACTCGTAGGAACTGACCCCGCAGCCGCGGGACTCCCGGTTTTAGAATACGACGGTAATTTGCATATTTCTAGACTTAGGCTTAAAAACATGGCGTTAGAGGGTGGGAACTCAAAACTGCCCCCGAACGTCCCCGTGGGTGGCACCAACACCTCCCACGGGACCAATGTAACTCGTAGGAACTGACCCCGCAGTCGCGCCACTCCCGGTTTGAGAATACGACGGTAATATGCATATTTCTAGACTTAAGCAAAACATGACGTTAGAGGGTGAGATCTTGAAATAGCCCCCGAACGTCCCCGTGAGTGGCACCAACACCTCCCACGGGACCAATGTAACTCGTAGTAACTGACCCCGCAACCGCGGGACTCCCGGTTTGAGAATACTACGATAATTTGCATATTTCCAGACTTAGGCTTAAAAACATGGCATTAGATGGTGAGAACACGAAAAAACCCCCAAACGTCCCCGTGGGTAGCACCAACACCTCCCACGGGACCAATGTAACTCGTAGGAACTGACCCCGCAGCCGCGGGACTCCCGGTTTGAGAATAAGACGGTAATCTGCATATTTCTAGACTTAGGCTTAAAAACATGGCGTTAGAGGGTGAGAACCTAAAACATCCCCCGAACGTCCCCGTGGGTGGCACCAACACCTCCCACGGGACCAATGTAACTCGTAGGAACTGACCCCGCAGCCACGGGACTCTCGATTTGAGAATACGACGGTAATTTGCATATTTATAGACTTAGGCTTAAAAACATGGCATTAGAGGGTGAAAACCCGAAACAACACCCGAACGTCCCCGTGGGTGGGACCAACACCTCCCACGGGACCAATGTAACTCGTAGGAACTGACCCCGCAGTCGCGGGACTCCCAGTTTTAGAATACGACGGTAATTTGCATATTTCTAGACTTAGGCTTAAAAACATGGCGTTAGAGGTTGAAAACCCGAAACATCCCCTGAACGTCCCCGTGGGTGGCACCAACACCTCCCACGGGACCAATGTAACTCGTAGGAACTGACCCCGCAGCCGCGGGACTATTGGTTTGAGAATACGATGGTAATTTCCATATTTCCAGACTTTGGCTTAAAAACATGGCATTAGATGGTGAAAACACGAAACAGCCCCCAAACGTCCCCGTGGGTAGCACCAACACCTCCCACGGGACCAATGTAACTCGTAGGAACTGACCCCACAGCCGCGGGACTCCCAGCTTGAGAATACGACGGTAATTTGCATATTTCTAGACTTAGGCTTAAAAACATGGCGTTAGAGGGTGAAATCCCGAAACAACCCCTGAACGTCCCCGTGGGTGGCACCAACACCTCCCACGGGACCAATGCAACTCGTAGGAACTGACCCCGCAACCGCGGGACTCTCGGTTTGAGAATACGACGGTAATTTGCATATTTCCAGACTTAGACTTAAAAACATGGCATTAGAGGGTGAAAACACAAAACAGCCCCCAAACGTCCCCGTGGGTGGCACCAACACCTCCCACGGGACCAATGTAACTCGTAGGAACTGACCCCGCAGCCGCGGGACTCCCGGTTTGAGAATACAACGGTAATTTGCATATTTCTATACTTAGGCATAAAAACATGGCATTAGAGGGTGAAAACCCGAAACATCCCCCGAACGTCCCCGGGGGTGGCACCAACACCTCCCATGGGACCAATGTAACTCGTAGGAACTGACCCCGCAGCTGCGGGACTCCCGGTTTGAGAATACGACGGTAATTTGCATTTTTCTAGACTTAGGCTTAAAAACATGGCGTTAGAGGGTGAAAACCCGAAACAGCCCCCGAACGTCCCCGTGGGTGGCACCAACACCTCCCACGGGACCAATGTAACTCGTAGGAACTGACCCCGCAGCCGCGGGACTCCCGATTTTAGAACACGACGGTAATTTGCCTATTTCTAGACTTAGGCTTAAAAACATGGCGTTAGAGGGTGGGAACTCAAAACTGCCCCCGAACGTCCCCGTGGGTGGCACCAACACCTCCCACGGGACCAATGTAACTCGTAGGAACTGACCCCGCAGTCACGCCACTCCCGGTTTGAGAATACGACGGTAATATGCATATTTCTAGACTTAATCAAAACATGATGTTAGAGGGTGAGATCTTGAAATAGCCCCCGAACGTCCCCGTGAGTGGCACCAACACCTCCCACGGGACCAATGTAACTCGTAGTAATTGACCCCGCAGCCGCGGGACTCCCGGTTTGAGAATACTACGGTAATTTGCATATTTCCAGACTTAGGCTTAAAAACATGGCATTAGATGGTGAAAACACGAAACTACCCGCAAACGTCCCCGTGGGTAGCACCAACGCCTCCCACGGGACCAATGTAACTCGTAGGAACTGACCCCGCAGGCGCGGGACTCCTGGTTTGAGAATACGACGGTAATCTGCATATTTCTAGACTTAGGCTTAAAAACATGGCGTTAGAGGGTGAGAACCTGAAAAATCCCCCGAACGTCCCCGTGGATGGCACCAACACCTCCCACGGGACCAATGTAACTCGTAGGAACTGACCCCGCAGCCACGGGACTCCCGGTTTGAGAATACGACAGTAATTTGCATATTTCTAGACTTAGGCTTAAAAACATGGCATTAGAGGGTGAAAACCCGAAACAACACCCGAATGTCCCCGTGGGTGGGACCAACACCTCCCACGGGACAAATGTAACTCGTAGGAACTGACCCCGCAGTCGCGGGACTCCCAGTTTTAGAATACGACGGTAATTTGCATATTTCTAGACTTAGGCTTAAAAACATGGCGTTAGAGGGTGAAAACCCGAATCATCCCCTGAACGTCCCCGTGGGTGGCACCAACACCTCCCACGGGACCAATGTAACTCGTAGGAACTGACCCCGCAGCCGCGGGACTCCCGGTTTGAGAATACGACGGTAATTTCCATATTTCCAGACTTAGGCTTAAAAACATGGCATTAGATGGTGAAAACACGAAACAGCCCCCAAACGTCCCCGTGGGTAGCACCAACACCTCCCACGGGACCAATGTAACTCGTAGGAACTGACCCCGCAGCCGCGGGACTCTCGGTTTGAGAATACGACGGTAATTTGCATATTTCTAGACTTAGGCTTAAAAACATGGCGTTAGAGGGTGAAAACCCGAAACATCCCACGAACGTCCGAGTGGGTGGCACCAACACCTCCCACGGGACCAATGTAACTCGTAGGAACTGACCTCGTAGCCACGGGACTCCCGGTTTGAGAATACGACGGTAATTTGCACATTTCTAGACTTAGGCTTAAAAACATGGCGTTAGAGGGTGAAAACCCGAAACAGCCCCCGAACGTCCCCGTGGGTGGCAGAAACACCTCCCACGGGACCAATGTAACTCGTAGGAACTGACCCCGCAGTCGCGGGACTCCCAGTTTTAGAATACGACGATAATTTGCATACTTCTAGACTTAGGCTTAAAAACATGGCGTTAGAGGGTGAAAACCCAAAACAGCCCCTGAACGTCCCCGTGGGTGGCACCAACACCTCCCACGGGACCAATGCAACTCGTAGGAACTGACCCCGCAACCGCGGGACTCCCGGTTTGAGAATACGACGGTAATTTGTATACTTCCAGACTTAGGCTTAAAAACATGGCATTAGAGGGTGAAAACACGAAACAGCCTCCAAACGTCCCTGTGGGTGGCACCAACACCTCCCACGAGACCAATGTAACTCGTAGGAACTGACCCCGCAGCCGCGGGACTCCCGGTTTGAGAATACAACGGTAATTTGCATATTTCTAGACTTAGGCTTAAAAACATGGCATTAGAGGGTGAAAACCCGAAACATCCCCCGAATGTCCCCGTGGGTGGCACCAACACCTCCCATGGGACCAATGTAACTCGTAGGAACTGACCCCGCAGCCGCGGGACTCCCGGTTTGAGAATACGACGGTAATTTGTATTTTTCTAGACTTAGGCTTAAAAACATGGCGTTAGAGGGTGAAAACCCGAAACAGCCCCCGAACGTCCCCGTGGGTGGCACCAACACCTCCCACGGGACCAATGTAACTCGTAGGAACTGACCCCGCAGCCGCGGGACTCCCGGTTTTAGAATACGACGGTCATTTGCATATTTCTAGACTTAAGCTTAAAAACATGGCGTTAGAGGGTGGGAACTCGAAACTGCCCCCGAACGTCCCCGTGGGTGGCACCAACACCTCCCACGGGACCAATGTAACTCGTAGGAACTGACCCCGCAGTCGCGCCACTCCCGGTTTGAGAATACGACGGTAATATGCATATTTCTAGACTTAAGCAAAACATGACGTTAGAGGGTGAGATCTCGAAATAGCCCCCGAACGTCCCCGTGAGTGGCACCAACACCTCCCACGGGACCAATGTAACTCGTAGTAACTGATATACCCGTTTATACCCTCATCCTGGATGAGGATTACCTCCAATACGGACGACCCTACGAGGGGCCGATCCTTCACCAGGCCCCAGCTGGCCACCACCAGGTCCAGACGACCCTACGAGGGGCCGACCTCCACCAGGCTCCAGACGACCCTACGAGGGGCCGACCCTCCACCAGGTTCCAGATGACCCTACGAGGAGCCGACCCTTCCCCAGGCTCCGGACGACCCTACGAGGGTACGACAGTACGAGGCCAGAATCAAGCCAGACTCACTACCGGGAGAAACTTCGCCCTCGGCCTCGGCTCATAGGCCGAGGGTGACATCATGGCAGCGCGTGGTTTGGGACACGCGTGGAACAGTGCGCGTCAGGCTCATATGACACGTGGCAGACCGTTATAACCGAATCACACCCTCACGTGAGGGAATATTATGTCATCATTTGGCATCTACAGTTATTAAGAGGGGATTGGTTAGATCATCATTCACATGCACCATGCTTACTTGGGGGGTACAGTACACCCCGCAAGACCTATATATACTTGTCACCTACAACCTTACAGGGGATCGATCCATGAACAGTAGTCCTAGCTAAAACTCTGCTTGTACACACACAGTAGAGAGAGAGAGAGGTTTATGTGCATTGTATCCAAGGCCATTAGTGCCTATACTTAGTGGATCACACACTCACAGTGGATGTAGGCCAATTTGGCTGAACCACTATACATCATTGTCTAATTTCCTCTTATACTCATCCCCTTCTATACACTTATACATCTCTATGGCTGCCATGGCTGCTACTGCTTGAGCTCACTAACACTTATCTGGTGGTGCTAAATCTCAGCATCATCAGTTTGGCGCCGTCTGTGGGAAACGAGAAGACATCTCTTCCTTCGTACAGCTTGACCTCACTGGGCACTCTGGTGGTGAACCAACCCTCCCCCTGAGAGGAGGTGTTTCACCATTGAAAGAGACCCACTAAGGTTCCCAAGCTCACCATTCTTCAGCTATTCTAGCTCAAGGAACATGGCACCTGAGATGCCACCACCACCTCTTCCCCTGCCGGATGAGGGGGGAAGACCCAGTTCCAGTCAGCCATCGCCTCAGTCTGAGATGGCTGATGTGGCGGCAGCCCTAAAGTCTCTGGCAGCAAGCCAACGGATGATGCAGGAGCAGTTCACAGCTCTAAGCCAGAACATACTGAGACCACCCGGGGTCTCACCTGAGATGATTACTCCGGCAGCAGCTCCAGGACAGCATGAGGCCAGGGGACCACCCCAGGCACCACGCAAAGACCTGCCACCCCCTCAGCGGCGTAGGGATGTTGCTGACCCCCGGCGTCTGCGCCTGGGGAGGCAAGGAAACCCTTGCCCTGAGGACAGGTATGACGATCTGGAGGGAGAGGAGGCCCCAATTGAATGCTGGGAACCGTATGAGGTCTCCAACAACACTGTACGACCCCTTCAGGATAGTAGAGGAAAGTGCGTGAGACCAAACCCTGACGATCGCCCGAGAGGCTCTGCTTTTGATCGCTTGAGCAGGGGGTCAGCCTTTGAGAGGCCAGGCCTAGTAAATGACCTGCGAGAACAGTTGTCCAGGCCAAGGAGTGCTGCAAGATTCAGGAGGGAGGCGGCAGATGGACGACCCCGAGGACGAGATGACGGCCAAAGGGAAGTGAACAGTCGACACAGGCCTGCTGCAGCAGAACCCTCCGTCCACCTCGGAGAGGCAGCAGGGGATAACATCGGCCAGGCCAACCCTGTGAGGCCCTGGAATGACTCAATCCAGCGGCTAGAGGATAAGATTGGTGATATATTGAAGAGCCGAGACCCTCTTCAGAGGGGATACACCATAGGCTCACCCATTGTGGCAAAGATAGTCAACTTCCCCACGCCGTCAAAGTTCAAGCCACCCATGGTCACCCCAAGGTATGACGGGAGCACCAACCCCGTCCACCACGTGGAGATGTATCAGTCGGCGGCAGACATATACTCTATCTCAGATGAGATGAGGTGTCGTGCCTTCTCTGGTACCCTGACAGGGGCTGCGCATGTCTGGTACACGTCTCTTCCAAAAAATTCCATTGGAAACTTTAAGCAGTTGGCAGACCTGTTCATCCATAATTTCTGCTTCGGGGTGAGGCCACAGAAGAAGACCACCCACCTGCTCTATGTCAAGCACGGGAAGAGTGATAGTCTGAGGGACTATATAGCCAGATTCAATAAGGAGAAGCTGGAGGTGGAAGACTATGAGGAGAGCATAGCTATGACAGCCCTGATTGGAGGACTCCAAAAGGGGAAGCTGTTATGGAAGTTTGCTGAAGACCCTCCGAGGACGATGGTCGAGCTGTTGTCGACAGCAGGAAAGGTGATGAACGCCGAAGAGGCGATGGCTGCGAAATACAAGGACGAAAGAGGAGGTGCAAGTGGGAGTAAATACCCCAAGAAGAACAAAGAGGGGAAGAAGAGATCCTCGGATGACAAGTTCGCGGGGTACACCCCTCTGACGGTCAGCTGTGAACAGATTCTCAATGAGATTAAGAGTGACCGATCCCTGAAGTGGCCTGAGAAGCTGAGGGCAGCCCCCGGCAAGAGGAATAAGAACCTGTGGTGTGAATTTCACCAAGACCACGGCCACGTAACGGACAAATGCTTTGCTCTGAAAGACGAGATTGAGAAGATGCTGAAGGAAGGGAAGCTCAGAAAGTACGTCGACAAAGGTGCCTTCAAGAGGGGCCGAGGGGACGACCCCAGAAAGAAGCGAGGCGATGCATGCAGAGAAGGTCCTCAAAAAAGAGGGGACGACCCTTCTGATGATGAGGACGACCCTGACCTCCCGCCGAGAGACGACCACGGACCTGTCAAGAGGCTTAATATGATCTCGCTCGGAGTGGGAATGATCTCCGGGGGACTTGCAGGAGGAGGGTCTGAGGTCACCGACAGGAAGGCCCATGTGGATGAGGCAAGGGCAGTGACGAAGACGGTACACGCAACCTCCCTGGAGGTCAAGTCAGAGAAGAGGAAGAAGGTGGACATGGACACACTGATAGTAGGGTTCTCACGAATGGACTTCAAAGGCCTCTTAGCCCCGCATGATGACCCGCTCGTCATCACGACCAGGGTGCATGGGTGTGAGGTGCCGAGGATCCTGGTGGATGGGGGCTCATCTGCAGATGTAATGTTTTGGCCATGCTTCAAGGCCTTAGGTCTCAGCCGTGCTAGACTCGTCCCGTACCATCATCCGTTGATTGGATTCAGTGGGGAAAAAGTTTACCCCCTTGGAGTGTATGAGGCTGATGTTAGGATGGGGGACGAGTGGCCGAGATGGCTCACCAGGAAGGTCAGTTTCTTTGTGATGGATGAGCATGTGTTTTCAGCCTATAATATCATATTGGGGCGGGTGGCCCTCAAAGGGTTCGAGGCCGTGCCATCTATGGTCCACCAGATGATTAAATTCCCTACCCCATACGGGGTGGGGGAGGTTCAGGGAGACCAGACGACAGCGCGAGAGTGCTACTACAACTCTGTCGAAGAAAGGGAGGCACACAAGAGGGCTACAGCCACTTACAATATTGATACCCTAGACCCCACGGACGAGACGAAGCTCAAGAAAGGAGAGGCCGCTGAGGAGGTAGAACCCATCATCCTCGATGAGGATGACCCGAGAAAAACCGTCCAAGTTGGCAAGTCTCTGAGGCCCAACATCAAGGAAGACCTCATTAAACTGTTGAGGAAAAGACGAAGCGTCTTCGCGTGGAGTCATGTAGATATGCCGGGGATCGACCCTGAAATCATGTGCCACAAGCTCAATGTGGTAGAGGGAGTGAAGCCGGTAAAGCAGAAGAGGAGGATTTACTCTAGAGAGAAGTACGAGGTCATCAGGGATGAGGTCAAAAAGCTAGAGGACACTGAATTTATCAGAGAGGTCATCTACCCTGAATGGCTGTCCAACGCAGTCATTGTCCCAAAGGCCAACGGGAAGTGGCGGATGTGTGTGGACTTCACAGACCTCAACAAGCACTGCCCCAAAGACAGCTTCCCTCTCCCCCGCATTGACCAGATGGTAGACGCTACTGCAGGCCACGAGCTCATGAGTTTTATGGATGCCTACTCAGGGTACAACCAGATCTTCATGAACCCTGAAGACTCGGAGAGGACTGCCTTCATCACTGACAAGGGTACATACTGCTATAGGGTCATGCCCTTCGGTCTAAAAAATGCGGGGGCAACATACCAGCGCCTCGTAAATAAAATGTTCGAAGACCAAATTGGGAAGTCTATGGAGGTCTACGTGGATGACATGCTGACTAAGAGTTTGAAAGCAGAGGATCATGTGGCAGACCTGGAGAGGACCTTTAATACGATGGACAAGTACCAGATGAAGCTTAATCCGGCCAAGTGTGTCTTCGGGGTCGGAGCAGGGAAGTTCTTGGGGTTCATTGTCAATCAAAGAGGCATCGAGGCCAATCCTAAAAAGATAAAGGCCCTTATTGAGATGAAGACCCCCAAGTCCATTAAAGACGTTCAGAGGCTCACAGGGAGAGTGGCTACCTTGAACAGATTTGTGTCGAGGGCTAAAGACAGGTGTCTACCATTTTTCAAGATCCTCAGGAAGGCCTTTGAATGGAGTAAAGAGTGTGATGAGGCTTTCAAGGAGCTAAAATCATACTTAGGGTCTCCCTTGCTGCTGTCACGACCCGTGCAGGGTGAACGACTTTACGTGTACCTCGCCGTCTCAGAGTCTGCCATCAGCGCAGCCATTGTGAGAGACGAGGATGGTATACAGAAGCCTGTATACTTTAACAGCAAGCCACATTGGGGGTAGATCCTTGGCAAAGAGGGTGATCACCCAAGGCTACTGGTGGCCAACCTTGGGGAAAGATGCTGTTGCATATGTTAAAAAGTGTGATAAATGCCAAAGATTTGCTACCATCCCTCACCAACCTCATCAGCCTCTTACCTCCATTACATCCCCATGGCCGTTCGCAGTGTGGGGGATTGACCTGGTAGGACCCTTACCGAGGGCAGTCAATAACTATCGGTTCCTCATCGTAGCAATTGACTACTTTTCAAAGTGGGTAGAGGCCGAACCAATGGTCACGATCACGGAGCAGAAGACCTTCCAGTTCATCTGGAAGAATGTGATATGCAAATATGGTCTACCCAACACCCTCATCTCGGATAACGGGACCCAGTTCAAGAATGCCTCTCTGCAGAAGTACTGTGAGAGGGTAAGTATCAAACAATTTTTCTCCACCCCAGGCCGACCTCAGGCCAATGGGCAAACCGAAGTTACGAACAGGACAATCCTAGATGGGATTAAGAAGAGGCTTGAAGAGGCAAAAGGAAGATGGGTCGAGGAGTTATATGCAGTGTTGTGGGCGTACAGGACGACAGTAAGGACCTCTACTGGGGAGACCCCATTCATGTTAGCTTATGGATCAGAAGCAGTCATCCCCACCGAAGTCGAGTTTCCCACTCATAGGGTCCAAATGTACGACCCCCAGGGAAATACGGGAGAGAGGAGACTTGACCTGGAATTGATTGAGGAAAGAAGGGAGGATGCTAAGATAAGGCAGGCTTCCTACCAGCAGAGGACCGCAAGGTTTTATAACCGGAGGGTGAAACAGAGACCTATCGCAGTAGGAGACTTGGTTCTCAAGAAGACTTGGCAAAAGCCCAACAAACTCCATCCTAATTGGCACGTCCCCTACAGGGTCATCGATGAAGTTGTCCCTGGGACATATAGACTAGAAAACCTTGAAGGGGAACCTTTTTCCAACCCCAGGAACACAGATCATTTGAAGAAATACTACCAGTAGTGTTGTAAATACTACCATAGTTGTAATAGGAGTTGCTCTAACAGGACTTTGGAAAATTAATGATAAATATGATTCCCCTCACCCTATAGTTGTCAGTTCCAGTATGCATGGAAACATCTACAAAAAACCATTAATTTGGTAAGTGGATCCCTCGGCTATAATGAGGACCAGTGGAGGGGACGACCCCTCCACTGTTCTCAAGAAAGACGAGGGTAGACTACAAAAAAACCATTAATTTGGTAAGTGGATCCCTCGGCTATAATGAGGACCAGTGGAGGGGACGACCCCTCCACTGTTCTCAAGAAAGACGAGGGTAGACTACATAAAAACCATTAATTTGGTAAGTGGATCATTCGGCTATAATGAGGACCAGTGGAGGGGACGACCCCTCCACTGTTCTCAAGAAAGACGAGGGTAGACTACATAAAAATCATTAATTTGGTTTGTTGAACCCTCGGCTATAATGAGGACCAGTGGAGGGGACGACCCCTCCACTGTTCTCAAAAAATTCTCAAAAAAGACGAGGGTAGACTACATAAAAATCATTAATTTGGTTTGTTGAACCCTCGGCTATAATGAGGACAAGTGGAGGGGACGACCCCTCCACTGTTCTAAAAAAAGACAAGGGTAGACTACATAAAAATCATTAATTTGGTTTGTTGAACCCTCGGCTATAATGAGGACCAGTGGAGGGGACGACCCCTCCACTGTTCTCAAAAAAGACGAGGGTAGACTACATAAAAATCATTAATTTGGTTTGTTGAACCCTCGGCTATAATGAGGACCAGTGGAGGGGACGACCCCTCCACTGTTCTCAAAAAAGACGAGGGTAGACTACATAAAAATCATTAATTTGGTTAGTTGAACCCTCGGCTATAATGAGGACCAATGGAGGGGACGACCCCTCCACTGTTCTAAAAAAAGACGAGGGTAGACTACATAAAAATCATTAATTTGGTTAGTTGAATCCTCGGCTATAATGAGGACCAATGGAGGGGACGACCCTCCACTGTTCTCAAAAAAGACGAGGGTAGACTTGATTTAAAACCATTTGTTTAGTTGAACCCTCGTCTATAATGAGGACCAATGGAGGGGACGACCCCTCCACTGTTCTCAAGAAAGACCAGGGTACACTTCATAAAAATCATGTTTGGTTAGTTGAACCCTCGGCTATAATGAGGACCAATGGAGGGGACGACCCCTCAACTGTTCTCAAGAAAGACGAGGGTGGACTTCATAAAAATCATGTTTTGTTAATTGAACCCTCGGCTAAAATGAGGACTAGTGGAGGGAGCGACCCCACCGCTGTTCTCAAGAAAGACGAGGGTAGGTTTTATTTAAAACCATTAAATCGGTTCATTGAACCCTCGGCTATAATGAGGCCAGATGAGGGGACGACCCCACACTGGTCCTCAAAAAAGACGAGGGAAGGGTTAGTAACATCATCATCAACAAGGAGCAAACTATAAAAGAAGGAAATAAGGAAGACATCAATGGTGGAAGGAAGAGACGATGGTATTAATATAAAGCGTCCAAGTGTTTTACAATATTTAGAATAAAAATACAAAAATGAGGGTATGGGCCACAGACGGCCACCCTATGGGGCGATATCAGAAGGCAGAGCCTCAACATCAACCAATGGGGCCTCTTCAGCAACCATGACTGGCCGATCCTCAGACGTGCTGACCCCCTCAACATGAACTTGGGACTCCACTTGCGACAGGGCCTCAGCAATCAAGGGATCATCCAGCTGAACCACCTCAAGAGAAGGGCGGATGGATGATACTGTGTCGGCAAACTTTAGGACGACCCACCGACAGGCCGTCCTAATTCCCCTCTCAAGATATTCAAGGCCGAAGCCTTGGAATTCGTCAGAGACCTTGTAAGCCTCAACAGCATCAGCCTCGGCTTTCTGGACAGCTGCTTCAAGGTCAGTCTTGTGCTTGGCCTCCATAGTGGTTAAGGCCTCGTCTTTGTCCTTGAGCAACAAGTACTTGTCCTTGATCAACATGTCCTTAGCCTGCAGATCGGCATCATGCTGCCTCGTCAGCTCATCAAGGACTCTAGCGTGCTCAGTCCTTGTACTCTCCAGCTCGGCCCTCGCAGTGTCCAGCTCTGTCCGTAGGTCGGCCTCTTGTTGAATGGCCCTCTCAGCTTCGTGAAACTTTTGTTGATTCTCGGCCATCCACTTGGTGGCTGAGGTCAAGGCACAAACAGACTGCAAGAAAAAATGAACAAACGTCAAGATGGGCCGAGGGAACAGTTAGTAAGAATAAAATTAAAAGGTCAAGACCAATACCTGAGCAAGGGAGTGCAGACCATAGTCGTACACTTTGGCAGGGGGCATCTTCGCCAAGAACTCGAAGTCAGAGGTCGACGGTGCAGAGAACATCGAGGCCTTGGCTGCCCTCAAGTTTGTGATCAGCGACGAGGGGTCGGCCCTCAGATGGGCCAGATTTTAAGACCAGAAGGCCCCCATGCTCGATGAAGAGGTTGCCCCCTCAGAGGCCTCGACCCTGGCCCTTGTCTTAGGGTCAGGCCGATGCTCAACTGGAGCCTCAGGCTCCTTCCTTTTGTGGCTATCGGCTGTCGGCTCAACAACCGTCGGCCCTGAAGCCCTCGTCTTCCTTGAAGCTTGCTGAGGATCCTTCCCCTTCTTCTTTGACAAACCAGCGAGTAGGCTTGGAGCAGTCATTTCCCATAGGTAATCTGACACACCTACAGGACGACCTGAAAAGGGTAAGATGCATCAGAAAAATACAGAGATAAACAGGAAACACTTCAAAAAAGTAAAGAATGGAAAACATGATGTATAACTCACGTAGTTCCGTCAGAGGGCCGACCCTCAGACCAGATTCTTTGAGGTACCGAGGGGTCATCAAATCTTCGAACTTGGGGATCTCACCCCCTCTCCCTCGTCCCCTCAGATACTCAACAATATCCCTTTCCTCCAGGCTAAGTCCGGGGTCTGACCTAGCTTTCATTGAGGGATTAGACCATTTGTTAGGGACCCTTGGACCATCGGCAGAAGGGGACGTCTCGGTGGAGCACTCACACGCCCCAGATATGAAGAAGAATCTCTTTTTCCAATCATGATTGGAAGTTTGAGCCACATGGAGAAGTTTCTTCTCAGACCTTCTCGCCCCTAGATGATAGTATCCGGGCTGTTTAGCTGAAGAGGTGATGTTGTAACAAGCCAAGAATACGTCGGGCCAGGGTTCATCAGTGAAAGCGTTTTTCCACAAGGAAATGTAACCCAGAATCGTCCTCCAAGAGTTGGGTGGAAGTTGAGAGGGGGAGACGCCCAGAGCCGACAGAATATCTACAATGGCAGGGTGGAAGGGAAGTCTGACACCTACCTTGAACATTTGCTCATAAACTGCAACCTCTCCCTCTTGACAGTCAAAAACCCTCTCAGTATCAGAGGGAACCCTCATAGTTACCCCAGAGGGCACTCCGTAAATATGCCTCCATATCAGAAGGTCCTTATCCCTAACGGAGGAGATAAAGGACGAGGCGTGGGAGGTGTCAACCTCGTCATCTGTATCATCGTCCTCGTCCTCATCCCCCTCCCTCTCATCACCTGCAGGAGGACCCTGACGGAAAGACACTTGGAAGGCATTGGGGGATAGGGTTGTCACAGGGACAGCCTCAGAGGGGATCGTACCCTCGGCCTCTCGGGGAGGGCTAACGTCAGACGTGTCCCTTCTACCCGACGTTCCAGCACTAGTTGGCGAGGAGGCTCTCTCGTCCATTTCACTTGGTTTGGGAGTATCGGCCGGACGAGATGACGACCCACAAGACTCAGAGGGTTCAGATGGTCTTTTGGTGGCAAGAGGAATGGGAAAGATGGGTCGTACCCAATTGGGGTCGGCCCCTCATCTCCTCTCTTCCTCTTCCTCTATTCGTCTGATCTCGATAAATAGTTTCTCTCTCAAAGATGGGAATTCAGACACTAAGTTGTAAAGCCTCCTAAGCATTAAAGGGAAGACCCTACACTTGGAGAAATTACACTAGACTTGGCTAATTCAACTACAAACACTTGGGGGATTGACCAGGTTTGACTTCTGGATTAAACCAAAGAACTAAAACGTTTTTGTCAAGAACGTTCAAGAACTAACAACCGGAGAAGACACCGGAAAAGGCTATGGGGGAACTCTAAGAAAGTGCCGACCTACAACCCTAAAAAATACACAGAAATGAAGACAAAGGAAGGCGCGAGGAGAAAAAGGTTACCTGATGAGGAGAGAACAAGAGCGCTGCGAGGCCTGAAGGATTGAAGGCTACAAATGGCGACTGGTTCTAGAGAGAGAGTAAACTTAGGCGCGAAGAAGAAGAAGCTGTGGAGAGAGAGATTTTGAAAGTCTCTTAAATACTTTGGTAATGAGTGGACCCATTTACCAAAGAAAGGTATAATTAGGGCACAAGGCCCCAAGCACACTGCACAGCCGCCCTGCCTTGGAAACTGGAACAGCAATGAGTATCTGCGCAGGTGTCACTCACATAACTGATCACACGTGTCTCAATTTCAGCAAACATCCCTCAGCCATCTCAATGACACCTATGGCTAAGGGCTGGGGGATGATTGATATACCCGTTTATACCCTCATCCTGGATGAGGATTACCTCCAATACGGACGACCCTACGAGGGGCCGATCCTTCACCAGGCCCCAGCTGGCCACCACCAGGTCCAGACGACCCTACGAGGGGCCGACCTCCACCAGGCTCCAGACGACCCTACGAGGGGCCGACCCTCCACCAGGTTCCAGACGACCCTACGAGGAGCCGACCCTTCCCCAGGCTCCGGATGACCCTACGAGGGTACGACAGTATGAGGCCAGAATCAAGCCAGACTCACTACCGGAAGAAACTTCGCCCTCGGCCTCGGCTCATAGGCCGAGGGTGACATCATGGCAGCGCGTGGTTTGGGACACGCGTGGAACAGTGCGCGTCAGGCTCATATGACACGTGGCAGACCGTTATAACCGAATCACACCCTCACGTGAGGGAATATTATGTCATCATTTGGCATCTACAGTTGTTAAGAGGGGATTGGTTAGATCATCATTCACATGCACCATGCTTACTTGGGGGGTACACTACACCCCCAAGACCTATATATACTTGTCACCTACAACCTTACAGGGGATCGATCCATGAACAGTAGCCCTAGCTAAAACTCTGCTTGTACACACACAGTAGAGAGAGAGAGAGGGTTATGTGCATTGTATCCAAGGCCATTAGTGCCCATACTTAGTGGATCACACACTCACAGTGGATGTAGGCCAATTTGGCTGAACCACTATACATCATTGTCTAATTTCCTCTTATACTCATCCCCTTCAATACACTTATACAGCTCTATGGCTGCCATGGCTGCTACTGCTTGAGCTCACTAACACTTATCTGGTGGTGCTAAATCTCAGCATCATCAGTTTGGCACCGTCTGTGGGAAACGAGAAGACATCTCTTCCTTCGTACAGCTTGACCTCACTGGGCACTCTGGTGGTGAACCAACCCTCCCCCTGAGAGGAGATGTTTCACCATTGAAAGAGACCCACTAAGGTTCCCAAGCTCACCATTCTTCAGCTGTTCTAGCTCAAGGCACATGGCACCTGAGATGCCACCACCACCTCTTCCCCTGCCGGATGAGGGGGGAAGACCCAGTTCCAGTCAGCCGCCACCTCAGTCTGAGATGGCTGATGTGGCGGCAGCCCTAAAGTCTCTGGCAGCAAGCCAACGGATGATGCAGGAGCAGTTCACAGCTCTAAGCCAGAACATACTGAGACCACCCGGGGTCTCACCTGAGATGATTACTCCGGCAGCAGCTCCAGGACAGCATGAGGCCAGGGGACCACCCCAGGCACCACGCAAAGACCTGCCACCCCCTCAGCGGCGTAGGGATGTTGCTGACCCCCGGCGTCTGCGCCTGGGGAGGCAAGGAAACCCTTGCCCTGAGGACAGGTATGACGATCTGGAGGGAGAGGAGGCCCTAATTGAATGCTGGGAACCGTATGAGGTCTCCAACAACACTGTGCGACCCCTCCAGGATAGTAGAGGAAAGTGCGTGAGACCAAACCCTGACGATCGCCTGAGAGGCACTGCTTTTTATCGCTTGAGCAGGGGGTCGGCCTTTGAGAGGCTAGGCCCAGTAAATGACCTGCGAGAACAGTTGTCCAGGCCAAGGAGTGCTGCAAGATTCAGGAGGGAGGCGGCAGATGGCCGACCCCGAGGACGAGATGACGGCCAAAGGGAAGTGAACAGTTGAAACAGGCCCCCAAACGGTAATACAACGGTAATTTTCATATTTCCAGACTTAGGTTTAAAAACATGGCATTAGAGGGTGAAAACACGAAACAGCCCCCCAAACGTCCCCGTGGGTGGCACCAACACCTCCCACGGGACCAATTTAACTCGTAGGAACTGACCCCGCAGCCGCGGGACTCCCGGTTTGAGAATACGACGGTAATTTGCATATTTCTAGACTTAGGCTTAAAAACATGGCGTTAGAGGGTGAAAACCCGAAACATCCCCCGAACGTCCCCGTGGGTGGCACCAACACCTCCCACGGAACCAATGTAACTCGTAGGAACTGACCCCGCAGCCGCGGGACTCCCGGTTTGAGAATACGACGGTAATTTGCATATTTTTAGACTTAGGCTTAAAAACATGGCGTTAGAGGGTGAAAACCCGAAATAGCCCCCGAACGTCCCCGTGTGTGGCACCAACACCTCCCACGGGACCAATGTAACTCGTAGGAACTGACCCCGCAGTCGCGGGACTCCCGATTTGAGAATACGACGATAATTTGCACATTTCTAGACTTAGGATTAAAAACATGGCGTTAGAGGGTGAAAACCCGAAAGAGCCCCCGAACGTCCCCGTGGGTGGCACCAACACCTCCCATGGGACCAATGTAACTCGTAGGAACTGACCACATAGTCATGGGACTCCCGGTTTTATAATAGGACGGTAATTTGCATATTTCTAGACTTAGGCTTAAAAATATGGCGTTAGAGGGTGAAAACCCGAAATAGCCCCCGAACGTCCCCGTGGGTGGCACCAACACCTCCCACGGGACCAATGTAACTCGTAGTAACTGACCCCGCAGCCGCGGGACTCCCGGTTTGATAATACGATGTTATTTGCATATTTATAGACTTAGGCTTAAAAATATGGCGTTAGAGGGTGAGAACTCGAAACAGCCACCGAACGTCCCCGTGGCTGGCACCAACACCTCCCACGGGACCAATGTAACACGTAGGAACTGACCCCGCAATCGAGGGGCTCCCGGTTTGAGAATACGACGATTATTTGCATATTTCTAGACTTAGGCTTAAAAACATGGCGTTAGAGGGTGAAAACCCGAAACAACCCCCGAACGTCCCCGTGGGTGGCACCGACACCTCCCACGGGACCAATGTAACTCGTAAGAACTGACCCCGCAGCCGCAGGACTCCCGGTTTAATAATGCGACGGTAATTTGCATATTTCCAGACTTAGGCTTAAAAACATGGCATTAGAGGGTGAAAACACGAAACAGCCCCCCAAACGTCCCCGTGGGTGGCACCAACACCTCCCACGGGACCAATTTAACTCGTAGGAACTGACCCCGCAGCCGCGGGATTCCCGGTTTGAGAATACGACGGTAATTTGCATATTTCTAGACTTAGGCTTAAAAACATGGCGTTAGAGGGTGAAAACCCGAAACATCCCCCGAACGTCCCCGTGGGTGGCACCAACACCTCCCACGGAACCAATGTAACTCGTAGGAACTGACCCCGCAGCCGCGGGACTCCCGGTTTGAGAATACGACGGTAATTTGCATATTTTTAGACTTAGGCTTAAAAACATGGCGTTAGAGGGTGAAAACCCGAAATAGCCCCCGAACGTCCCCGTGTGTGGCACCAACACCTCCCACGGGACCAATGTAACTCGTAGGAACTGACCCCGCAGTCGCGGGACTCCCGATTTGAGAATACGACGATAATTTGCACATTTCTAGACTTAGGATTAAAAACATGGCGTTAGAGGGTGAAAACCCGAAAGAGCCCCCGAACGTCCCCGTGGGTGGCACCAACACCTCCCATGGGACCAATGTAACTCGTAGGAACTGACCCCATAGTCATGGGACTCCCGGTTTTATAATAGGACGGTAATTTGCATATTTCTAGACTTAGGCTTAAAAATATGGCGTTAGAGGGTGAAAACCCGAAACAGCCCCCGAACGTCCCCGTGGGTGGCACCAACACCTCCCACGGGACCAATGTAACTCGTAGTAACTGACCCCGCAGCCGCGGGACTCCCGGTTTGATAATACGATGTTATTTGCATATTTATAGACTTAGGCTTAAAAATATGGCGTTAGAGGGTGAGAACTCGAAACAGCCACCGAACGTCCCCGTGGCTGGCACCAACACCTCCCACGGGACCAATGTAACACGTAGGAACTGACCCCGCAATCGAGGGGCTCCCGGTTTGAGAATACGACGATTATTTGCATATTTCTAGACTTAGGCTTAAAAACATGGCGTTAGAGGGTGAAAACCCGAAACAACCCCCGAACGTCCCCGTGGGTGGCACCGACACCTCCCACGGGACCAATGTAACTCGTAAGAACTGACCCCGCAGCCGCAGGACTCCCGGTTTGAGAATACGACGGTAATTTGCATATTTCTAGACTTAGGCTTAAAAACATGGCGTTAGAGGGTGAAAACCTGAAACATCCCACCGAACGTCCCCGTGGGTGGCACCAACACCTCCCATGGGACCAATGTAACTCGTAGGAACTGACCCTGCAGCCGCGGGACTCCCGGTTTGAGAATACGACGGTAATTTGCATATTTCTAGACTTAGGCTTAAAAACATGGCGTTAGAGGGTGAAAACTCGAAACAGCCCCCGAACGTCCCCGTGGGTGGCACCAACACCTCCCATGGGACCAACGTAACTCGTAGGAACTGACCCTGCAGCCGCGGGACCCCCGGTTTGAGAATACGACGGTAATTTCCATATTTCTAGACTTATGCTAAAAAACATGGCGTTAGAGGGTGAAAACCCGAAACGGCCCCTGAACGTCCCCGTGAGTGGCACCAACACCTCCCACGGGACCAATGTAACTCGTAGAACTGACCCCGCAGCCGCGGAACTCCCAGTTTGAGAATACGACGGTAATTTGCATATTTCCAGACTTAGGCTTAAAAACATGGCATTAGAGGGTGAAAACACGAAACAACCCCCAAACGTCCCCGTGGGTGGCACCAACACCTCCCACGGGACCAATGTAACTCGTAGGAACTGACCCCGCAGCCGCGGGACTCCCGGTTTGAGAATACGACGATAATTTGCATATTTCTAGACTTAGGCTTAAAAACATGGCGTTAGAGGGTGAAAACTCAAAACATCCCCCGAACGTCCCCGTGGGTGGCACCAACACCTCCCACGGGACCAATGTAACTCGTAGGAACTGACCCCGCAGCCGCGGGACTCCCGATTTGAGAATACGACGGTAATTTGCATATTTCCAGACTTAGGCTTAAAAACATGGCATTAGAGGGAGAAAACACGAAACAGCCCCCTAAACGTCCCCGTGGGTGGCACCAACACCTCCCACGAGACCAATGTAACTCGTAGGAACTGACCCCGCAGCCGCGGGACTCTCGGTTTGAGAATACGACGGTAATTTGCTTATTTCTAGACTTAGGCTTAAAAACATGGCGTTAGAGGGTGAAAACCCGAGACATCCCCTGAACGTCCCCGTGGGTGGCACCAACACCTCCCACGGGACCAATGTAACTCGTAGGAACTGACCCCGCAGCCGCGGGACTCCCGGTTTTAGAATACGACGATAATTTGCATATTTCAAGACTTAGGCTTAAAAACATGGCGTTTGAGGGTGAAAACCCGAAACATCCCCCGAACGTCCCCGTGGGAAGCACCAACACCTCCCACGGGACCAATGTAACTCGTAGGAACTGACCTCGTAGCCGCGGGACTCCCGGTTTTAGAATACGACGGTAATTTGTATATTTCTAGACTTAGGCTTAAAAACATGGCGTTAGAGGGTGGGAACTCGAAACTGCCCCCGAACGTCCCCGTGGGTGGCACCAACACCTCCCACGGTACCAATGTAACTCGTAGGAACTGACCCCGCAGTCGCGCCACTCCCGGTTTGAGAATACGAGGGTAATATGCATATTTCTAGACTTAAGCAAAACATGACGTTAAGGGTGAGATCTCGAAATAGCCCCCGAACGTCCCCGTGGGTGGCACCAACACCTCCCACGGGACCAATGTAACTCGTAGTGACTGACCCCGCAGCCGCGGGACTCCCGGTTTGAGAATACGACAGAAATTTGCATATTTCTAGACCTAGGCTTAAAAACATGGCGTTAGAGGGTGAAAACCCAAAATAGCCCCCGAACGTCCCCGTGGGTGGCACCAACACCTCCCACGGGACCAATGTAACTCGTAGGAACTGACCCCGTAGCCGCGGGACTCCCGGTTTGAGAATACGACGGTAATTTATAAATTTCTAGACTTAGGCTTAAAAACATGGCGTTAGAGGGTGAGAACTCGAAACAGCCACCGAACGTCCCCGTGGCTGGCACCAACACCTCCCACGGGACCAATGTAACACGTAGGAACTGACCCCGCAATCGAGGGGCTCCCGGTTTGAGAATACGACGATTATTTGCATATTTCTAGGCTTAGGCTTAAAAACATGGCGTTAGAGGGTGAAAACCCGAAACAACCCCCGAACGTCCCCGTGGGTGGCACCGACACCTCCCACGGGACCAATGTTCCCGGTTTGAGAATACGACGGTAATTTGCATATTTCTTGACTTAGGCTTAAAAACATGGCGTTAGAGGGTGAAAACCTGAAACATCCCACCGAACGTCCCCGTGGGTGGCACCAACACCTCCCATGGGACCAATGTAACTCGTAGGAACTGACCCTGCAGCCGCGGGACTCCCGGTTTGAGAATACGACGGTAATTTGCATATTTCTAGACTTAGGCTTAAAAACATGGCGTTAGAGGGTGAAAACTCGAAACAGCCCCCGAACGTCCCCGTGGGTGGCACCAACACCTCCCATGGGACCAACGTAACTCGTAGGAACTGACCCTGCAGCCGCGGGACCCCCGGTTTGAGAATACGACGGTAATTTCCATATTTCTAGACTTATGCTTAAAAACATGGCGTTAGAGGGTGAAAACCCGAAACGGCCCCTGAACGTCCCCGTGAGTGGCACCAACACCTCCCACGGGACCAATGTAACTCGTAGAACTGACCCCGCAGCCGCGGAACTCCCGGTTTGAGAATACGACGGTAATTTGCATATTTCCAGACTTAGGCTTAAAAACATGGCATTAGAGGGTGAAAACACGAAACAACCCCCAAACGTCCCCGTGGGTGGCACCAACACCTCCCACGGGACCAATGTAACTCGTAGGAACTGACCCCGCAGCCGCGGGACTCCCGGTTTGAGAATACGACGATAATTTGCATATTTCTAGACTTAGGCTTAAAAACATGGCGTTAGAGGGTGAAAACTCAAAACATCCCCCGAACGTCCCCGTGGGTGGCACCAACACCTCCCACGGGACCAATGTAACTCGTAGGAACTGACCCCGCAACCGCGGGACTCCCGATTTGAGAATACGACGGTAATTTGCATATTTCCAGACTTAGGCTTAAAAACATGGCATTAGAGGGAGAAAACACGAAACAGCCCCCCAAACGTCCCCGTGGGTGGCACCAACACCTCCCACGAGACCAATGTAACTCGTAGGAACTGACCCCGCAGCCGCGGGACTCCCGGTTTGAGAATACGATGGTAATTTGCTTATTTCTGACTTAGGCTTAAAAACATGGCGTTGGAGGGTGAAAACCCGAAACATCCCCTGAACGTCCCCGTGGGTGGCACCAACACCTCCCACGGGACCAATGTAACTCGTAGGAACTGACCCCGCAGCCGCGGGACTCCCGGTTTTAGAATACGACGATAATTTGCATATTTCAAGACTTAGGCTTAAAAACATGGCGTTTGAGGGTGAAAACCCAAAACATCCCCCGAACGTCCCCGTGGGAAGCACCAACACCTCCCACGGGACCAATGTAACTCGTAGGAACTGACCCCGTAGCCGCGGGACTCCCGGTTTTAGAATACGACGGTAATTTGTATATTTCTAGACTTAGGCTTAAAAACATGGCGTTAGAGGGTGGGAACTCGAAACTGCCCCCGAACGTCCCCGTGGGTGGCACCAACACCTCCCACGGGACCAATGTAACTCGTAGGAACTGACCCCGCAGTCGCGCCACTCCCGGTTTGAGAACACGACGGTAATATGCATATTTCTAGACTTAAGCAAAACATGACGTTAAGGGTGAGATCTCGAAATAGCCCCCGAACGTCCCCGTGGGTGGCACCAACACCTCCCACGGGACCAATGTAACTCGTAGTAACTGACCCCGCAGCCGCGGGACTCCCGGTTTGAGAATACGACGGTAATTTATAAATTTCTAGTCTTAGGCTTAAAAACATGGCGTTAGAGGGTGGGAACTCGAAACAGCCACCGAACGTCCCCGTGGGTGGTACCAACACCTCCCATGGGACAAATGTAACTCGTAGGAACTGACCCCGCAGCCGCGGGACTCCCGGTTTGAGAATACAACAGTAATTTGCATATATCTAGACTTAGGCTTAAAAACATGGCGTTAGAGGGTGAAAACCCAAAATAGCTCCCGAACGTCCCCGTGGGTGGCAGCAATACCTCCCACGGGACCAATGTAACTCGTAGGAACTGGCCCCGCAGCCGCGGGACTCCCGGTTTGAGAATACTACGATAATTTGCATATTTCCAGACTTAGGCTTAAAAACATGGCATTAGATGGTGAAAACATGAAACAACCCCCAAACGTCCCCGTGGGTAGCACCAACACCTCCCACGGGACCAATGTAACTCGTAGGAACTGACCCCGCAGCCGCGGGACTCCCGGTTTGAGAATACGATGGTAATTTGCATATTTCTAGACTTAGGCTTAAAAACATGGCATTAGAGGGTGGAAACCCGAAACATCCCCCGAACGTCCCCGTGGGTGGCACCAACACCTCCCATGGGACCAATGTAACTCGTAGGAACTGACCCCGCAGCCGCGGGACTCCCGGTTTGAGAATACAACGGTAATTTGCATATTTCTAGACTTAGGCTTAAAAACATGGCGTTAGAGTGTGAAAACCCGAAACAACCCCCAAACGTCCCCGTGGGTGGCACCAACACCTCCCACGGGACCAATGTAACTCGTAGGAACTGACCCCGCAGTCGCGGGACTCCCAGTTTTAGAATACGATGGTAATTTGCATATTTCTAGACTTAGGCTTAAAAACATGGCGTTAGAGGGTGAAAACCCGAAACAGCCCCTGAACGTCCCCGTGGGTGGCACCAACACCTCCCACGGGACCAATGTAACTCGTAGGAACTGACCCCGCAGCCGCGGGACTCCCAGTTTTAGAATACGACGGTAATTTGCATATTTCCAGACTTAGGCTTAAAAACATGGAATTAGAGGGTGAAAACACGAAACAGCCCCACAAACGTCCCCGTGGGTGGCACCAACACCTCCCACGGGACCAATGTAACTCGTAGGAACTGACCCCGCAGCCGCGGGACTCCCGGTTTGAGAATACGACGGTAATTTGCATATTTCTAGACTTTGGCTTAAAAACATGGCATTAGAGGGTGAAAACCCGAAACATCCCCCGAACGTCCCCGTGGGTGGCACCAACACCTCCCACGGGACCAATGTAACTCGTAGGAACTGACCCCGCAGCCGCGGGACTCCCGGTTTGAGAATACGACGGTAATTTGCATATTTTTAGACTTAGGCTTAAAAACATGGCGTTAGAGGGTGAAAACCCGAAACAGCCCCTGAACGTCCCCGTGGGTGGCACCAACACCTCCCACGGGACCAATGTAACTCCTAGGTACTGACCCCGCAGCCGCGGGACTCCCGGTTTAATAATGCGACTGTAATTTGCATATTTCCAGACTTAGGCTTAAAAACATGGCATTAGAGGGTGAAAACCCGAAACAGCCCCACAAACGTCCCCGTGGGTGGCACCCACACCTCCCACGGGACCAATGTAACTCGTAGGAACTGACCCCGCAGCCGCGGGACTCCCGGTTTGAGAATACGACGGTAATTTGCATATTTCTAGACTTTGGCTTAAAAACATGGCGTTAGAGGGTGAAAACCCGAAACAACCCCCGAACATCCCCGTGGGTGGCACCAACACCTCCCACGGGACCAATGTAACTCGTAGGAACTGACCCCGCAGCCGCGGGACTCCCGGTTTGAGAATACGACGGTAATTTGCATATTTCTAGACTTAGGCTTAAAAACATGGCGTTAGAGGGTGAGAACTCGAAACAACCACCGAACGTCCCCGTGGGTGGCACCAACACCTCCCACGGGACCAATGTATCTCGTAGGAACTGGCCCCGCAGCCGCGGAACTCCCGGTTTGAGAATACGACGGTAATTTGCATATTTCTAGACTTAGCTTAAAAACATGGCGTTAGAGGGTGAAATCCCGAAACAACCCCCGAACGTCCCCGTGGGTTGCACAACACCTCCCACGGGACCAATGTAACTCGTAGGAACTGACCCCGCAGCCGCGGGACTCCCGGTTTGAGAATACGATGGTAATTTGCATTTTTCTAGACTTAGGCTTAAAAACATGGCGTTAGAGGGTGAAAACCAGAAACAGCCCCCGAACCTTCCCTTGGGTGGCACCAACACCTCCCACGGGACCAATGTAACTCGTAGGAACTGACCCCGCAGCCGCGGGACTCCCGGTTTGAGAATACGACGGTAATTTGGATATTTCCAGACTTAGGCTTAAAAACATGGCATTAGAGGGTGAAAACACGAAACAGCCCCCCAAATGTTCCCGTGGGTGGCACCAACACCTCCCACGGGACCAATGTAACTCGTAGGAACTGACACCGCAGTCGCGGGACTCCCAGTTTTAGAATACGATGGTAATTTGCATATTTCTAGACTTAGGCTTAAAAACATGGCGTTAGAGGGTGAAACCCGAAACAGCCCCAGAACGTCCCCGTCGGTGGCACCAACACCTCCCACGGGACCAATGTAACTCGTAGGAACTGACCCCGCAGCCGCGTGACTCCCGGTTTAATAATGCGACGGTAATTTGCATATTTCCAGACTTAGGCTTAAAAACATGGCATAGAGGGTGAAAACACGAAACAGCCCCCCAAACGTCCCCGTGGGTGGCACCAACACCTCCCACGGGACCAATGTAACTCGTAGGAACTGACCCCACAGCCGCGGGACTCCCGGTTTGAGAATACGACGGTAATTTGCATATTTCTAGACTTTGGCTTAAAATCATGGCGTTAGAGGGTGAAAACCCGAAACATCCCCCGAACGTCCCCGTGGGTGGCACCAACACCTCCCACGGGACCAATGTAACTCCTAGGAACTGACCCCGCAGCCGCGGGACTCCCGGTTTGAGAATACGACGGTAATTTGCATATTTTTAGACTTAGGCTTAAAAACATGGCGTTAGAGGGTGAAAACCCGAAACAGCCCCCGAACGTCCCCGTGGGTGGCACCAACACCTCCCACGGGACCAATGTAACTCGTAGGAACTGACCCCGCAGTCGCGGGACTCCCGGTTTGAGAATACGACGATAATTGGCATATTTCTAGACTTAGGCTTAAAAACATGGCGTTAGAGGGTGAAAACCCGAAACAGCCCCCGAACGTCCCCGTGGGTGGCACCAACACCTCCCATGGGACCAATGTAACTCGTAGGAACTGACCCCACAGTCGTGGGACTCCCGGTTTTAGAATAGGATGGTAATTTGCATATTTCTAGACTTAGGCTTCAAAACATGGCGTTAGAGGGTGAAAACCCGAAACAGCCCCCGAACGTCCCCGTGGGTGGCACCAACACCTCCCATGGGACCAATGTAACTCGTAGGAACTGACCCCACAGTCGTGGGACTCCCGGTTTTAGAATAGGATGGTAATTTGCATATTTCTAGACTTAGGCTTCAAAACATGGCGTTAGAGGGTGAAAACCCGAAACAGCCCCCGAACATCCCCGTGGGTGGCACCAACACCTCCCACGGGACCAATGTAACTCGTAGGAACTGACCCCGCAGCCGCGGGACTCCCGGTTTGAGAATACGAAGGTAATTTGCATATTTCTAGACTTAGGCTTAAAAACATGGCGTTAGAGGGTGAGAACTCGAAACAACCACCGAACGTCCCCGTGGGTGGCACCAACACCTCCCACGGGACCAATGTAACTCGTAGGAACTGACCCCGCAGCCGCGGAACTCCCGGTTTGAGAATACGACTGTAATTTGCATATTTCCAGACATAGTCTTAAAAACATGGCATTAGAGGGTCAAAATACGAAACAACCCCCAAACGTCCCCGTGGGTGGCACCAACACCACCCACGGGACCAATGTAACTCGTAGGAACTGACCCCGCAGCCGCGGGACTCCCGGTTTGAGAATACGACGGTAATTTGCATATTTCTAGACTTAGGCTTAAAAACAAGGCGTTAGAGGGTAAAAACCCGAAACTTCCCCCGAACGTCCCCGTGGGTGGCACCAACACCTCCCACGGGACGAATGTAACTCGTAGGAACTGACCCCGCAGCCGCGGGACTCCCGGTTTGAGAATACGATGGTAATTTGCATTTTTCTAGACTTAGGCTTAAAAACATGGCGTTAGAGGGTGAAAACAAGAAACAGCCCCCGAACCTCCCCTTGGGTGGCACCAACACCTCCCACGGGACCAATGTAACTCGTAGGAACTGACCCCGCAGCCGCGGGACTCCCGGTTTAAGAATATGACGGTAATTTGCATATTTCCAGACTTAGGCTTAAAAACATGGCATTAGAGTGTGAAAACACGAAACAGCCCCCCAAATGTCCCCGTGGATGGCACCAACACCTCCCACGGGACCAATGTAACTCGTAGGAACTGACCCCGCAGTCGCGGGACTCCCAGTTTTAGAATACGATGGTAATTTGCATATTTCTAGACTTAGGCTTAAAAACATGGCGTTAGAGGATGAAAACCCGAAACAGCCCCTGAACGTCCCCGTGGGTGGCACCAACACCTCCCACGGGACCAATGTAACTCGTAGGAACTGACCCCGCAGCCGCGGGACTCCCGGTTTAATAATGCGACGGTAATTTGTATATTTCCAGACTTAGCCTTAAAAACATGGCGTTAGAGGGTGAAAACACGAAAGAGCCCCCCAAACGTCCCCGTGGGTGGCACCAACACCTCCCACGGGACCAATGTAACTCGTAGTAACTGACCCCGCAGCCGCGGGACTCCCGGTTTGAGAATACGACGGTAATTTGCATATTTCTAGACTTTGGCTTAAAAACATGGCGTTAGAGGGTGAAAACCCGAAACATCCCCCGAACGTCCCCGTGGGTGGCACCAACACCTCCCACGGGACCAATGTAACTCGTAGGAACTGACCCCGCAGCCGCGGGACTCCCGGTTTGAGAATACGACGGTAATTTGCATATTTTTAGACTTAGGCTTAAAAATATGGCGTTAGAGGGTGAAAACCCAAAATAGCCCCCGAACGTCCCCGTGGGTGGCACCAACACCTCCCACGGGACCAATGTAACTCGTAGGAACTGACCCCGCAGTCGCGGGACTCCCGGTTTGAGAATACGACGATAATTTGCATATTTCTAGACTTAGGCTTAAAAACATGGCGTTAGAGGGTGAAAACAAGAAACAGCCCCCGAACCTCCCCTTGGGTGGCACCAACACCTCCCACGGGACCAATGTAACTCGTAGGAACTGACCCCGCAGCCGCGGGACTCCCGGTTTAAGAATACGACGGTAATTTGCATATTTCCAGACTTAGGCTTAAAAACATGGCATTAGAGGGTGAAAACACGAAACAGCCACCCAAATGTCCCCGTGGGTGGCACCAACACCTCCCACAGGACCAATGTAACTCGTAGGAACTGACCCCGCAGTCGCGGGACTCCCAGTTTTAGAATACGATGGTAATTTGCATATTTCTAGACTTAGGCTTAAAAACATGGCGTTAGAGGGTGAAAACCCGAAACAGCCCCTGAACGTCCCCGTGGGTGGCACCAACACATCCCATGGGACCAATGTAACTCGTAGGAACTGACCCCACAGTCGTGGGACTCCCGGTTTTAGAATAGGATGGTAATTTGCATATTTCTAGACTTAGGCTTAAAAACATGGCGTTAGAGGGTGAAAACCCGAAACAGCCCCCGAACGTCCCCGTGGGTGGCACCAACACCTCCCATGGGACCAATGTAACTCGTAGGAACTGACCCCACAGTCGTGGGACTTCCGGTTTTAGAATAGGACTGTAATTTGCATATTTCTGGACTTAGGCTTCAAAACATGGCGTTAGAGGGTGAAAACCCGAAACAGCCCCCGAACATCGCCGTGGGTGGCACCAACACCTCCCACGGGACCAATGTAACTCGTAGGAACTGACCCCGCAGTCGCGGGACTCCCGGTTTGAGAATACGATGATAATTGGCATATTTCTAGACTTAGGCTTAAAAACATGGCGTTAGAGGGTGAAAACCCGAAACAGCCCCCGAACGTCCCCGTGGGTGGCACCAACACCTCCCATGGGACCAATGTAACTCGTAGGAACTGACCCCACAGTCGTGGGACTCCCGGTTTTAGAATAGGATGGTAATTTGCATATTTCTAGACTTAGGCTTCAAAACATGGCGTTAGAGGGTGAAAACCCGAAACAGCCCCCGAACATCCCCGTGGGTGGCACCAACACCTCCCACGGGACCAATGTAACTCGTAGGAACTGACCCCGCAGCCGCGGGACTCCCGGTTTGAGAATACGACGGTAATTTGCATATTTCTAGACTTAGGCTTAAAAACATGGCGTTAGAGGGTGAGAACTCGAAACAACCACCGAACGTCCCCGTGGGTGGCACCAACACCTCCCACGGGACCAATGTAACTCGTAGGAACTGACCCCGCAGCCGCGGAACTCCCGGTTTGAGAATACGACGGTAATTTGCATATTTCCAGACTTAGTCTTAAAAACATGGCATTAGAGGGTGAAAATACGAAACAACCCCCAAACGTCCCCGTTGGTGGCACCAACACCTCCCACGGGACCAATGTAACTCGTAGGAACTGACCCCGCAGCCGCGGGACTCCCGGTTTGAGAATACGACGGTAATTTGCATATTTCTAGACTTAGGCTTAAAAACATGGCGTTAGAGGGTGAGAACTCGAAACAACCACCGAACGTCCCCGTGGGTGGCACCAACACCTCCCACGGGACCAATGTAACTCGTTGGAACTGACCCCGCAGCCGCGGAACTCCCGGTTTGAGAATACGACGGTAATTTGCATATTTCCAGACTTAGTCTTAAAAACATGGCATTAGAGGGTCAAAATACGAAACAACCCCCAAACGTCCCCGTGGGTGGCACCAACACCTCCCACGGGACCAATGTAACTCGTAGGAACTGACCCCGCAGCCGCGGGACTCCCGGTTTGAGAATACGACGGTAATTTGCATATTTCTAGACTTAGGCTTAAAAACATGGCGTTAGAGGGTGAAAATAAGAAACAGCCCCCGAACCTCCCCTTGGGTGGCACCAACACCTCCCACGGGACCAATGTAACTCGTAGGAACTGACCCCGCAGCCGCGGGACTCCCGGTTTAAGAATACGACGGTAATTTGCATATTTCCAGACTTAGGCTTAAAAACATGGCATTAGAGGGTGAAAACACGAAACAGCCCCCCAAATGTCCCCGTGGGTGGCACCAACACCTCCCACAGGACCAATGTAACTCGTAGGAACTGACCCCGCAGTCGCGGGACTCCCAGTTTTAGAATACGATGGTAATTTGCATATTTCTAGACTTAGGCTTAAAAACATGGCGTTAGAGGGTGAAAACCCGAAACAGCCCCTGAACGTCCCCGTGGGTGGCACCAACACCTCCCACGGGACCAATGTAACTCGTAGGAACTGACCCCGCAGCCGTGGGACTCCCGGTTTAATAATGCGACGGTAATTTGCATATTTCCAGACTTAGGCTTAAAAACATGGCATTAGAGGGTGAAAACACGAAAGAGACCCCCAAACGTCCCCGTGGGTGGCACCAACACCTCCCACAGGACCAATGTAACTCGTAGGAACTGACCCCGCAGTCGCGGGACTCCCAGTTTTAGAATACGATGGTAATTTGCATATTTCTAGACTTAGGCTTAAAAACATGGCGTTAGAGGGTGAAAACCCGAAACAGCCCCTGAACGTCCCCGTGGGTGGCACCAACACCTCCCACGGGACCAATGTAACTCGTAGGAACTGACCCCGCAGTCGCGGGACTCCCGGTTTGAGAATACGACGATAATTTGCATATTTCTAGACTTAGGCTTAAAAACATGGCGTTAGAGGGTGAAAACCCGAAACAGCCCCCGAACGTCCCCGTGGGTGGCACCAACACCTCCCATGGGACCAATGTAACTCGTAGGAACTGACCCCACAGTCGTGGGACTTCCGGTTTTAGAATAGGACGGTAATTTGCATATTTCTAGACTTAGGCTTCAAAACATGGCGTTAGAGGGTGAAAACCCGAAACAGCCCCCGAACATCGCCGTGGGTGGCACCAACACCTCCCACGGGACCAATGTAACTCGTAGGAACTGACCCCGCAGTCGCGGGACTCCCGGTTTGAGAATACGACGATAATTGGCATATTTCTAGACTTTGGCTTAAAAACATGGCGTTAGAGGGTGAAAACCCGAAACAGCCCCCGAACGTCCCCGTGGGTGGCACCAACACCTCCCATGGGACCAATGTAACTCGTAGGAACTGACCCCACAGTCGTGGGACTCCCGGTTTTAGAATAGGATGGTAATTTGCATATTTCTAGACTTAGGCTTCAAAACATGGCGTTAGAGGTTGAAAACCCGAAACAGCCCCCGAACATCCCCGTGGGTGGCACCAACACCTCCCACGGGACCAATGTAACTCGTAGGAACTGACCCCGCAGCCGTGGGACTCCCGGTTTGAGAATACGACGGTAATTTGCATATTTCTAGACTTAGGCTTAAAAACATGGCGTTAGAGGGTGAGAACTCGAAACAACCACCGAACGTCCCCGTGGGTGGCACCAACACCTCCCACGGGACCAATGTAACTCGTAGGAACTGACCCCGCAGCCGCGGAACTCCCGGTTTGAGAATACGACGGTAATTTGCATATTTCCAGACTTAGTCTTAAAAACATGGCATTAGAGGGTGAAAATACGAAACAACCCCCAAACGTCCCCGTGGGTGGCACCAACACCTTCCACGGGACCAATGTAACTCGTAGGAACTGACCCCGCAGCCGCGGGACTCCCGGTTTGAGAATACGACGGTAATTTGCATATTTCTAGACTTAGGCTTAAAAACATGGCGTTAGAGGGTAAAAACCCGAAACATCCCCCGAACGTCCCCGTGGGTGGCACCAACACCTCCCACGGGACGAATGTAACTCGTAGGAACTGACCCCGCAGCCGCGGGACTCCCGGTTTGAGAATACGATGGTAATTTGCATTTTTCTAGACTTAGGCTTAAAAACATGGCGTTAGAGGGTGAAAATAAGAAACAGCCCCCGAACCTCCCCTTGGGTGGCACCAACACCTTCCACGGGACCAATGTAACTCGTAGGAACTGACCCTGCAGCCGCGGGACTCCCGGTTTGAGAATACGACGGTAATTTGCATATTTCTAGACTTAGGCTTAAAAACATGGCATTAGAGGGTGAAAACACGAAACAACCCCCCAAATGTCCCCGTGGGTGGCACCAACACCTCCCACGGGACCAATGTAACTCGTAGGAACTGACCCCGCAGTCGCGGGACTCCCAGTTTTAGAATATGATGGTAATTTGCATATTTCTAGACTTAGGCTTAAAAACATGGCGTTAGAGGGTGAAAACCCGAAACAGCCCCTGAACGTCCCCGTGGGTGGCACCAACACCTCCCACGGGACCAATGTAACTCGTAGGAACTGACCCCGCAGCCGCGGGACTACCGGTTTAATAATGCGACGGTAATTTGCATATTTCCAGACTTAGGCTTAAAAACATGGCATTAGAGGGTGAAAACACGAAAGAGCCCCCCAAACGTCCCCGTGGGTGGCACCAACACCTCCCACGGGACCAATGTAACTCGTAGGAACTGACCCCGCAGCCGCGGGACTCCCGGTTTGAGAATACGACGGTAATTTGCATATTTCTAGACTTTGGCTTAAAAACATGGCGTTAGAGGGTGAAAACCCGAAACATCCCCCGAACGTCCCCGTGGGTGGCACCAACACCTCCCACGGGACCAATGTAACTCGTAGGAACTGACCCCGCAGCCGCGGGACTCCCGGTTTGAGAATACGACGGTAATTTGCATATTTTTAGACTTAGGCTTAAAAACATGGCGTTAGAGGGTGAAACCCGAAACAGCCCCCGAACGTCCCCGTGGGTGGCACCAACACCTCCCACGGGACCAATGTAACTCGTAGGAACTGACCCCGCAGTCGCGGGACTCCCGGTTTGAGAATACGACGATAATTTGCATATTTCTAGACTTAGGCTTAAAAACATGGCGTTAGAGGGTGAAAACCCGAAACAGCCCCCGAACGTCCCCGTGGGTGGCACCAACACCTCCCATGGCACCAATGTAACTCGTAGGAACTGACCCCACAGTCGTGGGACTTCCGGTTTTAGAATAGGACGGTAATTTGCATATTTCTAGACTTAGGCTTCAAAACATGGCGTTAGAGGGTGAAAACCCGAAACAGCCCCCGAACATCCCCGTGGGTGGCACCAACACCTCCCACGGGACCAATGTAACTCGTAAGAACTGACCCCGCAGCCGCGGGACTCCCGGTTTGAGAATACGACGGTAATTTGCATATTTATTGACTTAGACTTAAAAACATGGCGTTAGAGGGTGAAAACCCGAAACAGCCCCTGAACGTCCCCGTGGGTGGCACCAACTCCTCCCACGGGACCAATGTAACTCCTAGGTACTGACCCCGCAGCCGCGGGACTCCCGGTTTAATAATGCGACTGTAATTTGCATATTTCCAGACTTAGGCTTAAAAACATGGCATTAGAGGGTGAAAACACGAAACAGCCCCACAAACGTCCCCGTGGGTGGCACCAACACCTCCCACGGGACCAATGTAACTCGTAAGAACTGACCCCGCAGCCGCGGGACTCCCGGTTTGAGAATACGACGGTAATTTGCATATTTCTAGACTTTGGCTTAAAAACATGGCGTTAGAGGGTGAAAACCCGAAACATCCCCCGAACGTCCCAGTGGGTGGCACCAACACCTCCCACGGGACCAATGTAACTCGTAGGAACTGACCCCGCAGCCGCGGGACTCCCGGTTTGAGAATACGACGGTAATTTGCATATTTTTAGACTTAGGCTTAAAAACATGGCGTTAGAGGGTGAAAACCCGAAACAGCCCCCGAACGTCCCCGTGGGTGGCACCAACACCTCCCACGGGACCAATGTAACTCGTAGGAACTGACCCCGCAGTCGCGGGACTCCCGGTTTGAGAATACGACGATAATTTGCATATTTCTAGACTTAGGCTTAAAAACATGGCGTTAGAGGGTGAAAACCCGAAACAACCCCCGAACGTCCCCGTGGGTGGCACCAACACCTCCCATGGGACCAATGTAACTCGTAGGAACTGACCCCACAGTCGTGGGACTCCCGGTTTTAGAATAGGACGGTAATCTGCATATTTCTAGACTTAGGCTTCAAAACATGGGTTAGAGGGTGAAAACCCGAAACAACACCCGAACATCCCCGTGGGTGGCACCAACACCTCCCACGGGACCAATGTAACTCGTAGGAACTGACCCCGCAGCCGTGGGACTCCCGGTTTGAGAATACGATGGTAATTTGCATATTTCTAGACTTAGGCGTAAAAAGATGGCGTTAGAGGGTGAGAACTCGAAACAACCACCGAACGTCCCCGTGGGTGGCACCAACACCTCCCATGGGACCAATGTAACTCGTAGGAACTGACCCCGCAGCCGCGGAACTCCCGGTTTGAGAATACGACGGTAATTTGCATATTTCCAGACTTAGGCTTAAAAACATGGCATTAGAGGGTGAAAATACGAAACAACCCCCAAACGTCCCCGTGGGTGGCACCAACACCTCCCACGGGACCAATGTAACTCGTAGGAACTGACCCCGCAGCCGCGGGACTCCCGGTTTGAGAATACGACGGTAATTGGCATATTTCTAGACTTAGGCTTAAAAACATGGCGTTAGAGGGTAAAAACCCCAAACATCCCCCGAACGTCCCCGTGGGTGGCACCAACACCTCCCACGGGACCAATGTAACTCGTAGGAACTGACCCCGCAGCCGCGGGACTCCCGGTTGGAGAATACGATGGTAATTTGCATTTTTCTAGACTTAGGCTTAAAAACATGGCGTTAGAGGGTGAAAACCAGAAACAGCCCCCGAACCTCCCCTTGGGTGGCACCAACACCTCCCACGGGACCAATGTAACTCGTAGGAACTGACCCCGCAGCCGCGGGAATCCCGGTTTGAGAATACGACGGTAATTTGCATATTTCCAGACTTAGGCTTAAAAACATGGCATTAGAGGGTGAAAACACGAAACAGCCCCCCAAATGTCCCCGTGGGTGGCACCAACACCTCCCACGGGACCAATGTAACTCGTAGGAACTGACCCCGCAGTCGCGGGACTCCCAGTTTTAGAATACGATGGTAATTTGCATATTTCTAGACTTAGGCTTAAAAACATGGCGTTAGAGGGTGAAAACCCGAAACAGCCCCTGAACGTCCCCGTGGGTGGCACCAACACCTCCCACGGGACCAATGTAACTCGTAGGAACTGACCCCGCAGCCGCGGGACTCCCAGTTTAATAATGCGACGGTAATTTGCATATTTCCAGACTTAGGCTTAAAAACATGGCATTAGAGGGTGAAAACACGAAACAGCCCCCCAAACGTCCCCGTGGGTGGCACCAACACCTCCCACGGGACCAATGTAACTCGTAGGAACTGACCCCGCAGCCGCGGGACTCCCGGTTTGAGAATACGATGGTAATTTGCATATTTCTAGACTTTGGCTTAAAAACATGGCGTTAGAGGGTGAAAACCCGAAACATCCCCCGAACGTCCCCGTGGGTGGCACCAACACCTCCCACGGGACCAATGTAACTCATAGGAACTGACCCCGCAGCCGCGGGACTCCCGGTTTTAGAATACGACGGTAATTTGCATATTTTTAGACTTAGGCTTAAAAACATGGCGTTAGAGGGTGAAAACTCGAAACAGCCCCCGAACGTCCCCGTGGGTGGCACCAACACCTCCCACGGGACCAATGTAACTCGTAGGAACTGACCCCGCAGTCGCGGGACTCCCGGTTTGAGAATACGACGATAATTTGCATATTTCTAGACTTAGGCTTAAAAACATGGCGTTAGAGGGTGAAAACCCGAAACAGCCCCCGAACGTCCCCGTGGGTGGCACCAACACCTCCCATGGGACCAATGTAACTCGTAGGAACTGACCCCACAGTCGTGGGACTTCCGGTTTTAGAATAGGACGGTAATTTGCATATTTCTAGACTTAGGCTTCAAAACATGGCGTTAGAGGGTGAAAACCCGAAACAGCCCCCGAACATCCCCGTGGGTGGCACCAACACCTCCCACGGGACCAATGTAACTCGTAGGAACTGACCCCGCAGCCGCGGGACTCCTGGTTTGAGAATACGACGGTAATTTACATATTTCTAGACTTAGGCTTAAAAACATGGCGTTAGAGGGTGAGAACTCGAAACAACCACCGAACGTCCCCGTGGGTGGCACCAACACCTCCCACGGGACCAATGTAACTCGTAGGAACTGACCCCGCAGCCGCGGAACTTCCGGTTTTAGAATAGGACGGTAATTTGCATATTTCTAGACTTAGGCTTCAAAACATGGCGTTAGAGGGTGAAAACCCGAAACAGCCCCCGAACATCCCCGTGGGTGGCACCAACACCTCCCACGGGACCAATGTAACTCGTAGGAACTGACCCCGCAGCCGCGGGACTCCCGGTTTGAGAATACGACGGTAATTTGCATATTTCTAGACTTAGGCTTAAAAACATGGCGTTAGAGGGTGAAAACAAGAAACAGCCCCCGAACCTCCCCTTGGGTGGCACCAACACCTCCCACGGGACCAATGTAACTCGTAGGAACTGACCCCGCAGCCGCGGGACTCCCGGTTTAAGAATACGACGGTAATTTGCATATTTCCAGACTTAGGCTTAAAAACATGGCATTAGAGGGTGAAAACACGAAACAGCCCCCCAAATGTCCCCGTGGGTGGCACCAACACCTCCCACAGGACCAATGTAACTCGTAGGAACTGACCCCGCAGTCGCGGGACTCCCAGTTTTAGAATACGATGGTAATTTGTATATTTCTAGACTTAGGCTTAAAAACATGGCGTTAGAGGGTGAAAACCCGAAACAGCCCCTGAACGTCCCCGTGGGTGGCACCAACACCTCCCACGGGACCAATGTAACTCGTAGGAACTGACCCCGCAGCCGCGGGACTCCCGGTTTAATAATGCGACGGTAATTTGCATATTTCCAGACTTAGGCTTAAAAACATGGCATTAGAGGGTGAAAACACGAAAGAGACCCCCAAACGTCCCCGTGGGTGGCACCAACACCTCCCACGGGACCAATGTAACTCGTAGGAACTGACCCCGCAGCCGCGGGACTCCCGGTTTGAGAATACGACGGTAATTTGCATATTTCTAGACTTTGGCTTAAAAACATGGCGTTAGAGGGTGAAAACCCGAAACATCCCCCGAACGTCCCCGTGGGTGGCACCAACACCTCCCACGGGACCAATGTAACTCGTAGGAACTGACCCCGCAGCCGCGGGACTCCCGGTTTGAGAATACGACGGTAATTTGCATATTTTTAGACTTAGGCTTAAAAATATGGCGTTAGATGGTGAAAACCCAAAATAGCCCCCGAACGTCCCCGTGGGTGGCACCAACACCTCCCACGGGACCAATGTAACTCGTAGGAACTGACCCCGCAGTCGCGGGACTCCCGGTTTGAGAATACGACGATAATTTGCATATTTCTAGACTTAGGCTTAAAAACATGGCGTTAGAGGGTGAAAACCCGAAACAGCCCCCGAACGTCCCCGTGGGTGGCACCAACACCTCCCATGGGACCAATGTAACTCGTAGGAACTGACCCCACAGTCGTGGGACTTCCGGTTTTAGAATAGGACGGTAATTTGCATATTTCTAGACTTAGGCTTCAAAACATGGCGTTAGAGGGTGAAAACCCGAAACAGCCCCCGAACATCGCCGTGGGTGGCACCAACACCTCCCACGGGACCAATGTAACTCGTAGGAACTGACCCCGCAGTCGCGGGACTCCCGGTTTGAGAATACGACGATAATTGGCATATTTCTAGACTTTGGCTTAAAAACATGGCGTTAGAGGGTGAAAACCCGAAACAGCCCCCGAACGTCCCCGTGGGTGGCACCAACACCTCCCATGGGACCAATGTAACTCGTAGGAACTGACCCCACAGTCGTGGGACTCCCGGTTTTAGAATAAAATGGTAATTTGCATATTTCTAGACTTAGGCTTCAAAACATGGCGTTAGAGGTTGAAAACCCGAAACAGCCCCCGAACATCCCCGTGGGTGGCACCAACACCTCCCACGGGACCAATGTAACTCGTAGGAACTGACCCCGCAGCCGTGGGACTCCCGGTTTGAGAATACGACGGTAATTTGCATATTTCTAGACTTAGGCTTAAAAACATGGCGTTAGAGGGTGAGAACTCGAAACAACCACCGAACGTCCCCGTGGGTGGCACCAACACCTCCCACGGGACCAATGTAACTCGTAGGAACTGACCCCGCAGCCGCGGAACTCCCGGTTTGAGAATACGACGGTAATTTGCATATTTCCAGACTTAGTCTTAAAAACATGGCATTAGAGGGTGAAAATACGAAACAACCCCCAAACGTCCCAGTGGGTGGCACCAACACCTTCCACGGGACCAATGTAACTCGTAGGAACTGACCCCGCAGCCGCGGGACTCCCGGTTTGAGAATACGACGGTAATTTGCATATTTCTAGACTTAGGCTTAAAAACATGGCGTTAGAGGGTAAAAACCCGAAACATCCCCCGAACGTCCCCGTGGGTGGCACCAACACCTCCCACGGGACGAATGTAACTCGTAGGAACTGACCCCGCAGCCGCGGGACTCCCGGTTTGAGAATACGATGGTAATTTGCATTTTTCTAGACTTAGGCTTAAAAACATGGCGTTAGAGGGTGAAAATAAGAAACAGCCCCCGAACCTCCCCTTGGGTGGCACCAACACCTTCCACGGGACCAATGTAACTCGTAGGAACTGACCCTGCAGCCGCGGGACTCCCGGTTTGAGAATACGACGGTAATTTGCATATTTCTAGACTTAGGCTTAAAAACATGGCATTAGAGGGTGAAAACACGAAACAGCCCCCCAAATGTCCCCGTGGGTGGCACCAACACCTCCCACGGGACCAATGTAACTCGTAGGAACTGACCCCGCAGTCGCGGGACTCCCAGTTTTAGAATATGATGGTAATTTGCATATTTCTAGACTTAGGCTTAAAAACATGGCGTTAGAGGGTGAAAACCCGAAACAGCCCCTGAACGTCCCCGTGGGTGGCACCAACACCTCCCACGGGACCAATGTAACTCGTAGGAACTGACCCCGCAGCCGCGGGACTCCCGGTTTAATAATGCGACGGTAATTTGCATATTTCCAGACTTAGGCTTAAAAACATGGCATTAGAGGGTGAAAACACGAAAGAGCCCCCCAAACGTCCCCGTGGGTGGCACCAACACCTCCCACGGGACCAATGTAACTCGTAGGAACTGACCCCGTAGCCGCGGGACTCCCGGTTTGAGAATACGACGGTAATTTGCATATTTCTAGACTTTGGCTTAAAAACATGGCGTTAGAGGGTGAAAACCCGAAACATCCCCCGAACGTCCCCGTGGGTGGCACCAACACCTCCCACGGGACCAATGTAACTCGTAGGAACTGACCCCGCAGCCGCGGGACTCCCGGTTTGAGAATACGACGGTAATTTGCATATTTTTAGACTTAGGCTTAAAAACATGGCGTTAGAGGGTGAAACCTGAAACAGCCCCCGAACGTCCCCGTGGGTGGCACCAACACCTCCCACGGGACCAATGTAACTCGTAGGAACTGACCCCGCAGTCGCGGGACTCCCGGTTTGAGAATACGACGATAATTTGCATATTTCTAGACTTAGGCTTAAAAACATGGCGTTAGAGGGTGAAAACCCGAAACCGCCCCCGAACGTCCCCGTGGGTGGCACCAACACCTCCCATGGGACCAATGTAACTCGTAGGAACTGACCCCACAGTCGTGGGACTTCCGGTTTTAGAATAGGACGGTAATTTGCATATTTCTAGACTTAGGCTTCAAAACATGGCGTTAGAGGGTGAAAACCCGAAACAGCCCCCGAACATCCCCGTGGGTGGCACCAACACCTCCCACGGGACCAATGTAACTCGTAAGAACTGACCCCGCAGCCGCGGGACTCCCGGTTTGAGAATACGACGGTAATTTGCATATTTATAGACTTAGACTTAAAAACATGGCGTTAGAGGGTGAAAACCCGAAACAGCCCCTGAACGTCCCCGTGGGTGGCACCAACTCCTCCCACGGGACCAACGTAACTCCTAGGTACTGACCCCGCAGCCGCGGGACTCCCGGTTTAATAATGCGACTGTAATTTGCATATTTCCAGACTTAGGCTTAAAAACATGGCATTAGAGGGTGAAAACACGAAACAGCCCCACAAACGTCCCCGTGGGTGGCACCAACACCTCCCACGGGACCAATGTAACTCGTAAGAACTGACCCCGCAGCCGCGGGACTCCCGGTTTGAGAATACGACGGTAATTTGCATATTTCTAGACTTTGGCTTAAAAACATGGCGTTAGAGGGTGAAAACCCGAAACATCCCCCGAACGTCCCAGTGGGTGGCACCAACACCTCCCACGGGACCAATGTAACTCGTAGGAACTGACCCCGCAGCCGCGGGACTCCCGTTTTGAGAATACGACGGTAATTTGCATATTTTTAGACTTAGGCTTAAAAACAAGGCGTTAGAGGGTGAAAACCCGAAACAGCCCCCGAACGTCCCCGTGGGTGGCACCAACACCTCCCACGGGACCAATGTAACTCGTAGGAACTGACCCCGCAGTCGCGGGACTCCCGGTTTGAGAATACGACGATAATTTGCATATTTCTAGACTTAGGCTTAAAAACATGGCGTTAGAGGGTGAAAACCCGAAACAACCCCCGAACGTCCCCGTGGGTGGCACCAACACCTCCCATGGGACCAATGTAACTCGTAGGAACTGACCCCACAGTCGTGGGACTCCCGGTTTTAGAATAGGACGGTAATCTGCATATTTCTAGACTTAGGCTTCAAAACATGGCGTTAGAGGGTGAAAACCCGAAACAGCACCCGAACATCCCCGTGGGTGGCACCAACACCTCCCACGGGACCAATGTAACTCGTAGGAACTGACCCCGCAGCCGTGGGACTCCCGGTTTGAGAATACGATGGTAATTTGCATATTTCTAGACTTAGGCGTAAAAAGATGGCGTTAGAGGGTGAGAACTCGAAACAACCACCGAACGTCCCCGTGGGTGGCACCAATACCTCCCATGGGACCAATGTAACTCGTAGGAACTGACCCCGCAGCCGCGGAACTCCCGGTTTGAGAATACGACGGTAATTTGCATATTTCCAGACTTAGGTTTAAAAACATGGCATTAGAGGGTGAAAATACGAAACAACCCCCAAACGTCCCCGTGGGTGGCACCAACACCTCCCACGGGACCAATGTAACTCGTAGGAACTGACCCCGCAGCCGCGGGACTCCCGGTTTGAGAATACGACGGTAATTGGCATATTTCTAGACTTAGGCTTAAAAACATGGCGTTAGAGGGTAAAAACCCGAAACATCCCCCGAACGTCCCCGTGGGTGGCACCAACACCTCCCACGGGACCAATGTAACTCGTAGGAACTGACCCCGCAGCCGCGGGACTCCCGGTTGGAGAATACGATGGTAATTTGCATTTTTCTAGACTTAGGCTTAAAAACATGGCGTTAGAGGGTGAAAACCAGAAACAGCCCCCGAACCTCCCCTTGGGTGGCACCAACACCTCCCACGGGACCAATGTAACTCGTAGGAACTGACCCCGCAGCCGCGGGACTCCCGGTTTGAGAATACGACGGTAATTTGCATATTTCCAGACTTAGGCTTAAAAACATGGCATTAGAGGGTGAAAACACGAAACAGCCCCCCAAATGTCCCCGTGGGTGGCACCAACACCTCCCACGGGACCAATGTAACTCGTAGGAACTGACCCCGCAGTCGCGGGACTCCCAGTTTTAGAATACGATGGTAATTTGCATATTTCTAGACTTAGGCTTAAAAACATGGCGTTAGAGGGTGAAAACCCGAAACAGCCCCTGAACGTCCCCGTGGGTGGCACCAACACCTCCCACGGGACCAATGTAACTCGTAGGAACTGACCCCGCAGCCGCGGGACTCCCGGTTTAATAATGCGACGGTAATTTGCATATTTCCAGACTTAGGCTTAAAAACATGGCATTAGAGGGTGAAAACACGAAACAGCCCCCCAAACGTCCCCGTGGGTGGCACCAACACCTCCCACGGGACCAATGTAACTCGTAGGAACTGACCCCGCAGCCGCGGGACTCCCGGTTTGAGAATACGACGGTAATTGGCATATTTCTAGACTTAGGCTTAAAAACATGGCGTTAGAGGGTAAAAACCCGAAACATCCCCCGAACGTCCCCGTGGGTGGCACCAACACCTCCCACGGGACCAATGTAACTCGTAGGAACTGACCCCGCAGCCGCGGGACTCCCGGTTGGAGAATACGATGGTAATTTGCATTTTTCTAGACTTAGGCTTAAAAACATGGCGTTAGAGGGTGAAAACCAGAAACAGCCCCCGAACCTCCCCTTGGGTGGCACCAACACCTCCCACGGGACCAATGTAACTCGTAGGAACTGACCCCGCAGTCGCGGGACTCCCGGTTTGAGAATACGATGATAATTTGCATATTTCTAGACTTAGGCTTAAAAACATGGCGTTAGAGGGTGAAAACCCGAAACAGCCCCCGAACGTCCCCGTGGGTGGCACCAACACCTCCCATGGGACCAATGTAACTCGTAGGAACTGACCCCACAGTCGTGGGACTTCCGGTTTTAGAATAGGACGGTAATTTGCATATTTCTAGACTTAGGCTTCAAAACATGGCGTTAGAGGGTGAAAACCCGAAACAGCCCCCGAACATCCCCGTGGGTGGCACCAACACCTCCCACGGGACCAATGTAACTCGTAGGAACTGACCCCGCAGCCGCGGGACTCCCGGTTTGAGAATACGACGGTAATTTACATATTTCTAGACTTAGGCTTAAAAACATGGCGTTAGAGGGTGAGAACTCGAAACAACCACCGAACGTCCCCGTGGGTGGCACCAACACCTCCCACGGGACCAATGTAACTCGTAGGAACTGACCCCGCAATCGAGGGACTCCCGGTCTAAGAATACGACGGTAATTTGCATATTTCTAGACTTTGGCTTAAAAACATGGCGTTAGAGGATGAAAACCCGAAACAACCCCCGAACGTCCCCGTGGGTGGCACCAACACCTCCCACGGGACCAATGTAACTCGTAGGAACTGACCCCGCAGCCGCGGGACTCCCGATTTGAGAACACGACTGTAATTTGCATATTTCTAGACTTAGGCTTAAAAACATGGCGTTAGAGGGTGAAAACCTGAAACATCCCCCGAACGTCCCCGTGGGTGGCACCAACACCTCCCATGGGACCAATGTAACTCGTAGGAACTGATCCTACAGCCGCGGGACTCCCGGTTTGAGAATACGACGGTAATTTGCATATTTCTAGACTTAGTCTTAAAAACATGGCGTTAGAGGGTGAAAACTCGAAACAGCCCCCGAACGTCCCCGTGGATGGCACCAACACCTCCCACGGGACCAATGTAACTCTTAGGAACTGACCCCGCAGCCGCGGGACCCCCTGTTTGAGAATACGACGGTAATTTCCATATTTCTAGACTTATGCTTAAAAACATGGCGTTAGAGGGTGAAAACCCGAAATGGCCCCTGAACGTCCTCGTGGGTGGCACCAAAACCTCCCACGGGACCAATGTACCTCGTAGGAACTGACCCCGCAGCCGCGGAACTTCCGGTTTGAGAATACGACGGTAATTTGCATATTTCCAGACTTAGGCTTAAAAACGTGGCATTAGAGGGTGAAAATACGAAACAACCCCCAAACGTCCCCGTGGGTGGCACCAACACCTCCCACGGGACCAATGTAACTCGTAGGAACTGACCCCGCAGCCGCGGGACTCCCGGTTTGAGAATACGACGGTAATTTGCATATTTCTAGACTTAGGCTTAAAAACATGGCGTTAGAGGGTGAAAACCCGAAACATCCCCCGAACGTCCCCGTGGGTGGCACCAACACCTCCCACGGGACGAATTTAACTCGTAGGAACTGACCCCGCAGCCGCGGGACTCCTGGTTTGAGAATACGATGGTAATTTGCATTTTTCTAGACTTAGGCTTAAAAACATGGCGTTAGAGGGTGAAAACCAGAAATAGCCCCCGAACCTCCCCTTGGGTGGCACCAACACCTCCCACGGGACCAATGTAACTCGTAGGAACTGACCCCGCAGCCGCGGGACTCCCGGTTTGAGAATACGACGGTAATTTGCATATTTCCAGACTTAGGCTTAAAAACATAGCATTAGAGGGTGAAAACACGAAACAGCCCCCCAAATGTCCCCGTGGGTGGCACCAACACCTCCCACGGGACCAATGTAACTCGTAGGAACTGACCCCGCAGCTGCGGGACTCCCGGTTTGAGAATACGACGGTAATTTGCATATTTCTAGACTTACGCTTAAAAACATGGCGTTAGAGGGTGAAAACCTGAAACATCCCCCGAACGTCCCCGTGGGTGGCACCAACACCTCCCACGGGACCAATGTAACTCGTAGGAATTGACCCCGCAGCCGCGGGACTCCCGGTTTGAGAATACAACGGTAATTTGCATATTTCTAGACTTAGGCTTAAAAACATGGCGTTAGAGGGTGAAAACCCGAAACAGCCCCCGAACGTCCCCGTGGGTGGCACCAACACCTCCCATGGGACCAATGTAACTCGTAGGAACTGACCCCACAGTCGTGGGACTTCCGGTTTTAGAATAGGACGGTAATTTGCATATTTCTAGACTTAGGCTTCAAAACATGGCGTTAGAGGGTGAAAACCCGAAACAGCCCCCGAACATCCCCGTGGGTGGCACCAACACCTCCCACGGGACCAATGTAACTCGTAGGAACTGACCCCGCAGCCGCGGGACTCCCGGTTTGAGAATACGACGGTAATTTGGATATTTCTAGACTTAGGCTTAAAAACATGGCGTTAGAGGGTGAGAACTCGAAACAACCACCGAACGTCCCCGTGGGTGGCACCAACACCTCCCACGGGACCAATGTAACTCGTAGGAACTGACCCCGCAATCGAGGGACTCACGGTTTGAGAATACGACGGTAATTTGCATATTTCTAGACTTAGGCTTAAAAACATGGCGTTAGAGGATGAAAACCCGAAACAACCCCCGAACGTCCCCGTGGGTGGCACCAACACCTCCCACGGGACCAATGTAACTCGTAGGAACTGACCCCGCAGCCGCGGGACTCCCGATTTGAGAACACGACGGTAATTTGCATATTTCTAGACTTAGGCTTAAAAACATGGCGTTAGAGGGTGAAAACCTGAAACATCCCCCGAACGTCCCCGTGGGTGGCACCAACACCTCCCATGGGACCAATGTAACTCTTAGGAACTGACCCCGCAGCCGCGGGACCCCCTGTTTGAGAATACGACGGTAATTTCCATATTTCAAGACTTATGCTTAAAAACATGGCGTTAGAGGGTGAAAACCCGAAATGGCCCCTGAACGTCCCCGTGGGTGGCACCAAAACCTCCCACGGGACCAATGTACCTCGTAGGAACTGACCCCGCAGCCACGGAACTCCCGGTTTGAGAATACGACGGTAATTTGCATATTTCCAGACTTAGGCTTAAAAACGTGGCATTAGAGGGTGAAAATACGAAACAACCCCCAAACGTCCCCGTGGGTGGCACCAACACCTCCCACGGGACCAATGTAACTCGTAGGAACTGACCCCGCAGCCGCGGGACTCCCGGTTTGAGAATACGACGGTAATTTGCATATTTCTAGACTTAGTCTTAAAAACATGGCGTTAGAGGGTGAAAACTCGAAACAACCCCCGAACGTCCCCGTGGATGGCACCAACACCTCCCACGGGACCAATGTAACTCTTAGGAACTGACCCCGCAGCCGCGGGACCCCCTGTTTGAGAATACGACGGTAATTTCCATATTTCTAGACTTATGCTTAAAAAAATGGCGTTAGAGGGTGAAAACCCAAAATGGCCCCTGAACGTCCCCGTGGGTGGCAGCAAAACCTCCCACGGGACCAATGTACCTCGTAGGAACTGACCCCGCAGCCTCGGAACTCCCGGTTTGAGAATACGACGGTAATTTGCATATTTCCAGACTTAGGCTTAAAAACGTGGCATTAGAGGGTGAAAATACGAAACAACCCCCAAACGTCCCCGTGGGTGGCACCAACACCTCCCACGGGACCAATGTAACTCGTAGGAACTGACCCCGCAGCCGCGGGACTCCCTGTTTGAGAATACGATGGTAATTTGCATATTTCTAGACTTAGTCTTAAAAACATGGCGTTAGAGGGTGAAACCTCGAAACAGCCCCCGAACGTCCCCGTGGATGGCACCAACACCTCCCACGGGACCAATGTAACTCTTAGGAACTGACCCCGCAGCCGCGGGACCCCCTGTTTGAGAATACGACGGTAATTTCCATATTTCTAGACTTATGCTTAAAAAAATGGCGTTAGAGGGTGAAAACCCGAAATGGCCCCTGAACGTCCCCGTGGGTGGCACCAAAACCTCCCACGGGACCAATGTACCTCGTAGGAACTGACCCCACAGCCGCGGAACTCCCGGTTTGAGAATACGACGGTAATTTGCATATTTCCAGACTTAGGCTTAAAAACGTGGCATTAGAGGGTGAAAATACGAAACAACCCCCAAACGTCCCCGTGGGTGGCACCAACACCTCCCACGGGACCAATGTAACTCGTAGGAACTGACCCCGCAGCCGCGGGACTCCCGGTTTGAGAATACGACGGTAATTTGCATATTTCTAGACTTAGTCTTAAAAACATGGCGTTAGAGGGTGAAAACCCGAAACATCCCCCGAACGTCCCCGTGGGTGGCACCAACACCTCCCACGGGACCAATTTAACTCGTAGGAACTGACCCTGCAGCCGCGGGACTCCCGGTTTGAGAATACGATGGTAATTTGCATTTTTCTAGACTTAGGCTTAAAAATATGGCGTTAGAGGGTGAAAACCAGAAATAGCCACCGAACCTCCCCTTGGGTGGCACCAACACCTCCCACGGGACCAATGTACCTCGTAGGAACTGACCCCGCAGCCGCGGAACTCCCGGTTTGAGAATACGACGGTAATTTGCATATTTCCAGACTTAGGCTTAAAAACGTGGCATTAGAGGGTGAAAATACGAAACAACCCCCAAACGTCCCCGTGGGTGGCACCAACACCTCCCACGGGACCAATGTAACTCGTAGGAACTGACCCCGCAGCCGCGGGACTCCCGGTTTGAGAATACGACGGTAATTTGCATATTTCTAGACTTAGTCTTAGAAACATGGCGTTAGAGGGTGAAAACTCGAAACAGCCCCCGAACGTCCCCGTGGATGGCACCAACACCTCCCACGGGACCAATGTAACTCTTAGGAACTGACCCCGCAGCCGCGGGACCCCCTGTTTGAGAATACGACGGTAATTTCCATATTTCTAGACTTATGCTTAAAAAAATGGCGTTAGAGGGTGAAAACCCGAAATGGCCCCTGAACGTCCCCGTGGGTGGCACCAAAACCTCCCACGGGACCAATGTACCTCGTAGGAACTGACCCCGCAGCCGCGGAACTCCCGGTTTGAGAATACGACGGTAATTTGCATATTTCCAGACTTAGGCTTAAAAACGTGGCATTAGAGGGTGAAAATACGAAACAACCCCCAAACGTCCCCGTGGGTGGCACCAACACCTCCCACGGGACCAATGTAACTCGTAGGAACTGACCCCGCAGCCGCGGGACTCCCGGTTTGAGAATACGACGGTAATTTGCATATTTCTAGACTTAGTCTTAAAAACATGGCGTTAGAGGGTGAAAACTCGAAACAGCCCCCGAACGTCCCCGTGGATGGCACCAACACCTCCCACGGGACCAATGTAACTCTTAGGAACTGACCCCGCAGCCGCGGGACCCCCTGTTTGAGAATACGACGGTAATTTCCATATTTCTAGACTTATGCTTAAAAAAATGGCGTTAGAGGGTGAAAACCCGAAATGGCCCCTGAACGTCCCCGTGGGTGGCACCAAAACCTCCCACGGGACCAATGTACCTCGTAGGAACTGACCCCGCAGCCGCGGAACTCCCGGTTTGAGAATACGACGGTAATTTGCATATTTCCAGACTTAGGCTTAAAAACGTGGCATTAGAGGGTGAAAATACGAAACAACCCCCAAACGTCCCCGTGGGTGGCACCAACACCTCCCACGGGACCAATGTAACTCGTAGGAACTGACCCCGCAGCCGCGGGACTCCCGGTTTGAGAATACGACGGTAATTTGCATATTTCTAGACTTAGTCTTAAAAACATGGCGTTAGAGGGTGAAAACTCGAAACAGCCCCCGAACGTCCCCGTGGATGGCACCAACACCTCCCACGGGACCAATGTAACTCTTAGGAACTGACCCCGCAGCCGCGGGACCCCCTGTTTGAGAATACGACGGTAATTTCCATATTTCTAGACTTATGCTTAAAAAAATGGCGTTAGAGGGTGAAAACCCGAAATGGCCCCTGAACGTCCCCGTGGGTGGCACCAAAACCTCCCACGGGACCAATGTACCTCGTAGGAACTGACCCCGCAGCCGCGGAACTCCCGGTTTGAGAATACGACGGTAATTTGCATATTTCCAGACTTAGGCTTAAAAACGTGGCATTAGAGGGTGAAAATACGAAACAACCCCCAAACGTCCCCGTGGGTGGCACCAACACCTCCCACGGGACCAATGTAACTCGTAGGAACTGACCCCGCAGCCGCGGGACTCCCGGTTTGAGAATACGACGGTAATTTGCATATTTCTAGACTTAGGCTTAAAAACATGGCGTTAGAGGGTGAAAACCCGAAACATCCCCCGAACGTCCCCGTGGGTGGCACCAACACCTCCCATGGGACCAATGTAACTCTTAGGAACTGACCCCGCAGCCGCGGGACCCCCTGTTTGAGAATACGACGGTAATTTCCATATTTCAAGACTTATGCTTAAAAACATGGCGTTAGAGGGTGAAAACCCGAAATGGCCCCTGAACGTCCCCGTGGGTGGCACCAAAACCTCCCACGGGACCAATGTACCTCGTAGGAACTGACCCCGCAGCCCCGGAACTCCCGGTTTGAGAATACGACGGTAATTTGCATATTTCCAGACTTAGGCTTAAAAACGTGGCATTAGAGGGTGAAAATACGAAACAACCCCCAAACGTCCCCGTGGGTGGCACCAACACCTCCCACGGGACCAATGTAACTCGTAGGAACTGACCCCGCAGCCGCGGGACTCCCGGTTTGAGAATACGACGGTAATTTGCATATTTCTAGACTTAGTCTTAAAAACATGGCGTTAGAGGGTGAAAACTCGAAACAACCCCCGAACGTCCCCGTGGATGGCACCAACACCTCCCACGGGACCAATGTAACTCTTAGGAACTGACCCCGCAGCCGCGGGACCCCCTGTTTGAGAATACGACGGTAATTTCCATATTTCTAGACTTATGCTTAAAAAAATGGCGTTAGAGGGTGAAAACCCAAAATGGCCCCTGAACGTCCCCGTGGGTGGCAGCAAAACCTCCCACGGGACCAATGTACCTCGTAGGAACTGACCCCGCAGCCTCGGAACTCCCGGTTTGAGAATACGACGGTAATTTGCATATTTCCAGACTTAGGCTTAAAAACGTGGCATTAGAGGGTGAAAATACGAAACAACCCCCAAACGTCCCCGTGGGTGGCACCAACACCTCCCACGGGACCAATGTAACTCGTAGGAACTGACCCCGCAGCCGCGGGACTCCCTGTTTGAGAATACGATGGTAATTTGCATATTTCTAGACTTAGTCTTAAAAACATGGCGTTAGAGGGTGAAACCTCGAAACAGCCCCCGAACGTCCCCGTGGATGGCACCAACACCTCCCACGGGACCAATGTAACTCTTAGGAACTGACCCCGCAGCCGCGGGACCCCCTGTTTGAGAATACGACGGTAATTTCCATATTTCTAGACTTATGCTTAAAAAAATGGCGTTAGAGGGTGAAAACCCGAAATGGCCCCTGAACGTCCCCGTGGGTGGCACCAAAACCTCCCACGGGACCAATGTACCTCGTAGGAACTGACCCCACAGCCGCGGAACTCCCGGTTTGAGAATACGACGGTAATTTGCATATTTCCAGACTTAGGCTTAAAAACGTGGCATTAGAGGGTGAAAATACGAAACAACCCCCAAACGTCCCCGTGGGTGGCACCAACACCTCCCACGGGACCAATGTAACTGGTAGGAACTGACCCCGCAGCCGCGGGACTCCCGGTTTGAGAATACGACGGTAATTTGCATATTTCTAGACTTAGTCTTAAAAACATGGCGTTAGAGGGTGAAAACCCGAAACATCCCCCGAACGTCCCCGTGGGTGGCACCAACACCTCCCACGGGACCAATTTAACTCGTAGGAACTGACCCTGCAGCCGCGGGACTCCCGGTTTGAGAATACGATGGTAATTTACATTTTTCTAGACTTAGGCTTAAAAATATGGCGTTAGAGGGTGAAAACCAGAAATAGCCACCGAACCTCCCCTTGGGTGGCACCAACACCTCCCACGGGACCAATGTACCTCGTAGGAACTGACCCCGCAGCCGCGGAACTCCCGGTTTGAGAATACGACGGTAATTTGCATATTTCCAGACTTAGGCTTAAAAACGTGGCATTAGAGGGTGAAAATACGAAACAACCCCCAAACGTCCCCGTGGGTGGCACCAACACCTCCCACGGGACCAATGTAACTCGTAGGAACTGACCCCGCAGCCGCGGGACTCCCGGTTTGAGAATACGACGGTAATTTGCATATTTCTAGACTTAGTCTTAGAAACATGGCGTTAGAGGGTGAAAACTCGAAACAGCCCCCGAACGTCCCCGTGGATGGCACCAACACCTCCCACGGGACCAATGTAACTCTTAGGAACTGACCCCGCAGCCGCGGGACCCCCTGTTTGAGAATACGACGGTAATTTCCATATTTCTAGACTTATGCTTAAAAAAATGGCGTTAGAGGGTGAAAACCCGAAATGGCCCCTGAACGTCCCCGTGGGTGGCACCAAAACCTCCCACGGGACCAATGTACCTCGTAGGAACTGACCCCGCAGCCGCGGAACTCCCGGTTTGAGAATACGACGGTAATTTGCATATTTCCAGACTTAGGCTTAAAAACGTGGCATTAGAGGGTGAAAATACGAAACAACCCCCAAACGTCCCCGTGGGTGGCACCAACACCTCCCACGGGACCAATGTAACTCGTAGGAACTGACCCCGCAGCCGCGGGACTCCCGGTTTGAGAATACGACGGTAATTTGCATATTTCTAGACTTAGTCTTAAAAACATGGCGTTAGAGGGTGAAAACTCGAAACAGCCCCCGAACGTCCCCGTGGATGGCACCAACACCTCCCACGGGACCAATGTAACTCTTAGGAACTGACCCCGCAGCCGCGGGACCCCCTGTTTGAGAATACGACGGTAATTTCCATATTTCTAGACTTATGCTTAAAAAAATGGCGTTAGAGGGTGAAAACCCGAAATGGCCCCTGAACGTCCCCGTGGGTGGCACCAAAACCTCCCACGGGACCAATGTACCTCGTAGGAACTGACCCCGCAGCCGCGGAACTCCCGGTTTGAGAATACGACGGTAATTTGCATATTTCCAGACTTAGGCTTAAAAACGTGGCATTAGAGGGTGAAAATACGAAACAACCCCCAAACGTCCCCGTGGGTGGCACCAACACCTCCCACGGGACCAATGTAACTCGTAGGAACTGACCCCGCAGCCGCGGGACTCCCGGTTTGAGAATACGACGGTAATTTGCATATTTCTAGACTTAGTCTTAAAAACATGGCGTTAGAGGGTGAAAACTCGAAACAGCCCCCGAACGTCCCCGTGGATGGCACCAACACCTCCCACGGGACCAATGTAACTCTTAGGAACTGACCCCGCAGCCGCGGGACCCCCTGTTTGAGAATACGACGGTAATTTCCATATTTCTAGACTTATGCTTAAAAAAATGGCGTTAGAGGGTGAAAACCCGAAATGGCCCCTGAACGTCCCCGTGGGTGGCACCAAAACCTCCCACGGGACCAATGTACCTCGTAGGAACTGACCCCGCAGCCGCGGAACTCCCGGTTTGAGAATACGACGGTAATTTGCATATTTCCAGACTTAGGCTTAAAAACGTGGCATTAGAGGGTGAAAATACGAAACAACCCCCAAACGTCCCCGTGGGTGGCACCAACACCTCCCACGGGACCAATGTAACTCGTAGGAACTGACCCCGCAGCCGCGGGACTCCCGGTTTGAGAATACGACGGTAATTTGCATATTTCTAGACTTAGGCTTAAAAACATGGCGTTAGAGGGTGAAAACCCGAAACATCCCCCGAACGTCCCCGTGGGTGGCACCAACACCTCCCACGGGACCAATTTAACTCGTAGGAACTGACCCGCAGCCGCGGGACTCCCGGTTTGAGAATACGATGGTAATTTGCATTTTTCTAGACTTAGGCTTAAAAATATGGCGTTAGAGGGTGAAAACCAGAAATATCCCCCGAACCTCCCCTTGGGTGGCACCAACACCTCCCACGGGACCAATGTACCTCGTAGGAACTGACCCCGCAGCCGCGGAACTCCCGGTTTGAGAATACGACGGTAATTTACATATTTCCAGACTTAGGCTTAAAAACGTTGCATTAGAGGGTGAAAATACGAAACAACCCCCAAACGTCCCCGTGGGTGGCACCAACACCTCCCACGGGACCAATGTAACTCGTAGGAACTGACCCCGCAGCCGCGGGACTCCCGGTTTGAGAATACGACGGTAATTTGCATATTTCTAGACTTAGTCTTAGAAACATGGCGTTAGAGGGTGAAAACTCGAAACAGCCCCCGAACGTCCCCGTGGATGGCACCAACACCTCCCACGGGACCAATGTAACTCTTAGGAACTGACCCCGCAGCCGCGGGACCCCCTGTTTGAGAATACGACGGTAATTTCCATATTTCTAGACTTATGCTTAAAAAAATGGCGTTAGAGGGTGAAAACCCGAAATGGCCCCTGAACGTCCCCGTGGGTGGCACCAAAACCTCCCACGGGACCAATGTACCTCGTAGGAACTGACCCCGCAGCCGCGGAACTCCCGGTTTGAGAATACGACGGTAATTTGCATATTTCCAGACTTAGGCTTAAAAACGTGGCATTAGAGGGTGAAAATACGAAACAACCCCCAAACGTCCCCGTGGGTGGCACCAACACCTCCCACGGGACCAATGTAACTCGTAGGAACTGACCCCGCAGCCGCGGGACTCCCGGTTTGAGAATACGACGGTAATTTGCATATTTCTAGACTTAGTCTTAAAAACATGGCGTTAGAGGGTGAAAACTCGAAACAACCCCCGAACGTCCCCGTGGATGGCACCAACACCTCCCACGGGACCAATGTAACTCTTAGGAACTGACCCCGCAGCCGCGGGACCCCCTGTTTGAGAATACGACGGTGCTTAAAAAAATGGCGTTAGAGGGTGAAAACCCGAAATGGCCCCTGAACGTCCCCGTGGGTGGCACCAAAACCTCCCACGGGACCAATGTACCTCGTAGGAACTGACCCCGCAGCCGCGGAACTCCCGGTTTGAGAATACGACGGTAATTTGCATATTTCCAGACTTAGGCTTAAAAACGTGGCATTAGAGGGTGAAAATACGAAACAACCCCCAAACGTCCCCGTGGGTGGCACCAACACCTCCCACGGGACCAATGTAACTCGTAGGAACTGATCCTGCAGCCGCGGGACTCCCGGTTTGAGAATACGACGGTAATTTGCATATTTCTAGCCTTAGTCTTAAAAACATGGCGTTAGAGGGTGAAAACTCGAAACAGCCCCCGAACGTCCCCGTGGATGGCACCAACACCTCCCACGGGACCAATGTAACTCTTAGGAACTGACCCCGCAGCCGCGGGACCCCCTGTTTGAGAATACGACGGTAATTTCCATATTTCTAGACTTATGCTTAAAAACATGGCGTTAGAGGGTGAAAACCCGAAATGGCCCCTGAACGTCCCCGTGGGTGGCACCAAAACCTCCCACGGGACCAATGTACCTCGTAGGAACTGACCCCGCAGCCGCGGAACTCCCGGTTTGAGAATACGACGGTAATTTGCATATTTCCAGACTTAGGCTTAAAAACGTTGCATTAGAGGGTGAAAATACGAAACAACCCCCAAACGTCCCCGTGGGTGGCACCAACACCTCCCACGGGACCAATGTAACTCGTAGGAACTGACCCCGCAGCCGCGGGACTCCAGGTTTGAGAATACGACGGTAATTTGCATATTTCTAGACTTAGGCTTAAAAACATGGCGTTAGAGGGTGAAAACCCGAAACATCCCCCGAACGTCCCCGTGGGTGGCACCAACACCTCCCACGGGACCAATTTAACTCGTAGGAACTGACCCCGCAGCCGCGGGACTCCCGGTTTGAGAATACGATGGTAATTTGCATTTTTCTAGACTTAGGCTTAAAAATATGGCGTTAGAGGGTGAAAACCAGAAATAGCCCCCGAACCTCCCCTGGGGTGGCACCAACACCTCCCACGGGACCAATGTAACTCGTAGGAACTGACCCCGCAGCCGCGGGACTCCCGGTTTGAGAATACGACGGTAATTTGCATATTTCCAAACTTAGGCTTAAAAACATAGCATTAGATGGTGAAAACACGAAACAGCCCCCCAAATGTCCCCGTGGGTGGCACCAACACCTCCCACGGGACCAATGTAACTCGTAGGAACTGACCCCGCAGCCGCGGGACTCCCGGTTTGAGAATACGACGGTAATTTGCATATTTCTAGACTTAGTCTTAAAAACATGGCGTTAGAGGGTGAAAACTCGAAACAGCCCCCGAACGTCCCCGTGGATGGCACCAACACCTCCCACGGGACCAATGTAACTCTTAGGAACTGACCCCGCAGCCGCGGGACCCCCTGTTTGAGAATACGACGGTAATTTCCATATTTCTAGACTTATGCTTAAAAAAATGGCGTTAGAGGGTGAAAACCCGAAATGGCCCCTGAACGTCCCCGTGGGTGGCACCAAAACCTCCCACGGGACCAATGTACCTCGTAGGAACTGACCCCGCAGCCGCGGAACTCCCGGTTTGAGAATACGACGGTAATTTGCATATTTCCAGACTTAGGCTTAAAAACGTGGCATTAGAGGGTGAAAATACGAAACAACCCCCAAACGTCCCCGTGGGTGGCACCAACACCTCCCACGGGACCAATGTAACTCGTAGGAACTGACCCCGCAGCCGCGGGACTCCCGGTTTGAGAATACGACGGTAATTTGCATATTTCTAGACTTAGGCTTAAAAACATGGCGTTAGAGGGTGAAAACCCGAAACATCCCCCGAACGTCCCCGTGGGTGGCACCAACACCTCCCACGGGACCAATTTAACTCGTAGGAACTGACCCCGCAGCCGCGGGACTCCCGGTTTGAGAATACGATGGTAATTTGCATTTTTCTAGACTTAGGCTTAAAAATATGGCGTTAGAGGGTGAAAACCAGAAATAGCCCCCGAACCTCCCCTTGGGTGGCACCAACACCTCCCACGGGACCAATGTACCTCGTAGGAACTGACCCCGCAGCCGCGGAACTCCCGGTTTGAGAATACGACGGTAATTTACATATTTCCAGACTTAGGCTTAAAAACGTTGCATTAGAGGGTGAAAATACGAAACAACCCCCAAACGTCCCCGTGGGTGGCACCAACACCTCCCACGGGACCAATGTAACTCGTAGGAACTGACCCCGCAGCCGCGGGACTCCCGGTTTGAGAATACGACGGTAATTTGCATATTTCTAGACTTAGTCTTAGAAACATGGCGTTAGAGGGTTAAAACTCGAAACAGCCCCCGAACGTCCCCGTGGATGGCACCAACACCTCCCACGGGACCAATGTAACTCTTAGGAACTGACCCCGCAGCCGCGGGACCCCCTGTTTGAGAATACGACGGTAATTTCCATATTTCTAGACTTATGCTTAAAAAAATGGCGTTAGAGGGTGAAAACCCGAAATGGCCCCTGAACGTCCCCGTGGGTGGCACCAAAACCTCCCACGGGACCAATGTACCTCGTAGGAACTGACCCCGCAGCCGCGGAACTCCCGGTTTGAGAATACGACGGTAATTTGCATATTTCCAGACTTAGGCTTAAAAACGTGGCATTAGAGGGTGAAAATACGAAACAACCCCCAAACGTCCCCGTGGGTGGCACCAACACCTCCCACGGGACCAATGTAACTCGTAGGAACTGACCCCGCAGCCGCGGGACTCCCGGTTTGAGAATACGACGGTAATTTGCATATTTCTAGACTTAGTCTTAAAAACATGGCGTTAGAGGGTGAAAACTCGAAACAACCCCCGAACGTCCCCGTGGATGGCACCAACACCTCCCACGGGACCAATGTAACTCTTAGGAACTGACCCCGCAGCCGCGGGACCCCCTGTTTGAGAATACGACGGTGCTTAAAAAAATGGCGTTAGAGGGTGAAAACCCGAAATGGCCCCTGAACGTCCCCGTGGGTGGCACCAAAACCTCCCACGGGACCAATGTACCTCGTAGGAACTGACCCCGCAGCCGCGGAACTCCCGGTTTGAGAATACGACGGTAATTTGCATATTTCCAGACTTAGGCTTAAAAACGTGGCATTAGAGGGTGAAAATACGAAACAACCCCCAAACGTACCCGTGGGTGGCACCAACACCTCCCACGGGACCAATGTAACTCGTAGGAACTGATCCTGCAGCCGCGGGACTCCCGGTTTGAGAATACGACGGTAATTTGCATATTTCTAGCCTTAGTCTTAAAAACATGGCGTTAGAGGGTGAAAACTCGAAACAGCCCCCGAACGTCCCCGTGGATGGCACCAACACCTCCCACGGGACCAATGTAACTCTTAGGAACTGACCCCGCAGCCGCGGGACCCCCTGTTTGAGAATACGACGGTAATTTCCATATTTCTAGACTTATGCTTAAAAACATGGCGTTAGAGGGTGAAAACCCGAAATGGCCCCTGAACGTCCCCGTGGGTGGCACCAAAACCTCCCACGGGACCAATGTACCTCGTAGGAACTGACCCCGCAGCCGCGGAACTCCCGGTTTGAGAATACGACGGTAATTTGCATATTTCCAGACTTAGGCTTAAAAACGTGGCATTAGAGGGTGAAAATACGAAACAACCCCCAAACGTCCCCGTGGGTGGCACCAACACCTCCCACGGGACCAATGTAACTCGTAGGAACTGACCCCGCAGCCGCGGGACTCCAGGTTTGAGAATACGACGGTAATTTGCATATTTCTAGACTTAGGCTTAAAAACATGGCGTTAGAGGGTGAAAACCCGAAACATCCCCCGAACGTCCCCGTGGGTGGCACCAACACCTCCCACGGGACCAATTTAACTCGTAGGAACTGACCCCGCAGCCGCGGGACTCCCGGTTTGAGAATACGATGGTAATTTGCATTTTTCTAGACTTAGGCTTAAAAATATGGCGTTAGAGGGTGAAAACCAGAAATAGCCCCCGAACCTCCCCTTGGGTGGCACCAACACCTCCCACGGGACCAATGTAACTCGTAGGAACTGACCCCGCAGCCGCGGGACTCCCGGTTTGAGAATACGACGGTAATTTGCATATTTCCAAACTTAGGCTTAAAAACATAGCATTAGATGGTGAAAACACGAAACAGCCCCCCAAATGTCCCCGTGGGTGGCACCAACACCTCCCACGGGACCAATGTAACTCGTAGGAATTGACCCCGCAGCCGCGGGACTCCCGGTTTGAGAATACAACGGTAATTTGCATATTTCTAGACTTAGGCTTAAAAACATGGCGTTAGAGGGTGAAAACCCGAAACAACCCCCGAACGTCCCCGTGGGTGGCACCAACACCTCCCACGGGACCAATGTAACTCGTAGGAACTGACCCCGCAGTCGCGGGACTCCCAGTTTTAGAATACGATGGTAATTTGCATATTTCTAGACTTAAGCTTAAAAACATGGCGTTAGAGGGTGAAAACCCGAAACAGCCCCTGAACGTCCCCGTGGGTGGCACCAACACCTCCCACGGGACCAATCTACCTCGTAGGAACTGACCCCACAGCCGCGGGACTCCCGGTTTAATAATGCGACGGTAATTTGCATATTTCCAGACTTAGGCTTAAAAACATGGCATTAGAGGGTGAAAACACGAAATAGCCCCCCAAACGTCCCCGTGGGTGGCACCAACACCTCCCACGGGACCAATGTAACTCGTAGGAACTGACCCCGCAGCCGCGGGACTCCCGGTTTGAGAATACGACGGTAATTTGCATATTTCTAGACTTTGGCTTAAAAACATGGCGTTAGAGGGTGAAAACCCGAAACATCCCCCGAACGTCCCCGTGGGTGGCACCAACACCTCCCACGGGACCAATGTAACTCGTAGGAACTGACCCCGCAGCCGCGGGACTCCCGGTTTGAGAATACGACGGTAATTTGCATATTTTTAGACTTAGGCTTAAAAACATGGCGTTAGAGGGTGAAAACACGAAACAGCCCCCGAACGTCCCCGTGGGTGGCACCAACACCTCCCACGGGACCAATGTAACTCGTAGGAACTGACCCCGCAGTCGCGGGACTCCCGGTTTGAGAATACGACGATTATTTGCATATTTCTAGACTTAGGCTTAAAAACATGGCGTTAGAGGGTGAAAACCTGAAACAGCCCCCGAACGTCCCCGTGGGTGGCACCAACACCTCCCATGGGACCAATGTAACTCGTAGGAACTGACCCCACAGTCGTGGGACTCCCGGTTTTAGAATAGGACGGTAATTTGCATATTTCTAGACTTAGGCTTAAAAACATGGCATTAGAGGGTGAAAACCCGAAACAGCCCCCGAACATCCCCGTGGGTGGCACCAACACCTCCCACGGGACCAATGTAACTCGTAGGAACTGACCCCGCAGCCGCGGGACTCCCGGTTTGAGAACACGACGGAAATTTGCATATTTCTAGACTTAGGCTTAAAAACATGGCATTAGAGGGTGAAAATACGAAACAACCCCCAAACGTCCCCGTGGGTGGCACCAACACCTCCCACGGGACCAATGTAACTCGTAGGAACTGACCCCGCAGCCGCGGGACTCCCGGTTTGAGAATACGACGGTAATTTGCATATTTCTAGACTTAGGCTTAAAAACATGGCGTTAGAGGGTGAAAACCCGAAACATCCCCCGAACGTCCCCGTGGGTGGCACCAACACCTCCCACGGGACCAATGTAACTCGTAGGAACTGACCCCGCAGCCGCGGGACTCCCGGTTTGAGAATACGATGGTAATTTGCATTTTTCTAGACTTAGGCTTAAAAACATGGCGTTAGAGGGTGAAAACCAGAAACAACCCCCGAACCTCCCCTTGGGTGGCACCAACACCTCCCACGGGACCAATGTAACTCGTAGGAACTGAACCCGCAGCCGCGGGACTCCCGGTTTGAGAATACGACGGTAATTTTCATATTTCCAGACTTAGGCTTAAAAACATGGCATTAGAGGGTGAAAACACGAAACAGCCCCCCAAATGTCCCCGTGGGTGGCACCAACACCTCCCACGGGACCAATGTAACTCGTAGGAACTGACCCCGCAGCTGCGGGACTCCCGGTTTGAGAATACGACGGTAATTTCCATATTTCTAGACTTAGGCTTAAAAACATGGCGTTCGAGGGTGAAAACCCGAAACATCCCCCGAACGTCCCCGTGGGTGGCACCAACACCTCCCACGGGACCAATGTAACTCATAGGAACTGACCCCGCAGCTGCGGGACTCCCGGTTTGAGAATACGACGGTAATTCGCATATTTTTAGACTTAGGCTTAAAAACATGGAGTTAGAGGGTGAAAACCCGAAACAGCCCCCGAACGTCCCCGTGGGTGGCACCAACACCTCCCACGGGACCAATGTAACTCGTAGGAACCGACCCCGCAGTCGCGGGACTCCCGGTTTGAGAATACGACGATAATTTGCATATTTCTAGACTTAGGCTTAAAAACATGGCGTTAGAGGGTGAAAACCCGAAACAGCCCCCGAATGTCCCCGTGGGTGGCACCAACACCTCCCATGGGACCAATGTAACTCGTAGGAACTGACCCCACAGTCGTGGGACTCCCGGTTTTATAATAGGACGGTAATTTGCATATTTCTAGACTTAGGCTTAAAAATATGGCGTTAGAGGGTGAAAACGCAAAACAACCCCCGAACGTCCCCGTGGGTGGCACCAACACCTCCCACGAGACCAATGTAACTCGTAGGAACTGACCCCGCAGCCGCGGGACTCCCGGTTTGAGAATACGATGGTAATTTGCATATTTCTAGACTTAGGCTTAAAAACATGGCGTTAGAGGGTGAGAACTCAAAACAGCCACCGAACGTCCCCGTGGGTGGCACCAACACCTCCCACGGGACCAATGTAACTCGTAGGAACTGACCCCGCAATTGAGGGACTCCCAGTTTTAGAATACGACGGTAATTTGCATATTTCTAGACTTAGGCTTAAAAACATGGCGTTAGAGGGTGAAAACCCGAAACAACCCCCGAACGTCCCCGTGGGTGGCACCGACACATCCCACGGGACCAATGTAACTCGTAGGAACTGACCCCGCAGCCGCGGGACTCCCGGTTTTAGAATACGACGGTAATTTGCATATTTCTAGACTTAGGCTTAAAAACATGGCGTTAGAGGGTGAAAACCTGAAACATCCCCCGAACGTCCCCGTGGGTGGCACCAACACCGCCCATGGGACCAATGTAACTCGTAGGAACTGACCCTGCAGCCGCGGGACTCCCGGTTTGAGAATACGACGGTAATTTGCATATTTCTAGACTTAGGCTTAAAAACATGGCGTTAGAGGGTGAAAACTCGAAACAGCCCCCGAACGTCCCCGTGGGTGGCACCAACACCTCCCACGGGACCAATGTAACTCGTAGGAACTGACCCTGCAACCGCGGGACACCCGGTTTGAGAATACAACGGTAATTTCCATATTTCTAGACTTATGCTTAAAATCATGGTGTTAAAGGGTGAAAACCCGAAACAGCCCCCGAACGTCCCCGTGGGTGGCAGCAACACCTCCCACGGGACCAATGTAACTCGTAGGAACTGACCCCGCAGTCGCGGGACTCCCAGTTTTAGAATACGACAGTAATTTGCATATTTCTAGACTTAGGCTTAAAAACATGGCGTTAGAGGGTGAAAACCCGAAACGGCCCCTGAACGTCCCCGTGGGTGGCACCAACACCTCCCACGGGACCAATGTAACTCATAGGAACTGACCCCGCAGCCGCGGAACTCCCGGTTTGAGAATACGATGGTAATTTGAATATTTCCAGACTTAGGCTTAAAAACATGGCGTTAGAGGGTGAAAACCCGAAACATCCCCCGAACGTCCCCGTGGGTGGCACCAACACCTCCCACGGGACCAATGTAACTCGTAGGAACTGACCCCGCAGTCGCGGGACTCCCAGTTTTAGAATACGATGGTAATTTGCATATTTCTAGACTTAAGCTTAAAAACATGGCGTTAGAGGGTGAAAACCCGAAACATCCCCTGAACGTCCCCGTGGGTGGCACCAACACCTCCCACGGGACCAATGTAACTCGTAGGAACTGACCCCACAGCCGCGGGACTCCCGGTTTAATAATGCGACGGTAATTTGCATATTTCCAGACTTAGGCTTAAAAACATGGCATTAGAGGGTGAAAACACGAAATAGCCCCCCAAACGTCCCCGTGGGTGGCACCAACACCTCCCACGGGACCAATGTAACTCGTAGGAACTGACCCCGCAGCCGCGGGACTCCCGGTTTGAGAATACGACGGTAATTTGCATATTTCTAGACTTTGGCTTAAAAACATGGCGTTAGAGGGTGAAAACCCGAAACATCCCCCGAACGTCCCCGTGGGTGGCACCAACACCTCCCACGGGACCAATGTAACTCGTAGGAACTGACCCCGCAGCCGCGGGACTCCCGGTTTGAGAATACGACGGTAATTTGCATATTTTTAGACTTAGGCTTAAAAACATGGCGTTAGAGGGTGAAAACACGAAACAGCCCCCGAACGTCCCCGTGGGTGGCACCAACACCTCCCACGGGACCAATGTAACTCGTAGGAACTGACCCCGCAGCCGCGGGACTCCCGGTTTGAGAATACGACGGTAATTTGCATATTTCTAGACTTAGGCTTAAAAACATGGCGTTAGAGGGTGAGAACTCGAAACAACCACCGAACGTCCCCGTGGGTGGCACCAACAACTCCCACGGGACCAATGTAACTCGTAGGAACTGACCCCGCAATCGAGGGACTCCCGGTTTGAGAATACGACGGTAATTTGCATATTTCTAGACTTAGGCTTAAAAACATAGCGTTAGAGGATGAAAACCCGAAACAACCCATGAACGTCCCCGAGGGTGGCACCAACACCTCCCACGGGACCAATGTAACTCGTAGGAACTGACCCCGCAGCCGCGGGACTCCCGGTTTGAGAACACGACGGAAATTTGCATATTTCTAGACTTAGGCTTAAAAACATGGCATTAGAGGGTGAAAATACGAAACAACCCCCAAACGTCCCCGTGGGTGGCACCAACACCTCCCACGGGACCAATGTAACTCGTAGGAACTGACCCCGCAGCCGCGGGACTCCCGGTTTGAGAATACGACGGTAATTTGCATATTTCTAGACTTAGGCTTAAAAACATGGCGTTAGAGGGTGAAAAACCGAAACATCCCCCGAACGTCCCCGTGGGTGGCACCAACACCTCCCACGGGACCAATGTAACTCGTAGGAACTGACCCCGCAGCCGCGGGACTCCCTGTTTGAGAATACGATGGTAATTTGCATTTTTCTAGACTTAGGCTTAAAAACATGGCGTTAGAGGGTGAAAACCATAAACAACCCCCGAACCTACCCTTGGGTGGCACCAACACCTCCCACGGGACCAATGTAACTCGTAGGAACTGAACCCGCAGCCGCGGGACTCCCGGTTTGAGAATACGACGGTAATTTTCATATTTCCAGACTTAGGCTTAAAAACATGGCATTAGAGGGTGAAAACACGAAACAGCCCCCCAAATGTACCCGTGGGTGGCACCAACACCTCCCACGGGACCAATGTAACTCGTAGGAACTGACCCAGCAGCTGCGGGACTCCCGGTTTGAGAATACGACGGTAATTTCCATATTTCTAGACTTAGGCTTAAAAACATGGCGTTAGAGGGTGAAAACCCGAAACATCCCCCGAACGTCCCCGTGGGTGGCACCAACACCTCCCACGGGACCAATGTAACTCATAGGAACTGACCTCGCAGCCGCTGGACTCCCGGTTTGAGAATACGACGATAATTTGCATATTTCTAGACTTAGGCTTAAAAACATGGCGTTAGAGGGTGAAAACCCGAAACAGCCCCCGAATGTCCCCGTGGGTGGCACCAACACCTCCCATGGGACCAATGTAACTCGTAGGAACTGACCCCACAGTCGTGGGACTCCCGGTTTTAGAATAGGACGGTAATTTGCATATTTCTAGACTTAGGCTTAAAAACATGGCGTTAGAGGGTGAGAACTCGAAACAACCACCGAACGTCCCCGTGGGTTGCACCAACAACTCCCACGGGACCAATGTAAGTCGTAGGAACTGACCCCGCAATCGAGGGACTCCCGGTTTGAGAATACGACGGTAATTTGCATATTTCTAGACTTAGGCTTAAAAACATGGCGTTAGAGGATGAAAACCCGAAACAACCCCCGAACGTCCCCGAGGGTGGCACCAACACCTCCCACGGGACCAATGTAACTCGTAGGAACTGACCCAGCAGCCGCGGGACTCCCGGTTTGAGAACACGACGGAAATTTGCATATTTCTAGACTTAGGCTTAAAAACATGGCATTAGAGGGTGAAAATACGAAACAACCCCCAAACGTCCCCGTGGGTGGCACCAACACCTCCCACGGGACCAATGTAACTCGTAGGAACTGACCCCGCAGCCGCGGGACTCCCGGTTTGAGAATACGACGGTAATTTGCATATTTCTAGACTTAGGCTTAAAAACATGGCGTTAGAGGGTGAAAACCCGAAACATCCCCCGAACGTCCCCGTGGGTGGCACCAACACCTCCCACGGGACCAATGTAACTCGTAGGAACTGACCCCGCAGCCGCGGGACTCCCTGTTTGAGAATACGATGGTAATTTGCATTTTTCTAGACTTAGGCTTAAAAACATGGCGTTAGAGGGTGAAAACCAGAAACAACCCCCGAACCTCCCCTTGGGTGGCACCAACACCTCCCACGGGACCAATGTAACTCGTAGGAACTGAACCCGCAGCCGCGGGACTCCCGGTTTGAGAATACGACGGTAATTTTCATATTTCCAGACTTAGGCTTAAAAACATGGCATTAGAGGGTGAAAACACGAAACAGCCCCCCAAATGTCCCCGTGGGTGGCACCAACACCTCCCACGGGACCAATGTAACTCGTAGGAACTGACCCCGCAGCTGCGGGACTCCCGGTTTGAGAATACGACGGTAATTTCCATATTTCTAGACTTAGGCTTAAAAACATGGCGTTAGAGGGTGAAAACCCGAAACATCCCACGAACGTCCCCGTGGGTGGCACCAACACCTCCCACGGGACCAATGTAACTCATAGGAACTGACCTCGCAGCCGCTGGACTCCCGGTTTGAGAATACGACGGTAATTCGCATATTTTTAGACTTAGGCTTAAAAACATGGAGTTAGAGGGTGAAAACCCGAAACAGCCCCCGAACGTCCCCGTGGGTGGCACCAACACCTCCCACGGGACCAATGTAACTCGTAGGAACCGACCCCGCAGTCGCGGGACTCCCGGTTTGAGAATACGACGATAATTTGCATATTTCTAGACTTAGGCTTAAAAACATGGCGTTAGAGGGTGAAAACCCGAAACAGCCCCCGAATGTCCCCGTGGGTGGCACCAACACCTCCCATGGGACCAATGTAACTCGTAGGAACTGACCCCACAGTCGTGGGACTCCCGGTTTTAGAATAGGACGGTAATTTGCATATTTCTAGACTTAGGCTTAAAAACATGGCGTTAGAGGGTGAGAACTCAAAACAGCCACCGAACGTCCCCGTGGGTGGCACCAACACCTCCCACGGGACCAATGTAACTCGTAGGAACTGACCCCGCAATTGAGGGACTCCCGGTTTTAGAATACGACGGTAATTTGCATATTTCTAGACTTAGGCTTAAAAACATGGCGTTAGAGGGTGAAAACCCGAAACAACCCCCGAACGTCCCCGTGGGTGGCACCGACACCTCCCACGGGACCAATGTAACTCGTAGGAACTGACCCCGCAGCCGCGGGACTCCCAGTTTTAGAATACGACGGTAATTTGCATATTTCTAGACTTAGGCTTAAAAACATGGCGTTAGAGGGTGAAAACTTGAAACATCCCCCGAACGTCCCCGTGGGTGGCACCAACACCGCCCATGGGACCAATGTAACTCGTAGGAACTGACCCTGCAGCCGCGGGACTCCCGGTTTGAGAATACGACGGTAATTTGCATATTTCTAGACTTAGGCTTAAAAACATGGCGTTAGAGGGTGAAAACTCGAAACAGCCCCCGAACGTCCCCGTGGGTGGCACCAACACCTCCCACGGGACCAATGTAACTCGTAGGAACTGACCCTGCAACCGCGGGACACCCGGTTTGAGAATACAACGGTAATTTCCATATTTCTAGACTTATGCTTAAAATCAAGGTGTTAAAGGGTGAAAACCCGAAACAGCCCCCAAACGTCCCCGTGGGTGGCAGCAACACCTCCCACGGGACCAATGTAACTCGTAGGAACTGACCCCGCAGTCGCGGGACTCCCAGTTTTAGAATACGACGGTAATTTGCATACTTCTAGACTTAGGCTTAAAAACATGGCGTTAGAGGGTGAAAACCCGAAACGGCCCCTGAACGTCCCCGTGGGTGGCACCAACACCTCCCACGGGACCAATGTAACTCATAGGAACTGACCCCGCAGCCGCGGAACTCCCGGTTTGAGAATACAACGGTAATTTGAATATTTCCAGACTTAGGCTTAAAAACATGGCATTAGAGGGTGAAAACAAGAAACAACCCCCAAACATCCCTGTGGGTGGCACCAACACCTCCCACGGGACCAATGTAACTCGTAGGAACTGACCCCGCAGCCGCGGGACTCCCGGTTTGAGAATACGACGGTAATTTGCATATTTCTAGACTTAGGCTTAAAAACATGGCGTTAGAGGGTGAAAACCCGAAACATCCCCCGAACGTCCCCGTGGGTGGCACCAACACCTCCCACGGGACCAATGTAACTCGTAGGAACTGACCCCGCAGCCGCGGGACTCCCGATTTGAGAATGCGATGGTAATTTGCATTTTTCTAGACTTAGGATTAAAAACATGGCGTTAGAGGGTGAAAACTCGAAACAGCACCCCGAACGTCCCCGTGGGTGGCACCAACACCTCCCACGGGACCAATGTAACTCGTAGGAACTGACCCTGCAGCCGCGGGACTCCCAGTTTGAGAATACGACGGTAATTTGCATATTTCTACTTGGTTACTGATAATTTTAACTCATATATGCAATTTTTCTGGTTGATTAATTTTTTTGTAAAACTACTTGGTTACTGATATTTTTTTTATGTATCCCATCATTTGTATGATTTTTGCACGGGGAACAAACGAAGGAGGCAATGGTCTACAGCATGAAGATTGTTTATAGGTTGTGGACATTCAGGATTTTGATTTTTGTGTTACAGCCGTGCGGGCTTTTATTGTTCAGTTTTATGGCCGTGCGGGCTTTTATAATTTGATTGTTGAATTTTATAGCCGTGCGGGTTTTATAATAAGTAGGTTTTACATTTACAGGTTTTGGAATGTCTAGAAAATAGAGGAAACTCTGCCCAATTTTTTTTTGGTCTGTGAATTATTAAGACGTGTAATTTTTATAAGTTTGTATGTATATTTGTTTATTAACAACGTTCTCGATTCGCAATTTGTGATTTTTTTTATTGTTTTGCCAATAATAAATATTTGTAACACCTCGTACGCGTCAAACGTTATACGTAGCAACTGATGGTGCACTCACAGGACCCCCAATTTTAGGATTGGACCAAAAAAATACATTTTTTTTAAAATTGTAGTTAAATATGGTCATGGACTTTGTCCATGACCATTTTTTTTTTCGTCACGCATGAAAATGGTCGCGGCTAAAGTCCGCGACCATTTTTTTCGTCACGGTTGTGGGTCACGAATCAGGGCCGCGACGATTTTTTTTTATATTTTTTTGTCACGGTCGTGGGTCGCGGACTTTGGCTGCGACCAATTTGTCACGGTTGTGGGTCACGGATCAGGGCCGCGACCAATTTTTTTATTTTTTTTTGTCATGTTCGTGGGTCGCGGACTTTGGCCGCAACCAATTTGTCACGGTTGTGGGTCACGGATCAGGGCCGCGACCAATTTTTTTTATTATTTTTTTGTCACGGTAGTGGACCGCGGACTTTGGCCGCGACCAATTTGTCATGGTTGTGGGTCACGGATCAGGGCCGTGATCCGTCACGACATGGGTCACGGCCTAAGTCTGCGACCATTTGCCGTGACCCCTCTCGGTCGTGACCATTTTTTGGTCACGGACTTGGGTCGCGACCCACGAAAATGGTCATGCCAGAAATGGTCACGGCCCAAGTCCGCGACCCACAGCTTTGGTGAGGGATTTTGGCCGTGACCAATCGCCAGTTTTGGTGTAGTGTTTCTAATGGGTTAATGGTTACCTTTGTGTTATCTGACTTGCAATTGCTCAAGAAATAGGTGGTTTTGGATTTCTTTTTTAATTCACTATTGTTAGTAATGAATTTTTTTAGAAACGTGTTATATATATTTGTTACACACTTTAGAGTAGCATCTCCATCATTTACACAATCTATTTTTAGTTCAGTGAACATCCATAAACAATTCTAAAATTTTATTGTTAGTTTAATTATTTTGTTGTCTTGATTTTTTTTATTATTAATATCGTCATGTTCCATTCAAAAAAATAAGTGAAGTTCTTTTGATTGAGATTTTTTTTTAAAAAGAAGTGTATAAATTTGACAAAGGTTTGTATTCAATTCAGTTTTCGAGGCACACTTTAAGAAGTTCAGCTTTAATGTTTCCAGTCTTAATCAAGTTGGCTTTGGGTGTGTACATGAATCATATTATCTTCAAATATCATGTATATAAGATGTATATTTACGCCCTCTTTCGATGTATTTTACATTTTTTTTAAATGATTCAATCTCACATTTTTAATGTTTCTTTATGTTGTAGGATCTCGAAAGGATTTTTTGGTGATAGATTTTTTTGGTTTGGATTAATTATTTTTTATTTTTGTGGATTATCAAACAAGGTGAGATTTACATCCATTTTATATCTCTATTTTATTCTGGAATTTTAGTTTCAATTTTCTGTTGAAAAGTTTTCGTTGAAAACATTTCATTTATAATTCTAATCTCTATTTTTTAATAAAATCGCTTACACAGACTCACATATATAAAACATCAACCAATCACAACATGACATGTCAATTGTTAATTTAGCATAACAAATCAATCGATAATTTGAAAATAGGGACTAAAAATAGAAATCAAATGTTTGTTGCAGTATATCCACAATCGATATTATTTTAGACCCTAAAAATATATAAGCTATTCTTTTTAATCTAATCTCTATTTCTCAAACTCATAACTCTGATCTCAAACAACAATGGCTCTTTCTCAAACACATACTTAGATGATTTTGTTTTGTTTGGTTTCTTTTTCCAAGATATCACAAGATCACTAGATACGAAAGATTTATCATTGGGAATAGAATCCGAAAGCTGTATAGACAGTTATATTAAGAGGAAAATGCTAATACAAAAGAGTAAAGAAGACTAAAAAAATCATTTATGTGTATACACATTAACTTTCTTATATATCCATCCATCCAGATATGTATTATAGAATCCTATTCAGTTTTCTTTTATTAAGGAAAGTAATTATTAAAGAAATGTTAAAGTAGCATAACTAATTTATTATGCTTTTTGAGTAATTAAGTTCTTTCTTAAGCACCCAATCGGAGATAGGGTGAAATTATGTCTTATGTATATCTTTAAATCAATAAATATTATTTATTTGTACAAGTAAAAATTTGGAATGAATAATTAAGACTTGTTCAAATGTATATTGCATTTAAAATCTTATTTGATTGAACGGTTTAAACAATGTTATATGTGTTGTTTGTGCAATCCCTTTATGTATTGTTTATATATTCCCACCTCGAGCCTCACAAAAACTTTGACACAAGGTAAAAGATACTCACAAGGACGTGAGGTCTAATCCATGTTTTGCATCAAAAAGGTCTTTCACCTACTCATGAAGGATAGCATTTGTTGTGATTGAAAAACACATAGAGTGAACATACATTTGGGTAGTGAGAAGTAAGACATTAAAATAGCCGGTACTAATGCCTAAAAAACATAAAGTGTATCCAAACAATTTCTTTTATCAAACAAAAATCTAAAATTTCAACAAAAATTGTCTCAATTATTTTTAAAATTATCAAATGTTTTTATTTTTTTCAAAAATTAAATATTACGTAAATATAATTGATGTTTTAATTTCCCGTGATATTCTTAAAATACGAGAGAAATACAACTTGACATTTTTAAGAGTGAGACTATTATCAACTTCCCATTTTTTTCACTCTTTTGTACACCAATTTGGATCAATGCATGGTAATAGTAATGTAACTTTTAATGTTATCTTTTGTGCTTATTTATTTTTATTGAAAATCATAAGAGGTTAAACTTTTATGTAGAAAATGTACAAAACTCTTTTTATATTTTTCTACATAAATTGAATTCATAAATAAAAGTTGTATTAGTAAAAAACAGTGTATACTAATGATTTTTTATCCATGATTTGCGTTGTGCTACACCGTAATTTTTTAATCTAACTAATTTTTTTTTCCAATTTTTGAGATGCTCATCAAACATGATATTCTTTATTTTTTGGGTCATTTAAGGTTTGACCCCCATTTAATTCCTGATACTGAGTCAAACCCCCGCAAATTGACTTTCTTAAGGTTTGGCCCCCATTTCTAACAGTTCGTCCAAACTGCCGTTAACCCACATAGTTATTACCAATTATCCCCTGCTCCAATATGTAAAACCAATCGTTGTCTTTTACAGATGTACGAAATTTTTGAGTGTTCTTCTGTCTCTTTGCAACGAAGGTTAATTCTCTTCGCATACAATACTGATTTCTCTCTTTGCAACAATAAATCACCATTCAAAATCTAGGGTTTCACTCGATTTTGTGGTATTCATCACACTAAACAAAGATTAGTCTTATATTTAAGAATTTTATTAATTTATTTTGTCATATTTGTGATGTAAATGTAGAAAAACTTAGTGTTTCTTGTTATTTCATATGGTATCATCACACTAAACAAGTGTTTGAAGGTTTTTGTTGCATGTGTGTAGGTTTTGTGTGTTAGTTTGGTAATTAATTGAAATTTTATGTATTTGTTGTCTTATATAAGTGCTTAACTTTTGTAGATGACTTTACTTGGGAAAAAGACATTTGTGGTCCATTTTTTTTTTTGGGGGGGGGGGGGGGGGTTAGATGATGAAAGGTTCACATATCTAGGTTATCAGACTTTTAAATTAGTAAATGTGGATGGGTATGAACTTTGCTTTATTGATTTGGTAAATGACATGGAAGAAATGTCGGGCTCAAGGATTTCAACATAGATTAGGTGAATGAGGGGACCATACAACCTATTTTGGGAGACAAAGACTTGATGATAATGTGGGACCTTATTTTACCTATGAATGGAAATTTTCACCTTTACCTTACTTCCAAACCCCAATAACCCACTCAAGAAAACGTTACCACAACCATCCACTCAATCCCAAACCCACAATAAGCCACTCAAACAAAACCTACCAAAAAAATCCAGTCAGTCCGGAACCCAAAACAAGGTAGAAGGTCCCCTAGGTTTACCAAACAAAAGCCATTTAAAGCCACTGATATAAAGACTCGTGTCATTGCTGGTAATGGTGAAGATAACTGGACTTTCCTAAATTTACTTGAGAATCCTTTAGAACCACTAGTGCTTGAGACTCCATATGAGATCACACATTTTGCAACAGTGGATGATGATCCATTTGAGACTACACATGTTGTAGCAGTGGTTGATGATCCATTTGAGACCAAACATGTTGCAGCAGTGGTTGATGATCCATTTGAGACCGCACATGAAGCAATAGTGGTTGATGATCTATTTGAGACCACACAGGAAGCAGCAGTGGTTGATGATCAAAATAAAGAACCATCCAGCATGGGTCAATTTGATGATTTGGCTGCAGAAGAAGTATACAACAGTCTTATTGAAGATAGTGAAGATAGTTTGTACATTGAGATTCATACTGAGGAATCTAATGGTGATGATAGTGTGGAATTGGCTTCAGAGCATCTTGAGGATATGGAATTAGAGCACTCAACTGAGTAGTGTATAGAGAGAGGCACTGGGTTAATGCATTCTGAATTTAAGGAATTCATTGATCAAACTCAAAATGTGTATGATAGTGATGATGTTGGTTTTAATATGAGTGAGATTATAGATTTGCATGCTAAGATGTTATGGCCTACTATGAAGCCTTGTATACAATACATGAGAAGATATGCCATTGAGAAGAAGTTTGAATACAAGAAGAAGAAGAATGACAATTTGAAGATTATATTTGTGTGAAAAGACCCTAAATGTTCATGGAGGGTGTATATTAGAGGGATGCCAAAGGAGCACACTGCCATGCTTAGAAGCTTCAATGACCAACATACTTGTAAGAGTGACGAAAAATGCAAAAACTCCAAAGAAAATGTTGGTCGAGTTGCAAATCAAATAGAGACAGCTATGAGGAACCACCACGGATTCAAGCCAAAGGACATCATTGCAGAAATTTGGGAGAAACATAGAATAAAGGTGTCATACATGACTTCATACAATGCCAATGTGATTTGTCATGAGATGGCTTTTGGTAGTTACAAAGAGGGCTAGAGAATGGTCCCAGAAATACAGAATTAAATTCTAAAGATGAACCCAGGTAGTGTTGTAGAATGGTTCAGGTCCCTTATTGGTGAGTCCTTTGTTTCAATATGTATTGCATTCAAAGCTTCATTGGATGGCGTCATCAATGGATGCAGACCAATTCTTGGTTTGGATGGATCATTCCTAAAGGGTAAGTAAGGTGGAGTGGTACTTTCTATAGTGTCCCTAGATGGAAACAATAGGTTATTCCCCATTAGTATATTTGTTTGCATATTTGAGTGCTTTGATGCATGGAGAGATTTTCTAAGAAAACTTGCACCCCATTTGCAGAAGCATAGGCTACCCCTAACATTCATGTTAGACAGACAAAAAGGATTGATAGAGGTTGTGAAGGAAGTCTTTGGAGAGTCACACCACAGATACTGCTTCAGACATATGTATAAGAACTTCAAAAATAGTGAATTTAAAGATTCTCACTTGGAACAATTAACTGAGGGAGCTGCAAGAGCATACAGGATTGAGGAGCATGAATAATGGATGAAAGAACTAGCTAAAGAAAGTCCTGATGGCAAGGAGTGGCTTAAACAGGAGGAGAAAAGTTTATGGGCTAGAGCAAACTTTGATTCACCTGAAAGTGTGAACACATCACAAATAATTTTTCAGAATCATTTAACAAAATGATTCTATCTTTGAGAGAACTACCAGTTATAAAACTTGTTGAGAAGTACCAATTGTTGGTGATGTCTATCCTGTACAAAAGAACGACAGAAGCAGAAGCTATGCAACACACTCAACTAGCACCTAGGGTGGAGGAAATTTTGAAAAAACACAAGAAATACTACAACAAATATACAAGCCAAGGTTCTAAAGACTTTTTATATGTTGTTCTCAATAGGCAAGAGAAAACATGGACCTTAGATCTTCAAAGTAAGACTTGCACATGTAGGGAATGGCAAATGTCAGGCATCCCATGTGTGCATGCCAAAGCAATTATACGACCAAAGAGGGATCCATGGGATATGTAATTTCATATTTAATTACATATGTGTATCTTTGATTTCATAGGAAAATCAAATTGAGTGACTGCCTATTTTTTGTTTCATTATAGGTATTGCAACCAACTGTTTACTGTGCAAGCTTACAAGGCTACATATTCAGGTTAAGTCCACCCAACAGATGATTCAAGATTTTGGCCACAGTTTGAGAACAAAGTGGAACCACCGCCACTAACAAGGCCTCCTTGGAAGACCAAGGACTCAGAGGAGAAGGGGAAAAGATGAGGGACCAGTTCCACCAAGAAGGAAGTCCACAAATGTGCAAAATCTGGGGAATATGGGCACAACAAAAAGACTTTCAAGGGAAAGCCTTCAACTGATATAAGAGGAAGGAAAGTGAAACCAAGATTTGAAAAATAGGGACCAAGTAAACAACCACAAGATCATGGATCCCAAGTTACAACTCAAGAATCTCAAGTTACAAATACTCAACTCGTCATCCCTCTAATTCAAAACCCTAAGAAGACTAAACTTAGTCTTAGGGGAGGCACAAAGAAGAAGAAGAAAACAATGCCACCACATGACAACTAAGTTGTTATCAACTTGTTTTGGAACAATTAACTTGTTTTGGGTGTTGTTATCTACTTTTGGATGCTAAATAGATGTATTTAAGTTGTTTTGGATTGTTATGTAATGTGGATGTTAACTGGATGTACTTTTGGATGCAAAGTTGTTAATGAATGTTATTGGATGTCGACTTACTTTTTGTTGTCTACAGTGTGTTGGATATACAATTAAATACACAAGTCAAAATGAAACATCTAAATATCATTAAAACCATTGATATCCTTGCATAAATTATGAAATCAAACATTAAGATTCACACTAGTTTTAAAACCATTACATAAATCATCCAAAGTCACTTTGAACTTCACTTTAAAATTCATATGTGGACGTTTCTCTTTAGCGATGTCAATCCACTCGAAACTACCACAATCAACACATTTGGGAATTTTTTTTTTTTGCAACTCCATTTTTTCCTAGACGTCCATAAATTTCTTGGTGTCTTGCAACCATTTGAACACTTCGTATTCTTCCACGGACAATGTTTCACCTAATGGCCTTCTTTTCCACATTGAAAACACACGTCTTTCTTCACATCTTGTTGCGTTTGACTTTTCGGCAATTATGGACAAAATTTTGCCACATGACCACTTTCATCACAAATTTGGCATACCACCCGAAAAAATTGAAATAAATTACACATTAATAATCAAAATTAATAAATTAAAAAAAATAACAAAAAAAAAATATTAAGGCAATTACATTGCAGGATGATGTTGAGCCTCCCCCCATTTTGGTGAGAAAAAGAATAGCAACGTGGGTCTTAAATCGAAAGGGTTGAATAACGACTAGTAATGCCCATCAGTAATTAGGGGCAATTTGGGGATAAATGTAAAAAAACCATGTGGGTTAATGGCAGTTTAGATGGACTGTTAGAAATGGGGGCCAAACCTTAAGAAAGTTAATTTACGGGGGCTTGACTCAGTATCAGGAATTAAATGGGGGCCAAACCTTAAATGATCCTTATTTTTATTTTTAACTTGATATTAAACATGTTTCTTTGGGGTTTTAATTCTAAATACGTGGGGAGAAGAGTTGAACTTTTCAATATCCTAAAAAATCATATGATATTTCATTAATTTTGTCATTTTCTATCACGTATATTTAGTTATCCTAGAATTCTTTTGAATTGCTTTAATTTGAAATTATTAAGGGGTCAAACGTTAACTTATAACATTGTTTCAGTTGTATCATGTTATTGTGTGTATCTTATTTTTTCTGGCCAAATCACTGTTGCGAATCAGCACAGGTACACCCTTGAAAGTGGTATATAATTAATACAACGACAAATAGAAAATATAAAAAAATAGTCACCATAAAAACAATTAAGAACATGAACTATTAAATATTAATGATATATTGTTGATGATTGGTCGCTAATAGAAATCCACCAGGATAAAATTATGAGCGTGCCATCGTCACGGGAACAAATTTATCATGTGAACAAATTAATCGTCGTGCTCTCGGCACGGGTACAAAATATCACGGGAACAAATTTATCACCGTGCCATCGGCACGGATACACCCTAGTGTGTACATACATACATACATACATATATATATATATATATATATATATATATATATATATATATATATATATATATATATATATATATATATATATATATATATATATAGATAGATAGATAGAGATATAGAGAGAAAGAGAGAGAGAGAGAGAGAGAAAGAGAAGCTCATGTGCACAATAAGTTTGCACGTGTGCACACCAATTTTTTTAAAATAGTAAAAACAATATTTTTGAGCTGATTTTTTATGTGATATTTAAACATTTCAACGGATCCATATAAAAAATTCAACTCAAAAATTTTTTTTGTCCTATTTTTAAAAAATCGGTCAAACATATGCATCTTTTAAAGTACTTAAAAGCAAATAAAGTTTGACCAATTTTTTAAAAATAGCAAAAACAAATATTTAGCTGAATTTTTTTATATGAGTTCCTTAAAATGTTTGATTATCACATAAAAAATCATCTCAAAATTTTTTTTTTTACTATTTAAAAAAAATAAATTGCAAACTTAGTGTGTACAGGAGTCTCTCTCTCTCTCTCTGTATATATATATATATATATATATACACTATCACACTAATCGTATACATATATTTAATAATATTCCGGCTAAACTCATGCTTAACACCCGTGGCACTAGCCCAAAAATACCCAAGTCTATATTCCGACTTGTTATTTAATTAATCACACAGTAATTATTTTTCATTCAAGTAGTGTCACCCAACTATAATACCCAGACTCCCTTAGTCGGTCCGTATCTTCATCTCTGAGAATTTAGTACACGCAATTCCACCATTAAGGTTAACGCCTTTCATCAAATTCAATATTCGATAATTTAGTATATATATCCATAATAAATTAACCTGGCTACCCTGTGCATAACTCCCGTAGAACTTCGCCTAAAAAATATCTGAGTCACAACCCTGACTCTTAATTAAATTTCACCTCAATTAATTTTATTATCCAAGTGGTGTCAATTAACCATAATGCCCGGACTCCCCAACTTAGTCCGTAATTTAACCTTTTAGGATTTATTATGCAAGGTTCCACTAATAAGTTTGGCCCACTTATTAATTTTTTATATATTCCTTAATACACGTCTCTTAACATCCTAGTTACTCACCTCCATTAGTTTTCACCAATTAAATTCCTTTATACCCACAATTAAACCACCAAAAATATTCCAGGCCAAAAACCACCACAAATATCCTAGGAAAAAAAGAAACAACTTGTCAACTTTCACCATGTTGTTCGAATGATTCCTAAGGTCGTTCGAACGACCGTCCACTCACCAACCACTTCGTCTTCCTTACGGGTATGTTGTTGCCATTGATGAATCTTCCAAGGTAACTTCCATCAAATACTCAACCATGGCATACCCACTTTAAATAAATCATTCCTCATATTCCCAATCATACACACGCCCTTCAACAATCACCATCCCCAAAGAAATTCAGAAGAAAAAAAAGTATACCAACGCAATATGTCAAACTAGACAGTTTTGTCGGCGGCGATGTCCCCCTCCCCGGTCAATGTCCTCCAAATTTGTTCCCAATAGACTTTGTGGCTCCTACCCAATCTTACTTAACTCATCATAGGAATCATCCACCATCAATGGTTTCCACCACCAACGATTTATTCATGGGTTGGGTTTATGGGGTTACACAATCCCCAAATCTAAAATTGATCACACAAAAAATCTATATCCACAAAATTTCTCCTCGATATGAAATCTGATCTCTAGTTCTAATAATAGAACTTGGTTTCCTGAGATTTATTTGGTGATTTAACCACACAAACACCAATTAGTTAAACTCATCTCGTTTGAAAAATCCACCCGAACACAGACTTTGATTACACCTCCAATGATATGAATCGAAATGCTGCAATTAAATTTAAAGCAAGTTTCACTACCTGCTTGAATGAATTCGTAGGGTACGATTTCCTTTGTTGTAGACGAATGTTTGGTTAAGAACACACCAATTTCTTCTTGGTTTGGCTCCCAAAAGCTCTCCCAATTGTCCATCTTTTCTCCTTTGCAAAGATAGGGTTTTCGTATGGAGTTATTTCTGCTACAAAATCCATAATGTAGGTTTTATATCATTAATCCCGAAATTAATCTTATGGGCCAAATTAAAATGGCCTAAAAACCACATGTGGGCCCGGTTCTTCCTAAAAAAGCCCTGAGACCCAATTACTAACTCGGGTACTCTTTTTAGATTATCTCTACCCATTCAGAATCAACCGTGCACTTACAATCGCCATCCGAGTCACTTTACAAAAATTGCCAAATCTAGTCCTCAAATTACGACACCAATAATCTTTAAAAACAACCCGAATTAATGAAACCTTAATTCACCAAGTTAATTAAATCCTCACAATTAATTAAATCCTAAATCACCAAATTAATGAAATTCTATATCCTCAAAAATACGGGGTGTTACATATCCCCCCCCCCCCCATAAAGGAATTTCGTCCTCGAAATTAAGATGAGCCTAGTACTCCAAGCCTCGAATACTTCCCTACTCACATGCCCTTAAGATCTCTACACATATCTCTTCCCCTTCTAAACACGAATTATATTAAAATTAAATTAATTACCCATGGGTCCCATACAACCTGTACGCATTCTTAACCGCAAAAATGTTACCCGGCTATACTAGCCTTAAACAGTAATATAACTTTCAACTCAGAGTTATTATTATATATATGTATAATAACCAAAGTACCAAACCTATGTCCTAATGACCAAACATCTCCCCACTTCCAAAGTTGCACTAAGTTTCATGTGTGGGACGTCTCGCAAAGCGAAATCCAAACAAGGAATCCTGATACACTACTACCTAACATTGCGAGTCATTGAGATCCGTTAGGCCCTCAATCCATAGCACGTAACCCCAAATTTCAATCTCCTAACATAAAGGTATACATGTCCACTCTCTTGTTTCAAAAGGCATCATACGATATGACGCCCCTTACTATCACTAGTTTCTTAGCGAGAATCAAATCACGAGTTATATCTCCCGCTCGATAATAAACGTATTCATCCTGAATCCCATTAGTAAGCATCCCTACTCCCCAGGATTAAATATAGCAATACAAACACTTTCTTATAAGTGTATTATGCAGCACTATAACATATATACACGTATATATAGACTAGACCCTCTTTTAGGTGATAACTATCACAAGTAAATCATATCTCAAAACAACAAACACAAAATCTCATATACCATAGCCCAGACATCCCAACATAATTATAACTAACCTCTTGTACGTAACACACTTATCTCAAGTTTAACTCCTCAATCTCGGCGTGGCTATATCATACAGGTAGGTATTCTTGATACTTCCCCACCCATTAACTTGTGGTGCAAAACTTTTCTCAATGCTTCTTTCGCAGCACTACCCGGCTGCACTGGAAATATATCGTAATAGCTCTTAACTTAAAGTGTTTCTTATACATGTTCAATAATTTAACATTTAAAACTATTGCACAACATGCAAAAACGTCTCACTACTCCCAGCGTTTATTAAGGTCCATGCATGTAACATGATGCAACGAAGCTCAAAAGAACTTTCCCAAATGCGTTATCCCCAACATTATTGATCATGAAATTCCTTGTGTAAAAAACACATGCCTAAGATATAACAAATTCTATCTTTTGACACATAAATCAAATCGTCTATACCCATGACTCTCAAGGCGTCACACGATATGATGTTTTTACAATCACTGAGTTCACAACACGTAAACAACAATGAGCTAAAAAAAACTCTCCGCTTAACTGTGAACCTGATATACCCTGAATCACATCAGTAAAAGTCCCTACGCATCGAGATCTAATGTAACTAGACAAATGTACTCTCTGAAGTCTACTTCATAAAAAAAACATCACTGCGAGCTCAACCCTCTTTCAAGTGAGACATTGCAAAAATATACATCATACCCTGGAACAACGAACATGATAGTCTTGTTGTAACCGCCCACCATCGCATAACATTCCGTACCCAGGATAAAACCATACCTTGAATATTATCTGTCAAAACGAGTTATCCTCCTGAAATATATACTCTCGATGTCCCAACTCGCTCCCCTGCAAATGGAACTAAAGAGAGCCCCCGTTATCTCAACGATAAATATACTCACACTATAGTGATATTAACGATACCTCAACTAAACCAGTTTCTCATGTGAATCTAGTACTAATAATTTATCATGACTTTCTCATGTCACACAAAACATACCCCAATCACTCCGGGATAAAACTAATACTGTCAATGACCAATAACACTTGCAGTTCAAATGGTTCCTGGACATAACACCCCCATCCCAACCAAACCAAAACTTCTTATAGGCCATCATATCCTTATCCCCCAATTCACTCGGGACAATATTCATACATGTGTTCCTACTCTTTACACATAATATACCTCTCAGTTTAAACAACTGGTGGGAGTATTTGCGGTCAAACTGCACTCTAACTTCTTCGTTATTCATGGTATCTCTCCATAGTTATTGTGTCTGACTCATATCACTAGAACACTGCTCCTCTGATCCAAAAATTTTGCCCAAAATTTAGTCCTGCGTGCCATAGCACGCCACCCTACATAATTGACTTTGGGTCTTCTCCTTCCATTGACATGATGAGTTCTATCATGGCCACTATTCCCAAAATATTCTATGGATTCTACTGAGACTCTCCCCTTACAGTCCTTCCAAAGGCCCTCGCTGGTCATCCAAAATTGTTCGATGAACAAATCCCAACCTAACTCATATATGAATCGCATCAACTACACTTAATAACAGGAGAATGCAAGTCGCACACACCAAGGAATACAATAATCCTATATTAAATCTCTATATCAAAGAATGCTACGCTGAAACTTAATAAGCCGCACAGATGCTAAGGACTCTAGAACCTGATGTTCTGATACCATCTGAGACACCCACTTACTAAAATACCGGGTTGATTGCCCGTGATCAAAATAAATCCTTGGTCTCATATGGCTCAATCTTAGCATCACCGTCGAAAACCTTTTTAAAGTTACTAACCACCTAGTAATTTAATTCAACTGGTGCCAAATTTTATCTTTCACTAAATAACAGCATGCGGAAATAAATAATAATTAAAACATCAACACAAACTTATAATTGAATCCAACACAGATGCATAATGTATATAAAGGCTACCGAATCAACTATCGATTCAACAAGAAAATCAAACAATCAACTGAAATAATAAACTGGATACACGAGATCAAATAAATAAATGAATACTAAATCTGTAGGCGACATGCCCAAATGAGTACTGGAATAAAGTTCCTACACTAGGAATGAAAGAACAAAATGTCTATAGCAAAGTCCTGTAACTTTCACATGAGTTGCAGTTGCGCGTCCCTGGATAAAATCCTTAAGCTGGGCATCCTTGTGGCTGGACACCTAAAAGGTTTTGGAAAATATTTGGACACAAGTCAAAGCCCAAGTAAAACATTTTGAAAATATTTAGCTAGCAGTTAAGTTGCAATAATTAAATATGCATGCACACTCTTCATATTTAAGTTAGTGTCACACTCACTTGAGGTATGACTCACCCCTCATCTAATGTGCACACATAACACTTGCCTGCTAACCTTCATAGCTAAGCTACCCCACCAAACTAGCCATATCACACCTCTTGCCACCACACTACTCTAACCCGAGTATTCTTACTTTGATTATTAAGTTATCTACTCATTAACTTATTAATCGGTTCAACTATTTTAATTCGTCTAATGTTCACACTAGTTATATTGGAATTCACCTTTTTAAATCATATAAATTTCACGCTAGTTATATAAAATACATTCACACTTATGTATAATGTTCACACTAGTTATAATGTTCACACTAGTTATATAGGAATTCACCTTTTTAAACATATAACTTTCACACTAGTTATATAAAATACATTCACACTTATGTATTAATCCCGTATATAATTATCTACTCATATTATATACGTACTAGTATACTATAACATTCACACACATGTCATGTATAATAACCATTCATTCCCTAGTAATAACTCACCGTATGCTTTATCTAAAAGGCTATCATGCCCTAAGTCTACTTACTCTAACTCATCTACCTTTAGTCGGACTCACTCTCGAGCTTGAGAAATAATAATAATAATAATAATAATAATAATAATAATAATAATAATAATAATAATAATAATAATAATAATAATAATAATAATTAGTGTGGTGGAGGCAGTCATAGTTCCCCGAGTGTGAGACTGAATCATACCCATGGCGTCTCACCCCGAAAAGAACCACAACATATAAATATGGGACGCTATGACCTGGAGATTATACTCTTCCTGCTCTTCAAGTGAGGGGATTCACCCACATTGCACAACCTCCAATGATAGCACTAGAGGGGTATGTATTCCTATAAATATCATTCACACCGATATCTATAAAGCACACAACTATCACACTAACCGTATACATATATTTAATAAAGTTCGGCTAAACACGTGCCTAACACCCGTGGCACTAGCCCAAAAAAACAAAGTTTATATCCTGTCTTGTAATTTAATTAATCACACATTAAGTATTTTTCATTCAAGTTGTGTCACCAAACTATAATACCCAGACTCCCTCAGTTAGTCTGTATCTTCATTTTCTAGAATTTATTACTCGCAATTCCACCATTAAGCTTAATACCTCTCGTCAAATTCAATATTCGATAATTTATTATATATCTCGATAACAAATTAAACCAGATACCCCATGCCTAACTCACGTAGCACTCCACCCAAAAAATATCCGAGTCACAACCCTAACTCTTAATTAAATTAATTTCACCTCAATTAATATTTTTATCCAAGTTGTGTCACTTAACCATAATGCCCAGACTCCCTAACTTAGTCCGTAGTTTAACCTTTTAGGATTTATTACGCAAGGTTCCACTAATAAGTTTGATCCACTTATTATTTTTTTATATATTCCTTAATACACATCTCTTAACATCATATATACTCACCTCCATTATTTATCCCCAATTAAATTCCTTTATGCCCACAATCAAACCACCAAAAATATTGTAGGCCAAAAACCACCACAAATATCCCAGACCAAAAAAGAAAAACACCAAAAATATAACCCAGGAAAAGAAGAAACGAGCTGTCAACTTTCCCCACGTCGTTCGAATGACTCCTAAGGTCGTTCGAACCACCATCCACTCACCAACCAATTCATCTTCCTGATGGGTATACTGCTGCCATTGATGAATATTTCAAGCTCATGACTCCCATCAAATACTCAACCATGGAATACCCCACTTTAAATACCTGATTCCTCCTGTTCCCAATCTTCCATACGCCCTTCAACAATCACCATCCCCAACGAAATTCAGAAAAAAAGTATACTAATGCAATATATCAAACTCGACGGGTTTTGCCGTCGCCTGTGGTGTCCCCCTCCCCGAACGATGTCCTCCACGTTTGTTTGCAAAAGACTTTGTGGTTCCTACCCAATCTTACTTAATTCATCATAGGTATCATCCATCATCAATGGTTTCCTCCACCAATGATTTACTCACGCACTGGGTTTACGGTGTTACACAATCCCCAAATCTAAAATTGATCCCACATAGTTTAATTCCACAAAATTTCTCCTGAATATGAAATATGATCTCTAGTTCTAATAATATCAATTGGTTTATGGGATTTAGTTCGTGATTTAACGACATATGGACACCAATTAGTTAAACTCACCTCGTATGAAAAACCCACCCGAACACGGACTTTGATTTCACCTACTATGATATGAATCGAAGTAGTGCAATTAAATTTAAAGAAAGTTTAACTACTTGCCTAAATGAATTCATAGGGTCTGATTTATTTTGTTGTAGATGAATGTTGGGTGAAGAACACACCAATTTCTTCTTGGTTTGACTCCCCAAAGCTCTCCCAATTGTACCTCTTTTCTCCTCTACAAAGCTAGGATTTTCTTATGGAGTTGTGTCTCCCACAAACTCCATAATGTAGGTTTTATATCATTAATCCCGAAATTGATCTTATGGGCCATATTAAAAGAGCCCAAACACCTCTGTGTGGGCCTGGTTATGCCTAAAAATTCCCCGAGACCCAATTACTATCCCCGTGTACTCTTTTTCGACTATCTCGACCCATTTGAAATCAACCGTCCACTTAGAATCGCCACCTGAGTCATTTTACAAAAATCTTCAAATCTCGTCCTCAAATTACGATACCTATCATTTTTTAAAACAACCTGAATTAATTAAATCTTAATTTACCAATTTAATTAAATCCTCTCGATTAATTTAATCCTAAATCACCAAATTAATTAAATTCTATGTCCTTAGAAATACGGGCTGCTACATTATGCACCAACTGTTAGTGAAAATGTCGGAACCAAATGTTGTTACCCTTCCACTTTGTGCATTAATATAAGGGTTTTTAGGTGTGGGTGTGATGGAGTTTTGCAAAAATGAGGTGAATTATTGTGATGGGGTTTCTTTCACTTTAATATAATTTATCTTGGAGTTTTGCTCCTAAGTTACACGATGGCCTAATATAGTGTAAGAATTGGGTTGTTAGAGAACTTTATAATGGTAAAGTATACCCACAAGCATACCACACTATTACAGCATGTTAAAATTTATGTAATCATAATTTTTTGAACAATATATACTATTACATTCTACAAAAAATAAGTAATGTTACCAATGTCACTGTGTTCACCGACAATTATATGACAAATGCATAATTTAGTTTAACAGTCAAGTGTAGGGCTGGGTATCGGTCGGTTTGGTCGGTAAATAGGGAATACCAATACCAAACCGATTCTAATATGCTAAAACCGAATTTACCATTTGTACCACTCAGTACAACCTTACTGAAACCAAAACCGTACCACACATTTTTGCGATAAATCGTGGTAAAATCGATAATTTTGGTAAAATTTCTATTTATAGCTGGCTCAACTCAAATTAAATTTAAAAAATAATTTCGGTAACCGTAGAGATGCTAGTTGATGTGGATGAGAATGATAAAATTATAAATGTAAAAATATAATTTTTTAAGAACTACATAATCTGATATTCTCAATCAATAGTAAGAAACATCCAAGAAAATGGGTTTAGATGAACCTTTCTAGTTGGTGTGATGAGTCGGTGAGGGATTTATTCAAGTTCAAACAAATTGATAGTGAGAGGAGTGATATATATATATATATACACACACACACACACACACACACACACACACACACACACACACACACACACATACATAGAGAGAGAGAGAGAAAAAAAAAGAAATAGAACTTACTTGGGTCGCCGGAGTCGTATACGGCTAGAGCACAACGAGAGAACGAGATAAGCAGGCGGGCTAGAGCATGGCGAGAGCACGAGAGAAGCAGACGGCGAGAGCAAGAGGGAACGAGAGAAGGAGACCACTCATATTTCAATCCGTTTAGGTTTAACTTTCATTCCAAAGTTGGGCTTTATTTGCCAAATATTAACGGCAGTGATTGATACGAAAATGGATGGTCAGGATTTATATTGAGATTTAATGGGCATAGGCTGGAATAGTGGTTTTAGAAGGGAATAATTGATAAAAAGTTTTAATTTGGTATTTCTTGGTTATAATTTCGGTAATTTCGATAAATCGGTTTTTAAAATGTGTAAACCAAAACCAACCATAAAAAAATCGATAATTTCGGTTTCGGTAGTTTCGGTTTTCGGTAAGTAAAAAAGGTAAACCATTACCGCCTTTTATCGGTACAAAACGGTACAGTACAGATTTTTACCGTACCATGAACAGCCCTAGTCAAGTGTTATATAACGAAGGCACCATTTATTCAGTTTGACAATTTTTTTGTAAATATTTTTCGGTTTATTGAATATTTTTTCTTTTTTTTTCTTTTATGTATTTTTATTTTTATTTATGTTTTTCATTTTTTTTTGTATTTTCCAGATTTTTAGTAATTATTGAATATTTTTTATATTTTTTTATTAGAAATTTGTTTTTAAATGGAAATCTACTTTGTTATTGGAAATAGTTTTTTTCGCAATAGTTTTTTTAACTCTATAAAGTACTTATTCATTTTTTTACACACTTTTTAAAAATATTTTCCATATTTTTATGTAAATTTTTTTAGTATTTTCCTATTTTTATTATGAAATATTTTTTTAATTGATAACCTCTCCTTTGTTAGAAATTTCTTTTCTTTATCTATTAGAAATCTGTTTTTTATTTTTTATTGGAAATATATTTTTTTTAATTGTGAGTATTTTATACATGTTTTGTTTAATTTTCACATTTTTAAATACTTTTAAAAGAATTATTATGCAATTTTCATTTATTTAAAATTTTATATTGATTTTCACAAAAATTCCCTCAAATGTGATAATGTGCAGCGCCCAATGTTTTCTGGCAAAATTTAACGGAGTTGGATGGTAGGTGTTGATTGAAAATCGTATTCGAATGATGCCAAGACAACAACTTTAGAATGGAAAATATGAGGTTCATTTTAAGTTTGTGCACATATTAGTTAGTGTCTATGGGTCTCCTTTTAATTAACAGTTTACTATGGTTTTCGATGACACCTTATGTGCCTTTTCATCCTTTTTAACATTGTTAATATCGTTTGCCTTTATTTGCATTAATAATCCATTTTTTTTCTTAGTGCGTTGCATGTTTCAGAAACAAAAAAAAAGTTTTTGAGGTGCCAAAGTTATATATATAATATGTACTATGTTTGACTACATATAGAATCGAAGGCACTCTTTGAGATGGACCATTTTTGCAAATTATCATGTATACGTTAAATAATACAGTCATTTTATAAGAAAATAGTTGTTATAAAGGTTTAAATTAAACAATCGTGATTTTGAGTTCTTTTTATTTTTTATACCACGAAATGATTGTATTATTTAATTTGTTATCATAATCTGCTCATGATAATTACTTAAAGACTAATAAGGATTGAGGGAGTCTATTAGATAAACTAGGTTTGAACCCTGCGCGATGCGCGGGCTAGTAAACAATGGTTGGAACTTGTTATATAGAATAATGCAACAAAGAAAATTCTTGTGAAACGAAATTTTGTGGAAAACAGTAGATTTAGATGTAATTTGAAATGATGTAGTTGGACACACACCTAAGTATTAACTTAGAAATTATAGTATAAGTATGGATCCATACATGTGAAGTAGGTTGCTGATTAGGGTAACAAAGGGAAAGAAGCTGAAAGAAAAAGTGAAAACATATTATGCATGCATGTAACATACATTTGACTTTTGAACAGTGCATTGTGTGGAGAATAGCAAGTTGTAAATGGCAGCGGAAGACTTACTTGCTACAAACATTTTATATTATTTAAAGTTTTTACCATTTTCTTTACAAACCCATGTTTTATGCTACCAGTTGTAAAATATTTCAAGAATTAAGGGGTAAATTGCCTGCATACTTAGAAAGTACATCCACAACTGATTAGTAGAACACGATGAATTTTCATTTTAATTTTAAGCCTTGCCACTTGCGATTTGATAGCAATTTGCAAGTTGGAGCATAGTCACTATCAATCAGGTTCAAATCCTAATGTATCTAAAAAGTGACTCATACTGGCCACACTTAGTTTGTCCAAGTAATTAAAACTTTTTTTTTTTTGGTAAAGAAGGGTAATCCCGGGCCAGCTTACACGCACCTCGGACTAGTCCCTCCTCCCCGAACAAGGCTTTCTATAACAGGCATTTAATTCCTGCGGTCCGTGGCCCCAAGACGCAACTGCCAAGTTTCGAACCCAGGTGCCTGGGTTTACAGCTACACCCTGGCTCTTACCAACTTGGACAACCCTTGGGGTTTAGTAATTACAACTTTAAAAAGTGAGAAATAAAAAGGTTCCCAGAATTAGGAATATCGTCAAACACCGTAATGCAAATAAAAAAAGGACAAAGAAAAACAAGTTATCACACTTAGTTTGTCGAAGTAAAACCATATATGAATTTCCAAATAGCCTTGTACAAACAAAATTCAGACAAAAAATATTTGACATGAAATCACATATTACCATATATATTTTGTTAGTAGTTGCATATTGTCAAATACCTATGATGCAAAAAAAAGGGGGGGGGGGGGGGGGGGGTTGTTCCCACAATTAGTTCTTCCAAATAAAACAAACACTATGAATTTCCAAAGACAATGTATACGGTACATACAACATTGAAATAGGGAAATTTTGCGCATATTGGTTTGTAACACTAATATAACTTGACATTAGAGATTAGGTATGTAACTGAAATCGTAGATTCGAACAGTAATATACCTATAAAATTAGAGATTTCAAAAAATTGTTTGTAACACTAATACAACTATTAAATTAGACAATTAGGAAGATAGAAATGATACCTTTCTAGTTCGGGAGGAGAGAAATTTGTGAGAAATGGGCCTGCTAAATGGGACTTATATAATGTATTAGGATGGGGATGGGGATGGAGATGGAGATGGAGATGGGGATGACCTTTCAAGTCCATAACGAAGCTATCAGGGTAGAAGAAATTTGGAGAGATATTTTGGGAGGGTACGAGAATTATGGAGAGGATTTGGAGAGGTGTTTTTGAAAAGACCGAAATACATTGTTGTATTGAAATGGGTTAAACCGAAGTTGGAGAGTTAGAGAGAGAAGAAGGTGATTAAATATAAATACAGAGTAATAGAGTATACACGTGTCAACCTACTTCGGAGAGACACCAAATTTATATTTAGATATTATATGTGCTTAATTTCATTTAATGAAATTGAATCTTTTGAGTTCATTTTTACTTTTATTTACTTAATATTTTATTCATATTTTTATTATTTTTTTAATATTATAATTTATGTAATCACTTAAGTTAAGAACTAAATAAATGTGTTAATAAAGGAGGAGGAATTTTTTGGTCTCCCCTAATTAAAAGTTGAGATTAAATTCTGTGAGTTTGGTCTTTACAACTGTCGTGTGAGATTGAATGTTTAGGAGTTTGGTCTTATACCGTGGACACTTACTTTTGACTCAACCCACAAAGACAGTTGTGCCTCCCTCGCTCAAAAATGATTCTGAAGAGATTTGTAGTACCTCGAGCCTCCCACCCATCATTACTTTATTCTCTCCCACACGAAATTTTTGTACCTCAAACGTTTGGGGAGAAAATATTTCCTCTCTCTTCTTTTAATAAAACCAACCCGCATCTCCTCTTGATCATCCCACGAGTCTCCTCCTTTGTTCGCATCCGTTTGAAACCAAAAGATCAGTTCACAAACAGGTTATCTTTTTATTTTTAGATCTAATGTTTTATTTTGTTTTGTTTCTTCTGACTTAAATAATAAACATATACACCTTTTAATTTGTTCCAACTTGAGAAATTATCATATTTTTTTGCAGTTAGTCCCTCACACAGGTAAAAGATTTTCTAGTTTGGTGTCTTATCTAAAGGGTTTCGATTTTGCCGGTTTTTAGGTTCCAAGAAATGGGTTTTATTTTTGGTTTGTTGTATGTTTGTTATTTTTGCTTGCGGTTTCATTTTATCTACATCTTTTCTATTTCATTTTTCTCTGTGTCTGCTTTTATATATCATCGAAGAAAAATGTTAGACTCAATATTTGTGTCTCAAATTTTCTCTTTTGATAAAGAGTGTTTTTGGTTTTTGAATTTGAATTTTTTTATCTTTTCTACTATTGGATCCACTTACCTATCTTTACTAATAATTATGTTTTGGATTTTATAGATGTTCTTTCTGGCATGGTTTTTCTTATGTGGTTTTGGGTGTTGAGTTCTGTCAGGATCAGTAAAGACATGCTGAAATGGATCATTTTGATATTGTTTTGATTGTTTGTTAGATTAGTTAGTTACAAAATCAGTTGTAATTCTGTTAATGAATCCACGTCAGTTAGTTAGAATTAGTTAGTATTACAGCTTGTAGATTGAGTGTATAAATACATGTAACCTGTAGATGATTGGGTAGCTAATCAATATGATCATTTCTATCATTTCTCATCAATGTTCTCCTCTCCTCTACGTTCTATCTTTTCTATTCCGATTTCTATCTCTATTTCTTAATCTCTAATTCAAATTTATCATATCTACCATCGTCAATCAAGCAAGAGCTTGACAAATTGGTATCAGAGCATCTTTCCTGGCACCACCAAAACCATGATTATTTTTCTTCTTTCCTTCAATTCTCTCACTCAAAAATATACTACAATCTCCTTTTTATCCTTTATTTACCTTCGTTATTTTTCTTGCCCACTAACTGCTTGATATATTCTATCTATCTCCGTCTTCTTCTCTTTTCTCTCAATTCTATTCTCATTTCTGTTCTTGGCAACCAATCGATAAGAAAATCCACATAAACCCTAAATTCGAGTTAGCAAACTGGGGAGATACAAGTATAAGATGACAGAAACAAGAAACATGCAGTTGGAAAGGTCTATACTAGAAATGAATCAAAGGCGGGACTACATTGAAGACACATTGAAAGGTGTTAAAGAAAACCTCGCAGCATTGGTGAGCAACATCAATACCCAATCACAGAAGTTTGAAGAAAGATTTGAGAAAATGGATGAAAAAATTAACAAGAACAAAGGGGTTTTAGGTACTCCACCTATCATAAATCCTCGCATAGTGGTTGTGGATTCAGAAAAGAGGTACAATCATATTGGGAGATCCTCATTTGTGGGACATAATACGCCCAAAGTGGAATGCCCCAAATTTGGAGGAGATGATGCAAGGGGATGGTTGCAAAGAGAACAATGGTATTTTCAATACAATCCAATTCCTGAGGAAGAAAGGGTGCTTTTTCTATCCCTACATCTGGAGGGTATAGCTGTCAGATGGTTCCATTATGAATTTGAGGATTGTAGATATGTGAAGTGGGATGATTTTGTGAATAAACTGTGCGCAAGATTTGCCCCAGATGGATTGGATGATGTTATTGAGCTATTCAATAAGTTGCAATAAGAAGGGACAGTTGCTAATTACCAAGAAAGGTTTGAAGCGTTGAAACCTATGGTGATGGAAAGGATCAAAGGTCTAAATGAGAGTTACTTCATATCAAGCTTTCTCAGTGGGTTGAAGCATGAGATTAAGATGGGGGTAAGAATGTTATCACCTAATTCTCTTCACCAAGCCATGACCCTAGCCAAATTGCAAGAATCTTCCCTTGAGCCCAAGAAACCAACTAACAAAACTACCATTACTTCCAGTTCCAGTTACAAGAGTTACAACCCTATAATCCATAACCAAAATATCCCAGACAAAACAAATTCAAAATTTAATTCCCAGAAAACCAACCAAATCAACCTACCTGTTAAGAGAATTTCAGCCAATGAAATGCAAGAGAGGAGGAATAAAGGGCTGTGTTACTATTATGATGAGGCTTACTCTTTTGGGCATAAGTGCAAAAAGATGAGTCTTCATTTTATAGAAGCAGAAGAAGAATTGGTTCTTGATGAGCTCAATGATGAAGATGCCATGGAAAAAGAAACCACTAAGGAGCTGGGAGTAGACATGTCTATCTCACTCCAGGCTATGACTGGTACCCCCTCCCATCAAAATCTGTTGATCAAAGGAAAAGCCAAAAGAAGAGATGTGGCTATATTGATTGATTCAGGAAGCTCACATAATTTTTTGGACCCAAGCACTGCCAAACAAATTGGTTGTGACATCATTGCAGCCAATAAGATGTGGGTTACAGTAGCAGATGGTAGTAAGATTACTAGCACAGCTAGATGTCCAAATTTCAAATGGACTATGCAGGGTGAGGAGTTTCAAGCTAACATGAGAATAATAACACTTGGGGGTTGCGATATGGTACTGGGAGTTGAATGGCTCAAAAAGTTGGGAGATATCATTTTTAATTTCAAGAAATTATCCTTAACCTTTGAGAGGGGAGGCAAGCAACTAATTCTCAATGGCAATAGAGAGAAGGCACAACTCAAGCTCATCACTGGAAAATCTATTCAGAAACTATGCAAGAAGGATAGTTACAACATTTTGGGTCAACTGTTTTTTCATTAAGAATACTCCAGAAGAGGTAACAACTCCTAAAGAACTACTTTCTATCATTCAAGATTATGATGAAATATTTCAAGAACCTAAGGAACTACCACCTAAAAGAAACCATGACCACCACATTCCCCTAAAATAAGGCAGCAATCCCATTTCCATAAGACCATACAGATACCCCCACATTCAGAAAACTGAAATTGAGAAACTAGTAAATGAAATGCTCAAATCAGGTGTGATTAGACCCTCATGCAGCCCCTTTGCCTCACCAGTTTTATTGGTTAAAAAGAAAGACAATACATGGAGACTATGTATTGATTACAAGGAGCTTAATAGCCTTACCATAAAAAATAAATTTCCCATCCCCGTTATAGAAGAATTGCTTGATGAGCTCCATGGTGTAAATGTGTTTTCTAAACTGGATCTGCGGGCAGGTTACCACCAAATACGGGTGAATGAGAATGACATTCCCAAGATAGCCTTCCGGACTCATGAAGGCCATTATGAGTTTTTAGTGATGCCCTTGGGCCTCACTAATGCTCCTGCTTCCTTCCAGGCCTTAATGAATGATGTGTTTAAACCATATCTAAGGAAATTTATTCTCGTCTTTTTTGATGATATTTTGGTCTACATCAGAAATTTATATGACCATCAGCAGCACCTCAAGATCACTTTGGAACTACTGAAACAAAACACATTATTTGCTAAAAAGAGCAAATGTTCATTTGGGCAGCCTCAATTGGAGTATTTAGGCCACATCATATCTGGAGAGGGTGTTTCAGCTGATAAATCCAAGATTGAGGCTATGACATCATGGCCCTTACCCAAGACCATTAAAACACTAAGGGGTTTCTTAGGACTCACAAGCTATTATAGAAGATTCGTGAAGAATTATGGCCTAATCAGTAGACCATTAACACTCATGTTGAGGAAGGACCAATTTCAGTGGTCACCAGAGTCCATGCAATCATTTGAACAGCTCAAGAGATCCATGGCTTCTACACCTGTCCTCGCATTACCCAACTTTACTAAGGAATTTATTATAGAGACTGATGCATGCAATGAAGGGATTGGGGTAGTACTCATGCAGGATGGCAGACCTATTGCTTTTCTAAGTAAAATTTTGCCTCCCAGGAAAAGAGGTCTCTCTACCTATGAAAAGGAATTATGGGCAGTAGTTCATGCAGTTCAAAAGTGGAGACCCTATCTAATGGGACACCACTTCTTGATTAAAACTGATCACCAGAGTCTTAAGTATTTACTTGAGCAGAGAATTTCTTCTATGTTACAGCAAAAGTGGATTTCAAAATTGTTGGGGTTTGATTATCACATTGTCTACAAGAAAGGAGTAGACAACATGGTTGCAGATGCATTATCAAGAAGAGAGGAGGAACCTTGTATATGCTCAGTAATGAATGCTACTCAAGCTGCTTGGTTAGAAGAAATACATCAGAGCTTGGTAGATGATCAAGTTACACAAGAAATTCTAGTTCAAATTGCAACTGATGCCAACTCAGTGGAAGGCTACACTTATCACAATGACACTTTAAGATTTTTGGGAAAACTATACATTGGCTCTAACAATGGGTTACGATACAAGCTATTCACAAAACTGCATGCCTCTGGTGTGGGAGGGCACTCTGGATGCAAGGTATCCACTAAAAGGGTTGAGCAATTTTTCTATTGGCCTTCTTTGAAACAAGACATCAAGAAATGGGTGGCTGAGTGTGATGTTTGTCAGCGTAACAAGGGTGAAACTGTACCTTATCCAGGCCTTCTCCAACCCTCCCCATACCCCACCTACCTTGGTCGGATATTTCTATGGATTTCATCACTGGTCTTCCTTCTTCTAATCATAAAAATTCTCTCTTTGTAGTGTTGGATCGCTTAACCAAATATGGCCATTTCATTCCTTTAACCCACCCCTACACAACCCCTCAAATAGCCCAAATTTTCTTTGACAACATTCATAGACTTCATGGTCTCCCAAGTACTATTGTATCTGACAGGGATACCATCTTCCTTAGTTCATTCTGGACCACCCTTTTCAAACTTGTGGGTACCAAACTTCACCATTCCACATCCTATCACCCTCAAACTGATGGTCAAACCGAACGGGTCAACCAATGTCTAGAAAATTACTTGAGGTGCATGTGCTCGGATAAACCAAAAACTTGGGCCAATTGGATCAGTTTAGCAGAATAGTTGTATAACTCTAGTTACCATTCCACTATACTTTCATCTCCATTTGAGGCCCTTTATGGCTATAACCCACCCCAACTAGCTATTCCTCAAATTTCAGCCACCCGTGACCCTTCTGTCAATCACTTCATTGAAGAAAGGAAAGCTACTATGCAGTTGTTGAAAGAGAGATTGATGCAAACCCAGAACAGGATGAAATTATATGCTGACAAACATCGTACAGAAAGAGAACTGGGTTTATCTTCACCTACAACCCTACAGACAAATGACACTAGCCATGAGGCGAAATCTCAAATTGGCCCCCAAATTTTATGGACCCTACAAAGTTATTGACAAGATAGGCTCTGTGGCCTACAAATTAGCCCTTCCACCTACCACTACTATCCATCTGGTTTTTCATGTATCACTTCTCAAGAAGAAATTGGGTGAAACTATCCTACCAGAGTCAAAGTTGCCCGTAATTGATGAGATGGGTTATCCAGTGCGTGTGCCCCAAGCCATTTTGACTCGGCGAATGGTCAGGAAAGGCAACATGCTGCCGCTGAGTTATTAATTCAATGGTACGGCTTGTCAGCTATAGCAGCTACTTGGGAAGACTATGATGCTATCATCAGTCGTTTTCCATATCTTGATCCTTGAGGACAAGGATTCTAAAAAGGGGGTCATATGTCAGGATCAGTAAAGACATGCTGAAATGGATCATTTTGATATTGTTTTGATTGTTTGTTGGATTAGTTAGTTACAAAATCAGTTGTAATTCTGTTAATGAATCCATGTCAGTTAGTTAGAATTAGTTAGTATTACAGCTTGTGGATTGAGTGTATAAATACATGTAACCTGTAGATGATTGGGTAGCTAATCAATATGATCATTTCTATCATTTCTCATCAATGTTCTCCTCTCCTCTACGTTCTATCTTTTCTATTCCGATTTCTATCTCTAATTTTTAATCTCTAATTCAAATTTATCATATCTACCATCGTCAATCAAGCAAGAGCTTGACAAGTTCTTAGTCCGTTGATTTACTAAGTTTTTTTTGCTTTGGACTGAATATTTATCAAATGCATATTTCATTTCCGTATAAAATGGGTGGATAATTGTTTTGTTCACACTTTTGCGATTAGATTCCATGCTTGAATGATTCTCAGTTAAATACTCCTCCCTTTCATGTCTCAGGTTATAGTTGAAGCTTTTGGAGAATTAAGGCCAATGCATGTTGAAATGAGGTCGAGCATATATTTAATAGGGTGAAGAAATGGTACCCGCTAAAATCACGATAGCAAAACAATTTCTTTAGCCCCAAAATGGTAAAAACGAAACTCTTTTTTCTTTTTAATATTAGATGTGTTTCCCACTTGATGGAGGCCTTTGATAAATTCTTCTAACAAAGAACTAAGTGGGGGCCCTCAATAATATTTTTTCTATAACACGAACCAATTTAAGAACTTTTATTCCCACCGACCCTTAACTGGGTAAATGCCTTAATTATCGCCCATAACTGCTTATCTAGAGCAGCTCATGCGAACAATTGAACAATGTTTGCTAAGTGAAAATAACAATGAATTCCTCATAATGTATATTGTATTTCCCAAATATATCGGCATTCGATATGTTTAATTGAAAAATATGATTTCTTTGAGTTCAAAACCAGAGTATGTACGGATGTGTGAGGAACTATCTATCATGAAAAAATGTGTTTACACGGTGCATAAAAAAAACTGTGGCTATTAATGAGTTTTCACCATTTGTGCTGATTTCTTACTCAGTTCTTAACTGACTGAAATTAATGATTTGCATTATCTAATTGTTAAAGAGTTTTTAGTTCTTTGAAGAATATTTGGTATTAATTTGATATTAAAGTTTATGTATGGATTTTATTTTGTCTTTTGGGTTAGAAGCTACTTATTCTCTACTTTTCTGATGCCCAGGTATCTAAAAAGATGACGATTCCATTGTTATTCAAGTTGACGAGGGACATCCATTGCCATAACAAAAATTATCACCTGGGAAAGGTGGGCGGACTTGGACTTGGGTTGAATTGAGTTACAACTGCCGAAGGTGGGTCTCAGGTTAATTAAGGGCTCGAGTCAGGGCTGGTAGTTGAGGTGGTTTGGGTTGGGATTGGTTCGAGTTGGGTATGTTCGTTGGGGACGGGTCTGGAGTGTAAAAAATGGGTTTGTGTGAGGCTGGGTTTAGGTTGCAGGTACTTGTAGGCGAATTTGTGTTTTTCTTCATGCTTTGGATGTTGTGTATTTTCACTAACAACCCTCAATGTTTGATGAGTTATTTAGTTATTTTAGGTTAGAGGTATGGAGGTATCTTTCATAGCTATCTCATTTCATTTCTCTCTCTTGGTTTATTATGTTGACTCAAACTTTGCAAATACATGGCACATGTAGTTGATAATTACATTGCTTTCTTTGGGATTTGTTAATGACATATGGTCTCTTTAGGTTTGGATTGATAATTTCACTATCTCACATGAACATGTGTTCTTTTATTATATGGCTGTTTGTTATTGGTCTTGATTTTTGGCCTAAATCAGATAGGCTTAATTGTCATGTCGTGTCTAAATTTGCAAGTACCTATTTAACAGTTAAAACAAATAAATCACATAAATATCAAAGCAATGGTAAATTTTTTTATTATAAGTGTTCATTTTTTATGTTATCATGTTAATCTATTTATAATACTAATTCTCATACATCAATAACGCGAGTCAAAGTTTTGAATCGAACATGACATGTTCATGTATGTAAATTATAACATAAATACGTATTTAGATATATGTCAATTTGGAATCAATGTAACGACATTTACTTTCTTCTATAAAATTATCAATTTCGAAGTAAATGACACTAAAGATGTAGGAACCACGTCAAAAACCTCATAAACCTCCAAAAGAATCATTAATTGAATGAAGAAAGTTCTAGAAACCAAAAAATATTGTTATGAAGAAAGTGTGGTATCATTCACACACTTAAACATCAAATTTCACGCCCATAAAACTTAAGAATAACTTTGACATCAAACTTCGCATTGCCCCCCTTCAAGTTTTGGTTTTTGTCAAAATTCACTTTATGTTTGAATGGATCCAACTTTAGCAAAGTTTGAACATACCCAATTTTCTTATTAAATAATTTTTTTAGTCAATAAAAAATGTATCAAAAAGAGAATACAAAAAAAAAAATAGTTTTTCAAATAATAAAATTGTGATGAACACAAAAAAAATGCAATACAAGTTGAATTCGTATTTGTAAATAAGATTTTTTGTTGATTCATGTCGTCTTACACAATATTTTTATTTATTCCATTTTTCTTTTTATTACCCTCATTTAATTAAACTTGAAAGTTTTTTTAGGGGTATGTAGAAAAAAAGGATTCTTGAAATATAAAAATATTTCTATTACAAAGCAAGTGACTTACTATAACCAATAGGGGTGATTTGTCAATGTAATAATAGTTCTTTATCTGAATATATATAGAACCATGTGCCATGTTAATTCCATATAGGTCTTGTCTTAAAAACATCTCATTGTATCACTCTTATAAAATCCCCGAAAGTTTTTTACAACCGTGCCATAGGCACGACGGGTACACCCTAGTGTGTGTGTGTGTGTATATATATATCGTCCACTCATTGAGCGGGTTTACAACTAGTTAATATATAGAAATGGAAGCTGTAAACATAAATTTGACATGTGTCGACACACTTTGATCTCCATTCAATACCTTAGGTTTCGGTCTCACCTAATTCATTTCCCACCTGAAACTTTTCATATATTTATCTCCATTCATAATTGTTGCTTTGATCAATGCATTTGATGCCTTATATCTGTTTATCTTCCACAACTTGTATATTGAGTCTCTGTTCCAATCGTTCAGTGTCTCTCTACCTCTCTATCATCCTCACTTTACACTATATGTTGCCTCAACTGCAACTTTAACTCATTCAATGATGGAAACATCTCAATTTAAACAGTCGTGCTACAAGCTGATGTGATCTTTTCTTTACCAGTCCCTTTTTGTCAGACGCGAATTATATGTGACAATTCCATATTTCAGATTGGAGCAGCCTAATATAGATTGTAATCACAAATTGATTAAATTTGAAGGCAAATTGAAAGGTGTATACGAATTATGTTTTTTTTAATATTTTTGGTTCTGTTTTTATGGTTCTACATGGGTTGTTTAATAAGGAAAAAAATGCCTGTAATGATTTGCTTTTTCCTCTTACTCATACTTTATAGTTAAAAATAATGTTTACATGCTTTATAATTATAGTTCTTCCCATATATATATATATATATATATATATATATAGCTTTTTCATTTGAGAATTTCTGACATTACATAGGTTTGTAGCAGGACCAAAAGTAATAAATCCTATGGTAGTCATATTTTTTTCACACTATTTTTTGTAAGAGAGGTGATATTCCCAACCCAAAATAATCTCCATAACACCATAAAATACAAAGGTAATATTTTTACCATCAAACACCATAAATTTTCACTTTTAGTTTTGCTAAAAAGTCTATCATACCCTCCTTCTACAAAGACTCAAACCCTCCAAAAAGAACCTAATTCTCTTTCTCCAAAGGCTCAAACCCATCAAAATAACTCTCCTTCTCCGAAGGCTCAATCCCACTAAAAAAACTTCAAAGCCCTCATTCTCCAAGGCTCCTAGGTTCAAACCTTCTCCTTCCCCAAAGGATGCTCAAGATTGGACTCATTGTATTGAGTTTAGAGAAGAAGTCCCGAGAAAGAAAAAAAAGTTGTTAAGACTTTCTATGCTTACCTGTAACCGTAGACAATGGTATATTACAGCCTAAGTTCGTCGTGGTACCTCATGGTTTAAGTTGGCCGTATAATATGGTATATCACGGCTTAACCTGGCCGTATAATACGGTATATCACGGATTAACTTGGATGTATAATATGGTATATCACGGCTTAACCTGGATGTGAAAATGCATGTCACGGTTTGCGTTGGCCGTTGTCTTTTTATCACGGCATGGGTTGGTTGTGGTCTCCTTATCACGACGTGGGTTGGTCGTAATCTTTTAACCACGATTTTAGTTGATTGTGGTTTTCATCCGATAATTCAGATATTTTGAGATATTTTTATTTAAATTCTTTTTTCTAGTCCTTTACTATATATATGTAAGTTGTATTTGTTAGTTCATTATCTAGTTTTTAGTTTATTTAGGGTTTCCATTTATGGTATGTAAAGTAACATTCATCTTCTTCCTCCTTTAATTCAAGATCTTTTTTGTCATTTCAAGCATTATTAATAGTTTTCTTAAATAATTTATTAATTTCTTATTTATTTCCTTTATGCGTAAAGGATTTAATGGTGTATATCATATATGTGCCATATTTACGCCCTTGCGTGTGTAACCTCCAGAATATTTGTTGATGCCAAAATCAGAGTAGGCTTTTATGAGAATTTAGGGGGTGATAACTCAAGATTTGATATATAGTCAAAATGAGATTTAATCTTGCAAAAGCTTTTCTTCTAATGTAACCGTTTATAATTTATAATTAATCTGAGGTGAGGGATATCATTCTCAATCTATACTTTTTATTTTTATGTTTAACTTAGTTTAAATACATGCAACAATGTTTAGTAATAAAACATTGTAAATTTGATAATAAAATCACAATATTTACAAATAATCACATTTTTTAAAAACCACAATATTTACCAACCACAATGTACAAACAATCACATCTTTTAACAAACAAACACATCTTTTAACAAATAATCAACCACATTGTACAAACAATCACATTTATTAACAACCACAATATTTACCACACTCTTATCTAATAAAATATAATAAAAAAATCACATTTATTTAACAAAGTAATAAAGTTGGGCACAATTTTTTTCGTGAAATTGTAAGAGAACACCTTGTGTTAGGGTCCGATTCGTCCTTCTCCTTTTTTGGTATGTGACTTGGTTTGCTAGGTGTACTCACTGATATCTATAGTTACGTCTGTGATCCCATTTCTTTAAATTCAATTTTTCTTACCCTATTGTGTCAATTATTAGGAATATATAATTCCCCTTTATAATACTATCTTGTCATATACTAATAAATTTATTTATTAATTTTGTTTGTCCTAAGGATGAACTTGCTCACTTAGTTACATTTAGGACCCGATACTATGATGACTGAGATGCTGCTGCAAATGAATCTAGCCGTGGGGGTAAGGCCACAACATAGAGGAATGGAGTTGTGCTATATAGCACAATAGAACATTCATCTCTGGTACGCAATAAAGACGAGTGTTCTATTGCGCTATATAGCACATCTCCATTCCTCTATGTTGTAGCCTTACCCCCACTGTTAGATTCATTTTCAGAAGCATCTCACTCAAATTAGTATCAGGCCCTAAATGCAGCTAAGTGAGCAAGATCATGTAGATGATAAGAAAAATTAATAAATTAATAAATTAATAAATAAATTTATTAATATTTGAGATATTAGTATTATAAAGGGAATTTTAGATTACTAATAATTGACATGATAGTTTAAAAAAATTAAATTCAAACAAATGGGATTACATATGAACGTTTGGATATTGAGCGAGTATACCTAGCAAACCCCGTTACCTAGCACATAATCACTGGTGTAGTCACAGATGCAGTCACATGTGGTCTACCAGCTCCCCATTTAATGGATGTGCAATAAAATAGGGGAATAAGAATTTAAAATGAGAATAATCATCGAAACTTAAAAAATTAAACTCGAAAGGAAAACACGGACACCCCAGGCCGTGAGTTGTTACAATAAATGGCCTAGTTAGGCCGTGAGTTGTTAAAAATTACGACCAATCCAAACCATGACTTATTAACAACCATGGCCCATCTAAACCGTGAGTTGTTGAAAATCACGGCTAACTTGGGCCGTTGATATGGAAACTTTGTTGGTATATTGCAACCGTGAATATGAGTGCCACGACTGAACTTGGTCGTGGAAACTCATCACCTACGGTTACGGGTGACCGTGAGGAATCCAATATAAAAACTAGGGTTTGGTTTTGTACATTAACTTAAGGTTCATTGTCGACAAAAAATAGGGTTTTGTTATGTAGTTATGAATTAAACATGTATAAAAACACAAGTATATAGATTAAACATGTATAAATACCAAGTTTATAATTTAAACATCTATAAATACACAAGTATATAGATTTGAAATACATACATGCATATTTTGTGGGTTATGGAGTGAATATCTGGTTGGTTGTGAAGTTATGGAGTTATGGATTGGTTTTGTAGTTAGGTTTTGGAGTGTTAGTAATATAGAGAAAAGAGTAGAGAAAGAGAGGGGTGAAAAAATGAAGTATTTTTTTAATTTTGGGTTTATATAATGGAGTTTGAAATTGTGGTGTTGAGTTTTTGGTGTTAGTGAGATGTATAATTGATTTTGGTGGTGTTTTGAAGTAAGTGGTGTTATGGAGAGTATTTTGGGGTGAGAGTATCACCACCCATAAAAATAATATTCATGCATTTGTAAGGGGTTAAGGAGATAGAAACTTATTTTTCACTTATATCACTTGGTTTTCGTCTCTTAAAGTTTTCACACATATAGCTTGCTTTGGGTGGATTATATACTAGAAGATATAAGGTGTTTTAGACATATAAGAAAACATTAATGTTGGGGATTTTTCAACAAAATCTTCTACCTCATCCTTGTCTCCTATATCGAATTACCTACTATTGTTATAGGATTAAGACTAGAATGTAACTCACGCGATGCGCGAGCATACGTAATAATACCTAAAAATACATCATAAAAATTTCAACAATTCAAATAAGGAGTTAACCATAAAATAAACTTTATCATACTAAGACTACATGTTAGGGATGAATAATTTACAAATTTACCACCCATAGTTAGCAATCCTATTCCTTACACTAATATTGTTATACTTGTAAATTAGTATAATAAATAAAATGAGTAATGATTGTTAATTATACATGGAGTCTCTAGCTGAGTACTATAGTAAAGCCTCATCAACCTATAGTACTACCCTATTAGAGGTATAATAATGATAGAGCCGCGAATCTGAAATAGGACATGAGTAAGGAAAAAGAAAAAATTCCATTATTGTCATTAGATAAGTGCATACGCTATTTTTTGTAAGGACACAAATTTCCAATTGAGTCTTAATGTAGTGTTGGCTCAATCACGGACAAAAACATTTGAGTCATAGGATAGATTTCATGTATATCCTTCCAAGCCTATGACATATTTGTTGAAGACGTAGTGGCCATATTTGTAAAGCTTCATCATTGCCGAGTTTCTAGTGCCTCGTTTCTACGTCATCAACTTGAACATTCCATAGTCTCCAAAATGTATGAATGCATTTTTAAATATATTGGAAGACTTGGAATAATTTTATAATGGGTGTAATTTTATTTTAAAATGAATTTTATTTTTAGAATGCTACTTTAGAAACTTTGAATAAAAGGTTTTTGGGCTTAATATGCAAAATTGGACTTATGAAATTTCGTTCGAAATTGTCGTTTGAACGATAATGTCGTTCGAATGAGAATTTCGTTCGAACGAGTTTTCCAATGAGTTTTCCATTTTGTCCACTGGAACATCGTTAGATGTTCGTTATAATTAGACTTCGTTCGAACAAAAATCTCGTTCGAACCAGATTTCCGGGGGGGGGGGGGACAGTTTTGGAAGTTTTTACCCATTTTCCCACTCCTTTGTCCCACTTCCTTTTAGCAGTATAAAACTACTTTTGGGATAAATTTTTCATGAGAATTTTGTAACATCTTTGAGAGTTTTTGAGAGAAAATATTTCCAAACAAAAGTCCCAGTTTTCATGTGTCAATTTATCTAGAAAATTCTCTCATACACATGTGTTTACACCCATAAAATCAGTTTATGTTTATTCCAAGTTCTTAAATATATATATCTTGCTGGAGTTGTTTGGCACCATTGGTTCGTCTCTACCACAAGAAGGAGAAGTTTGGGTTTACTTCTATATCCCTCAAAGAAGAAGAAGCTTTTGTTTTTTTGTGGCATTCTCACATGGTAAAAGGCACCATGTGTGGTTGGTGGTTGCTTAGTCTCAATTGGTGGACTCCAAGGTTCCGGTGAACTCCGAGATTATTCGCTAAGCGGAGGTTGAAGATCGAAGGAGTGCGTCAAGGTTTGAAGGGAGTCGAGTCAATTGTGTAAGTCCTCCTGTCGAGTCTTTGTAAAATTCATACAGTACTTAGTGAATTTGTTAGGCCAGGGCCGTCCGAAGTTTTTCCCAATTTGGGTTTTTCCTTGTACATCGTCGTGTTGTGGGATTGTGAATTTATTTTATCTTTTGCAAAAACCACCTAGAACGCATGCTTAGGGTAAAAAGATAAAATTGGGTTTAATTCACTTCTTTTGTTTAATTTGGTGCTAAAATTAATTTGGGTGAAATTTGGATTTATTTAATTCTAGTCAGTAATATAATTTAGTAAAATTTAGTTTTGCATAAATTGCAAATTGAATTAATTAATGTTAGGCAAATTTCTAGGACTTGAGTTAAATTAATTTGGTAACCATCTTTATTCCGCATTAAAGGAAATTTATATTGAAAGATTTTAAAATTGGGGGTCCCTCGCACGTTCTCAGGTTGGTATCAGAGCCAGAGCACTAATTTATTGCGTTAAGGTCCTTTTAAATATTTTTGGTTAAAAATGAAATTTTCCCCATTTTCAAAATTTCCTGTTTTCGATGGTTGCAATTACATGTATTGGAAGGCGCATATGAAATTGGCACTAAAATCTATCGACGAGAGAGTTTGGTTGTCAGTTGTTAACGGGTGGTCCCCACCCACACATTTAGTAAAAAATGACCATGTTCCCAAACCCGTAGATAGATGGAGTGAGAATGAATTTAAACTTGCTAATTTTAATTCCCGAGGTTTAAATGCCTTGTTTAACACTGTCACACCAGATGAATTCCTACGTATCATGACATGTGAAACCGCTAAGGAAGCTTGGGATATATTATAACTCACTCACGAGGGAACCAGTGTCGTTAAGGCTTCTAAACTCCAAAACTTCACCACTCAATTTGAAACCATAAAAATGAATGAAAAAGAAATCTTTGATGAATTTTATGCTAGACTTTCCGATATCATAAATTCATCATTTAATTTGGAAGAGAAAATACCCGACGACCGAGTAGTAAAGAAAATTTTAAGGTCCCTACTCAAGAGATTTATCCCCAAAGTGATCGTCTTAAATTCTTTACCCAACTTGAGGAACTAGTAGGTGATTTACAAACTTATGAACTAGATATGTTCCCCTCCAAAAATGAAAAGAAAATTGACAAGGGCATTGCTTTGAAAGCCCGAAACGAGGAAAAACAAGTTGTGGTTGATGAGAGTGATCGTGACTCGGAGGACATGGTTATGTTTGCTAGGACATTTCTTAAAATTAATAAAGATAAGTTTAAAAATGATTTTAAGAAATTTGAAAATTCTAAGCATGACAAAGCCGAAAAGATCCCTAAAACTTTTCATGAAAACCTTAATAGGACGAGTCTAATAGGTGTAACGGTTTTGAGGGTTATGGTCATAGGGCTTTTGAATGCCCCACTAAACTAAGGAAAGAGGGTAACCAATTTCATATAATGCTACCCTTAGTGATAGTGATAAGGAAGAGGGGCCCGCTTCCCCCATTGAGCGTAATTTTTTCGTGTTCATGGCAAGTCATGTGAGCACCGATAATGAATCGTGCCATGAAGATATACAAATACATGACACTTCCGAGGTCAAATTTTATGATTCCCTTTTTTTTATGGTTGTGATAGTGAAGAAGAGAGAGAAAATGAAAATGAAGAAGAGGTTAATGTGAGTGAACTTCAATTTGCATTTCAAGAACTATACGATGAATCTATTAAATTAAAAAGAGAAAATTTGAAGCTAAAAGCTAGTTTAAAGGAGCGTACCAAGGTTATCGATGAGAGTGCATTAGTTGATGACCTTAGTGATAATACGCAAATATGGCATATTTCATCCGTCGAACCTACGCATTTTAGCCCCCTCGGGTGCCTTAATCTCTATACTTAAGCCCGTTAACCAGACGACCTCGGTTTATATTGTTAACATGCTATATGAGGTATAATTGGGCTTTTGTAGGTATTTAGGTACTAAGAATGGAGTTCGAACGCATTCCGCTCAAGTTCCGTACCCAATCGCACGTTCAAGGGAAATCGGGTCAATTCACAATTTGGGCACCTGACCCGACATCTCACGAAAGTTGTATCCCTCCTCGCAAGCTTCGCGTGGCCGTAAATGGTGCATAATTCCAATTCAGAACAAAGAAGTTACGACGATTTTAGCGGAAGAGAATTGCATTCAAGCCAAAACAGGAGGAAAGGACATTCTTCCCTGCTTGATCGATCGATCGATCAATCAAAAGGATCGATCGATCGATCCTTCAGATTTTTGCCACGATTTCAACTATCGATCAATCGACCAAAGGGGTCGATCGACCGATCCCCTATTTTCTGCAGATATTTTCCTTTTCTTTTCTTTTTTCTTTTCTTTTATTCCAACTTACTATATATGGGAATTTTGTTCTAATATCAGGGATATTCAATTTTAATTAGTTTATGCTTAAGGTTGTGGGTTTTGAGAGCTTGGCTTCATTTCTCTTTGGGTTGACAACCATATGGGTTGTCAACCATATGGGTTGTTTATGTTGAACTTTCATCTTCCATCTCCATTTATATAATTGTTCTTGCTTAATTCTTGCTTTGTAGATTAATTTCCATGCTTTGTTAACTAGTTTACTTGCTTTAATTCTTGTTTTCCTAGTTTAATTAGTTGTAATTTACTTTAATCATTATGTGCCCCTAGATAAATAGGGTCGGTATGTCGTTCTGCCATTAACGGGCCCCGAGCTTCGAAAATTAGGTTTTGTGCAAAATTGCATTTAATTGAACTTGTACAAATTTAAGTCGGATTATTACACGCTTAACTTTCTCTGTCATGCAACGTTAGTGTTTATAGCGATAATCTGAGTTTAATCCGCGTGTGACCAATTTTCGGTTAAATGTTTAATCTCGCAACTTTGGATTGAATTCCTTATTAGGTGATGTTTATGCTTAATTGATAATGCTCGATTAAATTTTTCTTGAGTCAGAATTCTGATTAGTAGTTGTTTCGATCTGTATGGTTAGATGTTATCCCAATCCTCGCTTTACTTTTGTGTAGACTTAACTTCTCTTTTTCCTTTTATTTACAACCACCCATCACCTTTTTACACTTTTATTCCTGAATTAATAATCCAATTAAAATCTATCGAACACTCCCTGTGGATTCGAGACCCGACTTACCGCTATACTTATATCGCAAGTGTAATTGTAACTTAGGTCTTTGTATAGTTCAGGTGAGCCGAATATAACATGACCGGCGCGTAGGTGACTCTCGCGCTGTGGCAAAACCTGCCGACTATCAAAATGGTTCCGTTGCCGAGGACTAGTTTGTTTTAGACTTTATTTGATTTAGTATTTCATAGCATTTTCTTTCTATTTGTATTTTTTGCCTAACATTTTTGTAGGACGTCTACATTTGAGCTCTAAGAAACGCTTGAATTTTTCACGCGTGCATCTACTTTATGGAATTCGCCACTTCGAGCCATTTTTGGGGTAAGCATGTCTTATTCCAATTCTTTCGGTAATCATTGTGATAATTCTCAAAATTCCCATATTCCTTTGACTTTTGGTCAAAACTTAGAATCCCGAAAAATTGCAAATTCAAAAATGACTTTGGGCGAGTATTACAAAAGTCAAGCTTTGGAGTGCGTATATTTTGAGGATGATGATAATGATTTTGGGCCTTTACCTCCTTATTATAGGAATTTTGAAACGAATTGCAATAGTTTTCAAAACTCCTATAATAACGAGTTTAACTTTTGTGCCGATAATGATTTTCAAACTCCTTATTTTCCAGCATCCGCACCTCGGCCTATGACTTTCGGTGAGGGTTTGATTATGCTTGAGAACGAGAGGTATGAAGAACGTTATCGGGAAGAACATCGTTGTTGGGAGCAAGACTTTGATTTATTATTCGAATCCGACGACGATTTCTCTTTCGAGACTTTTGAATTCGAGGAATGTTTTGAACCAATGGAGGACTTTGTGCCTACTATAAAACAAATCATTCGTCACTTGACCCATCTTGTAATTGAGAATGAAAGCGGGGATGAAATGGATGTAGTGTCTATTTGCAATGAGATGATTTCTTCTTTGGATCCCTAAGAAGAAAGTTTCATTGAAATTAATCCTATCTCCTTTGAAATTCCAACTTTGAGTGATGATAACTCATCTCTTGAGTTTGAATTTCTTTCCTCCCCATTTTCATTCTCCATTATCACTTCGTCACAATTACCCGATGAATCGGTACTGAATTTTAAAACGTTCAACCCTTTCACTGACGAGGAATGCTTTCTCGATTTGCATTCAATGAAGGAATCTTTGCCCTCGTGTGCGCCACCTCCCATTCCGCTTGCTAAATATTTGGGAGGATATTCTGCTTTTCTCGATCCCCACATGTTTTTGTCACCCGTTCAATCCAAATCCCCCATCATCCCTCCAAAACTTTTAATTGACGATTGTTCATTTCTTCCGCCTTACACATGCCTTCTGTTGTTCAAACGGAATCCATATTTTTCGGAAGGCATGCTTGTATGTGAGGGTACACTGGTTATCCTCCAAAGTCAAATAGTTTTTGCGGTGGACCCTCAGCTATTTAGACGTCTAGTGTATAGTTAGTGTGAAGCCTAAATAGTAGGTTGTATATAGATAGCTTTTTTTCTTTCTTTCTTTTTATCTTTTCTTTCTTTTTCAATTTAGTCTAGTGTAATTAGTTAACTTTTTGTTATTTGTTTTTTCTATGCTCGGTACTAACATGTTTTGTAGATTCTTTGTACTTGTTCTTATGGGGATCGCTCCAATTTTGGGTAATATCGCTCTTGTCCTCCCTTTAACTTGGTTCTTATTTCACATTGAGGACAATGTCAGGTTTTAAGTTAGGGGGTGTGGGATATTCTATCCATTTCTTTAGCTAGTCCATGTTTTTGCTCACATGTTAGTTACTTAGTATGCTTTTCTTAGAAAATTGAAAATTTTAAAAATATTTTCTTTCTTTTTTCTTCTTTGTTGGTCATTTTACCTTTGTTTTCGATGATAAATTTTAATAATTGCCCGATCCAATAGACAACTCAATGATGCATGTTCTTAATTTTAGAAGTTATTAGACTTTAGTCCTCAATCATTGATATTATGAATAACTTCATGAATTAAAGTTTAATCCCATGAGCACATGCACTTTTCTTGATTTATTGATTCGGTTTAAGATTTTTATAACTCGGTAATCTTTTGTTGCATTGTATCTACTTACACCGAGTAAGCTTTGTACCTTTCATCGTTTGTGAGTGTATACACTATTCTTTCTTCTTTGAAAACGTTACAATCGTTGGTAATCTCTCTACTCTTTCATTTGATCATTCATTAATTGAGTTCATATATGAAATGTGTTGCTTGAACATGATTTTCAAAGTTTGTTTTGACTCGAGAATTGCGTAAAGTTTATGAAATGTTCATAGACCATCCTTTCTATATCACCCATATTGACCTTGACCTCACCTTATACGTTTACCCTCGTCAACCTCTTTGAGCCTAAATACCAGCCTTTCATTTCATTACCCAAAATCCCATAACCAACTCCACATTAGAGTTATAAGCCATACATATTACCTTTCGTACCTTTGTTTGAAATCATACTTGGGATTGAACGTTGTTGTTGTGATTGCGGTTGCAATTTAGGCATATGAGCGTGAGAAAAGTAAAGAAAAGATATGTGAAAAAAGTGAAGAAAAAGAGAAAGAAAAAAGCAAAAGAAAACAAAAGAAAAAAGTGAGAAAAAGAAAAAAAGAAAAGAAAGAGAAAGTTGTAAATGTTGTATACAGTTTAATAAGATTTGAGTGCTCTCCCCAATGATATATCTAATGCTCATTTGGAAATCAATTGTCCAATTTTGAAATTGCCCACTTTTTCCCATTATCCCGAGTTTCATCCACAAACACCTTTAAATCTGTATATACATCCCTTTCATTTCGTAACCTAGCCTAGCCTACATTATAACCCTATTAAAGTCCTATGTGATGTTAAGTAAATATAATTCAAAGGCTTAAGTAGTTTTGATAATCTGTGAAAATTCCTTTCGCCACTTTTATATGTGCGGTATCCTTTCATTGAGATTACAGTTTTTATTTCATATATAGCGTTCTTCATTTGTGACATGTGCGTGGCCTAGTTTCCCTTTACATTTACTCCTTATGCCCGCATGTACCGTGTCTTACCTCCTTGTTTCAAGTGAATTCATTTGCTGAGTGTAATACCTGTGAGGATTGACTTTTATGCATGCTTTGATATTTAGTATCCGAGTTATTTAAGTTTTTGCCAAATCATATTTTGTGTGTGCTCACTCCCCTCCCACATGTTAAAGTTTCAATTCATTGAGGTGCATTCAATAATGTTAATAACTACAGACTTTTCACGTGAATTCATTTTCTTTGCTAATAACATGTTGAAATCTTGTTCGTATTGAGCTTGTCGCATGTTGGTTTGGGCTTATTTTGAGGAAAATTTAGGATGTTTATGGGTTTCATCCCTGAAAACCCTCACGAGACGACACTCGTCCACTAGGGTAACCTGGGAGTTTAACGGCTTATTGCATACGCTAAATGCAATAGAATCGCCCGTGAAAGTGGCCTTACGCTTTTATACCATATTTTTATACTATCTCCTATTTTGGTTTACTTATTGTTCTTGTTGCATCCTATTTCATTGCTAGGGACTAGCAATGTGTAAGTTAGTGGGTGTGATAATACGCAAATATTGCGTATTTCATCCGTCGAACCTACGCATTTTAGCCCCCTCGGGTGCCTTAATCTCTATATTTAAGCTCGTTAACCAGACAACCTCGGTTTATATTGTTAACATGCTATATGAGGTATAATTGGGTTTTTGTAGGTATTTGGGTACTAAGAATGGAGTTCGGACGCATTCTGCTCAAGTTCTGTACACAATCGCACGTTCAAGGGTAATCTAGTCAATTCAAAGTTTGGGGACCTGGCTCGACATCTCTTGGAAGTTTTATCCCTCCTCAAAAGCTTCGTGTGGCCGCAAACGGTGTGCAATTTCGATTCAGAACGAAGAAGTTACGGCGATTTTAGCGAAAGGGAATTGCATTCAAGCCAAAACAGGAGGAAAGGAGATTCTGCCCTGCTTGATCGATCGATCGATCCTTCAGATTTTTTACACGATTTCAACTATCGATCGATTAACCAAAGGGGTCGATCGATCGATCCCCTATTTTTTACAAATATTTTTATTTTCTTTTCTGTCTTCTTCTCTTTTATCCCAACTTACGATATATGGGAATTTTGTTGTAATATCAGGGATATTCAGTTTTATTTAGTTTAAGCTTAGGGTTGTGGGTTTTGAGAGCTTGGCGTCATTTCTCTTTGGGTTGACAACCATATGGGTTGTGTATATTGAACTATCATCTTCCATCTTCATTTATATAATTGTTCTTGCTTAATTCTTGCTTTGTAGATTAGTTTCCATGCTTTGTTAATTAGTTTACTTTCTTTAATTCTTGCTTTCCTAGTTTAATTAGTTGTAATTTACTTTAATCATTATGTGCCCTTAGATAAATAGGGTCGGGATGTCGTTCTGCCATTAACAGACCCCGAGCTCTGAAAATTAGGTTATGTGCAAAATTGCGTTTAATTGAACCCGCGCGAATTAAAGTCAGATTATTACCCATTTAACTTTATCTGTCATGCAACGTTAGTGTTTATAGCGATAATCCGTGTTTAATCCGCGTGTGACCAATTTTCGGTTAAATGTTTAATCTCTCAACTTTGGATTGAATTCCTTATTGTGTGATGTTTATGCTTAATTGCTAATGCTCGATTAAATTGCTCTCGAGCCGGAATTCTGATTAGTAGTTATTTTGATCTGTATGGTTGGATGTTATTCCAATCCTCGCTTTACTTTTGTGTAGACTTAACTTCACTTTTTACTTTTATTTACAACCACCCAACTCATTTTTACACTTTTATTCCTGAATTAATAATCCAATTAGAATATGTCGAACACTCCCTGTGGATTCGATACCCGACTTACCACTATACTTGTATCGCAAGTGTGGTCGTAACTTAGGTCTTTGTATAGTTCAGGTGAGCCGAATATAACACGACCGACGCATAGGTGACTCTCTCGCTGTGGCAAAACCTGCCGACTATCACTTAGGACACGAGAGAGAGCTCTTCGAGAGAAGATTGTGTATGTAGAAGTCGAGAGAGATAGCCTTAAGGGCTTAATGGAATCCTTGAAAAAGGAGCTTCTCACGTTTGAAGAGCGCAATGTTTTATTAGAGTCTCACATTTTAGATTTAGAAAATAAATTAAAAGACTCTAGTAAAGTCAAATTTGATTTGGTGTGTCGTTCAGAGAAATTAGCTAAAATATTAGGAACGGTCCAAATTAAAAATGACACATGTGGTTTAGGCTTCGATTCTTGTAAAAATTTCTTTATTAAAGCCAAAATCAATATTTTAATAGAATCATCTAGGAAAACCTTTAGAGATCAATCCTTAGGTACCATCTCTCGACGCGTTTTTACTTGTTCTCATTATGGTCGAAAAGGTCATATTAGGAAGTTTTTCTTTGATCTTAAACGAGATCCTAGAAAATTCCACCGTAAGGCAACCGAGGTAGATAAGATTCCTATATACCGAGATCGTTATTCTTCATTAGTTTGGGTTAGAAGATCCGACTTGGTAGCTTTATAAGATAGGATTTTTTATTCTTATTTACTTTCACACGATACCTCCCTTGCTAAACCCAAAGGTTGAATGCGTTAGTTGTTTACATACTCTAGCTTTTTGTGCTTGATATTATGTATCATTGCTAGGTGTATGCATGTTTAGTCATTTTTTCGTCATTGCTTTATTTCATATCTTATGCTAGAAATTATAACTTGTTTATCTTTTGTATTATATTTATTTTGTTCGCATTAAATGAAAAATACAAAAAGATTTTTGTTTATCATTTGTGTTTTACCATTTTAGTAATATAGGCTTAATGAAAATTTCAAATGATTTTTGTTTGTCTTTTGAGTAAATATCTTTGTTTTTTTGGTTGAAATTTTCAAAAACTCTAAACGATTTTTTTATTGTGTGTATTTTAGTTTGACACACTTTATGTGGCATATACTTGTGTTTGAATCCCATCTTTTTCGCTTCCATGCGGCTAGAACTTTTGGTTAAGATTGTCAACCCTTAAAATATTCTTTACCATGCTTACATGGAGCAATTGGATTTTGTGTTGCTTAATGGATTCTATTTTTATATGCCTCAATTCACACATGCACAAGCTCACTTGAAATTTTAACTTCACGTGTATATTTAAGCTTTGTGAGGTGTTCTCCCACCAATCTAGTCATCTACATATTTTGTGACCTAAGAGGACTTGTGCATGTTAAATCTGTTGCACGTGAGATTTGTGTGGTATAAAAAAATCACTACAAGAAAAATACTTTTTCATGACATTTTAAAAAAATGACTTTAAGACATTTAAAAGTGAAGTGTCATTAAAATTATACTACTATTACTCATATGACATGTTTTTTTATAAAGTGTCATTATATATTTATTAGTGTTAGTTTATGTGATACTTTAAATATAGGAGTCATATTTAATTATATCTATTATGACTTTTTTTAGTAAACTTATCGAATAAGTGTACTCTATATGACGTTTTTTCCCACAAAAAGTTTTGGACGCGCGCGTAATGAAAGATAGGCGGTTCTTTCCCTCCTCAAATCGTAAATTTTTTCTCGAAAGTGATAGCCCTCCCAAGAATGTAGCCAAACTCCTAACCTAAAATCCAAAATAACCTTTCGTTCCCACTGTCTTCTGATTTTAGTCGTCATTATGTACTCTCTCTCTCATTTAAAGTTTCAGTTTATAGAGTCTGATTTCGCATTTCAGATGTAAGATTTAGGGTTTCTAATGTAAAATCTGAATTCCTTCGGCTAGGAGGTGAATTCAAAAGCTATTTTATTTTATTTTTTTGTTGTGCTGATTTTGATGGATAACACTAGGAAATCTAATTGCATTTCGTGCCGATGTAGATATGATTATCTGATTATTCTGAATACCTGATAGAGGTTCTACTCTCTCTCTCTCGCTCTCTGTGTGTGTATATATATATATGCATGTTTGTATGTATGTATATAAGGTTTTCAAACCTAAGAGTTGGATTATATATCTTGCAGAGATTGATATAATTGGATTGGAGTTGGAAAAGCTTGCCCTATGATAAATTCAGGTCTTAATTGGAGGTATAATGAACTGAATTGTGTAAAGAGTAAGGGGATCTCTGAAATAGAAAAAGCTAGTAATTTCTTTTTTTCTGATTTGTAGAGAGTGATTTGTAGAGAGTCAGGGCATCATGCTAGGGATATAATTTAGTAAATTTTCTTGTTATTTATAGTGTAAGATGTAAATATGAATATGAATATAAATATGAGTGAATAGAGAGTAGTTTCTTTTATTTCAATGTGATGGCACTAGTATCTTTCCGAAAATAATATGATTTTAATTTGAATGGGTTTTGAAATTCCTATATTAGTAATGTTGACTGGCTTTCTAATTTTGTTTGGGAACATAGGTAGAGCTTACGGTTATAGTGAATTTGCACAAGCATATCAATTCTAGCTCCATATTGTTTACTTATACGGAAAAGGGGTGGAGTTGGGGTGATTAGGTTAAATCTTTTTGCGTTTGACGCTATGTTTTACTCATTTTCTGTAGGAACATGTTAGTAATCATATTAATTTAGTAGACAATGGTGAAAAAAATGTTTTTTTGTTTAATCATTGTAGGATGTTTGGAAATAAGCACTCATTGGATTGAATTTATTAGATGAGATTTCTTTGTCATGCACATTTAGGCATCCAATAATTACGCTGACGAGGTTGAGTTATAATGTATTGATTTAGGCATCCATTCGGCATCCAATAATTAAACACTGGCTTCCATTGATTTAGAAAATTAAATGTACATACATAAAAGTTAGAATAGTTTTATTTAGTTTGTTGCAAGAAAAGTCATGACTGATTGCCTAGATGATTTATATTGAGTTGGTGGAGTATCATATGGATTGACTTTTGGGTTGTGTTTGCAAATTATTTTAAAATTTTCATTTGAAACTATATTGAGTTGGTCTTATAATTGTTCTTTTTGTGTTTTGTAGTTCGTAGTTGTAGACATTACTCTTGAGAACACCATGTATGTTTTTTCATGCTTGATTGGTTTGGTATATCAAGGCCTTTTTTTCAATTTGGGTGGATCTGAAGATAAATGGTTTAAGTTTCCACTTCCAAGTCTTCAATTGTGATTTTTCAACTTCACTACTTATACCATGTTGAATTCTTAAGAGGGAACTTAAGAGGGAAAGTTAGACATGTTGAATTCTACACTACACTCATATTGGTTTCTAGGTTTCCATACAGTTGGACCTGATATTTGCAAAGGTCAGGGTATTTGGGCGAACCTTTTTTCTTCCTAAATGTATTTTAGTTTTCCATATCTTATTGACATTATGACTTCAAAATTTGTTGTTGATTCTGGCACTTTTCTTTGTTGGTGATGATAAGCCAATTGGAAGGTTTGGTAACCAATCATATCTTCAAAGTTCTTTTGCATTGAGGGTATTTAGTGGGAACATGGTGAAGATTTTTTTGTGTTTCCCGACTCACACGTGATAGTGGAGAAGATAACGTCTCAATTTTTAGGTTTTAGAAATTATGGTTAGGGCTTGTGATTTGGGGAAGAAGGGGAAGGTTGAAGAATATGAGAGCATTATTATCCAAGTTTTTTAGGGGACTAAGTCAAAATATTAATTATTGAGTTTTTTTTAATGAAAAAGTAATGATGTTAGATTCTAGGGGTTATGTCTGATTTTGGACAGTGGGGTGGGGTTAAGTCTAAATATGGTATTATTGCAGGGGCTATGTCAAAAAAGCCTAACATTTTAAAGATTTTTTGTATGGGTAATGGTGTTTTTGATGATTTTTTGAAATTCTAACGGTATTTTTTGAAAAAATAACTTTAACATTTTAGAATTAATAGTTGTACAATAATAAAAGTTTCTTTCAAATTTTGTTAAATGTTAACTATTGTATTTAAAGTATGTTAAAATTGAATCACTAAATAGTAAAAACTAGGTTAAAGAAGATTTACAAAGGCAAATAAGTCATATATAGGATCAAAGCAAGGTAATAATGTAACCTAAATGATTTTTTGGGCCTTCACATATGGGTCATTTATGAACGTTTTCATTAGATAGGTCCCATTCTTTGTTTCACCATGAATTAAGTCTCACAATAATACCATTGAAAGTTTACCAAAATACGCCAATATTATTTTGTACCTCTCCAAAATTGGTTTGTTCTGAGACGTTGGACATATTCAATCTTCTTGCAGCATTCATTTTGCCTCTTGTCTCACCCCTGGGATAGGTGCAATATCGGGACAAGGTAACTCTAATTTTTTTCAAACAAAATTGTTTTGATTTTAAAAGTATATTGACTTGTTTAATTATAGTAGATGGAAAATGGGTGAATTTGGGTGGGTTTGAGCGGAACAAATATGGATTGTGCCAGATTTGTGCAGGCTATATATGTGTTATGTTAATAGATGAGTTGGGCCAACCCATTTTTTTTTACGACCAGTGGGTTTTACTTTTATTCCAATCTTTATCGGTTTTGTCATCTGCATATTTATTCCATTTTTTGAGAGAGAGGGAGAGAGAGAGAGAGCAGGTTTTCAATAAGTGGGCAACCCTTGTTAATAATCACTTTCACAACAATGCTCAAGTCCAAAGTCTTAAGGCATTTGAAAATTATAATGGGTTTCCCACTTCCACCCACACAAACTCATTTTTAGTCCATTTTAATCATTATTTAGGCCCGAATTTTGCCCATAACAGGAGAATATGGGAATCTCTTTAAGTGTGGATTAATATTGCTAATACTATTTAATTTTGATATTTAAAAAAGATTAAAAAAATAGTTAATTTTCATATAAATGCATAAAAATGTGAAAAGTAGGTATTGTAGTCACCTAGAATGAGGTTCTAGGAGACTGTGTCGTAATACATAGATTTGTCGCTGCATTCCAACTGTCGCGCGACCTGCCCACGACAGTTGGTCTGCTGCATGAACAAACATTTGCTGATCTTAAACAACTTGTTTGGGAGTAATTAATTAGTTTTCTCCATACTCTATAGGGAAAAAATCACTATGTAGGTGCATCACCTTAAAGATGGTCTAATGCTATTTTATACCACCATTTTGCTCTTTTTGATTCACTAGAGCAATGTAAAAAATGTCAATGTGATCCCAAACAAGCAAATTCAGAAGCAACATACTTATGATTGGGGCAACAGACCAATTGCCTTGGCCAAGGGATGCACGCCAATTGGAATTCCGCAGAAAGCCCTCCTTTTTTATTTTTTATTTTTTTATTTTATTTATTTATTTACCACTATTTATGTTTTGTTTTTGTTTAACCGTTGATAAACCCATACAATGAAAAACATACAATTAAAAAAATCCATTAACACAAAACACCATAAGGCGCCAAACCAATTTCACAAATGCCCTTGTAAATTGTATCCCAAAGCCATATGTGTTGCGGAGTCGTGAAGGTGAGGTTATGAAAATATTCGATCTGTACTATTTATCTCATCGCGTTTGAGAAACTCCACGGGCTCTGGTATGACTTCTCGATCTTTGGGTTGCCACACTGGAAGATCAGGTTTATCCCATTCATCTTCTACGATAATGTTGTGAAGAATGATACGGGTCATCACGATTCACCCTAGATCATCATGACACCCAAGATGAGTTGGTACTTTGAAAATAATGAAGCAATATTGTAAAACATCAATACCACATTCCATATCCTTTTTATCCTCTTGACATTATGTGAAGTATTTTTTTTGGTCTGCGACTATGCAATTTGGACAAAGGCGGACTATTTTAGGTATATGATGTCTAAAGGGTAATTTTCCATATTATACAATCTTCCATTTATAACTTAATTTCATATAGGCCGCGTACCATGTATTCGCTCCTCGAAAACATTCGACTGATTGAAAACGCTCAAATCGTTATTTGCATCTGACGTATCAAAACACGCATGCTAATTTAGAGGTCGTGGTCATCTACGAGTTCCATGACTTTGACCGCCTCGTAAAATATCTTTTACGTCTTAATCATGTGATCTCAAGTAAAACATACTCATCAATTGAACCGACCGAGCGTCCATATGAGAGCATTCAGAGAGCTGCTATCTTTTTATGGACATCAAATAAAACTCTCATTTCTTAGTTCCTTACAAATTCTCATTATAAGATGATGTCCCATAAAGAATATGGAGTAACAATGAGATGCCCTCCTTTTATATTTTTGTTGACCTTTCAATCGGGTGACGCGACACATTTCGTTGTGCGTCGATCTTAAAAAATTGGAGAATTGCACTCCCCATCAAGCGGTGCATTTGTTGATCAAAATCGTCATCACCCCTTGGCTCATTAAGAAATTTATTGAGGGAATCACTAGACGAAGACATTATCTAAAAAAAAAGTTGATAAAATTTCACAACTTATAATTAAAATTGAATTGTCTTTATTGTTTATAGTGAATTTGAAAAACTAGCCGTTAGACACAACACAAAAGTAGTTGCTAAAAATGGCCATTGGTCCTGCGGTAAATCAAATTTCGTTGGTCGCCAAGGTGTGCATCATTTTTTTTTTCACGGGAAGGTAACCTATGTTGATACTCTTGAAAAATAACCCATTTTGGTGGAGAAAATGGCATTAAAGCATTTTGGTGGAGCAAAATGCTCCAATGCCTTGGATATGGTCTAAAATATTAAAATATTATTGTGGTTGAAATAATGTTACAAATATTTATTATGTGGTATTCCCAACTATCGGTACATTCAGTTGAACGAATATAAACCCTAGTTGGAAAGCTAAATTTAGAGTAATTGTTACTTTTTTTTTTTTTTGGGGGGGGGGGGGGGGGGGACTACTTTTATTGTTATATTATTTTAGTGTATATGGCACCAAATCAATGTGTGTCACCATGTTTAGTGTGTTTTGAAGATCCGATAACCAACTAATTATATGATAGTCATAACACATATTTATAGATACCAATTTGTATGATCCTATGTGCGTAACTTACCCCTAAAATTAGCTGGCAAGGAGAGGTTGCCAAGAGTTCATGTATCATAACAATTTTGAAAATACTTCCTCTCTCTCTCTCTCTCTCTCTCTCTCTCAAGTGCGCACACACAAAAACTTTTGTATGCTGGGAATAGAAATGAATGAGGAAAATTAAGTCACATATGACAACTCACTTCGGCAAAATCTTTGCGTACGGTAACAGAGTATACTAAGAATTTTTAATGTCTGTTCACAATAAGATCTCTCACTAAACCTCTTGTTAAAGGTTGGAGTGGAACACACATACTAGGCTAAACCAATCAAAGAGAATAATGAAAACTATTATGGTCATATTTATTAACAAAAGACGATAAAATGTTATTAAACAACCAAAACTTTCCAAACCCCAACTTGCATTGAACCCATTTATAGAGGCACAAAACTTTATTTGTTTAAAAAACAAGAACATACCTACCATGGGTAGAATTTTGATATTCCCTTTTTCATGTACATATTTCATATTTCAGAAGGAAGCCAGTTGCTAAGAGACAGACGATCCTTTAGAGGCGCAAACCTTGATGGAGTACTTTCATCGTGAGCGCTATTGGTAATGAAATTTCTATTCTCCTTATCCGGTGTATAAGATGTTCATGTTCTGTTTGAACTACGTTTCTGTTTTAACTATGTTATCATTTGGTATTTTTACTAGTTGATTAATGTTGAGGTATTTTTGCTACTCGATTGATGTTTAGGGATTCTAACACCTGATAAAATGCAGACCACAACTTTATTTAGTATATTTTAACTCCTGATAAAAATGCATATCTGCATTTTATCAGGTAGGGATTCTAACACCTGATAAAATGCAGATCACAACTTTATTTATTGTATTTTAACTCCAAAAAAAGGCAGATGATGACGATGCCTAAGAATGCAGATGGATTATATTATGAGGACTCTTCATATGATGATGACGATGATCTTATGATGTTTCTCTATTTACTAAAGGCACAAAAATAGCCTTATCACACATCTGTCCTCACAGGTATAGAAAATATACAAGCGATTCTTGATGGTCCTGTAGAAAAATGTTATAACATGTTTCGTGTGTACTAAGATTGCTTCTGTGCATTGTGGGAGTTCATTAGGAAGGGAAACTACCTTGAGGAATCATAACATAGACATGTACCGATAGAAGAGTCCGTAGCAATATTTTTGTACATTTTCGGTCATAGTCGTAGACACAGAGTAGCTCTTGGTCAGTTTCAACACTCATCCAAAACTATTAATCAACATTTTAAGGAAGTGTAGAGAGCTATGGCAAAAGGAGTTACTGTTCTCATTACACCTCCAGTTATGGATGTTACACATCCTAGAATAGCAGATAACCCGGATTACAATCCATGGCTTGAGGTATCGTTTTAATGTACTTATTTTATTTGATCCTATATATTATGAAAATTTATTTTGATCAAATTATTTTTTATAGAAAGTTGTTGGTGCTATTGACAGAACTTTGCTGGATGCTTAGGCACATAATAATCGGCACAATGCTTGTCGAGATGTGGATGCTTGGACACCTAGAACTTTGGTGGATACCAAAACAATAATAACGATGCTGACTCTTCGCCCCGTGTGAAGAGGTAGGTATTTTAGCATTTCTAAAAGCCTCATTATCGAATATGTCAAGGTATTTTTAGATAATTTCTAGGTTAATTGATACTTTTGACATTGATGGAAAATTCTTAAAAAAAGTATCTACAATGTTGTTATTTCTGAAAGTATTTCTATCCTACATGTCAAAAATAAAGCATCTGTAGGTAATAACTAGATAATGTGAGTCTTATTTTCTTCATTGATGTCATGTATTCCACAAGTATATAAATTTTAACATTTAGAAATTCTCATTCGAAATCTCAATACCTTGGCACTGCTGCTCAAATAGGGATAATGGTAGAAAACCCTAATGGAGAAGGTCTTTTGCATTTTACATTTCTGTCAAAGACATTTGTAAGATAGAAGACCCCATTGGAGATGGTCTTATAGTTTACAATCTCATTATCTCATAGATTTATTTATATTAATATTGGACATGCCACCTTTTGGTTGGCGTCTTGGGACTAGGGTGCAATACACAACACAATTGAACTCTTTGTCATTTTATGTGTGCTCTTTAACACTATATAAGATGTCGGTTGGCTTAATTCCAATGTTAAGTGCACGTCTTTTGGTAGTTCCATATGTTTGCCTTGAGTTGTTAGTTCGATTGCAGCATAAGGCATGGTGCCCTCCTAATCGAAGTAAGCTGCATATTGTAAAAAAACTTGCAAACAATAGATGTTTTTGAATAATGAGGTGGTGTTATCAACGTAACAATAGTTCTTCATATGTATATATTTCTAATTTTGCCCTGTCGATCAGGGGTCAATCTAAACATCTCTATTGTTAAGGGAGATTCTGCACCAATAAAATGTGAATCAAACACTATCTGCGAGTATAATACAATGTCATAAAATAATACTACATAACAAAAATGTGAGATGACACAAAAAGAGCTGAAAGAGAGTACTTGTTTTTACCTTTTAGTAACTAATTCGAGCTCTTTGGATTTCAATTGGTGAATTGATTTCAAGGGGTCTAAAAAGAAACTACATAGATTAGCTATCAGTTACTCTACTACCTACTAAAAACCAAAAATGATATATATAATCAACCATATACCAAAGAATACTTTAGTCAATGTGAATATTAGGTCAGAACCTACATGGGGCCGAGGGATGGCTGACAATCCCTTTGTAATATGATTTTTTCAACATATATGACTAATACAGTTTGATAAATTATGGTCCGTAATTGTAATACTTTCGAAATTTGGATATTTTCAGCACAAGTTAATGTGATTAATTCTCGGTGTAGGTTATATTTTGTTAATTACTAATGGGAGTTTTATCAAAATGTAGAATATGCAATGTTTAGTTCTAAGAAATTATTTATGCTACACATGAATTGGGATGAAGTCGCAGTATTTGTTTGTACAGCTTTAAACTACCCATTTTTTTCTCTTTTCTTTTTATGAGAACTACCACTGGTTTCCCTTTATTAACTTTATTATCTATTTCGTTCATCAGACCATTCTATAGTGGTAAAATCTTAAATGACTTTGTCAATTATGATTCTTGTATTTGATTTTAATCTTTTCATTGTGCTCGTGGAAAATTAGGATTTTCTTGAACACCCCTACATAACATTATGTTATAATATTTGTAGTGAAAATTATCAAGTGATACCATGTTTAATTTTTTTTTGTGACCAAGTCGGTTGTTATCACTACTAGTTAAAAAGAGCCTATATGTTAAGATCGTCCTTATTTACCTCTTTACCCTTGTGTGATTACATAACCCCATTTATACCAATATCATTCCTTACTATCATTTATTACTCCTTATTGAAGCATTTTATATCTCTGTACTAAACGAATGATTCTTCCCCCAATTTCTCGCATCTCCAATCTTCAATGGTAAGTCTCTCCCCCACCCCCCTCTCTCTTTATTTATCTATCTATATCGATTTGTGAATAATCATTTGTAGATCTTTCACCAGTGCACTATCACTCACGCGATCTAGTCCTAAAAGGTATATATCTATCTATCTTTATGTGTGTGTAGTAAATCTATAGGGTTGAATTAGTTATTTTTTAGCTTTAACATCAATGTTTTGGTCTGATGTAAAAAATCGTAGTGTATAAACTATCTATCGATTATGAGATTGATTAAGACTTTTTGTGCTTCTATATACCAATTATTTTATGATTCAATGATACAAACATTTAATTATTAATTGAATGATATGAGCATTTCATACATTCTTTTTTTCATTAAATTTTGTATGGTGTCTATATTCAATCACAATATTTTTTGGTGATGATTCTGATATGAAATGAGTTAAAAACTCACAATTGAGATGCGTGTGAAAAATTATTTAGGATATCCCTTAGATTTGCCATATTAGGAGCACAATTTAGCCTTTCATATTTATATCTCGGACAGGCTTTAGTTGCGTCTTATTAGGGTTTAATTCACTTTATCATTTTTATTTCACTACTTGCTAAATCTCACTCATAATTATCATAACAAATCTTCCAAGCATGCCATAATTATTTCACTACTTGCTAAATCTCACTCATAATTATCACTACTTGCCATAACCCTAATTAGGGTTGCATGGCATCTAATCTTCCCTTTCCTTCTTCATCCATAACCCCTAAACCTCCTGACCCATCCAATCCTTGGCATAAATCCTTTGCTAGCATGTTGAAAGGACAATCTCCCTCCCATGCAATCAATATCAAACCTCTTTCAAAATATAAGGGTGAACCAGCAATTATTTTCTCCCAAGAAGAAGTTAACATTCTATCTGATCCTTTCAAGCATGCCATAGTTGGAAAGTTCTCCCATGGAAAACCTTCTATGGAGTTTATTCGGAAAAATTTTGAATCTTTTGGTTTAAAGGCTGCATATCATATTGGTCTGATTGATCATAAACACATCCTTATCAGAGTCAATTGTCAAGAAGATTTCATGAGGCTTTGGATGAAAGATCAATGGTATATTGGTAAGTGCCCTATGAGGACTTTTAAATGGTCCCCTTTATTTAGATCTGATCAAGAAAGTCCCCTTGTTCCTATATGGATTCATTTCCCAGGTTTACCTATTCATCTCTTTGCCAAAGAACCTTTGTTTTCGTTGGCTCAAGCAGTTGGGAATCCCCTTAAGATCGATCAATCTACTGAAAATATTCACAGACCTAGTGTGGCTAGAGTGTGTGTTGAATTGGATCTTCTTAAGTCAAGGCTCTATAGAATTTGGATAGGGAATGGAGATGTAGGTTATTGGCAATCCATCGTTTATGAAAACATGCCTTCTTATTGTTCTCATTGTTTCAAACTTGGTCATCAAGAAGGTAATTGTATGTTTAAGCAGGTGATTAATCATAAACCTGACAAGAATGGCAAGGAAGTTGTGGAACAAGACACGCAATCTTTAAAGAATTCAGCCAAATTTCAAGAAGCAGTTTGGAAGTATAGAGCAATAGAAAAGGTATCCGAGAAGCAGCCTGTTTTGAAGTTCCAATCAGAAGCATCTACCAGTGTAGCCAAGAATCTTACCATTGATACTGATGTTCCAGTAATAAGAATGCAAGTTCAAGATATAGATAAACAAGGAAGGTCTCCTAATCAAAATGATATTGGGACAATTGCAGAAGAAGATGAAGATTGTACAGAGGATAATGAAGAAGAGGAAGGTGAATGGAATGAAGCAAGCATGGAGGAATTGAACATTGAAAAATTAATCTTAATGAATGGGGTTAATTTAGGTGCTGAAAAGTATGACAGTGCAGGAAATACAATGGTTAAGATGAAAAATAAAGCTCATAAGTCCAGGAGGGGGTACCATTCAGATAATGATAAGTCTGAGTTTCAGGAAATATCTGACTGGGAGGATTTGAATATGTTCTCAGCTTTGTTGACAGAAAAGATGGATAGTAAGGAGAGGAAGGATGATAGTATAGAGAAATCTATGGTGTTCACTGGAAAAAAGAAGACAAAAGCCAAAGGTAAAAAGAAGGTGTTCACAGCCAAAAGAAGGGTTACCAGATCTGCTTCTAGAGGTTCCAAGCAAGTTTGCCATATTAATTCTCAATGATTCAAGGAATAGTATGGAATGCTCGAGGAGTAGGGAATAAGCCAACAAAAAGAAGAATTAAAAAACTTTGTAAGAACCATAATCTTTCCTTTTTAGCCATTCTTGAACCACTGATTGATAGCTCTAAAATAGAAGATACCAGGAGACTTATAAGTTTTGAGGGTTGTTGCTTTAATAGGATTAATAAAATTTGGTGCTTCTGGAGACATGGTATTCAATGTGAGGTTTTGGTAGATGGGGATCAAAATTTGCTTCTTAAACTAGATCATCCATTCTTAAAATCTCAGATAGGTGTTAATTTAGTTTATGCTAAATGTACTAAACTAGAAAGAAGGGATCTTTGGGATTCTTTAGTATATAGTTCTTCTCTGTGTAATGACTATCCTCTCATTGTAATGGGAGACTTCAATATAGTTAGTACAAGCACAGAAAGGGCTGGGGGTGCTGAAATTGATCTTGGGGGTGCTTCTGAGTTTAATTCTTGCTTGATTAGCTGTTCATTGCAGGATTTGGGGTATAATGGTTCTAAATTCACTTGGGCTAAAAGTATCAATGGTAATATGATGTTTGAGAGACTTGATAGAGGCTTGGTTAGTCCTTCCTGGATGGACTATTTTCCTAATTCCTCTATTACTCATTTGCACAGAAACTGTTCTGATCATAGTCCTTTATTACTATCCATTCAAAGTCAGTTTGATTCCTCCTATAAACCTTTTAGATTTCTAAATATGTGGAGTACTCATGATGGTTTTATCAACTTAGTCCAAAGTTCTTGGGCAGTAGCTGCTACAGGTAGGCATATGGAGATATTTTCATTCAAGCTTAAAAGACTGAAAGCAGCTCTAAAAAGCTGGAATAAAGAGGTTTTTAAAAATGTTTTTGAAGAAATTTCCATTATGGAGGACAAGTTACTTCAAGAAGAGCTGAAGTTAGAATTTGATAATAGTGGAATTCAAAGGCAGCTATATTCAAAAGCCAAGGCAGACCTCAATGCTGCTATGGCCAAAGAGGAATTGTTCTGGTTTCAGAAATCAAGGGGTGATTGGATAAGTAATGGAGATAGAAACACCAGATTTTATCATGCTCAGGTGCAAAGTAATAGAAGAAGACAAGGCATACATGTTATAAAAGATGATGAGGGGATAATCAAAGAGACTAAAGAAGACATTGCTAACCAGTTTATTTCTTATTTTTCAAATTTGTTTTCTGCAGGTCCTCTTGAAGATAATGGGCTTCTTGAAGTTATCCCAAAGTTATTGACAGAGGAGATGAATAGTATTCTTATTTCTATTCCAGAAGAAGCTGAAATTTTGAATGCTATTAAAGCTATGAATCAGAATAGCTCAGCTGGATGTGATGGCTATAATGGATACTTCTATGTGCAGTGTTGGGATATAATCAAGCAGGATCTTGTGAATGCTATCCAAGCTTTTTTCTTAGGAGCTGACATTCCCAAATCATGGAGTTCTACTCAGATTTGTCTTATTCCTAAAGTTCATAGACCTATGTTCTGCAAGGACTACATACCTATTAGTCTTTGTAACTTTAGTTATAAGATAATCACCAAGATTATTAACTCCAGGCTTAGCCCTATGCTTTCCTCAATTATTTCTTGTAATCAATCAGGATTTGTTCAAGGGAGAAACATTCTTGATAACATCCTATTAGCTCAAGAGATGATGCAATATATTGATAGAAAAGCTACTGGAGGTAATGTGGTTTTGAAACTTGACTTGGCTAAAGCATATGATAGAACCTCATGGCATTTTTTAATTAAATCTCTAAGAGCTTTTGGATTCTCAGAGACTTTTATTGATTTAATTTGGAGATGCATTTCTTCTACCTGGTTTTCTATAATTATCAATGGGCAGCCTATGGGATTCTTTCAACCTACCAGAGGAATTAGGCAAGGGGATCCTATTTCCCCAAGCCTTTTCATTATCATGGCTGAAGCTTTTAGCAGAGGATTGAATAAGCAGATGTTGGCAGGTTCTATTGCTCCTTTCTCTCACCCTAGAGGATGTCCTTTAATTAGCCATCTTGGTTATGCTGATGATTTAATTATTTTCTCAAGAGGTACAAAGCACAGTCTTAAAAACCTGATGAAATTTATTGAATGTTATGAGAAGGAATCAGGTCAACTTTTTAATAAAGAGAAATGTTGCTTCTCTTTAAGCTCTAAAGCTTCTGTGAATATCAGATCCAGTATTGCAGCCTGCACAGGTTTCAAATTTTCTAATGGCAATATGAGCTATCTTGGTTGCCCTCTGTTCAAAGGAAGAATGAAAGCTATGTACTTTGAGTCTCTTATTCATTCTATTGCTTCCAAAATTCAGAGTTGGAAGTCCAAATTTCTTTCATTAGCTGGTAGAGTCATTCTGATCCAATCTGTTCTAAATTCTATCCCTATCTTTACTTTATTTGCTTTACAGCCTCCTAAATTGGTGATTAAATCAATTATTCAATTGATTAGTTCATTCTTTTGGGGAATAAATAAAAATTATGGGAAAAAATTTCATTGGATCAAGTGGGATGCTATCTGTTTTCCTATAAAAGAAGGTGGATTAGGAGTAAAAAATTTGGAGTATATCAAAGAAGCTTCTAACATCAAATTGGCTTGGAATATGAAGAAGAATACTAGCTTATGGGCTAAGTTTATGAATGCTAAATACTCTAATGCTCCTATTGGAAGTGGATCCATGACTTTTAGAAGAATCAGGTCTGCTTGGAATATAATGGAGGCTAATTCTTTATGGTTAGATAATGATCTGATTTGGCAGCCTTCTTCTAGTGGAAAGTTCTCATTTTCATCAGCCTATGAGATTATTAGAAAGCATAAATTGTCTTCTTTAGCATTTAACTATATATGGGATCCTAATATTCCTCCTAACATATCTATTTTTGTGTGGAAAACATTATCTAAATGTGTTCCTGTTGAAGATCTTATTCAAAAGGTGGGAGTGAAATTAGCATCAAGATGTCAATGCTGCCATAAGAATGGGGAATCTCTGAATCATCTCTTTATATCAGGTCCTATAGCTGCTGAAGTTTGGAATCATTTTTGCTGCTTACTGGGAATGACTCAAAGACCATCTACTATTCATAACTCGATAATTCAATGGTGGTTATATTCAGGAAATTCTTATATATCTCAGTGGCTCCATAAGATCATTCCAGTCACTATTATCTGGGAAATTTGGCTTGCAAGAAACAAAGCTCTTTTTGAAGGTATAACTATGAGAGCTAACATGATTTCATCTAGAGTAATAAATAGAATTGCAGAGATATTCCAAAATTCCAAGATCAAAGATGGGAGAAATGGTATATGCAAGGAGGTTATCAATGTCTTTTCTCTTAATTTCAAGATTTTTAATTCTTCTTCTATAGTTATGCCTTGGAAATGTCCTCCAAAGGGTAGATTTAAACTCAACTGTGCGGCCAAGACAGGGAACCATATGGGTATTGGCTCTATTATTCGAAATGATACGGGTCAAGTCATTTGGGCTTACTCAAATGCTTTATCAACAAATTCATCGATTGAAGCTCAAGTTCAAGCTATTTTGGCTGGAATCAAATTTTGCAAGGAGAAGGGTATTTCTAACATAGACATAGAAGTAGAATCAGAAAAAATTCTTCAATGTTTTATATCTTCTTCTACAGTTCAGTGGCGAATAAGGACTGAAATTTCTGAAATCAATGAATTTCTCCAAACTAATCATTGCCTCATCAAGTTATGTTCATCAGAAGCCAATAAATCTGCAGAGTTGCTTGCCATTCATGGATCCTATCACCAAAGCTCTTTTAGTTCTCAAAATTATAGTGATCTTCCTAGAGTGATTAGAGCATCTATTTTAGTAGTTTCTAACAAATGCTTTATTTGATTTGATTGTAAGCCATGTGAGAGGGCTTTTCTCTCTATAGTCTCAATAAATATCCTGATTTAAAAAAAAAAAAAAAAAAAAAAAAAAAAAATTCTATGTTTGTATTAGGAATTTTTGTGTGTATTATGTGTTAGTTTTTACACACTTGAAATGGGAATTTGGTCAATTTTTTTCACACAACAGCTACTAAACACCTCTATTCCTACCTATGGCCTGTTAAGAAGAGAGAAAAAAAAAAGCATAATTCAACCTCTAAAATGGTTCGACAATTTGGTCAGTTTACTTATGGATGAAGAATTTCTCTTTTATTGGTACTATTGTCATTTATATAATTAGTTTTTTGGGGTTATCTTAAATTTAAGTGCTTGAATTACTATTGATTTGTTTATCTTTTAGTTGCTCTAATACATGTTTAATATATATTTGGATTTCCATGCTTCTCTTTATATTATTTGTGGTCATTGTGAATCCAAAGGGTCGTGAAAACGAGTTGAGGAATAACACTATTGATCTTATTAAACGTTTCCAGAATGACATTGGGGAGTTTCCAACAAAGGATAGAAAAAGCTTCAGAGGCAGAAACATTACCATAGTGATGGTTCCAAGTTAAGCTATTGTACCAAAAGCTCCAGAACCACGAAAGAAGGAAAATTCTTCAATGACTGCAGTCTCAGCGGTATGTGAGTGCACCCAAAAATTTTATAATGACTTTCAAAGGCAGGATAATTTAATTTGTAATCTTCAATTTATTATTTTATTGTAACAGAGTTTTCACAATCTTATATAGAATTAGTGTAATATAACCCATTGGGGAATATATTTGATTCATCATACAAATAACTACGGATTAATAAAACCCGTGGGAGCAAGATTACTATGAGTAGCCATGTCAATAATTTTCAGTTTCTCTTTATGTGTGTTAAGTAGGAATACAAAATTCCATGGCTTACAATTTGGGTTCTCTTAATGGAGGTTTTTGGAACCAATAGGTAGTATTCAGGTGTTATAGTGTTGATATCTCGATTCAAAGGTCTTATTAAATAATTTAGTGTTGAATTTTATTTGTTAAATTTTTAGTTGTGGAATTTCTACTTTATGATTTCATGTTAAGATGATTCCTTCAAACTACTCACCATCACGAATAGCTTTTCACCATGGTGCAAAATTAATTTTATAATTTTTTATGTGACTAGCATCTTTAGATCTAAAGTTAGGGATGTAGATGGTATTTGTGTGTGGGGTCTGTTAGAACTATTTTTTTTATTCTGATTTGTTTTGACGACCCTTTTCTTTTGTTGATGTTAGTTGGGCTTTGCTTTGTGTGTATAGTACTGAATTTAACATTTGGGTTCATCGTGTTTAAGATAAGCATTAGGTGGAGACATTAATAAATAGATGATAAGGCACATTCGTAACAAAGTTTTCTATCATAGAATTTAATCCTTGGTCTATTGTTATGTAAATATTTAGTCACATGCATTGAGTATTTCTGAATGAACCTTGTCGACTATCTTTCTTTCTAAACAATAACACATACAATTGTTATGAATTGTTTTGGTGGTAATGGATATATCTACTTATAATGCTTTGCTCCATATTTTTAATGTATAAATTGACTATTCAAATACGGTCGCACGTGCAACGCACGTGGGCACATCTAGTATATTACAAGTCCAAAAACTTAGATTTCGTGAACTGTCCACATGTAACGCAATTGCAGCTTAAAATGAAGTGCATCGTGGATAAAAGAGAACATATTCTTTTAGTCATTTTAACACTGAAAAGACAATAAAGAGTATTTGTTTTTGAATCTATCTTGTAAACCATGTAGAGAATGTATGATTTACTCCTATGATTCTCCTTAGTTTGCAATATTGTTATCTCATGTGTAAACATTCAAATGGATGATGGAGAAGCATTTGATCCATCTTGAACTATACTGGTCATGATTTAGATTGGCTCATGTTTTATTGCAGGTGCTTCCGATAATCTATTGGTGGCCGATGAACTTTTGGAAGCCATTGATGGATACATAAGAATTAAACATGTGACTTCTGTAGGCATATGGATTTTGTATCCGTGGCGTTCGTCAGTTTTTCGGTGATGGTTAATTTGATTGCTTGGATTCTTAGATCCAATTTCTATCCAGTTCTTTAAATATTCCCCATGACAGAAACTCTATACAAGGCATTAGACAAACAAGTATTTGTTATTCCAATCAATATCGAGTGAATTTGGTAGATATATAAAAGTTTTCGAGCATAATAAATGTGTGTATGTATAAAATTCTTAATCGCCAATAATTCTTCATAATATATGTATCATTGGGTTTTGCTTGTGATCGACTTTATTTCGAACAATGTGTTTTGGGTTGATTCTTTACACGGGGAATCGAGCTTGGACCTAAAGCTCTATATAAACACAGTGTCCTAAATAAATGCTTATAGTGAAATTATTGATTTCATTTTACATAATTGTAATATAAATATGTCATTATATATATTTTTTTCATTGAAGTGGAATTAGATCGTTTTTGACAATCAAAGGAAAAATATCACTACTAAACTGGGAGAATGTTAAGGTATTTGTTCGATAAATTAAATTTAATATTTAGATATTCACATTTGACAAGAGTAATACACTAACTCCTTTATTTTCAGGGTCCTATACAATGAGGAGATATTGTGTGTAGTTTTTTGTATTGAAGTTCATGAGTGAGCTCTTGAAAAATTCATCGAAGTCTATAAAAATGCAGGTCACATGTTTTTTAATATTTTTTACATTCTTTTTTATTTAGATGTGATAAAAGCTAAATGTAATTTTATTTATCTTGTTTAGATGAAGGAGTTGGCTGGAAAGTCGTCATATCAAACTCAAGAGATCAATGAACCTCAACATTAGTTGATTGAATATATTCAACCCTATATTATATGATTTGGAGCACTTTGTCGACACAATTTCGTGAAAGCCAAAGGACGACCGATGCATATATGCGTGGTTTTTGGATGTACATTTTTTTGGAGATATTTTTTTGAATGATGTACATAGTGGGCATATCTAGCTATGATGCATGTAGTAGGTCATTATTTTTTGTGGATAATTAATGTAGATGGTGGGTATATCTATTTGTGTCCCACTATTTTTTTTATATGGACACATTACTTCGTTTGGTGCATTTTAGGTGTACGTGACTTGAAATACACGTAATTTAAAGACTATTTTTATGTTATTGTAAGTTTTGATTTGTGTTTAGATTTATTTGTTAACTATGACATTAATATTGGTTATTAATCGTTTATCATATGTTTAATTTATGACCGTTTATATTAAACCCTCATATGATGAAGTTTTTTATGACCTTTTTAAAATTTTGAAAATCGTTTATCATGACGCTTTTTAAATCAAATATGACATCTTATAGAGTATATTATGACTTTTTTTTATAGCAGATATGACAATTTTAAAAAAAAAGTCATATATAACCGTGACCATATATGACACTTTTTATGGGTATCAATTATGACACTCAAACTTATGACGCTTTTATTGAAAAATAAAGCGTCATAAAATGAGTTTTATGACACTTTAAAAATGTCATAAAAAGGTTTTTTTTGTTGTAGTGAATGTTATATGAATGTGCACGGGGAAGGGCTCCGAAAGGAAATTTATCCTTTGCGAGTAAGCCACTGTTTATAATGGACCTAAAAGAAATACGTGGTCTGAAGGCCTAAAAGTAAAATATGGCATTAAAACAAAAAATAATTTGCCAAGGCCTATTTCGTTTAGTTGATATAGTCATTCCATAATTATTCGCATATTTTGAGGGAGTTTGGATGGTATATCAACGGTTTGCACAACGTTCATTTATCCTAGTTGAGCTTTCATTGTCATGACTCTATTGGTTTGTAGAATCATCAAAATTCTAGGCTTATATGCATTGTGTATGTTTGTTCATTGAGTTCAATTTATATTGTCACATGAGGCTATATCTAAATGTGATAAAATTTTGCAATCAAATGAAAATTCCGTCAACATGTTTTAAGTGATTGGGTCTAAATTTAATTGTTACTACCCCTACACTTCCGTTTACCACATATATTTGGACACATTTTTGCCATACGAGTGTGAAAAGCTTAATGTATTTTGTGTCATGTGTGGTGTTTATACCTATATATATGTGTGTGTGTGTGCGTAGTTTAGGGGCTACTAGGGTTAAAACAATCGTTTAGGGACTAAAATGGTTACTCTAGTATAGTCTAGGGGCTTTGGGGAAACTATATTATTTTCAATCATGAAATAGTTCAATATAATAATTAAAATTATAAATCATTTTTAGAGCTAAAATTGTGATACACAACTCTATTATAATATTATAACATAAAGTTTTTCTCATTTGTATCTCCAAGGACCCGTTTTAGTGGGTCCTATTTGTAATAAGATAGTAAAAAAATTTGTTGATTTTTTTGAGAGATTTTAGTTTAAGTGTACCATAATAAAAATCATCTCATAAATATTTTTTTTACTATTTTATATTAATAGGTCAAATATATTTCATTTTTTAATTGACCCATTTATTAGTTAATTTATTTTGAATGTTAATTTCGTGTTTTAGTTTATAACAATACCAATAAACTATGAAAATAATAACATGAATTTTTTAAATATTTTTTAACATGTATGCAGTTTCATGGATTTTATGAGTGAAAACTTGAAAATCCATAAAATTACTTGGAACTCTCTCTGAATGAGGGTTTGTTTATACAAAACATGAAAATATTATTTATATATTCAAAACATGAAAAGTAGAAAGTGAACCAATACTTAACACTGCTGAATGAATGAATTATCTCACACTAAAAGTAATAATTGTACTTAGTACTTTTAAGAAAAAAGAAATTACACCGTACTTTATTTCCTTGCTCTAATCCTTCACATGAATTTTTACAATTCACTTATAACCAGAAGGAACATACCTTACTGTAGGAGTAATAGACCTGAAGATTAACAACAACAAATGTTTTTAAACCTTTGGAAAAGACCAAGGCCCCCTTTGGCCATATGCTAGCATGACTCTAAGAGAATTTGTTGGAGTGAACTGGAAAAACATCAATCCAATGAATAAATTTATACATCTTCATATACATGCAAGTATGGATAAAGATATCTATACATGATCGAAATTACATATTTCAAAAACAAAAAAGAATATGTATTTAAAATACATATTAAATGTTTTTCTCATACTTGATGACTATCCTTTATTTTGAAGAATTTTAAGAATTTCATTTACATTCATTGGTGTTCTTGGAGGGGATTACCTTGAAAAATTAGCCTGTAAGATTCATTAGCAGAGTGTAATACTTTAACTTGGCGCAATATCTTTAAAAAAATTCTTTAATATCGGAACAACATATTTGAACTCTATGATAAAAATAAAAATTATCTCAGCACACACTATGATAAACATCATAAAAACTGCAAAACATTATGTCTACGAAGCAAAAGTAAACCTTATCATGATTGTTGACGCAAAAATTCTCCATCTACGAGGACCAATCAAAAAAGGACACATGTCATCCTACGTGGCAATATTTATACTTATTCGGCACCCAATGAGAGTTGGTCGGCACCCGAGGAGAGTTAGTCGGCACCCGAGGAGAGTTGGTCGGCATACCAACCAACGCAAGGCATACTAATTAACTCAACGAAGATCAACCATCCTAGAAGACCAACAGTTAGATTCATTGTATATAGACATAAATGTCTGAATGTATAAAGACGTTGTTTCTATTTAACTCCCATCACTATAAATACATGTATTCCCTTAGCCAAAAGGAGGGAAAACTAAGATACACGATACACATCTCTTTCTCTCTCTACACTATATTGTGCTATTGTAAACCCCTGGGAATAGAATAACAGTGGACGTAGGCTCTATTCATATCCGAACCACTTTAAAAACTGTGACACCCCGCCTAATTAAATACCGGGCGATCACTCCTTTATTAAATTAAAATCAAGGTGAACAGTTGGTTCATTCTTAGCATCACTGTCGTAAAAATACTTTTCCAATTTAAACACCCTAAATAATTAAGCTAAGTGTCAAAACCATTTAAATGCCTTATTCTCATTTTATTAAATCCGGTTATAAAACCTTAAACCATTAACATCTAAAGAGTCACACATTAAGAATAAAAATAGAATTGAACATACACGAATTTAATCATCAATAATAAATCCCAACATTTATAACACTAAAGGAAAACATCCTGACAGTAATAAAGCCCGAAATAAAGGTACTGAAAGTAAAAATTTCAATCTCTGATAATACCAACTAAATAATAGAAAGAGGGCGACACATGCCCCTGCTGGATAAAACTGAACTAGGAGTAGAATCAAATGGATGAAGTCGTCTAAACAACAGGCCTGCAACTCCCACCTAAGCTGCAGCACGTTCCTTCCAAAGGATCCTAAGTAAGACGCCCCTGTGGCTGGGCACCTGTAATACATACATATATATACAAGAGAGAAAAGGAAATAGAAACGGGTCAGAGCCCGATAGTGTATATGATTTAAAAATTCGTTTAGCAAGTATTTAAATTGATTACAGGCTAATGCAACAACATATTAGTGCGACACTCTTTTGAGAAATCCTCACCTCTCTTCTAATGTGCACACCTATCGCACTAACCTTCCCAATGGTCTATCTCGTCATATACCACACTATCTTTCCCCAATGATTTAACTTATCTTACGTTATTCACAGGATTTACAACTGAACAACACAAGTATTTAAAACGTCAGATTTCAATTTGTAACCAAGGTTCTCCTTTTAACTTTATTAATCAATAAAGTTTTCCAGTGTCATATTATACTTTCTCAAAACAATTATTTATAATTTGAGTCATCAACCATGTCCTACATATCAAATCACAGTAGGCAGTTCCAGATTTCAGAATTTCATATATATATTAACTACTCGTATAATATATATATATATATATATATATATCATAACAGCACCCCACATAAAAACTATGGTGCGGGCATACTCTGCTATCCAATCCCCGTATCAATCGTACTAAAGGGAATACAAGTTCGGAATCACTCTCGAACTGTATAAATACATACACAAATAATATTGAGGCGAAGCATAGTTTCCAAGTCCAAGAGGTCAGTACATACCCTCACGTCTCTTAGGACCGTGACTATCGATTCGATAGCCTGTACCTAGGATTCCTATCTTCTAGGGTACGAGTCAATATCCCACATAAGGCACACGAGATAAGATCGTCCCAGTGCCGTAACCTCAGGGATAGCAAGTAGCGCGGGCATGATTTTCACAAGTATATAATATATGCATACACAATCATATAAATATACCACTTTTATTATATCAATTTAGGTTTATCCAATAACCCACATTCACAACATTTATCCTTATTTTCCCATTATTATTTATCAAGTATAATGGTTCGTTTCTAACTTTCATTCGAAGGGTTTTTCCAACTTACTACGTAACCCTCATGGACTCTATTCTTCCAAATGTACAATTCAGTAGATATCTATTTATGTTCCAACGTAACTCTCTCTTACGTGTCTCTCCCCTTTAATATATATACTTACATTATCCCTTATGCAAAATATCCCAAAAATATAGAATTCACCTTACATTAAAGAATTTTGAATCTTATTTTCAAAGATGAGAATTTCAAACGGTTTCGAAATCGGAATTAAAATGGAGTTTTAATTGAATTTTTATTATCTCTAAGAGTCCTCAAAACATAAAACTGTCTAGCAAAAAAAATATTAAAAAATATTGAACGGTCCGATCGAGCTAAATTTTTTTCTGTAGCTTCCTCTCGTCTTTAGCTAATTCTCTGTAAAATTTCATCCAATTCCAACGGTCCGATCGTCCGAAATATTTTTATTTTTTTTTGTGTTTGTATCTGATTAGAACTCTTTTCTTAATCAAACTCTTAATCCTTTACATGACAAAGGGTTTCCAGAATATCATATAAATCATCACTACATGAAAATTTCCTATCTCAAATTGGGTTTTTCTTCCATACAATTCATCCTAATCATTCCTAAACCAATATGAAATATGCATCAACGAAATAAGCAAGATAAACACTTGCCTGAGATTTTCGGTGTTCTGGTTTGGTACCGAATTTGGTGTGGTTATGTTCTCCGTCTCGCGATCTACGCGTTGGCGGTGGCGACGGTGCAAACGGGTGAGTTTTGAGCCTTGGAATGCCTTGAGAGCTCTCTCCTCTCCTCTCTAATGGCCGTTCTAGTGTTTGGAGTTATCTAACCCTAGGAGATAACCTAAACATCTGATATAACGCCTTTAATTTTCGTGGGTTTAATTACCCAAAAATACAAAATGACTAAAATGCCCTCCCGGGGTACTAATTAGGCCTAAAAATGCCCCGAGACCCTAACTAAACCCCCGGGTACACTTTTCTGACTATCTCGACCCTTTCGGACGCGTTGGCGCACTCAAAACGACCATATGAACAACCTATCAAATATTCACTTTTATTAATCCACATTTAGTCCCGACACGACACAGGCGCGTCCCGACTTAAATTTCCACAATTGACATTTTATTCACACATGACAATATTATAAAAATAAATCTCATATATTACTATACTCATCCAGTAATATGCAACAAATAATATATTCCCAATAATTACTAACTCTTGTCACGCTAGTAAATATTTAAAACAACATTTCGGATTAAAATTAAAGTAATTTATCTCAATTAAATTTAATAAATCCTTAAATTTAAAAGCCATGAAAATACGGGGTATTACAAAAACCTTTTGTCTCTTATATGTTTGATGTGAATGTTTATCTTCATCTTCAATCTCATCCTTATCATTTATCTGCTGTTGACGCCAATAAAATGGTAGAGGCCATTTTCTGTCTTCAACAGATTGGCGCCGTCTGTGGGAAACGTGTTACAAGCATTGTTCTCCATCAAAAGCTAAGTTTTTATTTTCTCTACGTATAATCAATTACACATACATCTTTTAATTTAGTCATGATTTCTATGTTTATATACATAAATTAGTTGTCCAATATTTATTTATGAAATTTTCAAAATATTGCATATCATGATTTTAAAATCATAACTGTTAGATTAATTCTTATTGAGAAATCTGTAAAATGATGGATTTCATAAATCAGAACTTTTGGCTTGATTTTCAAGTTTCAATTTTATATCATGGAATAAATATTTTTAATGATTACATATACCAATATATACGACGATGGTAAGATTTGATAATTTTCATTTTAAATTTTGTAAGATCTTTGATGTCTATTCAAATTCCCATCATATTTTTAATCAAAGAATGGGAAGAGGTTAAAGACAATAAAAAGTTTTCTCATGGAAATCATGACCCAGATATACTTTCTCTCTCTTCAAGTTTGAGTCTCTTTGCATTCATTTTTATGAACTATATACTTAATTTGTTCCATCTTCCATCTATGTCAATAAAGTCTCATTGATTGATTTTTGATATATATTTGGTAATAACTTCGATCATTCAGCATATTTTTATCTCTCCAAATAGGGAATAGGAAGGGATCAATATAAAAAATAATTTTCTCTCACCTGAAAAACCATTACCCGCCTCTTGTAAAAAAGGATCAATTAAACAATCATGACCATATCGAGACTTTGGGCACAAATTTGAGATGTTGGCTCCTTGTTCATCACACCATCGGGTTTCTTTGTCGGAATCACACGATATAGTGGATTAGAGAATGGATCATTTAATTAGCAATCTTAATGCTTGGATTTTACATCGAATGTTATTTTTCTGATCTATTGGTTCGAGATATTTTAGGACATAGCAATCTCATGAAAAATTCATCACCGCGGCTCATATGGCTATTCGGAATCGTCCACTTACAATCCCTATTTCTGGTCAGCCATACATATTGTTGGTCGGCATCATCTTGGGCCATCTTTTATTAACGGGAAGCTTAACCAGACCATTTTTGTTTGTCGGAGATAAGATGTGAAGATCCATCAGCAACGTTGAAATAATTTTATCCAACTACGAGGTATCTTATTGTTGGTTGGAGACTCATATTGTAGCTCGGTGGAACCAATTGCAGGTCGACGATCATCTACTTCTTGATCGGCGACATCTCAATCTTGTTCGAAGGGTTAAATTTACTGGTCGACAACTATCCAACCATCCACTTCTTGGTCGGCGACATCTGATGTTGTTCGGTGACCATCCAACACCTGGTCTGCAATATTAATGCACCATTTTTGTTAATCAGTGAAATCGCTCTGCTAGTCGGGGACCATTTTCTTCTTTGTCGGCACTATATATTCTACAACCTGAGACATCCCCAAATGTTGGTTGGCAACACCCATGCCGTTGGTTAGCAACAGTAGAATCTTGGGGTATTAAAAAATGCGGAGCACCCCAGATATTTCTTTAAACACGAGTTCAGCTTGGGGGTAAACATGGGGCTTAAGTTTTTTTTTTTTAAAAACTTGTGATCACCCCAAAAAATATTTTTAAAACCAAGTGATAAATAATTTCCAAACATCAACTTATACCTGATTAGTTGTTTGAGATTAAATAACTTTACAAAAAACTCTACATCTTATTTATGGCAATTTGTCCATCTCACACACATTTGGCACAAAACATATTATTTCATATTTTGAAAATTTTATTGTCTTATGCTAATACACATCACATATTGTTTGGCTCAATAATTATTTTCATGACAATAATTATTTGATCTAGCCTCGACACGCAGCTTATTAAAAATTCATAGGGAGGAGATTCAATCCCGACGAAAGCTCGGCCACAATCTTAAACCTCTGGAAACTATTATTGCTCGACATCAGACAATTTTGCCTCGACATATCACTCAACATATATTATTTCATTTTTTGAAATTAATATTTTTATTTCTCAAGCATATACATATCATATATTGATTGGATGAGTAAATTATTCTCATGACTAATCAATTAAGCCTACACATATGGAAGAACAAGTTATTAATTTTTACAGGTACAAGATTCAACACCGACGAATGCTCGAAACCAATTTTAAACTTTTGGAAACTATTATGATTGCTCAGCATTATGAAATTTCATCTCAACAAGGAACTATTCATTTTATTATTTCTCTGATCTATACACAAGCATAAATTATTCTATATATCCATTGGGATTCATATTCTATATTCATCTCATCATGGAGCTCGACGATATACTTATTATCATATTCAGCTCCGAGGAGAACTACAACATTTGTTATATTTCACCCCGAATGGATAGTTAGTCGGGGTAATTCTTATTTTTATTCAGGCCCGGCAAAGTACTCGACCATTTTCTCATGTTCTGGAAAATATTATTCTTGTTCGGCATTATGCAATTCTGCCTCGACAGATCAACGAGACACTTTATTATTTTTAATTATTCTTTATATCTATTTGGATGCATATTCTATTCTTATTTCAGCATGGAGCTCTACAAAATATTTATAATATCTTACTCCCAACAATCTGTTGGTCAACTCTGAGGAGGTCTCCAACATTTATTATATCTTATTCCCAACAATCTGTTGAGGAGGTCTCCAGCATTTATTATATCTTATTCCCACAAATCTGTTGGTCAGCGCCGAGGGGGTCTTCAGCATTTATTATATCTAATTCCCAACAATCTGTTGGTCAGCTCCGAGGAACTCTTTAGCATTTATTATCAATTACCACCACCTCCGATTGGTCGGGAACTCAATTACCACCAACTCCGATTGGTCGGGAAGAAAATTACCACCAACTTCGATTGGTCGGGAAGCAAATTACCACCAAATCTGGTTGGTCGGGAAGCAACACGCCACCAACTCCGGTTGGTCGGCAATTCAATTACCACCAACTCCGGTTGGTCGGGAAGCAAATTACCACCAACTCTGATTGGTCGGGAAGCAACACGCCACCAACTCCGGTTGGTCGGCAATTCAATTACCACCAACTCCGGTTGGTCGGGAAGCAAATTACCACCAACTCCAGTTGGTCGAGAAGCAACATCTATTACCACTAACTACGGTTGGTCGGTCATCTATCACCACCAATTCTGGTTGGTCGATCAATCAGCAAATAACAAATTCGTTTGGTCGGACAGTAGACAACAGAAGGTGGAGAAAATTTTATTGTTTCTGCAAAACAGGAAAATTTGTCAAATAACATACTTTAAGGACAAGAAAGAATTCAAAGATCATATTCCACACTTGGGGGCTCCATTACAAATCTAGTTGTTCATTTGGTGGCACATTCTCATAACATCATGCAGTCGAGCATCAGATTCAGCCCCGACTAATTATCATTCAGAAGTTATTTTTCTTGCTCAGGAGCTAATTTTGCTTATGAAGTTCAGGAGGCATATTCAGGAGTTATTATGCACATGCTACTGAAGTTCAGGAGGTATATTGAAGTTCAGGAGGCTATTGAAGTTCACGAGGCATATTCAAGAGTTATTATACACATTGAAGTTCAGGAGTCAGATTCAACATCTACATCACTGAGATCTTTACTACTATTGTCCCGACCAACATTGAAGAAGAAGTTGTATGAAAATGTTTCGAAGTCCACCACAAGCTTGGTACTAATCATATTGAAGAGTTGGGTTCAAAAGCTAGTATGTTACTCGATAAAGTATTCAGAGGAGCAGAAATTAGAAAAATCAAGCACATGAAGTTACCACTCAGTTGCTCGGCACAGGAGGCAGTTGGTCGGCTAGCAAACCAATCAACATACTTGAAGATTATGACAAGCTACAAGTTGCACACTATGGCATGGCTGCATCTAAATTCCCAGTGAAAAACGTTGCTAATGCCGTTTAATACAAGATTAAACTATATAAGCAACTCCGAGATGTTTGTTGAAGAAACCCTTTTCTTTTGAAAATAAAAATTATAAACAACAAGATGTGTTTACAAAAAAAAAAACTTATGTACGAGAGTAATCAAGACTTTGTAATCAGTTTTTTAAAACAAGACAGTTTCAAAAATTCAGCACACTATAGAATGGGATGAGTAGATGAAGATAATAAAAAACACACAGTTTTTAACGTGGTAAAACCTCTCCCAACAGAGGAAACATCCACGGTGACTTCTAAGTCACAAAAGCAAAAATCCACTAACAACAAATAATAGTTACAAATAATACAACATACATGCACACAAATCAACCTATTCTAAGTTTAGGAATATACCCCACTTGGTGTCCTTCTAACTTCTCATAGATCTGATTGTTGATGATGTTCTTCCAGTTTGATAACTTCCTTTGCTTTAGCTTCCTTATGTCGACTCAATGATCTTTGATCTTATTCACAACACTTCCAGTGTAGTAGTGTGTTAAGTGTTGGTGAAGTGATTCCTATCAACATGCATGAACTCATACACACTTAGTTTTACAAACAGTCCTAGAAAATTACATATAAAGACTATATGCTGTGATTTTGTTTTCTTTCTTTCTTACAGAACTAAAAACCTTTTTGACCTTTAATATAACCCAGATTCCACGGATATCTCGCTTCTAAATCGGTCAAGATCTTAATCAATCTCGGTTTTAAAAATATTTTTGAGATTGAAAATCTTCAAGTGTGAATCCAACTAGGTCAAGGTTAAGTTTCGTAAGAATAGAAGCCATAAAACATTTTCAAAACTAAATCAGTAAAGATTTTCTTAAATCAAGAAAGAAATATGCAGATCTAGTGAAATGTAACATGCAGAGTGTAGATCTATAGTTTCTATGAAAGAGAAATGCAGATCTTCACACGAATGTTTAAGTTGTAAACAAGATCATAGACAAAGAGGTTACAGCTTCAATATGAACAAACCACTCTCTCTCTCAAACACTCAAGGTTGTGTTTGGGGTGTTATAAAAATGAAGGTTTGATTCAGAGTTTGAAGTGTTTAGGGTTAGGGTTAGGGTTTGGCTAACACAGTTTCTTTTCTCTCTCTTCTCTCTTTTCTTTTCTCTCTTCTCTCTCACTTCTCTCTTCTCTCTATTTTTTCTCTCAGAAATGACGAATGCCCAAAAGTCTTGAAAGGCTGAGAAGTGGAGGGTTTATATAGGAGTGAGGGAAGATTCTGGAACGACGAAGGCAATCAAGGGCTGAGATCAAGTCTTTCTAACTTTGACTTGATCCAAGGGTTATGAAATAGCGGTGGTTAAGATGATTGTGATTGGTTCCTAGAGATAGCACCAGGATTGATTAAAAACACATGCAGACCATCGATAAGTTTTGATCCAACGATCAGCAATGCCCCATCCAACCCTCTCACATAACAAACACAAACAGATACATCAGGCAAGTGACAAGTGTTTAGGGTTAGGGTTAGGGTTTGTCTAACACAGTTTCTTTTCTCTCTCTTCTCTCTTTTCTTTTCTCTCTTCTCTCTCACTTCTCTCTTCTCTCTATTTTTTCTCTCAGAAATGACGAATGCCCAAAAGTCTTGAAAGGCTGAGAAGTGGAGGGTTTATATAGGAGTGAGGGAAGATTCTGGAACGACGAAGGCAATCAAGGGCTGAGATCAAGTCTTTATAACTTTGACTTGATCCAAGGGTTATGAAATAGCGGTGGTTAAGATGATTGTGATTGGTTCATAGAGATAGCACCAGGATTGATTAAAAACACATGCAGACCATCGATAAGTTTTGATCCAACGATCAGCAATGCACCATCCAACCCTCTCACATAACAAACACAAACAGATACATCAGGCAAGTGACAAGTGTTGGCTTGTGAGTGGCTCACAAACGCGCGTCAAACTTAATTACATGCAGCACCCTGAAGTCTCTAGCGCATTTACATTCTACCCAAACAAACATTCCAATGAAAACTGAAGTTTTCAAAATAGCAAATTAACCCCACAAATATTATAAACACATTTTTATTAATGAAAACATTATTTTAAAAAAATTCCCAAAAAAATATTAAAACAACATATTAAGGGGAATTAATCACACAATCAATTTAAGCAATATATACACATGTATGCACTTCTAATTGTGTGTAGTGTGATTCAATTTATACCTTTTTGGATCATTGAAGAGGATTAGAGAGAATGATTCTGAGGTTCTTTGGATTCTAGGTTAGACAACCAATTTTGTCACTATTTCCAAACTAGTTGAACACTTATACAATATAGACTTAAGCAAGTCAAAGGTATAAGGTGCTTCAATCTCCCCCTTTGAAAATATGAGACAAAATCTCCTTTGAGTTAGCTTAAACTCTTAGGGAACCAAAAAAAATAAAACCTAGTCCTATACAAAAGATACTATCTACCCATTTCCTAGAAAGTCAAAAATTACATAACTCAACTATTTACAAGTTTGTACACTAGAAATGGTAGACAATCAGTAGAAGAGATTCCTGCAAATATGCACACTAAGATCAAGCAGTTTAGATGAAATGTGAACAAAACATTGAACTCGTAAGACTCAAATTTCTCCCCCATTTTTTCTCAAATGGACAAAGGGTAAAAATTAAGGTCCTCAGAGTTTAATCAGCACATACCATACCTATAAAATTACGCAAATACAGAAATCTGTTATAGTCTAAAGGTTTAGTGAACATGTCTGCAAGTTGCAGATCAGTAGGCAGGTAATGGATTTCTAATTCCTTAGTTTCAACAAGTTCGCGTATAAAATGATGCCTTATTTTAATATGCTTAGTTCACGAGTGTTGAACCCGGTTTTTAGATATGTTAATGGTGCTTTGATTGTCACAATATAGTTGTAACTGATCTTCTTTAATCCCATAATCGCTTAACATTTGTTTTATCCATAACAATTGAGCACAACAACTTCCTGCTGCTATATATTCCGATTCAGCCGTAGATAAAGATGTGCAATTTTGTTTTTTGCTACTCCAACCAACTAAATTATTGCCGACATAATAACAGGCACCTGATGTACTTTTACTGTCATCAGTACACCCGGCCCAATCAGCATTAGTATACCCTATGATGGTGCTACAGGTATCCTTAGTATACCTAAGTCCAAGATTAAGAGTGCCTTTTATGTACTTTATTATACGTTTTACACTCATTAAATGGCTCTCTTTAGGGTTATTCTGGTAACGAGCACACAGACATACAGCATACATTAAATCTGGTCGCGAGGCAGTTAGATAGAGTAGGCTACCAATCATACTACGATACAGTGTGGAATCAACTGACTTTCCATTTTCATCTTTACTTAATTTAACAGTAGTACTCATAGGCGTTTTGGCAACTTTAGCATTATCTAAACCAAATTTCTTAACAAGATCTAAGGCACACTTGGTTTGAGAGACAAATAGACCATCAGAATTATGTTTCACTTGAAATCCTAAGAAAAGTTGTAGCTCCGCCATAAGGGACATGTGAAATTCCTTATGCATACTAGCAGAAAAGTATTTAACTTCAGATGTTGAAGTAGACCCAAAAATGATGTTGTCTACATAGACTTGGGCTATAATAATGTTTTTGTCCAAATGTTTGACAAAGAGAGTCTGGTCATTTCCTCCTCTCTTAAAACCCTTATCCAACAAAAAGTTGGAAAGGCGTTCATACCAAGCTTGAGGAGCTTGTTTTAAGCCATACAAAGCCTTTTTTAGACGAAAGACATGGTCAGGGTATTTAGGGTCAATGAACCCTTTGGGTTGTTCTACATACGTTTCTTCGGACAGAATTCCATTGAGGAAGGCAGACTTGACATCCATTTGATAAAGTGTAAATTTTAAGTGACACGCTATGGAGAAAAGAAGTCGAACAGATTCAAGACGAGTGACAGGGGCAAAAGTCTCGCTAAAATCTATTCCTTCTATTTGTGAGTAACCTTGAGCAATTAGTCTAGCTTTGTTTCTAAGGATTATCCCATTTTCATCAGATTTGTTCTTAAAAATCCAACGTGTCCCAATAACATTTTTGTTTTGAGGCCGCGGTACAAGATACCAGACATCGTGAATGAAAAATTGTAAAAGTTCTTCCTGCATAGCAGAAATCCAGTGTGTGTCATTCAATGCTTCATTAACATTTTTCGGTTCCACAAGGGAGACGAAACATGCATAATTAGCATAATTTCTTAACTGGGATCTAGTACGAACTGGCTCATTAGGATTACCGACCACGTTGTCAATGGGATGATCTTTAGAGACCCATCCAGGTACTTCTGGACTCTCAATAGGTAATGAGTCATCTATTTCTGGTGAATCAGTTTTGAAATCATTTTCAGATTCAACCACAATAGGTGATTCAGATATCTTATTTTCGACAATAGTGTCGCTTACAATTACATTTATCGATTCCATAAGGTCCTTAGTACGCAGATTGTATATACGATAAGCACGACTGTTTGGAGAGTATCCTAAGAAGATGGATTTATCACCACGAGTCTCGAATTTAGACAGATGTTCTCTATCTTTACAGACATAACACTGACTTCCGAAAGTTCTTAGATATTTCAGATTAGGCTTCTTACCGTACCACAACTCATAAGGGGTTTGTTTAGATTTTTTCCTAAGGTAAACCCTATTAATGATATGACATGCAGTTCTAATAGATTCTACCCAGAAGTATTTAGGTAGAGATTTGGCATGCAACATGACACGTGCCATCTCTTGAAGAGTTCGGTTTTTCCTTTCAGCAATACCATTCTGCTGAGGAGTCTTAGGGGCACTGAATTCGTGTTTGTAACCGTTGTAGTCACAATATTCAACTATTCATGTGTCTATGAACTCTCCCCCTCTATCGCTACGAATGCGATTGACTTGTGTGTCCTTCTCATTTTCGATTCTTAGTAAAATTTTCAAAAACTTCTGAAACGTGTCAGATTTTTGTTTCAAGAAGGCAACCCAAGTGAATCGTGTGAAATCATCAACCATGACAAGGATATAACTGTGTCCACAAAGACTAACAGTTCTAGAGGGACCAATAAGGTCCATATGGATGAGATCTAGAGGTCTAGAGGTGAGAATGTCTTTAACCTTTTTATGCGAAGTCTTAACTCTTTTTCCTTCCTGGCAATGACCACAGACAACACTTGAAATAGGTTTAATTTTAGGAATTCCTCTAACAATCTCTTGACTAGACAATATACCAAGGATATCATAACTTAGGTGACCCATACGATTATGCCATATTTCATTGTCATCCATTCTGACAATGTTACAGGTTTCAGAATCAGTCTTGACAGTATAACAATTGTCAGGTGTTCTAAATCCGGTAATAATACATTTACCTTTATCATTTAGAATTCTACAATTGTTCTTTGAAAAGGTAACTGTATGGTCAGAGTCACAAAATTGTGATATACTTAGGAGGTTGGCTTTAAGGCCTTTAACTAAAAGAACATTTTCGAGAGTAGGTATTCCCTCTTCTTTTAAGGTTCCTTTACCTATGATCTGGGATGAAACTCCGTCACCAAAAACTACTTTGCCTCCACCAAATTTGGTTTTGTTTAAAAGTTTTGTTTCATCTCCTGTCATATGTTTGGAACATCCTGAATCTAAGTACCAACCAGATGAAGTGTGTTCAGCTTTTAAGACAGTGATATCAATGTTACACTTCATTTGGGGTAAAAGATCATCTTTTCTAACCCAAATAGCTCTAGTTTTAATTTTGCGCAAGTTTTCCCTCATTTGATAAAATTTTCGAGAAACAACTTTTTGTCGAAAAACATTTGGGGCAACAACCTGATTATTGTGAAAAATTTGAGCTTTTGGTTTAGGAAAGTTTCTGGGAGCCTTTCTCTTAAATGAACTCTTAGTTTTGGTCTTTCTATTTTTGTAGTTAGAGTTCTTATCAGGTTGTCTTGGTTACGATTTTGCCTAGAATAGTTAAAGTTCTTGTAGACAGAAGAGTTGTACACAGGGGTGTTTAGACGCCTAGCATAACAACCGTCAAAGGAATGACCATAAATGTCACAGTAGGAGCAATATTGATTGCTCGAGGGATGAACCTCCTTAGGAAAACTTCTAAAGATGGGTTTAATAGCATTCTGTTCAGAAGTCCTATTCCTAGGAGATATGGTCTTATAGGTAGAATCAGCCTTTCTGATCAAAGGACAGACGTATTTAATCTTAAGTGCAGTGTCAGCCTTAGAATTACTAGACTCTCCAATGTCTTTCTGTTGTTGCTTTTGATCAAATTCCTCTTTAATAAAATGAAAGTCTGGACATGTTTCAATTGGTCTTTTTCTCCCAGACACAAACTTAATAGGTTCAAGATTTGTAGTTTGTGGTTTGTTCTTAGGGCAAAATCCAATACCGGTTCTATCATCAGAATTGGTCTTGGAGTCAATAACAAAGTCGGTAAAACAATTTGAATTGTTTTCAAACTTAGAAATTTTTTTGAAATGAAAAAGTATGAAACCCCGGATTTTAAATAATCGCAAATTAAAATATAATTTCCTTTTAAATAAATGCGGAAGCGTTGAGATGGTTTTAACTTTCAAAAATATAGCACCAAGTTTTAATTTCTCAAAACGAATTAAAACATAATTCAAGTCCTAGAATTTGCCTAAGTCATAATTAACAATTATTCAAAGTTAGGCGAAACCAAGTTTAGCAAATGACTTGAATAAACCAATTTTACCCAATATTTAATTTAAGTCCCAAATTAAATGAGTGTGATAATTAAACCAAATTTTATCTTGAATTAAGCCTAAAGCATGCGTTCTAAATTTTGTGCAAGATAAAAATAAACAATGTCACACTACACCGCGATGTACGAGGAAAAACCCACTAACGGGAAAAAACCTCGGGACGGCCCTAGCCTCAAATCCACTAAAAACGGTATTACAAAATACAAGACAAAAGACTTACTTCCTAAACTCGAACCCTCTCAAGCCGTGATGCTCCTTCTTGTATCAACCTCCAATTAGCGGATAACCAACGGAGCTCCACCGTGGTCTCGGAATTCACCGATGGGACTTTATATGGTCACCGTCACCCAATCATGGAGCCTTTCTCCGTGTGGGTAGAATCTCAACAAAAGTCTTCTTTGTGATGGGGTGTAGAAGCAAACCCGAAACGTCTCTTGAATTCGGTAGAGAAAACCGGTGCCAAAAACTCCAAGTAATAGATATAAATATAGAAACTTGGATAAACAATTATTGGGTGTAAACTAGAGTGTGTATGAATTTTTCATTAAAAATTAACACTCAAAACTTGAACATTTTCCTAAACTAATTTTGATCTCAAACTCTCTCTAGGAGATAAACAATGTTGGAAAAGTTGTCTTGGAAAATGTGTTTCCCACACATAATAAAGTATGAAAAAGGTTGGTTGAAAACCAAGTGGAGGAGTGGGGAAAAACTGCAAAAAACTGCCAAATAACTGTTCCCGCTGGAAGTTCGTTCGAACGAACGTGATTCTCGTTCGAACGAGACTTCTAACGAGTGACCAGCCTGGGCTCGTTAGAAGTTCGTTAGATACCTCGTTAGAACGAACATTCGTTCGAACGACATATCGAACGACATATCGAACGACTGTCCAGTTAGGGTCGTTGGCAAAACTCGTTCGAACGAACCTGGTTCGAACGACAAAACTCGTTCGAACGAAACAGGTTCGAACGACAAAACTCGTTCGAACGACATTTCTAACGAACGACCAGAAAGATTGAAAAATTTGATTTTGGCCCAGAAACTTTTATATACTTATTTTAAAGTTCTTAATTGATTCTTTCTGAAAATAAAATGCAGTTTTTATTACACCTAACACCCAATACAAATTGTTCCAAGCTCCTATATACATATAATTACATTCATACCTTGGGAGCATGGAACCTTAGTTGATGACGTAGAAACGAGGCACACAAACCGGCATTTTGATGAAGCTTTAAATTCTTTGCCGCTACGTCTTCAACATACACTTCATAGGCTTGAGAATATTACAATAAATACTATCTATGAATAAATGTTTTTGTCCGGAATTGAGCCAAAACTATATATGGACTCAATTGGAAATTTGTGTCCTTACATGAAAACAGTAGCTGTCTTTGTTTTTGCTTCCTCCAGTTCTAATAATGTTCCCTTGTATTTCATTTCCAGGGTTTCATTAGTTTTAGTCAACTCTTTTAATTTTTGATCAAAAGTTTCAATTTCAGATTGATGAGTCAGACACTAGTTAGTGTACTCTTCAGCATTCAACTTCACAATAAGACTTAGATCATCTAATTTCTTAGTCAGGTCTCTAACAGTCTTCTCCAGTCTAGTGCCCTTTTTAAGAGTTTTAGCATACAAAGTATGGATATCAGGGAGGTCATCTGTGTCTGAGTCGCTAAGTGAAGTGTGTGTAGTGACCCCTAACGATTCAATTTTAGTATCATGCACCCATTTACATCGTCGTTATCGAGATCACTTTTACTCACACACACGGAACTAGAACTAGCAACATTTTCAGATAATAAAGCATCTAGGCCAGTCAAAGCAGTATTCACACAAGCAGGAGTAGGAGCATCATTATCACACACAGGCACATCATCATTGTAAATGATCTTAGCATAAAAGGACATGCAAGGGTCAAGTACATTTGATGACTCAAGTTCCTCTTCATCAGAGTCACTTGAATCATTCCAAGTTTTACAGACATTGGCTCTATTGTGTGTGTTGGCTTTATTCAGATTAACTCTGCAATTGTGAGCAATGTGACCTAGTTTCCCACATCTAAAACATTCAATCTTTTTAAGGTCTCTAGTGGGTCTGGATTTGTTGTCCTTAGGATGTTTGTCAAGACCTCTCTCATGAGGTTTGGGATTAGACAGAGTAGGATAATTAGGCTTGCCTTGTTTAGTTACCTGTTTGTTTCTAAATTTAACAATTTTCTTAAATTGTTTAGACATTAAGGCAATCTGATTATCTAGTTTTTCTATATCACACTCTTCATCAGAGTCAGAGTTGATCAAATTAGTCTCAAGTTTAGATATCTTAGAGGCAAAACTCAAGTTAGAGTTGGGCTGTTTTCTTTGTGAATGATTTAATTGTTTCTTAAAATCTAATTCCATTTCCACAGTCCTAAGTTTGCTACTGAGTAACTCAGGGGTAAGGTTTTGATCACTCATTTCCTCAATAGCATACCTCTTGTTGTCAAACTTTTGTGGTAATGATCTTAGAATTTTAGAGACAATTTCATTCCTATCATATGTTATACCATTAGCATGCAACTTAGTAACTATATCAGTTAAGTTCATGTAAAAGTCATCAAAAGACTCAGAGTCAGACATAATCAAAGAGTTGTACTGCTGGGTAAGCATTTGAGTTTTAGCAGCTTTAACTCTTGAGTCTCCTTCATGGGCAGTGATTAATGTGTCCCAAGCTTCCTTAGAAGTGGCACAAGATGAGATTATCTTCAACTCATACTCATTAATAGACATAAAAATGGCATTCTTGCCTTTATTGTTATTTCGAGAAATGGTTTTCTCTTCTTGGGTAAACTCACTTAAGATTTTCTTTACCCTCTCATCACTTCCTTCAGTGGCTGGTTTAGTAGGATAAGTGTATCCATTTTCAATAATGTCCCAGACATCATCTCCTAAAGTCCCTTGGATGAAGGCAACCATTCTTACTTTCCAGTAAGCAAAGTTGTTTCCATCAAAGAGTGGAGGTCTGGACAGATTACCAAACCTTTCATTCTTCTCGTCCATAGTTAGGTTTTTCAGAAAACGATTTCAGAAACACAAGATCTTTTTGAAATAAAAGTTAACAGGGCTCGGATACCAATTGAAAAACGTTGCTAATGCCGTTTAATACAAGATTAAACTATATAAGCAACTCCGAGATGTTTGTTGAAGAAACCCTTTTCTTTTGAAAATAAAAATTATAAACAACAAGATGTGTTTACAAAAAAAAACTTATGTACGAGAGTAATCAAGACTTTGTAATCAGTTTTTTAAAACAAGACAGTTTCAAAAATTCAGCACACTATAGAATGGGATGAGTAGATGAAGATAATAAAAAACACACAGTTTTTAACGTGGTAAAACCTCTCCCAACAGAGGAAACATCCACGGTGACTTCTAAGTCACAAAAGCAAAAATCCACTAACAACAAATAATAGTTACAAACAATACAACATACATGCACACAATCAACCTATTATAAGTTTAGGAATATACCCCACTTGGTGTCCTTCTAACTTCTCATAGATCTGATTGTTGATGATGTTCTTCCAGTTTGATAACTTCCTTTGCTTTAGATTCCTTATGTCGACTCAATGATCTTTGATCTTATTCACAACACTTCTAGTGTAGTAGTGTGTTAAGTGTTGGTGAAGTGATTCCTATCAACATGCACGAACTCACACACACTTAGTTTTACAGACAGTCCTAGAAAATTACATATAAAGACTATATGCTGTGATTTTGTTTTCTTTCTTTCTTACAGAACTAAAAACCTTTTTGACCTTTAATATAACCCAGATTCCACGGATATCTCGCTTCTAAATCGGTTAAGATCTTAATCAATCTCGGTTTTAAAAATATTTTTGAGATTGAAAATCTCCAAGTGTGAATCCAACTAGGTCAAGGTTAAGTTTCGTAAGAATAGAAACCATAAAACTTTTTCAAAACTAAATCAGTAAAGATTTTCTTAAATCAAGAAAGAAATATGCAGATCTAGTGAAATGTAACATGCAGAGTGTAGATCTATAGTTTCTATGAAAGAGAAATGCAAATCTTCACACGAATGTTTAAGTTGTAAACAAGATCATAGACAAAGAGGTTACAGCTTCAATATAAACAAACCACTCTCTCTCTCAAACACTCAAGGTTGTGTTTGGGGTGTTATAAAAACGAAGGTTTGATTCAGAGTTTGAAGTGTTTAGGGTTAGGGTTAGGGTTTGGCTAACACAGTTTCTTTTCTCTCTCTTCTCTCTTTTCTTTTCTCTCTTCTCTCTATTTTTTCTCTCAGAAATGACGAATGCCCAAAAGTCTTGAAAGGCTGAGAAGTGGAGGGTTTATATAGGAGTGAGGGAAGATTCTGGAATGACGAAGGCAATCAAGGGCTGAGATCAAGTCTTTCTAACTTTGACTTGATCCAAGGGTTATGAAATAGCGGTGGTTAAGATGATTGTGATTGGTTCATAGAGATAGCACCAGGATTGATTAAAAACACATGCAGGCCATCGATAAGTTTTGATCCAACGATCAGCAATGCACCATCCAACCCTCTCACAAAACAAACACAAACAGATACATCAGGCAAGTGACAAGTTTTTAGGGTTAGGGTTAGGGTTTGGCTAACACAGTTTTTTTTCTCTCTCTTCTCTCTTTTCTTTTCTCTCTTCTCTCTCACTTCTCTCTTCTCTCTATTTTTTCTCTCAGAAATGACGAATGCCCAAAAGTCTTGAAAGGCTGAGAAGTGGAGGGTCTCAATAGGTAATGAGGGAAGATTCTGGAACGACGAAGGCAATCAAGGGCTGAGATCAAGTATTTCTAACTTTGACTTGATCCAAGGGTTATGAAATAGCGGTGGTTAAGATGATTGTGATTGGTTCATAGAGATAGCACCAGGATTGATTAAAAACACATGCAGACCATCGATAAGTTTTGATACAACGATCAGCAATGCACCATCCAACCCTCTCACATAACAAACACAAACAGATACATCAGGCAAGTGACAAGTGTTGGCTTGTGAGTGGCTCACAAACGCGCGTCAAACTTAATTACATGCAGCACCCTGAAGTCTCTAGCGCATTTACATTCTACCCAAACAAACATTCCAATGAAAACTGAAGTTTTCAAAATAGCAAATTAACCCCACAAATATTATAAACACATTTTTATTAATGAAAACATTATTTTAAAAAAATTCCCAAAAAAATATTAAAACAACATATTAAGGGGAATTAATCACACAATCAATTTAAGCAATATATACACATGTATGCACTTCTAATTGTGTGTAGTGTGATTCAATTTATACCTTCTTGGATCATTGAAGAGGATTAGAGAGAATGATTCTGAGGTTCTTTGGATTCTAGGTTAGACAACCAATTTTGTCACTATTTCCAAACTAGTTGAACACTTATACATTATAGACTTAAGCAAGTCAAAGGTATAAGGTGCTTCACCCAGGGGTGATACATAGCACACAGAATTCCTCAAAAGAAAGATTAGCAACCACCGATCAGCCTGCATCATATGTCGTCCAGGAGATAGTGCACTTTATGTTGAGCAAATTAATAAGGCAGATCAAGAATTTTAACAAGCACCGAGCAACACTGCAGAATAAATACTCCATCCTTTCAGTGAACCATCTAGCATGGAGCATTGGGGGTTTCTGTTAACGCAAAAATTCTCCATCTACGGGGACCAATCAGAAAAGGACACATGTCATCCTATGTGGCAATATTTATACTTAGTCGGCACCCGAGGAGAATTGGTCGGCATACCAACCAACGCAAGGCATACCAAGCAACTCATTGAAGATCAACCATCCTAGAAGACCAACAGTTAGATTCATTATATATAGACATAAATGTCTGAATGTATAGAGACATTGTATCTCTTTAACTCCCATCACTATAAATACATGTATTCCCTTAGCCAAAAGGAGGGAAAACTAAGATACACGATACACATCTCTTTCTCTCTCTACACCATATTGTGCTATTGTAAACCCCTGTGAATAAAATAACAGTGGACGTAGGCTCTATTCATAGCCGAACCACTTTAAAATCTTTTTGTCTCTTATATGTTTGATGTGAATGTTTATCTTCATCTTTAATCTCATCCTCATCATTTATCTGCCATTTTAGTGGCATCAACAATGATAATAAGTTGTATTTGAGTATATCATTATTTTTAAACCATCGTAGCCTAGTTTACATATAAGTGAGCAATTAATTTTTAGATTTTTAAAGTGAGCCTTTAGTTAGTGGGAATGAATTGCATATTACATATGAGATCGAAATATCATTTAGCCAGAGAGAGTGTGATCGAATGGGATATCGGGATTAGAGATTCTAAGATTTACACATTATAGTTTGGGGTGTTAAAATTGCTTTATACTATTCAATAATTTCCCATCGTTATATAAAATACTCTACTAAATAAATATTTAAATACCTTCTATACATGCTTCTAGGTCTAACTCACTGCCTTTGTTACCCATATAAATGATTAAAAGGAGAGATTTAAATATCTCTACAGATCTTTACAATAGTTATTTAAGCAACTGATATACAAACACAATAATAATTTTTTTGCATTTTCCTTTATCGAAACTCTACTCAATTATGCCTTTGTTGCAAATACCAAATTCAGGGGACTTTATACAAAAAATTGAATAGTTTGGGGGGGGGGGGGGGGGGGGCATAAAAATGGTTTAGAAGATTTCTTGAAAATATTATATAGTTCAGTTTTTCTCTTCTCTCATTTCTTTTTTCTTTTGCACTTCCCTTACATGAAAATTGAAAGCCTAAAAAAATTCATACATTCGTTAGCAGTAACATATAACTCGGAGAGCAGTTGGAGATGTCAGGTTCTTGGATGTGTTTTTCCATATACTTACCTCTCTCCCCTACCTTCATTGATCTCGATAAATTTCCATCATTCCACAAAAATCCTACGAAAATTAAACATCAAATGCCTATAAAAAAGAGACACATAAAATTATATATATCATTTTTATAATTTTATTATGTGTCATGCACATGTCCTTGAAACTATAATTTTCTTTTCAATATTAGAACACATAGAAAAGTGTAATTTCATTCATATTGATAATTACTGAAGAAAGAAAATTGTTTGTCAAGCGTGCACGCACACAATCCAGTGTGTGTGTGTGTAAGAGAGAGAGAGGTCTACTCAATAAATACAAAATGTAATTAACATAATCATAAAGACTTAAGATCAAAATTATAATATTCAAATTTTACTATCTTATATTTTATATAAAAAGATAAAATTTTAAATTAACTAATATTTGTAGCAAAAAATCAGTTTAGCAAGAGTGAAAAATGACATATATATGTTTGCATTTGTTGGAAAACTACCAAATAAATCATCTACATAGATAGCAGATTTTTGAAAATCAAGTTGCAAACATATATGTCATCTACAAAGGTAACAGATATGTCATTATTAACCAATATGCACATATTAAAGTAGAAGATAGCAGTAGTCATGCCTAGAAGTATAGAACTAAAATAACTTAAAATCAGCTACAATATTCAATGATTTTCTTTCTTCTGAAAATTTTCAAATAATTCATCTTGTATATGATTTAGATGCTTCGTGGACAATATTTTAAATTTTGTAATTTGAATAAAAAAACTACCAAATAAATACCACAAATAATATAAACTCATAAAGCCACAATGATTCTTTTTCAAAACTCCAATAAAACATAGACAAGTGAATGGAATGAAACCAAATAAGCGTTGTGTTGCATAAGTGTTTTAACTATTCAAGTGTGTAGCAACAGGACATCTAGCCTGTTGCAGAAAAAACAATCAATTGATAAGTTTGTTATTCTCCGATTTAATCAGTTTGTTTTCCTGGTCACAGAGCTTATATGTTGGAAAACCAAGTTCATCCAAATGCTTGGGGATTTTTTTTACTTTTTCTCGCAACGCTTGCATAAGACCTTTCCACATATAGATAGCAGATGTAGATATCCAAATTTCAAAACCGTTAATTTTAGTATCACCAAATCTAAAACCTCATGTTTTGAATGGTAAAAACCCAAATTCAATATCAGAAGAAGAAAAACTTCTGAAATCCACTTGATCATACCTTTTTAAGTCAATTAATTTTAAAATACCTATGAATGGAAAATGTACTAAAAAATATAAAATTATCATAAACAGTTACCTATCTTCTCTTTGCGAGCCAAAACTTCACGAAGTCCTTCCATAAGGTCCCGATGTGTTCCAATCATAAAAACCACCTTTCATAATAAAAATGAAAAGAGACAAAAATTAACCAAAAGTTAGTATTACGGGAAGAAGTATATCAAAAGAAAAAGATGTTCAATTTTACATAAATTTACTCTTGGGAGAAGATGAAGGGGCAAATTTTCTTTTGGGATACGAAATGTTATGGGTATAGCAGAGAGAGGGGCTAAAACGCATCCAGTAATCCCTTTTATATAGATAAATAGATTGATGGTGAAAGGCATTAAATACTATTAATACCTCTAATACTATCATATTAAAGGTATAATATAAATAAGGATATGGACTTGCTATTATTAGCATTGGTATTTATTTTATATGTTTTGAAAACAAACAGTAATCTTACCATTTTTTCTTCTATACATTCATCCCATTATTTATTTCCCGTGTCTTGTAAGGGAAATGGGTTGGTGTCAAATGGTACAATTCTACTTAAGGAATTTCTTAAATAATTACACATCAACCAAACTAAATCCTTTTTAATTTGAACGAAATTTAATTTTAACAAATAAAATTTATAGTCCAAATTAGCATGCAAGTGATTATCAAGCGGAAGAGAATAAATAAAAAATCACCCCAGCACACAAAAAATTTAGAGTGGAAACTCTCATGAGAAAATTATCGCACCAACCCACAATCAATTCCACTAGTACTAATATGAAGTTTTACGGAATTTAACAAGGACTCAGACATGTCTCACATATATGACGATGCTTACTCCCACATGGTCACTCCCTTATGTTAAACTTCTCGACCTCTAATCGTAATGGTGAGTGCTCTTATAGTTCAAGCATCAGGTGCACAAACCCCAAAGCCTTGATATCCATCGATCTTTGTTGTATATGATCATCCCACATGCAATCTAATGTCTATCATCACCCACATGAATCCATGTGCTCGAATGTTCTTTAAGTAGAAGATTTAAGGGAATTTGTAAACTTAGAGTATACTTCAATAGCATGGAGTTGACATGATCTCAATATAATACCCAGTATTTTATAGCATTTATTAAATTGTTGAATTGATTATTAGATATGATGAGTTGTTATTTCTTATGACATGTAATATGTCATTTTATGATTTGAGATGTTGGACTTTTAATATAATATTCAGTAGATTGAGATGTGACTCTGAGATGTTACATATATTGTATTACGTAATTTAGTTATGTGTTGATTGGACTTTTATCGATATAGATGTTTGCCAAATTGTAATAATTTATTAAGACTAATAGTTAAGTGACTTAGTACTATTAACAGCTATGGAATGGTAAGGGTCCAGGTGTCCGGGGTTTCCTTGTTTAGATCATTTTCTCAGCATCGGGTCCCACCAATTATGATGTAAGTTCTATTTAACTCAATAAGATGAGTGATTTGTAGAACATGTTAACCTTCGAATTGGTTCGTGAGATATTTAGAAATTTGATTTGGAGCTTATTACAGTGGGACTTTGATCTATTGGGTTGGTATGTGAGTTGGGCCAAGTTTTAGGCCATTTGGAGCTTATTTTGGGTCTTTTGGGTTGAGGCTATTTTGGGGACTAAGCCTCTAATTTCAACTTAGACTATTTTAATAACCTAATTATTATAATTTAAAACACTTCTAACATATTAGTATATCCATATGTGACGAGGAAGAAGAGAAGGAAACCTTAGGTTGGAAATTTAGAGATATGTCCTAAAGAATTAGGAGAAATTGGGAATTGATTCTACAATCAATCCAAGGCAAGTTTACTTTGTTTAAGAATGTAATTAGATTTGTGTTAAATAATCATAATATGTTAAAATCAGTAAAGATAATACTATAATTTAATTTTAGTTTCATAATCAAACCTTAATTCATAATTATGATTAAAAAGATAAGAACCCTAGTTTTTTATTTGAATAACACATATAACATTATTAAGAAATTAACAAATTAAACCTTGAATCATTGTAATAATACTTAGATATTGCAAGAGAACAATTATGCTCAAAACATCCGTAAGGACACAAATTTCCAATTGAGTCCTTTGTAGTTTTGGCTCAATTCCGGACAAAATCGTTTGAGTCATAGGATAGAGTTATTGATCATCTTTCAAGCCTATGACATACTAAAGTTGGAGACGTAGCGGACAAGTTTAAAGCTTCATCAAAATGCCGAGTTTAAAGTGCCTCGTTTCTACGTCATCAACAATGTTCCGTTTACTCCTAAGGAATGAATGCATTTTAATATATATATATATATATATATATATATATATATATATATATATATATATATATATATATATATATATATATATATAGGATCTTGGAACATTTTATATTGGGTGTAGTTTATTTAAAACTGTTGTTTAATTTCAGAAAGATTTTATAAAAACTTTAAAATAAAATATATAAAGTTTCTGGGCTAAAAATAGAATTTTTCAAAATTTCTGGAAGTTCTTTCGAAGTGTCGTTCGAACGAGTTTGTCATTCGAGCAACAATGTCATTCGAACGAGTTTGCTAATGAGTTCCCAGATTGGCCACTAGAATGTCGTTCGAAGTATCGTTCAAACGAGAATGATGGTTTCAACGAGATTTCTAACGAGTTCACAATGGAACTTCATTAGAAGCTCGTTCGAATGAGACTTCTTTCGAACGAGATTTGGCAGGAACAATTATTTGGGCAGTTTTTGGCAATTTTTCCCACTTTCCCACTTGTTTTTCCCACTATCTTTTGACAGAACTTCTTAAGTGCGGAAATGAATTTTTTCTAATTAACTTTTTCATAATATTCGAACTCCTAGAGAGTGTTTTGAGTGTTCATCTTTCCTAAGAAAAAGTTCAAGTTTAAGTGTTCATTTTTCAAAGAAAAATTTGTTAAACACTTTGTTTACACCCATATTGTTTAATCCAAGTTCATTGATATTTATTCATTTCTTGGAGTTTGGCACCGGTTTATCTCTACCATTTCAAGAGAAGTTTGAGTTTGCTTCTATATCCCACAAAGAAGAAGAAATTTGAGTTGATTTACCCACTTGGACAAAGTCTCCTAATTTAGGTGACGGTGACCGTATAAAGTCCGATCGGTGGATTTCGAGACCGCGGTGGAGATCCGTGGTTATTCGCTAAGCGAAGGTGTATACAAGAAGGAGCGTCGAGGCTTGAGAGGGATCGAGTCAAGTGTTGTAAGTCTACTGTCTTGTATTTGTAAAACAATACTTAGTGGATTTGAGGCTAGGGCCGTCCGAGGTTTTTTCCCGTTGTGGGTTTTTCCTCGTACATCGCAGCGTAGTGATTTATTGTTTATTTTATCATGCAAATTCACCTAGAACGCATGCTTAGGTAATAAGAAAAAAATTGGTTTAATCACTACTTGTTTAATTTAGTGCTAATTAAATATTGTGTTATGTGTAGTTAATTCAAGTCATTTAATTTAATTTGATAAAATTGGTTTGGCCTAATTTGTTAAAATTAAGAAATATGACTTAGGCAAATTTCTAGGACTTGGGTTAATTATAATGGTTTAAGTGAAATTTAAATTGTGTGTTTGTTTCCATCATATTTCACTTTAAGTTGTGTTTAATTTTAATTATGAAAAAGAAATTAAAATTTGTAATTTTCTTAATTGAACCATTCCTATCTCTTCCGCATTTATAAAAGGAATTATTTTTGAATTTAAAATTGGGGGCCTCGCATTCCAACAAGTGGTATTAGAGCCCAAACGATAAATTATTTCGTTAAAGATCCTTTAAATATTTTTGGATAAAATGGAAGTTTCCCCATTCTCAAAATTTCCTATTTTTGATGGTTCTAATTACGCGTATTGGAAAGCGTGAATGAAATCGGCACTTAAATCTATCGACGAGAGGGTTTGGTTATCTGTTGTTAACGTGTGGTCTCCACCAACTCATTTAGTAGATAATGAACGTGTTCCCAAACTGGCCGATAGATGGAGTGAGAATGAATTTAAATTTTCAAATTTTAATTCCCGAGGTTTAAATGCCTTGTTTAGCGCTGTCACACCAAATGAATTCCGACGCATTATGACATGTGAGACTGCTAAAGAAGCGTGGGATATTTTACAACTCACTCATGAAGGTACAAGTGTCCTTAAAGCTTCGAAACTCCAAAACCTCACCACTCAATTTGAAACCATCAAAATGAATGAAAAAGAAACTTTAGATGAATTTTATGCTAGACTTTCCGATATTGTAAATTCATCTTTTAACTTGGGAGAGAAAATACCCGACAACTGAGTTGTAAAGAAAATTTTAAGGTCCCTACCTGATAGATTTATTCCAAAAGTGACCGTTTTAAATTCTTTACCAACTTTAGCCTCTAGGAAATTAGATGAGCTTGTAGGTGATTTACAAACCTATGAACTGGACATGTTTCCCTCTAAAACTGAAAAGAAAATTGAAAAGGGCGTTGCTTTAAAAGCCCGAAAAGAGGAAAAATAAGTAGTAGAGAGCAAGAGTGACAGTGACTCGGAAGATATGGCCCTGTTTGCTAGGAAATTTTGAAAGTTTCTTAAAATTAACAAAGATAAATTTAAAAATGAGTTTAAGAAATTTGAAACTTCTAAGCCTGACAAAGTCGTGAGGATCCCTAAAACTTCTAAAGAAAATTTAAATAGGGACGAGTTGGAAAAATGTTTTGGTTGTGAAGGGTATGGCCATAGGGCATTTTTGTGCCCCGCTAAACTAAAGAGAGAGGGTAAGCAACCAATGTCTTTTAATGCAACCCTTAGTGATAGTGAAAATGAAGAGGGACCTGATTCCCTTACTAAGCCCAACTTTGTGGCTTTTATGGCTAGTCATGTGAGTGATAGTGAGAACTCATCTATTGATGAAACCTTAACACATGACACTTCCAAGGTCATAGTTTATAATTCCCTTATTTTTTATGGTAGTGAGAGTGAACAAGAGAGAGAGAATGATGAAAATGATGAGGTTGATGTGAGTGAACTTCAAAATGCTTTTCAAGAATTATATGATGAATTTATTAAATAAAAAAGAGCAAATTTGAAGTTAGAATCTTGTTTAAAAGAGCGTGTCAAGGTCGTTAATGAGAGTGCGTTAGTGGAAGAACTTAGGACACGAGAGAGGACTCTTCGAGAGAAGCTTGAATATATAGAAGGCGAGATAGATAGCCTTAGAGGTTTAATGGGATCCTTGAAAAAGGAGTTTCTTGAGTTTGAAGAGAGAAATGTTTTATTAGAGTATAATATTTCAGAATTAAAAATTAAATTAAAAGACTCTAGAAAAGTCAAATTTGATTTGGAGTGTAGGTCCGAAAAACTAGATAAAATCTTAGGCATGGTCCAAATAAAAAATAACATTTGTGGTTTAGGCTTCGATATTTGTAATGAATCTACTTATAAAGTCAAAACCCATATTTTAGGAGAATCACCTAGGAAAGACTTTAGAGATCAATCCTTAGGTACCAATTTTCGACGTGTTTTTACTTGTGCACATTGTGATCGAAAATGTCATCTTAGGAAATTTTGTTTTGATCTTAAACGAGGTCCTAGAAAATCCCACCGTAAGGAAATCAAGGAAGTCAAGATTCCTACACCCTGAGATAGTCACTCATCATTAGTTTGGGTTAGGAGATCCGACTTGGTAGATTTAGAAGATAAGGTTTTTGATTCTTATTTACTTTCACATGCTTCCTCCCTTGCAAAATCTAAAGATTGAATGTGATAGTCTATTTGCATACTCTAGGTTTTTGTGCTTCATATTATATATCCTTGCTAGGTGTATGCATGTTTTGTCATCTTCTAGTCAATTCTTTATTTCATGTCTTATGCTATAAATCATGGCATGTTTATCTTTTGTATTATAATTTCTTCATTTTTTTTTGCATTAAATAAAAAATACAAAAAGATTTTTGTTTATCATTTGGGTTTTATCTCTTGGTAATTTAAGCTTAATGAAAAATTCAAATGATTTTTGTTTGTCTTTTGATTATATTTTTATTTTTGTTTAAAAATTGTCAAAAACTCAAAAAGATTTTATTTTGTGAGTAATTTTAGTTTGACACACTTTATGTGGCATACACTTGTGCTTGAATCCCATCTTTTATGCTCCCATGTGGCTAGAACTTTTGGTTTAGATTGTTAATTCTTATTATGTTCTTTACCATGATTACATGGAGTAGTTGGATTTTAAGTTGCTTAAACGGATTCTATTTCTATATGCCTCTATTCACACATGCATGAGCTCTTTTGAAATTTAACTTCATGTGTATATTTGAGCTTTGTGAGGTGTTCTCCTACCAATCTTTTCATCTACATATATGTGACCTAGGAGAACTAGTGCATGTCAAAATCCTTTGCACGTGTGATTTGTGTGAGATATAAAAAATGATGTATCTAAATGTGCACGGGGAAGGGATCTGAAAGGATTTATTATCCTTTGCGAATAGTAAGCCACCATTTGTTTGAGCCTAAAAGAAATATGTGGTCCAAAGGCCTAAAAGAAAATATGGCATTAAAAAGAAAAATAATTGCCAAGGACTAATTAGTTTGTTTGATATATTCATTCAAATATATATGCTTATTGAGGGAGATTGGATGGTATATCAATGGTTTGCACAATGTTCGTTTATCCTAGTTGCGTTTTCAATGTCATGACTCTATTGGTTTGTAGAATCATCAATATGCTAGGCTTGTATGCATTGTGTATGTTTGTTCATTGATTTCAATCTATATTGTCACATGAGGTTATATTCAAATGTGATGAAGTTTGCAATCAATTGAGAACTCCGTGAACATGTTTTAAGTGATTGGATCTAAATTTAATCGTTACTAGTTCACACCCCAACACTTCTGTTTCCATATGACACATTTTTTCCATACGAGTGTGAAAAGCTTATCTTATTTTGTGTCATTTTGCTGTTTATACCTATATGTGTGTACTTATGCTTAGTTTGTATCTATTGTATATACATATATATATGATATTTTGTTTAAGTCTTTTCCATGTTTAACTAGTCCATTTATGCTTCAATTCATAATTGGTACCTTGTTGGTTGCATAGTTTGTTTGATATCACATGCTTAGAATTTTATTTGTCAAATTGGTATCATTTGTTGTCGCATCATAGTTGGTATTCATTTTTATGGATTAGTTATGTTATTGTTGCCCGTATGCTTTCATGTTCTTATCACTTTATGCATCATGTTTAAATTAGTTTTATCCTTTGTCTATTCCTGGACAAAAAGGGAGAGAATGATAGGGGGAGAAATGGTATCTAATCCTATTGTAATCGTATCTTAGTTTGGGGGAGATTTATCTTAGGGGGAGACGTCTTTCTAAGTAGGTCATTTGTTTGATAAAGGGGAGAATTAATTAAGGGGGAGTCTTTATTTAATTGCATTTAATATTTTGATATTTCCTATGCGTTTAATGTGTTTTCTTAAGTGCGTAGGAATTATATTATAAGTGGCAATTTTCACCGGCAAAGATTTTGATCCTTTGGGTTGTTTGAGTCAAGCATTGTAATTTTATTTTGGGTGGTACATTTTTGTCAGTCTAGTAGAGCTTGATGGCCCTTTAGGATTTTTGTTTCGTTTTTGTCCCGGAATAGCCAAAGGGGGAGATTTGTAAGGACACAAATTTCCAATTGAGTCCTTTGTAGTTTTGGATCAATTCCGGATAAAATCATTTGAGTCATAGGATAGAGTTATTGATCATCTTTTAAGCCTATGACGTACTAAAGTTGAAGACGTAGCGGCCATGTTTAAATCTTCATCAAAATGCCGAGTTCAAAGTGCCTCGCTTCTACATCATCACCAGTGTTCCGTTTACTCCTAAGTTATGAATGCATTTTAATATATATATATATATAGGAGCTTGGAACATTTTATATTGGGTGTAGTTTATTTAAAACTGTTGTTTAATTTCAGAAAGATTTTATTAAAACTTTAAAATAAAATATATAAAGTTTTTGGGCTAAAAATAGAATTTTTCAAAATTTCTGGAAGTTCGTTCGAAGTGTCGTTCGAACGAGTTTGTCGTTCGAACAACAATGTCGTTCGAACGAGTTTGCTAACGAGTTCCCATATTGGCCACTAGAATGTCATTCGAAGTATCGTTCAAACGAGAATGATGGTTCGAATGAGATATCCAACGAGTTCAAACTGGAACTTCGTTAGAAGATTGTTCGAACGAGACTTCGTTCGAACGAAAATATCGTTCGAACGAGATTTGGCGTCAACAGTTATTTGGGCAGTTTTTGGCAGTTTTTCCCACTTTTCCACTTGTTTTTCCCACTATCTTTTGACAAAAGTTCTTAAGTGCGAAAATGAATTTTTTCTAATTAACTTTTTCATAATATTCTAACTCATAAAGAGTGTTTTGAGTGTTCATCTTTCCTAAGAAAAAACTTCAAGTTTAAGTGTTCATTTTTCAAAGAAAAATCTGTTAAACACTTTGTTTACGCGCATATTGTTTAATCCAAGTTCATATATATATATATATATATATATATATTCATTGCTTAGAGTTTGGCACCGGTTTATCTCTACCATTTCAATAGAAGTTTGGGTTTGCTTCTATATCCCACAAAGAAGAAGAAGTTTGCGTTGATTTACCCACTTGGAGAAAGGCTCCTAGTTCAGGTGACAGTGACCATATAAAGTCCGATCGGTGGATTCCGAGACTGCAGTGGAGCTCCGTGGTTATTCGCTAGGCGGAGGTGTATACAAGAAGGAGTGTCGGGGATTGAGAGGGATCGAGTCGAGTGTTTTAAGTCTATTGTTTGGTATTTGTAAAACAATACTTAGTGGATTTGAGGCTAGGGTCGTTCGAGGTTTTTTCCCGTTATGGGTTTTTCCTTGTACATCGTGGCGTTGGGATTTATTGTTTATTTTATCTTGCAAATTCACCTAGAACGCATGCTTAGGTAAAAAGATAAAATTTGGTTTAATCACTACTTGTTTAATTTAGTGCTAATTAAATATTGGGTTATATGTAGTTAATTCAAGTCATTTAATTTAATTTGATAAAATTGGTTTGGCCTAATTTGTTAAAATTGAGAAATATGACTTAGGCAAATTTCTAGGACTTGGGTTAATATTAATGGTTTAAGTGAAATTTAAATTGTGTGTGTGTTTCCATCATATTTCACTTTAAGTTTTGTTTAATTTTAATTTTGAAAAAGAAATTAAAATTTGTAATTTGTTTAATTGAACTATTCCTATCGCTTCCGTATTTATAAAAGGAAATTACTTTTGTATTTAAAATTGGGGGCCTCGTGTTCCAACAATATCTACACGATTAGATTGTCTTGTATCATTCCAAAACATATTGAGTCATAGTCTAAGCTATCCTAGAAAACTTCATGTTCCAGACTATAAGACCGGACTTCTTCATCTTCATCCGAAAAGCTACCGCATGCTATGACCAATGAGAATGCCTCTTTAGGAAGAAGGTAAAGGACTTAAAATGACTTTATTTCACCACCATTATTTTGACATAACTTAAAATTGGATTTTTTTTAAATTGAGAAATGTGTCTAAACTTCTGTGTGAGTTGTTTTGAACAATTTGAACAAATACACTCTGCAATATACTTTTCTTATAGAAAAACTATGTTCATAAAAATTGCTTTCTTATGTGTGTATTTTAACTATGAGTATTCTTGGTTCAGAATAAACATACTTCGGGTGTTTGCCAAAATATTTTCAAAACTCTTGGATAGCAAATACTCGTTCAAAATCTCTAGGCAAAGTCGTGACTTGCTTCTTTGTAGTAAAGATCTTCTTCCCTACAGCGAAGGCTTTTCGTTGGTTCTTCGATCCAAGTTTAAAATCTTTGGACAAAGGGACAACCTAATTATCACAACAGGTTTTCTCTAACGAGGATTTTCCTCACTGCAGCGACGCTCCATCTATCAATATAGTTTTGGCATAAAAAGACAACATACTCAAAAGATTGCATGGTAAAACTTGAATATTCTCATTTTCATGCATATCTTTTATCTAGTTCAAGAAACTGTGACAACCCGCTCAAAATAATAACGGGTGGCCATACCTATACTACATTAAATGAGGTATCTCAGATGACACAGTCTCAACATCAACTGACAACACCATAATATAAGGCTAACTACCCGAAATCATTAAAAGTGGATTGTCAAAAAATTTAAAACTTTTATTTAAGAATAACAACAAAACCAATAATGCGACCATAACCAACAATACACATCTAACTATGATGATTGATATGTGCAAACTCCAATTATAAAAGGGTACAATACAATGTACAAAAAAATCCATAATAAAATACCCGAATATGCTGTCGGGTCACAGCCAATACAATTATCTGAGAAATGAAATATAAAAGTGTTACTCTACAACACTTGAGTCTAAACTCAATATACAAAATGAATCCTAATCTAGATGTACAATAGATAGGAATCGACTAAGACCAAGTGCCGCAACAGTCCGCTACTGCCACAGCTCCACGAAAACACTGAATGGATGAACATCAATGGCGTCCTTGCGGAGGAACACCTAAAGTAATACAATATATACATGGAGGGAGAAAATATAAACGGTTCAGAGACCGAGTTGAAAAACATTTTATAGCAAGTGCATTAAAATGCATAATAATTATAAATGCATTATTACATGATTAAGGTGGAATCGAACTCTTATTTAAAATCTAACTCACCTCTCAACTAGAGCGCGCAACTAAACGTATGAACGTGATCTCCAAATGTATGCCCAATTATAATTAGGCAAATAAATCTAACTAGATCCCAAAATAAATATTCGATTAAGATTATCTAACTTCTCTCGAAATCTACACTTATCTAAATTCCATTCGTAACATTACTTTATTTTTAAGTGTCATAGTTCTCTTTATATTTGTTCATTTATTGAACATATAAAGTTGCATAACCATCTTCACAACAATATCATCACAATACATCAACATTCTCTTTTACTAGAATTTCATATATTCTAGTTATGCCCTCATTTGGCATGTAAGCATATATATATATAGTTAATTATATGAGTTATTAGCACCAAGAGTTCAGGACAAAACTTCTCCCGATTCTCAATACGGCACTGCGTTTCGTGCGTGGGACATCTCGTCGAGGCGAAATCCAAACAAGGAACCCCCCGTTACACTACTCCTGACAGTACTGATCCTCGAGATTCATTATGCCCTCAATGCATGATGTAGGTAACCCAAATTATTATTCCATTTTAATTAATTAATATTCCCAATTCTCAACAGTACACGGCGTTTCATGCGTGGGACGTCTCGTCGAAGCGAAATCCAAACAAGGACCCCCCCCCCCCGTTACACTACTCTTGGCACTGTCGATTGTCGGGATAGGTGATATATATATAAGGATGAGCATTTAGGACTAACTTCTCCCCAATTTCCAACATTACACTGCGGTTCGTGCGTGGGACGTCTCACCGAGGCGAAATCCAAATAAGGAACCCCCCCGATACACTACTCCTGGCAATATTAAGGTCCATTATGCCCTTGATACCCAAGTACAAGCACAATAAACAATAACCATCCAACCGAGCTATAACTTGAGGAAGCAGGTTCACATGCTATCATATTCCAGTTGCCTATCCGCGTAGCAAACTGGGGCCACCTGGTGGGGTTCAACGACACCCACCTCGTGATCAACTCATGCACATAACGTCCGAGAAGCGGTCATAGCTCCTAACCGGCAAGTGAGAACGTCACATACCCACGGCTACCCACCCCCAAAAAGAATGCATATATATATCGCATAATAATCACAATGGACGACTATGACCTGGGGAATATCCACACCCTGCTCTTTGAGCCAGGATACTCACCCTCAACGCACGCAACTTCCCAATGATAGCAAGGAGGGGGTATGCTTCACTATATATATATATATGTACCATCATATAAGGAATACATACATCATCACATCATATAAAGATATACCATCACATAAGGTATACCTGTCACATCATTTGCATATTTATTATACGCCCTTAGGCGCAACCAAAATTAATGTCAGAATTTAGTATATTTCCCTCTCTCTATATACTAATCGTCAATTCTCACATATCTTCCCCACTTAGTATACATTATACTATTTCTCGCTTGAAGCTCACATGTCGCTTCAATTAGCATTTCTCATCGTGTGAGATATCTCCCAAATCAATCGTCGATAAGGATATTTCTATATCCATATGCACATCAATTAGCATTTCTAATTCTCCATCCCTAATAGGGTTCAACTCATTTTATGAACCTTTAAATTTATCCCATTTGGTATTGGATCCTAAGATCCAATATCTCTAAATTAATTTTCAATTAAGGTGGGCTTCCCCACTTAGAATATACCATAATATTTAATCGGTAGTCCTCAAATTTAGTCGATATGACTCCAATAATTCCTTATAAGGGAAACTCACTAAAAGTCTCCAAAACATACTCCAAATATCTCCTATAGAGGTTCCCAATCGATAACCTCGAACAAATTGGAATGAAATTCTTCTTAGAAAAACATTCCCCCAAAAGCCCTGTTTTCGAATCTATTCGGCCTGAAAGGCGAATCGATTCGGGTCATCAGACCTGGGACTCTGTCTCAGGCCGAATCGATTCGGCTGGGGTCCAAATCGATTCGATCACTCAGACCTGGGCACCTGCATATTTCCGAATCGATTCGGCCCTTCAGAACTCTCGAAAATGACTACTTTTTTAAGTAAGCCAAAAATCCCAAAATTTGTTTTAATCATCTTCCAACCATTTTTATCCAACCCAACCCCGTATATATCATCAATATTCATCCTAGAATACATATAAAATAATTTCTAACCTTAAATCCATTTATACACTACAAATCTAAGGTTTTCCCAAAAAGTTAGGTTTTGATAATTTAAACCTAAAACCCACAATTTAATCCACAAATCATGCAATAAATGATACACAATAATTATTTAGCAAGTTTAATCACTTGCCTCGGGTTCGTAGGCTCTGAATCGGCCTTGAGATCGCGTATTGGACGGAAAATTCTCTTTCTCTCTCTTTTCTCCTTCCTTTTATTCTTCTTTCTTCTTCTCTCTTTCTTTCTTTCTATTTATCTTTCTGTCTTTGGAGAATAAATCTCTTGTAGGCTTTTTAAGCCCTAACTCCCAAGATACACATCTTTAAATGATAATACACACTTTAAATGATTCGGTGAATTTAATTCGAGTCAATCTGACTTAAATTATTTCGGAACCTAAATAGACCCCAAGTACAGTCATTTCTACTTTCTCGACCCTTCAGGACACAACTACACCCTCAGAATCACCATTTGACACACTTTCTAACGACTTCAAATTTTGACCTCAATTGCCAATTTAATTATTCTCCGAATAAAATAATATTTATTTCTCCCAAAATAAATAAATCATCGTCTCCAAGACCTCGGGTTGTTATAAACTTCCCCACTTACAAAAATTTCGCCCTCGAAATTTTAGCTAAGCCTAATTCTCCGAAGCTCAACTAGTTCTACAACACCCATCCTCATTAATCCTATCTCCACATCTCTAACTTCCCATGACGAATTAATTTAATTTATTTTATTTTAAGTTGATTTTGAGTCTTATAAAACCAATTTCCACAACTAGGGCGGCCATACACCCTTTATATTCGAGCTATCGCTCGTACCAATCATGATGAGGCTTCATTTGCCTCCAAAATTCCACAATTCCATAGATATAAAGTATACTAGCATTTTAATAATATAAAAATTTTGAATGGTCCAAAGAAATAACTCCTCTCAATTCCTGACATTTTCCACTTTCGTGTGGGGGACGTCTCGCAAAAGCGAAATCCAAACAAGGAACCCTCCCAATACACTACTATGTAGTGACGTCGGGGATTGAGAGTTTGTTCAATCCAGACTAGGGTTTGAAAATATTTTGGGAAAAATTTATTTTGATGTGGCCCAAGTCCTAGAAAAAGTTTTATTTTGAAAAATAGTTATGAAAATATTTTGGTTTATGTCTTACAATATTTACATAAAGTGCCTTATGTCCCACACAAGGTCTTTTAAATCATCATACATATAACAACATATAGCTCACAAAAATTAGCATAATTATGAGCTAAAATTTTCCTGCGTCCCATCAATCCACAATCTTTAAAAAAAAATCAGTAAAGATATCTCATATCATATTAACATATTGCCATTTATAAGGCTCATCCATAACTGGAATACAACAATTTTATAAGTCTAACATGACTATATAAAAAGAAGTAGCTTTATCATTGCTACTTAACACATTATAACCATTCTTACATTCACCACAAGGTTCATAGCTCTTCTTGAGCGCATTACAAAATTATCTATTCTATCGAAAGATAATAACATAAGAGCCTAACTTGCTCAAAATCCCCCTTTAAGGCCATTACAACCCATCCTTAAATATCTCTTATACGATATTCCCAAAATTCATTTTAGTAATTATCCTATTTATAAAGGAAAATTAACTTACATCATCCATCTCTAGTCTGATTTCCCTTCCTCATCAATGGGCTCCCAAACAAAGTCCCCCGGTCTAAAATGACCTTGAATCTGTTGTAGGGGTTGCACTTCCAAAATTTCATCAAAACGTGGTCCTTTACCTCTTTTAGGACAATCTCTCTTTCTATGACCTAGTTCTTTACAAAAGAAACACTTACCCACAAATCCTTTCTGCCCACTCGCATTACTGGCACTCTCATCGCCAAACTTACTTGATGAACTCGAATCTCTGAAGTTCTTACCCTCTTGCGAACGAAGACGATATTCATGACACTTTAGTAGTGCCGCATTTACTAACTCGATGAAAGTCACAAACTTGGGACTCTCTAACAAATGTTTCCAAATTCTCCAATCTAAACCTCGAACAAACTTTTATATACGCTTCTCTTCCGTATTTACCTCATCAGGTACTAATTTCGCCCATCTAGAAAAATCTTCTTCATATTCTGCCACCGTTCTATTACCTTGAAAAATATCCATATTCCGAGTTGGGGAAGGAAAATACCTTCGATCAAAAAGTTCCAAAAATTCAATTATAGGTAAAGTATCTCTCTGTTCAGATGTGATGACAGACTCCCACCATTGAAGAGCTGCACCCGATAACTTAAAGGTGGCTAAAAATTGATTCTGCACCTCACTACACTCGACCATACGAAGGTGCCCCTGCATACTATTCTTCCATTGACTTGCAGCCATTACATCAACTCCCCCTGCAAACTCAGGAGGATGCCCCTTACTAAAATCTTCCTTCACTCTTTCCCATAAAGACAATCCTAAATGGGGTTGGGCTGCTTGAACAGCAGATTGCTGCGCCATCGTGGAAATGGTAGCAGTTACCGCTTGTGCCACAATATTGGCAACTTCACCTGTAGTCATGTTCCTTTGAGGCATTTGGGGTTGCACTTTTTCAGCCCCTTTATTTGCCCTGACTGAACGACCTCCCTTCTGTGGCATCTGAAACAAGAACAATTGTATCAGAAGGCCTTTCAAATATTTTCAAATCACAGAAAGATATGGACGTGTGAATACAACAGTCCTAATAATAAGGCTCTACATCAAGAACGCTTATGGAAGATCATAGTGACGCACACAGATCCTAAAGACACTAAAACCTGATGCTCTGATACCATCTGTGATAACCCGCTCAAAATAATAACGGGTGGCCAGCCCTATATTACATTAAATCAGGTATCTCAGATGGCACAATCTCAACATCAACTGACAACACCGTAATATAAGGCTAACTACCCGAAATCATTAAAAGTGGATTGTCAAAAATTTTAAAATTTATTTAACAACAACAAAAAAACCAATAATGCGACCATAACTAACAATACACATCTAACTATGATGAGTGATATGTGCAAACTCCAATTATAAAAGGGTACAATACAATGTACAACAAAATCCATTATAAAATACCCGAATATGTTTTCGGGTCACAGCCAATACAATTATATGAGAAATGAAATATAAAAGTGTTACTCTACAACACTTGAGTCTAAACTCAATATACAAAATGAATCCTAATCTAGTTGTACAATAGATAGAAATCGACTAACAACAAGTACCGCAACAGTCCGCTACTGCCACAGCTCCACGAAAACACTGAATGGATGAACATCTATGGCGTCCTTGCGGAGGAACACCAAAAGTAATACAATATATACATGGAGGGAGAAAATATAAACGGTTTAGAGACCGAGTTGAAAAAGTGCATTATAGCAAGTACATTAAAATGCATAATAATTATAAATGCATTATTACATGATTAAGGTGGAATCGAACTCTTATTTAAAATCTAACTAACCTCTCAACTAGAGCACGCAACTAAACGTATGCACGTGTTCTCCAAATGTATGCCCAATTATAATTAGGTAAATAAATCTAACTAGATCCCAAAATAAATATTCGATTAAGATTATCTAACTTCTCTCCAAATCTACACTTATCTAAATTCCATTCGTAACATTACTTTATTTTTAAGTGTCATAGTTCTCTTTATATTTGTTCATTTATTGAACATATAAAGTTGCATAACCATCTTCACAACAATATCATCACAATACATCAACATTCTCTTTTACTAGAATTTCATATATTCTAGTTATGCCCTCACTTGGCATGTAAGCATATATATATATAGTTAATTATATGAGTTATTAGCACCAAGAGTTAAGGACAAAACATCTCCCGATTCTCAATACGGCACTGCGTTTCGTGCGTGGGACGTCTCGTCGAGGCAAAATCAAAATAAGGAACCCCCCGTTACACTACTCCTGACAGTACTTATCCTCGAGATTCATTATGCCCTCAATGCATGATGCAAGTAACCCAAATTATTATTCCATTTTAATTAATTTATATTCCCAATTCTCAACAGTACACGGCGTTTCATGGGTGGGACGTCTCGCCGAAGTGAAATCCAAACAAGGAACCCCCCCCCCCCTCCGTTACACTACTCCTGGCACTGTCGATTATCGGGATAGGTGATATATATATAAGGATGAGCATTCAGGACTAACTTCTCCCCAATTTCCAACATTACACTGTGGTTCGTGCGTGGGACGTCTCACCGAGGCAAAATCCAAATAAGGAACCCCCCCGATACACTACTCCTGGCAATATTAAGGTCGATTATGCCCTTGATACCCAAGTACAAGCACAATAAACAATAACCATCCAAACGAGCTATAACTCGAGGACGCAAGCTCACATGCTGTCATCTTCCAGTTGCCCATCCACGTAGCAAACTGGGGCCACCTGGTGGGGTTCAACGGCACCCACCTCGTGATCAACTCACGCACACAACGTCCGGGAAGCGGTCATAGCTCTTAATCGGCAAGTGAGAACTTCACATACCCCCTACTTCTCACCCCCAAAAGAATGCATATATATATCGCATAATAATCACAATGGACGACTATGACCTGGGGAATATCCACACCCTGCTCTTTGAGCCAGGATACTCACCCTCAACGCACGCAACTTCCCAATGATAGCAAGGAGGGGGTATGCTTCACTATATATATATATATATATATATATATATATATATATATATATATATATATATATATATATATATATATATATATATATATATGTGTGTGTGTGTGTGTGTGTGTGTGTGTGTACCATCATATAAGGTATACATACATCATCACATCATATAAAGATATACCATCACATAAGGTATACCTGTCACATCATTTGCATATTTATTATACGCCCTTAGGCGCAACCAAAATTAATGTCAGAATTTAGTATATTTCCCTCTCTCTATATACTAATCATCAATTCTCACACGTCTTCCCCACTTAGTATACACTATACTATTTCTCGCTTGAAGCTCACATGTCGCTTCAATTAGCATTTCTCATCGTGTGAGATATCTCCCAAATCAATCGTCGATAAGGATATTTCTATATCCATATGCACATCAATTAGCATTTATAATTCTCCATCCGTAATAGGGTTCAACTCATTTTATGAACCTTTAAAGTTATCCCATTTGGTATTGGATCCTAAGATCCAATATCTCTAAATTAATTTTCAATTAAGGTGGGCTTCCCCACTTAGAATATACCATAATGTTTAATCGGTAGTCCTCAAATTTAGTCGATATGACTCCAATAATTCCTTATAAGGGAAACTCACTAAAAGTCTCCAAAACATACTCCAAATATCTCCTATAGAGGTTCCCAATCGATAACCTCGAACAAATTGGAATGAAATTCTTCTTAGAAAAACATTCCCCCAAAAGCCCTGTTTTCGAATCTATTCAGCCTGAAAGGCGAATCGATTCGGGTCATCAGACCTGGGACTCTGTCTCAGGCCGAATCGATTTGGCTGGGGTCCAAATCGATTCGATCACTCAGACCTGGGCACCTGCATATTTCCGAATCGATTCGGCCCTTCAGAACTCTCGAAAATGACTACTTTTTTAAGTAAGCCAAAAATCCCAAAATTTGTTTTAATCATCTTCCAACCATTTTTATCCAACCCAACCACATATATATCATCAATATTCATCCTAGAATACATATAAAATAATTTCTAACCTTAAATCCATTTATACACTACAAATCTAAGGTTTTCCCAAAAAGTTAGGTTTTGATAATTTAAACCTAAAACCCACAATTTAATCCACAAATCATGCAATAAATGATACACAATAATTATTTAGCAAGTTTAATCACTTGCCTCGGGTTCGTAGGGTCTGAATCGGCCTTGAGATCGCGTATTGGACGGAAAATCCTCTTTCTCTCTCTTTTCTCCTTCCTTTTATTCTTCTTTCTTCTTCTCTCTTTCTTTCTTTCTATTTATCTTTCTCTCTTTGGAGAATAAATCTCTCGTAGGCTTTTTAAGCCCTAACTCCCAAGATACACATCTTTAAATGATAATACACACTTTAAATGATTCCGTGAATTTAATTCGAGTCAATCTGAATTAAATTATTTCGGAACCTAAATAGACCCCAAGTACAGTCATTTCGACTTTCTCGACCCTTCAGGACACAACTACACCCTCAGAATCACCATTTGACACACTTTCTAACGACTTCAAATTTTGACCTCAATTGCCAATTTAATTATTCTCCGAATAAAATAATATTTATTTCTCCCAAAATAAATAAATCATCGTCTCCAAGACCTCGGGTTGTTACAAACTTCCCCACTTACAAAAATTTCGTCCTCGAAATTTTAGCTAAGACTAATTCTCCGAAGCTCAACTAGTTCTACAACACCCATCCTCACTAATCCTATCTCCACATCTCTAACTTCCCATGACGAATTAATTTAATTTATTTTATTTTAAGTTGATTTTGAGTCTTATAAAACCAATTTCCACAACTAGGGCGGCCATACACCCTTTATATTCGAGCTATCGCTCGTACCAATCATGATGAGGCTTCATTTGCCTCCAAAATTCCACAATTCCATAGATATAAAGTATAATATCATTTTAATAATATAAAAATTTTGAATGGTCCAAAGAAATAACTCCTCTCAATTCCTGATATTTGCCACTTTCGTGTGGGGGACGTCTCGCAAAAGCGAAATCCAAACAAGGAACCCTCCCAATACACTACTATGTAGCGACGTCGGGGATTGAGAGTTTGTTCAATCCGGACTAGGGTTTGAAAATATTTTGGGAAAAATTTATTTTGATATGGCCCAAGTCCTAGAAAAAGTTTTATTTTGAAAAACAGTTATGAAAATATTTTGGTTTATGTCTTACCATATTTACATAAAGTGCCTTATGTCCCACAAAAGGTCTTTTAAATCATCATACATATAACAACATATAGCTCACAAAAATTATCATAATTATGAGCTAAAATTTTCCTGCGTCCCATCAATCCACAATCTTTAAACTTTTTTCAGTAATGATATCTCATATCATATTAACATATTGCCATTTATAAGGCTCATCCATAACTGGAATACAACAATTTTATAAGTCTAACATGACTATATAAAAATAAGTAGCTTTATCATTGCTACTTAACACATTATAACCATTCTTACATTCACCACAAGGTTCATAGCTCTTCTTGAGCGCATTACAAAATTATCTATTCTATCGAAAGATAATAACATAAGAGCCTAACTTGCTCAAAATCCCCCTTTAAGGACATTACAACCCATCCTTAAATATCTCTTATACAATATTCCCAAAATTCATTTTAGTAATTATCCTATTTATAAAGGAAAATTAACTTACATCATCCATCTCTAGTCTGATTTCCCTTCCTCATCAATGGGCTCCCAAACAAAGTCCCCCGGTCTAAAATGACCTCGAATCTGTTGTAGGGGTTGCACTTTCAAAATTTCATCAAAACGTGGTCCTTTACCTCTTTTAGGACAATCTCTCTTTCTATGACCTAGTTCTTTACAAAAGAAACACTTACCCACAAATCCTTTCTGCCCACTCGCATTACTGGCACTCTCATCGCCAAACTTACTTGATGAACTCGAATCTCCAAAGTTCTTACCCTCTTGCGAACGAAGACGATATTCATGATACTATAGTAGTGCCGCATTTACTACCTCGATGAAAGTCACTAACTTGGGACTCTCTAACAAATGTTTCCAAATTCTCCAATCTAAACCTCGAACAAACTTTTATATACGCTTCTCTTCCATATTTACCTCATCAGGTACTAATTTCGCCCATCTAGAAAAATCTTCTTCATATTCTGCCACCGTTCTATTACCTTGAAAAATATCCATATTCCGAGTTGGGGAAGGAAAATACCTTCGATCAAAAAGTTCCAAAAATTCTATTATAGGTAAAGTATCTCTCTGTTCAGATGTGATGACAGACTCCCACCATTGAAGAGCTGCACCCGATAACTTAAAGGTGGCTAAAAATTGATTCTGCACCTCACTACACTCGACCATACGAAGGTGCCCCTGCATACTATTCTTCCATTGACTTGCAGCCATTACATCAACTCCCCCTGCAAACTCGGGAGGATGCCCCTTACTAAAATCTTCCTTCACTCTTTCCCATAAAGACAATACTAAATGGGGTTGGGCTGCTTGAACAGCAGATTGCTGTGCCATCGTGGAAATGGTAGCAGTTACTGCTTGTGCCACAATATTGGCAACTTCATCTGTAGTCATGTTCCTTTGAGGCATTTGGGGTTGCACTTTTTCAGCCCCTTTATTTGCCCTGACTGAACGACCTCCCTTCGGTGGCATCTGAAACAAGAACAATTGTATCAGAAGGCCTTTCAAATATTTTCAAATCACAGAAAGATATGGACGTGTGAATACAACAGTCCTAATAATAAGGCTCTACATCAAGAACGCTTACGGAAGATCGTAGTGACGCACACAGATCCTAAAGACACTAAAACATGATGCTCTGATACCATCTATGACAACCCGCTCAAAATAATAACGGGTGGCCAGCCCTATACTACATTAAATCAGGTATCTCAGATGGAACAATCTCAACATCAACGGACAACACCATAATATAAGGCTAACTACCCGAAATCATTAAAAGTGGATTGTCAAAAATTTATTTAACAACAACAACAAAGCCAATAATGCGACCATAACTAACAATACACATCTAACTATGATGAGTGATATGTGCAAACTCCAATTATAAAAGGGTACAATACAATGTACAATAAAATCCATAATAAAATACCCGAATATGTTGTCGGGTCACAGCCAATACAATTATATGAGAAATGAAATATAAAAGTGTTACTCTACAACACTTGAGTCTAAACTCAATATACAAAATGAATCCTAATCTAGTTGTACAATAGATAGGAATCGACTAAGACCAAGTACCGCAATAGTCCACTACTGCCACAGCTCCACGAAAACACTGAATGGATGAACATCAATGGCGTCCTTGCGGAGGAACACCTAAAGTAATACAATATATACATGGAGGGAGAAAATATAAACGGTTCAGAGACCGAGTTGAAAAATTGCATTATAGCAAGTGCATTAAAATGCATAATAATTATAAATGCATTATTACATGATTAAGGTGGAATCGAACTCTTATTTAAAATCAAACTCACCTCTCAACTAGAGCGCGCAACTAAACGTATGCACGTGATCTCCAAATGTATGCCCAATTATAATTAGGCAAATAAATATAACTAAATCCCAAAATAAATATTCGATTAAGATTATCTAACTTCTCGCCAAATCTACACTTATCTAAATTCCATTCGTAACATTACTTTATTTTTAAGTTTCATAGTTCTCTTTATATTTGTTCATTTATTGAACATATAAAGTTGCATAACCATCTTCACAACAATATCATCACAATACATCAACATTCTCTTTTACTAGAATTTCATATATTCTAGTTATGCCCTCATTTGGCATGTAAGCATATATATATATATATATATATATATATATATATATATATAGTTAATTATATGAGTTATTAGCACCAAGAGTTCAGGACAAAACTTCTCCCGATTCTCAATACGGCACTGCGTTTCGTACGTGGGACATCTCGTCGAGGCGAAATCCAAACAAGGAACCCCCCGTTACACTACTCATGACAGTACTGATCCTCGAGATTCATTATGCCCTCAATGCATGATGCAGGTAACCCAAATTATTATTCCATTTTAATTAATTAATATTCCCAATTCTCAACAGTACACGGCGTTTCATGCGTGGGACGTCTCGTCGAAGCGAAATCCAAACAAGGAACCCCCCCCCCCCCCCCCGTTACACTACTCCTGGCACTGTCGATTGTCGGGATAGGTGATATATATATAAGGATGAGCATTTAGGACTAACTTCTCCCCAATTTCCAACATTACACTACGGTTCGTGCGTGGGACGTCTCACTGAGGCGAAATCCAAATAAGGAACCCCCCCGATACACTACTCCTGGCAATATTAAGGCCCATTATGCCCTTGATACCCAAGTACAAGCACAATAAACAATAACCATCCAACCGAGCTATAACTCCAGGACGCATGCTCACATGCTGTCATCTTCTAGTTTCCCATCCACGTAGCAAACTGGGGCCACCTGGTGGGGTTCAACGGCACCCACCTCGTGAACAACTCACGCACACAACGTCCGGGAAGCGGTCATATCTCTTAATCGGCAAGTGAGAACTTCACATACCCCCGACTTCTCACCCCCAAAAGAATGCATATATATATCGCATAATAATCACAATGGACGACTATGACCTGGGGAATATCCACACCCTGCTCTTTGATCCAGGATGCTCACCCTCAATGCACGCAACTTCCCAATGATAGCAAGGAGGGGGTATGCTTCACTATATATATATATATATATATATATATATATATACCATCATATAAGTTATACATACATCATCACATCATATAAATATATACCATCACATAAGGTATACATGTCACATCATTTGCATATTTATTATACTCCCTTAGGAACAACCAAAATTAATGTCGTTATTTAGTATATTTCCCTCTCTCGATATACTAATCGTCAATTCTCACACATCTTCCCCACTTAATATACACTATATTATTTCTCGCTTGAAGCTCACATGTCGCTTCAATTAGCATTTCTCATCATGTGAGATATCTCCCAAATCAATCATCGGTAAGGATATTTATATATCCATATGCACATCAATTAGCATTTATAATTCTCCATCCATAATAGGGTTCAATTCATTTTATGAACCTTTAAAGTTATCCCATTTGGGATTAGATCCTAAGATCCAATATCTCTAAATTAATTTCCAATTAAGGTGGGCTTCCCCACTTAGAATATACCATAAATATCTAATCGGTAGTTCTCAAATTTAGTCGATATGACTCCAATAATTCCTTATAAGGGAAACTCACTAAAAGTCTCCAAAACATACTCCAAATATCTCCTATAGAGGTTCCCAATCGATAACCTCGAACAAATTGGAATGAAATTCTCTCTAGAAAAACATTCCCCCAAAAGCCCTATTTTCGAATCGATTCGGCCCGAAAGGCGAATCGATTCGGGTCATCAGACCTGGGACTGTGTCTCAGGCCGAATCGATTCGGGTGGGGTACAAATCAATTCGGTCACTCAGACCTGGGCAGCTGCATTTTTCCAAATCGATTCGATAGGAGGCCGAATCGATTCGGCCCTTCAGAACTCTTAAAAATGGCTACTTTTTAAGTAAGCCAAAAATCCCAAAATTTGTTTTAATCATCTTCCAATCATTTTTATCCAACCCAACCACATATATATCATCAATATTCATCCTAGAATACATATAAACTAATTTCTAACCTTAAATTCATTTATACACTACAAATCTAAGGTTTTCCTAAAAAGTTAGGTTTTGACAATTTAAACCTAAAACCCACAATTTAATCCACAAATCATGCAATAAATGATACAGAATAATTATTTAGCAAGTTTAATCACTTGCCTCGGGTTCGTAGGGTCTGAATCAGCCTTGAGATCCCGTATTGGCCGGAAAATCCTCTTTCTCTCTCTTTTCTCCTTCCTTTTCTTCTTATTTCTTCTTCTCTCTTTCTTTCTTTCCATTTGTCTTTCTCTCTTTGGAGAATAAATCTCCCGTAGGCTTTTTAAGCCCTAACTCCCAAGATACACATCTTTAAATGATAATACACACTTTAAATGACTCGGTGACTTTAATTCGAGTCAAACTGACTTAAATTATTTTGGAACCTAAATAGACCCCACGTACAGTCATTTCGACTTTCTCGACCCTTCCGGACACAACTACACTCTCAGAATCACCATTCGACACACTTTCTAATGACTTCAAATTTTGACCTCAATTGCCAATTTAATTATTCTCCTAATAAAATAATATTTATTTCTCCCAAAATAAATAAATCATCGTCTCCAAGACCTCGGGATATTACAGAAACAACCTATTTTTTGTAGATGAGAATGACTACGGGGGATTTCAGGTTCATGTCCACGTGTTTGTAAACCCCTATTTAATTCATCTTCTTCTTCCTCACTAAATAAGGTTGAAAAGGTTAAGATTTTTTAGAAAGTTTTTCATTGTTTTATCAAGCTAAAGAAGTCAAATTTTCGTAAGAGTTAAAACTTTATTTTTATTTTTGAGATTTTCATTATTATCATTCTAGTTTAAAGTTGTTGTAAATTTTGACTATTTTAAATATTTTGAAAACATTACTCTTGAAAACTTTAAATATTTTTTATATTGCAAACATAATTTGTGAGTTTTTTATTAACCAAATATTTTTGAAAAGTTTCCTCAACCTTTAGGACCCTCACATCTAGGAACTTAGATACACGAATAATGGATTTACACTAATTCCTTTAGAACAAGAATATAGTTTTCTTGGACTTTAAAAAATATTTGAAGATTTCGTGCTAAAATGGCCTTATCAACGAAAGTTGACGCCTGCAACGTGGCGAGTGATCGGAGAGTGATTCGTGCTTGCTTTTCTATCTAGAAGGTGGAAAAAATGTCGTGTGGATATTGCGAATTATTGAGTCTAGGAAAGGTTCAAGATTATAAGTCATTTATCCCTTTTATAAATCATTACTTATATAGTTTAAAGTGTTTGTTTAGCTCGAGGTTTTTTCTATAAGGGTTTTACCCTCGTATAAATTATGTTCTCAAGTACAAGATTTACTACTTCACCTTTTGATTTATCTTATATGATTCATGAATATATATTGTGAAGAAAAATAAACTTTCAAATCACTATTTTGTCACTTTTATGCTAGGATTAACTTTTGCCCGAATTTGGATTAAAACAAACATTACCTTCATTTTTGTATTAATTTTTAATTTGTGTAGTCCCTCTCTACAACACATTCCTTTATATATTGTTAGATGTGAATCAAACTTGTTTTAATATGTACAAACCCTTGATGCAATCAAGTTAATTAATGAAAATTCATAAGTTAATTGTACCAATTATGTGTAGAACATAAACCTAGGGTTTCTATTATAAATTATAAGAATAGTTCTTCAAACGAGTTGTTAATCATCTAGAACTTTTACAAATATGCTCGTAGTAATAATATGTTGTTAATATGTGAAGGATATGGGTTAAAATGATGTATTGGATATGTTATAGGGCTTGAAGTTTATGAATTATGGATGCAATGGAAGAAAACACGAGGTATGAGATGATCTTGGTACTGTTGGATCGATCTAGACTAGGCTCAGATCAATCCGACCCTAATAGCATGCCCGGGTCAACTTGGTTTAGAGGTTGTTTAGTTCGGGTTTTGATTCAAGTTAATTTTTGGGACTTTTAAACTCTTTAAAATATAATATAAGGTAGTAAGGTGGGAGCTTATGCCTAATTGACGGGATTTGGGTTTAGGGTCGAGATTTATAAAATTGATTAATATGTAATAATTGCGTAGATCTTATTATAGACAAGAATGTATTTTTAATCCAATGAGTATGGTAGTTTTTAATTGAGGATAATTATCATAAACAATAGGGCAAGACGATACATGTATATTAGAGCCTTAGGAGTTCGGGATAAAATTATATAAACGATTAAAGTTAAATGTGCGTAATAACTTGTAATAAAATAGATTATTTTTGTAGCAAAATTGAGTAAGGTTTATGATGATTTGTTTGGTTTATGTGTTTATATACCTGGAATGTGTGTGTATACTCGTGGGTAACCTACCTGTAGGGATTTGATTGGGTGCCTACGACATCTCTTGAGTCGCGACAATGGGGTCCGATCCTCTTATATAGCCTTGAGTATGGGTTCGTGCATTTGCTCTGATGGTGTAGTATTTGCCTTTTTCTTTTTCTTTGAAGATATAGCGTTGGGACATCCTATAGGTATAGCTAGTAGTGGCACGAGTTATCCCCAAAGCCATTAGGAATAGTTCTTCATACTTTTATTTACGGGATTGAGCTTAGCCCATATGATTTGATGTGAGTTAATTTCCTTTAGATTGTATCTTGAGATGATTGTACTAGATTATGATTTATACTAGTGATGTATAGCCATGAGATTATGACTCGGGAATAATGTTATAAACTATACTAGAGTCGTTTATACTACACTATGACTCATGAATATTAAAATCGGATACACTATAGATATGCATTTATAATCATAACTTTAGATCGTTAAAGTAAGAGAAGAATGTTTATTAACCGAGATACCTTTAATGTAAGAGAATATAGTGGAGCAAGAGATAATTATCCAAAAGACAAATGTAAATTGTTATACTAAAGAATACTTAATTAAAAAGATAAAATTATATCCCATGGGCCTCAGTCGGGAATGGTATTTGAACCACATGCTTATTTAGGTTGTTTGGGTGGGGATAGCTTAATATCAACTTAAATACTAAAGAAATATATGCTATTTTTATTGTCTCCCAAATGTTGTGATATTTGTAAGCATTTTAGACTTTGTAGGTTTAATCCTCTATAAGGAATTGATTTTATAGGTCTTAGGACACAGTCGCTACCACAGACTTGAGCTACTCATTGGAGGAGTTTCTTTAACACCTATTTTATTTATCATTTCCTAGGATGTAGATGTCGAGCCTTGTATATCATTTACATTTAAGTATTATTTAGTATTTCAGTTTAGTCAGTCATAGTATTTCATATCTCTCGAGTCAGAGATTAATGAGATGTAATTAATTGATATTATTATTAAGAGTTATATATTGGACTATTGAGATCTTTCTATTCCATAGTTGGAGTTTTACTCTTTTGTTAGTTGGATGGTATAAAAAATGTTTTAATTTATTCATCTCCTTATTATTTAGCATTGTCTTTATTTATATCGTTTCCGTTTACTCATTATACTTAAAATATTACTAATTATTTTTTACTTTCGTGACTTTATATTATAATTGATCAATGTACTTATGGATTTTACGGCATGTCTCACACACAAACTCAAAAGACATTCTCAAAACCAAGTTAATGTTTTATTACAACTATGATTCATTATTTAAATACATGTTTAAATGAGTTTGAATAGTATAGCAATGGAAGATAATCATTGAACATGGTTTTCATGTTTAAAGACCTCGTTCGAGCCAGGGAGGCACTCATTCGAACGAGAGCTTTTAAACGGAGTTTCCTCATTTGAAATTTTATCTAACAAGGGTCATTTTTAGTTACCCTTCATTTGAAATCAACTTCAATTTAAGTGACCTCATTTGAAGTTGTATTTTATCGAGGTCAACTTCCTCGAGAATCAGTCCCTCGTTCGAAATGAACTTCAATCGAGAGTGACCTTATTCAAACGAGGTCACATATTTTTTACCCTTATTAAACTTTTTCATAAAAGAATTCAACAATCTTTTCCTTTAATTTTTTAAAACAAAATCCTATCATGTCACAACCTTGCAATAAAGTAAACTACAGGGTAATACAAAAATTTGACAACCATACATAATCTCTGATGTGGAATGAATATGTTTGGTGTGATTCGGTAATCGTTTTCATAGTGGTTTTTCGTTATTTCTGCACTCAATGTAGCATTACAACTCAATAGGCTTGATACAAAGACACTACGACACAAGTATTTGTTTCGCAATAAATCCATCACAAAATATAACTTAAGGTTTGTAAAGCATGTCCTTATAGTATAAATTGTTAATGTTGTTTACACAATATATGATATTAATGCATATTGCTATTAATTTTCCCCCCTATGATAAAAATATTAGTTTTCCACTTGTTTATGAGAGCCGAGTGAAAAAATGGGGAACAAAAATATTATTTTGCAAATTATCCCATTGCATTGGAGATGGTCATTACCATATTTATGCTCTTTTTGTTTTATTTTTCTTGTGTAACATGTCGTAATCAAACTTGTTATTGTAATATTGGTAATACTAGGAAAGCTATAGTAAAATACATGTGGTATATTTCTCTGTCTCTTAATTGAGTGTTTGATGGATGACCAAATTTTGAGAAAACCTTGAATCAAATGAAAGGATTGAAGATGGGGATATAATTTGAGGAGATTTAATATGAGATTGGCCTTTTACCATTGATGTATATGGAGAAATAAGGGACATTCAACGAAACGTCCTTAGGCATTTGATTTAATTAAGGTTTAGTCCAGAAATATTTTATTTCAAAAAAATCCCTTACCATATAAAATACTAGCAAATACTCTTTTTCACTTATCTTAAACGCTAAAATTTTTTGTCAAAAAATGAACAAAGTATTAATTGGAAAATAAAATTATAGATTAAGTACAAAAAATATTTAGCTCATAGGAATTAAACATTAATTGTCTCAAGAAATAACAATAAAATGTGTTTCACTTCTATATATATTGTGTTTTTTTAATATTCCTTACTCTATACAGTTCCCCTTTGAACACATATATTCATATTCGGTAGCTCATTTTTTGACATTTTTCTCTTTCAATTTACTACACTAATTCTACTTATATTATTAAACTAACAAAAACCCAATGTACATTCTCCACATTCAACTCCACATTTTCATTCTCAAACTTACTAGTTACAACTTTCACTTCTCAAATACAACCTCACCATTATATAACCTAAAGTCACACATGTAACATGTTCACTAACTAGTGATAACAAAATAGTGGATAAATTGAAAATAACCTTAAGAAAATGCAACCCATATTAATTATTCCAAATTCAAAACATTAAAAGTTTCATTCACTACTGAATTGGCAAAAAACCTTCACAACATCAAAAATCGGAAGTGGTAACTATAAATGGTTCACGATCCAAAACCATGACCATGTAGTCACAGTCCAAAACCATGTCCCCTAGGTATTTACCTTGAACAAATGTGTGATTAGGTTTTAGGTGACTTCGTTAAGAGGATGGACACGGTCAGGAACCATAACCAAGGGGGTCATAGTCCAAAATCGTGACTCAACCATGACCTTTTATAGTGGCAATTTTCTCGTTATTCTGGTCATAAAGGTGGTCACGGTCCAAAATCGTGACCCACCTATGACAATTACCAGTGAACATTGGTCACAGTTTGGAACTGTGATCCATAAACCCATTTCAAAATGTTCACGTTCCATGGTAACGGTCCAAAACTGTGACCATTTCTCTAGCTTTCAATTGGTCACTAATGGGATCATGGTAAAGAACCGTAACCATGTTTAGCTCATTAATCGGTCACAAAATGGGTCACAATTTTGGACTGTGACCCCATTTTAGGTATAAAAAAATCAGAACCCCACATTTCAGAATTCCCTCTATCTCTTTTGAAAAAATCGACAAAAAACTCTCTCTCTCTCTGTATCTCTCTCTCCCCTTTCATTTTCTGGTAAAACTCTCTCTCCATTCAAGGTACATTTCATTTTCTAGAGAAACCGAAATCCATTTATTTCATTTGTGTGTGTGTCTAGTGTGTGTGTGTGCACGATTCAGTGTGTGTGTGTGTCATTCAGTATGTGTGTGTGTGTCGTTAATAATTTTTTTTTATTGTTGTTGTTAACATTTAATGAGTTATGAATTCAAGGTATGAAATTACTATTGAATTAACGATTTATATATATTGGTTGTTATGAAATTCAACGTATGAATTATATAAATTGGTTGTTGTTTAAATTTAATTAATGATTTTTTTTTAAAATTTCTCCATTTTACTAGGTATTGTTATGAAGTTACTATTGAATTTATGATTAATTACATTTTAAACATAACTAACTCTAACTAATTTTTTCTTCGTACTATTTTTTGCATTATTATGGAAATTTCTCCATTTCATTGTACTATTTTTTTCACAGAACTAATATTTTAGCAATATTAAGCCTTCAATGAAAGTTACTTTAGCTTAGCAAAAAAAAAGTATATTTTTAGCAATAATAGGCCTTCAACTCATTTTTTGACATGATGAATAATTTTTAATTATATATTTTAATCCTTATAATGGGGTCCATTGTCATTAAAGATCATAGTTTTTAAGATTTTGTTCCAAGTGTGTAATTCATCATGTTTATATATATATAATAAATTTATGTGTGTGTGTGTGTGTGTGTGTGTGTGTATTTATTTATTCTCACATGCTTTATATTGAAATATGACCATATTTATTGTTAGAAATTGTATATAAATCCCTTGATATAGAATTGTTTATGAAATATCATGTTCTATAATTATGTTCTTGGAAATCAATCAAGTAGACAATTTAAAAGGAGTATGGGATAAACTTGTGTTAGATTGTTGGATTGATGGTTTGATATGAATTATGGATGCCTAAAATTGTTACTCTATTAATTATCTATAGTAAACCTTTGAATAATAATTTGTCTTAATGAATACCCTATCTTAACGACTAAATGTTTAGAATATAATCATTTTGTTAATTTGTTGTGGTTGTGTTCACCCCTTCCTTAAATGGTTATTGTTTGGGTAAACACAAATTGGTGGAAGGACTTGCATAATTGGTCGATATATAGTAATTTTAGGTTTAATTAAGTTAAAATGAACTTAAATTAGAATTGTTATGTTTGATTGATCAAATGAAAAACCATAATTTGTTTAGGATTAATTAGAGTCGTAACTTGTTGAGTCTTGACCCTTACCACTCATATTAACATCCTTTTATATGTTTTCTCAAGATAAATGAGTTACTATAGTAATTATGGAAATAAGAGTATGAGAGGGTGTAATTTGAATGCACTAAAACATCTTTCATTATTGCGTGCCATATAGAGGGAACTCCGATTTACAAGTATGGTAATAGAAAAATTGAACAATTTAATTACCTTACAAATCATGGAGTTGATCTCTCGCAAGACAACCCGTTTGATCGTATTCTATTTTCATTGCCTGAATATTGGGATGAGGCAGTAGAAAATATATTTTTCTGCAGAATCCCGATAGGGAACTGATGTTGGTGACACTCTTAGAAAAGGGAGAAAACAATATTCATCCTTTGTGGATACAATTTCGTAAAGAGAGCATTTACTCATATTGTGAGGTCTCGTGAAACATGCATATTAAAAATGATCTTGTAAATAATTTGAATAAGAAAGGATTCTGAGTTCATGTCATGGACCTTTATACGTCAATTATAAACACACTTCCACCCAATTGGCTGCATGTAAAATTTCATATATTTTTCAAAAGTAATACTGATTGGATGGAAATCAGACACTTCGAGTATGTTTTAAAAGATGTCAAAAAATACATATATATAGTTGTAAAGTGTACTTTCTTACATACGTCTCTAATTTCTTTTAACTGTAGAAACAATAATAATCAAGAAAATAGCGGAACACCACAAATTGGGTTCTCTCCAACACCCCAAGATCAATTTTCATCTCCTCCAGGATATTAATACTCTACTCCCCAGGAGATTCATTCTAATCCATCACCGACTGATGAAACTCAAGAAACCCCTAATAATCTGACACCCCAACTTTTGTGGTCGAGGGATCTTAAGCTAACCCTAACAAGTGCATTAGGTCCTCCATTAGCGAGGATAATCCAACATGTGATAAGCACAACGTTCAAATTTTTAAAATCCATTGTCCATCTCTCGAAAAGATTATTGTGGGCATCGAAAACGCAGACATCTGGAGGAAGGTTCATCATGCCGTAAAGGATGACGTTTGGGAGCAACTTAATAAGACATTTACATTCCCAACCAGTTCAAAGCTACATGCTGTTTCCAAAGTAAATGATCTATTTAAAACCTATTGGAGAAACCTTCAAAAAAGAAAATTCCCGAAGGAGGCAACGAAGTCTGATATTTTAGGGCTGAAAGACAATGTTCCCTAAAATATTAAAATGCTCGATGACCAATGGAATGACTTCTTGGAGAATGAGGTCAGGGAGGAAAAACTGAATGAGAGGGTAAGAAATAAATTAAACAGATCAAAAAAGGTTGATGTCCACAAAATTAAGGCAAAATCTTATGATGATATTAAGAGTGAATGAGCAGAATAGACCAGGGGGGCTGAGGAAGAAAATAAAGAAGGAAAAAGGGACCAATAAATTCCCAGACAATCTTTCTCCGACTTTGATGATTTTGAATTTAGTTATCATATATATACATGTTATAATATTATTATTGTTAAAATCACAGTTCTAAATATAGTATTAAGCCACAAGAAATAATAGATGGAATCTCCAGTAATCAGGCTATGTGTAGCACCTATGATATTGAATCAGATGCCCTAACGAAGGTTCTTGGGAGACACCATAAGGTGAGGAAAAGAGGTGTGGATTCACGTATAATAACTACCAAATTACAGCACAATGCACCTTTATTGGATGAGATCTCTGTAGTAAGGGATGAGGTGGAGAGGTGGTTGGAAGACGGATAAGATAAAAGGAGAGTTGTCAGAGCTTTAGAAGAACATGACACTCCTAATGAATAAAATCCAAGGGTTGGCCCGAATTTTTACTAAACAATAAAGTTTCCCCCATCATATGCCTTAAATATTCCCCTATCCTCCCCCTAGAACATTAGTTTCCTCCCAAATGCCTCTTCTCGGAACATTCCCCTCGTAAAAGCCTACACCTGGAACATATCGCTCACAAATTCCTATACTTGGAACATTCCATACATCATCTTCATCTATGCATGCTGACTTTAGTGAGGTGTATTATACAAGGAACTTGACCGATACCAGAGTTATTGGCACGTGCACTCTCATTTTCATAATTATTGGAACACTAATTCACACTCAACCTTTGGTGATGGGTGAAGTTTAAATATTGGTCGACAAATTATACTCTAGTTGTAGATATGATCCTATGTATGTTGACCACAAGGAAGGGCTATTGTTCATATATTATGAAAATTGTTTTAATACTTGGCTAGTTAATTTGTTTGTCAAGCCTATGCATTGAACAATGTTTTCTTTGTGAATAAATTTGTAATATTTTAATTAGCTGGGATATCTTTTTGGTTTCAATGAATTTTCTTTTAATGATTTTGCTTGTAATGTTTCTTTTTGATCAAGTTGACTGAATTTGTTTTGAATTTGTTGGGGTGGAATGAATTTTCTTGAATTATAAATTTAGAGTTTTTGTACCCAACCTATTTATAATGATGACTTGAATTTTGAAGACTACTTAATGGCTTTCCCATAGTACAAATAGTGGATGGGAGAGACAAATAGGGTATCTATAATCATGTAAAGAGCATTACAAAATTTGTGAAATAATGAGATAGAAATCTTAATAGTGATAAGATGTCGTGCCCAGACAACCGTTGTATAAACGAAAAATTTAAGTCTTTGGGAGACGTTGAATTGCATTTACTAACGTGGGGTATTAGGAAAGAATATAATATACGAACATTCCATGGGAAAAAAATGTACCATATGTTCCAAAAGGATTACCGATACATGATCGCGTAATGGAATCCCACCGGGTGGAAATGGTGAACGATTCGTCAGCACATCGTCATTTGACCGATCTAATTGATGATGCTTACGAAGTTCACCATAATCAAAACCACTAGCCTATAGATATGGATAATATGCATTATGACCTAGTCAATGAACATGTTGATGCTAAATTATCCAAAGATCGAGAATACATACGTTTGAAAGTTGATGCGGCTAGAACTTTGTATAAAAATTGCAAAGAATATCACTTGATATTATATGAAAAAATAGTTTGTTTAATTTGAAGAGTCGATTTAGTTTGTAGAGCAACAACATAATTGAAATTCTTAAGTGGGTTAAAGACATACTTCCAAAAGAGAACACATTACTAGACAATTATACTAGCATGAAGAAGATCTTGAATATTTTGGGTTTGAAGTACTAATATATTCATGCATGCATGTATGATTTCATATTGTACATCAACGAGCACAAAGAGAAGGGAGAGTGTCATGTATGTAGTGATCCTAGATACGTTCCTTATAAGAATCAAAAAGTCAAGACTGCAAAATATCATAAGTGCTCGGAAGCTCTGCAAAAGGTTTTTAAGTATTTTACCCTCGGGCCACAATTAAAATGGTTTTTTTTATTATATCCTGGATAGCACAGGCCATGACATGGCATACTCGATGTGAAGTGGGTGGGAATCTAATGCATCATCTGATTGATTAACTCATCTGGAAAATTTCAAATTCACAACACCATAAATTTGTAAAGCAATCACACAATGTCCATTTTGCATTATGACCGATGGGTTTAACCTTTTATGTAATTTAAGTACTAATTAGAGTTATTGGCTAGTTCTCATGGAGCCTTCAAGTCTCCATACGACATTGTGCATGAGAAATGAGTTCACATTGTTATCTTTATTGATAACCAGGCCAAAGGCTCCCAGTGTTGATATTGATATATTTTTATCCCCATTAATTAAAAACCTTAAAGAGTTATGGGATAAAGGTGTGATGGAATTTGACTCTCACAAGGGTGAAAAGTTCATACTTAAAGCAGTGGTAATGTACACAATCCACGACCTTCCTTCTTATGGGACCTTGTCTGGTTGTAATGTTTATGGATGTACCATATATGGGGAATAAACTGAAGCCACTAGGCCAACTCATAGTGGTAAGATCACCCTTTTAGGAACAACAAGTATAACTTCTTACCTACCGGTCATGAGTGTAGAATGAAACCTCCTTGACTTTTTGGTCACCAGATTCAGGCTAAGGAGAAAGCTACGACTGTGTGAAATAGGTATGTAGGAAAACAATCTTAGTTTGTAAACCTAAAGCATAAAGCTAGGGGGGATCTGAGCAACCCTAGTAAAATAAAGGCATGGTCCACATGTTCAATATTTTTTAAGTTATTGTATTACAAAGATCATCATATAAGGCATTTAATTAATTTGATACACATGGAAAAGAATGCTGAGGAACATCTGATAGCATGTCTTAGTGGATCTCATTCAATAGGATATGAAAATATAAAAGAAATTATAGTTAAAAAATGATCCTATAATGGGAAGAATTTATATCCCCTTGGCTGCTTTAACTATTAGTGAGAAAAAGATCCTCTTAGACACATTGTCCATCTTGAAGACTCGAACTGGTTATTTTGTTAATTTGCACATAGTAGTAACCAACCAAAGAAATGGCCTGGCATGTTACCATTCAATTAATCCCTTTTCAATTATGCATTGCTTCTCTGAACAAAAAAATCTCCGTCAGATAATTATACAAATCAGTTTGTAAGTTTACCTTACTTTATGAAAAAGTCATAAATAGAATGCATATTAAAACTGTAAAATCAACTTTAGCTAAGGCATTTTGTGTATAAGAGAAATATTTTCCTTCATCATTCTTTGATATCAGCATCCACCTGTTTGTGCATTTATGCGATGAGACTTTGTTGTGTGGTCCCATTAGGTATCGCTAAAATGTATCCTTTTGAGCACTTGATGATAACTTTCATAGATTACGTAAAGAATACATAGTATATTGGATGGTCAATTGCTCAAGGATACATAATTGTGGACTCATCGTTGCATGCTTGGGAACATATGCCAGAACAAGAGCTGAAGAGGTTTAATCCTCTTGGAGAACGAATGATCAAGGAACCTGAAAAGTTTGAGGTTGAATTGCCTTTTGGAAATCCTAAGGATGTGAGACTCACTAATATATAATACAAGCAAACAGCTCATCATGTCCTAGAATTGCACGATAAAGTTGAAGATTGGAGAGAGTAAGTAGCTGTGACACCCCGCCTAATAAATTACCGGGCGATCAATCCTATACCAAATTAAAACAGGAGTATCATATGGTTCATTCTTAGCATCACTGTCGAAAACCAATTTAATTACTAATAACCTATTAGGCTGGCGTCAAAATGTTATTTAATTAAACTTTTTAAACAGACCATTCTAATAAAACATCCCCACAGTTTATATATATGAAACTGAAATGAAATAAAATAACAGAACGCTCGGTTTAACAATATACAAGCAAATTGAAAGCCCCACTAAAAGACGGTAAAAGAATAAATAAATACAGTTGGGTTATTAGCCCGAATGTTATTACAATGCTTCCTATCTAGATCACAAGATTAGAAGCGTCAAAAAATAAAACTACAAGCATCCACAACTGCTGCACCAACGTCTGAGTCGAAAGTTTCATCATCCAGGCATCCCTGTGTCTGGACACCTATATATATAATATATAGCAAAAGAGAAAAATAGAGAAAAGGGGTCAGAGCTCGAGTTGTGAAATTATTTTGCAAGAGCATAAATGCTTTATTTTAAAAAATATTATTTATCCCATATTTAATTTGGTATCGCACTCCTATGAGATACCCCTCACCTCTCTTCTAATAGTGCACTCCTATCGCATACCTATTAAACAACCTAGTTAAGCTACCCTGCCTAACTAATCATTTTCATCCACTCTCTGAAAATATTTATAAACCCGAGTACCGAGGGCTAAACTTCTCCCCATTCTCAACACTGCGCTACGTTCGAGCATGGGGTGTCTCGCGTAGAAAAATACAAACAAGGAACCCCCTCGATAAACTACTACCTGACAATGTTAATCATCGGGATTCATTAGGCCCTTGCACGCAATGCATATATAAAACTCATATATAAATATATAATTCTTACTATAACCTCTGATTCATATTCATATAAATCCGGATATAAATCTACCGGAAGGGGAAATACACCTTATTAATCTTTGCACTTTATATACATAAGTTTACTATATGATGTCTCGATTTCATATACAAGCAATATACTATACGCAACAAGTATATGATTATACCTATCATAAAAATAAGTATAATAACCATCCCACCGAGCTATAACTCGAGGATGCAGTCTCGTAGTACCCATCCAAATCCGAGTTTACACACTGTACCTCGGTACCAAGCTAGACTTACTCATGGTCATGGTAAACACACACAACGGTGGATGCGGTCATGTTCCCTCTGCAAGTGGAGTACACACATCGCACTCGAACGCGGGACGATATGACCTCGGGATATACTCTCCCAGCTCCTCAAGCTAGGGGATTCATCCACATCGCGCAACCTCCCTGGATCTCACTAGAGAAAATATAGCCTGGATGTTCCAACCCTACACCAAAGGAAAGCCCATGGAACCACCCTCTAAAGTACAAACATATCAATCACACATATATATGTATTCGTATCATATTATATATACTATAATCGCATCGTATATATGATATACATCACGTCACCAATATATACATATGGCTATAATTGCCAATCTCGTATAGCAAAAGCCAATATTCCAATTATTCCCATTCGTAATAGTATATAAGTATTCGTACACTTACAATACTAAACTCATAAGTATTATCTCACTTAAATATAACTCGCACTTTAATTACTACTAAGGATTTATATATATAAACCCGAATATACAAATCTATACTAATTAGATAAGTATACTATCAACTTGTCTAAATTCCATAGCTATCACACCCACTATAATAACCGTCGTCAATAGACGTACCGAGTAACCTCCCCGTCACCTCTAGCCTCTACCCTCAATTATATCCTAGTCACCTCGTAGGATTTTATCCAAACATAATCGACATAAAATTTCATTTTCTACGCTCACAATTCTTTATATATAATTGCCTGGTGAAATACTCTCTCGAGTGTTTCTCATCTCGAACCCCTTAAATTAGCGAGTCCTAGATTTTACTCAATTAACCCAAGGTATAATTCTCACTCCAACAATTATTTAGAAGTCCCCACTATATTTTAGGAACTCTAAATATTTATCTCCATAATTTATTTCGGTCTCACATACCCTCCAGTAATAAAATCAAATCAAATCCAAAAAATCCAAAAAATACGCGGTTGGTGCCCACTCGACCGTATCGAAAATATCTACAACTTTCATTTTCAGAAAATCAGCAAAAACCGAACCAACCCGGTCCTGGGAGGGCGGACCAATCCAGTCCTAGGTGGGCGGACGAATCCAGTCCTGTATAAAATTACGCACGAGACAACCATGGCTATCTCGATTTTTCTCCCAATTTTCTTCACCAAAACCCCTCCAAAAGTCATCCTAACCACAACCAACAATATATACACACATAACAAGGGTTCTAAACATCCTAGAACCCATAATCAACAATTGATTTCAATAAATTCCTAAGTTTCCCCAAATTGTGTAATATCCATTGTTTATTCGTTAAAACTTTCGAAAACCCGTTTTGATTCACAAAAGCCCAACCCAAAATTATCTAGTTTGTTATTACCAAATTATGATATGAGATTTATTCTCAAAAGAAATAAAGCAAGTAAACACTTACCTCGTGGATAAAATTCGACGACCTTGAGTCAAATCCTGCGGAGTTTGCCCGAAATATCCTTCCCTCTCTTCCTTTCTCCTCTTCCTCTCTTTCCTTCTTCTTTTTTCTCTTTCTCCCACTCTCTCGTGTCTTATAGGGAAAGAAAAGAGGATCCCTATTAAACCCAAAAATGACTCGTTTACTCAATTTTGAGTCCCTATTAGTCCAAAATCCCCGAAACCTAAACAATACTCCCGGATACTCTATTCTGAATATCTCGGCCATTTCAAAACCAATAGCGCACTCGAAATCTCCATCCGAGTCACTTAACTACAATTCACTAATTAGACCCAACACATCTCAATACGAGTTTTCCCATTAAAAATATTATCCTTTGTCGCTTTACCAGACCACGACATGTAATTAAAATAATCCAACTCATTTACTTAGTCTCAAAAGTAAATGAAACACACACTGGTAATAAACAAATGTTCAAAAATCCCAAGATTATTATTCAAAGAATTTCCCCTAATATCCAAATTATGCCCACTTATGGAATATAATTATCCCTAAAAGTGCGGGGTGTTACATACTTCCCCCTCATAATGGAATTTCGTCCTTGAAATTCAGATATAACCTGCACCACCAACCTAGGATCGATAATTACACTATGTCCTAGTACACCAAAGTCGAAAGGTGCCAACACAATGGTCCCCTACCATATTCCACATGTCTTAAGGTTCGTACTATAACGCACTAGCTTAACTAAATCCCTATATGCTACAATACTACATTGGTCGTAAGGTTGACTCTAACGTCCCATCACACCTAGTGCTTTCATAGACGCAAGTAGAGAAAATGAGCCTATAACCGTCGCTCTAACTTATTGATCCTTATCGGAGATTCGCTACTCCAGGCGTCCACTCATTTCTATCTGTACTTCAAATTTCCCTTAAAAAGGGAAACTACCCTAGCACTTGACTACTCCCGTCAGTCTTCTCGCTTAGATTGAGTGTGTGCAAACTCTTATTACACCCATACAATTAGATTATCGCGTGCCTTCTACGACATTTCATCCAACACACTTCAAATCCATATACAACTACCTCACGGCATAATCTTCAACTTGATGTACTACGCCTCTTCTACTTTAGGCGATATATAAAATCAACTTACCAAGGTGCCCATACACATTTTTAACCCGTGCCTATCAGCAACACCATTGTGAACGTCACACACGTAACACTGTCTCTAAAAATGGACCTCACTTCCTCGGCCTGGTACTAACACATGGGTTTTCCTAACCCAAAAATTTCAAAACTTCAATCCTTCCTATACCTGGGAATGAAATCCTTCTTAAGTTAACCCTTCAATATTCTAGTGTTTAACTCACAACTAACTCCTATATCGGTGCCACTAGTCCTACTGGCCTTACTTCCTAATAAACCTAAGATCGATGCCTTTCCAACATACGTAAAATAAGTACTATTTTAAATATATCACTAGTGCCCAAGACCTATCTCAGTTTCTAACATTCGCTCGGTTTCATGCGTGGGACGTCTCGCAAAGCAAAATCTAGATAAGGAATCCTTCTGTTACACTACTTCCTCGCATCGTCGTTGATTGAGATATAACGACCTAAGGCACACCAGCGGGACATCTTAAGTCCTACCTGGCTAACCTACTAATGTACTTCTACCACTATGTCCTTCCATCTTGGCGAAATGGAAAGTCTAATTAATCGGGGCACTCACTCCCTGCGAAAGCATTACGAACATCATACCCAAAACATATTACCTTTGAATTTTCCTTCCCCTCAGGGCCTGGATATAAGACTTAAATCAATTCCTTAACCTTACCTCACCTGCTTACTTGCGGTGAGAGAACCATTTCAGTGGTCTTTCCATAGCACTTCTATTTCCATAAGCATGGAATCATTACATGACTCTCAGTCCATAGTGTCTTCTCCACACTAGGTAACATATTATAAAAACCAACATACTTGCATCCCTTAACATCTCTCCACTCCCGACACCGTTAAGGTTCATGCGTGGAGCGTCTCACAAGTGAAATCCAAATAAGGAACCCCTCTAATACACTACTACTTAACTTTGTCAGTCATGGAGGTCTGTTAGCTTCAAATATACAATCGGGATAATCCAATCCCATCTACCAAAAAAAAGTGGTTTGAACTCCTACTTCTTTCCAGTAGTTATACCACCAAGCGCTTTTACTAACACTAAGTCCTTTGTGCAAGCAATAATGAGATTAAACTCACAGCTTAGTACTAAATCCTGCATACCTTAAACCACACTTATAAGGTCACCACACACTAAAACTGAGAAAATGAAACATCTACTTATCGAGGTTCCATCTAACCGTATATTAAAGGCGAGCAAAACCTGTATCCAGGTGAGATATCATAACAACAACTTGTTCCACCCTGGAACCGCGGATACTATAGTCCTGCAATCATTAGCCTGCTATCGCTCCGATAATGCAATAACATATTATACTTAGAATAATACCATACTCGTATATCACACACAAAATGAGTAGTACAAACCAGATATATACTCAAAATATCAACACCCGCTTTTACAGTGAATGAAGGAAAATAGAACCACCCTACTGTAGAAAAACAGATAGACATACACTATATAATGTTATCGATATTTCCAGTAAACTTGAATCACACGAACTAGGGTTAGAGAAATATCGTGACTCTATCTAGTCACACCAAATGTGCTTCCTCCATCTGAATTGGAATTCATAACAACAACTTCGCCAATCTCCCTAGATACTCCAAATGGTTCCTGGACATGGTACACTTGTCCTAACAGAACTCCAAAACTACTTTCATCAGTGCCCCATCTAGGCACCCTACTCTTGTCCTTTAATTCCTACCGGGCAAGATCAAAGAGTGTGGTTGTACGCTCCACATTGCAACATGTACCCATCTCTGGACACTCTTACAATGTTAAGGTTATCAGTATATCGGACTCTATAGCCTCGATCCTGACAATCACCTTCATAATTCCCCTTACTTCTTTATTTAAAGGAAATTCCAATACTGGCCTCCACAACCCTGTTTCAAAGAATTCCCCGGGTGGACACCCACCAATGGGGTTCCATGAACACACATTCTCCATAAGTGTTACCAACACTTTTCCAGCGAGCCTATCTTTCCTTCGAAGGACTTTGTCTTCATTGTACCAACCTTAATTCGGTACAAAGTTCACTTATCTATAACTCTCTTTATTCACTGTTGGCCTCTGACCAATCCTTATGTGAATAATCTGAAAACTGTATTCTCTTCATTCCTGATAAACCAAAGGAACTAACGGTTATATCTATCCGTAAGATCCATCTATGAGCAAAACATCCGTCTCCCTTAAACATGGTGACTACCGTTCCCACCATTTCAATATTGCTCCCACGGGTGAAAAATTTTCCTCGAATTTTCACATATGGGTATTTCCATACCTTGCTCTATGACAAAGCTTCTGATCCTTCTACTTCCACTGAGAAATTCTACACTTACTTCGCATGACTTAACTTTAACACATGCTCCTTATCAAAGACCCTTCGAACGTTTTCCCAATTTACTTCACTGGGTGGGTATTTCAAGTTTAGCACCACTCTCTACAACAGAGGTACTTGGATAAATATAACTACTATACTTTAGTAGTCGTTGCAGCAATCCTTTACAATGCCACAAGGGGAGTGACCTCTACTGCGGTCCTCATTCCCAACTTCAACTTATAGCTCTAACTAAGCCCCGCCTCCTACTGCCCTCATCACAGCCTTCCCTGGTCGCCCTTCACCGATCAACACACTAATCTCAAATGAGCGCGCAAAAGATTTACTATAGTCGTATACAATGGAAACAATGGAAGGAGAACGAAATCTCACAAGAGGAATCAAAAATCCTAATCCCAAGGCTCTATATAAAATCGAGAGCAATGCTGAAAGCGTAATACGTCCGCATAGATTCCTAAGGACACTAGAACTTGATGCTTTGATACCATCTGTGACACCCCGCCTAATAAAATACAGGGCGATCAATCTTGTACCAAATTAAAACAGGAGTCTCATATGGTTCATTCTTAGCATCATTGTTGAAAACCAATTTAATTACTAATAACCTACTAGTCTAGCGTCAGAATTTTATTTAACTAATCTTTTTAAACAAACCATTCTAATAAAACATCCACACAGTTTATATATATGAAACTGAAATGAAATAAAATAACTGAACGCTCGATTTAACAATATATAACCAAATCGAAAGCTACACTAAAAGGCGGTAAAAGAATAAATAAATACAGTTGGGTTATTAGCCCGAATGTTATTACAATGCTTCCTATATAGATCACAAGAATAGAAGCGTCTAAAAATAAACCTGCATGCATCCACAGCTGCTGCAGCAATGTCTGCCTCGAAAGGATCATCATCCAGGCGTCCCTATGTCTGGACACCTATATATATATATATATATATATATATATAGAGAGAGAGAGAGAGAGAGAGAAAGAGGAAAATAGAGAAAACGGGTCAGGGTCCGAGTTATGAAAATATTCTGCAAGTGCATAAATGCTTTATTTTAAAAAATATTATTTATCCCATATTTAATTTGGTATCGCACTCCTATAAGATACCCCTCGCCTCTCTTCTAATAGTGCACTCCTATCGCATACCTATTAAACAACCTAGTTAAGCTACCCTCCCTAACTAATACTTTTCATCCACTCTCTGAAAATCTTTATAAACTCGAGTATTGAGGTCTAAACTTCTCCCCAGTCTCAACACTGCGCTACGTTCATGCGTGGGGTGTCTCGCAAAGCAAAATCCAAACAAGGAACCCCCAGATACACTACTACCTGGCAATGTTAATCGTCGGGATTCATTAGGCCCTCATCACGTAACGCATATATAAAACTCATATATAAATATATATTTCTTACTATAACCTCTGATTCATATTCATATAAATCCGGATATAAATCTACTGGAAGGGGAAATACACCTTATTAGTCTTTTCACTTTATATACATAAGTTTACTATATGATGTCTCATTTTCATATAGAAGCAATATACTATACGCAACAAGTATATGATTATACCTATCGCAAAAATAAGTATAATAACCATCCCATCGAGCTATAACTAGAGGATGCAGTCTCATAGTGCCAATCCAAATCCGGTTTTACTCACCGTACCTCGGTACCAAGCCAGACTTACTCATGGTCGTGGTAAAAATACACAACGGTGGAGGCGGTCATGTTCCCTCTGCAAGTGGAGTACACACATCGCACTCGAACACGGGACGATATGACCTGGGGATATACTCTCCCTGCTCCTCAAGCCAGGGGATTCACCCACATCTCGCTACCTCCCTGGATCGCACTAGAGAAAATATAGCCTGGCTGTTCCAACCCAATGCCAAAGAAAAGCCCGTGGAACCAGCCTCTAAAGTACAAACATATCAATCACACATATATATGTATTCGTATCATATTATATATACTATAATCGCATCGTATATATGATATACATCACGTCACCAATATATACATATGGCTATAATTGCCAATCTCGTATAGCAAAAGCCAATATTCCAATTATTCCCATTCGTAATAGTATATAAGTATTCGTACACTTACAATACTAAACTCATAAGTATTCTCTCACTTAAATATAACTCGCACTTTAATTACTACTAAGGTTTTATATATATAAACCCTAATGTACAAATCTGTACTAATTAGATAAGTATACTATCAACTTGTCTAAATTCCATAGCTATCGCACCACCTGTAATAACCGTTATCAATAGACGTACCGGGTAACTACCCCGTCACCTCCAGCCTATACCCTCAATTATATCCTAGTCACCTCGTAGGATTTTCTCCAAACATAATAGACATAAAATTTCATTTTCTACGTGCGTAATTCTCTATATATAATTGCATGGAGAAATACTCTCTCGAGTGTTTTTCATCCCGAACCCCTTAAATTAGCGAGTCCTAGATTTTACTCAATTAACCCAAGGTATACTTCTCACTCCAATAATAATTTATAAGTCCGCACTCTATTTTAGGAACTCTAAATATTTATCTCCAGTTTTTATTTCGGTCTCAAACACCCTCCAGTAATAAAATCAAATCAAATAAAAAAAAATCAGAAAAATATGCGGTCAGCGCCCACACTACCGTATCGAAAATATCTACTACTTTAGTTTTTGGAAAATCAGCAAAACCCGAACCCATCTGGTCCTGGGAGGGCGGACCAATCCGGTCTTGGGTAGGCGGACCAATTCGATCTTGTGTAAAATTCAGCACGAGACAGCCATGGCTGTCTGGACTTTTCTCCTAATTTTCTTCACCAAAACTCCTCCAAAAATCATCCTAACCCCAACCAACAATATATACACACATAACAAGGTTCTAAACATCCTAGAACCCATAATCAAAAATTGATTTCAATAAATTCCTAAGTTTCCCCAAATTGGGAAATATCCGTGGTTTATTCGATAAAAAATCCGAAAACCCGTTTTGATTCACAAAAACCCATCCCAAAATTATCTAGTTTGTTATTACCAAATTATGATATGAGATTTATGCTAAAAAAAATAAAGAAAGTAAACACTTGCCTTGTGGATAAAATCCGACGACCTCGAGTCGAATCCCGCGGAGTTTTGTCGAAATCTCCTTTCCTCTCTTCCTCTCTTTCCTTATTCTTTTCTCTATTTCTCCCACTCTCTTGTGTATTATAGAGAAAGAAAAGAGGGTGTATCCCTATTAAACCCAAAAATGACTCGTTTACTCAATTTCGTGTCCCCATTAGTCCAAAATCCCTAGAACCTAAACTGTACTCCCAGATACTCTATTCTGACTATCTCGGCCATTTTGAAACCAATCACGCACTCGAAATGTCCATCCGAGTCACTTAACTACAATTCACTAATTAAACCAACCACATCTCAATACAGGTTTTCCCATTTAAAATATTATCCTTTGTCGCTTTACCAGACCGCGACATGTAATTAAAATAATCCAACTCATTTACTTAGTCTCAAAAGTAAATGAAACACACACCGATAATAAACAAATGTTCATAAATCCCAAGATTATTATTCAAAGAATTTCCCCTAATCTCCAAATTACGCCCACTTATGGAATTTAATTATCCCTAAAAGTGGGGTGTTACAGTAGCTACATAATTGTATTCTTGTTTTATTTTTTTTATTCTATATATTATGATCTGAACTCTACAATTTACCTTAAAGAAGTATGAGAATGAAATTTCCTAAAATCAATGGAAAATTTACACGAGGAATGATTTTAGGGGAGAAGTTACACGACAAATGATTTTAGGGCATGGATATTAAAAGAGGTCATTTCCACCTCTTATGTGTGCAATTATTTAATCTTGTTTGGTAAAAACATATTATAATATAAATTTATTAATAAATGCCTCTTCTAAAAAGAGGTGATATCTCGGCAAGGCTTGAACGCCTAGCAAAAGGTCCTGGATTTCATGCAAAAGAATTTAAGAAATTCCATACCAACATTTTTTATTTCGTTGCATACACATATGAGGAAAAGATTTTGATGCAAAACAATAGAATTTTAATTTCTACCTTAACTACCTGTGTCGCTAGCAAAAGCGATAAAATCCAAAAGGTACAGTGTCAACATACTATGGGATTATCCAGTATATCCCAGAATTTGATTATTTAGATTTCACTAAAATCGTATTCTAATGTGACTGGGTAAAGGTGGAGGACATTAAGAATTCTTGTAATGTTGATCCTAACTACAAACTTATCACAATAGATTTATCGAAGATGAAGAGTAAAGATCACATATTCAATGAGCCTTTTATTTGTGCCTTTCAAAATGTAAAGAATGTATTCTACTCGAAGTGTATAAACAATGGAAATTGATCTATTATTGTGCATGCATCAAAGGGTATGGCTACTGAAGCATACACATTAAAGCCTCGTAAAGAGTTCCAGTTTGTTCTTAATGACAACCCTAATTTGAAGGATCTTTTAGTTGATTTAGAGGAGGATTGAGTATCAAAACATTATTTTACCCTTGGCAATTCTATTTGTATCATATTATTATATTGGACCTTAACAATTCGATTTTTATCTAAAGTGTATCTTATTATGATATTGATGCTATATAGGTGCTTTTGTTTGATTTATCAATGTTTAGTTTGAATTATTATTGTTTAAGGGCACGAACACCTCGCAAGGGATGCCCGGTTTGATTTACGAATGTATTTATCTTGAGCCCTATTTTTTGGTATGAGTTACATTTGTTTGTCCATGTCAATGCAGGTTGTCTCTCAGGTGATCAACCTCAACCTCTAACTTGAACTGTTTCAAATAACCTTCCAACTCGAGATATTTTTAGCACAATTTCCACGTGTTTCTTTTCCATGGCGTCGTGTTCAGTTTTCATGATTAATTCTCAATTCATTAGAATTTTTTGGCATTGTCAAACCTGGACATGCGAAAGGTTTATTGGACATGAGTAAATATTTATTTATCGGACATGCATAGTTACGGGACTCCCGATTTGAGAATATGACCCAAACTTGCAAATAGTTAGATTTAAACTTGAAAACATGCCATTGAAGGGAGAAAATGCAAAATATCCCCCAAACGGCCTTGCAAGAGGCACAAACACCTCGCATGGGACCAACATGACATGTAGCAAATGACCTCATAGTCATGGGACTCCCAATATGAAAATATAACCCAAACTTGCAAATAGTTAAACTTAGTCTTGAAAATATGCCTATACCAAAAAATCCAAAAAAAGGGCCCTATACTGCAATTCCCAATTAAGGGTTCTCACAATTTTCTACACATTTGACATATATTTTCATAAATCATAAGAGGCACCCTAAATTCTAATTATGGGTTAGACCCCAACTTTGTTCATTATACTAACTACGTGAACTTTGATGGCACTTTTGGCTACGTAGTCATTCCAAAGTTATTTTAGGGATTCAAGTCCTTTATTACTTACCACTTAGGACATTTTGTGGAGATCATGACCTCATGCATCGATCTTCGCCACAACAAGACAGGGGATAGGGGAAGGGTTCCTAGTAAGGGCAATAGTTACAAAAACTTTTGGTTCAATTTAGACGTGAGTATTATGTCTAGGGACCATTTAAACAACCAATGCTATTGACAATCGAAAGTAAGAGTTTTATCCTCAGGTAAATGGGGTAAGTTTTATGTGACATGGGCGTGTCACAATATTTTTATTAACACTAGATTCGAGCATGGGAGGGGTTTAATGGATGTATCGTTAGTGTTACTACTATATATATATATACGCTTACCATTGGGCAACGATGCTCTCCTTGGTCCTATCTGCAGGGAAGAGGATGTGGACAATAAGAGGATATATTTTTGTGGATCTACTCGTTTTAGATAGAAATGATATTCGAGTATGATGTTATTCTGGGTATGGACTGGTTAGCGACAGTTTGTACGATAGTGGATGTTACGATAAGTCTATTGTATTCACTATTATAGGGTATGATGTGTTGTTTTTGCGATGATTCTCTTGAGAGATGGTCTGGCCCTCATATATATATATATTGTATTGTAAATTAGAATTCAGAGAGTATAGTTATCTCGTTATATTTGAACCCGATGCATAGGGACTTTATCGATGTAATTTAGGAGATATTAGGCTAACCATCGAGTGAAGAGATTGAGCTCGTTATCAATTTAGATCTAGGGACTTAGTGATAATGTGAGCATCGTATTGTATGACTTGTTTAGAGATATGGGAGTGGATGATTAGACTTATACATCTAGGAACAGAATCTTGCGTGCCCCGGTTACGTGCGTCGAGAGATGTTGTTAGATGCTAAGGAATCGATTTTGAACGTTAATCATTGTATCTGTGGAGAAAACACTTCGAGCTAAGAGCTATTATACTATATAAGGCCAGTGGAGATGGGTAGTGTTGTGTAGGAAGTAATGGGGAACTTTAGCACCACTAGTTCATTGGTGGGGCAATCTCGAGAAGAATTGAGTCACGAGAAATAGGGTAATTGAGTGTACCCTTACTATTTAACCACACCGAGAATGCAGGGCTGAGTTTGATATATGTATATTACGACTGTTATAATAGTGCATATATGTACGAGATATAGGGTGTATGGGTTTCCTGGTTAATTCAATTTTCAAACTCCTCCGAGATAAGGGGGCGTGATAATAAATGTGTTAAACCATGTGCCTGTGAGACAGTAGAAGCAAAGTTGGAAAAGTAAGATGGACTGAACCTCGTTACAGAGGAAGATAGTCCGAATATGTATACAGTAAGGGGTAACTATCACACCCGAGAGAGGTTGAAAGACTTCGGAGATAAAATTGAATGATATCTATTGCCAAGGGAGGATCCAACAGTTTTTAGGAAGCGGTGAGGAGTCGTACTCAGTCAAATTTTGAGGGTAGCTTGTGCATAAATAGGATGCTAATTTTTATCAGGTGCAAAGGACCCTGGAAGTGCACAGTTTTGGAGCAAACGTATGGGTCACGAGTTTTGGCGTACCCTAGGAAGGGGAGTAAGAGGTACCATGTGATGTGGAATGTAGAGTGTGTATATTGGTGTGGAGTGAGACATAGCAAAGTTGTCTCCAAGTGCACTACTTGTAGATGGGAAAAGTATGGTCCGAGGCAGTCAACTAGAAGTTTACAAAAATTAGTGATTCCAGTGACGGAATAGATAGGCAGACTAATAGAGTTCATTGAAGGGTTACCAACATCGTGGAAATGCCATAATTCCCTTTGAGTTATTACGAAATTGATTGACTGCGATGGAACGGGTATTGCGTATTGAGAAAGACGTGTCATCCGTAGATCGAGAAATAAATGGGGGAGGTAACTAAGATGTTGGAGAATGTGAGGGATATGTATTCTAAATTTTAGGGTAACTGGGAGGAGCAATTATTATTGGTAGAGTTCCATGTAGTAACTCATACCAGTTTATCATTGGCAAGGCGCCTTTTAAATATTTGTGCAAAAAACCTTGTTGTCTGCCCTCTGGTTGGTTGAAGGTGAGGGATAACAAGTTTCACGTGCCAGACGTGATTTAGAGTAAATCGGCATGGATTGAGCTAATTAGAAATTATTTCTTATCGTTTCAGAACATCATAAGAGTTACATCATCATGAATCAAATATTTTAAAGACTGACGTGAGTGGTCAGGCACTATTGCAGGTGTATCCCATGATGGGAGTCATGTGGTTCGGAAAGAAAGGAAGTTGGAACCTTGGGATGTTGGGACCTTTCCTCGATATGAAGTTGACAGAGCCAGTGGTGTATAGGCTCGTCTTATTGGAGTATTTTTAGCGGGATCACAATGTGTTTTGTATATCATAGTCAAGGTTAAACCTTAAGAATGATGTATTATATCAGTATAAACTGATTTGAATAGACTGATTGCTAGTTTTGGGTCGTAGTTAGCAGGCCTTTAGTCAGGGGTACCATTAGTGGATGTATAGTGGAGTCAACATAATGTTATCATGATTTGATTTTAGGTACGTGAGAATGATGTGCAGGTCAGGATCCGAAATTTTTGGTGCAAGGCATATTTGAATTTTGGGAACCAAATTCTTTTGTAAGGGGGGAAGTATATAACTCCCCGTATTTTTGGGAACATTCAAATTACATGTAATTTAATTAATTTGAGAAATAAAGTAAATTAAATAAATATTAATTAGTGAATATTGGATTAATATTCATGTGCTATTATATTTTCTGATGTGATAATTAAATGAAATTGTAATATATTACGTCGTAAGTGGGTAAAAATGACGGGATATCAGGATCTTATTCGGGACGCGCGTGTGGGGACGTGTTGGGAATAAGATAGTAAATTGATGATAGGTGACTCAAATGGTTATTTTGAGTACAAGGATGATCCCAAGATGGGTCGACATAGTTAAAATTAAGTACTCGAGGGTTGTAATCGAGTTTTAGGGCCTTTTTAAGCAATACAGGGGGGGATATTGGGGTGATTTTAATGTTATAACTTAACCTAATTTCAATATTTGGAGAATATAAAGGGTTGTTAGAGGAAGGACTCATCCATATAGCCATTATTATTCACGTAGGCTTGAAATAGAGGCATAAAAGAGAGGAAATTCAAGGGAGAAACTCAAGAGACCATTCAAGAAAATCAATTTGGGAGGGAATTGGGAAAGAATCAACACACAAAGAGGATCTCAAGGAGCAAATTCTGAATTCTCTATGGTTTGAGCCAAGTCTTTAACTTTCTTTGATATTACATGTTGTGTTTTAGTTCATATCATGATTGGTGAAAAATAAATATGAATTTTTGGGTGAGATTCACATAACAAAAATAGGATTTTTGGGAATGAATCTATAGAAATGAAAGTGATTATTTATCTTATATGAAATCTTCATTTCATTCATTTAAAAGGTGAAATATTGATGAAAAATATGAAACATAAGTGTGATCAATGGATGTCATCTTAAAATTATAAATCTAAAAAAATAGTGAAAAAACATGTATTAGAATTAAGGTGGATTAATTCTGGAAAATTGATGTTGGATACCATGTTGTAGATGATATATTGGATCAATTGATATGTGAAAACATGTATATTAATGATAAGTAATGTTAGGACTGATTGTAAGTGTAAGAAGAGAAAATATAGACGCCAAAAATGAAACTCAAAGGGGCAAAAACGAGAGGAATGAGAAGTGTCACTTTAAAGAGTTTTAAATCTTCCTTTTGAGTGCTTTTGGAAGATATTTGAGAAAAACTCAAAACACATACCTGACTCAATTTTTTGTGTAGAATCCAAATCTAATGTCATAATTGTTATTTTGATAATGTTTGAAACTGTTTTTTCTGCATTTTTAAAAAAGGCCTAAAATTGTGGATTTAGACTTTGTTCGGCTGCTCTACTCAGCCTAGGTTGGGTGTTTTGATGTGTTTTTCTTCGGTTAGGATTCAGGTTATTTTAGAAGTTCCTTAGAGTGCATTTAGGAATTATAGAGTTTTTTTAATATAGTATGACCTTGGGGCTAGTTAAGAATAAAATTGGGGTATAGATTCAGGAGTGTTTAGGATGAACGACACTCGAAAAATATATTTATGGATTCGAATGGGAATTTTGGATAAAATTGGGACACGGGTTGGATTGAGATAGGCTTAGTGTCCAGAATAAATTATAATCGTGATATAAAAATAAGTAAGTGACTACTTATGGATTTGAAAGTAAGATTTGTAATCAGAGAATATAGGCTAGTGCTACAAGTGACATGCACAGTTAGCCGATTTTTAATTTGTATATATATGCACGGGTATAGAGATAGTATATATATATGAATATATCTGTGTGTGATTGATATATGTGAAACATACCTGCTCTAATGGATTATATCGGTATAGGTTGTAGGCAGTGGGCAGTCTATCCTAGCGAATCGCAACACATGTACTATTGGCTCCTAGGCCATAGGTCTGTCGCACGACCACCCTATGTGAATTTTGAGTCCAGTGGGGTAATGTTATGGTTATGACCCGTAGATGTATGACTATGATTGCCTTCGATTTATGTTACGTTTGGGTTCAGTGGGGAGATCCCGATACGATGGCCCAGGTTGAGGTGTGTATTCCCTAGAGCTTGATAGCACGCTAGAGATTTACATCCAACTGGGTAATGCTTCGAGGGATGGTTGCAATTCAGCGAGGTAATGCTTATTATACTTATGTAGCGAAAGATATATATATATATATATATATATATATTCATATTGGATGTGATTTCTCTCTCTCTCTCTCTCTCTCTCTCTCTATATATATATATATATATATATATGTGTGTGTGTGTGTGTGTGTGTGTGTGTATGTGTAGATTAATATACGAGTGAATTAGAGAATATTATGAACAATAAATTTACGTGCATTCAGGAGGACAGCTCGAGACTGCTATATGTAAATACGCGTATAACTATGGCATAAATATATATGGGTATATGACACTAACGTGTGAATATAGAATTAATAACGATCATGAAGTTATGTGAAATGAATTGATAAGGTTATAAATGAGATTTATAATGAATAAGCGGATGCGAAGCTTACTGTGAGTTCCAAGTTAAATACGAGTATACATGGGATACAAGGTAATGTATGGGATTGTGATGAGGAGTGACACTAGTTGAGCTGGATAGCGTAACTAAGATGTTTAAAATACATGCGTTAGGTGTGCACAATAGATGAGTGGCGAGTGGTATCACACGGGAGTGAGACACCGGTTAAAATATTAAAGATTGCAAGATATATTTATTATTATATTTTAAATACTTGCAAAATATTTTCATAAGGTTTTGGGTTCTGACCCGTATCAAAATATTTTTAAAACTTTTAGGTGTTTAGCAACAGAATCCCTAGATTAACCATCCTTCTAGTCAGACGATGATGCAACAGTTGTAGATGCCTGAAGGATTTGATTAGACACTTCTATCCTTGAGATCTAGACAGGTGGTAGCTCAGAGTTACTTCGGGCATGTCGCTCAGTTAGTTGGTATTTATTTTATTCAGATGCTTTCCTTTAATTTAGTTGGATTATTATATTGTGACTTTTTACCGAGAGTTATTGGTTAATTGATTTATACGTGTGAGTGTGAGTTTCATTTTACATGGTTGGTTATGTGAATGGAAATTTTGTATAAGTAAGCTAAAAAGTTTTAAAATTTTGACACCAGACCTAATAGGTTATTAGTCATTAAAATGTTTTCCACGGTGATGCTAAGAATGAATCATGTGAGATTCCTGTTTTATTTTAGTAAAGGATTGATCACCCGTTATTAAAATGGACAGGGTATAACAAGTACCCAGCGCCTTAACAGATACATAGGGGAGCCCACATACGTACGACACACAAGGTAAATCTTTTTCCTCAGATTTGATACCTTTTTCACAGGAAGTAGAGGTGGAAGATTTTAGTGGGAATGGCACAACAATCATTCAACTAGATCATCTAAGAACACCGAATGACTTAGCACCGACTTCATTTTTCTCAAGCTCACAATGGCGTGATATGTTTTTTTAGAGGACTACATCTATAAATTAAAATCCTAAACGTTAGAACGGGAGCTTATGTGGAAGAGGTGAGCGTGGGAGAAAGATGAAGAGATTGCAAATTTTTGAGGTGCAGGACCGTGTTTGGCTCCGAGACACTACCCCCATTCTATAACACACACCGTCGTACACATATGGAGATAAATCCTATTGCAGCACTAAATATTGGCCAGGGAACGGATCATGTACGCTCTCAAGATTTCGAAGGATCATCTACTCAACAATCTATTACCGATGATGCATTTGAAATTTTCAATATATTTTCTTATGATCAATATTTTGGTCGAGGTCCAATGAGTTCCGTGGTTTTCTCGAGATGATTGGTAGCAATGATAGCATGCACTGGGAAATGGAATAATTATCCACAAACATGGAAAGGCAAATATCAGGGACATTTTCATGCAATGACTATAATTTTAGATGTCATGGCATCTTATGACACTTGGATATGGCATTCGTTCTTTAGAATTCCCGATGCAAGTAATGATTTAAATGTTTTGGCCAAATCTTATGTTTTTGAAGAATTATGGAAGGAAATCGAGCCCCTATGCACTTCGAAGTCAACGACAACATGTATGACACCGGATACTACCTTGCACATGGTATTTATCCACCTCTCGGAACTATTGCCAAAATTTTAAAGCAACCAACCACTCAGAAACAAAGCGTGTTCACATGAGCGTAGGAAGGTAACCGAAAGGATGTTGAAAGGGATTTTGGCATCCTACAACAACAGTTCCATTTCATTAGGAACCCGATAAATTTTTAGGAATATATAGACTTACGTGTAATTATGAAAGAGTGTGTTATATTACACACTATGATTATCGAGGAGGAGTTGTGGGACTAGAATTGGTGTGATAACCAATTGTTACGTGAGCCACATCCCTGATTAAGTAGGCAAAGCCTCGCTGGCTATTATCAGTACCAGGTGCAGGAGTCTAAGATGAAGACAAGGATTCCCATAACCAATTGCGTGCCAACCTCATGGAACACATTTGAAACTGTCATGCAGAATCATTAAATTGATTGCTATTACTATCATGTGTAGTGTTAAATTCCTATATCATTCGTTTAGGTGTTTTGTTAATTTTAATTAATGTAAAATTGTGTGTATTATTATTTAAATGTGTGTTTTCTTAAATGTGTCATATGCAATATTCACAAATACGACATAATTAAAATGTTATTAATAATAAATAATAAAGCATAAGAATGGAAAAGATATTAATAAATAATAAATTGCAATTCATAAAAAATCATATAAATCTATTTCCCTATTGTGATAAGTTTCGATATGCTTGAGTCCGACATTCATCCGCATCTCGTAAAGGGCAAGTTATTGAGGCGTGAAGTTACTAGTACCCATGTACGCAACTCGATCTTCATTGGGTTGAAGTTGAGCTTCGTACTCTTTGTTGCAAATTGTAATCAAATCTTCATCGCGCTGGCATTGAGCTTTGTACTCTTTGTTTCGAATTGTAATTAAATCATTCATCTTCTTATTTAGATTTCTTCCGAGTGCTTGGGATTCGACATAATTTTTGTTGTAAAATGTTTTAAATTTCTCAGAGTTATCTAGAAGGACCATGCGTGTAGCCAAACTGTTGCCAGACGCTTATTTCTTCCCTTTATGCTTTTTCGCTTTACATCCCATCGGTCTCTCCGATGGATTATTGAATTCCCCTTGGTCGGTGTCGTTCGAATCATGTGGTCTTGCATTATTTTTCTCATCCATTTATTGTGATCCAGTGGTTGATACAACATATTTTGGTAAACCCTTAAGCAACTCGTAGGAATGGTCGAATCTAAATTTATGACCCACATCGTGATGAAAGTTTTCACGGGCTCGTTGGATCTAAAAAACAAAATATTTTATACAATTATTATTATAAAATAATGAAATCAAATATAAGTAATAAACTGAATTTAAATAAGTGTAATTACTCAATTAACCTTCGATGTCCCACTATCTTTACCGGCTCTGTATGCTCATGACAACTTTGCTAAATACAATAAAGAATATCTGTTTATTATTCTAATTTTTTCCCGCAATGCATTTTTGGTGCTTTTGTAAATAACACTTTTTCTAGTTTTCATCAATTATTTTATCGCACAAGATGGTACGAGCTTGATTGTCCCCATAGCACCATCAATTCATGTTGAGTGAAACTTGGTAAGCAGATAAAGTTGGTGAGAGTACTTTAAGAAGGAGAAGCCATTGAATACATTTAGGAGAATGTAGATTTTTTGTGTTAAAATATTTGGGGTGAATTTTGTGTATATACTAAATATTATAGCCCTTATAAATATTATAGCTGTTATATAATAAAATGTTAGCCATTGGTTAAAACCGTTAGAAGAGTAAATGGTTTATTTATTTTACTTTTTCAATAATCTGGGCAGACGAGTGTATACCACACACAGTCTGCACGACCAGGTATTACATATCTAGTTGTGAAACCCCCCTCCACATTGTGTATCCGAGATGTAAATTTATAAACTGTCTACATTTTATCTCTCCCAAAATTACACTGTTTCCTACCCATTATAAGTAGAAACAATGTAAATTTACACAACTACATCTCCCATTGGAGATGCCTTAGTGAGAACTCGATGGGGGCACATGTGCCATAAAACCGCCCAACAAGATATTCATCGTATTCAAAATATGTGGGGGGAAATGGGGAAATATCATGTTCGCAACTTTTTAAGCCTTTCTCTATAAATAATTGTCCTCACTAAAAACATAATACTTTATCATTAATTTTTCAAGGCCTTCCTAAAATCATCACTGCCACCTTTAGTGAGGAATTACACTGTGTAGCCGCCCCTTCTCATCCAAGCACTTGTCGATTGCCCAAGTTCATAAAACCTTAATTTTTAAAACAATACATGGGTAAAACACTTTGTTGTCACATCCCGTATCTCCCTATCTCCTTGTGGAGAGAATTTCGGAGTCTTCATTTGTCAATTTTTCATCATTTTAACCAATGGACCATTAGGAATTATCTGTTGAAAAATATATTTGTGAGTTAATTTCGAGTTCACCTTTCAATAAAGTAATGTAAAAATTGTATTTTATAAGTGTGTGTGTGTGTGTGTGTGTGTGTATATATATATATATATATATATATATATAACATAATAATAAAGGAGGATGAATTTTTTATTTCCTTTGAAATTAAATTTTGGAATTTGTATATAATGATTTAAAAGTGTGACACTTGGAGCTATTCTTTTTTCTAAAATTTTGAATGCCCGTTCAATTCATCTAAATCATTCTTTTTCGAAATTCAACTTTAATACTATAGTAATTTTTTTTAATACTCTTAGTGCATGCCTCCGCATAGGAAGATGAAGTGTGTACGAAACCCATAAATTTTAACAACAAAAAACTCTCAAGGCTCTAAACTGGGAGGCTCTAAATCGGTACGGCATGACTGAGCTAAAAACACTCCTCTTACAGCTAAGATATCTAAGGTACAGATAAAACACTCCTCTTAGACCATGTCAAGTGGTGGAAGGTCAAGACAGGTATATTTACAAACTGAAATTATGGGGAAAGGCATTCGATTTGCAACATTGTTCCTACGAAATAATGATGTTCATAGGAAATAAAAAAACATTTCCTACAAACTTCATTTGTTCTTAGCAAAATGTTACGGATTAATGTTGTTTGTAGGAACCCAAATATATGATAAAAATGATTATTTATATTTGTTACGAACTTTAGAAGTTCGTAGGAATTCCTACGAACAAATAAAGTTTGTAGGAGGAATTTACAAATTCAGTAGCCGTTCAGCAAAGCTAGCAATCCAATACCATTTATCCTACTAAATTTCCTCACTCTCGCCCACCACTACAGACGTCTCAATTTGTAACTTTAACAATTCTTCTCTCTTATAGGTTCACCATTTTAAAAGCTCTTACGTGACACTTTAATTAGAATCCGAATCTCTTTCGTTGCATAGAACCATATCTCTCTATCTTTCCCAAATGCTCAACTTCAACCACCTTCCATCAAACCTCACCCTTAGTCATATGTTGGATCTCAAGCCCTTCACCGTCGACTGACCTTCACACGTTGGAAAATTTGGACATAAAATGTTGTCCAAAATTTTTTGGACAACAATTTTGAGTAACTTTGAGCTCAAATTTAGATCGAACTCGTGCCATGATATTTTGAGGACCATATACGAAAGCGTTATCCTTCGTAAGGAGACTAATATGGTATATTCAATGTCCAATTCCATTAAGTTATGAATGATAAATTTGTCTCCAAAGTGACTCATAAAGTAATGAAAGATAATGAATTGGGTGTGTATAAAACTTGTTCCACATAAAAAGAATAGTGGGAATTTGAAGAGTTAATAAAAGTCCGAAGGTGAACTAAGTCTTGAATGCCTTTGGGGTAACCCAACTCTTTGAAGGGGAGTTGGCCTATACTATATAGGTGTTGGGCTAAGGCCAAAAGCCCACACGGGCGCGCACGTTGTCAGTCTGGTTATTCTCGTCTCGTATCAATTAGGTTTGAGCTTGGGCTTCGACTTATATAAATTATTTCTTTTTCGGGTCGAATTTAATTAACTTTCTGGGCCAAATTAATTAATTCTGAAATTAAGTAATTAAATTATTAACCAAAATTAACTGTTAACTGTCTGACAGTTAAAAACATTTTTTTCTGCATAGTCACTTGCCATTGCTATAAATACAGACTCTCCCTCCAGTTTTTTAGCTAATGAAAAAATCTCCATCAATTTTTTCTCCAACCTGAAAATGTTGTTCCAGTGCTAGAAAAATATTTCCTCCATTACTGCATTCATTTCATTCACAATGTTTATGCTGTTTGGTTGAATACAAAACACAGAATTATGTTCACTGGAATTAATCATTGTTATGCTACTTGATTAATTCAAAAAATCTGTTATATCTTGGGAGGCAATTATTCAACAACCTTGAAGCACATTGGAGGGAATAAATTTTCCTTAAGGAGACTATTTTAAACAGGGCTTGGATTTATTTTCTATTTATTAATATATTCTACAAATTTCGTCTATTACAAGTAAGTTTCTGATTTTAATTTTATTTCTGCAATGTCTATAACTACTGAATATATAATTTCGTTTTAAATTCAAATTTATAATATCAGTTAATAACAATCTTAAGGCAAATTTAACGTTTAACATATTATAAATTCATACAGAAATATGATTTTATAGTTACATAAATTATAATTTTTGTATCAAAAATATTATTCTAGTAAAAATTCTGTTTTGTACAGATTTTTTTAAACTGTTTACTTTCTAAAAATTCTGTTTTATATAAACTTCAATTAATCTTCATAATTAGTTTTACACATAAATTTTTTATTCTCAATTTAGACTAGTAAAAATTACTATTATTATTTGTTTAATTTGGTGTTTTATATTTCATAGTAGTGTTTAAAATTCTTGTTAAAATTCATTTAGAATTAATTATAATTTGAAGAAGTTGCTATAACAGAATTTGGTAATCTATTTTGAGAAATTCATTACCAAAAAATATTATTATTAATAAAAATTATATTTTTGTAACAGAAATGGAATCACAAAGTACAAACACAGTCGCACCGAACATTAATGTAACTCATGCTACTATTGTTGCCGCCGTGAACATGCCACAAGGGGAGAAACCAACAAAATTTATTGGGTCTGAATTTAAACGCTAGCAAGGATAGATATACCTTTATCTCACAACCATTTAATTGGCAAGGTTTGTGTATGAGGATTGTCCCCCTTTAAAAGAAGGAGATGAAGCTGAGAAAGTTATTGTCATTGAAGCATGGAAACATTCTAACATTTTGTTCTGAAACTAAATCCTGATTTACTTGGACACGATGTTTTACCATTTGTACAACACCATGACAACCTCTAAGGAATTATGGAATTCTTTGGAAAAGAAATACAAAGCGAAAGATGCGGGTATGAAGAAATTCCTAGTGGGCAATTTTCTAGACTTCAAAATGGTTGACTCCAAGCCGATTATTGCACAAGTTCAATAACTTCATGTTATTCTTCACAACATTCACACTGAAGGAATGTTGATCTGTGACACTTTTCAGGTAGCGACGATAATTAAAAAGTTGACTTGATCTTGGAACTTATTCAAAAATTATATAAAGCACAAATACAAGGCAATGAATGTCGAAGTATTGGTAGTACATTTGCAGATTGAAGAAGACAACTGTAAATCTCAAAAGAAAAGTGGGAAGAACATCATGGAGTCAAAGGCTCGTGTGGTTGAAGGTCCTAAATCCAAACGTAAGCTTGATGGGGAATATAAATACAATGAGAGTTATAATTGAAATTTAATATTACGTAGGTTATTTGAGATATATATATGTACAACGTACGGGACATATAGTATAGGTAGTGTGTGTATCTATACTGATGATATAAGTATATAGGTGGTGTGAATACCTTTTGTACGATTTCTTATATATATGATATACCGAAGCTGCTTGCTACCGGGGAGGAGGTTTCACATAGTGGACGGTCTTATCCTGATGAGTCCATTGGGGGGGATTTTAGATTCATACCCAGAAATAAAACCTTTGACACGTTCTATCTGAGAGTGTGATAGTTTCAACGGTTGAATGGGAGCATAGGTATGTGCGTGACCCATTTGTCTAGGGACTATGTTTGCCTCCAACGTATGTGATTTGAATTTATGGTTCAAGGGAGATATCGAACCAACAATCCTTTATATAGTGCAAGATGTACCAGCACATGATAGCAAAGTATGCATGCATCACAATTGAGATTAGAGGTGCTTTATTAGTGTATATATGTGATAGAGTGATGAATATATATATATATATATATATATATACTTATGATATGTTCTACTGTGTGAACTTAGTAGATTAGATGGATAGTGAAATATAAAATAACTTAAGTGCGTGAACACTTAACTTTGAATGTGAAAACTCTCTCACTCGAGATAAAAGATGTGAAAATATTCATTTATGTATTAGGTGGGAAATATGGGTAGATATTATGAGATAATATATTTAAAGATTAATGAGATTGAACTAGTTACGTGTGACAACGGTAACTAGAATGGTTTAGCAGTACGTTATGCATGCACACCAGTTGAGAGGTGAGAATTTCCAAGAGAGAGACAGCATAACTAACATGTATATAATATTTTATTTTAAGCATTTTAAATACTTGATAAACTGTTTTAAACTATTTTTACTCCCTCTCTAACCCGTTTCCTGTAAATCTATTTTCTCTTCTACGATCTATTTTAGGTGCCCATCCACAGGAATGTCGACTGTACACTATCAGATGATTTGATATATCGGAGCTATTGTGGGAGTTGCAGATCCTCGTTATCAAATGCCTCCACCATTATTCACTCAGTTCCTGATCTAGTTATCTCAGTTAGGGCATGCTGCCCATTCTCAGTTATTATTTATTTCAGAGAGATATTGTACTCCTTTATTTTAGTTTGATGGGATTCAGTTTTATTATGGATTGTTGTATTTGAGACTTTCGAACTGGGATGTTTATGCCAATCTTATTTATTCAGTCAGATGGTTTCTAATTCATTAGAATGGTGAATGTGGCTAATGGTTTAAATTGTTGGATAATATTTGAATGATTAAATGTTTTCTACACTAGCTTAATTAATTATTTGGTAATAAATAAACTAAATATTTTTCGATAGTGATGCTAAGAATGAACTAACTGGATATTCTGATTTAATTATATAAAGGACTGATTACCCAATATTTAATTGAGCAAGGTGTTACCGGTGGTATCAGAGCATCAGGTTCTAAAGTCCTTAGGATCGGTGCTACTTTTCACATTCTAGCTTAGCCTTCTTTAATATAGAGCCTTATTATAAGATTGTTGTATTCCTCTGCGTATGTGACAAATGTTCTTTTACTATTAAATTTAGTTATATGATTCATATGCGATTTCGATTGGGCTTCAGTAACCGAACACTATAGGATGACATGCGAAGGCCGTTAGACGAACTATAGGAGGAAAGGCTCAGTAGAAGCCAAATAATATTATGGGAACGGTAATCGTGATGGAATTCACCATAATTATTGTTCCGATGAATAACATTGGGACAATCACTCGGGGGTAGTATCTTTCCCAAACATTGCCATATATAACGGTAGTATAAACTTAGACTCACCCCTGTAGTCAATAAGGGAAAGGCAGAAGGACTCCTTTGAAGATTCATATGTAAGAATTTTGGGAAAATAGGAAGTGTGATGGGACAATGGAAGGATAATTTAAAGGCAGTTGTGTAGGGTGGATTGCAATGATGCTCATGATTAAATTTCAAACGAGATTATTTATGATCAGAGGAGCGACATAGAAATGATGGGAGTCAGTCACCCGAACCATGGAGAGATAAATTTATGATGAGAAATTTGGGTACGATTTGATCATAAAATATTCCATCTTCTGTTAGAACAAAGATGCGAACGGATTTTTGAAACTATTCACAAGTGGGAAATAGATACCAATCGTGAGGGAGTTACCCTATTTAGCAAATTTAGTACCCGACGAATGGGGTACACAGAATATTAAAGGGTTCGTGAGTTGATAATGGACCTGTGATGAGATTTGACGAGCATATATGAGGAATCTGATTATGATAGCTAATGTCGATGTTTCCAAGGCCATACGCTTACAAGTTTATATCAACGCTCCCATGGGAATGGATCCAAGATGGTTGGAGTATCTAGTTGAAGAGAAAGACTAGATTTGATGGTAGATGCCACCTCAGGGCATGAATTATTGAGCTTCATGGATGTTTATTTCAGATACAACCAGATTAAGATGAAACCAGAAGACAGGGAGAGTACCTCTTTCATTACCCCAAGGGGAACATACTGGTACAATGTTATGCCTTTTGGTCTTAAAAATGCAGGTGCTATGTACCAGCGGCTAATGAACAAAGTGTTCATGGAGAAAATCGATATAAATATGGAGGTTTAAATCGATGACACGCTGACTAAGAGCAAGAAAGTTGCTGACCACATTATCGATCTAGGCCAAAAATTTGATCAACTGGAGAAATATCAGATGAAGCTGAACCCGACCAAGTGCGTATTTGGCATACAAGAAGGCATGTTCCTCGGGTATATTATGAATCATCGGGCATTGAAGCAAATACTGACAAGATCAAGGCCTTGTTATAATTACAATCCCCAACGAAAAAGAAGGAACTACAAAGCCTCACGGGGCGTGTTACAGCTCTCAATAGGTTTGTCTCGTGAGCAACTGACAGATGTCTTACATTCTTTAAGACACTCAGAAATACTTTTGAGTAAAATGATGAGTGTGAGAAGGCGTTCCTAGAGTTTAAGAGATATTTGGGGACACCTAATTTGCTGTCCATGCTAGTAGTGGGAGAGAAGTTATAATTGTACCTGGATGTCTCACAAAGTTCAGTCAGTTTAGCATTGATAAGAGTTGAGAATGGAGTGCAAAGACCGGTGTATTATACAAGAAAATCATTCCGAAGAGAGGAGATCAGATATCTAAGATTGGAGAAGCTGGCATTAGCACTAATCGAAGCAAGCTGGAGGATGAAACCATACTTCTAGGCCCATACTATAGTGGTATACACCGATATGCCACTCAGACAGGCTTTGCATAAACCAGAGAAATCCAAAAGATTGATGTATTAGGCGGTGGAACTAGGCGAGTATGGCATTGTTTATGAACCATGGTCTTCGCTCAAAGGGCAGGCAGTGGCAGATTTTATTACAGAGTTCGCTTACCTAGATACCTCCGACCAACAAGGATCTAATGAAGAATAACCCATGGATGTTAGAGGATCATCAAAGATTGTCTCCGATCAGCGTTCATTATCAGATATGCTAGAGGAGATAGTAACCGAGCAATAAGAATCCTCTGATAAAAGCCCAGTGTGTAGAGATAATAAGAGGAAGTATCAAATTTTCCATTAGGAAAATTTGTCAGACCAAGAGTTTGATAATTGTATACTGGTATGGAATTTATATGTTGATGGCTCCTCGTGCACCACAGGCACTGGAGCTGGAAAAATTTTGAATAGTCCAGATGGATTGGATATAGAATATGCTTTGTGTTTCTAATTCAAAGCTTCTAACAATGAAGCTGAATATGAAGCTATGATTGTGGGCCTCAATTTAGCCAAAACACTGAATGCAGAGCAAGTTACGGTGTTTAGTAATTCATAGTTAGTCATAAATCAGATTCTTGGGCTGTACGTGGTGAAGGGATACTTTATGTCTAGGTATCATGCTAAAGCTATAGAGGTTGTGTCCAATTTTGTAGCCGTCCAAGTGATTATAATACCAAGAATGGAAAATGCGAGGGTGATGCATTAGCTCGGTTAGCCTCAGCTACCCGCACCGAGTTGTAAAGAATAATTCCTATCGAAATACTAGTGGACTGAAGTATTAATGAAGATTTGATGGTGAGGTTCATCATGTTGGACATGGTACCTTCCTGGATTGATCCCATTAGAGCGTACATCAAAGAAGGAATTTTACGAACTGAACAACTTATAAGCAAGAGGCAGAAGTTCAAAGTTGCTCGGTATGTGTTGAGCAATGGAATTCTGTACAGAAGAGGCATGATAGAAAGCCTACATAGATGTGTTCATCCATCGAAAGTTAAAGATCTGATAGAAGAAATTCACGAAGGCGCTTATGGAGCTCATGTAGCAGGTCGGACCCTCCTATAGAGGATGATGACGTAGGGATACTATTGGCCAACGATACAAGCTGGCTGTAAAGCTTATGCGAAGAAAGGCGATAAGTGTCAACGATTCTCTACCATACGAAGAAGTTTACAGGCATTATTAACCCTAATTACTTCCCCTTGGCCATTTTCCATATAGGGAATAGACTTAGTCGGGCCTCTGCCAACTACTAAAGGACGATTTAAATACTTGGTAGTCGCTATTGATTATTTCACAAAGTGGGTGGAAGCTGAACCTCTCATTGACATGGCCTATGAAAGGGTTTATCAGTTCACGTGGAAGAACATTATTTGCAGGTATGGTCTTCCACATGCCTTCATCACTGATCATGGTACCCAATTTGATAATGAGGAGTTTTCTGCGTACTATCATCAAACCAATGTCCAGAAGATCCATTCTGCACCAGGCCATCCCCAGAGCAATTGGCAAACATAGGTGACGAACTGAACTCTGCTCAACGAGTTTAAGAAATGATTGGATGATGCAAAAAGGAACTGGATTAATGAACTACATTTTGTATTATGGACTTACCGACCAACTCCCCGAACAACAACTGGGGAATCTCCTTACATGTTAACCTTTGGAAGTGAAGCAGTCATACAAGATGAACTGGGCCTACCTACTCAACGGGTGCTTAATTTTAACTCTCCAGTAAGCGATTTGATGAGACGCTTAGATCTGGACCTGCTCAAGGAAGTAAGAGAAAATGTGGCTATTCAGAATGCATCTTGTCAACAAAGAACTACGATGTTCTATAACAAAAGAGTTAGGAAATGTAATCTTAAGGAGAGAGATTACGTACTCAAGAAAGTCATTCAGAAGCATAGTAAGATAGAGGCCAACTGGCATGGGCCTTATCGTGTAACAACGATTATTCGACCTGGAACCTATAGAATAAAAACTTTAGAGGGGGAAGAATTCAAAAATTCATGGAATGCCGAGCATCTGCGTAAATATTATCAGTAGTGTAGATTCACATGTATTCCGTTCTTTCAATATGAATAAAATGATATTTTCCCCATTTTTTTTAGTTAAATTTTTTCGGAGTACTAGTGCTACACACTACACTTGAATTTTGTAAGAAGGCGTCAGTAACCACCAACTACGGTTGGTCGGACATCATTAACCACCAACTACGATTGGTCGGATATCATCAACCACCAACTAAGGTTGGTCGGTATCAATAAACTTAACCAATAATGTTGGCATAACAATCATACAAGGCAAGACCTCAATGGGCATCTAAAACTGGGCAAGAGGATGGGTGACCTCAAGGGGAATCCACTGCCTAGGCACAAAGGTAATCTAGATAAGTTGCTATAACTAAGCAAGACCATGGTATGAAAATAATTCCATTGCTTAGGCACTTATGAGTGACAAGTCACTATAACTAGGAAACAAATGGGGCAAAGTTCCATTGTCTTGGTAATTAAAATAGAACAGGACGAATTATCACTTTATAAATATATATTCTCATCAAAAGAAAATTACAATTTATTTCCAAGGAACGACAATTACAAAATAATGAATTTTTTCATTAAATACAAATCTCTTATTCTATTGGCTTTTTTCTTTTCGATTTTGGTATAGGTTCCATTCCAGTGGGAGGATCATCTAAAGCATAAGGAAAGTTGATAAAATTCATATCTCGCAGCATTCTGATGTTGCTCGAACTCGGTCGATCAAGAAAATGTTGAGGTCTAGATATCTCAAAGTCTTCATGAAGATGGCAGTCACCAAGATACTTGGAGATCAAACATTGAGGAATGGTACGAGCTGGAATCCAACTGACATCTAGCTTAAAGGGAGGCACAGACAGATCAAGTAATCCAGGCTCGTACCAATCCCATAAGGAATTTCCTTTCTCAATTCTCATCATAGTCAATGCGTTCAGCCATCCTTATTTGTATCCCTCATTATTTGATTATTTCAACCGAGCATCGAGATAGCATAGAGCTTCATTGTATCCCTCCATCCAATATTCTCTAGGTTGTTTGTGGAATTTATACGTCAATCTCTGAACATGTTGATGAAGTTTTTTCACTAAGTTCTCTTTATTCTCCAACACAGAACTCTGGTTTGATAGTTGCTCAGTAAGACTTCGGATTTTATGGGACATCTCAATTAATGCTCTAGTCTTTGCCTTTAGCTGAACAACCTAATTTGCTAAGGTTTGTTGAGTCCTAGTTTCTTCAATGCTTCTCCGAATAGCTCTTGCTCTACCCCGCGAGGAAGATGTAAGTCTAGCTCATTTTAAAGCCTCCAATTCTTCTCTTAATGCAGCATTTTTAGTTTCCAAAAATGAAATTCCCTCATCATTAACCTGGACTAGAGCTCCAGCAGAAGAAATAGACTTTAACTATTTCAGTTCTTCTCGCAAGGTGATATTTTCCTCTTCCAATAGTTTGGCAATGTTTCTGTGCTCCTCAACCTCAAGCTTTAGCACTCTCTCTCTCTTTTTATGGGTTGAAATGAACTTATCATAACCCCAATCAGCACTTAACTGTTGGTACTTCTTCTCATACCCCTCATGTAGAAGTGCAGTGGCTTTTTTGTGTTGAAGTTAAAGTTCCTCGATCGTTCCTTGACGATCTTCAATCATTTCATAGTAATCGGCATTATTGGCCATAGCTCGATCAAGAAGACAATTTAAATATTAGTAAGCCTCAATTGCTTGCTCAGAGGCATTAGGTCCAAGGATATTAAATATTTATGCTTTAGTGAAGTCTGTATGACCAACCTTGAAGTAATCATTACATTTCTTCATCAACTCTGTATCATGAGATGACAAGAGTTCCATCCTGGCAAAAATTAGTAAGTAAAATAGGAATAAATCAATAACAGTGAAACTACATGTCGAGCAAGTAAAGGAGACAGCTCAGAATAAATAACAAAGTTCATTTTATTAATCAAAGGAGCAGAAGGTACAACCAAAGTTATAATGAAAGGGAAAAACAAAAAAGATAAAAAAAATAACATAATTAAAGAGCCGAACAAATCTACACCTTCTCTTTATTTCCTACAGCATCTTCAGTCGATTTGGATGAAGGAGTTGGTTGCTCGAAGGACAGTTGAGGTTGCTCGGTAGAAGTTGTTGCCTGCTGAACTTGCTCAAAATATTGAGGAAGGGTAGAAGTAGGTTCTTGTTCTACTATCACCATAGAATATTCATCAGATGTAGCTTCATCTTCCTCTTCTTCTTTAATAGTAGGAGAAGGGCCATGAGTGTGTTTCTGAAATAGTTCAGAATCATCAGAAATGTTCAATTCTTTCAAAGATGTGATCCATCCATCTCTGAAGTATTTCAAACTTGAAGACTCCATTTGGTAAGAGATAGCAACCAAAGCTCTATTCCATCCTTTATCCCAGCCAGAGCTAAAGGACTTCTTCATAATAGTTTTCCTCTTTCCTATCTTCGAAGAAGATTTCTCCCTGAGTAACTCTTCAACAGACTTCACCTTCTCCGTAAGCTCTTTCTTACACCGTTCAACCTCTTTAATCTTTCCACCAGCTTCCACTTGGATAGAAAAAGCAACCTTAAATTTTTCCTCCAACTCCTTAGAGGCATTTACATCTTATTGACGAGCTGACTCAGCTGATCGTAGTTTATTCTCCCATGAAGCTTTGTCCTCTTCTTACTTCTGTCGGGACTCCCCAAAGATTTTGATAACCCAACAAGGGATTCCTCTACTCCACTGTATGAGGTTGAAGCTTTAATGGATTCATCTTTCTCTACGATGTTATCAAAGTACACCAAAAACTGCAAAAAGAAAAAAGGCATGAATCAGAGCATGAACATGGTAATGAAGAATTAAAAAGATAAGTATAATGGCCACTTACTGAGGTAAGGAGTTGGGAAGCCACATAGACAACCTTATTCCGAGGTGTTAAAGTTTCAGTAGCTCGATAATTAGGGAGAGTCCCTTACTTGATCCATTTCTTGGCCAAGCCATGGGTAAGGATAGCTGGAGGACTATCCCTCAAAGAAGAAATCCTAACTTCAGTAGGTTAGGCAACAACATCCACAGGTCTTTCAGTAAGACCCCTCCTTAACCTTCTCAAAAGAGTACCTTCAACCACAGGTGCTGCCTCTTCTTCAATCAAAGGTGCTGCCTCTTTTGGGACAACAATTTCAATCAAAGGTGTTGCCTCTTTAGGTGCAACAGGGGGCTTCTTACTGATATCTTTGGCAGGAGAAACATCATCCTTTTTTTTAGTTTCGTCAGTTGGAACGTCGTTCTTGTTCTTCTTCGCCCCTTCAGTACTAGGGGCATACTTGGCAAAGAACTCAGGTATCCTCTTCTTCTTCGTCATCTGATCAGTAATAGAGGTACCCAAATCAGAAGAAGATTCTCCTATAGTTACTAGAGTTGCCGGTACTTAGTCAAGATCAATTACCACAGGAGGAACGAGAGGTCGAGCAATAAAAGATGAGGTGGTGTTCTTGTATCTCAACAAATAAGAAGTAGACCTCACGTGCTCCCCATCAATGAATTTATGCAAACCCCAGATAAGTGTTAAGTTTTACATATTTATGTCACTCTCTTTTGGAGGTTTCCTTTTGCTATCAACTGCAAAATAAAAACGTACATGTCAGTGATGCATTTTATCGAACCAAAACAAAGCTAAATTAAAAAATTAAAAACAACCTATCCCATTGCCATAAAGTGGACATCTGGGACCTTGGTATACATCTTTTCCTTTTAACGGAGGGTGTTCCTAATTTTTCATCACAACCCCATGATCAAAATAGTCCCTATTAGCATCGGGAAGATTGACCACTAAAGCTCTATTTGAAAACCTAGTTTTTAAATAAAAACTAGTATCGCTGGTAACCCATTTATAACAATACATAATTTCAGGAATTCCTAAGCGAGTTCCATGTATTTGGTTCAATCTATATACGCCATTGACTACCCTCCATGTATTTGGAGCTACTCTTGCAGGAAAAATATCGAAATATTGGCACAACTCCAAACACAGGGGATTAGGCGGAAATGAAAACTTGCATTTTGCTACAAAAATGGAGGGAAACTAGTGTCCCTCAGATAAAGAAAATAAATTAAAAGGGAAAGGAGGTTCCTCAAGAATAACCCAAGAGGGAATTGCAAAATCATCCCGGAATTTATCTAATGATTCGACAAGATAAACCATGATGACTAACGCAAAGAAGGAAGAAGTTCTTATAAAAAACTGAGAAATCTGCTAAAGCGGGTGACAGAAAGAACAATCGTAAGAATACAAAGTTAGAAGACAAAGAGTTCGGAAGTCTAAAAAGCAAAAGGTGGAAGATGATTTGATTTTATCGCTTTTAAATGCCTTGTATTGGGAAGCGAGAAAATAAATGATTACTAGAAAAGACGATTGCGTTTTCGGTGGATAAATGATGAAAAAGACGCAAATACCCAAGCGTCTGTCAAAAATTCAAAATATTTACAAGTTTGCCATTTCGCGCTAAAAAACATTAAACGTCAAGTATTGGAGATCTGTAATCTAACAAGACTGGGTAAATGTGCCCGAGCAACTTCTGGGCATAATGTTCCACACTATCATTGTTGATACTAAATTTAATCTGCTGACATGGATCAATTATGTGAAGACACGTGTCAATTTACATGGTACCCGCAAACATTTTTTGAACAACACCTTGACTCCGAGGAGCTCAATCTCCCCGACCAACCCATGCGCTCCGAGCAATAGGTGTTCTCCGAGGAACTTTATTGTACCGAGCAACTCATGTATGCCGAGCTACTTAGGCGGTCCAAGCCGCATCTCGTACAGAACACTCATATCCGGATAATTAAGAGGATGACTGCGCATTAAATGCTTATTATTATCATACAGATGTACATGTCTACTAGAGAACAACTCTTTGTTCTTTCATTTGTATAACCTCAAGGCTATAAAAATTTTGTAACCTCTTCATCAAAGGGGGACTCGGAATTTCTTGGTAAAAACCTATTATCGAGAATCCCAAACAGTCAGCAATAACAAAAACAGTGGACGTATGCCATTCTTTCAAGGCTGAACCACTTTAAAATTCTTTGTCTTATTTATTTTTATCTGTGATTGAATAATTAGAGATAATATAATTTTTTACAACAACAGATTGGCGTTGTCTGTGGAAAAATGACTGTAATTATTGTTTTTCACCAAAACAATTCATCACCAATGGCTGATCATCCAGAATCCAGTAATCGAAATGCTGGGATTCCTTCAAATCCATCTACTCCTCCAAATATCCACGATCTGGATGGAATATTGGTTAATTTGGCCCAGGGCCAGATGGCCATGCAAGAGACTATGCGACAACTCATACAAATTGTCCAAGGTGGAGTATCTACCCATTCAGGACAACGAAACGTTCAAACAAATACCCAGTTACCTTCTAGGTGAATGTTACTCTCAGAGGAATCTCGATCCATACGCACCAATTCGTATCGTACTGGGAGATCTCATGATCCTTCTTATCAGCCTGGGCGTACTTCCTCGGTACGAGCTACAGACACTCAACAAAACATCACTCTATCTCCAGAAAGAACAAGTGCTCTTGAAAGGTTGATTAGAGTCTCTCCTTTTGATCATTTGGGTCCTAGGAGGAATATAAGTACCCCTAGGATTGTACCGAGGAACTTTCAATGACGATGTGATCTAAGGGAGGGTTCTGCCCTATCACGACCAACTGCTCGTAATGAAAGATCCCAGGAAGCAAATTCAACACGATCAGTTGCTCGAACCAACAGGCCCGAGGAGGGAAATAATGCATGGAAAGGCTCTATTCAAAGGTTGAAGGATAGACTAGGGGAAATAGCTAAGGCCAAGAATCCTCTACAAAGAACTTTTGTCCAAGGGACACCTTTTATCCAGGCAATTGTGGATTTTCCCACACCATCAAAGTTTAAAGCACCTGTTGTGACTCCTAAATATGATGGAAAAACTGACCCTGTCCTTCATATAGAACAATACCAAGCTGCTGCCGATATCTATGCCGTGTCAAATGAGATGAGATGTAGGGTATTCTCGGGAACTCTTACCGGATCTGCTCAAATATGGTACAATAATCTTCCTTGGGGGAAGATTTCAACTTTCTTTCAACTGGCTGAGCTATTTATTGGAAATTTTTGTTTTGGAGCAAAACCAGTTAAATGAGTAGCACACTTGTTAAGTGTTAGACAAAAGGCAGGTGAGAGCACCAGGGATTATATAACTCGTTTCAATAACGAGAAGCTCAAAGTTATTTATTACGATGAAAAGACATCAATTACTCCTCTAATGAGCGGATTATTGCCAGATAAACTGTATTACACTCTAGCCAAAGATCCGCCTATAACCATGGCAGAACTAATGGCAAAAGCACCAAAGATTATGAACGCCGAGGAGGCTATGGCTGCGAAGAAGAATATGGATACCAAAGAGACCAAGGTGGAGGTTGATAAGGCCGAAAAGAAAGAGCATAAGAACAATGGTGGTAACAAGCAGTCAAAAGTAAAGCCATCATGGGAACTGTTGAAGAAATTTGGAAATTATACTCCTTTGAAAGTTGACATAAACCACGTCGTCGAAGAAATCAAGAACAGCGAGGAGCTAAACTGGCCAGAGAAAATGAAGACAGATCCTGACAAGAGGAATAAGACTAAATATTGTGAGTTCCATAAAGACCATGGTCACACGACCAAAAATTGGATAGCTCTTCAGAATGAAATTGAAGCACTCATTAGACGAGGTAAGCTGGCCAAGTATGTTGATCGTAGAAATGACGGAAAGAGTAACGATCGAGCAAGACAGAGGTCTAGATCTCCTCGTTGAGCAAAAGAAGACAAGAAAATAGATCATGAAGATGATCCAGAAGACAACCCCGATCTCCCCCAAAAACCAAGACAGCCAGAACGTGAGGTATTTTCAATTCGTTTTGGATCACTTGATTGTAATGTTATTACAGGTGGAGATGCAGGAGGTGGAGACCTTACTGCAGAGAGGAAAGCTTACCTCAATGAGGCTCAAGCTTGTTCATACATTCAACGAATAAATCTAACTGAGGATGATCGCCCGAGGAAGGTAAACAAAGAAAAGCTGGTCATCGATTTCTCCAAGAACGACCTTGCAGGTGTGCTATATCCTCATGATGATCCATTGGTGAGCAAAATGAGGATAAAGGAAGTAATGATATCAAGAGTACTGGTGGATAATGGTATCTTGGCGGATATCATGTTCTACTCATGCTTTGACAGCTTAAATCTAAAGTTGTCTCAGTTGGAGCCTTATCACAGGCCCCTCCTCAGTTTTGCTGGCGCGAAAGTTTTTCCACTTGGGACGATCAAATTGGATATGTTCATCGGTACATGGCATGCTTATCGAACAGAAAGAGTGCGGTTTTTTGTGATGGATAAGAATTTCCAATCAGCTTATAATATCATCATGTGAAGGGTAGGCTTAAAGAAGTTCGAAGCAGTACCATCTACTGTACATCAATGCCTAAAATTTCCAACCAATTTTGGAGTAGGAATAGTGAAGGGTGACCAAAAAGTAGCTCGGGAATGCTATTATTCATCTGTCGAGCAAGAAGAACTGGAGGAATCTAGGAAAAAGACTACTACCTATCAAGTGGATGAAGGTGCATAAATTGAAACATTAGATCCTAGAAACGAGTCGCAGCTCGTAAAAGGTCAGGTGGTGGAAGCTACTGAAAATGTCATTCTGGACGATGAACACCCAGAATGAACAACTCAAATCGGTTCATCGTTGGATGCCTCACTAAAATAGGAATTGATAGTCTTCCTAAAAAGCAGAAAATAAACTTTCGCATGGAGCCACGAAGATATGCCAGGAATTGACCCAAATTTCTTGTGTCACGAGCTAAATGTGAATAAGGAAATCAAGCCAGTGAAGCAACGACGAAGTGTGTTCAGCCCTGAAAAGAACCAAGCTATACAAGAAGAGGTCGAGAAGCTTCAGAAATCCTGTTTTATTGAAGATGTCAAATATCCAGACTGGTTAGCTAATGTGGTGATGGTGAAGAAAAAGAATAACAAGTTGAGGATGTGTGTAGACTTCACCGACCTCAACAAGGCATGCCCAAAGGATAATTTTCCTCTGCCCCAAATTGATCAACTGGTGGATGCTACCTCGGGGCACGAACTATTAAGTTTTATGGATGCTTATTTTGGTTATAACCAAATCAATTACATGAAGACAAGTGTCATCTTACGTGGAAAAATGTATATTCACCGAACAACTCAGCGTACCGAGCTACTCAACATACCGAGCTACTTAGCATATAGAGATACTCAACTTGATGAGCTACTCAACATGCTGAGCATCTAGTCAAGAAGATCAAGCAATAATTACAGATTCTATGAACATTCTTATTATGTACAAATGTGCATGTCTATTAAATAACGGCATATTGTCTATTCATATTGATAGCCCAAGGGCTATAAATACATTGTAACCCCCTCCATAATAGGGTGATTGATCACTGACGATCGTAATTGAGATCAAGGCAAAACACCCAGCAATACAAGACAATGGACGTAGGCCATTTTCATTAAGGCTGAACCACTTTAAAAATCTTTTGTCTTATTTCATTATTCATATTTATCTGTGATTAATTAATTAGATCAAGTCTAGTTTTTTACATCAACAATGATTACTTATATTTGTTAGGAACTTTAGAAGTTCGTAGGAATTCCTACAAATAAATAAAGTTTATAGGAGGCATTTACAAATTCAGTAGCCGTTCAGCAAAGGTAGCAATCCAGTACCATTTATCCTACTAAATTTCCCCACTTTCTCCCACCACTACAGACGTCTCCATTTGTAACTTTAACAATTCTTTTGTCATATAGGTTCACCATTTTAGATGCTCTTACGTGACACTTTAATTAGAATCTCAATCTCTTTCTTTTCATAGAACCATCTCTCTCCATCTTTCCCAAATGCTCAACTTCAACCACCTTCCATCAGACCTCTCCCTCAGTCATATGTTGGATCTCAAGCCCTTCACCGCCGACTGAACTTCACACTATTGGAAAATTTGGACATAAAATGTTGTCCAAAATTTTCTAGACAACAATTTTCAGTAACTTTGAGCTCAAATTTAGATGGGACCCACGCCACGATATTTATGGGACCATATACGAAAGCGTTATCCTTCGTAAGGAGACTAACGTGGTATATTCAATGTCCAATTCCATTAAGTTATGAATGATAAAATTGTCTCCAAAGTGACTCATAAAGTAATGAAAGATAATGAATTGGGTGTGTATAAACCTTGTCCCACATAGAAAGAATAGTGGGAATTTGAAGAGTTAATAAAAGTCCAAAGGTGAACTAAGGCTTGAATGCCTTTGGGGTAACCCAACCCTTTCAAGGGGAGTTAACCCACACTATGTAGGTGCTGGGCTTAGGCCAAAAGCCCACACGGGCACGCACGTTGTCAGTCTGGCTGGTCTCGTCTCGCATAAATTCGGTTTGAGCTTGGGCTTCGACTTATATAAATTCTTGCTTTTTCGGGCCGAATTTAATTAACTTTCTAGGCCAAATTAATTAATTCTGAAATTAAGTAATTAAATTATTAACCAAAATTAACTGTTAATTGTCTGACAGTTAAAAGGAATTTTTTCTGCACAGTCACTTTCCGTTGCTATAAATACAGACTCTCCCTCCAGTTTTTTAGCTAATGAAAAAATATCCCTCTATTTTTTCTCCAACCCGAAAATGTTGTTCCAGTGCTAGAAAAATATTTCCTCCATTATTTCATTCATTTCATTCACAATGTTTATGCTGTTTGGTTGAATACAAAACACGGAATTATGTTCACTGGAATTAATCATTGTTAGGCTACTTGATTAATACGAAAAATCCGTTATATCTTGGGAGGCAACTATTCAATAACCTTGAAGCACATTGGAGGGAGTAAATTTTCCTTAAGGAGACTATTTTAAACAGGGCTTGGATTTATTTTCTATTTATTATTATATTCTACACATTTCGTCTATTACAAGTAAGTTTATGATTTTAGTTTTATTTCTGCAATGTTTGTAACTACTGAATATATAATTTCATTTTAAATTCAAATTTATAATATGAGTTAATAACAATCTTAAGGCAAATTTAACGTTTAATATTTTATCAATTCATACAGAAATATGATTTTATAGTTACATAAATTATAATTTTTGTATCAGAAATATTATTCTAGTAAAAATTCTATTTTGTACAGATTTTTTTAAACTGTTTACTTTCTAAAAATTCTGTTTTATATAAACTTCAATTAATCTTCATAATTAATTTTACACATAACTTTTTTATTCTCAATTTAGACTAGTAAAATTTTATTTGTTTAATTTGGTGTTTTGTATTTCATAATAGTGTTTAAAATTCTTGTTAAAATTAATTTAGATTTAATTATAATTTGAGGAAATTGCTATAACAGAATTTGGTATTCTATTTTGAAAAATTCATTACCAAAAAAATATTATTATTAATAAAAAATATGTTTTTGTAACAGAAATGGAATCACAAAGTACAAACACGGTCGCACCGATCATTAATGTGACTCATGCTACTATTGTTTCCCCCGTGAATATGCCACAAGGGGAGAAACAAACAAAATTTAGCGGGTCCGATTTAAAATGCTGGCAAGGATAGATATACTTTTATCTCACAACCGTTTAATTGGCTAGGTTTTTGTATGAGGATTGTCCCCCTTTGAAAGAAGGAGATGAAGCTGAGAAAGTTGTTGTCATTGACGCATGGAAACATTGCAACATTTTCTGCTGAAACTACATCCTGATTTACTTGGATACGATGTTGTACCATTTGTACAGCACCATGCCAGCCTCTAAGGAATTATGGAATTCTTTGGAGAAGAAATACAAAACGGAAGATGCGGGTATGGGGAAATTCATAGTGGGCCATTTTCTAGACTTCAAAATCGTTGACTACAAGCTGATTATTGCACAAGTTCAAGAGCTTCATGTTGTTCTTCACAAAATTCACGCTGAAGGAATGTTGATATGTGACACTTTTCAAGTGGCGACGATAATTAAAAAGTTTCCTTCATCTTGGAACTTATTCAAAAATTATCTCATGCACAAATACAAGGTAATGAATATCGAAGAATTGGTAGTATGCTTGCAGATTGAAGAAGACAACTGTGAATCTCAAAAGAAAAGTGGGAAGAACATCATTTAGTCAAAGGCTCATGTGGTTGAAGGTCCTAAATCGAAACGTAAGCTTGATGGGGAATATAAATACAATGAGAGCTATAATTGAAATTTAATAATACGTAGGTTATTTGAGATATATATATATATGTACAACATATGGGACATATAGTATAGGTCGTGTGTGTATCTATACTGATGATATAAGTATATAGGTGGTGTGAATACCTTTTGTATGATTCCTTATATATATGATATACCTACGCTACTTGCTATCGGGGAGGATGTTTCACGTAGTGGACAGTCTTATCCTGATGAGCCCATTGGGGGGATTTTAGATTCATACCCAGAAATAGAACCTTGGACACGTTCTATCTGAGAGTATGATAGTTTCGACGGTTGAATGGGAGCATAGGTATATGCGTGACCCATTTGTCTAGGGACTATGTTTGCCTCCAATGTATGTGATTTGAATTTATCGTTTAAGGGAGATATCGAACCAACAATACTTTATATAGTGCGAGATGTACAAGGACATGATAGTAGAGTATGCATGGTTGAGCTTATATGTGCTCTATTAGTATATATATGTAATAGAGTGATGAATATATATATACCTGTTATATGTTCTACTATGTGAACATAGTAGATAAGATGGATAGTGAAATCTAAAATAACTTAAGTTCGTGAACACTTAACTTTGAATGTGAAAACTCTCTCACTCGAGATAAAAGATGTGAAAATATTCATTTATGTATTACGTGGGAAACGTAGGTAGATATTATGAGATAATAGATTTAAGGATTAATGAGCTTGAACTAGTTAGGTGTGACAGCGGTAACTAGAATGGTTTAGCAGTACGTTATGCATGCACACTAGTTGAGAGGTGAGAATTTTCAAGAGATAGACAACATAACTAACATATATATAATATCTGCTTTTAATCATTTTAAATACTTGATAAACTGTTTTAAACTATTTTTACTCCCTCTCTGACCCGTTTCCTGTAAATCTATTTTCTCCTGTACGATCTATTTTAGGTGCCCAACCACAGGAACGTCGACCATACACTATCAGATGATTTGATGTATTGGAGCTATTACGGGAGTTGCAGATCCTCATTATTAAATGCCTTCACTATTATTCACTCAGTTCCTCATCTAGTTATCTCAGTTAGGGCATGCTTCCCATTCTCAGTTATTATTTATTTCAGAGAGATATTGTACTCCTTTATTTTAGTTTGATGGGATTCAGTTTTATTATGAATTGTTGTATTTGAGACTTTTGAACTGGGATGTTTATTCGAGTCTTATTTATTCAGTTAGATGGTTTCTGATTCATTAGAATGATGAATGTGGTTAATGGTTTAAATTGTTGGATAATATTTGAATGATTAAATATTTTTACACTAGATTAATTAATTATTTCGTAATAAATAAAATAAATGTTTTTCAATAGTGATGGTAAGAATGAACCAACTGGATATTCTGATTTAATTCTATAAAGGGTTGAGCACCCGATATTTAATTGAGCGGGGTGTCACAGGTGGTATCAGAGCATCAAGCTCTTGAGTCCTTAAGATAGGTGCTACTTTTCACGTTTCAACTTAGTGTTCTTTGATATAGAGCCTTATTATAGGATTTTTGTATTCCTCTGCATATGTGACCAATGTTCTTCTACTATTAAATTTAGTTATATGATTCATATGTGATTTTGGTTGGGCTTCGTTAACCGAACACTATAGGATGACATGCGGAGGCCGTTAGACGGACTATATGAGGAAAGGCTTAGTAGAAGCCATGTAATATTCTAGGAACAGTAATCGCGATGGAATTCACCATAATTATTGTTCCGATGGATAACAATGGGAAAATCACTCGGGGGAAGTATCTTTTCCAAACATTTCCATATATAACGGTAGTATAAACTTAGAATCACCCCCGTAGTCAATTGGGGAAAGGCTGAAGGACTCCGTTGAAGAGTCATATGTAAGAATTTTGGGAAAACAAGAAATGTGATGGGCCAATGGAATGATAATTTAAAGGCAGATGTGTAGGGTGGACTGCAATGACGCTCAGGATTAAATTTCAAGTGAGATTATTTGTAATCAGAGGAGAAGCATTATAATGATGGGAGTCAGTCACTCGAACCATGGGGAGATAAATTTATGATGAGAAAATTGGGTACGATTTGATCGTAAAATCTTCCATCTGTTGTTCGAACAAAGATGCAAATGGAGTTTTGAAAATATTCACAAGTGAGCAATATAGACCCATCGTGAGAGATTTACCCTATTTAGCAAATTTAGTTCCCAACGAACGGGGTACACAAAATATTAAAGGGTTCGTAAGTTTATAATGGACTTGTGATGAGATTTTACAATCATAGATGAGGAAACCGATTAGGATAACTAGTGTCGATGTTTCCAAGGTCATACGCTTACAAGTTTATTTCAACGCTCCCATGGGAATGGATCCAAGAGGGTTGGAGGATCTAGTTGAAGAGCAAGACTAGATTTGATGGTGATAGTGAAGCACCTCGGGAGAGTGTACCTAATAGGGAACCAATTTAACTGATTTGAATCAATCTAAATCCTACCAAATGACGGTGGATTCAGTGAGGGATGCCAAGACCAACAACAAGTTCCATATGGTCAGTGGCGCCCAAGGAACAACGGGGGTAGTAATCGAGGCCAAGACTACTAGGTACGAGGGAAGGATACCCCGACATGGTTAGTAGGACAAGAAATAAAGGAATGACACTGAAAGTTTTCTTATGTGTGGAGATTAGGATCACCTATATTAAAATTATTCACAGAGAAAGAGTGAGACCAATTAGACTGGAAAGGTAAATGGGAACGGTGCCAGTGAGGCGTACTAATAATAGGAACAAGATTTCCCGCAAGGAAATTAAACTAAGCGATTTAGATTTCAAAGGTTGCCAACCTGAGAAAGGTGTGTGCATTGAGGACTACCATGGTTCTCAGTAGCAATAACATACCATTCCTCAGGGTCATTTGGGCCAAGGGAGCAATGAGAGTCAGGAGAGTTTCTCTGGCAATTTTTATAATTGTGGGAAGAGGGACCACATGAAGGAAGCTTGTCGAATCAAGGAAGGGGCAAACTAAAGGATAGATCCTGAAAATACACCCATTGCAGTAAATCACGGGTCAATTCCGGTATGAGAGTGATGCTCAGGGACCCATTGCCCAGACAAGGTAGATTAAAAATGGAGATAAAATCTTTGTTTTATCCCTATAATAGTGGGATTAGGACGGGATGACATGGGTGCGTCACAATATATGATTGTTAAGATTAAAACTCGAGTGTTAGTCGGGTTTAGTGGGTGCGCTACCGGTATTATCCTTATTATGTATATAATTATCGTTGGGTAGAAGGATTTGTTTTATCACCTGCGGGGAGGAGCAGGTGTGGACACTAAGAGAAAATTTTATATTATGTAACTATTTTTTCTCATTTGAGTGTTATGAGAGGAGAACATGTATTGTTTTTGCGCAATCATTATTTTGGGGCAAATTATATTATTTTTGCGAGGTATCACCTGAAAGAGGGTTAAACATATCTACATGTATGTATATGTTATAAAATAGTGTGTAGTAGACTTAAGAGTGTATGTTATCTAGTTATATTTTATCCCGGTGAGATGGGTTGTTTACTGATGTGATTCAGGTTATATTGGCTTCTATCCAGCGGAAAGATGTAGCTCGTGATTTATTTTCTCTGAAAAACTAGTGATAGTAAGAGAGTCATGATATATATGGTCTTTTGTAACATAAAAGTGGATGAGTATTCTATTATGTCAAGAGGAAGGGATTTGAGGGTACGCGCTATGAACTGAGGACTTAACAGATCTCGACAACCGATAATGTTAAAGAGTAGCGTATTGGGGGGTTCCTTGTTTGGATTATTATTTGTGAGACATCCCACGCATGAAATTAGAGAACGTTGGGAGTTGAGGGAAGTTTGGTCTTTAATATATGAGTTTAGTACTCTGGCTATTGTACGTATATGTGATTATAACTGGGAGGTGATAATTATATTACCATTTAAGGTCGGTAGTGTCGAATATTGCGGGTGTGAAAACTAGTGTAGTATGTCTCCACCACGAGTATATCGGTGAGGTAATCTAGAAAATAATTAAGTGTGATTAGTAGGGTAATTGAGTATAACCTTGTTGTATGGTCATGCTAAGTACACAAAGATTTATTTAACATCAGTCTATTACGTTTAGTGATATTATGCAGTAATGCAGAGAACATAGGGTGTATGGGCGCCCTAGTTAGTTGAGATTTACGGAATCACTCATGACGTGTGAACGTGGAAATTTATCAAATAAATGTATACGCATGAGAATAAAAAAAAATAGAAACTGAAATAAAATGAGATAAAGAGAATGTAGTGGCATTGAGAGCGAGGTGAGTCTCTAGGAGCCTAAGAATGGACAAAAAGTAGTGATTATAATGTTGAAAAGTACACGGAATGTAAATATTAGATTTTCGGGGATAAACTGGCGCTACCCTATGCAGAAGGGTAATATGATGGGAGTTACGTCAGAACAAACTAAAGGAATAAAAGATTTGACGTGAATTATCGGTCATGATTAAAGATATCTTCCATGAACGGAATGATCACTAGTTTGAATGGTGGAGTATTGACAGTCGGACTAAAGAGTACCATTAGCGAAGGGGTACTGAGAATAACCAAATGTTTCAAACTTTAGATAGATTTCAAACTATATGTGTCATAAGAGCTAAAGTGAATTAGTCACAAGATGGGACGGTAAGGGATAACCGTTGGATTGAAGGGTACCATGAGTAGAGATATAGTGGGAACAACAGAACGTCATAAGCGAGATAGTAAGATTACATGGGGTGCCACTTGAGGTCGTGTTACACTACAACAAAATGGTCAAATTGGCACCCTTCAAGTGGCTACCCTTGTCATGGTCAACGATCATGACAAAAAAACATGCATTTTTTGTCACGGTCATTGATCGTGACAAGCCCGTGACAAAGGTTTGTCACGGTCAATGACCGTGATAAACCATATAAACTTGTCACGATCAAGGACAGTGACATATCCGTGATAATTCTGTCAGTAAAAAAAACCTTCCTTCTTCTTTTTTCCCACCGATTTCTATTCCCTCCATTTCTCTCTCTCTAAGCGACTGCACTCTCTATCTCTACGATTTTGGTACGTTTTCTCTCTTTATTTCTCTTCCATTTGTATATATGTGTGTATATATGTGCGTGTGTGTATATATGTGTATGTAAATGTGAGCGTGTGTGTGTGTGTGGTGGATTGAGGGGGCAGGACTGGAGGTGGGGGTGGGAAGGGGGTGTATATATTTGTGTGTGTGCGTATATGCATGTGTGTGTATATGTGCATGTGTGTGTGTGTGTGCATGTGTGTGGTGGGCAGTGACAGTCGGGGGGATGGGGTGGGGGTGGGAGGTGGCAAGGTGGGGCTTTGTGTGCGTGTGTGTGGATATGTGCATGTGTGTGTGTGGTGGGTGGGAAGGGGTGGGTGGATGGGGGTGGGGTAGGGGAAATGGGGCGGGGGGTGGTGCTTTTTAATTTTGTTTAATCAATTTTTGATTGGTTTATTAGATATTGCCCCTCATATGCAACTTGTGCCCCTTGTAAAAGAATTTATTGATTAAATATTGATTGGTTATTAATTTTTTTAGTAAATTAATAATTAGTGCCCCTTTCATTTGCAAGTAGAATTTCTCCTCGTTATAAATTAGTAAATTAATAATATATATATATACTTTAGTTGTTAGTTTCATTGATGAATTGAATTAATTGAGTAGATGAATTAGAAGCAGTACGGGATACACATTTGTTGTTGCTATTGCGGTCGGATTATAGTGGATCGATTTTTGGTTGGTTAATTTTAGAAGTAGCATGACCACTGGTTATTGTCCATATGGGGGTGGGATTTTTCAACTTTTTTTAAAAAATTACTTTGTATCACGGACAATATATATATAGTATGATAATTAAATTAAACATACTTGAAATTACATATATTGCGTATAGGTACTAGCCTTATAGCTCTTATGCGTACGCATTCAATAGCCCTTAGACCCTGTCGAGAGTCATTACCCCTGTAATGAGATCTCTCAAATTGTCTCATTTGGACAGTTTGGGACTGCATAATTTATGTATAATTTTATTATTAGTGGCTTAAAGTAGTTACTTTTGGAGGAAATTCTGTAGTCGTATCCTAATGTTCTCTGGGTACATACTAGACTGACAAGTGTGCCTGTTATTTCAATTGATCAATTGAAATAACACTCATACTTGCCAATCTACGTCGTGTACTTGGAGAACTACGAGGACATGCTACCGATTTTTTCTCAAATCGTAACAATGTGCATAAGCTGTTAAGTATATTACAGAAATATGCGGTCTTGAATGGGATACCACTCACACTTTAGCAATTTTGAATGCCGAATTTAAAAATAGAATATAAATGAGACATAATTAAATTAAACATACTATAAATCTAAGTTTTGTTTATACTAATCCATGAATATACGCTTCTTACCTTTAATAGGTGATTAGTTGTGGTAGCTGTGATGGGATATCCTAAATACAAATAGTGGACGGGTGAGACAAATAGAATGGGGGATGTGTTTCTCAGAGGTGTAAGAATTTCCGTGTCCGTGTGGTAGGTGTAAGAATAGTAAGGTGTTTGAGTGGAAAACAGTTGAACTACATTTGTTAAAATGGGGTATGCAAGATATTTATCGATTTTGGAGTTTTCACGGTGAATTGAAAGATCCTTTTATCCCCGAACAACCTTCACAACAACCTTCAACTAATAGGATATATGTGTGTGGGAAGTAGGGGTGGGGGTGGGGGCAATGTGTGTGTAGTGTTCGTGTGTGTGGGAAGTAGGGGTGAGGGTGGGGATGTTTCGGATTTTCAGTAATTGTACATATTATGAGTTATATGTTGTTGTTTTGTAATTCATAATTGAGGTGTTAAGCAGTAATAATTCATTTGGATTTGTACTAATAACAACATTTTTTTACAGAAAATGTCTCCTTCAGGTATTCAGGCGAGGATGATGATGTTGATTACGATGATGTCGTCTGGGCTCGGTGGTAGCAGAGGCGACGAGGGATCGTCGACCCCTAGGCTCCCCAAATGAGGCAAATTAGGGATGGCCGTCGAGAACAAGATGGGGCTATTAGTGAGATCCCTCGAGCTGGTAAAGACTATCATCGGCCCGGGGTACACTAGTTGGAGGGAGGTGCCAATTGAGCTCAAGTTAGCAATGTATTTATATTTATATTTATATTTATATGAATATTTCAATTTCAATTTCAATTTCAATTTCAATTTCAATTTCAATTTCAATTTCATTTAATATTTATATTTATATTTATTCACAACTGACATTGTATTTGTTGGACAGGAACAATCCAGCCTGGACCCAAAACTACGTGATTCTATCTTGGAGCAGTTGAGGGAGCAACACAAGACGTGGAAGAAAAATATATGGACCCGGTATTTTGGAAAGACCCGAGACTCCGTTATTCGAATGTGTGAATCCGTCCCACTGAAGGAGCCGATCTCATTGGCACAATGACAAAAGTTTATTGACAATGAGATCGGGGAACGATAATTGGCATCTCGCCAATCGGGGAGGGAGAATCGAGCAAAAAAGACGGACGTGCACTACTCTGAATGGACGTCCTACGTCGAGGTGGAACATAGGATGATGGTAAGATTTAATTTTCCTATAATTACAGAAATATGTTATTCTACATTATTTTACTTTTCGGGGCTGATAATAATTTTGCATTATTTTATTTCAGGGGACGGGGAGTGGCCCTGGGGGTATGCCGCATATGATCGATACTTATGTGGCTATTCGGACGAAGAAGGGGAAGGATAAGGAGGTGTCCCCGATTTCTGCATCCACGATTGTAAGTAATACGATAGCTTACTTTTTATTAATTATGTTATAATTTTCTTATTTACTTATTTAACTAATCATGTGCTTTTTGTCATTTTAGTCAAAGTTTAAGGAAGTGCATGAGTCGCAGTCTGATGCCGACAAGGCATCTTTGTCCACACATGCACTCAACCAAGTGCTTGGCGCTGATCGTAAGGGTAGGACAAGGGGGGTGCGGGTGGCCAAATCTGAGATCATCAGATTGGAGACGAGCAACATCGGGTTGGCTCGAATGGTGGACTCGCATGACACGAAGATGTCACGTTTGGAGGCGACAGTCTAAGATATGTTCTCATTCATGAAGCGTTCATTGGGCGAAAACCGTAAGGGGAAAAGTAAGGAGAAGGTGGTGGAGGAGGAGGAGGTGCAGAAGGATGAGGATGTGGACCTCGCTGCTTCATCATCGACACGTGCGAACCCTGATGATCCAGTCCCCTATTTGGCTCCCTTCGACCGATCGATGTCGACACTTGGTTAGCCGAGTGTGTTTATACATGAAATATTTGATGGCCAGCGGATAGGGCGGGGGTTGAGGGACCCGAATACCATCTAGGGTATGCCAGTTCATGGATGTTTGCTTCAAGACATCGAGGCCAAGGTGCTTGTCACGCATGTGATACCCGGGAAGGAGAACTCCCCATTGTGGTTGCACGAACAATGCAGTACGATGCATATTGTTGGGTGTATAAATTTGTATATCGTGTGGCCTACTCACCTCCTAAGGCCTACCCCAAACATTTAGTGACATTAATTGAATTGAATTATTTTAAGTTGTTACATTTGAATCATATTTGGATTATATCGTGATGCATATTGTTTTGAATTTATATTTGCATTATCTCTATTTTATTGTCTATATGATGTTTGAATAGGTACAACGTTGCTATAAAAGGTACAAATATACTGCTGGGCAGTGGCAGTGGCCATACTGCCCAGGAGATATTTTTCAATTATGCCCAGAATTGCCAAGATCATTGACCATGATAATTGTTTTTTAAAAATCACGGTGTTGATGCAAAAAACTAGACCAAATTCCCGTTTTTATGATCACAGATAAATAGATAAAAGCAATCCAATCAAGCACATGAGAGACAAAGATTTTTAAAGTGGTTTGGCTATGAATAAAGCCTATATCCACTGTTATTTTATTCCCAGGGGTTTACAATAGCACAATGTGGTGTAGGGAGAGAAAAAGGTGTGGATCTTGTGTATAGTGTCTCTCGATTCTCCCGGATCTCCTCTTTTTGGCTAAGGGAATAAATGTATTTATAGTGATGGGAGATAAAGAGATTCATTGTATGTAGACATTTATGTCTACTTTCAACGAATCTAATTGTTGAATTGCTTGGTATGCTGTTTGTTGTCATCTATTAATACAGTATAAATGTACATTAAGGCTCATTAAATGCGCTGCCATCTTCATTAATGCACATTAAATGCGTAGTTATCCTTTGATCTTCCTGGTTGATATGCCGACCAACTCTCCTCGAATGCCGGCCAACTCTACTCGGGTGTCGAATATTGCCACGTAGGATGACATGTGTCCTTTTTTGATTGGTCCTTGTAGATGGATAATTTTTGCGTTAACAGAAGCCCCCAATGCTCCATGCTTGATGGTTTACTTGAAAGGATGGAGTATTTATTCTGCAGTGTTGCTCGGTGCTCGTGAAATTCTTGATCTACCTTCTTGATTTGTTCAACATAAAGTGCATTATCTCCTGGACGACATATGATGCAGGCTGATCGATGGTTGCTAATCTTTCTTTTGAGGAAATCCGTGTGCTATGTATCACCCCTGGGAATTCGGATGCAGCCATGCCATAGTATGAAGCTTGTAGCTTGTCATAATCTTCAAGTATGTTGATTGGTTTGCTAGCCGACCAACTGCCTCCTGTGTCGAGCAACTGAGTGCTAACTTCACGTGCTTGATTCTTCTAATTTATGATCCTCTGAATACTTTGTAGAGTAACATACTAGATTTTGAACCCAACTCTTCAATCTGATTAGTACCAAGCTAGTGGTGGACTTCGAAACATTTTCATACAACTTTTTCTTCAATGTTGGTCGGGACAGTAGTAGTAAAGATCTCAGTGTTGTAGATGCTGAATTTGACTTCTGAACTTCAATAGTATGTGCATAATAACTCCTGAATATGCCTCCTGAACTTCAATATACCTACTTCAATATTCCTCCTGAACTTCAATATCAAAAATAAGTCATGAGCAAGAAAAATAACTCCTGAATGTGCCTCCTAAACTTCATAAGAAAAATTATCTCCTGAGCAAGAAAAATAACTTCTGAATGATAATTAGTCGGGGCCCCGATCGTGTGAGTTTGTGGAGTTGAATTTGGTGCTCGACTGTATGATGTTATGAGAATGTGCCACCGAATGAACAACTGAATCTGTAATAGAAGCCCCCAAGTGTGGAATGTGAACTTTGAATGCTTTTTGTTGATCTCTTTCACATACTCATACTTTGTTTAAATAAAATGTTTCCGACCAACTGTAGTTGACAGCTTCTTATTTTCGACCAACCTGAGTTGGTGGATTTTTTCTTAACGAGCAACTTTGACACTTTTTGGAATAGTTTTACCTCCCGACCAACCTTAGTTGGCGTTTTCGAGAATACATTTACTTCCTAACCAACATAAGTTGGCATTTTTAGGAATACATAGTTTTACTTACCGTAGGAATACATTTACTTCCTAACCAACATAAGTTGACATTTTTAGGAATACATAGTTTTACTTCCCGTAGGAATACATTTACTTCCTAACCAACATAAGTTGGCATTTTTAGGAATACATTGTTTTACTTCCCGTAAGAATACATTTACTTCCTAACCAACATAAGTTGGCATTTTTAGGAATACATAGTTTTACTTCCCATAGGAATACATTTACTTCCTAACCAACATAAGTTGGCATTTTTAGGAATACATAGTTTTACTTCCCGTAGGAATACATTTACTTCCTAACCAACATAAGTTGGCATTTTTAAGAATACATAGTTTTACTTCCCGTAGGAATACATTTACTTCCTAACCAACTTAAGTTGGCATTTTTAGGAATACATTTACTTCCTAACCAACATAAGTTGGCATTTTTAGGAATACATTTTTGATAATAAATGATAGAGACTTCCTCGGAGCTGACCAACAAATTGTTGGGAATAGAATAAGATATAATAAATTGTGGAGACCTCCTCGGCGCTGACCAACAGATTGTTGGGAATAAAATATAATAAATGCTGGAGACATCCTTGGAGCTGACCAACAGAATGTTGGGAATAAGATAATATAAATGTTGGAGACCTCCTTGGAGCTGAATATATGATTATAAATATTTGTCGAGCTCCATACTGAAATAAGAATAGAATATGCATCCATATATATATAAAGAATAATAAAGTGCCTCGTTGATCTGTCGAGGTAGAATTATATAATGCCGAACAAGAATAAGATCTTCCAGAACATAAGAATATGGCCGAGAACGTTGTCAGGCCTGAATATAAATAAGAATTATCCGACCAACTATCCGTTGGGGGTGAAATACAATGAATGTTGTAATTCTCCTCAAAGCTGAATAAGTATCTTGTCGAGGCACAATTGCATAATGCCGAATAAGAATAATATTTTCCAGAACATAAGAATATGGTCGAGAACTTTGCTGGGCCTGCATATAAATAAGAATTACCCCGACCAACTATCCGTTGGGGGTGACATATAATAAATGTTATAGCTCTCGGAGCTGAATATAATAACAAGTATCTCGCCGAGTTCCATGTTGAGATGAATATACAATATGAATCCCAAGGGATATAGAATAATTTGTGCTTGAGCCGATATCTCCGAGTAATAATAAAATATATAATGCCTCGCTGAGGTGAAATGATAATAGTTTCCAGATTATTTCCGAGCATTCGTCGGCGTTGAGTCTTGTACTTGTAAAAATTAATATCTTGCTCTACCATTTGTGTAGGCTGAATTGATCAGTCGTGAGAATAATTTAATCATTCAATAAATATATGATAGGTATATGTTTGAGAAATAAAAATATTAATTTCAAAAAATGAAATAATATATGTTGGCTGATATGTCGAGGCACAATTGCCTGATGTCGAGCAATACTACTTTTCCAAAGGTTTACGAGAGCTTTCATCGGGATTGAATCGCGTCCCTATGAAATTTTAATAGGCTGCCCGAGCACCTGTCGAGACTAGAGAAAATAATTATTATCATGAGAATAATTATTCAGCCAAACAATATGTGATGTGTATCAGCATAAAATAATAAAAATTTCAAAATATGAAATAATATTTCTATGCCAAATGTGTGTGAGATGGAAAAAAATTTATTAGATATGCATCATAAATAAGACGTAGAGTTTTTTGTAAAGTTATTTAATCTCCAAAAACTAATCAGACATAAGTTGATGTTTAAAAATTATTTATCACTTGATCTTAAACATATTTTTATGGTGATCACAAGTTAAAAAAGACTTAACCCCCTGTTTGTCCCCAAGCTGAATTCGTGTTTAAAGAAATATCTTGGGTGCTCCACTTTTTTAATACCCCGTGATTCTACTGCTGCCGACAAACGGCATGGATGTTGCCGACCAACATTTAAGGATATCTCAAGTTATAGAATATATGGTGCCGACCAAGAAGCAAATGGTCCCCGACCAGCTGAGCAATTTCGTCGATCAACAAAAATGGTGCATTGACAGCACCGAACAACATTAGATGTCACCGACCAAAAAGTGGATGGTTGGATAGTTGCCGACCAGTAAATTGAACCCTCCGAACAAGATTGAGATGTCGCCAATCAAGAAGTAGATGATCGTCGACCTGCAATTAGTTCCATCGAGCTACAATATGAGTCTCTGACCAACAATAAGATACCTCGTAGTTGGATAAAATTATTTCAACGTTGCTGATGGATCTTCACATCTTATCTCCGACAAATAAAAATGGTCTGGTTAAGCTTCCCTTTAATAAAAGATGGCCTAAGATGATGCCGACCAACAATATGGATGGATGACTAGAATATCTCGAATCCTTAGATAAGAAAAATAACATTCGATGTAAAATCTAAGCATTAAGAATTTTAATTAAATGAATACTCATCTAATCCACTAGATCGTGTGATTTCGACAAAGAAACCCTGTGATATGATGAAGGAGGGGCCAACATATCAAATTTGTGCCCAGAGTCTTGATATGGTCATGATTTGTTTTACTGATCATCTTTTACAAGAGGTGGGTAATGATTTTTTAGGTGACATGAAATTATTTTTTATATTGATCCCTTCCTATTCCCTATTTGGAGAGATAAAAATATGGTGAATGATCGAAGTTATTACCAAATTTATATAAAAAATCAATCAATGAGACTTTATTGACATAGATGGAAGATGAACCAAATTAAGTATATAGTTCATAAAAATGAATACAAAGAGACTCAAACTTGAAGAGAGAGAAAGTAGATCTAGGTCATGATTTTCATGAGAAAACTTTTTATTGTCTTTAACCTTTTCCCATTCTTTGATTAAAAATATGATGGGAATTTGAATAGTCATCAAAGATCTTTCAAAAATGATTTCAAAATCAACAATGAAAATTATCAAATCTTATCATAGTCGTATATATTGGTATACGTAATCATTTAAAATATTTATTCCATGATATAAAATTGAAACTTGAGAATCAAGCAAAAAGTTATGATTTATGAAATCCACTATTTTTCAGATTTCTAAATAAGAACCAATCTAACAGTTTTGATTTTAAAATCATGATATGCAATATTTTGTAGATAAAAATTAGACAACTAATTTATGTATATAAACATAAAAATCATGATTTGATTCAAAAGATGTATGTATAATATATAATTGATTATACATAGAGAAAATAAAAAACTTAGCTTTTGATGGAGAACAATGCTTGTAACACGTTCCCACAGATGGCGCCAATCTGTTAATGCAAAAAACTGGACCGAATTCCCGTTTTTATGATCACAGATAAATAGATAAAAGCAATTCAATCAAGCCAATGAGAGACAAAGATTTTTAAAGTGGTTCGGCTATGAATAAAGCCTACATCCACTGTTATTTTATTCCCAGGGGTTTACAATAGCACAATGTGGTGTATAGAGAGAAAAAGGTGTGGATCTTGTGTATGGTGTCTCTCGATTCTCCCAGATCTCCTCTTTTTGGCTAAGGGAATACATGTATTTATAGTGATGGGAGATAAAGAGATTCATTGTATGTAGACATTTATGTCTACATTCAACGAATTTAATTGTTGAATTGCTTGGTATGCTATGTGTTGTCATCTATTAATACAGTATAAATGTACATTAAGGCTCATTAAATGTGCTGCCATCTTCATTAATGCACATTAAATGCGTAGTTATCCTTTGATCTTCCTGGTTGATATGCTGACCAACTCTCCTCGGATGCCGACCAACTCTCCTCGGGTGTCGAATATTGCCACGTAGGATGACATGTGTCCTTTTTTGTTTGGTCCTCGTAGATGGAGAATTTTTGCGTTAACACACGGGTTTGTCATGGTTATTAACCATGACTAAGATTGTCAAGGTCATTAACCGTGACAAGTCTGTGATGAGAAATGTTATCATCCCTAGACTTATCACGGTCATTGAACTTGACAAGTTGGCCTTATCACGGTCAATGACCATGATAAGTTGGCAGATTTGGTGTAGTGTTAGATAGGGACAAATTTTGTACCTTAATTTTGAGAGAGTTTCCAGGAGGCCATGGGTATGGGGTTATGATTACGTATGACCTATCCCCCGGAGATTGATGGGCAGATCGAGAGGACGAATCATATGTTACGGATGTATGTCCTTCATTTTAGGGGTGGTTGAGAGCAGTACCTTCCACTGATGGAGTTTGCCTACAATACCTCCTATCATTTTACTATTGGCATGGCTCTATTTGAGGTCTTGTCGTTCCCCTACTTATTGGTTAGAGGTGGGGGTAACAACAAGCTATTCATGCCAGAGTTGAGTCAGGACACTACGATCGGGATTAAGAGGATTCGGGGTCGTATTCAGGTAGCTTGGGCAGAAGATCTACGTCGATTCCATGCGACACTTTCTGGAAGTGTAATGTGGGGGATCAATTGATACTACGAGTATCTCCTATGAAGGGGATAATTAGGTTCGGTAAGAAGGGGAAAATTGACACCGAGATACGTGGGGCCATTTTCTATCATCGAGAGGATTAGACCGGTAGCGCATAGACTTGGGTAGCTGTAGTACTCGCACTGTATTCATAATGTGTTCCATATTTCTTTACTGAGACGGTATCTCCGGGATGAGTTGTCTCACACTTACTTTGCGCTGGAGGAGATTGACTTATAAAAGATGATGGGTGAGCCTTACTCGTTATACACCGACATGACGACGACATTTCATTATTTGGACTTCGTGTTGAGGTGCTTGATGTCGCCCAGCATATATGACATGATGGCTCTCCCTCTATTAGGTTCGAGTCAGCCCATGTGGCCTTCCCATAACTCACGTAGTTCATCGACATTGGTGGCGACGATGACCTCGGAGGTTCCTTTTGTGTAGCTGGACCGTCTTTCTTACAATGTCCAGCGGGATGATGGAAGGTCGGTGTGTTTGTTGCACCATCATAATGCGATGGATCCATAGGAGATGGGCTTGACAGAGGAGGTTCTCCAGCCAACGGTATACTTCTTTATCTCTTTGTTCCTCAGACTGACTAATTTTCTCTTTTTAGTTTTTCTTGAAGCGTATCTGAGTATCAACCACCTGGCTGAAGGATATTCGGGATTAGATAGCTTCGACGAACGCCCACATTTGTGATGCGATTACGGTTCCTTCTTTTCTGGTGTCATTTGCCTCATCTAAGGAAGGGTCTGGCATGGGGAGTGGAGGTACGTCATCTCATCGCAGGGGAAAGAGAGAGTGTCGCATGGAAGGAGGCTCTTAGAGAGAGAGAGAGAAAGAGAAAGAGAAAGAGGTTGTAGGTTAAGGTAGGTGTGAGAGAGGGAGAAAATTTAGGTGGGTTTGGGTTGAGTCCCATTGTATTTTCTTTTCCTGCAAAATCAATGAAACACAACAATATCTATGCAAATAAAATGAAGTTTTTGTTACTTTTATTTTTAGTGACTTAATGCACATGCTTTGTTACTATGCTGCTGAGACCATAAAAAGATTAAAAATGATTTGAGAGAGCATTTATTTCTAAAACAAGACAAGTAAAACCCTAAAGAGAAGAAAATTAGGAATTCTTTGAGAGTATAAATTATTTTTATTGAGTTTTTGGGTTTTGACAAAAGAGGAAAAAGAAAAATTTCCAGAAATAGGGGGTTACCGATCGGCATGCCCATTGTCCTACCTATTGGTATGTCAGTCCAGTCCAATCAATCCAAGGCTTTGATTACACTTTCTTCAATTTCTTGGCACTTGGTGGGGTAAGTTTTTCTCCAATTTCTGCAGGGTTTTTGTCTATGGTTGAGGTTTTTAAGTATAAATAGGGGGTGTGGGTGGGGCATTTTCTTCACACCTCCTCATTCCTTATGTTTTGCATTATCCTTACTTACTTTGCGAAATGGATCTCCCTGGCAGTGTTTAATTGGCTAACTACCTCTAAACCTTGGAGGCGATGTGTACCTATAATGTTGACTATAATGTTTTCAACATGCATATCATCTCTTTATGGCGCAATTGGACCATAGAGTGGAATATGCTGATGACAAAAGTAGATTTCTGGTAACCTGAAGACCAGGTTTTCACTTTAGATTGGACGAGGTATGTCCGACCTATGAAGAGTTTTCTTCCATGTTGGGGATAAATCCAAGTGTTATGGCGTCTATGCCTGAGTTTACCCCTCCTATATGGAGCTATTAACGGAACTTCTCTATATCTCGCCTTCGACGGCTAGGTCACTTGTTACGGGATGAATGATTTTTCTTCCTGTTGTGTTGCATTCTGTGCATTTGTAGGATGTTGGTAATGCTGGTCATGCTGGAGTCGTCATTCTGGGCTTGGTTTCAAAACTATTGTTGGTGACTGCGGAACTGTTGGTGGATCCACAACTTGTAGCCATTACTTCTTGCATGTCGTAGTGTCACAATGGTGATACTGGAGGAGACTTTGAATGCTCTGGATGCTTATCAGGAAGGTTTTTTTTTACTTCTTAAGGAGTAGCCTCGTAATGCTGTTCATGTGGTTATCAGAGAGATTCTTATGGCAATCCCTCCCGAGTACCCTTTGCCTATTGTGCCAAACTTCTTTTAACGCTACTTTATCAGTGTGCGGGGCTATAGGTTTGGCACTTGGTGGGGGGAGCTTCTGCCCATTTTGGAACTGGGAGAATACCAATATGTTCAGTTGGTGGGCCTCAGGCAGACCTCTTTCTACTTTCCTTGGCGACTTATGTGCCAATTTGGTGGGGAACAAATTGTGCCACCGCGAGCACTGGACTTCTTTTCGGTGGAGGACTTGACAGAGCGTATGCTCATATGGCTGGTCTCTTTGTGGGAGAATCTTTGACCATTAACCCACCCATCCCAGTCTATTGGTGGAGTTTGGCATATTTTGGGGACTATATAAAGTGGTTGTGGAGGAAAGTAGTTGCCAAGATGATGGCTGTGGAGATTGAGCAAAGGTGGTTCGCCATTTTCAACACCATGGAGGGAAGTGTTGTGATTTTCCCCATGATGGTTCGGGCTTATCATTCCACGGATCATCAGTGACACTTTATTCAGGAAGGGGAAGTTTGGGGACCCCAGGATTGGATGATGATGGTTTTGGCTCCTCTGGAAGCTATGGGTAGGATCAGTGGGGGATTTATTTGTGAATCTCTTGTATGGTGTTTCTGGTTATGTAGGTTATTTGGGTTGTTTTGTGGGAATAATTTTGGAAGGGTGTTTTAGGTGTAGTAGGGCTTATTTTTATTTTGTTTTAGGAAGGTAGGAGTGGATCGGCAAGGGAGTCATTTGACTCCCTATACTGATGTAATTATATCGAAATTTCTTAATAATGGAATAAAAAATCTTTTTATCATCTAGTTGTGCCTCTTAATGAGTTTTTCATTTAAATCATCTATAACAATCGTTAAGGAATACATAATCCTTTTGCTCATGTATATGTCAAAATGAACTATCATTCTCGGGGATAAGAAAAGAATCCAATTTTATGAAAAAGAAGGGGTTGTGCTCATGTGAAGATTATGAGCTGCCTACGTACCTCTGAGAATTTTGAAAATTTGATGAGTTTCATTTTTAAGATCAAAATCTTTTTTTAGAGGATTAGTCCCCACGTAGTTATGAGTAGAGGGAAATTATGTTTTTTTAGAATAGAAGGGATACGAGAAGAGTTGTAGCGCGTCGAGATTTCAGACTAGGGGTAAAATTTCTTGAGATTGTCCAGGTTGACTGGTCATGCTATTTCTTCTCCATCAAGATTAGTGACCATAGCTGCACCGCCAGACACGATTTTCTTCACGATGTAGGGGCCACTCCAATTGGTCTTGAATTTACCTCTAGGGTCTCAGATGGGCTCTATAATTTTTTAAGGTCTAATTACCCTTCTCTAACACCACGCTCCTTGACTCTCTTGTTAAATTATTGCGCTATCCGATGATGGTACCCTTGTATGTGATATAGAGATTTCGCCCCCTTTTGTCCAAGAGTAACAACTCATCAAGACGGCTTTAATGCCAGTCTTCCTTGTTGAATTTGCTTTAAAAAATGATGCATAGTTAATGGATTTATAGATCCATGGGTAGGACTGCTTCCATGCCGTATACTAGAGAGTAAGGGGTATTCCTAGTAAAGGTTCAGCTAGAGGGCATAAGGGATCCAGTGGCCCAATTTTGATAACTCTCGGTCATCTTGCTGATGATGGCTTTGAGGTTCTTATTAGCAGCTTTAACTGTTCTGTTGGTTTGAGGTCGTGCCTCTGAATACCATACTCATTGACCACTTATGTGACTTCTGCTTCGAAATGTAACCCGTTGCTCGATATCAACTCATGCGGGACCCCATATCCATATATGATATTTTTTATGAACTTAGCCACCTTTTTGGCATTCAACACCTCATATGACTCAGCTTCGACCCATTTGGTGTAGTCAATGGCATCTAGGTTGAACTCATGCCTATTGGAGGATTTGGGTGTAACTTTCCCTGTGATATCGATACCCCATCTAGAGAATGGCTAGAGAGAATTCATGTTATACAATTCTTACAGAGGCAAGTGTTGGAGGTTAGAAAAGTGTTGACATTTGAGACATCTTCGAGCATATGCGATGCAATCTTGAACTATGGTAGTCCAATAGTAACCCTGTCAGATGATTTTCTTCGCAAGCATATAACCATTTATGTGTGGTCCGAACTCTCTGTTGTGGATTTTCTGCATCATCTCTTTAATGTCATCCCCTGCGATATAGTGCAAATGGGTTCCATCGAAGTTTCTTTTAAACAGTGCTTTATCGTAGATATTGTACTAGGCAACCAATTTGCGAAGGGTTGCTCGATCTTTCTTATAAGAGCCTTAAGGGTGCTTACTATGCTTAAGGAGGCACCAAATATCATAGTACCAGCAGTCGGCTATATCATGTACTTCTTCTATAATGAAGGGGGGGAATTTTATTCCTTCAGGCATGTCAACCATCGAGGACAAGGTAGCAATGACATCAACTAGGTTGTTCTTTGCTTGGGGTAGGTAGTGGAAGGTAATCTCTTGGAACTGAGAGGCTAGCTCTTCTAGGTGGGCCTGAAAGGGTAAGATTTTCTCGTCCTTGACTTTCCATTTTTTGAGTTATTGGCCAATCACGAGGGATGAATTCCCATACACATCTAAGTATCGAATTCTTTTTTTTATAGGGCAACTTTGAGGCCTACTATACACGCCTCATATTCAGTCATGTTATTAGTGCAGTGAAAATCCAGTTTAATGGCAATGGAAGTGTGAGAGTTATCAGGGGAAATTAAGAGTATCCTAATTCCATATCCTTTCTTATTGGAGGCACCATCAAAGAACATTTTCCATCGAATGTCTTTTAGGGAATTACAAAGGATATTATTATCCGGGAACTCAAAAATCCAGACATCGATTTCTTCCATAGAGTGGTCATCAAGGTAGTTAGAGATGGATCATCCTTTCATGGCATTCTGCGTTACATACGCAATATCGAACTCAGCTAAAATCATTAACCATCGGGCCATTCGGCTAGACAGGGCAGGGTTTTCGAGTAGGTGCTTAATGGGATCCATTCGAGACACAAGTTTGATGGAAAAGGGGAGCATGTAGTGCCGTAGTATTTGGGTGACCCAGACGAGGGCGACACATGCTTTTTTTTAAATCTGTGTAGTTAACTTCATATCCAACCAACTTACGACTAGCATAGTAGATGGATCTCTTTTTACAGGTTTCTTTAAGGTACTAGGATAGCAAAGCCCCAGCTACAATGTCAGTTACAGTTAGGTATTAGAGTAGGGGAAGACCAGGTTGCAAGGTGTTCCTTGATTCGGTTGACGGCTTCTTAGCAAGCTTTATTCCAAACTTTGGTAGAAATTTTTCGGAGGAGTTTGAATATGGGTTCATAGATGGAAATTAACTGGTTGATGAACTAACTGATATACTATAATTTTCCAAGGAATCACTACACTTCCTTCTCCGTTCGGGGTGGTGGCCTCTCGAGTATGGATTTTAGTTTGGTATGATCTAGTTTTATCCCTTTCTCACTAACCATGAATCCCAAGAGCTTCCCTTTGGTAACGTTAAAGGCACATTTTTGGGGGTTTAGTCGCATCTGATACTGTTGTAGTCGCTCAAAGAATTTTTTAAGAGTGGGAACATCGCATTCCCTATTCTTTGACCTGATAATCATATCATCCACGTAGACCTCGACTTCATTATGTATCATATTATGAAAAATAGTTATGGCGGCCCTCTGGTAGGTAGCCCCTGCATTTTTAGACCAAATGGCATAACAATATAGCAAAAGGTTCCCTAAGGGGTTATGAATGCGGTTTTCTCTTGATGATCCGGGTGCATCTTGATTTGATTGTATTCGACAAACCCATCAACGAATGACTTAAGAGCGTGACTGGTCATGTTGTCCATAATTATGTAGATATTGGGTAGCGGGTAGTCATCCTTCAGAGAGGACTTGTTCAAGTCTCGGTAGTCAATGCATATGTGAACCTTCCCTTATATTTTAGCACAGGTACATAATTGGTTAGGCATGTGGGATATTCAATCACAAAGATGAAACCCGCATTCAACTGTTTGACCACTTCTTCCTTAACTTTGAGTGACCATTCGGTACGGAGCTTTTGCAGTTTCTGTTTGACCGGGTTACAATCTGGGAGAATTAGAATCTCATATTGAGCTATCTCTGGATCAATGTCAAGAATATTGTCATATGACCATGAAAAGACATCCATAAATTTCTTCAGTAATTCCTCGAGTTGCGTGTGCTTATGCTTGTCAAGGGTGGCCCCTATCCTATTCTCGCACAGTTTGCTACTAGAACCGAGATTAATAACAACAGTTTCATCTTCATTAACTTGAATGCGGTTATGTTTTTTTGTTATTAACCTTATTAAGATCCATTAAGAATTATTCATTTGTAAAGCAATCATCATCAAGGGTTTGATTATAATCAAGACAATTAATGGAAGGCCCAACAAGATACTCAAAATCTTCATTTGTTTCATTAATAGGAAAAAAACATTGAAAACCTCATCGAATAAGGTCTCGATTACATCAGAGTAAGAAGGAATAACAAGATAAGAAGAAATGGTATAAACATCTAGGTTGGGTTGAATTTTAGCAAGTGAAACTGACACAAGATTTCAGTTGAGGAGAGGTGTATCAGAAAAATTAACCAGGTGGCATGGATCTGATGCTGCAGTGCTTGAGTGGGTCATAAAGAATGTCAACCCCAGTGTTTGTATGTTGAATGAATCTTTGGAGTCATTTTCTTCGAAATCTCTGATATAAGCTATGGTATTCTCATGATGCTGGCAACTTTCTGCCCATAAGTAGCTGTGTTGGAAAAAGATCTCCATCCCAGGTTTCATTTTCATATCCACATAATCATACCACAGTTTCGAAAATCCACAAAAGTGGAAATCTCCACCCTCTCTGATGAATCTTCCTTTTAAGGAATCTCTTGAGACAGTCTTGACATTTTCTAGACTTCTCTTCAGCCAATGCTAGCGGATCATTTCGAGTTCTTATACTGACGATTGATATCCCAATAAATAAGGATGAAAATCTTTCTTTAATATAATAGTTCAAGTGTCCCATGTTGTCTTCTTCCCATCCCCATCCCCAGTGTAGGCATGAGGTGCATGTTCTTGAACATCTTCACATTTCCATAAGGGTTATACTCTGGATAAACCCTATCTTTGAAATCATCCCCTATTGGGAGTAGAACTTGTTCAAATCAAAAGCCTGACAGAAGCATGTCATTTTCCTTATGTTTTATCTCAAGTACTGGATTACTGGTGCTTGCATTCTCGGCATTATCGTCATCGCCCAAGATGGTGATGACTTTCCCATTAGCGAAGAACTTTAGTTTCTGATAAAGAGAAGAAGACACACCCTTGATACTATGGATCCCCTGTCGTCTGAGAAAAAGATTGAAACAAGTTGGGATGTCGATGACCTGGAATTTAATAACTGAATTTCTAGGTCCAGCTCCTATTGTAAGTTTTATTGATTCCATTACTTCTCGACGAGTATTATCGTAAGCACGTACATTGGCAGAGGTTGGAGTGAGGTCGCTCACTTTTAGTCCCAAATAATTAAGGGTCCTCAATGGGAAGATATTAAGAGCTGATCCATTATCGACAAGAGAGATCGGGACAGTCTTTCATATAACTTTGATAAAGATATTGAGAGAATAATTATGGTTTGGTCAAATCTTAGGGATTTCTCCTTCGGAGAAAGAGAGCATTCTAGTAGAGGTAAGGTATCCAACACACTACTTCTTTTGGAGTGATGCAAGGAAGAACTGTGGGTCCAGTGATTAGCTTGATAAAGGCATTTAGCTATAGCTGGGAAGACATAAAGAGTCCCTACAAAGTGATGTTAGCTTCGGTCTTCTTTAATTGATCGAGGATCTTGCTTTACTCAAGGGTAATTTCGAGCATAGGAAGATCTTTAACACCTTTTCCTTTGTCCCTTGCTGATGGTGGAAAGTTTGGGACTTAGTAATGCCTCCTTGACCTAGTCATGTGGTTCAAAAAAGATAGGAACAACCCTGTTTCCTCATCGATCTCAGGTTTTTCATCCACCTTGTTGATTTCTCCTAGTAGTTACTCAAATGATATCATTCGAATATATGCTGACTATTGGTCTAGTCTTTTCTGGACTTTACTCTTCATTTGAATCATAAAATTTACCCCCCATTAGGTGGCAACGACATCATCTTTCCATAAAAAGTCAAAACACTCTACAACTTCCACAACCTCTTCGTATAGATCCTCCCATTAAATGGGTAGATGTAGAAGTGACGGAACCAGTCGCCCTTGTAGCTTCAAAGTATCTAGTAATTCGAGCATACTGCAAATATCACTGATCTGTCAAAATAAGTTCGCCATGATTCAGATGACATCATCTAGACTAACTTCATCGATTGGTACCACCCAATTGTCAGACTCCCGGGCCCATTTCTGACCTTCTAAGTATAGTGTACTGAATCTCTAGCAATCGATGATCACTTGGGAGGGAAATTTCAGGCCAAACTCTAGAAGTTGGTTCAATATTTTTGAGAATTCCATATATTTTCCTCCAAAATGGGTATGAACAGCGATGCATACTCTGGCAAGGAGTGATAGGGCCTAATCATTAAAACTGGTAGGGTGGAGGAGAAAACATGGGCACACTTGGAGAGGTTTAGTAGAGTATAGCGGTATAATATGTGATTTACTTAGTACGATCTTGGTAGATGGATAAAATTCTGGGTCTTCTTCTGGGAAGATGGCATTTGTATGATTTATGGGTGGATTATGGATAGTGTTTGGTTTGGGATTGACTGGTGGGCCAATGGTACCTCAGTCTATTAATGCTTAGATTAAATTTCGGAGGTGGAAAGATTAGTCGGTGGTATGGCTGACATTTTGGTGAAAGTCACAATGGGTATCTGGTTTGAAATTTTTAGGAAGTGGTTTAGTAATGGACAAGGGTCCAATGGCTTGATAAGGTTTCGAATTAATAGGGACTAGTAAACTTTGGAGAGGAGAGAGTGAAGCTCAGTGTATTCCTTCTTTACTAGGTTATGGCAGTTTTCTGGTGCCCATGAAGTGGCAGGCTGAGAGATGTTATTGATGGTTGAGATTGCGGTACTGGAAGGCTTTTTGTACTTTCTAGGAGTAAACTATCCCAACACTTTCTTCGCTTCAACTTCTATCTTGGAAAGACCTTCTTCTATCTCTACTCTTGCTTCTCAAAGGGCTAAAAAATGAGGGTAGTACCTTGCTCCCATCGTCATTAGAACATGGGGTACGAAATTCTTCTTCATAATGCTGACTTGATCCTCTTCAGAAGTCTGGTTAGTCATGCTGGTTGCTTTCTCTCTCCACCTTGCTATAAAGTTGTTGACTGATTCCTTATGGTTATTCTTGAGAAACTCTAAATCATGACGGGTGACTTCCAACTCTTCATTGTACTTGTATTGTGACATGAACTCATGGGCAACATCCTCCCAACTGCAGATTTTGGATTCCTCGAGAGATAAAAACTAGTGGAGAGCATTGTCTTTAGATGTTGGTTGGAACATTTAGGACATTATTTCCTCGCAGGCACCTAGGAGAGTCATGGCTCAGTGATAGCCTCAGAGATGAACAATTAGGGGTACATTACCCTCGAACTTCTCGATATTCGGCATCTTGAATTTTTCTAGCAACTTTGGTTTAGGATAGGGAGACAAGTGGGTATATTCCATGTAGTTCCCATAGATTATGACCTGGTCGAACTTCTTGGTCAACATCATGAGGTCTTCCTTGACCTTATTCAATTCTTCCTCCTTCCGGTCAATAGTCACAATTAAGTTAGCCCCTAGCTGGGCAAGATTCATCATAGGGAGTTGGGCTAGTGGTGGACCATTAGCAGAAGGATCACGTGGAGTGTTGTGATATTCCTTGAGGGGGACCGTTCGACATACGTCGAAGTTACTTGGCCAATGTAAGGTGAGAGTCATATCTCTTAGGCTAATTGCGACCTGTCGGACCAGCGCCCATCATGAAGTGACCCCCCAGTTATGGGACAAAATTTAGTCAATAGTCATGTTCTTTGGTGATGTAGTGTGCAAAAATGCATGATTATTGATTAGTATATTATGGGGAGAGTATTTTTTTTATGAGCATTTATACTAAGTAGGGCATAATGTACAAGTATAAAAAGTAAATCTATACTTAGAATGGATATGTGAGAGTGAATGATGTGTAGCTATTTACAAGTGAGTGTGTGGCAGTGAACCTAGACATGGATCAACTACAAGTGATGTGTGACAAGTATGAGTAAGCATGGATGTATACAAGTGTGATAAGTGGAGTTGTGTGTTAGTGACACCTAAGCATGAATATTCTAAGTGGTGTGTCCAACATGAGGATATAGGTGATCCTAGGTGCACGGGGTGTGAAGTGTACATGTATAACATCTACAAGTGTGTGAGTGAGTAGTGATATAAGCATGAGATATATATTTGCAAGAAATAATAAAGGAGAGAAAAAGGGAACATAAAGGTAGTTGCATATGCATACAAGCAAAAAAAGCACCCATACAAACAAAGTCTATTCCTCTTATAAAAAATTGTCCCCAACAGAGTCACCACTGTGGCCATACCGATTTCCGCAATGTCCTCCCTCTCTCTCTCCTTCCTCCCATAGATGGGAGTCGGGGAAAGAAAAAGGGAGAATGTAAAAATGTCGCATGCCCTCTTGGAACTCTTTGGCCATCGTCGGTATAGGGTAAATGTAAAGAGATGGAGTCGCCATCCTATTATGGGCAAAATAACATGTCGCCGCCTCGAGAGAGCGGCATCAAAGACAAACTGATGCTTACGAAACCAATAGTTTGAAGAGTTTGGGGGCTAAGTTACGAAATAGGAAGTTGTTAGGAACCCATCCCGCCCTTTCGTTCTCTCATGGGCTTGTGTTATTATTTTCCTTTATTTCTCCCTAAAGTGTGTGTTCTTGTATATATAATGGAGACTGGAATCACCCAACTCATACCATAGAAGAGATAAAGTGAGGTCATCGATAGGAATGTTCCCAAAATATTCTATATAAAATATAATTTTTAAGCATTTATCGTGATATTGATCATTATGGTGAAACGATAATATGTATTAGATAAAGCGCTAACAAGGATTACAATCATATATGTATAATAATGTATGAATATGATAAATATGAAAATGAGGAATTTAAGAAAATTGGCAAATTGGAAAGTTAGAAAATTGGACTCGAGTCGCAGATTTTAATCTGAAATGCCTACATAGCCTATAAAGGCATATCAGTCCACATAGTGTGCATGCGGCATAAGGGAGGGGTTTATACCATAGATTTGAATGGGATTTTATTAAATGTGCGTGTGTGGAAAATCTATTTTTAGTTTTGAAAAAGTGTGATGGATAATATCGTTCAGAATTTATAGACGTAACCCTCTTTTTGTTTGTTTTGGATTTCTTTTATAGAAAATAAAGTATATGCAATAGACTAGTAAAAATGTAATATGTTAATGTGTATAAACTAAAGTGAAAATAGATTATGAATCTAATGTATTTAATGCAAAAAACAATTGTGTAATTTTAAGAGAGAGAAGGATTTGGACCTTCTTTGAAGTTTGATCTTTAATCTGTGATGAACTCCCTTGGATGTGAGATGAATGTTGGATGAGAGAGAATGAGATTTTTCCAAAATACGTATGAAAATGATTGGAATGTAACCTTGAATGGAATTTCGCATGAAGAAACTTTGCTGATTACGAGAGATTGTTGTTCAGATCAGTGATGCTGATGGATCTAAGGTATGCTTTGGGAGTGAGGTCATGCCCTCTATTTATAGGTTCAAGGGTTGTGTTAATGAACATGGCCCTAGTCATGCCTATCGATAGGTAACCCTCGACACACTACCGATAGGCAGGGAAATGGACCTGCCAATCAGTAGTCTCGTGCAGATTGTTCTGGAACAACAACCGTAGAACGTAATTCGTTAATCCAAATCACACAGGTAACATCATTAGAAATGTAATTTCAAGACCTTCAAGATTCCTTTGGACCGCTCCCAGGTCTGAGAGTTGACTTTGGGTCAAATGTGGCTCGAAACGTACGTTGGTCCTTTGGACGGGAGATCATCAGACGGAAATGGGTCGTTCGTCCAAACGGTAAGTTATAATCGCGTAAGGGGCAGAGTGTTGGAAAGGTTAGGTAAGTTACTTCAACATTCCAAAGAGCTTCACTTGGTTCGAAAAGCTGACCTTGGTCAACTGGGGCCTGAAAATTCTCGGTGACCTCTCGGAGTAAAACGGATCGTTCGTCTCTACCGTAAGTCCGAATCGCACATGGGGTGGGCTGTTGGAAAGGGTATTCAATGAACTTTGAAGATTCATTTAGTCTCATTTGAGATGAAGATTTGACCTTGGTGAAATGGAGCTCGAAAGCGCCCGATGGCCTCCGGATCGATTTTCAAGGGAAAACTGATCGTTTGTTCGAACAGTTATGTCGTTTCACACATGGGATGGAAAATTAGAAAGGTGTTTCAATTCCCTTTGAACATTCAAAGAGGTTTCTCTCTGATAATGAAGTTGATTGGGGTAAAATTGGGGCCCGGGAGCGCTCGGTGGCCTCCAGATAAATTGTCAGTAGTAAAATGGTTCATTCGTTCGAACCGTTATGTCGATTTTCACATAGGGTGGACCGTTGGAAAGGGTATTAATAACCCTTAATAGATTCAAAAACTTTCACTCTGACAATAGAGTTGACTGGAGTCAAATGGGGCCCAGGAGTGCCCGATGGCCTTTATATCTGTACCTGGAGTACGACCTAGGGTTTGTAGTGCAATGGGGGAGTTCTAAGGACGTAAGGAGAGACTTAGGGGGGGATATAATGTGGTGTCTAAAGCTACCTCTATCTAACACAATGTCAAGTGACACCCCATATAGTCTCACTATCTTGACTATGAATAACATCACTTACTTCTCATTAGAGTAATTAGTTTTAACGATTAGTAAATGGGTCACCTTCATCAATATATCCATAATAACCCAAATAGAATCATGATTGTACTGTGACCAGGCTAACCCAATAATAAAATCCATACAGATGCTTTCCCATTTCTATTGAGGGATTTCTAAAGGTTGTAACTCCCCTGTTGGTCATTGGTGCTCCACCATTATTAACTGACAAGGAGAACATCTAGACACATAGTCAGCAGTATCCTTCTTCATTCTGGACCATTAATATGATTTCCTTATATTTTGATACATCTTGTCCCCTCCAAGATGCACTGTACACTATAATCCGTGAGCCTCCGCTAATACCATTCTTTGCCCTTCTGGATCCTTGGGTATTACTAACCGCCTTTGGAATCATAAACCCACTTTAGGTTCAATTAAAAAGGAAGGAACTCCACCCATTTATAGGTCTTTTACCTTTCCTTGACAAAAAGGATCCACCAAGTGGGTCTAAACTACCTATAAAATAATGGTCGGGGTAACCATCACCACGTCCATGAAAAATTCACTAAATCCATCTACCTCTATGTACTCCACCTCTCGGGCCAAAAATCTGGCAAGTCCTCTCCATGTTCCACCCATAAATCAACCAATGTAGCTAGCAACCTATGACTCATCATGTCTGCAACCACATTTTCATCTCCCGAGTGGTATTAGCGGATGGACAATTACAGGAGACTTTTATGATGGAGAATAAAGAAAACCATTCTCCCAAGAAATAATGCCTCCACATTCGAAGGGAAAAGACAATCGTTGTTAACTCCAAATCATGCGTTAGATAATTACCGTCACGTATCTTTAAATTTCGAGAGGCATAAGTTATAGGACTCTCTTCTTGCATCAAAACTCTGCCCAAACCTTAAAGTGACGCATTCATAAATACCATATACTCAATGCCTTCCCTAGTAAATGCAAGAAGCGGAGTAGTTGTGAGCCTCCCCTTGATCTCCTCAAATGATAGCTAATAATTAGCATCCCAACAAATGATTTATATTTTCGGGTTAGGTTGGTCAATGGCCATGCAATTCTCAAAAAGCCCTGATTAAACCAACAATAATAGCTTCGCTAAGTATAAAAAAATCTCCTAGTCTCTATCGGTGTCATGGTCCGTCTCCACTCCATCACCGTGGATACCTTGATAGGATCGACAAAAATACCTCCCTCTGACACAATATGCCCCAGGAGCTACACTTCCTTGAGCCAGAAACTGTAGTGGGAAAACTTAGTACACAATTTGTTCTCCCTCAATGACTATATCAAAAATATCAAATGATGAATATGTTCCTCCTACAAGTGTGAGTATGTCACAATGTCGTTGATAAATATAATGGCGAATTGATCTAGATATTGGAAAAATACACGATTCATAAGATCCATAAAAATGAAAGTCAGTCTGAATGGCATGACTCGAAACTCATAAGACCCATAATGAGTGAGAAAAATTGAATTTGGAACATCCTCGTCCCTAATCCTTAACTAGTGATATCTTATGCACAAATCGATCTTTGAAAATAACGACGCCCCTCTCAATTGGTTAAATAAGTCATCTACGTGGGGCAATGGATACTTATTATGTATCGTGACTTTATTCAACTCGCGCTAATCATCACATAACTAAAGTGTTCTGATGATGTTATAAACATCACCACCAAATAAAGAGGTAGTAGAGCTCAAAAAGGCATAACAATGGCAGCAAATAACAACACAGATATTAGAAGGTGGTGAGGAGAAGAGGAAAAACACACCCATATAAGTGGTTCGGAAATTGTCTACGTCCATTGTCAAAGTGAGTGTAAGTATCACTATCAAAGGAGGGCGCCAATGGCCTTAGCAATACAATCACTCCACATTCTCTATCTTCTGTAAATGCACTAGAGTTTGGCTAGGGTTTGTAGTTTAGGACCCTCTACAAGGTAGGAGAAGACAAGTATATATAATACCTGGGGGTGTAGTGGACCCCCAGGCATGCAATGAGCATGTATAGGATGATCTAGCATATCTAGTGAAGCCACCTGTCACTGTCACATGTAAAGGATGGTGATGAAATGTTCCCTCACGTGCTAAGAAGATTAAGTTGTAACGGTTTGCCCACATGGGATATGCCATGTTGGGATCTTATATTGCTCGTACGATAGATGTCATCTTGGGGGTCTCGGCCTAGAGTCTATCATCCTGGTCCCGACTGAGGCTGAGATAATATTAATGCTAGAGAGGGCTGAGGCTGAGTTGATGAGGCAGTCCCCTGATGGGAGTCCTCCTTGATCTCTGTCATCCTAGTCTCTACTGAGGCTGAGATGGCCTTGATGCTGGAGAAGGCCGAGGCCGAGGCACAATGTGATGATCTATGAGGTTGAGGATGAGCTGCTATATGAGAGCTATGAGGTTGTGGCCGAGACCGACGTCTTCTGTTCTGACCCTTAGGCCGAGGTATCAAGTTCACTACATGATGGCTGAGGTTGCTTCCATGATGTCTGAGGTTGCCAATAACAAACTGATGATCTTGCGTTGATAGGTGCAAATATAGTCTCGGCTTTAGTGATCAGGTCGAGGTTAATTAAGCCATGGACGACCCTTATCTAGACGAACCTGCTAATGATTGAGCCGTGGTCAGTGCTACTGAGGCCGAACCTTATCTGGACGAGCATGCCAAAGATTAAGCTGTGGCCGACCCCACTGAGGCCTAACCTTATCTGGATGATCCTGCCAATGATTAATCCTTGGCCGGCCCTTATCTGGACGACCCTGCCAATGATTAAGCCATGGACGACCCTATTGAGGCTGACCCTTATCTGGATGACCCCTCTAATAATTAGCCAACCATTATCTGGACGACCCCGCTAATGATTAAACTATGGCCGACCCAACTAAGGTCGACCCATATCCGGACGACCCCGCCAATGATTAAGCTGTGGCCCACCCTACTAAGGTCGACCCTTATCTGGATGACCCCCAAAATTATTAATCCATGGTCGACCCTACTGAGGCCTACCCTTATCTGGACGAACCCACCAATGATTAAGCCATGGCCGACCCTACTGAGGCCGACCCTTATCTGGATGACCCCACCAATGATTAAGCCATGGCCGACCCTACTGAGGTCGTCCCTTATCTGGACAACCCTGCCAATGATTAAGTTATGGCCGACCCTAATGAGGGTGACCCTCATCTGGATGACCCCACCAATGATATGTGAGGATCTTATGATGACTCGGTGGTGAGATATGATGATCGTCATCCTAAGAGACGAGGGTACATTTTGGTCATATCAATTACCCCCTAGCCCTTAGTCTTCAATGTAGATTGAAGGATGAGGGATAAAGTATCTTTGGGCCGAAAAGTTGATGAGACATTGTTTCATGTGGTGGACGAGGCTGAGGGTGCTTGGGTCATAAGACCTCTGGCATTTAAATCCTTCTCAGTACTTTGCACAAACTAATGGTATCGCTGGTGGTCGGCCTTACCCGAGGGGTCCTTTTTGGGATGAGAATTATATAATAAGCTAGTCCTTTAGCAGGATGAGGCTGTGTTCGTCCATGTCGAGATGATGAGTCGATCTTCTGATAGGACAGTTATTGGCAATGAGATCCTTAGATGCACTGTCATGGACGAGGACAAGGCTTCCTGAGTCAACCGTCAAACCGAGTCATAATATCTCTTTGTCTGATGATTTGTTAAGGTCGGCCTTGGCCGAGGGGTCCCAAACTTATACAAGGGTATACTTGGGCATATCAATGATGTTCGTCTCTAACCAAGCCAATGGTTTCAAAGTATGATATCACCAAGTTAATGGCATTTCAAGATATGAGGCCACGAAGTTAATTATGTTTTAGATATGAGATCACCAAGTTAATGATGTTTGTCTCAGATATGAGCCCACCAAGTTAATGATGTTAACTCTCATGTCACCAAGTTAATGATGTTTCAGATATGAGATCACCAAGTTAATGATGTTTCAGATATAGGATCTCCAAGTTAATGATGTTAACTCTCATGTCACTAAGTTAATGATATTTCAGATATGAGATCACCAAGTTAATGATGTTTATCTCAGATATGAGGCCACAAAATTAATGATGTTAACTGTCATGTCACCAATTTAATGATGTTTCATATACGAGATCACTAAGTTAATGATATTTATCTCAGATATGAGGCCACCAAGTTAATGATCTTAACTCTCATGTCACCAAGTTAATGATGTTTCAGATATGACATCACCAAGTTAATGATGTTAACTCTCATGTTACCAAGTTAACGATGTTTCAGATATGACATCCCCAAGTTAATGATGTTTATCTTAGATATGAGGCCACCAAGTTAATTATGTTAACGCTCATGTCACCATGTTAATGATGTTTTAGATATGAGATCACCAAGTTAATGATGTTTGTCTCTACTCGTCTCGTCCTTAGCCGAGAAGAGTATAACAAAATGATTTTTTCAAATTTAGTTTTACTGAATTACGGTGTTAGACCACGTCCCCTCTCATTATTTTGAGTGTGTATGGACGAGATGACCCTCATCCATATACTGTCTTTTCGCCGAGCGGAGCATAAAATTATTTTTGAATTTGAATCCACCAAATTATGGTGTTCTTCCACGTCCCCTCTCGTCATTTTGAGAGTGTATAAATGAGGGTTGTCTCGTCCATATACTATCTTTTCACCGAGAGGGTTTCTCACCAAAATGATGATGTTTTATAGTTTAAGACGAGTTAAAACATGTAACTGAACACTTCGTATGAGAAGAATATGAGAGAGCACACATGAAATTTTTCATTGATCTTTTGTTATAAGATAGATAGTCGATATATATGAGGTAGCGACTACATTAAAACTCACCTAATAAAGAACACTCGCCCCAGTCAGAGATAATAGAGGGTCGTATTTGTGGATGAAGAGTTATCGGTCAACTTTTGATGAACTTTTAATGAAGCCGACCCTTTGGAGCAACATCTTATAGTGGGAGGCCGGGGTCAACTTCTCCACGATTGTCCGATTCTTCATTATACAGTTCTTGATCTAGACAATCTATCTCTTAGGTCACACCCTGGGCCAAGCCTTTCAAAGGTCGAGCTTTGACTCAATCTGTCAAAGGTCGAGCCTCTTGGATGACCATCTTGGCTTGGTCGCACTAGAGGCACGGTTTCTCTTGAGATCTCATAGGGCTCCTAACATTCTACCAGAGCATCGTCCCCAGCCTCTAAATCGTCACACTGGTCCTCCAGGTAGGGTTGACCTTGCCTCCCCAGGCGTAAATGCCTGGGGTCAACAACGTCTCTCCTCCATTGGCGAGGTGGGACCTCCTTTAGTGGTGCCTGGGGTGGTCCCCTGGCATCTTCGCGTTGAGCTAAGGCAGTCAGAGTGATAAATTCTGGTGCTCCTCCGACTGGACTTATGAGGATGTTTTGGTTCAAGGCAGCAACTTGCTCTTACATAGCCTATTAGCTGGATGCCAGTGACTTCAGTGCCGCCGCCACCTCTGCCATCTCTGATTGAGGAGTGGTATTATTGGTGCTAGTTCCACCAATAGGAGGTGGATATTATGATGCCATAGTCTAACCTTGATTGTGGATGAGCTGTAAACTGAAGAGAGCTTAAAAACTCGACAGGAGCTCTTTCAATGGTGGTTCAAACCAAGAAACGGTGTGTTTGGACCACCACCAGAGAATTCGGTGAAGAGTAAGCTAAGATAGGAAGAAGATGACTATTTATGTTCCCATAAATGGTGCCAAAGTGATGATGTTGTAAATAGCACCACCAAATAAAGAGGTAGTAAAGCTCAAAAAGTCATAATAATGGCAGCAAATAACAACATAGATATGTAGAACGAGGTGAGGAAAAGAGAATAAACACACTAATATAAGTGGTTCAGGAATTTCCTATGTCCACTGTGCAAGTGAGTGTAAGTATCACTATAAGAAGAGGGCTCTAATGGCCTTAGAAATACAATCACTCCACTTTCTCTCTCTCTACCTTAAATGCACTAGAGTTTGGCTAGGGTTTGAAATTGAGGACCCTCTACAAGGTAGGAGAAGACAAGTATATATAGTGCCTTGGGGTGTAGTGTAGCCCCAGGCATGCAATGAGCATGTGTAGGATGATCTAGCCAATCTAGTGAAGCCACCTGTTACTGTCACATGTAGAGGATGGTGATGAAATATTCCCTCACGAGCCAAGAAGATTTGGTCATAACGGTTTGCCCACGTTGGATTTTCCATGTTGGGATCTTATACTCCTCGTATGATAGATGTCTTCTGGGGGTCTCGGCCTAGAGTCTATTATCCTGGTCCCGATTAAGGCTAAGACGACGTTGATGCTAGAGAGGGACGAGGCCGAGTTGATGAGTCAGTCCCCTGATGGGAGTCCTCCTTCGTCTCTGTCATCCTAATCTAGGTTGAGGCCGAGATGACCTTGATGCTGGAAAAGGCCAAGGCTGAGGCACAATGTGATGATGTATGAGGCTGAGGTTGAGGCCGAGACTGAGTTACTGTATGAGAGCTATGAGGCTGTGGTCGAGGCTGACGCCTTCTGTTCTGACCCTTAGGATGAGGTACCAAGTTCACTGCATGATAACCGAGGTTGCTGTCATGATGTCTGAGGTTGCCAATAACAGACTGATAATCTTGCACTGATAGGTGCAAATGTAGTCTCGGCTGTAGTGATCAGGCTGAGGTTGATTAATCCATGGCCGACCCTACTGAGGCTGACCCTTATCTGGACGACCTTGCCAATGATTAATCTGTGGCCAACCCTATTGAGGCCAAACCTTATCTGGATGACTCTGCCAATGATTATGCTATGGCCGACCCTACTGAGGTCGACCCTTATCTGGACGACTTTGCCAATGATTAGGATGACCTTGCTATTGATTATGCCGTTGTCGACCCTACTGAGGTCGACCCCTCCAATGATCAAGCCATGGCTGACCCTACTGAGGTCGACCCTTATCTGGACGACCCTGCCAATGATTAAGTCGTGGCCGACCCTACTGAGGCAGACCCTTATTTGTATGACCCCAACAATGATTAAGCCATGGACGACCCTACTGAGGCCGACCCTTATCTGGATGACCCCACCAATGATTAAGCCATAGCCGACCCTTATCTGGATGTCTGCTAATGATTAATTCGTGGTCGACCCTTATCTGGATGACCCCGCTAATGATATATGAGGCTCTTGTGATGACTCAGCCGTGAGATGTGATGCTCGTCATCCTAATAGACAAGGGTACAATTTGGTCATATCGTGTTCCATCCTTTTTTATTATGAATAATAGCAGAGTTCCCCATAGAGATGTACTCTTTCGAATAAACCTTGACTGATAAGCTATTTTGGATCCTGCCACTTTCTCATTTCCATGGGTGCCATAACGTAAGTTACTCTTGCAATGGGTCGGGTACCCAAGGCTAGGTTAATACAAAAATATATCTCTCTCACCTATCGTAACCTCGATACCTCCTCAGGCACGTCTGAAAACTCCTTGATCCCTTAGATAGAATATAGAGGTATCATAAGCTCCTCAGACATAGTCATGCCAATATAGCATAAATGGGTGCCAAAATCCCCCCCAAGTCGAGGCATAGCCATGTAAAACTTATCTTGACCTGGAATGGTGAGCGTAATTGTCATCCCTTATAATAAATCTGGGGATGCTATGTTGCCAACTAATCCATCCCTAATATAACGCCATAATTACCCATATCTAACAACAACAAATCGATGGAAAAACATAGCTTGTAGATCACTATAACAACGCCTCTAAAAATTTGGCATAACGCAACTCCCCCACCTACTGGAATGTCTACATGCATAACAACCTTATAAGCTATATCTATTACGATTGATGCAATAGAAAATCCAAAACTACGAAAGAATGTGAATCTCCGTATCGAAAAGAACTCATTCATGACTACCATAAACATAAAACATACACTCTATAAGGCATGGCTACTCTGATAAGTCCTGTTGGGAAATGTTGAACACATGTCCTTAATGCATCTCAGGGATTACCTATGCCTGACCTCTAGGAGGAGGTAATGCTAGGTAATAAGGTTCATATGGGAGGGATTGAAATTGAGATGGGCATGAAGTGTTGACTGACGCCCCTACTAAAACTATTTTGGGATGAACACCTTAGGGAGTTTCCTAAATGAGTGTCCTAACTCCCCATAGGCATAACATGCCCCACCAAAAGGGTGACCCCGCTGGAGATCGTACTGCCACTTATCCTACCCCTAGGGCCTGCCAAACTAATGTTGTGCCTAACTCTACTAGCCCTACCCTATTTGGCTAAGCTGGCTCTGATGCTCCTAACCCAGACGCACAAACTGAGGGCCTAAGTGCCCCTGACCCTATCGTCCCTGTCAGCGATTCTCATAACCTTTCAATCTCTTACGGGAATGCTCCCATGGTGCTAGCACTCTATGTAACTGGATAGAGCTTACCTGTGCTAGGGAAGACTCCCCACCCTCTGATACCTATGGCTCTTGGCTATCTCCTTATCTTTCCTTCTTAGGATCCTTCTCTCTCTCTCCCTCTCCCCCTCTCTCTTTCTCTTAAGAACTTATGATGATCATCAGAAAAGAACAAATAGACATATACCATTTGGAGGTATATGATAAATACCAAATTTCCCATTAAAACATACATAATCTTCCAATTAAGAGATCTCATAAACTAGTCCATATTCAAATCCTTAGATTTATCTACCCCTGGGGCAAAATGTATAAAACGAGTGAACTCCCAGTTATACTCAACTACGTTTCTACCGTACTACTTATGCCTATCAAACTATGCTCTCAACTTCCTCTTCTATTAAGATGGGAAGCACTTTAAGACAAAATTGATCCTAAACTGTGATAGAGTCATTTAGGTCCTCTCTTATGGGGTAGTAATAGGCTCCCACAAATCTAGGGCATTTCTCACCAACCTGAATCTTGCCAACATCTGTTGTTGGACTTCTGTACACTCAACCAACTTCAAATGATGCTCAATTTCATGCCTCAACTAAAGTGCCACTATGGGATCATACAATCTCACAAACTCTTGAGAGTGTCCCTTCCCAAATGCAGTCCTAGCACGCTCATGCATGGGTGGTCTATTAAGGAGCATGTACAGGTACAACTATGGGCGACCGATGCTTCTGCTGGAGGGTTGTCATAATCGCTGCAAAAGCCTTGGAGATAACAATAGCTAAATCAGTTGGCGCCATAGTTGGTACTTGACCATATGGTGCGATAGGTGGTAGTTATTATGGCGGCTGAGGGGCATCATCCTCCAACTGATTAATCTTTATAGATCTCTATCGTCCCTGACATCTCCAAAATCTCTCCATCTAAAAGAGAGTATTCCAAAACGAATTAATAATCATGCAAGACCTAAATTACAAATTCTAAATATAGGGATCTAAAGTATCAAAGAATGCACATGTGGAAGTTACGATAAATGCACTCATGACCCCTAGGACACTAGAACTTGGAATTCCCTAATACCAAATGTGACATCCCGTAATATTTAAGAATAAATTTATTCGTTCTAAATTAAACATTAAAGGAGTCTAAAAAAATGAGTACCATTATAAGCATGCAAGAGAAGAAATAAAATGAAATCAAAATGAATATTCATAATGAAATATATTACACAACTCTGATACCATCCACATGAATCAAATCTAACATTCTCAAAATATCTAACTATAGGCTATATAAAATCTGCATACAAATGCGAGTGCTTCTCTACTATAAAGGAAAACAAATGAGTTGTTAGAACTAGCATGAAAGCTACTGAAACCTACATCCTAAAATAGAACTGCAACTAAAGGATGAATGATAGTGACATTATTGATTAAGGCTACGGAACGGGCAACCTCGTTCCTAAAACATTAAATCTAAAAATTGACATCAACCTTAAAGATAAGAAAAGTATAACGAAAGTTGGAATAAGTCTTAAATATGCATATGATTTAGCTTTTTAACATCTTTTCGATTTACCCACCCTCCAATCCTAATATCACGTGCATCTAAGAATCCAAATTCCAAGTGACCCCATGTTTAAGTTTTATTCTACACATATGAAAAATAAAAGTTTAAATTCATGATAACATTACATCAATAAAATTTAAGTTTTGTAGTCTTAGAGTTTAAGGATCACGTAATAATTCAAGCAATGACGTCTATCACTAATACCTTTGGGCATCACTCGTGCGTACTAAGTATAGTTTTAGGACATCTCGAACCTAAGACCTCATGAAAGGAAGGGATAAATCACCACGTATGCTTGTCATATAACCTACATTAAAGGAAATATCCTGGTAATCAATATCGAACATGGGTAACTTGACGTGTGACCATGGGGTAAAAATTTGCTAAGGTATCTTGTCTACTGACCGAGGTACCATAGCAATTTGAGTAGTACGTGCCCTTTTAAATGGAATTATCCCTTAGTACATTCACCAAAAGTACTCATGCATGGTATTCATTACATAAATAAGACAATAATTTATATCCATCTTAACTACAGAATTTGAGTTCCGACTAACTTTATCCACTTGAATTTCCTTTAAAAGTAATTAAGAACTCCATCAAATACCTTAAATTAAAGTCATCCAATTCATACTATAAACAAGGTCATATGTATCAATTTAGGTCAGTAGTCATCCTAAAAAATCCCTAAATATCATGTTCTCAAAATAAATAAAAAAAGAAGATAATTTTCCAAAATCTCTGATGGCAGCGGTTGATCGCGGGAACAGGGCCAGTCAACCGTGTGCTTTAGTGTTTTCAAAGATTCCTGTACAAGGGTTGTCGTATGCACTCAACAAAATAAAATTCAAACCTCCATTAAATACCAAAAAACCTTTATGTATGATTAACATAACATATCAACAATATGTCCACATAAAAAACATGACTCGCACACTATTATATCATCAAAATCCCAATTAAAGTTCAAGAACCAAAATAAAACCCATTTTCTCGCTCCAGAACCTTAACATTCCAATTGTCAACAATTTGATTTCAATTCTCTACATAATATACATATGATCCTAGGTCTTTGAATGGATTATATTAACAAAATAGAACCTATTCAAGATCTAATGAAAGCATATAAATTTGTGGGAAGATTCAATCAAAATGATGCTAAATTTAATCCTTATTAATTATTAATTGGGTTAATTATTAAATTACCCGGATTAAATCCAATAATTAGATTTTAATCACTTATTTAGGGTTTTGGTTCAAAAGAATATGAATAATTTACAACAAATTCAATTATACAAGAATTCAAATTAAACCTGGCTCCAAATTGGTGTAGAACTAGGTCTCCAATCTTCTAAATCCTCTCTCTTCCTTTTAGTCTTCTCCTCTCTGATCTCTTAGATCTCCAATTTTGTGTTTTGTGTTCAACAAGCCTCCTAATGGTTCAATACTAACTCTTAAATACCTAATTGGGATTGGGCCTAATTTGGGGTCTTGAATAGCTAAACCAAAATGCCCCTTAACTAGTTTAAAAGTCTCCCATTCATATTCTAAGTCAAATAAGTCATCATTTTAAATAGTCTTAACCACTTAGTCCATCATCCTTATATGAATGATAGTAAACAACACATATAATATTTTTTAGCTAAATTATTCATATTTTACTTGAATCATATTCAAACTATATATTAAAATTAATCATAATTTTCTTGAATCATAATAAAAATATTTATTAACGTTTTACCATATCTTTATTTGAAAAATTATTTATATACATGTAAGTAAGTTGTGACATTACACGTCAATCAAGAACACATAATATTTTATTTATATATCTTTTAATACGGGGTATTACATTCCTCCCCTCTATTCAAGTAACTTCTTCCTCGAAGTTTGGAATATACCTGACTAGAATAACTTTAGAAACCTCTCCCATGTCCTCCTCGCGCTCCCAGGTGGACTATTCCTCACTATGATGTCCCCACTGAAATATCACTAGCATAATGACTTTCGATCGTAGGATCAACTCTCTACGATCAAGGATATGATGGGGTCAGGGTCTCTCTTTATAACTAGCATACTATTGCAACTCAAGTCCATATAGATCTATGTGTTGATACTCATCCTCATGCCTCAATTATTTCCTCAACATGGATACGTGAAAATATCATGTACCCTCTGAAGGCCATAGGGCAATGCTAGATGGTACGCCACTGGGCACACTCTCTCATTAATTAAGAAGGGGCATATGTATCAAGGAGCCAACTTCCCCTTAGTTCCAAATTTAACCACCCATTTCATTAGGAATATTCTCAAGAACACTTTACCCCCCACTAGGAATTCCAATTTACTCCTCCCCTTATCATCATTACTCTTTTGATGATCTGGGGATATCTTCATTCTAGCCTGAATGAACTCTACTTTATTAAAAATGTATTTGATAATACACGGTGCAAACATTTGATGTTCCTCTAGTCCTGCCCAAAAAGAAGGTGAATAATATGGTCGTTCGTATAATGCCTCGTACGGTTCCATCCCAATTGTCTTCTGATGGCTACTATTTTAGGAGAACTCAATAAGCAGTAAATGTACATTCGAAATCCCCGGTCTAACACGCTACCCTGAGCATATCCTCCAACATTTTATTCACCCTTTATGTCTGGCCATTCGAATGTGGGTGAAAAGTCATGCTTCAACACAACTGACCTCCCATTACATATTGGAATGCCTTAAAAAAATGGGACATAAAGTGCTACCCCTATTTTACACGATGTCAGGTGGCACCGCATGTAGTCTCACTATCTTGGCTATGAATAATTTTTCATAATAATCTGTAGAGTAATCAGTCTTAATGGGTTTGAAATGGGCCACCTTCATCAATCTATCCACAATAACCCAAATATAATTGTGATCGTGCTACGATCGCAGTAACCTAACAATAAAATCCATCAAGATGCTTTCCTATTTCCATTGAGAAAATTTCAAAAGTTTGTAACTTTCTTATTGGTCACTGGTGCTCCACCTTTACCAACTAACAAGTAGGACACCTGGACACATATTCAACAATATCCCTCTTCATTTCGACCCACCAATACAATTGCATTATATCTTGGTACATCTTGTCCCCTCATGGATGCACCGTGTACCATGATTTTTGAGCCTCAACTAACACCGTTTTTCACACTTTTGGATCATTAGGCACTACTAACCACCCTTAGAATCATAAACCTACTTCAGATCTGATTAGGAAGGAAGTAACTCTGCTTATTTGTATCTATTTTACCTTTCCTTGACAAAAAGGATCCACTAACTGGGCCTATACTACCCGTGAAATAGTGGTTGAGGAAACCGTTATCACGGCCATAAAAACTTTTGCTAAATCCATCTACCTAAGGGTACTCCACCTCTCGGGCCAAAACTTTGGCATGTCCTCTCCATGTTCCTCCCATAAAGTGGGAAATATAGCTACTAACCTATGCCTCAGCATGTCTACAACCACATTTTCCTTCCTCAAGTGGTATTATATTGAAAAGTGATCGTCTTTTACGAACTTCAACCATCACCTCTCCATTATATTTAAATCCCTCTATGTGAACAAGTACTAGTGACTTTTATAATTGAAGAATAATGAAAACCGATCTCCCAATAAATAACGCCTCTAAATTACAACGGTAAAGACAATTGATTCTAACTCCAAGTCATGCATTGGGTAATTACCCTCATATGTCTTCAACTTTCGAGAGGAATAAGATATAGGCCTCTCTTTTTGCATCAAAACTCCATCCAAATCATGAAGTGGCGCATTTGTAAATATTATACACTCAATGCCTCCCCTAGGAAATGCTAGAACCAGAGCGGTTGTGAGCCTCTCCTTGAGCTTCTCAAATGCTCGCTGACAATTAGCATCCCCAAAAACAATACGTCTTTTTGGGTTAGGTTGGTCAATGGATCTATAATTTTGAAAAGCCCTTAATAAACAAGCGACAATAGCCCACCAAATGGAAATATCTCTTAACCATTGTCGGTGTCATGGGTTGTCCCCACTCCATCACCGTAGATACCTTGATAGGATTGAAAAAAATACATGTCTCCGACACGATATGCCCCGGGAACTACACTTCCTTGAGCCAAAAATTGCACTAGGATAACTTAGCATACAATTTATTCTCTCTTAATGTCTATAGCACCAATCTCAAATGATGAGTATATTCCTCCTCCAAGCGGGAGTATATCAAAATACTGTTGATAAATACAATGAAAAATTGATCCAGAGACTGGCAAAATCCACGATTCATAAGATCCATTAAGACGCCAAGCATATTAGTCAGTCCGAATGGCATGACCTGAAACTTGTAAAACCCATAACGAGTGAGAAAAGTTGGATTTGGATCATCCTCATCCCCAATCCTTAATTGGTTATTTCCTGTGTGCAAAATTGTGACAACCTGAATATAATTATGATAAATTATGTTTAAATAATGATTACCTTATGTGATATGGATAATATGTTATTAGTATATATAATGTTAAGTCATTATGTTTAGTCTAATCCTACCTTCATAAAGCATGAAAATGTCTAATTAGTTACAAATGGGAGATGTTGAAGTTTTCGATAGGAATGTTCATGTTTAAGGCTAGTTTTGACCTATATGAAATTATAACAAAATTGTGTCTATCCTAGAAACCAAAGAACCCCAGAGTTGGTTTGCTATTTCATTCCTCTTGCTTGATTGATCTAGATAATTTTACCAACACTCACACACATTAGAATCGCATTCATACATTTCATATTTCATATAATTGTGTGTATATATGTTGAGTGTGTTTAATTCCCTAAAATTGTCTTTTAATATTTTTTTGGGAATTTTATAAACTTTTAAAATAAGGTTTTTATTAATTAAAATTTGTTTTTAAAAGTTTTGGGGTCAATCTGCAATTATGTATTGGTGGTTATATTGGCTGGATGTTTGCTTGGGTAGAATTCGAAAGCGTCAGAGACTTCAGGGTGCGTTGGTAATTATGTTTGGACGCGCGTTTGTTAATCCATTTTTGGCCAACATATGTTGCATCCTTATTGGTTGAATCTGTGTTTCTTCTAAGAGAGTAAAACATCGAATGTTAACAGCCCTTGGATCTTGATTATCAACGAGCTACATGCGCTCCTACATAATCCATGTGAACCTCTTTTGAGCCAATCAGGAGTATTATAACCACTACCTCTTTTTAAACCATTGGATCAAAGTCAAACATATAAGACCAGATCCTAGCCCTTGATCTTGGTCTGTGTTCTCGAATCTTCTCAGCCTCATATAAAAGGACCCATACCCTCAGCCATCTAAGACTTTTGCCACTTTGTTCATTCGAGAGAGAAGAGAGAGAAGAGAGGAGAGAGAGAGAAACCCGAGTTAGGAAACCCTAACCCTAATTCGTCCAAAACTATTTCAAACCGTATCCTCTTTCAAAACCTGTATATACCAAACACAACCTTGAGTGTTTAAGATATTTTGAGTGATTGGTTTGTTAGTTTTGTTGCTATAACCTCTTCGTTCCCAGATCTTGTTATCAACTTAAACATATTTTTAGATCTGTGTTTCTTCTTTTATAGAAACCTTAGATCTAAAACGTTTCATGTTATATTACACATAGATCTACATTTTTAGTTTCTCATCTTGAGAAAATATTTGTTGATTTGGTTCTGTAAATGTTTTTAACTTCAAAATCAACAAAATACTTTTCTGTTTCTAGTTCTTTTGAAACAAGACCTTTGACCAAGTTTGGAACCGCACTTGGTGATTTTCAATCTCAAAAATATTTTCAAAACCTGAGATTGATTAAGATCTTGATACGTCTTCTGAGCAAGATAGCCATGGATTCTGGGATTATTGTAAAGGTCAAATAAGGTTATGTTTTGTGAGAAGAGAGAAATATAAAATCACAGCATATAGTTCTTATATGTAATTTGTTAGGATTGGTTGTATGAAATAAGTGTGTGTGCATGCATGCATGTGTTAGAAAGAACCTCCACAAACACTATCACCCTAACACACTAAAAGTGTTGGTAATAAGATCTCAAGAACAAGAGTCGACGTAAGGAACTTGAACAAGTTGGAAGTTAGCAAACTGGGAGAACAACATCAACAATCAGAATTGCAGAGAAGTTATAAGGACACCAGAGAGTACATTCCTAAACTTGTATAGGTCCGAGTTGTATGAATGTTTGTTATATAGTTTGTAACTGTTAAAATTTTTTTTAGTGAATTTCTGGTTTACTCCGTAGAGGGAGTCGTGGATGTTTCCTCAATTGGGTGAGGTTTTACCACGTAAAAAGTTCTTGTTCTTAATCTTTCTACATCTCCTTATCTAATTCTTGGTTGTGCTGAGTTTAAAGTTTTTTAAACTGATTTATTAAATCTGTTATCATATCTTGAACAGATCTCGTACATATTTTTTAAACACATCTTGTGATTAATTAGTTTTAGTTTTAAAGAAAAGAGTTTCTTTAAAAAACTATTCGGAGTTACTTAAGTAGTTTAATTTTATATTAAACGGCTTTAGTAATAGATTTTCAATTGGTATCAGAGATTTGTAAACGTCTTTTAAAAAGATCCTGTGTTTTTGAAATTGTTTTCTAAAAATCAAACATGGACGAGAAAAATGAAAGATTTGGTAACTTGACCAGACCTCCTATCTTTGATGGAACCAATTTTGCTTACTGGAAAGTAAGGATGATTGCTTTCATTCAAGGAACTTTGGGAGATGATGTCTGCGACAATGTTGAAAATTGATACATTTTTCCTACTAAACCAGCCACTGAAGGAAGTAATGAGAGGGTTAAAAAAGTATTAAGTCAGTTCACACAAGAAGATAAGCAAGTTTCTCGCAACAATAACAAAGGAAAGAATGCCATATTTATGTCCATAAATGAACATGAGTTCAAAAGAATCTCATCCTATACCACTTCCAAGGAAGCTTGGGAAACTTTAGTTACTGCTCATGAAGGTGAGACTTGAGTTAAGGCTGCTAAAACACAAATGCTCATTCAATAGTATAACTCTTTAATTATGTCTGAATCTGAGTCATTTGATGACTTCTATATGAACTTGACTAATATTGTGACAAAACTGCATGCTAATGGGATAACATATAACAGACATGAAATTCTATATAAAATTCTGAGATCATTACCACAGAAATTTCACAACAAAAGATATGTTATTGAGGAAATGTGTGACATAAATCTCACTCCTGAATTACTCAGTAGTAAATTAAGAACTGTGGAAATGGAATTAGAATTTAAGAAACAATTGACCGAGTCCCATAGGAAACAGACTAGTTCCAATCTGAGTTTTTCTTCTAAGTTGATTAAACCTGAGTTTAACATTCCAAATGATGACTCTGATGAGGAATGCGATATAAAGATTTTGGACAATCAGATTGCCTTAATGTCAAAACAGTTTAAGAAAATTATTAAGTTTAGAAACAACATGGCAAACAAACAAGGCAAGTCCAATTATACAACTCACTTTAATCATAAACCTCATGAGAAAAGTCAAGACAGACATTATAAGGACTCTCACACTAAACCTAATAGAGACTTTAAGAAAACTGTATGCTTTAGATGTGGAAAACTAGGACACATTTCACAAGATTGTAGAGTTAACTTGAACACTCAAAATAAACACGCTAGAGCCAACATTTGCAAGACATAGTATGATTCAAATGACTCTGAAAATGAGGAACCTGAGTCATCTGATGTTTTTGATCCTTGCATGTCGTTCTTTGATAAGATTATCTATAATGATGATATGCCTGTGTCTGTTAGTGAGGATGAATCTAGTAATTCTACTTCTGTTGTTGTGAATTATGCTGTTACTGGTTTAGATGCTTTAATTACTGAGAACATTGCTATTTCTACCTCGGGGTGTGTGAGTCAAAGGGAAAGCGATAATGACGATGTTAATGGGTGTGTGAGTCCAAGAAATGAAGCCTTAGGGGTCACTTCACACACTACACTTAGTGACTCGGACAATGAAGATCTCCCAGATATTCACACACTTTATGCTAAAACTCTCAAGAAAAGCACTAGACTAGAGAAGGTTGTGAAAGATCTCACCAAGAAGCTAGAAAATCTAAGCCTGATGGTCAAACTTAATGCTGAAGAGTATACTACCCAATGTCTAACTCATGAAAGTGAAATCACAATGTTTGATCAAAAACTGAGAAATTTGACTGAAACAAATGAAACTCTGGAGAAAAAATACAAAGGGACATTGTTAGAATTGGAACAAATTAAAGAAAAGACAGCAACTGTTTTAAAAAAATTTACTAAATTTGAAAATAACTCAAACTGTTTTGATGGATTTGTTGCTGAATTAAAAACCAATTCTGATGATCAAACTGGAATAGGGTTTTTCCCCAATTTGAAGACACAAACAAAATCCTTTGAACCTATCAAGTTTGTGTCAGGAGGTAAAAGACTTATTGAAACCTGTCCAGACTTTCATTCTCTAAAAACTGAGTTTGACTCAAAACATCAAAATTTTGACATTGGGGAATCAAGTTGCTCTAAACATGAAAGTTCTCCAAAGGCTAAATATGTTTGCCCCTTCATTAGGAAGAGTGAATCTACATTCAAAACTGTTCTATCTAGGAATAGGGTGCAAACTCAAAATTCCTTAAAGACAATGTTTAGAGTTTTTCCTAAGGAGACTCCTACCTTGAGCAACCTTTATTGCTCCTACTGCGATATATACGACCATTGTTTTGATGGTTGCTATGCTAGAAGACTAGTTAAACCTGTCTGTAATCCTCCTATTTATCAAAACTTTAACTATTCTAGGAGAAGCAGTAACAATTATGTTCTGCCTAGACAACCAGACAAAAACTCTAATTATAGGAAGAGAAAAACCAAACCTAAAAGAACATTCCCTAGACGGATTCCTAAACACTTTCCTAAGCCAAATGCTCATGTGTTTCATCAAATTCAAAATTATTCGCAAAATATTTTTCAACAAAAATCGAATGCTCGCAAATTTTATCAATTGAGAGCAAATAAAGGCAAAATGAAAACATGAGCAATTTGGTTTAGAAAAGATGATCTTTTACCCCAGATGAAGTGTAACATTGTTATTACTGCTTTAAAAGATGAACACACATCATCTGGTTGGTATTTAGACTCTGGATGTTCTAAACACATGACTGGGGATGATACAAAACTCTTGAACAAAACTAGCTTTGCTGGAGGAAAAGTTATTTTTAGTGATGGAGTATCATCTCAGATCATAGGTAAAGGAACTCTCCAAGAAGAAGGACTTCTTGTTCTTGAAAATGTTCTTCTAGTTAAAGGTCTTAAAGCCAATCTACTTAGTATCTCGTAATTTTGTGAATCAGATCATACTGTTACCTTTTCAAAGAACAATTGAAAATTTTTAAATGAAAAAGGTGAATGCAGAATTACGGGATTCAGGACCCCTGATAATTATTATACTGTCATGAATAATTCTGAAATCTGTAATGTTGCCAGAATGGATGACAATGAGATATGGCATAACAGGATGGGTCACATAAATTACGATAATCTTAGTAGATTGACTTCTCAAGAAATAGTTAGAGGAGTTCCAAAAATCAAATCCGTTTCTAATATTGTCTGTGGTTCCTGTCAAGAAGGAAAAATTGTTAAAGCACCTCATAAGAAAGTCAAAGATATCCTTACCTCTAACCCCTTAGAGCTCATCCATATGGACCTAATGGGACCCTCCCAAACTGTTAGTCTATGTGGACACAGTTACATTCTTGTTATGGTTGATGACTTCACTAGATTTACGTGGGTAGCCTTCTTAAAACAAAAGTCTGACACTTTTCAAACTTTCTTAAAAATACTTCTTTGGATTGAAAATGAGAAGGACACTCAAGTAAATAGAATTTGTAGTGATAGAGGTGGAGAATTCAAAGACACTGGTATAATAGAGTACTGTGACTATAATGGTTACAAACATGAGTTTAGTGCTCCTAAGACTCCTCAACAAAATGGTATCGCCGAGAGAAAGAATCGTAATCTTCAAGAGATGGCAAGTGTTATGTTACATGCCAAGAATTTGCCTAAATATTTTTGGGTAGAATCTATTCGTACCGTGTGTCACATTATCAATAGGGTCTATCTTAGAAAGAATTCCAAACAAACCCCTTACGAACTTTGGTATAAGAAAAAGCCCAATCTTAAGTACGTTAGAACCTTTGGTAGTACCTGTTATGTATGCAAAGATAGGGAACACTTGTCCAAATTTGAGAGCCGGGGAAAGATATTTTCTAGTTTACTCACCTAACAGTAGAGCCTACCGTGTTTATAATCTTCGCACTAAAATCTTGATGGAATCCATAAATGTAATTGTAAGTGACACTACTGTAGAGAGTAAGACTGGTGAATCAACTATTGAGGAAGTGCCTACAAATGTTTTAGAAAATGACTCTCCAGAAATAGATGAATCATTACCAATTGAGATACCTGAAGTACCTAATTAGGTTTCTAAAGAGCATCCCATGAATAACATTTTTGGTAATCCTAGTGAACTTGTGCGTACAAGATCTCAATTAAGAAATTATGCACATTATGCATGTTTTGTTTCCCTAGTGGAACCAAAGAATGTAAATGAGGCATTGAATGACTCTCACTGGATTTATGCTATGCAGGAAGAACTTCTTAAATTTGTCATTCATGATGTTTGGTATCTTGTACCTAGGCCTAATCACAAAAAGGTTATTGGCACACGTTGGATTTTTAAAAATAAGTCTAATGAAAGTGGGATAATTATTAGAAACAAAGCTAGATTAGTTGTTCAAGGATATTCTCAAATTGAAGGAATAGATTTTAACGAAACATTTTCTCTTGTTACTCATTTAGAGTCTGTTCTCCTTCTCTTTGCCATAGCTTGCCACTTGCATTTTACACTCTACCAAATGGATGTCAAATCTGCATTCCTTTATGGAATATTGACTGAAGAGACCTATGTAGAACAACCAAAAGGGTTCATTGACCTTCAATATCCAAATCATGTATTTCGTCTCAAACAGGCTTTGTATGGCCTTAAACAAGCGCCTAGAGCCTGGTATGAGCGTCTTTCCAGCTTCCTCTTAGATAAAGGTTTCAAAAGAGGTGGAAATGATCAAACCCTATTTGTCAAACATTTTGGCAAACACATGATTATTGCTCAAGTTTATGTTGACGATATTATCTTTGGATCAACTTCTCCCTCAGAAGTAAAATCCTTCTCTGAGATTAAGCATAAAGAGTTTCAAATGTCTCTTATGGGGGAGTTGCAATTTTTCTTAGGTCTTCAAGTCAAACAAAATTCAGAAGGATTATTTGTCTCTCAATCTAAGTACGCTTTAGAGATAGTAAAAAAATTTGGCCTTGAGAGTGCTAAATATGCTAAAACTCCCATGAGTACTACGGTAAAACTATCTAAAGATGAAACTGGAAAATTTATAGATCCAACTCTATATCGTAGTATGATAGGAACCTTGTTATACCTTATTGCCTCGCATCTTGATATAATGCATGTTGTGTGTGTATGTGCTCGTTATCAAAATAACCCTAAAGAGAGCCATCTATCTTCTGTTAAAAGAATCATTAAATATGTAAAAGGCACTCTGAACCTAGGACTTTGGTACACTAGTGATACACCAAGCACTATAATTGGATACACCGATGCTGACTCGGCTGGGTGTACTGATGATAGTAAAATCACATCAGGAGCATGTTATTATATATGTAATAATTTGGTAGGATGGAGTAGTAAGAAACAAAACTGCACATCACTCTCGACAGCTGAATCTGAATACATAGCCGCTGGAAGCTGCTGTGCTCAATTACTTTGTCTTAAATAAATGCTAAGTGATTATGGTATTCAAGAAAATCAATTGCATCTCTATTGTGATAATCAAAGCGCGATCAATATCTCTAAAAATCATGTTCAACACTCGCGAACAAAACACATAAAAATAAGACATCACTTTATACGCGAATTGGTTGAAACTAAGGAATTAGAAATCAATTATCTTCCTACTGATTTGCAACTCGCAGATATGTTTACCAAACCTTTAGATTACAATCGTTTTATTTCTTTGCGTAAATCAATAGGTATGGTGTGTGCTGATAAATCTCTTTGATCTCTAAATTTTTTCCCTTTGTCAATTTGAGACAAAATGGGGGAGAAATTTGAGTCTAATGAATCGTTTTACATATCCTAAACAGCTTGATCTTAGTGATTCATTGCAGGATTTTGTACAGTTATTCTCAATTGTTGTAATAGGGTATTCAATTGTAAATAGTTGAGTTATGTACTTTTGCTTTCTAGGAAATAGGTAGATAGATTTTTTTTAGGAATATGTTTCCTTATTCTTATTTCCCTACGAGTCCTAAATGACTCAAAGGAGATTTTGTCTCATATTTCCAAAGGGGGAGATTGAAGCACCTTATACTCTTGACTCACTTGAGACTGTATTGTATAAGTGTTCATCTAGTTTGGAAACTGTGACAAAATTGTGTCTATCCTAGAAACCAAAGAACCCCAGAGTTTGGTTTGCTATTTCATCCCTCATGCTTCATTGATCTAGATAATTTTACCAACACTCACACACATTAGAATTGCATTCATACATTTGATTTTGCATATAATTGTGTGTATATATGTAGTGTGTATTTAATTCCCTAAAATTGCCTTTTAATATTTTTTTAGGAATTTTATAAACTTTTAAAATAAGGTTTTTATTAATTAAAATTTGTTTTTAAAAGTTTTGGGGTCAATCTGCAATTATGTATTGGTGGTTATATTGGCTGGATGTTTGCTTGGGTAGAATCCGAAAGCGTCAGAGACTTCAGCGTGCATTTGTAATTATGTTTGGACGCGCGTTTGTTAACCCATTTTCGCCCAATATCTGTTGCATCCTTATTGGTTGAATCTATGTTTCTTCTAAGAGAGTAAAACATCGAATGTTAACAGCCCTTGGATCTTGATTATCAACGATCTGCATGCGCTCCTACATAATCCATGTGAACCTCTTTTGAGCCAATAAGGAGTATTATAGCCACCGCCTCTATTTAAACCATTGCATCAAAGTCAACCATACAAGACCAGATCCTAGCCCTTGATCTTGGTCTGTGTTCTCGAATCTTCTCAGCCTCCTATTAAAGGACCCATACCTTCAGCCATCTGAGACTTTTGCCACTTTGTTCATTCAAGAGAGAAGATAGAAGAGAGGAGAGAGAGAGAAACTAGAGTTAGGAAACCCTAACCCTAATTCATCCAAAACTATTTCAAACCTTATCCTCTTTCAAAACCTGTATATACCAAACACAACCTTGAGTGTTTGAGAGATTTTGAGTGATTGGTTTGTTAGTTTTGTTGCTGTAACCTCTTCGTTCCCAGATCTTGTTATTAACTTAAACATATTTTTAGATCTGTGTTTCTTCTTTTATAGAAACCTTAGATCTAAAATGTTTCATGTTATATTACACATAGATCTACATTTTTAGTTTCTCATCTTGAGAAAATATTTGTTGATTTGGTTCTGTAAATGTTTTTAACTTCAAAATCAACAAAATACTTTTCTGTTTCTAGTTCTCTTGAAACAAGACCTTTGACCTAGTTTGGAATCGCACTTGGTGATTTTCAAAACCTAAGATTGATTAAGATCTTGATACGTCTTCTGAGCAAGATAATCGTGGATTCTGGGATTATTGTAAAGGTCAAATAAGGTTAAGTTTTGTGAGAAGAGAGAAATAGAAAATCACAGCATATAGTTCTTATATGTAATTTGTTAGGATTGGCTGTATGAAATAAGTGTGTGTGCGTGCATGCATGTGTTAGAAAGCACCTCCACAAACACTATCACCCTACCACACTAAAAGTGTTGGTAATAAGATCTCAAGAACAAGAGTCGACATAAAGAACTTGAACAAGTTGGAAGTTAGCTAACTGGGAGAACAACATCAACAATCAAAACTGCAGAGAAGTTATAAGGACACCAGAGGATACATTCCTAAACTTGTATAGGTCTGAGTTGTATGAATGTTTGTTATATAGTTTGTAACTGTTAAAATTTGTTTTATTGAATTTTTTGTTTACTCCGTAGAGGGAGTCGTGGATGTTTCCTCAGTTGGGTGAGGTTTTACCACGTAAAAAATTCTTGTTCTTAATCTTTCTACATCTCCTCATCTAATTCTTGGTTGTGATGAGTTTAAAGTTTTTTAAACTGATTTATTAAACTTGTTATCATTTCTTGAATAGTTCTCGTACATATTTTTTAAACACATCTTGTGATTAATTAGTTTTGGTTTTAAAGAAAAGAGTTTCTTCAAAAAACTGTTCGGAGTTACTTAAATAGTTTAATTTTATATTAAACGGATTTAGTAACAGATTTTCATAAACTTGATAGTTGTAAATATATGAATTAGGTTTTTAACACGATAAATGGTGTGTTAAACGGAGGTCCGAGCGAGAAATTATGTTGGAATTACGAAGCAGGGACAAATTTGTCCATTCGTTAAATGATATTTCGTCTTATTAGGCTAACAAATGGTGGATTTTGATTGGTTAAAGAAGGAGGTTGGTTTTGGACGACTTTAAAGTCTTGGAATAAGGCCCTCCTTCAGCATAACTCAGCCATTAAATAGTTTGGCTTGAGAGGAAGAGAGAATTGGAAAGCTTAGGAAGAAAGTGAGGAGAAAATTTGGAGAAAAATCCGTAGAAATTACGTAAAAGTCCCGAAGGTAATACTAACCCAAAATCTTGTTTTTTTTATTATATTACTGACTTAGATGATAGAAACTATCATTGTTTTACTAAAATTTCAGTCCTTGATGTATATGTTTGGATATATGCAAGTTTAAACAAAATTTAATGTGTAAACCCTTAAATTACTTTGTTTAGTAACCTTGTTTATTCAAACTTCCATATCTTTTTGTATGATTACTGAAATTGATTTATTCCAATTGGACATTAACATGGACTCATATGTGTGTGAAATATCCTAAAATCATATGAAAATACCAAGAAATGAGTCTTTGGTGATAATTTCAAGTTAGGGTATGAAATCTGCCCTAAGGGAGAAAGTATGCCCGCCATGTGTTCGATGTTTTGCTTGACATAGCAAATGAACCTTAAAAATTATGAAACTTTAATTTTAAATTTTTCAATATGTTTACTGATTTTGGGTGAAATATCATAGAAATTTATCATGTAGAAAAATTATGAAAATTCATGGAAGTTGAAGGAACGATAAAAGAGCCTATAGGGTAGATTTGCTATGTGGTAAAGAAATGGGCCTATCTTGCTATAGGGGACTTGAAATTATGTATCGTCTTTTGTATTGGAATCCTAATATGATTAGTATTGAATTACCAATAAGAAATGAATGTATGTTTGGTCTATGATTTGAATGTGTCAAATATATTAACATGAATTTGGATGGAACTTCACTTGTGATAAATGATTTGAATAGAATCATATGATACTTATGAATTGAGTTATGTTTGAGATATTCCTTGGATTGTTGATATTCTTATGATGATAATAATATTGTAAGAATGATAGGAAGGGAATAAGAACCAGTTGAACAAGTGCCGAACAAAGGAAAAGGAAAGCCTATTAAATTACCAAGGTGAGTGTACTTATGATTTGCTTCATATATAAATATGAATATAGCTCTAAGAGTGGATTTGTTTGAATACTTTGGTATTCAGGATTTGTTTGGATATTAAAATATCCAGGATTTGTTTGGGTCTCATGATCCAAGATTGGTTTGAATACTTCGGTATTCAGGATTTGTTTGGATATTAAAATATCCCGAATTTGTTTGGGTCTCATGATCCAGGATTGGTTTGAATACTTTGGTATTCAGGATTTGTTTGGATATTAAAATATCTAGGATTTGTTTGGGTCTTATGATCTAGGATTGGAATTGGACAAAGATCCAATGATTTATTGGAACTTATGTTCCAGGATTTGTTATTGCCAATGGACAGACTTATTATTGCCAATGGGAAGAATTACTATTGCCAATGGGAAGAATTATTATTGCCAATAGGCAGAATTATTATTGCCAATGGGCAGACATACTATTATCGATGGGCAGAATTATCATTGACAATGGGCAGAATTATTTGGGCCTTATGGTCCATGATTTGTTATTGCCAACGGGCAGGATTGATTGGATTTAATATCCACATATTTGATATATAACTGTTAATTCATTATATGGCAGGATTGATTGGATTTAATATCCATAGATTTGATATAGAATTGTTAATTCATTATATGGCAGGATTGATTGGATTTAATATCCAGAGATTTGATATATAACTGTTAATTCATTATATAGCAGGATTGATTGGATTTAATATCCACAGATTTTATATATAACTGTTAATTCATTGTATGATAGGATTGGTTGCATTAATATCCACAGATTTGATATAGAACTGTTATTTCATTTTAGGGAAGGAGTACCTCACTAAGCTTAATGCTTACGATTTATATTTTAACATTTTTAGGGTTGTACGCTGCCAGCTAGGATGTCATATGATCAGAATTTGAGAGTTGCACCATTAGAAAGAGCTGGGGATTAGACATGGGGGTTTTGTCATTGTCACACTGAGGTTTTAATACACTCACATATTGTATATATTGAGTTAGCATGGATTGAGTTGATCATTGTTAATCACATTATTGTATGTATGCTTAATTACGACTCTGATATTGATTTCGGTATGGAATAAGAATAATATTATGTTCATTGTGCACATTATGTAGGATAAAATTGATAAATGAATTATATTTCCAATGGGCTCAAGATTATGATCTAATTATTCTAATAAGAAATGATTAGTATGGATATTGGGTTTGGGGTGTGACAAAAATGATCTTTGAATAATCATGTGCCCATCAATTGGTCAAATAAGTCATCAATGTGAGCAACAAATACTTACTTTGTATCATGACTTTATTCAACTTTCGGTAATCAACACACAACCGAATTGTTCCATCCTTATTTTGACGGATAATATCGACGCTCTCCGCAGATATGTACTCCTTTGAATGAACAATTAACTCAGAAGCTATTGTATCTGATCCCATAAATCTTGCATTTCCATGGGAGTGATAGGGTAAGGTGCTCTTGCAATAGGTTGGGTGCCCGGTGCTAAGTAAATATAGAAATCTATCTATTTTATTAGTGGTAACTTCGATGCCTTCCCAAATACGTTTAAAAACTACTAGAAAACTGGGATAGAATCTAAATGTATCACAGCCTCTTTAGACAAAGTCGCATCAATATAACATAAATGGGTACTGGAAAACCCCCCAAGTCTAAGAATGGCAATGAGATACATCTGCTGTCTTGAAATGGTGAACATAATTGTTGTCCACCTACAATCACACTGGGCATGGTAAGTTTCCAACTAATCCATCCCCAATATAACGTCATAATTACCCATATCTAACAACAACAAGTTAGCAAAAAAAAAAACATAGCCTATCGATATTTACAACAATGCCTCTACAAAATTGATGTAACGTAGCTCCCCCACCTACCGGAGTGCCTACACTCACAACAACCTTGGAAGTTATATTTATCATGTTCGATGTAATTGCAAATCCATAACTAGCAAATATTATCAAGCTCTCGTATAGAAAAGAACTCCGGCATAACTAACATAAATCTAAAACATACCCTTTGTAGTACATGGCTACGCTGTCAAGTCCTGCTGGTAGATGTTGAATACATGTCCCTAATGCATATGAGGTTTTCTTTGTGCCTAATCTCTAGAAGGAGGTAATACAAGGTACCAAGGTGCACGTGGGAGGGCCTGAAATTTAGGTAGGGAGGGAAAGGTTGATTAATGCCCCTACTGAAACTGTGTTGGACCGGCCTGAAGCCCCTTAGGGCATTTCCAAAATGAGTAGCCCAAATTCTTACAGGGATAACATGATCCACCAAAAGGGTGAGATCACTGGTGATCCTTCTACCTCTACTCATTCCCCTAGGGCCTGCCAAACTAAGGTTGTGCCTGGCCATACTAGCCATATCCTCTCTTTCTCAACTGGCCCTTATGCTACTGACTCAGATGCCCAAACTGACCCTGGCCCGAGTGGCCCTGACCTTGTCCTCCCGAAGCTATGGTCATCACTTTTAAATATTTTAGGGGTATTATCCTACTATGTTGGCACTCTATGTATTTGGATAAATCCAACTAGTGACCAGGAACACTCCCCAACCTCTAATACCTTTGGCCCATGGTCGGATTCTAATATTTCTCCCTCTCTCTCTCTTTCTTTCTCTCTCTCTCTCTCTCTCTATCTATCTATCTATCTATCTATCTATCTATCTATCTATCTATCTCTCTCTCTCTCTCTCTCTCTTTCTCTCTCTCTCTCTCAAGAACTCGTGGTGATCATCACAATGTATCAAAGAAACATATAACATTTCGAGGTATGTGATAAACGTCGAATTTCCCATCAACACCAACTTAATGTTCTAGTTCAAATCTCTCATAAACTGTTCCATATTCAAATACTTAGATTTCTCCACCTCTGGGGCAAAGTGTATATGACAAGTGTACTCTTGCTCATAATCAAAAACTATCCTACCCTACTTCTTGATCCTATCAAAATATGCTCTCAGCTTCCTATCTAGTGAATATAGGAAGTATTTTCCCTCAAACTTGATTCTAAACTATGATAGAGTCATTTGAGATCTCTCATATGGGTTGGTAATAGTCTCCCACCAATATAGGGTATCTATCACCAGCCTCAAGGTTGCTAACATATGTTTATGGCTTGATGTACCCTCAAATAACCTCAAATGTCACTCAATGTCGTGCCTTAAATAAGGAACCATTATGGGATCAGAGGATCTCATAAACTCTGGAAGGTGTCCTTTATCAAATGCAATCCCAACAAGATCCCAGATAGAAGTGGTATATGAAGGATCATGTTCAGGTATGACCATGGGCAATGGCGGCTGCTGATATTGGAGGGAAGTCATCGTCGCTGAAATGGCCTAGGTGTAGACACCCCATTTCGTTACCCCCAACTATCCTTAGGTCCCTAGCACCTCCTTTCATCACTACAAACCTAGGTCATGTCCCGAGTACTGACCTAGAAGCCATCGGGCACTCCCCGGCTCAATTTGACCAAAAATTCAAACTCTTCGTCTCAACCGAGACTCAATAAATCTTCGAAAGGCGCTAAATGCCCTTTCCAACGGACCGCCTCATGCGCGATTCCGACTTACCATGAGGAAGAACTATCCATTTGCGTCCGAAACATAACCAGAGGCCACCGGGCGCTCCTGGGCTCTGTTTGACCTATGTCAACTCTTCAGCTTGACCGAGGCTGAATGAATCTTTGAAGGGCACTGAATCCCCTTTCCAACAGTCCATCCCGTGCGTAATTTCGACTTTCCATGCAGACGAACGATCCGTTTGACTCCAAGAGGTCACCAAATGCTTCTCGGGTCTCGGTTAATCAAAGTCAACTCTCCAAAGCGGTTCAAACTGTTTGGAATTTTGAAGTACATCTCCTAAACTTTCCAACGGTTCGTCCCCGTGTGCGATTCGGACTTATCATGCTGACGAATGATCCATTTGCGTCCGAACGATTCCCCGTCCAATGGACCGACAAACACTTCCAAACCATATTTGACCCAAAGTCAACTCCCGAACCCGGGAGAGGTCCAAAGGACTTTCAAAGGTCTCTGAATTAACTTTCCAACGGTATGCCCCGTGCACAATTCTGACCAACGGTTTGCCCTCAGCAGCCGATTTTCCAAAAAAACTGAAGCGCACTGCCAAATGGAAGGTTCCAGACCCTGCCTATCGGCAAGTTCCGATAGGCAGGAACAGGTATATGCCGATCGGCAGTTGCCTGGGCCTATAAAAGGAGGCCTTTGCCTCATTTTCAAGGGGAGCCCATATCTGATAAAAATTCACTCTCAACGAATCCCAGAAACCTCTCTCGAAGGCAGTGTGATTTCAACCTCCAAATCCCTTTTTTACTTCCACTTTTCATCATCCTTTTCATCAAGCTTGGTGAATTAGCCACTCTCCATCATCATCCAAGTGCAAGGGATTCTCTCCAACATTCAAGATCTAGCTTAAGATCTTCAAGAAGGTCCAACTTTCTCAAACTCTCTCTTAAATTCTCAATAACTTGTTTTATTACTTAGCACTTTTATTATCTCATCTTACACATCCTAATATAATTTTTATTTAGTATCACTGCACATCTCCTATTTTCATATAAATGAAACCCAAAAACAAAACAAAAAAGAGGGTTTGCTCATAAATTCCAAATAGGGATTCTCATACTTTTCTCACAACTAAAACACTTTTTTCCACACACATACACACACACACTCACAAATAAGAGATCCCCATTTGTATTTATGGGATAAACCCCACCCTCGTTGTGTATGCGAACTACGTGGACTTTGATGCCTTTATAGGCTACGTAGGCATCTCGGGGTAAAACCTGAGACTCGAGTCCCTTTTCCCACTTTTTCTCTCATTTTCTATCTTCTCTAAATCCAATCTTCTTATATTCTATATACTTGTTCTTAGTGACGTATTACTCCATATGCGTTATCGTTCCATTATAACGATCAACGTAAGGGTAATCGCGTAAATCTCACTTTCTAATATTATTCTTATACCTTCCTACGAATGACTCACTTTATCTTTTCCATGATACAAGTCAAGAATTCCTATCTCCACTATATATATACACATGCACACATATCACGGGGGAAAATAAAGGAAAATAGCAAATATCCATGAGAGACCGGAAGGGCGGAATGGGTGCCTACACCTTCCCATTTCGTAACTAAGCCTCCGAACCCTTCTAGAATAATTTTGGTTTCGCATGCACCAGTATGTCTTTGGATGCCATCCTTTGGGGTGGCTTCCCCTTTTTCTTTTGTCTGTTTTGAGTAAAATAGACTGGCGACTCTGAATCTCTCTACATTTTTACACCACATCTCAAATGACGCCGGCCGAAGCGCTTCCGAGAGGGATGCGTGGGACCCGAAGGATCCTTCCTCCACGCGCTCGCCAGCATGGCGAGGATCGGGGATGGCCACAGTGGAGACTCTGCTGGGGATATGTGTGTTTTGAGGGCTTGACTCTATTTACATGGATGTTATATTTGTTTATATTCCCCATATATCTGCATGTTCCCCTTTTTCATGTATATTCCATGCTTATGCTTATGTTCACACACTTGTAGAAAATTCTCCATGTACACTCCACACCACGTGCACCTAGGATCACATATATCCCCATGTTGCATGCATCACCCATCCATACTTGGTGTACCTTTGGTACTTGTAATTTGCTCCCTATTTGGCATAATCAAGAAAAGGCATTCCCATCATAAGATAACACTAATAAGAGAATCATGTATGATTCAAACGACATCACCAAAGAGCATTGCTATTGACCAAATTTTACCCAGTAATTGGAGGGTCACTTCGCGATGGGTGCTGGTCTAGCAGGTCGCAGTTAACCTAAGCAATATGACTCTCATCTTCTATTGGCCATGTACCTTCGACGTATATTGAACGGTTCCCCCGCATCGTACCGCTTAACCGAAGTCATGACGGGAGGTATATCGCAGGGAATTCGTTCACGTACACAGAGTATATCGAATTTTCTCTCACACGTATCGTCCCCACGAGGTATATGGTGATTCACGTACACTCAGGTATATCAAATGACTTGTCCACAGGTACTGATTGCCCGCAAAAGCAAGACGTATATCGTGGAAGTCACGCCAAAGGGGGGAACCCACTCTAATTCACTCAACCAACTGCATACCCGCATATAGGTGTTAAACCTAGGACATGCACTTTAGATTGCCGGTTTCAATCCGAAACTCTGCCGAAATTTCGGGTCGGCCTGCCGCCCAAATTTTTGCGCATTTTTAAAATGGGACCCTATCCGTGAGCCTGGTTACAAGTCCATCCGTAGCTTTACATATATTAAAAACCCCATTTTTCTAGGCTCGAGTCCCGTCCAGCATTGCATTTAGGAGAATTAAATACAAGTGAGAACATAATAATTGTAATAATCATGCTGAGTTCCGTCTCCAAAAACATTTCTCCCTTCTTTATCAAAAATCCAAAAATAGTTTCTTCTCTTTTTCCAAAAATAAATCCCATTCTACGCCTTCTCAAGTTGATTGCAAGCCCTTGGCCTGGCTCCCTATAGGCTTCGGTCTTTAGTCAAATCACCCCGGAGTTTCATTCGTTCCTCTAATACTTCTTCCGAGTCCAGAATCCATCCACTTTCCATAGAGAATACAGATCAAGTACCAGTCATACAGCCGAATCTGATGACAGTCCTAGCTCAGCTCGTGTCCAAGATTGACAACCTCCAAACCGAGGTTCGAGAGATGCAACGAAACCAGTTTCCAATTCCTCAAGAGCCCGAGTCCCTATTCCCTCATGCTATGGGTCCACCCGAGCCTATCTGGGTTCCCGAATATTATCAGTATGCTCAACGTGCCCCTCCTGTCAATGGGCCACCGCCGGCCCAACTTCCAATGCCAAATATTGCCCATCTTGTGGCTAACCTACCTGTGGTCGTTGATTCGAAAGAGGAAGAGTTGAATAAAGTCAAAGAGTATCTCAAGATGCTCACCAAGAAGTTTGACCAAGTCAGGATTACATGGACTACACCCACATGTCTCCTTATCCTAAAGCGAGGTTGCCCGAGAAGTTCAAGATGTCAAATATCGAGAAGTTTGGAGGGAGTGGACCCCCTATTGTTCATCTTCGCAGTTATCATCGTTCCAATACTCTACTAGGGGCTTCTGAAGAAGTGATGGCCCAATTGTTTCAGCAAAATTTGAATGATAGTGCCCTCCGATGGTTTTTGTCTCTCGAGGAATCTAGAATCCGTAGTTGGGAAGATGTAGCCCAAGAATTCATGTCGCAGTACAAATACAATGAAGAGCTTGTGGTCACCCGTCGTGATTTAGAGTTTCTCAAATAAAAACCTGGGGAATCAGTCAGTAACTTCATAACCCAGTGGAGAGAGCAAGCATCTACCATAATCAATCGGCCATCTAAAGAAGAACAGGTCAACATAGTGAAGAAGAACTTCTTGCCCCATGTCCGAGCGACTATGGGAGGAAAATATTATCCCCACTTTCGAGCTCTCAGAAAGGTTGGAGTAGAAATCGAGGAAAGCCTTGTTAAAATAGAGGTTGAACCAAAAAAGGTGTCCGGACAGTTCACCCCTAGAAAGTATGACAAGCCTGCCAGTGCTACAGTCTCAACCATCAATAACATCTCTCAACCAACCACATAATAGGAACCAGAAAGCCTCCCTGCCCCCATACGAAGGGAATACACTGAGCTCCATGCTCCCCTCTCTAAAGTTTACCAAGCCCTGTTAAATCTAAACCTCATCAAACCCTTGGATCCCCGTCCATTGCCAAATCCACTCCCAAAAAACTTCAAGGCCGACGCCCATTGCGCCTTTCACCAAACTACTAGCCATACCACCGACCAATGCTTCCACCTCCGAAACATAATCCAAGATCTCATTGACCGGTGACCATCGACCCACCAACCAATCCTAAGCCAAACACTACTCATAACCCACTCCCACATCATGCCAATGCCCTCTTTTTAGAAGAAAAACCGAATTTCGATCCCTCAATTCAAATCACACACATATACTCTACTAAACCTCTTCAAATTTGCCCATATTTCCTCCTACACCCTATTAGCCTCGCTGATCAGGCACTGTCACTCCTTACCAGAGCATGCATCGCTGTCCGTACCCGTTCTGAAATGGAAGTATGGAATTGTCAAAGGTGTTAAACAAACTCCTAGAGTTCAGGCTGAAATTGCCCTCATAGATGGTCATCGATTGCTAGAGGTTCAGTACACTATTCTTGGAAGCACAGAAATGGGCCCGAGATTCAGACAAGTGGGTGGTACCAACCGAAGAAGTCAGCCTAGATGATGTTGTCCAGATTATAGCAGAATTATTCGGGCAAACCAACATCATTTATAGTATCATCGGACTACTTGAAACTTTTGAGCTATAAGGGAGCTTGGTCCCTTCAATCACACATATCCCCACTGAATGGGAAGACCTTTATAATGAAGCCGTTGAAGTTGTGGAATGCATTGACTTTACATGCAAAGATAGAATTGTTGCTACCAGATGAGAGGAAGAATTCAAAGATTCGAGCAAAGAACAAGCTTCAGGATGAACCAACCCAGTAACCGACATATGTGGGATGATATCATTTGAAGAACTCCTCAGACAAATAAACTGGGTAGCAGAACAACCTGAAATTGATGAGGAAGCGGTATTCATGTTCTTCCCTTCTTCAGTAAATCACATGACCAGATCAGGGAGACATTACCAGGTTCCAAACTCACTACCAGCGAATGATAAAGGGAAGGGAATTGAAAAACTTCCTATGCCAGAGATGACCATCGAGGAGAACAAGATCCTCGATCAACTGAAGAAAACTCAAGCTAACATCACTATATGGGGGCTTTTTATGTCTTCCCAACTGCATGTAAATGCTTTAATCAAGCTGCTCACTGGACCCACAGTTCTTCCCTCTACCTCACCAGAAGAAGCGATAAATATGGTTGGATCCTTGACCTCTCCCCGAATTCTATCATTTTCTGAAGAAGAAATCCCCAGAATTGGGTTGAATCACAATCATGCACTCAACATCTCCGTCGAAGCTATGGGGAAGGCCATGCCACTCTCCCTTGTCGATAACGGATCCGACTTGAATGTTTTCCCTCTGAGAACCTTCAAGTGTTTATGCCTGAAAGAAAGCAACCTCGCTCCAACCTCCACCTTCATACATGCATACGATAATACTCGCTGGGAGGTGATGGGATCCATAAAACTTGTAATAGGGGTTGGCCCTATAAACCCTGTCATTGAATTCCAAGTCATAGACAACCCAGCTTATTTCAACCTGTTGCTCGGACGACCCTGGCTCCACAGTATCAAGGGTGTGTCTTCCTCACTCCATCAGAAATTGAAGTTCTTCGTCGATGGGCGAGTCATAACCATTTTGGGCAACGACGAAAATATCGAGGGTGTAAGCACCAGTAGTCCAATCCTTGAGATACAGCATGGGTTAAATGATATGATCCTATCAGGATTCTGAGTTGAGCCACTCCTACTCCCTACAGGGGATGGTTTCAAAGAAAGGGTTTATCGAGAATATGACCCTCATGGAAATGTTAATGTAATTCAGATGTTCAGAAACATGCACTTCATGCCCGAACTGGGACTAGGGCAAAGGAAGCAAGGGATACTTGAGCCCGTCGAAGTGAAGAAAGATTTTCCTCCTTGTGGCTTGGGGTATTAACCGTCAGAATAAGAGCTCGGAATGATCCATCAATGTCGACCAAAGAAAATATTAGACTGCATCCAAAATATATCAAGAGACTCCTTGAATGGACGATTCATCAAAGAAGGCGAAGACTTTCCCTTTTGCAGTTTTCCAGAACCATGGTATGACCACACAGACAAGAAGATGAAGCCTGGAATAGAGATCTAACAGCTACCCATGGGCCAAAAGTTTCCAACACTGAGTACAACCGCTCATCAAAGATACCGAAAAGCCTGAGGAAAGTGATTCTGAAGATTCCTTCAACTTACAGACACTGGAGGTGGCACTCTGCATGGTTCATTCAGGCACTACATCAATGGATCCATCCCATCTGATTAAAGCTACTGATACACCCCTCCTCAACTGGCATGCTGCGCCAGTTCTATCTCTTAAAATTTTCCCTAACCCCAATGTTTAACCTATTTCTGCTTCTGTTGTCTATCCTTGTTCAAATGTAATCGAGACCTCTTTTGATAAGGTTCTCAACGCTGTTTTTCCTATCAATGAAATAAACAAAGATTTTGAGTATCTTGTTGTGCCTTACATTAACTGCTTAGATTCTAATCAAAATTTTGATGATGATGACTTTGCAAATGAACAATTCTTAACTGATCTAAATAAGGTTAATAATAAATAACATAACCACGTTCAAGTTAATGAAGAAGAGACTGTTGTTATTAATCTCGATTCTAGTAGCCAACTGCGCGAGATTAGGTTAGGGGCCACCCTTGACGAGCATGAGCGCGTACAACTTGAAGAATTGCTAAAGGAGTTCGTGGATGTCTTCACATAGTCATATGATGATATGCTCGATATTGATCCTGAAATAGCTCAGCATGAGATCCCTACTCTCTCAGATTACAAGCTGGTTAAATAAAAATTGAGAAAGCTTCACACCGAATGGTCACTCAAGGTCAAGGAAGAGGTGGTCAAACAATTAAACGTGGGCTTCATTCATGTGATTGAATATCCCACATGGCTAGCCAACATAGTACCTATGCTAAAATCAAGATGGAAGGTTCGAATATGTGTAGACTACCAAGATTTAAACAAAGCTTCTCCAAAGGATGATTATCTATTACCCAATATCGACATGATCGTGGACAACACATCCAATCATGCTCTCAAGTCATTTATCGACGGGTTTGTCGGATACAACTAAATCAAGATGCACCCAGACCACCAAGAAAAAAACGCATTCATCACCCCATGGGGAACCTTTTGCTACACCGTTATGACATTTGGTCTCAAGAATGCTGGGGCTACCTACCAAAGGGCTGCCACAACCATCCTGCACGATCTAATTCACAAAGAAGTTGAGGTTTATGTGGATAATATGATATCAAGTCCAAAACTAGAGAAGGTCATGTTCCCTCTCTCCGGAAGTTCTTCGAATGACTGCGACCGTATCAGATGAGGCTCAATCCACAGAAGTGTGTTTTTGGCATTACAAAGGGAAAAATCTTAGGATTCATGGTCAGTGAGAAGGGGATAGAAGCAGATCCCGCAAAGATGAAGGCCATACTTGAGATGCCACCGCCCCGAACAGAGAAAGAAGTCCGAGGTTTTCTTGGGAAATTGTAATATATCAGCCGGTTCATCCGCCAGCTAACCTCCATCTGCGAACCAATCTTCAACCTCCTCCGAAAGGATTCAACCAAGGTTTGGAATGGGGCCTGCCAAAAAGCTTTTGACCTAATCAAATAATATCTGACCCAACCTCCAGTGCTCATGCCACCACAACCAAGTCTCCCTTTGCTCCTATACCTAACCATAACCGACACTGCAGTTGGGGCTTAGCTAGCCCAATACCTTGAAGACTCCCGTAAAGAAAGATCCATCTATTACACTAGTCGCAAATTGGCTGGGTACGAGGTCAACTACACTGCTTTGGAAAAGGCATGTGTCGCACTTATCTGGGTCACCCAAAAATTGCGACACTACATGCTCGCCTTCCCCATCAAACTTATATCCCAAATGGATCCCATCAAATACCTTCTTGAGAAACCCGCTTTATCCAGTCGAATGGCCCGATGGTTGATGCTCCTAACCGAGTTTGATATTGTTTATGCCACGTAAAAAGACATTAAAGGAAGGGCCATCTTCGACTACCTCGCTGATTACCCCATAGAAGAAGCAGATGTCTGGATCTTTGAATTCCCGGATGAAAATATCCTCTACACCGCTCAAGACCACCTTCGATGGAAAATGTTCTTTGACGACACTGGCAACAAAAAGGGATATGGCATTGGGATACTTTTGATCGCCCCTAATGACTCCCACTCTCCCATCGCCATCAAATTGGATTTTCCTTGCACCAATAACATGACGGAATATGAAGCATGCACAGTAGGCCTCAAAGTTGCTCTCAAGAAAGGTATTCAATACCTTGATGTCTACGGGGATTCTTCCCTCATCATCTATCAAGTGCTCCGAAAGTGGAAAGTCAAAGACGAAAAGCTCCAACCCTTCCATGCCCACTTAAGAGAGTTAGCCTCTCGATTCTGAGATATCACCTTCCATTACCTACCCCGAGCAAAGAATAAGCTAGTCGATGCTCTCGATACCTTGGCATCCATGGTTGACATGCCCGAAGGAATAACAATGGCCCCCTTTCTAGTTCAAAAGCAAGACAAACAAACCCACTACTACCATATTGATCTTGTCTCCACTGAAGATCCCGAACTAGCCGATTGTGGGTACTATGATATCTGGTGCCTCCTCAAACATGGTAGGTATCTCAAGGGTTCCAACAAGAAAGACCAAAAAACTCTCCGAAGACTGGCCGCCCAATACATCATCTGTCATAAAGCTCTACTCAAGAGGAACTTCGATGGAACTCATCTACACTGCATCGCAGGGGCTGAGATTGAGAAAATAATGCAGAAAATCCACAACGAGGAATCCGGGCCCCATATGAACGGTCCCATGCTTTCCAAGAAGATCATCCGACAGGGATATTACTGGGCCACCATGGCCCAAGACTGCACCGCCTATCTCCGGAGATGCCTCAAATGCCAACAGTTCTCCAATCTTCAACACTTGCCTCCTCGAGAATTATATAACATGACCTCTCCCTGGTCGTTCTCCACCTGGGGCATCGACATCATAGGGAAGGTTACACCAAAGGCTTCAAATGGACATGAATTCATCCTAGTCGCCATTGATTACTTCACTAAATGGGTCGAAGCTGAGTCATACGCAATATTGAACGCCAAGAAAGTGGCTAAATTCCTCAAGAAAAATATCATCTGCCGATATGGAGTCCCATATGAGCTAGTGTCGGATAACAGGTTGCATTTCGAAGCAGAAGTCACAAAAGTAGTCAATGAGTACGAGATTCAGAGACACAAATCTTCTCCCTACCGACCTCAGACCAATGGTGCAGTTGAAGCCGCTAATAAGAACCTCAAAGCCATCATCAGCAAGATGATCGAAAGCTATAGGGATTGGGCCGATCAGATCCCGTACGCCCTCTAGGGCTATTGAACCTCAATCCAAACTTATACTGGAGCTACCCCTTACTCTCTGGTCTATGACATGGAAGAAGTCCTACCTGTGGAGCTGGAAATACCCTCGCTACGCATCATGCTCGAAAGCAAAGTTAGCGAAGAAGACTGGTGCCAAAGCCATCTCGATGAGCTGACCCTCCTAGATGAAAGGAGATTAAAATCTCTTTACGACATACAAGGGTATCATTGCCGAATAGCACGATCATTCAACAAGATAGTCAAGGACCACGGTGTCCGGGAGGGAGATTTAGCCCTCAAAGAGATAATAGAACCCATCTGGGACCCCAGAGGGAAATTCAAGCCCAATTGGAGCGGCCCCTACATTGTGAAGAAAATCTTATCCGACGGTGCCACCAGGCTCACTGACCTTGATGGGGAAGAGATGGCTCATCGAGTCAACGTGGAACATCTCAAGAAATTCTACCCCTAGTTCGAAATCTCGGTGCGCTACGACTCTTCTCATCCCCCTTCTATTCTAAATATAAAAAAATAAAAATAAAAACTCTTCATTTCCCTCTACCCAGAACTACGTGGGCCTGATCCTCTGCAAAAACTATTTTCAAACAGATAAAAAAAACTTTCAAAAAACCCCAGAGGTACGTAGGCAGCTCATACAGCTCACATGAGTGCGACCCTTTCTTTTTCACAAAATACTGTTCTTTTCTTACCTCCGAGAACGGCAGTTCATTCTAAAAATACTTGAACAAAAGAATTATGTATGCCTTAGCGATCAATATAGATAATTCAAAATACAAAATTCATCGAAAGACACAGCTGGATGATCAGAAACTTGCTTATTTCATTAATAATAAATTACAGTACGGATTACATAAGAAAAGGAACGGATAACTCCCTTCCCCCTACAACTATAAAAGCCAAATAAACTCCCCAGGAGTCCTACCCACAGCTACCAGAGGAGCCTACACCCTCATCATCTACATCCTGAGGTCCCCAAGTTTCCCCTGCCTGAATAGAGTGCCTCAAACACTCCATGGACCGATGAGCCCGAACCATCTTCGAAAAGACCACAACCCCCTTTCCATGGTGTTGGATAAAACAAACCATCTTTGTCCAGTCTCCACTGCCAACATCTTGCTGACTACTTTCCTCCACAACCACATCATATAATCTTTGGGAAATACCAAACCTTCCCGATAGACTGAGAGGGACGGGTTGACGGATGCCAATTTTCCCACAGAGATCCAAGGGATAGACGTAGGCGCTCAATTAAATCTTCTACCGGAAAGAAATTTGAGATCCGAGGTGGCACGACCTGGGCCCAGCCAAATTGGCGTAGAAGCCGCCAAGGAAATAAAAGGAGGTCTACCTGAGACCAACCAGCCGCACATATGAATACTCTCCTAGATCCAGAACAGGCTGCAACTGCCCCCACCATGGCACTGACCAATACATACCACGAGCCCCATATTCCACAAGACAATTCTCCTAGTTTTCAACATACAGACCAACACTGATGAAGTAGCGTGAAAAGAAGTTAGGTACGACCAACAACGGATATTCTAGAGGAGTCACTAAGCGAAATCTTTCAGACAACCACATGAACAGCATCACGGGGCTACCCCTCAAAAAGTCAGAACGACCTTGTCTCCAGGCATCCAAGATATTCAGTGTCTCCGCCAGTATCACCGTCGCATGATTACGACGGTATGATATCCATGAGGTAAGGGCTGCAAGTTGGGGGTCCACTAGCAGTTCCCCAGTCATCAACAGCAATTTTGAAACCAGGCCCAGAATAACGGCTCCAGCATAGCCAGCATCACCTACTTCCCGCAAATGCACGGACTGCAGCACCGCCGAAAGGGAGATCATTCGTCTAGCAACCAATAATCTGGCCACCGATGGCGAAATATGAAGAAGCCCGACCAATAAATTCCGGGGAGAATGGGAAAATTCTGGCAAAGCCGCAGCAACAGTGGGATTTACACCCAGCATGGCAGAAAACTTCTCGTAGGTAGGACAAACTTCATCCAACCCAAAGCGGAATACATAGTCTTCGGGGTAACAGAATTGTACGCCACAAGGAGACTCGACGCATGTTCAAAGCATCATAGTCAACATTATAAGAGCACATAGCTTCCAAGGCTTTGAGGAAGTTGGCAAACTCAATGCTACCAGGGAGAGCCATTTTGCAAAACTAAGAGATAGTGGGCAAGTCGGTAAGAATGCAAAGGTGTGATGAAAAGACTCCACCCTTACCCCCTTTTTATACTTGAAAACCCTCACAAGGGACATAATCCCTGCAGAAATCGGAGGAAATCCTACACCATAAGGTACCAAAGGCTGAAGAGGGTGCCAATCAAAGCTTTGAATTGATGGGACTGGACTGAACTGCCGATAGGTAGGACAGGGTGCTTGTCGATCGGTAACCCCCCATTTTTAGAAATTTCCTTCTTTTCCACTTTTGTCAAATCAGAAAACTCAATAAAAATAAATTGATATTCTCGATAGAATATCAAGAATCCTCTTTTTTTTTCCTTATAAAATTCCCCTTTTAATTAAGAACTTTCCTTCCAAAAATTCCAAAAATTCTCCTTTTTACGGTCTCAGCAACAAAGTAAAAAGCGCATGTGCATGCATTCGTCATTAAATAAAAGATAATAAAAAACTCCATTGCATTGCATCTATTTGTGTTCTGTGTTACATCAATTTTGCAAGAAATAAAAAGAAAAATAAAAAACAACGGGACTCAGCCCGAACCCACATTCTCTCTCTCTCACTAAGAGCTTCCACCTATGCAACGTGCTCTCTTTCCCCTATGGCGAGATGATGCGCCACCGCTACCCGAGTCAAAGTCCTCTTCGGATGAAGCGAACGACACCAAGAAAGAAGGAACAGGAACCGCATCCCGAGTATGGGAAGTCACCGAAGATATCCAGTCTCTGATGTCCCCTAGCCAAGTGGTCGACACCCGAACTTATTGTAAGGAAAGGAAAAATTAGTATCAAAGCAGATATGACCAAAACAGAAAAAGAAAGAAAGAGAGGAACATAAAGGTATATCGCAGGTCGAAGGACCTCCTTTGTCAAACCAATTCCTCTGGATCCATCGCGTGAGGACGGTGAAACATAGGCACCATCCCTCCATCAGCTCGTCGGTTGTTGTATGAAGGGGTATGCAACCGCAGAAAAGGGATCTCCAAGGTCGCCGCCACCGCAGATGTTGTCGGACCGCCGCCAATGCGGGAAGATCTCATCGCTCAACTCGAACTCGCAGGAAGAAAAGGCAGGGCATCATATATGCTGGGCGCCATCAACCAGCTCGTCACAAAGTCCATATAGTCATATGGCACAGCCGTATCGGTGTACAACAAGTAGGACTCACTGATCATCACCGCGATCCACTCATCCTCTGACAGCAGTCGCTCCCGCCTCATAGACATAGGAGGCTGCGCGGGTGGCACTACCACCTCCTCCTTAGAAATCTGACGAACCACCATCTCCTCGAGATACCAAGAATGGCCGAACTCGTGCGCTAGCAAACACCTCATCCTCGCATTCACCCGATTGCCCTCGCATCCTTAATAGTTATCCCCCAGTGATAAAAGTTCACCTGAAATCTCCAAGCAAGCATAAATCAATACAAGATCAGAAGGTGAAAAAACCAAGACTAAAATGGCAGAGTCTTACCCTACCACTGGTCAGGTCATTCAAGACCTGACGCACTACCTCCAGAGAGAGAGATCCCTTCGACTGCCGATTGGCCTTAAGCCATCGATACAATCAACAGAAGTCCCCAACAGTGTCGTCCTTCAAAGTGATCAGCGGGGTATTGCACCCAACCACCTCATAGAACCACATCTGAATTCACAAATAGAAAGAGACGCATAAGGAAAATTCGAATGCATGAAAGAAAAATGAGAATGCATGAAAAGAAATGCACAAATTAAATAATACCTCAAGAAGGTACGTGGCCCCCAGTAAAGGTCTGTCAGCAGCACCGACTAAATGCATCCAGAGAAGAGTAAAGGGTCTCCAAAGTCAGACTCCCCCGGTCATAGAAAGGTGTGTTCAAAAACATCCACAGGTATGGCAAGAACCACAAATGGACGACGTCACCGCTCGACGCCACCATGAAATTTCCCAACACTATCAAAATGAATAACCGGGCCATCTGCCTCACCTACAGCCCGTCCTTCACATCAATCTCCCTACCTAATAGAACATCCTTCAGCAAGGACAGCTAGATAGAATGCCCAGAGACTATCCTCCCTACATCACCAAGTGTCGCCCGCACTGCCCCCGGTCTCACCCGCAAAGAGTGATCTACCTCTATCTGCTCTCCATCACAATCCAGCCCCAACAGCTACTGCACGTATATGGGAGTCACAGTCATCTCCCCAAATCCGAAATGGAAGGTGTGGGTAGTATCCCACCACCTCTCTCCCAAAGCACATAGGATCGTTGTCGAACGAGGCGTCTCATCCAGCGCAGATTCCAACCTCCCAAAACCCGCTCATGAGACCACCCAACACACCATATGTGGGAGATGCTCCCAGACATCCCTGAGCCCCGTTATCCCGCGTTCACGCATGTTCTTCAAGGAAATGGACTGGAAAAAAGGAAAAATATCATCAGAAGTTAAGAAAGAAAAAAAATCACCAAAAAAGAAATGAGTGCCAAAGGTCAGGTTACTTACATAACCATCGGAAATCACTCTCGAAGGGCGATGACACGATGGCTCTCGCAGCAAGGTCCGGTCATCCATAACAGGCTCAAATGCATCAAAGGAGTTCTCACTCCCCAAAGCAAGAGGCACCCTGTCCCTCCAATCCATATTCAACCAGTCATCAACGGTCAACCACTCCCTATAGACTGCGGTGCTCACAAAGATGACCATTTCTTGAAAGATCAGAATGCTAGAATGACTTGTAGAGAAATCGCAGAAAGAGAGAAATCAAAAAACCTATGAAAAAATGAAGGGATTCGCCTCCTTTATATAGGATTCCAAGCGTCATGCCGATCGGTATCTCCCCTTACCATACCGATCGGCACTGACTCCTCACCTTCCCGAGGTAGCCCAAAAGTCTGTGCCACTGTAGAATGGCACCCCTCATACCATGCCGACCAGTACCCCACCTTAAATTTCCCAGAAAATACCAGAAAGACCCGAAAAATCCTCAGAAAATTCCTAAAAATCACAGGATGGATTTTGAATAAGAAAATTTCGCATTCCCTCAAGCAGAATCTCTCTTCCCCAGTGGAATCCACAAAACTCAGTGAATCTCCTCCCGGCAAAGCTCCGTAGAATCTCTAAGGACCGCCTGATCACTTCCCCAGCGGAATTCTCTTACAGCACCAAAATAGGTTGTCCCCCCCTCCGAGGTCTCCTAAAGAAACAAAAGCTTCCCTAGCTCAGATCAAAATCACAAGGCCCTTTCTCCAGCAGAATCAAAATACAATCTTTATCCACTCTTGGGTCAGAATTGACCCCGATCTTGGATCGTCACCTGAGTTAGGTTAGAATTGACCTCGGTCGTCACCACTCTTGGGTCAGAATTGACCTCGATCTTGGATCGTCACCTGAGTTAGGTCAGAATTGACCTCGTTCCTCGGTCGTCACCATTCTTGGGTTAGAATTGATGCCGCTCTTGGATCGTCACCTGAGTTAGGTCAGAATTGACCTCGGTCCTCGGTCGTCACCACTCTTGGGTCAAAATTGACCCCGGTCTTGGATCGTCACCTGAGTTAGGTTAAAATTGATTTCGGTCCTCAGTCATCACCACTCTTGGGTCATAATTGACCCCGATCTTAGACCGTCACCTGAGTTAGGTCAGAATTGACCTCAGTCCTCGGTCTTCACCACTCTTGGGTCAGAATTGACCCCGGTCTTGGATCGTCACCTGAGTTAGATCAGAATTAACCTCGGTCCTCAATCGTCACCACTCTTGGGTCAGAATTGACTTCGGTCCTCGGTCGTCACCACTCTTGGGTCAGAATTGACCTCGGTCTTGGATCGTCAGCTGAGTTAGGTCAGAATTGACCTCCATCCTCGATCAGCACAAATCTTGGGTCAAAATTGGCCCCAGTCTTGGATCATCACCTGAGTTAGGTCAGAATTGACCTCGGTCCTCGGTCCTCGATCCTCGCCACTCTTGGGTCAGAATTGACTCTGATCTTGGATCGTCACCTGAGTTAGGTCAGAATTGACCTCAGTCTTCGGTCGTCACCACTCTTGGGTTAGAATTGACCCTGGTCTTGGATCGTCACCTGAGTTAGGTTAGAATTGACCTCGGTAATCGATCGTCACCACTCTTGGGCCAAAATTGACTTCGGTCTTGAATCGTCACCTGAGTTAGGTCAAAATTGACCTCGGTCCTCGGTCTTCACCACTCTTAGGTCAGAATTGACCTCAATCTTGGATCGTCACCTGAGTTGGGTCATAATTAACCCCGATCCTCAGTCGTCACCACTCTTAGGTCAAAATTGACCTCGGTTATTAGATCTTCACCCTAAGCCCGCAGGTTCGGCTTTGACCCGCATAATTGGTCATCCCCCAACATTAGTTCAAGTCCTTAGAATCGACCTAAACCTTCGATTGTCATTCCATCCCCAGCACGCCCCTTAGGTCCTCAGAATCGGCCTCGACCCTCTGAATCGGTCATAATCCCTCAAAAGCATCATGTGGTGCCTATTTGACGGTTATCATTTGTTCTAAACTCACGCATCGAGGGGCTCTGTAGACACCCCATTTTGTTACCCCCAACTCTCCTTAGGTCCCTAGAACCTCATTTCATCACTACAAACCTAGGTCATGTCCCGAGTACTGACCTAGAAACCATCAGGCACTCTCCGGCTCAGTTTAACCAAAAAGTCAAACTTTTTGTCTCGACTGAGACTTAATGAATCTTCGAAGGGCGTTGAATCCCCTTTCCAACTAACCACCCCGTTCGCAATTCTGACTTACCATGAGGACGAAACGATCCATTTGCATCCAAAACTTAACCTAGTGGCTCCTGGGCGCTCTCGGGCTCTATTTGACCTATGTCAACTCTTCAGCTCGATCGAGGATGAATGAATCTTTGAAGGGCACTAAATCCCCTTTCCAACGGTCCATCCCGTGAGCGATTCTGACTTTCCATGCGGACGAACGATCCGTTTGACTCCAAGAGGTCACCAAATGCTTCCCGGGCCTGGTTGACCAAAGTCAACTCTCCAAATTGGGTCAAACTCTTTGGAATGTCTAAGTAAATCTCCTAACCTTTACAACAGTCCACCACGTGCACGATTCGGACTTACCATGCTGACGAACGATCCATTTGCGTCCGAACGATTCCCCGTCCAATGGACCGACAAACGCTTCTGAGTCATATTTGACCCAAAGTCAACTCCTGAACCCGGGAGCGGTCCAAAGGACTTTCAAAGGTCTCTGAATTACCTTTCCAATGGTATGATCCGTGCATGATTCTGACCAACGTTTTTCCCTCGGCAGCCAATTTTCCAAAAAAGCCTGAAGCGCATTGCCAAATGGCAGGTTCCAGACCCTGCCTATCGACAGGTGTCGATAGACATGAACAGGTATATGCCGATCGGCAGTTTCCTGGGCCTATAAAAGGATGCATTCACCTCATTTGCAAGGGGAGCCCAGATCTGATAAAAATTCACTCTCAACGAATCCCAGAAACCTCTCTCGAAGGCAGCGTGATTTCAACCTCCAAATCCCTTTTTTACTTCCACTTTTCATCATCCTTTTCATCAAACTTGGTGAATTAGCCACTCTCCATCATCATCCAAGTGCAAGGGCTGCTCTCCAACATTCAAGATCGAGCTCAAGATCTTCAAGAAGGTTCAACTTTCTCAAACTCTCTCTTAAATTCTCTTAAATTCTCAATAACTTGTTTTATTACTTAGCACTTTTATTATCTCATCTCACACATCCTAATATACTTTTTATTTAGTATTATTGGACATCTCCTATTTTCATATGAATAAAACCCAAAAAATAAAAATAAAAAAGAGGGTTTGCTCATAAATTCCAAATAGGGATTCTCATACTTTTCTCACACTTTGCTCATATCTAAAACACTTTTTTCCACACACACACACTCACAAATAAGAGATCCCCATTTGGATTTATGGGATAAACCCCACCCTCATTTTTTATGCGAACTACGTGGACTTTGATGCCTTTATAGGCTACGTAGGCATCTCGGGGTAAAACCCGAGACTCGAATCCTTTTTCCCACTTTTCCTCTCATTTTCTATCTTCTCTAAATCCAATATTCTTCTATTCTATATACTTGTTCTTAGTGACGTATTACTCCATTTGCATTATCGTTCCATTATAACGATCAACGTAAGGCTAATCGCGTAAATCTTACTTTCTAATATTATTCTTATACCTTCCTACGGATGACTCACTTTATCTCTTCCATGATACAAGTCGAGGATTACTATCTCCACTATATATATACACATGCACACATATGGCGGGGGAAAATAAAGGAATATAGCAAATATCCATGAGAGATCGAAAGGGCGAAATAGGTGCCTAACACCTTTCCATTTCATAACTAAGCCTCCGAACCCTTCTCGAATCAATTTGGTTTCGCATGCACCAGTATGTCTTTAGATGCCATCCTTCGGGGTGGCTTCCCCTTTTTCTTTTGTCTATTTTGACTAAAATAGACTGGCGACTCTGAATCTCTCTACATTTTTACACCACATCTCCAACGATGTCGGCCGAAGCGCTCCCAGAGGGATGTGCGGGACCCAAAGGATCCTTCCTCCATGCGCCCGTACGCATGGAGAGGATCGGGGTTGGCCACACTAGGCTTTAATAGAAGCTAAATCAGTGAGTGCCATAGCTGGTGTCTGCCCATTTGGTGAGGCAGGAGGTGGTTGTTGTGGCGACTAAAGTGCATCAACCTTAGACTCATCACTCACTATGGATCTATGTCATTCCTAACATCTCTGAATGTTCACCATCTGAAAGATAGTAATCCAAAACGTGTTAATAATCGTGCAAGACTTAGAGTATAAAAGTTAAATGTAGGGATCTAAAGTATCAAAGAAGTACAAATGCTAAATATAGGAAAGTATTAAAGAATGCAAATGTAGAAGTAGCAATAAACGTAATCATGACCCCTAAGACACTAGAACCTGGGATGCTCTGATACCAAATGTGACCCCCATAATATTTAAGAATAGATTTATTAGTTCTAAATTAAACATTATAGGAGTCGAAACAAATGGTTATTATTCTAAGCAAATCTAACATTCCCAAAATAACGAACAATAGGCTATATAAAATGTGTATTCAAATACGAGCCCCTCTCTACTATAAAGGAAAACAAATGAGCTAATAGAGGTAGCACGTAGCCTAGTGAAACCTACATCCTAAAATAAAGCTGCGAGTAAATAATGAATGAAAACACCACTATTAATCAAGGCTGCAGGATAGGCGACCTTGGCCATGAAACGTCAAATACACAATATTGGCATCAAGTTTAAAGAGAATAAAAGTATAATGGAAGTTAGAATAAGTCATAACTCTGCATCCGCCTCTAGTTTTTTTAACATATTTTAGATTTACCCACCCTCCAATACTAATATCATGCGCATTAAAGATTCCAAATCCCAAGTGTTTTAAGTTTTATTACACCATATGAAAATAACATTTCAAATTTAGAATAACATTACACCAATCAAAGTCAAGTGTTATAAAGTAATTAGTCTAGTCTTATACATTAAGGATCGCATAAGGAAGTCAAGCAACAAAGGCCTATCTCTAATTCCTTGAGGGACCACTCGCGCATATTACGTATAGTCTCAGGCCATCTAGAACCTAAGAGGCAAGGGATAAATTTCCATATCTATCCATCATATAGCTTACAATACCCAAGGCTACAGACACGGGTACTTAGACATGTGACCCAGGAGTAGAAATTGACTAAGATATCTCGTCTATTGACCAAGGTGACATAGTGGTCCGATTCGTATGTCCCCTTTATATAAAATCCCACCCTTAGTACGTTCGCCATGAGTTCTCATGCATGGTATGAAATAAATAAAGAACACAATAATTAATATCCATCTTAACCACCGAATTCGAGTTCCTATTAAATTTATCCTCTTAATTTCATTTAAAAGTAATTAAGAAATCCATCCATTACCTTAAATTAAAGCCACTCGATTCATACCATAAACAAGGTCATACATATAAATTTAGGTCAGTAGTCATCCTAAAATAAATCCCCAAATACCCGTTTGTCAAAATAAAAAGAAACAGGACACAGCGGTCGACCACGGTAACAGGGCCAATCAACCCCTTGCTTCAGTGTTTTGAAAAAGCCCCCTAGGGGGTTGTCTTTTCCAACTCAACAAAATCCAATCAAAACGTCCATTAAAGACCCTAAAACCTTTATATATTATTCACATAACATATCAATAATGTATCCACATAAAAAACATGATTATAACATAATTATAACATTAAAATCCTAATTAAAGCCCAAGAACCCAAATAAAACCCTTTTTCTCTCTCAAGAACCCTAACATTACCATCCTTAACAATTTGATTTCAATTCTCTGCATAATATACTTAGGATCCTAGGGTTTTAAATGGATTATATTAACAAATCAAAACCTATTCAAGATCGAATGAAAACACATCAATTTGTAGGAAGATTCAATCAAAATGATGCTATAAATTAATTCTTAATTAGGTTAATTACAAAATTACTTAATTTAAATTCTCTAAATCAGATTTTAATCACTTAGTCAGGATTTTGATTCAAAATAATAGGCATATTTACAACAAAATCAATTATACAAGAATTTGAATTAAACTTGCCTCTAAATTGGTGTAGGGCTTTAATCTTCTAAATCGTCAATCTTCCTTTTAGCCTTCTCCTCTCCAAGATCTTAGATCCAGAATTTTATGTTTATTATCTAATGGACCTCCTAATGGTTGAATATCAACTCTTAAAGACCTAATTAGTCTTGGGCCTAATTTGGGGTCTTAAGTAGCTAACCAAAAATGCCCCTTAACTAGTCTAAAAGTATCCCATTCACATTATAATTCAAATAAATCATCATTTTAAATACTTTTAACCCTCATAATGAATCATCCTCATAACCAACGATAGTAAATAACACATATACTAATTTTTAGCCAAATTAGTCACAATTTACTTGAATCATGATCAAAATATTTTATTAAAATTAGTCATAATTTTCTTGAATCATAGTCAAAATATTTATTAATATTTTACTGTCTCTTTATTTCAAAAATTATTTATGTAGATATAAGTAAGTTGTGACTCATTTAAGCTCACATATTATTCTATTTATATAAGTAAGTTCTACGAGTGATTAAGATATTCAAATGTACTAACATATGATTTTTTTTATGATCTCCCATTTGCATAAAGTCTAATTTTAGCTAGAAAAGGGTTTTGAATTCAATTTCTTAAAATAAGGGTTCCAATCACATTATCGATTCAATTTCATAGGGTTCCCTCCTATACATGTGATTTTCATTCAAATTACAAATTTGGAACTAAGAACAATTACCACATTAAATCTCAATTCACATAGTAACATAAACATGGAGTGGAAGTATATCTCTACTGCGAACTATAAAATATGAAATGACAAGTCTGACACAGTAATCTTAATATAATATAAGCCAAAATTAATATCTCCTCAATACTCCAACATAAATAAACAGAGTCGAATGTATCATGAGTTAAAAATGTAAATCTCACATCACTCAAAAACAACAAAATACAGATAAAATCCAAAGCCTACATCTCTGACTAGTGGTGAGTAAAAAGACTTGATGCTCGAAGGAAAAAAAGCTAAAGTTGATGTGCAACTGAAGCACCTAACATAGCACGATGGGGTAAACCCAATGCAAGATAAATGCTACATAACCCAAGTAATAAAACTAAAAACTATACGCATACATAAAAAATCCACATATTTTTATTAGTTGTCTAATTACTCACCACACCATTACCTGTGTTATCTTTCATAATGTATTTTATGAGGCCTTTTAAACCAACTAGTTCCAATTAATTATGAGATCACCAGTGTACTCAATGCCCACGATAGTATCATCACCAATAAAATCTAGATTATCTCACACTAACCACGTATCTATCCCCCAACTAGATACGAGGTCACTAGTACACCAAATACCTCATGAATAACCCCTAACGAACTATGGGATCACCAACACGTACGTCCACTATTTTTTATTTAGAGCGGACTAAATCAACCGCAACCAGTCGTCAACTATCTACCTAGGTCATTAGTACAAATGTCCGGGAAGTACTTGTCATTAAACTTCACCATGAACTCTACATACATCAAATGATCCCTCAGCACAACCATGATCACACTCTTCCCCCAATACAATTCCATAAAGGGACTATAGAACCGAAAAACATCAGTGGACTGTTCTTCATAAATGCTCCTCTGATATTATCCCAACTCAGCAAGGGAGTTGGTTCTACCGGCTATACTTCCTCAAATGGCCTCTCATGTTTGATTGTGGTTAAACTGCCTACTAGGACCGGTGCCGCTGGTTATGCATGTTGTACTATTTCTGCGACAACTATCTGAGAAACACATGCAATATTGCGGGTCTTAATATTAGGTTCTATATGAAGTATGACATCTATTTTTTCATAGTACTAATGATCATATGAGAAGAATTCAAAGAAAATTAACGTATCAAAGAACTCTATGCAAACGATTGTAATAGACCAAAAGAACCTACATTGCCTAGGACCATATTTTGATACCAACTGTGATACCCTATATATTTTAATATTCAAGTTGATCAATTCCAATTATTAAATATTACCAGTTGTTAAAAGGAGTAAATATCATCCTTAGCATGAAATGGAAAAAATTAACAATGCTAAAAAAATAGAGTTCGACATTAATTATCTCAATATAACATAAATATCGAATAGAAGTCAATCACTACCACTAATTATAAGATGTGAAATGATAGGGTCTAACCCACTAATCTCAATATAATACAAGTGAAAATTGATATCTCCTTAAACCTCCAACATAAATAAACCGAGTACAATGTGTAATGAGGTAAAAATGTAAATCTCACATCACTAAAAAGAAAAAAAATAAAGATAAATTAAACACCTACATCTTTGACTAGTGGTGACTGGAAACAAGAGTTGTTGCTCGAAGGAGAGAAAACTAAAGGTTACATGTATCTAGAGCACCTACAACAATGCGAAAAGTTAAGCCCATCGCAAGATAAAAGATACGTAACCTAAGTAATAAAACTGAAAATAATGCATAAAATAATGAATCCACAGTTTTACATAAATTGTATAATTCCTCGCCACACCATTATCATTGCTATCTTTCAAAATTTATTTTATGAATACTTTTAAACCAACTACATCCCATTAATTAAGATATCACCAGTGTAGCCAATACCCACGATAATATCGTCATAAATAAAATCGTGATTAGCCACCACTAACTAGGGGTTGCTAATACACCAAAGTATAAAATTAGAACTAACCCCTAAATAGAGGCGAGGTCATTATTACAACAAGTGACTAGCCCACAAATAACTACAGGATCACAAACAGTTAAGTTCACGATTTTGTTTTTGGTGCAAACTAAATCAACTGCAACCAGCCCTCAACTATCTAACAAGGTCACTAGTACAAATGTCCGTTAGTTTTTATCTGGCACGAACTAAAACAACCAATCCAATAACTCCACCCCTATCCACAATAATAACTAAATAATCATATAACAATGTATCTACACTAATACAATCCTAAAACCATACTTATCCATTCCCAACACTTTTATATTATTAGCCTATTAGAATAATATAACCATATACAAAATTCCTTTATTTTAGTCTATATGCTAAAATTTGTATCACGGGTTTTATATATTTTCAGTATGTCCAAGGGCAACATCACATAGGATTGAATCGGGAAATGAATTCCAAACATCTAACATTATACTTTAGTATTTTGAGTGCCACAATTCATGAGGATAATATTGAACATGTGAAAGTCATAATTTAACTTGATTCCAATATACATGCATAACATCAAAATTCCTTTCAATAGATTAATCACTATTAAAACATACTTATTGAGTTAAGTTTCAATATATTAAATATTGTTCATACAAAACTTATAATAAATTAAATCATGAATATATGATAGATTACTACTATGAGTGATTAAGATACGGACATGTACTAACATATGATTTTTTATGATTTCCCATTGGAAAAAAGTCCAATTTCAGCTAGGGAAGGGTTTTTATTCTATTTCATAAAATAATGGTTCCAATAATACTACAAATTCAATTTCATTGGGTTTTCTCCAACACATGTGATTTTCATTTGAATTTCTAATCTAGAAATAGGATGGATTAACACATTAAATCACAATTCATATAGGTCACATGGATTCACATATCAGATTACCATTTATATAAAATAAGGTTAAATCATTATAATATTCATAACATAACATATCTAATGTATTTTTCCAATTAACTTAATGTTAAGGTATAAATTACTATTTATAAACATGAAAGGGGTAGATTAGATTTTATCTTTAATGTAGAACTCTATGATGTGAAGAGATGATGACCCTAGCTTAAGTTGTTCTAGAATCCTTCTTTATATCCTTATTTTTGATTCCTTATTCTTGATCTCTTTAATATTCTTGAGCTAAAATCTTGTATTTTAACGGAGGTTTAGCCTTCACGTGGTCTGGGGCTTTTGTGTCGAGATGAATAGGAAATTAGGGTTTGAGAGTTAAGAGAATACGAGGTAAAAAAACTCAAAATGTGTATAAGCCTTCCTTTTAAAATCCCCAACCAACTTACCCGACCCAGTCATGATCGCGACATTTGGGCTCATGGTCGCGGTGCCTTAGGGCGCGAGCGCGACTCTAAGATGAATTTACCCTTTTGCTTTTATTTTTCATTTATCTTAATTACACAAAAATGCTTAATGTAAAATAGGTAATTACAAATCATATCTCCTCCTTGCGAGTCTTAGCTTGCCTTACTTGATCCCCAAGTAAACATCAAAAGATATAATTAACCTTGGGTCTAAATTTGTAATTCCAAGCCAACCATTTATTAAACTAAGCCAATAAAATTAATCCAAGTCCAAAAACCAATATGACCCAACCTAATTGTCAATAAGTCCAATTGAAATGACCAATACAAATATAGCATAATTTATTTGTTTTAGATTAATTCCATTATTCCAATTTTATTAAATAAATTCTTAATTTCATTATTTAATTAATTACCAAAATTGTGGGGTATTGCAATCTTCCCTTTTGACAAAAAGAATTCCGCACTCAGAATTCACAAAAAAAAAATACTTACCTCAAAATAACCGTGGGTATTATTATATCATCAAATCCTTGAATTCTCACTTGGAGTCTCCTCATTATGTTAGTTCCACTATGCATGCACTAAGGGTATCTCCTTAGAATCCAACAAATGAATCCTCCTATCAAATATACGCACATGATAGTTCCACAAATTGGGATGAGTTCGACTGGCTAGACCCAAAAGAAAAAGTTCAACGGTAATCACACACAACTAAAATTAATTTTGTGTGAAGGCTTGATCAATATCAATATTATCAACAAAACTTAATCGCATTCCCAATTTATGGAACCCATATAGTGAAACAAATTATATTAGCCAAGATTATTGCCTTCTCTGAAAGAGGGTTGTGTATATCTACAATTTGGTCAAGCTTATAAAACTGACTAATAGCATGCGTTTCAAGAGATTTGTTCCACATAACATCGATTAAAACCACTCTTGATGCCCGAACAATATTAATCCCCTATGAACAAAATTTTATTGTTTCTAGCAAGATTTTGGCTTCACTGTTTGGATTGGCAAACACATTAATCAAATCACCAACGGACATTAACTTCTAATTTGTCTCCTATTATCATGTTATCATCTTCTGTTATTGTGTCTTGCTATTCCACGCAAAAACAGGTTGTTCTAAGGGGTCATGTCATACATAAATACAAAAATATAAACAAATACAAGGGTCTTGTTCCCATTTTTGTTCATATACATACGATAGAAATAGGGTTGTACTATAAGGGTTAAGTAAATAATAATAAAATAATCTATCAAAACTCACTCTTTGTCTAAATTGAGTAAAAGATTCTTCAAATTACGGTTTCCATTAAGAACAAACTGAAACTTTATAAGGGAATTTAATGCATCTACTTGAGAAGCCAAACCCTTTGGAGCATACATAAGAGTACACTGATTGCCACCATTTGTGCACTTTGAGTAGAATATATTCGTCAAGTTTGGAAAGGCATAAACAAAAGCTCGTTGACTATGCGATCTTTACTCTTCATCTTAAATAAATCTACTATGACAAGTTTTATGGGAGGATCAACTTTACAACCATTAGTAGTGTCCTCCACCTTCACCCAATCACATTAGTAGACAGTTTCTTTGAAATCTAAGTAATTTAGTTCCAGAATTTGTTGGACAATCCCATAATAGGCCAGCATCATATTCTTTGGATTTTTATTTCTTTTAGTGACACAAGAAGTCAAGGAAAAATAAAATAAAATTCCACTATTTTATGTCAATAGTTTTTCCTTGCATCGATATGAGATGAAATAAAAAACTGTTTGCACAAATTTTTTTGAGCTCCCTTGCACAAAAATATGGATTTTTGTCTAGGTTAGCAAGCCTTGAAGAGACATCACCGCTTTTTAAATGTTTCATTTATTAGTGGGTTTATATTATAGTATATTTTACAATACATACATTAGTAACCAGGAAAAGAGGTGATAATTACCTCTTTCGATACCCACGCCCTGAAATCATTTCATATAAGGAGAGACCGGTGGCTTCTTAGACTATAGCGAGAGAAGATTGAGGTCAAAGTTACTTCCACTTGTTCGTGTCCAGTGGAACATCCTAATGTCGAGGAGTCTTCTTAGGCGCGCGAGGTTGAGATGCGCAAAAAATATCCAGGGTGGTTATGACCAGGTATACTTTTATTTTTACGAACTTCGAGACATAATTCTGTTATTAGGGGGAAGTATGTAGCACCTCGTAGTTTTTAATGATTTTTAAATATGGGATTAATTAAAATTAAATGTAATGATTCTTAAATGTGGAATTAATTAAAATTCATTGTGGTAAATGAATTGATAATTAATCCAGATTAAAATAAATATTAACTAGTGAGAAAAGGGTTAGTATTTATTGATGTGAATTATATGGAATATTTCTTAGTGAGTAAAGTAGTATGTGATTTTGAATTTATTAAAATTATCGTGAGTTTAAAATATGACAGTTACATTAATTAAGTCGGGACGCGCGTGTTAGTCATGTCGGGACTCAATAAGTAATTAATTTTTAAGTCATTTGAATGGTCATTCCGAGTGCGCCAAAGTATCCGTCAGCGTTGGGATAGTCAGAAAAGTCTACCCGAGGGTTTAGTTTGGGCCCCGGATAATTTGAGGCGAAATCGGCGTCTCGAGAGGGCATTTTGGTCATTTGTATTTTCGGGATAATTTAACCTAAGAATATTCTATGTAAAATATATCTAATAAGAAAAGGGAACTACAACAAAAATGATCATTTATGTCAATTTGAAAATTGACGTTATGTCATACAAATGTAAATTAACATAAATGATATTTATTTGTGTCAATTTGCCTTTAAAAGTACATTTTTATTTCAATTTAAGTAAAATTGAGATAAAAAAAAATCATTTATCTTATTTTTATATATAATTGACATAAATATAATGTTAATTATTTTAGCTTGTGAGAAAAACTTAGATAAATTGAAAAAATAAGCGGGGGCTTTTTTTTCCCTCCTGCTCCAAAATTTGTGTCTCAAAATCCTTTCCCGGCTACAGCTCGTACATCTCTCTCTTTCTCGCACACATTTCTCTATCTCACTCGAACAAATTTCTCTCTTTCTCTCTCACGTACAACCTTCTCTCTTTTCCCTCTATAGAGTTCCACCTCCAGCCCGACAAAGCTCCATCACGCAGGTATAAGATTTGTCTTAAATTTCTAGGGTTTTCCAGATTGAATTCTAATTTGTGTTTGAATTGTTCTTGATTTTGTTATTATTTTTGGATTTGAATTTATGTAGATATATGGATTTGTCAAATTTGTGTATATATATGGATTTGCAAGATGTTTTTTTGTCTATATTGTGATTTGTTGATTCGATTTGTGTATGTGTTTGTGTGTGCCTTGATGGCTTTTTATCTGTTGATTCGATTTGTGTGTATGTGTTGATTCAATTTTGCTTTCAGATCTATCAACTAATTGATAAGCACCCAAAACTGTACATTATATACACTTAATAGACGTATTTTAGTCGCTAATTCTCGGCAATTTGGGTCTTATGTGCTTAAATGTTCATCTTGTGGGTCAAACGTCCGTTTGCGGTGTCAAAAGCTATATATCGAGGCAAATGCGCATTTTATGGAGCTAAATACCCCTCTCCTGTAACCAAGCCTGAGCCTAAACATAGCCCAAATCATCACCCCAAGCCTGTGTGTGTTTAGTTTGTACCTTTTTATACTTTTTAGATTTTTAGCTTGAATCATTTTTATTTTTTTAGGATTTATTTTTTACGAATTTAGGATTTCTAGGTTTTATTTTCTATTTTTATTTTATTAGTATATTTTTATTTTATTTTATCTTTATTTTTATTTTATTAGAATTAGATTTTTAGGATTTCTTTTATTTTTACATTTATTAGGTTTTACTTTTTTTAGAATTTTAATTTTTAGTTTAGTAGATTTCTATTTTTTTTCTTTTCATTTCTTATTATTTTTATTTTTGTTGAGTCTTTATTTTATTTTTAGAATAGGACTTTAATTGTTAGATTTTATTTTTAGTTTTAGTTTTAGTTTTATTAATTTTAGTTGAGTCGTTTAATTATTTTAGTTGGGTACAAATTAAACACACACACAAACATCCTACACCACACACACTTAAACTAAACTCGCTCACACCATAACCACCACACACCTTACCTACACCATATCTCCTCACTCACCCATACCTAAAAATCCTATACCCTCACCACACACGCACCCGTCCATCTTCAACCTCACACCCAATCTTTCTCTCTCCTCCATTAACACACACCTCACTACCAATTCCCAACCACCAAACTCCGGCCGACGAAACCGCTGCAAACCACCCGCCGTCGCCTGAACCCAGAGCTACCTCCGGCCGGAACCAACTCAACCCGAAATCAAACTCGGTGACCCTCTCACCTCTGTCGTCCGGACCTCTCCTATCCAACCCGCTACCACCCCCAGCCGCCGGCGACAGCAGCCCCTGCTACCCATTACCCCCGGTCGACCCAACCTCCTCCATTCCGTCGGGCGAACTGCAGCCGACCAACCCCAATTTCACCTCTCAACCGACGACATAACCCACAAAACTCCATCGGCCAGCCCTACCCGCAGGCCTGACAAACCACTCCGGCCACTGCCCTGGCGGCGTCCCACCACTTCCGACGAACTCTGTTGTACCCAACAACCTGATCCATCCCAACTTCACCCCAACCCCAACCCATTTCCATTTTTCTCCCAAGCCATGATTTGTGTAACCTGCCAAATAACAAAACCAAAGCCAAATTCACATAAACCCACACGCTTTAAAATCATTTAAAACCCTTTACCCATTTTACCCCCAACTAACTACTTATCCCCTTTTCCCTAAAAATACCCCCATGCTCCATGTGCCTACTATAAATGAAGATGAAGATCCCATTTGAGAAAAAGTTTTTAGAATATGATCAATTTTGTAGAGAGAGAAAATACCATTTTAGTGTAGGTTTTAGATTAGAATTTTTATTTTATTATTTTTGAATAGTGAGAGAAAAATAAATTGTTGTGAAAATTAATCTGAGTGAAGTTTGTGATGTAATTTTGTTTGGATTATTCAAATTGAGGGATGTTGATTTCAACTCATGGATTGAAGTTCAATTAAGCATCAAGAGATTGAGTTTGATTGTTCTTTTCTCTTCTCATTTATTTTATGCCTTTGATTATTAATTTGTCAAATTCCATACCATGTTAGGCTAAATCCCCTTTCAAAGGGTGGGGGGAAACTCTTATTTGATGTTATTTTAGTTTAATTAGTTTGATTACTTGAAAATTCCCTTTGAATCTTAATTTTGATGCCTCACCCTTAAATTTATGCCTCGAGAGAGGGTAAATGATTTTCGAGAGAAAATCGAAATTCTAGTTATAATACCCATTTTAGATTCGAACTAGATATAGGGGTTTATTAAGTGGGGTATTATAACTTGAATTTAAACTCTAAATTTAATTTTTAAGATTTACATAAGTTTTAATCGATCGATCCTAGCGGGTGATTAATTAAAAGGAGTGTAGATCTATTTTACTAGAGTTGCGGGGTGTTAAACTTAATTTTCTATAAGGTTACTATTAAAATTACATTTGCAACGATAGTTTATTTGAAGGTTTGATATTAATTTGGGAGAATTCAATTAATTAAATTAATTAATTAGAATAGCTAAAATTTATGGTGTAATTCCACTCCTTGATTGTTCTCACAATTACTTACCTCACTTTATCTCTTATTTTAGTTTAGACTTTATTTTTCATTTTAGTAACTTTCTAGTTAGTTTTTATCATATCACATTTAGTTTAGTTTAGTTAAATCATCACCTCACCCAATTGGTTTAATATTTGAAAAAGGTAAAAAAAATTAGAAAAGTGAAAAGGCACAAAAATAAAATAAAAAGTGAATTACAATTGTGTTCCATTTGCTTTACCCCCTTGGAAGTGGATTGATACCCTTACTTACCTCTACACTTAAGTTCAATGCTTTTTTAGATATGATAATTTTGTTTGGGGGTTGCATTTTTATGCTCATTTAGTTAATTTTTAGGAAATTTTGATTTTGGATCTTTCTTTGGGGGTTACATTTTTATGTTCCTTAATGTTCTTTTGAGTTATAAAGATAGTTGCTTTTTAGGGTTTTTTGAAATTTCGACTTAGTTTTATTAAAGAATAAACATAGTTATTGAAAATATATTTTTTATGAAGTTGCAAGAGGTATACTTGAACTTGTATAAACATTGGGAACTTGCAACTTGCAATAGGTTTGTTAGTCTCGCTGTAATTGTTCAATTGTTTGTTGTAGTATGTTATGTTTCTTTGAATTTATATCGATGTTGAATAGCTACAACAATCTTTGTTAAAATAGTTTAGTTCATTGCGTTCTTCGCCTTTGTTTCTTTTCCTTACACAAGGTTCTTTTGTTGAGTATCTACAATAACATTTTGTTTCTTTTTCCTTTATGATGTGAATTTATTTGTACTTTACAGCTGAAACAAACCATCTTTAGCAAATGCATTTGCTTCTATTTTGAGTGTTTTGGATCTTTTTATATTTTTGTTTAATGATTTTTGTGGATTTTGAGGTTTCATATTTGCTATTAGTTTGTAATGTTATATTTGGCATTGAGACTTTGAGGTCGACATTGTGTATGCTTGAGACTTTGAGGTTTGACATTGTGAGACTTTGTGGTTCGACATTTGTACTTTAAATCAAACATATGCCATTTTTGCCAACGCCAATGCCTTGGCATGTTCTGCTTTCTCATTATCAAGTTAAATATCTTTTTATTTTTTTGGATTTTTTCAATCATAGATTTATTTTGTAGCTCTAATATGCTTCTTTGTTTGATTTTGCAGATCTCTACTTTTTGCAGATGTGGACATTTTGCAGATCTTACTTTGTTCGACTTTTTTTTTCCTTTTCTTCATGGTAAAGAGGCCAATGCATCATATTTCTTAGATCTGCAAACTTTTGTTGAGATGTTTTTGAGTTTTTTGTACTTATGTTTGGAACTGTATGTGTTCCCTACTTTGAGCTCATAATTTTTTCTTTAAAACTAATTGGGTTTTTTGTTTATTGTTGTAGATATAGCATACTCATTAATAGATTTGTCTCTTCTCTCAATGGTATGCTGGGAAGTGTTTACTTTTTCTTTAATAACTTTTTACGATCGATTTTATGTGTTTGATTGGAAGGTTTAAAGAATCTAATTAATCTTTTATCTCACTGGTATTCTGCGAAATATAGTTTTTTTTTTGTTATATGGGGTTTTTAGTTCAAAATAATTTGTTGAGAGTTTTGAGTTGGGTGTTTCATGTATACTCCCTATTTTTGTGTTTCTATGAGAAAATGTGAATAAATATTTTGTATGGATTTATTTTTTGTTTGTTTTGGGAGTGGTTGGGATAATGGGTATCATGGGTTTCAAGCTTTTAAAATTAATGTATGTGTCGAGTTTTAAGGGTTTTGAACTTCATATTTATACATATTGGGATGGGATTTAAGGGATTCAAAGTTGGGGGGTTTTCAAATGTGTTTGGTATATTTAGTTTGGGACAATGGATTTGTCATTGTGGGGATTGGTTTTAGAACTAAGTTAAGATTTAAGTTCATGTTACATGTTTTATGCTCTTAATGCTATGATTTTTATACTAACATTGTTAGTGATTTATTTTGATTTTATGTTTATGATGTCTGAAGTACTCAATTTCTCTAACACTCATTTTAGTTGCACATCAGGTGTTTGAAGAATTATATTTGTTTTGTACATGGAAGCCATAAAGCTTATTTTTGCATTTATGAACTAGTTATGCAATGGTAAGACTTTTATGTACCAGTTATGCATTTAACATTCCCCAAAAAAACTTGAGTTACATTGGTAAGACATTATTTATTACTTAAAGAGAAAATTATGTAGTGAGTTTCTGTGATTAATTAACACCACTCATATGTTGAATACGTAGAGAAGCCAACTGACCCTGCCCCATGTCACACGATGGACCCGTCACTTAAAAGTCTAGAAAAGCTTATTCTTTTTCCTATAGTATTCTTCCAAGGACTCCGTATGCTCTAGAGACGTGGTTGTGCTTTTTATTGTAGATTCCCTGGAGTTTGATTAGAGTGAGGCCTCTAATGGCATTAAGCCCTCCTCTCAGAGCCAATTGATTCAGTCGTGTCGTTAATTATACAGCCATCCACGATGTTTCCAACCATAGAAGATAACTAACCACGTGATATTTGATATTATAATCTTATAAAGGCGGAGTCCATAAACGATGCTTTCGGTGGAAGTGGCGCTACATGTTTATTCATCATGCTGGTAGATTCTCTTTCTTTTTGTATTATGAAGATAATGTTGGTGAAATTATTTCTTCTAATTAAGAATTACAGTTTTCTTCTGATTTGAATCTAAAATTTAAATGTTTTTTAAAAACGTAGAGGAATTATAAAGAAAAAATTCAATGATAGTCAGCATATAGGTACACACCCACTATGCCCATGATTGTTGAAAGCCAGCATATATAGGTACACTCCCGCTAATCATAGTTAAGGTAAATAATATGTCAAGAAAGGCTACTATATTTTTCCATAACTACTTAATATGTATTTTTCTTCTCTTATATAACCACATCATATATACACACCAGATTATGTACTTTTTATTTTCTATTTAATATGTATTTTTCTTCTCTTATTTATTGCGTTATTTTGGAACTATTGGGCAAAGTGTCATTGTTATTTTGGAACTGTTGAACTTTTGTGTTTGTAGCTCGAATATGAAGATGATGCTTGGAACAATGAAGTCTTACAATCCATAATACTTGAATAGCTGCTATATAGCTACTATGTACTGTTATATAGCTACTATGTAGCTACATACATATGTACTGCTATATAATTTCTATATAGCTACTATGTACTGCTATATAGTTGCTATATAGTACATACATATGTAATGCTATATAGATAAATACATATGCACTACTATATATTTCTATATAGCTGCTATGTACTTGAATTACGATTAGGTAACAAGCATTTAGTATTAGATCCTTGATACTTTTTCCATAGCTTTGAAATTTTATTTTTATTGTAAATCATCAGTTGAAGAGAGTGGAGACGGTAAGGCAGAGGACTGCCACTGAGCGTGCTCTCATGGGCTTCTCAGTAGCCATTCGGACCTGCTAGATGATTCAAATATTTGAGGTATGTGATGCATATATAGGATGTATAGGATGTAGGATGTAGCCATTTGGACTGCTCATGCATATATAGGATGTAGACGTGAGAATAAACTTGGTTTTGCTGAGATATGTAATAGATCAATTTAATATTTATGTTAATAAGGTACATGATGGGGGAAAATTCAAGGCTAAATCTTGCCTCCTTTCATGACCACATGGATGGAACTTGAGTGTGTTAACCTTCTTTTGTGACCGCATATACTAACGAATTCTTATTCTCTTTTTACTATTTTTAAATCCCTCTCACTTTAACTACTGTTTTAACTTTTAGGATTTTTGAGGTTTAAATTTGTCTCATTACTTATTCGTGTATATATTTTTGCATATTTGGGTTCGCACTTAGTAATAAGTTTGTTTCACTAATCATTTTAAAAATTACAGTAAGCATATTCGAGCAACTTTTTATTAAAAATTTGGTGTGTTTGATTTTGTTTTCTTGGAAGATCACGCCTTTTGGTTCCCTTTTACTTCCATGATGCTATTCCAATCAAATATAGTATGAAATGATTTCGTTGGCAGTAGGATCACATATTGCGTATGGATCCTTTTATTTAATTTAATTTTTAATGTTGTACGTTTATTTTGCAGATTCACTTAGGTGTGTCCGTATAGTGAGCAACCATTTGGATTTCTACGCAAAATGCATTAGACAAACACTGAATGTGTGTTTATGCCAGCCATTTTTTGTTCATAATAACACCCTATTAACCTATCTATTTTTTCTGTTTCTCCACATTTTTGTTAATAGTTGTCTCAACAAATAAGAGAGGATAGAAATGGTTATCGCTCTATCAAAATTTCTATAAAAATGCTAAAAAGGCATGGTTATCGCTCTTTCATACTGGTGATCGTGCGACTGGCTATGCATGAATCAGTAAATTCGATAGAAGATTTGGTGAGAATACCCTCAATTGCCATTTTGTTGGATACTCTCTATTTATCTCTTCAATTTGAACTGAACCAAAGCTGAAATCAACCAACACTTCGTTCAGTTCAGTTCTTTGATATGTCAGTGGTAAGATTGCCAACAGTTTAGATAACTTTGATATGCCAGTGGCAAGATTAATTAGCATCTAAGTTCAGTTCTTCAGTTTTGATTTCGGTTTGTTTTACAGGTACTCGGTTGAACTCTCTTAAAGATGAAGATGTGTATGTGGAGCTCTTACATGTTTCTGGGATTCAAGCACGGTTAAATGAGGTGAGATTTGGTCAAGGTAATGATAGCTCTGTGAACTTCTTAGACAGAGTTATATAGGCCTGTGTGTATTATAATTCAATTTATAGACCACTTGTTCAAGGCATCTCTATACTACTATAAAATGCTATACAAGCATTTAGGATCCTTGGCCAAAGAGCCTATCCACATATGCATCCTATCTTTAATTGTATTCTGATTTGAGAGTATCACGTGTCACTTAATTTAAATGGAGTTCTACAGGTTGTTTGGGAAGTTGAAACGGGTGTCATTCACACCTCTCTTAATCATGTTGCACCTCATTACTCTGTCATTTCTTGCCTCTCTATCTCTCTCACACAATCTCACTCACACGCCACTCTCTTATGTCTTTCCCCATCCCTTTTATTCTATCTCATCTTAAGCATCTTAAATAAACACCTTTCTGTAACACCCCGTAATTCTGCTTAATTCTAAATTACGTAAGTAGAGTAATTTAATGGGATTAAATACGCTTTAATTAAATTACGTGAATAGAGTAATTTAATGTGATTAAATATGTTTGATTTAAATTACGTGAGTAGAGTAATTTAAATAGATATTATGTTAATAAAGATGAATATGTGTTATAGAAAATTTACTAAGGTGAATATAAATTGTCAATGTTAAAATGTACGGTCTAGTGACTATATGGACGTACCGGATGTAACTCGGCAAAATTAAGGATGAGAGTAGAAAAATATTTACGAGACTCAAATGATAATTTAGAGTCCACGGTTGATTCCGAAAGGGTCGAATTAGTCAAAATAGTGTACCCGGGGGTACTAGTTGAGTGCCGGGTCAATTTAGGGCTAAACCGGGACCATTCGGGGGCATTTTGGTCTCTTTACAATTATGGGAAAGAAGACCTACGAATTTTTGTAACCCTAAATCTGATTATAAGAGTGGTGGCTAGGGTTAGACAATGAGAGTTACACCATAGCCATTAGAGAGAGAGAGAGAGGCAAATTCCTTAGGCAAGAAGGAAGGAGGGATCATCTTAGGAAGATTTCACCACAAAGATTGTTGGGAAGAAGAATTGAGGCACCAACATCATCAATCATCATCAACAACCACGAAAGCAGACCCTACAAATCTTAAGGCAAGTGGTTAATTGCAAAATAATTGAGTTATAATACCCATGTTTAAGCTTGAGGAAGAACATGATTTTTATGATATTCTTGGGAACAAACAATTGATAATAATCCATGATTGATTAGGATTTGCATGTAGGACGTTTTTGAATTGCCAAGTATGTTTATATCATAGGAAACTTGATGAGAAATTCGTATGAAAATCTGGAAGTTTGATGAAAAATAAAAAGAATGCAGTTTTAGGGTTCTTAAATATTAGAGAGATTTTCAGTGAATTTGGCCAAGATTTATAATGATTTTGTTGTTTTAAATCGTTAGTAATCATCCCAGAACATGTAGAAATGATTAGAAATTGTTGGTTGTGAATAAGATGGCTCGTCATGAAAGTTAGAGATGTAACAATGGTGAAACCCGTAGGAAGAAGATGAACTGGGTCTGTCACTGCTCGATCGATCGATCGACCCTTAAATATCGATCGATCAAAGCAGTCGATCGATCGACCATCTTCCTTCGATCGATCGACCCTGTCTGAACTATAGAAAATTTGTGTAGAAATTTCTTTAAATTCCGTTACTTAATGGGAACCTTAGAATTGATATTTTTCCTACGAGGGGACTTGGAATTTACCAGTAGGTGTACCATTAGGTTCCTCCACTAATGATTGAGTAGGAATGTTGGAGAAATGGAATGACGATAGAACGATTGACTTAGCCGTGAGTTGAAATGGTTAATTTAATTACGGAAAGAGTGAGACTTAATTCCGGAAAGAAAATACCAGTAGGTTAAAATTAACTTAACTACTGAATTAAGGGAGGGGTAATTAGGACCCTTAGAGTTACGCGAATACTCGAATAAATACAATAGTGAGAAATTGTAATTAATAAGTACGGAGAATATAAGTAAAATATATTACGTACGGGTATGATTTATTAGGTCGAGTGTGTACCTACTATATCTATATAAATAGGTTTGGGTTAAGAGAATATTACCTAAACTAATTATGTTAGGGTCGATGTGACATTCCGAACTAACATAAAGTTATTATATATTTGGGGTCGATGTTAATGCCGAACCAAACTTTGAACTGGTGCCGCGATGAAAGAGTCCCGAACCAGAATATGTGTATATATTTATATTTGTAGATTGTTGGGGTCGATGGATCATTCCGAACCAACTTTCACTTGGAGTCGATGAATTATTCCGAGCCAAGGGTCCTTTGTGTGTAATAAAAGGATATATTAGAGGTAACTAATATTAAATACATTGTTGTGGGACAAAAATGTTTCTATATGCATAATCTACAAATTGAGAATAGTAGACAATGAAATGATATGTGAATGTCTTAGTAATAATTTTGGACATAATGAAATTATTACAAGATTAAGGAAAACGAACGGTAAATGAGTTAACTACGGTTATGGGAAGTATAACTAGGTAGGCTAAGTACCCTTGATAGTTACGTATCACGTAAGAGAGTTGAGGAAGTTCAAGGGAGCCTGCGAAACCTTAATATGTGTAATCAATAACTTAATTGTGATAACCGCTTGCAAAATATTTTCAAATGTTTTGAGTACTAACTCTTGCTATGTAAAATTTTAAAAACCTTTTAGGTACCCAGCCACAAGGACACCCAACTTGATTTCATGTCAGAGATTTGGGAGCTGCAGCCAGTGTGGAGGTTGCAGGGATTGTTTAGACGCTTCCTCTTTTTCATTTCTAGTGCAGGATCTCTGTTTTATTATTCTTGTTGGAACATGTCGTTCCACCGTTTCTATTACAGTTTATTCTAGTTATGGATTTGTAGTTGTCTTTTTGGGCCGTGGTTTACGGCAAGACTTTAAATGCTTTCAGATTAATTTTATACTGCGTATTCATATCTAGTTTTGGTAATGTGTGGTTTGGATTATTTTGTTGTTTAAGAAAGATAAAATTTGGCACCCGTTTTAATTTCATTTAGGTGGTTAGTATTATTTAAAAAGGCTTTCGACAGTGATGCTAAGAATGAACCATTAAAGAAACCTGTTTATATTAAAATAAGGCTTGATCACCCAAGGTTTAATTAGACGGGGTGTCACAGATGGTATCAGAGCATCAGGTTCTAGTGTCCATAGGATCTGTACGGCTTACTACGATTCAGCGTTACGTTTGCTGTATTAGAGCCCTACTATTAGGATTGTTGAGAAAATTTCCAACTGTTGCGTTATCGTACTTCTGCTCTTAAATTTTGTATAGATTGTGTACTTATACAATTTGAATCTTATTTCAGATGCCGCCAAGGAGACTGAGAGCAGAGAGGGCTGAAGCCAGAGAGGAGGTGAGGGAGGCTCATCAGGAGCCACAGGTACCGATACCACCACCCCCACCCGAGCTAATCTCCACTACTCAGGTTGCAGTGATAGTGGCTCAGGCAGTTGAGACAGCAATGAGGGCAATGGCAGCCCACTTTCCACAGCCCCAAGTACCTCCCCCTGTGGCACCGGCAGTGCAAGTTCCGGCAGGACCATCTACTTGGCAACGAGTCAGGGAGACATTTTAGAAAGGGCACCCACCCGAGTTTCAGGGCAGTACTGATATAGTGGAAGCGTGTAACTGGAAGAAGAATATCCAGCGCCACTTGCACATGCTAGAGTGCACCGGAGTGCAGGAACATATGCTAGCCACTTTCCGTCTGTCAGGAGCGGCCCTACAGTGGTGGGAGTCAGTTACCACCACCGAGGAGAGAGATACTTTGACTATTTTTGAGTTTTGGGTGCGGTTTGACCGCAAGTATTTCCCTCTAGCAGTAGAGTCAGAGATGAGAAAAAAGTTCAGTGAAGTGGTTCAGGGTGATCGCTTAGTTGCTGACTACGAGGAGGAGTTTACCCGCTTGGCCAATTTTGTGCCAAACGAGGTGAGCAATGAGGAGAGGAAGAAGTCCAAATTTATGGAGGGCCTAACCTGGAGAATCAGACAACACTTAATTGGTAATCCGGCATTGGTAACCTACACAGATGTCGTCAATGCCGCTCTATTACACTGTCAGGATCACCGTTTTCATACTAAGGGAAGTAAGAGGGGTGAGCCTAGCCAACCGGGCAAGGTGGATGGAGGTAGTGGCAGCAGCGCAACACAGCAGCAGACAGTGGGTCAGTTGGGACAGGATTCCAGACAGGGGAACCCTGCCAAGAAGTTTAAGCACGGGAAGTATCGCTTCGACCGACAGGACCAGCAGGGTCCTCAGCAACCAGTCCCTCAGGGTCGACAGGGCCAGGGTAATCAAAATGGGGGACAACAAGGCCAAGGGCGACAGGGACAACGTCAGGGCCAACAGGGCCAAGGACAAAGACAGTTTCAGGGGCAGTGCTTCACTTGTGGTCAGCAGGGTCACAAGAGCAGAAATTGTCCACAGCAAAACCGGGCACAACAGCAAGGTGCCCAACAGGGGCAACAGGCACCGTTGGCCCCAGCAGCAGTACAGGCCCCACAGCCAGGGCAGATGCAGTACGGACGTGTGTTCAACATCCGTGACATTCCAGCACCGCCAGTACCGCCGGCAGTTGCGGGTATGTTTCCTATTCATGGGCTTGAGGGGAATATTTTGTTTGACACAAGGGCAACGCATTCTTTTATCTCCACTAGATTCGCACGGGCAGCCAGCCTATTAGCGACAGCAGACACTTATCTTATGTGTGTGGAGTCACCGATGGGTAGTGGGTCCCTCATACACTCGATTTGTAAGGGTGTGGACATTATGGTTGGGAGATTGAGTCTAGCGGTGGACCTTCTAGTGCTGGATATGGAGGGATATGACGTCATCCTAGGCATGGATTGGTTGGCACATAATAGGGCAATGGTAGATTGTTATGAGAGGACCATCGTGTTCTCTATCCCGGGGCAGGAGATGTTCCTTGTGGCTATGCCACTTCCCGAGGGAGGATCGCGAACTCACTTATATTATATTGAGGAGGAGATCTCACATGGGGTGGTCGTTTCTCTAGACTCAATCCCAGTTGTGAGGGACTTTGAGGATGTCTTTCAGGAGATACCAGGGTTACCACCTAGCAGAGAGATAGAGTTCGTAATTGATCTCACACCGGGGACGAGACCGATTGCCAGAGCACCATATCGCATGGCTCCTTCAGAGATGCGGGAACTGAGGGAGCAAATCCAGCAATTGTTAGGATATGGTTTTATTCGACGGAGTACATCGCCATGGGGTGCGCCAGTACTGTTTGTGAAGAAAAGGGATGGTTCACTTCGTCTGTGCGTAGATTACAGAGAGCTGAACAAAGTAAGGATACGTAATAAGTATCCATTACCGAGGATTGACGACTTGTTTGATCAATTGAGAGGGGCTGCACACTTCTCAAAGATCGATTTAAGATCGGGTTACCACCAATTGCGCATTCGTGAAGATGATGTACCTAAGACCGCTTTCCTGTCGCGGTATGGGTCATATGAGTTCAGAGTGATGCCTTTTGGGCTAACTAATGCACCGACGGTATTCATGGATCTCATGAACAGGGTATTCAGGGAGTTTTTGGATCAGTTTGTGATTGTATTCATAGACGACATTCTGATTTACTCCCGTACGGAGGAGGAGCACGCATAACACTTACGATTGGTCCTACAGACATTGCGGAACCATCAGTTATACGCCAAATTTGAGAAGTGTGGATTTTGGCTTCGGGAGGTGCAGTTCCTAGGCCACGTCGTATCTAGCAGGGGCATTGTTGTTGACCCGAGTAAGGTATCGGCGGTGAGGGAGTGGGGACAGCCCACGACACCGACAGAAATCCGCAGTTTCTTGGGTTTGGCTGGTTATTATCGTCGCTTCATCAAGGGATTCTCAAAAATTGCCAGACCGTTGACGAATCTGACTCGGAAGGGAATTCCCTTTGTATGGAGTGATAGTTGCCAGTTAGCATTTGATGAATTGAAAGACAAGTTGACATCAACCCCTGTTCTTACCTTGACTAAGAGCGGAGTGGAATACCGAGTCTATACTGATGCGTCCTTACAAGGACTTGGGGGTGTGTTACAACAGGAGGAGAAGGCTATAGCTTATGCGTCACGAAAGCTTAAGCCACATGAGAAGAACTACCCCACCCACGACCTCGAGTTGGCAGCGGTTGTTTTTTCTTTGAGGATTTGGAGACACTATCTTCTGAGTGAGCAGTTTACGTTATTCACGGATCATAAGTCATTGCAATATCTGTTCACTCAGAAGGACCTGAACATGAGGCAGAGAAGGTGGCTTGAATTCGTGAAGGACTACCAATTCGATATACAGTATCATCCTGGTAAGGCTAACGTGGTGGCAGATGCGTTAAGCAGAAGACCTATCGGAGAGTTAGCAGAAGATTGGAAGGCAAAGTGGAGTGAGCTCCGACACGAGGATGATATGGCAAGAGCATGTATGGCAGTTCTATCTATAACTTTCGAGAACGTTATGCGGATAGTGAGGGCACAAGCAGAAGACCCATTTTGTCAGGATAAAGTACGGCAGTTACTGGCCAAGGGGGCAGAGTTCTACTCCATCAGTTCAGAGGGTGGACTACGCTTCAACGGTAGACTGATATTACCCGAAGACGATGATTTGAGGCATGCCGTTATGACAGAGTCGCACGGGTCAAAATTCTCGGTACATCCAGGTGGGGACAAAATGTACCAGGATATGCGACGAGCATATTGGTGGTCAGGTATGAAACGAGATATTTTAGAATTTGTCTCAAAGTGTGTTACATGCCAACTCATAAAAGTTGACCATCAGAGGCCTTCAGGAATGCTACAACCACTAGAGATTCCCGTGTGGAAGTAGGAGAGTATCTCAATGGATTTTATTACCGGGTTACCAACCTCGCAGAAGGGCCATGATTCCATTTGGGTGATAGCGGATCGTTTGACTAAGGTCGCACATTTCTTACCGGTTCGTACGGATTATGATACTATGCGGTACGCGCAGCTTTTTATTTCAGAGATTGTTAAGCTGCACGGAGTTCCTATTAATATCGTGTCGGACCGAGATAAGATATTCGTGTCGCACTTTTGGCAGAGTTTTCAGGAGGCCATGGGCACCGACTTACGGTTGAGTACGGCATATCACCCACAGACGGACGGCCAGACGGAAAGAGTAAACCAGATGCTAGAGGACATGCTGAGAATGTGTATTCTAGATTTTGGGGGAAATTGGGAGCCATATCTTCCTTTGGTGGAGTTTGCGTATAATAACTCTTACCAATTCACTATTAGCATGGCTCCATTCGAGGTGCTTTACGGGAGGCCTTGTCGTTCACCCGCTTGTTGGTTAGAGGTGGGGGATAACAGACTTTTAGGGCCAGAGATGATACAGGAGACTTCCTCCAAAATAGAGTTGATTCGAGGACGTATTCGAATAGCCCAGGATAGGCAGAAGAGTTATGCTGACGCCGGCAGAAGGCATGTGGAATTAGATGTGGGAGACCAGGTATTAATTCGAGTATCTCCTATGAAAGGGGTTACGAGGTTTGGAAAAAAGGGGAAGTTAGCACCAAGATATGTGGGGCCGTTTCCTATCATTGAGAGAGTGGGACCGGTAGCTTACAGATTGGGACTCCCTGAGCATCTTCAGCGAATACACGATGTGTTCCATGTAGCATCGCTGAAGAAATACAAGAGGAGCGAGAGAGCCTTCTGGCTCATTCCACTGGAGGAGATCGATTTGCAACCAGATATCTCGTATGAAGAAAGACCCGTGGCGATCCTGAATTATAGTGAGCGCAAACTAAGATCCAAGGTGGTGCCCTAAGTATGAGTACAGTGGGGACACCATAATATGGATGAGTCCACTTGGGAACGGGAAGAGGATATGCGAGAACAATATCCAGAATTATTCATAGCAGGTATTTTTTTTCCTAATTTCGAGGACGAAATTCCTTTTGTAAGGGGGGAAGTATGTAACACCCCGTAATTCTGCTTAATTCTAAATTACGTAAGTAGAGTAATTTAATGGGATTAAATACGCTTTAATTAAATTACGTGAATAGAGTAATTTAATGTGATTAAATATGTTTGATTTAAATTACGTGAGTAGAGTAATTTAAATAGATATTATGTTAATAAAGATGAATATGTGTTATAGAAAATTTACTAAGGTGAATATAAATTGTCAATGTTAATATGTACGGTCTAGTGACTATATGGACGTATCGGATGTAACTCGGCAAAATTAAGGATGAGAGTAGAAAAATATTTACGAGACTCAAATGACAATCTAGAGTCCACGGTTGATTCCGAAAGGGTCGAATTAGTCAAAATAGTGTACCCGGGGGTACTAGTTGAGTGCCGGGTCAATTTAGGGCTAAACCGGGATCATTCGGGGGCATTTTGGTCTCTTTACAATTGTGGGAAAGAAGACCTACGAATTTTTGTAACCCTAAATCTAATTATAAGAGTGGTGGCTAGGGTTAGACAATGAGAGTTACACCATAGCCATTAGAGAGAGAGAGAGAGGCAAATTCTTTAGGCAAGAAGGAAGGAGGGATCATCTTAGGAAGATTTCACCACAAAGATTGTTGGGAAGAAGAATTGAGGCACCAACATCATCAATCATCATCAACAACCACGAAAGCAGACCCTACAAATCTTAAGGCAAGTGGTTAATTGCAAAATAATTGAGTTATAATACCCATGTTTAAGCTTGAGGAAGAACATGATTTTTATGATATTCTTGGGAACAAACAATTGATAATAATTCATGATTGATTAGGATTTTCATGTAGGACGTTTTTGAATTGCCAAGTATGTTTATATCATAGGAAACTTGATGAGAAATTCGTATGAAAATCTGGAAGTTTGATGAAAAATATAAAGAATGCAGTTTTAGGGTTCTTAAATATTAAAGAGATTTTCAGTGAATTTGGCCAAGATTTATAATGATTTTGTTGTTTTAAATCGTTAGTAATCATCCCAGAACATGTAGAAATGATTAGAAATTGTTGGTTGTGAATAAGATGGCTCATCATGAAAGTTAGAGATGTAACAATGGTGAAACCCGTAGGAAGAAGATGAACTGGGTCTGTCACTGCTCGATCGATCGATCGACCCTTAAATATCGATCGATCGAAGCATTCGATCGATCGAACATCTTCCTTCGATCGATCGACCCTGTCTGAACTATAGAAAATTTGTGTAGAAATTTCTTTAAATGCCGTTACTTAATGGGAACCTTAGAATTGATATTTTTCCTATGAGGGGACTTGGAATTTACCAGTAGGTGTACCATTAGGTTCCTCCACTAATGATTGAGTAGGAATGTTGGAGAAATGGAATGACGATAGAACGATTGACTTAGCCGTGAGTTGAAATGGTTAATTTAATTACGGAAAGAGTGAGAATTAATTCCGGAAAGAAAATACCAGTAGGTTAAAATTAACTTAACTACTGAATTAAGGGAGGGGTAACTAGGACCCTTAGAGTTACGCGAATACTCGAATAAATACAATAGTGAGAAATTGTAATTAATAAGTACGAAGAATATAAGTAAAATATATTACGTACGGGTATGATTTATTAGGTCGAGTGTGTACCTACTATATCTATATAAATAGGTTTGGGTTAAGAGAATATTACCTAAACTAATTATGTTAGGGTCGATGTGACATTCCGAACTAACATAAAGTTATTATATATTTGGGGTCGATGTTAATGCCGAACCAAACTTTGAACTAGTGCCGCGATGAAAGAGTCCCGAACCAGAATATGTGTATATATTTATATTTGTAGATAGTTGGGGTCGATGGATCATTCCGAACCAACTTTCACTTGGAGTCGATGAATTATTCCGAGCCAAGGGTCCTTTGTGTGTAATAAAAGGATATATTAGAGGTAACTAATATTAAATACATTGTTGTGGGACAAAAATGTTTCTATATGCATAATCTACAAATTGAGAATAGTAGACAATGAAATGATATGTGAATGTCTTAGTAATAATTTTGGGCATAATGAAATTATTACAAGATTAAGGAAAACGAACGGTAAATGAGTTAACTACGGTTATGGGAAGTATAACTAGGTAGGCTAAGTACCCTTGATAGTTACGTATCACGTAAGAGAGTTGAGGAAGTTCAAGGGAGCGTGCGAAACCTTAATATGTGTAATCAATAACTTAATTGTGATAACCGCTTGCAAAATATTTTCAAATGTTTTGAGTACTAACTCTTGCTATGTAAAATTTTAAAAACCTTTTAGGTACCCAGCCACAAGGACACCCAACTTGATTTCATGTCAGAGATTTGGGAGCTGCAGCCAGTGTGGAGGTTGCAGGGATTGTTTAGACGCTTCCTCTTTTTCATTTCTAGTGCAGGATCTCTGTTTTATTATTCTTGTTGGAACATGTCGTTCCACCGTTTCTATTACAGTTTATTCTAGTTATGGATTTGTAGTTGTCTTTTTGGGCCGTGGTTTACGGCAAGACTTTAAATGCTTTCAGATTAATTTTATACTGCGTATTCATATCTAGTTTTGGTAATGTGTGGTTTGGATTATTTTGTTGTTTAAGAAAGATAAAATTTGGCACCCGTTTTAATTTCATTTAGGTGGTTAGTATTATTTAAAATGGCTTTCGACAGTGATGCTAAGAATGAACCATTAAAGAAACCTGTTTATATTAAAATAAGGCCATATCACCCAAGGTTTAATTAGGCGGGGTGTCACACTTTCTATTTGCTCTCTATATAAACCTGTTTGAGATTTGTGTCTTGAAAATAGGTTCAACATCAAATCTGTTGATGGACGGGTACAAGGTAATTTTTTTGTGTAAATAATCTCAAATATGGTAAGTGTAGGAATTTGAGATTTGGGATTAATCATACCAACAAAGAAGCATAGGACTCCTCAATCTGTATAAATTGTCACGAATACATGTAATGTTTTATTAATTTGTTTGTGGGTAAATTACAATTACCCTTCAACGAGTTTTGAGATATTAGACACTGAATTCCATGTTTGAACTAGTAAATGCTTAAATCACATATTTGTTATTGAGAATTATAATTTACCTCATATAAATGTGGTACGATACATTAGGATTCCATCTATTTTCACTTATTTCAAGACAGTATCATTTCATTCCCTTCTTTATTTAGTTAATTCTCCCATACATCACATTGAATTCATTGTTTTATCATAATTTAAGTAATATGTGGTTGGTTTGGTTATGTAATCTTGCTTAATATATGTTTGTGAAAAGTCTAAGCGAACCTAATTCTCTCTCCCTCTCTCTCTCTCTCTCTCTCTCTATATATATATATATATATATATATATATATATATATATATATATATATATATAATTGGAAATGTACAACCTATAATGATTTTTTTACATAATGGATGCCCATTACTTGTTTTGTGAAAAGTTGGAAATGTAGAACCTATATTGACTTTTTTTTACATAATGGATGGATGCCCATTATTTGTTTGTAAAAAGTGGGAAATGTACAACCTATATTGTATTTTTTACATAAATGTGAGGAAATTTTGATAACAACACTTGGTTTATAAGCCCCTATCCAGCCTTTCCCAAATAAGATTTTGATCCATGTTATTGAATTAGGTATATTTGGAACCCTCATAACCAACATCTACTAGATCAGAATTTGAAATACATGAGTTAAAGTCCAAAACAACCAACTGGACAATATCTCTTCCACCCAATTTTTCAGTACTGTCAGGTACTATATTAGTATCACCTATGGCAATCAATGGAATATTAGTTGCCTTAATAGAATTTTGAGTAATTTCATCCCACAGACACATCATTTTTATCTTAGTACATTTTTTCTATACAACATTAACAAATGTTGGCAAAGAGATCAGGGGGTGCTCCACTTTAAGAATAACACATTGCTATTTTAATTAGTAAAGCTTTTGTACAATTGTTACCTGTTTATTAAAATTTTGCATAGTGTATGTATATAATATTTACTAATTAGTATGCATATATAGAACCCTGTATTAGTGATTAGAAAATAATACAATTTTTTCTGGGGCATGCACTCATAAATTAATAATTTTTCATCATGTTCAATGCAACATCCCAAAAGAATCACGTGCTTTAGTTTGGCAATTAAGATACCCTTAAAAAATATGCCCTGAAAAAGAGATATAGCTGATTTTTAACAGTTGTCTTAAATTACAGGTTATTGACTTAGAAAATGGTTGTAACATATGTAGAATTACCTTCTAATAAGGCATTGCTCAAGTTGTAAAGGATTAAAATTCAAAATAAGAATATGTCATTACTTAAGAAGCTGATAATATTAAGTACTAACAATCACATTTCAGATATCTTCTCAATCTAAAAAATATTATCCCGTCAAATAATAATTGGTCAAAATAATAAAACCATTGTGATCTCTATGCATTTTGAGAATAACAGTTGGTCAAAATTTGGTCATCTGTTAGTCTAGTTAACTCTTTTAGAATGGGAAAAGGGTAGAAGTCAATTAGATTAATCCAAATAATAAAAGGGTTGTGACCCCTCTGTATTTTGAGAATGAAACAAAGAGAATACAGAGCCTCGTAAAATAAAATCAGCACAAAAATACAATCAAATAGCCTTAAACTAATCTAAATCAATTTATAATTAGCTATAATTGGAAAAAAATTATACTATTTACTATTATATAAGAATAAAAGTCAGTTTCGTTGCTCCAAATAATAAAACAATTACAACAGTTAGCTATTTGAGATTTCAGAACCAAACTACAACTAATTAGTCTTCAACTGATCTAAATAAATCCTTCTCGCGAAATCAAAGTGTCAGAAGACTTGAATAATCAATTCTCCGGAAAAAAACATTACATAACATAATGCATAACCTAAGGCAATTGAAAGTCAGGAAACACAAATCCTTTTCTACTAAAAAGTGCTGCAACCATCACATCCATCACCCCACCCGTGGGGTGAAATCCATCCCAATCTATGCATTTTTGTAGATTCAATTTTTTATTTATTTATTAACTTTTTTGTCTTTATAGCTGTTCGGAGCAACATACTTATTGCGAGGCCTTACTATATGGATTCTAAAAACAGTTTATTTATCCGATTTTAACATTGTCATTCTCTCATAATCCAGGGTAATCTTTCATTTGCCATCCAAATTTTCTAAAGGTATATTTTCCCAAAGATGAGAACCTGTTAACAGAATGGTAATGCGAGATATATGAGTTATGTGAGCGCAAAACACCATTATTACAGGTTCTGTTTGTTATGGTTTCTTTTTTATTATGTTTGATTGAGAGACTCAATCATATGGGAATTTTCGTTTTAGGCAGTGTATTCGTAATTTTAAGTTCTATTTTACCACTTATGATGTTTCTATTTTTTAAGTTTTCTTTCATATAAGATTTTGGTTTTATTCAATGAAAACCAAGTAGCCCGGGTACTAATGTTTTGGGGCTTCTTATTTGATATTATCGTGTATACATGAGACTATATTGATTGGAATTTTGTGTTATTTCTCTTCTTTAATTATTTGTGTCACAAAATGTTTGGTGCTAAAACAGTAAAACTCATTTATATCCTTATTTTTCCAGTTCACAAGAGGAGATGGCAGGGCTGATATCGGTGGCAGGGAGCTAGAGCAGTCAGAGTGATTGACGGTCTCCTTTGCTTCAAGCCTTATAACCATGATCGCAGACTCACGATCTCCTTCAAGCCGCTGCAATTGCCTCATTTCTCTCATCGGAGGCTTGAGATCTAAAGCATTCTCCAAGAAGTAGGTTTGACATCTAAGAATTTGAATCCAAAGCAACATTATATTATTAAAGGTTACAGTGTATAAGGTTACATAGTATAAATTCTTAATATTATTATGATTGATTGTTGACCAACTAAAAATAATTACATTCAACCTAAGTACAATGACATTGAGGGAATATATGGTGTTTAACACTAGGGGTTGTGGTACTGAATGTTGGTTCTTAATATACGGATGTTGTCCTTAAATATATCTATGTTTGATACGCTGGTCGGTGCTTAATACACAATTTAGGCCAGACTATTATCTCTAAACTGCCATTTCTAAATGGTTTTCAAATTTATTATTTCAAGAGTTTTTATTTTTTATTTTCAACCATACTGTACCAGCGACTTATACTTTAGCCATATACGAAGGAGGTTCGGGCAGTTGTCTTGAACTATGAGGTATAATGTTTAGGGAAATTTCAGATTTGTTTCACCCAATTCTCTCTAGAATTCAACCTCCACTACCTAGCCAAGTTAGGGTATTTTTTTTATAAAAGGCTTTTGTCTTGCAAGTTTGGTTGTATTTCAATATAGATATGGAAGTTCAAGATGCAAGGCAACAAAGTTTATATAATGTTTGATAGTTTTCATTCAGTGTTTACTTTAAGCATTTCCAATTTATTTTTACAGGTAATGCTTGATCCCACTATTGTAAATAAGGCTTATTCATGCTATACTGATGTCATATCAGGCAATGCAGAATTAATGGTCTTAAATTGTTCAAATAATTACCTTGTTGGAGGTGCCATGGTTCATATTTTAGTTTGTCATGTGTTTGGAATCAACCTATAAGGCTCGGGTCCTGTGTTATTAGAATTTATTTGAATTTTAAGATGCATATACAAGATCCTTATAAATGAAATAATAGAGGTTTTTAGTTATGTGAACAGTAAGATAAAAGTAGTGTAGTATCAAATTATAAGTGTGAACATCTCATTTCAGTGGACATGGATTTATAATGAAAATTTATTTATAAAATACCTCGATGCTCCTTTATTTAAGGATTGGATAGGAGGGCTTCTACATATTTACATGATCTTATTTTAACCTTGGTTACCTATGCTTTATTATATTTATTAAAGTTGATTCCTTATGATATTTATACCTAATCTATTTTTTTTTTGAAAATGAAATTACAGCACTTTATTCACGAGAAGAATATATTAGAAGTTGATTGCTTGTGTTACACCCGAGGTTGTCTTGAAGGCATCGGGTCATGTTGAAAAGTTTACTAACATCGGGTCATGTCCAGAAGTTAATCACTTGATGAAGGATTATTGTAGTGAAGAGCTCGAAAAGGACTTGAGCATGACTGTTGAGAGGTCAATTGAACTAAAACGCGTTCTTGAGTATATTCAATGATTGTTTTGCCTCACTATTTAATGATTTTCCACATATATTACCGAGAAAGGTAAAAAATCCCATCCTGACTTATATATATAGTAGGGCTACTGTATATATATATATATATATATATATAGAGAGAGAGAGAGAGAGAGAGAGTGATAATATAACTTGAAATCTTAATAAATGTAACTTGAAATCTGTAAAAATTATCAAGATTTGGAGGTTTATGAAATCTTGATAATGATCATTATCAAGATTTGAGGCCTGCAATAACATTAGAGTGCCAGGGCTGCTAATGATCATTATCAAGATTTCATGGCTATAATAGCATTGGAGCATTAGAGTACTAAACCATCCCTTTCCAATTCAAATTAGTTTAGTTATTGATCATTAGAGTGCCATTAGCAAGCCTGATTTCAAGCAGGCTAAAAGGGTTGGAATAGTAGCCCTGATGCAAGCTAGAAGGGATATATATAATATACTACCTGATCTTTAGTGGCAGAGTTTTACTTATGCATATATACTATTATACCAAAAAAAAATCTTCAACTATTCGCATATGAGATGTTTCATACACCTATATTTATCTAAATTTTATCAATCAAGTGTGTTTTGGTTGTTACTATTCAGTTATTGCACTTTGCATTATTGATTTTGTCTTGAACTTCTTAAATCATGTACCGCAATGAGATTTGTGATGTGATCTGATCATCCCAACCTTAGAGACTTTCGTGGCATATATACATGTGCCCCATGTGGACGTGTCCATATTAGTTAATCATTATTTCCCCCATACAATTATAGACAATTTCCATTATTACCTGCTCATTAGTGTTTTAGGTCTCTAATGATGGAGAAAATTCAAGTCTTTTCTTCTCAAGTCACATAAATGGAGCAACATGTTATGAGGAAGCTATTGTACAGGTTTGTCCTCTACCTTTTGTAATTAATAGATGATAAGGTTAATGGACAACTCTCTATCAAAACATGATGATGATCATCATTCCGTTGTAACCTCGATTTATTTTCCAGTGTTCTGAACACCTTTCAATGTTAAGGACGCTATAAGTCAGCCTCGGGTAAATATTCAATATCAGAAAAAATAATTGATTCAACTTTTTTGTTTTATTATTTTTTGTTAGGTTGATGGTAAATCTCTAATTATGAGAGATCCAAAAGCGTTGTGGTCGGTTTAGGCTCACGATTGTAGTCGGTGGTTCAATGTTTTTGAAATACCTCTACATCGCATGTGAGAATTTCATCAAATGCATTGGATTGTAGGTTTAAACTATGATGGTAAGGCGTTGGACCGCAGTTTTCAAATGAGTTATTTTAATGATTCAAATTGAGACTAATCATCGAGATGTCAATTACTCAGCTATAATATGTTATTTTAATAATTCATACAATGATAAAAGATGGTTTGTAGATTGGTATTATAATTTTTTATGTCTATTGCAGTGCTATCACAATTTAGTGGATACAATCAATATGATTCTTAGGTTTGATCTATCACATCAAGTTGTACTGCTTCAATGATTGCCTCCATTTCTTCCAGGTTGTATAATCATTATCCAGAGGAATCAACTCCGTGGCCAAGAATGTATTCTCTGTCTTAGTCTCCAAATGTCTCTATGAGTTCACTATGTTCGCTAAGTTCAGAGCTTCATCAATTGCGAGGGATCAGATTGAAGGTATGAACCAACAACTTGGAGCATAAAATGGTGTTTATGTAGAGGCAAATGACATTATCCTTTTATTGCTCTTTTATGCCATGAGTGTCATCACTGTAATGGATGTTGCTACCTCATCAAACTGTTTCTGTCTCTATACTGCCAAAAACAAATGTACACCTTATCTAATTGCCTTTATGATTAAAATTTGAATCTTTTGATTATATTGAGATATTATAGTTCTCGTAAGCCTATATAGAAAGCTTTTGTTAATCCATTCTTTATTTCTTTGCACTCCGTAGGTTGGTGATAAGGACCAAAAACCAAGCACTGTCAAGTGAAACCAAACTAACTAGTAACCTAATGACTTAAATCAGACCAACAACTGCAAAGCCAAGCACTGCCAAGTGAAAACTGACTGAACACTACCAAGTGAAAATGCGCCAAGCACTGCCAAGTGTTGATTTAAAGATGGCCGCAACTACCTTCTGTAGGAGAATTCTTAAAAAGTTGCCTTGTATTTTAATTTTACATTTTGTTGGATTGGTTGTTACCCCTTGGGCGGATAGTCCAATAAATAAAGGAGATTGTGTCCATTTTTTTTAAAAATTAACACTTTATTTATTTGAGGCGCAATGTGAATTTCTTTGATAAATATTGTATATTTCAAGTTATATGTGATTTTTTTTATTTAGACTATTTGAATGTTGTTCGACTATTTATTATCTATTTACGAGGGTTGATTTAACCTCAAATAATAGTTGTCCATTAATGGAGTAATATTTTTTAATGTTTATATCAACATTTATGTTAGTTTTGATAAAACTCTCATAAAATTACTAAAACTGACATAAATGTGATGTTATTTATGCCAATTTTTCATGAAAATGTGATTAAATACGTGGCAAAGTCGTAGTTTTTATGTGTATTTTTAAAAACTGAGATAAATGTGATCTTATTTATGTTAGTTTTATGAACATTTATGTCAGGGCTTTATATGTCAGTTTTGAAAAATTCTAAAGCTGACATAAATGCTCATTTATGTCATTTTTTGACTAAATGACCATTTTTGTAGTAGTAGTTCGGATAAACAAATAGAGGTTACAGAGAATCCATAAGAGGAAGATGTGAAGAGTTCCAAAGGCTAGAACCACTGTTCCTACATCTTTTGCACCACCGACATCGTAGGAGCGTAGATGGGAAAGAGAGGAATACCAATATACCCATATCCTTCAGAGGATCGTACCTTCATATTGAGGAAAGTGTTTAATTTTTCAACAACTACAGCATGTATGATATCCATGTTAGTGTGGATGTATCATATAAGAAATTTGTATGCTTTAGTTTAAATTAGAACACTTAAACCATAATCTTGTGTTGGAAATTGATAAAGGATTGAACCCTCCATGTATGTAACAAGAAACCCACGAAATTATATTGAATCTTGATGAAGTAATCCTGGTTTTGATGGGTATGATTGAATTATAGAACAAATTCTTGAATTCGAAGAAGTCTTTGAAATTGGGTAAATTAAATTGTCGTTTTAGAAACTGTTTTGAGCCATTTTGGTTCCAAAATAGCTATTCCGTTCGCATTGCCTCATAGAAAATAATGTTTTATACATTTTGTTCTCTAATACGTTTTTTCCCAAAACGACTCCGAAATGCCTCAAAATTGCATTTTAAAAATCTGGGCAAATTTGTGGAGTAAATTTTAAGAAATGTTATTTTTAGTGGTTATTCCGTTGGAGGTTGCCTAGATTGATTGATTGTGATTGTTCTTCTATAATAAGGACATTAGGCCTGAAGTGGAGATTATGTTTACATAAAGTGAGACGAATAAATATTGGAATAATTGAGAAAATATCTGTAATTGATAAATGAATGAAATTTCGAGAAGGGTGATGAGTGAGCCTATGTTTATGACCAGTAGTGACAACGGGAATAATTTTTGGAAAAAAAAATGAAGGGATAACTAGGGCCCTTAGATTTATGTGAAAATTCATATAAATACGATGAGAGTTATAATTGAAATTTAATAATACGCAGGGTGTTTAAGAGATATAGGTACAACGTATGGGACATCTAATATAGGTCGTGTGTGTATCTATACTGATGATATAAGTATATAAGTGGTGTGGATACCTATTGTATGATTTCTTATGTGTATGATAGACCTACGTTGCTTGCTATTGGGTAGGATGTTTCTCATAGTGGAAGGTCTTATCGTGATAAGCCCATTGGGGGGATTTTAGATTCGTACCCTAAACATAGAACCTTGGACATATGTTATTGGAGAGTATGATAGTTTCGAAGGTTGAATGGGAGCGTAGATATGTGAGTGAACCATTTGGTTGGGGACTATGTTCTCCTCCAATATATGTGATTTATATTTATGGTTTGAGGGAGATACCGAACCAACAGTGCTTTGTACAGTGTGAGATGTACCAGGACATGACACCGTAGCTGAGTCTAGAGGTGTCGTAGTAGTATATATATGTGATATATATATATATATATATATATATATATACTTTTGATATGTTCTACTGTGTGAACTTAGTAGATAAGATTCATAGTGAAATCTAAAATAACTTAAATGTGTGAACACTTAACTTTGAATGTGAAAACTCTCTCAATCGAGATAAAATATGTGAAAATATTCATTTATGTATTAAGTGGGAAATACGGGTAGTTATCATGAGGTAATAGATTTTAAGATTAATGAGCTTGAACTAGTTAGTCGTGACAACGGTAGCTAGAATGGTTTAGTAGTACGTTAGGAGTGCACATTATTTGAGAGGTGAGAATTCTCAAGAGAGAGCCCGCATAACTAACATGAATGTAATATCTGCTTTTAAGAATTTTAGATACTTGCTAAACTGTTATAAACTATTTTTATTCCAGCTCTAACCCATTTCTTGTAAATCTATTTTCTTTTGTGCGATCTATTTTAGGTGTCCAGCCACAGGGATGTCAGGCGTAGACTATCAGATGATTTGACGTGCTAGAGCTATTGTGGAAGTTGGAGATCCCAATTATTAGACGCCTCCACTATTATTCATTCAGTTCCTAATCTTCTTATCTCAGTCAGGACATGTTGTCCATTCTCAATTATCATTTCTTTTAGAGGGATATTATACTCCTTTATTTCAGTTTGATGGGATTCAGTTTTATTATGGATTGTTGTATTTGAGATTTTTAACTAGGATGTTTATTCCAGTCTTATTTATTCAGTCAGATGGTTTCTTATTGATTAGAATGGTGAATGTGGTTAATGGTTTAAATTGTTGGATAATATTTGAATGATTCAATATTTTTTACACTAGCTTAATTAATTTTAGGTAATAAATAAAATAAATGTTTTTCGACACTGATGCTAAGAATGAACCAAATGGATATTTTGATTGAATTCTATAATGGAATGATCACACGATATTTAATTGAATGGGGTGTCACAAAGGCTTTTTATGGAGATGAGTAGTTTAGTAAATCTAATATCTAGTCTTTGTAAAACCTTATTATAGTGATTTGTTTGGCTAGGCGGTCCAAGACTTTTCCCTTTGTGGTTTTCCCCATACATCGGAGTGTTGTGGATGATTTATTTTTTTTCCTGCTTATCACCCAGATGCATGATTTGGGTTAAAAAGAGAAAATTGGGTAAATCGGCTTTTCACACCAAACGATTTATTTTGGTGCCAAGTTTTATTGGGTTTAATTTGTTTAAATTATTATTATTTTAATTTGAAAAATAGAAAAATTGAATATTTTTTTATGACCATCCTTTCCAAAACATTGCATAGGGGCATTCTCAAATTGGTTTCAGAGCAAGTTACATTAATTTATTTTGTGAGCTTTGTTTTTGTGTGGGATAGAACACTTTGTTTGTTTGTTTTGTTCCCGTGTTATTAGGCATGAATTTTGGTGGTTTTTATGGTATTATAACCCTGATGTTTGATGGGTCAAACTATGCATACTAGAAAATTCTATGAAATCAACAAATAAATATATAAATTAGTGGGTATGGAAAGCAATTTTAAATGGTTAGACTCCACCTACTGCCTTAGTTGGAGAGAATAGGATTCCCAAACTCGTAGAATCATGGAGTGAGGATGAGCATATATTAGAAAATTATAATTCACGTAGTTTAAATGCTCTGATTTGTTCAGCCATCCCTAAGGGGGTTTGCCATAATATGACTTGTAAGATGTTTAAAGAGGCTTGGGACATACACCAATTCACCCATGAAGGAATTAGTGCTTTTAAGGCTTACAAAGTCAAAAACCTCACCACTTAGTTTGAAACCATTAAGATGTTATAGAGTGAGACCTTTGAGGAATTTTATGACAAACTGTCCGACATACTTAACTGTTGTTTAACTTGGGAAATAAGATAGTTGATAACCAAGTAATCAGGAAAATCTTAAGGTTATTTCTTGAAAGTTTAATTCAAAAGTGACGATTTTGAATTATTTTGGGTACTCTAAATACTACGAAACTTGAAGAGCTTGTAGGTGACTTACAAACTTATGAGCTTGACATATTTTCCTCCAAAATTGAGATTAAGAAAGATAAGGGAATTTCTTTAAAAGTCTGAAAGGAGTAAATACATGTTTCAAATGACGAGTCTGACATCGAGTCCTAGGATATGGCCACGATAGCAAAGAAATTCAAAAAAATTCTCAAATTTCACAAGCAATCGAAAGATGCAAAAAAGTTTGAAAAAACATGTATTACAAGGCCGATCACTTTCCTAAAAAATTGTAATGATAGCTTTAAGATGGAATAGTCAGTAAAATATTTTGATTGTGAGAGTTGTGGCCTTTGGATATCTGAGTGCCCCACTAAACTGAGGATGGAGGGAGAGAAATTTAAGGTGTACAATGATAATCTTAGTGATAGTAATTCAGAAAAGGGGCCCGATACCCCATCGAGAAGAACTACACCACATTAATTGCTAGTCATATGAGCGTTGATGAGAAATCTTCCCATGGAGATATTTCTTTTGATGGCACTTCTAAGGCCATTGTTTGTAGAAGGCTAACTTGAGGTTAGAAGTCAAGTTGAAAGAACATGCCATGAGAAATGATGATAGTGTTTTCATTTACGATTTTATGACACGTGTGAGAACTCTTTGAGAGAAGATAAAGTATCGTGAGGGTGAAATAGATAACATTCATGGTTTCATGGAGGTTATGAATAAGGACCTTATAGAGTTTGAAGAGTTTAGGAGTTTATTTGAGTCTCAGATACTTGAGCTTAAAAAGAGAGATTGGGGGACTCAAGTCACGTCAAATTTGATTTGGAATCTAGAGAAGAAAATTTGGATAAAATGTTAGGTACCTTTCAAATCAAATATAACAAGTGTGAGGATGGATTTGATGATCAAAATGCTTTTGCAACCCAATCTAATACCATGCATTTGAAAGGGTCAATAGTTGCTAGGAAAGTTCATACAGGTCGGCGTTTCTAAACTCGCACACTTTGTGATGAAAAGACCACTTTTGGCATTTTTGCTACGATATTAAAAATGGAATTAGGAAGTCTAAGTTTAAAGCCACATGGGTTCCCAAAACTAGCATCATGTTATACCTACGTGGTTTAGGAAATTCGATTTGGAGGATTTACATATTTGACCTTTTTATTCTCGTTTGATTTTATATGTTACTTCCTATGCTATATCTAATGGTTGATTGTGTTTGTATATTTGCAAAAAATATATTTTTCACTTCATCATATATAAATTTGCTAGTTGCATGATGTTTGGGTCTTTTGTATTTTGATTTTTCATTTATTGAGTCATATTTAAAAACACAAAAAGATTTTGTTTGTCTTTTGAATTAGTTTGTTTTTAAAATGGTATTTTTCTTTTGACTTTTTTAGAAAGACTCAAAAATATTTTCGATTTTTTTGTAGTTTAGTTTTACACACTTTGTATGGCATATTGGTGTGTTTGAATCCAAATAATTTCGTCCTATCCATGTGACCAGGACATTTGGTTGTGTTTGTTAATACTTAGACTGTTCTTAATCATGCTTGCATGGAGTTGTTTAGACTTTGATTTCCCTTATGGATTTAACTATATGCCTTCGCACACACATGCACGAGCTTTTTGAAAGTTAATTTCACATGTTATTTTTTAGTTATGTGATATGTTCTCCCATCAATCTTGTCATACACAAATTTTGTTACTATGGGGGATTTATGCATGTAAGAATTATTGCCTATGGGATTGTTTGATTTAACTGAATATATGAGGGTGCATGGGAAAGGTCTACTAAAGGAGCATCTATCCTTAGTGGGAAAGCCACTATTTGCAATAGCCTATTGAAAAAATTCAACAACAACAAAAATTAAAGAAATTTGTAAGGCCAACATGTTTTGATTGTTTGATTTTCAAAAGTGATAGCTTCAAAACAATTGAGTGAAAAGAAAATATGTTATATGTTTATGTTTTGAGGGTGTTATAGTTGAAGATCAACGGGTTTGCACAATGAATTCGAGCTATGATTATTTTGTCATGATGCTAATGACTTATAGAATCATAATTATTCTAGGATTGTGTGGATTGTACTTGTTTGTTCATAGAGTTCACTTTATCCTGTCACTTAAGGCTAAATCTTAGTTTGATAAAGTTTTAAGGTCAAATAGAACTTCTTGAACACATTTGAGTGATTGGGTCATACTTAATTTTGTATCTAGTACACACCCATTAATTCCATCCCACATGTTTAGACACATCGATACTAATCTAGTGTGTAAAGCTTATGTATTTTATGTCGAGCTTTTGTGGTTGTTTTTACCTATATATTTTTTTCGGTATTTCATTGGTATATTTTGCATTATGAGATATGTGGTATCATTTTGTTTTGAGTCTTTGCGATTTGCATTTATTCCATGTTTTCCCTATGCTTTATTTAGGATTATTTTGGCATGCTATATGATCATATTGATATCTCTCATTATGTTCACTTTCATATCTCAAAATTGGTAATTTTTAAATTGGTATCAATCTTTATTACCTATTCATACTGGTATCTATTTTCATCGATATTGATATTAGTTGATCACAACCTAGATTATTTGTGCTTGTGTTGCCATGTTGTGTGTTTGTTGCACTTTATAACATTACATGATTTTTTTTCCTTCATTCATATTTCTCTTGGAACCATATGTGCACATATTTATGGGTGATTTGGTTTGTAGGGGAGAAATAATTTTTTTCTTTCTTTCCTTGTCTATTCACGAACAAAAAAGGGGAGAAATAAAATTTTCCTTTCATGATTAGGATATATTTATCTTGAGGATAGACATCTTACCTAGGTTGAGATTGTTATACATAGTTTGAACTTTATTCTTATGAAGATTTTATACTTTTTATATTCTCTTTGCATTTGAAGGTGTATTTAGGTGGATAGGTTTGCAACATGCAACAAAGTTTTCAAGTGAGCAAAGATACTTAACGTATGTGTCTATCGGGCATCTGTACTTTTTTTCCTTTTGAGGTGGGGGATTTAGTCTCTTTAGAGAGATTAATGACCCTTAGAATTTTTATTTTTGTGTTTTCCCAAAATATCCAAAGAGGGAGATTTGTAAGGAAAAAATTTAAATCGAGTCAATTTATTTGTAATTGGCTTAATTATGGAAAAACCATTTGAGTCATGGGTTAGGATCTGTATTGTCCCTATCATAAGCCTATAATATGTTTGATGAAGATGTAGCATCCAAGTTTTAATGATGGATATGCACCATGCCATGTTTTCGTGCCAAGTTTGTCTTTAGGTTTATCGAGGATCTCGTAAGGTATGTTTGAATTTTGGATATGATCATTGGATATATTTTGGGGTTTGTTTTTAAGCAAAATGATTGGAAATATTTTTGAAATGATTTTTCGGGAAAATTATTTCTTATTTTCGAGTTCGTTAGAACGAGTTTTGCACCTCGTCGGAATGAAAAGTGATACTCGTTGGAATAAAGTTTGACCTCATTATATTGACCTTTAGAACCTCATTGAACGAACATCTAACAAACATCAAACGAGCATTTTTTATCAAGCAAAAATAAACCCATTCAAAGCTCCTTGGAATCTCATTACAACACTAAAGCCTATTCGTTCGAATGAACATGAGTTTCGTTAGAATGAAAAGAGCTTCTTGTTCAAACAAACTACGCATTTTCGTTCGAATGAATTTTGTGCCTAAAATTTGTGTTTTCACTATTTAAATGGTATTGGGCTCAAATTTTTTAAGACGTTTTGGCAAAATTCAATTCCTTACCTGTTTACAAAAGTTCCAAAGCCCTAGTTTCACCCATTGAGTTTAAAGATCCATGTTTCTATAACCATATGCTTTGAGATATTTCGTGTTGGGCACCAAAGTTTGTTTCTCAACGTCTTGAGTTAAGAACATGTTTTTTGAGTTGGACTTTGTACTTGTTTATTGTGTTGCAGTGAAGAAGCGATGTTCCATATTCCGATTCTATAGATGCTTGGTAATACTCATATGTAGATACCAAGGCATGTGTTGATTCATGTGCTATGGAAGCTTGTGTAGGTGGAATATTACTTTTCACTATGGAGGAGAGGTTGAAGATAGAAGAGAGGCAAGACTTCCGAGGAAGACAAGTCATTGAGTAAGTCTATTGTCTAGCCTTTATAAAACTTTGTCATAGTGATTTGTTTGGTTGGGCCGTGTGAGGTTTTCACTTTGTGTTTTTCCTCATACACCGATGTGTTGTTGATGATTTATCTATTTTATCTGCTCTTCACCTTGATGCATGTTTAGTATTAAAAAGATAAGATTAGGTAAATTAGTGTTTCACAAGAAACGGTTCATTTTGGTGGACAAATTTTATTGGGTTTAATATTTTTAAATTTTTATTCTGATAATTTGAAAAATATGATTATAGAATATTTTTTTCTGACCATTCCTTCCTAGACATTGTACAAGGGCATTCTCACGTTCTTTCCAGCTGTTATGCAAGAGGCATAAGCTTTAGGAGCATCACCTTCGGTGTGAGGAGTCCACCTAAGAAAAAAAATCGTATCCACGCCTTCTAATAGGGATAGTTTGACCCATTAAACAACATAGGGCATCCAATGATATTAACCTCTCGGTTAAACCCCATCTAAACCCTAAACAAGCATAAAATAAGGGTCTAACACAATAAACTAGTGCAACCCACCTTGATACAATTTTGAGAAAGCTAGTGTGACCTAGGGTTTATAAGAAAAACACCACCAAATTTTATTTTCCCATTTTTTAACTTCCTTGAACCAATTTAGAAAAACCTTAAGTGTTGAGTAAACCAATTTACTACTTTTAATCTTGACCTAAGAATGCATCTAGATGAGTATAAGCATGGATAAAATGAGAAAACCACAACACGATGATGTACGAGAAAAACCCACATCGGGAAAAACCTCGGACTGCCTAGCCACACAAGTTCACTACGATATAGGTCTAGTTACAAGGAAAAATTAGACTTAGTCAAAGACTCGATGCCTTTAACTCTTGATGCTCTTCTTCGCCCTTTGTTACCTTCTTCGCAACCATAAATGCCTTCTAACAGCCGCACAACGCAAGCATTTTATCACGTCTCGGTATCCCACTGATCTTACTTATCTCATGACCAGTCCAGTTGTTGCTCAATAAAAACAGGGTCTCCACTACTCGAAAATCACATTGTATGAAGATCAAACCAATATGGTGCAATAGAAAAGAGATCTCAAACAAACATATAGATGTAGGATTCTTGGTTCTCAAACTTGGTTGTAAACAAGGGGTTTGGTTTGGAAAAAAATCACAAATCAAACTCATAAACTTAGAGATATTATTAAATAAGTTTGGGAACTTAAAAATCTTAAAAAGGCCACTCAAAAAATTGTTGCCCCGCACTCCTATTTATAAGAGGTTTGTTGAAAATGAGATTAGGATCAAATGCAGTTTGGACAAACTCGAATGCCATAAAAATTCGCATAGTCATTCGAACGAGTTACATCTAGTTCAAACGAATTATAGGTTTGATGTCAAAATTTGGGTGATATATTAAAGGATTGATATTAGCTTTAGTTATCCAAAAATATAATAACAGTTATTAGAAATAAGAAAAATAGAAAGAGACACAAGATTTTTTTTTACGTGGTTCAACTCAAGAATGGAGCCTACATCTACGGGGTAAAGCCAATAATGATTTAGGGTTTTGCTCAAGTATCTTGGTCACAAAATTTAAGGTTTAGCACCCAACGTTCCTTCCCTCTGTTGCGGGAGTAGTGTATTTATAGTAATAAGAAGTTAAAGAGATGGAATCCCTTTATAGTTTAGGCATTTACACCTTTACATGATAATATGTAGTCAGCCATCATTTACATGCATTTGCATGGTGACTGTTGAATATTCCACATGCGTCTTTTCACCTTACTAATAGTTCACCTTCTTAGTTTTGTTTGGATGGGTGGCCTACCATAAGATACTCGAGCCTACTAGGCTTACCCACTGTGAGGAGTTCAATAGTGATATTAACACGTGTCACTATTTTATTGGTCTACTTAGCCTAATAATTTTTAGGCTATAACAAAATCCTCCAATACTTCATACTTGACGGGATAACAAAATAATGGAGTATTCATCTCTAAACTAACTCGGCACTTTGGGATAGTTTTTTTCTCCCTCCAACCTCAAGGACTTGTAATTTTTCAAATGTCATACTAAGGCGATGGAAATTTTGTAAATAGTTTAAAAAATGGTAAACCGCAGAAGGTACGCTGGTCTTTTAGGTACTTGGGAACATGGGACTCCATTGATATTTGAAAGGTTGGTACGTTTAATCATTTGGAATCTCGAATTTCAAGAGCCTTCACTGTACTTACAAAAGGCTTGCCTTCCTCTCCATTTCCTCTCACTTCATATTTTGGACTTTTCCCTCCATTGTAATGTTCTCACTTTACTACTTTAAGGATTTCAACTGAGTGCTGCTACTGTAAGAAACTTCTTCTTCTAGTATTTTTTTCTTTCTGACTTATTAAGATGGTTTATATCGTAGATTAGGGTTCTTTGGAGGAATTTAGGAAAAAATAAAAAAATCCCAAATTGGGTAACCACTAAGATAGTTTCTGATTGTTATGATTTGTTGCTTTGAATGAGGGTCATTGGTTGCCAACAATTTTTATAGTTGGATATGGTATTACATTCCCACAAAATAATTTATATCTCAAATCTCATTAATACTTCAATGTGGTCCCTGCTCACGTGGTCCCAAACAGCTAGAGGGTGGTCAATGGAGTTAACTGCTTTAATGAGTTACATGAGACTCACATAGGAATAAAAAAATTAGTGTATTTCTATAGTTGGTGGACCACTGGGGACAACATTTATTACTTGAATACACGTCATTCCAACAGTGCTCTGGTGGTGAATCTACCTGCCTCCAATAAGGATTATTGGGATTATGGAATTGTTATAAAAAACTGGCAGTATACTCCCCTTCCCCAGGGTGTAAGATACACTGAGCGAAGATTCCCCCTGGAAGGACGTGGCATTGTTCGGCATTTCAAAATATTTTGCATACTTTTCTTTGTATCTTATTTTCTTCTACTGGTTTGCTAATAATCATTTTCATGTTTATTTTAGTAGAAAAAAGGAAGAAGGATTGTCCTCCTGATTGAGAAGTAAATTTCATTTATTTGAAGTATATTTGGTCTATGTAACAAAGTATAGGAGAAGCCCATTCCCGTTCGGCCTTTGTCTTGCTCGAATACTAGATTTCCATCACCTTCGTTGTAGCTCGACCTACAAAGGAGATTCCTATCGCTCATATAAGTTTGGACGAGCCGACCTTGTCTCCATATGTTTCTCCTTTAAACTACCCTTTTAAAAAAAGGGGGGATACTGGTTTTTGAGGAACTTCCTCCTCTTTTGAGTCCTTAGACTTAACTACCGTCCCAACTACTCCATCATCACTATAAAGGATGGTCAAGAGGAAGATTCCCAACTTGCTCGCTCGAGCCATATCTCCTCCTACAATTGAGAAGAAGAAGGATGCAGGTGAGGGTGTCTCCAAGTGCCCTGTGGTGGTGTCACCTAATGAGGTAAAGAATTTGGAGCCTCAGTATAAGAAGTTGAGGAAAGGTCATGTCGACTAAAATTAATTGGTGAAGAAGACCCAGGTCGACTAGGCCTATGCAGATGGCGCTTCTGTGCCAGTGAACCCTGGACTAGCTAAGGGTTTTATTGGTTCTTGAGTTTTTCCTATCATCAGGTCAGTTGTCGTTTCCCTATCAAGGGCAAGGTTGCTAGAAACATCCAACCACAATTTGGCTTTAGCAAGTTTCCAAGATCACGATGTGTATATCTGGTTGACACTTTTACCATAACATTTGACTAATTGACTTTGTTCCTTCTATTTCAGCATTTTTTAGTGGATTACGACCAGATTTTGATGAGGGATGACTAGTTGAGAGAGTAATCTAATGATGTTGAAGCTGCATTCAAAGTCTTTAAGGACTCTTTGGACGCCTCCCAGAAGGCACATGTAAAAGATTAGGAAAAATAAAAGGGCCTACTAGACAAGGTAAGGCAAGATAAAAAGGATGCACTAAAGGTTGATGAAGATGCTGCTAAGGCTACTACTGACATCGAGAGGAAGTAATAGGACTTGAAGGCCAAACTGTAAAAAGGAGAAGGAGAAAGCTTATACTCGTGGATGGTACAAGGCCTTTACAATTATGGCCATGGAGATTGAGTACTTAAAAAAGAACTTCATAAAAAAAATCAGGGATGCCACCCTTAAGCAAGTTAACACAGCTGTTGATTCAAATCTTTTCCAGTAATTTAACCCTGGTACTCCTCCCATCATTAATGAGGAAATGGAAGATAGAGAGGGGACTGTTGAGTCCTCCATGGTTCTTGAGACATCAATGGTGGTTGTTCGATTTAAAGATGAGGTGGATCAAGAAAAGAAGAAGGTGTAAATACCTTGGGCCCATTTCATATTTTTAGCTTATTTGTTTTGTAATGCTTGGTTTTCTTGTACTTTGTATAAATTTTCCCTTTGATATACTTTTCCATAACTTTTAATAAAATTGTCCACTGTTTGGTATGCACAGTATTGATGTTTGCTGAATTTGCTCTTTGATTTTTGTCCTCATATTTTATTTATTCAGTTCAAATCCAGGAGGTTTGTTATAGAAGAAACTGAAAGTGATCTCTTCAAAAGAAGTGTCCAATTTTTTGAGGCAAGCCATAAAGATTTGAAGGAAAAAGAATTAGAGAACTGCTCAACTTGGATGCCTCTAACCAGGTCGTGAAAACTTGTGTTCATCTGCATAGGTTATTTAGTTAGGAAGTGGCGCCAATGCCTCCTATTATAAGATGATTCTCAAGATGTAAGAGGATCATAGAGCATCCATTTCTAGTCTACATGCTGATTATAAAGCAAAATATGCTCGAGTGATCAGCAAGAAGGGTTTTGATAAAAAAAAATGCAAGATATCTCTCCGGCTTACAACAAGAAGGAATTTGTAATGAAGTGTGAGTTGAGCAATGCTCGGGAGGTTGCTAGTTTTCTAGAAAAAGAAAATAATTTATTGAGGAATGAATTAGGAGGTATGAAGAAATATGTAGGTGCAAAATAAAATGAGGGTTTATCCTTTTTAGAATAGGAGAATGCCATATTGATGGAGGAGATAGAAAATCTGAAGAAGGATAAATGTGGCCAGTTATCTAAGAAGGTAATGGTAGCTCGACCTACTATTAAGGAGGAAAGAATGAAGAAAACTCTGGCCAACCAGGATACTCTGATAAAAAACTAGGCTACTCATATCAAGAAATTGAATGAGAAGGTTGATTGCCTTACCTTTCACTTTCACAAACAGTAGAGGATAATTTGGATGAATGGTTATGATGAAGCCTTGGCACACATGGGAGACAAGTTTGAACAGTCCAGAAGGGAAGTCTATAAATGGGATTGGTTGAATGCTTATGTTTTAAAAATATCCAAGGAAGATTCCTTATGGCATTGGAACGATTCAGGTTGATTAGATTATCCTGACCTTCTTTTCAAGCTAAATGCCAACTGGAATCCCACTGATGCCATACCAATAAGCCTTGTTAAAAATATTTCGGCGACTATGGCCTTCTTGGGGAAGATTCCTATAGTTGACCTCTTCATCTGGTAGTTCTAGTCAACAAGGAAGACCTAAGGACATTGGATGATAATTTCCAATGTCCATCAGTCAACAGAGACTGATGGACATTGGATAGTACTACTTCAAACTTTTTGAAGCAACCCTATCGAGGATGATATTATAGGCTGATTGGAAATTATTGTCTAAGAGAAAGAAATGAATCTTTCGAGTCTTACTAGTAGGCCAAATGACGATAAGAACCAAGTTCCTAGGCGGTATACTTTTTCTCAGGAGTAGCCTATCAGAGGCTTGTGATAAGGTTTCAATTTGCTATCACGTAACCCTAAACTACAGAAAAATTTGTATAACTCTTGCCACCATTACTTCATGTACTCTTATAGTGACGACCAAAGGATCATCATGATGGTAGAGCATTCTAGATGAGTCATTATTATAGAAACCAATTACTAGTTTATCTTTGTTCACCTTTCTTGGACGACCATCTACTTCATCAAATAATTTGATTTGTCAAATATATAAATATCCCTTGGCTTCATTCAAATAATATTTTCTCTCAATTGCCACATCACCATCGCCTACATCTCCTACTTCAATGAAATGGTAGTCGAAAGATATCATTTTTATGTCAAGTTCAATTTCTCTAGTTTCTTCGACAGATTTGGGTCATCCTCTAAATCATCATCCCGACCTCTTTTCTTATCATCTCTACTTTTGAAAGTATATTATGATTGTCTTCTGAAATCTCGTTCTTCCATTTTATTGAAGAATTGGACAATTTTCCATGACGGATGAGATTTTCAATTTCATTTTTCAGGGGAATACAATTATCTATGGTATGCCCATGGTCCTTGTGGAACTCGCAATACTTGGACTTATACCTCCTGTTAAGAGGGGACTTTAACTTCTCTGGCCATTTGAGATCCCTAATTCCTCTAATCTCTTCCAGAATATTATGCATAGCAACCGTGCAAGATAAAATAAACAATGTCACACTACACCGCGATGTACGAGGAAAAACCCACTAACGGGAAAAAAAAACCTCGGGACGGCCCTAGCCTCAAATCCACTAAAAACGGTATTACAAAATACAAGACAAAAGACTTACTTCCTAAACTCGAACCCTCTCAAGCCGTGATGCTCCTTCTTGTATCAACCTCCAATTAGCGGATAACCAACGGAGCTCCACCGTGGTCTCGGAATTCACCAATGGGACTTTATATGGTCACCGTCACCCAAGCATGGAGCCTTTCTCCGTGTGGGTAGAATCTAAACAAAAGTCTTCTTTGTGATGGGGTGTAGAAGCAAACCCGAAACATCTCTTGAATTCGGTAGAGAAAATCGGTGCCAAAAACTCCAAGCAATTGATATGAATATAGAAACTTGGATAAACAATTATAGGGTGTAAACTAGAGTGTGTATGAATTCTTCATTAAAAATTAACACTCAAAACTTGAACATTTTCCTAAACTAATTTTGCTCTCAAACTCTTTTTAGGAGATAAACAATGTTGGAAAAGTTGTTTTGGAAAATGTGCTTCCCGCACATAATAATGCATGAAAAAAGTTGGTTGAAAACCAAGTGGAGGAGTGGGGAAAAACTGCAAAAAACTGCCAAATAACTGTTCCCGCTGGAAGTTCGTTAGAACGAACGTGATTCTCGTTCGAACGAGACTTCTAACGAGTGACCAACCTGGGCTCGTTAGAAGTTCGTTAGATACCTCGTTATAACGAACATTCGTTCGAACGACATATCGAACGAAATATTGAACGACTGACCAGTTAGGGTCGTTGGCAAAACTCGTTCGAACGAACCTGGTTCGAACGACAAAACTCGTTAGAACGAAACAGGTTCGAACGACAAAACTCGTTCAAACGAAATCTGGTTCGAACGAAAAAACTCGTTCGAACGACATTTCTAACGAACGACCAGAAAGATTGAAAAATTCGATTTTGGCCCAGAAACTTTTATATACTTATATTAAAGTTCTATTTGATTCTTTCTGAAAATAAAATGCAGTTTTTATTATACCTAACACCCAATACAAATTGTTCCAAGCTCCTATATACATACAATTACATTCATACCTTGGGAGCATGGAACCTTAGTTGATGACGTAGAAACGAGGCACGCAAACCAGCATTTTGATGAAGCTTTAAATTCTTTGCCGCTACGTCTTCAACATACACTTCATAGGCTTGAGAATATTACAATAAATACTATCCTATGAATAAATGTTTTTGTCCGGAATTGAGCCAAAACTATATATGGACTCAATTGGAAATTTGTGTCCTTACAACATTAAATGCCAAGACATGCCTTTTGCCTAGCCACTGTGTGTCAGCGGGCTGTCGTCGCAGAGGTGTCTCACCAACTGCCTGACAGCCCCAAATACCATGGTGGTTTACTCAAGTGCAGGTCTGACATTGTTTAGTTGACTAGTGACATCACCTACAGTAGATGTGACATTAAGTAGAGGGCTGTTTGGTTCACAACTCAACACCCGATGGAACTCCAAGACACTCAGCCATAGGTTCCACGGTCAGGGTCCTTCGATGTTTTAACTAGGTGTATCTAAGATGGTTAGGATAAGCCCTAATGGTGTCTCACTTCTCAATCCTTCGAACCAAGTCCCTCTAAAGCTCTCACGGTGAGGTCATTCGATAGAGCATGAAAGATGTCCCAGGCCCTGCCATGCATGGTCTCTTGCGAGTACCGTTTGACCTCACACAAAATCATTATTAATCTCGTTACAACATTACAACCATTATAGCTTACAGTCAACATAAAATAGAAATACAATATGACTAATACAACCAGCTAAAGTATGAGTTGCCTCACCGAGTTTACGTGCTTGAGTTGCCACACTTGAGCTGCTTCGGTTGCTTAATCTCGAACACTTGCCAATTAAGAGATTATCCATAATCTCAGGATTACCTTCAATCCCCCTCTACATTTGCCCCTTTGTGGAGAGATTTGTTATTGGAATAAGAAATGTCTGCACGAAAATTTCTCAATCCGACGATAAACCCTCTCTTCGTAAAAAAACATCTGGCCTTCTTTCCATCGTTAGAGCCGCAACGTTATAATATCCTGGAAAAAGTAAAATTCACCCCGATGTACATTAGCTTAAGCGCTATAACTTAATGAGGCTTGGGCGAAGGGACATCGCCACTTTTTCCTCATGCTGAGCCTCAATCGTTCTGGCTTTACTCATTTGAAATTCTCTCGAAGGTCCTACTAACCTTCCCGAATACCCGTTTGATCTCTTGGAAAGTGAAATTCTCTCTTGCAATGCTTCGCTATGTTCGAAAAAGCAAAAATTCTCCCCGATGTAACTGAGTCAAAATTTAAACAATGTTTGGACTTGTGGCGAGGGGACATCATTGCTTTTTTGAACCGTTTGGACATGTTTGCCATTAGGCGTTGATGGATAAGTCAAACACTAATTTGGCGCCAAAACATAAACTTGGTTAGGAAGGCAACCCTTTATATTACCCATACATCACTTCGTATTTGATGTAATGTTGTCTTTTCAGCTGTCAAGACCCTTCCCGATGTGCCACGTGTTCATTTGAAATGATTATAGGCAGCCCTTGCACGTGCGATGGTGGGAAAATCCAATCGTCGAGTTCGAAACCCTTCAAACGTATCTTTTATTTCAAAACCCTTCTATATCTTCATCTTCTTCAAGCTCCCCACTTTTTTTTTCATAGAGAAACTCTGTGCGAACTGTATGCAACCTCCATTGTTGCCCCATTCTTTACCCAGTCTCCTCCTTCCCTCATCTTTTTGCACCACCATTTATTGTTGTGATCCTCTCTCCTTGTTCTTAGCCCTCCTTACCCGGCTATACCACTCATTAGAAGTTTCTCATGGCTTCTTCAAGTATTTCCAAGGTTACTGCCACTGCCCAACCTGGTTCCCCTTCTGTCGCTGCTGGCGCTTCCACCGCCCTTAGCATCGCTGCCTTGGTCGCTGCTCGTCAAGAGTAACTACGGTTTTATCGCCGACCACCCATCTTTGAAGAAGAAGATGATAAATTTTCTGAGGCGTTCAAGATCTTCCATTTATCATCCAAGTTCGATCCATTACTGTTGGGTAATGAAGAAGTGGATTCTTCGAAGTGGGGCTATCTTCCACCCGAGGGAACTCTTCACTTTCGTCTGGACCGTGGTGACTTTCCTTATTCCCAGATCAATTTCGAAGAACCTAGGGGGTCACAAGCCCATTTTACTGCTTGGCACACACATATGCAGAGCTCCTACGCTGTTGCTCTTGCGTAGGTTGGGCTGCATCGAGCCTACTGGTTTAGCGAGTTCTCCCTCTCAAAGCACAACGCGACACTTCAAGTGCTAGTCTCCCGATTGAACATCACAACCCACACCTTCTTCGCTGCGTGGGGGGAGTTTACTGTTACGTTAGAGGATATCTGTGAACTCCTTGGGTTTGAGCCCATGGGTGAGTTCACCTAGCACGACGAGCCTCTAGACGCAGAAGAGGCTGCTGATCAGATTGAGCTAGATCGGATCTATCGCGATTGCACTGGTCCCTCAAATAAAGCCAGATTTTCCCCCTTAACAATTATTTTTTTGAAGCTCCGATGCTGAAGGATGCTAGTGATGTAACGGGCCCTAGTTGAGGTACCTCCCGAAAACTACTGGCTTACATACTCGTACTACTTTCATGCTTCTTTCTTATTGGAAATCCCAATGATCATCCCAGGAGGGACCTGATAAACATTTCTGTTCGTTTGGCCAGAGGATTCAACCTTCCTCTGGCCACCATCGCCTTGGGGTCCTTCTACACCTGGTTGGATCGAACCCATATTGACATGGAGCGATCACTAGGCCGTTACAACTTGGCGAATTTTTCCAACACCATCATATTGATTGGCTTCCTTTATAAATGTTTTCCTGCTATCGCTGCGAAGTCAGTTTCCCTACCCCTTAGACAAGGTATTAATCCCCCACGCCTCCTGTGTTTCCACAAGAAGCAAAGCCGAAAGGAAATAATGGATATTTTTGACCACCTAGACTCCTTCGTAATTAGGCCATATAGTGAGTTCACTTTTTCCCATTATTGGGACTTCTTTCCTACTGCATCCACAATGATTAGATTGAACCCGGTTGTAGAAGATCCCTCACATGCCTTAGTGATTCTTTTCACCCCGAGGTTACTCCCCTCTTATACTGAATGGGGATATACTTCTGAGCCTTACAACCCTGATAGATGCAGCAGGCAATTCAGGTTTAACCAGGGGTCTCCTCGACCTGTGTTCCAGGACAACCATTATAAGGCCACCTTCATTGAGGCATGCACCTTCTACACTGCCGCTGCGGTGCTTGGTGTGACATCCACCATTGATGGGCGTGTCACCCTTCTGAGTGCTACTAGGAAGGGAGATATATCCACATCCTTTGCCATGAAGTTCCATCTGGAGCAGTTGGCCATGATTCATGAGTACATCCAGTCCCCCCTCAATATCCCCCAGTCCTTTCCTTTTCTTCATTTGAGATGGGTCTAAAGGGGAACTCTGTGATTGGGATTGAGTTTCCCTTAAGTAAAACTATTAAGGAGTCTCCTCATGAACTACCCCCCATTACCCAATGATCCCAACTGCCACCCCGAAACCCAAGGTCGCTACGACCCCCAAACCATATGTCCCCACGACCGAAGCTGCCACGAGAGAAGGGACTTATGAGCCACCTAACAAGAAAGACAAGAAGTCCAAGTCTAATAAGGCTAGGGCCAAAGGTCAAATGCAAACTCCATTGAAGGCATTCCCAATTGCCTCCGTTCCCCATCCTATGTCTCCGGAACTGGCTGAAGAGCTGAGGAGGTGGGTAGAGGCCGAAGTTTCCTGAATAAACACTAAATTCCAATGGTGCGCAGTCGTCGTTCCTCCTCCAAGTACGTTCCCTGGGATCGTGGTTGATCCCACGGAGCCAACAGCAAAAAGGAGGAGAAGGTCAAAGGTACCTAAAATTAGTGGTGCAACGAGCTACAGGAAGAAAATGCTGGGTACTAAGTCCCAGAGGAAATAGACACATGATGATCCCTCCTCCCCAGTTCCTTCGGCTGCTGCCCCCTCACCTCGTTCACCGGTGGTCATACCTTCTCATTCTCCCTCCGGATCTGAGGTATATGTGCATTCTTTATTTCTCATTCTTCTTTTCTTGACATAACGCCTTTACTTACTACCTGATATCTTTGGTGTAGGGAGTTGAAGAAGTGAGGGTCAGTCCCCCTAATGAGTCATTTCTTGGGGGGACGTTGCATTACTCCTCCAGCCACTGCTGCCCTTCCACGCTTTCTGTTAATAAGCCTTACCTATTCGCGTCGTTCCTCCTCCCACCAGGACAGAAATGCTGCCGTGGGTGCTGCTGAGTTATCAGGCCATCCCGAGGCACCTGTTCCAGCTTCCCATGAGTTTCCCTCGGAGTGGGAGGTCTCTCTGCCCCTGGTTGTGGGCGAAGAGAGTGTCCCACTGGTAAATGTCTTTTCGACCCTTGCATCTTTTATTTGTCCTATTGGATTATTTATCAATTATAACTTAATGGGCTACTGTAGGTGGAAGTGGCGTCACTGATAGCCAACATTCTCCTTCCTCATGCATTGTCAAGACCCATTACTACAGTTCCTCTCTTTAGTGCCATAATGGGGGTAAGATAAATGCATTTTTGTCCCTTATCCCTTTGCGATTACTCCTTTCATTTAACATTTGTATTTACATTCGTAGCTCTCTCCAAGTCTTTCTCCACCTTTTGCGTTGAGCGGCCTTATCCCTTTTCAGGCCCAGGTTGGAGCAACTTCTCTCATTGGGGAATCTCTCGAAGGTCCAACATCTCCTTCGGATGATGTGCCCGTGTTGGCCATAGTACCCTATGCTGGCGAGGGTAGTGTGCCTAACTTTGAGGCTTCTACAGCCGGAGGCTCCGTTGAAGCCGCTGAGGTAACGAGCCTGCCTCCCATGGTTTCTAGCATTATGGCTCCCGTGGTAACTACTAATCTCGCTCCCGCTGCTGAGGTACTTCCCTAATTTCTTTGTATTTCTTAGCTTCTCAAACTCCACCTATATAGGTGACTTAATCAATGAAAACATTTGTTTAATATTTTTTCGTGAACTCCACCTATAATGGTGACTTAACAACGTAAACAGTTGTTAAGATTTTTTTCACAAACTCCACCTATAACGGTGACTTAACAACGAAAACACTTGTTAAGGTTTTTCCATAAGATCAACCTATAACGGTGACTTAACAATGCAAACACTTGTTAATATTTTTTCATAAACTCCACCTATAACGGTGACTTAACAACGCAAACACTTGTTAGGATTTTTTCACAAGCTCCACCTATAACGGTGACTTAAGAACGCAAACACTTGTTAAGATTTTTCATAAACTCCACCTATAACGGTGACTTAACAATGCAAACACTTGTTAAGATTTTTTTCACAAACTCCACCTATAATGGTGACTTAACAACGCAAACACTTGTTAAGATTTTAATAAACTCCACCTATAACGGTGACTTGATAATGCAAACACTTGTTAAGATTTTTCATAAACTCCACCTATAACGGTGACTTAACAACGAAAACACTTGCTAAGGTTTTTCCATAAGCTCCGCCTATAACGGTGACTTAACAACGCAAACACTTGTTAAGATTTTTTCATAAACTCCACCTATAATGGTGACTTAACAACGCAAACACTTGTTAAGATTTTTTCACAAGCTCCACCTATAACGGTGACTTAACAACGCAAACACTTGTTAAGATTTTTTCATAAACCCCACCTATAACGGTGACTTAACAACGAAAACACTTGTTAAGATTTTTTTCACAAACTCATTATTTATCCTACTTGTTCTCAGGTTGCTCGAGAGGATTCTCCACCAGTTCTTTCGCCCATTACCTCTCCATATCGTGAACCTTTCTCCTCCGAAGAATCGAGCCATAATGATCAAGGTTCCACAACAAGTGCTGCTGCGGAGAGTGAATCTGGGTGCGAGTTTCCTCTGCCCGACTTGGCTCCTCCTGCTTTCTGCCTGATGGTACTCCAACGTTCTCCCCAAATGCTTGCCAACCATCGTTTAGTCATCGAGCAACTTGTGAGCTATCATCCTGAGACCTTCACGATGGACTGCCTACGTTCAAACATCCTAGCTATGAGCCATAGGCTTCAAGTCATGGCCACTGTTATTGCTAAAATTTCTAGCACTCTAATTGAGAATGTGCGAATGTGACCAGACCCCTCCTTGACCAGTTCTTGGGCTATCTGAGGGAGTTGGGTCGTGACGGGTTCCATTTTGACTGGCTCATCGCAATTTGAAGACTTTGATGATCCAACGGTTAAACAGCCAGAGGGATCTCTAATGAAAACATCAGGAGAATTAGAGGGCCGAGGAAGCCAAGCTGGCTGAGCTAGCACCTCTCCTAGGAGCCATTGATAAGGAGGTGGAGGACCTCGAAGAAGCTCCATGTTTGGCAAAGGTAAAACGAGAAAAATTTCTTATCGAACATACTCAAGCACAAACTAGGTTGGAAGTTTCCATTAATGCCCAACGGTCTTACTTAGAAGCTTCTTCAGGCCTTCCTGGAGATTTTCTCTCCTCCCCAGATTTGTGGTTCCTCCTCGGTCAATGAGTTTTTGTATATGTATTTTTCCTTTCTTTTCATGTAATCCTTGGGCGATAGCTCCCAATCCTTGGGCGATAGCTCCCAATTTTGTAATGCCCCAAAGTATATGAATGGAAATAGATACTTATTCCCATGCCATTTTGTGTTTACAGCTGTTTACATAGATCGTGAAACATGAAGTTCTGTAGTTCTTTCATCTTTACTTGAATTAAAATAAAGAGAACTTGCATAAAACAAAAATAAACTTGTATATTCATAATAGTTAGATACATCGGTGACCCCAAACGTAATTGCTTACACATGATAGACCTTCAACCATTTGTTGTTAATCTTAAATGAATTTTCTTCTTCTATCATGGAAATTAAGCAATAACCTGAGTCATGAGCCTTCTTTACAATGAAAGGTCCCTCCCAATTCGCTACAAAATTAGGTAGAGGAAGCCCCCTAATATGCTTCACTGCTGCCTACAATATAAGATCTCCTTCCATGAATTTCCTTGGTCTCACTAAGTTATCATATGCCCTGGAGAGCTGCTTCGTGTACATTTAAAAGTTTTGCATTGCATTATCCCTCTGTTCATCCAATGCTTCCAACTGCACGTGTCTATTCTGAGGAAGCATGTTGCTTCGCAAAGCATATCGAGCCGATGGAACTTTTAATTCTACCGGGAGAATTGCCTCAGCCTCATAAATAAGAGAGAACGACGTATACCCTGTAGGCTTCCTCTTAGTTGTTCGATAGGACCATAAAATGACTGGTATCTTGTCATCCCACGATCCTGGGAAATCCTCCATCATTTTAGCCAAGATATTGACCAAAGTCTTGTTAGTCGCTTCGGCTTGGCCATTCCCCTTTGGGTATGACACCATCGAAGTGTGATGGACAATGGAGTATTTATCTATGAGAATCGTTACCTCTGAATTGACGAAAGGGGTTCCATTCTCTGAAAGGATAACCTTTGGGATCCCAAAATGGAAAATGATGTATTCTCTGATGAAGTTGCTCACTACTCCTGCTGTTTCCCTTCTCAATAGTATCGCTTTAGTCCACTTTGTGAAACACTCCGTTGCCACTAGGATCCATATCTTCCCCCTCGATGAAGGGTGTATTGCCCCTACCAGGTTGAACGCCCACGTGTGAAAATGATAAGCCATTGCTAGGGAGTGTAAGTCCACTGACGGGGCGTGCATTATATTTCCATGAAGCTGGCAAGCCTTGCACTTTCGAAAGAACTCAGCAAAATCTTTCTCCATCGTTGGCCAATAGTATCCCAAAGTCATCAACTGTTCATACAACTTGGCCCCTCCTATATGAGCTGGATTGTGCACCTGTTTGAGAGCCTCGACTGCTTCTTCCTTCATGATGCAACGCAATGGTCTCTTAAAGTACCCCCTTCGATAAAGCTGCCCCCTTGGACGTAGAATCTCGGGGCCCTTCGTCGGAGTCCCATCGCATCAATTTTCTCTATTGGGACAACTCTATCTTTAATGAAGTTAATATAGGGTTATCTCTAGTCAGGCCGAGTCTCTACGAAATGACATTTTACTGTCTCGAAGAACAACTAGCATTTATCGCACCTCCGTTGTAACTCGGTTGCAGCCTGCTTCATTCTAGGCCAGAAATACCCTTCCCTTTGAATTCTTCTACAAAGGAGGATCCCAGTCATTTCGCAGTGTTCTTCATGCATTTTCTTTAATCTCTGCCCTGCTTCTTCTGGGCTAGTGCACCTCGATAACCATCATTTTGTGTTTTTGAAGTAAAGTTTTCCCTAATTTGTAAAGTACTGGGGTAATTCTCTGAGCCTCATCGATCCTTCACTAGACTCCAATTGTCTCTTAATCTCTCCTCTTCAGTCTGTGTCCTCTTCCATCGATAAAATTGATTGTACCATCGAAGGAGTTATTCTTCGTTAAATCACGACAATTTTTGTATCGCTCCGCATGATCATCTTTTGGGCAATGTTGGCTTAAGCATCTGGGTGACGGTTCATCGTTCTGTATGGTGCCAGGCTTATGTGTTTCAACGCGTATTCTCCATTAACTTGGTGAACCACCAAGTTTGAATCCCCCCTGATGCAAAGTGAATGGATCCATCTTCGAAGAGGCTCTAGCAATCCCAACACCAATGCTTCATATTCTTCCTCGTTATTAGAGCAAGGGAAATCTAACTTGTAAGAAAGGCAAATCTCCTCCATTCCTTTCGAAAGAATAACCCATGCTCCTCCTTTTTTTTTTGTCGATGACCCATCGAATTGCATTATCCATTCCTCATTCGTTGTGTCTAGATGTTTGGCCTGCAAATCGTCTCCTGTGATATTTTCTTTGGGTGGCTCGAAGGTTCCCGAAGGGAAAATGGCCAACAGATCAGCGTATGCCTGGCTTTTAATTGCGCGAGGAACCACGCACTTCAAGTCATATTCGAAGAGGATAAGGAACCATCTAGCTGCCCGGCCAATCAATATATTTCTTTCAAGAAAATACTTAATGGGATCACATCTAGTTACAATATGAATGGTAAAAGACAACATACAATGTCTAAGTTTTTGCGCTACAAATACTAAGGCCAAACAATGCCTTTTTAAGCTACTATATCTGACTTCTGGTCCTTGGATGATCCTGCAGAGGGAGTAGACTGGCCGCTCTTGTCCATCGATCTCTTGTGACAGCAAATCTCCCAAGGACCTTGTGGTGGATGTGAGGTACAGTTGCAACGGTATCCCTGCCCTTGGGGGAACCATGGTCTGTGATGACACGAGAAGCTTCTTCAGTCCGTCAAGAGACTCCTGGTGAATTGCCTCCCATTTGAACTTCATGTTCTTTCGTAACAACTGCATCAACAGATGTGTTATTTTGTCTAATCCAGGCACAAATCTCCTAAGGTAGGAGACTTTATCGAGGAAACTATTCAGCTCTTTCGCCATTCTCGAATATGGCATTTCCAAGATCGCCCGCTGTTTGTCTTAGTCCATTTGCACCCCTTGTCGATCAATCACAAAGCCTAGGAATTTTCCACTTGTCACCCCAAAAACGCACTTCAGTGGATTCATGTTTAATTTAAACTTCCTATAATGGGAAAACACCTTCCTCAAATCGCTCAGATGAGACTCCTCCTTCCCTGACTTAATGACCAAGTCATCCACATAGAATTCTACAAACTTGTGAAATAAGTCATGGAAAATGGCCATCATTGTTCTCTGGTAAGTCTCCCCATCATTCTTGAGTCCAAATGGCATTACCATGTACATGAAGTTACTTTTATTGTCCTTATTCGGTGCTTTGCCCTTATCTCCCCCTCGGTGTATCCTACCCGTGGGGACTGAGACCTCCCCCCCACGGGTTGCATCGAATGCCTAAACATCATAGGCACCGCCACTGGATTGGGTCTCACCACCGAAGAGATATTTCTTGTTGCTTTTAAGAATGCCACAAAGGTCCCCTCGCGCGTCTCGTTAATAAGATGGTAGATGTACTCAGTAAGCAGTCCCTTAGCGCAGATCTGTAGCAACTTGGATTCTTTGGCCTTCTCCCTCATGTCAAGGGATCTTTCTCTGAACCTTCGAACATAGGCCACCATTTCTTCCCCAGGTCGTTGCTTCTCCCTAGCCAGTTGGGTCAAAGTAAACTCATCTTCCTCCAGAAAGAACTTCTGGACAAATAACACGTGCATCTCTTCCCGTGTAGAAACGTTGTTAGGAACCAAATAGGAATACCATGTATATGCCTTATCGGTCAAGGATTTAGAAAACTCCCTCAACCTAAGCCTTTTATTGTTACAATGCGCCCCCAAATGTTCAACAAAGCGCTTAATATGCTCCTTCGGGTTCCCACCCTTTCCCGTGTATTTTTCAAAAATTAGACGAATATAATCCTTCAGATAGGGCTCGTCGTTGTATTCCTGGGGATACAGTGTTTGAAAGTCATCAAAAATTGAAGCTACCTCGCTAGTAGATTGTGAGGAAGCCTTCATGAACTTCAGTATCTCCTTTTGCATCTTTTTTCTCATTTCCTCCATGGGTGATGCTACTGGGACAACAGCCAATGGTACCACGGGTTAAGCGCCCATTGCAGCTGGAGCAGGCACCACAGTTGGGGCCGCCGATGCTCCTGATACTCCCCCTGCTGGATTCATAATAGAGGGTACGCTTGCTGGGGCTGTTCTCGCTATGCCTGCAGCTGGCGGGGCCGTTGGAGCTACTCCTGGTGTTACGAAGGCATTGGCCTCCAATCCTCCTAGCATAGTTGAAGCTACTAGAGTTTGTAAAAACTCATAAAACTTGCTCATGAGGAGTGCGACCTGAGTGGGTCCCAACCACTCGTGGAAGCTTGTGTCACCCCCGGAATTCTTGACATCTCTGGAATCGGAGGTATCTCCACTCGAGGAGCCCCATCCTTTAGGGCCTCCAGCTCTCTCGCAGCTTGTTCTTCGTTATGCTGGATGTCATCAAAGTTGAGCCTTCGATTATCATTATCTTGTGCCATACTCCTTACTTATAAGAATGCCTCCCCAGCAGAGTCGCCAAATGTAAGAGGGTACTTTAGATTGTAGATGAAGGCGTAACCCCTATTCGAGTATGGTAATGATAAGCTAATTGGCCAAAGCTTTGCATTAATGATAGGACACACAAACACAAACCCAATGAAGATAAACTCAGATTAAACTCATAAATCTCTCGTGTATAACTCAGAAGATAGTAATGAACTTTAGAAGTAACTTAGCTAAAGTGAGAGAAAATTAATCACCCTAGATAAACCTTGGTAGGCAGGTAGAAACACACCAAGCATCTCTGTCAAGTATTAAAAGCTTCGTAATAAATAACAATGGTGAGTGAGTAAGCCCTCTGGTTTGCAATAACTCTCTCTGATGTGTATTCTCTCTCTAGAAATAAATCCTTAACTCTCAAAAGATTCTCCCTCCTCAAAGGTGGTTGGGGTCCTTAAATAGCCCCCCTCCCCACACCACCCCGAGGCAACTCAGTCATTTAAGACTATGAAAGTCATCCCTCATACTTTATGTCACAACATTAACTGCCCGATGCACTAGTTATCTCCACATCATAAACATTAAATGCCAAGACATGTCTTTTTCCTAACCCCTGTGTGTCAGGGGGCTGTCGTCGCAGAGGAGGCTCACTAACTTCCTAACAGCCCCAAATACCACGGTGGTTTACTCAAGTGCAGGTCTGACATTATTTATCTGGCTAGTGACATCACCTACAGTAGATGTGACATTAAGTAGAGCGCTGTGTGGTTCACAACTCAACACCCGATGGAACTCCAAGCCGCTCCGCCCGAGGTTCCACGGTCAGGGTCCTTCGGTGTTTTTTCCAGGTGTATCTAAGATGGTCAGGACAAGCCCCAATGGTTCCATACTTCTCAATCCTTCGAACCAAGTCCCTCTAAAGTTCCCCCGGCGAGGTCATTCGATAGAGCAGGAAAGCTCTTCCAGGCCCTGCCAAGCCTGGTCTCTCACGAGTACCGTTTGACCTCACACCAACTGATTATTAATCTCGTTACAATATTACAACCATTATAACTTATAGTCAACATAAAATAGAAATTCAATATGACTAATACAACCAACTAAAGTATGAGTTTCCACGCCAAGCTGCCTCGCTGAGTTGCCGCGCTTGAGTTCCCACACTTGAGCTGCTTTGGTTGCTTAATCTTGAACACTTACGAATTAAGATATTATCCCTAATCTCAGGATTACCTTCAAGCCCCCTCTACACTTGTATTACTTTTTGACCCTTAGCAATGTTTAGTAGAATTCCTTACAGATCTCCCACACCAGGAGGAGCAGAAGGACTGAAAGCGTTACCTCCAGGAAGACTGCTTTTTGGTTTGTATTTCATACGTCAGATGTATGAAAAATGGATTTTTAAAGAACTTGGCAGGAAAAACAATGACTTGTCAGTTCTCCACAGACGGTGCCAATCTAATGATGTCTAAATTTGGGTAAAATATTAAAGGATCGATCTCAGCTTTAGTCACCCAAAAATATAATCAGAAATTTGAGAAATTAGGAAAATGTAAAAAGACACAAGATTTTTTAACGTGGTTCATCTCAAGAGTAGCGCCTACATCCACGGGGTAAAGCCACTAATGATTTTGGATTTTGGTCAAGTATCTTGGTTACAACATTTAGGGTTTATCACAAAGCGTCCCTTCCCTCAGATGGGGGAGTGGTGTATTTAGAGTAATAAGAAGTTCAAGAGATGGAATGACTTTACAGTTTAGGCCTTTTCACCTTTACACGATAATAATATGTAGCTAGACATTATATATGTGCATGTGTATGGCGATTGTTAAATATTCCACATGCGTCTTTTATCCTTACTGATGCTTCACTTTCCTAGTTGCGGTCGGCTGGGTGGCCGACCATAGGATACGTGAGTCGACCAGGCTTACCCACTATAGGGAGTTCAATAGTGATATTAGCAGGTGTCACTATTTTATTGGTCCACTTAGGCTAATAATTTTTTATCCATAACATATAGCATCTCATTGAAAACCTATCAATTAACCATCCAGTGACGTTCCAGGGAAATGAGGAAATGGTTCATTCGAAGTTAGTTCGAACTTGTTCTATCAAGGTTCCATATCTCATTCGAACGACATACCAATGTTGTTTTAACGACCTTGCGAAAAAATATTTTTCTTCTAAAAAATATTAAAAATAATAAAATAGATTAAAATAATTAAAACACAATTTTATAAACATCCGAGCACCCAAAAAAATGCAGGTATCAAACATAAAAATATATTCATACCTCATTGAGATCCCATGTGCGATGAAGACAAAACTTGTCTCGAAACATAATGTATGCTTTATCTTGGGCCACAATAATTTTAGTAACACGCCATAGGCTTAAAGGTCAAACAACTCAAATCCTAGCCTATGACTCAAATAAGTTTTGTCCAAATACGGAATAAAGCCGATACTTAGAAATTTACTTGTTTCGGAATTTTTACCTGACAGGAGACTTATGACTAGACTCTCCCTTCTTTTCTTCTTCACATACACATCAAGTGAATCATTATGTTTAAATTTCTTAACTTTACTTTATAACATAACTATAAAGTCTATCTCACTTCCTCTCTCATCATTAAAGGAACTCTTATCCAATTCGGTATCGAAATAAGTCATGCTAGCTTTGTACACTTTCTTATTTTTGTCAATTTTTTTACTTCCCTAGGTTCTTTAAATGTGTAGGACACATATTGATATCGTGACGAGATCCACAAAAAAAAACACTTATCTTCATCCTTTACTTTTTCTCACTTAGAATACCCTTTCCCAGAGTTGCCTTTAAAATCATATTTAAAGGAATTTTGATGCTTCAATTTAAATTTCTTCTCATTTTGAAATATTTTCTTGTTTTATTAATAAAAGTAGCTAAATTTTTTATAAACAAAGAAATATCCCCATCAACGTTTTCACAAGGCCTACTCTCACTTTCCTTCACATCTGCCTCCTTGCTAGAGTCGAAATGGAAGCTAAGTCTTTCTTGGGTTTCACATTCGGAGAATTATCTTATTCACAAATTTATAGGGAGCCTAGAATATTATTTTAGGCTACAAATGTTGGTCTCCTTAATCTCATTCAACATAACAACCTTCATCTTGGAACAAATAGCTAAGGTCCTCAACAACTTCTTTATAACCTTATTCTCTAGAATTATCTCTCTAATGTTAAATGAGGCATTAACAACTTTCATTAAAATAGTGTTGTACTCATCAGATGGTTCATCTTCTCTCATCCTAATTACTACAAATGCAGTTGTAATTCGTTACAACTTTGCTCTCTTCATAGTAGAAGTTCCATCATGAGTAATCATTAGACTATCACAAGCTTCTTTCGTTGTGTAACAATTGAGTATCCTATTGTAATCTCATTTGCTAATGTAGGTGAATAAGACATTAAAATAAATAGATTTGTAACGGCAAGAAATAAATTTATCTTCGGACTAATTAGCCCTTTGTTTGTCCATTCTCACTCCTCCTACATCAATCTTAGGGCATGACCAACCATCCTCTATTCGCATACACATTCTCGTGTGTCTAGATTTGAAATAATCTCTCAATTCCATTATCCATAATTCCTTCCATCAAAATGAGGTGGTATATTTGTAGAACCTCCAACTCTCAAATTATCCATGTACAAAAAATAAGATCTAATCACTAAATAAGCCAGATATAGGAGCAACAACACACAATGCATAAACAAAGTACCAATTAACTCAAGCATGTCAGTGCTAATAAAAGAGCACGTGCTTTGATAACAATGGAGGGTTTTTTCTAGGTGTGTTAATTAAAATAAACCTAGAGGGGGTGAATGGGTTTCAACACAAATTAGCCATTTTTTATCCAATTTTAAATTTGTTTCCAATTTTAGCTATCCAAGAATAATATATAACTAGGTGAGATGATAAGGGCATGCTGATTTATAATTTGAACAATTTAATTAGGAAAATTAAATTACTTATGACAAAAATTAATAGTATGCAAGGAATATGTTCAATTTGAATAGATATAACACACACGCCACTTAAATTACTTATGACACATTTATAACACACACGCCACTTAAATTAATTATGACAAAAATTAATAGTATGCAAGGAATATGTTCAATTTGAATAGATATAACCAGATACAGTCCATATTTAAGTGGCGTGTGTGTTATAAATGTGATAACCAAAGTAAGTAACACACAATAAAGCCATAAGAAAGATCTATGAGAAAAGGTTAAAAAGACCTCGATGCAACCTAATCTCTTATTAAAATTGAGAAGGTTTTATGCAATGCAATAATATACCTCTCTTTTATTCCTTAAAAAGATTTTATGTGATAGACATTGAACTTTCCCCCATTTACAATGATCAATCCATCCGAAGATCCATCACACGAATAATGAAGTTTCATTCTCCCCCTTATTATCTTACCATGCTTGAACTCCTTAATAACTCAAACACATCTTTCAGATTTGAGATTGATCTCCAATTTTGATGCGAATTAAATAGATTGAATCTAGGCTAAATGGATTTAATCTCAAAACAGTGTCAATTCCACATAAATAATAAATTAATTATAGATATAAGTTTTCTATCAAAACTGAAAGGAACAAGTGATTTTGATTAAAGAGATGAGATTGATATGATCTTAACCTCGAAATGACTTTCTCAATATAAGATAAGTATAAAGGAATTTAGATTTTTAAAAAGGAGGGAAATGGTCTATTTACTGAAACTTTTTTCATAACTTACTGTATCGTGCATAAGGATAAAAATGCCTATATGTGACAATTTTAGACACTAGCCCAAAACCCGCAAGTCATTGGAACGATTTAGGGCAAAAACTATGTTTTTCCCTAAACAACTTGCTTTTCGAAAAACGAACCTTTCCCTGAGGTTAAACACAAAACATATCAATAGGTAATAACTTGTTCAATACAACGTTTACTTAAAGTATCCTTGATACAGAGAGAGATTCTCTAGAGCGTGTGTGATTTGCGAGTGAATGTGATTTATTACTAAGGATTTTCTCTTGATTCCTTCGATCTTTCAAGGGCGTCTCTCTTGATTTCCTCGATCATTCCGATTAAATATGGTTTTCAATCAATCATGGTTTGGATATACGTAGATTGATGAGATTTAGGGGTCCTGTAATTGAACAATCTAGTATGATTGGGAGAACTAGATTGAATATGTATGATAGAGAAAACATGAACTATAAAGCAATTTTTTTTATTCTAATGGTGTTACATTACAACATGTTAAGATAATCAAAATTTCAACCCTCAATTATTGCAAGTCACATTTTGGTATCGACATCGAGGAATGGCGGGGGTTTCATAATAAATAAATATGGTGCGAAGAACTTAACCCTAGATGAGATTATGATACTTGTTAATATGATTGGGCTAAGGTGGTGGAAATTAAAATACTTCAAGAACATTTGAAAATTGCGAATAACAAAATAAATATACTGGAAGAAGATAAAAGGATGCATGAAGGGTCTATATTAGAGGTGGAAGATAAAGAAAATATGCTCACAAATCGTAATAGATTATTTCCTAGTAAACAAAATGAAGAAAATTAAAGGAAATCTTGAAACGATTCATATGGAGCCAATATGAGGGTTACAAATGGCCAGATTAACAGAAGATATGTTTTTATTCAAGGTAAATGGGTCTATATAAATCAAGAGACTAGTAAGGAAGATATAAGAATCAATAATAAGAGTTTGGCTGAAATATTAGAACCAGATAGAGATAACAATACTGGGTAGAAATTAGAGTACATTCCAACTCTTACAGACGGCAAATGGAATAATTGTGTGAAATTTTATAGATATTGAATTGAAGAAGATAATCATAGGTGGAGGAATATAGTCATGGCATATGGTGTTGGGAACTAAAGTGTCTTATGGGGAAATGAAAGGATATGTCCGAAGAAAATAGGTGCATATAACAAAATCTGAAGTGTTCTTGCTTAAAATAGGAGTATTCATCGTCTCATTCAGAAGAGAAAAAGTTAGAGTTATGTAGTTAGGGCCATAGTTGTTTGACAACAAACACTCATAATGAACCCTTGGAATCTTGAAGTCTATTTAGAGAAGGAAGGTTACAAATGTTTTTGATATAGAATAGGCTTCTCATGTTGAATATATATAGGATCCTAATATTTTAACAAAGATAATAAGTATTATCGGTAAACCACTATTTACCAATAGGATTATATCCAGGAGTGAGAGACTTACATATTCTAGATTGTGTGTGTTAAAATTGGTGTTAGTAGTGAGATTATTGAATATATCTCAAGTGCATGTTTAATGTGGAAGTAATTAGCTAGAATATTGAATGCGATTGGCTTCCCATAAAATGTAAAAATTAAAAAAGTGCTTAGGCCTGGGGACAGTATCTGAATGTTGGTTCAGAATAATTAAAAGGAGCAAAGATAAGAATCCAACAATAAATTTCTATGACTATGAATAAAATTAAGGGTGAAAAAGGAACACCATTAATGGAAAATTAGAACTACAAGTTGGATAAGGGGAAGATGATCATCAACCAGAACCATGGTGGAAACAGGATGTTGGAGTGCAGTGTTATTGATAATAAATGGGTGGATAAATATCAATGCTCTAAAGGTATAACATAAAATGATATGGTTATTACAAACATAATAGTTGATGATATGAATTAGTATGATCCAACGGTTCCCATATCATAGATAAAAATGGGTTTGAAAGTCTTGTTAACAAGGATGAGGAACGCAACATTGAGGATACTGGAAGAATCCTGAATGATGATTTTGAAGAGTGATTGAATACGAAAAAAAGAGAAGATCTAATTCAAATAAATATCAATAAAAAGGCAAAAGATGATATCTTTTTGAAGAAGATAGGGGAGGGGGATGGAAAAGGGTAGAAGATGTTCTTAATAAAGACTGCCATAAGGAATATTAAGGGTTGTAACAGGAAACATAAATATCAAAATTGAGGTAGTTTACTAAAGATATCAAGATTGATACAGTGCATTTAGTGAAAGTGAAAGTTCAAAGAGGAAGCATTAATATGATTAGAGAAATTGTTTTGGTGATTGGAATCCCATTTATAATACCCTCGATGAAGGTTCGAGTAGATAATGGATAGCTTAGGATAATGAGACTATTAATATTGAGGAGATTAATAGTTGTAGTGAGGTGTTAATGGAAGAAGTGTATATTAAGAGTTCTCATGATAAATTTGCAATCATATGTTTATGGTACTAGTGAGAGGTACCCTATAAGAGATCTATGGAAATATTTGAAAGATATAGAGACTAAGGTGAATACAATTCCTTAGGTGGTTTCAGGTGACTTTAATGTAGTCAGAAATGAGAGTGAAACGAAGGGGACAATGTGATTAATTGGGAAGAAGTTAGTGATTTTAATGATTGTATCAATGGTATTTGTTTAGAACAGTTCATTAGTAGAGGTTCCTGGTTTACTTGGAATAATGGTAAAGAGGGTCAAAATAATATTTTGAGTTGAATTAATATGGAAATGCATAATGATAAATTTTTGGGAGAGTTTATAGAATGTGAAGTAGCACATAACTTCCTAGGATATATGATTATTGTTGAGTTATTGTAAATATTAAGCATCGGAAAGAGAAGATAAATAAGTCATTTAGGTTCTATGATCTTTGGATGAGGATTATAGTATTTGGGAAGATTAAAAATAGGAATAAGGAAATTAAGGGTTCACCCATGTTTTCAATGGATAAAACATTGAAGACCACGAATACGAATTTAAGGAGAGTTGGCAAAAAAAATTACTCTACTATTTCTTGAAAGATGATTGATAAGAAAGACGAGTCGGATAATATCCAAAGACTGGATGGACCTATCAATACTGATTTGAATGCCAAAAAAAAGAGAAATCATAGGGGATTACTTGGAGATAAGGAAAATTAAAGAACATTTTTATAGAGAGAAATCTATAATTCATTGGTTAAAAGTGGGTGATCCAAAAACTCATTTTTTCATAATTAAGTTAAGATTTATACGAGCATAAATAAAATCCTTACTATAAAATTTAGAAATGGTAATATTTGTGAGGATCAGAAAAAGGTGCATTGAGAATCTATTAAACAAATCTATCTTACTATCTATCCCAATGGTGTGATAGATAAGATTGAAGGAATTAAATAATGGTATCTTAATGATGATGAGAAGTGGGTATTTAGTAGATAAATTTCTAGTGAGAAAATTAATAATCCATGTTTTGATGGGCATAATGCTAGTTTTTCTAGAATAATTAGGAGGTTGTGGAAGCTCAAGTTGTTAAAGCAGTATCGTTGTTTAAGAGGTAGGATTTTAAAACAATGGAATAACAATGTTGTTATTATTATCCGTAAAGTCTCTAGGGAAGAGATTATAAAGGATTTCAGACCAATTTCATGTTGTAATATTGTCTACAAATTGATTTCTAAGATGCTAGTGGGAAAATTAAAGGATGTTATGCTTGATCTTGTTAATAATAGACAATTAACTTTTATTAACGGTAGAAGTATTATAGATAACATTAGTTTGATACATGAGGTTGTTAGAGGATATACTAGAAACCTATGAATCGGTTAGTTGGAAGTATGTTTGGGAAATTTTAACAGTTATGACACTTTTGAGGTTATGATAAAATGGATTTTGATATGTGTGTCAACTACCACCTATACCATTAGTATTAATGGAGGAATTGGAGGGTTTTTTAAAGGGGTAAATGATAAAATGGATTTTAAAATGTGTGTCAGCTACCACCTATACCATTAGTCTTAATGGGTTTTGATAAAATGGATTCTAAAGGGGCCTAAGGTAAGGGGATCCAATATCCCTTCACTTTTTCTCTTATTCATGGAAGCATTTTTTTGTGAAGGGATAATAAGGTGAGAGAAAAGGATTTTAGAAACCATCCTAAATGTGAGAATCTACGCATAACCATGTAATGTTGAAAATGATTTGTGAGTAATATTTGAGAATTATTGAGGGTGCTCTTTTAGAATTTGGGGACAAGTCAGGTATGAAACCAAAAAAAATGAGTGTTCCATCTATTTGAGTTGGGGATGAACTTAAAAGGAGAAAGAGTTACCTTTCTAGAATTAGGGAATAAATTTTTCTAGTAAAATACTTGGTAGTTCGTATTATATCCACAAGACTAAAAGAAAGTGAATGTAAAAGTTTAGGCAATTTTTTTAAGATGGTTAATTCTTGTACTAATAAATGTCGTTCACGTGCTGGAAGCGTTAAACTTGCTATTGTTGTGATGACGAGCATAAAAATATAGTGGATAAGTCTGTTTATTATCCTATAATGCATTATTAAAGACATTGATAGAATTCTAATAGCTTTTTAAATGAAGTGGTTAGGAGTTAAAGAATTTTGGAGCTAAGGTCTCTTGGGATGATTTATGTTTACCATTTAATGAAGGAGGGTTGAATATCAAAGATCTAATGACCCTTAATAAGTATTGTATATTGGAATATTTGGGGAATATTTCTGGGATGAAAGACTATCTTTAGGTTAGGTGGATTCTTTTTTATGTACTGAAAGGGAAACGCTTATGGACAATAAACATTGGGCACAATAGTTCATGGACATGGATGAAACTATTAAGTCTCAGAGACATAGATAAAGATATTATAAAATACAAGATCTATGATGGTAAGAAAGCTTATTTTTATAATTAGCATGGTCTACGATCCATTGTTGAGTGTTTTGGCACTACAGTGATTGATGATGGTGCTGGGAATTTGAAAGACAAAATTGATAAATATAATAGAGAATGAGTGTTGATACTAAATTTAGTCTGCTGACGTGGATCAATTATGTGGAGACACGTGTCAATTTACATAGTACCCACTAACATTTTTTGAACAACAACTTGACTCCGAGGAGCTCAATCTCCCCGACCAACTCAGGAGCTCCGAGCAACAAGTGTTCTCCGAGGAACTTTATTATACCGAGCAACTCGTGTATACCGATCTACTTAGGCGGTCCGAGCTGCACCTCGTACAGAGCATTTATATCCGGATAATCAAGAGGATGACTGCGCATTAAATGCTAATTGTTATCACACAGATGTACACGCCTACTGGACAACTATGTATTATTCTTTCACAAGTACAGCCTCAAGGCTATAAATACATTGTATCATCCTCATTGAGGGGGGACTCAGAATTTCTTGGTAAAAACCTATTATCGAGAACTCCAAACAGTCAGAAATAACAAAAACAGTGGACGTAGGCCATTCTTTCAAGGCTGAACCACTTTAAAATTCTTTTGTCTTATTTATTTTTATCTGTGATTAAATAATTAGAGATAATCTAATTTTTTACATCAACAGATTAGCGTTGTCTGTGGGAAACGACTGTAATTATTATTTTTCACCAAAACAATTCATCACCAATGGCTGATCATCCAGAATCCAGTAATCGAAACGCTGGGATTCCTTCAAATCCATCTACTCCTCCAAATATCCAAGATCTGGATGGAATAATGGCTAATTTGGCCCAGGGCCAGACGACCATGCAAGAGACTATGCGACAACTCATACAAACTGTCCAAGGTGGAGTATGTACCCATTCAGGACAACGAAGCGTTCAAAGAAATACCCGGTTACCTTCTAGGCGAACGTTACTCTCAGAGGAATCTCGATCCATACGCACTAATTCGTATCGTACTGGGAGATCTCATGATCCTTCTTATCAGCCTGGGCGTACTTCCTCGGTACGAGCTATAGACACTGAACAAAACATCACTCTATCTCCAGAAAGAACAAGTGCTCTTGAAAGGTTGAGTAGAGTCTCTCTTTTTGATCGTTTGGGTCGTAGGAGGAATAGAAGTCCCCCTAGGATTGACCGAGGAACTTTCAACGACGATGTGATCTGAGGGAGGGTTCTGCCCAATCACGACCAACTGCTCATAATAAAAGATCCCAGGAAGCAAATTCAACACGATCAGTTGCTCGAACCAACAGGCTCGAGGAGGGAAATGATGCATGGAAAGGCTCTATTCAAAGGTTGAAGGATAGACTAGGGGAAATGGCTAAGGCCAAGAATCCTCTACAAAGAACTTTTGTCTAAGGGACACCTTTTATCCAGGCAATTGTGGATTTTCCCACACCATCAAAGTTTAAAGCACCTGTTGTGACTCCTACATATGATGGAAAAACTGACCCTGTCCTTCATATATAACAATACCAAGCTGCTGTCGATATCTATGCCGTGCCAGATGAGATGAGATGTAGGGCATTCTCAGGAACTCTTACCGGATCTGCTCAAATATGGTACAATAATCTTCCTCAGGGGAAGATTTCAACTTTCTTTCAACTGGCCGAGCTATTTATTGGAAATTTTTGTTTTGGAGCAAAACCAGTTAAATGAGTAGCACACTTGTTAAGTGTTAGACAAAAGGCAGGTGAGAGCACCAGGGATTATATAACTCGTTTCAATAACGAGAAGCTCGAAGTTATTTATTACGAGGAAAAGACATCAATTACTCCTCTAATGAGCGGATTATTGCCAGATAAACTGTATTACACTCTATCCAAAGATCCGCCTAGAACCATGGCAGAACTAATGGCAAAAGCAGCAAAGATTATGAACGCCGAGGAGGCTATGGATGCGAAGAAGAATATGGATACCAAAGAGACCAAGGTGGAGGTTGATAAGGCTGAAAAGAAAGATCATAAGAATAATGGTGGTAACAAACAGTCAAAAGTAAATCCATCATGGGAAGTGTTGAAGAAATTTGGAAATTATACTCCTTTGAAAGTAGACATAAACCACGTCCTGGAAGAAATCAAGAACAGCGAGGAGCTAAACTGGCCAGAGAAAATGAAGACAGATCCTGACAAGAGAAATAAGACCAAATATTATGAGTTCCATAAAGACCATGGTCACACGACTAAGAATTGCATAGCTCTTCAGAATGAAATTGAAGCACTCATCAGACGAGGAAAGCTGGCCAAGTATGTTGATCGTAGAAATGATGGAAAGAGCAACGATCGAGCAAGACAGAGGTCTAGATCTCCTCGTCGAGCAAAAGAAGACAAGAAAAGAGATCATGAAGATGATCCAGAAGACGATCCCGATCTCCCTAAAAGACCAAGACATCCAGAACGTGAGATATTTTCAATTCATTTTGGATCATTTGATTATAATGTTATTACAGGTGGAGATGCAGGAGGTGGAGACCTTACTGCAGAAAGGAAAGCTTACCTCAATGAGGCTCAAGCTTGTTCATACATTCAACGAATAAATCTAGCTGAGGATGACCACTCGAGGAAGGTAAACAAAGAAAAACTGGTCATCGGTTTCTCCAAGAACGACTTCGCAGGTGTCCTATATCCTCATGATGATCCATTGGTGATCAAAATGAGGATGAAAATGATCTCAAGAGTACTGGTGGATAATGGTAGCCTGGTGGATATCATGTTCTACTCATGCTTTGAAAGCTTAAATCTAAAGTTATCCCAGTTGGAGCCTTATCACAGGCCCCTCCTCGGTTTTGCTGGCGAGAAAGTTTTTCCACTTGGGACGATCAAATTGGATATGTTCATCGGTATATGGCCTGCTTGTTGAACAGAAAGAGTACGCTTCTTCATGATGGATAAGAATGTCCAATCAGCTTACAATATCATCATGGGAAGAGTATGTTTGAAGAAGTTCTAAGCAGTACCATCTACTGTACATCAATGCCTAAAATTTCCAACCAATTTTGGAGTAGGAATAGTGAAGGGCGACCAAAAAGTAGCTCGGGAATGCTACTATTCATCTACCGAGCAGGAAGAACTGGAGGAATCTAGGAAAAAGACTACTACCTATCAAGTGGATGAAGGTGCAGAAATTAAAACATTAGATCCTAGAGACGAGTCGTAGCTCGTAAAATGTCAGGTGGTGGAAGCTTCTGAAAATTTCATTCTGAACGAGGAACACCCATAACGAAGAACTCAAATCGGTTCATCATTGGATGCCTCACTAAAACAGGAATTGACAGTCTTCCTAAAAAGCAGAAAACAAACTTTCGCATGGAGCCAGGAAGATATGCCAGGAATAGACCCAAATTTCTTGTGTCACGAGCTCAATGTGAACAAGGAAATCAAGCCAGTGAAGCAGCGACGAAGAGTATTCAGCCCTGAAAAGAACCAAGCTATATAAGAAGAGGTCGAGAAGCTTCAGAAAGCCTGTTTTATTGAGGACGTCAAATATCCAGACTGGTTAGCAAATGTGGTGATGGTAAAAAAGAAGAATAACAAGTGGAAGATGTGTGTAGACTTCACCGACCTCAACAAGGCATGCCCAAAGGATCATTTTCCTTTCCCCCGAATTGACCAACTGGTGGATGCTACCTCAGGGAACGAACTATTAAGTTTCATGGATCCTTATTCTGGTTATAACCAGATTAAAATGAAGCCTAAAGATAGGGAGAGTACCTCTTTTATTACCCCGAGGGGAACTTATTGTTATAATGTTATGCCTTTTCGTTTGAAAAATGCAGGTGCAACATATCAGAGGATGATGAACAAGGTGTTTGTAGTGCAAATCAGTCACAATATGGAAGTTTATCTTGATGATATACTGACGAAGACCAAGAAAGTTGCTGATAATCTAATTGACCTAAGCCAGACCTTTGATCAATTAGATAAATATCAAATGAAGTTGAACCCTACCAATTGCATATTCGGAGTGCGAGAAGGCATCTTTCTTGGGTATATTGTTAATCAATGAGGTATTAAAGCCAACCCTGAAAAGATCAAGGCTCTATTGGGGTTACGATCTCCAATGACGAAGAAGGAAGTTCAAAGTCTCACAGGGCGAGTTGCAGCACTTAATAGATTTGTGTTACGAGTAACTGATAGATGTCTCCCATTCTTTCAAACACTCAGAAAAACATTTGAATGGAATGATGAATGCGAGAAATCTTTTCAATAATTGAAGAAATATTTGGGAGCACCTTCATTGCTATCAAGACCGGGGATGGGAGAAAGATTATACTTGTATTTAGCAGTTTCGTAGAATGCAGTTAGCTCGTCATTAATAAGAATGGAGGATGGAGTACAAAAACCAATTTATTACATTAGCAAGGCCTTCCGAGGAGCAGAGATCAGATATCCAAGGCTGGAAAAGTTGGCACTAGCGTTGATCGAAGCAAGTAGATGAATGAGGCCGTATTTCCAAGCTTATACCATAGTCGTGTATACTGATATGCCGTTAAGGCAAGCTCTTCATAAACCAGAACAATCAGGGAGATTGATGTACTGGGAAGTAGAACTTGGTGAATATGACATAGTCTATGAACCTAGATCATCGCTTAAAGGGCAGGCAGTGGCAGATTTTATTATAGAGTTCACTTATCCCGATACCTCTGAGGAGCAAAAGTTAAACACCGACCAGCCTGTGGATGCTACACGATCATTAAATTTAAACCCCAACCAACATAAGTCGATCGATGAGCAAGAGAAGATGGTCGACGAGAAGCAAGAAATGCTAGAGGAGGATATAAGGAAGGAACAAATATTCCACCAAGGAACTCTGTGCGATCAAAAATTTGAGGACGAGGTACCTATATGGAATCTATATGTTGATGGCTCATCTTGCACTACAGGCTGTGGGGCAGGGATTGTTTTGAACATCCCGGATGAGATCGATGTGGAGTATGCTCTGTGCTTTTAATTTAAGGCTTCTAATAATGAGGCTGAATATGAAGCTATGATCGCTGGTCTTAGTTTAGCACAAACCATGGGGGCAGAGCAGGTCAGTGTATTTAGTGACCCACAGTTGATCGTAAATCAAATGCTGGGGGTGTACGCAATAAAAGGAGAATTGATGATCAAGTATCATGCGAAGGCAGTGGAGATTGTATCGAGCTTTAACACGGTGCAGTTAATTAGAACACCAAGATTGGAGAATGCAAGAGAAGATGCCTTAGCTCGGTTAGCTTCAGCCACACGCACCAAGCTACGAAGAACAATCCCATAGAATATTTAGCTAGTAGGAGCATCGATGAAGATATGATGATGAGTTTCATTACCCTTGATTTAGGACCATCTTGGATGGATCCCATCAGGGCCTATATTGATGAGGGGACATTACCAACTGATAAACTCACAGCCAAGAAGATGAAGTTTAAAGCTGCTCGTTATGTATTGACTAATGGTATTCTATACAGACGAGGAATTATAGCAGGTTTGCAAAGATGTGTGTATCCCTCCGAGGTGAAAGACTTGATTGAAGAGGTCCATTAAGGGTCCTGTGGAGCCCATGTAGCAGGTCGGACGCTTTTGCAAAGATTAACGACGCAAGGATACTATTGGCCAACGATGAGGGGTGATTGTATAGCCTTTGCCAAAAAATGTGACAAATCTCAACGCTTCTCTTCTATGCGAAGAACTCCCCAAGAATTATTAACACCCATTACTTCCCCTTGGCCATTTTCCATGTGGGGAATAGACTTGGTCGGGCCACTTCCAACAACCATGGGAAGATTTAAATATCTCGTGTTCGCGGTGGATTACTTTACTAAGTGGGTGGAAGTTGAGCCTCTTATTGATATGACGTATGAAAAGGTGTACCAATTTATTTGGAAGAATATCATCTGTAGATATGTTCTTCCCCATGCATTCATCACAGATCATGGAACTCAATTCGACAACGAGGAATTTGTTGTGTATTGTCATCAGTCGAACCTATTGAAAACCCACTCTGCACCAGGCCATCCCCAGAGCAATGGACAAACTGAGGTGACAAATAGAATGCTGCTGAATGGTTTGAAAAAATGACTGGACGATTCAAAGGAAAATTGGATTAATGAGCTACATTTTGTGCAGTGGGCTTATCGTACTACACCGCGAGCAGCAATAGGAGAATCTCCATACATGTTGGCATTCAAAAGTGAAGCTGTTATACCTACCGAGTTGGGACTCCCCACACACAGGGTGCTGAATTTCAATTCTCCTATCAGTAATTTGATGAGGCGATTAGATATAGATATGCTCGAGGAAGTTAGAGAAGAAGAAACAGTTAGGAATGCTGCATACCAACAACGAATAGCTTTGTTTTACAACAAGAGGGTAAAGAAGTGCGATCTGAAGGAAGGAGACTATGTGCTAAAGAAAGTAATTCAAAATCACAATAAATTAGAAGCTAACTGGCATGGACCTTACAGAGTATTCGACCAGGAACATATCGAATTGAAACCTTGGAGGGAGAAGAGTTTAAGAACGCATGGAATGCAGAGCATCTACGCAAATATTATCAGTAGTTAAAATAACCTATGTAATGCAGTTTTCTTCAATAAGAATAAAGTTTTGGATGTTTTACCCAATTCTTTCCTTTTGTTGAAATTTTTCGGAATACTAGTGCTACACACTACGCATCAAGTCCAGAATAAAAATCCACCAACTCCGGTTGGTCGGGAATAAAAATGCACCAACTCCAGTTGGTCGGAAAATCAATTTACAATCAACTACGATTGAATAAACTAAGCAGGATCATGGGATGTAAGTCGTTTCATTGCTTGAAATCAGAGAGTGCTAATTCACTATAATCAAAACAGAATGGCACATCAAAATAATACCAACTCTAAGTTGGTCGGGAAGCAAAATATCGCCAACTCCGATTGGTCGTCAAATAATTATCATCAACTCCGGTTGATCAACAATGAATTTTCACCAACTCCTGTTGGTCGAAAATTTAAAAGAACACATGACGTTTTACTGTTTTTAAAGATATACATACACATTCATCAGTGAATAAAAGAGATGTTTTATAAAATACTTCCAAGACAATGACAATCAAGATTGCAAAGAAAATTAAAGTTTCTTCATTAAAATCAGAACAAATTACATAAAGTATAAATTACATATTATATGAGAAATCAGTACATTAAAGACCCTACTCTATTAGTTTTTTTCCTTCTGCCTTTGAAACAGGTTCTACTCCAGCAGGAGGATCGTCTAAGGCATAAGGAGAGTTTATAAAATTTATGTCTCGAAGCATTCGAACTTTCATCACTGATGGCCTATCAAGTAAATGCTCTGGACGAGATATATCAAAATTAGAATGGAGGCTGTAATCGCGAGGTACTTTGAGATCAGGCACTGAGGAATTGCCCGAGTAGGAATCCAACTCATGTCAATCTTGAAAGGAGGCACTGGAAAATCAAGCAACCCAGGACATAATAATCCCATAAGTAATGACCCAGCTCCAATTATAGCACACCCAGTGCATTCAGCCATCCTTGCTTGTACCCCTCGTTATTTGACTGCTGGATACGGTCATTGAGGTGGTAGAGGGCTTCCTTGTTACCAGCCATCCAAAACTCTCTGGGCTGTTTATGGAACTGGTAGGTCAACCTCTCTAGCTGCTCGTAAAGATTCTTCACCAGATTTGTTTTATTTTCTAAGGCAGAGCTTTGTGCAGAAAGTTGCTCATCAAAGTTCAGAATCTTCTTGGACATCTCTGCTAATGCTTGATTTTTCACCATCAACTGGAAGGCCTGATTCTCCAAGGCTGCCTGCGTTCTAGCTTCCTCAACAGTAACCCGAGCAGCCATTGCTCATCCCCGAGAAGCTCTTGCTCATCCGCAAGTAGAAGTAGAGGGTTCAGTCCTCTTCAAAGTCTCCAACTCATCTCTTAAGTTGGCATTCTCTACCTCCAAGAACGAGAAACCTTCATCATTAACAGGGACCAAGGCACCCGAGCTAGATGCTGCAGATTTTAGTTGGGATATCTCTTCTGTCAAAACATTATTTTCCTGCTCCAGCAGTTTCGCGATTTGCCTATGCTCCTCGACCTCAACCCTTAGAATTTTATCTTTCTTCTCTTATGCAGCGATGAACTTATCATATCCTTTGTCAGCATTTAATTGCTGATATTTTTTCTCATACCCCTGATGCAAAAGGGCAGAAGATTCCTTGTATTATTGTTGGAGTTCCTCGATGGTACCCTGGAGATCTTCAATCATCTCGTAATATGCCACATTATTGGCAACTGCACGGTCGAGCAAGCATTTCAGATATTGGTAGGCTTCGACAGCTCATTCAGAAGCATCTGAACAAATGATGTCAATGATTTGAGCCTCGTTTAATTCAGCATGACCAGCTGTGAAGTACTCATTACATTTCTTCATCAGTTCTGTGTCATGAGCTGATAATAGTTCCATCTTGGCCATAAACTATTAAAGAGAAGAGATAGAAAGAATCAATAAGAATGCAGACAGAGCAAAAAGAAGAGAGTTAATATGGACAACCGAAACTTCAAATTTTATTACATCACAAAAAGAAGTACATAGCCCAGAATTACATTTAACAAAAAAGCAAAGAGAAAGGTCCGAACAACTCTACACCTTCTCCTTGCTTCCTAAAACTTCCTCGGGAGGCTTGGACGAAGAGGTAGCTTGCTCGGAGGTCATAGAAAGTTGCTCGGAAGATATTAAAAGTTGCTCGGCTGAGGTACTGGTGGTCTGGAGTTTCTCGTAGAAAGTTTGAACAACTGGAATAGGAGGAACTTGGTCTCTGACCATTATGGAGGACTCCTCTGAGGCAGCTTCATCCTCTTCCTCTTCCCCAGGAGAGGGAGGAGGGCCATGGGTGTGTTGCTGGAACAGTTCTAAATTCTCAGCAATCTTCATCTCTTTCAGAGTAGCAACCCATCAATCCCTGAAGTACTTAAGGCTGGCATACTCCATTTGCGAGGTCATGGCAGCCAAGCCCTTGTTCCAACCCTTATCCCAACCAGCACTGAATGATTTCTTGACAGCTTTTTTCCTTTTCTCTTTCTCTGAGGAGGTCTTTTCTCTAAAGAGCTCCTCAACAGCCTTCAACTTCCCTTCCACTTCCACCTTCTAACGTTCAACATTCTGAAATCTAACAACTTCCTCTCCAGACATTTTGAGCTTAGCCTCCAAATCCTTGTTTCTCTGCTCAAAAACTTTGTTACTTTGCTCAGAATACTTTAACTTTTTCTCTAACCCTTTGGAGACCTCCACAGCTTGGTCTCTTTTTTGCTCGACAGACTTAACCTGCTTCTCCCAATCAATTTATTCTCCTCATACTTCTGATGAGATTCCTTCAAAGACTGGGTCAATCTAGTAAAAGCTTCTTCTACACCTCCCGAGGAGATTGAAGCTTTGATAGCCTCATCCTTCTTCAGAATAGTGTTGAAACATGTTACCAGCTGGAAAAAGAAAATAACTGTAATTCAGTACAGGGACATAACAGTGAAAAATGAAAGTTTAGATTAGTAATACTTACTGAGGCAATATGTTGAGCAGCCAAGGTAGTGATACTGTCACGAGAAAGATTGTCTTCAATACCTTGGATCTCTAGGATAATCCAAGACTTCACCGAGCTCATAGCAAAGCTCGGAGGAACAAAGGTGGGAATACCACCTTCAACATTTAAAGACTGAGAGACAGCTTCTACTAGTCTCTCAAGAGAACTCTTCTTTAACCTCCTCGTAGGAGCAGGAACATTCTCAACCAAGGATGTTGTCTTGGTTGGTGATATAACGATAACCTCACTTGGAGGAGAAACAGCAACAACCTTGATCGGGGCCACTAGGGGCTTCTCAACAATCTTCTTAGCAGCAACTGGAGGGGGTGCATCAATTTTTCTTGTCCCTTCCTCTGGGACATCCTGATTATTTCTCTTTGCCTCCACATCGGCAGAATCTGATTTGTCAAAGAAGGAGGGAGCTTTTCTTCTCTTCATTCTGATACTACGAGGAATATTTGATTCAGGGGAAGAACCCTCAGAAGTTGGTACTGGGTCGATGTCACTCACCACTGGACGAGCAGTAAAGGATGAAGTATAGCTCTTCTACTGCAATAAATAAGAGGCTGATCTAATGTGTTCGTCAGCAACAGTTTGGTGCAAACTCCAGATAAGTTTCAAATGTCTCAAATTGACATCAGTTTCTTTGGGGGATTTTCTTTTGCTGTCAACTGCAAATAAACAAAAACTAAAATGTCAATGACGCATTTTATCAAACACAAAGAAAATGTAATTTCAAAAATAAAATAAAAACAACCTATCCCATTGCCATAAGGAGGGCATCTAGGACCTTGATATACATCGTCTCCACTTAATGGAGGATGTTGCCAATTTTTCATTACCACTCCATGTTCAAAACAATCCCTGTTGGCATCGGGAAGATTGACAACTAATGCCCTATTCAAAAACCTAGTTTTTAAGTAAAAAGTACTATCACTAACGACCCATCTGTAACAGTACATTATCTCTGGAATCCCTAAACGGGTTCCATGAAGTTGATTTAACCTATGAAATCCATTGACTATTCTCCAAGTATTTGGCGCTATTTTTGTAGGAACAACATAAAAAAACTGACAGAACTCCAAACATAAAGGGTTTGGAGGAAAAGAAAAGCCACATTCGGCCACAAAGAGACTGGGGAACCAATGTCCCTCAGCCAAAGAAAAATAGTCAGAAGGTTCAGAAAGTTCTTCCAATATGACCCATGAAGGAATAGAAAAATCAGAGCGAAACTTATCAAGCGACTCAATAAGGTAAACCATGATGAACAAAGAAAATGAAAGAGAAGGAAGAAGATCTTACAGGAAAAGGGTGAATCAGTTGACAACGAACAATGGAAGAAATGAACACACAAGATAGAGAAGAAGTGAAGAATTTCTAAGATGCAGATTTGAAAAAGTAAAAGACGATCGAATTTTCTGAAGCGTTTAAATACTTTACCTCGAGAATGGAGAAAAATAATGATTACTAGGATGGACGATTGTGTATCCGGCGGCTAAAAATAAGAAAAAGGCACAAAAAACGAAGCGGTTATGGAAATTCAAAACACTTTAAAAGCCTGACACTATGCACTCAAAAAAGGAGTTATAAACAACGAAAGTTTGTCTAAAATCCATAAAGTCTAGGCAGCAGTATGTTCCATACTTTTCTTCAACATCAAACTACGAAACATCTGTTGATACTAAATTTAGTCTGCTAACGTGGATCAATTATGTGGAGACACATGTCAATTTACATAGTACCCACCAATATTTTTTGAACAACACCTTGACTCCGAGGAGATCAATCTCCCCGACCAACTCAGGTGCTCCGAGCAACAAGTGTTCTCCGAGGAACTTTATTATACCGAGCAACTCGTGTATACTGAGCTACTTAGGCGGTCCAACCAGCTTAGGCGGTCTGAGCTGCATCTCGTACAGAGCATTTATATCCGGATAATCAAGAGGATGACTGCGCATTAAATGCTTATTATTATCACACAGATGTACATGCCTACTGGACAGCTATGTATTATTCTTTCACATGTATAGCCTCAAGGCTATAAATACATTGTATCATCCTCATTGAGGGGGGACTCGGAATTTCTTGGTAAAAACCTGTTATCGAGAATTCCAAACAGTCAGAAATAACAAAAATAGTGGACGTAGGCCATTCTTTCAAGGCTGAATCACTTTAAAATTCTTTTGTCTTATTTATTTTTATCTGTGATTAAATAATTAGAGATAATCTATTTTTTTACAACAACAATGACTATGGAATTTAACTAGACAAATCACTAAATATATTATAAGCTTAAATGATACTATTATTTTCCCTCAAATTAATAGGGATGATTTGGTTGTTCGGATACCTTCTAAGAGTGGGGAATATAACTGTAAAGATACTTATAATTCCATTAGTAAGGTTAAACATAAATTGAGATGGGGATATGGTGTGGGACATGAATGAGGTTCCTAAATGTTCATTCATAGCATGGATGGTATAATTGAGGAAAATTAGAACTAAATACATTCTTTTGCATTGGGGTGGGATTGATGAAGATAGTCGTGTGTTGTGTGTTTAAAGTATTGAAAGATATAATCATTTATTTTTTCAGTGTGATTTTTGAATAAATTTCTATGGAAAAATTCCTCAAAATAGTGGTGTTTCGGAGATATAAGAGATTTTGAGTTTGAAGTGGAATACATAAATATGAATACTACAAAAAAAATAATTTCAGAGAAGTATTAGAACTTTAGCCCGATGTATAACCATTTTTGCTAATTTCGAGAAAAGAACTAATAAAGTTTTTAAAAAATGAAAAGCTAATATTGAAGCAAGTAGTCAAACAGTTAAAGGAAATCATTCAATATGTATCATGAAGTTTGGAGAAGATTACAAGGAACCAAAATAGTTAGGATATATGGGGATAGGTTATTACAGAGAGAATTTTAATCTAACTACCACACATATGGAGTGGGATTTTATCTAAGAAGGAAATTAGGGGAGGGAAGTTATTACATCCCATGATGATAAATGATGAATTATTATGACCATAAATAAAATTGGGGGAAATAGAATATGTATTTGGAGGTTTTTTAATTTTCTCATATAAATATATAACCTCCAGGAGTGTTCGATGTATTCTTCTTTAGTTCCTCACATTATATATTATTGGTTGTTGTCTTTGAAGTTGGATCCTTGTATGTATCTCTAAATATGTATCGGAGGAAGACATAAAAGAAATATAAAGTCAATGTTGGCTTTTTCTCGTATGAGTATCATCTTGTTTGGGGGTTCTGTTTCACATCACCCCATATTTTCCATGTTTATATACTTGTACATTTTTTTCACTCATCACTTATTTAGGTTTCTTCTTGGATACATCTGTCCACTTAATTAACGATTGATTCTGGTAATATCTTTCCTCCCTTCTGCTCTCAATTTTAAAAATCATTTTATTTAACATCAAGGACAATGTTCCTTTTTCTGGGGTGGGAATTTTATCAAAATTGTACCTCTTTTGAAAAATTTTGATTTTTAAAAAATTTCGTGCAGTTTCTTTCATCTCATTCACTGACGTGAATTTTCTATCATCCATCTTTTAAGTCTAGGAATAAAGCTAGAGAATTTATTTTCTAAATAGCTTATGTAATATGCAACAAGGCATGTTTCACTATGAATTTTTAGACTCAACAAAAATGTGCGCACGTATCACGTCAATACAGTTTAGAGTTGAAGAGTACTATAATTCTCAAAAAAACCTTAAGGATCACTAGTAGAGACTTTAGCTTGTGAGATTCGTGCCTTTCACCCTTTTAGAGTGTCTTACACAATCTCCAGGTCACAAGTTGATTCAACTTCCTTTGGGTCCGCACTTTAAATTGTTGCATGATCTCATTATTTTTCATAAAATTTTGGCTTGATCACTGAGAACGACATAACTTTCGACTTGTAAGAAACACGTGTCTTAAAACTTGTCCCGATCACTAGGTGTTCACCCATCCACTACATCCATTACCTTCCTTTATTTTCCCCATCCAAATACGTACCATGTTCCCCACACCATCACATATCATCTTCATTCATATATCATCTTTCATTTTTGAGAAAAAGAGTGTTGTTCCAAATGTGAAATGTCTTCCATGTTGAGAGTATAAAAGAAGAAAATAAATAGAAAAATATCAAAAGAGAGAAAAAGAGAGAAAAGAAAAGAAAAAGAAGGTTTGTAGTTATGTTTTATGTAATAAAGACATTTGTGCTCAAAATACCATACACTCTTCTCGCATACACATCCATTTTTCATCCGCCATCCATCCATCCATCACCATCATACCTCACCTCATAACATCCTTCCCATTTCATTTCCCCCTCACCCGTATGAATCCATGTTCTCCCATAGGTGTTCGGGCAAATGAAAGTCAACGTGGTGAATAACTCGACGTTCTCACTATAGTGATTAGAATTCTGTCATGATATCAATTTTCTTTTTAAATGTTCATTCTTTCTTATGTGTGTGTGAGACGTTTGACCTTGCTTACATTTACTCACCTCCCCACACACAAGAGCGATACACTTACTCTAATCTCGAGAGTTCATTTGAGAAAGTTATATCCAGTGAGATTTTGAAGTTGAAGCGTTGATTTCGAAAAGGCAATATAGGAATTAGTCTTATAATACTAGATCCGTTTTGACTGATTCATACTACACACGTTGAGTTGTAGGAAGGATGTGCCTTGAGTATTTACTTAGTTATACTTTTTATACCTTCTAGCTTGTGTTTCTCAAAATATTTATCTCATGATGGATTGAGCGATTATTCTACGTCTAATAAGAGATTGACTGCCATTTTCAAGTAAATAATTTTGTGGGTATATTTCCTGCAAACCCTCACGAGACACAACTCGTCTTGTAGGGCAACCTTTAGGTTAAAAGGTTTGTTGCATATGCTAAGTGCAATCGCAAGTGCCCGAGAAAGCGGTACACTTTTGGTTTCTTATCTTGATTTCTCTCTATATTTTGCTCGAGGACTATCAATGTTTTATTTGGGTGTGGTGTGATAAGCACCCAAAAGTGTATATTTTATACCCCAAATTTTTAATTGTTAATTCTCGGCAAATGGGGTCATATATGCGTAATTGTCTATTGTGCAGGCTTGATTGCGTTTGCGAGTTCAAAAAGCATTATTTCGAAGCAATTGCATCAAGAAGTGGCTAAATCACCTCTCCCGTAAGCCTAGCCTACCCCAGACCTAGCTTATGCCTACACCAAGCCTTGTGTGTGTTGAGTTTGTACTTGTATAAAAAAAAATAGATTTGTATTTTGTGTTGTTTTTATTTTTTGGATTTATTTTAAGATTTATTTTGATTTTTCAAAGATTTATTTCCTATTTTTATATATCTTCAATTTGATTTTTATCTTTATTAGTTTTTATTTTTTATTTTATTTTATTAGGGTTAGTGTTTTTTTAGGAATTCATTTATTTTTAGTTTTATTAGATTTTACATTTTTTTAGGATTTTAGTTTTTAGTTAATAGATCTTTACTTTTTATTTCTTTTTATTTTATTTTGAATGTTTTATTAATAGATTAGGAATTTAATTTTTACTTTTTTTATTTTAATGAATTTACATTTATATTTTTAGTGTAAATATTTTTATTATGTTTTTTTCGTAAGGTACAAACAAAATACACACACACTACCTCCATACACACCAATACACCTAAACTAACCCCTCACCCTCACCCTTTTTCCCATACACCTTACCACACCTAACTTTTCCCACTTCATCATCCTCACCCATCTCTTTCTCTTCCCTAACCTCCATTAAACAACAAAACCCGCATCACTCTCTCTCTCATTAACCAATTTCAAACACCCTGCAACCTAAACAGACCGAGACCCATCATCTTCAACCTATAAATCATACCTCACCACCACTATAATACCTATAGCAGACTAGTAATCCACCATCCATATCCAACATTCCCAAAACTCTTCACCTGTAAAAATGCACAGAACCTGTGCCTGCGAACCCAACCTAAATCCTACCCGTGACCACTCAACCCAAACCATCCACTCTAAACCCCTAGGCATCAAATCCAACGTGCCCTGTCCCATCCAGCTCCTACCTATGAACAGCCTTCAACCCGCAATCATGTACAATTTCTCCATGTCAAATTCGGACAATCCCAAGACCTGCAACCTCGATTCATTCACCGTGTCCCATCAGCACGATTTTAGCTTATGTACAAACAAACTATAACAATATGCATAAATCCATCTCAAAGACTAGAGCACATTAAACCTCCATTTTTCAGTCCCCTCACCTTCCATCTCGATTCTCTCACTCTTAACCTCCATTTTTCAATCCAGTTCCTTAAACCTGCAAACCCAATCAGCCATATAAATTATAAAAAAAAATGAAAAAAATCACATCTTTCCTAATCTACCCTCATTTTTATCTTCCATTTTTACACCTTTACCCCATGTGTGCCGATTACAAAAGAAAGGCCCTCTCATTTTTTTTTTTTGGGGGGGGGGGGGGGCGGGGGGGTACTGTTGGAGACTAGATAGTGGAGGCAAGCTAAAAATAGAGTGCTAAGGATAAAAAAATTTGTAGAGAGAAATTTATGAGTTTAGTGAGAGAAAAGAGTGACAAAAATTTGTAGCATCAAAAGAGATTTTGTGTTATATATTAATTGGTTGAATCTCTTCTTTCATATTCATATGAACTCAATAATTTATTTTATGTCTTAGAGTCCCATTTTGGAGGGCTAATCTTCCATTTCAAGGGATGAAATGAAGCCCCCATGTTACCAAGTTATCTAGTTTGTTAATATTATTTTTGTTTGATTTCCTTTGATTAGTAACTTTATTTACTACACTTGTTTTTTTTCATTGAGAAATGGAAAACCATCCTTGAGAAAGGATTGAAGCTTGTATTATAATTTTATTATTTTAATTCAAACTAGAGATAGGCTTTTTAAAATAATCAAAATTATAATTTAAGTTTCTTCTACTCTTGTCTTATTTTATTTAATTAAAATTAGTTGGGTAAATTTTTCCTAGCGGGTGTTACACATGATTAATTTTAATTTATTTGGAGTAGAGTTGTAGCAATTAAAAATTAGTTTTCTAAAATAATATTTCCTAATTCATTACGATAATGAGAATTAACTTTTGAATTAGATGAATATTTTGGAAATCAATCAAACAAGAAACAGTTCAAACTAGAATAAATGTGTGAAATGGGGGTGGATTTACATCTCTTGATTCCTCTTATTATTATCTCTCATTTAGTTATTTTTCACTCAAATTTTTTTTCACACACCTTTTAGTGTTCCTTTAGATTTTTCTCATAGTTTAGTTGATATCTTTCATTTAATTTAAGTTATTGCACCATTAAAAAAAAGTCGTTTTAATATTAAAAAATAGAAAACGAAGAAAAACGAAAAAAAATTCAAAAGAGATAAATAGCTAGTAAATTGGATTACACGGTTTTTCTTGTGTTTTATTCCATTCAGTTGGATAGACACCCTTACTTACCTCTACACTAATTTTGTTATATTATTGTAGGTAATTGAAGGAAATTGTTGATTAGAAAGGCTTTGCAACAATGACACTTACACTTAGAACCAAATTTTTCTTTCTATCAAATGGCGTCGTTGCCGCTTTTTGGAGATTAACGCACTCAAGAATATTTTGAATTGTAATTCCATAGTTATTTAGTAGCATTTTTCCCTTTTATTAGAAGTATTGTATTAGGATTATTGAGGCCTTGTATTTATTTGGGTGCGTTTTGACACCAATTTATTTTTAATAATTATTCATAAAAAAAGCGAAAAGGGAAATTGGATAGGGTAGAGAGGGGGCGTCCAAAGGCGAGGAAAAGAATCCTCTCTAATTTGGGTCGGTAGGACTCCCAAGGGTGACTAAGATAGGCAAAATCTCCCCTCGGTCGACTTAACTCGATCTTCACCCCGCGCGTGTCAAAATCGTGGGAGGTACCTTTCCAAAGACTCGTCAATCTCCCGCAAGCTAGTAAATATTTGTGTGTTCCTACGTGCTCCTATGAAATTTTATTCTCGCCTTTATTTTTTTGAATGGTGTGATGAATTAATCAACTAAGTGTGACACTCCGCCTAATTAAATACCGGGTGATCAGTCCTTTATTAAATTAAAAATCAAGGTGAACGGTTGGTTCATTCTTAGCATCACTGTCGCAAAATAAAATTTCCAATTTAAACACCCTAAAAATTGAGCTAAGTGTCAAAACAATTTTTAAAACCTTATTTCCATTTTATTAAATCTAAATATGAAAACCCTTTTTAAATAACCAACAATTTAAGAACTCTAACATACTAAAGATGGATAATAACACACAAGAATTAGATTCATCCAGATAAACCAAACCAGATTAAACTATAAATAATACCATCCAGATAGTAATTAAATCCCAAAGAGTACCAACTAATGGAAATATAAAGGAACGTAAATCTCTGATAAAAATCCAAACTGAATAGAGAAACGGGCGACACATGCCCTAACTACTAAGAACTAAAAGTAGGAGTAGAATCAACAACGAGGTCATCTAAGCAATAGCCTGCAACTCCCACATAAGCTGCAGCGAGTCCGGTCCAAAGAACCTAAGCATGACGCCCTTGTGGCTGGGTACCTGTATTATATACATATATATACAAGAGAGAAGAAGTAACAGGAAATGGGTCAGAGGCCAAGTGTAAAATAGTTTAAAATTAGTTTAGCAAGTATTTAAAATGCTTACCGGCTATTGTAACAACCATGTTAGTATGCGACACTCTCTTGAGAAATTCTCACATCTCATCTAGTGTGCACGCCTACCTCACTATTAATTCCATAAGTTTATTTTAACTTAACTTCCCCCATAATATTTCATTCCGTCATATACTATGGAAAATATAATTAATTTCTGAAAATAAAGCTTTCTCATATACCTTAGGTTATTGGAAATAATTTAGTGATGTCACAAAGTTTCCAAACACTTATAATAAAATTGGAGTAATTATTCATTACTTAACTACTTTTATGAACAGTAGAAAGTTCTCATACTTAAGTGTGTGTGTGTGTATATATATATACTCACTCATATAATATATATATACAATCAACACCCCACATAAAATTTATGGTGTTGGCATACTCTGCTATCAAGTCCCCGTATCACTCGTACTAAGGGGAAATACTAGTTCGGAATCACTATCGAACTGTATTAACACAAAACATAAACAAATGGAGGTGAAGCATAGTTCCAAGTCACTAAAGGGTAAGCCATACCCTCACGTCTCTTAGGACCGTCTGACTATTAATCAGAAAGCCTATACCAAGGAATCCTATGTTCTAGGGTACAAGTCATTATCCCCCATAAAGGCCCAACAAGATAAGACTGTCCCGTGATAGCAAGTAGCTCGGGTACTATTTTTACACATACATATATAATATATTCACAATCAAACGGTCATATATATATATATATATATATATATATATATATATATTCACATTTCTAAATTAGGTGCGCCCACGACCCATAATTATAATTATCCGTCCTTAGCACATTTTTACTTGATTATCTCGTATAACGGATTTGCCATTTTTATTCTCGTATATATATATATATATATATATATATATATATATAAGTTACTCCATACCTACTTCTCGACTCTCTAAGTATTCTATCTCCCTAAGTATAATTTCAGTAGGCACTCTCACTTACCTTTTAGTCTAATTTCCTTACAAGTCCCGATCCTTTATTAAACGTACGCATGATTTCATATGTATGAATAACTCCCCGTTAACCCTTAATTTAATCTTCTATTAAATTCTCACTAAACGGAGTTCACCTAGACCCTACTCGTCCTATTTATATCCCATTATGCTCTAACAATAATAATCAAGGGTTACTACGCATTTTAATTGGATTAAACCAACATAAGGGAAATATGAAGTTTTCCAGGAGGGCTCGATAGATCGAGGAAATGGGGTCGATCGATCGATCAAGCAGTTATGCTGAAAACTGCATTAACCCAGTTTCGGGTTTGCCTCTCTAACCTCAACCAAATCTCCATACATCATTCCCAAACTCCCAACCAACATTAATGCAAGTACTATATACCTAAACGCATGATTTTCTACATAAAATATGTCCCAATTCATCAATTATAAAAATTTAATGGGTAAAATTTACCTAAACTTCACGAACCCTAATTTTTCTTTTTCTTTTAATTCTTCCAATTCTTTTCCAGATTTCCTACATCTAAATCCGTACAAATTTGTGGTTTATCCTCTACATGTGATTTAGATGTCCAGAATATGATTACTTCTTCTACAACATGTGATTTTAAGTCTCAAAACTGTACTTTCTTTCATGAAAAAGTTTCTAAACAACCCTAGACTAACATGATTAAGACATTAACTAAAAATAAATCAAGATTGATACTTGCCTAGAATTTGAGTTTCTGATTTGAGGATGAAAGAAGTATGGTTGCATTTCTCGTCGCGCGATCTACGCCTTTGTGGTGGTGGCGGTGTAAACGGTTGAGTTCTTGGCCTTGAGTTTCTTGGAAAGCTCTCCAACTCCTTCTCTAATGGTCATTCTTTGATTTTTTGATTTCTAACCCTAGAAGGCAACTCCTAAAGGCTGATTTATTCTTAGAAAATTCGTGGGTTTAATTACCCAAAAATGTCAAATGTTTATAATACCCTCTCGGGATGCTAATTAGGCCTAAAAACGCCCGAGACACAAACTAAACTCCCGAGTACATTATTTTGACTATCTTGACCCTTCCGGACACATTGGCGCACTCGAAATGACCATACGAGCAACTTATAATTCATTCATTTTTAATAATAATAATTTAATCCCGACACGACACAAGCGCGTCCCTATTTAATTTCCATAATTATCAAATTATACGCTCATAATAATTTAATAAATTCGATTATACATATTACTTTATCCACTAAGTAATGTTCAACAAATTTCCAATAATTACTAACTCTCATCACGCTAGTAAATATTAAAATAAATTTTAGGATTAATATTAAATCAATATCTCAGTTTAAATTTAATAAATCCACAAATTTAAAAGTCATAAAAATACGGGGTATTACACGAAGACCTACACTCGGTCATTCACGAGAAGGGATTTTATCACCCGACTCACTCACTTATCCATTATGTGCTACCCTAGTCTTCATTTAATTTAAAATCAATCAACTAGATAGCCCCATAGGACATGGTGTTTGTAGGCCCCTTTTTGATCAATTTGTCTTGTAAGATAACCCACAGAGTCCTCCACCCGGTAAATCCTTGAACGGTTAGCTTTGAGGCACGTAAGTGTCCAGGGAAACTCAGTTTTAAGTGCGGTCGCCCAGTAAAATGGGTTTGTGTTGTCCCCAACGTTGTAATGGCCGACCGCTTCATCGTAGTAGCTTTGTGATGAATCTCTGTGGCAAGCCTCTAGTTCTCTTGTGATTAAAGTAGGAACACACAGTTTTTGCAAAGGCGATCTTGAAGATAAATTCCTTGAATTTTTATCACCCGCGGAGTAATTAAAATTGACTACCCTCTCATCTAAATTGAAGAAAAAAATTGTCTATGTGCTAGTTAGGAGTTTTACCTTGCGTGTACGTATCTACTTTACTCTTTAGGTAGTCATTTTTACGCTCCCTCATTTTTGAGTTTCAAGTTGCGCCCATCACCCCTTTTTCCAATAAAAATCCAAAAATATTTTCTTTTTCATTTTCTCTCACATTTTTCAAAAATCCAAAAACATTTTTATCCTTTCTCCAAAAATATTTTATTTTCCTCATTTCTAAAAAATTTAAAAAATATTTTCCTTTTTCTTTTCAAAACATAAATTCACTCTTTGCATGCCCACATGGCAACGAGTTAATCATCGATTAATTCGTTCCCGTAGACCTTCTCCCGTCTCTTCCACCTTAGGATAACCACATGTTCCCCTTGATTTTCCCCTACCACCTGTCACTTCGAGTTGTCCCCAAGTTGACATCTTTACTTCATCCCATACACCCACCCACCATGGCCCACAAGCGTGCCTTAAGGGATAATTTTTCCCCAATAACGATTACCCCACCAGCATGTATCATTCTTCTACCCACCCTAGGAGTCCAATTTGAAATTCGCCCGTCGACAATTTGGATGTCGCACACTTTCCATGGCCTTGAATGTGAATCTCCATACACTCACTTGAAAAAATTTCTCACGGTTTGTGCTACATTTAAAAATCAAATCTTTTATGAAAAAATTGTGTGTCTTCGGTTGTTTCCATTTTCTCTCAATGAAAATGCATCCATGTGGCTCCATTCATTACCATTGCATTCTATCCTTACATGGGAACAACTTATAAAGAAGTTCATGTCAAAGTTTTTTCCAATGAGCAAAACCAATGAGATGCGCCAAGCCATCAAAGATTTTGGTTAAAAGACAACCGAGCAATTTTGTGAAGCATGGGGTCGTTTTCATGGTTACATCAATAATTTCCCACATCATGGTCTTGAGAAAAGTCGCTTAGTCCACAGTTTTTATAATGGTATCGTTCTCGCTACCCGAACCATGATTGAATCCATGAATAAAGGGAAGTTCATGCACATAACTCCCACTGTCGCTTACAATTTTCTCCTAGAATTAGGCGATGACACCCAATATTGGGAGGGCACTAATGACTTTTTGAGATCCGAGCCACCATGCATAGGGAGCACTTATGAGGTAAGAAATGACCCTGATTTTAAAACTTTTCTTCATGGCTTAAACACTTTGACTAAAATCGTAGACGCTCTCAGTTATTCTATGAAACAAAGTGTTTCTCTTTCTAAACAAGTAATGAATGTCAATGAGTCTAGTCCTTCTTCTTGTAATGTTTGTTTAAGTCAAGATAATTTCACTCATTTATGCCCCCTTGTTCAAGATGATCCCGAGCCCACCATGGCCCGGGCATGTGCTTTTGATACCACTAGGAAACCCGCTCCCCCGTCGTTTACTTACAGCCCCACTAATAGGAACCATCCCTATTTGTCCAATAAGTACAACAACAACCTAGCTCCATCACACCCACAACAAAATGTAGGTGGTACACCAGGGTTTGAAAAAAACCCTAAAAGACAACATCGCCATCCCATCCAGATTCACCATGCTACATAACATCAATAACGTCATCCATCACCCTTTGGCCCCCACGGAGGACTGTCACATAACAATTATCAAATTGTCCCTCTTACACCTCCCTCTTATTAGTATTCACCACCGCTTTGTTCTCATCGTGATTTGGTCCCTCAACCCCCTTATGCCCCTCCGCCCCAATCATCCACCTCCTCTCTTAAGAATTTCTCACTCAATTTCTCACAACTCAACAACAATCCATGCAAGCACTACCTGAAGCCATCAAAAAGCTTGAGTAACATCTTAACCATTTTGAGTCTGAGCGAGAGAAAGATCGACCCGTGAGTCAATCCATTGCTAACCCTAAGGGGAATGTCAAAGAGTCAGCTTATGAGGTTGGATGCTCACCCACTCCCCCCATTCCAAGCGGACATGAAAGCGGTATATACACGAAGATCAGGCAAACAAGTTGACAATAGTGTTGATATCCCCCGTGATGTGCAAACCCAACCCATTCTGAAATGCCCATTAGATCCTCTGCCTAAGGTTCTACCACCTACCAAATCCATAGAAAAGAATGAGTCTAAACCTAATGAGTCAACCACTATCTATGTGCCTAAAGCTCCCTTCCCTCATAGGTTGACTCCAACAAAGAAAGCCCAATAATTTGATGAGATCAGGCATGTATTTTAGAATGTTCACATTAACATTCCATTCCTCACCGCGATTCAACAAGTTACCACCTATGCCAAATTCTTTAAGGACTTGTGCACCGTGAAGCATCGGATGAATGTGCCTCGTGATGCCTTCATCACTGAGCAAGCCACGTCCCTTATCCATGAGAATGGTGTTGTGAAGTACAAAGACCTAGGTCGTCCTACTGTCTCTTACATGTTAGGAGATAATTTCATTACTCGGGCTTTACTTGATCTTGGGGCCAGTGTTAATTTTTTACCTTACCCCCTTTACCTTGAGTTAGGTTTACAAAATATGAAACCTACATGGGTTATCAACTTGTTGAATGTTCCATAAAAGTGCCTAAAGGAATAGTTGAAGATGTTTTGATAAAAGTTTCTGAATTTTACTACCCTATGGATTTCATCATCTTAGACACTCCTTCTCCCGACCCAACCAATATTCCAATCATATTGGGTCGCCCATTCATGGTAACTCCAAATGCCATCATCAATTGTCATGATGGGTCTATGAATCTTTATTTTGGCTACATGACCGTTGAATTCAACATCTTCCACCTTATGTAACAAAAGGCCGACATTGATTCTATTGATGAGGTGTGTGTGATCAACTCCTTGGTCCAAGAGATGTTGGATCAAACCTACCCTAATGATCCTATCAAACAACATTTGGCTCACTTTGGGTTCGACTTTGATATGGATTCCTCCATATCTGAAGTTAATGCCTTGTTAGATTCTACACCACTGATGGACACTTCAACTTGGGCTATTCCTTTCGAGTCCCTCTCTATCGACACTCTCCATTTTCTGGATCACCCAGTTAACCAATGCCCCGATATTTCCTCAGACTCTATTTTTGCATCTGAGTTTGATGCCTCTCCTGAAACGCCACGTAGTTTGGAGCTTGAGCCATTACTTGTTGAGTTAAAATATACTTTCTTCACCCAATCATAAGGCTTTCGACTTAACCCCGAATTAAGAAGAGCAATTGGTACACACTTTCACTAAACATAGCACTGCTATAGGGTGGACCATTTCAAACATTCACGGACTAAGCCCTAGTGTTTGTAGCCATCGCATTCATTTGGAGGAAAATGCCAAGACTTTTCATAAGCCACAATGTAGACTAAATCCTGCTATGAAAGAAGTTGTGAGGGCTGAAATTTTAAAATTTCTTGATGCCAATATAATTTACCCCATCTCAGATATCCAGTGGGTTAGTCCCATTCATGTGGTGCCTAAAAAGTTTGGCGTCATCGTCGTTAAAAATAGTGACGATGAGCTTGTGCCCACCCGTTTACAAACCGACTGGCCTATTTGTATTGATTATAGGAAGCTCAATGCTGTCACTTACAAAGATCACTTACCTCTCCCATACATTTACCAGATTCTTGAACGCTTAGCCGTCCATGCTTACTACTTCTTCCTCGACGAATATTCAGGGTACAACCAAATACACATTGCCCCCAAATACCAAGAGAAGACTACCTTTACTTGTCCCTTTGGCACCTTTGCGTACTCACGTATGCCATTTGGCCATTGCAATGCACCTGCGACCTTTGAAAGGTGTATGACTAGTATTTTCAGCGACATGGTACAACATTTTCTCGAGGTCTTCATGGATGATTTTTTCATTTTTGGTTCATCCTTTAAACAATGATTGTCTCACCTCACTATGGTCCTTCAGCGATGTCAAGAAAAGAAGTTGGTCCTCAATTGGGAGAAATGTCTTTTCAAGGGTATTATTTTAGGTCATGTTGTCTCTCGCTTCGGTATTGAGGTAGACAAAGCAAACGTCGACCTCATTTCCACACTTCATATTCCTAAGTCTGTTAAGGACATTTGATCCTTCTTAGGAGATGCGGCCTTCTACCGATGTTTCATTAAGGATTTCTCTAAAATCTCCCGGCCTTTAAGAACCCTTTTATCCAAAGATGTCCCATTCGTCTTTGATGATGCCTATACCGCGGCCTTTGAGCGCCTCAAGGTCGAGATCACTTTTGCCCCTATCATGAAACCTCCTAATTGGTTTCTCCCCTTTGAGCTCATGCGCGAGGCATATGATTTTTCACTTGGTGTCATGCTTGGCCAGAAGGTTGATAAGTGCCCCCACATCATTTATTATGCTAGCAAAACTCTTCATGATGCTCAACTTAATTACACGACCACTGAAAAGGAGTTGTTCGTGAGAGTTTTTGTGATTGATAAGTTTCGGTCATATTTTATTGGTTCCCCAATCATCGTGTACACTGACCATGCTGCCCTGAAGCAGCTTCTTCACAAGAAGGATTCAAAACAACGATTGATACGATGGATTCTCTTACTACACGAGTTTAGCCTTGAAATCCGCGATAATAAAGGTTGTGAAAATGTAGTCACTGACCATCTTTCTCGTATTACTATTATGTCTGACTCTGATCATGTCCCCGTCTCTGAGTCATTTCCTGATGAATAACTTTTCGCTATCTCCACCTTACCTTAGTATGCTGATATAGTCAATTTCCTCGTTGCCGACCAACTTCCCAATAATTAGTCGAAACCGGATCGCTCCAAATTCAGGGAGAATGTGAAGTTTTACTCTTGGGATAACCCGTTCCTATTCAAGTATTGCACATATCAAGTCATTAGTTGGTGTGTTCTCGAGGGTGAACAGTTAAGTATTATGTCCTTCTACCATGATAGCGCCTGTACTGGCCACTTTGGTTCCAAGAAAAATGCATCCAAAATTTTGCAAAGTGGTTTCTATTATCCAACCATGTTTCGAGATGCCCATCACTATTTACAGGCATGTTCTAAATGCCAACAATCTGGCCATATATCTCGATGTCATATGATTCCTCTCACACCCATTTTAATTATTGAAATATTTATGTGTGGGGTATAGATTTTATGGGATCATTTCCCTCCTCTCACGGTTTCTAATATATTCTTGTTGTGATTGACTATGTCTCCAAATGGATAGAAGCAATCACTATCTGCACTAATGACCATCGTGTCGTGGTCAATTTTCTTAAAGAGCATTTTTTCACACGTTTTGGAACCCACAAAGCTATTATTAGTGATGGGGGTAAACATTTTTGTAATCGAGTCTTTGAACACCTTGTCAAAAAGTATGGTGTTACCCACAAGGTTGGTCTTTCTTACCACCCTCAAACTAGTGGTCTAGTTGAGGTCTCCAACCGTGAGATCAAGCAAATTCTTAAAAAAAAACGTTAATCCTAATAGGAAAGGCTGGTCCTTACGCTTGAATGATGCATTGTGGGCATACTGTATAGCATATAAGACTCCAATCGTCATGTCTCCTTATCGATTAGTCTTTGACAAGCCTTGCCTCCTTCCTGTTGAGCTCGAACATCATGCATATTGGGTTATCAGAGCCCTTAATTTTGATATAGGCGAGGCAGGAGTCCGTAGGAAGCTACAACTTAATGAATTGGAGGAGATAAAAAATTATGCCTATGATTTGTCCAAGAATTACAAGGACAAGATGAATTGGATCCATGACCAAAGCATCATGCGAAAAGAATTCCACCCTGGTCAAAAAGTTTTATTATATAATTTTCGTCTTCATCACTTTCCCGAGAAGCTAAAAACTGTGACACCCCGCCTAATTAAACATCGGGTGATCAAACCTTTATTAAATTAAAACAAGTTTCTCAAATGGTTCATTCTTACCATCACTGTCGAAAACTTTTTAATTACTAATCCCCTAAGTAAAAATTAGACCGGTGCCAAATTTTATCTTTCTTAAAACAGATAAATCATCCATGCGGAACAAATTATAAAATAACCATGTACTATAACCTAATCAACAAAGTATAAGTACAAAAGAATAAGAGTAATACCGAATAAACCATCGGCTAAATCCCAAAATAATAGTAGAACAACCACTAGTCTAAAACTAAACATCTGAGACTGATATCGGACCACAAGTCCATACAAAGAATAGTGTGAGATCCTGCACTAGATGTGAATGAGAGATATCATCTAATCAAAATCCTATAAGCATCCACTGTGCTACAGCTTCGAGTCCCTGGAAGGAAATCATCATACACGGAGCCCCTGTGGCTGGACACCTAAAAGGTTTTGAAAATATTTTATAGCAAGAGTTAGTACTCAAAACATTTTTAAAATATTTACCAAGCGTTTATCACAATAAAAATGCGGTTATTAATTACACATGTTAGGTTCTCGTACACTCTCTTGAGTTTACTCACCCCTCATCTTTTGTGCACACCAAACGTTCTACACTTAGCCTACCTAGCCATATCTTCCAAGCTAACTAGGACTAACTAATCATCTGCACTTATCTTTACTTAAGTTCTCATATCGCCCACATAGTACATCCATTTCATTAACATCTCGCGAAGGTTAATTAATACTCAAGTAACATTTCACCTATGTTATGTTTCAAAACTTCTCATTTAGTTTCACTACTAAATTTCTACAATTATCACAATTTCTATCTTCCCACTTTTGTAATTAAGTTTCACTACTTAAATTACTAAATAGATATTCTCTATCTAACGTTACGTTTCGTAATTATGTTTCACTACTTAACTTACCAGTTTGATATGTATCTTTACATACATAATATATATCAGTCTACTAATACACAAAAGTAGAATATCATTAAGTATATATTTCACACACAATATACACTAAATAACAGTCATTACTATTTTTACCTTTTTACACACGCAAAGGACTCTTGGTTCGGAATGATACATCGACCCCAATTATTTATATACACAAATTATGGCTCGGACTCTTTCATCACGCCACCAGTTCAAAGGTTTGGTTCGGCATTTTACATCGACCCCAAACATATAATAACCCTATGTTAGTTCGGAATATCACATCGACCCTAACATAGTTAATTTAGGTATAAATATCTCGACCTAAAAGATCATATAATTCAGTAGGTACACGCCCGACCTATTAAATATGTTCGTACGTAATATTTTAATCTCTTATATCTACCGTACAATATTCGCTTTACAATTTATCTCATTAATCGCATTCATTTGAGTATTCACACAACTCTAAGGGTCCTAGTTACCCCTCACATATAATTTCAGTAGTTATTACTTACCCTACTGGTCTATCACTTAAATTGAATTTACCTTGCCTCGTAACTCAATTTCGAATTCCCCGATACTCTACTAAATCAAATTATTCTTATCGGTCCATAATCCGAGCCCTACACCCAATGACCTTATCGGAACTCAACAATATACCTACTGGTCTTATTCTCACTCCCATATAAGTATAATATAAATCCTAGGATACCCATTCATTCCCGAAAATCAAAGAAACCTTAAACACAAAAATTTTTGGAAAAACAGCTTACGTCGATCGATCGACTACTGGGTTCGATCGATCGACATTCAAGATCGATCGATCGATCGAACAGGGACAGACCCAGTTCGTCTTCTTCGTTAACCTCTTCCTCCATTAACAAATATCCAAACTTCATTATAGTCCACCGAACATCGACCCAATGATCCTAACATGTTTCCACATATACTAGAACAATTTCTAACGTTTCAAATACATAAAATCCTCAATTCATTTGAAGAAATTGTGGGTTAAACCTAGAATTTCTTAAAACCCTTGTTATGGTGTTCTTACCATATACTCATTCAAAACCCAGATTTTATTCCGGAATAATCATCAAGTCTACTCTGAATATTAATCCTCTACATATGTTAAATCATTCTACATGCGGTTCCTATCCCAACATGTATAAATATCATTATTTTCTTATCAAGATATTGATTTAACAAAACTATTCAAAAAACCCTACACATGGGTATTATAACTTTATAATTTTTGCAATAAACAACTTGCCTTATTGTCTAGTAGAGTCTGATTTGGTGATTGTTGTTGGTGATTGATGATCTTTCTCCTCCAATCCTTCTTCCCAACAATTTGGTGGTGAAAGTCTACTTTGAATCCTTCCCACTTCTTTCTTTTGCCGTAGGAATTGTTTCTCTCTTCTCTCTAATGGTTGTGGTGTGTTTTTATTCTTTCTAACCCTAGCCTCCAACTCTTACAATCTGATTTATGGTTCCAAAATTCGTAGATCTCCTCACCCTTAAATGCCAGGAGACCAAAATGCCCTCGAATGGTCCCAGTTTAGCCCAAAAATGACCCGACACTCAACTAGTACCCCCGGGTACACTATTTTGACTAATTTGACCCTTCCGGACTCATCCGTGACCTCTAAATTATCATTTGAGCCACTTAAAAATATTACTCGTTCTCACCCCAACACGATCTACACGCGTTAAGTAACTATTTACCACTTGCACTAAGTAAATATAATGAGGTAATATAAATCGGTATATATCTCTCGATTAATATTCCATAATTATAATTTTTAACAAATCTCATTAAATTACTCCTCTTACGTAATTTAAATTAAGCCGTATTTTCTCATTTAATTCTCCAATTTAATTCAATAGAATATTAAAAAATATGGGGTATTACAAAAACTTGGTGGTCTGGACCCTTCCTTGTGGAGTCAGTTACTCCTTATGGTGCCATCATCATTCAAAATCCCAAGTATGGTAGCCTTTTTCAAGTCAACAGTCAATGTTTGAAGCCTTTCTTAGAGTTAAGCCCCACTCAAGTTGAAGAAATTGACCTTGCACTACACCAAAACTGTCAATCTGGCACACTTGGACAAGGAGAATCTGGCACGGTTTTAAACTGTGCCAAAATTTGGCACGGTTTTAAAATGTGCCAAAATCATTCCAAATTAAAAAAACTTAAACAAAATAAACAAAATATTAAAATAAAATACTTTTCATTTAGATCGAGTCCCTCTTCCTCTCCCGCTATTCACCTAGTGTCGATTCAAGCCCTGAGACATTCCCCCACTTTTTCTTTGAAAGAAAAAAACCATAAAACCAAATCCTCTGTCTACGCTGTTCACTCCCCGTCGCCGTTCATACCTCCCCGTCACAACACCGGTAAGAACTAAGACATCAAATTATTTTCTAGTCAAACCATTTCTGAGAACCACACCATTTTCAGTCAAATCGTTTGTATAACCATTTTTGGTCAAATCGTTTTACACCAAACCATTACTGAGAACTAAAACTCTATAATGGTTTGTAATTTTTTGTCAAACAATTTCTGGTCATTTTCGATCAAATCGTTTGTATAAACCATTAAAAACCATTTCGGTCCATTTTTTTTTAATAATATGTTTTGTAATGTTTTTTTTACATATTTGTTATTGAGAACCCTCTAATTTGTCAAATGTTTAGTACTTGTATACTATGTATATTGAATATTCCCTGTTTTGACTTTAGTTTCCTGTTTAGTATATGTATATTATAAGAATGCTTAGTTCCCTGTTCTCACATGTTGCAATTTTATTCCTCTTCTAATTCAGTCCTCTACTAGTTTTACATATATTATAAGAATGTTTATGGGAAAGTCAAGTTTAAAAATTGAATTTTTTATTAAAATAAAAAAACTAATTGACGGGTTATCGTGTCGAGCCGTGTCAATCGTGTCTAATTGACACGATTTTTTTATAATCGTTCTACTCATGTCGACTCGTGTTACTAACGGGTCGTGTTCGTGTTAGCAAAAAAACACGACATCGGGCTTGCAATTACAAATGATCGAATGTAGTGCTCTATGTCTAATGATTCATTACCTATCAATGCAGTGTACTATGTCCAGTTTCTCTAATGATTCATTACCTATTTTGTTTAAGGACACCAGCATCTTGGAGTTGACTGAATTGTAGGAAACGATCAATATCATCAACATCGAGAAGAAGAGAGAGGCAATCCTCAATAGTTACTCTAGCAGCAAGCATAGGCTCCTGTTCCAACGACTTCTTAGAGACGTTATGTTCATTTCCACCAGTCGCATATGTAGGGTCAACTTCAAGAAGTGGAAGATTACCCTAAATACTTATATTGTATGTTGGGGGTAAGTATATATGTTTTGACGAAACATTATAAATGTTCGAGGGGTGACATTATTTTCGGTGCTTAATTTTTTAAGATACTAGAAATGATTAAAGGATTAAAGTAATTGTGTATATTTAGGTATTCATCTTCTATGGTGGTATTTTACCCTTCAATATCAATATATGTTTTATAATGACAATTGATTGAATGTTTGTAGGATCGGAATATCTAAAATGGGGTTATCATCAAGGCTAGGAATACCCAGGTCAGCTAGCATATGAAAATGATTTCGAAATTGATTTGTATTCCTTTTATGTTGTTATTTATTAGTTAATATTTCTTTTTCGTGCTTAGTTTACTATTTGTTATCTGCAAGTGAACTTGTCGCTTTATATGGTTAATCCTCGGGAGGATCATAGGCCGGATATTGAGAAGTGAGTATAAATCATTCATCTTTGATTTTTTCCTCTTTTGTTTGGTAATTTTTTTGACATTATAAGGTCTATTGTTAGTTCAAACTTTGACACAAATCCTATTATTGTAGCAGGCGTGTTAAGATTTCATTTTCATTATTGTTTTGTTCGGGGATATGCCAATTCAGATCAGACTATATGTGTTAAAGCTAATTAATGTGATTGTTATATATTTAGGTAGTGGATGAGTAATGATGTTCATTATATTCTTGTAGTCAACAAAATGAATAACATCTTGGTTAATTTTTTATATACGATAAACACGTCATTCTTCCTACACTAAAGTCGATTGTGTCCTCATCTTGTAATCTTGACGATTATAAACACACATAAGTATAATCTGGATAAGTGTCATGCTCAATTATAAACGCGTCTATAAATGGTTGCATAGTTCATGATATGGGCTTTATGTATATTTTTAATAGAATATGATTGTTACTTTTCAATCACAATCATTAGATTGAATAAGTTCAATACTTATTATAATGATTATACCAAACCTCCGTGTATGTTGATTTATAGCGTGCTTCGTATTTTTATATAAGACTTGTGCAAAATATTATTCCTACTATTTATAAATTTGTCGGTATATGAATGATATGGGTTGTCGATGAAGTTGGTCCCTTGTCAAGAGGAAGAATAGGTTGTTTTTGTTAGACGCATTAGGGATCAAAATGATTTCAAATTTTATTTCATATATATGATTCTCAAAATGACATATATGATGCTCAAAATGATTTCAAAATTTATTTCATAGTTTTCTTTGTTGGGTCTATTAAGTATTGCATCCTGTCCCCCCCCCCCCCCCCCCCTCTCTATTTCCAATTGAATAAAAAAATTGAAAACATATCAGTGAATATGTTAACTACCAATGACTTGGCCATGCTCTCTTTATCCTCTGATAATTATTGTATGCTCATTCTATTTTTTATCGATACTCATTCTATTTTTAATAGATTTGGTATTGAAAATAACCTGTCATCTACCATTGATTCTATGGACAAAACTCATTGGCCGTAAACCGAAGCCATTTTTGTACTCGTGATTGTACATGCCAACAGTTTTCAACCTTTTTTTTCCAACATAAGAACAATTAATAGATCTACACTAGCCTCAAGTCTTAACGGAGTATAAATTTTGTTGTCACTAGGTTTGGATTGTTTTTAATTGATGATTCACCTTCTCAACTTTACACTAGTGATCATGAGCAATGCCTGTTGCGTCTTGTCCTGACAGTAGCAGCATTGAAAATGGCTCAGCTCTTATCTTCTCTAATAATGATGCAGATTTTATTTAAACATTATAGTTGTGGTCCTTTGGTTGTTTTCTTTCACATGATTGTAACTATTTTCTTTTATAGGGCCACTTATAAGTGGCTTCTTGTTGTACAGGATGAATGCAATTGAGTATCAACAGGGGTTAAAGCTTGAGATTAGATTATCAACCAAGTTTCAAGATGCAATCAAGGTCTGATTGATTTCTTTACCACGTATAAATTATGGTTACCCCAACGTTGTGGGTTGATTGATTTATGAAAAATGGTATTGATTTCAATCCCTCCTATATTTACCTTATTAGAATTCCTTTCTTTTTTATGGGAATATGCAGCTACATTGTTTAAGTTGATGTTTAGTATTAGCGATAAATGTATGCATAACTGTTTGACAAATGTATAATTGTAACATTAACATTACGGTTCAAATTACTAATGATATATGGTAAAAAAAACTAATGATGATAATTTGAAAATATATAGATTAGGCTTAGATTTAAGACGTTGAAGGGTTAAAATCCAAACCAGCTGCCAAACGGCCCCGTAATAGGCACTAGTACCTCGCCCGGGACCAAAGTAACTCGTAGGAACTGACCTCATAGTAACGAGCCTCTTGGTTTGAGAATATGACGATAATTTGAAAATATATAGATTAGTCTTAGAAATAAGCCGTTTAAGGGTGAAAACCCAAATCATACTCCAAACGGCCCCGTAAGAGGCATTAACACCCCGTATGGGACCAATGTAACTTGTAGGAACTGGCCGCGTACTAATGGGCCTCTCGATTTGAGAATATGATGATAATTTGAAAACATATAGATTAGGCTTAGAACCAAACCAATGAAAGGGTAAAAATCCAAATTAGCTGCGAAATGGCCCCATAAGAGGAACTAACACCTTGTATGGGACCAATGTAACTCGTAGGAATTGACCACATAGTAACAGGCCTCTCGATTTGAGAATATGATGATAATTTCAAAATATATAGATTAGGCTTAGAAATAAGCTATTAAAGGGTGAAAACCCAAACCAGCTGCCAAACGGCCCCGTAAGAGGCACTAATACCTCGCTCGGGACCAATGTAACTCATAGGAACTGACCACGTAGTAACGGGCCTCTTAGTTTGAGAATATGATGATAATTTGAAAATATATAGATCAAGCTTAGAAACAAGCCGTTGAAGGTTGAAAACCTAAATCAACCTCCAAATGGCCCTCTAAGAGGCATGAACAGCTCGTATGGGACCAATGTAACTTGTAGGAACTGATCGCGTACTCATGGGTCTATCGATTTGAGAATATTATGATAATTTGAAATATCTAGATTAGACTTAAAAACATGTCGTTAGATGGTGAAGGTCCAAACCAGCCCCTAAATGGTCCCGTAAGAGGCACTAACACCTCGCACGGGACCATTATAACTCGTAGGAACTGACCGAATAGTCACGGATCGCCCAATTTGAAAATATGATGATAATTTAAAAATATCTAGATTAAGCTTAAAAATAAATTATTAGAGGATGAAGACCCAAAAAAACCCTTAGTCGGTCTCGTAAGAGTTACTAATACCTCGCACGGGACCAATATAACTAATAGGAACTAACCACATAGTCACGGCCCTCTCGTTTTGAGAACATAATGATAATTTGACAATATATAGATTAGGCTTGAAAAAAAGTTGTTCAAGGGTGAAAACCCAAATCAAACCTCAAATGGCCCTGTAAGAGGGACTAACACCTCGAACGGGACCAATGTAACTTATAGGAACTAACCGCATAATAATGGGCCTCTCGGTTTGAGAATATGACTATAATTTGAAAATCTATAGATTAGGCTTAGAAATAATCCGTTGAAGGGTGAAACCCCAAACGGCCCCGTAAGAGGCACTAACACCTCGTAAGGGACTAATGTAACTTGTAGGTATTGTCTACGTAGTAACGTCCTTCTTGGTTTGAGAATATGATGATAATTTAAAAACATATAGATTAGGCTTAGAATCAAGCCGTTGAAGGGTGAAAATCCAAACCAGCTGCTAAACAGCCCCGTAATAGGCACTAACACCTCGCATGGGACCAATGTAACTCCTAGGAACTGACCGCATAGTAACAGTCCTCTCGGTTTGAGAATATGATGATAATTTCAAAATATATAGATTAGGCTTAAAAACAAGACGTTGAAGGGTGAAAACCCAAACCAGCTGCCAAACGGCCCCGTAAGAGGCACTAACACCTCGTACGAGCCCAATGTAACTTGTGGGAACTGACCGCGTAGTAATGGGCCTCTCGGTTTGAGAATATGATGATAATTTGAAAATATATAGATTAGGTTTAAAAACAATCCGTTGAAGGGTAAAAACCCAAATTATCCCCCCAAACGGCCCCGTAAGAGGCACTAACACCTCGCACGAGACCAATGTAACTCGTAGGAATTGACTGCGTAGTCACGGGCCTCTCGGTTTGAGAATAATATGATAATTTGAAAATATATAGATTAGGCTTAAAACAAGCCATTGAAGGGTGAAAACCCAAAACAGCTGACAAACAGCCCCGTAAGAGGCACTAATACCTCGTAGGGGCCAATGTAACTTTTAGGAACTGGTCAAATAGTAATAGACCTCTCGGTTTGAGAATATGATGATAATTTAAAAATTTATAGATTAGGCTTAGAAATAAGCCATTATGGGGTAAAAATCCGAATCAACCCCTAAACGGCCCTGTAAGAGGCACTAACACCTCGCATTGGACTAATGTAACTCGTAGGAGCTGACCATGTAGTCACAACTCGTGTAAGATTTTTGATTTGAGAATATAATAATAATTGTAACTCGTATATGCAATTTTTTAGCTTGAGTAAGCTTTTTTTTACAAATTACTTGGTTCCTAATACCATCTCTATTTCTTATCCTATTTGTTTTACAGGAGAACATTTTATCATTTCCCTTTATTCATGTGGAACACACCGAGAAGTCAATGGTTTACAACAAGGGGATTATTTATTTAATGTTGTTAATATTTCAGATTCTATTTTTCATGTTATGGCCGTGCGGGCTTTTATAGTTTTATTGTTAACTTTTATGGTCTTGCGGGCTTTTGTAATTTTATTGTTATATTTTATTGTCGTGCGGGATTTATATTACGCAAGTTTTGTATTAGAAGATTTTAGAATGTCCGAAAATAGAGGAAACTCTGCCCAATTTACTTTTGGTTTGTGAGACTTGTATTATTTTGAAGTTTGTATATACATTAGTTTATCAACAACATGTGGGATTCGCAATTTGTGAATTTTCTTGTTTTCAATTAATTAATTTTTTTTTCTTTGATCCAAAATTTTGGCACAGTTCAAAACAGTGCCAAAAGTGTATCAAAAATATTCATGATTTTGAGCTATGCCAAAAATTTATCAAAATGTACTCAATGTGGCACAGTTCAAAAGTGTGCCAGAAATATTAAATTCTGGCACGGTTTAAAAATGTGCCAGAAGTGTTTCTGTTTGGCAAAATTTGACACACTTTTAAACCTTGCCAGAAAAAAATTGCAATTTTTGAACAACTGATTCTGGCACAGTTTTAAACCATGCCAGATTGTTATTTTGGGTGTTGTGATGTTGACCCGATCTATGAAGACTAACGATTCAGTCTTGTTTGGGGATGATTATCATCACCCAATTTTTCTGCCGCCCCGAAATTTCATAGATCTTATCCTTAGGGTGAGTTTTCCTTGGTCTGTCTGAAGACATTAAACTTAGCACTACTGGGAGGTAGCCCGTTGTTTCTTGTATGAGTCTCATCCTATTCAGGGGTGGTGTTTCATATCACCCTATGCTTTCCATGTTTATAGACTTGTACATTTTTTTCTCTCATCATTTATTCAGGTTTCTTCTTGGCTACATCTGTCCACTTCATTTGTGATTGATTCTGGTAATATCTTTCCTCCCTTCTTCTCTCAGTTTTAAAAATCATTTTATTTAACATCGAGGACGATGTTCCTTTTTGTTTGGGGGTGGGAAATTTTATAAAATTTGTACATCTTTTGAAAAATTTTGAATTTTTCAAAATTTCTTGCAGTTTCTTTCATTTCATTCACTGACGTGAATTTTCTATCATCCATATTTTAAGTCTAGGAATCAATCTAGAGAATTTATTTTCTAAATAGCTTTTGTAATACGTAACAAGGCATGTTCCACTATGAATTTCTAGACTCAACAAAAATGTGCGCACGTATCACGTCAATGCACTTTAGAGTTGAAGAGTACTATAATTCTCAAGAAAACCTTAAGTATCACTAGTAGAGACTTTAGCTTGTGAGATTCATGCCTTTAACCCTTTTAGAGTGTTTTATGCAATCTTATAATGTAGAAGGGTGTATATCTACAAAAAAAATATAAATAAAAATATTTTTTTGGAAATATTGAGAAGGAACCCACCAAGGGTCCCGGCAGATCATATTGAGAAGGAACCACCCCAGGGTCCCGACAGAAACTCGTATTAAGAAGGAACCCACCCAGGGTCCCAGCAGAAATGCATAATTGAGAAGGAACCACCCTAGGGTCCCGACAAAAACTCATATTCAACAGGAACCCCCAGCGCCACTGCAAGGGTCAGCGCCACTGCATGGGTCAGCGCAGCTGCAAGGGTCACTGCAGCTGAAGGGTCAACACCACTTCAAGGGTCAGCGCCACTGCATGGGTCACTACAGCTGCAAGGGTTAGCGCCACTGCATGGGTCACTGTAGCTGCAAGGGTCAGCGCCACTGCAAGGGTCAGCGCCACTGCAAGGGTCAGCGCCACTACAAGTGTCACTACAGCAATGACATTTGAGAGGTGCCTCGCAAGGGTCACCGCAGAAGTCCACGATTGAGAAGTGCCACTGCAAGGGTCAGCGCCACTGCAAGTGTCACTACATCAATGACATTCGAGAGGTGCCTCGTAAGGGTCACCGCAGAAGTCCAATATTGAGAAATGTCACTGCAAGGGTCAGCGCCACCGCAAGGGTCACTGCAGCAATGACATTCGAGAGGTGCTGCGCAAGGGTCACCGCATAAATCCAAGATTGAGAAGTGCCACTGCAAGGGTCAGTGGAGTAATGGCATTTGAGAGGTGCCTCGCAAGGGTCGCCGCAGAAGTCCAAGATTGAGAAGTGCCACTGCAAGGGTCAGTGCAGCAATGACATTCGAGAGGTGCCTCGCAAGGGTCACCGCAGAAGTCCAAGATTGAGAAGTGCCACTGCAAGGGTCAGCGCCACTGCAAGGATCACTGCAGAAATGTTATCTGAGAAGTGCCACTGTAAGGATTTCGACAGAAACTCATATTGAGAAGGAATCCACCCAGGGTGGCCAGGATGAGGGATTGGCTACCATGAGCAACTCCTCATCATGAAACATCATATTTTAAAAGAACAACAATATTAACACTTTGCTTTCTTGTACAGGTTGCCTAGTTGAGCAAGCAGGGCTCAAGCAGGCTAGTTGGGACCTCCCGGGAGTTTTGGCTTGGCGACTGAGGGACAAGGTATGTTGAGAAAGATCAACCACTTAGCACTATAGGATTGAGAGAATACTAGTAGGAGACCCTAGGCTCACCCAGTCTTCTCACACCTCACACTTAGTCACAAGTGAAGTGAGCAGCCAAAGGGCTGGCTGCTCACAAGAAAATAACTATTTATAAAATGATTTTAAAGGAAAGGGTCCTCTAAACCCCTCTCAAGAAAAATGATTTTAGAAGGGGGTCCTCAAGACCCCCCTCAAGCTTGCAAATATTTTAGAGTAGGTGGTCCTCGAGACCCCCCTCATGTTTACAAAGTTTGTACCTTTCATTACCGTTTCAAAAGATATTTAGCAAATCAGATATTTTATCTCCATTAGAAGACATATTTGCTTTTGAACTTTGGTCGGCACCAGGGGGCATCTACCAGAGGGGACAGGCAGGCCTGCTTGCAGGTAGGGACAAATAGTACATTGCAGACTTTGTCCCTCACCAACCCTCTAAGTTTTGGCGCCAAAAGTGCCAGCCCAGCCTTAGTGCCCAAGTATAAATAGAACCCCTGGGCAAGGTCATAGAGATGATATAGAAAAACTCAATAGCAAAGTCACTCTATCAAAATCACACCAGAACCTCTCTAGTATTCTCTCCCTGCTCTCGCTCTAGTGCTGAGTGCCTTGTTCTTTCACTCCCCCACTGACAGCCATCACTCTCAGGAGCTCCTCTTGAGAAAATTACATTATTTTTGTGGAAGTTCATCTTCTTTCAAGGAGGGAGTTCCATCTTGAGCTCCATTGTTACCAAAAGGAGAAGGTCTCATCAGAAGCTGCTCCAGAAGTTCTTGAGAACCTTGCAGACAGCGTCCATTGGAGTGGGTCATGCCTCACCCTTTTCCAGTTATTCATAAACCCCAGTCTCACTACCCTCCTACATTTGGCGACTCCGCTGGGGAGGCATCCTCACTTCCATGGACAAAGAAGGTTTCAATGCCTCTAAGCAGTTGGTTTTTGAGGACACTCCATCTGGTAATGGAGCTCACAGTGACGAGAGTACTCAGGATGAAGAGGTGGTGATCGGAGCCAAGACGCCTGCGCCTCAGGGAGGGCAGACCAGTTCACCAGTTGTGGCTCCGATGACAGGTATCAATCTTATAAGTATGTTTTTTGAGTTTTTTGAAGTAAAATAATGTAGATCTGGAAAGTTTGGGTCAAGATTGCGTAAATACAGTAGTAGCCCCCTCCGGAGGGGCAACCGCTGTAGCGGTGCTTCCGATAGAAGTGGATCCGCCACTGAGGGTGGCGCCGGAGCAAGTTGTGACACCATCCGGCTCACCAGCAGCAAAGAGGCACCCTCAGCTGAAATGAGGTGCGAGGAACCCCCAATAGGAAATCAGAGTGAGGCACCCTTAGTAGAAATGGGGTGGGAGGAACTCCCAACAGAAATTCCAAGTGAGGCATCCTCAGCATAAATGGGGCGTGTGTAACCCCTCACTAGAGGTGTTGGACGAGGATCCCTTAGCCAAAAATCCACGCGAGCAACCCCTTGCAGTGGAGAGTTTTTGCGAGGAATCCTCTATAGTAAAATGTGGTCACAAGGAACCCAGTGGCAAGCAATCCGTAAACGAGGGACTCTCGGTGGCAAAATCCCCTCGCGAGTAACCCCTCGTGGTTGAAAACATTAACGAGGAACCCATCACAGAATCACTCAATGAGGAACCTACCCTATTAGCAGAAGTTATAGGTGGCGAGGAACCTCTATTGGTAAGAACTCTCGTGAGGAACTCTGAGTGTCATATACCCCAGATGGGGAACCCAAACTCAAGGAACTCCTAATGTCGAGCAAAAAATAAGGAACCCTCCATTGACGGCGGCGCTTGCGAGGAACCCTCCGTTGACAGTGGCGTTTACGAGGAACCCTTAGTCATATAGATCCCAGATGGGGAACCCAAGTGCGAGGAACCCCTGTCACTGGAGCCTTTGACCCGAAACCCATCAAGGCCATCATAGTATCTGTCGAGGAACCCCTGCGATCGTGGTCGAGGAACTCATGGAAAATGGGACCTAAACGAGGGACCCTATGAGCCATATCCATTGACGGTGCTCATGAGGAACCCATAGCTATCGAGGAAACCATACTCCGAACTTCCCACTGACAGCTATCCCGCAATGCCACAAAATACAGAATTCGAGTAACAATGGGAGACCAACAGAAAAAAATACAAATATTGGTGCGAGGAACCCTGTCAGCGCTAAGGCGCGAGGAACCCTGTCAGTGCCACAGCGCCAAGGTGCAAGGAACCCAACACAAAAAATAAATAACACAAATATTAGGCGCGAGGAACCCCTATCAGCGCCTCAAGTTCGCGAAAGATTGAGGAACACGGTATTGTGAAAGGGGAACTTTCCACTGCAAATAATTTGGGAGAAGAACCCACGTTGACTGACGGCACTCGTAAAGAACCGGCAGTGTGCGAGGAACCCCGCGACTTTGATAACAAGTGTTATCGGCATAACAGAAGATTCAAATGAGGAATAAGGGCTTGACAGAATAGTTGGCGAGGGACCCATACTCCTAAGATTAAATGCCCCACTAACAGGGTGGGTCGCGAGGGAACCTTGGTCGTCAGCACACTCCTCATAGTACCCACAGTCGGCGAGGAACCATTAGGAGTATTAGCCATTAACAGAAACCCCTCAAAGTCAAATTGGCAGTAGAGGAACGCACCGTCACCAGAGCCTCTGACGAGGAATTTTTTTCTAGCAAACAACAAAAATGAGGAACCCGTCGCCACAGTCGCTTCAGACGAAGAACCCACCTCGACTAATGTTCGTCGCGAGGAACCCTATATGGTTGAGGATCCTATCAGGGTCGAGATAGCAGGCGAGGAAGCCATTGGGGTCAAAGTGACAGATGAGATACCCCTCAAATGAGAAACCTCAGACGAGGGGCTCGCGGCTATGAAAACTTCCAGCGAGGAACCCCTTGGTTCCAAACATATGATCGAGGAACCCTCTGGCGGCAGCAAGGTTTGAGAGGAACCCACTGTTGATAGCAGTGCTTGCGAGGAACCCTCTGTTGACAGAGGCATTTGCGAGGAGATCTCAGCAGCATAGTGTCATAAAGTTACGAGGAACCCCCAATGGGTAATAGCCCTCACTAGGAACTCTCAAATACACAAACTACAGAGGAGGAACCTAGAAGCGAGGATCCCCCCCCCCCCCCCCAATAACCTATGGGTGCGAGGAACCCACAATAAACTCAGCTCCAAGAAAGGGACTTTCAATCGAGGAACCCTCCTCCAAGGCAGGCAACGGCGAGGAACCCATATAGGTCCTCGCCTAAAAAAATTCAACCCGTCGTCAACAGACATCTTCACCACTACAACTGAGAAGGTACTATGCCTAACTCCTGTCCAGTTTCATTTTCTTAAAAAATTTTGAATATCCTGCTCTAGTTTTATGAGTACACTTCTTGTAAGAAATATAAACTATGACCGCAATGAAGAAAAGTAATACCCATTATTTTTGGCACTAGAAATTTTGTGCATGACTCATTTACCTACATTGTGCGGTGGGTACACCAGATTTATGCTTTCTTTTCTTAAAAGAAGGGCAGAACCTATGCTAGATTAGAAGAGGGCCCATGATATAAGGAACTTTCCTCATCATACTTGGTGGGATATCCAACCCAAAAGTAAAAGTATAGTGAGTAAAGTCCCTAAGACCCGACAGGACCAGCATGGAGGTTATCCTCCTAGTAATAATAATAATAATAATAATAAATTCACTACGTTTCTTTATTATTCAATATAGATTTATAGCCTAGAGAACAAGTCTTAACCTCTGTTCTCAAGAAAAATTTACTTGACCAGTTTTCAGAAAATAGGGAGAAGCAGGTCTACCCCCCCCCCCCCCCCCCCCTCTCTAAACTTGTTATTTTTATAAGAAAAAAAGGCTCCTAAGAAAAGTTTGGAACAAGCACCCTTGCAGACGAAGGGAAATTTCCAGTATAAAGAAATAATTATTTCTTTACTTAGGATATATGCGAAATTTTATTCAAAGTTTGTGGGAAGGAGAAGGACTAACCCCATATCCTAGATACTCCCTAAGAAATGAATGTACATAACAAAACACCCCATAATCACACAGGGGTGCACTAAAAAGTACCCCACAGGCACATGGGGCTGCGCTAAAATTTTTAACTACCTCAGCTCATATGCAAGTACCCCGCAGTTAGAGGGGTAGCTTGAAAATTTTTAACTTGCTCAATTATATGCAAGTACCCCGCAGCTAGAGGGGCCACTTCCAAATTTCAACTTGCTTAGTTATATGCAAGTACCCCGCAGTTAAAGGGGCAACTTCAAAATTTTAAACTTTCTCAGCTATATGCAAGTACCCCGCAGTTAGAGGGGCAGCGTCCAAATTTTAACTTGTTCAGTTATATGCAAGTACCCCGCAGTTAGAGGGGCAGTTTCAAAGTTTCAACTTGCTCATCTCATATGCAAATACCCCACAGTTAGAAATGGGAAGTTCAATCTTGAGGTTCTCACATAAAAACGAGCAACTCAAAGTATTGAGCAAATGCAATTATACACATAAGGTACAACAGTTTAGTACCTAAGGCTCTAAGGGCATAGGAGCGCTCATAATCTTGTGCAACTGCCAAGTATAAATGTAAGGTGCGACAGTTTAGCACCTAAGGCTCCAAGGGCACCGAAGGGCTCACAGTCTTGAGCAACTGCCAAGTATAAATATAAGGTGCGACTATTTAGTACCTAAGGCTCCAAGGGCATCGGAGCGCTCACAACATTGAGCAATTGACAAGTATAAGTATATGTGCGACAGTTTAGCACCTAAGGCACTAAGGACACCGGAGAGCTCGCAGTCTTGAGCAAGTGTCAAGTATAAATATAAGGTGCGACAGTTTAGCACCTAAGGCTCCAAGGGCACCGGAGCGCTCACAGTCTTGAGCAACTGCCAAGTATAAATATAAGGTGCGACTGTTTAGTACCTAAGGCTCCAAGGGCATCGGAGAGCTCACAACATTGAGCAATTGCCAAGTATAAGTATATGTCCGACAGTTTAGCACCTAAGGCTCTAAGGACACCGGAGCGCTCGCAGTCTTGAGCATGTGTCAAGTATAAATATAAGGTGCGACAGTTTAGCACCTAAGGCTCCAAGGGCACCGGAGCGCTCACAGTCTTGAGCATGTGTCAAGTATAAATATAAGGTGCGACTGTTTAGTACCTAAGGCTCCAAGGGCATCGGAGTGCTCACAACATTGAGAAATTGCCAAGTATAAGTATATGTGCGACAGTTTAGCACCTAAGGCTCTAAGGACACCGGAGCGCTCGCAGTCTTGAGCAAGTGTCAAGTATAAATATAAGGTGCGACAGTTTAGCACCTAAGGCTCCAAGGGCACCAGAGCGCTCACACTCTTGAGCAACTGTCAAGTATAAATATAAGGTGCGACTGTTTAGTACCTGAGGCTCCAAGGGCATCGGAGCGATCACAACATTGAGCAATTGCCAAGTATAAGTATATGTGCGACAATTTAGCACCTAAGCCTCTAAGGACACCGGAGCTCTCGCAGTCTTGAGCAAGTGTCAAGTATAAATATAAGGTGCGATAGTTTAGCACCTAAGGCTCCAAGGGCACCGGAGCGCTCACAGACTTGAGCAAGTGCTAAGTATAAACATAAGGTGCTCCAGATGAGCACCTAAGGCTCCAAGGGCACCGGAGCGCTCACAGTTTTGAGCAACTGCCAAGTATAAATATAAGGTGCGACAGTTTAGCACCTAAGGCTCCAAGGGCACCGGAGCGCTCACAGTTTTGAGTAACTGCCAAGTATAAATATAAGGTACAACTATTTAGTACCTAAGGCTCCAAGGGCACCGGAGCGCTCACAGTCTTGAGCAAGTGCCAAATATAAATGTAAGGTAATCCAGATGAGCACGTAAGGCTCCTAGTGCACCGGAGCGCTCACAGTCTTGAGTAGGTGCCAAGTATAAATATAAGGTGCGCCAGTTGAGCACCTAAAGCTCTAAGGGCACTAGAGCGCTCACAGTCCTTAAAAAGTGCCAAATATAAATATAAGGTGCGCCAGTTGAGCACCTGTGGCTCCAAGGGCATCGGAGCACTCACAGTCTTGAGCAAGTGCCAAGTATAAACGTAAGGTGCTCCAAATGAGCACCTAAGGCTCCTATGGCACCAGAGCGCTCACAGTCTTGAGCAAGTGCCAAGTATAAATATAATGTGCACCAGTTGAGCACCTAACGCTCCAAGGGCACCGGAGCGCTCGCAGTCTTGAGAAAGTGTATAGGATAAATATAAGGTGTGATAGTTTAGCACCCAAGGCTCCAAGGGCACCAGAGCGCTAACAGTTTTGAGCAACTGCCAAGTATAAATAAAAGGTACGATAATTTCGTGCACAAGTCTCTCGACATTGCAAGACACTTTTGCACGAGGGGGCTAATATCGAGAAGTCCTCAAGCAAGTGAACAAATAATAAAATAGCTTGGAGTGTGGGGATCCACTTAGAGTGGCTCCACTTTCCCACGATTGCAAGTTTGACAGAAAAAAGCCTAGGACGAGGGGATCCACCTTAAGTGACCCCTCTTCCCAAACTTGATGCTAATAAAAAGAACTCAGGACGAGGGGCTCATCGCGAGCAACCCCTCCGCCCAAGATAGAAGGCCATAGAAGGAGGCCAAGGGCGAGGGGCTCACTGCGAGTAACCCCTCCGCCCAAGATAGAAGGACACAGAAGAAGGCCAAGGGCGAGGGGCCCACCACGAATAACCCCTCTGCCCAAGATAGAAGGCCACAGAAGAAGGCTAAGGGCGAGGGGCTCACTTCGAGTAACCCCTCCGCCTAAGATGAAAAGGCCACAGAAGAAGGCCAAAGGCGAGGGGCCCACCGCGAGTAACCCCTTCGCCGAAGATAGAAGGCCACAGAAGAAGGCTAAGGGCGAGGGGCTCACCGCGAGTAACCCCTCCGCCCAAGATGAAAGGCCATAGAAGAAGGCCAAGGGCGAGGGGTTCATCGCGAGTAACCCCTCCGCCCAATATGAAGAGCCACAAAAGAAGGCCGAGTGTGAGGGAATCACTGCGAGTAACCCCTCCACCCAAGACAGAAGGCCACAGAGGAAGGCCAAGGGTGAGGGGGCCATCGCGAGTAACCCCTCCACCCAAGACAGAAGGCCACAGAGGAAGGCCAAGGGCGAGGGGCCCATCGCGAGTAACCCCTCCACCCAAGATGGGCGAGGGGCCCATCGCGAGTAACCCCTCCGCCCAAGACAGATGGCCACAGAAGAAGGCCGAGGGAGAGGGACTCACCGCGAGTAACCCCTCCGCCTAAGAGGAATGGCCAACAGAAGAAGGCCAAGGGCGAGGGGCTCACCGTGAGTAACCCCTCCGCCCAAGATGAAAGGCCACAGAAGGAGGCCAAGGGCGAGGGGCTCATCACGAGTAACCCCTCTGCCGAAGACAGAAGGCCACAAAAGAAGGCCGAGGGCGAGGGACTCACCGTGAGTAACCCCTCCGCCTAAGAAGAAAGGCCAACAGAAGAAGGCCAAGGGCGAGGGGCTCACCGTGAGTAACCCCTCCGCCCAAGATGAAAGGACACAAAAGGAGGCCAAGGGCGAGGGGCTCACCGCGAGTAACCCTCCACCCAAGATAGAAGGCCATAGAAAAAAGGCCAAGGGCGAGGGGTTCGCCACGAGCAACACCTTTAAACAAAGTAGAAGGCCATAGAAGAAGGCTAAAAAATGAGGAGTTCACCGTGAGTAACCCCTCTGACCAAGTTTATACCCTGATAAGAAGGTCCACTATAAGTGGCCTCATTTACAAAACTTGGGATGAAGTGACATAACATTTAATGACCCTAAGAGGAATAATGAAGAAACCCTAGGGTCCCTGAAAAAAAAGTGAATTTATGGCGTACAAAGCCTTTTGGTATACCCAACACAAAAGACTTTGCACGAGGGGCTAATGTAGAAGGGTGTCTACCTACAAAAAAAATATAAATAAAAACATTTTTTTTGGAAATATTGATAAGGAACCCACCAAGGGTCCCGGCAGATCATATTGAGAAGGAACCACCCCAGGGTCTCGACAGAAACTCGTATTAAGAAGGAACCCACCCAGGGTCCCGGTAGAAACGCATAACTGAGAAGGAACCACCCCAGGGTCCCGGCAGAAACTCATATTCAGCAGGAACCCCCAGCGCCACTGCAAGGGTCAGCGCTACTGCATGGGTCAGCGCAGCTGCAAGGGTCAGCGCCACTGCAAGGGTCAGCGCCACTACATGGGTCACTGCAGCTGCAAGGGTCAGCACCACTGCAAGGGTTGGCGCCACTGCATAGGTCACTGCAGCTGCAAGGGTCAGCGCCACTACATGGGTCACTATAGCTGCAAGGGTCAGCGCCACTACAAGTGTCACTAGAGCAATGACATTCGAGAGGTGCCTCGCAAGGGCTACCGCAGAAATCCAAGATTGAGAAGTGCCACTGCAAGGGTCAGCGCCACTGCAAGGGTCAGCGCCACTGCAAGTGTCACTACAACAATGACATTCGAGAGGTGCTTCGCAAGGGTCACCGCAGAAGTCCAAGATTGAGAAGTGCCACTGCAAGGGTCACTGCAGCAATGACATTCGAGAGGTGCCTCGCAAGGGTCACCGCAGAAGTCCAAGATTGAGAAGTGCCACTGCAAGGGTCAGTGCCACTGCATGGGTCACTACAGCAATGACATTCGAGAGGTGCCTCGCAAGGGTCACCGGAGAAGTCCAAGATTGAGAAGTGCCACTGCAAGGGTCAGCGCCACTGCAAGGATCACTGCAGAAATGTTATCTGAGAAGTGCCACTTCAAGGATTTCGGCAGAAACTCATATTGAGAAGGAATCCACCCAGGGTGGCCAGGATGAGGGAGTGGCTACCATGAGCAATTCCTCATCATGAAATGTCATTCTTTAAAAGAACAACAGTATTAACACTTTGCTTTCTTGTACAGGTTTCCTAGTTGAGCAAGCAGGGCTCAAGCAGGCTAGTTGGGACCTCCCGGGAGTTTTGGCTTGGCGGCTGAGGGACAAGGTATGTTGAGCAAGCTCAACCACTTAGCACTATAGGATTGAGAGAATACTAGTAGGAGACCCTAGGGTCACCCAGTCCTCACACACCTCACACTTAGTCACAACTGAAGTGAGCAGCCAAAGGGATGGCTGCTCACAAGAAAATAACTGTTTATAAAATGATTTTAAAGGAGAGGGTCCTCTAAACTCGTCTCAAGAAAAATGATTTTAGAAGGGGGTCCTCAAGACCCCCCTCAAGCTTGCAAATATTTTAGATGAGGTGGTCCTCGAGACCCCCCCTCAAGTTTACAAAGTTTGTACCTTTCATTACCGTTTCAAAAGATATTTAGCAAATCAGATATTTTGTCTCCATTAGAAGACATATTTGCTTTTGAACTTTGGTCGGCACCAGGGGGAATCTACCAGAGGGGACAGGCAGACCTACTTGCAGGTAGGGACAAATAGTACACTGCAGACTTTGTCCCTCACCAACCCTCTAAGTTTTGGCGCCAAAAGCGCCAACCCAGCCTTAGTGCCCAAGTATAAATAGGACCGCTGGGCAAGGTCATAGAGATGATATAGAAAAACTCAATAGCAAAGTCACTCTGTCAAAATCACACCAGAACCTCTCTAGTATTCTCTCCCTGCTCTCTCTCTAGTGCTGAGTGCCTTGTTCTTTCACTCCCCACTGACAGCCATCACTCTCAGGAGCTCCTCTTGAAAAAATTACATTATTTTTGTGGAAGTTCATCTTCTTTCAGGGAGGGAGTTCCATCTTGAGCTCCATTGTTACCAAAAGGAGAAGGTCTCATCAGAAGCTACTCTAGAAGTTCTTGAGAACCTTGCACACAGCGTCCATTGGAGTGGGTCACGCCTCACCCTTTTCCAGTTATTCGTAAACCCCAGTCTCACTACCCTCCTACAGAGTCACAAGTTGATGCAACTTCAGTTGGGCCCGCACTTTAAATTGTTGTATGATCTCATTATTTTTTCATAAAATTTTTGCTTGATCACTGAGAACGACATCACTTTCGAGTTGTAAGAAACACGTGTCTTAAAAATTTTCCCGATCACTAGGTTTTCACCCATTCACTTCATCCATTACCTTCCCATATTTTCCCCATTCATATACATACCTAGTTCCCCATAACATCACATATCATCTCTATCCATATATCATCTTTCATTTTTGAGAAAAAGAGTGTTGTTGACAGTATAAAAGAAGAAAAGAAAAAAAAAGAATAAGAAATAAATAAATAGCAAAAGAGAAAAAAAAAAGAAAAAAGAGAGAGAAAAGAAAAGAAAAAGAAGGTTTGTAGTTATGTTTTATGTAATAAATACATTTCTTCTCAAAATATCATACACTCTTCTCGCATACACATCCATCTTTCATCCGTCATCCGTCCATTACGATCATACCACACCTCATACCATCCTTCCCATTTCATTTCCCCCTCACCCATATGAATCCATATTCTCCCCTAGGTGTTTGGTCAAATGAAAGAAAACGTGGTGAATAACTCGACGTTCTCACTATAGTGATTATCATTCTATCATAAGATCAATTTTCTTTTTAAATATTCGTTATTTCTTATGTGTGTGTGAGACGTTTGACCTTGCTTACATTTACTCACCTCCCCACACACAAGAGAGATACACTTACCATAATCTCAAGAGTTCGTTATAGAGAGTTATATCCAGTGAGATTTTGAAGTTGAAGCGTTGATTCCGAAAAGGCAATCTAGGGATTACTCTTATGATACTCGATCCATTTTGACTGATTCAGACTACATACGTTGAGTTCTAGGAAGGATGCACCTTTAGAATTTACTTAGCTAAACTTTTTATACCTTCTAGCTTGTGTTTCTCAAAATATTTATCTCATAATGGATTGTGCAATTATTCTACGTCTAATAAGGGATTGACTTCCATTTTCAAACAAAGAATTTTGTGGGTATATTTCCTGCAAACCCTCACGAGACATAACTTGTCCTGTAGGGCAACTTTTTGGTTTGAAGGCTTGTTGCACATGCTAAGTGCAATTGCAAGTGCCCGCGAAAGTGGTACACTTTTGTTTTCTTATCTTTATTTCTCTCTATATTTTGCTAGAGGACTACCAATGTTCTGTTTTGGGGTGGTGTGATAAGCAACCGAAAGTGTATATTTTATACCCCAAATAGATTGTTTTTAATTATTAATTCTCGACAAATTAGGTCTTATGTGTGTAATTGTCTATTGTGCAGGCTTGATTGCGTTTGCAGATTGAAAAAGAATTATTTCGAGGAAATTGCATCAAGAAGTCGCTAAATCACCTCTCCCGTAACCCTAGCCTACCCCAGGCCTAGCTTAAGCCTAACCCAAGCCCTGTGTGGGTAGCGTTTGTACTTTTATTAATTTTTTTTAGATTTTTATTTTGTGTAGTTTTTATTTTTTAGATTTATTTTAAGATTTATTTAGAAATTTTAGGATTTATTTCCTATTTTTATATTTATTCAATTTTATTTTATTAGGATTAGTTTTTTTTTTAGGGGGGGGGGGGGGGGAATTCATTTAGTTTTATTAGATTTTACATTTTTTTAGGATTTTAGTGTTTAGTTTAATAGATCTTTACTTTTTATTTCCTTTTATTTTATTTTGAATGTTTTATTAATAAATTAGGAATTTAATTTTTAGTTTTTCATTTTAATAAATTTACTTTTATGTTTTTAGTGTAAATATTTTTATTATGTTTTTTACTAAGGTATAAAGAAAATACACACACTACCTCCATACACACCAATACACCTAAACTAACCCCTCACCCTCACCCTTTTTCCCATACACCTTACCACACCCAACTTTACCCACTTCATCATCTTCACCCATCTCTTTCTCTCTCCTAACCTACATTAAACGACAAAACCCACATTACTCTCTCTTTCATTAACTAATTTCAAACCCCCTACAACCCAACTCGGTATAAACCCGGAACCAAAAATGCAGCTCCAGCCCGAGACACATCATCTTCAACGTCTAAACACACCTCACCACTACCAAATTACCCGTAGCAAACCCAATAACCCACAATCCATATCCAACATTCCCAAAACTTCTCACCTTAAAAAATGCACAGAACCCGTGCCTGCGAACCCAACCTGAATCCTACCAGTGACCACTCAACCCAAACCACCCATTCCAAACCTTGCGGCATCAAATTCCACATGCCATGTACCATCCAGCTGCTACCTACGAACAACCCTCAACCCGCAATCTAGTACCATTTCCCCATGTCAAATTCGGACAACCCCAATACCTGCAACCTCAATTCATTCAGTGTGTCCCATCAGCATGATTTTAGCTTTTGTACAAACAAACCATAGTAATATCCGCAAACCCATCTCAGACACCAGATCACATTAAACCTCTATTTTTCAGTCCCCTCACCTGCCATCTAGATTCTCTCACTCTTAACCTCCGTTTTTCAATCCAGTTCCTTAAACCTGCAAACCCAATCAGCCAAATAAATTTAAAAAAAAAGAAAAAAATCACATCTTTCCTAATCTACCCTCATTTTTTTTCTTCCAATTTCAACCCTTTACCCCATGTGTGCCGATTACAAAAGAAAGGCCCTCTCATTTTTTTTTTTTTTTGGGGGGGGGGGGGGGGGGTACTGTTGGAGACTAGATAGTGGAGGCAAGCTGAAAATAGAGTGCTAAGGACAAAAAAAATTTGTAGATAGAAATTTATGAGTTTAGTGAGAGAAAAGAGTGACAAAAATTTGTAACATCGAAAGAGATTTTTTGTTATATATTAATTGGTTTAATCTCTTCTTTCATACTCATATTAACTCATTAATTTATTTTATGTCTTGGAGTCCCATTATGGAGGGCTAATCTCCCATTTCAAGGGACGAAATAAATCCCCCTTGGAACTAAGTTGTCTAGTTTATTTTATACTCATAAGAACTCATAGTTTAGTTGATATCCTTCATTTAATTTAAGTTATTTCACCATAAAAATAACAGTCATTTTAATATAAAAAAATCATAAAAAATAGAAAAACAAAGAAAAGTAAAAAAATAAATTAAAAAAGAAAGATAAATAGCTAATAAATTGGATTACATAGTTTTTCTTGTGTTTCATTCCATTAAGTTGGATAGAAACCCTTACTTACCTCTACACTAATTTTGTTATATTTTTGTAGGTAATTGAAGGAAATTGTTAATTAGAAAAGCTTTGCAACAATGACACTTACACTTGGAAGCAAATTAATCTTTCTATTAGAGTGAAATATGGTCATCAGAGCCTATACCGCACCTATCATCCTTGATTTGGATGGTGCCTAAAATCCTATCTGAATTTTTCGACCTAGCTTTAAAATCAAACTTTACCTTACTCGAGTCTCTCAATCTCTCCTAAAACTCATTAATCCTAGACTCAAGCAAATGCCTAAACTCCTCAAACGCTAGAATATATTTCTTCAAATCCTTCATCAAACCACGAAGACTATCTCTCTCACCCTCAACGTATTCTAGTTTCTTCCTACGAGTCTTCTCCCGTGCCCTAAGATCCTCAATCAATGCATCATTATTTTTTACGGCACGCTCTCTCAACTTAACTTGTAACTACAAGTTTTCCTTCTTCACCTTTATCGCTTTTGCATATAAATCATTAAAAGGAACTTGCAACTCTCTTACATCTATCTCCTCTTCCTCACTAACTTCACTCTCACTCACTTAGGAATCACACAAAATGGCCTCGAAAGTGTCATTCGCATGAGTATCTTCATGAAAAGATTTATCGTCGTCATTCACATGACATGCCATAAATGTTACAAAGATGCACTCAATGTGGGAACTCTCTCCACTTTCGGTTCACTATCACTTAAAGTGCATTATATTCTATCGATTTCTTAACCTCCTTCATAAGTCTAGTGGGTCACTCCGCTACCTTATGGCCATAACCCTTAAAACCAAAAAACTTATCCGACTCATCCCTCTTATCATTCTCACTTCGATTCTTAGGGATGTGATTGTACTTATTGTTCTTTAATTTCTCAAGTCTTTTGGCATTTTTCGATTGCTTTTGGAACCTAATAAACTTTTTAAACTTCTTTATCAACGAGGCTACATCTTCGAAATCGGTGTCGAAATCATCATCCAAAACTTTAGTCTCCTCATTTCGTGATTTTAAAGGAATGCCCTTTATTTCTTTGGAACTTGATTTGAGGAAAACATGTCAAGTTCATAGGTTTGTAAGTCACCCACAATCTCTTATCGTTTCATTGATTCAATAATACTCGAGGACTTTAAAATGGTCACTTTTTTATCAAAACTACTAGGCAACGACCTTAAGATTTTCTTTATGACACGTTGTCGAGTATTTTCTCTCCCAAGTTCAATGATGATTTGACAATATGGGACAATCTAGTGTAAAACTTATCAAACGTCTCACTCTTAAACATTTTAACCGTCTGAAATTGGGTGGTGAGGTTTTGAAGTTTAGATGCCCTAACTGTGCTAGTTCCCTTGTGAGTAAGTGCAAGAACATCCCAAGCCTCTTTTTACATCTCACACATCATAATATGATTATACTCTTTCGAGGTGACATATGAGGAAATAACTTTTAAACCTTTCTAGTTATAAAGTGCAAGTCTATGTTTGGCTTCAGTCCATGACTCAACATGTTTTAAACTAGTGGTTTCTCCATCTCTCGTGACCGGTGGTGACCACCCTTTTTCTACCGCTAGCCAAACATGATCATCAATATCTTTAAGTACACTTTTCATTTTCATTTTCAAATAATAATAATTAGTGCCATTAAAAATAGGAGTTCTAAACGCATCAAAATTTTTGAAATTCATACCTACAAGCACACGGGAACACTCACATAAAAAATATTTTCTAGCTCTAATACTAATTTTTAGGCCCCTTTTTCTTATGTGTATTTTAGATTAAAAATAATTTTTTCAAAAAATAAACTTTTTCCAATTTTAATTTTCACCAATTTTGTGAAAATTAACCCAATTTTATCTTGTTAATCCTAAACATGCATCTATGTGATTAAGAGAGTAAAATAAAGTAAAGTCCATAGCACGGATGTACGAGGAAACCACTAAGGGAAAAAAACTCAAACGTCCCAATCTAGACAATCACTATGACACGGTTTTACAAAGTACAGATAGTAGACTTACTCAATGACTCGATACCCCACAAGACTTGACACTTTTCTATGCTTCAAATGCTCCTCCGCAATCCAATGCAAAAATCCTTCCATGCCAGGTGCACAACACATGAGTCCACGTACGCCTCGGTATCCACCGAATAGCATTGGCAATCGTCAAAGATTAGGAACACGGAGCCCACTGCATCTTCATCGAAAAACTCCACAAAACATCGTGCAAATTATGCTCCAGATGGTGCTAAACACAATATCTCTATAGTATATGTGTGTGAAAGATCAGATCTTGAAACAAAAAGGGTGTTTTTAACTTTAAAAAGCCTTTATAAGCAAGTGCAAAAAAACATGTCGTTTGAACAATGGTTAAAGTTGTTTGATCTTTCGAAACAAGAGGAAAATATACATATGACTCTAAACAATTTTTATCTAAACAAAATGAAGTTAAAACATTATAAAATTATTTTAAAATAATATAACATCCTAAAAACATCTTGTAGCCCCATACACATTATGCGTTCATACTTGAGAGTATCTTGGAGTGCAATATGATATGGAGACATCAAACGTGCACCAATAATCACGGCATGAACTATCTCTGAAGTATGGCCTTATGTCTTCAAAACAACACGTCATGGACTATGTGGGAATCGTGATAAGTAAAAATATATCTATGACTCAAATTGGTTTTTGTTCGCAATAATACGAATACATACAAATTGACTCTACCTGGAAATTCTCCTTATAAAAGGCAATGAGTACCGTTTCCAACAGTCTACCCTGTGCACGAATCAGCCTTACAGTATAGAGGAATGACTCATTTTACTCCGAAAGGTCATCGGATGCTTTTGAGCCCCGTTTGACCAAAGTCAACTCTCTAAATTGAGCAAAGATCTTTGGAACATAAAATTTCCTCGCATTATCATTACAATAGTTATCCCTGTGCACAATTTGGACGAATGCTCCATCGTCGTCCGATGATCTCGTGTCCAAAAGACGGACGAATGCTTTTGAGCCCCGTTTGACACAAAGTCAACTCCTAGACCTCGAAGTGGCCTAATGGATTCTCCAATATATCTAAAAAGATCTTTCCAGTGGTAAGTCCCGTGCGCAATTTTGGACTTACAGATTGCATTTTATGACCATTTTTTTATAAAATCTGCACAAGACTACCAATTGGCAAGTCCATTTCCCTGCGTATTGTCAGTGTGTCTAGGGTTACTTGCTAAGAAGCAGGTCAAGGGTAATGCCAATTTGTAGTCCCCTAACCCTTTATTAGGAAAGAATGAGCTCACCTTCCAAGACACCTCAGAAACATCAACTTCAGTGGTCTTGGTAACATTTTCCTTAAGTCAAAGAGGTTTCCATGTTCGAAATATTTTTCCTCTTTTAATTACTATAACTTTCACACCCACTTTAGCAAAAATCTCCCTATATTCTTCACCACTTGAAAATAATCTCATCATCAATGAAGATCAATCTCCAAGTCTCCTAAGAAGGTCCCAACATTATTCTCTCTATTTAAATTTCTTTATTTTCGCATTAGTAATATAAGTTCTTAATGTAGCTTTTACTTTAGATCATACACAAATTAATCTTGAATCGTTTATTAGTAATATGGCACACAACATATTTTCTATAAAAAAAACAAGAAAAAAGGGTTACACCTATAAATTCCAATGGGATTTTTTCACCACATTTTCTGAAAATTAAAAACATCTTTTTCTTATACAATTATATAATAGAATCCCCGTTCGAATTTATGTGATAAACCCCATCCTCGTGTCGCATGCGAACTATGTGGACTTTGATGCCTTTATAGGCTATGTAGGCATCTTGGACTAAAACCCGTGACTCGAGTCCTATTTTCCTCCTTTTTCCTATTTGATCCATTTTTTATTTGCATATATCAAACTTGTGATTCATACTTGCATCTTATTTAACACATACTATCGTTTCATCATAACGATCAATATCTCGATAAGCGCACACATCATATTTTTAATTAGTATTTTGGTAACATTCCTATGGATAACCTCACTCCATATTTTCCATGATGTGAGTCGAACGATTCCGATCTCTACTTATATATACCCGCAAACACACTTCACGGAGAAATTAAGTGAAATAGTAACATAAGCCCATGAGAGATCGAAAGGGTGGGACGGGTTCCTAACACCTTCTAATTCCGTAACTTAGCCCCAAAAACTCTGATATAATTGGTTTTGAAAGCATCAGTTTGTCTTTGATATCTTTCTCTCAAGGCGGCACATGTTCTTTTGCATGTTTTGTGCAAAATAGGCAGGCGACTCTATCTCTTTACATAACCCCACATTGACGATGATCGAAGCGTTCCTTGAAAAGGGAATGAGACCTCTCTCTCTCTCTCTCTCCACCGCACGCACGAGCATCAACCCCCGAGATGGAGAAGGAGATGGGAAATGGTACCCGGGGAAGATGGACAAAAAGGTTTTAATTTTTTATACAATAATTATTCAAGTAATTAATTAGTTGAACGTCGATCCTTAGGCTCGTAGCTATTTCAAATTGGTATCAGAGGGGGTTCTGAATGTGAATCTCGAGGGTATGTCTATATAGGCTCAGTTAATTCTGGTTCCACCTTTATTTGATGGTTTTAATTAAAAGTGTGATCGTGTTGTACAGGATTTCAAGAGTTTTTTTTAAAACAATAAGAATAATCAAACGTTTTAAAAAAGGATTAAAGCTCCTGAGAAAGAAAATTTTATATTAAAAAAAGAGAATGAGTTTTTGAAAAATATTGAAAGTTAAAGAAAGAAAATATTCTTCATAAATAACCAATATAGATGAAAATAAAAGTTATTAGGCTGGAGTAGTCCAAGAGAAAGGTAGAGTATAGGGTCCTTATTTTAGTAAGTGAGTTAGAAAATTCAAAGAAAGTGAAAGTTGACTTGGAGAATGATGAAATGATAGGTTTAAATAAACTTTTTCCGGTGTCAATACTACTTTTGTGAAAGCATCAACCAACAGCCCTAAGACTAACGAACAACCTAGGAACATTCCTAGAGATATATCCCAGGGTAACTTTTCTCATGTCTATCAATGCTTGTTTTGCAGTAAGAAAGGACATCTTAGGGATTTTTGTTTTGATTTTAGGTGAGTATCAAGGATTCCTAAACCAACTATTACATTAGCCAAAATTTGAAGTTAGACCATATAGGTCAAAGGATATTACGAACTTCTTCAGATAAGTCAACGAGATGACAAAATTTGTGAAGTTTATATTGGGGTTATACTCTTAAAGCTATTTATGGAGTTTAATTTTTAGTAAATGTATGTTAGTTCATTTTGAAATAAGAATCGTGCTTACGAGAATGCATTATATTTATGATTAAATATATTGTATTTATTGTCGATCTATTGCACTTAGTAGGAATTCCGATGAGTTGTGTTAGACTTAATCACAAGAGATTATAATTTTGGTTCTTATACAATTGAATAGTTCACAACAAGGATAGGTATTTCACATCAAATCGTTATGGCTACATGTGTAATCCTAGTGGATTATCTCAAATGTTTAAGAGCTTTTATGATAGTTCAAAAGAGTATTATGACTTGTACATCCAGGAATGTATTGAACAAGACTACCCGTGAGATTTAAACCTAAGGGATTTCTTGATTAGACTTAGGTAGTATCACACCATTTGCTAAGAGTGCATAGATTCATAATCCTAAGGGTCATGAGGATTAGAATTATTTCATCATTATTACTTGCTATGGGTGCGATTCAATTATATATTGGATCAATAGATCCCTGCAAGTTAGTCAATGGTTGTGCTAGTAGGTCTTAGATCATACTTTACGGGATTCCGTGGTGAGTCATATTATATACCATAATGAACTTTACAAATGATAACTCTTTATTCCAATTGATTTAGAGATAATTAAATTGGAGTGTAGTCATGATTATTTAGTGCATTTAATAAAGAACGAAAATAATTACAGTAAATGCAATTGGTATTTTTTTTCACTTGTTTGGAATCCGATTTAATTATGTGTCTTGGGTCCCTAGTATAGTACAATACCCAAGAAGTAGTCCCGGAACTCTCTAGAAGCCCAGTTAAGTATAAGACCATGATGTAGACCTATTTATATTGGTCCAAGCTAGGGTTTTAGAATAATGATCCATTATGGAGGGTTAGATAGGGAGATGAAAAATACTATTCTCATTTTTATGAAGTGGTGAGGAGAGAGAAATTTATTTCTCTCATATTTCATCAAATGGTCATCTTCAAGAGTGCCCACACACAAGGCTTACTTAGATGGGCCATATACTAGAAGATTTGAGATGTTTGGAGCATTTTAGCAAGGTATTTAGAAACCTAAGTAGGGTAATAATATCTTCATCTTCTTCAACGTTTTTCTCCTCGTACGGATCACAACAAGATACGATATGGTATTATTTCTTGAAACCCTAAGTTTATTCTCTAAACCTGGTTCTTATTTTCTTACTTTCCATTGCATGATCGATCAAAGTTATTTAAAATGAATTTTTACACTTTCATATAAGTCAATCTTAGTTTCCTAACAATTGGTCTTAGAGCCCTCTATTGTATATTGATCATGTTTTGGAAAGGTCCTTGTTGTCCAACGATAAAAACCAGTGGTTGCTTTTTAGAAATATGTTCACAAATGTGTATATTTTTGTACTAACATGGTTTTGTAGGATATGAACGATTATAGCCCTTACATCATTGTAACATGAATGTATTATGTGCGAATGTATCCTATGGTAGTTAATCTATAGTTATTTTTCTTCTCCTAGATTCTATTTGGTTGTAATAATCAAGGTTTTTTTTAATTATTGTCTTTAATCTTTATATTTATAGGAGATTATGAGGGGATTTAATTTTTTATTTTGAATTTGAATTTGGATTTGATCTTGGAAGTGTTCCATGGGTTATGTATAAGCATGGAGGTCATTCATGGTTGTCGAAAGACGTTGCAAGAGAAAATGAGGAAGGAAAAAGAACATAAAAAGCTTACAGAAAGGAAAGTTTTGTAGGGCATAAGAAGGGATGCTATAGAAGCCTAACCAAACTGTTCTAGATGAGGTGAGTACTGCTATAGCGGTGGTTCATTATCGCATTATCTTGAAAGGGATCCGTGATTTTGTCCCTCCCAGGCTTGGTCACAGTTGTTCTCTCCTGACAGTGAGGGTCTTCATTTAGTTTGCGTTCACGTGATTCTTTACTGAAATTTTTTGTTTGACAACGATTCTTTTCAACCAAGTATTCTACAATGATGATTCTTTCGTCCACATCAGTCCATATGAACTATTTTTGTTCACCGAACAAGTTTGTATCCTCAAGGATTCCACTCAAGGAAGATTTCTCAGCCATGATGGATAGAGGCATTTTTATCCTTATTGTTTAAATTTATTTTTGTATTTCTTTTTATATTTTCATGTAACTCTTTATTATTATGATGAATAATTTCATGTGCTAATTAAATTGATTATTTAGGACATCCATTATTAAGGACAACAGGGATTGAATTATGAGACCGTTCTAGATCACGATTTTTGTGAAAAAAATTCTTTATTTATTCTTTTCTAAATTAAAATTAATGAGGTAATTAATTTAATGATATAAATTAAATTATTATCTCTGGGTTTTGTTTAAATATAAAAATATTTTTTGTTTTGGAAAAATAAAAAAGTGAGATTGAGAAATTTTATTTCTGCAAGTAAATTGGACAATTACCAAGGATTAACTTCATGCAATTAAAATTGAATAAATTTATTTTTAAAATACCCTCAAGTTTTAAACATTAAGTGGGAGAGGGATTTCCATATGAACCCTGTGGTTTCCATTGAAGTTTTCATAATGTGATGTGATTACTTACTCGTGTCAGCTTAATCTAGCCCCCTATCGGATGGATCTAATCACTACATTTGGTATTCTCGAGACTCTTAAGTGATAGTCAGTTGAAACTAAATTTGAGTTAGTTTGTTCCTCCCATCAAGCAAGTTGTCATGAGCAGTTTTAGTTTTAACTAATGAACTGAAGGCATACACGTTAACACAACTAATGATATCCTACCCGTTGGAGCCACTTTCATTAGATGTGGGATCAAAAGACACCAGATATTCATTATGTTGGACATAACATCCTGGAGTATCCAAATAACATAATAAAAGATGAAAATATATCTAGTTCAAGGTGATGTGATTTAACCTCCCATATAGAAATCTCACTTCATAAGAGAACTGGGATGCCTGATGGGATTACTTTTTAATTGGCGGTTGAGGGATGCCATTTAAAATTTAATCGAATTAATTCTCTTGTTTAAATTGGAAATTAATTTTTTTAATGATTATTCTATGATTTCAAAATTGAATTCAACTTTAAGTCACTATTTTTATTCTTAAAGTTTTAATTAGAATAAGTTTCAAGGATTGAAAATGTTATTTGGACATTTCTCTAACTTAAGGGGATAATAAACTTATTTAACTTGAGATTCCCATCTGCATTTTAAAATTACGATGTGATTAATTTATCATGTTAGTATTTGGGCTTCCTCCCTATCGGAGGGAATTAATCATGGAATTATGGTAATTTTAACATTTATTGTAATTCTTTTACATTAAGTGTTGCTTGTGTTTAGTCCCCCCACCGGGGAAGTTCTATATGAACATTTTAATTTTAACGAATTTACAGAGGGGAATTTGTTAACACCTATGTTGGTTAATGACGCTCAAGTAAAAATCATGTTCTTGAAATGATCTTCATCACTTATTGAACAAAGGATTTTTTTTCACTTAGAGATAGATGGGGAAACCAAAATCCATTTTGTAATCTGAGATTGAGCATCATCTGTAGCCAAGGAATAATGTTAGATGTTGAGAAAAGATTTAATTCTTTCTCAAAAAGGAAGTAAGGGATAATGCTAAGTCTCACATATAATAGTTGGCTTAAGAAACCTTCATATTCCTCGGCATAAGTAAAATATACGAAAGACGTGTATTTTGATGTCTTATTTTTCCTATATTCATAAGAAAAATGAAATGGTAATGATTTTTCTCTTTAAAATTAAATGCATAATATATGGTTCGATCTATGACAAACTAGTGTGTAGACTCGAAAAACACAAATTAGGACTGCGACTCTTTGAAGAAGTTCTAGGTAACCAGGCATTTAATATGTTCCATATAATGGGCAATACGAATAAGTCCACGATATAATCATTAGGGTAACCTTCTTGAATTTTTGTGGAGACATAAACTTAATGTAGGTAAATTATTTTGTGTACCTAGTTTTAAAAGAGTTGGTTTGGAACAAATATTCGATTAATTTATAAAAATGGTTTTATAAAAATTGGGATATCTTTTACCTATTTTGGTACATTGGAAAGTAATTTATACATTATAAGGTCTGTCTCACCAATACTAATAAATGCTTAAATAAATAATTTTAATGGGCAAGTCATCAAGAGATAGTTTTTTTCAAGAACCAAACACAATTTTGGCACTTACGATTTAGGTTATTTTATTCTAAAAGGAATTCGATGAAAATTATAAAATGGATAATTGAGTTCATATGAAGCGGAGGCATTTATAGTTTTTTAATACTGTTTATAAGGTAAAAAGATTAAGTGAACCTTCACGGCAAAAACTAAACAAAAAAATATTTATTGGAAGTGGTTCATTTCGATTCGTATGTTTCTATGACTATTAGGTCAAGAACTGTTTTGAAGTTATTCAATGATTTCATTAGTGATTAATCAAAGGTATGGATATGTTTACCTTATGCACCATAAGTTGGGAGCTTTTGATTATTTTAAAGTGTAGAAGTCCAAGGTGGAGTATAGGTGAGGTAATCTAATGCAAATTTTATGATCTGATTGTAAATGTGTAGACCTCTTGGGATAGATAAGGAACCATTTATCGAAGGTATGGATTATATCCCATTTGTATACACCGAGTTATCCACTTTTGAATGTTGCAAAGGAAACGAAGCAATAATACTCTTTTAGATATGTGAAGGTCCATGGTTAATTATTCAAGACTGCAAAATTCATATTGGGATTATACATAAGAGACGATGATATACATTCTAAATTTATTTTCTTCTTAATCAGTCTCTTAAACTTCTAATGAATATTACAATTGTCTCAATCTTATTCTATTTCATGTTCGGATATGGGGGTCCTTGACGCTCGTGCTGTTAAAGAAGCTAAAGAAGTTAAAATTACAGGAATAGGTATGTCTTTGTGTTGGTAGTTTATACCATGTTCCTTATCATAAGAAGGTCACTGATTATATCAATGAATGTTTCTTGAAATAGGGTTATGTAATAAACCTCGGGCCCAAGTGTAAGATAGTCTTATAATATAAAAAGAAAAATCATATTACCGATGTTACTAGACCACCCATATAGGATAAAATACAACTCAATATCGATAATACATGCCCTATCAGTAGTGAGAGTATTACTAATGATCAAGATACATGTATCATGTATAATGGATAGCAAGTGGTGGCAAGTCGTAATGGGGGCATCGAGAAAAATCATCAAAGATTAGTGTTTTGGGGGATCATTTTGATGAGATCCCAGGAAAACACGAATCGCATCCCAAGAACTACAACGATACATTCCAAGATAAAGAATTTTAGATCTGGGTTATTATTATGGATAATAAAAGGATATTTAATTTATTTGAATCAAGTGTTTGGGGACTTGTAGACTTTATGACATGATAAAACCCATCGAGCGCAAATGGAGCTATAAGAAGTTAAAAGATAAAATGGATGGGAATGTAAAAACCTTCAAGGCAAGGATTAAGAAAGGGTTTACGCAGAAAAATAGGGATTAACTATGAATAAACCTTCTCACTAATAGTCGTGCTAGTCTATCGGGATTGTTTTAACGTCAAGACTTTACTATTGAATTATTGTCTTGATACATATATAGTAAGAAGTTAGGAAAGAGAAATTATGTAAGCTTAGATTAAATCTAACATCAAGGTCTTGGATCATTCGGTTTGATTAGGAAATCAATCTTTTGATTTTGATCAAAGCTCGAATAATATTTATTTATATAAGAAGCATGACAGAAATGTGGTGGTATTTCTAGTACAATTTGTGGATAATATTCACCTAATCGGAAACAAGGTAGGCGTATTATCTCACATAAGAGTACTGTTATCGATATATCTTTAATACAAAGTACTTAGAATAAGGCAGGCACATCTTTATTATCAAGCTTTCACTGGATTGGATAAAAGGATGGTGGGCTTATCCAAACTTACTTATATCGAAGTTGTAATCACAAAATTAGCATCAGGATTCCTTGAAAAAAAATGCTTTTAAGTATAGAATCACTCTATTTGGTAATTGGTGTAAACACTTGATGAGATGGAGGGAATGAGGGACATCCATTATGCTTAAGTGGGGGGTAGACTCATAGACATATGTAATTCATTAGACCAAAAAAACATTATGTCATTAGCATGGTCTGCATATTTTAGTCTCATAGTCTTATAACTTTTAGGTACAAAGACTAGGTTTTCAGTGAGATAAGGATTCTAAATTTTCTACCTCAAAATGTGTATTTAACCAAGGAGGTTGAGCCATAATATCGGAGGAGTGAGAAGTAATCCTAGTGAGGAGGCTAAAGTTGTTTCCACTTTGGAGTCAACTTAGGAGGCTATATGGATTGGGTACTTCCTAAGTAACTTGGTTGAGGTTCCTTCAAATATAATTGTCTATTGTAATTTAGTGTATAGAATGGTACGATTACAAGTTCGAGAGAACCCGTAACCCATAAAAGGGTTCAACACATTGAGAGTAGTTTTCACCTACTTTGAGAGATCGCATATGGAGGAGATAAGATTATGATCAAGGTTATATCAGATAACATATGGTTAATCCTTCTACATTTAGGCAGAAAACTGGTGATTAAATTGGTTAGGAGTTAAATGCATATGTAGTCCTGGGAGTTAATTCATTTTGAAATAAGAATCATGGTTACGAGAATGCCTTGTACTTAGTAGGGATTATGGTGATTTGGGTTCGACTTGATTCCAGGAGATCAAAATTGCGGTTCAAGTACAATTGAAAAGTTTACAACCTATATGGGGAGTTGACATAATATTATTATGGTTGCGTGTATAATCCTAGTATTTAATCTCAAGCTACGGGAACTTGTCTAATGATTTGAGAACTTGTATGATAGTTTAAAAGAGGAATGTGATCGGTACATCTAGGAATGTATTAAAATTGACTGCCCATGAGATTTAAGTATAAGGGTTGTCTTTATTAGATTTTGGTAATCTCACACCATTTGCAAAAAGTTCATAAAAAGGGTTTTGAGGATTGGAATGCTTGCAAAATTATTGCTTTGATTGCGATGGATGAAACTTAATTATATATTGGATTAATAGAACTCTGTAAGTTTGGAAATGGTTGTGTGATAATTTTGAGATCATAATTCAGAGGAATACATATCCAAAAGATATCTTGGATTCTGATACCCCTTTATAGACTTATTTGTTTTGTTTCCACTAGTAAAATCAGGTTGTGGATTATTTCATAATTTGGTGGAGAAGCAAATAAATTAAGTCTGAGACTCAAGGAATTAATAAAATGTTGGTTAAAACCGATTTGCAAAAAATTTATTTGACATAGCTTATATCGAACACTTAACGCATGGAATCATATTATGCACCATGCTCAAATTTTCAAATGGAACCTCTTTATTCTAATTGGTTTCGATATAATTATGTTAGAGTGAAGTCATGATTATTAAGTGGAATTAATCGCGATTAAATAAAAAAATCATTATGGTACATGTAATTGGGATAGTTTTATTATTTATTTGGAAGCCCATTTAATTATATATCCTGGATCCCTAGTATATTCCAATGCCCAAGAAGTAATCCCACAACTCTCTAGAAGCCCAGTAAAGGCTAAGTCCATGACTTCTACCTATTTATATTGGTGTAAGCTGGGGTTTTAGATTAATGATCCATTATGAAAGGTCGGAGAGGGAGATAACAAAAAAACTATTCACATTTTTCTGAATGACTGAGGGGAGAGACCATAATTTCTCTTATAATTGATCAAGTGTTCATCTTCAAGAGTTCCCACACGCAAGGCTTAATTTGGGTGGATGATATACTAGAAGATTCTAGATGTTTAGAGAATTGTATCAAGGTTTCTAGAGACTTTGGTACGGTAGTAAGATCTTCATCTTCTTCAACATTTTTCTCCTTATACAGATTATAACAAGATATGCTAGGTTTATTATTTAAACCTAGTTGGTGTGTTTTTATTTTCCATTGCATGATCGATCAAAGTTCTTTGGCCTAAATATTTATACATTTGTATACGTCAATTCCGATTTCCCAATAATTTGAAGATCAAAATTTGAAGGCTAGAATACCTTCTAGGGCTATAACAAATTCGATTACCAAACCCCACATTCCCATTTTTATATCTGTTTGGGTTAAGAAATCTGAGTTGTCATTTTCTCTCATAGACTATGTGTTCAGATATTTGATTATTTTACTAGGCTTTGTGCGATTTGTATTCTAGTCTTCGATTATTTTTAATTAATAATGATTTTATCCTTGTGTAGTTTTGTATCATTTATTTTTCATTTTTTATATAGAAAAGGAAAAAATAAAATGTTTTGGTTTCTTTAAATCTTTTAAGATTTGTTTTTGGTTTTGGAAATGATAATATAAAAAATTGTTCTCTTTTGAGTCATTTAAAGAAACACCAAATAGATTTTTGTCTTGAAAAATAAATTTTACAAATTTACAAAAAGATTTTTGTCTTTTGATTTTTATGGATAGCTAGTATTGAGTTGATTGAGGATTTGTGGAGCACATATCGCAATCAATTTTCTAATTCTTAGACTAGAAACTTAGGGGGGGTTGTGTGAACCTATGTGTGTTTTTCTTATGTTATATGGCTTTATGCAAGAATACTCATGTTGAATATGTTGATATCATTACTATATTTTACACACATACACGAACTGAACTAGGGTGTATTTTTTTTATTTTAATTCAAAATATTTACCTACACTTGCTTTCACTCAATCAGGTTATACTTTCGTCGCCAGATTTTTAGGTGCGGGTGTAACAGCCATTTCTAGTGAGTTTATGTAAAAATCATGAGAGAAAATTGGTTATAACTACTTAAAGAGCGTGATATCTATCATTGGCAAGAAAAATATATCTATGTGCTAATTAGAGGAAAAAATGGATTATCTATGCAAATGCGTACTCTCAAGGAATCAGAATAAAATTTTGAATAACACATGTTGTAGGGAGTTATAAGTTGAAGACCATTGGGTTTCACATTTCATCTAGTATGGATTTTTTTTCCTTATTGAATTATTAATGTCAATGTTTTTATAGAAGGGTGTCTTCCCCAAAAAGCTTTTCTAGGTCCTTGCAGAAACTCGAGATCAAACCTCACCTAGGTGGCGGCAGAAGCCCATATTGAGAGGGACCCCCTAGGGTCCCTGCATAAACTCAAGTTGAGAAGGAACCTCACCTAGGTGGTGGCAGAAGCCCATGGTTAGAGGGGGCCCCCAGGGTCCCTGCAGAAACTCAAGTTGAAAAGGAACCTCACCTAGGTGGCAGCAGAAGCCCATGTTGAGAGGGACTCCCCCCAGGATCCCTGCAGAAGATGACATTGAGAAGGAACCCCCCAAGGTCCCTGCAGAATCTCAAGTCGACAAGGAACCTCACCTAAGTGGCGGAAGAAGCCCATGTTGAGAGGGACCCCCCAGGTCCTTGCAGAAACTCAAGTTGAAAAGGAACCTCACCTAGGTGGCGGCAGAAGCCCATGTTGAGAGGGATTTCCCCTAGGGTCCCTGCAGAAGTTGACATTGAGAAGGAATCCCCCAGGGTCCCTGCATAAATTCAAGTAATGAAGGAACCTCACCTAGGTGGCGCTTGAAGCCCATGTTGAGAGGGAATCCCCCCAGGCTCCCTGCAGAAAGTCATATTAAGAAGGAACCCCACCCTCCCGTCAGAAATCTATATTGGTGAAAGAACCCCTAGGGTCCCTCCACGATAGAAAATTCATATTGGTAAAGGAACCCTCAAGGTCCCTTAACTTCCAGAAAATGTCGGGGCGAGGAGAAGTCAAGGTCCTCTCCCTCAGCTTCCCGAAAAATGTCGAGGCGAGGAGTAGTTAAGATCCTTCCCCTCAGCCTCCAAAAAATGTCGGGGTGAGGAGAAATCAAGGTCCTCCCCCTAAACTTCCAGAAAATGTTGGGGCGAGGAGCAGTTAAGGTCCTCCCCCTCAACTTCTAGAAAAATAGGCCAGGATGAGGGAGTGGCTACCATGAGCAACTTCTCATCATGAAAAGTCCTTCTTCAAGAGAACAACAGTATTAACACTCTACTTTCTTGTACAGTAAGCCTAGTTAAGCAGGTAGGGCTCAAATAGGCCAGTTGGGATCTCTTGGGATTTTTGGCTTGGCGCGTGAGGAACAAGGTTTGTTGGTCAATCTCATCCACTTAGCACTTTGGGATTGATAGAATACAAGTAGAAAGACCCTAGGGTCACCTAGTCCTCACACACCTAAGAGTCAGACACAATAAGGGTGAGCAGCCAAAGGGTACTCACCAAAAAATAATTGTTTATAAAATGATTTTAAAGGAGAGGGTCCTCTAGGCCCCTCTCAAGAAAAATGATTTTAGAAGGGGGTCCTCAAGACCCCCCACAAGCTTACAAAGATTTTAGACGAGGTGGTCCTTGAGACACCCCTCAAGTTTACAAAGTTGGTACCAAAAGTTACTGTTCTGAAAGATATTTACCAAATCAGATATTTTGTCATCTAGTGTAGACACATTTACTTTTTGACTTTGGTTTGCACAAGGTGGAACCTGCCTAAGGGGAAAGACTGTTGCACACAGGTAGGGATAAATAGTACACTGCAGACCTTGTCTCTCACCAACCCTCTAAGTTTTGGTGTCAAAAGTGCCAATCCAACCCTAGTGCCCAAGTATAAATAGGACCCCTGGCCAAGGTCAAGAAAAGAGAAAAAACACAATAGCACCATTACTCTGTAAAAATTACACCAGAACCTCTCTAGTATTCTCTCCCTACTCTCTCTCTAAGTGCTGAGTGCCTTGTTCTTTCACTCCCCACTAACAGCCATCACTCTCAGGAGTTCCTCTTGAGAAAAGTTACTAATATTGTTATGAAGTTCTTCTTATTACGGGGAGGGAGTTCCAGCTTGAGCTCCATTTTTACCAAAAGGAGAAGGTTTGATCAGAAGCTGCTCCAGAAGTTGTTGAGAATCTTGCAGATAGCGTCCATTGGATTGGGACCCTTTCCAGTTATTCATATACCCCAATTTCACTACCCTCCTACATTTGGCGACTCCGCTGGGGAGGTATCCTCACTTACATGGACAAAGAAGGTTTTAATATTTCTAAGATGCTTGTGTTTGAAGACATTCCATCTGGGAATGGAGATCAAAGAGACCAGACCACTCAGGAGGATGTGGTGGTGACCATAACTAGAGTATCTACTCCTCAGTGAGGGAAGACTAGTTCACCGGCAGCGGCTCCAACAATAGGTATAAATCCTATGAGAATGTTTTTGAGTTTTCGAAACAAAAAAACTAGACTTGTCAAGTTTGGGTTAAGGTTGTGTAATAGCAACAACGGCCCCCTCTGGAGGGGCAGTCGCTCCTACGACGATTCTGGTAGAAGTAGCTCTGCCGCGGAGGGTGGCCCTAGAGCAAGTTATGAAACTGCCAAGCTCACCAATAGCCTAGGTCATGAGTGGGGAGGAATCACCTTCCAAAGTTATTATTATTGAGGAGGTCAGTAAGTTGTTCTCCTCCTCCCAAGAGGGAGGTTCCTCATCTATATGAGGAGTTGCAAGAGCCCTACCCACAGGAAATAAATGAGAAGCCATACCCAGAGGGGTATATCCAATCAAAATTTATCAAGTTTAGGGGAAAAGAGGATAACCCAAGAGATTATGTGAAAAGTTTTGTTGAACCTAAACAAGGAACTCATGTCAGCTCCTTGGGGTCACAAGAAATCCAATGGCGAGGAACCCCTCGCGGTCAAAGGTGATATTGAGGAACCCAAAATGGTTGGGACTCCTAATAAGGAATCACCCTTATTCACAGTGACAACCAAGGAACCCTTAGTGGTGAGGAACCCTCATAATTGTAGAAGACACAGACGAGGACCCCCCATGTTTAATATCTCAGGCAAGAAACTCATAATTGCAAGGTGTCCATACGAGGAACTCTCTGTGGTTAACTCCACGTGCGTGAAATCCGTAGTTACCCCCACAAAGTGCAAGGGCCTTTGAAATACAACAGTAAGAGAGGAACCCTTAGACATTCCTACAGGGTGAGAAGTACCCCTTAAAGTCAAAGTGGCAGGCGAGATACCCCTCAAGTGCGAGGGATCCGAGGCTACGAAATGCCCACATAAACAACCCTCATCCAAATCTTATACTCGTGAAGAAATACAAAATTCCAAATGGGGAACCCTCCATAGATAACAACTCTTGCGAGGAACCCACAACCAAGAAAGGTCCAGACGAGGGGCCTCCTATGTTCAAAACTTCGTACAAAGAACCCACAGCTAAGAAGGGTCCGGACGAGGGACCCCCTATGTTAAGACAGTAACACACAAGGAACCAGCATTGATTAAGGGTGATGGAAAGGAACTTATGACACGCGAGGATCCCTTGAGTAGGGCAGCAACACGCAAAGAACCCTTGGGTGCAAGAGAAACCCGCGAGGAACCCCTTTCAACTGGAGCACTGGATAGGAAACTGCCAACAAAAAAATTATGCGAGGAACCCGCCTCTCCCAGCAGGGCAAGAGAGGAACCTACCATCGACGATGTCTGGGATGAGGAACTGAGTTCATCCAGGTTAAAAAACGAGGAACCCCTCAGCAAGAGGCGAGGAACCCTCGATGGAAAGACTGTACGAGGAACCCCGCCCTGTTTTAACCATAGGCGAGTTACCACTAGAAATATAAATCTACGTTGGAGGATTAGTACACGAGTAACCCTCGATGGTCGAGGAACCTCTAAAAGTTATGACAGCAAGCGAGGAACCCAGGACAACGCTTGGTGGTTGCGAGGAACGTTGAAACGAAGAACTCGTTCCAGCTCCTTGTTGGGGGCGAGGAATCCATGAATGAGATGACCAAAGTGAACAAAATCCCTAATGAGGAACCTACATTGGATTGGGTCTTAAAAAAAGAGACCTAGCAACATTTGTTCTAAGAAGGATCCCCGGGTAGCGGGTGACGTTCATGAGGAACCCCCCATAAGTTAAGGCCTCATGCGAGAGACCAATAGCTGTGCAAATCTCAAGCGAGGAACCTCGAGTGGATTGGGTCTTCAATAAAAGAGACCCAGTTACATTTGTTCCAAGAAGGATCCCCGGGTAGTGGGTGATGTTCACGAGGAACCCCCATAGTTATGGACTCATGCGAGGAACCTATAGCTGCACAAATTCCAAGCGAGGGATGCCCAACAGCAACTCAGGCGAGATACCTCCAGGCAAGGAACCCTCAAGCGAGGGATGTCCATCAACAACTCAAGGCGAGAGACCTTCGTGTTTAACACCTCGCACGTGGAATCCGTAGCTACCACCCAAAAGTACGAGGGACCCTTAAAATCAGAATGGTAGTTGAAGAACCCTCAGATGTTGCAATAGTACGAGAGGAACCCCTATCAACACCGCAAGGTCACGAGGAACCTACTATTGGTAATAGCCCTTGTGAGTAACCTTCATAGGCATGAACTTCAGACAAAGATCCCAAAGGCGAGGAACCCTCCTCAATGGACTATGGGAACGAAGGACCCCCCCCCCCCCCCAATAAATTCAGTTCCATGAGTGGGACCTCTGAGCAAGGAACCCCCCACCATTACAGGCAGTGGCGAGGGACCTATATAGGTCCTCGAACCAAAATTCAACCCCCCATCAACAGACATCCTCACCACTACGACTGAAGAGGTACTTTGCCTAACTCTTGCCAAGTTTCATTTTCTTAAAAAGTTTGAATAGCCTGCTCTAGTGCAGAAAGTATTTTTTGCGTAAAGAAATTTATGAGTAAACTTCTTGTAAGAAATATAAACTCTGACTGCAGTTAGAAAAGGAACACTAGTGATTTTTGGCTAACATTTTTATGCATTATTTATCTACCTACATTATGTAGTGGGGACACCAGATTTATGTGTTCTTTTCTTAAAAGAAGGGTAGAACCTTTACTAGATTAGAAGAGGGCCCATGATATAAGGAACTTTCCTCATTATACTTGAGGGTATATCCAACCCAAAATTAAAAGTATAGTGAGTAAAGTCCCTGCAGACACGACAGGACCAGCAAGAGGTTTTCATCCTAGTAATAATAATAAAAAAATCACTACATTTTTTTTATTATTATTCCATATAGATTTATAGCCTAGCGAACAAGTCCTAACCTCTGTTCTCAAGGAAAAAATTTACTTGACCAAGTTTTCAGAAAATAGGGAGAAGCGGGTCCACCCCCTCTAAACTTGTTATTTTTTATGAGACAAAAAGGTTCCTAAGAAAAGTTTGGAATAAGGACCTTGCAGACCGAAGGAAATTTTTAGTATAAAGAAATAATTATTTTTTTATTTATGATATATGTGAAATTTTATGCGAAGTTTGTGGGAAGGAGAAGGGATAGCCCAATCTCCTAGTTACTACCTAAGAAATGAATGTGAATTACAAAATACCCCACAGTCACATGGGTTTGCTCTAAAAAAATATGCCCCAAAGTCACCCAGGGTTACGCTAAAAAGTACCCCACAGTCGCACGGGGCTGCACTAAAAAATTATAACTTGCTCAGCTATATTCAAGTACCCCGCAGTTAGAGGGGAAGTTTCAAGATTTTAACTTGCTCAGTTAAATGTAAGTACCCCACAGCTGTAGGGCAGCTTCCAAATTTTTACTTGCTCAACTCATGTGCAAGTACCCCACAGTTAGAGGGGTAACTTCAAAATTTTAACTTGCTCAGTTATATGCAAGTACCCCGCAGTGAGAAGGGAAGCTCAAAATTTTAACATGCTCAGTTATATACAAGTACCCCGCAGCTAGAGGGGTAGCTTCCAAATTTTAACTTTCTCATCTCATATGCAAGTACCCCGCAGTTAGAGGGGTAGCTTCAAAATTTTAACTTGCTCAAGTTATATGCAAGTACCCCGCAGTTTAGAGGGACAGCTTCAAAATTTTAACTTGCTCAGATCATATGCAAGTACCCCGCAGTCAGAGGGGTAACTTCAATATTTTAACTTGCTCAATTATATGCAAGTACCTCGCAGTGAGAAGGGCAGCTTCAAAATTTTAACTTGCTCAGTTATATGCAAGTCCCCCTCGCTAGAGGGACAACTTCCAAATTTTAACTTGCCCAGCTCATATGCAAGTTCCCCGCAGTTAGAGGGGTAGCTTAAAAATTCTAACCTGCTCAAGTACCCTGCAGTTTAGACGAGAAGCTTCAAAATTTTAACTTTCTTAGATATATACAAGTACCCCACAACTAGAGGGGCATCTTCCTAAATTTTAACTTGCTCAGTTATATGCAAATACCCTGCAGTTAGAGGGGCAACTTTAAAATTTTAAACTTGCTCAGCTATATGCAAGTACCCCGCAGTTAGAGGGGTAGCTTCAGAAAAGATAACTTGCTCATACCTCATGTCGGTACCTCACAGTTGGAAGGGACACCTCTGATATAATAACTTTCTCATCTTATATTCAAGTCCCCCCATAGTTAGAGGGGCAACTCTAGAATGATAACTTGCTTAGATCATAGGCAAGTACCCCACAGAATACGAAGCAGTTCAATCCCGAAGATCTCACAAAAAGTAGCAACTCACAATACTTAAGGTTCCAAGGGCACCGGAGTGCTCCAAGTCTTGGGCAAGTGCCAAGTATACATATAAGTACGACAGTTTAGTACCTAAGTCTCCAAGGGAACCGAAGAGCTCATAGTCTTAGCAAGTGCCAAGTATAAATATAAGGTTCAACAGTTTAATACTTCAGGCTCCAAGGGCAATGGAGCCCTCATCATATCGAGCAACTACCAAGTATAAATATAAGGTACGATTGTTTAGTACCTCAGGCTCCAAGGGAAACGAAGCGCTCATTATATTAAGCAACTAGCAAGTATAAATATAAGGTATGAAAGTTTAGTACCTAAGGCTCCAAGGGAACCGGAGCGCTCACAGTCTTGAGTAAGTGCCAAGTATAAATATAAGGTACGACAGTTTAGTACCTCAGGCTCCAAGGGCAACGGAGCGCTCATCATATTGAGCAACTGCCAAGTATAAAGATAAGGTATTATAGTTTAGTACCTCATTCTCCAAGGGCAATGAAGTGCTCATCATATTGAGCAACTACCAAGTATAAATATAAGGTACAACAGTTTAGTACCTAAGGCTCCAAGGGCCCCGAAGCGCTCATAGTCTTAAGTAACTGTTAAATACAAATATAAGGTACGACAGTTTAATACCTCAGGCTCCAAGGGGAACGGAGCGCTCATCATATTGAATAACTGCCAAGTATAAATATAAGGTATGACAGTTTAGTACCTAAGGCTCTAATGTCTCTCGCAGTCTTGAGCAACTGTCAAGTATAAATAAAAGATATGACAGTTTAGTACCTGTAGATCCAAGGGTATTGGAGAGCTCATAAATTAAAGGTACGACAGTTTCATGCACAAGTCTCTCGACACTATAAGACACTTCTGCACGAAGGGACTAATATTGAGAAGTCCTCAAGCCAGTGAACAAATAGTTAAATAGCCTAGAGTGTGGGGATCCACTTAGAGTGGCTCCACCTGCCCAAGATTGCAAGTTTGATAGAAAATAGCCCAGGGCGAGGGGATCCCCCTCGAGTGACCCCTCTTCCCAAACTTGATGCTATAGAAAAGGATTCATGGCTAGGGGTCCACCATGAGTTGTACCCTCTTCTAAGATCAATACAAGAAGTAGGTTATGGCAAGGGGGTTCACTTTGAGTGTCCCCTCTGTCAAGATAAACACAAGTAACAGTTCGAGGATGAAGGAGTCCACCACAAATGGCCCTTTAGTCAAGATTACAATAAGCAATAGTTTATGCCGAGGGAGTCTACCATGAGTTACTCCTCAACTAAGAGCAATGTTAAAAAATAACTGGTGGTGAGGGGGCCCACTATGAGTGGCCCCTCAGCTACAATCAAAGGCACGAATAGTTCATGGCGAGGGAGTTCAATTAGAGTGATCCCCTTTTACAAAGGCATATACAAAGAGGAAACTCCAGGGCGAGGGAGTCCAAGATAAGTGACCCATCTGCTAAGCACAAACATAAAAATAAGCGGGTCTACCCTAAGCCCCCCCCCCCCCCCCCTTACTGCATAAACTGGAAACAAGGTAAAATGAGTTAAAGCAAGGGGACTCACAAAGAGTAGCCCCTTTGCCCCAAAAACCGATGCAAATAAGAGAATGACTAAGGATGAGGAAGGACAACATGATGGACCCCTCAGTCACTCCAAATTGGACAGTGTGATGATGTAAAGGCATAAAACTTTCGCATTCCAAGATGAAGTGATTATTTCGTACAAAACCCTTTGGTCCACCCAACACAAATATTTTTGTATGAGGGGACTAATATAAAGGGGTGTCCAATAATTATTCTAGAATAGCTAAGGGTGAGTGAGCCCGCCGAGAGGGGATCCTACTACCCAAGTTACCAAGAACGTATTTAGAATAAGGGGGTTCATCTTGAGTGGCCCTATGACGAGGTGTAAAACAAGGGAGAGGGGACTCATAGAAAGCAAACCCTCTACCTATGATAGTAGGCCACAGAAAGAGTCCAAGGATGAGGGGCTCACCGCGATCAACCCCTCTATCCAAGATGGAAGGACATAGAAAGAGGCCAAGGATGAGGGGCTCACCGCGAGCAACCCCTCTATGCAAGATGGAAGGCCACAGATAAAGGCCAAGGATGAGGGTCTCACTACGAGCAACCCCTTTACTCAAGATAGAAGGCCACAGAAGAAGTCCAAGGGCAAGGGTATTACCTCGAGTAACCCCTTTACCCAAGATAAAAGGCCACAGAAGAAGGCCAAGGGTGAGGGGCTCACCACGAGAAACTCCTCTACTCAAGATAGAAGGCCACAGAAGATGAACAAGGGTGAGGGTCTCACCGCGAGCAACCCTTATACCCAAGATAAAAGGCCATATAAGAAGGCTATGGATGAGGGACTCACTTTGAGCAACTCCTCTACCCAAGATAGAAGGCCACAGAAAGAGGTCAAGGATGAGAGGATCATCGTGAGTAACCCTTATGCCCAATATGCAATTCCACAGAAAAAGGCCAAGGAGGAGGGGCTCACCATGAGCAACCCCTCTAAACAAGATAGAATGCCATAGAAGATGGCCAAGGATGAGGGACTAACTATGAGTAACCCATCTAAACATGATAGAAGGCCACAAAAAAGTCCAAGGAGGAGAGGCTCACCTCTGCCCTAGTTGATACCTAGATAAGGAGGTCCACCATAAGTGGCCTCATCTACCAAACTTAGGATGAAGTGATAGAGAATTTAATGACCTAGGGGAAATGATAAAGGAACCCTAGGGTCCCTCAAAAATGAAAATTGAATTTATGGCGTACAAAGCCTTTCGGTCTGCCCAACACAAAAGACTTTGCACGAGGGGCTAATATAGAAGGGTTTCTTACCCAAAATACTTTTCTAGGTTGAGAAGGGACCTCGCCTAGGTGGAGGAAAAAGCCCATATTGATGGGGACCCCCCCCCCCCCCCCAGGGTCCCTACAAAAACTTAAGTAGAGAAAAAACCTCACCTAAATGGCGGCAGAAGCCCATGTTGAGAGTCCCTCCAAAAACTCAAGTTGAAAAGGAACCTCACCTAGGTGGAGGAAGAAGCCCATGTTGAGACGGATTCCCCCAGGTCCCTGCAGAAGCTGACATTGAGAAGGAACCCCCCAGGGTCCCTATAGAAACTCAAGTCGAGAAGGAACCTCACCTAAGTGGAGGCAGAAGCCCATGTTGAGAGGGACCCCCAGGGTCCCTACAAAAACTCAAGATGAAAAGGAACCTCACCTAGGTGGTGGTAGAAGACCATGTTAAGAGTGACTCACCCTATGGTCCCTATAGAAGTTGACATTGATAAGGAACCCCCAGGGTCCCTGCAGAAACTCAAGTTGAGAAGGAACCTCACCTAGGTGGCGGCAGAAGCCCATGTTGAGAGGGACTCTCCCTGGGGTCCCTACAGAAAGTCATATTGAGAAGGAACCCCACCCAGGGTCCCGAAAGAAATCCATATTGGTGAAGGAACCCCCAGGGTCCCTCAACGGTAGAAAATTCATATTGGTGAAGGAACCCTCAAGGTCCCTTAACTTTCAGAAAATGTCAGGGCGAGGAGCAGTCAAGGTCCTCCGCCTGAGCTTCCCGAAAAATTTCGAGGTGAGGAGCTGTCAAGGTCCTCCCCCTCAGGTTCCCAAAAAATTTCAGGGTAAGGAGTATTCAAGGTCCTTCACCTAAGCCTCCATAAAATGTCAGGGCGAGGAGAAGTCAATGCCCTCCCCCTCAACTTTAAAAAAATATTGGGGCGAGGAGTAGTCAAGGTCCTCCCCCTCAGCTTCTAGAAAAATAGGCCAGGATCAGGGAGTGGCTACCATGAGCAACTCCTTATCATGAAAAGTCATTCTTTAAAAGAACAATAGTATTAACACTCTTCTTTCTTGTACAGGTAGCCTAGTTAAGCAGGCAGGGCTCAAATAGGCCAGTCGGGATCTCTTGGGAGTTTTGGCTTGGTAGCTGAAGAACAAGGTTTATTGGGAAAGCTCAACCTCTTAGCACTTTGTGATTGAGGTAATACTAGTAGAAAGATCCTAGGGTCGCCCAGTTATCACACACCTCACAGTCAGACACAACTAAGGTGAACAGCCAAAGGTTTACTCACAAGAAAAGAATTGTTTATAAAATGATTTTAAAGGAGAGGGTCCTCTAGGCCCCTCTCAAGAAAAATGATTTTAGAAGTGGGTCCTCAATACCCCCCTCAAGCTTTACAAAGATTTTAGAGGAGGTGGTCATTGAGACTCGCCCTCAAGTTTAATAAGTTGGTACCAAAATTTATCGTTCTGGAAGATATTTACCAAATGAGATATTTTGTCATCTAGTATAAACATATTTGCTTTTTGACTTTGGTTTGCACCAGGTGGCACCTGCCTGAGGGGACAAGCTGTTGCACATAGGTAGGGATAAATAGTACACTGCAGACCTTGTCCCTCACCAACCCTCTAAGTTTTGGCATGAAACGTGCTAACCCAACCTTAGTGCCTAAGTATAAATAGGACCCCTAGGCAAGTTCAAGAAAATAGAAAAAAAACTCAATAGCACTGTCTCTCTATAAAAATCACACTAGAACCTCTCTAGTATTCTCTCCCTGCTCTCTCTCTAAGTGCTGAGTGCCTTGTTCTTTCACTCTCCACTGACATCCATCACTCCCACGAGTTCCTCTTAAGAAAAGTTACTGCTATTGTTGTGAAGTTCATCTTCTTGCAGGCAGGGAGTTCCATCTTGAGCTCCATTTTTACCAATTGGGAGTTCCATCTTCTTACCTAGTTTAGGATGATTGGGAGTTCCATCATCTTCTTACGAAAATTTAACTTCTTACCAAATTGATTGGGATTATTGGGATGATTGAACTTCTTACAAAAATTGAAAATGAACTTCTTACCTAGTTTGGGATGATTGCGGCATATGTGCATGCTAGCAGGAGTTTGGATTAGACGCATCGTTCATTTATTCCTAGAGTAGGAATCATTTATCAGTTCTAGTTTTATTTAGGGCTTGTCACCCAGAATTCTCTGTACATTTTTCAGATGTACTTATTTAGGTGTTGGATGTTTGTATTGGATTTCATTTTGGTGGCCGATGGTTTATTTGGAAAATTGTTTATTTAATTATTCAGTTGTGTGAAGGGTTCATATTTATTTCCGCATGTACTATTTTTGTTTAAAAAAAATTAAAATGGAGACCTACAAATTTTAGAACCTTAAGTCAGATTATAAGAGTGGGAGACTAGGGTTAGAGAGAAGAAAAATACACCATAGCCATTATAGAGAAGAGAGAAACAAATTCCTAAGGCAAAAGAAAGAAGTAGGAAGAATTCGAAGGAGATTTTCACTACCAACTTGTTGGGAAGAAGGATTGAAGAATAAAGATCATCAATCATCAACAAAAATCACGAAATCAGACCCTACTGAACATAAGGCAAGTGGTTATTTGCAACATAAATTGAGTTATAATACCCATATATAAGTTTTATGAAGAACATGATTTTCATGATATGTTTGGAAGCAAACACATTAATATGTTACATGATTGATAAGGATTGCATGTAGAACATTTTAGATCTCCAAATAATCTGATATCATAGAAGACTTGACGATTAAATCGAACCAAAAATCTGGACTTATGGATGAAAATATGGAAACATTGTATTTTAGGGTTCTTGAGTAATAGGAAGATTTTGAGTTCATCTGGAAGAAATTTGTAATGATTATGTTGTTTCAGATCGTTAATAATCATCCCAGGATATGTAGGAATGATTAGAAATTGTTAGTTACAAGTGTGATGAATTATCATGGGAGATGGATAGACAAAAATGGTGTAACCCGCATGAAGAAGATGAACTGGGTCTGTCACTGCTCGATCGATCGATCGACCCTTGAATGTCGATCGATCGAGCAGTCGATCGATCGACCATATCCCATCGATCAATCGATCCAGGCTGTAGTTTAGAGAATTTTATGGATAAATTTCTTTTCTATTACTGTCACTTAACGGGAACCTTAGTGATGATATTTTACCTATGTAGGGACTTAATGAATTCCAGTAGGTGTACCATGAGATTTCTTCATATATAATTGAGTGTAAAATTTAGGGAAATGGACCGACGGGAAGTAGCCGATTGAGTCGTATATAGGGAATGCGAGAATTTAGTTACGGAAAGAGTGAGAGTCGATTCCGGAAATATACCAGTAGGTTAGAGATAGCTTAACTACTGAATTAAGGAAGGTGAAACTAGGACCCTTAGAGTTGCGTGAATGCTCGAATAAATACGATAGTGAAATAAATCGTAAATTAATAAGTACGGTGAATATAAGGAAAACATATTTCGTACGGGCAGGATTTGATAGGTCGGGTGTGTACCTACTAAATTGTATGAACTTTTGGGTTAAGAGAATTATACCTAATATAATTATGTTAGGGTAGATGAGATATTCCGAAATAACATAGAGTTATTATATGTTTGGGGTCGATGTAAAATGACGAACCAAACCTTAAAACTGGTGTCGTGATGAAAGAGTCCCGAACCAGAATATGTGTATTTATATAAATAGTTGGGGTTAATGGATCATTCCAAACCAACTCCCACTTGGGGTCGATGAATCATTCTGAACCAAGGGTCCTTTATGTGTGTTAAAAGGACATATTAATGATAACTAATATTTAATACATGTTGTGTGGTAAATGTAATCCATATGCATAATCTACTGACTTAAGATAGTAGATAATAATATGGATTGATAATTTCTTAGTAATAATTAAGTAGTGTGAAGTAATTATTATAAGAACAAGAATAACAAAAGGTAAGTAAGTTATCTACGTTTATAACATATGAGATATGGACTATTAAAATACGGTGAGTATGTTATGGGGACTTAGTGAGGAAGTACATTCAGTGGGGTATTCTAGTCTAGTTAACTTGGGTAGTATAACTAGGTGAGCTAAGTACCATCATTAGGCGTGCACTATAGAAGAGAGGTGAGGAAGCTCAAAAGAGTGTGCGAAGTCTTAATATGTGTAATCAATAACTCATGATTGTGATAACTGCTTGCAAAATGTTTTTAAATGTTTTTGAGCACTAACTCTTGCTATGTAAAAATATTTAAAAAAAACCTTTTAGGTGCCCAGCCATAGGGACACCCAGCATGATTTCATTCCAGGGATTTGGGAGCTGCAGCACGTGTAGATGTTGCAGGGATTGTTTAGACGCTTCCCCTTTTTCAGATCTAGTGCAGGATCTCAGTTTTAGTACTCTCAGTTGGGACATGTTGTCCAATCTTTACTTTTACAATTATTCTGATTTTGGATTTTGAGTTAGTTTTTCTTGGCCGTGGTTTTTGGCAAGACTTTATTTTTATTCAGTTGTTTATGCGAATTGGTTTAGTACTGCTTGAATTGTATCGTTCCTCATGAGATGTTTATTCTGTTTAAAGAAGATAAAATTTGGCACTGACTTAATTTCACTTAGGTGGTTAGTAATTTAAAAAGCTTTCGTCAGTGATGCTAAGAATGAACCATTTAAGGAAACCTGTTTTAAATTAAATTAAGGCTTGATCACCCAAGGTTTAATTAGGTGGGGTGTCACACTATAACACATTTTAGAAAATCCAATTGAGAGAGAGAAAAGTGGGTGCAATTGGAGAAACCATGGGAGCAAAAATTAAGAACAAATGTGTGTGTTCATCATCAAATAATCATCATCTACACCAAAGGATTCAGACCCTACGAACCCTAAGGCAAGTGGTTAAACTTTCTCTTAAATTAATTACAGATTTCTATTCATGTCATAGTGGGTGTGATAAGATGATATGATTTTTGGGTTAGTTGATATCTAAATTGGGTTTTAATGGGTAGGATTGAATTGTAGAACAACTTCTTGAATTTGAAGAAGTCTATGAAATTGGGTAAATTAAACCGTCATTTTAGAAACTATTTTTCAACGTTTTGGTTTCGAAAATGTTTATTCTACGCACGCTGCCTCGTTAAAAATCCCGTTTTCTGAATTTTGTTCTGTGATACATTTTCTCAAAAAACGGCTCCAAAATGCCTCAAAACGACATTTTAAAAATCTGGGCAGATTCGTAGGGCAAATTTTAAGAAATGTCATTTTTAGTTGTTATTCCGTTGGAGGTTGACTAGATTAATTGATTGTGATTGTTTTTCTATAGTAAGGACATTATACCTAAAGTGGAGATTACGTTTACATAAAGTGAGACAAGTAAGTATTGCGATAATTGAGAAAATAATCCATAAGGGAATTAAGGTTGAAATCAAGTAAATTGAAAACCTTAGATTAATAAGTGTGCAGAATTTATTAAGGAGAATTTAAATAATAAATTCTAAATATTGTATTTTCGGGCCAAGTGTGGGAGTCTGGATATATTGGTTGAGCGACACCAAGGTAATAAATTAATTAATACGTAGTTAATTAAAGTTTACAGTCAGGGAAATTGACTCGAATATTTTGGGGCTAATGTTGCGAGTGCTTAGGCGCAGATTTGGCCGAATTAATTTATTATAAGGTTATATAATAAATTATGGAATATTCAAGATAAAAAGGGAGTTAACGTTAATAAGTGGAATTTGAGGAATAAGTTCTAAAAGATGAAATTTCGGACCGAAGGAGCGAGTCTGGGTAATTTAGTTGGGTGACATAACTTGAGTGAACAAAATAAATAAATGTGGAATTTATTTAAATTACAAGTCAGTACATAGACTCGAAAATGTTAGGGTAGTGTTACGATAATTGTGCACGGAGTAACCTGCATTAATTAATATATATATATATATATATATATATATATATATATATATATGCGGAGATTGTGTAGTATATATATATAGTCAGGCTCTTCAACATAACTCATTAAACATACCTATAAACATACCTATTTTTTTTAAATAGTAAAAAAATAATTTTTAGTTGATATTTTTTATATGGGTTCATAAAATTTCAGTGTGCCCCTGCAAAATTATTCAGCTCAAAATAATGTGTTTTGTTATTTTTTAAAAACAAGTAAAAAAATTGACAGTTTTAAAGGGTAAAAATTGTTAATTTTTGACCTATTATTAAAAAATAACAAAAAATATTATTTTCAGTTGATTTTTTTTAGAGGGGTACATTAAAATGTCATAAACCTATATAAAAAATATCATCTCAAAAATATTTTTTTTACTATTTAAAAAAAAGGGTATGTTCATAGGTATGTTGGTAGGAGGTATGCTGGATTAATATATATATATATATATATATATATATATATATATATATATATATATATATATATACGTGCTTTATAAATATTAGTGTGAATAATATTTATAGGAATGCATACCCCTCTAGTGCTATCATGAGAGGTTACGCGATGTGGGTGAATCCCCTAGCTTGAGTAGCAGAGTGAGTATATTCCCCAGGTCATAGCGCTCGTAGTTAGGGGGTGAGAAGTCTTGGGTATGATTCGGCCTCATTTTCAGAGGGAACTATGACAGCTTCCACTGCGTTTATTTTGTTTCACTGATTTAGGGAGCTAATTATGTCAGGGTGTCCTGGTGGATGAGTGTACTTGGAATGATAGCATTGTAGAGAACATCCGGTGAGTGTCTACTCGGGAGGATGGTTATATATCTACGACATGTGTGTGAATGTTGTATTATGATAATACGTATATATGGTGAAGATATTTATATACGTGAAAAGTACATACTGTGAATTGTATTGATTATATATATAATACGTGAGAATGTTATGTGGTCCCATATGAGAAATGATTAATTAAGTTAATGTGATATATAACTTATAAATCATATATTAAACATACTTGGGCTAGAGTAGTGTAATAGGAAGGATATTATCGAGAACTAGTCACTAGGCAGAGGACTAGGTGGGTTATGTAGAAAACATTAGGTGTGCACAATAGTTGAGGGGTGAGCCAGTCCTCAAGGGAGCGCGATACTAGGTTAAATATGAAGAGCATTCATGCATTTTTATTTACTAAAATTTAATTCACTTGCTAAATATTTTCAAAATATTTTGGGTTCTAACCCTTGCTATCAAATATTTTCAAAACCTTTTAGGTATCCGACCACAGGGATGCCAGACTTGATTATATTCCCGATTGACGTAGCTGCGGCATATGTGGGTGCTACAGGAGTTTGGATTAGATGCCTCTTTCATTCATTCCTAGTTTAGAAATTTTATTCTCAATTATATATTTGAGAATGTTGTTCACTACAGTTATTTCAGTTCATTTCAATTCAGATTGTATGGGATTTATTTTTCTACCTGCCAAATTATTTTGGTTTGGATATGTCTTTTTGTCGATTTTCATTCGGCTAGCATTTGATTCAGGTATTTGTGGAATGCTTATACTCTAATTATATTGTGATGATTCTGTTTAGTCTCTTGTTTCACTTCATGTTTCGGTTAATTCAAAGGATAAAATTTGGCACAGATTCTTCTTGAATATTACGTGGTTAGTAAGTTTTTAAAAGAAAACGAAAATAATACTGAGACCTATTTAATTTGATATAGGATTGATCACCAGGTATTTTAATAGGCAGGGTATCACACTATGAGTTTAGGCTGATGCCATTTGGACTCACTAATTCGCCAGCAGTGTTCATGGATCTGATGAATTGGGTTTTTTTAGAGTTCCTGGACTAGTTTTTGATTGTGTTCATCGATGATATTCTAATTTACTCTCGCTCATAAGGTGAGCAGGTCGAGCACTTACGGAAGGTTGTACAAACGCTTAGAGAGCACAAGTTGTATGCGAAGTTTAGTAAATGTGGGTTCTGGCTATGGGAGTTACAATTTCTGGGCCATATTATGTCTGGGAAGGGTATTGTTATTGATCCGAGTACGGTATCGGTGGTGAGGGAGTGGGGCTAGCCCACAACACCGACCGACATTCACAATTTTTTAGGATTTACAGGATATTGTCGGAGGTTCGTTAAGTTTTCTTGATGATCATGGGTCTGTTGACAAACTTGACTCATAAAGGAGTAACAATTATTTCGGATGACCATTGTCATCTAGCATTTGATGAGCTAAAGGAAAAATTGATGTCAGCTCCTGTACTTGCACTGCCTAAGGAAGGAGTAGCGTACTACAACTATACTTATGCATCCTTGGAGGTACTAAGGGGTGTATTGCAGAAGGAGGAAAGGGATATATCTTATGCATCTCACAAGCTTAATACACATGAGAAGAATTACCCCATGCATGACTTGGAGTTAGTCTTAGTGGTATTTGCCTTGAGGATCTGTAGGCGTTATCGATTGGGAGAGTAGTTTACTTTATTTACGGACCATAAATCGCTTCAGAATTTGTTCATGCGAAAATATTTGAACATGAGATAGAGGAGGTGCTTAGAATTCGTGAACGATTACCAGTTTATTCAGTATCATCATGGGAAGGTTAACGTGGTGGTAGGGGCTTTAAGCCGACGACTTATAGGCGAGATAACAGATATTTGGAAAGCGAAGTGGAGGGAGATTTGACACGATGGCAAGATTGTTATGGCTTATTTGTCCATATAGCTGTCACACCCGAGATGGTGATGAGGGTGGTGAAAGCACAGGAAAATGACTAATATTGCCAGAAAAGAGTACGACAGTTATTAGCTGATGGGGCGTAGGGGTACTCGAACAGTTTTGAGGGTGGCCTGCATTTTAACGAGAGACTCGTGGTCCCAAAGGGCGATGATTTGAGGCATGTAGTGATGTCAGAGGCTCATGGGTCCCGATTTATTATACATCCTGGTGGGGATCATATGTACCGAGATATGCACAGATAGTATTGGTGGTAGGGAATGAAACGGGACATAGTAGAGTTTATCTTGAAGTGTGCTACCTGCTAGATAGTGAAGCTACACCACCAGAGACCGATAGGGATGTTACATCCACTAGAGATACCCTTGTGTAAATAGGAAAGTATCTCCATGGATTTTATCACCTGGTTACCCTTATCACAGAGAGGTCAAAACTCCATATGGGTGATAGTGGATCGGTTGACCAAGGTTGCTCATTTTCTTCCAGTTCGTATAGATTTTGAAACAAAACAATATGCACAGTTGTTTTAAATCGATATAGTACAATTACATGGGGTTTTGATTAATATTGTGTCCGATAGGGATAAGATTTTATTGTGTTATTTCTAGCAGAGCTTTCTGAAAGTGATGGGAACGGATTTATGGTTGAGAACAACATATCACCCATAGACAGATAGGCAGACAGAGAGGGTTAATCAGATGCTTGAGGATACGCTGAGGATGTGCATACTTGATTTTGGAGGTGGATGGGATCAGTACTTCCATTGGTGCAGTTTGCGTATAATAACTAATATCAATTCACCATCGGCATGGCACCATTTGAAGCATTGTATGGTTGGCCTTATCATTCGCCTGATTGCTGGTTAGAGGTGGTGAACAATAAGTTGTTGAGGCAAAAAATGAACTAGGACACCACTGCTAAGATTAAGCTTATTTCGGGTCGCATCCGGATATCTCAAGATAGGCAAAAAAGTTATGCCGATGTAGACAGGAGGCACGATGAGATTGAGGTTGGAGACCAGGTATTGGTACGATTATATTATATGAAAGGAGTTATGAGGTTCGGCAAGAAAGGGTTTTGATGCCGAGATATGTGGGACCATTTTCGATCATTGAGAGAGTAGGACTACTAGCTTATAGGCTGGGACTACCGGAGCATCCACAAAGAATTCACGACGTGTTTCATGTGTCATCGATGAAGAGATGCCAGAGGAGCGAGAGAGATTTTTGGCATGTCCCATTAGAGGAGATCGATTAACATTGCGATATCTCATACAAGGGCAGACCGGTTATAATACTGGATCGTAGTGAGCATAAACTGTGGTTAAAGGTCGTACCCTTGGTTAGAGTTCAGTGGAGGCACCACAATGTGGATGAGTTGACATGGAAGCGGGAGGATGACATGCGTGAGCAGTATCTAGAGTTATCTATCGTAAGTACGTTCTAATTTTGAGGACAAAATTGTAACAACCCGAGGTTTTGGAGTCGACAATTTATTTATTTTGGGAGAAATAAATAATATTTTATTGGAGAAATAATTAAATTGGCAAATGAGGTCAAAATTTAGAGTCGTTAGAAAGAGTGTCGAATGTCGATTCTGAGGGTACCATTGTTTTTGGAAGGGTCGAGAAAGGCGAAATGACTATACTTGAGGTCTATTTAGGTTTCGAAATAAATTAGGACCGTTTGACTCGAATTAAAGTCACCGAGCCATTTAAAGTGTGTATTATCATTTAAAGATGTGTACATTGGGAGTTAAGGCTTAAAAAGCCTACGGGAGATATTTCTCCAAAAGAGAGAAAGAGAAATAGAAAGAAAGAAAGAGAGAAGAAGAAAGGAAGGAGAAAAAGAGAGAGAAAGTGGAAGATTTCCGGCCAATACGCGATCTCAAGGCAGATTCAGACCCTACGAACCCGAGGCAAGTGATTAAACTTGCTAAATAATTGGTGTGTATCAATTTTTGCATGATTTGTGGATTGAATTTTGGGTTTTAGGTTTAAATTGTTAAAACCTAACTTTTGGGAAAAACCTTAGATTTGTAGTGTATAAAATGGATTTAAGGTTAGAAATTAGTTTATATGTATCCTAGGATGAATATTGATGATATATTTGTGATTGGGTTGAAGAGAAATGGAGAGAAAACCATTAAAATGATTTTTGGGTATTTTGGCTTACTTAAAAAGTAGCCATTTTCGAGGTTCAGCAAGGCCGAATCGATTCGGCCCCCTAGCCGAATCGATTAGGAAATATGCAGGTGCCCAGGTCTGAGTGACTGAATCGATTCGGAGTCCAGCCGAATCGATTCGGCCTGAGACAGAGTCCCAGGTCTGATGACCCGAATCGATTCGCCTTCCTGGCCGAATCGATTCGCTGGGACGAATCGATTCGGAATAAGCCCGAATCGATTCGGAAACAGGGCTTTTGGAGGGATTGTTTTTCTAAAGAGAAATTCATCCCGTTTTGTTCGAGGTTATCGATTGGGGATCTCTATAGGAGATATTTGGAACAGGTTTTGGAGACTTTTAGCGAGTTTCCCCTAAAAGAAATTTTGGAGTCGTATTGACTAAATGTGAGGAATACCGATTAGAGACTTTGGTATTTTTCTAAGTGGGGAAGCCCACTTTTATTTGAGGTTTGTTTGGTAATGATAACAACTTCACGATGTGAAAATGAGGTTAACTTAGAGATGCCAGATCTTAGGATCCATTTCCCAAAAAGGGAATAACTTTAACGGTTCATAAACTATATTAAACCTTATAATGGATGGAGAATTATAATACTATTTGATGTGCAAATGGATATAAAAATATCCTTATTGATGATTGATTTGGGAGATATCTCACACAATGAGAAATGCTAATTGAGGTGCAATAGGATATAGAATATCCTTAACTTAAATTGAATTGAAAGACAATTCATACTATAAGCGACATGAGAGCTTCAAGCGAGAATTAGTATAGCACATACTATACCAAGTGGGGTAAATTGTGGGAGTATTGACGGTTAGTGTATCAATAGAGAGAAATATACTAAACAAATGATGTTAATCAAATTGTGCCTAAGAGCGTAAAATGGAAATGATTATGATGTTGCAGGTATACCTTATATAAATGGTATATCTTTATTATGTGGGATGTATATATACATTATATGATGGTGTATATACATGTTAAGCATACCCCCTCCTTGCTATCATTGGAAAGTTTCGTGCGTAGAGGGTGAGCATTCTGACTAGAAAAGCAGAATGTGGATATTCCCCAGGTCATAGTCGTCCTTTGTGGTCAGCAAATGACATTTATGATATATATATTTAATTATTTTGTGGGTGAGAGGTCGGGGGTATGTGACGCTCTCACTTGCCGGTTAGGAACTATGATTGCTTCCCGGACGTCGTGTGCGTGAGTAGATCACGAGGTGGGTGTCGTTGAACCCCACCAGGTGGCCCCAGTTTTCTAAGTATATGGGCTGCTGGAAGATGATAGCATGTGAGCCTGCGTCCTTCGAGTTATATCTCGGTTTGATGGTTATTATTGCTTGTGCTTGTATTTGAGTGTCAAGGGCATAATGGACCTCAACGACCCACATTGCCAGGATTAGTGTATCGGGGGGGTTCCTTGTTTGGATTTCGCTTCGGCGAGACGTCCCACGCACGAACCGCAGTGTAATGTTGGAACTTGGGGATAAGTTTTGTCCTTAATGCTCATCATTATATATACATACATATATATCACCTATCCCGACAATCGGCAGTGCCAGGAGTAATGTAACGGGGGGGTTCCTTGTTTGGATTTCGCTTCGGCGAGACGTCCCACGCATGAAATGCCGTGTACTGTTGAGAATTGGGAATATTCATTAATTAAAATTGGATAATAATCATTTGGGTTACATGCATCTTGCATTGAGGGCATAATGAGCCCCGAGGATCGATACGGTCAGGAGTATTGTAACGGGGGGGTTCCTTGTTTGGATTTCGCCTCGGCGAGACGTCCCACGCATGAAACGCAGTACCGTGTTGAGAATCGGGAGGAGTTTAGTCTTTAACTCTTGATGCTAATAACTCATCTATAATAATTATATATATGGTTTCATGCCTTATATGGGCATCACTAGAATATAAATTCTAATAAATGAGATTGTGGATGTAGTGTGATGATGTGGACATGATTGGATCATGTAACTTTATATGTTCAACAAATGAACATTATAAAGATAACTATAACTATTACATTAAAGTTAATGAAAATGATTTATAAATTATGGGAACGAATGTAGTGGGAAATAGATTAGATGATTTTGCTTAAATACTTTATTTGGGTTTAAGTTAGAATCCTCTTACCTAATTATAATCGGACATCCTTTTGGAGACACGTGCATACGCTTAGTGCGCGCTTTAGATGAGAGGTGAGTTGAATTTTTATGGAGTGTTCGATTCCAACTAAATCATGTAATAATGCATTTATAATTATTATGCACTTTGCTATAAACTGTTTTTCAAAACTCGGGCTCTGACCCATTTATATTTTCCTCCTCCATGTATATATTGTATTACTTCAGGTGTTCCTCCGCAAGGACGCCTTTGATGTTCATCCATTCATTATTCGTGGAGCTGTGGCAGTAGCGGACTGTTGCGGCACTTTGCTTAGTCGATTCCTATCTTTGTATATCTAGATCAGGATTCAGTTGTATTGAGTTAGTATTCAAGTGTTGTAGATTAACACTTTCATATTTTATTTATCAGATTATTGTACTGTCTGTTACCCGACAGCATATTCGGGTATTTTATTGTTGAGATTTTGTTGTACAATGTATTGTACTCTTTCATATTTGGAGAATGCACAGTTCACTCATCATAGTTAGATGTATATTGTTGGTTATGTGCATTATTGGTTTTGTTGTCGTTGTTAAAAATAAAAGTTTTAAATTTTTGACAATTCGCACTTAATGATTGTGGGTAGTTAGCCTTATATTATAGTGCTTAGAGTTGATGTTGAGACTGTGCCATCTGAGATACCTGATTTGTTATAGTATAGGGTTGGCCACCCGTTATTATTTGGAGCGGGCTGTCCCAGAAATCCCCTTGTAAGGGGGGAAGTATGTAACAACCCATATTTTTGAAAAATTAAAAATTAATTAATTAGTTTAAATTTAAATTACATGCTTGACGTAATTTATGGAAATGAAATATTATGGGTTGATTAAATTATTAATCAGAGAGAAATGATTAACGTTTATCGAATGAAATTACTAAGTGAATAGTAATTACATATTTGACATTATAATTCGTGTCAGTGACGTGACAATATGTTATCTCAACCGGGCATCGTGTGCGGACTAAATAAGGTCGAGAGAGGAAATTTATTATGAGTAACTCGAATGATGATTTTGAGTTTCGGTTGAGTCCGAAAGGGTCGAAACAGTCAAAATAGTATACTCGGGTGTATAATTTGGGTCTCGGGACAATTTTAGACCAAACCGACACCCCGAGAGGGCATTTTAGTCATTTTACAGCCAAAGGCTAAGGAGCTACCAAATTTCAAGGGCTAAATATGCTCTTTTTTGTGAATCTAGGGTAAAAAGAATTAAAAAAAACATTAGGCGCCAGTTGGGAGGAGAGGAAGAGCTTTCTTGGAGCTTGGGAGAGGATTTATGGAGAGATTATCCACATTCTTGCAACATAACCGTAGTTGGAGGGTGCATTAAAAGATAAGCATCATCAAAAGGGGTCAAATCATACTCCTTTCATAAGAGGCAAGTATTTAAATTGTAAATTTTTATGAGTTATAATACCCATGTAGAGTAGGGTCTTTAAATTAAGGAATAATCATATAAAACATGTGATTTGATGAATATAACTCACAATTGGGAATAGGTTTGCACGTAAAATAAACCCAATTGTATGATTAATAAGAAATCAGAAGTTTTGGGGATTTGGATCATGGAATAAATCCGGGTTTGTGGTGATTTTATATGAGGAACATAAAAATATATGGTTAACGATTAATAGAGTTTTAATCAAATTTTTGGGATGAAATTATATGAATTTTTCACATAATCTATGTTGAAAATCATCATTGCCTGTATCCTTGATGTTTAGTTATGTTAATTTGGAAATTGGGATGATTGTATGAAAGTTTGATGGATTGGATAATGTAGAAACTCGTAACAGCAAATTGAAGAAAAAGAGACATGATACATTTCGAATTGATTCGGTAAGGCGAATCAATTCGGCCGTTGGGCGAATCTATTCAATTTTCCAGGATTATAATAGGCGGGGTGTCACATTATCTTTGTACTCTCATTTTTAGATAGTTATAGTGGAATCATAGTTCAATCAAATACTTGGATAGAAATATTCTGAAGTGATCTCCACCTCCCCCCAACAAAATAAAATTAAATAATTATTTACATATTTAACTTTGTTTATAAAAAAGTACTAGTTAAATTTATTTTTTATCTCCATGTGTTGTCAGTAAGTCATAACAATGTGTTCTTTGTTTCTTTTATGTTAATATTTTGTCCATGGTTAACCATTGAAGTCTACTAATACAAGGAATGCCTCCATATATTATTTTAACATATATATTTGTTTAGCAAGAATGCAATTTGTATTTCTAGGTAACGAATATTTCAAATGGATGTGTGGTGACAAATCAGTGATTTTAGACATAAAAATGTTAAGTAATTGGTAATTAAATCCACCATTAGCAGTGTTTTGTTGCCTCTGTGTTTTCCCATTAAAAATAATATGTTGTGCATTTTATATATTTGCAAAACTAGAAAGAATTCACACTAAATTATTATATAACACAGACAACAAATGTAAGACTTTCAATCTTAAGTTTATTGAAGTTGTATTGTATTTTTTATATTTATAAACAAAAATCAGTTATTGTAACTAAGTCGATAAAAATTACAACAAGTCTAACTAAATTATATTTTCTAAGTGTATCGACACTTTGTGTAGATTTTGGTTGTAAATAATAATAGTTAGGACAAAATATATATCTGATAGAATTAGTGCTTAAGTGTTGTAAAAGATAACAAATATGAGTAATGAGCTTGTTTAGTTGACACATATTCATTAATTAACCGAATTCATGTTTTAGATAATGTAGATATATACCTAAAATAGAAGAGGTATAGAATCATTTGTTATTCAAATAATATGAATAATTTTACTTATATTCATTGTGTATTTTTTACTTTTTCTACACAACAACAAAGGTTATTGGAACATATTATGAAAGAGTTGCAATAATTATAAGAGTTATAACTTCAAGATCATTGAAAATTAATTGCAATTCGTATCTTTATAAATAAAAAGTAGTTATTGTAAATAAGTATATAATATGTAGAATAAGGGTAACAAGATATATATATTTACACATTTAGTTACACTTTGTGATGTAGAAATTTAACACTATATAATATTAGTTAGGATAAGTTACGTATTTGATAGTATCAATAGTTATAAGTTTTTACATTCAATCAAATAGGAAAATTGTGTGTATATATATATATATATATATATAATTATATATGCATTATTGTAATTGTGCCTACATTATTGTAATTATATCTATATTATTTTAGATCAATGTAGATACATTCTTAAATAAAGGAAGTAGTCAATATTTGGACTTAAGAAAATATGAAAAAAAATTGCTTATATCAGACTTATAATTTTCTCACATTTTCCACCAAATAAAAATTGTAAATTATATAACAATTACCGAATCGAAGATCAAGAGAATCATTTTAGAACAAATCACCAGACAAACAGAAATGTAGATACTATTTTTTAAATTGTATTACATCAAAACAAAACCAAATTTGACATAACCCGATAAATTTATACAAATATTTCATTAAAATAGAAAAAATATGAAACATAAAAAACATAACAAAAGATTCAAAACAAATGGTCAAATTTATAATGGAAACTCATTATTTGGATATTCCTTAAAGATATCTTCAAATTGAACTTGCTAGAGGAAGTTAGAGATATGGTTCAATCTCTCGGGTATTTTAGAGTGGATAAAAAGAAACTGCATGTTCCTTCTTACTTTGAGTTCTTGATACTCCAGAACTACATTATTTACGTTGAAAGCCCAAACGTTGTGAAAATTAAGTTCCATTTTTTGTGAAAACTAATCCATCAGTTCGAGAGGAAGATGAGAGAAACCTTGGCAATGATTTGCAATATACAACATGAAATAAAAGTAAGTGTCTCTATAATGTTGAAAAGTTATCTCTATATAAAATTGAGAGTTCATTATGGTCTATTACTATTTGAAATGGAAGATCACACTAAATTAAAATTTGTGTTTTAATTTTAGTTTATGCTAAAACAATGAGTACAACCTGAAGGTCTATATGGAATGATTTACAAATGATTTAATCAACAAATCAAATTTTATATTCATTCAGAATGGGAGATATAAATCATGCAAAATGCAAATCACACCACAAAATCGGATGTTCGAGGAAAAAACCCGTTAATGAGAAAATCATGGGGCGAATGTAACAATCTCACTAAAAACTTAATAAAGACTTATAGAGGGGATAAATATCTTATGATCATTCATCGCTCTAACTCTCACCTCACCCTTTTTCCACCAATTTATAGTGAGTCAGAGACCTCTATAACATCGAGGAGAATCTTAACATACTAATGTCATGATCAAATGATCGACGATGTTGCCTTCGACCAACATAAAAGTTGCATTGATTTCACTCTTGATGAAACATGTACAGAACCGCAACATCACAAATGCTCCTAATGATTCAATGTCCTAAGTTTAAAATATTTAGTTGAAAAAAAATGTTTTGAAGGTTCACAAAGTTTATCTTTTATTCTTTAATATTGATCACCCCACGACAAGGATGATCAAGTGAAAAGAAGAGAAAGAAGTAACAGGAAGAACAAAAATGAATAAGTCTTACTTACCTATAAAGGTTTTAGGTTCTTAAAACATAAGAACACAAAAACTATTGAATTATTCTTAAAAAATCACTTAAAATATGTTTAATCCCTATGAAAAAGAAATGCCTAATGGTATATTGAACCTAGCAAACCCATAATCCCACTAACACGAAAAGGAAGAAATGAGAAGGAGAAAAATATCACATTAGTAAAGTGATTTTCAAAATCTCTAATGATCTTTTATTTACCACAAAAAGTAAAAATGTTGACAACATCTGCTGACCCTTCACTATAGAGAACTCTCAGTGAATCTTGGACACGAGACCTACTAGAATTGTTTTATAGAGAAAGAGATACAGAGTTGTGACCCGTGAGATATTTCCCTGCAGTAAAGCCCTTCTTCGATGTAGAGACATAAAAACAAAGGAAGTCACAGATACTACTTGCAATTTTTCCGAGGAATCCAAGAAAATTCACGACTAGCAAAGGTAGACCTTTATTGTAGCGAAATTCTCTAGGAAATCACCTAAATAACTTTTAAACATATATGTCCTTAGTAAAAATACTATCACATTTGGAGACTATAAAATCTTAAAAACACACTACAAGTTTTTGAAATAGATTTCATCATTTTATTTTTCATAACCATGAAAACTAAGTCTGCTAGGTCACGCTTATACTCATCCTAAAGTGATCGGGGCAATAACGGGATGAAAGAAGTCGACTCCAATATCTTAAACGTTGATGAATTTTTTTGGATATCCCTTGGACATAATATGTTTTGGAAACTAGAATAAGAGAATATATCTAAGTGAGGACATAAAGAATAAACTATACTTTTGCAATGTCCTCCTTTTCTATTTCGTGACAAAACACAAAAACAAGAGAGAAGTAACTAAGTAAACCCAACACTTATAACAAGACCTACCAAAGGCAAATAAGGTAAATCAAATTCACATGGATATGTAGAGAATGAAGAAATATTCGATAGGGCGCTTTAACACGTTTTTCCTACTCACGCTATTAAAATATCTTCAATGCTCTGATTTGTAAAGGAAACATTGTGCTAAATTCTAGTACAATTGACAAGAGCTGTAGTCAATAATGCAGGGACATATCTCTCATCGTAACTTCAATATTATCACAAATACTCCCTCTAAATAAGGTATATCCTATATAATTTCTCCCCTTCTCCCCATACATTTCTCCCCATTTTTTTCATGAGTTCAACATAATAACGAGAATAAATGAGTAATTATAAGTAAATTAAACAGGATTGAATAAAAAAAAAGTGAGATAATGAGTGCCTTACACAGCCTAATCACTAAATAAAAGGGTTTACAAGGAAATATCCACAAAGATAAGCAATTAGAGACATACTCCTAAACCATTTTTGGATAAGGAAACTATAATACCCGTATTTTCTCTATATAAATATAATGTGTGCTTGAGTGACATGTAATATCGCAACTTACTTATTAGTATATAAATAAAGTTTGGAATTCAGAGCCAGTAAAATCTTTAATAAATATTTTAGTTATGATTCAATTAAATATGACTAATGGGTCTAATAATAGGATATATGTTATTTTCTATTATTGGTTATGAGGACGATGGATTATGAGTTTAATACAATTTAAAATGATGCATTTTGGGATTGGATACTTAAGACCCTCAATTCGGCCCAAGCCCAAATAGGTATTTAAAAGTTAGTATTTAACCATTAGGAGGATAATTTTAACAAAACACAAATTAGGGGTCTAAGAGCTTGGAGAGAAGAAGGCTAAAAGGAAGAGATAAGTTTTGAAGATTTGAGCCCTAGTTCTACATAATTAGAGGCAAGTTTAATTTGAATTCTTATGTAATCGAAATTGTAATGAATTATGCATATTCATTTGAATCAAAATCCAAACTAAGTAATTAAAATCTAATTTAGATTATTAGATCAAGAAATCATGTAATTAATACAATTAGGAAGTAATTAGGATTGATTTAGCATCATTTTAAACAAACCTTCCAAAAAATTATTGTGCTTTGAATATAATTTGAATAGGTTCCGATTTGTTGTTATAATCCATTCAAAACCCAAGCATTTGTTGTTTAATATGTAGAGAATATAAATGAATTGGTTGAGAATTGAAATGTTAGGGTTCTTGAGAGAGAAAATGGGTTTTAATTAAGTTCTTAAAATCTTATTAGGATTTTTATGATATAACTGAGTTCCAATCATGATTTATATGTAGATATACCGCGTATATGTTATATGGATCGTACATGAAGGTTTTCTGATCATTAATGGAGGATTGAATTGGAGTTAATTATGTTAGAGAGGATAAAACTCCCAGGGGGGAAATTTAAAACACAAAAGCATGCGATTAACCTAACCTGCCCCCGGGATCAACCGGTGCCTTAAGATATTTTGCAATTTCTTTTTTTTTTATATGATAATTGGCAATTGGGAATTGTTTTGGGATGACTCCTGGCCTAAATTAAAGCATATTATCTTGTTATTAATATGAATTAGATGCCTTAAATGTAACGTAATGAATGGATTCCTTAATCCATTTTAATTTGAATTGAAAAGTATGAATTTAGCTTGGTTCTCAAATTTCCTGGTTAAGATGGTTATAAATTATTGTGATCTTTACGTGATGCATACCATGCGTGAGTACTCATAGAGAACATATAAAGGGGAAATTACATTTAAAAGGGGCGCGTATAACTCGCACTGCTATGGTACCCCGGTGAGTAGACGAGATGCCTTAGTCAATTTTTACCTCTGGGTTACACGTCTAGGTACCCACGTTCGAGATGGATTACGGGGATATTTATTCCATATATCCTTAGTTATGGTAGTCTATATGATTGATGGGTAGATATGTTGATTTATCCCTTGTCTTGATGAAGATTTAGGTTCGGGACGACCATAGATTATACTTAGTACTCGCGAGTGATCCCAAAAAACAATAGCGCTAGGCCTTCGTTACTTGATTTACCTATGTGATCCAAAAATTCTAAAACTATCTTAATAACTTCATAACACTTAACTTTGATTGGTGTAATGTTATCATGATTTTCAATGGTTATTTTCAAATATGTAGACTAAAACTTTACCATTAGATCACTTGGAATTTAGGATCTTGGATGCGCTAATATTAGGATTGCAAGGTGGGTGAGTTAATTATAAAAGATGTTAAAAATATAGAGGAAGATGCATAGTTATGACTTGTTACAACTTTTGTTATACTTTTATTCTCTTTAAACTTGTTGTTAATGTTATGGATTTAACGTTTCAGGACCGAGGTCTCCCATTCCGTAGCCTTGATCTATAGTATTAGTGTCATTCATCCTTCTATTGCAGATCTACATTAGGATGTTGGTGTCACGGGACCGCGTGTCATATCTATCATTTCTTTCATTTTCTGCTATAGTGGATAGAGTTACGCATCCGTATTCATACATTTTGTATAACCTATAGTAGTTGTATTGGCAAATAGAGTTGACTCGTGAATACGACATCAGAGTATTAGGATATCTTTCTTCATGGATATTCAATTTTGATTTCAATTTATTTCTTTTCTTGCATGCTTAGAATGGTACTTATTTGTTTAGACTCTTGTACTTTTTAAATATATAATTAATCAATCTATTTTGTTTTAATATTATGGGGTTTAACATTTGGTTCAGGGCATTCCAGGTTCAAGAGTCCTAGGGGATGTGAGTGTGTTCATTGCTACTTTTGCATTTGAGTTCTTTGAGACTTTACACATCTACATTTAGCAACTGAACTATAAGCAATTGAACTTAAGTCTTGCATGATTTATTAATATGTTTCGGATTATTATCTTTTAGATGGTGAACTCTCAAAGACGTCAGGGCCGATAGAGTTCTACAAGGAGTGCTGAGTCTGAGACTCATGCACCTTAGCCGCCACAAAGGCCACCACCTACGACACCATAGGGACATGAACTAGTTATGGCATCGTTTGATTTCGCCATTATTATACCCCAAGCAATTGCAGCAACGATGACAATATTTCAGCAATAATTGGCACTTCCCGTGGCTGCACCTATACATGTGCCTCGATATACCACCTCCACTTGGGACTAGGTTACGAGTGCCTTTAGGAAGGGACACCCTACAGAGTTTGAGAGTGCACAATTATCTAATGGAATTCACTTATTAAATTAAGATGACAATTCACACCAAATTTTAATCCTTGAACCCTAGAACATGCAACTATGTGATTCAAAACATAAATCAAACCAAGCATGTAATGAAAATAGAGTTTTAGAAAAAATTCCTTCAGGGCAAAACATTTTATTCACTTTATAAAATTTATAAATTGCAACTTACAAATTCAATAAAGGAGTCTACTATAATTCTCTCAAGAACCACACAGTCGTAGCTTTCCTTCAGCAATGACCCTCACAAGAGTCACAAGAACCTCAGTCCTCAGTTTTCAGCAGTGAAATACCCTCGGGTTTCACAAGTTATCCATGGAGATGCCTTCTCCACAAAGATTGTATGCAAGATTCACACTATAAGGTTTAAACTCGATTGACTCAAATAAATTCTAGGAATGATTTGGGAATCAAAAAGTTTTTCTTAAACAAAAAAGATTGAAAACTTTTGCTAAAGATTTTCAGAATCACAACTCGTAAAAGTCTTAGTGAAATCAAACATGAAATAGGTATTTATAAGACAAACACAAATTTCAAGGTGGAGACACTCATTCGAACTAAAATACAGTCTCATTTAAACGAGAAATGAACCTCGTTTAAACGACGGTAGGGTCATTTGAATGATATCCAATTCTCGTTTGAATGAGCTTCAAACGAGCTTTGAACGATGTAAAATAGTACGCCCTTCTGAGATGTTCGATTGAAGCAAGCCTATATTTTTCAATAACAATTCTTGTTTCCTTTTTTAATAAAAATAAACATCTAAAAATAAATTCAAGGAATAAATTTTAACACTAAAGCATTATACCTTCAAAGTATGGAGATACTTGAATGTTGGAGATGTTAGGTCTTTGGACATCGTGTCGGCTCGAATCAAATGGTAGTGGGATATGCCAAAAACTAATACAAGCCTAAGATTTTTAAGCAATGAAAGAAAATATGCTCTTGCGAATCTCCCCCTTTTTGGATATTCTGGTACAAATGTAAAACCAAAATCCAAATTACAAATAAATCCCCTAAGAAGAATACAATATCCTAATACCCTCCAAAACCCTAAAATGGATAGGTACAAATATCGAGTTGTCTTCAAAACAAAGTATTCAAATCTCTAGTTATTTGTCTTCTCTTGGGCTCTTTGTCTTCATCGAGTCTAATCCAAATACGATATTTTAAAATACGTACAAACATGAAACAAATCAAATGTAACAACCCAGATTTTTTAAATAGGAATTTTTAAAATCATTTTGGATATCGGAGAAAAATAAAATTTTGGATTTTATAAATTTTATAATTTAAAATGTTGTTTTTTATATTTGAAAAATAAATTTTCAAACGGAATTAGAATCGGAATTAAAATGCAGTTTTAATTGAATTTTTATTATATAGAGAGTCCTCAAAACATAAAACTCTCTAAGAGTTCTCAAAACATAAAACTCTCTACAAAATAATAATATTTTTAGAAATCTAGCCATTGGATCGAGCTGATTTTTTCACAGCAGTCCTGTCTCGCCGATAGATACAACATACTAAAATTTCAATCCATTCTAACGGTCCGATCACCTGTAATGATTTTTCGAGTGTTTGTATCTCAGTATAACTCTTTTCTTAATCGAACTCTTAACCCTTTATATATAACAACTATTTCGTGGATGGGCTTTTAAAATCACTTTCTCACAAACTTTTCAACCAGAAGACCTCTCCAAAATTACTCCATTTTATCTACAAACCATAGCCCCAAACTTATTCAAGATTTCAACCTTAGATTAGAAGGCTTATTTGGTGTTTTCTCGAGTTTGGGCGAGAACGAGATTTGATTATTTTTATGAGAGGAATTTGATGGTGTGTTTAGATTTTGAGGTTGAAATTATGTGATGATTTTAAGGTATGGGGTTTTACACAATATGCTCCTAAATCTCACGAGTGTTATTCCATTTGATTTCATGTGGTTATTGACTCATATTTGAATTGATAAATCCTTTTGGAAATCTAGAAAATTATTGTTGGAATCTAATTTTGATTCATGTGGTATTATTATTGTGTTGGGAATGTTGTCATGAGATTTTAATATGGCATTGATGTTGGGTACCCTCCAAGATTCTTGTTCCGGCTACTTGATAAAGTATGGCTCGGTATGGTGAGGCCTAGTGACTCGGTTAATGTGTTGTTGAGAAATTATATTGATAAAAATGCTTATGAGATTCGCAGTTGATTTTAATATTCATACTCGTATTGTTACGCTTTATTCACCGCTAACATTTTTTGAACATCTTTCCTGTCGTATTGTGTACTTCTCCATATTTTCTTTTAGTGGAAGGTTAGCGCTGATTTGGGCGATTTGGATTTGATTTGGAGAATGATATTTAGCATGGATTATTTTGGGAAGGTTATTAGAGAATACAAGTTGGAAGAATTGTATTAATTTTTATGTATAGAGCCTTGGGATTTATTTTTATTTCGAGATAGATAGTTGGTTTATTTTGAGAGATTTGTTATATTTATTTGAAGAGATTTGAGATTAGTGGATTCTCTTATTTATATTATGGGTTTTTAGATGCTCTATACCTTATTATTTGTGGATTTGGTTAGTTTTATCGACAGTAGCGCGCCGCTCGCTCTCCCCGGGCGGGCAGGGTGTTACATCAAATACCTAGTGATGCATAGAGTTTGAAATATATTAAATAAATTCATAAAGATAAAATCTCTTGAAGATATAAATCTCCTTAATAAATCAAACGCTCCCGTAATTTGTTCTCCCTCTTTTATTTTGTCCGAAATAGAGAAGGAGTTTAAACTAAACATGAAAAATATAAGTAGCATCACCAAGCATAAAAATATATCATCACAACAAGATAATAATGAATAATCATGCAATGATAATCTCAAAAGACAACACAAACTATTTTTTATTTTCCAATTTTTTTCAAAAATTGTTTTACAAAAATAGCACACCATGGATAAACACAAAAATAACCAAATCATGGAAGCATAATGTAGGGGTGTGAACAAATTCTATAGGATAATCAACGTAGATAAACATAACATATGTGCACGAAGGAATGAGACACCACTAAAGCAAAATCTCAAAGTCTTCCTCATATGGAAAATTGGTGAACTCAAGTAAAATCGACTTAACCTATTCACCTAATCAAGAACGTGAGTGATTTTCACACCAATAACGTCCAAAACTAAGTAATGCTTTTACGATAATTTTTAGGATGTGCAAGCCCAGTGATCTTCGACTAAACTCCCTAAAAACTCACATATTGAATTTTTCGCTCAAATGTTTTTGAAGAAATCAATGCTTATATGTAGCGAAGCCTCAATGTTCTTTGAAATTGGCTTGCCACTTATTTTTTTCTTTTTACATGCCTTTAATTTTTTAGGCTCTTTTCTTTTTGTAAATGGTGGCTATTCATGCAAAGTCAACATGTCTTTCACAGCCCAATTCCATTGCTTTATATATATACCACATTTACCATAGATATGATTTTTAATATTTTCAATCCGGGCAATGGTTCTTACAAGCACTACTTTGATTATCTCATTTTTTCACATCTGGTTCGTTTTAAAAGAAGGATCGAGATGAAAACGCTACAACTGACATGTGAAAGGTAAGTGCAATACTCAAATAAATTCTTGCATATGTGTAATAAAGGTGACAAGTAGTGAAACATGTAGCAAATAGTCATCATATCACATCTTAATGACTCCACACATTATAAAGCACAAAATGATATGATGTCACGTATCAAAACACTACAAAATAGCCACGTGAATATGGAATGAATGGGTGACTCAGACATCTTTAATGTTCATTCATATATGGTGTAAAAAAAATACAAAATTCTTTTCGGATTTTTCAAAAACTTTATCAAAAATTAAAATTTGTTTTCCTTTTTCACTTTTTCTTAAAAAAAATGAAAATATTTTTGTATTTTTCCAAAAAATTTAAGGAAAAATAAAAATCTTTTTGGATTTTTCCAAAAATATATCAAAATGGAAAAAGATAAATACAATGGTAGTCCACAATATCAATAGGCATGTAAAATGTGAATATGAAAAGCATCCTATGCTAGAAAACAAGACTAAACCTCAATCATTAGGCCCGAAGGAGCTCTCCAAATGGTACGACATCCTATTAAAAACATCTATCAAATCTCGTGAAGTTTTAACTAAATGTGGGAGTGGGTGTAGGAACACGTGTAGTATCATATCGTGGAAGATACCTATAAGGCACTCTACCCAACTTAAAAAAAAATCCCTAAGGTGACATATTTGCTTGAAATGGGAACAAACATACACGGGCTTGGGTACACCTCTCTCAAAACTAGGATGTGCTCTCCTATGTGGAATCGAACGACTAGGTGGGTCGGGTCGAGGGCCATATGAATCTAACATAAACTCAAGAACTTGCGCTCGAGTGTAACATAAGAAGTGGATGCACCGCCATAACCTATTCCTAGCCACTCAATATTACCCAAAGCGGGACCGAGTAGCATATTTCCAATCTTCTTATAAGCGTCCTCTAAAGTGATATTGACCTCTCTTACACGTTCGAGATCTCTCTCGAGTTGGGATACAAGAGGGCTTCAAGTTCCTCACGAGTCTCCAATGAAAATTGAAGATCTTCCTTAAGACTAGCCACGGTGTTAGTCAATTCACTCTTTTCCTGGCCTAAGACGATTAACTACTCACACAAAGAAACCTTTAGCTTCTCGAGTTAACTCATCGACACCGGACACACCCTCAAAACTTTCACCTCTCTCTCCAAATCTAGCACCCTAAGAGATAAATCTTTATTCAACTTATGGTTTTCAACGTCTCGAAGTACAAATCGCTAAAGGCTTTTTGGAGATCCCCTTTTCCCTCTCTCAAAACACCATCATCACTCTCACTATGCCCGAATGACTCGAAACATCATCGAGGCTCTCATGTTTACATGTGTCCTCATCGTCATGGAATAAACTAGAAGTACACACGTGACTAGCCATGAATGCAACGCATGGTTCATGTGGTGATTCTCCCCCAAAATCAATCGACTCGATGTCACTATCGCTAAGAGTGGCTTTATTTGTAATCGCTTTGCCATTTCTCTTTTGCATAGTGGAACACTTAAATGACTTGTGACCTTTATCTTCGCACTCAAAACACCTTATCTCTCCCTGTTTCTCACTGTTATCCTCGATCTCATCTTTATTTTCGTTTTTCTCAAAAATCTTTTTATTGGACGAATTATTTTTGGAAAATTTGAGAAACTTTAAAAAAAATTGCAAATAAAGCCAACTCATCAACATCAAAATCTTTCTTAGATTTAGATTCACAAACTCTCTTCTTTTTCCTTTTCTTAGCTTAAGTCATTAAAGATACCCCTATATACTTAAGTTTAATGGTTTTAGGGAACATATCTATCCCATAAGTCTGAAGCTCTCCTATGAGTTCTTCTAACCTAAGAGTGCCTAACATCCCTATAAGAGTGTCTAACATCCCTAAAAAGTTAAGCACGGTGACCTTAGGAATAAATCAGGAAGGGGGTGAGCTCAAATTTCTTTTAACGACCCTAGTCTCAGGAATTTTCTCATCCAAATTAAAACTAGTGTTTATGATGTCCGATAACCTAGCATAAAATTCATCAAAACTCTCAGAATCTAACATAGTGATGGTCTCAAATTGGTTGGTCAAATTTTGAAGCTTAGACACCTTAGCAGTGTTAGCACCCTCAAGTGTCAACTGGAGGATTTCCCATCTTCCTTATACATGGTGTACACCATGATGAGTCAAAACTCGTCAGGGGTGATGGCTCCAGAAATAGCACTAAGATCGCAGGATTTGTAAGTATTCCATTTAAACTCGTCATCAGTCCAGGAAGAGATGGGTTTAGGATTTATGACATTATCAATAGTGATCGTGGGTGGAGTCCACCCTATTTCACATACTAACCAGACCTTTCATCTATAGCTTTTAAAGTGGGTCTCATTCAGGCTTTCCAATAGGCATAGTTCGATACATCAAAATATGACATCCTATTATATATGTTCTCCAACATAAAATTTGCGATTTTCACAATCACTTTTTCAAAACAATTGATATCAAAAAAAATTTTGCAAAAAATCAAGATCACATGAAAATTTGGTGAAACCTTCTTTAATACTAATTTGAGAGTGCGCAATTATCTAATGGCATTAACTTATTAAATTCAGATGACAACCAACACCAAATTTTAATCATTTAACCCTATAACATGCAACTATGTTATTCAAAACATAAACCAAACCAAGTATGTAGTGAAAATAAAGTTTCAAGAAAAATCCTCTCATGGAAAAATCTTTTATTCACTTTATAAAATTTACAAATCACAACTTACAAATTCAATTAAGTAATCTACTATGATTCTCTCAAGAACCACACAGCCACAGCTTTTCTTCAGTAATGATCCTCGTAAGAATCACAAGAACCTCAGTCCTCAGTCTTCAGCAGTGAAATACCCTCAGGTTTCACAAGTCAGCCATGGAGATGCCTTCTCCACAAAGATTGTATGCAAGATACACACTATAGGGTTTAAACTCGATTAACTCAAATAAATTTTGGGAATGATTTTTGAATAAAAAAGCCTTTCTTAAACAAGAAAGATTGAAAATATTTGCTAAAGATTTAAATAATTAGTTCTGGAAAAAGTCTCTACGAAATCAAACACGAAATAGGTATTTATAAGATGAACACAAATTTCAAAGCGGCGACACTCGTTCAAACGAAAAATTAGTCTCGTTTGAATGAGAAATGAACCTCGTTTGAACGACAGTAGGATCCTTTGAATAACATCCAAATGTCGTTTAAACGATGTAAAATAATACGCAATCATGAGATGTTTGATCGAAGGAAACATTCAAATGACCACTTGTAATGAGAAGCCAATCTCGTTTGAACAAGATTCTCATCTCTTTTGAACGAGATGCGCGTACTTTAAATAATTTTTAAATAAAAAAACTGCCTCGATTTTAAAATAAAAATCTTGTTTCCCGTTTTAATAAAAACAAACATCTCAAATTAAATTCAAGGAATAAATTTAAACACTAAAGAATTATACCTTCACGGTATGGAGATTATTAAACGTTAGAGATATTAGATCTTTGGACTCCATGTCGGCTTGAATCAAACGATAACGTGATAGGCCAAAAACTATTGTAAGTCTAATATATTTGAGCAATGAGAGAAAATACGCCCTTACAGAGTTTGCAGGATCCTTTGATCTCATAGTAGCGATTTGGCGGAGGAGTGACATTGAGTAGAATTTAAGGTTTGTTGAGTGTACAAATTTCCAGTAACCGATGTTGGAAAGCTTTAGGTTGATGGGATATGCCCTGGATTGGTAGGAGATTGTTATCACTATAGAAGAGAGGTGTTAGATGACTCTATAGCAGTTTTGGGTAAAGCTTGCGGGGAAGTACTTCCCATATTCTCAACAAAGGAAATTGAGATCACAGTTTGACATGATTAAGCAAAACAGTAGGATCGTTGTTGAGTATGAGCGAGAGTTCACTCATCATATACACTTTTCCCCATAGGTGGAGAGATATAAGAATTAAAAGATAGACCTCTTTGTGAGAGGTATAAATTGGAAGATTAAGCATGTGTTTCTAGAAAATCCAGCGTTTACAACATAAACAAACGGTAGTTGTCATTTTGCTACATTGTGATGATGGGGAGAGGGTGGAGATAAAGAGAGAGAGATAAGGAACTCAAGAGGGAAATATTAGGAGTCGTTAAAGGGCCGACGGTGTCAGAGGATGGGGAGTCTTCTCAAGAATAGGTAGGATCTATCCAATTACTTAGAGCATAGGGGGAGAAGCCCCCTACGAGATTTAGATGAAATGTCCATCGCCGATAGGGTAGACAGGGACAGGGACATCTGATACAGGGTTAGTTTGGGTACCCGGGTTAGCAGTATTAGGTCTAGCTGAGCCAGAAAGGACAGAGCCCGACACAACATCAGTTTGGTTAGCCTCAGGGTAAGGAACTGAAGCGTTAGGATCATCAGCGGGGTTATTCTTTGACGGGGAATCTTATGCCTGTGGGGAGTTGGGACACTCATTTAGGATATTCTGAAACGAAGGAGAAGGCACCCAATTTTTAAATCAAAATTCTTTTTTATACTTCACAAAGATAAGAATTTCCTTTTTAGAAATAGATACGTATGCGAAAGCGTAAGATGATGGTTCAAATAAAACAATTAACAAAATTTTAATTTCTTCTCAAAATTAAAATTCAATCAAAGTGAAATAAGATTAAAACACACACTTATGTTAATTTCACTTAAACCAAATTAATTAACCCAAGTCCTACAAAATTTGCCTAAGTCATATTTCTCAATATTAGCAAATTAGGCCAAACCAATTTTAACAAGTTAAATTAAAGACTTGAATTAGATTAACTAAACATTACCCAATATTTAATTTAGCACCAAATTAAACATGTAGTGATTAAAACCAAATTTTATCTTGAATTACCTAAGCATGCGTTTTAGGTGAGTTTGCACAAGATAAAATAAACAATGAAACCACTACGCCATGATGTACGATGAAACACCCACAACGGGAAAAAACCTCGGACGGACTTAGTCTCAAATTCACTAAGTACGAAATTTACAAATACAAGCAAGATGACTTACAACACTCGACTCGATCCCTCTCAAGCCCCGGCGCGTCTTCTTATATCAACCTCTACCTAGCGAATAACCACGGAGCTCCACCGCGATCTCGGAATCCACCGATCGGAATTTATATGGTCACCGTCACCCGAACAAGGAGCCTTTCTCCAAATGGGTAAATCAACATAAACATCTTCTTCTTTGTGAGATTTAGAAGCAAACCCAAATGTCTCTTCAAAACGGTAGAGATGAAAAATCGATGCCAAAACTCCAAGAAAAGTATATATATATATGGAACTTGGATTAAACAAACAATTGGATGTAAACTAGAGTGTTAAATGAATTTTTCTTTGAAAGATGAACACACAAAACGATGAACTTTTCTTGGAAGAATTTGCTCTCAAAAACTCTCTCTAGGAGTTAGAATGGAATTAAAAGTTAAGTTAGAAAAGTTCATTTTCGCACTTAAGAAGTTCTGTCAAAATATAGTGGGAAAAACAAGTGGAAAAGTGGGTCAAAACTGCTCAAAACTGCCATTTAACTATTCCCGCCAAAACTCGTTCGAACGACATTTTTGTTCGAATGAAGTCTCGTTCGAACGAGGCTTCTAACGAAGTTCTAGTGTGAACTCGTTAGAAATCTCTTTGGAAATCTCGTTCGAACATCATGTCCGTTCGAACGACATTCCAGTGGCCATAGTGGGAACTCGTTGGCAAACTCGTTTGAATGACATTTGGTTCGAACGAAAAACTCATTCGAACGACATATCGAACGAACTTCCAAAATGTTGGAAATTTTTATTTTTAGCCCAGAAACTTTATAAACTTTATTTAAAGTTTTAATTAAATCTTTTTGAAAATAAACAACAATTTTAATTAAACCTACACGCATTATACTGTTCCAAGCTCCTACATATATGTGTAATGCATTCATACCTTGGGAGCATGGAACCACTGTTGATGACGTAGAAACGAGGCACTTAAACTCGGCATTTTGATGAAGCTTTATACACTTGGTTGCTACGTCTTCAACTAACTTATCATAGGCTTGAAATATGATCAATTAACTCTATCCTATGACTCAAACGTTTTTGTCCGGAATTGAGCCAAAACTACAAAGGACTCAATTGGAGATTTATGTCCTTACAAATATCCCCCTTTGGCTATTCCGGGACAAAAACCAAACATAAATCCTAAATGGCCATCAAGCTCTACTAGACTGACAAAAAGTCCCACCCAAAATAGAAATACATTGCTTGACTCAAATAACCCAAAGAGTCATAATCTTTGTCGGTGAAATTTGCCAGTTATAATATAATTCCTACACACTTAATCAAACACATTACGCGCATAGGTAATATCAAAATATTTAATGCAATTAAAGTAAGTACTCCCCCTAAATTAATTATCTCCCTTTATCAACTATGATCAACTTAGAAAGACGTCTCCCCCTAAGATAAATCTCCCCCAAACTAAGATACGATTACAATAGGATTAGATACCATTTCTCCCCCTTTTTGTTCATGAATAGGCTAAAGAATTAAATATTAACTTATCTTTCCCAATTAAAGCATATACACCCTCTAAACTAAGAAAGGGATAGATAGAATGGGATAACAAGATAAAAACATGCAATTGCGCATAAAGTGATGAGAACATTTAAGCACATGGGCAACAAAATCATAACTAATCCAACAAATAATAATGGATACCAACTAAGATGTAAGAAACAGATACCAATATGATACATAAGTATTAAGCATGTGATATCAACAAAGAATGCAATAAGATGGATACCACTTATGAATTAAAGCATATATGGACTAGAAAGCAAGGCAAAGACTAAACAAAAATATCAAATATATGTAAACATAAGATATACCTAATAGATGCAAGTACACATATATAGATATAAACACACAAATGACACAAAATACAATAAGTTTTCACACTCGTATGGAAAAAATGTGTCATATGGAAATGGAAGTGTTGGGGTGTGAACTAGTAACAATTAAATTTAGACCCAATCACTTAAAATATGTTCACGGAGTTCTCAATTGATTGCAAATTTCATCACATTTGAATATAACCTCATGTGAAAATATAGATTGAACTCAATGAACAAACATACACAATGCATACAAGCCTAGTATGTTGATGATTCTACAAACCAATAGAGTCATGACATTGAAAACGCAACTAGGATAAACGGACATTGTGCAAACCGTTGATATACCATCCAATATCCCTCAATAAGCATTTATATTAATTTTGAATGAATATATCAATCAAACATAGGCCTTGGCAAATATTTTTCTTCTTAATGCCATATTTTCTTTTAAGCCTTTGGACCACGTATTTCTTTTAGGTCCACACAAACGGTGGCTTACTATTCGCAAAGGACAATACATCCTTTCGGAGCCCTTCCCCGTGCACATTTATATATATCATTTTTTTATTTTTCACACAAATCTCACGTGCAATGAATTTTGACATGCTCTAGTACTCCTAGGTCACAAATATGTTGATGACAAGATTGGTAGGAGAACACCTCACAAAGCTCAAATATACATATGAAGTTAAAATTTCAAAAGAGCTCATGCATGTGTGAATAGAGGCATATAAAAATAGAATCCATTATATCAAAACAAAATCCAACTACTCCATGTAAGCATGGTAAAGAACATAATAAGGATTGACAATCCAAACCAAAAGTTCTAGCCACATGTGATCGTAAAAGATGGGATTCTAACACAAGTGTATGCCACATAAAGTGTGTCAAACTAAAATACACACAAAAAAAATCTTTTTGAGCTTTTGAATTTTTTTTTTAACCAAAAATAAAAATATATACTCAAAAGACAAACAAAAATCATTTGAAGTTTTTCATTATGCTTAAATTACCAAGAGATAAAAACCCAAATGATAAACAAAAATCTTTTTGTATTTTTCATTGAATGCAAACAAAAATGAAAGAAATATAACCCAAGATAAACAAGAATCATAATTCTAGCATGCAGTTAAGCATGGAGCATAGACTAGAAAAAGATTAAACAAGCATACATTTAGCATGAGAATATAACATGAAGAACAAAAGCTAAAGTATGCAAATAAAACTAACATATTCAACCTTTAGATTTTGCAAGGGAGGAAGCATGTGAAAGTAAATGAGAATCAAATACCCTATCGTGTAAAGCTACCAAGTCGGATCTCCTAACCCAAACTAATGATGAGTGACTATCTCGGGGTGTAGGAATCTTGGCTACCTTGGTTGCCTTACATTGGGATTTTCTAGAAAATCTTTTAAGATCAAAACAATATTTCTTAAGGTGACTTTTTCGACCACAATGTGCACAAGTAAAAACTTGTCGAAAAAATCTACCTAAGGAGTGATATCTAAAGGCTTTCCTAGGCGATTCTCCTAAAAAGTTGGTTTTGTCTTTGTGAGTTGATTCATTACAAGTAACGAAGCCTAAACCACAAGTGTCATTTTTAATTTGGACCGTTCCTAATATTTTATTTAATTTTTTCGAACGACACTCCAAATCAAATTTGACATTACTAGAGTCTTTTAATTTGTTTTTTAATTCTTGAATGTTAGACTCTAATAACACATTTCTCTCTTCAAACTCGAGAAGCTCCTTTTTTAAGGATTCCATTAAACCTCTAAGGCTATCTCTCTTGCCTTCTATATATTCTAGCTTCTCTCGAAGAGATCTCTCTCGTGTCCTAAGGTCTTCAACCAACACACTATTATCAATGATTTTGACACGTTCTCTCAAACTAGCTTCTAACTTCAAATTAGCTCTTTTTAATTTAATGGATTCTTCATATAATTCTTAAAAAGCATTTTGAAGTTCAGTCATATTAACCTCTTCTTTATTTTCACTCTCTCTTTCTTCTCCACTCTCACTATCATAAAAAATAAGGGAATCATAAACTATGACCTTGGAAGTGTCATGTGTTAAAGGTTCATCAATGGACGAGTTCTCACTATCACTCACATGACTAGCCACAAATGCCACAAAGTTGGGCTTAGTGGGGGAAGAGGGTCCCTCTTCTTTATCACTATCACTAAGGGTCGCATTATATGAAATGGGTCGCTTACCCTCTCTCCTTAGTTTAGTGGGGCACTCGGAAGCCCTATGGCCATAACCCTCACAACCAAAACACCTATTTGACTCGTCCCTATTTAAATTTTCATTAATAGTTTTAGGGATCCTCTCGGCTTTGTCATGCTTAGAAGTTTCAAATTTCTTAAAGTTATTTTTAAATTTATCTTTGTTAATTTTAAGAAACTTTCGAAATTTCCTAGCAAACAAGGCCATATCTTCTGAGTCACTATCACTCTCTCTCTCTACTACTTGTTTATCCTCTTTTCGGGCATTTAAAGAAATGCCCTTTTCAATTTTCTTTTCGGTTTTAGAGGGAAACATGTTCAGTTCATAGGTTTGTAAATCACCTACAAACTCTTCTAGTTTCATAGAGGCTAAAGTTGGTAAAGAATTTAAAACGGTCACTTTTGGAATAAATCTATCGGGTAGGGACCTTAAAATTTTCTTTACAACTCAGTTGTCGGGTATTTTCTCTCCCAAGTTAAAAGACGAATTAATAATATCGAAAAGTCTAGCATAAAATTCATCAAAAGTTTCTTTATCGTTTATTTTGATGGTTTCAAATTCAGTGGTAAGGTTTTGGAGTTTCGAAGCTTTAACGACACTAGTACCTTCATGAGTGAGTTGTTATATATCCCACACTTCTCTAGCGGTATCACACGTCATAATGCGATGGAATTCATCCGGTATGACAGCGCTAGGCAAGGCGTCTAAACCACGGGAATTAAAATTCGAAAGTTTAAACTCATTCTCACTCCATCTATCGATCGGTTTGGGAACACGTTCATTATCTACTAAATGAGTTAGTGGAGACCACTCGTTAACTACCGATAACCAAACCCTCTCGTCGATAGATTTTAGTGCTGATTTCATATGCGCTTTCCAGTACGCGTAATTAAAACGATCGAAAATAGGAAATTCAAAAAATGGGGAAAATTCATTTTAGCCAAAAATAGTTAAAGGATCTTAACGAAATAATTTATCGATTTGGCTCCTATACCAATATGAAACGAAGGAGAAGGCCCCCAATTTTTAAATCAAAATTCTTTTTATACTTCACATAAGAATTTCATTTTTAGAAATTGATACGTATGCAGAAGCGTTATATGATAGTTCAAATAAAGCAATAAACAGAATTTTAATTTCTTCTCAAAATTAAAATTCAACCAAAGTGAAATAAGATTAAAACACACACTTATGTTAATTTCACTTAAACCAAATTAATTAACCCAAGTCCTAGAAAATTTGCCTAAGTCATATTTCTCAATATTAGCAAATTAGTCCAAACCAATTTTAACAAGTTAAATAAAAGACTTGAATTAGATTAACTAAAGATTACCGAATATTTAATTTAGCACCAAATTAAACATGTAGTGATTAAAACCAAATTTTATCTTGAATTACCTAAGCATGCGTTCTAGGTGAGTTTGCATAAGATAAAATAAACAATGAAACCACTACGCCGCGATGTACGAGGAAAAACCCACAACGGGAAAAAACCTAGGACGTCCCTAGTCTCAAATCCACTAAGTACGGAATTTATAAATACAAGCAAGATGACTTACAACACTCGACTCGATCCTTCTCAAGCCCCGATGCGCCTTCTTGTATCAACCTCTGCCTAGAGAATAACCACGGAGCTCCACCGCGATCTCGAAATCCACCAATCGAAATTTATATGGTCACCGTCACCCGAACAAGGACCCTTTCTCCAAGCGGGTAAATCAATGCAAACATCTTCTTCTTTGTGGGATTTAGAAGCAAACCCAAACGTCGCTTTAAAACGGTAGAGATGAAAAATCGGTGCCAAAACTCCAAGCAAAGTATATATATATATATATGTAAGAGGGTACTTTAGATTATATATGTGGAGGCGTAACCCCTATTGAGTATGGTAACCACGAGTTAAATTAGCCAACACCCTAGACTAATTATAGGAAACACACACACAAAACTCAATGAAGATGGACTCAGTTTAAACTCACAAAGCCTCTCGTGTATGACTCAGGGAATAATAATGAACTTTAGAAGTGACTTAGCTAGAGGGAGAGGGAAAATAAGCACCCTAGATACATCCTGATAGGCAGGTAGCAACACACCAAACTCCCTCAAGAATCTCTGTCAAATATTAAAAGCTTCGCAATAAATGACAATGGTGAGTTAGTGAACTCTCTAGTTTGCAATGATTCTTTTTCTTAATTCTCCAAAAAGATCATCCTCTCCTCAAAGGTGGTTGGGGTCCTTAAATAGCCCCCCACACCACCCCCGAGGCAACTCAGTCATTAAAGAGTATGAAAGACATCCCTCATACTTTATGTCACAACATTAAATGCCTGATGCACTAGTTGTCTCCATGTCATAAACATTAAATGCCAAGACATGCCTTTTGCCTATCCACTGTGTGTCAGGGGTTTGTTGTCGCAGAGGTGGTTCACCAACTACCTGACAGCCCCAAATACCACAGCGGTTTACTCAAGTGTATGTCTGACAAACGTTTAGATGGCTAGTGACATCACCCATAGTAGATGTGACATTAAGTATAGGGTTGTTTGGTCCATAACTTAATGCCCGATAGAACTCCAAGCTGCTCCGCTTGAGGTTCCACGGTCAGGGTCCTTCGGTGCTTTACCAGGTGTATCTAAGGTGGTCAGGACAAGCCCCAACGGTGCCTTACTTCTCAATCCTCCAAACCAGGTCCCTCTAAAGTTCCCACAGTGAGGTCATTCGATAGAGCATGAAAGCTCTCCCAGGCCCTGCCAAGCCTGGTCTCTCGCAAGTACCGTTTGACCTCATACAAAACCCTTTAGTTATTATCGTTACGTCATTACAATCGTTAGAGCTTACAGAAATCAATAATGAAAGTACGATGTGATTAAAATAATAAGCTAATATATGAGTTGCCACGCTGAGCTGCCTCGCTAAGATGTCACGCTTGAGTTGCCACGCTGAGCTGCCTCACCAAGATGCCACGCTTGAGTTTGCCACGCTTGAGCTTATCCTCAGAACACTGTTGCTAATTAGTGGATTATCCCTAATCCCAGGATTACCTTCAGGCCCCCTCTACATTTGCCCCTTCGTGGAGGGATTTGTTGTGGGAACAAGAAGTGCCTCCACGAAAACTTTTTAATCCGATGAACCTTCTCTGTCTGGCCTGCTGCTTTTTTCTAATGCTGAGCCGCAATCGTTCCAGCTTGAATATCTGAAATTCTCCCGAAGGACCTGCTAATATTCTCCCAGTAATGTTCGAAAAAGCGAAAAATTCTCCCCGATGTAACTGAGTCATAACTAAACAACGTTTGAGCTTCTGTCGAGGGGACATCGTGGCTTTTTTGAACCGTTGGGACACCTTCTTTGTTGGGGGGTTTATTGGATATGTCAGAGAAAATCTTGGCGCCCAAAACTCAATCTTGCTTAGGAAGGTAACGGTGGCTGTTCCCTAGGTGTCACTTCATTAATTGATGGCAGTTCCCCAGGTGTTACTTCATTAAATGACGTAGCGTTGTCTTTTCCATGTCAAAACACTTCCCGAAGTGCCACGTGTACTTTTGAAATGATTGCAGGCGGCTACACACGTGCAATGGTGGGAAACTTAAACGACGAACTTAAAAAACTAAACGGCCAAATCTCCCAAACACTTAAAACCTTTCTTTCTCTTACTTTGCCACTACCTTCTTCAAATTTCCTTCGCTTTTAGAGAGAGAGAGCTTCCATTGTTGAGCATCTGGAACCTCCATTGCTGTTCAAGCTTGTGCCTTCCTTTTCTTGCTCTCATCTTCTTCGCCACCTCCTGTGTTTGTTCTTCCGCCATTGTCGTGCTCAGGCTCCTCTGACTCAAGGTTGTTTTTTGTTTGCACTAACACTCTGTCATGGCTTCTCAAAGTTATCCCACCATCTCTTCAACCAGTGCGCCGCCTGCTACTGCTGTCGCCACCACTACTGGTGCCTCTGCCCTGGATGCTGTCCGTTGTGATCAGTTAAGGTTTTATCGTCGCTCTCCCATTTTTGGCGAAGATGATTGCTTTGCTGCTGCTTGCAAGACTGTCAACTTTGAATGCAAGTTTGAGTCCTTAGTGCTGGGTGACGAGGACGAAGAACCCTCGAAGTGGGGCTTTCTTCCTCCAGAGGGGACTCTCCGGTTTCGTCTGGAGCGAGGGGACTTCCAATGGTCCCAAATTGACTTCGAAGCACCAGGTGGTTCTCCTGCCCATTTTGCTGCTTGGAACTCTCACATGGTGAGTTCCTATGGTGATATTTTGAGTAAGATTGGCCTTCAACGGGCCAAATGGTTTGGTGAGTTTACTCTCTCCAAAAATAATGCTGCTCTCCCCATTCTTGTTTCTCGTTGGAACGTGACGACTCACACATTTATTGCTGCGTGGGGCGAGTTCACGATAACCCTAGAAGATGTCTGCGAGCTTCTGGGGCTCGAAGCAACAGGCCATGAGCCTTATACCGATGAGCCTCTTGACGCCGAAGAGACTGCTGACCGTTTGGCGTTGGACCGAATATGCCGAAGTTGCATCGGTTCTTCAAACAAAGCTACCTTCACTCCGCTGATTAATTATTTCTTCAAGGGTTCTAGTGAAGGTAGTTCTTCAATTTCAACGGATGCCCCCGGCCAAGGTACTTCGTTAGAGCTCCCTGCTTACATCCTTGTGATTCTGTCCCGCTTTCTTTTGACGGGAAAACCAAACGATCAGCCCCGAAGGGACCTTATCAACATATCCCTTCGTTTGGCCCGGGGCATCAAACTTCCTTTGGCTGCAATTGCCCTAGGGTCCCTCTACACCTGGCTTGACAGAACGTTGTTCGATATGGAACGATCCCTTGGCCGTTATAACCTGGCCAATTTTGCTAACAGCATCCTTCTAACCAGCTTTCTTTACGTGCGCTTTCCTGTTGTGGCGGCCAAGGCCAACCGTCCTCCTTCTGGGGAAACCATTTTGCCCCCCCGCTCTTATATTTATCACAAGAGGCAGAGCCGAAAAGAGCTGATCGCCTCAATTGATCGTTTTGAGGACTTTGTTATGAGGCCTTACGGAGAGGACGCCTTTGTTCACACTTGTGATTTCTTTCAGGACGAATCCAGGGTGGTACAGGTGGGGGTAGACATTGAAGATCCTCAGTTAGCCGTGGTGCTTCTCCTTTCTCCGGGGTATCTGCCTTCCTACACCGAGTGGGGATATTCCAGCGAACATTACAACCCCAATCGGTGTAGTCGTCAATTTGGGTTTGATCAGGGGGCTCCTCGCTCAGTTTTCCAATCCTCAAACCCGAAGGTTAGCTTTAGTGAGGCATGTTCCTTATTTTCCTCCACTGCTGCGTGGGGGATAAGTGAATCAATGGCTGGGAGAGTCACCATTCCCTCCAACAAGAGGCAAGGGAATGTGACCAGTCTATTTGCCACGAAGTTCTGGCCGAGACAACTGGCTAACATTGCTGAATTCATAGATGGCGAGCCGGTGTACCCTCCAGTTCTTTCATTTGCTGCGATGGAGCTGGGACTCAAAGGCAACTCCATTCTGGGGATTGAGTTCCCTCTAAGCAAAACCCCTAAGGGGCCTTCCAAAGAGCTACCTCCGTTATGCCCCATGACTCCCACTGCCATATCCAAAGGGAAAGGTGCTGGGGTATCCAGGAAGACTGCTCCTTCGACTGGAGCTACTGGTGATGAAGGGTCTTCGCGGCCGTCGACCAAGAAGGCCAAGAGTGGGGTAGCCTCCACGAAAAAGGCAAAGTCCAAATCCCAGATTCCTGTGGCAGCCCTACCCATAGCCTCCGTTCCTCCTCCCATATCTCCTGAAAGGGCCGAGAGGTTAAGGAGGGAGGCGCAGGCTGAGGTAGATCGGGTGAATGCAGAATTTCAACGGCGCGCTGTCGTCGTTCCTCCCTCGGTTGTCTTCCCCACGATCGTCGTCGATCCCACTGAGCCAGCTGCAAAGAGGAGAAAAGGTTCGAAGGTTCCTCAAGCCACTGGTAGTGCCATGACAAGGCTGAGGAGGAAGACTTTAGGCACCAAGTCCCAGCGGAAGCAAGTTTCCTCGGTGCAAGCTTCTCCTTCTTCTTCCCAATCTGAGGTATGCATTGCTGACTTAATTATTATCTCCTTTTTGCTTGAGGGTGACTGTCTTTGCTTGTGTGTATACTTATCCCTCCCCCCCTTTCTTTGACAACTGTTTTGCAGGGGGTTGAAATAGAAAAACCAGACTAGTCCAGTCCTCCCGTGAGCCCTTTTGTGGGGGGACGCTTCGGTGTATCTCATACCGATGTGACTCCTCCCCGTTCCCCCATGACAGGGCTTACGTATTCTCGTCGTTTAGTCAGCCAACGTGCGAGGGATGTCATTGCGGGAGGTGATGCCGTTGACCCTGCGAGTGCTTCCTCGCCTGAAGCGATGACCCTGCCCGAAGTGGCACCTCCCGAGATAACACCTTTGGTCCCTTCAGATTTACAGGCCTCATCCGAGGTTCCTCTGCCCCTTGTACTTGCTGAGGAGAGTGAACCCGAGGTATGATGTGATCTGTAATTTGTTTGTTGTAGTTCTTTCAGTCATATTCTTTCCTTATTTGGCTTACTGAATTGTGATATGTTTTGGGTACCCCAGGTTGAAGTGTCTTCGTTGTTGGAAAGTATTCTTCTTCGAACGATGCTGATGAGACCCCCGACTGTCATTCCTTTGTTTAGCACCATAACTGAGGTAAGCAACACGTCGAGCTATTTCTTCATATTTTCTGTGCCCATTCTTCTTTTCTAACACTTGGCTTTGTGCACAGTTTTCTCCCGATCTTGCATCAACTCCTGTAGTGAGGGCCCAGGTTGGTGTGTTTACACCCCCTCCTGATGTGGCTTTGTTTGAGGGCTCCGTGTCCTCTCGTGATGAACCCCATATGCTTGCCCTTGTGCCCTACACGGGTGATCAAGTTTGGACAAGCGTGGAGGCTTCTGCGTCCAGGGATCCCGTTATGGCATCTGGGGTAATAATTGCTCCCCCAACGGTTCCTGTCCCTGTGGCTGCCTCAAATGCTCCCATTGTGACTGAGGTATATCTTTCCTCCTATCTTTTGTTAAGATTTTCATAATCTCCATCCTATAACGTTGACTTAACAACGAAAGCGCTTGTTAAGATTTTTCACAAAACTCCACCTTATAACGGTGACTTAACAACGAAAACACTTGTTAAGATTTTTTCATAAAACTCCACCTTATAACGGTGACTTAACAACGAAAACACTTGTTAAGATTTTTTCGCAAACTCCACCTTATAACGGTGACTTAACAACGAAAACACTTGTTAAGATTTTTCATAAACTCCACCTTATAACGGTGACTTAACAACGAAAACACTTGTTAAGTTTTTTTTCATAAACTCCACCTTATAACGGTGACTTAACAACGAAAACACTTGTTAAGTTTTTTTTCATAAACTCCACCTTATAACGGTGACTTAACAACGAAAACACTTGTTAAGATTTTTTCGCAAACTCCACCTTATAACGGTGACTTAACAACGAAAACGCTTGTTAAGTTTTTTTTCATAAACTCCACCTTATAACGGTGACTTAACAACGAAAACACTTGTTAAGATTTTTTCGCAAACTCCACCTTATAACGGTGACTTAACAACGAAAACACTTGTTAAGATTTTTCGTAAACTCCACCTTATAACGGTGACTTAACAACGAAAACGCTTGTTAAGATTTTTCATATCCTTATTTGGGCTTTTCTTTTCAGGTTGCTCGGGAAGATTCGCCCCCAGTCCTCTCACCTGTAGGCTCGCCCTTCCGAGAACCTGATGCTTCGGAAAATTCTATTCATGATGATCAAGGTTCTACGACTGGTGCTGCAGTTGAGAGCGAATCTGGGTGTGAGGTCCCTCTTCCCGACCTAGCTCCTCACTCGTTCTGTCTCATGGTGCTTCGGCAATCTCCTCAAATGCCCGTCAACCATCGGCTGGTGATTGAACAATTGGTGGATCACCATCCTGAGACCTTCACACCGGATTGCCTGCGCTCAATTATTCATGTGATGAGTCATAGGCTGCAAGGCATGGCGATCGTTGTTGCTGAAATTGCTAGTACCCCCACTGCCAGTGTTACCAGATCCCTTCTCAACCAATTTCTAGGTTTTCTGAAGGAGTTGGGGCGTGATGGTTTCCGTTTTGACTGGCTTATAACGCATCTGAAGACTTTGAAGAACCAGCAACTGATCGGCCAGAGGGAAGTGTTGATAAGGTACCAGGAGGACCAACGGGCTGAGGAGGTTAAGTTAGCCGAGCTGGCACCTCTTTTGGAATCGGCCGATGAAGAAGTAACGAAAGCCGAAGAAGCTCTGCGTTTGGCTAAGCTAAAACGGGAAAAGCTCCTTATTGAACGCGCCCAGGTGCAAACCAGGCTAGAGGTTGCTGTCAACGCTCAAAATTCGTTTGCATCAGCTTCTTCGGGCCTCCCCGGGGATTTTTTCTCTTCCCCGGATCTGTGGTTTCTCCTAGCGTAGTAAAACTCCTGTACATATTTTCTTTCTTTCATTCATGTAATTCCTGGGCAGTAGTTCCCTATTTTGCTTGTAATGCTCTCTTCTTTAATGAATGGAAGAATGTACGTTGTTTAGTTTATCTCTGAGTTATGCTTGCTTTCATATCAATGTCTATATTTCATATCATCAGTAAAACTTGTATATTCATAATAAGAAGGCCCAATACATCGATGGTACAAACAAACTGTCTACACATGATATACTTTCAGCCATTTATTGTTAATTTTGAATGGCCTATCTTCCTCCAACTTAGAAATTAGGCAATAACCTGAATCATGAGCTTCGTTCACGATGAAAGGTCCCTCCCAATTGGCTGCGAACTTTGGCAGAGGAAGTCCCCTAATGTGTTTCACTGCTGCCTTCAAAACGAGATCTCCCTCCACGAACCTCCTTGGTCTTACCATGTTGTCATATGCCCTGGAGAGCTGCTTTGTATACATTTGAAAATGTTGCATCGCGTTGTCTCTGTGTTCATCCAATGCCTCCAACTGCACATGCCTGTTCTGAGGGAGCATGCTGCTTCGCAAAGCGTATCGAGCCGAGGGAACTTCCAACTCTACTGGAAGAATTGCCTCAGCCCCATAGACAAGGGAGAACGGAGTGTACCCTGTGGGCTTCCTCTTCGTCGTTCGATAGGCCCACAACACTGTTGGTATCTTGTCATCCCACGATCCTGGAAAGTCCTCCATCGTTTTAGCCAAGATATTAACCAGAGTTTTGTTAGTTGCTTCAGCCTGACCATTCCCCTTCGGGTATGCTACCGTTGAAGTGTGATGAACAATGGAGTACTTGTCTGTGAGCATCGTTACTTCTGAGTTGACGAAGGGAGTCCCATTATCTGAGAGAATAACCTTTGGGATCCCAAAACGGCAAATGATATACTCTCTGATGAAGCTACTCACTACTCCAGCCGTGGCCCTTCTAAGTGGTATTGCTTCAGCCCATTTTGTAAAGCACTCTGTTGCTACCAGTATCCATATCTTACCCTTCGACGAAGGATGTATCGCCCCCACGAGGTCGAACGCCCAAGTGTGGAAAGGATAAGGCGTTGCCAGAGAGTGTAAGTCCACCGATGGGGCATGGATCATATTTCCATGAAGCTGGCAAGCCTTGCATTTTCGGACAAATTCGGCGGAGTCTTTCTCCATCGTTGGCCAATAATACCCCAACGTCATCAGCTGATCATATAACTTGGCCCCTCCCATGTGAGCTGGGTCATGGGCTTGTTTGAGGACCTCAGTTGCTTCTTCTTTTGTAATGCAACGCAACGGCCTGTTGAAGTACCCCCTTCGATAAAGCTGCCCCTCTTGGATATAGAACCTCGGGGCCCTTCGCCTTAGTCCCATCGCATCCAATTTCTCCGTTGGGACAATTCCACCCTGAATAAAGTCGATATAGGGCTGCCTCCAGTCTGTTTGGGCTTCAATGAAATGGCACTCAGCTGCTTCGAAAAATAGCTGACACTTATCACAATTCCGTTGTAGTTCTGCCGCATCCTGTTTCATTTTAGGCCAAAAATATCCCCCTCTTTGAATTCTCCTATAAAGAGGTATCTCAGTTGTTTCGCAGTGCTCCTCATGTGTTTTCTTCAACCTCCGCTCTGCCTCCTCTGGCCCAATGCATCTCGATAACCATCCCCCTGCATTTCTGAAGTAAAGATTTCCCTGGTTTGTAAAGTATTGGGCCAACTCTCTGAGTCCCATAGCTCCTTCGCCAGACTCCAGTTGCTTCCTGACCTCTCCTCTCCAACCCGCGTCTCCCTCCGTCGGTAGTATTGACTGTATCACCGAAGGAGCTGTTCTTCGTTGGATCGTAACAATAGTCGTATCGCTCCTCATGACCATCTTTTGAGCAATAGTGGCATAAGCGTCTGGATGTCGGCTCATTGTTCTGGGATGTCTTCTGATTTTGGCCCGATGGAACTGGCTGAGGAGCCTTTGAATGATCGTTCTGTACGGTGCCAAATTCATGTGTTTCAACGCATATTCTCCATTAACTTGCTGAATTACTAAGTTCGAATCACCCTTGATGCAGAGTGAACGAATTCCCCTTCGAAGAGCCTCCAGCAACCCTAGTACCAACGCTTCGTATTCTGCTTCGTTATTGGAGCAAGGGAAATCTAGTTTGTAGGAAAGGCAAATTTCCTCCGTTCCTTTTGAAAGGATGACCCCTGCCCCTCCCTTTTTTTTCAGCCGAAGACCCATCGAACTGCATCGTCCATTCCTCATCGGTTGTGTCCAGATAGTTGGCTTGTAAGTCGTCTCCCGGAATGTCTTCTTTAGGTGGTTCAAACGTTCCTGATGGAAAGATTGCCAACAGATCAGCATACGCCTGGCTCTTGATAGCACGAGGAACCACACACTTTAAATCATATTCGGAGAGAATAAGGAACCACCTAGCTGCCCTGCCAATCAAGATAGTTCTAGCCAACAAGTACTTAATAGGATCACATCTAGTTACAATATGAATTGTAAAAGACAGCATATAATGCCTAAGTTTTTGTGCTACAAAGACTAAGGCCAAACAATGCCTTTCTAGGCTGCTATATCTAATCTCCGGCCCATGTATGATCCTACTGAGGTAATACACTGGTCGTTCTTGCCCGTCGATCTCCTGTGCCAGCAAAGCTCCAACGGACCTTGTAGTGGAGGTGAGGTATAGCTGCAACGGTGCTCCTGCCTGTGGAGGAACCATGATTTGCGGTGAAACGAGCAGTTTCTTCAACTCATCGAGGGACTCCTGGTGATCCTTTTCCCACCTGAACTTTGTGTTCTTTCGCAGCAGTTGCATCAACGGGTGTGTTACCTCGGCCAATCCTGGTACAAATCTTCTGAGGTAGGAGACCTTTCCGAGGAAGCTTTTTAGCTCCTTCGCCGTTCTTGGGTACGGCATTTCTAAGATCGCGCGTTGTTTATCCTGGTCCATCTGCACCCCTTGTCGATCAACCACGAAGCCCAGAAACTTCCCACATGTTACTCCGAAGACGCACTTCAATGGGTTCATCCTTAGTTTATACTTCCTACATCGAGTAAACACCTTCTTTAAGTCATTTAGGTGGGACTCCTCCTTCTTCGATTTGATGACCAAATCATCCACATAGAATTCTACAAATTTGTGGAGGAAATCGTGAAAAATGGCCATCATTGTTCTTTGATAAGTGGCTCCCGCGTTCTTAAGTCCAAACGGCATTACTTTGTACATGAAATTGCCCAACGGGGTTCTGAATGCCGTTTTCTCTGCGTCCACGGGGTCCATCTTGATCTGATTGTACCCAACGTACCCATCCATGAAGCTATACATCTCATGTCCAGCCGTGGCATCTATCAAGCTATCGATGGAAGGTAGAGGGAACTCATCTTTGGGGCAAGCCCTGTTCAAATCTCTAAAATCCACACAGATCCTTATTTGATTCTTGTCCTTCTTCCCTACTGGCACAATGCTAGATAGCCACAGGGGATGTTGTATTGGTTTGATGAATCCTGCTGCCAATAAACGCTGAACCTCTTCCTTGATCTTCAAGTCCAACTCAGGTTTATAAGTTCTTGTTGCCTGTTTTACCGGGATGGCTGAAGGTGTCACGTTTAGCTTGTGGCAGCTCACTTCCTCATCTAGCCCTTCCATTTCGGTATACTTCCACGCAAAGACATCTATGAACTCCCGGATTAGCCCAACCAGGGCTTCTCGCTTCGCCTTACCGAGATCCTTCGCGATGAAGATGGGCCTTGGGTCTTCCCCTTCTCCTGCCAGGTTCAACCGCTCCAACTCTTGTGCCTGGGGCTTCGGTTGATTTGCCATGTAGTCTGGTTCTTCGGCGACCTCCTCCACGAACTCCTGTATGTTGGAGTTGTCTATCACCATACACTGTCCCTGTTGATCTATCAAGAAACACTCATATAACGGGTCAGCCCCATCCTCGGTCTCTTCGGCCGCCCGCTCACATCGTTATAAACGGTATACCACCTTCCCCTCCTCAGTGATCACCTTCTTGCATTGCCTGTTGGTAGCTGTTGCCAAGGCCTTCCTCTTCCTTTCTCTCGAAGCCTCAGCGATTCTTCCTCCTGAAAAGCGACTCAGCACGCTTTGCCGTTGGACCTCATGCTCCACAGGATCCATTCTAAGCTTTACTTTGTTTTTGAGCTGCTTCGTAGTACCTTGGGGTCGAGGGATCACCTGATGGGTTTCTTCGGCCCTCACCCCTTCATTATTCGCGGCTTCTTTGCCTTGCTCGTTCAGAGGCCCCATTCTATCTCTGATCGAGGGAACCCATGCCCCCTCCATTCTTCTTGTTAGGACTCGAGCATCTTCCTCCAACTCCGTATAAAAGGCCGCATCCACAAAGTGAGCTTCCTCGATGGCGAAGGGCCTTTTTGTAGCCCTAATGGTCACTTCTGTTCCTTTAACATTCGCCTTGGCGCATTGATGATATGTTGAAGGAACTAAACCTTGATTGTGCATCCATACTCTTCCTATTAGTAAATGATAGGAAGTTGCACTTTCTATTACATGGAACTTGATGTGGGAACTCAGATTTCCCATTACAATTCCCACATTCACATACCCAATGGATTTGGAAGATTGGTTGTCATACCCTGAGATTACCAGAGGCATGGGAACCAACCTTTCTTCTGGGATATCAGCTGCGTGGAAGGAGTTGATCGGCATAATGTTGATGGAAGCACCCCCATCCATAAGCGTTCTTGCAAAACTAACCCCGTTGATACTGGCCGTCACATACAAGGGCCTGTTATGAGGGAACCTTACAGCTCTATCTGCATCGCTGAAGGTCACCTCTGATAGGAACTTTTTTACCAGCCTCGCCATGGGTCCTCTCCATTTCAGCGAGGGAACCGCGTCCTTCTTCGCGATGTCAAGGATCGCCCGAGTTATCTCCAGTCTGCTCTCCTTTGGTATCCCCACTTGATCGAAGAACCAAGCGAACTTTGGGGATTTTGAAACTGCGCTGTATTCTATGACTGGACCTGTTTCCTCGCCCTCAACGCTATAGGCGTCTTCTGCGTCCCTAGCACTTGCTTCATCATACGCCAGAACTACGTTGGCCATTCCTCTAGTGCAATACTCAAGTGCTTTATCGAACTCCCTCGTTGCCCCTCTCCCCTCTCGCTCTACCTCTTCATCATAGGCCGTCACAACATTGGCCCCATGCGCCGGGAGCGAGTTATTGTTAACGTTTTGTGGGGGAATTTACAGCGTTCCCGCCTTCACGTACTTGTCTATGATTCTTCGCAGCGTGAAGCAGCTTTCTGTTGGATGCTGGACCTTTCGATGCACCTGACAATATTTGGGATTGGCCCTAGTTGCCACGTCGGGCTCCTCTATCGGGACACCTTTTGGCTCGTAAACCGTTCCGCCTTGGACCATTGCGTTATAGCAACTCATAGCCTCCTCCACCGTACAAGGCAACGGTGGCGGGTCTTCCCTATCCCTTCCGAACTTTCTTTTGTTGTCCTTCCTCTGAGCCTTGCCCCCATCTTCTCTCTCGACATATCCTACCCGTGGGGCCTGTGTCCTTCCCCCGATGGGTTGTATCGTCTGTCTGAACATCATGGGGGCTACTACCGGGCTAGGTCGCACCACCAACGATATATTTCTTGCAGATTTTAAGAAAGCTGAAAAAGTTCCCTCGCGTGTCTCATTGATCAAGTGACAGATATACTCAGGAAGTAATCCCTCAGCACAAATTTGTAGTAACCTGGCCTCCTTAGCTTCTTCCCTCACGTCAAGGGACCTTTCCCTAAACCTTCGGATATAGGCCACTACCTCCTCTCCTGGCCTTTGCCTCTCCCTGCCAAGTTGGGTTAGGGTGAACTCATCTTCTGCCAAGAAGAACTTTCGGACAAACAATACGTGCATCTCCTCCCACGTGGAGACACTATTGGGAGGCAGGTGAGAGTACCAAGTGTAGGCCTTATCAGTCAAGGATTTGGAAAACTCCCTCAGCCTAAGCTTTTTGTCATTGCAATGCGCCCCCAGGTGCTCGACGAAACGCTTGATGTGCTCCTTCGGGTTCCCCCCCTTCCCTGAATATTTTTCAAAGGTAGGGGGAATATAGTCCTTCGGGTAGGGTTCGTCATTGTACTCCTGGGGGTAAGGTGTCCGGAAGTCGTCGTAGACTGCTGCCACCTCGCCCACAGCCTGCGAGGAAGACTGCATGAACTTCAGCATCTCCTTCTGCATCTCTTTTCTCATCTCTTCCAAGGGCGAGGCCACTGGGGCCACCTGCAACGGAGCAGATGGTTGAGCGCTCGTTGCAACTGGAGCGAACGTTACCGGTTGCGCCATTGAAACGCCTGAGCCGCCCACAGTGGGATTCACAACAGAGGGTACACTTGCTGGTACCGCTCCCGTAACGCCTGCCCCTGGTGGGGCCCCTGGGGCCACTCCTGGTGTCACGAAGGCACTAGTCTCCAATCCTCCCAGCATAGTGGAAGCTACTGGGGTTTGCAAAAACTCGTAAAATTTGCTCATGAGGAGCGCCATCTGGGTAGGTCCCAGCCCTACGCTCGTGGAGGGTTGTGCAGCCCCTGGGACGCCTATCGTTATTGGAGCCAGCGGTATCTCTCCCCGAGGAGCCCCATCTCTTAAGGCCTCCTGCTCCCTTGCAGCTTGTTCTTCATTATGCTGTATGTCATCAAAATTGAGTCTTCTAGTAGCGTTATCCTGCGCCATACTCCTTCTCTAGAAGGATGCCTCCCCAGCAGAGTCGCCAAATGTAAGAGGGTACTTTAGATTATATATGTGGAGGCGTAACCCCTATTGAGTATGGTAACCACGAGTTAAATTAGCCAACACCCTAGACTAATTATAGGAAACACACACACAAAACTCAATGAAGATGGACTCAGTTTAAACTCACAAAGCCTCTCGTGTATGACTCAGGGAATAATAATGAACTTTAGAAGTGACTTAGCTAGAGGGAGAGGGAAAATAAGCACCCTGGATACATCCTGATAGGCAGGTAGCAACACACCAAACTCCCTCAAGAATCTCTGTCAAATATTAAAAGCTTCGCAATAAATGACAATGGTGAGTTAGTGAACTCTCTAGTTTGCAATGATTCTTTTTCTTAATTCTCCAAAAAGATCATCCTCTCCTCAAAGGTGGTTGGGGTCCTTAAATAGCCCCCCACACCACCCCCGAGGCAACTCAGTCATTAAAGAGTATGAAAGACATCCCTCATACTTTATGTCACAACATTAAATGCCTGATGCACTAGTTGTCTCCATGTCATAAACATTAAATGCCAAGACATGCCTTTTGCCTATCCACTGTGTGTCAGGGGTTTGTTGTCGCAGAGGTGGTTCACCAACTACCTGACAGCCCCAAATACCACAGCGGTTTACTCAAGTGTATGTCTGACAAACGTTTAGATGGCTAGTGACATCACCCATAGTAGATGTGACATTAAGTATAGGGTTGTTTGGTCCATAACTTAATGCCCGATAGAACTCCAAGCTGCTCCGCTTGAGGTTCCACGGTCAGGGTCCTTCGGTGCTTTACCAGGTGTATCTAAGGTGGTCAGGACAAGCCCCAACGGTGCCTTACTTCTCAATCCTCCAAACCAGGTCCCTCTAAAGTTCCCACAGTGAGGTCATTCGATAGAGCATGAAAGCTCTCCCAGGCCCTGCCAAGCCTGGTCTCTCGCAAGTACCGTTTGACCTCATACAAAACCCTTTAGTTATTATCGTTACGTCATTACAATCGTTAGAGCTTACAGAAATCAATAATGAAAGTACGATGTGATTAAAACAATAAGCTAATATATGAGTTGCCACGCTGAGCTGCCTCGCCAAGATGTCACGCTTGAGTTGCCACGCTGAGCTGCCTCACCAAGATGCCACGCTTGAGTTTGCCACGCTTGAGCTTATCCTCAGAACACTGTTGCTAATTAGTGGATTATCCCTAATCCCAGGATTACCTTCAGGCCCCCTCTACAATATATATATATATATATATATATATATATATGGAACTTGGATTAAACAAACAATTGGGTGTAAACTAGAGTGTCAAATGAATTTTTCTTTGAAAGATGAACACTCAAGACCATTAACTTTTCTTGGAAGAATTTTCTCTCAAAAACTCTCTCTATGAGTTAGAATGGAATGAAAAGTTAGGTTAGAGAAGATCATTTCCGCACTTAAGAAGTTCTGTCGAAAGATAGTGGGAAAGTGGGTCAAAACTGCTCAAAACTGCCATTTAACTGTTCTCGACAAAACTTGTTCGAACGACATTTTTGTTCGAACGAAGTCTCGTTCGAACGAGGCTTCTAACGAAGTTCCAATGTGAACTCGTTAGAAATCTCGTTGGAATTCTCATTTGAACATCATGTTCGTTCGAACGACATTCCAGTGGCCATAGCGGGAACTCGTTGGAAAACTCGTTCGAACGAAATTTGGTTCGAACGAAAAACTCGTTCGAATGACATAGCGAACGAACTTCCAGAAAGTTGAAAATTTTTATTTATAGCCCAGAAACTTTATAAACTTTATTTAAAGTTTTAATTAAATCTTTCTGAAAATAAACAACAGTTTTAATTAAACCTACACCCATTATACTGTTCTAAGCCCTTATATATATATATGTAATGCATTCATACCTTGGGAGCATGGAACCACTATTGATGACCTAGAAACGAGGCACTTAAACTCGGCATTTTGATGAAGCTTTATACACTTGGCCGCTACGTCTTCAACTAACTCATCATAGGCTTGAAATAGGATCAATTAACTCTATCCTATGACTCAAACGTTTTTGTCCGAAATTGAGCCAAAACTACAAAGGACTCAATCGAAAATTTGTGTCCTTACATATTCCCTGAGGGGCTTCAGATCGGCCCATCACCGTTTTAGCAAGGACGCCAGTCAGCACTTCCTGCACCACCTCGGTTCTAGGCCCTCCCACATGCACCTCATAATTTTCTCCTCCTAGAGAATAGGAGCAGAATGCTCTCAGTTACATCATGGACATGTGTTCAACATCTACCAGAAAGACTTTTCAACACAGCCGCACGCTGTAGAGGGTATGTTTTATGTTTATGGTAGTGCTTGTTGTCAAATTTTAAATGTTAAAATTATCACAAGTGCACGGGCTATTAAAATATAGGGGTGTAAGTACGGGTCGAACTCACAGAGATTTCGTCAATTTTTATAAAGTATTGATTATCCAACTAGACATATGGGACTATTGGAAATAGATAAATAAAATAGCTAGAAAAAAAATTGATTGTCAATTTTTATATATACTAGATTGATTGTCAATTTTTATATATACAAGAAAAAAATAAAATCGCACGCTATAGAGCGACAGTATTGATTGTCAATTTTTATATATACTAGAAAAAAATTGCTATTGGAAATAAATAAATAAAATCTTTTTCTCGATATTGTTTTTTTTATTTTTGTATTTTTGAGTACTTTTATGACAAAACTAGTGTTAAAAACAAATAGTTATTCATAAAAGACTTTAAATCCAATATTTATATATATATATATATATATAAATTACAATAGCGTTCAATTCTAAAGATTTCCAGGAAAAAAAATAATATCGAAATTTTTAAATTTTTAGGTAGTTTATGACAAAAACTAGTGTAAAAAAAACTATTTAATCACAAAAAGACTAAAAAAGTCCTGAAAATAATAATAAAAAAAATAGGTTGTTGGAAATTTAAATGTTTGGGAATTTTTTTTTTTAAATTGGATTTTTCAAAAAAAAAAATCTTCAAGAATGTGAGAAATCTCAGAGTTTCCAGATTTTTTTTTTTTGGGGTGGTTTTCAAAATTTTAAGTTCTTTTGTGACAAACTAGTGTTGAAACAACTAGTTTCTCATAAAAGACTTAAACTCTAATTTTATATATATTATGAAAAATTAATACATATACTCCTGGAATTTTTGGGATTTTTTGAAAAAAATTTAGTGTTTCTGAGTACTTTTATGACAAAACTAGTGTTGAAAACAACTAGTTATTCATAAAAGACTTTAAATCTATTTTTTTATTCCGAAAATAAAAAAAAATGCCGCTGGATTTTTTTTTTACTTTTTTTATTTTATAAAACTAGTCCGACAATCAATATTCTTAAAATCGATCGAAATCCCCGGCAACGGCGTCAAAAATTTGATGTCAAATTTTAAATGTTAAAATTACGTCAAGTGCGCGCTATTGAAATATAGTGAGTGTAAGTACGAGTCGAACCCACAGAGATTTCGTCAATTTTTATAAAGTATTGATTGTCCAACTAGACATGTGATTAAGTTTCTAAAATAAAAATAAAAGAGGAATAAACGAACAAGTAAGAGTTAATATCAAATGTGGAAAAAACTAGGACGTTGGATCCTTTTGTCAATTCTAATTAAATTTACACATTAGTTTGATTCCGTAATTTCGAATAAAACAAAAAATATGCCGACTCTCATCGCATATATTTTGGAGAATAAAAGATTACATGCGTTCAATTTATTTTAACGTCTCTTAAATTAGACACCATAAATTCCTATTTCCCTGAAAATATCACGTTCTAAATTTTAATGTGTATTTAAGCACGAGGTATCAAAACATCTAAGTACAAGATAACCCATAAAAAATGACGACTTTAAATTTGTAAAACATGAATTTATAATTAATTCTTGAGTTTTAAAAATACACTTCCGTGTAATTTAAAGCGAATACCGAATTTTTTTATTTCAAATTAAAACACGTCGAAATATGTACGGAATTAAATAAAAATGCGTAATTTAATTAGTCATAACAAACATCACATAAGTCCTAGTAGTTAAACTACAGACACATCATATTTGACACACAAATATTGCAAGATGAAATAATAATTTTCATTAATAATGATCAACATACAAAATTTGCGTCCAAGACGTGAGTTACAATACACAATATGCTCCTCCAAAGTGTACCTAAAAAATACTCTCTACACATATTTTATCGTTCAAAGTGTGTTTATACTCTACCTTGTAAAAAAGTATTTTTCAAGATCGAAATTGGCCCACAATTTATACCCCAAAAATCTGACACACCAAGAAAGTAGGACAAAATGGGGTATAAAACGTGGGGAACACTTGCACATTTTTGGGGACACAAATACACGTGGAGGAGAGGATGTGGGTATAGAATTTTCGAAAGCATGGGTTGGTGGGGTTTTTGGTTTGGTAGTGGGCAGGTGGGGTTTTTTTGGTTATGGTCATGGTTTGGTTTTAAGAGCAGGTGTTGTTTTGTGGAAATGAGGATGATGATGAGTAGGGATGGTGGGTGTGTTTTTGGTGCGGTGAGGTGCATGGAAGTAGTGGTGTTCAGGGGCGAAGCTAGGAATTTATGTTGGCGAGGACCGCAATTCACCGGGGGTTCGGGGGCGGGAGCCCCTGAGGCGATTTTTTTTAGGGTTATTTATGCTTTTATGCAATATTTTAGCACTAAAAATAAATTAATCATAAGCATTTTTTCCAACAATATCTTATATACTCACCATCAAAATATAATTGTTGCACCACATACAAAACACATGTTTTCAACATACTCGCCAACATTTTGACTTTCAACATGTTTTCTCTTGAAAAATGAATCAAGGGTCTTTGATTTGCTCATATTTCTACAACACAAAAATAAAACAATTAAAATTTGTCATTTTCACTAAAAAAGTTAATTACCATATATTAATTGAACACTAGAATATCATATAAAAATTAACAATTACAATAAGCTTGGTTAACAATTAACAATAATAGTCAACAATTAAAATAAATTAAAATATTTCCATTAATAATACTCTAGCAATTAACAGTGGAGATTTAGCTTTCAAGAAGCATAGCAATTAATAATACTTTAACAGTTAACATTTGGAGATACTCTAGTAGTTAACATTTGGAGATATACCTTTGAATAAATATTAAAATATGGAGATAACTTTGAATAAGCATTAAAATATGGAGATACTTTTGCTTTGAATAAGCATTAACATATTAAAATATTAAAATTACTAACAATGGAATATACCTTTGCAATGGAGAAGTGGAGAAAGTCGGTTGCTGCACAATACAAAGTGAGAAAGGGTTGTTTTGTTTTTAGTTAACCTAACCTTTAGTTTAAAGATAAAATAAGGTTTGGGCTTGGGCTTTTTTTATGTTGGGCTTAAAAATACAAACATATTATATCTAAGGTATTTTTTTTTTAAAAGATTGGTAGGGGCCATGGCCCCCCACAGCCATGGCCCAGCTTCGCCACTGGTGGTGTTGTTGTGTAGAGTTGTTTGGGTGTATGAGTGTGTAGGTTAGCTATTGTGTGTGTTAAATTTGTACACCTAACAAGACTTGAACAAATTATTTACGACTCAACAAAAAATTATAAAAATAAATAAATTATAAAAATAAATAAATTTAACCTATAAAATAATAAGTGACTAAAAAAATAAAAATAAATAATAAATCTAAACACAATAATATTAATAACATTAAAAAATGCACAACGAGTCAAATAAAATAACTAACACTAAAATAGCACTACGACATATAAAATGACATACTCTAAATAATATTTACCTAAAAATAATTAAACAGTTAAAGTAACAGTACAGACTCTAAAAAAATTTAAATAAAATAAATATGATACGCACACAAATAAAACATCACAATAAATATGTACATGACTCAAATAAAAATATTAAAATATAAAAAATACAAACTAAACACACACACAAGGTGTAGGTATGGGTTGGACTCGGTTTAATGGTTGGTTTTGATTAGGGTAATGATTTTGACTTCGGGAATGACCTTTGACTTTCTTTCTGTTTCGAACTTTGCACGACATAATTTCTTTGTTTCAACTCTGATTGATACGCCGTTTGAACCCCGGCGTGCCTTGATTCAAGACCTTCAATTTTCGTGTTTTGTTCGAGCCCGAATTAAGTCATCTGAATTTACAATAGTGCCCCTGAAGGTGCGTAGGTGATCTTTTCATGCTCAATTTGCGTTCGGATTTCACCGCTTGCCTTATAGACTTGTCAATACTCAAAAATAATCTTGCACAAGAGATTAACAACGTATATAGGATATGAGCATGAAGTTCTCAAAAATGTAATATTAACCCTATTTATTCTAAAATTTGTATTTTTCATTTAAATAATAAAAATAACTTTAAGAAGTCTTTATTAATGATGTAACGGGATTAACAAGGCCTAGATTTGGGTATAAATGATACAAAATAATGCATTCATCAAATACCCCCAAACTTAAACTTTGCTAGTCCTCGAGCAAAAATTAAAATCTAACTCATTTTCGTAGGAATCATGGTTGCACTTAGTATGTGCAACAAACCGTTAAACCCTTAGGTTACCCTAGTAGACGTGTTTTGTCTCGTTAGGTTTTGCAGTGAATATACCCACAAAAATAAAAAAACTTGACGTTATTTACAAAAGAAACAAATGTAATATAAACAAGGCTTGAATGCAAATTTCATAAATATAGCAAAAAATCACTTTTCGATCTCAACTTATTGTGCGTGTCTGTATAGCCACTATGAACGTCCAATTCAAAAGATTTGATAGTTAAGTTTGTTACATGAAATTTTGTTTTGATCTAAATTCTCACGAGATGCGCTCACAAACGAACACTTGTAGTTGGGTAGTTTCTCTCGGTATATGTGAATAAAAGAGTAAATTCAGTAAACAATCGTCACATATACATCATGAAAGACAAACATTTTATAATGGATGAATATGATCTCGTGGATGGAAAATCGATTACTTCGAAAACTTGAATCATACCATATATCTCATTCATTCTCTCCACACTATAACTAACTTCACTTGAGATCAATTAGGGCTTTCTTTCGGTTGTATTGTAAGCTCGATTTTGGTTAGAAAGAACGGGTTTTGGAGTTTCAAAATTTTCTGAGAATACAAAGGTTATCCGTATTTTGAATTCTTAGTCACTTTTTTCAACCTCCATTTTCTTTTCTTTTTCGATTCACATACTCCTTTTTCAGCTCACATTCTTTTAATCTCCCTCGCTGTTTTTTTTTCACATTGTTGCATGAATATTATTCTTTTGGCCTTTTACCCTGATATTCTCAGAAAGTGGGTATGGATTTTCTGTTTTTCAATGAAAGGCTCGTTTCTCTTTTTAGGCACAATTGGGTTTGCAAGGGGATAATGTAGAAAACGCTGAATTTAGGCTTTTATTTTTGGTTTTTCAAAACGATGGCCTAATATCATTTCTCAAGTTTCGTTGAGTTACTTTTGTGTCTCAAGTCAACTCATTAAGACATTTAGTGTGTATGATTCATATTTTGACTTTCCGTTTTCAGTAATCAAACAAAGCAAAGATTTTGAGATCATCGATGAATAAGGCGCGGAAGGAAAGTTTTAGTTATTTTAACTCGGATCGATTTAAATCTCTCAAAAATAATGAATGGCACAAAATCTCACCAGGTTAAAATCTCCACATTTATTCGTTAGGCATATTAAGTTTCACCTCAATGTACATTTTCGATCATATTATATGGCTAAGTGTCAAAAATTTTATAAGTTGAGAGATTTGTGAATTAATTCTATATTAAGAAATCGTTTCAAAACTCACTTATATTGAAAATACTTTTGGATTTTTGAAAATTTTCTAATTTTTTTTTTCAAAGCAGAGAAAAATGACCTCAATACCCCCAAACCTAATTTCTACATTGTCCTCAATGTACAAGATAAAAATTGAAAAGGCGGGAAAGATATTACCGTAATAAGGGACTTTCTCCAACACATGTTTCCTGGAAGAAAAATAATTAAAAAAACTATGATACAAAAGCATTACCGAAGTTATGTTTACTCGTGGTACACCGGGTCTTGGAGGAGAATGTCCTCCACCTCTCGATCTTGCAATTCTAGATACAGTTTCAGGCTTTGGCCATTAACCTTGAAGATTTCACAATTTTTTAGATTCTCTGTCTCAACCGCCCCTTGTGGGTAGACCGTTTTGACAACAAAGGGACCAGACCATCTAGATATCAATTTACCGAGAAAGAGATGCAGTCTAGAGTTGTACAAGCGAACTTTTTAACCAGGTTTGAATGACTTCCGTAGGATGGACTTGTCATGGAACATTTTTGTTTTCTCCTTGTACAATTTTGCATTTTCGTACGCATCATTCCGAATCTCCTCTAACTCATTGAGTTGGAGCTTTAGGACCTCTCCCGCAGCAGGTAAATCAAAATTGAAGGTTTTAATGGCCCAGTAGGCTTTATGCTCTAACTCTACCAGAAGAAGACAGGCTTTTTCGTAGTCAAGACTATACGGGGTCATACCAAGTGGGGTTTTGTAGGCAGTGCGATAAGCCCACAGTGCATCTAATAATAATAAGGACTAGTCCTTTCGATTTGGATTCACTATTTTCTCGATGATTAGCTTGATTTCCCTATTGGACACTTCGACTTGTCTAATGGTTTGAAGATTATAAGAGCATCCTACTTTATGCGTGACTGTATACTTTTTCATAAGACTCTCAAATTACCGATTGTAGAAATAACTTCCTTGATCACTAATAATGGCACGAGGTGTACCGAAGCAGGAAAAAATATTTTCTCAAATCAATTTGACCAATACATGAAATTCATTCGTCCAACTAGATATAGCTTTGACATATTTAGACACATAATCAACTGCCAAAAGGATGTAAAGATTACCGTTGCCGGGGATTTCGGCTAATTACCTAATAACTGCATCAGAAATGGGGAGGAAGGGCCAACCCAAAATGACAGAAATTTTGATGCGACCACAAATGTGTCTAGTGTGCCTGCTATGTAGGCTCAAGTGTAATCCTGTCGCTGAAGTAATAATCCCGGTAAGTCGAGTATCGATCCTCAGGGAAAAAGGATGAACGAATTCGTGACGACATTGGAAAGATGAAGAAATCATAGCTTTAACTCTAAAAGAAACGAAAAGAGGATTTGGGGAATGTAAAAACTACGACTAGATGCAAATTTTAAAGTAACTATTAATGAAACTAAGAACTAACAATGTGCAACTACACTAATTAAATAAAATGCTTATGATAAATGGACTAAAAATTTAACTATGAGATGAGAATAAGAGGTTGGATTACAATCCCCCTCACCCTAGTAATTCACTTTGTAGGATACTAGATTCGAAATTAAAACTTTAAATGAATCCGGTCTTTATTAATCCTAAACATTCCATATATGAAGGATCGTAGCCCGAATCATAAGAAATCAAAGGCAAGAATAAAGCGATGTCGCATTAACCAACACGCGCGTCGCACTCTTAAGCATCCCGGTTACCTAGGGCAAATGAAATCAAAAGTCCTACAACGATTGCGATAGTTACGTAACAAGATTCCTTTAAGATTTTAATTCAAACGTCTATTTCCCATTATGGTGAATCACGTTGGGTGGGGTTCATGCACCCCAACCCTTAAAAACTTAGTCGGACATGTTGAATCCAGTGAAAAACATAAAGTCTAACGTGCATGAGTGCATAATTATAAAGACAACTAACTTAAACATGCAAACAATGCTTGGAATATTAGGAAATCAGAAAAAGCATGCAAAGAAAAGATCTAAAGGAATAGAGATGAAGAATACAAACTTTTGAAAGCAAAACCTTGAATTAATGGCTTAGAACTTGAATATTTGTTGAACGAAGTGAAAACCTAGATTTCTCGGGTGCACGAACCATCTAAAACTATTAAAACCTAGATCTCTAATGTTTGCCCTCTAAAATAACTGAACACATCACGTCTTATTTAGTCATTCATCCATGCACAACTCTATTTGTGAAATAAAAAAATATTAAAATTTCGGTTCGCCGAATCGGTTCGGATTTCCTATGCTTACTGGGGTGAACCGGTTCACTTTTCCAGTACTGCCAGGAACTTTTGTGCTAGAAATTTTTCTAAGTCTTTTCTTCTCTTTTTGCTTCTTTTTACATCATTTCTTCCTAACTTCAAACCTTCATAACTTTTCACCCGTAGCTTCGATTTGGACACCGTTTTGTCCTGTACGCTCGTGGAACCAAGAACTTCAACTTCTTCAGGGAGTCCGTGTCCAGTTCTAAGTGTAAAATTATGAAATTTCCCCTCAACTTTCCTTCTCTTGCTTTTCATTTTTCTTTCTCGACTTTGAGTTTTCTCCTTTCTTTTCTTGAAGGAATTTCCTGCAAAATGTATGAGGGAAACAAAACACTCGATGTACTGCATAGAAAAGGCTAGTAACACTAATATCAAAGAAATCAATGGATTTTATGTTACACGAGGTGATAAAAACTTCTAAATTAAGGGGATAAATACACAATATTTATGCATAATCAAACCCCCTAACTTAGAACTTTGATCGTCTCGAGCAATGTAAAAGAATTTAAGCATGTTTGAAAGTCTAACCAACATGGGACATGGATAGAATACCACTTTCATGGGCAAGCGATTGCATTTAGTGTATGCAACAAGCCTTTAAACTCCTAGGTTACATTTAGTGTATGAATTTTGTGTCTCGTAAGGGTTTGCCGTGAATATACCCACAAAATTCATTGTTGACTCAAAGAAATTCAAAATCCACAAAAATTGCCGTGAATATGAAGGATGGACTATTTGAGGTGGAGGGATCTCGTCAACGGATTACGATTATTGGGAAATCGAAAACACTATCTCAAATACACACATTTAATCTCCCTTAGTATCTTGCCTTAACTCTCCACGCGGTAACCAATTTCACAATTCGGGCTCAGTTAGGACTTTTTCGGGTTATAAGGTGCAATAGGTAACATTGGGAATGGTTGGGAACTTAAAAATTGAAAAAATTTCTTAGTGTGTCCATTTGTGCTTTTTCTGGGCTATTACTCATTTTCTCTTCTTTTTCAATTTTTTTCCTTTTCTTTTTCTTGCTATTTTTGTTGAGCATTCTTTTTTTTTCTTGCCCCTTTTTATGCACTTTTCGGACTTTATTTGATAAATATTCGATTTTCACAATTTTGGGTTAATTAGATGTTTCGGGTTTGTCAAACGAAGGGGAAAATTTTCATTTGGTTCAATTTGGGTGGCAAAAAGGGATAAATTTTTCACAAGTTTTTTTGGCCAATATTTTTGGGTATCAAACGAGGTCCTACTTCATTACCCACTTTGTTAATTACATTACCATATGCATCTCGAGATTAATTTAGTTTTGAGATATTTTAGTGCGCGTTATTCAAGACAACATTCCATTTCCCATAACCGATCAAAGTGAAAGAATTGAGATCCTCGACGACTTATTAAAACGCTGAGAAGTCTTATTGTAGTATAGTGGTAAGTATTCCCGCCTGTCACGCGGGTGACCCGGGTTCGTTCCTTGGCAACGGCGCCATTGTGATCGAGGTGAATTAAATGTAGAGATTTATTTTCAGCTCATTTTTCAAGACAATATTCCATTTCCCATAACCGATTAATGGTAAAGAATTGAGATCCCCGGTGAATTATTTTAACCGCTAAAATGAACTTGGAGTTAGTCATTAACTCGGATTGATTTTAAAAACTCAGAAAAGTGGATAGGCTCAACATATCACCGGGTTAATAATCTCCACACTTATTCGTTAAGTCGTCAATTCACGCTCAATTTCCATCCAGTCAATTTTGGCTTTGTGTATTTGGATTGTTGCGAATTTGAGACTTTAAATAAAATTGCAGTGATATTTTCGAAAATTTAAATTTAAATTTTTATTTATTTTGAAGAAAGAAAAAAAAACATTATTTTTTGCTTTTCTGAACTTTTTTCAAATTTTTTTTTGAAAATTTTGGGCATTTTGAAAATTTGTGAAGTTTTAGAAATACGCATTTGTCACCCCCCCCCCTAACTTATCCTCAATCAAAAGGACTAAAAATCTAAAGAAGAGCAAATAACAAGTGTGACAAATAAAACAAGAAAATATATAAAATGCAAAATGACATTAACACATGACTCAATAATACAACAAAAATCACCCCATATGCGTCGGGGGTGCGAGGACCTCTCGTCTCTACATAAACTCATTGGACCCCATGAACGGGGTCCAATTATCTCCTTGTCTCTCCCCTCTTCATAGCGTAAACCAATAATCGGAATAAGTTGGGACATCACCCATAGATAAAGGAAAGATCGAGAGACTCGTCATGACTAATCGGATAGGGATCCTCGTGATGCTTACTCAAGTATGGCCTGCATACACCGACTCGGCGGGAACATCTAATCTTCTTTCAATTTTTAGAACGCATGGGTCGGGCTCTAAATCGGACAAAACATAAATTTTCTCCTCAATTACCCCCGGGACCTTAAGTGGTATCGGTGGATGGTCACAAAAAAGGAATTCATCGATTTTATCTTTCCATTCTCTTTCTTCTAAGTGACTACATGAGTCCAATAGGGATTGGACTTCAACAGTAAGGCTCTCATCCACATGCCTAAATTCTTTTTCAAAGTCTTCAAGACTTATATCTCCTAATTTTTTCTCTCGAGTGTGTTTCGAACATTTTCTTTCACTCTCTTCTGAAAACTTATGTGATGTGGATGGATGGTCATTACGAAGGAATTCATCTATTGTATCTTTCCATCCGCTCTCATCCAAGTAACTAAACGAGTCCAATAAAGGTTGGACTTCTACATTCAGGCTCTCATCCATGTTCTCAAATTCTTTTTCAAAGTCTTCCATGTTCACGTCCCCTAACTCTCTCTCTCGAGTAATGCCTATATCCTCGCTTACTCGCCCGATCTCTAACTGCACTATTTTTCTCTCCTCTAACCACTCTCTCTCGCTCTTAATCGCCGTTACTACACACACTTCTCTCTCTTTTCTATCATCGTCAAGACTACCGCTCTCACTTGATGAAATAAGGCACACCCCTAACGGCACTCGCTTGTGGGACCTCTCAGTCTCGTGTACCTTCTTTTCCATGAGATCCATCTCTTGTGATTCTCCCTCATCACCCTCTAGGTCGGTGATGTTGAAGATATTTTTTAAGGGTTATATTCCCGAACGTGAGTTGCATTCGCCCATTTCGAGTGTTAATCAAGGCATTAGAAGTAGCTAAGAATGGGCAGCCTAAAATGACAGGGACATGATTACTCAGAAAAACGGAGGACTCCTCGTCCCAACCGACAAAATCAATCGGGAAGTAGAATGTGTCAACTTGGATGATCGCGTCCTCAACTATTCCTCGAGGTATCTTGATGGAACTATCTATGAGTCGGAGAGTCAGGTTTTTGGGCTTAAGGTACCCCAATCCTAATTGCTTATAGATTGAATAGGAGAGAATGTTGACACTTGCCCCTAAATGTGAACCAGGATCTTTGAATTTGGGTGGAAGGTCACTTGATAGTATTGAGCGAACGTTCTATGCTAGGAACACATTTTTCTTTACCTTTAGATTTCTTTTCACAATAATTAAGTCCTTAAGAAACTTAGCGTATGTGGGAATTTTCTTTAAGGTGTCGCGAAAAGGTAAATTAATATTTAATTGCTTAAGAACGTCTAACACATCTTCATGAGAGGACCCTTTGGCGTGAGATACTAACCGTTGGGGAAACGGAGCGACTATGGGGGGGTTTTACTACGACTTCAGGCTCACTAGTGTTCTCGTTATCACTCTCGTTCAAGGAGGCATCTTTGGCCCCTTTCGTGCGGGGAGAAACCTCCTTGCCATTAGGTGTGTCATGCGGGAAAGGTGATAAATCAACAACTTTCCCACTATGTAGAGTGGTTATCGCACAACAATCTCTTGATTTGTATTAGAAATAGAGCTTACACTAGTTTGGCCTTGGGGAGGTCTTTGGCCGTGGGCAGAAAACTTTCCCTTCTCTTGGATACTCAACGAAGATTGCAACTTTGAGATATTTGTGTTCATGTTAGCGAACATGCAATCATATCTATCAATGGTTTCACTCTGAGAGTTGATAAACTAGTTTATTGTATCCTCGAGGTTCCTTCTCGGTGGAGTAATACATAATGTTGGAGGAGGTGGTGCTTGCTGAAATTTAGGAGGGGGTGGAGGTGGGATAACCTGTGAATGTGTGTCCATCACAGCTTGTGGTTATCCGTAGTTAAAACTAGGATGGTTTCTCCATGAAGGGTTGTATGAGTTCCCATACGGGGCATTAGAATTTCCCTTGAATCCTCCAATAGCCTCCACTTGCTCAGTGTGCGTGGCTTTGTAGGCGAAAATCGTTGGGCATGCTTTTGAGTAATGACCCACCTCACAGATAGCACACACCTTTTCCTTCGTAACACGGATGGATCCAGAGACATCTCTCAATCGGCTATCAAGTAAATCTTTCATGTCTCTCTGAAACTGATCGAATCGACGGTCGATTATGGTATTACTATCCAAATGGTATAAATCGGATGTCGTCAGAGCGGTAGATGATTGTCTAGGCCAAAATTAGGTATTAGGATCAGATGTGTCCCATGCTTAAGTATTCTCTGCAACATACTTAAGATGGGCCTCATCATCACTAGAGTCTAATTCCCATAATGGTCATTCACACATAGTTTGCACAAGTTATTTAGAAGTCACTTGCAACCCATTATTAAAAAAAAAGATCAAGTGGTGTTTTTCAAAACCATGATGGGGGCATACGCTTACTAACTCTTGGAAAGGTTCCCAACACTTGTCAAAAGGCTCATTATCTTGTTGTCGGAAGCCTTGGATTTGATCCTTGATAGAGTTGGTCTTATGCAATGGGTAGAATTTTGAGACAAATTTGGATTGAATATCCCTCCAGGAAATAACAAAGTTCGGGGGGTAGAGACCATAGCCAGGTCTTGGTTTTATCCTTTATGGAAAAAGGAAAAATCTTTAGACGAACGACGTCCGATGTGAAAGTTTAGTCACTAAATGTGTCGCACGCCTCTTCGAACTCTCTTATGTGAAGGTATGGTTTCTCAAAATCCATGGCATTGAAAGTAGGGAGAATCTGTATCATCCCATTGTGAAAGTGGAACTTATCGGCATTATACGGAAGTAAAATGCAACTAGGGTTGACGGTTCATTCTAGAAAGAGTAAGTCTTTCATAGGACAATAGGGTGGATTTCCCTCTCCAGTGTCGAAACTAGCTTCATCAGACATCGCTCTCTCTTCAAATGACTCGGAATACTCACTCGGTGTCCTAGATGTGTGACTCGATGATTGACTCAGGGTGTAACTACCGATAGAGTGCTCAGGAGTATGAAATGGAACCCAAAACTGTGGAACGCAAGGCATGTGGGAATCGTCAGACTTATACTCAACAATTGGATTTTCATGAGTTCAGGTTTGAGTATTTTGAGGAGTTTGAGTATGTTTAAGATTTTGCATTAAAGGCTTGATAGAGATGATTTTTTTGGATTTTTATTTTTTTGTATTTTTTTTTGCCTAAGCTTTAGATTGACTCGACATAACCTAAGTTTACGTAAATCACCGGCAACGGCGCAAAAAACTTGACGCTACCACAAATGTGTCTACTGTGCGTGATATATAGGCTTAAGTGCAAGTCTGTCGCTCAAGTAATAATCCCGGTAAGTCGGGTACCGATCCTCAGGGAAAAAGTTCGAACAAATTCGTGATGACGTTGGAAAGATGAAGAAATCCTAGCTTTGACTCTAAAAGAAATGAAAAGATGATTTGGGGAATGTAACAACTACGACTAGATGCAAATTTTAAAGTAACTATTAATGAAACTAAGAACTAACAATATGCAACTACGCTAATTAAATAAAATGCTAATGATAAATGGACTAAAAATTTAACTATAAGATGAGAACAAGAGGTTGGATTACAATCCCCCTCGCCCTAGTAATTCACTTTGTAGGATACTAGATTCATAATTAAAACTTTAAATGAATCCGGTCTTTTTTAATCCTAAACATTCCATATATGAAGGATTATAGCCCGCATCATACGAAATCAAAGGCAAGAACAAAGTGGTGTCGCATTAACCAATATGCACTCGATTACCTAGGGTAAACGAGATCAAAAGTCCTACGACGGTTGCGATAGTTAAGCAACACGATTCCGTTAAGATTTTAAATCAAAAGTCCATTTCCCATTATGGTGAATCACATCGGGTGGGGTTCAAGCACCCCAACCCTTAAAAACTTAGCCAGACATGTTGAATCTAATGAAAAACATAAAGTTTAAAATGCATGAGTGTAACACCCCGTATTTTTAGTACATTTAAATTTAATTAATTCGGAAATTCAAATTTACTAGTGTGTTGTGATTTAATGAATTAATTATGGTAAAAATAAATTTTAAATATTAATCGGAGAGTAAATGGTTAATATTTAGGCAAATTAAATTACTGAGTGAATAGTAATAATCTATTTAAGTCATTTCGAGTGTCAATGACAAAGTATACACTTATCTCAACCGGAAGTCGGTATAGACAATATGGGGTGGGGGGATAAGTAAATTTATAAATTTATTCGGATTCCAATTTTGAGTGTACAGTTGAGTCCGGATGGGCCGAGATAGTCGGAAAAGTGTACCCCGGGGGTAGTAAACGGGTCACGGGACGTTTTTAGACATAGCCGGGCCCACTCGGGGGCATTTGGGTCACTTGGGCTTGGCCCATTAGTCAAAAAACGGGATTTAGTTAATTAATCTAATAAAAAGCAAATTAAGGGTTAGGAAACCCTAACAGCAGCCAAAGCCAATTGGGGATCAAAAGAGAGCCAACAAAGGTCATCTTCAACCTTGGGATTTAGCTCCAATTCAGACTCTACGAACCTTAAGGCAAGTGGATAACTTGCAATAGCATTAAATCTGTTTTCAATTCATATTCATGTGTAGTGAATAAGTAGAAATTCGTTTTTGGGTGTTAATGGTATGAACATGGGATTTTGAAAACAACAATTCTGATTTACGAAATTGGATGGTGATTCTTGTAAAATCTGATAATTGTGAGTTAATGCATATCTGGTAGAATGATATCTGAATATTTGGAAACGAATTTGATGATGAGATTTGGGGTATAAATGGGCTTAGGGTTAATGATGAAACTTTCCCCAAATTTAGAAATTGGAGTTAATGGACGAATTAATAATGTTGATGACTATTCTGGGGATCCCCAATGAGTTTCCTAATATGTACAAATGCTAAAAGGGATTTAGTTTTAGTGTAGAAGGAAATTAGGGCTTGAAAATTTTCGTCCATGGCTGTCTGTCTTCGCGAAGAAGACGAGTACCTGATCGATCGATCGATCGACGCCATGAAGTCGATCGATCGATGGTCGGCAGAAACTGACAGTTCGCCCAGTTTTGTTTATATAGAAAGAGAATTATATAAAAGTTGTTATGTAATTAATTATTGTTGAGAAATTAATGCATGAGTTAAACCTGATTAAATGTGAGTGAATTAATTAGGAGATGGGAGTAGAAATTTGGGTGGCACGTCAAAAATTGGTTGAGCGATATCGAGGTAAATTATTTTATTTAGTAATGGACTAAATAATTTAGAGTCGGGATTTAGACTCGGGTGAGGTTAATTCGGGCTAAGAGATTGAGTCCAATTAAATGGTGAGGGCAACATCAAAAGTAATTGAATTGATTAATGTGTAAATTAATTAATAATTCGAGTTGAGTAACAACCTCATAATAAAAATGGAATAGGCTCGTGTCACGGGTTTAGTACACGGTGTAGCTGGAACATTTTTATATATGTATATATATATATATATATATATATATATATATATATATATATATATATATATATATATATATATATATATATATATATATATATATATATATATATACGGTGTGTGATAGTATATATATATATAGTGTATGCCTTAATATCAGTGGTTAGATATTATTATACTCTAGTGCTATAGGGGGAGGTTACGCGCAGTGGATGAATCCCCTAGCTTGAGGAGTAGGGCGAGTAGATTCCCAGGTCATAGCGTCCGTTACAGGGGGTGAGGGGCATCTCACTTTACAGGAAGGAATATGACCGCCTCCAATCGTATACTAAACCAAGTTAGTGAGAGATTCTAACTTGGATAACTAGGGTATGTGAATATACCTAGTGTACTAGCACTTTAGAGAAATTATGTCCGGTGAGTATTTCTACTCGGGTGGATGTTAGTGATTTATGTATTTCAGTATGTGTGTGAATGCTGCAATATTTCTAAGTATATAATTAGGTGATTATTATATACGGGCTAAATAAATACAAGCATGAGTTGTTGTATATGTATAACGAGTGGAGAAGTTATATGAATTAAAAAGGGAAATGATTAATTAAGTTGATGTTATTAATAACTTAAATCATAATCACATTGTACTCAAATTAGAGTAGGGGGGGTACAAGGAGACTTTAATAATTATCTAGTCATGAAATAGGTAACTAGGTGATAATTAAAGCGTTAGTGGTGCACATTAGAGGAGGGGCAAGGAAGTTGTCCAGAGAGTGCGTCACTAACTAAAATATGAAGAGCATGCATATTTATTATTACTGCAAGTTAATCATTTGTTAAATTTTTTTTAAATGTTTTGGGTACTAACCCTTGCTATAAAAACTTTTAAAAACTCTTTTAGGTGTCCAACCACAGGGACGCCAGCCTTGACTCAATTCCAGGGATTCGTTGCTGCAGCATATGTGGATGTTGCGGGGTTTCGATAAACGCCTCATTTTTTCATTCTTAATGTAGAAATTCATTATTAGTTATTCGAGCATGTCGCTCACATTCCACTTATTTGTTTTAGACTTGTTGGGAGTTCATTCTTGTCTCTACGGGATTTATTTTGGACCGATGGTTTATTCGGTTAATTATTTCTATTTGTGGATGATTATTTCAGTTATCTGTGATTGTTGTATGGTTTTATTTTTTCGCATGGGTTTTTGTTTGATTAATGAAAGATAAAAATTAGCACCAGTCTATTTTTCTCACTTAGGTGGTTAATAATTTAATAAAACGACAGTGATGCTACGAATGGACCAAATGAGAAACCTGTTCTAACTTGATTTAGGACTGATCACCCGGGATTAATTAGGCGGGGTGTCACAATGAGTTCATAATCATAAAGAGAACTGACTTAAACATGCAAATAATGCTTGGAATATCAGGAAATCAGAAAAAGCATGCGAAGAAAAGTTTATCTAAAGAAATAGAGATGAAGAATACAAACTTTTGAAAGAAAAACCTTAAATTAATGGCTTAGAACTTGAATATTTGTTGAAGAAAGTGAAAATCTAGATTTCTTGGGTGCACGAACCCTCTAAAACTATTAAAAACCTAGCTCTCTAATGCCTACCCTCTGAAATAACTGAATACATCACGTCTTATTTAGTCATTCATCCATGCACAACTCCATTTGTGAAATAAAAAAATATTAAAATTTAGGTCCGTCGAACCGGTTCGAATTTTATATGCTTACTGGGGAGAACCGGTTCGCTTTTCCAATACTGCCAGGAACTTTTGAGCTGGAAATTTTTCTAAGTCTTTTCTTCTCTTTTTGCTTCTTTTCCATGATTTCTTCCCAACTTCAAACCTTCATAACTTTTCACTCGTAGCTTGGATTTGGACACCGTTTCTTCCTGTGCGCTCCTGGAACCAAGAACTTCAATTCTTCAGGGAGTCTGTGTCCACTTCTAAGTGTACGATTATAAAATTGTCCCTCAACTTTCCTTCTCTTGCTTTTCATCTTTCTTTCTCGACTTTGAGTTTTCTCCTTTCTTTTCTTGAAGGAATTTCCTGGAAAATGTATGAGAGAAACACAAAACTCGATGTATTGCATAAAAAAGGTTAGGTAACACTAATATAAAAGAAATCAATAGATTTTACGTTACACGAGGTGATAAAAACTTATAAATTAAGGAGATAAATATACAATATTTATTCCTAATCAAATTTGTGCATTAGGATTATGCACATGCTGGGTATCCAAGACCACAAAATCAACTGGAAAGACAACTACCCACCTTAATCAGGACATGCTCAGTAACACCTCTTGGAATTTTAACGTATCGATCAACTAAGGATAAAGTAATATTAGTTGGCCTTAAATCTCCCAAGCCTAATTTCTCATACACAGTAGACGATGGAAGATTCACGTTGGCTCCTAAATCCAAAAGGGCTTTCTCAGTGGTGTGTTCCCCGGTCTTGATGGAGCTCGTCGGAGTCTCTGGATTTTATACTTAACGGGGGTCCTATATGAGAAGATTGAGCTTACTTGCTCAGCGAGAAAAGCTTTCTTCAGAACGTTTGTGCTTCTCTTGAAGGTACAAAGGTCCTTCAAAAATTTAGCTTAGGATGGAACTTATTGTATGGCATTAAGCAACGGGATATTAATTTGTACGTGCTTAAATACTTCAAACATTTTGTCCACTTTCGAATTTTTCTTTTGCGGAACTAATTGTTGTGGAAATGGTGCGGACTTAGGTCTCAGCAAATGGTTTGGAAGATGAGGGAAAGGAAGAAGTCGGATCCACAGGTAGGCCCTTCTTTTCCTTACCTTTGTCGATTCACTCATGGTGGGTCGTGAGACATTATTCTTAACTTCTTTACCTGACCAAAGCGTGATTATAGCCTTAGCATGATCTTGGGTAGTGGACGTGCTAGTGTTATCTTGGATAACATACTGACCCCTAGGCATGTTACCCTTAGGATTAGGATCGGGTTGGCTTGGGAACAGTCCTTTTATTTCTCTCTCTCAAAGCATTGGCTAGTTGACTCACTTGTACCTATAATTTGGCAATCAATTAGATGTTGGCATGCAAATTTTGTTGTGTGGATCGGAGGACATTTTTGTGGTCTATTGAAATTGCAGGGTACTTTGGGCAAGTAAATTCATCGTTTCTTCTAAAGATTGAATCTTTTGGGGTGAAGGGAACGACGGTGCGGGGGTGCTCTTTTGGAAACCTGAGGGTGGGTTACTTAAAGATTGACCTCTATTACCCTGGTATTGACCTTTAGACCATGAAGAGTTGGGATGATCCTTCCAACCTGGATTGTACGAGTTGGAAAATGGGTCGTACTTGGGCTTGTTTTGATAGAGGGCGTTTGCTTGCTCGGTGAGAGCTTTATCGGCCAGAAGGGTGGGGAAACTTTGAATGAGGTGGTCGAAACTATCGCAAAGCAAACACATAGGTGACCCTACATGTTGCACGATAGCATGTATGGATCGGTTACCCTTTTTACTCGTTTTTAAGGCTTCTAATCGTCGAGCTAAGGTCGACACTTTTGCATCTAGTCCAAAACCTTATTCTTCTGGGTGAGCATTACCCTCATTAATTGTGATGGTCCTCAAATCCCGATGGGAGGCCCATCGCTGGGACTTTTGAGCAATGGATTCTAAAAACGACCATGCGTCGGCCTCACTCTTTTCTGTGAAATATCCACTACACATAAGTTCAAGCATAGATCGAGTAGCCTCATACAAAATCTGGATTTGACGACCTAATTCGATGCCGTGGTGAGGACATTGTAGGATTAAGTCCTTGAATCTTTCCAAGTACATCCATAAAGTCACTACCTCTTTTTTATTGAAAGTATTGATGGCATGACGTATTGCCGCCGTCTTTTGGTTAGGGAAAAACTTTTGCAAAAATTCAACACTCAATCGATTCCGTGTAGTGATTGAATTTGGTTTAAGTGAGAGTAACCAACTCTTACCTTTGTCCTTCAAGGAAAATGGAAACAATTTTAGTTTAACAATCTCATTGGTGAGTTGTTGTAACCTAATCGTTCCACAAATTTCTTCAAACTCATGCACGTGGAAGTATGGGTCCTCCTTTTTTATGCCTCGAAATATGGGAAGTAAATGAATTATTCCCGACTTGGACTCGAAATTGTTTGCATTATACGGGGGAAGAAGTATGCATGATGGTTGGCTTGTCCTATTGGTATAAAAGACATCATTTAGGGCACGAGTTGCTAGCTCATCTCCCATCTCGATGAAAATCGAGGTGCTACCTTGACAGTAACGGAAATACTAGACTCCATTCTAGCTAAACGACCCGTAGAATCTCGACACCAACCTTTCGTACACTGCGCTCACTCGATTTTTTATTTATTTATTTATTTTTATTTTTATTTCTATTTTTATTTTTATAATATGGAAAGCAAATAATCTGACAAAGGTCCACAAAATTCCTAAGCTAACACAAAGCAATTTTGAGTTTATCTAAATTAGGTGAGAGGAAGTTCAATTTTTAAGATCTAGTTTTCCGAGATTATTCGACGACAATGGGTCTCCGAAATAATCTCTCTAATTAAAGAGCTCCTAATTCTTAACAATGGAGAATTTAAAAGACGACCAACTCTGGACTATCGCCTCAATTACCAAATTTTTCCTCTAGGTAGGTGGTCGGTATGAAAACTCATTAAAAAACACCAATCCTAGTCAAAGTCAAAATGGCCTCGATTTGAAAATTTCGTGTTTGGATTAGCTTTTAATCGTAGCCTTGAAAAAAATATGCATATGAGCTATGTGACACCCTATGGCCAATGTCTAATAAATTTTAAATTAAAATTATGGCTTGGGTTATGCAGATGCCCCGGTAGCTTAATGATTCGTGGACCAAGGAAGGGAGATTAAATCCCCACCTTATCTAAAAATTGAGTTTTGCCCTTAAGTAAAATTATGCAATGTGCTTATTGAAATTTGCAAAAATAGTTTCACATAAGAGCACACAAGACTTACCTCCGACGTGGACTTTTTACGGTCACTTATTTACACCGGGGCGAAGTTTTATTTTACGTCGATAGGATGAAAACTTCTCCTCCATTTCAGTCGTCTCCGAGAGTACCTTGTGCGCGTGGCAAGATTACACAAGTAACTTTAGCGCTTTTCCCACGGTTGCTTTCCTTTACGTATTTTTTTTCTCTTTTCTTACTCTTTTTTTTAGTCTCTTCTTTTTGTTTTTTATCTGAAAAAGAACACAAAAACCATACTAAGCGTTAAGTGCAACAAAAATTATTAAATACAAAAATAATTACATCTGCACTTACAATGTATTTTTTGTTTTAAAGAGGAAAAAAATTAATAAAAGCACATTATAAGATTGGGAAAAAAAAAAAAATATATATATATATATATATATACTAGAAAAAATTTCTATTGGAAATAAATAAAAAAATATTTTTTTTTAGATATTTTTTTTCGTTTTTTGTATTTTTGAGTACTATTACGACAAAACTAGTGTTAAAAACAACTAGTTACTCATAAAAGACTTTAAATCCGATTTTTTGATATATATATATATATATATATATATATATATATATATATATATATATATATATATATAATTACAATAGCGTTGCCTCAAGATTTCCATAAAAGAAAATTAATATCGAAACTTTCAAATTTTTAGGTAGTTTATAACAAAACTAGTGTCAAAAACAACTATTTAGTAACAAAAAGTCTTTAAAAAAAATTCTAAAAATAATTAAAAAAAAAGGCTGCTGGAAATTTGAATGCTTGGATTTTTTTTTTTAAATTGGATTATTCTGATTTTTTTTAAATTAATTTTTTTTTCCAGAATGTAAGATATCTCAGAGTTTCCAGAAAAACAAAATTGTTTTTTAGGGGGAGTTTTTCAAAACTTTAAGTTCTTTTGTGAGAAACTAGTGTTAAAACAACTAGTTTCTGATGTAAGACTTAAAATATGTTTTTATATATATATATTATGAAACAAAATACACACTGTTGGAATTTTGGAATTTTTGGATTTTTTTTAAAAAAAAATTAGTGTTTTTGAGTACTTTTATGACAAAACTAGTGTTGAAAACAACTAGTTATTCATAAAAGACTTTAAATCTGTTTTTCTTTTATTCTGAAAATAAAAAAAATGATGCTGGAATTTTTTTTACTTTTTTTTATTTTATAAAACTAGTCCAAAAATCAATATTCTTAAAAGCGATCGAAATCCCTGGCACCGGCGCCAAAAACTTGTTATCAAATTTTAAATGTTAAAATTACCTAGGGTTGTATTTCGACCGGATCGGATCGACAAATGACCATTCGGAAAAAAAAAATCCGATTTTTTTGGAAATAAAATATTTGTTCCTATTTTCGATCCAATTTTTTCGAAAAATAAAAAAAGTTTTCGAATTCGAAAAAATCAAAAAATCGAAAAAAAATCAAAAATTCAAAAAAGATACTAAAAATTCAAAAAATTTGGAAATTCCAAAATTTCAAAAAAAATTAATATCGAATTTTTGATTACTCGAAATTCTCATTTTAAAGAAATCGAAAAAAAGATTTAAGCCAACATGTAAATATATAAAGATTTAACCATTTTTTTCATTTGTGTAAAGGATAGAGGGATATTCTCATTTTATAGAGGACTTTTTTGGGCCTCTCTTCCTCTCCTAGCCTATGTGGGACACATGAGAATGTTTGAAAATAGTGAAAATTGGAAAATATTTCGGAAAAAATTGAAAATAATTCGAAAAAATCGAAAAATTGTAAATTCAGAATTATTTCCAATATTCGATCCGATTTTTTTCAAAAAAATCAAAAATCGAAAACCTTATATACGTTCCAAAATCGAAAAATCTCAAATTGGATATCGGATAAAATTGGAATGTTCGGGAAAAAAAAACAGCCCTAAAATTACCTCAAGTGCACGGGGTATTGAAATATAGCAGGTGTAAGTACGGATCGACCCCACAGAGATTTTGTCATTTTTTATTAAGTATTAATTGTCCAACTACACATATGAGTGTATAAATATGATTGAGTTTCTAAAATAAAAATAAAAGAGGAATAAACGAACAAGTAAGAGCTAATATCAAATGTGGAAGAAACTAGGACGTTGGTTCCTTTTGTCAATTCTAATTAAATTTACACATTAATTTAATTTCGTAATTTCGAATAAAAACAAAAAATATACCGACTCTTGTCGCGTACATTTTGGAGAATAAAACATTATACGTGCGTTCAAATAATTTTAACGTCTCTTAAATTAGACACCATAAATTCCTATTTCCTTGAAAATATCACGTTCTAAATTTTAATGTGTATTTAAGCATGAGGTATCAAAACACCTAAGTACAAGCATAACCCATCAAAAATGACAACTTAAAATTTTTAAAACAATAATTTATAATTTTTTCTTGAGGTTTAAAAATACGCTTCCGTGTAATTTTAAGCGAATACCGAATTTTTTTATTTCAAATTAAAACACGTCGAAATATGTACGAAATTAAATTAACACGCATAATTTAATTAGTCATAACAAACATCACCTAAGTCCTAGTAGTTAAACTACTCATAAATCATATTTGACACACAAATATTGCAAGATGAAATAATAATTTTCATGAATAATGATCAACTTACAAAATTTGCGTCCAAGACGTGAGTTACAATACACGATACACTCCTCCAAAGTGTGCCTAAAAAATACTCTCTACACAGATTTTATCTTTAAAAGTGTGTTTATACTCTACCGCGTAAAAAGTGTTTTTCAATATCGAAATTGGTCCATAATTTATACCCCAAAAATCTGACACACCAAGAAAGTAGGACAAAATGGGGTATAAAACGGGGAGAACACTTACACATTTTTGGGGACACAAATACACATAGAGGAGAGGATGTGGGTATAGAATTTTCGGAAGCATGGGTTGGTGGGGTTTGGGTTTTGGTAGTGGGCAGGTGGGGGGTTTTGGTTATGGTCATGGGTTGGTTTTAAGAGCAGGTTTTGTTTTGTGGAAATGAAGATGCAGAATAGGGATGATGGGTGTGTTTTTGGTGTGGTGAGGTGTATGGGAGTAGTGGTGTGGTTGTTTGGGTGTATGAGTGTGTAAGGTAGTTAGTGTGTGTGTTTAATTTGTACACCTAATAAAACTTAACCAAATTATTTACGACTCAATTAAAATTGTAAAAATAGATAAATTATAAAAATAAATAAATTTAAACTATAAAATAATAATAGATTAAAAAAATAAAAATAAAAATAAAAATAAATCTAGACACAATAATATATAATGACATTAAAAAATATACAATGAGTCAAATAAAATAACTAACACTAAAATAGCACTACGACATATAAAATGACACACTCTAAATAATATTTACCTAAAAATAATTAAACAGTCAAAGTAACAATAAAGACTCTAAAAAAATTAAAATTAAATAAATATGATACGCACACAAATAGAACATCACAATAAATATGTACATAACTCAAATAAAAATATAAAAATATATAAATACAAACTAAACACACACACACAAGATATAGGTATGGGTTGGGCTCGGTTTAAGGGTTGGTTTGGGTTAGTGGAATGATTTTGACTTCGGGCATCAGTTTCAAACTTTGCACGGCATAATTTCTTTGTTTCAACTCTGATTGATACGTCGTTTGAACCCAGGTGTCCCTTGATTCAAGGCCTTCAATTTTCGTATTTTGTTCGAGCCCGAATTAAGTCATCTGAATTTACAATAGTGTCCCTGAAGGTGTGTAGGTGACCTTTTCATGCTCAATTTGCGTTCGGACTTCAGTGCTTGCCTTATAGACCTGTCAATACTCAAAAATAACCTTGCACAAGTGATTAAAATGAATATAAGATATGAGCATGAAGTTCTCAAAATTTCATTATTAACCCTATTTATTCTAAAATTTGTGTTTTTCATTTAAATAACAAAAATAACTTTAAGAACTTTTTTTTAATGATGCAACGGGATTAAAAAGGCCTATATTTGGGTATAAATGATACAAAATAATGTACTCATCAGTGCTCGAGTGATTTTTAATATGGGAGCTTCACACTTCTTTGTTAGTTCTGGATTCGCTAGTACATCCGTCATTATAGGTACATCCTCCAATGTTATTATGCATGTGTACACTCCAGTAGGTGGGGGAGTTGCATTATGCCAAATTTGTAGAGGTGTTATCGTAAAGATCGAGAGGCTATGTTTTGCCACTGACTTATTATTATTAGATGTGGGTACTTATGATGTTATATTGGGGATGGATTACTTGGAAACTTACCACACCCATATTGATTATCGAGAGGCGGAGATTGCGGTCACCTTTTTAGGGAAGGATATGTTCCTCATTGTCATGCCTAGACTTGAGGGGGAGTCTAGCACCCATTTATGGTAGATTTACGCGACTATGTTCGAGGAGGTTGTAGAATCTATAGATTCTATCAGAGTAGTCAAGGAGTTTTGAAAGTATTTGAGGAGGTACCGAGGTTATCGACCTATCCTTGGGCACCTGAACCATTGTGAGAGCACCTTATCATATGGCTCCTGTGACAATGCAAGAGTTACGAGAGTAGACACAATAGCTTTTGACTTAAGGGGTTCATTAGGAAGAGTGCATTTTAATGGGGAAATCTAGTATTGTTAGTGAAGAAAAAGGATGGTACACTTTAGTTGTGTTAATTACCGCGAGTTGAATAAAGTCACAAAACGAAATAAGTATTCATTGCCCCAAATCAATAACTTATTTGAACAATTGATGGGAGCATCAGTCTTTTCAAATATCGATTTATGCACAGGTTATCACGAGTTGAGGACTAGGGAGGAGGATGTGCCAAACTCGTTTTTTCTCACTCGTTATGGGTCTTATGATTTTATAGCCATTCCATTCAAACTGACTAATTCTCCTACTGTCTTTATGGATCTTATGAATTGTGTATTTTGTCAAAATATGAATCAGATTATCATTATACTTATTGACAACATACTAATATACTCACGCTCGGAGGAGGACCATACTCATCTTTTGAGTTTGGTGCTGGAGACATTGAGGGAGAACAAGTTGTATGCTAAGTTATTCAAATGTGAGTTGGCTTAAGGAAGTGCAGTTCCTGGGGCATATCGGGTCGGAGGTCGGGATTTTCGTTGATCCTAGCAAAGTATCTGCGGTGATGGAGTGGTGATAACACATGATGCCGATCGAGGTTGGGATCATTTTAGGCTTGGTGGGCTATTATTGTCGATTTATTCAGGGATTTTTTAGAATTACAGGATTATTGACAACCTAACTTATAAAGACATATCGTTTGTTTGGAATGCCGATTATTAGCAAGTGTTTGAGGAGCTTAAGGAGAGGCCCACCACCACTCCGATTCTTGCATTGCATTGGGGAGGAATTGAGTATATGGTATTTACACAAGCTTCACTTTAAGGTGTGGGGAAAATTTTTTATGCAAGAAGAGAGGCATATAGCTTACGCCTCTCGAAAGTTAAAAAAACATGAGAGTAATTTCCCAATGCATGATTTTGAATTAGCAGTGGTGGTGTTTCCCTTCGAGTTTGGAGGCATTATTTATTAGGAGAATGATTTTCATTATTCTCCGATCATAAAAGTCTGCAGTAGTTGTTCACGCAGAGGGATTTGAATATGAGGCAGAGGGATTTGAATATGAGGCAGAGGTGATGGTTGGAGTTTATAAAAGACTGTCAGTTTTTTATCCAATACCACCCAGAGAAGGAAAATGTGGTGGCTAATGCAATGAGTCATATGCCGGTAGCTATATTGGTCATTTCATGGGCGGAACATGGAGAGGACTTGCCTGATTTATGGGGTGAGAGATGGAGTACGATGATTGAGATAGACTTATCGAATGTTTTTATAGGTGTGATGATGGTTACCTCGACCATTATTGCACGGATAGTTCAGGCCCAGTTGATAGATCCATTTTATCAACGAAAGGTGAAGTATCTACAAAAAGCAAAGTTCCCTCCTTCTCGATTGGATCGGACGGGGGTTTACAGTTCCAAGGATGGCTAGTAGTGTTCGAGGATCCATAAGTGTGACTAGAAATGTTATCCAAGGCTCATGGATCGTAGTACATTACGCATCGTGGAGGGGACAAGATGTATTTAAGGTTCTAAAAAATGCGGGGCGTGGTTGAGGCGTGGAGGCCAAGCCTTAAGCCTTAGAAGCCTAGGCAGGCCTTGGCGTAAAAAGGCGTGAAAAGGCGTTTAGGTCTTCTTAATATATTTTAATATTTTTTAACCATAACAAGGCTATTAAAATACTAAAATTGTACATATCATAAAAATATGTCTGAATATATGCAAATTAAAATACAATTTGATTGTTTTGGATGAGATAATGGTCCGATTAGTAAAAAAATTCTTTAAAAGGCGATATCGTTTCGTTAAAGCATTGTTGTTCTTAGAAAAAAAAAAGTGCGCCTTAAGGGTTTTACCAAGAATAAGGCGTAAAAAACTTAAGGCGGGGCGTTTCTCCCAAGCCTGAAGCCTAGGCGTGCCTAGGCAGAGCCTAGGCGGGTTTTTTAAAACAGTGGATGTATCAAAATATGAAGTGATCGTATTAATAGCCCAAAATGAAGAGGGATATTGCAGACTATGTATCCCAGTGTGCTACTTATTAGTTAGTAAATGTGGAGCGCTAACGACCAGCTGGAGAATTACAACCTTTATATATCCCTCAATGGAAAGGGGAAAGCATCTCGATGGATTTTATTGTTGAGTTATTGCGATCGCAGTGCGATCATGATTCCATTTGGGTTATTGTGGATAGATTGACTAAAGTGGCCCCATTTCCTACTAGTAAGGACTGATTACTCCATAGAGAATTATGAAAAATTATTAATAGCCGAGATCGTGAGACTACATTGGGTGACCCTAGACATTGTGTCATATAGGGTAGCACTTTTATCTCCCATTTTTGGAAGGCATTCGAGTATTCAATGGGAGTTCAGTTAGGTTTGAGCATAGCTTTTCACTCACAGTCGGATGGCCAAATGAAAAGGGTGAATCGAGTGTTAAATTATATGCTGAGGGCTTGCATGTTAGACCTCACGGGTAATTTGGATGTACATTTATCATTTGTTGAGTTATCTTACAATAATATCCATCAGAAGATGACTCGGATGGCACCGTACAAGGCATTATATAAGTATCCATGTCATTTGCCTAGTTGTTGGGAAGGATTAGAGGAACATCGTATGTTTGCACCATAACATATCAAGGACACTTTGGAAAAGGTGGCACATAGTCGGGCAAGAATGAAGATAGCCCAGGATCTTCATAAGAGTTATGCTAATAAGAGGAGGAGTAAATTAGTGTTTCTAAAAGGAGATCAATTGTTGTTGAGAGTATTCCCAATGTGAGGTGGTTAAATTTGTAAGGAAGCGAAAGTTGCCTCGCCGATACATAGGCCTTTCACGATTATTGTGAGAGTGGGCCCGATTGCATATAATTTAGAACTACCAGATCTTCTTTAGATGGTGCGCGATATTTTTCATGTATCCATGTTGAGGAAATTCTTGAGGCATGAGAATGAGTATCAGCACATAGATCTAGATGGGCTTGAGTTGCAATAGGATGACAGTTACGAAGAAAAACCTGAGCGTATCCTTGACCTTAGAATTGAAGGTCATTCCACTAGTGAGAATTCAGTGGGGACATCATAGTGATGAAGAGTCCACTTAGGAGCGCAAGGAGGACATATTGGCGAGATTTCTAGACTTATTCTAGCCAGGTATATTCCAATTTTTGAGAAAGAAATTTCTTGAATAAGGTAGAGAAATGTAAATCCCCGTATTTTCCCTATATAATAAATGGAATATAACATGTGCTTGAGTGAGATGTAATGTAACAACTTACTTTTTAGTATATAAATAAAGTTTGGAATTTAGAATGATTAAAAACATTAATAAATATTTTAATTATGATTCAAGAAAAAAAATATATAACTAACAGAGATAATAATAATAGGATAGTGTTATTTTCTATTATTGATTACAAGGATGATGGATTGTGAGGGTTAAGACTATTTAAAATGAGGCATTTTGGGATTAGCTACTTAAGATCCTAAATTAAGCCCAAGCCCAAGTAGGTCTTAATAGTTAGTATTAAACAATTAGGAAGATCATATTAACAAAACATAAATTGGGGATACAACAGCTTGGAGAGAAATAGGCTAAAAGGAAGAGAGAAGATTTTGAAGATGTGAGCCCTACTTCTACACAATTGGAGCCAAGTTTAATTTGAATTCTTGTATAATTAAAATTTTTATAAATTATGCCTATTCATTTTAATTAAAACCCTAACTAAGTAATTTAAATATGATTTAGATGATTTGAATCAAGAAATTTCATATTTAATACAATTAGTAAGTAATTAGGGTTGATTTAGCATCATTTTGATTTAATCTTCCAAAACATTGTTGTGTTTTGATAAATTTGAATAGGTTTAATTTGTTATTATAATCCATTCAAAACCCATAAGTTATATTCTTTAATATGTAGGGAATTTAAATCAATTGGTTGAGAATTAAAATATTAGGGCTCTTAAGAGAGAAAATGGATTTTAATTAGGTTGTTAAACTTTTATTAGAACTTTGATGATATAATTGAGTTCCAATGATGTTTTGTATGTAGATACATCATGTATATATTATATGGATCATATATGAAGGTTTTCTAGTGGTTAATAGAATATTGAATTGCATTTTGTTGTTTTGGGTAAGACAAAACCCATAAGGGAGAAACTTTAAAACACTGAAGCACACAGTCGACTTGCCCTGCCCCCCGATCGACCGGTGACTTAAAGATTTGGTAATTTCTCTTATTTTTTATTTATTTTATAATTGGTAATTAGGAATTGTTTCAGGATGACTCCTAACCTAAATAAATGCATATTATCTTGTTTTTAGTATGAATTGGATTACTTAAATGTAATGTAATGAATGGATTTCCTAATCCCTTTAAAATGAAATTAAAGTGGATGAATTTAGCTTGGTACTCAAATTTCAGGGTTAATGTGGTTCTAAATTTTTATGTTCTTTATGTGATGCAGACCATGCGTGAGTACTCGTAATGAACATACTAAGGGGGTATTCCATTTAAAAAGGGCACGTATGACTCAAACTGCAATGGTACCTCGGTGAGTAGACGATATGCCTCAGTCAATTTTTACCCCTGGGTCACACGTCTAGGTACCCGTGCCCGAGATGGGTTACGGGGATATTTCTTTCATATAACCTTGGATATGGTAGGCTATATGATTTATGGGTAGGGGTGATAATTTATCTCTTTCCTTGATGTGGTCTTAAGTTCAGGATGGCCTAAGGCTATACTTAGTTCACCCGAGTGATCCTCAAAGCCATTAGAGCTAGGCTTTCGTTACTTGATTTATTTATGAAGATTGTTATTGTCTCAAAGGATAATAACCTTTATGATCCTAAAATTCCCTATTTGATTATCTTAAAGGATGTCATATCATTATTGTCTCAAAGGATAATAATTGTTTCCACAGCCTTGATTATCCTTGATTATATTAAAGGATAATAACCTGATGAGACATATCAACCAAGAACATAATATCATATCTGATTTGTGAAAAAAAAATGAACACCATTGAGAGAAATATACAATCTCAAATTCAATTAAGATTATCGAATAATAAAATAAATAAATGAACACCTTTTAGGAGAATTTTCAACTACCACTTTCCCCCCTTATTTTTAGCAATTTTTGATTGAAACGTTTAGCATCTCATATCCTTAGTGTAACCTAATTTTGGATAGATTGAAATCTCTGAGATATTTTAATGTTAAATTTCTCTTTTGCAAGTGGTGGTTTCGAGCAAGTACAAAGATGGGATACTATTTCCAACTTTCAAAGGTACCACTAAAACAATAAAAGTTATAGCCCTAACCACTTCTTCACTCATGATTTTGATGTAGCATAAGATTTTTCACCTTTTTCTAAATCACGAAATGATAATCCTTACATACACATTTTAAGAATGTAGGCACACTTTCATGAGTCTAATTAAGCTTTGAACGCTTTGTAGATGTCCATACATCATTGTCATTCCTTAAAATGTGGATAACATGATGTGGAAGGAAAGATCAAGGTAAAACTCAATAGTATCTTGAGTGAAGGGAAAATCAATAATTTATCTATTTAAGCCAACTAGTTAGTGGAGTGAACATTATTGAAGTGAAAAGTTTAAGAGTTTAAGTCACCAAGAAGATGTGGATGTGTGTATAATGCATATAAATGAAGAGTAGGGGAATTTATCAGCCAATAATCCCTTTTCTCGAATTTTTTAAGTTACATATAAGTTTCAATTTTGATTTTATGAGATCATCGTATCAAAGTTGAACACCATTATGAAAATACAGAAACTATGATTATATAATTTTATGAAATTACGACAATTTAATGTTTTTTAGTTGTTTCGTTCCAATTGCTTAAATTATAACTTTATCATTTAAAACTTCATTTGTTCTTAAATATTTCAAATTTCTTATTTTTTTAATTGTCACAAAAAAAACCAGATCTTCTTTAAAAGTTAATTTTTTCCAACAACAAAATGTGAACTTTTAAAAACATTAAAATTGAATTAGTTAAAGCATGTGTTTAACAAAATCAAAAATTTCTTAATAAGTTTTATTTCAACCTTTTCTGGGTAAAAGTCAAAGAGGAGACAACCAAAACTTCTGATTTTCAAAGGTCAAAGGAACCTTGAAATTAGGTTCATTCAATAAAATTATGAATTAATAATACTATACTTATAAATATTTGAATTAGTTGATTAGATAATCTAGTGATTATCATTTTGGGCATTAGGAAAGTTCTATACACACGTATGAATTCATTTTTCAATATATGTTTTAATATATTAATTGAAATTTGATTAGGGTACATTCTGAGTCCAAAATTTTCAGAAAAAGTCTAGGAAATAAATTGATCATGGTAACTCAAATTTTGGACTAAAAAATAGCTCAAAGTTATTTGATCAATGGTGTGAAGTGACATTAACTTTATAAAACTAAATAAAACTCCTTTTAGGTAATGAGTTTGGAGGGAGTCTATAGCTTACATAATGGAATAGGGTTAATGTCTCATGTGTATAAGGAAAAATAAATAGTCTAATTCTCCAATGTTTTAAAGAAACCGTTGTAATTTAAATTAATCAAATGACACTATTTAAAGTGTTAATTAAGGGAATAAAAATATTGGAACATAAAAATTTATGACAATCCCTTTTAACACCGCAAAACATAACAACATCGTGGTAACATCTCGGGGTCAGGCAAAAGGGAGCAAATGAAAACTCCTTATAAAATTGCTTGGCCCGACGTGGATGCAGATCTGGACCGGCCCATGGGATTAGTCTGGTGCGTGAAAGTTTATCAAATCACCCTTGTCAAATAAAAAACTAAAATATAAAAAATCACTCATAATATATTTTCATTTAAGTAAAAATTAGACTAGTACAAAAAATAGCAACTAATAATTAAGTCTTGTTTAATGTATACACGCATTTATAACTATATAAAACACAATTAAACTCCGAAAATATAAATTCATCATTTTACTTGTAAACTAGATTGAATATATTGCACCTTAAGTCCATCCACAATGGGTGCCTTTCAAATACTCTAAACGGAGAGTATTAACGGAGGATATTGGAGAGTGGCTCATAATGGGGATTTGTAAAAATCAAGTAAACATGAGAATGTTACCCGTTTGAGAGCCATTTAATTTTAAACTGTTCATCAAGGGCGTGAAAAAAAAGGTTGTTTAATTTCAGATGCAAGAAAGCCATGAATAAACCTAATGCTCCCTCCTCCACCAACCCCCTCCCCCCCCCCCCCCCCCAAAACGAAAGAATGTAATCCGTCTAGACCACAAACAACTAATATTCTTACGTCTAACACAATTTTCCTCACTACCAAATATCTCATAATAGACCCATAATTTTATAAGAGAGTTAAAGGAGATTTCTTTCATTTTTTAACGAATTTGAATCTCTTGTGGGTAGGGGTGTGCACGAACCCGAATAGACCGAACGGACCGAAAAAATTGAACCGAACCGAATACACTTTTTCAGTTTTTTTTTAATTTGATCTTAATTCGGTCTAAAAATATATAGGACCGCATAATTCGGGTTAGTCTCGATCTTAGATCATAAAAAATGGTTTTAGATCGGATCAGAACGATTTCATTATATATATATATATATATATATATATATATATATATATAATTTCACAACTCACTCACGCCCGCGGCTAGTACCCACCACGCACTGCATTTTGAAACCCAACCCAACACAAGTTCATAACCCTAACTTATTGTTCAAAATGCATTTTATTTTCTCTTTTTCTACGAATAAGCTACAGCCGACAAACCCACCCTCCCACTTCCGGCAGCAAACCTCACTCTCCTCTTGCCCACTCTTCCCTTCCCTCTTCTCGGCTCCGGCAGCAAACCCACCTCCCACTTTTGCTGATTTGATTTTTGTTTGGATCTGAGTCTAAGGTTCATCAAGACCAACTATTGTGAGGTTAGTTTTCATTTGTATGATTCATCAAGAACCAATCTTGTTTATTTTCGGATCTAATTTTGTTATTTCACCTCCTTAAAGCTTCATTTGATGTTCATCAAGACCAACTTTCGGTTCTGATCAAGGAGACTCATCAAGACCAACTTTTGTGAGGTTTGTTGTTTTTGGATCTAATCTCGTCATTTATACAGAGTTGTTGGTACTGTTGTTCTTTACCTCTTACCATACGATCTGTTTATTTGTTTGTTTTGATTGTAGATTGAATCTTATCTCACAACTATCCTTTATATGGAGGAACCACACTCAAAATCACAGTTATGGGTATGTTTATTTATTTTTTAATGGAGATATATTATTTTAATTATATAATTGTTTTTGAGTCATTTTTTATCATTGTGAACTTTTAATTGTAGGTTGATGATCCAAAGTTCATCAATGCTATCGTACATGGACCAATTGACCTTAATGTTGAGCCACCTACATCACTACAGAAAAAGAGGAAAATGGGTCTACAGTATGTGATCGCTTCACTAAGAACAATGATAAAAAAAAAATTCTAAGGCATCATGTAACTATTGTGGTATTACGTATGCTTGTCATGTTAGAAAAAATGGGATTAGAAATTTATGAAACCATATTCCCTCATGTCAAACGTATCAAAAAGCGTGTTTGAATGTTTTAGATGACGACAACAATGGACAACCAAAACTATCTTTTATTCCAAAGAAAGATGATGGGGGAAATGGTCCAAGTTTAACTCTTTTACCCAGGTCGTTTAACACCGAGGCTTGTAGGCAAGGACTTGCGAAAATGTTGATGATTGATGAAGTTCCATTTAAGTTTGTTGAGAATGAAGGTTTTAGGAGAATCATGGCACTCGCGCCACCGAGGTTAATTATACCAAGTCATACCACGATTGCGCAGGATTTCATCAATCTTTATAAGGTTAAAAGTTGCATTGAAAGGGCAAAGGGTTTGTCTTACAACCTATACATTGACATCGATTCAAAAAATAAATTATATGTGTCTTACGGCCTACTTTATTGACAAGGATTGGAAGCTTCACAAAAAAATACTTAACTTTTGTCAAGTTAAAAGTCATAAGGGTGAGGAACTTGAGATTGTTGTTGAGGATTGTTTAATTAATTGGGTAATTGAAGGTATTTTCACAATCACGGTTGATAATGCTAGCTTTAATAATGGTACGATTCATCATTTTAAAAAAAATAACAAAGGCACCGTATTAGAGCATAAGCATTTTCATATGAGGTGTTGTGCACATATCTTAAATCTAATTATAGGTAACGGTTTGAGGGAAATTGATGAGTTAATTGCGAAAGTGAGGAGGGCCGTAAAATATGTCATGTCTTCTCCATCTAGGTTGAATAATTTCAAGAAATATGTTGAAAAGGTAAAAATAGAATCAAAAAGTCTATTGTGCCTAGATGTACCAACTAGATGGAACTCCACTTACATGATGTTGGAGTCGGTGTTAAAATTTAAAAAAGTCTTTGAGAGGATGGACGAGGATGACGAACAATATAAAAAATATGTTGGGGAGGAAGATGAAAATGATGAGGATATTGGAGGGAGAGGGGTGGGGGCAAAAAAATTGGGTTCAACAAATAGTGAGGATTGGGATAAGGCGAGAAGTTTTGTGAAATTTCTTTCAATATTTTATCTGCAACTTTGAAATTTTTTGGGACATTGTATGTCACCTTAAATGCCTTTTCCACGAGATTATCATATTTCAAAGCAAGTTGATATCTTTGAGAAACAATGGAGATTATTTTTTATCTACTATGGCGGCAAGCATGCAATCAAAATTTGAAAAGTATTGGGATGTGGAAAAAATAAACATTTTATTGTTTGTTGCAGTTGTTCTTGATCCTAGATATAAGCTGAAGTATGTTGAATACTTTTTTAGAGAGTTGCATGGCTTTGTTTTGGCAATAGACTTGGCTAGGAAAGTAAGAGATACTTTAGTTCGACTTTTTGATTGGTATCATAGAAATAGTTCTTCTAATACAAATCCGGGCAATACAACTCCAACACCAAGTTTTGTCGTGCTTAATGATGATGATGATGTGGATGGACATGCGTTTTTGTTATCTCAATATAAAAAATATTTGGAAGCGGAAGATAACTTTGTGGTTAAGTCGGAAGTTAAAAAATATTGTTGAAAACATCTGAGATGGGTAGTACAAATTTTGAAAAAATATTGTTGAAAAAATATTGTTGAAACCTTGTGGATGGACATGCGTTTTTGTTATCTCAATATAAAAAATATTTGGAAGCGGAAGATAACTTTGTGGTTAAGTCGGAAGTTAAAAAATATTGTTGAAAACATCTGAGATGGATAGTACAAATTTTGATATTCTTAGTTGGTGGAAAAATAATCAAAATAGATTTCCAATCCTCTCTCTTATTGTCCATGATATATTAGTTATTCCCGTATCTACAGTTGCATCTAAATTCGCATTTAGTACAAGAGGTCGTATTCTTGACCCATTTCGTAGCTCATTATCAACAAATACGGTGTAAGCACTTGTTTGTGGTCAAAATTGGCTACGCTCCTCAACAAAGCCAATCAATATTCAAGATTCGTTGGATGACATTCAACAACTAGAGAAACTTGATTCGGGTAACAAATTGTTATATTGTGATATTTCATCTTATTTGATTGTTTAAATGCTATTATTGATAATCTTGTTTTTTAATGATTTGTAGAATTGTTGGGAGCTACAAGTTGAAAAGCTTAACGCGTAGCGGTATGGATGCGTTGGAGATTTGAAGAATTTGTGATACTTTGTTATGAATATATTAATTATGTGGCGGCATACTTTTGTATCCGTAGCGCATTATTTTATGGGTATTAGTTGTTTGTTATTTTTTTATGGATATTATTAATTATTTTATATGAGGATGGTAAAATTGAAATGATTTTTTTTTAAAAGGTGTTTTTTTTTTAGAAAAAAAGTACTGTTTTTTAAAGAAAAGTGTTTTTTTAATAATCTTTTTTTAAAAGTGCTATTTTTTTAAAATGTTATTTTATAAAAAAAGAGTTTTTTTTATTTTTAAAAAAGTGTTGTTTTTAATAAATAAAAATTTGTTGTTTTTTATGGGTATGAACTGAATAGAACCGAGACCGAACACGGATCGTTTAAAAATCGAATAGAATTGCGATCGATTATTTCGATTCGATCTCAATCCATAATTTTCTAAAATTGATTCATACAATTCTATCTCAAAAATACTTTAAAATCGAATCGAATCGAATCGGATCGCGAACACCCCTACTTATAGATTTAAAAGACTCATTATTTTTGCTTTTTATAAACAACTTTGTACAGCCCTTAACATTCTAATTGCATGTCAAAAGAAAATCTTACTTGGACTTTTCCTTTGCCCAGTGTGAACTCTGACCTTTCCAAATTCCAAAGGTGTCATTTATTATTTAGTACAACTACCTACTTCGTTTACTTCCCGCCTTTACTCCTCCCTCTAAAAGAGACTGACTTCCACCTTTGCATAATCCACCCCTCAACACGTATACACGCGACCTAGCGAGTCAACAGAAGCAGCTAAAATTACAGGTAAATGAAAACTTTCCAGCTACGGCCCAATCTCAGTCCTTGGTCTAATCACACCATTAGGAAGAAAGTGCGGCGTCTGTGACTGTGAGGCTAGAATATCTCCTTGAATGACGAAGAAGCTCGGAAACTTTGATTGTGTATCTGTCACGAGATTATAAAGGCAGCTATTATTAGAATTTGGGGCCCAATCTTTCTGGTCTCTCTTTCGGCTCACCTCCCAATTCCAGTATCACTATTTATATTTATTTTGAGAAGTGTGTCACTGTTTATTTGATAGCGCGTTTAGTCCACCGTTTTTTCACTCTGGAAAGTAGACCTGGCAAAATGAGGCACGACACGATAACACGATACGAACCGACACGAAATTATAAGTTAATGGGTTGACCCTTAATGGGTTCGGGTCATATCGGTGCCAACCCAATAAGACACGATAGTTAACGGGTCGGGTTAGGGTTGACCCCCTTCACCCGTTAATACCCGATAAAACCCGTTATGACCCATTAATTTAAGTAAATGAGATTTTTTTTTGGAACTTATAGATAATTTATGTAGCATAATGTTAATTTAATCATAATGAATTTTACTAAATAAGAGATTTAGTAATGTCAATGAATTAATGAGTCTATTTGGATTCAAAAATGAGATAATATGTCAACTTGAATACAATTAAAAATAATCATTATCTTAATGGGTATTAACGAGTGAACACGGCACGAAACGATAACATAACGGGTCGGGTTTGGGTATGATTTTTTCACACGATAAAAAAGTCACCCGTTTAGACACGAACCCAATAAGATCTGAACACGATAAAAAACGACACGAACACGGCTCGACACGACCCATTGACAGGTCTACTGGGAAGGGTATTCTTTACTTGACCTTTATTGCTCTAATAAGAGAGATGTTAACTAGTGACGTTTCAAAAATTATGCTCAACAAAGTGTAAAGTTTGTTTAAAATATTAATTAATACTAAATATAAAGGGTGTTTTTGTATAAACCCACAATAACTTTTACCAAACCCCAACTACCGTTTCTTTTTAAAAAAAGAAGCTATTTAAAAGTCCATGTTGTCCCTTTTAACAGCCCAATAAGCCTTCAAAATTTAACAAGTCATGGCCAAACATTCAACAAGTCCGATAATCAGTTGAAGTACCTGAAATTAAAATATTATATCTGTAAACAATTCCAATCTAACTCAATACATAACCCAGAACCAAAACACGATCTTTATCAACCGAAAAAAATACTCCAACACATAATATATAGAAAATCGATTGAAGAACCTTGATTGCTTGTTAAATTTCAGTATCAACTATCAAACTTGTATGAGATTTAAAGGAAGAAAGATTAGAGATAAGGAACTCAAATATGAGTTCATGATAGTGGTCTTTGAATATTTTCACTCCTGCAATGATTCTCATGAAATTTCCTTAATTTGATGGAGGAGAGAGATTGGGAGAGCACGTGCACAAAAATGGCAATGAAACATTATCCGGAGATATTCTTTGGAGTTTGTTGTCTATCAATTTTTAAAGATTTTTTTTATAAAAACCCCATATGATGGGGGCGATTAAATGGTTACAAGCCCATCTGTGTGGGGCTTTACATGGTTAGGGTTGTTAAAAGATTATATGGGTTTATATAAAAAGACCCAATATAAATTCGCGCGATGCGCGGGCTAACCTGTCGGTCCCAATATATATTACTTGTGAAAGTTGGAAACTGAAAATCAAGTCCCTGATTTCAAAAAGATTTGAACAAAAATCCAAAAATCACTCAACATACATTTTTTGATTAAGAGGCTTTAAACCTAATGCCGGTCAATAGAAGACTTCTAGACATAATATAGACATAAATATAAAATTAAAAATGAGAAATAAGTATATAGTGTTGTATGTTTTAGTTTTATCAAATCATAATGTACAAAAAAATGAAGTTAGGAAAAAAAATATGTGTCAGTGTTTTGTAGTATTTTTTATTTTTGCTTAACCAATGGTCCCACATTTGTTTTTTTTCTTCAAGGGAGTCAATTGTATTGTATTAATATGACAAAAAATAACTTTACACATCCACGACTTAAAGATCTTTACTAATAACAAAAATAATTAAATAGTTCATCGAAACATGAAAAACAAATTTAAATTGCAAAATTAAAATCCATGTGTGTGTACACAACATAAGAAATAATTGAGCTTGTTATTATTCAAACAAACATAAGCACACATCAATTGGTACTAATAAATCAATACAGATTTATATACGTATAATTCCATGTCAGCAAACTAATAGAAGTATAGTGTAGTTATATACGCTTTCTTTAAGGGAATGGGGAAAGATACAATTGGTAAGTCCAAAATGCTCGTAAAAGTGGGAACCATATTATAATGTAAAATGAGGCAAAATAATATGAAAATAAACATGACATACTAAATTTCAAGTGAACAAAACATAAACCAAATGAAATCACATCTTTTAATGTTAATGATTATTAATAATCACGACAATTACTTACTTGCGATTTATAACACTTGTAACAATAAAAAAAACTGACAAAGGTGTTAGAAATTAATAGTTTATATACATAGGTATTTTCAAATAGTGTACGTGTGTGGTTGTGAACCCAATTACATGCATAGAAATATATTCCAATTTTAATTACCATGTATGAAAATGGGAATTCCAAACAAACTCTAGTAGTTAACATAGCAATACCAAATCAAAATCCAGGTATAAAAATGGATCAATATATAAAACTATATTTTATTTAGATTTTAACAGATATGGGAGATGGGTTTAGAATATGGGTCAAGTGGTCTTGGGTTAAAATGGGATTGAACAGGATATTGTGGGTTATTGGGTCAAGGTATGGTTACTGTTTCCAATTTGATCCCCACTACCCACCCCCAACAGAAATGGTATTGCCACCACCAGCACTACCACTAAAATAGTTATCATGGCCACCAGTAACATTGAAATTCGATCTCCCACCACCGCTTCTATAGTTTCCCACTCCGTCGTATCTGCCATCCCCTCCGTTGTACCCACCACCACCTCCGTAGTATCCACCACCAATAAAACCACCACCACCTCCACCAAAGCCCCCGCCTTGTGGCCTTTCATTTGCATAATTCACCCTTACCATACGACCATGTAGATTCTGTCCATCCAAGCCCTAAATGGCAGATGAAGCATCCTCAGTAGAGGAATAAGTAACAAAGCCAAAACCTCTAGATCTATAGAAGAGAAAAACGAAGAAAAAAATTACCTTATATCAGCTCCGGCACCTATGAAGGCCTAATCGTCGGTGAGTTTTGGAGGAAAACTGAAAATACTGGGGAAGTTTTGGAGAGAGACAGATGGCCTTCAGAGGGTTTTTGAGTTTTGTTTGTTATTGAGGTATCGTGTAGTTTTTATTCGATAAAATGAAGAAGATGAACAGGTGAAATGGGGAGAGAATGAAAAATGGCGTAAAAATTGAGAGAGCGTGGGAACAGTCAATAAAGGGTGGAAAATTAATTGTATGTAGCAAGAAACGAAGGGTTATATAAAAGATGGGTGGACCTTGGAAAGTAGAAGAGTGGGAAAGATGAACGATCAAGAAAGAGGAGAGAGGGACGTCATGTGATTAATTGAGGACAAAGGGTCTGAAGTTTTCATGGAATCCTACATGGATATGCTAAATAAAGAGCAATGCAAACGTGGATAGGCTAATTGCAGAGAATAATAAATGCCTTATTTTGCATTTTATAGTAGTAAGAGATTTTGGTTAATATATTCACTTATTCTATTATATTTGCCATTTTATTAGTTCATGCAATATTTTCATTAGTAATAGGTACTTAACAAAAAGCTCATAATATATTTTATCTATTAAATAATTGAATCGCTCATAGTATTCATTTAATAAAAGGTCACTCACCTATCATTTTCTCCCTCTTTCGTAGGATCACTCGTCATCGGCAAGCGATCGACCGTCAGCATCGATCACCGATGGGTGATGAGGTGGGCTAGGGGTGCCGCTAAAGCGAATAATATTTCATAAATGATATATGCTTATATGCTTAGGGGGATTATTAGACAAGAAAATATCTCATTTTAGATATTTAATGGGTATTATCATGAGAGACTAAACATTATTTAACCCTTATAAATAATAATTCGATATAAGCATTTATTTATATATATTTTTTGGCTTGCCCCTATCTTTCACATTAGTCTCTATTAAATTAAAACTTTAATGAATTAAATACCACAATTTTTTATTACAAAACACTTAAATTCAAATAATATACTCTTCCAATATCAAACACATATATTTTTTCTCTACTTTTACTTCTACTTCACCTAACACATGTTAAGATACTCTCTCTCTCTCTCTCTCTCTCTCTCTTCCCTGTTAGTTTATATTTCTATACATCATTCATATCGTCAATCCACCAAATGCCCATCGTCGAGCCACCATCCCGCAATATCGAGCCCTAATACATAGTCCACTCTTACTATAGTTCGTATATACACACATCTAAATTTTAACTATGATTTTGGTTTGTAATCAAATTTTCAAGTAAAGAGAGATATAAAGAATTAGAATTATGAAATGATGTTAAAAAATTAAATAAACCCTCAATTGTTAATCAAATATTATATATTCTTTGTAAAACAATATGATCAACTCATACCTTAAGAATAATAGAGAAAACACACACTGCTTTTTATATGGTATCTTTCCTTTTCCATGCAAGTTATAAGATAGGGCTCATTATCATCCCAAAATTTTGGTCCCTCCAGGTCGATGTATCATAACTAGATAAGTTTGGATGTACCACTAGGCTAAAAGAAAAAGAAAATTAGCCAATATACAACACTAAGAGTTGTGCTTAGATAAACTCTAGTCCAAGGATGGCACGAATTAGGTTCCCAATGGCAAGGACCAAAATATCTTTAGGAACCTAAAGGGTATGTCGATTATAAGATGAGATATGAGATTTTTACAACTAACTAGATGGCCACATTCAAGCTATGAGATAAAAGGCATAATTAGTTTTACATGAACCAATCCATTTACAAACCACATGGACAAACACACAAACCATCACAAAAACTTCCAAAATATCTACTAACTTTTAATCCATGTTCCTTGTGACCTTGTATCATTTATAAAAAAGTCGAGGCACCGAAATCTCATTTTTGTCCCCTCACTTTTAAATTCAAAAATCCAACTAATTTGTTCCAGTCAAACATGGACGATGACTCTTATAAGCCTATACATATGCATAAAATCAGGTGGAGAACAACAATGAATACAATAGGAAGAACACCTATGAAACAAACCCTTCTTACTGCCTTCTCTTTTACATATATCTTCCATAGTGCTATAATGGTTATTGTTGGGATTGCATACTAAAGGTCAGGGTTCATTAGTGAGTATGCGAATGTCCATTTAATAAGAATCTCCACAAATAATGTTTTCATTATATATTAATGCATAAGAATCTTTTATACTTTCTAGTAGATGATTTGGAGCTTAAAGTTTGACTTACACACGAAAGATCAAATTGTTGGTTCTTGTAGAATATAAGTAGTCTTAGATGGATTTGGATACGCCAACGATAGGATTGTAAAATGATATTTTAGTAGGTATGTATTAACGGTATAGCTTTGAATTATTGTGATGTACACTTGGTGTGTATTGAACGTGATCAATTTGACATAGTTATTTATATATGAACTATAATAGACCATGTTGATACTAAATTTATTCTGCTGACGTAGACCAATTATGTGGAAACACGTGTCAATCTACATGGCACCCGCGAACATTTTTTGACAACACCTTGACTCCAAGGAACTCAACCTCCCCGACTAACTCAAGTGCTCCGAGCAACAAGTGTTCTCCGAGGAACTTTATTGTACCGAGAAACTCATATATGCTGAGCTACTGAGGTGGTCCGAGCAGTTTAGGCGGTCCGAGCTGCATCTCGTACACATCAGTAATAACCGAATAATTAAGAGGATTGAATGCGCATTAAATGCTGATTATTATCATACAGATGTACACGCCTATTGGACAACTATGTAATATTCTCACGCATGAACAGCCTCAAGGCTATAAATACATTGTAACCTCCTCATTAGCAGGGGGCTCGGAATTTCTTGGTAAACCCCTTATCGAGAATTCTGCAAACAGTCAGCAATAACACAAACAATGGACGTAGGCCATTCTTTCAAGGCTGAACCACTTTAAAAATCTTTTGTCTTGTTTAATTTTATCTATGATAAAAGAATTAGGTCAAATATAATTTTTTACATCAACAGATTGGCGCCGTCTGTGGGAAACGACTGTAATGATCGTTTTTCACCAAAACAATTCATCACCAATGGCTGATAATCCTGAATCCAGTAATCGAAATGCTGGAAACACCCCAAATCCATCTGCTCCACCAAACATCCAAGATTTGGCTGGAATAATGGCTAATCTAGCACAAGGCCAGACAGCTACGCAAGAAACTATGCGACAACTCATGCAAACTATCTAGGGTGGAGCGTCGACCCATTCAGGACAACGAAGCGTTCAAAGAAACACCCGTTTACTTTATTCGTGTACTGGGCATACCTATTCATATCGCACGGAAAGATCTGATGCTTTTTCTTATCAACTAAGGTCGAACTTCGTCAGTACGAGCCACATATACTGAACAACACATCACCCTCTCTCCAGAAAGGACTAGTGCATTGAATAAATTAAGTAGGGCCTCTCCTTTTGATCGATTGGGCCCTAGAAGGAATGGGAGTCCTCCTAAGGCTGTGTCGAGAAACTTTCGACGACCATTCGATCTAAAGGAAGGTTTTGCCCAATCACGACCAGCTGCTCGACATGACAGATCCCAAGAAGCGACTTCAACACGATCAATTGCTCGAACCAATAGCCCCGAGGAGGGAAATGGCTAAGGCCAAAAATCCTCTACAAAGAACTTTTATCCAAGGGACACCTTTTATCCAGGCAATTGTGGATTTTCCCACACCATCGAATTTCAAAGCACCTGTTGTGACTCCTAAATATGATGGAAAAATTGACCATGTCCTTCATATAGAACAATACCAAGCTGCTGTCGACATCTATGCCGTGCCCGATGAGATGAAATGCAGGGCATTTTCGGGAACTCTTACCAGATCTGCTCAAATATTGTACAATAATCTTCCTCGGGGGATGATTTCAACTTTCTTTCAATTGGCCGAGCTCTTTATTGGAAATTTCTATTTTGAAACAAAACCAGTTAAACGAGTAGCACACTTGTTAAGTTTCAGACAAAAGGCAGGTGAGAGCACCAGGGATTATATAACTCGTTTCAATAATGAGAAGCTCAAAGTTATTGATTACGAAGAAAAGACAACGATTACTGCTTTGATGAGTGGGATGTTGCCCAATAAATTGTACTACACTCTAGCCAAAGATCCACCCAGAACCATGTCAGAACTGATGGCAAAAGCGGCCAAAATCATGAATGCCGAGGATGCTATGGCTGCAAAGAAGAACATGGAAACCAAAGAGAACAAGGTGGAGGTCGATAAGGATAAAAAGAAAGAGCATAAGAACAATGGTGGTGACAAGCAGTCAAAAGAAAATCCATCATGGGAAATATTGAAGAAATTTGAAAATTATACTCCTTTGAAAGTAGACATAAACCATGTCCTGGAAGAAATCAAGAACAACGAGGAGCTAAACTGGCCAGAGAAGATGAAGACAGATCCTCACAAGAGGAATAAGTCCAAATATTACGAGTTCCATAAAGATCATGGTCACACGACCAAGAATTGCATACCTCTCCAGAATGAAATTAAAGCACGCATCAGACGAGGAACGCTGGCCAAGTATGTTGATCGGAGAAATGAAAGAAAAAGCAACGACTGAGCAAGGCAGAGGTCTAGATCTCCTCGTCGAGCAGAAGAAAATAATAAAAGAGATCATGAAGATGATCTTGAAGACGACCCCGATCTCCCCAAAAGACCAAGGTAGCCAAAGCATGAGGTATTTTCAATCCTTTTTGGATCATTTAATTGTAATGCTATTACAGGTGGAGATGCAGGAGGTGGAGACCTTACTGCAAAAAGGAAAGCTTACCTCAATGAAGCTCAAGCTTGTTCATACATTCAACGAATAAATCTAGCCGAGGATGATCGCCCGAGGAAGGTAAATAAAGAAAAACTGGTCATCGATTTCTCCAAGAACGACCTCGCAGGTGTGCTGTATCCTCATGATGACCCACTGGTGATCAAAATGAGGATGAAGGAAGTGATGATCTTAAGAGTACTAGTTGATAATGGTAGCTCGGCTGATATTATGTTCTACTTATGCTTCAACAACTTAAATCTAAAGTTATCTCAGTTGGAACCTTATCACAGGCCCCTCCTCGGTTTTGATGGAGAGAAAGTTTTTCCACTTAGGACGATCAAGTTAGATATGTTCATCGGTACATGGCCTGCTTGTCGAACAGAAAGAGTGCGCTTTTTTGTAATGGATAAGAATGTTCAATCAGTTTATAATATCATCATGGGAAGGGTAGGTTTGAAGAAGTTCGAAGAAGTACCATCTATTGTACATCAATGCCTAAAATTTCCAACCAACTTTGGAGTAGGAGTTGTGAAGGGTGACCAAAAAGTAGCTCGGGAGTGTTACTACTCATCTGCTGAGCAGGAAGAAGTGGAGGAATATAGATAAAGACTACCACCTATCAAGTGGATGAAGGTGCAGAGATTGAAACATTAGATCTTAGAGACGAGTCACAACTCGTGAAAGGCCAGGTGGTGGAAGCTACTAAAAATGTCATTGTGGAGGACGAGCACCCAAAACGAACAACTCAAATAGGTTCGTCATTGGATGCATCACTAAAACAAGAATTGATAGTTTTCTTAAAAAGTAGAAAAAAAACTTTTGCTTGGAGTTATGAGGACATGCCAGGAATAGACCCAAATTTCTTATGTCATGAGCTCAATGTAAATAAGGAAATCAAGCCAGTGAAGCAGAGAAGAACAGTGTTCAGCCCCGAGAAGAACCAAGCTATACAAAAGGAGGTCGAGAAGCTCCAAAAATCTAGCTTTATTGAAGATGTCAAATATCCAGACTGGTTAGCTAATGTGGTGATGGTGAAGAAGAAAAACAATAAGTGGAGGATGTGTGTAGACTTCACCGACCTCAACAAGGCATGCCCAAAGGATCATTTTCCTTTGCCCCGAATTGATCAATTAGTCGATGCTACCTCGAGACACGAGCTGTTGAGCGTCATGGATGCTTATTCTGGTTATAACCAAATTAAAATAAAACCTGAAGATAGGGAGAGTACCTCTTTCATTACCCCTAGGGGAACTTATTGTTATAATGTTATGCCTTTTGGTTTGAAAAATGCAGGTGCAACATATCAGCAGCTGATGAACAAGGTATTTACAGACCAAATCAGTTGCAATATGGAAGTTTAGGTTGATGATATGCTGACGAAGAGCAAGAGAGCTGCCGACCATCTAATTGACTTAGGCCAGACCTTTGATCAATTAGATAAATATCAAATGAAGTTGAATCCCACCAAGTTCATATTCGGAGTACGAGAAGGCATGTTCCTCGGGTATATTTTCAACCAATGAGGAATCGAAGCAAACCCGGAGAAGATCGAGGCTCTATTGGGACTACGATCTCCAACGATGAAGAAGGAAGTGCAAAGTCTCACTGGGCGAGTTGTAACACTTAATAGATTTGTATCACGAGAAAAAGATAGATGCCTCCCATTATTCAAAACACTCCAAAAAATGTTTGAATGGAATGACGAATGTGAGAAGTCTTTTAAAGAGTTGAAGAAATATCTGGGAGCACCTCCACTGTTGTCCAGGCTAGTGATGGGAGAAAGATTGTACTTGTATTTGGCAGTGTCGAAAAATGCAGTTAGCTCAGCATTGATAAGAATGGAGTGCAAAAATCGATCTATTACACTAGCAAAGCCACTAGCGTTGATCGAGGCGAGTAGGAGAATGAGGCCGTGCTTCCAAGCTCATACCATAGTTGTGTATACTGATATGCCATTGAGACAAGCTCTTCATAAACCAGAAAAATCAGGAAGATTGATGTACTAGAACTCGATGAATATGACATAGTTTATGAACCTAGATCGTCATTTAAAGGACAAGCAGTAGCAGATTTTATAACAGAATTCACCTATCCTGATACCCCCGAGGAGCAAAAACTGAACACCGACCAACCTGTGGATGCTACAGGATCATCAGATTTAAACCCCGACCAACTTCGGTCGGGTGACGAGCAAGAAAGGATGGTCGATGAGCAGCAAGAAGTGATAAAGTAGGATAAAAGAAAACAATAGATATTCCACCGAGGAACTCTGTCCGATCAAAAATTTGAAGACGAGGTACCTATATGAAATCTATATGTGGATGACTCATCTTGCGCTACAGGCTGTGGGGAAGGGATTATTTTGAACAGCCTGGATGAGGTCGATGTGGAGTATGCTCTGCGCTTCCAATTCAAGGCTTCTAATAATGGGGCTGAATATGAAGCTATGATCGCAGGTCTTAGTTTGGCAAAAACCATGGGGGCAGAGCAGGTTATCGTATTTAGTGACTCACAATTGATCGTAAATCAGATGCTAGAGGTATATGCAGCCAAAGGAGAATTAATGATCAAATATCATGCAAAAGCAATGGAGATTTTATCAAGCCTGATTGCAGTACAGATAATTAGAATTCTAAGGTTGGAGAATGCAAGAGCAGATGCCTTAGCACGGTTAGCCTCAGCAACACGCACTGAGCTATGAAGAACAATCCCAATAGAAGTCTTGGCTAGTCGGAGAATAGATGAAGATCTGATGATGAACTTTATTACCCTAAATTTAGGGCCGTCTTGGATGGATCCCATCAGGGCATATATTGAGGAAGGGAAGTTACCAACTGACAAACTCGTAGCCAAGAAACTGAAGTTTAAAGTTGCTCGTTATGTGTTGACCAATGGTGTTCTATATAGACAAGGAATTATAGCAGGTTTGCAAAGATGTGTACATCCCACCGAGGTGAAAGACTTGATCGAAGAAATCCATGAAGGGTTTTGTGGAGCCCATGTAGTAGGTCAGACACTTTTGTAAAGAATAATGATACAGGGATACTGTTGGCCAACTATGAGGGCTGATTGTATAGCCTATGCAAAGAAATGTGACAAATGTCAACATTTCTCCTCTACCCGAAGAACTACCCAAGCATTGTTATCTCCCATTACTTCCCCTTGGCCATTTGCCATGTGGGGAATTGACTTGGTCGGGCCACTTCTAACGACCAGAGGAAGGTTTAAATATCTCGTCGTCGCAGTGGATTACTTTACTAAGTGGGTGGAAGCCGAGCCTCCTGTCGATATGACGTACGAAAAGGTGTACCAATTTATTTGGAAGAATATCATCTGTAGATATGATCTTCCCCATGCATTCATCACCGACCATAGAACGCAATATGACAACGAGGAGTTCGCTGCATATTGTCATCAGTCAAACATATTGAAAACCCACTCTGCACCAGGCCATCCCCAGAGCAATGGGCAAACTGAGGTGACAAACAGAACGCTGCTGAATGGTTTGAAGAAAAGACTGGATGATGCGAAGGAAAACTGGATCAATGAGCTACATTCTATGTTATGGGCTTATCGTACTACACCACGAGCAGCAACAGGAGAATCTCCATACATGCTGGCATTTGGAAGTGAAGTTGTTATACCTGCCGAGCTGGGCCTCCCAACACATAGAGTGCTGAATTTCAATTATCCTATCAGCGACTTGATGAGAAGATTAGATTTGGATATGCTCGAGGAAGTTAGAGAAGAAGCAGCAATCAAGAATGCTGCATACCAACAACGAACAACTCTGTTCTACAACAAGAGAGTAAAGAAATGTGATTTGAAAGAAGGGAACTATGTGCTAAAGAAAGTGATTCAAAAAAACAATAAACTGGAGGTTAATTGGCATGGACCCTACAGAGTAACAGAAGTTGTTCGACCAGGGACATATAGGTTTGAAACTTTAGAAGGGGAGGAGTTTAAGAATGCATGGAACGCAGAGCATCTTCGCAAATATTACCAGAAGTTAAATCCCCATGTAATGCAGTTTTCTTCAATATGAATAAAAGTTTTGGATGTTTTGCCCAATTCTCTCCTTTTGTTGAAATTTTTTTCGAAGTACTAGTGCTACACACTACGCATCAATCCCAAAATTACCAACTACGGTTGGTTGGGAAGAAAATCCACCAGCTAAGGTTGGTCGGGAATAAAAATCCACCAACTACGGTTGATCGGGAATAAAAAATCCACCAACTATAGTTGGTCGGGAATGAAAAAAGCCCAGAATCACTAACTACGGTTGGTTGGGAAGAAAATCCACCAACTACGGTTGATCGGGAATAAAAAATCCACCAACTATAGTTGGTCGGGAATGAAAAAAAGCCCAGAATCACCAACTACGGTTGGTTGGGAAGAAAATCCACCAACTACGGTTGGTCGGGAATGAAAAAAGCCCAGAATCACCAACTACGGTTGGTTGGGAAGAAAATCCACCAACTACGGTTGGTCGAGAATAAAAAATCCACCAACTATAGTTGGTCGGGAATGAAAAAAAGCCCAGAATCACCAACTACGGTTGGTTGGGAAGAAAATCCACCAACTACGATTGGTCGGGAATAAAAATCCACCAACTACGGTTGGTTGGGAAAGAAAATCCACTAACTACGTTTGGGCGGGAATATTTGGTTAAACGAAGCAGAATCATGTGATGAAAGTCGTCTAATGGCTTGGAATTAAAAAGTGATAAGTCATTACAATAAAAAGTAAAACAAAATTTTTGATACTTGTGACATTTTAAATTACCACCAACTCTAAGTTGGTCGAAAAACAAGATAGCACCAACTTTGGTTAGTCGTCCAATAATTACCACAAACTCAGAATGGTAAATAATAGAATTTTCACCAACTACAGTTGATCGACAATTTAAAACAACATAAAATATCTTTATACATGCACGTTCATTAGTAAATAAAAGAAATGTTTTACAGAATATTTACAAGACAATGACAATCAAGACTGCAAAGAAAACTAGAAGTTTTTCATTAAATCCAGAACAAAATACATTGAGAATGAAATACATAAGAAATTATTACATCAAGAATCCTATTCTATTGGTTTCTTCCCCTCTGCCTTTGAAACAGGTTCTTCACCAGCAGGAGGATCGTCTAAGGCATAGGGGGAATTTATGAAATTCAGATCTTTGAGCATCCTGATGTTCATCACAGATGGCCGATCAAGAAGGTGCTCCGGACGAGATATCTCGAAGTTAGAATAAAGACTATAGTCACCGAGATATTTTGAAATCAGGCATTGAGGAATGGCCCGAGTAGGAATCCAGCTCATATCAAGTTTGAAAGGTGGCACTGGCAACTCGAGCAACCCAGGGTCATAATAATCCCACAAATAGTGACCCTGTTCCAACTGCAGCACACCCAAAGCATTTAGCCATCCTTGCTTGTACCCCTCGTTGTTCGACTGCTGGATCCGTTCATCAAGGTGATAGAGGGCTTCATTATAACCAGCCATCCAGAACTCTCTAGGCTGCTTGTGGAATTGGTAGGTCAACCTCTCTAACTGCTCGTGAAGATTCTTCACCAGATTTATTTTGTTCTCCAAGGCAGAATTTTGGGCAGTAAGTTGCTCGTCGAAGCTCTGAATCTTCTTAGATATCTCAGCTAATGCTTGATTCTTTGCCATCAACTGGAAAGCCTGATTCTCCAAGGCTGCCTGCGTTCTATCTTCTTCAACAATAACCCGAGCTGCCCTTGCCTGTCCTCGATAAGCTCTTGCTCGTCCCCGAGCAGAAGTAGAAGGCCTAGTCCTCTTTAAAGTTTCCAATTCGTCTCTCAAATTGGCATTTTTGACTTCTAAGAAAAAGAACCCCTCGTCGTTAACAGGGACCAAAGCGTTCGAGGTAGATGCTGCAGATTTTAGCTGAGATATCTCTCCTCGCAAGTTATTGTTTTCTTGCTCTAACAGTTTGACGATTTGCCTATGTTCTTCAACCTCGATCTTCAAAGTCCTCTCCTTCATATCATAAGCGGCGACCAACTTATCATATCCTTTATCAGCATTTAATTACTGATATTTTTTCTCATACCCCTGATGTAAAAGGGCAGAAGACTCCTTGTATTGTTGTTGAAGTTCGTCAATAGTACCCTGGAGGTCTTCAATCATCTCATAATATGCCACATTATTAGAACCTGCACAGTTGAGCAAGCATTTTAGGTACTGGTAGGCTTCTACTGCTCGCTCAGTTGTATCTGGACCGAGGATATCGAAGATTTATGCTTCATTCAGGTCAGCATGGCCAGCCTTGAAGTAGTCGTTGCATTTTTTCATCAGTTTTGTATCATGGGTTGCCAAGAGCTCCATTCTAGCCATAAACTAGTAAAGAAAAGATATAAAAAGAATCACTAAGAATGCAGACAGAGCAAGAAGAATAAAATAGATTGATAATAAGAGCAGAGCAAGAAAAAGGGAGTAAAGATACACAACCAAAATTTCAAATTTTATTACATCATGAAAAGAAGTACATGGCCCAAAATTACATTTAACAAAAAACAAAAAGAGCCCAAACAACTCTACACCTTCTCCTTGCTTCCTAAAATTTCCTCGGAAGGATTGGATGAGGAGGTAGGTTTATCGGTGGGAAGAGAAGGTTGCTCGGTAGATATGTTGGTCGGTTGGGGCTGCTCGTAATGAAGTTCGATGTAGGGACTTGGTCCACAACTATCATTGAAGACTCTTTAGAAGCAGCCTCATCCTCTTCTTCTTCACCAGGAGAGGGGGGAGGACCATGAGTATAACGTTGAAAGAGCTCAGAATCCTCAGAGACCTTTAGCTCTTGAAGAGCTGCAACCCAGCCATCTCGAAAGTATTTGAGACTGGCAAACTCCATCTGAGAGGACATGGCAGCTAAGCCTTTGTCCCAACCCTTGTCCCAGCCAGTACTGAAGGACTTCTTAATGGAAAGTTTTCTCTTTGTCTTCTCCGAGGAAATCTTCTAAGAAAAAAGTTCCTCAGCAGCCTTCATCTTTCCTCCCAGCTCCTGCTTCTAATGATCAATGTCACGAAGTCTGCCGAGCTCCTCTTCAGCAGTTTTTAGCTTGGTCTCAAGCTCTCCAGTATTTTTTAGCTTTTCCATAAGCTCATTATTCCTCTTCTCACATTCTTCCATTTTCCTCTCCAACTCCTTAGAGGCCTCCACAAATTTCTTTCTCTCTTGCTCGATGGTTTTTAGTTGCTTCTCCCAAGCAGCATTATCTTCGTCTTACTTCTGATGAGAATCCTTTAAAGACTATGTCAGACCTACAAAAACCTCCTCCACACATGATGAGGAGCTCAAAGATTTAATAGCTTCATCCTTCTTCAAAATGGTGTTGAAACAAGTTACCAACTGAAAAAAGAAAACAATTGTAAGTCAGTGCAAGGACATAACATTGAATAATGAAAGTTAAGATTAGTTATACTTACCGAGGCAATATGTTGAGCTGCCAAGGTGGTAACCCTCTCTCGAGAAAGATTTTCTTCAATACCTTGGATCTCGGGGATAATCCAAGACTTCACCGAGCTCATGGCAGAGCTCGGAGCAACAAAAGTGGGAACACCACTTCCAGCAGTTAGAGGTTAAGAAATGGATTCAGCCAATTTATCCGAGGAGATTTTCTTCAACTTCCTCGTGGGAGCAGGAACATTTTTTACCAAGGATGTGGTCTTGGTTGGTGATATAACTATAACCTCGCTTGGAGGAGAGACAGCAACAACCTTGCCCGGAGCCACAGGGGGCTTCTCGGCAACCTTCTTAGTAGCAGCTGGAGGGGGTGCTTCAATATTTCTCGTCCCTTCTTCTGGGACATCCTGCTTGCTTTTCTTTGCCTCTCCCGTAGTAGAGGCAGACTTATCAAAGAAGGCATGAGCTCTTCTTCTCTTCATTCTGTCACTGAGAGGAATATGCGATTCAGGAGAAGAACCTTTAGAAGCTGGTATTGGTTCTATGTCACTTATCACTGGACGAGCAGTAAAAGACAAAGTGTAACTCTTGTACTGCAACAAGTACGATGCTGATCTGATATGTTCATCGACAACAGTTTGGTGCAAACCCCAGATAAGTTTCAGATGCTTTAAATTAATCTCTGTCTCCTTTGGAGATCTTATTTTGCTATCAACTGTGAATAAATAAAAATTAAAATATCAGTGACACATTTTATCAAACACAAGGAAAACATAATTTCAAAAATAAAAACAACCTATCCCATTGCCATAGGGAGGGCATCTAGGACCCTGATATACATTATTTCCATCTAAGGGGGCATGTTGCCAATTTTTCATAACAACCCCATGTTCGAAGTAATCCCCGTTGGCATCTGGGAGATTGACAACTAAGGCCCTATTTAAAAACCTAGTTTTCAAATAAAAAGTGCTATCGCTGACAGCCCATCTATAGCAAAACATAATTTCTGGAATCCCTAAGCAGGTTCCATAGATCTGGTTTAACTTATGAACTCCATTAACTATTCTCCAAGTGTTTGGTGCTATTTTTGCAGGAACCACATCAAAATATTGACAGAACTCCAAACACAAGGGGTTTGGAGGAAAAGAAAAGCCACATTCAGCAACAAAGAGACTGGGGAACCAATGTTCCTCAGCCAAAGGAAAATAGTCAGAGGGTTCAGCAAGTTCCTCCAATATGACCCATGAAGGAATAGAAATATCAGAACGAAATTTATCAAGAGACTCCACAAGGTAAACCATGATGAACGAAGAAAGAAAAAGAGAAGGAAGAAGATCTTACAAGAAAAGGGTGGATCAGTTGACAATGAACAATAGAGGAAATGAATGCACAAGATAGAGAAGAAGGGAAGAAGTTCTGAGATGTAGATTTGAAAAAGTAAAAGGAAATCAATTTTTTTAAAGCGTTTAAATACTTTACCTCGGGAATAGAGAAGAACAATGATTACCAGGATGGATGATTGCGTATTCGGCGGCTAAAATGGAGAAAGTGAAACAGAAAACGAAGCGGTTATAGAAATTCAAAAATCGTGATACTATGTACTCAAAAAAGGAGTTATGTACAACGAACGATTGTCTAAAATCCATAAAGTTTAGGTAGCATAAATGTTCCATATTTTTCTTCAACATCAAACTATGAAACATTGGGGGATTCTGTTGATACTAAATTTATTCTGCTGACGTGGACCAAATATATGGAAACACGTGTCAATCTACATGGCACCCGCGAACATTTTTTGACAACACCTTGACTCCAAGGAACTCAACCTCCCCGACCAACTCAAGTGCTCCGAGCAACAAATGTTCTCTGAGGAACTTTATCGTACCGAGCAACTCGTATATGCTGAGCTATTGAGGCGGACCGAGCAGCTTAGGCGGTCCGAGCTGCATCTCGTACACAATAGTAATGATCGAATAATTAAGAGGATTGAATGCGCATTAAATGATGATTATTATCATACAGATGTACATGCCTATTGGACAACTATGTAATATTCTCTCGCATGAACAGCCTCAAGGCTATAAATACATTGTAACCTCCTCATTAGCAGGGGACTCGGAATTTCTTGGTAAACCCCTTATCGAGAATTCTGCAAACAGTCAGCAATAACACAAACAGTGGACGTAGGCCATTCTTTCAAGGCTGAACCACTTTAAAAATATTTTGTCTTGTTTAATTTTATCTGTGATCAAAGAATTAGGTAAAATCTAATTTTTTACATCAACAGACCATAAACATTTTGTGGTCATTATGAGTGATTAATCTCATAATCTGGATATAATTTATGAAAATATGAATTGGTTATTCATTAATTTGACGAATTGGGTGAGATTCATTTATAGAGCAAGTAGTTTGGTAGATTGGATAATGGTGATTAATGTATAGTGACAATTAATTATGGATGAAACTCACATCTCGATATAGAGATTGATGATACAACCATGATGAAACTTATAAGTTTTGATTATTTCAAACTAAGTTGGTAAATTTAATTACTCGACATATAAAATAAGTTAAGCCGGTGATTTTAAGAAATTTATAAGAAGTCGATTAAATATAATTGTCACTAATTTAATTTAATCGATGGGTATAAATAATCTTAATGCGAGGAAACTATTAAGTATTCAATATAAAGGAGCTCAAAATATGACTTTGAGATAGTGGACTAGAGTGTCATTACTATTCTTTAGTTGAATGAATAATATTTTATAGATATATATAATTAATTATAAAGTTTAACCAGGATACTTAATTATATAAGAATTTAGTCTTCTATTACTCCTTAGGTACTCGTTGTCTCCTAATTATATATAGGATCATTATAGATTAGAAATTACATAATAAAAGGTGGTAAGTTCGTGCTTCTTGGTGCCTACACATCAATGGCATATCTTGGCTTGAAAGGAATATCATGGAAGATCTTGAGGATTCTTTTACAACTCTCACCTTGAAAAATCGATTTTGGATAATAGGAGCATCAAAATAATCTAATTTTTTACTAGAAGTTCTTGATAGAGAGCGTTGTTGTAACACCCCGTATTTTTGGTACATTTAAAATTTAATTAATTCGAAAATTCTAAATTACTAGTGTGTTGTAATTTAATGAATTAATTATGATAGAATAATATATAAATATTAATCTGGGATTGAATGGTTAATATTTAGGGAAAACTATTTACTGAGTGTATAGTAATAATGTAATTTCGTCGCTTCGAGTATTAATGACGAGATATGTACTTATCACATCCGGAAGTCGGTACAGACTATATTGGGTGGGGGATAAGAATTTTTTATAAATTAATTCGGATGCAAATTCTGAGTGTACAGTTGAGTCCGGATGGGCCGAGATAGTCGAAAAAGTGTACCCAGGGGTAGTAAACGGGTCACGGGACGTTTTTAGACATAGTCGGGCCCACTCGGGGGCATTTTGGTCACTTGGGCTTGGCCCATTAGTCAAAAAACGGGAATGGATTAATTAACTTAATAAAAAGAAATAAGGGCTGGCTAAGCTTAAGCAGAGAAAGGAATTAAAGGGTTAGGAAACCCTAGCAGCAGCCAAAGCCAATTTGGGGATCTCAAAGAATCAACAAGGTCATCTTCAACCTTGGAATCCATCGCATATTCAGACACTACGAAACCTAAGGCAAGTGAATAACTTGCAATAGCATGAAAACTGTTTTTTCAATTCATATTTGTGTGCTGTTATGAATTTAAAATTCGTTTTGGGGTTCATGGTATAAATATGGTGCTTTGATAATTCTAAAGAAAACATGAATCTGTTTTGGCCGAAATTATGAGGAGTTATGTAAAAATCTGATATGGATTATTGATGTGTATCTGTTAGAATGATATCCAGATATATTAGAACGAATTTGATGAAGAAATTTGGAGTAAAAATGTGTTTAAGGAAAAGATGGATTTTCCCCAAAAATTTATGAATCAGTTGTTTATGGACGAATTGATGGTTTTTGTAGTCTTTCTGGGTTATCCTAATAAGGTTTCTAGTATACTCTGGTGTTAAGAAGGCTTAAAACTCATGTTAGAAGAGATTAGGGTTTAAGAAAATCCGTCCATGGCTGTCCTGTCTTCGCGAAGAAGACGAAGACCTGTTCGATCGATCGATCGACGGTCTGGGTCGATCGATCGACAGTCGCCAGAATCTGGCAGTTCCGCCAGTTAGTTATATAAGAGGGAATATTTATATAAAAACCTTATGCAATTAATTATTGAGAAATTAAATACATGAGTTGAATCTAATTAATTGTAGATAGATTAATTAGGGTTTGAGGCGAATAAATTAGAGTCGGGAATTGTGACTCGGGTAAATTTATTTTGGGCTACGGGAGTAAGTCCAAATTTATGGTGGGGGCGACACCAACAATAACTAAATTAATTAAAGTGCAATTTAATTAATACTTAGAGTTGGACCATAAACTCTTAATAATTTTAATAGGCTTATGTTACGAATTTTAGTGAACGGTATAGCCGGGACTTTTATATTTATATATATGGAGGCGTTAGTATATATATATATATATATGGTGTGCTCAATTAATATCAGTGATTAGATATTTATTACTATGGTGCTATAGGGGGAGGTTGCGCGTAGTGGATGAATCCCCTAGCTTGAGGAGTAGGGTGAGTATATTCCCGAGGTCATAGCGTTCGTTATATGGGTGAGGGACAACTCACTTTCAGGGAAGGAATATGACCGCCTCCAATTATTTATTTTTATCAAGTTGGTGTGAAAATTCTGACTTGGGATAACTAGGCTATGTGATTATACCTAGTGGGATAGCACTTTATAGAATTTACATTCCGGGAGTATTTTACTCGGGAGGTTGCAAGTTATTATATATATTACAGTATGATTGTGAATGCTAGAATATGATTAAGTATATAATTTTAAAATTAATTATATACGGAATATTTCTGAAAAGTGAGTTATTTCACAGGTATAACAAGTGTAGAAGTTATATGAATATAAGAAGGGAAGTGATTTAGTTAAGTTGATGTTACCAATAACTTATATATCAAAATCACTACATACTCAGTTAGAGTAGGGTGGGTATATAGGAACTTTGTTAATTATCTAGTCATGAGATGAGTAACTAGGTAATTTAATTAAAGCATTCGCAGGGTATAATAGAGGAAGGGTAAGGAAGTCCTCAAGAGAGTGCGTTATTAACTAAAAATATGAAGAGCATGCATATTTATTTATTACTGCAAGTTAATCATTTGTTAAATGTTTTTCAAATGTTTTGGGTACTAACCCTTGCTATAAAAACTTTTACAAACCTTTTAGGTGTCCAACCACAGGGACGCCAGCCTTGACTATATTCCAGGGATCCGTTGCTGCAGCATGTGTGGATGTTGTGGGGTTTTGATAGACACCTCATTCTTCATTCTTAAATGTAGAAGTTCATGATTAGTATTCGAGCATGTTGCTCACTTTCCATTTATTTGTATTAGACTTGTTGAGAGTTTATTCTTATCTTTTTGGGATTTATTATTTGGACCGTTGGTTTATTCGGTCAATTATATTTTTACTTGTGAATGATTAATTCAGTTATCTGTGATTGTTATATAGTTTTATTTCCCGCATGGGTGTTTGTTAAATAATGAAAGATATAAATTGGCACTAGTCTACTTTTCTCACTTAGGTGGTTAGTAATTAAAACAGACGACAGTGATGCTAAGAATGGACCAAATGAGAAACCTGTTCTAACCTGATTTAGGACTGATCACTCGGGATTAATTAGGCGGGGTGTCACAGATGGTATCAGAGCATCAGGTTCTAGCATCCTTAGGATCTGTACGGCTTTCTACGTTTCAGCGTAGCGTTCGGTTGTTATAGAGCCCTATTATTAGGACTGTTGATTATATTTTTCGCTTGTGAGATATCGTATTCCTGCTATTAGTTTTTGTATAAATTGTGTACTTACAATTCAATCTATTTTAGATGCCGCCAAAGAGACAGAGAGCGGAGAGGGCTGAGGCTAGAGATGAGGTGAGAGTGGCTCGCCAGGAGCCACAGGTACCGCCACCACCACCCCCACCCGAGTTGATTTCTACCACTCAGGTGGCAGTGATAGTGGCCCAAGCGGTCGAGACAGCGATGCGAGCTATGGCAGCTCATTTTCCACAGCCCCAGGCACCGCCTCCATTGGCTCCAGCAGTTCAGGCTCCAGTGGGGCCACCATCTTGACAGCGAGTAAGGGAGACCTTTCAGAAGGGTCACCCACCTGAGTTTCGAGGTAGCACCAATGTGGTCGAGGCTTGTGACTGGAAGAAGAACATTCAGCGCCATCTGCGCATGTTAGAGGGTACAGAAGTGCAGAAACAGATGCTGGCTACTTTTCGTCTATCAGGGGCAGCCTTACAGTGGTGGGAGTCCGTAACCACCGCTGAGGAGAGGGATTCGATGCCGATTTCTGAATTCTGGGTGCGGTTTGATCGCAAGTACTTCCCTCCAGCAGTAGAGTCTGAGATGAGAAAGAAATTCAACGAGTTGGTACAGGGTGACAGGTCAGTAGCAAAATATGAGGAGGAGTTCACCCGTTTGGCAAACTTTGTGCCAAATGAGGTGAGCGATGAGGAGCGGAAGAAGTCAAAGTTCATGGATGGCCTAGCCTGGAGAATCAGGCAACACTTGATTGGAAATCCGGCGTTAGTGACTTATACAGATGTCGTTAATGCCGCACTTGTACATTGCCAGGATCATCGTTTCCATACTAAGGGGAACAATAAGGCAGGTGAGCCGAGCCAGCAGGGCAAAGCGGTCACTAGTAGTGAGACGAGTGGCACACAGCAGCAGGTTATCATTCAGCAAGGGAATCAGGCTAAGAAGTTTAAGCCTGGTGGGTTCCGACCGGGAGGACAGGGGTTCAGGCAGGGGCAACCAGGCCGTAATCAGCAACAGCAGATTCCTCAGGGCCGACAGGGTCAAGGGAACAACGGGGGAGGCCACCCGGGGCAGCAACGTCAGGGCCAGCAGGGCCAACGACAGGGTGACGACCAGAAACGCTGTTTCTCCTGTGGCCAGCCAGGACACTTCAAGAGGGAGTGCCCGCAGAGGGGCAGAGGCCAGCAGCAGGGTGCCCAGCAGGGGCAATAGGGTCAGATGCAGCCAGCAGCGCCAGCCCCGCCCTCCCCTCAGCAGCAGGGGAAGATGCACTACGGACGTGTGTATAACGTTCGGGATGTTCCTAATCCCCTAGCACAGCAGGCGCCGCCCGCGATCGAGGGTACGCTTTCTATCCATGGCACTATGGGTCGGGTATTGTTTGATACGGGGGCTACACATTGCTTTATAGCTACACATTTCGCGAAGGCTTTAGGGTTGTTAGCCACCGCGGAGAGCACTGTTACGTGTGTCAACTCACCATTGGGGAATGGGTCGCTTATATTCTTTATATGTCGGGGAGTGGGGGTGGAGATTGGTGATTTGGTATTACCTGCGGACATGTTGGTATTAGATATGCACGTTCACGATGTGATTATCGGTATGGATTGGCTCGCTGACTATAGAGCCATGATTGATTTCTTCGGTGGGAGCATTATTTTTGCCATTCCGGGACAAGAGATGTTTGTTGTAGCGATGCCTCACCCATAGGGAGGCTCGACCGCTCATTTATATTACATTGAGGAGGAAACCTCACAGGAAGTGGTAGTTCCTTTAGACTCTATTCCTGTAGTAAGGGACTTTGATGATGTATTCTAGGAAATACCAGGATTACCACCCAGCAGAGAAATCGAATTTGTTATCGATTTGGCTCCGGGGACGAGGCCGATTTCTCGGGCACCTTACCGAATGGCCCCTTCAGAGATGCGGGAATTGAGGGAACAGATTTAGCAACTACTGGGTCAGGGTTTTATTCGGCGGAGTACATCGCCGTGGGGTGCGCCGGTATTGTTTGTGAAGAAGAGGGATGGTTCACTTCGCTTGTGCATGGATTATAGGGAGCTGAACAAGGTGACGATACGGAATAAATATCCGTTGCCTCGGATCGATGATTTATTTGACCAATTGAGAGGGGCGTCTTACTTCTCCAAGGTCGACTTGAGGTCAGGGTATCATCAACTGCGTATCCGAGAGGGGGATGTTCCTAAGACCGCTTTCTTGTCACGGTATGGATCATATGAGTTCAGGGTGATGCCCTTCGGGCTCACCAATGCACCATCAGTGTTCATGGACCTCATGAACAGGGTTTTCAGAGAGTACTTAGATCAGTTTGTCATCGTGTTCATTGATGACATCCTAATCTACTTGCGCACCGAGGAGGAGCATGCAGAGCATTTGCGCATGGTTTTGCAGACACTGAGGGATCATCAGCTCTATGCCAAATTAGGGAAGTGTGGATTCTGGCTTCGGGAGGTACTGTTCCTTGGTCACGTCGTGTCAGATCAGGGTATTGCAGTGGATCCGAATAAGGTGTCGGCGGTGAGGGAGTGGGGACAGCCCACGACACCGATCGAGGTGCGCAGTTTTTTGGGTTTGGCCGGTTACTACAGGCGATTCATTAAAGGATTCTCTAAGATTTCAGGACCTTTGACGAATCTGACTCGGAAAGGAGTACCTTTCAAGTGGGATGATAGTTGTCAATTAGCGTTCGACGAGCTAAAGGACAAGTTGACATCTGCGCCCGTGCTTGCATTGCCAAAGGGAGGGCTAGAGTATCGGGTTTACACAGATGCATCCTTACGGGGTCTTGGGGGTGTACTCCAGCAGGAGGAGAGGGCTATAGCTTATGCTTCCAGGAAGCTAAAGCCCCACGAGAGGAATTACCCCACTCATGACCTAGAGTTGGCAGCAGTCATTTTTGCTTTGAGGATATGGAGGCATTATCTTCTAGGAGAGCAGTTTACTCTATTCACGGATTACAAGTCACTTCAGTATCTCTTCACACAGAAGGATATGAATATGAGGCAGAGGCGGTGGATAGAATTAGTGAAGGGCTACCAGTTTGATATTCAGTATCATCCTGGTAAGGCCAATGTGGTAGCAGACGCATTGAGCCGAAGACCGACTGGGGAGATATCAGAGGTATGGAAAGCGAAGTGGAGTGAGCTCCAATATATGGATGACGTAGCCAAGGCTTGCATGTCAGCTTTATCCATCACACCCGAGATCATTATGCGATTTGTGAAGGCTCAGGCGGAGGATCAGATTTGTCGGGATAGGGTGGGCCAGTTGTTAGCTGAGGGAGCAGAGGGTTACTCGATTAGCTCAAAAGGAGCCCTACGCTTTAATGGGAGGTTAGTGGTGCCAGAGGATGAGGATTTGAAGCACGCTGATATGACAGAATCCCATGGTTCGAAATTTGCGGTACATCCCGGTGGGGATAAAATGTACCAAGATATGAGGAGGCAATATTGGTGGGCAAGAATGAAACGGGACATAGCGGAGTTTGTTTCGAAATGTGCCACGTGTCAGCTTGTGAAAGTTGACCACCAGAGACCATCAGGGATGCTACAGCCGTTAGAAATTCCCGTGTGGAAGTGGGAGAGCATCTCCATGGACTTCATCACAGGGTTACCTGTATCGCAGAGGGGTCACGACTCCATATGGGTTATTGTGGATCGGTTGACTAAGGTGGCCCACTTTTTGCCGGTACGCACAGACTTTGAGACGATGCGTTATGCACAGCTATTCATAGCAGAGATTGTTAAGCTGCATGGAGTGCCTATAAATATTGTATCCGACCGAGACAAAATTTTTGTCGCCCACTTTTAGCAGAGCTTTCAGGAGGCAATGGGCACGGAGTTGCGCTTGAGTACAGCATATCACCCACAGACTGACGGACAGACTGAGAGAGTTAATCAGATGTTGGAGGACATGCTCAGAATGTGCATTTTGGACTTCGGGGGAGGATGGGAGAAATATCTTCCTTTGGTAGAATTTGCGTATAACAACTCTTACCAATTCACGATTGGCATGGCACCGTTTGAGGCACTGTACGGGAGACCTTGTTGTTCACCCGTTTGTTGGTTAGAGATGGGGGACAACAAACGCTTGGGGCCGGAGATTGTTCAAGAGACATCTTCCAAGATAGAGTTGATTCGAGGAAGAATTCGAATAGCTCAGGACAGGCAAAAGAGTTATGCTGACGCTTCTCGACGACATGTGGAGCTAGAAATTGGGGACCAGGTTTTAGTCCGGGTATCCCCAATGAAAGGGGTGATGAGGTTCGGCAAGAAGGGTAAGTTAGCACCGCGATACGTAGGACCTTTCCCTATTATTGAGAGGGTGGGACCGGTGGCGTATAAGCTTGGGTTACCAGAACATCTTCAGCGGATACACGATGTATTCCATGTGGCATCGCTGAAGAAATATCGAAGGAGCGAGAGATCCTTTTGGCACATTCCACTCGAGGAGATCGACTTACAGCCAGACATCTTGTATGAGGAGAGGCCGGTAGCTATTCTGGATCATAGTGAGCGGAAATTACGATCCAAGGTTGTTCCATTGGTTAGAGTACAGTGGGGTCATCACAATATTGACGAGTCTACCTGGGAGCGAGAGGAGGATATGCGGGAACAATATCCAGAGCTTTTCAACGCAGGTACAATCTAATTTCGGGGACGAAATTCCTTTATAAGGGGGGGAGTATGTAACACCCCGTATTTTTGGTACATTTAAAATTTAATTAATTCGAAAATTCTAAATTACTAGTGTGTTGTAATTTAATGAATTAATTATGATAGAATAATATATAAATATTAATCTTGGATTGAATGGTTAATATTTAGGGAAAATTATTTACTGAGTGTATAGTAATAATGTAATTTCGTCGCTTCGAGTATTAATGACGAGATATGTACTTATCACATCCGGAAGTCGGTACAGACTATATTGGGTGGGGGATAAGTATTTTTTATAAATTAATTCGGATGCAAATTCTGAGTGTACAGTTGAGTCCGGATGGGCCGAGATAGTCGAAAAAGTGTACCCAGGGGTAGTAAACGGGTCACGGGACGTTTTTAGACATAGTCGGGCCCACTCGGGGGCATTTTGGTCACTTGGGCTTGGCCCATTAGTCAAAAAACGGGAATGGATTAATTAACTTAATAAAAAGAAATAAGGGCTGGCTAAGCTTAAGCAGAGAAAGGAATTAAAGGGTTAGGAAACCCTAGCAGCAGCCAAAGCCAATTTGGGGATCTCAAAGAATCAACAAGGTCATCTTCAACCTTGGAATCCATCGCATATTCAGACACTACGAAACCTAAGGCAAGTGAATAACTTGCAATAGCATGAAAACTGTTTTTTCAATTCATATTTGTGTGCTGTTATGAATTTAAAATTCGTTTTGGGGTTCATGGTATAAATATGGTGCTTTGATAATTCTAAAGAAAACATGAATCTGTTTTGGCCGAAATTATGAGGAGTTATGTAAAAATCTGATATGGATTATTGATGTGTATCTGTTAGAATGATATCCAGATATATTAGAACGAATTTGATGAAGAAATTTGGAGTAAAAATGTGTTTAAGGAAAAGATGGATTTTCCCCAAAAATTTATGAATCAGTTGTTTATGGACGAATTGATGGTTTTTGTAGTCTTTCTGGGTTATCCTAATAAGGTTTCTAGTATACTCTGGTGTTAAGAAGGCTTAAAACTCATGTTAGAAGAGATTAGGGTTTAAGAAAATCCGTCCATGGCTGTCCTGTCTTCGCGAAGAAGACGAAGACCTGTTCGATCGATCGATCGACGGTCTGGGTCGATCGATCGACAGTCGCCAGAATCTGGCAGTTCCGCCAGTTAGTTATATAAGAGGGAATATTTATATAAAAACCTTATGCAATTAATTATTGAGAAATTAAATACATGAGTTGAATCTAATTAATTGTAGATAGATTAATTAGGGTTTGAGGCGAATAAATTAGAGTCGGGAATTGTGACTCGGGTAAATTTATTTTGGGCTACGGGAGTAAGTCCAAATTTATGGTGGGGGCGACACCAACAATAACTAAATTAATTAAAGTGCAATTTAATTAATACTTAGAGTTGGACCATAAACTCTTAATAATTTTAATAGGCTTATGTTACGAATTTTAGTGAACGGTATAGCCGGGACTTTTATATTTATATATACGGAGGCGTTAGTATATATATATATATATGGTGTGCTCAATTAATATCAGTGATTAGATATTTATTACTATGGTGCTATAGGGGGAGGTTGCGCGTAGTGGATGAATCCCCTAGCTTGAGGAGTAGGGTGAGTATATTCCCGAGGTCATAGCGTCCGTTATATGGGTGAGGGACAACTCACTTTCAGGGAAGGAATATGACCGCCTCCAATTATTTATTTTTATCAAGTTGGTGTGAAAATTCTGACTTGGGATAACTAGGCTATGTGATTATACCTAGTGGGATAGCACTTTATAGAATTTACATTCCGGGAGTATTTTACTCGGGAGGTTGCAAGTTATTATATATATTACAGTATGATTGTGAATGCTGGAATATGATTAAGTATATAATTTTAAAATTAATTATATACGGAATATTTCTGAAAAGTGAGTTATTTCACAGGTATAACAAGTGTAGAAGTTATATGAATATAAGAAGGGAAGTGATTTAGTTAAGTTGATGTTACCAATAACTTATATATCAAAATCACTACATACTCAGTTAGAGTAGGGTGGGTATATAGGAACTTTGTTAATTATCTAGTCATGAGATGAGTAACTAGGTAATTTAATTAAAGCATTCGCAGGGTATAATAGAGGAAGGGTAAGGAAGTCCTCAAGAGAGTGCGTTATTAACTAAAAATATGAAGAGCATGCATATTTATTTAATACTGCAAGTTAATCATTTGTTAAATGTTTTTCAAATGTTTTGGGTACTAACCCTTGCTATAAAAACTTTTAAAAACCTTTTAGGTGTCCAACCACAGGGACGCCAGCCTTGACTATATTCCAGGTATCCGTTGCTGCAGCATGTGTGGATATTGTGGGGTTTTGATAGACGCCTCATTCTTCATTCTTAAATGTAGAAGTTCATGATTAGTATTCGAGCATGTTTCTCACTTTCCATTTATTTGTATTAGACTTGTTGAGAGTTTATTCTTATCTTTTTGGGATTTATTATTTGGACCGTTGGTTTATTCGGTCAATTATATTTTTACTTGTGAATGATTAATTCAGTTATCTGTGATTGTTATATAGTTTTATTTCCCTCATGGGTGTTTGTTAAATAATGAAAGATATAAATTGGCACCAGTCTACTTTTCTCACTTAGGTGGTTAGTAATTAAAACAGACGACAGTGATGCTAAGAATGGACCAAATGAGAAACCTGTTCTAACTTGATTTAGGACTGATCACCCGGGATTAATTAGGCGGGGTGTCACAGTTGCATGCCAAATTTCATGTCATTCATAGATCATTTTAAGGTCGAAAGATATAAAAATAGTCAAAGATATTATTTTAAGGTCATTAATATTTTAAAAAACTAACTTTGATTGTATGACATCCACAACATCAAATTCACATTTGAAGCTAGAAAGAACTACAAATGTATGAGATTCCGAATATCCTACATAAATCCACCATAAACATATTTTTATTAAAACCCAATTATCATATAAATCAAACAATCTAGAAAATTAAGTCCTCAAACAATTGGTATCAGGGCAGGATTTTGATTTACATGATAATTGAAAAATCCATGTTGCCATCAAAATCATTTCAATTGATTTAGGTTTTAATATTGAATGGATAATAATTCATTGTTATATCTATGATCTAACATCTTATTGAAGATATTCATAAGTTCTATCCTTCCGAAATGGCCTGAATGCATATCTTAGGTTTTATGTGTTTGGATCGTATGATGGTTTATGCATAGTCAATAGGCAACGAATCGTATTATTATGGTGATCTCAAATGGACCAAAATAGAAAAATGCTAGTTTCCCATTCTTTCCAAATATTAAAATTCTTTTTTGTTATAATACTTTAAAAACCTTATTTGAACCTCAATTCCAAGGGAACTCTTTTTATCAGCATAATTATTTTGGCGACTTTGGGTGGTAAGAAGTGGTTCTTAGATTAGTTTATATTTTTTTGGTGGTTTCGTTTGTGATTTCTAATCCAAAAAATCCCTCTTTCTCCTTCTTCATTCGAGCATAGCAGTGAACGATAGGATCTTCCATACAAAGCTTAATAGGGGGATGCATTAATGCTAAATTAGTAGTTGTTGTTATAAAAGAATTCAATAATGACTGATGATGCTAAGATTTAGCATCACCGAGTAAGTGATAATGAGCTCAAACAGTAGTAACCATGGCAGCCATAGATATGCATAAGTGTATAAGTATGTAGGAGGGGGGTGAGTATAAGAGGAAATAAGAGAATGATGTATAGTGGTTCAGCCAATTTGGCCTACATCCACTGTGAGTGTGTGATCCACTAAGTATGGGCTCTAATGGTCTTGGATACAATGCACATAAGCTCCTCTCTCTCTCTCTACTGTGTGTACAAGCAAGGTTTTATCTAGGGTTACAATAAATTGATTGATCCCTTGTAGGGTTGTAGGTGACAAGTATATATAGGTCATGGGGGGTGTAGTGTACCCCCCAAGTATGCATGGTGCATGTGAATGATGATCTAGCCAATCCCCTGTTGACACCTGTAGATGCCAAATGATGACATAATATTCCCTCACGTGAGGGTGTGATTTTGTTATAACGGTCTCCCATGTGCCATGTGAGCCTCACGCGCACTGTTCCACGCGTCTCCCAAACCACGCGCTGTGATGATGTCACCCTCGGCCTATGAACCGAGGCAGAGGGTAAAGTTCCTTCCAGTAGTGAGTCTGGCCCAATTCTGGCCTCGTACTGTCGTACCCTCGGAGGGTCATCCGGAGTCTATCGAAGGGTCGGCCCCTGGAGGGGTCGTCTGGAGCCTAGTGAAGGGTCGACCCCCTGAGGGGTCGTCTAGAGCCTGGTGGAGGGTCGGCCCCTGAGGGTCTTCTGGAACCTGGTGAAGGGTCGGCCCCCTGAGGGGTCGTCTGGAGCCTGATGAAGGGTTGCCCCCCCCCCTGAGGGGTCGTCTGGAGCCTGGTGAAGGGTCGGCCCCCCTGAGGGGTCGTCTGGAGCCTGATGAAGGGTTGGCCCCTGAGGGGTCGTCCGTTTGGAGGTAATCTTCAGCCAAACCGAGGATATAAACGGGTATATCAATCACCCCCAGCTCTTAGCCATTGATGCTGTTGATATGGCTGAGGGATAGTGTTGTAATTGAGATGCGTGTATGATCAGTTAGGTGAATGACACCTGGGTAGATACTCATTGTTGTTCCAGTTTCCAAGGCATGGCGGCTGCATACTTTGCTTAGGGCTTTATGCCCTAATGATGCCTTCCTCGTGGACTGTGTCCTGCCTTGGTCAATGGGCCCACTCATTACTAAGGTATTTAAGAGATTTTTGAATTCTCTCTCTCTTCTTCTTCTTCTTCGCGCCCAAGCTTTCTCTTTCTAGCTTCCAGCCTTCTTGTCATTTCTGCAATCTCTACATTTTAAGTTTGGCAGATTTTCTATTTCTTTCTCAGTTAATCTTTCTGCCCCAGTGTCCTCTTTACTTTCATTACTTTTTTTTTGCTTTTTGGTTTTAGGCCCGTAGGGCTTGATTTGGGTCGTTTTACAACTTTTTCGGCGACTGGTTGTTGAGTGTTCTTGAGTGAAAACCATCGATTCCCTTTGTTTTAATTCAAAAGTTTAATTTGGTCAACTGCAAACTTGTTTGTTGTTAAGTTCCCCAAATTCCTTAAAGTGTAGGGTCTTCCCTTTTAATGCTTAGGAGGCTTTATAGTTTAGCATCTGAATTCCCATCCTTGAGAGAGAAGCTCTTTGCAGAGATCAGACGAATAGAGGAAGAGGAAGATAAGAGACGAGGGGCCGACCCTAACTGGGTACGATCCATCTTTCCCATTCCTCTTACCACAATAAAACCATTTGAACTGTCTGAGTCTTGTGGGTCGTCCCATCGTCCAGCCGAGTGTCATTCAAGTGAGATGGATGAGAGAGCATCCTCGCCAACTGGCGCTGGACCTTTTGGTAAGAGAGAGACATTAGACCTAAGCCCAGGCCGACAGGCCGAGGGTATGGTCCCCTCCGAGGCTGTCCCTGTGATAACCCTATCTCCACATGCCTTCCAGATGGCCTTTCCCCTCGGTCCTCTAGCAGATGACGAGGCCGAGGGAGAGGGGACTGAGGATGAGGGCGACGATACAGATGACCAGGTTGATACCTCCCATGCCTCATCCTATATCTCCTCTGTTAAGGATCGCGACCTCTTGCTATGGAGGCATGCCTATAGAGTGTCCCTCAATATAACTATGAGGGTTCCCTCTGAGTCTGAGAGGGTCTGAGAGGGTGAAGAGGGAGAGGTTGCAGTATACGAACAAATGTTCAAGGTCGGTGTCAGATTCCCTCTGCATCCTACCATCGTAAATATCTTGTCAGCCCTTGGTGTTGCCCCCTCTCAGCTTCCTCCCAACTCTTGGAGGACGATCCTGTGCTACATCTCCCTGTGGAAGAATGCTTTCGCTAATGAGCCCTCGGCTGACGTATTCTTGGCCTGCTACAATATCACCTCCTCGTCCAAACATCCTGGGTACTATCATCTAGGGGCGAGGAGGTCTGAGAAAAAACTTCTCCACATGGCATAAACCTCCAACCACGATTGGAAGAAGAGATTCTTCTTTATCTCTGGGGAGTGGGAGCTCACCGCCGAGGCTCAACTTGTAGCCGATGGTCCGAGGGTCCCCAGAAGATGGTCTAACCTTTCAATGAAGGCCAGGCCAGACCCCGAACTTAGTCTGGAGGAGAAGGACATCGTTGAGTATCTGAGGGGACGAGGGGGAGGTGGTGAGCTTGCAAAATTTGAAGATTTGATGACCCCCCGGTTCCTCAAAGAAGCTGGTCTGATGGTCGGCCCTCTGACAGAACTATATGAGTTATACTGAATGTTTTCCATTCTTTACTTATTTTTGAAGTGTTTCCTCTTTATCTCTGCATTTTTCTGACGTGTCGTCCTCTTTCCAGGTCGTCCTGCAGGTATATCAGACTATCTTTGGGAAATGACTGCTCCCAGCTTATTATCAGGCTTAGCCAGGAAGAAAGGAAAGGAGCCTCAGCAGGCTCCGAGGAAGACACAGGATGCAGGGCCGACCCCTGCTGAGTCGACCGTCGTTATGCAGAAGAGGAAAGAGCCCGAGACCCCCGTAGACCCTCGACCAAGATCACGGACGAGGGCAAGGGTTGAGGGGTCTGAGGGAACCGCCTCATCTTCTATCACGGGGGACTTCTGGTCTCAGAACTTGGCACATCTGAGGGCCGAGCCCTCATCACTCATTGCAAACTTGAGGGCAGCCAAGGCCTCAATGTTTTCTGCTCCCTCGATCGCTGATTACGAGTTCCTGTCAAAGATGCCTCCTGCCAAAGTGTACGACTATGGTCTGCACGCCCTTGCACAGGTATTGGTCTTGACCCACTTCTTTAATTTCATTCTTTCAATAACTGTTTCCTCGGCCTCTTGACATCTGTTTATTTTTCTTGTGTAGTCTGTGTGCACCTTTACCTCGGTAACAAAATGGATGGATGAAAATCAGGAGAAATTCCATGACGCCGAGAGGGCCATCCAGCATGAGGCCGACCTGCAGGCTGACTTAGATACTGCAAAGGCTGAGTTAGAGAGTGCCAGAACTGAGCATGCACGAATTATGGATGAGCTGACGAGGCAGCATGATGAAGATCTGAAGTCTAGAGACTTGCTTTTGAAGGAGAAGGATGAAGCCATGACCCATCGGGAGGCCCAATTTAAGATTGAGCTGTCTGAGGCTATGAAGAAAGCCGAGGCCAATGCTCTTGAAGCCTATAAGCTCTCAGATGAGTTTTAAGGTTTCGGCCTTGAGTACTTGGAGAGAGGGATAAGGACGGCCTGTCGGTGGGTCGTCCTCAAGTTCGGCTACGTCATCTCTTCGGTTCGCCCGTCCCTTGAAGCAGTCCAACTGGACGACCCTCTGATCGCCGAGGCTCTGACCCAGGTGGAATCCCAACATGCAGAAGGCATAGGGGCATCTGAGGCTCATCCTGTCATAGTCACAGAGGAAACCTCTCTTATAGATGTTGATGCCCTGCCCTCTGATGCTGTTCCATAGGGTGGATGTCTGTAGCCCATACCCTCTTGATGTAATCAATATTTTTGTACTCTACTTGCAGAACACTTTATATTTCATTAATACTATTGTCTCCTTTGTTGTCTTCCATATTTTCTTCTTATACTATTTGTGTTGTCTTTGTTAATGCCACTAACCTCTCCCTCGTCTTTCTTGAGGGTGAACGAGGGGTCATCCCCTGCGTTGGCCCTCATTATAGCCGAGGAGTCAAATTACCAAACTAATGGTTTTTATAAAGTTTTTCCTCATCTTTCTTGAGGACAGTGGTGGGGTCGTCCCCTCCACTTGCCCTCATTATAGCCGAGGGATCAAATTACCAAACTAATGGCTTTAATAAAGTTTTCCCTCGTCTTTCTTGAGGACAGTGGTGGGGTCGTCCCCTCCACTGGCCCTCATTATAGCCGAGGGATCAAATTACCAAATTAATGGTTTTAATGTTTTCCCTCGTCTTTCTTGAGGACAGTGGTGGGGTCGTCCCCTCCACTGGCCCTCATTATAGCTGAGGGATCAAATTACCAAACTAATGGTTTTTAATGAAGTTTTCCCTCGTCTTTCTTGAGGACAGTGGTGGGGTCGTCCCCTCCACTGGACCTCATTATAGCCGAGGGTTCAACTTACCAAATTAATGGTTTTTAACAAAGTTTTCCCTCGTCTTTCTTGAGGACAGTGGTGGGGTCGTCCCCTCCACTGACCCTCATTATAGCCGAGGGTTCAACTTACCAAATTAATGGTTTTTAATGAAGTTTTCCCTCGTCTTTCTTGAGGACAGTGGTGGGGTCGTCCCCTCCACTGTCCCTCATTATAGCCGAGGGTTCAACTTACCAAATTAATGGTTTTTAACAAAGTTTTCCCTCGTCTTTCTTGAGGACAGTGGTGGGGTCGTCCTCTCCACTGACCCTCATTATAGCCGAGGGTTTAACTTACCAAATTAATGGTTTTTAACAAAGTTTTCCCTCGTCTTTCTTGAGGACAGTGGTGGGGTCGTCTTCTCCACTGACCCTCATTATAGCCGAGGGTACAACTTACAAAATTAATGGTTTTTAACAAAGTTTTCCCTCGTCTTTCTTGAGGACAGTGGTGGGGTCGTCCCCTCCACTAACCCTCATTATAGCCGAGGGTTCAACTTACCAAATTAATGGTTTTTAACAAAGTTTTCCCTCGTCTTTCTTGAGGACAGTGGTGGGGTTGTCCCCTCCACTGGTCCTCATTATAGCAGAGGGTGGTTCTCTGTAGATGTTTCCATGCGTACTAGAATTGATAGCCACGGGATGAGGGGAAGCACTGATATTTCTCATTAATTTTCCAAGTGTTCTGTTGGAGAAACTCTTATTACAATTATGGTCTATCAAGATCTTACAACACTACTGATAGTATTTCTTCAAATGATTTGCATTCCAGGGGTTGGAAAAAGGTTCCCCTTCTAGGTTTTCTAGTCTATAGGTCCCAGGGACGACTTCATCGATGACCCTATATGGGACATGCCAATTAGGATGGAGCTTGTTGGGCTTTTGACAAGTCTTCTTGAGGACCAAGTCCCCCACTCCGATAGGCCTCTGTTTCACCCTCTAATTGTAAAACCTTGCGGTCCTCTGCTGGTAGGCGGCCTGCCTTATCTCAGCGTCCTCCCTCCTTTCCTCAATCAGGTCTAAGTCGAGTCTCCTCTCTTCCTCATTTCTCTGGGGGTCATACATTTGGACTCTATGAGTAGGAAACTCAATCTCGGTGGGGATGACGGTTTTTGAGCCATAAGCTAGCATGAATGGGGTCTCTCCGGTAGACGTCCTCACTGTTGTCCTGTATGCCCACAGCACGGCATATAACTCCTCGACCCATCTTCCTTTTGCCTCCTCAAGCCTCTTCTTGATTCCATCTAGGATTGTCCTGTTTGTAACTTCTGTTTGTCCATTGGCCCGAGGTCGTCCTGGGGTGGAGAAAAATTGTTTGATACTCACCCTTTCACAGTACTTCTGTAGAGAGGTATTCTTGAACTGAGTCCCGTTATCCGAGATGAGGGTGTTGGGGAGACCATATCTGCATATAACATTTTTTCCAAATGAACTAGAAGGTCTTCTGCTCTGTTATCGTGACCATCGGTTCGGCCTCCACCCATTTTGAGAAATAGTCAATAGCTAAGATGAGGAACCGATAGTTATTGATTGCTCTTGGTAAGGGTCCTACGAGGTCGATCCCCCACACTGCAAATGGCCATGGGGATGTAATGGAAGTAAGAGGCTGATGAGGGATGGTGGCAAATCTTTGACATTTGTCACACTTTTTTACATATCCCGCTGCATCTTTCCCCAAGGTCGGCCACCAGTACCCCTGGGTGATCACCCTCTTCGCAAAGGACCTGCCCCCGATGTGGCTTGAGCACGGTCCTTCGTGCACATCTTTCAAAATGGAAGGGACTTCTGAGGGATGCACACACCTAAGTAAGGGGAGCAAAAACCCCTTTTTGTATAAGGTGTCTCCGATGATAGTGAATTTTACAGCCCTGTATCTCATCTTCTTCTTTTCTTACCTTGCTTCTGGAATCTCCCCCTCTTTAATGTACCTGATCAGAGGGTCCATCCACGAAGCTTCCTGAGAAACATTTAGGCAGTTGCTAAGTGTTCCATCGGCGTCTTCAATAGTTGGCTGAAGCAAAATTTCTACTGGGACCGTCCTCCTGATGTCTGCCCTAGTTGCCGAGGCCAACCTCGCAAGGGCATCAGCACGGCCATTTTCGAGCCTAGGTATCCTATTTAATTTCACTTCTCTGAAGCCTTTCAGTAATGACCTCACTTTCTCAAGGTACCTAGCCATCCTCTCGTCCTTAGCCTCGTAGGCTCCTAGTATCTGATTCACTACTAGCCTTGAATCACTATGGACCAAATCTGGCCGACACTAAGAGACTTGGCCAAGGAGAGGCCTGCTACCAAGGCCTCATATTCAGCCTCGTTGTTGGAGGCTTTGAAGTTGAAACTTAGGGCATATTCAACGTCTGTGCCATCGGGTGCTGATAGTATCAGTCCAGCTCCACTTCCGTTATCATAACAGGGCCCGTCAACGAAGAGGCTCCACAGAGTCTTTCCCTCTAAAAAATTACCCTCGTAGAGGAATCCCTGTCTAAAGATGTATCTTCCCTCTTCGTTTTCCGTTGCTTTCCTTCTAGCGGTGCTTGTCTCAGCCCTATCTGCGGGTGTGTCGGTGGGCCTGTCTTGTTGTGTATCTGTCTTCCCGAGGGTCTCACCCTCGGCTTCATCACCTTCCCAAGTAAACTCAGCCACGAAATCTGCCAGCGCTTGCCCCTTAATGGCCGTCCTAGGCTGATACACTATGTCAAACTCCCCCAGCTCTATAGCCCAGGCCATTAGCCTGCCTGATTTTTCTGGCTTGTGTAGGACCTGCCTAAGAGGAGAGTCGGTGAGGATGACCATTGTATGGGACTGGAAGTACGGCTTCATCTTCCTTGAGGTATGGATCAAGGCGTAGGCTAACTTCTCCATCCTCGGGTATCTTTTCTCTGCCCCTGGAGTGCCTTGCTATTAAAATACACAGGTTTCTGTATCCCGTCTTCGTCTCTCACAATGGTTGTACTGATGGCCGACTCTGAGACGGCGAGGTATACATAAAGTCGTTCGCCCTTCACGGGTCGTGACAGCCGCAAGGGAGACCCTAAGTATGACGTTAGGTCCCTGAAAGCCTCATCACACTCTTCACTCCATTCGAAGGCCTTCCTAAGGACCTTAAAGAATGGCAAACACTTTTCTGTGGCCCTAGACACGAACCTGTTCAAGGCAACAACTCTCCTTGTGAGTCTCTGAACGTCTTTAATGGACTTGGGGGTCTTCATTTCAACAAGGGCCTTTATCTTTTCAGGATTGACCTCGATGCCTCTTTGGTTGACAATGAACCCCAAGAACTTCCCTGCTCTGACCCCAAAGACACACTTGGCCAGATTAAGCTTCATCTTGTATTTGTCCATCGTATTAAAGGTCCTCTCCAGGTCTGACACATGATCCTCTGCCTTCAAACTCTTAGTCATCATGTCATCTACATAGACCTCCATAGACTTCCCAATTTGGTCTTTAAACATTTTATTTACGAGGCACTGGTACGTTGCCCCTGCATTTTTTAGGCCAAAGGGCATGACCCTGTAACAGTATGTCCCCTTTTCAGTGATGAAGGCCATCCTCTCTGAGTCCTCAGGGTTCATGAAGATCTGGTTATACCCTGAATAGGAATCCATGAAGCTCATGAGCTCATGGCCTGCAGTAGCGTCTACCATCTAGTCAATGCGGGGGAGAGGGAAGCTGTCTTTAGGACAGTGCTTGTTGAGGTCTGTGAAGTCCACATACATTCTCCACTTCCCGTTGGCCTTTGGGACAATGACTGCATTGGACAGCCATTCAGGGTAGATGACCTCTCTGATAAATTCAGCGTCTTCTAATTTTTTGACCTCGTCCCTGATGACCTCATACTTTTCTCTAGAGTAAATTCTCCTCTTCGGCTTTATCGGCTTCACTCCCTCTACCACATTGAGCTTGTGGCACATGATTTCAGGGTCAATCCCCGGCATATCTACATGACTCCATGCGAAGACGCTTCGTTTTCTCCTCAACAGTTTAATGAGGACTTCCTTAATTTTGGGCTTCAGAGACTTGCCGATTTGGACGGTTTTTTCTGGGTCATCCTCATCGAGGATGATGGATTCTACCTCTTCCGCGGCCTCTCCTTTCTTGAGCTTCGTCTCGTCCCTGGGGTCTAGGGTATCAATATTGTAAGTGGTCGTAGCCCTTTTGTGTGCCTCCCTTTCTTCAGCGGAGTTGTAGTAACATTCTCGCGCTGTCGTCTGGTCTCCCTGAACTTCCCCTACCCCGTAAGGGGTAGGAAATTTAATCATCTGATGGACCGTAGACGGCACAGCTTCAAACCCCTTGAGGGCCACACGCCCCAGTATGATGTTGTAAGCTGAAAATACATGCTCATCCATCACAAAGAAACTGACCTTCTTGGTGAGCCATCTCGGCCATTCGTCCCCCATCCTGACATCAGCCTCATACACTCTAAGGGGATGAACCTTTTCCCCACTGAACCCAATCAATGCATGATTGTACGGGATGAGTCTAGCACGACTGAGACCTAAGGCTTTGAAGCACGACCAAAACATCACGTCTGTAAATGAGCCCCCATCTACCAGGATTCTTGGCACCTCGCACCCGTGCACCCTGGTAGTGATGACGAGAGGGTCATCATGTGAGGCTAAGAGGACTTTGAAGTCCATTATTGAAAATCCCACTATCAGAGTGTCCATATAAACCTTCTTCCCCTTTTCTGACTTGACCTCCAGAGAGGTCGAGTGTACCGTCTTCGTTACTGCCTTGGCCTCAGCCACATGGGCCTTCCTGTCGGCGACCTCAGACCCTCCTCCTGCTAGACCCTCGAAGATCATTCTCACTCCGAGCGAGATCATATTAAGCCTCTTGACAGGGCCGTGGTCATCTCTCGGCAGGAGGTCAGGGTCGTCCTCATCATCAGAAGGGTCGTCCCCTCTTTTTTGAGGACCTTCTCTGCATGCATCGCCTCGCTTCTTTCTGGGGTCTTCCCCTCGGTCCCTCTTAAAGGCACCTTTGTCGACGTACTTTCCGAGCTTCCCTTCTTTCAGCATCTTCTCAATCTCATCTTTCAGAGAAAAGCATTTGTCTGTTACGTGGTCGTGGTCTTGGTGAAATTCACACCACAGGTTCTTATTCCTCTTGCTGGGGGCTTCCCTCAGCTTCTCAGGCCACTTCAGGGATCGGTCACTCTTTATCTCATTGAGAATCTGTTCACAGCTGACCGTTAGAGGGGTGTAACCAGCGAACTTGTCATCCGTGGACCTCTTCTTCCCCTCTTTGTTCTTCTTAGGGTATTTACCCCCACTAGCATCTCCTTTTTCGTCTTCATATTTTGCGGCCATCGCCTCTTCGGCGTTCATCACCTTCCTTGCTGTCGATAGCAATTCAACCATCGTCCTTGGAGGATCTTCAGCAAGCTTCCATAACAGTTTCCCCTTTTGGAGTCCTCCAATCAGGGCTGTCATACCTATGGTCTCCTCATAATCTTCCACCTCCAGCTTCTCTTTATTGAATCTGGCTATGTAGTCCCTCAGACTCTCATTCTTCCCCTGCTTAACATAGATCAAGTGGGTGGTCTTCTTCTGTGGCCTCACCCCAAAGCAAAAGTTGTGGATGAACAGGTCTGCCAGCTGCTTAAAGTTTTCAATGGAATTTTTTTGGAAGAGACGTGTACCAGACATGCGCAGCCCCTGTTAGGGTACCAGAAAAGGCACGACACCTCATCTCATCTGAGATAGAGTATATGTCTACTGCTGATTGATACATCTCGACATGGTGGACAGGGTTGGTGCTCCCGTCGTATCTTGGGGTGACCTCAGGTGGCTTGAACCTTGATGGCATAGGGAAGTTGACTATCTTTGCCACAAAGGGTGAGCCTATGGTGTATCCCTTCTGAAGAGGGTCCCGGATCTTCAGTATATCACCAATCTTGTCCTCCAGTCGCTGGATTGAGTCATTCCAGGGCCTCATAGGGTCGGCTTGGATGATGTTATCCTCTGCCGCCTCTTTAAGGTGGACGGAGGGTTCTGCTGCAGCAAGCCTGTGTCGGCTGTTTACTTCCCTTTGGCCGTCATCCCGTCCTTGGGGTCGGCCATCTGCTACCTCCCTCCTGGACCTCGCAGCACTTCTTGACCTGGATAATTTTTCCCACAGGTCATTTACTGGGCCCAACCTCTCAAAGGATGACCCCCTGCTCAAGCGATGAAAAGGAGAGCCTCTCGGGCGATCATCAGGGTTTGGTCTCCCACACTTTCCTCTACTATCCTGGAGAGGTCGTACAGTATTGTTGGAGACCTCATACGGTTCCCAGCATTCTATTGGGGCCTCCTCTCCCTCCAGATCGTCATACCTGTCCTCAGGGCAATGGTTTCCTTGCCTCCCCAGGCGTAGACGCAGGGGGTCAGCAACATCCCTACGCCGCTGAGGGGGTGGCAGGTCTTTGCGTGGTGCCTGGGGTGGTCCCCTGGCCTCATGCTGTCCTGGAGCTGCTGCCGGAGTAATCATCTCAGGTGAAACCCCTGGTGGTCTTAGTATGTTCTGGCTTAGAGCTGTGAACTGCTCAGGCATCATCCGCTGGCTTGCTGCCAGAGACTTTAAAGCTGCCGCCACATCAGCCATCTCAGACTGAGGCGGCGGCTGACTGGAAGTGGGTCTTCCCCCCTCGTCCGGCGGGGGAAGCGGTGGCGGTGGCATTTCAGGCGCCATGGGTTTGAGCTGTGAAAAGCTGAATCTGAAGAAAAGACTAGTGAGCTTGAGAACCTTAGTGGGTCTCTTTCAATGGTGAAATATCTCCTCTCAGGGGGAGTGCTGGCTCACCACCAGAGTGCTTAGTGAGGTCATGCTGTACAAAGGAAGAGATGTCTTCTCGATTCCCACAGACGGCGCCAAACTGATGATGCTAAGATTTAGCATCACCGGGTAAGTGATAATGATCTCGAAAAGTAGTAACCATGGCAGCCATAGAGATGCATAAGTGTATAAGTATGTAGGAGGGGGGTGAGTATAAGAGGAAATAAGACAATGATGTATAGTGGTTCAACCAATTTGGCCTACATTCACTGTGAGTGTGTGATCCACTAAGTATGGGCTCTACTGGCCTTGGATACAATGCACATAAGCTCCTCTCTCTCTCTACTGTGTGTACAAGCAGGGATTTAGCTAGGGTTACAATGAATTGATCGATCCCTTGTAGGGTTGTAGGTGACAAGTATATATAGGTCTTGGGGGGTATAGTGTACCCCCCAAGTATGCAGGGTGCATGTGAATGATGATCTAGCCAATCCCCTGTTGACACCTATAGATGCCAAATGATGACATAATATTCCCTCACGTGAGGGTGTTATTTTGTTATAACGGTCTCCCATGTGCCATGTGAGCCTCACGCGCACTGTTCCACGCGTCTCCCAAACCATGCGCTGTGATGATGTCACCCTCGGCCTATGAGCCGAAGTCGAGGGCAAAGTTCCTTCCAATAGTGAGTCTGGCCCAATTCTGGCCTCGTACTGTCGTACCCTCGGAGGGTCGTCCAGAGTCTATAGAAGGGTTGGCCCTCGGAGGGGTCGTCTGGAGCCTGGTGAAGGGTCGGCCCCCTGAGGGGTCGTCTGGAGCCTGGTGGAGGGTCGGCCCCTGAGGGTCTTCTGGAGCCTGGTGAAGGGTCGGCCCCCTAAGGGGTCGTTTGGAGCCTGATGAAGGGTCGGCCCCCCCTGAGGGGTCGTCTGGAGCCTGATGAAGGGTCGGCCCCCTGAGGGGTCGTCTGGAGCATGGTGAAGGATCGGCCCCCCTGAGGGGTCGTCTGGAGCCTGATGAAGGGTTGGCCCCTGAGGGGTAGTCCGTTTGGAGGTAATCTTCAGCCAAGCCGAGGACATAAACGGGTATATCAACCACCCCCCAGCTCTTAGCCATTGATGTTGTTGATATGGCTGAGGGATAGTGTTGTAATTGAGATGCGTGTATGATCAGTTAGGTGAGTGACACCTGGGTAGATACTCATTGTTGTTCCAGTTTCCAAGGCATGGCGGCTATAAACTTTGCTTAGGGCTTTGTGCCCTAATGATGCCTTCCTCGTGGGCTGTGTCCTGCCTTGGTCAATGGGCCCACTCATTACTAAGGTATTTAAGAGATTTTTGAACTCTCTCTCTCTCTCTTCTTCTTCTTCTTCGCGCCCAAGCTTTATCTTTCTAGTTTCCAGCCTTCTTGTCATTTCTGCAATCTCTACGTTTTGAGTTTGGCAGCTTTGCTATTTCTTTCTCAGGGAATCTTTCTGCCCCAGTGTCCTCTTTACTTTCATTACTTTTTTTTTGCTTTTTGGTTTTAGGCCTGTAGGGCTTGATTTGGGTCGTTTTATAACTTTTTCGGCGACTGGTTGTTGAGTGTTCTTGAGTGAAAACCATCGATTCCCTTTATTTTAATTCAAAAGTCTAATTTGGTCAACAGCAAACTTGTTTGTAGTTAAGTTCCCCAAATTCCTCTAAGTGTAGGGTCTTCCCTTTTAATGCTTAGGAGGCTTTATAGTTTAGCATCTGAATTCCCATCCTTGAGAGAGAATCTCTTTACAGAGATCAGACAAATAGAGGAAGAGGAAGAAAAGAGACGAGGGGCCGACCCTAACTGGGTACGACCCATCTTTCCCATTCCTCTTGCCACAATAAAACCATTTGAACCGTCTGAGTCTTGTGGGTTATCCCATCGTCCAGCAGAGTGTCATTCAAGCGAGATGGACGAGAGAGCATCCTCGCCAACTGGCGCTGGACCTTCCGGTAGGAGAGAGACATCAGACCTAAGCCCAGGCCGAGAGGCCGAGGGTATGGTCCCCTCCGAGGTTGTCCCTGTGACAACCCTATCTCCACATACCTTCCAAATGGCCTTTCCCCTCGGTTCTCTGGCAGATGACGAGGCCGAGGGAGAGGGGACTGAGGACGAGGGCAACGATACAGATGACCAGGTTGATACCTCCCATGCCTCGTCCTATATCTCCTCCGTTAGGGATCGCGACCTCTTGCTATGGAGGCATGCCTATGGAGTGTCCCCCAATATAACTATGAGGGTTCCCTCTGAGTTTGAGAGGGTATTCGAGGGTGAAGAGGGAGAGGTTGCAGTATACGAACAAATGTTCAAGGTCGGTGTCAGATTTCCTCTGCATCCTGCCATCGTAGATATCTTGTTAGCCCTTGGTGTTGCCCCCTCTCAGCTTCCTCCCAACTCTTGGAGGACGATCCTGGTGAAGGGTCGGCCCCCTGAGGGGTCGTCTGCATCCTGGTGAAGGGTCGGCCCCCCTGAGGGGTCGTCTGGAGCCTGATGAAGGGTCGGCCCCTGAGGGGTCGGCCGTTTGGAGGTAATCTTCAGCCAAGATGAGGATATAAACGGGTATATCAATGACTAAATGATTGTTCTTGTTACCTGATAAATCTAGTGTAGAGAATCTTAATATGTCCTCAAGTTTGAATACCTCTTTTAGACTTCTTAGCCGTTTGGCGTTGAAATGTAGTGCTAAAATGAAGTTTGGTTTCGATTATAGTTTCTAAGATTTTTTTAAATTTGCGTATAAATAGAGGGTTGCAATCTGATACAATGGATAAGGTTACTCCATAGAATTTAATGATCTCACAAAGATATAGCTCACTAACTGTCAAAAGATAATATATGATCCTAACTGGTATGAAGTGCATTGATTTATCGAGTCCATCCATAACCACTCAAGTCGAGTTATAGCCTTAGCACATTGTTGGTAATTTCATAAAAAAAATACACTGTGATATGATCCCACTTCCAATCAAGAACGAGAAGTTGTTAAACTAATCCTCTTTCTTGTTGGTGTTCACTCTTTATATATTGCCGTTTAGACATGAAAATGTATAGAAGTGTTTCTTAGCTTATTTAGTGTCAAAATATTTAATTTGTTGGACGTATAGGAATTTTTATTTTAGTCCAAGAACATATCCTTGATGTGCGTTATGCGTCTAGATGCTTGAGTTCCATATATGACTATACTCTTGTTCGAGTCGGCTTGCATTGCATTGCTTCATCGACTCAGAGACACCGTGGATTTTTGAACCTTTTCAAATATGATATATGACCTTTGATATACTTTAGCATGCCCTCTTTATGCCACATATTTTCCCCACATTTTACACCATTTTTTTATCATCAAAATATCACATTTTTCAAACATGTGCAAAAGGAGCCATTCGAGATCATTGAGTTTGAAAAATCCTTCAAAATGACGTTTTGGTAATTTTATATTGTCAGGCATGCGTATGGAGGAAAATTTGCACTATGCATATGGATATGACCAGTACGTTCAATCTTGGCCATTTTTTATAATCGTGCGTACGACTAAAAGAGCCTCCGTGCGCACGAGTTTCATAGAAGTCAAAAACTTATCTTTTCAACAAAAAAACTTTTTGGCTCCATATTTTTTAATTAGAACTCTTAATTCCCTTTGCAAAATTTCTAAAAGCTTGTCTTTCTTTCTCTCGATAAACCTTATATGAGATTTGATTTTAGCTCACTTTGATTGAAACATTTTGGGAGAAATTTTTGAGTGATTCATCAAAACAACCATAAAAAACCTATCCTTCATCATTTGCCATTGGATATCTTTAGTTGAGAGGTCAAAAAGAGGAAGATCTAAATAATTGGAGTGGATTTCTCCAAAGCGGATGTGTGGAAGCTAGTAGAAGTGGATTCTTCTCTTTTTACAAGCTTTAGAGGAGCTTTGGTTGAGATATATTAAATCGGGTGGAGTTTACAAGATTGCTGGATTACAAAAGATTGTAAATGGGAACTCAAACTAGGTAAATGGCTGATATGCTGTAAAAGTATTCATGTTTATAGTGGATTATTTATTGCATCTTGAGATTCTTTCTCTTACGTGGGGTTTTTCCTTATATATCTTGGTATTGTTCTTATTCTCATAATTTCTCTTACTCAAAACACACAACTTCACATAATCTCATATCTATGATTGATTTTGGTTGCTAGATGTTCAAATCTAACATAATTTTAATTTAATTGAACTAATTTGGCTAGATTTCATCTAATCACAAATTAGCTTGAATTTGGATATAATTGGATCTAGGTGTAGATCTCTCATTTTATTTAGTTTCAGTTTAACTCAAAAGTTTTTTAATTGAATTTGAATTGATATCATTTCACTTTTCTTGAACTAAAAATTGAATCTAAACATTGTTTAAAAAGTGTTTGAAAAATTGCCTATGTGAGTGCGAGTTTAATATGAAGGTGTTTAAACAAGAAAATTTTAAATTGACTATTAATCTCATCAAATTTCCACATTTTCACTATATTTTGAGTTTGAATTATGAGTTTAAGGTGCGTACTTTGTGTTGTTTCATTTCATCCCTTTCCACCAGTACCGTCGTTTGAGATCATGGTACATTTTTATATTTCTGGGGTGTATTATAATTTGTAATGATGAGATAGTTTGACAAGTTCATTTCAATAGGATCAATCTTCCAATTTATTCCTCACTTCTAAGCTACGTAGTTGTGTCATTAAAGAGATGTTTTCTTGTTATTGTTCTATCACTTTTTGTTGAAGTGTTAGTTAGTATATGATATTTCGAAGAGTGATGGTGGTTTTTTAAATTTATTCTTGTAAGTTATATTCTCTTATTGCTTCCATAATATTAGACAGTCATGTAACTATTCCATTGTACTTTTCATTGGACTTTCGGCTCAATGCATCGAAAACTACGTTGCCTTTCTCATGGTAATATTATAATCTAAATTTTTTAATGTTCTAAATAATCTATCTAGCGTCGTTGGAAAAAATGATACCCTTTTTGGGTAAAAATGTATTTGATACTCTTATAGTTAGAAAATATTTGAAACTCCTCCTCATACAAATTATATCTCCAAATCTTTACAGCGAACACGTTGTGGCGAGTTCTAGATAGTTAATGGATAATTATGTTCGCGTGTCTTGAGTTGGAGATATCCATATTCTATTTTATTTCCTAGTTTCATCAGCACACATTTTAATCCTTGTAATGAAGCACCACTATATACATTGTAACCTATATTATTAGAAGGAATAATGAGTACTAGCACCATATGGTTAGTTTCTTTTTCAAAATCTTGAGTGACCGTTGAAACCTTTCTTTTCATTACAACTGATATTCCTTACGATTTCCTTCTAAAAACCTTTGATAATATCTATTTAATACTAAAAAACTTCCAAAATCAATAATATTTGTAGGTTTCTCCAATTCTACAACAATAGCGGTTTTGTATGGATCTTTTATTACTATGTGGCCTAGAAATTTTATTTATGTCATAAGTAAGTTGCAATTTCTATTCTTAGAATATAATTTATGATCATGTAAGGTCTTAAGTCATAGAATATATTAAATGTCATTAATATATTCTTTTGTTATTCTTGAGTCATAGAATATATTAAATGTCAACTTCTTTTGTTATTCTTGAGTCATAGAATATATTAAATGTCATTAATGAATATAATAATAAAGTGGTCTAGTAAGGGTCGAAACACTCAGTGCATTGAACCCATGAATGCGAAAGTTGTTTTGGTTAGTCCAGAAGACTTGACCAAGAATCTAAAGTGGTCATATTTGGTTTATAATACTATCTTTGGTATATCCTCTACCCTGGCTCGTAATTAATGAAATCCAGATCATAAGTCAATTTTGAGAATATTTTTACAGACGTAACTGGTAAAAAAGATCTATGATTTTAGGTAACATATATTTATTCTTAATAGTTATATTATTATGTCCTTGATAGTCAATACATAAATGAAATGCCCCATCCTCATTCTTTACTAATAATACGAGTGCTGACCATGGTGAATTACTTAGTCGGATGAAGACTTTTTCAATCAATTCATCGAGTGGGGCTCGTAGTTCTCATAATTCTAGTGGTTCCATCCTATAAGGTGGTATAGAACTAGGGAAAATGGTGGCTAGAAGTTCTATAACATGTTTTTGTATCACTCTCCATTTTTCACGAGCAGTTGATCATACTGACACGCCGAAGATAGGGAGCACTAATTCATTTATATCATTCTCAGTATCAGCGGTAAATAAAAATATAGTGAATAAAAACCATCCATGACATAATAATAATAATAATAATAATAATAATAATAATAATAATAATAATAATAATAATAATAATAATAATAATAATAATAATAATAATAATGGATAAGGATAAATAAATAACTGTACTAAGATTGAAAAAAATTAAGAGTATGCATTGTCCACATGTGCCCCAATAGGACTAGATTGTCTTATTCCGTTGACCAATATATACTTTGAGTCTTGTCCTTGAGGTTGTTCCGAAAAAGCTTCAGGCAAATCATGCAAAGGACATCCTCAACTTCATGTGTATCCTTTTTGTACAACTATTAGGAAGGTAAAATGGACATGGGCACTCACTCACTTTCTTCACCCTAGTTCTTTTATAGAAAATACTTTTTGTGTGTGTTTGTATTGATATGGATCTTTTGGACTTTAATATGTAATCAAAATAAAAATATTTTTGAAAACTCTTTTTCTTCGTTTTATAATACTATTGTAGGTCTAGCGCGAGACCTTCGCCGCAACGAGACTTTCCCTCGCTGTAGTAAAGTGTCTCATTGGCCGTACTGAGTTCTATAGATGTATCCTTATCTTCTGCCTTGTATCTTGGTTGAAGTTTCACCCCACAATGAGAATCCTCACTGCATCGATGCTCCAGAGAAATGTGTCAGTCTCGTGCAAAAAGTTACTTTTTGCACTAGATTGTGCACATCTTTCTTTATAATCGTGAAAACTAAATATCTGATTATATCTTTTATATTACACTACGTCACTTCATGTAAGTCTACATCTTACCTATTCTCCCTCCCAAGATTCTCTTGCAAGCTTATATGTATATGTAAGTAATTTGGACATCATTTTGTGTAGAGTAATGTGAAGTGATTTGTGATCTCTTTGTGGACAAAATATTTTTTCTACATAATTTTAGGAGAGAAAAATTTTTCAAGGATAAAAAAATTCTTTTTGTGTTGAATCTTGAATTCATCCAAGTTTTAAATCTTGTTTTTCTCTTCAATATATTCTTGAGATTTTTTATGTTTAGATAGTTGTGAAATCTAAAAATACTTTAAAGTAAACTTGCTTGCTTTAAAATCTTTTTATAACTTGAACAAATATATTTCTAATTTTTTCTTGTGTTATTTTTTGGATTTTATTTAACTCAAAAATATATCTTGTGAGTTGAGCCATTATTTTCAAATATACTTTCATTTAGGTTCATCACACACCTAGAAAGTAGTACTTCACTCATTGAAGTCTTTTCATCTTTTTTCGAGATTTGGAACACAAAAGTTTACTTCAAACTCTAAACGAAGATTTTATTGACAAAGGACTTGACGATATTAGTTAAGGACCAAAATCGGTGCTTTGTAGCTCTAGCTGTTGGCACTTTCTGTGGAGGATGTGGTGGGAAACAATGTCCAGTTGGTCATAGCATAAAGAGGGTCTAATTCTCTCTCTTCTAGTTGTAAAACTATACCATAGTACATTTGTCATTTTTTCGGCCTAAGATTTTTTCCTGCTGTGATTTTTTCCTCGTATCCCTTGGTGTTACTCTATATTGTTTATCTTTCCGCACTTACATTAAGTTACCTAAATATTGAAGATAAAATTTGGCTAAATCTACTTGACAAACAATTTGTCACATAGACCTTAGGCCTTGTATTTGTGCCCTAAAATGAACTTGAAAACAAAACTTTGCCATATCTTGACAAGATATTTTAATTTGGTACCTTCCTTCCATTGTGGTTTTAAGTACAAGCACTCTAAAATAAAGTCAACAATAAAATCGGATCCACTATAATAAATCTCCATGTGACAATTGTCTTCAAAATGAATGTAAATAACTAGAATCACCTCGGTTCGTAAATAAACTCCTGAATAAAAATAACTATAGTAATTCTAACTGAAAAGAAGTAATAACTCCTACACTAAGGATGATGAACTAGATCTACAATCACTATAACTTTAAGTGCTCACTCTTACTGATATTGTATAACAATAATAATACATACGGTAAAAAGTTTAATAGATTTGGGTTGGGGCCCGAAAGTTGAAAGATATATCTATATTACTTAACAATATTATATGCGATCTATTTACACCCACACCATCACCCATCGGCATTCATACAAAATACAACTCACCTATCCTCTATCCTGATATAATTCTAACTTATCTTTCCTAGTTCTTGCCTTACAATACGAAGGCTACCTTTCCACATAAGTACAATATGAGGTATAAACTAATAGTCCATTGCCTTAATGTCTCTCAATACCCGATCTTATTAAGATCCATGTATGGAGTGTCTTATAAATTAGATACAAATAAAGAACCCCCGATACGCTTCTACTTCCCTTGATTGGTTAATAAGATCCGTTGGCCCAACACTTAACATATCACTATAATAATCACATCATAAATTAATGATATATCAACATATAGATCCTAAGTATCTCAAACCCAAATGCTCCTAACTCCCGATAGAATTAGACTCCATGCGTAGGACTTCTCGTGAATGAAATCCAAATAAGTAACCCCTTGATACACTTCCTTCTAGCTAGATCATTCTTTTGAGATAATGGTAAGAGACTCTATAGGATAATAATCTAAAATCTCAAATAAATCGTAAACTATACCATGGAGAACTACATCGGCTCATGTACTATTTAAATATTCACTAAGCATTAACCCAACTCATGACTACCCTAAAACACAAAGTAAAAAAATCTAATACACATATGGACAATCCAACATGTATATATTATATCGGTGGAGAGTAATCCACCAACCCTTAACCGACTAATCAAAGAGTATTTAATTAACACACATTGTCTACCATCCACACAAATAGACCAAAACATATAGTATAGACAAAACTTAAACCACCTATCATCCATACATATAGACCAAAAGTAATCATCCAATGTCTGAGCGGTAACCCAACTCATGCCCCACATTTAACCCATACAAAGAGTACCAATACTCTAAAGAAATTTATCATTAAAATTATGCCATAACTATATGGTATTAATCATTATCCATACTCATTATAATTAACTCAATCCCGGTGTCTTTTAACATTTATCATCTTGTTATGTACATCTCTTAAAATATGTCCTAAATATACTAATCTATTCTCAAATTAGTTTCATAGCAATACCCAAGTCCCATGTATACCTATACACGTATACAAATAAATATACCAACTTAACCATAACCACTATAGCAAACATATACAAGTCCCAAGTATACCTCTTATGTGTTTTTCCTCTTTTAATTATGATGTTTATTGATGATTATTGACCTATTTAAAATTCTAAACCCGCAGGCCTAGTATGGGCCCTCATTTGGACCCCCAAATAAGCCCAAAACACTAATCGAATACTTTTAAAACTTAACCGAAAGGTATACCTACCTATGATGCCCAATTTGTCACATTAAAAATACTATTTTGGATATTGGTACAAACCCAAAGTCCATCCCAACCAAACTAACCCTTAACATAAAATTAATTACAAGTGAGTTAATTTAATTTACCAATCGTTCACATATTATTTAAAGTTCTCATTTTATGTTTTGGTTAATAATCCAAAGAAAATAAACCCAATAAATAACCCATTAATTCACCCAAGTAAATATTAATTACTAACTAAATAATCATTTATTTAATTCCCAAAAATATGGAGTATTATAGTTTTATCTCTATTGGAGGGGGTAAATCGGATAATTCTTTGAGAAAAACATTCGTGTATTAATCTAAAAGGGAGGTATGTGATGTTGATGGTAGTGGATTTTCTTGCAACTTGGAAAATATGTTGAGTTGTTTAAATTCTTTTATGAAGTGAAATGCTTCATTTTGGGGAATTCAAAAAGAGTCGTTTTTCCTATGGCAATGATATGGGAAAAACCAATGGTGAGAATATCCATTCCAATAATGATATCGGATCCTTTCATTTCTAGAACCACCAAATCTACAATGAGGGTCCTTGTTTATATTCGCATTGTGCGTTTCCTACCAATCAAGTTGGTACTAATGACAGTGTCGATTGGTAACTCTAATGAAAAATGTAATCAAGTGGGATGGTGGACATTTTCAAATAAGTTACAAAATATTTTATGATAAAGGAATGCGTAGATCATGGGTAAAAGAAATATGAGATGAAGAGTTCCGAGAATATGTTTTACCTTCCACGACATTATTGATATTGGTCCTTATAGGTTATGTGGGAGCAAAGACTCTGCTCTATCTTGTGACACCCTGCCTAATTAAATACCGGAAAATAAAATATCCAGTTGGTTTATTCTTAGCATCACTGTCGAAAACCGTTAATTACTAATCACCTACATCAATTAATTAAGCCGGTGTCAGATATTAATCTTTTAAATGAACATGCAATGATCCGAAATAAATCACATTAACCATTACAATCAACCAAAAACATAAATAATGAAATAACTGAATCAAATAAGATATGAATGGAATAAACACTCCATCTTGAAACTCCAGTACAATAATCCATATTTAAAACTGAATCCAATAACTGAAAATAAATGAAGTACGATGTCTCTGGAAATAACTACTAGTAGAAGATGAGCGACATTCCCGACTGAGATAAATAAAATAAGGCATCAGATTTGAAAGAAATGGAGTAGTCTACCACCGAAGTCTTGAAGTCGTCCACAACAACTGCAACATGTCCAAGGAGAATGAATGCTTAGGTTAGGCATCCCTGTGGCTGGGCACCTAAAATGGTTTTTACAAAATAGATTTGGAAAACGGATCAGAGCCCGACTAAAACAGTTTAAAAATATTTTTAAGTATTTAAAATGCAAAATCAGCAAATATTAAATACATATTAGTTCCACGTGCTCTCACTTGAGTTCCTCACCCCTCAACTATTTTTCACGCCTAACGTGTTCTACTAACTCGTCCTAGTTATGCTACCCCGTATAACTAGTTCCAATCCATTATCTTACTACAACTACTTACTCGTAGCACCTACTTGTATCACCCATACAATTAGTTATTGATTTACCTTCTCATATCATTTAAATCAATTTAGGGTTCACTAAATAGATGTTGAGTTTCCACTTCCTTAGAAGTTATTTTAGACATCACTATCTTTCTCATCTACTAAGCACACATAGTAGAATAAATCACAACTATATATATTTATCACTCTATTTATATATATACTAATACAACACCCCTAGGTTGAGACCTGCGGTACATGCCTACTCTACTATCAAGTCCCGGTACATCACGTACTAAATGAAGGACTGTAGGCTCGGAATCACTCTCGAACCACAATATACAATTCACACATAATTGGAGGCGAACATAGTTCTAAGCTTTTGGACTACACACCCAAATGACCGGGCACACCCTCGTTCACACAAGCGGTGCTCATCCCTAATTTCTATGGTCTGAGGTACAAGTCAAAGTCTCTCAAGATGGTTCATCAAGATAAGACTGTCCCCTTCTCGAACCTCCTGCGATAGCAAGCAGTATGGGTATGTCATACAAATAATAAATCACACATTAGGTATTCACACAACCTATGTATGTATATATATATATATATATATATTCAATAAAGGTAAGAACGTACCGTATTATATATATTCCGTACCTAGTCGACATAACTCTCGTATATCCTACGTATTATTAATATATAGCCAAACTTCTTATTCGTATAAGCCCGAGTGTTTCCCCTCACCTGGAAGGTTGCGAATTGTCCCTTAAGTCTATTCAGTAGCCACCTCACTTATTCTCTAATGGTCTAGGTCACCGCTTCTATCAAGTTCCCAGGACATGATATCATTCTCTGAATTAAGTTCTTATTGCTCAATTAAGCTTAATAAATCTTAGTCTTTAAGTTCTTCTCATGTGACTAAGTCTTAAACCCAATATTGACCTGTTGGTATCTTAAAATAACTCTCTTTACATTTAAAAATTATCTCAAAGATTAATTCGATCATTTTCCATGAGTTCTAAACAAAAAGGGAGAAAATTGTCAAAAACTGGGCAGCTGAATCGATCCTCCCTTCTCCCGAATCGATTCGCCTTCCAAATCGATTCGGTCAAGGATCCGAATCGATTCGCTTCTATAGGTCTCGTCTTCTCCGCTTAACTGTTACAGGTTTACACCATTTTCACTCAACCAAAACTTCATTACATGAACCCAAACTCCCAACCAAATATTCTAAGAATCATATTAACATATATACATGATTTTTAATGTGGTAGAATCTTCAAATCATCAAGAAACATCACTAAATGGAATTAATTCAAGAATTATCTCTAAAAACCCTAGTTCATCATTTTTCATCAATAACCACTATAAAACCCAGATTTCTTCATGTTTTGATTATCATAAATTCATCAAATTAGTCATCTTACATAAGGGATTAAAATTTTATATTAATTCCACCATAAGATGATTAAATCTAGCAATTTTGTCATCTATATTCATGAAATCAAGACAATTAACATCCTACTCTAACATGGATGATTAACTCTCTCTCTCTCTTTCTATTTTCTCTCTTCTCTCTACTCTCTCTTTTTGTTTTCTCTCTGGAATGAACTGGCCAAAAGTCTTAGACGATTGAGTGGAGGGTCCCTTTTATAGGACGAAGAGAAGGATCGAGAAACAGGTTAAAAAACAAGGGTCAGGATTGAGTCAAGCTGGATTGACTTAAATCCAAGGGCTCACATCATGCGGTGATTAAAATTCACCTGATTGGTTCAGGAGGGATACACAGGGATTACCAAAGAAAGCATGCAGGTCGTTGATAAGGTTGGATCCAATGGTTATAAGCATATGGGTTTATATACTCAGTAAAGAAACACAAAATGCACCAATCAGCAAGTGACAAGTGTTGATCAGTATTGCGATATAAAACGCGCGTCTAAAAGTAATTACAACCACACCCTGAATTCTCTGCCACTTTTGGTTTCGACCTAAACCAACTTTAAGCCAATAAACCCTTTAACCATAATTGTAGATTGAACCCACAAACTTTTAAAACTAAGTTTTAATTAATAAAACCTTTATTAAAAAATGTTTATAAAATCCCAAAAAAATATTTAAAAATCAAATTTAGGGATTTAAACATACTCAACATATGTGCACACATTAATATGCAATATGACATGTATATGATGCATTCTACTGTGTGTAAGTGTTGGTAATTTGGTCTTGATCACTACAAGATAAATGAATGAAATAGCAATCCAATCTCTGAGGTTCTTTGGTTTCTAGGATAGACATAATTTTGTCTTAATTTCCAAACTGGATGAACTTTTATACAATATAGACTCAAGTGAGTCAAGAGTATAAGAGCTTCAATCTCCCCCTTTGGAAATATGAGACAAAATCTCGTTTGAGTCAACTAGGACTCGTAGGGAAACAAAAAGATAAGAAAAACCTATTCCTATAAAGATTCTATCTACCCAAATCCTAGAAAGGAAAAGTACATAACTCAACTATTTACAATTGAATACCCTATTACACCAGTTGAGAAAAAAACTATACAAAAACCTGCAATGAATTACTAAGATCAAGCAGTTTAGCATATATACAAATATTCACAAAGACTCAGTTTTCTCCCCCATTTTGTCTCGAATGGACAAAGGGAAAAAAACTTGGATAAACCGCAAAGATATTACTCAGCACAAACCATACCAATAGATTTCCGCAAAGAAATGAATCTATTATAATCTAGAGGTTTGGTAAACATATCTGCGAGTTGCAAATCCGTAGAAAGATAATTGATTTCTAATTCCTTAGATTCAACTAATTCGCGTATAAAGTGATGTCTTATTTTTATGTGCTTTGTTCGCGAGTGTTGAACAGGGTTTTTAGAAATATTAATCGTACTTTGATTATCACAATAGAGATGCAATTGGTTTTCTTGAATACCAGAATCACTTAGCATTTGTTTAAGCCACAGTAATTGAGCATACAGCTGCCAGCGGCTATATATTCAGATTTAGCTGTCGAGAGTGATGTGCAGTTTTGTTTCTTACTACTTCATCCTACCAAGTTATTACCTATATAATAACATGCTCCTGATGTGCTTTTACTATCATCAGTACACCCAACCCAGTCAGCATCAGTGTACCCAATTATAGTGCTTGGTGTGTCATTAGTGTACCAAAGTCCTAGATTCAGAGTCCCTTTTACATATTTAAGGATACGTTTTTACATAATTCAAATGGATCTCTTTAGGATTATTTTGATAACGAGCACATACACACACAGCATACATAATATCAGGACGCGAGGCAGTAAGATATAGTAAGGTTCCTATCATACTACGATAGAGAGTAGGATCTATGGATTTTCCATTTTCATCTTTAAAAAGTTTTAGCGTAGTACTCATGGGCGTTCTAGCCTCTTTAGCACTCTCTAGGCCAAATTTCTTTACTATCTCTAAAGCGTATTTAGATTGCAAGACAAATAATCCTTCTGAATTTTGTTTAACTTGAAGGCCTAAGAAGAATTGAAGCTCCCTCATAAGAGACGTTTGAAATTCCTTATGCATAGTTTCAGAGAAGGATTTTACTTCTGAGGGAGAAGTTTATCCAAAGATAATATCGTCAACATAAATTTGAACAATAATTATGTGTTTGTCAAAATGTTTGACAAAAAGGGTTTGATCATTTCCACCTCTTTTGAAACCTTTATCTAAGAGGAAACTGGAAAGACGCTCATACCAAGATCTAAGTGCTTGTTTAAGGCCATACAAAGCCTTTTTAAGACGAAATACATGATTTGGATATTGAGGGTCAATGAACCCTTTAGGTTGTTCTACATAGGTCTCTTCAGTCAATATTCCATTAAGGAATGCAGATTTGACATCCATTTGGTAAAGTGTAAAATGCAAGTGGCAAGCTATAGCAAAGAGCAGACGAACAGATTCTAAACGAGTAACAGGGGTAAAAGTCTCGTTAAAATATATTCCTTCAATTTGAGAGTATCCATGAGCAACTAATCTAGCTTTATTTCTAATTATTATCCCATTTTCATCAGTCTTATTTTTAAAAATCCAACGTGTGCCAATAACCTTTTTGTGATCAGGACAAGGAACATGATACCAAACATCATGAATGACAAATTGAAGAAGTTCTTCCCGCATAGAAGAAATCCATTGAGAGTCATTCAATGCCTCATTTACATTCTTTGGTTCCACGAGGGAAACAAAACATGCATAATGTGCATAATTTCTTAGTTGGGATCTTGTACGCACTGGCTCACTAGGGTTACCAACTACGTTATTTATGGGATGATCTTTAGAAACCCAGTTAGGTACTTCAGGTGTCTCAATTGGTAAATAATTATCTATTTCAGAAGAGTCATTTTCTAAAGTGTTTATAGGCTCTTCATCAATAGTTGATTTGCCAGTCTTGTTCTCCACAATAGTGTCACTTACAATTACATTTATGGATTCCATCAAGGTTTTAGTGCGAAGATTATACACTCAATAGGCTCTACTGTTAGGCGAGTATCCTAGAAATATATCTTTATCTCCCCTACTCTGAAATTTGGATAAGTGTTCCCTATCTTTGCATACATAACAGGTACTGCCAAAGGTTCTAAGGTACTTAAGATTGGTATTTTTATTATACCAAAGTTCGTAAAGAGTTTGTTTGGAGGTCTTTCTAAGATAGACCCTATTTATGATGTGACATGCAGTACGACTAGATTCCACCCAAAAGTATTTAGGTAAATTCTTGGCATGTAACATAACACGTGCCATCTCTTGAAGGGTACGATTCTTTCTCTTGGCAATTCCATTTTGTTGGGGAGTCTTAGGAGCACTGAATTCGTGTTTGTAACCATTATAGTCATAGTATTCAATAATACCTGTGTCTTTGAATTCACCACCTCTATCACTACGAATTCTATTTACTTGAGTGTCCTTTTCATTTTCAATCCGAAGAAGAATTTTTAGGAAAGTTTGAAAAGTGTTGGACTTTTGTTTTAAAAAGGCTACCTAAATAAATCTAGTGAAGTCATCAACCATAACTAGAATATAACTGTGTCCACAGAGACTAAAAGTTTGGGAGGGACCCATTAGGTCCATATGGATGAGATCCAAGGGATTAGAGGTAAGAATATCATTAACTTTCTTATGAGGTACCTTAATAATTTTGCCTTCCTGACAAGAACCACAGACAATGTTAGGTACGGGTTTGATTTTAGTAACTCCTCTAACTATTTCCAGAGAGGTCAGTCTACTAAGATTATCGTAATTTATATGACCCATTCTGTTATGCCATATCTCGTTGTCATCCATTCTGGAAACATTACAGATTTCAGACTTGTTCATGACAGTATAACAATTGTCAGGAGTCATGAATCCTGTAATTATGCATTCACCTTTTTCATTTAAAAATTTTCAATTGTTCTTTGAAAAGGTAACAGTATGATCTGAGTCACAAAATTGCGAGATACTAAGTAGATTGGCCTTAAGACCTTTAACTAGAAGAACATCTTCAAGAATAGGAAGTCCATCTTCTTGGAGAGTTCATTTGCCTATGATCTGGGCTGATACTCCATCACCAAAAATGACTTTACCACCAGCAAGGCTGGTTTTGTTTAAAAGTTTAGTATCATCACCAGTCAAGTGCTTAGAACATCCAGAGTCTAAATACTAACCAGATGATGTGTGTTCAGCTTTTAAAGCAGTAACAACTATGTTACACTTCATCTGAGGTAATAAATCATCTTTTTCTAACCCAAATTGCTCTAGTTTTAATTTTGCGCTTATTAGCTCTCAATTGATAAAATTTGCGAGCATTGGATTTTTGTTGAAAAATGTTTTGTGCATGATTTTGAATTTTTTGAAAGACTTGAGCATTTGGTTTAGGAAGATTTTTAGTCATTCTTCTAGGAAATGTTCTTTTAGGTTTGGTCTTTCTCTTCCTATAATTACAGTTTTTGTCTGGTTGTCTAGGAAGTACATAATTGTTGCGGCTCCTCCTAGAATAGTTAAAATTCTGATAGATATGAGGATTATAGACAGGTTTGACAAGTCTCCTAGCATATCAACCATCAAAAGAGTGACCGTATATGTCGCAGTAGGAGCAGTAAAGATTGCTCAAAATTGGGGTCTCCTTAGGAAAGTCTCTAAACAAAGGTTTTGAGGAATTTTGAGGTTGAACTCTATTCCTAGGTAGTACAGGTTTGAATGTAGATTCACCCTTTCTAATAAAGGGGCAGACGTATTTAGCCTTAGGTTAACTTTCATGTTTAGAGCAACTTAATTCACCAATGTTAAGATTTTGATGTTTTGAATCAAACTCAGTTTTTAGGGAATGAAAATTTGGGCATGTTTCAATAGGTCTTTTACCTTCTGACACAAACTTGATAGGTTCAAAAGATTTTTTTTTGTGTCTTCAAATTGGGACAAAACCCTATTCCAGTTCGATCATCAGAATTGGTTTTAGATTCAGCAACAAATTCATCAAAACAGTTAGAATTATTTTCAAATTTTGAATTTTTTTTAAAAACAGTTGTTGTCTTTTCTTTGGTTTGTTCCAATTCTAACAATGTCCCTTTGTATTTTTTCTCCAGAGTTTCATTTGTTTCTGTAAAATTTCTGAGTTTTTCATCAAACATTTTAATTTCACTTTCATGAGTTAAACATTGGGTAGTATACTCTTCAGCATTCAGTCTGACCATTAGGCTTAGATCTTCCAACTTTTTGGTGAGATCTTTCACAATTTTTTCTAGTCTAGCGCTTTTCTTGAGAGTTTTAGCATAAAGTGTGTGAATTTCTGGGAGGTCTTCATTGTCCGAGTCACTAAGTGTAGTGTGTGAAGTGACCCCTAAGGCTTCATTCTTTGAACTCACACACCCATCGACATCGTCATTATCGCTTTCCCTTTGACTCACACACCCCGAAGAAGAGATAGCAATATTCTCAGTAATCAAAGCATCTAAACCAGTAACAAAAATATTCGAAACATTAGACATAGAGTTATTCGATTCATCCTCACTAACAAGCACATGCATATCATCATTGTATATAATCTTGGCAAAGAAAGACATGCAAGGATCAAAAACATCAGATGACTCAGGTTCCTCATTTTCAGAGTCACTTGAATCATCCCATGTTTTGCAAATGTTGGCTCTAGTGTGTTTGTTTTGAGTGTTCAAGTTAACTCTACAGTCTTGTGCAATGTGCCCTAGTTTACCACATCTATAGCATTCAGTCTTCTTAAGGTCTCTGTTAGGTCTAATGTGAGAGTCCTTGTGATTTTTGTCATGGCTTTTCTCATGAGATCTGCGATTAGATGGAGCTGGATAATTTGACTTTCCTTGTTTATTTTCCATTTTGTTTCTAAAATTAATGATTTTCTTAAACTGTATTGACATTAAGGCAATCTGATTGTTCAAACTCTCTATATCGCATTCCTCATCAGAGTCATCATTGCAAGTATTAAACTCAGGCTTAATCAATTTAGAAGAGAAGCTTTGATTTGAACTACTCGGTTTCCTATGGGACTGGGTCAATTGTTTCTTAAATTCCATTTCCATTTCCACAGTTCTTAATTTACTATTGAGTAGTTCAGGATTGAGATTAATATCACACATTTCCTCAATAGCATATCTTTTGTTAACAAATTTCTGTGGTAATGATCTCAGAATTTTAGATACAATTTCTTGTCTATCATAAGTTATTCCATTAGCATGCAGTTTGGTCACAATATCAGTTAGGTTCATATAGAAGTCATGAAATGACTCAGTCTCAGACATAATTAGGGAATTATACTGTTGAATGAGCATTTGAGTTTTAGCAGCCTTAACTCTAGTGTCACCTTCATGAGCAGTAACCAAAGTGTCCCAAGCTTCCTTAGAAGTGGTACAAGATGAGATTCTTTTGAACTCATGTTCATTTATGGACATAAATATGGCATTCTTTCCTTTGTTATTATTTCGAGAAACTTGTTTCTCTTCTTGAGTGAACTCACTTAATGCTTTCTTAACCCTCTCATTGCTTCCTTCAGTGGCCGATTTTGTAGGAAAAGTGTAACCATTTTCAATAATGTCCTAGACATCATCTCCCAGAGTTCCTTGAATGAAAGCAATCATTCTTACTTTCCAGTAAGCAAAATTGGTTCCATCAAAGATAGGAGGTCTGGTCAAGTTACCAAATCTTTCATTTTTCTCGTCCATATTTGATTTTCATAAAACAATTTCAGAAACACAGGATCTCTTTAAAAGAAGTTTACCAAGCTCTGATACCAATTGAAAATATGTTACTAAAGCCGTTTATTAAAAATAAACTATTTAAGTAACTTCGAGCTGTTTTTTGAAGAAACTCTTTTCTTAAAAATCAAACCTATTGAACACAAGATGTGTTTAATAAAACAGTATGTAGAGATCTATTCAAGATTTGACTAACAGGTTTATAAGACAGTTTAAACAAATTTTAAACTCAGCACAACCAAGAATGAGATGAGGAGATGTAGAAAGATTAAGTTCACGATTTTTTACGTGGTAAAACCTCACCAACTGAGGAAACATCCACGACTCCCTCTATGGAGTAAAATAAAAAAAATCCACTAAAACAAATTTACCAGTTACAAACTATATAACTAACATGCATACAACTCAGACCTATATAAGTTTAGAAATGTACCTTTGGTGTCATTATAACTTCTCTGCAGTTCTGATTGTAGATGGTGTTCTCCCAGTTTGTTAACTTCTGATTTGTTCCAGCACTTTAAGTCGACTCGTGTTCACAAGATCTTATTACGAACACTTTTCGTGTTGTAGGATGAAAGTGTTTGTGGAGGTTCTCTCTAACACATGCATGCACACACTCACACTTATTAATTACAAACAGTCCTAGCAAATTACATATAAGGCTATATGCAGTGATTTTCCTTTTTCTCTCTTCTTACAAAACTTTGAACCTTTTTGACCTTTAAATCAATCCCAGAATCCACGAATATCTTGCTTAGAAGACAGTCAAGATCTTAATCAATCTCAGAGTTTTGAATAGATTTTCGAGATTGAAAACCTCCAAGTGTGATTCCAAACTAGGTCAAAGGTTTAGTTCTAAGAGAACTAGAAACAGAAAACATTTATTGTTGATTTAAAGATAAAAACGATTTTCAGAAAGGAATCAAAAATATATTTCTCAAGATAAGAAATAAACCATGTAAATCTAAGTGTGATGTAACATGCAGAACATAGATCTGAAATTTCTATGAAGAAGAAAATATATCTAAGTAAACAGTTTAAGTTGGGAACAAGATCTAACGAACAACATGTTACAGCAACAAAAATATCTCTCAAAAACTCAAGAACACTCAGGGTAGTGTTTTGGATATGTAGGAGTTTTAGAGAAGTGTTTGGTTTGAAAGAGGATTGACGAACAGGGGTTAGGGTTTCTAACTCTCTCTCTCTCTTTCTATTTTCTCTCTTCTCTCTCTCTTCTCTCTCTTTTTATTTTCTCTCTGGAATGAACTAGCCAAAAGTCTTAGACGATTGAGAGGAGGGTCCCTTTTATAGGACGAAGAGAAGGATCGAGAAACAGGTTCAAAAACAAGGGTCAGGATTGAGTCAAGCTGGATTGACTTAAATCCAAGGGCTCACAGCATGCGGTGATTAAAATTCACCTGATTGGTTCAGGAGGGATACACAGGGATTACCAAAGAAAGCATGCAGGTCATTGATAAGGTTGGATCCAACGGTTATAAGCATACGCGTTTATATACTCAGTAAAGAAACACAAAATGTACCAATCAACAAGTGACAGGTGTTGATTAGTAATGCGATATAAAACGCGCGTCTAAAAGTAATTACAACCACACCCTGAATTCTCTGCCGCTTTTGGTTTCTACCCAAACCAACTTTAAGCCAATAAACCCTTTAACCATAATTGTAGATTGAACCCACAAACTTTTAAAACTAAGTTTTAATTAATAAAACCTTTATTAAAAAATGTTTATAAAATCCCAAAAAAATATTAAAAATCAAATTTAGGGATTTAAACATACTCAACATATGTGCACACATTAATATGCAATATGACATGTATATGATGCATTCTACTGTGTGTAAGTGTTGGTAATTTGGTCTTGATCACTACAAGATAAATGAATGAAATAGCAATCCAATCTCTGAGGTTCTTTGGTTTCTAGGATAGACATAATTTTGTCTTAATTTCCAAACTAGATGAACTCTTATACAATATAGACTCAAGTGAGTCAAGAGTATAACAGCTTCAAAAACCTATTCCCTATCTTTCGCCAAAACCTAAAGCGGGACCGAGGAGCATCTTTCCCATCTTTCCAGATCTGTCCTCGATTTGAACCTTGACCTTTCGTGCTCTCTCAAGATCATGAGTAATATGGGTTACAAAGGGCTTCAAGAATATTTCGAAACTCCAAGGAGGAATGGAACTCACTCGTAAGACTAGCCACTTACTTAGTCAAGTCCCCTTCATCTTTCTCAAAACAACTCTCTTTCTGTCCAAACAGTCTCACTTTCTCTCTAAACTAACTCTGTTTCTCAACACATCGTCTCTCTCTCAACATAGTCAAACTCTCTCTCTCTCTTAAGGAAGTGTAGGTGGGGGACTCTCTCTTTCTCGCTTCTCCTAAATCTTCCTCTAAAGCGATGATCCTAAGAACTAATTCTTTGTTAATATTTTTGGTTTTAAATGACTCGACGTAGGCGCATCGAAGGTCACTCCCGCTCTCATTTGTGGCATCCTCCCCCTCACTCACTTCATTCTCACTGTCGAGGTGTCCCTGTGAAGTAGCATTCTCATTGTATTGAGGATCACTAGAGGTACTCACATGACTAGCTATGAATGCAGTGAAGTTACATTCATGAGGTGACTCATCTCCAGAGTCCACCGACTCGACCTCATTGTCGTCACTACGGGTAGCGTTGAGAACAAGTTTACCTTCTTCTTTGGTAAGTCTGTTCAGCATAGTAGCACACTCAAAAGCTCTATGACCCTGACCGTCACACTCATAACAGCTGTCACCGTCTTTCTTAGGAGGGTCTTTATGATCTTTTTCATTTTTCTTTTCAAACTTATTTTTCTCAAAATTCTTTTTATCTTTGAAATTTCCATTTTTCTGGAATTTGAGAACTTTATTAAAAGTTTTTGCAAATAAAGCCAAATCATCTAAGTCAAGGTCACACTCTGAATCTGAAGTTTCTTTCTCCCTTTTTCTATACGACTCTACTCTCTTTCTTGTCGACCCCTCACTCTTCCTATCTTGGGATTGAAGTGCAATCCCTTTATTTTTAGATTTTATCGTGTAAGGGAACATGTCAATTTCATATGTTTGGAGGTCTCCTACCAACTCTTTTAATTTCAGATCTTTTAAAGTGTTTGAAGAGTTTAGCATAGTGACTTTGGGGATGAAATGTTTGGGAAAAGTTCTCAAAATCTTTTTAATCACTCTAATATCAGGAATGTGTTCACCAAGGTTAAAACTGTTATTAACAATGTCAGACAAGCAAGCATAATATTCATCAAAGTATTCAGATTCAAGCATGGGGATTGTTTCAAATTGAGTAGTTAGTTTTTTCAACTTTGATTCTTTGACAACATTAGTGTCTTCATGGGTAAGTTAGAGAACATCCCATGCCGCTTTAGACGTGGTGCACGTCATTATGCATCGGAACTCGTCAGGAGATAAGGATCTAAAAATGGTACTTAAACCCTTCGAATTATACGTGGACCATTTATGTTCAACCTCAGTCCCTTGGGCCATATGTTTTAAATTTGTCACATTATCAATAGTGATGGTGGGAGGTGACCACCCATTTTTAACAAGAAACCACACACGTTCATCAATGGATTTAAGAGCAGATTTCATACAGACTTTCCAGTATGCATAATTAGATCCGTCAAAAATTGGAATTTTACTAAATAATTTTTCCATTTGAACAAACGCCTTTTCAATAAATCAATTTTTTTAAACAATTGATATTCAGAAAAATTTTGTGAAAAATTACACGATAAAGCTGTGTAAGAGGCTCTGATACCAATTTGAGAGTGCGCCTTAAGTTCAAACAAAGAAATTTATTCAATTAAACCCTGTTTGTAATTAAATCCTAAACATGCATCTAGGTGTGATTGGAGATAATATTAATCATGCAAGAACATTCAATCACAAACAATCAATTGAAGAAAAATACCCCAAAGGGGCAAAACCTTTTTATTTTAACTATAATTTTTCAAGTTCGGTTTACATGGATTACAATGAAAATAAAAGCAGTGACAAACGAAATACCCGCAGGTGTCGGTTCCGATGTCGTCGGTTGAAAGAACCTGCAAGGGCTCCAGAAGGTCAGCAATGGAAAATAGACGGCTTATCCACAAGGTTATTCCAAAAGAGTAAATCAATATCCTTCAGGGTTTAAAGGATTCACATAAAAGATTGAAACTTGTTGGTGAATCAAAAGGGTATTTTGACTTAACAAATGGTGAAGACTTGATAAGTTAGGTCTGATAAAAGTTCCCTTCAAAGTCTTAAAATAAGATGTTCCCGTTCATGGACTTTATAAGAATTGAAACAGAAATTGTGCACTTGATTTTTCTCAACCATCGGATCGATTTGAAAAGGATGAATGAATCGGTCTGATTTTCTAGATCGGCTCGATTTCTATAAAAACGGATCGATCCGATAGAATGCAAATATAGACAGTGAGTTCAAGCCATCGGATCGATTTGATTACTTCAAAAAATGGATCGATGCGGTTACCAATTTATTGCAGTCAGTTTTTGATAACTTATAACCCAAAGCAATAGAATCACGAACACTATCACGAACCCATGATTGGTGAAACAGGCAATGATGCGCAATGTTGATGATGATGGGAATGAGTTATGCAGAATTCGAATTGAGGCTTCGAACGAAGATCGTGCTGAGACGAGCCCACTGTAGCGGTATATAACATATTATATGTGATTTAGGATACTCAAGAAAATTCTAGATTCTATCGCAGACATTTATAAAATATGTCCTTACAGAAAGGAAAAAAAATACTTTCTTGTAATCCTACATTCTAAATTAATTAGAAAATAATTGATATAAGTGGCTTGGGACACGCTAAATCTTAACCCCAAAAATGTGATTGACTTCTCCCAAGTCCTTTATATCAAACTAACTAGACCACCACACTCTTATATTGAATAATACGCCCACATCATTCCTTATTAGGATCATATCATCCACATAAACTACCAAAAATACCACCACCTATCTATCATGCTTCTTATACACACAAGTTTCATCCGACCATTGATAAAAACTAAAGCTTGATGAAATCAAGTATTCAAAGATACTGACTCTTGATTAAGTCCCTAAATGGATATTTTAAGCTTTATACATTATTTTCCTAGGTACTTGATATGAATTCCTTGGGTTGTATCATATAGATGCACTCGTCAAGACTACCTATTAAGAACTTAATCTTAACGTCCATTTAACAAATCTCGTGATCAAGATGAGATGAAATAGCTAAAAGAATATATATATACTTTATCATAACTACTGACTATAAGGTTTCCTCATAGCTAACATCCTCTTTATGAGTAAACACTTTTATAATAATACTTGCCACATTCCCATCAACCTTTTTTTTTTCTTCTTGTAGATAAACTTGCATTTGAGGGATTTTATCCCATGTAGAAGGTCTACAAGTTTCCAAACTTGATTCGAATCCATCTTAAAACCCATATCCTTTATACAAATGTCAAAGTCCTTATCTTAGAGTGCTTCTCGAAGTTCGTAGGTGTTACCCTGTGATCTCATTGAAGTGTTCACCCAAATACACTGGCATGTCAAGTTGACGCCTAACCCTCCAACTATGACGTGGATCCATTAGTGGTCCAGTGTAAATGATGTGTATCCAAATCATCAGTAATACTCCCACTGTCATTAGACAGTGTACTATGGATATCAGGTTATATTTTGTCTTGTATAAGTGGTTCGTAAGAAATTATTAATTTTCCCCTCTTAGATCTTGTATGATCAACTTACTCCTAGGTTTGTGGTCCATTATATAATTCCTCTAATTATCGAGCATTTGTGCTAAAAATTACCTTCTGGTATTTAGGATCATAAAAATTACCTTTTATTCTTGGCTTACACCTAGCCCACAGTTCCGTAGGAGTCGTTGAGACTGATTTATAAGGAACTAAGTTCAATAAATCATGATCCATCTCTAATGCATAACCCCAAAAAGAATTTAGAAAATCCAAATAACTTAGTCTTTGAAGTATTTTTAGATTAATATGACCTAAGCGTAAGTGCCAAAGATTTTTTTGGTTCAACTTAGAAGGCTTCTTTCTCTTTAAGTTATTTCCATTAAGTTATTCATTTCAGTCTTTAGCAGTAATGGCGAGACAAGCTTTATAACATACAAATCATTTTTCAATGCACAAGAAATTATAAAATATTTTCCATTTTGATGAAAACCTTATTTATTAAAATAAATTATATATCCAATCAACACTAATTTAGAAAGTTAAATTAAATTTCTGATAATAGTGGGTACATCAAAATAATCTTTTAAAACTGTCTTTTTATTTCCACAAAAGTCTAAAGACAGATGTCATACTGCTAATATTGATGCCTTGTTATTTTCTCCCATGAATAGACACATTTCACCCTCATTAAGCTCCTCGTTACCCGAAACCCCTACAAAGAGTTGCACACAAGATTGATCACTCCCAAATCTACATATCATGTCTCGGTAGATTGGACCAAAAAATATGTTTCAATGATAAAGGAGAGATTACCATTTATATTCCTCTATTTATCTAAGTAGACTGGACACTACTTCTTCCAATGGTCTGACCTTTTATAGATGTAACATTTTACTTTTGATTATTTCCCTGTAACCTAAGGTTTAAGCATCGTTTTAACCACCATAAGTTGTACCTGAAACTTTTCCTTTTTTATTCAGCTTCTTACCTATCATAACAGAAGAAGATGGTCTCCTCTCTTAGCAACAAGTATAACATCCCTTTGCTTGATGATATTTTCTGCATCTTGATGTTCTTTAAGTAGTTTCTCTAGAAAGTTGTCAAATTTGTTAATAGAATAATTTAGATGAAATTGCTTCAAATACTCTGAGAGTAATTTAAGCTAAAATAATCTATTTGGGTTTCCCATCAATATCTTATCCAAGGACCTCCAATTCCTATACGATGGAAATAATCTTCAAAATGTGGTCTCGAATGGTAGTACCATCAATAACCTTTGTGTTTACCAACCTTGTCATATCATATAATCTTGCGGCACGATTATTATCCTCAAACATGTCCCTTAGGTTCATAATCATGCCGTAAGCACTTGCATATTATGATGTTGGTGTTGTAATACATGAGCTATAGAGGTAAATATATAACAACGATCCATTTTATAAAATTTCTACACTTCTGGTAAGCATGAACATCCAACTCGAATGCTGCCTCAGCAGGCTTGACAGGGCATGATTCACTTAAAAAAAGTTATAAATCCTCAGTAGTGAGAATAATTACTAAGTTCCTTTTCTAATATATGAAATTCATTTAAGTTAATTTGTAAGATTTAAGGAAGTGGTTTGAATGTTGGTCCAATTTTTGAAATCTGAGAATCATCATTGTAAAAATTAATTAAATATATAAGAATTAACTTTTGATTAAATTATAATTTTTCTTCCCTCTACCACCAACTAGAATTAATTCCGTTGAGCATCATAATTCCCTTGTGAAGTGAGATTTCTTATTCGGAGTTTAACTCACCTCACCCTAAATTAGGCATACCTTTTATCTTTCAATTATATTATCTAGATAGTCCATGAAATCTCTATCCAAGATAATCAAGTATTCAAAGTCTCTTGGTTACAAAATTAATGACAATGACTCTGTTAGGGAGGATATCGTTATTTCTATTTAAGTTTATCCCATAGGTTCGTTATGTAAAATTGAATTCTCTTTGGGGGGTTTTATTGTTAAAGCCATGTATGACATTTACCTTTGAGTAAAGATGTGTCAGTTAATTTTGAAGTAAGAATCATGGTTATAAGAATGCCTTGTTTTTGGTTTAAATATATTATAGACATGTCGGTCAATAGTGCTCAGTAGGAATTATGGTGATTTAGCTTCAGGTTGTATGCTTGGAGATCAGAATTGTAGTTCTAGCAGTATTGAAACGTTCACAACATAGATAGGGAGTTGACATCCTATCGGAACGATTGTGTTGAAATCCTAGTAGTTTATCTCAAACTATGGTAACTTGTATGATGGTTTGATAACTTGTTCAATAATTCAAGAGAGGATTATGATCGGTACATCCTAGGAATGTAATGAACAAGTCCAACCATGAGATATGAGTCTAAGGGTTGTCTTAATTAGACTCGGAAAATATCACGCCATTTTCAATTGGTGCATATAATATTAATCCCGAGAATTATGAGGATTGGAATACTTGCACAAATGTCTCTTTGATTGCTATGGGTGCGATATGATTTTATATTGGGTAAAATGATCCCCTTTATATTAAGTGACGGTTATGTGAGTAGATTTGAGATCATAATTCAGAGGAATCCGCATTCAGGGGATGTCATGGATTGTGATACCCGTTGATAAATTTATATGTTTTGTTTTCACCAAGTAAAACCCAACCGATGGATTATTTTATAATCCTAGCGAAGTAGCAAGTAAGTTAAGTATGAGAATCAAGGAATTAATGAGATGTTAGTTAAAGTTGATTAACAATAATTTGATTTGATCACTTGACATGGGGAATCATATTATATACCATAACCAAGATTGAAAATCAAGATCGACCTCACTATATCCGAGTGGTTTCTGAGATAAATAAATGCCATAATTATTTAGTGGAGTTAATTATGATTAAATAAAGAAAATAAATAGATTACAGTATTTGTAATTATGATTTTAGAGTATTTATTTGGATCTAATTTAATTTTTTGTCTTGGGTCCCTAATGTAGTCCACATACCCAATTAGTTAGGCCCAAATTATCAAGAAACCCAGTTTGGCCCAAACCCACCTTTTGTAATTATATATAAGGGTGTATGGAGGAGTTTTTAAGAGAATAACTCATCATTATGGTTTGAGAGGGGTGAGGAAAAACACTATTTACATTTTTTTGAATAGACCTAGAGAGACCACCATATCTCAGTCATAAGAAAGGGTTTACATCTCAAAACATGCCTACGCACCTACCAAGATTTAAGGAGGATCATACTCTAGAAGATCTCAGCTTTACATAAGGTTAATTAAGTTTTTTAGGATACCCTGAAGGGCACCAAGGATTTAATCATCATCAACCTTTGTCTCCCTATACGAATCAAAACATGACTCGTAAAGGTATTGTATTCTTGAAACCTTAGATTTAATCTTTAAACCTAGTTCCTATTTTTCTTTTCAATGCATGATTAATCGAAGATCTTTAGGGCTAAAAAAATGTAGTGTTTTAAATGTGAATCCCAAGCTATTTTCCCCGATAATTAGTATCAGAGCACCGGTTTAGATTGATTGTGTATTGAAAAGGTCCATGTTGTCCACCTAGAAACCTACTTTTGGCATGTTATATGATTATACATCTTTGTTTATAGTGTGGTGCAAACATAGTTTTGCAGAGATTCTATATTAATATCGCTTCCATCATGGTCAAATTTGTTTATTTTAAGTGATTGGATCCTATGGTTGTCTATCTGTAGTTATTTTTTTCTCCTAGATTCGATATGGTTATAATAAATAGGTTTTTGTAATTAATTATATATCTATGTATTTGGAGGATTGATAGAGGGTTGTAATGTTTCTTTACTATTAGAATAATGTATTTACATGGGTTTGGTGTTGGGCAAAGTTTCATGGAGTTTGGTGAAGCTTTGACCCGGTTATGGAGGTTCTTGCATGAGATTTGCCAATATGGAATAAGGTTGTCCCCGAATGGGTTGATTGATTGAAAACCCCTCAATTGATAAACCTCCCCCTAGGCAGATATGGTTGAAATAGCGTTGCCAAAGCCGTTTATATAAAATAAACTATTTAAGCAACTCCGAAAGTTTGTTGAAGAACCTCTTTACTTAAATCAAAACGATTTTGAACACAAGATGTGTTAACAAAAATTATGTACGAGATATGGACAAGATTTGATAACAAGCTTTGGTAAACAGTTTAAAAAATTTTAAACTCAGCACACAACAGAATGAGATGAGAAGATGTAGAAATATTAATACTCAGGATTTTTTAACGTGGTAAAACCTCAACCTTGAGGAAACATCCACGACTCCCTCTACGGAGTAAAACAAGAAAATATCACTAAAACAAATATGTGAGTTACAATCTATTTAACTAACATGCACACAATAACAAGTCTATACAAGTTCAGGAGTATACCCTCTGGCGTCCTTAAACTTTTCTGCAGATCTTGATTGTTGATGTAGTCTTCTCAGTTTGTCAACTCTTGCTTTGTTTCAGCACTTTACGTCGACTTATGTTCACCAAATCTTATAGCCAACACTTTCAGTGTATGTAGTGTGAAGATGTTTGTGAAACGTGTTCTATAACACATGCATGCACTCACACACACTTATATTTACAAACAATCCTAAACAAATTACATATACAGTCTATATGCAGTGAGTTTGTTATTTTTATTTCTTACAAAACCAAGAACCTTTTGACCTTTCAGAATAACCCAGATTCCACGGAGATCTTGCTTAAAAAATCGGACAAGACCTTTTTCAATCTGTTTTGAAAATATTTAGAAGATTGAAAACCCTCCAAGTGCGAATCCAACTAGGTCAGGTTAGGTTTTGTAAAAACAGAAACAGAAAAACATCTATTGTTGATTTTGAAGATAGAAAATGTTTTAACAGAAAACAATCAACAACGAACTTCTCAAGATGAGAAATAAAATGCAACTAAGTGTGTTGTGACATGAAAACTTCAGATCTATGATTTCTATTGAAACAAAAACAAGATCTGAGTAAGTGTCTAAGTTGGAAATAAGATTTTATGAACAAAAGGTTTCAGCAACCCAGAAATCACTCAACTCGAACTCTCATAAACTCAAGAAACACTAAGGATGGTGTTTATTTGGTTATGGTGTTTTTTTGGAGAGGTAAGTGGTTTAGGTTGAAGAAGGATTTGATGAAGTTAGGGTTTCTAACTTGGCTCTGGTTTCTCTCTCTCTCTCCTCTCTCTTCTCTCTCTCTCTCTCTCTATACTCTGAGACTTTTCAAAATGGCAAAAGCTTTCGAAGGCTGAGATGAGAGGTCCTTAAATAGGATGAGAAGAAGATTCCAGACCATCGTTCAAAAACAAAGGCTGAGATTGAGTCAAGCTCCTTTGACTACAATCTAAGGGCTCACAACAGGCGGTGGTTTAAACTGGCTGTGATTGGCTTAAGGGTTTACACGGGGATTCACTCAGGAGACATGCAGGCCATCGATAAGGGATGATCCAAGGGCTGTAAACATGCGAGGCTTTGTCTCAGTAAAGAAACACAACTCTGGCCAATCAGAGATCAGCAAGTGTTGGCCATAGGACGAAGGCAATCGCGCATCCCAAACTAATTACAAACCCAACCCTGGATTGTCTGGCGCTTTCGGTTCCTACCCAAAGTAACTTTATGCCAAAAATCACAACATAACATATTTAGATATTAACCCCAAGACTTTTTAATTCAAGTTTTAATTTAATAAAACCTTAATTAAAATATGTTTAAAATTCCTAAAAAATTAATAAAAATCAAATTGAGGGATTAGAACACACTCACCACATTAATACACATAAGGGTGCAATATGATATGCAAGAATTAAATTCTAAGTGTGTGAGTGATGGCTATAGTCTTAGGATCATTACAAGATGGATAAGAGAAGAAGCAAACCAATCTCTGAGGCTCTTTGGTTTCTAGGATGGACACAATTTTGTCACAATTTCCAAACTAGATGAGCTCTTATACAGTCTAGACTCAAATGAGTCAAAAGTATAAGGGCTTCGATCTCCCCCTTTGTAAATATGAGACAAAATCTCCTTTGAGTCATCTAGAACTCGTAGGGTGACAACAAATAAGAAAATCCTATTCCTATAAAAGTTCTATCTACCCAAATCCTAGAAAGCAAAAATTACATAACTCAACTATATACAGTTTAACATCCTATTATTACAAGAAAGAATGACTGTACAAGAAGAATACCTGCAAAGAATTACTAAGATCAAGCTTTTTAGTATATGCAGTAGACTCAAATTTCTCCCCCATTTTGTCTTAAATGGACAAAGGGAAGGAACTTGGAACATATAACAGGTATTTACTCAACACAAATCATACCAATAGATTTACGTAAAGAAATGAATCTATTATAATCAAGAGGTTTGGTAAATAAATCTGCAAGTTGTAGATCAGTGGGAAGATAATTGATTTCTAATTCCTTGGTTTCAACTAGTTCACGAATAAAGTGATGTCTTATTTTAATGTGCTTAGTTCGCGAGTGTTGAACTGGGTTCTTAGAAATATTAATCGCACTTTGATTATCACAATAGAGATGAAGTGTTGGTTTTAGAATACCATAATCACTTAGCATTTGTTTAAGCCATAATAATTGGGCACAACAGCTACCGGCGGCTATGTATTCAGATTCAGCAGTCGAGAGAGATGTGCAGTTCTGTTTTTTACTACTCCATCCTACAAAGTTATTACCAATATAACAACATGCGCCTGAAGTGATTTTACTATCATCAGTACAACCAGCCCAATCAGCATCAGTGTACCCAATAATAGTGCTAGGTGTGTCATTCGTGTACCAAATTCCTAAATTTAGAGTGCCTTTAACATATTTAATTATCCGTTTAACAGAGTTTAAATGGCTCTCTTTGGGGTTGTTTTGATAACGCGCACAAACACACACAGCATACATGATATCAGGACGTGAGGCAGTCAGATAGAGTAATGTGCCAATCATACTACGATATAAAGTAGAATCTACAGATTTTCCATTTTCATCTTTAGACAATTTCTCTGTAGTACTCATAGGCGTTTTAGCACTTTTGGCACTCTCGAGGCCAAATTTTTTAACTATCTCTAATGCGTACTTAGTCTGCGAAAGAAACAATCCATCTGGTTGTTGTTTGACTTTGAGACCTAGGAAGAACTGTAACTCCCCCATAAGGGACATCTGAAATTCCTTACTCATAATTTCAGCAAAAGATTTTACTTCTGAGGTAGAAGTTGATCCAAATATGATATCATCTACATAGACTTGAGCGATAGTAATGTGTTTTGCCAAAATGCTTGACAAATAAGGTTTGGTCATTTCCACCTCTTTTGAAACCTTTATCCAGCAGAAAACTGGACAGGCGCTCACACCAAGCTCTAGGAGCTTGCTTAAGACCATATAAAGCCTTTTTCAATCGAAATACATGATTAGGATAATTAGGGTCAATGAACCCTTTAGGTTGTTCTACATAGGTTTCCTCGGCAAGTATTCCATTAAGGAACGCAGATTTAACATCCATTTGATATAATGTAAAATGCATGTGACAAGCTATAGCAAGAAGCAGACGAACTGATTCTAAACGAGTAACAGGAGCAAACGTCTCATTAAAATCAAGTCCTTCTATTTGGGAATAACCTTGAGCAACTAGCCTAGCTTTATTTCTAATTATCATCCCATTTTCATCAGTTTTATTTTTGAAAATACAACGAGTACCAATAACCTTTTTGTGATCAGGACGTGGAACAAGATACCATACATCATGAATGACAAATTGTAAAAGTTCATCCTGCATAGCAGAAATCCAGTGAGAGTCATTCAATGCCTCATTTACATTCTTTGATTCCACAAGAGAAACAAAGCATGCATAAAGACCATAATTTCTAAGTTGGGATCTTGTACGTACTGGTTCACTAGGGTTACCAACTACGTTGTTTAAGGGATGATCTTTAGAAACCCAGTTAGGTACTTCAGGTAACTCAATAGGTAATGAATTATCTATTTCAGAAGAGTCATTTTCTAAAATATTTGACGATTCTTCTTCTATAGTTAATTCACTAATCTTGCTTTCTACAGTAGTGTCACTAACAATTACATTTATGGATTCCATTAAGGTTTTAGTGCGAAGATTATACACTCGATAAGCTCTACTGTTAGGTGAATATCCTAAGAATATGGCTTTATCTCCCCTACTCTCGAATTTAGATAAGTGTTCCCTATCTTTGCACACATAGCAGGTACTACCAAAAGTTGTAAGGTACTTAAGATTGGGCTTTTTATTGTACCAAAGTTCATAAGGGGTTTGTTTGGAATTCTTTCTAAGATAGACCCTATTAATAAGATGGCAAGCTGTACGAATAGATTCTACCCAAAAATACTTAGGTAAATTTTTGGCATGGAGCATGACACGTGCCATCTCTTGAAGAGTTCGATTCTTTCTCTCAGCTATACCATTTTGTTGAGGGGTCTTAGGAGCACTGAACTCATGTTTGTAACCATTATAGTCACAATATTCTATAATACCAGTATCTTTGAATTCACCACCTCTATCACTTCGAATTCTATTCACTTGAGTGTCTTTCTCATTTTCAATCCGTAAAAGAATCTTTAAAAAAGTTTGAAAAGTATCGGATTTCTGTTTTAAGAAAGCTACCCAAGTGAATCTGGTGAAATCATCAACCATAACTAGAATATAACTGTGTCCACAGAGACTAACAGTTTGAGAAGGACCCATTAGGTCCATATGGATGAGTTCTAAGGAATTAGAGGTAAGGATATCTTTAACCCTTTTATGAGGTGCTTTAACAATTTTTCCTTCTTGACAGGGACCACAGACAATGTTATGAATGGGTTTAATTTTTGGTATTCCTCTAACTATTTGTTGAGAGGATAATTTACTTAAATTTTCGTAATTAATGTGACCCATTCTGTTATGCCATATCTCATTGTCATCCATTCTGGCAACATTACAGATTTCAGAACTAGACATGACAGTATAACAATTGTCAGGGGTCCTGAATCCTGTAATTAAGCATTCTCCCTTTTCATTTAAAATCTTGCAATTGTTCCTTGAAAAGGTAACAGTATAGTTTGAGTCACAAAATTGTGAAATGCTAAGTAAGTTAGCCTTAAGACCTTTAACTAAGAGGACATTTTCAAGAACAGGAAGTCCTTTTTCTTTAAGAGTTCCTTTGCCTATGATCTGGGATGATACACCATCACCAAAAACAACTTTTCCACCATCAAAGATGGTTTTATTTAAAAGTTTTGTATCATCACCTGTCATATGCTTGGAACATCCAGAATCCAAATACCAACCAGAAGATGTAAGTTCAGCTTTTAAAGCATAAACAATAATATTACATTTCATCTGGGGTACTAGATCATCTTTTCTAACCCAAATTGCTCTGGTTTTCTGTTTGCGCTTGTTTGCTCTCATTTGATAAAATTTGCGAGCATTAGATTTTTGTTGAAAAACATTTTGCGCATGATTTTGAGTAAATTTAAACACCTGAGCATTTGAATTAGGAAAGTTTCTGGTAATCCTTCTAGTAAATGTCCTTTTAGGTTTAGTCTTTCTATTCCTATAGTTGGAGTTTTTGTCTGGTGGCCTGGGAAGGACATAGTTGTTACGACTCCTCCTGGAGTAGTTAAAGTTTTGATACATGGAAGTATTGTAGATAGGCTTAATCAGTCTCCTAGCATAGCAATCATCAAAAGTATGTCCGTATATATCACAATAGGAGCAATAAAGATTGCTCAGAATGGGGTTTACCTTAGGAAAGTTTCTAAACAAAGGTTTTGAGAGATTTTGAGGCTGAATTTTATTCCTAGGTAGCACAGGTTTGAAGGCAGGTTCACTTTTCCTAATTGGGGGGCAGACATATTTTCCCTTTGGTAAACTTTCATGCTTAGAGCAACTTGCATTTCCAGTGTTCGTGTTTTGATGATCAAACTTAGTTTTTAGAGACTGAAAGTCTGGACATGTTTCTATAGGTCTTTTGCCTCCTGACACAAATTTGATAGGTTCAGCATGATTTGTTTGTGTCTTCAAAATGGGGCAAAACCCTATACCAGTTCGATCATCAGAATTGGTTTTAGATTCAGCAACGAATTCCTCAAAACATTTAGAATTGTTTTCAAATTTTGTAAACTTTTTGAAAACGGTTGCTGTCTTTTCTTTGGTTTGTTCCAATTCTAATAATGTCCCTTTGTATTTTTTCTCCAGAATTTCATTAGCTTCAGTCAAAGTTTTCAGTTTTTCATCAAACACTTTGATATCACTTTCATAAGACATGCATTGAGTAGTATACTCTTCAGCATTCAGTTTTACCATCAGGCTTAGATCCTCTAGCTTTTTGGTAAGATCTTTCACAATCTTTTCTAGTCTAGTGCTTTTCTTTAGAGTTTTAGTATATAAAGTGTGTATATCTGGGAGATCATCATTATCTGAGTCACTAAGTGAGGTGTGTGAAGTGACCCCTAAGGTTTCATTTCTTAAACTCACGCACCCATTGACATCAGCAGTATCGATTCCCCTTTGACTCACACACCCCGAAGAAGAAGCATTAAAGTTCTCAATAAGTAAAGCATCTAAACCAGTTAAAGTATGATTCAAGATAACAGAACTAGAATTACTAGGCTCATCCTCAATATCAAGCACAGGCATATCATCATTATATATGATTTTGGCAAAGAAGGATAAATAAGGATCAAAACCATCAGATGTCTCAGGTTCCTCATTTTCAGAATCACTTAAGTCATCCCAGGTTTTGCAGATGTTGGCTCTATAGTGTTTGTTTTGGGTATTTAAATTAACTCTACAGTCTTGAGCAATGTGTCCTAGTTTACCACATCTATAACATTCAGTCTTCTTGAGGTCTTTGTGAGGTCTTGTGTTGTCCTTGTTCTGTTTGTCATGAGGTTTCTCATGAGGCTTGTGATTTGAAGGAGTTGAATAATTAGACTTGCCCTGTCTATTTGCAATACTATTTCTAAATTTAACAATTTTCTTAAATTGTTTTGTCATTAGGGCAATTTGATTATCTAGACTTTCTAAGTCACAGTCCTCATCAGAATCATTACTAGGAGTGTTTAACTCAGGCTTAGTCATCTTAGAAGTAAAGCTAAGATTGGAATTGGTATGTTTCCTATGAGTTTGGGTCAATTGTTTCTTAAACTCCAATTCCATTTCCACAGTTCTTAATTTACTACTGAGTAATTCAGGAGTGAGATTTATATCACACATTTCCTCAATAGCATATCTTTTATTGTCAAATTTCTGTGGTAATGATCTCAGAATTTTAGACACAATTTCTTGTCTATCATAAGTTATACCATTAGCATGCAGTTTAGTGACAATATCAGTCAGGTTCATATAGAAGTCATCAAAAGACTCAGATTCAGTCATGATTAAGGAATTATATTGTTGAATTAACATCTGAGTTTTAGCAGCCTTAACCCTAGAGTCTCCTTCATGGGCAGTAATCAAGGTATCCCATGCTTCCTTAGAAGTGGTACAAGATGAGATTCTCTTGAACTCATGTTCATTTATAGACATAAATATAGCATTCTTTCCTTTATTATTATTGCGAGAAACTTGTTTCTCTTCTTGAGTAAACTCACTTAATATTTTCTTAACCCTCTCAGTACTTCCTTTCAGTGGCTGGTTTAGTAGGATAAAAGTATCCATTTTCAATAATGTCCCAGACATCATCTCCCAAGGTTCCATGAATGAAAGCAATCATTCTTACTTTCCAATAAGAAAAATTGGTTCCATCAAAGACTGGAGGTCTGGTCAAGTTACCATATCTTTCATTTTTCTCGTCCATGATTGATTTTGAGAAAACAGTTTCAGAAACTCAGGATCTTTTTGAAAAAGTTCACCAAAAGTTCTGATACCAATTGAAATAGCGTTGCCAAAGCCGTTTATATAAAATAAACTATTTAAGCAACTCCGAAAGTTTGTTGAAGAACCTCTTTACTTAAATCAAAACGATTTTGAACACAAGATGTGTTAACAAAAATTATGTACGAGATATGGACAAGATTTGATAACAAGCTTTGGTAAACAGTTTAAAAAATTTTAAACTCAGCACACAACAGAATGAGATGAGAAGATGTAGAAATATTAATACTCAGGATTTTTTAACGTGGTAAAACCTCAACCTTGAGGAAACATCCATGACTCCCTCTACGGAGTAAAACAAGAAAATATCACTAAAACAAATATGTGAGTTACAATCTATTTAACTAACATGCACACAATAACAAGTCTATACAAGTTCAGGAGTATACCCTCTGGCGTCCTTAAACTTTTCTGCAGATCTTGATTGTTGATGTAGTCTTTTCAGTTTGTCAACTCTTGCTTTGTTTCAGCACTTTACGTCGACTTATGTTCACCAAATCTTATAGCCAACACTTTCAGTGTATGTAGTGTGAAGATGTTTGTGAAACGTGTTCTATAACACATGCATGCACTCACACACACTTATATTTACAAACAATCCTAAACAAATTACATATACAGTCTATATGCAGTGAGTTTGTTATTTTTATTTCTTACAAAACCAAGAACCTTTTGACCTTTCAGAATAACCCAGATTCCACGGAGATCTTGCTTAAAAAATCGGACAAGACCTTTTTCAATCTGTTTTGAAAATATTTAGAAGATTGAAAACCCTCCAAGTGCGAATCCAACTAGGTCAGGTTAGGTTTTGTAAAAACAGAAACAGAAAAACATCTATTGTTGATTTTGAAGATAGAAAATGTTTTAACAGAAAACAATCAACAACGAACTTCTCAAGATGAGAAATAAAATGCAACTAAGTGTGTTGTGACATGAAAACTTCAGATCTATGATTTCTATTGAAGCAGAAACAAGATCTGAGTAAGTGTCTTAGTTGGAAATAAGATTTTATGAACAAAAGGTTTCAGCAACCCAGAAATCACTTAACTCGAACTCTCATAAACTCAAGAAACACTAAGGATGGTGTTTATTTGGTTATGGTGTTTTTTTGGAGAGGTAAGTGGTTTAGGTTGAAGAAGGATTTGACGAAGTTAGGGTTTCTAACTTGGCTCTGGTTTCTCTCTCTCTCTCCTCTCTCTTCTCTCTCTCTCTCTCTCTATACTCTGAGACTTTTCAAAATGGCAAAAGCTTTCGAAGGCTGAGATAAGAGGTCCTTAAATAGGATGAGAAGAAGATTCCAGACCATCGTTCAAAAACAAAGGCTGAGATTGAGTCAAGCTCCTTTGACTACAATCTAAGGGCTCACAACAGGCGGTGGTTTAAACTGGCTGTGATTGGCTTAAGGGTTTACACGGGGATTCACTCAGGAGACATGCAGGCCATCGATAAGGGATGATCCAAAGGCTGTAAACATGCGAGGCTTTATCTCAGTAAAGAAACACAACTCTGGCCAATCAGAGATCAGCAAGTGTTGGCCATAGGACGAAGGCAATCGCGCGTCCCAAACTAATTACAAACCCAACCCTGGATTGTCTGGCGCTTTCGGTTCCTACCCAAAGTAACTTTATGCCAAAAATCACAACATAACATATTTAGATATTAACCCCAAGACTTTTTAATTCAAGTTTTAATTTAATAAAACCTTAATTAAAATATGTTTAAAATTCCTAAAAAATTAATAAAAATCAAATTGAGGGATTAGAACACACTCACCACATGAATACACATAAGGGTGCAATATGATATGCAAGAATTAAATTCTAAGTGTGTGAGTGATGGCTATAGTCTTAGGATCATTACAAGATGGATAAGAGAAGAAGCAAACCAATCTCTGAGGCTCTTTGGTTTCTAGGATGGACACAATTTTATCACAATTTCCAAACTAGATGAGCTCTTATACAGTCTAGACTCAAATGAGTCAAAAGTATAAGGGCTTCAATGGTTTTTGAAGAATTTTGATTCTATTTTGATGCCTCTTGCTCCAATTCTTCGTTCCGATCATTCCCAAATGTACAAAATGATTTTTTTCCAGGAGGAAAGATCTTTAAGAACTCATGGTTGTGATGAAGTCAACTTCAAGTTGGACTCTAAGTCAAGGTGAAGTCTTCTACAATAAGGATTCTTGAGCTTGAAGAGTTTTACTTTAAGAAGGACTTTTGTCCATGATAGAAAAGGGAAATTTTGTTCTTTTATTTCAATTTGCATTTATTTTATTATTTTCATGTATGCCTCTTTATTATTATGTTTCATATTTTGGCGTGATAATTGGATTAATTAGGGACAAACGTTTATTGTGGACAACATGGATTGATATTGAGATCGACCTAGATTGCATTTTTCTAGAAAATCCATTTTATTTGTTCTTTTCTAAATTAAATTTAATCGGGGTAATTAATTTTAAGGTATAAATTAAAGTTTGATCCTGAAATTTTATTTTAATTTAAAATTAATTTTAGTTAGAAAAATTAAAATAGGAAGTCGGGTAATTTAATTTGTATAAGTAAATTGAAAATTAGCAACGATTAAATTTGGTCTTTTAGATTTGAATGAATTATTTTCAAAACCTTCAAGTTTTTAAATTACTATGTGTGAGAGGGGTTTCCACATAAATCCCATGGTCTCTACTGGAGTTTAATGAATCAGATGTGAATAATTACTCGACTCAACTAGTCTGCCCCCCCCCCCCCCCGGATGAAATTAATCAGGGCATCAACGATTCATTAAAACTCTTAAGTGATAGTTCTAAGAATTAGATAGTGAGTGAGTTCGATCCCCCTACGGGGAAGTTCATCACGAGCGGGTTCAATTTCGAGGAATGAATTTCGGTGGTATACAGTTAGACATTATTAGTGACATCCTTCTTCACGGAGTCACTATCATTAAATATGGGACCAAAAGTCATCGACTATTTATTATGTTGGACAGAAGGGTCCTGAACTGTCCAGATAGAATAATAAAATATGAAAATCAATCTAGTTCAAGGTTAGATGATTTAAGCTCATCTATCTAGTACAACGTGGGATGATTTAAGCTCTCAATAAGATATCTCACCTCATAAGGGAAGTAAGCTGCCCAACGAGATTAATACTAAAAATTGGTTGTTGAGGGATGCCACTTTAAAATTTAATCGAACTGATTATCATGTTTTAATTGAAATTAATTTTTTCAATTTGATAATTCTAAGATTTGAAAATTGAATTCAACTTTTTTCTCACTGTTTTAGTCTTAAAGTTTTAACTTGAATAAGTTTCAAGTACTGAAATGTAATTGGACACTGTTCTAAGTTAAGAGGACAATAAACTGTTTAAACCCACAATTCCCATCAATGTTTTAAAATTGGGATGTGATTAATTCCTCGAGTTAGTTAGGCTTCCCCCGGATGGTTTTAATCATGGAATCACTGTATTTTAAAATATACGATAATTCTTTTAAATTAAGTGTTACATGTGTTCGGTTCCCCCCACCCCCGCAAGGAAGTTCTATGTATACATATTTAATTTTAAAGGATTGATCGATGAGAATTTGTTAACACCTTTATTGGCTGATAACACTCAAGTAAGAATCATGTTCTTGAAATGTTTTCTATCATTGATTGAACAAAAGATTCTTTGGATTAGACGTGGTGGGAAAACCCAATAATATTATGTAATTTGGGAGAGAGGATCATCTATAGCCAAAGGTTGGTGTTAGTTATTTTAGAATAGCCTTACTTCTCTCTCGAAGGGGAGGTAGGAGGATAATGTTATGTCCCAAGTACAATGGTCTGGGTTAAGTAAATTTAATGTTACCTAGTATTAGTACAATATCCAAGAGGCGAGTATGCTAATTATAAGTAGTTAGAACTTTTATAGCAACGGTGTTCGTTTTTTTCCTTGCTTTGTAAGGAAAAGTACATGGTAATATTTTTATCTTAAAATTAAATGTATTATTTATGATCTGATCTATGGTAACCTAGTATGTAGACTCGAGAACCACAAATCAGGACTACAACTCGTTGCAGAGGTTCCAAGTAACCAACAAATTACACAGAAGAGAGATATTCCTAATTAAGGTAAATCAAAATATGACAACGGTATTAGTGGTGGGATATTCTTATGAATTTTAGTTAGACATAAAGTTAATGTAGGTAAATTATTTAATGTACCAAATTTTAGAAAAAATGGTTTCATTTTTCTAAATTGGTTTTGAACAAATATTCAATTGATTTTATAAAATTATTTTTAATTTATCAAAATTAGATATCTTATATCTATTCTCGTACATTGGGAAAATTGTTTATATAATATAAGTTTTGTCTCACCAATACTACTAAATACTTAATGGAATAATTTAATGGACATATCATTAAAGAGAATGTTTCTTTCTAGAATCAAACATACATTTAGCAGTTATGCTTAGGTTATTTTATTCTGAAAGGAATTCAAAGACTAGTTTGAAATGGACAATTGAGTTAACTATAAGTGAAGTCACTTCTAGTGTGAATCCCATTTAGAAGTCAAAATAACCAAGGTTCCCTTCACATTCGAAAGCTTAAGAGACAATGATGCGTTAGGAATGGTTCCTTTTGATTAATATGATTTTGTGACTATCCGGTAAAGAGATGGTTTTTAGTGATTCATCAATTTCATTGATGTTCACTTGAAGTTATGAATAGGTTTGCCTTATGCTTCATATATCTGAAGCCTTTGATTAGTTCAAAGTGTGAAAGACTAAGGTGGGGCATAGGTAAGATCAACTTATCTAATCTCTATAATTTAATGGTAGGGGCGGTTTCCTCTGAGGAAAGTTTAAGGAATCATTAATCGGAGGTGTAGGATTTTATCCCAGTTGTCTACACTAGGTATTTCACTTTAGAATGGTGTATATGAAAGGAAGGAACAAGGCTCTTTTAGATATGATAAGGTCCATGGTAAGTTATTCAGGACTGTGACCTTTTTTAGGGATTTTACGTAAGGAACGACATATATATTATGAATTTAATTTCTTTCTAATCAGTATTTTCAAACTCCCATTGAACATTAGAGTGGGTGCAAGCTCATTCTAGGGTATGTTCGGATTTGAGGGTTCCCGGCACTCATGATGTGGAACGAGCCAAGGAAGTTAAAATTAAAGTAGAGGAATGTCTCTTTGTTAGTTATCCGAAAGGTTACAAAGGTAGTTTGTATCATACTCCTAAGTAAAAGAACGTCGTTAATTTCATCAATGCCCGATTCATAAAATAGGATTATGTAATAAATCAAAGACCTAAGTGTAAATTGGACTTGCAAGAAAAAGAAACGTTATATTACCAATGTTGTTATACCACATGTACAAGATGAAATACAAAATGTTATCTATAATACACTACCTTATCATAGTGGTATCATTACCGATGATCAAGATACATATGTCACTTATACTCTATAACAAGTGGTTCCACGTTATAGTGGGAGTATCAGGAGTCATCCTGAATGGTTAGTGTTTTTGAGTGATCATTTCGATGAAATCCCAGGAAAACATTAATTGGGTCCGGGAAACTACAATGAGGAATTCCAAGATAAGGACATTTTCTTTGACTTATGACTATGGACACTAAAAGGAATTCGATGTATTCAAATCAAGTTTGGGGTCTTGTAGACTTGTCAATGGGGTAAAACTCATCGGGCACAAGTGTACCTATAAGAAGTTAAAATATAGATGGATGGGAAGGTGCAAACCTTCAAGTTAAGGCTTGAGAAAGGGTTTACTCAGAAAGAGAGAGATTAACGATGAGAAAACCTTCTCGCAGTAGCCACGTTAAAGTCTTTTGAGATTCTTTTAACATCAAGACTATGTTCTTGAATGATCATCTTGACAAGTACATAGTAAGAAGTTGATAGAAAGAAAAATTTGCTTTTTAGTGTGCTCTCGTATAGTCGTTGTTGCAAATCCTTTCCAATCAAAATTCCTTCAACCTACAAATACATAAAAAATATGCATAAGATAAGTAAGGGTATCAATCCACCTTTCATGAGTGAAGAACTAAATGTGAAGATATTTGCAAAATCATTTTCATGTTATTATTATTATTTTTTTTGGTATTTTTACTTTTTCATGATATTTGCAAAATTATTTTCATGATATTTGCAAAATCATTTTCATTTTCATGTTATAAAAAATATGCATAAGATAAGTGTTATGATTTTTTTTAGAGTAAACTAACGAAGAAGAAAATGCTAATGAGATAAATATTTTTTTATTTAAATTAAAATGGAGTAATATACTATGAGTTCAAAAATAATATTAAAGCTAATCTAAACTAATTAATTAAAAGAAAATGCAGAAAATAAATTAATGAAATATAAAAAATCAAACTAAAAAAATATTTACAATTTTATCTTAGTAAGTAACAATCTCAAAGAGAGGAAAAAAAATATTAAATACTAAAAAGAAAAAAGATAATATTATATACAATATGTACAAATGGGTGAACTCTTAAATACTCATCGATGTTTGAATTAAATGCTAAAAATACAAATTTCAACAAAGATTTGCATCTAAGTATTTCTCCCTCCAAATGAACTCTCAATGCACCATTAAATAATGAGAAACATTTGCTAAAAATACAAACTCTCTCACTACAAATTTGTACATAAAAATTCATTCACTTGAAATAAATCATACCACACCACTCTATCTTGAGATATTTATTAAAAATACAAACACTCTACATCGAGTGATGAAGCAAAAACTTATTCCATGTTTAAAACCAATAATTGAAGATTTTATCAAATGGGTCTTCTCTTTGCTTTTATAATTGGCACATTAGGGAAAGGGGCATTTTGGGAAGGTTAATGGTATATGATAAAATGGGTAGAGGTTTTGGAAGAATCTGATTTGTTTAAGGGCAAGTGGGGTAAATAGGTAAGGAGGGTAGAGCTGGATTTTAGTTATTTAGGTGGGGGTAATTTTGGATTAAAGTTAAAACAGGGTTAAAGACATGTGGTTAATGGGTGTTGTTATTTTTGGCTTTTGGTCTTTGTTTTGTGGTGATCAGGTTAAAAATCGTTGTTGGCTTGGTTGAGAGCTCATGGGAAATGGGTCTTGGTTTTGGGTTTAAAAATTGAAGAAGGGCTATGGAGGTCATGCGGGTTTTCGGTTTAGTTCGGGTTAAGGAGTATAAAGGTCACAGGTTAGGGACTGGTTTCGGGCTAATGGGTTGTTCGTAGGTGGGTTAAGGATTGGGTTGCGGCCGGAGCAGGGCGTGGGTTTGGATGGTCGTCGGGGTGGTGGTCCGATTGGAGGTATGGTCGCCGGAATGGGGCTATCGGGGCGTCGTCGGAGATGTAATGGTGAAGTGGGTGAGATGGTCTAAGGTGGTGAATGGGGAAGGTGATGAGAGGTGGTTTGGTTATGGAGGTAAGTTGGTGAGAGGAGAGAGAGAGAGAGAGAGAGAGAGAGAGAGGTGGGTTAAGATGATGATGAATAGTGATGGAGGTGGGGTGTTTGGGTGTGGGTGAGTGTATGATAAGGGTGAGTGTGAGTTGGTTTAGTATGGTGCGTGTGTATTTACGTGTAGGGGTTATGTAGTGTGTGTGTTTGCACCTAAAAATAAAATTATATAAAAAAACAAAACTAAACTAGAAAAATCCTAACTCATAAAAATCAAACTAAAAGAAAATAAAAATAAAAACCATAAAACCTATTAAACTAAAAAGACCCTAGAAATAAAAATAAAAATCTAATAAAACTAAAAGTAAAAAAAAATTAAAATCCTAAATATAAAAGACAAAAAATAAAAAAAATAAAAATCTATTCAAGCTAAAAAATATATAATCCTAATATAATAAAACTAAAGAAAAATAAAAATCTAATAAAAATAGAAAATAAAATTCTAACTAATTCTAAAAATTAAAACGACTCAAATAATTTTTTTAAAAATTAATAAAAATATAAATTAAACACACACGGGGCTTGGGTAAAGGTTTGGGCTAGGTTTAGGTTAATTGGGATGAGGTTTAAAGGGTATAGTTGTCTTCGATCACATAAAATACGATTTCAACGATTTTGACCACATTTTTTTTGCACTTTACTTGAATTATGCCTTTTGAAACCGTAAATGCCAATCGACCTACGAAACAAACAAATACGAACATAAGTCCAATTTTATCGAGAATTAGCAACTAAAAACCATCTATTTGTGGTATTATTTTAACACTTTTGGGTGCTTATCATACCACCCCCAAATAGAACATTGCTAGTCCTCGATCAAAATATAAAGAGAAAGAAAGATAAGAAACCAAAAGTGTACCACTTTCGCGGGTACTTGCGATTGCACTTAGCATGTGCAACAAGCCTTTAAACCTATAGGTTGGCCTATAGGACGGGTTGGGTCTCATGAGGGTTTGTAGTGAATATACCCACAAAATTCAAAATATTATTATTTATTTATTAAAAACATGGTTAATCTCTTCTTCAACATAGAAATATCATGCAATCCATCGTTTAAGGAATACTAATAATGAACTAGAAGTATATGAAATTTTTTAACTTATTTAATACCCAAGGAAAATCTTTTCTAGGACTCAACATGTTTAGTGTGAATCACTCAAAATGGTTTCAAGCATCATAAGATTAATTCGTAGATTTTCTTTTAGAATCAATTGTTTCAACTTTCAAATCTCACCGAATATATCTCTCTAAAAATTATCTCTCGAGATTTGGGTAAGTGTATCTCTCTTCTGTGTGAGGATGTGAGTAAATTTAAACAAGTTCAAACGTCTCACACACATATAAGAAAGAACGGATACAAGAATGAATTTGATCTCATGAAAGGAATGCAAATCACTATATCGAGAATGTCGAGCTATTCATCACGTTGACTTTTCATTTGCCCTAACACTTCACCAAAGGTAAGAATGGGATTTAATGTAAACGATGAGGAGAAATGAGATGGGTAATATGGATATATGATGATTTTGGGGATTTTGAGATGAGTGGACAACTTGAAAAATTAATGTCTCTATTTCACAAAATTTTGATCTCATGCTTTTCTTTTTTCTATTTATCGCTTTTCTTTTCTTTTCTTATTTATTTTTTTTATTTGTGATACTTCATTTTTTTTTTAAAATTGCGATACAATTCGTTTTTTAGAGCACGAGTGAAGACATTTTACATATATAATTTCAAACACTCTTTTCTCAAAAACCAAGGGTGATGATGGAATAATGATAGATGGATTGTATGAAAAATGTGGTAATATGGAAAATGGATGGTGGGACATGAAAAATGGGTAAAGGATTAATGTTCGGGACAAACTACAAGACACATGTTTCTCATACTCAACAGTGATGTCATCCTCAGTGATTATGCCAAAATTTGAAGGATAATGAGATCATGCAATGACTTAAAGTACGATAACCAAAGGAATTTGAGTCAACTTGTGACTCAAAGATTGCATAAAAAATTCTCAAAAATGATGAAAACCTCAAATCTCATGGGTTATAAGTTTCCACAAATGATTTTTTACGTGTTTTTTTTAAAATATTTTCACCACTCAACTTTAGACTGTAATGACATGATAAGTGCGCAACAAGTGTTGATCTAACATCAAACGGATATATCTCTTTAAAAGTGATGTAAACTTATGAAATCCATTTGTGTATTAAGATAACATCAACGTATTGGGTCATTCGATTCCAACAAGTTATCAAGTTTTGATTTTGATCTAAGCCTGAAAATAACTTTTTTTTAATAAGAAGCAGGACAAAAGTGTGGTGGTATTTCTAGTATTTTTATGGATAATATTTACCTAATGGGTAACGAGGTGGGAGTATTGTCTTACATAGGAATGTGGTTGTCCGGATATTTGATATAAGTACTCAGGACAATTCATGCACATCTTTATGATCAATAGAATCGGGATTCCATGAAAATATTTCTTTTCAAGTATGAAATCATTCTATCTATAAATTAATATCTTATGACACTTGATTAGATGCAAAGAACGAGGAACAACTTAATGCTTCGGCGGTGGGCAGCCTCATGAATTTTAATTATTATGTGAAAAGATCAAAATTTATTTTGCCTAAGGCATGGTCAGTAGATTCCAGTCTAAAAGTCTTGTACCTTTTTGGCACAAAGACTAAGGTTTTTAGTCATATAAGGATTAATTTTTTTTTAACTCGAATATATGTTTACCTAAGGAGGTTGAGCTATAAATTTGAGGAGTGTGAAGTAATCCTAAATTGTTGATTCCACTAGGGAGGCCAAAGTTATTGTTACTTCAAAGATAACCAAATAGGCAATATATCTTGGTTACTTCATAAGTAGAATAGGTGAGGTTCCTTCAAGTGCAAGTGGCTATTAAGTGTTCATAGCGATATAATTGCAAGTTCGAGAAAACTCGTAATCCATAAAAGGCTTAAGCACATTGAGCGTAGGTTTCACCTAGTTTGAGAAATCAAACAAGAAGCTGGTATGTTTATGGCCATGGTTATATGGGTTGGGAGTTGGATATATGGCTTTAAGGCTAAGTGGCATATTGTTTGGGTTTTATTCTTTAAATCATATATGACATTTACTTTTGAGTAAAGGTGTGTCGGTTCATTTTGAAATAAAAATCATGGTTAAGACAATGCATTGTATTTGTTTTAAATACGTTGTAGACATGTCGATCAATAGAGCTCATGTAACACCCCGCCTAATTAAATACCGGGTGATCAGTCCTTTATTAAATTAAAAATCTAGGTGAACGGTGTGGTTCATTCTTGGCATCACTGTCAAAAATAATTTTAGTTTTAATCACCCTAATTAATTAAGATAAGTGTCAAAACATTTAGAATATTATTTTATTTATTAAATCCCACCATAAAAAACTTTTTAAGTATAAATCAGTTTAAGAATAACATAAATACTAACGATAACAATCATCCAAAAGAAACATGTCAACTAGATTATCCAAACTAAGTTAATAACCATAAGTGAAGTCATCATGACAAGAAATAACTCCCAATGAGTACTGAATACTGAAAACAGAAATAAATAATAAATCTCTAATAAGTCTAAACTGAAATAGGAAATCGGGCGACACATGTGCTAGATATGAAGTACTAAATCAAAAGCTAAATAAAGGAAGAGGTCGTTTAGAGCAAGGGCCTACAACTCCCACATAAGCTGCAACATGTTCAATCCAAAGAACCTACGTCTGACGCCCCTGTGACTGGGCCCCTGTAATATATACATATATATACAAGAGAGAGAAAGATGACAAGAAACGGGTTAGAGTCCAAGTGTAAAACAGTTTTAAAAATAGTTTAGTAAGTATTTAAAATGCTTACCGGCCAATATAACAACCATGTTAGTACGCAACACTCTCTTGAGAATTTTCACCTCTCGTCTAGTGTGCACGCCTACCGTACTACTAAATGCCTCATAAGTCTATCTAACTCATCTCCCATAGATTTTACTTCGAGAAGTCACAAGACTATGATTTTAGTTTAGAAATTAATCTATTAACGATTTCTTACGTTACTTATGTATTTCTCAATACTATTATAAAATTCCCGAACACTTACTATAATTTTGGAGAATTTATTCAATATTTATCTACTTATACACACAATAGAAGAATTCCATATATATGTATATATATTAATCACTCATATAATATATATACTATCGGCACCCCATATAAAATCTATGGTGCTGGCATACTCTGCTATCAAGTCCTCGTATCTCTCGTACTAAGGAAAATACTAGTTCGGAATCACTCTCGAACTGTATTAACACATTACACACAAAACGGAGGCAAAGCATAACTCCAAGTCACTAAGAGGTCAGCACATACCCCTCACGTCTCTTAGGACCGTCTGACTATCATTCTCAGATAGCCTGTACCAAGGAATCCTATGTTCTAGGGTACAAGTCAATATTCCCAATAAAGGTTCCATCGAGATAAGATTGTCCCGACATAGCAACCTCCGTGATAACAAGTAGCGCGGGTATGATTATACAAAAATATAATATAGATATATACACATGCACTCGGTCATATATATAAATATTCTCATTTTCCATTTAGGTTCTCCCACGACCCATAATAATATTTTATCCGTACGTAATACAATTTTACCCAATCTTTACGCATAAAGAACTCATCTCATTTTATTCTCAATTATAATCATTTCATAATTACTTCTCGTCCCTCGAAGTATTCTCTCTTCCTAAATATCAATTCAGTAGGTACACCCTCTCTGACATACTGGTCTAAGTCATTCACGAATCTCTCAATTCCATAATTAACGTACGCATGATTTCCAATATGTGTCAAACCCCCGTTAACCCACGAATACATCCCATATAAAATTTCATTCAGCAAAATCTACTTAGACCCTACTGGCCTCTTCATGACCCATTATACTCTTTAAATGATATTCAAGGGTTCCTACGTATTTTATCCCAATTAAATAAAAAGTGGAAAAACATGCAGTTTCCAGAAGGGGTCGATCGATCAACGAAAGGGGATTGATCGATCGATGTGTGGATCGATCGATCGATCAATCAGGTATAGCCCAGATTCTGCCATTGTTAACAACGGGTTTCCTTATTAAAACTCAACCAAAACTCCATAAACGAGTCCCAAACTCCCAACCAATTAAACCAATGATTATATATACCTATCTACATGATTTTCTACGTAAAGCATGTACGAATTTCATCAAATCCATAGGATTAAATGGCCAATTCACCATATTTATCAAGAACCCTAGTTTCATCATAAATTCCAACATTCTAACTCTTTTTCCATATTTCTTTCTTCTAAACCATTATAATTTCGTGGGTAATCCTATACATATGACAAGGCTTCCAGATTATATGTATTACTCCTAAAACATGTGATTCAAATCTCCTAATTCATGAAATTCTTCAATAAAAAATATATTTATCAATCATATTCTAACATGGGTGAAATATCAACTAGAAAAATAGCAAGATAGATACTTGCCTTAAGATAGTAGGTCTGATTCCACGAGTTTGACAGGTATAGGCTTGATCCCCTCGCTCTGGTCTATGTTTTGGTGGTGATGGTGGTGCAATTAGGTTGGTTCTTGGCCTTGGATTCTTCGAAGACTGTTCTCCTTTCTTCCTCTCACTGCCATTCTAGACTTTTGAGAAGGTTAACACTAGAAGAATCTCCTAATATCTGATATTAATTCACAATTTTTGTCATTTAATTAAGGCCTAATTTGGAAATGACTAAATCGCCTTTTTGGGGTGCTGGTTAGGCCTAAAAAATGCCTCGAGATCCAAACTAAACTCCCGGGTACACTTTTTTGACTATTTCGACCCTTTCGGCCACGTTGGCGCACTCGAAATGACCATACGAGTGACTTATAATGTATTCACTTTTTATAATAATAATATATTCCTGACACGACACAGGCGTGTCCCGATTTAATTTCCATAATTATCATATTATTCACTCGTGACAATTTTAATATATTCAATTCTACATATTTCTTTACTCATTAAGTAATATTCAACAAATTCCCAATAATTACTAACTCTCGTCACGCTAGTAAATATTTAAATAAATTTTTGGATTAATATTAAATTAATTATCTCAATTACATTTAATAAATCCCAATTTAAAAGCCATAAAAATACATGGTATTACATACTTCCCCCCTAATAATGTAATTTTGTCGTGAAATTCAGAAAAATTAGGCGTACCTGGTAAAAATAAATCGGGGTATTTTTCGCGCATATTTTCCTCGCGCTCCCAAGTGGACTCTTCCACGTTATGATGCTCTCATTAAACCCGTACAAGTGGAACTACCTTTGACCTCAATCTCATCTTGCTATGGTCTAGGATAGCCATTTGTCTCTCCTCATAAGAACTGTCGGGTTGTAAGTCAATCTCCTCTATTGCGATGTGAGTGTGGGCCATATCATCCCGAAGATATCGTCTCAATGACAATATGTGGAATACATCATGAATACGGTGTAAGTGCTCTAGCAACCTCAATCTATATGCCACCGGCCCTATGCTCTCGATAATGGGAAATGGTCATACGTACCTCGAAGACAACTTCCCCTTCTTCCTGAATCTCATTACTCCTATCATAGGAGTCACACGCAGTAATACTTTGTCCCCCATGCTAAACTCTCGGAAGGACCGTTTTGCATCGATGTAGCTTTTCTGTCAGTCCTTGGCTACCCGAATGAGACTCCAGATAAGCTCAACCCTAGATGACATCTCCTGAATCACCTCTGGTTCGAGAAACTTGTTGTCCCCCACTCTAGCCAACAAGCGAGAGAATGACAAGGTCTACCATACAAAGCCTCAAATGGGGCCATGCCGATCAGGAACTGATAGGAGTTATTATAAGTGAACTCCACCAGTGGAAGATACGGCTTCCAACCTCCTCTAAAATCAAGGACACACATGCATATCATATCCTCCAGCATCTGATTGGTACGCTCTGTCTATCCATTCATCTGTGGGTGATAAGCTGAACTCAATCTCAACTCTGTACCCATGGGCTCTTGAAAGCTCTCCCAGAAGCGCGATAAAAAAATCTTATCTCTATCAGACACAATATTCAGGGGCACCCCATATATCCTAACTATCTCGGAAATAAATAACTGTGCATACTGGCCCGTGGTGTAGTCTGTCCATACTGTTAGAAAATGATCTAGCTTGGTTAATCGATCCACTTTAACCCATATGGAATCGTGACCCCGCTGGGATGTAGGTAACCAAACAATGAAGTTCATGGAAATACTCTCCCATTTCCACGTAGGTATCTCCAATGGTTGAAGTAACCCTGGTGGTCTCTAGTGGTCCACCTTTACCATCTGACAGGTGGCACACTTGGACACGAACTCTGCAATGTCCTTTTTCATCCCACTCTACCAGTACTACCACCTCATATCTTGGTACATCTTATCCCCTCCGGGATGTATCACAAATCTAGACCTGTGTCACTGTGTCATCACTACATAACGTAAGTCTTATCCTTCTGGGACCACCAATCTCCCATTAAATCTCAAACCCCTATTAGAACTCACTCAATAGGGCTAAGAGTCGTACAATCTGATCCTGGAAAAATGTATCCGCTGCTTGTACCTGTATCACCCTCGTAACAATCTCGGGTGCGACTGACATAACAAATATAAAGGAACAGGCTATCGCGTCCTGGCATCCCTACTCTTTCCACTTAGCTCTCCACACTTCCGCTATGTCACCTACCGATTTACGGCTTAATTCATCAGCAACCACATTAGCCTTCCCCGTATGGTACTGTATCTTTAACTGGTAGTCTTTCACAAACTCCATCTACCTGCGCTGATGCCTATTCAACTCTACCTGAGTGAAAAAGTATTACAGTGACTTGTGGTCTATGAACAAGAGAAACTTCTCCCCCAATAAGCAATGTCTCTAAATTTGTGATGCAAATATGACCGCTGCTTGCTCCAGGTCGTGGGTGGGGTAATTCCTTTCGTGAGGCTTAAGCTTACGGGAGGCAAAAGCTATAGCCTGCTCCTTCTGCTGAATTATTCCACCAAGTCCCTATAAAGAGGCGTTAGTGTGGCCATCCCCCGATCCTCGTGGCGGGCGAGAGAAGAGGATCTTAGTTCCCGCGCATCCCTCTCGGGAGCGCTTCGGTCGACGTCGTTGATGAGGTGAAAAATGTAGAGCCATGGAGTCGCTAGTCTATTTTACTCAAAACAAACAAAAGAAAGGGAGGCATCCTGAAGGACAGCATCCAAAGACATGCTGATACATACGAAACCAAAATGATTCAAAAAGGGTTCGTAGGCTAAGTTATGAAATGGGAAGGTGTTAGGCACCCATTCTGCCCTTACGGTCTCTCATGGATTTTTTGTTATTTTCCTTTATTTTTCCCATAATATGTGTGCATGTGTATATGTAGTGGAGATAGGAATCGTCGACTTGTATTATGGAAAAGACAAAGCGAGTCGTCCGTCGAAATGTTCATAAAGATAATATTAGAAAATAGGATTTACGCGATTATCCTTGCGTTGATTGTTATAATGGAACGATAACACATGTGGAATAATACGCCACTAAGAACAAATATATATGTGTGTAAATGTATAGAATCTAAGAGAATTGAGTTTTGAGAAAATAGAAAATGAGAGAAAAAGTAAGAATAGGACTCGAGTCTCGGGTTTTAACCCGAGACACCTACGTAGCCTATAGAGGCATCAAAGTCCACGTAGTTCGCATGCAAAATGAGGGGTGGGGTTTATCCCATAAATCCAATCGGGGCTTCTCTTATGTGTGTGTGTAAAAAAAGTGTTTTAGTTGTGAGATAAGTGTAAGAAAAGTGTGAGAATATCCGTTTGGAATTTATGAGCAAACCTCTTTTTCTTAGTTTTTTTTTTGAGTTTTTATTTATATGAAAATAAGATATGTGCAATAATACTAAGTAAAAAATATATTAGGATATGTGAGATGAGAGAATAAAATTTCTAAGTAATAAAACAAGTTAATGCGAATTTATGAGAATTTAAGGGGAGAATTGAGAAAATTGGACCTTCTTAAAGATCTTGAGCTTGATCTTGAATATTGGAGAGAAGCCCTTGCACTTGGATGATGATTAAGGATAGTTAATTCACGAAGTTTGATGAGTAGGATGATGAAAAGTGAAGGTTGTAAAGGGATTTGGATGTGGAAATCACGCTGACTTCGAGAGAGGTTTTCTGGATTCGCTGAGATAGAGATATTTCAGATTTGGGATCCCTTGCAATGAGTTTAGGCCCTACTTTTTATAGGCCCAGGGCATTGCCGATCGACATAATCCTGGTCCAACCAGCTGGCAGGTGCGTTTAGGCACACTGAACCTGCTGTTTGGCAGTCTCTTTCAGGCTCCTTCGGAAAATCGATCGTAGAGCGTAAACCGTTGATCTGAATCGCACCTGGGGTAAACCATTGGAAAGGTAATTCATATACCTTAGAAAGTCCTTTGGACCGCTCCCGGGGTTCAGAGTTGACTTTGGGTCAAATGTGGCTCTGAAGCGCTCATCGATCCTTTAGACGGGGAAACTTCGGATGCAAACAGATCATTCGTCCGTATGGTAAGTCAAAATCGTGCACGGGGCAGACCGTTGGAAAATTTAGGAGATGTAGTTCAACATTCCAAAGAGTTTGACCCCATTTGGGGAGTTGACTTTGGTCAATCGAGACCTGGAAGAATTCGATGACCTCTCGGAGTAAAATGGGTCATTCATACGCATGGTAAGTCAAAATCATGCACGGGACGGACCGTTGGAAAGGGGATTCAGTGCCCTTCGAAGATTTAATTAGTCTCGGTCGAGCTAAAGAGTTTGACTCTTAGGTCAAATGGAGCTTGGGAGCGTCTGATGGCCTCTAAGTCAGTACCCGGGGTATGACTAGGGTTAGTGGTGATGACGGGAGGTGCTAGGGACCTAAGGAGAGTTTAGGGGGTAATAGAATGGGGTGTCTACAGAGCCCCTCTACAGGTGAGTTTGGAACAAATGATAGCCGTCGAATAGACACCACATAATGCCTTTTGAAAGAGGTCGATTTTATGGACCTAAGGAAATGAGGATAACCAATTCAGAGGGTTGAGGCCGATTCTGAGGACCTAAGGAGTGTGCTGGGGATGACCAATTATGTGGGTCGAAGCGAATTCTGAAGGCTCTGCAGGTCGAAGACAATTCTGCGGGCTTATGTGGAGATGACCAATTCTGCGAGTCCAAGCCAATTATGCGGGCTTAGGTTGAGATGACCAATTTTGCGGGTTAAAGCCAATTCTGTGGGCTTATGTTGAGATGACCAATTCTGCGGGTCGAAGCCAATATTGAGGGCTTTAGTGGAGATGACCAATTCTGCGGGTCGAAGCCAATTTTGCGGGCTTAAATGGAGATATTCTCGGGGAACTCTATCGGGGAAATTACCTTGTGTTGCTGGGGAGCCGTTTACTGGGGAAATCTTTGTGATTTTGCAGATCTTGCGGAGGAAAGGAAAATTTGATGCTGTAAACTCCATTAGGGAAGTGATTAGGTGGTCCAAGTATTGTACGTATTTCTCGGGGAGGTTTGAAACCTTTGGGGTATAGGAGGCGATCCTTATCGATCCTCTGGGGACATCGCCGGGAGAAGATTCACTTGGCTTTTGAGAGTTCCGCTGGGGAAATAGGGGTTCCGCTTGAGGGAGTGCGAAATTTCCTTGGTGAGGATGTTCTAAATATTTCCTGGGGTTTTTAGGATTTTTTTGAGGATTTTTCAGGGTTTTTTGATATTTTGGGGAATTTTTATACGAAATTTAAAGGGGGGTGCCAATCGGCATGGTGTAGTGGGGGCCATTCGGTAGTGGCACTATGTTTTGGACTACCTAGAGAAGGTAAAGGGGCAGTGCCGATCGATAAATGGGGGGTCAGTGCCGATCGGCATGACCCTTGTCATCCTATATAAAGGGGGAAAATTCCCTTCATTTTTCATAGCTTCTTACCTTCTCTCTTACTGCAATTTTCCTCTGCAAATCGTTATAGCATTCCATAATCTGAAAAATGGCCGCTTTTTTAAGCACTACTGTACACAGGGAGTGGTTGAGTGTTGATGACTGGGCGAACGTGGAATGGAGGGCCAGGTCGCCTCTTGCTTTGGGGAGCGAGAACTCCTTTGATACGTTCGAGCCATTTGTGGATGAGCGGACCCTTCTGTAGGAGCCATCGCATCTTCGCTCTTCGAGGGTGGTGAACCCTGGCAGTTATGTAAGCAAAAATGAACTTTGGCATTCCTTTTTTTGTGTTTTCCTCTTTTCTTAGATTTTGATGAGGATTTTTCTTTTTGACAGACCGATGTCTCTTTGAAGAACATGCGTGCCCGCGGGATGATGTCTAGGAGCATCTTCCACCTATGGTGCATTGGGTGGTATCATCAGTAGATTTTGGGAGGTTGGCATCTGCACTGGATGAGACGCCTCGTTCGACAGCGGTCGTGTGCTCTCTAGGGGAGAGATGGTGGGACACTACCCACACCTTTCATTTTGGCTCTGAGGAGATGACTGTGACTCCCATAGATGTGAAGCAGCTGTTAGGGCTGGATTATGATGAGGAGCAGATAGAGGTGGATCGCTCCCTGTAGGGTGAGATCGAAGGCGGTGCGGGCGACGCTCAGTGACGTGGGGAGGATAGTATCTAGGGATTCCATTTGGCTATCCCTATTAAAGGATGTTTTGTTGGGTAGGGTGGTTAACATGGAGGATGGGCTACAGGTGAGGCAGATGGCCTGATTGTTTATCTTGCTAGCGCTGGGAGGCTTTATGGTGGCATCGAGCGATGAAGTCGTCCATTTGTGGTTTTTTCCATACTTGAGGGTGTTTTCGAACATCCCTTTCTATGATTGGGGGAGCCTAACTTTGGCAACCCTCTATTTTTCTCTGGATGCATTCATCTGGTACTGCCGACAGACTTTTACTGGAGACATGTATCTTCTTGAGGTATTCTTTAATTTGCACATTTTCCTTTCATGCATTCGCACGTTCCTTATGCGTCTCATTTTTTTATTACAAGTTCTTGTCTTTGGAAGACATGGTTTTATGAGGTGATTGGGTGTAATACCCAACTGATCGCTCTGAAGGATGACACTGTTGGGGACTTCTGTCGGTTGTATCGATGGTGCAAGGCCATTCGACAGTCAAGGGGATCTGTTTCTCTGGAGGCAGTGCGTCAGGTCTTGAATGACCTGACTAGTGATAGGGTAAGACTTTTCCTTCCTTAGTTATGTTCTTTGTATTGGCTTATACTTTCTTGGGATTTTTAGGTGACCTTTTACCCTTGGGGGATTGCTATTCAGGACACGAGTTGACTGGGGTAAATGCACAGCTGTTGCTCTTACTGGCACATGAGTTTGGCCACTCTTGGTATCTCGGGGAGAGGGTGGTTCGACAGATCACTAAGGAGGAGGTGGTGGTACCACCTGTGCAGCCTCCTATGTCTATGAGGTGGGAGCGGCTACTGCCGGAGGATGCGATGATCGGCGAGTCCCACTTGTTGTAAACTGATACGACTGCACCGTATGATTACATGGACTTTGTGATGAGCAGGCTGATGGTGCCCATCATATATGATGCCTTGCCTTTCCCTCTTGGGGGTTTGATTCGGTCCCTGGGGTTCTCCTACAACGGTGGTTGTCCATCGACGTCTGTGGCGGTGACAACTTTGGATGTTCCCTTCGTACGGTTGCATACCCCTTCGTATAACATTCGGTGGGCTGATGGAGGGATAGTGCCTATATTGCATCGTCCTCATGCGATGGATCCAGAGGAGTTTGTCTTGATAGAGGAGGTCCTTCATCCTATGGTATACCTTTTTGTTCAAATTTTTTCTTTCTATTTGGTCTCTTTTCTGCTTTGATACCGATTCTGCCTTTTCTTGCAGTAAGTCCGGGTGTTGACCACTTGGCTGAGGGATATCAGAGACTATATATCTTCAGCAACTTCCCATATTAGGGATGCGATCCCTGTTCCTTCTTTCTTGGTGTCGTCTGCTTTGTCTGGGGAAGACTCTGGCTCGGGTAGCGGTGGTGCGTCGTCTCGTCACACGGGGAAGAGAGCGCGTCGCAGGGGTGAAGTTTAAGTAAGAGGGAGAGAGAGAGAAAGTGTGGGTTCGGGCTGTGTCCCGTTGTTTTTGCTTTTCTTTATTTCCTATAAAATTTGATGTAACACAAAAAAACATATATACGCAATGCAATGGTTTTTTTAATATCTTTTGTTAATGATGAATGAATGCATGCACATGTGCTTTTTACTTTGCTGCTGAGACCGTAAAAAGAAATATTTTTGGGATTTTGAAAGAAAGTTTTATTCAAAATGAGGAATTATATAAGATGAAAAGGGGATTTTTGAAATTCTGTTGAGAATATCAATTTATTTTTATTGAGTTTTCTGATTTTGATAAAAAAGGAAAATTTCCAAAAGTAAGGGGTTGTCAATTGGCAAGCCCCTTGTCCTGTCTATCGGCAGTCAAGTCCAGTCCCATCAATTCAAAATCTTGATGGGTATCCCCTTCAGCCTTTTGAACTTTGTGGGGCAGGATTCCCTCCGATTTCTGCAGGGGTTATGTCTTTTGTGAGGGTTTGTAAGTATAAAAAGGTGTAAGGGTGGAGTATTTCCATCACACCTTCACACTTTTATTTTCCCACATTCTCACTAGCTTACTATTTCTTAATATTGCAAGATGGTTCTCCCTGGTAGCATTGAGTTTTCTAAAAACCTCAAAGCCCTGGAAGCAATGTGCTCTTATAATGTCGACTACGATGCTTCTAACATGCGTCGAGTCTCTTTGTGGCGCAATCGGACCATTGAGTGGAACATGATGATGGCGATAGTGCAATTTTGGTACCCTGAAGACCATGTATTCCTCTTTGGGTTGGATGAGGTTTGTCCTACCTACGAAGAGTTTTTTTCCATGTTGGGGATAAATCCCAGCGTTGATGCGGCTTTACCTAAATTTTCCCGTTCTGCCAGGGATTTGTTGGCCGGGCTTCTTTATATTTTGCCTTCTGCGAATAGGCCACCGGTCGCTGGAGGAATGATATGCCTTTCGACAGTGTTACAAGCCATGCATTTACAGGAGGTTGGTGATGTTGGATACGCCGGTGCCGTTGTTTTGGGCTTGTTTTCAAAATAGCTGCTAGTGCATGGGGATCTGCTGGTGGACCAACAACTTTCATTTGTTACTTCATGGATGTCATAACATCGCAATCCTGCGGTGGTGATACTGGCAGAGACGTTAAACGACCTGGATGCCTGGAGAGAAGTTCGTTCTGACTTTTTGAGGGGTAGCCCCGTGATGTTGTTCATGTGGTTGTCTGAAAGATTTTGCCTGGTGAATCCTTCTGAATATCTTTTGTTGGCTGTACCCAACTTCTTCTCGCGTCATTTCATCAGTGTTGGCCTGGATATTGAGAGCTGGGAGAACTGGTTCGTGGAGCATAGGGCTCTAAATCTATACTAGTCAGTGCCTTAGTGGGTACATATGCTGCCTATTCTGGAACTGGAAGAATATCCGTACGTTCGGCTGGTTGGTCTCAGACAGACCTCTTCCTATTTCTCTTGGAGGCTTTTGAACCAATTTGGCTGGGAGAAGGTCGTGCGACATCGGACACTAGATTTCTTTTCGGTAGAAGATTTGACTGAGCATCTGCGTATGCGGCTTGGCTCTTTGTGGGAGAGTCGGCGTCCGTCGACCCATCCCTCTCAATCTGTTGGGAGAGTTTGGCACATCCATGGGGATTATGTGAAGTGGTTGTGGAGGAGAGTAGTTAGAAAGATGTTGGAAGTGAAGACTGGACAAAGATGGTTTGCCTTCTTTAATACTATGGATGGAGGTGTTGTGGTTTTTTCGAAGCTGGTTCGAGCTTATCGGTCCATGGAGCATCTGCGGCACTCTATTCAAGCAGGGGATGCTTAGGGACCCCCGGATGTAGATGGTGATGATGATGATGATGATGATGATGATGATGATGATGAAGCAGGATCCTCTGGTAACTGTGGATAAGACTCTTGGAGAGTTTATGTTGTAATGGAAAATAAGTGTGGGGATTTTATTTAGCTTTGAAGGTAGGGGAGGGAATTATCTCTTCCTTTTCTTATGTAATTGTACCATAGTTTCTTATTAGTGAAATAAACAAGTTTTTATCATCCAGCTGTGCCTTTTTGATGAGTTTTGTATTTTTGAATTATCTATGCCAATCGCTAAGGCATACATATTCCTTTTGTTCAAGTATATGTTAGAATGAACTGTCGTTCTCGAAGATAAGAAAAGAATAGTTTTTTTTAAAAAAGAAAGGGTCGTGCTCATGTAAAATGTGTGAGTTTACTACGTACCTCTGGGGTTTTAAATTTTTTTTAATTTTCTTGAAAATGGTTTTTGTAGAGGATCAGGCCCACGTAGTTCTGGGTAGAGGGAAATGAAGATTTTTTTTAGAATATAATGGAGATGAGAAGAATCGTAGCGCGCCGAGATTTTGGACTAGGGGTAGAATTTCTTGAGACGGTCCAGGTTGACTCGACGAGCCATCTCTTCTCCATCTAGGTCGGTGAGCATGGCGGCACCACTGGACAAGATCTTCTTAACAATGTATGGGCCGCTCCAATTGGGCTTGAATTTCCCTCTGGGGTCCCAGATGGGTTCTATTATTTCTTTGAGGGCTAAATTCCCCTCTCAGACACCGCAATCCTTAACTCTCTTATTGAATGATCGGGCTATGAGGCAATGTTACCCTTGACTGTGGTATAAATCTTTTAATCTCCTTTCATATAGGAGGGTCAACTCGTCAAGACGGCTTTGGCACCAGTCTTCTTCGATGACCTTGCTTTCAAGCATGATGCGCAACAAGGGTATTCCTAGCTCCCCGGGTAGGACTGCTTCTATTCCATAGACTAAAGAGTAAGGGGTAGCCCCAGTAGAGGTTCGGACTAAGGTCCGGTAGCCCCAGAGGGCATAAAGGCTTTGGTCGGCCCAATCTCAAAAACTTTCGATCATCTTACTGATGATGGCTTTGAGGTACTTGTTGGCATCTTTGGCTGCACTATTATTCTGAGGTCGGTAGGGAGAATATTTGTGTCTATGAATCCCATACTCGCTTACCACTTCTATAACTTCTGCCTCGAAATGCAACCCGTTGTCTGATACTAGCTCGTGCGGGACCTCATATCGGCGATGATGTTTTTCTTCATGAATTTGGCAACTTTCTTGGCGTTCAACACTGCGTATGACTCAACTTTGACCCTTTTGGTAAAGTAATCAATGGAAAATAAGATAAAATAATGCCCGTTGGAAGCTTTCGGTGTAACCTTCCCTATGATGTTGATACCCTTGGTGGAAAACGGCCAGGGGGAAGTCATGTTATATAATTCACGCGGAGGCAGATGCTGAAGATTAGAGAACTGTTGGTGTTTGAGGCATCACCGAACATTGGCGGTGCAATCTTGGGTCATGGTGGTCCAGTAGTAGCCTTGTCAGATGATCTTCTTGGAAAGAATGTGACCGTTCATATGGCGCCCATATTCCCCACTGTGGATTCTCTGTATTACCTCTTCAATGTCAGCCCCTGCGATGCAGTGTAGATGGGCTCCATCCAAGTTTCTCTTGAATAGTGCTTTATGATAGATGATGTATTAGGTGGCCAGTCTTCAGAGGGTTGATCGATCTTTCTTATTGGAACCCTTGGGATACCTACCATGTTTGAGGAGGTGCCAGATATCATAGTACCAATAATTAGTTAGCTCAGGATCTTCTGAAGTGACGAACTCAATGTGGTAGAGGTGGTAGATTTATCTTGCTTTTAAACTAGGAATGGGTTAATTTTTAGTCCTTCAGGCATGTCGACCATGGAGGCCAAGGTAGAAAGGGAATCGTCTAGGTTATTCTTTCCTCGAGGTAGGTAATGGAAGGTGATATCTTGGAATTGGGAGGCTAGTTCTTCTAAGTGGGCATGGAAGGGTTGGAGTTTCTCGTCATTGACTCTCCATTTTCTGAGCACTTAACCGATGATGAGGGAGGAATCCCCGTGGACATCTAGGTATTGAATACCTTTATTGAGAGCAACTTTGAGGCCTACCATGCATGTCTAGTATTCAGTTATGTTGTTGGTGCAAGGGAAATCCAATTTGATGGCGATGGGAGTGTGGGAGTCATCAGGGGCAATCAAAAGTTTCCCAATGCCATATCCCTTTTTGTTGGCAGCGCTGTCAAAGAACATTTGCCACTAAAGATTATCCTGAGCAGTGCAGATGATGTTTTCATCTGGGAATTCGGATATCTATACATCAACTTCATCCATGGGATAATCAACGAGGTATTCATAGATGGCTCTTCCTTTCACTGCTTTTTGTGTGATGTACACGATATCGAACTTGACTAGGAGCATCAACCACCGGGCCATTCGGTTAGATAAGGTGGCTTTCTCAAGCAGGTATTTGATGGGGTACATTCGAGATACACATTTGATAGGGTAGGCGAGCATGTAGTGCCGTAACTTTTGGGTGACCCGGACAAGCGTGACACATGCCTTTTCCAAAGCAGTGTAGTCGACTTCGTATCCGGCCAATTTCTGACTAGCGTAATAGATAGCTCTTTCTTTGCGATAGTCTTCAAGTTATTGAGCTAGAAAAGTCCCAGTTGTAGTGTCGGTTATGGTTAGGTATAGGAGCAAAGGGAGACCAGGCTATGGTGGCATGAGTATCGGGGGTTAGGTTAGATGTTTCTTGATTTGGTCAAAAGCTTCTTGGTAGTCCTCGTTCCAAACCTTGGTTGAATCCTTTTGGAGTAGTTTGAAAATGGGTTCGCAGATGGAGGTTAACTGGCTAATGAACCGACTGATGTATTGAAATTTCCTAAGGAAACCTCGGACTTCTTTCTTCGTTCGGTGAGGTGGCATCTCAAGTATGGCTTTCAGCTTGGAAGGATATACTTCTATCCCTTTCTCACTGACCATGAATCCCTAGAGTTTTCCCTTTGTAACCCCGAAGATGCATTTCTATGGATTGAGTCTCATCTAATACTGTCACAGTCATTCGAAGAACTTTCGAAGAGAGAGAACATATCCTTATCTAGTCTTGGATTTGATAATTATATCATCCACATAGACCTCAACTTCTTTGTGAATCAGATCGTGCAGGATGGTTGTGGCAGCCCTCTGCTAGGTAGCCCCAGTGTTCTTGAGACCAAATGGCATAACAGTGTAGCAAAAGGTTCCCCATGGGGTGATGAATGCGGTCTTTTTTTGGTGGTCTAGGTGCATTTTGATATTTCTGTATTCGATAAACCCGTCGACGAATGACTTAAGAGCATAACTGGTTGTGTTGTCCACGATCATGTCGATATTGGGTAGCGGATAATCATCCTTTGCAGAAGCTTTGTTCAAGTTTCGGTAGTCTACATACATCCAAACTTTCCCTCCTAATTTTGACACAGGCACTATGTTGGCTATCCATGTGGGATATTCGATCACACGAATGAAGCCCACGTTTAGCTGTTTGACCACCTCTTCTTTGACTTTGAGCAACCATTCGGTGCGGAGTTTTCTCATCTTTTGTTTAATCGTCTTATAATTTGGAGGAGTGGGGATCTCATGCTGAGAAATTTCAGGATCAAGGTCGGGCATATCGTCATAGGACCATGCAAAGTTATGCGTGCTCATGCTCGTCAAGGGTAGCCCCTATCCTAATCTCGCTCTGTTGGCTACTAGAACCGAGGTTAATAACAATAATCTCTTCTTCATTAACTTGAAGGCAATTATGTTGTTTATTGTTAACCTTATCTAGATCAGTTAAGAATTGTTCATTTGCAAAATCATCATCATCAAAAGTTTGATTAGAATCTAAACAGTTAATGTAAGGCATAACAAGATACTCAAAATCTTCGTTTATTCATTGATAGGAAAAACATCGTTGAGAACCTCATCAAAAGAGTACTCGATTACATTTGAGCAAGGATAGACAATAGAAGAAGAAATAGGGTAAACATTGGGATTAGGAGGGATTTCAATAGGTAGAACTGGCGCAGCATGCCAGTTGATGAGAGGTGTATTAGCAGCTTTAATCAGGTGGGATGGATCCAGTAATGTAGTGCTTGAGTGAACCATGCAGAGTGTCAGCCCCAATGTTTGTAAGTTAAATGAGTACTCGGACTCACTTTCCTCAGAATCTTCGGTATCTTTGATGAGCGATTATACACGGTGTTGGGAACTTTCAGCCCATGGGTAGTCGTCTTGAAAAAAGATCTCCATTCCAGGCTTCATCTTCTTGACTGTATGGTCATACCATGGTTCTGAAAAGAAACAAAAGGGGAATTCTTCAGCCTCTTAGATGAATCGTCCATTCAAGGAGTCACTTGGGATGGTTTGGACGCAGTCTATTCTCCTCTTTGGTCGAGACTGGCAGATCATTTTGAGCTCTTGTTCTGATGGTTGATACCCCAAACCATAAGGAGGGAAAGCTTTCTTCAGTTCAATGGGATCAAGTATCATTTTCTTTCTTTGTCCTAGCCCCAGTCCGGGCATGAAGTGCATATTTTTTAACATCTGAATCACATTGACGTTTCCATGAGGGTCATATTCTGGGTAAACCCTTTCTTTGAAATCGCCCCCTGCCGAGAGTAGGAGTGGCTCAACTCGAAATCCTAATAGGAGTGTATCCTTTGACCCGTGTTGTATCTCAAGGATTGGATTGCTGGTGCTTGCACCCTCGGCATTATCGTTGTCGCCCAAGATGGTGATGACCCATTCGTTGGCGAAGAACTTCAATTTCTGATGGAGTGAGGAAGACACACCCTTGATACTGTAGAGCCAAGGTCATCCGAGTAACAGATTGAAACAAGTTGGGATGTCAATAACTTGGAATTCAATGATAGGGTTTATAGGGCCATCCCCTATTATAATTTTTATGGATCCCGTCACCTCCCGAGGGGTATTATCGTAGGCACGTACAACAGCGAAGGTTGGAGCGAGGTCACTTTTCTTCAATCCTAAGCATTTAAAGGTTCTTAGTGGGTAAACATTCAAGGCGAATCCATTACCGACAAGAGAGAGTGGTACGACCCTCCCTATAACTTCAATGGAGATGTTGATTGCATGATTGTGGTTTGGCCCAATTCTAGGGATTTCTTCTTCAGAAAAGGATAGCATTCGGGTAGAGGTCAAGGATCTGATCAAATTTATCGCCTTTTCTTGTATGGTAGAAGGAGGAACTATGGGTCCAGTGAGAAACTTGATCAAAGCATTTCTGTGCATCTGGGAAGACATAAAAAGCCCCCATAGAGTGATGTTAGCTTGAGTTTTCTTTAGTTGATCGAGGATCTTTCTCTCCTCGAGGGTCATCTCTGGCATATGAAGGTTTTTAATGCGCTTCCCTTTGTTATTTTCCAGTAACGAGCATGGGGTGGGGTCTGGTAATGCCTCCCTGATCTGGTCATGTGATTTACCGAAGGAGGGAAGAACATGAATCCTATTTCTTCATCAATCTCGGGTTCATCTGCCATTTTGTTTATTTCTTCGAGGAGCTCCTTAAATGATATCATCCCGCACATGTCGGCTACCGGGCCAATTTTCTCGAAAACTTTTTCTTGATTCGAATTCTTCTCCCCATCCGGTGGCAATAACTCTGTCTTTCCATGTAAAGTCAATGCATTCCACAACTTCAATGGCTTCTTCATACAGGTCTTCCCATTCTGTGGGGATATGTAACGGTTGAGGGGATCAGGTGCCCTTGTAATTTTAGAGTATCAAGTAACTCGGTCATACTGCAGATGTCATTATTTTGCCTGAATAATTATGTTATGATCTAGACAACATCATCTAGGCTGACTTCATCGGTCGGTACTACCCAACGGTCTGACTCCCGGGCCCATTTTCGTGCTTATAAGAACAACTTACTGAACCTCTGGAAATTAATGGTCATCTGTGAGGGAAATTTTAGCCCAAACTCCAAGAGTTGATCTAACACTTCTGATAATTCCATACTTCCATTTTTGGAATGGGTACGGACGGCGATGCATGCTCCAGTAAGGAGTGACAGTGCCTGATCTGCGAGGCTAGTAGGGTGTAGGAGGAAATATGGGCTAGTTTGGAGAGGTTTAGGAGAGTATATGGGTGTGATATGAGTTGAGGGATCAAATTTTGGGTTCTCTTCTAGGAAGATGCCATTGGCATGATTTGGGAGTGGGTTGTGAGTAATTTTTGGCTTAGGATTGGCTGGTGGGGCAATGGTACCCCGGTCAATTAGACCTTGGATTATGTTTTGAAGGTGAAAGTATTGGTCGGTGGTAGATCCAGCGGTTTGGTGAAAGGCGTAATGGGCATCTGACTTGAAGTTTCTTGGGAGTGGATTTGGCAATGGATGGGGATCCAAGGGTTTGATAAGGTTTCAGCTTAGCAGGGATTGATAAACTTTGGAGAGGGGAGCATGGATCTCGGTGTGTTCCTATCGGACTAGGACATGGCGACTTTCTCATGTTCATAGAGTGGTTGGTTGAGAGATGTTGTTGATGGTTGAGACTGCAGTACTGGCAGGTTTGTCATATTTTCTGGGGGTGAATTGTCCTGATACCTTCTTTAGTTCAACTTCTATTTTAGCAAGAACTTCCTTGATTTCCACTCCTGCTTATCTAAGATCTCGAAAGTGGGGATATTATTGTCCTCCCATAGCTGCTCGGACATGGGGAAATAAGTTCTTCTTCACTATGCTGATTTGTTCCTCCTCAGAAGGCCGATTGGTCATGGTAGCTGCTTTTTCCCTCCATCGGGCTATGAAGTTACTGACTGATTCCCCAGAGTTCTGTTTGAGTAGCTCCAAATCACGGCGGGTGACCTTAAGCTCTTCGTTATATTTGTACTGCAATATGAATTCTCGGGCTATATCCTCCCAGCTATGGATTTTGGACTCCTCGAGAGACAAAAATCATTGGAGAGCGCTATCCTTAAGAGTTTGCTAAAATAATTGAGCCATCACTTCTTCAAAAGCCCCTGGGAGAGTCATATCATGGTGATAACTGCGAAGATGGCTAATCAAGGGACCACTTCCTCTAAATTTCTCAATATTTGGCATCTTGAACTTTTGGGGTAACCTTGCTTTAGGATAAGGAGACATGTGGGTGTAGTCTATGTAAATCCCAGAGATTGTGACTTGGTCCAACTTCTTAGGTAGCATCTTGAGATCTTCTTTGACTTTGTTCAACTCTTCCTCTTTCAGATCAATGATCATAGGCAAGTTAGCCCCAGGCTGGTCAAGGTTCGACATCAGAAGCAGGGCGGGTGGCATCCCATTAGTAGGAGGGGCACATGGAGCGTGCTGATACTCTTCGGGAACCCAAATAGGCTCAAGTGGGCCCATAACGCAAGGGAATAGGTCCTCGGGAGATTGAGGAACATGAACATGGTTTCGTTCCATCTCTCGGACCTCAGTCTGGAGGTTGTCAATCTTGGATACGAGCTGAGCTAGGACTATCGTCAGATCCAGCTGCACAACGGGTTCTTGGTCTATGTTCTCCATGGAAATCGAATGGATACCGGACTCGAAAGAAGTAACAGGGGAACGGACAGAACTCCGGGGTGATTTGACTGAAGACCAAAGCCAATAAGGATCCAGGCCAAGGGTATGCGATCGACCTGAGAAGGCGTAAAATGAAATTTATTTTTGAGAAAAAGAATGAAAATATTTCGGACATTTTTTTCCTTTTGAGATATAAAGACAAAATATTTTTGGATTTTTGATAAAGAAGGGAGAAATGTTTTTGGATTTTTGGGAGACAATCTCAGCATGATTATTATGTTCTCACTTGTATTAAATTCTCCTAAATGCAAAATGAAATGTTGGACGGGACCCGAGCCTACAAAAGTTGGGTTTATGATATATGTAAAGCTATGGCTGGACTCGTAACTAGGCTCACGGTCGGGGTCCCATTTTAAAAATGCACAAAAATTTGGGCGGCAGGCCAAACTGAAATTTCAGTAGAGTTTTGGGTTGAAATCGGCAATCTTATATGTGTGTCCTAGGCTTGACACCTATATGCGGGTGTGCAGTTGGTTGGGTGAATCGGAAAGGGTTCCCCTCTTTGGCGTGACTTCCACGATATATGCCTTGCTCTTGATGGCAATCGGTACGTGTGGATAAGCCATTTGATATACCTGAGTGTACATGAATTGCCTCACTACATATTTCGTGGGGACAGTACGTGTGAGAGCGAATTCGATATACTCGACGTATGTGAATGAGTTACGTGCGATATACCTCCCATCACGACTTCGGTCAAGTGGTACGATGAGGGGGAACAATTCGATATACGTCGAAGGTACTTGGCGAATGAAAGGTGAGAGTCATATCGATTAGGCTAATTGCACCCTGCCGGACCAGTGCCCATCACGAAGTGACCCTCCAATTATTGGACAGAATTTGGTCAATCGCAATGCTCTTTGGTGATGTCGTGTGAATCATGCATGATTCTCCTATTAGTATATTACGATGAGAATGTCTTTCTTGATTATGCCAAACAGGGAGCAAAGTACAAGTACTAATGGTACACCAAGTATGGATGGGTGATGCGTGCAACATATGGATATATGTGATCCTAGGTGCACGTGGTGTGAAGTGTACATGGAGAAGTTTTCTACAAGTGTGTGAATAAAAGCACAAGTATGGGGTAGACATGGAAAGGGGGAACATGCAAAATGGGGGAAAATATAAACAAGCATAACATCCATGTAATTAGAGTCTAGCCCTCAAAATAAAATCCCCAACGGAGTCGCCACTATGGCCATCCACCGATCCTCACAGTAGGTGAGAGAGGAGGATCCTAGGTCACGCCCGTCCCTCTCGGGAGTGCTTCGACTGGCGTCATTGATGAGGTGAAAGATATAGAGAGATGGAGTCACCAGTCTATTTTACTCAAAATAGACAAAATAAAGGGACCCATCCCGAAGGACAGCATCCAAAGACATACTAATACATACAAAACCAAAATGATTTAAAAAGGGTCCGGAGGCTAAGTTACGAAATGGGAAGATGTTCGGCACCCATTCTGCCCTTACGGTCTCTCATGGGTTTTTTGCCATTTTACTTTATTTCCCCCATGATATGTGTGAATGTGTATATGTAGTGGAGATAGGAATCATCGACTTGTATTATGGAAGAGATAAAGCGAGTCATCCATCGGAATGTTCATAAATATAATATTAGAAAATAGGATTTACGCGATTATCCTTGTGTTGATCGTTATAATGGAACGATAACGCAAGTGGAATAATACACCACTAAGAACAAATATATATATATATATGTGTGTGTGTGTGTGTGTGTGTGTGTGTGTGTGTGTGTGTGTGTGTGTGTGTGTGTAAATGTATAGAAACCAAGAGAATTGATTTTAGAGAAAATAAAAAATGCGAGAAAAAGTAAGAATAGGACTCGAGTCTCAGGTTACCTCGAGATGCCTACGTAGCCTATAGAGGCATCAAAGTCCACGTAGTTTGCATGCAAAATGAGGGGTGGGGTTTTTCCCATAAATCCAACCGGGTCTTCTCTTATGTGTGTGTGTAAAAAAAGTGTTTTAGTTGTGAGAAAAGTGTAAGAAAAGTGTGAGAATTCCCATGTGGAATTTATGAGCAAACCCTCTTTTTCTTATTTTTTTTAGTTTTTATTTATATGAAAATACGAGATGCGCAATAATACTAAATAAAAAGTATATTAGGATATGTGAGATGAGAGAATAAAAGTGCTAAGTAATAAAACAAGTTAATGCAAATTTTTGAGAATTTAAGAAGAGAATTGAGAAAATTGGACCTTCTTGAAGATCTTGAGCTTGATCTTGAATGTTGGAGAGCATCCCTTGCACTTTGATGATGATGAAGGGTAGTTAGTTCAACAATTTTGATGAAAAGGATGAGGAAAAGTGAAGGTTGGAAAGGGATTTGGATGTGGAAATCACGCTGACTTCGAGAGAGGTTTTCTGGAGTCATTGAGAGTGAGGTATTTCAAATTTGGACTCCCCTTGCAATGAGGTTAGGCCCTCCTTTTTATAGGCCAGGGTCATTTATGATCGGCATAGACGTGTTCCTACCAATGGACAAGTGCGTTTAGGCACACTGCCGATAGGCAGGGTCTGAAATCTGCCGTTTGGCAGTCTCTTTCAAGCTCCTTCAGAAAATCGATCGTAGAGTGCAAACCATTGATCCGAATCGTGAACGGGGGAAACTTTTGGAAAGGTAATTCAGAGATCTTAGAAAGTTCTTTGGACTGCTCCCGGGTTTGGGAGATGAATTTGGGTCAAATGTGGCTCTGAAGCCCTCATCGGTCCTTTGGACGGGGAAACTTCGGATGCAAACGGATCATTCATCCGTATGGTAAGTCAGAATCACGCACAGGGCGAACCATTGGAAAGGTTAGGAGATGTAATTCGACATTCCAAATAGTTTGACCCAGTTTAGGGAGTTGACTTTCGTCCACCGAGCCCTGGAAGCATTTGATCCTCTCGGAGTAAAACGGATTGTTCGTCCGTACCGTAAGTCAGAATCGCGTACGGAGCGGCCTGTTGGAAAGGGTTTTCAGTGCCCTTTGAAGATTCATTCAGTCTCGATCAAGCTAAAGAGTTGACTTTGGTCAAACGGAGCCCAGGAGTGCCCGATGACCTCTTGATCGGGTTTTGAGGGAAAATAGGTCGTTTGTCCGCATGGTAAGTCAGAATCGCACACGGGATGGACCGCTGGAAAGGGTATTTTGTGTCCTTCCAATATTCATTCAGTCTCAGTCGAGCTGAAGAGTTTGAATTTTTGGTCAAACGGAGCCTGGGAGCGTTCGATGGCCTCTAGGTCAGTACTCGAGGTATGACTTGGGTTGGTAGTGATGACGGGAGGTGCTAGGGACTTAATGAGAATTTGGGGGGTAATAAAATGGGGTGTATATAGTCAGTATACACCAGGTACTCCACTCCCGGCCTGGGGAAAGTAAGAACTGGAGCCGAGGTCAGCTTATCTTTCAGGTCATCAAAAGCCAATTGACAAGCATCATCCCATGCATACGGTACTCCCTTGCGAGTCAGATTTGTCAATGGACCTGATATTTTGAAAAGCCTCGAATGAACTGCATGTAGTACCCGAATAAACCCAAGAAACTGCGCACTTATATCAGTATCGTGGGCTGTCCCCACTCCCTCACTGCCGAAACCTTGCTCGGGTCAACCGATATACCCAATTCCGACACAATGTGCCCCAAAAATTGTACCTCCCATAAATAGAACTCACACTTCTCATACTTATCATACAGCTTATGCTCTCGTAGAGTGTGAAGAACCTATCTCAAGTGCTTGGCATGCTCCTCCCCAATTTGTGAATAAATCAGGATGTCATTTATGAAGACGACGACAAACTGATCCAAGAACTCTCTAAACACTCAGTTTATTAAGTCCATGAATACATTAGGAGCATTTTTCAGTTCAAACGTCATGACTCTGAACTCATAGGACCCATATCTCATCAAGAAAGCAGTCTTCGACACATCGTGCTCCTTAATTTGTGGCTGACAGTATCCCGATCTCAAATTTATCTTCGAAAAGAAGGCTGCTCCTCTCAGCTAGTCGAACAGGTCATCGATTTGAGGTAACAAATACTTATTTCATATCGTGACCTTGTTCAACCATCTGTAGTTCATACACAACCTCAGTGAACTATCTCCCTTCTTCACAAATAACACCGGAGCGCCCCAAGGTGATGTGCTCCTACGAATGAAGCCCTGGACCAACAGTTGCTCTATCTGATCCTGTAAGTCCCTCATCACCGTTGGATCCATACGGTAAGGAGCACGTGCTATCGGACGAGTCCCCAGCATCAAGTTAATGGAAAAATTTATCTATCGACTCGGAAGTAGGCCCGGTATCTTCTGGAATACATTCGAAACTCACGAACAACTGGAATCGAATCCATGGGAATCTCAATCTCCTTAGAGGTATACTCCTCTATGTAATACAAATGGGTGGAAGATCCTACCTCTGGGCAAGGCATCGCCACTAAAAACATCTCCTGAACCGAAATCGAAAAGATAATACTCCTACCGAAACAATCTATCATGGCTCTGTACGCAGCGAGCCAATCCATGCCAATAATGGCATCGTGCTCATGCATATCTAAAACTAGTATGTCTGCAGGTAAAATCAAGCTACCAATCTCTATACCTACACCCCAAAATATAAATAAAATCAAAGACCCATTCCCCAATGGTGAGTCTACACATGTCATTATACTCTCTGTCGTGTCTAATAACCTTAAGGCCCGTGCAAAGCGAGTAGTTATAAAAGAGTGCGCCACCCCAATGTCATATAAGTCTCGATCCATAGTGCCATGGATAGGAAATGTACCCTCGATCGCGGGTGGCGCCTGAGGTGCTACAGACTAATGTACGTTACAGACACATCCATATAGAAATTGCCCCTACTGAACTGGGACTGATGGGATGGCTGGTATCTGAGCTGGCGCTGGGAGGGCGACTAGAAAGAGTGGCCTCTACGGCTCATTACAGGTACCCTGCTGTTGTGGGGCCCTATCCCCCTCTGGGATATCCTGACGCCTATGGCCATTTTTACCACATCCAAAACACCTGCTCCTGAACTTTCCTCCCCTCTTCCCCTGCTGACCACGACCCTGTTGGCCATTACCACCCCTCCACTGGCCCTGTTGAAAATGTTATTTGCCCTGATGGCCCTGGTGCTGACAGTGTTGACCCTGTTGGCCATGCTGACTGGGCTGGCCCTGTCTAAATCCCCCAAATCCTTGTCTAGAATCACCTGATCGGAATCGCTTGGCAGGGTCCCCCAGATGGGAACTTTGCTCACTGTGATGGGTCTGCCCTAGGGTTGCTGGTGCCCCACCAGTACTACTGCCCCCTGTCCGGTCCTCCAAGCCGAACTCCCTTACTCGTCTTCTTCTCTACTGATGGAAGCGGTGATTCTGGAAGTGCAACAGAGTGGTGTTGAGTACGTCAGTGTAAGTACCCAACGATAGATTACCTATGAGGTGCTGACGAATCCTCAAGGACAATCCATCTAACAATAACAATATCTTCTTCTCCTCACTGGGTGCCTCATCCGGCACTATAGTGAGAAGTCTCGTGAACTCCTCCTCATACTCAGTAACGGTCATACTCTCTTACTTAAGATTCAGTAACCTCCGCCTCATCTCAGTCTGCACGGTGAATGGGAAATATTTTTAGTCAAACCGCACCCAAACCGACTAAATCGATATGTTGTTCCTCTCCTTTCAGGTGGGGGTGGACTCCCACCACTGCAAAGCGGTCCCCACTAGCTTGAAGGAAGCCAGTAACTGTCTCTGCATGTCAGTATACAAGCACAGATGCCTCTGGATATCCTTCTTCCATTGGCTGGCGATCACGATGTCCAAACTACCCAAGAACTCCCGGGGATGCGCTTTATGAAAGGCATCCCTGACCCGCTCCTATGTAGTGGGAAGCTGTACTGGTACTGGCACTACTGCTTGAACCTAGGGTGGAGCCTGATGCACCACCGCTAATGCGGCATTCACCCCCTGAGCAACAATAGCGGCTACTTCAGTTGCATTTATCATTCCCTGGGCCGGTGCTGCTGGCTGCTCGGGCTGGGCATTCCTATCTCGGGGTGCGCGTCTCAGAATCATCTGAAATGAGAAGGAAGTTTATTAGTCTACAGTTATTATTAAATCCCAAATATTTGAAGACCCGTAAACTCAAGAATACAACAGTCCTAAAAATAGGGCTCTATATTAAAGACACTAAGTTGAAAGCCAAATAAGCCGTTCATATCCTAAAGGACACTAGAACCTGATGCTCTGATACCACCTGTACCACCCCGCCTAATTAAATACCAGGGGATCAGTCCTTTACTAAATTAAAAATCAAGGTGAACGATGTGGTTCATTCTTAGCATCACTATCGAAAACAATTTTCGTTTTAATCACCCTAATTAATTAAGCTAAGTATCAAAACATTTAGAATATTATTTCATTTATTAAATCCCATCATAAAAACCTTATTAAGTATATATCAGTTTAAGAATAACATAAATACTAAGGATAACAACCATCCAAAAGAAACATGCCAACTAGATTATCCAAACCAAGTTAATAAACATAAGTGAAATCATCATGATAAGAAATAATTCCTAATGAGTATTGAATACTGAAAATAGAAATAAATACAAAATATCAAATAAGTCTAAATTGAAATAAGAAATCGGGCGACACATGCCCTAGATATGAAGTACTAAATCGAGAGTTAAATCAAGGAATAGGTCGTCAAGATCAAGGGCCTGCAACTCCCACATAAGCTGTAACATGTCCAATCCAAAGAACCTACGTCTGATGCCCCTCTGGCAGGGCACCTGTAATATATACATATATATACAAGAGAGAGAAAGATGAAAAGAAACGGGTTAGAGTCCAAGTGTAAAATAGTTTTAAAAATAGTTTAGCAAGTATTTAAAATGCTTACCAGCCAATATAACAACCATGTTAGTACGCGACATTCTCTCGAGAATTCTCACCTCTCGTCTAGTGTGCACGCCTACCGTACTACTAAATGCCTCATAAGTTTATCTAACTCATCTCCCATACATTTTATTTTGAGAAGTCACAAGACTATGATTTTGGTTTAGAGATTAATCTCTTAACGATTTCTTACGTTGCTTATGTATTTCTCAATACTGTTATAAAATTCCCGAACACTTATTATAATTTTGGAGCATTTATTCAATATTTATCTACTAATACACACGGTAGAAGAATTCCATATATACGTATATATACTAATCACTCATATAATATATATACTATCGGCACCCCACATAAAATCTATGGTGTTGGCATACTCTATTATCAAGTCCCCGTATCTCTCGTACTAAGGGAAATACTAGTTCGGAATCACTCTCGAACTGTATTAACACAATACACACAAAATGGAGGCAAATCATAGCTCCAAGTCACTAAGAGGTCAGCACATACCCCTTATGTCTCTTAGGACCGTCTGACTATTATTCTCAAATAGCCTGTACCAAGGAATCCTATGTTTTAGGGTACAAATTAATATCCCGCATAAATGTCCCATCGAGATAAGACTGTCCCGATGCGGCAACCTCCATGATAGCAAGTAGCGTGGGTATGATTATACACAAATATAATATAGATATATACACATGCACTCGGTCATATATATAAATATTCTCTTTTTCTATTTTGGTTCGCCCATGACCCATAATAATATTTTATCCATACGTAATACAGTTTTACCCAATCTTTACGCATAAAGAACTCATCTAATTTTATTGTCAATTATAATGATTTCATAATTACTTCTCATCCCACGAAGTATTCTCTCTTCCTAAAGATCAATTCAGTAGGTACACCCTCTCTAACATACTGGTCTAAGTCATTCACGAATCTCTCAATTCCGTAGTTAATGTACGCATGATTTCCAATATGTGTCAAACCCCCGTTAACCCACGGTTACATCCCATATAAAATTTCATTCAACGGAATCTACTTAGACCCTATTGGTCCTCTACATGACCCAATATACTCTTTAAATGATATTCAAGGGTTCCTACGTATTTTATTCGAATTAAACAAAAAGAGGAAAAACATGTAGTTTCCAGAAGGGGTCGGTCGATCGATGAAAGGGGATCGATCGATCGATGAGTCAATCGATCGACATTCTTCGGTCGATCGATCGATCGATCGATCGATCGATCAGGTATAGCCCAGATTCTGCCATTGTTATCTACGGGTTTCCTTAATAAAACTCAACCGAAACTCCATAAATGAGTCCCAAACTCCCAACCAATTTAACCAATCCTTATATATACCTATCTACATGATTTTCTACGTAAATCATGTACGACTTTCATCAAATCCATAGGATTAAATGGCCAAGTCACTATATTTTTCAAGAACCCTAGTTTCATCATAATTTCCAACATTCTAACTCTTTTTCCAGATTTCTTTCTTCTAAACCATTATAATTTCATGCGTAATTATATACATATGACAAGGCTTCCAGATTACATGTATTACTCCTAAAACATGTGATTCAAATCTCCTAATTCATGAAATTCTTCAATAAAACATATATTTATCAATCCTATTCTAACATTTGTGAAATATCAACTAGAAAAACAGCAAGATAGATACTTGACTTAATATAGTAGGTCTGAATCCACGAGTTTGACAGGTATAGGCTTGATTCCCTCGCTCTGATCTACGTTTTTGTCGTGGTGGTGGTGCAATTAGGTTGGTTCTTGACCTTGGATTCTTGGAAGAATTTTCTCGTTTCTTCCTCTCACTGTTGTTCTAGACTTTTGAGAATGTTAACCCTAGAAGAATCTCCTAATATCTAATATTAATTCCCAATTTTCTTCATTTAATTAAGGCCTAATTTAGAAATGACTAAATCGCCCTTCTAGGGTGCCGGTTAGGCCTAAAAATGCCCCGAGACCCAAACTAAACTGTCGGGTACGCTTTTCTGACTATCTTGATCCTTTCGGACATGTTGGCGCACTTGAAATGACCATATGAGTGACTTGTAATTTATTCACTTTTTATAATAATAATATAGTCCCGACACGACATAGACGCGTCCCGATTTAATTTCCATAATTATCATATTATTCACTCGTGACAATTTTAATAAATTCAATTCTACATATTTCTTTACTCATTAACTAATATTCAACAAATTTCCAATAATTACTAACTCTCGTTACACTAGTAAATATTTAAATAAAATTTTGAATTAATATTAAATTAATTATCTCAATTACATTTAATAAATTCCCAATTTAAAAGAGATATAAATACGGGGTATTAGAACTTAGTAGGAATTCTAGTGAGTCGTCTTTGGTTAATTAGGAGAAGATCGGGATTTCGATTATAGCACTATTAAAATGTTCACAATCTGGATAAGGAGTTAACATTCTAGAAGAATGGTTGAGATTTAATCCTATTGGTTATCACAAACTAAGAGAACATGTATGATGCTTCGAGAACTTGTTTGATAATTCAACAGAGGATTATGATCGGCATATCTCCAGAATGTAATGAATAGGTCCACCCATGAGATTTAAGTCTATGGGTTGTCTTGATTAGACTCAGAAAATTTCACACCATTTGCAAAGGGTGCATATATTCTTAGTGCGGAGAACTACGAATATTGAAATGCTTGCACAAATTTTGCTTTAATTTTTATGGGTGTGATTTGATTTTATATAAAGTCAAATGATCCCCGCATATTGATTGACAATTGCGTGAGTAGGTTTGGGATCACATTTCAAAAGAATCTGCATCTAGGGGATACCGTGGATTGTGATACCCCCTTAATATACTTATATGTTTGTTTCCACCAAGTTAAACCTGGCCGGTGGATTATTTTATAATCTTGGTGGAGTAGAAAATAAGTTAGGTCTGAGAATTAAGGATTTTATTAGATGTTGATTAAAATTAATTAAAAATTAATTGATTTGACCAAGCGGATATCAGACACTTAACATGGGGAATCACATTTTGTACAATAAATAACTTTCCCTATAAGATCGACCTCATTATATCCGTGTGATTGCTGAGATAATTCAATCGAAGTGCAGTCATGATTATTTAGTGGGTTAATTATGATTAAATAAAGAAAGGAAATAGATTGCGATAATTATAATTATGATTTTCGAGTATATATTTTTTGCTAATTTAATTATTTGTCTTGGGTCCTTAGTGTATTTTACATACCCAACTAGTTAAGCCCAAACTCTCAAGAAATCCAGTTTGTCCCAATCACACCTTTTTTACTTGTATATAATGGCATGGTAACCGTTTTTAAAGCGAATAACTCATCATTAAGGTTTAAGAGGGATGAGAGAAAACACTATTAAAATTTTTCTTAAGAGTCCAAGAGAGTTACCACCATATGTCACTCATAGGGAATGGTTTTCATCTAAAAAGGTGCCCAAACACCTGCCTAAATTTGGGGAGGATCTTACACTAGAAGATCCGAGCTTGACAGAAGGTTAATCAAGGTTTTTCGAAAACTTTAGAGGGAAGAAAGTATTTTTTGTTTTTCAAACTTTGTCTCCTTATATAGTTCATAACATGATTCACTAAGGTATTATATTCTTAAAACCCTAGGTTGCATATTTAAACCTAGTTCTTGTTTTTCTTTCCAATGTGTGATCAATCAATGATCTTTAAGGCTAAAAAAATTCATGTTTTAAATGTCAATCCTAGTTGTTTGCCCCAACATTGGGGGGAGAATTAATATACTAATCATCCCATAAAATTAACAATATAATAAGTATGATATGATAGAGATATAATGAACGACAGACACATTCAATTATATAAAAAGATAAATGAAATCCATTTTCATCATGGCCAAGACTGCTTCCTTTAGTAGAGTCCTTTTGGGCCAATAACTCCTTAAAAAGAGTCCATAACTTTTCTCTTGGGTGTAGAGAATAAGTAGAAACACACGAAAAATACGAATTCCACTGATTGAAGCTTGTAGGTGCATTGAGAAGGATCGCGAGTGCGAGGAGCCTAAACTTGAAGTCCCTCCTAGGTTTGGGCACCGTCACGGGGTGAAGTCAGCGGTCGTGCTAGGGAAGGATGAAATCAAGGGTGACTTTACGCTCCTCTCCATTAGCTCATCTCCTTATCAATGAATAATCAAAACTACTTCATCTTAACCCCATTTTAAAAATTCAAAAACTCCATTATTGAACCTTCAAACTTGAGTATAATGCAACAAAAATACATGGCTCTTCCTCCATGATCAAACCCTATTACAATAAAATATTTAAAAAAATAAAAACTATTACATCCCCTCATAAAATCCCTCACATATATAATTTTTTGCAATAATTAATATAACTTAATTATTACAACCAAATTGAATATAAAAATATAACTATGAATAAACCATCGTAGGATTTATTCACATATATATGTGAGCATGATAGAGGGATTAATAAGAATCCTAAAAAATCATGTTAGTTCAAAGTATACCCACGACATATATTTTTGGACATGTGACCCGCTTAAAAAGTTGTATATCTCAAGTGCAAGTTAATCGCAAGAGCAGTAAAAATTCAATAAGACCGAGTCGAATTCACTAATGATATAATGCTAATAATTATTCATAAAAGTGTTAAAAAGCACATATAAAAGTTAGAAAAGATGATTAAGGTATAAGATAATGGTTTCAATAACTAGATTATAACAAAAATGTGATTGACAATTAACTAGTGAAAAGTTAAGTTAAGGGAGTTCTAACTAAAGAGCTGATTAACTTGAGATTAAAAGACTAAGAAAATTCCCCCACCTTGGATTAGTAAAAAATATTTTTTTATTAGGACCAAATTACAACCAATTGGGAATAATTTATTAATACCAACAATCAAACGGGAAATGTGCCAGACCTAACAATGAAAAATAAAGATTTCAATAAGCTATAGAAACAAATGTGCTAATATTTTAGTAAAGCCTAAAATACCACCCTTACATGATAAGGGAAGCTTATATACCAAGACATTCCATTATAAATGCATACCCCTAATGATTTTATTCAAACTAAAAATCTAATAATTAAGATCAAGCATCCCAGGTGGGTTTATGCTCCAAAACTAATGAAAGTAACTACTCATGCTAAGAAGAAAATTAAAATACAAGGTAAATGTAAATAAAGGACAATAAGACATTTGACATAAGATTTAAAGGGTAACTACTTCAATAAATAACCATTAAGGATTCAATATAAATAAAGTACAACCTTACCAAGAAATAAGTACTTACAATGTATTAATGAAGAGGGAGATTAAGAAAATGGTTTTTAAACCCTAGGGGAGAGAGGACAATTATTTGCTTGTATTTAGGTTCAATAATATCAAATATATCTTTACTAAGATTTTTTTTTTGTAGTAAGTTATTTTTTAAAAGAAAAAAGAAGAAGTTAAATATAAAAATTCTGCAATAGGTGATCGATCAGCTCCACTCGATCGATCGGGTCTTCTGAAATCAATAATACCAAAATGTTTTTACCTCAAAATTTTGGAATAGTTGATCGATCATCAACAACCGATCAATCATATACTCTAAAAAACTTTTTTTCTTGCTTCCAAGAATGAAAATGCACAAGGGAACGACCATATTCCAATGATTTGGGAATGGATTGACAAGTCATCGGTTGCCACACAAAGATATCTCAATGAACTATGTAAACATAAAATCTCATAGTTTGTAAAATGAAGTCTAAAAGTGAAAAAAAATCCCTTTGAAGTTACGTCTTATGACTGAACTTCCTAAATACACATCCTAGCGTCCTAAAATGCATCCAAAACACCTATAAAATCTCAAATAAACCTCGCATAAGATATATACATTCAAAACAATGGTTATCCAATATAAATGCATAATTATAAGGGAAATGGGTATGGGAAAGTTAAAATGCATAAATAAAAGGGATATTATATGAAATATTGATGATTAATCACACCCCTAACTTACACCTTACTAGTCCCTAGTGATGAAGAGAAAAGAGAACCATCCATAAGATAAAAACAAAATAAATAAATTTATGTCTACAAATGATAGAATACCATTTTCCTCGGTACACGGTTGCATTTAGAGAATGCAAGAAGATGTTAAACCGCTAGATTACCCTAGTGAACGAGTGTTATTGGATGAAACGTATAAACATCAAAAATCCTCACAAATTATTTCCCTATGATCCAAACACAAACTCAATAACAATTTATATTTCAACAAGCTATTAGCAAAACCAAATGAGAATTTACCCAATAGTCTATAATTATAAACATTAGTAGAAAAATTCACAAAATTGAAACCTCAAATATGAGTGGTGTGCAACATATGGAAATGTTTTCTATTTATTCAAAATTCCTATTTCCCTAAGAATAATCAAAGAATGCATTAAATTAATCCAATTCGTTGATTACAATTAACAAATGAAAGCACTCGAAATGGGGTGTAACATACTTAGGACATGCATGCATAATGAGTAATTGTAATAGGAAGGAAGGCCATGAACATGTCAGTAACGAAGAATGGTATATAAAAAAGGAAAAATGTATCTCATGACTGGATATAGTTCATTAAATGAGATGAAACATACTCTAGTTGATTATCTCGGTCATAATGTCGTTTGAATCACCTTCACACTAGGATCAAATAGTACTTTATAGGGCTATAATGTAGGCTTTGTTGGGGTTATCAAATAAAGGGACTTTTTATGATTCAAAGGGTTTAAAGAGAACATTTAAGGTAATAGTATGTGCAAAAAATTTCAAAATTGGAATATATAGCAGGCAATAGAAATAACCAAAGACAATGACTTAGTTTATTTCTCTCTATTCACATCTATGGGGATTCTTCTTTTTTAAATCTCAAAACCATTCTTTTCATTTCTTTCTCTTTTTTTTTCTTTTTATAAACAAAATCCAACTCACATGATTAATTGTAACAACATAAGTAAACATCATAATTTCCCAAGTTCTTTCCCAAACATATAGTGAGGAATGTGCATGTAGGTTTTACAATCCAATATGGATTTGGTTAAGGAATTTGAATGATGAAATGAAAGGTTATATTTAGGCTTAAAGAGGTTGACTAGGAAAATATTTAATAGGTGAGTTCAAGGTCTATATGGGTTAATAAACAAAGAGGGCCTATGAACCTTTCCTAAGGTTTCACGTGATTCTTGAGTCTCAACATCTTTGAAAAATATGCTCGAGTAACAAATTTCATTATGAACTCAATTAATAAATGGTCAATGAACGAATGATGAGATAATCGATAAACTTACATATTTCTAGAAGGAAAGAGTAAATGCATATAACATTCACAAATGAAGGAAATATGAACACGCACTTGATTTTAGTGTTCATAAAGAAACTAACTATCACCAAGTTGTAATTGTCTTAAACTGATTTATTGATAAGAAAATCATGTGCACAAAGGTTTTACGTAAAATTTCATGAAGTCGTTCTAACTCTTTGTAATTTGAGAACTAAAGTCTAATAACATGAAGGACATTGAATATGCATCATAGATTAAGCAATTGGATAGGGCAATTGATGTATTGATCATCGAAAATAAGGACAAGAGGCCCAAGAAAGAGAAAATAAGAAAAAATATTTTGAATATTGAATATATATATATATATATATATATATATATATATGTATACAGTCCCGCTCTTGTACGGGCCAGTTCGTATTGTAAGAGTACGAACCAGATATGTGTCACTTGGCAGTGAGCCCAAAAAAGAAAGAGAGTGTGCATATAATTTAGGCGATAATTTCTAGGCGCACCGTTAGGTAACACATTTTCGGTTCGCATTCTTAAAATGCAGACTAGCCCACACAAGAGCATTATATATATATATATATATATATATATATATATATATATATATGTGTGTGTATGTGTGTGTGTGTGTGTGTGTGTGTGCGCGCATGTGTGTGTGTGCGTGTGGCTCGAAAATAATTGAAATGAGTAATCACACACCCCCAACTAATATCACAAATTGTCCTCTCTGTAATTAAAGACATAATGGTAAAGAGAAAGAGCAATAATCACCCCGATTGGAGCGATCCTTAAGATATGTACCGATAAGCCTACAAAATATATTAGTACCAACACATACTTGAAATACTAATATGTCAACAAAGATACAATTATTATACAAATGATAATATGATAGAGAAGGATGAAATGTAATTACTATACAGAAAATGTAGTACATTTGATTTTCATTACCATATAGAAGGAACATCAATACCCAAAAATAAACCACTAATGCTACATCAAAAGTTTGACATCCAAATTAACAATAAAAATACCCATCACACCTAAACAAGTAAACTAAAATAACTACACACCCCACGCAACTAAGACAAACAAAAAAGACTAAAAGCTAGTTTTGGCACCATTAGATGGTCCTAGGGCATAATGTACCATGGAGTGTACAAGTTAGAAAACCACCACCTCCCCTATATGCAGCCAAAACATAGAGAGTTGCATTTGCATCCTCATTCAAAATTCTCTATCGTAGCTGTCCTGATCCCTATCATAAATCTCCACGAAGGTTGTTAAATGTACCTCGAGGGACATGGGGCATCCACCACCATTTGCTTTACTGTTATGATCTCGGCCTCCTCCCACCTCACATGTGTCACCTAATATTTGCTTCTTCTGTGCCGAATTGCCTTAAAATAGATCCAAATATATTTTAATGTTAATTTTTCCCAAAAGCTCAAGTGGTTCATACTTGCGGTACCCAAAAGATCGACAAATGTTAGTGATAAGAACCGAAAATGGGAAAGAGAATGTCTTATACCTCTCGACCGTAGCTACACACATCTTCCTCATTAAAAATTTAGGAAAATTAATATTGCCCTTATTTTTTTAGAGTGTGTAAAGGAAAGATGCACGTTTATGGAAAAATTTTGAATGGTTATGGGTAAGAATAAATGAGTGGTCAGTGATTTAATAAAGAACCCGTGGTAAGTCAGCCACATGCACAACCCTAAAAATGTTTTCTCTTATATTTGGATCGGGGATAAAAACACAATTAAAGGGTGTCACAAAAAAGTCATCTTACTTTCTAGTTGCACAAATGTCTCCGGGAAATCCACACATTGCATGTAACGTGTCAAGTCCTATCGAGTGAATGTAATGTTGATACCCTAAACCTGATCCTCATAAGTATTTTTCTTTCGTTGCTTATCCTCCACAAGAGGCATAATATAGCCTCATCAAATGATCATTTGATTCCTCGTTGAAAGCAAGGGAATACTCCCATTTGATTTTGTAATTAGGTGAGGACATCATCGACGATGTTCTCTAAAACCCATAGGTGAACAAAAGACAATGATTTTCACTTGTGAAAGTACATGTGGTTCCAATAATGCTTTTCAACACATCAAAATCCATTGATTCTCCTAATCGGGAAACACTTGGTCTAGTCCTATTTGTCAACTTCAACCATTTGAACCTACAAAATGATAATTAAGAAACACAGTATGAATCGTAAGGAAAAATTAATAAAACTTGAGGTAAAACCTTAAAATAGTTATTGTCGATCACCGACGTGTAAAAGATTGAAAAAGTGTGTAATTATAAAGGAAACATTTCATTGGTTCATTGTAACAAACACTTTACATGGACAATGTCAAATGGGGGTGGGGGAATCCATTTGAACCGACCTATTACTTTCACTCCTCAATAACCACATGAATATGCAAACATTATTCTATGGATAAGAACAAGGACCTAAATTTAGCATGTCTAAGTCATGGTTAGAGTTGGGACAAACATAATTAAAAGTTGTGAAAGATTACCAACATCCACCACAAAACTCATATGGAGTGTTCAATCACCAAGTTTACACAAAAACAATGTAAATAATACATAATTTGTGTAAATGGTGAGAAATTTTACAAATAATAAGTTTTCCATGTTAGGGATGCATTTGTAGAAATTATACATAACCAATAATCCCTAATATTATGAATACACCCAAATAAATCCAAGCAATAAAAAAGAGGTGAAATGCATTCCTTGATGCTTGAAATATGGATAAAAGGGGTTAAATTGTAATGGGAAATGATTTGATGTACGTAGTGTTTGATAAATATGGGTTTCAATTATGAGAAAATTGGGAAAAGATGTGAAAATGACGAGGCAGATTATAGTTTAAAATATCGATTTCGTGGTGTAGGATGTGGGTACTTTGGATATAGCTAGTATTAAGTGAGCCATAACCCCTTATCAAGATCGGGATTAACACCGTTAGGTACACAATATAGATAATGATCACGGGTAAATTCGAGACAAAGAGATTTGATATTCAGGTTTGCATTCAAGAGCATATTAACACAAGAAATACAAGACAAGCATAATAAATGAATGGGACCAGCAGGTGGCATGGTCAGAGGGAGAAAGAACAAGCACTCTAAGAACAATACAGACAAGGCAGGAACTTCAAGCTCAGTTAATGACCAATGATGAGTACATTAAATGTGTGTGGGAGTTAATGTTCTCATAAGGGTTCTTTGGTATGGGAAAATTTGCGCAGCAATTATGGGCTCCCGATCTTCTCTCCCTTGATTTATTTATTTATTTGATCTTATTTATATGGGGAAGAGGCCGCTTGAGTGAGCATGCCCTTGATCCCTCTGGTACAGTGCATCAAAAACATGAGATATTGCATTTAATGCATGGGATCTGATAGTTTTAGCAGGAAACCATTATATAGGTTGGAAGTATTGAGGGCATTGATAAGGGATATGACTCGTCACCTTAAGACTTACTCTAGGATGGATAGGTGGTCAGGTTTGGTGAACTAGACCTTCCATTCTAAGGATAAAGTCACTTAAGTGCTGCATTCTTGAGTCCCTGAATGTTAGACGTCATGATGTTAGTAAATGGTTCAAACAGTGACTATTATTAGGTATCTGGTCATATCAGTCAGGCGGGCTGGCACCCAAGTTACTTCGAGGAGGTAACCTCGAGGGGGAAAGTATTATGGCAGATCGAGTAACTTGAGGATGTTCACTTGAATAGGTAAGTAATGAGTATGCTCGAGTGACATTTGTCCTTGGTGAAGTTTTGTCCAAGTGTGCCAAGAGGGTTGGTAATAATTCCCAACGTCTCCTTGTTCTCAATCCTCCAAATCATGTCCATGTGAAGTTCCCAAGAGGAGGTTGTTTGATAGAGCATGAAATCTCTCCCATGCCCTACCATTCATGGTCCCTCGTGGGTACCAAACAACCTCACTCAACATGTACATTCATAAGATAAAATATATAATGCAATATTCTATTTCTTATTACAAACTTTTGTTACCAAGGCAACTTTCCTCGTCGGATTGGATCCTTCGAGCCAGGTCCATTGGAGGCCCTTTAAGGTAGGGTGGCACAAGCTACTTACAAAGAACGATCCTCGAGGTGGGTCCTACGAACCACTTGTATGGAGAATCTTCGAAGTGTGTTTATGGGACATCCTTATTTGTAAATGATCGATCTGTCTGGATAAATTAATTACTCATCGGGGGGGGGGGGGAACATCCCCCAATATTTTCCCCTTCGTAGAGATATTTCTCAAAATTCCTATTATAAGGAATTAGAGGCCCAAAGTCATTATCATCATCATCAAAATTCCAATAACCCAAATTTTGACTTTCGTTATACGCTCCAAAAGTCATATTTGAATTTGTAATTTTTTGGGACTCTAAGTATTGACCGAAAGTCAACGAATTGCGAAAATTTTGAGAATTATAATAATGATTACTGAAAGAATTGGAATAAGATATGCTTACTCCAAAAATGGCTTGAAGTGGCGAATTCCACAAAGTAGATTTGCGTGCGAAAAATTCAAGCGTTACTTGGCGCTCAAATGTAGAAGCCCTACAAAAATCTTAGGCAAATAATACAAATAGAAAGAAAATACTACGAAATACTAAATCAAATAAATTCTAAAACAAACTCATCCCCGACAACGGTGCCATTTTGATTAGGCGTGAAAAGAAGCGCGCGTCAAGCGCTGATCGTTGTTTTCTGTTCACCGCCTCAATATAAAAACCAAAATTACGACTGTACCTGTGATACAAGTGTACGGTAAGTCGGGTATCGAAAATCCACAGAGACGAGTTGCTAGAATTTAATTTAGTTTATTACTTCAAAAATAAAAGTGTAAAAGGTTATTATACACAAAAAGGAAAAGATGTGACAAGGGAAACATTAATCTAGGCGTGTATTTAAACTAGATTAACAAAATGAGTAACACCTATAGGTTACGTCGAATACGCCTCACCCGAGTTAATTAGTATAAAATGGTTACATGGGTCGACGAGTTATTACGAATGCGTCTCGTTTCGACAGTTTGGGGTGAGTCAGTTTTTTACTAATAATTTCTTTATTAAAGGGGAGCGTCTGGTTGCTCCCCTTGACGAAGACCTTGCTAGGAATTTCCCATAGAACAATGTCCCCTTTCTGTTAATCCCCTCATATCTACCTTCTTATACCTAATGGTCATCTTTTTACTCGGTGTATAGCCCACACCGAGTTGCTTTGCGGTTTGGTTACGACCAAGGGGCCCCCTAATTGAGTCATTTTACTCGAGAGAAACCCACTATTTTTTCTTTTGCCTATTCTAATTACTTGACCTCCATTATTATCTGTTTGTGTGCCAACTACCCAACCAATGTCATAATCCTGAGCAAAGAAGCTCGAGGAGGAAGTTCGTCTATGTACATTAATGTGTTTTGGCATAATCAATTGGTTCACTTTCAAACCAACCTATTGAAAGATCCCAGGTATTTCGAAGTTGAAAGGTTTCCACCCACTGAGTTGGGTTTAAATAATTACACCACCCAGTCCTCCATATTTCCTCTTCGAACGGCCAATACCAATGCTCCCCTCGAGCTGCCTCTGTTATCACCTGTTGATCAGGCTGTTGTGAAAAGAAAGCCTCCCAAATATCTATTAAGGCTAATGTTGCCCTTGGTCCTTCGAGGTTGGTTGGAAGGATTGAGTCTCCTCGTGTTGCATCAATGGGAGCGATGGTTAGGGCCACTCGAAAAGCACCTTTGAAGAAGCTGAAAACTGTTACGCATCATTCATTAGCCTCTACTCCCGACCCAAATATTACAGAAGTTATGAGCCAGATGGTGGATTATCTTCGCCAAACTTGGGAGCACTTCAGTGAATAAGATAGAATTTTCACATCGGTCGACATATCTGCTCAGGGCTTTTTTTATGACCCTCAATATGCTGGGGGTAGTAAAAAATGAAAACGGTTATCCCCCTTAAGCTTATTACATAGGAGTCGAGTGAGTCCAGTGAGGAGGAGTTGCTTTAATAGCATATGTCTGGTGGTGATGTTGGTGATGATGATGATGATGATGATGATGATGATGATGATGGATATGAAGGAGGAGAGGAGGAGGAAGAAGAAGAAGAAGAAGAAGAAGAAGAAGAAGAAGAAGAAGATGATGATGATGAACAAGAAGAAGAGAAGACTGCATTGGTGTGGCGACATAGGTTGAGGAGGATGGTTTCTCCTTCAAAACCTACCTCGCCCCCTCAAGATTATGAGATTATAGAGAATGTGTTAGAAGGAGAGGTAATTCCATTAATCTCTCTTACTCTAAATATCTTATTCCTTTTTTTCTTTTCATACTAATACTTGTCTCTTTTTCAGGTTGATGCGCGAAGTGAAGCGCACGATGGAGTTGGAGAGGATCGTCCTGTCGAGAGAGCTGCCCCTACTACTTCATGGGTAATCTCCCATTTCCCCCTAGGGGAAGTTATATCTGACACTTCGTCTAAGTCTAGTAGAGGCTATTCTCCTGATCCCTCTTTTTTACGCGAGCAAGTTGGCCTTGAGAGGGATGTTTCTAATTTGAGAGCTACTGAGGATGTACTTAAGTCCCCTGCCCCTGTCCCTTTGCTGCCTGTAGTGAGTTTGTTTTCTTATCTGAACTATTGTTACTCTTTCATCTTGTCATTCTAACTTTTAACTTCTACGTTACAAGCGCCAGTACTTGTTCAAGCTATTCTTGCATCCCACCTTCCTTCGAATGACTAAATTTTTGTATCTTTGTTATGGCCTTCCATTCTGAACCAAGAAGGTGCTGAGCCTGTTCCAACTTCCCAAGGTAAGGGCGAATAAGAACGTGTGGTTGAAATAATGGAGGATAGTAGGCGAGAGCTGCTGAGGTCGGGGGATGTGATTGCCCCCCAAAGTCAATGTCTATTGATAGCTCCAGGTCCTATTGCAGAAGAAGATGTAGTTTAGATGGTCACTCGCGAGTTTGCTGATGAGCGGCTTTAAAAGGTACTTCCACTCTTCCATCTTTCTACTGCGTATAAATTTATTAATTTTGCCAAGTAATATTGGGCTTTGAACTCTAAATCTCTCATAACCGAGGGTCAGGCGGGCCTAGTAATGTAGGACTTGGAAATTGAAATCTCCCATAACCGAGGGTTAGGCGGGCCTAGTAATGTAGGACTTTGAGATTAAAATCTCCCATAAGTGAGGGTTAGGCGGGCCTAGTCTTATAGGCATAAAATCTCCCATAACCGAGGGCCAGGCGGGCCTAGTCTTATAGGCATAAAATCTCCCATGACCGAGGGTCAGGCAGGCTTAGTCTTATAGGCATAATCTCTCATAACCGAGGGTCAGGCGGGCCTAGACCTATAGGCATAAAATATCCCATAATCGAGAGTCAGGCGTGCCAAGTATTATAGGCATAAAATCTCCCATAACGGAGGGTTAGGCGGGCCTAGTCTTATAGGCATAATCTCCCATAATCGAGGGTCAGGCAGGCCTAGTATTATAAGCATAATCTCTATATTAGCAAGATATTTTGTACATGTTTTCCTCATTTTTATTTCTTAATTCAGCTGTTTGTTGTGTTTCAGGTGGAGCTCGATCAACCTGCTGTACGTAGGGCCGAAGTTGAACCTGTTGCTTAGGGACTAACTCAGGCGGGGACCTTAGCTAGAGGTGCTTCTTTAGGAGATTCCCCTTGGATTAGTGATGCCCTCATGTTGATTGCTCCTCAAATTCAGGAAAGTGATAGCGCCTTGGATACATAGCAGCGTCCCTCTGCCAGTGATAGTATTTTCAGCATGCATCCCCTTGAGGTGGCCCCCAAAGTTATTATGAGGAAGACATTGACCAATTTCCCTTCTATTTTAACTAAGGGTCCTCGCCTATTAATCGAGCAGGTGCTTGTTTGCTTTCTTTCAACCTTTATCGCTCACTGCCTTCAGCCAATTCCTGGAATAATTGCGTGTTATTGGTTTGGGCCCGCGATGGTGTTGGAGGAAATTATCAATACACCCCTCTTGTCCCTTAGCCCTAATACCATCAAGACTTTACTGGCGAGGATTAATGTACTAACGAATGATGGGTTTTTTATGACTTGGCTGTTAGAGCTACTGCGGAGTTTTAAGAAGGCTGATCTTCCCCTTATCTATCATCGCCTCCAAAGTTCCCATCGTTCATAAGTGGCCATCTCAGAGGTGCTTACAAGTCTGGAATTCTTATTTCTAATATCTAAATGAAGTGTGCAGGAGGCCCACGAGGCAGTTGCTCGTGCGAAGGTCGAGTTAGTTGAGAAAGAGAGGGAATTAGAGGCCATTCATCAAACTAGGGAGCTTCATCAGAAGGATTTAGCTGACCTTATTACAGACCAAAGAAACCTTGAGAAAATTCTTCCTCAACATCACCATCGACTACTTGGTTCATAGAATCTTCATTTTATCCTAGACGCCCCCTACCTTCATTATTCAATGTTTCTTTTGTTGGTGCTGCTTACTTCTGTGGACTTTTGAATTTTTGAACTTGGCTATAACCACAACTTTATCATTATATTGAAATAAAGAAACATTGGAAACTTTGGTGTTTCCTTTCCTTTATGTTGTTTCAATTGGATATTGGCTATGCTTACTACATCAATGCTAAGTACATCGTGTGTAATAAAGAATCAAACAGTGAACTTGTGAAAATAAAACAATGATCTAGCATATGCCGCATGAATATTGCTTTCGACTATATTAAATTGACGAGCCCAATTTCTTTAAAGCATACATCCACTGTAAAAAAAAGTCAGTGAACAAGAGTGGTAGAACATACATTCAGATATGATAAATCTTCAGCCACTTATTGTTCAATTTGAAAGTCACGTTATCTTTCAGCTTAGATATCTCGCAGTAACCCCAATCATGAGATGCTCAAACAATATATGGCCCTTCCCAGTTTGCTTCGAATTTTGGTAATGATAAACCTCTTATGTGTTTTGTGCATACTTTTAGAACCAAGTCCCCCTCCTTGAAATTCCTTAGCTTCACCAATTGATTGTAAGATCGGATAACTGCTTTCGATATATGTCAAAGTGCCTCGTGGAATTATCCCTGTGCTATTTTAAGGCTTCGAGTTATACATGGAGACTGTGAGGGAGTATAGCACTTCATAGGTTGTAGCGAGCCGAAGGTACATCGAGTTCAACTGGTAACACAACCTTTGCCCCGAATACTAAGGAGAATGGTGTGTACGCTATTGGCTTTCTTTTCATCGTTCGATAAGCCCATAGAACCTCAGGGATTTTAACATCCCATGAGGATAGAAAATTTTCTAACATTTTTGGTAAAATTTTCACTAAAGTCTTCTTAGTGGCCTCTGCTCGCCCATTGCACTTAGGGTATGCCACGGTTGATTTGTGATGGATGATGAAGTACTTTTCTATAAGCAAGCGCACTTCGCTATTTACAAAGGGGGTACTATTGTCCGACAAAAACACCTTTGAGATGCTAAAGCGGCAAATAATGTATTCTTTCATAAATCGAGCTACTACACCCGCGGTGGCTTTCTTAAGCAGTATGGCCTCCGCCCACTTCGTGAAACATTATGTGGCTACTAAGATCCATATATTTCCTTGTGCCGAAGGGTTGATGGCTCCTATCAGGTCAAAGGCCCAAGTATGGAATGGGAATGGTGTAGATAGAGAGTGCAGGTCGACTGAAGGAGCAGGAATCATATTACCATGTAGTTGACCAACTTTGCACTTTTGAACAAAATCAGTCGAGTATTTCTCCATCGAAGGCCAATAATAACCCATGGTCATTACTTGATCATAAATCTTGGCTCCTCTGATATTCCCTGAGTCGTGATCTTACTTTAAAACCTCTTCGGCCTCTTCTCCTCTTATGCACCTTAGAGGCCTGTCGTGGTAGCCTCCTTGGTACAATTGCCCATCTTATATGAAGTATCTCGGTTCTCTCCTTTTTATCTTTGTAGCATCCTCTTTATCCACTAGCATCACTTTATCTACCAAGAAATCCATGTAGGGCTGTCTCGAGTCATGTGGCTAGTCAATGAAGTTGAATTCCGCTGCCTGATAGAAAATATATCACTTCGAACACTCTCTCTGTACTGCGACGACTCCTGTCTCATCGAAGGATAATAATACCATGCCTTTTGTATCCTTCTGTACAAAGGGATCTATGTGATCTCGCAGTTATCTTCGTGTACTTCAATCAGCTTTCTCTTAGCTTCTTCGGGGTCCACATACCTGTACATCCAACCTCCTTTATTCTTGTAGTATAAGTTGCCCGGGTAATAAAGTACTGTGCTAAATAGGCTAGGTTAAGTGTCCCTTCCCCTCTCTCCAACTGCCTTCAAATTTTACCCCTTCAATCATCTTTGTCCTCTGAGGGTAGCATCTCAGACACCGTCGAGGGGGTCGTTCTCTTTGTGATTCATGCCACCATTGACTCTCCATCGAAGGCAATCTTTTGTGCGACGGTGGTATAGGCATACGCATGTCTGTTTATTTTTCGAGGGTGCCTCTTTATCTTTACCACCTCAAACTGTAAGAAGTCGCTGGATGATCGTGCAGTAAGGATCCAGACTTATGTGCTTCAGAGAAAATTCCCATGTCACCTATTTCACCACCAAGTTAGAATCCCCTTTAATTATCAGGATTTGGATGCCCCTTATCAGTGCTTCGAGTAATCCTAGGACCATTGCCTCATATTCGGCTTCGTTATTTGAGCATTCGAACTCCAATTTGAGAGACAAGCGAATTTCTTCACTGCCACTTCATAGAATGACTCCCGCTCCTCCTTTTTCTCGACTGATGATCCGTCAAATTCCATACTCGATTCGCCCACGCTAGCTGTTAGGAAATTAGCCTGGAGGTCATCACTCAGGATCTCTTCGATAGGTGGCTCGAACGTCCCAGATGGTAAAATGGCCAACAGATCTGCGTATGCCTGACTTTTGATGGCCTAAGGAACCACGCACTTGAGATCATACTTCAAAACCATTAGAAACCATCTAGTTTCCCTAACTATCAATACAATTCTAACAAGAATTTTTTTTATGGGATCACACTTAGTTATGATATGAATCGTGAATGATAACAAGTAATGCCTTAGATTTCATGTTACACATAGAAGGGCTAAATAGTGCCTCTTAATGCTAGTATATTTGGCCTCAGGCTCGTGTATAATCCCACTCAAGTAATAAGTATGGTTTTCCATGCCTTCTCTTTCTTGGGCTAACAAAGCCCCAATAGACAGTTCTGTTGACATAAGATATAAAGGTAAAGGAGTACCTGCCTTCGGGGGAATCATTGTCTGAGGAGAAGTAAGGAGTGACTTTAGCTTGTGTATGGCTTCTTGATGCATTATTTCCCATGCAAACTTTACGCCCTTTCTCATCAGCTCCATCAAGGGTGCGTTACCTCAACCATCCCTGGGACAAACCATCTCAAGTAGGAGACCTTGTCAAGGAAACTCTTTAGCTCTTTTGCTAATTTTGTCCTAGCGATGTCAAGGATGGCTCGTCATTTATCCAAGTCCATTTGTACCCCGTGGAGGTTTACCACGAGCCCTAGGAATTTCCCACTCGTTACCCCGAAGGCGCATTTGAGTGGGTTCAGTTTTATCTTATACTTCCTGCAGCGAGTGAATGCCCTCATCAAATCGTCTAGGTGAGGGCCCTCCTTCTTGGATTTAATCATCAAATCGTCAACATAGAACTCCATGGTCTTGTGGAAAAGGTCATGAAATATGTCCATCATCGTTCTCTAGTAAGTGGCTCCTGCATTTTTTAATTCGAAAGGCATGAGTGTGTACAAGAAATTGCCCAAAGGCGTCCAAAAAGTAGTTCTCTGCGTCAACCGAATCCATTTTTATCTGATTATATCCCACGTATCCATCCATGAAGCATTACATTTCATGGTATGTTGTTGCATCAATCAGGTTATCAATTGAAGGCAATGGGAATTTATCCTTCGGGAATTCTTGATTTAGGTCTTTGATGTCTATGCATATTTTGATTTGACTCTTGTCCTTCTTTCCCACAAGCATAATGCTAGAGATCCAGATCGGGTGTTGGATAGGGACTATGAAACCAGATATGAGCAACCTCTGAATCTCTTCTTTAATCTTTAAGTCCAACTTTGTCTTGTACGTTCGAGTGGCCTATTTCACCGGAACGGATGAGGGAAAAACGTTCAGCTTATGACAACTCACCTCTTGGTCTACTCCAGGCTTCTCCGTGTACTTCCACGCGAAGACATCTTTGAACTCCGATAGCAGCTTCATCAGCTTCACTCGAGGGGTTCCATTCAAGTGCTTCGAGATAAAAATAGGGTTTGGATATTCGCCCTCTCTAGCCAAGTCGATCATTTCTAGATCTTGGATCTGCGATTGAGGGCTATCTCTCATGCATTCTGGTTCCTCTTCAAGTTCCTCCACAAGCTCTTGTATTTTGGATTTATCGATTACCAATCATTGCCCTTGGTTATCCGTCAGGTATCATTCATAAACTGGATCAGCTTCATCGTCCAGACTCTAAATTGCCCGCTCACACCTTCATAATTTATAAATAATTCTACCGCTAGGCAAAACCACCCGTTTGCATTGCCGGTCCACTTGCTTCTTAAAATGCCTCTTCTTGTGATTCTCATCCGTCTCTCTCACTTCTCATTTGCTGAGAACACACTGCGTTTGGACTTGGTGTTCAATAGGGTCGATGCATGGGGTCATTTGATTATGGAGCTGCCTTGATAGACTAGAGGGCCTTACCGCTCCTCGTTTGCGCTTTTCTCCATAATTCACAATCGCTCGAGTAGGTGCTCGCAACCTCTGTCAAGTTAACATGATCCTTATCCCCCTAGTATATCTTGTTACCACAGTTTTTTCTTCCTCCAGATCGGTATAGATAGTTGCGTTCACTACGTGGGCCTCCTCTTTCGCAAAAGGTTTTTTGGTAGCTCGTATCACCACCACCTTACCCTTTGTGTTTTCTTTAGCACATTGATGATAAGTAGAGGGTACCAACCCGTAGTTGTGCATCCATACCCTACCTACCAACAGCTGGTGTGACGGCTCACAATTCATGATATGGAATTTAATATGGGAAGTGATGTTCCCCATTTTGATGCCCACATTAACATAACCCATTAACGTGGAGGTTGATTATCATAACCTGATATTTCCAATGAATGGGTCACGATCCTAGTCTCTAATAACTCGGTGGCATAAAACAATCCGATAGACATTATATTGATGGATGCCCCTCCATCCAATAAGACTCATGAGAAAACACCACCATTCACTGATGCGATAACATACAAGGGTCTATTGTGAAGATGCCTAATCAACCTATCAACCTCTGAGAAAGTTACTTCTAAGATATATCTACTCACCAGTTTAGCCATAGGTCCCTTCCATTTTAAATGAGGCGCTATGTTTTTTTTTGCGATCTCCAAAATGGCTCGTGTGACTTTCAATCGAGAATCTTCAGGAAGACCAACCTGATCAAAGAACCACCTAAACTTTGGGGAGTGAGCCACAGTGATGTACTCGATCCATGGATCTTTTTGGTCATCGTCTAGGTCATAAACTTCTTCCACATCTCTATAAGTAACCTCATCATTTTCTATCAGTGTGTTAACTTTTTCCAGAGAACAGATTTCTAGCTACCTGCTGAGTCCCTCTGCGGAATCGTATGATTCTTCCCCTTGGTCTTCTGGCCCTTCAATCATGTCCCCCAAATGGATTTTAGCCAGCTCGAGGGTGCACTCTTCTAAGGACTCTTCAAAGCTATCACCACAAGGTCCTTCGACTTCATTGCCTTCGAGCGCACTGCCCCATGGCCAATTGCTCGGCCTCTTCGTCAAAAGCACTAGGTATATGGGCCCCGTGAGTTGGCAAAGGGTTTTCGTTTACATTAACTTGTGGCAATACAATGTCTCAATTCTTTACATGACGGTCAATCAACCTCCTGACTAAGAAACACACTTTGGTAGGGTGGTTTACCTTGTTGTGTAGTGCATAATAATGAGGCTTCTCTCTATCTTCTCGCGTGAGTGGCGCAGTGTGGACATTAACTAGCCTACATACTTTATCATGGACCATGAGGACATAAAGATTCAAAGCTTGTTCCACTGTGCAAGGTAGCTCAGGAGGATCATCTTCATCTTTAAACTTTCTCTTGTTATCTCTGCCCCTTATACCACCTCGGCCTCCATTACTCCCCTCTTTACTCCCCCCATCTGCATAGTTGATCCTCGAGGGTATTCCCCTTCCCGTGATGACAGTTGGCCTCATCAGCAAGCTTGGAAAAACGGGCGGGGGTACTATAGGTTTACAACGAAGGAAATATTCCTTGCTACTTTTAAAAATGCTGCAAACGTGCCTTCCCTTATTTCGTTAATCAGGTGACATATATATTTGGGCAGCAAGCCCTCTGCACACAATTGAAAGAGTTTGTCCTCTCGCGTCCCCTCTTTAACATCAAGGAGGCGTTCACAAAACCTTCTAATATAAACCACAACATCCTTCCCTGGCAAATGTTTCTCATGCACGAGATGGGTGAGTGTGAACTTGTCCTCCGCCAAAAAGAACTTTTTCACGAACAAAACACGTAACTCCTCCCAAGATCTTACACTATCTTGGGCTAGGTGGGAGTACCACGTGTAGGCATTCTCTATCAGGGAATTTGAAAAATCCCTTAGCCTCAACTTCTTATCATTGCAGTAGGCTCCTAGACTCTCGATGAATCTCTTCACATGCTCCTTGGGATTAGTGCCTTTTCCCGTGTATTTTTTGAAGATTGGAGGAATACAACCCATTGGGTAGGGTTCATTGTAATACGCCTTGGGGTAGGGAGTACGAAAGTCATCGTACACTGAGGAACTATTTCCTTTAGACGCAACTATAAACTTTAGCAGGTCTTTGTTCATGTCCTCCAAGCTGGCTGGTGAGGGGCTAGCTGACTGCGGCATCACTAGGGTCGTTGAGGCTGGTACGTCTTCTCCCTGGCCTACTTTTACAGCTGGAGCAGCTGAAGTTGCTCCCCCACTCTGCAGCGTCGGTCCTGTTGTCATGAGTGGGATCGTGGTAGGACACGCATCACCTGAGGGTGGAAAAATAGTGGGAAAATCATTATAAAAAGCAGGCATTGCCACTCCTCCTATCACAATGGGAGCCGGTATGGCCGCTGGCGGTGTAATAAAGGAGTTCGCTCCCATGGGTGGCCCTAACATTGCTTGGTCTGCCAGAGTTTTTATGAACTCTACGAATAAACCCATCAGTCCCTGCATTTGCGTTTAGCCTATTCTTCTTTGCATGACCTTCGTCTCCGTCACTCTAACACCGAGAGCAATAGGCTTCGTCCTTACAGTTCTCATCTCCTCCAGCAATGCAACATTGTTTGCCTCATCTTCACACTGTATGGCGTCAAAGTCAATGACTCTAATGGTGTTATGCTCTGACATCTTTTCAAAAGAGAATACCTTCCCAGCAGAGTCACCAAATATAAGATGTGGGTTCTTCGAGTATAGCTAGTATTAAGTGAGGCGTAACCTCTTATCAAGATAGGGACTAACAACGTTAGGTACACAATATAGACTGTGCTCACGGGTAAATCAGAGACAAAGAGATTTGATATTCAGGTTTGCATTCAAGAGCATATTAACACAAGAAATACAAAACAAGCACAATAAATTAATGGGACCAGCAGGTGGCATGGTCAGAGGGAGAAAGAACAAGCACTCTAGGCACAATAAATACAAGGCACGAACTTCAAGATCAGTTAATGCCCCATGATGAGTACATTAAATGTGTGTGGGATTTAATGTTCTCGTAAGGGTTCTTTGGTATGGGGAAATTTTGGCAACAATTATGGGCTCCCGATCCTCTCTCCCTTGATTTGTTTTTTTTTGTATTATTTATATGGGGAAGAGGCTGCTCAAGTCAGCATGCCCTTGATCCCTCTGGTACAGGGCATTAAATGCATGTGATATTGCATTAAATGCATGAAATATTCATTTAATGCATGGGATCTGATAGTTTTGGCGGGAAACCATTCTACTGGCTAGAAGTATTGAGGGCATTAATGAGGGACATGACTCGTTAGATTGAGGCTTACTCTAAGATGGCAAGGTAGTCAGGTTTAGTGAACTAGACCAGTAATCCTAAGGATAAAGGCACTTGAGTGCTTCATTCTTGAGTCCCTGAACGTCAGACATCGTGACGTCAGGAAGTGGTTCAAACAGTGACTATTATTAGGTATCTGGTCACATCAGTCAAGCGGGCTGGAACCCAAGTTACTTCGAGGAGGTAACCTCGAGGGGGAAAGTATTATGGGAGATCAATTAACTCGAGGATGTTCACTCGAATAGGTAATCAATGAGTATGCTCAAGTGACATTTTTCCTTGGTGAAGTTTTGTCCAAGTGTGCGAAGAGGGTTGGTAATAATTCCCAACATCGCCTTATTCTCAATCCTCCAAACCATGTCCCTTCAAAGTTCCTAAGAGGAGGTTACTTGATAGAGCATGAAAGATCTCCCATGCCTTTCCAAGCATGGTTCCTCATGGGAACCAAACAACCTCACTCGATATTTACATTCGTAAGATAAAATACATAATGCAACATTCTATTTCTTATTTCAAACTTCTGTCACCCAGGTAACTTTCCTCTTCGGATTGGATCCTTCGAACTAGGTCCGTTGGAGTCTCTTCGAGGTAGGGCGCCGCGAGCTACTTGCAAAGAAGGACCCTCGAGCTGGGTCCTGCAAACCACATGTATGGAGAATTTTTGAAGTGTGTTTGTGGGACATCCTTCTTTGTAAATGATCGATATGTCTAGCTAAATTAATCACTCATCGGGGGGGGGGGGAGACACCCCATGCACATGGGAGCTGATCGATCGAATAGGAGTCACTCGATATGGGCAGTGGTAGTTCTAAAAACACACTACATTGATTTAATTGCATTAACGATCGATCGGTTGGGGTTGATCAATCGGGTCGGAGGCTGGGACTTTTCCATAATGCATTGCATTGCTAGCCCCAAAAAATATATGATTAGAATGGATGAAGCTATACATAACTGTGATTGTAATCAATCAAAATTCCTACTGATATGAAAAATGGCCAGTCCAAAAATAATGTCAAAAAATGATTGGCACGAGATGAACCTACAAGGCACCCGATGTGGGGCCTAACTTGAGTCTTCTATCAAGATTTGCACAAATTCGAGGTTGAATCCTATAAGGAAAGACTAAATCCTTTTCCCATTCACCTTGGAAATGCCTCTATTCCTTGGATTCAAGTTATCAATGTCGTCGTTCTCATAGACTTAGTTAAATAAGAACGACCCATTTTAGTGTGATTACAATTTTTCAAAAAAAAAGTTGGGGCGGGAATCGTAGAGTAAAACTTTATTTCAGACCTCAAAGTTATTGTGCACTGTCCTTTTATCGTGAAAGAACTTGGTTTTGGCCTTGTATATACGAGAATCCTCAAGTAAATTGTTCCTCAACTATTCAAGTTGATTGATTTTGCAGATTCAAAGGTATTTCCTCTTAATGATGTCAATATTGAGCTTTTTAATAGCTCAATATGACTGGTGCTCAAGATCTATAGGTAAATGACACACTTTTTTATACACTAAGTAGTAGGAAGACATCCTAATGCGAGTCTTCTAAATCATACGATACGCCCCAAGCATGTCAATGACCCTACGCGACCAATCCTTGATAAAAAAATCCAGTATCTTTTCTAAGATTCCCTTCATCTCCCTATTGGGCAATTCGACTTGGATGTTAGTTTGAGGATGGTACATTATGGAGACCTTATGGGTGATGCCATATTAGGGCATTAAGGAGACGAAAAGGTCATTACATAAACGGATGTCTTGGTCACTTATTATGGCTTTTGGTGTGCCAAAACAAGCTAAGGTATGATAATTTAGGAATTTCAACACCACTTTCACACTGTTTTTCCATTTCAGCATGGCTTTAACCCACTTTAACACATAGTCAATGGAAACTAATATGCACTCAAATTGATTAGACTTTGGGAAATGGGACATGAAGTACAAAAATACTGCACGATAACACCTCGCGCAAAACATGAGTCGCTACTATTTTCAAAATCAGAGTTAATTTAGTTAAAATTTGTTTAAAAATTACGAGTTGTTATATACTTCCCCAATAGCCAACGATAACACCTCGCGCAAAACATGAGGTGCTACTATGATTAAACTAACTAAATTCTTAACAATTAGTATAGAGCATCTATATCCCACAAAATAAATATAATGAATCCAAAATTTACACTTCGAAAATAATTATCATTTAATTTCCCTAAAATAATTACTAAGCTCTCCAAATAAATTACACTGTCAATCTATACAAATATAAAATCCTCCATACGTCATGCTCTAAAATCTTTCAAAAATTAATGGCGTCCAAATCCACGCTTACCTGCCACTAAAAGAATAATACAGGGAAGCACACAATATGATAAGAATAGATGCTCAAAACATTAACGATGAATAATGCAACAATACGAATCTGAATTCAATACCAATGCGACATCTGAGCATTATACCAATTTATTTTTCAATAACACATAAATAGGTCACCAGGCCTCACCTCACCTCACCTAAGCTTCGTAAAGGCTCATCCTGGCTATTGGACTTTTGGACTATTGGCGAATGACCATTCTCCGTGCCATATAAAAATTTCATGACACCATACCCATCAACAAATACAATAACCCAAATCGAATCAATATTTTAGATTCCAATAAACATCATGATATCAACAATATGAATATAAATAAATGAGGAACAAAACGACTACTCTCGAGAGATTTAAGGAGCATATTGCGTAAACTCCGTACCTAAAAATCATCACAAGAAACTCATAAGATTCTGCCATAAAATTCTAATCATACCACTGCGTTCCTCGCGCGAAAAAAATAAAAACTCATTCTAGCCAAACTCGAGAAAACACCAAATAAGCCTTCAAATCTTAGGTTGAATCTAGGTTTAAGTGGGGCTATGATTATGTAGATGGAAGAAGATGAAAATAAAGGAGGCTAATGATTATGGATAAGGCTAAAATGTGTTTTAAAAGTCCTAAACCCATCACTTTATGTTTATATACCAAGAAGAGTTTGAGTCCAAATCAAACACAAACACTCAAAAATTTATCACGGATGAACGGACCATCAGATTTGGTTAAAATTTTAGAATGTTATATCGAACGACGAGACGGAGTTGATGTAAAAAATTCAACTTGATCAGATGGTTGAATTTTTAATTGTTTTACTTCTTTATCCTCCTTGGGTCAGATCCTCCCCCGATTTTTATAGTAAAAGTTATAATTTCCAATTTTATTCTTGAATTAAAGTCCACTTAAAACCTTATTTTTATATATAAAAACTAACTTTTTTACATGCCAAAATTAAATAGATCCCAAATTTTTTTTCTTTCGAAATCCGAGTTATTTTGATAAAAATTGGTATAAAAATCACGGGATGTTATAATCTCATGAAGGTTTAATGGGTTGAAAATGGAGAAATAATGTTTTCGGAGAGGTCATCTGAGCAGGTATCAATCGATCGATCGAAGGTTATCGATCGATCGATGGGGAATCAATTAGACAAAAGCTCGTTGAAATGAGTTTCTGTTCTCTTTTGAACGAGGTTAGTATTTCGTTCAAATGGGGTTAGTATTTCGTTCGAACGACCCTAGGTTTTAATTCATGGAGATAGATCTTTTCGTTACGAACACGTGGCCTCCAGTTTCGTATTTTTTGAATTATTTTTTAATTAGTCTTTAGTCAAAAACTAAATGAGGGCATAGAATTGTTTATGAACTATATGAGGACTTTGGGAATTTCAATACACCTATAGTCGGGGCGTAGTCTTAGTCATAATGAGGGTAAAATGAAACTAGGGCTTACGATATTTAAACGATCATGTTAAGTATCGGGAATTTAATGATATTTTAACTACTGAAATTATTTAAGGGATAACTAGGACCCTTCGGGTAGTGAGTGATACTTGAGAAAATAAGAAAAGAATATTAAGTATGAATCATTAGTACGTTGGGTATTCGAGAGATATATACTACATACTGGATATATTTATAGGTTGTGTGTATACCGATACTGGATATACTTATAGGTTGTGTGTATATCTATGCTGGATATATTTATAGGTTGTATGTATACCTATTATATGTGTGTAAGCATACCTAGAGTGCCTGCTATCATGGACGGGAGGTCACGTAGTGGACGATCCCGCCTTGGCAATACCAACGAGATTTGGATGCGTACCCCGGGACATAGAAGTTAGGGACGATCACTATTTGAGTGTACGGTAGTGTGGCTGGCCATTTGGGTGCGTTAGGTATGGGTGTAGTCCAAAGGCTTACTACTATATTCACCTCCATTATATTCTTATTTGATTTATGATTCAATGGATATTCCGAACCGGCAGTCCTTGATGTGGTACATGAGGTACATGAACTCGATAGCAAAGTATGCATGGATCTTAATTCCCATTCTAGGATGCTATAATTTTATATATATATATATATATATATACACACACACACATGTGTGATTTGTTCTACTCTTGTGAGGTAGTAGAAGATATAGATAGTGTGTATCTAAAGTAACTAAAGTAAAAGAAACTTAATTAATGGTTGAAATATAATATTCGGTAAATAGTGATTATGGTTTTACGGTAGTGTATCGTATGGGCAGTACGGGTGAGCTAAGCACGTTAGTGGTTAATAGATTATTTTGGACTAGTTAGGCTAGGTAGCATAACTAGGTGGGTTTAATAGGAAATGTTAGGTGCACACTATAGTTGAGAGGTGAGGAACTCAAGGGAGTGCGCACGAAACTAACATGTGTAAAATAGCTTCTTTTATTGCATTTTAAATACTTGGTAAATATTTTTCAAAGGTTTTTGGCTCTGACCTGTATCAAATCTATTTTTAAAAACTTTTAGGCATCTATCCACAAGGATGCCAGACATGATGATTCATTCCAGGGATTCAGAGTTGCATTACTTATGGGGGCATGCAGGACTTGAGTAGACACTTCAATCATTTCATTCCAAGTTTAGGATTCATATTCAGTTATTTCAGTTAGGCATGTCGCCCATTCAGTTTAGACATTTATTTGGATTTATATATTTCAGTATCAAACTCTGTATTTAGATTCATTTCATTTCAATTAGACTTCTGATTTGGATGTTGGATTTAGAGCCGATGGTTTATTCGTCATTTACTTATTTACTTTATCCTGCGATGTTCTAGATCCTTATTGTGAGAATGGTTTGTATTAATTTTATTTTTGCATATAATTGTATGTTAATGAAAGATAAAATTTTGCACTGACTTATTTTAACTTTGGTGTTTAGTAATTTAAACGATTTTCGAAAGTGATACTAAGAATGAACGAATGAGATTCATGTTTGTTTTAGTAAAGGACTGATCACCCGTGATTAAAATAGGGGGGTGTCACAGATGGTATCAGAACATCAGGTTCTAGAGTCATTAGGATTTGTGCGGACTTTTTACCTTTTCAGCGTTGCTTTTCTTTGATATAGAGCCATATAATTAGGGTTGGTGATTCATAATGTGACTTATGGTATCCCACTGTTGAGTATAGTTTATGTATATATGTGTTCAGTAAGGATTCATACACAGAACAATATAGGACGATCATCAGAGTTTTTTAAGAGGAATGCTGGAGGAGAGGCTCAGCCGAAGCCACAGAGAATTATGGGAACAGTGACTGCAGTCAAAGTCGCAACTATTACAATTCAGGCAATTGATGTTGGAACAACTGCTAGGGTGCAGTATTTTTCCCCAAGTACCACCATAGCAAATGGTGGAGCAAATTCAGACTCACTCAGTACATTCGGTGATTAGGCATAAATTCTTCCGAAGTTACCCCTTAATTTAAAGGCTTTTATTACCTCGGACAACATAAAACGAATTAGTTTATCTCATATCTTAGCTAACCATTTCGTCTAACAAGTACCCCAAGTTTCGTGTATTTCTTATTAATTTCACAGGTATTTATTACATGAAAGGAAGAAAGAAACCGGAAGAAGCAAGAGAAAAGAAAGAAGACGAATAAAAAGGGAAAAGTGAAATTTCTACCAAGAATCCGGTTGAAGACCCAAAATAAAAGTCGAAGATCTCGCATTTATGAACACGTAGGAAGAAACGGCGTCCCAATCTGAGTTCTGTATAAGAAGTTATGAAGACCCGAAGATGTGTGATATTCACGAGAAATTAAAAAGAAGCTGAGAAGACAACCCGGACCAATTCGGTTTAATACAAAAATGGATCAGTCTGGGGTCCTAAATCACTATAAAGATGGACGTTTAGTGAACCAATTCGGTATCCCAATAAAACGGATTAGTTCGGCCCTTAAAATCACTGCATAAACACTCGTCTAGCGGACCAATCTAATTTGTTTGGAAAATGGATCAATCCGATTGCTGATAGGACCCGTCCGAAATGTCTTGACCGGATCGATCCGGTGCTCGAGATTTGATTTGATTTTCTTCTTCTAAGAGTTTTGCTTCAATCCAACTCTTTTAAATTACGTAACATATAAATTTCTAACTCCTCCTAGAGAAAGAAGAGGCTTCTAATTCATTTTTTTTAGAGAAGCTTTGTAATTAGCTTAGAGAAGAAATAACAAAACCCTAGTTTGATTCCAGATTGCAATTCAAGTAAATTCATTCCAATTCTTTCTTTAATTATTGCAGTAGTTAATTCTTTAATAGTAATTTCCTTATTCTTCATTTTCCATAGAGAGTAAAAATGTTTTTTTTCATTCAAAATATATTTTATTTTAGGTTCAATATGTCCGGCTAGAATGTTTAGGGTTGGGATGCATGAACTCAACCCGATGTGAGAGTTGCATGTGTATGAAATTAATCCTCTAAACTTAAGGGTTTATTAGACCATATTGCGTAGCGAACACAACTATTGTAGATCTTTGGATCTCGTTTGCTTCGGAGTAACCGGGATGCTTTAGAATGCAATGCAAGTGTATCTATCGCATTACCGCTTTACTCGTCCTCTGATTACGTATGGTGAGGGATTGAACATCATATATGTAATGCTTGGGAGTACTAAAGTCTGGGTCTGATTAATTACTTAAATTTATGATTAGTTTTATACTAGCAATACACTAGGGTTGAGGGATTGTATTCCCGACCTGTTTTTCTCTTCATATCTATTACTTCATTCTTAGTTATAAATCTTTGCTTAATTCATTAGTTCCATAGTCTTAATCTAGTTCCTTTTTACTGAGTAAGATTAATTTCAAACCAATCATCTTTTTGTTCTTCTTAGAGTTGAATTTAGGTTGACTGTCTGTCCTTCTGTCGTCATGATTTTCTCATCTTATTTCCCTGTGGAGACGATCCCCACTTGCCGAGTTTATTACCAACGCGACAGGCTTTCACTTGAGCCTAGAGAGTACGCACTTTAGAGATACATTCTTCGTTGCATCAAGTTTTTGGCGCCGTTTCCAGGGACTTAGGTAGACGTAGGTTAGATTCCGTTAATCTAAAACTTCGAACAAAAAATAAAAAATCAAAAATCAAAAAGCACAAAAAGATACTTCATCTCTCAAAAGCCTATTAATGCAAAATCCTGAACTCACTCTAACTCCCCAAAATACTCTAACCAGCATTCACAAAAACCTTATAGTTGGGTATGACCCTGATAGCCCTCACACTCCAAACGTTCCACAATTCTGGTTTCCACCTCCACACTCAATTTCAAGTACCACTCTCACAGCCCTCTTAGGACACACCACAGAGCACGCTTCGAGCATACCAAGTGAGGATACAGAGTCATCAAGTGAGAGAGCCATGTCACAACATGGTAGTGTAGCCGCAGGTGAGGAAGAGGTCACGTACTGCCCTTTGAGAGAAATCTTATATCCCGAGCGAAGTGTCACTCCGGGATGCATTTTACTCCCGTATAATGCAAGGGAATTTCTCTTTAGGAATGGAATGACCCAGATACTTCCCACCTACCATGGAATGGAATCAGAAAAGCCATATTTACACATCCGGGAATTTGAGGAGGCGTGCGAGACCCTCAGTGATCAAACTTGCACAAAAGATGTGATCCGCCTCAAACACTTCCCATTCTCACTAAAGGACAAGGCTAAGACCAGCCTATGGTCTTTACCTCGAAACTCGATTGCATCATGGAATGACTTGCAATCTAAATTCCTCAAGAAATTCTTTCCCCCACATTGGATGAACTCCATTAAGGTTCAAATTCAAACCTTCCGACAATCAGAAAATGAGTCATTTGATCGATGTTACGAGAGTTTTAATGAGTTAATCACTTCGTGCCCTCATCATGGATTTGATCAATTGCAAATAATTTCCTTCATCCATAATGGGATGAATATAAATTCCAAACAACTCATTAAAACCATGTGTGATGGTACCTTTGTCGACTTAGACGCCAATGATGTTGAGCTTCACCTGAGGTATGTCGCTGAGACTACCCAGGCATGGGATACATCTGACCCTAGTGCTGATAATTGAATGTGCCAAATGACCACCACTCCTTCGGCAACCAGACTATTTCACGTAGAAAATGACACTATGACGTTCAGTCGGCTCTATCTACTTAAGAAAGGAATGCGAGAAATACTTGAGATATGTGCAAGAGGACCAACTGGCTCCATCCCGAACCCCATTGAGAGGGTGTGTACTATTTCTAAGGTGGGCCATTCAACAGAGGAATACCCGACGATACCCGCCTATAAAGTTATTCTTCAAGAGCAAGTGAGTGGTGTAGGAGGATTTAAGGGTAATTTCGGTGCGCTGCACGGGAATTTCTACAACCCTTCATAGAAAAGCCATCCTGGTTTTAGCTATGGGAAACAAAATGCTGCGATGAATCCTAATTCACATGTTGCCCCTCTCCTACCATCACACTTTTAACAAGCACCTCACATGCAGGGACATATTCAAGCACCACAACCTCCAGGGCCATATATCACTCCACTGCGAAGAAGTCTAGAGGATATGATAAACTAATTTATCACTGCCCAAAATGCAACCACTACTAGACAAGAGTGCATGATCAATGATATAAATGCGACTATTTCAAAAATGCAATCATCGTTGAGTATCCAAGAGAAGGGCAAGTTTCTTTCCCAGGGCCAAAGACCTCCCCAAGGTCAAACTAGTGTTATCTCCACCTCTACAAAACACCAGGAGAAATGTCAAGCTGTGACCACTCTTCGTAGTGGGAGAGTTATTGATTTATCACCTCCTCCATACGACGCAACCAAAGGCAAGGAGATTTCTCTCGGCACGAAAAAGGGCGAAGATGTCCCCTTGAAAGAGAGTGATAAAGAAGACACTAGTGAGCCCGAGGTAGTATTGAAACCACCCTCCGCGGAACCATTTTCTCAAAGGCTAGTTCCTTCCCACAAAGGAAATCCCCGTGATGAAGGACTAGACGTGCTAAAACAAGTAAAGTTAAATTTACCTTTCCCCGATGCCATTAAGAAAATTCCATCTTATGCAAAAGTCATCAAGGACTTGTTAACAGTGAAGAGGAGGATGAAGGTAAAGAAAAACATATTTCTAGCACAGAACATGAACTCCATTCTACTTAATGATCTCCCGTCAAAATTCAAAGATCCCGGTGCACCCACCATCTCGTGCATCATGGGGAAGAACCGAATCAAAACGGCGCTAATAGATTTAGGGGCGAGTGTTAACATTCTACCCTATTCCATCTATAAGAAGCTAGATTTATGAGTCCTTAAGCCCAAAATATGACTCTCCAGCACGCGAATCATTCTGTGAAGAAGCCTAGGGGAATCGTTGAGGACGTGATTGTCTAAATAGACACTTTTTACTTCACAGTGGATTTTGTCATTTGGAACGAGGAGCCTTCCATTCTCTCGAGCAATCATGTTCCCCTTATCCTTGGTCGCCCATTCTTAGCTACAACTAATGGACTCATTAATACTCAAAGTGGGAGAATGAAATTAACATTTGGGAACATGTCCCTCGATACAAATATTTTTAATAATATCAAGAACGAGGGTGACGAAGTAGAATCGCGAGAGATGGATCATTTAGAGGCAGCACACGAGCATGGGAGGACCCACACGGGAGAGTCGATAGGGGTATGCCTTGTTACATCAGGTGAGAGCGACGATTTCAATATGGAGAGAAGGTTAGGGGAGGTATACGTAGTAACTGAAATGAAGAGTGTGAGTGAGCCCTTGAGTGTGAGAGAGAGCGACAATTTAGAGGGCATCGGGAGAGGTTTTGAATGAGTGCTTAGAGGAGATCAAATGGCGAGACATGATAGATACTTTCTCCTCGAATGCTACCCACCCACACCACCTAATAATTTTGATTGGAGCGAGGAAGGAAGGATGTGGAAATAAAGAAATAAAGGGAGCTAAAGGAGTTCAGCCTAGCGGAATTTGAGATAGAATTCGGGCAGGTGGATGAGAGACTTAACAACGAAGTCCAATCTCTATTGGACTCATGGAGTCATTTAGGAGAGAGCGAGTGGAAAGATAAAATTGATGATTTTCTTCGCAATGACCATCCACCCATACAACTTGAGTTCGCGGAGGTAATTGAGGATAAGACTCAAATTTTGTCTAACTTTGAGCCCGACCCATGTAGTACGCATCACGAGGATCCTTTTTCAATTAATCACGATGAGTCTACCAGTCTTTACTTTATTTATGAGTATGGGCCCAACTTATTCCGGTTATTGGTGCATGACAGGCGGAGGGGAGAGACTAGGAGAGCAACGGATCCCGTGGAAGGGGTTGGGTGATTTGTGGAGATAATTGAGAGGTCATCACACCCCCGACGTGTATGGGGTGAATTCTTGCGTATAGTAGCTACATGTAGGATAGGATAAGTGGAGTCTATAGGATCACATCACACAAGCGAATAGGAAATTGATCATCAATGCGTCTTACGAGGCAAGAATTTTAGAGCTACAAAAATTTTGAGGAGAGAGGTAATCAGGTCAAACAGGGGTCGGATCGTAAGTAGGAGCAGCCGACAGTCATCGGAGGTGGTTATACCAGCCCCTGGGGGAACTAGAACTTTTCTGGGGACCGTACCAGTCTGGTCCTGGGCACCCGGATTGGTTCAATTTTGAAATTTTCGAAATAAAAAAATACAGGGACCAGATCGATCCGTCCCTGAGGACCCGAATTAGTCCGGTATCTACAACTCTTCCCCTTCCCTAGGTTCACCTCCTTTTCCCCCAATCCCTCATTTTCCCTCCATTTTCGTCCCCTTCCTTCCCACCAACCATTTTCCCTCTAAATCCTTCCCCCTTTTCCCTCCAAATCTTACCCAACCCTCTCCCCTCACCACCTATAAATTCCACCTTCCCCCACCCCATTTCACCACCACTTACTCCTCTCCTCTCTTTCCCTTATTCTGCCCAAATACACCCATTTAATTCCATTACCATGGCCAACCAACCACCTCACCAAAACTATGACTCCGTCACAATTCTCGACGACGGAGCCGCCGTCTACCGATCCCTTCAGGAGCAATGATGGTGCGAACGTTTCTTCACCCAGTCTTGCAAACTCCAAATAAAGCGACATGTCATTTGGAATGACATGCCTAATGCTATCACCGCCCTCTTCATGGCCCGCGGTTTGTGTCATTTCCTTAACGAACCCCATGATATGGTATGGCATGGCCCCACACAGTGCGCGCTTTCTACGGCTCCCTTGTTTGCACCGGCCACCACATGGCTCAATCTAACATTGGCGGAGTCCGCGTTCCTTTCCCTTTGGAACTTCTATCCCAGAAGTTGGCTACCAAAGATGTCCTGAACCCACACCCACACATTTACCCAAACCGTCTCGCCTCACTCAAAAAAGACGTGTGCATGTCTCGCATCGACCCCACTGCTCTTTGGAACACCGAAACCTACCCGGTGGGCTGGCTAAGTGACAAAGAGATCCTCACTTTCAATATAGTGTGCGCCAATATTCTCCCCACGGGCAATTAATCGGCGATGCGCCCACGTCAAGCCACTTTCGTCTACAACCTTTTCGACCACAACACCACCATCAACCTGGTTACGTGCATTTACAAAGATATATTCTTCACCGCCATGGACAAAAAGGGAATCACCCCTCTCCCCTTTCCCCGACTCATCACATCCATACTAGCCAACATCGGCATTGCACCACCGCTAGATTTCCCGCGCCTCCCAGCTCCGTTTACGTCCACCACCCGAACCAAACGGGAACGACAACAAGCCCTCATCCAAGCCCGATTGGCCCAATAAAGCAGCGAAGAAGAGGCGGGTAGTGATGAAGAAGAGGAAGAGAGCAGGGATGGTAATGAAGAGAGTAGCGACAAAGAGGAGGAAGATATTGAGATGGGCGAGGGCGATGCAGATTATAACAGTGGTGAAGATTCTGATTCTCACCCGCCAACACTGAAATTAATCGCCATCTCTCGGTGGTGGAAACTCGGGTCGAAGGTTTCATCACACAATACAACAGGGATCAAGCAGCATATCAACGAGATCGGGAGGCTTACCGAATGGACACAATCATGATGCATCATCTCCAAATTCACATGTACGAACTTAACTTCGGTGGACCCCCTCCAAACTTTTTCTATGACCCCTACGATCCCAGCGCTCCCGGACCCTCCAATCCACTGCCCCAATGAAGCCCTAGTTTGTCGTTGCTGTTTTTGGTGTTGTTGGTAGTTGTTAAAACTGTTGGTTCTATGTTTCCTCCCCTATCCCTTGTAACACAAAATTTCTGTTAGCTATATAAAATTCGCATTTCTGTTTTATTTGTTCGTTTTATTTTCTCGCACTTTTAATTCAATTTGAGTTAGATTTTAGTCCTTTTTTGCTTGAGGACAATGCAAAAGTCTAAGTTAGGGGGAGTCACAAGTGTTCTTTTCTAAAACTTCACAAATCTTCAAAAATGCCCAGAAATTTCAAAAAAATTGAAATTTTTTGAAATAGCCAAAAATATTTTTCTTCAAAATAAATAAAAATTGGAATTCAAACTTTTCAAAAATATCATTAAAAGATGGTTTAAAGTCTCAAATTGTAAAAACATAACACACAAACCCGAAATTGACCAAAGATGGAAATTGTGCGAAAATTGACGACTTAACAAATAAGTGTGGAGATTAACAAAACCTGGTGAGATTTCGAGCCAATCGATCTTTTTGAGTTTTTAAATCAATCCGAGTTAATGGTTAACTCAAAGTTCGGAGTCGGCATTTTAAATAAGTCGTTGATGATCTCAGTTCTTTATTTTGATCGGTTACGGGAAACATTTGTGATGTTGCCTCAAAAAGCGCACTACAAATCTCTAAATTAAATTAATCTTGAGACGCATATGGTAAATTAATAAGTAATTCGGACAATGAAGTAGGCCACCGTTTGTTATCCAAAAACATTAGCCAAAAAAAGATGTGAAAAATTATCCTTTTGATAACCCAATTGAGCCGAATGAAATTTTTTCTTTTCGTTTGGTAACCCGAAAAACTCCCATTGGCCCGGAATTGTGAAAGTGGATAATCCCAGAAATTAAGTTCAGAAAGTGCATAAAAGGGGCAAGAAAATAATAGCTATGCCCAACAAAAATAGCAAGAAAGAGAAGAGCGAAAAACATAAAAAAATAGAAACATCAGAAAAATGAGCAAAAGCCCGAAAAAGCACTAATGAACATCATAAGAAAATTTTCCAATTCCGAAATTCCTAATCACCCCCATTTTACCCAATATAACTCTAACCCAATTAATTCCTAATCGATCCTTTATACAAAATTGGTTACCGCATGGAGAGCTAAAACACGAAAAGATAATAAAAGAGACTATAAATAAGAATTAGAGGCAATGTTCCCTTTTTTTATAACCGTAATCCAATGATGAAATCCGTTTACCATAAAATTTTTGTCTTTCTATTTTTGTGTGTGAACTCAGTTCCAATACATTTACCCTTATAAATAACGCATACCGAGAGAAAATAGACACCCTTCCGAGAGATTCGTTTGTGAGAGCATCTCGTGAGACTTTGAAATCAAAACGAATTTTCGAATGAGTAACGTAATGATAATTCGGTGGAAATTCGCGGTTAAAATTCTGGCTCTGTACACACGCACTATGATTTGAGACTCTTGAACATGAATTGATGATGACTATTTTCAAAAAAAGTTTGAATTATATAATTTTTACGTATTTTGAATTTTCCTTGAGTCGAATTTTGTGGGTATATTCGCTGCAAACCCTCACGAGACACAACTCGTCCTACTAGGGTAACCTAGGGGCTTAAAGGCTTGTTGCATACGCTAAATGAAATATCTTGCCCACGAAAGAGGTATTCTATCCCGTTTTTTTAGTTGGATCATGTTTTGATTCTTTTACATTGCTCGGGACCATCAAATTTCTAAGTTGAGGGGGTTTGATTAGGCATAAATTCTTTCGAATTTACCCCTTAATTTAGAGGATTTTATTACCTCGGACAACATAAAATGAATTAGTTTATCGCATATCTTGGCTAACGATTTCGTCTAACAAGTACCCCAAGTTTCATGTATTTCTTATTTATTTCACAAGTATTTATTACATGAAAGGTAGAAAGAAATCGGAAGAAGCAAGAGAAAAGAAAGAAGACAAATTAAAAGGGCAAAAGTGTCATTTCTACCTGAAATCCAGTTAAAGACCCAAAATAAAAGTCGAAGATATCGCATTTGTGAACACGTAGGAAGAAACGGTGTCCCAATCTGATTCCAAATTAGAAGTTATGAAGACCCGAAGATGTGAGAAAATCACGAGATATTCATGAAAAATTGAAGAGAAGCTGAGAAGACAACCCGGACCAATACAGTTTAATATAAAAACGGATCAGTTCGAGGTCCAAAATCACTGTAAAAATGGACGTTTAGCAGACCAATCCGGTATACCAAAAAAACGAATTGGTCCAGCCCTTAAAATCACTGCATAATAACTCGTCTAGCGGACCAATCCAATTTGTTAGGAAAATGGATCAGTCTGGTTGCTTACCAGACATGTCCGAAATGTCTTGATCGGATCGATCCGGTGCTTGAGATTTGATTTGATTTTCTTCTTCTTAGAGTTTTGCTTCAATCCAACTCTTATAAATTGCGTAGGATATAAATTTCTAACTCCTCCCAGAAAAAGAAGAGGCTTCTAATTCATTTTTTTAGAGAAGCTTTGTAATTAGCTTAAAGAAGAAATAATAAAACCCTAGTTTGATTCCATATTGCAATTCAAGTAAATTAATTCCAATTCTTTCTTTAATTATTGCAGTAGTTAATTCTTTAATAGTAATTTCCTTATTCTTCATTTTCCATAGCTAATAAAAATGTTTTATTTCATTCAAAATATATTTTCTTTTAGGTTCAATATGTCTGGCTAGATTGTTTAGGGTTGGGATGCATGAACTCAACCCGATGTGAGAATTGCATGTGTATGAAATTAATCCTCCAAACTTAAAGATTTATTAAACCGTATTGCGTAGCGAACACAACCATGGTAGATCTTTGGATCTCATTTGCTTCAGAGTGACTGGGATATTTTAGAATGCAATGCGAGTGTATCTATCGTGTTACCGCTTTACTCGTCCTCTGATTACATGGGGTCCGAGCTTGAACCTCATATATGTAATGCTTGGGAGTACTAAAGTCTGGGTCTGATTAATCACTTAAATTTATTATTAGTTTTATACTAGCAGTACACTAGGGTTGAGGGATTGTATTCCCGACCTGTTTTTCTCTTCATATCTATTACTTCATTCTTAGTTATAAATCCTTGCGTAATTCATTAGTTACATAGTCTTAATCTTGTTTCTTTTTACTGAGTAAGATTAATTGCAAACCAATCATCTTTTCGTTCTTCTTAGAGTTGAATTTAGGTTGACCGTTTGTCCTTCCCTTATCACGATTTTCTCTTCCTATTTCCCTGTGGTGACGATCCCGACTTACCGAGTTTATTACCAACGCAACAGGCTTGCACTTGAGCCTAGAGAGTACGCACTTTAGAGACACATTCTTAGTCGCGTCAATCAATAAGGGAGAAAGTCGAAGAGGTTTTTCTAAAGGTCCATCCGTAAGAGTTCGGGGAAAGTGCCAAAGTGTGATATGACAATGGAAGGAGAATATCCTAAGACAATTGTATATGGCAGAGTGCAGTGACACTCAGGAACAAATTTTGGCAACTTTTGAGCTCATAGGAGCAGTGTTTTTCGGGTGGGAGTCATTAACCACTAATAAGAGAGATACTGTTTTAATCGATTGTGAGAAAGAATTTACTTGATGAGAAAGCTTCGTGCCAGACAAGGTGGTTACGGAGGAGAAAGGAGTCCCTAAGTTATATGATGGACTCATTGGTAGAACACGCTGGCATTGAGGGGGGAGGAAATCTGGCTTGGACGAATAATGGTGATGTCATCAATGTCGTACTTTTGCAAGGGCTATATAAATATTTCCATGTGAAGGGAGATAAGAGATTGAAGAGTCCAATGAGTAGAACAAGAATGAATGTAATGGTAATAGTGGGGAACCATAGGGGATACCCAGTAGGGGAACCATTTTAATGATTCAAATCAATGTAATTCCTACCTAGTGATGGGGGAGTCAGCGAGGGCCGGCAGTGTGCCCCATAAGGATAACAAATCCAAAGGAACATCGTGGGTAAAAATCGGGGGCCAAGGCTACCAGGACCAAGAGAAGATAACCTCAACATGGCTAGTGGGGTCAGAGTCAGGGGAATGACACAGAGAGGTGTCCCATGTGTGGAGAGTAGAGCCACATGTGTTGATCTTGTCCGTAGTGAGTTACGGGACTGGAGCAAGATGCCCAACAGCGGCATTAGTGATAGAAGTTTTTGGTTTGGTTTTGATGATAGTGTTATGTGAGGAACCATTTGAACTGCTAGTGTTGTTGGCAAGTGAAAGTATGAGTTTTATACTTGGGTAGATGGGGCAAGTTCTGTGTGACATGGGTGAATCCTAATATTTTGTTAACACTAGATTATCGCATGAGACGGGTTTAGTGGTTGTATCGTTAGTATAACTATTGTGTGTATATATTTACCATTGGGTAGCTGGGATCTCTTTGGTTCCACCTGTAGGGGAGCGGGTGCAGACACTGAAAGGATATGTTTTAGTGGATTTACTCGTTTTAAAAGTATGATATTCGATTTTGGTGTTATCTTGGGTATGAACTGGCTAGATATGGTTTGGGCGATGGTGGGTTATCACATCAAGGATATCGTGTTCGCTCTTCTGGGGCTATATGTATGGTTTTGCGATGTCTCATCCGAAAGACTATCGAGCTCGCATCTATATTATATTATGGAGAAAATTTTGGAGAGTATAGTTGCCTCATCATATTTGTTCCCAGTGCATATGGACTTTATTGATATGATTGAGGGTATATCGGGTTTTCTATTAAGCAAAGAGATTTAGATCATTATTGATTTAGCGTTGGGGACTTAGTGATAGTGTGAGAGCGGTGTATAGGACTCCTTTAGAGACGACAGAGTTAATGATTAGATTTATATGTCTGGGATCAGGGTTTTGAGTGTCCCGTTTATATTCTTTTGGCCTACGAAACTTGATCACCGATAATGCTAAGAAGTAGTTTATCGGGGGGTTCCTTGTTTTGATTTCTCTTACGAGATGTACCATGCATGAACCCCAGTGAATGTTGTTAGTTGAGAGATGAGTTTGTCGCTAGGGCATGGGTTCAGCACTTTAGTTATTACACATGTGTGTGGATAAAACCATGGGCGGAGAGCTATTATATGATATATAGCCCGTGGAACTGGTAGTATTGTGTAGAAAGCACTAGGGAACTTTTTGGCACCACTAGTTCATTAGTGGCACAGTCTCAAGGAGAAATAAGTCACGATTAGTAAGGAACCTGGGTACAACCTTACATTATATCCACGTCGAGAGTGCGGGGCCAAGATTGAGATGAGTATGTTACATATGAGACGTTAGTGATGATTGTATAGGTGTGCATGGGATATAAGGTGTAGGGTGCCCCGGTTAGTTTGTTTTTCAAAGTTGTCCAGGATAAAGGGGTTTGGAGATAAATGTGTTGAATGTATACATGTGCGTCAATTATTAACATAAGTGGAACGTTATGATGAACTAAACTTCGTTTGAGAAAAGGAGATAGTCCGACTATGTGTATGGTAAGGAGAACTATCACAACCGAGGTGAGTTGAAAGATGGTGGAGGCACATGTAAAATGATATCCCTTGACAAGGGAGTACCTCACAATTTTGGAAAGTAGAGCCGAGTCTTACTTAGTTATATGCCTAAAGTGTCTTGCGCATAGATAAGATGTTGATTTCTACCAAATGAAAAAGCACTCAGAAAGTGTGATGTTTTGGAACAAATGCACAGGCCATGATTTTGGTATATCCAAGGAAAGGGGAGTAAGATGTGCCACGTGATGTGAAATATCGAGAATGTGGATCGATGTTGAGTGAGACATAGTGAAGTTGTCTCTAGGTGCACCACTCGTATATGGAAAAGGTTGGTCCGAGATTATCAACCAGAATTTTATAATAGATTGATGAATCCAGTGACAAAATAGATACGCAGACTGATAAAGTTTATTATTGGGTTATCAAATCACGGAAGGATAAGAATTTCCTTTGGGTTATGGAATAAATTAATCAAAATATAATAATTTTTATTCATTTGGGGTGAGTTATACTATCGGGCAATATGCCCAATATTTCATTGGAAAGAAGAAATGAACCGACACAAGGTGCTGCCCAATATTGTTATGAATTAGGATGAGACGCTTGAGTCCCACCTCTGATAAAAAGTTTCAGGAGGCGATGGGGATAGAGTTGCATTTTGGATCTAGACGTGTCACCTGTGCTGATGGGTAGACGAGAAGTGACTAGGATGCTGAAGAATGCGAGAAATGTGTATTCTGGGAGTAGTAATTACCACTGGTGGAGTTACATGTGATAACTCGTAGCAAATTATTATCTACGTGACACCTTCTGAGGCTTCATACGGTGATCTTGTCATCCACCTTTGGTTAGTTAGAGGTGGGGAATAACAAGCTTCTCGGACCCGAATGGATAAAGTGTATGTCAGTAAGGAGTGAGTTAATCTACGTCATTTTCTTATGGTCCAGGAACGTAGTGAGAGCATGTCTCCATGGACCAAAGCTTTGAAGTCTGACATGAGTAGTTAAGGGTTATTGTGGGTGTCTACCAAGAAGGGAGTTAGTGATTAGAAATAAGAAAATTTTGCACGTATGGAAGTGAGGACTTTTCCTACATAGAGACAATAGAGTTATCGTGAGGTATAGGCTCGCCTTTTGAAGTTTCGTTAGCAGATTCACGATAGTTTTACATATAATCGTATATTGGTATGGAAGAGTTTGAATGGAATTATCACTAACCTTGGGATGGAGTATACCTTCAGTCAATTGTATTACTGGCGTGTGTATAGTGGAAACACCAAAATATTATTACGAGATAACTTTGTAAGGGAGGAAGTATGTAACACCCCGAATTTTTGGATAATTATGAATTTAATTATTTCAGGTATTTTAAAAGTACACGTGTGCAGTAATTTAATTAAAATGAAACATTACATATTTTTATAAATATTAATTGAGTGAGATTAAGATTAATATTTATGTAGAACATTTACTAAGTGTGTAGTAAATAACATGTGATAATTATTATACGTCGTAGTGAGTAATAATAGCGGAACTATGTCATATCTCAACTAGGGGTCGTATATAGGCTATATTAAGGTTGATATCGAAAATTTATATAGAGTGACTCGGATGGCAATTTTGAGGTCACGGTTGATTCCGATTAGGCCGAAATAGGCAGAAAAGAGTACCTAAGTGTATTAATGAGGTCCCAGGGAATTTTTGGAGCAACCCGACACTACGTAAGGGTGTTTTGGTCGTTTGGGAGTTTAGGGTTAGCAAAACTCCAACTTTTACAGTTATATATCAACCACTTGGGTGTAGAGGCTAGGGTTATAATACTTGGGAGAGAAGAGAGTCCATAAGAAAGAGTAGGAGAAGAGTTCTTAGCCAACCTACACCATTTTTCACCACTGTTGTCGCCGAAATCAAGAACGAAGTAAGGAGAAGACTTCCCCATCATCTGGTGACAAAATTAGACCACTCAACCCTAAGGCAAGTGTTTAAACTTGGAAAATTCTTAGTTGTTATATTATCCATGCTAGTGTAGGATGAATATCACCATGAAAATATGATTTTTGGGATTTGTATAGGGAATCGATTTATGTTTTGGGGAATAAATCATGCTAGATATTATCCCTATGTGATAGTGGTACGAAATTTGAGAATGAGTAATTATACAACTGACGGAAATCTAGACTTTGTAATGAATAAACCTACAAAGAATTGTATTAGGGTTTATATTAGAGATTGGAGATTAAATCTTGTTATTGTTAGATTCTTTAAAGATTTGATGTTAAGTTTACATTAGAATCTATCCATATACATGTATTTGATTATTGGTTACTTTATATGGGAGTTTGGTAAGATATCATGAAGGTTAAATAGGTTAAAAATGGAGAAATAAGGCTCGGAGAAGGTGATTTGAGCAGGGATCACTGCACCAAAAAGGCCAAATTTCCACCCTTTAGCCGACTACCCTTGTCACAGTCATTGACCGTGACAAAAAAACACGCCTTTTTTGTCACAATCAATGACTGTGACAATCTTAGAAAGTTGTCACGGTCAAAGACCTTGACAGGTGTGCGATAACTTTTTCAGTAAAATAAACCCTTCCCTTTTTTCCCACCGTTTTGTTTTCCCACATTCTCTCTCTCTCTAAACGACGCTTCTCTCTCTCTCTTTACTTTTAGGTCTGTTTCTCTCTCTCTCTCTCCCCCCCTTTGTGTGTATATGAGTATGTTTGCATGTGTGGGGGGTGGAGGGGGCAGTGTGTGTGGCTGTGTGTAGGTATATATGCGTGCGTGGGTGGGTGTGGGGGGTGGAGGGTAGTGGGGGGCAATAGGGGTGGGGGGGCAGTAGGGGTGGGAGTGGGGGAAGTGTGTGTGTAGTGTGCATGTGTGTGGGCAGTAGGGGTGGGGGGCAAGGCGTGTGTGTGTAGTGTGTGTAATGTGCGTGTGTGTGCGTGTGTGTGGGCAATGGAACAATTAGGGTTTCATACGTAAATGTGTAAATACCCAAATATATGTTGTACCCTTAAGTATAACTACCCAAATATTGTTGGCTAATACATAATGATAAGTAATTAACCCTTTAGATTCTCCCCATTGTTGGTTTCATACATAAATGTGTAAATGATGATTTCCCCCATGTTCAAGAGGCTGAAAGTTCAATTTGATATTTTTCTCATGGAATAGTCATAATAGGAATTGGAATTGGGACTTATAATTATTATTGTTAATTTAATTATGACTTTAATTGGCTATAAATGAGTTAGGAGCCTTTAGATTCCCCTTATTAATTGTTGGTTTTGAATTAGTAAGTAGTTAGTTTGAATTGATGTTTAGGATTGTTAGTAATTGTACATATTAGATGTTGTTGTTTTGAAATTCAGAATTAAATTGTTAAACAATAATATTACACCGTGGCAGTTGAAACGAACAAATTAATTAATAAAATATAGCTTTAATTGTAACTTTAATTGCATAGCTTTAATGATGATATATTTATAAGACGTGATGAAGTGAATTAATTGAGTAGATGAATTAGAAGGAGTACGGGATACACATTTGTTGGTTTGTGATTGCTGTTGTTGTTGGAATGTAGTGGACCGATGTTGGGCTGGTTAATTTTGGAAGTGGCATGACTACTGAATTATTGTCCAAATGGGGGGCGGGACTCTAAAATTAATTTGTGTCACGAACAATATATTATTAATTCATATATATAGTATGTTTCATTTATGATAATTAAATAAAACATACATTAAATTACATATAGTGCATATAGTTACTAGCCTTCTAGTTCTTATGCGTACTCATTCAATAGCCATTAGCCCCGTTCGAGAGTCATTACCCCTATAATTAGATCTCTCGAATTGTCCCATTGGGACAGTTTGGGACTGCATAATTTCTATATAATAATATTCTTAGTGGCTTAAACTTGTTACTTTTGGAGGAAGTTCTGCAGTCGTATCCTAATGTTCTTTGGGTATATACTAGATTGACAAGTGTGAGTGTTATTTTAATTGATAAATTGAAACAATAGTCACACTTGCGAATCTACGTCGTGTACTTGGGGAACTATGGAGATATGCTACCAAATTTTTCTCAAATCATAACAATGTGGATGAGCTGTTAAGTATATTACAGAAATATGCGGTCTTGCATGGGATAGGACCACTCACCCTTTAGAGAAGATGGAGGAAATAGGAATTAATATTATAAATTGAATTTGAATTTGAAATTTAAAAATCGAATATCAATAAGACATAATTAAATGAAACATACAATAAATCTAAGTTTTGTTTATACTAATCCACGAATATACGTTTCTTACATTTAATAGGTGATTATTTGTAGTAGCTGTGATGGGATATCCTAAATACAAAAAGTGTATGGGTGAGGAAAATTGAATGGGGGATGTGTTTCGCAAAGGTGCTAATGAATTTGTGAAATACGCAAAGAGATATCATAATGATGAAGAGTTTCTGTGTCCGTGTGCTAGGTGTGAGAATGGTAAGGTATTTGAGTGGAAAACAGTTAAACTATATTTGTTAAGATGTGGCATGCAAGATAATTATCAATTTTGGAGTTTTTATGAGAAACTGAAAGTTCCTTTTGTCCCCAAGCAACCTTCACAACAACCTTCAACAAGTAGGATAGATGTAAAAGGGGATGACGTAGATCATAATATGTTAGAGAATTTAGTTGATGACGTGAAAGGAATTCATGAAGTGGAAGAGAATGAGGTCACTGACGATGTACAGGGTTTAGGTGCTCATGAAGATATCAGGATAAACATTGACGATGACTACCAAAGTTTAAAATTTAAGGCGACCCAACCGTTATACTCTGGTTGTGAGAAAGATCAAACAACTTTACATGACATGATTAGTTTGCATAGTTTGAAGACCCAATACGATTTGTTTGGCAATAGCGTGACAGGAATTCTGAATTGGGTGAAGGGCTTGCTATCCAAGGAGAATACGCTTTCAAATAGCAATCATGTTATGAAGAAAAGTTTAATAGGTTTGGGAATGAAGTATAAATTGATTCATGCTTGTGTGTATGACTGCATACTATACCGAAAGGAGTATGAAAATATCGATCGGTGTCCAGTATACAAGGAACCTAGATTTGTGCAATCTACTGGCAAGGAAGGCACAAGCTCAAAATTGCCTCAAAAAGTGTTGAAATATTATCCCGATGGGCCTAGATTAAAGCAGTTTTTCATAGTACCATGGATAGCGGAGGCAATGACTTGGAATGCTAGGGAAGAAGTAGGGAATAATCTCATGCGTCATGCTATTGATTCTACATCTTAGAGGAGGATGAGTTAAGATTATTTTGGTTTTTCTCGAGAGCGGCGTAACATTCGATTGGCTATATCAACAGATGGTTTCAATCCATTTGGAAATCTAAGAACCAATCAGAGTGCATGGCAAGTGATCCTAGCCCCGCTCAACCACCCTGCTTCACAGTGTATGAAACCTGAATTTTCGATGCTGTCTTTTTTGATACCCGGGAAAAGGCACCAAGTGATGACGTCGATATCTACCTGACTCCTTTGGTAGAAGAATTAAATGAGTTGAGGGAAGCGTGTGTGTAATCATTTGACTCTTTTAGAATAGAAGATTTTACGGTGAAAGCTATGTTAATGTGGGCAATTCATGATTTTCCAGCCTATGGGGAATTATCTGGTTGTGTAGTACATGGTTATTTGGGGTGTCCTATTAGTGTATAGGAGATTGGATCTCTTCATCTCCCTGCTAGCTCAAAAAATTTATACCATTGCCATATGAGGTTTTTACCTCCCCCCTCCCCCCCCCCCCCCCCGCCCCCCGCTCATAGTTTCAGATTTGAGAAAGGTTACAATTTTTTATCAAGCGGGGTTGAACATAGGCTACCACCGAGAAAACTTTCAAGTTAAGAAATTAAAAGTAAATCTTTTGATTGTGGCCCTAATATGCCAGGTAATAATCCTAAATTTATTAATGTCAAGCATAAGAATAACCCAAATGGGAATGAAACTGAGACAAGAAAGGAATGGTCTAGGAGGTCAATTTTATTTGACTTGCCTTATTGGAAGAATAAACTGGTGCGTGATGTATTGGATGTGATGCATGCAGAGAAGAACATCACTGAACATATTATGGGCACATCACTTAGGGGAGTCATTAGAATGATGGAGAAAATGCACGAAAATACCTTACATCGTTGAAACATAAACCACAACTATGGTTGAAAGAAGATAGTAGGGGAAGGACAATAATTCCCCCTGGTGCGTTTACTTTGACGCGTGGGGAAAGGAAGGGAATTTTAGACACAATATATAATTTGAAGGTTCCATCTAATTTGTCGTCCAACTTGGAAAGGATTGTGAATTATGCTACCCATGATTTACATAAGTGTAAGTCCCACGATTGGCATATGATCATGCAATTGGTTCCTCTATTGTTTAAGCATTGTTTCTCTAAGTACAAGGATTTCCGAAGGGCTATTATGAAAATTAGTATTTGCATCTCACTTTTGTGTGAGAAGCTTGTCAATCGAGAACACATAGTGGCCGCAAAATTGGCGGTGACTGAAGCGATTTGTGTGTTGGAGAAGTACTTTCTCCCATCATTCTTTGACATAAGTGTTCACTTGTTGGTACACCTATGTGACGAGGAGCTTCTTTGCGATCCAATTAGATATCGGTGGAGGTATCTGTTTGATAGATTGATGAAAGTTTTCAAAGATTACATTAAGAATACATGATACATTGCAGGATCAATTACAGAGGAATAAATCACCTTGGAGTCATCAATCTATACTCGGGAATATATGCCTGACTCGACCAGCATTGATGACATTGATGAGTTCGTCTATGAGGGTGGTCATGTGATGGGAAAATGAGTGAAATTAACGAGTTTTCAACATGAACAAGTATCTCCTTATCTATTTGACACACATGAAGATGTCGAAGAATGGAAAAAGTAAGTTTAAATTATTTTAAATTTTACATTATTTTAAATTATTTTATACATGATTAATTTTGTAATAAATTCATCACGTTAATTTTATGCAGAAAATTTGAAGCATGTGATAATAATAAAAGACGAAAAACAATGGCACAATTAGACAGCGAATTTAGGCTGTGGTTGTCACGCGAGGTAATTATCATGAAAATTGTTATTATATAACGTTACATTACAATAAAACGTTACAACTAACCTAATTAATTTATCTATATTCTCAGCTCTTAAATACTGGTGATGCGACATCAAGGCTTGCTCTCTAGCCAATGGACCCTTGTTTATGGCATAAGAGTACAAAAAGTATCGATTGAACGGTTACGTATTCAGTGAAAGGGTGTACGAGGAAAGTACAAATGTATAGAACTCGGGAATTTCATACAAGTATCATACTTTCTTTCGAGCGAGCGCAAAAAATAAAAACCTCGTTAAAGATTAAATGACTTACTATGGTGTAATTCGAAATATATTTGAATTGAACTATGTTGTAACAACCCGGATTTTTTCAAAGGGAATTTTTAAATTGATTTTGGATATCGGAGAAAAATAAAATTTTGGATTCTATAAATTTTATAATTTAAAATGTTGGCTTTTATATTTCAATAATAAATTTTCAAATGGAATTGGATTCGGAATTAAAATAGAGTTTTAATTGAATTTTTATTATATAAAAGAGTCTCCAAAACATAAAATGCTTTAAGATTCCACAAAACATAAAACTCTATAGAAAAAAAATTATTTAAAAAAATTAGCTCGTCTGATTGGGCTAAATTGTTTTGGACGACTTAGTCTCATCTTTATCAAATTCTCCTCCAAATTTGATCCAATTCCAATGGTCCGATTGTTCGGCATAATTTTTTTTAATATTTGTATCTGATTAGAACTATTTTCTTAATAGAACTCTTAATCCTTTATATATCACAACAAATTAGTGGATTGGCTTTTCAAATCACCTTTTCTCAAACTTTTCAACCATACGACGTCTCCAAAATTACTCCCTTTCATCTACAAACCATAGTCCCAAACTTTTTCCAGATTTCAACCTTAGATTAAAAGGCTTATTTGGTATTTTCTCAAGCGGAGTTCAACCTTCTATTCAGATTTTGATTCAAGTTAATCACAAGCATGAATACTCTATTCTTTTCTTTTAGTATTATGCATTTTAAGTGTTGCCTAAACTCTAATTCAATCTTTTCTTAAAATCAATTAGCAATCTAATTAGAGAAAGTGGACACATAAAACTTTGGGATGTTTTTATGAAATTATTTAATATGAATAATATTCATAACTCTTGGGTACGTAGGATTTATGAGTGGATTTTGGATTTTATTGGTATAGGTTGCATGTAGAAAAACCTTAGTTTTGAAATAAATGAATTTGGGGGCATATAACTCACGTAGTTTATGTAGAGATTATGAAATTTGAATTTTGATGTATAAATGATGAAATCTCGGTGTACTTAAGTTAAAATAATTAAATGGGATTAATTGGGTGTTTTTGACGATGTGATAATTAAATTAAGATTTAATTAAATTGGACTATCCTGCGTAGTTTTGTATGTTGAGTTAATTATGCTTGTTTATGTGACTTGTTGGCATTATTAAATTGCCATTGTGCGTTGAGTATTTTTTCTCTCCCTATATGTTAGGATGCCTTCTAGGTATGGGACTAGTGGGTAGGCCTTTTGATGTTTTACACCTTCTAGGTATGGGACTAATGAGGGTAGATTATTACGAGTTTATCATGTCGGGGTGGGCAGATTTTTATCACTTTATCGTCGTTACGCTAGCCTAGCATGAGACTAGGTCAAGGTTTATATTAGAAATTCATCATATATATAGGGTAGGACGTATTGATGACTTGGGGACCTTTAGGTATGGTACTAAGGGGTATTTTAAGGATCTCACATCGATTAAAAGGGTGGGGTAATTTATAAATTGTGAATTTGAGAATTAATGCCTAAGATAAAAACGGGTATTAAAATTTGTGGAGACATAATGTGTCGGGGTCGACAGTTCAAATGACTCAGAGGAGGATTCCTGTCGTGTCATGTCCGGAACATTGTCATGGGGCGGGGTCGATAGCTTAAACGGATCAGAGGCCATTTGACAAGGGGATGTGTGAAATTTTGGTGGATTACTACCTGGGGCGGGAGGACCGCCATAATAAAAAGTGAGAAAAATAATAAATTTTGACTAAGTTAATAAAATTAGCATCGTGGGACTTGGGAATTAAAAATCATATTGGTGTGACTTTTTAAGATGGGGATTTTTTGCGGGAAGTTAGTGATTTATAATTATCGCGTTTAATTTAAAATATTCTATTGTGATATTTATTGCGTATAATGCTATTGTCTGGATTCAAGGATCCTATTTGAGGGAAGTAGTCTGTATTCATGCTCGGGGCTCTGACCTCGTGCGTTGACTAACTTTTTCAGGATAAGTTTTGGAGAAGTTTCATAAGATTATCGAAGTTATCGTTTGGAGGTGTAACTGGAGTTTATTCGTTTTATTGTATTGTTTAGTTAGACATTACTTTTCAGTCGTATTTAATCATGAGACTTCATTTGAGTTTTATTAGGTCATTTGGTTCCAAAGTTGTTGGAGGTTTTCATTTGGATTAGTCAATCGGTTTGGTATTCAGATTTTATTTAATCAATATTGGAGATTAAATTTAATTGAAAGTTTTAGCATGCGATGGATCTTTTATGACTTAGTTATTTATGATCATTTGAGATTGATTCAAATATTTATCTGATGGACTGATTTATTTATGTCTCATATCTGTCTCATGCTAACAATGATATTTATTTAGTTCACGCCCGACATAGTTCGGCGGCGGTGGCTAGCCACCCCGTCTGTCAGATTTTGCGGGGTGTGACAGATGGTATCAGAGCATGGTCTTTGGCCTCGTTGGTTATGAGTCCGTTTTAGCTTCCGCGTTGATTATCTTTGATTCCCTTTTAATGATTTTCACTCTTAGTCATTCTGAGTCTGATGTTGTTTGGTTTCTATCTTTTTAGATGGCGAACACAAGGAGAGATGGGAGTAGGAGAGAGGAGTTTATTTTTGGTCCCGCGACTCAAGAGAGGCGGCATCAGATTGTTTTGGAGTTCAACGAGTTTGCGGCTATCATTCGTGAGGCCACAGCGATCAGTTTGGAGATGGGGAGATAGATATGGGTGACTTTATAGCCATAGAAGCAGGTACACCTGTCTCAGCTTGGGATATGGTGAGAACCAGTTTCCTTAAGGGAAATCCTCCCACCTTTGGAATGGGATATGACCCAACGGTTGCTAACCAATGGAGGAGGGACATGGAGAGGTATTTGAGGATGGTGGACTTCACGTATGTGCAGAAGTAGGTGTTAGCAACATTTAAGATGATAGGGGATGCATTGAAATGGTGGCAGAGTGCCACCACATCAGAGGAGAGAGATCAGTTGGGTTATGCAGAGTTTCTGATCAAGTTTAACAATAAGTACTTTACGTAAGAAATTAGGAACGCAAAGAAGCGAGAATTTATGTACTTGGAGTAAGGTTCAGAGTCGATCGTTGAGTATGAACAGGAGTTCACTAATTTATCTATGTTTGTAACAAAAGAGGTTAGCACTGAGGTGAAGAAAATGGAGTGTTTCATTAAGGGATTGTTATGGTTGATTAGGAAAATGGTGTCGGGGAATCCGGAGTACACTACCTATGCTCAGGTGGTGGATGTCGCAATGTTGTTATGGTAAGAAAAGTCCAATTACCAAAAGAAGTTGGGAAAGAGACAAGAGTCTAATGGACAAGGAAATGAGAATAAGGGTCGCAATGATCAAGAATGGAAGAGGCAGAGGACCAATCAGGAACAATAAGGTCAAGGAGAGGAGTAAGAAAATACTAGGCATTTTGAACCTCTTAGGGGTGAGTGCTTTGTATGTGGGAAAGTAGGACATCCAGTGGCGAGGTGTTATAAGAGAGTGGGACAACAAAACTAAGGAGTACAGTCCCAACAAGGTCAAGTTACACAAGGACAACAAGGTACAGGGGTATAGGGACAACAAGGACTGAGGCCTCCAGTCTTAGCAGCAGCAGGTGTTCAGGGAGCGCCAGCAGCACCGGCAGCGTCAGGTGTTCACGGGGTGCCAGCAGCACAAGCAACATCAGGAGATCAGGGAGTGATCGCAGCACCAAACTAAACCGGGTATGGGAGGTGCTATTTACTATAGCGGCAGTCAGAGCAGGATAGATTGCGTGGCTAGTAGAGTATCATGGGACGTAATATTTTCTTAGATACTTATATATATATATATATATATATATATATATATATATATATATATTGTATTTTTGTTAAGGTTTACGTTCAAGTAGATTAAGTTTATGGGCGCCTAATTATGATACTTTACGGGTGGGCATGTGTGAGACTTAGTTTACATTGCGTGAATTTACGCATTGATGTGTATGCTTCGTCTAATTTCGAGGACAAAATTCTTTGCTAGTGGGGAAGTATGTAACAACCCGGATTTTTTCAAAGGAAAATTTTAAATTGATTTTAGATATCGGAGAAAAATAAAATTTTGGATTCTATCAGTTTTATAATTTAAAATGTTGGATTTTATATTTGAAAAATAAATTTTCAAATGTAATTAGATTCGGAATTAAAATGGAGTTTTAATTGAATTGTTATTATATAGAAGATTCCTCAAAACATAAAAATCTCTAAGAGTACGCAAAACATAAAACTCTCTGGCAAAAAAAATATTTAAAACTATTGGATAGTCTGATTGAGTTCAATTTTTTTGGACGGCATAGTCTAGCCTTCAGATAATTCTCATCCAAATTTCATCCAATTCCAACGGACCGTTTGTCCGGAATAAATTTTTTTGTGTTTGTATCTATTAGAACTCTTTTCTTAATCAAACTCTTAAGCCTTTATATATCACAACAAATTCGTGGCTTGGCTTTTCAAATCACTTTTTCTCAAACTTTTCAACCAGAAGATCTCTCCAAAATTGCTCCCTTTGATCTAAAAATCATAGCCCCAAACTTATTCAAGATTTCAACCTTAGATTAGAAGGCTTTTTTGGTGTTTTCTCAAGAAGAGTTCAACCTTCTATTCAGCTTTTGATTCAAGTTAATTACAGGCATGAATAATGTATTCTTTTCCTTTAGTATTATGTGTTTGAAGTGTTACCTAAGCTCTAATTCAATGTTTTTTTAAAATCAATTAGCAATCTAGTTAGAGAAAGTGGACACATAAAACTTGGGGTTGTTTTTATGAAATCATTTAATATGAGTAATATTCATAACCCTTTGGTACGTAGGATTTATGAGTGGATTTTAGATTTTATTGGTGTAGGTTGCATGTAGAAAAACCCTAGTTTTGAAATAAATGAATTTGGGAGCATATAACTCACGTAGTTTATGTAAAGATTATGAAATTTGAATTTTGATGTATAAATGATGAAATCTCGGTGTACTTAAGTTAAAATAATTAAATGGGATTTGATAAGCACCCAAAAATGTACAATTTATACCCCGAATAGATGTATTTTAGTTACTAATTCTCGGCAATATGGGTCTTATGCGCTTAATTGTTCAATATGCAGGCTTAATTGCAGTTGCGGTATCAAAAGCTATATTTTCAGGAAATTTGCAGTTAAAATGGAGCTAATTCCCTCCCTCGTAACCTTACCCGAGCCAGAACCTACCCCAAACTATGTGTGTGTTTTGTTTGTCCCTTTGTATCATTTTTTAGATTTTTAGTTTGAGTCATTTTTATTTTTTAGGATTTATTTTAAATTTATTTAGTATTTTCTAGGTTTAATTTTCTATTTTATTTTTATTAGTATAATTTTATTTTATTTTAATTTTTATTAGTTTTTAGTTTTATTAGGATTAGTTTTTAGGAGTTTATTTTTAGTTGATGAGATTTTATATTTTTTTTAGGACTTTAGTTTTCATTTAGATTTTAAGTTTTTATTTCTTTTGTTTTATTTTAGTTTTTATATAAGCTTAGGATTTTATTTTTTATTTTTATTATTTTTATTTTTATTATTTTTAGTTTGTTTTATTTTTAGTTAAATTTTATTTTTTTTATTTTAGTTGAGTCTTTTTATTATTTTAGTAGGGTCATAAACTAACACACACACACAAATCCTATACACTAACCTACACCTAACTAAACACTCACCCTTACTCAACTTACTATACACTCATCCACACACTAACCATCCCTCTCTTCTTCAACCTCTCACCTTCCCTCTCCTCTCTCCAAACTCCATAATCAATACACCCATTAACAAACCCAAACCCATATCCCAACCTCCACCCAGTTACACCCATTGTGCCGGCGGCGTCACCAACCTACCTCCGTCGGCGAGCCCCCTACTCAAACCCCCTATCCACGGCGGAACCACCTACCTTGCGACCCTGTCGTCGCTGACCCAACCCAACTCGCCCTGACCCCTCAACAAACTCCGACGCCCGAACTAATCCCTCTGAACCTCTCATCTTCTCTGACGCCGCTCGCGCCGGCGAGACCCACCTTCCGACTTCACCACCCCGAGCTCCGGTCCAACCCGGACTAAAACGCTGCCACCTCCTCCCTCAACCCAACCACGTCATCACCTCCCCTACCCAAATCCAAAAACCCACTCCGGCGTCGACCACACCTTATACCTCCGGCTAGATTTGACCAATCCAACCCTCGCCTACGGTGAGCCATGTCCAGCTATCCCTGCGACCTCACTCTCCGCCATAACCCCAAGCCGCGACGACCTCCGACGGACAGCTCCCACACCGAAAATCCAACATCCACAGCGCCCCTGCCCACGCCGACCTCCATCTCCGGCGGCGAAGCCGCCCAGCCCGGAAATCCAACGTCGTTCGAAATCCGGCGGCGCCTCTTCTGCCCCAGACCCAATCCAATCTCTCTCTCTCTCCTCGATCCACTTTCAGCCACACCCACATCCAACAACAAACCCATTTCCCATTCTAAACCTTTGACCCATTTTCCTTCTAAAAACCAAAGCCACGATTCTTCTCATTACCTGCCAAAAATACCAAAGCAAGCCAACAAAACCAATTAAACCCATGTGCCACTTAAACCCACCTATACCCTTTTACCCAAAATACCCTCAAATTCCTTTTTTACCCACTTTCTTAAAATACCCCTTTAACCATATCAGATTTTATTCTCAAATCCTTTCACCCCCATGACCTCACACTCCTCTCACCATTTCCATGCACACTCAAGCCAATTCCCAATAATACCCCCATGCTCCATGCATCTACTATAAAAGAAGACTCAAGACCCCATTTTCGGGGAGCTAGATAGATAGGAATTTTTAGAGAGAGAAAGTTTAGGGTTAGAAATAAATTAGGATAAACACCATTTTGTAAATAGTTTTTATTTTTCTTTTTTGAGATTATTGAGTGATAAATGTGTGAGGATTAATTTGAGTGAAATTTTTATGTAATGTTGTTTGGATCACTCAAGTTGATGGATTATGAATTTCAACTCATGGATTGAAGATCAATTAAGCATCAAGAGATTGGGGTTTGATTGTTTTTCTCATCTCATTTATTTTATGCCTTTGATTATTAATTTGTCATATTTCATATCATGTTAGGCTAAATCCCCTTTCAAGGGGTGGGGGGAATCCCTTATTTTATGTTATTTTAGTTTAATTAGTTTGATTACTTGAAAATTCCCTTTGAATGCTAATTTTGATCCCTCGCCCTTAAATTTACGCCTAGAGAGGGGGTAAATGATTTTTGAGAGAAAATCGAAATTCTAGTTATAATACCCATTTTAGATTAGAACTAGATATAGGGGTTTCTTAAGTGGGGTATTATAACTTGAATTTCAACTCTAAATTTATTTTCTAAGATTGCCATAAATTTTAATTGATCGATCCTAGCGGGTGATTAATTAAAAGGAGTGTGAATCTATTTTCTAGAGTTGTGGGATGTTAAACTTAATTTTCTAAAAGGTTACTATTAAAATTACATTTGCAATGAGAGTTGATTTGTAATATTGATATTAACTTGGGAGAATTCAATTAATTAAATTAATTAATTAGAATAGCTAAAATTTGTGGTGTAATCCCACTCCTTGATTGTTCTCACAATTATTTACCTCACTTTATCTCTTATTTTAGTTTAGACTTTATTTTTCATTTTAGTAACTTTCTAGTTAGTTGTTATCATATCACATTTAGTTTAGTTTAGTTTAAATCATCACCTCACCCAATTGTTTTAATATTTGAAAAATCTAAAAAAATTAGAAAAGTCAAAAAGCACTAAAAGAAAATAAAAAGTGAATTACAATTGAATTTGTCTCTAGCTTACCCCCTTGGAAGTTGATTGATACCCTTACTTACCTCTACACTTGAGTTGATATTATTTTGTAGGTATTTGAGGATTTTGACTAACTTGTCTTTTAGCAACGACATACTAAAAGCGAAGTTATCAAATGGCGCCGTTGTCGGGGAGATACAAAAATTCAAGTTATCAAATGGCGCCATTGCCATTCTTGGGAGCCTGAAGCACTTGGAGCGGATTTCAATTTTTTAGTTCATTTATTTTGTACATTTTTGCATTTTAGTACCATTTTTCTTTATTTTAGAAGGCTTGTATTAGGATTATTCTATTCTTGGCTTGTATTGCAGTGCTTAGAGACACCATTTATTTTCCATTTAAATTTGTAATAATTGAAGACAAGCGTGATAGGGAAATCGAACAAGGTAGAGAGAGGGCGTCCAAAGGCGAGGATTCAAAAGCCTCTCTACCTTGGGTCGGTAGGACTCCCGTGGACGACTGAGATAGGAGTGATCTCCCCCCGATCGACTCAAATATTTCGGCACCCCACGGCCTAAAAATCGTGGGAGGTACATTTCTTACACCCTCTCACATCTCCTATTAGAGAGTTAATTCTTTTGTGTGCTTTGTGTGCTCTTACTTGATTTTATTCTTGCATTTATTTTCGAATGGTGTGATGAATTAATTGACTAAGACCTACACCCGGTCACTCACGAGAAGGGATTTCATCACCCGACTCACTCGCTTACCATTGTGTGCTACCCTAGACATCATTAAATTTAAAATCAATTCACTAGATAGCCCACTAGGAGAATAAATTTTGCAAAGGCAATCACTCAGATTTCCGTGTTTTTTATCGCCTGCGGACTTAATTAAAATTGGACTACCCTCTCACAAATTTTGAAGATGAAATTGGCTATGTGCTAGTTAGGAAATTTTCTTGACTTGTGTGTGTGTCCAATTCATTTTTCGATAGTCGGTTTTAGTGAGTGAGTTCAAAATTCAAAGAGTCCATATTTTTTCCCCACCCTTTTTCTTCCAAAAAATCCAAAAATGTTTTCTTTCATTTTATTTTAATAAAAATCCAAAAATATTTTCTTTCATTTTTATAAAAAATCCAAAAATATTTTCTTCCATTATTTTTAGAAAATCCAAAAATATTTTCTTTCCTTTTGAAAAAATTTTAAAAAAAAACTCCAAAAAAAAAATATTTCTCTCCTCATGGCCGAAGAACGTCCTTTACGAGACTACTTTGGTCATTTTTCATTGACACGCGACATGTGTGAGAGTGATCCCGAGCCGTCTCTTTATGATATTTTTAATGGTTTCACCTCTCACGAGTATCGTTGATACTCTTGACCCGTTCATGCACTCACCTCCTATTCCATCACTCTCGGTGTCAAGTGTTGACGTGTCTCCTCCTTTGTTGTGTACCCACTGTTATTATGCCGATCACATGTCCCATGAGTGCCCTTACATTCCATATCCATCTGAATCCACCATGGAGCATGTGTATCCATATGACACTGTTTCGGAACCCACCTCGACCTATTATCCCGATAAACCTAAAAACGAGTTGTGTGAGTCCCCGAGTTATTCGTGGAGGCTTGATCACCCTTCCACATAATACGAATCCCAACCTTATGTTGCAGATCCTCACACGTTCCAACAGTCGTCATGGCAACCTTGTGCACCCATTCCTGATCGGTTACCTCACTATGCACCCCATGAGTATCAACCATTTGTCCATCGCGAAAGCGATCCTTTCGTGTATGATGAACTTGGCCCCACTCCACGCATTTCATTTGAGTATTCTTCATATAGTCATGATCATAACGTGTTGTGTCCACCTCAACCACCACCACCACCCATCACTCCACCACCATCTTCATCCACATCGGCTCTCGAAACCCTCTTGAAAAAGTTCATACTTGAGCAAGAGAAAGCCACTCAAATTCAAACTCAAGCTCTCCAAAGGCTTGAACAAAGGTTAAATGAATTGGAGTGTGAAAGAGAGTTTGGCATTCCTATGGATCCACCCATCGTTGCACCCGAGTGTGACGATGATGTGTCCTCTTGTGACACGAATTTTGAGTGTGAACAACCCTACCACCCCGAGAATCTCAAAGTTGCGACCATCCCATGGTTCGGGCCCCAAGTCGACAATTGTGTTGACTTACCTTTCGATAGTGAGCCTGATCCAATCCCACCATGTCCACCTGAACCCCACCTTGAGGTTCCCACTCCCGTCATATCCAAAAATATGCCCGAGCTTTTACCTAATGCCCCAAATGCATATGTCTCTGACATGACCATATCTTTTAGGTTAGCTCCGGCTACGAGTGTTCACCATTTTCCTAAGATATAATCCGTGATAACTCCTAACTATCCGGATATGGATGATGTCCCACCATGTATTGATCCCTTTGAGTCTGATATTTCTAGTGATTCCTCTATCTTAGATCTTGGTGCCTCGTCTTACTCAACCACCACATTCACCGATGCTACTCTTATGGAGAAGTTGACCACTCCATCTTTAGAAACCACACTCCCTTGTGAGTATTCATTTACTCCTCCCAAAGAGTGTGTGTCTCCCACGCTTGAGTTGGCTCATCTTCCTTTGCCATTTGTCCCACCCAACCCACCCATTGTCCCTACTACCTCACCACCTGGTTTGGATCTTGATTTTGAACATTTCATATTTCCATCTACCTTTTTAGATCCTTACCTAAAACTATCCTCCACCACCCACGAGAGTATATGTGGTGATACTCTCCACTTCCGTGACATCGAGCTTGTTCCTCCATGCACGCCACTTCCTTGTGGTGTTGATTTTTCTTCTCAATAGCTCCCTGGCGTGTCACGACACGACCATTATCATCGCCCATTTATAGAATGGTCGTGTGATTTTTCTGAGGTCCATTCAATTTAGCTTAGCAAACCATATATCTCGCCTCCCTCACCAACTAGAGCACCATGCTTATAGGTCCCTAGTTGCCCTCACCTTCTGGCTCAATAAGGCCCGTGACCGGTGCCTATTCACCCTCACCCTTACCCTAATACCCACCCACCCAAGGTCCACCATTGCTTTGCATCGCGTGATGTATTTTGCTATACAATTCCATTGACCCCTTTAGTCCAGATCCAACAAGACTGACGCTTCAGTCTTGTTTGGGGGTGATCTTCATCGCCCAATATTTTTGCCGCCCCGCACTTTCATCGTTCTTATCTTTGGGGTGATAATGGTTCGGTCTGTCCGAAAACATTAAACTTAGCGCTACCGGGCGGCACCCCGCATTTCTTGTACTAGTCTCATCCTGTTTGGGAGTGGTGTTTCACATCACCCTATGTTTTATCATGCTTATAGACTTGTACACATTTTTTCTCTTATCATTTAGTCAGGTTTATTCTTGGCTTCATCTGTCTACTTCATTAGCGGTTGGTTCTAGTAATATCTTTCGTACCATATGCTCTCAATTTTAAAAATCATTTTATCTAACATCGAGGACGGTGTTACTTTTTGTTTGGGGTGGGGAATTTTATCAAAATCGTACCTCTTTTGAAAATTTTTGAGTTTTAACCCTGATTTTTAAAATTTCGTGCAGTTTCTTTCATCTCATTCATGGATGTAAATTTTTAATCATCCATCCTTTTAAGTCTAGGAATCAAGATAGAGAATATTTTTTCTAAACGCTTATGAAATACGTAACAAGGAATTTTGCACTATGAATTTTTAGACTCAACAAAATTTGCGCACTTATCACGTCAATATGGTTTAGAGTTGAGGAGTACAACAATTCCCATGAGAACCTTAAGGATCACTAGTAGAGACTTATTCAAAAGATCATAGCCCCAAACTTATTCAAGATTTCAACCTTAGATTAGAAGGCTTATTTGGTGTTTTCTCAAGAAGAGTTCAACTTTCTATTCAGATTTTGATTCAAGTTAATCACAAGCCTGAATACTCTATTATTTTCTTTTAGTATTATATGTTTGAAGTGTTGCCTAAACTCTAATTCAATGTTTTCTTAAAATCAATTAGCAATCTAATTAGAGAAAGTGGACACATAAAACTTGGGGCTGTTTTTATGAAATCATTTAACATGAGTAATATTCATAACCCTTGGGTACGTAGGATTTATGAGTGGATTTTAGGTTTTATTGGTGTAGGTTGCATGTAGAAAAACCCTAGTTTTGAAATAAATGAATTTGGGAGCATATACCTCACGTAGTTTATGGAAAGATTATGAAATTTGAATTTTGATGTATAAATGATGAAATCTCGGTGTACTTAAGTTAAAATAATTAAATGGGATTAATTGGGTGTTTTTGACGATGTGATAATTAAATTAAGATTTAATTAAATTGGACTATCTTGCGTAGTTTTGTACGTTGAGTTAATTATGCTTGTTTATGTGACTTGCTAGTATTATTAAATTGCCATTGTGCGTTGAGTATTTTTGCTCTCCCTATATGTTAGGATGCCTTCTAGGTATGGGACTAGTGGGTAGGCCTTTTGATGTTTTACACCTTCTAGGTATGGGACTAATGAGGGTAGATTATTACGAGTTTATCATGTCGGGGTGGGCAGATTTTTATCACTTTATCGTCGTTACGCTAGCCTAGCATGAGACTAGGTCGAGGTTTATATTAGAAATTCATCATATATATAGGGTAGGACGTATTGATGACTTGGGGACCTTTAGGTATGGTACTAAGGGGTATTTTAAGGATCTCACATCGATTAAAAGGGTGGGGTAATTTATAAATTTTTAATTAGAGAATTAATGCCTAAGATAAAAACGGGTATTAAAATTTGTGGAGACATAATGTGTCGGGGTCGACAGTTCAAGCGACTCAGAGGAGGATTCCTGTCATGTCATGTGCGAAACATTGTCATGGGGCAGGGTCGATAGCTTAAACGGATCAAAGGCCATTTGACAAGGGGATGTGTGACATTTTGGTGGATTACCACCCGGGGCGGGAGGACCGCCATAATAAAAAGTGAGAAAAATAATAAAATTTGACTAAGTTAATAAAATTAGCATCTTGGGAATTAAAAATCATATTGGTGTGCCTTTTTAAAATGGGGATTTCTGCGGGAAGTTAGTGATTTATAATTATCTCGTTTAATTTAAAATATTCTATTTTGATATTTATTGTGTATAATGCTAGTGTCTGGATTCAAGAATCCTATTTGAGGGGAGTAGTGTGTATTCATGCTCGAGGCTCTGATCTCGTGCGTTGACTAACTTTTTCTGGATAATTTTTGGAGAAGCTGCATAGGATTATCGAAGTTATCGTTAGCTGGAGTTTATTCATTTTTTTGCATTGTTGAGTTAGACTTTCCTTTTCAGTCGTATTTAATTATATGACTTCATTTGAGTTTTATTGGTCCATTCGGTTCCAAATTTGTTAGAGGTTTTCAATTGGATTATTCAGTCGGTTTGGTATTCGGATTTTATTTAATCAATATTGGAGATTGAATTTAATTGGAAGTTTTAGCATGCTGTGGATATTTTATCACATAGTTGTTTATGATCATTTTGAGATTGATTCAATTATTTATCTGATGGACTGATTTATTTTTGTCTCATATCTTTCTCATGCTAAGAATAGTCTTTATTTAGTTCACGCCCGACTTAGTTCAGCGTCGGTGGCTGGCCACCCCGTCTGGCACCAATTTGATCATGAGTGACTTGTCCAAGTTGAAGAGAAACAAACACGTGATCGATGAGCCATTTGTTTATGCATTTCAAAAGGTCAAGCAAGTGTTTTACTCAGAGTTTATCCACAACGAGCCGTGGTCAATCATCCTACATGTACCAAAGTGTCTGAACAGTAGTGTTGATGACTTGGTTGCTCCTATCGAATATCAATTCATTTTTTATGATAACCCGAATTTGAAAAAAAAAATTAGATTTGTAATAAGTATTCTAGTTATCGGATGATAGTTTAATACTTTTATCGGACATCAGTGTACTGCTTTCTATTCATTTGTACTTGATCATTTTCTCTCTTTCACTCTTTCTCTCTTTCCTTTATATATGTGTGTTCAGGTGTGTGGAGGGGTGAGTTTTCATTTATTTTCTAATATTACTTCGTGTCACGACTCATTCGAGAGTGGCATGACCACATAAAATGTTTGTATGTCTTCTTCAGGTGTGTGCGTTACTTACTAATTTTTCATTATTTTATTTCAGGGGATGGGGAGTGGCCCCGGGGGTAGGATACATAGGCTCGATGCTTATGTGGCAATTCGGACAACGAAGGGAAAGGATAAGGAGGTGTTCCCTAGCGTCACGGCAACGATTGTAAGTAATCAGACAATTTAATTTTTATTAATTACGTTATAATTTTTTTTATTAACTTATTTAACTAATCGTTTGTGTTTTGTCGTTTCAGGAAAAGCTTAAGGAAGTGCATGAGTCGCAGCCTGATGCCGGCAAGGCATCTTTGTCCACGGACGCACTCAGCCAAGTGCTTGGCGCAAATCACAAGGGGAGCACTAGTGGGGTGAGCTTGCGGGTGGGAAAATATAGGATCACCAGAATGGTGACGAGCAATACTGGGTTGGCTCGTCAGGTGGGGATGCATGACGCGAAGCTATAAAAGTTAGAGGCGATGGTCCTAGATATGTACGCATTCAAGAAGCGTCAGTTGGGTGGAAAGGGAAAGGGAAAGGGAAAGGGGAAGGAGAAGGTGGTGGAGGGGAGAGAGAGGTGAAGGAGGACATGGACATCGCTTCTTCATCACCTATACGCGTGGACTCACCGCTTGATGATCCAGTCCCCTACTTGGCTACCATTCAGCGGCCTATGTCAACAATCGGTTGGACGAGCGTGTTTTTATGCAACATATATGATGGCCAGCGGATAACGAGGGGGTTGAGGGAACCGAATACCGTCATGGGTATGCCGGTTCATGGACATACCCTTCAAAACATCGAGGCCAAGGTTCTCGTCACGCATGTGATGCCCAAAAAGGAGAACTTTGCATTGTGGTTGCGTGAACAATGGGGCGTGAAGTATATTGAGAGGTGTCTCAATGCGTATATCGTGCGTCCTTTCTTCCTCCTCGAACCTCCCCTAGAAACTATGGCGTGACATTATTTGTGTCTATTTTTATTTGGACACTTGGATTATATTTGAATTATTTTGATTTGTTACATTTTGGTTTGGATATGGATTGTATTTTTATTTTATTTGGATATGGAAATATATATGCAATGAATTGGTGCATTCTTTCTATTTTATTTTGATATATGCTGTTTGAACAGGTACAATTTTGCTTTAACAGGTACAAATATACTACTTGGCAATGGAAGTGGCCAAACTGCCCAACAAATTTTTTTTAAATTCTGCCCAGATTTGTCCTGGTCATTGTCTGTGACATATAAAACTTGTCACGGACTTGTCATGGTCATTGACCGTGACAATTTTTTGAAGGTTGTCAAGGGTTTGTCACGGTCTTTGATCGTGAAAAATCTTGTCAAGGTCAAAGACCGTGACAGGACCATGATAATTTTAACGAACTTGTCACGGTCAATGACCATGACAAGTCCATGATAATAAAAGTTATCACCCACAAACATGTCACGGTCACTGACCGTGACAAGTTGAACTTGTCACGATCAATGTCCTTGATAATCTGGCAATTTTGGTGTAGTGTATCGATCGATCAATTGAAGGATATCGATCGATCGATAGGGAATCAATTTGACAAAAGCTCGTTTGAACGAGTTTAGGTTCTCGTTCAAACTAGGTTAGTATTTTATTCGAACGACCCTAGGTTTTAGGTCAGGGATATAGATTTATTCTTTAGGAATGCATGGCCACTAGTTTCATTTTCTTTTTTTGAATTAGTTATGAATTTTCTACGGAAGGGTTTTTTAGATCAAAATCTCCAGTCAAAAATTAAATCAGAGTACAGAATGGTTTATGAACTATATTAGGATTTTGGTAATTTCAATAGAGCTATAATCAAGGCTTAGGCTTAGTCATAATGAGGATAAAATGTGACCAGGGCCTATGAGATTTAAATGATCGTGTTAAGTATCGGGAATTTAAAACGGGTTTTGGGAAGCGTAGATGATAACCAAAAATTTATACCCGTAGGTTAGTGATGTTTTAACTACTAAAATTATTTAAGGGATAACTAGGACCCTTCGGGTAGTGAGTGATACTCGAAAAAATAACAAAAAAATATTAAGTGTGAATCGTTAGTATGTTGAGTGTTCAAGATATATATACTACGTACTGGATATACTTATAGGTTATGTGTATACCTATACCTATTATATGTGTGTAAGCATACATACGCTACCTAATATCACGGGAGGTGACGCGTAGTGGGAGATCCCACCTTTGTGATGCCATCGAGGTCTCGATGCGTGCTATAGGACATAGAACTTAGGATTGATCACTATATGAGTGTACGATAGTGTAGCCGATCATTTGGGTTCGTTAGGTATATGCATAGCCCAAAGGCTTAAGACTATGTTCGCCTCCATTATGGGTTTATTTGATTTATGGTTTGGGGGAGATTCCGAACGGGTAATCCTTGATATTATATATGAGGTACGTGGACTCGACAGCAGAGTATGCCTGCATTATAGTTCTCATTCCAGGGATGTTGTAGATGTATATATAGATAGCATGATATGTATATATATACACGTGTGATTTGTTCTACTCTTGTGTAGTAGTAGAAGATATAGATATTGTGTATCTAAAGTAACTTAAGTAAGAGAAAATTAATTAATGGATCAAATATAATATTCGATAAATAGTGATTATGGTTTGACGATAGCGTATTATATGGGCGGTATGGGTGAGGTAAGCATGTTAGTAATTAATAGATGTTTTGGGACTACTTAGGATGGGTAACATAACTAGGTGGGTTTAATAGGAAACGTTAGGTGTGCACTATAGTTGAGAGTCGAGGAACTCAAGGGAGTGCGCGCAAAACTAACATGTGTAAAATAACTGCTCTTATTTCATTTTAAATAGTTGGTAAATGTTTTTCAAAGGTTTTGGATTATGACCCGTATCAAATCTATTTTAAAAACTTTTAGGTGTCACAACCATAGGGAAACCAGACATGATGATTCATTGCAAGGATTCATAGCTGCAGTACTTGTGGAGGCATGCAGATCTTGAGTAGACGCTTCAGTCATTTCTATCATAGTTTAGGAATCATATTCAGTTGTTTCAGTTGGGCATGTTGCCCGCTCAGCTTAGACATTTATTTGGATTTATTCTTTTAGTATCAGACTCTGTATTTAGATCCATTTCGTTTCACTAGGCTTATTATTTGGATGTTGGATTTGGAGCTAATGGTTTATTTGGCATTTACTTATTTATTTATTTTATCCTACGATGTTCTAGACTTCAGTTATTGTGAGAATGGTTTATATTAATTTTATTTATGCATATTATTGTATGTTAATGAAAGACAAAATTTGGCACTGGCTCATTTTAACATAGGTGGTTAGTAATTTAAAAGTTTTCGACAGTGATGCTTAGAATGAACCAAATGACATTCCTATTTTTTTTTATTAAAGGACTGGTCACCCGTGATTAAAATAAGGAGGTGTCACAAAGTTGTGTCTACAAACTCCAAGTTAACCTCGACTTCTTCGCCACCCAAGGTAAGGAAACTACCTTGGCATATGGTCTATAAAAAAAATTTGGTCGAAGGATTCAAACCACCTTAGAATATAGAAATCAACCTCATTAGGTCAAAATTATGGCAGGGAAAGATCGTTTCAATGTTTTAAAACATTTCCAACATTTATCGAATGTCTCATTCTCAAATTGTGTAAAATTTTGAATTTTCTTTATGATGGCATCATTCGTGTGAGTTGGGAAAAAATCTTTCATTAATAGATCTTGAAATTCTTTTGAAGACCTTAGAGAATTGTGCGGGGGAATTATAATCCATTCTTCAGTCTTATCCTTTATTGAGAAGGAGAACACCTTGATCCATTCGAGCGCAGGAGAGAAATTTTGATCAGCAAAGGTTTTACGTACCTCCTCAAAATCATTTATATGACAATATGGGAACTCATTTTCCAATCCACGGAAGGAAGGAAAAAGGATAATCATGACATTTCAAAATTGGAGATTCCTGGTCATTGTATGGGAATTTAATAAATCCCAATGATGTGACTGTCTTTATACGGAGATAGTCAGTAAATGTTCAGTGCACGGTGGAGACAAACTCTCGTGGTGGGACAAAATTATTATCCATTGGAAAGTTAATCTATGGAGAAGTAGGAAGGGAATGTGAGGATTGCATCAAGGTAGGTGTTGTTGAATAAGGAGATTGAGTGGCAATAATGATCGTGAGGCCGAGGTATTAAGCATAAATGGATGGTCACCAAACGTCCAAGGTGGTCGAATTATTATTAGTATTGTTAAATATAGAAGAGGAGTAAAGGTTCACATCAAATTGGTTACCATCTAATGCCGGATTGAAGTTATTTTTCATTGAACAACTTCGAGGCTACAAGATCAAGGGACCTAAACCTTCAAAACAACACTAGCATAAGAGATTAAATGAAAGTGTTCTAATCAACAAAGAACTAATATAATATTAAAGTTACTAAAAAAATCCCCGACAACGTTGCCAATAAATTGATTCGCTTAAATGTTGTATGGCTCATGTGTAAGCTAATCATGAGAGTAATAAAAACTCGGTAAGACCGAAGTCAAGTTCCATAAGGATTTACATATAGCAATGATAATATTGATTTAGAAAAGTGTTATATAAAAGTAATAAAAATATGATTAAGGTATAAAAGAATGAGTTAAACAACTATATTAGAACTAAACTATGATTGACAATTAACGAGTGGAATATTAAATTAAAAAAGTTTTAACTAAAGAATTGATTAACATGAGATTAAAAGAGTACTAGGAGCATTCCATTACCTTGGATTAATACAAAAGATTCAATTCTTAGGATAAAATAACAATTAATTGGGAATAATTTTTTAAGACCAACAATCAAACATGAAAGTGTTAACCTAAGAATGAAAAATGAAGATTTCAATAAGTTATTGGAACAAATGTGTTAATGTCACAGTAAATCCTAAAATACTACCCTTACATGATAAGGGAAGTTAATACACCAAGATAATACAATATCAACATATAACTAATGATTTTATTCAAACTAAAAACCTAACAATTAAGTTCAAACATCCATGGTGGGTTTATGCTTCCAAACCAATGGAACTAGCTACACATTCTAAAAAGGAAATAAAAATGCAAGGTAAATGTAACTAAATGAGAACAGCCAATTTAACACAATTTTTCAAAGGTAACTACTTCAATAAAGAACCACTAGGCATTAAATACAAAAATTACAATCCAAAAAAGCAATAAGTACTTACAATGGAGTAATGAAGAGAGAGAGAGTGAGAAAATGGTATTTAAACCCTAAGAGAGAGAAAAGAGTTATTTGTCATTGTAAAATCTCAGATATATTTTTAATAAGAAAAACCAACTTTGTATTTATAGTAGGTTAGGTTTTAAAAGTAAAAAGAAAGAGAAAAGAAAGAAGTTAAATATAGAAATTCCGATTGACTCCACCCAATCGATCGGGTCTTCTAATATTAACACTACCAAAATGTTTCTGCCTCAAAACTTTGGAATAGCTTAGTGATCGGATCCTCTAAAAAGCCTACCCTTGTTTCTTCAAAAATGAAGATGCACACGAGAACGATCATATCTCGATCATTTGGAAACGGATTGACATGCCGCGACGACAACACGAAGATAAATCAATGAACTACGAAGCCATGAATATTGTCTCTTTGAATCCAAAGTCTAAAAGTAAAAAAAATCCCTTGAAGTAATGTGTTGCGACATAACTTTATCAAAACACATCCTAAGATCCCAAAATGCAATCAAAGCACCTATTAAAGCTCAAATAAACCTTGCATAATATATATACATTGAAAATAGAGGTTATCAAAGTATAAGAGTATAATTATTGGGTAAATGGGATTGGTAACACTAGAATACATAGCTAAAAGGGGTATTATGTGTGTGGGCACTTCTGGAGATAAAAACTTGTTGAAATATGACACAAATCATTTTCTCTCTCCTCAACCCTTCACAAAAATATGAATAGTATTTTACTCGTTTTATCTCTCTCTTACCTTAGGTGTGATAATATGACTTATTCCCCTTACCTAGAGCCATATACATAGGTAAATGAAGTGGGCTTGATCCAATTAGAGTTTCTAGAAAGTTTGGAATTTCTACTTGAGTAAATGGACTGTACAGGAACCCAAACTAATAATTAAATTGGTTTCCAAACAAAAATAGAAAATCACATATTCTGCCCGTAATATATGTTCTTCCCATTTTGCACTCCAATTTAATTATCTCAGAATTTCTCGAATGATGAGGTCTTATTTATAAAGTTAGATAACATATATTCTGATTCCCCGCATAAAGCATACAATACTTGCTTGGTGAAATTCAATCTGCCTCTAATAGATTTTCTCTTGCATATTATTTATTCCTTGATCTCAAACTTAACTTATTTAATAATCTATCGAATTATATAAATAATCCAATGCTGAGGTTTACTAGTAGAATAAAAACTTGTAAGTTTATCAAGTGGGTAACACATGTGAGGGGTATGTTTACAGCATATTTATCATAACAATGTATTGGTAACATGTGTAATATATATGATGAAATTACCATGATCAAAATGGCCTAGAGAACAATGCTAGCCACGTTCGTGAAATAAAATTTGGACGCCTAGGGTGAATATGTGTGGATATAGGCGCATGTGGGTCGTTATCAAGAGGTAGTGGTCACACGTGTTTGTATTCATGTTTTTTGGGATTTCAAATTAAACAAAAAACTTACCAATAATCACTCTACCATAGGAATTTCAATTTGAAGGACCATAAATAAATAATTAGACGAGGATTCTCCACCAAAAAACCTTTTTACTTTACTTCACTTATATACTATCTTTTTATTTCTTCTATCATTTTTTTTCTTATTCAAATTTGTTTGTAAGGTTATATTTAGTTCTTATTTCAATTGACTTGTAACTTTCCTTTTAATTTACAATTTATTTTCAAGTTCGCAATATCTTGATTTGGTTACTTTACCATTGAATTGTTTTTATTTCCTCTGCTTTCAAGTGTGTTTTTTATTTCTTCTTTGATCACATTTAATGTTTTTCTACTGCTAATTCATAGTTTAATTTAATCATTAAATAATAAAAAAATTAACACTTCAAAAAAAGTCTTCTTAATCTCGTAGTTATTTATTGGGTAAACATAATCAATTTTGGTTAGCAAGACCCATGATCTTTGCCTGGCTCACTCGCAAAATTTACATACAAAACTAATCCACCAAAACATATTTTTTGGCATGCTTGGTGGGACTCTAGAACTCAGTTTTTGAATAATTATGTCTAGAGAGGCAAAGGGAACAACAACAATAAACAAAAGAGAAAATATTGGTGAAGTTGGTTCCACAAGCCAAGACACCATGTCCATAGATCAAGTAGTTAATGGGACTAGTCAAGAAAATAGGAGTAGGAAACTTAAATAATGGAATGGATAAAGGCCGAAGTTCGAGGGCTACAAACCCCAATGTCACAAATGCAGTAGGTACTAATATGCAGAACTAATTGATCGATCAATTGAATCTGACTTTTGATCATTTTAGTAATATAGTTCAAAACATTAATTCAATGGTGACCACAATTACTAATAGAATTACCACTCCTCCTCTAACACCACCATTTGGTTGTACTAGAGAACCACCAATTGGTGTTGTTTTAACCAATCAACCAACAGGTTCCTTACTAGCCTATTATTATCCAAGCACGTGGGAAACTAATTTGGTTCAAACATAAGGACAAGGGACATGGGAAGCACCAATGGACTTGATTTCACCAATCCAATTGAGATGGGTGAAGGTTTTGGAGGTACTAACAAATGGGATTCAAAACACCGTTAAGAAGAATTACTTCCCCATAAATGAAATATTTTAGGCCTCAATTCATGTAAGATTCCATAGCTAGCTTTCCCACTAATTCAAAGAAAATGATGGTGAGTAATAATTTATTTAAAATGGAACACAGGGGTTAGGAAATGCAATAAGAATCGGTAAATATATTGATATGGGATTGGATAATCAAACCCCACATGGACAATTATTAGTGCCTGTAAAACCCTAACCAAACATACCTCCACAAACCCCAACCACCAATAATGTTACATTTACTTATTGCAAACTAATTGACGACACAAATAATAAGGCAATCCCCAAAGGTGGTTGAAAGGAATGAGATAATGGATCTTACCCATGAGATTTGTGGACTCCTGTCTTGGGGGGTATATACTCTTATGTATAGGAAACCGTACCCTAAATGGATAATATAATTGAGATTCTAAGGGGGGGTTAAGTTCCTAACTTTTTCTATATTCTCTAGAGATGGGAGTCAATACACAATTGGATATTTATCCAGGTTTATAAGTCAGTGTGTTGATGCATGCACTAATGAGTTTTTTAAACTAAGGTTAATCTCTAGTTCCTTGACTATTTCAGATTTCACATGGTTCGTAAGCTTGCCGCTAAAATATGTTCATAATTAGCAACATATGGAAGATATGTTTCACGCACAATACTTCCAAACTGAATCATAAGTTTCAATGGTTGATCTGGCTATATTAAGCCAAAGTCCAGGTTAAAGTGACATTAATTTCATAGTTAGGTTTAAGAAGGCTAGGAATAAATGTAAAATAATATTACCAAACTTTAAGTTTGTCAAATTAAACAAAAATGGTTTGGAATTTATGCTTCGAAATCATTTAATGCTCTTATAGAATTGACTGCTAACGCATCTAGGTATAAAGATCTATTAGAATAAGAGAAAGAGACGAATACTTTATATTTCAAAACATACTATAAGAATCCAAATCTAGAGAGAGATGTTGCATAAATCATAGGAACTTGACTAGTGAACCATTGTTTTAAATGGGAACCTCAATAGAATCATATGTTCGAAAAGATAAAGGGGTGATTACGAGATAATCCTTTGATATTAACAATGCATACAAATTATTTGACTACCAATTGTGTACAAAAACGTTAAAGTTGCTCGATGATGTACAAATTCCATGTAGTAATGAATTAAAAGGAAAACATAAATGGCACAAAAACTGGTATCATTCCACTAATACATTCTCTATTTTTCAAGAAAAGATTCAAGATTTAATCACGAAAAGGAAACTCAAACTTCCAAGGAAAAAAATAACACAATGGGTATTTATGAAAATACATTTTCTAAACTCAAGGGGGTTGGGACTAACATGAAATCAATTCATCTACCAAAGAATGATGGACAAGTAGAATTCAAAGTCCTCAGACTGAAACAAGAGTCTCAAAATCTAAAAGCAGTGTTATTGAACCAGATCCTAAGATAATGAAGCACTTATGCATAAAGTGTGGAGAAGAGTACATTAAGATGTGAAAAAAATTGTCTTTAAAGCGATAAAAGCCATTAAAATAGTAGAAGGAAACTCATAATGGACACCCAACAATGTTTCAAGGCTAGCCAAAAGAGGGGTCAATAATACATAATAAGCTAGAATTGGGCATCCAAAAGTTCATAAGTCCACGACCAAAAATGGAGCTTACCTAGATCCCCACTTAGGATATAAGAGGCCCCATCCTAAGGTATACCATTTCAATCTAGGTATTCAAGCCTTAAGGAATTTTCAGTACGTAAGACCATGATTTGAGAGGAATGTGCCTCCCCAATTCGCTTTCAACTGGGGACTTGATAACACCCCCAAATCATATCTTTGGTTAAAAGGGTACCAAACTAATTTGTTTTGTAAGACCATGGGGTGGCTCAAAAATTGAATGATATCTCTAACGTTGGCAAGAGATTAAAAGTGGTTAAGCCACAATAAATGACTCTTGGGATGTGACATGTCATACGTGGGCCAAGGTCTAAGTAAATGGAACCCAAAGTTGAGATAATCAAAACTAAACAAAGGTGCATCTAGTGGAAATTTAGGTAATGATAAAAGGCATGGAAAGTGTTCCATCAAAATGGATTAGAAGAACAAGCATCTTCCTCCTCAAATCCCAACCCAAGGTTTAACATGAACAAGAGTTAAGAAGGAAAATCTTCACCAGATATGTTAGATGAAAAATTAAGGAATTGGATAAATCCATGAGTGTTGATGGAAGTGATGCATATAATGACATTCAATCTGTTGAAGGTGAAGAAGCATTCAAAGAATTGAGGTTGTAGATTCTATTAATCCCTTGGGAGGGACATATCCTATGTAATATATATAATTTGGCACCTTACCAAACCAGGTACCAGCCAATGTGGCCTTAACTAATGTGGAAATAATATTGCCAAAAATGTTCCAACAAGAAGGTAAACCAGTTATTACAATTCTAGAAAACAATAAAGATGATGGTTAGAAGGTAGACTGCCTACACTTGATTGTCTCTGCATAAATTTTGCTTATGGATTTGAAGAATCCACTCAAGCCCCCATTAAACCTTTATTTACAAAGGCTTGTGTGAATATAAAGTCTTTATAAATAAAGTATTAGTTGATGAATGGGGTAGTTATCAATATCATGGCATATTCAATTTTAGATAGAATAAACAACATAAATTCAAAATTAGCACAAACTCAAATAATAATTTTTGGATTTGCTAGAGAAAAAAATAACTAAATGAGTTTTTTCAGTTGATATATAAGTTGGGACTAAAAAATCTACAACAAATTCAGTTATAATTGATTAAAAAACAAGTTTTAATGCTTTAATATGAACAGATTGGATTAGTACTAATAAGACCATTTATTCTATGCATCATAAGTTATTATTGATGAAAGATGATGGGAATATTGAGGAAGTCAAGGCCGACCATACATATTTCCATCTAAGCTTTTATTTATGTGGAGGCTAAACTATAGCAAGGGGAGATTGGAACAGTGAAGATAAATGCTTTACTTTCTCAGAAATCAGGAGAAAAAGTAATAAGTTAGGGTTAGTAAGATATGGTTTTTGATCTAATGGGACCATCTAAAAATGACAAAATAGGTTTTTAATGTATCAACCCCTCATGGAAATAGAAGAAATAAAAAAAATATTGTGGTATTGGTCTTTTACAAATTCAGAGATCTTAAAAAAATAGAATAAATGAGGAAAAGAACCTTAATTGGGATGACTATGTCTTCGAAGAAAATAAAGAAGAATAAAAGACCCTACAATTGGATGAATTTTCGAAAGTTCACCTATTGATTATGAAGAGTTTAAAATTGACAAACCAGATCGATTGGTGGAATCAATTTAGGTACTAAGAAAAATAAAATTATAACTTAAATGAGTGATAAAATTAGTAGTGACGACCAGACGTTGGTCATAGATTTTCTACGTGGATATAAGGATTGTTTTGCTTGGGAGTATCATGAAAGAACAAGTTTGAACTAGAAAATTGGTGGAACATATACTACCAATAAAAATGATACAAGCTAGTAAGACAATTGCCTCGATAAATAACCCATGAGTTTGAAACCGAAATGAAAAAAATTGAAATATGGCTGAAAGTTAGGTTAATTTAAACTCTCAAGTATGTGGAATGAATATCCTATATAGTTATCATTATAGAGAATGGCAAAGTAAGGGATTGCTTTGCTTTCAGGATTTTAAACGTAATAACACCTAAGGTAAAGTACCCAATACAAGTGATTGATCTATTGGCTAAAGAACCGGTTGTCTATATTATTATATCATTGATTGAAGACCAATCTGGGTTCAATCACATATACATATCCGAGGAAGATGAGCACCAAACTGAATTTAGGTGCGTAGTTAATCTAAGGGCATTCAAACGACTAAAACTGATTTTTTGTTTGATGAATGCAAATGTATATTATCAAAGGGGAATGAATATCATTTTTCATAATATGGTTGGCACCTTTTCGGGATGTTACATTGATGATATAATTGGGAAGTCCAAAAGCACATTAGACCGTATAAAGCATTAGGAAAAAACTTTTAAAAGGATTAGGATTTACTAATTGAAAATTAATCCTTTGAAATGTGCCTTTGGAGTTTTTGTTGGAAATTTCCTAAGTTATTTGGTACAAAAAAAGGAACTTATATGGACAAAAGCAAAACCAAAGATATAGTTGAAAGTAAGGCTCCTAAAACCCAAAACAAATTGCAAAGATTTTTAGGACATGTTAATTTTTTTAAAGATTAATTTCCAATGTTACTGGAGAAACTAAAATCTTTTCTCCCTTTTTGAATCTAAAAGATTGTAAAGAATTGAAATGGGGCGAAGTACATGAAATATCATTCCAAAAGATTACAAAATATTTGGCCAACCCTCTTGTGTTAGCTCTATTAAGGGATGACATGACTTTGAAGCTCTATATAAATATTGTTAAGTCTTCAATTGAGGTGTTGTTGGCTCAAAACAATAAAGAAAATAAGGAATAAGTTGTCTATTATCTTAGTACAGTTCTAAATAATTGAGAATGTAAATATTCCTTAATGGAAAAACTATGTTTAACATCTTACTTCGTAGCTACGATACTAAGATATTATCTATTCCCTAGAGAAGTCTTTGTAATCTCCAAATTTGATTTAATCAAATATATTCTTACCATTCGTATTATAAGAAATGATATTGGTAAATGGGTTTCAGCTATTTCAGAGTTGTATGTTCCTCAAAAGGTGGTAAAAGTCTAGAACTTGACTTATTTCTTAATAGACCACCTTTGTAAGGATGAGTCTGAGGGAAAATATGAGACATGATATGTATCTCTAAGACCTTGAAAACTATGGTTTGAGGGTTTGAAGACTGAAATCATGTCAGGATTATGAATATCCATAGAATCCCTTGACCATATCAAATCCAAACATGTGTATAAACTGGAAAGCATTTCGTGTTCAAATAATTTAGTAGACTATAAAGCAACCATAATTTAGTAGAATATAAAGCCCCTATGATTGAAATCTATGGGTGTTCTCAATTATTTATAAGTCAATTAACTAGTAACCATTTATACCTAAACAACCTTACATATATTATCAAAATTCGATGAGGTTACTCTAAATTACATCCTAAGGGTTTTAAATGAAGAAGCTAACGAAATGGTTCAATAAGATTCTGGTTTTAATCCCTATGAAAGTTTCGAAGGAAGTTTAAAATTGAATTCAATCACCAAATTTCTACCTTTCATTCAGAATAAGTTGCCCTTGGTGGAAATTAGTAATATTAATGTTCATGAAGACCGGAGGAAGTCCATAATTAAATAGTTAACCAATACTAACAGTAAAGTTGGTAGAGTAGTTATATTAAGATCCATTAACTATGTAGTGTATGCTAATAAATTATTCAAAAGGGGAACATGGTTATATTTGGCTAACAATCCAAAACAATTACATATAACTCACCAAGGGATGCTAATAATGTTATCAACATGGTCCTACTAAGCATATATTAGATGTTGACCTCCAATATGTGGTGAAACCTTGGCCATATTGAGTGTGGAAAATAAATGTGATTAGAAAAATATATCCTCCATCTTCGAAGCTATATGGTTTCAAAATAGTGGAAATTGACTACTTCACAAAATGTGTTGAATTCAAGACTGTTGATACCAAAATTAATATGCTGATGTGGACGAATAGTATGAAGACACGTGTCAATCTACGTGGCACAATAACAGCGAGGAAGATCATTTACTGAACAACCATGGTTGGTACCGAGCAACGAGAATACACCGAGGAGCTCTATCATGCCGAGGAACTCCATCCGAGGAACTCCATCATCCCCAGATACTCTAAGGACTCCGAGGAACTCTTGATCAACGAGCAACTAAGGCGGTCCGAACTGCACCTCGGCCGTGTCATTAATTATCAGACGGACAACTGTTCAACTATTCATTAGATTCTTGACGCACACGCCGCATTAAATGTATTACCCATTCATATGTATATCATTTAATGTATTGGACCTTTCATGTACAGCCTTGAGGCTATAAATACCTTGTATCAATCCCATTCAAAGGGACGGGAATTTATTGAGAGAACTTGTAATCAAGAATTCCACAAACACTCAGCAATAACATAACAGTGGACGTAGGCTTTATTCCTAGCCGAACCACTTTAAAAATCTTTGTCTTATTTATTTATCTGTGATTGAATAATTAGAGCGATCTAGTTTTTTACATCAACAGATTGGCGCCGTCTGTGGGAAACGACTGTTGTTATCGTTTTTCATAAAAATCATTTATCACCAATGGCAGATAATCCGGAATCCAGTAATCGAAATGCTGGAAATACTGGAAATCTTCCAAATCCATCTGCATCTCCAGATCTGGCCGGAATTATGATGAATCTGGCTCAGGGACAAACCGCCATGCAAGAATCTATGAGGCAACTCCTTCAAACTCTTCAAGGCGGTGTACCTACTCATTCAGGGCAAAGGACTGATCATGGGCAATCACGATCCAGACGTATTGGGTCATATCGCAATGGGGAATCCAATGATTCTTCTTATCAACCTGGGCGAACTTCATCAATACGGGCTACGGATACAGATCAACATATCTCTCTTTCTCCGGAGAGAACTAGCGCTTTAGAAAGATTAAGCAGGGTGTCTCCTTTCAGTCGGTTAGGACCAAGGAGGAACATGAGTCCACCTAGGGCTCCATCAGGAAGTTTTCGACCACCACCAGGTTTGAGAGAAGGATCTGCACAATCACGACCAATTACTCGTCGAGATAAATCTCAGGAAGCTACGTCAGAGCAATCAGTTGCTCGGACTAAGCGGCCCGAGGAAGGGAATGAAGCATGGAAAGGTTCCATTCAACGATTGGAGGATAGACTGGGAGAAATGGCTAAGGCGAGGAACCCCTTACAGAGAACTTTTGTTCAAGGGACACCTTTTGTGCAAGCCATTGTGGATTTCCCTACACCGTCGAAATTCAAAGCACCTGTAGTGACCCCCAAGTACGATGGAAAGACAGATCCCGTACTTCATATAGAACAGTACCAAGCTGCTGCAGATATTTATGCTGTCCCCGACGAGATGAGGTGTAGAGCATTCTCGGGAACTCTTACCGGATCTGCACAGATATGGTACAATAATCTTCCTCGGGGTAAGATTTTAACTTTTGTTCAGTTAGCCGAGCTGTTTATTGGTAATTTTTGTTTTGGAGCAAAACCAGTAAAGCGAGTAGCGCACTTACTAAGTGTTAGACAAAAATCAGGAGAAAGTACTAGAGATTACATAACTCGTTTCAATAACGAGAAGTTGGAAGTCATAGATTATGAAGAAAAGACAGCAATCACTGCTTTGATGAGTGGTTTGCTGCCTAACAAGCTATACTATACTCTGGCCAAAGATCCGCCTAAAAATATGTCGGAATTGATGGCAAAGGCGGCCAAAATCATGAATGCCGAGGAGGCTATGACTGCGAAGAAGAATATGGATAAAGAAGTTAAAGTGGAGGTCGACAACTCTAAGAAGAAAGATCAGAAAGGTAATGGTGGTGACAAACATTCCAGAAATAACAGGATAAAGTTGGAAGCCCTAAAGAAGTATGATAATTATACTCCATTGAAAATGGGTATTAATCATGTTTTAGAAGAGATCAGGAATAACGAGGAAATCAAATGGCCAGAGAAACTGAAGACAGATCCAGACATGAGGAATAAGACCAAATATTGCGAGTTTCACAAAGATCATGGCCATATGACCAAAAATTGTATAGCCCTTCAGAACGAGATTGAAACACTCATTCGAAGAGGAAAATTATCAAAGTATGTAGATCGCAGAGGTGAGAGGACAAATGAGGACAGAATTAGAAAGAGATCTAGATCTCCTCGTCGTGCAGAGGATAAAAATAGGAGGGACCATGAAGAGGATCCAGATGATGACCCCGATCTTCCCAAGAAGCCAAGAAAACCTGAACGAGAGGTATTTTCCATACGTTTTGGATCATTTCATTGTAACGTTATTACAGGGGGAGATGCAGGAGGAGGAGACCTTACTGCAGAAAGAAAAGCTTATCTCGGAGAGGCTCAAGCTTGCTCATATATTCAGCGAATAAACCTGGCCGAGGATGATCGTCCGAGGAAGGTAAACAAAGAGAAGCTAGTAATTGGTTTTTCAAAAAACGACCTGGCAGGTGTTCTTTACCCTCATGATGATCCTTTGGTGATCAAAATGAGAATGAAGGACGTGATCATTTCAAGGGTGTTGGTAGACAATGGTAGTTCGGCAGACATCATGTACTATTCATGCTTTAATAGCCTGAATTTGAAATTATCTCAATTGGAACCTTATCACAGACCCCTTCTGGGTTTTGCTGGCGAGAAAGTTTTTCCACTGGGGACGATCAAGTTGGATATATTCATTGGAACCTGGCCTGTTTGTCGAACAGAAAGAATACGATTCTTTGTGATGGATAAGAATGTGCAATCGGCCTACAACATCATCATGGGAAGAGTTGGATTGAAGAAGTTCGAAGCCGTTCCTTCAACAGTACATCAATGTTTGAAATTCCCAACAAATTTTGGAGTTGGAGTGGTGAAAGGTGATCAAAAAGTAGCTCGGGAATGCTATTATTCGTCGGCCGAGCAAGAAGAACTAGAAGGATCGATGAAAAAGACTACTACTTATCAAGTGGATGAATGTACAGAAATTGAAACTCTTGATCCTAGAGATGAGTCCCAACTTGTGAAAGGGCAAGTGGTAGAATCTACAGAAAATGTTATTCTGGACGACGAACATCCTGAACGAATAACCCAGATAGGTTCATCGTTGGATATGTCAATAAAAGAGGAGTTGATAACTTTCTTGAAGAATAGGAAAAATACTTTTGCTTGGAGTCATGAAGACATGCCAGGAATAGATCCAAACTTCTTATGTCATGAACTCAATGTGAATAAGGAGATTAAACCTGTAAAGCAGAGAAGAAGGGTGTTTAGTCCCGAGAAGAACCAGGCCATACAGGAGGAAGTCGAGAAACTCCAGAAAGCCTAATTCATTGAAGATGTAAAATATCCAGATTGGTTGGCAAATGTGGTGATGGTAAAGAAGAAAAACAACAAATGGAGAATGTGTGTCGATTTCACCGATCTCAATAAGGCATGCCCCAAGGATCATTTTCCATTACCCAGAATTGATCAACTGGTGGATGCTACCTCGGGACACGAGCTACTCAGCTTCATGGATGCTTACTCTGGCTACAACCAGATCAAAATGAAACCTGAAGACAGGGAAAGTACTTCTTTTATTACCCCTAGGGGAACTTATTGTTATAATGTTATGCCTTTTGGTTTAAAAAATGCAGGTGCAACATATCAGCGGTTGATGAACAAGGTTTTTACCGAACAAATCAGCCGCAACATGGAGGTCTATGTCGATGACATGCTCACTAAAAGCAAGAAAGCGGCTGATCATTTGGTTGACTTGAGTCAAACTTTTGATCAATTGGATAAATACCAAATGAAGCTTAACCCGACGAAGTGCACCTTTGGAGTACGAGAAGGAATGTTCCTCGGATACATCGTCAATCAGCGAGGTATTGAGGCAAATCCAGATAAGATCAAAGCTCTTCTAGGGCTGCGATCTCCGACGACGAAGAAAGAAGTGCAGAGTCTTACCGGACGAGTTGCAGCGCTCAACAGATTTGTATCTCGAGCAACTGATAAATGCATACCATTCTTCAAAACACTTCGAAAAACCTTTGAATGGAATGAGGAATGTGAAAAAGCTTTTCAAGACTTGAAGAAATATTTGGGAGCACCCCCACTGTTGTCCAGACCAATAACAGGAGAAAAGTTGTATTTGTATTTGGCAGTATCAGAGAACGCAGTCAGTTCAGCGTTGATCAGATTGGAGAATGGAGTCCAGAAGCCAATTTATTACACAAGTAAGGCTTTCCGAGGTGCAGAAATCAGGTACCCAAAGCTAGAAAAATTGGCATTGGCACTAATTGAAGCAAGTAGAAGAATGAGGCCATATTTCCAAGCCCATACCATCATCGTTTATACTGATATGCCATTGAGACAAGCCCTCCATAAGCCAGAAAAATCAGGGAGACTGATGTACTGGGCAGTAGAACTTGGTGAATATGATATTGTGTATGAGCCCAGATCATCATTCAAGGGGCAAGCTGTAGCAGATTTTATAGCAGAGTTCACGTACCCTGATACCCCCGAGGAGCAAAAGGTGCCTGCTGATCTACCTGTGGACGATACAGGATCAACAGAAACATTTGCTGACCTACCTGTGGACGATACAGGATCAGCAGAAATAGGTCCAAACCAGCCAAGGTTGGTAAAAGGACTTGTGGATGTAGAGAAATCATTATATTCAAACTCAGACCAACCACGGTTGGTAAAAGGGTACGAGCAGATGACTGACGAGGAGCGAAAGATACCGGGGGATGATGGAAGAAAACAACAGATATTTTATCGAGGAACTCTGACAGATAAGAAATTTGAAGACGAAATACCTACATGGAGATTATATGTAGACGGATCATCCTGCACAGCTGGTTGTGGAGCAGGAATTGTTTTGATCACTCCAGACGAGATTGACATGGAATATGCTTTGCGATTCCAATTCAAAGCCTCTAACAATGAAGCGGAGTATGAGGCCATGATAGCAGGTCTTAATCTAGCAAAGACTATGGAAGCACAACAATTGATGGTATTCAGTGATTCTCAATTAATTGTGTATCAGATGATGGGAATGTATGCGGTTAAAGGAGATTTAATGATCAAATATCATGCAAAGGTGATGAAATTGTTGACAGAATTTAAGGCCATTCAATTGGTGAGAATACCGAGGATGGAGAATGTACAAGCAGACGCACTGGCCCGACTAGCATCAGCTACTCGTACCGAGATGCGAAGAACCATACCGATTGAAGTATTAGAAGGTCGGAGCATAGATGAAGATCTGACAACGAATGTGATTACCCTTGATTTAGGACCATCTTGGATGGATCCAATCAGGAAATATGTTGAAGAGGGTGAATTGCCGGAGGACAAACTCGCTGCCAAGAAACTGAAGTATAAAGCTGCTCGGTATGTATTAACTAATGGTATTTTATATAGACGAGGAATTATGGCAGGTTTGCAGAGATGTGTACATCCCACCGAGGTGAAAGAATTGATTGAAGAAATCCATGAAGGATCTTGTGGAGCTCATGTAGCAGGTCGAACACTTTTACAAAGAGTGATGACACAGGGATATTACTGGCCGACAATGAGGGCTGATTGTATAGCCTATGCCAAGAAATGTGACAAGTGCCAACGTTTTTCCTCCATCCGACGAACTCCACAAGCATTGCTAACACCAATAACTTCCCCTTGGCCATTTGCCATGTGGGGAATTGATTTGGTTGGACCACTGCCGACCACCCGAGGAAGATTCAAGTATCTCGTAGTTGCAGTGGACTATTTTACTAAGTGGGTGGAAGCTGAGCCTCTTATCAATATGACGTACGAGAAGGTATACCAGTTCGTATGGAAGAATATCATTTGTCGATATGGTCTCCCTCATGCTTTCATCACAGATCATGGAACACAATTTGATAATGAAGAATTTGCTGCCTATTGTCATCAGTCGAACGTTTTGAAATTTCATTCAGCACCAGGCCATCCCCAAAGCAATGGACAGACTGAAGTGACGAACAGAACATTACTGAATGGGTTGAAAAAGAGGCTAAGTGAAGCTAAAGCAAATTGGATTAATGAGCTCCAATCAGTATTATGGGCCTACCGAACAACTCCCCGAGCAGCAACTGGAGAATCACCATATATGCTAGCATTTGGAAGTGAGGCTGTGATACCGGCCGAGTTGGGTCTCCCAACGCATAGAGTGCTGAATTTCAACTCTCCGATCAGTGACTTGATGAGAAGAATGGATTTGGATATGCTCGAAGAAGTAAGAGAAGAGGCAGCCATTAGGAATGCTGCTTATCAACAACGAATAGCTCTGTTCTACAACAAAAAGGTGAAGAAATGCGATTTGAAGGAGGGTGATTATGTGCTGAAGAAAGTCATTCAAAAACAGAATAAACTGGAAGCAAACTGGCATGGACCTTACCGAGTTACAGAGGTTGTTCGACCTGGAACCTACAGAATAGCAACTCTAGAAGGAGAAGAATTTCAGAATGCATGGAATGCTGAACACCTGCGAAAGTATTATCAGTAATGTAAAATGTAAAGCATTTCCTTCATTATGAATAAAACGAGGATGGTTCACCATTTTCTTTCTGTTGAAAGTTTTTCGGGGAATACTAGTGTTGAACACTACACTGCTTGATAACAAGAAGAAGACTGCTCTACGGAGCCATGCTCTACGGAGTCAAGCTCTACGGAGCGCTCTACGGAGCAAAAGTGCTATAAGTAGCCAACCTCCTTTGGTTAGGAGGATAAGCTCTACGGAGCGCTCTACGGAGCAAAAGTGCTATAAGTAGCCAACCTCCTTTGGTTAGGAGGATAAGCTCTACGGAGCGCTCTACGGAGCAAAAGTGCTATAAGTAGCCAACCTCCTTTGGTTAGGAGGATAAGCTCTACGGAGCGCTCTACGGAGCAAAAGTGCTATAAGTAGCCAACCTCCTTTGGTTAGGAGGACATGCTCCAAGGAGCCAAAAAGTTCGAAAGAACCCTACTACTCCTTTGATTAGGAGGTGTAAACCAGCATGATCAACTACGGTTGGTAAGACTTTATATACTCTCGCATTACAGCTTATGTTGGTCGGGAGGTAACATTATTACAAAAAGTTCTTTAAAGAACAAAATATTCCAAACTGTACCAAGTATGGTTGGTCGGGGATAAAAACCCACTAACTGTAGTTGGTCGACGAGGATAAAAGTATTGACCTTAGTTGGTCGGACACATGTTTATATTTGAAAATTGAACCAAGTATGGTTGGTCGGGGATAGAAACCCATCAACTGTGGTTGGTCGACAAACATTATTTATCCACCTTGGTTGGTTGGAAACAATTTTGAACAATTTATGCTTATTATAAATTCTAATTTGGTTGATGAACCATATAATTTGCAAACAGAAAAATAGCTATTGGCAAAACAGAAAATGAAATTCTTTCATTAAGATAAAAATGTATTACATGTTACATGTATGTGCTAACTATTACATTAAAGATTCCTACTCTATTGGTTTCTTTCCTTTATCCTTTGAGACAGGTTCCTCGCCGGCAGGAGGATCCTCTAGACAAAGAGGAGAATTAATAAAGTTCATGTCCTTCAGCATTCTGACATTCATTATTGTAGGAGTATCCAACAGATGCTCAGGACGAGATACTTCAACTTGAGAATGAAGGTTATAATCACCAAGATATTTAGAGATCAAACTCCGAGGAATGGAACGAGCAGGAATCCATGCCATATCCAATTTATAGGGAGGAACAGGCAAGTCTAGCAATCCAGGAGCATGATAATCCCATAAATAATGACCTCGTTCCAATTTTAATACACCCTGGGCGTTCAACCATCCCTGCTTATAACCTTCGTTGTTAGCATTTTCAAGGCGATCATCCAAATGGTAAAGAGCTTCATTATAGCCTGCATTCCAGAACTCCCGAGGCTGTTTATGGAATTGGAAAGTTAATCTATCTACTTGCTCGAGAAAGTTCTTGATAAGAGCATCTTTATTATTCAGAGCAGACTTCATCGCGGCCAATTGGTCCTCTAAAGATAAGTTTTTCTTAGACAAATCAGACAGAGCACGATCCTTAACATTCAGTTGGAATGCTTGAGTTTCCAGAGTAGATTGGGTGCGAGATTCTTCAACACTACGGCTAAGAACTCTTGATCGGATCCGAGAAGCAACTGGAGAATTTTGCTCCTCGACGATTCTTCCTCGTCCCCGAGAACTCCTTCCTCGTCCCCGAGCAGTCACAGGAATAATAGACTTTTTCAAGTCATCCAACTCTTGCCTTAGTTTGGCGTTTTCAACCTCTAGAAACGAAAAACCTTCATCAGTAACTGGTACTAATGCAGTGGAAGAGGAGGCAACGGATTCATATTGAGCCAATCTTTTCTGCAGACTATTATTTTCTTGTTCCAGGATCTCGGCAATTTGTCGGCAGGCTTCAACTTCACCTTTTAGGGTCCTTTCCCTAATGTCATATGCAGCAATGATCTTTTTATGACCTGTATCAGAGGAAAGTTGTTGATATCTATTTTCATATTCCTCGTGTAATGAAGCCATCGATTCATTGTGCTGGCCTTGGAGATCCTCTAAGGAACAATGCAGCTCTTCAATCAAGTCATAATAAGCGACATTGTTAGCTACAGCTCGGTCGAGTAAATTTTTCAAGTACCGATAAGCCTCAGTCGCCTGTTCTGAAGCATCATGACCAAGAATGTCAGCAATTTCAGAAGAACTAAGGTTTGTATGACCAGCCCTATAGTATTGGTGACATTGCTGCATCAGCTCGGTATCATGAGAAGAGATTAGTTCCATTCTAGCAACAAACTAAAGACAAGAAAAAGACAACAATCAACAAAGAATCATCAATAACGGCGATGAGTAAAGAAGTATTTTATTAGATCATAAAAGGATTACAGTGTTCGATTACAAATGATAAAAGATAAGAATGATACCGAACAACTTCACACCTTTTCCTTGTCTCCCAAGACTTTCTCGGGAGGCTGGGACGAGGAGCTCGGTTGCTCGGTGATAACAACAGCTTGATCGGCAGAAATCTTCTCGGTAGGAGGAGGCATAGAAGAAATATCCTCAATGACAGAGGGTTGAGAAGCAGAGATTGGGACATCCACAGCCATGGAAGATTCATCTGAAGCAGGTTCATCTTCTTCTTCTTCCACAATTGGTGGAGGAGGACCAGGGAGATGCCGTTGGAATAGCTCAGAATTGTCTTGGATTTTTAGCTCTTGTAGAGCAGCTACCCAACCGTCATGCAAGTATTTCAACTCCCCATATTTGACTTGAGATGTCATAGCTGCAATCCCTTTATCCCATCCTTTTTCCCAACCAGCACTGAAATGTTTCCTAACTGCAACTTTTCTTTTCAACTGCTCCGAGGAGAGTTTGACATCCAATTGTTCTTTCTGGATTTTGATGTCTCGCAGGATAGACAGTTCTTCTTCTGCCTTCTTCAGTTGGTCATCGCACCTTTGCTGATTGACCTCTAAGCTTTTCACCTTCTCCTCCAAATTCTTGGAGGTTTCAGCCATCTTCATCTTATCAGCCTCAGCTGCAGCCAATTTTTTCTCCCAGGCAGCTTTCTCCTCGACGTACTGCTGGCGAGATTCTTTCACAGATTGGGCTAAACCCAAGAGGGCATCGTCAACATCGGACGAGGAACTAGAAGCTTTAATAGCTTGATCTTTCTTCACGATGGTATTGAAACAGTTCACCAGCTGAAAGATAAGAAAAACAATAGAGTCAACACAAATACAAGAGTTCAGGAAAAAGAAAAGAAAGACCAAAGGTATGAGAAATTTACTGAAGAAAGATGGCGAGCAGCTAGGGATGTCAGTGTATCCCTAGGAATCTTTTCATCAACCCCGAGAACCTCGGGTATAACTGAGCTCGTTGAAGAGCTCGGAAGAATGATTTTTGAAATACTACTACCACCAGCGGGTAGAGAAGATGCAGTTCCAGCAAGATTAACCGAGGATGATTTCCTCAATCTCTTCAAAGGAGGGTCAGCAGCATCAACCAAGGAAGAGGTCTTGGTCGGAGAGATTGTAATTACATCAGCACTAGCATTTTTCTTGCTCGGGGCCACTGGGGGCTTCTCGGCAACTTTGGAGGAACTAACATCTACTTTTTTAGTCCCCTCTGGGACATCAATTTTACCTTTCTTTGCTTCAACAGCAGAAGAAATTTCACCAAATAGAGCAGGAGGAGCTCTTTTCTTGCCCATTCTCTGAGATAGGGGAATATGAGAATCTGAAGATGAACTTTCTGGTGTTGAGGCTGGTTCAACAGGGCGAGCAGTATAAGAGGTTGTGTAGCTCTTATACTGCAGCAAATATGATGCAGATCTAATATGCTCGTCTGCAATCGTCTTATGCAAATTCCAGATAAGTTTTAAATGCTTGATATTCACTTCCGACTCTTTTGGAGTTTTTCTTTTACTATCAACTGCAAATAAATACATAAATCTCAGTCATACATTTTGTCAAACATGATGAAAACGCAATTTCATAAGTAAAATAAAAATGAAAAATAAACATATCCCATTGCCGTATGGGGGGCATCTGGGACCGTTGTATACTTCATTCCCAGATAAAGGCGCGTGTTGCCAATTTTTTATGACCAACCCATGCTCAAAATAATCTCTATTTGAATCAGGGAGGTTAACTACAAGGGCTCTATTTAAAAACCTAGTTTTTAAATAATAAACATTATCTAAAGTGGCCCATTTATAGCAGTACATGATTTCTGGGATCCCTATACGAGTCCCATGAGTTAGATTTAACTTGTGCACCCCGTTAATTATTCTCCATGAATTGGGGGCTATTTTTGCAGGAACAAGATCAAAATATTGACAAAACTCAAGACATAATGGGTTTGGGGGAAAAGAAAAACCACATTCAGCAATGAAAAGACTGGGGAACCAATGTCCCTCAGCCAATCGAAAGTAATCTAAAGGCTCAGAAAGAACCTCTAGAATTACCCAAGAAGGAATGGAAAAGTCAGAACGAAATTTCTCAGCAGATTCAACAATATAAACCATATTGAATAAAAGAGATGCAGAAGAAAGGAAGAAGATCTTACAGAAAGAAAGGAGATATGTTGACAACGAACGGAAACAATGATGAACACACAAGAGAGAGGAAGAGAATAGAAAACTTGAAGGCAGAAAAATGGAAAGTGTAAACGACGGTATGGTTACCAAAGGAGTTTAAATACTTTGCATTGGGAAGCGGCGAAAGAAATGATTACTAAAAAGAAACTACTGAACTTCCGGCGGCTAAAAAGACAAAAGTTGCACGAAGATCGAAGCGCTTGTAAAAAAGGCGGAAACTGCGAAATGAGAAGGAAATTTGAATACAATGCTCCTAAAACCCAGGAAGGTCATTTAATATTACCATATACCGAGAAAGAATGTCCCATACTCCTCAAAGTTCGAAATATGAAACATTGGGGGCTTCTGTTGATACCAAAATTAATATGCTGATGTGGACGAATAGTATGAAGACACGTGTCAATCTACGTGGCACAATAACAGCGAGGAAGATCATTTACTGAACAACCATGGTTGGTACCGAGCAACGAGAATACACCGAGGAGCTCTATCATGCCGAGGAACTCCATCCGAGGAACTCCATCATCCCCAGATACTCTAAGCACTCCGAGGAACTCTTGATCAACGAGCAACTAAGGCGGTCCGAACTGCACCTCGGCCGTGTCATCAATTATCAGACGGACAACTGTTCAACTATTCATTAGATTCTTGACGCACACGCCGCATTAAATGTATTACCCATTCATATGTATATCATTTAATGTATTGGACCTTTCATGTACAGCCTTGAGGCTATAAATACCTTGTATCAATCCCATTCAAAGGGACGGGAATTTCTTGAGAGAACTTGTAATCAAGAATTCCACAAACACTCAGCAATAACATAACAGTGGACGTAGGCTTTATTCCTAGCCGAACCACTTTAAAAATCTTTGTCTTATTTATTTATCTGTGATTGAATAATTAGAGCGATCTAGTTTTTTACATCAACAAAGACCTTAAAGTCAGTGACCCAAATTGAAGTAGTTGATTATTTAGAAGATATTATGTACATGTATGGGAATCCTCAAACTATCACTTCTGATAGTGAAAGAAATTTTTAGGCAGCAATGGTAACTGATTTTATCTATAGGTTGGGGATACATTTAACCAAATCAAAGACATATTATGCCCAATCCAATGGGCCGGCAGAAGCTACAAACAAGGTGATAAAAGACACTTTAAGTAAGGTTGCTAAAAATTATCCCCGAGACTAGCATAACTTAAACTAGAAGTATTATGGGCATATAAGCCCTATAAAACATCAAGTAGAGAGAGAACCTCTTTATGTTTTGACATATGTACATGATGTTATACTTCTAATGGAAATCACACTAAATTCATTAAGGGTTGTATCCTAAAATGAGTTAAAAATTCAAGGTTATATTAGTCTGTGTACATGGAGATAGAAAACATAAATAAAGAAATGGTCGGAGCATAAATAATATTTTTTTCCAAAAGAACAAAGTATCTTGAAGTTACAATAAATGAGTAAAAAAAGGACCTTCAAAGAAGGAGATATATCATGAAAAATAGTTCTTCCACTAAGGTCAAAATATCCAACCTATGGAAAGTAGTCTCCTAAATGGGAGGGGTCATTCCAAAGATATAAAGTATTTAAATGTGGGTTCTATCACCTCAATGACTTGAATGGTCATATCCATATTAGTAAAAATAATGCCAAATTTTTAAAACCATATTATCCAATAATATAGGAAGCAAGGCAATTACAAAGTAACAACATAAATAAAATATTTCATTCAATTGTCACTAAAATGTTAAAGTACCAATGACCTAAAATTGGTCCAAAAACTTTAGTACACTGATATCTGCAATAAAATCTGAAGTTGTCTTCAAAAATTGAATTAACATATTTGGTATTGACATCTTGATCCCTAACACAAAGAAATAAAACCTCAATAGTCTCTATGTTAGACACATGAGGTTTGGGAGGTAAAGAGTCCCTTATGGTTATGGAATCTTCAACATGGGTGGATTTAGAGCCTAAAAACAAAAGAAAGGGTTGATTAATAACCCATTATAAACAATAAAAAATGGATTAGAAATGTAATAAAATGTATAATAGGAGGAACGCCTTCAACTATATCTAGAGCAGGGGAGAGATCACTTTCCCATGCCTTAGAGGGGAGCATTTTGCCTTTAGTTTTATTCCTTCAAAGCTCTCCAATCAGCTTGGTAATGGGGGATCAATAGGATAAATATAGAGGTATAAAGATTTAGATTGACTGGAAGAAGAAGCTAAAGGTCTTTTAAGAGTATGGTTTAAAATTACTTCCTCTTCTTGCTCATCTTCCTCTTGTTCCTCTCTCATATTTCAAGTTGTTGCATTTATTACAAGAAAATATCTCCCCTAAGATAAATCCATCACCTTTTCATCTTCATTGTCCTCTAGTAGGATAAATTTCTTATTCTTTAAATATGAGGATCTAGATGATACTTTAACCCTAGTGGGAAAACTCTCATGAATTGAAACATGAGTTGTCTCCACAAACTCTTCACCTAAAAATCAATTGGATAAGTCATTAAACGGTCCAAGCGCAGCAACTAAATGGGGAAAAGTATGGAAGATCTAGGAATTTTCTTACCAGGAAGTGGAGAAAAGATTTTTGAAATCATGATGGGAGGCTTTATACTAACATCCATGTGGTTTTACCGCTAATTATCAAAGGCAGGCGTGGTCGCACCAAAAAAGTAGAAGCCCACAAACTAAAGGTTTTAAGTACGTCTTTATAAATCAACAACCTCCTCAATATAACCTCCTTGGTTACATAATAGGACCTAGTGAAAATAAGAGAATTATACAAGCCCCTTATAGGCACTGGGATAAGAGAATTAACCAAGCCCCTTATAGGCACTAGGATTATTTAGACTAGACTAGACTAAACTACCTTAAGAAATAGGGAGGCATATATATCTCCCCTACAAATTTTTTAGCAATGGTTTTGGGAGGTTTTGTTTCTGAAAACAAGTCTCTAGCAATTAAGAAACTTACCCAATTATCATAAATGGCCCTGTTAGGGGCAAACCCGAGAGGGTTTTATTCTTAAAAATATGTATGTCATTTGCTTTTTAGTAAAGGTGTGTCAATTCATTTTGAAATAAGAATCACGGTTATAAAAAGGCCTTATATTAATTCTTTAAATATATTATAGACATGTTGGTCAATTGTACTTAGTAAGAATTCTGATGAGTTAAGATCGAAATTTCTACCATTGAATAATTCACAACCTAGATAGGAAGTTGGCATCCTATCGAAATAGTTGTGGTACAATCCTACTGGTTTATCTCAAACTACAAGAAGTTGGTTTAAGGTTTGAGCACTTATTTTATAGTTATAAGGAATATTATGAACGATACATTCATGAATGTATTGAAAAAATCCACCCTTGAGATTTTAAGCCTAAGGGTTGTCATGATTAGACTTAGGTAATCTCACACCATTTTAATGAGGATTATGAGGATTTTAGTGCTTGCATAATTATTTCTTTGACTACTATAGGTGAGATTATATTTTATATTAGGTTAATAGATCCCCCAAGATAGGGCAATCGTTGTGTAGGTAGGTTTGATATCATAATTTGGAGGAATCTGCATACAAGAGATACCTTGTATTGTGATAGATTGATAGATGTATATTTTTTTTCCACTTGTAAAACCAGACCGATGGATTATTTTATATTCCTGGTGGAGTAACAAGTAAGTTAAATCGAAAAATCAAGGAAATGAACGGATGCTGATTAAAATAAATTAACAACAAATTAATTTGATCAACGGGTATCGAAATCTTATTGTGGGGAATTATACTATGTACCATGATTAACTTTGCAAAAAAATCTCTAAGTAAGTTTAGAAATAATTAAATTAGAGTGCATTCGTGACTATTTAGTAGAGTTCATCACGATTAAATATATAAAGGAAATAAATTACGGGGTTGTAATATGACACCCCGCCAAATTAAATACCGGGTGATCAGTCCTTTATTAAATTAAAATCAAGGTGAACGATTGGTTCATTCTTAGCATCACGGTCGCAAAATAAAATTTCCACTTTAAACACCCTAAATAATTAAGCTAAGTGTCAAAATAATTTTAAAACTTTATTTCCATTTTATTAAATCCAAATATGAAAACCTCTTTAAATAACCAACAATTTAAGAACTCTGACATACTAAAGATGGATAATAACACATAAGAATTAGATTCATCCATATAAACCAAACCAGTTTATACTATAAATAAAACCATCCTGACAGTAATTAAATCCCAAAGAGTACCAACTAATGGAAATATAAAGGAACGTAAATCTCTGACAAAAATCAAAATTGAATAGAGAAACGGGCGACACATGCCCTAACTAATAAGAACTAAAAGTAAGAGTGTAGTCAACAATGAGGTCGTCTAAGCAATGGCCTGCAACTCCCACATAAGCACTAGCACGTCCGGTTCAAAGAACCTAAGCATGACGCCCCTGTGGCTGGGCACCAATATTATATAAATATATATATATACAAGAGAGAAGAAATAACAGGAAATCGGTCAGAGCCCGAGTGCAAAAAAGGTTAAAATTAGTTTAGCAAGTATTTAAAATGCTTACCGGCTAATGCAACAACCATGTTAGTATCCGACACTCTCTTGAGATTTCTCACCTCTCATTCTAGTGTGCATGCCTACCGTACTAATAAATCTCATAAGTTTCCCTAACTTATTCCATAAGGTTTTATCAGGTGACAAGCGAAGTTATGATATTTATTTTATGAAATCATTCTCTTCGAGATTTTTACGTTATTTAGGACAACTCATTTCCCTTATAAGGTTCCCGAACGCTTATAATAAAATTGAAGCATTTATTCATTACTTATCTACTTATACGCACAGTAGAAAGTTCCCATATAGATATACGTATATATATTAGTCACACATAGAATATATATACTAACAGCACCCCACATAAAACCTATGTGCTGGCATACTCTGCTATCAAGTCCTCGTATCACACAAACTAAGGGAAATACTAGTCCGGAATTACTCTCGAACTGTATTAACACAATACACAAACAAATGCAGGCGAAGCATAGTTCCAGGTCCTAAGAGGTTAGCACATACCCTCACGTCTCTTAGAACATATGACTATCATTTTCGGATAGCCTGTATCGAAGATACTATCTTCTAGGGTACGAGTCAATATCCCCCATAAAGGTCCAATCAAGATAAGACCGTCCCGGTGCGAAAACCCCCGTGATAGCAAGTAGTCTAATTATGATTTTTACACAGATATATAATATACACAATCACACAGTCATATATATAAATATTCACATTTCTAAATTTGGTGCGCCCATAACCCATAATTATAATTATTCGCTCTTTGCACATTTTTACTTGATTATCTCGCATAACGAATTTGTCACTTTTATTCTCATATATATAAGTTACTCCATACTTACTTCTCGTCTCTAGAAGTATTCTATCTCCCTAAGCATAATTTCAGTAAGCACTCTCACTTACCTTCTAGTTTAACTTCCTTACAAGTCTCGACCTTTTATTAAACGTACGCATGACTTCATATGTATGAATAACTCCCCGTTAACCTTTAATTTCATCTTACATTAAGTTCTCACTAAACGGAGTTTACCTAGACCCTACTGGTCCTATTTGTATCCCATTATGCTCTAAAAATAATAATAAAGGGTTACTACGCATTTTAAATCGGATTAAGCCAACATAAGGGGAAAATGCAGTTTTCCAGGAGGGGTCGATCGATCGAGGAAATGGGGTCGATCGATTGATGTTCTTAGGTCGATCGATCGATCAAGCAGTTATGACGAAAACTGCATTAACCCAGTTATGGGTTTGCCTCTCCAACCTCAACCAAATCTCCATATATCCTTCCCAACTCCCAACCAACATTACTACAAGTACTATATACCTAAACCCATGATTTTCTACGTAACATATGTCCCAATTCATCAATTATAACAATTTAATGGGTAAAAAAGTTTTTAAACTTCAAGAACCCCAATTTTTATTTTTCTTTCAATTGTTCCCATTCTTTTTCAGATTTCCTACTTCTAAATCCATACAAATTCGTTGTTTATCCTCTACATGTGATTTAGATGTCCAGAATATGATTACTTCTTCTTCAACATGTGATTTTAAGTCTCAAAACGATACTTTCTTTCATGAAACAAGTTCTGAACAACCTTAGACTAACATGATTGAGACATCAACTAAAAAATAAAGCAAGATAGATACTTGCCTCGAAATTAAGTTTCTAATTTATGGAAGAAAGTGGTACGGTTGCATTCCCCGTCGCGCGATCTACGACTCGGTGGTGGTGGCGGTGCAAACGGTTGAGTTTTCGGCCTTGAATTGCTTGGGAAGCTTTCCCTCTTCTTCTCTAATGGTTGTTCTTTGATTTTGCTCTTGTTAACCCTAGAGGACAACTCCTAAAGGCTGATATAACCTTGGGAAATTCGTGGGTTTAATTGCCGAAAAATACAAAATGTCCACAATACCCTCCCGGGATGCTAATTAGGCCAAAAAATGCCCCGAGACCCAAACTAAACCCCCGGGTACATTATTTTGACTATCTCGACCCTTCCGGACACATTAGGGCACTCGAAATGACCATACGGGTAACTTATAATTTATTCACTTTTAATAATAATAATTTAGTCCCGACATGACACAGGTGCGTCCTGACTTAATTTTCTATAATTGTCATATTATTCCCTCATGATAATTTTAATAAATTCAATCCTACATATTACTCTACTGAATAAGTAATATTTAACAAATCAACAATTTTTCAATAATTACTAACTCTCGTCACGTTAGTAACATTTAAAATAAATTTTCGGATTAATATTAAATTAATTTATCTCAATTAAATTTAATAAATCCCTAAATTTAAAAGCTATAAAAATACGGGGTATTACATACTTCCCCCCTAATAACGGAATTTTGTCACGAAATTCGGAAAATAAGGCCTATCTTGTATCATCTGTAACAAGGTTTAAAGCATTTAATTCCTACAACATCGAAAGAGAACTACAAATCTCAATCTCATCAATTTAATACAACAAAATTCTCTTGGATAAATATAACTAAAGTAAATTTCTAATGCTCTATACAACAAAATAAATAAATACAAGTCGTCTCATCTTGTATTAAAAATTCTGGATACCTTATCAGTACGCAAACTATCTACATAGTAAGGCGCTCAATCACTATAGTGTCCGCCTCACAGCAAGCTTGTTTAACACTCTCATTAAAGAAACTTCTCATTGTGATTTTAACCAACAAAAATTGCATGAGACATGCCTATACAATATTAATTCCTTATTATTTCAATGTCATTGGGAGGCCGCACCTCACTACCTGAGAACCACTCGGATTTATCTAAACATGAAACTCTCATTCTGAGAGAAACCATACGAACATCTGACCACTTTTGTTCGCCTAAAACAGTCGTGGAATTCCACCATAGTCGTCAGACTCTAACTCACCCAATCAAAAATTCTAATTATCCGCCCATCTCTTAACATTCAGAGTAAGAAAAGTTAAGTTTTTTTCCCACACCAAATCCTCAAAAGCATCTTGTTCATAATAAATAAACAGGTACGAGTGCTCCCACGTAACCCTACCGTTAGGTAATATCCTCCCCCAATTACCGTATTATACTCCACTTACTAGCTATAACCGTTGTGGAAAAGAAATGATCACAATGAAACCAAAAATACTTTCACGCTGCTCCACTAATGGTTAATCACCGCTCGCGTACTCCCCGAATTATGGGTGATACAACCTGCTCAAAACGAAATGATATCCCCGCTGCTTCCTGAAATCCCGTATTGAAAGTGGGATTCAAAAATCTTATCCTAATTCAGAAAAATACTGTATAGGACCACATACCGGCGCGATTCTCCCTTTCAAAGGAAGACTGGGGCACACTAGCTAATATTGTAACTCACCCCAAAGGAATGGCAATCACTTCCTTCTTGGGCATCTTGTTCCACACGTTGAAAGGAATTCTTGATCTTACCTTGATGTTGTCAACTCATCCAAGAAACTTTACCGACTTTACCGGCCTCTTCCATTATAGGAATTGTTGATAGCCACAAAATTCTATGATTGATCCTCTTGTTCCAATCGATTTCTATTTATGAGTAGTGCCCGCGCAGACTACTTAATATGTCCCACTCGACATTGACTTCTACTTGTTATGTTTCACATTAAGTGACACTTAATACTCCCCTTCTTTCCTTTGTGTATACTGAAAGTTCCGACCCATGCACTTTTCTCCACGATGTGCACTTCCAGACCTCTTTATACCATACTAACATCTTCACTCTTTGTACGCGTCAGTCGCTCTCAACATTGGACTAATTCCAACTCTGCTCCAAGTGTCCTCCATATAGTTAAATTCTGCCCTTCTTAAGAAATACCCCTTTGTAAATGGCTTCCCACGGCCTTCCAACCAAATTTGGGTGTGCTACTCAAATTGCACACGTATATATGGATTATTATCTTCATGAGATGCTTAATCCACTCTGTCACTTCCACCTCGTTATGTTAGTCCCACAAACATATATTCGACATATCTATTCCCACATACCTACAACTCGGAAGATTCTAGCATCAGCTAACCAGGATGCCCACACACCCTATAAACTATGCATACTAGCGTAGGCATCATATACGCTTCACACATAACACCTAATTATTTCTTTTCATGCTCACAATGTGATTACAACACTTGGGTTCTCTCAATCACCCTAGAAATTGAAATTTTAAATCCTCCTTATCATCGTTCCACCCCTCAACTCGGGGTAATGAGACAAAACTTTCAATGATTTCTTTCCACATAATCGGATCCACTGACCTTAATTCATAATTCAACTTCTGATTTACAGATATAATTACCTCATCCTACTACGATCGAGGGGCCAAACTCATAGACTAATGACCAAAGATCTTCATACTTCTAACCTTACGCTAAGTTTCATGCGAGGGATGTCACGCAAAGCGAAATCCAAATAAGGAACCCCCCGATACACTACTACCTAGAATTGTCGGTTATTGAAATCCGTTAGGCCCTCCGTCCGTAACATGTACCCCCTTATTCTGTCTCTTGAAAAAAAAATTACATCTCCTCCCGTAATTACACTTAATAAAGAACATTTCGCCAATTGTACAATCGTTCGGTATTGGTGGAAATCACATTCTATAAACCTTGAATACATACAATCGGGATTCTCAAAATCCCGTTCCCAATCATATGGGTGTAACTCTCAACTCCCACATCTCTAAGGGATAAGTATATCAACACGCTCTTCATATCACTAAGTCCTAAGCACTAAACATATTATTGAGTTAAATCTTTTCGCTCAATGGTAAACCCAGTACACACTGAACCAGTGCAACAAGGTCCCTAAACACTCCGAAATTAAACATTTCAATACCACTATACCCTTAGAAGTTTCTAGAATAGAAAATATAAGTGCGAGTCCGAACCTCTCGCGGGTGAGGCCTCGCCAAAACAAAATATGCTGCACTAATGCAACCATTCCGATAGCCTTGCAATAGTTGCCTACTATCGTACTACCCATTACTATAAAGTTGTAACCAAGACAATATCATACTCGCTTATCACATCACTAAAATGAGTAATCTTAATAAAGTATATAACACTATTAATACACCCATTTATCCTCCGCGGATAGCACTAAGGATAATCCCGCTACACTAGGGGAAATATTCACATAATAATAATGTTTATAGTTATACACACTAACTCGTCTCACATGCTAATCTAGAAATGAACAAAATATAGTGACTCACCCGTGTCACATAAAATACGCCTCATCCTTTGAGGATAAAACTCATACTCTTACCTTGCGAATCGTCTTGACTGCACAAATGGACCCCGGACGTAACACGTCTGTCCAAACCAAAATAAAAACTACTTTAATCATTCTCCTTTACTAGGCATCCTACTCTTGTCCCTTTACTCACTTCGGGAAAACGTTAACACATGTGAATCACTTTTCACAAAATACCTCTATACATGATCCACTTATCACCTGTCATACTAACCATATTAGGATTGTCCTTTTCGAACTTTGGTACTCTCAATTCCTGGTGGTTACCCCCGCTGTTTCCCTAGATTTGTTGGCCCTAATGAACGTGCTACTGTCTTCAATAACCCTTACTGGATTCACCATCGCTTGGTAAGAATTTAGATATCCGAATATTTTAAATGAGCCCCCCAATGGGTCTCCCCCTTGCATTATTTTACTAACTACTTTTCATCTAGACTCACTTTCCAATAAGTCTTCTGATTATGTTAGCTCCCTTCATAAGAGCGTTAAGACCTCTTCGGACGACGCGTGACATTGTCACCATATGGATCGACTGTCCAACCGAATTCTCTTTAAGTGTTGTCAATCTTTCCTCACGAGTCGATTTCCCACTTGAAATCTTCTCTACCATTGGTATCCACTCCCACTGATACAAAATTTGCTAAAAGTCTAAATCCATTTACAAATGGAACCCTGTCCGTCCCTTTCGTAATGGGTTCAGCACGACGTTCATATCTTATCCTGAACATTTGATGAAAGAACGTGCAGTTAAACTGTACCTAAGGTACTTTCATTGACACAACATTTTTACTATTAACGGTGGTGGTTGACTCCCACTATTGTAAGGTTTCTCCCCTGAGTCAAGAAAATATTACCCAAAATTTTCACTTCTAGTTAACCACACTCCACTATATTTCAGAGCCTTTGAATATATTACCTTCGTTGGGTAACACACACAATTCACGAATGTCTAGAATCTTCGCTGATGACTCTCCTCAATTTTACATTTCGACCCTCTCACAAGCGCACCATGTTGGGTGGGTCAAATTTGTCCTCACTTTCGACTATAGCAGCACTTGAAATTTGTAGGTTGCGTCATAATCGTCTTTACAGTCCTGGCCTCTCGTTCCCTAACAGGGGTGACCTTGACTACGGTTATCATCCTCGAATATACTTTACAACCTCGACTGAGACCTGCCTCCTGATGTCCGCCTAACGGCCCTCGTCTGACATCCTTCATTGCTCATCACACTCACACGTCCGAACGCAATTAAAATTCACTAATATACATACGTTATTGCTGGAGAACGAAATCTCACCATAGAAACCAACAATCCTAAACATAGGGCTCTATATCAAACAAAGGAACGCTCGAATCATAATAAGCCGTACAGATCCTAAAGAACACTAGAACCTGATGCTCTAATACCACCTGTGACACCCCGCCTAATTAAATACCGGGTGATCAGTCCTTTATTAAATTAAAATCAAGGTGAACGGTTGGTTCATTCTTAGCATCACTATCGCAAAATAAAATTTCCAATTTAAACACCCTAAATAATTAAGCTAAGTGTCAAAACAATTTTAAAACTTTATTTCCATTTTATTAAATCCAAATATGAAAACCTCTTTAAATAACCAACAATTTAAGAACTCTAACATACTAAAGATGGATAATAACACACAAGAATTAGATTCATCCATATAAATCAAACCAGTTTAAACTATAAATAAAACCATCCTCACAGTAATTAAATCCCAAAGAGTACCAACTAATGGAAATATAAAGGAACAAAAATCTCTCACAAAAATCCAAACTGAATAGAGAAAATGGCGACACGTGCCCTAACTAATAAGAACTAAAAGTAGGAGTGGATTCAACAATAAGGTCTTCTAAGCAATGGCCTGCAACTCCCACATAAGTTGCAGCGCGTCCGGTCCAAAGAACCTAAGCATGACGCCCCTGTAGCTGGGCACCTGTATCATATACATATATATATATATATACAAGAGAGAAGAAATAACAGGAAACGGGTCAGATCCCGATTGTAAAACAATTTAAAATTAGTTTAGCATGTATTTAAAATGCTTACCGACTAATTCAACAACCATGTTAGTATGCGACACTCTCGTGAGATTTCTCACCTATCATTCTAGTGTGCACGCCTACCTTACTAATAAATCTCATAAGTTTCTCTAACTTATTCCATAAGGTTTTATCAAGTGACAAGCGAGGTTATGATATTTCTTTTAGGAAATCATTCTCTTCGAGATTTCTACGTTATTTAGGACAACTTATTTCCCTTATAAAGTTTTCGAACGCCTATAATAAAATTGAGTAATTTATTCATTACTTATCTACTTATACGCACAGTAGAAAGTTCCCATATAGATATACGTATATATATTAGTCACACATAGAATATATATACTAACGGCCCCCCACATAAAACCTATGGTGTTGGCATACTCTGCTATCAAGCCCCCGTATCACACAAACTAAGGTAAATACTAGTCCGAAATCACTCTCGAACTGTATTAACACAATACACAAACAAATGGAGGCAAAGCATAGTTACAGGTCCTAAGAGGTCAGCACATACCCTCACGTCTCTTAGAACATTTGACTATCATTTTCGGATAGCCTGTATCGAGGATATTATCTTCTGGGTACGAGTCAATATCCAGCATAAAGGTCCAATCGAGATAAAACCGTCCCGGTGCGGAAACCCCCGTGATAGCAAGTATCCCGGGTATGATTTTTACACAGATATATAATATACACAATCACACAGTCATATATATAAATATTCACATTTCTAAATTCGGTGCACCCATAACCCATAATTATAATTATCCGCTCTTTGCACATTTTTACTTGATTATCTCGCATAACGGATTTGTCACTTTTATTCTCATATATATAAGTTACTCCATACCTACTTCTCGTCTCTAGAAGTATTCTATCTCCCTAAGCATAATTTATGTAGGAACTCTCACTTACCTTTTAGTCTAACTTACTTACAAGTCTCGACCTTTTATTAAACGTACGCATGACTTCATATGTATGAATAACTCCCCGTTAACCCTTAATTTCATCTTACATTAAGTTCTCACTTAACGGAGTTTACCGAGACCCTGCTGGTCCTATTTGTATCCCATTATGCTCTAACAATAATAATCAAGGGTTACTATGCATTTTAAATTGGATTAAGCCAATATTAGGGGAAAATACAGTTTTCCAGGAGTGGTCGATCGATCGAGGAAATGGGGTCGATCGATCGATCATCGATCGATCAATGTTCTTGGGTCGATCGATCGATCAAACAGTTATGACAAAAACTGCATTAACCCAGTTACCGGTTTGCCTCTCCAAACTCAACCAAATCTCCATATATCCTTCCCAAACTCCCAACCAACGTTACTACAAGTACTATATACCTAAACCCATGATTTTCTACGTAAGATGTGTCCCAATTAATCAATTATAACAATTTAATGGGTAAAAAATTTCCTAAACATCAAGAACCCTCATTTTTCTTTTTCTTTCAATTCTTCCCATTATTTTTCAGATTTCCTACTTCTAAATCCATACAAATTCATGGTTTATCCTCTACATGCGATATAGATATCCAGAATATGATTAATTCTTCTTCAACATGTGATTTTAAGTCTCAAAACGATACTTTCTTTCATGAAACAAGTTCTAAACAACCCTAGACTAACATGATTGAGATATCAACTAAAAAATAAAGCAAGATAGATACTTGCCTAGAAATTAAGTTTCTGATTTATGGAAGAAAGTGGCACGATTGTGTTCCCCGTCGCACGATCTACGACTCGGTGGTGGTGGCGATGCAAACGGTTGAGTTTTCGGCCTTGAATTTCTTGGGAAACTTTCCCACTTCTTCTCTAATGGTTGTTCTTTGATTTTGCTCTTGTTAACCCTAGAGGACAACTCCTAAAGGCTGATATAACCTTGGGAAATTCGTGGGTTTAATTTCCCAAAAATACGAAATGTCTAGAATACCCTCCCGGGATGCTAATTAGGCCTAAAAACGCTCCGAGACCCAAACTAAATCCCCGGGTACATTATTTTGACTATCTCGAACCTTCTGGACTCATTGGAGCACTCGAAATGACCATAAGGATGACTTATAATTTATTCACTTTTAATAATAATAATTTAGTCCCGACACAACATAGGCGCGTCCTGACTTAATTGTCCATAATTGTCATATTATTCCCTCGTGGCAATTTTAATAAATTCAATCCTACCTATTAGTCTACTCAATAATTAATATTTAATAAATCAACAATTTTCCAATAATTACTAACTCTCGTCATGCTAGTAACATTTAAAACAAATTTTCGAATTGATATTAAATTAATTTATCTCAATTAAATTTAATAAATCCATGAATTTAAAAGCCACAAAAATACGGGGTATTACATGTAATTTGGGACTTTTGAGTACTTATTAAGAATCCAATATAATTATTTGTCTTGGGGTCGTAGTATGGTAAATTGCCCAAGTAGTAGGACTAAAACTCTCTATAAGCCCTGTTTGGCTAAATCCCATGACTTATACCTATTTATATAAGTGTAAGCTAGGATTTTAGGTTAATGATCAATTATGGAGAATTAGAGACGGAGAGGAAAAATACTATTCACATTTTTATGAAGGGGTGAGTAAAGATAAAGTGATTTCTCATATATTTCACCATGGTGTCATCTCAAAAGTACCCACACACAAGGCTTACTTTAGGTGGATCATATACTACAAGATTCAAGATATTGAGAGCTTTATGACAAGATTTTTGGAAACCTTAAAGGACAGCAAGATCTACACCATCATCAACATATTTCTCCTTATACGAATCACAATATGATTGCAGTGGTATTGTTTCTTAAAACCCTAGGTTTAATCTTTAAACCTAGTTCTTGATTTTTTTTTCAATGAATGATTAATAAAAGATAATTTTTCCACATGTTTAAATCGATTCTCAGTTGTTTTCCCAAAAATTGGTAGTAGAGCCTCAGTTAAGATTGATCATACTTTGGAGAGGTTCATATTGTCCACCATGGAACCCTAGTTTTGTATGTTGTAGGATTATACATATTTGAGTGTGGCATCATACTAAAATGGTTTTGCAGAGATGCTATGTTTAAATCTCTTCCATCATGGTCACATATGTTTATTTTATGTTATTGGAACCTACGTTAGTTAATCTATAATTATTTTTTGCTCCTATATTAGATATGTTTATAATAATTAGTTTTTGTAATTATTGATTTATTAATGTATTTGGGGGAGTTAGAAGAGGGTTGTAATGTTTATTTACACTCATAATCATGTATTTATATGATTTTGGGTGTTAAAAAAGTCTTATGAAGTTTCATGAAGATTCGAGAATGGTATGATCATTTTTATATGCAATTTACGAAGTGAAGACAAAGTTATCCCAATAGCGGCGATTGATCTGGTCCAGAAGGGGATTGATCAGGTTGAACGATTGATCCAATCCAAAAGTGGATCGATCCAACCAAAGGGGATCCATCCAATTTTGAGCAGATTTTGAAATTTGGATTGTTTTTATGTTATTGACTTATTTTTGCAAAGGATCTTCGTCCAGACTCTTCCTTGATCCGAATGGACTATTTACAAAGATATATTACATGGATAAATCTAAGATTCATAGGATTTTACTTCAAGGAGGATTCTTATCTTGAAAGAAGTTTATTTGATTCTGTTTCTTATTCTTCACGACTTCTATATTAAGAAGGGTTCTTGGCCATGATAGGTAGGGGCAATTTTTTCTTTACTATTTTATTAATTTCTACAATTATTTATATTTTCATGTTGTCTCTTTGCAATTATGTTGCATAATTTTACGTGCTAACTAAATTGGTTAATTAAAACACCCATTTTTATGGACAACATAAAATTAATTTTGAGACGGGCGTAGATCACGTTTCTTTCTGAAAAACACATTATTATTTATTATTTTATAAATCTAATTTAATCAAGTAATTAATTTAAAGGTACAAACTAAATTTGATCTTTGATTTTATTTTAATTTAAAAATTATTTTATTTTTGAGAAATTGAAATAATCAGATCGAGTAATTTAATTTGTACAAGTAAATTGAAAATTATCAATGATTTGATTCGAGCATTTAGAATTGAATGAATAGTTTTTCAAAATTCTCAAATTTAAAATATTAAGGGGGAGAGGGGTTTCTACACAACCCCCGCATTCTTCATTGGTGTTTTGAAAATTGTGATGTGACTAGCTTCGGTCCGGCCCCTAATGGATGGAATTAATCCGAGCATCCAGTATTCTTAAAACTCTTGAGTGATAGTTCCAAGAATCGAATCTGAGTGAGTTCGGTCCCCCCAAGTGGGGGTAGTTCTTGACAAATGGATTCAAATTCGAGGAATATACCGTTGGTATACATTTAAACAGAATTAATGATATCCTCCCCAACGGAGTCACTATTATTAATTGCAGGACCAAAAGACATCAACTGTTCATTATGTTGGATAAAAGGTTTCGCAACTATTCAGATAGAATAATGAAAGATGAAATTTTATCTAGTTCAAGGTGGGTTGATTTAAGATCCCAATGAGAAATCTCACCTCATAATGGAACTAAGATGTCCGACGGGATTAGTTTTTCAATTGGCGGTAGAGGATGCCACTTAAAAATTTGATTGAACTAATTCTCATGTTTATTTTAAATTAATTTTTATAATTTGTTGATTCTAAGATTTTAAAAATGAATTCAAGTTTTTCTCACTGGTTTCGGTGTTAAAGTTTTAACTGGAATAAAATTCGAGGACTGAAAATGTAATTGGACATTGTTTTAACTTAATGGGATAGTAAAATTATTAAAACCACAATTCCCACAAATGTTTTAAAATTGTGATCTAATTAACTCCATACGCCAGTTGTTCTGTCCCCCCATCGGATGGTTTTAATCACAGAATCTCGGTATTTTAAAATATATTATAATTCTTTTAAATTAATTGTTACATATATTCGGTCCCCCTAACAGGGAAGTTCTATATGGACATTTTAATTTTAAATAACTAACCGATGAGAATTTTTAAACACAAATGTTGATTTATGTCGCTCAAGTAAGAATCATATTCTTGAAATAATATCCATCATTGATTGAACAAGGGACTTTTTGTATTTGATATGGTGGGGAAACCCAGACCCTTTTTGTAATTCGGTATTGACGATTATCGACAGCCTAGGGATGGTGTTAGTTATAAATAATAGTTTCAATTCTTCCCCTAAAAGGAAGTAGGAGGTTAAGTCTCAAGTGCAAAGGTTTACATTAAGAATGTTGAGATTCCTCATTAGTAGTGAGATAATCAAAAGGAAAGTGATCTCGTTACACGTAGTTAGAACTTTTATATAAAAAGGGTTTGATTTTCCTAACTCTGAAAGGAAAATGACATGGTAATGGTCTATCTCTTAAAAGTAAATGCATGAATTATGGTCTGATTTATGACAACCTGATATGTAGACTCGGGAACTACAAATCATGACTGGAATTTATTACAGAGTTTTAAGTAACAGGGCAATTACTTATAAGCGATGTGTTCCTAAATATGGACAATTAGAATTAGGAAACATTATTAAGTAATAGGACGTGTTTTTAGATAATAGTGGTGACATAATGATTATGTAGGTAAATTATTTTAATGTATCTAGTTGTAGAAAAGTAGGTTTATGTTTCTAAATTGGTATTGAACATATATTCAATTATATTAATAAAATTATTTTTATTAAAATTTGATATCTTTTACCTATTCTAGCACATTGGAAAATAATTTATACATTAAAAGGTTTGTCTCGCCAATATTTCTAAATGCTTAATAAATAACATTGATGGACAATCATTAAAGAGAAAGAAACCAAGCTTCAGACTCTTTTAGCTATGATAAAGTCCATGGTTAGTCTTTCAGGATTTCAATATTCTTATCGGGATTTTTCATTAAGAGACAAACATATACATTATATCTTAAGTTTCTTCTTAATCAGTTTCTTTAACTCTTAATGAACATTGGAATGAGCGCAAGATCATTCTAGGATATGTTAGTATCTTGGGGTGCCTGCCACTCATGCTATGGAAAGAGAGACAGGAAGTTCATTAATTATATCAATGATCGGTTCTTAAAAAGGATTAGTAATAAAACACAAGCCTAAATGTATAATGATCGTACAAGATTATAAAGGGAACACCATATTATCAATGTTTCTAGACCACCCGTAGATAAAATATAACCTAATATCAATAATATATTTCCTAACAATAGCGGGATCCCAATAGCCATGACCATTCTCAGATTGTGGTGTAGTGGTAGAATTATCGATGATCAGGATACACGTATCACTTATACTGGAAATCAAGTGGTTCGACATCGTAGTGGGAGCGTCTTGATTGATCCTGAAAGGATAGTGTTTTGGGTGATCATTTGGATGAGATCTCTAGTAAACACAAATTGGGTTTCGAAACTACAATGAGGAATTACAAGACAAGGACTTTTGCTTTGACTTATGATTATGGATACCAAAAGAAGATTAAATAGATTCGAATCAAGTTTTGGTACTTTTAAACTTGTTGGTGGGGTAAAACCCATCGGGCATAAGTGAATTTATAATCATTTTAAAGATAAATGGATAAGAAGGTGCAAACCTTCAATGAAAAACTTGTGAAATGGTTTACTAAAAAATATAGGAAAGAATGCATTCTTGAATGACTATCTTGACATGTACATAGGAAGAAGTCGGGAAAGAAAAATGATGAAGTTTGTGATATCCACTTATAGATTTAATCTAATATTAAGGTCTTGGGTCATTCGGTTTGATCTGGTAATTAAGTTTTAATTTTGATTGAATTTCAAATAATACTTATTTGTATAAAAAGCATGACAAAAATGCGGTGGCATTTCTAAAATACAAATTGTGGATAATATTTTCCTAATCAAGAATGAAGTGGGAGTATTGCGTTGCATAAGAGTGTGGTTGTCCAGGTAGCTCAATATAATATACTTAGGACAAGTCGATCTCTTCCTTATAATCAAGATTTTGCCAGATCGGATACAAATGATGATAGGCTTATCCCAAGTCACTTATATCGATATTGTATTCACAAGATTATCATCAATATTCTATAAAAGGATTTCCTTTTAATAATGGAATCACCTTGTCTGGGAATATATAGAAACACTTGGTTAGATAGAATAAATGATAAATATACCTAATGCTTTGATAGTGGACAGCCTCATGTATGCTATATTATGTACTAGACGGAATATCTTCTATGATGATGGTATGGTCATTGGATTCCAGTCTTATACCTTAAGGTATAAAAATAACTTTTTCAATCAGATAAGGATTCCAAGTTTTCAACCTTGGAATATGCGTTCACCTAAGGAGGTTGAGGTATAAGTTGAAGGAATGTGAAGCAATCTTGGATTGCTGGCTCTACTAAGGAGGCCAAAGTAGTTGCCACTTCGAAGGCAACTAAAGAGGCTATATAGCTCCATTAGCTCCTAAGTAATCTAAGTGAGGTTTATTTAAGTGTAATTGGCTATGGCACTATTAGTGTATAGAGGTGTGATTACAATTTTGAAAGAACCTATAACCCAAAAAAAAGTTAAGCACATTTAGTGTAGGTCTCACGTAGTTTGAGAGATTGAACAAGTAGGTGATAAGGTTATTACCAACATTGTATCGAATAAAACTTGATTAATCCTTCTATATAAAGGCAGCAAACTGCCAAGTATATGGGTTGGGAGTTAGATACATATCTTTAAGACTAAGTGGGAGATTGTTAGAGTTTTATTCTTGAAACAATGTATGATGTTTACTTTCAATAAAGGTGTGTCAGCTAATTTTTAAGTAAGAATCGTGGTTATGAGAATGCCTTATATATATACCTTATATATGTTATAGATCTGTTGGTCAATTGCACTTAGTAAGAATTCTAGTGAGTTACGTTCGTCTTGATCATGAGAGATCAGAATTTCGATTCTAATACTATTAGACAATTCACAACCAAGTTAGAGAGTTGACATCCTATCAAAATGATTGTGGTACAATACTAGTGGCTTATCTCAAACTACAAGAAGTTGGTTGAAGGTTTGAGAACTTGTTTGATATTTCGAAGGATAATTTTGACTAGTACATCTAACAATGTATTGAACATGGTCACCCATGATATTTGAGTCTAATAGTTGTCTTAATTAGACTAAAGAAATCTCACACCATCTACAAAGGGTTTATAGATTCTTAATCTCGATATCAATAAGGATGGGAATGCTTGCATGATTGTTACTTTGATTGCTATGTGTACGATTCAATTTTAGATTGAATCAAATGATCCCCCAAAATTGGGTGAAAATTGTATGAGTAGGTCTGAGATCATAATTAAGAGGATTTTGTGTTCGGGGATACCTTGGATTGTGATACCCCCTTGATAGAGTTATAAGATTTGTTTTCACCCGTTAAAACTGATCAGTGTATTATTTTATAATCCAATCGAGTAGCAATAAGTTAAGTCTGAGAATCAAGGAAATGATCAGATGTTAGTTAAAATCGATTAGCAGCAAATTGATTTGATTAAAGAGTATCGAACTCTTAATGTGGGTAATTATATTATTTACCATGATCAACTTTGAAAATAATACATCTTTAAATCCTAGTGATTTTAGAGATAATTAAATTGGAGTGCAATCATGATTATTTAGTGGATTTTATCCCGATTAAATAAAGAGAGGAAATAAATTATGGGATTCTAATTTGGGGTTTTCGAGTATTTATTTGAAATTCAGTTTAATTACTTTTCTTATATCCTTAATATAGTCCATTGACCAAGTAATAGGCGTGAAACTCTCCAGAATCCAAGTTTGGCTAAAGCCCATGACTTAAACCTAGTTCTTGGCTTCTTTTCAATGCATGATTAGTCAAGACCTTAGGGCTGAATTTTTATCGCATTTTCAAATTTCAATCCCAAATTATTTTTCTTAATAAGTCCTACCTAAAATAGGAATTATCCACTTATACACGTGCCTAAGAAAATCCTCCGCCATGGAATTGAGTAGTTTAGGAGCACGAATCTTGTGTAGTTTTTTAAACATAGCCAAGTGCTTTTCAAAGGTTTTATTAACATGTAGGCAGTTATAATATTTTCTGCCATGGCTATGGATCTATAAGCTCAATATTTGATGGTCGTTTTTAAGAAAATAGGAATGTAGCCACATATATAAGGCCCACGGGGGATTACCTTGGCTTCTATTAAAAACATCCCTAATCATACTATAAAACTCGTGTAAGGATATCTCTAAAATAAAGGAGCTTGAGCAAGCTTCGGCCAATAAATAGAGCATTAGAAATTAAAGAAAATTCTAGCATCACACGTTGGAATTTAGCAAAAGACATGCCTACAAAGCTAAAAGAGAAGGAAGTAGTCATACTCTTAGTTGTTAACTAGCCCAGAAAATTTTTGATATAAGCAGTAAAACACATCTCGGAGTTGTCTACTTTTGGAAAAATGATGGATTTTGATTTAGTCATGAATGGTTGAACGTCTTCCCCACTGGAAAACCCCCCTAATAATTGATAGATGTCAAGAACTATGGGTACCACCATGATAAATTTAAACTTAAACCAATTAAACACAGGGTTAAAAAATGAGATAACATCGAACACAACATAAGGATGTTAGATGATATCTTTCCTGGCTAAACACACAGCTTGGAAATTACCCATTGCCTCCATGTCCCTACATCTCTCAGTGCACATCATATCAACCCATTTTCTCTATTTGACATTAAAGGGTTTTTGGCGAAACCTTAAACTAGAATGCGGGGGGCCTCAATAGTGTTTTGAAAAAAAAGGGTTTGATAACCAAACCCGGGATAATAAACAAATGATTTTAAATGGATATCCCCACCGAATATAGGACCAACGAAGACATGAATACCGTTCGTTGGTGAATCGACGGGCACCAACACCTTAGCAAGGATGGACGATTGCTTCCCCGTAAAATAAGCATCTACATCCTAAACCACCATTTGGACAAACTCTTCAAAAAGTAAAGCATAAGATTTAGATATATAAGCCATTGAAAATCAAAGGGTTGGAAAGATAAATGGATAGAATAGGGTTAGCGAGAGTGAATGAGCATTAGAAGAAGACAAAATCTAAAACTAGTTTCTTTTTTAGTTAAAACGTTACCTATATCATAGTGGGCAAGTTAACGTGGCCATGAATCTAATAATTTTCACCAAATTCTAAGTAATAAGTTACTGAAACAAACGCACAACACTTTTTAAGTGGTAAAATTGTGATTAACTCACAGTTAGCTAATTTTTGTAATCAATGACAAGGAAGATTAAATTTTAGCCGGTGAGATCCTAATTGTACACATAATTGGTTAACCTATCCTCATTCAAAGTTCAAATAAATCTTATTTGGTTTGAGTCTTCGAAGGATGACGTGATCATTATTTGATATTATTAAATCCACTTAGCAAGAATATCAATAAGCACAATAAAAAATGCGAGATTATTGGTATGATTGAGAAATAAAATTGGTCAAGTAAATTAGTCTTAAACACAACAAAAGATTTAAATATGTTAGCATAAAACTCCACAAAATGTTCTTAAAACATGTCACAAAAAGACTGATGTTATTAACATTAATATAGAAAAACAAAAAGGTACAACCATTGTAGTTTAAATCCCTCAAGGTTTAACAAGAGTTGAGGCATAATAGTATGAAGATGAGGCATGTGAAACACCTCTAGGATAAGAATGAGGCGATGGAGCAACACAAATATATTCATCTTCATGATTTAAAGACATGGTGACTGGAAATGGATGAGAAAATCAAGAGAAGCAACAAGATGAGAGGAAATTCACTGGAAATTAAAAATCTCAATGATGAGAATCAACTCAATCGTCAAAAGATATTAAAGAGACAATTGTAGATTCCAGAACTTAATCATTATCACTAATTCCAAAAGATGGTAAGACCAACCAACCACCAGTTTTTGAAGCTAAGGAAGTATGGGAGTTTGACATGGAAATAGAAACAGTCCACTAGTTAAATTTTTCCAAAAAATTAACTAGTGCGGGGGTATGTTTACACTATATTTAATCGATCATTGTATCAGTGACATGTGAAAAATAAATGAGGAAATTACCGTGATCAAAATGTACTAAAGAACAATAACAACCACGTTCGTGTAGTAACACATGGACACCCAGGGAGAAAAAACGTGAAAATATGCACATGTGGGTAGTTATCAAGAAGAAATGGTAACATGTGTTTATATACACCTTTTTTGGTATTTTAAAATCAAAAAGAAACTTCCCATGGGTTAGTTGACTATATCAATTGTAATTTGGAGGACGATAAATAAACAATTGGAGGAAAGAATTAGAGAATGATTCTTCACCAAAAAATCTCTTTGCATCACTTATAAGTTTATTTCTTGTTAGAATTAGTTTACAAGGTTAGATTTTATTATTGTTTCAATTTTCATGTAAATTTCTTTTCAATTTACAATTTCTTTTGAAGTTCTCAACACTTTGATGTAGTTATTTTACTATTGAATTTCTTTAATTTCCTTTGCTTTAAGTATATTATTTCTTTATTCTTTAATCAAATTTAATGTTTTTTTATTGTCAATCCTTGTTTTAAATCCATAGTTTAATTTAATCCTTAGGCAAAATACAATTTAGTACTTCAAAAAAAATTCTTCTTAATTGAATCATTCGAACGTAGCACAATCGCATAATTACTTGTCTAAAAATAATCAATTTTAGTTGGAAAGACCCATAATCCTTGCCTAGCATGCTCGTAAATTTCACATTAAAAATTAAGCCACCAAAACACATACAGTATATTAAAGATAAATACAAGGCATTCTCACAAACATGAATCCTATTTGAAATGAACTTGAGACTCGATTATTGAAAAATAAATGTTATAAATGTTTTTAAAATAAAACCCCAACATTATCAAACATTGCAAAAAAAATACTAATGAAGTTATCACGGGCAACAAGTGCCAAAAAACACTAACAAAAAGTAATTGGAGTGAAATTTCTTTCGAATATCCACATCATGATGATCTTTACTGCCATTCGTATCTTAATACATAATATATGATAACTAGCCTCAATGATACCCAATATAAGTGTCACATATTAATCCATACACATCAATTTTTCATTAAGAGTTCAAATTTGTATAATAGCTCTATTAAAAGTAAAGAACACAAATGCACCAACTAAAAGGTTGAAATATACCCAACCCTCTTACATTCCACATCTTAAGGCATGCTCGATAGAAGAAGTAGAGACAAGGTTATAAGAATTATTCAAGCTTTAAGCAAATATAGATTTTGGAGATAAACAAGAAAATATTAAAGCAGAGATGACTTTATTGACTAAAGTTTAGCCTATTCAAACACAAAAGACAAAATTAAAAAAGAGTGAGTCTCTATTAAACATAAGTTTTTTAGGTGGGTAATTAAATTCAATCTTATTTAACATAATACGAATAGGTTCTAGATGTTCCCCTTCATTTGTGAAAGGAGATCTCGGAATTAAAAGAAGGAAATCTAGTTTAGTTGGATAGAAGCCTAGCTATACATTTAGTTGTATCTTTAAAACTTCATTTTTCTCTTTCAGATATATTATATTAGCTGTGATTTTCAATTTATAAGCATGAAATAAAGTCCATCTATGTGTACGTAGATGAAGACTTAAAGGGTGTATTTTATGTTGGAATATTTTTTAATAGTCTAATGTTGGCTTACATATTAAATATAAATTGTATTTGGGCTTTTATTCCAATTGGGATAATTAAGTGATCAAATTAGTAGAGCCCGATAATACATCTAGAATGAGTATGTGTTGTGTAATGTATAGTTACCTAAGAGTCACCTAATTAGCATTTATGGGGTTCTAATTACATGCTTATATAATGAAGGGTTCTCATCCCAAGGCTAATGCACTCAAAACACTCTCCTCCTCATTCCCATCATAGATAGAGATATGGATTAGTCTGTAGAATACCTTTAACCCCTAAGTCGCATTCACTACTATGGATTTAGGTACACGATTCCAACATTTTTTTTATGCAATCTTGATAATTTAATAAGTTTATATCAAGAATTTTGTCCCAACATGTGGTATTAGAGCCTCTTCATATTAGATTATTGGGATTGATATTGTGATTGTGATTTAAGAATAATTTTGATTTATTTCTTATACATATAATCTTGTGAAAATCCATATGGTTTTTTGGATTCTATATAGAATTTTATGTATGATTTCTCATGATTTTTCATAACTATAATCCCAAAATTGATTGAAGGATGATTTGAACTAAAAGGTTATGATCTTGTATGATTAATATGAGAATTGTTGGAATCTTGATTTAGAATTGAAATAGTGAATAATTCTTGATGAACTTTTGGAAATCCCATAAATTGATTTGATTTTGGGTAAATCTAGACATAAAAATATGTTTTATTACGTTTTTAATTTTGGGTTTGAATAATGTCAAGTATTCATATGGTTAATGGGAGGAATGAGAAACCCGTAACTCTTTTTGGCTCACTAGGGAATCAAATTAGTTCGCTGAACCAAAGGTGAACCGGTACGCTCAACAAACCAGTTCAAGCATACTTGTGAACCAGTTTGCTGAGCAGGTCTATCCCAATTTTTTTTCCTTAAAAGTATTTGATTGATGTTGAATTTATATGAATTCATAAATTAAGAACATATGTTTTCTAAAAGATTTGGATTCATGATTTTTTTATGGAACCATAACCATGCTCCCATTTATGGTATTTTATTAATAACCTTTTATCTTATATCTTAAAATACATTGTTTAAAGTAATACGCCGCCAAAGTAACCTGTATTGCATTGATTAATCTATTTTGAGTTATTAAGATGAGTGTATTTATTATTTATGCAATTAATGGTTGGTCTAAAGGAAGGTTGTTAATTGGCCAAATAATAATCATACATGCGAAAATAAATGTGTGACGATTATAAAGTTTCCATGTGGATAACATACCGACCCAAAGGAAGGTTGTTGTTTGACCGGATTTATCATCAACGTTTGATTTCTACACTAAGTGTACCACTTACAAGTTGATGTTTCAGTCCAAAGACTAAACGTTAATGTTGTGCTAGGTATCTTAAAAAAGGTCCCACCATTATAGTTGCATAAAATTTATGTCTTGCAATTATGTATTTTTTTGTATCTTGACATGAATTTTAATTTGAGCTTATGTTATTTATTTGTTCTATGGATTCATTTACTGCTTATGCTACTAATATGACTATCAACATGAACTCAATTCCTGTGCTTAACGGTACAAACTTCAAGAACTGAAAAGAGAATATTCTTATAGTTCTTGGCTGCATGGATTTAGACTATGCACTAAGGAAAGAACAACCTTATCCTCTTATGGAAATAAGTTCCATTGAGGATAAACCAAATTTTGAGAAGTGGGATCGTTCTAATCTCCCAAGTCTAATGATATTAAAGTGCAGCGTTTCAGAACCATTCAGGGGAGATATGTCCGATGTGGTAACTACTAAGGGTTTCCTGCTAGATATTGAAAATCGTTTTGCAAAGAACAAAAAGGCTGAGACAATTACACTCCTAACTAACTCTATCCAGATGAGGTACAAAGTTAAAGGAAACATAAGGGAGTACATTATGGAGATGTCTAACATCGCTTCAAAACTTAAGGCACTAAAATTAGAGTTGTATGATGACTTGCTCATGCATCTGGTACCGATTTCCATTATTGCACACTAAGGACAATTTATAGTTAGCTATAATACTAAAAAAGATAAATGGACTCTTAATGAGCTCATTTCTCATTGTGTGCAAGAAGAGGACAAATTGAAGCGAGAAAAGAAAATTGAAAGTTCTTATATTGCATCTACCTCAAAGAATAATAAGTGAAAAAGGAATGGTAATAAGAAAACTACAGTAGGAACATCACAAACAAAAATTCCACAAAAGAAACAAGATATAAAATTTACCTGTTACTTTTGCAAGAAACCTGGGCATGTGAAGAAGGATTGTTTCATGTATGCCGCATGGCGTGTAAAGAAAGGTACACTTATGACTTTGATTTATTCTGAAGTTAATTTGGATTTTGTACCTAGTCATACTTGATGGGTAGATTCTGGTTCTACTACTCATGTAAGTGTGTCTATGCAGGGTTGCCTATGGAGCCGATCGCCAAGTGATGTTAAAAGATTCATTCATGTGGGCGATGGCAAAACAGTTCTAGTTAAAGTGATTGTGACCTTTAGATTATCTTTTTAGACTGGTCATTTTATTGAAATAAGAGAGACTTATATAGTACCGTCTTTCAGATGGAATTTGATTTTTATTTCTATTTTGGATAAATATTATTTTTCTTGTTCATTTGGAAATAATAAAGTCAGTTTTTTCTTAATTCTACTCTTATTGCGACTGGTTCTTTAATTGATAAATTATATATGTTAAATACTAATGCTTCATTTAATGAAACCTTGCAAACAACTACAAGAAACACAAAATGCAAATTGACTAATATGAATTTCGTCAACTTATTGCATAAACGTTTGGGTCATATCTCCAAAAGGAGAATTAAGAGGCTTATGTCAGACGGAATACTTGAACCCCTTGATTTAACAATTTTTTATGTTTGTATTGGGTGTATAAAGGAGAAGCAGACAAACCTAAGGAAATTAAGTTCCAAACGAAGTTCTGGCATCTTAGAATATATACATACTGATATTTGCGATCCATTCCCTACAACATCTTAGAATGGTCAACAATATTCTATCACTTTTATAAACGACTATTCTCGTTATGGGTACTTATATTTAATTTATGAGAAGTCACAATTCTTGGACGTTTTTGAGGCCTTGAAAGCCGAGGTTGAAAATCAACAAGGTAATAAGATTAAAGTTGTTAAATCTGACCATGGTGGTGAATACTATGGCAGATATAATGGATCAGGTGAACAACATCCAGGAACTTTTGCCAAATTACTATAAGAATGCGTTATTATCCCATAATACAAAATGCTAGGGCAGCTTAGCATGAATGGTGTTGCTGAGAGACTAAATAGAACGCGTAAGGACATGATAAGAAGTATGATTAGTCATTCTTCATTGCCAAAATCACTCAGGGGAGATGCACTTAAGACTGCAATATATATTCTAAACAGAGTACCTAGTAAAGCGATAATTAAAACCCCTTATGAACTATGGATAGGTCGAAAGCCTAAGATTAACAAATTTACACAGTTGGGGATGTCCAGCTGAGGTGAGGCCTTATAGGCCAAATGAAAAGAAACTGGACTCAATAACTATTAGCTGTTATTTTATTGGGTACGTCAAACGATCGAGGGGTTTCACGTTGTATGATCCCTCAACTAAGTACTTTTTTGAGATGAGAAATACGAGATTTCTTGATGATGTTGAGTTTGAGGGGGAAGATACGGTTAAGAATAAGAATGTTGTCTTTGAAGAGGAATCAAATCCTCTTTCGAACATTGTTCAACCTGCAAATAATGTTCAAGAATACAACAATAAGGACTTCCCTACTCAAAATTAAAGAGTTACATCAGAAGAGAAAACCCAATAACCTCATAAGGAAGTTCCACTAAGGCGATCCACTACAGAAAGAAGAAGTGCAATTTCAAGTGATTACATTGTATTTCTTTAATAGCATGATCCTGACATAGGGTTAACAGAAGATGATCTAATCAACTTCCAATAAGTCAAACAAAGTGCTAGCTATCAAAAGTGGATTGATGCCATGAATGATGAGATGAAATCCATGAGAGATAACGACGCTTGGGATCTTATCAAGTTGCTTGAAGATGCCAAGCCATTGGTTGTAAATAGATATTAAAAACCAAATGGGATTCTAAGGGCAATGTTGAGAGATATAAGGCGCGTCTAGTCGCAAAGGGTTTCACTCAAAAGGAAGGCATTGACTATAAAGAGACTATCTCTAGTTTCGACGAAAGACTCCCTCAGCACAATAATGGCACTTTTAGCTCATTTTGATTTAGAGATACATCATATGGATGTTAAGATAACTTTTTTCAATAGTAACATTGAGAAAACCATATATATAGTGGAACCAGAAAACTGTCTCAAGTGATCCAAAGTCTATGGTTTGCAAACTCAAGAAATCCATTTATGGTCTAAAATAAGCTTCCCATCAATGGCATCACAAGATTCATCAAATCATGATCTCATATGGTTTTGAGGTTAATGCAGTTAATGACTGTGTATATCATAATTCTAATAGGAGTAAATCTGGCTAGAAGCGATATAGGCTTATTGCACAAAACCAAAAGATTTATAACTAAGCACTTTGAAATGAAAGATCTTAAGGATGCCTCTTTTGTATCAGGAATTATAAGATACATCGAGATCTGTCTCATGGTGTCCTAGGTAATCACAAAAGAGCTATTCGAGAAGGTACTTGCTAGATTTGTCATGAAAGATTATGCGCAAGAAGATACTCCCATTGCTAAAGGAGATACATTTAGTCTCTCTCAACACCCCAATAATGAAACTTAAAATGAAGAAATGGAAAAGGTTCTTTATGCTTCTGATGTAGGGAGTCTTATGTATGCTCAAGTATATACGCGTCCAGATTTAGCATTCATAGTGGGCATGTTGGATAGATATTTGAGTAACCCAAGGATGGATCATTGGAAAGAAGCCAAACGAGTTATGAGGTATTTACAGAGAACAAAGGATTACATGATCATTTATCTAAAGTCAGATAATTTGGAGATCATTGGGTATTCTGACACCGATCTTGTGGGTTGCCAAGACACTAAGAGATCCAATTCTAGCTATATCTACATGTTGTCTGGAGGTGCTATTTCCTGGAGGAGTGCTAAGTAGTCACTCATTGCACCTTCAACTATGGCAGCGGATTTCATATCTTGTTATGAGGAAATAAATTATGCGATATGGCTACGAAATTTTATCACTAGGCTGCGAATTATGGATAGAATTGAAAGACCACTAAAGATATATTATAACAATAATTTAGCAGTTCTATAATTGAATAACAACAAAAAAAGTCTAAGAAGGTAGACATTAAGTTTCTTGTTATTAAGAAAAGAGTTCAAAGTAAGATAGTGTCTATTGAACATATAGGAACAAAATCCATGCTTGTGGATCCCCTTATTAAAGGATTACCACCCAAGGTCTTTTATGAGCACACTTGTCATATAGATGTTGTTTTATTTGATAATATGCAGCTTTAGTGAGAGTTTGCCATTGCTATAATGTTTTTTTTTACACTAGTGATACTTTATGTATGTTTCAGTTTTCTTCAAAATAGAATTGATGTTATTTTCATTTTGTTATTTACTCTGAATGTGTTGTCTTTTAATTGTGGTTTAACATAAGTTTCAAAAGACTAAAGTTTGATCTCATTACAGAATAAAGTAAGGACCAATTGGAAATATGAATGTCTAAGATCACATTGTATGTAATTTCCATCCACACGTCCATACTTAATCTATGTCATTGAATATATTTGGTATGGTGATCATTGATGGATCAAGTTACGAAATAAATCTATCAAAGGTCGCTTTGGTCTCATACTGGTATACGAGATAGACCAGATTGATTCGAAAGATGTTTTAAGAATAGATAGAAAATATGGCACGCACATAAGGTTATCAAATATAATTGATTTTGGGATTAATGTGTAGCCCAAGTAGGAGATTGTTGTAATACTTTTTAATATTCTAATGTGGTCTTACTGATAGACTGGGATTTTTCGCTGTGTCGCGTCACCGACGCCGGTCGTTTTTTATATTCGGCTCACCAACTCTATACAAAAACCTAAACTATGACTACACTCTTTTAAGGGAGTATAGCGACTAGTCCGGGTATCGAATCCACAAAGACAATTTGCTAGAATATTATTTGGTTTATTACTTCTGAATAAAAGTGTAAAAGATATTGTCTACCTAATAAGAAAGATAACAAAAGGGAAGATTATACTATGCGAGTGTAAAATAAACTACTATTAACAAAGATAATAAAAATTGTAGGTTGCGTCGAATATCCCTCACCCGAGTTAATTAGTATAAAATGATTACATGGGTCGGCGAATTATTAAGATTGAGTCTCGTTTTGACAGTTAATTAAATCAAGAGTTGTAACACCCCTAAATTCGCATAAAAATCTAATAAGATTTTGGTGTCAATAAATACTCCAGAAATTACGCACGTAACGTCGTAAGCAGGGAGCATACATGATATACCAAGTCAAATCTCCTAGGCATAATAACTAGGACAACACACTCGAAATAAACCCGTAAACTCCATCACCAAAGCAAAGCAACATGTCAACCCTAGATGAGTTCAATCCGACACAACCTAGACTAAATTATCTAGAAAGCATGGTAAAAGCGCGTATTTAAATAAAGCAGTAAATATACACTAAAAAACACGAAAATAAAGCAAGAAATACAAAGAATGGAACTTGGATTTATGGAGAAGATGATGAATAGTGTTCTACACAACCTTGACGAATCAAACCCCTCTATACGAGCAAACCCTCGGAGGGAGAAAATGGCACACCCATGAAATCTCCAAACCCTAGCTCCCAAAACAAAAGCTAACCTAAGAATACAATTGATATGTTTTACAAACCAAAATTTGGCTTAAATAGTAAGTTGAAAAAGAAATAAAAGAAAAGGAACGAATTGCCAAATATCTGGCAGGGTCGATCGATCGACCCAAAACTTCGATTGATCAACTGAACAGGGCCAAACCTTCTGTTTGCTTTGTAAGGAAAAATCTCAAACCCCGATCGACCGGGGTCCCAAGGCTGGTCGATCGGTATTCTATTTCTTGGCCTTCTTGGTCCGTGAAAGGGGGGAACGGTGTGTAAACGGAAATGGCCATAACTCCACCATCCGGACTCCAAACGACGTGTCGTTTACGGCCACGAGATGCTAACTTAACGAACTAAGAATCCGTGGAATTCCCATGAGCTGGAGATGAAATATGAATTGACTAAAATGCCCTTAAAGTATCATCCGAAGATGGAACTTCTTCGAAATGCAACGGATCCTCACTTTTAGCGTTCCAATACCTACAAAAGCACAATTAACCCCTGCAAAGCATGTATATATCCAAATACGAGGTTGTATGGTTAATGAGCATAAATATAGGCATTTAGGACCATAAAAAGTGCTAGAATGCATAAAGATATAGGGCGGAAGTATGCAATATTCGATATGAATCACACTCCCTAAGTTAGACATTGCTAATTCCTAGTGATGAAACAAACAAAACCAGTCCACAGAAGGCAGTACAAGACGTATATATGCATCGAAATATAAATGCCACTTTCGTAGGGAGAACGATTGCATTTAGCATATACAATAAGTCGTTAAACCCCTAGGTTACCCTAGTGGACGAGTATTGTCTCGTGAGGTTTTTTAGGGATGAAACCCACAAACATCATATGGTGTCCTCAAAATATGCCCAATCACATGCGACACACCCAACAATAGCGAAAAAGATTTCATACACGTTATTAGCACAATGATCGAATTCAAATGAAAGTCCATATTATTAATATTATAGAATGCACCTCATAGAATTGAAACCTTAAATGTGGGAGGGGAATGAGCACATGCAAAGTGTGATTTGGCAAAAACTTAGATAAATCGAATACTAAATAAAGCAAGCATATATTTAATCCTCACGGGCATTACACTCATCAAGTGAATTCACTCAAAACAGGGAGTTAACACACGGAACATGCGAGCATAAAGAGTAAATATAAGTGAAAACTTGTCCGCACACATGTCAAAAATGAAGAACGCTATATAGGAAATTAAAAATTGTAATCTCAATGATAGTACCACTCATATAAAAGAGGCGAAATGCATTTTTGCAGATTATCAAAACTATTATGACTTTTAAATTAAATACACTTTAAGATCACATAGGACTTTATATAGGGTTGTAATGTAGGCTGGGCTAGGGTATGAAACGAAGGACATGTATGTACGGGTTCAAAGTGTTCAGAGATGAAAACTCCGGATAATGGAAAAAATGTGGGCAATTCCAAAATTGGAAAATAATTTCCAAAACAAGCATTAAATATAACAATTGGAGAGCAATCAAAGCTTATTGAACTATATACACAACATATACAAATTTCTCTTTCTTTTTCTTTTCTTCTTTTTCTCATGTTTTCTTTTTTTGTTTATTTTTACTTTTCACTTCTCTTTTCTTCTCTTTTTCACTTTTTCTTTTCTTTACTTTTCTTACTCTCATATGCCTAAATTGCAACCACGAGACAATAACATCATTCAATCCCAAGTATCATTCCAAACAAAGTTATGGAAGGTAATATGTATGGTTTAAACTCCAATTTGGAGTTGGTTATGAGATTTTTGGTTTATGAAACGAAAGGCTAATATTTAGGCTCAAAGGGGTTAACGAGGGAAAACATTTAAGGTGAGGTCAAGGTCAATATGGGTGATATAATAAATATGGCCTATGATCATTTCTTAAAGTTTACGCAATTCTCAAGTCAAAACAAACTTTGAAAATCATGCTCAAGTAACACATTTCATAAATGAACTCAAGCAATTAACGATCAATGAAAGAATAAAGAGATTACCGACGAATTCAACATTTTCAATGAGGAAGGAATAGTGTACACACTCAAAAATGACGAAAGGTACAAAGCTTACTCGGTGTAAGTATATAAAATGCGACAAAAGATTACCGAGTTATAAAAATCTTAAACCAAATTAATAGAACAAGAAAAGCGCATGTGCTCATGGGACTAAAGTTTAATTCATGAAGTTATTCATAATATCAATAATTGAGGACTAAAGTATAATAACTTCTAAAATCGAGAGCATACATCATCGAGTTATCTATTAGATCGGGCAATTATTAAAATTTATCATAAAAAACAAAGGTAAAATGCCCAACAAAGGAGAAAAAAGAAAGAAAATATTTTTGAAATTTTTCAAATTTTTCTAAGAAAGCATACTTAGTAACTAACATGTAATCAAATCAAAGAAACAACCTATGAATGGATAGAATATCCCACACCCCCTAACTTAAAACCTGACATTGTCCTCAATGTAAATTAAGATCCAAGTTAAAGAGAGGAAAATATCAATATTACCCACAATGGAGCGATCTCTGGAAAGTATTAGTCCAAAGATTATACAAAACATGTTAGTACCAAAGCATAACAAAAACAAATAATAAAATTTTTAACTAATTACGCAGGACTATAAGTAAGAATAAAGAAGAAAAAATAAAGAAAATAACAACTAACTATTTACAACCTATAATTTTAACTTCTAATTAACTATACACTAGAAGTTGAAATTTTTGAGGGTCCACCCAAAATACGATTTGGCTTTGAAAGATCCACAACGGACCCTCCCTTTCATGCATGCCTCCCAAAAAATAGGAATTTTGTTCGAACAACAAAAGTCACATGTAAGGCGGAAAAAATGAACCATCCCCAATTAAAAATTTTGGAAGGAGGATGGGGGATTTGGATAAGACGGGTGACAAAAACATAAGAGGTAAAAAAACTGAATTTTCTCCCAAGTATTTTGAAATTGGAATGGCAGGGGGTGCACATGAAGGCAAATATACGATCATGGAAGGTGACTCGAGAAAGTACTCCTCATCGGTGAAAAGGTTTAACACATTAAAGTTCAGAACTGAATCATTGGGTACTTGTGACGGTGTGATAACAGAGAATAAAAATGGGGAGTAAAGAAATTCAAACTCAAGAGATGAGTCATCATCTCTTGAAGATTGAGTTTTGAAGGAAATAAGATCATTTTCAATGAAATGTTCTTCTTTGGGGGAAAAAGAAGAAATCATTTCATTGCAAATGGATATTACTTTCATTTCATCCTCACTTTCAATATCTATTATGCTATGGGCAAAGTCAGCAATGGTTTGTTCGAAAGTAGGCACAAAGTCCTCATTTGGTTCAAAACATTACTCGACGTCAACAGTCTCGGAAGAAAAATCGTTGTCAGATTCAAATAATAAATCCAATTTATGCTCCCACAAACGATTTTCTTCCCGATAACGATTTTTAACTTTCTCATTTTCAAGCATGCGCAAGCCCTCACCGAAAGTCATAGGTCGGGGTGCGGATTCTTGGAAATGAGAAGTTTGAAAATTATTATCGGAACTATACTCAAACTCATTATTATAATAATTTTGAAACTATTGCAATTTGTTTCAAAATTCCTATTATAAGGAATTAGAGGCCCAAAATCGTTATCCTCCTCCTCAAAATACACGCACTCCAAAACTTGACTTTTGTAATACTCGCCCAAAGTCATTTTTGAATTTGCAATTTTTTGGGACTCTAAGTATTGACCAAAAGTCATAGGTTTAAGGGGATTTTGAGAATTATAATAATGATTACCGAAAGGATTGGAATAAGACATGCGTACCCCAAAGATGGCTCGAAGTGGCGAAATCCACAAAGTGATGCGCGCACGAAAAATTCAAGCGGTTCTTGGTGCTCAAATGTAGAAGTCCTACAAAAATGTTAGGCAAAAAATACAAATAGAAAAAAAATACTACAAAATACTAAATGAAATAAATTCAAAAATAAACTCATCCCCAGCAACAGTGCCATTTGATAAACTGGGTTTTACCGCGGTGTCATGTCATCGACGCCGGTCATTTTTTATATTCGACTCATCAACTCTATACAAAAACCTAAACTATGACTACGCTCTTTTAAAGGAGTATAACAGCTAGTCTGGGTATCGAATCCACAAAGATAAGTTGCTAGAATATTATTTGGTTTATTACTTTTGAATAAAAGTGAAAAAGATTTTTTTTACCTAAAAAGAAAGATAACAAAAGGGAAGATTATACTAGGTGAGTATAAATTAAACTATGATTAACAAAGAGAATAAAAACTATAGGTTGCGTTGAATATCCCTCACCCGAGTTAATTAGTATAAAATGATTACATGGGTCGACGAGTTACTAAGATTGAGTCTCGTTTTGATAATTAATTAAATCAAGAGTTATCACACCCCTAAATTCGCATAAACTTCTAATAAGATTTTGGCGTGAACAAATACCCCAAAAATTATGCACGCAAGGTCGTAAGCACGGAGCATACATGATATACCCATCAAATCTCTTAGGCGTAATAACTAGGACAACACACTCGAAATAAACTCGTAAACTCCATCACCAAAGCAAAGCAGCACGTCAACCTTAGGTGAGTTCAATCTGACACAACCTAGACTAAATTAGCTAGAAAGGATGGTAAAAGCGCGTATTTAAATCAAGCAGTAAATATGCACTACAAAGCACGAAAATAAAACAAGAAATACAAACAACGGAACTTGGATTAATGGAGAAGACGATGAATAATGTTCTACACAACCTCGACGGATCAAACCCCTCTATATGAGCAAACCCTTGGAGGGAGAAAATGGCACACCCATGAAATCTCCAAACCCTAGCTCCCAAAATAAAAACTAACCTAAGAATACAATTGATATGTTTTACAAACCAAAATTTGGCTTAAATAGTAAGTGAGAAAAGAAATAAGAGAAAAAGAAAAGAAAAGGAACTAATTGCCAAATATTTGGCAGGGTCGATCGATCGACCCAAAACGTGGATCGATCGATCGAGCAGGGCCAAACCTTTTATTTTCTTCGCAAGGAAAAATCTCAAACCGCGGTCGACCGGTACTCTGTTTCTTGGCCTTCTTGGTCTATGAAGAGGGGGAAAGGTGTGCAAACAGAAATGGCCATAACTCTACCATCCAGACTCCAAACGACGCGTCGTTTGTGGGCACACGACATTAACTCAACGAACTACGCATCAGTAGAATTCCCATGAGCTGTATGAAATGTGAATTGACTAAAATGTACTTGAAGTAGCGTCCGACAACGGAACTTCTCCGAAATGCAACGAATCCTCACTTTTAGCGTTCCAATACCTATAAAAGCATAATTAACCCCTGCAAAGCATGTATATATCCAAATACATAATGATCATAAATATAAACATTTATGACCCTAAAAGTGCTAGAATGCATAAAGATATAGGACGAAAATATGCAATATTCGATACGAATCACTTACATCTTAACTAACAATTGCATTTGGGCTTCTATTCTAATTGGGTTAATTAAGTGATCAAATTAGTAGAGCCGATAAAGCATCTAAAATGTGTATGAACTTTGTAATGTGTGGTTATTTACGAGTCGCCAAATGTTTACTCAAAAGTCAATTAGATTTTAAGGTGTTTTAATTGGATGCCAATATAATAGAGGATTTTGGCCCCCAAGGTTAATACACTCAAAACACTCCCCTCCTCATTTTTCATCATAAAGAGAGAACTCATGGAGAGAGGGATTAATTTGTGGAAGACCTTTAACTCTCAAGTTTCATTCACCACTATGAATTTAGATACATGGTTCCAACATTTTTTTATGTAATCTTTATAATGTAATATGTTGATATTAAGAATTTTGTCCCAACATTTTAAACTTCCATTTCAATGAAATATTAATCCATTTTTAACTTAAAGCTCTGTTACGCTATCTAATCATATAAGATGTCCGTTAATCTTCAAAAAACCTTCTCTAGATATTTAATGTACGAAATCCACGTGAGTAAATTCTAGACCGTAGCGAGCCATTGTCTTAATTTTGTGTTGTCGTTAGCATGTGAGGTGTTATGCGTGCAGACATTCTTAGACCTAGAGGCAAAGATGACTTCCGGAAAAATTACTATCAATCCGATAGAAGAGGATCCCGAAAAATTAATAAAATAAAAATATTTGGAAGACATAAAAAATAGTGGAGACCTTTCATAAGGGATGCATAATTGTTTTGAGTCAAACTTTGAGCTTGTACCTAAGTGAGCACCTCTTGTTTAGATAGCTCAATCATATACTTGTGGAAGTGTTGGGTGCATAAACCAATTTGCTTCCAACAAACCAACCGGGCATTATTTATAGTTGGAAAGGTGATAGTCACGCGCAGTGGATGCGCGTGGGATTTAAAACGAAGTTCCATTATTACTTTGGTTTTTATATATTCATGCTTCGTCGTTTCTCTTTATGCTCATCCATCACATTCACACCCCCCGCCATAACTCCCTCCATTTCCATTTCCATTTCCTTAAACGATCACAACATCGCCATGAATGTATCCGAAAACGAACACATTAACTCCTCCTCCACTCTCCATCTTCTTGAATCCCTACTCAACTCAATCCCCCACACACAACACTTGAAGGGAAAATGGTCACTCATCGCAACGAAACTCTCCCATCTCAAAACCAACCTCTCCGACCTCTCAGACTCGAACTCTCTCTCCATCCAACTTTTTCATTCTCTCTCCCAAACCCTCTCCCACGCTCTTTCTCTCTCCTCCACTTGCCAAAACGCCACCCTCCTCCCCGGCAAACTCAAAACTCAAAACGACATCGACTCACTCTCAGCCAAACTCGACCAACAAATCAATGACTGCGACGTTCTAATCAAAAGCGGCGTCCTTCAAGACGCCGCCCTTTTAACTCATTCCAGGAGAGAGTCCGTACGGGTCGAATCAAGAAATCTCTTAACCCGCTTGCAAATTGGATCCCTCGACTCAAAAAACTCGGCCATGGATTCTTTACTCGGGTTGCTCCACGAGGACGATAAAAACGTTTTGATCGCCGTGGCTCAAGGGGTTGTTCCGGTTCTCGTTCGTCTACTCGCATCGTCCGAGATGAAAGACAAAACTGTCACTGCTATTGCTAGGATTTCTCAAGTGGATTCTAGTAAACACGTGTTGATAGCTGAGGGCTTATCGCTTTTGAATGATCTCCTTCGTGTGATTGAATCTGGAACTGGGTTTGCGAAAGAAAAAGCTTGTGTGGCTCTACACTCATTGACTCACTCCAGGGAGAATGCTAGAGCCATTGGGTGTAGAGGTGGGGTTTCCTCTTTGTTAGAGATTTGTCAAGGTGGGACCCCTAGTTCTCAAGCTGTCGCTGCTGGTGTTCTTCGTAATTTGGCTTTGTTTACTGAGATGAAAGACAGTTTCATCCAGGAAGATGCCATTTTTATACTTTTGGGGGTGGCCGCTTCGGGGACTGCCTTGGCACAACAGAATGCGATTGGGTGTTTGTCCAATTTGGTGTCTGGGGATGATAATTTGAAGGTTTTGGTTGCTAGGGAAGGTGGGATTGAGTGTTTGAAGAATTATTGGGATTCTGTTCCTGGGGTGGCAAGTTTAGACGTGGGGGTTGATCTTTTGAGGAATTTGGTTTCGTGTCCTTCGATTGCGGAGGTTCTTGTTTCGGATGGTTTTTTGAATAGGGTTATCGCGGTGTTGAATTGTGGGGTGTTGGGTGTGAGAATTGTGGCTGCTAGAGCAGTGTGTGATATGGGGTTTAATACGAAAACGAGAAAAGAATTGGGGGAATGCGGGTGTATTCCACCGTTGATTAGAATGTTAGATGGTAAGGCGATGGAGGAAAAGGAATCAGCAGCCAAAGCATTAGCGACAGTTATGATGTATGGCGGAAATAGAAGGATTTTTGAGAAGGAAGAGAGGGGGATAGTGAGTGCTGTTCAGCTTTTGGATCCTTTGGTGCAGAATTTGGATAAGAAATACCCTGTTTCTATATTGGCGTCGCTTGTGCATTCCAAGGGATGCCGTAAACAAATGGTTGCTTGTGGTGCTTGTATTCACTTGCAGAAGCTTGTGGAGATGGATGTTGAGGGTGCCAAGAAGCTCTTAGAGAGCCTCGGCCGTAGCAAGCTATGGGGAGTTTTCGCCAGACCATAAAATCTATGGGATTAATAGGGATTTGCTGATCTGTATGTAAATTTATTGTGTTTTGATTGCCATCTTTGATTTTATTTGTTCATACATCCGCAGTAGATAAGTGAAGGTTAGTAGTCTAATTGCTGAAGAAAGAAAGTTTTTATCTTTATTTTTTTTATATGTAATCTTGGTTTGGTGACTCAACAAGTTGGAGTTTCATGATTTTCTTCCGAAGCTCAATAAATTAATGAATTGTTGCTTTCTAAGCTCAGTCATACCTTGCTCTACTGTTTGTCAACTGTATTTGCTTCTTATTACAGTCTTACATTGAATCTCAATTTATTTGTATTCTTCTGTGTAATTCATTCTATTGATTTAGTGCCTTTAACTAGATAATTTCACTTAATTTTGATGAAGTAATTGTTTGAACAACAAAATAAATTATTGCCATGTAGTCATCAAGAACAACAGAATTCCTCAGCTGTGAAGAAAACAAATCTAAATTCCTCAGATTATGCTTAGGTCATCTTAGTCCTTACTGGACAAGTAATTGCAAAGATTTATTTCTTGGTCATAAGCGGGGGAAACTGTATAACAAAACCAAGTCCAACTGTTGATCTTAAAATCCTAGTTTTGTAGGGTTTTAATAGAAAATTTTACTTAAAAATTTACAGATTTCTCTTACTATATTATATGCTTATGTGAAGCTCACATGTTTAAAATATTTTCCTCATTATCAATTATCATGTCAATTTGCGTAAAACCCGTGTACAGATTTTAATTTTAACATTACTCTGTCTCAACATCCTTACTTTTTTAAACATTCGTTGGAATTACCTAAAATGGTTGAATAGAATTGTCGACAAATAGGCACTTCAGCTAACTTATTTTAATGATATACATGTCGATGTAGGTGTAGTATGTGGGTCATATGGATTAAGCTCAATCCTAAAGTTTCTATATATCATTTCTCATATTGTGCCATTGTAATTAAATGAAATTAGTATCATAGTTAATATGTAATAAAATGGTTTATGGTATCTTTGAAACTGTTATTGGGTTGTAGACCATGTGCTTTTGTTCTGTGCATTCTCAATACACTTCACTCCAATGTCTGTAGGTTCCTAAACAAGCAAGGACCCATCTAACTCTGTTTACACCTCCTAGCTGATGTGCTCATTTAAATTGTCTGGTAAATTAGAAGGCTAGAACATGCTTCAAGAAATCTCATTTATCTGGTGCATTTGAAACAAAATATTGTTCAGGTGACTATTCGCTGGCATATGCCTAACCGAGGCTGGGAGAAGGGTACTTTAGGCTTGTAGGGTCAGGGCAGGGACTGAAGTTAAAGATCTGATACAATTTTAAGACATGCTTCTTTTATGGCTAATTTTGCCTAAACCAGACTGTATAAAGACTTTATGCTAACATGTTTATGAAATATACAATCCATTGTATGAAGGCTTGTGATTAGGTTTTGAATCCTTATGGTTTTAAGTCGGATATATAATTATTTATATTGGGGTAATCTGTCCTAGCCCGATACTTTTGAGGATTGGGCTGACCCATGCCTAAGCCCAGTCATGAGTCAGAAAAACTTATGTGATTATACAGTATTTAGCTCAGTCTGAATGCAGCCCGGAATGACCCAAGGGCCATGGATACAATAAGAAGCATGTGTTATCATTAAGACCATTTCCAAATGTCCTAATAAATTGTTAATTCATGTTTGCGAGATCCCCCCACCCCAATCCAAATATAGTTGCAGGTGATTTTGCAAATGGAATCCCAAATTTCTAATTGGTACCATACATGCACAATAAGTTTGGTATAGTCGAGCGTTTTGTCAAGCGAAATGAGAGAAGACGTGGCTTGCAAAACAATGAAGCAGCTTTGAATTGCAATATTTGAAGGTGGTTAATGACTTGTCCGTGAGTTGGGTACATTGCCAGATTTCAAATCAGTTTAGAATTATACTCCCCATGCCCCAACTTAATAGTCTAAATCTAAAAATGGCGATTTTTAATGACCCAATCAATGGCCAAGATTAAGACTTGTTATCAATCGTGAAATTTGGTTCGTTGATTACGTTTAAAAAAGGAAATCTACGGAGGTAGTATGTTTAAATGCAATTGATAAATTTTTACAAGGGTACGATCATTTGGGGGGGAAAGGATGTAAACTTACTGCTGCAGCTTGCCCAATCCTTTCCTGTACCAAGTAGAGTTAGCAATGGGTTGTCATAGCTGGTATATGTTGTGTTAAATTTGTTCTACCCAAGGGCGTCGTGTATAATCCGATAGAAAATCAAACCCACTACTTTCGTGTCATGTTTGTGCCGGTTTAGCGAATCCGGTTAAGAATGATCTACTCTAGTACCTAGCTTGAAATTTTATATATGATAGATTATTCTTAACCAGTTTTAGTGTCAGGCTTGATTTATTATAATTTGTAAGACTCTTGGACGACTGTTTTAAGTCATCAAATCATTGAAAGCATATCTCTGAGTCCTTGATTTGTCTCATCGTTGACAAGGACACCTCTTACTAGGTTTTGGATAGACCCTTGGCTCAATAATATCTCTCTACATGCTTTATTGATATTTTCCCCATAGGAATATCTCTATATTTGGCTTCTTAAACAGTCGTGTCCAGATCAAGAACAAGAGAATTCCTCATCAACAAGGCAAACAAGGTTATATTCGACAGATTACTTTTTATTTCAGAAAAATATAAAATAAAAATGTTTGACGGATTATGATTTAAAACTGTTCTCTCATTTAGTTAAACCCTAAAATTTTATGGGTTGGAACATTGATGATTTGCATACTTTTGCATTAGTCCTATCCACACTGGGTAAGAAACAATGCATTGTTTACTTTAGTATTGTGTCTAGCGGAGATAGATTTAGGTTGGTGTTAGATTATGTATAAATGGGACTCACATTGGTGGGCGGGTAAATGTTTATCGCCCAAGTGAGCGGGATGGAAAAATGTCTACCGCCCAGCAATTGCTGGTTAAAAAAAAATTCGGACTATCATCCCACTACAACAGTAAAACTCTAACGACATTAAACGGCTATTTATATAAAAGCTGACCCCAAACTTATTTACACCTCCAAACCAAACACACCTCTACATTTACATATACAAGCACAAAAATGGTCTCTCCTTCGGGAACCACTCCCACTAACTCCACCCGCTTACCAAATTTTACCCATCAAGATAAAAGTGTTAATATGTCACGCCTATATAAAACATTCAATTAACGGGATGGTTGGAATAAACCAATCTTGAAGCACCCTATGGAAAAAAAATACTCACGAATACAATTGTAGCGAGGGCGTTGTTTATAAACGCACGGGCAATGCATTACAGAGAAAATTCCTTGTGATAAACAAAAATTATTTATTATATTCTGCGAAGTTAGCTCGAGCTTACGGGACTCGTAAAGAGAGTGACACGCTACAGATTAATTGGATAACGACATTTATGTACGTTCATTTAATTATATTTATTTTTGTAATTATTTTTTAATAATAAAAAAATATATATTGGTTTGTAGATCGGTCGAGCAAACTTCCTTAGTGATGCCGGTCATGCATTTGGGTTCGACCATTGTTACAAATTGCTGAAGGATTTACCTAAATATAACATATCAACTACAAGTTCACAATTTATGGACGAGGACAATCAGTCAAGCCCACGAGATTCAAACAATCCAGATAACATGACTAATCCACTCGAGAGACCCATGGGCCGTAAATCTACAAAACTAAAAGGAAATAAAAGAGAAGCAACCAATAGTTCGGCAACAAACACGACATTACTAAATTATTCAAAGGAATTTAATGCATCATGCAACGCAAATTTTGCAGAGTCGCAAACCAGTAGAAGAATTTTAAATGATAAGATGGAGGATTTAATTCAAATCCGTACTAAAGAATACCAAGCTCAATTGAGTCTTGATGAAGCTCAACTACGTCGAGTCGAGACGAAGCAAATTTGCAAAGAGATGAGGATCGAATTATATACACGAATACTACTAATTTCACGCAGCAACAACATGCCTTTCACGCAATGCAGATGAATCAAATTATGCAGCGATGTTGTCGGGGGTTCCAAAACTCGTCACGTTCGGGTAATAGTTAGGGATCAATTAAATTTGTGAACTTATGTAATTTTTATTTATTTATTTTGTTAACTTATGATTTTTTATCGAATAGAAATTAATTTAATATAATTTGAGCTTCGTCCTAAATATGAAAATTACTTTCGAGTACTTTTTGTTTTAAAAATATTTTTTAACTCTATAATTATACAATAAATGGATTGAATAACATGTTTATAAAAATATTACACTTTCTGTAGTATATTATAAACACACTAATAAACGTACTAAAAACACTCCATTTTATTGAAAATGATAACTAGATAATATTAAGGCAGGAATGGAAATGCAACACAACACATAATATCATAGACCACTCCAGTTTCAACCACTTTCCCTCTGGGGGTAGGAAAATCATGATCGAGATAATGGACCAAAAGCTATGGACCTGGGGTGTGGGTCTTTTGTCGAAATGGAATGGCCTTTTTTTATTTTAATTTCTCATAAATGATTTATTCATTACACATAGTATGACTGTATGCCCGACCCTCATCAGCGTATTTTTTTGTTTTAAGCCCCATAACTCTTCCTCAGCCAGGCTGGGGCAGAATAGCAAAACAAGTACAAGTATTAGTAGCATAACAAAAATGCGTTCCTCGACATTAATAATATGTTTGCTCGCGGTAATTGTGGCCTCTCGGGAGAATTGGTGATTGCATCTTTGATGCACGGCTAGTACTAGTAGATCTGAGAATTCTTAATTGGATAATTGTAAATAACCCCAGGGCTATGGAACAAAGTGATAAGGGTACAAATCTCGCTTAAATTTATTTAACAAATATTATGGATCTCCATGGTATCCCTACAACGTGGAATTGTTCACACAATCTTTCTTGCACAATTAGAGTGAAGTTCGACGAATTCCACACACATCCCCTAGTTGTTACCGTTGCCTGGTAAAGGTTCATTTTACCCTTAACACACTCCAGTGTTGTTGGAATTCTACAAGATGACGAAAATAGGGATCAAACCCGTGTTGTTTCTCCAACACCCATATATGGTTCATATTCCATTGTAAGTAGCCACACCTATATCCATGTCATAGAAATGTTTCGTCAATCCCACGAGGAAATAGTAGTCTTCAACTATTGAATATTCGGGATGACACATTTTTATTTGTAATATATGGAGATATAGTAAAGACATCGTTGAGATAGTTATTGCAATAAACCCTTCTAAATAGCTAAATTTATAGGCTTTGTGTTTGGCACGCCTGAGGGTCACTTTTGCTTAGTCTCCGACTGACTTGATAACACCAACATGCCTTAACATTGTTCGCATTTGAGTGAATATTGACAAGCATAGTTGTCACTACATCCACATGTCTTGAATAAATTATGCACAACAGGCCATTATTGAAGCACAAAATTTTGTTGTATGCAGTTGTCAAATTGTAGCTGCACTGATATTTGTTAGTGCGATATTTTATGCAGATTTAATATTTTATGTACTTATTATGTTACATCATACAAAAGAGGAGAGCATAGATATGCTACACAATTGGGTTACATTGTAGATAAGAGAAATTTAAAATAACCTCGTCCTCACCCTTAATCCATCAATTACATGCTCCTTGTTAGGGATTATCTCCTAAACGTCACCGCGGGTGATAATAAGGAGTGGTTGTCCGAAAAGTGTAATTATAATCATTGCCCTCGTTACCACAAATACAACACTGGTAATAATGTGTCGTCCCGCTATCCCATCTCTATAAACAGTTCTGCTCACCATAACATGGACGTGTCCAGATTGATCCCTTAATACTAGCTTAGCACCTCCAACATTTCGTATGGGTGTGCAACTCACAAAAACTGCAGCTACTTGGGCACATACTTAATAATGCATAATCATTATTCATAATACTAGAATTACATATGTAGTTAATAAGGAATAACTTAGAATAATAGGTACTTTGGGTATTACAGACGATTCCGATAAGTTGATGATGTCTCCGACCTTCTGGGGTACACCACCCTCATCAAATACACCATTGCACACGACCCGCAACAATGTTGTTTGTCCAAATTCATTTTTCATTTGAATCAAACTTCTTTGTAATGGTTTTGTACTTGTTAGATGTAATTTTTTTTTACCATATCACCGTATTTATAAAGGTTAATACCATTGTACACACTAGTGCATTGTTTGTAAGTAATACTTCATTACATATCACAAGAAAAACTGACATGGATGTGACCCATAACCATTGCTAGAGTAGAAAACTTGGCAATTTAACATAAAATAAAACTTCCTTTTCAAAATAAAAAACTCTCGTTTTAGATTGCAAAAAATTAGACAACCTTACATTTCATACGACAGTACACAAAATTAAAAGTACGACAACCTTACATTCCATAAAATAAAATAAATTAGCATTATAGATAGTAACGTTAATGAAAATGAACAAAGCACACATGTGTAAGACAATTAATTTGATGATTCTGCGTGACGGTTCCAATTGTGCTTCATGAGGTTAGCACATAATTGGTTGTGGGCATCCTTGTCTTTCATCTTCGCATCTCGTACATGGCACCGATATTATCCTTTGAGACTTTGTCGACTAAGAGAGGGTGGTGGCTCACAAAGCGGTTGGTCAGCATGCCAACTTTCGTCTCGTAACTCATCCTCGATAATCATATTATGTAGTATGATACACGCTTTCACGATTACAAGTAAGTCCTTACATTCCCAGAAATATGTCGGGTTCCTGATGAAATGGAATGCCATTGTAGTATGACGAAAGTTCTTTCAACGTTCTTTCAAGTGCCCTTTTGTGCTCTTGTAAACAGGCTTTGTTTGTTTTTGGTTGGCCTTTTAATACGTTTAACAATAATGGCGAGAGGTGGGTAAATACCGTCTGTTAGATAATAACCTGTGTCATATGTGTTTCCGTTGACATTGTAGTACATAGGAGTTCAATTTCCTTCCAATAGTTCTTTAAACACGTGAGATTTCGCTAAAACGTTCAAATCGTTACACGTACCGGGCATTCCAAAGAATGCATGCCATATCCATGTGTCGTAAGATTCAATATCCTCCAGGGTTACAGTTGTTACATGACAATGTCCATGATATTGCCCTTTTCACTCGTGTGGATAGTTAGTCCATTGCTACCAATCATTCTTGGAAACCCACGTCGCTCATTCTCAGGCTACACGTGGGCAACATCTTCTACAGTTGGTGTGTGACAATACTCCGGGATAAATACCTTAAACACAACATTTCAAAGTCTCAATCGTCGTGGTCTCAATAATTTTCAAAATTAATTCTACCATCTTTCAAAATTGGATATGATGACTCAAAATTGGACGAAAACTTATATACCTTCTTTCAAAACTAATACTATTTGACCCACTATCTTGTAAAGTTACAAAACTACAACTTAGAGCCATCTGTTTGAATTTGTCTTTCAATATTTGCTAGGTAGGAAATTAATTATGGATATGACGACTCAAAATTAGATGAAAACTTATATAACATCTTCCAAAACTAATATTAATCAACCCATTATTCATATCATGGTATGTGTTGCGGAATGGGGTACTATCCGTGAGACATACTCGGTCCCTCGCCTCCTAGTTTAACATTTTTTCTCCTATCCTCCGTATCCCACCTCTGCCACCTAAGATCCCGTTCTAATATTTTGAATTTCAATTTCTTAAGCTGGTCATATTTAAAGAACACTATATCACTCTATTGCAGGCGTGATTAAATTGAAGCTGGTGCTAAGTCATTAGGGGTTGTTGGAGCTTCAATTTGTATTGTTACTCTCCCATTCAGGATAAAAATTTTCACATCGACTTCCCACGATAAAGGTATCAATTTGGACACCGAAGTTAGGCCTTATGTGTCGTATGTATTTGGGGCCTCCCATCTATCAGTAGGGGAGGTGCGTATCTGAAAATCTGATGGTACAATTGAGGAAAAACCAACCCCGTAGTGGTTCTGCTACAGAAATAAGGTTAGTAATATAGGTAATTTACTAAAAACTCTCTAGTAGGTACTCCATTCCTGCTGCGATGTTGGTGTCACAAAAGCCATTACATGTTGTTAATTGCCAATGTGTTCCGTAAAAAATTATCGGGCAATAAATGCCATCGGGTACAGTGATTTTTTAAAAATAGCTATTTGATTTGTGAATTAGCGGTAACAACGATCTTCGAGATACCAAGTCCCACTCAACTCCGGATCAAGTACATGTAACGATGTTGAGCTAAATTGTGTGTAACTTGCACGGCATAAAGCTCGTTCTGTGGCAATTAAACAAATGGTTGCCATATGATTGATTGGGGAGATCGCATTTCGAGTTGCTTCTGTATTGTCGACCTTTCAAACCTCATTAGGCCCAAAATGGCACCCCGTTTCCCGGATAGCCATCGTAAAATACGAGGCCATCTTTTCGCTACTTGATCGTGCAAAATGGGTGACATCACGCGGAGATACTCATAACCATAATACTGTAGTTTTGAGCAACGTTTAATTAATGGGTGATCTACAGTAACCAACTATATATAAAAACAGAATTTGACAAATATGTATAGTTGAAATTAATTAAATATTTACCTCTACTACTTACCAAAAATAATTTACTATTTTTTGTGCGTTTGTCGTACATGCATAAAGGGCGTAATACACCCGGACGAGAATAGTCGATCTCAAATCCTTCACGGCCATGTCATCCATGTCGTCTAAATATATGGCTCAATCAACAAAGATTGTATTATGGCCGATTGGGAAAAAACTGTGCTAAATACATAAACAATAAATACGCGTGCTATTTGATCAATGGTCGCTACTCTTGTCGTGGGAGATTGGTCTTTCTAGTGTACTATGTAAGCGTTTAGTGCGCCACTTGAAATATTATGTCTTCTATGTTGAGGATTGCCTATCCCAGGAAAATATTGTTCTTGACGGTAAAATCACTTGACGTGGGGAGTGGAGGCAAAGTTGGCCTCGTTCTAATTGGGATTCCTAAAAAAGTACATTCATTAAATAACGATAAGAATTATGAAAAAAATAAATTAATAGGTATACATAAGTATAAAGACATAATTTTTAAATTAATATCTCTGATATACATGAAATCAAATGGAAAAATTCCCAACTCCACATACAAGAGGTGAAATGTCTGAGTTATCTTCGAACACTGTGTAATAAGGGCACTGATCATTTGGTTATATGAGTTAGAAAAATTCTCAGAAGATAAATGACTAAACTCAAAAGTGTTTATGGCCTCCCACAATCCGGGAATGTCGAAAAAAGGGATAAACTTCCATAGGCCCGTAGTTGCTTCCTCGCATTGTGAATTGACAATCGACATGTACGTTTGGATCAATTATCACGTCTCAGGCATGTGGTATATCGTCGTACAACCTGGCCAAATTTTGATACGCAATGGAATAGTTAAGTTCCAAAGGATGCTTAAATTTGGTTTTGTCATTTTCGAACACCATTTCCTTTGAAGTGCAAACATGGAATAAAGTCAAAAAAAAAAAAATTGCACTCCAAACGATAAATATTTGAGAAGTGGAAAAATATGTGGTTATTTTTTTGGACAATTTCGTATGAAAGGTGAAAGAATCATGGTTTAAAGAAGAGTATTATGGTTTGTAGGAAGTTTTGAGAGATTGTGGGTATAAACTACCGCGGGAAAATGGGTTGAATGTAGAATTTATAGGAGTTACGGTGAAACAATCATACATTTATCCCACCGAAGCTCTTTTTTTCATTGTCAAGTGTCTTTTTGACAATGCACCCCACAATGTAAATGTATATATTTATCCCATCCCATTGTGGATGGCCTAAAAGTTGAAAGATACTATTGAGTGTTGAGACAAGAGTTTTCTAACTAATAGTAATTAGGGAACATGTTAGGTCAACAAAAGTTTGGACATGTGTAAGCTATACTTATCTCTCTCGCTTAGATTATTTTACCTAACAGTTTGCGACAAATTCACACATTTTGTGTTCTTCCTCTCACTCTCTCTTAACACCACATTAAATTTGTGTAGAATTCCGGTATGTATTTTAAATAACACCAAGGGTGTGTTTGGGACCACAATTTAACGTCATGGAATTGGAGTTGGAATACTTTTAATTTAAATTCTGAATTTTTTAAGCTGAAATTATTTCAATTTCAATTTCATTAAATTGAGATTCAAATTCACCTCGTGATTGTGTATCGTTACTTTGTACACGATTAGATTCAATTACCAAATAGGTACTTCAGTTGAGACGTCGTAATTATGAGTAGTGCTACGAGTAAAAAAAATCTCCAAATCATCATCAAATAACATTAAAGTGTTGTGCTCTAACATGACCCATATCACAAGATACAACACTTAATGCTATTTAGGAAATGATTTGGGAGAATTTTTTGAAACTCAAAGCATTTCTCCTTAATTATGTCCCTATTGTGGGTGTAGAATATGGACCTTCCATGTGCATTCCCTTAATGTGGGCCATGTGCATTAGTTTAATCTTAAAATTTTCTTATTTAATTTATCATATTTTTTTATTATAATTAATTGAAATTAATGTAATAGTTAATACGTAATCGAACCATGGTATCTTTGTAGTAGCTGTTAGTTTTTAGACCATGTGCTTTTGTTCCGTGTATGTCCAATCCAGTGGATTCTTGTGCTGGTAGGTACCTAAACAAGGGCCCATCTCAATTGTTTGCGCCTCTTGAGTCAGTTGCTGTTCTTGTTTAAACTTCGTTTGGTAAAGTAGAAGCTTAAAAAAGTCATGATATTGAGACTCACTTAGCAATGCTAGTATTATTTGAATTGTGCAAAGTAATGATATTTTTATACAAACTTACATGTTAAAGAGTGTTGGCATAAAAGATGAATTAGTTTGTATATTTTGTTAAAGTAGCTTTTTTCTATACTATTAAATTTATAAAAAAAACATTCACTGATAAGTTTTTTAAAAGTTTAGAAACAACAATTTTGTTTGTATCTTAAATTCATATTTTTTTTAATTAACTAATGATAAGTCAAAACGATATAGTTATATTTATTAATGTAGATACAATTACACTTATTGATATAGATACAATTACAATTATAACTCTATCGACATTAATAAGTATAACTGTATTTACATTAATAAGTGTAATTGTATCTATATTCTTGTGTTTACATTAATAATTATAACATGTGTGGACTTATTAAAAAGTTGTTTTTAACTTGTCATTATCGTTAATTTCTAAAGACTCTACATGTTTCCCTTTATAAAATATATGACTCACTACCTAAAAACATACGCCTCAATTTAAAAGTTTAACACCAAATATCATAAAAAAAAACCATTCACTAAGTGGGTATCAAAAAAATTTAGCGCGATTAATTGACTCCCCGGAAAGAACCGTGTACAAGTATTGTCCCCGATCGTAAACATGTTTAGTCTAACGCCCTTGCACGTGTTTATAGTATTTTTTTTTTGACAGATTTTCCCCTTCTCCTTATTTTATCTATTTTCGTGCCTACTTTAAAATAAAATATCTCTCAAAATACAATTCCATTTGAGATAAAATTTATGTATTTGGAACGGGCTCGACGAGATGCTAAAAATTATTTTTTTTGATATTTTAAGAAAAATGTCAAATATGTCAGTTTTTACGCTGCTAAAAACCGACATATATTGACCGATTTTTTAAAATAGCAAAAAAAATTATTTTGAGTTGATATTTGTTTTGTATGTTCATTGAAAAGTTTAAATATCGTAAAAAAATCATCTAAAAATATTTTTTACTACTTTTAAAAAATGATCCGATTTTCTAGTCCTCTCTTTGAGGTATCTTGGAGTTCCTCTTTGTATTCCGAAATGGTTATAAGATTAGTCATATAGTTTTTTTAACTTCACTAGTAAGAACTAATATCATAAAAAATTCAATAAGTAAAAATATTTATTATTTTTTTTTCTCATTGAATATTTTATGATATTAGTTCTCGCTAGAGGGGTTCAATAGCGAGTACTAATATCATAAAAGATTCAATGAGTAAATAAAGATTAAGAGACATTTTTAGTCATTAAATCTTTTATGGTATTAGTTCTCGCTAGAGGGATTAAAAACATATTTTGCAATGCGTAATTATTGAAATTCGCATTGCGAAAAATACACACACAGGCGCGCGCGCACGCGCACACATATATATATTTATATACAGTTTTGCTCTTGTGCATACCGGTCCGCATTTTAAGAGTGTGAATCAGACATGTGTCACCTGGCGGTGAACTCAAAAAAGAGAGAGAGCGCCCCTATAATTTAGCCTATAATTTCTACACTCACCACAAGGTGACACATGTTCGGTCCGCACTCTTAAAATGCGGACCAATATGCACAAGAGCATTACTATATAATCTCCAACATATCTCAAAGAGAGTACAAAAAAAAGGGCCATTTTTTTTAAGGATTATTTTGAGTTTTCCTCCTGTTTTTGTGACTAGTTTTGCAATACACCCCCACTTTTTAAAAAATTTGTAACACATCCCTATTTTGTTAACTTTTCATCCAAACCATTAGTACTATTTACATTTTGTGTTTCCCCCCCACTTTTATTCCCAATTTCGCAAAAGTCCCCCATTTTTAAAAGTATCGAAAAAAACATTATTATAATTTCACATTAATAGCCATCTTGATATTAAAAAATGTTTTTTTATTATAATTTCACATTAATAAACTGTACCCAATATTTATTTATAGAAAAGAGTTAAAAAATTAAATATAAATAAAGTTTGATTTTATACGAAACATGCATTTTTTATATAAAAAGTCAAAAATAGTATAAAACAATGTATGTGACTTCATCAAATTGTACTACAATTAAAAAAAGGTTTTAACCGTTTTCCATATATATATATATATATACAAAAATTGTTAAAATATTTTTCAACTGGGAAAAACTATTAAAATATTTTTTAAACAATTAAAAAATCGTTAAAACCATTACATTTTTTTTAGCTTTTAAAAACAGTTTTTTGTATAGAGAAAACATATTTTTTTTAATAAAAATGTTTAAAAGTTGTTTTGACTATTTTAAAAGTTGTTTTGATTATTTTAAAAGTTATTTTTTAATTAAAAACTATTTTTATACCTTTTATTAAAAAAAATCTGTTTTGTCTATCAAAAGAACTGTTTTTTTTAATAAAAAATGTTTTCCTCAGAAAACAGTTTTTATATAAAAAAAATTATTTTTATTGCAAACAACTTTACATTATTAGACTTTTTTTTACTAAAAATTAAATTTGTGCTATAAAAAAAACTACGCTTTATTTATTAGTTTATCAAACAGTCTTTCATTTTTATAAAACGGTTAACCCGGTATAAAAAATAGATTCTTCTATAAAGAAAAAACAATTTTTGATAAAAAAAACTTTTTTTCAAAGAAACTACTTTTTAAAACTAAAAAAAATGTAGTGGTTTTAACAAATTTTTAATCGTTTAAAAAATATTTTAATAGTTTTTCCCATTTTTTTTTTTTTTTATTTGTTGAAATTTTTTCGATTTTTTTTAAATGGGGACTTTTGCAAAACAGGTCAAAAAAGTGGGAGGAAAACACAAAATGTAAATAGTACTAACGGTTTGGTTGAAAAGTTAACAGAATGGGGGGTGTACTGCAAATTTTTTAAAAAGTGAAGGTACATTGCAAAACTGGTCACAAAAGTAAAGGGAAAACTCAAAATAACCATTTTTTTTTAAAATTAGTAAAAAGAATTATTTTGAGTTAAATTTTTTTTATCGGTATTTAAATATTTCAACTAGCCTACAAAATAAAAATCTGCTCAAAATGAGTTTTTTTGATATTTTTAAAAAATCGATATTGATCGATTTTTTTTAAAATATTAAAAAAAATCATTTTAAACCAACAAGGATGCCCAGTATTGGGTAGCCCGATTCAGGCCGGAGCACAAGATCCGAAACTTGTGTAAGTATGTACTGATCCAAATTTCATTTAACTCTAAACCAATAACTTGCCTGTCCAAAAATTGGTCGCTCTGATGTCAATCTTTGAATGCTGTTTTGGATAGATTCTAATTCTACTACCATTTGAAGTTATCAAGACATCGAAAACATACCATATCTGAAAATCCTTGATTTGTCATTGTCTCATGGTTGACAAGGACACCTCTCACTAGGTTTTAAGAAAATACTTGGCTCAGTAGACCTGTCTCGTGCTTTAATCGTTATGCTATCTCCATCAATAATTCTTTGTTACTGTTCAGATAAAATAATTCTTCGTAACTGTTCAGATAAATGATTATTCAGTTAGAAGGAAATTATTAATCCGCGCAAAGAGGGATGCAGTGTGATGTTTGTGATCTGAATAGCCACGGGTCTGAGAACATCCTCCTCATCACTTAAGTTTACAAATGCAAAAGGGGAAGTTACCTTTTTCGTGGTTGGTCTTTGCACAGAGGTGATGGGTATTATTCTATTAAATCATTTTTATGAATAAATATTATTCATAAAAAATAAAAAATATTTTTTATAAATAATATTTGTTTGTAGAAAATGTTACGAATTAATTATGTTCGTAAGAATGATTATTTATATTTGTTATGAACTTCTAAAATTCGTAAGAATTTTTACGAACAAAAACAAATTATATAAAACTAACATTTCTTTATCATTTTTCATACGAAATATGTTAGTTTTCGCCCACCAAAGCAAACCTCTCGGTTTGCAACTTTAACAATTCGAGTGTCTTCTAGCTCCACCATTGTGGATGCTCTAATTAGGGGTGCACACGATTCGGTTTTGATCGGTTTTGATACTAATCCGAGAACCGAACCGACCTGGGTCGGTTCCAAATTTTTGGAACCGGAACCGAACTGACTTTAATACAGAACCGAACAAAACCAAACCAGCGGTTCCCGGATCGGATCGGATCGGATCGGTTTTCGGTTCCAAAATCATATTTCATAACTAATTTTTTTTTAAGATTAATGTGTTTCATAACTAATTTTTTTAAGGTTAAAATTAATTTTGACCTCAATAACTTAAGTTAGAAAATCAAATAATCACAAAAATATAAATTACAAGTGTTAAATATATTAAATATATATATATATATATATATATATATGTAATTATAAATCGGTTCGGTCCCGAATTGGTTCGGATCGGATCGGTTTTCAGATCGGATTGGGTTTTTTTACCCTGGAACCGAGAACCGAACCGATGTATCAGTTTTTTTAAACCGGAACCGAACCATTGAGCAAAAAAAACGATCCAAACCGAACCAATGCAGTCGGTTTGGTTCGATTTATCGGATTTTCGATTTCGATGTGCACCCCTAGCTCTAATGGTAAAATCTTATAAAGTAAACTAGTCTATCATTTCCTCACTTTTGATTCTATCTCAATTTCATTCCTTATTTTTTTTATTTATTTCAACTTTATCTCCCATCTTTCAATTTATTTCAATTTGTTCATTATCTTAACTTTCCCTTCAAATCAAATCTAACTTGAATACACATGGTGTAATTTACCCTTCATATTCGCTCAGATTTGAATTTACTAAATCAATATAAATATTATTATATTATACACATTAATATATACATACATATGTAAATATTTGTTTATATGCTTATAGATTAATATAAAGGGTTATTTTTGCGTACACATTAATACTGTGAAGAAAAAAAAATTGTGTCTAGCTATTATGTTTATTATTAAATTATTTGCGTCTAGCTAATAATTTATATCATTTTGAAACCTTGAAAATCGTAAAATTTGAAAAAATATAAAATAATATTCTAGGAATAAAAAAGGTTATTTTGAGTACTATTTTTTTTAAGTTATAAAAAATATTTTGCAAAAAGAGCTATAAAAAATTATTTTATAAAAGTGCAAAAAAAACTATCTTTCTAAAAAGTTATAAAAAAACCCTACTTCGTTATGTATGAGTAAAATAGAAAAAAAAATTGTATAAAAAGTTCGTAACATTTGGACATTATTCATAACATTAAAAAAATAAAAAAATATTTTGTGAATAGAAAATAGTTTAATTATTAAAAAAAAATGGATGTTGCATTTATTAAAAAATAAAAATTGAACTTTATTTTTTAGTAAAAAAATAGCTGGTCAGAATCTTATTAAAATATCCATTTTTATTCGTTATTTTAAAGTAGATTTTTAAAAAATATTGTGTTAAATAAAATTTGTATTTTTTAAAAATTGATTTTTGTAAAAAATAACTGTAATATCAACGATTTTTTTTAAAAAAAAAATAATAATAAAACTCGATAGAATTTTTAAAACAGTAATTAATAAACGTCCAGCTTTTTTATAATAAAAATAAGGTTTAATTTTTATTTTTTAATAAATAAACGTCCTGTTTTTTTAATAAGTAAATTGTTTTCTATTTATATAATAATTTTTTGTACTTTTTTAAATATTATAAATAACTTCCAAATGCTATGAACTTTTTATACAAATAGTTTTTTTGTTTTTCTTATATATTATAAAAAGTATTTTTTATAAATGTTTTTGCGAATGTTTTTTTTATAAATTTTTGAAAAATAATATTCAAAATAAAGCTTTTCTATTCCCAAAATATTATTTTTTATTTTTCAGAATTTTACGATTTTTCAAATTTTCAAAATGATATAAATTAATAGTTATGCACAAATTATTTAAAAATAAACGTAATAGCTAGACACAACGAACCTTTTTTTTTTCTCTTATTTTCAGAAGATTAATGTGTACGTAAATAATTCTTTATATTAATCCATAAGTATATAAACAAATATTTACATATGTATGTATATATTAATGTGTATACTATATTAATATTTATATTGATTTTTTTTATGGAACTCATGCCTAGGAAGGACCTAAGCAAAGAAATTTATTAAAAATAGAGAAAGATTCAATGAGGTGGCAAACCCTCTACAAAGCCCAACTACTCAAAAGAAGAAAAGAAATCATAAGACTAATGTCTGAATCTAAAGTTAGGAAGATGCGAGACATCTCTTTGAACAAATTCATCAATTTCTGGAGGGGAGGACCACCACCATTTAAGGCTATGATTTTGAATGCCCATCTTAGAAAGTTTGTCAGCAACTATGTTTCCTTCTCTGAAAATGTGAGAAATTCTATAAGATCTATTGGATAACCAGAAAAGATAATTGTTCCATCTGGTCCAAAGATTCCAATGAGGTATAAAAGAAGATGAACTGAGAGCATTCACCACAAGAGTGGAATCACACTCTATCCAAATGTTGTTCCACTTGAATTTCATAGCCATTTCTATCCCTGTAATAAGAGCCATAAGTTCTACATAACCTGCTGATTGAATGCCAATATTAGAGCAAAAAGCACATCTGGCAAATCCTCTAAATGTCCTGAACACTCCCCATATGGCTGCAATTCCAGGGTTCCCAAGCGAGAGCCCATTAGTGTTGATTTTGAGCCATCCTTGAAGAGGTTTCTCCCAATGCACAAGCACTATAAATGGAGCCTTCCTAAGCTTACCAGGAATTCCCAGGTTGTGCAGAATAGATAGGTCAAAAGTTGAGTTGTTCATTGCACCCGGAATGAAGAGATTGAATTGTAACACCTCGTAATTTTTGGGTTATTATTCTTTAATTAATTCAGTAATTAGTAATTCACTTGTGTCGTGAATTATGAGAATTAATTAATGGGAATATTTAAAAGTGAATATATTTAATAAAGTTAACGAGTGAGGATTTAATTTTAGAAATATAATCCATATGACAATTTTGAGTCCGCGGTTGAGTCCGGTAGGGTCGAAATAGTCCAAAAGAAGTGGGTATATACATATATTGGGCATTGGGGTCCAATTACACATGTGGAAACTTAGTAAAGAGGGTTTGGACCATTTTAATTGGGGCCCATAGGCCCAAAATGTGAATAGTGTTGTTACCCTAAGATGTGTAAGGGGTTAGGCATCATTAAGTCATAATAGAAGACTAAAGGGAGAGAAGAAAGGAAGAGCCAAAGGAAAAGTGAATTTAGGGATCTTGAAGAGGCAATTGCAATTTAACTTCATCTTTTAAAGCCCTAGATCATCTTAGTTAAGGCAAGTGGTTTTATTCGCAATTATTAATGTGCATGTAACTATTCATATTAAAAGAGGTGAAAACATTGAATATGTTAGGGTTTTTTGTTTATGGTTTTGAGATATTGGGGTTTTCTCTAATTGAGAGTAATAAATCTGAGATAGGGTGATAAGATTTGGTTAATTTGATATGTAATTGGATGACATTGATGTGGGTAGTCTAAAAATGTTAACAGGATGGGATTAGGATCAATCTTGGGAGGTTTTGATGATGAAATCTGTACAGAATGAAGGATTTAAACGTTTCAATGGAGGACTGTGTTGTTGGGTTTCTTTTCTGGGAAGATTGGAGAAGGATGTGATACCAGGGTCGTTCGAATGACCTGGTATCTCGTTCAAATGAGAGTCACTGCCATTCGAACGATAGGGCTTGTCGTTTGAACGACCCAGCAACCCATGTCAGATTTCTTCTTCCCTGATTCATACGTGCTATGTAGTTTTGAGTTACTGTTACTGCATCTCGTGATTCTACAATTTATTATAAACTAGGGTTTAAATTAGTGAGGAATTACCTTTGAATTAATTAGAGAATTTATTAAGTTGTATTAAGGTTTATGATTGAGTGATTTTAAACCTTGTTAATTAAGTGGGTAGGCTTAATTGAATGATGAATTGGGAAATTATAATTTCGGGTCACGAGAGAGATTCTGGGCATGATTGGTAGAGTGACACCATAATAATGATAAGTTAAATTGTGTATAATTAATTAGAAAGTCGGACCGTAGACTTGCATGTTTAGGCTTGGGTACGGGCATTACACTCCGGAGCCTGGATTTGTATATATGTTGACGTGTAGTACATATATATGATTTATATATATATTTGTGTGAATAATATATATAGTAAAGTCATACCAATATTAATGCTATCATAGGAGGTTGCGCGATGTGGATGATCCCCATGACTTGAGGAGCAGGGCGAGTATATTCCCTAGGCCATACCGTCTAATCTTAGGGGTGGGACCATTACGGTATGGAGCGGAAACTTTCGGCGAGAACTATGATCGCCTCCTATGCGTTCGGTGATATCATTGTATATCCGACATATCTGTGAATGTTGAGATATGATACGTATATATAGTGCATAATTATTTGCGGGAATTTATATATATATATGAATGGTGTGAAATGTATAAATAATATAACTTGTGAAAGGGTTTTATGGTATCAAGTTGGTTATAAATACAAATAAGTTAGTGTGAAATATAACTTATAACTCGTATACGTGATATGAATGGTGTAAATGATATAAATTATGAGCATGTTATATGGTAGTAAATAGGAATTGATTTGAATAAGCTAATGTTGCTAATACACCATAAAATGTATACGATACTCACTCAAGTTGGGATAGTGGAAAATAGTGAGATATACGAGACAAGGCTAGTTATGGAGGGTTAGCTAGATGGGGCGTTTATAGTTGCGATAGGCGTGCACATTAGTTGAGGGGTGAGGTAAACTGAAGGGACTGCGCGACACTAATTTAAATATGGAGAGCATTTGCATATTTACTTCTTGCATTTAAATCCACTTGCTAAATATTTTCAAATATTTTTGGGTTCTAACCCTTGCTATAAAATATTTTCAAAACCTTTTAGGTATCCTACCACAGGGATGTCAGGCTTGTTATTCATTCCAGGGACTCGCAGCTGGAGCATGTGTGGATGTTACAAGATTTGGATAGATGCATCTATTTTTCTGTTCCTAATGTAGGGATCTCTATCAGATTATCCTGAGCATGTTCGCTCACAGTTTATTTCAGTTGCTTTTCAGATTGTATGAGAGTTATTACTCTTTCTCGCTTGGTTTGGTATTGGTATTAGCCGATGGTTTATTCGTCGAGACTTTCTTTACCCTTTATGTTGATTGGATTTTTATTAGACTTATGGTATGATGAATTTCCCTTGTTAAATTGGTTATTTGGATTCGTATTATGTTGTTGGTTTGGGCTTAAAATAAAGATAAAATTTGGCACCATGTCTTTTGAATACTAGGTAGTTAGTAAGTTTTAAAAAGCTTTTCGACAGCGATGCTAAGGATAATCTAGAAGAGATTCTTGTTTAATTTGGTATAGCACTGATCACCCGGTATTTTATTAGGCGGGGTGTCACATGAATCCACCCTTTAAAGAAAGCAATGAAGTGGTGAGAAGAAGTAGATTTGTCTTGAAATATAGCTTGATTTCTACTTTCCAAGATGGAGTCTAGACATCCAAGAAAGCCAGTAATCCACAAATGTTTTAACTGAGAACTGAAGTTAACTTTAATAATTGCCTTTCAAGTCTACGGGGTGAGTCTTTGAGATAGGAAGATGAATTGAATGCATTGAAGAACCAATTCCATATCTTTTTAGCAAATGGACAGAGAATACATAAATGATTTGCATTTTCCAATGCATTTTTACATAGAGAACACCTTGAAAGAAATCTCATTCCTTTTATTTGAAGCTGGTCATGAGATGGCAGCTTATTGTGGAAAAGTCTCCAATAAATAATGGAAATTCTAGGGGGAATGAATGAATTCCACAACTCTTTGAAATGGGAAAAAGTTCTAGTATTGGTTTCTAGAACATGATAAGCATTTTTTGAAGTCAAAATTCCATTACTAGAAAGAGTCCATTTAAGAGTGTCTTGAGCAGTATGATTTGGTAAAGGAATAGAAGAAATTCTATTAGTAAGATATCAAAATAAATTTGAAAATGTTGTTGGGATGGTCCATTTGCCCTCATATATGAAAGAGCTAACCAGAGAGATTAGATTATTAGTATCCAAAATTCAAAGATGGGGTGAACATGAGGAGTAAATTGGATAGTGTGTATCCAAGTTAGGTTTGATTTTGATGGAAAGTTAAGATAAAGAATAAATTAAAACAAATTGAAAGGTGAAGGACGAAATTGATACAAATAAAAGGTAAGTGATGGAATTGAGACCTGGATAAAGGTGAGGGACTGATACGGTACTTTACTCAATCTTAAATTATACTCTTTGTTTTTCTTTTATTATATGTAGTATAGTTCTTGACATATCCTTTAAAAATATTATTTAAATAGTTGAGGAATGTAAAAGTTTCCGTTGTGATGTGATGGTGAATTCTATGTAAAATCATTCTCGAGCTATAATATTGATTAAAAATCTATTAATGTGAATAACTTTAACATAAAATTGCAGTTAACAAAAAGAATGATGGATCTTCACGTTTTTATAAAAATATGTAAAAATGATAGAAAAAATGAATTACTTTGATCCAATGTATTTATCAAGTTTGTTATAGAAATACATTTGAATCATCTTGATAATTACTCTAGCATAACCTTCATCACTTTGATAAAAAATAATAATATTGAAATTTCGAAATTTTCTTCCTTTTATCCAATATGGTGTTGTAATGTAGATTATTAATGGAATACAATTTACTAAATATAGAGTGAGAGATAACCCGTTTTCTTAGTTAAACTAGAATTTTGCCACCCATCATAATAGAGTTTGATTAGGACTAACCAAGAATTATTATCCTTACTATTTAGATGACTTGCCTAATACAATCCTATCGAATCTAAATTCTTATGTGGACCATATTAAGTAGGACACTTATATTTAATTAAACAATTAATTTAAAATTATCTTAATTTCAAAATTAAATATTTTCAACATGCCACTCTCAAAGTGACAATCTTTTCTCTATATATGGTATCACACGCAAATGGCATTATATATATATATATATATATATATATATATATTAAAAAGTTTCCTTAGTTTATTGATTATCTTTTGTGTAACCGATTGGCGTACATCAATTTGGGGTTTATTCATTGTCATTATTGAATTCTTAAAGCATTTTTTATACATGTTAGAAAATAGGATTGCCGTGATGAAAAAATTGGGAGAATTTAGGATTTGATATGTAAAAAATTATTGTCCTTAAGGTGTTATACATCCCCACTCAAATCGAGTTTGGTAATGGTAATGGTTGTAATTTACCTCCAAGATGCAACACATTCACGAGATTGTTCAAGTAGAAAACTTGAAGAATTTTCACATAATACTTAACAAAATTAGTAAGAAGAAATGTAGAGAAGAAAGAGAAATTTTAAAATATATAAAATGGCATGATTTTCTTGTTTATATAGGTAGAATGGTGTTTGTTTATATACCATGATTAAAGTATAATGTTGTTAACTTAATTTAGTTTTTACAATGATCTCTTAAACATATACACATAGTTTATTAAACTCCAAAAAGTAGTTTCCACATCCACTTAATGTAATTCTCAATCATAATGAGCTACTAACACTATAAGAATTCCATATCCTTAGATAAAAGTGTGAAGGTTCATTTATAACCTTTTCCTTATTAATGGTGAAATATTTGACTACAAATTTAATTTTACATTGATTAATTACTGTTAGCATCACGTTTAGTCTTAATGATCCATGGTTACTCAACTTTAGTGAATCTATTAAGTAAGTCAAAGAGATCCTACACTTAATCATAGTCCATTAGTTTCACTTCTTTTGACTTATGAAAACAACACCGAATCGCGACTTATCCCTATGTCAAATTCATATTCTTGTGGATGCACCACACTGAATGGCAACTTATCCCTATGTCAAATTCATATTCTTGTGGATACACCACATAGTCATCCAGGATAGTAGACTCCTTTTAGGATATTCTTAATACTATTCATTATGATTTTATTTCTTGGTTACAATACTATAAAACTCGTATATGCAGTGTGATACTTGATTAAATCAAAGTCGCAAATTTTCAAGTTATCCTTATTTAATCGGTGTTAATTTTTAATCTGATTTTATTCAGCCCTAAAACATGCAACTACGTGTGGATAAATCAAACCAACATGAATAATTGTTGACACACAGATTTCCGGAAAAAAATCCCTATCGGGTAAATTTTGTTATTTCACTATAATACTTACAATGATTACAATAAAATCTGCAATGAATTAACGTGAGAAAACCCACACAGGCCATAACCTAAATCAACAATTGAATTTCGCAGCAAATCCACATGAATCACAATTCAGTCAGCTTGGGAACACCCATGAGTACTCCCTATTAACGCACAGTCAGTAAGCCTAGTACCTCCCTCAAGTGGCACCTAGATGAGCAGTAAATATCTTCTCTATAAGAGAAACATCACAAAGTTGTATCTTGGGTTCCAAAACAATTCACATAAAGAATGGGATGATTCATGAATTGAAAACAAAGATAAAACTCTCAAAGGTGAGAAAGCAAATAATTCTGCCAAAGAAGTTTTCGTAGAATAGAATTATCACGTATTCTACTTAAAAACGGAGTCAGAAGTTTAATTTATACCAAATTTGAGTCGACGCTGGTCGCTCGAACGAGTTAGCTGTGTCGCTCAAATGAGTTGACCTATCATTTGAATGACACTTCGCGCGAATGAAAATGTCACTTGAATGACTCTTGTATGTCGCTTGAACAACTGATTCAAAAATTAAGATTTTTTGTTTCGTCAAAAGGCTTCGCCTCAACACTTAGGAAAAATTCATTGATGAAAAAATTCACTCCAACACTTAGAAAATATTTTATAAAAACTATCCCAACACTCTAAGTTAACTATTAAGGTACTTTAAACACAATCGTACCAAAATTAGTCTCACGAAGTCTTGAATGTTAAAGAACTTTGATATTCAAATCCTTCTTGACACATGATTGAACTTGAATAAGTCTTCGATGGTTGTAGCGGTATACGACATACTCAAATGCAAACCGCATAATAAAATAATGTCCTTACAAATCGTCCCTTATGTCTATGCCCGTACAAAATAAAAACATCTGAATTATCAAACCAAAATGTCTATACAAATCTAATACCCTCCCATGAAACCAAAACTAAAAAGGTACTAAATATGTAAGTCTAAAACTTTTTTTCCAAAAAATCTTCAACATCAACTCCCCCAAACCTAATTTCTCGTACACGGTGTACGTCAGAAGATTAATGCTTGCTACTAAATCTAGAAGGGCTTTCTCAATGAGGAGCTCCCCTATCTCGATAGAGATCATCGGAGTACTGGGATCCTTATACTTGATGGGAATTCGATAAGAAATGATCGAGCTTGCTTGCTCGGTGAGAAAAGCTTTATTGGGTACATTAGTGCTTCTCTTGAAGGTACAAAGGTCCTTCAGAAATTTGGCGTAGGATGGAACTTGTTGAATAGCATCAAGTAGTGGAATATTAAGTAGTACTTTATTAAATAATTCCAACAACTTATCGACTTGCGCCTTTTTCTTTTGGGGAACCAAACGCTGGGGAAACGGAGCTTTTGGGACATAGGTCTCAACAGATTGCTTGGAAGGTGAGGGTGAGGAGGAAGTTGGATCCACAGGTGGATCTTCCTTCTCCTTACCTTTCTTGGATTCACTCTTGGTAGGTGGTTAACTTTTTTTCTCTACTTCCTTACCGGACCTAAGCTTGATGATGTCTTTCGCATGCTCTTGGGTGTGTGATGTGCGCATGTCGTCTTGAATAACAAATTGACCCTAGGCATGTTACCCTTTGGATTGGGATCGAGCTGACTCGAGAATGTTCTTTTGTTACTCTCACTTAATGCGTTCGCTAGTTGTCTCATTTGAACCTCGAGTTTCATAATGTCTTGAGTGTTCGCATGCATGCTTTGCTAGGTGGATTGGAGGACATTTTGAGTGGTTTGCTGGAATTGAAGGGTACTTTGGGCAAAACTACTCTCTACTCCCTACTCTCTCTAGCCGCCATAAACCCTACCTAGGGTTGCATGGCAACCTCTTCATCACCTATGTAAATCTCTCCCAATCCTAAACCTCCTGATCCATATAATCCTTGGCAAAAATCGTTTGTATATGTTTTAAAAGGATCATCATCTTCCCATGCAATTAAAATTAAGCCTCTATCCAAATATAAAGGAGAACCTGCTGTTATGTTCTCGAATGAAGAAGTTAATCAATTAGCCTCTCCTTACAAATATGTTATTGTTGGTAAGTTTTCTCATGGTAAACCTCCTATTGATTTCATTCAAGGTTCTAAAAAACGCGAGGCGTGACCAAGGCAGCGTTCAATATAGGCTTGATTGATCAGAAGCATATCCTCATTAGAGTTAATTGTGAAGATGACTTTATGAGATTATGGTTAAAGGAGCAATGGTATATTGGAAAGAGTCCAATGAGAACATTTAAATGGAGCCCATTATTTAGACCTGATTAAGAGAGTTCAATTGTCCCTGTATGGATAAATTTTCCCCATCTTCCTATACATCTTTTTGCAAAAGAGCCTTTGTTTTCTATTGCACAGGCAGTTGGTTCGCCTCTAAAGTTAGATCACTCAACAACTTCTGTGAATAGACCAAGTGTCACCCGAGTTTGTGTTGAATTGGATCTGATTAATTCAATTCCCAATAGAATCTGGATTGGTCAAGGTGATTTAGGTTTTTGGAAGCCTATCGAAGTGGAGAATCTCCCACATTACTGATCACACTGCTACAAGGTTGGTCATCAAGAACTGAACTGTCTGCTGAAGGATGAGATTTCAAAATCAAAAGGAAAAGAAGTGGTAGCCAATTCTGTAGGTCCTGGTATCACTTTCAAGAATCCAATTGGGGCTAGTATAAGCAAAGTTTATCGAATCAAGAATCCTGTAATCAAGAATCCTGTAATAAAGACTGGCCTACAATCAAGGAAGGACGATTCAACAAGCAATATGTTGCAGATTGTTAATACTGAGAATCAGGCTCTTAAAGATATAAGCCCTCAAAATAAGCAAAAGTCTCCTACAGGTGGTTTTATGGAGAACAGTACTGACTTTCATACAGATATGATAGCCAATACTGAAATGATTGAAAAAGAAGAAGGAGAAATGCTATCAGATTCAGATGATGGAGAGCTCAAGATTGAAGAATTGGTGGAGTTAAGGAATAGAAACAAAGATCAAATGGAAAAATATTATCACTCAGACTCAAAATATGTTAATCTGATAGAGAGGATAAACATTGAAGATAAGGGTTACAAATCAGACAATGACCAAACCAAAGATAAAAAAGACTCCATGTTAGAAGACCTGATCAAATTTTCATCCATGCTTTCTGCGAAATTAGATGCATACCAGAGGATTGTTGGGGACAAGGATCTTCAGAGCTCAATCACTACTCCTCTATCAAAAATCAAAAAAGGGAAAATGGTGAAGAAATTAAAGATAAGTCAGAAAATAAATCACTTTACAAAAAGGAGGCTCACTTGATCTGTTGCTAAAGCTGCCAAAAATGTTACCCCTATACATCATCAATGATCAATGCGATAGTGTGGAATGCCAGGGGATTAGGGAACAAGTCCACTAAAAGAAGATTAAAAAAGCTCTGTAAGTTGTATAATTTATCTTTCTTGGCTATTTTGGAACCTTTGATAGATAGTTCTAAAATTGTTAAATTGAGAAGCATACTGAATTTTGAAGAATCCTACTTCAATGTTAGTAACAAAATTTGGTGCTTTTGGCGCCATGGTATATCTACTGAAATTCTGGAGGATGGAGATCAAAATCTGCTTATTAAAGTGGATCACCCACAGTTGGAAAAAGTTATAGGAGTGAATTTAATTTATGCTAAATGTTCCAGGATTGATAGAAGGGGATTATGGGATTCGATTATCAAAAGCTCCTCGGTGTGTAATGAGTGTCCTCTAATTGTTATAGGGGATTTTAATATAGTCTCTAACAGTGAGGAGAAAGCCGGAGGAAGGAGCATTGATATAGGTGGTGCTGCAGAATTTAATGAGTGTATTGCTAGTAGTTCTTTACAGGATATGGGGTTTGAAGGTTCAAAATTTACTTGGTTAAGAGAAACTAATGGCTCATTAACTCTTGAAAGGCTGGATAGAGGTTTGATGAATGATAAATGGTTAAGCTCTTTCCCTCATTACTCTATAAAACACTTAAATAGAAATTGCTCAGATCATAATCCTCTTCTGGTGTCAATTTCAAATCAAAATTATTCCTCTATTAGAGCTTTTAAATTTCTGAATATGTGGAAGGAAAGTAAAGAGTTTGATGAGGTTGTTAAGAGTTCTTGGCAAGAGGAAGTTTCTGGTAGTCATATGGTTCAGTTTGCTATTAAATTAAGGAGGTTAAAAGCTGTTTTAAAAAAGTGGAGCAAAGAGGCATTCAAAGATATATTCATAGTGATCCAACAATTAGAAGACCAACTTCTAAAAGAAGAGTTGGCTTTAGAAATTGATAGGAGTGGGGTGCAACTTGAAAAGTGCTCTAGAATTAGAGCTGATCTTAATGCTGCTTTAGTGAAAGAAGAAATTTTCTGGCATCAAAAGTCTAGAAGTCAATGGCTAAAAGATGGTGAGAGGAATACAAAATTCTATCATGCTCAAGTCCAACAAAATAGAAGAAGGCTGGCTATTTTCAAAATCAAGGATGAGGAAGGCAGAGAGAATGTAGATCCTATTTCTATTGCTAACTGTTTTGTTTCTTATTTTAAAAATTTATTTAATGCAGGTCCAATAGAAGAAAAAGGATACTTGGAACACATTCCAAAGCTGATCACAACAGAGCAAAATTCAAAATTATCAGCTATACCTGAAGAGTTGGAGATTTTTGAGGCTATTAAAAAGATGAATCAGAATAGTACTGCTGGATCAGATGGCTTTAATGGTTTTTTCTATGTTAATTGCTGGGATATAATTAAAGAGGATCTCATCAAAGCTATTCAATCTTTCTTTTTGGGTTGTGATATCCCCAAATCATGGAGCTCTACTCAAATCTGCCTTATTCCTAAATCTCAAAGACCTACTCAATGTAAAGACTTCAGACCTATAAGCCTGTGTAATTTCAGCTACAAGGTGATATCTAAAATCCTTTCCAATAGATTGAGTCCTATCCTTCCTTTAATCATTTCTCCCAACCAATCTGGATTTGCCCAAGGTAGAAATATTCTTGAAAATATCCTATTAGCTCAAGAGATGATCCATTATATTGATAAGAAATCTATGGGAGGCAATGTTATTTTCAAATTAGATATGGCTAAAGCCTATGATAGAGTATCTTGGCACTTCATCATTAAAACTTTAAGAGCCTTTGGTTTTTCAGAGACTTTTATTGATTTAATTTGGAGATGTATCTCTTCTCCATGGTTCTCTATTATCATTAATGGTCAATCTAAGGGATTTTTCCAACCTTCTAGAGGTCTTAGGCAAGGGAATCCTATCTCACCAAGTCTTTTCATTATAATGGCTGAAGTTTTCAGTAGAGGGCTGAACAATTTTATGACTAAAGGTATCATAAAACCTTTTTCTCACCCTAGAGGTTGTCCTCTTGTTAGCCACCTCAGTTATGCTGATGATGTTATTATTTTTTCTAGAGGATCTAAGATTAGTCTTAAAAATCTTATGAAGTTTTTGGAAGGCTTTGAAGCTGAAACTGGTCAACTCATCAGCAAAGAGAAAAGCTGTTTTTACTTGAGTCCTAAAATGTCTTCTCTTAAGAATGTAATTTCTGAAATAACAAGATTTACTTATACCTGTGGCCCTCTAAAATACCTTGGCAGCCCTCTTTTTAAAGGAAGAAGGAAATCTATTTATTTTGAACCTCTTGTCCAATCCATAGCTTCAAAAATTCTTAGTTGGAAAACCAAGTTTCTTTCTATGGGGGGGAGAATTATCCTTATCCAATCTATCCTTTCTTCTATCCCTTTATATTCTCTTTTTGCTTTAAAGCCTCCTAAGTTGATCATTAAATCCATTCATAAGATGTTCAACTCTTTCTTTTGGGGAGTTAATCAATTTTTTGGGAAAAAATTTCACTGGTTAAATTGGGACTCCATATGTTTGCCTAAGCAAGAGGGAGGGCTTGAGATTAGGAATTTGTATTCAGTCATGGAAGCTTCCAACTTACGTTTAGCCTGGAATTTTAAGCAAGGAAAAAGTTTTTGGGCTTCTTTTATGTCTGCTAAGTACTCTAATATGGGTTGCAAAAATGGATCATTGGCTTTTAAAAGGATTCAAGATGGTATGGAGATAATTGATTCGAATTCGCATTTTTCAAACGGAGAGTTGATTTGGAATCTTGCAGATAATGGAAGCTTTACTTTCAAATCTGCATATAATCAAATCAGAAATCAAACTTCATCCTCTCTAGCATTTAAATCAGTTTGGCACTCTTATATTCCTCCAAAAATGTCTGTGCTTGCTTGGAGAGCTCTCAACAATGCAGTTCCTGTGGAATCCCGGGTTCAATCAGTGGGGATTAGGTTGGTTTCAAGGTGTCAATGCTGTCATTCAGATATTGAAACAATTAATCATTTATTCATATCGGGTCCAGTTGCGAAGCAGGTTTGGAGGTTCTTTTCCAACCTTATGGGTATTACAGATTCTTGCTCTTCATTACATAGTTCTATTATTCACTGTTGGTTACAAGCGGGGAAATAAAAAATGTCAAAATGGCTTTTTCAAGTGACTCCTATCATAATCATATGGGAAATTTGGTTGAGCAGGAATAAGGCTGTGTTTGAAAATATCCCAATGAATCCAGGTTTATTTATTCACAGAGTAGTGGCTTTAATCTCTGAGCTTACTATGCTTACTCCTTTTAAAGACCTAACTCAAAGAATTAATCAGGAAATTAGGAATGCTTTCTCTCTATCTACTCCCAATGCTTATTGGAAGAATGTTAACCATTGGAAGAATCCCGAGGTAGATCAAGTCAAAATCAATGTTGCTGCTACGTCAGAAAATCAGAAGATCAATGGTATAGGTACAGTTATTCGAGATAATCATGGTAGTCTAATTTGGGCTTCTTAAAACTTCATAATTCATGATGTTCCTCAGTATGCTCTCCTTCAAGCTGTTTCTGCTAGTTTAAAGTTTTGTTTGGAGAAGAACTTTTCAAAGGTGATGTTAGAGTTCCACTCAAGTCAGATTCTCATCTTTTTGGAGGCTAACTCAAAATCAGTTCATTGGAAAATTAGAAATAATTTCAAGGATCTACAGGAATTAATTCACAGTCTTCAGTGTCATTTATCTTGCTGTTCACCAGAAGCTAACAAGGTGGCTACTCTTCTTGCTATTCATGGTGAATCGTCAAAATGTCATAAGTCATTTATCAGCTGGTCGGATCTTCCTAATATTGTAAAATCATCTATGATGATAGATGCTTCTCCTCTTCCTTTTATAAGAAACGTCTGATGTCTTTTCATTCTTATTGTATTGCCACTTGAGAGGGCTTTTCTCTCTTATATCAATAAAATCCTAATTTCTCTCTAAAAAAAAAAGGGGTACTTTGGGCAAGAAGGTTCATCGAATCCTCTAAAGATTGGATCTTTTGGGATGAGGGATGAGGGATTCGAGGGTGCGGTGGCATTCTTTTGGAAACTCAGGGATGGGTTACCCGAAGATTGATCTCCACGTCCTTGGTATTGACCCTTGGACCATAAAAGATTGGGGTGGTCTCATCATCCCGAATTGTATGCATTGGAATATGGGTCATACTGTGTCCTATTTTGGTAGAGGTCATTGGCTTTCTCGGTGAGTGCCTTATGGGCCGAAAGGGTGGGGCAATTCTCGACTAAGTGGTTGAACGCATCATAAAGTATACACATAGGGGAACCTACATGTTGAACGGCCGAAGATGCGATTCAATTACCCTCTTTGCTCGTCTCTAAAGCTTCTAAACGTCGGGCCAATATGGCCACTTTAGAATTTAAATCATAAATTTGTTCGACTTGGTCAGAAAAACTCTCATTGGACGTGGTGGACCTAGATTCTCTATTGGGTGCCCATCGCTGGGACCTTTTCGCTACGGCTTCTAGGAATACCCACGCGTTAACCTCATGATTGGAATAAATATTGTATATTTATTCCCCTAATTTCGGTACATTTTTGAACCCGAGGGATGTAATCGATATGGATTTAACACACATTTATGCTACTACCCTTCGTTGGCAAGTATTTCGTGTTTTACAAGTTAATTATGCAAGCGGAGGAAGAGAGAAATCGAAACCATGAAAGAAAGGCTAGGAAGGCAATTTCATGGGCATTTTGGTTATTCTGTAGTTAGATTCCAGAGGAGGATTCAACTGGAAAGTTGAAAATCTCGAAACAACGAGAACCATGGAATAAACGACATCCGAATCCGAGTTACGGTTGAAGAGTTATGATCGATTGAAGTTGAGAAAAAAATCCAAGAAGAAAAGAAGAAAACATGAGAAAAAATCTAAGTGTTGAAAAGAGGAAAAAGGCTCCCAAAACCAGCGAAAATTCCCAAACCCAGGCCGAACAGGTTTGGGTTAGAACCGATTCGGGGTACCTGCGAACCGGTTTGGGGTCGAACCGGTTCGGGGGTCCTGCTGCGCAAAATTTCTCATTTATTCTAATTGGTCCAAAGAGTTCCATTAGGTTACAACTCATTCTAAAACGTATTTGTATGAAGCTAATGACTTAAAAAAGGAAGTTCTTGATAGTTTTTTGATAGAAAAAAAGTGGAAGATCACCTAGGAACATAGTTTGGATTATTTGCTTCAAGATTGATACATTCTAGGTTTGTTTTCAAAGTTTTAATCCAAGTTTCATTCCTTTTATTATTGTTCTTGGATGGTTATTTTCCTTATTTAATTCAACCAATTTTTGTGATCATAATACTTATTTGCATGTTTCAATCTAATTTCATCATGAGTTCTTTCACATGCAACGTAATTATTTCATGCATCGTTCAGTTTAACATGTCCGGCTAGTTGTAAAAAGGTCGAGATGCATGAACTCCACCTGATGTGTTAGTTGTATGTGTATAAAATTAATCCTTTGAATTTAATGATTTATTACGATTGTATTGCATAGCAACACAACCATTGTAGATCTTTGGATCTCGTTTGCTTTCGGGTAACCGGGATGCTTTAGAATGCAATGGGAGTGTCGCTATTGCGTGTACCGATTTAGTCGTCCTCTGATTAAGTATGGTGTGGGCTTGAACCTCATATACGTAATGCTTGGGAGTACTAAATTCTGGGTCTAATTAATCAATTAAAATTATGCTTAGTTTTAAACCTGCAATACACTAGGGCTGAGGGATTGTATTCTCAACCTGATCCCTTCATCATATAATTCTAGTTTTAAGTCATTCATTGTCAGTAATTTAGGTAATTTAGAATAGTTGCATTCCATTCATACTTTGGTGCATTAAATAAATATTTTCAAAATTGAATTTAGTTGTAGTCCATTCCCAAAATCAATCATCTTTTCTTTTCTTTAGAGTCAAAGTTAGGTTTTCTTCGTCTGTCCAATGTCGTCACAACTCTGTTGTCCTATTTCCCTGAGGATCGATACCTGACTTATCGGATTATTACTTGAGCGAAAGGCTTGCACTTGAGCCTAGAGAGTACGCACTTCTGAGACACATTCTTAGTCGCGTCACCTCACTTTTTTCAATAAAACCACCGTTACATAATGACTCGAGCATAGTTAGAGTATTACAATCGAATCCCTCATACAAAATTTGTACTTGGCGTCCCATCTCAATCCCATGGTGCGGACATTGCCGTAGCAAGTCCTTGAATCTCTCCAAATACGTCCATAAGGCTTCCCCCCCTTGGCTAAATGTGTTGATGGCGTGACGTATCGACGCTGTCTTTTGGTTGGGGAAGAATTTTTGCAGGAAGGTGACACTCATTTAGTTCCAAGTGGTGATGGATTAGGGTGTTAATGAGTTAAACCAACTCTTGGCTTTATCTTTCAACGAGAACGGGAACAATTTAAGTTTGACAATGTCATCGGTGAGTTATTGATACTTAATGGTCCCACAAATCTCCTCGAATTCCCGAATATGAAGGTAGGTATCCTCTTTGTCGGTACCTCAAAACACGGGCAACATTTTAATTGTTCCATGATGGAATATAAAACTATTCGCAGTGTGATCGGGTAGAAGTATGCATGAAGGTTGACTTGACCTAGTTGGATAAATGTATTCTTTAAGGGCACGTGGCACTAACTCGTCTCCCATTTCGGTAAAAATAAAAAATCTACCTACGTAAGTATAGGGAATGCTAGACTCCACACTCAACAAATGACTAGTATGATCTCAAAACCATCTTCGTATACACTGATCTCACTCGAAATTTTCTCTTTTTATTTTATTTTGTTATGTGTAGAAAATTAAAAATATTTGACTAAAATCACGTAATTCCTAGCTAACACACAGAAAATTGAATTATCTAATTTAGGTGAGGGGAATTTCAAGTTTAAAATCTAGTTTTCTCGAGATTAATCGACGATAAAGGGGTCTCCAAGGTAATCTCCCAAATTAGACAGCCCCTACTCTTTGACAAAGGAGAGTTTAAAAGACGACTAACTACGTGTATCGTCTTAAATCCCGCTTTTTTCTATAGGTAGGTGGTTGATACGAAGACACATTAAAAACCACCAATCCTAAACAAAGTTAAACATAATTGATTTGACAAGTTTGCGTTAGAGTAGCTTTTAATTCTATCCTCGTTAAGAGGTTTCCTATGAGCTATGTGATATCCTAAGGCCAATGTCTACTTGATTTTAAATTAAATGCGATGGCTCGGGATCTACAAATGCTAGGTTAATTAGTGATTTTCGGGCCAAGAAAGGGTGATGAAATCCCCACCTTATCTTTCACACGGGTTTTGCCATTAAGTCAATATATGCAACATGTGGAATTAAGTGCGAAATTAAATCACGTACGAGCACACAAAAACGTACCTCCGGCGTGAACGTTTTAAGGTCACTTGTTTACACCGCGTCGAAGTTTAAGTTGACGTCGATCGGAGTAAAACACCGCCTACGTTTCAGTCTTCCCCGAGAGTTCCTTGTGCTCTTGGCAAGATTGCATAATTTTTTTCTCTCGTTAACACTTTTCCAATTTTTTCTTCTTTTTTTTTTAATATGTTTCTAAAAAAAAAGAATTACACCAAACATAAAGTGCGGCACAAAAAAAAATTAAAGAAAAGAGAAGAAAAAAACACGACACATGCACTAGTAGTGTATTTAACACACAAAAAAAACAAAGCACACTTATGAAACAATTTTTTTTATACTCAAAAAAAGCATAATTACTGTTGGAGAAAAAAATAAAATTTTTGATTTTTTAGGGTGCACTAACTGAAAAAAATGAATCTGGAACTTTCCAGAAAAAACAAGTTTTTTTAATTCTTTTTATGTATTTTAGGATAAACTAGTGCTAAAAGTGCTATTTATTAAAAAAAAACTTAAATTTGATTTTTTTTACCTAGAAAAATAGAAATATTGTTGGTGATTTTTTTTCCAGAAAATTCTATTTTTTATGAATTTTTACCAACAAAAATGCGAAAAGTAAAAAAATAAGTACAAAAGTATTAAAAAATCTAACAAATCCTTGGCAACGGCGTCAAAAACTTGTTTGTCAATTTTATAAAATACCGCTAGTGCACGGACTATTATAGAATAACGAGTGTAAGTACGGGTCGAACCCATGAGGATTTATCAATTTTTTTTCAAATTAATTGTAACTTTCTAACTAGATTAAATGGGTTTAGAGATTAGATGTAATATTAAACCAAGTAACACAAATAAAAAGTAGGACTAAAAGATATATAATTAAGTGAGCGTGAAAACTAGAACGTTGGATCCATTTATCACGTTTAACTAACACTATGCAATAATTTAAACTCTTCATTCTCGATTTTATAACTCAAATTAAACAGACTCGCGTCATGTTTAATTCGGAAGATAACACATTTTAAGTTCAAATTAAATTTAACGTCTCTAAATATAGACGGCTAAAATCCCTAATCCCTTAAAAGTTCACTTCTAAATTTTAAAATATAGTCATTAAGCATGGACTATCAATTAATTTAATAAAAGTATAATCCATCAAAAAGTAATAATACGTAAAATAAAAAAAAAATGATTTTTTTCAATAATACCAAAGGTTTAAAACACACCCTCTTATCGTTTTAATTGAATATAGAGTTTTTAAAACCTCTAGCACATATCGGGAGCAAAGATAAATTTAAATCACACACAATATTAATCATATATGATAAATTTCACCTAGTCCTAGCAAGAAAATTAATCTTGCATAATTGAAGACATAATAAATTTGCAAAAATGAATACTAATATGCATTAAATAAACAGACTTACAAATGGTGTGTCACAAATATTCTTGACAAAATTCCTCCCACAAAGATACAATTCTTGGCCCTCAAATATAAATAAAACACTCAAAATAAAATTACCAACAATTGTTCTAAAGTGGCCCTCTAATTTTTCTCTCTCTCCAAAATAATGAACCCAATGGTCCTATTTATAGACTTAGGGTTGAGGGTTTTTGAGTTGGTGTAAAATACCTATTTTAATTGGTAAAAATGAATTAATAAATTTAATTAAGTGTTTCACACATATCCATTGTTCGCAGAAAATGGGATCTGGTGGGATTTGAAATTTGATATTATCTCAACAAATTTTGACGAAATCAGCTAAATGTAGATTACTGTTGGTTTTGAAAGATTTGGCTTTGAATGCCTTGGATCGATGACATGGATGCTGACTGTACTGCTGATATAGCATTGACTGGTCAACGGTCAGATGATGTGGCATTGACTGGTTAAGACCTGCTGACTGGATCACTTTCTGGACTGCTGATTGGGCTTAAGGCCCTATTATTGGCTTGTGAATTGTGGCCTTAAATCAATGCTTGCTTTTTACCAAAAAATTATAGGCAGCTACAAAGTTCAAACTCAAGACCTCTTCCAAGGCAGACCACGCGCGCAACCACCAGGTCATATGCCTCGTTTATCATATAACTGCTCTAATAAGTTATAAACACAACCAATTTCTGAAATTCCATTTTTCATGCTTTGGCTCCAAGATTTGTTTCTTCTTTCAATTTTTTCCATAATCTTTATATCTTCACCAAATTAACTCAGATCTTCACCAAACTTCAAAGGTACCTGTAAAAATATAAAATAACTTATATTAATTCAAATTCAGCTACAGAAAGTATAGGAAATTACCAATTTAACCTTATTTATATTTTAGACCCCGAAATTCATAATTTTTCCATTTTAACTCTAAATTCAACCAAATTTCAGCGAGAACCTTATTTTGCCTAGATAAATATTTAAAAATCATTTTTTGGCCTATGAAGTTTCTAAAATTATGATTTCACCCCCCAAAATTATTAAAATCACATTTTAACTCAAATTTTATTCAAACTTGTATTTTTCTTTTAATTTATATAAAAGACTCTAAAAGCTCATTATTTATGATACCACATGCCTAACAAGGCCTAGATTAGGACATAATTCATGCAAAATAATGCACTCATCATCGTAGGACAAACTAGGTGTGCTCACGTGACTAGCTAAAAAGGCAAAAATTTCCCATGTGAAGACTCATCGCAGAAATCTTTTACCTCTTCCTCACTATCGCTAAGAGTGAATGGCATGGAAATTTTCTTGTCCTTTCTCCTTAGCCTAGTGGGACACTCAAAATATCTATGCCCTATCCCCTCACATTCAAAACACTTATGTTCTTCCTATTTCTCACCTTCTTTCTCATCTGTCTCTTTTGACTTATTTTTATTTTTCTCAAAAATCTTTTATTGGAAGAATTTTGTTTTGAAAACTTGACAAACTTTTAAAAAAAATTCAAGGATGGTCATATCAAAATCAACCTCGCCCTCAGATTCGGACTCACAAACTTTCACTTTATTTTTCTTCTCTCTCCTGAACACTTTCTTTCCCTTCCTAGACTGGGCTCTATGTGTTATCCCTCTGTGCTTAGGCTTGACAGTGTTAGGAAACATGTCAAATTCATATGTCTGTAGGTCTCCTACCAGCTCTTCTAATTTTAAATTGCCCAAATTACCTAAGGTATTAAATTCTTTTTAACCACTCGTGCATCGACTATGGGTTGATCAAGATTGAAACTAGTATTGACAATGTCAAACAAACGTGCGTAAAAGTCATTGAAACACTCAGTCTCAAGCATGGTTATGGTTTCAAATTGAATAGTTAAATTTTAAATTTTAGACTCTTTGACCGCATTAGTGCCTTCATGGGTAAGTTGTAAAATTTTCCACGCTTCTTTTAAAGTGGTGCATGTCATAATACGTCGAAACTCCTCAGGTGTGACGGCACCAAAAATTCCACTCAGCCCACGTGAATTAAAAGTGCAACATTTAAATTCGTCATCAGTCCAGGTAGTCACAGGTTTTAAAGATGTTACGTTATCTACAGTGATAGTGGGAGGCGTCCACCCTCTTTCACAAACTATCCCAATGCGCTCATCAATGGCCTTTAACTATGATTTCATACGAGATTTCTAGTAGGCATAATTAGACCCGTAAAAAATGGGCATCCGATTATATAAGTGCTCCATTGGAAAAATTATAATTTTTCACAAAATAGATTTAAAAAAAATCAATATCACACAATTTTTGCGGAAATAGAAATACACAATAAATTAGTATAACCCGCCCAGATACCAATTTGTAAGAGTCGTATGTGCCGTGTGATACTTGATTAAACCGAAGTCAGTAAATTTCTAAGTTATCCTTATTTAATCGATGTCAATTTTTAATCCTATTTTATTTAACCCAAAAATATGCAACTACGTGTGGATAAATCAAACCAACATGAATAATTGCTGACACAGATTTTAGGAAAAAAAACTTTTGGGGTAAAACCTTTTATTTCACAATAAAACTTACAATTATTACAATGAAATCTGCAATGGATTAACCTCAGAAAACCCACATAAGTCGCAACCTAAATCAGCAATGTTATTTCGCAGAAACTCCACATGAACCGCAGTTCAGTCAATACAGGAACACCCACGAGTAATCTCTATTGACGTGTAGTCAGTCAACTTAGTACCTCCGTCAAGAGGCACCTAGATCAGCAGTAGAAATCTTCTCTACAAGAGAAACTTCACAAAGTTGTATCTTGGGTTCCAAAACAATTCACATAAAGATTGGAATAATTTGTGAATTAAAAACAAAGCTAAAACTCTCAAAAGTGAGAAGATAAAGGTTTCTGCCAAAGCAGTTTTCCTAGAATAGAATTCTCAGGTCTTCTACTGAAAAACGGAGTCATAAGCTTAATTTATACAAAGTTTAAGTCGGCGCTTTTCGCTCGAATGAGTTAGCTATGTCGCTCGAACGAGTCGATCTATCGTTTCAATGACACTGCACATGACAGAGGATGTCGCTTGAACGACCCCTGTATGTCGCTTAAACAACTGATTAAAAAATTAATAGTTTTTATTTCATCAAAAAGCTCCGTCTCGACCCTTAGAAAAAATTATTTGACGAAAAACGCCCAACACTCTAAGTGAACTACTAAAGTACTTTAAACACAACCTTACGAAAATTAATATCGCAAAGTCTTGAATGTTAAAGACCTTTGATATTCGTATCCTTCTTGACGCATGGTTGAACTTGAATAAGTCTTCGACGGTCGTAGTGGTATACGACATACTCAAATGTAAACTGGATAATAAAATAATGTCCTTACAAATCTTCCCCCATTTCTATGTTGGTACAAAATAAAAACATCTGAATTATCAAACAAAAATGTTTATACAAATCTAATACCCTCCCATGAGCCCAAAACTGAAAAGGTACTAAACATGTAAGTCTAAAACTTTTTTTTCAGAAAATCTTCTTCATTAAATCATCAAATCTTTAAGCTTTTCTCATCAGGATGTGCAACATATGATCTTCAATCTTTGTAGCTACACACATGAGACAAAGAAAATACCTTTGTGACGCATCGAGTTTGAAATGATATAAGAATAAATCAATCAACAATCAAATCTCCCCCATAATGCAAAAACTCCCCCATAATTCGTTCTACCCCTTTTTATTGGTCTGAAATGGACAAAGAAATGAATAAACAAAACAAACACGGAGTGTCACGAACCGTAGAAGATCATGGCAAATATGCATAGCAAACATGAATCAAATTACGCTCATAAAAAGGAGTAACCCAAAATATTCCACAAACTATTTTTGATTTTTCAATTTTTCATACAAAAAATGCAAAAATAATTTTACAAAAATCACACACCATGAATTTACACTAAGGCAATCAAATGATGGAAACACAATGAATGGGTGTGAACATATTCGATCGGCAAATCAAATTAATCAAACATAACGTATGTGCACAATGAATATGTGTACTCCTGACGAATGAATCTCAAAATTGTCCTTAGGTGTCAAAAAATGTGAATTTAGATGACATCGTCTTAACCTAATCGACAAATCAAAGTCAAACATGATTCTCACACCAATAACATCTAAAATTATGTAACGCTTTTTCATGACTTTGTCAGGACGTGCAAACCCATTTTATATTCCATCTAAACTCCCTCATAAATAATAATGTTTTTTATTTTTCTTTTGAGGTGATGAAACTAAATTCTTTCTTTAGAGAAATCCTATTGGCCCATTTTTGGCATATTTTTCTTTTTTATTGCCTTAATTTTTTTGGGCTCTTTTAAACGGTGGCTTTCACGACAAGTTAATTTTGTACTCTCACAGCCCTTTCCCGTGGACACGCATCATTTTTTGCAATTTAATTCCTCACGGTAAACGATTAACACATGCACTACTTTCATTGTCAAGTTTTATCGCATTTGGTTCGTTTTAAAGACATAATTAAGATGAAAACACATCGATTAACATGTGATAGATAAGAAAAATAGTCAAAGAAATCTATGCAAGTGTGAAATAGAGGAACTCATGAGTCAAACATATAGGTAGTAACAACTAATCACATCTCAATGACTCCAAACATTGTAATGCCCAAAGATGAAATGATAATGCATATCAAAATAATATCAAATCGTCACATGGATATGGAATGAAATTGTGACTCAGTCATCCTAGATGTCCATCCATAAACATTGTAAAACAAAATACAAAACTCTTTTTATCTTTTGAAATTTTTTCTAAAAAAAATAGAAAATCTTTTTGAATTTTTTCAAAAAATATATCAATAATGGAAAATATAACTACAAAAATTGTACAAACTAGCAATAGGGAAAAATATTACCATAAAAATCATCCTATGCTAGTAAACAAGTCTAAACCTCAACCGTTAGGTACGACGGAGTTTTTCAAGGGTTTTGACATCCTATGAAAAATATTTATCAAGTCATGTGAAGTATTGACTAAAAACTTTACATGCTCCCTAAGATGTGTAAACCCTCTCGTGTAATCATCTGGATCATCATGTGTGGATGCGTGTGTGTGAACACGTGTAGTAGGAAAACGTGACACATACCCCAACATAAAAAAAAAAAACCCTAAGGTGTCCTTTCTTTTTGAAATGAGTGCAAGCATAAACAAGTCTAAGAACACATCTTTCTAAATGTCTCCTACGCACTCTTCTAGCAGTTACGGGTCGTCTTGGTGGTTTAGGTTGAGAGCCATATGGATCTATCTCTAACTTGGGAACCGACTCGGGTGAAATGTGGAAAGTGGACACACCATTATGACCTATTTCTCCTATCTCAACATCACCCAAAACGGGATTAAGAACCATCTTTACAACCTACTGAAACGTGTTCTCTGAAGGGACTTTGATCTACCAGCCAGGTTAGAGATCACTCTCGAGTTGGGAGACACGTGTCATCAAATAAGACACCGTGTTGGTCAAATCACTCTTTTTCGATCTAAAACAGTCAACCATTCACTCAAAGAAACCTTCACCTTATCGAGTTTACTTGCTTTAGCCTCAAACACCCTCAAAATCGATAACTCTCTCTATAAATCTCACCTTATGACCTAACTCCTTATTCAAATTCTTAGTCTTTAAGGTCTCAACGTATAAATCTCTAAACGCAACCTGAAGCTCGCTATCACCCTCACTAGCGCACTAACTCTCACACTCGCTAGAAACACTCAAATCATCTTCGGGGGTCTCACGTGCACAAGTATCCTCATCGTCGTGGGACAAACTAGGTGTCCTCTCATGACTAGCTGAAAAGGCAACAAATTGCCCATGTGAAGAATCATCCCAATAATCTTTCACCTCTTCGTCACTAACGCTAAGAGTGGCTGATGATGTTAGAAACAGCACCACCCTTCAAGGTGTTCGTAAGCTCGAATTAGTTATAACAGTGGCAGCTCAAGTATAGACAAGTATAAGAGATAGAGATGAGGAGAAGAGGATGCACACAAATGTTTAAGTGGTTCAACCAATTAGGCCTACGTCCACTGTGCAAGTGAGTGATTAAGGTCACTAGAATAAGACACTAATGGCCATGGATACAATCTCTCAAGATTTCTCTCTCTACTGTATAATTGGACAGAGTTTCAGCTAGGGATGTTATTATCGATCCCCCTCGAGGTAGGAGGAGACAAGTATATATAGTGTGTGGCGGGTGTAATGCACCCCCCATGCATGCAATGAGCATGTGTGTGTTGATCTAGCCAATCTAATGAGGACACCTGTCACTGTCACCTATCGAGAATGATGATGAAATATTCCCCCACGTGAGTGGATTGATTCGGTTACAACTAATTTTATACACATATTCCTATCCTTGCATATGCTTGTAAATGCTCGACTATCTTTGATTGATACCAACCTCGGCCTGGAAGAGTACGAAGTTGGTGAGGTCTGGCTACTGCTCAATTCGAGGTTATCCATGATGACCCTCGACTTAGTAGGAAAGCTGAAATAAGACAGGTGGTGTTATAACGTCCGCCTGGGCCGATGCCATGTTGGAGTAGCTGGAACGTCGGCTGACTCCCAATCGAGGTTCGTTACGATTTTGGTGATCCTTACTACCTCGGCTCGTTCCCAGCCGAGGTTGATGAATGGGGTAGTTGTGGTCTCTGATGTTGCCTGACTGGGTGGCTAGTAATGTCGGCCATGGCCGACCTTATGTTGAACGAGAGTAATGGTAACCAGTCAGGAGCCTTTGTAACCTCGGCCCTCTCATGAGCCGAGGTTGACATCTTCTGAATTTTCAGGTACATTTTGGGCATATCAATCACCCCTATCCCTTAGTTACCTATGTGAATAGGTGATTGAGGGGTACTTGCAAGGCCGAGGTGAAACTTTCTTGTGAGCCAATACCATTTTGACACATGTCACTTGATTGAGTAATTGGTGTGCGTTTAAGGTTTGTATCTTTGGGTTCCCAAGGCAATAATGAGCCTTGGGAATCATGCCAAAATGATTGTGGGTTTAAAAGCCCCCTATTTCCTCTTTCTTCTTCATTTCTCACCCTAGAGTTCTCTATTTCTGCCATTTCTCTTTCAAGAGCTTTCTGATCGATTTGGGGTTTCTTTATTTCAAATCCACTTCTTTCTCGTTCCATACTTAAGCATGTATCATCTTCTCTTTACATCTTCATCTCCAGCTTTTAATAAACATTTCTATTTTTTTCGATAAACATTTAGGTCTCCAGTTAGGGTTTTATTGGTTTTTTGGTGACATTTCTTTTTTCGGTGACATTGTTCTTGCTCTGGAAACCCTTAAATTTAGGTTTGATCTTTTAGTTAAGTCCTGCCAAGTTGTTCATTTGTGTCTTTGGGTCTTCAAGTGTAGTCTCGTCTTTACATGCTTAGACCTTTATACCAGCTTTTAGAGGATTTCCCCTCTCTTAGGGAGAAGATCTTATAAAAGATTAGGCAGATAGAGAGAGCCCAAGAGGAATCTCGTTGGGCTGAGGCCTTCCCCCTCAGACCTGTATTTCCACCCCCTTTGAAAGTGATATATCCTGAGCCATCTGTGCCTACAGAAGTCCCAGTAGAACCTATTCTGATATCTGAGTCTGAGTCATCAACCTCAGACCCTATGTTTGTGGATTCTTTCCAATAAGCCATGGATTATTCCGTCAGGATGGATCAAGCCCCTGACCAAGCCGAGGTTTCTAGTCGTGCCTGATCTAATAAGAGTTCTAGAACTTCACACTCTTCCTCTGATGTTGAAATTGTAGGACCTAGTGTGGATATTCCCCAATTTTTTATGCTATTCTCTTGTCAGCCGCTATAGGGGCTGAGTTTGCTCAGAGGTTCCCTGATGGTGCTCCCACCCCTATCCAAGAGGACGTTTCTCGAGATGAGAATGATGGTAGAAAAAGCGATTTTGACACCTCAGAGGCAGCCGAGATAGAGAGTTTTATCAGCGAGCTTGACCTCTTAGCTTTCAGGCATCTTTATTCCATAGGTCCCTCAATAAAACTTAGGAGGCCTCTGAGGGATGAGAGGGCTTTTAGCAGTCGAGATTGTGAGATCTGCCTATATGAGCAGATGTTTAAGTTGGGATTTCATCTTACCATTCATCCCATAATTAGGGCCATATTATCCTACATTAACTTGGATCCTTTCCAACTCTCCCCCAATGCTTGGATAGTAATGATTGGGGCTATCGTCTTATGGAGGGCGGTCTATCATTCAGACCTTCCCTTCCAGGTCTTTACAGGGTGTTGCGTTCCCTCCTCTACTAGAAATCATCCGAGTTACTATCACTTTCTAGCACGGAAGTCTACTAAGAAGATGTTACTGGTTACCCAGACTTCCAACCATAAATGGAAACCACGATACTTCTTTGCCTCTGGGGCATGGGAATTTGGTGCTTGTGTCCTCTCTTCATCTTTAGAGCCGAGGATACAACTGAGGTGGGGAAATGTGTCGATGGCTGCTAGGGCCGACCCTGGACTAAGCCAGAATAACTTTCAGAAGGTCAAGACCTTCAAGATCATGCGGAACATGGTATGTTGGTTAAGTACGAGCATTTGATGACCCCATACTACCTCTCTGAAACTGGCCTTGGGGGGGGGGGGGGGGTCCTCTGACTAAGCTCCGTAAGTTATTTTTATCATTTTAACAAGTTATACCTCTGATTTTATTATGTCTTTGATCTTCTAACTCAGATCTTTCTATTTGCAGAGCGTCCAAAGGGAGTTTAAGACGACATTTGGGAGATAGCAGCCCCTAGCCTTACAAAACTAGTGAAGAAAGCAGGTCTAACTGTGCCTCCTCCTACTACTACTACTTCAAGGGCCGAGGCCTCCAAGAAGAGGAGATCTAATGACCTTGCCCTTGAGGATCAGAGGCAGAAAAAGAAAAGTTCCAAGGGGGATCGCGCGATCCCCATCTCCTCTGAGGACGCGCTAGTTGCTCGTCTTGAGCAACTAAAGATCAGCGACAGCCTTATCGGCCAGAGTTTGAAGGCCTTGGACGCCATCGTCTCCATAATGATCGACTCCGATAAACAATTTTGCCGATCTCTAGACACCCCTCTACTGGCCGAGTTTTCCCTCCACCGATCTATCCAAGTAAGACTTTTACTTTTGTTAAATAGGTGTAACATCAATTTTGAATTATACCACATCTTGAAGTGACATTTCTGCACATGTTTTGCAGGGTCTCCTCACTATGCACCAGTTCATTGACTGGACTCTGAGGAAACTCCCTCTGATTGAGAAGGGCAAAGAGGCCTAAAAGACTGAGGCTACTCTGAATACCAAAGTGGAGCGTCTGAAGGCCTCCTTAGAGAAGTATGAGGTTAATTTTAAGCAGCTGGAGAAAGACATGGACAAGCTTAAGAAGGATCATAGCTTTGCTCTAAAGACTCAGGCTGACTCTCTCCAACACAAGGTCGATGTCTCTATAAAGGCTGTTTAGGATAACGCCTCAGAGAAGATTTTGGAGGACTACAAGGTCTCTGACGAATTCGTTAGCTTTGTATTTGAATACCTCAAAAAGGGTGTTAAGGCCACTGGAAAATGGGCTGCAATAAAAGAGAAAGAGTCAGGGAGCTTGGCAGCCTCTGACTTCGTTGGTCTGGGTTATACCAATCCTCGGTTTGCTCAGGCCTTGAAAGAGGCCGAGGAGGAAGGAGGTATCGCACCTGCCGAGACTGTTCAACAAAAAGACACAAGGACTGAAGATGTTGGTCCTCAAGACGATGGGATAGAAATGACCAACGTCGGCCAAGTAAGTGTAGGCATGGTCACCAACCCTGAGACTGCAGATACTTAAAACCTATTTCGTGAAACTCTTACTATACATTTTTTTGTTCCTGATCCATGTCGATCTGTAACTTCTGATAACATTTTTTATTAGATCTTGACTTGTAATTCTTAACTTCATCTGGTTTACCTCTGAAGAGGGCTTTATTTCTTTTGTTGAATGTTCTTTGAATGGTTTTCTATGTCATGCAATGTGTTTGTATTAAGGTCCGAGGCCTCACTATAATGGTGTCATTATTAACCTTGCAACATTGTCTAAGGTTTGAGGTCCTCCAAGTATGATGTTCACCTCAGAACTTGTTACCAAGTTATGATATTTAAAGTCTAAGGTCATCAAACTGAGATGTTACCCCCATAAAATATTCACCGAATTAATGATGTTTAAGATCTGAGGTCATCAAACTAAGATGTTACCCCCATAAAATATTCACCAAATTAATGATGTTTAAGGTCACCTCAGACCTTGTCACCAAACTATGATGTTTTAAGGTCTGAGTTCATCAACTAAGATGTTAACCGCATAAAATATTCCCCAAATTAATGATGTTTAAAGTCTGAGGTAATCCAAGTGTGATTTTCACCTCAGACCTTGTCACCAAACTATGATGTTTTAAGGTCTGAGGCCATCAACTAAGATGTTACCCCCATAAAATATTCACCAAATTAATGATGTTTAAGATCAGATTTCATCAAACTAAGATGTTACCCCCATAAAATATTCACCAAATTAATTATGTTTAAGGTCTGAGGTCATCCAAGTGTGATGTTCACCTCAGACCTTGTCACCAAACTATGACGTTTTAAGGTCTGAGGTCATCAACTAAGATGTTACCTGCATAAAATATTCACCAAATTAATAATGTTCAAGGTTTGAAGTCATCCAAGTGTGATGTTCAACTCATACCTTGTCACCAAACTATGATGTTTTAAGGTCTAAGGTCATCAACTAAGATGTTACCCGTATAAAATATTCACCAAATTAATGATGTTTAAGGTCTGAGGTCATCCAAGCGTGATGTTCTCCTCAGACCTTGTCACCAAACTATGATGTTTTAAGGTCTGAGGTCATCAACTAAGATGTTACCCTTATAACTTTTACCAAAGTGTAATGAACCAAGAGTTGACACAGGAACTGATCTTCTCATTAATAATCTCCTAAAAAATTAATACATTTACATAGGAATCATTGCAACATCATATGTAATACTTTTTCAAATGATCAGCATTCCATGGATTGGAAAAAAGTTCCCCTTCAAGGTTTTCCAATCTGAGGTCCCGGGTATAACCTCCTCGATCACTTTGTAAGGGCCATGCCAATTTGGGTGAAGCTTGTTTGCCTTTTGCAACGTCGTCTTCAGCACTAGGTCTCCCATGGCTATGGGTATTGATTTCACCCTTTGATTAGAACTCTACTGTTCTATGTTGGTAGGCTACCTATCTGATCTCTGCGTCTTCCCTTCTTTCTTCAATAAAGTCTAGGTCAAGTCTTATTTCCTCCCCATTCTTCTCAGGGTCATAGGTCTGAACCCTGTGAGTGGGGAGTCCTACCTCTATTGGTATGACAGCTTCTGAGCCATGTGCTAATTTAAATGGTGTTTCCCCCATTGGTGTCCTAGTTGTTGTTCTGTAGGCCCATAATACAACATAAACCTCTTTAGTCCATATCCCCTTAGCTTCTTATAACCTCTTCTTGATCCCGTCGAGGATTGTTCTGTTTGTGACTTCGGTCTGACTGTTTGCCTGAGGTCGTCCAGAAGAAGAGAGAAATTACTTTATCCCAACTCTCTCGTAATACTTTTCTAAGGAAGAATTCTTGAATTGGGTTTTGTTGTCCGAGATAAGGGTGTTTGGAAGGCCATGTCTGCATATGATGCTCTTCCAAATGAATTAGAAGGTCTTCTGCTCTGTAATCATGATCATCGACTCGGCCTCTACCCATTTGGATAAATAGTCAATGGAAACTATAAAAAACCTGTAGTTGTTCACAGCTCTTGGTAAGGGACCCATCAAGTCAATTCCCTATACTACGAATGGCCAAGGAGAAGTTATTGACGTCATAGGCTGATGAGGTTGATAGGGGATAGTGGAGAATCTTTGGCATTTGTCACACCTCTTCACATAGGCTGCAGTATCCTTGCATAATAATCCTCTTGGCCAAAGGTCTTCCTCCTATGTGACTGGAGCAAGAACCCTCGTGTACCTCCTATAGGACGTGGGGGACCTCTGTGGAATAAACACATCCGAGGAGGGGTAATAGAAATCCCTTTTTATATAGGATATCTCCTATTATTGAGAACTTTGCAGCTTTGTACCTTAGTTTCCTCCTCTCTAGCTTTGATTTCGGCAGCTCTCCCTCTCTGATATATTTGATGAGGGGGTCCATCCATAAGTCCCCCAGGTTCAAGTTGAGCCAAGTGATGCTAACCTCTTCTTCTTCAATGGTTGGCTTAAGAAGAATCTCGATAGGTACTGTCCGTCTAATGTCCATCCGTGTTGCTGAAGCCAACCTTGCTAGTGCATCTGCGTGGATGTTGTTTTATCGAGCTACCCTTTTCATATTTACCTCTTCAAAACCTATTAGCATCATTCTTACCCTCTTTAGGTATTTGGCCATCCTTTCATCCTTGGCCTCATAAACTTCAAACACTTGGTTGACAACTAATTTTGAGTCACTGTGAAGTAGGAGTCGACCAACCCTAAGGGTCTTTGCTAAGGAGAGACCTGTTATCATGGACTCATATTCTGACTCATTATTTGATGCCTTAAAGTTGAACCTTAGTGCATATTCAACATTGGTACCATCCAGAGCTGAGAGTATCAGCCCTTTTTCGCTTCCACTTTTACAAGAAGACCCATCAATGAAGAAGTTCCAAACGTCTTCATTCATCGTGAAGCTTCCCTCTGACAGTGTTCCTTGCTTGAAGAGGTACCTGTCTTCCTCATTCTCGGCCACTCCGTTTCTGGATCTGTTGGACACAACCTTTTTCGAGTCTCGAAAGATATTGATGTTTGATCCTTCTATAGTCTCTAGGTTATTCTCCACCTCGGCTTCTACCTATGTGAACTCATCAACAAAATCTGCAAGTGCCTGCCTTTTAATGGCCACCCTAGGTTGATAAGTAAGGTCATACCCTCCCAACTCAATGGCCCAGGTCATCAACCTACCTAATTTCTCAGGTTTGTGGAGGACATGCCTTAATGGGGAGTCAGTGAGGATGACCATAGAGTGGGCTTGGAAGTAGGGCTTCATCTTACTAGAAGCATATATCAAAGCATAGGCCAACTTCTCCATCCGATGATAGTTCCATTCAGACCCTTGAAGGGCCTTACTGTTGAAGTATACAGGACTTTGGACCTCAATGTCTTCCCGTACTATAGCTGCACTTAGAACTAATTCAGAGACTGCTAGATAAACATATAACTTCTCTCCTACTATGGGCCGAGATAAGAGCAAGGGAGATCCGAGGTAGGACTTGAGCTGATTAAAAGCCTCATCACACTATTTATCCCATTCGAATGCCTTTATAAGCACTTTAAAGAACGGAAGACACTTGTCCGTCGCTCTAGAAACAAATTTGTTGAGTGAAGCTACTCTTCCCGTGAGCCTCTGAACATCCTTGATACTTCTTAGTGTCTTCATTTTAGGCAAAGCCTTAATTTTTTTAAGGTTTGCCTCTATTCCTCTCTGATTGACAACAAATCTAAGAAATTTCCCAACTCCTACCCCGAAGACACACTTCGCGGGATTAAGTTTCATTCTGTATAAGTCCATAGTATCGAAGGTCTTTTCTAAGTCTGCCACGTGAGTGTAGGCCTTTAAGCTCTTTGTCAACATATCGTCTACTTACTCCTCCAAAGTCTTGCCTATTTGATTTTCAAACATCTTATTCACAAGACGTTGATATGTTTCCCCTGTATTTTTCAAGCCGAAGGGCATGACCTTGTAACAATATGTCCCCTTGTCAGTGATAAAGGCTGCCTTCTCTGAGTCTTCAACATCTATGAAGATCTGGTTATAACTAGAATACGCATCCATGAAGCTCATGAGATCATGCCCTGCCGTGGCATCCACTATCTGATCGATCCGAGGTAAGGGATAACTGTCTTTAGGGCAAGACTTGTTCAGGTCGGTGAAATTTATGCACATCCTCCATTTTCCATTGGCTTTGGGCACAATGACGGCGTTTGATAACCACTCCGGATATATGACTTCCCTGATAAACTCGGCCTCTTCCAACTTCCTTACTTCTTCTTAGATGATGTTGTACTTTTCCCTAGATTAAACTCTTCGTCTTTATTTAATTGGTTTAGCATCCTTAGTCACTTTGAGTTTATGACACATAGCCTCAGGGTCGATGCCAGGCATGTTCGCGTGGCTCCAAGCGAAGACACTCTTCCTCTTCTCCAAGAAATTTATCAGCTCTTCATTGATCTCTACTTTTAAGGCCTTGTCGACCTGGACTGTTTTTTTCGGTTCGTCCTCATTGAGGACGATGGATTCTATCTCTTTCGCGGCGTCTCTTTTCTTCAACTTCGTTTCACCTCTAGGGTCAAGTGTATCAATGTTATACGTGGTGGTTGCTCTCTTATGGGCCTCTCTCTCTTCGGCTGAGTTGAAGAAGCATTCCCGTGCTATGGTCTAATCACCTTGCGCTTCCCCTACCCCATAGGGAGTCGATAATTTTAGCATCTGGTGAACCGTCGATGGCACGTCCTCAAACTCCTTAAGGGCTAATCTTCCTAGAATGAGGTTATCGGTCGAGAAGAGGTTTTCAGCCATAAAAAAAATTGATCTTCCGGGTCAACCTATTGGGCCACTCATCTCCCATTCACACGTCCATCTCATACATGCCTAATGGATGGACTTTTTCATCGCTGAATCACATTAATGGATGATGATAGGGTACCATCCTAGCTCTGCTAAGGCCTAGGCTTTTGAAACAAGGCCAGAACATCACATCTGCTGAACTTCCTCCATAAAAAAAAATTCTCTGTACCTCACATCCATACACTCTTATTGTAATTACCAAAGGGTCATCATCCTCATACTTTACGGCCATGGCCTCTTCAGCATTCATGACCTTCCCCGCAGTTGCCAATAGCTCTGCCATGGACTTGGGAGGGTCTTTCGCAAATTTCCACAATAACTTCCCTTTCTGGAGACCCCCTATGAGGGCAGTCATGGCTATATTCTCTTTGTAGTCTTCAACCTCGAGTTTTTCTTTATTGAATCTAGCAATGTAGTCTCTTTCATTCTTTCCTCGCTTAACATACAATAGATGGTTGGTCTTCTTTTGAGGTCTTACCCCAAAACAAAATTTTTGAATCAATCGCTCAGCGAAGACCTTAAAGTTCTCAATTGGATTTTTCAGAAGAGAGGTAAACCTGATGTGTGCTGCTCCCATCAAAGTCCCGGAGAAGGCCCGACACTTCATCTCATCTGGTATCAAATAAATGTTCGTCGTTGACTGGTACATCTCAGTATGATGTACAAGGTTGGTACTTCCGTCATACTTGGGAGACACCGTAGGTGGTTTGAACTTGGCAGGGGTTTGAAACTCACTATCCTAGCCATAAATGGGGAGACTTCTGAGAAACCTCTTTGCAGTGGGTCTCAGCTTTTGATGAGGTCTCCATCTTTTTTTCAAGATGTTGGATGGAGTCATTCCATGGTCTTGCAACGTCAGCCTGGCCGAAGTTATCCTCAGCCACCTCCAAGGGGTGGACTGAGGGTTCCCCAACCGCAGCACAACATCGGCTGTTGACCTCTTCTTGGTCCCTACCTCGTCCTATATGGAGTCGGCCATGATGAGGGTGACGTTCCCCCTCTTCTTTTTATGAGCTGGCTGCACTTCTCGACCTGGACAACCTCTGTCTGAGGTTATTTACTGGGCCAAGCCTTTCAAAGGCCGACCCTCTACTCAATCGATCAAAAGATGATCCTCTTTTTTGGGCTCCTTCATCTCTTCTTCCTCCATAACCTCGGCTCTGCTAGATAGGATGCACTGTGTTATTTGAAACCTTGTACGGCTCCCAACAATCTTCTAGAACATCTTCTGCCTCCAAATCGTAATACCTATCCTTAGGCTAAGGGTGTCCTTACATCACCAGACGCAAACGCCCAGGGTCATCAACGTCCCTCCTTCGCTGAGGTGTAGGTTGGTCTTTCCGTGGTGCCTGGGCTGGTCCTCTGGCTTTAGGATGGGGCTGAGCAGCTGCCGGAGTAATCATCTTCGGTAAGACCCCAGGTGGTCTCATCATATTTTGACTGAGTTGTGCAAATTTCTCCTTCATTGCATGTTGCGTTGCAGCCAAAGACCTCAAGGCTATTGACACCTCCGCCATTTCAGACTAAGACGTTGCCTGGCTGGAACTAGTTCCTCCATCACCAGTCGGTGGAAAAGGTGGTGGTAATTCCGGTGCCATACGTTAACACTAAAGAGCTTTGTACCTCAATGGACCTCTTTCAATGGTGAAACATATCCATGCAAAGGGTGAGGCCTGGTTCACCACCAGAGTCTCCATTGAGGTTAAGCAGAAAATGAGGAAGAGATAGCTTCTTGTTGCCACAGACGGCGCCAAAATTATAATGCTGGAAACAACACCACCCTTCAAGGTGTTCATAAGCTCGAATTAGTTATAACAATGGCAACTCAAGTATAGACAAGTATACGAGATAGAGATGAGGAGAAAAGGATGAACACAAATTTTCAAGTGATTCAGCCAATTAGGCCTACGTCCACTGTGCAAGTGAGTGAGTAAGGGCACTAGAATAAGGCACTAATGGCCATGGATATAATCTCTCAAGCTTTCTCTCTCTACTGTATAATTGGACAGAGTTTCAGCTAGGGTTGTTATTATCGATCCCCCTAGAGGTAGGAGGAGACAAGTATATATAGTGTGTGGGGGGTGTAATGCACCCCCCATGCATGCAATGAACATGTGTGTGTTGATCTAGCGAATCTAATGAGGACATCTGTCACTGTCATATGTCGAGAATGATGATGAAATATTCCCCCACGTGAGGAGATTAATTCTGTTACAACTGATTTTATACACGTATTCCTATCCTTGCATATGCTTGTCAATGCTCAGCTATCTTTGATTGATGCCAACCTCGGCCTGGAAGAGTACGAAGTTGGTGAGGTCCGATTGCTGCTCAATCCAAGGTTATCCATGATGACCCTCGACTTAGTAGGAAGGCTGAAATAAGACAGGTGGTGTTATAACATCGGCCTGGGTCGATGTCATGTTGGAGTAGTTGTAACGTCGACTGAATCCCAGCCAAGGTTCGTCACGATTGTGGTGATCCTTGCTACCTCGGCTCGTTCCCAGCCGAGGTTGATTATGGGGTAGTCGTGGTCTCTGATGTTTCCTGACTAAGGTGGCTAGTAATGTCGGCCATGGCCGACCTTGTGTAGGACGAGAGTAATAGTAGCCAGTCAGGAGCCTTTGTAACCTCGGCCCTCTCATGAGCCGAGGTTGATGTCTTCTCAATTGTCAGGTACATTTTGGGCATATCAGTGGCTATCATGACAATTTTCTTGCCCTTTCTCGTCATCCTAGTGGGAGACTGAAAAGCTCTATGTCCTCTCCCCTCACACTCAAGACACTTATCTTCTTCCCCTTTCTCATCTTATTTCTCACCGCTCGTTTTGGCCTTATTTTTATTTTTATCAAAAAATCTTTTATTGGAAGAATTTTGTTTTGAAAATTTGAGAAACTCTTTACAAAAATTCCCAAGCATGGCTATATAAAAATCAACCTCACCCTCAGAGTCGGACTCACAAAATTTCACTTTCTTTTTCTTCTCTCTTGTGGAAACTTCCTCTCCCTTCCAAGACTGGGCTCTAAGTTTTATCCCTCTATCCTTAGGCTTGACAGTGTGAGGAAACATGTCAATTTGATATGTCTGGATGTATCCTACTAGCTCTTCTAATTTTAAATTTCCCAAATTACCTAAGGTATTCAAATCAGTCGCTTTTAGGATAAAACGTTTAGGCAACGATCTTAAAATCTTTTTAACCACTCGTGCATCAGGTATGAGCTCACCAAGATTGAAACTAATGTTGACAATGTCAGACAAACGTGCGTAAAAGTTATCAAAACACTCAGTCTCAAGCATGGTTATTGTTTCAAATTGAGTAGTTAAATTTTGAATTTTAGACTCTTTATCCGCATTAGTTCCTTCATGGGTAAGTTGTAACATATCCCATGCTTCTTTTGACTTCGTGCACATCATAATACGTCGAAACTCCTTAGGACTGATGACACCCGAAATTTCTCTCGGCCCACGTGAATTAAAAGTGCTCCATTTAAATTCGTCCTCAGTCCAGGTAGTCACATGTTTTAAAGATGTTACATTATCTACAGTGACAGTGGGAGGCATCCACCCTCTTTCAAAAACTACCCAAACGCACTCATTAATGGCCTTTAACTATGATTTTATACGAGCTTTCCAGTAGGCATAATTAGAACCATAAAAAATGGGTATCCAATTATATAAGTGCTCCATTGGAAAAATTGTGATTTTTCACAAAATAGATTTTACGAAAAAATCAATATCACAGATTTTTTGTGAAAAAAGGAATACACAATAAATTAGTGCAACCCACTCAGATACCAATTTTTAAAACCCGTATGTCTGGTGTTATACTTGATTAAATCGAAGTCGCAAATTTCCAAGTTATCTTTATTTAATCGATGTCAATTTTTAATCCAATTTTATTCAGCCGTAAAACATGCAACTACCCGTGGATAAATCAAACCAAGATGAATAATTACTGACACATATATTTAAGGAAAAAACCCCCTTCTAGGTAAAATCTTTTATTTCACTATAACACTTATAATGATTACAATGAAATCCGCAATGGATTAACCTCAGAAAACCCACATAGGCTGCAACCTAAATTAGTAATGGAATTCCACAACAACTTCACACGAACCGCAGTTCAGTTAGCCCAAAAACACCCATGAGTACTCCCTATTGACGCGCAGTCAGTCAGCCCAGTACCTTCCTCAAGTGGCACCTAAATCAGTAATATAGATCTTCTCTACAAGAGAAACTTCACGACGTTGTATCTTGTCTTCCAAAATAATTCACATAAAGATTGGGATGATTTGTGAATTGAAAATAGAGCTAAAACTCTCAAAAGTGAGAAGACAAATGTTTCTGCCAAAGCTATTTTCGTAGAACAGAATTCTCAGGGCTTCTACTGAAAAACGGAGTCAGAAGCTTAATTTATACAAAATTTGAGTTAGCACCGGTCGCTCGAATGAGTTATTTGTGTCTCTCGAACAAGTTGACCTGTCATTTGAAGGACACTTTGCGTGACAGATGATGTTTCTTGAACGACCCCTATATGTCACTTGAACGACTGATCAAAAAATTAATATTTTTTTTGTCAAAAAGATCCGCCTCAACACCTAGAAAAAATTCTTTGACGAAAAACTCTGCTCTAACACTTAGAAAATATTTTTTAAATAATATCCCAACACTCTAAGTGAAATGCTAAGGTACTTTAAACACAACCTTACCAAAATTAATCTCGTGGAGGCTTGAATATTGAAGAACTTTGATATTCGGATCCGTCTTGATGCATAATTAAACTTGAATAAGTCTTCAAGGGTTGTAGCCGTATACACCATACTCAAATGTAAACCGGACAATAATATAATGTCCATAAAAATACAATTATTTAGTGGTTGATTATTTATTTTTTCCTTTGTTGTTATACAATCCAACAACAAAAAGAACAATTATTCAAGAAAGTTACGGGTAATGAGATTAATACCCTACCTTCCTTAATAACCCCTTTTCATGATTTGATAGTCCCACTAATTCCACCATTCATAAGGAATCTTACATTTTTTTATTTTCTTTAATGCAATAGTACATGTTAATGACGATTATATGATATATGTAGGCACACTTTAGAAAAATTTATCATAATCTCCCACTTGGGCCACATAGGTCATCTCGATATTAGACATCGTAACACCTTAAGAGTACAACTCGATTATTAAGATTTGTATTAGATGTTACAAAATTATTATTCCCGAAAATTATCGAAGGGAGTCTAGATTTAATTTGGTATAAGATTAAAGAGTTTCATTAATAAGGCGACAATTTTGATGCAAGATCAAATCAATATTTAAAAAAATAGGCCCAAACTTTATTTTATACAAAACTTCAAAAGGAATACCATAACATTTGAAACACGATTCTTATATATGTACTGAAAGATTATTTACATGGAATACCATAACATTTGCTTACTAGATGGAATAATGGCAAGCACTACATCTACAGAATGGTCTTTGTATGCTCCCACATTTATAGAGAAGGCAATGGTGTGGCTGATAAATTATCTAACATGGGGATAAACCATGATGATATTAAATGGTGGTGGAATGCTCCAAGTGAGCTTGTTCCTCTAATAGGTAAAGATCTTTCTTTTGATTCTTAGTTTTAGATTTTCATAAATTATGCACATTTTTATTTTTATTTATTTGATTGGTTTGGATATATGTTCCACAATCATGGTCCGTGAGGCCTTGATCTATAATAAATATCTTTATGGGACCTTTTTTTATATTTTCTTTTACACGAAGGTTAGGTTTCTATGTCGTGGAGGGATTTTTTCCATTTATTTTCTTTTAACAAAACTTGTGGGGGTACCTTTCCTCTTCTTTAAAAAAAACTGAAAGATTATTTAGAAACTTAAATAAAACTCCCTCATGATCAAGTCTAGACAAACATTATCTATGAAAATAAAAAACATTGAGGGTTTATCGAAAAAAATGGTGATTTGATTCCCCGAGAACATAAGAAAGAATAATCATATTTGCATTTCTGGTCTTTTTTATAAAAAAATCCTTGCATCGAATTTAAACATTTTCGTAGCACCCTAAGTTTAATGTGAAACATACACAAACCAAAATTCTTAAAATTATTTTCGAACCATACATTATGTTTGACACGATCTACATTAATGTGCTTGAATATGTTACATAATAGGTACCTATTTATGTGAAAATGATTTCTCATATATACACTTCATCTCTAACGTTATTAGTCTGAATGTGAAACAATCATTTGTTTTAAAATAATACTTAATTTGTTTATTCTCTTCAAACTTTATATGGAGTGTTCCACACATCGTTCATCATTAATGGTGAGTTTATAATTAAAAGTTACATATAAAGATCTAACACGGTAATTGAAACTTAACCTCTTTACTTGATTCTAAGAAGTTAGTCTCGAGAGAATTAAAATAGATGAGATATGCAATTTTAGAGAAACAAAATGACATCCAATAATATTATAAAATAATGAGATAAATTGCTCACTACATTAATGTTTTGATTTAACATCACACACATTAATAACTTGTAAGGGCAATTTTTTGATATAGTCAATTTCTATGTAATGGCTTAATTAAAAAAAAATATTTTGAATATCAAGCCTATGACGTTTTTTGTTGAAGAATATATCATCCAAGTTAAATTGTCTACATCATCATGTTGTGCTTCATACCATTTTTTATCTTCAACATTCGAGGAATCTAAAAAAGGCGTGGATGAATTTTAGTTTTATTCCTAGATATCATTAGGTGTTTGTTTTATATGTTTGAGGCTATTCTTTTTCATAAAGGATTTTTAAAAGGAAAAAAATGCATTTTTGAATAAAGTTGTTCGATCCAGTTTTCAAAGTTGTTGAAACGAACTATTGTAGTTCATTCGAATGAGATTTTCTATTGGTTCAAATGATATTCAAACGAGGTTCAAACATGGAAGTTCTATCAACAGTGAAAAAATTATTCAAAACTCGTTCAAAGTATGTTCAAACGAGATAGGCATGTTCATTCGAACGAGATAGGCATATTTTCTCAAATGAAGTTCAGTTTGATTCGAATGAGATTATGCACCTCATTCAAACAAACCTATATTTTTATTCGAACGATTTTTTTCCACCTCAAAAATCAGGTTTTTTATAAATAGGTGTACTGGGAAATTTTTAAGTGAAGAATTTTGGTGAAAATCACTTTTTAATTATAAAATAAAATCCTCCAATCCCAAGTTTCACCCAAACTCTTTGATATCCAAGATTCAATCTTTATGGTAGTTTGAGATCTCTAATTTTTAGGCACCAAGAAGCTTTATACTTTTCATCTTTGTTTAGTATTCGTTTCATACAGTGGGATCCATACCATTTGTTGTTCAAACACGGTGAACTCCGTGTCTGTGGTATTGCGGTGAAGAAGTGGTGTCTGTGTTCTAAATCTACAAACGGTAGTTGAGACTTATCGGTGGATAATAAGGCGTGTGTGGACTTACACGTTGAAGCAGTTGCACGAGTAAACTCCTGTGTGTCACTGTGTGGAGGTTGAAGGAACTAATGGCGTCAAGGCTTGGGAGGACATCGAGTCTGTGTTGTAACTTTACTGTCCCACCTTTATAATTCCATACATAATGAATTTGCGGGGCTGGCTGGTCCAATATTTTTTTCATAGTGGGTTTTCAACATACATCAGCGTATTATGTGATTGATCTTGCTTTGTCTTCTATCACTTAGATGCACGCTTTAGGATAAAGATAAAATTGATTAATCTATTTTAAGACATAAATTTTTTAAAATTGGAGCTAATTTATTTGGGTTAATTAATTTGAATTGCAAATAAAAATTTGGGGTATTTGTTTCTTAGACCATCCATGTTAGATCTTGGCCTATAGGACTTTCAAATTGGTACGAGAACAGGGACACCAAGTTATTGTGTAGATCCCTGTTTCAAGTAGTTTTAGGGTTGTTTGGTCTCTCTCTCTCTCTCTCTCTCTCTCTCTCTCTCTCTCTCGAGTTTATTTATTTTTCTCGATCGGTCAGCCTAGTGATAAGTTTTTCGATCTGTTTAGCGATGATGATTATTTCAATATTCGATAGGAGTTTAATAAGCGTCATTGTCATGGTGAAAAAATAATTCGTCTGAATTTGAGGTTTGCAAAAGGGTTAAATAATTTGAGAATTAAATTTTTTTATTTAAAAGATGAAATCGAATTTTTGCAAACTTTTCAAACTCAAAGAAATATCCTCCATAAGAATCTCAAGGATATGAAATGCGATTTAAAAAATTTAGAAGTGTCCAAGAAAGAGAGTGATGATAGAGTTTAAGTTTTAGAGAATGAATTAGAGGACTTTAAAGTTTCTAGGGGGTTAAAGAACGTGCCGTTGAGGATAATGACAAACTGATGAATGATTTTAAGGCACATGAGAACACTCTTAGGGATAAGTTCACTTACATTTAGGTGGAGAGAGATAACTCTCTAGTGCTTATTAAATTTTTTACGAAGGAGTCCCGAACGTTTGAAGAGTCTAAATTTTTGTATGGATCTAGGAGTTTGAAGTTAAAATATTATCTAAGAGACTCAAGTAGTGTTGGTAATAGCTTTAATAATTTGAATACCTTCGTTGCTAAAGCCAATACCAACGTTTGTTTTAGAGTGTCAACCTCTACTAAGGACGTTAGACAATGTCGTCCCATATGTAACATTCCTCGTGTTTACACATGTTTGCATTGTGGTAGGAAAGGTCATCTTAGGGCATTTTTTTTATGATCTTAGAAGATATCCTAAGAAGTCTAGATCTCGTGTCACCATAGTTCCCAAATCTCGAGGCATTAAGTATTTTTTATTTGAATTTGAAAATATTTTATGGAGAGATCGAATGCTAAACTTATTGACTCTTGCATGATATCATATGATACTCCTCATGCTAAATCTAATGATTGATTATGTTTGTATGTTTACGTACTCTAGATTTTGTACTTCTATTATATGTGTTTGCTAGTTTTATATGGTTTGAGTCTTTTGTATTTTTATTTTTCATTTATTAAGTCTTATTGAAAAAAACAAAAAGATTTTTTATTGTCTTTTGAGTTTTGTCTTCATGTGATGTCTTTGAAAAATGTTTAGAAAATCAAAAAGATTTTTGTTTATGTGTAGTTTAGATTTACACATTATGTGTGGCATATCGATGTGCTTGAATCCACTTCATTCCATATTTTCATATGGGTAGGACATCTGATTATGATTTTTAATACTTAGATTGTTCTTAATCATACTTACACGGAGTAGTTTGAAAATGAATTGCTCAATGGATTGGCTTTGCATATGCCTCCTCCCAAATATGTACGAGCTCTTTTGGATTTTAACTTCTTATCTTACATGATCTAAGTGAGGTGTTACCCATACAATCTTTTCATATATATATATATATATATATATATATATATATATATATATATATATATATATATATATATATATATATAATTGGTAAATTGTGCATGTAAGAACCATTGCCCGTGAGTTTGTGTTTCTATTGAAAATATGAGTGTGCGCAGTAAAGGGATGTGAATGGAGAAGTCTTCATTGCATGAAAGTCCATATTTGGTAAGAGCCTAAAAAAATATGAGGTAAAAGAATAGAAATTCTTTCAAAGGCCAAATTTTGTTTCATTTATTCTTCAATTAAATTGGTATCTTCAAAATAAGAGTAAAAATGATATATTTGTAATTTTGAGGGTGTTATAAGTTTAAGATCAATGGGTTTGCTTAATGACTCCTAGTTATTTCATATTTGATTCTATTGATTTGCGAATCATCAAAATTCTAAGCTTGTGTGCATTACGCTTGCTTGTCCTTTTAGTTCACTTTATTTGTCACTTGAGGCTAAATCTTAATTCGATAAAATTTTCGGTGAAATAGAACTCCTGGATATATTTTGAGTGATGGGGTCATATTTCATTTGTATCTAGTTCACGCCCCTTCAATCTATTTACCACATGTTTTTTTAGATACATGTTTGCTATACTAGTGTGGAAAGTTTATTGTGTTTTATGTCTTTTACTCTGTGTGCGCGGGCGCGTGCGCATGTGTGCGTGTGCGTGTGCCATTGGTATCTTTTGCATATTTATATATATGGTATAATTTGTTTTGAGTCTTTGCATTTGCATTTAATTCATGTTGCCATGTACTATATCTTTAAATCATATTGGTATCTCTTGTTGCTTGTTTGCATTGGTATCCTATATTTCACATTTAGTATTCAAGTTGGTATCAAACTTTGCATCAAAATTGGTATTGTGGCCATCTGGGTCGGATTCCTATGGCGCGGGCCAACCCAAAATCAGAACGAACGGGAATTTCCTGAGAGGAGGTATCCCTCTCTTACCCACCATGCGCGTGCAGGTGATTCAAGGACATAAGAGTTCATTTTCTACCACTCATGGTAGTGTCTTCACGCGATGCCTCGAATATAAATTCGGTCGTCATCAAAAGGGGATAAGATGAAGGAACGTGGTGCCCACCCTATTTTTCTCAAAATAGGAAAAAAAATGTAGCTACCTTGAGAGAAAGGCATCAAGGTCATAATGAAGTGAATCGAAGGTCCGAGGGCTAAGTTACGAAAAGGAAAGGTATTAGGCACCCATTTCGCCATTTCGGTGTATTATGGGATATGTTGATTTTATGATTTTCTCTAAAGCGTGAGGTATGTGTACATGTGTGTTATATGCAAGGTTCTAAAAAATGTGGGGCGTGACCGAGGTGTCAAGGCCAAGCCTTAAGCCTTAGAAGCCTAGGCGGGCCTTAGGCATAAAAAGGCGTGAAAAGGCGTTTAGGCCTTTTAAAATATATTTTAACATTTTAAACTATAACAAGGCTATTATAAATACTAAAATGGTGCATACATTAAAATATGTTTGAATTTATGCAAACTAAAATACTATTTTTTTAAAATATTAAGAAAAAAAGAAAAAAAACGTGACGAAAGGTTGAAAGGTTTGGGATACCATTTGTCTTTTGATTGTTTTGAATGAGATATTGGTCCGTTTTAAAAAGAAGTCTTTAAAAGGCAATATCATTTCACTAAAGCGGTTTTGTTTCAAAAAAGCAGAGCCTTAAGACTTTTACCAAGAATAAGGTGTAAACGGCTTAATGCGAGGCATTTCTCCCAGCCTCAAGCCTAGGCGGAGCCTAGACGAGCCTTTTAGAACGTTGGTTATATTAATAATGGGAGAAGGGAATCATTAAACTCACATCATGGTAATGACGAAACGCAATAATCCTAGGGAGTGTACCCGAAAATAACATAAATATATGATGTGAGTGTTCGCCGAATCACTAGTCGCTATGGAAAAGTGAATGTGCATGTCGGACGAGACACAAATATATAAGAGTTTAGGACTCTCAAAGTAGATATAATATCATATAAAAGCATAAAATGGAAAGAGAGGACTCGAATTCTAGGATTGGCCCAAGATGTCTACATAGCCCAAGGGCATTAAAGTTCATGTAGTTTAAATATATCATAGGTTTGAGTTCAAACCAACCCAAATTTAGGACACCTCTTTGAAGATCTTTGAAAAAAGTGTGCTCAAGTGTAAAAGTGTGAGAAAGTGAGGAAATCTTCCTTTTGGGTTTTTATGAGAATAAATTGTGTGGATACTAATAATAAAAATGGATATTACTTGATGTGAGATATTGAAATAAGAATAAAAAATATCATAAAATGGGAATAAAATGGGAATAAAGTGAGTAAATAACACTAAATGAATAAAACAGAAAAGAATTAGTAACAGACCTTTTAGGAGACTTTTGCTATTGAATTTGGAAGCTATGTAGGATGATTTTTATAGTGGTATAATTGGATGGGTAAGTGGACAAATGTGGTAATAAAGTAAGGTGGGAAAATGTCGTAATGTAGTATTTTTTTAGGAATGACGGCGCTCTGATTTTGAGAGAATGTGTACTGATTAATGAAAAGGACCTCCTTCAGGAGTGAGGTCATGGGCTCCTTAAATAGTGTTTTTTAGGATTAGGGGGCGATCGAAATAGCCCCTGGCTTACCTATCAGCATAGTGCCTGCCTTGCTGGGTAAGGAAAGTGTACCCTATTGATAGGCAGGGGGTCTAGGGTGCCTATAGGTCGCTCAGAATGCACTTTTTTGGGAAAATGGGCATAAAATGCGAATCATAATCTGAATCACACATGAATGGACCATTTGAAAGAAAATTCATAGCCCTTCAAGAATTAATTGAGCCACTCTCGGATTCAAAAGTTGACCGAAGTCAAACGGGCTCAGAAGTACCTGACGGTCTCTAGATGGGGGGGGGGGGGGGTTCGGAGTAAAATGGGTCATTCGTGCAAACCATGAGGACGATTAGTTCACGACATGGACTATTAGAAAGGTAATTGAGTGACCTTTGAGATTTCATTATGCTTCACTCTGATTGGAGAGTTGGCCATGGTCAAATGGGTCCCAATAGTGCCTGTGGCCTCCATATCCATTCTCGAAGTAAAAAGGATCATTCGTGTGGATCATGGGGCCGATTTATGCATTGTATGGACTGTTGGAAAGGGGATATAGAACCTTGTAAGGTTTCATTGAGCTTCTTTCAGGTTGGAGAGTTGAACAGTGTTAAACAGGGCATGGGAATTCCCATTGGACTCCATATCAGTTCTCAGAGTAGGACCTAGGGTTTACGAAGGGAAAAGGAGTGTTAGGGACCTAGGAAGATACCTAAAGGGTACTAGGATTTGGTATTTATGAAGCCTTTCGATGATTAATCTTGGAACAAACTAAGGTCATCAAAAGATAGACACTTTATCGATGGTTAAGAAAATGATTGAGGTCAATTCTGCAAACCTAGGGGACAGAGGTGACTGATTCAAAGGGTCAAGGTCGATTCTGAGTCCCAATATTGAAGTGAGCGATTCAGTGTGTCAAGGTTAATTCTGCATACTTAAAGAGTGAGATGGCTTATTCAGCGGGTCAAGGTTGAAGTGACCAATTCAGAGGATCAAGGTTGATTCCCGAACCTAAATATTGAGATGACTAATTCCGCGAGTTAAGGTCGATTATATGGGCCTAAAGATTAAGATGACCAATTTAGCAGATCCAAAGATTGAAGTGATCGATTTAGTGAATTGACATCAATTCTGTGGACTTAAAAAATGAAATGACCAATTTTGCATGCCGGGGTCGATTCTGTAGACCTAAAGATTGAGATGACCAATTGAGAGGGTTAAGGTTGATTCTACGGACCTAAATATTGAGGTGACCAATTCTATGGGTCGAGGTTGATTATGCGAATCTAAAGAGTGAGATTACCAATTCTAGGGTCTTAGGTCAATTTTACAGACCTAAAGACTGAAATGACCAATTCCGTAGGTTGAATTCGATTATATGAACCTAAATATTGAGATGACCAATTCAGCGGGTAAAGGTCAATTCTACGGACCTAAAGATTGAGGTGACCAATTTAACGGGTCGAGTTTGAAGTGATCGATCCAGAGGATCGAGGTTGATTATGAGGACCTAAAGAGTGATATGATCAATTCAGTTGGTTAAGGTTGATTATGCGGACATACGATGTAGTTTTTGGGGAGTTTTTCAAATTATGGCTCTACTAGGGAAAACGTGGAGTATTTTGGTGCAAGTACAACTTGGGATTTTGGTTTCACTGAGGAGTATGTTGATGAAGAGAGTGAGTGTCAATGATCCTGTTAGGGATTTAATGAGGGCTTGTAATAGGTTTAGTGACCTAAAAGGAGTTTTTTCCAGAGAAATGACATTCCCGACTTAGCCGGGATTTTCTATGGTTTTTTGTGAATTTTTAGGGAACTTTTTGGATTTTTTTAGAATTTTTGTGACAAAATTTTGAGAGGACTTCCGATAGGAAGGTCTGGGGAGGTGTCTATCGGCATAGGGCACGAACTCCTGGGGTTTTTGGGGAAGGGGAAAGACCACTGTTGATAAGCAGGACGGGGGGACTGCCGATCGGCATACCCCTTAGGCTCCTATAAAAAAGGTGACACCCTTTTCATTTCTTTACACCTTTAAGTGATTTAATCTCTTGCTTTCTCTCTCTAAAAGTCATTTTTGAGTCCATTTTCTTTGCGAGATCTCAATGGTGGGTAATTCTGGCAACAAAAATGAATGGATGTCTACTGATGATTGGGCAAGTTTAGAATGGAGGGCTGCGGTGCCGCTGGCTTTGGGTAATGAGAATGAGTACGATAGTTTTGAGTCGGTGATGAGAGGAGTTTACCCGAGATCCTGAACATTATCGTTCATCGAGGGTGAATAACTTTAATGGCTATGTAAGTGTTTGTCTTTTGGTTTTCCACCTTTTTCTTTTCCTTATTATTTTTTGGATAATGAAAGGTTTTCTTGATTTTTATACAAGTTGACATAGCCTCTTCGAGTATTCGGTCCTAGGGGATGACTGAGATAAAGGATATTTGGGAATATCTTCCTAGGGCGGTATAGAAGATGGTGTAGTCTGTCGGGTTTGGTACATTTGTAGGTGCATTGGATGAGACGCCTCACTTTATGGCGGTGTTATGTGATCTGGGAGAGAGGTGGTGGAACATGACCCACACATTTAACCTGGGGATTGGGGAGATAACGGTTACTCCGTTAGATATACAGTAACTGATGGGGCTGGATTGTGATGGTTAGTAGAGATGGTGGACTGGACTCTGTGATTTACGTAGGCGGTGGTGCAGGATGCCTTGGGGTATATATGAAGAATTGTGTCGGGGGATTCCATCCGTATAACTATGCTAAAGAAGACTCTACTGTCTAGGTAGATTGATGAGACTTATGGGGGGGTAGGTGAGACAGGCATCTTGTTTATTTATTCTTCCTTTACTTGGAGTTTTATGGTGGCGACGAGCGGCGACGTCATTCATATGTCTTTTTTGCTATTTTTGAGGGGTATCTAGAACATCCCTCTGTAAGATTGGGTGAGCTTTACTTTGGCATACATTTATGCCTCTTTGGACGCATTAGTCGGTGATGACGATAGACGTTTACAATACCCACGTATCTCTTGGAGGTAATCTTTACGTTCAATTTCCCCTCTTATTTTCTTGTAGTCCTTTTTCTTTATGTTGACTTTTGGTGTTGCCTTTTGCAGATGTGATTCTATGAGGTGGTATTGGTGTCCTTAAAGGTGAATGAGCTAGGTCACTTCTGTTTGATGTATAGGTGGAGGAAGTCTAACTATCTTTCGAACCAATCCCTCTCTATGAAGGATGAGAGGGAAATGTTGAACTCCCCCATGAGCAACCGGGTTAGTCTTTTGATCTATATCTCTTTCTGAGTCTGGGTATATTATTGATATTTTTCAAGGGAACAGGTAACCTTCTAGCCTTAGAGTCAACCTCTGAGGGACGTATGGGCTATGGGAATGCATACACAGAGGGGACAGTTATTGGCACATGAGTTTGGGTATGTCTGGTACTTTGGGGGAGGGTGGTACGATAGATTATGGAGGGAGAGGTGAAGGTCCCACCATTGGCACCCTTGAGTACATGAGACAGGTGAGGGAGATGACATATGAGGCTAGAGTAGCGTGATGGAGGGCCAGCCCTATACGCATTACACAAATAGGATTGTGGGCTACAATTATCTGGACTTTGCTACAAGCTGGTTGATACCGTCGTGCATATATGATGTGGATAATATGTCTCCACCTGCGAATGGATCGGGGAGAAGTATGAGCGTACCGATGACATCAGCCCATAACATTGGAGGAGGCGCATATGCGACAGTGGGGGAGGTTCCACTTCTTCATATTTCCATTCCCTCATATCATCTTCGGTTGAGTATTGGGGACGTGGTATGGGTGCCTCACCATCCTCATGAAACGGTGGAAGGGTTGGAAGGTCTTTTAAAGTATGTTTTCCAGAGTTAGGTATAATTTTTTTTTGCTCTTTTTCTCTTTATTGACTTGCTTGGTTTTGATTCTTTTATTCCTTTTTCTTGTAGACTGTTTGTGTGTCAACCTCTTGATTGAGGGATATCAAGGATTGGATGGCATCGATGTCAGCCTATGTGAGGAAGTTATCCAATGCCTTATTGGTGCTGTTGACCTCATCTGATGAGATCTCTAGTTCTGGAAGTGGGCGAGCTACTGCTCGTCGTCAGGGGAAACGCGTACACCGCGGTGGTTCAGGGTTGGGTTTTAAAAGAGGGTTTGAGAGATTCGAGTTCCGTCTCGATGTATATTTTTTTCTTGTCTTTTCTCTTTGTACTTGTAAGGAAATGTAATGATTCTAGAAAAATATATATAAAAAGTGATTTTCTTTTTGGTGTTATCTTAGCATAATGACTTACTCTATATGCTCTTTGATTTTACTGCTGAGTTTTTTCATTATTTCCAAAGATGGATATAAAAGTGAAAAAAAGGACTCAAAAAAGGAAAATGTTTAATTAAAAAATTATGTACAAAGGGTAAAATAAGAATTATTTTTTCAAAAAGGAACAACTCGAAGATTTTCTTTTTCAAAGAAAATGTTTATGTTGGAAATGATATGTATAAAAGAGGAAATAAGGAATTTCCCTAAAAAGAAGAGTTGTCGATCGACCTACCCCTTAGCCTGCCTATCGACATAAGGGTCAAGTCCAAATCAATCCCTTAGCATTGATTTCACTTTCTACGTAGTTTGGGTCTTTTGGAAAAGGGAAACTGGTGGCATTTTGAATGATTTTTTTGTGTGAAAATTTATAGTAGAAAAGGGTGTCTTTGGAAGTGTTTTCATCTCCACATTCCATTTTCTCTTCTTTACAGCATTCTACTTCTCTGTTCTCTTAATGGATCTTCCAGTGTCCGAGGCATTTTTCGCCTACCTCGGAGGTTTAGAGGCAATGTGCGTTTACAACGTCGATAATGAAGCCTTTGGTTTTCACCAAGTTTCGTTGTGGCATAATCATTCCATATACTGGAATCTTTTGGAAGCAGTGATATAGTTCTAGTACCCTGAATACCATATTTTTTATTTTGTCTTAGATGAGGTGTGTCCTACCTACGAGGAGTTTCCTGCGATGAGGGGTGTCAACCCCAGTGTAGCGAAAGCTACGTCGAATTTATCCTATTCTCCCAGGGTGTCTTTGGCGAAGTTGCGTCATATCTCCCCTTCAGTTTCTCGCTCGTTGGTTCATTGAGGAAACATAGTGCTCAAGAAAATCATGAATTCGGTGTGCTGGAGGGATATTATTGACAATGACTTTATTGGATCTATGGCTTGGGTTTAACTGTCAGGCTTTTGTTGGTGATAGGCGATCAGACGACTGACCCTCAAGTGACCACGAAAATGCACTGGTCGTTTTATCATTGTAATCCTACAGTGGTGGTATTAGTGGAGACCTTGAATGACTTAGATGTCTGGAAGGAAGGTCAGGCTACCTTTTTATGGGGGATACTTGTTATATTGTTCGTTTGACTTTTTGAGAGACTGCGCTTAGAGTCCCCTCTATTCGGCGTTTCCAATTTCTTTTCCAGGCCCTTCTTCAACTTTGCCCATAGATGGAGAACTGGGTCAACTGTCATGTGGAGCAAAGGGCCTGATGTCTTCAAAGGCCTGTCCCACGGTGGGGGTACTTGAAGGACATTTTGCAGTGAGGGGAATACCAGTATGTGCAATTATTTGGTCTTTACCAGACTTCCTTATACTTTCCCTGGTGGCTTCTGCGCTAAGTAAGATAGGACCATATTGTGCCTCCTAGCATAACTAACTTCTTTCCACTGAGGGACTTGACAGGGTCCTTGAGTATGATACTAGGGCCTCTATGAAAGCATCGTCAATCGTTTACCTGTCCCTCACAGTCTGTTGGAAAGGCTGAGTTTTTATTAGGGGAATACTTGAAGTGGTTATAAAAATGGGCGGTTAGGAAGATTTTTTTGGAGGAGACTGGGCAAAGATGACTTGTTATGTTCAACATCTTGGAAGAAGGTGTTATAGTTTCATCGAAGGTCACTAATGTCTACCATCGTATGGAGTACATCCGAAGCAATAATCAGGAGTGGGATACCTGGGAGCCTCCAGGGGTAAGTAATGACGATAAGGCGGGGCCATCTAGTAGCTGAGGTCAAGGTTTTGAGAAGTTAGTTTTGTGTTTATGGGGAATTTTTTGTTTGGGTAGGTGTTTTGGTTTTATGTAGGTATTTGGTATGTTTTTGGATTCTTTTGTGATGCTTGTTTAATGGTAGGTATTTGTATATTGTCTGAGGGTTAGGAAAGGAGTGGTTTGATTGACTCCCATCTCTCATTTTTAAAGATATGAATCATGTTAAGATTTTCATGATGGATGTGTTCTAGACATACTCATTCTCTGAAATAATCTCCTGCTGGGATGAGAAGTGGATCAATTTCAAAATCGAAGAGGAACATGCCATTAGTTTTGTGATGAATTTTGAATATCGGATTGCTGGTGCTGGCACCATTTAAACTATGGTCGTCCCTAAGGATGGTGATAACCTAACCATTAGCGAAGAATTTCAGTTTCTGATGAAGAGAGTAAGATACTCCTCGGATATTGTGGAGGCATTTGTGGTGAAAGAGTAGGTTGAAGAAAGCAAGTATATAGATGACTTGGAATCTTGTTAAAGGTTCGATTGGGTTAACCCCTAGTGTAAGTTTGAGAGTGGGCTACAGCGAAATAGTGCGACTTCTCAAATAAACCCAATTTTAAATATGTTACAAACCAACCAGTTTTAATTAAACCCACATTTTAGTTAAACCCTAACACATGCATCTAGATGATTTAAAATCAAAAATCAATAAACATGCAAAGAAATCCAATTTCAGGAAAAATTCCTGAAGGGGGAAACCTTTTATTTCACTATAATATGTAAATCTCAACTTACACTGATTACAATGAAATACGGTGACACGTGAATACCTGCAGGCATCGGTTGGCATCGTCAATGATGAAACAAGCACGGCGGCCCCACAAGAACACGTAGTTCTATCTTTAGAAAATATCCACACACAACGAACCTCAATGACCGCAATCAGTCGGCCCAGTTCCTCCCTCAAGTGGTACCTATGTTAACAGTAGAGATCCTTTCTACATGGGAAAACTTCAACAGGATTTTATCTTGGGTTCCAAAACAATTCACATAAAGATTGGGATGTTTTGTGATTGAAAAACAAGGTTTTAAACCCTAAAATTGAAGAAGACAAAGTGTTCCTCCATTGGAGATTACCGGTATAAAAATCATCAAATCTCCTTATAAAAAACGGAGTAGTAAAAGCCTATTTATAAAACGTTAAGGCGGCACGTCGTTCGAACGAAATCCTCTGTCACTTGAATGATGCCACGTGTAGCTCGAACAAGCTTTACGCGACATCACCTGTCACTCAAACGATTTGCCCTGTCGTTCGAACAAAAAATGAAATAAATATATTTTTCTTTTTTCCTGTAAATGTTGCACCTTAGAAATTCAAAAAATAATTTTGACGAAAAACTTAAAAACTCCGCTCCAACACTTATAAAATTTTTGGAAACATATTCAAACCTCTTTAAAAATTATCCCAACACCTTTAAGTGAATTGTAAAGGGACTTAAATACTTTCTCACAGAAATTAACCTTGCGGAGGCTTGAATGTTGAAGAAGCTTGATATTCGGATACGTCTTGATGCTTGAATGATCTTCAAACAATTCTTCTACGATTGTAGCGGTATACGACATACTCAATTGATAACGGTCATTTATTAAATCATTTCCTTACAAATCTCCCCCTATGTCTATGCTGGTACAAAATAAAAACATCCGAATTATCAAATACAAAATGCCTATACAAATCTGATACACTCCATGAACCTAAAACTAAAATGGTACTAAACCTGAAGGACTTGAACTTTTCTTCAAAATATTCAAACCTTCAAGATTTTCTCATCAAGGTGTGCAATCCAATAATCTTCAATTATTTATACCTACACACATGAGACAAAGCAAATACCTTCGTGACATATCGAGTTTGAAATGAGATAAACATAAACCAAATCAAGTATAAAGTCTCAAATCTCCCCCATAATTTAAACACTCCGGCATAATTTGTTCTCCCCCTTTTTATTTGACCGAAATAGACAAGAAAATGAATAACTAAATCAAGCATGGAGTTGTCACGATAAACAAGGAAATCAAACTACGATCACAAAGCGATACTTAAACGTATTCCACGAACTATTTTTAATTTACAAGTTTTTCATACAAAAACAAAATTCACACTATGAATTTACACTAAAACAACCAAATCATGGAAATGAAATGAATGGGTGTGAACATATTCAATAGGTAATAAAACTCAATCAAGCATATGTGCGCGATGCATAAGTGTATTCCTATCGAATGAACATCAAAAACATCTTTAGGTGTAAAATTGTTGAATTTAGATGATATCGACTAAATCAAATCAACAAACCAAAGGCAAGTAATTTTCACACCAATAACATCCAAAACTATTTAGTGCCGTTTCGAGAACTTTTCAATAGATGTGCAAACCCATTGATACATATCCAACCAAAACTACCTCATAAATAATAATCGTTTTATTTTTCTAATGAGGTTCTAAATTCTCAACTTAGAGAAAACTTATTAGCCCAAATTTTATCATATTTCATCTTTTTATTTCCTTAATTTTTTGTGCGGGCTCTTTTCAAACGGTGGATTTCACGACGTGACTATTATTCACTCGCAGCCCTTTCTTATGTCACTCAGTATTTTTTCAAATTTAAACAAATTCCTACGAGCAATGGTATTTACATCCACTACTTTTATTACTCTCGTATTATTGCACTTGGTTCGTTTTAAGGACATGATTGAGATGAATACAATCGACGAACATGTGATAAACAAGTATAATAATCAAACAAATTCGTGCACATGTGAAATAAAGGAAATAATGAGTCAAACATGTAGGAAGTATCAACTAATAACATCTAAATGACTCCAAACATTATAAAGCATATGGATGGCATGACATATTGTCTCAAAACACTATCAAATAGACTCATGGAATGAAATTGTGACTCGGTCATCCTAAATGTTCATTCATATACGGTGCAAACAAAATACAAAACGTTTTTTGTCCTTTTTAGAAATTTTATCAATATAATATCTTTTTATTTTTTTTCAAAAATATATCAAAAAAATAATTACTAGAATGATACACACTAGCAACATGCAAATCAAGTTGACCGAGTAATTACTAGAATGATCAATTATTACTAGAATGATACACACTAGCAATCAAGTTGATACACACTAGCAATTATTTTTTGTTCTAGTAATCAAGTTGACCGAGTAATTACTAGAATGATCAATGACCTTATAAAAACGGAGTTGTAAAAGCCTATTTATAAAACGTTAAGGCGGCACATCGTTCGAATGAGATCCTTTGTCGCTTGAACGATGCCAGGTGTGGCTCGAATGAGCTTCGTGCGACATCGTCTGTCATGCCCTGTCGTTCAAATGAGAAATTAAATAAATAAAAAATTCTTTTTGCTGGTAAATGTTGGGCTTTAAAATTTTGAAAAATAATTTTGACTAAAAACTTAAAAGTCCGCTCCAACACTTAAAAAAAATTTTAAACATTTTTAAACCTCTTTAAAAGTTATCCCAACACCTTTAAGTGAACCGTAAAGGGATTTAAATACTTTCTCACCGAAATTAACCTTGTAGAGGCTTGACTGTTGAAGAAGCTTGATATTCAGATCTGTCTTGACGCTCGAATGATCTTGAACAATTATTCGACCATTTTAGCGGTATACGATATACTCAATTGATAATGGACATTTATAAAATCATGTCCTTACAAAGTTTTATAGAACCCATTACTTCTAGATGTGTGTTATCATAGTCACATACAACGGCGGATGTGGGAGTGAGATTGTTAACCTTTAATCGCAGGTAGTTGAGAGTTCTAAGTGGGCAGACGCTGGGAGCAGACCCATTGTCTACAAGTTCTAGCGAAACTGTCTTTCCCAAAACTTCGACGGAGATGTTGAGAGCATAATTATGACCAGGGCCAAATTTGAGATTTCTTCTTCAGAGAAGAAGAGGTTTCTGGTAGAGGTTAGGGATTTAATCATATTTACTGCTTCTTCAGGAGTGGCAGAGGGTGGAACTGTTGGTCTTATGAGGAGATTTATCAGTGCATTTTGGTGTAGCTGGGAGGACATCAATTCATTCATTACCTTCCACAACTTCGTCATATAAGTCTTCCCACTAAGCGGGGAAGTGAAGGAGTGAAGGGATTAGAAGCATCTGGAGATTAAAAACTGTGAATAATTTGAGGATGCTTCATATCTCCCCTTTTTAGTGGAACACATCTGACATGGTCTATACGGTGTCCTCCAAATTGAGCTCTTCTATAGGCACAACCCATTCCTCTGATTCTCGGGCCCACTTTTGGACCTCCATAAATAGGTCATTGAATATTTCATAGTCGATAGTCATCTCTATGGGAAATTTTATCTCAGACCTCCTAAGTTTGTCTAGAACTGCGGGTAATTCCATGCTTCCCTCCTATGATCGGGTGCATATGGTAATGCAGGCTCGAGTGAGGAATGATAAAGTTTGGTCAATGAAGCTCGCAGGATATAGGAAAAATAATGTACAAATGTTGAGGGGTTTGGGTGAGATTGTAGGTATACTGGTTATTTTAAATAGGCATGATTTGGGTAGAGAGGTCAGATTCTGGTTTGTCAGTCTTGGCATCGGGCTGGGCTAGGATGGCTATCAAATCTGGTTAAACATTTGGAGCATGGTGTACATTTTTCGTGAATAACTTGTGAAGGTAAGTCTCAAACTTGGTGGAAGCAACAAAGGAAGCAATAAAGCTTTGGGGCGGTTTGATGGAAGATCGGAGAAAATAGGGCGGCAAGCCAAAATGTGTGTATGCGATCAACCTGAGAGGAAAAATGATTTGGGTTTGTTTTTTAAGGAAAAGGTATTCTTTTTTGTATTTGAGTTTTGAAAAAAGGAAGATATATTTTTTTTTGGTATTTTTGTTTTGAAAAGAGGGGGAAGGAAAATCCTCAGCATGGTTATTATTATTAGGTTCCACTTGTATTATGTTTACCTATAATGCAGAAAAATGTCGTACAGGACCCGAGCTTGTGAAAAAGATAGGGTATAAGATACAAGACCCAGTTTAACTTGTTTTCAGTCTCACAGATAGTGTCCTCTTTTAAAAATGAGCGAAATATAAAAAAATTGGGCGGCATGGTGGTCCGGAATTTCGGTACAGTTTTGCATTATAACCGATAAATTAGATATGTATGTGATAGGGTAGACGCCTATATGAGGTTGATGCATTTAATGGGTTAGTGGAATGGTTCCCCCCTTTGGCATGACTTCCACAATATACCTCTTGCCTATAGGGGCAATTATTTATTGGTACGTGCAGATAAGCAATTTTATAAACCTGAATGTATGTGCATTGCCTCACGATATACCTCATGGGGATGGTATGTGTAAGAGAGAATTTGATATACTCGATGTACATGAACCTTTCAATATATGTCAAAGATACGAGGCCAATAGAAGGTAAAAATAATATCGCTTACGTTAATCGCACCCCGTAGGACCTGAACCCATAATCAAGTGACTCCTAGTACATGATAAATTCTGGTCAATATTACCATGCTCAGTTGATGTAGTGTGAAAAAAATGCATGAGTCTTGATTAGTATCATATGGAGAATTTTTGTATGATGAGTAAAGGGAGTACTACTACTATGTGGGAGAATGTACAAATAACATGAGATAAGAGGGGTAAATATGGAAAGTAAAGCTAACAATTATATGCAAGGAGCATGGAGACTATACAATGCATGGTGATAGAGTGTGAACATGTGAATATATAAGTGAGGAATATGTATACGATGAGATCGTGGCATGGGAATAGTGTGAGTGAAAAAGCATGTGAATATATACAAGTGGAAGAAATGTGGAAGTGTGTGCTAATGAGACTAAACATGGATAATCTACAAGTGGTGTGTGAAATACGTGTAAGTGAGCATGAAGATATACAAGTGACAAAAAAGTAAGGGTATGTTCTAGCGAAGGTAAGTATGGGTAATCAACATGTGGTGCGTGAAGCATGTAAGAAAGGGTGAGACTATATACGAGTGTGAGTGTGTGAAGTGAGCATGAAGAATATATATAAGTAAGCATAGGGTTGAACATGCTGAACATATATAAGTGAGTAAAACGTGGAGTATGTGACAAGAAAGTGATATATACATGTGACAGGAGCATGCTATAGATAACCATCACGCTAAGAATTGTAAGCATAGGAGTGGAAATAACATACAAGAAAAGGCGTATGTACACATCTAACACCCACATGAAAATCAAGTCTAGTTATCTAAATAATCCCCGGAGGAGTCACCACGGTGGCCATCCTGGTTGAATTCCTCTAGCGCGGGCTAACCCCAAAATCAGGACAGGAGGGAATGTCCTCAGATAAGGTCTCCCTCTCTTTCGTTCCATGCGCATGCAGGTGATTCGAGGATATGGGATTCCTCTTTCCATCACTCGCACTGATGTCTTTACGGGCTGCCTCAGATATAAATTTGTCCATCGTCAAAATGGGATAACACGAAAGGATGGAGTCGCCATCCTATTTTTCTCAAAACATGAAAAATAATGTAGTCATATCGAGAGAACAACATCAAGGTTATACCGATGCATATGAAACTAAGTGAATTGAAGGTTAGGGGACTAAGTTACAGAACGGGAAGGTGTTAGGCACACATTTCACCTTTTCGGTCTCTCATGGGCTATGTTAATTTTCTGTTTTTCTCCAAAGAGTGTGGTGTGTGTACATGTGTGTAATACGAATAATGGGATAAGGGAATCATCTGACTCTCATCGTGGGAAAGACAAAACGATATCTTCACGGGTGTGCACCCGAAAATAACATAAAACATATGATGTGAGTGTTCGTCGAATCATGAGTCTCTATAGAAAAGAGAATGTGCATGTCAGACGAGACAAAAATATGAAGGAGTTTGGGACTCCCAAAATAGGTATAATATAATATAAAAGCATAAAATGAAAAAAGAGGACTCGAATCCCAGGAAGTTCACGTAGTTCGAATATACTTTAGGGGTGGGGTTCAACCCATAAACCCAAATTTAGGACTCCTATTTGAAGGTCTTTGAAGAAAGTGTGCTCAAGTGTAAAAGTGTGAGAAAACGAGGAAGTCTTACACTTTGAATTTACAAGTAAACCCTCTTTTTTATCTTTTTAGGTTTTTTGTGAAAATAAGTTGTGTAGATACAATTAATAAAAATCGATATTAATTGATGTGAGAAAATAAAATAAGAATAAGTGATATCACAAAATGGGAAAAAAGTGAGTAAATAACACTAAATGAGTAAACCAGAAAATAATTAGGAATAGACCTTATAGGAGACTTTTACAATTGAATTTGTAAAGTATGTGGGCTGATTTTTGCAGTGGTATAAGGGTTGTAAAATAGGATGAGGTAAGTGACCAAATATGGTAGGAAAGTGAGGTGGGAGAATGTTGAAAAACAGGGATTTTTTTAGCAATGACAACGTTTTGATTTTAAGAGAATGTTTGTTAATTGCTAAAAAGGACCTCATTCTGGAGTGAGGTCATGGGATCCTTAAATAGTGCATTTTAGGGTTGAGAGATGACGATTGGCATGGAACCTGGCATTCCTATCAACACAGTGCCTACCTTGATGGGTAAGGAAAGTACACCTTGTTGATTCGTAGGGGGTCTGGGATACCTATAGACAGTCCGGAATAGACTTTTTAGGGAAAATGAACATTAAATGCAAACCCTAAATCTGAATTATGCAAGTCTGGGACCGTTGGAAAGCGAATTTCGAACCCTTCAATAGTGCATTGAGTTACTCTCAGATTCAGGAGTTGATCAAAGTCAAAAGGGTCTCAAAAGCGCCCGATGGTCTCTGAATGGGGGCTTTTAGGATAAAACGGGTCGTTCGTACGAATCTTATGGCTGATTCGTTCAGGGCATTGACCATTGGAAGGGGAATTCACTGGACTTAGATATTTTATTGAGATTCACTCGAATTAGATAGTTTACCAAGAACAAATTGGGTCAGAGAGCGCCAAATGGCGTCCATATCAGTTCTTAGAGTAAAAAGGATCATTTGTGCGGACCATGCAGTCGATTCACGCATGTTATAAACTATTGGAAAGGGTATTAAGAGACCTTCAAGTTTCATTGATATTCACTTACAACGGAGAGTTGATCGGTGTCAAATAGGGCCCTAGAATACTTGGTGGAATTCAAATCAGTTCTCGATGTAGGACCTAGGGTTTACGGAGGGAGAGTGTTTGGGACCTAAGAAGTTACCTAGGGGGTACTAATATGGGTTTTCTATAGGTATTGATTGATCATTATTTAGATTATTTGTACTTATATTGTCGAGGTATTTGTCATTACTTGTTTCACTACACACCATTTCATGATAAACTTGTTTTTCCTATATGGTTACCCATATTTCTTTTTGGGGGAGAATTGGTTCCATTGGTAAAAATCATTTTATTATGAACCTTGTTTTTTTCTATTCTTAAACAAAAAAGGGAAGAAATGGTATCTCAATCTTTATAATTTGGGGGAGATTTTTAGCTTAGGGTAAGACGTCCTAACTTTGGTAGAGATTGTTAGAGAAAGGGCGAGAGTTTATTCTTATGTAGTTTACATGGGAGTTTATTCAAATAGAATTTGAAGGTGTGTTTTTGTGTACATGTTTGAAAAGATGCACCGAAGTTACACAAGAGAAAAGCTACTCAGTTTATGTATCGGTCAAGTTATACTTTTTCCTTTTAGGGTTGAGGATTAAGTCTTTTAGATGTTCTTAATGGCCCTTAGGTTTTTACTTTGTGTTTTGTCTCGAAATAGCAGAATGGGGAGATTTTTAAGGAATAATTTACGATAGAGTCAATTTGTATATATTGGCTCAAGTTTGGACAAAATATTTTGAGTCATAGGTCAGGACTTGAGTGTATTGACCTTTTAAGCCTATGCCATGTTTGATTGAAGATTGTAGAGGCCAAGTTACAACATCTATATCATCATGATGTGTTTCGTATCACATTTCGTCTTTAACATTCGAGGAACATAAAAAAGGTATAGATACATTTTAGTTTGATTCCTCGATATCATTGGGTGTTTGTTTGATTTGTTTGAGGTTATTTTTTCATAAAGGATTTTTAACATAATTTTTTTTATAATGAGTTTTTAAAGTTGTTCAAACGAATTCTTGTACTTCATCCGAAGAAGATTTTTTGTTGCTTCAAACGAAATGGATATGTCGTTAGAATGACATTCAATCAAGGAAGTTTTGTCAACAGTGAAAACTTCGTTCGAAACTTGTTCTATGTATGTTCGAATGACATAGAAATATTCTTTCGAATGAGGTTAAGTTTGGTTTGAATGAGATTATGCACTTTGTTTGAATGAGGTTATTCATTTTGTCCGAACGAACCTCTATTTTCATTCAAACGAGTTTTCGCTGTCTCGAGATTGGGTTTTCTATAAATTGGCGTGATGGGAACATTTTAAGTGGAGAATATTGCAAAAATCACATTCTAATCATATTCCAAAAGACTCCAAGCCCTAGTTTGACCCAAACTTTTTTAGATCCAATATTCAAGCTTTATGCTAGTTTGAGATCTCCGACTTGTGGGAACTAAGAAGGACTACTTTTCATCATTATTTAGAATTAATTTCGTGCAGTGGACTCCATACCATTTGTTTTTTGCACATGGTGGACGATGTGTTTATGGTGTTGTGGTGAAAAAGTGATGCGTCCATGTTTTACATCCGCAGAAGGTAGCTGAGCCTTATCAGTGAATACCAAGTCGCGTGTGGTCTCACACATTGTGGCAGTTGTACGGGTGGACTCCCGTGTGTCTCTGTTTGGAGGTTGAATGAACGAAGAGCATCAAGGCTTGTGAGGTCATCGGGTCTATGTTGTGAGTCTACTGCCGCATCCTTTGCATTTTCATATATAGTGAATTTGCATGGCTGGGTCATCCGAAGTTTTTTCCATTGTGGATTTTCCTCGTACATTGGCATTTGTGTGATTAATCTTATTTTATCTTCAATCACCTAGATGCATGCTTTAGGATAATGAAAAAAATTGGTTAATATATTATAACACGAATTTTTTTTAACATTGGAGCTAATTTATTTCAGTTAATTAATTGTTTAATTAATTTGAAATTAAAATTAAAATTTAGGGTATCTGTTTCTTAGACCATCCATATTAGATCTTGGCCTATTTGACTTTCATAACTTTATAATACATTGATTTCATAACCATGATTTTTCTTATGTAGTAACCGTGAAATATCAATTATATGATGCTTATAGATTACATTATTAGGCATAATGTTATTACAATATATGTACACGATATTTGTGGACAATTTATATACTTTGAAATGTACGTGATATTTTATATGTATTCAATCATTCAAAATCAATTACATATAAGGAATAATCTTGCTTGAAGAAATAAACTCAATATACCCTAGTAGTTTCTTTATAGTTATAAGCATCATGAGTTACAACTACCATCATCTTTATATTTAATATTCATTTTCATTCTAGTTAAGTCACTGTAGTGAGTACCAAATATTTCATAATATGAATATTACATCATGTAAAGAATTTCATATACAAGTCAATAAATTTTCCACTTATGTTCATTAAATATCGCATGAGTAATGAACTAAATTATTCATGTTTATGTTTCCATAAACGTAATTGGTGATATTATAATGAAAGAAATCTAAGTTTGATGACCATTATCTCCATTCCCAAAATATATATCACCACTTAATTTTTTTTATCAATCATTGTAATTGGACTTGTAGGCCACCGAATCATAATGATTAAATAAACAATAATATGTATCTATCATCATAAAGTATTAACATCTTAACATTCAATATAAAAAATGGACTCGTAGGCAATCAATACATGTATGTTGTGAAAGCATGGGTCCATTATGTATCTCTTCTCGAATAGAGCACTATAATGAACACCGAACTTTACATTATATTAATATTAGAGATAAACATACATGTTCATAAACACATGTAATACATGAATAAACTATACTATTGTCTATTCGTTAATTTCAAATTCAAAAAATAAATGAGTAAACACATGTAATATATGAATAAACTATAGATGAATAATAATAAATGAGTGAGACATAAATCATTTACTTTCACTTCATTTTATGCTCGTCAATCATTTTACATTTGATAGTCTATGTCCAATATTTTCTTTTTGGGTTTATTGGATGGGATTTATGTCATTCGGCTTGACGACCCGACTTAGGCATTTCGCTTTTTTGGTTTTGTCCCGGAAAAGACAGAAGAGATTTATAAGAACAAATATCCAAATAGTGTCAACTTGTATGTATAGGCATTATTTCAGATAAAAATCACTTTGAGGCCTTGATTTGTATATGGTTCAGATATGTATAGGCATTATTTCAGTATCAGTATCAATTTGAGATATGTATAGGCATTATTTCAGATATGTATAGGCATTATTTCAGTATCAATTTGATTTTAAAATGTTTTTAAAATAATTTTTCTAAGTTATTTCATGTTTAGAAGTCGTATCAACATTCCCTTGATTTGTATATGGTTCAAATGACATTCTAAGTTGTTCAAACGACATTGTGGAGTCGTTCAAACGACGTGGTCATTTCTTTCTAATGGGATTGTCATTTTGTTCAAACAACATCACGTTTTCATTAGAATGATGCGTCGCCTCAGAATTATTATTCAAGGCATCTTTTGCTCAGAAAATGAGTGTGCAGAACGTACAGAACAGAAAAGAACCTATACGTTTTCTGCAATTGTTTACCAAAGGTTTCCAAAGTATAAAACATCCTTTGTGTTTACAAGATCCGAGTTTCACATAACCATATATTATAGAGATCTTGTGTTTGCACCATTATTTCATTCTTCATCATTCGAAGAACCTATTTCATGTGGTGGACTCCGTACTTACTGATTGACGATTGCCGAGGCTATATCATTGGATATCGGGGTATGCGTGGACTTGTGTGCTGTGGATCTTGCGTCGGTGGATTCCTACGTTACACTTTGGAAGATCGATTATAATGAAAAAGAGGCATCAAGACTTGTGGGGATCAAGTCATTGAGTAAGACTGTAATCTTCCTTTGTAAAACCATGTCATAGTGATTGTCTAGCCTGGGCCGTCCAAGATTTTTTCCCCTACTGGTTTCCTCGTACATCAGCGTATTTTATGAGCACTCTTTATTTTATCTTGATTATATTTCTAGATGCATGTTTAGGGATTAACAAGATAAAATTGTATTAATTAGTTTGGTTCAAAAAATTGGTGCTAAATAAAATTAGAAAAAGGTTTTCAAAAAGAAAAAATGTTTTCACTTAAAGGAAACACACATAGAGGGACTGTCGCATTTACAAATTGGTATCAGAGCTAGAAACACTATTTTAGCGTGTGAGTGATCCCACGTGTCTTTAGGTATGAATTTCGATATTTATGAAGGTTTTAGAACACCTATTTTTGAAGCGTCAAATTATGCTTATCGAAAGATGTGTATGAAGTGTGAACTTAAGGCTATAAATAAATGCGTTTGGTTAGTGGTAGAAAGAGGGTGGACACCACCAGTCACGATAGAGGGTGAGGCCACACACTTAAAACCTGTTGAGTCATGAACCGAAGACGAACAAAAACTTTCACAATACAATTCCAAACGTTTAAATGCTATCTCCTCGTCTCTTAACCCATAAGAGTATAATCATATTTTGATGTGCGAGACATCGAAAGTGGCTTGGTATGTCCTTGCACTTACTCACGAGGGAACTAGAACGGTTAGGGCGTCTAAACTCCAAAACATCACCACCCAATTTGAGACGATTAAGATGTTAGAGAGTGAGATGTTTGATGATTTTTACGCTAGGTTATCCCATATTATCAACTCATTGTTTAACTTGGGAGAGAAAATACCCGACAACCGAGTCATAAATAAAATCTTAAGGTCGTTGCCTAGTAGATTTGTTCTAAAGGTAACCGTTTTGAACTCCTTGAGTTTACTTGACTCAATGAAACTAAAATAACTTGTAGGTGACCTACAAAAGATTTTGACATGTTTACCTCTAAGCAATTGCCAAAAAAAGAAAAGGGCATTTCTTTGAAAGCCCAAAAGGAGGAAACATAAGTTTTGATGTATGATGAATCCGACACTGATTTCGAAGATGTAGTCTTGTTGGAAGATAAGTTAAAGAAGTTTTTAAAGTTCCAAAAGCACTAGAAATAGGCAAAAAGACTCGAGAAATTCAAGAACAATAAGGTTAGTCATGTCCCTAATAATCTTAGTGAGAATGATAAGGGGGATGAGTCGAATAGGTGTTTTGATTCTGAGGGTTATGTCTATAGGGTAGCGGAAGGCCCCATTAGACTTAAGAAGGAGGGTAAGGAACCGATTGCATATAACGCCAATCTTAGTGATAGTGAAACGGAAGAGGGAGAATATTCCCCCATTAAGATCAACTACATCGCGTTCATGGTTTGTCATATAAGTGAAAACGATAAATCTTCTCATGAAGATGCGCATGTGAATGACACTTCCAAGGCTATAGTTCGTGAATCCCAAGTGAATGAGGGTGAAGAGAGTGAGGATAAAGATGTCGAGGAAACTGAGTTGCAAGTTTCCTTCCATGAATTGTATGAAAAAACAGTGAAGGTGAAGAAGGCAAACTTGAAGTTGCATTTTTCGTAGAAAATAATGATACATTGATATATGATCAAAAGGTAAGGGAAAGGACTCTTCGGGAGAAACTAGAGTACATTGAGGGTGAGAAAGATAGTCTTCGTGGTTTGATGGGGGAAATGAATAAGTAGATTATAGAGTTTGATGAGTCTAGGGATTTTCTCGAGTCTAAGATTAGTGAGATTAAGGAAAAATTGAGAGATTCGAGTAAGGTTAAGTTCGATTTGGAGGATAGGTCGGAGAAATTGGATAGGATGTTTGGCACTGTCCAAATCAATAATGATAGGTATGGTATAGGCTTAGTTGATATTATTGATCCCATTCCCAAAGCTAATACCAATTGTGTGTGAGAGCCAAATAGGAATGTTAGAAGAGGTCCACATATAGGTAACATTCCTCGTATTGCTTACACTTGCACCCATTGAGGTAGGAAACACCTTAGACGTTTTTATTATGACCTTAAAATGCTCCTAGAAAGTTTAAGAATAATGTTATTTAGGTTCTCAAAAACCCCATGCGTCGTTACACACCTACATGGGTTAGGAAATCAGACTTAGAGGCTTTAGTAATTAAACTTTATGACTCTCATTTGCTTGCACATGATACTTCTCATGATATTTCTTATGGATGATTGTGTTAGCATGTTTGTCATATACTAGTTTTGCTTCATGATATATATTTGCTAGTGTTATGACATGTGTATCATTTGTATTATAGTTTTCTTGATTTGAGTCTTCTTGGAAAAATACTAAAAGATATTTTTTATTTCATATAATTTTGAAAATGCATTTTTTTTAAAATTTTTGGTCAAAAATATTTTTTTTAAAAATAGAAAAAGATTTTCGATTTATCTTTGTGTCGTGAGATTACACATGATGTGGCATATTGGTGTGCTTGGACCCCCATCATTCCATATTTTCACGCGACTAGTATGTTTGGTCATGATTTTGGATACATAGATTATTCTTAATCATTAGTGTAATGGGGTTGTTTTGAAGTGGACTTGCATTTAGATTCGATTATGTATATGCCATTGCACACATGCACGAGATTAATTGAATGTTTGACTTCTCACGCATGATATGCCCTATATGTACCCTTATCCTCGGAGTCAACAATCTCAGCTGACAATACAGCCGAGTTAACAGGAAGATCATGATAACCATCTAAGAGGTCATCCCTCCAAAGGCCGACACCACAATGAACAACCTCGGCTGGCCATCAGCCGAGGTTCGTAGCTTCTTATGGGTTCAAGCGAATGCCACCGTTATACTCTGCCTCAGTCGATGCTGCAGCTTTGCTTAAATACCTAACCTCATCTGGTCAAACAAGTTGAGGTTATACTTATGATTTGCAGATCAAGACAACCCTTGGACTTACCAACGTTATACTCGGCCGAACTGAGGTTACCATGAATGACATCACAGGTCCGAGCATACGCAAGCACATGGGAGACTTTTAACACATGAACAAAACCATTGTAACTAAATCATTCCCCTCACGTGGGGGAATATTCAATCATCATTACCTATATATGGTACGATTATGTGTACGCATCATATGGGCTATATGGTCACACTCATGCTCATTGCATGCTTGGGGGTACAGTATACACCCTAAGCACTATATACAGATGTCTTCTTCTACCTTATAAAAGGATCAACAATCTCTAACCTAAACTCTGTTTGTAAACACTGTAGAGAGATAAAGTGAGAGATTGTATCATAGGCCATTAGTGCCCTCATTCTAGTGAAACTTACTCAAACACTCACAATGGTTATAAGCCAAATTGGTTGAACCTCTTATATACCAGTTTTCTCCTCTTATCCGCACCTCCTTCTACTGGTTCATTACTTTTATAATGCCATTGTAAATGCTAGATTGAGCTTATCAACACCTTATAATGGTGGTACTATTTACGGCATCATCATTTTGGCGATGTCTATGGGCACGAGAGGATTCATCTCTTCCTCCTTTGATATTTGACCTCGTCGAAGACTCTGTGGGTGAACCAGTCCTCCCCATTTTTTTGTGGAGTTATCTCACCATTGCAAGATATTCTTAAAGGTATCAAGATCCTTAGTATTTTCATCACAAGCTCTCTAGTCTTCTTACATGGCACCAGAGTTACCACCTCCACCATCTGGTGTTGGAGGGCCCAGTTCTATCCAAGCGACACCCTAGTCCGAGATGGATGAGGTGGCGGCAGCCTTGAAATCCTTAGCTATTACCCAACAAGCAATGCAGGAACAATTTGCCCAACTAAGTTAAAATATGATAATGAGACCACCTGGGGTCTCACCGGAGATTATTACTTCGACAGCTGATCAGGGACAACATGAGGCCAGGGGACCACCCCAGGCACCACGAAAAGAACTACCACCTCCTCAACGACAGAGGGATGTTGCTGACCCTAGGCGTTTATGCCTAGGGAGGCAAGGATACCCTTTACCAGAGGATAGGTATGACGATATAGAAGTAGTGGAACCTCCAGCTGACAATTAGGATCCATATGAGGTCTCAAACAACATTGTACGTACTATCCAACAGATCCTAGGACAAGGTGAAAGACAAGATTGCGATGCTCATCAAAGAGGTTCATCTTTTGATCGGTTAAGTAGAGGGTCAGCCTTCGAAAGGCTTGACCCAGTTAATGACCTAAGGGAAAGTCTATGAAGGCTAAGAAGTCTTGCTAGATCTAGAAGAGTGGGTGCAGACTGTTGGCCCCATCATGGTCGACCCCCACATGGCTGAGACTGTTATCAGGGGGAGGTCAACAACTGACGTTGTGCTGCAGCTGGGGAACCCTCGGTATAGCCTTTGGAGATGGTCGGGGACAACCTCATCCAGGACAACATTTCTAAGCCATGGAATGACTCTATCCAAAGGCTGGAAATAAAGATTAGAGATCTCATAAGAAGTCGAGACCCATTACAGAGGGATACTCAGAAGGTTCTCCCTTTGTGGAAAGGATTTTCAACTTCCCAACCCCTACTAAATTTAAACCTCCAGTGGTGTCTCCCAAGTAAGATGGAAGTACCAACCCAACCCATCATATGGAGATGTACCAGTCTGCAGTGGACATCTACTCCATACCTGATGAGATGAGGTGTTGAGCTTTCTCGAGCACTTTGACTGGGGTATCACATGTGTGGTTTACCTTTTTTCCCAAAAATTCCATAGAAAACTTTAGAAAGTTGGCCGAGCGGTTCATTCACAACTTTGTTTTGGGGTAAGGCCTCAGAAAAAGACGACCCATTTGCTTTTTGTAAAGCAAGGGAAGAATGAAAGCATAAGAGACTATATCGCGAGGTTTAATAAGGAAAAGTTACAGATAGAGGACTATAAAGAGAGTATAGCAATGATGGCCCTCATTAGAGGACTTTAGAAGGGAAAGCTACTCTGAAAGCTTGCTAAAGACGCTCCTAAGTCTATGGCCGAGTTGTTAGCAATAGTTGGAAAGGTAATGAATGTAGAGGAAACAATGGTTACGAAATATGAGGACGAGAATTGAAGTAGTAGTGGGAAGGTCCAAAATAAAAAGGATAGAAAGAAGAGGACTGCGGATAATAAATTTACAGACTATACTCCTTTAACTGTGAGCTTTGAACACATCCTCAACGAAATAAAGAATGATAGGTCTCTGAGATGGCCGGAGAAGCTGAAGGCTCCTACACAAAAGAGAAACAAGAATTTATAATGCGAGTTCCATCAAGATCATGGTCATCTTGAAGAAAAATACAACACCAAATCCTGCGAATGGTCACGCCCAGTGGGTCACGGACCAAGTCCGCGACCAGCTGGTCGCGGACTTGGGTCGTGACCCACTCAATTTTTGGCGTGACCATATTTATTACCACAATAAATTATTAATGCTCGGCCCGAACGGCCCCGTGGGTGGCACTAACACCTCCCACGATACCAATGTGACTCGTAGGAACTGATCGCGCATCCACGGGACTCCTGGTTTGAGAATACGACGATAATTTTCATATTTCTAGACTTGGGCTTAAAAACATGGCGTTAGTGGGTGAAACCCGAAACAGCCCCCGAACGGCCCCGTGGGAGGCACCAACACCTCCCACGGGACCAATGTAACTCGTAGGAACTGACCGCGGAGCTACGGGACTCCCGATTTGAGAATATGACAATAATTTGCATATTTCTAGACTTAGGCTAAAAAATATGACGTTAGAGGGTGAAAACCCAAAACAACCCCCGAACGGCCCCGTGGAAGGCACCAACACCTCCCACGGGACCAATGTAACTCATAGGAACTGGCCACGCAGCCGCGGAACTCTCGGTTTGAGAATATGATGATAATTTGCATATTTCTAGACTTAGGCTTAAAAACATGGCATAAAAACATTTCTAGACTTAGGCATAAATATATTGATCTGTTGATAATTTTAACTCATATATGCAATTTTTCAGCTTGATTATTTTTTTTTAAAACTACTTGGTTACTGATATTTTCTTTTTGTATCCTATCATTTGTAGGATTTTTGCACGTGGAACAAATGAAGGAGGCAATGGTTTACAACATGAAGGACATTCAGGATTATGTTTCTTATGTTTTACAGTTGTGCGGGCTTTTATTATTTAGTTTTATGGTCGTGCGGGCTTTTATAATTTGATTGTTGAATTTTTTGGCCGTGCGGGCTTTATAATAAGCAGGTTTTACATTTACAGGATTTGGAATGTAAAGAAAATAGAGAAAACTCTGCCCAATTTTTTTTTTGTATGTGAATTATTAAGATGTGTAATATTTTTAAGTTTGTATATATATTTATTTATTAACAACGTTCTCGATTCGTAATTTGTGATTTTTTTTATTGTTTTGCCAATAATAAATATTTGTAACACCTCGTACGGGTCCAAAGTTACACGTAGCAACCGACGGTGCACTCACAGGACCCCCAATTTTAGGATTGGACCAAAAAAATACATTTTTTTAAAAATTATAGTTAATTATGGTTAGAGTGGACAAAAAAAAGACCGACCCGATTGGACCGAACCGGACCAAACTCACATTTATAAGCTTTTTTATAAATCGGTCCTAATTCGGTCCAAAATAAAGAAACCCGAATACATTGAGTTCGGTCTAGAATGAGCATATTAAATTCGGTCTTAGGACCGGATCGGACAGTTTAATTTATATTTTTAAAAAATATTAATTATATATATATATAGTAAATAAAAAACCTAAAACTCTACCCACTCACTTATTTATCTTGGCTGGCTATACACAACAAAAGACAATTGTCCTCTCTCTCAACTCTCTTCACTTTCCTCTCCTCTCTCTCTCAACACTTCACATCCTCCTAACAGCAATGGCGGGGGGGACGACGAGGATGATGACAGATCCTGCCCCCTTCTCCCCAATATATTTTGCGACGACCGATCCCTACCCCTTCTCCCCAATATGTTTTGCGGCCACTGATCCTAGCAGCCGGGTATTTTTCTTAATTTTGTTGTTGTGATTTGTTGGTTTATTTCATTCTTTATCTTTATTCTATTCTGTTTCAAGCATGGGATGTATTCTACTGTTATTGATGGGTGTTTCATTTTCTATCTTTATTTCATGTTGACACGAGTAGTTTTAATCTGGTTGTGGTTTCTGATTTTTTATGCAAGTATGGGATGGAACTTTTTGATGGTTGTGATGGATTTCTCTGTTTGATGGCAGTATATGGGATGGATTTTTCTGTTTGTGGGTTCCAATTTTCTGATGCAAGTTTAGGATGTCTTTTATGACTTTGTATTCTATGACCATAAAACACTAGAATATCTAAAAAATACCAAAAGTTTCAAAAATATATCGCATACACGAGAATGGCTTTCGAGTTTTAGTTTGGATCGATTATTAACCGAAGCAGACCAAAAATAGCCTAGACCGAATAAATAGGCTAAATCGATTAAATCGGTCCTCATTCTTTCTTCTCAAATATAGGACCGAATAATTCGGTCCGACACTTGAAATGGCCAAAAATGAACCGGACCGGATCGCGCCCACCCCTAAATATGGTCATGGACTTTGTCCATGACCATTTTTATTTTTTTCGTCACGCTTGTGGGTCGCAGCCCAAGTTCACGACCAATTTATCACGGTTATGGGTCACGGACTTGGGCCACGACCATTTTTTTCATTTTTTGGTCACGGTTGTGGGTCGCGAACTTTAGCCGCAACCAATTTGTAATGGTTGTGGGTCACGGATGAGGGCCATGACCAATTTTTTATTTATTTTTTTATAACAATCGTGGGTTGTGGACTTTGACCGCGACTAATTCGTCACGGTGGTGGGTCACGGATGAGGGCCGCGGCCCATCACGACATGGGTCACGGTCTAAGTCCGCGACAATCTGCCGTGACCCCTCTGGGCCATGGCCATTTTTTGGTCATGGACTTGGGCCGCGACCCACGAAATTATTCACACCCGAAATGTTCATGACCCAGGTCCGCGACCCACAGTTTTGATCTGGGATTTTGGCCATGGCCAATCGCCAGTTTTGGTATAGTGAAATGTTTCACCTTGAAGGATGAGATTGAAAAAATACTGAAGTCTGGAAAGTTGAGAAAGTATGTGGATGATAGATCCACAAAGGGTGGCCGAGACAACCCTGGAAGGAAAAGAAATGATAAATAACGGGAAGATGCTCCTACTAGGGGAGATGATGACGATAATGACCCTGACCTCCCACCAAAGGACGATACTATCCCAGTAAGAGTGTCAACATGATCTCTTTTGATGTGAGAACTATCTACGAAGGATTAGAAGGAGTTGGTGCAGAGGTAGCGGATCATAAGGCTCATGTGGCAGAGGCTAAAGCAGTGACCAAAGCGGAGGTTATGAACTTTACTTCAACAGAGGTCAAACTTGAGAAGAGAAAGAAGGTAGACATGGACACCCTCGTAGTCGGCATCTCGTGACTTTATTTTAAGGGTATATTAGACCCTCACGATGACCCTCTAGTCATCACCACAAGGGTGCATGGATATGAAGTTCAGATAATCCTTGTGGATGGAGCAGTTCTGCAGACGTCATATTTTGGCATTATTTCAAGAGTTTGGGTCTCAGCCAATCAAGGTTTTTCCCTTATCATCACCCCTTGATTGGCTTCAGGAGGCAGAAGGTCCATCCATTGGGAATGTATGAAATGTATGTGAGAATAGGATATGAATGGCCTAAGAGGTTGACCAAAAAAATGAATTTCTTTATGATGGATGAAAATATCTTCTCAACCTACAATCTCATCATGGGACGAGTGGCCCTCAAGGAATTTGAGGTCGCGCCTTCAACGGTCCATCAGATGCTAAAATTCCTAACTCCTTATGGATTAGGTGAAGTGCAAGGTGACCAAATGTCGACATGTGAATGCTACTTAAAATATATAGAGGAGAGAAAGGCTCATAAGAGGGAAACAACCACTTACAACATTGACACCCTTGATCCCAGAGACGAAACAAAGCTCAAAAAGGGAGAGGCTTCAGAGGAGGTAGAATCCATCATCCTCAATGATGACGAGTAAAAAAAAAACCATCAAAGTTGGCAAAGCCCTAAAGACTAAGATCAAGGAGGATTTAGTGAAGCTGTTAAGGAAGAGACATAGTGTCATTTCCTAGAGCCATGCAGACATTCCAGGTATTAACCCTGAAATCATGTGTCATAAACTCAATATTGTAGAGGATACTAGGCCCATTAAGAAGAGAAAAATGATCTACTAAAGAGAAAAGTAAGAGGTTCTAAAGCTGAAGGAAGTCGAGTCTATTAGGGAAATTATATACCCTGAATGGCTGTCCAATACCGTTATAGTGCCAAAAGCTAATGGGAAGTGGAGGATGTGTGTAGACTTCACCGATTTAAACAAGTCTTGTCCAAAGGACAGTATTCCCCTGCCTCGTATAGATAAGATAGTGGATGCTACAGAAGGACATGAGCTCATGATCTTTATGGATGCATATTCTGGGTATAATCAGACTTCATGGACTCTGCTGACTCAGAGAAGACAACCTTCATTATAGAAAAGGGGACCTATTGCTATAAGGTCATGTCGTTCAAACTGAAGAATGCAGGGGATGCTTACCAACATCTTATAAATAAGATGTTCGAGGATCAGATTGGGAAAACCATGGACGTCTATGTGGATGATATGCTGACGAAGATTCTGAAGGCCGACACTCATATGGCCGACCTCGAAAGAACTTTTGATACTATGGACAAATACAGAATGACGCTCAACCCGGCTAAATGTGTTTTTGGGGTCGGAGGTGGGAAGTTTTGGGGTTTCGTCGTCAAACAAAGGGGAATAGAGGCTAACCCTGAGAAGATCAAGGCTTTTCTAGAAATGTAAACACCCAGAACCATCAAAGTTATTTAGAGGCTAATCGATCGAGGGGCTGCACTTTACAGGTTTGTCTCTAGATCTATAGATAAATGCCTTCCTATTTTCAAAGTTCTTAGAAAATCCTTCGAATGGAATGAGGAATGTGAGAAATCTTTTAAAGATATTAAGTCCTACCTCGAATCCCCTCTACTCCTATCTCGGCCAATTTAGGGTGAAAAGATGTATGTATATTTAGTTGTCTCAGAGTCAGCCATCAGTGCTATAATAGTAAGAGAAAAGGGTGGCGTGTAGAGACCAGTGTACTTCAATAGCACGGCACTCCAAGGGTTTGAGAAGAAGTACCCTCGGATGGAAAATTTAGCTTATGCTTTGATACATGCTTCTAGGAAAATGAAGCCATACTTCCAAGCTCATTCCATGATCATCCTCACTGATTCCCCACTGAGACAGGTCCTCCATAAGCCTGAGAAGTCAGGAAGGTTAATGACCTGGGCAATTGAGTTAGGGGAGTATGATATTGTTTACCAACCCATGGTTTTCATAAAGGGACAAGCACTCGCAGATTTTATGGCCGAGTTTACCTGGGATGAGACCGAGTTTGAGAAGAGTCATGAGGTTGCAGATGAGCCAGTAGAGAGAAACATCGACCGAATGTCGAACGAGGCCGAGCCAAGTACATCCAGACACAGAATAGTCGAGAATGAAGAAGAGAGATACCTCTTTAAGTAGGGGACCCTTTCGAAGGGAAACTTCTCTTCAAAAGAAACCGTCGAGAACCTCTCCATTTATGGGTCGTCCTACGAAAATGGAAGTAGAGCAGGGATGATAGTATCGACACTAGATGTTACAGATATTGAGTATGCATTGAGGTTAACTTTAAATCCTCCAACAACAAGTCAGAGTATGAGTCATTTATATCAAGTCTCTTTTTGGCAAAATCCCTCGGTATAGTCCAGCTCTTAGTCCACAGTGACTCAAGATTAGTCGTGAACCGAATCTTAGGGGTATATGAAGCTAAAGGTGAAAGGATGGCCAGATATCTTAAGAGGGTGAGATCAATGCTAGAAATATTTAAGGAAGTAAAGATGAAGAGGATACCATGGAAAGACAACAGCCGAGCTGATGCACTCGTGAGGTTGGCCTCAGCAATAAGAACAAACATAAGGAAAATAGTACCAGTTGAGATTCCGCTCAAACCGAACATCGAAGAGGAAGAGGTTGCTAAACATTTTCTAAATCTAAGCAAGGGGGACTCGGGGATGGATCCTCTTATTACATACATTAGAGATGGATAATTTCCAGAATCAAAGTTAGAAAGGAGAAAGTTGAGGTTCAGAGCTGTTAAATTCTCCATTGTAGGAGATGTCCTATACAAGAAAGGATTCCTAATCCCTCTTCTCAGATGCGTTCATCCTTCAGAGGTTCCATTTATCTTACAAGATGTGCATCAGGTCTCTTATTCAAGCCACATTATAGGAAGGTCGCCGACTAATAGGATAATTACTCAAGGGTACTGGTGGACGAACTTAGCCAAAGATACAGTTGCATATGTGAAGAAATGTGATAAGTGTGACAACCTGTATATAATTATGATAAATTGTATTTAAATTATACTTATCTTATGTCATATGAATAATGTGTTATTAGTATATCTAATGTTAAGTGATTATGGTTAGTATAATTCTACTTTCATAAATCATGAAATGTCGAATTATTTACGAACACAAGATTTGGTTATTTTCGATAGAAATGTTCCTGTTTAAGACTAGTTTTGACCATTGTAAAATTACAATTGACTTGAGGTAAAAACTACATAGTTGTATATATGTGAGTTAGGGTTATATCACAACAAACGGTGCATCAAATGGATGCTCGAGTAAGAGGTTAGGTCGAAATTACGAGAAGGGGAGAATCTGTCAATTCCCTTAAGTGGTAAATTGTATTTTATTAAACCAAATGTTTTAATTTGATTGGATGGATTGGGAGGCAGCCTTGGACGACTTAAAACTCTCCCTTAACCTTATTTATTCAGAAAATAAGTCCCTAGGTTCAGTTTGAGGTGATATTAGCTTGAGGAAAGAGAGGTAGATGTTAAGGAAGAAAGGGTTACAAGGAAAATCTAGGAAAACAATTCCAAGAAAATCCTTAAGGTGTTTCCAAGGTAATATTATGTGTTAATATTTTTTTAATCTTCTATTATAATTATTTCAAAGTATATAAATCGTTAATTACTGATCCAAATTCCATCCTCCTTTGTGATAATATGTATTGGTTCATATGTGAGATAAGTGGTGTTATAGGTCATATTGCTTTGTATTGAAACCCTTTGTATTCAAACTTGCATATCTCTTTGTGTAATTACTTGAATTCAGAAATTCGAATTGGATATGAAAATAGACTTATATATTCGTATCATATCCGAAAATAAGAATTTAACTCCTTATGGTTAGGTCTTAGGGATGGTTGCAAGTTGGTATATAGTTGCTGTTTGAATATTTCATTTCGGTATGACCTGAGTTTGGTCAAGCTTTTGAGATAGCAAATGAAGTCCAAATATTATGAAACTTCAATTATGTACTATTCAGTATGTCTACTGAAAGTGTGTCGAAAATCATGGAAATTTATGCAGTAGAAAAATTATGAAAATTCTTGGAAATCAAAGGAACAATAGAGGAGTTTGTTGGACAGATTTCTTGTGTTGTAAAGAAATGGCCATAACTTGCCCTAGGAAGCTTGAAAAATTACACCTTCATTTGTAACGGAAAGTATATTCAGATGTGTTTCCAGATTGATAAGCTTGAACACCTGTATGTGTACTAGTTATGAATATGGGATGGTTAAGTATGGAGGACAATGATTTGACGCCATATTGGATACCCCATGAAAGAATGTTTGTATCTACTCCTTCCCAAGGGTATTTGGAGTACATGTTTCATGTGTATATATATTCAGAAGTATACTTTTATGTTTACTTGAGTTTAGTTATAAATTCCTTATGAGGTAGTTTCTAGGGTTGAATGTTCATGACCTTATCAACATATATACCATCGTTTCATCTTTACATATGTTTCATGGAATATTTCTTGAGTAGAATCATATTGTGGTTGTGTACTTATTTAAATTTACATAATTATATTAAGATAATACTTATGATTGAGTTTCAATACTGATTTAGTTGGATTAATAGGTGTAAGGTCAAATCAACCAAGTTCAGCTCCACCCGAGGGAAACGTGAATACATAGTTGACAACACAAGGTGAGTGTACTTACTGAGTTGATTTTGGATATGACATATATATAGCATATGTTGAGATGATATGGCTTATTTAAAAGTCATGAGATGTTTATATGTTATGGCTTATTTAAAAGCCAAGAGATGTTGAGATGTTATGGCTTATTTAAAAGCCAAGAGATGTTGAGATGTTATGGCTTTATAAAAGTCAGGATATGTTGAGTTGCTATGCAATTCAGGAGATGTTAGGTTTTTAAAACCTATGGATATGATCATTGCCTATGGGCAGGAGATGTGGGGTTTATTAACTCCGGATATGTATATGTCCTAATTTGGCACAGAGATGTATATATTGTTATGTTGATATGGTAATATAGTACTTTTACTATAAATAGCTGTAGTACATTCACTGAGTTTTTAAACTCATGGTTTTATATGTTTACATTTTCAGGTTTTTCAGCTTCCACTGCCAGGTCTAGGAGGTTGAGTACATAGAAGTAGGGTCTTGTTACTTTGTTTTATAAACTGCACTAGTTGTAATTAAGTTAAATGATATGTGGGTTATGTTGAAATTATGTCTCCTTAAAACGATTGGATTTTTTTAATATTCCGCATTTTAACCTTGAAGTTGTTTAAATATGTATTTCCTAAATAATAATTAAATTATAATTGTGATTTGTAAACTATCTAGTTAATTATATCCTAATGGGGTTAGGGGGTGACAACTTGGTATCATAGCCTTAGGTTTTTATAATCTGGGGTTAGAGAGTCTAGATATGGCAGTGGCAGAAATAGCGTTGTGTGGGTCTTTTATATTAATTTGTGAGAAATACTAACCATTATGTTAGAAATAAATGTTGTATTCTTGTTTCTATAATTGTGGTTTATGACAGATAGTAAGCTATGGAAGGAGCAAATGTTCATGAGAGGGTGGATGAGGAGTCTTCAAATACAGTAAACCAACAAAATCAATATAACGTAGAGGGGGCTCCTGAACAACTTACAGATATGCAGAAGATGGCTCGTGCCATGACTTTAATGGCAGAACAACAAAATATGTTTATGATGCAAATAGCAGAACAACAAGCCAAGTACTTGGAGGAGCAGACTTTGGCAAGAAGAGAAATGGAAATACAACGAGAGGAGAAGAATACTCTGTACGAGAAGTTTATCAAATTGAACCCTCCAGCATTCTCAGGTTCTGTAGATCCTTTAGAAGTTGAGGCTTGGGTTAGAGACACAGAAACTATCTTCGGGGTGATGAATGTACCTGGCGCGCAGAAGGTGATTTTGGCTACTTTCATGTTAAAGGGAGAAGCTAAATATTGGTGGGAGTCTTCCAAACATTTATTGCTTACTCCGGAGGGAGGTGAGGTAATTACTTGGGATTCCTTTATTAAAGTCTTATATGAAAATTATTTTCCTCGCATGTACCGGAAGCAAAAGGAGAGAGAATTTTTATCATTGACTCAGGGGAATATGTCGGTCAGGGAGTATGAAACTAAATTCACATCTTTGTCTCGATTTTCATTACATTTCTTACGTGATGAGGAGGATAAATGCACCAGATTTCAGGATGGGTTGAATTTGGTTATCAAGTCTAGACTCACTGCACTTGAGATGGTAGATTATTCTTCCTTAGTTAATAAATCTATGATGGTTGAAGGACATTTTAACGATGCAATAAAGAATAGGAAACAAAGGGGAAAGAGGAGTAGATTTGATCCATTTCAGCAAAAGGAAGGCAATGTAGAATACTCGAAACAAGGGAGTCAAAGATTTTAGCGCGGTAGAGGGTCTGGAAATTTTGTTCAGAATAGGACACCAAGGAGTTTTAGGGGTGCAGGATCGATGGGCCAACAGAATAGACAGCAGGAGAATGACAATGGGCAGTCTAAGCCTGTTACATGCTATTTTTGCAAAGCTGAGGGCCATATCAGTCCAGATTGTCCCAAGTTAAAGTGGGTAGAGTGTTATCACTGTCATCAAATTGGTCATACCAAGAAGAACTGTCCTATGCTACTGGGAGGGATTCAATCAGCTACTACTAGTCGAGGCTCATCACCAGGAGGCATAGGGAGAAGAAGAGGTAGAGGACAGGCTAGTGGATCCAGGACTCCGGGAAGGATATTTTCTATGACTTTACAGGATGCTCAGGCTACTCCAGAGGTGGTGACAGGTACATTTTCTGTCATGAACAAACATGCTTACGTGCTTATTGATCCACGTTCTACTCATTCATTTGTAGCACTGTCATTTACCATGCATTTGGTTAGACCATGTTCTTATCTAGATTGTGGTTTATATATTTCTACACCTATGGGGGATGTGATGTTAGTGGAGCTTGTGTATAAAAATTGTGTATTATATATGGGGGAGAGGGAGTGGACCATTGATTTAATTCCCCTAGATATTCGAGATTTTGATATTATCTTGGGTATGGACTGGCTATCTTCCTACCATGCATCAATTGACTTTTTCGTAAGGAGGTTACATTTAATATGTCGGGGGAGGAAGAATTCAAATTTACTGGGGAAAGAAATGTGGTTCCGAACTGTCTTATTTCAGCCCTTTGGGCGAGGAAATTGTTATATAAGGGTTGTCAAGGCTTTTTAGCATATATTTTGGATACAAACAGGGAATTGCAAAAATTAGATGATATCCCAGTCTTTAAGGATTTTGCAGATGTGTTCCCAAATGAATTACCAGGATTGCCACCTAGCAGAGAGGTAGAGTTTGCTATCGATGTAGTGCCTGGTACAACTCCAGTTTCTATTTCTCCATATAGAATGGCACCTGTGGAACTAAAGGAGTTAAAGGTTCAACTGCAAGATTTACTAGATAGAGGTTTTATTCGACCCAGTGTATCACCATGGGGCGCTCCAGTATTATTTATGAAGAAGAAAGATGGCACCATGCGACTCTGCATTGATTATCGACAGTTGAACAAGGTGACTAGTCGAAATAAATATCCATTTCCTCGTATTGATGATTTGTTTGATCAATTACAGGGTGCTAAAGTGTTTTCAAAAATTGATTTGAGATCGGGTTATCATCAATTAAGGGTGAGAGATTGTGACATTTCTAAGACAGCTTTTTGTTCTCGCTATGGTCATTATGAATTTTTGGTAATGCCATTTGGGTTAACGAATGCTCCTACGGTGTTTATGGATTTAATGAATCGATTATTTCATCCTTTCATAGATTCGTTCGTGATTGTCTTTATCGATGATGTTTTGATATACTCACCTAGCCAAGAGGAACATGAGAAGCATCTAAGAGTTGTATTGCAAGTTTTGCGAGATAGCCAATTATTTGCGAAGTTTAGCAAATGTGAGTTTTGGTTAAATCAGGTAGTATTTCTGGGGCATGTTGTTTCGGGAGGTGGAATTTATGTCGACCCTAAGAAGGTAGAGGCAATTGTGCAATGGGAAAGACCGAGGAATGTAACGGAGATAAGAAGTTTCCTAGGATTGGCTGGATATTATAGAAGATTCATAAAGGGGTTTTCATCTATAGCCTTGCCGTTGACTAAATTGACCCGAAAGGAAGTGAAATTTGTGTGGAGTGATGAATGCCAGCACAGCTTTGAAATGTTTAAAAATAGGCTAGTGTCAGCTCCAGTTCTCACTGTTCCATCCAGCAGAGAAGGTTTTGTGATTTATATTGACGCTTCACATCAGGGCCTGGGTTGTGTTTTCATGCAACATGGAAAGGTAATTTCTTATGCATCTAGACAGTTGAAGACGCATGAACGTAATTATCCTATGCACGATTTAGAACTTGCGGCTATTGTTTTTGCCTTAAAATTATGGAGACATCATTTGTATGGAGAGACGTGTGAAATTTTCACTGACCATCAAAGTTTAAAGTATTTATTTACACAGAGAGACTTGAATTTGAGACAAAGACGTTGGATGGAGTTAATTAAAGATTATGATTGTACCATTCACCATCATCCCGGGAGGGCCAATGTTGTTGCAGATGCTCTGAGTCGAAAGTCATTGGGGAGGTTATCTTGTATTCAATGTGCACGGGTTGGCAATATTATGGAATTAAGACTGATGGGAGTCGAGTTGAACTTATCTAAAATGGGGCATTTTTTGCACACGTTACAGTGAGACCTTTATTGGCAGAACGCATACGAAATTTGCAAGTCAGTGATCCATTCCTTAAAAAGAAGAAACGGGAAATCCCGGATGGTAAAGAGAGTGACTTTGAAATTAATAAGGATGAATCATTGTGTTATAAAAACAGAATTTGTGTACCGAATGATCCGTCCTTAAAGAAGGATATATTAGAAGAGGCACATAGTTCTATTTACTCTATGCATCCGGGAGGTACCAAAATGTACAGAGATTTGAAAGAGTATTACTGGTGGAACAATATAAAATGCGAGATTGCCGAATTTGTAGCTAAATGTTTAGTATGTCAATAAGTTAGAGCGGAGCATCATAAGCCGGAAGGATTATTGCAGTCAATGCCTATTCCGGAATGGAAGTGGGAGCATATAACGATGGATTTTGTTGTAGGATTGCCACGATCACAAAAGGGGAATGATTCAATTTGGGTGATTGTATATCGATTGACAAAGTCAGCTCATTTTCTTCCAGTTAAGACCACCTACACGGTTGACAAGTATGCACGTATGTACGTTGATGAGATTATCCGTTTACATGGGGCACCAGTGTCAATTGTATCAGATAGAGATCTAACGTTCACTTCTAAGTTTTGGCCTCGTTTACAGAATGCCATGGGCACAAGTTTGAAGTTTAGCACCACATTTCATCCACAAACCGATGGGCAATCTGAGAGGACGATTCAAATATTAGAAGACATGTTACGAGCTTGTGTATTTGACTTCGAGGGCAGTTGGGATGATCATTTGCCATTGATGGAATTTGCGTATAATAATAGTTATCAGTCCACCATTGGTATGGCTCCTTATGAAGCTTTATATGGGAGGAGATGTAGAACGCCATTATGTTGGGATGAAGTGAGTGAAAGGAAAGTTTTGGGTCCTGAACAGATAGATATGACAACTGAGAAGATCAAAATGATTCGGGAATGGATAAAGATAGCGCAAAGCAGGCAGAAATTTTATGCAGATAAGAGGAAGTATGTATTGGAATTTCAGAAGGGGGATTTTGTATTCCTACGTATTTCCCCGTGGAAAGGCGTTATGAGATTTGGAAAGAAGGGGAAACTAAGTCCAAGATACATTGGACCATATGAAGTGTTGGAAAGAATTGGAACCCTGGCATATAGATTAGCATTACCTCCAGCTTTATCTCGTTTGCATAACGTGTTCCTTGTATCAATGCTTCGTAAGTATTTGGCAGATCCATCTCATCAACTGAAAACCCAACCTATTGAACTGAAAGAAGACTTATCGTACATCGAGGAACCGATGGAAATTCTTGATCGTAAGGAGCAAGTATTGAGGAATAAGGTTATTCCCTTAGTTAAAGTTATGTGGATGAGCCATGGAATTAAATAAGGAACTTGGGAAATGGAGGATAGCATGAAGAAACAGTATCCCCATTTGTTTGGTAAGTGTCATTCGTATTAAATTTCGGGGACGAAATTTTCTAAGGGGGGGAGGTTGTGACAACTCATATATAATTATGATAAATTGTATTTAAATTATACTTATCTTATGTGATATGAATAATTTGTTATTATTATATCTAATGTTAAGTTATTATGGTTAGTATAATTCTACTTCAATAAATCATGAAATGTCGAATTATTTACGAACACAAGATTTGGATATTTTTGATAGAAATGTTCCTGTTTAAGACTAGTTTTGACCCTTGTAAAATTACAATTGACTTGAGGTGAAAACTACATAGTTGTAGATATGTGAGTTAGGGTTGTATCATAATAAACGGTGCATCAAACGGATGTTCGAGTAAGAAGTTAGGTCGAAATTACGAGAAGGGGCGAATCTGTCAATTCCCTTAAGTGGTAAATTGTCTTTTATTAAACCAACTGTTTTAATTTGATTGGATGGATTGGGAGGCAGCCTTGGCCGAATTCAAACTCTACCTTAACCTTATTTCTTCAGCAAATAAGTCCCTAGGTTCAGTTTGAGTTCATATTAGCTTGAGGAAAGAGAGGTAGAAGTTAAGGAAGAAAGGGTTACAAGGGAAATCTAGGAAAACAATTCCAAGAAAATCCTTAAGGTGTTTCCAAGGTAATATTATGTGTTAATATTGTTTTAATCTTCTATTATACTTATTTCAAAGTATATAAATCGTTAATTATTGATCCAAATTCCATCCTCCTTTGTGATAATATGTATTGGTTCATATGTGAGATAAGTGGTGTTATAGATCATATTGCTTTGTATTGAAACCCTTTGTATTCAAACTTTCATATCTATTTGCGTGCTTACTTGAATTCATAAATTCAAATTGGATATGAAAATAGACTTATATATTCGTATCATATCCTAATATAAGAATTTAACTCCTTATGGTTAGGTCTTAGGGATGGTTGCAAGTTGGTATATAGTTGATGTTTGAATATTTCATTTCGGTATGCCCTGAGTTTGGTCAAGCTTTTGAGATAGAAAATGAAGTCCAAATATTATGAAACTTTAATTATTTACTATTCAGTATGTTTACTGAAAGTGTGTCGAAAATCATGGAAATTTATGCAGTAGAAAAATTATGAAAATTCTTGGAAATCAAAGGAACAATAGAGGAGTTTGTTGGACAGATTTCTTGTGTTGTAAAGAAATGGCCATAACTTGCCCTAGGAAGCTTGAAAAATTACACCTTCATTTGTAACGGAAAGTATATTCAGATGTGTTTCCAGATTGATAAGCTTGAACACCTGTATGTGTACTAGTTATGAATATGGGATGGTTAAGTATGGAGGACAATGATTTGACGCCATATTGGATACCCCATGAAAGAATGTTTGTATCTACTCCTTCCCAAGGGTATTTGGAGTACATGTTTCATGTGTATATATATTCAGAAGTATACTTTTATGTTTACTTGAGTTTAGTTATAAATTCCTTATGAGGTAGTTTCTAGGGTTGAATGTTCATGACCTTATCAACATATATACCATCGTTTCATCTTTACATATGTTTCATGGAATATTTCTTGAGTAGAATCATATTGTGGTTGTGTACTTATTTAAATTTACATAATTATATTAAGATAATACTTATGATTGAGTTTCAATACTGATTTAGTTGGATTAACAGGTGTAAGGTCAAATCAACCAAGTTCAGCTCCACCCGAGGGAAACGTGAATACATAGTTGACAACACAAGGTGAGTGTACTTACTGAGTTGATTTTGGATATGACATATATATAGCATATGTTGAGATGATATGGCTTATTTAAAAGTCATGAGATGTTTATATGTTATGGCTTATTTAAAAGCCAAGAGATGTTGAGATGTTATGGCTTATTTAAAAGCCAAGAGATGTTGAGATGTTATGGCTTTATAAAAGTCAGGATATGTTGAGTTGCTATGCAATTCAGGAGATGTTAGGTTTTTAAAACCTATGGATATGATCATTGCCTATGGGCAGGAGATGTGGGGTTTATTAACTCCGGATATGTATATGTCCTAATTTGGCACAGAGATGTATATATTGTTATGTTGATATGGTAATATAGTACTTTTACTATAGATAGCTGTAGTACATTCACTGAGTTTTTAAACTCATGGTTTTATATGTTTACATTTTCAGGTTTCTCAGCTGCCACTGCCAGGTCTAGGAGGTTGAGTACATAGAAGTAGGGCCTTGTTAGTTTGTTTTATAAACTGCACTAGTTGTAATTAAGTTAAATGATATGTGGGTTATGTTGAAATTATGTCTCCTTAAAACGATTGGATTTTTTTAATATTCCGCATTTTAACCTTGAAGTTGTTTAAATATGTATTTCCTAAATAATAATTAAATTATAATTGTGGTTTGTAAACTATCTAGTTAATTATATCCTAATGGGGTTAGGGGGTGACAATAAGTGCCAGAGGTTCTCCACCATTCCCCATCAGCCTCAGTAGCCTCAGACTTCTATCATCTCCCCTTGACCATTTGTAGTATGGGGTATTGATTTGGTAGGACCTTTGCTATGGGCTGTAAATAACTATCGGTACCTAGTTGGGGAAATTAATTATTTCTCCAAATGGGTAAAGGCTGAGCCAATGATTACAATCATTAAGCAGAAGACCTTCCGGTTCATTTGGAAGAACATCATATGCAGGTATGGTCTTCCAAATAACCTCATCCCAGATAATGGGACCCAGTTCAAGAATGTTTCCTGAGAAAAATATCGTGAAAGGGTAGGGATTAAGTAGTTATTCTCTTTACCTGGCCACTCCTAGGCAAATGGTCGGACTGAGGTCACAAATCAAACAATCCTTGATGGGATAAAAAAGAAGTTAGATGAGGCCAAAAGAAGATGGATAGAAGAGGTGTGTGTTGTGCTTTGGGCTTACAGGATGACAGTGAGGACACCCACATGGGAAACACCATTTATGTTAGCCCATGGCTCAGAGGCTATATTCATAACAGAGATAGGGCTTCCAACTCATAGAATTTAGACATATGACCTTCGGAAGAATGGGGAAGAGAGAAAAATTAACCTTGATTTAATTGAGGAAAGAAGAAAAGATACCAAGATAAGACAAGCAGCTTATCTGCAAAGAACTGCGAGATTCTACAATCATAGGGTGAAATCAAAGTCGATATCTATGGGAGATATGGTCCTAAAGAAGACGTGGCAGAAACCTAATAAGATCCATCCAAATTGGCATGGTCCTTATAGGTTAATTGATGAGGTTGTACCTGGTACCTATCAGCTAGAAAATCTAGAAGGGGAACCCTTCTCCAACCCTTAGAATGTTGACCACTTGAAAAAATATTACTTACGATGTTGCAACTGAGAATGTCAATGTTTTGTAATACATGTACCAACCAATAATAGAGAATGTCAATGAAAAAGTAGCAATGTTGTGTTCATGATTTTGTTCCAATGTATGTGTACTTAACATTATTTATTTGGTGAAATCATGAGGGTAAACACCATAATTTGGTGACCTCAGACCTTAAACATCATTAGTTTGGTGAAACTATGAGGGTAAACACCATAATTTAGTGACCTCAGACCTTAAACATCATTAGTTTGGTAAAATTATGATGGTAAACACCATAATTTGGTAACCTTAGACCTTAAACATCACTGGTTTGGTGAAATTTTGAGGGTAAACACTATAATTTGGTGACCTCAGACCTTTAACATCATTTATTTGGTGGAAATATTAGGTTAAATACCATAATTTGGTGACCTCAGACCTTTAACGTCATTTATTTGGTGAAAATATGAGGGTAAGCACCATAATTTGGTGACCTTAGACCTTTAACATCATTAGTTTGGTGAAATTATGAGGTTAAACACCATAATTTGGTGACCTCAGACCTTTAACATCATTAGTTCGGTGAAGTTATGAGGGTAAACACCATAATTTGGTGACCTCAGACCTTTAACATCATTAGATTTGTGAAAATATGAGGTAAAACATCGTTAGTAAACATCATAATTTGGTAAAATTTGTGGCGAATGTGCGAAACATCACAATTATAGAACATCAAAATATTATATGAAATAACAGAATCAGAGAAAGCCAAGATGCTTATGTTCGTAACATCAGAAAAATAAGAATTACAAATAACATTAACTAAAATTCATCAAAATTACAACTATCAAAAAGCTTCACCGAGAAAAGTCGTTAATCAGTAAGAGAGGCCGTCAGAGTTGAGCCAATGCCTCGGGAGGAGCCAACCCACCATCAACTGTAGTTGTCGGGTCAAGGCCAACAGTTGTAACTTCAACCTCGTCATCATACTGAGCACCGTCGTCTATCTCAATGACCTCAAGAGGGTTCATCTCGACCGGAGCATCATCACTCTCTTCTACTTCTTTTAAAGCTTAGGCGAACGAGGATCTCCAAAGCCGAGATCGACAAATATCCTATGCAGTCAAGCTCCCAGACTCACCTTGCTTCATGGCTGCCCATCTACTGGTCGCTTTGATACCCCTCTCCAGATACTCAAAGCCAAAGCTGATAAACTCGCCAGAGAATTTTTAATCCTCAATGACTTTCTCTCCAGTATCTTCCAACACAACTTTGACTGCAGCAATAACCTTTGATTGGAGAACATCATCTTTTGCTTTCAGGGCCTTACTGTGGTCCTCCTTAGGCTGAGCAATCTGGTTGTCTCTCCCCCTTAAGGTCTCCCTTCAGCTTTTCAATCTCGACCTTCAAAGTGGCCTCGGCTTTCTCAACATCTTTGCCCTTTTCTATAAGAGGCAATTGCTTTAAGGTATATTCAACAAGGTGGTGAAAATACATCACACCCTATAGAAATAGATCAGACATATGAACATATGAGTAATAATTTATAAAGAGCGAAGGCAACACTTGGGAGAAAAATAGCTAAAAATTGATACCTGAACCGATCTATGAAGATCAAACTCGATCGATAAAGGGACATCTAAGGCATGAAGAAAATATTTCTCCTCCTCAGTCATTATGGTGCCAATAGCATCAGTAGCTTTCAGACTGTGTCTGATCACGCTATCTCCAATCTTAAGCTAAGATAAATGAGCATCCAAGGCATTATCAGTCGAAATGGGTATGGCAAGATCTCTATCCTGAGTCTTACTCGGCCTCATTTGAGCCGACTCTGTAGTAGACTTCCTCTTTTTGGTAGCATCAGCCTTAGAGGTGTCGATGATATTTTTTGTGGCAGGTGGGGGTACATTCTTGCCACCTCTTTTCCCCATGATCTTCACAAGACTGGGAGCCAACATCTCCCAAAAATCGTCTAAAATGCATGCTGGTCACTCTGTAAAAGATAATTCTCTGAGTTAACTAGTCAGATAGATAAAAATGTACGAGACATCACTCGGTAAGAAAAATGTGAAGACTTACGAAGCTCTTCTAGGGGACCACCCCCCAAAACTATTTGAGAAAGGTAATAGGGGGTCATTAAATGTTCATATTTAACAAGACGACCCTTCTCGTCTTGATTATGAAGGTCCTCAATGTTCTTGTAATTATCTTGGCTAATACCAGGGTAAGCTTTTACCGCGAGGGATACTTTGCCCATCTCACAGGGGTCCTTGGAACTGACGGTCCACAATCCTCATCTAAGCCAAACTCCCAGGCCCTAGAAATAAATAAATACCAAGGTTTCCAATAATGATTGGAGGTCTGGGTAAGTAAGAGCATCTTCTTACCGGATTTCCTGGCTAGGAAGTGGTAGTAGTCGGGGTGATTTTTGGCAGACGAGGGAATGTAACAGCTAGTAAAAACTCTAACTGGAAGGTCTGAATGGTGAACAACCTTCTAAAGGACGATGGCCCCAATCATAACCCTTTAAGCATTGGGGGACAAATTGGAAGGGGCAAGATTTATGTATAAGAGTATAGCTCTGATAGTTGGGTGGATAGGAAGATGAAAACCCAACTTAAACATCTGCTCATAGACACAGATTTTTCCATCTCGGCCATCGAAGGCCCTTTCGTCCTTCAGAGGTTTCCTAAGGATGATTGAGGAATCTATGGAATAAAGATGCCTAAAAAAAGAAGGTCGTACTCATTTACGTTACTCACATACTCTTCAGCTATAGAGGTATCAAGTTCACTTCCTTCGTCATCATCACCATCCCCAACAACTTCGGCCTAGGCACTCATAGGGGCACCACCAGGAAACCTTCTCGCAAACTCAATACCGGTGGCAACTGATAAAGGAATGACATCAATAAGAGGGGGAATTTATATGTTGGGCCCTAAGATTTCTATGGAAGGAGACCTACGTGAAGTGCTAACAACTCTATGGGATGAGGTACGACTCGAAACCTCAACGTCATCCGAAACCTCCCATTGCCTAGGGGAATAATCCATTGCCTCTTGAAAGGAGTCTACAGACTCACCAGCCTTAGACATTGACATTGGGTCTGAAGAAATTGACTTAGACATTGGCATGGGACCCTCAGTAGGCTCAGGGTATATGACCTTGTAAGAGGGTAGTTTAGATTATATTGAGGAGTAACCCTTTTTGACTACAGTAATGATAAATTAACCAGCAACACTATTGATTAACTGTAGGACACGCAAACACAACTTAGTGAAAATAAACTCAGTTTGAACTCAAAAATCTCTCGTGTATAACTCAGAAGATGATAATAAACTCAGAAGCAACTCATTTACAGGGAGAGAGAAAATGAGCACCCTAGATACACCTTGGCAGGCGTCCAAACACCCCAACCACCCTCAATGATCATTATCAAGTATTAAAGCTTCGTAATAAATGACAATGGTGGGTGAGTAAACTCTTTGGTTCGTAATAAATCTCTCTCTGATGTATATTCTCTCTACTAATGACTTCTGAACTCTAAAAAATAATCTCTCCTCCCCAGAGGTGGTTGGGGTCCTTAAATAGGCCCCACACCACTTCCGAGGTAACTTAGTCATTAATAACTGTGAAAGACATCCCTCACACTTTATGTCACAAACATTAAATGCCTGATGTCCTAGTTAGCTCCATGTCATAAACATTAAATGCCAAGACATGCCTTTTTCCTAACCACTATGTGTCAAGTGGTTGTCATCACAGAGGTGGATCACCAACTTTTTGATAGACCCAAATACCATGGTGGTTTACTCAAGTACAGATTTGACATTGTCTAGCTGGCTAGTGACATCACTTACAGTAGATGTGACATTAAATAGAGGGTTGTTTGGTCCACAACTCAATGCCTGATGGAACTCAAGGTTGCTCTGCCCGGGGTTCCATGATCAAGGTCTTTTCGTGTTTTACCAGGTGTATCTAAGATGTTCAGGACAAGCCCCAACGGTGACTCACTTCTCAATCCTCTAAACTAAGTCCCTCTAAAGTTCCCACGTCGAGGTCATTCGATAGAGTATAAAAGCTTTCCTAGGCCCTGACAAGCATGGTCTCTCGCAAGTATCGTTCGACCTCACACTAAAAAATATTATACTCGTTACATCATTACAATGATTATATCCCACAGTTAATATAAACAAATATACGATGTGACTAAATAATACAACAAGCTAAGGTATGAGCTGCCATGCTAAGATGCCTCGCTTGAGCTACCTCGCTGGGCTGCCTTGTTGAGCTGCCTCAATCCCAAACATTGTTTTTAATGGGGGGATTATCTCTAGTCTCAGGATTACCTTAATGCCCCCTCTAAAGACCTTAAGGGGGGGGAGGAAAAATTGGTTCGAGGGGAAAGGCATTAGCCCTACAAGCCTCTTCCTGGGCTAACTCTATCTGCCTAATCTTCTCAAAGGTCTTATCACGCAGAGTTAATAACTATTCAATAAGTTTGTACAATGGTCTGAACATTCGGTAAATGACACTACACTTGAGAGTTCGAACCAAAAGGGCTAAACAGGCAAACCACTTGTACAACTCAAACTAAAGATCAAACTGGGAATCCAAAAGGTTTACACCAAGAACAGTGTGAAGCAACCCACAGGAAAAGACAATCGGAGGTTAGCCAGAAAACATAAAAAGCCAGGATCCGACCAAAATTAACCTATGGATGAGAATAAGAGCTAAAAATAGTCCATAAAAACCCCCTTACTCTCACCTAAAACCACCAAACAATGGTGGTTTACCTCGTCGAAAAAGGGAAAAGCTCATTGAAAAACCAAAAGTGTAAATTAATACCCAGAAATAAAAAAGGAAAGGTCAAAGAGCAATACCTGACCAATTTTGATTGAGGGAGGAAGAAATTAAGGGCAAGGAACCTTGAATCGCAACGGAGCTATGGAGGTTCTGAGAAAGAGTTGTAGAAAGGGCTTTAAGGCGCAAAAATGAGAGAAGAAAGAGAATGAGGAGAGAGAAAATATATTTAAACCTTTTCCTAATGATAGTGCACAATTTTTAAGGCACCCATCATTACCCTAGAGAACCTAAAAGGCACTGTTAGAGCTAATATACCTTGGGGAATACGTTAACCACTTTAAAGAGTGATATGTGTCCAAAGAACCACTCCAAACCCTAAGACACCAAAAAATGTCCCTTCATTAACTTGACTCGTACACCCCTCAGTCACCAATTCACATAGAAGACTGAGGGCTAGGGGGTGATTGATATGCCCTATATGTACCCTCGTCCTCGGAGTCAACAACCTTGGCTGACAATATGGCCAAGTCAATAGGAAACTCATGATAACCATCAGAGAGGTTATCCCTCCAAAGTTCGACACGACAATGACCAACCTCGGCTAGCCATCAGCCGAGGTCTACAGCTTCTTATGGGTCCAAGTGACTGCCACCGTCATACTCTGCCTTAGCCGATGCTGCAGCTATGCTTAAATACCTAACCTCGCTTGGTCAAATAGGCCAAGGTTATACTTATGATTTGAAGATCAGGACAACCATTGGACTTACCAACATCATACTCGGCCGGGACGAGGTTACCTTGGATGACAACACAAGTTCGAGCATACGCAAGCATATGGGAGACTTGGAACACGTGGACAAAATTGTTATAACCAAATTATTCCCCTCACGTGGGGGAATATTCAATCATTATTATCTATATATGGCACGACTAGGTATCCACATCAGATGGGCTAGATGGTCACACTCATGCTCATTGCATGTTTGGGGGGTACACTACACACCCTTAGCAATATATATAGATGTCTTCTTCTACCTTGTAAAAGGATCAATAATTATAACCCTAGCCTAAACTCTGTTTGTATATACAGTAGAGAGAGAAAGTGAGAGAATGTATCACAGGCCATTAGTGCCCTCATTCTAATGAAACTTATTCACACACTCACAGTGGACGTAGGCCAAATTGGCTGAACCACTTATATACCGGTCTTTCTCCTCTTCTCCTCACCTCCTTATACTAGTTCATTACTCTTATGTTGCCTTGTACCCGATAGCTTGAGCTTATCAACATGTCATATTGGTGGTGGTGGTTACGCATCATCAATGCATATTTTCAGTTTGGTGAGATGCTCTCCTCTTAATTTTGTCATCTACCCACATATTAGACTTAGGGGGGAGTTATGAATAGGAGAACAGTTCCCCGCGAGGATTTATATTTCATATTGAAAAAAATAATGAGTGTACGTCTAAAAAGGCTATAAGAGACATGTGAACTCATCGTGAAAGCACCGTTTAAAAGTGCCCAAGAAAAAATTAAGGCAATAAAAAGAAAAATACGCCAAAAATGGGGCCAAGAGGAAATCTCTTAAAAGAGAAATAGATCTTCAAAAGAAAAATGAACAAAAAGAACTATCAATTATGAGGGAGTTTTAGTTGAAGATGAACGAGTCTACACAAAAAATTCCTAGGTCAAAAAAGTCATGTCATGACACTGTTGTTTGTAGAATCGTTATAATTCTAGTCTTGTGTGTGATGTTTGTTTAGTTCATTAAGTTTAAAGTTTAATTGTCACATATGGCTAACACATAGTTTTATGATATTTAGAGATCAATTAGCGCTTCTTGAACGTATCTTTATGTTTGAATTATGATTCATTTGTGATAGTTACACCCCTTAATTCCATTCCATGTTTGAGCATATTGATACTATGTTAACATATAACTCACATGTTATTGTTTTTGAGTCTGTTTTTCTACTGTTTTCATCCTATCAGATGTTTTTATCATATAGACTTTTCACTAAGTAGTTTATTCATTGATTTTAAGATGGAATTGAGAATTTTGAAAGTCGTTAGAAGATCTTTTGGCTGTCATTAGAATGACATATCCATGTCGTTAGATGGATGGATCAGACAACGTTCGCACGAGCTAAAATTGGCATATAGGTATGGTCGTTAAAAAGGACCTTTCGAATGAGGTGCTACTATTTTATGTCATTGGGAATGAGATTTTGCATGGTTCTAACGACACTAACATATCATTCGAATGACCTCTCATATTATTCCAACGACCTATCTAGTTTTAGATATTTTGATATGTTTCAATAGCTTCTTGTTGCACATTATTATGATATTATTTTGTGGTACTTCTGGTCAGTTTATATGCAAATTGGGTTGATTATTCAAGCTTGATTATTGCACTGCATTATTGGATGAGAGTTTATTTAGTCACATATTTTATGATATTGATGGTTGTCTCATATGACTGTTTATTAGTTGTGATTTGACATATTCTGATTATTATTAGCTAGCTGCTCATATTTATCTAGATATGCTTCATATGATTATTCTCATGCTAGATATGCCTTTATATATATATATTATTTTTTCTTACTATTTGTCTATTCGAGATAAAAAGGGGGAGAGATAGATATGTGATCTAGGGGGAGACTTGAGATGTTTGAGATTGATTTAATTTGACTCTTATTTCTTCTATATATCATATCATTGTTGACATTTAATTTGATTTTATGTATTATTTGTTCCTCCGTACTTGACATGGTATTTATTTGTTTGTGTGTGTAGTGATTCTTCAGCAATTCGAGATTTTGCGACTACATCACATTCAGATAAGTTCATGCTCGCCGGTCATCTTACATTTGGTAGTCCATGTCCTTTATTTCCCTTTTGGGTTTATGGGATGGGATTTAGGTCATTCATCTTAACGACTTGGCTTAGGCATTTTACTTTTTTAGTTTTGTCTCGAAATAGCCAAAAGGGGTGATTTATACGGATAAATTTACAAATAGTGTCAATTTGTATATATTGGCATTATTCTGGATAAAAACCACTTGGAGTCATAGGATAGAGTTTACTTGTCATGATTCCCATTAAACCTATGATGTTATGTTGAAGACGTAGCAACCATGCTTTAAAGATAGATCATGCCGAGTTTTAGTGCATGTTTCACGTTTTCAAATTATTTTTTGAGATTCTCTCAGGTATGGATGCATATTGGTTTATGGATATCCCTAAATTTGTCTGATGATGATATTTTAACTAAATATGATTTTAACATATTTTTATAATAATGTTTCTGAGTTATTTCAAGTTTAGAAGTCGTATGAACATTCCCTTGATTTATATATGGTTCAAATGACATTTTAAGTCGTTCAAACGACATTGTGGAGTCGGTTAAATGACATGGTCATTTTGTTCTAACGAGATGGTTATTTTGTTCAAACGAAATCACATTTTTGTTAGAACGATGCGTCGCGCCAAAATTATTATTTAAGGCGTCTTTTTCTCAGAAAAATGAGTGTGCAGAACATACATAACAAAAAAGAACCTATACGTTTTCTGCAATTGTTTACCAAAAGTTTCCAAATAATAAAACATCCTTTGTGTTTATAAGATCTGTGTTTTACATAACCATATGTTATAGAGATCTTGTGTTTGAAAAATTGTTTCATTCATCATCATTCGAAGAACCTGTTTCGTGTGGTGGACTCTGTACTTGCTGATTGAGAGTTGTTGAGGTTATATCGGTGAATACCAAGGTACATGTGGACTTGTGTGTTATGGACCTTGCATAGGTGGACTCCTATATTTCACTATGGAGGAGCGGTTGAAGTGAAAAAGCGTCATCATGACTTGTGGGGATCGAGTCGTTGAGTAAGACAGTAATCTTCCTTTATAAAACCATATCATAGTGATTGTGTGGCCTGGGTCATCAGAGTTGTTATACTTTACTGGTTCTCTCATACATTGGTGTTTTTTGTGAGCATTCTTTACTTTATCTTGCTTATATCCCTAGATGTGTTTTTAGGGATTAAGAAGATAAAATTGGCTCAATTAGTTTTCTTTATAAAATTAGTGCTAAATAAAATTGGAAAAATCTTTTCGAAAAGAAAAATTGTTTTTACCTAAAGGATACATACATAGAGGGACCATCGCATTTGCACATCTAATGCAACTAAACGTGGATATTGGTATTAAAAGCGATATCATAAATCTAATATGCATACATACGAATTATAACATATGTTTGACATCCAATTCAAGTAAATATGAATATTAGTAATAAAGCTAAATCATACATCTAATATCCACACATGTGAATTATAACAAGTGTTTTCCACCCCCATTCAGCACAAACATGATTACTAGAATGACCGTCAACAAAAAAAAATAGCCACATGGTAGGAAAATACATAATATTTGGGAAAATCGTAATTTTTTCCAAAATAGAAAATTTGAGTTAGCACCACATGGATGTATAAAATTACTCTAGGATCTCAAAAAAATTTGCAGAACTCAAAAATTCATTTTCTGTAGTGAGGTATTGACATCAATATTATTATCAAATGCGACAAAATAACAACTTTAATGACTAAAATGATCTCAAAGTGTTGTAAGTGGTGCTTATTGTATGAAATAGGTTTTATTTATTTTGACGTTTTCAAGCGACCATGTGAGTTTCATAAAATTCTGATCAAGCTTAGACTTTTTATTCCATCTAGTGAATACTGGTGACTAAAAGACGTCACCGAAAGTCACATGCATACATATTGGGCATACTTAATGATCGACAAAATAAAAACGTCGCAGAAAATCCCAAGCACACAAAAGTAATATAATGTAGATTTCATTTTAGGCAAGCATAAATAAACGAAAATCATGAGATCTTCAACTTTAGCTGTGATATCACATGTAAAAACCATTCTCAAGAACACAGTAATATTTATCAAGAATCCATTAATTTGATGAGCATTAATATAAAATTATTCTCACTGGAAAGGATCTTGGATCTTCATGTTTCACAAAAAATAACCAAACAATAGAAAAGAGGACTTACTTTGATCTAATACAATGATCAAGTTTCTTATAGAAATATCCTTAAATCATCTTAATAATTTCTCTATCAATAATTGCCCCAGCATAACCTTCATCATTTTGATAAAAAATAATATTGTTAGAATATCGAAATTTTCTCTCTTTTTTGCAATATGGTGTGTTGTAATGTAGATTATTGATGGAATAGAATCTACTATATATAGGGTGGGAGATGAACCAATTTCCTAGTTAGATTAGGATTCTAACATCCATTATTGTAGAGTTTGAGTAGGAAAGCGATCCACATAAGAATTAAGATTTGATAGGATTTATTATACAAGTCATCTAAATATTAAGGATAATGATGCTGGGTTAGTTTAAGTAGGACACTTATATTTAATTAAATAATTAATTTTGAATTTTCTTAATTTTAAAACTATATATTTCTAACATGCCACTCTCAAAGTGACACTCTCTTCTTTATATATGTTGTTATAATTTGTGCATAAATAACATTATATATATATATATATATATATATATATATATATATAGAGAGAGAGAGAGAGAGAGAGAGAGAGAGTTGTCCTGGTTTGTTGATTTTCTTTTGTATAACCGAGTGGTGTACATTAGTTTGGCGTTTATTCATTGTCATTATTAATTTCTTAATGTGTTTTTTTATAAAGCATGTTAAAAAATAGGACTATAAAAAATGGGGAGAATTTAGGATTTGAGGCATAAAAAATTATTGTCCTTAAAGTGTTATACACTCCACCCAAATCCAGTTTGCTAATGGGTATGTAGGCAAATTACCTTTAAGATGCAATAAATTCTTGAGATTCTTCAAGTACTTAATGAAATTTGTAAAAAGAAATGTAGAGAATAAAGAAAAAATTTGTAATATATAAAATGATAGGATTTTTTGTTTATATAGTCATAATGGTGTTTGTTACGAACAGATACCAATCCAATGGTAATGTAATCATTGCACTTCGATATCAACTATTTTGAGTTGGAGCTCTAGATTTATCCAAAAAGTGATCGACCGTTCAACAATCACTTACCAAAGTTTTGTGAAAAAATTCGACCGTTCAGATCGATCTGCATGTATGCGTTATGTCTGATCGATTGTGTTTAATTTTGGGTCATCTGATTAGTTGACTTTGTAAAAAATCAAAGGCTCATACTACAACTCACGATGATTAATACGTGTGCCTAAAGTCCTAATCACACTTTTGTACATGTGCACGTGTGCGGATGGTACTTTGCACCATCCTTTGTGCTAGGGTGTACACTAGGAGCATTACTCCTTAATACAGACAAGTAAAATTTTATAACACACATGACTTTATTAACCCACTCAATTTTTCATCTTTTTCCTATGTGGGATTTGTCACTTCCCTTTGTCTTTACACATTCCATAGAAATTAGATTTTCATATTCAAATTTATCTTGCGTTCCTAACATATTAATATTACAATCTCACAATAATCCCCCACTATATTGAAATACTAATGCAGTTTGTTCTTGCGACATTGCTATGCAAACAAGAAGGTATATTTTGATTTAAACCATCCATTAATGAATAAACATCAAAGTGATAATAAGACATAAGTGTGTTATGAATTAAACATTGTCTCCATGATTTAAAATCAAAAATACATCAGACATGAGATATCTAAATTTCTAAGAGATGTTAAATATATTTTAGTACTATTATTATTGTGTGCTCTATCTTGGTCTCATGAACATTTACAACAGTAAACCCAAGCTCCTGCTAGAAGCGTCACCATTTTCTATGCTCACATAGGTGAAGTTCACTTTTATGTCCTTACTAGATTAGACACTGAACTTTATTACGAGTTGAACTCATACTCTCAATGTAAAAATCTTCACTAAAGATCTCGGGAGGGACAGTAAATTAATTTAAATACACAAACAATGACTTATCAATAACTTGTTGTTAACCATTAAAGTTTGGAATATTGGTTGTGCTGGGTTACCATTAGTGGTGATTTTCTAAAAAAGGTTTCAATCCCATTCCACTAGGTGTATCCTTTAACAAATCCCTCAAGATTCCTTCAGTAATAAGATGTTTAAATTTTTTATTTTCTCTAATATAAATAATATTACTAACCCACCCATTATTAATTTCTTGACATATTCATGTCTCAAGCATATGTTCCTAGATTTTTCATTATAAATTTAGTTATATGCTCTAGAGAATGTAACTTCATGTCACATTATAAAGAAATAGACGACATTGGTTTTGGCCAGAAATTTTATATCTAATAATAAATGTTTTAGAAATTCTGCTTCCTTTCCTGTTGTTGCTCGTTATATAAACTCTGATTCCATGGTTGAATGCATTATGGAAGTTTGTTATTTGGATGCCCAAAATAATGATACACATGCTAAATGAATATCCATTAAGACATGGATTTATTATCACTTGGACTTGTGCTCCAACTGTCATCCAAGTATCCTTCAAGCAACGTTGGAAACTCGTAGTAAAATAAACCTAACCCAATGGTACTCTTATGGTAACCAAATATTCTCGCAATTGCTTTTCAATGATAAACATTTGGATTATTAGTGTATCTTGACATTTTTCCTACCATAAATGATATATCTGACCTTCTACAATGCATTGTATTCATTAAACTTCCAGTTGTACAAGCATGGTCAAGTTGTGGAACTGCTCTACCAGAGTTTTCAAATAATTTTACACTAGATTATGGTTCATTCAACGAAAAGTCCTTCGAATTTTTTTTAATTAACGTTTTGTCCAATCATTTTATATTTTGTTCCAAAAATACACTAACCACAAACATTCTTTTTTCTCTTTTCTTAGTTCTTAAGAAAGTTTAATCATAAAAATAGACAAGGGACGTACTGGAACATATAAAAATAAGGTGGACTAAGTGCAAAATGTACTTAGCTCATAGAAAATAAATATTAATTGACCCTAGAATCATATGTGGTACTTACTTCTTTTATTTTCAAGTGATTGACTTTGAGAAGAACTTTCTCAATATAATGAGATTGACATAGTGCATAACTCCCACTATGCCTCCTAACTTTAATACCCAAAATAGTGCTACTTCATTAAGATCTTTCATCTTAAGTTGCGAAGTAAAATATTTCTTAGTCTCAGAACACCTCTCGTGTTTGTTCCAAAAAATAATAAGTCATAAATATAAAAACAAATAATTACACTATAATCATTTGTGAATTTAGATTAAATGCATCGGTCAACATTATTATGTTTGGAACCATTTGAAAAAATGACCAAATCAAAATTTTCATTCCTTTGTTTTAGCGTGTTTCAAATCATAAAGTGGATTAATTAATTTACAAACTTTATTTTCATTTGTATGCAAAAGAAACCCTTTGAGTTGTTCCATGTATACTTCTTTACCAAGGTCATCATTTAGAAATTCAATTTTAACATCCATGTGATGCGCATGCAAATGATAAATAGCCGCAATTTCCATTAATACTCAAAATAGTCAATCCCTTTGAAAACGTAAAGTAATTTCCTTTTATATAAATTCAATAAATGATGCGGAAGCGTTGAATGATGGTTCACAAATAAACAAAGCCAAATTTTAATTTCTCCGAAACAAATTAAAATAAGTTAATCCAAATCCTAGAATTTGCCTAAGTCGTATTTATCAATATTAGCAAGTTAGGCGAAACCAAATTTTAGCAAATGACTTGAATTAAACAACATTACCGAATATTTAATTTAAGTCCAAATTAAGGTGAGTGTGATGATTTAAACCGAATTTTATCTTGAATTATTCTAAGCATGCATTCTATGTTATTGAAGAAAGATAAAATAAACCAATCACACTACGCCGCGATGTACGAGGAAAAACCCAAGACGGGAAAAACCTCGGACGGCCCTAGCCACAAATCCACTAGATATGGAATTACAATTACAAGACATATAGACTTACAACGACTGACTCGATCCCTCTCAAGCCTCGATGCTTCTTCTTGTAGACACCTCTTCCTAGCGGATAACCTCAGAACACCACCGCGATCTCGAAATCCACCGATGGGTCTTTCTATGGTCACCGTCACCCGTACATGGAGCCTTTCTCCAAGTGGGTAGAATCGCAACAAAAATGTCTTCTTCTTTGATGGATGTAGAAGCAAACCAAAAATTCTCTTCTTGAATTCGGTAGAGATAAACCGGTGCCAAAACTCCAAGCAATTTAATATGTAAATAAGAACTTGGACTAAACACAATTGGGTGTAAACTAGAGTGTGAAGGATTTTCTCTTTGAAAAATTAACACTCAAAACATGAACATTTTCCTAAACCATTTTTGCTCTCAAACTCTCTCTAAGAGATAAACTAAGTTGGAAAAGTTATGGAAATGTTAAGTTGGAAAATGTCATTCCCGCACATATTAAAGTCAGTAAAAGTTGGTAAAAAACCAAGTGGGGAAGTGGGTGAAAAACTGCCAAAAACTGCCAAAAAACTGTTCCCGTCTGACAGCTCGTTCGAATGACATTTCGTTCGAATGAACTCTTGTTCGAACGAACTTCTAACGACGCACCAGTATGGACTTCGTTAGAAACCTCGTTAGAACGAACAATCTTGTTCGAATGACATTTCGAACGACAGACCAGTTTAGACTCGTTGGCAAACTCGTTCGAACGAAACCTGGTTCGAACGAAAAACTCGTTCGAACGACATTTCGAACGACTTCCAGAATTTTTTATAAAATTCTATTTTGGCCCAGAAACTTTATATACTTTAATTTAAAGTTCTAATTAAATTTTTCTGAAAGTAAAACCTAGTTTTTATCAAACCTAACACCCAATAAACTTTGTTCCAAACTCCTATATATATATAATTGCATTCACACCTTGGGAGCATGGAACGATAGTTGATGACGTAGAAACAAGGCACGCAAACCGGCATATTTGATGAAGCTTTATATTCTTTGCCGCTACGTCTTTAACAAACACTTCATAGGCTTGAGAATATTACATTTACATACTATCCTATGAATAAATGTTTTTGTCCGGAATTGAGCCAAAACTATATATGGACTCAATTGGAAATTTGTGTCCTTACAAATCTCCCCCTTTGGCTATTCCGGGACAAAAACCAAACAAAAATCCTAAAGGGCCGTCAGGCTCACTAGACTCAAAACATAACCCACCCAAACTTGACTCAACCCAAAGATCAAACTCTTTGCCATTAAATAATGTCGCTTTAGAAGAAGTCTTGCACACTTAAGCAAACTCATCAAATGCATAGGAAATATCAAGATATTAAATGCAATTAATTAAATTACTCCCCCTAAATTAATTCTCCCCTTTATCAAACACATGACCTACTTAGAAAGACGTCTCCCCCTAAGATAAATCTCCCCAAACGAAGATACGATAAATAATGGGATTAGATACCATTTCTCCCCTTATCATCATTCTCCCCCTTTTTGTTCAGGAATAGGCAAAGGATAAAGAACTAATAAACAGCATGTTGAAGCTTAAAGTGATAAGACATGAAAGCATATGGGCAATAAAAGAAAGGCAAAGACAAACAAATATCATATATATATACATTATAAATATACCAATAGAGTACTTGCATATATATAGATATAAATACACATATAACAAAAAATACAATAAGTTTGCACACTCGTATGGCAAAAATGTGTCATATGGAAACGAAAGTGTAGGGGTGTGAACTAGCAACAATTAAATTTAGACCCAAACACTTAATAAACATTCACGGAGTTCTCATTTGATTGCAAACTTTATCACATTTAAATATAACCTCATGTGACAATATAAAGATTGAACTCAATGAACAAACAAACACAAGATATAAACACACATATAACACAAAATACAATAAGTTTGCACACTCGTATGGTAAAAATGTGTCATATGGAAACGCAAGTGTAGGGGTGTGAACTAGCAACAATTAAATTTAGACCCAAACACTTAATAAACATTCACGGAGTTCTCATTTGATTGCAAACTTTATCACATTTAAATATAACCTCATGTGACAAGATAAAGATTGAACTCAATGAACAAACAAACACAATGCATACAAGCCTAGCATGATGATGATTCTACAAACCAAATAGAGTCATGACATTAAAGACAACTAGGATAAACGGACATTGTGAAAACCGTTGATATACCATCCAATTCTCCCTCAATAAGCATATATATTCTTTTGCTTTTGAATGAATATATCAAACAAACATAGGCCTTGGCAAATGTTTTCTTTTTAATGCCATATATTCTGTTTTTAGGCCTTTGGATCACGTATTTCATTTAGATCCAATAAACGGTGGCTTACTATCGCAAAGGATTTAATTCATCCTTTCGGAGCCCTTCCCCGTGCACATTTTATTTATCATGTTTTCATTTCCACACAAATCTCACATGCAACGGATTTTGACATGCACTAGTCCTCCTAGGTCATATATATGTAGATGACTAGATTGGTAGGAGAACACCTCAAAAATCTCAAATATAACATGTGACATTAAGATTTCAAAAGAGCTCGTGCATGAGTGAAAAGAGGCATATAAAAATAGAATCCATTTAAACAATACAAAATCCAACTACTCCATATAAAGCATGGTAAAGAACATTTTAAGGATTGAAAATATAAACCAAAAGTTCTAGTCACGTGGGAGCGTAAAAGATGGGATTCAAACACAAATATATGCCACTTAACGTGTGTCAAACTAAAATACACACAAAAAAAATCTTTTTGAGTTTTTAACATTTTTAATCAAAAATAGATATTTACTCAAAAGGACAAACAAAAATCATTTGTATTTTTCATTAAGCTTAAATGAAATAAATAAATCACAAATGATAAACAAAAATCTTTTTATATTATGCAGTCAATTCAAGCAAAAATATAATACAAAAAGATAAACAAGTCATAATATCTAGTATGTGATATGAAATAATGTAATGACTAGAAAATGACTAAACAAGCATACATTTTAGCATGTGAATATAGCATGAAGTACAAAAGCTAAAGTATGCAAATACTAACACATTCATCCTTTAGATTTAGCAAGGGAGGAAGCATGTGAAAGTAAATGAGAATCACAAATCCTATTTTGCAAGACAACCAAGTCGGATTTCCTAACCCAAATTAATGAAGAATGACTATCTTGGGGTGTTGGAACGTTAACTACCGTGGTTACTTTACTATGGGATTTTCTAGGAATTCGTTTAAGATCAAAACAAAATTTCCTAAGATGACCTTTTCGACCACAATGTGTACAAACAAGAGCATGTCAAAAAGATTGACCTAAGGAGTGATCATTAAATGCATTCCTAGTAGATTCTCCTAAAACAGTGGTTTTGGCATTATGAATAAATTCATTACAAGTATTGAAGCCTAAACCACAAGTGTCATTTTTAATTTGGACCGTTCCTAACATTTTATCTAGTTTTTTCGAACGACACTCCAAATCAAATTTGACATTACTAGAGTCTTTTAATTTATCTTGCAATTCCAAAATATTAGACTCTAATAAAACAGTTCTCTCTACAAAAGCAAGAAGCTCCTTTTTTAAGGATTCCATTAAACCCCTAAGTCTATCTCTTTCGCCTTGTACGTATTCTAACTTCTCTCGAAGAGTACTCTCACGTGTCCTAAGGTCTTCTATTAAATCATTTTCATCAACGACCTTGACACTCTTTCTTAAACTAGCTTCTAACTTCAAATTAGCTCTTTTCAATTTAATAGATTCTTTATAAAGTTCTTGAAAAGCATTTTGAAGCTCGCTCACATTAACCTCTTCTTCATTTTCACTCTCTCTTTCTTCTTCACTCTCACTGTCATCAAAAACAAGGGAATCATGTACAATGAGTGGCATGTGCTATCGTTTCATCAATCGATGAGTTCTCACTATCGCTCACATGACTAGCCATAAAAGCCACAAAAAATTTTTTAGTGGGGGAATCGGGCTTTTCTTCCTTATCACTATTATATGAAATGGATCGCTTACCATCTTTCCTTAGTGTAGTGGGGCACTCATAAGCCCTATGGCCATAACCTTCACAACCAAAACACTTATCAGACTCGTCCCTATCGAAATTGTCATTGCTAGGTTTAGGGATCTTCTCGGCTTTAGAAATCTTCTCGCTTTTATCATGTTTAGAAGTATCAAATTTCTTAAAATCATTTTTAAATTTATCTTTGTTAAATTTAAGAAATTTTCTAAATTTACGAGCAAACAAAGCCATATCTTCTGAGTCACTATCACTATCGCTCTTTACTACCTGTTTAACCTCTTTTCGGGCTTTTAAAGCAACACCCTTTTCGATTTTCTTTTCAGTTTTAGAGGGAAACATATCTAGTTCATAGGTTTGTAAATCACCTATAAGCTCTTCTAATTTCGTAGGGGCTAAAGTGGGTAAAGAATTTAAAACGGTCACCTTTGGAATAAATCTATCGGGTAGGGATCTTAAAATTTTCTTTACAACACGGTCGTCAGGTATTTTCTCTCCCAAGTTAAAAGATGAATTAACAATATCATAAAGTCTAGCATAAAATTCATCAAAAGTTTCTTTTTCATTCATTTTGATAGTTTCAAATTGAGTGGTGAGGTTTTGGAGTTTTGAAACTTTAACAACACTAGTTCCTTCATGAGTTATTTGTAAAATATCTCAAGCTTCTTTAGCGGTTTCACACGTCATAATACGTCGGAATTCATCCGGTGTGACAGCGCTAAACAAGGCATTTAAACCACGGGAATTAAAATTATCAAGTTTAAACTCATTTTCACTCCATCTATCGGCGGGTTTGATAACACGTTCATTTTCAACTAAATAAGTTAGTGGGGAGTACCCGTTAACAACAGACATCCAAACTCTCTCATCGATAGATTTTAGTGCCGATTTCATTCGCGCTTTCCAATACGCGTAGTTTGAACCATCAAAAATAGGAAATTTTGAAAATGGGGAAAATTCCATTTTAGCCAAAAAATTGAAAGGATCTTAACGAAATAATTTATCGTTTTTGGCTCTGATACCAATTTGAAAACGTAAAGTAATTTCCTTTATATAAATTCAATAAATGATGCGGAAGCGTTGAATGATGGTTCACAAATAAACAAAGCCAAATTTTAATTTCTCCGAAACAAATTAAAATAAGTTAATCCAAGTCCTAGAATTTGCCTAAGTCATATTTATCAATATTAGCAAGTTAGGCGAAACCAAATTTTAGCAAATGACTTGAATTAAACAACATTACCGAATATTTAATTTAAGTCCAAATTAAGGTGAGTGTGATGATTTAAACCGAATTTTATCTTGAATTATTCTAAGCATGCATTCTACGTTATTGAAGCAAGATAAAATAAACCAATCACACTACGCCGCGATGTACGAGGAAAAACCCAAGACGGGAAACAACCTCGGTCAGCCCTAGCCACAAATCCACTAGATATGGAATTACAATTACAAGACAGATAGACTTACAATGACTGACTCGATCCCTCTCAAGCCTCGACGCTTCTTCTTGTAGAGACCTCTTCCTAGCGGATAACCTCGGAACACCACCGCGATCTCGGAATCCATCGATGGGGCTTTCTATGGTCATCGTCACCCGTACATGGAGCCTTTCTCCAAGTGGGTAGAATCGCAACAAAAATGTCTTCTTCCTTGATGGATGTAGAAGCAAACCAAAACTTCTCTTCTTGAATTCGGTAGAGATAAACCGGTGCCAAAACTCCAAGCAATTGAATATGTAAATAAGAACTTGGACTAAACACAATTGGGTGTAAACTAGAGTGTGAAGGATTTTCTCTTTGAAAAATTAACACTCAAAACATGAACATTTTCCTAAACCATTTTTGCTCTCAAACTCTCTCTAAGAGATAAACTAAGTTGGAAAAGTTATGGAAATGTTAAGTTGGAAAATGTCATTCCCTCACATATTAAAGTCAGTAAAAGTTGGTAAAAAACCAAGTGGGGAAGTGGGTGAAAAACTGCCAAAAAACTGTTCCTGCCTGACATCTCGTTCGAACGACATTTCGTCCGAACGAACTCTCGTTCGAACGAACTCTCATTCGAACGAACTTCTAACGACGCACCAGTATGGACTTCGTTAGAATCTCGTTAGAAACCTCGTTAGAACGAACAATCTCGTTCGAACGATATTTCGAACGACATACCAGTTTAGACTCGTTGGCAAACTCGTTCGAACGAAACCTGGTTCGAACGAAAAACTCGTTCGAACGACATTTCGAACGACTTCCAGAATTTTTTATAAAATTCGATTTTGGCCCAGAAACTTTATATACTTTAATTTAAAGTTCTAATTAAATTTTTCTGAAAGTAAAACCCAGTTTTTATCAAACCTAACACCCAATAAACTTTGTTCCAAGCTCCTATATATATATAATTGCATTCATACCTTAGGAGCATGGAACTATAGTTGATGACGTAGAAACAAGGCACGCAAACCGGCATATTTGATGAAGCTTTATATTCTTTGCCGCTACGTCTTCAACAAACACTTCATAGGCTTGAGAATATTACATTTACATACTATCCTATGAATAAATGTTTTTGTACGGAATTGAGCCAAAACTATATATGGACTCAATTGGAAATTTGTGTCCTTACACACTTTTATTTGTTTAAATCACTTGTATACCAATCGAGCCTTAAATGTTTGTATAAAAGAATTCGTATTATATTTTCTTTTAAATACCCATTTTACTACTAATAGGCTGTGATCCATGTGGTATGTTTACCAAGATCCAAGGTTGATTAAATAACATTCAATTTGTCTCATCATTAATAGCTTGTTTTTATAAAGCCACATCTCTTGAAGCCATTACTTTATTGAAGGTTTTAGGATCTTCTTCTACATTAAGTAAGATATGTATTGCAATAAGAACATTGTTTCTATATCTTTCACCAAAAGATTAAGGATTGTGATGAAATGAGGCCGGTGCTTGTTTTTTTTTCCTTTTCCTACCATGTTGACTACTCTTAGGTTCAAGTTATGCTTAATATTTCTATGATCATTAATTGATGAACTAAGGTTCAAGTTACTTGATAGTTCAGGGACGCCATCTGGTTCAGGACAAGAATATTTATGAAATTTATTTTTAACAAATTAAACATTTCCAAATTATGACATTCACTAAACCAAAATACTAATTTTGTGTCTGGCTTCTTGTAACTTCTAATGGGGGTGACAAACTTATCACTGCCATTAGGAGTCACAACATTATTTGTAACTGCCATTAGGAGTGATAAAATATTTGGGTAATGAAAATTTTGAGTCAATTAGCAGTCCCAAGTCTTACCATATAATTAATTTGTGACTTCTATAAAGAGTCATAAGTTTATAACTGCCACAAGGAGTGACAGGTGTGTCACTAGACTTAAGTTATGACTCTTATGAGCAGTCATAAAATTGTAATGCTATGAGAAGTCACAAACTTGTAACTGTCACAAATATTGGCTTAAGACTTAATTTTTGACCGCTACGGGTCGTTAAAAATTTGTAACTGCTGTTAGGGGTCACATATTTTAGTGCAAGAGGTAATTTGTGACTGGTATCGAAGGTCACCAAAATTTTGGCTAAGGTTTAATTTCCCTCCTCTCTCTCCTACGTGATCTTGTATCTTCCGCTCCCTCCTCCATCCATCTTCAATCTCCCCGCTCCCTTCTCGACAAAATTTTAGCCAAAATCTCGATCGATAAAAATTCTTAATCTCTTTATCTCTTCACCGTAAGCATTTTTTTTAAGCTTCATCACTACAATCTGTAATAATATTAGGGCTATAAGATTTTTTTTTAAGATTCACTCTAACAAAACTTCGAAGTATTATGGTTGTAAGATTTCAATATGTAGTTATGTTCCAATCTATAATAATAACTCATTCTGGTTTCCTAAAATTTGCGATCGTTGTTTGATTGTTAAATCATGTTATTAATTTCGCATTTGATTAACTTCGTGTTTGATTAACTTCATGCTTGACTTCGTGTTTGATTAACTTTGTGCTAATCAAAATAAATGTCTGATTAAATTCAATTAATCTTGTCGTGCGATTAAATCTGATGTGGAATCTGCGAGATGGAATATTTACTGTAACAAAATAAATGTTTGATTAACTTTGTACTAATCAAAATATTTTTTTTGTTGAATTATTTACTTTAAGCAGTGAGCCTTCTACCGTGTTAGTTGTTGCGTTGGATGGTACAATCAATCTAGTGAGGCTTAAATATGAGAAAATTCTATGGTCTTTTGCACCAGGACCATAAATTTACTCTTCATATCAGGTTCCTGTTAACCATGATAGTATCGAGGAATATGCGTCTGCATCTGGAGGTGCCTATTTCGTAGATTATGTGGATGATAGGAAGTTGTATGCGCACACCGAGCTTGGCAAAGTGGTATGCCCTTTGAGTCTCTACTGTACTTGCCATATAATTGCTTCAATCAAATAGTCTATTGCCTCATTATTTTTACTATGAAAATATTATATAAAGAAAGGGTAGTATTATTAAAAAAATTTAAATTGAATAATATATTTAACTTTATTCCGTGAGTTATAGTTTGAGCATATAGATTATGGCAGTTTGTGCGAACATCCATTTGTTTTTCATATTTGGCTCCATCCCGGATACATATGTTTTTCATTTATGGGTATTTGACAGGGAGCTACTGCATTCGTGGCCGTTTTTCATTCATTTTAAAACCCCAAACCTGCCCCGTTTAAGGGTATTATTACAAATATTGCAGTTAAATCTATGCACCGTAGTTAGTTTGTCATAATAATAATTCAATGCACACTCTTCTTTAGAGGACTTCAAGTTTTTAATTTAACATTAAAAAAAACTTGAAATCCGTTAAAATACTTGAAGAAAATAAGTTAGAAAATATCATAAAATATGTTTTGGGGCGAGTTCGGGGACCGGGTTGGGGCGGAGACGAGGTAAGCGGGTTTGGGGTGGAGTAATGGGGTCTCGTTTGGTCAAACCCGCCTCGTTGTCATCCCTAAGTGTTAGACTTGCTAGTCAATTAAGGGGCACCACTCCCAATGCTGGACTTTATACACCCCTTCTAGTCCATAGCCAACAGGATCTTTTGATCACGAACTGCGAAAGGACATGTTTATATCTTTGTGATGGTCGTTTCTCTAATGTGTCATGCTTCATTCCATGTAGAACTATGAAGCACGGACACTCTCGGAAGCCAACGTGTCCATGTCCGACACCTATGAAGCACGGACACTCTCAGAAGCCATGAGTCAACTTTGACTTAAGTGATGGTGATTCTGCTTTATTTATGATTCTTAATGTCAAAGTGTATTTGAATCTTATTTTGTTTGGTCCATTTTCTTAATTTCATGTTCAGAATACTCTAATAATGGATTTTATGGACAAAATCTACTTTATTTCTTTAATATATATATATATTATGTTATACGTATCATAGCGTTTCGTATCCAAGTTTTTAGATCAACCACGTGTTGCGTGTCGCGTGTCGAAACACGTATGACGTGTCCGTGCTTCATAGATGTAGAATGACATTGGATGCTTTTTATGTCTCCATATGGTACTTTTAAGAGATTTTTTTTATCTTCACGATGTGTCCAAGAGTATTACATGTGACCAGATATACAACCATTGAATTATGGTTTAAATGTTTTTATAACATACCATGTTATTTTAGATAATTAGATAATTAGTTTGACTATAACTTTTTTAGGGCAAATAGATCGAAGAATACATGGAATATTATTAAAAATATATTTATGTGTATCCGTGTCTCCAAGCGTATCATGTCCAATTTTTTAAAATTTTCCATGTCGGAGTGTCCGTGTCGTGTCGGACATGACACTTGTGTTTGTGCTTCATAATTAATTAGTTTATTCCAGTTAATGAGAACATTCAAAGTTTGGGAATCACACTTGCCTATATATGCAAAGGATGTCTTGGTCAATTAAAAAATAACAACCACTTGTTCACCTGGTATGAAAAATCTTAAAAGGTTAGGTATTTCTTCGCAAAACTCATGGGGGATTCAAATTGATCAAAGTGGCTTAAATGGATTATTAATGAGCTGGTGGTACAAATCTAGTAACAAAGACTATATTAAGTTCTTCTGTAAGGTGATTCCAACTCTGGAATCCAATATGTCTAGCTTGAGAAGACCTTTGATTGAAGATGAAAGACTGAGGAAATGACTATACAACTCTGACTTTTTAGTTGTGGAAGCTAAAGTAGCCAAACCATCTGCTATTATGTTGCCTTGTCTCCAAATCTTTTATATACTCTAAAATTCTTTACGCAACATTAATCTTAATATTCTTTTAAAGTATCCATGTGTCATTTTTTTTATTTCTTTTCAAATATAAGTCTACTATGCCATCGATTTAACCCTTTGAATTCATAAAAGACTTTGTCCATTCATTATCTATGTGATTCTCCATATCTGGGTAACAGAGCTGCTCCTATGCGGGCGCCAAAATGAAGGATCCCATGCAGAATCTTTTTTAGAAAAAAAAATGTTTTTATTTTTATTTTTTTTGTGCGGGTTATAAATATTTCAACAACCCTTATTAAAAAAATCAGCTCAAAATAATATTTTTTAGTATTTTAAAAAAAATGGATCAATATTTGACAGTATTTAATTTGCTTAAAATACTATCAAATATTGATCCATTTTTTTAAAATACCAAAAAAATATTATTTTGAATTCATTTTTTTTATAGGGGTGTCATGAAATTTTATAAGGGATATATACCAAATAGTCCCTCAAACATTTTTTAATACTCATTTAGTCCAAGCCTTTTTATTTTACCTCAAAAAGTCCTTTGCCACATATTTTGAAAAGGGAGTGCCGCTGGCGTGGACCTCTAAAAATAAGAGAATATTGAGTGCTTGAGGGACTAAATGGGTTAAACTAAAAATATGTGTCATTTTTAAAAAATATATATTTATAGTAAGGACTATTAAATAATTGACCCAAAATTTTAAAACCTTCTTTTTTTAAAATAATCCCGCACAGAAATTTGGCATTTGAACTCCCGCACATGATCCTCTCTCATATGGGGAATATTAGTGTCATAGTTCCACAACCATTTTTTGTTCACTTCTCTCCCTCATCTTAATTATGCAGCGCTTCTTATTATCTCCATACCGCCATTCCAATATACATCTATTTAACAGAGAAATAGTTTTTTCCCCCAAACGTTCAGCTGTTTATATGATGCCATACAAATTCTATACAAAATGGAGAAAAAAACAAGGCTTCTTCTCATTATACCAGTGAGGTTACAATCCTAGCATTCGGGTCGGAGCTTATTGCCAATGTCGGGTATGCTCCGACAAAGTTAATCAAACCCGACCCGTTGATTGGGAGATCGGGGTGCTTAAGGTCAGTAGTAGGGGAGATATTGACGTGTCCCCAAAACAATGACCCTTGTGGAAGCATACGATGTACGTATTTGTCCTTCAAGATGTAATTCAAATCCCGGGGGGTCGGGTTAGGGTAGTGGATGAAGGGCAGCTCACTAGAGCAAAAATTGTGTTTCGTTCATAACAGAGGGTGTCAAAAACCCTTAGATTTTGCTCACCTCGTACGTTTTATGATTTCGGCTTGAGATTGACCAAAAAAATCAGTAATTGATTTAAAAATTGTTTGATTTGTGATCATGACTTGGGTTAGGTTTCGACTTTGGATTTTGAGAACAAAAACGAATAATCTGATATACAAACTTATTGATTTGTGATTTTGACATGGAATTTTGAGTTTACTGTTTTTTTACCCATTAGTTCCCTTTATTCATAATGTAACTCAATAGTTTCTATCAACTTTTTTTTTGGCCCAACAGATCTCAAGAAAAAATATTTTTGCTCTACTAGGTCTCATCTGTAAACATATATTGGGTGTTATGGGTGCTCATTTTCTCTAATTATCAAGTTCTTCATTTTTTTCATATATATTTTTTTATATTCAATAGCGAATGGGTGGCCTTTTGTTATCTGCACCATTTGGAAATATTGAACATACATGCTTCTTTTTACTACTACTTCCAGAATATAAATAGGTGGATTTTTTTAAGTTTTTTTTTTGTTTGTTAGTATTTCATTATTTTTCTTCCATTTTAAGCATATTCCCTGCCATGATTCGTTGGTGGAACAGTGGTGGTATGAGGGGTTTTCACATATAAGAATGCCAGATTCATTGTGTGGTTCATGTACTCGGGCTTTGGCTGGTGGAACAATGGTGGTATGAGGGGTTTTCACATTTAAGAATGTCAGATTCGTTGTGTGGTGCATATACTCGGTGCACTCATGAGTTGTGCTTTGTACGAAGTTGATTTTTTATTTAACTTTTTTTTTATTATTAATTTTTTTTGTATATCAGGGTATACTATAAATGAGTCGCAACGAATGACCTTAAGGGTTCGTGTGGTTCGGGGTAAAGTATGTTTCAACGCGGTGAAAAGTAATACGGTGAAATACGTTTTCATCAAATTTGGTCAAAACGTATTTCACCGTATTACTTTTCACCACGTTCGAACATATTTTACCCCGAGCCAAACGGTTCCCAAGTATTTATGCTTTTTATCTATTTTCTATAATATTTCCTTCTACAGTGTAAACTCAATTAATAAACTTGATTGTAGTTAAAGTTCTTTTATATTGCTATTTGCTTAATAATTTGGTTGTTTTTGTATCATTATAATGTCAATAGCTATTATTCTATTATTCTGTCACACGAAGTTGAGAATTGATTCAAGTATTCTAGAGATGCCTCCAGTACTTGAGAAGTGAATTAGTTAATCTTTATGTTCTCGAAAAATAAGACCTTTCTATGATAGTATCAACACATCCTTGAAAGTTTTTAGTGTTGTGAACAAAGAGCTCCATTAATGCCTTTGTGTTCCACTCAAACATAGTTTCGATTGTGTGGGAATATGGTTACTGCAAATTTTTATACTTTTAATTGGTTGTGAATATGCTTTCTATAAATAATGATTTTAGGGGGAGGATATGTTGTTTCATATGTTTGGGTAATTTTTTTTCTTTTTTGCGGAAAAACACAATTGCATTAATTTAACATTTGATGTTCAAAATTTTGTTTTATGTCATTATAGTGCAGGCCTAAGAAGAGTGCTTGCAACTTCTAACAAATAAGTGGGGCTGCCTTTGATACATTTCAATATGCAAAACATTTTCTTTCTTCTTTATTTATACTATCTGTTTGTTTAAGATTTTTTTCGTCAATTTTTTTATTCTTAGTTATGGCATTTTGTAGACCTGTCTCAATTCTGTGTGGACATGTAACAACACATTTTTTTGATTATTATGAGTATATTTGATGATAGTATTTGAAACTTTTATGTTGATTATTATATTGAATGAAGAATGTTTAATGTGTTCCTATCTAATTTACATATAAGGAAACACGTCCACTTATTATCAATCACGATCCTATCATTCTCACTGACAATCACATCAATAATTAAGGAATTCCCCCAACTTCTCCTCTATCTCCTACAACACATAAAAAACCTCCTTCCACTAACGTTGAAATTGAACAAATTTCTAAAAGGAATTGTGTGGCCAAGTACTGAAAATTTATTATCTATTAAATTTTTCTTCAACTTAACAAATATAATATTCTAATATTTTTTTCAGCATATATTATTCTTAATTATAGGAACATTGATGAAAGTAAAAAAAGGATGATGTAGATTTAATTTCATGAGTGTCATCTTCATTGTCAAATAACACCTTCTGCTGGTAAAATCCATTTCTACTTTAATGTTTCTCTCTATGTAAAACCTTGACAATGTCTATTTACATTTCTACTTAATATTTACTTATCACGACTACTCTAGGCTTTTAATCTATTGCCCAATTTATTTTATCTAATTTTCATATTTCCATTGGCTTCGTTTATTTTACATAGGATTAAGTATAACCAGCGCATCCCGCGGGTTTCCAACTAGTATGAAAGATTCTTCAGCTCTTTGAATCCATCTTCTATTGAATTTCCTTAACCACATCCTTAAGACACCATAGAGGCTTCCATGTATCACAAATAATGTTCACTACAACTTTGGAATCAGATTCTATAAAGAACTGATTGTGACCCAACTTAAAACAAAATTTAATCCCCTACAAAATAATTGTAGCTTAAGTTAATAAGGCATCTTGAACACCTGTGTATATAGACGAACCACCAATGAAATCCCCTATACGATCTCTAATAATGCATCCTATACCACTATCTTTGGAAACCCCCATAGAAGATTCATCCACATTGAGTTTCAAAAGGCCATTGAGAGGCTTGATCCACTTGATTGCCAAAATTTCAGAGCCTTTGGTATAGACTTTCATCATGAATAAATCAAATGATGCAAGTTTTTATCAGAGCCTTTATCTTTGAAAGTGATGGGATAATTGATATGGTTATCTTCTTGAAAAGGGGATCAATGGAAAAATTCTTCTTGTGAGTGTTAATGTTGCTGATAGTTATTATACTTGGGATTATTATAGGATCTTTCTTCTTCATTGCCTTAGCTTTATCATCTATATAGTTCCTATAAAAACTATCATTAGAGGAGGCAAAAATCTTCAATTCTTTAGGAGCGGTGGCTGAAATCTTTCATAGAGGTTCAAATCATAATTGCATTTTTTCTCATGGCTTATGTGTTTATCATAATCAGGAAGATCAGTGATCCTTGGGGAGAGAGTATAATGGTCTACTATCATCACCTCCTCAATATAAATATCTCGATGTTTAATCTTTTTTATATTGTTGGCAATGGTTTTGCGTAGAACAACAACAGATTTGGCTCCACTTTTTGGAGAAGGCTAAATCTTTGAAAGCATGGTGATGGCAGAAGGGAAGAAACTTTCAATATAGGAAGAGTTATTACTGGTTTTAACTATTAGTTCAGCATGAGGAACTCAATTTTCAGTAGGAATTTTCCTTGCAACTTAGTGGTTTTTCTCTTTCAAAACTGTTTGTGTTTGTAAGTCCTGATCTGCCTCTTTTTGGGAGCTAAAGCGGGGTCAATGTCAATAGGGTGTGCGATTTTTCTTGGATATTTACATGGTTCTTTTGATGGTACTTGATAAAAATAGTCATCTACTTTATGGCCTTTTTTTCATACAATGCGAAAACTTGGGGGATATCTTCATAATTGACCTGTTGCAAAAATCCTTGATTAATGGAATGATTTTAGAATTGTATGTATACGCTATAATATTACAGTTAAAATATGCAATGTAGTATGCATATTACAGGGTAATCTGCATTATACACTGTGATATGTATATTACAGTTGGAATATACACTAAATATTCTCAAGAGTATTAATATAAAGGAGGCATCATCTAGTTGATCCAAGATAACAGTATGGGGTATAGTATGCATGTTGCTAGCCCTGCCCTTTTTAGGCACATGGCTTGCTATTTCGACTCTTCTAAAAAGATGCAGACGTCTTCCTCAGCACTCTTACCTTGATTGCACCATCACAATCCTCTTGAAACACCCAAATTGCTAAATGTACTTCTTAGAAGCTAAAGACTTGAGTGATTCAGGTTGTCCAACACTTCTCCATCTTAGAAGTTGAAGTTAGAAACAAAATGGCAACATTTGAAACATCCAAATTGGTAAATGTACTTCTAAAACAATTTAAAACATTAACAATATGTGGTGATCCACGTACTTCTATAACTATGTTCAACCATTTATTTCTCTAGTTTGTGATAGTTCGTTGGCACAATCGTTGGTATCTACTAAACTCCAAGATGAATATGTTCAACGTGTAATTACAACTCTTTGCAACAAGCTGAAGTTCTACCAACACCACTTGTTAGTGGACAAACCACTACATTACCATTTTGAGCAAACTCAGTTGTCCCTATATAACTTTCCTTTGACATCCTATTATTTGTTTAAATTAGTATCCATCGATATAATTAGTAATTTTGACTTCCTATTATTATGCTTTTTAGCAGAAGGTAAGGTGCATTGCAACTGAAATTTGAATGTGATAAGGATATAGAATAGATGATTGCTCTACTTGTCACACCTCACAAAATTCGACAGACGGGGTGGCTGTAATACCCCGCATTTTTATCGATATTTATTTATGGGATTAATTAAATTAAATGTGAATTAATTGAGAATTAATCCGGATAAAATACTAACGAGATGTGAGTTGGTATTTGATTATAATGTATATATATGGCAATATATGAATATTAAAAATATTGAAATTGTCGCGAGGCTGAAATACGACAATTTGGAAAATTTAATTGGGACGCGCGTGTCAGTCGCGTCGATGTAAGGACATTTTTTGTCCATTATCAATGTATTATGTCGCACGCCGTTACACCGTTGAAGAAATTCAAGATTCAAGATTCAACGGATCCGAATATCAAAAGAAGAAGATGAATCATAGTCTGACAGCCGGATCGATCCGCTGAAATAAAAGAACCGATCCGGCTAACCGGACCGATTCGCTTATTTGTCAGAAGGCCAGTATACCCCGGACCGCAAGTGAACCGATGAAGCCTGGAAGCGAACCGATCCGATCATCAACGGACCGATCCGCCTCAGAATAAAAGAACCGATCCGGTATATCGGACCGATCCGCCTCAGACCCGGACCGGTCCGCCTGGGATAAACTTCAACAGATCGTATTCAGATCGTGTTCAGATTTTTAAGGCCCGAGACCTCTTATTTAATCCCACTACGGGAAGTGGTTTTCTAAGACTTAAACACACGATTTTCAGAGTACAGAAAGCCCTAAGTCTTCACCAGTTGAGCATCTAGACTCTAGGTATTTGATTCACACAAATTGCCAATCCTTTGTGAATCACTTTGCAACCCAGGAACGCATTCTTGCTGTTCACACCCTTGTGGAGAAGCCGTTCTCTTCTCCATTGCATCCCTACTGGAAAGGGATAGTTCCAGCCGCCAGCCCTACTGGAAAGGGATAGTTCCAGCCGCGACTACAGAAACCGATACCTGAGGGTAATTCTTAGTCACTTGTATTTTCATTGTAATCCGAAATTGTATAGCCTACAATATTATAATGAAAATAAATGGTTTTGCCCCTTTGGGGGATTTTTCCTCAATTGCATGTGTTTGAATGTTCTTGCTTAGATTATCATCTTATTCAATCACATACTGTTGAATGTTTAGGGTTTGTTTGGGTTAAAAGGGTTTAATATATAATTTGCTCATTTGAATGCAAGCACATACGTTCTCAAATTGGTATCAGAGCAGGTTACGCTAATCTATCGCGTATTCCTATTTTCCGCAAAATTTTTCTAAAGATATCAATTTTCCAAAAAAAAAATGATTTTTGAAAAAGTGCGTGTTCAAATGGAGAAGTTATATAATAAAATGCCTGTTTTTGACGGGACAAATTATGCCTATTGGAAAGCCCGAATGAGGTCGGCTTTAAAAGCCATAGATGAAAGGGTTTGGATTTTAGTTGAAAGAGGGTGGACACCTCCCTCCGTGACTGTTGATAATGTAATTAACTTGAAACCTGTCACGTCTTGGACTGATGAAGAATTTAAATGGTCATCTTTTAATTCTAAGGGTCTAAGTGCTATTTCTGGGTCTGTCACACCTGATGAGTTCAAACGTATAATGACGTGCACCACGTCAAAAGAGGCATGGGATGTTTTACAACTCATCCATGAAGGAACTAATGCTGTGAAAGAATCTAAGTTGCAAAATTTGACAACTCAATTTGAAACCATCACCATGCATGAATCTGAATGCTATGATAAATTTTATGCTAGACTTTCTGACATTGTGAATACTAGCTTTAATCTTGGTGAACATATTCCTAATGCTAGAGTTGTTAAAAAGATTCTTCGTTCTTTACTTAAGCGTTTTATCCCTAAAGTCACTGTGCTAAATTCCATGGATAATTTAAATACGCTAAAATTGGAAGAACTTGTAGGAGATTTGCAAACTTATGAAATTGATATGTTCCCTAAAACTGCTAAATCTAAAGATAAGGGAATTGCACTTAAAGCCCAAGAGAGAAGAAGTGAGGGGTCGGCTAGAAAAAGGGTAGAGTCGTCTAGAAAGAAAGAGACTGACACATCAGATTCTGAGTGTGATTTTGACCTAGATGATTTAGCTCTTTTTGCAAAAAATTTCAAGAGGATTCTCAAATTTAAGAAAAATGGCAATTTTAAAGATAAAAAGAAATTTGAGAAAAATAAGTTTGAAAAGAAAAATGAAAAAGACTCCAAAAATCATCCTAAGAAAGAAAGTGAGAGATGCTTTGAGTGCGATGGTAGGGGTCATAGAGCCTTTGAGTGTGCCAATCGTCTGAATAGAGAGAAAGGGAAAGCTGTACTTAATGCTACCCTTAGTGACGACAGTGAGGTCGAGACGGTGGATTCAGGAGATGAGTCACTGCATGAGTGTAAATTCACCGCATGAGTCACGACGATGAAGATGATGCTTCACAGGGACACCTCGATACTGAGATTGATGTGAGTGAGGGGGAGGATAACTCAAGTGAGAGTGAGAGTGATATTCAACGCGCCTACGCTGAGTTATATTCTGAGTCATTTAAAACTAAAAAACGTAACAAAGCGCTAGTTCTTAAGATCACCGCCTTAGAGGAAGATTTAAGAAAGGCGAGAGAAAGAGAGTCCTCCACCTTCACCGCCCTGAGAGAGAGAGAATCTGCCTGTGACGAGAAAGAGAGTGTGTTTAGAGAGAGAGTGAGTGTTTCTGAGAAAGAAAGAGGGGAGTTGACTAAACAAGTGGCTAGTCTTACGAGTGAGCTCCATTCCTCCGTGGAGACTCGAAAGAAACTTGAAGCCCTTGTTGCCCAGCTGACTCATGATCTTGAGAAAGCACGGGAAGTCAAGGTTCAAATCGAGGACAAATCTGGGAAGATGGGAAAGATGTTCCTCGGCCCCGCGTTAGGCTTTGGTGATCGGCAAGGAATTGGTTATGATGGTACCTCCACGTCCCAGATTGCACCTGGACCAGTTCCTGAGTTTACTACGAATCCCTATGGCCATCGTCAAAAACCTCGAAGGAGAGTTCGACCAAGAAAGGCAAACCAAGGTCCGCTTTTGACTGTACTCTTTTGTACTTATTGCAAAAGAAAAGGCCACCTTAGGGAGTCTTGCTATAGCATGGGTCAGACACGACGTACTATTGCTCCACCACGTCATACTGATGAGTTTTCTAGTCTGAGAGAGCGAGTTGAGTTCTTAGCTGCCACGACCCAGAGTTTAATGGAAGAATTCCGACGGATGTCTTTGCAGTTAGTGAATGCTTCTCACATTCCAGCTAAAACCAACAACAACAAAGGCAAAAAAAAGGTCATCCCGACTTGGGTACCTAAGAAAGATAAAAAGGCGTTTGTTGTTCATGTTGCTCTCAAAGCACATAATACCTCACAGTGGTATTTTGATAGTGGGTGCTCCAGACACATGACAGGTGATGCCTCATTTTTTACGACTCTTGAGGATTATCAGGATGGAAGAGTAACCTTTGGAGATGGGAGCAAGTCTAGCATTATAGGACGAGGTGCTGTCGAGTTACCTGGATTTCCTAAGATAGAAGAGGTTTTGTACGTCAAAGGTTTGAAAGCAAACCTTCTCAGCATTAGCCAGCTGTGCGACGCTGACTTTGCAGTAAAGTTTGACCGGGATACTTGTAAAGTCTATAATCAAGCCGGTAAACTATTAGTGCAAGGGGTGAGGACCGAGGATAATTTTTATGGGACTGAGCCCACATCCTCACTTGTCTGCAACAGCGCCACAATCACTCCTATGGATCTGTGGCACCAACGTCTAGGTCACGTGAACGTTAGAGATCTTAATCGTTTAGCTAAAAAGGACCTAGTACGTGGCTTACCATCTCTTGGAAAGTCAACTTCGACCATTTGTGGGCCCTATCAGTTGGGAAAACAAATTCGTAGTCCTCATAGAAAGTTACATTCCATTACCACCTCTCGTGTTCTTGAGTTGATTCACATGGATCTTATGGGTCCCACTCGTACTGAGAGTCTAGGTGGTAAGAGGTACATCCTCGTGATGGTAGATGATTTCTCCAGGTACTCCATTGTAGGTTTTCTGAGAGAGAAATCCGATGCTGTAGAATTTTTAACGACCAAGTGCCGTGTCCTGCAAAATCAACACGGTGTCACTATTAACAGGATGCGTAGTGACAATGGCACTGAATTCACAGAAGCAAAGGTAGACCTTTACTGTGATAGCCTCGGGATCAAACATGAGTTTTCTGCTGTGAGAACTCCTCAGCAAAATGGTATTGTTGAGAGAAAGAATAGAATGATCCAAGAGATGGCTAGATCTATGCTTCTAGGTCATAAAATTTCTAGGAGATTTTGGGCAGAGGCAGTGTCTACTGCATGCCACACGGTGAATAGGGTGTATTTGCGTCCACACACACTTCAGACTCCTTATGAGTTGTGGACTGGCAAGAAGCCCAACCTGGCATATTTTCGTGTTTTTGGGAGTAAATGCTACATCCTACGGGATTGAGAGCAATTAGGAAAGTTTGACTCCCGGAGCGACGAGGGAATATTTCTAGGATATTCATCGACTAGCAGAGCGTACCGGGTTTTTAACCTGAAGAGCTCTAAGGTTATGGAATCAATAAACGTCACCGTGCAAGATGACGAACCTTCGACGGTTATTGATCCTAACCTTCAGTGTGAGGATGAGGATTGTTCTGACAGTGATTTACGTGTTCCTCTCTCACACTCTGTGGACCCTACTCCTGTGTTAGGGGACACACCTGCTTGGGTTCGTAAGAGTCATGACCCGTCTGCCATTGTTGGCGATCCCACTCTAGGGGTCAAGACTCGTGCTCAGCTAGAGAACGTTGTTAGCCATCTTTGCTACACGTCCAAAGTCGAGCCCAAGAATCATAAAGAAGCACTCAAGGATGACCACTGGATATCTGCTATGCAGGATGAGTTGCTTCAGTTTAAAAAGAATAATGTCTGGGAACTTGTCCCCCGGCCTAGTGAGACTAATGTGATAGGTACCCGGTGGATTTTCAAGAACAAAATGGATGAAAATAGTACCATAATCAGAAATAAGACTAGGCTGGTCGCTCAAGGCTACACACAGATAGAGGGTGTAGACTTTGGTGAGACATTTTCTCCTGTTGCGAGGCTTGAGTCCGTCCGTCTTCTGCTCGCCATCGCATGTCATCTGCGCTTCAAGGTATATCAGATGGATGTCAAGAGTGCCTTTCTGAATGGCATTCTACAGGAGGAGGTTTATGTGGAACAACCAAAAGGGTTTGAAGACCCTCAACACCCAGAGCACGTCTACTATCTTAGAAAATCTTTGTATGGTTTGAAGCAAGCACCCCGTGCTTGGTACGAGAGGCTTACTTCATATCTCTTAGCTCGTGGCTTCAAGAGAGGGGGAGTAGATATGACGTTGTTCGTCAGGAGAGATAACGGTGCTATTTTGGTTGCCCAGGTCTATGTGGACGACATAGTCTTTGGATCTACATGCTCCCAACATGCTCATCACTTTGAGGAGGAAATGAAAAGTGAGTTTGAGATGAGCATGTTTGGTGAGCTTACATTCTTCCTTGGTCTCCAGGTTCGTCAGCTAGAGGATGGGATGTTCATCTCCCAATCCAAGTATGCTAGAGACCTAGTGAAGAAATTTGGTTTAGACTCCGCTAAGCATGCACGTACACCTATGAGTACCACTACCAAGATTAGTAAGGACACTTCAGGCAAGGACGTAGAGCAAACCTTATATCGGAGTATGATAGGTAGTCTTCTCTACTTGACTTCCAGTCGTCCCGACATCGCCTTTAGTGTTGGAGTCTGTGCTCGATATCAGGCATCCCCGAAAGAGTCACATTTACTTGCTCTAAAGCGTATTATTAAATACGTAAGTGGGACTCTCTCATACGGTATTTGGTATTCCTTTGATACCGATGACCGTTTGTCCGCCTATTCGGATGCCGATTGGGCTGGGGATGTAGATGGTTGTAGGAGCACTTCTGGTGGGTGTTTCTATTTTGGTTCTGCTCTTGTCTCCTGGCTGAGCAAGAAGCAAAATTCCATCTCTTTGTCCACTGCAGAGGCTGAGTACATAGCCGCCGGGAGTTGTTGCACACAACTCTTGTGGATGAAGCAAATGTTGGAGGATTATGGGATTTCACAAGACACCATGACCATTTCTTGTGATAATACGAGCGCGATACACATATCTCGTAATCCCGTCCAACATTCGTGCACAAAACACATCAGTATACGTGAGCACTTTATTCGTCAGTTAGTTGAGGAGAACACTGTATCCCTGAGTTTTGTTCCCACCGACCGTCAGTTAGCCGACATTTTCACGAAACCTTTAGATGCCCTTATATTTGAGAGTCTTAGGAAGTCTTTGGGGATTTGCACAGTTGACTGAGGGGTTGGTCTATGTCTAGAATAGGATGCTTCTTCATGTTCATATCATCTGCTTCCTATTGCTAGTCTGTTTTATATGTACCATTGCTTAGTTGTACAACTTTTATTTATTCTTTTTGCTTTTTATATTTCTTTTGAAAAATACAAAAAGATTTTCCTTTAAGAAAAAATTTAAGAAAAGCACAAAAAGATTTTATTTTGATAAAATTTTTGAAAAATCCAAAAAGATTTCTGTTTTTGCTTCTTTTATGGATGAGCATTTAAGATAGCCAAGTCACAACTTCATTCCATTTATCCATGTGACTGTTTGATAGAGATTTGAGAGGCTACATCATTTCATCCATGTGCTTTACTTAGTATGGAGTCTTTGAGATGTAATTAGTGATATCTTCCTACATGTTTGACTCCTATATCCTTTATTGCACACATGCACGGCTATATTTGATTATTGCACTTGTCTATCTCATATTGGCTTGAGTGTTTCCATCTCAATTCTATCTATACAATGTACAATATGCGATAAAACTTGACAAGATTGGAATGCATGTAAAAACCGTTTTCCGTTAGACTGTGTGTTTTTATATAACGGGGAGGGGCTACGAAAGGTAATCATCTATCCTTTGCGCAAAATCCACCATTAAAAAGGACCTAAAAATGGAGGAATTTTAATATCCGAGGTCCAAAGAGGTTAAAAGAGCCCGAAAAAATTTAAAGGTAATAAAAAGCAATTCATGCCAAATATGGGCCACTTAGGTTTCACCATCAATTCTCCAAAGTTTGAGAATTTAGAATGCCTCTATTCAATATTATATCTGAGGGAGTTTGGTTGGAGAATCTTTAAACGGGTTTGCACTTCCTTGAAAGTCCTGAAAAAGCATAAAATCATTTTGGACGTTATTGGTGTGAAAATCACTTTGAGCTTTGATTTGTTGATTTGATTGAGTCAATATCTTATATTGTCATTATCTTACACCAAAGGAAGCATTTGAGTTCATTCGCTAGGAATATCCAATATTCATCGTGCACATATGTCATGTTTGTATGCATTGATTTTCCTATCGAATTTGATCACACCACTTCATTTCCGCTATCATTGTCTTGGTTACTTTGTGTTCATTCATGGTGTGATTTTCTCCTAGTGACACCCCGCACTTGCTTATTTGATTTATTTCTCTCATTTGTCTATTATGGGGACATCATAAAAAGGGGGAGAATGAATTATCTTATTATGGGGGAGATTTGAAAGTTTGAGTTTGCACATAAATTGGTATATATGTTTATCTCATTTCAAACTCGATATGTCACTTGGTATTTTTCTTTGTCTCATGTGTGTAGGTACTACATGGATTATCATTGGATTGCACACCCTGATGAGAAAAGCGTTGATATTCCTGAAGAATTGAAGAGCAAACGCTGTAGTCTTATTCAATTGTATCTTTCCAGTTTTGGGTTCATGGAAGGGTAGATTTGTATAGGCATCATTTTTAGTTATTTTGATAATTTGGATGTTTGTTTTTATGTATGTACCGGCATAGACATTGGGGGAGATTTGTAAGGACATTTTTTGTCCATTATCAATGTATTATGTCGCACGCCGTTACACCGTTGAAGAAATTCAAGATTTAAGATTCAACGGATCCGAATATCAAAAGAAGAAGAGGAATCATAGTCTGACAGCCGGATCGATCCGCTGAAATAAAAGAACCGACCGGCTAACCGAACCGGTCCGCCTAAAGAACCGGACCGATTCGCTTGTTTGTCAGAAGGCCAGTATATCCCGGACCGCAAGTGAACCGATGAAGCCTGGAAGCGAACCGATCCGATCATCAACGGACCGATCCGCCTCAGAATAAAAGAACCGATCCGGTATATCGGACCGATCCGCCTCAGACCCGGACCGGTCCGCCTGGGATAAACTTCAACAGATCGTGTTCAGATTTTTAAGGCCCGAGACCTCTTATTTAATCCCACTACGGGAAGTGGTTTTCTAAGACTTAAACACATGATTTTTAGAGTACAGAAATCCCTAACTCTTCACCTATTGAGCATCTAGACTCTAGGTATTTGAGTCACAGAAATTGTCAATCCTTTGTGAATCACTCTGCAACCCAGGAACGCATTCTTGCTGTTCACACCCTTGTGGAGAAGCCGTTCTCTTCTCCATTGCAGCCCTACTGGAAAGGGATAGTTCCAGCCGCCATCCCTACTGGAAAGGGATAGTTCCAACCGCGACTACAGAATCCGATACCTGAGGGTAAGTCTTAGTCACTTGTATTTTCATTGTAATCCAAAATTGTATAGCCTATAATATTATAATGAAAATAAATGGTTTTGCCCCTTTGGGGGATTTTTCCTCAATTGCATGTGTTTGAATGTTCTTTCTTAGATTATCATCTTATTCAATCAAATACTGTTGAATGTTTAGGGTTTGTTTGGGTTAAAAGGGTTTAATATATAATTTGCTCATTTGAACGCAAGCACATACGTTCTCAGTCGAGAATGAATTTATGAGATTAAAAAAAATAAATTATTTTTATTTTGACCAAATAGTCATTTTAAGTGTGCCAACGTGTCCGGAAGGGTCGAGATAGTCAGAAAACACTAGCCGGGGGTTTAATTTGGGTCCCGGGGCATTTTTAGGCCAAACCGGCAACCCAAAAGGGTAGTTTGGTAATTTCGAAAATTTGGAAATTAAAACTCACGAAAATTAGACTTTAATTATAACTTATCATTAAACCCACTAACCCATTTTCAACCCTAATCTAAATAGTGGGCTACGGGAGAAGTTAAGAAAATATTAAAACTTGCTAAAAACCAACCCCCACCTCCATTGTCATCTTGTGAGAAGAACTTGTAGAGAGAGAGAGAGAGGGGAGAATTCTGCAGAGAGAGAGAGAGGAATTCAACCATCTCCAACCAACAACAAATCTGAAGAACATAAGGCAAGTGATTTAGTTACAATTGATTCAATGAATGTGTTCTTCCATGTTTAGTGTAATTATCGAATTTTGTCTTGGAAGATTGATATGAACCCATGAATTTGAAGATTAAAACTATAAACCATGTTAGGAATTGCATGTAGACATATTCTGGACGAATTATGAATCCAAAATATAACCCTTGATGATCTAAAAACGGATTTAAGAAGAGAATTATTATTGTTCTTGAAAGAAATAGAAAAATAGGGTTCTTGATGAAGTTTTGATCCAAATAAAGCCCTTGGTTGATGATTTATTGGTTTTAGAACGTTAACAATGTTGTAGGATAGTTGTATGATGATATTATAATGTTAGATTAGAGTTTCATGCATTATAATGGAATTTTGGGGCGAAACTTGGACTGCAAAACAAAGCAGTCCGTAGCATAACTGGTGCGCTCGATCGATCGACATTCATAGGTCGATTGATCGATCACCATCGATCGATCGAACATACAAGGTCGATCGATCGACCTTCCCAGAATGAGTAAAATCTTCCCGTTTAAAATTTTAAGGATGTTAACCCTAGAAAATTATTGATGGAGACTTTGTGAGTATTCTTAGACTTAAGGAAGACCAGTAGGTATGGTTGTGAAATTGAACCTTAAGTAGAATTTAATTTGGGATAGTTGTCTAAAATCCAATAAAGATCGACGAGTGAGATAATATTAGGGTTAAAAGAGTAAATTCGAATGATTTGATGAAATGAGGTTTGTGGCAGAAATAATGACCTTAAGAACAATGAAATTAAATGTAGAAATAATAGGAGACTTAATAACCTCTTTGCGATAGGTTTTAAGTATAAGAAACTAGGATGTGAGATGTGTCGACAGTCTACATTATATATTATCGGAAGACTTAAAATGCATAAAATTGGAATAACGGTATAGGGATGTAGAATATACCTTTATTAATATTAAGATATCTAAGACGTGTGAATGCTTAGTATATGACTTATGTGTATGACATACCTACCATACTTGCTATCACGGAGGTCGTCGTTCGTGTTGGGCCAACTAATCTTTGTGTGCCTACGGGGGGATTTAGATTGTTACCTTAAGAACATAATACTAGAATGATTTATTTGTGAGTTAATAAGTCAGCTGACTATGGAGCGTAGGTATGTACGTGACCCATGGATATGTTGAATTATGTTCGCCTCCATTTTTGTGTGTTGTGCTTATTCTAACAATTCCTGAGAGATTCGGAATTTGTAATCCTTATGTACGTGATGTACCGGGATGAGATAGCAGAGTATGTGCACCGTAGCCTACCCTAGGGGTGCCTATAATGTATATTTATGATGTGAATAATATACAACTAATGTTCAATGAAATACTTAGTAAAGTAACGATGTGTATACTTGTGCTATTTTAATAGAGATTAAAATGAGAAATCCACATAATAAAAGGTTGTTATTAGGGAATTAAGGCACATACATGGTATACTTTAGTGACATGAATAAACCCTTAAACCTATAAAGTGAAGCCAGGTTTTGTATTAGACTAGTTAGTTAGTAGCATAACTAGTACGGGCTATGGATGCGTTAGGAGTGCACATTAGTTGAGAGGTGAGGAGATCATGTGAGTGCACGTCCTAACATGTATTTTGCATTCATTGTTTTAATGTTATTAAAGCACTTGCTGTTTTTAAAATACTCTCCACTTTCGGGCTCTGGCCCGTTTGCTTTCAAATCTATTTTTTTGTAAAAACCTTTTAGGTGCCCAGCCACAAGGACACCATGCATAGTATTTCCATTCAGGTGACGAGCTGTAGCTGTTGTGGAAGTTACAGGGCCTTGATAGTAGACGCCTCCTTTTCTAGTCTTGACTCTATATTCAGTTTCATCATTTGTAGGGCATGTCGCCCATTTCTATTTAGAGACATTTCATATTTCAGTTATTCAGATTTTGGCATGTAATTAATTGAGGGTACACTGTTCTTTTTATTTCAGTTGTGGGATTGTTGTGAGGAGTATTTCCTCCAGACTTATTATTATTTGTTGGTTATTCTATTGCTTCTTTATGGTGAATGGTTATGCTATTCTTTCATAATTCTTTTATTGCATGTTAATCAGATTAAATTTAAAATTTGACAACTTACTTTTTAAATACTAGGTGGTTAGTAATCATTAAATGTTTTCGACAGTGATGATATTAACTGAACCAACTTGGCATTTTGAATTAATTTAATAAAGGAGTAGCTACCCGGTATTTAATTAGCCGGGGTGTCACAGGTGGTATCAGAGCATCAGGTTCTAGTGTCCTTTAGGATCTGTGCGGCTTATTATGCTTTCAGCGTTGCTTTCTTTGATATAGAGCCCTAAATATTAGGAATGTTGTGTTCATCTCTATACATTGGGAATTCGTACTTCCGCGATTTGTTTATTTGAATGATGAACTCATCCAAATTTACTTTAATTTTCAGATGGACCGTCAAGAAGAACTAGCTAAAACGGTTAAGGGAGTCAACGGGCAAGATCGACTCACACCTCAGGTATCCCCAGAGAGAACATCAACCGCCGAGTTAGCAGGTATCGTGGCACAAGCAGTTACCACTGCAGTTTTACAATACCAAGAACGCAGCATACAACTTATAGGAGGCAAAAGACCTAGAGAGGTTAGCCAAATGCATGTGAATAAAGCTGAAAAATGTGCGAAGACCCCGAAATTGCGACAACAAACTACCCAAGACCGAGTCAGTTCTAGTCAACAACGTGGTAAAATGAAGCAGTTTCGAAAGGGGAATAAAGTCCCAAGTCAGCAAGGCCGACACCGTCAGCAGCAGGGTCAGAGGGGGAGTAACTTCAGAGGCCGATGTTTCGTGTGTGCCACGCATGACCATAAACGCCAGGATTTCCCAGAGGGTGTTAGGGCCCCACAGCAGCAGGGTGCCCGTAATGATCCACAGGGGCCACTTTTTCTAGTCGCTCTCCCAGCACCAGCTCAAGTACTAGCCCTACCAACTTTTCCAGTAGCTCCAGTGCAGCAGGGGCAGTTACAGTACATACATATCTATAATATCCACCAGGCAGCCGCCCCACAGGCACCACCCGTGATTTGGGGTATGTTTTCTATCCATGAGACTTTGGGTCGAATTTTGTTTGTTACTGGGACAACGCATTGTTTTATTGCTACATATTATGCGAAGACCTTAGGGTTATTAACCACAGTAGAGAGCACTGTAACGTAGGTAGACTCACCACTGGGGAATGGTTCGCTTATCTTCTTTATATGCCGAGGAGTGGGGGTAGAGATTAGTATTTTGGTATTACCTGCGGACATGTTAGTCTTAGATATGCATGAGCATGATGTTATTATTGGTATGGATTGGCTCGCAGCTTATAGAGCCATGATTGATTACTTCGGTGGGAGCATTGTTTTTGCCATTCCGGGGCAAGATATATTTGTAGTGGCGATGCCTCGCCCAGAGGGAGGTTCGACCGCTCATTTGTATTACATAGAGGGGGATACCTCTAAGGAGGTTGTGATTCCCTTAGATTCGATCCCAGTTGTCAGGGAGTATTCCGATGTGTTTCAGGAGATACCAGGCCTACCACCCAGTCGAGAGATAGACTTTGTTATAAATTTATTGTCAGATACGAGACCTATAGCACGCGCACCGTACCGTATGGCTCCGGTAGAGATACGAGAGCTACAAGATCAGATAGAGCAGCTGTTAGGTCAGGGCTTCATTCGTAGGAGTACCTCACCTTGGGGCGCTCCAGTTTTATTTGTGAACAAGAGAGATGGTTCACTGAGATTGTGTGTGGACTACCGGGAGCTGAACAAGGTCACGATATGGAATAAATATCCGTTGCCTCGAATCGATGATCTGTTCGACTAGCTGAGGGGAACAGCTTTCTTTTCGAAGATAGATCTGAGGTCGGGGTACCATCAGCTACGTATTAGGGAGCAGGACGTCTCGAAGACTGCTTTCTTAACGAGATATGGTTCCTACGAATTTCGAGTTATGCCTTTTAGCTTGACCAACGCTCCAGCCGTGTTTATGGACTTGATGAATAGGGTGTTCAGAGAGTCCCAGACCAGTTCGTCATTATTTTCATTGATGACATTCTGGTTTACTCCCAGACACAGGAGGAGTACGCCGAGCATTTGAGGCAGGTTTTACGGACGCTACGTCAGAACGAGCTGTGTGCAAAGTATGAGAAGTGTGGGTTTTGGCTGAAGGAGGTTCAGTTTTTGGGGCATATTATTTCGGATCGGGGGATATCTTTTGATTCGGGGAAGGTATCCACGGTAAGGGAGTGGGGACAGCCCACAACACCGACTGAGAATCGTAGTTTCTTGGGCCTAGCAGGATACTACAGGAGGTTTATTCGGGGTTTCTCCAAGATAGCGGGTCCTTTGACACATCTGACTCGTAAGGGTGTGCCGTTCATTTGGAGTGATACCTGTCAGTTGGCATTCGATAGGTTGAAAGACAAGTTGACCTCAGCACCTGTGTTAGCATTGCCGAGACCGGGAGTTGAGTATCTAGTTTACACCGATGCGTCCTTACAAGGACTTGGAGGTGTATTGCAGCAGGAGAGTCAGGCCATAGCTTATGTGTCCCGTAAGCTTAAGCCTCACGAGAAGAATTACCCCACCCATGACTTGGAGTTAGCGGCAGTGGTATTTGCCCTTCAGATTTGGAGACATTATCTTTTGGGGGAGAAGTTTCGATTGTTCACGGACCACAAGTCCCTACATTACCTATTCACGCAGAAGGAGTTGAATATGCGGCAGCGAAGGTGGATTGAGTTTGTGAAGGATTATCAGTTTGATATCCAATATCACCGGGGGAAGGCTAACGTGGTAGCAGACGCGTTGAGTCGTAGGCCAGTAGATGAGGTGGCAGGGGTGTGGAAGGCAAAGTGGAAGGAGTTGGGACACCATGATGCAGTGGCCCGATCGTTCATGTCTGTGATGACTGTTACACCGCAGATTGTCACGAAGGTGGTAAAGGCACATGCAAATGACTCGTTCTGTCAGGAGCAGATAGTTCGATTACTAGTAGAGGGAGTCGAGTCCTATACCGTTAGCTCAAACGGGGGATTACGCTTCAATGGGAGACTGGTAGTTCCGAAAGGAGAGGAATTGCGACACGAAGTAATGGCAGAGTCGCACGGCTCACGGTTCGCGATACATCCCGGTGGGGACAAAATATACCAAGACATGAGACGTCAGTATTGGTGGAGCGGGATGAAGAGAGATATCGCCGTGTTTGTTTCTAAATGCACCACTTGTCAGCTGGTAAAAGTGGACCATCAGAGACCGGCAGGACTTCTACAGCCATTAGAGGTCCCGATGTGGATGTGGGAGAGCATCTACATGGACTTTATCACGGGGTTACCTATGTCATAGAGGGGTCACGACTCCATTTGGGTAATTGTGGACAGGTTGACCAAAGTTGCTCATTTTCTACCCGTAAGGACAGACTACACTACGGGACAGTATGCCTAGCTCTTTATTGCAGAAATAGTGAGACTTCACGGTGTGCCCCTAAATATCGTGTCTGACCGAGACAAGATATATGTTTCACGGTTTTGGGAGAGTTTTCAGGAGGCCATGAGCACGGATTTGCAGTTGAGTACGACATATCACCCGCAGACCGATGGGCAAACCGAACGTACAAATCAGATGTTGGAGGACATGTTGCGTATGTGCATCATTGATTTTGGGGGTGGATGGGATCAGTATCTTCCACTGGTGGAGTTTGCTTACAACAACTCCTACCAGTTCACCATTGGCATGGCTCCATTTGAGGCGTTGTACGGTCGACCTTGTCGTTCCCCAGCATATTGGTTGGAGGTGGGGGACAACAAACTATTTGGGCCGGAAGTGATTCAGGATACTTCGGCGAGGATAGAATTGATACGGAGTCGCATTCGGGTAGCTCAGGATCGGCAGAGGAGCTATGCTGATGCGAAGAGGTTCTTCAGGGAATTCCAAGTGGGGTACCAAGTTTTACTCAGAGTATCTCCTATGAAGGGAATTATGCGATTTGGGAAGAAGGGGAAGTTGACACCGAGATATGTGAGGCCATTTCCTATCATCGAGCGGGTTGGGTCTGTTGCGTATAGACTTGGGTTACCGGAGCATTTACACAGGATTCATGATGTGTTTCATATTTCCTCACTAAGGAAATATCTTAGAGATGATTTGGCTCATTCTCACATTGCTTTGGAGGACATCGATCTCCAGCCCGATAGCTCCTACGAGGAGGGGCCGATTGCTATTTTGGACCGAAGGGAGCGGAAACTGCGGTCAAAGATAGTTCCGTTAGTACGTGTTCAGTGGCGGCATCATAATGCCAAGGAGTCCACATGGGAGCGCGAGGATGAGATGCGCGAACGTTATCCCGAGTTGTTTTTACCAGGTACCTTTTTAGTTTCGAATTTCGGGACGAAATTCTGTTATTAGGGGGGGAGTATGTAATACCCCGCATTTTTATCGATATTTATTTATGGGATTAATTAAATTAAATGTGAATTAATTGAGAATTAATCCGGATAAAATACTAACGAGATGTGAGTTGGTATTTGAATATAATGTGTATATATGGCAATATATGAATATTAAAAATATTGAAATTGTCGCGAGGCTGAAATACGGCAATTTGGAAAATTTAATTGGGACGCGCGTGTCAGTCGCGTCGAGAATGAATTTATGAGATTAAAAAAATAAATTATTTTTCTTTTGACCAAATAGTCATTTTGAGTGCGCCGACGTGTCCAGAAGGGTCGAGATAGTCAGAAAACACTAGCCGGGGGTTTAATTTGGGTCCCGGGGCATTTTTAGGCCAAACCGGCAACCCAAAAGGGTAGTTTGGTAATTTCGAAAATTTGGTAATTAAAACCCACGAAATTAGACTTTAATTATAACTTATCATTAAACCCACTAACCCATTTTCAACCCTAATCTAAGTAGTGGGCTACGGGAGAAGTTAAGAAAATATTAAAACTTGCTAAAAACCAACCCCCACCTCCATTGTCATCTTGTGAGAAGAACTTGTAGAGAGAGAGAGAGAGAGGAATTCAACCATCTCTAACCAACAACAAATCTGAAGAACATAAGGCAAGTGATTTAGTTACAATTGATTCAATGAATGTGTTCTTCCATGTTTAGTGTAATTATCGAATTTTGTCTTGGAAGATTGATATGAACCCATGAATTTGAAGATTAAAACTATAAACCATGTTAGGAATTGCATGTAGACATATTCTGGACGAATTATGAATCCAAAATATAACCCTTGATGATCTAAAAACGGATTTAAGAAGAGAATTATTATTATTCTTGAAAGAAATAGAAAACTAGGGTTCTTGATGAAGTTTTGATCCAAATAAAGCCCTTGGTTGATGATTTATTGGTTTTAGAACGTTAACAATGTTGCAGGATGGTTGTATGATGATATTATAATGTTAGATTAGAGTTTTATGCATTATAATGGAATTTTGGGGCGAAATTTGGACTGCAAAACAAAGTAGTCCGTAGCATAACTGGTGCACTCGATCGATCGACATTCATAGGTCGGTCGATCGATCACCATCGATCGATCGAACATACAAGGTCGATCGATTGACCTTCCCAGAATGAGTAAAATCTTCCCATTTAAAAGTTTAAGGATGTTAACCCTAGAAAATTATTGATGGAGACTTTGTGAGTATTCTAAGACTTAAGGAAGACCAGTAGGTATGGTTGTGAAATCAAACCTTAATTAGAATTTAATTTGGGATAGTTGTCTAAAATCCAATAAAGATCGACGAGTGAGATAATATTAGGGTTAAAAGAGTAAATTCGAATGATTTGATGAAATGAGGTTTGTGGCAGAAATAATGACCTTAAGAACAATGAAATTAAATGTGGAAATAATAGGAGACTTAGTAACCTCTTTGAGATAGGTTTTAAGTATAAGAAACTAGGATGTGAGATGTGTCGACAGTCTACATTATATATTATCGGAAGACTTAAAATGCATAAAATTGGAATAATGGTATAGGGATGTAGAAAATACCTTTATTAATATTAAGATATCTAAGACGTGTGAATGCTTAGTATATGACTTATGTGTATGACATACCTACCATACTTGTTATCACGGAGGTCGTCGTTCGTGTTGGGCCAAATAATCTTTGTGTGCCTACGGGGGGATTTAGATTGGTACCTTAAGAACATAATACTAGAAGGACTTATTTGTGAGTTAATAAGTCAGCTGACTTTGGAGCGTAGGTATGTACGTGACCCATGGATATGTTGAATTATTTTCGCCTCCGTTTTTGTGTGTTGTGCTTATTCTAACAATTCCTGAGAGATTCGGAATTTGTAATCCTTATGTACGTGATGTACCGGGATGAGATAGCAGAGTATGTGCACCGTAGCCTAGACTAGGGGTGCCTATAATGTATATTTATGATGTGAATAATATACAACTAATGTTCAATGAAATACTTAATAAAGTAACGATGTGTATACTTGTGCTATTTTAATAGAGATTAAAATGAGAACTCCACATAATAAAAGGTTGTTATTAGGGAATTAAGGCACATACATGGTATACTTTAATGACATGAATAAACCCTTAAACCTATAAAGTGAAGCCAGGTTTTGTATTAGACTAGTTAGTTAGTAGCATAACTAGTACGGGCTATGGATGCGTTAGGAGTGCACATTAGTTGAGAGGTGAGGAGCTCATGTGAGTGCACGTCCTAACATGTATTTTGCATTCATTGTTTTAATGTTATTAAAGCACTTGCTGTTTTTAAAATACTCTCCACTTTCGGGCTCTGGCCCGTTTGCTTTCAAATCTATTTTTTTGTAAAAACCTTTTAGGTGCCCAGCCACAAGGACACCATGCATAGTATTTCCATTCAGGTGACGAGCTGTAGCTGTTGTGGAAGTTACAGGGCCTTGATAGTAGACGCCTCCTTTTCTAGTCTTGACTCTATATTCAGTTTCATCATTTGTAGGGCATGTCGCCCATTTCTATTTAGAGACATTTCATATTTCAGTTATTCAGATTTTGGCATGTAATTAATTGAGGGTACACTGTTCTTTTTATTTCAGTTGTGGGATTGTTGTGAGGAGTATTTCCTCCAGACTTATTATTATTTGTTGGTTATTCTATTGCTTCTTAATGGTGAATGGTTATGTTATTCTTTCATAATTCTTTTATTGCATGTTAATCAGATTTAATTTAAAATTTGACAACTTACTTTTTAAATACTAGGTGGTTAGTAATCATTAAATGTTTTCGACAGTGATGCTATTAACTGAACCAACTTGACATTTTGAATTAATTTAATAAAGGAGTAGCTACCCGGTATTTAATTAGTCGGGGTGTCACAGTGGCCAGCCACCGTGGCCAAACCGTGTCGGGTGTGAGTAAATAAATATCATTCTTAGAATGAGACAGATATGAGACATAAATAAATCAGTCCATAAGATAAATAATTAAATCAATCCCAAATGATCATAAATAACTGAGCGATAAAAGATCCATCACATGCTAAAACTCCAAGTAAAAACCAATCTCCAATAATGATTAAATAAGATCTGAATAATAAGGAACTGTGAATAATCCAAATGAAATCCTCTAATAACTTTGGAACCGTATGGCCTAATAAAAATCCAAATGAAGTCTCATAATGAAATACGACTGAAAAGAAGGTCTAACTAAATAAAGCAATAAAAGGAATAAACTCCAGCTACACCTCCAAACGATAAACTCTGCTAATCCTATGCAGCTTCTCCAAAACTAATCCTGAAAAAGTTAGTCAACGCACGAGGCCAGAGCCCCGAGCATGAATACACACTACTCCCCTCAAATAGGATCCTTGAATCCGGACAGTAGCATTATACGCAATAAATATCACAATAGAATATTTTAATTAAACAAGATCATTAAACACGATAAATATAAAACTAACTACCCTCAGAAATTCCCATTTTAAAAACACACCAATTTGATTTTAAATTTCCAAGTCCCGCGATGTTAATTTAATTAAATTAACCCAAATTTATTATTATTCTCACTTTTTATTATGGCGGTCCTCCCGGCCCGTGTGGTAATCCACCAAAGTGTCACACACGACACGACATAAATCGTCCGCTTACCAGTTTAAACTATCGGTCCCTGACACATTATGTCGCCACAAATTTTAATACCCGTTTTTATCTTAGGCATTAATTCTCATTTTCTCAATTTATAAATTACCCCACCCTTTTAATCGATGTGAGATCCTCAAAATACCACTTAGTCCCATACCTAAGTGTCCCTAAGTACACATGCATCCTATCCTACATATAAGATGAATCACCAATATAAAATACGTCCTAGTCACATGCCTAGGCTTGACGAAAAGGCGATATAATGTAAAAAATTTCCCCACCCCGAGGTATAAAAGCTTCACGAATTTATACTAACTAGCCCCATACCTAGAAAGTATAAATTTTAACCAAGGCCTACCCACTAGTCCCATACCTAGTAAGCATCCTAAAATAGAGGTGAGCAATATACTACCCAAAAGTCCCTTGTCCCCGCGATGACAAAAGTGAATAATAATAATCCACACAATATCATAAATCATAAACACAACATGACAATATAATCATAAAGTCCCAATTTAATTTAATTCAATTAATAGCGCCGTCGTTATTTTCAACATAATTCATCCTATTCAATAATGTTAAATTAATCAACATGCGATATTATTCAATATGACAAAAACGTTCTCTTTTATAAGCTATCTAATTTCTATAATTATGAGCGCATCTCATTAACCATATAAATAATCCCATAAAAAGTCTACATGAGAACCTACACCCAAAACCATAAAACCCATAAATCTAACCTATGCACCCAAGGGTTTCAAAGATTAAATCATATTCAAAACTTTCATCAAAATAGTCCCAAAATTTAAGTGTTCACTTTCTCTAATTAAGTTACTAATTGATTTTAATTAAAAATACATGATTAGAGGTTTAAGCGACACTTAAAACGCATAATATTAAAGGAAAGGAATAGAGTATTCATGCCTGAGTGAAGATAGATTTGAAAATCTGATTAGAAATCTGGATTCCTCTAAAAAAATTAGCAAACAATTGTTCTTGGAGAAACTTGATTAAACCCTAATTAAGCCTTTCAAAACTTGTGACAAAAAGCTTGATTATATTGCAGTTGATGAAAATGGTGGAGAGGAAAAACTTTTGGAAGAGCTCTCTGGTGAAAAACTTGGGAAAAAGTGATTATGAGAAGTCCCCCACATGAATTAGAATGGTTAAATACCAATTAGGAATCCTAACCCAACTCAAACTCTAAAATATAACTCACCGACTCAAAATCTGGGCATAGTCGATCAATCGACTCCCAGGGTCGACCGATAAAAATACGAGGTGTTACACTACTTTGCGAAGTATGAGCTTAAATATGTGAAAGATAGAACTTGATACAAATAAAGACTTCTTACGAATAAATATAGGCAGACACTGTCACGGCTAAGTTGACCCAGCAGGGTATGCAACTCTTTAAATATGCATTTTTGAAATTGTTCTTTTTTGTTTGTGTTGGAGAATTTTGGCTGAGCACCTGACATTTGACTTCCCTCTGGTGTTAAGCAACAACAGTTGCCTCAGTACATGTAGCCCACACCATGCCCTTCCTTTTTCACCTATTTGTCTTTGGCCAGCCGTTTTTGCCCTCCCAGCCCACATCAGAGGTCTAAAATTGTCAAACTGGTATGTTATAATCTAGAATAGCATGGATGATACCCATGCTAAATTTAGACTGAGATTAACCAATTTAGATCGGGCTATAATTGATAAAAAATTTAGCACCGCTCTCTATTGTGCCAAATGTGTGAATCAAATTTTTGTTTTTATTTTATAATTTTTTAGAATAGCCTTGGCAAAAAATTTACCTTCCCAATTTCATTCTTCTATCCCACTCTCTTGCTCTCCATGCTTCCCAAGAGGCATGTCCCACCACCTTCTGCTTTCTCACCTTGACTCCCTTCTTTCTCACCTTTAGGCTCCCTTTTGATCACCATTTCTCCACCATCAGAACTTTTAATCTCGCAATTTATTATAATAGTTTATCATCTCCCTCTGCTCGCGTCTCTGTCTGCATCTTTCGCACGATTCTCAAATTAGTTTATTAAATCCGCATTGATTTATTAATTTAGGGCTAGAAATTAATTTTGTACATTTCATGTGTTTATTTGATTTATGAAATTACCTAAAATTCTTTCGATTAGGTTCTTATTGAAAGTTCTGAGAGGTCATTTTTCTTTGTTTTCGATCTTGAGGTTTTGTGTTTAAAAAGAAAATTATTATATAGAGTTTTGAGATTTAGGGATTTTAAAACAATTTTTCTCTCTAGCACAAGGTTTTAAAGAATGAATTTCCTGACTTTAACGATAACGTATTTCATGTACGAGTTGCTGAAATAAACAAAGGCCTTGGTTCCAGAATGATTTTATTTTTCAAATATGGATTCATTTTAATTTATAGGAATTTGTTTTTCAGCACCTTGAAATACTTTTAGATTTTATTTTTTCAGATAGTGGTTTTGATGACTCCCTGACTTAATTATCTCTATTACGTGGTCTTTCTAGTTTTGGATTTGTATAAAAGGTTTTCTTTATGTGATGCATTCTCATATGGGTAAGAAAGTGCTGTGGGATATTGCCTCATTTACGTGGGCTCAACAAAGAGGTATTATATTTATGTCTACAAACATTTGCCAAATTTAATTCATGGGATGCAGCCTAAGTAGTTATGAGCGTATTGTGAAAGTTTGATCGTATCATCTGCTGAATTTCATTGAAAATTTTCATTGTCCATTCTGACATGACTTCAATTTGAGACTCAGAGTTACCAGCTTTGTGAACTCTCCTTTGAAATTAGACTGTTGTGCAATAGTGTAAATAGATTTGGCTTATGTAAGTGTTTATTGTATGCGATAAAAGCACGATCACCATATGTATGATGAAGTCTTTCATTTTATCATATGAATACTTAAAGTTTTATGTTGCGGAGTTGCTTGGATATTTCTGGAGTGAGAAATCCATTATCTAGCATGATGCCTTACTGGGCAGTGTTTGGCACAACAAAGGTTTCTTATTTTTGCTTTCACTGACAAGGAGAACCAGGTGTCCTTGAACCTTATGAACACTGATCGGTAAGCTTTCCACCATCCTCACTCTTTTTTGGTTATTTCTTTTAGTGGTTTAGTAAGAATTGAAATTGGAACACAACTAGAAAAGCAACGCAACCAAAGTGGCTACAGACAGCATAACAGCAGTCTAGTAACCTCTTGTCACCAGCCCCCTCTGGTCATCACTAGAAAACTCCTTAATTTCATCTAGGACTAAACATGGGATTGAACATAATTATTTTCGTCTTCTGTTTCTATCTAATAAATAATGAAAAATTGATTTCTCATATTTTATTTTTATCTTATTTGATCTTCATAGGATTAGTATAAAACTATATATGTTCTTATATAACAACACTTGTACTGCTGCTTGTGTCCTTCCTATCCCGTGATGTTTATACGAGTGTAAAACTCTTTGTGTATTGGTGATATTACAAGATTTGGTTTGATTCTTATTTCCATATTTTGGGGTTAGTGTTTATGCTTATTGTTGTTATAAAATTCCAAATATTTTATACATTGATGGCGCCTAGCATTCGCTCATTATTTTTTCAAAAATTACTAATATAGACAAGACAAAATTTGTGTACCGCGCAAAAAATTACTCGAGTAAACTAGGCTAGTTCATGAAACCATGTTTATTTTTAATTACACCTTTGTCTTTAAAGATGTCGATCGCAACAATTCTGGATCCAAATATATTTTATTATTTACAGGTATACACATGGCATACCCGACATACGTAGTATTCAAAGGCCTAAATCCAGGTGTTTACACTTCGTGGCAAGCAACACAAACACAAGTGAATGGATACCGAGGATCTGTATTCACAAAATTTGAGTCCATCGAAGTGTTGTATCATTATTTTTTTAGTTTATTTTTTATTTTATGTTCATTTTGTAGTTGGCGCCCAAGAAGGGGTTGTTTGATGCTAAATTAAGTTTCAACAAGTTTTATGTGTACCGAATATTGGGAATATCATACATATAAATGAAATGTTGTCAAATTTTTTAGACTTGTCATCATGATATTTATTCTACTCTCATCATTTAATCAATTTGTGAAAATATAAAGATATTTGTAACAGCTCTTACCACATTTAGCAAATTCAAATTTTGTAACTGCTAATAGCAGTCACAAATTTATCACTACTGCCAATTTTGTTACTGCTAATAGTAGTTATAATTATAAGATTCGTAACTGCTGACAGCAGTTATAAATATAAGATTTATAACTACTGATAGCAATTACAAATATTATATTTGTAATTGCTGATAGCAGCTACAAACAACAGTTACAAATTCGGGTTGCTAGTCATAACCCCCATATGGGTGATAAAACTTTGTGACTGCTGTTAGGAGTTATAATTTTTCTTTTGTCACCCCTTAAATTATGATGGTAAATAGTAGTTATAAAGGTCATTTGTGATTGCTAACATCACTCACAAATCTCCCATTTTGGTATAGTGATTAGAGTTCAAGTCCAACAAACTATAAGCCTTATAATTTTCTGCATATCCTAGGAAAGCACTTTTAATTCTCTTGGGACTAATTTTGATGTTTTTGGATAATGGATTCTATAGAAACCTAAACAACCCCATACCCTAATGTGACACCCCACTTATTAAAATAGTGGGTGGTCAATCCCTTACTAAAATAAAACAGGAACTTTATTGGCTCATTCTTAGCATCACTGACGAAACAATCAATTACTAACCACCTATTATTAAATTTAGCCGTGTCAAATTTTAGTTTTATTTATATGACACAACAAAACCATAATTAAACCCATATTTATTTCAACAATAATAAAAGTCCATAATTACATATTAAATCTGAAACATATATCCAATACATCCAAAACATAACTGAATAAACCATCAGTATATCATACATACAATAAATCCCAATAGTGAAGTAAAATAGAATAATTTGACTGACGTGGGCACACGCCTGAATATGAAAAGAGTCCTGAATAGAATGTTATAATAGAAGCGACTACATCAAATCCTGCAACTTCCCACAATGGTCACAACTCCGATATCTGGTAGAATAATCGTTATTAGCATCCCTGTGGCTAGACACCTAAAAGATTCTGAAAATGAATTTGATACGGGTCAGATCCCAAATTCTTTTGAAAATATTTTGTAAGTAATTAAAATGCATAATAAATATGAGTGCATTCTTCCATATTTAAATTGGTGTCGCACTCACATGAGTCATTACTCACCCCTTAACTATAGTACGCACATAATGTTTGTATTTTAACATCCTAGTTATGCTACCCCGCCTAAATAGTCTCCATGTATCCTTAAGTCCATACGCTACCCTGTGTCACACATATTTGATATAATTATCTTTTACTTCTGCTTAACAATTATAATTCTCAGTTATAATTTATTATTCCATTGTAAATAACCTTCACTGGTTATTATTTCAATATTATAAAGTTAAAATCACATAACTCATTTCCAATAACAATAATTATTTATTAAATCATTATTCACAAATAGTGTCTTAAAACCGTATATAATTTCGGCACATTTATATATGTAATAATATACAACAAGCACAAATATGTCGTGTATAACAACCATTCCTCAGAGTCAAAGCTCATTGGATGCAGTTTCTACAATGCTATCAGTCTTAGGGGTATACACACATCATCCTGTGTGACTGAGTCGAAATCTCACACCGAACTCTATAAAAATCACAAACGTACTCGAAGCGGTCGTTGTCATTGGTCAGTGAGTCATGACCATATCTTAAATCATCTCATTAGGTATCCAACCTCACATAGGGTGGGAATTCATGGGAGTTCTTCTTGCCATTGGTTCGTGTTCAGTGGGGACAACACAATGTCAGCGAGTCGAAGTGGGAACGGGAGGAGGATATGCGTGACAAGTATCCAGAGCTCTCTATCCCAGGTATTCCCGAATTTCGGGGACAAAGTTCCTTTTCATGGGCGAAAGTATGTAATACCCCATATATATATATATATATATATATATATATATATATATATTTGGATATTTAAATTTTGCGGGTGACACAATTTAATTTAATCCCAAAATAACGAGAAAATAAATAAATATTAGTTTAGAGTGAAATGAATTAATATTTATATTATTATGTATTTACTAGTATGTTACGACAAATAAAATTGAATTAAGTCGTAAGTAAGTAAACGCGAAAGAATTTAATAATATCTCAACCGGGGCATGTTTAATTAAATTATATTAGGTTGAGATGGGATAATATTTATAAGTGATTCGAGTGACAATTTCAAGTGCACGATTGATCCGGAATGGGTCAAAATAGTCAAAATTAAGCGCTCGGAGGTTGTGTCTAGGTCTCGAGAGTTTTTTAGACTAGACAGAAGAGTATTATGGTCATTTTAATGGCACATGAATAGTCAATTTCTGGTTTATACTTATATATTAGAGGGTTAGGGTGAAAGAAAAAGTCATTTTCATAATCCCAAAGGTTCAGTTGAGTTATACAAAGAGTTAGAGAGAAAGTGAAAAGAAATTAGAGGAAAAATTCAAAAGTGCAGGAGGAAAGTGAAGAATAAACTCAAGAACTCAAGAGAAGATTGATTGGGAGAAGATTGTGAAAGAATTTTGGGCTAGGATCATCACCAAAATGATTTCTTCACACAAATTCAGACTTTACATGTGATTAAGGCAAGTAATTAACGTGCTTAGTAATTTGTGTTTGTAATTCAATTCATAGCATTGCTGGTGAAAATTGATTTGGTTGGGATTCAAATGAATATGGGTTTTGCAGACATAAGACATAAATTATATGAATTAAAATCTAGAAATAGGAACCTATGTAGAAAGATTGATTCTTATGAGGTTTGGAATTTATGAACTATTGGGTTAATGTGAAAGTTATTTAATTTTGAAAAAATAATGATGAATCCCATGTAGTTGCCTCAAATATATGAATTGAATAGGAAAATGGATTTGTTTCATAGTTAGAACTGTTGGTGAAGGGAAATTCTTGGTGGAATTGGATTTGTAGAGAAAAGGAAGTGGATGAAAATTGTTGAATTTCATAAACGAATGAATCTGAGCAGTTCTGGAGGGGCAAACCGATTTTCCCTCAAGCCGAACTTGTTCGGAATACAGATTACGCCAAAGTTGTTATGTTTTAAGGTTTTGTTCACCAATTTAATTTTTGGGTAAATTATGATATTCGGGAATAGGTTGGAACTACTGGAAAAAAGGTTAATAATGGTATAAATACCTTAGGATGAGTTGGAATATATCCGGGTAGGAGATTGAGTATCTAGGGGAAAATTATATGTGGGAAAATTATTAACGGATCGCTAATGAAAAATTAGGAAAATAGGGATACGGGTTTTTGGAGAAAGGTATGTATGTAGAATTAAGTTTTTGATAATCAATTCAATAATTAAGTAAATAATTATATAATTGAGAATGGAAACGATATTCAAAATTATTAGGCTACATGCTACGAGTGATAGGCACAGTTTGCCAAAATTATTTGGAAATAATATATACGGGCATAAAGACAGTATATATATATATATATATATATATATACATATATGTGTGTGTGTGTGTGTGTGTGTGCATGATATAACTATGTGAACATACCACTCTAGTACTATCAGGGAGGTTGCGTGCCATGGGTGATATCTCTTAGCGAATTCCAGCAGGTGTAATAACGGATCCAGGGTCATAGGGAAATGCATGCCCACCCTATGTGAGGTTGGGACCCTAGTGAGGTGATTTACAGTATGTCCATGACTCACTGGCTCAGGACTATGACTACTTCTAGTACGTTTGTGATTTTTATAGAGTTCGGTGTGAGATTCCGACTCGATCGCCCAGGATAATGTGTGTATGGCTTGGAGCATGCTAGCATTGTAGAGACTGCATCCAGTGAGCTATTACTCTAAGGTATGGCTGTTATACACAACATATATGTGCTTGTTGTTGTGTGTTATTATGTATATAAATGTGGCAAAATGATATACGAGCTTAAGACACTATTTGTGAATAATGATTTAATAACTAGTGAAAGTTATTGGAAATTAGTTATGTGATATTAACTTTCGAATATTGAAATAATAACTAGTGAAAGTTATTTGAAATGGAATAATAAATTATAATTGAGAATTATAATTATTAAGTGTAAATGAAAGCTTATTATATAAAATACGTGTGACATAGGGTAGCGTATGGACTTAAGGGTACTTGGAGACTAGTTAGGCGGAGGTAGCATAAATACAATATTAAAATGAAAACATTAGGTGTGCACTATAGTTAAGGCGTGAGAAATGACTCATGTGAGTGCGAAACCAATTTAAATATGCAAGAATGCACTCATATTTATTATGCATTTTAATTACTTGTAAAATATTTTCAAAAGGATTTGGGCTCTGATCCGTATGAAATTCATTTTCAAAACTTTTTAGGTGTCCAGCAACAGGGATGCCAAGCATGATTATTCTACCAGGTATCGGAGTTGCGACCTTTGTGGGAAGTTGCATGATTTGATGTAGTCACTTGTATTATCACATTCTAGTCAGAACTCTTTTCATATTCGGGCATATCCCCACGTCAGTTAAATTATTTTATTTTACTTCATTATTGGTATTTATTGAATGTATTAAATACCGACGATTTATTCAGTTAAGTTTTGCATGTATTGGATTTCTATTTCAGATTTAATATGTGATTGTGGACTCTTATTGTTGTTGGAATAAATATGGATTTGATTATAATTTTGTTGTGTCACATGAATAAGACTAAAATTTAACACGACCTAATTAATAATATGTTGTTAGTAATTAATGGGTTCGATAGTGATGCTAAGAATGAGCCAATAAGATTCTTATTTTATTTTAGTAGGGGGTTGGCCACCCGTTATTTAAATAAAAGGGGTGTTAACACCTCGTATTTTTAGAAATACTTAAATTACACGTGTCATAGTAATTTAATTAAATTGAGAAATCAAGTGAATGTTAATAAGTATTAATTAGCAAGAAATGGATTGTTATTGATGTGTTATTATATTTACTTGTGTTATAAGTATATGAAATTACATTACTTTAGATTATGTTGTAAGTGAGTAAAAGCGACGGGTTGATGATATCTTATTCGGGACGCACGTGTGAGGTCGTGTCAGGATAGTGATGGTATAATTATGATAAGTTACTCTGGTGATGATTTCGAACACACGGTTGATCCGAAATGGGTCAAAGTAGTCAAAATTAAGTACCCGGGGGTAGTGTTTGGGTCTCCGAGGCTTTTAGACTAGTATAAGGGTTTTTTGGTCTTCTTAATGGGAGCTGAAAAGGAAAACCCGGGATTTACATTATATATTGCAGATTTAATGGTAAGATAAGGAGTTATTTTACAATTCCAAAGGTTTAGTTGAGCGATATCAAGAGTTAGAGATAAAGTGAAAATGAATTGAAGAGAAACGTAAGAGTTCAAGAGGAAAGTGAAGGCTAAATTCAAGAACTCAAGAGGATTGAAGAATTGGAAGGAAATTCTAGGAGTTTTTATCATAATTTTCATACAAATTCAGACTCTACAAAGTGATTAAGCTAAGAAATTAACTTACTTAGTAATTTGTGTTTGTAATTAAATTCAAATCATTGTTGTTGAAAATTGATTTGGGTGGGATTCATATGAAAATTGGTTTTGGGGACATGAATTATGTGAATTGAAATCTTAACATAGGAACTCGTGTAGACATATTGATTCTTATGAGGTTTGGAAATTATGAACTATTCGGTTAATGTGAAATTACTAAATTATGAAAAAATGATGAATCCCATGTAGTGGTTATGAATTGAATATGAAAATGGATTAGTTTTATTGTTAGAACTTTTGGAGAATAGGAATTCTTGTTTGATTTGGGTTTGTAGAGGGAATGGAGTGGGTAAAAAATTCTAAATTTCGTAAATGGAGAAATCTGGGCAGTTCTAGAGGGGCGAACCGATTCACCCTCAAGCAGAACCAATTCAGACCCCCTATTACGCCGAACTTGTTCTGTTCTAAAAGTTTGTTAGCAAATTTAATTTCTGGGTAAATTATGATATTCGAGAATAGGTTGAGACTCCAAGAATAATGGTTGACAATGGTATAAATACCTCAGGATGAGTTGAAATATATCCGGGGTAGGAAATTGGGTATTTGGGGAAAAATTATACTCGAGAAAATTGTTAAGGATTGATAATGAAAATTTGGGAAAATAAGGATACGGACTGTTTGAGAAATGTTCGTATACAAAATTAATATTTTTAGAATCAAATAATTAATTAAGTGAATAATTAAATGATTAAAAATGGAAAAGATATTCAGAATTGTTAGGCTAAGTGCTACGAGTGAAAGGCACGGTTAGCCGTAATTATTAGAAAATAATATACGGGCATGGAGACATTATATATGTATTATTATATCTATGTTCATGATATAATTAAGTGAACATACCACTCTAGTGCCATCATCGGAGGTTACGCGATGTGGGTGATCTTCCATGATGAAAAATAACAGGCTATGTATCGACCCCAAGTCATAGCACCATGCATGCCTTTGTGAGGTTGGAGCCCTAGTTTTGTGGTGGTGTCATGATTCACTGGCTCAGTGTAACACCCCGTCTAATTAAATACCCGGTAGATACTCCTTTATTAAATTAATACAGAATATCAAGCTGGTTCAGTCTTAGCATCAATGTCGAAAATAATTAGTTAATTACTAGCCACCTAATATTTAAAATGAGAGATGCCAAGTTTTATTAATTAAAGTAACAATAACCAAGTAATTAAATCACCAACCATCAATCGCATAAACAATCTCATGTAAATAACTAACGAAATGAAATAAACTAAAACCGGAGTCAACACTCCAATAATAAGACCAGAGTAAAATAAAATCCCAATACAAGAGTCTGAATAAAAAAACCAACATCTGAAATAAAACTAAAAGTCTGAGAATGCTATCTCTAAATGGAAATGGGAGACATGCCCTAACAGATGAGTAACCCTAAGTAGAATCAAGTACAGAATATGAAGGTGTCTAATACCGAGATCCTGTAACTTCCACAACAGCTACAACACGTCAAAGTAATGGAACTCTATGCTTGGCGTCCCTGTGCCTGGGCACCTAAAATGTTTTTACAAAAAAAAATAGTTTTGGAAGAAAACGGGTCAGAGCCCGAGGTGAAAACAGTTTAAAAGTTTAGAAAGTTTTTAAATTACAATTAAACAACACATATTATAAACATGTTAGTTGCTTACTCTCACATGAGTTTCTCACCTCTCAACTAATGTGCATGCCTAACGTATTCCCTTAACCCATCCTAGTTATGCCGCTAACTAACTAGTCTGTACCACTCCTTCTTTCATATTCTATCATAGGGTATCTACTCGTAACACCCAAATAAGTTATATTCATAACCCATATTCACATTCATTAAATTACTTATCTTAAGTGTTAATTACATTTTCACATTCTTAACCCAATCAATTATCTTAGTTATTCACATCTACTAAGCAACAGTGAACCAGTCACAAGTATATATATATACATAAATCACTCTCAGTACATATATACATATAAGGTACCCCTAGGCTAAGCTGTGGTGCATACATACTCTGCTATCAAATCCATGTACATCACGTAGGTAAGGATCACGTGTACCAAATCACTCAGGAACCGTCTCAATACAAATCACACATATTGAAGGCAAGCATAGTTCACATACCCATGGGTCACGCACATACCTACGCTCCCATGGTCAGCTGACTTATCAACTCACAAATAAGTCATTCACAGTCCTATGTCCTTAAGGTACCAATCTAAATCCCCCCGAAGGCACACAAGATAAGATGGTCCTTTTCCCAAAAACCGACCTCCAGTGATAGCAAGTATGGTAGGTATGTCATACACATAAGAAATCCATACACTAGGCATTCACACAACCTAAGTATCATATTTCAATGTAAATATTCCAACATTCCATATAGTACGTCTCGTATGTAGCAAGTTTATCCCTAACATCATACGTAATATATATTTAACTTGATAACTCTATCGTCGTATCAATTTGAGTACCTAAACCTATCCCAAAAGGTTACTAGGTCTCCTATTAGTTTCTAATGTTATCTCAGTAACTTAAAGTCCCTCCGTTACTGTTCTTATCCTTACATAAGCATTCATTCCCATTATAGTTTCAATTCGAATGATTTCTAATCGTACCTCACACTGTAGTCCCTCGTAAGCAATAGAATTCAATTCCATAAGGTAAACCATTATTTCGGGCATCAACTAAGACCCTACTGACCTTAACTAAGTCCCACAATATCAAATTAATCACCGTACGAATCATCATCGGCCTTGGGATCTTCATTAAATTTTAAGGAAAAATAATTGCCAAAAATCAGGAGGGGTCGATCGATCGAAGGAAAGGATCGATCGATCGATCAAGTAGGTATTGTGAATATGCATAATTTTACGTAGTGGTTTCATCAAACTTAACTCTCAAATCCTTTGCTATAATGTACCAAATTCCCAAATATCTATTCCTAACGTCATACCAACGTAAATACATAATTTTTAATGTTTTAAAATCATCAAATCCAAATGGAAAATCAATTTCTTGTATCAATTCACATAATTTTTATATAAATCCCTAGTTCTCCTATTTTTCTCAAGAACACTATATGATTCATTACAAATTTATAATTCTCTACCCATGAATCATAATTTCGTGGCTGCTATTATCCCAAATGTTAAACTACATGCAAGACCTACCCAGATTACGATTTCAATTCTTCAAATCCATTCAATTATCATTATTCAAGGTTATTCTCCAATTCTAACCTAACAAGGATGATATATGCACTAAATTATTGCATGTTAAATCACTTGCCTGGTAATGAAAATTATGATCCGATAAAGTAGACGGTATGGGGATGATCCTTGATTTTCGATCTATTCGGTGGTGGTGATGGTGGTGCAAAAGCCTTTAAGTGGTGGTTCTCCTTTGTAAACATCCTTCTCTTCCTCTCTAATGGAAGCTTATGGTTTTTGGTTGTGAAACCCTAAGGGACTCAATTGTTGGATGATATCATCAGTCTAAAATTCGTGGGTTACTATTCACCAAAAATAGGAATGACTAAAATACCCTCTCGAGTTGCTGGTTATGCCTAAAAATGCCCTGGGACCCAAACTAAGCCCCCCACTAGTGTTTTCTGACTACCTCGACCCTTCCGAACACGTTGGCGCACTCAAAATGCTCATACGGATGACATAAAATAAAATATTTTTAAATCCATTAAATTGGGTCCTGGCACGACTGGCACGCGCATCCCAACTTAATTATCGAAACTTTCATATTTTGAACTCACAATAATTTTAATAAATTCAATAATCACATATTATTATAATCACTCAGTAATATTCAACATTATCATCATATTTAAATACTAACTCTCGTCTCGCTAGTTATTTGAATCCGAATTAATTTCCAATTAATTATCCCAAATTAATATAATTAAGCACATAATTAAAAGCCATAAAATTACGGGGTATTAGATACTTCCCCCTAATAATGGAATTTCGTCCCGAAATTCAAAAAAGTAGGCATACGTGGAAAAATTAGGTAACCTCCAATACTCAAAACAAAATACAAAGAAAGGCTTAATCACTATAGCCCTCGCTCCACAACAAGCTTGTTGAACACTTTTGACACTTTAACAGTTATAGGGTTTACGCCGCAATAAATGCACCTCACATTGTGCTCTTACTAGATAACTTTCGAATAATAATAGCCTATACATCATTGGCCGCATTATCTCAATACTATTGTGAGTTCGCACCTCACTTTGTATCAACTCCAGCGTTTATTTAAACATAAAACTCTCCTCCTGGGAGAAACCATAAAACATCAGACTACTCTTGTCTATTTTTTGAATCTATGTTCCCGGCGTTGTGACTTTTACACAAGGGAAAGCCAATTCAGACGGTTAGTGATTAACCCATTATAGTCACCGGACTCCATCTTCTGACTGATCGAAAACTCCAATAATCCGCTCACCTCCAAGCATCCAGAGGGAGGATAGTAAGGTTTATCCACACAAACCTCAATAAGCACCTTGTTCACTATAAATAAGTACGGGTGCTTTCTCATAGATTTTCGATTAGGTAATATCCTCTCCCTATTACCATATTATACTTCCCTTACTAAAATGAAATGATTGCAACGAATCCAAAATTACTTTCATACAGTTCCACCAATTGTTAATCAACTTGTGCCTATTCCTCGGGCTATAGGTGATACAACTTTCTTAAAATAAAATTATTCCCCCTACTTCCTTATACCCCATATTTAAGGTGGGTTTCGGGTATCTCATCCTAGTTCAGATTAATACTGGGTGGGACCTCATATCGGCGCGATCATTATCTAATAGTGTAAATCACCCACGGATGTAACAATTTCTTTCCTTCTTGACAATCCGTTCCACACATTCGAAGGAACTCGTTACTCATCTTTATGATTGCAACCCATCAAGGAAATTTACCCTCTTGACTCTTCCGCTACTGGAATCGTCGGCTCTACACCAAGTTTCTGGTTGATACCCTTACTTCAACCGATTTCTATCTATAAGTGGTACACGTGGGGGCTACTAATTATATCCCGCTCAACACCGACTTCCACTTATAACTCCTTCCATTAAGTGGTACTTAATAACCCTCTTCTTCCTTCGGCGTATTATAAAAGTTCCGCCCTGTGCACTATTCACCACATTGTGCACATCTAGACTCTTTATACCTTATTAACATCCTCACTCTATTTACGTATAATCCACCCTCAACATTCGATTGGGTGGAACTTCGCTCCAAATTATCCATAATAGTTAATTGTTTATCTTTTCAAGGGATACTCCCTTTTTAAATGGCTATCCACTTCCCTTCAACCAATTTTGGACATGCTACTCTGATTGCACATGAATATACTGATTATCATCCTTCTCTTAAGACGCTTAATCCATTATACCACTACTATTTTATAATATTCTCACAAGTATAAATTTCACCCATCTCTATGTCTCTTCTTTCGACGATTATCACATAAACAAACCAAGGTGTCCATATATCCTATACATCGCGCAAATGATTTTAAACATCATAAACGCTCATACATACTCCAAACTCTTTATTGCCCCTCTATTCACAACGTGGCTATACTATTTGGGCATTCTCAATCACCCCCGAATTTGAAATTCTAAATCCTTCTAAACATCATTTCATCCTTCAACCCGCCAAAATAAAACAAAATTATCAGTACTTCGTCACCCCACAACTGGCTTTATTGGCCTTATATCATACTTTACCCTTTAACTTCCAGTTATAACTACATATTTCCCTAACGATCGAGGTACCCAAATCATGGAAGAACGGCCAAACATCTCCTTACTATCAACTTTATGATAAGTTTCATGCATGGGATGCCTCGTAAAGAGAAATCCAAATAAGGAACACCCCCGATACACTACTACCTAACATTGTCGGTCATCGGAATCCGTTAGGCCCTCAGTCCATAACATGTACCCCTATATTCTCGTCTCTTGATAACAAAGTTACATCTCCTTCCGCAATTACACTTAAACAAGGAATTCCTTCCGAAAGACACTGTCTTTTAACATTGATGGTAATCACATTCCATAAACATCATGCAATTATAATCGGCGCTCTCAAAATTCGGTCCCTAGACATACAACTATGAGTATTAACTTCCACATCTCTACAGGCTGATATAACAATGAACTCTTCTTATTACCACATACTGAGCGTTGATTATGATGACCAACTAAATCTTTCCGATGAACAGTAAACCAAATACACTCCAAATCATAACCATAAAGTCCCTACACATACCGGGAACAAATATCCGAGACCATTATATATTTTATGAAGTCTCAACAATATATAAATACATATACAAATATATAAACGCGAGTTCGACCCTCTCACAGATGGGGCCTCGCCATAACAAAACATTCTACACCAAGGTAGTAACCCCGATGGACTTGCAATAACCGCACACAATCGATTTAATCATGATCATAAAACCATAATTAGGAAATGATGTCAATTCTTTTTGATATATTTGTCGTTGTTGTAAAAGCTCTTTATTAAAAACTCTTCACAAACCTATAAAAGTAGACAAAACTAGAGTATAATGGTAAGTGAGGTATCAATCCAAATCTAAGGTGTGAACATGCTAGAAATGAGAGGATAATGAATATAATTCACTTGATTATTTTTTTTAGACTTTTTGGTTTTTCTACTTTTTTTTTATGTTTTTCAAATATTAAAACACTTTTTAGGTGGAAATGTGAAGTATCACTAAACTAAAATGAGAGATGAAATTAACAAACTAACAAGTGTGCTAAATAAGAACTAAGTAATAAGAATGAGATGAAATTAAATTTGAGAAATATTTAAGGAATGAAACTTAACCACCAATTTATCAATTAAATGTGTTAATTATTCTAGTTTACTAATTTTCCACATATTAATTTATTTTATCAATTGATTCTCATCATTTGATAAAACAAACTAATATAAAATTAGTTAATCCAATTTTCATCCCCACAACTCAAATGAATAATTGATTTAAAAAAATTATATAAATCACTCGCTAGAGTAAATTCATATAAAAAATCATAAATCCAACAAAAATTTAATGTATGAGTATAATAAAATATAATATTCTCTAATTAGTGGGTCATTCTATCTCTAGTTTGAATTCAAAAATTAAGAGTATATTAGATTTTAATCCTTTCTCAAGGATAGTTTACCATTTCTCAATGCATAAACTCATGTAGGAATGAAAAGAAAATTAACTAAATGAAACAAAGTAAACTAGATTAATTAATACATTCAATTGAATATATGGGGCTTCATTTCACTCCTTGAATGGAGTGATTAGCCAACCATAGTCATAATTCACTTAATAACAATCTAATAAAAGTTACTAAATGAAATTAAAAATATAGAGATAAAAAATTCAAACCAAAATGTAGGAGAAAAGAAATTGCAGTTGCATTAAATCCAAGCTTCTCTCAATTGTGTACAAACACTAACAAAATTGAAGTACAATTTAATTCTCCTCTCTATAATATTTTTTTCTCTCTAGAATTCCCTATTTTTCTAACCTAGTCTTTCTCTCTCTAGAATTCTCTATTCTCTAGTCTTCCAAATCTCCTTTTTTATGGAGTGAGGTCTTCTTTTTATAGTGGCTTATGGAGCTAAAGGGGAATTTTTAGGAATGGGATTGAGTGTGCATGGAATTAGTGAGAGGAGTGTGAGGTCATGTGGGTGAGGGGATTGGAATAAAACAAATCAGATTTAGTTAAGGGTTATTTTTGGAAATGGTTTAAAGTTGATAGTTGGTGGGCATTTTGGGTAAAAGGGGATAGGTTAGTTTGTTAGGCACATGTGGGAGATATGTTTGGCTTGGTGTATTTGTTATTTGGCTTTGTTTTGGTATTTTGGTAGGTGGAAAAATCGTGGGTTAAAACCGGCCAGGGTCTTTGGATTTGAAATGGGTTTGGCAAGGTTGGACATGGATGATATTGGGCGACAGGTAAGGGTCAGATTGGTTCATGGTGGGTTTCGGTTGTGGATCGGGTTTGTGATGGAGGTTCCACCGGTTTCGATCCAGAGGTGGCCGGAGGTAGGGAAATGGGTCAGGGGGTACCGCTGGCGGGCAACGGTTGTTGGTACCATCGATTTTGGGTGGGCAGGCGCCGGGCTGGATCGAGGTGGAATGGAACCTGACTTGGGTTGCGCAGCGATCGGGTTTGGTTCATAAATGGGCCGCGACAGGGTCGGTTTGGTGGTACCGAGGAGGTACATCGGGTTTGTAGTGAGCTCACCGGAGGTAGGGAAACGGGTCAGGTTGGGGTCGCCGGCAGGCGCTCGGGTTCCGGTGGGTTTCCGGTTGGGTGGAGAGGAGAGAGAGATGGGAGGTGAGTTAATGGTTGGTTGTTGAAATGGTGGGTTTTTGTTTTTGTAATGGTGGAATAGGATGAGTGGAGAGAGGGTGTTGTTGGGGAAGAAGATCATGTAGGGAGTTATTGTGTGAGGTGAGGGTATAGGAATTTAGGTGAGGGTAAGGAGTAGTTTTAGGCGTAGAATAGGGTGTTGGGTATTAAGGTGTGAGTTGTTGTATGTGTATTTAACTTATGACCCCTAAAAAAATGAAAATTAAAATAACTAAAATCCTAAAAAAAATAAAATCTACAAAAACTAAAATTAAAATAAAATAAAACTTCTAATCTATAAAATAAAACTAAAATAAAAGCAATAAAACTAAAAACCTATTAAAAACTAAAGATCTAAAAAAAAGTAAAATATAATAAAACTAAAAATAAATTCCTAAAAAATAAAAATAAAAACTAAAAATAGAAACTTAAATAAAATACAAACTCAAGTCCTAAAAAATAAATTTCTAAAAGTTCAAAAATAAAAACTAACGACCTAGAAAAATGTAAATCCAAATAAAACTAAAAAAATAAATGAATTGCTAAAAAAAATTAATCCTAATAAAATAAAATAAAAACTAAAAACTAAACACTAAAAACTAAAAACTAAAAAAGAAATAAAAATTAAATCCTAAAAATAAAAACGATTCAAACTAAAAATTAAAAATATATAAAAAAAAGGGAATAAATTAAACATACACGGCTCAGGACAGAGTTTAGGGTGGTCTAGGGTAGGCTAGGGTTACGGGATAAGGTATTTAGCTCCATCCAAAGCGCATTTGCCTCGATATATAGCTTTTGACACCGCAAATGGGCATTTGACCTACAAGATAAATATTTAAGCACATAAGACCCATATTGCGAAGAATAAGCAACTAAAGTATGTCTATTCGGGGCATAAAATGTACAGTTTTGGGTGTTTATCAATATCATACTCATATAACACAACACTAAAACGAGAAATTTCGATAAGGTATATACCACTATCGATACACCCATTCGTCCTTCGCGGATAACACTAAAGGTAACCCCACTATACCAAGGAAAATATTCACATAAATAATAACATTGTCAATATATGCACTAAACTCGACTCCCATGTGAACATAGCAATAATAAAAAGTAGTAACTCGTTCCTGACACATACAACACGCATCATCATCTGAGGATATAACTCATACTTCTGCCTTGCCAATCACCCTAGCTACTCAAATGGTTCATGGACTTAACACACCTGTCCATACCAAACCGAAAATTTCAATAACTATTACACTTGCTAGACACCATACCCTTATTCCTATACTTATTTAGGGAAATTTTTTAACGTACGGGCTTCACTCCCCACAAAATACTCTACACATACTCCACTTATCTTCGATCACATTGACTATGTTAGGGTTGTCCTTCTCTCGGACGTTGGTAGTCTCGACTCTGATGACTACCTCTGTTGTTCCCTTAGCTTTGATGGCCATAAGGAACATGCTATTGGCTTCAACAACTCTTACTGAAATCACCATCGCTCATTAATAATTCAGCTCTCTGAATCATTTAAATGGGTCCCACCTTGTGGTGCTTCACGAACACCATTTCCCCATGTCTTGCTCTATCTAAATTCTTCGGTTCTTATAGCTCCCCACACAAGGAAGCGTTTGCCTTCATTTTAACAAAACACGACATTGTTACCATCTAAATTGACCGTCCAATCAGAATTCCCCAGAAGTGCAAACATTTTTTCTTGTAAGTTACACCTACTCCATACGATGTGAGTTTCGCTAATTCATTTAATTTCTTTTCACAAAGTGACCTCTGTACGACCCTCTTATGTGAGTTCAGAATAACGTTCGCATCTTATCCTGAACATCTGATGAAGTAACTTATGGTCAACCCATACATATGCGCCTTCTTCTGATAAAATATTCCACTTCTAAGTATGGTGGTTTCCTCTCACCATTGAAACTTCGCTCTAACGAGCCAAGAAAAATCTTTCCCTAAATTTTCACTCTCGATTTTCCATACTCTAACATATGTCCAAGCCTTTGGATATTTTACCCTCGTTGGCTAAGACACGCCATTTTCGCATTTCTAGCAATTCCACTGCTGGTTCTCTTCAATGTTTCGTCTAACTCTCTCTCCCATTCTAACCTTGTTAGGTGAGTCTAATTTGACCCCACTTTTTACTATAGTGGTTCCTGGAAGTCATATGTTGTGCCTTAGCCGTCTTTACCGTCCCGGTCTTCCATGCCATAATAGGGGTGACTTCAACTACGGTCATCATTCTTGAATATACCTTATAACCGCAACTGAGCTTTGCCTCATCCTGTCCGCCCGACTTGCACGACATACTGCATTGTTCGGCACACGAACACACCCGAATGCAATTAAGATTCACTATTATATACATTATAGGAGGATAACGAAATCTCACCAAAGAAATCAACAATCCTAAACATAGGGCTCTATATCAAAGAAAGCTACGCTGGAAGCATTATAAGCCGCACAGATCCTAAAGGACACTAGAACCCGATGCTCTGATACCACCTATAACACCCCATCTAATTAAATACCAGGTAGCTACTCCTTTATTAAACTAATACAGAATATCAAGCTGGTTCAGTCTTAGCATCACTGTCGAAAACAATTAGTTACTAGCCACTTAATATTTAAAAAGAGAGATGTCAAATTTTATTAATTAAAGTAACAATAACCAAGTAATTAAATCACCAACCATCAATCGCATAAAAAATCTCATGTAAATAACTAACGTTATAAAATAAACTAAAACCAGAGTCAACACTCCAATAATAATACCAGAGTAAAATAAAACCCCGATACAAGAGTCTGAATAAATAAACCAACATCTGAAATAAAACTAAAAGTCTGAGAATGCTATCTCTAAATGGAAATGGGCGACATACCCTAACAGATGAGTAACCCTGAGTAGAATCTAATGCCGATATCCCGTAACTTTTATAGCAGCTACAACACGTCAAAGTAATGGAACTCTATGCTTAGCATCCGTGTGGCTGGGCACCTAAAATGTTTTTACAAAACAAAATAGATTTGGAAGAAAACGGGTCAGAGGCCGACGTGAAAATACTTTAAAAGTTTAGCAAGTGTTTAAATTATAATTGAACAACACATATTATAAACATGTTAGTTGCGTACTCTCACATGAGTTTCTCACCTATCAACTAATGTGCACGCCTAACGTATTCCCTTAACCCATCCTAGTTATGCCGCTAACTAACTAGTCTATACCACTCCTGCTTTCGCATTCTATTATAGGGTATCTACTCGTAACACCCAAACAAGTTATATTCATAACCCATATTCACATTCATTAAATTACTTATCTCAAGTGTTAATTACATTTTCACATTTTTAACCCATTCAATTATCTTAGTTATTCACATCTACTAAGCAACAGTGAACCAGTCCCAAGTATATATATATATATATATACATACATATAAGGCACACCTATACATATATACATATAAGGCACACCTAGGCTAAGCTGTGGTGCACGTATACTCTGCTATCAAATCCATGTACATCACGTACGTAAGGATCACGTGTTCCAAATAACTGAGGAACCATCTCAATACAAATCACACATATTGGAGGCGAACATAGTTCACATACCCATGGGTCACGCACATACCTACGCTCTCCCATGGTCAGCTGACTTATCAACTCACAAATAAGTCATTCACAGTCCTATATCCTTAAGGTACCAATCTAAATTCCCCCGATGGTGCACAAGATAAGATGGTCCTTTTCCCAAAAACCGACCTCCCGTGATAGCAAGTATGGTAGGTATGTCATACACATAAGAAATCTATACACTAGTCATTCACACAACCTAAGTAAGCATATTTCAATATAAGTATTCACACATTCCATATAGTACGTCTCGTATATAGCAAGTTAATCCCGAACATCATACGTTATATATATATATTTAACTTGATAACTCGCTCGTCGTATCAATTTGAGTACCTAAAACTAACCCAAAAAGTTACTAGGTCTCCTATTAGTTTCTAATATTATCTCAGTAACTTAAAGTCCCTCCGTTACTGTTCTTATCCTTACATGAGCATTCATTCCCATTATAGTTTCAATTCGAAGAATTTCTAACCGTATCTCACTCGTTAACCCTCGTAAGCAATAACATTCAATTCCATAAGGTAAACCATTTTTTCGGGCATCAACTAAGACCCTACTGACCTTAACTAAGTCCCACAATATCAAATTAATCACCCTAAGAATCATCATCAACCTTGGGATATTCATTAAACTTTAAGGAAAAACAATTGCCAAAAATCAGGAGGGTTCAATCGATCGAAGGAAAGGATAGATCGATCGATCATCGATCGATCAACATTCTTGGATCGATCGATCGATCAAGTAGGTATTACGAATCTGCATAATTTTTCCTACGGGTTTCATCAAACTTAACCCTCAAATCCTATACTATAATGTCCCAAACTCCCAAATATATATTCTTAACGTCATACCAACATAAATACATAATTTCTAACGTTTTAAAATCATCAAATCCAAATGGGAAATCAATTTCTGGATCAATTCACATAATTTTCATATAAATCCCTAGTTCTCCTATTTTTCTCAAGAACACTATATAATTCATTATAAATTTATAATTCTCTACCCATGAATCATAATTTTGTGGCTGCTATTGTCCCAAACGTTAAACTACATGCACGACCTACCCAATTTACGATTTCAATTCTTCAAATCCATTCAATTATCATTATTCAAGGTTATTCTCCAATTCTAACCTAACATGGATGATATATGCACTAAATGATTGCAATTTAAATCACTTGTGTGGTTATGAAGATTCTGATCTGATAAAGTAGACGGTATGGGGATGATCCTTACTTTTCGATCTATCCGGTGGTGGTGATGGTGATGTAAAAGCCTCTAAGTGGTGGTTCTCCTTTGGAAACTTGCTTCTCTTCCTCTCTAATGGCAGTTTATGATTTTTGGTTGTGAAACCATAAGGGACTCAAGTGTTGGCTGATATCATCAGTCTAAAATTCGTGGGTTACTATTCACCAAAAATAGGAATGACTAAAATACCCTCCCGGGTTACCGGTTATGCCTAAAAATGCCTCGGGACCCAAACTAAACCCCCGGCTAGCGTTTTCTGACTATATCGACCCTTTCGGACACGTTGGCGCACTTAAAACGTTCATACGTATGACCTAAAAATAAAATACTTTTAAATCCATTAAATTGGGTCCTGGCACGACTGACACGCACGTCCCAACCTAATTACCGAAACTGTTGTATTTTAAACTCCCGATAATTTTAATAAATTCAATAATCACTCAGTAATATTCAACATTATCATCATATTTAATTACTAACTCTCATCTCGTTAGTTATTTAAATCCGAATTAATTTCTAATTAATTGTTCGAAATTAATTTAATTTATCACATAATTAAAAGCCATAAAATTATGGGGTATTACACTCAGGACTGTGACCGAATCCAATACATTTATGATTTTGTAGAGTTCATGAGAGATTCTGACTCGGTAGCTTAGGATGATTTGTGTATGCCCTAGTGTATGATAGCATTTTACAGATTTGCATTCGCGAGGTAATGCTCTGGTGATTGCGGTTATACATATGTAGTGAGTGATATATATATGTACTTGTGATATGAAATTACGTACGTATATGCGTAGAAAATTTTATATGGCTTAAGACACTAAGTGTGGATAATGATTTAATAGCTGGTGAAAGTTATTGGAAATGAGTTATGTGATATTAACTTGTGAATATTGAATTGATAACTAGTGAAAGTTATTTGAAATGAAGTGATAAATAATAATTGAGAATTATAATTACTAAGAGGAAGTGAAAGCTAATTATATAAAATACGCGTGACACATGGTAATGTATGGACTTAAGGGTACTTGGTGAATAGTTAGCCGGGGAAGCATAACTAAGAGGTTAAAATGCAAACGTTAGGTGCGCACTATAATTGAGGGTTGAGTAAGGACTCATGTGAGTGAGATATCGATTTAAATATCGAAGGATACAATTATACTTATTATGCATTTTAATTACTTGGAAAATATTTTCAAAAGAATTTGGGCTCCGACCTGTTATAAAATATTTTCAAAACCTTTTACGTGTCCAACCACAGGGACGCCAACCATGATCATCAATTCCAGGTTATCAGAGCTGCAACCGCTGTGGAGTGTTGCAGGGATTGTTTAATAGTCTTTTATCTTTAAGATTCTAGATAGCATGTCGTCGAGTGTTAGTTTGTATTTCAGTTTTATTCATTTCAGTTTGGATGAATACTTTATTGAATTGTAAACCGATGAGTTGTTCGGTTAATGGATTTTATTGTATTCGAATTTAATTATGTGATTGTATATATATTTAATTATCTTAATGAGTTGTATTGCGTGGTTTAATTATAGTGTTATTTATGGCATTTTAATAAAGTTAAAATTAACACAAGACTTAATTAAAAAATACATATTTAGTAATTAATTGGTTTTCGACAGTGAAGCTAAGAATGTGCCAAATGAGATTCTTGTTTTATTTTAGTAGGGGAGTGGCCCCCCATATTTTAATAAGCGGGGTGTCACGTGCTCCTCCTCTGTCCAATAGTATACCAGAATATCGTCAATGAATACAATCAGGAATAGGTTAAGAAAATATCTGAACACCCTATTGATGAGATCCATGAATACTATTGGAGCATTAATTAGACCAAATGGCATAACCAGAAACTCATACGACCCATATCTTGTTAGAAATGTGATCTTAGGGACATTTTGCTCGCTAATGCGCAACTGGTGATATCCCGATCTCAAATCGATCTTGGAGAAGTACGCTGATCACCACTATTGCTCAAATAAGTCATCGATTCGAGGTTACGAATATTTATTCTGAATCGTAACTTTGTTCCACTCTCGGTAATCAATACACAATCAAAGTGAGCCATCCTTCTTCTTCACAAACAACATTGGAGTACCCAATGGCGATGCACTCTGAAGAATAAAACCCTACCCAAGAGCTGTTGAATCTGGTCATGCAACTCCGACATCTCTTATGGGTCCATACGATATGGTGCATGTGCAAGAGGCCTAATACCAGGCGATAAATCGATAACAAACTCCATATTCTGACTCAACGGAAAACCCAATATCTCTTGGAATACATCCGCAAACTTCCTAACCATTATGATCGAGTCTAGTGATATAACCACCTCTCGCGTGGTCTCCTCTTCAAAATAATATAGGTGAGTGCTCGACCCTCCCTCTGGAAGAGGCATCGCTACCGAGAACATCTCCTTCCCTAGAATGGAAAACACAATTATCCTACCAAAATAGTCCACTATCGTTCGATATTCTTCCAGACTGTCCATACCTAGGATAACATCATACTCAATCATATCTAACACAAGTAAGTAGGCTGCTAAACTCAGTCTCTCGATATCTATCCCCACCCCTCCACATACGGAGTGAATAAGTGCCTCACTACCCAAAGGCGAATCTACACACATGATTAGTCTATCAACTATCTCTAATAAACCGACCATACATGCCAATCTAGTAGCTATAAATAAATGTGATGCTCCCTTATCAAATAATTCCTAACCCATATAACCATGGATATTAAACGTACACTCAACTGCAGGTGGCGCTGGCGGAGCCTATGGTAACATCGTATTATGAATATTATAAACACACCCATACTGCATCTGTCCCTACTGCTGTGGAACTGCTGGTGCTGGTGTTGTAGGTGATATCTATGACTGCCACCCCTGATGAGTACCTTTCTGTTATGGGTAATATTTATTCTCGTGACTTGTTTCCCCATAATGAAAATATCTCCTTAAAAATTTTCCCTACCCCTGGCCCTGTTGGTCAAGGCGAGGTTATCCCGGTCACTGGCCCTAATGACCTCGACCTTACGGGTTGTCCCTATTGGCCCTGAAGAACGTGATGCTGATGTTGCGGGCCCTGCTAAACCTGCCCAAATCCACTGTTATTAGGCCTAAAGCCCTTAAAATATAATCTCTTAGTAGAATTAACCTATAAGGAATACCACTCCTGTTGCTGCCCAGTCTACTGAAATGGTACCTCACTAGCACCATTTCCTCCTGACCTACTCGACTTGCTAGAGTCCCCTGCTCTCTTTCTCCCATTTAGATGTAAGTGATGATCCTGATCGTGTAATAACACAACATTGATGACATCAGTATACGTATGTCATGTTAGGTTTCCTAAAAAGTACTGTCTAATCTTCCAATTCAACCCACCCATAAACTTCTACCTCTTATTTTCCTCAGTATTCACTTCTTCTGGCATAAAGTTTGCCAGACAAGTGAATTTTTCCTCATAATCAGCAGCCGTGTGGTCTTTCGCTCAACATCCAAAAATTTTCTCGCATTTTAGTCTGAATAGATGAAGGAAAGTATATATGGGCAAACCGCACCCAAAACTCTGCAATAGGCATCGTATCACGCTCCTCTGCTGTAGTGACTAACTCCCACCACTGTAGCGCGGCACCCAAAGGCTTAAACATTGTTAACATCTTCCTCTGGGTATCGCTACACTCAACCATATGAAGGTGGTGCTTCCTTTTTCCACACAGATGACCCCGAGTGGACCTAGACGGTGGGGGCCGCCGACTGCTGATGCTGAGCCATAACGATCATTATGGCATTGACCGCCTGAGAAATGATGTTAGTCACCTTTGCGGCTATCACGGTCCCCTGTGGCACCTGAGGCCTTTATTGTTCTTGTCCCACATTTGCACCTCTAGAGGTCGTAGCCCGTCGTGCTCTCCTAGGCAGCATCTGAAACCAGATCGAATTTGCATAAGTCCATAGTTAATACAAATTATATCAACAGAAGAACGTATATGCATAAATGAGTGCAACAGTCCTAATAATAGGGCTATATATCAAAGAACGCTACGCGGTAATCGTCATAAGTCCGAACAAATCCTAAGGACTCTAGAACCTGATGCTCTAAGACCATGTAATACCGTGTGTGTGTGTGTGTGTGTGTGTGTGTGTGTGTGTGTGTGTATATATATATATATATATATATATATATATATATATATATATATATATATATATATATATAATTGGATATTTAAATTATGCGGGTGACACATAATTTAATTTAATCCCAAAATAATGAGAAAATAAATAAATATTAATTTAGAGTGAAATGAATTAATATTTATGCGACTATGTATTTACTGGTGTGTTAGGGTAAATAAAATTGAAGTAAGTCGTAAGTAAGTAAACGTGACAGAATTTAATAATATCTCGAGTGGGGCATGTTTGATTAAATTATATTAGGTTGAGATGAGAAAATTTGATAAGTAATTCGGATGATGATTCTAACTACACGGTTGATCCGAAATGGGTCAAAATAGTCAAAATTATGTATCCGAGAGTTGTGTGTGGGTCTCATGAGCTTTTTAGACTAGACAAAACTAAAATAAGGGTAATATGGTCATTTTAATGACACATGAGTAGTAAATTTAGGGTTTAGACTTGAAAGGAAAAGTCATTGTCACAATCCCAGAGGTTAAGTTGAGTTATACAAAGAGTTAGAGAGAAAGTGAAAAGCAATTAGAGGATAAATTCAAGAGTGCAGGAGGAAAGTGAAGAGTAAACATGAGAACTCAAGAGAAGATTGATTGGGGGAAGATTGTTGAAGCATTCTGGACTAGGATCATCACCAAATGGATTTCTTCACACAAATTTAGACTTTACAAATGATTAAGGAAAGTAATAACTTGCTTAGTAGTTTGTGTTTGTAATTCAATTCATATCAATGTTTGTGAAAATTGATTTAGGTGGAATTCATATGAAAATGGGGTTTGGGGACATAAATTTCATAGTATTGAGACATGAATTATATGAATTAAAACCTAGAAATAGGAACTCATGTAGAAAGATTGATTCTTATGAGGTCTGAAATTTAGGAATTATTGGATTAATGTGAAAGTTATTCAATTGTGGGAAAATGATGATGAAACCCATGTAGTTGTCCCGAATATATGAATTGAATATGAAAATGGATTAGTTCGATAGTTAGAAGTGTTGGTGAAGGAAAATTCGTTTGGGAATCTTATTTTTAGAGAAGAGAAAAGAAAATGGGTGAAAATTGATAAATTTCGTAAAGGGATGAATCTGGGTAGTTCTGGAGGGGCGAACCGGTATGCCCTCAAGACGAACCGATTCTCCCTCAAGCCAAAACTATTTGGAACCCCATGTTATGCACATATTGTTCATTTTTAAGGTTTTGTTCTTGAATTTAATTTCGGGGTGAATTATGATTTCCGGGAATAGGTTGGGACTCTTGGAAAAATGGTTAACAATGATATAAATACCTTATGAAGAGTCGGAATATATCCGGGGTAGGAAATTGAGTATTTGGGGGGAACTTATACTTGAGAAAATTGTTAATGGATCAATAATGAAAATTCGAGAAAATAGGGATACATGCTATTCGAGAAAGGTATGTGTCCAGAATTAATATTTTGATAATCAATTAATTAATTGAGTAATTAAATAATTGAGAAAGGAAACGATATTCAAAATTATTAGGCTACATGCTGGGAGTGATAGGCACGATTAGCTGAAATTATTTGGAAAAAATATATATGGATATAGAGACAGTATATATATATATATATATATATATATATATATATACCAATCTATTGCTCTCAGGGAGGTTGCGCACCGTGGGTGATCTCTCCTGAAAAAATCCTGCAGGTGTAGTAACGGTCCTAGGGTCATAGGGACATACATGCCCACCCTATGTGAGGTTAGACCCCTAGTGAGGTGATTTGTGGTATGGTCATGGCTCATTGTCTTAGGACTATGACTGCCTCTAGTACGTTTGTGACTGTTATAGAGTTCGGTGTGAGATTCTAACTCGGTCGCCCAAGATGATGTGTGTATGCCCTGGAGCATGATAGCATTGTAAAGACTGCAACCTGTGAGCTTTGAGTATGAGGGATGGTTATTATACACGAAATATGTGTGCTTATTGTTGTATATTATTACGTATATAAATGTGCCGAAATTATATACGGGCTTAAGACACTATTTGTGAATAATGATTTAATAACTACTGAAACACTACATCAAAAAACATCATTTATGTCAGTTTAAAAGTTGATGTTATGTCAGATAAATGTAAATTGACATAAATGATATTTATTTATGTTAATTTGGCTTTAAAAGTACATTTTAATTTCAATTTAAGTAAAATTGAGATAAAAAACAAACCATTTATTTCATTTTTATATATAAAGGACATAAATATAATGTTAATTATTTTAGCAAAAGGAGAAAAGAAGAAGGCCTTTTGTTTTGTACTCCGGCTCCAAATTTTTCTCCTCAAAATTCTTTCCCAGCTCTATCTCTACATCTCGCTTTCACAACTCTCTCTCTCTCTCTCTCTCTCTCTCTCTCTCTCTCTCTCTCTCTCTCTCTCTCGGATGTACAACTCTCTCTCTTTTCACCTCCAGCGGGGGCAAGATTCCATCACGCAGGTACAAACAACTCACGATTATCTTAAATTTCTAGGGTTTTCTAGATTGAGTTCTAATTTATGTTTGATTTGTTATTGATTTTTGTTATTATTTTTGGATTTGAATTTATGTATATATATGGATTGGTCAAATTTTTGTATATATATGGATTTGAAAATGTTTGAAAACCTAATCCATTTCTCTTCCTTTTGAATATTGATTACTTTGTGAATACTGATTTTATGTTTTTGTTTGGTATTTCTTAGCAGTACTTATGTAGGAGATTTCTTCTTTTTCAACGGTTGTCATCCTTCTTTTCAAATGTAAGATTTCTATAGTGATGATTTTTTATTTATCTATACGTCAATTTTGAAAACGTGATTTTTAAAAAAATATTGCTTTTTTTTCTCTTTGTATTAACTATTGGATCATCTAACCCAAAACCAATTGGTGATGAGTGGAGGGGCCCCAAGATCTTATATATTGTGGTGCAAGCCTCTAATTTTCCCATGTGGAACTTTATGTCTCAATACTTGGCTATCATAAACTGATGTTGTTTCCTTTTTTCTGAGAAAACTAAGGTATTTTCTCTGTTTTATTTCCATATTTGTGTGTCAATTTTGAAAAAACGTTATTTAAAAAACTAGGGCATTTATTTTTAGTAGTTGTGTGATCTAATTTTGTTATTATTTTGAATTGGTTGTTTTGATACGAAGTTAATTAGAAATGCAGAGTATGTTTCTCATTATTTCTTCTATGTTTCTCATTATTTCTTCTTAACTATATATCACCATGTATGATCATAATTAATGTTTAAACGCTCAATGAAATATGTGTGCAACTGGTATTGTTGGGCCATGTTCATGTTTTGTAGTGTTGCGTTCATACCCAATTCATTAATAGTCGTATATAGTTCTTATTTTCTCATATTGTATTTGTATTGTGCTTAAATTGTTTAATACTCTCTCCCTCCCAAAGTTATCTCAAATTATGTATGTGCATGTGTATATGTTTTAGGTTTTGGGTATCCCAGGGATGTGGATACGAATGGTTTGAAGGAATACATGAGAAAATTTGGAGATTTGGAGGATTGGATTGTCATGAAGGTTTGTATTTCTTTATATTTGGTATGGGATGTTTTCATTCTAGTTTTATTTTAATCGTTTTAAATTGTATGCGCCTTTGTTGAAAATATGGAAATTGACACTAGGTTTGTTCTAATTGTTTGTGCCATCACTATAGAAAATTGAGACTGTATGTTAAATTTTGTTATGCTAGATTATTACTTGACTCCTTCCATGTTTTGTAAGTATGCTTATTGTTATTGTATAAGTATGTTTGTACTTATTCCATTATAAGTCTGCTTATTGTATTGTTCCATGCTGCTTATTGTATTGTTACATTTTGTTGTTGTATAAGTTTGTACCTTATTCCATACTGCTTATTGTATTTCATCTTGTTTTAGGGTCTGGGTTTGTTTGTTTGGGTTTGGACATCGACAAAGTTCCGAAGGGCTTTGAATTGAAAACGAGTTATGTGATATTAGCTTGTGAATATTGAAATAATAACCAGTGAACATTATTTGAAATGGAATAATAAATTATAATTGTTAAACGAAAGTGAAAGCTAAGTATATGAAATATGCGTGACATAGGGTAGCATATGGACTTAAGGGTACTTGGAGACTAGTTAGGCGGGGTAGCATAACTAGGATGTTGAAATGCAAACGTTAGGTACATATTATAGTTGAGGGGGTGAGTAATGACCAATGTAAATGCGACACCAATTTAAATATGGAAGAATGCACTCATTATTTTTATGCATTTTAATTACTTGCAAAATATTTTTAAATGAATTTGGTCTCTGACTCATGTGAAATTCATTTTTAAAACCTTTTAGGTGTCCAGTTACAGGGAGGCCAAGCATGATTATTCTACTAGGTATCGGAGCTGCGAACTTTGTGGAAAGTTGCAGGATTTGATGTAGTCGCTTCTATTATCTCATTCTAGTTAGGATTCTTTTCATATTCGGGAGTGTGCGCAAGTCAGTCAAATTATTTTATTTTACTTCCCATATACCGATGGATTATTCGGTTAAGTTTGCATGTATTGGATTTTAGTTTCATATTTAATATGTGATTGTGGACTTTTGTTGGTGTTGAAATAAATATAGGTCTGATTATGGTTTTGTTGTGTCATATAAAAAAGACTAAAATTTGACCTGACTTAATTTTATAATAGGTAGTTACTAATTAATTGGTTTGACCACTCGTTATTTTAATAAGCAGTGTGTCACACCTAAAAGACAATTTAAGATAGGTTTTCTATTTTTTCGTACTCCATATGGTGAAACAAGTGTTTTGATTGATGGAATTATTTTATGCAACTGATAAGCTGTGAGAAGTGCCTATACCCATAAATTATTTTGCAAAATTAATTAACATATAATTAATCATATTTGTAAGGGCTTTATTATTTCTTTCCGCCAATCCATTTGCTAACAAATCATGCTACTGATCTCCCAGAACCATTCTTACGTGGTGATATGTTTGTTGTTAAAATATCGAAGGAAATATATGAATCTTGTGTGAAACAATGTGAAAAAATACTTATTGGGAGATTTATTCTCCCGAAAGGAGAATGACCATGGACTCCTCTACAACTCAAAGAAAAACTCAATTTAGTATGGAGACTACCTGCTAATGGGAGATTCATACCTCTAGGCAATGGGTATTTTGATATTAACTTCTACTCTATTGAAGTCAAGAACAAAATTTGGCTAATGGGAACTCTTTTAATTAAGCCTGACATGTTTAAGCTATTGCCTTAGGTGCCAAACTTCAAGCCTGGAAGCCACATGCAAACCAATGCTCGGGTATGGGTTTGTTTTCATGATATTATCCAAGAATACTGGCATCCTCGATTACTCTTTAAAATCGACAGAGGCATAGGAATCCCGATTAAGTTGGCCAGTGCTAAGGCAAATAGATGACTTGGTCACTATGCTATAATTATAGTGGATGTTGATTTTTGTCAATAATTAGTGCGCAAACTATTAGTTGATCGTAATAACTATAGTTTTGTTACCAATATCTGATATGAGAGGCTTCCTAAAATATGTTCTTAGTGTTATGTTATTGTTCATAATCTATAGAAGTGTAAATTGAAAAAAAAAATGCAAACTAATATTAAGGAAAATAATAAAGGTAAAGTGGAAGAAAGGAGAAAGCCTAAGCCAACTCAACAAATCTACCAGCCTGTCACTGCTAACGTGGATGAAGTAGTAACTCTCTTAGTTCCTAATGAGACCATCATTAAGAAAAGTGATCCATCTACTGATGCATTACATGACCTTATGATGCAAGGAGACTCCAACACTGTGCTTGAAGAGGGGGGAACTGTTCAGCAAAAATGGGCTGACTTGATGGATACTATTTTTAATGTGAATATGGAGATGGGAGATCCATATAGAGGACTCAATATAGAAAAAGTGGAATATTTCACCATCGTCATTTCAAAATCAAGCGAAAAAAGATCAAAACAGAAAGAGAAGGCGATAAATGGACAAAAGACAAAGTGAGAAGATGGATGATTTAAATGAGACTAAACTCAACTCTAGCAATGATAATACCGCCAATTATAATCTTATTGCGCTAAAACAGTCCTATGTTAACCAAACAAGACCATAAAACTCATTTCAAAATTTTACCAAATACTTGGTGTGCGAAAAACACCCAAGACCTTGTTCCTAATGAAAACCAAGTGTGCAAACTCAAAATGAATCTAATCAACAATCAACAAGTAGGATAACAAGAACACACAAGAAATCAAAGAAAAGAAATGACAACAATATAATGTGGTTCACCCAAACAAGGGTTACATCCACAATGGTAGGATTTCTTCTTTCTTTGATAAATGGAGGAACCACAAGGTTACACACTCACACTCTTTATCTCTCCAAGAAAGTCACTCACAACCAAGCACAAGAACTAATCTGAAACAAGAAGCTCTCACTCAATTTTCTCTTTGAAAACTCACAAAATTCTGAACTCTAAAGCTGAAAAACAACACTGCCTTAAAAAGAAAAAATAAGATTATATTTATAGTTTTTCCTCAAAAGGGCAATTTTGTAAATATCGAGAAAATATGTTTTTCTCCCAAAACAGTCGTGAACCAACGAGAAGCCATTGGAGAGAAAAAATACGCCACAAACTCCACCTTGGCGATCCAAATGATCCAACTAAAATCCGAGAATGAAAACCATTGAACCTGCTTGTAGATCACCCTAAAATCTACCAAGCTCAATGCGGCTCCACCTAACCGAGGAGCCTCTCCTCGAACTTCAATTAGAAGTGAGATTTATAAGCTTTAGGCAATATCTAAACTTCTACTTAGTCACAGGTTTGGTGAGGAAATCTGTTACATTCTCATCCGTGTGCACCTTCTCAATCAAAACCTCGCCGGAATTAACCCAATCTCGAACTCTATGATACCGCACATCAATATGCTTTGTGCGGGCATGATACACTTGATTCTTAGCCAAATGCATATAACTTAAACTATCACAATGAAGAAGACCACTCTCTTGCTTCATCCCCAATTCACTCACCAAACTCTTTAACCAAACTGCCTCCTTTGATGCTTCCCTAAGTGCCATATACTCCGCCTCCGTAGTAGACAAAGTGCTTGTCGCTTGTAATGATGTTGAAATCTTGCACCACCAGATAAGTGATGATGAGCTCAAACAATAGTAACCATGGCAGCCATAAAGATGTAAGTGTATAAGTATGTAGAAGGAGATGAGTATAAGAGGAGTAAGACAATGATGTATAACGGTTCATCCAATTTGTCCTACATCCACTGTGAGTGTGTGTATTCCACTAAGTATGGGCACTAATGGCCTTGGATACAATGCACATAAGCTCACTTTCTCTTTTTACTGTGTATAAGCAGAGTTTTTGCTATGGTTAGAATTATCCATCCCCCTGTAGGGTTGTAGGTGATAAGTATATATAGGTCTTGGGGGGTGTAGTGTACCCCCCCAGGTATGCATGGTGCATGTCAATGGTGATTTAGCCAATCTCCTGTTGACACCTGTAGATGCTAAATGATGACATAATATTCCCTCACGTGAGGGTGTGATTTGGTTATAATGGTCTCCCACGTGCCATGTGATCCTCACGCGCACTGTTCCACGCGTCTCCCAAACCACGCACTGTGATGATGTCACCCTCGGCCTTTGATATAGGTCGAGGGCAAAGTTCCTTCCAACAATGAGTCTGGCCTAATTTGGTCCTCGTACTGTCGTACCCTCGAAGGGTCGTCTAGAGCCTGATGAAGGGTCGGCCCCCTGAGGGATCGTCCGGAGCCTGATGAAGGGTCGGCCCACTGAGGGGTCGTCTGGAGCCTGATGAAGGGTCGACCTCTGAGGGGTCGTCCGATTGGAGGGCGCCCTCTGCCTGGCCAAGGATATATATGGGCATATCAATCACCCCCCAGCCCCTAGCCATGGATGTTGTTGAGATGGCTGAGGGATAGTGTTGTAATTGAGATGGGTGTATGATCAGTTAGGTGAGTGACACCTGTTAAGCTTATATGACACCTAGGCAGGTACTCATTGTCACTTCAGTTTCCAAGGCGTGGCGGCTGCACACTTTGCCTGGGGCTTTGTTCCCTAATGATGCCCTCCTCGTGGGTTGTGCTCTGCATTGGTTAGTGGGCCCACTCATTGGAAAGGTATTTAAATAATTTTTTAAAGTTACCTTTCTTCTTCTTCGCGCCTGAACCCTCTCTCTCTAGCTCCCAGCCTTCTTACCATTTCTGCAGTTTTCAAACCTTCAAGCTTGGCAGCTTCGCCATTTCTACTCAGGTAACACCTCGACCTTAGTGCCCTACTTATCTTCATTTCTGTTTGTTTTCGTGTTTTAAACTCATAGGGTTAGATTTTCTTAGGCTGTTCCATAGCTTTTCAGGTGTAACCTTCGGTAAGCTGTTCTTGAATTGTTCTTGATAGGAAACCCTTCAATTCCTTGGTTTTGATCTAAAAGTCCACCCTGGTCAATTGTGAGATTTGTTTGTAGTTAGGTTACCCAAATTCTTCTAAGTGTAGGGTCTCCCCCTTAATGCATAGGAGGATTTATAATTTAGTCGAGGAGTTCCCATCCTTGCGAGAGAAGCTTTTCATAGAGATCAGACGAGTAGAGGAAGAGGAGGAGAGAAGACGAGGGGCCGACCCTAATTGGGTACAACCCATCTTCCCCATTCCTCTTGCCACAATAAAGCCATTTGAGCCATCTGAGTCTTGTGGGTCATCCTATCGTCCAGCCGAGAGTTATTCAGGAGAGATGGGTGAGAGAGCGTCGTCGCCAACTGACACTGGACCTTCTGGGAGAGGCGAGGTGTCTGACCTAAGCCCAGGCCGACAGGCCGAGGGTATGGTTGCTTCCGAGGCCGTACCTATGACTACTCTATCTCCTTATGCCTTCCATATGGCTTTTCCCCAGAGGTCTCTGACAGGTGATGAGGCCGAGGGAGAGGGGACAGAGGACGAGGGTGAGGACTCAGATGTTGACCAGGTTGATACCTCCCATACCTCGTCCTATATCTCCTTAGTTAGGGATCGTGACCTCTTATTGTGGAGGCATGCCTATGGAGTGTCCCCCGACATAACTATGAGGGTTCCCTCTGAGTCTGAGAGGGTCTTCGAGGGTGAAGAGGGAGAGGTTGCAGTATATGAACAAATGTTCAAGGTTGGTGTTAGATTCCCCCTGTATCCTGTTGTCTTAGATATCTTGTCAGCCCTCGGCGTTTCCCCCTCTCAGCTTCCTCCCAACTCCTGGAGGACGATCCTTGGCTGCATCTCCTTGTGGAAGAAAGCTTTCACTGATGAGCCCTCGGACGACGTATTTTTGGCCTGTTACAATATCACCTCCTCGTCTAAACAGCCTGGGTACTATCACCTGGGGCGAGGAGGTCTGACAAAAAACTTCTCCACGTGGCACAAACCTCCAACCACGATTGGAATAAGAGATTCTTCTTTATCTATGGAGAATGGGAGTTCTCCGCTGAGGCGCAACCTGTAGCCGATGGTCCGAGGGTCCTCAAAAGATGGTCTAACCCTTCAATGAAGGCCAGGTCAGACCCCGGACTTAGTCTGGAAGAGAAAGACATAGTTGAATATCTGAGAGGACGAGAGAGAGGGGGTGAACTTGCAAAGTTTGAAGATCTGATGACCCCTCAGTTCCTCAAGGAAGCTGGTCTGAGGGTCAGCCCCCCTAACAGAACTATGTGAGTTATATTTATTTTTTCCCATTCATTACTTTCTTCAAGTGTTTCATCTTTGCCTCTGCATTTTTCTGACGTGTCGTCCTCCTTTCAATTCGTCCCTCTGGTATATCGGATCAACTTTAGAAAATGACTGCTCCCAGTTTACTATCAGGTCTAGGCAAAAAGAAAGGCAAGGAGCCTCAGCAAGATCCGAGGAATATGAGGGCCGTGGGGCCAACGGTTGTTGAGTCGACTGCTGACAGTCATAAAAGGAAAGAGCTTGAAGCTCCTGCTGACCCTCGGTCGGACTCAAGGACGAGAACGAAGGTAGAGTCATCCGAGGGGGCTAGTTCCTCTTCTAGCATGGGGGCCTTCTAGTCCCAGAACTTGGCACTTCTGAAGGCCGAGCCATCCTCCCTCATCGCGAACCTGAGGGCAGCCAAGGCGTCCATGTTTTTAGCCCCCTCGGCCGCTGATTATGAATTTCTGTCAAAGATGCCTCCAGTAAAAGTGTATGACTATGGTCTGCATGCCCTAGCTCAGGTATTTGTTCTCCGTTCATTCCCTTAGTTGCATTCTTTCACTAACTATTTTCTCGGCCTCTTGATAACTATTTATTATTTCTGTGCAGTCTGTATGCGCCTTTACCTTGGCTACTAAATGGATGGCTGAGAACCAACACAAATTCCATGAAGCCGAGAGAGCCATCCATCACGAGGCCGATTTACAGACGGAGCTGGAGACTGTAAGGGCTGACCTAGAGAGTGCCATAATTGAACACGCAAGGGTTCTGGATGAGCTGACGAGGTAGCATAATACAGACATGGCGGCCAAGGAATTGCTTATTAAGGAGAGGGACGAGGCCTTGACCAACATGGGGGCTCAGCACAAGACTGAGCTATCTGAGGCAGTGAAGAAGGTAGAGGCCGATGCTGTGGAGGCCTACAAACTCTCAGACGAGTTCCAAGGCTTCGGTCTTAAGTACTTAGAGTGGGGGATTAGGACGGCCTGTTGGTGGGTCGTCCTTAAGTTTGCTGACGCAGTATCATCCATCCGCCCCTCTCTTGAGGCAGTTCAACTGGACGATCCACTTATTGCTGAAGCCCTAGCCTAAGTGGAATCTCAGCATGTCGAAGGCACGGGCACATCTGAGGCTCGGCCTGTCATGGTCATAGAAGAATATCCAATAGATGTTGAGGCCTTGCCCTCTGACATTGCTCAATAGGGTGGCTGTCTGTAGCCCATACCCTGTTCGTGTAATTCATATTTTTGTACTCTTTATCAGACGAACATCTTCATTTTGTAATGTAATATAATGCCTCTCTGTCTTCTGTTTTTGTCTCTCGTATGTCTTTCATTATGATGTTTTTAACAATATCACTGACCCCTCCCTCGTCTTTCTTGAGGACAATGGTAGGGTCGTCCCCTCCATTGACCCTCATTATAGGCCGAGGGTTATAATTACCAAATTAATGGTTTTTAACAGTCTTCCCTCGTCTTTCTTGAGGACAATGGTGGGGTCGTCCCCTCCATTGACCCTCATTATAGGCCGAGGGTTATAATTACCAAATTAATGGTTTTTAACAAAGTCTTCCCTCGTCTTTCTTGAGGACAATGGTGGGGTCGTCCCCTCCATTGAGCCTCATTATAGGCCGAGGTTTATAATTACCAAATTAATGGTTTTTAACAGTCTTCCCTCGTCTTTCTTGAGGACAATGGTGGGGTCGTCCCCTCCATTGACCCTCATTATAGGCCGAGGGTTATAATTTCCAAATTAATGTTTTTTAACAAAGTCTTCCCTCGTCTTTCTTGAGGACAATGGTGGGGTCGTCCCCTCCATTGACCCTCATTATAGGCCGAGGGTTATAATTACCAAATTAATGGTTTTTAACAAAGTCTTCCCTCGTCTTTCTTGAGGACAATGGTGGGGTCGTCCCCTCCATTGACCCTCATTATAGCCGAGGGTCATCCTCTGAAGATGTTTCCAAGTGTACTAGAACTAATAAACACAAGATGAGAGGAAACACTGATATTTCTCATTAATTTTCTAAGTGTTCTATCGGAGCAACACCTATTACAACTGTCGTTTGATAGGACTTTACAAAACTACTGATAGTATTTCTTCAAATGATTTACATTCCAGGGGTTGGAAAAGGGCTCCCCCTCTAGGTTTTCTAGTCTATAGGTCCCAGAGACGACTTCATCGATGACCTTATATGGGCCATGCCAATTAGGATGGAGCTTGTTGGGCTTCTACCAAGTCTTTTTGAGGACCAAGTCCCCCACCGCAATTGGTCTCTATTTCACCCTCTGATTGTAAAACCTTCCAGTCCTCTACTGGTAGGCGGCCTGCTTTATCTCGGCATCTTCCCTCCTTTCCTCAATCAGGTCTAAGTCGAGTCTCCTCTCTTATGTATTTCTCTGGGGGTCATACATTTGGACCCTATGAGTAGGAAACCCAATCTCGGTGGGGGTGACGGCTTTTGAGCCATAAGCTAGCATGAATGGGGTCTCTCCGGTAGAGGTCCTCGTTGTCGTCCTGTAGGCCCACAGCACGGCATATAATTCCTTGACCCATCTTCCTTTTGCCTCCTCAAGCCTCTTCTTGATTCCATCTAGGATTTTCCTATTTGTAACTTCTGTTTGCCCATTGGCCCGAGGTCGGCCCGGGGTAGAGAAGAATTGTTTGATACTCACCCTTTCACAGTACTTCTGTAGAGAGGTATTCTTGAACTGAGTCCCGTTATCTGAGATGAGGGTGTTGGGGAGACCATATCTGCATATAACATTTTTCCAGATGAACTGGAAGGTCTTTTGCTCTGTAATCGTGACCATCGGTTCGGCCTCCACCCATTTTGAGAAATAGTCAATCGCTACGATGAGGAACCAATAGTTATTGACTGCCCTTGGTAAGGGTCATACTAGGTCGATCCCCCACACTACAAATGGTCATGGGGATGTAATATAGGTAAGAGGCTGATGGGGTTGGTGAGGGATGGTGGCAAATCTCTGGAATTTATCACACTTTTTTACATATACCGCGACATCTTTCCCCAAGGTCGGCCACCAATAACCTTGGGTGATCACCCTCTTCGCTAAGTATCTTCCCCCAATGTGGCTTGAGCACGATCCTTCGTGCACATCTTGCAAAATGGAAGGGACTTCAGAGGGGTGCACACACCTAAGTAAGGGGAGCAAAAACCCCTTTTTGTACAAAGTGTCTCTGATGACAATGAATTTTGCAGCCCTGTATCTCAGCTTCTTCCTTTCTTGCCTTTCTTCTGGCATCTCTCCCTCTTTAATGTATCTGATCAGGGGATCCATCTATGAAGCTTCCTGAGAAACATTCAGGCAATTGCCAAGTGTTCCCTCAGCATCTTCAATAGTTGGTCGAAGCAAAATTTCCACTAGGACCGTCCTCCTGATGTCTGTCCTAGTTGCCGAGGCCAACCTAGCAAGGGCGTCAACTCGACCATTATCGAGCCTAAATATCCTCTTTAACCTTACTTCTCTGAAGCTCTTCAGTAATGATCGCACCTTCTCAAGGTACCTAGCCATCCTCTCGTCCTTGGCCTTATAAGCTCCTAGTATCTGATTCACTACTAGCCTCGAATCACTATGAACCAAAATCTGGCCGACACTAAGAGATCTGGCCAAGGAGAGGCCTGCTATCAAGGCCTCATATTCGGCCTCGTTATTGGAGGCCTTAAAGTTGAACCTCAAGGCGTACTCAATGTCTGTGCCATCAGGTACTGTTACTATTGATCCAGCCCCACTCCCGCTTTCGCAAGAGGACCCATCAACGAAGAGACTCCACATGACATGTTCTTCCGAGAAACTTCCCTCGGTGAGTGACCCCTGTCTAAAGAGATATCTTCCCTCTTCATTTTTATTCACTTTCCTTTTAGCGGTGCTTGTCTCAGCCTTATCTGCAGGTGTGTCGGTGAGCTCACCTTGTCGGGTATCTATCTTCCCGAGGCTCTCACCCTCGGCTTCATCATCTTCCCAAGTAAACTCGGCCACAAAATCTGCCAATGCTTGCCCCTTAATGGCCGTCCTAGGCTGATACACTATGTCAAACTCCCCCAGTTCTATAGCCCAGGCCATTAGCCTCCCTGATTTTTTAGGCTTGCACAAAACCTGCCTAAGGGGAGAGCCGGTGAGGATGACTATTGTATAGGACTGGAAGTATGGCTTCATCTTTCTCGATGCATGGATCAAGGCATAGGCCAACTTCTCCATCCTTGGATATCTTTGCTCTGCCCCTGGAGTGCCTTGCTGTTAAAATATATGGGCTTCTGTACCCCGTCTTCGTCTCTCACAATGGCTGCACTGATGGTTGACTTTGAGATGGCGAGGTACACATAAAGTCATTCACCCTGCACGGGCCATGACAACAGCAAGGGAGACCCCAGGTATGATTTTAACTCCTTGAAAGCCTCATCACACTTTTCACTCCATTCGAAGGCTTTTCTGAGAATTTTGAAGAATGGTAGACACCTGTCTTTGGCCCTAGACACGAAGCTGTTCAAGGCAGCAACTCTCCCTGTGAGTCTCTGAACGTCTTTAATGGACTTGGGGGTATTCATCTCAACAAGGGGCTTTATCTTTTCAGGACTGGCCTCGATGCCTCTTTGGTTGACAATGAACCCCAAAAACATCCCTGCTCCGACCCCGAAGACACACTTGGCCGGGTTGAGCTTCATCTGGTATTTATCCATCGTATTAAAGGTCCTCTCCAGGTCTGCCACATGATCCTCTGCCTTCAAACTCTTAGTCATCATGTCATCTACATAGACCTCCATAGACTTCCCAATTTGGTCTTCAAACATTTTATTTACAAGGCGTTGGTACGTTACCCCCGCATTTTTTAGGCCAAAGGGCATGACCCTATAACAGTATGTCCCCTTGTCAGTAATGAAGGTTGTCTTCTCCGAGTCTTCAGGGTTCATGAATATCTGGTTGTTCCCTGAATAGGCATCCATAAAGCTCATGAGCTCATTGCCTGCGGTAGCGTCTGCCATCTGCTCAATGCGGGGGAGAGGGAAGCTGTCTTTGGGACAGTGTTTGTTGAGGTCAGTGAAGTCCACGTACATTCTCATCTTCCCGTTGGCCTTTGGGACAATGACTTCATTGGACAGCCATTCAGGGTAGATGACCTCTCTGATAAATTCAGCGTCTTCTAATTTTTTGACCTCATCCCTTATGACCTCATACTTTTCTTTAGAGTAAATTCTCCTCTTCTGCTTTACCGGCTTTGCTCCCTCTACCACATTAAGCTTATGGCATATGATTTCAGGGTCGATCCCCGGCATATCTACATGACTCCATGCAAAGACGCTTCGTCTTCTCCTCAACAGTTTAATGAGGTCTTCCTTGATATTGGGCTTCAGAGACTTGCCGACTTGGATGATTTTTTCCGGGTCATCCTCATCGAGGGTGATGGATTCTACCTCTTCTGCGGCCTCTCCTTTCTTTAGCTTCGTCTCATCCCTGGGGTCTAGGGTATCAATATTGTAAGTGGTTGTAGCCCTCTTGTGTGCCTCTCTTTCTTCAGCGGAGTTGTAGTAACATTCTCGCGCTGTTATCTGGTCTCCCTAAACTTCCCCACCCCATAAGGGGTAGGAAATTTAATCATCTGATGGATCTTAGACGGCACAGCTTCAAACCCCTTGAGGGCCACACGCCCCAGTATGATGTTGTAGGCCGAAAACACGTGTTCATCCATTACAAAGAAACTGACCTTCTTGGTAAGCCATCTCGACCACTCGTCCCCCATCCTGACATCGGCCTCATACACTCTAAGGGGATGAACCTTTTCCCCACTGAACCCAATCAATGGATGATGGTATGGGACGAGTCTAGCACGGCTGAGACCTAAGGCTTTGAAGCACGGCCAAAACATTACATCTGCAGAACTTCCCCCATCGACCAATATCCTCGGCACCTCACACCCGTGCACCCTAGTTGTGATGACGAGTGGGTCATCGTGTGGGGCTAGGAGGCCTTTAAAGTCCATTCTTGAGAACCCCACTATCAGAGTGTCCATATCGACCTTCTTCCTCTTTTCTGACTTGACCTCCAAAGAGGTTGAGTGTACCGTCTTCATCACTGCCTTGGCCTTAGCCACATGGGCCTTCCTGTTAGCGACCTTAGACCCTCCTCCTGCTAGACCCCCGGAGATCATTCCCACTCCAAGCGAGATTATATTAAGCCTCTTGACAGGGCCTTGGTCATCTCTCGACGGGAGGTTAGGGTCGTCCTCATCATCAGAAGGGTCGTCCCCTCTTTTTTGAGGACCTTCTTTACATATATCACCTCGCTTTTTTCTAGGGTTGTCCCCTCGGCCCCTCTTGAAGGCACCTTCGTCGACGTACTTTCTGAGCTTCCCTTCTTTCAGCATCTTCTCAATCTCATCTTTCAGAGCGAAACATTTTTCTGTTATGTGTCCATGGTCTTGGTGAAATTCTCACCATAGATTTTTATTCCTCTTGTTGGGGGCTGCCCTCAACTTCTCAGGCCACTTAAGAGACCGGTCACTCTTTATCTCATTGAGAATATGTTCACAGCTGACCGTTAGAGGGGTGTAACCAGGGAACTTGTCGTCCATAGACCTCTCTTTCCCCTCTTTGTTCTTCTTAGGGTATTTACCCCCAAAAGCCCCTCCTTTTTCATCTTCGTATTTTGCGATCATCGCCTCTTCGACGTTCATCACCTTTCCTGCTGTTGACAGCAATTTAGCCATCGTCCTCGGAGGGTTCCATAACAGCTTCCCCTTTTGGAGTCCTCCAATTAGGGCTGTCATAGCTATGCTCTCCTCATAGTCTTCCACCTCCAACTTTTCTTTGTTGAATCTGGCTATGTAGTCTCTTAGACTCTCATTCTTCCCCTGCTTAACATAGAGCAGGTGGGTGGTCTTCTTCTGTGGCCTCATCCCAAAGCAAAAGTTGTGGATGAACCGGTCTGCCAACTGCTTAAAGTTTTCAATGGAGTTTTTTTTGGGAGAGATGTGTACCAGACATGTGCAGCCCCAGTCAGGGTACCAGAGAAGGCACGACACCTCATCTCATCTGAGATAGAGTATATGTCTGCTGTTGATTGATACATCTCAATATGGTGGACAGGGTTGGTGCTCCCGTCATATCTTGGTGTGACCACAGGTGGCTTGAACTTTGATGGCGTAGGGAAGTTGACTATCTTCGCCACAAAGGGTGAGCCCATGGTGTATCGCCTTTGAAGAGGGTCCCGACTTTTCGGTATATCGCCAATCTTATCCTTCAATCGCTGGATCTAGTCATTCCATGGCCTCGTAGGGTCGGCCTGGCCGATGTTATCCCCTGCCGCCTCTTTGAGATGGACGGAGGGTCCTGCCACGGCTGGACTGTGTCGGCTGTTTACTTCCCCCTGGTCGTCGTCCCGTTCTATGGGCTGGCCCCCGTGGGGTCGGTCATCTGCTGCCTCCCTTCTGGACCTCGCGGCACTCCTTGACATGGATAATTTTTCCCGCAGGTCATTTACTGGGCCCAGCCTTTCAAAGGCCGACCCCCTCCTCAGGCGATCGAAAGTAGAGCCTCTCGGGCGATCGTCAGGGTTTTGCCTTCCGCACTTCCCTCTGCTCTCCTGGAGGGGTCGTATAGTATAGTTGGAGACCTCATACGGCTCCCAGCATTCTATAGGGGCCTCCTCCCCCTCCAGATCATCATACCTATCTTCAGGGCAAGGGTTTCCTTGCCTCCTCAGGCGTATACGCCGAGGGTCAACAACATCCCTACGCCGCTGAGGGTGTGCATATCTTTGCGTGGTGCTTGGGGTGGTCCCCTAGACACATGCTATCCTGGAGCTGCTGCCGGAGTAATCATCTCAGGTGAGACCCCTGGTGGTTTTAGTATGTTCTGGCTCAGAGCTATGAACTGCTCCTACATGATCCGCTGGCTCACTTCCAGAGACTTCAAGGCTGCCACCATATCAGCCATCTCAGACTGAGGTGGTGGCTGATTGGAACTGGGTCCTCCTCCATCATCCGGTGGGGGAAGTGGTGGTGGTGGCATCTCCGGTGTCATGTGTTTGAGCTATGAAGAGCTGAACTGAAGAAGGTTTGTAAGCTTGATAACCTTAATGGGTTTCTTTTAATGGTGAAACATCTCCACACAGGGGGAGGACTGGCTCACCACCAGAGTGCCCAGTGAGCTCAAGCTGTATTCAAGGAAGAGATGTCTTCTCGTTCCCACAAACGACGCCAAACTGATGATGTTGAAATCTTGCACCACCAGATAAGTGATGATGAGCTCAAACAATAGTAACCATGGCAGCCATAGAGATGTAAGTGTATAAGTATGTAGAAGGATATGAGTATAAGAGGAATAAGACAATGATGTATAGTGGTTCAGCCAATTTGGCCTACATCCACTGTGAGTGTGTGTGTTCCACTAAGTATGGACACTAATGGCCTTAGATACAATGCACATAAGCTCACTTTCTCTTTTTACTTTGTATAAGCAGAGTTTTTGCTAGGGTTAGAATTATCCATCCCCCTGTAGGGTTTTAGGTGATAAGAATATATAGGTCTTGGGGGGTGTAGTGTACCCCCCCAGGTATGCATGGTGCATGTCAATGGTGATTTAGCCAATCTCCTGTTGACACCTGTAGATGCCAAATGATGACATAATATTCCCTCACATGAGGGTGTGATTTGGTTATAACGGTCTCCCACGTGCCATGTGAGCCTCACGCACACTGTTCCACACGTCTCCCAAACCACACATGAAAAACGTCGCTAATGCCGTTTAACACAAGGTTAAACTCTATAAGCAACTCCGAATGTTTGTTGGAGAAACCCTTTTCTTTTTGAAAATAAAAATTATAAACAAGATGTGTTTACAAAGAAACTTATGTACGAGAGTAATTAAGATTGTGTAATCAGTTTTTAAAACTAAGGCAGTTTCAAAAATTCAGCACACTTAGAGAATGAGATGAGTATATGAAGATAATCAACACAAAGATTTTAACGTGGTAAAACCTCTCCCAACAGAGGAAACATCCACGGTGACTTCTAAGTCACAAAAACAAAAGTCCACTAATAACAAAAATCAGTTACAAACAATACAACATGCAAGCACACAAATCAACCTATTCTAAGTTTAGGAATATACCCCCTTGGTTCCTTCTAACTTCTGATAGATCTGATTTGTTGATGATGTTCTCCAGTTTGCTAACTTCCTTTGCTTTAGCTTCTTTACGTCGACTCAATGATTTAAGATCTTAAACACAACACTTCCAGTGTAGTAGTGTGTTAAGTGTTGTGAAGTGATTCCTATACACATGCATGAACTCACACACACTTAGATTTACAAACAGTCCTATAAAAATTACATATACAGTCTATATGCAGTGATTTTAATTTATTTCTTTCTCACGGAACTCAAATCCTTTTGACCTTTAAAGATAACCCAGATTCCACGGAGATCTTGCTTCAAAAATCGGACAAGACCTTAATCAATCTCTTTTGAAAACATTTATGAGATTGAAAACCCTCCAAGTGTGAATCCAACTAGGTCAGAATCAAGTTTCGTAAGAAAAGAAACCAGAAAACATTTTAAAAACCAAATCAGTAAGATTTTCTTAAATCAAGTATAAAAAATGCAGATCTAGTGAAAATGTAACATATAGTATGTAGATCTAACGTTTCTATGAAAAAGAAACTAGATCTTCACACAAATGTTTAAGTTGTGTACAAGATCTAAAGATCACGAGGTTACAGCAACACAAGAACAAACCACTCTCTCTCTCAAACACTCAGGTTGTGTTTGGGTTTGAATATGCGAAGGTTTGTTTCAGAGAAGGTGAACTGTTTAGGGTTAGGGTTAGGGTTCGGCTAACAGGTTTTTCTTTCTCTCTTTTCTCTCTTTTTTTTTTCTCTCTTCTCTCTCACTTCTCTCTTCTCTCTTCTCTCTTATTTTTTTCTTCTTAGAAAGACGAATGACAAAAAGTTTTCTAAGGCTGAGAAGTGAAGGGTATATATAGTGCCTGGGGAAGGTTCTGGATGATCGAGGCAAATCAATGGCTGTGATGAAGTCTTGCAAGGTTTGACTTGATCCTATGGTTATAAAACAGCGGTGGATTAAGATGGTTCTGATTGGTTCAAAAGGTTTGCACTGGGATTAACTAAGAACGCATGCAGACCCTTGATAAGGAAAGATCCAACGATCACCAATGCAACTGGCTATCCTCTCACATAACAAACACAAACTAACGCACCAAAAGGATGACAAGTGTTGGCTGGTAAGTGGCTCTCACACGCGCGTTAAACTAATTACAAAACATCACCCTGAAGTCTCTAGCGCTTTGAGATCGTACCCAACCAAACATTTCAGTGAAAAAATGAAGTCCCCAAAATAGTATATTAACCCCACAAACTATATTAATCCATTTTATTAATAAAAACATTTATTCAAAAATGTTTAAAAAAAATGTTTAAAAAGGTTTAAAATTATTTAAAAATTCCCAAAAAATTATTAAAGCTCCGATTAAAGGGGAATTAAACACACACTCAATTTTAAGCAATATTAACACATGTATGCACTTCTAATTGTGTGTAGTGTGATTCATTTTATACCATCATTGATCTTTGAAGAGGATTAGAGAGTTAGGTTCTGAGGCTTTTTGGATTCTAGGATAGAGTACCAATTTTGTCAATATTTCCAAATTAGTTGAGCACTTATACAATGTAGAGTTAAGCAAGTCAAAGGTATAAGGTGCTTCAATCTTCCCCTTTGGAAATATGAGACAAAATCTCCTTTGAGTTAGCTTAAAACTCGTAGGGAACCAAAAAAAATAAAACCTAGTCCTATACAAAAGATACTATCTACCCAATTCCTAGAAAGTCAAAAATTACATAACTCAACTATTTACAAACTTTTACACTAGAAGCGGTAGATAATCAGTAGAAGAGATTCCTGCAAATATACACACTAAGATCAAGCAGTTTAGATGAAATTTGAACAAAAAGAAACTCATAAAACTCAAATTTCTCCCCCATTTTGTCTCAAATGGACAAAGGGTAAAACTTAAAGTCTTGAGAGTTTAGTCAGCGCAAACCATGCCTATAGAATTTCGCAAATACAGAAATCTATTATAGTCCAAAGGTTTATTGAACATGTCTACAAGTTGCAGATCAGTAGGCAGGTAATGAATTTCTAATTCCTTAGTTTCAACAAGTTCGCGAATAAAATGATGCCTTATTTTAATATGTTTAGTTCGCGAGTGTTGAAACGGGTTTTTAGATATGTTAATGGCGCTTTGATTGTCACAATAAAATTGTAATTGTTCTTCTTTAATCCCATAATCACTTAACATCTGTTTGATCCATAACAATTGAGCACAGCAACTTCCTGCAGCTATATATTCCGACTCAGCCGTAGATAAAGATGTGCAATTCTGTTTTTTGCTACTCCAACCAACTAAATTATTGCCGACATAATAACAGGCACCTGATGTAATTTTACTATCATCAGTACAACCGGCCCAGTCAGCATCAGTATACCCTATGATGGTGCTACAGGTATCCTTAGTGTACCTAAGTCCAAGGTTAAGAGTGCCTTTTATGTACTTTATTATACGTTTTACACTCAATAAATGGCTCTCTTTAGGGTTATTCTGGTAACGAGCACACAGACATACAGCATACATTATGTTTGGTCGTGAGGAAGTTAGGTAGAGTAGGCTACCAATCATACTACGATAGAGTGTGGAATCAACTGACTTTCCAGTTTCATCTTTACATAATTTAACAGTAGTACTCATAGGTGTTTTGGCGACTTTAGCATTATCTAAGCCAAATTTCTTAACAAGGTCTAAGGCATACTTGGTTTGAGATACAAAAAGACCATCTGAATTCTGTTTCACTTGAAATCCTAAGAAGAGTTGTAGCTCCCCCATAAGGGACATGTGAAATTCCTTATGCATACTAGCAGAAAAGGATTTAACTTCGGATGAAGAAGTTGACCCAAAAATGATGTCGTCTACATAGACTTGGGCTATAATAATATTACTGTCAAAATGTTTGACAAAGAGAGTCTGGTCATTTCCTCCTCTCTTAAAACCCTTATCCAACAAAAAGTTAGAAAGGCGTTCATACCAAGCTCTAGGAGATTGTTATAAGCCATACAAAGCCTTTTTTAGACGAAAGACATGGTTAGGGTATTTAGGATCAATGAACCCTTTGGGTTGTTCTACATATGTCTCTTCGGACAGAATCCCATTTAAGAAGGCAGATTTGACATCCATTTGATAAAGTGTGAATTTTAAGTAACACGCTATGGCGAAAAGAAGTCGAACAGATTCAAGACGAGTGACAGGGACAAAAGTCTCGCTGAAATCTATCCCTTCTATTTGAGAGTAGCCTTGAGCAACTAGTCTAGCTTTGTTTCTAAGGATTACCCCATTTTCATCAGATTTGTTCTTGAAAATCCAACGTGTTCCAATAACATTTTTATTTTGAGGCCGAGGTACAAGATACCAGACATCGTGAATGACAAATTGTAAAAGTTCTTCCTGCATAGCAGAAATCCAGTGTGTGTCATTCAATGCTTCATTAACATTTTTCGGTTCCACAAGGGAGACGAAACATGCGTAATTAGCATAATTTCTTAACTGGGATCTAGTACGAACTGGCTCATTAGGATTACCGACCACGTTGTCAATGGGATGATCTTTAGATACCCAGCCAGGTACTTCTGGACTCTCAATAGGTAATAAGTCATCTATTTCTGGTGAATCAGTTTTGAAATCATTTTCAGATTCAACCACAATAGGTGATTCAGATATCTTATTTTCGACAATAGTGTCACTTACAATTACATTTATCGATTCCATAAGAGCCTTAGTACGCAGATTGTATATACGATAAGCACGACTGTTTGGAGAGTATCCTAAGAAGATGGCTTTATCACCACGAGTTTTGAATTTAGACAGATGTTCTCTATCTTTACAGACATAACACTGACTTCCAAAGGTTCTTAGGTATTTCAGATTAGGCTTCTTACCGTACCACAACTCATAAGGGGTTTGTTTAGAGTTTTTCCTAAGATAGACCCTATTAGTGATGTGACAGGCAGTTCTAATGGATTCTACCCAAAAGTATTTAGGTAGGGATTTGGCAGGCAACATGACACGTGCCATCTCTTGAAGAGTTCGGTTTTTCCTTTCAGCAATGCCATTCTGCTGAGGAGTTTTAGGGGCACTAAATTCATGTTTGTAACCATTGTAGTCACAATATTCAACTATTCCTGTGTCTATGAACTCTCCCCCTCTATCACTACGAATGCGATTGACTTGTGTGTCCTTCTCATTTTCAATTCTTAATAGAATTTTCAAAAAATTCTGAAAGTGTCAGATTTATGTTTTAAGAAAGCAACCCAAGTGAATCGTGTGAAATCATCAACCATGACAAGGATATAATTATGTCCACAAAGACTAACAGTTCTAGAGGGACCAATAAGGTCCATATGGATGAGATCTAAAGGTCTAGAGGTAAGGATGTCTTTAACCTTTTTATGCGAAGTCTTAACTATTTTTCCTTCCTGGCAATGACCACAGACAACACTGGAAATAGGTTTAATTTTAGGAATACCTCTAACAATATCTTGACTAGACAATCTACCAAGGATATCATAACTTAAGTGACCCATACGATTATGCCAGATCTCATTGTCATCCATTCTGACAATGTTACAGGTTTCAGAACTAGTCTTGACAGTATAACAATTGTCAGGTGTTCTAAATCCTGTAATAATGCATTCACCTTTATCATTTAGAATTTTACAATTGTTCTTTGAAAAGGTGACAGTATGGTCAGAGTCACAAAATTGTGATATACTTAGGAGGTTGGCTTTAAGGCCTTTAACTAACAGAACATTTTCGAGAACATGCATTCCTTCTTCTTTTAGGGTTCCTTTACCTATGATCTCAGATGAAACACCATCACCAAAAACTACTTTCCCACCAGCAAATCTGGTTTTGTTTAAAAGTTTGGTTTCATCTCCTGTCATATGTTTGGAGCATCCTGAATCTAAATACCAACCAGATGAAGTGTGTTCAGCTTTTAAGGCAGTGATAACAATGTTACACTTCATTTGGGGTAAAAGATCATCTTTTCTAACCTAAATAGCTCTAGTTTTAATTTTGCGCAAGTTTGCCCTCATTTGATAAAATTTTCGAGACACAGTTTTTTGTCGAAAAACATTTGGAGCAGCAAACTGATTGTTGTGAAAAAAGTTGAGATTTTGGTTTAGGAAAGTTTCTGGGAGCCTTTCTCTTAAATGAACTCTTAGTTTTGGTCTTTCTATTTCTGTAGTTAGAGTTCTTATCAGGTTGTCTTGGAAGGACATAATTGTTACGACTTTGCCTAGACTAGTTAAAGTTCTTGTAGACAGAAGTGTTGTAAACAGGGGTATTTAGATGCCTAGCATAACAACCTTCAAAGGAATGACCATAAATGTCACAGTAGGAGCAATATTGATTGCTTGAGGGATGAATTTCCTTAGGAAAACTTCTAAAGATAGGTTTGACAGCATTCTGTTCAGAAGTGTTCTTCCTATGAGGTATGGTCTTATAGGTAGAATCAGCCTTTCTGATCAAAGGACAGACGTATTTAGTCTTAAGTGCAGTGTCAGCCTTAGAAGTACTAGACTCTCCAATGTCTTTCTGTTGTTGTTTTTGATCAAATTCATTTTTAATAAAATGAAAGTCTGTACATGTTTCAATTGGTCTTTTGCCCCCAGACACAAAATTAATAGGTTCAAGTTTAGTAGTTTGTGGTTTGTTCTTAGGGAAAAATCCAATACCGGTTCTATCATCAGAATTGGTCTTGGAGTCAACAACAAAGTCAGTAAAGCAATTTGAATTGTTTTCAAACTTAGAAAACTTTTTGAAAACAGTAGCTGTCTTTGTTTTTGCTTCCTCCAATTCTAATAATGTTCCCTTATATTTCATTTCCAGAATTTCATTAGTTTTAGTCAACTCTTTTAATTTTGATCAAAAGTTTCAATTTCAGATTGATGAGTCAGACACTGGTTAGTGTACTCTTCAGCATTCAACTTCACAATAAGACTTAGATCATCTAATTTCTTAGTCAGGTCTCTAACAGTCTTCTCCAATCTAGTTCCTTTTTTAAGAGTTTTAGCATACAAGGTATGGATATCTGGGAGGTCATCTGTGTCTGAGTCGCTAAGTGAAGTGTGTGTAGTGACCCCTAACGATTCAGTTTTAGTACTCACGCACCCATTTGCATCGTCATTATCGAGATCACTTTGACTCACACACACGGAACTAGAACTAGCAACATTTTTAGACAATAAAGCATCTAGGCCAATCAAAGGAGTATTCACACAAGCAAGAGTAGTAGCATCATTATCACACACAAGCATATCATCATTGTAAATGATCTTAGCATAAAAGGACATGCAAGGGTCAAGTACATTAGATGACTCAAGTTCCTCTTCATCAGAGTCACTTGAATCATTCCAAGTTTTACAGACATTGGCTCTATTGTGTGTGCTGGCTTTATTCAGATTAACTCTGCAGTCGTGAGCAATGTGACCTAGTTTCCCACATCTAAAACATTCAATCTTTTTAAGGTCTCTAGTGGGTCTGGAATTATTGTCCTTAGAGTGTTTGTCAAGACCTCTCTCATGAGGTTTAGGATTAAACTGACTAGGATAATTAGGCTTGCCTTGTTTAGTTGCCTGTTTGTTTCGAAATTTGACAATTTTCTTAAATTGTTTAGACATTAAGGCAATCTGATTATCAAGTTTTTCTATATCACACTCCTCATCAGAGTCAGAGTTGGTCAAATTAGACTCAAGTTTGGGTATCTTAGAGGCAAAACTCAAGTTAGAGTTAGGTTGTTTTCTTTGAGAATGATTCAATTGTTTCTTAAAGTCTAATTCCATTTCCACAGTCCTAAGTTTGCTACTGAGTAACTCAGGGGTAAGGTTTTGATCATTCATTTCCTCAATAGCATACCTCTTACTGTCAAACTTTTGTGGTAATGACCTTAGAATTTTAGAGACAATTTCATTCCTATCATAAGTTATACCATTAGCATGCAACTTAGTAACTATATCAGTTAAGTTCATGTAAAAATCATCAAAAGATTCAGAGTCAGACATGATTAAAGAGTTGTACTGCTGGATAAGCATTTGAGTTTTAGCAGCTTTAACTCTTGAGTCTCCTTCATGAGCAATGATTAATGTGTCCCAAGCTTCCTTAGAAGTGGCACAAGATGAGATTCGTTTGAACTCATACTCATTAATAGACATAAAAATGGCATTCTTGCCTTTATTATTATTACGAGAAATAGTTTTTTCTTCTTGGGTAAATTCACTTAAGATTTTCTTTACCCTCTCATCACTTCCTTCAGTGGCTGGTTTTGTAGGATAGGTGTATCCATTTTCGATAATGTCCCAGACATCATCTCCTAAAGTCCCTTGGATGAAGGCAACCATTCTTACTTTCCAGTAAGCAATGTTGTTTCCATCAAAGAGTGGAGGTCTGGACAGATTACCAAACCTTTCATTCTTCTCGTCCATAGTTAGGTTTTTCAGAAAACGATTTCAGAAACACAAGATCTTTGAAATAAAAAGTTAACAGGGCTCTGATACCAATTGAAAAACGTCGCTAATGCCGTTTAACACAAGGTTAAACTGTATAAGCAACTCCGAATGTTTGTTGGAGAAACCCTTTTCTTTTTGAAAATAAAAATTATAAACAAGATGTGTTTACAAAGAAACTTATGTACGAGAGTAACTAAGATTGTGTAATCAGTTTTTAAAACTAAGGCAGTTTCAAAAATTCAGCACACTTAGAGAATGAGATGAGTAGATGAAGATAATCAACACAAAGATTTTAACATGGTAAAACCTCTCCCAACAGAGGAAACATCCACGGTGACTTCTAAGTCACAAAAACAAAAGTCCACTAATAACAAAAATCAGTTACAAACAATACAACATGCAAGCACACAAATCAACCCATTCTAAGTTTAGGAATATACCCCCTTGGTTCCTTCTAACTTCTGATAGATCTGATTTATTGATGATGTTCTCCAGTTTGCTAACTTCCTTTGTTTTAGCTTCTTTACGTCGACTCAATGATTTAAGATCTTAAACACAACACTTCCAGTGTAGTAGTGTGTTAAGTGTTGTGAAGTGATTCCTATACACATGCATGAACTCACACACACTTAGATTTACAAACAGTCCTATAAAAATTACATATACAGTCTATATGCAGTGATTTTAATTTATTTCTTTCTCACAATACTCAAATCCTTTTGACCTTTAAAGATAACCCAGATTCCATGGAGATCTTGCTTCAAAAATCGGACAAGACCTTAATCAATCTCTTTTGAAAACATTTATGAGATTGAAAACCCTCCAAGTGTGAATCCAACTAGGTCAGAATCAAGTTTCGTAAGAAAAGAAACCAGAAAACATTTTAAAAACCAAATCAGTAAGATTTTCTTAAATCAAGTATAAAAAATGCAGATCTAGTGAAAATGTAACATATAGTATGTAGATCTAACGTTTCAATGAAAAAGAAACTAGATCTTCACACAAATGTTTAAGTTGTGTACAAGATCTAAAGATCACGAGGTTACAGCAACACAAGAACAAACCACTCTCTCTCTCTCTGTCTCAAACACTCAGGTTGTGTTTGGGTTTGAATATGCGAAGGTTTGTTTCAGAGAAGGTGAACTGTTTAGGGTTAGGGTTAGGGTTTGGCTAACAGGTTTTTCTTTCTCTCTCTTCTCTCTTTTTTTTTTCTCTCTTCTCTCTCACTTCTCTCTTCTCTCTTCTCTCTTATTTTTTTCTTCTCAGAAAGACGAATGACAAAAAGTTTTCTAAGGCTGAGAAGTGAAGGGTATATATAGTGCCTGGGGAAGGTTCTGGATGATCGAGGCAAATCAATGGCTTTGATGAAGTCTTGCAAGGTTTGACTTGATCCTATGGTTATAAAACAGCGGTGGATTAACATGGTTCTGATTGGTTCAAAAGGTTTGCACTGGGATTAACTAAGAACGCATGCAGACCCTTGATAAGGAAAGATCCAAATATCACCAATGCAACTGGCTATCCTCTCACATAACAACACAAACTAACGCACCAAAAGGATGACAAGTGTTGGCTGGTAAGTGTCTCTCACACGCGCGTCAAACTAATTACAAAACATCACCCTGAAGTCTCTAGCGCTTTGAGATCGTACCCAACCAAACATTTCAGTGAAAAACTGAAGTCCCCAAAATAGTATATTAACCCCACAAACTATATTAACCCATTTTATTAATAAAAACATTTATTCAAAAATGTTTAAAAAAAATGTTTAAAAAGGTTTAAAATTATTTAAAAATTCCCAAAAAATTATTAAAGCTCCGATTAAAGGGGAATTAAAGACACACTCAATTTTAAGCAATATTAACACATGTATGCACTTCTAATTGTGTGTAGTGTGATTCATTTTATCCCATCATTGATCTTTGAAGAGGATTAGAGAGTTAGGTTCTGAGGCTTTTTGGATTCTTGGATAGAGTACCAATTTTGTCAATATTTCCAAATTAGTTGAGCACTTATACAATGTAGACTTAAGAAAGTCAAAGGTATAAGGTGCTTCAACACAATGTGATGATGTTACCCTCGGCCTTTGATATGAGGCCGAGGGAAAAGTTCCTTCCGACAATGAGTCTGGCCTAATTTGGTCCTCGTACTGTCGTACCCTCGGAGGGTCGTTTGGAGCCTGATGAAGGGTCGGCCCCCTGAGGGGTCGTTCGGAGCCTGATGAAGGGTCGGCCCCCTGAGGGGTCATCTAGAGTCTGATGAAGGGTCGGCCCCCTGAGGGGTTGTCCGGAGCCTAATGAAGGTCGACCCCCTGAGGGGTCGTCCTGTTGGAGGGCGCCCTCGGCCTGGCCGAGGATATATATGGGCATATCAGCTAGTAACATGGATCTCCAAGATATCGGCCCGCTAGCAATAGTGAATACATACCCCGATGTAGATATCCGCTTATCAAGATCCGTCGCATAATCCGAATCCACGTATCCCACAACCAACTTGGCCCCTTTCTTCTGCTCAAACATAATGCCCAAAGACTTGGCTCCCTTCAAATACCGATGGATCCATTTCACCGCTTTCAAATGCTCTTTTCCCAAATTTGACACGTACTTACTAACCACACCCACGACTTGGGTGATATCCGACCTCATGCAAACTGTAGCATACATAAGGCATCCCACGGCACAAGCATATGGCGTTGAAGCCATCTCCTCCAACCCATTATCTGTAGAGGGACATTGCTTTGCAGACAAAGCAAAATGTGAAGCTAACGGGCTAGAAGTAGCTTTAGCATCCAACATGCCAAATTTCCCGATGACATGCGAAATATAATTTTTTCGAGATAACCACAACTTGCCAACTTTTCTATCCCGTCTAATCTCCATACTAAGAATCTTTTGCATCGCACAAAGATCCTTCATGTCAAACTCTTGGCTCAATTCCACCTTGAGCTCCGTTATTCGTGACATATCTCGACATGCAATGAGCATGTCATCCACATAGAACATTAACAAAAGAAATGAACCATCCTCAAAAACCCAAAAATATGCGTAATGGTAGTGATCACACCTCGTGTAACCTACCCTCAACATGAAGGTGTCGAACCGTAGGTACCATTGTCGTGGCAATTGTTTAAGCCCATATAATGACTTCTTAAGCTGGCACACATAATCTTCCTTTCCCACTTCCTTGAACCCCTCCGGTTGCAGCATGTAAATAATCTCCTTCAAATCACCGTGAAGAAAAGTCATTTTTACATCCATTTGCTCCAATTCCATATCGAATAGAGAAACCATTGCCAACAACACCCGTATCTAAGTATGACTCTCCACTAGGGAAAATATCTCATCATTGTCAATCCCCTCCTTTTATGGAAAGCCCTTCTCTACTAGCCTTGCCTTGTACTTCGATTCTTCTATTTTGTTAATTGCCTCTTTCTTCCTATACACCCACTTAGAGCCAATGATGTGTCGCCCCTTGGGTTTAGGAACCAACTCCCACATAGAGTTCTTTCATAGAGCTTCCATCTCATTCGACATAACACCCATCCAACTCGCCTTGACATCATAATTAATGGCATCTTTGTATGTCGTTGGATCACCCTTAGTAGAAATGAGAGCATAATTGACCTCTTCCCAACCAAGCCTAGATGGTGGCTTGATCTCCCTACGCTCTTGGTCACGTGCTATGGATGACACTTGCTTCACCCGTTGAGTGTCCTCCACATCAACCAATTCCTCTTCCAAATCATCCTCATTCGGCTCAACCTCAATCGTGTCATCACCCGATTGAGAATCACTTGAACCACTAGTAGATGCAACATCACTATCGGTGGTTGATGATCTTGGAAATACCAAAGGAATCTCTATGGTTCTAACACCACCATCATCGATAACTTCCAGGAACTGCTAGGCCTTCAACATGGACATCTCGTCAAACCTCACATCCCGGCTAACAACTAGCTTCCTTGCAGACTGATCCCAAAGCTTGAACCCCTTTACCCCTTTTCCATAGCCTAGGAAAATACACCTATGAGTTCTCGGGTTATTTTTGGTCCTCTCATCACTAGGAATGTGAGCATACCTTGGACATCCGAACACCCTCAAAGTAGAGTAGTCGATCGCGTGCCCCGACCATACTTCCTCCGAACACTTCAAACCAAGAGTCGAATTTGGTTATCGATTAACCAAATACACGGTGTGATCAAGTTCTTCTGCCCAAAATGATTTCGGTAACTCAGCATGAAACCTCATGCACCTTTCCCTTTCCATAATGGTGCGGTTCATCCTCTCCGCCACCCCATTTTGTTGTGGAGTGTTCTTAATAGTAAAGTTCCTTGTAATGCCTGAATCTTTATAATACTTGAGAAAACCACCATCTCTATACTCACCCCCATTTTCACTCCACCAATACTTGAGCTTCTTCCCCGTTTGATTCTCCACCACAGCTTTCCAATCCTTGAAGTTCTCAAAAACCTCCGATTTTTCCTTAAAGTAATAGACCCACACTTTTCGTTAATAATCATCAATGAAAGTCACAAAGTATCTAAAGCCGCCTATGGAAACAACATCTGAAGGCCCACACATGTCGGAATGAATATAGTCAAGAGTCCCTTTACTCTTGTTCATAGATGTAGTGAATTGCACTTGAGTTTGCTTCCCCATCACATAATACTTGCAAAAATCGAGCTTGCATCCGTGCACCCCTTTCAACAACTTACGTCGATGAAGTTCTTCCATGCCCCGTTGGCTTATGTGACCAAGTCTCATGTGCCACAATTGTAGCTCGTCGTTTTTTGGCTCTCTCCACCCACTACCGTATTTCCCTTCAATCTATAAATATTTTTCCGTAACTTTGTGCCGTGCAAAATTACCATTGATCCCCTTTTCACCTTCAAAGCCCCACCCTCGGCTTGAATCACACACTGATTTGAATCGAGTGCACCTAAGGAAATCAAGTTCTTTTTAAGTGCCGAAACGTGCCTCACTTCACTTAAGGGTTGGACAACCCCATCCCACATCTTTATGTGCACCGAATCGATTCCCACTACTTTGCACGTAGCATTGTTTCCCATGAGAATCTCACCACCGGTATTGGACTTGTAATCCTCAAACCATTCCCGGTTCGAACACATGTGTTATGAACATTCGGAATATAGAATTCAACCATAAACATGATCGGCGGAAAAATAAGTAAGAACCTCTTCGCCTTCCTCTAAAGTAGCAACACCGGCCACATCCTTTGTAGCATCTCCTTTCTTATCATCTTTCTTCCACTTATGGCACTTGGAACACTCAACCGTGCTAATGTCTCGAGATTGAGACCTTTGTAAGCCCTGATTATTTGCACCCCTAGACTTCGACCTTCCTCTTCGTCCACCACCACCAACCTTAGCTACCAAGCCTTCACCTTGAGAAGATAAACTACCTCCACCGCTACCATTTTTCTTCTTCATGGTCACGTGAGAAATGATGTCTTTCATTACATCATTGAACTTGAGAGTAGTCTTACCAATCATAAGTGTGGTGAAAAAGTGCTTATATGAATCGGGAAATGAAGCAAGCAACAACAACGCTCGATCCTCCTCGCTAAATTGAACATCAATCCGGTTCAAATCGTTGATAAAAGCATTGAAGACATTTATATGCTTCATCATATAACCGCCCTCCTTCATTTCTAACTTGAAGAGCAACTTGTTTAGAAAAAATTTATTTGACAAAGACTTGCCCAAATAAATCTCCTCGAATTGATCCCACATGACCTTGGCCGTAGTTTCGAATATCACGTGATTGATCACATCATCCATGATATACATTTCAATTGAAGAAATCTCCTTTTGATCAATATCGCTCCATTCGGCTTCGGTCATATCCACCGGACGCTTCTCTATACCCAGCAATGCGATAACCAACCGTTGTTGAACAAGAACACCCCGCATCCTTCTTTGCCACAAGATAAAATTAATTTTCTCATTAAAAGGTTTTATCTCAAACTTCATGGATCCTCTAGATCCATAACTAGGATCCCACTTCTTAGAGCCTCCTCTTATAGAAGTTGATTAGAGAGTACGCGACACCTCTTCTGCCATTTGGAAAAAATTCTAGAACTTATGCCAATATCACTCAAATTGATTCAAGACAAACCAAAATACCGAGAAAACCAAGCAACCAAAGCTCTGATACCACTTGTTGTTCTAAAATCGTCCTATGTTAAGCAACCAAGACCATAAAACTCACTTCGGAATTTTACCAAATACTTGGTGTGTGAAAACTCCCAAGACCTTGTTCCTAATGAAAACCAAGTGTGAAAGCTCAAAACGAATACAACCAACAATCAACAAGTAGGATAATAAGAACACACAAGCAATCAAAGCAAATAAACGACAATAATATAACGTGGTTCAACCAAACAAGGGTTTCATCCACAATGGTATAATTTCTTCTTCTTTGATAAATGGAAGAACCACAAGGTTACACACTCACACTCTTTATCTCTCCAAGAAAGTCACTCACAACCAAGCACAAGAACTAATCTTAAACAAGAAGCTCTCACTCACTTTTCTCTTTGAAAACTCACAAAATTCTTAACTCTAAAGCTAAAAAACAACACTGCCTTAAAAATAGAAAATAGGCTTCTATTTATAGTTTTTCCTCAAAAGGGAAATTTTGTAAATATCGAGAAAAATGTTTTTTTCTCGCAAAACAATCGTGAACCAATGAGAAGCCACCGGAGAGCCAAAATACGCCACAAATCTTAGGATCCAATATTCTGGTTCCAAAGAAAGATTCTCTATGAGAATATTACGGTATGGCCAAACCCCGTGCACAAAAGCCTCAGTGAAGTTAGTATAAGACAATAAACATGACTTCATATGTATAGCTGAGCCTATAGTCAAATTTCATTCCATTCCTAAACTAATTTGACTTTAATTACAAATGGACCTCATATTAGTTAATGATAGAGGTCCCCTCCATCCAAGCATATGGTTATTTGGTTCTCCTTAAATTCCCGTTGTTAATATTTTTATTAATGGAGACCAATATATATGTCATTCAGTTACATGCATAATAGTTCCACATTTGCCTTGTTAGTGGTATATGCCAACACTGATTATATTTTAAGAACATGACTTTGGGATGAGCTTCAATATTTACCATCCTCTATTTACCTCCCTTGGAGTTATATAGGGGATTTTAACTCAGTTCTTGGAGCCCGTCAAAGAAGACGTATCAGAGCTCCTTACAATATAGCTTATTCAGACTTTCAAAGCTTCATTGTCTGTCACACCCCAAACCCAATATCCATACTAATCATTTGTTATTAAAATAATTGGATCATAATCTCGAGCCCCTTGGAAAATATACTTCATTTATCAATATTTTTCTGCACAATGTGCATAATGAACATAATATTATTCTTATACCATAAAATTCAATATCAGAGTCATAATTAAGTGGACATACAATACTGTGATTAACTATGATCAACTCAATCCGTACTAAATCAATATATACCATGTGGGAGTATATTAAAATCTTCAGTGTGAAAACGATAAAATCCCCATTTTTAAACCCCAGCTATCTCCAACGGTGCAACTCTGAAAGTTACCGGTCATATGGTATCCTAGCTGGCAGCGTACGAACCTGAAATTGTTAAAATATAAATCGTAAGCATTAAGCTTAGTGAGGTACTCCTTCCCTGCAACAGAATAACAATTCTATATCGAATATCTGGATATAAAATCCGAACAATTCTTCCCATTGGCAATAACAAATCATGGATCATAAGATCCAAATAATCTGCCCGTTGGCAATAACAAATTCTGGATCATAAGATCCAAATAATTCTGCCCATTGACGACAAAAAATCCTGGATCATAAGACTCAAACAAATCCTGGATATTTTAATATCCAAACAAATCCTGAATACCGAAGTATTCAAACCAATCCTGGATTATGAGACCCAAAAAAATCCTGGATATTTTAATATCCAAACAAATCCTGAATATCGAAGTATTCAAACCAATCCTGGATCGTGAGACCCAAATAAATCCTAGATATTTTAATATCCAAACAAATCTTGAATACCGAAGTATTCAAACAAATCCTGCTCTTAGAGCTATATTCATATTTATATATGAAACAAATCATAAGTACACTCACCTCGACAGTTTAACTAGCTTTTCCCTTGCCTTTATCCGGTATTTTTTCAATCATCTCTTCTTCCCTTCCTATCATTCTTACAATATTAGTATCATCATAAGAATATCAATAATCCAAAGAATGATTTAAACATAATTCAATCCATAAGCATCACATGATTCCATTCAAATCATTTATCACAAGTGAAGTTCCACCCAAATCCATGTTAATATATTTAACATATCCAAATCATAGACCAAATATAAATTCATTTATTCTTGGTAATTCCATCCTTGTCTTGTTATTATTCCAATACGAAATACGGTACATCATTTCAAGTCTCTTAGAGCAAGATATGCCCATTTCTTTACCACATAGAAAATCTACCCTATAGGCTCTTTTATCGTTCATTCAACTTCCAGGAATTTCCATAATTTTTCTACATCATAAATTTATATGATATTTAAACCAACATCAGTAAACATATTGAACAATACAAGATTAAAATTTCATAATTTTCAGAGTTCATTTGCTATGTCAAGCAAAACATCGAACACATGGCGGGCATACTTTCACCCTTAGGGCAGATTTCATACCCGAACTTCAAACTCTCACCAAAGACTCATTTCTTGGTATTTTCTCATGATTTTCGGATATGTAATACATATATGAGTCCAGGTTAATATCCAATTGAAATAAATCAATTCCAGTAAGTATAGAGAAATATATGGAAGTTTGAATAAACAAGACTCCTAAACAAAACAATCTCAAGGGTTTACACATTCAAGTTTACTTAAACTTGCATCTATCCATAAGTACATATCAAGACATGGAATTTCAGTAAAAAAATTATTATTTCAATCATTTAAATAATTAATACAAAAAAATAAACAAGATTTATGGATGGAAATACCTTAGGGGCTTTTACGTAATTTTTCTATGAATTTTTCTTCAATTTCTCCTCACACTTTCTTCCTAAACTTCAAAACTCTCTTTCCTTAGGTTAAAACTCTTCCATGGCTGAAATATGCTGTAGGAAGAGCTTAATTAAAGGGTTTTAAGTCGGCATAAGGCCACCCCCTCTTGGTCCAATCAAAATATAACATGTGGCATTACATAAAACAAAATATCATTTAAGGCTAAATGACTACTTTACCCCCTGTTCGTAAAAAGACAATATCTTCCCACTCGGATGTACGTTCGATGAACCGTTTGTTTTGTTATAAACCTAACTCATATATATAAAAATATATATTTTACACCTCAAGTTCATTGTTATGTCATAAAGGCCAAAACTAGCCTCCAACAGGAACATTCCTACCGAAAACTTTAAAATTTCACATTTGTAACTAATTCGATATTTCAAGCTTTATGAAGGTAGGATTAAAATAAACATAATTACTTACATTATATATATACTAATAACATATTATTCATATCAAATAACCTAATCATGATTTAAACATGATTTATCATAATTATATTCGGGTTGTCACATTGTCTTTAGTAGATTATCTGAGTTGGAATGTGGTGGGAAATTTTTTACCTGGACTAGATGATCCATAAGTTCTCAACTTGATAGAGCATTATGTAATGATATATGGTTTCATTTTTGGCCAAATATCACTGTAAGTTGCTACCCTGCATAGAACAGGTTCACACCATGTCCCTTTGCTAATGAATGCCTTCTCGAATCTGACCTCTATACCTAAACCTTTTAAATTTTTATCTACTTGGATTGAGCATCAAACATTCAAAGCAGTGGTCCAAACTGAATGGAATTCTGAGATTGATGAAAGGTGTCCAATGACTGTGCTTAAAGTAAAATTGAAGAGAGTCAATATAGCTCTAAAAGAATGGAACCTCAATGTGTTTGGAAATATTCATGAAAAAGTCTCTAATGCTTCCAAAAACATTGCGGATATACAACAACTAATTTATATTCTTGGCCAATATGATAATAGAGATGAGGAGGAGATTAAGGCCCAAGAAGACTTATTCAGAGCTCTTAAAGAGGAAGATTTTTTCTAGAGAGATAAATCTAGACTCAAATGGCTTAGAGATGGAGATAGAAGCTCCACCATTTTTCAAAAAGTGTGGCCAAAAAGAATGGGATGAATTCTATATCTAGCTTCAAAATTAATGGATAGTTAATAGAGGATACTCAAATTCTTCAGCAGTATATCACAGATTAATATTCTAATCTATATTCTGCTAATTCAAATGTCATGGACAATGAGTTATTGATTCCCTAATTTCTCCAAAAATTGATGAAGATAATAATGCTTTCTTTAATGCTTTCTTCACTAGTGCTCCCACTGACTTTGAGACTCATAGTTCTATTTTGCTTCCAATATCTTCGGAGCTCCTGAATTTGATGGTTTTAATGGTATTTTCTTCAAACATTGTTGCGATATGGTAGGAAAGGAGGTTTATGGGGGCTATAAAACATATCTATCATTCTAACTAGAATCTCCCAGGTATGAACTCCAATATTATTTCCCTCATTCCTAAGAAGAATAATGCAAAATGTATTGAGGATTATAGGCCTATTGCTATGTGAAACTTTGTGTTTAAATTAATCCTAAATTTTTTGGTTGATAGACTAGGGACTTTTCTAGATAAGCTCATTGATCCCCACCAAACTGCTTTCATTAAAAAACATAGAAAAATCTTTGACTCAATTTCTATGGATTCTGAAAAATTTTACATGCTTGATTATAGATCTTATGGTGGAAATTGAGATAATGAAGGACTTTGCTAGATAAGCACATATCACCAAATGCCACAGATTTTTCCATTCTGATGTGTCAAATGCTTTGGATAAGTTAATTTGGCCCTAAATAAATTTGGTGATATGTGCTTAAAAGATGAAATTAACTTATTATCTCCTAGACAAATAGCTTTTCAATCGAGAAAAAATCTGTGGCATTCCTTCATTCCTCCTTGAATTTCAATTTTGGCTTGGATAGAATTTCAAGATAACCTACCTACATTAGCCAATCTTCAGTCTATTGGAATTTATCTTCCCTCTATATGCTCCTTATGTGTAAAAGCCACTAAAGTCTCTAACCATATTTTCATTTCTTGTGAATTTTCTTTGCAGGTTTGTAAATGTCTCTTCAACTCTTTCCAAAAGGATTTCCCCCATGTTCTCAATCTATTACAACTTTGGGGAATTTCTTTTCGATATCAATTCAATCTTCAAATAAAAAATTTATGGGTTTCCTCCTTCCTAAGGACCATTGATCTCATTTGGCGGGCTAGAAACTCTACTTACCATGATGGTGTAAATATATATCCTAATGCAACAATCAAGTAGATCAAGGCTTGGATCATATTCATATCTCTCTAGGTGCTATGTTCAACAACATAGACGACCTATCCATTCTTCACATTATAATAGTTAATCTTTAACAAATATCATCTCACGCTTTCATTATAATTCATTGGACTCCACCTCATCCTAATTGAATTAAGCTTAATACAGATGGCCTTGTGAAGTGTAATCTTGGTATTGCATACTCTGCTGGTTTATTCATAAATCATAGAGGATTCGTATAAGGTGGTTTTAGTATCATTATTGGAAATCATAATGCTTTTTATCTTGAATTATATGTGATAAACCAAGAATTACGTGTGATAATTGATTAACTTTGCAACTTTCTAATATTGCACACTTATTTAATTTCAGCCCCTAAACATGCATCTAAGGTGCGTGTGTCAATCCATAAATAAATAAAGCATGTGACGCAAAAATATGCTGAGACACAGATTTCAGGAAAAAACCCCTTTCGGGTAAAACCTTTATTTCACTATGAATATACAAGCCGCAACTTACAATTACATAGAGAAATCTGCAATGGATTAACGCGCAACCAACCCACAAAGACACGCAGTCTTGAACTCAGCAAGAGAATACACGCAGCACCCTCCAAGGACTCGCAGCCCAAACAACGCAGGAAGAACCGCAGCTCTCCTCAATGACACGCAGCCATAAAACTTTGTAGAGACTCCCTCAGCAATGACACGCAGCCCTCGGTTGCAAATATCTCTCCACAAAGATGAACAACAACAAAGTTTGTGTTCTAGGGTTCCAAAAGATTCACAAAAGTAATTGGGATTTTTGGTGTGAATCAAAAAGATGTTTTGCACATCAAAAAGGTGAAGACTTAGAGTATTTAGGACTCTGAAAATCGTCTTGAAAAGTCTTAAAAAATAACTCCCCGAAGATGGCTTTAAATAGGAAAACAAAACCCTAAAAAATCTGCAACACGATCTGGCAGAGTTTATCCAGGGCGGACCGGTCCGGGCCTTAGGCGGATCGGTCCAATAGCGGACCGGTTCTTTTAATTTGAAGTTGATTCGGTTCGCATTCGGTTCGGGGCTCACTGGATTCAAAGTGCATGGCGGATCGGTCCGGGGCGGTCCGGTCCGGGTCTCGGCGGATCGGTTCTTTTTATATAAAGGCGGATCGGTCCGGGGTAGTCAGAAGCGGATCAGTTCGTTTTAATTTCAGGCGGACCGGTCCGGCTGACTGGATTTCTGAATTCTTCCTTTCTTTTGATCTTCGGATTCCGTTGATGATGAATGGACTTTGAATCTTTGCAACGGTGTTACGGCTAATGACATATACAAGTATGTTGGACAAAAATGTCCTTACAAATCTCCCCCTATGTCTATGCCGAAACAAACATAAAAAATCCGAATTATCTATAATCACAATGCCTATACAAATCTACCCTTCCATGAACCCAAAAACTGAAAGTGGTACAAATGACTAAGGCTGCATCGTTTGTTCTTCGAATCTTCAGAAATCTCATCGCTTTTCTCATCAGGGTGTGCAACATGGGATTATCAAAAGATGTACCTACACACATGAGACAAAACAAATACCAAGTGACGTATCGAGTTTGAAATGAGATAAACATAAGCATATATATCAATTTAAGATGATATTCTCAGAATTTCAAAACTCCCCCATAATCAGATAATTCATTCTCCCCCTTTTTATGATGTCCCCAAATAGACAAATGAGAGAAATAAATCAAGCAATCAAGTACCGGGGTGACACGATATATAAAAAAATACACAAACTATTTTTATTTTTCAAATTTTTCATACAAATATAGGATACCAATATGAACAAATATGATACAAAAATCACACCATGGATTTAGACTCAAACAACCAAGTCATGAAAATGGAATGAATGGGTGTGAACACATTCGATAGGTAAATCAACTCAATCAATCATATGTGCACGATGCATATGTGTACCCCTAACGAATGAACATCAAAAGTATCCTTAGGTGTAAAAAACATTTGTTGAATTTAAATGACATTGTCTAATGCAAATCAACAAATCAAAGTCAAAATGATTTCCACACCAATAACGTCCAAAACTATGTAGCGCATTTTCAAGCATTTCATGGACGTGCAAACCCGTTTTAAATTCTCCAACCAAACTCCCTCATATATATTTTCTTTTAGAGGTAATCTAAATTCTCAAACTTTGGAGAATTGGTGCAAAAACCTAAATGGCCCCTAATTTGGCATGAATATCTTTTTATTGCCTTTCAATTTTTTTGGGCTCTTTTAACCTCTTTGGACCTCGGATAATAAAATTCCTCAATTTTTAGGTCCTTTTTAACGGTGGCTTTTGCGCAAAGGATAGATGATTATCTTTCGCAGCCCCTCCCCGTTTTTAAAAAAAAAACACACAAACTCACAAAACGGTTTTTATATGCACAATTTCCTTATAAAAATTTATCGCGCTTGGTTCGTTTTAAGGACAGGATTGAAGTGAGAACACCCAAATAACATGTGATAAGACAAGCACAATAATCAAACAAATCCGTGCATGTGTGAAATAAAGGAAACATGAGTCAAACATGTAGGAGGTAACGCTTAATTACATCTTAATGACTCCAAACATTATAAAGCGCATGGATGAATTGACCTATTGTCTCAAAACACTATCAAATAGTCACATGTAAAATGGAATGATGTTGTGACTTGGTCATCCTAAGTTTCCATCCATAAACGGTGCAAAAAAAATACAAAAATCTTTTTGGATTTTCTCAAAATTTTATGAAAATAAAATCTTTTTGTATTTTTCAAAATTTTCAAAAAAATAAAACATACAAAATGATACATACTAGAAATAGGAAAACAATGTCATCATGAAAATCACCCTATGCTAGTAAAAAGTCAAACCTCAATCATTAGGTGCAGAGGGGTTTTCCAAAGGTGGTGACAACTTATGAAAAACCTCCATCAGTTCTTGTGAAGTTTTGACTAAAAACTTAACTTGCTATCCTAAATGTGCAAACTCTCTCATGTAGTCTCCGGGAGCATGTAAAGTATCATGTGTGGGTGCATGTGTGCCAGAAACACGTGTAGAAGCAAAACGTGACACATACCCCAAATTAAAGCAAAATTCCCTAAGGTGTCCTCTCCTTTTGCAATGTGAGCAAACATAAATAAGCCTAGGAACACCTCTCTCAAAAACTCTAGGACACACTTTCCTAAAAGTAATGGGACGCCTAGGTGGGTTAGGGTGAGACACATGTGAAACTGTCACTAAAGTGGGAACCGGCTCGGGTGCTAATTGGGAAGAAGAAGCACCGTCATGACTTATTCCTAACTTCTCACCTTTACCCTTAAGAACCACCTTTTCAACCTTCTTAGGTGCGTTCTCAAACTTGACTTTGACCACCCTGGCACGTTCGAGATCACTCTCGAGTTGGGATACACGTGTCGTCAGTCTAGACAACGTGTCGGCCAAATCACACTTCTCCTTTCTCAAAACCTGCTTATCTTTCTCCAAATCTAAAACCCGACGACCTAAATCCCTATTATACCTTTTTGTTTTCAAGGTCTCGGTGTACAACTCTCTAAAAGCTTTTTGGATCTCACTTTCATCTCCACTTTCACTCCCACTTTCTCCCTCACTTGAAGCGCTCAAACCATCACTATCACTTTCGTGTGCACTATTGTGGGACAAGGTGGGTGTGCTCACACGACTAGAAAAAGATACAAACTTCTCACCACTAGTCTCATCACCCTCACCTTCACTACTATCACTAAGTGTGGCGGGCATAGCTACTTTCTTTCCTTTCTTTCTAAGCCACGTAGGACACTCAAACGACTTATGTCCCTTACCCCCACATTCAAAACAAGTGACGTTCTCAAAATCTTCTTCACACTCCTCATCGGATTTATTTTCTTTTTCCCTCTCACCACTTTCTTTGGCCTTTCCTTTCTTTTTATTTTTCTCAAAAAAATTCTTTTTATTGGAAGAATTATTTTTGTTCATGTTGAGAAATTTTTTAAAATTTTTCGCAAACAAGCCCATATCATAAAATCAAAATCTCCCTCAGAATCGGACTCACAAACTGTTTCTTTCTTTTTCTTAAAATGAGTCTTTAAAGCAATGCCTTTATCCTTAGCCTTAATGGTTTTGGGAAATATGTCAATCTCATAGGTTTGAAGATCTCCTACAAGTTCTTCCAACTTAAGTGATTTCAAATTTCCCAAAGAGTTCAAAACAGTGACTTTAGGAAATAAGCGTTTTGGGAGAGATCTCAAAATCTTTTTAACGACATGCGTGTTATCAATCCCTTCACCCAAATTAAAACATGTGTTAACAATGTCCGACAATCGTGCATAAAAATCATCAAAGCATTCGGACTCAGACATGGTGATAGTCTCAAATTGGGTGGCCAAATTTTGTAATTTTGACTCTTTAATCGCGTTCGTACCCTCATGTGTCAATTTCAAAACATCCCAAGCCTCTTTAGACGTGGTGCATGTCATAATTCGGCGAAACTCATCAGGAGAGACAGCTCCAGAAATAGCACTCAGACCACGGGAATTAAAATTGGACAATTTATAATCATCTTCAGTCCAGGCTGGCACGGGTTTTAAAGTGGTGATGTTATTAACAGTGACCGTGGGAGGAGTCCAACCATTTTCGCAAAGCAACCAAACACGCTCGTCAATAGATTTTAAAATCGATTTCAGACGAGCTTTCCAGTAGGCATAATTAGACCCGTAAAAAATAGGCATCTAATTATATAAGTGCTCCATAGGAAAAATTGCGATTTTTCACAAAACTGATTAAAAAAAATCAATATCACACGATTTTGCGAAAAATAGGAATACGCAATAAATTAGCGCAACCTGCTCTGATACCAATTTGATAAACCAAGAATTACGTGTGATAATTGATTAACTTCGCAACTTTCGAATATTGCACACTTATTTAATTTCATCCCCTAAACATGCATCTAAGGTGCGTGTGACAATCCATAAATAAATAAAGCATGTGACACAAAAATATGCTGAGACACAGATTTCAGGAAAAAACCCCTTTCGGGTAAAACCTTTATTTCACTATGAATATACAAGCCGCAACTTACAATTACATAGAGAAATCTGCAATGGATTAACGCGCAGCCAACCCACAAAGACACGCAGTCTTGAACTCAGTAAGAGAATACACGCAGCACCCTCCAAGGACTCGCAGCCCAAACAACGCAGGAAGAACCGCAGCTCTCCTCAATGACACGCAGCCATAAAACTTTGTAGAGACTCTCTCAGCAATGACACGCAGCCCTCGGTTGCAAATATCTCTCCACAAAGATGAACAACAACAAAGTTTGTGTTCTAGGGTTCCAAAAGATTCACAAAAGTAATTGGGATTTTTGGTGTGAATCAAAAAGATGTTTTGCACATCAAAAAGGTGAAGACTTAGAGTATTTAGGACTCTGAAAATCGTCTTGAAAAGTCTTAAAAAATAACTCCCCGAAGATGGCTTTAAATAGGAAAACAAAACCCTAAAAAATCTGCAACACGATCTGGCAGAGTTTATCCAGGGCGGACCGGTCCGGGCCTTAGGCGGATCGGTCCGATAGCGGACCGGTTCTTTTAATTTGAAGTTGATTCGGTTCGCATTCGGTTCGGGGCTCACTGGCTTCAAAGTGCATGACGGATCGGTCCGGGGCGGTCCGTTCCGGGTCTCAGCGGATCGGTTCTTTTTATATAAAGGCGGATCGGTCCGGGGTAGTCAGAAGCGGATCGGTTCGTTTTAATTTCAGGCGGACCGGTCCGGCTGACTGGATTTCTGAATTCTTCCTTTTTTTTGATCTTCGGATTCTGTTGATGATGAATGGACTTTGAATCTTTGCAATGGTGTTACGGCTAATTACATATACAATTATGTTGGACAAAAATGTCCTTACAATATGTTGTAATCATTAGAATTGACTTGCCTTGGGAAAAAGGATGGAACAAAATTTGGATTGAAATAGAGTCAATGGTAGTTCTTAATTGTATTCTCAACTCCAATTTATTTCCTCCATGGAGTCTTACTATTAGATGGAAGACTTGGATGGAATAGCTTTATAATACTACTTTTTGTTACTCCCATATTTTTAGAGAAGGAAACTTTACAGAAGACAAGATCTCACATTTGGCTCTTCAATATCACTCTCTCAAGTGGTGGAATTCAACTCTAGATGGCCTCCATAGTATCATTACTGATGATTACACTGGGATTCCTAGATATAAACAAAAAAATTAAGGTGCTTCATTTGATTGTGAGCTTTAGGTAACCAACCTATTTGGAGCCCTATTCCCTCTTGTGATGTTATGCTCTTTAATCATGTTCTACTTTCCATATTTCTATTATTTTCTTCTATCTCTAGGATTGTACCTATGACTTCTTCTTTTATTTAAATAAATTTGCTCCTTTGAGTTTTCTATATAAAAAGGTACAAGGGACAAATTTTTGAAGTATTATTCCATGTTCTTCACAAAATGAGTCAAATTCACTAGGGAGAAGATTCTCCTTCTCCATCACTATGAAGAATCTTAATTTTATTTTCCTTTTTATTTTCAACTTTCACCTTATAACATTTGAACATTGAAAAAGCTTCATCTTTAGTGCTTATTAAAAACACATATATTAATTTTGAACAATCATCAATAATTGTAATAAAGTATCTTTTTTCTCCACTAGTTAAAAGGCTATAATATTTCTATATATTAGAATGAACGAAGTCTAATAATTATCGATTTCATTCAACTTTTGAAAAGGGTATCTTAGTTATGTTGCCTTGAATACAAGTTTCACATTTATCACGAGAGGTGTTATCACAAGATATTAAATTTTAGTTCGACATTTATTTTAATGAATTAAAATTTAAATGTTATAATCTATTATGTCATACATCAAATGAGTCAACAATATAAATAGATTTATTTATTTCATTAACAATTGTATTGAGTTTGAAAATCCCATCACAAGAATATCCCTTTCCAACAAATGCCCAATTATTAGTAAGAATCAACTTATCAGATTCAAAAATGGCTTTAATGCCGCTTTTACATAATAAATTTGCTGACACAAGATTTTTTCAAATTTCTGGGGCATATAGGACATTTGTCAATACTAATTTCTTTCCCGAAGTAAATTGAATTTCGACATTTCCTTTTCCCAGAACATTGGAAGAATTATGATTCCACATTAGAACCTCTTTACCATCCATTGTTTCTTCATATCAAGAATATAAAGATTTATCACTACATACATGTTTGGTACCCCTGAATTGAGCCACGAATCAGAACACTTAATCACTACTGTTATATTTAGTTTGGTAGTCATAGCAATCTGCATTTCCGATACCATCGCAAAAAGATCCTCGACCTTGCTTTCCACCATATTTTCACTGTTTGCATGATTGGATTCATTGGTATCTATCTTGATTTTCTTATTTCAGCAATCAAGGTAATAATGGCCATTTTTGCCACAAATAAAACAAGACCTGTAGGGGCATTTCTTGTTGGTGTTATTCTTTTACTTCTTTCCATTATTGGATTTGAAGTTTTTATGAAATTTATTTCCATTAACAAAATTAATGTTGGAGGAATTTTTAGGAATATTCTTCTGATCATGACATCTATTTTCCTCCTCGATAATTAGATGTTTATGTAATTCTACCAAAGTTATAAAATCTTTTCTATCTAGGAGTTTCTTTCTACAACCATTACAACTTCGGTGGAAATTTTTCAATAATTTCTACCACTTAGAATGATTTTAAAATTTCCACTTTTAATTCACGAAGATTTTTGACAAGGAATTGTAATTTATGTAATTGATCCGAAACACATTGATTATCACCCATACTAAATTCAAAATATTTTAAAATTAAGAATTTATCTGTACCTTCCTTTCCAGTTTTATACTTATAGTCAAGAGCATTTCATATTTCACGTGGAGACGGCATAAAGTTATAGATATCATACAACCAATCGGACGATGTATTAAAAATATTCCTTTGACAAACTAATTCATATTTTGCACGTTTCTTCCTTTCTTCCTTGATAGTATTAGTATCATCATCATTTGTTACAGGAATTGGCTGAAGTTCGGGATCTAAAACATAAGCAATCTTTAAAAATGTTAGAAGAAAATATGATTGTCCTTTCCAACGTGTAAAGTTTGTTCCATCAAAGAGATCCAAATGAATGTTAGAGTTTATAAGAGATGTCATATTATTTTCTGGCTCCATTGTATATAACACCTTAAGATTGTTGGAAAAAAGGATTGTAGTGATGAAAAATTGGGAGAATTTAGGATTTGAGGCATAACGAATTACTGTCTTTAAGGTGTTATTTTACACCACTTAAATCGAGTTTACTAATGGGTATGTAGAAAATATCCTCCAAGATACAAAAAATGCATGAGATGCTTCAAGTAGCAAACCTGAAGAATTCCCATAGAGCACTCAATGAAATTGGTATGAAGAATTTTTTTTTTGGAATAAATAGCATGACCGAATTTACAAAGGAGGATGCATAATATCATGCTGAAAATAATAAAATTCGGGCTTTACTCGTTAAGGAATTAGATAAATGTACGGTCAAAATGGATATTTTTCCGTATTGGCGTAAGACAAAAAATATGTTTCGCGTAAAACTTAAGATGCAAAGAGTAGATTATTTTCCCCTTTCTCTGGAAGTGTTGCGCTAGTGTTATATATGGAAGAATTTTTTTGCTTTTTCCTATTGGCAATTGTCAACTAAAACTTTATCCTACACATTTTACCCGCAACATACGGAAATAATCTTAAAACACAAATTAATGTCATTTAATGAAATCTCATATTTATCCTTAAGTTTTATCTTATAGCAATCCACATTTCATTGAGTATAAGTCAATATTTTTTGCATATATATTAAAAGTGATTAACAATACCCTTCACCCTTAGGTTATTATAATCTAATATTTAAATCATGGTTGTTCTTTTAATATTTAAGCTACTACATATTTGTAACTAGGCTCAAGCTTTGGGGTTTTGAGGACCTGAATCATTGTGCATATTGAGAAAAATGGTAAATATTATTGAAATACACTCCTTAGAGTTATTTTTTAACTTTATAAAAAAATGGCATATTAAACAATATGCAAGAGTTTTATGACGAGTTTTGATCGTATTATTTAGGTTAGTTTTGAAAAACTATCATAGCTAAACATTTTCAATTTTAATCGCGGGGACGTTATAATCCGAAGCTGTAACCTCTCTTGTATCCCCTCTAGGTTTCCTTTGTGTATAACATAATCAAAGTTAGGTATGCTTTCATGTTTTATTTTATGTATTTTATAAGCACAAACAAAATGGGATGGATAAATTATACATTGGACGCTCAAATACAGTACACTGGATAACTTTTACCCATCACTATTTATTGTATTTTCATGTTTAATACCATATTTATAGGGAGAACTATTTCAAACATTTATGACAAAGTTGAGATAAAAATCAATGTTTGTAACAGATATTTATTAACAACTACAACATCCAAAACGAATAGGGTTTTTCATAATTTCAAATGTGTTGTACCATGAATGTGGTATGGCCCGTGGACCAATTAGAAGATGAAAGTTGGGCTTAGTATCTCCTGGAGGAGGTCGATTTACTTGCCCATTTGGTCAGCTAGTTGAATTCTGATCGACCCCAGTATCACGGGCAGTGAATTTAACCCAGCTAGTTCACAACTGTTATATAACACCACCAAGGCAAGCACGTACTATGTGATTGGATGGCGTCAGCAGCACACCCTAGTGGGGGAGATATGAAGATTTCCTTATGTGCTTTATAACTAACTTCATGATTATTCTTCCACCTACACGTAGTGGTGTACCTGCCATGACACCTAACTTGTAAAGGCATTACACCTATCCCTCTCCATTCTCTCCCTTCTAATAGCCTATATATAGTCCACTACGCCGTATAGTGTAGGGATCGAGATATTTTTCCATACCGTTATATTAGACAAATCCATAGTGAACTTGAGATATGTATCCAATCCTCATCTATGGATTTTTTTCATTAAATCTGGACAAACAACACTATCACCTGTGGAAATTGACACCTCTTTAGGTCGAACCATGTAAATCTGGTTTCATTCTTTTTATCTCATCTCTCTCCATTGTTTACTTTGGATTAGTATTTATCTAATTATATCTTTTTATCTGTTATTGTTTATAATTAGTGTATGTCTTCTAAGACAAATTATATATACCACTTTTAGACGATAACAAATTCGTGTCGAATGTGGGAAACGACAATTCGATTGTTGCTTTACACCATTGTTGATTACTGAATCACAATCTGATTCCCCTGTGTTTCATTGGGTTAGATTATACTAATTTGTAAATTCCTTTCAGTTATCTTTAATACCTTCAATCCACTCACGGATTTAGTTTCTCCTGCTTTAAATTTGATTTTTTATGTAACTTTTATTGTCACCATTGTTAAGCTAAATTTTCTATGTTACGATACTCAGTTTTTCTTGAAATTCTGTAAACATGGAAAAACACCAAAAGTAGCCGAGCCAATAAGAGGATTCCTTACTCCACACTTGTGGGTATGAGAGGCCTGTAGGAAATATTACAGACCTTATCTGTAGGCCAAGATGCTATGCATGAGATGTAAGGACATTATCCGTCACATTTAAATATGTTGTATACCGCTACAAGCCAACAAAGAATTGAGGATGCTAACATCTACAACTCCGGATCCAAATTACAAATGCACTTCAACATTCAAGCACCGTCGAGATAATTTTGGTAAAAATTTATTTAAATTCCATTTGCATTTTATATTTAAAGTGTTGGATTTTTTTTTTAAAAGTTAGATCTTTTATTTATAAAATCTCTTTTGAATAAAAGAAGTATTTTTTTAAAATACTAAAAAAAAAAATCGGTTGGCATTTAAAAATATATTTTTTATAAAAGAAGTTTTTTTTTAACCTTTTTAAGGCCAGCTCGCCTTTGTTAACTGTTGAAGCTTTCGGCATCACTTTGTTGGGTATAATAGTGGGCGCCATTTTTTTTGTTTGCTAATCATTGGCATATGGAATATGGCTTCTTGAAAGTTTTTCAAATCAAAGTTGCGTACAGATTTTTTTTAAGGCAAATCCCCTTCTTTGGTCTTCTCAAGCCTTGCCGCGGCTAAGGTTGGCTTAAAAAAATAAGGCTTGTGCCTTGTTCTTTTAAAGTTGCCAGCGCCTTTAATGATTATAAAAAAAATAATCCTTCTCAATTTAGACAATAATAGTGATGCCACGCGGCTGCAGAATAATAAAAAAATGGGAGGGCCTTTGTTTGTTTGATGAAGTTCTCGGCAATCATTGGCTTAAGATTCAAAATGAATGACACTTATTTTATTTTAAAGACTTATGCATCGTTTTGGGTATCTGAGGTGCCCATGTTTATCTACTTAAATCAAATCTTTTCTATATAAAGGACCAAACACGCACAATTTAGTTTTTGAGAAGAAAAGTTGGCTTTTGACAGAACACTTTACAAAGAGAAAAATTTATGTGTTCTATAATTTTTTCAATATGTCTTCTTCTAACTTTTAAGGGTACAAAATTTTTGTCCATTTAATTCATAATCCCAACTACTTTTTATGAATTGTTTGTGGAACCCAAGACATATTTTTCTGAAATATTATGCTGCTGATTTTGGTACCGTTCTTGGTGCTAATCGAAGACTGCGGTCATTGAGCTTCGCTGCGTGTGGATCTTTACTAAAAATTGAACTGCATGTTCTTGTGAAGTAGCTGCGGTTGTTCCATTACTGACGATGCCGACCGATGCCTGCGGGTATTCGTGGGTCAAATTATTTCATTGTAATCCATGTAAGTTGTGATTTACAAAATTATAGTGAAATAAATGGTTTTGCCCTTCGAGGATTTTTTCCAGAAATTTTGTGTCGCATGCTGTATCTTATTTATGGTTTGACACACGCACGCACATAGTTGCATGTTTAGGGGCTGAAGTAATTTGGTTTAAAAATAGACTCTAATTAAATAAGTGTGCCAAATTGGATATTTGAGAATTTAATCAATTATCACACAATGTTATATTTTACAAATTGGTATCTAAGCAGGTTAGGCTAATTTATCACGTATTCCTATTTTTCGCAAAATTGTGTGATATCGATTTAAAAAAAAAATAATTTTGGGAAAAATCGTAATTTTTCAATGGAACATTAATTTAATAAGGTGCCTATTTTTTATGGAAATAATTATGCCTATTGCAAAGCTCGCATGAAATATAGTTTAAAATCCATTGACGAGCGTGTTTGGTTGCTTTGCGAAAATGGATGGAATCCTCCCACTGTCACCGTTGAAAATATCACTTCTCTAAAACCTGTGTCGGATTGGACTGAGAATGATTTTAAATTGTCGAATTTTAATTCCCGTGGACTGAGTGCTATTTCTGGAGCTGTCACTCCTGATGAGTTTTTCTGAATTATGATGTGTACAATGTCTAAAGAGGCTTGGGAAGTTTTGAAATTGACTCATGAGGGTACGAACGCGGTTAAAGAATCAAAATTACAAAATTTGGCCACCCAATTTGAGACTATCACCATGTTTGAGTCTGAATGCTTTGATGATTTTTATGCACGTTTGTCGGACATTATAAACACCAATTTTAATTTGGGTGAGGTGATTGATAACACGCGTGTCGTTAAAAAGATTTTGATATCTCTCCCGAAATGTTTTATTCCTAAAGTCACTGTTTTGAACTCTTTGGAAAATTTGAAAACACTTAAGTTGGAAGAACTTGTAGGAGATCTTCAAACCTATGAGATTGACATGTTTTCCAAAACCATTAAGGCTAAGGATAAAGGCGTTGCTTTAAAGACTCATTTTAAGAAAAAGAAAGAAAAAGTTTGTGAGTCCGATTCTGAGGAACATTTTGATTTTAAAGATATGGCCTTGTATGCGAAATATTTAAAAAAAATTCTCAACATTAACAAAAATAATTCTTCCAATAAGAGATTTTTTGAGAAAAATAAAAAGGCCAAAGAAAGCAATTAGAAAGAGAAGGAGAGAGAAAAATAAAGGGAGACTGAGGACAATTTAGAAAGTTTGATGTGTTTTGAGTGTGGGGGTAAAGGGCATAAGTCATATGAGTGTGCAACTAGACTTAGGAGAGAGGGAAAGAACGTGTTTATGACCGCCACACTTAGTGGTAGTGAGGGTGATGTGGGAGATGAGTCTGATAAAGGTTTAGCACATAGAATGTGTGTAGTTTTTTCGAGTCGTGTGAGCACACCCACTTTGTCTCACGTTGATAGAGGTCATGAGAGCACCGGTGATGACTTAAGTGTTTCTAGTGGAGACGAGAGCGAATTTGAGAGTGAAGATTAAAGTGAGCTCCAAAAATCCTTTAGATATTTGTATACTGATACCTTGAAAATAAATAAGTATAATAGATATTTGGGCCGTCGGGTTTTAAAGTTGGAAAGAGAGAAGGAAGTTTTAAAAAGGAAAAAGTGTGATTTGACCAATACGGTGTCTAGTCTGACGACACGTGTATCCCAACTTGAGAGTGATCTCGAACGTGCTCGGGAGGTCAAAATCCCTTTAGAGAATGCATCTAAGAAGGTTGAAAAGATGGTTCTCAATCCCATTTTGGGTAAAGGAGAGAAGTTAGGAATAAGCCATGATGGTGCTTCTACTTCCCAAGTAGTACTCGAGTTGGTTCCCACTTTAGTGATAGATTCACATGAGTCTCACCCTAACCCACTTAGGCATCCCATTCCCATTAGGAGATTACGACTTAGAGTTTTTGAGAGATTTGTTCCTAGGCCTATTTATGTTTGTTCGCATTGTAAGAGGAGAGGACACCTTAGGAATTTTTTCTTTAAGTTGGATAATGTGTCACGTTTTTCCACTACGCGTGTTTCTACCACACATGCGCCTACACATGATTATTTACATGCTCCTGGAGACTACATAAGAGATTTTGTATATCTTAGTGAGCAAGTTAAGTTCTAGTCAAAACTTCACATGACTTGATGGAGATTTTTCATAAGTTGTCACCACCTTTGGAAAACCCCCATGCACCTAATGATTGAGGTTTGACTTGTTTGCTAGCATATGATGTTTTTCATGATGATATTATATACCTATTGCTAGTATGAATCATTTTTGTATGTTTTCCATTTTTTTGGAATTTTTTTTGAAAAATAAAAAAAGATTTTATTTTTGATAAAATTTTGAAAAATCCAAAAAGATTTGTGTATTTTGTTTGCATCGTTTATGAACAAACACTTAGGATGACCAAGTCACAACTTCATGCCATATCCTTGTGACTGTTTGATAGATATTTGAGATAATATGTTATGTCATTCATGTGCTTTACAAAGTTTGGAGTCTTTGAGTTGCTATAGTGTTGCTACCCACATGTTTGACTCACTTTGTCCTTTATTGCACACATGCACGGATTTGTTTGATGTTTCTTCTTAACAAATCACATGTTGGTTACGTATTTTCATCTCAATTCTATTTATCACAATGAACCAAATGCGATAAAACAAGATAATAAAAGGTGTGCCTGTCTTTACCGTTGTGTCGTAGGTTTGGGTGAATTTTATAAACGGTGAAGGGCTACGAAAGGTACTTATATATCCTTTGCGATTAAGCCGCCGTTTAAATTGGACCTAAAAAATTGAGGAATTTTAATTATCTGGGGTCCAAAGAGGTTTAAAAGAGCCCAAAAAAATAAGGCAATAAAAAGTAATACATGCCAATAATGGGCCATTAGGTTTATTCGCCAATTCTCCAATGTTTGAAAATTTAGATCACCTCTAATAGAAAATATATATGAGGGAGTTTGGTTGGAGAGTTAAAACGTCTTTGCACATCCTTAAAAAGTCTTGAAAAAGCATGTAATCGTTTTGGACGTTATTGGTGTAAAAATCATGTTGACTTTGATCTGTTGATTTTGATTTAAGGCGATGTCATCTAAATTCAACAATTTTACAACAAAGGACTATTTTTTATGTTCATTCGTTAGGAGTACACTTATGCATCTTGCACATATGAGATGATTGAGTTGATTTTCCTATCGAATCTGTTCACCCCCATTCATTCCATTTCCATGATTTGATCTTCTTAGTATAAATTCATGGCATGCGATTTTTGTAACATCATTTTTTTTTAAATTGAAAAATTGAAAAATAGTTTGTTTGCTTGGTTACCGTGACACCCCGATTTGCTTTATGAGATTTCTTCTTTTTCTTGTCTATTTCGAAAAAATAAAAAGGGAGAGAACAAATTATGATATTATGGGGGAGTTTTAGTATGGGGGAGATTTGATTGTGCTAACATTCATTATGTTTATATCATTTCAAACTAAATACGTCACGAGGTTTTTTGCTTTATCTCATGTGTGTAGGTACGAAGACTTGAAAACAAATTATTGCACACCCTGATGAGAAAAGCTTGGAGTTTTGAAAAATTGATTGTTGAAGCAAAGTTTGAAAGTTTGAAGACTTGTTGTTTTATCTTTCCATTGTCTTGGGAGGGTAGATTTGTATAAGTCATTATTGTGATTAATAATTCGAATTTTTTTATTTTGTATCGGCATAGACATAGGGGGAGATTTATAAGGACATTGTCCGTCACATTTAAATACATCGTATACCGCTACAAGCCAACAAAGAATTGAGGATGCTAACATCTACAACTCCGGATCCAAATTACAAATTCACTTCAACATTCAAGTAGCGCCGAGATAATTTTGGTAAAAATTTGTTCAAGTTCCACATGCATTTTATATTTAAAGTGTTGGGATTTTAAAAAAAAAAGTTAGATCTTTTATTTATAAAATCTATTTTGAATAAAAGAAGTTTTTTTTTAAAATAAAAAAAAAATAAGTTGGCATTTAAAAATATTTTTTTATAAAAGAAGTTTTTTTTAACCTTTTTAAGGCCAACTCGCCTTTGTTAACTGTTGAAGCTCTCGGCAGCACTTTGTTGGGTATAATAGTGGGCGTCATTTTTTTTGTTGTTTGCCAATCATTGGCATATGGAATATGACTTCTTGAAAGTTTTCCAAATCAAAGTTGCGTACAATTTTTTTAGGGCAAATCCCCTTCTTTGGACTTCTCAAGCCTTACCGCGGCTAAGGCTTGCGTAAAAATAAAATAGGGCTTGTGCTTTGTTCTTTTAAAGTTTTCAGCGCCTTTAATGATTATAAAAAAAGGAAGCCTTATCAATTTAGAAAATAATAGTGATGGCATGCGGCTGCAGAATAAAAAAAGAAGGGAGGGACTTTGTTTGTTTGATGAAGTTCTCGACAATCATTGACTTAAGCTTCAAAAGGAACGACACTTATGCATCTGGGTTTTAAAAGTCTTACACCTTTATTTTTTTTGTTATCTGACGTGCCCATATTTATCTGCTCAAATCAAATCTTTTTTATATAAAGGACCAAGCACGTACAATTTAGTTTTTCAGAAGAAAAGTTGGCTTTTGACAGAACACTTTACAAAGAGAAAAATTTATGTGTTCTATAATTTTTTCAGTATGTCTTCTTCTCACTTTTAAGGGTCCAAAACTTTTGTCGATTTAATTCATAATCTCAACTACTTTTTATAAACTGTTTTGTGGAACCCAAGACATATTTTTCTGAAATATTATGCTGCTGATTTTGGTACCGTTCTTGGTGCTAATTGAAGACTGCGGTCATTGAGGTTCGTTGCGTGTGGATCTTTACTGAAGATAGAAATGCATGTTCTTGTGTAGTAGTTGCAGTTTTTCCATTGCTGACGACGCCGATCGAGGCCTATGGGTATTCGTGTGTCAAATTATTTCATTGTAATCCGTGTAAGTTGCGATTTACAAAATTATAGTGAAAAAATGGTTTTGCCCTGTGGGGATTTTTTCCTGAAATTTTGTGTCGCATGCTATATCTTATTTATGGTTTGACATACGCACACACGTAGTTGCATGTTTAGGGGCTAAAGTAATTTGGTTTAAAATAGACTCTAATTAAATAAGTGTGCCAAATTGGATATTTGTGAATTTAATCAATTATTACACAACGTTATATTTTACATGAGAGCAACAAACAACTCGTACATAATATCCTGGCAGGGAAGAATAGGCCTAAGGCAAACCCAGTTGCCCGAGTAGGGGGGAAAAGCTCCAATAGAAGGAGAGAAATGCCTCCTCTAATTTCATAAAGGGACAGGTGGCAGGTGTACCATAAAGATCTATGGGAAATCCTAAACATTTGGAGTTGGGTTTGAAAAATAAAGGTAGAAGGTTCAAATACTCTGGAGTTAATTGCGATGACAAGTCTTACCATATAGGGGAAACGTTCACCATCAGAACAGGTGAATAGGATTATGAACTGGCTTACTCCCTAGAATGCCAAGGCATTTTTGGAGAGGCTTAGCAGAGGATCCACTTTTGATAGGCTAGGCCCAATATCTTCGAGGGCCCACCAATACAGATGTCCAAGGGAGCCTAGGGAGTATAGAGAAGAAGCTAGAAGAATGAAGACTAGGATAATTGAATGCTCATACTTCTTAGGAAGAGAGCTCAAGTGAATACCAAGGCCGAGAGGGAAATATAACGTCGGTTAAGGATGAGAAAGAGGTTTTGTCAAACACCTAAAGGATCGTCTGGGTGAGATTATGAAGATGAAGAACCTTTTTCATAGGGATTTTGTTCATGGATCACAATTTACATCATAAATTATGGTTTATTCAATGCCCATAACATTTAAATCGCTCGTCATCATTGCTAATTACGATGGCAAGTCAGATCCAATGTTGTATGTAGAGAAATACCAAGTTGCCTCGTACATTTATTCCACTCCATGTGAAATTCAATGCAAAGCATTCTCCAGTACCATTACTAGATTGGCATAAATTTAGTATAATGATTTACCAAGGGGGCATATCTTAAACTTCCAGCAATTGGCCGATCTCTTTATCAGTAATTTATTTTCTAGTATAAAGCCAGGCAAAAGGGTGACTAGCTTGCTAAGCGTGCGTTAGAAAATGGATAAGACTAGGAATTTTCTCACACGCTTTAATACCGAGAATTTTGATGTACTTGACTATGACGAGAAGATATCCATTCCGGTGATCATGATGGGGATCCCCCATAACACTAGAAAAAATATGAATGCTTAAAAGGGGATGGCAATAAAGAAGTTGAGCCACACTAAGTTAGACGCTAGAAAGAGTGTAGAGAAGAAGAAAGAGCTTAAGGATAATAAGAAGGTTGACAGGACGAAGAAGTATGATGAGTATATTCCACTTACCGTTGGTGTTCACCACATCCTTAATGTGACTCAAGTAAGCAACGACCTGAAATGTCCAGGAAATTCAAAAGATTCACTAAATCGGAGGGACAAGAGTAAATTGTGTGATTTTTATAACGATCACGACCAAAACACTGATAGTTTCTTGGACCTGAAGAACGGGATTAAAAATCTCATCAGGCGAGGAAAACTGGCAAAGTATGCTCACAAAGTGGCTGATCAGATGGGAAGGGTGAGAAGAAACCCAGGCGACGATTAAAGTCCCCTTGTAAAAAGCGAATGAGAAGAAAAGGTGTTAAGATGACGATTCATAGGATGACCCAGATCTGCCTAAGGAGCCTATGCACGAAGTTACCATGATCTCTTTTGGGTGTCACTTTATAGAAGGAGGTGACGCTGGTGGAGGAGATGAGAAAGCTAAAAAGAAATCTTATCTCAATGAGGCAAAGGTTCATGGTCATGTTAGGCAAATCAATTTATTCGAAGTTATGGGGACTCGTCTAAGGAAGGTAAACAAACATTGCCTCATTGTTGGATTTTCTAAGGATGACTTTTTAGGTGCACTTTATCCACACCACAATCCTCTGATCATCACAATGATGGTGCATGATTATTAGGTAGTGAGGATTCTGTTCGATAATGGAACTTTGATAGAAAGTTGGACGCATATCACATGTATATTATCGGTTTTCAGGGGATACGGTGATCCCCTTAAGAACAATTGAGCTTGAGGTTATGGTTAGAACATGGACAAACTTTTGAACATAGATAATACGTTTCTTCATCATGGACGAGAACATTCACTCGATCTATAATATTATCTTTGATAGGGTTGGTCTAAAGAATTTTGAAGTAGTGCTTTCCATTCTACATCAATGCCTTAACTTCCTTACACATTATGGAGTTGGTGTGGTTAAGGGTAACTAAGTGGAAGCACATAAAGATAATATAGTTCTATAGAGTAGGAAGAACAAAAGAAGATGACCACTACTTATTAGATCAATACTTTAGACCGTCGAGATGAAGATAAGTTGGTCACATAAGAATTATGCAGGGGGTTGAATCGATGACTCTAGACAACTAGCACTCTACAAGGACGACTCAGATTAGCTCATCACTAGATCCCTCCTTTAAGAATGAGCTAAATAATTTTTCTAAGGCAATAAAAGAGCATGTTTATATGGATCTATAAAGGCATGCCTAAGATAAATCCAGACCGCCTTTGCTATAAGCTCAGTATAGTGAAGGACACGAATCCAGTCAAACAAAAGCATGTAGTGTTTATCCAAGAGAAGAATACGAACATCCAAGAAAAGGTCGATAGATTGAAAAAGGCAGATTCATTGAAGACATTAAGTATCTAGAGTGGCTTTCAAATATGATTATGATTATGATCATGAAAAAGAACGACAACTGGCTTATATGCATCGACTTCAAATATCTTAACAAAGCCTACCCCAAGGACCATTATCCTTTGCCTAAGATTGATCAGATGGTCAATGAAAGTGCTGGGCACGAGCTGCTCAGTTTTAAGGATGGATACTTAGATTACAACCCGATAAAAACAAAGCCAGAAGACAGGGAGAAAACCTCTTTTATCACCAGATGAGGTACTTATTGCTACAACATTATGCCTTTTGGGATAAAAAATGCTAGAGAAACATATCAAAGGTTAGTGAACAAAGTTTTTGAATGACAGATTGGAAAGAATCTAGAAGTATGCATCGATGATGCTAACCTAGAGCAAAAATCTACTGATCACATTAGTGACCTTGGGAAAACTTTTAACCCACAACAAAAGTAACAAATGAAGCTAAACCCCACAAAATGAGTTTTCAAAGTTATGGAAGGGTAGTCCGTAGGATTTATAGTTAATCAAAGGGGTATAGAGGCTAATCCGAACAAGATCCAAGTATTGATTAATATGTAGTCTCCCAAGAGGAAAAAGAAAACCCAAATGTTGACGGGACAAGTAGCAGAGCTGAACCATTTTGTTTCAAGAGCCACTGATAGATGTATTTCATTATTTAAGGTTCTCAAAAAGATTTTTGAGTGGAATAACAAGTGTGAAGCATCCTTTCTAGAATTAAAGAAGTACTTTGGATCTGTACCTTTGCTATCAAGGTCAGTCCTAGGTTAAAAGCTCTATTTGTACTCGGCAGTTTTAGAGTCATCGATTAGTTCGCGCTGGTCCAATAAGAAGGTGGAGTGAAAAACCCCATTTATTGTAATAGGAAGGCATACAATGGAGATGAAATTTAGTACGCTAAGATGGAGAAGTTAACACTAGCTTTGATTGAAGTGCCTCAAAAAATGAAGTCGTATTTTTAAGAATATAAAATTATCATCTATATAGAACTTCCTCTACAATAAGCTATTTATAAATTTAGAAATTAGGTAGACTGATGGATTAGGCCATAGAGCTAAGAGCGTATAACATACTTTATGAATCCAAAATGATAATAAAAGGCAGACAGTGGCTGACTCTATAGTAGAGTTTACATACGAAGGAAAATTATAAAACCAACTTCTATGGAAGAGAGGTTAACAGTAAAGATAATAGAGCAGACTTCTACGTAAGAGATCTCATAAATAAATCCAAATGAGCATACATTTATGGATGAGAGCTGAGAAGTTCATCCAACCATGTAGACTTTTAAGAAAGATAACTCAGTTTTATAAACAATCAATAATATCAATAATAAACCATAGTCATTGGATTGATAGGAATAAAGGACTCAGTATATGGAGCAAATAAAAAAACTGTTCAGTTGTGGATGCTTAGTTAAAGCTAATTTTGAAGAAGAACCGTTGATTGTGTAGCTATTAGTAGAAGGCTCATCATATGCCAACGATAGTAGAGAATGATTGATACTCATGAAACCTAACGAGGCCGATGTTGAGTATGACCTCATATTCCACTTTGAGGCCTCCAACAATGAGGTGTAATATGAAGCTCTGATAATAGGCCCGAGGTTGGCATCATTACTAGGCATCGAAAAGCTATCAGTGCATAATGGCTCTCAAATCGTGGTAAATCAAGTCCTTAGAGTTTATGAGGAAAAAAAAGAATCCATGGTGAAGTATTTAGCAAAGGTGAAATCGTTGTTATATTCTCAGTTATACAAATAAGCAGAATACCAAGGGTTGAAAACGCACGAGAAGACGCACTCACTCATTTGGCATCATCCACTAGAAAAGTACTAAGAAAAAAATTATTAGAAGATTATTAATGCATCATAGTACATATTTATAATGCATTTTTGTGATGAGTTAGACATGGGACCATCCTGGATGGATCCCATCTGAGCATAATTAAAGACCGAAGTAGCTCCGAAAGACCTGAAGGAGGTGAGAAGACTCTGCTATAAGGTGGCAAGGTATGCACTGAAAGGGGGAATCCTCTTTAGAAGAGGATTTATCGTATCACTGCTCAAGTGTGTCCATTGTGCTGTTGTTAATAACTTGATAAAGGAAGTGCATGAGGGCTCATATGTAGCCCATTGAGTGAGCAAATGATTAATAAAATTAGTAGACACATAAGGCTACTACTGGACCACCATGAAAGAAGATTGTACAAGATATGCAAAGAAGTGTGATAAGTTCCAAAGGTTTGTTGTGATGCACAAGAGATCGGGGGTTGCATTGACGTCGATCACATCCCCTTGGCCTTTCTCCATGTGGGTAATTGATCTAGATGGCTCACTGTGAAGACAAGGGTTAAGTTCAGGTACCTGGTCGTACTAGTGGATTATTTCACTAAGTGGATTGAAGAAGATCCACTGGTGGAGATGCCATACGAAAAGGTGTTTCATTTTTTATAAAAGAACATTATTTGATAGTATAGCATGTTGTGCGCCTTTATCACAAACCACATTACACAGTTTGACAACCGTGATTTTGAAGATTATTGTATACGTTTGAATATCCAGAAACTTCACTCAACACCTAGTTATCCAAAGTGTAATGGGCAGACAGAGGTGACGAACAAAATCATGCTGGACAAAATGAAGAAAAATCTAGATGACACCAAGGGGAACTAGATCAACGAGCTGCAGAGCATATTTTGGGCATATAATAAGACATTGAGAACGATAGTAGGTAAGACTCCATTCATGTTAGTGTTTGGAATTGAGGCAGTATTACCCACTAAAATCATCTTACCCAATCATTGGTTACTCAAGTTTAACTCGCATAGGAACGATTTAATGAGAAGGCTCAATTTATATCTTGTAGAAAAATTCAAGGAAAACATGGCACTATAGGTGGCAGCCTATTAGAAAAAGATTACTCGATTTTATAATAAAAGGGTAAAATTGAGCACCTTAAAGAAAAGCGACTACGTGCTAAAAAAGTCATTCAAAAGGGGAACAAATTGGAACTAAATTGGCACGACCAATACAAGATATTTGTTGTCATACGATCGAGAACTTATAGAATCGATACATTAGTGGGAAAGATGTTTAAGAACCCATGGAATACCAAGAACTTGAGGAAATATTATCAATAGTGATGACCACATGATAGCCCAATGAGAGTAAGAGATCAAATATGTAAATAGTTTTTCATTCCTTTGTAATAAATTATCACTGATCAGTAAAAATCAAAATTTCATATACAAATGTTGTCATTTCAAGATTTTTTATATTTTACAATGTCTGTTTTGTCGGGGTGAGAGATATGCAAGAAACCCATGCTGATGACATCTCAAAGCCAATCATATCAAAATACACGATCAAAATCATACTTCATAGATGACCTCACCCTTGGAGAGGTCACGATCAAGAATTTTATCCAAATTTGGGAAATCTGTTGCAGTTATATAGATGATAAGATCCAACCATAATTGACAAACACAGGGATAGATCCTAGTACATTTGATCAACTATAGTAACCAATGCTAACACGTGATCAGGATGACAAGTGCGTCCATATAACTTGTAAGATGGTATAAGCATTGGTAGATCCCAAGACAGGATAACTCAGGTTCGTCCAAAACTAGTAGCTAGTAACACTATAAAAAAATGCTTTATTGGAACTAATATATTAGGGACGGGCTTGCACAACTGGGCCTAAAGAGTATTATTTTGGAAATCCTTAAAAATCATCATTTTTGTCCATATTATTGGAAATGACTACCCTCATCTATTCCAAATAATATGTAAACAAAGGACTTTATAAAACGGTTGTTTTGGTGTTTCTTTAAAATAAGTCCTTTAAAACTTTATAAGACGTGTATATTTTCATTTACACATATTCCTTCCCATTCAAAAAATCAATTTCCCACTCATTAGCCCCCCCCCCCCTCCAACTTTCCATTATCACATTTACCTCTTTCTCTTTCTCTTTCTCTCCACTTGGTTCAACTACCCCAATTGCAACTGGTTGAAAACACTCTCACTCCACTTGCTATTACCAGCAGTAGCATCTCTGGTGGATCTCTCTCTCGACTTATCCCTATCTTAATTTGCAGTAAAGAAAAGTCGGTTCAACTGGTAGGAACTGTGGACCATGCCTTTTGCTGGTAAGAACCCTCTCTTTCTCTCTCATTTAGGGCAAGCAAATGTCTATTTCTCGCACTATCTCCTACTTTTTTTTAGGTTTTGTTGGGTCCCTTTTTTTTAAGGTTTTATCGGGTCCCAATTTTGTATGGTTTTATTGGGTTAAATGCATTAGAATAATGTTGTAGTGGTGTGGATTGTTCATTTAATGGGTGAAAGGTATATTGGTTATGGTTTAGTGGACATTGTTATTATTTGTTGGGTGTGGTTTGTTATATTTTTTTAAGGACATAATTTTATAAATGTCCGTAACAATTTAGTATGTCGTATACCGACACACTGTCGAAGAATGTTCATGACCATATTCGATTTAAAGACGAATCCGAATTATAAAGAGGATGCCTTCAAGCTTCTGAACGAAATTGAGCAGCGATCTGAACTGGGTATCCCAGGCGATCCGGACCGCCTAAGGGAAACTTTCTGGATGAATTTAGGCACCGATCCGGACCGACCTCCCAGGGGAGATCCGGACCACCTCCGCAGATAGACCCAAATCTGCCAGATTTGTTATTACCGACTCAAACTCTCTTTATAAGGGTAATTTAAGTGTTGTTTATTTTAGGTCTTTGGGAAAACATTTTGAAGAGTTCATACACAACAAGACATCAAGTTTTGATGTTCCAAACATTTTTATGATTCACACATAAAATTCCCAATAATTTTTGTGAATCTTTTGGAACCCAATAACATCTTTGGTTTTGTTCAACCTTTGTGAGGAAAACTCTACAACCTACAGTTGCGTGCTATTATGGAGAGAATCTCTGTGAATATTTAAGGTTGCGTGTCTGAATTGCGAGTCCTTGTGGTATAGCTGCGTGCGAACCATTGTTGATTTCTAACCGGCCTTTGAAGGTTTGACGAAGGCACCATGCGTTACTCTTGTGGGCGATATCAAGGTGTATGTAAGTCAATGGTCTTTTAAACTTATCAAAGTTCTAGAAATAAAAAGGTTTTTCCCTTCGTCGATTTTTTCTGAATTTTGTGTCGCATGCTATATCTTATTTGGTTTGACACGCAGTTGCATGTTTAGGGGCTGAATTAATTTGGTTTAAAAATAGACTCTAATTAATAAGTGTGCCAAATTAGAAGTTTGCAAATTAATTTAAATTGGTATGACACACCGCTTTCTCAAATTGGTATCAGATACGATTACACTAATTTAATGCGTAGCCCTATTTTTCAGAAAATCGCGTGATATTGATTTTTTTGAAAAATTAGCTTTGTTAAAATTCGCAATTTTCTCAATGGAACGCTCATTTAATAAAATGCCTATTTTTTATGGGAAAAATTATGCCTATTGGAAAGTTCGCATGAAATCTAGTTTAAAAGCCATTGACGAGCGTGTTTGGTTGCTTTATGAAAATGGGTGGAATCCTCCCACGGTCACTGCTAATAATATCACCTCTATAAAACCCGTGTCGGAGTTGACTGAGGACGATTTTAAAATGTCTAATTTTAATTCCTGTGGACTTAGTGATATTTCTGGAGCCATCACTCCCGACGAGTTCCGTCGAATTATGACGTGCACCACGTCTAAAGAGGCTTGGGATGTCCTTCAATTGACACATGAGGGTACGAACGCTGTTAAAGAATAAAAATTACAAAATTATTGGCTACCCAATTTGAGACTATCACCATGTTTGAGTCTGAATGATTTGATGATTTTTATGCTTGTTTGTCGGACATTGTTAACACTAATTTTAAGGTGGGTGAGGCAATTGATAACTTGCGTGTCATTAAAAAGACTTTTAGATCTCTCCCAAAATGCTTTATTCCTAAAGTCACTGTTTTGAACTCTTTGGGAAATTTTAAATCACTTAAGTTGGAAGAACTTGTAGGAGATCTTCAAACCTATGAGATTGACATGTTTCCCCAAACCATTAAGGCTAAGGATAAAGGCGTTGCTTTAAAGACTCATTTTAAGAAAAAGAAAGAAAAAGTTTGTGAGTCCGATTTTGAGGGAGATTTTTATTTTAATGATATGGCCTTGTTTGCAATTTTTTTAAAAAAAGTTTCTCAAAATGAACAAAAACAATTCTTCCAATAAAAGATTTTTTGAGAAAAATAAAAAGGCCAAAGAAAGCGGTGAAAAAGGGAAAGAGACAGAAAAAGAAAAGGAGAGTGAGGAAAATTTAGAAAATTTGACGTGTTCTGAGTGTGAGGGTAAAGGGTATAAGGCGTGTGAGTGTGCCACTAGACTTAGGAGAGAGGAAAAGAAAGTTGCCATGCCTTCCACACTTAGTGACAGCGATGAGGAGGTGAATGATTCAGGGGGTGGATCATCACATGGGATGTGTGTCATATTTTTAGCTAGTCGGGTTAACACACCTAGTTTGCATGACGGTGAGGGAACTAGTACGCGTGAGACCCCCGAGGAGGATGATTTGTGTGGTTCGAGTGAGGATGAAGGTGAGTGTGAAAGTGGAGATGAAAGTAAGCTCGAAATTGATTTTCAAGATTTGTATGTCGAGACTTTAAAGACTAAAAAATTGAATAAAGAGTTAAGTATTAGGGTCAGAGATTTGGAGAGAGAGATTAAGGTTTTGGGTAAGTTTAAGGCCAAAGGAAGTCAACTTGAGAAGGTGAAAGTGAGTTTAAGTGATCAGTTGAATGCTTTAGGTAGGGAGAAGTGTGATCTGACCAACACAGTGTCTAGTCTGACGACACATGTATCCGAACTCGAGATAGATCTCGAACGTGCCTGGGAGGTCAAAGTCGCTTTAGATAACGCATCTAAAAAGGCTAAAAATATGGTTCTCAATCCCAGTTTGGGTAATGGTGAGAGTTTAGGAATAAGTCATGACGGTGATTCTACTTCCCAAGTTGCACCCAAGCCGGTTCACACTTTAGTGTTAGATTCACATGAGTCTCACCATAACCCACCTAGGTGTCCCATTCCTATTAGAGAGAACGTCCTAGAGTTTTTGAGAGAGGTGTTCCAAAGCCTATTTATGTTTGTTCCCGTTGCAAGAGGAGACGACACCTTAGGAAATTTTGCTTTAAGTTGGGTAATGTGTCACATTTTTCTACTACACATATTTTTTCCACACATGCACCCACACATGATTCTTTACATGCTCCTGGAGACTACATGAGAGACTTTGCACATCTTAGTGAGCAAGTTAAGTTTTTAGTCAAAACTTCACATGACTTGATGGAGGTTTTTCATAAGTTGTCACCACCATTGGAAAAACCCCTGCACCTAATGAATGAGGTTTGACTTGTGTTGCTACTATAAGATCTTTTACATGATGATATTATATACCTATTGCTAGTGTGTACCATGTTTGTATGTTTTTGCATTTTTTAAAAAAATTTTGAAAAATTCCATTTCCATGTGGCTTTTTGATAGTGTTTTGAGACAATACGTCATGTCATACATGTGCTTTATAATGTTTGGAGTCATTAAGATATAATTAGTTATTACTTCCTACATGTTTGACTCATTTTGTCTTTTTATGCACACGTGCAAGGATTTTTTTGATTAGTGCACTTATCTATCACATGTTGGTTGGGTGTTTTCATCTCAATTTTGTCCTTAAAACAAACCAAGTGCAATAATACGAGAGTAATAAAAGTAGTGCATGTAAGATCCATTACCCATGAGGAATTTGTTTAATGTAAAAAATTTATGAGTGAACACGGGAAAGGGCTTTCAATGAATAATAATCATGTCGTGAAAGCCACCATTTGAAAAGAGCCCGCACAAAAAATTAAGGCAATAAAAAAATGATATATGCCAAAATTTGGGCTAATACGTTTTTCTCTAAGTTGAGAATTTTAGAACTTCATGAGAAAAATAAAAAGACTATTTTTTATGAGGGGGTTTTGTAAGGTGATTGGGCATTAATATTGTATATTTATTCCCCTAATTTAATGACATTTGTGAACCCGAGGGATGCAATCGATATGGACTTAACTCATATTTATGCTACTAACCTTCGTTGGCAAGTATTTCGTGTTTCGTGTTTCTCTTATGTGTTTTACAGGTTAATTATGCAAGCGGAGCAAAATAGAAATCGAAACCATGAAAGAAAGTCTAGGAAGGCAAGTTCAAGGGAATTTTGGTAATTTTGTAGCCGGGTCCCGGAGTAAGAGTCAACTGGAAAGTTGAAAATCTCGGACCAATGAGAACAATGGAAGAAAATCATCCAACTCCGAGTTATGATTGAAGAGTTATGATCAATTGACGTTGAGAAAAAAATCCAAGAAGAAAAGAAGAAAACATAAGAAAAATTCAAGTGTTGAAAAGAGGCCAAAACCAGCGAAGATTCCCAAACCCAGGTCGAACCGATTTGGGGTCGAACCGATTTGGGGTACCTGCGAACCTGTTCGGGGGTCTTGATGCACGAAAATCCTCCCTTATTCTGATTGGTCCAAAGAGTTCCAGGAAGTTACAGCTGATTCAAAAACGTATTTGTACGAAGCTAATAACTTATGAACGGGAGTTCTTGATAGTTTTTCATATTTTTAGATAGAAAAAAAGTAGAAGATCACCTAGGAACATAGTTTGGATTATTTGCTTCAAGATTGATACATTCCGGGTTTGTTTTCAAGGTTTTAATTCAAGTTTCATTCCTTTTATTATTGTTCTTGCATGGTTATTTACCTTATTTGATTTAACCAATTTTTGTGATCAAAATACTTATTTTCACGTTTTAATCTAGTTTCATCATGAGTTCTTTCACATGCAACGTAATTATTTCATGCATCATTCCGTTTAACATGTTCGGATAGTTTTAAAGGGGTCGGGATGCATGAAATCCACCTGATGTGTTAGTTGTATGTGTATAAAATTAATCCTCTAAATTTAATGATTTATTACGACTGTATTGCGTAGCAACACAACCATTGTAGATCATTGGATCTCATTTTGTCCAGGGTAACTGGGATGCTTTAGAATGTAATGCGAGTGTCGCTATCGTGTACCGCTTTACTCGTCCTCTAATTTCGTATGGTTCGGGCTTGAACCTCATATACGTAATGCTTGGGAGTACTAAATTTTGGGTCAAATTAATCAATTAAATTTACGATTTGTTTTATACCTATAATACACTAGGGTTGAGGGGTTGTATTCCCGTCCTGTTTGCTTCATCATATAATTCAAGTTTTAAGTCATTCATTATCAGTAATTTAGATAATTTAGAATAGTTGCATTCCATTGATACTTTGGTGTATTAAATAAATATTTTCAAAATTGCATTTAGTTGTAGTCCATTCCCAAAATCAATCATCTTTCTTTTTCTTTAGAGTCAAAGTTAGGTTTCCTTCGTCTATCCAACGTCATCACAACTCTGTTGTCCTATTTCCCTGAGGATCGATACCCGACTTATCGGATTATTACTTGAGCGACAGGCTTGCACTTGAGCATAGAAAGTACGCACTTCTGAGACACATTCTTAGTCGCGTCAAGTTTTTGGCGCCGTTGCCGGGGAATCTAGGTAGACTTAGGATTTGATCAAGTCAATCTCAAACTTTGACCAAAAATTTCCAATATTCCAAAAACATATAAAATTTTGAAAAAGCACAAAAATATTCATCATTTTCTCTCATAAGACAGTTAATGAAAAATTCTGAACTCACTCCAACTCCCCATAATACTCCAATCCACATTCACGAAAATCTAATAGTTGAGTACGATCCTGATAGCCCTCACACTCCTAATGCTCCACAATTCTGGGTTCCACCTCCCACACCGTCACACTCAATCTCAAATAACACGTCGTTTTCCCTCTTAGGACACACTTCAGAGCACGCTCTGAGTATTCCAAGTGAGGATAACGAGTCTTTGAGAGAGAGAGAGAGAGAGATGTCATAACACGGTAGTGCAGCCGTCGACGAGGGAGAAGCCCCATATCGCCCTTTGAGAGACACCTTATATCCCAAGCGCACTGTCACTCTGAGATGCATTCTACTCCCGTATAATGCGAGCAATTTCGCTTTAGGAATGGGATGATCTAGATACTTCCCACTTACCATGGAATGTATTCAGAAAAACCATATGCCCACATCATGGAATTTGAGGAGGCGTGCGACTCTTAGCGATCAAACTTTCATAAAATATGTGCTCCGCCTTAAATTCTTCCCATTCTCGATAAAGGATAAGGCTAAGACCTGGCTATGGTCTTTACCTCCAAATTGGATTTCATCATGGAACGAATTACAATATAAATTTCTCAAGAAATTCTTTCCTCCACATCGAACGAACTCCATCAAGGCTCAAATTCAAACGTTCCGATAATTAGAAAATGAGTCGTTCGATCGATGCTTCGAGCATTTTAATGAGTTAATTACTTCGTGTCCCCATCATGGTTTTGATAAAACGCAAATCATTTCCTTTATCCATAATGGGCTGAATATTAATTCCAAGCAAGTCGTTGAAACCATGGGTAGTGGTCCGTTTGTCGACTTAGACGCCCATGATGCTGAGCTTCACCTGAGGTATGTCACCGAGACTAACCAATATTGGTATACATCTGACCCTAATGCTCAAAATTGAAATCGTTAAGTGACCACCACTCCATCGGCATCCGGCCTATTTCATGTAAAAAAGAATGCTATGATGGATAGTTGACTCGATGTACTTGAGAAAGGACAGCGAGATCTATGTGAGGTGTATGAAACAGGACCAATTGGATTCATCCCAAACCCCGTCAAGAAGGCGTGTGCGATTTATGAGGCGAGTCATTCAACTGAGGAATGCCCGACTATACCCACCCATAAAGTGATGCTTCAAGATAAAGTCAGTGGTATAGGAGGATTTAAGGGTAATTTCGGTGCACCGCACGGGAATTCTTACAACCCTTCATAGAAAAACCATCCTAGTTTTAGCTATGGGCAACAACAAGCTGCGATGAATCCTAATTCCCATGCTGCCCCTCCTCCACCACAACACTTTCAACAAACTCCACACATGCAAGGACATGTGCAAGCACCACTACCTCAAGGAGCATATATCCCTCCACCGCGGAGAAGTCTCGAGGATATGATAAACCAATTTATCAATACCCAGAGTTCATCCAATGCTAGATATGATCGCCTGATCAGTGACATAAATGCAAATATTTTAAAAATGCAATCATCGTGGAGTATCCAAGAGAAGGGAAAGTTTCCTGCCCACGCCAAAGATCTCCCCAAGGTCAAACTAGTGTTAACTCCACCTTGACAGAACACTAGGAGCAATGTCAAGCTATGACCACTCTTCGTAGTGGGAGAGTCATTGATTTATCACCTCCCCCACACGACGTAACCAAAGACAAGGAGATTTTACCCGGCACAAAAGAGGCCGGAGATGTCCCCTTGAATGAGAGTGATAAAGAAGACGCTAGTGAGCCTGAGGTAGTTGTGAAACCACCCACCGTGGCAACTTTTCCTCAAAGGTTGGTTCCTTCCCACAAAGGAAACCCCCGTGATGAAGTGCTAGACGTGCTTAAGCAAGTAAAGTTGAATTTACCTTTCCTCGATGCCATTAAGAAAAGTCCATCTTATGCAAAAGTAATTAAGGACTTGTTAACAGTAAAGAGGAAGATGAAGGTAAAGAAAAATGTCTTTCTATCACAGAACGTGAGATCCATCCTACTTAACGATCTCCCACCAAAATTCAAGGATCCCGGTGCACCCACTATTTCCTGCATCATTGGAGAAAATAAAATCTAAAAAGCCTTACTTGACTTGGGAGCAAGTCTTAATATTCTCCCCTACGCCATATATAGGCAACTTGATTTGGGTGACCTCAAGCCCACAAATGTCACTCTCCAGTTAGCGGATCGAATCGTGAAGATCCCAAGAGGCATAGTTGAGGACATGATCGTCCAAGTTGACACTTTCTACGTCCCGGTAGACTTTGTCATTTGGGACACGGAGCCCTCCTTCACCTCAAGCAATCATGTTCCCATCATTCTTGGGTTCCCATTCTTAGATACAGCTAATACAATCATGAATGCTCGAAATGGGCAAATGCAACTCACCTTTGGGAACATGACTTTAGAGACTAACATCTTCCATATAGCCCAACAGATGGGGGAAGAAGATGATCTTCACGCGTGGAGCTTAATAGATGAGATCGTAGAGGAGTATTTTGAGGAAAACTATTGTGGATATGCCCTAGGATCCTGTTTAGTATCGATCTATAAGAATGAGGGAACGTACACCGGATTCGAGAGGGAAGTTGAGGAGTTGAGTGAGTTACTTGATGAGAGAGCGTCGAACGAGGACGCGAGAGATGTTAATTGGGTTTCTCGATTCGAGGAGCTACCGCCGAGGGAGACATGCTTGGTTCCCTCCAGCGATACATTTTAAACCCTTGAATTGAAGAGACTACCCTCCCATATTAAATATGCATACCTAGGAGAGAACGAGACATTTCCTGTTGTTGTCTCCTCTAGCCTAGACGAAGAGCAGGAGGGTAAATTGCTAAAGATTCTGAGGAAGCATCAAGGTGCTTTTGGTTAGTGCATTGCTGATTTGAAAGGGATAAGTCCTTTTATTTGCACCCACAAGATCCATCTCGAAGAGGATGTCAAGCCCTCGAGAGAAATGCAAAGAAGGCTAAACCCTAATATGAAAGAAATGGTGAGAACCGAAATCATTAAGCAATTGGATGCCGGGATTATCTACCCAATCTAGGATAGCAAGTGGGTGAGACCTATTCAAGTTGTCCCGAAGAAGTCGGGCATGACAGTGATTGAGAATGATAAGGGAGAGCTAGTTCCCCAACGTACCACCACCGGATGGCACATTTTTATTGATTACCGGAAACTCAATGCGGGAACTAGGAAATATCATTTCCCCTTGCCATTTATTGATCAGATGCTTGAGAGAGTAGTGGGCCACCCTTACTATTTCTTTCTTGATGGTTATTCCGAATATAACCAAATTGAGGTAGATGTACTTGACCAGGAGAAAACGACATTCACTTGCCCTTCTGGTACGTTTGCCTACAAACGTATGCTATTCGTCTTATGTAATGCACCCGCAACCTTTCAAAGGTGCATGTTGAGCCTATTTAGTGACATGGTCAAGAGAGGACTTGAAGTGTTCATGGACGATTTTCGCATTTTTGTCACCTCTTTCGACCTTTGTCTAGAAAAACTGGAAAAGGTACTTGCCCGGTGTTTGGAAAAGAACTTGGTGCTAAATTGGGAGAAATTACATTATATGGTCACTGAGGGAATAGTTCTTGGCCACATAGTTTCATCCAAGGGGATAGAATTTGATAGAGCTAAGATAGATGTCATAGCCGATCTACCCCCACCCAAATTGTTCAAAGACGTGCGCTCCTTCTTGGGCCACGCGGGGTTTTATCAAAGGTTTATTAAGGACTTTAGCGCCATCGCTAGACTCTTAAGCAACCTACTCATGAAGGACACCCCATTTGAGTGGACAAAAGCATGCCATAGCACTTTTAAAAAATTGAAAACCATGCTTGTGTCCGCTCCCATCATCCAAGTTTCGGATTGGTCCTTACCATTCGAAATCATGTGTGATGCTAGCAACTATGCGATAGGGGCTGTATTGGGCCAAAGAAAAGACAATAAGGCTCATGTTATCTACTACGCTAGCCGGACTCTTACCAGACCACAACTCAATTACTCCACTTTAGAGATGGAGTTTCTAGTGGTAGTCTTTGCCCTTGACAAATTTTGGTCCTACCTTATCGGTTCTCCCATCACTTGCTTCACCGACTACGCGACGTTGAAATACCTACTTGCGAAGAAAGATGCCAAGCTGCGCCTCATAAGGTGGATCCTACTCCTACAAGAGTTTAATCTCTCCATTAAAGATAAGAAATGAGTAGAAAACATAATTGCCGACCACTTATCACGGATTTCGTCCGACCTGCCTAGTGATCCAATACCCATAGACGAATACTTTTCGGATGAACAACTCTTTGCTACCTCTTCTTTGCCCTGGTTTGCGAATATCGTGAACTATCTTGTCACGGGAGCCGTCCCTCCCGATTGAACACCGCAAGATAAGAAGAGGTTTATTACTTGGTCGCGCATGTTTTTCTATGAAGATCCCTTACTGTTTAAATATTGCGCCGACCAAATCATCCAACGATGTGTACCGAATGATGAGATCCTAAAAGTCATCCAATTTTGTCATTCGAAAGCTTATTGAGGTCACTTTTCAACGAAAAAGACAGCCGCTAAAATTTTGCAATGCGGCCTCTATTGGCCCATAATATTCCGGGATGCGAACAATTCTTGCAAATCTTGCAATAGGTGCCAAAGGATGGGAACTATCACCCGACGATACATGATACCATTAACCCCGATACTCATTATTAAGATCTTCAACTGCTGGGGTATTGACTTCATGGGCCCTTTACCCCGTCCTTTGGTTTCCTATACATCGTTGTTGCGGTCGACTACATTTCCAAATGGTTGTAAGCTAAAGCTACCAAGACAAATGACAACAAAGTGGTGATGAAGTTCCTATAGTAACACATACTTTCCCGCTTCGGTCCTCCGAAAGCGATAATCAGCGATAATGGCATGCACTTTTACAATAGGCCGTTTGAGACGCTTATGAGAAAGTATGGTGTCGTCGGGTAGGCCGAACTAGCGAATCGGGAGATCAAGAACATTCTCAGAAAGACCGTCAATCCTACCCGGAAAGATTGATCACTTAGATTGAACGATTCACTATGGTCCTTTCGTACCGCATAAACCAATCCTCTTGGCATGTCCCCATCCCGCTTTTTGTATGGAAAACCTTGCCATCGAGCACAAGGCGTATTGGGCGATTAAGAAGTTGAATTCTGACATGGATAAAGTCGGTGAAGCTCGTAAGCTTCAATTAAATGAGTTAGAAGAGATACGTAATGATGCGTACGAGAACGCAAAAATTTCCAAAGAAAGGATGAAACTCGCTCATGATAATATCATTTGACGCAAGAGTTTCTTCCCAAACGAAAAGTTCTTCTTTATAACTCTGGGCCTCATCTCTTTCTGGGCAAGTTGCGATCACGATGGTCTGGCCCATTCGTTGTGAAGAATGTATTCCCGCACGGAGCTGTGGAGTTAGATGATTTGAAAGGAGAAAATACGTTCAAGGTAAATGGACAATGCCTAAAGCCATATCTAGAGGCGTGTGTGGAAGAAGTCGACACCGTTTGGTTATCGGGCCCTGTTTATGGGGTCTAGTGAGCTTAAAATGAGAGGTCGTCGCACCCCCGACGCGTATGGGGTGAATTCTTGTGTATAGTAGTCGTGTGTGAGTTAGGGTATTTTTGAGTCCGGAGCACGGTTCATGAGAGGGATTGAGTTAGCACACTTTTCGAGAGAGTTTTCACCTAGTTCGAGAGCCTGGGTGAGGCAATTTTAGGGAACCCGAGGGTCAAAAACATTTTTAGGGGCAATACGCACGAGAGGACATCGGCGAGAACACTTAGATTTTAAGAGAAGAGAGAACCAATTATTTCTAGCCACCAAATTTCCCCGAACCCAGGTCGAACCGGTTCGGGCTACCTGGCAGATTCCCCCCTGTTTTCCAAATTCATTATCTTCCCTCCTCTTTTCCCTCCATTCATTTCACCACGATTTTTCACCCTCCAAAGCCATTCCCCCTTCCACTTTCAATCCCAATTCCTTCCCTCCTTCCACTCCCTCCAAACTCATTCCTCCTTCCCACCAAAAATCCACTCCCAACACCTATAAATTCACCCCCACCCCTCATCCATTTCTCACACAAAAATTCACTCTCCCTTTCCTCTATCCTATATCCTTCTTCTCTACATCTCTCTCTCTCTCACCATGTCGCTTCCCCGCCGAGCCAACTTCCGCCCTAAGAAATATGATGACACAACCATCCTTGATGAAGAGGGTAAGGGCGTGTTTCGAAGCCTCCAAGAATTCCATTGGGTCGAGCAGTAATTCTCTGCCACGCGCCCAATCCACATCGAGCGTTTTGTTACTTGGGACCAGCTTCCCGACGATGTCACCGCCCTATTCGACCGCCGGGGGTGGTGCTATTTTCTCACTCCTATGAGCAATCACGTGTTTAAAGTCACCATCTGCCAATTTTATGCAACACTCGTTCAAAAATCCTCCATGCTTCACGAGGCCTACCTCGACGGTATCCCAATTCTATTTTTGGCCACCATCATCGCGCAAAAAATGCGTGCCAAAGGAGTTGTCCTCCCCATGCCTTTCCAATACTCGAAAAATGGTTCCCTCTACACCAAAGACAAATGCATTGCTCGAATGGCACCCGGGGAGGAATGGGTGCGGGACTCTTTTCCATTGGAAGTCTTTCGAATACGGTGCGATTCACACACCTAATTTCTTGTGGAACAATTCACCAAACCACCAATGACTCGGTGGTCCGGTTACGCCATGCTAACTTCCTCTACCAGTTCCTCGACTCGAGAGAACAATCAATTTGGTCCAACTCTTCTACGCGTATATCATCAATGCCGCCTATGATAAGTGGGGCAAGGCCGCTCTCCCTTACGCTCGCTTCATTATGGAACTATTAATGGATGCCGGGATATAAGACCCCGGGCAACAAATCCGACTCCCTCGCCCAATTGGCGCCACCTCCACTACTCGGAGTGAACGCCAAATGAGGGTGGCTCACCCTGATTAGTCCCATTATCGATGAGGGTGCAGGGGAAGAAGGACATGATGGATGTGAGGAAGGAAGAAGAGGAGTACGAAGAAGATGATGATTCGTATTTTGAGCCCCCGAGGACCAATTTCGATAAGCGCCTTTCGATGGTGGAATCCCGACTTGACTGGTTCATCACCCAATACAATCAAGATCAAGAGGCTTATCGGAGGGGCACAAGTTTGATGCACTAGCTCCAAGCCCACCTCTACGAGCTCAACTTCGGCGGTCCCCCACCATCGTTCTTTTATGATCCGTATAATCCGAGCGCACCCGGGCCCTCAAATCCTCCTCCCCAATGAAACCTATGACTGTTTTGATATATTTGTTGGTTATGTGTTGTCATAAGTGGATTTAAAATCGTTAGTTGTATGCTCTCCCATATCTTATGTATCACATGCTTCTACATTGTTATAATAAAAGGATGCACTTTTGTTTTAATTTGTTTGTTTGATTTTTCCGCACTTTTCATTCGCTTTTAGTTAGATTTTAGTCCGTTTTGCTTGAGGGCAATGCAAAAGTCTAAGTTAGGGAGGGTCACAAGTGCGTATTTCTAAAACTTCATAAATTTTCAAAAATGCCCAAAAATCTCAAAAAAAAAATCGTAAAATGTTGAAAAATCCAAAAATATTTTTCTTCAAAATAAATAAAAATTGGAATTCAAAATTTTCAAAAATATCATTAAAAGTCGGTTTAAAGTCTCAAATTGTAAAAACTCAATATACAAAGCCGAAATTGACCAAAGATGGAAATTGTGCGAAAATTGATGACTTAATGAATAATTGTGGAGATTAACAACCCCGGTGTGATTCGAGCCTTTCATTTTTGTGAAATTTATAAATCAATCCGAGTTAATGGTTAACTCAAAGTTCTTTTCAGTGGTCTAAATAAGTCATCGATGATCTCAAGTATTTCACTTTGATCGGTTTTGAGAAACGTGCGTGATATTGCCTTGAAAAATGTGCCGAAGAAATCTCTAAATTAAATTCATCTCGAAATGCATATGGTAACGTAATTAGTAGTTCGAATAATGAAGTAGGCCATCGTTTGTTACCCAAAAAGATTAGTCATAAAAAGTCATGAAAAATTCATCCATTTGCAACCCAATTTGAGACTACAAAAAAAATCCGTTATGTTTGACAACCCGAAAAATCCAATTAGCCCGGAATTGTGAAAATTGAATATTCATCAAATAAAGTTCGAAAAGTGCATAAGATGGGGCAAGAAAAGAAAAAATAGATATGCTCAACAAAAATAACAAGAGAAGAAAAGTGTGAATGTAGAAAAGAAGAATAAAATGAGCAAAAGCCCGAGAAAGCACTACCAGACATCATAAGCAAAATTTTCCAATTCCGAAATTCTTAACCTTTTTCAATATAACCCCATACACCTTCAACCCATAAAAGTCCTAACCGAGTCCAAAAATTTCGAAATTGATTACCGCGTGGAGAGCTAAACCACCCAAAAAATAATAAAAGAGATCAACAAACATGAATTAGAGACAATATTCCCATTTTTCAAATCGTATTCCTTGATGAGATCAAATTACCCTAAATTTCCGTCTTTCTACTTGTGTGCGTGAACTTGGTTGAAATATATTTACTCTTTATATCACGCATACCGATAGAATAGCCACATTTTGAGTGATTCGTTTGAGAGAGCATTCCGTGACATTTTGAAATCAAAATGAACTTTTGGATAAGTAACGTAATGGTCAATCAGTGGAAATTTTCGGTTAAATTTTTGGCTTCGCACACACGCACTATGATTCGAGACTCTTGAACATGAATTAATGATGACTATTTTCCAAAAAAGTTTAAATTATACAAGTTTTGCGTGTTTTGAATTTTCATTGAGTCAAATTTTGTGGGTATATTCACTGCAAGCCCTCACGAGACACCACTCGTCCTACTAGGGCAACCTAGGGGTTTAACGGCTTGTTGCATATGCTAAATGCAATCGCTTGCCCGAAAAAAAGGTATTATATCCCAATAATATGTTTAGAAGATTTATAACTTTATTCTTTCTCTTTTACATTGCTCGGTACGTGCAAAGTTCTAAGTTAAGGGGGTTTGATTGGGCATTAATATTGTATATTTATTCCCCTAATTTTGGAACATTTGTGAACCCGAGGGATACAATTGATATGGATTTAACTCACATTTATGCTACTAACCTTCATTGGTAAGTATTTAGTGTATCGTGTTTCACTTATGTGCTTTACAGGTTAATTATGCAAGCGGAGCAAAACAGAAATCGAAACCATGAAAGAAAGGCTAAGAAGGCAAGTTCAAGGGCATTTTGGTAATTTTGTAACTGGATGCCGAAGGAAGAGTCGACCGTAAAGTTGAAAAGATCGAAACAATGAGATTAATGGTAGAAACGGCATCCAAATCCGAGTTACGGTTGAAGAGTTATGATCAATTGAAGTTGAGAAGAAAAATCCAAGAAGAAAAGAAGAAAACATGAGAAAAATTCTAAGTGTTGAAAAGAGGAAAAAGAGGACAAAACCAGCGAAGATTCCCAAACCCAGTTCGAACCGGTTCGGGGTACCTGCGAACAGGTTCGGGGGTCCTGATGCGCGAAAATCCTCCCTTATTCTGATTGGTCCAAAGAGTTCTAGGAAGTTACAACTCATTCAAAAACGTATTTGTAAGAAGCTAATGACTTAGGAATGGGAGTTCTTGATATTTTTCATAGTTTTAGATAGAAAAAAGTATAAGATCACATAGGAACATAGTTTGGATTATTTTCTTCAAGATTGATACATTCTAGGTTTGTTTTCAAGGTTTTAATTCATGTTTCATTCCTTTTATTATTGTTCTTCCATGGTTATTTCCCTTATTTGATTCAACTAATTTCTGTGATCAAAATACTTATTTGCATGTTTGAATCTAGTTTCATCATGAGTTCTTTCACATGAAACGTAATTATTTAATGCATCATTCAATTTAACATGTCCGGCTAGTTTTAAAAGGGTCGGGATGCATGAACTCCACCTGATGTGTTAGTTGTATGTGTATAAAATTAATCCTCTAAATTTAATGATTTATTACGATCGTATTGCGTAGCAACACAACCATTGTAGATCATTGGATCTCATTTTCTCCAGGGTAACCAGGATGCTTTAGAATGCAATGCGAGTGTCGCTATCGTGTATCGCTTTACTCGTCCTTTGATTTCGTATGGTGCGGGCTTGAACCTCATATACGTAATGCTTGGGAGTAATAAATTATGGGTCTAATTAATCAATTAAATTTACGATTAGTTTTATACCTGCAATACACTAGGTTTGAGGGATTGTATTCCCGTCCTGTTTCCTTCATCATATAATTCAAGTTTTAAGTCATTCATCATCAGTAATTTAGGTAATTTAAAATAGTTTCATTCCATTCATACTTTGGTGCATTAAATAAATATTTTCAAAAATGCATTTAGTTGTAGTCCATTCCCAAAATCAATCGTCTTTCTTTTTCTTTAGAGTCAAAGTTAGGTTTCCTTCGTCTATCCAATGTCGTCACAACTCTGTTGTCCTATTTTCCTAAGGATCGATACCCTATTTATCAGATTATTACTTGAGAGATAGGGTTGCACTTGAGCCTAGAAAGTACGCACTTATGAGATACATTCTTAGTCGCGTCATAAGGACATAGTTTTATAAATTTTCGGGGTAGAATCGAGGATTTTTAAGTTTTTCCTAGATCACAGTTTGTATGTCTGATACCACTACATTCGGCACATCATCACGATTATCCACGGCGACCTTTATCCGAATCCATGCATCCATCATCTTCACTCATGCATCAAGCTACATGCTATGTACTTCTCAACCGTTTCCCACAAACTCCATGACACATTATCAGTAAAATGATTAATTGGAGTTGTTTATATTTGCATAAATATTTGGGAATTTTTAAAAAAATATTTTTTAAAGTCTGAAATTATTTTTTATCAAATGCAGAATTTTTTCAAAGCTGAAACGGACTTTTTTTGGAAGGCGTGCTCGTTCAAACGAGATGTCACTGTCGTTCGATCGACATAGACATCTCCCGTGATGTCGTTCAAATGACATGTGTCCTCATTCGATCAACATCTCATTGTCTCCTAGTTGAGCAAGAAGAAAAACTCTATCTCATTGTCCACTGTGGAGGTTAAGTACATCGCCGCCGGGAGTTATTGCACGCAACTCTCTTGGATGAAACAAATGCTGGAGGATTATGGTATTTCATAGGAAACCATGACCATTTACTATACTAACACGAGTGCGATACACATATCTTTCAATCCAGTCCAACATTCGCGTACAAAGCACATCAGGATACGCGAGCACTTTATACGATAGCTAGTGGAGGAGAAAGTTATATCCCTGAGTTACGTACCCACTGAACGTTAGTTAGCCGATATTTTCACGAAAGCTTTAGATGCCTTAAGATTCGAAAGTCTTAGGAAGTCTTTAGGGATTTGCACAGTTGACTGAGGGGTTGGTCCGTGTTTAGGATATGATGCTTTGTCATTTTCATATAAAATGATTCATGTTGCTAGATTGTATCATGTGTGCATATTTAAAAAAAATAGAAAAGAACAAAAATATTTTCTTTTTATAAAATTTTTAGAAAAGAACAAAAAGATTTTCTTTTTATAAAACTTTTAGAAATGAACAAAAAGATTTTCATATTTTATTTACAACTTTTATGGATGAGCATTTAAGATAGCCAAGTCACAATTTCATTCCATTTATTCATGTGACTATTTGATAGTGTTTCGAGATAATATATCATGTCATCCTTGTGCTTTATAATATTTGGAGTCAGTAAGATGTAATTAGGTGTTACTTCCTACATGTTTGACTCATGATTTCCTTTATTGCACACTGGCACGAATTTGTTTATTTATTTTGCTTGTCTTATCACATGTTGGTTGGGTGTTTTTACTTCAATCTTGTCCTTAAAACGAACCAAGCGTGATAAAACTTGATAAGAAAGGTGTGCATGTAAAAACCATTTTGTGATATTGTGTGGTATTTGAAAAAACGGCGAGGGGCTACGAAAGGTAATTATCTATCCTTTGTGCTAAAGCCACCGTTAAAACGGATCTAAAAAATTGAGAAATTTTATTATCCGGGATCCAAAGAGGTTAAAAAAGCCCGAAAAATTTAAAGGCAATAAACAGAAATAAATGCCAAATATGGGCCATTAGGTTTCACCATCAATTCTCGAAATTTTGAGAATTTAGATCACCTCTATTCAAAATATATATCTTAGGGAGTTTGGTTGGAAAATTTAAATGGGTTTGCACATCCTTGAAAATCTTGAAAAAGCGCTATATAGTTTTGGACGTTATTGGTGTGGAAATCACTTTGACTTCGATTTGTTGATTTGATTAAGACGATGTCATCTAAATTCGATAATTTTTACACCTGAGGATACTTTTTGATGTTCATTCATTAGGAGTACACGTATGCATCGTGCACATATGACTGATCGAGTTTATTTACCTATCGAATGTGTTCACACCTCTACATTTATGCTATCATCGACTTGGTTGTTTTTGTGTTCTTTCATGGTGTGATTATTTGTTGTATATTTTGTGTAAACTTTTGAAAAAAAATTCAAAAATAGAAGATTCTTTGTTGTATATTTTGTGTAAAAACTTTGAAAAAAAAATTCAAAAATAGAAGATTCTTTGATTCTTTGTTATATATTTTGTGTAAAAATTTTGCTTCTCATAACTGTCTATTTGGGGACATCATAAAAAGGAGGAGAATGAATTATGGGGGAGAAATTATGTTGATTTATCAATGATTTTCTTAAGCTTAAATGATCATTGATTTTTGCATATCATTATATTTCAAACTGTTACGTGTCATGGGTATTTTCTTTATCTCATGTATGTAGGTACAAAGTTGATATATATTGGAATGTACACCTTGATGAGAAAAGCTTTGGGAGTTTTTGAAGATGTTGAAGTTTGATTGAAGACATGTCATTCAGTATTCTCAGTTTGAGGGTTTAATGGGGATATTATATTATATGTCATTTATTTTTGGGAGATTGCATAATTCGGATTTTTATGAATGTACCGGCATAGACATAGGGGGATATTTGTAAGGACATAATTTTATAAATGTTCGGGGTAGAATCGAGGATTTTTAAGTATTCCCTAAATCACAGTTTGTATGTCTTATACCGCTACATTCGGCACGTCATCACGACCATCCATGGCGACCTTTATTTGAATCCATGCATCCATCATCTTCACTCATGCATCAAGCTACATGCTACGTACTGCTCAACCGTTTCCCACAAACTCCACGACACATTATCAGTAAAATGATTAATTGGAGTTGTTTATATTTGCGTAAATATTTGGGAATTTTTTAGAAAATATTTTTTAAAGTCTGAAATTATTTTTTATCAAATGCAGAATTTTTTCTAAGCTGAAACGAACTTTTTTGGAAGGTGTGCTCGTTCAAACGAGATGTCACTGTCGTTCGATCGACATAGGCATCTCACGCGATGTCGTTCGAACGACACGTGTCCTCGTTTGAGCGACATCCAATGTCGTTCGAATGATGCCGCCGATCTCGATTTTTGTGTCAAATGTTGTCACCACTATTTGCTGGTCAAATTCCTTTTGCAGCATGTTAAGCAAAATTCGGCCCAAAATCTGCCATGTTTTCCTAAAGATGTTTTTTAGGCTTTAAGCTTTCCTTATAAATGCACACCCATTTATCAAGTGCGAATCATAAACCTTCAAGAGATTATTTTTACTCATTTTGGACTATTTTGTGGAGAAGCCGGTATCTTCCTCATTGCTGCCCATCTGGAATTCTTGGGGGAGATTCCAGCCGACGACATCGGAACCGACACCTATGGGTATTTTCGTATGTCACACTTATTTTCATTATAATCCTTGTAGCCGTTCTTTACAAATTATAGTGAAAATAATATGGTCTTGCCCTGCGGGGATTTTTCCTGATATGTTGTGTCACATGCTATATTTATTTTATATGATAAATCATCTAGATGCATGTTTTTAGGATTTTTTTGAGCATCTCTTTGCAAGAGAACGTTTGCCACGGACCACCTAAGGCAAACTTTCTGGACGAATTTAGGCATCGATCCAGAACGACCTCCCAGGGGCATTTCGGACCGCCTTCACAGATAGACCTAAATCTGCCAGATTTGTTTTTACCGACTCAAACTCTCTTTACATGGGTTATTTCGGAGTTGTTTATTTTAAGTTTTTGGGAAAACATTTTGAAGAGTTCAAACACAACAAGATTTCAAGTTTTGATGTTCCAAACATATTTTTGATTCACACATAAAATTCCCAAACATTTTTGTGAAACTTTTGGAACCCAAGAACATCTTTAGTTTTGTTCAACCTTTGTGGGGAAAGCTCTACAACCGATAGTTGCATGTTATTGTGGAGGGAGTCTCTGTGAAGATTTAAGATTGCATGTCTGGACTGCAAGTCCTTGTGGTATAGCTGCGTGCGAACCATTGTTGATTTCTAGCCGACCTTTGAAGGTTTGATGAAGGCACCGTGCGTTACTCTTGTGGATGATATCAAGGTTTATGTAAGTCAATGGTCTTGTAAACTTGTTAAAGTTCTAAAAATAAAAAGGTTTTGCCCTTCAGGGATTTTTCCTGAATTTTGTGTCGCATGCTATATCTTATTTGGTTTGACATGTAGTTACATGTTTAGGGTCTGAATTAATTTGATTTAAAAAAAGCCTCTAATTAAATAAGTACGCCAAATTGGAAATTTGTAAATTAATTTAAATCGGTATCGCACACTGCTTTCTCAGTTTTCCCTCCCTGTATTGATGATTACTGGAGAGTGCTAAAAGTAGACGATATGGGTGAAATAAAATTAACCTAAATATATATATAGTTTTCTTTTTTATTTATTAAATTTATTTTGTAATGTATTTCAGTGTTTTATCATTAGCCTTGCTTATTTGAAAAAATATATTTTTTTTAGTTGGACGCCGATTGTTTGACAAAATGTTCTGACTATAGGATTGGATTTGTTGTGCATTTATGTTATGGAAGTGTTCCCCTTCTTATATGTGAGAAAGACCAACTTCTACCCTTAATATGATTGGATATATTCATGGAAGATTATCTAATTTTCCTAATAAAGTTAATTGTGAAGCATTAATTGAATTTTATGTTGCTCCCTCAAAGTAGGTGAAACCATTTTCAAGAAGTGGGGGTTATGTGGAAGCCAATTATAAGTTACTCAGCATAGGAAGCATGTAGATGAGTGAAGTGGCTTTAATACAACTATTTTTAAATTTTTAGTATCACTTATTTGTTTGTTTCTAGAAGTGTAGCAAAAAGGGCTTTATAATTGATGAGACCAAAAAGAACCATAAAATGCTTAAAAAGAAACTTTAGAGCCATTAGTGCTACGATAAGGAAATGATGTTTGGTTTTAGTGGATCCTCCATTAGGACTTAGTGCTTCATGTTATTAGGGATGTGTTTGTAGTATAAATATAGGGTCATTGTTGGAGGAATTTTTACATAACAAATATAGAAATGGAGGGTACAATGAAGGTTCTCTATTTTGCGAGGTTGCTCATTGTTGATGGGATTGCGATGGTGGATGGGGAAGGGAGACCATGTAAGAAATCTTCTCCAGATAATAAGGCCATGAAGATGTCACCTTATGCAATAATAGCACAAGATGAGAAGGTTACAGTTTCTCAAAGTTATTTTCTCCAAATGAAGGGAATTTGTCAAAACCCAAGTTGCCTTTTTGCTATTATGCTTTATGATACTGTTAAAAGCTTTAGAATCAAAACAAAAATCTCCATGACTATACCCAAATGCTATGACATTTCTAACCTTCCTATCGGCTACAATTGTGGATGTAAGTCTTCAACAACTTCATCATTTCTCAATTCGGATGTTTTACATTATATTTTATTCTATTTTTTATATAGTATGTATTGTGAATTTACTTGTGAGTTGTGCAGCTTATACTCTTACTTGATGGGAGACAATGAGGAATTGAGGCTATAAATAACGCGTAAAATTACATGAGAGTATCATCCACTATTGGTTGAAATTGTGTTATCTTAGCTATTCTCTCTAACCAGTAAAAACTAGCACACTATGCATTCAACTTGTATAATGTAACTAAATAAAGGCATTGTGACTTTGTAAAATATTTTATTTGCTCTACATGATTTCCTACCAATCTTCAGCAAGAGTACAGTTTTGCAACATATCTATACACAACTAAAAAAATCTATATAAATTGTTCAATCCTATATGATGGATAGATACTCAGGAGACTTATTTATCAGTAAGCACGCGCTAGTGGTGGTATCAAGTTCATCAACCAAACATCTTTTATAGTAAAGTCGATTTCATTACCCCTTATAGTAAAATATAAGAGGAAGAGGGGGTGAGGAGGTACATATGATAGTGATAATGTTAGGAGGGAGGAACCAAACCGTTGCTTTCGATGGCAAACTGCTACTATCCATCCATTTTATATATTACACATATGATATACATAGGCATACTTCCTTAGTTACTTCTTACAAAATAATAATAAAAATAGAATAGTTAAATCATATGGTACAAAGATTAATCAAATGATGCTAACGACACTAATCATATTTGATAGTTTCACTTTTTTTGCTTACTTATTTTTGGTAGTATTACTAACAAATATAAAAAGAGATAAATGACATATTTTTTAATAAATCTTAATAACATACTCAATTGTTCTCTGCGTGAGTTCAAATTTGTTATATTATAGTGTTGCATAAACACCACTCTTAGCTATAACTAGTGATGCAATCCTCATTGTTCTTCACTAATAGTTTTTAAAATATTTTTAACTTGGTTAGTGGGTGCTTCATTTGGGCCTTGGTATTTATGACTATTAATTACACCTAATATTGAAGGGTAAATACTTGAACTAATAAATCTTAATAAACACAACATACCCAAATGAAATTGAGTGTGTTTCCTTCATGTGAGGAACTTCAAATCAATATGATACCACGACATAAGAAACATTAATCTCACCATATCAAATCTGACACTATTTCAAACCAAGCCAAAATCAACCGAACTAGATATATTGGCACGTGTATGATTATAAATTATTTTGGACAAATTCAGACTTTGGTCTTTGAATGGTATGTGTATGATTATAAGGGTAGAAATTGACTTAAATGATTGTTTTAGTTCTCATTATAATGGGATATTCGTTGATCTCCTAGTTTTAGGTGCATCAAATTATGACCTGTATTAGTTTGAATTATGTCGATTATGGGATGCTTTTTTTTTATTTGGTTGAATTGTATCGATTTGTATACTTAATTGAAATATATCAATTTGAATTGGATAGTACACTGGATTATGACTTGTACATTTTGAATTCGGTTAATCTTGGGATGGTTTTTGTAATTTTTACATGGATAAATTCTATCAGTTTAAACTGGGATGGCATTGAAGTATCGATTGTGTTTTACTATATGTAATCTCTAAACAATGAAATTTGTGGTCGCAACATTTGTCTTTCTCCGTTTGATTGTCATGCTGAAAGGTGTAACACCTTATATTTCTGCGGGTACAGAATTTAATTAATTTGGTGATAAAGGATTTAAATTATCTGGAGTATTGAATTAATTAGCGAATTAAGATTTAATTAATTCGGGTTATTTGAAAATTTACATTTGTCGTAATTTGAGATCGAGGTTGAACATTTTAGTTAAGTAACTCGGATGGTGATTCTGAGTGCACGGTCGATTCCAAATAGGTCGAGATAGTCGAACAAGAGTACACAAATATAGTAATTGGGTCTCAAGGCATTTTTAGGCATAACCGGGCTCATACGGGCGTGTTTGGGTCATTTTAATTTGGCCAAAAGACATAATTTCGTGATTAGTGATATAAAACCTACATTAGGGAGTTTGTGGCAGACACAACTCAATAAGAAACCCTAGTTTTGCAAAGGAGGAAAGAGGAAGAAATTGGGAGAGCTTTTGGGAGCCAAACCAAGAAGAAGGGTGTGTTCTTCATCTAATCCTCGTTTACAACAAAGGAAATCAGATCTTACAAATTTATTCAGGAAAGTAGATAAACTTTCTTCCAATTTAAATTGCGGTATTTTGCGATTCATATCATGGTGGGTGTAATGGAAAATTCGTTATTAGGTGGGTTCTCACATGAAAAACGGGTATTTTCGAATTGGACCATTTATGTAGATTAGAGGTTCGATTGATGTTGTAATATAATGCAAACTCATAGAAAAGTGATTTATATGAGGAACCCAGTGGTTGATGTTTGTTAGTTAGAATTTTAAGATTTTAATTTGTGAGAGAGAATCGTATGAAACTGTGCAACCCAATTCGGAAATTGTACAAAATTTGATGTTAATCCATGATTTTTAGGCTATTATGATCAATAAAACCCATATTAAAAGTATGTTTGAGATTAGATTCGGTTGGGTTAAGACTGGGAAGAAACCCAGAAACTTAGTTGAGTGCTAATGGCAGAATCCATCATCGATCGTTCAAACGATATTGATATCTCTTTCAAACGACCCTAGATTTTGGACATGGAGATAGATATTTTTTTACGAACACGTGGCCGACAGTTTCGTATTTTTCTGATTTTATCTGAATTAGTTATGAATTTATTATGGAAGGGTGTCTGAAACTGAAATCCTTTGCAAGAAATCAAAATTGGATTATTTAGGGATGTCTGTAGATGAGTGTAGAACCCTAGAAAATATTATGGAACGTTATATTTACCTTGTAATTGGATGGGAATGAATTCGGGGTATGGATTTAGGAGTGTTTAGAATGAACAACTCTCGAAAATATATGAACGAATTCGAATGGAAATTTAGAATGAAATTAGGATACGGGCTATATTGAGATGTGCTTAGTACTTGAATAAAAATATGAATGTAAGTTAATACTTATGGAATTAAGAGTCGGGGTTGTGACTCGGATATTAATAGGCGGAGTGCTACGGGAGTTAGGCACGGGGTAGCCGATTTAATTTATGATAGAGATATAAAATAAATTATCAAATTTTGAAATTAATGAGGAGTGTTAAACTTAATAGTGGGACTTTGTATAACAAATTCTAAGAGATGAAGATACAGACCGATTGAGGGGGTTTGGGTATTATAGTTGGGTGACACAACTTGAATGAAAAATAATTAATGTGTGATCAATTAAATTACAAGACGGGATATAAACATGGGCACTTTTGGGCTAGTGCGACGGGTGTTAGACACGAGTTTAGCAGTACTTTATTAAATATATGTATACGATTAGTGTGTGTGTGTGTGTGTGTGTGTGTGTGTGTGTATATATATATATTTGTGTGCTTATGCGAATGATATTTATAGGAATAGATACCCCTCTAGTGCTATCATAGGAGGTTGCGCGATGTGGGTGAATCCCCAGGCTTGCGGAGCAGGGAGAGTATAGTAACCAGGTCATATCGTCAAGGATTTTATTGTGTGATTTATTTTCTAGGTGAGACGTCTTGGATATGATTCGATCTCACTCTCGAGGAAATATGACTGCCTCCACTACGTTTGCGATATTTTTGTCCATGTTTGGTGTGATCTAGTCCGACTTGAGGTGGTCGAGTTAGAGTGAGCATACCTGGGACATGATAGAATTTTAGAGAAAGCATTCGATGAGTTATTACTCGGGGAGTGGATGGTTACTATATGCGGCATGTGTGTGAATGTTGTAGTATACTAGTACGTATATAAAACGAGTAGGTAATTATATACGGGATTAATACATAAGTGTGAATGTATTGCTATATAACTAGTGTGAAAGTTATATGATTTAAAAAGATGTTTTCTATATAACTAGTATGAAAGTTACATGAATTGAAAAGGTGTTTCCTATATAATTAGTGGGACGTTATATGATTTAAAATAGTTTAACCCATTAATAAGTTAATGAGTAATAAATTAATAATCAAAGTAAGAATACTCGGGTTAGAGTAGTGTGGTAGAAGGAGGTGTGATGTGGCTAGTTAGGTAGGATAAATTAACTAGGAAGGTTAGCAGTCAAGCGTTATGTGTGCATATTAGATGTGGGATGAGCTATACCTCAAGAGAGTGCAACACTAGCTTAAATATGAAAAGTGTGCATGCATATTTAATTATTGCAATTTAACTGCTTGATAAAGATTTTCAAAAATGTTTGACTTGGGCTCTGACCTATGTCAAAATATTTTCCAAAACCTTTTATGTGTTAAGCCACAGGGACACACAATTTGAGGATTCTATCCAGGGATGCGTAGCTGCAGCTCATGTGGAAGTTGCAGACTTTGCTATAGACACTTTGTTCATTTATTCATAGTGTAGGGACTTTATTTCAGTACTCATTTGGGCATGTCGCCCTCAGGTTGAGTATTCAAATATTTATTTGACCTTGTGTATCTAGGTTATTGTTTCAGTTTAGTGTTGTATTTTATTATTGAACCGATAGTTGATTCGGCCCTCTTTATTTATATTATTCATCTGTGTTGGATTCAATTATCAGTTTTGTGTTCATGGTTTGATTATTATTATTCCGCATACTGTTAATTAATAAAAGATAAAATTTAGCACCGGTCAAGTTAAATTACAAGGTGGTTAGTGATGTTACAACGTTTTTCGACAGTGATGTTAAGAATTAACCATAGAGACTAACGTTTTATTTTGATAATGGGCTAGCCACCTAGTATTTTAGTAGACAGAGTGTCACTGATGGTATCAAAGCATCAGGTTCTAGATTCCTTAGGATCTGTGCAGCTTACTACGTTTCAGCGTAATGTTATTTAATATAGAGCCTTATTATAGGGTTGTTATATTCCTTCACATATGCGATTTATGTTCTCGTGCTACTAAGTATAGTTGATGGGATTCATATCCGAGTTTGATTAGGCCTCGTACAACGAATAATTTTGGACGGCCAGCGTGGGTCGTTAGAAGGACTATAGGGTGAGAGACTCAGTAGAAGCCACGGAATATTCTGGGAATGGTGACCATGATATAAGTCACTGTGGTTATTGTTCAGGCAGGTGGTATTGGGATAATCACTAGGGTGCAGTAGTTTCCCTAATCATTATTGTAGGAAAGCTGACGTGAAGAGAACTTCGTACTCGACAACGTGAATACGGAGAGTCAAGAAGGTCCATAAGTTAATGATGAACTCATGGGTAGAATATACTTGTGTGGGTGGGGAAATTCGAATCGAACGATAGGTACTGTTGTTGTCAATGTTATGAGAAGGAACTACACCAAATGGGTCAAATTGGCACCCTATAAGCACTTAGCCTTGTCATGGTCATTGGCCGTGACAAGGCCGTGACAAAGGTTTGTCACGGTCATTGACCATGATAAGTCCATGATAAGTACAGTTGTCATGAACTTGTCACGGTCATTGACCGTGACAAAACTGTAAAGATATCACGGTCAATGGCCATGACATGTCCGTGACAATTATGTCAGTAAAAAACCCTCCCTCTTATTTTTTTCCCATTGATTTTGTTCCCTCCATTTCTCTCTCTCTCTCTAGTGGCTGCTCTCTCTCTATATATATAACTTGGTATGTTTCTCTCTCTATTTTTCCTCCATTTATGTATATGTGCTTATGTATATATGTGTGTGGGTGGGGGGGGGGGGAGGCAGTAGGGCTAGGGGAGGGGGTGTATGTGCATGTGTGTGTGTGTATATGTGCGTGTGGTGGGCAGGGGCAGCGGGGGGGGGGGGGGGGGAGGGGGCGAGGGGGCAGGGGTGTATATGTGTGTGTGTGTGTGTATATATGCGTGTGTGTTAGTTTTTTTTTAATTAAAATTTTATTAGTTTATTAGATATTGCCCCTCATATTGTAATGCCCCTTGTAAAAGAATTGATTGATTTAATATTGATTGGTTGTTAATTTTTTTTGTAAATTAATAATTGGTGCCCCTTTCATATGCAAGTAGGATTGCCCCTCATTGTAAATTAGTAAATTAATAATTGTATACTTTAATTATTAGTTTAATTGATGAAAAGAATTAATTGAGTAGATGAATTAGAAGGAGTACGGGATACACATTTGTTGTTGACATTGTGGTTGGGTTATAGTGGATCGATGTTGGGTTGGTTAATTTCAAAAGTGGCATGACCACTGGATTATTGTCCATATGGGGGTGGGATTTTCCAACTTTTTTTTAAAATTACTTTGTATAGAGAACAATATATATATAGTATGATAATTAAATGAAACATGCTTGAAATTATATATAGTGCGTATATATACTAGCCTTCTAGTTATTATGCATACGCATTCAATAGCCCTTAGACCCGTTCGAGAGTCATTACCCCTGTAATGAGATCTCTCGAATTGTCCCGTTTAGATAGTTTGGGACTGCATAAGTTCCGTATAATAATATTCTTAGTGGCTTAAAGTGGTTACTTTTGGAGGAAGTTTTGTAGTCGTATCCTAATGTTCTATGGGTACATACTAGATTGACAAGTGTGACTGTTATTTCAATTGATCAATTGAAATAACACTCACACTTGCCAATCTAGGTCGTGTACTAGGAGAACTACGGGGATATGCTGCCGAATTTTTCTCAAATCGTAACAATGTGCATGAGTTGTTAAGCATATTATAGAAAATGCGGTTTTGAATGGGATAGGACCACTCACCCTTTAGAGGAGATGGAGGAAATAGAAATTATTATTATAAATTGAATTTGAATTTGAAATTTAAAAATCGAATATAAATAAGACATAAATAAATGAAATATACTATAAATCAACGCTTCTTACCTTTATAAATCTATGTTTATAAATCGAATATAAACATACTATACTAATCCATGAATATATGCTTCTTACCTTTAATAGGTGATTAGTTGTGGTAGCTGTGATGGGATATCCGAAATACAAAGAGTGGATGGGTGAGACAAATAGAATGGGGGATGTGTTTTGCATAGGTGCTAATGAATTTGTGAAATACGCAAAGAGATGTCATAATGATGAAGAGTTTTCGTGTCTGTGTGATAGGTGTAAGAATGGTAAGGTATTTGAGTGGAAAACAGTTGAACTACATTTGTTAAGATCGGGTATGCAAGATAGTTATCAATTTTGGAGTTTTCACAGTGAATTAAAAGTTCCTTTTGTCCCCGAAAAACCTTCACAACAAACTTCAACAAGTAGGATAGATGTAGAAGGAGACGACGTAGATCATAATATGTTAGACGATTTAGTTGATGATGCGTACAGAGTTTATGAAGCAGAGGAGAATGAGGTTACTGATAATGTACAAGGTTCAAGTGCTCATGAAGATATCACGATAAACCTTGAAGATGACTACCAAAGTTTAAAATTTAAGGCGAGAAGAACTTCCCTGAACATATTGTGGTCACTTGTCTTGGGGGAGTCATTCTAAGGATGGAGAAAATGCACGAAAAGACCTTAGATCGTTGAAACTTAAGCCACAACTATGGTTGAAAGAAGATAGTAGGGGAATGATAAGAATACGCGTTACGTTGCAGGATCAATTGCAGAGGAATACATCATTGTGAAGTCATCAATATATACTCGGGAATATATGCCTATCTCGACCAGCGTTGATGACACTGATGAGTTCATCGATGATGGTGGTCATGTGATGGAAAAACGAGTGAAATTAACGATTTTGCAACACGAACAAGTAGCTCGTTAACTATTTGACGCACATGAAAATGGCAAATAACGGAAAAAGTAAGTTTAAATTATTTTAATATTTAACATTATTTTAGAATATTTTAGATTATTTTATACATGATTAATTTTTTAATATGTAGAAAATATGAAGCCTGCGAGAACAATAAAAGTCGAAAAACAATGGTACAATCAGACAACGAATTTAGGCTGTGGTTGTCACAAGAGGTAATTATAATGAAAATGGCTGTTATATAACGTTACATTACACTCAAAATTTACAATTAGTCTAATTAATTTGTCTCTATTCTTAGCTCTTAAATACGGGTGATGCGACATCAAGGCTTGCTCGTCTAGCCACTGGACCCTTGTTCGTAGCACAAGAGTACAAAAAATTTCGATTAAATGGTTACATATTAGGCGCAAAAGTGTATGAGGAAAGTACAAATGTACAGAACTCGGGCATTTCATATAAGGCTCTTACTTTCTTTCGAGCGAGCGCAAAAGATAAAAACCTCGTTGAAGCTGAAATGACTTACTTTGGTATAATTCGAAATGTATTTGAATTAGATTATATAAGCATCTAAGAGGTTGTATTTTAGTGTGACTGGGTAAGAGTTGAGGATAAAAATGCTTGTAAATTTGATCCTGTCACCAATTTGATCATGGTTGACTTGTCCAAGTTGAAGAGCAACGACCACGTGAATGATGAGCCGTTTGTTTGTGCATTTCAAAAGGTTAACCAAGTGTTTTACTCGGAGTATATCAATAATGATCTGTGGCCAATTTTCCTACACGCGCCAAAGCGTCTAAATAGTAGTGTGGATGACTTGGCTGCTCCTACCGAATATCAATCCATTTTTTATGACAACCCGAATTTGAAATAATTTTTCAATTTGTGATAAATATTCCAATTTGTACTTTATCAATCCATTTTTAATGCTTTTAATTGATTTTCACTTTATCATTTTCACTCTTCTGTAGTGTGCGTGTGCGTGTGCGTGTGCGTGTGCGTGTGCGTGGGAAGTAGGGGTGGGGGTGGGGATGTTTCGAATTTTTAGTAATTGTACATATTATAAGCTAGATGTTGTTGTTTTGGAATTCATAATTGAGGTGTTAAGCAGTAACAATTCATCTGGATTTGTAGTAATTGTACATATTTGCATGTCTTCTTCTAATTCATTTTGTTTTGTACTAATACCAACATTTTTTTTACAGCAAATGTCTCCTTCAGGTATTAAAGCGAGGATGATGATGATGATTATGATGATGTCGTCTTGGCTCGGTGGTAGTGGAGGCGAGAAGGGCTCCTCGGCCCCTAGGCTCCCCAAATATGGCAAATTGCGGATGGCCATCGAGAACAAGACGGGGTTATTAGCGAGATCCCTCGAGCTAGTATAGGCGATCATCGACCCAAGGTACACTAGTTGGAGGGAGGTTCGAAATGAGCTCAAGTTAGCTATTTAGGTGGCACTACAGGTAATGAATTTATATTTATATTTATATGAATATTTCAATTTTTCTATAACTACAGAAATATATTATTCTGCATTATTTTACTTTGCGGGACCGGTACTAATTTTACTTTATTTTATTTTAGGGGACAAGGAGTGGCCCTGGGGGTAGGCCACATAAGATCGATACTTATGTGGCTATTCAGACGAAGAAGGGGAAGGATAAGGAGGTATCCCCGAGCGTCGCGACCACGATTGTAAGTAATTCGGCAGTTTACTTTTTATTAATTACGTTATAATTTTTTTATTTACTTATTTTACTAATCTTATGCTTTTTGTCATTTCAGGCAAAGCTTAAGGAAGTGCATGTCGCATGACGAAAAGGCATCTTTGTCCACAAACACACTCAGCCAAGTGCTTGGCGCTGATCGCAAGGGGAGGACAAGGGGGTGAGCTCACGGGGGGCCAAATCTAGGATCATCGGATTGGAGACGAGCGACACCGGGTTGGCTTGAACGGTGGACTCGCATGACGCGAAGATGTCTCATTTGGAGGCGACGGTCCAAGATATGTTCTCATTCATGAAGCTTTCGTTGGGAGGAAACCGTAAGGGGAAAGGGAAGAAGAAGGTGGTGGAGGAGGAGGTGCAGGATGATGACGATGTGGACCTCGCTTCTTCATCTCCGACACATGCAGACTTTGATGATCCACTCCCCTATTTGGATCTGTTCAACCGACCGATGTCGACACTTAGTTAGCCGAGCATGTTTTACTAGCCATATTTGATGGCCAGCAGATAGGGCAGGGGTTGAGGGACCCGAATACCGTCCAGGGTATGCCAGTTCATGGACGTTTTCTTCAATACATCGAGTCTAAGGTGCTCGTCACCCATGTGATACCCGGGAAGGAGAACTCCCCCTTGTGGTTGCGCGAATAATACATCACAATGTATATGGCTGGGTGTGTCATTTCGTATATCGTATGGCCTACTCACCCCCTCAGAGATAACCTTACCCCAGACATGTAGTGACATTATTTGAATTGAATTGTTTTAAGTTGTTACATTTAAATTATATTTGGATTATATCGTGATGCATATTATTTTGAATGTATATTTTCATTATCTCTATTTTATTTGGATATATGATGTTTGAACAGGTACAATGTTGCTATAACATGTACAAATATACTGTTGGGCAGTGGCAGTTGCCATACTGCCCAATAGATTTTTTTAATTCTGTCCAAAATTATCACGGTCATTGACTCTGATAATTTTTTATTAAATGTCACGGGTTTGTCACAGTCCTTAACCATGACAAAACTTGTCAAGGTCAAGGACTGTGACATGACCGTGACAAGTCTAACGAACTTGTCACGATCATTAATCGTGACAAGTTCGTGATAACAAAAGTTATCACCCCCAGAATTGTCACGGTCATTCACCTTGACAAGTCCAACTTGTCAAGGTTAATGACCATGACAATTCGGTGGATTTGGTGTAGTGAGGGATCCAAGAGAGTTGGAGAACCTAACCAAAGGGAAATAATAGAATTAACATTGCTAGTGAGGCACTATAGGGGGGATAACTAGTAGAGGACCCACTGTAACGATTAAGATCAATAGAATTCCTACCAGGTGATAGTGGATTCAGTCAGGACCGCCAAGGTCAGCAATGAGTCCCATAGGTCCAGCGGAGCCAAAGGGACAACGGGGCTATCAATCAGGGTCAAGACTATTAGGTTCGCGAGAATGAAAACCCCGACATGGTTAGTGGGGCCAGAGGAAGGGATGACTGGGAACATGTGTGTGGATATTGTCCAAGGTTAATTGGGGGACAAGAAAGAGATGCCCAGTAGGGGCAACAGTTATAAGAAGTTTTTAGTTTGGTTGGGAAGAGAGTGTTATGTCCAGGAATCATTTGAACTGCCAGTGCTATTGGCAATTGAAAGTATGATTTTTATCCCGGGGTGACTGGGGTTTGTTTAGTGTGACACGAGCGAGTCATGTTAATTTAATAGTACTAGATTCGAATGAGAAAATGGTTTAGTAGAGGTATCCTTAATAACACTATAGTGTGTGTATAATTACCGTTGAGTTAGCGGGGATATCTTTAGTTCCATCTATTGGGGAGCAAGTGTTGATATTGAGAGGATATATTTTATAGCGATATAGCTCATTTTGAGAGGTGATATTCAAGGTATGGTTTTATCCTGGTTACGGACTGTTAAGAGATGGTGGGCGGTTACAACAAGACCATCGTGTTCGCTGTTCCAGGGAAGTATGTATATTTTTGTGATGTCTCAGTTGAAAGAGGGTCGAGCTCGCGGTGATATTTTTATAAATTTGACTTCAGAGAGTACATTTGCCTAGTTATATTGGATCCCGATGGGTATGTACTTTCATTGATGTGATTTAGGGTATATCGGGTTCACTATTGAGTAGAGAGTTTTAGCTCATTGTTGTATACATGATGAGAACTTAGTGATAGTAAGAGCATCGTACCCTGTGATGCCTTAAGAGACACGGGCATAAATAATTCAACTTATGTGTTGAGATATAGAATTAGTGATATCTTAGCTATGCGCTTTGGATCCATGATTTCGATGATCGATAATGCTTGGGAATAGTGCATTTGGGGAAAGTTCTTTTGAGCTTCGTTGTGGGATGTTATACGCATGGAACTTAATAAACGTTGGGAGTTATGAGACGTTATTACATGTTAATGCATCCGTTTTAAATGTTAAATTATTGAACATATAGAGGAAACACTTTAAGCTTGAGAGTTATTATGATATATGGACAGTGGAGCTGGGTAGTGCTGTGAAGGAAGCACCGAGAAAACATATGTACCACGAGTTAATGGGTGGGGCAATATCGATAACAACTAAATTGCAAATCTTGGGGTAATCGAGAACACCTGTATGGTATAGCCACACCAAGACTGCGGAGCTGAGCTTGAGATAGGTATGTTACGAGTGAGATGTTAGTGATATCTATGCTGGGATGTTTAGGCTATAGTATACAGTATGGTGAGACTTTGTGTTCGTTGTTCCAATGAATGAGTGACTTGTACTAGTTATCACCTGAAAGAGGGTCAAGTCTATATATATGTGTATGTGTGTTATCGTGTGTTGCATAATAGTCTTATAAGAAAGTGTTTGTATTATGGTGTTTACTGATGAGATTGAGGATGGATAAGGCTTATTATCGAGTGGAGAAATATAGCTCGTGATTGATTTGTGCTAAGAAACTAGTGATAGTAAGGGGCGCCATATCGTATAACGTCCTTTATAACATGAGATTGGACGAGTATAGTTTTATGTCAGGAGACAGGGATTTGGGGGTACGTGCTATGGACTGAGGGCCTAACGGATCTCAATGACCAACATTGTAAGGTAGTAGTGTATCGGAGGTGAGGGGGTTCCTTGTTTGGATTTCTCTTGGCGAGACGTCCCAAGCTTGAAACTTAGCACAATGTCGGAAGTGGGGCGATGTGTGGTCATGAGGACTTGGGTTTGGTACCTTGGTTATTATACATATATAAAGTTATAACTGCGAGTTGAAAGTAATATTACTATTTAAGGCTAGTTGAACTGGGTAACATTTGTGCGGATAAGCACGTGTACAGGGTGTATGGGCCTCCTGGGTAATTTATTTTATTTAAAATACTTCGTGATTAGAAGGGGTAGAAATACGTGTAGCGATATGTGGGGCATGTGAACAGGAAAGTATTCGAGGCTTGGAGTACTAGACTTATCTCAATTTCGAGGATAAAATTCCTTTGTAAGGGGGGAAGTATATAACAACCCGTATTTTTGAGGGTACATATTTTAATTAATTTGGTGATAAAGGATTTAAATTATCTAGAGGGTTTAATTAAATGGTGAATTAAGATTTAATTAATCCTGATTAATTTAAAATTTACATGTGTCGTAATTTGAGGTCGAGGTTGGAGATTTTAGTTAAGTAAATCGGATGGCGATTCTGAGTACACGGTTGATTCCAAATAGGCCAAGATAGTCGAAAAAGAGTACCCAGGGATAGTAATTAGGTCTTAGATCATTTTTAGGCATAACCGGGCTCACACGGGGGTGTTTGAGTCATTTAAATTTTGCCCATAGGCTTAATTTCGTGATTAGTGATAAAACCTACATTAGGGAGTTTGTTTTAGACACAAATCAATAAGAAAACCCTAGTTTTCCAAAGGAGGAAAGATGGATAAATTGGGAGAGCTTTTGTGAGCCAAACCAAGAAGAGGGGTGTGTTCTTCGTCGAATCCTCGTCTACAACAAAGGAAATCAGACCCTACAACTTTATTCAGGCAAGTAGTTAAACTTGCTTTCAATTTATTCAGTAAAGTAGTTAAACTTGCTTTCAATTTATTCAGGCAAGTAGTTAAACTTGCTTTCAATTTAAATCAGGCCAGTTTCGTATTTTTCTTATTTTTTTTAATTAGTTATGAATTTATTACGGAAAGCTGTCTGAAATCGAAATCTTTTATAAGAAATCAGAACTGGATTATTTAGGGATGTCCGTAGATTAATGTAGGACTCTGGAAAATATTAAGGAACATTATTTTTACCTTGGAAATGGATGGGAATGAATTCAGGGTATGGATTTAGGAGTGTTTAGGATGAACAACACTAAAAAATCTATGAACGGATTCAAATGGAAAATTTGGATGAAATTAGGATACGGGCTGGATTGAGATGTGCTTAGTATCTTGAATTAAAATATGAATGCAAGTTAATACTTATGGAATTAAGAGTCGGGGTTGTGACTTAGATATTTTTTGGCGGAGTGCTACGGGAGTTAGGCATGGGGTATCCGACTTAATTTATTATGGAGATATATAATAAATTATCGAATATTAAAATTAATGAGGAGTGTTAAACTTGATAGTGGTACTTTGTGTAACAAATTATAAGAGATGAATATATGGACCGACTAAGGGAGTCTGGGTATTATTGTTGCGTGACACAATTTGAATGGAAAATAATTAATGTGTGATTAATTAAATTATATGTCAGGATATATGTAAGGACACAAATGGGTCCTTTGTTGTTTTGTCTCAATTTCAGATAAAAATATTTGATTCATAGGATAGTATTCATGTGTATCCTTCAAGCCTATGACACGTAAAGTTTAAGACGTAGCGGTTAACATTTCATGTGGACCTCAATTGCTGGTTTCTTGTGCCTCGTTTATCTGTCATCAACTTCACATATTTCAAGGATCCAATAAGGTATGAACTCTCTATATATTTGTAGAGACTTGGAATATTTTAATTGGGTGTATTTTTCTCAATAGTTTTAATGACTTTAGTTTACTAACAAAATATTATTTTAGAACTTTTCAAAAAGTTTTAGGGCTTAAAATGAAGTTTTATATTTTCTGTAAAGTCGTTCGAACGAATATGGGATCTCGTTCGAAAGAGATTCCCAGGTCATTCGAATGAGAACTTCTGACGAGATTTTCATTTTTCCACCGGATTATCGTTAGAAGGGTCATTCGAACGAAATGTCATTCGAACGAAAAATTCGTTCGAACGAGATTTGGTGGGAACAGTTTTCTTGGTAGTTTTTCCACTTTCCCACTACTTTTTCCCCACTATCTTTTGCCAGAATTATTATGTGTGGGAACTAACCTTTTGAGGTAACTTTTGTAAGATTTCCAGAGGCTTTTGAGAGCAAAAATTACTCTGAACAAAAGTTTATATTTGTGTGTTTCAATTTTTTCAAGAGATGATCTTCAAAAACACATACACCCATTGTTTAGTTTAAATCCAAGTATGCTACATATATATATATATATATATATATATATATATATATACATCTTGCTTGGAGTTTATTTGGCACCAGGTTCTACTCTACCGTTTGTAGAGTTGTTTGGGTTTACTTCTACATCCCTTAAAGAAGAAGACTTGTTTGTTGCTGTGGCGTTCCCACTCGGAGAAAGGCATTGGGTGCGGGTTGATGTTTGTCCAAAAGCTTCAATGGAGGAGTACAAGGTTTCGGTGAAGTCCAGAATTGTCGACTAGGCAGAGGTAGTTGCAAGAAGACGCGTCGGGGCTTGAAAGAGTCGAGTAGAGTGTTGTAAGTCATCTGTATTCTAACATTAAATACGTACTTAGTGAACTTAAGGCTAGGGGTCGTCTGAGGTTTTTCCCGTTTTGAGTTTTCCCCGTACATCGCGACGTAGTGTGATATTGTTTTTTTTATCTTGCAAAAATCACCTTAGATGCATGCCTAGGTAAATCAAGATAAAATTAAGTTTAATCACAACTATAGTTTAATTTGGTGCTAAATTAAATTTGGGCTAAAAGTTAAAACTTCATAATTTTGTTTTTAAGAGTAATTTTAATTTTGAGAAAATTAAAATCTAGTTTAGTTTAATTTTAATTTTGGAAGAATTAAATTTTTAATATTTTAATTGTGAATCTTGAAAGGATTATTTTTTTTAATTGAACCGTCACTTTAATTTAAAAGAAAATTTTAAAATTTGGGGCAAATATTCCAATTAGTGGTATCAGAGCTACGATCGCTAAATTATTGCGTTTAAGATCCTTTTGAGTTTTTAAAATGGAAAATATGCCTTTTTTAAAAAATTTCCAGTTTTTGATGGTTTTCGCATGCTTGCACACGACTCTTTACTTATTATATATTATGAGTAATTGCTTGCATGTTTTACATACACTAGATTTTGTGCTACATGTTTTATATTCATTCTAGTTGTATGTTTGTTAGTCACTTTCTAGCCTATGTCTCTTTATATATGCGTTGCTATATTTTTGACTTGTTTAAGTTTTGTATTATATTCCTTTCATTTTAGTTTTCATTAAATGCATGTAATACCCCGTATTTTTGGCGATATTTATTTTTGGTATTAATTAATTAAATGAGAATTAATTGGGAATTAATCCAAATAAAATACCAGCGAGATGTGAGTTGGTATTTGACTATATTGAGTATATATGATGATATATGAATATTGAATTATGAAATTTGTCGTGAGATTGATATACGACAATTTGGACATTTTATTGGGACGCGTGAGACAGTCGCGTCAGGTTATAATTATTTTAATTATAAAAGTGAAATTAAATTCTATTAACCGTATGGTCGTTTTGAGTGCGCCAACGCGTACGGAAGGGTCGAGATAGCAGAAAACACTAGCCGGGGGTTTAGTTTGGGTCCCGGGGTATTTTTAGGCCATACCGGCAACATATAGGGGTAGTTTGGTAATTTTGCATTTTTGAGAATTAAAAGTGACGAAAATTAGTAAATTATATCTGATGTGGATTTGACCCACTAAACCACTAACCAACTCATTTTAACCTAATAGGCTACGTAGGTTATTAGAATTAGGTTTCTAATTTTTCCCAAAACAAACCCTAGCCACCATAGCCATTGGAGAAGAAAGCTTAGAGAGGGAGAGAAAGAGGAGAATTCTGCAGAGAGAGAGAGAAGGCAATTCAGCCTTCAAGATTCATCCTCAAATCCATAGAAAGATTAGAGGCAAGTGGTTTAATTACAATTGATTTAATGCTATGCTTTTCCATGTTTAGGAATTATCGAAATTGATCTTGGAAGATGATATAGACCCATGAATTGGAAGTTAAAGACTATGAATTATGTTAGGGACTGCATGTAGTAACAATCTGGACGAATTATGAATTCAAAATTATGACCCTTGATGATTTAAAAACGGATTTAAGAAGAGGTTTATGAATGTTCTTGAAAGAATTAGAAAACTAGGGTTCTTGATGAAGATTGATCCATATATAGCCCTTGGTTGATGAATTATTGGTTTTAGAACGTTATTAATGTTGTAGGATGGTTGTAAGATGATACTATAACGTCATATTAGAGATTCATGCATTAAAAGTATGTTTTGGGATGATTTGAAAACTGCAAAACGAAGCAGCCTGTAGCCATACCTGGTGCATTCGATCGATCGATATTCATCAGTCGATGGATCGACCACCATCGATCGATCGAAGGAAAAGGTCGATCGATCGACCTTCCCAAAATGAGTAAAGTTTTTCCCTATTTAAAATTTTAATGGTAGTAACCCTTGGAAAATGTTATTGGAGACCTTATGAATACCCTTAAACTTAAGGAAGACCAGTAGGCACGATTATGAAACTTGGACCTTAATTAGAATTCAATTTGAGGAATTATTCCAAATTAATGAAATTCGATAAGTGAGATAATATTTGGGATAAAAGTGTAAATTTGAATAATTTGATGAAATGAGGTTTGGGCAGAAGTAAAGACCTTAGGAATAAAGATGTTATATGTGGGAATAATAGGAACTTAATAATCTATTTGAGATAGGTTTTAAGTATAAGAAACTATGACGTGAGACGTGTCGACAGTTTAACTTTTATATTATCGGGAGACTTAAAATATATAATTTGGAATAATGGTATAAGGATGTAGAGTATACCTTTATTAATATTGTGATATCTAAGATGTGTGAATGCTTAGCATACAATTTTATGTGTATGACATACCTACCATACTTGCTATCACGGGAGGTTTACGTTCGCTTAGGGCCTTCTTATCCTTGTGTTGCCCGAATTTAGATTGGTTACCTCGATGAACATAGGTCAGAGAAGGACTTAATGGGATGTTAATAAGTTTGCTGATCGTGGGAGCGTAAGTATGTGCGTGACCCATGTGATGTGACTGTGTTCGCCTCCATTGTTTGTGATGTTGTTATCTGAGAATGATTCCTGAGAGATTCGGAATGCGTGATCCTTATGTACGTGATGTACCGGGATAGATAGCAGAGTATGTGTGCACCACAGCTTAGTCTCGGGGTGCGTGTATTTTATATTTATGATGCGAATAATATACGGTTAAATGAAAAGGAATCTGCTATGTTAAATTATGTGTATAGTTATTGTAACTTGATGAAAAGATAAAAGGGGACAAATATCAATAAATGGTTTTATTACTAATTGGGAATCCGAGAATTAAAGTAGAACTCTCTATTTAATTGTTAAAGTTGGAATTAAAATGTGAACCGAGTAAAAGTGTTAGAAATCCTTTTGAACTAGATAGTTAGGGGAAAACACATGAATGGGTACAGGAACGTTAGGGGTGCACAGTTAGACGAGAGGTGAGTATCTCATGTGAGAGCACGTCCTAACATGTACTTTGCATTTATTGTTTTAATTATTATTAAAGCACTTGCTGTTTTCAAAATACTCTCCACTTTCGGGCTCTGACCCGTTTGCTTTCAAATATATTTTTTTTTGTAAAAACCATTTTAGGTGCCCAGCCACAAGGACACCACGTTTAGGATCCTCATACAGGTGACGAGCTGTAGCTGTTTGTGGAAGTTACAGGGATTTTCTTTTAGACGCTTCTATCATTTGGATTCCATGTTCAGTATTCCTCAGTTGTAGGGCATGTTGCCCAAATTCTATTAGAGACATTTCCATTTCAGTTTTTCAGACTTTGGCATGTATTAATTCAGTATTCAGTATTTCGTTACTTATTTCAGTTGTGGGATTTGTTGTGAGGAGTTTTTCCTCCGGATTTATTTATATCATGTGATGGTTATTCTATTATTTCGTTATGGTGAATGGTGATATTATTCTTGCTTTAAATCTTTTACTGCATGTTAATCAGACTTTAATTAAAATTTGACAACTTACTTTTTAAATACTAGGTGGTTAGTAATAATAAAATGTTTTCGACAGTGATGCTATTAACTGAGCCAACTTGGCATTTTGATTTAATTTAATAAAGGAGTAGCTACCCGGTATTTAATTATTCGGGGTGTCACAGGTGGTATCAGAGCATCAGGTTCTAGTGTCCTTTAGGATCTGTACGTCTATTATGTTTCCGCTAAGTTTTCTTTGATATAGAGCCCTATATTTTAGGACTGTTGTACTCTTTTTGTGTATGCTTCGTTCTTCAGCTATTTTAAGTTTATAAACTGTGAACTTATAAACTTTATTCTTATATCAGATGCCTCCACGACGTGCACGACGAGTTCCCAGGGATGCAACGCCAGAACCCCAACCCGCTCCAGTTCAGGGCATGATGAACGCCGCTGAGGTTGCAGCCATTGTAGCCCAAGCGATAAATGTCGCAATTGCCGTAGTTCAGCAGGCACCGCCTCAGGCGCCGGTTGCCGCGCCAGTACAGGCAAATGCATTCCCGTCTGCTTGGGAACATGTACGTGACGCTTTTCAGAAAGCGCATCCGCCAGAGTTTGCAGGTAGCTCAGATGTGGTAGTCTCGAGCCAGTGGAGGAAGGATATGTAGAGGCACTTGAGGATGTATGAGTGAACGGATGTTTAGAAGCAGGTGCTAGCTACTTTCAAGCTAGTTGGATATGCACTGCAGTGGTGGGAGTCTATTACCACCGTGGAGGAGAGGGATACTCTCACTATTCAGGACTTTTGGGTGCGATTCGACCGCAAGTACTTTCCGTCATCTGTTCACACGGAAATGAGGAGGAAACTGATGAATCTGAAGCAAGAGGGTAAGACCGTGGCCGAGTATGAGGCCGAGTTCACGAATCTGTTGAATATCGTTCCGGATGAGATATCGACAGAAAAGAAGAAGATTGAGAAATTCACCGACGGGTTGACATGGAGGATCCGTCATCATCTGTTAGGGAACCTTTCGTTGGCCACTTATTCTGATGGGGTTAACGCTTCTTTGTTACACTGCCAGGATCACCACTTTCATATGGCTGAGGGTAAGAGATCGGGAGAGTCTAGCCATCAGGGCAGGACTGGAGGACATGGTGCCGGTGGGGCACAATCTGTTCAGGGGCAGAGACAGGGTGAGCAGGGTTCCCAGCAGGGGGATCAGAAGAGGTTCAGATCAGGGAATTACCGGCACGGACAGGGAGGTTTTCGTCAGGGCCATCAGGGTCCAAACGGCCATCAGGGCCAACAGGGACAGAATGGGCAGTAGTTTCAGCAGGGCCAGCAGGGCCAAGGGAGGAACGGTAACGGCCACCAGGGCTGGGGACAGCAGGGGCAGAGAGGAGGGAACTTCCCAGGGAAGTGTTATGTTTGTGGCAAGACTGGCCATAAACGACAGGATTGTCCTGATAGGGGCAGGGCCCCACAGCAGCAGCAACAGGGTGCTCGCCAGGAGCCGCAGAGGCCTATGTTTCCCGCCGCTCTCCCCGCACCGCCACAGATGGCAGCATTGCCACCCATTCCAGCAGTCCCAGCTCAGCAGGGGCAGCTATAGTTTGGACGTGTCTATAACGTCCACCAGGCAGCAGTTCCACAGGCACCGCCCGCGATTGAGGGTACGTTTCCTATCCATGGCACTATGGGTCGGGTATTGTTTGATACGGGGGCTACACATTGTTTTATAGCTACACATTTCGCGAAGGCTTTAGGGTTGTTAGCCACAGCAGAGAGCACAGTGACGTGTGTCGACTCACCATTGGGGAATGGGTCACTTATATTCTTTATATGCCGGGGAGTGGGGGTAGAGATTGGTGGTTTGGTATTACCTGCAGACATGTTGGTATTAGATATGCATGTGCACGATGTGATTATCAGTATGGATTGGCTCGTAGCTTATAGGGCCATGATTGATTGCTTCAGCGGGAGCATTATTTTTGCCATTCCAGGGCAAGAGATGTTTGTAGTGGCGATGCCTCTCCCAGAGGGAGGTTCGACTGCTCATCTGTATTACATAGAGGAGGATACCTCTAAGGAGGTTTTAATTCCTTTAGATTCGATCCCAGTTATCAGGGAGTATTCAGATGTGTTTCAGGAGATACTAGGCCTACCCCCAGTCGAGAGATAGACTTTGTTATAGACCTATTGCCAGATACGAGACCTATAGCACGCGCACCGTACCGTATGGCTCCGGCAGAGATGCGAGAGCTACGAGATCAGATAGAGAAGCTGTTAGGTCAGGGCTTTATTCGCAGGAGTACCTCACCTTGGGGAGCTCCAGTTTTGTTTGTGAAGAAGAGGGACGGTTCACTAAGATTGTGTGTGGACTACCGGGAGTTGAACAAGGTCACGATACGGAATAAGTATCCATTGCCTCGAATCGATGACCTATTTGACTAGTTGAGAGGAGCTTCTTTCTTCTCGAAGATTGATTTGAGATCGGGATACCATCAGTTGCGTATCAGGGAGGAGGATGTCTCGAAGACTGCGTTCTTAACGAGATATGGTTCTTACGAGTTTCGGGTTATGCCTTTTGGTTTGACCAACGCTCCAGCAGTGTTTATGGACTTGATGAATAGGGTGTTCAGAGAGTTCCTTGATCAGTTTGTCATTGTCTTCATTGATGATATTCTAGTTTACTCCCAGACAGAGGAGGAGCACGCCGAACATTTGAGGCAGGTTTTGCAGACGCTGCGTCAGAACGAACTGTATGCAAAGTTTGAGAAGTGCGGGTTTTGGTTGAAGGAGGTCCAGTTTTTGGGACACATTATTTCCGACCGGGGAATATCTGTTGATCCGGGGAAGGTATCCGCGGTGAGGGAGCGGGGACAGCCCACGACACCGACTGAGATTCGTAGTTTCTTGGGCCCAGCAGGATACTATAGGAGGTTCATTCGGGGATTTTTGAAGATAGCGGGTCCTTTGACACATCTGACTCGTAAAGGTGTGCCGTTCATTTGGAGTGATGCCTGTCAATTGGAATTTGATGAGTTAAAGGACAAATTGACCTCAGCACCTGTGTTAGCATTGTCGAGACCGAGAGTTGAGTATTTGGTTTACACCGATGCGTCTTTGCAAGGACTTGGAGGTGTATTGCAGCAGGAGAGACAGGACATAGCTTATGCTTCCCGTAAGCTTAAGCCTCATGAGAAGAATTACCCCACGCATGATTTGGAGTTGGCGGCAGTCGTATTTGCCCTACGGATTTGGAGGCACTATCTTTTGGGGGAGAAGTTCCAATTGTTCACGGACCACAAGTCCCTACAGTACCTGTTCACGCAGAAGGAGTTGAACATGCGGCAAAGGAGGTGGCTTGAGTTTGTGAAGGACTACCAGTTCGATATCCAGTATCACCCGGGTAAGGCTAACGTGGTAGCAGACGCGTTGAGCCATAGGCCAGCAGATGAGGTGGCAGGGGTGTGGAAGGGAAAGTGGAAGGAGTTGGGACACCAGGATGCAGTGGCCCGATCTTTCATGTCTGTGATGACCGTTACACCGCAGATTATCACGAAGGTAGTACGGGCACAGGCTAATGACTCATTCTGTCAGGAGCAGATAGTTCGATTACTAGCAGAGGGAGCCGAGTCCTATACCGTTAGCTCAGACGGGGGATTACGCTTCAATGGGAGATTGGTGGTTCCGGAAGGGGAGGAATTTCGACACGAGGTGATGGCAGAGTCACACGGCTCACGGTTCGCGGTACATCCCGGAGGGGACAAAATGTACCAAGACATGAGAGGCCAGTATTGGTGGAGTGGTATGAAGAGAGATATCACTGTGTTTATTTCGAAATGCACCACTTGTCAGCTAGTAAAAGTGGATCATCAGAGACCGACAGGACTTCTACAGCCGTTGGAGGTTCCGAGGTGGATGTGGGAGAGCATATCCATGGACTTTATCATGGGGTTGCCTATGTCTCAGAGGGGTCACGAATCCGTTTGGGTAATTGTGGATAGGTTGTCCAAAGTCGCTCACTTTTTACCCGTAAGGACTGACTACACTACGGGACAGTATGCCCATCTCTTCATTTCAGAGATTGTGAGACTTCACGGTGTGCCCCTAAATATTGTGTCTAACAAAGACAAGATATTTGTTTCACGGTTTTGGGAGAGTTTCCAAGAGGCCATGGGCACGGAATTGCGGTTGAGTACGGCTTATCATCCGCAGACCGATGGGCAGATCGAGCGCACAAATCAGATGTTGGAGGACATGCTACGCATGTGCATTATTGACTTTGGAGGTGGATGGGAGCAATACCTTCCACTGGTAGAATTTGCTTATAATAACTCCTACCAGTTCACTATTGGCATTGCTCCGTTTGAAGCGTTGTACGGTAGGCCTTGTCGTTCCCCAACATGTTGGTTGGAGATGGGGGATAATAAACTACTTGGGCCGGAAGTGATTTAGGATACTTCGGCAAGGATTGAGTTGATTCGGAGTCGCATTCGGGTAGCTCAAGACCGGCAGAAGAGTTATGCTGATGCGAAGAGATCTTTCAGGGAGTTCCAAGTGGGGGACCAGGTTTTGCTCAGAGTATGTCCTATGAAGGGGATTATGCGTTTCGGGAAGAAGGGAAACTTGGCACCGAGATATGTGGGGCCGTTTCCTATTATTGAGCGGATTGGACCAGTTGCGTATAGACTCGGGTTACCGGAGCACTTACACCGGATTCACGGTGTGTTTCATATTTCCTCGCTAAGGAAATATCTCAGAGACGATTTGGCTCATTCTCACATCGCTTTGGAGGAGATTGATCTACAGCATGATAGCTCCTACGAGGAGGGGTCGATTGCTATTTTGGACCGAAGTGAGAGGAAGCTGCGGTCAAAGATAGTTCCGTTAGTGCGTGTTCAGTGGCGACATCACAATGTCGAGGAGTCCACATGGGAACGCGAGGATGAGATGCGCGAACATTATCCAGAGTTGTTTTTATCAGGTACTTTCTAGTTCCGAATTTCGGGACGAAGTTCTGTTATTAGGGGGGAAGTATGTAATACCCTGTATTTTTGGCGATATTTATTTTTGGGATTAATTAATTAAATGAGAATTAATTGGGAATTAATCCTGATAAAATACTAGCGAGATGTGAGTTGGTATTTGACTATATTGAGTATATATGATGATATATGAATATTGAATTATGAAATTTGTCGTGATATTGATATACGGCAATTTGGACATTTTATTGGGACGCGTGAGACAGTCGCGTCAGGTTATAATTATTTTAATTATAAAAGTAAAATTAAATTCTATTAACCGTTTGGTCGTTTTGAGTGCGCCAACGCGTTCGAAAGGGTCGAGATAGTCAGAAAACACTAGCCGGGGGTTTAGTTTGGGTCCCGGGGTATTTTTAGGCCATACCGGCAACATATAGGGGTAGTTTGGTAATTTTGCATTTTTGAGAATTAAAAGTGACGAAAATTAGTAAATTATATCTGATGTGGATTTGACCCACTAAACCACTAACCAACTCATTTTAACCTAATAGGCTACGTAGGTTATTAGAATTAGGTTTCTAATTTTTCCCAAAACAAACCCTAGCCACCATAGCCATTGGAGAAGAAAGCTTAGAGAGGGAGAGAAAGAGGAGAATTCTGTACAGAGAAATAGAAGGCAATTCAGCCTTCAAGATTCATCCTCAAATCCAGAGAAAGATTAGAGGCAAGTGGTTTAATTACAATTGATTTAATGCTATGCTTTTCCATGTTTAGGAATTATCGAAATTGATCTTGGAAGATGATATAGACCCACGAATTGGAAGTTAAAGACTATGAATTATGTTAGGGACTGCATTTAGTAACAATCTGGACGAATTATGAATTCAAAATTATGACCCTTGATGATTTAAAAACGGATTTAAGAAGTGGTTTATGAATGTTCTTGAAAGAATTAGAAAACTAGGGTTCTTGATGAAGATTGATCCATATATAGCCCTTGGTTGATGAATTATTGGTTTTAGAACGTTATTAATGTTGTAGGATGGTTGTATGATGATACTATAACGTTATATTAGAGATTCATGCATTAAAAGTATGTTTTGGGATGATTTGAAAACTGCAAAACGAAGCAGTCCGTAGCCATACCTGGTGCATTCGATCGATCGATGTTCATCAGTCGATCGATCGACCACCATCGATCGATCGAAGGAAAAGGTCGATCGATTGACCTTCCCAGAATGAGTAAAGTTTTTCCCTATTTAAATTTTAATGGTAGTAACCCTTGGAAAATGTTATTGGATACCTTATGAATACCCTTAAACTTAAGGAAGACCAGTAGGCACGATTATGAAACTTGGACCTTAATTAGAATTCAATTTGAGGAATTATTCTAAATTAATGAAATTCGATAAGTGAGATAATATTTGGGATAAAAGTGTAAATTTGAATAATTTGATGAAATGAGGTTTGGGCAGAAGTAAAGACCTTAGGAATAAAGATGTTATATGTGGGAATAATAGGAACTTAATAATCTATTTGAGATAGGTTTTAAGTATAAGAAACTACGACGTGAGACGTGTCGACAGTTTAACTTTTATATTATCGGGAGACTTAAAATATATAATTTGGAATAATGGTATAAGGATGTAGAGTATACCTTTATTAATATTGTGATATCTAAGATGTGTGAATGCTTAGCATACAATTTTATGTGTATGACATACCTACCATACTTGCTATCACGGGAGGTTTACGTTCTCTTAGGGCCTTCTTAGCCTTGTGTTGCCCGGATTTAGATTGGTTACCTCGATGAACATAGGTCAGAGAAGGACTTATTGGGATGTTAATAAGTTTCCTGATCGTGGGAGCGTAGGTATGTGCGTGACCCATGTGATGTGACTGTGTTCGCCTCCATTGTTTGTGATGTTGTTATCTAAGAACGATTCCTGAGAGATTCAGAATGCGTGATCCTTATGTACGTGATGTACCGGCATAGATAGCAGAGTATGTGTGCACCACAGCTTAGTCTCGGGGTGCGTGTATTGTATATTTATGATGCGAATAATATATGATTAAATGAAAAGGAATATGTTATGTTAAATTATGTGTATAGTTATTGTAACTTGATGAAAAGATAAAAGCGGACAGATATCAATAAATGGTTTTATTACTAATTGGGAATCCGATAATTAAAGTAGAACTCTCTATTTAATTGTTAAGGTTGGAATTAAAATGTGAACCGAGTAGAAGTGTTAGAAATCCTTTTGAACTAGATAGTTAGGGGAAAACACATGAATGGGTACAGGAACGTTAGGAGTGCACAGTTAGACGAGAGGTGAGTATCTCATGTGAGAGCACGTCCTAACATGTACTTTGCATTTATTGTTTTAATTGTTATTAAAGCACTTGATGTTTTCAAAATACTCTCCACTTTCGGGCTCTGACCCGTTTGCTTTCAAATCTATTTTTTTTTTGTAAAAACCATTTTAGGTGCCCAGCCACAAGGACACCACGCTTAGGATCCTCATACAGGTGACGAGCTGTAGCTGTTTGTGGAAGTTACAGGGATTTGCTTTTAGACGCTTCTATCATTTGGATTCCATGTTCAGTATTCCTCAGTTGTAGGGCATGTTGCCCAAATTCTATTAGAGACATTTCCATTTCAGTTTTTCAGACTTTGGCATGTATTAATTCAGTATTCAGTATTTCGTTACTTATTTTAGTTGTGGGATTTGTTGTGAGGAGTTTTTCCTCCGGATTTATTTATATCATGTGATGGTTATTCTATTATTTCGTTATGGTGAATGGTGATATTATTCTTGCTTTAAATCTTTTACTGCATGTTAATCAGACTTTAATTAATATTTGACAACTTACTTTTTAAATACTAGGTGGTTAGTAATAATAAAATGTTTTCGACAGTGATGCTATTAACTGAGCCAACTTGGCATTTTGATTTAATTTAATAAAGGAGTAGCTACCCGGTATTTAATTAGTCGGGGTGTCACAATGCAAAACACAGAAAGATTTTGTTTATCATTGGTATTTTTATATTTTTTGTTATTCGAGCTTAATAAAAAATACAAATGATTTTTGGTTTGTCTTTTGAGTAATTTTTTTTTGTTCGGTTAAAATTTTCAAAAACATAAAAAGATTTTTTGTGTGTGTATTTTAATCAGACACACCTTTTGTGGCATATGTTTGTGTTTGAATCCTATCGTTTTGCTCCCATGTGGCTAGAACTTTTGGTTAAAAATTCCGTCCTGAAAATGTTCTTTGTCATGGTTACATAGAGTAGTTTAAGTTTGACTTGCTTAATGGATTCGCTTTTATATGCCTTTTCACACACATGAATGAACTTTTTTGAAATTTTTACTTCACATGTATATTTGAGCTTTGTGAGGTGTTCTCTAGTCATCTACATATATTATGACCTAGGACGATACGTGCATGTTAAATTCGTTACACATGAGAATTGTGTGATAAAAAAAATGATATATATACATGTGCACGGGGAAGGGCTCCGAAAGGAAATGCCACTCTTTGCGAGTAAGCCACCGTTTGATATGGACCTAAAATACATATATGGTCCAAAGGCCTAAAAGAATATGGCATTAAAAGAAAATATTTAGCCAAGGCCTATATTTGTTTAGTTTGATATAGTCATTCAAAAGCAATATGTTTATTTAGAGGGAGTTTGGATGGTATATCTACGGTTTGCACAATGTCCGTTTATATTAGTTGCGCTTTCATTGTCATGACTCTATTGGCTTGTAGAATCATCAACATTCTAGGCTTGTATGCATTGTGTTTGTTTGTTCATGAGTTCACTTTATCCTGTCACATAAGGCTAAATCTAGTTGATAAAATTTTGCAACCAAATGAGAACTCCTTGAAAATGTTTAAGTGACTGGGTTTTAAATTCATTAGTATCTAGTTCACACTCCTTCACTTTCATTTTCATATTACATATTTATTCCATAAGAGTGTGGAAAACTTATAGTATTGTACTTTGTGGCATTTTTGTGTTTATATCTATATATGTGTGCTTGTGCATATTTTTTTTTATATCTATTGTGTATACATATATATATATATATATATATATATATATATATATATATATATATATATATATATATATATATATATATATATATATATATATATATATGATATTGTGTATGTTTTGAGTCTTTTCCATTCTAGCTAGTCCACCCATTCTTTAATTCATAATTGGTATCTAACTTGTTGCAAAAATTTGGTTTGATATCTCATACTCAGTTTCTTATTTTTCAAATTAATATCATTTTGTTTGTTGCATCATTGTTGGTATCCTTTAATTTTTGTATGGATTAGTTCAAATTTTTGTTGCCCTTAGGCCTTAATGATCCTATCATTTCATGTATGTTTTACTTTCTTTCCCATATTTATACCCCTTATGTAGTTTTTAGGGGGAGAAATGGTACTTCGTTCAATTGGGGGAGAAATGAGTATTTAATTAATTATATCACCTTTATCTATTCCTAAACAAGAAGGGGGGAAATGATAAGGGGGGAAATGGTATCTAATACTATTGTAATTGTATCTTAGTTTGGGATATTTAACTTAGGGGGAGACGTCTTTCTAAGTAGGTCATTATTTGATAGGGGTGAATTAATTTAGGGAGAGTATTTATTTTCATTGCATTTAATATTTTGATATTCCCTATGAGTTAAATGGTTTGCTTAAGTGTGCAGGATTTTTAGTGGCATCTTTATATCGGCAAAGATCGTCATCCTTGGGTTTTGAGTCAAGCCTCTATTTTTTAACTTAGGTGGGATGTTTTTTAGTTTAGTTGAGATTGACAGCCCTTTAGGATTTTTATTTTTTTTATCCCGGAATAGCCAAAGGGGGAGATTTTTAAGGACATAAATTTCCAATTGAGTCCTTTGTAGTTTTGGCTCAATTCTGGACCAAAACATTTGAGTCATAGGATAGTATTCATGTGTATCCTTCAAGCCTGTGAAATGTAAAGTTAAAGACATAGTGGTTAGCATTTCAAGTGACATCAAATGACGATTTCTTATGCCTCGTCATCAACTTCACATATTTCAAGTCTCTAATAAGGTATGAACGCTATATATATTTGTAGAGACTTGGAATATTTTAATTGGGTGTATTTTTCTTAATAGTTTTAACGACTTTAGTTTACTCGAAAAATATTATTTTAGAAATTTTCATAAAAGTTTTGGGGCTTAAAATGAAGTTTTATATTTTCTGTAAAGTCGTTCGAACGAATTTGGGATCTTGTTCGAACGAGATTGCCAGGTCGTTCGAATGAGAACTTCTAACGAGATTTTTATTTTCCATTAGATTATCATTATAAGGGTCAATCGAACGAAAATTTCGTTCGACGAGATTTGGCGGGAACAGTTTTCTTGGCAATGTTTTCACTTTCCCACTACTTTTTCCCCACTATCTTTTGCCTGAATTAATATGTGAGGGAACTAACCTTTTGAGGTAACTTTTGTGAGATTTCCAAAGGATTTTGAGAGCAAAAATTACTCTAAACAAAATTTCATGTTTGTGTGTTTCAATTTTTTCAAGAGATGATCTTCAAAAACACATACACCATTTGTTTAGTTTAAATCCAAGTATTCTACATATATATATATATATATTTCTTGGAGTTTGTATGGCACCGGGTTCTGCTCAACCGTTCGAAGAGTTGTTTGGGTTTACTTCTACATCCCTTAAAGAAGAAGGCTTATTTATTGCTACAGCGTTCCCACTCGAAGAAAGGGTTCGGGTGGGTTAACGGTTGTCCAAAAGCTTCATTGAAGGAGTCCAAGGTTTCGGTGGAGTCCGGGATTATCGACTAGGCAGAGGTAGTTGCAAGAAGACGTGTCGGGGATTGAAAGAGTCGAGTAGAGTTTTGTAAGTCATCTGTCTTGTAATATTAAATCCGTACTTAGTGGACTTAAGGCTAGGGGTCGTCCGAGTTTTTTCCTGTTTTGGAGTTTTCTCGTACAACGCGGCGTAGTGTGATATTGTTTATTTTATCTTGAAAAATCACCTTAGATGCATTCTTAGGTAAATCAAGATAAAATTGGGTTTAATCATAACTATAGTTTAATTTAGTAGTAAAAGTTAAAACTTCACAATTTTGTTTTTAAGAGTAATTATAATTTTGAGAAAATTAAAATTTAGTTTAGTTTAATTTTAATTTTGGAAGAATTAAAATTGTAATATTTTAATTGTGAATCTTGAAAAGATTATTTTTTTTAATTGAACCATCACTTTAATTTAAAAGAAGTTTTTAAAATTGGGGGCAAATATTCCAACTATATAGACTTGGGTATTTTTGGGTTAGTGCCACCGGTGTTAAGCACGGGTTTAGCGGGACTTTATGAAATGTATGTCTACGGTGAGTGTGATATATATATATATATATATATATATATATATATGTGTGTGTGTGTGTGTGTGTGTGTGTGTGTGTGTGTGTGTGTGTGTGTGTGTGTGTGTGCGCGCGCTTTATAGATATCGATGTGAATGATATTTATAGGAATACATACCCCTCTTGTGCTGTCATAGGAGGTTGCGCAATGTGGGTGAATTCCCTAGTTTGAGGAGCATGAAGAATATAGTCCCCAGGTAATATCGTCCAGGATTTTATTGTGTGCTTTATTCAAAGTGATACGTCTTGGGTATGATTCGTTCTCACTCTCGGGGAAATATCACCGCCTCCATTACGTTTGCGATATTTTTGCCCAAGTTCGGTGTCAGCTAGTCAGACTTGAGGTGGCCGAGTTAAAGTGAGCACACCTAGGACATACCTAGGACTTGATAGCTTTTTAGATAAAGCATACGGTGAGTTATTACTCGTGAATGGATGGTTACTATACACGACATGTGTGTGAATGTTGTAGTATACTAGTACATATATAAATCGAGTAGCTAATTATATACGGTATTAATACATAAGTGTGAATGTATTTCTATATAACTAGCAGTGTTCTAAAAAACGCGCCTAGGCGGCGCCTAGGCGCGCCTAGGCGCGAGGCTTTTTTGATACGCCCCGTTTAGGGCCTAGGCGTGGACAAAGGCGTGGTCAACATTGGTCAACGTTTTTTTTTAAAAAGACGTAAAAAAACGCGTTTTTTGGGAGATAAAACGCGCCTCAGGCGGCGTTTTTTTATTTTCATTTTCGTGGGAAACCAAAACGACGTCGTTTTGGTTGCTTTTAAACCAAAAAAAAAAACCTAATTTGTGTTTCGTTAACTGAGCTCTGCCGTTTTGGTCTAAACCTAAAGAAACAAAACCCTTTCGTTTTTCACTTTGTTCTACAGAAATTGAGCTCTGCACTTTCGTTTTGTCAACAAGGTTTAAAACCCTAATCGTTTTTCACGATCGGCCCTGTTCTAAAGGTGAGTTCTTCACTTTCGTTTTTCATTTTTCACGATCGGTCATGACTTTTAAACCCTTTTCAAGATCAGTTCCCTGTTTTTCACGATCGTTCCTGTTTTCGTTTTTCACGATCGGTCCTAACTTTTAAACCCTTTTCAAGATCAGTTCCCTGTTTTTCTCACGATCGATCCTGTTTTTCACGATCTATTTTCACTGTAAACTGTAAATATACTTTGAATACTTTACAATCAATTTTTTACATGACTTTTAATTTATTTTCCAATGCTTCAACAATCCGAATGCTGTGCCTGCATCTGTTTTTCGTTTTACACGATCTAAATAACTGTTTGTTTTGCTTTAACACCCAATCTGTTTTAGGAATGCTGTGCCTGCATCTGTTTTAGAATAACACACTATGTTGACTCAATGTTCTGCTAAGATATGTGTTGTAATTTCTGTAATGCTGAAATGCTGAAATGGTTTTCTTCAACTGCTGTAATGCTGAAATAGTTGAACTGTAATGCTGTAATAGTTTTGTAGCAGTTGAAGACCACTGTAAACTGTAATAGTTTTTTTCAACTGCTGAAATACATGCTTTCAATGGTCTAAAAATACATGCTTTTAGAACTTGTTTCTGTTTTCAATATAGGTTAATGGATCCAAATGAATCTTTGTCGAATGCATATATTGGTATTCAATTTCAAGGTATGTATCATTTTCTATTTTATAAGGGGCTATTTTGATTTTATTCTTATTGATTAATATTATTTATTTAAATTATTTTATTGACTACTTTGAATTTTGATTGCATGGAATTGGGTGATAACATGATGAGGACTTATGGAGCATGCATATGGAAAAGGCGTCCTAATTGCAAATATACGGACATATTTTTCAGGTATGTACCATTTCAGTATTATTTATTTTTATTAGGTATGTACCATTTTCAGTATTTTTTATTAGCCTTGTTATAATTAAAAAATATTAAAATATATTAAAAAGGCCTAAACGCCTTTTCACGCCTTTTTACGCCAAGGCCCGCCTAGGCTTCTAAGGCTTAAGGCTTGGCCTCTACGCCTTGGTCACGCCTCGCGTTTTTTAGAACCTTGATAACTAGTGTTAAAGTTATATGATTTCAAAAGTGATTTTATATATAACTAGTAAGAAAGTTATATGAAATGAAAAGGGGTTTCCTATATAACTAGTGGGACATTATATGATTTAAAATAGTTAAACCCATTAATAAGTTAATGAGTAATAACTTAATATTCAAAGTAAGAATACTTGGGTTAGAGTAGTGTCGTGGAAGGAGGTGTGATGTGACTAGTTAGGTGGGATAACTTAACCAGGAAGGTTAGCAGGCTAGCGTTATGTGTGCATACACTAGCTTCAACATGAAAAGTGTACATGCATATTTAATTTTTGTAATTTAACTGCTTGATAAAGATTTTCAAAATATTTTACCTGGGCTGTGACCCGTGTCAAAATCTTTTCCAAAATCTTTTACGTGTCCAGCCACAGGGACACCTAATTTGAGGATTATATCCATGGATGCATGGCTACAACTTGTGTGGAAGTTGCAAGACTTTGCTATAGACACTTCATTCATTTATTCCTTGTGTGGGGATTTTATTTCAGTATTCATTTGGGCATATCGCCCTCAGGTTTAGTATTCAGATATTTATTTGACCTTGTGTATCCAGGTTATTATATCTATTTATTGTTGTATTTTGTTGTTGAACCGATAGTTGATTCGGTCCTCTTTATTTATATTATTCATCTTTGTTGGATTCAGTTATCAGTTTTGTGTTGATGGTTTGATTATTATTTTTCCTCGTGTTGTTAATTATTGAAAGATAAAATTTGGCACCGGTCTAATTAAATTACTAGGTGGTTAGTAACTTTAAAAAGGTTTTCGATAGTGATTCTAAGAATGAGCCATATGAGACCAACTTTTTTTTTGTTCATGGGTTGGCCACTCGGTATTTTAGTAGACAGGGTGTCACAGAAGGGTGCAATATTCAATTATTGATAAGGATGGCATATTTTGCTTTTTATGTTTTCTAGTTGATTTTTCTACCTTTGTTTCTAACAGTAACTATAATGAATAGGTAAAAGTGGCATTTTTAGTTTTACTAAAGTTGTTGGTCATTTGTTTTGTTGCAATTTTTGAGATATCCAGGTTGTTATAAAAGCCAAATCCATAATGATGTTATGCCAATATTATTGATCGAGTCAATGATTAAATCTAGATTTTAATCTAAAAAATAAATCATGTTATGTCCATAAACTATTGCTTTGGTCTTGGTTGGATAATTATAATCAATGGGGTTTTCAAGTTTATGGTGGTTCACATTATGGCACTGAACCAATGTTGATGGTTGGGGAAGGATATGTGGTGCCGGGATTACAACTTTACGGAGTCAACTTCATGTCATTTTATATCTTTATTCCATAGTTTCTAGTATTAATATCCAAACTCCCAATACTTTCATGTAATGTTTAATAAGTTTTTGCCTGATCCTTATGTGCTCCTTTTCATGGGAAATAGCAGTTTAGTTGTTTGGTCTTATAGCTAGTGTGATGTATGTTTCCAAATTACATATCTTATAAGCCTAAGATTTTGAAACAAAGATGTAAGAGACATATTTGACACAGATACAAGGTGTGGGGAATAGTTACAATTTGACGGGTCTTGGAGTATCAATATATGTCAACATTTCAAACGTCTTAAATCTTTCATTATGTATGTAGAAATTTTTTAGAAATAAAACAAGTTACCATAGTTACGTTTTGGACTAAATTATGTTTATTTTCTCTTCCATGGGTCCGAACATCATTTGGTTCAATATGGATATCATATGGAATACGTATATTCCATTTATCTGACTTTATTGATAAATGCCACCACTTTCTTCGGTATTTTCTTTACAATTATAATTCTTTTACTGATAATTTGAGACTAAGCTAGGTCGTGCAGGTTCATGGATATTTATGTTGATGAAATTAATTTATGTGCTCATTTGGGGCTTTTGTTGTTGTTGTTGAGTTGAGTTTTAATGTTATAACAAGTTGGTTTTCATAAATAAACAAAGGAAACTCTATCGAAATTTCTAAAAATAACAAGTGATTTAAAAATAGTAAGAACGATGATATACGATTTACCATATTTGAATATTATCTTAAATTATGTTTATATTTTCTCTTACATAGGCCTGAACATTATATGGTTCATATGGATATCATTTGGAATAGGTGTTGGCCAGCTATATGATTTTATTGACAAATGTCACCACTTTTATTTTGCACATTTATAAGTTAGGTGGCTATTTTTTGGGTTTATTATGTTTTTGAATTGGTTATTTGATATTTTTGGGGATGATATTGCATTCTAAATCATATAGATTATGTTTTAGGTTGGTTGTTTTACTCTTTGGAGATGTTATGTTGGGAACCTTGGATATGAATGAATGAATGAATTTTCAAAGCCTTTGTTGATATTTTGTTCTCGATACTTATTTGTCATAACTTATACTTTTATTGATATTATGGTTTATATTGAATGAACTTTAGAGGCTCGTATTTAAACATGAAATCCACATAAGCTAAAAGCTTTAAAATATGGATATACAATAATAGAAATATTTTTAACACTACCCATGTGTTTAGGGAGGAATTGAACTGTTACTAAAATGTAGTGACCGAATAAAAAATTTTGTCGAAAATTTTGGCACCAACATTTAAGGGACGTATATTTTTTGGGACGACCACACTCCCGTCCTTAAAAACTGCACCTTTGATAGTTCTTAAATGCCGATTAAAAAATATTCCCACAAGATTATCAGGGATGACTAACCCCGTACCTAATACATTTGGGTTCCCTAGAAGATGTGATCGTACCTTGCCATCCCTAAAACCGTCCTATTAGTAGGGGAAACCGCGATGCAAGTGTATAAAGATATACGTCGATCGCTATGCTCGGCTCCTACTAGGGGTGTAAGCGGTACGGTTTGGTTGGTAATTAGTAGATACCAATACCAAAACCAAACTCTAGATGGTAAAATCAAACCGTACCAGATTACCACCCGGTACACCAAAATCAATACCAAAACCAAACCGGCTAGTATTTTGAATTTTTCGGTAATTTCGGTTTTTTTCTAGTTTCGGTAAATTATGATTTTTTCTGGCTTCTGGTTTCTATTTTTTCTGGTTTCGGTAAACAACACTAAAAGTCCCAAAAAACCAAAAACAAAACCAACCAACTTTTTTAAATATTAAAACCAAAACCAAAACCAACTTTTTTCTAGTTTTGGTAAATTCGGTACGGTACGGTAATTTCGGTACGATTTTTTCTGATTATGGTAAATTCGGTACGATTTTTTCTAGTTTCAGTAAATTCGGTCCGGTAATTTCGGTAAATCGGTTTTTTAAATATTAAAACCAAAACTAATCAACTTTTTTGCGATAATTTCGGTTTTGGTAAGACTGGTTTATGGTATTTTAATATATGAAACCAAAAACATTTTTTTCTGACCAAAACAGTACGGTACGGTAAAAACCCGTACCGCTTCCACCCCTAGCGCCTACCGCTATGCAAAAACCTAAACTATTGACTACACTCTTTTAAGGGAGTATAGTGGCGAGTCCGGGTATCGGCATCAATCGAGACTAGTTGGTAGAATTATATTGAGTTAATACATCAGGAATAAAAGTGAAAAAGATAATTGTTAACAAAAGAAAATATAACACCAGGCATGTGTTTAAACTAAAATTAGCAAAGAGAATAAAAACTATAGATTGAGACTAATATCTCTCACTTCAGATTAATTTGTATAAATGGTTACAAAGACAAGTTTAACAAGGTTGAATCTCATTTCAACAATTAATTAAATCTAGAGTTTTCACCTCCTAAATCTTCATAAAAGCCTACTATGATTTTGGCGTCAACAAATATATATATATATATATATATATATGCGCTCTCCCTGTAAGGACTGCTTATGGTACAGACCCCGGTACATACCATTTTTTTAAAATAGAAAAAAAATAAAATCTTTGATGAAACTTCATGGATATGATTTTCACGACGAGAAGATCATCTCCAATTGTTTTCATCAAAAAATTCAATAAAAAATCGTTGAGATGATGTGATATGTAAAAAATGGTATAAATATGCATTTTGGACCGTTGAAATTTTGACGATTCTCTCACCTACTTTTTGATTGAATTTTTTTAATGAAACTTCATGGATATGACATCGACATTGAGACGATCATATTCATATTTGATAAAGGAATTCAACAATCAAGTGATTGGCTCCGACCCAAAATTTCAACGGTTGAAAATGCATACTTATACCATTTTTTAACATATCATCTCATCGCAACAATTTTTTTATTGAATTTTTTGATGAAAAAAATTTGGAGATGATCTTCTCACCGTGGGGATCATATGCATAAAATTTCATGAAAAAATCATTTTTTACTATTTTTAAAAAATGGTATGTACCGGGTGGGGTCTGCAGCCTAAGGATTCTTTACAGAAGACTTTCTGTAAATATATACAGAGAAATCAGAACAAATTTTCTAAAAAAGAAATTTACTATTTATACTAATGAAAAACATATAGTAAACAAAAACAGAAGAAAAAATTCAAGCCTTGTGATACTCATTGTCCTTAAGGCAATTTAATTTCCTCCACATAGGCCTATCAATGGGTCGTGTCTGGATCCGGACCCGATCCGTATAATAAGTGTTAACAAAAATGTATTTTATCCATAATTAAATTAGTTTAATTAATATACATTTTAGTTTAACTTAATATATTGATTTTGATGATTCCAAACTTTATTCTTTTTAAGTTATATATTCGCGAGTAAAGGTATTCACGGATGTTGCACTTTTTACTCTTGACACATTAGACAAACAATGCATACATCTTGTTACATAATTCATATGTGACTAATTAATTGGGCCAAAACTTTTTGAAAAAGAAATTTCTGTCGTTTTATAAAACTGATGTATCTTTGTCTACAAAATAAAATAAAAGATAAATGTCTTAGTCTAAAATAATTTTCGGAATTATTTTCTAAATAGATCCGTTGAAATTATATTTTTTTTGGCCGTTTGATTCGTACAACATAATATATATATATATATATATATATATATATATTATATGGGTACATGCATGCTTTATGGAGGCTAGTCTCTTTTATAGCCTTATGGGATACTCATTGTCTGTTACAAATTTGTCATAGGCTGACACCTCCCTGCATACGTGTACCTCCCTTATTTCTTTGCCCTTTATTGATACCTGCTAAGGACTGTTCCCCCATGTGCTTCCATGTGCTCTCGTCAGACACCCTTTTATATATTGACTTAAGCTAGTACATATCTGACCGAAGTAGGTCATGAAGATTTCATCCTCTGCGTATATATATATATATATATATATATATATATATATATATATATATATATATATATATATATATATATATATATATATAAATCTGTTCCTTATCTATTTTTTTTATTTCTTTGTTCCGAAATATTTTTTTATATCTGTTACGCCTTTTTTTTTCTCTCAAAAAAAGGTTGTGTTCAATTGTTTATATATACAATTTTTTTGTCCGTAATGATCAGCTCTTCAAAAGTTGGCGCATACTGACAGCTTTTCAAAAGTTGGAGCATACTGATTGGTCAGCTCTTCAAAAGATGGCGCATACTGTTCTATATAAATGATAGTATTTTATATATATATATATATATATATATATATATATATATAAGTCTTTAACTTTTTACAAAAGTTGATGTCTGACTTGATGTTAGGCATAAGGACACCCTGTCAATTTCTTTGTCTTTGCTATCCACTCTAATAGTCTGCGACTAGCCTTTAAGGCTATAACATCAATGCAGAATAGACTGCTTAATCTTTGGAAAGTTTTTATCAGTTCGAAATGTTAACATAAATTCTTTTTGGTCCAAAGATATTGTAACGTTTATATCTAATCCTTATATTTCAGTCCGAAAATCTTTAATATATATATATCTGTTATTTTTTTAATATCCAAAATTTCTTTTAACGAAAATCTGTTATAAATTCTTATCCGAAAAGTTTATATATTCAAGATTCTTTTCGATTCAAAATTTTTTATATATATATTTACCTATCTATAAAAAGTTGGAAGACCACGCCTTTCTTTTATAAATGGGACGCCCCTTTTGTTTCCTTCATTTTGTGACACGTGCACCTGCTTTGGCAGTCTGTCTTGGAAATTGAATATTTCAGAGTTGTAATCTTTCACAGATTTTTTGGTTCAATCAGAGTTATTTTTCTGTTGGCTTAAGACACTATGAACTGTAGCATTTCAGTTCGATCAGATGCTGGACTTTGCTGACTTGTGACGTTTTGAAAAAAGAGAAGCCTTCTTTTATTAAATATCTATCTTTTATATCTCATTTATCACTAATGTTTTCTCTCTCTATCAGTCTACCATTTAATTCTTAGACATATATGGAAATCATCTTGCTATGTATTCTTGAGCATTTATTGCTCCTTCAGCCTACAGATTTTTTCAAGAAGAGCATATCTCACTCTCCTCTCCAACGGTCATTTTTTTTTATTGACATCTACAAATTGAAGATCAGCTGTTGTTGAAATACATAGAGAAAAACAAAAAAAAAAGAGATCAAGAGAAAAAGAAAGCAACAAGAGAAGATCCTTTCTGCTCTACTCAAAGTTTGAGACAGCCTCATATTATTTTTGCTTGATGTTTTAGCTGTCGTTGAAGAAAAGAACAAGCACAAGATATACTACTCTATTGTGAAGTTCTAAACCAGAAGAAACTCAGCTTTACATTGTAACTTTTTGAGAGTTTCATCTTCCAAATTTTGTACTCAACTTTCGGAACTGTTTGAAGCTGGAACTTTAGCTTTGGTTGTACAAGTAGCAAGGTTTAGCTGCTCGATTGTACGTTGGAGGTTTGATCCTGCCTTAGTGGATCACAATATTGAAGCGCAAAGAGACGGAAGCGGCTCTGGCGCGTGGACGTAGGCCGGGTTTTTGGCCGAACCACGTTAAAATCACGGTGTCATTTATTTTCTGCATTTAAGTTTATTTATTTGCTTGTGTCAATATTTAATTTCATTATCAAGTATTTGACTTGCTAATTAATTAAAACTCAAATTAATAATTCTTTTAAGACTGAAATTATTATTTTCGTAATAATTAATAAAATCCAGAATATTATTTTTTATTAAATACGAAAATTAATTAAAGATTTATTTGGGTATTGATTTCTGTGATTTATCTTGTCTAATTTATTTAGTTAAAATTGTTAGATAATTTTAGTGTTAAATCTTTGAAGATTTATTTCTTCTGATATTTACATTAAAAGATTTAAATTAAAAATATTTTCTGAAATATTAAATTAACCCCAAAAAGTTTGCTAAACTCAATTCACCCCCCCTCGTGAGTAAATATCTGGGCAACAATTGGTATCAGAGCCACGCTCTAATTTATTATCTTTGTTTTAAACATCTTTAGAGTTTACGATTTATTGCAAACTTTAGTGTTTCATCTCTTGGTGAGGGACAATCAATTAACAGACCTCCTCTATTTTCAGGAAACAATTATAGCTATTGGAAAAATAGAATGAAAAATTTTATTCAATCAAATGATTATGCTGTTTGGAGAGTTATTATTAATGGTCCTAATATTCCCATGAAAGTTGTTAATAATGAAAATGTTCCTAAAAATGAAAATGAATGGAATGATGGTGATATTCAGAAAATACAAGTTAATGCCAAAGCAATGAATATTTTACATTGTTCTCTTGATGTTAATGAATATAACAGAATATGTTGTTGTGAAAATGCAAAAGAAATTTGGGATAGATTAGAAATTACCTATGAAGGAACTAGTCAAGTAAAAGAGGATAAGATAAGCATGCTTGTTCATAACTATGAACTTTTTAAAATGAAAACAGATGAAACTATTTCTGATATGTTTACTAGATTTACAAATATTATTAATGGTTTGAAATCTCTTGGTAAAACCTATACTGACTCTGAATTAGTGAGTAAGATACTCAGGTCACTACCATCTGCCTATATGACCAAGAAGCTAGCAATTAAAGAAGCCATACGAGAAAGACCCATTTCTCTTGATGAATTGCTAGGATCCTTAATTACTCATGAAATGGAACTTAAAGTACTAGCTGAAGATGAGAAGCCTAAAGTAAGCAAAACTATTGCTTTCAAATCCACTGAGGAAGAGGAAGATAGTGAAGAAGCTGATGATGATGAAGATGGTGATATAACACTTCTCACTAGAAAATTCAAAAAATTTCTTGCCAAAAAGAAGGGTCAGTCTGGAAAATTCAAGAAATTCTTTTCAAAGAAGGCACATGATGGAAAGTCTTCCTCCAAGTTTGAGCCAAGATGTTACAACTGCAAAGAGTTAGGCCATATCAGACCTAACTGTCCTAAAGCCAAAGAAGGAAAGAATGATAGAAAAGAGAAAAGAAATGAGAAACACAAAAAGGCCATGAAAGCTACTACTTGGAGTGATTCAGATGAAAGTAACAATGATGAAGATTCAAGTGATGAAGAAATTGAAAATCTTTGCCTTATGGCAAATGATGATGAGGTATCATCTAATTTTAATTCTGATAGTGAATATGAAACTTCAAATGATCATGATGAACTTCAAAATGCTTTTAATGAACTCTATTATAACTTTGATGAGCTTAAAGCTAAATATATTAATCTTAAAAAGATGCATTCTTCTTTATCACATAAATATGATTCTCTCTCTGAAAATATAGATGTAATGAAATCTGAAAATAAGTCTTTAAAATTAGAAATCGAAAAACTTAAAGTTAATGATTCACCAAGTTATTATCTTATTTCTGAAAATGAAAAATTAAGACTTGAAGTAAAGGATTTAACTTCATGTCTTGAAAAGTTTGTGAATGGAAAGAAGAATTTAAATATGCTACTTGGAAGCCAAAGATGGATGTATGATAAGGCTGGAATTGGTTATAATGAAAATGAAAATGAGAAAAGTTTTGAAAATTATTCTAAAAATATGGGAAATTCTTTATGTACATATTGTGGAAGACACACCCATTTTTCAGATTCTTGCAAATATAGATTTTCTACTAAAGTCGCATGGATTCCTAAAGAAACTCCTATTTTTGCTAACCCCTATGGACCCAACACATTTTGGGTACCGAAAGAAAAATTATTTAAATGTCCATTGTAGGTTTGTTTTAGAGTGGGATCACACAAATCAAAGTGGTTCTTAGATAGAGGATGTTCAAGACACATGACGGGTAACAAAAGCAAGTTTTCGAGCTTGGTTGCCAAAGATGGAGGGCTAGTGACATTCGGAGACAACTCCAAAGGCAAAATCATCGGCATAGGTAAAGTCGATATGGATCTTTCACCGTGCATTGAAAATGTTCTTTTAGTTGATGGTCTTAAGCATAATTTAATTAGTATTAGCCAATTGTGTGATAAAGGTTATGATGTTTCATTTAAAGAAGATTTTTGTTTAATAACAAATGCTAAGGATAATAGTGTTTTATTTGTTGCTTCTAGACATGAAAATGTTTATACTCTTGATTTTGATAATTTGTCACAACAAAATGTTAAGTGTTTAACTGCCCTAAATAATACTTGTTGGTTATGGCATAGAAGGTTAGGACATTCCAACATGGAACAACTTAATATTTTGTCCAAAAATGAGTTAGTTAGAGGGCTGCCCAAAACTAAGTATATTAAAGATAAAATTTGTAATGCATGTCAATTTGGAAAACAAACCAAAACTTCTTTTAAAAAGAAAAGAGATATTTCAACTAGTAGACCTTTAGAATTATTACACTTAGATTTATTCGGACCTAATAGAGTTGCTAGTTTAGGTGGAAAATATTATGCTCTTGTTATTGTTGATGATTTTTCTCGTTTTACATGGGTTTTCTTTCTTACACATAAAAATGATACACACCCTATTTTCTCTAAGTTTTGTAGAAGAATTCAAAATGAAAAAGGTTGCAATATTGTCTTTATAAGAAGTGATAGAGGAAGAGAATTTGATAACAAACATGTCGAATTATTTTGTGATGAAAATGGTTTTGAACATAACTTTTCTGCTCCTAGGACACCCCAACAAAATGAAGTAGTAGAAAGAAAGAATAGATAATTACAAGAAATGGCTAGAACTATGTTAAATGAACATAATTTACCCGAATATTTTTGGGCGGAAGCCGTTAACACATCTTGCTATGTAATAAATAGAACTATTGTTAGAAAAGGTTTAGATAAAACTCCATATGAGATTCTGAAAAATAAAAGACCAAATGTTAGTTATTTCAAAGTTTTTGGATGTAAATGTTTTATTTTAAATGATAAAGATAAATTGGGTAAATTTGATGCAAAATCGGATGAAGGTATTTTTCTTGGGTATGCACTTCATAGTAAAGCATATAGAGTTTTTAATAAAAGGACTTTAATAGTTCAAGAATCAATTCATGTATCTTTTGATGGATCTAATTCTTTTGTCAATAAAAACAATGATGATGATGATGTTTTAGTCCTAAATAAATCTGTAAATAAATTAAAATTAAATAAAAATGTTAATTCTAGTGTTGATGATTCCATTAATGTCGAAAAGACTCCAAATAAAGATAAAGAGGTTAATGATTCTAATTTACCTAAAAGTTGGAAATTTGTTAATAATCATCCTTTTGAAAATATTTTGGGTGAACCTTCTAGTGGTATTCTTACTAGATCTTCCTTAAAGAATGTTTGCAATAATTTAGCTTTTGTGTCACAAATTGAACCAAAAGATATAAATGAAGCTGAAAAAGATGAATATTGGTTATTAGCTATGCAAGAAGAATTGTTACAATTTGAACGTAATAATGTTTGGTCACTTGTACCTACACCCAAAGATAAATCTATTATTGGAACTAAATGGGTTTTTAGAAATAAAAAGGATGATGCTGGATTAATTATAAGAAATAAAGCTAGACTAGTTGCACAAGGTTATAATCAACAAGAAGGTATTGATTATGATGAAACTTATGCCCCCGTAGCTAGATTAGAAGCCATTCGCATGTTATTAGCTTATGCATGTTATAAGGACTTTAAATTATTTCAAATGGATGTCAAAAGTGCTTTCTTAAACGGTTTTATAAGTGAAGATATTTATGTTAAGCAACCTCCCGGTTTTGAAAATCACATATTTCCAAATCGTGTTTATAAACTAAATAAAGCCTTATATGGATTAAAACAAGCCCCTAGGGCTTGGTATGATAGATTGAGTGGATTTTTGCTTGAAAATGATTTTGTTAGAGGAAAAATGGATTCTACTTTATTTATAAAAACTCTTAACAATGATATGCTTCTTGTACAAATTTATGTTGATGATATTATATTTGGATCCACAAATGAAAATTTATGTAAAGATTTTTCAGAATTTATGCAAAAAGAATTTGAAATGAGTATGATGGGGGAGTTAAATTTCTTTTTAGGCTTACAAATTAAGCAAACTAAAAATGGTGTTTTTATTAATCAATCCAAATATATTAAGGATCTTTTAGTAAAATATGGTTTAGAGAATTCTAAAACACTTGGTACACCTATGTGCACATCTATCAAGTTAGATATAGATGAGAAAGAAAAATCTGTTAATTCAACTTTATTTCGTGGCATGATTGGTAGTCTACTCTATTTAACCGCTAGTAGACCCGACATTATGTTTAGTGTATGTTTATGTTCTCGTTTTCAGGCCAATCCTAAAGAATCTCATTTGTGTGCCGTAAAACGCATTTTTAGATATTTAAATGGTACTAAAAACTTAGGATTATGGTATCCTAAAACTACATCATTTGAACTCATAAGTTATTCCGATGCGGATTTTGCGGGTTGTAAAGTTGATAGAAAAAGCACTAGTGGTACTTGTCACTTCCTAGGACACTCACTAGTTTCGTGGTTTAGTAAAAAGAAAAATTCGGTAGCTCTTTCCACGGCCGAGGCAGAATATATTGCCGTCGGTAGTAGTTGTGCTCAAACTTTATATATGAAACAACAATTAGAAGACTTTAAGATATCCTTTCAAAATACTCCAATATTTTGTGACAACACGAGTGCAATTTGTCTAACTAAAAATCCAATTCTTCATTCTAGAACAAAACATATTGAAATTAGACATCACTTTTTACGCGATCACGTACAAAAGGGTGATGTTAGACTAAAATTTATTTCTACGGATCTTCAATTAGCCGATATTTTCACAAAACCACTACCCGAAGATCGTTTTACTTTTATTTGTAGGGAACTCGGTATGGCTCGTTTAAATAATCTAGAATTATAATTGAATATTTTTTACATTATCGACATGAATAGTGTATTCACATCTTTCCAAAATATTGTACCAACTAGTAGACAAACCATCATCTCCTATTTATATGTGTGTTACTGCCTTTTTCTCTATCTTCACACACACATCATGCAGTCCTTCTATGTTGTTTGGATAGGCAAACAACCCGGGATCTACACCTCTTGGGGAGAGTGTGAGCTTCAAACCAAAAGTGTAAGTAATGCAAAATTCAAAAAATATTCTTCTTACTCCGAAGCTCTTAACGCCATAGCTCTCTCTCCTCCATTTGCTCCTTGGGTAAGTCCACCTCCTTGGCCTTTTGTCCTACCTCCTCATATGGCTACTCCCTCACAAGCAAACACTTCTACCAAATCTGAATCTTCCTCAACCAACTCCTACACCGGAAATACTATCAAACTTATGGTCAAAGATATTGGGAAAGAAATCCTTCTTGAAGGACATCCCAATATGATGTATGTCATATGATAAATAATCTGAAAATGTAATTTCCTTTTACTCTCAATAAAATCTGCAGTTATTTTTTTTGCATCTCACCTTTTGTATCACCCGTTCCTATTCCTTTTTGTTTATGACAAACAGGGGGAGAAGAGTGCAAATTTTTCTTCATATTTTCATATATTTCTTTAGTTGTTTGTCATCATCAAAAAGGGGGAGATTGTTAACAAAAATGTATTTTATCCATAATTAAATTAGTTTAATTAATATACATTTTAGTTTAACTTAATATATTGATTTTGATGATTCCAAACTTTATTCTTTTTAAGTTATATATTCGCGAGTAAAGGTATTCACGGATGTTGCACTTTTTACTCTTGACACATTAGACAAACAATGCATACATCTTGTTACATAATTCATATGTGACTAATTAATTGGGCCAAAACTTTTTGAAAAAGAAATTTCTGTCGTTTTATAAAACTGATGTATCTTTGTCTACAAAATAAAATAAAAGATAAATGTCTTAGTCTAAAATAATTTTCGGAATTATTTTCTAAATAGATCCGTTGAAATTATATTTTTTTTGGCCGTTTGATTCGTACAACATAATATATATATATATATATATATATATATATATATATATATATATATATATATATATATATATATATATATATATATATATATATATATATATATATATGGGTACATGCATGCTTTATGGAGGCTAGTCTCTTTTATAGCCTTATGGGATACTCATTGTCTGTTACAAATTTGTCATAGGCTGACACCTCCCTGCATACGTGTACCTCCCTTATTTCTTTGCCCTTTACTGATACCTGCTAAGGACTGTTCCCCCATGTGCTTCCATGTGCTCTCGTCAGAAACCCTTTTATATATTGACTTAAGCTAGTACATATCTGACCGAAGTAGGTCATGAAGATTTCACCCTCTGCGTATATATATATATATATATATATATATATATATATAAATCTGTTCCTTATCTATTTTTTTTATTTCTTTGTTCCGAAATATTTTTTTATATCTGTTACGCCTTTTTTTTTTCTCTCAAAAAAAGGTTGTGTTCAATTGTTTATATATACAATTTTTTTGTTCGTAATGATCAGCTCTTCAAAAGTTGGCGCATACTGACAGCTTTTCAAAAGTTGGAGCATACTGATTGGTCAGCTCTTCAAAAGTTGGCGCATACTGTTCTATAGAAATGATAGTATTTTATATATATATATATATATATATATATATATATATATATAAGTCTTTAACTTTTTACAAAAGTTGATGTCTGACTTGATGTTAGGCATAAGGACACCCTGTCAATTTCTTTGTCTTTGCTATCCACTCTAATAGTCTGCGACTAGCCTTTAAGGCTATAACATCAATGCAGAATAGACTGCTTAATCTTTGGAAAGTTTTTATCAGTTCGAAATGTTAACATAAATTCTTTTTGGTCCAAAGATATTGTAACGTTTATATCTGATCCTTATATTTCAGTCCGAAAATCTTTAATATATATATATCTGTTATTTTTTTAATATCCAAAATTTCTTTTAACGAAAATCTGTTATAAATTCTTATCCGAAAAGTTTATATATTCAAGATTCTTTTTGATTCGAAATTTTTTATATATATATTTACCTATCTATAAAAAGTTGGAAGACCACGCCTTTCTTTTATAAATGGGACGCCCCTTTTGTTTCCTTCATTTTGTGACACGTGCACCTGCTTTGGCAGTCTGTCTTGGAAATTGAATATTTCAGAGTTGTAATCTTTCACAGATTTTTTGGTTCAATCAGAGTTATTTTTCTGTTGGCTTAAGACACTATGAACTGTAGCATTTCAGTTCGATCAGATGCTGGACTTTGCTGACTTGTGACGTTTTGAAAAAAGAGAAGCCTTCTTTTATTAAATATCTATCTTTTATATCTCATTTATCACTAATGTTTTCTCTCTCTATCAGTCTACCATTTAATTCTTAGACAGATATGGAAATCATCTTGCCATGTATTCTTGAGCATTTATTGCTCCTTCAGCCTACAGATTTTTTCAAGAAGAGCATATCTCACTCTCCTCTCCAACGGTCATTTTTTTTTATTGACATCTACAAATTGAAGATCAGCTGTTGCTGAAATACATAGAGAAAAACCAAAAAAAAGAGATCAAGAGAAAAAGAAAGCAACAAGAGAAGATCCTTTCTGCTCTACTCAAAGTTTGAGACAGCCTCATATTATTTTTGCTTGATGTTTTAGCTGTCGTTGAAGAAAAGAACAAGCACAAGATATACTACTCTATTGTGAAGTTCTAAACCAGAAGAAACTCAGCTTTACATTGTAACTTTTTGAGAGTTTCATCTTCCAAATTTTGTACTCAACTTTCGGAACTGTTTGAAGCTGGAACTTTAGCTTTGGTTGTACAAGTAGCAAGGTTTAGCTGCTCGATTGTACGTTGGAGGTTTGATCCTGCCTTAGTGGATCACGGTATTGAAGCGCAAAGAGACGGAAGCGGCTCTGGTGCGTGGACGTAGGCCGGGTTTTGGCCGAACCACGTTAAAATCACGGTGTCATTTATTTTCTGCATTTAAGTTTATTTATTTGCTTGTGTCAATATTTAATTTCATTATCAAGTATTTGACTTGCTAATTAATTAAAACTCAAATTAATAATTCTTTTAAGACTAAAATTATTATTTTCGTAATAATTAATAAAATCCAGAATATTATTTTTTTATTAAATACGAAAATTAATTAAAGATTTATTTGGGTATTGATTTCTGTGATTTATCTTGTCTAATTTATTTAGTTAAAATTGTTAGATAATTTTAGTGTTAAATCTTTGAAGATTTATTTCTTCTGATATTTACATTAAAATATTTAAATTAAAAATATTTTCTGAAATATTAAATTAACCCCAAAAAGTTTGCTAAACTCAATTCACCCCCCCTCTTGAGTAAATATCTGGGCAACAATAAGGTTTGAGCATTTTTTTTTGGACCTGAGACCCGACCCAGACCCGATCCGTATAATACGATCTGGGCATATTTTTTTGGACCCGAGACCCAAAGACCCGACCCGGATTATACATTGTTATTTTATAAATATATATACATATACTATAAATTTACACATATTTATAAATATATCTTATCAATATAACATGTAATTAATATATATAAAAATATATATTTATGTATATAATAAATATAAATAATATATGTTTTATTTATACTAATAATATTCTACAATACATTACAAAATATTTTAATTTAAGATTAAAAACTAAAGAAGGGGGATAATATAAAATAAATGTACATGTTTAGCCAGACCCGGACCCGAACCCGAGATCCGAAGACCCGAACGGATCCGGGTCTAGATCCAATATTGTAGACCCGATGAAGACCCGGATCCTGATCCGAACTCGATGAAGATCCAATTACACGGATCTGGATCTCCCTAAACCCGACCCGACTTCGACCGGTTGACAGGCCTACCTCCACAGTACTAAAGGTTATGAATTATCGTCTTCCAAGATAAAACAAGTTACGGGTTTGATATAACAACACTTCAATTTTTCAAGCCCCAACAAACTTAAATTCTGTGTTTTTACTCGAAATGACCATTATGGAATGCAAAAGAAAAAGGAGGAGAGAATTCTAATTTTTCATGTTTTAGAAATGAACAAGAATGTCCAATATAGACAAAATAATTACAAACGGTTGTAACTGTTGGGTCAAAATAGCAAGTCAAACAGGTGAAAAATTGGGTTAAAACTGACCTAAAAATTTAATTAATTTGGCTCAGAAAATGAAGGATTTTGTAAGTCCATGCCCGGGTCCAACCGGACGACGCACACGCATGAGGTCAACCCACATGCATCTATGTCGTCCCCCGTTCACAAAAGTGGGGTGCCCTTGGACTCAAGCGTTAAGATCAAATATTTTGTATATAAACATTTCACTTTTTCAACAAAGTTTCAATATAGAAAAATTTATTTACATACAAATTGGTCACTTTTGAGACAAATATTTCATTTGTTATTTAATCATTTAGAAGAAACAAATATATTACGTTATCTTCTTCACGAAAAAGAACGTATTTATGCATAGTTTCAATTAAATCGGAGTGTAAATTTCACATTAAATTAAGCCTAAAATTATTCATTTATTGTTTTTTCAAAACCCGTTTTCATCATGTACTGTATGCAAGTTGATCACTTTGTTGTTCAGGCTTCATGGACCCCTTGGTTTTCTTTACTCAACGAGGAAGTATTCATAGCCATTCAAGTTGCTTTATGCGTGTGGACAGTGAAGAGAGAGAGAAGAGTTCAGAAACTATTATTTTGACAAAATGTTGTGAATGAAATTGAAATTGATGTTGGCAGGAACAACTGTTACTTTCACCAAACCCTGTCAATGTAATTGAATCTCAATTTGGTACTTCCTTCCGGTAAAGTGAAGAGACAAAAAGTATATGGCATTAATGGAAAGGTGATTTGTCAGTGTAGAGGCCAGTTTGAATGGTTTTCTCTGCAGCCACCTTTGACTTCTTTATATCTACGTGATTTTTTTCTTCCATTGATAGAAAAATACCATCCCGCTTCCTTTGATTTACACTTTGCGCAAGCCCCCCGGTCAATTTCTTTTGAGTTTCGATCTTGCTTAAAAAAAAATCAGTGGTAGTTTCTTTTGAGTTTTGGTGAAAATGTTATTTTTATATGTACGTATATAAAATAACTCTCCTACCGGGGTATCTCGTATACAAAAAATTTACGAAGGTCTATCTAGAGACCAAACAACAAAACAAGAAATGGGAGACAAAAACTCTTATAACCTTATCACTTCACTAGAGTATACCTACGAAATCAACAATCACTGTTTCCTATCAAAATCACCCAAAAATCTAACGAACATTAGCGCGAGGATAGTGATTTCACCTTATAACACGCATGCAAAGGCGCTCAAAAGATTGTATTGAAATTTAGCACGCTTGATCACTTCACCCTCGAAGCACTTTCGATTCTTCTCAATCCAAATCGTCATAAAAAATGCATCAATGAGTCATTCTCCACACAGCCCAGACCTCCCTCCCCCCTTCACTATAACCCCAAGCTACTATGCTCTCTCTCCCAGACTTAGCACACACCCATCTCTCCTTGAATATGGAGCAAATGATCTTTAATAATCCCCCAACAACCCAACAATGCAGTAACAAATGATTCACTGTCTCCTCTGCTGCTTGCACATCCAGCACCTATGTGTCAAGTGCTTTCCTCTCTTCATAAGCCCGTTCAATGTCATGATTGACCGTGTCACAATTGTCCATGTGAGAAAAGCTACTTTTGGTGGAGTCCGTGTACGCCATATGCTTTTCCAAGGGAAATTTACCTCACCTCTTCCTGCCACTTTTGGTAAAAATTAGCATTCAACCACTACGATGCGCGAGCGCATATAGTATTTTTAATGTATTCTGATACATAAATGTGACAACTTATTTTCACGAACTAATCCTTTAACAAAAGACTTAAAACATAACGATTATTTGAAATATCACTTATTTATGAGTTGCAATGAAATCTTAAATTGATACATGAATTCAACCATCGATACGAAGTTGAGAAGAATTAAATTGCACCTTTTAGGACACTTAAACAATTAACTTTTTTTGTACCTTTTTACCAACATGTTAGACATTTACAACCAATTTTTACTTTACTTTTCAAATGATTTTTTAAAATTTTTAGATCACTTATTCAACAATAATATTTGGTCTCAAAAAATACCAACGCATATATTTTAATGAGCATAACCATCGGGGAAGAATGCAAACTAATGAAATATATTGATCATATTGATAAAAGAATTATATATACCTTCAAACTATAGTAGCCATATTCCTTTAAAGAATTATATATACATCCAAGTTGTAGTAGCTATATTCCTTTAAAACAAAATTGATGGTGTGTCCGTAACAATTAATACATAAAAGTAAAAATAACAAAATGATTTCAAAGGCTGTTAAAAAAACAGAAGCGAACTATAAGTAAAAAGAATCTCACCACAAATGTAACTTTAATGCTTTTTTTTCCTCACCAAAATGAACTGTATCAGTCATTTTTTAACTCTCTAATCAAACACACACTTAAAATGCTAGAGTTGGCACAAAATCAAAAGTTACTCTTTGATTAGAGTAGCACTAGGGGGACCCAGAAAAAAAACTCACTTCGTAAACTCAGTGCATAAGACAAAAATGAGTACAAGTTTTTAATGCACATTTTGATGCCTTGACGGGACCCGCAACAATAAAGTATAAGCTTTTAATGCACTGAGTTTACGAAATGAGTTTTTTTTTGGGTCTCCCTAGATTTATTCATCTGCTTAACATAACATCCGGAGCTAAATTTATTTCTATATACACCCAAAGATTACACATTCACGGACACCCACCCTCCAATCATTATACTACACACCATTCAAAAACATGTGGAAATTTGATTATACATTTGCAAATAAGAATTACAAAAAAAAAAAAAAAGGAAAAAATTAACAAACACAACAATTTTACTAAGTTAAGCTTTCATACGAAAGCTTTAAATAAGGTCAATTTGAGGGATATTTAGTTTAAAAAAAATATGTTATTTTTGGGTTCTAAACATTTTAGGGTACCACCAAAAAAATATCTCAAAATGATTTATTTGGTATTTTAAAAAAAATGAATTAATATTTGACAGTTTTTAAGCCGAAGTCAACTGCTCAACGGTCAAATATTGACCATTTTTTTTAAAAAGACCAAAATATTTTTTTTGAGATACGTTTTTCTAAGCATAGCTTTAGGAAAAATAAAAAAATAAAAAAATAAAAAACATACATATATTTTTATAAATAACATCCCGTATGGGGGATGCAAGTACCGCAAGTAGTGCCCAAATGACAACTACATAACTTCACATAACTATCTCTGGAGAGTGGTCATGTTTTCAACCCATGCCCAATGCTTAAAATACATGCATGTTTCTTGATGCGGATCCCACGCATCACCGTGCACCTAGACGGCCTAACTCCGGACTTCACCGGGTCCAATTGCAACGTTGGGGCCAATCAAACAACCCTCTCCAATTTTAACGCTCTCATCCGCCAATACATTTGGCTTTAGTTCAATTCGATCAAGAACATATGTATTCCATCATTGATTTTGTTACACACAAATAATTTTTGGTTTTTCAACAAACCTTTTCACTTGACCTGTTGATCCTTTTGTAACAACCACAATCAAGAAATGAGAATATTGTCATATTTTCGAGAAAAATGAAAGTAATATAAAATGATGAAAACAAAGGTAATGGTTTTAACCTATTAAGTAAAGAAATTCGCCTACCCATTTGAGGCATTTGAGGCACATTCCAAATAGGTGATGAGGGAGAGATGAGAAAAATACAGAATAGGTAAGTCAGGTGAATAGATATGGGTGCTAATGTATTAAATGGAAGGGAGAGGAAGGTTTTTTTTAATCGAAGATATGGACGGAATATAGACCATTTGGTTCTTAACTTTTTAGTTTCCAAGAAACACGAAATGCAGTAGAAATATAAGGGGATAGTGAGGTGGAGGCTTAAATGGGTTTTGACATTAATGGTAAGGGTTCTACATTAATACCTCTAATACTGTTGTATTAGAGGTATAATATAGATGTTGGGAAGGATGTAGTTGATGTCAGTTTTAAAGCATATTGTATGACTAGTTTACACAAAAATATTCTTTAAATTGTACATTTCTTTTCTCTTAATTATGGTTACAGACTCTTGAAAGTTATACAATAACTTTACATGGTATAGTTATCACCTCAGCTATTTAGTTTAAAACAAACGCTAGAGATTAATTAATTCTATGTAAATGAAAATATCAACAATAGTTCGTTTGAATATAGTATAACGATGTGATGGAATTGTGGCCATTCATGTTTGAATAAGTTATGGCTTTATAGAATCATGATGACTAAACTTATCTTTATAACACTAGATAATCCAAATTGTTGTCGAATACAAGAGGAGGTTTTTGACATTTTGTTTGTGTGAAACCAACTCTAGGCCTTTGGCCATTATACATGTCCAACATGATAATACCTCATTTCACAAGGGGTGTGCTTTGAGAAAACATACATCTTGGGTGATAAGGCTTCTATCGCCCTGAATGTCACTAGTCGTAGAAGCCTTACCGGCCTAACAAAAATTAGTTTTCAATGGTTAGTTTAACTACTATTTTTCATAAAACAACATATAAACCCATAATTTGAAAAAAATCGCCTCACATTCAAACTTATTCAATATATCTTCAAATTTAGTACTTATAAGAGTATAATATACTCATTGTGCTTTCATAGTAAGCATTATAAACAATTACTTGATCAAAACAAAAAGCTTTATCAAAATGAGAATATAATTCACTCCATCGCCTTGAGCATTACACTTAGGATAAAGGTATATTAGACTAGAGGGCATAGATTTATTCCCATAGTTAAAATGTTTGCTTATACTGTTTTTTTTTTAAATTTAACCTTATGGCTATAAAAAAAAATCCCAATATGACGTGCCATATACTTTGCATATAAAATTTATGTTCAAAACTACACATTGCGTATTTAGAAGACTTGTTCATAGGTTGAACAATTTGTTGTGACACCACGTATATTTTAATATTAAGGTTACTCAAATCTAATTATTAAATTATATAGGTTGTTAAAACAATTAAATGCGGTCATTAGCATGAAATGGAAATAATGAATAATGACAAACAAAATAAAGTGCAACATGAGTATCCTTAATATAACATAAACATTGAATGGAAGTCAATCACCATCACTAACTATAAAACATGAAATGACAAGGTCTCACAATATAGTCTCAATGCAATATAAGAAAAAAAATATCTCATAAATCCTCCAACATAAATAAACTGAGTACAATGTCTCATGAGGTAAAAATGTAAACCTCACATCACTCAAAAGTATAAAAATAAAGATAAACCCCAATAACTACATCTTTGACTCGTGTTGATTAAAAATATTACTAGATCCTCGAAGGAGATAAAGACAAATCTGACGTGCTGCTGGAGCACCTGAAACAATGTAACGGGTCAGGCCCTCCACAAAATAAAAAGCTACGTAAGCCAAGTAATAAAATTGACAATCATGCGTATGAGTAATATATCCATAATTTAAATTTACTTTACAATAACTCGTCCCACCATTACCGGTGTTATCTTTCATAACGTATTTTATGAATCCTTTTAAACCAACTAATTCCCATTAATTAGGAGATCACTAGTTTAACCAATACCCACAATAATATCATCATAAATAAAATTGGTACAAGCTGTTGCTAACAACGGGGTCACTAATACACCCAAGCATAATTTCGGGACTAACTCCTAACTAGCTACGGGGTTACTAGCATGTAAGTCCGCTATTTTTTATCTGGCGTGGACTAAATCAACTGCAACTAGCCCTCAACTATCTACTGAAGTCACTAGTGCAAGCATCTGTTGTTTTTTAGACGACGCACAGTAAAAACCAATCCAATAACTCCACCCCTATCCACAATCATAATCAAATAATCATACAATCATGTTTATATAGTGAGATAAATCTAAAACTATACTTATCCATTCCCGAACCCTTTTATAGCTTTAGCCTATTTGAATAATTCAACTGTTTGTGAAATTCCTTTCTTTAGCCTATTTGCTAAAATTTGTATCATTAGTTTATAAATTTTCAATATCTCTATAGGAAGCATCACGCAAGACTGAATTCGAAAACCAAGCCCAAATATCTAACATTATAATTTATCATTTTAAGTGTTATAATTCATTGGGAGAATATTCAACGCGTGAAAGTCATAATTTAACTTGATTCCATTATATATGAATGACATTAAAATTCCTTTCAATAGACTAATCATTATCAAAACATACTTATTGAGTTAAGTTTCAATATATTACACCTTCTTCATACACAATTTCCAATAAGATTAAATCAAGAACATATGTGTGACAACCCTTAATAGTAGATAATAGATTGATAAGTTATTAATTAAACATTATGAGAGTTTAAATGAATAAGTACCATTATAAGCACGCAAAAAAAGAAATAATCTGAAATCAAAATTGAATATCCATAGTGAAAGGTATTCCAGAAAGATACTTCATAACTCTGATACTATCCACATGAGTGAAATCTAACATGCCAAAAATAACTAACTATAGGTAATATAAAATGTGCATATAAATACGAGTCCCTCTCTACTATAAAGGAAAATAAATGAGTTGATAGAGCTGGCACGTAGGTTAGTGACACCTACATCCTAAAATAGAGTTGCAACTAAACGATGAATGACAATAACACTATCGATCAAAGCTGTGGAATGGAGACCTCGGCCCTGAAACATTAAATCCACAACTTTAATAACAAGTTTAAAGGGAATAAAAGTATAACAGAAGTTAGAATAAGTCATAACTATGCTTATGCCTATAGATTTTAGCATCTTTTAAATTCACCCCACCCCGTAATCCTAATATTATGCACATATAAGATTCCAAATCCCAAGTGACCCTATGTTTAAGTGTTATTCTACACAAATGAAAATAACAATTGAAATTCGAGATAACATTACACAAATCAAAATCAAGTGTTATAACGAAATTAAGATAGTCTTAAAGTTTAAGTATCACATAAGTAAGTTAAGAGACAAAGGTTTATCTCTAATGCCTTTGGGAATTACTCGCGCATACTAACTATAGTGTTAGGACGTCCCAAACTTAAGACCTCATCAAGGCAAGGTATAAATAATCACATCTAACCATGAATTATATAGCCTACCATACCCAAGATTATATAAAGGAAATATCTTCATAATCCAGCTTGGACATGGGCACCTAGACTTATGACCAAGGGGTAAAAATGGATTAAGGTATATCGTCTACTCAACGAGGTACCATAGTGGTTCAAGTCGTACGTGCCTCTTTAATGGAATCCCCCTTAGTATGTTCGCTACAAGTATCAAGCATGGTATGCATTATATAAAGAACAAAATAATTAATATATATCATAACCACGTAATTCGTGTCTTGACTAAATTTATCCACTTGAATTTCCTTCAAAAGTAATTAGGAAATCCATCCATTACCTTAAATTAAAGTAATCCAAGTCACACACACACACACACACACACACACACACACACACACACACACACACACACACACACACACACACACACACACATATATATATATATATATATATATATATATATAAAAGAGAATTTACCAAAATATCTTATGGAAGTGATCCTGCGGGAACATGACCGGTTAACCGCGTGGTTCAGTGTTTTGAAAATTATATTCTCCAACTTAAAAAATTCCCATTAAAACCTCAATTAAATATTCGGAAATCTTCATATATGATTCAAATAGCATATCAATAATGTAATCACATAAAAAACATGATTGGGAACATAATTATATAATCAAAATCCTAATTAAAGTTCCAGAGCCCAAATAAAACCCTTTTTCTCTATCAAGAATGTTAATATTGAAATTCTCAATAATTTGATTTCAATTCTCTTCATAATATACATAGGTGTGGCTATCTCGGTCGGCGCGGCGTTCAATCCGGGTGGGAGGGGGGAAGGAGGAGGATCCTCGGAGGAAGAAATGCGTCGTAGTCTCGCACCCTTCTCTTCAAAAAGGGGATTCAATCGTCATCGGTGTGGGCTGAATGTAAAGAGATAGAGTTGTTAGTCTATTTTGCTCAAAACAAGCAAAAGAATATATTGCCACTTCGAGAGAGCGGCATCAAGGACAAACTAATGCATACGAAACCAATAGATTGGAGGTCTGAGGGCTATGTTACAAAATGGGAATGTGTTACGTACCCATATCGCCCTTTCGGTCTCTCATGGGCAAATGTTAATATTTTCCTTTATCCCCATAAATTGTGTGTATGTGCTTATATAATAGAGATTGGAATCGTTCGACCCATACCATAGCAAAGATAGGGTGAGGTCATCTGATGATGCTAGAAATAGAACCACCAGTTGAGGTGTTTGTAAGTTCAAACTAGTGATAACAATGGCAACACAAGAGTATACTAAATATAAGAGATTGAGATGAGGAGAAGAGGATGAACACTTGAATGTAATCTGGCATACGTCCACTTTGAGTGTGTGTGAGTAATATCACTGAATGAAGGCACTAATGGCCATGGATACAATCTCTCTAGCTTTCTCTCTCTACTGTGTAAAATGATAGAGTTTCAGCTAGGGTTGTCCTTTTAAATCCTTTTACAAGGTAGAGGATGACCTCTATATTTAGTGCTTAGGGGGTGTAATGTACTCCCCAAGCATACAATGAGCATGTGCATGAGCATCGAACCAGTATGAGAGTGACACCTGGATGATCTCAACTAAGCAATGATGGCCTTAATATTCCCTCACGTGGAGGGAATAATTAGGTTATAACAGATTTATCCACGTGTTCCAAGTTACACAAGAACGTGTAGAAGCTTGGCCATCCTCAATTGGTACCAACCTCGGCCTAGAAGAGTACGAGGTTGGTGAGGTCGGGCAGTTGCTTGACCAGAGGTTATCAGCGATAATCTTGGTTAAGTGGGAGAGCCGAGGTAAGGCAGGTAGAGCTGTAATGTCGGCCTAGGCCGAGGTAATGGTGGAGTAGCAGGAACGTCGGCTGATTCCTTGCCGAGGCTGATTACGATGATTGTGTTGTCTCTGCTTCCTCGGCTTACACCCAGTCGAGGTTGATGTATGGTGTGGGCGCAATGTCGACTTGATGGATTACTATATATATGGACCATGAAGACCTCACTTGTTGCTTTGCTATGAGGCAACTGGTGACATCGTTCATGGCCGACCTTGCTTGGGATGAGGCCGCTGGTTGCCAATCTAAGGCCTTTCTGACCTCGACCATTTCTCAGGCCGAGGTTGATGTCTCTGAGCTGTTGGGTCCATATAGGGCATATCAATCACCCCCTAGCCCTTAGTTGCATATGTGAATAGGTGACTAAGGGATGTGCATGTCCAAAGTGAAATTTCTGTTAGTGCCAACACTTTCTTGACAAGTGTCAACTGCTGAAGTAGATGGCATGCCTGGCAAGCTCAATGATTGCATTCTTTTGGGCTCCTAAGGCAATAATGGGCCTTGGGATGCGTGAAAGAGAATTTTAAGGGTTTTAACCCTTTTCTTTCTCTTTCTTCTCCATTTCCACATTCTCTCGCCTTAGCTTCCTCTGTTTTCTTTCTCTCTCTCTCCACAAGAGATTGGTTAGGAGTGCATTAGGTGGATTTATCTTGAAAACCTTTCCCTTCTTCTCCTCGCATTCTATCAGGTATCATATATTCCCTGTTCTTCTCCATTTTTCTAGCCTTTAATTCCTTATTTTTCATTTTTCGGCGAGTTCTTTGAGTTTTTCGGCCTTTTCTTGCGTTTTCCGGTGGCACTGGTTCTTGTTGTTCTTAGTTATTTTTTTCTCAAAGTTAATAGTTTGATCCTTAGTCAAGTTGAGTCTAGTTATTTGTTCCTTGTTTAATATCCAAGTGTGAGGTCGTCCTCCTATGCTCATACCTCTTTATCATCTTTTAGAAGAATTACACCCAAGTGTGAGGTCGTCCTCCTATGCTCATACCTCTTTATTAGCTTTTAGAAGAATTCCCATCTCTTAGAGATAGGACTTTAAAGAAGATTAGGCAAATAGAGCGAGCCTAAGAGGAAGCTCGTAGGGCTGAGGCCTTCCCCCTCAGACCTATCTTTCCACCCCCTCTTAAGGTCATATACCCTGAGCCCTCTGTGCCGGCAGAGGTCCTAGTAGAACCCATCCCTATGCCTGAGTCTGAGTCTTCAACCTCAGACCCTATGTCTGTGGATTCTTTTCAAGAAGCCATGGATTATTCCATCAGGATGGATCATGCCCCTGATCAAGCCGAGGTTTCCATCTCGGCCTCTTCTAACAAGAGTTCTAGCACCTCGCATTCTTCTTCTGATGTTGAAATTATAGGACCCAGTGTGGCTGTTCCACTAATCCTAGATGTTATTCCCTTATCAACCGCCACAGGGGCTGAGTTTGCTCAGAGGTTCCCTGATGGTAATCCATCATCCACTCCAGCCGACATTGAAAAAGACGAGGATGATGATACCGAGAATGATGTTGATACCTCAAAGGCAGCCGAGATAGAGAGCACTGTCAGTGAACTCGACCTTCTTGCCTTTAGACACCTATATTCCATAGGTCCTTCCATAAAACTTAGGAGACCTCTGAGGGACGAGAGGGCTTTCGGCGACCGAGATGGTGAGATCGATTTTTATGAGCAGATGTTCTAGTTAGGATTTTGTCTTCCCATCCACCCAATTATTAGGGCCATATTATCCTATATTAACTTATCATCTTCCCAGTTATACCCCAATGCCTAGAGGGTGATAATTGGATCAATAGTCCTATGGAGGTCATTCCACCATTCAGACCTTCCTATCCAGGTCTTCACTGGGTGCTACGTCCCTTCCTCTGCTAGGAATCACCCGAGCTATTACCACTTCTTAGATCGAAAGTCAAATAAGAAGATGTTGGAGGTTACCCAAACTTCAAATCACAATTGGAAACTGCAATACTTCTTCGCCTCAGGGTTATGGGAATTTGGCACCTGTGCCCCCTCTTCGTCCTTAGAGACGAGGATGACCCTAAGATGGGGAAAGGTGACAATGGATACTAGGGCCGACCCTGGGCTAAGCCAAAATAATCTCCAGAAGGTCAAAGACCTTCAGGATCAGGGGGAGCATGGTATGTTAGTCAAGTACGAGCATCTGATGACCCCATACTATCTCTCTGAGACTGGCCTTGGGGGGAGTCCTTTGACTGAGCTCCATAAGTTTCTTTATTATTTCAATAAGTTCTACCTCTGAATTTGTGATGTCTCTAATTTTCTAACTCAGACCTTTCTGTTTGTAGAGCACCCAAAAGGGATTTTCGACAAACTCTGGGAGATGGCAGCCCCTAGTCTCACAAAACTTGTAAAGAAAGCAGGTCTAAATGTGCCTCCTCCCCCTCCAACTACTTCAAGGGCTGAGGCCTCCAAGAAGAGGAAACCTACCGACCCTGCCCCTACGGATCAGAGGCAGAAGAAGAAGGGTTCACAACGGGATCGTTCCATCCCCATCTCCTCTCAGGATGTATTAGTTGCTCATCTGGAGCAATTGAAAATTGGTGACAGCCTTATCCTCCAAAGTCTGAAGGCCCTGGATGCTATCGACTTTGTCATGACCGACTTCGATAAATGATTCTACCGCTCAATGGACGCCCCTATGCTAGTCGAGTTTGGTCTCCACCGATACATTCAAGTAAGTCTCTTTGCTTTTGCTTTTTTTTGAGTAAGTGTAACCTTATTTTTGGCTTTTAAAGTCTTGAACTGACATCTTTGCATATGTTCTGCAGGGGCTCCTCTCCTTGCACCACTTTGTGGACTGGACTCTGAGGAAACTTCCTCTGATTGAGAAGGGAAAAGAGTCCTAGAAGATCGAGGTTTCCTTGAACGCTGAGATGGAGCATCTGAAGGCTTCTTTGGAGAATTCTGATGCTAGCGTGAAGTGGCTGGAGAAGGAGATAGACAAGCTGAAGAAAGACCATAGCTCTGCCCTGAAGACTCAGGATGACTCTCTCCAGCACAAGGTTGACGTTTTTGTGAAGGCTTCCTTGGATGATGCCTCTGAGAAGATCTTGGAGGAGTACAAGATCTTTGATGAATTTGTCATCTTCGACTTCGAGTACCTCGAAAGGGGTGTAAAGGCCACTAGCAAATGACCTGCCATGAAGGAGAAGGAATCAGGGAGCCTTGCATCCTATGACTTCATTAGTCTGGGCTACACCGATCCTCGATTTTCTCAGGCCTTACAAGAGGTAGAGGAGGAGGGAGGTGCCACACCTACCGAGACTGCTCCCCAAGATAACACCAGGATTGAAGACGGTGGTCCTCAGGATGATGGGATAGAAGTGACCAACCTCATCAAAGGAGATGGGGGCATGGCAACTAACCCTGAGGCTGCAGACACTTGACCACCATATGAAGCTCTTTGTAATTTTTAATTTCCAATTCAAACTGTAACCTCTGATGACAAACTTTGTTACCTTGTGGCTTGTACTTCTTAACTTTATTCTATGTCAACCTCTGAAGGGGGCCTTATTTCTTTATTTGCTGAATCTTCTTTGAATGATTTTTCTGTCATGCAATGTGTTTGTGCTAAGGCCTGAAGCCTCCTTATAATGTTTTCATAAGCCCCATAAATAAAATTTTCACCAAATTAATGATGTTCAAGGTTTGAGGTCATCAACTAAGATGTCACCCTCATAAAATTTTCACCAAATTAATGATGTTAAGGTCTAGGGTCATCAACTAAGATGTCACCCTCATAAAATATTCTCCAAATTAATGATGTTAAGGTCTCAGGTCATTAACTAAGATGTTACCCTCATAAAATATTCACCAAATTAATGATGTTCAAGGTCTGAGGTCATCAAAGTATGATGTTCACCTCAGACCTTGTCACCAAATAATGATGTTAAGGTCTAAGGTCATCAATTAAGATGTCATCCTCATAAAATATTCACCAAATTAATGATGTTAAGGTCTGAGGTCATCAACTATGATGTTACCCTCATAAAATATTCACCAAATTAATGATGTTCAAGGTCTGAGATCATCAAAGTATGATGTTCACCTCAGACCTTATCACCAAATAATGATGTTAAGGTCTGAGGATATCAATTAAGATGTTACCCCCATAAAATTCTACCACTAGAGCATAATGAACCAAGAATTGACACAGGAATCGATCTTCTCATTAATAATCTCTTCATAAGATGATTCATTTACATAGAAACTCTTTCAACATCATATGTAATACTTTTTTAGATGATCAACACTCCAAGTATTAGAAAAAAGTTCCCCTTCAAGGTTTTCCAGCCTGTAGGTCTCGGGTACAACCTCCTTAATCACTTTATAAGGACCATGCCAATTTGGGTGAAGTTTATTTGCTTTCTGCAACGTCTTCTTCAACACTAGGTCTCCTATAGCTATGGGTCTTGATTTTACCCTTTGATTGTAAAATTTTTCTATTCTCTGGTGGTAAGCTGCCTACCTAATTTTTACGTCTTCCTTTCTCTCTTAAGATCAAATCGAGGTCAAGTTTTCTCTCCTCCCCATTCTTCTCAGGGTCATAGGTCTGAACCCTATGAGTAGGAAGGCGTACTTATGTTGGTATGACGGCCTCCGAGCCATGTGCTAACATAAACGGGGTCTCCTCTGTTAGTGTCCTAGCCATTGTTCTATAGGCCCATAACACAACATAAACCTCTCCAGTCCATCTTCCCTTATCTTCTTCTAACATCTTCTTGATCCCGTCAAGGATCGTTCTGTTTGTGACTTATGTCTGACCATTTGCCTGAGGTCGGCTAGGAGAAGAGAAAAATTTCTTTATCCCAACTCTTTTATAATATTTTTCCAAGGAAAAATTCTTGAACTGGGTTTCGTTGTTCGAGATGAGGGTGTTTGGGAGTCCATGTCTGCATATGATGTTCTTTCAAATAAATTGGAGGGTCTTCTGGTCTGTAATCGTGATCATCGGCTCAGCCTCTACCCATTTGGAGGAGTAATCAATAGCGACTATCTGTAATCGATAGTTATTTGCAGCTCTTGGCAGGGGACCCACTAAGTCAATTCCCTATACTGAAAATGGCCAAGGTGAACTTATTAACATCATAGGCTAATGAGGTTGATGGGGTATAGTGGAGAATCTTTGGCATTTGTCACACCTCTTCACGTAGGCTTCAATATCCTTGGCCAAGGTCAGCCACCAGTATCCCTGCGTGATAATCCGCTTGGCTAAAGGTCTTCCTCCTATGCGGATGGAGCAAGAACCCTCGTGCACCTCCTTTAAGATGCGGGGAACTTTTGTGGGATGGACACATCTGAGGAGATATAGTAGAAATCCTTTCTTATATAGGATGTCTGCTACTATTGAGAACTTTGCAGCTCTGTACCTTAGTTTCCTCCTTTCTAACTTTGATTCCGATAGCTCTCCCCCTTTGATATATCTGATAAGGGGATCCATCTATGAGTCCCCTAAGTTCAAATTGAGGCAAAGGTTACTAACCTCCTCTTCTTCAATGGTCACCTTGGGCAGGATCTCGATAGAACTGTCCTTCTGATGTCTATCCTTATTGCTGAAGCCAACCTTGCCAGTGCGTCTCCGTGGATGTTATTTTATCGAGGTATTCTCTTCATCTTTACCTCTTCGAAACCTTCTAATATTACCCTTACCTTCTTTAGGTATTTGTCCATCCTTTCATCCTTTGCCTTATAAACCCCCAACACTTGGTTAACAACCAACCTTGAGTCACTATGAAGCAGTAGTCGTCTTACCCTAAGGGTCTTCGCTAAGGAGAGGCCTGCTATCATGGCCTCATATTCTGACTCGTTGTTTGACACCTTGAAGTTAAACCTTAGGGCATATTCAGTGTTATTACCATCCAGAGCTGAAAGTATTAGCCATGCACCACTTTCGCTTTCACAATAAGATCCATCAACAAAGAGGTTCCATATGTCTTTATCTGATGAGAATCTCCCTTCTGATATGACTCCATGCTTGAAGAGGTATCGGTCTTCCTTATTTTTGGCTCTTCCATCTCTAGCTCCCCTGGATGTAACCTCTTTTGGGTCTCGAAAGACGTTGTTGTTTGGACCTTCTTTAGTCTCTAGGTTATTTTTAACCTCGTCCTTTTCCCATGTGAACTCAACGATAAAATCTATAAGTGTCTGCCCTTTGATGGCCATCCTAGGCTGATAAGTAAGGTCATACTCTCCCAACTCAATGGCCTATGTCATTAATCTACCCGACTTCTCAGGTTTATGGAGGACCTGTCTTGGTGGGGAGTTGGTGAGGATGACCATGGAATGGGCCTAAAAGTAGGGGTTCATCTTCCTAGAAGCATGTATCAAGGCGTAGGCTAACTTTTCCATTTGATAATAATTCTGTTCAGACCCTTGCAGGGCCTTATTATTGAAGTATACAAGCCTTTGAACCCCAACGTCTTCCCGTACAATGGCTTCACTTATAGCCGATTCAGAGACTGCTAGATAAACATACAACTTCTCTCCCGCTATTGGTCGAGATAAGAGCAAGGGAGATCCGAGGTAGGACTTGAGTTGGTTAAAAGCCTCATCACACTCTTTGTCCCGATCGAAGGCCTTTCTAAGCACATTAAAGAAAGGGATACACTTGTTCGTCGCCCTGGAAACAAATCTATTGAGTGCCGCTACTCTTTTAGTGAGCATCTGAACGTCCTTGATGCTTCTTGGTGTTTTCATGTCAAGTAAAGATTTAATTTTCTCAGGGTTCGCCTATATTCCTCTTTAATTGACAATGAATCCAAGGAACTTCCCAGCACCTACCCCAAAGGTCTTATCTAGGTCAACCACGTGAGTGCAGGCCTTTAAGCTCTTTGTCAGCATATCGTCTACGTACACCTTCGTAGTCTTGCCTATTTCAGCCTCAAATATCTTATTCATAAGACGTTGGTATGTTACCCCCATATTTTTCAATCCTAAGGGCATAACCTTGTAGTAATATGTCCCTTTGTTCGTGATGAAGGCTATCTTCTCTGAGTCTTTGGTATCCATGAAGATCTGGTTGTAGCCTGAATACGCATCCATGAAGCTCATGAGCTCATACCCCGCAGTGGCATCTACCATCTAGTCGATTCGAGGTAAGGGGTAGCTGTCTTTTGGGCAAGAATTATTCAGGTCGATGAAGTCTACGCACATCCTCCATTTCCCATTGGCTTTGGGCACTATGACTGCATTTGATAACCACTCCGAATATATGACTTCCCTGATGAATTCAGCCTTTTCCAACTTTCTGACTTCTTCCCGAATGACATCATACTTCTCCCTAGAGTAGATTCTTCGCCTTTGTTTAATTAGCCTAGCATCCTTAGTCACATTCAGCTTGTGGCACATAACCTCAGAGCTAATGCCAGGCATGTCCGCGTGACTCCAAGCGAAGACACTCTGCCTCTTCCTTAGGAAGTTTATGAGTTTTTCCTTGATTTCTACCTTTAAGGCCTTGCTGACCTGGATGGTTTTTTTTCGTTCGTCCTTGTTGAGGACGATGGATTCTACCTCTTTTGCGGCCTCTCCTTTCTTTAATTTCGTTTTATCTCTGGGGTCAAGTGTATCAATGTTATATATATTAGTTTCTCTCTTATGGGCCTCTCTCTCTTTGGCTGAGTTGAAGTAGAATTCCCGTGCTATGGTCTGGTCACCCTGCTTTTTCCCTACCCCATAGAGGGCGGTAATTTTAGCATTTGGTGGACCATCAACGCCACAGCCTCAAACTTTTCAAGGGCTACTCTTCCTATGATGAGGTTATAGGCCGAGAAGACGTTTTCCTCCATGATGAAAAAATTTATCTTCCGAGTTAACCTCTTAGGCAACTCATCGCCCATTCGTACGTCCATCTCATACATGACCAACTGATGGACCTTTTTCACCGCTAAATCCCATTAACGGAAGATGATAGGGTACCAGCTTAGCTCTGCTAAGGCCTAGGCTTTTAAAGCAGGGCCAGAACATCACATTTGCTGAACTTCCTCCATCTAAAAGAATTCTATGTACCTCGTATCCATGCACCCTTCTTGTGATTACTAAAGGGTCATCATGCGGAGCTAGGAGGCCTTTGAAGTCGAGCTGGGAGAACCCCACTGTAATATTGTCCATATTCACTTTTTTTTCTTCTTCTTGATTTTAGAAGACATCAGGTTTACAACTTCTGGATTGGGCACTGACTTGGCCTCTACCACATGAGATTTTCGGTCAGCCACTTCTAAACCACCCCCTGCGAGTCCTTCGCATATGGTGTTGATACCAAAGGAGATTATACCGACCCTCTTCACTGGGGCATTGTCATCCTTTGGTGGGAGGTCCGGATCACACTCATCATCACCCTCCGAGTCATCATCTCTTATTGCTGGATTATCGTCACGACATCTGTCGTTGCTCTTCTTTTTGGGGTCATCTCTTCCCCTTTTATGAGCCTTGCCATCAACGTACTTTCTCAACTTTCCTGATTTCAACATTTTTTCTATCTCATCCTTTGAGGCGAAGCACTTGTCTGTAACATGGCCATTGTCTTGGTGGAATTCGCACCCCAAATTTTGGTTCCTCTTATGTGGAGGGGCCTTCAGATTCTCTAGCCATCTTAGGGACTGATCATTCTTGATCTCATTGAGGATGTGTTTACAGCTTACAGTAAGAGGGGTATAACGTGCAAACTTGTCATCAGCTGACCTCTTCTTTCTATCCTTCTTTCTTTGGAACTTCCCGCTACCACTGTCGTTCTCATCCTTATATTTTGCGGCTATAGCCTCTTCAGCGTTTATGACCTTACCCGCAGTTTCCAATAATTCTGCCATAGACTTGGGAGGGTCTTCCGTAAGTTTCCACAATAACTTTCCTTTTCGAAGACCTCCTATGAGATCGGTCATAACTATACTCTCTTCATAATCATCCACCTCTAGTTTTTCTTTGTTGAATCTAGCAATGTAGTCTCTTAGACTTTTATTTTTACCTTACTTGGCATACAACAGATGGGTGGTCTTCTTTTGAGGTCTTACCCCAAAACAGAAGTTGTGAATGAATCTTTCAGCCAAACCCTTAAAGTTTTCTATTGAGTTCTTCAGGAGAGAAGTAAAGCAGATATGTGCAGCTCCTGTCAAAGTCCGGGAGAAGGCCCGACATTTCATCTCATCTGGTATTGAGTAAATTTCTGCTGCATACTGGTACATCTCGATATAATGTACAGGGTTGGTACTCCCATCATACGTGGGAAACACCGTAGGTGGCTTGAACTTGGCAGGGGTAGGGAAGCTCACTATCTTAGCCACGAATGGAGAGACTTCTGAGAATCCTCTTTGTAGTAGGTCCCGAATTTTAATGAGGTCTCCTATCTTATCCTCAAGATATTGTATGGAGTCATTCCAGGGTCTTGCAACATCGGCCTGGCCGAGGTTGTCCCCAGTCACCTCCAAGGGGTGGACTGAGGGTTCCCCAGCCGCAGCACAATGTCAGTTGTTGACCTCTTCCTGGTTCCTACCTCGTCCTGGGTTAGGTCGGCCTTGATGATGCCGACGTTCACCCTCTTCCATTTGTGAGCCAGCTGCACTTCTCGACCTGGATAACCTCTATTTTAGGGCATTTATCGGGCCGAGCCTTTCAGAAGGCTGACCCTCTACTCAATCGATCAAAAGTTGATCCTCTTTGTTGGGCCCCATCACCTCTTTTGCCTCCACAACCTCAACTTTGCTGGATAGGACGTACTGTGTTGTTCGAAACCTCATACGGCTCCTAACAATCTTTTGGAGCGTCTTCTGCCTCGAAATCATCATACCTATCCTCAGGGCAAAGGTGTCTTTACCTCTCCAGATGAAAACGTCTAGGGTCAGCAATGTCCCTCCTCCGTTGAGGCGCAGATTGGTCTTTTCGCGGTGCCTGGGGTGGTCCCATGGTGTCAGGATGAGGCTGAACAACCTCCAGAGTGATCATCTCCGGTGAGACCCCAGGTGGTCTCATCATATTCTGACTGAGTTGTGCAAATTGCTCCTTCATCGCTTGTTACATTACTGCTAAGGATTTCAAAGCTTCCACCACCTCAGCCATTTCGGACTGGGGTGGTGCCTGGCTGGAACTAGGCCCTCCAGCACCAGGTGGTGGAGGAGGTGGTAGTAACTCTGGTGCCATGTGTTAAAACTAAAGTGCTTGTAGAGTAAATAAACTTTGTACCTTGACAGACCTCTTTTAATGGTGAAGCAGCTCCACACAAGGGGTGAGGCATGGTTCACCACCAGAGTCTTTGATGAGGTTAAGCAAAAAATGAGGAAGAGATAGCTTCTCGTTTCCCCAGACGGTGCCAAAATGATGATGCTGGAAGTAACACCACCAGTCGAGGTGTTTGCAAGCTCAAAATAGTGATAATAATGGCAGAACAAGAGTATACTAAATATAATAGATTGAGATGAGGAGAAGAAGATGAACACTTGAATGCAAATGGTTCAGCCAATCTGGCCTACATCCACTGTGAGTGTGTGTGAGTAATATCACTGAATGAAGGCACTAATGGCCATGGATACAATCTCTCAAGATTTCTCTCTTTACTGTGTAAAATGAAGCATACAATGAGCATATGCATGAGCATCGAACCAGTATGAGAGTGACACCTGCCTGATCTCACCTAAGCAATGATGGCCTCAATATTCCCTCACGTGGAGGGAATTATTCGGTTATAACAGATTTGTCCACGTGTTCTAAGTTACAAAAGAATGTGTAGAATCTCGGTTGTCCTCGATTGGTGCCAACCTCGGTCTGGAAGAGTACGAGGTTAGTGAGGTCGGGCAGCTGCTTGACCATAGATTATCCGTGATAATCTTGGCTCAGTGGGAGAGACGAGGTAAGGTAGGTGGATATGTAATGTCGGCCTATGCCGAGGTAATGGTGGTGTAGCAGGAACGTCGGCTGATTCCTTGCCGAGGCTGATTGCGATGATTGTGTAGTCTATGCTTCCTCGGCTTACACCCAGCCGAGGTTGATGTATGGTGTGGGAATAATGTCGTCTTGATGAATTACTATCTGCATGGACCATGAAGACCTCAGCTGTTGCTTGGCTGTAAGGAAACTGGTGATATCGGCCATGACCGACCTTGCTTGGGACGAAACTGCTGGTTGCCAATCTAAGGCCCTTCTGACCTTGGCCATCTCTCAAGCCGAGGTTGATGTCTCTGAGCTGTTGGGTCCATATAGGGTATATCATCATCCACTGGAATATTCCCAAAATAATAACAGATGTAGAAGATAGAATACGATCATTCATCGAGATATTGATCGTTATTGGGAAATGACAATATATGTGGGATGCGACGCGAACAAGCATATTATATGTATATGTATAAAAATGAGGGATTTTGAGGATTTTGTAAAATAAGAGAAATTGGAAAATTAAAAAGTTGGACTCGAGTCTCGAATTTTAATCCGAGACCCCTACGTAGAATATAAAGGCATCAAAGTCCATGTAGTTCGAATGTATAATTGGGGTGGGGTTTATCCCATAGATTCGAACCGAATTTTATTAGGTGTGTGAGTGTAGAAAATATATTTTTGGTTTTGAAAAAGTGTGGTGGATAATTCCTCTCGAAATTTACGAGTGTAACCCTCTTTTATTTGTTTTTGGGTTTTTTATGAAAAATAAAGTATGCGCAATATACTTATAAAAGTGTAGATGTTAATGTGTATGAATTAAAGTGAAATTAGATTGTGAATCTAATGTAGTTTATGCAAAAATAAGAGATTTAAAAGAGATAGAGAAGGAAATGGACCTTGCTTGGAGCTTGAGCTTGGATCTTGGATGAACTCCTTTGAATGTTCATGGATTTTGATGAGATAAAAGTATATTTGCCAACTTGGGTGTGAAAAGGATGGGTATTTAGGCTTGAATGGAACTTCTCGTATGGAATTTCGCTAACTTCGAGAGAATGTTGCTGAGATCACTAATGTTGATGGGTTTGCTATGTGTCTTGGGAATGAGGTCATAGCCCTTATTTATAAGGAAAAAGGGGGGAGTGACAATCGGTCTACCCCAAGGGATGACTATCGATAGGTCACCCTTGACACTGTGCCGATAGGCAGGGTTCAGCTCCTGCCAATTAGTAGTCTCGTGTGGACTTTTTTGGAAAAATGACTGTAGCGCACAAACCGTTGATCCAAATCGCGCACAGGGCTACCGTTAGAAAGGTATTTTAGAGACCTTCGAGAGTCGTTTACACCAATCCCGGGTTTGGGAGTTAAATTTGGGTTAAATGTGGCTCAAAAGTGCACGTCGGTCCTTTGGACTGGAGATCACCAGATGCAAACGGATCGTTCGTCCGTTTGGTAAGTCAGAATCGCGTACTGGGTGGACCATTGGAAATATTATGAGATGTACTTCTACATTCCAAACAGTTTTTCTTGGTTCAAAAAGTTAACCTCGGTCAAACGGGGCCCGAAAGCATCCGGTGACCTCTCGGAGTAAAATGGATTATTCGCCCATACCATAGGTCAGAATCGCGTACGAGATAGATTATTAGAAAGGGTATTTAGTTACCTTCAGAGATTCATTCAGTCTCATTCGAGCTGAAGAGTTTACTTTGGTCAAATGGAGTCCGAGAGTGACCGGTGGCCTCCGAATCAATTTTGAGGGAAATTGATCATTCGTTCGAATGGTTATGATGTTTTGTGCATGGGGTGGATCATTAGAAATGGGTTTTAGTTCCCTTTGAAGATTCAAAGAGACTTATCTCTAACGATGGAGTTGATTGGGGTCAATTCGGGGCCCGAGAGCGCCCAATGGCCTCTAAATCAGTTTTCGATAGTGAAATGGTTTGTTCGTCTGAACCGTTATGCTGATTTGGGCATGTGGTGGACCGTTGGAAAGGGTATTCGGAGACCTTCAAAGATTCAAAGAGCTTTTACTCTGACAAAAGAGTTGATCAGATTCAAATGGGGCTCGGGGCCGCCCGATGGCCTCTAGATCAGTACTCAAAATGCGACCTAGATTGGCAGTGGAAATGGGGAGTGCTAGGGGTCTAAGGAGAGACTTAGGGGGTCCTAGAATGTGGTGTATACAGAGCCCCTCGATAGGTTATCTTGGAATAAGTGATGGTCATCCAATAGACACTACAAGATGGAGGGAGGTCAGTTCTGTGGACCTAAGGGATGTGGATGAGCAATTCAGAGGGTCGGGGTCAATTCTGACCTAAAAGAGGTGATGACTGAGGAACGAGGTCAATTATGACTTAACTAAGGTGACAATCCGAGACCGAGGTCAATTCTGACCTAGAAGAGATTATGATCGAGGACCGAGGTTAATTCTGACCTAACTAAGGTGACAATCCAAGACCGAAGTTAATTTTAACCTAAAAGAGGTGACGACCACGGACTGAGGTCAATTCTGATCTCACCGAGGTGACGATCCAAGACCAAAGTTGATTTTGACCTAAAAGAGTTGACAACCGAGGATCGAGATCAATTCTGACCTAACTAAGGTGACGATCAAAGACCGAGGTCAATTCTGACCTAAAAGAGGTGGCGATCGAGGAACGAGGTCAATTCTGACCTGACTAGGGTGATAATCCAAGACCGAGGTTAATTTTGACCTAACTAAGGTGACGATCTAAGACTGAGTTCAATTCTTACCTAAGAGAGGTGACGACTGAAGACCTAAGTCAATTCTAACCTAACTAAGGTGACGATTGAAGATCGAGGTCAATTTTGACCTAGAAGAGGTGACGACTGAGGACCGAGGTCAATTATGACTTAACTGAGGTGACGATCCAAGATCGAGATCGATTCTCACCTAAAAGAGGTGATGGCCGAGGACCGAGGTCAATTCTGACCTAACTAGGATGACGATCCAAGATCGAGCTAAATTCTGACCTAAAAGAGGTCATGACCATGGACCAAGGTCAATTCTGACCTAACTAAGGTGATAATCTAAGACCGAGGTCAATTCTAACCTAAGAGGTGATGATCGAGTACCGAGGTCAATTCGAACCTAACTAAGTTGACGATCTAAGAACGTGGTTAATTCAAACCTAAAAGAGGTGACGATCGTGGATCGAGGTCAATTCTGACCTAACTAATATGACGATCCAAGATCGAGGTTAATTCTAACCTAAGAGGTGACGATCGAGGGCCAAGGTCAATTATGACCTAACTGGGGTGATAATCCAAGACCGAGGTCAATTCTAACTTAAGAGAAGTGACGACCGAGGACCGAGCATAAATTCTGAGCTCACTAAGGTGATGATCCTAGATCGAGGTCAATTCTAACCTAAAAGAGGTGACGATCGAGGATAGAGGTCAATTATGACCTAACTAAGGTGATGATCCAAAACCGAAGTCAATTACGACCTAGAACAGGTGACGATCAAGGACTGAGGTCAATTATGACCTAACTAAGGTGATGATTCAATACCAAGGTTAATTCAGGCCTGAAAGAGGTGTACTTTCCTTCAGGAAATTTGTGGACTCCACTAGGGATAAAGATTGGATTTTAGATTCTGCTGGGGAATGGTGAATGATCTGAGGATTTTATAGCTGGGGGAAAATTTAGAGTGTATTTTGGAGACGTTGTTGGGGAGAATGATTCTTTGGAATTCCGCTGGGGTGTAAAAAATGTTTTCCTTGGTGAACAAGGGGCTAGAATGGATTTGACATTTTTAGGAATGTTTCGGGAATTGTTCAAACTTTTTTGGTATTTTTTTGGATTTTTTGTTCGAAATTTTAAAGGGTATGCTGGCCGAAATGGATAGAGGTGTTCCAATCGGCATTGGCACGGACTTTTGGGGTGCCTCGAGTAGGTGAAAGGCTCACTCCCGATCGGTGGGTGGAGGGGGATGCCGATCGGCATGACCCTTAGCCTCCTATAAAAAGGGAACGGGTTCTCCTAATTTTGCAGACCTTTCTGACTTCTTTTCTTCTGCTATAAACCTCTACAAATCGTTCTAATGATTGAAATGGATGACTTTTCAAGCAGTACGACCCATATGTCATGGCTTAATGCCGATAACTGGGTAGGGTTGGAGTGGAGGGCTATGGTGCCCTTTGCTTTGGGTAGCGAGAACTCTTTCGACTCTCTTGAGCATGTGGTGGATAATCAGACTCTTCTGTGTGATCCTTCGCATCATCATCCTTAAAAGGTGGTGAACCCTGGTGGCTATGTAAGTATTGCATGACTCATGGTATTCCTTTATTCTTTTCTTGACGAGATTGCTTTATTTATTGAATCTGATAAGGATTTCCTTCATTTCTTGACAATCCGACATCTCCATATCGACTATTCGTGCCTGTGGTACGACATCGCTTAAGGATGGCTGGGAGAACCTTCATGCTGTGCTGCGCTGGATGGTGTCTTCTGTGGGTTTTGGGAGCCTAGCGTCAGCTTTGGATGGGACACCCCTCTCAACTGTGGTTCTATGTTCTTTGGGAGAGAGGTGTGGGACACTACCCACACCTTCCATTTTAGCTTTGGGGAGATGACGGTGAATCCCATTGATGTTTAGTAGTTGTTGGGGTTGGACTCTGAGGGTTCCTAGATTGAGGTGGATAGGACATTGCGGGTGACGCCGGAGGCGATGAGGGAAGCTCTGGGTGATGTGGAGAGGGTGGCTTCTCGATTTTCCCTCCGCTTGTCTCCTTTGAGGGAGATTTTGCTGAGGAGGAGGGTTGATGAGAATGAAGGGCAACAGGTGTGTCAGATGGCTCGTTTGTTTATCTTTCTGGTGTTAGAGGTTTTCTAGTGACGACGAGTGGCGTCGTCGTCCACTTGTGTTTTTTGCCATTTTTGAGGGTGTTTTCGAACATCCGATTCTATGATTAGGGGAGCCTGACTTTGGTGACCCTTTACTATTTTTTGGATGCATTTAGTCGGTGCTGCTGGTTGATTTTTACTGGGGCACATATCCTCTAGAGGTATTCTTTATTTTGTGCATTTTCCTTTATGCATTCGTATTTTCCATTTATGCATTTCTTTTTTATTTCTTGAATGCTACTTCTTATCTTTTGCAGACGTGGTTCTATGAGGTGATTGGGTTGAACACCCAACTGATTTCTTTGAATAATGACTCTATGGGGGACTTTTTTTGAATGTTCCGGTGGCGAAGGTCCAACCGGTAATCGAAGAAGAATCTTTCTCTGGAGGTAGTGCGTCAGGTCTTAAACGACTTGATGAGTGGGCGGGTAAGCCTTCTTTTCTTTTTGAGACTGTTCTTTTCCTTTGATGATCTTTTATTGACAGTGATTGTTTGCTTTTGATGGGGACTTACATGTAACCTTGTATCCCTAGGGGACGGCTATTCAGCACACCGGGGTGACTAGGGGACATGCGCAAATGCGGCGCCTACTAGCGTATGAGTTTGGCTACCTCCTGGTATCTTAAGGAGGGGTAGTTTGACATATTGTGGAGGATGAGGTTGCGGTGCCGCTGGAGAGGCCCCTATGTTATAATCCACGTGTGAGAGATGTCGGATGATGCCCGGGTGGCTGCGATGATGGAAGAGTAATACTCCCTATATACTAACATAGTGGTGATGTATGATTATCTAGACTTCGTCTCGAGTTGGCTGATGCCCCTAGCATATATGATGTGATGTCTTTCGCTGGGGTGGGATAGAGTCGAGAGGTGGGGTCCTCTCATAGCGCGGGTGGTTCGGCTACATCAGTGGTGGTAGCGACGACGTCAGGGCCTTCTTTTATACGAATGCATTCCCCTAGCTACAACCTTCGGCTAGCTGATAGGGAATCTGTGCGTCTGCAACATCACCCTCATGCGATGGACCATCCCGGAGGAGTTGGGTCTAACGGAGGAGGTCCTTCGGCCTACGATATATCTTTCTTGATTTCCTTAATTTCTTTCTCTTTCCTCATGCTTCACTGATTTTATCTTTTCCATTATTCCTCCCAGCATATTAGTGTTTCGACCACCTAGTTGAAGGACATCATGGATTTGATATCTTCATCAACTGCTCATATTCGTGAGGTGATTTTGGTCCCTTCTTACTTGGTTCCTTCTACCTAATCTGAGGAGGGGTCTAGCTCTGGAAGTGGGGGCACGCCGTCTCACCGCAAGGGGAAGCGGGCACGTCGTAGGGATGGGGGATCCTAAAGAGAGAGAGAAGATAGAGATAGAAAGAGAGAGAGAGAGAGAGAGAAATTGGGTTCGTACAGAGTCCCGTTGTTTTTTCTACTTTTCCTGCAAAATATCAATGTAACGTAGCAAAATATATGCAAATGAAGAAGAAATTTTTTGTTAATTTTCTTGGTTTAGTGATTAATGCACATGCTCTTTTTACTTTGCTGCTGAGACTGTAAAAAGAAATTTGAATATGTATTTGATAATGAATTTATTAAAATGAGATTAGTAAAAGCATAAGTATGAAGGGAATTCAGAATTTCCTTAAGATAAAAAATATTTTATTGAGTTTTTTCTTTTTTGATTTTGACAAAAGAGGAAAAATGAAATTTTCTAAAATAGGGGGTTGCCAATCGGCATGAACCCTGTTATGCCTATCGGCATATCAGTCTAGTCCAATAAGGCTTTGATTTAACTTTCTTCGATTGTTTAGTACTTGGTGGGGCAAGTTTTGCTCTGATTTCTGTAGGGTTCCTTGTTTTTGCTTGAGAGTTTACAAGTATAAAAGGGCATGTGGATGGGGTTTCCTCCTCACACTTTCACTTTCTCCCTTTTTCACATTCTTAGTTGCTTATTATCTCTTGTTTTTGAAAGATGGCTCTCCTTGGCAGCATTGAGTTTTCCAACTACCTCAAAGCCTTGGAAGTAATGTGTTCTTACAATGTTAATTATGACGCCTTTCACATGCGGTGAGTCTCTTTCTGGAGTTACCGGCCCATTGAGTGGAATATGATGATGGAGGCTGTCGAGTTTTGGTATCCTAAGGATCATGTCTTTTGCTTCGGGTTGGATGAGATTTGTCCTACCTGCGAGGAATTTTCTGCCATGCTAGGGATAAATCCCATCGTTGTTGTGGCTCTACCTGAGTTTTCCCGTTCTCCCAGGGAATTGCTGGCTGCACTTCTTTATATTTTGCCTTCGGTGGCCAGGCCATTAGTTACGGGGGGAATGATTTCCCCATCGAAGATGTTGCAGTACGTGCATTCGCAAGACGTGGGTGATGCTAGATATGCTGGGGCCGTCATCCTAGGCATTGTTTCAATAGTTTTGTTCGTGACTGGGGAGATGATGGTGGACTCCTAACTAGATGCTATCATTTCGTGGATGTCATACCACCGTAATCCTGCGACGGTGATACTGGAAGAGACTTTAGTGTCCTGGATGCCTCGTGTGAGGGTCTTTTTGACTTTCTGAGGGGAATCCCCGTGATGTTGTTTATGGGGATGTGAGAGATGTTTCGTATGGTGGTCCCACCTGAGTATCCTTTGTCGATGGTGCCAAATTTCTTCTTGCGCTATTTCATTAGCATAGAACTGGACATTGAGAGTTGGGGGAACTGGTTTATAGAGCATGCGCTCGAGGCTTACGTTGGTCTGTGCCTTAGTGGGGGGGAGCTTCTGCCCATTCTGTAGCTTGGAGAGTATCAATATGTCCGGTTAGTAGGCCTTAGGTAGACCTCTTTCTACTTTTCATGGCGACTGCTGCGCCAATATGGTTGGGAGTAAATTGTTCCACCTTGGACATCGAACTTCTTTTCTGTGGAAGACTTGACATAGCGTATGTGAATGCGACTTGGTTTTCTGTGGGAGAATCATCGTCCGTCTACCTGCCATTCTCAATTTACCGGGCGAGTCTGACATGTCTCCGGGGACTACATGAAGTGGTTATGGAAGAAGGTAATGGCCACGATGCTAGCTGTGGAGACTGGTCAGAGGTGGTTTGCCATATCTGACACCATGGAGCGAGGCGTTATGGTCTTCCCCAATCTAGTCCGGGCTTATCTCTCTATAAAGTGTCTGCGATACTCTATTCAGGCAGGGGAGGTTTGGGGAGTCCGAGATCCAGGTAATGATGGTGTTGGTTCCTCTGGGAGCTTCTTGTAATAAGAGTGGTTTTTGTTTTGTGGGAATAATTGGGGGATGATTTTTAGGAGTAGCGGGGCTTGTTATTATCTATTTTTTTAGTAGGTGTAGTGTTGGCCAGGGAAGTCATTTGACATCTTATGCCGATGTAATGGTACAAAAATTTTAGATAATGAAATAAATAAGTTTTTGATCATCTAGTTGTGCCTCTTGATGACTCTTTGCATTTTTAATTATCTATACTAATCTCTATCCTTTTGTTCATTTATATCTTCAAAGGAACCGTCATTCTCGTTAATAAGAAAAGAATAGAGTTTTATGAAAAGAAGGGGGGCCACGATCATGTGAAGCGAATAATTTGCCTACATACCTCTGAGGGTTTTGAAATTCATTTTTTGAAAATGTTATTTAGAGGATCAGGCCCACGTAGTTCTGGGTAGGGGGAAAAGAGGAGATTTTTTTTATTTAGAATAGAAGGGAGATGAGAAGAGTTGTAGCGCGCCGAGATTTTGGACAAGTGGTAGAATTTTTTGAGATAGTCTAGGTTGACTGGATGTGCCATTTCTTCTCTATCGAGGTCGGTGAGCATAGCGGCGCCGCCCGACAGGATATTCTTTATAATGTGGGGACCACTCCAATTGGGCTTAAATTTCCCTCTGGGGTCCCAGATGGGATCTACTATTTCTTTGAGGGCGAAGTCCCCTTCTCGGACACCACGGTCCTTGACTCTCGTATTGAAGGATCACGCTATATGAAGATGGTACCCTTGTATGTGATAGAGATCCTTCAATATCCTTTCGTCTAAGAGGGACAGCTTGTCAAGATGGCTTCAGTACCAATTTTCTTTGCTAACCTTTCTTTCAAGCATGACGCGCAACGAGGGTATTTACAGCTCCATGGGTAGGAATGCCTCCATGCCGTAGATTAGAGAGTAAAGGGTATCCCCAGTAGAGGTTCAAACTGAAGTGCGGTATCCCCAAAAGGCTTAAGGGATCTTGTCGGCCCAATCATGACAACTCTCGGTCGTCTTTCTGATGATGTCTTTGAGATTCTTATTGGCTACTTCTATTTCTCCATTGGTTTAAGGTCGGTATGGAGAGTATTTATGTCTTTGAATCCCATAATCGTTGATCGCTTTCGTAACTTTCGCCTCAAAATGTAACCCATTGTCTAGTACCAGCTTGTGTGGGACCCCATATCGGAAGATGATGTTCTTCTTGATGAATTTGGCTATTTTCTTGGCATTCAGAACTACGTATGACTCGACTTCGACCCATTTGGTGAAGTAGTCAATCGATATTAGGATGAACTCATGCCCATTGGATGCCTTTGGTGTAACTTTCCCTATGATGCTGATACCCCATGTAAAAAATGGTCAGGGAAAATTCATTATATAATTATTGCGGAGGCCGATGCTGTAGGTTGGAGAACTGCTGAAATTTGAGACATCTTCGAACGGAGGCTGTATAGTCCTGAACCATGGTAGTCCATTAGTATCCCTGTCAAATGATCTATTAGCGAGCATATGGTCGTTCATGTGGGGTCTGCATTCCCCGCTGTGGATTTTCTGCATCATTTATTCAATGTCAGTCCATCGAAGTTTCTCTTAAACAGTGCTTTATCATAGATAATGTACTGGGCATCCAAACTGTAAAGAGTTGCTCAGTCCTTCTTGTAAGCTCCTTGGGCATACCTTCCATGTTTGAGGAGGTGCCAAATGTCATAGTACCAGCAGTCGGATACATCAGGTTCTTCCTTTATGCACAGCTCGATGTGGAAGCAGTGGGTTGGTTTGTCTTATTTATGGATAAGGAAGGGGGCTATGGTTATTCTTTCAGGCATGTCAATCATGGAGGATAAGGTGGCAAGGGCGTCATCCAGGTTATTCTTTGCTCGGGGTAGGTAGTGGAAGGTGATTTCTTAGAAATTGGAAGCGAGTTCTTCAAGGTAGGCATAGAAGGGTAGTAGTTTCTCATCCTTCACTTTTCGCTTCCTGATTATTTGACCGATGATGAGGGCTAAATCCTAGTAGACATCAAGGTATCGGATTACTTTCTTAAGGGAAACCTTGAGGCCTACCGTGCATGCCTCGTATTCAGTCATGTTATTAATGCAAGGGAAATCCAATTTGATGGCAATGGGAGTGTGGGAGTCATCAGGGGAAATTATGAGGATTCCAATGCCATATCCTTTTTTATTGGTAGTGCCATCAAAGAACATTTTCCATCGAAGACCTTCTTGGGAGGCACAAAGGATATTCTCATCTGGGAACTCGAAGATCCAGACATAGGCTTCTTTCATAGGGTAGTCATCAAGGTACTCAAAGATGGATCTTTCTTTTATGACTTTGTGTGTGACATAAGTGATATCAAACTCATCTAGAAGCATCAACTAACGGGCCATTCGATTAGATAGGGTGGGCTTCTCGAGTAAGTACTTGATGGGATCCATTCGGGATACTAGCCTGATGGGGGAAGGCGAGCATGTAGTGCTGTAACTTTTGGTAAACCCAGATAAGAGCGACACATGATTTTTCCAAGGTGGTGTAGTTAACTTTGTAACCATCCAAGTTTCGACTGGCATATTAGATGGCTTTATCTTTACGGGTTTCTTTAAGGTATTGGGCTAGCAAAGTACCGGCAGAATTATCGATCATGATTAGGTATAGGAGTAAGGGAAGACTAGGCTGTGGTGGCATGAGCACCAGAGGTCGGGTTAGGTATTATTTAATTCGATTGAAGGCTTCTTCGCAAGCTTCATTCCATACTTTGGTTGAATATTTTTGGAGGAGTTTGAAGATGGGTTCACAGATGGAAGTCAATTAGCTAATGAATCGATTGATGTACTATAATTTCCCAAGGAATCCTCAGACTTCTTTCTCCGTTCAGGGAGGCGGCATCTCAAGTATGGCTTTCATCTTAGCAGTATCTGCTTCTATCCCTTTCTCACTGACCATGAATCCCAAGTGTTTCCTTTTGGTAAAGTCGATGACACATTTATGTGGGTTAAGCCGCATTTGGTACTATCACAGTCGTTCAAAGAATTTTCAGAGGGCGGGAACATGACCTTCTCTAGTCATGGACTTGATAATCATGTCGTCTATATAGACCTCGATTTCCTTGTGTATCAGATCATGCAGAATGGTTGTGGCATCCCTTTGGTAGGTAGCCCCTATATTTTTTATACCAAATGGCATGACTGTGTAGCAAAAGGTTCCCCAAGGGGTGATGAATACGATTTTCTCTTGATGATCAGGGTGCATCTTGATCTTGTTATATCTGATAAAACCATCAATGAATGACTTAAGAGTGTGACTGCAGTGTTGTCCACAATCATATCGATGTTGGGTAGTGGGTAATCATCCTTTGGAGTGGCCTTGTTCAAGTTTTGGTAGTCGACACACATACAGACCTTTTCTCCTGATTTCAACACGGGTTCGATATTAGCTAGACATGTAGGATATTTAATTACTCGAATGAAACCCATGTTCAATTGCTTGACTACTTCTTCTTTTATTTTGAGTGACCATTCGGTGTGGAGCTTTTGCAGCTTCTGTTTGACTGGTTTACATTTTGGGAGAGTTGAAATATCATGCAGTGTTATCTTAGGGTTAATGTTGGGCGTATCGCCGTGGGACCATGCGAAGACATCCATGAATTCCTTTAGTATCTCTTCGAGTTGCGTACACTCGTGCTCATCAAGGGTAGCCCCTATCCTAATCTCGCGCATTTGGATACTAGAACCGAGATTAATAACAACAGTTTTATCTTTATTAACTTGAACGCGGTTATGTTATTTGTTATTAACCTTATTTAGACCAGTTAAGAATTGTTTATTTGCAAAGTCATTATCATCAAGAGTTTGATTAGAATCAAGACAATTAATGGAAGGCGCAACAAGATACTCAAAACCTTTGTTTATTTCATTGATAGGAACAACAACATTGAGAACCTCATTATAGGAGGTCTTGATTACATCAGACTGAGAGTGAGAGTGAGAGGAAACAACTAAAGGGGAAAGGGGGTAAACATCAGGGTAGGTTGAATATCAGCAGGTGTCATAGGTGCAGCATGCCAGTTGAGGAGAGGTGTATCAACATCTTTAATGAGGTAGGATGGATCAGATGATGTAGTCCCTGAGTGGATTATGCAGAGTGCCAACCCCCCAGTATCTACAAGTTGAAAGAATCCTCAAAGTTGCTATCCTCAGAATCCATGGTATCAAAGTGCTAGGAACTTTCAGCCCTCAGGTAGATGTCTTGAAAAACTATCTTCATTCCTGATTTTATCTTCTCATCTACAAGGTCATACCGAGGTTCAGGGAAGCTACAGAAGGAGAATTCTTCACCCTCTCTGATGAATCTTCCATTTAGGGAATATTCCATTTATTTATAGCGCATTCCATCTTTCTCTTCAGTCAAGGCCGACGGATCAATCTGAGTTCTTCTTCTAATGGTTGATAGCCCAAACCACAGGGAAGAAAGGCCTCCTTTAACATAATAGGTTATGTTATCCCTTATTGTCTTTGCCCTAGCCCCAATCCGGGCATGAAGTGAATGTTTAGAACATTTGGATTACATTGATGTTTCTATGAGGATCATATTCTAGACAAACCCTGTCCTTAAAGTTTTCCCCTATCGGGAGTAGGAGTGGTTCAACTTGGAAGCCAGATAATAACATATCATTCACCCTATGTTGTATCTCAAGTATCGGATTACTGGTGCTAGCATTCTTGGTGTTGTCACTGTCTCCCAAGATGGTGATAACTTGTCCATTGGCAAAGAACTTCAATTTCTGATGAAGAGAAGAAGACACCCCTTTGATGTTGTGGATCCACGATCGTCCGAGCAGCAGATTGAAACAGGTTGGGATGTCGATGGCTTGGATTTCAACAACAGGATTTTTAGGGCCATCCCCTATTGCAAGCTTGATGGATCCTATTAATTCTTGGTGGGTGTTGTCATAGGCATGCACGACAGCAGAGGTTGGATCAAGGTTGCTCACTTTCAATCCCAGATAATTAAGGGTTCTTAACGGGTAAAAATTCAGAGCTGATACATTATCGATGAGAGAGAGGGGGAATGTTTTCCCCATAACTTCAATAGAGATATTGAAAGCATGATTATGGTTGGGACCAGTCTTAGGGATTTACTCTTCGGATAAGGAGAGCATTTGAGTATAGGTTAGGAATCCAACTAGGTTCACTTCTTCTTCTGGTGAGGTTGAGGGAGGAACTGTGGGTCATGTAAGTAGCTTGATTAGGGCATTTCGGTGTAGTTGGGAAGATATGAAAAGTCCCCATAGAGTGATGTTAACTTGAGTTTTCTTCAGTTGATCAAGGACCTTACTTTCTTCAAGATTCATTTCTAGCATAGGGATATTCTCAACACTTTTACCTTTATTTCTTACTGATGGTTGTAAGTTTGGATTCTGGTAATGTCTCCCCAACCTGCTCATGTGGTTCACGAAAGAGGGGAAAAATAGAAACCATATTTTTTCATCGATATAAGGTTGCTCAGCTACCTGGTTGATCTCTACGAGTAGCTCCTCGAATGATATCCCTCCGCATAGGTTAGCTATCAGACTAGTCATTTCTGAATATGGCTCTTCAGAATCGTCTCCCCATCCGATGGAAACGATATTATCTTTCCATGAAAATTCAATGCACCCTATAACTTCTATGGCTTCTTCATATAATTCTCCCCATTCAACAGGGAAATGCAGGACTGAGGGGACCAGGTGCCCTTGTAATTTCAAAGCGTCAAGTAGCTCAGATATGCTATAAATATCACTAGTCTATCAAAACAAATCTTCTATGATCTGGACTAGGTCATGTAGACTGACTTCGTCGGCTGGCAGTGCCTAGTTATTAGACTCTCGAGCCCATTTTTGAGCTTCTAAGAATAATCCACTGAATCTCTGACAATCGATGGTCATCTAGGAGGGTAATTTCAGTGAGAAATCTAGAAGTTGGTTCAATATTTCTGATACTTCCATATCTTTACCTCCAAAACGAGCACCAATAGTGATGCAGGCTCCAGTGAGGAGTGATAAAGTTTGATCGGCAAGGCTGGTAGGGTGTAAGAGAAAATGTGGGCATGTTTGGAGAGGTTTAGGAGAGTATATGGGTCTGACTTGTGATTTACTTGGCATAATTTGGATAGATGGGTAGAGTTCTGAGTCTTCTTCTAGGAAGATGGCGTTTATATGATTAGGGAGAGGATTATGGGTAGTGTTTGGTTCAGGATTAGCTGGTGGAAAAATGATACCTCGATCAATTAGGCTTTGGATCGTGTTTCAGAGATGGAAACATTGGTCGGTGGTATGGCCAGCAGTTTGGTGAAAGTCATAATGGGCATCAGGTTTGAAGTTTTTCAAAAGTGGATTTGGTAACGGACGAGGGTCCAAGGGTTTGATCATGTTTCGGTTTAAGAGATCCTGGTAGACTTTTGAGAGAGGAGCGTGAATCTTGGTATATTCTTTTCGGATTGGATTTGGGCGACTTTCTGGTTCCCGTGAAACGACGGGCTGAGAGATGTTGTTGACTGTAGAGACTAGGGTACTAACAGGCTTTTCAAACTTTCTAGGAGAAAACTATCCAGATATTTTCTTTGGTTCAACTTCTGTCTTGGCAAGTGTGACACCCCGCCTAATTAAATACTGAGTGACCAGTCTTTTATTAGATTAAAATCAAGGTGAACGGTTGGTTTATTCTCAGCATCACTGCCGCAAAATAAATATTTCCAATTTAAACACCCTAAATAATTAAGCTAAGTGTCAAAACAATTTAAAGTCTTCATTTATTTAATTCCGTTGTAAAACCTTTTTAAACATAATAAAATTTGAATAATAAAAATGATAAAGATACCAATCATCTAATGAACCATGCTAATAATGATTATCAAATCCAAATAATTAACCACAAACCACAGATAATGTGAGAACGAAAATAATCCAAAATGAAAATAGAGTATTGAAATGATAGAATCATGAAATCCCTATCAAGTCTAAACAAGTTTGAAAATGGGTGACACGTGCCTTAACTAAAAGAGCTAAATATAATTCTGAGGAACTAAATGAGGAAGCTTATACTACAATGACCTGAAACTCCCACGCAAGCTTCAGTGCGTCCAGTCAAATGATTCTACACCTGACACCCGTGTGGCTGAGAACCTATAATATATACATATATATATACAAGAGAGAGAGAGAAAATGACAGAACACGGGTCAGAGCCCGAGTGTAAAACAGTTTTAAAAGTAGTTTGTCTAGTATTTAAAATGCTTACTAACTAATATATCCACCATGTTAGTATGCGACACTCTATTGAGAATTATCACCTCTCATCTAGTGTGCACGCCTACCGTACTACTCAATCTCGTAAGTTTATCTAACTTATTTCCCGATGATTTTATTTCGAGAAGTCACAAGGCTATGACATTTAGTTTAGAGTTCAATCTCTTCATGATTACTTACGTTGCTTAATATATCTCAGTACCGTTATAAAGTTTCTGAATACTTATTATAAAATTTGGAGCATTTATTCAATACTTAAATACTTATACGCACAATAAAAGATTTCCATATATACGTATATATATTAATCACTCATATAATATATATACTATCGGCACCCCACATAAAATCTATGTTGCTGGCATACTCTGCTATCAAGTCCCCGTATCACTCGTACTAAGGGAAACACTAGTTCGAAATCACTCTCGAACGGTATTAACACAATACACACAAAAATGGAGGCGAAGCATAGTTCTAAGTCACTAAGAGATAAGAACATACCCCTCACGTAGGGGTGGCAATTCGGGTTAGTCGTGTCATTTTTGGGTCGCGTTGATTTTTATTTTAGTATAAGTTTTAGGTACTCTTAAATCTATACAAGCTAAACGGGTCATGTTCGGGTCATTTCGGGTTATTACCGTAAACGGGTTATCGGGTCAAAAATTGCCAGCTCTACCCTCACGTCTCTTAGGACCGTCTGATTATCATTCTCAGATAGTTTGTACCAAGGAATCATATGTTCTAGGGTACAAGTCAATATCCCCCATAAAGGTCCCATCGAGATAAGACTGTCCCGGCATGGCAACCTCCGTGATAGCAAGTAGCGCGGGTATGATTGTTGACAAATATAATATTTAGTATATGAACACAGTCGCACGACCATACATATAAATTTTCACATTTTTCCAATTAGGTTCTCCCATGACCCATAATAAATATTATTAACCCTACTTAGTACAATTTAACCCAATCATCTCACATAAAGGATTCGTCTCTTTTATTCTCAATTATAATCACTTCATACTTACTTCTCATCTCTCGAAGTATTCTCTCTTAATAAAGATAATTTCAGTAGGTACACCCTCTCTAACATTCTATCCTAAGTCTTTCATGAGTCTCTCAATTATTTATTGAATGTGCGCACAATTTCTGTTATGTGACGAAACCCCCCTATTAACCCACAATTTCATCCCATCTAAAATTTCACTCAACGGAGTCTACTTAGACCCTACTAGTCCTCTTCATGACCCATTATACTCTTTAAATGATATTCAAGGGTTCCTATGTATTTTATCTGGATTAAATAGAAAGCGGAAAAGCATGCAAGTTTCCAGGAGGAGTCGATGGATCCAGAAACTGTAAATTCGACCTGCGGGTTTCATCGAAAAAATTCTCCAAAACTCCATTAAAGATCACAAAACTCCCAAACAAGTTTACTACTGGTTACATATACCTATATACATGATTTCCTACGTGAAGCATGTACAAATTCATCAAAGGTATCGGATTTAAGGGATAATTCATCATAATTATCAAGAACCCTAGTTTTACATTAAATTTCAAATCTTCTAATTCTTTTTCCAGATTTCTCACTTCTAAATAAATACAAGTTCGTGGGTAATACTCTACATATGTTGAGATTTCCAGAATATATCTATTTCCTCTAAATCATGTGATTTAAATTCCCTAAATCATCACATTCTTCCATGAAACATATATTTAATAAACCTATTCTGACATGGATGAAACATTAACTGGAAAAGTAGCAAGATAGATACTTGACTTGGATTCGAAGCTCTGATTTGTTGGTGATAAGGATATGACTGCGTTCGTCGTCTTACGATCTATGCCCCAGTGGTGTTAATCTTGAAAGAGGTGCTACGGTTTGTGATCAATTCTTGAAAAACTCTCTAGCTTTCTTCTATAATGGTCGTCGTTCTAAGTTTCTGTGATTGTTAACCCTAAAAGATAAACTCTAATAGCTGATGTAACTTAGGAAAATTCGTGGGTTTAATTACCCAAAAACACAGAATGACTATAATACCCTCCCGGGATGCCAGTTAGGCCTAAAAATGCCCCGAGACCCAAACTAATGTATGGGTACACTTTTCTGACTATCTCGACCCTTCCGGACACGTTGGCGCACTCGAAATGACTATATGTGTGACTTATAATTTATTCACTTTTTATAATAATAATATAGTCCTGACACGACACAAGTGTATCCCAACTTAATTTCCATAATTGTCTTATTATTCACTCATGACAATATTAATAAATTCAATCTCCTATATTACTTTACTCATCTAGTAATATTTAATAATTTCCCAATAATTACTAACTCTCATCACGCTAGTAAATATTATTACATAAAATTTTGGATTAATATTAAATTAATAAATCAATTAAATTTAATAAATCCCTAATTTTAAAAGCCATAAAATACGGGGTATTACATACTTCCCCCCTAATAATGAAATTTCGTCCTGAAATTCGGAAAATAAGGTATACCTGGTAAAAATAGATTCGGATACTTTTCGCGCATATCTACCTCGGGCTCCCAAGTGGACTCCTCCACATTATGATGCTCCCACTTGACCCGTACAAGTGGAACTACCTTCGACCTCAATTTCCTCTTGCTATGGTTTAGGATAGCCACTGGTCTCTCCTCATAAGAACTGTCGGGTTGTAAGTCAATCTCCTCTATCGTGACGTGGGTGTGGGCCATATCATTCCAAAGATATCATCTCAATGACTTTATGTGGAATACATCATGAATACGGTGCAAGTGCTCTGGCAACCCCAATCTGTATGCCACCGTCCCTATCGTCTCGATAATGAGAAATGGTCCTACGTACCTCGGAGCCAACTTCCAATTCTTCCCAAATCTCATTACTCCTTTCATAGGAGACACATGCAGTAATACTTGGTCCCCCGCACTAAACTCTCAGAAGGACCGCTTTGCATCGGCGTAGCTCTTCTGCTGGTTTTGGGCTAACAGAATGCGTCTCCTGATAAGCTCAATCCTAGATGAAGTCTCCTAAATCACCTCTGGCCCAAGTAATTTATTATCTCCCACCTCTAGCCAAGAAGCTGGAGAACGACAAGGCCTGCCATACAATGCCTCAAATGGGGCCATGCCGATCATGAATTTATAGGAGTTATTATAAGTGAACTCCACCAGTGAAAGATATGGCTCCCAACCTCCTCCAAAATCAAGGACACATATACGTAGCATATCCTCCAGCATCTGATTGGTACGCTATGTCTTCCTATCTTTCTATAGGTGATAAGCTGAACTCAGTCTCAACTTTGTACCCATGGCCTCCTGAAAGCTCTCCCAGAAGCGCGACAAAAAAATCTTATCTCTATCAGACACAATATCGAGGGGCACCCCATGTAGCCTAACTATCTCGACAATAAATAACTGTGCATACTGGCCCGTGGTGTAGTATGTCCGTACTAGCAAAAAATGAGCTACCTTGGTCAATCGGTCCACTATAACCCATATGGAATCGTGATCCCGCTGTGATGTAGGCAACCCAGTAATGAAGTCCATGGAAATACTTTCCCATTTCCACGTAGGTATCTCTAACGACTAAAGTAACCCTGACGGTCTCTGGTGGTCCACCTTTACCATCTGGCAGGTAGAACATTTGGACACGAACTCTGCAATGTCCCTCTTCATCCCACTCCACCAATACTGCCACCTCATATTTTGGTACATCTTATCCCCTACAGGATGTATCATAAATCTAGATCTGTGTGACTATGTCATCACTACATGACGTAAGTCTTCTCCCTCTGGGACCATCAATCTCCCAGTAAACCTCAAACCCCCATCAGAACTCACTAAATAGGATTCAGCACCCTCGGCTAAGATTCGTACAATCTGCTCCTGAAAAAACGTATCCACTACTTGTGCCTGTATCACCCTCGTAACAATCTCGGGTGTGACTGACATAAATGATATAAAGGAACGGGCCATCGCGTCTTGGTGTCCCAACTCTTTCCACTTCACTCTCCATACTTCCGCTACGTCACCTACCGGTCTATAGCTTAATGCATCAGCAACTATATTAGCCTTTCCCGGATGATATTGTATCCTGAACTGGTAGTCTTTCACAAACTCCATCCACCTGCGCTGACACATGTTCAACTCCCTCTGAATGAACAAGTATTACAGTGACTTATGGTCTATGAACAAGAGAAACTTCCCCCCAATAAGTAATGTCTCCAAATCCTCAATGCAAACACGAATGCTTCTAGTTCTAGGTCGTGGGTGGTGTAATTCCTTTCGTGCGTCTTAAGCTTACAGGAGGAAAAAGCTATAGCCTGATCCTCCTGCTGAAGTACTCCCCCTAGTCCCCGTAAGGAGGCGTCAGTGTACACTAGGTACTCTACTCCCGCCCTGGGCAAAGCAAGAACTAGTGTCGCAGTCAACTTATCTTTCAGCTCATCAAAAGCCAATTGACAAGCATCATCCCATACATACGGTACCCCCTTGTGAGTCAGATTCCTCAACGAACTCACTATCTTTGAAAAGCCTCAGATGAACCGCCTGTAGTACCCGAATAACCCCAAGAAGCTACGCACCTTTATCAGTGTCATGGGCTATCCCCACTCTCTCACTACCGACACTTTGCTTGGGTTAACTGATATCCCCAATTCTGACACAACATGCCCCAAAAACTGTATCTCTCATAACCAGAACCCACACTTCTCATACTTAGCATATAGCTGATGCTCTCGTAGAGTCTGAAGAACATGTGTCAAGTGCTCGGAATGCTCCTCCTCAGTCTGTGAGTAAATTATGATGTCATATATGAAGACAATGATAAACTGATCCAAGAACTCTCTAAACACTTGGTTCATTAAATCCATGAATACGGTTAGAGCATTTGTCAGCCCAAAGGACATGACTCTAACTCATAGGACCAATATCTCGTCAAGAAAGAAGTCTTCGACACATCCTGCTCCCTAATCCGTAGCTGATGGTATCCCTATCTCAAATCTATCTTTGAAAAGAAGGTTGCTCCCCTCAGCTGGTCAAACATGTCATTGATTCGAGGAAATGGATATTTATTTCGTATCGTGATCTTGTTCAACTCTTGGTAATCCACACACAATCTCAGTGAACCATCTCTCTTATTTACAAACAACACCGGAGCGCCCTAAGGCGAGGTGCTCCTAAGAATGAACCCCTAGCCCAATAACTTCTCTATATGATCCCATAACTCCCTCATTTCCCCTGGAGCCATACGGTACGATGCACGTGCTATTGATCGAGTGCCTGGCATCAAGCCTATGTTAAAATCTATCTCTCGATTGGGGGGTAGGCCCAGTATCTCCTATAATACATCCTAAAACTCACGAACAACTAGAATCGAATCCAGAGGAATCACAATCTCCTTAGAGGTATCCTCTTCTATGTAATATAAATGGGTGGAAGATCCTCCCTCTGGGCGAGGCATCACCACAAAAAATATATCCTGACCCGAAATAAAAATGATAATACTCCTACCGAAATAATCTATCATGGCTCTGTACGCAGCGAGCCAATCCATGCTAATAATGGCATCATGATCATGCATATCTAAAACTAGCATGTCCGCAGGTAAAATTAAGCTACCAATATCTATACCTACTCCCCGGTATATAAAGAAAATCACGGACCCATTACCCAGTGGTGAGTCTACACATGTCACTGTACTATCTGCCGTGTCTAATAACCCTAAGGCCCGTGCAAAGTGAGTAGCTATAAAACTGTCCAATGCCCCAGTAACAAATAAAACCTGCCCTATAGTGCCATGGATAGGAAATGTACCCTCAATTGCAGGTGGTGCCTGAGGTGCTGCGACTTGGTAGACGTTATAGACACGTCTATACTGTAATTGCCCCTGTGGGACTGGGGCTGCTGGGATGGCTAGTAGTGCTGGCATCTAAGCTGGCGCTAGGAGGGAGATTGGAAATAATGGCCTCTGCGACTCGTTATAGGCACCCTGCTACTGTGGGACCCTATCCCCCTTTGGTCAATCCTAACGCCTATGGCCATTCTTGACATATCCAAAACACGTGCCCCTGAAGTTTCCTCCCCTCTGACCCTGCTGACCACGACCCTGTTGGTCGTTACCACCCCACCACTGACCTGCTGAAAATGCTATTGGCCCTGATGGCCATTCTACTGACCCGGCTACTGATGGTGTTGACCTTACTGGCCTTGTTGACTGGACTGGCCCTGTCTATAGCCCCTAAATCTCTGCTTGGAATCACCTGATCGAAATCGCTTGGCAGGGTCCCCCTAATGGGAACTTTACTCATTGTGATGGGTCTGCCCTTAGGCTGCTGGTTCCCCACCAATACTACTGCCCCTGTTCGGCCCTGCTGGATGGACTCCCCTGCTCATTTTCTCCCCTACTGATGGAAGCGGTGATCCTGGCAGTGCAATAGAGCAACGCTGAGTACGTCAGTGTAAGTACCTAATGATAGATTACCTATAAGGTGCTGACGAATCCTCCAGGTCAATCCATATAGAAATATCAAGATCTTCTTCTCCTCAATGGGTGCCTCATCCGGCACTATAGTGAGAAGTCTTATGAACTCCTCTTCATACTCAGTAATGGTCATACTCTCCTGCTTAAGATTCAGTAACCTCCACCTCATTTCAGTCTGCACGACGGATGGGAAATACTTGCTGTCAAACCGCGCCCAAAATGACTAAATCAATATACTATCCCTCTCCTCCAAGGTGGTGGTGGACTCCCACCACTGTAAAGTGACCCCTACTAGCTTAAAGGAAGCCAACAACTGTATCTGCACGTCAGTGCACTCATATATGCACAAATGCCTCTGGATATCTTTCTTCCGTTGGATGACGACCACGATGTCCGAACTACCCGAGAACTCTAGGGGATGCACCTTCTAAAAGGCATCCCTGACCCTCTCCCATGTAGTGGGAAGTTGTGTTGGTACTGGCGCTGCTGCCTGAACCTGGGTGGATCCTGTTGCACCAACGCTAATGCAGCATTAACCGCCTGGGCAATAATGGTGACTACTTCAGTTGCATTCATCATTCCCTGAGTCAGAGCTGCTGGCTGCTTGGGCTGCGCATTTCTGTCTCGGGGTGCACATGTCAGAGGCATCTGAAATGAGAAGGAAGTTTGTTAGTCTACATTTATTATCAAATCTCAAATAGCTAAAGACGTAAGCGTAAACACAAGAATACAACAGTCCTAAAAATAGGTCTATACATCAAAGACGCTAAGTTGAAAGCGAAATAAGCCGTACAGATGCTAAAGGACACTAGAACCTGATGCTCTGATACCACCTGTGACACCCCGCCTAATTAAATACCAGGTGATCAGTCCTTTATTAAATTAAAATCAAGGTGAACGGTTGGTTCATTCTTATAATCACTTTCGCAAAATAAATGTTTCCAATTTAAACACCCTAAATAATTAAGCTAAGTGTCAAAACAATTTAAAGTCTTCATTTATTTAATTACCTTGTAAAACCTTTTTAAACATAATCAAATTCGAATAATACAAATGATAAAGATACCAATCATCCAACGAACCATGCTAATAATGATTATCAAATCCAAATAATTAACCACAAAGCATAAATAATGTGAGAGCTAAAATAATCCCAAATGAAAACAGAATACTGAAATGATAGAATCAAGAAATCCCTATCAAGTCTAAACAAGTCTCGAAATGGGCGACACATGCCCTAACTAAAAGATCTAAATAGAAGTCCGAAGAACCAAAGGAGGAAGCGTTTACTGTAATGACCTGCAACTCCCACATAAGTTCCAGCGCGTACAGTCAAATAATTCTACACCTGACGCCCCTGTGGCTGAGCACCTGTAATACATACATATATACATACAAGAGAGAGAGAGAGAGAGAGAGAGAGAGAGAAAATGACAGAACACGGGTTATAGCCCGAGTGTGAAATAGTTTTAAAAGTAGTTTAGTAAGTATTTAAAATGCTTACTGGCTAATATACCCACCATATTAGTATGCAACACTCTCTTGAGAATTATCACCTCTCATCTAGTGTGCATGCCTATCGTACTACTCAATCTCGTAAGTCTATCTAACTTATTTCCCAATGATTTTATTTCGAGAAGTCATAAGGCTATGATATTTAGTTTAAAGTTCAATCTCTTCATGATTACTTACGTTGCTTAATATATCACAGTACCGTTATAAAGTTCCAAAAAACTTATTATAAAATTTGGAGCATTTATTCAGTACTTAAATATTTATAGGCACAGTAGAAGATTTCCATATATATGTATATATATTAATCACTCATATAATATATATACAATCGGCACCCCACATAAAATAATTGGTTCTATCATAATCTGCTATCAAGTCCCCGTATCACTCGTACTAAGGGAAACACTAGTTCGGAATCACTCTCGAACTGTATTAACACAATACACACAAATTGGAGGCGAAGCATAGTTCCAAGTCACTAAGAGGTCAGCACATAACCCTCATGTCTCTTAGGACCATCTGACTATCATTCTCAGATAGCATGTACCAAGGAATCATATGTTCTAGGGTAAAAGTCAACAACCCCCATAAAGGTTCCATCGAGATAAGACTGTCCCGGTGCGGTAATGTAACACCCCGTAATTTTGAGAATTTAATATTGAATTATTTTGGGAGTTGTAAAAATACTTAAATTGGAGAAACTTAAATTCATGAGTTGGAGAATTTATTTAAGTGAGCTCAATTATTTATAATTGGCGACTTTTAAGTTTAATGGTTCGAAATTTCGTGTGTCGCATTTTGAGGTCGAAATTTGGAAATGTCCAAAAGTATTTCTGATGGAAATTTTGAGTGTGAGGTTGAGCCCAGATGGGTCGAGATAGTCAGAAAAGAGTACCCGGGGGTAGTAATTGGGTCTCGGCGTATTTTTGGGCATATTCGGGCCCACACAGGGTGAGTTGGGCCTTTTTAATTAGGCCCAGATGGCCAAAAACGGGATTAAGGGTTTTTAACCTAAATGGAGAAGTGTTAAACAGCAGTAAACACAAATTCTAAGCCTAGGGCTTGAGAGGGAAATTGTGGGAAAGCAAATCAAGAGCCAATTGGGGATTATTGGAGACGAATTAAGGGACTATACCAACGGATCAGACCCTACGAACAATTCCAGGCAAGTGGTTAACTTGCTGTAATGTGTAAATGGTGATATCCAATTCATATTTTAGTGATGTGTAAACTAAAATTCGTTTTGGGGATAAATGAGTACAAAATGGGGTTTTGTTAATGGAATACTTGACTAAGATTTAAAGTAAGAAATAGGTGTATTACATATCCCTAAGTAAAGAAAAAAATGAAATTTGAATATATTTGATGATTAACATGGAATCTTTACGAGTTCTTGGATGAAGAACATGAATCTTGAATGACTTAGGGTTTATTTGATGAACACAAGAGGTCAATCTTCCTAAATTTTTGACACAACTTTAAACGTATGCCATTTGAGTTGTACTTCGAATTAGAGTGTGAACCATACATTCCTGAAAAGGTAGACTCGAAAAAGTATTAAATTAATTGATGTTGTGATTAATTAATTTAGAGTCGCATTGTAGACTCGGGAAGGGTATTAATTAATTAATGTGTAAATTAATTAAATGAGAGTCGTACCACATACTCGGATCTGTATTAAATTAATAGGTGTATTAATTAATTTAATTAGAGTCGGGCGATAGACTCGGGAAGGTAGTAAATTAGTAGGTGTGTTAATTAATTTAATTAGAGTCGGACCATAGACTCAGGGAAAATAGTATATTAATTGAGGTGTGAATTAATTATATTAGAGTCGGACCACAGACTCGAATTTATGTTAATTAATTAATGTGTAAATTAATTAAATGAGGGTCGGACTACAGACTCGGATATATGTTAATTAATTAAATGAGGGTCAGACTACAGACTCGAAATTGTGTTAATTAATTAATGTGTAAATTAATTAAATAAGATTCAAATCATAAACTCGGGCAAATTTCATATAAATTATTGTGTAGAGTATTATTATTTAGAGTCGGACCACAGACTCGGGAAGATGATAAATTATTAAGTGAGAAAATTAATTAAGAGAGTCGGGACATAGGCTCAAAAAATTTCAGGTTAGTGTTACGGATCTTTGAGTACACGGTAAAGACGGGGTTTATATTATATATATACGGTGTAGTGATTGTATATATATAGATGTGTGTATATATTGTGTGTGCTATTAAATATCAGTGATTAGATATTTACTTAATTTATATACTCTAGTGCTATTAAGGGAGGTTGCGCGATGTGGGTGAATCCCCTAGCTTGAGGAGTAGGGACTTGGGTAACTAGGTTGGTGAGTGATTCCAAATTGGGTAACTAGGTTATGTGAGCACACCTAGTGAGATAGCACTTTAGAGGGAATCATCTGGCGAGGGTATACTCGGAGGGATGGATATACGTATGTTATATGTGTGGATGTTTTAGTAAAGGTACGTATATAATGGTATTCGATATTATATGCGGGTAATAATACAGTGTGTGATATATTTACTTTAAATAACTTCTGATACGGTTATATGCTACTATTTAAGAAGGAATTAATTAAGTTAATTGTGAGGTAACTTATAATTCAAAAATCATTATACTCGGGTTAGAGTAGTATGGCAAGGGGAGGTTATACCAGGACTAGTTGGACGGGGTAGTACAACTAGGTGGGGATTAAGGTAACCGTTAAATGTGAACAATAGTGGAGGGGTGAGAATGTCCACAAGGGAGTGCGGCACTAACTTAAATATGAAGCGCATTCAAGCATTCTAAATTACTGCAGTTAATTCACTTACTAAATATTTTCAAAATGTTTTAGGTTCTAACCCTTCCTATAAAACTATTTTCAAAACCTTTTTGGTGTCCATCCACAGGGACGACAGGATTGATATTCTATTCTAGGGATACGGAGCTACGACATATGTGGATGCTAGCAAAAGTTCGGATTAGATGCATCGTTCATTCATTCCTAGAGTAGGAATCATGTATGAGTTTCAGTTTTATTTTGGGCTTGTCACCCAGACTTCTCAGTGCAGTTTTTAGATGTATTTATTCAGGTGTTGGATGTTTATATTGGATTTCACTTTGGTGGCCGATGGTTTATTCGGCAAATTATTTAATTAATTATTCAGTTGAGTTTTATTCAGTTGTGTGAATGGTTCGTATTTATTTCTGCATGTATTGTTTTGTTTAATTAAAGAGTTAAAATTGGCACCAACTTTTGGAATACTAGGTGGTTAGTAAGTTTTAAAAAGTTTTTGACAGTGACGCTAAGGATGAACCAACTGGGATTCCTGTTTTAATTTGGTATAGGACTGATCACCCGGAATTTTATTAGGCGGGGTGTCATAGATGGTATCAGAGCATCAGGTTCTAGTTTCCTTAGGATCTGTGCGGCTTTTCACGTTTCGGCTTAGCAATCTTTGATATAGAGCCCTATCATAGGATTGTTGTATTCTTATACATATGATCATTTACGTCCTTCTACCACATTTCTTATTTGAGTGTGAACTCATACGATTCGATTCCCTTTCCAAATGCCTCCCAGGTGAGAGAGAGCAGCTAGGGCAGTATGGGGAGATGGGACTAGAGAGGATCGTCAGGAGCAAGAGTTACCGCAGCAACTACTAGGGATGATTTTGGCAACGCAGGTAACTGAATGGGTGGCGCAGGCAGTTGAAGTGATGGTAGTCGCAATGGCAGGGTAGTTTCCACGGGATCAGACACAAGTGTTAATGGCACCAGATGTTCAGGCCACTCGATCGTCGAGGTGGCAACAAGTACGAGAGATTTTTCAAGTGTGGGCACCCAACAAAGTTGCGAGGGGGTTCAGATGTATTGCTAGCGTGTCAAGGAAGAGAGATATCCAGCATCACCTATGCATGAGAGATTGCGATGAGGTGCGGAAGCAAATTCTAGCCACTTTTAGTTTAGTGGGAGCAGCGCTACATTGGTGGGAGTCAATCACCACAGTTGAGGAAAGGGATACGCTAGCTATTGTAGAGTTTTGGGTGTGGTTTGAACGCAAGTATTTTCCTCCAGCGATTGAGACCGAAATGAGGAGAAAATTTAGAGAGGTGACTCGGGGAGACGGTTAAGTGGTCGATTACGAGGAAGAATTTACTCGATTGGCAAAGTTGGTACTAGATGAGGTAAGCGATGAAGAGAGAAAGAAAGAAAGGTTTGTGGATGGGTTAGTCTGGAGAATCAGACATCATTTAATTGGTAATTCCACATTAGTAGCTTATACTGATGTCATTAACACAACACTCCGGCACTGTCAGAAATATCGCTTCCACGTGAAAGGAAGCAAGAAGAGACTGGAAACTAGCCAGTCGAATAAAGCAGGAGGGAATAGTACCAGAGGGGTATTCCAACAGCAAACAGGGGGAGATCAGGGGTAGGATTCCGGCAAGGAAATCATGTCAAACAATTTAGAACTGGAGGCTATCGGCAGGATGGTCAGGAATTCCAACAAGGTTGTCATGGAAGGGACCAGTGGCAGGGTGAATGTATTAGAAGGTGTTTCGTTTGTGGGGGGAAGCGAGACACATGAAGAGAGATTATCTTAAGCGAGGCAGGGGTCAACTACAGGACGAGGTCCTCGATGTACAACCACTAAAGCAAGTCATGGGAGAATTCGCGCAGGGAGAAGATGCTTCGAAACCCGAGGATCAGCCGTTGCAGCTGGAGTATAGAGGTAATTATTTTACCCTATGGGCATGGGGTATATTTTTGAGTGACAAGGAGGATGTCACAATATAAGACCTATTTTCACTAGAGTTTGCACGTGAGTCGAATTTAGTGGGTGCGCTGGCTGTAACAGCCATAGTATGTGGATAAACTTTTCGTGGGGTAATGAAGTTTCTTTGGTGTTCTTAAAGGGAGAGTGGAGTTGTACATTGAGTGAAGGTTTGAATTATGCGAGGAGTTACTACTTTCGAGAATTATGGGAGTAGGGTTGATAATATTTTCTAAATATTGGTTGGATAGCGATGGAATTTAACTATTGTGGATAGTGGTGTTAAGTTTTGATGTTCACAATACCAGGATATGATTGGTACTAGGTATCACTTACGAGGGCGTGTAGCTTATGTATATGTGTGTATATATGTTATATTGCGTGGTGCGATAGGCACATAGTAAGGTCTTATGTTCTCACATTTTATCCCGATAAGTAGGGGTGTCTACTGAAGTGAATCAAGGTGGTTAGATTTATGTTCGAGCAAAGAGAGATAGCTCCGGGTTCATTTTGCACAAGGACTAGTGATGGTAAGGGCAAGGTACTTTATGTTGTCTTTGGTAACATGAGAATAAGCGTATATACTTTTGTGTTAAGAGACAAATATTTAGGGGTACGTGCTATAGACTGAGGGTCTAACGGATCTCAACGACCGACAATGGTAGGTAGTAGTGTATCGGGAGGGTTCCTTGTTTGGATTTCGCTTTGCGGGACATCCCACGCATGAAACTTAGCACAACGTTGGAAAGTGGGAAGATGTTTGGTCGTTAGTACATGGGTTGGGTACCCCGGGCAGTATATATATATATATATATATATATATATATGTGTGTGTGTGTGTGTGTGTGTGTGTGTGTGTGTGTGATATGACTACAGGTTCGAAGTTATATTGTGGTTACGACTAGCATAGTTGGGTAGCTTTCGTGCGGTAAAGCACGGGGATAGGGTGTATGGGCACCCGGGTTAATTAAGGCAAATTTTGTGGGATTAAGCACAGGTATAGGGTGTGTGTACGCCCTAGTTAAATTAAATGCATACTTGTGTAGCGTATGGTTAGAAGCAGATGGGATACATATAGCGGGCTTGGAGGCATATGACTAGAAAGTAATATGCGAAGCCTGGAACATTCCGCTAATCTTAATTTCGAGGACGAAATTTCTTTGTAAGGGGGGAGTATGTAACACCCCGTAATTTTGAGGATTTAATATTTAATTACTTTGGGAGTTATAAAAATACTTAAATTGGAAAAACTTAAATTCATGAGTTGGAGAATTTATTTAAGTGAGCCGAATTATTTATAATTGGCGACTTTTAAGTTTAATAGTTCGAAATCTCGTGTGTCGTATTTTGACGTCAAAATTTGGAAATATCAAAAAGTATTTCGGATGGAAATTCTGAGTAGGCGGTTGAGTCCGGATGGGTCTAGATAGTCAAAAAAGAGTACCCATGGGTAGTAATTGGGTCTCAGGATATTTTGGGCATAGCCGGGCCCACATGGGGTGAGTTGGGCCTTTTTAATTAGGCCCAGATGGCCAAAAACGGGATTAAGGGTTTTTAACCTAAATGGAGAAGTGTTAAACGACAGTAAACCCAAATTCTAAGCCTAGGGCTTGAGAGGGAAATTGGGGAAAAGAAAATCAAGAGCCAATTAGGGATTATTGGAGCCGAATTAGGGGACTACACCAATGGATCAGACCCTACAAACAATTCCAGGCAAGTGGTTAACTTGCTGTAATGTGTAAATGGTGATATCCAATTTATATTTTAGTGATGTGTAAACTAAAATTCGTTTTGGGGATAAATGGGTACAAAATGGGGTTTTGTTAATAGAATACTTGGCTGAGATTCAAAGTAAGAAATATGTGTATTACATATCCCTAAGTAAAGATAAAATGAAATTTGAATATATTTGATGATTAACATGGAATCTTTACGAGTTCTTAGATGAAGAACATGAATCTTGAATGACTTAGGGTTTATTTGATGAACACAAGAGGTCAATCTGCCATAATTTTTTACACAACTTTAAACATATTCCATTTGAGTTGTACTTCGAATTAGAGTGCGAACTATACATTCCTAGAAAGGTATTTCTCTTAGCTATCCAATGAACTTGGGACCAGGTCAATCGGAGTTCTATAGAGGAAGTAATCGACATTTTACTACAGCGTGTTTAATCTGTCAAAATAGTAATCTACCAGAATTTTGACGTGACTTTAAATGTGTGCGATTTGAATTTTACTTCGAATTAGAGTGTGAACCATACATTACTGAAAATTTATTTCTCTTATATATCCAATGAACTTAGAATCAGGTCAATCGGAGTTCTGTAGAGGGAGAAATCGAAATTTTACTAGAGGGTGTTTAATCTGCCAGAAAATTTGAGATTTTTCTTTTTAAGCCTCAAATGTCTAAAATTTTATCGGGGAAGTGTTTGGGACCCTGATGAAATATATTTATGGAATAATGATATGGAAGTAGGTCTATGATTGAGTGTTTGACTTGATTGGAGATTCATAGGCTTGATTGTGACGCACTCTAATTCAAGATGATAAGAATATAATTATGAAAAAGCGTGAGCGAGCTTAAATTCGTTAGGTCAGTGGGTTAACAAGGGTAACTACTGAATTGATATAACAAGGGGTAACTAGGACCCTTATAGTTGTGTGAATACTTGAATTAATTCGAAAGTGAAATAAATTCGTAAAGCAAACAAGTACGGTGAATATTATAGAGAAATATATTACGTACAAGCATGAATAATTGGGTTGTGTAAATACCTACTGTTTTATAGGATTACTTGGTTATGAGTGCCTATTGTGTGTTTCCTTGTGATAGGAACATAGACTCGAGAAATATTAAGTTATGGGCCAAGTGAGCGAGTCCGGGGATAATGGTTGAGTGACACCAAGTTATTAAATTAATGGATGTGTTAATTAATGAAGGTAGATTCGGAAGGTAGACTCAAAAAAATATTAAATTAATTGATGTTGTGATTAATTAATTTAGAGTCGGATTGTAGCCTCGGGAAGGGTATTAATTAATTAATGCGTAAATTAATTAAATGAGAGTCGTACCACAGACTCGGATCGGTATTAAATTAATAGGTGTATTAATTAATTTAATTAGAGTCGGGCGATAGACTCGGGAAGGTAGTAAATTAATAGGTGTGTTTTTTAATTTAATTAGAGTCGGACCATAGACTCAGGGAAAATAGTATATTAATTGAGGTGTGAATTAATTATATTAGAGTCGGACCACAGACTCGAATTTGGGATAATTAATTAATGTGTAAATTAATTAAATGAGGGTCGGACTACAGACTCGAAATTGTTTTAATTAATTAATGTGTAAATTAATTAAATAAGAGTCGAATCAAAAACTCGGACAAATTTCATATAAATTATTGTGTAGGATATTATTATTTAGAGTCGGACCACAGACTCGGGAAGATGATAAATTATTAAGTGAGAAAATTAATTAAGAGAGTCGGGACATAGACTTAGAAAATTTCAGGTTAGTGTTACGGATCTTTGAGTACACGGTAAAGCCGGGGTTTATATTATATATATACGGTGTAGTGATAGTATATATATAGATGTGTGTATATATTGTGTGTGCTATTAAATATCAGTGATTAGATATTTACTTAATTTATATACTCTAGTGCTATCAAGGGAGGTTGCGCAATGTGGGTGAATCCCCTAGCTTGAGGAGTAGGGTGAGTATATCCCCAGGTCATAGCGTCCGGTATATGGGTGAGGGGATTATCTCACTTTTAGGAAAGGAATATGACCGCTTCCACTTCGTTTATGTTTTAGGCCAGGTTGGTGAGCGATTCCAACTTGGGTAACTAGGTTATGTGAGCACACCTAGTGAGATAGAACTTTAGAGGGAATCATCCGATGAGGGTATACTCAGAGGGATGGATATACGTATGTTATATGTGTGTATGTTTTAGTAAAGGTACGTATATAATGGTATTCGATATTATATGCGGGTAATAATACAGTGTGTGATGTATTTACTTTATATAACTTCTGACACGGTTGTATGCTACTATTGAAGAAGGAATTAAATAAGTTAATTGTGAGATAACTTATAATTAAAAAATCATTATACTCAGGTAAGAGTAGAATGGCAAGGGGAGGTTATACCAGGACTAGTTGGACGGGGTAGTACAACTAGGTGGGTGTTAAGGTAACAATTAAGTCCACACAATAGTGGAGGGTTGAGAATGTCCATAAGGTAGTGCGACACTAACTTAAATATGAAGCGCATTCATGCATTTTAAATTACTGCAGTTAATTCACTTGCTAAATATTTTCAAAATGTTTTGGGTTGTAACCCTTGCTATAAAACTATTTTCAAAACCTTTTAGGTGTCCAGCCATAGGGACGCCAGGATTGATATTCTATTCCAGGGATACGGAGCTGCGACATATGTGGATGCTAGCAGAAGTTCGGATTAGATGCATCGTTCATTCATTCCTAGAGTAGGAATCATGTATGAGTTTCAGTTTTATTTTGGGCTTGTCGCCCAGACTTCTCAGTGCATTTTTCAGATGTATTTATTCAGGTGTTTGATGTTTATATTGGATTTCACTTTGGTGACCGATGGTTTATTCGGAAAATTATTTAATTAATTATTCAGTTGTGTGAATGGTTCATATTTATTTCCGCATGTATAGCTTTGTTTAATTAAAGAGTTAAATTGGCACCAGCTTTTGGAATACTAGTTGTTTAGTAAGTTTTAAAAAGTTTTCGACAGTGATGCTAAGGATGAACCAACTGGGATTCTTGTTTTAATTTGGTATAGGACTGATCACCTGGTATTTTATTAGGCGGGGTGTCACAGGTAACCTCCGTGAAAGAAAGTAGCGCGGGTATAATTATTCACAAATATAATATATAGTATATGCACACAGTCGCACGACCATATATATAAATATTAACATTTTTCCAATTTGGTTCGTCCACGACCCATAATAATTATTATTAACAGTACTTAGTAAAATTTAACCCAATCATCTCACATAAAGGATTCATCTATTTTATTCTCAATTATAATCACTTCATACTTACTTCTCATCTCTTGAAGTATTCTCTCTTAATAAAGATAATTTCAGTAGGTACACCCTCTCTAACATTCTGGCCTAAGTCTTTCACGAGTCTCTCAATTATTTATTGAATGTACGCATAATTTCCATTACGTGACAAAACCCCCCGTTGACCTATAATTTCATCCCATCTAAAATTTCACTCAACGGAGTCTACTTAGACCCTATTGGTCCTCTTCATGACCTATTATACTCTTTAAATGATATTCAAGGATTCCTATGTATTTTATCCGGATTAAACAAAAGGGGGAAAAACGTGCAGTTTTCTAGGAGGGGTGGATCGATTGAGGAAAGAGGCCGATCGATCGACACTCTTAGGTCGATCGATCGATCAAGCAGTTCTTGCCCAGAAACTGTAAATTCGACCTATGGGTTTCATCCAAATTTTTTCTCCAAAACTTCATTAATATTCGTCAAACTCCCAAATAAGTTTACTACTGATTACATATACCTATATACATGATTTCCTATGTGAAGCATGTAAAAATTCATCAAGGTATCGGATAAAAGGGATAATTCATCATAATTATCAAGAACCCTAGTTTTACATTAAATTTCCAATCTCCTAATTCTTTTTCCAGATTTCTCACTTCTAAACTAATACAATTTCGTGGGTAATACTCTACATATGTTGAGATTTCTAGAATATATCTATTTCCTCTAAAGCATGTGATTTAAATTCCCTAAATAATCAAATTCTTCCATGAAACATATATTTAACAATCCTATTCTAACATGGGTGAAACATTAACTAGAAAAGTAGCAAAATAGATAGTTGTTTGGGTTTCAAAGGTCTTATTTGTTGGTGATAAGGATATGGCTGCGTTCCTCGTCTTACGATCTATGCCCCGGTGGTGTTAATCTTGAAAGAGGTGCTACAATTTGTGATCAATTCTTGAAAAGCTCTCTACCTTTCTTCTCTAATGGCTGTTCTAAGTTTCTGTGATTATTAACCCTAAAAGCTAAACTCTAATAGCTGATATAACTTAGGAAAATTCGTGGGTTTAATTACCCAAAAATACAAAATAACTATAATACCCTCCCGAGATGCCAGTTAGGCCTAAAAATACCCCGAGACCCAAACTAAACCCCCGAGTACACTTTTATGACTATCTTGACCCTTACAGACATGTTGGCGCAGTCGAAACTACCATACGAGCGACTTATAATTTATTCACTTTTAATAATAATAATAATAATAATAATAATAATAATAATAATAATAATAATAATAATAATAATAATAATAATAATAATAATAATATAGTCTCGACACTACACAAGTGCATCCCGACTTAATTTCCATAATTGTCATATTATTCACTCATGACAATATTAATAAATTCAATCTCATAGTTTACTTTACTCATCTAGTAATATTCAACAATTTCCCAATAATTACTAACTCTCGTCATGCTAGTAAATATTATTAAATAAAATTTCGAATTAATATTAAATTAATAACTCAATTAAATTTAATAAATCCCCAATTTTAAAAGCCATAAAAATACGGGGTATTACAGCAAGACATTCTTCGATTTCTACTCCTGCTTCTCGGAGGGCTCATAAGTGAGGGTAATACTTTCCTCCCATTATTGCTCGGACATGAGGTAGGAAGTTCTTCTTCACATTGCTGACTTGTTCTTATTTGGAAGGCCGATTGGTCATGGTAGATGCTTTTTCTCTCCATCTTGCTATGAAGTTGCTGACTGATTCCCCAGGATTCTATTTAAATAGATCTAAGTCACGACGGGTAACCTCTAGGTCATTGTTATACTTGTAGTATGACATGAACTCACGGGCAATGCCTTCCCAACTGCGGATTTTGGATTCTTCAAGGGATAAGAACCAACGGAGGCGCCATTTTTCAGAGTCTGCTAGAACATCTGCGCCATTATTTCTTCGAAAGCCCCTAGGAGAGTCATAGATTAGTGATAACTACGGAGATAAAAAATTGGCGGTCCATTGCCTCCAAACTTCTCGATATTAGGCATCTTGAATTTTCCTGGTAACATGGCTTTAGGATAGGGAGACTTGTGGTTGTAGTCCATGTAGTTCCCAAAGATTCTGTCTTGGTCAAATTTCTTGGTTAGCATCTTGAGGTCTTCCATGACCTTGTTCAGTTCTTATTTTCGGATCAACAGTTACAGGTAAATTAGCCCCTGTCTGAGAAAGGTTGAGCATAGTAAGCTGGGGTGGTGGAAGCCTAGTAGTAGGAGGAGCACGCGGGGTATGATGGTATTCTCCAGGAACCCGGATAGGCTCGGGTGTAGGCGGACACATGGTGCAAGGTAAAATGACCTCAGGATCTTCGGGGACAGGGAACTGTTTTCTTTGTATCTGATGAACCTCAGTTTTGAAGGTTTTTAATTTTGGCAGTGAGCTAAGCTAGAACCGTTAAAAAATTCGGATGTACATTTAGCACTTGATCCATGTTCTCCATGGAAGGTGGGTGAGTCTCAAACTCGGAGGAAGTAAGGGGACTGACAGAACTTCGAGGTGATTTGACTGATGACTGAAGCCAATAGGGAGCCAAGCCAAGGGTATGTGATCGACCTGAAAAAGATAAAAATTGGAATTTATTTTTGGAGAAGAAAAAAGGGAGACTCGTTATTTTTGGAAAAGGAGGAAAATATTTTTGACCTTTTTGGAGAAGATGCGGACGAAAATGTTTTCTTTATTTTTTTTAGGGAAAAGGAAGAAAAATATTTTTGGTATATTTTATAGAAGAGGGAGAAATGTTTTTTGGATACTTTTGTAAAGAGCGGGGTAAAAACAAAAGACGGGTCTCAGCATGATTATTATGCTTATTAGGTTCTCACTTATATTAAGTTTACATAAATGCAAAATCAAATGTCGAACGGGACCCGAGCCTAGAAAAATTGGGTTTGCAACATATGTAAAGTTATGGTTGGACTTGTAACCAGGCTCACGCGCAGAGTCCCGTTTTTTAAAAAATTCCCTGAAAATATGTGCGACAGGCTGACCCAGAATTTTGGCAGAGTTTCGAATTGAAATCAACAATCAAACATATGTGTCCTAGGCTTGACACCTATATGCGGGTATGTAGTTGGTTGGGTGAATTGGAAGGGTTCCCCTCTTTGGTGTGACTTCCATGATATACGTCTTGCTTTTGAGGGAAATCGGTACGTGTGGACAAGCCATTTGATATACCTGAGTGTACGTTCATGGGGACGGTAAGTGTGAGAAAAATTCGATATAATCGACGTACGTGAATGAGTTACCTTCGATATCCCTCCTGTCATGACTTCGGTCAAGTGGTACAATGCGGGGGAACCATTCGATATACGTCAAAGGTACTTAGACAATGGAAGGTGAGAGTCATAGCGCTTAGTCTAACTACGACCTGTCGGACCAGTGCCCATCACGAAGTGACTCTCCAATTACGGGATAAAATTTGGTCAATAACAATGCCTTTTGGTGATGTCGTGTGAAACATACATGATTCTCTTATTAGTATCTTATGGAGAGAGTATTTTTTTCTTGATCATGACAAATAGGGAGCAAGGTACAAGTACCAATATTAAAGCCATACCAAGCATGGATAAGCGATGCGTGGGTGATGTGTAACTATCTACAAGTGAGTGTGTGATAAGTGAGCATGGATATATACAAGTGGAGGTGTGTGTTGGTGATACCTAAGCATGTATTTCTAAGTGGTGTGTGCAACATATGGATATACGTGATCCTAGGTGCATGTGGTGTGAAGTGTACATGGAGAGTATTCTACAAGTGTGTGAATAGTAGTATAAGCATGAGGTACATATGACTAACAAAGGGGAACATGCAAATAGGGGAATATACAAGAAAATAAAACACCCATGTCAATAGAGTGTAGCCCTCTTAACAATAATCTCCAGTAGAGTCACCACTGTGGCCATCCCGGTCAGCATAACGTTCATTTCGGGAGGGGGGAAGGGGGAGGATACCCCAAGGAAGAATGTGTAGAGATCTTGCACCCTTCTCTTAGAAAAGAGGCTTTGGTCGTCGTCGATGTGGGGTGAATGTAAAGAGATGGAGTCGCTAGCCTATTTTGCTCAAAACTGGCAAAAGAATATGTTTCCACTTCGAGAGAGCGACAACAAGGACAAATAGATGCATATGAAACCAATAGATCGGAGGTTAGGGGGCTAGGTCACGGAATGACAATGTTTTAGGCACCCATACCTCCCTTTAGATCTCTCATGGGAAAATGTTAATAGTTTTCGTTATCCCCGTGAAGTGTGTGTATGTGCTTATATAATGGAGATTGGAATTGTTCGACCCATACCATGGAAAAGATAGGGTGAGGTCATCCACTGGAATGTTCCCAAAATAATAACAAATGAAGAAGATAGAATATGAGAATTCATCGAGATATTGATCGTTATTGGGAAATGACAATATATGTGGGATGAGACGCGAACGAGCATATTATATGTATATGTATATGTATAAAATTGGGGATTTTAAGGATTTTGGAAAATAAGAGAAATTGGAAAATTAAAAAGTTGGACTCGAGTCTCAGATTTTAATCCGAGATGCTTACATAGCCTATAAAGGCATCAAAGCCCACGTAGTTCTAACGTAGAATACGGATGGCGTTTATCCCATAGATTCGAACGGAATTTTATTAGGTGTGTGTGTGTAGAAAATGTATTTTTGGTTTTGAAAAAGTGTGGTGGATAATTCCGTTCGGAATTTACGGGTGTAACACTCTTTTATTTGTTTCGGGTATTTTATGAAAATTAAAGTATGTGCAATATACTAATAAAAGTGTCGATGTTAATGTGTATGAATTAAAGTGAAACTAGATTATGAATTTAATGTAGTTTATGCAAAAACAAGAGATTTTAAAAGAGAGGGAGAAGGAAATGGACCTTCCTTAGAGATTGATCTTGGATATTAAATGAACTCCTTTGAATGTTGATGGATGTTGATGAGATAAAAGTATATTTTCCAAATTGGGTGTGAAAAGGATGGGTATTTAGGATTGAATGGAACTTCTCATATGGAACTTCGCTGACTTCGAGAGAATGTTATTGAGATCAATGATGCTGATAGGTTTGTTGTGTGTCTTGGGAATGAGGTCATGGCCCTTATTTATAGGGAAAAACGGGGGTGCCTATCGGCCTACCCCAAGGGGTGCCGATTAGCAGGTCTCCCTTGACACTATGCCGATAGGTAGGGTTCAGGACCTGTCAATTGGCAGTCTCATGCAGACTTTTCTGGAAAAATGACTGTAGCACACAAACCATTGATCCAAATTGCGCACATGACATACCATTATAAAGGCATTTCAGAGACCTTCGAGAGTCCTTTGGGATTTAAATATGGGTCAAATGTTGATCGAAAGTGCACGTCGGTCTTTTGGACGGGAGATCGTCGGACACAAACGGATTATTCGTCCGTATGGTAAGTCAGAATCGTGCACAAGGTGGATCATTTGAAAGGTTAAAAGATGCACTTAGTCATTCCAAAGAGTTTCGCTTGGTTCTAAAAGGTGAACTTAATCAAACGGTGCCCGAAAGCCTTCTGTGACTTCTCAGAGTAAAACGGATCGTTCGTCCGTACCGTAGGTCAGAATCACGAACAGGGTGGATTGTTAGAAGGGGTATTCAGTGACCTTTGGAGATTCATTTAGTCTCGTTCGATCTGAAGAGCTTACTTTGATCAAATGGAGTCCGGGAGTGCCCGATGGCCTCTAATCGATTTTTGAGAAAAAACTAATCGTTCGTCCGAACAGTTATGCTATTTCATACAGGCGGTGGACCATTGGAAAGGGGTTTCAGTTCCCTTCCAAGATTCAAATAGAAATCTCTTCGACGGTGGAGTTTATTGGGGTCAATTCAGGTCCCAGGAGTGCCTGATAGCCTCTGAATCAGTTTTCGATAGTGAAATGGTCCGTTCGTTCAAACCGTTATACCGATTCGCGCACGGGGTAGACCATTGTAAATGGTATTCAGAGCCCTTTAAATATTCAAAGAGATTTCTCTTTGATTAAAGAGTTGATCGATGTAAAATGGGACCCGGGGGGTGACCGATGACCTCTAAATCGGTACTCAGCGTGTGACCAAGGTTGGCGATGGAAAGGGGGAGTACCAGGGGTCTAAGGAGAGACTTAAGGGGTCCTATAATGTGGTGTCTACAATAGGATCCTAGGGTTTTTAATAGATTATATTAACAAATCCGAACATGTTCATAACCTAATGAAAACATATCAATTTTTGGGAAGATTTAATCAAAATGATGCTAAAAATTAATCCTAATTAATTCCTAATTGGGTTAATTATAAAATTACTTTATTAGAATAATTTAAATCATATTTTAATCACATGGTTAAGGTTTTGATTCAAAAGGATATGCATAATTTACATCAAATTCAATTAGACAAGAATTCAAATTAAGCCTGCCTCCAAATTGGTGTAGAACTAGGGATCTAATTTTTTAAATCCTATATCTTCCTTTTAGCCTTGTTCTCTCGAACCTCTTAGATCTCCAAATTTTTGTTTTGCGTTAAATAAGTCTCTGAAGGGTTCAATACTAACTATTAAAGACCTAATTAGGCTTTGGCCTAATTTGTGGTCTTAAATAGCTAACCCAAAATGCCGTTGAACTAGACTAAACGACTCCCATTCATATTTTAAGTCAAATAAATAATCATTTTCAATACTCTTAACCCTCATAATGCATCATTATCATAACCAATGATAGTAAATAACACATATACTATTTATTAGCCAAACTAGTCATAAATTACTTGAATCATCATTAAAATATTCATTAAAATTATTCATAATTTACTTGAATAATAATCAAAATATTTATTAGCGTTTTACAATCTCTTTATTTTAAAAATTGTTTATATATGTATAAGCAAGTTGTGACATTACATGTCACTCAAGCACACGTAATATTCTATTTATACATGGGGAAAGTATGGGGTATTACATTCCTCTCCCTTATTCACAGAATTTCATCCTCAAATTTTGGAATATAATCGGATAGAATAATGCTGGACACCTCGGATGTGTGTCCTCCAGGTGCTCCCAGGTGGACTTTTTGTCGCTATGATGCCCTTACTAAACTCTCACTAGCGTAATGACTTTTGATTTTTGGATCTTCTCTCTATGGTTAAGGATACACTAGGGTCACTCTTTGTCACTAACATCTTGTTGCAATTCCATCTCATCTAGATTTCAAGCCTTGATAATTTCCTCAGCGTGGATATGTGAAAATGTCATGTACCATCTGAAGGTGGTTGGAAAATGTTAGATAGTACGCCACTGGGCCCATTCTATCAATAATTATGAAGGGGAATATGTATTAGGGAGACATCTTTCCCTTGATTCCAAATCAAACCACCCCTTTTATTGGGGATACTCTCAACAACACTCGATCCCCCACTAGGAACTCTAATTTATTCCTCCTATCAGAATATCTCTTCTGATGATTCGGGGCTATATTTATTCTCTCCCGAATAAGCTCCACTTCTCAAAAGTGTACTTGATAATGTTTTTTGCAAACATCCAATGTTCCTTTGATCCTTCCCAACAAGTAGGCAAATGACATGTTCGTCTTTATAATTCCTCGTGCAGTGCCATCTCGATCGTCTTTTGATAGCTATTATTGTAGGCAAAATCGATAAGAAATAATGTACATCCTAATTTCCCTTAAGGTCTAACACGCAAGCCCTCAGAATATCCTCTAACACGTGATTCACCCTTCCCCATATGGCCATTCAAATGTGGGTGAAAAGTCGTGATCAAACTCAACTGAACTCCCATTGCTTACTTGAATGTCTTCTAAAAATAGGATATAAAAGTGCTACTATGGCCATCACGATTTCGTGATGTTCTCCATCTCTCTCCTTCCTCTATCCTTCCTCCCACGGACGGGGTCGGGGAAAGAAAAGGGGGGATAAAAATAGGTCTCGCACTCGCTTGGAAAATTTGGCCGTCGTCGGTGTAGGGTAATAGAAAAAGATCGAGTCGCCAGCCTATTTTGCACAAAATAGGTAAAAGAAAATTTCACTGCCTCAAGAGAGCAGGATCAAAGGCAAACTAATGCTTACAAAACCAATAGTTCGAAGGGTTCGGGGGATAAGTTATGGAATGGGAAGGTGTTAGAAACCCATCCTGCCCTTTCGGTCTCTCATGGTCTTGTGTTATTATTTTACTTTATTTCTTTATGAAGTGTGTGTGCGTGTATATATAGTGGAGATTGGAATCACCCAACTCATACCATAGAAGTGATAAAGTGAGGTCATCCATAGCAAAGTTCCCAAAATATTCTATATAAAATATACTTTTGAAGAGTTTATCATGATATTGATCATTATGGTGAAACGATAATATATATTGGATAAAGCGTTAACAAGGATTACAATCATAATATGTATAGTAATGTAAAAATATGATAAATATGAAAGTGCGAAATTTGAAAAAATTGGCAAATTAGAAAGTTGGATAATTAGAAAATTGGACACGAGTCTCGAATTTTAATTCGAAAAGCATACGTTGCCTATATAGGAATCAAAGTCCATGTAGTTCACATGCGGCATAAGGGTGGGCTTTATTCCATAGATTGGAATGAGGTTTTATTATACGTGCGTGTGTAGAAAATGTGTTTTTAGTTTTGAAAAAGTGTGATGGAAAATCCCGCTCGGAATTTATAGGCGAAAACCTCTTTTTGTTCATTCTATTTTTGTATAGAAAATAAAGTATGTCCAATATACTAATAACAATGTAAGATGTTAATGTGTATGAACTAAAGCAAAACTCGATTATGAATCTAATGTATTTAATGCAAAAAAATAAGGAATTTAAAGAGAGAATGAAGGATTTGGACCTTCTTTGAAGCTTGATCTTTGATCTCGAATGAATTCCCTTGGATGTGAGATAAATGTTGGATGAGAGAGAATGAGATTTTGCCAAATTGGGTATGAGAAGGACTGGAATGTAAGCTTGAATGGAATTTCAATTGAAGAAACTTTGCTGATTATGAGAGAATGTTGTTGAGATCAGTGATGCCGATGGATCTGAGGTGTGCTTTGAGAGTGAGGTCATGACCTCTATTTATAGGGTGTGGGTCTTGACGATCGACATGGATCTAGTCCTGCCTATCGGCTGGTAACCCTTGACACACTACCGATAGGCAGGGAAATTAACCTGCCAATAAGTAGTCTCATGCAGATTTTTAGGAAAAATGGTCGTAGAACGCAATTCATTGATCCAAATCACACACATGGCATACCATTATAAAGGTTATTCAAATACCTTCAAGATTCCTTATGCCGTTCCCGAGTCTGAGAGTTTACTTTGGGTCAAATGTGGCTAGGAAGCGTACGTCATCCCTTTGAATGGGAGATCGTCAAACAAAAATGAATCGTTCATTTGAACGGTAAGTTAGAATCATGCACGTGTTGGACTATTGGAAAGGTTAGATAAGGTAATTAAACATTCCAAAGTGCTTCGCTCGGTTCAAAAAGTTAACCTTGGTCAATCGGTGTCCGAAAGTGTCCGGTGACCATTCAGAGTAAAACGGATCGTTCATCCATATCGTAAGTTATAATTTCACATGGGGTGGACCGTTGGAAAGGGTATTTAGTGACCTTTGAATATTGATTCGGTCTCATTAGATCTAAAGAGTTATCGTTGGTAAAACAGCGCTCGGGAGCGCCCAGTGGCCTTTAGATCAATTTTCGAGGGGAAAATGATCATTTGTTCAAATGGTTATGTCATTTCACACACGGAGTAGTCCATTGGAAAGGGGTTTCAATTCCCTTTGAAGATTCAAATAGCTTTTGCTCTGACGGTGAAGTTGATTGGAGTCAAATCGGTCCCGAGAGCCCCTGGTGGCCTCCAGATCGATATTCGGTAGTAAAATGGTCAGTTCGTATGAAATGTTCTATCTATTTGTGCACGGGGTGGACTTTTTTAAAGGGTATTTAGATCCCTTCGAATATTCAAAGAGCTTTCACTCTGAGAAGAGGGATGGTTGGAGTCAAACAGGGCCCCAAAGTGCCCGATGGCCTTTGGATCAGTACTTAGAGTATGTCCTAGGATTCGTAGTGAAATGGGGGGAGTGATAGGGACCTAAGGAGAGACTGAAGGGGTTCCTATAATGTGGTGTCTATAGATCCCCTCGACGGGTGAGCTTGGAACAAGTGAAAGTTGTCGAATAGACACTACATGATGTTTTGAAAAGAGGTTAATTCTGCGAACCTATGGATGAGGATGATCGATTGAAAGGGTCGATGTTAATTTAAGGACCTAAAGGTAACATTAAAGATGGAAAATTCTACAATCTGAAATCCATTATGACCTACAAGAGGTGACGTCCAGGGGATGGAGTCAATTATGACCTAAAAAAGGTAACGATCGAGGGGCGAGGTCAATTCTAACCTCAAAGAGGTAACGATCGATGGCTAAGGTCAATTCTGACCTAAAGGATGTGACAATCGAGGGCTGAGGTCATTTCTGAGCTAAAAGAGGTGACAACTAAGCGCCGTGGTCAATTCTAATCTAAAAGAGGTGACGATTGAGGGTCGAGGTCAATTCTAACTTGAAAGAGGTGGGATCGAGGGTCAAGGTCAATTCTGACCTGAAAGAGGTGACTACTGAGGGCTAAGGTCAATTCTGACCTAAAAGGGGTGACGACCAAAGTTTAGATCAATTCTGACCTAAAAGAGGTGACAATCGAGGCCGAGGTCAATTCTGACCTGAAAGAGGTGATGACCTGGGACCAAGTTCAAAGCTAACCTGAAAGAGGTGATGTTCGATCGAGGTTAATTTTGACCCAAAAGAGATGATGCCTGAGTGTTGAGGTCAATTTTGACCTAAAAGAGTTAAGGACCAAGGGTCGAGGTCAATTCTGACCTGAAAAGGCTGACGGTATTGGACGGAGGTCAATTTTATCCTAGATTAGGTGATGATCGATGACTGAGGTCAATTTTTACCTAAAAGAGGTGACAACTGAGGACTGAGGCCAATTCTAACCTGAAAGAGGTGAAGACCGAGGGTCGAGGTCAATTCTGACCTAAAAGAGGTGACAATCGAGGTCTGAGGTTAATTCTGAGCTAAAAATGGTGATGATCGAGGGCCAAGGTTAATTTTTACCTAGAAGAGGTGACGATTGAGGGTCGAGGTCAATTCTGACCTGAAAGAGGTGACGAACTGTGGCAGAGGTGAATTTTGACTTGAAAGAGGGTGACCAATACTGTGGGTCGAAGCCAATTCAGAGGGATTAAGTTATGATGACCAATTTTAAGGTTCGAAGCCAATTTGAGGGCTTATGTTGTAGTTTTCTCGGGGAAATTGGGAGACTCTACTGGAGATTTTTATCTTTTGGTTCCGCTGGGAATTTTGGGGGAGCATTTAATTTTGAGTTTTAGGTTCCACTGGGGGAGGGGAAATAATCAGAGGGTATGATGTTTCTTAGCAGGAATTTTTTTGATTTTTTTGTAATGTCCTTTGGTGATGTTATTGGGGAGACATCCAATTGATTTTAGGAAGTCCAGTAAAGAGGTAATGTTCTTCTTGGCGAAAAAGGTTCTAAAATTCATTTGGTAATTTTAGGAATTTTTTGAGGATTTTTCAAGATTTTCTGGCATTTTGGGGGAATTTTTGCACGAAATTTGCGGGAGGGTGCCGATCGACATGGTTTGAGGGGTGCCAAATGGCAGTGGAATGGTATTTTGGGGTACCTCGAGAAGGTGGAGGGACAATGTTGATCGGTGGGTGGCAGGGGACTACCTATCGACATGCCTCATAGCCTCCAATAAAAAGGGGGCGGGTTTTCCTTCTTTTTTACAGCTTTCTGACTTGCCTTCTTCTGCAAAGCGTTTTAGCATTCCAAAATCAAAAGATGTGTCATTTCTAAAGCAGCGTGACATATATGGCGTGGCTCAGTGTTGACGATTGGGCAAACTTGGAATGGGGGGCTCAGGTGCCCCTTGCATTGGGCAACGAAAATTCCTTCGACTCATTCGCGCCAATGGCGGATGAGCGAATCATCTTTCGTGAGCCGACGCATCATCATTCTTCTAGGATGGTGAACCCTGGGGGTTATGTAAGTGTTGATGACTTTTGGTATTCTTTTCTTCTTTTTTGGTGATATTTGCCTTTTTTCTTAAATTTTGACAAAGGTTTTTCATTTTTCTCTTTGACAGTCTGATGTCTCTATGTCATCTCCACATGCTCGAGGGACGACGGGGCTTAAGGACATTTGGTAAATACTTTCGCCCACGGTGCGTTGGATGGTGTCATAAATTAGTTTTGGGAAACAGGCATTTACACAAGATGAGACGCCTCGTTCTACGGTTGTTCTTTGTGCAATAGGGGAGAGGTGGTTGATAAGCAACCAAAACTGTACATTTTATACCCCTAATAGATGTATTTTAGTTGCTAATTATCAACAATAATGGTCTTATGCGCGTAAATGTTCAATGTGCAGGCTTGATTGCGGTTGTGGTGTCAAACGTGTTATTTGAAGGAAAATTGCATCAAGAATGGAGCTAATTACCAATCCCGTAACCCTAGCCTACCCTAACCAAGCATAAACCCTGTCCTGAGTCGTGTGTGTTTGATTTGTTCCCTTTTTTATTTTATTTTATATTTTTAATTTTTTGTTTGAGTCGTTTTTATTTTTATGATTTATTTTAGATTTATTTAGAATTTCTAGGATTTATTTTCTATTTTTCTATTTCTTTTTATTTAGTATAATTTTATTTTTATTTTTATTTTTATTTTTATAAGTTTTTATTTTTATTTTATTTGGATTAGTTTTATTAGGAATTCATTTACTTTTAGTTTATTAGATTTTATATTTGATAGGACTTTTGTTTTCATTTTTATTTTATTTTTAGTTTTTTTTCTTTTGCTTTATTATTTTAGTTTTTTTTAGATTAGGATTTTATTTTTAGTTATTTTTTTTAGTTTGTTAGTTTTATTTTGAGTTATTTAGTTAGGTTTATTTTATTTTTTAGGTGTCTAAATTAAAAACACACACCATCACCCAAATCAACTCACTCACACACACCTTAAAACATCATACACCCTAACACACACCTAAACATATCACCTCACTCATCCCCACCTTATTCCCCTACACCTTTACCACACACAAGCACTCCCAAACCCATCTACAACCGCCAACACCCACCTTCACTCTCTCTCCTCCATTAAAATTCCAATAACCAAAACCTTATACCTCCCATTCAATACCCATTAATCCAAATACGTTTATGCCATGAACCACCTTCCACCACTAGCAGGTGGTGGCCTCCCACCAACCGGAATAACCTCACCCATTTAAACCGGAGCAGAAGCCCGACAGCACCCGAATCCATCCGTAACCTTCCTACTACTCGGCACAAAACCCATAACTTGCGTCCACGCAACTGAAGCACCTTATACCTTTGACTTACTTAAGTCTACATTGTATAAGTGCTCAACTAATTTGGAAATAGTGACAAAATTGGTTGTCTAACCTAGAATCCAAAGAACCTCAGAATTATTCTCTCTAATCCTCTTCAATGATCCAAGAAGGTATAAATTGAATCACACTACACACATTAGAAGTGCATACATGTGTATATTTTGCTTAAAATTGATTGTGTGTTAAATTCCCCTTAAAATGTTGTTTTAATAATTTTTTTGGGAATTTTTAAACATTTTTAAAATAATGTTTTCATTAATAAAAGTGTGATTATAAACTTTGTGGGGTTAATATGCTATTTTGAAAAATTCATTTTTCATTAGAAAGTTTGATTGGGTAGAATATCAAAGCGCTAGAGACTTCAGGGTGCTGCCTGTAATTATTTTTGACGCGCGTTTGCAAGCCAATTATATGCCAACACTTGTCACGTTCCTGATGTATCATTTTGTGTTTGTTTTGTGAGAGGGTTGCCTGGTGGTTTGCTGATCGTTAGATCAAACCTTATCGATGGCCTGCATGTGTTTTAAACCTATCCATGTGCTATCACTGTGGACCAATCAACTTCGTCTTAACCACCGCCTTATTTTAACCCTTGGATCTAGCCAATATTAGGAAGACCTAATCTCAGCCCTTGATTGCCTTCGTCAATCCAGAACCTTCTTCCACTCCTATATAAGCCCTCTAATTCTCAACCTTTCAAGACTTTTGGCAGTCGTCATTTTAGAGAGAAAAAAAAAATTGAGAGAAGAGAGAAGTGAGAGAGAAGAGAGAAAAGAAAAGAGAGAAGAGAGAGAAAGGGAAACTGTGTTAGCCAAACCCTAACCCTAAACACTTCAAATCTGATTCAAACCTTCGTATATTCAAAACCCCAAACACAACCTTGAGTGTTTGAGAGAGAGTGGTGTTACTGGTTTGTTCATATTGAAGCCGTAACCTCTTGATCTGTGATCTTATTACCAACTTAAACATTTTTGTGAAGATCTGTATTTCTTCTTCATAGAAATTGTAGATCTACACTTTGCATGTTATGTTTCACTAGATCTGCATGTTTCTTTCTCGATTTAAGAAAATCTTTACTGATTTAGTTTTGTAAATGTTTTATGGTTTCTATTCTTATGAAACTTAACCTTGACCTAGTTGGATTCACACTTGGAGATTTTCAATCTCAAAAATATTTTTAAAACAGAGATTGATTAAGATCTTGACCGATTTAGAAGCAAGATATCCGTGGAATCTGGGATATATTTAAAGGTCAAAAAGGTTTCAAGTTCTGTAAGAAAGAAAGAAATAAAAATCACCGCATATAGTCTTTATATGTAATTTTCTAGGACTGTCTTTAAAAACTAAGTGTGTGTGAGTTCATGCATGTTGATAGGAATCACATCACAAACACTTAACACACTACCACACTGGAAGTGTTGTGAATAAGATCAAAGATTATTGAGTCGACGCAAGGAAGCTAAAGCAAAAGGAAGTTATCAAACTGGAAGAACATCATCAACAATCAGATCTATGAGAAGTTAGAAGGACACTAAGTGGGGTATATTCCTAAACTTAGAATAGGTTGATTTGTGTGCATGTATGTTGTATTGTTAGTAACTGTTATTTGTTGTTAGTGGATTTTTTTAATTTTGTGACTTAGAAGTCACCGTGGATGTTTCCTCTATTGGGAGAGGTTTTACCACGTTAAAAACTGTGTGTTCTGATTATCGTCATCTCCTCATCTCATTCTATAGTGTGCTGAATTTTTGAAACTATCTTAGTTTTAAAACTGATTACAAAATCTTGATTATTCTCGTACATAAGTTTTTGTAAACACATCTTGTTGTTTATAAGTTTTATTTTCAAAAGAAAAGGGTTTCTTCAACAAACATCTCGGAGTTGCTTATACAGTTTAATCTTGTATTAAACGGCATTAGCAACGTTTTCAATTGGTATCAGAGCCCTGTAAACTTTTATTTCAAAAGGATCTTGTGTTTCTGAAATCATTTTCTGAAAAATCCTAACTATGGACGAGAAGAATGAAAGGTTTGGTAATCTGTCCAGACCTCCACTCTTTGATGGAAAAAACTTTGCTTACTGGAAAGTAAGAATGGTTGCCTTCATTAAAGGGACTTTAGGAGATGATGTCTGGGACATTATTGAAAATGGATATACTTATCCTACTAAACCAGCCACTGAAGGAAGTGATGAGAGGGTAAAGAAAATCTTAAGTGAGTTTACCCAAGAAGAGAAAACTATTTCTCGCAATAACAATAAAGGCAAGAATGCCATTTTTATGCCTATTAATGAGTATGAGTTCAAGAGAATCTCATCTTGTGACACTTCTAAGGAAGCTTGGGACACATTAATCACTGCTCATGAAGGAGACTCAAGAGTTAAAGCTGCTAAAACTCAAATTCTTACCCAGCATTACAACTCTTTGATTATGTCTGACTCTGAGTCTTTTGATGACTTTTACATGAACTTAACTGATATAGTTACTAAGTTGCATGTTAATGGTATTACATATGATAGGAATGAGATTGTTTCTAAAATTTTAAGATCATTACCACAAAAGTTTGACAGCAAGAGGTATGCTATTGAGGAGATGAGTGATCAAAACCTCACCCCTGAGTTACTCAGTAGCAAACTTAGGACTGTGGAAATGGAATTAGATTTTAAGAAAGAATTAAATCAGTCTCAAAGAAAATAGCCCAACTCTAACTTGAGTTTTTCCTCTAAAATATCTAAGCATGAGACTAATCTGACCAACTGTGACTCTGATGCGGAGTGTGATATAGACAAACTAGATAATCAGATTGCCTTAATGTCTAAACAATTTAAGAAAATCATTAAATTTAGAAACAAACAGACATCTAAGCAAGGCAAGCCCAATTATCCTACTGTGTCTAATCCCAAACCTCATGAGAGAGGCCTTGACAAACATCCTAAGGACAACAACTTCAGATCTAACAGAGACCTTAAAAAGATTGAATGTTTTAGATGTGGGAAACTAGGTCACATTGCTCACGATTGCAGAGTTAATCTGAATAAAACCAACACACACAATAGAGCCAATGTCTGTAAAACTTGGGATGATTCAAGTGACTCTGATGAAGAGGAACTTGAGTCATCAAATGTACTTGACCCTTGCATGTCCTTTTATGCTAAGATCATTTACAATGATGATATGCCTGTGTGTGATAACGATGCTCCTACTCCTGCTTGTGTGAATACTGCTTTGACTGGCCTAGATGCTTTATTATCTGAAAATGTTGCTAGCTCTAGCTCCGTGTGTGTGAGTCAAAGTGATCTTGATAACGACGATGTAAATGGGTGCGTGAGTACCAAAACTGAATCGTTAGGGGTCACTACACACACTTCACTTAGCGACTCAGACACAGATGACCTCCCAGATATTCATACTTTGTATGCTAAAACTCTTAAAAAAGGCACTAGACTGGAGAAGATTGTTAGAGACCTGACTAAGAAATTAGATGATCTAAGTCTTATTATGAAGCTGAATGCCGAAGAGTACACTAACAAGTGTATGTCTCATCAATATGAAATTGAAACTTTTGATCATAAAATAAAAGAGTTAACCAAAACTAATGAAACCCTGGAAATGAAATACAAGGGAACATTATTAGAACTGGAGGAAGCAAAAACAAAGACAGCTACTGTTTTAAAAAAAAATTCTAAGTTTGAAAACAATTCAAATTGTTTCACTGACTTTGTTGTTGACTCCAAGACCAATTCTGATGATAGAACCGGTATTGGATTTTGCCCTAAGAATAAACCACAAACTAAAAATTTTGAACCTATTAAGTTTGTGTCTGGGGGCAAAAGACCAATCGAAACATGTCCAGACTTTCATTTTATTAAAAAAGAATTTGATCAAAAGGAACAACAAAAAGACATTGGAGATTCTAGTAACTCTAAGGTTGACACTACACTTGAGACTAAATACGTCTGTCCTTTGATCAGAAAGGCTGAATCTACCTTTAAGACCATACCTCCTAGGAATAAGAATTCTGAACAGAATGCTGTTAAACCCATCTTTAGAAGTTTTCCTAAGGAAGTTCATCCCTCAAGCAATCAATATTGCTCCTATTGTGATATTTATGGTCATTGCTTTGAAGGTTGTTATGCTAGGCGTCTAAACACCCCTGTGTACAACACTCCTGTTTACAAGAACTTTAACTATTCTAGGAAAAATCGTAACCATTATGTCCTTCCTAGACAACCTGACAAGAACTCTAACTACAGGAATAGAAAGACCAAAACTAAGAGTTCATTTAAGAGAAAGGCTCCCAGAAACTTTCTTAAACCAAAAGCTCAACTTTTCCACAAAAATCAGTTTGTTGCTCCAAATGTTTTTCGTCAAAAAGCTGCTTCTCGAAAATTTTATCAAATGAGAGCAAACTTTCGCAAAATTAAAAATTAGAGCTATTTGGGTTAGAAAAGATGATCTTTTACCCCAAATGAAGTGTAACATTGTTATCACTGCCTTAAAGGCTGAACACACTATATCTGGTTGGTATTTAGATTCAGGATGCTCCAAACATATGACAGGAGATGAAACCAAACTCTTAAACAAAACCAGATTTATTGGAGGCAAAGTAGTTTTTGGTGACGGAGTTTCATCCCAGATCATAGGTAAAGGAACCCTAAAAGAAGAGGGAATGCCTGTTCTGGAAAATGTACTATTAGTTAAAGGTCTTAAATCCAACCTCCTAAGTATATCACAATTTTATGACTCTGACCATACTGTTACCTTTTCAAAGAACAATTGTAAAATTCTAAATGATAAAGGTGAATGCATTATTACCGGATTTAGAACACCTGATAATTGTTATACTGTCAAGACTAGTTCTGAAACCTATAACATTGTCAGAATGAATGACAATGAAATCTGGCATAATCGTATGGGTCACCTAAGTTATGATATCCTTGGTAGATTGTGTAGTCAAGAGATTGTTAGAGGAATTCCTAAAATTAAACCTATTTCCAGTGTTGTCTGTAGTCATTGCCAGGAAGGAAAAATAGTTAAGACTTTGCATAAAAAGGTTAAAGACATTCTCACCTCTAAACCTTTAGATCTCATCCATATGGACCTTATTGGTCCCTCTAGAACTGTTAGTCTTTGTGGACACAGTTATATCCTTGTCATGGTTGATGATTTCACACGATTCACTTGGGTTGCCTTCTTGAAACATAAATCTGACACGTTTCAGAATTTTTTGAAAATTTTACTAAGAATTGAAAATGAGAAGGACACACAAGTCAATCGCATTCGTAGCGATAGAGGGGGAGAGTTCATAGACATGAGAATAGTTGAATATTGTGACTACCACGAGTACAGACACGAATTTAGTGCCCCTAAGACTCCTCAGCAGAACGGTGTTGCCGAAAGGAAAAACCGAACTCTTCTAGAGATGGCACGTGTCATGCTGCATGCCAAATCCCTACCTAAGTATTTCTGGATAGAATCTATTAGAACTGCATGTTATATCATTAATAGGGTTTATCTTAGGAAAAACACTAAACAAACTCCTTATGAGTTGTGGTACGGTAAGAAGCCTAATCTGAAATATCTAAGAACTTTCGGAAGTCAGTGTTATGTCTGTAAAGACAGAGAACATTTGTCTAAATTTGAGACGCGTGGTGATAAAGCCATCTTTTTAGGTTACTCTCCAAACAGTCGTGCTTATCGTATATACAATCTGCGTACTAAGACCCTTATGGAATCGATAAATGTAATTGTAAGCGACACTATTGTCGAAAATAAGATATCTGAATCACCTATTGTGGTCGAATCTGAAAATGATTTTAAAACTGATTCACCAGAAATAGATGACTCATTACCTATTGAGAGTCCAGAAGTACTTGGTTGGGTCTCTAAAGATCATCCCATTGACAACGTGGTCGGTAATCCTAATGAGCCAGTTCGTACTAGATCCCAGTTAAGAAATTATGCTAATTATGCATGTTTCGTCTCCCTTGTGGAACCAAAAAATGTTAATGAAGCATTGAATGACACACACTGGATTTCTGCAATGCAGGAAGAACTTTTACAATTTGTCATTCACGATGTCTGGTATCTTGTACCGCGGCCTCAAAACAAAAATGTTATTGGCACACGTTGGATCTTTAAGAACAAATCTCATGAAAATGGGGTAATCCTTAGAAACAAAGCTAGACTAGCTTCTCAAGGTTACTCACAAATAGAAGGGATGGATTTTAGCGAGACATTTGCCCCTGTCACTCGTCTTGAATCTGTTCGACTTCTTTTCGCCATAGCGTGTCACTTAAAATTTACACTTTATCAAATGGATGTCAAGTCTGCCTTCCTCAATGGAATTCTGTCCGAAGAAATGTATGTAGAACAACCCAAAGGGTTCATTGACCCTAAATACCCTGATCATGTCTTTCGTCTAAAAAAGGCTTTGTATGGCTTAAAACAAGCTCCTCGAGCTTGGTATGAACGCATTTCCAACTTTTTGTTGGATAAGGGTTTTAAGAGAGGAGGTAATGACCAGACCCTCTTTGTCAAACATTTTAACAAACATATTATTATAGCCCAAGTCTATGTAGACGATATCATCTTTGGGTTTACTTCAACATCTGAAGTTAAATCCTTTTCTGCTATTATGCATAAGGAGTTTCACATGTCCATTATGGGGGAGCTACAACTTTTCTTAGGATTTCAAATGAAACAGAATTCTGATGGATTATTTGTCTCTCAAACCAAGTATGCCTTAGATCTTGTTAAGAAATTTGGTTTAGATAATGCTAAAGTTGCCAAAACGCCTATGAGTACTACTGTTAAATTATGTAAAGATGAAAATGGAAAGTCAGTTGATTCCACACTTTATCGTAGTATGATTGGTAGCCTACTCTATCTAACTGCCTCACGACCAGATATAATGTATGATGTATGTCTGTGTGCTCGTTACCAAAATAACCCTAAAGAGAGCCATTTATCTTGTGTAAAACGTATAATAAAGTACATAAAAGGCACTCTTAATCTTGGACTTAGGTACACTACTGATACCTGTAGCACCATCATAGGGTATACTGATGCTGATTGGGCCGGATGTACTGATGACAGTAAAAGTACATCAGGTGCCTGTTATTATGTGCAATAATTTAATAGGTTGGAGTAGCATAAACTGAATTGCACATCTTTATCTACGGCTGAGTCCGAATATATAGCAGCAGGAAGTTGTTGTGCTCAATTGTTATGGATCAAACAAATGTTAAGCCACTATGGGATTAAAGAAGATCAGTTACAATTATATTGTGACAATCAAAGCGCTATTAACATATCTAAAAACCCGGTTCAACACTCGCGAACTAAGCATATTAAAATAAGACATCATTTTATACGCCAACTTGTTGAGACTAAGGAGTTAGAAATCCATTACCTACCTACTGATCTGCAACTTGCATACATGTTCACTAAACCTTTAGATTATAACAGATTTCTGTATTTGCGTAATTCTATAGGTATGGTATGTGCTGATTAAACTCTTAAGACCGTAATTTTTACCCTTTGTCCATTTGAGACAAAATGGGGGAGAAATTTGAATCTTACGGGTTCAATGTTTTGTTCACATTTCATCTAAACTGCTTGATCTTAGTGTGCATATTTGTAGGAATCTCTTCTACTGATTGTCTACCATTTCTAGTGTACAAATTTGTAAATAGTTGAGTTATGTAATTTTTGACTTTCTAGGAAATGGGTAGATAGTATCTTTTGTATAGGACTAGGTTTTTTTTTTTTTTTGGTTCCCTAAGAGTTTCAGCTAAACTCAAAGGAGATTTTGTCTCATATTTCCAAAGGGGGAGATTGAAGCACCTTATACCTTTGACTTACTTAAGTGTACATTGTATAAGTGCTCAACTAATTTGGAAATAGTGACAAAATTGGTTGTCTAACCTAGAATCCAAAGAACCTCAGAATTATTCTCTCTAATCCTCTTCAATGATCCAAGAAGGTATAAATTGAATCACACTACACACATTAGAAGTGCATACATGTGTATATTTTGCTTAAAATTGATTGTGTTAAATTCCCCTTAAAATGTTGTTTTAGTAATTTTTTTGGGAATTTTTAAACATTTTTAAAATAATGTTTTCATTAATAAAAGTGTGATTATAAACTTTGTGGGGTTAATACGCTATTTTGAAAAATTCATTTTTCATTAGAAAGTTTGATTGGGTAGAATATCAAAGCGCTAGAGACTTCAGGGTGCTGCCTGTAATTATTTTTTACGCTCGTTTGCAAGCCAATTATATGCCAACACTTGTCACGTTCCTGATGTATCATTTTGTGTTTGTTTTGTGAGAGGGTTGCCTGGTGGTTTGCTGATCGTTAGATCAAACCTTATCGATGGCCTGCATGTGTTTTAAACCTATCTATGTGCTATCACTGTGGACCAATCAACTTCATCTTAACCACCACCTTATTTTAACCCTTGGATCTAGTCAATATTAGGAAGACCTAATCTCAGCCCTTGATTGCCTTCGTCAATCCAGAACCTTCCTCCACTCCTATATAAGCCCTCTAATTCTCAACCTTTCAAGACTTTTGGCAGTCGTCATTTTAGAGAGAAAAAAAAATTGAGAGAAGAGAGAAGTGAGAGAGAAGAGAGAAAAGAAAAGAGAGAAGAGAGAGAAAGGGAAACTGTGTTAGCCAAACCCTAACCCTAACCCTAAACACTTCAAATCTGATTCAAACCTTCGTATATTCAAAACCCCAAACACAACCTTGAGTGTTTGAGAGAGAGTGGTGTTACTGGTTTGTTCATATTGAAGCTGAAACCTCTTGATCTGTGATCTTATTACCAACTTAAACATTTTTGTGAAGATCTGTATTTCTTCTTCATAGAAATTGTAGATCTACACTTTGCATGTTATATTTCACTAGATCTGCATGTTTCTTTCTCGATTTAAGAAAATCTTTACTGATTTAGTTTTGTAAATGTTTTATGGTTTCTATTCTTATGAAACTTAACCTTGACCTAGTTGGATTCACACTTGGAGATTTTCAATCTCAAAAATATTTTTAAAACAGAGATTGATTAAGATCTTGACCGATTTAGAAGCAAGATATCCGTGGAATCTGGGATATATTTAAAGGTCAAAAAGGTTTCAAGTTATGTAAGAAAGAAAGAAATAAAAATCACAGCATATAGTCTTTATATGTAATTTTCTAGGACTGTCTTTAAAAACTAAGTGTGTGTGAGTTCATGCATGTTGATAGGAATCACATCACAAACACTTAACACACTACCACACTGGAAGTGTTGTGAATAAGATCAAAGATTATTGAGTCGACGCAAGGAAGCTAAAGCAAAAGGAAGTTATAAAACTGGAAGAACATCATCAACAATCAGATCTATGAGAAGTTAGAAGGACACTAAGTGGGGTATATTCCTAAACTTAGAATAGGTTGATTTGTGTGCATGTATGTTGTATTGTTTGTAACTGTTATTTGTTGTTAGTGGATTTTTTTACTTTTGTGACTTAGAAGTCACCGTGGATGTTTCCTCTATTGGGAGAGGTTTTACCACGTTAAAAACTGTGTGTTCTGATTATCTTCATCTCCTCATCTCATTCTATAGTGTGCTGAATTTTTGAAACTATCTTAGTTTTAAAACTGATTACAAAATCTTGATTATTCTCGTACATAAGTTTTTGTAAACACATCTTGTTGTTTATAAGTTTTATTTTCAAAAGAAAAGGGTTTCTTCAACAAACATCTCGGAGTTGCTTATACAGTTTAATCTTGTATTAAACGGCATTAGCAACATTTTTCAGCAACCCCCACCTGCTGCCTTGCCCCGACAGAACCACAACAGATCCAGTGACCTGAACCCTCTGCTCTGAACACCTCGAACCAAATCTGGATGCCCACACCTGGCAGACCCACTTCTAACCTCCAAATCAAATCATCGCCAACCCGCATCCCTGTTCGGAGCCATAACCCAACTCCGGCCAGGCCATATTTGGCCTGAACCATTTCACGTATGGATTCGGGGAAAGGATGCCCTGAGTATTGGGTCGCTGTTGTTAAACCAGGTCAAATATTTTATGAAATGGGTGGAGTACCAAAAAATATAGCCAGAAAGGGCGTTCGTAGTGACTGAGGGGGTCGGAGACCAAGAAGTGAGTTATTTATACCAAGCATTCTTCTTATGGCTAGATCCAATCTCCTGGTCCCTACAGAAAGGAAAAATAATTTCACGCTCTTCCTTTCGGTAGGGAGGATTAGGGAAATCCTATTAATTGCATCTTTCTCTAGACCTCCGGGAAAAGCATGACCATACCCCTTCTTCATAAACTGAGACCCACATCCGGAGTCAACCCGATTGGAGGCCAAGAACAATTCAAGACTCAAACCCATTTCCAGTTCAACCCAAAACCCATTTTCCTACTCTTCAAGCCAAACACGATTTTAGCTGCTAAATACAAAACCAAACCAAAATAAAATGCCACATGTGTTAAAAGCCAACTTATCCCCTTTTACCCAAAATTCCCCCAACACCTTTTAACTCACCTTTACCTCATATATTCCCAGTATACCCTCTAAACCAAATCTAATTTTTATTACCTCCAAAACCCCATGCACATTTTCCTCTCCTCACCATTTCCATGCCCACATGCACTTTAAATTTTCAAAATTACCCTTGCTCCATTGCCCACCATAAATGAAGACTCAGGACCATTTGAAGGCCTATCAAGAGAGTTTTAGAGAGAATCCTAGAGAGAAAAATACTTTATATTTTTAATTTTTTAGGTAGGTTTTTATTTTAATTTTATTTTTTTAGAGACTTATGAGAAATTAATTGTTGAGTGTTTGTATATAATTGAATATTGTGGAAAGCTCAATTTGAATGGATGTTGCTCAATTTCAATGGAGGATTATAGTCCAATTTTGCAAATCAAGTAGACTTGTTTGAAGATTTTTCCTCTTACCCTTCTATTTTATTTGTTTATAGCCTTGATTATTTGTTCATTATGTTTATAATCATGTTAGGCTAGATACCCTTTCAAGGGGTGGGGTGACCATTATTTGATGTTAATCTTACTTTAATTAGTTTATTTAAATTAAATATCTCTTTGATGATTAATTTTGCACTCTTACTTTTGTATTTACGCCTCGAGAGAGGGTAAATGATTTCCGAGAGAAAATTGAAATTCTAGTTATAATACCCATTTTAGCTTCGAACTAGAGATAGGGGTCTCTCAAGTGAGGTATTATGATTTGAATTTCAACTCTAAAATTTATTTTCTATGATTTAAACAAGTCTACTAGATCGATCCTAGCGTGTGATCTATTAAATGATGTTTAGATCTACTTTTCAAGAGTTGTAGGAGTGTTAAATTTAAATAACTAAAACGTTATTAATTAAATTACATTTGCAACGAGAGTTGATTTATGATTTTGATACTAACTTGGGATAATTAATTTTAATTAACTAATTAATTTTGATTAACTAAAATATTTTGAGTCATCCTATCCCTTGATTGTTTTCACTTTCATTTTCTCACTAATCTCATATTTTAGATTTTTATTTAGTTAGATTTTCTTAGTTTTATTTTTATCTCATTTTTTTAGTTAGTTGTTTTCATCTCTTATTTAGTTTAGTATTGTTTCATTCACCTTTGATAATTGTTTAATATTGAAGAAGCTAAAAAAAATAGAAAACGTAAAAAGTCCAAAAAAGAAAATAAAAATTGAATTATAATTGTTTCCCCTCACTTTACCCCCTTGAAATGGATTGATACTCTTACTTACCTCTACACTTTAGTTTGACGTTATATTTTGTAGGTATTTTAATATTTTGATTGACTTGGCTTGAAACAACGACTACACATAAAATGCTTAGTTATCAAATGGCGTTGTTATCGGGAATCAAGAAATTATAGTTATCAAGTAATCAAATGGCGTTGTTGCCATTCTTGGGATCGTGAAGCACTTGAAACGGATTTCATATTATTGTTCATTTTTTTTCGCACTTTGTTGCTTTTTAGTATCATTTTTTATTTTTTTAGAAGGCTTGTATTAGGTTTATTTTATTCTTGGCTTGTATTGCGGTGCATAAAGACACCATATTTTTTATTTTAAAAAATTTTAATAATCGAAGAAAGCTTGATAGGAAAACTGGACCAGGTAGAGAGAGGGTGTCCAAAGGCGAGGATTTAGAAGCATCTCTGCCTTGGGTCGGTAGGACTCATGGGGCCGACTGAGATTGGCGTGATCTCCCCCCGTCTACTCAAATTTTTCAGCACCCCACGGCGTAAAAACCGTGGGAGGTACATTTCTAAACACCCTCGTGCCTCTCCTATTAGCGAGTCCATTATTGTGTGTGCTTGTGTTCTCTTATTGGATTTTTATTATCGCATTTATTTTTGAATGTGTGTGATGAATTAATGAATTAATACCTACACCCGGTCATTCACGAGAAGTGATTTCATCACCCGACTCACTCGCTTACCAATTATGTGCTACCTTAGCCATCATTAACTTTAAAATCAATCAACTAGGTAGCCCAATAGAAGAACATTTTTGTAACGACAATCACTCAGATAATTTTGTGATTTTTTATCGCCGGCGGACTTAATTATAATTTGACTACCCTTTCACTAATTTCCAGCTAAAAATTGGGTATGTGTTAATTAGGTTTTATCCTTGACTTGCGTGTGTCCAATTCATTTTTCGGTAATCGATTTTAGTGAGTTCGTCAAAATTCAAAGAGTCCATATTTTTCCCCACCTTTTCTTCCAAAAAATCCAAAAATATTTGCTTTGTTTATTTTTATATAAAAAAAATCAAAAACAATTTATTCCTATATTTTTTTTAGAAAATCCAAAAATATTTTCTTTCCTTTGAAAAAATTTAAAAAAACTCCACAAAAATATTTCTCTCCCATGGCCGAAGAATGTCCTTTACGGGACTACTTTGGTCATTTTCTATTGACACACGACACATGTGAGAGTGATCCCGAGCCGTCTCTTTATGATATTCTTAGTGGTCACATCTCTCCCACGAGTACCGTTGGTACTCTTGACCCATCTATGCGCAGACCTCTTATTCCATCACCCTCGGTGTTAAGTGTCGACATGTCGCGTACCTTGTCATGCACCCATTGTTCCTATGCCGACCACTTATCCCATGAGTGCCCGTACTTGTCATATCCCTACGAACCCACCATGGAACATGTGTATCCATATGACACTATTCTGAAACCAACCTCAGCCTACTATCCTGATATACCCAATTCCGAGTGGTGTGAGTACCCCAGTTATTCGTGGAGGCCTGATCACCTTTCCACGCAATCCGAATTCCAACCCTATGTTTTGGATCCTCACACGTTCCAACAGTCGTCATGGAAACCTTGTGCAACCCACTATGATCAGTCCCCTCACTATGCACCCCATGATTATTAACCATTTGTCTCTCATGGATATGCTTCTCACGTGTATAACACAATTGGCCCCACTTCACACATTTCATTTGAGTATTCTCCATATAGTCATGATAGTAGCAAGTTGTGTCCACCTTAACCACCACCACCACCCGTCACTCCACCACCACCATCCAAATCCGCACTCGAAAGCCTCTTGTTAAAATTCATACTCGAGCAAGAGCAAGCCACTCAAATCCAAAATCAATCTCTCCAAAGGCTTGAACAAAGGATAAATGAAATTGAGTGTGAGAGAGAGTCGTACTTTCCCTTAAGTCAACCCATTATTGCCCCCATGTGGAGCGATGATGCGTCGTCTTATGCCACGGATTTTGAGTGTGACCAACCCTACCACCCCGAGAATCTCGAAGTTGATACCATTCCATGGTTCGGGTCCCAAGTCGATAATTGTGTTGACTTACCTTTCATTAGTGAGACTGATCTAATATCGCTTTGTCCAAATGAACCTACCATTGAGGTTTACCTTCCCTTTCCCGTCGAATCCAAAACAATGCCCAAGTCTACACCCATTGTGTAAGGACATTTTTGTCCATTATCAATTTGGATGTCGTACGCCGTTACACCGTTGAAGAAATTCAAGATCGCATCTACATCAACGGATCCGAATATCAAAGTGTCTTCAACATCATAGCCTCTGCGAGAATGAACTTGGTAAAATTTTGTTTTTACGTTCCTTAAAGTTCATATTTAGTATTGGGAAATTTTTATAAAATGTTTTTTATAAAAATAAGAAGTAAGTTTTTTCAAGCAAAATGAGGCTTTTAAATTTTTTTTCGGGGAAAACCGGACCGGTCCTCCTCCCTACCGGACCGATCCGCCCTCTACCCGGACCGATCCGCCTTGCTCGAAGTCCAGTAGACCCCGGATCGAATGCGAACCGATGGGGCCGTATTTTAAAAGAACCGATCCGGTAAATCGGACCGATCCGCCTCCTAGCCGGACCGGTCCGCCTTGGATAAACTCGAGCAGTTCCATCAGATTTTTATCCACCATCTTATATTTCCTATATATATAACTATTCCGATGGTGTATTTCTTTAAGTCTTTGAGAAAACGTTTTTAAGAGTACAAACACAACAAGACTTCAATTTTTGATGTGCCAAACATCTTTTTGATTCACACACAAAAATCCCAATTACTTTTGTGAATCTTTTGGAACCCTAGAACACAAACTTTGTTATTGTTCACCTTTGTGGAGAGATCTTTGCAACCGAGCGCTGCGTGTCATTGCCGAGGGAGTCTCTACAAAGTTTTATGGCTGCGTGTCATTGAGGAGAGCTGCGGTTCTACCTTTGTTGTTTGGGCTGCGAGTCCTTGGAGGGTGCTGCGTGTATTCTCTTGCTGAGTTGAAGACTGCGTGTCTTTGTGGGTTGGCTGCGCGTTGATCCATTGCAGATTTCTCTATGTAATTGTAAGTTGCGGCTTGTATATTCATAGTGAAATAAAGGTTTTACCCGAAAGGGGTTTTTTCCTGAATTCTGTGTCTCAGCTTATTTTTTGTGTCACATGCTTTATATATTTATCGGTTGACACACGCACCTTAGATGAATGATTAGGGGCTGAAATTAAATAAGTGTGCTATATTAGAAAGTTGCGAAGTTAATCAATTATCACACATAATTCTCGCGTTTTCACATTGGGCCTACTATGTGTGTTCTCGAGGAACCACTTCATTATAGGTTAGCTCCGGCTACGAGTGCTCACCGTTTTCTCGAGATTGAATCTGAGATGGTTTCTACCTCTCCGGATATAGATCATGTTCCACCATTCTTGGCTCATCTTCAACCCATTATTTATAGTGATTCCTCTATCTCCGATCTTGGTGCCTCATTTGAACCAACTACCCCACTCATCGGTGACATAATGGTGGATAAGTTGATCACTCACTCGTTTATTTCCACACTTCCTCCTGCGAGTGCCCTTGAGGATCACTCCGCACCTCATGAGGAGTGTGTGTCCCCTACTCTTGAGTTGGATCATCTTCCCCCACCGTTTATCCCACCCGATACACCATTTATCCCATCGACCCACCCATTATCCCTTCCACCCACCACCTAGTTTGGATCTAGATCTTGTACCATGCATGTTCCCAACCATATATTTAGATCCAAACCTAAAACCACCCTCAACCATTCAAGAGAGTATTTAGAGTGATACTCTCCACTTCTGTGACACCGAGCTTATTCCTCCATGCACACCACTTTCTTGTGGTGTTGATTTCTCTTCCCGTCAACTCCCTGGTGTGTCACGACGTGACCATTATCATCCCCCATTTATAGAACGGTCGTGCAATTTCTATGATCCCCACCCCATTCCACTTTTCCCATCATTTTGCCTCCCTCACCAACTAGAGAACCATTCTTATAGGGCCCTTAATTCCCTCATCTTTCGGCTCAATAAAGCCCGTGATCGATTCCTCTTCACCCTTACCCTAATACTCACCCGTCCTTGGTCCACCGATGCTTTGCATCGTGTGATGCACTTTGCCATACAAGTGTATTGACCATTTTTAGCCTTTATCCAGCAAAACTGACGCTTCAGTCTTGTTTGGGGGTGATTATCATCACCCAATTTTTCTACCACCCCGAGCTTTCCTAGTTTCTATATTTAGGGTGAGATTCCATCGTTCTGGCTGAAGACATTAAACTTAGCTCTATCGGGAGGTAGCCCGCGTTTCTTGTACTAGTCTCATCCTTTTTGGGGGTGGTGTTTCACACCACTCACTGCTCTATCACGGTTTATAGACTTGTACACATATTTTTTCTCTTATCATTTCTTCAGGTTTTATTTTTGCTTCATCTGTCCACTTCATTAATGGTTGATTCTGGTAATCTCTTTCCTAGCTTCTGCTTTCAATTTTAAAAATCATTTTTCTTAACATCGAGGACGATGTTCCTTTTTGTTTTGGGGTGAGGAATTTTATCAAAATTGTGCCTCTTTTGAAAATTTTTGATCTTAAAATATGATTTTTAAATTTTCGTGCAGTTTCTTTCATCTCAATTCATTGACGTGAATTTTCTATCATCCATCTTTTTAAGTCTAGGAATGAAGCTAAATGATTTATCTTTTATAAATAGCTTATGTAATATGTAACAAGGCATGTTGCACCATGAATTTCTAGACTCAATTTTTTTTTGCACGTATCACGTCACTACGGTTTAGAGTTGAAGAGTACTACAATTCCCAAGAGAACCTTAAGGATCATTAGTAGAGAATTTAACTTGTGAGATTCGTGCCTTTCACCCTTTTAGAGTGTTTTACGCAATATCCAAGTCACAAGTTGATTCAACTTTCTTTGGATCCGCACTTAAATCGTTGTATGATCTCATTATTCTTTATAAAAAAAAACTAGCTTGATCACTGAGAACGACATCACTTTCGAGTCGTAAGAAACACGTGTCTTGAAATTTGTCCCGATTACTACATCTTCACCTTATACCTCCCATTCACTTCACCCATTACATTCCAATGCTATTTCATATTCCCATCTATTTCCCTCACCATCCATATACATTCCCCACTCCTTCATATATCATCAACCATCATTTTGAAAAAGAGTGTTTCCAAATGTAAAATGTCTTCAGTGTTGAGAGTATAAAAAAAGAGAAAATCAAAAATAAAAGAAAAATAGCAAAAATAGAAAAATAAAAGAGAAAGAGAAAAGAAAATAAAAAAGAAGAAGAGAGTTTTGTAGTTAGTTCCTGTGTAATGAAGACATTTGTGCCTAAAAGTATTATGCACTCTCTCACATCACATATCCCATTTCATTTCCCCCTCACCCATTATCATCCATGTTACCCTAGGTGTTCGGGAAAATGAAAGTCAACGTAGTGAATAACTCGACGTTCTCACTTAATATTCTTTCATGAGATTAGTTTTCTTTCTAAATGTTCATTCTTTCTTATATGTATGTGAGATGTTTGACCTTGCTTATATTTACGCACCTCCTCACACACAAGAGCGATACACTTACCCTAATCTCGAGAGTTCGGTTGAGAGAGATATATCCAGTGAGATTTTGAAGTTGAAGTGTTGATTCCGAAAAGGCAATCTATGAATTACTTTTATGATACTCGGCCCATTTGACTGATTCACACTACACATGTTGAGTTCTAGGAAGGATGTGACCTGAGTATTCACATAGCTAAATTTTTTATGCACTTCTAGCTTGTATTCTCAAAATAATTCTCATGTGATGGATTGTACAATTATTCTACGTCTAATTAGAGATTGGCTGTCATTTGCAAATAAGAATTTTATGGGCATATTCCCTGCAAACCCTCACGAGACAAAAGTCGTCCTGTAGGGTAACCTATAGGTTTAAAGGCTTGTTGCACATGCTAAGTGCAATCGCAAGTGCCCGCGAAAATGGTACACTTTTGGTTTCTTATCTTTCTATTTCTCTATATCTTATTGCCCGATGACTAGCAACACTCTGTTTGGGGATGGTGTGATAAGCACCCAAAAATGTACATTTTATACCCCGAATAGATGTATTTTAGTTATTAATTCTCGACAATAATGGTCTTATGCGCGTAAATATTTAATGTGTCGGTTTGATTGCAGTTGCGGTGTCAAAAGTGTTATTTCAAGGGAAATTGCATCAAGAATGGAGCTAATTACCAAACCCGCAACCCTAGCCTACCCTAACCTAGCGTAAACCATGTACCGAGCTGTGTGTGTTTGATTTTTTCCCATTTTTATTTTATTTTATATTTTTAATTTTTAGTTTGAGTCATTTTTTTAGGATTTATTTTAGATATATTTAGAATTTCTACAATTTATTTTCTATTTTTATATTTCTTTTTATTTAGTATAATTTTATTTTTATTTTTATTTTTATGAGTTTTTAGTTTTATTTTATTTGGAATAGTTTTCTTTAGGAATTCATTTATTTTTAGTTTATTAGATTTTATACTTGTTTGGACTTTTTTTTTCATTTTTATTAGATTTTTCATTTTTATTTCTTTTGTTTTATTATTTTAGTTTTTTTTAGATTAGGATTTTATTTTTTAGTTAATTTTCTTTTAGTTTGTTAGTTTTATTTTGAGTTAGTTATTTAGGTTTATTTTATTTTTTTGGTGTCCAAATTAAACACACACACCATCACCCAAATCAACTCACTCACACACACCCTAACACACGCCTAAACATATCACCTCACTCATCCCCACCTTATTCCCCTACACCTTCACCACACACAAGCACTCCCAAACCCATCTTCAACCTCCAACACCCACCTTCACTCTCTCTCCTCCATTAAAACTCCAATAACCAACACCTTATACCTCCCATTCAATTCCCATTAATCTAAGCCCGTCTCCCATGAACCACCTTCCACCACTTGCAGGTGGTGGCCTCCCACCAATCGGAACCACCTCACCCATTTAAACCCGGGCAGAAACCCGACAGCACCCGAATCCATCCGCAACCTTCCTACCACCTGGCACAAAACCCATAACCTGCGTCCACGCAACCCCCACCTGCTGCCTTGCCCCGGCAGAACCACAGCAGATCTAGTGACCCGAACCCTCTGTTTGGACCACCTCGAACCAAATCCGGATGCCCACACCTGGCAGACCCACTTCGAACCTCCAAATCAAATCATAGCCAACCCGCGTCCCTTCTCGGTGCCATAACCCAACTCCGACCAGATAATATTCGACCAGGCCCATTTTCCACCATACCCCTTCTATATAAATCGAGACCCACATCTGGAGTCAACCCGATTTGAGTCTAAGAACAATCCAAGACCGAAACCCATTTCCAGTTCAACCCAAAACCCATTTGCCACCTCTTCAAGCCAAACACGATTTTAGTTTCCAAATACAAAACCAAACCAAAATAAAATGTCACATGTGTTAAAAGCCAACTTATCCCCTTTTACCCAAGATGCCCCCAACACCCTTCAACTCACCTTTCCCTCTTGTCTTCCCATTATACCCTGTAAACGAAATCTGATTTTGATTACCTCCCAAACCCCACGCACATTTTCCTTACCTCACCATTTTTATGCCCACATGCACTTTAAATTCTCAGAATTACCCTTGCTCCATTGTCCACTATATATGAAGACTCAAGACCATTTGAAGACCTATCAAGATAGTTGTAGAGAGAATTTGAGAGAGAGAGAGAGACACTTTTTATTTTTTATTTTTTTAGGTAGTTTTTTATTTTAATTTTATTTTTTAGAGAATTGTAAGAAATTAATTGTTGAGTGATTCAATTGAGTGTTTGAATGTAATTGAATATTGTGGAAATCTCAATTTGAATGGATGTTGTTCAATTTCAATGGAGGATTATAGTCCAATTTTGCAAATCAAGGAGAGTTTTTTGAAGATTTGTCCTCTCACCCTTCTATTTTTTTGTCTATAGCCTTGATTATTTGTTCATCATGTTTAAAATCATGTAGGCTAGATACCCTTACAAGGGGTGTGGTTACCATTATTGATGTCAATCTTACTTTAATTAGCTTATTTAAATTAAATATCTCTGTGATGATTAATTTTGCACTCTTACTTTTGTATTTACGCCTCGAGAGAGGGTAAATGATTTTCGAGAGAAAATCGAAATTCTAGTTATAATACCCATTTTATATTCGAACTAGAGATCGGGGTCTCTCAAATGCGGTATTATGATTTGAATTTCAACTCTAAAATTTATATTCTACGATTTAAACTAGTCTACTAGATCGATCCTAGCGGGTGATCTATTAAATGATGTTTAGATATGCTTTTCAAGAGTTGTAGGAGTGTTAAATTTAATTAACTGAAATGTTATTATTAAAATTACATTTTCAACGAGAGTTGATTTGTTATTTTGATACTAACTTAGGATAATTAGTTTTAATGAACTAATTAATTTTGATTAACTAAAATATTTTGAGTCATCTTATCCCTTGATTGTTCTCACTTTTATTTTCTCACTAATCTCATATTTTAGATTTTTATTTAGTTAGATTTACTTAGCTTCATTTTTATCTCATTTTTTTACTTAGGTGTTTTCATCTCTCATTTAGTTTAGTATAGTTTCATTCACCTTTGATAATTGTTTTAATATTGAAAAAGCTAAAAAAAATAGAAAAAGTAAAAAATTCCAAAAAAGAAAATAAAAATTGAATTATAATTGTTTCCCCTCACTTTACCCCCTTGAAATGGATTAATACCCTTACTTACCTCGACACTTTAGTTTGATGTTATATTTTGTAGGTATTTTAAGGTTTTGATTCACTTGGCTTGCAACAACGACTACACACAAAAAGCTTAGTTATTAGTGGTGAGGCACCACCCACACCATTCATTTCCAATTTAGGGAGATGACGGTGACTCCCATAGACGTGTAGCAGTTGCTAGGGTTGGACAGCGATGGGGTGTTGATTGAGGTGGATAGGACTCTGTGGTTTACATCGGAGGCAGTGATGGCGGCGTTGGGTGACGTGGAGAGGGTAGTCTCTGTGGACTCTCTTCGTTTGTCTCTTTTGAGGGAGTCATTATTGAGTTGGAGGATTGATGAGGAGGATGGGAGGCAGGTGCGACAGATGGCTCGTTTGTTTATTCTGATGGTGTTGGGAGATTTCTTGGTGGCAACGAGTGGCGACATCATCCACTTGTGGTTTTTGCTCTTTTTTGTGGGTGTTTTCGAACATCCCTCTTTATGAGTGGGGGAGCTTGGCCTTGGCAACCCTTTATTCTTCTCTTGATGTGTTCAGTCGGTGCTGTCGGCAAAATTTTACTGGCACCATGTATCTTCTTGAGGTATTCTTTATTTTGCGCATTTTCCTTTTTGCGTTTATTCTTGATTTCTTGATTGCTGACCTTTTGTCCTCTGCAAACATGATTCTATAAGGTTAATGGGTTTAACACCCAATTGATAGATTTGAAGGATGAATCTGTTGGGACTTCTGTCGAATATACTAGTGACAGAGGTCCAACTGACAGTCGAAGAAGTCTCTCTCTTTGGAGGTGGTGTGTCAGGTCTTGAACGGCCTGATGAGCAAGCAGGTAAATTCTTCTTTCTTTTATGAGATTATTTTTCCTTTATGATCCCTTTCAATATTGAACTCTATCTACCGGGGAGTTTGTAGGTGGCCTTCTATCCCCGAGGGACGGTCATCCAGCATACGAGGTTGATTAGGGGAATGCGTAACTGCAGTGTCTACTGGCGCTTGAGTTTAGCTACTCTTGTTATCTCGGGGAGAGAGTAGTCCAAAAGGTTGTGGATAAGGATGTTATTGTTCCACCTGTGAGGGCCCCGATGTAAATGAGGTGAGTGGGGGAGATGGCGGATGATGTACGGGTAGCGACGATGATGGGTGAGCCTTACTTGTTATAAACCGACACGATGACGATATTTGATTATTTGGACTTCGTGTAGAGCTGCTTGATGTTGCCCAGTACATATGACATGATGGCTCTCCCTCAAGAAGGTTCGAGACAGCCCATGGGTCCTTCCCATAGCGTAGGTAGTGCGTCGACATCGGTAGCGGCGACGACCTCGGAGGTTCCTTTTGTGTATATGAACCGTCCTTCTTACAATGTCCAACGGGATGATGGAAGGTCGGCCTGTTTATTGCACCATCCTAATCTGATGGATCCGGAGGAGATGGGATTGACAGAGGAGGTTCTCCAACCAACGGTATACTTCTTCATCTATTTGTCTTTTGATTTTTTTTTATCTTTTTTTCCTCAGACTGACTAATATTCTCTTTCTAGTTTTTCTTGAAGAATATTCGAGTATCAACCACCTGGATGAAGGATATTCGGGATTGGATAGCTTCATCGAATGCCCACATTTGGGATGAGATTACGGTTCCTTCTTTTCTGGTGTCGTCTGCCTCATCTAAGGAAGGGTCTGGCAGAAGGAGTGGAGGTACGTCATCTCATCGCAGGGGGAAGAGAGAGCGTCGCATGGAAGGAGGCTCTTAAAGAGAGAGAGGTTGTAGGTGAAGGTAGCTGTGGGAGAGAGAAAGAGAAAATTTATGTGGGTTTGGGCTGAGTCCCATTGTATTTTCTTTTCCTACAAAATCAATGAAACACAACGATATCTATGCAAATAAAATGAAGTTTTTGTTAATTTTTATTTTTTGTGACTTAATGCACATGCTTTTTTTACTATGCTGCTGAGACCGTAAAAATATTAAAAATGATTTGAGAGATAATTTATTTCTAAAACAAGACAAGTAAAAACCATAAAGAGAAGAAAATTAGGAATTCTTTGAGAGTAGAAATTATTTTTATTGAGTTTTTTGGTTTTGACAAAAGAGGAAAAAGGAAAACTTCCAGAAATAGGGGGTTGCCAATTGGCATGCCCATTGTCCTGCCTATTGGCATGTCAGTCCAGTCCAATTAATCCAAGGATTTGATTGCACTTTCTTCAATTTCTTGGCACTTGGTGCGGTAAGTTTTTCTTCGATTTCTGCAGGGGTTTTTCTATGGTTGAGTTTTTTAAGTATAATGTAATACCCCGTAATTTTATTGATTTTATTTAATGGATTAATTGAATTATATGAGAATTATTAATTAGAAATTAATCCGGATTTAAATACTAGAGAGACGTGAGTTGGTATTCGATTATGATGATGATAGTATATATTACTGAGTATATATGGTAATATATGATCATTGAAAGTATAAAAAATGTCAAGAGTTATAAATACGATAATTTGGGAAATTAAGTTAGGATGCGAGTATCAGTCGCGTCAGAAATCAATTTAATTAGATTCAAAAAGTAAATTATAATTTTATCAATCGTATGGTCATTTTGAGTGCTCCAACGTGTCCGAAAGGGTCGAGATAGTCAGAAAACACTAGCCGGGGGTTTAGTTTGGGTCCCGGGGTATTTTTAGGCCAAACCGGCAACTCGGAAGGGTATTTTGGTAATTTTAAAAATTTAGGAATTAAGACCCACGAATTTTAGAGTTTAGTTATATATTATTAGAAAATCCATTAGGGCCATTATCAGTCAAAAGCAAGAGAGTGGGTTACGTGAGTTAGAGGGAAGTTGCAAAAGGGTTTTCAAACCAAAACCACCAGCCACCACTACCATTTTGGATGGAAATTGTGACTGGAAAGAAGAAAGAATCAGCCCTTGAACACCAATAATGAATCAGAACATCAAACTTAAGTCAAGTGATTTGGTTTCATTAGTTTCAATGAATATTTCCTCCATGTTTAGTGTAGAAATTAATATTTGTCTTGAAAGATTTGATGAAAACCCAATGAATTTGATGTACAACCCTAAACCTTGGTTAGGAATTACATGTAGAATTGTTCTGGACGAATTCAGTACCCAAAACATAACTTTTGATGATTTAAAAACGGATTAAAGAGGATAATTATCATTGTTCTTGAAGACAATAGAAAACTAGGGTTTTTGTTGAAGTTTTGATCCATATAAGGCTAATGATTGATGATTAAAAGGTTTTGGAAGGTTAACAATGATGTATTTTGCTTGTATGATGATCCTATAACATTAGATTAGAATTTCATACCTTGTAATTAAGTTTTTGGATGAATTTTGGACTAAAAGAACGAAGTAGTCCGTAGCCCATCTGGTGCGATCGATCGATCGACATTCCCAGAATTGGTTATATTTTTCCCTTTGTGGAACTTTAATAATTTCGACCCTAGAGAATGATTGTTGGGAACTTTGTGAACACTCTTAGACTTGAGGAAGACCAGTAGGTATGTTTTTGAGACCGGAGTACAATTAGGATTCAATTTTGGAAATTATATAAAACCTAATAAGGCTCGTCGAGTGGGATACTATTAGAGTTGAGATTAAATGATTAAATTTTGTATAGTGGATAATATAAGGTTAGTGGCAGAAATGAGGACCTTAAGAATAGTGGATTTAAATGTCGGAATAATAAGAGACTTGGTAACCTTTATGGGTTAGGTTTTAGTACTTGGAATTATGATGTGAGATGTGTCTGCTATCTATATTGTATATTATTCGGAGACTTAAAAAAATGTACAAATTGGAATAACGGTATATGGATGTAGAATATACCTCCATTAATATTATAAGATATCTAATATGTGATAATGCTTAGTATATGGACTTATATGTGTATAACATACCTACCATACGTGCTATCACGGGAGGTCGACTTTTGAACAGGGCCATCTAATCTCTGTGTGCCTACGGGGGGATTTAGATTGGTACCTTAAGGACATAGGGTTTTGAATGACTTATTTGTGAGTTGATAAGTCAGCTGACCATGGGAGCATAGGTATGTGCGTGACCCATGGGTATGTGAACTATGTTCGCCTTCATTATGTGTGAATGTTGCTTATTGAAACGGTTCCTGGGAGATTCGGAATACGTAGTCCTTATGTACGTGATGTACCGGGATTCGATAGCAGAGTATGTGCGCACCGCAGCTTAGCCTAGGGGTGCCCTTATTGTATATTTATGATGAGATTAATATAGTGGTAATTGAAATATATTTTTTATTAAAGTGTAAATGTGAATACTTGGGACATTTTTAGTAGGGTTAAAAATGGGAAATTCACATAATAATTATATTAGGTAAATCTGAGAAATAAAAAGGAAGACTCACAGTTTATATTTAAATGTCTAGTATCGACCCTTATATTAAATAGTAAAGTCATGTGGTGAGTTAGACTAGTTAGTTAGTGGCATAACTAGGACGGGTTACTGATACGTTAGGAGTGCACAATTAGTTGAGAGGTGAGGAACTCATGTGAGTGCACGTAACTAAAATGTATTTTATTTTCACTGTTTAATGTTATTAAACACTGGCTATATTTTAACCTGTTTTCACGTCGGGCTCTGACCCATTTTCTTTCAAATCTATTTTTCTTGTAAAAACCTTTTAGGTGCCCAGCCACAGGGACGCCAAGCTTAAGAGTTCCATTCAAGTGACGTGTTGTCGCGGCTGTGGAAGTTACAAGACCTCAATAGTAGATGCCTCCACTTTCTACATTGACTCCATTTCAAATTTATTCATCTTTAGGGCATGTAGCCCATTTCTTTTAGAGACAGTCTTATCATACTTAGTTTCATTTCAGTTTTGGAGTTAATTCATTTGTTATTCAGACGTTGTATTTGGTTTTATTCAGTATTTGGGATTATCCAGGGGAGTGTTATTCCAGACTCATTTATTATTCCATTTATATTCTTTTGTGACTGTGATGTTATTGTGTTATCATTAGGAAATAAATATTCGATGGATTGCATGTTAATTTAATTGAATAAAATTGGACAACTCACTTTTTAAATATTAGGTGGCTAGAAATTATTTAAATAAATATTTTCGACAGTGATGTTATGAACTGAACCAACTTGAAATTTTGTATTAATTTGAATAAAGGAGTAGGTACCCCGGTATTTAATTAGTCAGGGTGTCACAGGTGGTATCAGAGCATCAGGTCTAGTGTCCTTAGGATCTGTACGGCTTTTATGTTTTCGCGTAGCGTTGTTTGATATAGAGCCCTATATTTTAGGATTGTTGCACTCTTTTGTGTATCTTTCGCTCTTCAGCTATTTTGAGATAATAACTGTGAACTTATAAGATTTTTCTCTCATTTCAGATGCCTCAATGATGTGCAGAGAGAGTTCCCAGGGATGCTCAGCCCGAGCCACAGCCTGCACCAGTTCAGGGTTCCATGAATGCCGCAGAGGTTGCCGCCATCGTAGCCCAGGCGGTAAATGCTGCTTTAGAAGTTATGCAGCAGGCACCACCTCAGGCGCTCGTGGTAGCCCCGGTCTAGGATCATGCATTCCCGTATACTTGGGAACGTGTTCATGATGCCTTTTAGAAGGCACACCCCTCCGAAGTTTGCAGGTAGCTCCAACGTTGTTGTGTCCAGTCAGTGGAAGAAGGACATCCAAAGACACTTGAGGATGTATGAGTGTACGGATGTACATAGTTAGATACTGCATACTTTTAAGCCGGTAGGGTCAGCGTTGCAATGGTGGGAATCCATTACCACCGCAAAGGAGAGAGATGTTCTTACCATTCAGGAGTTTCGGGTGCGGTTTGACTGCAAGTAATTTCCCTCAGCAGTTCATACCGAGATGAGGAGGAAGTTGATGAACCTCAAGAAGGAGGGGAAGACAGTGGCCGAGTATGAGGCTGAGTTCACCAATCTTATGAACATCGTTCTCGATGAGATTCTGACTGAAGAGAAGAAGATACAGAAATTCATAGATGGGTTAACTTGAAGGATCCGTCAGCACTTGCTAGGAAATCTCTCGTTGGCAACTTATTCTGATGTGGTTAACGCAACACTGCTTCACTGCCAGGACCACCGCTTCCACTTTTCAGAGGGTAAGAGATTAGAAGAGTCCATCCATCAGGGCAGGACAGGGGGAAATGGTGCCAACGGGGCACAATCAACTCAGGGTCAGCACAGGCAGAGTGATCAGAGTTCCCAGCAGGGGGATTTTAAGAGATTTCAATATGGAGGTTTTAGAAATGGTCAGGGAGGTTTTCGTCATAGCCAGCAGGGTCAGAACGACCATCAAGGCCAGCATGGCCAACAACAGCAGTTTTAGCTGGGCCAGCATGGTCAGGGGAGGAATGGAAACGGTCATCAGGGCCGTGGACAGCAGGGTCAGAGAGGGGGAAACTTTGTAGGGAAATATTTTATTTTTGTCAAGTGTAGACACCTCATTCTGTTACCCCTTAACTCTCTTTAGGTCCCTAGTACCTCCACTCATCATCGCAAGCCCAGGTCATGTCCCGAGCACTGACCTAGAAGCCATCGGGCACTCCCCGGCTCAGTTTGACCAAAATTCAAACTCTTCATCTTGACTGAGACTCAATGAATCTTCTAAGGGCACTGAATACCTTTTCCAACGGTCCGTCCCGTGTGCGATTCTGACTTACCATGCGGACGAACGATCCGTTTGCGTCCGAAACCTGACCTATAGGCCACCGGGTGCTCCCAAGCTCTGTTTGACCTAAGTCAACTCTTCATCTCAACTGAGGACGAATGAATCTTCTAAGGGCACTGAATACCCTTTCCAAATTTCCATCCCGTGCACAATTTTGACTTTCCATGCGGACGAACGATTCGTTTGACTCCAAGAGGTCACCAAATGCTTCTCGGGCCCGGTTGACCAAAGTCAACTCTCCAAACCGGGTCAAACTCTTTGGAATGTCGAAGTACATCTCCTATCCTTTATAACGGTCGATCCTGTGCGCGATTCCGACTTACCATGCGGACGAACGATCCATTTTCGTTCGAACGATTCCCTGTCCAGCGGACCGACAAATGCTTTCGAGCCACATTTGACCCAAAGTAAACTCCTAAACCCAGGATCGGTCCAAATTAATTTTGAAGGTCTCTGAAATACCTTTCCAACGGTATGCCCCGTGCGCGATTTTGACCAACGGTTTGCCCTCGGCGGCCAATTTTCCAAAAAAAACTGAAGCGCACTACCAAATGGAAGGTCCCAGACCCTGCCTGTCGGCACCTACTGATAGGTAGTGCCATGGCAATGTCGATCGGCAAACCCCTGGGCCTATAAAAGGAGGCCTTGAACTCATTTTCAAGGAGATCTGAGATCATAAGGAAATCACTCTCAGCAAGTCCCATAAACCTCTCTCGAAGGCAGCGTGATTTCAACTTCCAAATCCCTTTTTTACTTCCACTTTTCATCATCCCTTTCATCAAACTTGATGAATTAACCACTATCCATCATCATCCAAGTGCAAGGGCTGCTTTTCAACATTCAAGATCAAGCTCAAAGTCTCCAAGAAGGTCCATCCTTCTCACCTTTCTCTTCAAATCTTCTTAGATTTGCAATAACTTGTTTTATTACTTAAAGCACTTTTATTATTTTATTTCACATATCCTAACATACTTTTTATCTAGTATTATTGCACATCTCCTATTTTCATATAAATAAAACCCAAAAAACAAGAAAAAGAGGGTTTGCTCATAAATTCCAAATAGGGATTCTCACACTTTTTCCACACTTTTTCTACACACACACACACACACTTACAAATAAGAGATTTCTCCATTTGGATTTATGGGTTAAACCCCATCCCTCGTTTTGTATGCGAACTACGTGAACTTTGATGCCTTTATAGGCTACGTAGGCATCTCGGGGTAAAAGTCGAGACTCGAGTCCTTATCTCACTTTTTCTCTTATTTTCTATCTTCTCTTTATCTCATTTTCCATTATATTTTGTATATTCGTTCTTAGTGGCGTATTATTCCACAGGCGTTATCATTCCCTTATAATGATTAACGCAAGGGTAATCGCGCAAATCCAATTTTCTACATTAATCTCACATTCCTACGGATGACTCGCTTTATCTTTTCCATGATACAAGTTGAGTATTCCTACCTCCATTCTATATATATATACACATACACACATATCACGGAGGGAAACATAAAGGAAAATAGCAAATATCCATGAGAGACCGAAAGGGATGAATGGGTGCCTAACACCTTCCCATTTCGTAACCAAGCCTCCGAACCCTTCTCGAATCATTTTGGTTTCGCACGCACCAGTATGTCTTTGGATGCCATCCTTCGGGGTGGATCCCCCTCTTTCTTTTATCTGTTTTGAGTAAAATAGACTGGAGACTCTGAATCTCTCTACAATTTTCACACCTCACAAATCGACGCCGGCCGAAGCGTTCTCCCGAGAGGGGACGCGCGGGACCCGAAGGATCCTTTTTTCCCTCCGCGGCGGGGATCGGGGATGGCCACAGTGGCGACTCCGCTGGGGATGTTCTATATTTTGAGGGCTTGACTCTATTTACATGGATGCTATATTTTGTTATGTTCCCCCCCATATCCGCATGTTCCCCTTTCTCATGTGTATCCCATGCTTATGCTTATATTCACACACTTGTAGGAATTTTCCATGTACACTTTGCACCACGTGCACCTAGGATCACATGTATATCCCCATGTTGCACACATAACCCATCCATACTTGGTGTACCTTTTGGGTTACTCGTACTTTGCTCCCTGTTTGGCATAATCAAGAAAGGCATTCTCATCATAAGATACTAATAAGAGAATCATGCATGATTCACACGATATCACCAAAGAGCATTACTATTGACAAAATTTTACCCAGTAAATGGAGGGTCACTTCGTGATGGGCGCTGGTCCGACAGGTCGCAGTTAGCCTAAGCAATATGACGCTCACCTTCCATTGGCCAAGTACCTTTGACGTATATCGAACGATTCCCCCGTATCGTACCGCTTGACCGAAGTCATGATGGGAGGTATATCGCAGGGAATTCGTGCATGTACGACGAGTATATCGAATTCTCTCTCACACGTACCGTCCCCACGAGGTATATGGTGAGGCAATTCACGTACACTCAGGTATATCAAATGGCTTGTCCACACGTACCGATTGCCCGCAAGTGCAGGACGTATATCGTGGAAGTCACGCCAAAGGGGGGAACCCATACCGATTCACCCAACCAATTGCATGCCCGCATATAGGTGTCAAACCTAGGACACGCACTTTAGATTGTCGATTTTAACCCGAAACTCTGCCAAAATTCCGAGTCGATCTGCTCCCCAATTTTTGTGCATTTTCAAAACGGGACCCTGTCCGCGAGCCTGATTACAAGTCCAAACGTAGCTTTGCATATATTAAGACCCCCACTTTTCCAGGCTCGGGTCCCGTCCGGCATTTCATTTAGGAGAATTAAATAGAAGTGAGAACATAATAATAATAATCATGCTGAGTTCCGTCTCCAAAAACATTTCTCCCTTTTTATCAAAAGAAAATACAAAAACATTTCTCCCTTCTTAATCAAAAATCCAAAAACATTTCTTCCTTTTTATTAAAAATCCAAAAACATTTCTCCCTTTTTATAAAAAAAAATCCAAAAACATTTCTCCCTTTTTATAAAAAAAAAAATCCAAAAACATTTCTCCCTTTTTATCAAAAATCCAAAAATAGTTTCTCCCCTTTTTTCTCAAAAATAAATCTCATCCTATGCCTTCTTAGGTCGATCGCACGCCCTTGGCCTGGCTCCTTATTGGCTTCGGTCTTCAGTCAAATCACCCTGGGGTTTCATCCGCTCCTCTAATACTTCTTCCGAGTTTGGAATCCATCCATCTTATATGGAGAATGCAAATCAAGCACCAGTCATACAACCGGATCTGCCGACGGTCCTAGCTCAGCTCGTGGCCAAGATTGATAACCTCCAAGCTGAGATCCGAGAAATGAAATGAAACCAAGTTCCTATTACTCAAGAGCCCGAGGCCCTATTCCCTCATGCTATGGGTCCACCCGAGCCTATATGGGTCTCGAAAGAATATCAGCACGCCCCACGTGCCCCTCCTACCAATGGGTCGCCGCCTGCCCAGCTTCCGATGTCAAACATTGCCCAGCCTGTGGCTAACCTGCCTATGGTTATTGATCCAAAAGAGGAGGAGTTGAACAAAGTCAAATAAAACCTTAAGATGCTCACCAAAAAGTTTGATCAGGTCAGGATCTTTGGGAATTACATAGACTACACCCACATGTATCCTTATCCTAAAGCGAGGTTACCCGAGAAGTTCAAGATGCCAAATATCGAGAAGTTCGGGGGGAGTGGTCCCCCAATTGTTCATCTTCGCAGTTATCACCGTTCCATGACTCTCTTAGGGGCTTCCGAAGAAGTAATGGCCCAACTGTTTCAGCAAACTTTGAAGGATAGTGCCCTCCGATGGTTTTTATCTCTTGAGGAATTCAAAATCCGTAGCTGGGAGGATGTAGCCCGAGAATTCATGTCGCAGTATAAATACAACGAAGAGCTCGAGGTCACCCGCCGTGATTTAGAGCTGCTTAAATAAAACTCTGGAGAATCAGTGAGTAACTTTATAGCCCGATGGAGGGAAAAATAAGCTACCATGACCAATCGGCCATCTAAAGAAGAACAAGTCAACATAGTAAAGAAGAATTTCTTAGCCCATGTCTGAGCAACCATGGGAGGACAGTACTACCCCCACTTTCGAGCTCTCAGAGAAGCAGGAGTAGAAATCGAGGAAGGTCTTGCCAAAACAGAAGTTGAACCCAAGAAGGTGTTCGAATAGTTCACCCCCAGAAAATATGACAAGCCTGCCAATGCTACAGTCTCAACCATCAACAACATCTCTCAACCAACCACATCATGGGCAAGTCGCCCTGCCCCCGTCCGAAGGGAATACACTGAGCTTCATGTTCCCCTCTCTAAAGTTTACCATGCACTGTTAAGCCGAAACCTTATAAATCCCCTGGATCCATGTCCATTACCCAATCCACTTCCCAGAAACATCAAGACTGATGCTCATTGTGCCTTTCACCAAACTTCTGGCCATACCACCGATCAATGCTTTCACCTTCGGAACATAATCCAAGATCTCATCGATAGGGGTACTATCGCCCCACCAGCCAATCCTAAGCCAAACACTACTCACAATCCACTCCTAAATCACACTAATGCCATATTCTTGGAAAAAACCCTGATTTCGATCCATCAACCCAAATCACACCCCTATACCCTCCTAAACCTCTTCAAATTTACCCATATTTCCTCCTACACCCTACTAGCCCCGCTGATCAGGCACTGTCACTCCTTATTAGAGCATGCATCGCTGTCCGGACCCATTCTGAAAGTGGAGGTATGGAGTTTTCAGAGGTATTAAATCAACTCCTAGAGTTCGGGCTGAAATTTCCCTCACAAATGATTATCGATTGCTAGAGGTTCAGTGCGCTGTTTTTGGAAGTGCAGAAATGGGCCCAAGAGTCAGATAGTTGGGTGATACCAACAGATGAAGTAGGCTTAGATGATGTTGTCCAGATCATGGCAGAAGCAATCGGGTAAACCAACAACATTTGCAGTATCACCAAGTTATTTGGTTCTTTGAAGCTACAAGGGAACCTGGTCCCTTAACCCTTAGACATCCCCACAGAATGAGAAGACCTATATGAGGAAGCTGTTGAAGTCGTGGAATGCATTGACTTCACAGAGGAAAATAAAATTATTTCCACCGGATGGGGGGAAGAATTTGAAGACGCGAATGAAGAACAAGCTTCAGGAAGAACTGGCCCAGTAACCGACTTATATGGGATGATATCATTTGAAGAACTACTCGGATAAATAAATAGGGTGGCAGAGCAGCCTGAGATCGATGAAGAAATGGGATCCATGTTTTTCTCTTCTTCGGTAAATCACATGACTAGATCAGGGAGACATTACCAGGTTCCGAGCTCACTACCAACAAATGACAAGGGGAGGGGCGTTGAAAAACTTCCTATGCCAGAGATGACCATTGAGGAGAGCAAGATCCTCGATCAACTGAAGAAAACTCATGCTAAAATCACTTTACGGGGGCTTTTCATGTCTTCCCAGTTGCACAAAAATGCTTTAATCAAGTTTCTCACAGGACCCATAGTTCCTCCTTCTACCACACCAAAAGAAGCGGTAAATTTGGTCGGATCCTTGACCTCCACCCGAATGCTATCATTCTCTGAAGAGGAAATCCCCAGAATTGGGATGAATCACAATCATGCACTCAACATCTTCGTCAAAGTTATGGGAAAGACCGTGCCGCTTTCTCTTGTAGATAACGGATCCGCTTTGAATGTCTGCCCACTGAGAACCTTCAAATGTCTAGGTCTGAAAGAAAGTGACCTCGCTCCAACCTCCATCGTCACACGTGCCTACGATAATACCCATCGGTAGGTGATGGGATCCATAAAACTTGCAACAGGGGTTGGACCTATAAACCCTATCGTCAAATTCCAAGTCATTGATATCCCGGCTTGTTTCAACCTGTTGCTCGAAAGACCCGGGCTCCACAGTATGAAGGGTGTATCTTCCTCATTCCATCAGAAATTAAAGTTCTTCGCCCACGGGCGAGTCATCACCATTTTGGGTGACGACGAAAATACCGAAGGTGCAAGCATCAGCAGTCCAATTCTTGAGATACAGCATGGGTCAAATGTTATGCTCCTATCAGGATTCTGAGTTGAGCCATCCCTACTCTAGGCAGGGGATGGTTTCAAAGAAAGGGTTTGTCCAGAATATGACCCTCATGGCAATGTCAATGTGATTCATATGTTCAGAAACATGCACTTCATGCCCAGACTGGGGCTAGGACAAAGGCAGCAGGGGTTACTTGAGCCCATCGAACTGAAGAAAGCTTTCCCTCCTTGTGGTTTGGGGTATCAACCATCTAAACCAGAGCTCAGAATGATCCGTTAGTCTCGAACAAAGAGAAGATTAGACTGCATCCAAATTCTCCCAGGTGACTCCCTGAATGGACGATTCATCAAAGAGGGTGATACGACGCAAATATTGCGTATTTCACCCGTTAACCTACGCCTTATTAGTCCCCTTGGGTATCTTAATCCCTATACTTATGCTCGTTAACCAGACAACCTCGGATTTCTATGATAACATGTTTTGCAGGGGTTAATTGAGCTTTTGTAGGTATTTGGATGCTTAGTATGAAGTTCGGACGCTTTCCGGAAATGTTTCGTCGATTTTTGCAGATTCGGGGGCATTTTAGTAATTTCAGCATTCAGGTTTGAATCCTGAGCTCTTCACGGAAGTTGAATCCCTTTGATTTCTCTTCGCGTGGCCGCTAACGGTGCATGATTCCGAGTTGTATCGATGGAGTTATGGCATTTTTAGGATGGTTTTTACTTCAAATTCACACTCAAGGTCACATTCAAGGGCATTTTAGTCATTTCATAATTTGGTTTTTTGGCCCAATGTCTTCTTGGATGTTGTAGTCCTCTGAGTTATCTTCGTGTATCCTCTGACCGTGCCTCATTCCAAGCTATAACGAAGAAATGGCGGCATTTTCCGTAAAACAGGACAAAGCTACAGAATTCAGACCTGTAGGTTGCGAATCGATTCGGCCCAAAACCGAATCGATTCGGAATTCCGCAGAATTGCAGATTCGAACTTCCCCTATTTCCGAATCGATTCGGACCATTTCCGAATCGATCCGGCCCTCCAGATTTTGGGTTTTCTTCCCTTTTATTACAAGTTTGCCATGGGATATTTTGTATAAAACCAATTCTCTCTCATTTGAGAGAGGGGAGACCTACAAATACACGATTTTAGCTTAGTTTAGTTAGGGTTTTTGGGGTTTTGCTTGGTTCTTCTTCAATTCATCTTGGTTTGACATCCATTTGGGTTGTAATTGGTACTTTCATCTTCCCTCTCCATTAATATAGCTTGCTTTTCATTTATTCTTGCTTTCTAGATAATTTTCATGCTTTCATAATTAGGTTTACATGCTTTATTTATTGCTTTCCTAGTTTAGTTAGTGTAAATTAGTTTAATTCATTATGTACCCTTAGATAAATAGGGTCGGGATTGTGTTTCCGTCATTTTCGGGTTTGGACCTCGAAAATTAGGTTTTGTGTAAAATTGCGTTTAATTGAAACAGCGTGTATTAAAGTTGGATTGTTATGCGTTTAACTTTATTTGTCACGCAACTTTAGTGTTTATAGCGATTATTCGAATTTAATCCGCGTGCGACCATTTTCAGTTAAATGTTTAATCTCGCAACTTTGGATTAAATTCCTTATTGCGTGATGTTTATGCTTAATTGAAAATGATCGATTAAATGTTTTCGAACCGAAATTCTAATTAGTAGTTGTTTAGCCCGTGAATGTGTGTATGCGATCCCGATCCTCGCTTTCCTTTTATTTAGATTTAACTTCTCTTTTTTTTTTGTCACCATAACCACCCTATCACCTTTTCTTTTATTTATTTTACACCACTTTTATTCCTGAAGTAATTAAAACAATTAAAATCTAAAATTTAATCACTCCCTGTGGATTTTCGATACCCGACTTACCACTGTACTTGCTTGTCAAGTGTAGTAGTATATTAGGTTTTCTTTGTATCGCGGCGGCGAAACACACGACGATTGTGTCCTCACACGAACACACTTTTACCGCTCGATCAGAGGGCGAGGAATTCCCCTTTTGCGGTTTTCTAGAACCATGATACGACCGCACAGACAAGAAAATAAAACCTGGAATGGAGATATTTTTCCAAGATAATTATCCATGGGACAAAAATTTCCCACACCGCGTATAACCGCCCACCAAAAATATCGAAGAGACTGAGGAAAGTGATTTCGAAGATTCCTTTAACTTGCAGACATTTGGGCTGACACTCTGCATGGTTCATTTAGGCACCACACCACTGGACCCCTCTCATCTGATTAAAGCTGTTGATACACCTATCCTCAACGGGCATGCTGCGTCAGCTCTACCTCTTGAAATCTCCCCTAACTCCAATGTTTACCCTATTTCATCTACTGTTATCTATCCTTGCTCAAATGTAATCGAGACCTCTTTTGATGAGGTTCTCAATGTTGTTTTTCCTATCAATGAAATAAATGAAGATTTTGAGTATCTTGCTGTGCCTTACATTAACTGCTTGGATTCTAATCAAACTTTTGATGATGATGATTTTGCAAATGAACAATTCTTAACTGATCTAAATAAGGTTAATAATAAGCAACATAACCGTGTTCAAGTTAATGAAGAAGAGACTGTTGTTATTAATCTCGGTTCTAGTAGCCAACTACACGAGATTAGGATAGGGGCCACCCTTGACGAGGATGAGCGCACACAACTCGAAGAATTGCTAAAGGAGTCCGTGGATGTCTTCGCATGGTCCTACGACGATATTCCTGGTATCGATCCTGAAATAGCACAACACGAGATCCCCACTCTCCCATATTACAAGCCAGTTAAACAAAATTTAAGAAAGCTCCGCACCAAATGGTCGCTCAGGTCAAAGAAGAGGTGGTCAAATAGTTGAACATAGGTTTCATTCGAGCAATCGAATATCCCATGTGGCTAGCCAACATTCCACCTGTACCGAAATCAGGAGGAAAGGTTCGAATGTGTGTGGATTACCGAGATTTGAACAAAGCTTCTCCGAAGGATGATTATCTGCTACCCAATATCGACATGATCGTGGACAACACAGCTAGTCATGATCTCAAGTCATTCATCGACGGGTTTGCCGGATACAAACAAATCAAGATGCACCCCGACCACCAAGAAAAAACCGCATTCATCACCCCATGGGGAACCTTTTGCTACATCGTTATGCCATTTGGTCTCAAGAATGTTGGGGCTACCTAAAAAAGGGCTGCCACAACCATCCTGCACGATCTTATTCACAAAGAGGTGGAAGTCTATGTGGATGATATGATTATCAAGTCCAAAACTAGATAAGGTCACGCTCCTGCTCTCCGAAAGTTCTTCGAACGAATGCGGCAGTATCAGATGAGACTCAATCCATAGAAGTGCATCTTCGACGTTATAAAGGGAAAACTCTTAGGATTCATGGTAAATGAGAAGGGGATAGAAGCAGATCCCACCAAGATGAAGGCCATACTCGAGATGCCACCCCCCGAACAGAGAAAGAAGTCTGCAGTTTCCTTGGGAAATTACAATACATCAGCCGATTCATCAACTAGCTAACCTTCATTTGTGAACCAATCTTCAAACTCCTCCGAAAGGATTCAACCAAGGTTTGGAACGAGGCCTGCCAAGAAGCTTTTGACCTAATCAAACAATATCTGACCCAACCACCAGTTCTCACGCCACCACAGCCTGGTCTCCCTTTGCTCTTATACCTAACCATAACCGACACTGCAGCTGGGGCTTTGCTAGCCCAATACCTTGAGGACTCCCATAAAGAAAGAGCCATCTATTATGCTAGTCGCAAATTGGCTGGGTACGAGGTCAACTACACTGCTTTGGAAAAGGCATGTGTCGCGCTTGTCTGGGTCACCCAAAAGTTTCCACACTACATGCTCGCCTTCCCCATCAAACTTGTATCCCGAATGGATCCCATTAAATACCTGCTTGAGAAACCCGCCTTGTCTAGTCGAATGGCTCGATGGTTGATGCTCCTAACCGAGTTCGATATCGTGTACGTCATACAAAAAGCCATTAAAGGAAGAGCTATCTCTGACTACCTCGCGAATTACCCCATGGAAGAAGGTGATGTATGGATCTACGAATTCCAAGATGAAAACATCCTTTGCACTACCCAGGACAATCTCCAATGGTAAATGTTCTTTGACGGCGCTGCCAAAAAAAAGGATATGGCATTGGGATACTCCTGGTTGCCCCGGATGACTCTCATACTCCCTTCGCCATCAAGTTGAATTTCCCCTGCACCAATAACATGATGGAATATGAGGCATGCACAGTGGGCCTTAAGGTCTCCCTCAAGAAAGGTATTCAATGCCTTGATGTATATGGGGATTCTTCCCTCATCATCGGTCAAGTGCTCAGAAAGTGGAAAGTCAAGGACGAAAAGCTCCAACCCTTTAACGCCCAATTAGAAGAGTTAGGGTCCCAATTCCGAGATATCACCTTCCATTACCTACCCCGAGCAAAGAATAACCTAGATGATGCTCTCGCTACCTTGGCCTCCATGGTCGACATGCCCGAGGGAACAACAATGACCCCCTTCCAAGTTCAAAAGCAAGACAAACCGACCCATTGCTACCACATTGAGCTAGTCAACTACTGGTACTATGATATTTGGTGCCTCCTCAGGTACGGTAGGTATCCCGAGGGTTCCAACAAGAATGACCGAGCTACCCTCCAAAGGCTGTCTGCCCAGTACATCATCTGTCATAAAACACTACTCAAGAGGAATTTCGATGGAACTCACTTGCACTGTATTGCAGGGGCTGACATTGAAAAGATAATGTAGAAAATCCACAGCGGGGAATACGGGCCCCACATGAATGGTCACATGCTTGCCAAGAAGATCCTCCAACAGGGCTACTACTGAATCACCATGGACCAGGATTGTACCACCTATGTTTTGAGATGCCCTAAATGCCAATAATTCTCAAATCTCCAACATCTCCCTCCGCGGGAATTATACAACATGACTTCTCCCTGGCCGTTCTCCACCTGGGGTATCGACATCATAGGGAAGGTTACGCCAAAGGCTTCAAATGGGCATGAGTTCATCCTAGTTGCCATTGATTACTTCACCAAATGGATCGAAGCTGAGTCATACGCAATATTAAATGCCAAGAAGGTGGCTAAATTCATCAAGAAAAATATCATCTGCTGATATGGGGTTCCGCAAGAGCTAGTGTCAGATAACGGTTTACACTTCGAGGAAGAAGTCACAGAAATAGTCAACGAGTATGGGATTCAGAGACACAAATCTTCTCCCTACCGACCTCAGAACAATGGTGCAGTTGAGGCCGCCAACAAAAACCTCTAATCCATAACCAGCAAGATAACCGAAAGTTATAGGGATTGGGCCGATCGGATCCCGTACGCCCTCTGGGGCTATCGAACCTCCATCCGAACCTCTACTGAGGCTACCCCTTACTCTATGGTCTACATCATGGAAGTTGTCCTCCCTGTGGAGCTGGAAATACCCTCGCTACACGTCATGCTCGAGAGCAAGGTTAGTGAAGATGACTGGTGCCAAAGCCGTCTTAATGAGCTAGCCCTCCTAGATGAAAGAAAATTAAAAGCCCTTTATCAAATACATGGATACCATCGCCGAATAGCGTGTTCATTCAACAAGAGAGTCAAGGACTGCGGTGTCCGGGAGGGGTATTTAGCCCTCAAGGAGATAATAGAACCCATCTGGGACCCCAGAGGAAAATTCAATCCCAATTGGAGCGGCCCTTACGTTGTGAAGAAAATCTTGTCTAGCGGTGCCGCCATGCTCACTGACCTAGATGGGGAAGAGATGGCTCGTTCAGTCAATCTGGACCGTCTCAAGAAATTCTACCCCTAGTCTGAAATCTCGATGCGTTACGACTCTTCTCATCCCCAATCTATTCTACAAAAAAAATCTTCATTTCCCTCTACCCAGAACTACGTGGACCTAATCCTCTACAAAAACTATTTTAAAAACTTTTCAAAAAACCCCAGAGATACGTAGGCAGCTCATACTCCTCACATGAGCGCAACCCTTTTCTTTTTCGTAAAATACTACTCTTTTCTTACCTCCGAGAACGGCAGTTCATTCTAAAATTATTTGAGCAAAAGGATTATGTATGCCTTAGCGATCAGTATAGATAATTCAAAATACAAAACTCATCGAAAGGCACAACTGGATGATCAGAAACTTGTTTATTTCATTAATAAGAAATTACAGTACGGATTACATAAGAAAAAGGAACAGATAACTCCCTTCCCCCTATTGCCATAAAAAGCTAGATAAAATCACCCACATCTGTTACACAAATAAACTCTCCAGGAGTCTTACCACAGCTACCAGAAGATCCTGCGCCCAACCAAATTGGCGCAGAAGCCGCCAAGGGAAATAAAAAGAGGTCTATCTGAGACCAACCAGCCACACATATGAATACTCTCCTAGCTCCAGAACTGGCTGCAACTGTCCCCACCAAGGCACTAACCAATACAGCCCACGAGCCCCATACTCCACAAACCAATTCTCCTAGTTCTCAACATGAAGGACAACGCAGATGAAGTAGCGTGAAAAGAAGTTGGGTACAACCGACAAGGGATACTTTGGAGGAGTCGACAAGTGGAATCTTTTAGAAAATCACATGAACAACATCACAGGACTCCCCCTCAAAAAGTCAGAACGACCTTCTCTCCAAGCATCCAGGCCATTCAGAGTCTCCGCTAGTATCACCGTCGCAGGATTACGACGGTATGACATCCATGAGGTAATATCTGCAAGTTGAGGGTCCACTTGCACCCCCCAGTCACCAGCAGCAATTTTGAAACAAGGCCCAGAACAACGGCTCCAGCATAGCCAGCATCACATACTTCCTGCAAATGCACGGACTACAACACTGCCGGGAGGGAGATCATTCCTCCAGCAACTAATGATCTAGCCGCCGAAGGCGAGATATGAAGAAGCCCGACCAAAAAATCCCTAGGAGAGCGAGAAAATTCAGGTAAAGCCGCAGCAACACTGGGATTCACACCCAATATGGCATAAAATTCCTCGTAGGTAGGACAAACTTCTTCCAACCCAAAGCGAAAAATGTAGTCTTCGGGGTACCAAAATTGTACCGCCGCTATCAGCATATTCCACTCAAAACGTCGATTACGCCACAAGGAGACTCGACGCATGTTGAAAGCATCGTAGTCGACATTATAAGAGCACATAGCTTCCAAGGCTTCGAGGTAATTGACAAACTCAATGCTACCAGGGAGAGCCATTTTGCAAGACTAAAAGATAATGGGTAGGCAGATGAGGATACAAAGGTGTGATGAGAACACTCCACCCTTCTCCCTTTTTATACTTAAAAATTCTCACAAGGGACATAATCCCTGCAGAAATCGGAGGGAATCCTACCCCACAAGGTACCAAAGGCTGAAGAGGGTATCAATCAAAGCTTTCAATTTATGGGACTGGACTGAACTACCGATAGGCAGGTTAGGGTGCTTGCTGATCGGCAACCCCCCCCCCCCCCCATTTTGGGAAATTTTCCTTTTTCCTCTTTTGTCAAATCAGAAAACTCAAATAAAAATTGATATTCTCAACACAATTTCAAAATCCCTTTTTTCTCCTTACATAATTTCCCTTTTTAAATTAAAAACTTTCCTTCACAAATTTCCAAAAATATTCCTTTTTTCCGGTCTCAGTAGAAAATTAAAAAGCGCATGCATCTATTCATCATTTAAATAAAAGATAGCCAAAAAACTACATTGCATTGCATATATCTGTTTTCTGTTTTACATCATCTTGTAGGAAATAGAAAGAAAAGCCAAAAATAATGGGACTCAGCTCGAACCCATATTGTCTCTCTCTCTCTCTCTCAAGAGCTTCCACCCCTGAGACGCGCTCTCTTCCCCCTACGGCATGACAACGCGCCTCCACTACCCGAGCCAAAATCTTCCCCGGACGAGGCTGAGGGCACCAAGCAAGAAGGAACAGGGATAGCATCCCGAATGCGGGCGGTTGTCGATGATATCCAGTCTCTGATGTCTCTCGGCCAAGTGGTCGACACCCGGATTTGCTGTAAGGAAAAGTCACAATCAGTATCAAGCAAAGGAAATTAAAAAGAGGAAAAGGACTGAAAGGTTTACCGCAGGACGAAGGACCTCCTCTGTCAAACCCAGCTGCTCTTCCAGATCCATCTCAATAGGACGGTGCAGCATCGGCACTATACCTCCATCAGCCCACCGGATGTTGTACGAAGGAGTGTGCAACCGTACAAAAGGGACCTCCGGGGTCGTCGTCGCTGCAGGTGCCAATGGTCCACCATCACTGTGGGAAGGCCCCACCGCCCGACTTGAACCCGCGGGAGGGAAAGGCAAGGCATCATGTATACTGGGTGCCATCAACCAGCTCGTCATAAAGTCCATATAGTCATACGGTGCAGTCGTATGAGTGTACAACGCATAGGACTCGCCGATCATCACCGCAATCCTCTCATACTCCAACAGCTGTCGCTCCCGCCTCATGGACGTAGGAGGCTGCACAGGTGGAACCAACACCTCTTCCCCAGAAATCTGGTGAACCACCCTCTCCCCGAGATACCAGGAATGTCCAAACTCATGCGCCAACAAACGCCTCATCTGGGCGTTAACCCTAGTCATCCTCATATCCTGAATGGCTGTACCCCAAAGATAAAAGGTCACCTAAAAATTCCCAAGCAGGCATGAGTCAATACAAGATCAGAAGGTACAAAAACCCAGACCGAAAAGGAAAGGACCTTACCCGACCACTGGTCAGGTCATTCAAGAACTGACGCACCGCCTCCAGGGAGAGAGATCCCTTCGACTGTCGGTTGGCCTTACACCATCGATACAGTCGGCAGAAGTCCCCAACAGTGTCGTCCTTCAAAGCAATCAGCGGGGTATTTCACACAATCGCCTTATAGAACCACGTCTGAATTCACAAGCAAAAAGAGACGCATAAGGAAAATGCCAATGCATGAAATGAAAATGCGCAAAGTAAAGAATACCTCAAGAAGATACGTGGCTCCAGTAAAAGTCTGTCGGCAGCACCGGATGAATGCATCCAAAGAAGAGTAAAGGGTCGCCAAGGTCAGACTCCCCCAATTGTAAAAAGGGATGTTCGAAAACATCCTCAAGTACGGCAAAAAACAAAATGGACGAAGTTGCCGCTCGATGCCACCATAAAACCTCCCAGCACAAACAAGATGAATAACCGGGCCATCTGCCTCACTTGCAGCCCGTCCTCCACATCAACCACCCTGCTCAGCAAAACATCCTCCAGCAAGGACAGCCAGATAGAGTCTCAAGAAACTATCCTCCTCACATCACCAAGTGCCGCATACACCGCTTCCAGCCTCACCCGTAAGGAGCGATCCGCCTCTATCTTCTCCCCGTCATAATCCAGCCCCAAAAGTTATTGCACATCTATGGGAGTCACCGTCAACTCCCCGAAGCCAAAATGGAAAGTGTGGGTAGTGTCCTACCACCTCTCCCCCAAAGCACATAAGACCGTTGTCGAACGAGGCGTCTCATCCAGCGCAGCCGCCAACCTCCCAAAACCCGCTGATGATACCACCCAGCACACCACAGGTGGGAGATGCTCCCAAACATCCTTAAGCCCCGTTGTCCCGCGGGCACGCATGTTCTTCAAAGAAATATTAGACTGGAAAAAGGAAAAATCTCATCAAAGGTCAAGAAAAGAGGAAAAATCACCCAAAAAGAAAGGAATGCCAAAGGTCAGGTTACTTACATAACCGTCGGGAATCACTCTCGAAGAGCGATGACGCGATGGCTCCCATAGCAAGGTTCGCTCATCTGTAATCGGATCGAATGCATTAAAGTCATTCTCATTCCCCAAAGCAAGGGGAACCTTGTCCCTCCAATCCACATTCTCCCAATCATCAACGGTCAGCCACTCCCGGTGGACAGCGGTGCTCACAAAGGCGGCCATTTATTGAAGATCGGAACGTTAGAACAATTCGCAGAGAGAAATCGCAGAAAGAGAGAGGGCAAGAAGCTGTGAAAAATGAAGGGGATTCACCCCCTTTATATAGGATGCCAAGCGCCATGCCAATCGACACCTCCCCCTTCCATACCGATCAACATTGACCCCTCACCTTCCCGAGGCAACCCAAAAGTTCGTGCCACTGCTGAATGGAACCCCTCAGTCTATGCCGGCCGGTACCCCCCTTAAAATTTCATACAGAAATGCGTGAAAAATGCCAGAAAACCCTGAAAAATCCTCAAAAAATTCCTAAAAATCCCAAGAAGGATTTGGAACCTTTTCATCAAGAAAATTTCAAACTCCTTCAGGCAAAACCTCTTTTTCCCCAAACGAAACCCTCAAAATGACCTCTCGAGCAATGCGCCTGGACCACCTAATCACCTCCTCAGCAGAGTTTACAAATCAATTATCTCCCCATCAATCAACTCCTCTACTCAAATCAAGGACACAAAGCCTCCCCAGCCATCGGCTACCTAGTGTGAAATAATATCGCATGATATTTTTCCCAACAGAATTCAGAAAAATCACTCGCCCCAGGCGATCTCTCCCAAAGGACGATCCAAATCTTCCCCAGCTCATTCATCATTCCCCAGCGGAACCCCAAATCCAATTCTTACCCCCCCAGTGGAACTCTTTTCTTTTCCCAAGGAAATGCAATCATTTTTGGGTCAAGATTGATCCCGGTCTTGGATCATCACCTGAGTTAGGTCAGAATTAACCTCGGTCCTCGATCGTCATCACCTTTGGGTCAAGATTGACCACGGTCTTGGATCGTCACCTGAATTAGGTCAGAATTGACCTCGGTCCTCGGTCATCATCACTTTTGGGTTAAAATTGACCCCGGTCTTGGATCGTCACCTGAGTTAGGGCAGAATTGACCTCAGTCCTCGGTCGTCACCACTCTTGGGTCAGAATTGACCTCGGTCTTGGATCATCACCCGAGTTAGGTTAGAATTGACCTCGGTCCTCGGTCGTCACCACTCTTGGGTCAGAATTGACCCCGGTCTTGGATCATCACCTGAATTAGGTCAGAATTAATCGTCACCTGAGTTAAGTCAAAATTGATCTCGGTCCTCGGTCATCACCACTCTTGGGTCAGAATTGACCCTGATCTTGGATCGTCACCTGAGTTAGGTCAGAATTGACCTCGATCCTCGGTCGTCACCACTCTTAGGTCAGAATTGACCTCGGTCTTGGATTGTCACCTGAATTAGGTCAGAATTAACCTCGGTCCTCGGTCGTCACCACTCTTGGGTTAGAATTGACCCCGATCTTGGATCGTCGCCTGAGTTAGGTCAGAATTGACCTCGGTCCTCGGTTGTCACCACTCTTGGGTCATAATTGACCCCAATCTTGGATTGTCACCTGAATTAGGTCAGAATTGACCTCGATCCTCGGTTATCACCACTCTTGGGTTAGAATTGACCCCGATCTTGGATCGTCACCTGAGTTAGGTCAGAATTGACCTCGATCCTTGGTCGTCACCACTCTTAGCTTAGAAGTGACCTCGATCTTGGATTTTCACCTGAGTTGGGTCAAAATTAACCCCGGTCCTCAGTCATCACCACTCTTAGGTCAGAATTGACCTCGGTCTTGGATCGTCACTTGAGTTAGGTCAAAATTAACCTCGGTCCTCGATCGTCACCACTCTTGGGTTAAAATTGACCCCGGTCTTGGATTGTCGCCTGAGTTAGGTCAGAATTGACCTCGATCCTCGATCGTCACTACTCTTGGGTTAGAATTAATCCCGATCCTCGATCATCACCAATCATTAGGTCAGAATTGACCTCGGTTATCAAACCTTTTCCCTAAGCCCGCAGATTCGGCTTTGATCTGCAGAATTGATCATCCCCAGCACACTCCTTAGGCCCTTTGAATTGGTCATCCTCACTGCCTTAGGTCCTAAGAACTGACCTCGACCCTCTGACATGGTCACCCTCGCTTCCTTATGTCCTCAGAATTGAGCCCGACCCTCTGATTTGGCCATCCCCAGTACGCTCCTTAGGTCCTCAGAATTGACCTCGCCCCTCTGAATCGGTCATCCTCGCTCCTTAAGGTCCTCAGAATCGACCCCGACCATCTGAATTGGTCATACTCTCTCAGAAGCATCATGCGGTGTCTAATCGATGGCTATTATTTGTTTCATACTCACCCGTTGAGGGGCTCTGTAGACACCTCATTCTGTTACCCCTAACTCTCTTCAGGTCCCTAGTACCTCCACTCATCACCGTAAACCCAGGTCATATCCCGAGCATTACCCTAGAAGCCATCGGGCACTCCTTGGCCCAGTTTGACTAAAAGTCAAACTCTTCGTCTTGACTGAGACTCAATTAATCTTCTAAAGGCACTGAATATCCTTTCTAACGGTCCATCCCGTGTGCGATTCTGACTTACCATGCTGACGAACGATCCATTTACGTCTGAAACCTGACCTAGAGGCCACCAGGCGCTCCCAAGCTCTGTTTGACCAAAGTCAACTCTTTAGCTCAACTGAGGCTGAATGAATATTCTAAGGGCACTGAATACCCTTTCCAACGGTCCATCCCGTGCGCAATTACGACTTTTCATACGAACGAACGATCCGTTTGACTCCGAGAGGTCACCAAATGCTTCTCGGGCCCGGTTGACCAAAGTCAACTCTCCAAACTGGGTAAAACTCTTTGGAATGTCAAAGTACATCTCATAACCTTTCTAACGGTTTATCCTGTGTGCGGTTCTGACTTACCATCAGGATGAACGATCCATTTGCGTCCGAACGATTCACCGTCCAACGGACCGACAAACGCTTCCGAGCCATATATGACCCAAAGTCAGCTGCCGAACCCGGGAGCAGTCCAAAGGACTTTCGAGGGTACCTTTCCAACGGTATACCCCGTGCGCTATTCTGACCAATGTTTTGCCCTCGGCGGCTAATTTTACAAAAAATCCTGAAGCGCACTGCCAAATGGCAGGTCCCAGACCCTGCCTATCGGCACCTGCGATAGGTAGTTCCATGGAAATGCTGATCGGCAGACCCCTGGGCCTATAAAAGGAGGCCTTGGCCTCATTTTCAAGGAGAGCCCAGATCATAAGGAAATCACTCTCAGCAAGTCCCAGAAACCTCTCTCGAAGGCAGCGTGATTTCAACTTCCAAATCCCTTTTTTACTTCCACTTTTCATCATCCCTTTCATCAAACTTGATGAATTAACCACTCTCCATCATCATCCAAGTGCAAGGGTTGCTTTTCAACATACAAGATCAAGCTCAAAGTCTCCAACAAGGTCCATCCTTCTCACCTTTCCCTTCAAATCTTCTTAAATTTGCAATAACTTGTTTTATTACTTAAAGCACTTTTATTATCTTATTTCACATACCCTAACATACTTTTTATCTAGTATTATTGCACATCTCCTATTTTCATATAAATAAAACCCAAAAAACAAGAAAAAGAGGGTTTGCTCATAAATTCCAAATAGGGATTCTGACACTTTTTCCACACTTTTCTCACAACTAAAAACACTTTTTCTACACACACACACACACACTTACAAATAAGACATTTTTCCACCCCTCATTTTGTATGCGAACTACGTGGACTTTGATGCCTTTATAGGCTACGTAGGCGTCTCGGGGTAAAACCCGAGACTCGAGTCCTTGTATCACTTTTTCTCTTATTTTCTATCATCTCTTTATCTCATTTTCCATTATATTCTATATATTCGTTCTTAGTGGCGTATTATTCCACATGCGTTATCGTTCCCTTATAACGATTAACGCAAGGGTAATCGCGCAAATCCTATTTTCTACATTAATCTCACATTCCTACGGATGACTCTCTTTATCTTTTCCATAATACAAGTTGAGGATTCCTACCTCCATTCTATATATATACACATGCACACATATCATGGGGGAAACATAAAGGAAAATAGCAAATATCCATGAGAGACCGAAAGGGCGGAATGGGTGCCTAACACCTTCTCATTTCGTAACCAAGCCTCCGAACCCTTCTCGAATCCTTTTGGTTTCACACGCACCAGTATGTCTTTGGATGCCATCCTTCGGGGTGTCTCCCCCTCTTTCTTTTGTCTAATTTGAGTAAAATAGACTGGCAACTCTGAATCTCTCTACATTTTTCACACCTCACAAATCGACGCCGGCCGAAGCGCTCTCCCGAGAGGGGACGCGCGGGACCCTAAGGATCCTTTTTTCCCTCCGCGGCGGGGATCGGGGATTGCCACAGCAAGATTGGCCACAAACGCCAGGAGTGTCGTGAAAGGGGAAGGGCCCCACATCAGAAGCAGTAGGGTATTCGACACGAACCCCAGAGACCTATGTTTCCCGTCGCCCTCCCAGCACCACCGTAGATTCCAGCCTTACCACCCATGCCAGCAGTCCCAGTCCAACAGGGACAACTTCAGTATGGGCAAGTTTATCAGCTCCAGCAGGCCGCAGTCCCACAGGATCCACCCGCTATTGAGGGTATATTTTCTATTCAGGGGACTATGGGGCATATTTTATTTGATACGGGAGCCACACACTGTTTCATTGCCATGACATTTGCGCGCACTATAGGGTTGTTAGACACTGCGGAGAGCACGGTTACTTGCATAGATTCACCATTGAGTAGGGGTTCTGTGATTTCCCTTATATGAAGAGGTGTGGGTATAGAGACCGGGAGGTTTACTTTACCTGGTGATATGATAGTATTAGATATGACTGAGTACGATGCGATCATTGGTGTGGATTGGCTATTTACGTATCGAGCCATGATTGATTGTTTTGGTAGGAGTATTATTTTTGCCACACCTGGACAGGAGATGTTCCTGGTGGCGAAGCCTCGTCCTGAGGGAGGATCGTCCACTCACTTGTACTATATAGAGGAGGAGACCTATAAGGAAGTGATGATACCACTCAATTCGATTCCAGTTGTTAGGGAGTTTGCTGATATAATCCAGGATTACCTCCTAGTAGGGAGATAGACTTTATTATCGATTTGACATCGGGCACTTGACCTATAGCCCGTGCACCTTACCATATGGCTCCAGTGGAGATGAGAGAGCTATGAGATCAGATAGAGCAGCTGTTGGGTTAGGGGTTTATCCGTAGGAGTACTTCGCCATGGGGTGCCCCTATGATGTTTATGAAGAAGAGGGATGGATCTTTGAGGTTGTGTGTAGATTATCGGGAGTTGAATAAAGTCACGATACGAAACAAGTATCCGTTGCCCCGAATCGATGACTTGTTCGACCAGTTGATAGGAGTGGCTTTCTTCTCAAAGATCAACTTGAGATCGGGTTACCATCAGTTACGTATCAGGGAACAGGACGTCTCGAAGACTGCTTTCTTGATGAGATATGGTTCATATGAGTTTCGGGTTATGCCTTTTGGCCTAACTAATGCGTCATCCGTGTTTATGGACTTGATGAATAGGGTATTCAGAGAGTTCCTAGACCAGTTCGTCATCATCTTCATTGATGACATTCTATTTTACTCCCAGACAAAGGAGGAACACACCGAGCACTTGAGGTAGGTTCTGCAGACGCTGCGTCAGAACGAGTTATATGCAAAGTATGAGAAGTGTGGGTTTTGGCTGAAGGAGGTTCAGTGTTTGGGGTATATCATTTCAGACAGGGGGATATCTATTGATCCAGGGAAGGTATCAGCGGTGAGACACCGACTGAGATACGTAGTTTCTTGGGCCTAGCAAGATACTACAGGAGGTTTATTCGGGGTTTCTCTAAGATAGCGGGTCCTTTGACACATCTGACTCGTAAAGGTGTGCCATTCACCTGGAGCGATGCCTGTCAATTGGCATTCGAAGAGTTAAAGGACAAGTTGACCTCAACACCAGTGTTAGCATTGCCCAGACCGGGAGTTGAGTATCTAGTCTACACCAATGCGTCCTTACAAGGACTTAGAGGTGTACTACAACAAGAGAGTCAGGCTATAGCTTATGCTTCCCGTAAGCTTAAGCCTCGTGAGAATAATTACCCCACCCATGACTTGGAGTTAGCAGCAGTCGTATTTGCTCTTCGAATTTGGAGACATTATGTCCTGGGGGAGAAATTCCATTTGTTCACCGACCACAAGTCCCTACAGTACCTCTTCACGCAGAAGGAACTAAATATGCATCAACATAGGTGGTTCGAGTTCGTAAAGGATTATCAGTTCGATATCCAATATCACCCAGGGAAGGCTAATGTGGTAGCAGACGCGTTGAGCCATAGGCCAGTAGGTGAGGTGGCCAAAGTGTGGAGAACAAAGTGGAAGGAGTTGGGACACCAGGATGCAGTGGCCCGATCTTTCATGTCTGTGATGATTGTTACGCCCCAGATCGTTATGAAAGTGATATAGGCCCAGGAAAAAGACTCGTTCTGTCAAGGGAAAATAGTTCGATTACTAGAAGAGGGAGCCGAGTCCTATACCGTTAGTTCAGACGGGGGCTTATGCTTCAATGAGAGACTGGTCGTTTTGAAAGGGGAAGACTTGCGACACGAGGTAATGTCAGAGTCGCACGGTTCACGGTTCACAGTACATCCTGGTGGGGATAAGATGTACTAGGATATAAGGCGACAGTACTGTTGGAGCGGGATGAAGAGAGATATTATCGAGTTCATTTCTGAATGCGCCACTTTTCAGCTGGTAAAGGTGGACCATCAGAGACCAGCAGGACTTCTACAACCATTAGAGGTTCCTATGTGGAAATGGGAGAGCATCTCCATGGACTTAATCACGGGGTTTACTACATCACAGAGGGGTCACGACTCCATATGGGTAATCGTGGATAGGTTGACCAAAGTTTCTCATTTTCTGCCAGCCCGAACAGGCTACACTACGGGACAGTATGCCCAAATTTTCATAGCAAAGATAGTGATACTTCACGGGGTGCCTCTCAGTATCGTGTCTGATCGAGATAAGATATTTGTTTCACGATTTTGGGGGAGTTCCCAGGAAGCCATGGGCACGGAATTACGGCTGAGTACGGTATATCACCCGCAGACAGATGGGCAAACCGAGAGGACGAATCAGATGTTGGAGGACATGTTTCGTATGTGCCTACTAGACTTTGGAGGTGGTTGGGAGCAGTACCTTCCACTGGTGGAGTTTGCTTATAATAACTCCTACCAGTTCACCATTGGCATGGATCCATTCGAGGCATTATACGGTAGACCTTGTCGTTCCCCAACATGTTGGTTAAAGGTGGGGGATAATAAACTCCTTCGGCCGAAAGTGATCCAGGATACTTTGGCAAGAATAGAGATGATACGAAGCCGTATTCGGGTAGCTCAGGATCGATAAAAGAGTTATGCCGATGCCAAGAGGTTCTTCAAAGAGTTCAAGATGGGGGACCAAGTGCTACTCAGAGTGTCTCCTATGAAGGGGATTATGCGTTTTGGGAAGAAGGGGAAACTGGCACCTAAATATGTGGGGCCATTTCCTATCATCGAGCGAATTGGGCCAGTTGCGTATAGACTTGGATTACCAGAACACTTGCATAGGATTCATGACGTGTTTCATATTTCCTCGCTAAGGATATATCTTAGGGATGATTTGGCCCATACCCACATTGCTTTAGAGAACATCGACTTACAGCCTGATAGTTCCTACGAGGAGGGGCCAATTTTTACTCTGGACCATAGTGAGAGGAAACTGAGGTCGAAGATAGTACCGCCAGTACGTGTTTAGTGGCAGCATCATAACACCGAGGAGTCCACATGGGAGCACGAGGATAAGATGCACGAGCGTTATCCAGAGTTATTTTTCCCAGGTATACTTTAATTCTGAATTTTGGGACGAAATTCTTGTTATTAGGGGGGAAGTATGTAATACCCCGTAATTTTATTGATTTTTATTTAATGGATTAATTGAATTATATGAGAATTATTAATTGAAAATTAATCTGGATTTAAATACTAGCGAGACGTGAGTTGGTATTTGATTATGAAGATGATATTATATAGTACTGAGTATATATGGTAATATATGAGTATTTAAAGTATCAAAAATGTCAAGAGTTATAAATACGATAATTTGGGAAATTAAGTTGGGACGCACGTGTCAGTCGCGTCAGAAATCAATTTAATTAGATTGAAAAATTAAATTATAATTTTATCAACCGTATGGTCATTTTGAGTGCGCCAACGTATCCGGAAGGGTCGAGATAGTCAGAAAACACTAGCCGGGGGGTTTAGTTTGGGTTCCGGGGTATTTTTAGGCCAAACCGGCAATCCGAAAGGGTATTTTGGTAATTTTAAAAATTTAGGAATTAAGACCCACGAATTTTAGAGTTTAGTTATATATTATTATAAAATCCATTAGGGCCATTATCATCCAAAAGTAAGAGAGTGGGCTACGTGAGTTAGAGGGAAGTTGCAAAAGGGTTTCCAAACCAAAACCACCACCCACCACCACCATTTTGGACGGAAATTGTGACCGGAAAGAAGAAAGAATCAGCCCTTGAACACCAACAACGAATCAAAACATCAAACTTAAGGCATGTGATTTGGTTTCATTAGTTTCAATGAATATTTTCTTCATGTTTAGTGTAGAAATTAATATTTGTCTTGAAAGATTTGATGAAAACCCAATGAATTTGATGTACGACCCTAAACCTTGGTTAGGAATTACATGTAGAATTTTTCTGGATGAATTCAGCACCCAAAACATAACTTTTGATGATTTAAAAACGGATTAAAGAGGAGAATTATCATTGTTCTTGAAGACAATAGAAAACTAGGGGTTTTGTTGAAGTTTTGATCCGTATAAGGCCAATGATTGATGATTAAAAGGTTTTGGAACATTAACAATGATGTATTTTGGTTGTATGATGATCCTATAACATTAGATTAGAATTTCATACCTTGAAATGAAGTTTTGGGATGAATTTTGGACTAAAAGAACGAAATAGTTCGTAGCCCATCTGGTGTGATCGATCGATCGATCGACATTCATAGGTCGGTCGATTGAACACCATCGATCGATCGACATTCAAGGTCGATCGATCGACCTTCCCAGAATTGGTTATATTTTTCCCTTTCTGGAATTTTAATAATTTCGACCCTAGAGAATGATTGTTAGGAACTTTGTGAACACTCTTAGACTTGAGGAAGACCAGTAGGTATGTTTATGAGACTGGAGTATAATTAGGATTCAATTTTGGAAATTATATAAAACCCAATAAGGCTCATCGAGTGAGGTACTATTGGAGTTGAGATTAAATGATTAAATTTTGTATATTGGATAATATAAGGTTAGTGGAAGAAATGAGGACCTTAAGAATAATGGATTTAAATGTGGGAATAATAACAGACTTGGTAACCTTTATGGGTTAGGTTTTAAGTACTTGGAATTACGATGTGAGATGTGTCGGCAATATATATTGTATATTATTCAGAGACTTAAAAAAATGTACAAATTGGCATAACGGTATAGGGATATAGAATATACCTCTATTAATATTATAAGATATCTAAGATGTGTGAATGCTTCGTATATGGACTTATATGTGTATAACATACCTACCATACTTGCTATCACGGGAGGTCGGCTTTCGAACAGGGACATCTAATATTTGTGTGCCTACGGGGGGATTTAGATTGGTACCTTAAGGATATAGGGTTGTGAATGACTTATTTGTGAGTTGATAAGTCAGCTGACCATGGGAGCGTCGGTATGTGCGTGACCCATGGGTATGTGAACTATGTTCGCCTCTATTATGTGTGAATGTTGCTTATTGAAACGGTTCCTAAGAGATTCGGAATACGTAGTCCTTATGTACGTGATGTACCGGGATTTGATAGCAGAGTATGTGTGCACCGCAGCTTAGCCTAGGGGTGCCCTTATTGTTTATTTATGATGAGATTAATATACTGGTAATTGAAATAGACTTTTTATTAAAGTGTAAATGTGAATACTTGGGACATTTTTAGTAGGGTTAAAAATGGGAAATTCACATAATAATTATATTAGGTAAATCTGAGAAATAAAAAGGAAGACTCACGGTTTATATTTAAATGTCTAGTATCGACCCTTATTTTATATAGTAAAGTCAGGTGGTGAGTTAGACTAGTTAGTTAGTGGCATAACTAGGACGGGTTACTGATACGTTAGGAGTGCACAATTAGTTGAGAGGTTTGGAACTTATGTAAGTGCACGTAAATAATATGTATTTTATATTCACTGTTTAATGTTATTAAACACTTGCTATATTTTAAACTATTTTCACATCGGGCTCTGACATGTTTCCTTTCAAATCTATTTTTCTTGTAAAAACCTTTTAGTTGCCCAGCCACAGGGACGCCAAGCTTTGGATTTCCATTCAAGTGACGTGTTGTAGCGGCTGTGGAAGTTACAGGACCTCGATAGTAGATGCCTCCACTTTCTACATTGACTCCATTTCAGATTTATTCATCTGTGGGGCATGTCACCCATTTCTTTTTGAGACAGTCTTATCATACTTAGTTTTATTTCAGTTTTGGAGTTAATTCATTTATTATTCAAACGTTGTATTTGGTTTTATTCAGTATTTGGGATTATCCAGGGGAGTGTTATTCCAGACTCATTTATTATTCCATTTATATTATGTTATGACTGTGATGTTATTGTGTTATCATTAGGAATTAAATATTCGATGGATTGCATGTTAATTTAATTGAATAAAATTGGACAACTCACTTTTTAAATATTAGGTGGCTATAAATTGTTTAAATAAATGTTTTCGATAGTGATCCTATGAACTGAACCAACTTGACATTTTGTATTAATTTGAATAAATGACTAGCTACCCGATATTTAATTAGTCAGGGTGTCACATATAAATAGGGGGTGTGGGTGGAGAATTTTCTTCACACCTCCTCATTCCTTATCTTTTGCATTCTCCTTACTTTGTGAAATGGCTCTCCCTGGCAATGTTGAATTTGTGAACTACCTCGAAACCTGGGAAGCAATGTGTACTTATATTGTTGACTATGATTCTTTCAACGTGTGTCTTGTCTCTTTATGGCGCAATTGGCCCATAGAGTGCAATATGCTGACGGCAATAGTATATTTCTGGTATCTTGAAGAACAGCCTTTCGCTTTAGGTTGGACGAGGTATGTCTGACCTATGAAGAGTTTTCTTCCATGTTGGGGATAAATCCAAGTGTTACGGCATTTATGCCTGACTTTACCCGTCCCCTAGGGAGCTGTTAACAGAACTTGTCTATATCTCGCCTTCAGTGGCTAGGTCACTTTTTACAGGAGGAATGATTTTTCTTCCTACTGTGTTGAATTCTGTGCATTTGTAGGATGTTGGTAATGTTGGAGTCGTCATTCTGGGCTTGGTTTCAAAATTTTTATTTGTGACTGGGGAACTGCTAGTGGATCCATAACTTGCAGCCATTACTTCTTGGATGTCGTATTATCACAACGATGATACTGTAGGAGACTTTGAATGCTCTGGATGCATGGAGGGAAGGTTGTTTTGACTTCTTAAGGAGTAGCCTCGTAATGTTGTTCATGTGGTTGTTAGAGAGATTCCTATGACAATTAAGTACCCTTTGTCGACTGTGCCAGACTTCTTTTGATGCTACTTTATCAGTGTAGTCCTGGACATCGAGAGATGGGAAAATTGGTGTGTGGAGTACGAGGCTAAAGGTTTGCATTAATCAGTGCTTTGGTGGGAGGGAGCTTCTGCCCATTCTGGAACTGGGAGAATACCAATATGTTCAGTTGGTGGGCCTCAGGCATATCCATAGATGGTATTTTTTTTTATAAACTTAGCCACCGTATTTGCATTCAACACTGCATATGACTCGGCTTTGACCCATTTGGTGAAGCAGTCAATGGCAACTAGGTTCAACTCATGCCTATTGGAGGCTTTCGGTGTAACCTTTCCTATGATATCGATACCCCATTTGGAGAACGTCCAAAGAGAAGTCATGTTATATAATTCTCGCGGAGGCAAGTGTTGGAGGTTTGAAAATTACTGACATTTGAGACATGTTCGAGCATATGCACTGTAATCATGAACTATTGTAGTCCAATAGTAACCCTGTCAGATGATTTTCTTGGCAAGCATATGACCATTTATGTGTGGTCAGAACTCTCCGCTGTGGATTTTATGAACCATCTCTTTAATGTCAGCCCCTGTGATATAGTGCAAATGGGTTCCATCAAAGTTTCTTTTAAAGAGTGCTTTATCGTAGATAATGTACTAGGCAAGCAGTTTGTGAAGGGTTGCTCGATCTTTCTTATCAGAGCCTTAGGGGTACTTACCTTGCTTAAGGAGGCACCAAATATCATAATACCAACAGTCAGCTATATCAAGTACTTCTTCTATGATGAGCTCAATATTGTAGTAGTGGGTTAGCTTATCTTACTTTTGGACTAGGAAGGGGGCCAATTTTATTCCTTTAGGCATGTCAACCATGGAGGCTAAGGTAGCAAGGGCATCAAATAGGTTGTTCTTTGCCTAGGGCAGGTATTAGAAGGTAATTTCTTGGAACTAAGAGGCTAGCTCTTCTAGGTAGGCATGGAAGGGTAAGATTTTCTCGTCCTTGACTTTCCAGCTTTTGAGTACTTGGCCGATTATGAGGGCTGAATACCCAGAGACATCTAGCTATCGAATTACTTTTTTGAGGGCAACTTTGAGGCCTACCATGCACGCCTCGTATTTAGTCATGCTATTGGTGTAGTGAAAATCCAGTTTGATGGCAATGGAAGTGTGAGAGTTATCAGGGGGAATTAGGAGTATCCTAAGGCCACATCCTTTTTTGTTGGAGGTGCCGTCAAAGAAAATTTTCCATCGAATGTCTTCTAGGGAGGTACAAAGGATATTCTCATTTGGGAACTCAAGAATCCAGACATTGATTTCTTCCATAGGGTGGTCAACAAGGTAGTTATAGATGGTTGTTCCTTTTATGGATTTCTGCGTGACATACGCGATATCAAACTCAGCTAAAATCATTAACCATCGGGCCATTCGGTTAGATAGGGCAGGTTTTTCTATTAGGTACTTAATGGGATCCATTCAGGATACAAGTTTGATGGAAAGGCGATTATGTAATGCCGTAGTTTTCGGGTGAACCGGCCGAGGGCGAAACATGCTTTTTTTAAATATGTGTAGTTAACTTTGTATCCAACCAATTTACGACTAGCATAGTAGATGGCTCTCTTTTTACGGGTTTCTTTAAGGTACTAGGCTAGCAAAGCCCCAACTGCAATGTCAGTTATAGGTAGGTATAGGAGTAGGGGAAGACCAGGTTGCAAGGTAGTCCTTGATTCAGTCGAAGGCTTCTTAGCAAGATTCATTCCAAAGGGGAGGAGTTTGAAGATCGGTTCACGGATGGAAATTAACTAATTGATGAACTGACTGATATACTTTAATTTCCAAGGAATCACTACACTTCCTTCTCCGTTAGGGGTGGTGGCATCTCGAGTATGGCTTTTAGTTTGGCAAGATCTGGTTCTATCCCTTTCTCACTAACTATGAATCCCAATAGGTTCCCTTTGGTAACATCAAAGGAATGTTTTGGGGGGTTAAGTCACATCTGATACTATCGTAGTCACTCAAAGAATTTTTGAAGAGTGGGAACATCGCCTTCCCTAGTCTTTGACCTGATAATCATATCATCCACGTAGACCTTGACTTCTTTGTGTATCAGATCATGAAAAATAGTTGTGGCGGCCCACTGGTAGGTAGCCCCTGCATTTTTAGACAAAATAGTATAACAATATAGCAAAAGGTTCCCTAAGGGGTTATGAATGCGGTTTTCTCTGGATGATCCGGGTGCATCTTGATTTGATTGTATTTGGCAAACCCATCAATGAATGACTTAAGAGCGTGATTGGCCGTGTTGTCCATAATTATGTAGATATTGGGTAGCGGGTAGTCATCCTTCAGAGAGGCCTTATTCAAATTTCGGTAGTCAATGCACATGTGAACCTTCCCTTATGATTTTAGCACAGGTAAATAATTGGCTAGCCATGTGGGATATTCAATCACAAAGATGGACCCGCATTCAACTATTTAACCACTTCTTCCTTAACTTTGAGTGACCATTCGGTGCAGAACTTTTGTAGTTTTTATTTGACCGACTTATAATCTGGGAGAATTAGAATTTCATACTGAGCTATCTCGGGATCAATGTCGAGCATATTGTCATAGGACCATGCAAAGACATCTATAAATTTCTTTAGGAATTCCTCGAGTTGTGTGTTCTCATGCTTGTCAAGGGTAGCCCCTATCCTAATCTCGCACAGTTGGCTACTAGAACCAAGATTAATAAGAACCGTTTCATTTTCAATAACTTGAATGCGATTATGTTTTTTTGTTATTAACCTTATTAAGATCAATTAAGAATTATTCATTTGTAAAATCATCATCATCAAGGGTTTGATTATAATCAAGACAATTACTAGAAGGCACAACAAGATACTTAAAATCTTTGTTTGTTTCATTAATAGGAAAAACAACATTAAAAACCTCATCGAATGAGGTCTCGATTACATCGAAGTAAAAAGGAACAATAAGAGAAGAAGAAATGGGATAAACATCTAGGTTGGGTTGAATTTCAGCATGTGGAACTGACACATGATTCCAGTTGAGGAGAGGTGTATCAGCAATATTGACCAGTTGGCATGGATCTGATGATGTAGCACTTGAGTGGGTCATGAAGAGTGTCAACCCCAATGTTCGTAAGTTGAACGAATCTTTGGAGCCATTTTCTTCAGAATCTCTGATATCAGCTATGGTCTTCTCATGATGCTGGGAACTTTCAGCCCATAAGTAGCTGTGTTGGAAAAAGATCTCCATCTCAGGTTTCATTTTCATATCCATATGATCATACTACGGTTCCAGAAATCCACAAAAGGGGAAATCTTCACCCTCTCCGATGAATCTTCCTTTTAAGGAATCTCTGAAGACTGTTTTGACATTTTCTATCCTTCTCTTTAGCCAATGCTAGCGGATCATTCTGAGTTCTTCTACTGAAGATTGATAGCCAAATCAATAAGGATGAAAATTTTTCTTCAATACATTAGGTTCAAGTGTCCCCTGTTGTCTTCGTCCCATCCCCAACCCCAGTGTGGGCATGAAGTGCATGTTCTTGAACATCTTAATGCTTCCATAAGGGTTATACTCTGGATAAACCCAATCTTTGAAATCATCCCCTACTGGGAGTAGTAGTAGTTCAAATCAGAAGCCTGATAGAAGCATGTAAATTGCCTTGTGTTGTATCTCAAGTACTGGATTTCTGGTGCTTGCATTCTCCGCATTATCGTCGTCGCCCAAGATGGTGATGACTTGCCCATTAGCGAAGAACTTCAGTTTCTGATGAAGAGAAGAAGACACACCCTTGATACTATGGAGCCCCTGTCGTCTGAGAAAAAGATTGAAATAAGTTGGGATGTCGATGACTTGGAATTCAATAACTGAATTTATAAGTCCAGCCCCTATTGCAAAATTTATGGATCCCATTACTTGTCGACGAGTATTATCGTAAGCACATACATCGACAGAGGTTGGAGTGAGGTCACTCACTTTCAATCCCAAATAATTAAGGGTCCTTAACGGGAAGATATTAAAAGCTAATCCATTATCGACAAGAGATAGTTGGATAGTCTTTTGAATGACTATGAAAAAGATATAGAGAGCATAATTATGGTTTGGTCAAATCTTAGGGATTTCTTCTATGGAGAAATAGATCATTCTAGTAGAGGTAAGGTATCCAACACACTACTTCTTTTAGAGTGATGGAAGGAGGAACTTTGGGTCCAGTGAGTAGCTTAATAAAGGCATTTAGCTACAGCTGGGAAGACATAAAGATTCCCAATAGAATGATGTTAGCTTGGGTCTTATTCAATTGATCGAGGATCTTACTTTCCTCAAGGGTAATTTTGAGCATAGGAAGATCTTAAATACCTTTTCCTTTGTCGCTTGCTGATGGTGACAAGTTTGGGACTTGGTAATGCCTCCTTGACCTAGTCATGTGGTTCAGAGAAGCGAGGAAAAACAACCATATTTCCTCATCGATCTCAGTTTTTTTATCTACTTTGTTGATTTCTCCTAGTAGCTCCTCAAATGATATCATCCGCATATATGCTGACTATTGGGCTAGTCTTTTTTGGACTTTGTTCTTCATTTGAATCATCAAATTTACCCCCCATTCGGTGGCAACGACATCATCTTTCCATGAAAAGTCAAAACACTCTACAACTTCCACATCCTCTTCGTATAGATCCTCCCATTCAATGGGGAGATGTAGAAGTGATGAAACCAGTCGCCCTTGTAGCTTCAAAGTATCTAGTAGTTCGAACATACTACAAATATCACCGATCTGTCGAAATAAGTCCGCCATAATTTGGATGACATCATCTAGACTAACTTCATCTGTTGGTACCACCTAATTATCAGACTCTCGGGCCCATTTCTGAGCTTCTAAGTACAGTGTACTGAATCTCTAGCAATTAATGATCACTTGGGAGGGCAATTTCAGGCCAATCTCTAGAAGTTGGTTCAATATTTTTGAGAATTCCATACCTTTTCCTCCAGAACGGGTATGAACAGCGATGCATACTCTAGCAAGGAATTATAGGGCCCAATCATTAAAACTAGTAGGGTGGAGGAGAAAATATGGGCACACTTGGAGAGGTTTAGGAGAGTATATGGGTATGATAGGTGATTTACTTGGTACGATCTGGGTAGATGGATCAAATTTTGGGTCTTCTTCTTAAAAGATGTCATTTGTATGATTTGTGGGTGGATTATGGGTAGTGTTTGGTTTGGGATTAACTGGTGGGACAATGGTACCCCAGTCCATTAATCATTAGATTAAATTTTAGAGGTGGAAAGATTAATCGGTGGTATGGCCGACAGTTTGGTGAAAGTCACAAGGGGCATCTGGTTTGAAATTTTTGGGAAGTGGTTTGGTAATGGACAAGGTTCCAATGGCTTGATAAGGTTTTAGCTTAATAGGGCCTAGTAAACTTTGGAGAGGGGAGAGTGAAGCTCAGTGTATTCCTTCTTTACTGGGTTAGGGAGGTTTTCTAGTGCCCATGAAGTGGTAGGATGAGAAATGTTATTGATGGTTGAGATTGTGGTACTAGCAGGCTTTTTATACTTTCTGGGAGTGAACTATCCCGACACTTTCTTCGCTTTAACTTCTATCTTGGCAAGACCTTCTTCGATCTCTACTCCTGCTTCTCAAAGGGTTGAAAAATTAGGGTAGTACCGTGCTCCCATCGTCATTAGAACATGGGGTACAAAATTCATCTTCACGATGCTGACGTGTTCCTCTTTGGAAGGCTGGTTAGTCTTGCTGGCTGCTTTCTCTCTCCACCTTGGTATGAAGTTACTGACTGATTCCACATGGTTATTCTTGAGCAACTCTAAATCATGATGGGTGACTTCCAACTCTTTATTGTACTTATATTGTGACATGAACTCACGGGCAACATCTTCCCAACTATGGATTCTGGATTCCTCGAGAGATAAAAACTAGTGGACAGCGTTGTCTTTAGAATTTGGTTGGAAATTTTGGGCCATTATTTCCTCAAAAGCACCTAGGGGAGTCATGTCTCAGTGATATCTTCAGATATGAACAATTAGGGGTCCATTACCCTCAAACTTCTCGATGTCGGGCATCTTAAATTTTTCTGGAAACTTTGCTTTAGGATAAGGAGACATGTGGGTGTAGTCCATGTAGTTCCAATAGATTATGACCTGGTCGAACTTCTTGGTCAACATCTTGAGGTCTTCCTTGACCTTATTCAATTCTTCCTCCTTCCGATCAATGGTCACAATTAAGTTATCCCTTAGCTGAGCAAGATTCAGCATAGGGAGCTGGGCTAGTTGTGGCCCATTAGTAGAAGGAGCACATGGAGTGTGTTGATATTCCTTGAGGGGGACCGTTCGACATATGTCGAAGGTACTTGGCCAATGGAAGGTGAGAGTCATATCGGTTAGGCTAACTATGACTTGTCAGACCAGCGCCCATCATGAAGTGACGCCCCAGTTACGGGAAAAAAATTGGTCAATAGGCATGCTCTTTGGTGATGTAGTGTGCAAAAATGCACGATTATTGATTAGTATATTATGGAGATATTATTTTTTTATCAGCATTTATACCAAGTAGGGCATAATGTACAAGTATAAAAAGTAAATCTATACTAAGAACGGATATATGAGAGTGAGTGATGTGTAGCTATCTACAAGTGAGTGTGTGGTAGTGCACCTAGGCGTGGATAATCTACAAGTGATGTGTGACAAGTATGAGTAAGCAGGGATGTTTACAAGTGTGATAAGTGGAGGTGTGTGTTAGTGACACCTAAGCATGAATATTCTAAGTGGTGTGTCCAACATGAGGATATAGGTGATCCTAGGTGCACGGGGTGTGAAGTGTACATGTATAGCATCTACAAGTGTGTGAGTGAGTAGTGATATAAGCATGAGATATATATGTGCAAGAAATAATAGAGGAGAGAAAAAGGGAATATACTGGTAGTTGCATACGCATACAAGCAAAAAAAACACCCATACAAACAGAGTATATTCCTCTTATAAAAAATTGTCCCCAACAGAGTCACCATTGTGTCCATCCCGATTTCCGCAATGTCCTCCCTCTCTCTCTCCTTCCTCCCATAGATGGTGGTAGGGGAAAGAAAAAAGGAGAATGTAAAAATGTCTCAAGCCCTCTTGGAACGATTTGGCCGTCATCGGTATAAAGTAAATGTAAAGAGATGGATTCGCCAGCCTATTTTGCACAAAACAGGCAAAAGAACATGTCGCCGCCTCGAGAGAGCGGCATCAAAGATAAACTGATGCTTACAAAACTAATAATTTGAAGAGTTCTGGGGCTCAGTTACGAAATAGCAAGTTGTTAGGAACCCATCCCGCCCTTTCGTTCTCTCATGGTCTTGTGTTATTATTTTCCTTTATTTCTCCCTAAAGTGTGTGTGCGTGTATATATATTTGAGACTGGAATCACCCAACTCATACCATATAAGAGATAAAGTGAGGTCATCGATAGGAATGTTCCCGCAATATTCTATATAAAATATAATTTTTAAGCGTTTATCATGATATTGATCGTTATGGTGAAACAATAATATGTATTGGATAAAGTGTTGACAAGGATTACAATCATAATATGTATAATAATTTAAGAATATGAGAAATATGAAAATGCGGAATTTGAGAAAATTGGCAAATTAGAAAGTTGGAAAATTGGACTCGAGTCTCGAATTTTAATCTGAAACTATTACGTAGCCTATAAAGGCATATCAATTCACGTAGTTTGCATGCGGCATAAGGGAGGGGTTTATCCCATAGATTTGAATGGGATTTTATTAAATGTGCGTGTGTGGAAATCTATTTTTAGTTTTGAAAAACTGTGATGGATAATCCCGTTCGGAATTTATAGACGGAACCCTCTTTTTGTTTGTTTTGGATTTCTTTTATAGAAAATAAAGTATGTGGAATAGACTAGTAAACATGTAATATGTTATTGTGTATAAACTAAAGTGAAAATAGATTATGAATCTAATGTATTTAATGCAAAAAAAAATGTGGAATTTAAAGAGAGAAAGAAGGACTTGGACCTTATTTGAAGCTTGATCTTTAATCTCTGATGAACTCCCTTGGATGTGAGATGAATGTTGGATGATAGAGAATGAGATTTTTCCAAATTATGTATGAAAATGATGGGAATGTATCTTTGAATGGAATTTTACATGAAAAAACTTTGCTGATTACGAGAGAATGTTGTTGAGATCAGTGATGCCGGTGGATCTGAGGTGTGCTTTGGGAGTGAGGTCATGCCATCTATTTATAGGGTCAAGGGTGGTTCCAATCAACATGTCCCTAGTCCTGCCTATCGACAGGTAACTTCGACACACTGCCGATAGGCAGGGAAATGGACCTACCAATCGGTAGTCTCGTACAGATTGTTCTGGAACAACGGCTTTAAAACGTAATTCATTGATCCAAATCACACACGGGTAACACCATTAGAAAGGTAATTTGAAGACCTTTAAGATTCATTGGGGCCGCTCCCAGGTCTGACAGTTGACTTTGGGTCAAATGTGGCTCGAAAACGTACGTCGGTCCTTTGAACGGGAGATCATCAGACGAAAATGGGTCGTTCGTCCGAACGGTAAGTTAGAATCGCGCACGGGGAAGACTATTGGAAAGGCTAGGTAAGTTACTTCAACATTCCAAAGCGCTTCACTTGGTTTGGAAAGCTGACCTTGGTTAATTGGGGCCCAAAAGTGTTCAGTGACCTCTCAGAGTAAAACGGATCGTTCGTTCGTACCATAAGTCCGAATCGCACACGGGGTGGGCTGTTCGAAAGGGTATTCAATGAACTTTGAATATTCATTTATTCTCATTTGAGCTGAAGAGTTGAACTTGGTCAAACAGAGCTCGAGAGCGCCTAATGGCCTTCGGATCGATTTTCGAGGGAAAACTGATCGTTTGTCCGAATAGTTATGTCATTTCACGAATGAGATGGAAAATTGGAAAGGTGTGTCAATTCCCTGCAAATATTCAAAGATATTTCGATTTGATAGTGAAGTTGATTGGGGTAAAATCGGGGCCCGGGAGCGCCTGGTGGCCTCCACATCAATTTTTAGTTGTAAAATGGTTCATTCGTTCGAACCGTTATGTCGATTTGCACACGGTGTGGACTATTGGAAAGGGTATTAAGACCCCTTCGAAGATTCAAAAACTTTTACTCTGACAAAAGAGTTGACTGGAGTCAAATGGGGCCTAGGAGTGCCCGATGGCCTCTAGATCGGTACCCGAAGTACGACCTAGGGTTTTTCGTGCAATGGGGGAGTGATAGGGACGTAAGGAGAGACTTAGGGGGGGATATAATGTGGTGTCTATCGCTACCTCTATCTAACACGATGTCAAGTGCCACCCGATATAATCTCACAATCTCGACTATGAGTAACATCACTTACTTCTCATTAGAGTAATTAGTTTTAACGGTTAAGAAGTGGGTCACCTTCGTCAATCTATCCATAATAACCCAAATAGAATCATTATCGTACTGCAACCAGGGTAACCCAATAATAAAATCCATCCAGATGCTTTCCCATTTCTATTGAGGGATTTATAAAGGTTGTAACTCCTTTGTTGGTCGTTGGTGCTCCACCTTTATTAACTGACAAGTAGAACACCTGGACATATAATCAGCAATATCCTTCTTCATTCTGGCCCATCAATATGATTTCCTTATGTCTTGATACGTCTTGTCCCCTCCAAGATGAACTGTACACTATGATCCATGAGCCTCCACTAACACGATTATTTTCCCTTCTGGATCCTTAGGCATTACTAACCGACTTTGGAATCATAAACCCACTTTAGGCTCAATTAAGAAGGAAGGAACTCCGCCCATTTATATATCTTTTACCTTTACTTGAAAAAAAGGATCCACCAAGTGGGCATGAACTACCTATAAAATAATGTTCGGGGTAACCATCACCACGTCCATGAAAAAATTCACTAAATCCATCTCCCTCTATGTACTCCACCTCTCGGGCCAAAAATCTGGCAAGTCCTCTCCATGTTCCACCCATAAATCAACCAATGTATCTAGCAACCTATGACTCATCACGTCTGCAACCACATTTTCCTCTCCTGGATGGTATTGGATCAAAAAGTCATAGTCTTTTATGAACTCTAACCACCACCTCTGCCTCATATTCAAATCCCTATGCATGGACAATTACTGGAGACTTTTGTGATGGAGAATAATGAAAATCATTCTCCCAAGAAATAATGCCTCCACATTCGAAGGGCAAAGACAATTGCTGCTAACTCCAAATTATACGTTAGATAATTACCGTCACGTGTCTTTAAATTTTGAGAGGCATAAGTTATAGGCCTCTCTTCTTGCATAAAAACTCTACCCAAACCTTAAATTGATGCATTCATAAATACCATATACTCAATACCTTCCCTAGGAAATGCAAGAAGCGGAGTAGTCGTGAGCCTCTCCTTGATCTCCTCAAATGCTCACTAATAATTATCATCCTAACAAATGATTTATATTTTTGGTTTAGGTTTGTAAATGGCCCTGCAATTATCAAAAAGCCCCGATTAAACCAACAATAATATCTTCGCCAAATATAAAAAAATCTCCTAGTCTTTGTCGATGTCATGGACTATCTCCACTCCATCCCCCTCGGATACCTTTCTAGGATCGACAAAAATACCTCTCTCTGACACAATATGCCCCGGGATCTACAGTTCCTTGAGCCAAAAACTACAGTGGGAGAACTTAGTATACAGTTTGTTCTCCCTCAATGACTGTATCACAAATATCAAATGATGAATATGTTCCTCCTCCAAGCGTGAGTATGTCAAAATGTCATTGATAAATACAATGGCGAACTGATCTAGATATTGGAAAATACATGATTCATAAGATCCATAAAGATGACAGGCACATTAGTCAGTCCGAATAGAATGAATTGAAACTCATAAGACCCATAACGAGTGAGAAAAGTTGAATTTGGAACATCCTCATCCCTAATCCTTAACTAGTGATATCTTATGTACAAATCGATCTTTGAAAATAATGATGTGCCTCTCAATTGGTTAAATAAGTCATCTACTTTGGGACATGGATACTTATTATGTATCGTGACTTTATTCAACTCCCGCTAATCATCACACAACCGAAGTGTTCTGATGAGGTTATAAACAACACCACCAAATAAAGAGGAAGTAGAGCTAAAAAAGGCACAATAACGGTACCAAATAACAACACAAATATGTAGAAGGTGGTTAGGAGAAGAGGATAAACACACCAATATAAGTGGTTCGGAAATTTCCTACATCCACTGTGAAAGTGAGTGTAAGTATCACTATCAGAAGAGCGCTCTAATGGCCTTAGCAATACAATCACTCCACTTTCTCTATCTACTGTAAATGTACCTGGGTTTTGCTAGGGTTTGTAGTTGAGGACCCTCTACAAGGTAGGATAAGACAAGTATATATAGTACCTGGGGGTGTAGTGTGCCCCTACGCATGCAATGAGCACGTGTAGGATGATCTATCCAATCTAGTGAAGCCGTCTATCATTGTCACATGCAGAGGATGGTGATGAAATATTCCCTCACGTGCCAAGAATATTTGGTCATAATGGTTTGTCCACGTGGGATATGCCATGTTTGGATCTTATACTGCTCATACTGTAGATATCATCTGGGGGCTCTCAGCCCAGATTCTATCATCCTGGTCCTGACTGAGGCTGAGACGACTTTGATGCTAGAGAGGGTCGAGGCCAAGTTGATGAGTCAGTCCCCTGATGGGAGTCCTCTTTGGTCTCTATCATCCCAGTCTCGGCTGAGGCCGAGACGACCTTGATGATGGAGAAGGTCGAGACCGAGGCATAATGTGATAATCTATGAGGCTGAGGCCGAGGCTAGGCTACTGCATGAGAGCTGTGAGGCTGTGGCCAAGGTCGATGTATTCTGTTCCGACCCTTAGGCCTAGGTATCAAGTTCACTGAATGATGGCCAAGGTTGCTGCCATGATGTCTGAGGTTGCCAATAATATACTGATAATCTTGCACTGATAGCTGCAAATGTAGTCTCAGCTGTAGTGATCAGGCCGAGGTTGATTAATCCATGGCTGACCCAACTGAGGCTGACCCTTATCTGGACGACCCTGCCAATGATTAAGCCATAGCCGACTATACTGAGGTCGAACCTTATCTGGATGAACCTGCCAATGATTAAGTCATGGATGACCCTACTGAGTCCAAACCTTATCTAGACGACCCTGCCAATGATCAAGCTATGGCCAACCCTACTGAGGCCGACCCTTATCAGGACGACCCTGCCAATGATTAAGTTATGGTCGACCCTACTGAGGCCGACCTTTATCTAGACGACCCTACCAATGATTAATCCATCGCCAACCCTACTGAGGCTGACCCTTATCTAGACAATCCTGTAATTGATTAGCCGACCCTTATCTAGATGACCCCGCCAATGATTAAGCCGTGGCCGACCCTACTGAGGCCGACCCTAATCTGGATGACCCCGCCAATGATTAAGCCATGTCTGACCCTACAGAGGCCAACCCTTATCTCGATAACCCTGCCAATGATTAAGCCATGTGAGAACACTTTTTCTCACACCTTTTACCCAAACGAGAATTTTCACACCTTTCTTACACTTTTCTCACAACTAAAACACTTTTTTTACACACACACACAAATAAAGAAGTCCCCGGTTGGATTTATGGTATAAACCCTACCCCTCTTTTTGCATGCGAACTACGTGGACTTTGATGCCTCTATAGGCTACGTAGGCATCTCGGGGTAACATCTGAGATTCGAGTCCTATTTTTAGTTTTTTTCTCATCACCTATTCTCTCTAAATTCATTTCTCCTAGATTACATATATATACATATATTTGTCCTTAGTGGCGTATTTTTTCACTTGCGTTATAGTTCCACCATAGCGGTCAACGTAAGGATAATCGCGTAAATCCTATTTTCTAATATTTTTATACCTTCCTACGGATGACTTGCTTTACCTCTTCCATGGTAAAAGTCGATAATTCGTATCTCCACTTTATATACACATGTACACATATCACGGGGAAAATAAAGGGAAAAAGTAAAACCCCATGAGACACCATAAGGGTGGAATGGATGCCTAACACCTTCCCATTTCGTAACTTAGCCTCCGTTGAATCATTTTTGGTTTCGTATGCCTCAGTATGTCTTTGGATGCTGTCCTTCGGGATGGCTCCCTTTCTTTTGTCTGTTTTGAGTAAAATAGACTGGCGACTCTATCTCTCAACATTTTTCACCTCACCCAAACGACGTGGGCCGAAGCGCTCTCGAGAGGGACGCGTGGGACCTAGGATCCTCCCTCACACCGCCCGCCCGCCACGAGGATCGAGGATAGCCACACCAATGATTAAGCCATGGCCGACACTACTGAGGCCGACCCTAATCTGTATGACCCTGCCAATGATTAAGCCATGGATGACCCTACTGAGGTCGACCCTTATCTGGACAACCCCACCAATGATTAAGCCATGGTCGACCCTATTGAGGCCGACCCTTATCTGGACGTCGCCGCCAATGATTAAGCCATGGCTGACCCTACTGAGGTCGACCCTTATCTCGACCACCCTGCTAATGATTAAGCCGTTTCCAACCCTACTAAGACCGACCGTTATCTGGATGACCCCGCCAATGATATATGAGTCTCTTGTGATGACTCGATCATGATATGTGATGCTCATTGTCCTAAGAGACGAGGGTACATTTTGGTCATATCAATAACCCCCTAGCCCTTAGTCTTCAGTGTAGATAAAAGGCTGAGGGATAAAGTATCTTTGGGCCAAAAAGTTGATGAGACGTTGTTTCATGTGGTGGACAAGGCCGAGGGTGCTTGGTTCATAAGACCTCTGATGCTTAAATCCTTCTTTGTACTTTGCACAAACTAATGGTACCGTTGGTGGTCGGCCTTAGTGGAGGGGTCCTTTTTAGGATGAGATTGAGATAATAAGCTAGTCCTTTAGCAGGATGAGGCTGTGTTGGTCCAGGCCGAGATAATGAGTCGGTCTTCTGATAGGACAATTGCTGGCAATGAGATCCTCGGATGTACTTTCATGGATGAGGACGAGGCTTCCTGCGTCAACCCCCAGACCGAGTCATAATATCTCTCTGTTTGATTATTTATCAAGGTCAGCCTTGGCCGAGGGGTCCCAAACTTGTACAAGGGTATACTTGGGCATATCAATGATGTTTGTCTATAACTAAGCCAATGGTTTTCAATGTATGAGATCACCAAGTTAATGATGTTACAAGATATGAGGCCACCAAGTTAATGATGTTAACTCTAATTTCACAAAGTTAATGATGTTTTAGATATGAGATCACCAAGTTAATGATGTTTGTCACAGATATGAGGCCACCAAGTTAATGATGTTAACTCTCGTGGCACCAAGTTCATGATGTTTCAGATATGAGATCACCAAGTTAATGATGTTTTTCTCAGATATGAAGCCACCAAGTTAATGATGTTAACTCTCGTGTCACCAAGTTAATGATGTTTCAGATATGACATCACCAAGTTAATGATGTTTCAGATATGAGATCACCAAGTTAATGATGTTTGTCTCAGATATCAGGCCACCAAGTTAATGATGTTAACTCTCATGTCATAAATTTAATGATGTTTCAGATATTCGATCACGAAGTTACTGATGTTTGTCTCAAATATGTGGCCACCAAGCTAATGATGTTAACTTTCATGTCACCAAGTTAATGATGTTTCAGATATGAGATCACTAAGTTAATGATGTTAACTCTCTTGTCACCAAGTTAATGATGTTTCAGATATGAGATCAGCAAGTTAATGATGTTAACTCTCATGTCACCAAGTTAATGATGTTTCGGATATGAGATCACCAATTTAATGATGCTTGTCTCAGATATGAGGCCACCAAGTTAATGGTGTTAACTGTCATGTCACAAAGTTAATGATGTTTTAGATATGAGATCACCAAGTTTATGATGTTTGTCTCTACTCATCTCGTCCTTGGCCGAGAAGAGTATAACAAAATGATTTTTCAAATTTATTTTTATTGATTTACAGTGTTAGACCACGTCCCTCTCGTCATTTTGAGTGTGTATGGACGAGATGACCCTTATCCATATACTTTCTTTTTGTCGAGAGGAGCATAAAATGATTTTTGAATTTGAATCCACTAAATTATGGTGTTCTTCCATATCCCCTCTTGTTGTTTTGAGAGTGTATGGATGAGGTCGTCTCATACTTATACTATCTTTTCACCGAGATGGTTTCTCACCAAAATGATGATGTTTTATAGTTTAAGACGAGTTAAAACATGCAACTGAACACTTCGTATGAGAAGAATATGAGAGAGAACATATGAAATTTTTCATTGACCTTTTTTTATAAGACAGATAGTCGATATATGTGAGGTAGCGACTACATTAAAACTCACTTGATAGAGAACACTCTCCCCATTCTGAGATAGCAGAGGGTCGACTTTATGGATGAAGAGTTATCAGTCAGTTTTTAATGAACTTTTAATGCAACCGACCCTTTGCAGCAACATTTTATGGTGGGATGTCGGGGTCAACTTCTCCACGATCGTCGGATTCTTCATCATTTGTGTTTGTTTGGGCATGTTGTCTCAGTTGGCCGTACTTTTTCTTGGAATCATTATTATCAACACTTTTGTCAACATACTTTTTGATCTTTCCCTTCTTTAGGAGCTTCTCAATCTCGTCCTTGAGGGCAAAAGCATTTGTCAATTGTATGACCATTGTCTTCATGAAACTCACACCATTTACTCTGGTCCCTCTTATGTGGAGGAGCTCTCAGCTTCTCAGGCCATTTCAAGTCTCTATCTTCTTTAATCTTATTTAAAATTATATCAGGACTTACTATGAGTGGATTATAGACGATAAATTTGTCATCAGCCGACCTCTTCTTCCCGTCCTTATCCTTGGATTTATGAGACTTTCTTCCACCAACTTCATCCCCTTTTTGGAAGTTATGGCTTGCTTGGCATTCATGACCTTTCCTACCATAGCTAGTATCTTGGCCATAGACTTCTGAGGGTCTTCGGTAAGCTTCCAAAGAAACTTCCCCTTTTGTTGCCCTCCCATTAGTGCTGTTATAACGATACTCTCCTCGTAATCTTCCACTTCTATCTTCTCCTTGTTAAACCTTGCAATGTAGTCTCTTAGGCTCTCATTATTTCCATGCTTGACTTACAGTAGGTGAGTGGTATTCTTTTAAGGTCTTACCCTAGAACAGAAGTTGTGAATGAACCTCTCTGTGAGCTGCTTGAAGTTATCGATGGAGCCCTTCGAGCGCGAAGTAAACCACATATGAGTTGCTCCTGTCAAAGTGCTGGAGAAAGAACAGAACCTCATCTCATCTGAGATGGAGTAGATATCGGTAGCAGACTGATACATTTCCATATGGTGGACTGGGTTCGTACTCCCATCATACTTTGGGGTTACCCTTGGCAGTTTGAAATTTACAGGTGTTGGGAAACCAACTATCTTAGCTGTGAAAGGTGAGCCTTCAGAGTAGCCCCTTTATAAAGGGTCTCAGCTTCTAGGGATGTCTCCTATCTTATCCTCTGTCCTCTGGATTGATACATTCCAAGGTCTATCTGTTGCAGCTATAACGTTGGCTTGGCCGAGGTTATCACCAGCTACTTCCGCAGGACTAATTGAGTGTTCCCTCATCACTTGCCTACGTCGACTGCTGACCTCCCTCTGACCATAGTCTCAGCTAGGGTTTGTCCGACCTTCCCTTTCAGAATGTACTATACTTCTTGATCTAGAAAATTTGTCTCTTAGGTCACACCCTGTACCGAGCCTTTCAAAGGATGACCTTTGACTCAATCTGTCAAAGGCCGACCCTCTTGGCCGACCATCTTGGCTTGCTCGCACTGAACGATTGGTTTCTCTTGAGATCTCATAGGGCTCCCAACAATCTACCAGAGCATCTTACTCAGCCTCTAAATCGTTATATCGATCCTCTGAGTAGGGTTGACCTTACCTCCCTAAGCGTAAATTCCTGGGGTCAACAACGTCTCTCCGTCATTGAGCTAAGGCGAACGGAGTGATAAATTCCAGTGCTCCTCCGACTGGTCTTGTGACGATGTTTTGGTTAAAGGAAGCCAGCTGCTCTTGCATAGCCTATTAGCTTGCTGACAGTAAATTCAGTGTTGTTGCCACCTCCTCCATTTCTGACTGAGGAGGGGCGTTGTTGGTGCTAGGTCACCAATAGGAGGTGGGTATTTTGATGCCATAGTCTAACCTTGATTGTGGATGAGTTTTAAACTGAAGAGAGCTTAAAAACTCGACAGGAGCTCTTTCAATGGTGGTTCAATCCCATCAACGATGGGTTTGGACCACCACTAGAGAGTTCGATGACGAGTAAGCTAAGATAGGAAGCAGGTGACTATCTATGTTCCTATAAACGGTGCTAAAATGATGATGCTGTAAATAGCACCACCAGATAAAGAGGTAGTAGAGCTCAAATAGGCATAACAATGGCAGTAAATAGCAACACATATATGTATAACGAGGTGAGGAAAAGAGGAGAAACACACTAATATAAGTGGTTCGATAATTGCCTATGCCCACTGTGCAAGTGAGTGTAAGTATCACTATCAGAAGAGGGCTCTAATGGCCTTAGCAATACAATAAGCCCACTTTCTCTCTCTACTATAAATGCAATAGAGTTTGGCTAGGGTTTGTAATTAAGGACCCTCTAAAAGGTAGGAGAAGATAAGTATATATAGTGCCTGGGGGGTGTAGTGTACCCTAGGTATGCAATGAGCATGTGTACGATGATCTAGCCAATCTAGTGAAGCCACCTGTCATTGTCACATGTAGAGGATGATGATGAAATATTCCCTCACGTGCCAAGAAGATTTGGCCATAATGGTTTGTCCATGTGGGATATGCCATATTGGTATCTTGTACTGCTCGTACGATAGATGTCATCTGTGGGTATCGCCCTAGAGTATATCATCCTGGTCTCGATTGAGGCTGAGATGATGTTGATACTAGAGAGGGATGAGGCTGAGTTAATGAGTCAGTCCCTGATGGGAGTCCTCCTTTGTCTCTGTCATCCTAGTCTCGGCTGAGGCCGAGACGACCTTGATGCTGGAGAAGGCCTAGGCCGAGGTTGAGTTGTTGTATGAGAGCTATGAGGTTGTGGCTGAGGCCGACGTTTTCTATTTTGACCCTAGGTCGAGGTACCAAGTTTAATGCATGATGGCTGAGGTTACTGCCATGATGTTTGAGGTTGCCAATAACAGACTGATGCTCTGCACTGATAGGTGCAAATATAGTCTCGGTTGTAGTGATCAGGTCGAGGTTGATTAAGCCATGGCTGACCATTTGAGGCCGACCTTTATCTGGATGACCCTGCCAATGATTAAGCCATGGTTGACCCTACTGAGGCTGAACCTTATCTGGACGACCCTGCCAATGATTAAGATGTGGCCGACCCTTAACTGGATGACTCTTTCAATGATTAGGATGACCCTTCTAATTGTACACACCCCATTCTATTACCCCTTAAACTCTCCTTAGGTCCCTAGCACCTACCTTCATCACTACAGATCCAGATCATACCCTGAGTACTGACCTAGAAGCCATCGAGCACTCCTAGGTTCCGTTTGACCAAAATTCAAAGTCTTCATCTCGATTGAGACAAAATGAATCTTTGAGGGGCCCTGAAACCCCCTTCCAACGGTCCATCCCGTGTGCGATTCTGACTTACAATGCGAACGAACGACCCATTTTCCCCAAAACCTGATCTAAAGTCCACCAGACGCTCCCAGGATCCATTTTACCTAATTCAACTCTTTAGCTCGATCGAGACTGAATGAATTTATAAAGGGAACTGAAACCCCTTTCCAATAGTCTGCTCCGTGTGCGATTCTGACTTATGGTACGGACGAACGATCCGTTTTACTCTGAGAGGTTGCTGAATTCTTCCAGGGACCAGTTGACAAAAGTCAACTCCTCGACCTAGATCAAACTCTTTGGAATGTCAAAGTACATCTCCTAACCTTTCTAACAGGTCGCCCTGTGTGCGATTCAGACATACCATGTGGACGAACGATCCGTTTTCGTTCGAAGTTTTCCCGTCTAATGGACTGACGAATGCTTTCAAGCCACATTTGACACAAAGTCAACACACCTAGGAACGATCCAAAGAACTTTCGAAGGTCTTTGAATTACCTTTTCAACGGTCAACCCCGTGCACGATTCGGATCAACGATTTGCGCTGTGTGACTGATTTTTCAAAAAGGCCTGAAAGACGCTGCCAAACGGCAGATCCCTGACCCTGCCTATCGGCAGTGTGCCTAAACGAACCTGCCGATTGGAAGGAACATGTCCATGCCAATCGACAATGCCCTGGGCCTATAAAAAGGGGGCCTTGACCTCATTGCAAAAGGATCCTAGATTAGAAATAAATCACTCTCAGCCAATCCAGAAAACCTCTCTCGAAGTCAGTGTGATTTCCACATCCAAATCCCTTTCCAACCTTCACTTTTGATCATCCTTTTCATCAAACTTCGTGAATTAAACACTTTCCATCATCATCCAAGTGCAAGTGTTGCTCTCTAACGTTCAAGATCAAGCTCAAGATCTTCAAGAAGGTCCAATTTTCTCAATTCTCTCCTTAAATTCTCATAAATTCGCATTAACTTGTTTTATTATTTAGAACTTTTATTCTCTCATCTCACATATCCTAATATACTTTTTATTTAGTATTATTGCACATCTTTTATTTTCATACAAATGAAAAACCGAAAAACAAGAAAAAGAGGGTTTGCTCATAAATTCCAAACGGGAATTCTCACACTTTTCTCATAACTATAACACTTTTTCTACACACACAAAAAAAAAAATTAAGAGAAGTCACCGTTTGGATTTATGGGATAAAACCCACCCCTCGTTTTGCATGTGAACTACGTGGACTTTGATGCCTCTATAGGCTATGTAGGCGTCTCGAGGTAACATCCGAGATTCGAGCCCTATTTTAACTTTTTCTCTCATCCCCTATTCTCTCTAAATTCATTTCTCCTAGATTATATATATATATATATATATATATATATATATATATATATATATATATATATATATATATATCCTTAGTGGCGTATTATTCCACATGCGTTATCGTTCCCCATAACGGTCAACGTAAGGATAATCGCGTAAATCCTATTTTCTTATATTTTTATACCTTCCTACGGATGACTAGCTTTACCTCTTCCATGGTACAAGTCGATAATTCCTATCTCCACTATATATACACATCCACACATATCACGGGGAAAATAAAGGAAAATAGCAAAAACCCATGAGAGACCGTAAGGGCGGAATGGGTGCCTAACACCTTCCCATTTCGTAACTTAGCCTCCGGACCCTTTTCGAATCATTTTTGGTTTCGTATGCATCAGTATGTCTTTGGATGCTGTCCTTCGGGATGGCTCCCTTTCTTTTATCTGTTTTGAGTAAAATAGATTGGAGACTCTATCTCTCTACATTTTTCACCGCACCCAAATGACGTCGGCCGAAGCGCTCCCGAGAGGGACGCGATGGACGTAGGATCCTCCCTCATGCCGCCCTCCCGCTGTGAGGATCGGGGATGGCCACAGTGGCGATTCCACTGGGGATTAATGAGGCCTAGAATCTATTTACATGGGTGTTATGTTTGTTCATATTTTCCCCCTATTTTCATGTTCCCCCTTTATTACCCATGTGTACCCCATGCTTATGCTTCTATTCACACACTTGTAGAAGATTCTCCTTGTACACTTCACACCACGTGCACCTAGGGTCACATATATCCTCTTGTTGCACACATCACCCATACTTGGTATACCATTGGTACTCATACTTTGCTCCCCGTTGGGTATGATCAAGAAAGATACTCTCGTCATAAGATACCAATAAGAGGATCATGCATGATTCACAAGACATCACCAAAGATCATTGTTATTGACCAAATTTTATCCAGTAACTGGAGGGTCACTTCGTGATGGGCGTTGGTCCGGCATGGCGTAGTTAGCCTAAGCGATATGACTCTCACCTTCCATTAGCCAAGTACCTTCGACGTATATTGAACGGTTCCCCTATATCGTACCGCTTGACCGAAGTCATGACGGGAGGTATATCGCAGGGAACTCGTTCATGTACGCCGAGTATATCGAATTCTCTCTCACACGTACCGTCCCCATGAGGTATATAGTGAGGCAATTTACGTACGCTCAGGTATATCAAATGGATTTTCCACACGTACCGATTGCCCGCAAGAGCAAGATGTATATCGTGGAAGTCACGCCAAAGGGGGGAACCCTTTTCGATTCACCCAACCAACTGCATACCCGCATATAGGTGTCAATCCTAGTACACACATATAAGATTGTCGGTTTTAACCCAAAACTCTGCCAAAATTCCAGGTCGGCCTGCCACCCGAATTTTTGCGCATTTTTAAAATGGGACCGTCTCCGTGAGCCTGGTCACAAGTCCAACCATAGCTTTGCATATATTACAAACCCAACTTTTCTAGGCTCGAGTCCCGTCCAACATTTTATTTTGAATTTAGGATAATTTAATACAAGTGGGAACATAATAATTATAATAATCATGCTGAGATTCGTCTCCCGAAAAAAAAATCCAAAAACATTTCTCCCTTATTTATCGAAAAGCCAAAAAAAAATTCCTCTCTTTATTAAAAAGACAAAAATATTTTGTCTTCCAATCGTAAAAGGAAAAAAGATTAAAAAAACGTCAAAAAATATTTTCATTCTTTCTCTCAAAAATAAATCCCATTTTTGCGCCTTCTAAGGTCTATCGCAAACCCTTGGCCTGGCCCCTTATTGACTTCGGTCTTCAGTCAAATCACCCCAGAGTTTCGTCCGTTCCCCTGTTACTTCTTTCGAGTCCGGTCTCCATCCACTTTCCATGGAAAACATAGATCAAGTCCCCGTTGTGCAGCCGGATCTGACGGCAGACCTAGCTTAGCCCGTGTCCAAAATTGATAACCTCTAAACTGAGGTCCGAGAAATGCAACAAAACCAGGTTCCCGTTCCTCAAGAGCTCGTAGCACTATTCCTTCGTGCTATGGTCCATCCGAGACTATCTGGGTTCCTAAAGAGTATCAGCACGCTCCACGTGCCCCTCCTGCTAATGGGTCACCGCCTGCCTAGCTTCTGATGCCGAATCCTGCCCAGCCCGGGGCCAACTTGCCTATGATCATTGGTCTGAAGGAAGAAGAGATGAACAAAGTCAAAGAAGACCTCAAGATGCTCACTAAGAAGTTTGACCATGTCAGAATCTTGGGAAATTACATGGACTACACCCACATGTCTGCTTATCCTAAAGCGAGGTTCCTCGAGAAGTTTAAGATGCCAAATATTGAGAAATCCACAGGAAGTGGACCCTCGATTGTTCATCTCCTTAGCTATCACCATTCCATGACTCTACTAGGGGCTTATGAAGAAATGATGGCCCAAATGTTTCAACAAACTTTGAAGGATAGCGCCCTCTGATGGTTTTTGTCTCTTGAAGAGTCTAGAATCCATAGCTGGGAGGATGTAGCCCGGGAATTCATGTCACGGTATAAATACAAAGAAGAGCTTGAGGTCATCCGCCGTGATTTATAGCTTCTCAAACAGAACTCTGGGGAATCAGTCAGTAATTTCATATCGCGATGGAGGGCAAAAGCAGCTACCATGACCGATTGGCCTTCCGAGGAAGAAAAAGTCATCATAGTGAAGAAGAACATCTTACTCCATATCCGACCAACGATGGGAGGATAATACTATCCCCACTTCCGAGCTCTTAGAGAAGCAGGAGTAGAAATCGAGGAAGGTCTTGCTAAAATAGATGTCGAACCTAAGAAGGTGTTCAAACAGTTCACCCCTAGGAAATATGATAAGCCTGCCAGTGCTGCAGTCTCAACCATCAACAACATCTCTCAACCAACCATATCATGGGCAGCATAAAGCATCCCCGTTCTAGTCCGAAAAGAAAACACCGAGATCCATGCTCCCCTATCCAAAGTTTATCAAGCACTATTAAGCCGAAATCTTATCAAACCATTGGATCCTCGTCCATTACCAAATCCACTCCCAAAAGTCTTTAAGGAAGATGCCCATTGCACCTTTCACCAAACAGATGGCCATACCACTAACCAATGATTTAACCTCCAAAACATAATTCGAGGTTTAATTGACTGGGGTACCATCACCCCACCATCCAATCCAAAGCCAAACACTACTCACAACCCACTCCCAAATCATGCCAATGCCATCTTCTCAGAAGAGAACCCAGAATTTGATTCCTTGACTCAAATCACACCCATATACTCTCCTAAACCTCTCCAAATATGCCCATATTTCCTCCTACACCCTGCTACCCTCACTAATCAAGCATTGTCACTCCTTACTAGAGCATGCATCATCGTCCGTACCCATTTTAAAAATGAAAGCATGGAATTATCAGAAGTCTTAAACCAACTCCTAGAGTTCGGGCTAAAATTGGCCTCACAGATGATCATTGATTGCCAAAGGTTCAGTACGCCGCTCTTGGAAGCACATAAATGGGCCCGAGATTTAGATAGTTAGGTAGTACCGATCGATGAAGTTAGCCTGCATGATGTTGTCCAGATTATGGCAGAATTATTCAGACAAACTAACAACATTTGCAGTATCACCGAGTTATTTGATGCTTTGAAGGTACAAGGGCGCCTGGTCCCTTCACCCTTACACATCCCCACCGATTGGGAAAGACCTATATGAAGAAACCGTTGATGTTATGGAATGCATCGACTTTACATGGAAAGACAGAATTGTTGCCACCGGATGGGGAAGAATTCAAAGATTTGAATAAAGAGCAAGCTTCAGAGAAAATTAGCCCGATAGCCGACATGTGTGGAATGATATCATTTGAGGAACTCCTTGAATAAATAAATAAGGTGGCAGAATAACCCAAGGTTGATAACGAAATGGGATTCATGTTCTTACCTTCTTCAGTAAATCACATGGCCAGATCAGGGAGGCATTACCAGATCCCATGCTCACTGCCAGCCAATGACAAGGGGAATGGATTGGAAAACCTTCCTATACCAAAGATGACCCTCGATGAGAGAAAGATCCTCGATCAACTAAAGAAAACTAAAGCTAACATCACTCTATGGGGGCTTTTCTTGTGTTCTCAGCCACACAGAAACCCTTTGATCAAGTTGCTCACTGACCCATAGTTCCTCCTTCTACCACACCAGGATAAGAGGTAAATTTGGTCGGATCCTTGACCTCTACCCGAATGCTATCCTTTTTCGAAGAATAAATACCCAAGATTGAGCCAAATCACAATCATGCACTCAACATCTCCATCGAAGTTATGGGGAAGGTCATGCCACTCTCTCTTATCGATAATGGATTTGCCTTGAATGTCTACCCACTGAGAACCTTCAAATATTTAGGACTGAAAGAAAGAGAGCTCGATCCAACCTCTGCTGCTATACATGCCTACGATAATACTCGTCGGGAGGTAATGGGATCCATAAAGCTTGTAATAGGGACTGGCCCCATAAACCTAGTCATCGAATTCCAAGTTATTGACATCCCAACTTGTTTCAACCTATTGCTAGGATGACCTTGGCTCCACAGTATCAAGGGTGAGTCTTCCTCACTCCATTAGAAATTGAAGTTCTTCGTCGATGGACGAGTCATCACCATTTTGGGCGACGACGACAATGCCGAAGGTGCAAGTACAAGCAGTCCAATTCTTGAGATACAATATGGGTCAAATGATATGCTCCTATCAGGATTCCAAATTGAACCACATCTACTCCCAGCAGGGGACGACTTCAAAGAAAGGGTTTGTCCAGAATACGACCCGTATGGCAACGTCAATGTGATTCAGATGTTTAGAAACATGCACTTTATGTCTGGACTGGGGTTGGGACAAAGACAGCAAGGGATACTCGATCCCATTGAACTAAAGAAAGCTTTCCCTCGTTGTGGTTTAGGGTATCAACCATCAGAACAAGAGCTCAGAATAATCCTTCAGTCTCTACCAAAGAGAGGACTAGACTGCATCCAGACTATCCCAGGTGACTCCTTGAATGGAAGATTCATCAAAGAGTTAGAAGACTTCCTCTTTTGCGGCTTTCCAGAACCATAGTATGACCATACAGATAAGAAGATGAAACCTGGAATGGAGATCTTCTTCCAAGATAGTTACCCATGGGCTGATAATTCCTAACACCATATACAACCGCTCATCAAAAATACCAAAGAGACTGAGGAAAGTGACTCCGAAGATTCCTTCAACTTACCAACACTGGGGATAACACTCTGCATGGTTCACTCAGGCACTACATCACTGGTTCCGTCCCAACTGATTAAAGCTATTAATACACCTCTCCTTAACTGGCATGCTATGCCAGTTCTACCTACTAAAATCTCCCATAATCCTAATGTTTACCCCATTTCTTCTTCTGTTGTCTATCCTTGCTCAAATTAAATCGAGACCTCCTTTGATGAGGTTCTTAATACTGTTTTTCCTATCAATGAAATAAACGAAGATTTTGAGTATCTTGATGTGCCTTACATTAACTATTTAAATTCTAATCAAACTTTTGATGATAATGATTTTGCAAATGAAGAAGTCTTAACTGGTTTAAATAAGGTTAATAATAAACAACATAATCGCATTCAAGTTAATGAAGAAGAGACTGTTGTTATTAACCTCGATTCAAGTAGCCAACTGCGCAAGATTAGGAAAGGGGCTACCCTTAACGAGATTGAGGGTGCATAACTCGAAGAATTGCTAAAGGAATTCTTGGATTTCTTTGCATGGTCTTATAACGATATGCCCTTCATTGATCCTGAAATAGCTTAGCATGAGATTCACACTCTCCCAGGTTACAAGTCGATTAAACAAAAGTTGAGAAAGCTCCGCACCGAATGGTCGCTCAAGGTCAAAGAAGAGGTGGTCAAACAGTTGAACGTAGGTTTCTTTCGTGTGACCTAACATCCCACATGGCTAGCTAACATATTACTCATGCCGAAATCAAAAGGGAAGGTTTGAATGTGTGTAGATTACTGGGACTTGAATAAAGCCTCTCCAAAGGATGAATATCCGTTACCCAATATCGACATGATCGTAGACAACACAGCCAATCATGCTCTCAAGTCATTCATCGACAGGTTTGTCGAATACAACCAAATCAAAATGCACCCAGACCATCAAGAAAAAATTGCATTCATCACCCCATGGGGAGCCTTTTGCTACATTGTTATGCCATTTGGTCTCGAGAACGATGGGGCTACGTACTAAAGGGCTACCACAACCATCTTGCATGATCTGATTCACAAAGAAGTATAGGTCTATGTGGATGATATGATTATCAAATCCAAGACTAGGGAAGGTCATGTTCCCTCTCTCCAAAAGTTCTTCAAACGACTGCGACAGTATCAGATGAGACTCAATCTGAAGAAATGAATCTTCGGCGTTACAAAGGGAAAACTTTTGGGATTCATGGTCAGTGAGAAAGGAATAGAAGCAGATCCTGCCAAGTTGAAAGCCATACTTGAGATGCCACCTCCTCGAACAGAGAAAGAAGTCCGAGGTTTCCTTGGAAAATTACAATACATCAGTCGGTTCATCAACCAGTTAACTTCCATCTGTGAACTTATTTTCAAACTCCTCTGAAAGGATTCATCTAAGGTTTGGAACGAGGCCTGCCAAGAAGCTGTTGACCGAATCAAATAATATCTGACCCAACCACCAGTTCTCACGCCACCACATCCTGGTCTCCCTTTTCTCCTATACCTAACCATAACTGACACTGCAGCTGGGACTTTGCTAGCCCAATACTTTGAAGACTCCTGTAAAGAAAGAGCCATCTATTATGCCAGTCGCAAATTGGCTGGGTACGAGATCAACTATACTGCTTTGGAAAAATCACATGTCGCGCTTGTCTGGGTCACCCAAAAGTTGCAACACTACATGCTCGCCTTACCCATCAAACTTGTATCCTAAATGGATCCCATTAAATAACTGCTTGAGAAACTCGCCTTGTCTAGCCGAATGGCCCGATGGTTGATGCTCTCACACTCCCATCGCCATCAAGATGGATTTCCCCTACACCAATAACATGACTGAGTACGAGGTATGCACAGTAGGCCTCAAGGTTACTCTTGAGAAAGATATTTAATGCCTAGACATATGTGGGGATTTTGCCCTCATCATCGGACAAGTGCTCAGAAAATAGAGAGTTAAGGATGAGAAACTCCAACCCTTTCATGCCCACTTAGAAGAGCTAGCCTCCCAATTCCAAGACATCACTTTCCAGTACCTACCTCGAGCAAAGAATGACCTACTCAATGCCCTTATTACCTTGGCCTCCATGGTCAACATGCTCGAAGGAATAACAATGACCCCCTTCCTTGTTCAAAAGCAAGATAAACCAACCCACTGCTACCACGTTGAGCTCATCACTACAGAAGATCCCGAGCTATAAAATTGTTGGTACTATGATACTTGGCACCTCCTCAAGCATGGTAGGTATCTCGAGGGTTGCAATAAGAAAGATCGAGAAACCCTTCGAAGACTGGATGCTAAGTACATCATCTGTCACTAAGCATTGCTCAAAAGGAACTTTGATGGAACCTATCTACACTGCATCGCAGGGGCTGACTTTGAAAAGATAATGCAGAAGATCCACAACGGGGAATGCGGACCCCATATGAACGGTCACATGCTTGCCAAGAAGATCATCTGAAAAGGTTACTACTGGACCACCATGACCCAGGATTTCACCGCCTATGTTCGGAGATGCCTCTAATGCCAATAGTTCTCCAACCTCCAGCATCTGACTCCGCGCGAATTATACAACATGACCTCTCCCTCGTCGTTCTCCACCTGGGGTATTGACATCATAGGGAAGGTTACATCGAAGGCTTCCAATGGGCAGGAGTTCATCCTAGTTTCCATTGATTACTTCACCAAATGGGTCAAAACCGAGTCATACGCAGTGCTGAACGCTAAAAAAGTGGCTAAATTCATCAAGAAAAATATCATCTGTCGCGCAGGAGCTGGTATCAAATAATGGCTTGCATTTCGAGGCAGAAGTTACAGAATTGGTCAACGAGTATGGGATTTAGAGATACAAATCTTCTCCCTACCGACCTCAGACTAACGGTGAAGTTGAAGCCGCCAATAAGAACCTCAAAGCCATCATCAGTAAAATGACCGAAAGTTGTTGGGATTGAGCCGAACGGATCCCGTACGCCCTCTGGGGCTATCGAACCTCAATACGAACCTCTACTGGTGACACCCCTTACTCTCTAGTCTATGGAATGGAAGCAGTCCTACCCGTGGAGCTGGAAATACCCTCATTGCGCGTCATGCTTGAAAGCAAGGTCAGTGAAGAAGACTGGTGCCAAAGTCATCTTGACGAGATGACCATCCTAGACTAAAGGAGATTAAAAGCGATATATTACATACAAGGGTACCATCTTCGAATAGCGTGATCACTCAATAAGAAAGTCAAGGACCGCGATATTTGAGAAGGGGACCTAGCCCTCAAAAAGATAATAGAACCCATCTGGGGCCAAAGGGAAATTCAAGCCCAATTGGAGCAGCCCCTATAATGTTAAGAAGATCTTGTCTGGCGGTGCTACCATGCTCACTAATTTAGATGGGGAAGAGATGGATCGTCCAGTCAACCTGTACCATCTCAAGAAGTTTTACCCCTAGCCCGAAATCTCAGTGCGCTACGACTTTTCTCATCTCCCTTCTATTCTAAAAAAAATCTTTTCATTTCTTTCTACCCAGAACTACGTGGGCCTGATCCTCTGCAAAAAACCATTTTAAAACAAATTAAAACCTTTCAAAACCCCAGAGGTACTTAGGCAGCTCATACACCTTACATGAGCATGACCTTTCTTTTTTACAAAATACTATTATTTTCTTATCTCTGAGAACGAAAGTTCATTCTAACATATACTTAAACAAAAAGGATTATGTATGCCTTAGCGATCGATATAGATAATTCAAAACACAAAAATCATCAAAAGGCACATCTAGATGATCAAAAACTTGTTTATTTCACTAATAAGAAATTACGGTAAAAATTGCATGAGAAAAAGGAACGAATAACTCCCTTCCCCCTACCTTCCTAAAAAAGCCAAAATAAAATCCCCACATTCACTCCCCATTACAAAATAAACTCTCCAAGAGTCCTAGCCACAGCTACCAGAGGATCCCTCTCCGTCGTCATCATCTTCATCCTGGGGTCCCCAGGCTTCCCCCGCCTGAACAGAGTGTCACAAACGCTCCATAGAGCGATAAGCTCGAACCAGCTTTGGAAAAACTACTATGCCTCCCTCCATGGTATTAAACAAGACAAACCACATTTTTCCAGTCTCCATTTCCAACATCTTGCTAACTACTCTCCTCCACAACCACTTCATATAATCCCCAGGGATATGCCAAACTCTCCCAACAGATTGAGAAGGACTGTTCGATGGACACTGATTCTCCCACAAAGAGCCAAGCTGCATACGCAAATGCTCAATAAAATCCTCTACCAGAAAGAAGTCTAGTGTACGAGGTGGCACGACCTTCTCCCAGCCAAATTAATGCAAAAGTCGCCAAGGGAAATATAAAGAGGTCTGCCTGAGACCAACCAGTCGGACAAACGAGTATTCTCCCAGCTCCAGAATAGGCAGCAATTGTCCCCACCAAGGCACTGACCAGCACAGATTTAGAGCCCCGTTCTCCATAAACTAGCTCTCCCAGCTCTCAATATCCAAGCCAACACTGATGAAGTGGCGCGAAAAGAAGTTGGGTACAACCGATAAAGGGTATTCCGTAGGGGTCACCAGGCGAAGTCTCTAAAATAACCACATAAACAACATCATGGGGCTACCCCTCAGGAAGTTAAAACGACCTTCTCGCCAGGCATCCAGTCCATTCAAGGTCTCCGCCAGTATCACTGCCGCTAGTTTGCAACGGTGTGACATCCAGGAAATAATGGTTGCAAGTTGTTGGTCCTCCAGTAGTTCTCCAATCACCAGCAACAATTTTAATACTAAGCCCAGAACAACAGCTCTGGCATATCTAGCATCGCCAGCCTCCTGTAAATGCACGGTCTGTAACACCGCTGAAAGGGAGATCATCCCTTCAGTAACCAATGGTCTGGCCACCGAAGGCGAAATGCGAAGAATCCCAGCCGACAAATCCCTAAGAGAATGAGAAAATTCAGGTAAAGCCGCGATAACACTGGGATTTATCCCCAGCATGGTAAAAAATTCTTTGTAGATAGGACAAACTTCATCCAATCCAAAGCGGAATACATGGTCTTCGGGGTACCAAAATTATACCGCCGCCACTCAATGGACCGATTGCACCACAATGATACTCAACGCATGTTGAAAGTATCGTAGTCGACATTATGAGAGCACATTGCTTCCAAGTCTTCGAGGTAGTTAGAAAACTCAATGCTACCAGGGAGAGCCATCTTACAAGACTAAGAGGTAGTAGGCAAGTAAGTAAGAATGTGAAGGTATGAAAACACTCCACCCTTGTCCATTTTTATACTTGAAAACCCTCACAAAGGACATAACCCCTGCAGAAATCGGAGGGAATCCTACACCACAAAGTACAAGAGGCTGAAGAGGGAACTAATCAAAGCTTTGAATTGATGGGACTGGACTTGACTGCTAATAGGCAGGACAAGGGTCTTGCTGATCGGCAACCCCCTATTTTTGGAAATTTTCCTTTTTCCTCTTTTGTCAAAATCAGAAGCTCAATAAAAATAAATTGATATTCTCAAATAGAATTTCAAAAATCCTCTTCCACCCTTATATAATTTCTCATTTAAAAAAAAAACTTTCCCCCAAAATCCCAAAAATATCTCTTTTTACGGTCTCAGCAGCAAAGTAAAAGCGCATGTGCATACATTCACTCATTCACCATTAACAAAAGATAATAAGAAATCCCATTGCATTGTATATATATATATATATATATATATATATATATATATATTCTTCTGTGTTACATAAAATTTTGCTGGAAAGAAAAAACAAAACAACGGGACTCAGCCCGAACCCACATTCTATCTCTCTCACCTACCCTTCACCCCTCTCTTTAAGAGTTTCCACCCCTGCGACACGCTCTCTTTCCCCTGCGGCAAGACATCGTACCACCACTACCCGATCCAGAGTCCTCCCCGGATGAAGCAGACGACACCAAGCAAGAAGGAACCAGGACCGCATCCTGAATATGGACAGTCGCCGAAGATATCCAGTCTCTATTGTCCTTCAGCCAAGTGGTCGACACCCGAATTTACTGTAAGAAGAAGGTAAAATTAGTATCAAAGAAGGATCGAAATAGAAATGAAACCAAAAAGAGGAAGAAGATATACCGCAGGATGAAGAACCTCATCCGTCAAACCCAACTCCTTCGAATCCATCGCGTGAGGAAGGTGCAATATGGGGACCATCCCTCCATTAGACCGTCGAATGTAGTATGAAGGGGTATCCAATCGCATGAAGGGAACCTCTGAAGTCACTGCCGCTGCAGACGCCGATGGACCACCGCTGCTGTGGGAAGATCCCACCGCCCGACTCGAACCCGCAGGAGGGAACGACAAGGCATTATATACGCTGGGCTCCATCAACTAGCTCGTCATAAAGTCCATATAGTCATACGGTGCAGCCGTATCAGTATACAACAAGTAGGACTCACCTATCATCGCCGTGATCCTCGCATCCTCTGGCAGTAACCACTCCCACCTCATAGACGTAGGAGGTTGCGCAAGTGGCACCACCACCTCTTCCGCAGTAATCTGTCAAACCACTCGCTCCCCGAGATACCAAGAATGGCCGAAATCATGTGCCGACAAATGCCTCGTCTACGCGTTCATGCCAGTCGCCTATGTATCCTGAATGGCTATCCCTCAAGGGTAAAAAGTCACCTGAAAATCCCCACCAGGCATAAGCCAATACAGAATCAGAATACGTAAAAAACTAAGACTGAAGAGAAAAAGTCTTACCCTACCACTGGTCAGGACATTCAAGACCTAACGCACTGCCTCCAGAGAAAGATATCCCTTCAACTGTCGATTGGTCTTGCGCCATCAATACAGTCGATAAAAGTCCCCAATAGTCTCATCCTTCAGGGCAATCAGCAGGGTATTACACCCAATCACCTCATTGAACCACATCTGCCAAAGGTAAGAATTCACAATCAAAAAGAGACCCATAAGGAAAATGAGAATGCATGAAAAGAAAATGCGCAAATTAAAGAATACCTTAAGGAGATACATGGCTCTAGTAAAAGTTTGTTGACAGCACCGGCTGAATGCGTCCAAATAAAAATAGAGGGTTGCCAAAGTCAGGCTCCCCCAGTCATAGAGAGGGATGTTTGAAAACATCCTCAAATACTGTAAGAACCACAAATGGACGATGTCACCGCTCGATGCCACTATGAAACCTCCCAACACTAGCAGAATAAACAACCAGGCCATCTGCCTCACCTGCATCCCGTACTCCACATCAATCACCCTTCTCAATAAAAAATCCTTCAACAAGGACAGCTAGATAGAATCCCCAAACACTATCCTCCCTACATCACCGAGTACCGCCATCACGCCTCCGGTCTCACTCGCAGAGAACGATCCACCTCTATCTTCTCCCTATCGCAATCCAGCCCGAGTAGCTGCTGCACGTCTATGGGAGTCACAGTCATTTCCCCAAAACCAAAATGGAAGGTGTGGGTAGTATCCCACCACCTCTCCTCTAAAGCACACAAAATCGCTGTCGAACGAGGCATCTCATCTAGTGCAGACGCCAACCTCCCAAAACCCGCTGAGGATACCACCCAATGAACCATAGGTGGAAGATACTCCCAGACATCCTTAAGCCCCGTCGTCCCACGGGCACGCATGTTCTTCAAAGAGATACCAGATTGTTAAAAAAAAAATCTTGTCAAAAATTCTAGAAAGAAGGAAAAATCACCAAAAAGAGAAGAATGCCAAAAATCTGGTTACTTACATAACCGCCAGGGATCACCATCCTCGAAGAACAATGACACGATGGCTCCTGTAGCAAGGTCCGCTCATCGGTAACCAGCTCGAATGAGTCAAAGGATTTCTCACTCCCCAAAGTAAGAGGCGCCCTGGCCCTCCACTCCATATTCGCCCAGTCATTAACAGTCAACCATTCCCTATGCGCTGTAGTGCCCATAAAGGAGGCCATTTCTTCAAGATCGGAATGCTAGAACGATTTGCAGAGGAAAATCACAGAAAGAAAGAAAGCAAGAAGCTGTGAAAAATAAAAGGAACTCGCCCCTTTATATAGGATGCCAAGGGTCATGCCGATAAGCATTGACCCCCAACCCACCGATCATCACTATCTCCTTACCTTCTCGAGGCAGTCCAAAAGTTCATGCCACTGCCGAATGACACCCCTCATACCATGCCGACCGGTACCCCCTCAAAAAATTTGTACAAAAATTCCCAAAAAATACCAGAAAGTCCTAAAAAATTCTAAGAAAATTCCTAAAATCCCAGGAAGGATTTAGAACATTTTCACCAAGAAAATTTGGCACTCCCTCGGGCGGAACCCTTATTTACCCAGCGGAACTCCCAAAAAGCAAGTAAAAATCCTCCCGGTAACATCCCCGGAGGATCTCTAAAGATCACCCTCTATACCCCAAAGGTCTCAATTTTCCCCAAGCAATACATCCAAACCCTGGGCCACCTAATCACCTCCCCAGTGGAATTTTGGCTATTCCTTCAGAGGATGCAAAAGATTTCCCCAGTAATTGGCTCCCCAACCTAAAACAAAACCATAAGACAATTTCACCGAAAAAGTTCCCCAAGAACATCTCTATTTAAGCTCGCAGAATTGGTCATCTTTACTTAAGCCCGTAGAATTAGCTTCGACCCACAGAACTAGTCATCTCTACTTAAGCCCACAGAATTGGCTTCGACCCGCAGAATTGGTCATCTTTACTTAAGCCCGTAGAATTGGCTTCAACCCGCAGAATTGGTTATCTCTACTTAAACTCGCAGAATTGGCTTCGACCCGCAGAATTGGTCATCTCTAATTAAGCCCGTAAAATTGGCTTTGACCCACGGAATTGGTCATCTCTACTTAAGCCCGTAAAATTTTCTTCAACCGTAGAATTTGTCATCTCTACTTAAGCACGCAGATTAGGCTTTGACCCCCAGAATTGGTCATATTTACTTAAGCCCATAGAATTGGCTTCGACCTGCAGAATTGGTCATCTCTACTTAAGCTCGCAGAATTGGCTTCGACCTGAAGAATCGATCATCTCTACTTAATCCCGTAGAATTGGCTTCGACCCGTAGAATTGGTTATCTCACCTTATGCCCACAGAATTGGCTTCGACCCGCAGAACTGGTCATCTCAACTTAAGCCCGCAGAAGTGGCTTCGACCCACAGAATTGGTCATCTCTACTTAAGCCCGCAGAATTGGCTTCGACCCGCAGAATTGGTCATCTCTTACATACGCTCGCAGAATTGGCTTCGGCCCACAAAATCTCTCACCCTCATCTTTAAGCCCTCAGAATTGCCTCCGACCCTTAGAATCGGTCACCGTCATCCCTTAAGCCCTCAGAATTGGCTTCGACCCATAGAATTGGTCATCCCCAGCACCTCCTCAGGAATTGGCCTAAACCTTTCCTCTAAACCATCCCTTAGGTCCTCAGAATCAACCTTGACCCCCTGAATTGGTCATCCTCGCTCCCTTAGGTCCTCAGAATCAGCCTCGGCCCTCTGAATTGGTCATCCTCCCTCAAAAGCATCATGCGGTGTCTATTCGACGGCTATCATTTATTCTAAACTCAATCATTGAGGGGCTCTATAGACACCCCATTCTGTTACCCCTTAAACTTTCCTTAGGCCCCTAGCACCTCCCTTCATCACTACACATCCAGGTCATACCCCGAGTATTGACCTAGAAGACATCGGGCACTCCTAGGTTCCGTTTGACCAAAATTCAAAGTCTCTAGCTCGATCGAGACTGAATAAATCTTCGAAGGGACCTAAAACCCCTTTCCAATGGTCCATCCCGTGCGCAATTCTGACTTACCATGCAAAAGAACGACCCATTTTCCCTAAAACCTGATCTAAAGGCCACCGAATGTGACCAAGATTCGTTTGACCTAAGGTAACTCTTCATCTCGACCGAGAATGAATAAATCTTCAAAGGGCACTGAAACCCCTTTCCAACAGTCCGCTCCGTTCGTGATTCTGACTTACTGTACGGACGAAAAATCTGTTTTACTCCAAGAGGTCACCGAAGGCTTCCAGGGCCCGGTTGACAAAAGATAACTCCCTAAACCAGTTCAAACTCTTTGGAATGTCAAATTACATCTCCTAACCATTCCAACAGTCCACCCCGTACGTAATTTGGACTTGCCATGCGGACGAACGATCCGTTTACGTCCGAAGTTTTCTATCCAATGGACCGACGAATTCTACCAAGACTCATTTAATCCAAAGTCAACTCCCAAACCCAGGAGAGGTCCAAAGGACTTTCTAAGGTATCTAAATTATCTTTCCAATGGTCTACCCCATGCACGATTTGGATCAATGGTTTGTGCTCTGCGGTCGATTTTCCAAAAAGGACTAAAAGACACTACCAAACGGCAGGTCCCAGACCGTGCCTATCGGCAGTGTGCCTAAATGCACCTGCTGATTGGAAGGAATAGGTATATGCCGATCAGCAATGCCCTGGGCCTATAAAAAGGAGGCCTTGACCTCATTGCAAAGAGAGCCCAGATCAGAAACAGGTCATTCTCAGTTAATCCAGAAAACCTCTCTCGAAGTCAGCTTAATTTCCACATCTAAATCCGTTTACAACCTTAACTTTTCATCAAACTTGGTGAATTAACCACTCTCCATCATCATCCAAGTGCAAGGGATACTCTCCAACATTCAAGATCAAGCTCAAAATATTTAAGAAGGTCCAATTTTCTCAATTCTCTCCTTAAATTTTCATAAATTCGCATTAACTTGTTTTATTTTTTAGCACTTTTATTCTCTCATCTCACATATCCTAATATACTTTTTATTTAGTATTATTGCACATCTCTTATTTTCATACAAATAAAAAAACAAAAAATAAGAAAAAGAGGGTTTGCTCATAAATTCCAAAAGAGAATTCTCACACCTTTCTTACACTTTTCTCACAACTAAAACACTTTTTCTACACACACACACACACACACACACACACACAAATAAGAGAAGTCCACGGTTGGATTTATGGGATAAACCCCACCCCTCGTTTTTCATGCGAACTACGTGGACTTTAATGCTTCTATAGGCTATGTAGGCGTCTCGGGGTAACATCCGAGATTCGAGTCCTATTTTTATGTTTTCTCTCATCTCTTATTCTCTCTAAATTCATTTCTCCTAGATTACATATATATACATATATTTGTCCTTAGTGGCGTATTATTCCACATGCGTTTTCGACCCTTATCTGGATGACCCCGCCAATGATATGTGAGGCTTTTGTGATGACTCGGTCGTGAGATGTGATGCTCGGCGTCCTAAGAGATGAGGGTACATTTTGGTCATATCATGTTCCATCCTTTTTCATTATGAATAATAGCAGAGTTCCCCATGGAGATGTACTCTTCTGAATGAACCTTGACTCAGAAGCTGTTTCGGATCCTGCCACTCTCTCATTGCCATGGGAGCCATAACGTAAGTTACTCTTGTAATGGGTCGGGTACCCGAGGCTAGGTCAATACAAAAATATCTCTCTCTATCACCTATCGTAACCCCGATACCTCCTCAGGCACGTCTGAAAACTCCTTGACCCCTTGGATAGAATATAGAGGTATCATAAGCTCCTCAGACATAGTCACGCCAATATAGCATAAATGGGTACCGAAATCCCCCTCAAGTCGAGGCATAGCAATGCAAAACTTCTCTTGCCCTGGAATGGTGAGCTTAATTGTCATCCCTTATAATAAATCTGGGAATGGTATGTTGCCAACCAATCCATCCCTAATATAACTTCGTAACTACCCATATCTAACAATAACAAATCGATGGAAAAACATTGCTTGTAGATCACTATAACAACGCTTCTACAAATTTGGCATAACGCAGCTCCCCCACCTACTAGAATGCCTACATGCATAACAACCTTACAAGCTATATCTATCACGCTTCATATAATGGAAAATCCAAAACTATGAAAGATTGTGAAGCTCCCATATCGAAAAGAACTCAGTCATAACTACCATAAATATAAAACATACCCTCTATAAGGCATGGAAACTCTGATAAATCATGTTGGGAAATGTTGAACACATGTCCTTAATGTAGCTCAGGGCTTACCTACTCCTAATCTCTAGGAGGAGGTAATGTTAGGTAATAAGGTTCAAGTGGGAAGGATTGAAATTGAGATGGGCACAAAGTGTTGACTGAAGCCCCTACAAAAACTATTCTAGACTGAACACCTGAGGGCGTTTCCTAAATGAGTGTCCTAACTCCCCATAGGCATAACATGCCCCACCAAAAGGGTGACCCCGCTGGCTATCCTACTGCCACTTATCCTACCCCTGGGGCCTGTCAAACTGATATTGTGCCTAACTATACTAGCCCTACCCTATTTGTCTAAGATGGCTCTGATGCTCCTAACCCGGATGCACAAACTCAGGTCCTGAGTGCCCCTGACTTTATCCTCCCTGTCAGTGATGGTCATAACCTTTCAATCTGTTAGGGGTATGCTCCCATGGTGGTAGCACTCTATGTAACTAGATAGAGATTACTTGTGCTCGGTAAGACACCCCACCCTCAGATACCTTTGGCCCTTGTCTATATCCTTATCTTTCCCTCTTAGGATCCTTCCCTCTCTCCCCCTCCCTCTCCCTCTCTCTCTTTCTCTCTATCTTAAGAACTTATGATGATCATCATAAAAGAACAAACAGACATATACCATTTGGAGGTATATGGTAAATAATGAATTTCCCATTAAAACATGCTTAATCTTCCAATTAAGAGATCTCACAAACTAGTCAATATTCAAATCCTTAGATTTATCCACCCCTGGGGCAAAGTGTATAAGGTGAGTGAACTATCGATTATACTCAACTACGTTCCTACCGTACTACTTATGCCTATCAAACTATGCTCCCAAATTCCTCTTCGATTAAGATGGGAAGAACTTTAAGACAAAATTGATCCTAAACTGTGATAGAGTCATCTAAGTCCTCTCTTATAGGGTGGTAATAGGCCCCCATAAATGTAGGGCATTTCTCACCAACTTGAATCTTGCCAACATCTATTGTTGGACTTATGTACACTCAACTAACCTCAAATGATGCTCAATTTCATGCCTCCACTAAAGTGCCACTATGGGAGCATACGATCTCACAAACTCTTGAGAGTGTCCCTTCCCAAATGCAGTCCGAGCAAGCTTGGGCATGGGTGGTCTATTAAGGAGGATGTACAGGTACAACCATGGGCGGTGGATGCTTCTTGATTAGGCACATATTCTTCACATTTATCCCCTTAATTTCGGTATTTTTATGATCCTGTGCAGTGTAAATAGCTTGGATTTGTCTCGTATTTATGATACTAACCTCTTTTGGCAAGTATTTCGTGTATTTCTCATGTGTTTTACAGGTATTTCGTGCAAATTGGTGCGAAAGATAACTCAAAATAGTGAAAGAAATCAAGAAATGCAGAGTTGAAGGGCATTTTCGTAATTTTTCAGCCTTAGTCCGGAGGTGGGGACAACTAGAAATTTGAAGAGCTCTAAATTACAAGAACACTAGAAAAAACGGCACCTCAATTCGAGCTACGGTGAAGAAGTTACGATGTTTTGAAGTTGTGCGATAATGAAGAGAAATTGACCAGAAACCAAACCGATCCGGATGGAACAGGACCGATCCGGTCATGCGAAATACTGGCATTTATTATGAAGATTTTGAGGTGATTAGATGGTGAAAGATTGCGCAACAAGCAATTCTAGCCGTCAAATTCGTGCTACTTGGTGCTATAAAAGTCCATGCCCTACCTCATTTCAAGGGGAGACGAATTCTAGAGAGTAGAATAGAATTTTAGAGAGAGAAAGTCAGATTTTAGAGTCTTTTTAGTTTTTTTTGGTAGAAATTTTCATAAACCCTAGTTTTTGAAGTTTTTCTACTATTCAAGATTCAAAGTTCTATTCAAGATTCATCATTCATCCATTGCAAGTAATTTTAATTTATTATTTTTACTGCTTTCCTAGTTAGTTTAATTAATTGTTGATTTCTAGTTTTCCATTCCCAATTCAAGTCATGTTCTCAATTTTCTAGAGTTAGTTATGAATTCCAACACTTTAATTTGTAAGTTTTATTTTGATTTCATCATATTAAGCTAAGTTTTTAAGGGTTGGGATGCATGAACTATGTAGAAAATAGAATTTAAATTAAAAATTTGAAAGAGTCGTGCGAGACAATTTTACAACCATTGTAGATCTTTTAATCTCTCTTGCCCTAGGTACTTGGGATGTTTAAGAATATGATGTGCGTAAAATTATTTATCACCTCTTTATATTTACCTTTGATTTCATATGGTGCGGGCTTGATCCTCATATATGTAATGCTTAGGATCTATAAAGACTGGATTCATTCAAATTTATAATTTACAATTCTAGGTTTCTATACGGTAAATTACTAGGGTTAGGGGGATTGTATTCCAACCTACTTTCTCATTCATCTTAATTAATTTAACTTCTTTATTTACTTATTTTTTCCCTTTTCAACCATCATCATCTTTTTCACTTTTTCTTTAGAAGTAATAAATCAATTAAATTCTATCAACCATTCCTTGTGGATTCGATACCCAGACTCGCCACTATACTCCTTAAGAGTGTAGTTACAAGTTTAGGTTTTTTTGTATTGAGGTTGGAAGCCGATAACAACGACTAGCGTATTACACGGACGCTCGATTTTTCCCCTCGATCAAAATGGCGCCGTTGCCGGGGAGTGTTTGTTATAGATTATAATTGACTTACTACTTCGAAAAAAAAAGTAAATAAATAAATAATAAAGAAAAATGTGTGTCACGTTTTTGAATTTCCCACTTTGAAATGTCTTACTTTAACCCATTTGGTGACTTTAATTGTTATGCTAATAGTGAGGAGGAGAATGAACTCGCGATTTATGAACATTGGATCAATATTACTAAAGATGAGTCTCATAAATACAAGCCCAGTGCTAAGGCCATCCAAATTTATGAAAATGAAAGGCTTGAAGAAGAAAGGCGTGAAAAAGAATATAGGGAAAAAAACGTTTTTGGGAGCAAGAGTTGGATGCATTATTCGAATCCAATGACGATTTTTCTTCCGATATTTTTGAGACTAAAGAATGTTTTCAACTAAATGAGGAATCCAATGAAGAATCACTTGAGCTTGAATTTATTTCCTCACCATTCTCATTCACTATTATCGAACCATTAAATCCATCACAAGAACTGTATGAATGTCTTGAGGATGTGTATCTGATTCTTGTATGAGAATGTTATTTTGAGATGCTTCATCTTAAGGGCCATACACTTAGACGTGTCACTCCACCAGATCCAACTGAAAATTTGGGGAGAGAAGATTTTGAGGACAAGCACTCTATGATTAAATTATTTTCCAAGATGGACTCTTTCTGTTTGTGTGATCCGCTTCCCATACTACTTGAAAAATCTTTGGGAAGTGATTCTATTTTTCTTGTATCCCAATGGTACTTGTCCCCATGTGCACTCAAATCCCTCATTATCCCCCTAAATTTTTTAATTGGTGATGGTTCATTTTTTAAAATTTGCACATGCCTTCCGTTTTTCAAACGGAATTCTTATTTTCCGGGAGGCATGCATCCTAATGAGGGTACACTATTAATCCCTCAAAGTCAAATTGTATTTTGGGTGGACCCTCAAATTTTTCAACTTCTAGTGTATGATTTATTAGCCGTTCAAATTTTAGGTTGTAAATAATTAGTTTTTATTATTATTACTTTTTCTTTTTCATTATAGTCTAGTTTCGAGTTTTTGTTATTCTTTTTGTTATGCTTGGTTCTAACATGTTTTGTAGATTCAATGGACTCAAACTCATCGGGGATCACTCCATTTGGGTAATATCTTTATTTTCCTCTCTTTATGTTGTGTTCTTGATTCGCATTGAGAACAATGCAACATTTAAGTTAGGGGGTGTGGGATATTCTTCTCGTTTATTGTTTAGATTCATTGATTCAATCAAATGTTCTTTCCAAGTGTGTTTTTTTAGAAAATTTTAGAGAAAAAAAAAATTGAAAATTTTTGAAAAAAAAAGCAAAAAAAAAATTTTCTTCAAAATAAATAAGAATTGGAATTTAAATTTAAATTTATATTTAGGTTTTTTTTTGTATTGAAGTTGGAAGCCGATAACAACGACTAGCGTATTACACGGACGCTCGGTTTTTCCACTCGATCACTTCTATTGGAGGGTTGTCATCATCGCTGCAAAAGCCTTGGAGATAACAATAGCTAAATAAATTGGTGCCATAAGTGTTGCTTGCCCATGTGGTGCGGTAGGTGGTAGTTACTATGGTGGCTGAGGGGCTTCGTCCTCCAACTGATCATTCTTTATAGACCTCTATCGTCCCTAACATCTCCAAAATATTATTCCAAAACGCGTTAATAATCACGCAAGACCTAAATTACAAATGCTAAATATAGGGATCTAAAGTATCAAAGAATGCACATGTGGAAGTTACGATAAACGCACTCATGACCCCTAGGACACTAGAACGTGGAATTCCCTAATACGAAATGTGGCATTCCGTAATATTTAAGAATAAATTGATTAGTTCTAAATTAAACATTAAAGGAGTCTAAACAAATGAGTACCATTATAAGCATGCAAGAGAAGAAATGAAATGAAATAAAAAATGAATATTCATAATGAAATATATTCCACAACTCTCATACCATCCACATGAATCAAATCTAACATTATCAAAATATCTAACTATAGGCTATATAAAATCGGCGTACAAATACATGTCCTTCTCTGCTATAAAGGAAAACAAATGAGTTGCTAGAACTGTCATGCAAGCCAGTGAAACCTACATCCTAAAATAGAGATGCAACTGAAGGATGAATGATAACGATATTATTGATCAAGGTTACGGAATGGTCGACCTCGTTCCAAAAATGTTAAATCTACAACATTGACATCAACCTTAAAGATAGGAAAATTATTCCAAAAGTTGGAATAAGTCTTAACTATGCATCTGCCTCTAGCTTTTTCACATCTTTAAGATTTACCCACCCTCCACTCCTAATATCACACGCATCTAAGAATCCAAATTCCAAGTGACCCCATGCTTAAGTTTTATTCTACACATATGAAAAATAAAAGTTTAAATTCATGATAACATTACATTAATCAAATTTAAGTGTTATAGTCTTAGAGTTTAAGGATCACATAATAAGTCAAGCAACGACGTCTATCACTAATACCTTTGGGGATCACTCGTGCGTAGTAAGTATAGTCTTAGGACATCCAGAACCTAAGACCTCATCAAAGTAAGGGACAAATCACCGAGTCTGCCTATCATGTAACCTACAATAAAGGAAATATCCTGGTAATCAATATCGAACATGGGTAACTTGACGTGTGACCATGGGGTAAAAATTTGTTAAGGTATCTCGTCTACTAACCGAGGTACCATAGCAATCTGAGTAGTACGTGCCCTTTTAAATGGAATTATCCCTTTAGTACGTTCACCACAAGTAATCATGCATGGTATGCATTACATAAAGAAGACAACAATTTATATCCATCGTAACCACAAAATTTGATTTTCGACTAACTTTATCCACTTGAATTTCCTTTAAAAGTAATTAAGAAGTCCATCAAATACCTTAAATTAAAGTCATCCAATTCATACTATAAACAAGGTCATATATATCAATTTGGGTCTGTAGTAATCCTAAAAAAATCCCTAAATATCACGTTCTCAAAATAAATAAAAAGATAATTTTCCAAAATCTCTGATGGCGGCGGTTGATCGCGGGAACAGGGCCAGTCAACCGTGTTCTTTAGTGTTTTCAACGATTCCCGTACAAGGGTTTCCGTCTGTACTCAGCAAAATACAATTCAAACCTCCATTAAATGCCAAAAAACTTTATTTATGATTAACATAGCATATCAGCAATATGTCCACATAAAAAACATGACTCGCACACTATTATATCATCAAAATCCCAATTAAAGTTGAAGAACCAAAATAAAACCCTTTTTTTCGCTCCAGAACCCTAACATTCCAATTGTCAATAATTTGATTTCAATTATCTACATAATATACATATGATCCTATGTCTTTGAATGTATTATATTAACAAATTAGAACCTATTCAAGATCTAATGAAAGAATATAAATATGTGGGAAGATTCAATCAAAATGATGCTAAATTTAATCCTTATTAATTCTTAATTGGGTTAATTATGAAATTACCTGAATTAAATCCTATAGCTTAGATTTTAATCACTTAGTTTGGGTTTTGGTTCAAAGGAATATGCATAATTTACAGAAAATTCAATTATATAAGAATTCAAATTAAACCTGCCTCCAAATTGGTGTAGAACTAGGTCTCCAATCTTCCAAATCCTCTCTCTTCCTTTTAGTCTTCTCCTCTATGAGTTCTTAGATCTCCAATTTTTTGTTTTGTGTTGAATAAGCCTCCTAATGGTTCAATACTAACTCTTACAGACCTAATTGGGATTGGGCCTAATTTGGGGTCTTAAATAGCTAAACCAAAATGCCCCTTAACTAGTTTAAAAGTCTCCCATTCATATTCAAAGTCAAATAAGTCATCATTTTAAATAGTCTTAACCACCTAGTCCATCATCCTTATATGAATGATAGTAAACAGCGCATATAATAATTTTTAGCTAAATTATTCATATTTTACTTGAATCATATTCAAAATATATATTAAAATTAATCATAATTTTCTTGAATCATAATCAAAATATTTATTAACGTTTTACCATATCTTTATTTGAAAAATTATTTATATACATGTAAGTAAGTTGTGACGTTACACGTTACTCAAGCACGCATAATATTTTATTTATATATCCTTTAATACGGGGTATTACATTCCTCCCCTCTATTCAAGTAACTTCGTCCTCGAAGTTGGAAACCTCGCCCTTGTCCTCCTCGCGCTCCCAGGTGGACTATTCCTCACTATGATGTCCCCACTGAAATATCACTAGCGTAATGACTTTAGATCGTAGGATCAACTCTCTACGATCAAGAATACGATGGGGTCGGGTTCTCTCTTTATAACTAGAATCCTATTGCAACTCCAGTGCATCTAGATCTATGTGCTAATACTCATCCTCACGCCTCAATAGTTTCCTCAGCATGGATACGTGAAAATATCATGTACCCTCTGAAGGTGATAGGGCAATTCCAGATGGTATGCTACTGGGACAATTCTCTCATTAATTAAGAAGGGGCATATGTATCAAGGAGCCAACTTCCCCATAGTTCCAAATCTAACCACCCATTTCATTAGGAATATTCTCAAGAACACTTTATCCCCCCACTAGGAATTCTAATTTACTCCTCCCCTTATCATCATTACTCTTCTGATTATCTAGGGATATCTTCATTTTAGCCCGAATGGACGCTACTTTATCAGAAATGTCTTTGATAATATATGGTGCAAACATCTGATGTTCCTCTCGTCCTACCCCAAAAAAAGGTGAATAATATGGTCATTCGTATAATGCCTCGTACGGTTCCATCCCGATTGTCTTTTTATGGATACTACTTTAAGAGAACTCAATAAGCAATAAATGTACATCCAAAATGCCCTTAAGGTCTAACACGCTAGCCTTAATCATATCCTCCAACATTTTATTCACCCTTTCTATCTGGCCATTCGAATGTGGGTGAAAATTCATGCTTCAACACAACTGACCTCCCATTGCATATTGGAATGCCTTAAAAATGGTACATAAAAGTGCTACCCCTATTTTACACAATGTCAGGTGGCACCGCATGTAGTCTCACTATCTTAGCTATGAATAACTTTGCAGAATTATCGGTATAATAATCATTCTTAATGGGTTAGAAATGGGCCACCTTCATCAATCTATCCACACTAACCCAAATATAATTGTGATCGTGCTACGATCGCAGTAACCTAATAATAAAATCCAGCAAGACGCTTTACTATTTCCATTGAGAAAATTTCAAAAGTTTGTAACTCTCCTGTTGGTCGTTGGTGCTCCACCTTTACCAACTAATAAGTAGAATACCTGGAAACATATTCAACAATATCCCTATTCATTTCGAACCACCAATACAATTTCCTTATATTTTGGTACATCTTGTCCCCTTATGGATGCACCGTGTACCATGATTTTTTAGCCTCAGCTAGCACCGTTTTTCACACTTTTGGATCCTCAGGCACTACTAACCACCCTTGGAATCATAAACCTACTTCAAATCTGATTAGGAAGGAAGAAACTCTGCCTATTTGTATCTATTTTACCTTTCATTGACAAAAAGGATCCACTAACTGGGCTTGTACTACCCATGAAATAATGGTCGAGGAAACTGTCATCACTGCCATAAAAACTTTTGTTAAATCCATCTACCTTAGAGTACTCCACCTGTAGGGTCAAAACTCTGGCATCTCCTCTCCATGTTCCTCCCATAAAGTGGGAAATACATCTAATGACCTATGACTCACCATGTCTACAACCATATTTTCCTTCCTCGGGTGGTATTAGATTTAAAAGTGATCGTGTTTTACAAACTTCAACCATCACCTCTCCCTTATATTTAAATCCCTCTATGTGAACAAGTACTGGTGACTTTTATAATTGGAGAACAATGAAAACCGTTCTCCTAATAAATAAGGCCTCTAAATTAAAAAGGCAAAGATAATTGCTTCTAACTCCAAGTCATGCATTAGGTAATTACCCTCATATGTCTTCAACTTTCGAGAGGATTAAGCTATAGGCCTCTCTTTTTGCATCAAAACTCCATCCAAATCATGAAGTGGCGCATTTGTAAATATTATATACTCAATGCCTCCCCTAGGAAATGCTAGAACCGGAGCAATTGTGAGCCTCTCCTTGAGCTTCTCAAATGCTCGCTGAAAATTAGCATCCCCTAAAATAATACGTATTTTTGGGTTAGGCTGGTAAATGGACTTATAATTTTGAAAAGCCCTTAATAAACAAGTGATAATAGCCCACCAAATCGAAATATCTCTTAAACATTGTCGGTGTCGTGGGCTATCCCCACTCCATCACCGTAGAAACCTTGCCAGTATTGATAGAAATCCCTGTCTCCGACATGATATGCCCCGGGAACTACACTTCCTTGACCCAAAAACTGCACTAGGAGAACTTAGCATACAATTTGTTCTCTCTCGATGTCTGTAGCACCAATCTCAAATGATGAGTATATTCCTCCTCCAAGAGGGAGTATATCAAAATTCTGTTGATAAATAGAATGAAAAATTGATCTAGATACTGGAAAAATGCACGATTCATAAGATCCATTAAGATAGCAAGCGTATTGGTCAGTCCGAATGGCATGACATGAAACTTGTAAGACCCATAACGAGTGAGAAAAGTTGAATTTGGAACATCCTCATCCCTAATCCTTAATTGGTGATATCCTATGTGCAAAATGATCTTTGAATAATCATGTGCCCATCAATTGGTCAAATAAGTCATTAATGTGGGGAAACAAATACTAACTTTGTATCATGAGTTTATTCAAATTTCGATAATCAACACACAACCGAATTGTTTTATCCTTATTTTTATGGATAATATCGGTTCTCTCCACATATATGTACTCCTATGAATGAACCCATGACTCGGAAGCTATTGTATCTGATCCCGTAACTCTAGCATTTCCATCGCAGCGATAGGGTAAGGTGCTCTCGCAATAGGTTGGGTGCCCGGTGCTAAGTAAATACAAGAATCTATCTATTTTATCAGTGGTAACCCCGATACCTCCTCAAATACGTTTGAAAACTCCTACACAACTGGGATATAATCTAAATATATCATAGCCTCTTTAGACATAGTCGCATCAATATAGCATAAATGGGTGCTGAAAAACCCCTCAAGTCTAAGCATGGCAATAAGAGACATCTCCTGTCTTGAAATGGTGAATATAATTGTTGTCCACCTACAATCACACTGGGAATGGTAAGTTTCCAACCAATACATCCCCAATATAACGTCGTAATTACCCATATCTAACAACAACAAGTTAGCAAAAAAAACATAGCCTATCAATCTTTACAGCAATGCCTCTACAAAATTGATGTAACGTAGCTCCCCCACCTACTCGAGTGACTACATTCATAACAACCTTGGAAGTTATATTTATCATGATCGATGTAATGGAAAATCCTTAACTAGCAAAGATTATCAAGTTCTCGTATAGAAAAGAACTCCGGCATAACAAACATAAACCTAAAATATACCCTTTATAGTGCGTGGCTACATTGTCAAGTCCTGCTGGTAGATGTTGAATACACGTCCCTAATGCAGCTGAGGGTTTCCTTGTGCCTAATTTCTAGGAGGAGGTAATACAAGGTACTGAGGTGTAAGTGGGAGGGCCTAAAATTTAGGTAGGGTGGGAAGGGTTGATTAACGCCCTCGCTGAAACTAAGATGGACCGGCCTGAAGCCCCTTAGGGAATTTCCTAAATGAGTGGCCCAACTTCTTGCAGGCATAGCATGCCCCACCAAAAGGGTGAGATCACTGGTGATCCTACTACCTCTACTCCTTCCCCTAGGTCCTGCCAAACTAAGGTTGTGCCTAGCCATACTAGCCCTATCCTCTCTTTCTTAACTGGCCTTAAGCTACTGACTCGGATGCCCAAACTGACCCTGGCCTGAGTGGCCCTGACCTTGTCCTTTCGAAGCGATGGTCATCACTTTTAAATCTTTTAGGGGGATTCTCCTACTATGTTGGCACTCTATATATTTGGATAGAGCCAACCTGTGACCAGGAACACTCCCCAACCTCTGATACCTTTGGCCAATGGTCAGATTCTAATCTCTCTCTCTCTCAAGAACTCATGGTGATCATCACAATGTATCAAAGAAACATATAACATTTGGAGGTATGTGATAAATGTCATATTTCCCATCAACACCAACTTAATGTTCCAATTCAAATCTTTCATAAACTGTTCCATATTCAAATCCTTAGATTTCTCCACCTATGGGGCAAAATGTACATGACAAGTGTACCCTTGCTCATAATCGACATCTGTCCTACCTTACTTCTTGATCCTCTCAAAATATGCTCTCAGCTTCCTCTGTAGTGAATATAAGAAGTATTTTCCCTCAAACTTGATTCTAAACTATGATAGAGTCATTTGAGATCTCTCATCTGGGTTGGTAATAGTCTCCCACCAATATAGGGTATCTTCAACAGGCTCAAGGTTGCCAACATCTATTTATAGCTTGATGTACCCTCAAATAACCTCAAATGTCACTCAATGTCATGCCTCAAATAAGGAACCATTATGGGATCAGAGGATCTCGTAAACTCTGGAGGGATTCCCTTACCAAATGCATTCCCAACAAGCTCCAAGACAAAAGTCGTATATGAAGGATCATGTTTAGGTACGACCATGGGCAATGGCGGCTGCTGCTATTGGAGGGATGTCATCATCGCTGAAATGGCCTAGGCTTTAATAGCAGCTAAATCAGTCAGTGCCATAGCCAATGTCTACCCATTAGGTGAGGCAGGTGGTGGTTGTTGTGGCGACTGAAGTGCATCAGCCTCTGAATCAGCACTCCCTATAGATCTATGTCATTCCTAACATCTCTGAAGGTTCACCATCTAAAAGATATTATCCAAAAAGTGTTAATAATCGTGCGAGACTTAGAGTATAAATGTTAAATATAGGGATCTAAAGTATCAAAGAATTACAAATGCTAAATATAGGAAAGTATCAAAGAATGCAAATGCAGAAGTAGCGATAAACGTAATCATGACCCCTATGACACTAGAACCTGGGATGCTCTGATACCAAATGTGACCCCCGTAATATTTAAGAATAGATTGATTAGTTTTAAATTAAACATTATAGAAGTCTAAACAAATGATTATTATTCTAAGCAAATCTAATGTTCCCAAAATAACTAACAATAGGCTATATAAAATGTGTATTCAAATACGAGTCCCTCTCTACTGTAAAGGAAAACAAATGAGCTAATAGAGCTAGCACGTAGCCTAATGAAACCTACATCCTAAAATAAAGCTGTAAGTAAAGGATAAATGACAACACCACTATTAATCAAGGCTACAGGACAGGCTACCTTGGCCCTGATATGTTAAATAAAAAATATTGACATCAAGTTTAAAGAGAATAAAAGTATAATGGAAGTTAAAATAAGTCATAACTCTGCATACGCCTCTAGATTTTTAACATATTTTATATTTACCCACCCTCCAATACTAATATCATGCGCATTCAAGATTCCAAATCCCAAGTGACCCCTTGTTTTTAAGCTTTATTACACCATATGAAAATAACATTTCAAATTTAGAATAACATTACACCAATCAAAGTCAAGTGTTATAAAGTAATTAATCAAGTCTTATACATTAAGGATCACATAAGGAAGTCAAGCAACAAAGGCCTATCTCTAATTCCTTCAGAGATCACTCGCGCGTACTACGTATAGTCTTAGTCCATCTCAAACCTAAGAGGCCAGGGATAAATCGCCATATCTATCCATCATATAGCTTACAATACCCAAGGCTACAAACATGGGTACTTAGACATATGACCCAGGAGTAGAAATTTACTAAGATATCTCGTTTATTGATCGAGGTGACATAGAGGTCCAATTCGTACGTCCCCTTTATATAAAATCCCACCCTTAGTACGTTCGCCATGAGTTCTCATGCATGGTATGAAATGAATAAAGAGCACAATAATTAATATCCATCTTAACCACCGAATTCAAGTTCCTATTAAATTTATCCTCTTAATTTCATTTAAAAGTAATTAAGAAATCCATCCATTACCTTAAATTAAAGTCATGTGATTCATACAATAAACAAGGTCATACATATAAATTTAGGTCAGTAGTCATCCCAAAATAAATCCCTAAATACCCATTTGTCAAAATAAAAAGAAATAGGACACAGTGGTCGACCGCGGGAATAGGGCCAATCAACCCCTTGCTTCAGTGTTTTGAAAAAAAAAACTGCGGGGGTTGTCTTTTCCAACTCAACAAAATCCAATTAAAACATCCATTATAGACCCGAAAACCTTCATATATTATTCACATAACATATCAACAATGTATCCACATAAAAAACATGATTGGAACATAATTATAACACCAAAATCCCAATTAAAGCCCAAGAACCCAAATAAAACCCATTTTCTCTCTCAAGAACCCTAACATTACCCTTCTTAACAATTTGATTTCAATTCTCTTAATAATATACATAGGATCCTAGGGTTTTAAATGGATCATGTTAACAAATCAAAACCTATTCAAGATCTAATGAAAACATATCAATTTCTAGGAAGATTCAATCAAAATAATGCTAAAAATTAATTCTTAATTAGGTTAATTACAAAATTACTTAATTTAAATTCTCTAAATCAGATTTTAATCACTTAGTTAGGATTTTGATTCAAAATAATAGGCATATTTACAACAAATTCAATTATACAAGAATTTGAATTAAACGTGCCTCTAAATTGGTTTAGAGCTTTAATCTTCTAAATCCTCACTCTTCCTTTTAGCCTTCTCCTCTCCAAGATCTTAGATCCCGAATTTTATGCTTATTATTTAATGGGCTTACTAATGGTTGAATACTAACTTTTAAAGACCTAATTAGGCTTGGGCCTAATTTGGGGTCTTAAGTAGCTAACCAAAAATCCCCCTCAACTAGTCTAAAAGTATCCCATTCACATTATAATTCAAATAAATCATCATTTTAAATACTTTTAACCCTCATAATCAATCATCCTCATAACCAACGATAGTAAATAACACATATACTAATTTTTAGTCAAATTTATCATAATTTACTTGAATCGTGATCAAAATATTTTATTAAAATTAGTCATAATTTTCTTGAATCATAATCAAAATATTTATTAATATTTTACTGTCTCTTTATTTCAAAAATTATTTTTATACTTATAAGTAAGTTGTGACTCATTTAAGCACACATAATATTCTATTTATATAAGTAAGCTCTACGAGTGATTAAGATATGCAAATGTACTAACATATGATTTTTTTTTATGATTTCCCATTTGCATAAAGTCTAATTTTAGCTAGAGAAGGGTTTCAAATTCAATTTCATAAAATAAGGGTTCCAATCACATTATCAATTCAATTTCATAGGGTTCCCTCCTATACATGTGATTTTCATTCAAATTACAAATTTGGAACTAAGAATAATTACCATATTAAATCGCAATTCACGTAGGTAACATAAACATGGAATGGAAGTCTATCTCTACCGCTAACTATAAAATATGAAATGGAAGAGTCTGACACAGTAATCTCAATATAATATAAGCTAAAATTAATATCTCCTCAATCCTCCAACATAAATAAATAGAGTACAATGTATCATGAGTTAAAAATGTAAATCTCACATCACTCAAAAAGAACAAAATACAGATAAAATCCAACGCCTACATCTCTGACTAGTGGTGAGTAAAAAGATGACTTGATGCTCGAAGGAAAAAACGCTAAAGTTGACGTGCAACTGAAGCACCTAAAACAGCACGATGGGGCAAACCCAACTCAAGATAAACGCTACATAACCCAAGTAATAAAACTAAAAACTATACGCATACATAATAAATCCACATATTTTTATTAGTTGTATAATTACTCACCACACCATTACTTGTGTTGTCTTTCATAATGTATTTTATAGGGCCTTTTAAACCAACTAGTTCCAATTAATTATGAGATCACCAGTGTACTCAATACCCACGATAATATCATCATCAATAAAATCTAGATTAGCTCACACTAACTACGGGTCTAGCCCCCAACTAGATACGAGGTCACTAGTACACCAAATACCTCATGACTTGCCCCTAACTAACTATGGGATCACCATATGTAGGTCCACCATTTTTTATTTAGAGCGGACTAAATAAACCGCAACCAATTGTCAACTATCTAACTGGGTCATTAGTACAAATGTTCGGGAAGTACTTGTCACTGAACTTCACCATGAACTCTACATACGTCAAATGATCCCTCAGCACAACCATGATCACACTCTTCCCCCACCACAATTCCATAAAGGGACTATAGAGTCGAAAAACATAAGTGGACTATTCTTCATAAATGCTCCTCTTATATTCTGCTAACTCGGTAAGGGAGTTGGTGCTATCGGATATAGTTCCTCAAATGGCCTCTCATGTTTGATTGCGATTAACCCTACCTACTAGAAAAGTTGGTGGGCTATGAAATGGAACTATCCCTGAGTATCTGGTGCTAGGACTGGTGGCAAAGGTGGTACCGGTGCTACATGTTATGCAGGTTGTGCTGTTGCTGCGACAACTATCTGAGAAACACGTGCAATAATGCGGGTCTTCATATTAGGTTCCATATGAAGTATGACATCTATTATTTCATAGTACTAAAGATCATATGAGAAGAATACAAAGAAAATGAACGTATCAAAGAACTCTATTCAAACAATTGTAATAGACCAAAAGAACCTACATTGCCTAGGACCATATTTTGATACCAACTGTGACACCCTATATATTTTAATATTCAAGTTGATCAATTCCAATTATTAAATTATACCTGTTGTTAAAAAGATTAAATATCATGCTTAGCATGAAATGGAAAAAATTAACAATGCCAAAAAAATAGAGTTCGACATTAATTATCTCAATATAACATAAATATTGAATAGAAGTCAATCACTACCACTAATTATAAGATGTGAAATGATAGGGTATGACCCACTAATCTCAATATAATACAAGTGAAAATTGATATCTCCTAAACCTTCGACATAAATAAATTGAGTACAATGTGTAATGAGGTAAAAATGTAAATCTCACATCACTCAAAAGAAAAAAAATAAAGATAAACTTCAACACCTACATCTCTAACTAGTGGTGATTGAAAACAAGAGTTGTTGCTTGAAGGAGAGAAAAATAAAGTTGACATGTAGCTAGAGCACCTAGAACAATGCAAAAATTCAAGCCCATTGCAATATAAAATATAAGTAACCTAAGTAATAAAACTGAAAATAATGCATAAAATAATCAATCCACAGTTTTACATAAACTGTATAATTCCTCGCTACACCATTATCACTGTTATCTTTCAAAATGTATTTTATGAATGCTTTTAAACCAACTAGATCCCATTAATTAAGATATCAACAGTGTACCCAATACCCACGATAATATCGTCATAAATAAAATCGTGATTAGCCACCACTAACTAGGGGTTGCTAATACACCAAAGTATAAAATTAGGACTAGCCCCTAACTAGCGACGAGGTCATTATTACAACAAGTGACTCGTGACTAGCCCACAACTAACTACAGGATCACCAGCACTTAAGTTCACGATTTTTTTTTTGGTGCAATCTAAATCAACTGCAACCAACCCTCAACTATCTACCAAGGTCACTAGTACAAATGTCCGTTAGTTTTTAGCTAGCGCGGACTAAAACAACCAATCCAATAACGCCGCCCCTATCCACAATAATAACCAAATAATCATATAACAATGTATCTACACTATTGCATTCCTAAAACCATTCTTATCCATTCCCAGCACTTTTATATTATTATCCTATTAAAATAATATAACCATATATGAAATTCCTTCATTTTAGTTTATATGCTAAAATTTGTATCGCGGGTTTTATATATTTTCAATATGTCCAAGGGAAACATCACATAGGATTGAATCGGGAAACGAATTCCAAACATCTAACATTATACTTTAGTATTTTGAATGCTACAATTCATGAGGATAATATTCAACATGTGAAAGTCATAATTTAATTTCATTCCAATATACATGAATGACATCAAAATTCCTTTCAATAGATTAATCACTATTAAAACATACTTATTGAGTTAAGTTTCAATATATTAAACATTGTTCATACATAATTTACAATAAATTAAACCATGAATATATGATAGATTACTACTATGAGTGATTAAGATATGGACATGTACTAACATATGCTTTTTTATGATTTCCCATTGGCAAAAAGTCCAATTTCATCTAGATAAGGGTTTCTATTCAATTTCATAAAATAATGGTTCCAATAATACTATAAATTCAATTTCATTGGGTTTTCTCCAATACATGTGATTTTCATTTGAATTTCTAATTTATAAATAGGATGGATTAACACATTAAATCACAATTAATATAGGTAACAGGGATTCACATATCAAATTACCATTTATATAAAATAAGGTTAAATCATTATAATATTCATAACAATATATATCTAATGTATTTTTCCAATTAACTTAATGTTTAGGTATAAATTACTATTTATAAACATGAAAGGGGTAGATTAGATTTTATCTTTATTATAGAACTTTATGATGTGAAGAGATGATGACCCTAGCTTGAGTTTTTCTTGAATCCTTCTTTATATCCTTATTTTTTCATTCCTTATTCTTGATCTCTTTAATCTTCTTGAGCTAAAAGCTTGTATTTTAACGGAGGTTTAGCCTTCACGTGGTCTAGGGCTTTTGTGTCGAGATGAATGGGAAACTAGGGTTTGAGAGTTAAGAGAATACGAGGTAAAAAAAATCTAAATGTGTATAAGCCTTCCTTTTAAAATCCCCCAACCAACTTATCCGGCCCAGTCATGATCACGACATTTGGGCTCACGGTCGTGGTGCCTTAGGGCGCAAGAGAGACTCTAAGATGAATTTCCCCTTTTGCTTTTATTTTTCATTTATCTTAATTACACAAAAATGCTTAATGTAAAATAGGTAATTACAAATCATATCTCCTCCTTGCGAGTCTTAGCTTGCCTTACGTGATCCCCAAGTAAACATCAAAAGATATAATTAACCTTGGGTATAAATTTGTAATTCCAAACCAACCATTTATTAAACTAAGCCAATAAAATTAATCCAAGTCCAAAAACCAATATGACCCAACCTAATTGTCAATAAGTCCAATTGAAATGACCAATACAAATATAGCATAATTTATTTGTTTTAGATTAATTCCATTATTCCAACTTTATCAAATAAATTCTTAATTTCATTATTTAATTAATTACCAAAATTATGGGGTATTGCAATCTTCCCTTTTGACAAAAAGAATCCCGCACTCAGAATTCACAAAAAAAAATACTTACCTCAAAATAAATGTGGGTATTATTATCTCATCAAATCCTTGAATTCTCACTTGGAGTCTCCTCATTATGTTAGTTCCACTATACATGCACTAAGGGTATCTCCTTAGAATCCAACAAATGAATCCTACTATTAAGTATACCCACATGATAGTTCCACAAATTGGGATGATTTCGACTGGCTAGACCCGAAAGAAAAAGTTCAAGGGTAATCACACACAACTAAAATTAATTTTGTGAGTAGCCTTGATCAATATCAATATTATCAACAAAACTTAATCGCATTCCCAATTTATGGAACCCATCTGGTGAAACGCAGGATATTAGTCAAGCTTATTGCCTTCTCCGAAAGAAGGTTGTGTATATCTACAATTTGTCCAAGGTTATAACACCGACTAATAGCATGTGTTTCAAGAGATTTGTTCCACATAACATCGATTAAAAACACTCTTGATGCCCGAACAAGATTAATCCCCTATGAACAAAATTTTATTGTTTCTAGCAAGATTTTGGCTTCACTGTTTGGATTGGCAAACACATTAATCAAATCACCAACGGACATTAACTTCTAATTTGTCTCCTGTTATCATGTTATCATCTTATGTTATTGTGTCTTGCTGTTCCACTCAAAAGCAGGTTGTTCTAAGGGGTTGTGTCATGCATAAATACAAAGATATAAATAAATACAAGGGTCTTGTTCTCATTTTTGTTCATATACATACGATAGAAATAGGGTTGTACTATAAGGGTTAAGTAAATAATAATAAAATAATCTATCAAAACTCACTCTTTGTCTAAATTAAGTAAAATATTCTTCAAATTACAGTTTCCAACAAGAACAAACTAAAACTTTATAAGGGAATTTAATGGATCTTCTTGAGAAGTCAAACCCTTTGGAGCATACATAACAGTAAACCAATTGTCACCATTTGTTCACTTTGAGTAGAATATATTTATCAATTTTCGAAAGGCAAAAACAAAAGGCTCGTTGACCATGCGATCTTTACTCTTTATCTTAAATAAATCTACCATGACAAGTTTTATGGAAGGATCAACTTTACAACCATTAGTAGTGCCCTCCACCTTCACCCAGTCGAATTAGTAGACAGTTTCTTTGAAATCTAAGTAATTTAGTTCCAGAATTTGTTGGACAATTCCATAATAGGCCAGCATCTTATTCTTTGAATTTTTATCGCTTTTAGCCACACAAGAAGTCAAGGAAAAAAAATTAAAATTCCACAATTTTATGTCAATAGTTTTTCGTTGCATGGGTATGAGATTAAATAAAAAAACTATTTGCACGAAATTTTTTGAGCTCCCTTGCACAAAAATTGGGACTTGTGGCTAGGTTTGCAAGCCTTGAAGAGACATCACCTCTTTTTAAAAGTTTCATTTATTAGTGGATTTATATTATAGTATGTTTTACAACACATACATTAGTAACCAAAAAAAGAGGTGATAATTACCTCTTTCGATACTCACGCCCTAAAATCATTCATCGCATCCATTGAACCTTTTCGCTTTTGATTTCGGGCAATTTTGCTCTCATAACTCCTATACGTGCTCATGAATCTGTATAATTTATATGATAATATAGAGAAAACAAATAATGAAATAGAAATATGTTATATATGTACGATGTACTCTGTCTAATCCTCAACTTCATCTTGCGATTCAAAGACATAGCGAACTGTTTGCTCGAATTGTAAATTGGTGATTCCGACTAGTTTAGTGTTCTCGAAAACTAGTTCATCCTTAACTCATCATGTTCCTCGACCACTCATTTTCCACTAGGATTGAACCTCCTAAGCCCTTATTTAGACATATCTTCATGAGAGTATACTTATGCTTCTTCTGTGATGTATTCTTCTACAATTGACCCTCCAATATATCATGTATTCCTAATGTAATATTTGAAGGTTTTCATCAATCGCTTGAAAGGATACATATAGCAATACCTGACAGGTACACATAATAATTCCTCATCACATATATGCATAAGTAGGTGGACACTAATGTCAAAGAACTACGAATACAAATATTTCTCTAAGACACAAATCGCCTCAGTGAAAGTTGTTGTCATAGCCACAATGGGCTTTATGTTTCAAACATTTTTCAAGCAGTAAGGTGAAGTACAAAATAAAATTCATAATTTCCCTGTGAAGATATTTATGCGCAAAAAAGCAATGCCTAAACAATAAAGGGGATGTTAAAATGATCATGTGCCAGTCATGAGATTTGTACTATTTTTTATAATTTGTTTGATATTCAACCCTACGCATATTACTGGAATAACCAATCAGAGTCTTAAATTTTAACAATGTCTATGTGGGTCTTTTATCATTACTAGTGAGGTGAAAGAACACATGGGAATTTCATTTTTCCCTATTATAAGCTCAGTTTTAACCATAATTGTTTTTTAAATTTATTTTCATTTCCTTTACATCGCGGCGTGCCTTCTCTTCATCTTTCGAATGAAATCCACCCGGACATGTTCCTATCATAAGATATGAAAAATACTTCTCCTTGTGCATCACATCAATTAAATTCCTTACTTGGTACTCTTTCCAATACGACGAGTTAAACCATCTGAACCATGCCTTTATTTTACTAGGATTTTTCGCATGCTCCCTAGCTTTTCGCTTCTGGATAAAAACTGAAGGTGTTTTCCTACAAACTTATTCCCCGAAGTCGCAGCCTTTACCCTATCCTTAATTTGATAACTAGAAATATAACTAGATTGCGTCCTACGATCATGACCAATAGGTAAAAATTTAGACTTGTCGTTCCTAAAAGAGTGACTGTTCAGCTAAAATCTAAGATGATCCGCATAACATATCTTACCACTATACTGTAGCCAATGGAATTAGTTTCCTCCTCATAAATGGGACATCCATAATAACCATGAACATTGCAACTGGATAGGGTCCAATAGATAGGAAAGTTACGGATCATCGACAACACCACTATTTTAAGTGTTAACTTTTCACCGTTATGAGTGTCAAACGCCCTCACGCCTTTATCCCATAATTAAAAGGGATAAGAAAATATTAATACCATCACTGGGATTGTTAGATTCAATTATTAATAATGATAATAATGTGAAATCTTTTATCATACTTAGTGTTGGGAGGATACCTAAAGGTGCAAAGAGAATTAACAATTAACTCTAATTAGTGCTAATATTACTGAAAGGGTCTAACCTATCGGATGATAATCAAAGATAAACATTAGGCGGTTCCTTTGAAAATTTATGATGTCGTGTGTTTGAAAGTTTCCATATGATTGAATCAATTGGACGATGAGTGAGATTTCCACCCACTTAGGATCGAGCGTTCCATGCCATGGCCTATGCTATCCACAGTGTAGTTAAAAATCTTTTTAATCGCGGCCCAAGGGGAAAATAATTCAATACCTTTGGTGGAACTTACGAGCACTTACAAAATTGAGTGGTTTTGTCATTTCCACTATTAAAAACCTTATATCTTGGATCATTGAATATATGACACTTATCATTCAGTCAGTGTTTATTTCTATAAACTATGCAATCAAACTTGTACGCATGAATAAATTTATACTTCAAACCCAAACACTTCAATATTTTCTTCATTTTTGAATAATTATATAGTAACATGTTCTCATTCGGGAGAATGTCTTTAGCCAAATTGAGAATTTTGGCTATGTTATTCCTTGACAAACCGAACTGACTCTTTCAATTATGCAAACCGATCATTGCATACAATATTGAGTGATCTTTATTGCAATTTTTATACAACGGCCAAATCAAATCGGCATTCAACCAGATATATTCCTGATCTTGGACTAATTCAGCATCAACATGTTCATTAACTTCGTCATGGTGAACATTATTGGAATCCATAGGTTGGTGGTTTTTATGGTGGTGGACTCCATAAGCATCATCAATTAGTCCAATCAAAGTACGATGTGCTGGAGAATCATTCACCACTTCCACATGGTCGGGTTCAGTTACGCGGTCGAGTATCGATAATTATTCTAAAATGCATGATACATTATTTTCCCCATGGAATGTCTATATACTGTAGTCTGGGGCTATAGCCCACTTTAGAAAATGCAAATCAATGTCTTCCAAAGACTTAAATGTAATACCCCGTATTTTTGTGATATTTATTTATGGGATTAATTAATTAAATGCGTATTAATTGGAAATTAATCCGGGTAAAATACTAGAGAGATGTGAGTTGGTACTTGACTATATTGAGCATATATGATGTTATATGAATATTGAATTATGAAATTTGTCGTGAGATTGATATACGGCAATTTGGTCATTTTATTGGGACGTGTGTGACAGTCGCGTCAGGATATAATTATTTTAATTATAAAAGTGATTTTAAATTCTATTAACCGTATGGTCGTTTTGAGTGCGCCAACGCATCCGGAAGGGTCGAGATAGTCAGAAAACACTAGCCGGGGGTTTAATTTGGGTCCCGGGATATTTTTAGGCCATACCGGCAACATAAAGGGCATTTTGGTAATTTTGTATTTTTGGAGAATTAAAATTGACGAAACTTGGGAGTTTTAATCTGATTGGGAATTGACCCACTAAGCCACTAACCAACCCTTAATGACCCAATAATCTACGGGGGTTATCAATTAGGTTTCCAAAACTTTCCCAAAAGAAAACCCTAGCCACCATTGGAGAAAAGCTTGGAGAGAGAGAGAGAGAGAGGAGGAGAATTCTGCAGAAAAAGCTTCATCAAATCAACACCAAACTCAGAGACACTAGAGGCAAGTCATTTAATATCGTTTAATTTCAGAGAATGCTCTTTCCATGTATAGGAATTTAATAAAATTGATTTGTTCTTGGTGTAATATGAAAACCCATGTATTTTGGAACTTAGAACTTGAAATCTTGAGGAGAATTGCATGTAGAATGATAGGTAGATGATTATACTGATGATATTAGTGATTGGATGAAATTAAAACGGATTTATATTGGGTTAATTCATGAATTAAAATTTTAGGGTTTGTGTTCTTGAAAAATTGGGGGAAAGTGATGAGACTTAATGATTTAATGATGATTGGGATGAATTAACTCAGTAAAATACTTTAGTTTATAACCTTGTTATGTTTAGGATTGATTAGAGACCTTAAAACATTGTTGGGACAAATTTTAGAGGAGATTTGAGGAGTATAAATTGATGAAAAACGAGATTGGAGAAAATCTGGGCCGAAACTGGTCCCTCGTTAGAAGACCTTCCCAAGTCGTTCGAACGACCTTCTAACGAGTTGACCAGACGCTTTTAACGAGGGGAGACTTCGTTCGATACCTTCGTTCGAACGAACTGTATTTCGTTCGATACCTTCGTTCGAACGAGATGTCGTCAGAAGGTACAGTTCGTTCGAACGAACTGGAATCTCGTTCGAACAGCCTCGTTCGAACGAGACTTCTAACGAGCTGGAAGTTTAGGCCTTTTTGGCCTGTTTTGATTTTGGGAGTCCCATAAACTTGTTCGAGGGTAGAGATAACATTCCTTTGATGATGTATTGATAGATTTGGGACTTTTGGGTTATTATGAGGAGTAAAGTATATACGAGTGATTTAAATCAATGGACTATTTGGGTTGAGACGTGAGTGTCTACTACGACGTGAGAATAAATTATGGCGCGTATGATTATAAACCGGAATCGTATAAGTTGTATATATTATATATTGGTACTAGAATGAGAATAGTACTACAATTAAACTACGGGATTACTAAGATGTGTGTTTACTTAGTATTGGTATATGAATTGTGTGTATGACATACCTACCATACTTGCTATCACGGGAGGTTTGCATTTGCTCAGGGCCCTCTAATCCTTATGTTGCCCGGATTTAGACTGGTTACCTCGATGAACATAGGTCAGAGAAGGACTTATTGGGATGTTAATAAGTCTGCTGATCGTGGGAGTGCAGGTATGTGCGTGACCCATGTGATGTGACTATGTTCGCCTCCACTATTTGTGATTTGTGTTATCTGAACTATTCCTGAGAGATTCGGAATATGTGATCCTTATGTACATGATGTACCGGGATGGATAGCAGAGTATGTGTGCACCGCAGCTTAGTCTCGGGGTGCTTATATTGTATATTTATGTTGTGGAAAATATACGCTTAATAAACTGGGAACTTTCATATGGTATTGTGTGTGAATATGGAAAAATATAAATGGGATAATCTATACTGAGTTGTATTACTTTTGTGAGAACCTGAATTTACGTTAAGCCCCTATTTAATTGAGATCGTTTTAATGTTAATTGGGAACCTAGTAATAAGGGTAAAACCTATGACAGTCTAGCTAGATATGATGTCACTTAGCTAGTGGTTTGTGTCGTTTTAGATGGGTACTTACGTTAGGAGTGCACAGTTAGACAAGAGGTGAGAATATCATGTGAGTGCACGTCCTAACATGTACTTTACATTTAATGTTTTAAATGTTTTAAAGCACTTGCAGGTTTTTAAAATATCTCCACATTCGGGCTCTGACCCGTTTGCTTTCAAATCTATTTTTCTTGTAAAATCATTTTAGGTGCCCAGCCACAAGGACACCATGCATAGGATACTCATTCAGGTGACGAGCTGTAGCTGTTTGTGGAAGCTACAGGTATTTGCTTGTAGACGCTTATATCCTTTGGATTCCAGATTCATTATCTATCAGTTGTAGGGCATGTTGCCCATTTCTATTAGAGACATCTTTCCATTTCAGTTTTTCAGACTTGGGCATGTATTGATTTAGTATTCAGTATTTCGTTACTTAATTCAGTTGTGGGATTTGTAGTGAGGAGTTTTCCTCCAGACTTTATCTACATTATGTGATGGTTATTCTATTTACATCAGAATGGTGAATGGTGTTATTATTCTTCATTACACTTGTTGCATGTTAATCAGACTTTAATTAAAATTTGGCAACTTACTTTTTAGATAGTAGGTGGTTAGTAAAAATAAAAAAAAATGTTTTCGACAGTGATGCTATTAACTGGACCAACTTGGCATTTTGAATTAATTTAATAAAGGAGTAGCTACCCGGTATTTAATTAGTCGGGGTGTCACAGGTGGTATCAGAGCATCAGGTTCTAGTGTCCTTTAGGATCTGTACGGCTATTATGTTTCTGCTAAGTTTCTTTGATATAGAGCCCTATATTTTAGGATTGTTGTACTCTTTTTGTGTATGCTTCGTTCTTCAGCTATTTTAAGTTTATAAACAGCGAACTTATAAAATTTGTTCTTATTTCAGATGCCTCCATGAGGTGCACAACGAGTTCCCAGGGATGCAACGCCCGAACCCCAGCCCGCTCTAGTTCAAGGCATGATGAACGTCGCTGAGGTTACAGCTATAGTAGCCCAAGCGGTAAATGCCGCAATTGCCGTAGTCTAGCAGGCACCACCTCAGGTGCCGATTGCCGCGCCAGTACAGGCAAATGCATTCCCATCTGCTTGGGAACGTGTACGTGACGCTTTTCAGAAAGCGCATCCGCCAGAGTTTGCAGGTAGCTCAGATGTGGTAGTCTCGAGCCAGTGGAGGAAAGATATGCAGAGGCAATTAAGGATGTATGAGTGCACGGACGTTCAGAAGCAGGTGTTAGCTACTTTCAAGCTAATTGGATCTGCACTGCAGTGATGGGAGTCTATTACCACCGCGGAGGAGAGGGATACTCTCACTATTCAGGACTTCTGGGTGCGGTTTGACCGCAAGTACTTTCCATCGGCTGTTCACACGGAAATGAGGAGGAAACTGATGAATCTGAGGCAAGAGGGTAAGACCGTGGCCGAGTATGAGGCCGAGTTCACAAATCTATTTAATATCGTTCCGGATGAGATACCAACAGAGAAGAAGAAGATTGAGAAATTCACCGACGGGTTGACATGGAGGATCCGTCAGCATCTGTTAGGGAACCTTTCGTTGGCCACGTTTTCTGATGTGGTTAACGCTTCTTTGTTACACTGCCAGGACCACCACTTTCATATGACTGAGGGCAAGAGGTTGGGAGAGTCTAGCCATCAGGGCAGGACAGGAGGGCATGGTGCCGGTGGGGCACAATCTGTTCAGGGGCAGAGACAGGGTGAGCAGGGTTCTCAGCAGGGGGATCAGAAGAGGTTCCGATCAGGGAACTACAGACAGGGACATGGAGGTTTCCGTCAGGGCCATCAGGGTCCAAACGGCCATCAAGGCCAACAGGGGCAGAATGGGCAGCAGTTTTAGCAGGGCCAGCAGGGCCAAGGGAGGAACGGTAACATCCACCAGGGTCGGGGACCGCAGGGGTAGAGAGGAGGGAACTTCCCAGGGAAGTGTTTTGTTTGTGGCAAGACTGGCCATAAACGATAGGATTGTCCTGATAGGGGCAGGGCCCCACAGCAGCAGCAGCAGGGTGCTCGCCAGGAGCCGCAGAGGCCTATGTTTCCCGCCGCTCTCCCCGCACCGCCACAGATGGCAGCATTGCCACCCATTCCAGCAGTCCCAGTTCAGCAGGGACAGCTACAGTATGGACGTGTCTACAACGTCCACCAGGCAGCAGTTCCACAGGCACCGCCTGCGATTGAGGGTACGTTTCCTATCCATGGCACTATGGGTTGGGTATTATTTGATACGGGTGCTACACATTGTTTTATATCTACACATTTCGCGAAAGCATTAGGATTGTTAGCTACGGCAGAGAGCACAGTGACGTGTGTCGACTCACCATTGGGGAGTGGGTCACTTATATTCTTTATATGTCGGGGAGTGGGGGTAGAGATTGGTGGTTTGGTATTGCCTGCAGACATGTTGGTATTGGATATGCATGTTCACGATGTGATTATCGGTATGGATTGGCTCGTAGCTTATAGGGCCATGATTGATTGCTTCAGCGGGAGCATTGTTTTTGCCATTCCGGGGAAAGAGATGTTCGTAGTGGCGATGCCTCGCCCAGAGGGAGGATCGACCGCTCATTTGTATTACATAGAGGAGGATACCTCTAAGGAGGTTGCGATTCCTTTAGATTCGATCCCGGTTGTCAGGGAGTATTCGAATGTGTTTCAGGAAATACCAGGCCTACCCCCCAGTCGAGAGATAGACTTTGTTATAGACCTATTGCCAAATACGAGGCCTATAGCATGCGCACCGTACCGTATGGCTCCGACAGAGATGCGAGAGCTACGAGATCAGATAGAGCAGCTGTTAGGTCAGGGCTTTATTCACAGGAGTACCTCACCTTGGGGCGCTCCAATTTTGTTTGTGAAGAAGAGGGACGGTTCACTGAGATTGTGTGTGGACTACCGAGAGTTGAATAAGGTCACGATACGGAATAAGTATCCGTTGCCTCGAATCGATGACTTATTCGACCAGTTGAGAGGAGCTTCTTTCTTCTCAAAGATTGATTTGAGATCGGGATACCATCAGTTGCGTATTCGGGAGGAGGATGTCTCGAAGACTGCGTTCTTATCGAGATATGGTTCTTACGAGTTTCGGGTTATTCCTTTTGGTTTGACCAACGCTCCAGCTGTGTTTATGGACTTGATGAACAGAGTGTTCAGGGATTTCCTAGATCAGTTTGTCATTGTCTTCATTGATGATATTCTGGTTTACTCCCAGACAGAGGAGGAGCACGCCGAGCATTTAAGGCAGGTTTTGCAGACACTTCGTCAGAACGAGTTGTATGCAAAATATAAGAAATGCAGGTTTTGGTTGAAGGAGGTCCAGTTTTTGGGACACATTATTTCCGACCGGGGGATATCTGTTGATCCGGGGAAGGTATCCGCGGTAAGGGAGTGGGGACAGCCCATCACACCGACTGAGATTCATAGTTTCTTGGGCCTAGCAGGATACTACAGGAGGTTCATTCGGGGATTTTCGAAGATAGCGGGTCCTTTGACACATCTGACTCGTAAGGGTGTGCCATTCATCTGGAGTGATGCCTGTCAGTTGGCATTTGATGAGTTAAAGGATAAATTGACCTCAGCACCTGTGTTAGCATTGTCGAGACCGGGAGTTGAGTATTTGGTTTTCACCGATGCGTCTTTGCAAGGGCTTGGAGGTGTATTACAGCAGGAGAGACAGGCCATAGCTTATGCTTCCCGTAAGCTTAAGCCTCACGAGAGGAATTACCCCATGCATGATTTGGAGTTGGCAGCAGTGGTATTTGCCCTACGGATTTGGAGGCACTATCTTTTGGGGGAGAAGTTCCAACTGTTCACGGACCACAAGTCCCTATAATACCTGTTCACGCAGAAAGAGTTGAATATGCGGCAGCGTAGGTGGCTTGAGTTTATGAAAGACTATCGGTTCGATATCCAGTATCACCCAGGTAAGGCTAACGTGGTAGCAGACGCGTTGAGCCGTAGGCCAGCAAATGAGGTGGCAGAGGTGTGGAAGGCAAAGTGGAAGGAGTTGGGACACCAGGATGCAGTGGCCCGATCTTTCATGTCTGTGATGACCGTTACACCGCAGATTGTCACGAAGGTAGTACGGGCACAAGCTAATGACTCGTTTTGTCAGGAGCAGATAGTTCAATTACTAGCAGAGGGAGCCGAGTCCTATACCGTCAGCTCAGACGGGGGATTACGCCTCAATGGGAGATTGGTAGTTCCGAAAGGGGAGAAATTGCGACACGAGGTGATGGCAGAGTCGCACGGCTCACGGTTCGCGGTACATCCCGGAGGAGACAAAATGTACCAAGACATGAGACGCCAGTATTGGTGGAGCGGTATGAAGAAAGATATCGCTGAGTTTGTTTTGAAATGCGCCACTTATCAGCTTGTAAAAGTGGATCATCAGAGACCGGCAGGACTGCTACAGCCGTTGGAGGTCCCAGTATGGATGTGGGAGAGAATATCCATGGACTTTATCACGGGGTTGCCTACGTTGCAGAGGGGTCACGACTCCGTTTGGGTAATTGTGGACAGGTTGTCCAAAGTCGCATACTTTTTACCCGTAAGGACTGACTACACTACGGGACAGTATGCCCAGCTCTTCATTTCAGAGGTTGTGAGACTTCACGGTGTGCCCCTAAATATCGTGTCTGATAGAGACAAGATATTTGTTTCGAGGTTTTGGGAGAGTTTCCAGGAGGCCATGGGCACGAAATTGCGGTTGAGTACGGCTTATCATCCGCAGACCGATGGGCAGACAGAGCGCACAAATCAGATGTTGGAGGACATGCTACGCATGTGCATTATTGACTTTGGGGGTGGATGGGAGCAGTACCTCCCACTGGTAGAGTTTGCTTATAACAACTCCTATCAGATCACTATTCGCATGGCTCCATTTGAGGCGTTGTACATTAGGCCTTGTCGTTCCCCAGCATGTTGGTTAGAGGTGGGGGACAACAAACTACTTGGGCCGGAAGTGATTCAGGATACTTTGGCAAGGATTGAGTTGATTCGGAGTCGCATTCGGGTAGCTCAAGACAGGCAGAAGAGTTATGCTGATGCGAAGAGATTTTTCAGGGAATTCCAAGTAGGGGACCAGGTTTTGCTTAGAGTATCTCCTATGAAGGGGATTATGCTTTTCGAGAAGAAGGGGAAGTTGGCACCGAGGTATGTGGGGCCATTTCCTATTATTGAGCGGATCGAACCGGTTGCGTATAGACTTGGATTACCGGAGCATTTGCATCGGATCCACGATGTGTTCCATATTTCCTCGCTAAGGAAATACCTTAGAGATAATTTGGCTCATTCTCACATTGCGGTGGAGGACATCGATCTCCAGCCGGATAGCTCCTACGAGGAGGGGCTAATTGCTATTTTGGATCGAAGTGAGAGGAAGCTGCGGTCAAAGATAGTTCAGTTAGTGCGTGTTCAGTGGCGACATCACAATGTCGAGGAGTCCACATGGGAGCGCGAGGATGAGATGCGCGAACGTTATCCAGAGTTGTTCATACCAGGTACTTTCTAGTTCCGAATTTCGGGACGAAATTCAGTTATTAGGGGGGAAGTATGTAATACCCCGTATTTTTGTGATATTTATTTATGGGATTAATTAATTAAATGCGTATTAATTGGAAATTAATCGGGGTAAAATACTAGCGAGATGTGAGTTTATACTTGACTATATTGAGCATATATGATGTTATATGAATATTGAATTATGAAATTTGTCGTGAGATTGATATACGACAATTTGGTCATTTTATTGGGACGCGTGTGACAGTCGCGTCAGGATATAATTATTTTAATTATAAAAGTGATTTTAAATTCTATTGACCGTATGGTCGTTTTGAGTGCGCCAACGCGTCCGGAAGGGTCGAGATAGTCAGAAAACACTAGCCGGGGGTTTAATTTGGGTCCCGGTATATTTTTAGGCCATACCGGCAACATAAAGGGCATTTTGGTAATTTTGTATTTTTGGAGAATTAAAAGTGACGAAAATTGGGAGTTTTAATCTGTTTGGGAATTGACCCACTAAGCCACTAACCAACCCTTAATGACCCAATAAGCTACGGGGTTTATCAATTAGGTTTCCAAAACTTTCCCAAAAGAAAACCCTAGCCACCATTGGAGAAAAGCTTGGAGAGAGAGAGAGGAGGAGAATTCTGCAGAAAAATCTTCATCAAATCAACACCAAACTCAGAGACACTAGAGGCAAGTGGTTTAATATCGTTTAATTTCATAGAATGCTCTTTCCATGTATAGGAATTTAATAAAATTGATTTGTTCTTGGTGTAATATGAAAACCCATGTATTTTGGAACTTAGAACTTGAAATCTTGAGGAGAATTGCATGTAGAATGATAGGTAGATGATTATACTGATGATATTAGTGATTGGATGAAATTAAAACGGATTTAAAATTGGGTTAATTCATGAATTAAAATTTTAGGGTTTGAGTTCTTGAAAAATTGGGGGAAAGTGATGAGACTTGATGATTTAATGATGATTGGGATGAATTAACTCAGTAAAATACATTAGTTTATAACCTTGTTATGTTTAGGATTGATTAGAGACCTTAAAACATTGTTGGGACAAATTTTAGAGGAGATTTGAGGAGTATAAATTGATGAAAAACGAGATTGGAGAAAATCTGGGCCGAAACTGGTCCCTCGTTAGAAGACCTTCCCAGGTCGTTCGAACAAGCTCGTTCGAACGAGCTTCTAACGAGTTGACCAGACGCTTTTAACGAGGGGAGACTTCGTTCGATACCTTCGTTCGAACGAACTGTATTTCGTTCGATACCTTCGTTCGAACGAGATGTCGTCAGAAGGTACAGTTCGTTCGAACGAACTGGAATCTCGTTCGAACAGCCTCGTTCGAACGAGACTTCTAACGAGCTGGAAGTTTAGGCCTTTTTGGCCTGTTTTGATTTTGGGAGTCCCATAAACTTGTTCGAGGGTAGAGATAACATTCCTTTGATGATGTATTGATAGATTTGGGACTTTTGGGTTACTATGAGGAGTAAAGTATATACGAGTGATTTAAATCAATGGACTATTTGGGTTGAGACGTGAGTGTCTACTACGACGTGAGAATAAATTATGGCGCGTATGATTATAAACAGGAATCGTATAAGTTGTATATATTATATATTGGTACTAGAATGAGAATAGTACTACAATTAAACTACGGGATTACTAAGATGTGTGTTTACTTAGTATTGGTATATGAATTGTGTGTATGACATACCTACCATACTTGCTATCACGGGAGGTTTGCGTTTGCTCAGGGCCCTCTAATCCTTATGTTGCCCGGATTTAGACTGGTTACCTCGATGAACATAGGTCAGAGAAGGACTTATTGGGATGTTAATAAGTCTGCTGATCGTGGGAGCGCAGGTATGTGCGTGACCCATGTGATGTGACTATGTTCGCCTCCACTATATGTGATTTGTGTTATCTGAACTATTCCTGAGAGATTCGGAATATGTGATCCTTATGTACGTGATGTACCGGGATGGATAGCAGAGTATGTGTGCACCGCAGCTTAGTCTCGGGGTGCTTATATTGTATATTTATGTTGTGGAAAATATACGCTTAATAAACTGGGAACTTTCATATGGTATTGTGTGTGAATATGGAAAAATATAAATGGTATAATCTATACTGAGTTGTATTACTTTTGTGAGAACCTGAATTTACGTTAAGCCCCTATTTAATTGAGATCGTTTTAATGTTAATTGGGAACCTAGTAATAAGGGTAAAACCTATGACAGTCTAGCTAGATATGATGTCACTTAGCTAGTGGTTTGTGTCGTTTTAGATGGGTACTTACGTTAGGAGTGTACAGTTAGACGAGAGGTGAGAATATCATGTGAGTGCACGTCCTAACATGTACTTTACATTTAATGTTTTAAATGTTTTAAAGCACTTGCAGGTTTTTAAAATATCTCCACATTCGGGCTCTGACCCGTTTGCTTTCAAATCTATTTTTCTTGTAAAACCATTTTAGGTGCCCAGCCACAAGGACACCATGCATAGGATACTCATTCAGGTGACGAGCTGTAGCTGTTTGTGGAAGCTACAGGGATTTGCTTGTAGACGCTTCTATCCTTTGGATTCCAGATTCATTATCTATCAGTTGTAGGGCATGTTGCCCATTTCTATTAAAGACATCTTTCCATTTCAGTTTTTCAGACTTGGGCATGTATTGATTTAGTATTCAGTATTTCGTTACTTAATTCAGTTGTGGGATTTGTAGTGAGGAGTTTTCCTCCAGACTTTATCTACATTATGTGATGGTTATTCTATTTACATCATAATGGTGAATGGTGTTATTATTCTTCATTACACTTGTTGCATGTTAATCAGACTTTAATTAAAATTTGGCAACTTACTTTTTAAATACTAGGTGGTTAGTAAAAATAAAAAAAAATGTTTTCGACAGTGATGCTATTAACTGGACCAACTTGGCATTTTGAATTAATTTAATAAAGGAGTAGCTACCCGGTATTTAATTAGTCAGGGTGTCACATTAAATTTATCATTCATAAAATGGGTGCATGGACACGGAATCTTATCAGTGTTAACATTTCTATCTACATTTTAACAAATTCATAAACGCCCTTTACATGGTTATCAAAGAATTTAATACTTTCTCCCATCAACTCTCTGTACTTTGGGAAATCCATTATATATTTTTCAAAATTCAATTCTCTTATATAAATAGGTTGAAACAAATATCATATTGCATACAAGAACTCTGAGTTGATAATTCAAGAAAATTCATTCAATCCAAGCATTTAATCAATATGAAATAAAATCAAAAAAATTAAGATGTCATTACATGTCCCACAAAATTAAAATAATTATAAACTTATCCCCCCCCCCCCCCCCCATCCAAAAAAAATTATTCGTCGCATAATCTTCCCTAACAAATAAATTAGCCTTAGAATAAATCCTCTCTTAAACTCAATTTACGTATCCCTTTCACTCCTGTGGTCAACATGCTCACGCTCTTATTCATAACCCGGGTAAATTACATCCACCAATATCTTATCCTCACCTATTTTCAAAGAGTGAGTGTGCACTTGTGTTCCCGAAGTCATAAAAATGAGCATGCACGTGCCAACGACCCTGCTATCAGTCAAGTTCCCCATATGATACACCTCGGTAGAGTCACCATGAATGGACAATGATGATGATGATCAAAAAGAGGGTGTAACAGGTGGATAAGAGGGGAATATTAGAGGAGACATTTAAGGAACAACCATAAGACATAGGAGGGGGAAACCTTGATCCATGATTTGATATGTTCTATGTTATTGGCTAAGCCATTAACATAATACCTTGATTTCATTTGTCAATAATCTCAAGGTATTATTAATTGATCTCATGTCCTTCTTAAGATTTGACATTTCCTCTTTCATAATCGTAGTTTCTTCCTCCTGTTTTGACATGTGACTCCTCACCGAAGAGTGCTTGTCCAATACAGGTGCAGTGTGCACTAATTTGGTCCATGATGTCTTGGATCTCGCACCTTTTATCCTCCCACTTTAATCCTTCCTAAGTACATTGGATATGGCAGTTGAGTTAATGTTGTAGGATATGCAGTTCGACTAACTTCTCTTCATGCCTTAATTCATTTTTTGTTGTATAATATTATATTTGGGATAATAATTTAAACATCATTTTATTATAGGATGTCTATGATCATTAAATTCAAACTCATTAGAGTCAAAGTGATCTTGTCCACAAATTTGTTGATATGTTTATCCCGTCAAACATAAAACTACAAGTTGACTCCATTAGGGTTAGTTCCTTCTTTCAAGTCCCCTAAGTCTTTTACACTCATTTATCCTTCAAATTATAATATTATTTGGATCCATGTTTGTGTGCATTGACTTTCTTTTCCCTGTTCTATCTATTTTTCTCCATATGGGAAAGTTTTTCCACCATGGCCTCTTTCTCCAAAAAGTTGTTCTATTACATCGGGGGGAATTTTAACATTTTGAAGAACTTGGTCTTTTAACACCAAAATTAAAGAACTTGATACCATCGTTGGGATGTAGGACTTTCTTAAGTTCTTCAAATATATTTTTAATTGATCAACTATGTAGAGAAGAACAATTATCTTCGAATCGGGTGGGAATGTAAAATTTTGACTAAGTTGAATCCCAAAGTCATTCATTGTGGCAAAATAAACATTCTTCTCGTTGCCTGCCCCCTTTGATGCTCACAGTCATCTTTCGAGAGCCAAACAATGGGATTTAAAAATCTTTACAAAATTTTTATTACTAGTAGGATTCTAGGCATTGGATAAACCAATACGCTTCTTATTTTGTGCTTTGGATTCCTAGGTAACGGTAATTGGGGAGTTTGATGACTCAGAGACAGTGTAGACGGAGTAGTAGAAAACACTTGCATTGGAGTAGAGTATTACGAATAAAAAACCATCAATAATTCAGGTGGTGGATTAGAAGAGGATTAAGATAGGGGGAATGTCGTTATTTGGTTGATTATCTTTTTTCTTCTTCGACATTTTCTAAAAAAAATAAAAAATTAGCGAAGAATGTATGATGACGGTTTAAGACTCTATATATATATAGACACACACACACATATATGTATATGTATATACCTTTTCAAGAGCTTTTAAAACATGCCCAATCTGCCCGATTTTCATCCAGTTGGTATTATTTTATATAAATTTATGAAAAGACACACGTGGCCAACTGGGTTGAAGTGTATCTATGATTTTCATACAAATGCCCATGATAGGAAATCAAAATCCTTTCTTCTTCATTTTTTTTTGCAAGATTGCAATTAATGTGAATATATTGTGAGATGTCGCAATCTGGGTGAATGCTTTGTTTACGAAATTGTATCCATAATGGATGAATGCATTTTTCTACTTTTTTCAGTATTGTCACTACTATCAATGTCTAGCCAGGGTAATGAATTCTAAATATGTTCTATATTGTCTCATCACAGCATTATGGCAAGGAAATTAGAATATCATTGAATAGGTACAGTTGCGAGAGATAAAGCCCATGGTTTGTAAGGCAATTAAACTACTTAAGTTTTTTATTTCATAACTAGTAATTATGAGTTATCTCTATATGGCACAGACTAATAAAAAAGGTTTTTGTGTGGGCAAATTGTAAGCTCTTGGTCATCTATTAAAAGTAATTATTACCGTGACTCATTTTTCCTTGAGAATATATAGAGAAGGAAGGTGTGAATATGACAATTGTTTTCCAACCTGAATGAGAAGACAAAAAATTTATAAAAGATTTTTTTCATGTGGGACAACATACAAATATTACAGTGCACAATATTAACATCAACTAATTAATATTTTTCAATTAATCAATAGAAAAATAAGTCCAATTTTAACTTAGTTTTAATTAAATTAATCGTAAAATTGTTATGTGTTCACTAATGTGCAAGCCCTTCCACTAATATTTGTTCACACAAATAATAGCCATATAAAGAAGGGGTAAACACGACCACAACAACCAACCTATTTTTCATAAGAATATTTTATATAAAAGGAAAGATAAGTAAAATTACCAGACTAATGAAAGAAACTAGAATCAGTTGCGCTTCAATATTTGTTCTCCAGATGCATGTATACATGGAAAGAGAAGAAAAATGTTACAAAAGTATAATTGCAATAAGAAAAAAAATGTTAACAAACAAGTAAGTAACCTTAATTAATTTAATAAGTAGGGTCGTATTGTATTATAACGGGTTCATGTAAAATATTTTTCCACTCGTAAATGATGTGTCATAATAGTCAATTCATTAAACAATAACATACATACACAAATATATATATATACATACATAAATACAAACATATTTAATGGTTTTGCTCCATTTTTGTTTCACATACATACACATAAATGTACCACATATAGAATAAATATTTTAAGATTTTTCTTCATTACTTACATATACAAATGTATATCCATCCATACATATATTGATACATACACAAGGGTACATATACAAACACAAAGGGTTTTGCTGTAATTTTTGTTCTCATACATACACATAAATGTACTACATATAAAATAAATGTTTTAGGATTATGCTTCATCACATACGAACAAAAATGTATATACATACATACAAAGACAACCGTATTAAATTATTCAATTGCATGCCAAATATAAATAAAAACATATATATATATATATATACACACCTAAAATGTTAAAAACCCTACAAATACTCAATAAATATCTCAAGCAATCACACAAAAATATTCTAAATAAACACTAATCCATACATTCATACACAAAGTCTTCACAATTGTAAAAAACCTTATATAGAACATGTAAAAAGCCCTACAAATACTCCAAAAAATATCTCAAATAGTCATACACAAATACTCTAAAAAAAACCTAATTGATACATTCACAGACAAAATCTTCACAAAGGTAAAAAATCCTATAAAATGAAAATGTAAAAATTCCTATAAATAATCTAAGAAATACACCAGGTGGCCGCTATTACTTTTTAGGTGGTCCCAAATTAAGTGTCCACTTTCTATTTTAAGAAATAATAAATGAACCAAAATTCACGATGGTGAATAAATGTTGATCTTGGCCATTGATTTAGTATATCCTTATTCTATACAAAAATCAAATAGGAACTCTTGATTTGGAACAGAGGGAGCATCTCAAATAATCATACACAAACACTCTAAGAAGCCCTAATTTATACGTTAATACACAAAATCTTCACAAATGTAAAAGAAACTAGCAAATGTAACACACAAAGTAGAGAGACATACCGAGTGAATGACATATGGTGAAGATAGATAGATAGATAGATAGATAGATAGATAGATAGATAGATCGATCGATCGATCGATAGATCGATCGATAGATAGATAGATAGATAGATAGATAGATAGATAGATAGATAGATAGATAGATAGATAGATAGATAGATAGATAGATAGATAGATAGATAGATTCTTTCTCTCTCTCTCTCTCGTAAAACCCTTCTGAAACACCCTAAATCTTTGACTTACTTGAGTCTACATTATTAGGCGTTTCAACTAATTTGGATATTGTGTCAAAACATATTTTTTAGTACGAGTCTTCTCTTTGGTACATCAAACAACTTTACTCGACGACTCAACATACCTCGACTCTACTCAACGACATATCCGAGTAAAGGTATTCACGTGTGGTGCACATTTGCACTTGACACATTAGACACTCATGCATATATTGATTCTGATTATGTGATTGGTTGTCTAGATATTTTTCTAAAAATGAAATTATATTATTTTTGCTAAAAATAATTTTTCAAATAAAATTGGTGTAAGTTTTGTTTAAATTGATTTTTCGAAATTTGTTGATAAAAATAATTTTTCATTTTGAAAAATAATTTTTCGAAATTAAATTACATGTTAAACAAATTTTTTTTGCTTAACTAAAAATTTTATGAACATTTCGTTTTGATTTTTTTAACTTTTCGTAACCCATGTGTGACACCTCGCTTATTTAAAATAAGAGGTGGCCAGCCCGATACACCAATAATTACAGGAATCATAGATAGTCCATTCTTAGCATCAACATAAAGCAGTAAGTATACGGGATAACCACCAATTATTTTAGAAAATGGATTGTCAAAAATTGATTTTGTATGGTAATGAAAAGCATTTAAACAATCCAATTTAAAGAGATGGAGGTTACAAATAAATATAGATAGTCGTTTTATCTCCATACAAATAAAAAAACAAAAAATTTGTCGGTTGATAGACCAATACAATTAGAGTTACACCAAGTATTGCATCACAATATCACATAATATAATACAAGTACAAAACATGGGCAACACGCCCGAACGTATAACCGATCATAACTAGAATACAAAAAGGGGGAAACGTCTATATCAAAATATCCCGTAACATCCACAAGGTATTACAGCTCCAAGACACTGTGATGGAAAATTCAATACGGGCGTCCTTGCGGTGGAGCACCTGGTCATATAAAAGGTTCATGCAAAACAAGGAAATATGAATGGGTGAGGGCCCGATTTTATATGATCACCAAATGAATAAAGAGTATGACATTCATGGACAAGTTAATCATCATCACAAATGATAAGAATCTAACTACTCAATCTACGAGCATAAGTTAAAGAAAATATAATGACCATAATGCCAATTTAAATATGCAAGAGGGTATGAATAAAATATTATCAACGAAGATTCACTAACCTTTTTACACAACTTCATTTCACCTTTCCTTATCTCATTAGGAAACGTATACAAGGAAATTTATGTCTTAAAGTGTCGTATAAACAATAGGATTCCACTTTAAGAAGAATAGTTATATTACACATCATATAATGATTTTAAGACCGTCCTTCCGAGTTTTCCCACTGGACGCACCCCCAAATAGCTATCATCTTCCAGGGCCTATCAAACAAGGCAACCTGGCCATCCTACATTGCGTGATGCCGGGAAGTGGTCATATACCTGCGACAGTGAGTCATAACCACACTCGGAATTACCTCACTTCGCACAATAATCACATAATATAATAATTGGTCCTATGGCCGAGGACTATATGCGCCCTGCATTCACTAGCCAGGGGACTTCACCTCATGCGCATACTTCCCCTATGATAACATTTAGAGAGCTGTGCATATATAAATTTTCATTCATAATTTATTCTCATTCTTATATTTTTATATCCGGAGCCTTACGCATTTAATGTCATCATTATAAACTTCAACTCTTGACAAAATTCCTAAATTAGTCTCCGAGAGAAAATGACATCCTTATATGCCACCAAGTATAATATACCTCAATTACATCTCTAAAGTTCCATCGTTAAATGATCCTACAACTCGTAGTCTCAAATTAGCTTACTAAGGGAAAAAACTACCTTTATCTATTTAATAATCCCCGGAATAAGCCCCATTTATTCCCTTTCTAATGTGGGATAGTTACCTAACTAATATAAGACTCTAGGAAGCTAATTTTACTTCATAAGAGAAGGTTCCTATGTCCTAAGTCTAAAATAAAAGGGTTAAAACTAAGTTAGAAAATCACCTAAACCAGCAGGAATTCCGAATCGATTCGGTCTTGAAGCGAATCGATTAAGAATGTGTGCTCGGTAGAATGAGAATGAGAATGAGAATGAGAATGAGAATGAGAATGAGAATGAGAATGAGAATGTGTGCTCGGTAGAATAATTTGATTGGAATAGTTTGATTAAGAATGAGAATCATTTTGGTGTTTTGATCGAAGAGACAGTACGGTTAGGGTTTTGATCGAAGAGTGTTTTTGGTGCTTCGATTTCTGAAAAGTGCTTTTTGGTTTTAATTTGGGGTATTTATATGTTGGACCTACTCGTCTAAAATTTTTGGGGCCCGATTTTTTGTCCAAAATTTTTAATCCAAGGACTAGACCGTAAAAGCCCCTAACAAATAAAGGTAAACTTTCTCTTTATCTTATTTTCTTTATGATGACTCCAATTTATTTTGGTTTGCCTTTTGAGGGTTTGGTGTTGAACGAGAATTTATTCATAATATTAGGAGCGTTGATAATGAATGCATGACCTCGATATGATCAATGAACATTATATAAAATCATTCTTAAGAACACCCTAATATTAATCACGAATACATTAATATGATTAAACTTTAGCATATAATTGTTCTTAATAAAAGGATCTTGGATCTTCATGTTTTCACAAGATTAATTGTTATATATAACACCTTTTTCCATTGTTATTTGATTAGAAAAGTTACTTGAATGCTCCTATTAATTTCTTCTTTGGATCCCTTGAAGAACAGTCCAGAAATTGTCTTCTTGTGTTCCCAGAATTTTATGAGAAAATGCGAACAAACAGTATTTCGAATTTTCTCTCCCAACTCAGAAATAGTGTGTTATGAGATATCCCTAGATGGTGTAGGGGTTCTCTATTTATAAGGAGAAGAGGGATGAAATACTAATCAAGATAGGACTCTTTTCAAATCTCCCACTAATGCCACTAACCATCATGTGCCTAACGGATAAGATTAACCCAATCCTTTAATATTTGTATTTATCACATGCCTAATTAATTATCTGATATTTATCAAGACCACATAATTGGAAAATTCATAATTTCGGAATTTAATAAAATTGAAATTTAAAAAAATCATTTTGGACTTAATTATTAATTTCCAACAGTCTCCCACTTGGTTTTAATAATCCTGATAATTAAATTAGGTACCATAAGGTGCACAATAACTTATAAATATAGTTTACTTAAATCAAACAATTCACAGATGCGAGCCGTGACGGTTCCATACTATTCAAAAGTATGGTTCCTTCCATGTGCCAAAACACCAATGTTTCATTGAACTAAGCCTTTAGTATTGGGTATCATAACGGCCTCATGATGTCCTTTTCAATAAGGACTATTTATATCAATAATAATTCATAATCTTATGCATGCATTCAGAAAAGACATAAATAAGTGAAATCAGAAACACTTTTATTGAATTCAAGTAATAGTGTCAAATAACTAAGCCAAATAGCAATCATAATCTAAATAATCGTGACCCATCTCTTTGACATGTTCCATAAAGGTCTTTGGAGATAGTCCTTTTGTAAGAGGATCTGTTATGTTATCACTCGTACTAATGTGATCAATTGACACTCTTGTTTTCTGAACCTCTTCTTTCACTAATAGTTATTTCATCTCAATAAAATTAGCTGCCCTAGTATACCTATTGCTCTTCGAGAAGAAGACTGTTGCGACATTATCATAATGAATCTTCAGTATCTTAGATATTGATTCCATAATTCTAAGTCCTGAAATAAAGTTTCGCAACCGTAATCCATGATTTGTAACTTCTAAGCAAGCTACATATTCAGTCTCTATAGTACATGATGCCATGATGCTTTACTTAATATTTTTTTATGAAATGACTCCTCCAGCCATAAGGAAGACATAACCACAAGTTCTCTTCCTACTATCAAGGCATCCCCCAAAATCTGAGTCTGAATAACTAATCACCTCAAGGGGATCAGTCTTCTTATATGTGAGCATGTAATCCTTGGTCCCTTGTAGGTACCTCAGCACTTTCTTTGCATATTTCCAATGATAAATACCTGAATTTCTTTGATATATACCTAGTATCCCAATGGCAAAACTAACATTCGGCCTGGTGCAGACTTGTGCATATAACAAACTCCCTACGAGCAAAGCATAAGGCATGCCTTTCATGAGCTCCCTTCTTAATTCACTTTCGGGGCATTGACTTAAGCTGAACTTATCCCCTTTTTGAAGTGGAACAATAACAGAATTGTAACTTTGCATGTTGAATCTTTCTAAAACTTTGGTTATGTATGCTTTTTGAGCAACCCCAACATTTCTCGTGATCTATCTCGAGATATTTCTATCCCGATCACGAAGGATCCCTCACCTAAATCTTTCATTTCAAATTTTTTAGAAATGTATTTCTTAGTTTCACGTAATAAACCAAGATCACTGCTAAAAACACAAACTTGCTCCCACTGATCTTCAGGTATATACACCGATCAACAGTGTTTTCTTTAAACCCAAAGGATGTAATGGTATCGTCGAACTTAATGTACCATTGACGAGAAGCTTATTTTAGACCATATATCGACTTCTTTAACATATGATAAGCACCCAAAAGTGTCTATTTTATACCCCGGATAGTGCATTTTAGTCTCTCGTTTTAATTAAAATTGGCCTTATGTCGTATTTTATTATTTTTCAGGTCAAACAGTAGTCGCAACATCAAAAAATTCTAAATCAAGTCAATTGCGAGTCAATAGCGGTCAAAAAGAGTGCATCGAAGAAATCAGAGGAGACCGCGAATTCTGGACTCCATTTATGAGCTTGCTCGATGAGTTTCGATGCCCCGAATCAGTCCCGTAACCCTAGCCTAGCCAAACCTAGCCCAGTCCATACCCCTAGCCCGGTGTATGTTGTGTTTGTACTTTTATCATTTTGTAAAGTTTTTAGTTTGTGTCATTTTTATTTTTAGAAATTATTTTAGATTTATTTAGAATTTTCTAGGATTTATTTCCAATTTTTATATTTCTCTATTTTGATTTTGATTTTCTTTAGTTTTTAATTTTTAATCTTTATTTTATTTTATTTTATTTTATTAGGATAAGTTTTTCTGTAGAAATTGATTTTTTAGTTTTATTAGATTTTGTTTTTTAGGACTTTTGTTTTTATTCTTAGATTTTTAGTTTTTATTTTTTTATTTTATTATTTGAGTTTTTTTTTTAATATAGATTAGGATTTCAAATTTTTTAGTTTATTAGTTTTATTTTTAGGTATTTTTATTTTTTTATTTTATTTTTTTTTATACAACACACACATAACTCACATATCCTACACACACTAATCCTCCCTAACCCACACCTTACTTACCATACACACACCATCACTCAATTATCCCCACTCTATCTTCTACAACCTCACCACACCTTCTCTCTCACCGCCATAACCCAAAACCCCCATTAACTATCCAACACCATTTTTATGACCTCCATCAATATTCAACCCAAAATCAAACCCTTTACCCTCTAAAAAACTAACCCGGATCCTACCACCTGTAAACCGGGACCCACGCCCTTACTGCCATACTGAAAATCGGGTGCCACATTCCACTCTGGCGACCTAACCGCACTTAATCCACCTGCTCGAACCCCATAACCCGAAATTCAACCCGGGTAGATCTCCCAGCAACCCGCGACCCAAACGGGTTTACCCGATTCAACCGTCGACCCCTACTCGATCCCCATCCCGACCGAACACCGATGCAACCCGCTGCCGTAGGTGAGCGACCAACCTCCGGTGGTGGACCTATCCAACCCGAGACCCATCTCGCACCCATACCCAAGCTCAAACCCGTAAAACCCCATACCCATCATACCAAACCCAAAACCAATTCAAAACCAACATGCCAAACCCAAACAGTCTTTGACTTATTTAAATGAAATCTCAAAAAAATCTCACCATCTAATTCAATTCGTGGGACTCTACAGCTTATTTAAGGGGACTCTTAGATACAAAAAAAAAAAAAGACGCAGAGAGAGAGAGAGAGAGAGAGCAAGTGTGTATATCATGTACAGTTTAGGGACATGAAAAAAAATTCAGAAAATACAAAAACAATTAGTTTAGCTTTAGAATAATTTTTAGGTTTAGTTTTTAGTCTTCTTTTTGTAATCAAGTGCTGAAAATTGTGAAGAAGTTGGACATGTCAAGGTGCATTTCAAGACAAATTTGTGGAAAAAATTGTGTATTGTATTTCTACATTCTCTTTTCAATTTATTTCCTTCTTGACATATTATTTATTGTTGTTTATGCACACATGATAATGTTTGTGATTAATGCTATAATTCTAGGGAAATTATTTTTAACTATCACCAATTAATTTATGTAACGAGAGTTAGTAAATTAATTGAACAAATTAATGTTTGAATCTAGGAATCGAACAAGAGATAGGTTTTTTCGTTATTTGAATATTAATTCGGTATTGAAATTTGAGGATTGATATTGTTTTTGTTAAATTGATCCTAGCGGGTAATTTTCTGAAAAAAAATATGATTCTTAACTTTTCATTGCGTGACATTTTAAAATTAATTTTCTGAAAAAGATTTTATTAAATTTATAATTTTAATGAGAGTTAGATTATTGATTTAATATTATCTCAAAATATTTCACATTAATAAATTGAGAAATTAAAATAATTTAAAATGCAGTGTAATCCCATCTCTTAACCTTCTCACATATTTCACACTCGGTTGCACATTCTTTTTCCGTTATTTAGTCATAATTATAATTTTAGCATTAGTTAACTTTTCCCTTGAATTTTTTTTTAAAATAAAAAAAAAAAGATTTTAATTAAAAAATTGGATTGCAAGTTTTCATGTCAATTGTTTCACCATTGAGAGTTGGATTGATACCCGTACTTACCGCAATACGATTTGTTTTAGACAAGTTTTATAGGTACTCAAGGAAATTTTGTGATTGGCTTTTGAAGATAACACAAACAAGCAAAAAGCTATTATCAAATGTCGTCGTTGCCGATTTCTTGACGTGGAGACAAATTGAAGACTTGTAATTTTTATTTTTTTTAGTTGTAATTATTATTCCTCCTCCCTCCTCCTTAGACTGGTTGTATAGGATTATTGAGGCATATTTATTTATTTGGGTGCATTTTAACATCGATTTATTTTTGTAATAATTATTCGTTAAAAAAAGCGAAAAGGGAAACCGGACAAGGTAGAGAGAGGGCGTCCAAGGCGAGGATTTTGAAGCCTCTCTACTTTGGGTCAGTAGGACTCCCGGGGACGACTGAGATAGGCGAGGTCTCCCCCCTATTGACTCAACTCCGTCTTCACCCCACGTGTGTAAAAATCGTGGGAGCTACATTTCTTTATCCCTCACGAATCTCCTGCTAGCGAGTTCATTTTTGTGTGATTAATTGCTCCTATGTGCTTTTAATTTTTGCATCGTACATAAATTGAATGGTTTGATGAATTAATTTACCTAAGTCTTAGACCCGGTCATTGAAACGAGAAGGGATTTCATCACCCGACTCACTCGCTTATCCATTGTGTGCTACCCTAATTGTCATTAAATTTAAAATCAATCAACTAGCAGTAGGAACACATTTTTATAACCTGCGATCACAACGATAAATTCCGTGATTTTTGTCGCCCGCGGACTTAATTAAAATTTGACTACCCCTTTCACTAATTTTGAAGATAATAATTGGCTACATGCTTGTTAGGATTTTTTCTTGACTCGTTTGTGTCCAATTCAATTCTTTACGTAGTCGATTTTAGTATGTTAGTCCAAATCACAAGTCCATTTTCTCCCCTTTTTCGAAAAATTCCAAAAATATTTTCCTTTTTTATTAAAAATATTTTCAAAAATCACAAAAAGATTTTCTTTCTTTTTCAATATTTAAAATGCCAAAAAGATTTTCCTTTTCTTATTTTAAAAAATAACAAAAAGATATTATTTTCTTTTGAAAAATATTTAAAAATTCAAAAATATTCCTCTTGTCATGGCCGAAAAATGTCCTTTACAGGAATACTTTGGCCATTTCCCATTCTCTCGAAGCTTATTTGACGATGAGCCCGTATCGAACCTGTAATCCTTAAGTCAAGGATTTAACTCTCAAACACCCACCGTTAATACTCATAAGTCGTCCATGAACACATCTCATCTTTCACCACCTCCCGTGATGAGTGTCAACACATCTCATGCTTCGACATGCACACACTGCTTCCTTGCCGATCACTTGTCCCATGAGTGCCCATTTATTTTCTCTCCATTTGAACCCACCATGGAATATTTGTATCCATATGACACTGTTTCGAAACTACCCTCGACGTATTCTCATGACATATCCAATGTCGAAGGGTATGAGTACCCAAGCTATTCATGGAGGCCTGATCACTCTTCTATGCAATATGAATCATAATGCCATGTTATGGATCCTTACAGTTTTTAATAGTCGTCATCGCCACCTCGTGCACCTCATAGCTATCAGTCCACTTACTATGATCCTCATGATGATCACCCTTTTATCTCTCACGGAGATTCTTCTCTCGTGTATGACCAACTTGAACCCATTCCCCAAACTTCATATGAGTATTCTCCACCTCCTAGTGTCTATATCGAGTTGTGTCCACCTCACCCACCACCGCCACCCATCGACATCTCCCCACCACCTTGCAGATCCACTCTCGAGAGCCTCTTACAAAAGTTTGCGCACACTCTTCAATCTCAAAATGAAGCCCTTCAAAGTCTTGAGCAACGATTAAATGATTTTGAGTGTGCGAACGAGTCGGATTTCAACCCTAGTCAACCCATTGTTGCCCCCACGTGGAGTGATGATGAGTCGTCTAGTGCCACTGATTTTGAGTGTGACCAACCCTATCCTCCTGAGAATCTTGAAGTGGAGACCACCATGTGGTCCAGGACCCAAGTTGATAATTGTGTTGACATATCCATTGATTGTGAGACGGACCCCACATCGCCCTATCCTTTCGAACCCACCAGTGAGGTTCACATTTCCCCCTCCACAGAATCCTTAATTATGCCCGAGCCTACACCTTTTGATCCTTTCTTGTGTGTTCCCGAGGAACAAATTCCTTATAGGTTAGCTCCGTCTGCGAGTGCTTCCCACTGTCCTGAGATTGAGTCCAAGATGGTTTCTAACTCTCTAGCTATGGATCCTGCCCCACTATGTTTGGCTCCCGTTGAGTCATATATTAACGTTGATTCATCTATCTCGGATTTTGATGTCTCGTTAGATTTTTCCACTACTGTGGATGGTGACTTTCGGGTGGAGAAGTTGACCACGCCATCTTTAGATACCACACTCCAGTCTGAGTCTTCCTTTACTCCTCGTGAGAAGTGTGCCTCTCCTACTCTCGAGTTAAATCATTTTCCCCCACCCTTTGTCCCACTTGACCCACCTATTGTCCATACCACCCCACCACTTGGTTTGGACCTTGCTATTTCCCTCACCTTTCGACTTAATAAGGCATGTGATCGATGTTTATTCTCCACTACCTTTCCCCTTCTTACCCTGATACCCACCCACCCTTGGTCCCCTGATTCTTTGCATCGAGTAAAGCACTTTGCTATACAAGTGCATTAACCTCTTTTAGCCTTTATCCAACAAGACTGACGCTTCAGTCTTGTCCCGCACTTTCATAGATCTTATCTTTAGGGTGAGAACGGTTCGGTCTGGCTGAAGATGTTAAACTTAGCTCTATCGGGAGGCATCCCGCTATTCATTATTTATGAGTATGAGTCTTATCCTGTTTAGGGGTGGTGTTTCACATCACCCAATGATTTTCACATGCTTTCTAGACTTGTACCTTTTGTGTGTTCTTCAGGTTTCATATATGCCCCCTCATGCGGTACATTTTCATTAGCAGTTCATTATGGTAATATCTTTCCTCAGTTGTGCTTTTTATTTTTATATATAGTTTCAAACATCGAGGGCAATGTTCTCTTTTGTTTGGGGGTGAAAAATTTATCAAAATTGTGCCTCTTTTGAAAATTTTCAGAAACAAGTGCTTTTAAACTTTTTGTGCAGTTAAAAATAAAATTTGATGGCATGAATTGTCTATCATCCCTCTTTTAGAAATCTCGGAATACCTGTATTCAACCCTAAAATTGCACTTTTTATAATTAATTAATTAATACCTATTTAAGCGTACTTGCACCATGAATTCCTAAACTCGACAATTTTTCACTATAACGTTTACAATCAAAAGTTAAAGAGTAACGATATTCTCAAGAGAGACTTAAAAGGTCACTAGTGGAGACTTAAACTCGTGAGATTTGAGCTTTTCACCTTTTTGAGGGTTTTTACATATCTTCGAGTCACGAGTTGACTCAACCTTCTACGGGTACCGAACTTAGTCGTTGCATGGTCTCATCATTTTTTCAAATCTGGCATCACTGAGAATGACATTACCTTCGATTTGTAAGAAACATGTGTCTTGTAGTTTGTCCCGAGCACTAAACCGAATTTTCCATACACTTTTCATTTTTACCCTTCACTCCACCTATTATCATTCCACATTTCCGTATCCATATATATCCCAGATACCATCCACATATCATTTCCCATCATTACCATCGTTTTTGAGAAAAATAGTGTTTGAAATTTTCCATTTAATTGTCTTCATTTGTGTTATGAAAAGTAAAATGTATCGTAATAAAAAAAAGAAAAAAAAGGAGAAAAAGAAAAAATAGAAAAATGAGCAGAAAAGAAAAAAAATAGAAAAGATGAAAAAGAAAGCATACGGTAATAAATTCAAAAAAATGAAGACATTAGTTATTCAAAGTATGTCACACTCCTCTCAAAAACTCTATCATTCATCTTCTTCATTTCATTTTCCCCTCAAACCTTTCATAAACCCCATTTTCACCCTTGGTGACGTGTTCGGGCAAATGAGAAGACTATATGGTGAATAACTTGACATTCTCGACACAGTGGATAACATTCCTTCATGAGATTAGATTTTTTCATGTATCCGTCCTTTCTTATAGAGTGTGTGAGACGTTTGAACTTGTTTACATTTACTCACATCTTCACACGCTAGAGAGATACACTTACCCAATTCTCAGAGAGTTCGATTAAGAGAGACATATCCAGTGAGAACTGAAGTCAAAACGTTGATCCTATATAAGTGATCTAATGATTACTCTAATGACACTTAAGATTGCTTTACATTAACACGTGCTGATCTTTAGGAAGGATTACGCTTTTTTGTATTAAGTAATTTTATATCTTATTTTGATAGTTGAATACGGTGTACCTTGACGTCCTTTTAAGTTGCGTAGCATAGCGTTTCATCATCTACTCAGATACTGCATTTAAATAAATTTTTGAATTTTGTGGGTACATTGACTGCAAACCCTCACTAGACACCACTCGTCCTGTAGGACAACCTATAGGTTTAACGGCTTGTTGCACATACTAAGTGCAATCGCCAGTGCCTGTGAAAGTGGCACACTTTTGGTTACTTATCTCTGTTTTTTCTCTATTTTTTCTCAAGGACTAGCAATGTTCTGTTTGGGGGTTGTGTGATAAGCACCCAAAATTGTCTATTTTATACCCCGAATAAATGCATTTTAGTCTCTCGTTTTAATTAAAATGATCCTTATGTCGTATTTTATTATGTTTTTAGGTCAAACTGCAGTTGCAACATCAAATAATGTTAAATCAACTCAATTGCGACTCAGTAGGGGTTAAAAAGAGTGCATCTAAGAAATCAGAGGAGATCGCGAAGTTTGGAGTCCATTCATGAGCTTGCTCGATGAGTTCCGATACCCCAAACTAGTCCCGTAACCCTAGCATAGCCTAACGTAGCCCAGTCCATACCCCGAGCCCGGTGTGTGTTGTGTTTGTACTTTTATCATTTTATAGAGTTTTTAGTTTGTGTCTTTTTTATTTTTAGGAATTATTTTAGATTTATTTAGAATTTTCTAGAATTTATTTTCTATTTTTATATTTCTTTATTGTGATTTTTTATTTTCTTTAGTTTTTAATTTTTAATCTTTATTTTATTTTATTATAATATATTAGGATAAGTTTTTCTGTAGAAATTGATTTTTTAGTTTTATTAGATTTTGTTTTTTAGGACTTTTGTTTTTATTCTTAGATTTTTAGTTTTTATTTTTTATTTTATTATTTGAGTTTTTTTTAATATAGATTAGGATTTCAAATTTTTTAGTTTATTAGTTTTATTTTTAGGTTTTTTTATTTTTTTATTTTATTTTTTTTATACAACACACACATAACTCACATATCCTACACATACACACTAATCCTCCCTAACCCACACCTTACTTACCATACACACACCATCACTCAATTATCCCCACTCTATCTTCTACAACCTCACCACACCTTCTCTCTCACCTCCATAACCCAAAACCCCCATTAACTATCCAACACCATTTCTATGACCTCCATCAATATTCAACCCAAAATCAAACCCTTTACCATCTAAAAAACTAACCCGGATCCTACCACCTGTAAACCCGAACCCGCGCCCTTACTGCCATACTGAAAATCGAGTGCCACATTCCACTCCGGTGACCTAACCGCGCCCAACCCACCTGCTCGAACCCCACAACCCGAAATTCAACCCGGGTAGTTCTCCCAGCAACCCGCGACCCAAACGGGTTTACCCGATTCAACCGCCGACCCCTGCTCGATCCCCATCCCGATCGAACACCGATGCAACCCGCTGCCGCCGGTGAGCGACCAACCTCTGATGGTGGACCTATCCAATCCGAGACCCATCTCGCACCCATACCCGAGCTCAAACCCGTAAAACCCCATACCCATCATACCAAACCCTAAACCAATTCAAAACCAACGTGCCAAACCCAAACAGTCTTTGACTTATCCAAATGAAATCCCAAAAAAATCTCACCATCTAATTCAATTCGTGGGACTCTACAGCTTATTTAAAGGGACTCTCAGATACAAAAAAAAAGACGCAGAGAGAGAGAGAGCAAGTGTGTATATCATGTACAGTTTAGGGTCATGAAAAAAAAATTCAGAAAAATACAAAAAAAAATTAGTTTAGCTTTAGAAAAAAAATTAGGTTTAGTTTTTAGTCTTCTTTTTGTAATCAACTGCTGAAAATTGTGAAGAAGTTGGACGCATGTCAAGGAACATTTCAAGACAAATTTGTAAAAAAAATTGCGTATTGTATTTCTAGATTCTCTTTTCAATTTATTTCCTTCTTGACATATTATTTATTGTTGTTTATGCACACATGAGAATGTTTGTGAATGATATTGGTTTAATTAATCAATTTCATTAATACTATAATTCTAGGAAAATTATTTTTAACTGTCACCAATTAATTTATGTAACGAGAGTTAGTAGATTACTTGAAGAAATTAATGTTTGAATTTAGGAATCGAACTAGAAATAGGTTTTTTCGATATTTGAATATTAATTCGGTATTGAAATTTGAGGATTGATATTGTTTTCGTTAAATTGATCCTAACGGGTAATTTTCTAAAAATAATATGATTCTTAACTTTTCATTGTGTGACATTTTTAAATTAATTTTCTGAAAAAGATTTTAATAAATTTATAATTTTAACGAGAGTTAGATTATTGATTTAATATTATCTCGAAATATTTCACATTAATAAATTGAGAAATTAAAATAATTCAAAATGTTGTGTAATCCCATCTCTTAAACTTCTCACATATTTCACACTCGGTTGCACATTATTTTTCCGTTATTTAGTCATAATTATAATTTTAGCATTAGTTAACTTTTCCCTTGAAATTGTTTTAAAAAAAAATATTTTACTGAAAAAAAATTGATTGCAAGTTTTCACGTCAATTGTTTCACCATTGAGAGTTGAATTGATACCCGTACGTATAGCAATACGAGTTGTTTTAGAAAAGTTTTCTACGTACTCAAGAGAATTTTGAGACTGGCTTTTGAAGACAACGACCACACGAGAAAAGCCTCTTATCAACGTACAGACCATGTTTTCCTTTCCTCCCTTTATGAAGCCTTGTGATTGTGCCATGTAGACTTCTTCTTCTAAACTCCCATTTAGAAAAACTGTTTTCACATCCATTTGGTGCAACTCCAAATCATAATGAGCCACTAATGCCAATATAATTTTTAACGAGTCCTTCTTAGAAACTGAAAAGAATGTCTCATTATAATCAATGTCTTCTCTTTGATTAAAACCTTTGGCTATAAGTCTAACTTTATGTCGTTCCATATTGCCTTTTGAGTCAAGTTTGGTCTTAAATATCCACTTGCACCCAACTCGTTTTTGTCCTTCTGGAAATTCGACTAGCTCCCAAACTTTGTTGTCATTTATAGATTTTATTTCTTCATTCATGGCATTAATCCATTTATCGGAATCATCACTATTTACAGCTTTTTCATAAGAAACTAGATCATTTATATTCCCTATGTTAAATTCGATCTCTTGAACGTATACCACACAATCATCTGGAATTGCCTATCTCCTTTCCCTTTGAGATCTTCGTAATGGCATTTCCTATGTGTAATACCTCGTATTTTTATGCTATATTAATTTGGGGATTTATTAAATTTATTGTGAGTTAATTATTTAATAAAAATTCGGAAATTAATTACGTTATAATTATTAACGTGGCGAGAGTTAGTAATTATGGGAAATTTGTTGAATATTACTAATGAGCAAAGTAATATGTAATATTGGTTATATTGAATGTCACGAGTGAATAAAATGACAATTTTGGAAAATTGAGTCGGGACGCGCCCGTGTCGCGTCGGGACTAAATAGTGAAAAATAAAAGTGAATATTTTATAAGTCGTTCATATGGTCATTTTGAGTGCGCCAACGCATCCGGAAGAGTCGAGATAGTCAGAAAAGTGTACCCGGGGATTTAGTTTGGGTCTCGGGGCGTTTTTAGGCCTAATTAGTACCCCGGAAGGGCGTTTTGGACATTTCACAATTATGGGTAATTAAACCCACGAAATTCTAAGGGTTATATCAGATGTCTAAGGTTGTCTTCTAGGGTTAGAATAACCAAAGACAAGTGACGGCCATAGGAGAGGGAAGGAGAGAGCTCCAAGGCAATCCAAGGCCCAAAATCCACCCGTTTGCACCGCAACCACCACCAACGCGTAGATCACACGACGGGCTACGTAACCATACCAAAATCATCTGCAAATCAGAACACTAAAAATCCCAGGCAAGTGTTTATCTTGCTTATTTCGTTGGTGCATCTTTCATATTAGTTTAGGAGTAATTAGAATGAGTTTTTATGGAAGAAACCCAAAGATTTGAGATAGGAATTGCAGATAGTGATGGATAAATTGATAATTCTGGAAACCCTTGCCATGTAGAGGTATTACCCACGAAATTATGATGTTTATTAGATGAAATTTCTGGAAATACTTGTTAGAACCATGTTTAAGAGAATTCTAGGGTTCTTGATAATTATGATAATTTTTGGGCTATTAATCCATGTTTAGTGATAGAAATCCACATGCTTTACGTTGGAAATACCTAGTTTGATGATATAATGTTAGTAGTATGAATATTTGGACGTTTGGGAATGAAAAACTTGAATTTGGATGAAGATATGTGTTAGAACCCGTAACTGCAATTCTGCAGAAATCGCAATACCTGCTTGATCGATCGATCGAGCCCCAGACCTCGATCGATCGACCCCTCCTGGAAGACTCCTATTTCCCTTTTTAAATTAGTTAAATTCAAGTTAATGTGAAATAATTCTTGGACATCCTTAATAAAATGTTTTGGGAGATAGGGAAGACCAGTAGGACATGTGAATAAATTTTGGGACCCTTGATGTCGGGTAAAGATTGTATTTTGGGATAATTACATAAGTGTCGGTGAATTGATGATTTAAAGAAAGAGACATGTAAGAGAGTTACTTTGGTACAAATGTGTATACCTACTGACTTTTATAATTTGGAGAATAAAGCCATGAGAGTTGTGTGGTGCGTTGGAATAATATTGAATCAAGGTTAGAAACGAACCGTTATAAGAGTGTACTAAAATATGATAATATGGATAAAAGTCGTAACTATGGCATTGAGAATATACCCATTATTGATATGGTAATATTAGTATAGTTATATGTTTGTGTATGCATGTACTATCTATGTGTGAAAATCATGTCCGCGCTACTTGCTATCCCTGAGGTTACCGCGCTGGGACAGTCTTATCTCGATGGGACCTTTATGGGGGACATTGACTTGTACCCTAGAAGATAGATATCCTTGGTACAGGCTATCGAATCGATAGTTCAGACGGTCCTAAGAGACGTGAGGGTATGTACTGATCTCTTAGAGACTTGGAATCTATACTTCGCCTCAATATTGTTTGTGTATGTGTTAATACAATTCGAGAGTGATTCCGAATTTGTATTCCCCTTTAATATGAGTGATACGGGGTTTGGATAGTAGAGTATGCCCGCACCATAGTTTTTATTTGGGGTGCTGTTATGGTATATATATTTTACGAGCAGTTAATATATATATGAAATTCTGAAATTTGGAACTACCTACTGTGAATTGATACGTAGGACATGGTTGATGACTCAAATTGTAAATACTTGTTTTGAGAAAGTATAATATGACACTGGAAAACTTTATTGATTAATAAAGTTAAAATGAGAACTTTGGTTACTAATTGAAATATTCTTTTCAAACAATTGAATCGTTAAATTTTGAATCCTGCGAATAATCTAAGATAAGTTAAACCATTGGGAAAGGATAGCGTGATATATATGATGAGTTAGACCACTGGGAAGGTTAGTGCGATAGGTGTGCACATTAGAAGAGAGGTGAGAATTTCTCAAGAGAGTGTCGAACTAATATGTTGTTGCATTGGCCTGTATCAATTTAAATACTTGCTAAATAATTTTTAAATCATATACACTATCGGGATCTGACCCGTTTTTTCTCTCTCTCTCTCTCTCTCTCTTGTATATATATGTATGTACTACAGGTGCTCAGCCACAGGGGCGTCTTGCTTAGGATCCCTTGGAAGGAACGTGCTGCATCTTAGGTGGGAGTTGCAGGCCACTTGCTTAGACGATTTCATTTACTTGATTCCACTTCTATGATTCTCAGTTATTGGGGCATGTGTCGCCCTTTCCACTATTTATCTGTTTTGTTAGGACATTTGTATTTCAGTCATTTCTAGTACTGTTGCTTTGGGATTTATTCAGCATGTAGGTTTTTACTTTAAGTTTTAAATGTTGGGATTTTGGATGTTGAATGTTTAAAGTAATTGGATTATGTTCCAGGATATATGTTGTATGATTCTTACTTATTAAAAATGTTGTTACTAATTAAATAAATAATTTTCCTTTAAAAATAAAATTGGTCAGAAATGTTGAAAAATGGTTTTGACACTTAGCTTAATTAATTTGGAAAAAGTTATTTTTTACGACAGTGATGCTAAAAATGAACCAACTGTTCACCTTGATTTTAATTTAATAAAGGAGTGATCGCCCGGTATTTAATTAGGCTGGGTGTCACAGGTGGTATCAGAGCCAGGTTTTAGTGTCCATAGGATCTGTACGGCTTATTTCGCTTTCAGCTTAACGTTTTTGCTATAGAGCCCTATTTTAGGATGGTTGTATTCTTGCTTTCAAGTTTATGTCTTCAGCTATTTGAGATTTGTTAATGACTGTAGACTAATAAACTTCTTCACGTTTCAGATGCGTCCGAGACGTGCACCGAATGATAGGCGTGCCCAGGCCGAGCAGCCAGCAGCTCCGGCGCAAAGCACTATGAATGCTAATGAAGTAGCCGCCATTGTTGCTCAGGTGGTGAATGTCGCGCTAGCGGTGGTTCAGCAGGCTCCACCCCAGATTCAGGCAGTGACGCCAGTACCAACACAGCTTCCATCTGCATGGGAGAGGGTTAGGGATGCTTTTTAGAAGGCGCATCCCCCTGAGTTCTCTGGTAGCTCAGATATCGTCACAGTCAGCCAATGGAAGAAAGACATCCAGCAGCATCTTCGTATGTATGAGTGCACCGACGTGCAAAAACAGTTGTTGGCTTCCTTTAAGCTGGTGGGGGTCGCTTTGCAGTGGTGGTAGTCCACTACCACATTGGAGGAGAGGGACACGATCCCTATTCAGTTGTTCTGGGAGCGGTTTGACCGCAAGTACTTTCCACCCGCCGTGCAGACTGAGATGAGGTGGAAATTACTGAATTTGAAATAGGAGAATTCTACCGTAGCTGATTATGAGGAGGAGTTCACGAGACTTCTCACCATCGTGCCAGATGAGGCACCCATTGAGGGCAAGAAGATTATGTTATTTGTGGATGGGTTATCTTGGAGGATCCGTCAGCATCTTATAGGGAATCTATCTCTGAGTACTTTTACTGATATATTCAATGCTGCGTTACTACATTGCCAGGATCACCGCTTTCATCTGCAGGGAAGCAAGAGAGCAGGAGAGTCCAGCCAGCAGGGCAGGACCGGGGGTAATGGTGCTAATGGGGCGCCATCTCATGGACAGACTCGTCAGCACGAGCAGAGTTCCCATCAGGGGGACCCTGCTAAGCGATTCCGTTCAGTGATTCCAGGAAGGGATTTGGGGGTTATAGGCAGGGTCAGCAGGGCCAGCCTAATCATCAGGGCCAGCAAGGCCAACACCGACAGCAGGGTCAGCAGCAAGGCCAACAACGTGTTCATCAGGGCCAGTAGGGCCAGTGGCGGGGAGGTAACGGCCAGCAGGGCCGTGGTCAGCAAAGTCAGAGGGGAGGAAACTTCAAAGGCCGATGTTTTGGGTGTGGTAAGCACGGCCATAGGCGCCAGGATTGTCCGAAGGGAGATGGGGACCCACAGCAGCAGGGTGCTCGTAATGAGCCACAGAGACCACTTTTTTCGGCTGCCCTCCCAGCTCCAGCCCAGGTGCCAACCCTACCAGCCGTTCCAGCAGCTCCAGTGCAGCAGGGACGGTTACAGTATGGACGTGTCTATAACGTCCACCAGGCAGCAGATCCACAGGTACCACCCGCAATTGAGGGTATGTTTCCTATTCATGGTACTATGGGTCGGGTTTTATTTGATACTGGGGCGACGCATTATTTTATAGCTACGCATTTTGCGAAGGCCTTAGGGTTGTTAGCCACAGCAGAGAGCATAGTGACATGTGTAGACTCACCACTGGGGAGTGGGTCGCTCATCTTCTTTATATGTCGGGGAGTGGGGGTAGAGATTGGTAGTTTGGTATTGCCTGCGAACATGTTAGTCTTAGATATGCATGAGCATGATGTTATTATCAGTATGGATTGTCTCGTAGCTTATAGAGCCATGATTGATTGCTTCGGTGGGAGCATTATTTTTGCCATTCCGGGGCAAGAGATGTTTGTAGTGGCGATGCCTCGCCCAGAGGGAGGTTCGACCGCTTATTTGTATTATATAGAGGAGGATACCTCTAAGGCGGTTGTGATTCCGTTAGACTCGATTCCAGTTGTTCGAGAGTATTCCGATGTGTTTTAGTAAATACCAGGCCTACCCCCCAGTCGAGAGATAGACTTTGTTATAGATTTATTGCCAGATACTAGACCTATAGCACGCGCTCCATACCGTATGGCTCCGGCGGAGATGCGAGAGTTACAAGATCAGATAGAGCAGCGGTTAGGTCAGGGCTTCATTCGCAGGAGTACCTCACCTTGGGTCACTCCAGTTCTGTTTGTGAAGAAGAGAGATGGTTCACTGAGGTTGTGTGTGGACTACCGGGAGTTGAACAAGGTCACGATATGGAATAAGTATCCGTTTCCTCGAATCGATGATATGTTCGACCAATTGAGGGGAGCAACTTTCTTTTCGAAGATATATCTGAGGTCGGGGTACCATCAGCTACGTATTAGAGAGAAGGATGTTTCAAAGACTGCCTTCTTGACGAGATATGGGTCTTACGAGTTCAGAGTGATGCCATTCGGTCTCAAAAATGCACCAGTCGTGTTCATGGACTTAATGAACCGAGTATTCAGAGAGTTCTTGGATCAGTTTGTCATCGTATTTATAGATGACATTTTGATATATTCACACTTCGAGGAGGAGCACGCCGAGCATTTAAGGCAGGTTCTTCAGACTCTACGAGAGCATCAGTTGTATGCTAAGTACGAGAAATGTGGATTCTGGTTGCGAGAAGTACAGTTTTTGGGCCATGTTGTTTCTGAGCAGGGGATTGCTGTCGACCCGAGTAAAGTGTCAGCGGTGAGGGAGTGGGGACAGCCCACGACACCGACGGAAGTGCATAGTTTCTTGGGGTTAGACGGATACTACAGGAGATTCATTCGGGGATTCTCTAAAATAGCGGGTCCATTGACGAATCTGGCTCGCAAGGGGTTACCATATGTTTGGGATGACGCTTGTCAGTTGGATTTCGACGAGATGAAAGACAAGCTTACTTCAGCACCAGTTCTTGCTTTACCGAAGTCGGGTGTGGAGTACCTGGTTTACACCGATGCCTCTTTACGGGGACTTGGGGGAGTACTTCAGCAGGAAGAGAAGGCTATAGCTTTTGTCTCCCGCAATCTTAAGCCGCATGAGAAGAATTACCCCACCCACGACCTGGAGTTAGCAGCGGTCGTTTTTGCATTGAGGATATGGAGGCACTACTTATTGGGGGAGAAGTTCCGTATGTTCACAGACCACAAGTCACTGCAGTTCCTATTCACTCAGCGAGAGCTGAATATGCGTCAGCGCAGATGGTTAGAGTTTGTGAAGGACTATCAGTTTGACATACAATATCATCCGGGGAAGGCCAACGTAGTTGCTTATGCGTTGAGCCGTAGACCGGTAGACGAGGTAGCGAACGCCTGGAAAGCAAAGTGGAAGGAGTTAGGCCACCAAGACGCAGTAGACCGTTCCTTCATATCTGTTATGACATTCACACCCGAGATTGTTATGAACGTAATACAGGCCCAAACCACATACCCGTTTTGCCATGAGAAGATTGTACGACTTTTAGCCGAGGGTGCTGAGTCCTATTCTGTTAGTTCTGATGGGGGTTTGAGGTATAATGGGAGATTGGTGGTTCCAGAAGGAGCAGAATTACGTCATGCAGTGATGACCCAGTCTCACGGGTCCCTATTTTCAGTACATCCTGGAGGAGATAAGATGTACCAGGATATGAGGAGGCAATACTGGTGGAGTGGGATGAAGAAGGACATTTCTGAGTTCGTGTCTAAGTGTTCTACCTGCCAGCTGGTAAAGGTGGACCATCAGAAACCGTCAGGATTGCTTCAGCCATTGGAAGTACCCGCGTGGAAGTGGGAGAGTATTTCCATGGATTTTATTATAGGGTTACCTACATCAGAGCGGGGCCACGATTCTATCTGGGTGATTGTAGACCGTTTGACCAAGGTGTCTCATTTTCTACCGGTGCGGACAGACTATACCACGGGTCAGTATGCTCAGTTGTTCATTGCTGAGGTTGTCAGATTACATGGGGTGCCCCTGAATATTGTGTCAGATAGAGACAAGATTTTCGTGTCACGTTTCTGGGAAAGCTTTCAGGAGGCTATGGGTACTGAGTTGAGGTTGAGTTCAGCTTATCACCCACAGACAGATGGACAGACAGAGCGTACTAATCAGATGTTAGAGGATATGCTATGCATGTGTGTTCTTGATTTTGGAGGAGGTTGGGAGCCACATCTTCCACTGGTAGAGTTTGCTTATATTAACTCTTATCAGTTTACGATTGGTATGGCTCCATTTGAGGCTTTGTATGGCAGGCCTTGTCGTTCTCCAACTTGTTGGCTCGAGGTGGGGGATAACAAGTTGCTAGGACCGGAGGTAATTCAGGAAACCTCCGCGAGGATTGAGATGATCAGGAGTCGCATTCGAGTAGCCCAAGACAGGCAGAAGAGCAACGCCGATGCGAAACGGTTCTTCCGGGAGTTTAATGTGGGGGACCAAGTGTTACTGCGTGTATCTCCTATGAAAGGAGTGATGAGGTTCGGGAAGATAGGGAAATTGGCCCCGAGGTACGTGGGACCATTTCCCATCATCGAGAGGATTGGGCTGGTAGCATACAGATTGGGACTACCAGAGCATTTACATCGCATTCACGATATATTCCACATCTCGTCGTTGAGACGGTATCTTCGGGATGATATGGCCCATAGTCACATTGCGATAGATGAGAGAGACTTACAGCCTAACAGCTCTTACGAGGAGAGACCGGTGGCTATCCTAGACTATAGAGAGAGGAGATTAAGGTCGAAGATAGTTCCACTTGTGCGAGTCCAGTGGGAGCATCATAATATGGAGGAATCCACTTGGGAGCGCGAGGCCGATATGCGCGAGAGATATCTAGATTTGTTCTTTCCAGGTATGCCTTGTTTTCCGAATTTCAGGACGAAATCCCGTTATTAGGGGAGAAGTATGTAATACCCCGTATTTTTATGTTATATTAATTTGGGAATTTATTAAATTTATTGTGAGTTAATTATTTAATAAAAATCCGAAAATTAATTACGTTATAATTATTAACGTGACGAGAGTTAGTAATTATGGGAAATTTGTTGAATATTACTAATGAGCAAAGTAATATGTAATATTGGTTATATTGAATGTCACGAGTGAATAAAATGACAATTTTGGAAAATTGAGTCGGGACGCGCCCGTGTGTCGTCGGGACTAAATAGGGAAAAATAAAAGTGAATATTTTATAAGTCATTCATATGGTCGTTTTGAGTGCGCCAACACGTCCGGAAGGGTCGAGAGAGTCAGAAAAGTGTACCCGGGGATTTAGTTTGGGTCTCGGGGCATTTTTAGGCCTAATTAGTACCCCGGGAGGGCGTTTTGGACATTTCACAATTATGGGTAATTAAACCCACGAAATTCTAAGGGTTATATCAGATGTCTAAGGTTGTCTTCTAGGGTTAGAACAACCAAAGACAAGTGACGGCCATAGGAGAGGGAAGGAGAGAGCTCCAAGGCAATCCAAGGCCCAAAATCCACTCGTTTGCACCGCAACCACCACCAACGCGTAGATCGCACGACGGGTTACGCAACCACACCAAAATCTTCTGCAAATCAGAACACCAAAAATCCCATACAAGTGTTTATCTTGCTTATTTCGTTGGTGCATCTTTCATATTAGTTTAGGAGTAATTAGAATGAGTTTTTATGGAAGAAAACCAAAGATTTGAGATAGGAATTGCATGTAGTGATGGATAAATTGATAATTCTGGAAACCCTTGCCATGTAGAGGAATTACCCACAAAATTATGATGTTTATTAGATGAAATTTCTGGAAACACTTGTTAGAACCATGTTTAAGAGAATTCTAGGTTTCTTGATAATTATGATAATTTTTGGGCTATTAATCCATGTTTAGTGATAGAAATCCACATGCTTTACATTGGAAATACCTAGTTTGATGATATAATGTTAGTAGTATGAATCTTTGGACGTTTGGGAATGAAAAACTTGAATTTGGATGAAGATATGTGATAGAACCCGTAACTGCAATTCTGCAGAAATGGCAATACCTGCTTGATCGATCGATCGAGCCCAGAGCTTCGATAGCCCCAGACCTCGATCGATCGACCCCTCCTGGCAGACTCCTATTTCCCTTTTTAAATTAGTTAAATTCAAGTTAATGTGAAATTATTCTTGGACATCCTTAATAAAATGTTTTGGGAGATAGGGAAGACCAGTAGGACATGTGAATAAATTTTGGGACCCTTGATGTCGGGTAAAGATTGTATTTTGGGATAATTACATAAGGGTCGGTGAATTTATGATTTAAAGAAAGAGACACGTAAGAGAGTTACTTTGGTACAAATGTGTATACCTACTGACTTTTATAATTTGGAGAATAAAGCCATGAGAGTTGTGTGGTGCGTTGGAATAATACCGAATCAAGGTTAGAAACGAACCGTTATAAAAGTGTACTAAAATATGATAAGATGGATAAAAGTCGTAACTATGGAATTGAGAATATACCCATTATTGATATGGTAATATTAGTATAGTTATATGTTTGTGTATGCATGTACTATCTATGTGTGAAAATCATGCCCGCGCTACTTGCTATCCCTGAGGTTACCGCGCTGGGACAGTCTTATCTCGATGGGACCTTTATGGGGGATATTGACTTGTACCCTAGAAGATAGATATCCTTGGTACAGGCTATCGAATCGATAGTTCAGACGGTCCTAAGAGACGTGAGGGTATGTACTGATCTCTTAGAGACTTGGAATCTATACTTCGCCTCAATATTGTTTGTGTATGTGTTAATACAATTCGAGAGTGATTCCGAATTTGTATTCCCCTTTAATATGAGTGATACGGGGTTTGGATAGTAGAGTATGCCCGCACCATAGTTTTTATTTGGGGTGCTGTTATGGTATATATATTTTACGAGCAGTTAATATATATATGAAATTCTGAAATTTGGAACTACCTACTGTGAATTGATACGTAGGACATGGTTGATGACTCAAATTGTAAATACTTGTTTTGAGAAAGTATAATATGACACTGGAAAACTTTATTGATTAATAAAGTTAAAATGAGAACTTTGGTTACTAATTGAAATATTCTTTTCAAATAATTGAATCGTTAAATTTTGAATCCTGCGAATAATCTAAGATAAGTTAAACCATTGGGAAAGGATAGCGTGATATATATGATGAGTTAGACCACTGGGAAGGTTAGTGCGATAGGTGTGAACATTAGAAGAGAGGTGATAATTTCTCAAGAGAGTGTTGAACTAATATGTTGTTGCATTGGCCTGTATCAATTTAAATACTTGCTAAACAATTTTTAAATCATATACACTATCGGGCTATGACCCGTTTCTCTCTCTCTCTCTCTCTCTCTCTCTCTCTCTCTCTCTCTCTCTCTTGTATATATATGTATGTACTATAGGTGCCCAGCCACAGGGGCGTCTTGCTTAGGATCCCTTGGAAGGAACGTGTTCCAGCTTAGGTGGGAGTTGCAGGCCACCTGCTTAGACGATTTCATTTACTTGATTCCACTTCTATGATTCTCAGTTATTGGGGCATGTGTCGCCCTTTCCACTATTTATCTGTTTTGTTAGGACATTTGTATTTCAGTTATTTCTAGTACTGTTGCTTTGGGATTTATTCAGCATGTAGGTTTTTACTTTAAGTTTTAAATGTTGGGATTTTGGATGTTGAATGTTTAAAGTAATTGGATTATGTTCCAGGATATTTGTTGTATGATTCTTACTTATTGAAAATGTTGTTACTAATTAAATAAATAATTTTCCTTTAAAAATAAAATTGGTCAGAAATGTTGAAAAATGGTTTTGACACTTAGCTTAATTAATTGGGGTGTTAATTTGGAAAAAGTTATTTTTTACGACAGTGATGCTAAGAATGAACCAACTGTTCACCTTGATTTTAATTTAATAAAGGAGTGATCGCCTGGTATTTAATTAGGCTGGGTGTCACACTATGGTGCTTCAATAGGTTCATTAGTTACAGTCTCATTACATGGCTGTTCAGTTGGTTGATCATTCACTTATTGTTCATTGTTATTGATTGGGTCAATGGTCGATTCAACAATTACATTAGGAACAATAGGTACTTTATGAACTCGGGGTATAGGAATTTGTACCCTGACGTCTTGAATGATTACCTCCATTTCCTTCATACTCCCATTTAATTCTCCATCTTTAATGAATTCAGCATTTTTAGGTTCTATAATTCTAGTTGTATGATTAGGACACTAGAATCTATATCCCTTCGACTTTTCTGGATACCTAATAAAATGATAAGATAATGTCCTAGGATCCAATTCCTTTTCATGAGGGTTATAAATTCTAGCTTTCGTCGGACAGCCCTACACACGTAAATACCTTAAATTGGGTTTCCATCATTTCCAAAGTTCAAAAGGGGTTATTGAAACTGACTTACTAGGAACCCGATTTAAGATGCGTACAGCGGTCTTTAATGCATGTGTCCAAAAAAATGTAGGCAATTGAGTCCTACTTATTATACTTCTAACCATTTCTATAAGGGTACGATTACGTTTTTCATCTACACCATTCTACCAAGGCGACCCTAGCATTGTATATTGGGCGTAAATACCTAATTTTTCAAGGAGTTTAGCAAGTGGGTCAGGGCATTGCCCTGACTCATCATATATACCATAATATTCAACACCCCTGTCAGATCTAATAATTTTCACCTTTTTGCCTAGTTGCCTCTTAACCTCATTAATGTATATTTCAACAACGTTCACAGACTGAAATTTATCATCCAACAAGTACAACATGCAATAATATGAAAAATCATCCATAAAAGTGATGGAATATTTTTCTCCACCAATGGATGGAATATCAAAAGGTCCACATATATTTGTATGTATTATTTCAAGTAGTTGGGTGCTTCTGGTGTCTCCTTTATTTATATGTTTGGTATGTTTTCCTTTGATACAGTCCACACATACATCACAATTGGCCCAATCCAAGTTATGGAGTATTATATCTTTAATAAGCCTTTGAATTCTTGGCCTGGATATGTGCCTCAATCTTTTATGCCACAAATAAGCAGATTTTCCATCATTAAGTGTACATTTCGTACCAATATTAAGATGCAGGGTCATAAGGGTTTCAGAAAAATTATTTTCAAGATTTAATTAATATAAACCATCTAATAAAAATCCAGAACCAACATTAATAGAATTTTAATTAAACCAAAACCATTATCCATAAATTCAATCGCAAATCCATCTAAAGCAAGTTTGGAAACAGAAATTCAATTCCTAGATACTGTGGGAACATAAAAAGTTTCTTACAAATATAAAATAAATCCAGAACTTAAAATCAAGCGAAAGACTCCAATAGATTCTATTTTAGCCTTGGCTTTATTGCCCATGTAAAGAAAATAATCATTTGGATTTGTTTTGTGCATCGAAGTGAAGCCCTGCATCGTATTAGAAACATGACACATAGAACCAAAATCCATCCACCAAGTATTATAAGGAACATTAATAAGGTTTGATTAGAAATAAACATAAATAAAAGTCTTACCCTTTTTCTCAAACCAAGCCTTTCTTTTATGACAATCCTTCTGGAAATGATACTTCTTTTCACAGAAGTGACACCTGTCGTTCTTTTTCTTCTTCACAACGGATGAAGGTTCAACTTGATGAGAAGGCCCAAGACCTTTCTTAATGCCCTTTTCGAACTTCTTCTTAAAACTAGCTTCTTTTACTATAAGATTTGCCACCTGCCCCTTAGTCACATGGCCATTCTGTTATTTGAGTCTTCCTTCCTCCTCTACTAACAAGATTTGCAAATCATTTGCATTCTAATTATCATTGATAGTGTTGTAATTGATTTGGAAAGGCCCATACTCAGGAGGTAGGGAGTTAAGGACGAATTGGATGAGAAAAGACTCATCCACTGTCATTCCCAAAACCCTAAGTCTAGCATCCAGATTGGTCATCTCTATAATCTGCTCGTTCATGGTTCGAGTGTCATCGAACCTCATAATGGTCAGGTCAGCCATCAGTTTCCCTGCAAGGGATTTATCAGCAATGCGAAAGCATTCCTTAATGTTGTTCAAATGCTCTTTCGCTGTCGTAGTTTTAGGTAGGGGTCTTAATGTTAGCAACAACGCACATTTGCATAAACATAATAGCGAGCCTGTTGGATCGAGGCCATGCTTCATAGATAGCAATTTCATCATCGCTACTAGATCAGTAATAGCAGCGGGTTCATCACACATAATTGCCATGTACAGGTTAAGAACCCCTACGCTGAACTCAATTTGCTCATTCCATTCAGAAAAATTAGTTCCATCAAATTTGGAATAGGACTGATCATTCGAATACAGGTTAAGGGGAACTGCAAACTGATAAAAATGTTCACAAAGTAAATTTTACACACAACAATAATTGCAAGGGACGAATATTGAATGGTTGACTATATAAAAAAAAATGGCAGATTTCTTAAATAGTCCAAATATCACGGAATCTATGTTAGTTATCACATAATATTTAGATTATAAAGATATACTACCCTTTAATTCATTTATCATGGTCCCATAATTTTGGCATCTGTGTTTATTGCCTAAACATTTTATACCATGATTAATGTACTTAATGTCAACTATTATGTTTTCACAAAACCAGTTCTAACGTTGTTTAATTCAAATATTAGCATGTGTTTCACCTCAATAATGAATATTAGAATAAATCTTAATGAATGTAAGTGTAATATTCGTATATATAGTCTCAACCTGTGTTTGGACTTTAACTTAACTCAATTGAATAATTACTTACATATTTCAACTTTAATATAATTAATCATGCATTAACATCAACTATAATACGTAATCTACAAGTAATCATCAAGATACTAACAGTAGCTTAAATGCCTCAAAAGCATAACTGTCCAAGTAAGGAAAAAAACACATAATATATGAATTTTGTCAAAAATGGTAAAAATGAGTTTTCATCATAGATTTGAAGAAAAACACGCTAGAAAACCAAAACTTTTTACGGAATTTAAAAACAATTTTCTGGGGTGAGATATTGACGTCAACATTATTACCAAAAAACGGTAAAAACGTAATTTTAAGGGTCTAAACGACGTCAAAACACAAAAGTAAGGCGGTTCTCATTGTATATAATGGGTTTTGTTTATTTAGACGTTTCCAGTCGACCATGTGAGCTGGGGCTGTCAATGGACCGGATCTGGACCCGGTCCCGGACCCGATCCGGACCCGACCTAAATTAACTGATCTGAGCAAATTTTATAGACCCGATTATCCGATTACCTGATTACCCGATTAGTTAATGGATCGGATCTGGATATACATGACTCCGATCCGATAAGGACCCGACCCGAATGTGTATATATATATATATATATATATATATATAATAAATATATATTTATATATAATATTATATATATATAGTCTTACATATAGTTACTAAATATATATATAACTAATATATGTATGTAAATATGTATGTAATATATAACTTATATATATTTATGTAAAAACAGTATATATATATATAAAACAGTTAGTTTTATATTATAAAAACAGTTTACATACATAATATAAATTATATTATAAAAACAGTTTATATATATATAAGTTATATTATAAAAACAGTTAGTTTTATATAAAAAAAAAACAGTTTATAAAAACAGTTAGTTTTATATAAAAAAAAACAGTATATATATATAAGTTATATATAAAAAACAGTTAGTTTTATATTATAAAAACAGTATATAACTTATATATATATAAGTTATATATAAATAAAAAAACAGTTTTATAAAAACAGTTATATATATATATATATATTCGGGTCGGGTCTCCGGGTCCTTAACGGATCCGGGTCTGGATCCATTTTCTGAGACCCGTCGGGTAATCGGGTAAGACCCGATCCGCTAAAAATATACCCGGATCGGATCTGGATATACCCAGACCCGATCCGTTTACACCCCTAATGTGAGCTTCGTAAAATTCCGAGTAAGTTTTGACCTTTCATTCCAACCAGTGAATATTGGCGACAGAAGAAAAACATCACAAAAAGTCTGACATACTTTAAGAGCAGATTTAATCATAGAAATTAAAACGTCGCAAATTGGTCTCAGATACACAAAATCAATTTAATGTAGATTTCATATAGATAAACATCAATAAGGAAAATCATGAGATCTTAAACTTTGCTCTGATACCACATATAAAATCATTCTTAAGAACACCCTAATATTAATCACGAATAAATTAATATGATTAAACTTTCACATACAATTGTTCTTAATAAAAGATCTTGGATCTTCATATTTTTATAAGATTAATCGTTCTATATAACTATGATCAAAGTTAACCTTTGTCCAATGTTGTTTGATTAGAAAAGTGACTTGAATGCTCTTATTAATTTCTTCTTTGGATCCCTTGAATAAGAGTTCAGAAATTGTCTTCTTGTGTTCCTAGAATTTTATGAGAAAATAAGAACAAAGGGAATTTCGGATTTTCTCTCCCACCTCAGAAATAGTGTGTTATGAGATATCCCTAGATAGTGTAGGGGTTCTCTATTTATAAGCAGAAGATGGTCGAAATCCTAGTCAAGATGGGACTCTTTTCAAATCTCTCACTAATGCCACTAACCATCATGTGTCTAACGGATAAGATTAACCCAATCATTTATTATTTGTATTTATCATGTGCCTAATTATTTATCTAATATTTATCAAGACCATAGAATTGGGAAATTCATAATTTCAAAATTTAATAAAATTAAAATTAAAAAAATAATTTTGGACATAATTATTAATTTCCAACACATTATTCCTATAGATATGTTTGCACATTATAAGCCAATTATACTTAGTGTTATACTAATGATGAGGTCAAATAAGTAAGATATATTCTTTATACAATTTGAGTTGTTTTATGTTGTATAATCCGCTCTGATGCTACGTCTCGTTCACAAAGATCCTAATTGTTGTCATCCTTAAAAAATATATACTTTGAGTGGAGATATGGATAGATCACACCCCCTTATATTGGATGTTGGGCTTAATGGTATTTGCAGTAAATAATCCATAATGTTGAGTCTCACAAAATTGGTATGTGCAAATTTGTGGTTTGAATTGTGAAGACATTGAAAAAAGGTTGTTAAGTTCTAGCTCTTTTTATAATAACTGTAAGGAATTTTAAACAATATTTATGGTAAGGTTTGTATCGATGGCATGCACAATTTCTTGATAGATTTCCAATGAAATAATCAACAATGGCCAAAGCTTCAAAAATTATTGGCAGTCTAAACCTAAATATTTTGAACGGGAGGAATGTACCTTTGAAGTTTTAAGCTATATGGATGCTACCAATTTTTGCTATTATATATTGAAGAAATATGGACATAAGTTAAAGTTATTAGTAGACTTATCTGTATCATTAACTAGAGTTGGGCCAGGATCTGTTTGCAAGTTTTTTTGTGTTCCATGCTTGCAGTTCCTTTAAAAAAATTAGTTCTTAAAGGGGTTATCACAAATAAGTTCTGAAGGGTTTACATGTATTTATTGAGATGTATTAGGAAATGGTGTTTTGGAACTTGATTGGTCAGTAAAACATATTTATTTTAGGACCGGGTTCTTCTTATATGAAGAATGTGAGTGCGTTCAATTTTTATAATTTAATCTTTAAAGGTTTCCTCTTGTGTATTCTAGGTGAAACTGCATATTGTGTAAATTGTTATTTCTTTCATTATTGATTGCATGTGTATATCTCTCATTAGTTTGTCTTAATAATATAATACAATTAATAATTCTTAATATATTTTATACTGTTATGTTAGCGTCAGGAGGGTTGTGGGATAAATTGTGTGCATGCAAGAGTGCACAGGAAGTGGAGTATCTGTTTTGGTTGGCACAGTGGTTTGGATGTGCATAAGGTTCGGTGGGTAATGAGATATATATTTTGTACTACATGTTAGGTGTTGAGGTGGGTTCACAAATATATCATTGATGCTTAGTGCAGCCGTAATAAAAATAAAAATGATGATTTTGATTTAATCATGATTATATATTGAAATATTATCATTGTTAGGGGTTAATTTCATATTCTTTTCTTAAATCAGTGCACACCTAGTGCCATACGGAAAGTTATCATCGTAGTAATGTTAAATTTTGAACTTTGGTATTCTTACAGTTGATGGGTAGGTTGATACGTATCCTTGCTCTTTCAGTTTAGAATCTTCATGTTTTAGATTTGTTTATTCTAAGATTATTGATTCTTACATGAAGTTATTACGTTAGGTTGTTGTGTTATTCATTTATCTTTAATATCTTGATCTATAAATTTTGGTGAAAACATAAGTTTTTTTTTACAAAGCAAGAAGATTAAATTAAACTATGGAAATCTTACAAGTAATGTTAGAAGTTGCAAAGCGTACCACTGCGATATTAGACAGATCACGACGAAAAACTGGAAGTACAAAACACGAAATCTGAACAAGCACTGTAAAGCGAAACAACTGTGAAACCGAGTGAGCAGCAAAGACATCAGCACAAGCATTAGCTTCCCTAAAACATAAGCATAATGTAACATGGTGAAATCTATGGAAGCCGTCACGTATGGCCTGGATCAAATTCATGTGGTCTGGAGTCTGGAGTTGATTCCTATGGATTATATTAAATACAATTTGACAATCGGTTTTCACTTCAATGCAAGTAATACTCTGGGCAAAAGCAAGATTCAAACCAATTTTAATGGCCCAAATCTCTGCTATAATATGCAAAGCCTATGTGGTGGGTAAAAGCACATACAAACCTTCCTTGAGCATCGCGAATAATTCCACCACCTGCGGCATAATGTAACATAAGTTGCTAGTAGCTCTTATGGATTCTTAGATGGGCCTGCAATATAACAAGTTGTGATACAAAGATGGGCCTTCAATCTCGCACAACCATTAGCTTCACTTCACTTAACTCTAATTTGTAGAATCTCCCTCCATCTATATCTCAACAATTTGGCTGGTTATACCATGTTACCTTACCACATTTATGTTGTAATCATAGCAATTGAAATAAAAAAGACATGTTGGAACAAAACATGTTGTATATACGTCACACAACTTTGCGTAGGTACAAAGCGTGTCATAAATACGAATACACTGACAAAAATTATTACCATGACATTGGCTCATGCAAACCCTGAGAGTGTGTGTGTGTGTGTGTGTGTGTGTATTGTCACACATGTTTTAATGAAAAATATCTATATTTGTGATGCATGCTTCTTGAGTGCAAACGTGCTTTAACTTATTATATCTTAACACATGCCACATAATTAGAACATGTTTCCCAAATGAGTGTTAAAATTAATATTTTTATTATTGCTACGTATCTATTAAATTTAAATGATTAAATCTATAGAATCGGTGCCATGAAATTATTGGGAGTCATTAATGATATCATTTGATATGATCACCCCATGAACTGAAATTATATATATATATATATGGTCGCAAATTTTATTCTCTCACGTGATTAATGAATATTATGCTCAAAGGTTCACAATGCTAATCTTGGTAATTAAAACCATTATTAAGAAATTCTTATCTAATACTCAAAATCACATGATTGTCAATGTATCATTACAGAAAATATTTGTTCATGAAAAATCAGTGTTAAACATTGTTTTCGTACGCTTTTCTTTCTCCGAACATATAAACAAAATATCACATTGAAAGAAATCCCTTCATTGTGAAACATGTGTGGCAATCCCACTCACGAGGACACGGAAGCAAGACCACCATAGTAAGATAGTGAATGGCAATCCCATACTTATGAGCTTTGAGAAGAATTTCTACCTCATGATAAATTGGGTGGCAATCCCACCCTTTTGAAAAATAAGGCAATACATTCTTATGAAAATCATGATTATATTAAATACATGTTCTTATATCAAAATGAACTTAATGAATATTCTATCAACATCTCACAATTGAGCCTACACGATATACATAACTAAATGAATTTGAAAGTAACATGCCATTACCATCTAAAAGAGATATTAAATATTATATGTGAAAATTTAAAGGTGGGATCCCATCATGTAGTGAGAATAATTTTATATGCTTATGAATTAAAACAAATGGCGAAGAACGACATAAACAAAAACAATGGATACATTCACAATGCCCATTGAATCAAAACAAATGGTATCAAGTTTGAAATGTGATGGATTTGAAATTTTGTAACATATAAAATTATTAGAACACATAAAGAACTTTTGGGAAAAAAATATCATCACACACACGTTTATAAAACATGAATTGGTCGTTTGTGCAAACAAAAATGAACTCAAATTTACTGTTTCACACAAAATATACATTTTTTTAAGCATAATATTTTATTAATAGATGGAGAAAAAGCCTCTCAAATGGCACTTACAAGCGCTAAAGCAAGAATCTTGGAAAAAATAAACAACAATATAAAGCCAATTTAAAAAACATTTAGGTTCTACGATTTCTTGAACGTGTTCGCTTGCGGACGACATTCCAATTGGCATTTTCTACAGTAGAATTTACACCATTCGAGTTAATATTGGAATCCACAGCAGATGTTGAATTCAGTTTGGGGAGCTCCACGAATAAATCAATGCCACGGTCGTCTTGAATTTGTACACAAATAGGATTAACTTGGGATAACTCGACACCTGTATTAATATTCTCTAAATGAGTCATATCTTCATCCCTTATGTAAGAATATGAAGTCTCATGTAGATCATTGCGCAAAACAAGTTTATCTCCTATTAATACGATGGAATCACTTTGGATTAACTGATGAATATTATTTTCTTTTTTCTTTTTTGGGTTGCCAACAGAAGATCCATTCTTAAAAGAGGGGACGTCACCAGATTCAAGAACTACTACGTCCACTGTATGATCCGGAATAACTGTTTTTCCCACGCTACCTGATTTAGAGTTTATGCCATGTTCATTAGTTATAGTCAACAAAGGTGTGCTATCCTTTGAGCCATTACTATCATGTTGAACAGAGACTGTTTCAACCGGATTCTTTGGGGTAAGCTCCAAAATATTTGGTAAATCTTTAGAAGCCAACAAATCTCCATTTGAAATTTCGACAACAATATTATGTGCCACATGTGGAGTTGACGTGACGTTAAATCCAGCTAACTATATGCGATTTACCTGCTGAGTAGGTGGATCCAAATTTTTTCCAGTATTCACCACGTGAACATTTGGCGCTTCTTCACTTAAGGATGTATAACCGCCTACATCTTTATCCTTATCGTCTTTCCCAAACATCTTGTGGGTAGAGATATTTTGGCTGCAAACTCTTGTTCAACCTGATTATTCAGATGAGTTTCATTTTTTTCGAAAAAACGAAAACGGTTTTTCATACCCTCGTTGAATTTTTTTTGAGGTTTTCCTAATCTGGGATGATATTTTTGCATGACATTTTTACAATTTGAAATTGCATGTCCAACACTTCCACAATAATCACAAAAAGGTGGGGTACCTTCAAAGTCAACCTTTATTGGATTTTTTTCATTTTCAACTTCCACCACCACAACAGTAAGAAGATTGAAAGAAAAATCAATCTGGGGTGCCAAAATTCATCCGGTAATTCCAAAAATCGAACCCAAACATGGGCATATGAGGAAACAAAAGATGACGGGTTAAAGTTAGGACACCAATGCATAATTTTGAAAAAAACAGTTTCTAATTTCATGGGGCCAAGCATCCATGCCCTTGAAAGATCTTCTTGAGAATCAAAGTAAATACTGCAATATCCTTTACCTTTCGGTGTAAGCTTCAATGGATTTTGTGGAAGCGATGTTTTAGAGAGAATTTTCTTTAACTCCTCTGCAGTTGGAGCATGCTTATCCTTTTCTAAAATAAACCTTCCCAACAATCTGGATTTACAAGATTGAAGTGACTCCCTGTAGACATTTTCTGAGATCTTAACAACAGGAGTGTCATCATGATAGTGGGGCACAAGTAGATTGTGAAAGTAAGAAGACACTTGTTCAACTCCATTGCTAAACCCGAATTTTTGGAGTTGAGAAGATGAAATATCTCGTGGAGCTGATGGTACTCCACCATATTGTTCCACTGTTTTGAGAGGAATTAATGAATCCCTTTCTCCTAATTATTTCTTAACAAATACTACACCAAGTTTTCACCGACACAATGAATACACTATTATGTTATATAGTAAATCTTTGCATGATAAACTAATAAATTAAGGGGGATAAAAAATAAAATTTGATCCATCTACCACCCCATATATGGTTGATGCACATAATATAAAACAAAAGGGGAGAGAAGAACTATTTCAAACACTCCATTTACAAATTATCTTTAAATGGGGTTAAAAATAAATGTTTAAAACAAACCTTATCAACCGAGGAGAGAATGATTTTTTGTGTCCCTGGATTTTGAAGATGATAAATGGGGAGAAATAGAATGATTCAAAGTGTCGACAAAAACTTAAAAATAAAAATTTAAGAAAATTTACAAATATGAATAATTATTTGTCATCATAAAAAACGTGAAGATTATGAATATAAATATTATGTGTTTAATTATTTTGTGATAGCAAAGAATAATACAACGATTATTAAGAGACGTTCATTAACTCACATTTTATTTGTTACATTTGTTTTGTTACATTTATTGTGGGGCATTTAATATGTTTGTTTTGAGTGTGTATTCAATTTCAGGTGTATTACATTTTGACTCAAAGTGGTCTTTCAAATATACAAGTTGGTTTCGGGTTTACACAAAAAAGGGCTTTTGGGTTTGATTGGATACAAAAGAAATGGGTTCACCAACATAATCCAATAGTTGAAAATACAACGTAGTGTGCGGTATTAAATGATGAGTTTGGTCCCAAAGGATTGGGTTGAAAACCAAAAATAATCCAACGGTTAATAAAATGATACTTTAAATACCGGCTTAGGTTAAAAGGTTGGCATACTTTATTTCCTAAACAAATTAGTTACATATAAAAAGAGTTAGAAACATTTGGTTTCTTCAACAAACAACATAAATGGGTTTAATGGTTTACATGAAAGCTACTTGCTCTCCCTTGTACAATAATTATATCAATTGAGATTAACCAAAGAAACAAAAAGGAACAAAACACCATTATTTTGGTCTAAGTTGACCGCTGAGTTTAAACACATGATTATATTTATGTAATTTGTGGAGAAAAACATCAATACCGAAAACAAAACACCTTTCATGACAAGATGAATTAGGTTTGGTGTGTATTGAAATCGTGAGAGACCTCAGACCCAACAAGTGATCCCCTCGGGACCTCAGAGAAGATTAGGGGGAGGTGTGCCAAAGTGATAGACAAGTATATAAAGTGGTTCAGACCTCAGCTAGGGATATTATTATTATTAGGAAAAAGAAGTTGAGATGGCCATTTGAAACACGAAAAAATTTCAGCCGTAAAGATATTTGATTAACCATGCATTGAAAAGAAAACAAGAATTATGTTTAAAGATTAAACTTAGTGTTTTAAGAATTCATGGCATAGTGAATCTTATTGTGATTCGTGTGAGGAGAAATTGTGTGATGATGAAGATGAAGGTTCTTTTCATCCATGGTCTCCAAAACCCTTTCTTAACCTTCTATAAAGATTGGATCTTCTGATGTGTGATCCACCCCAAAGCTAGGTAGGTGTGTGGAAACCTTTTGAGATGAAAATCCTTCCTACAAATGGATATGGTGGTCTCTCTCTAGGTATTTTCACAAAAAACATGAATAGTGATTTCTCTCACCCCTCTCAAGCCCGCCAATAATCATCATTAAAACCCATTCCCACCCTTTTATATACAAGCACAAAAGGTGGGCTTGGGCCAAACTGGGTTTTTTGAGAGTTTGGGCCTAATTACTTGGGTATGTGGACTACACTAAGGACCCATGACAAATAATTAAATTGGATTCAAATAAATACTCATATCTCCCAATTACCATTACCATAATCCATTTTCTTCCTTTCTTTAATCATGATTAATTCCACTAAATAATTATGACTTCACTCCACTTTAATTATCTCAGAAATCACTTGGATAGAATGAGGTCTTATTTACAAAGTTGATTATGTTACATAATATGATTCCCCATGTTAAGTGTTCGATACCCTCTTGGTCAAATCAATTTTCTTGATTCTCAGACTTTACTTATTTGCTACTCCACCGGGATTATAAAATATTCCATCTGTCAGATTTTACGAAGTGGAAACGAAATATATAAGGCTATCAAGGGGATATCACAATCCACAGTATCCCTTGGATGTGGATTCCTCCAAATTATGATCTTAAACCTACACATATAATTGTCACCCACTATGTGGGATCATTTGATTCACTCTAATATTGAATCGAACCCATAGCAATTAAAATGACGACTACATAACCATCACAATCCTTATAATTCTATGGATTAAAAATCTATTCACCTTTTGCAAATGGTGTGAGATTCCCTAAGTTTAATCTAAGCAGACATTAGAATTAAATCTCATGAGTGGTCACATTCAATACATTCTTGGGATGTACCGATCATAATCCTCTGTTAAACTATCACACAAGTTACCAAACCATCACACTGTTTCCCCGCATTTTGAGATAAAATACTAGGATTTTATCGCAACCATTTTAATAGGATGTTAAGTAGTATCTAGGCAGTGAATATTTTAATAGTGCTAGAACCGACATTCCAATCTCCTTGCGATCATCCCGAAGCTAACTCACTAGAATCCCTACTAAGCTGTGTTGATCGACATGTCTATAATATATTTAAACCAAATATAAGGCATTCTTGTGACCATAATTTTTATTTCCAAGTTAACTGACACACCTTTACGAAAAGGTTACCAACATACATAGTTTTAAGAACAAAACCCCAACACCTACGTCCACTTTCAAATGGTGTTTCAATATTTATTAGATCATAAAATGGTTGCTACAATCAAAGAGACCTCTTAAGCTCTAGTTAAGAAGGTTTGAGGTATCTGCTATCTTTTTTATTAATTCAGATAACTTTAGAAAGTAACTAATGGACTTCTATAAGGGTTACTAAGTATTAATTTAGGACTAAACAGGGTGTACGACAAGTAAAATAGTTGGAAGTGATTCAAGCTATGTCTGAGCGCTCACAACCGTGGGCTGAGAATGTATATCGCAATGGGAAAACACTTGTTCTTATCATATATGATGGGTTAAACTTGTGTATGATAAATTACTATACGTATCATTTGAACCTGCCTTCAACCGTCCATAAGCCTCCCTTATATATGCATCCTCTTAGAGAGAGAATAGGTGGACTGTACTAGTAGTATGGATGTGACTCTTCTAATGTCTAACGGCTATAGTACTAAGTTATAGTGTGGGAGAAAGGATTGAAGGTGGTGTAAGGTTGTTTATGGATATATTTAATGTAGATGAGAGTCATCAATGCAAGTGAAAATGAGTGGGGGCAGTAGGTGGAACAATGTGTTCCTTTTCACCTGTCTACCAAACAAAATGTAGGAATTCAGCCAGATATCTGAGAGGTTTGAAATCATCATTAATTAGCCATTAGATGGTCTTAAAGTACATTGAAATAATACCTTTTGGGGATGAGGGTTATATGACCTGTAGAGGTCATTTATATTTAGATTGAGGTTTGTTGTGCATGTAAGAAAGGATGGGACAGTATTGTTGAGGTTTTTTTAACTTAGTTATAGAGAAGTATTATAGGAGGATAAGAAGGTGGCCAAGGACTGTAAAATTATTGTGGTCCTTTCTTGATGATAGTTGTGGCCTTAAAAGGTTGGTAGTGGTCTCGTAGAGGTTAGATGTTGACCTTTGGACCTCTATTCTTATATAAGTGAAGTCTAAAGGTTTAAGGAGCCGCATAATACTAATAGTTATGTATAGTATCATCAAAAGCCCCTTATTAATTTTTGAAATAATTTCAAGGGGAAAGACTTATCCATTATGCAAGTTAGTGTAGGAGCATAACTAGCCACTAAGTTCTCATCATAATGAGATTACATTGGAAATGTGCTCGAATTAAGTGCGTAGGGGGTGAGAGTATTGATGTGACGTGCATGTGGGATGAAATGATTGAAGCGTTGGGCCTTGGGGGATATAAAGGAGCCCCTTCGACTGGTTTAAATTCTTCACCCTTCACTCTAGCAATCATCTTTTTCTCTTGATCTTGCTGAGAAAACATCTATTATCTCTCCTTTCCTTCATAAAAAAAGTTCTCCCAAATACATTTTCCCATCCAAAGTCTTGAATTCCATACCCCTATTTATTGTGGGACCTCATATTTCTCTACCTCCGGATACTGAGCAAGAGGTTAGGGCCTTCACCTAACTTCCCATATGGGCTCTTCCTTCTGAATATCTGGTAATTGAATACCAGGGTCACACTAACCCCAACTTCATCAAGGATCCAAATTGTCTTCATAAATTATTAAATAGGACTTGGAGAGGATCGAGAAAAAATATCAAATCCTAGACTCTATCACACTAAGGGCTGCAAGGCCTGAGGAGAGGGCATGCTCTCTAGTTTTCAAGCTTGTCTTCTTTAATGGGTGCTTTGTGATATATGGGGTCAGGCTCCCACTACCTTTATCACTGGTGTAAATCCTGAAGTCAATAGGAATGTCCCCTTCACAACCGATGGCTAACTCTTAGAGGTATCTTATGGCCATAGTCTTAGCCTTCTGGGAGTCCAAAGGAGGGAATCACAATGTCACTTTATCCTAGTTCTTCAAACTCTATAGGTTATAGGAGAAAAGTAAACCCAATAATAAAGGGATAAAGTATTTCTCTCCCAAAGCTCTTGTGGTCTTCGCCAGGGATAAGAACACCTCTCCTAGGCATTGGAAGGAGAAGTTCTTCTTCATTATGGGAGCTTGGGCCACCATTGATCTAGTGGAGAAAATTGGTTTCCCAACCATTTGTGTACTCCTCCGGCCATGGGTAGTCAACATTTACCTCTAAATATGTGTTTAGACTTATTTACTGACCTTATATTGGATCTTTATTGGCATCCTTATTTTTTATAGTGCTTGTTGAGATCAATAAAGAGGAGGAAAATTGGACGATTGAGGCTCTAAGGTTCCCCCCTTGCCTTTAAGGTTTTTGTCCCTACCTACCGCCTTTTCAATAGTGGCCTTGGTCCTAAACCCAAGGCTCTAGTGCCAGGAGGGGTGCCTGAAACCCATAGAATTGTGGTTGGAGAGTCTATAAGGGCTGAGCCTTTTGCTTTGGTTACCATTAAGAATAAAGTTATTTCCACTACAACCTCTAACATTCTCGAGGTCTCTGAAGGTGAGGAGGACACGGTTAAGGGTGGAGTTGATCTTCCTCCTATCATTGAGAAGGTCTTGGCCACCGTCGATGGGGGCAATTATGATTTACATTGACTACTCTCCCAGTAAGTTCCTCGACCTCTTTTTTCTTCAAAGTTTAACTTCCTTCTTCGACCATAACAATTGACCTTGATCTCTTGTCATTTCAGTAGATGAACGTGAAAAACTAAGGATGCCTCTTTTTTCTTCAAAGTTTAACTTCCTTCTTCGACCATAACAATTGACTTTGATCTCTTGTCATTTCAGTAGATTAATGTGAGAAACTGAGGATGTCATGACTATACACCAAAAAGACCCCTGCCAAGTCTGTGGCGAATAAAGGGAAGAGTTCCAAGTCCACTACGCATCTAAAATTCAGCATAGTGCTTGACATTCTAGTACTTGCTATTAATTTGGTGGATAAGACGAAGTTGAAGTCTAGTTCTAGAGAAGCCCCATTACTAGGGTGTGATATTGAAGTCTCGCCCTTACTACAAGCATTTTTAAGGGTAGGAGGCACCTCTTGGCAACCCAAAGTGATACTTTTATTTCAGTTAAATTTCATCCCCTGGTCTCAAAGGCTAGGTAAACATTTGGTGGTTCTCTCGAAAGGGAAGTGATGGTGTCGGCTTAGGAGGAAGAGGAAAGGTAGGTTCCACTGAGGCCTCTGATAGACCCAAGGGGTCATTATTTGGAGATAAAGGAGGGTTGTCATTCCTTACGGTGGAAGCGTACTCTAAACCTTCCTCCATAGAAGAGAGGAACTTGTAGGCCTCATTTATCGAGGCTCTGACCTCAATTACCAAGACCAACTACATTAATTTGGGGGAAACACTAAGGGATAGGAGGACCTTAACCAATGTTACAGATCTGATCCAATTTCTAGTCATGAAATCTTTACATTTTTTTACTTTATTCAATAACTTTTTGTCTTGATATGCTCATTTTCATGCCTTATTTGCTCTTGTGGGCTCATATGGTTGATTCCATTGAGGGACATAGTAGGTGGAACAAAGATATAACAATGGTTTATCAATCGAACCTGGCCCACTTGAAGCTAAACCAGACGATCAGTAATCAACGTCTAGAAATGGTTGCCTTGGATAAAGAACGAGTGGACCTGAGGTATCCGATCAACACTCTTGAGAGGACTCAACTCTTGAATGACAAAACCATTAGAGATAGTGCTTCTCTACTTATTGTTGCCTGGGATTCCTTGGTGAAGTCTAGAGAGGTTGGTTCGCTGGCATTGATTGAGTATCGACTGGTCATTGAGGCCCATCAAGACCAAGTTCTCTAACTCCAAGGTTTCCACGACAAACTTTTCCATTATACTAAGGACATGTATATTCTAAAGCAGAAACTTGTGTATATCAATATTGTGAAGGATCTGCTAATGTCTCAAGGCCATGAGATACAAAATGAGCACTCTGGGCTTGTGGTGAAGCATACTGAGCTTTAGAGGAGGATTAAATCTACTATGAAGGGAAGGTTGGAGGCATACCTCAATTCTTAGCCTTATCAAATATTTTTTCCTAAAGTATACCTCAGGTTTTTAGGCTTGTAAAGCCAAGGTACACATATTCTTTCTAGAGGTAGACATCTATGGTCTTTTCTCTTAAGCCCCACCTCTATTGAGGAATGTTCTGCCTGTGAGAGTAGCAGTGGGGAGGAAATTTCTAAAGCCTCTGCCTCTGTTTCCAAAGAAGAAGAAGATGTCAATAAAGAAGACATTGTTCCACATCCTACGTCAAGTCCTCAACAGAAGGAACCTAAATCCACTGTGAAGGAAACCCCAACTGATTACAAGCCTTAGCAAGGCTTTTTATGTAATTTTGTTATTTTATGGCCATGGGCCATCTGATTTAACCTCCCAAACTCTTATATCATAATGACAATAGTTCCATTTTTTTACAATTTTAACTTCTACTTTACTTCTCTTATTTCATTTATATTTTTCAAGGAAATATTTTCATTTGTGTATATTTTTCTGAGGTCTTCCCATTAGGTAGTATTCTCCCTGACCCCTGAAGATTTCTTAGTAAAGTAAAGAATTTAGGTATCAACACTATTAAACTAGATCTGGGGATCCATATACCTCTGTTATGAAATTTAGGTATACTTTGAAGTCAAACATGAGGTTCATAAGTGGGATTATTGGGAGGTATTGAACTTACACTTTTTAAGAATGAATGTCTCAAAACTTTTTTACATGAACACTTAGACCCCCAAAATTTTTGGGGATGAAAGTTGAAAAAAATTAAATCTGTTGAGGGTGCTTAGACCTTAGATTCATAATTGAGTTTGAAAGTAAGAGTTTCTGGATTTTTGAATTATTTTGAAGGTTTAAAAGGCTTACAACTGAAGTCCCACAATCGGTTTTGAGCAACTCTAGACTTAGTTGTTTTAAAAATTGAAGTCCATAATTGGCCCTAAGACCTCTAGACCTTACCCTACTAGGATGAAAGCTATGGAGCATAAAAATGAGGTTCTATAATAGGTGATAAGACCTATGAACCATTTTCCACTAGGATGAAATCCTTGTCATATAAATACGACGTTCCATAATGGGTCTTAAGAACTCTGAACCATTTTCCATGAGGATGAAAGCCTTATGGTATAAATCTGAAGTTCCACAATGGGTCCTAATATCTCTGAACCATTCTCTACTAGGATAAAAACCTTATGGTGTAAATTTGAGGTTCTACAATGGGTTTAAAGACCTCTGAACCGTTTTTAATAAAGGATCAAAGACTTAGAGAGCTGGGACCATGAACCTTTTCTTATAAGACTTGAATTTTAGACAATTTTTGCACATAAACTCTTACCCCTAAGAAATTTTGAAAATGGAAGTTTTTTTTTCTAAGTCTTAAACTTTTTAGTCATGTTCTTAAAAAGTACTTTTGACACTTTGAAGCTGGAGTCCTCAAAAAATTGAGGGTTGAAAAATACGGTTTGCTAAGGGATTTACTTTTGGTATAACTTTATCCTTTGTAAAACATTTTGGGTGAAAAAATGGGCCTTTTATGTTGACTATTTTGGGTCTTCATACCTTAGTCTGTTTAAGAAGAATAAAGGATAAAAGTCTTTGTAATTTCTTTAGTTTTTTTGGGTCTCTAAAGCTTTGACTGTTGGTTTGATCCAAGGATGAATGCCTTGCAACTCGTGATGGGTTGTTTAAGACCTTAGGACTTTAAGAGACAAGGATAAAATCCTTGTAACTCCATGAGTCGTTTGTTTAAGGTATTTTGGGCCTCATGCCATTTTATTTAGATACAAGTATTGAATCCTTGTAACACATATTGGGTCCTTAGATCTTAGATAAAACCTTGAACCAAAGATTGAAGCCTTGTAACTCGGGTTGGGTCCTTAGACCTTAGAATAAACCTTGATCTAAGGATTGAAGCCTTGTAACACACATAGAACACTTTATTGAGACATCATAGTTAGAAAAAAAAATTCTTTCATTTCATTTTAATAGCAGAGTACATCATTGGTAGTATTTTTTTATATGCAATACGTTCTAAGGTGTGGATGTTGGTATCCATCTATGTTCTAAATGTAGTAATACCCTGGTCTTGTTATCATGACCACCATATAAGGACCTTCCTACTTAGGACCTAGGTTCCCCTCGCTTGAAGTTTTGGTCGCGATGGTGACCTCTCTTAAGACCATGTTCCCCACACTGAATTCTCAGTGGATGACTTATTATTTAAGTAGGAGGCCGTTATTTTCTTGTAAGGGGCCATTATAATCCACTCATCTTTGCTTCTTTCTTCCAACTCATCTAAGGACCTTTCGATACCTTTGTCATTTGTCACTGGTTCAAAATAAACCACCCTCTGCATTAATATATCATCCTCTGTTAGGACAACTATTTCAGTGTAAATCTCAAAGAGAATGGAGTTTCTCCTATTGAACATTTAATCGTGGTTCCATCATCCCATAAGATATGAAATAATTCCTCAACACACAAACCCTTGGATTTCTCTATCCGTTTCTTCAAGTTATGGAATTTGGTTTGATTGATAATTTTGACTTGGCCATTAGCTTGAGGATGTTATGGAGAGGAGTAGTATCTCCTTATACCATAGTCTGAGCAAAAATATCTGAAATCATGATTGTTAAATTGTTTCCCATTGTCGGAGATGATGGCTCTGGGCAAGCTGAATCTATAAATGATATTTTTCATGATGAAGTTAGTGGTCTTTGTTTGGTGATGGTATCCTTATCTTATGAGTCTACTCATTTCAGGTGGTCGGCCTCAAAATTTTCTAGTTGGGTAACTCTTATGATGTTGAAATTAAGAATTCTCTAGATGAGGTGTTTTACAATTTTTAGGTAACTTTCCATATTGTCACTTTTGGCCTCTTAGACATCAGTGACTCTATTGACAACTGGTTAAGAGTCGATGATGTCCTCCACATGTTTTTCTTTTAAATGAATGGTCCATCCTAGGTCTGATATAAAGGCTTCATACTCTGCCTCATTGTTACAGGCTTCGAATTGAAAATGGAGAGAAATAGAGATTGTAATTCCTTATAAGATCTCTAAATGAAGTCTAGATCTAATTTCTCAGTTGTTGGAAGATTCATCATTATGAAATAGTCATATTGTAGAGTTGAGGTCTATCTCATGGAACAATAGTTGTTTGGTCTCCTTCGGCACAGAAGCCCCTCCTCCTGATCTCTTAGGATCCTCGTCCACTTCTAACAGGTTTCTAAAGTCCGTAATGAAGTCTATTAAGGTCTAACTTTTAATTAAACTTTGTGGTTGAAACTTGATATAGAATTCCCCTAACTCCACAAAATACTTGACAAGTCTTCCTGATGTATCAGTCTTATAGAGGATATATTGGAGAGGTTAGTCGATCATGACTACAATAGTGTATAACAAAAAGTATAGCCTCAGACGCCTGGGTGATATGATGAGATAGAAGCCAAGCTTTTTTAATCCTTTGGTACTCTATTTCAACCCCTTGTAGATCTTGGCTAACAGAATACACATGGTACTAGACCCTAAACTCTTCTCGAATCAAGGTTGGCCGATAGTGGTTGAGGAAAAATCAAGGTATAGGTACAAGTCTTTCCTAGTGATGGTCCAAGATAGCAAAGGGGGAGAACCCAGATACTTATTTAGGATCTAGAATTCTTCCTTAGCCTCAGAACTCCATTGGAAGGCCTTCTTTAGTATTTTGAAGAATGGAAAGAACTTATCTGTGGATTTAGAAATCAAACGATTGAGGGGGAAAACTCTCCTAGTAAGACTTTGGACCTCTTTGACTGTTCTTTCGGACTCCATGTCTAGTGGAGCTTGAATCTTCTTCGGATTGACCCCAATGCCCTATCTGGTGACCATGAAACCTAAACATATTCCTCTAGCTACCCTAAAAGCATATATCTTTTTGTGGAGTGTCGTCTGATTTTGCCTGAAGATGTTGAAGGTCTCCTTAAGGTTCTGTACATGGTCTTAGGCTTCCAGACTCTTGACTAATATATCATCAATATAGAACTTCATGGATTTTCCAATCAGGTTCTTGAATATGTAGTTCACCACTCTCCAATTGGTTATACCTTCACTATTCAGTCCAAAAGGCATAACTTTATAGCATTAAGTACCTTTATCTTTGATAAATGGGGTATTCTTTTCGTCAGTAGGAGCCGTCCTGATCTGGTTGTATCCAGAGTATTTATCCATGAATGATTAGAGTTCGTGGACAATTGTTAAGTCAATAAAAGAATTAATTCGAGGTAGAGGGTAGCAATCTTTAGGGCATGCCTTGTTGAGATCAGTGAAATCAATACACATTCTCCACTTCTTGTTGGCTTTGGGCACAAGTACTATATTAGAGAGCCACTCTAGGTACTTCACCTCTTTGATAAAGTTAGTTGGTAAGAGTTTGTCAACCTCATAAGTAGTTGTAGTGTTCCTTTTTGGACTAAAGAACCTCTTTTTTTGGAAGAAAAACCTGTGGTTTAGGTCCACGCTGAGGTGGTGGACCATAACCTTAGGGTCTATTCCAATCGCATTTGAATGACTCTAGGAAAATACATATTTATTCTCTATTAGGAACTAAGTGAGCTCCTCTTTGGGGGGGAGCTCAAACCAAAACCAATTTGCACTATATTAGTAGGATCATATGGATCAATGCAAATAGCGATCAAAGCCTCATCTAGATCACCTCTTTATTCTTTTTCTTCGTCCCATGGATTTATGGTATTCACATTCATCAATTCTATGCTCATACTCTCTAATGGGAGATGGAGCATTTCTAGTGAAGGAGACAAGGCCTCTGCTAGTACTTCAAGCCCCCTTTGCAAACCTTATGGGACCTAGGAAAGGATTTGGGAAGTCTTAAGCCTTATATTCTTCTCTTTCATGGAAGTGTTATAACAATCCATCATTTCATTTTGATCCTGAAATACTTCTACCCCACCAGTAGGAGTAGATAATCTCATTACCATCCTTCATGTAGGTGTGACAACATCTAAGTCATTAAGCGATGGTCTGGAAAACATAACATTGTAGGCTGAGGGGAGGTTCACCACTAGAGACTTTTTCAAATCATAGAGTGGTAGTCTTTTGAGCTAATGGTGAGGGTCAGAGTAACATATACTAGGGAAGAGGTCTGTTCCCCGTTAAACCCAATCGAAGGAGTGGTGGTTGGTTGCGTGTGCTTTGATGTAAGTACGTAGCCTTAAAACTATCCATGAACAAGATATCAGTTGATCTCCCAGTGCTAATTAAGACCCTCTTCATGTTGTCATTTTCCATGATCACCATAATAAAAAAAACGGGTCATCGTGAAGTAAGAGGATCCTCCTGAGTTTTGTCTCAAGGAAGACCATCATCGGAACTCCCTTTGGGACTGATTCTTAGTGAAAAACACTATTGACTTGCACCCCTTCATGATGGATGCTTCTGAGATGGGATATTATGGTTTTGGAAGAAAGTCCACTACAAAAAAATCTCTAGAGATTGTATTCACATAAATCAGAGGGAGGGAAATTATCCTATCTTGTTAAAATTTTCCTTTAAATAGGGTTTTTAAAAATTTTGGTCGTCCATGCACACAGTTAGATTTGTCTCGAGCACAAATTAAGGCCATGCAAATGGGGTCATGCGCACGGGCTCAAAAGATAGCCATGCAAACGTTCAAAGAATAAAAACATTCCCAAAATGGTTTAACAATTCAAAGGGCATGGACCAATTTCCAAAACAGTTTCAGAACCATTTTAACATCTCTATAACTATTTTAAAAACATTAAAACACTTGTTCCATCGACTTTTAAAATCCTCACACATTTTTAAAAAAAATTATGCACATACATGTGTTTAGATATAATCAATTCACAATCTATTAAAATGTTAAAGTCGTCACTTTATTGTGAATGCATGGCAATGAAAGTCTTCAATGAGTGGATTGAAAAAACTTCAATCTTCAAAGGTTAATTCTAACACAAATGACCGTTCCACACTCATATCGAATCAAGTCTATGTGACTTGAATGACTCAACGACTTAATTTTTTAAACACGAAAATAAGCCACCTAATATATTTAATAAAATTACATTTTCAAACTAAGACAGCTATTGAGGCATATGAAGCATTTGGGATGAGTTTAGTACGTTGGATTGTTGGCTTCAATACCTCGACTGACATGTTAGAATGTCTATGAGGGCTTTAGATGACTCTACTTGAATATTCTTAGTAGGCATAGTAAAATTATATCATTCGTTGTCCTTTTTTTAATCTCTATGGGATTCTCCTACTCCAAACGGGGTAGGGAGTCAATAAGAATTATTTTTTATTGATATCACAACATGTAACTCATTAAGATGAGGTTGATCTAGTATGACATTATAGCTTAAGGGTGGTTTTACAACCAATAACTTACTGTAGATATTAATGAAGCAATATTGAGCACTTATTATAACACATTGACTTGTATGCATCCATGTATATGATGTTAGTTGAGCTTCTAGTGTTGATGATGATCGCATGCATTTTGGTATTTCCCATGACTATAGTGACCACCATGGTGTCATCATGGATTATTGGGACTCAAAAAAGGTCATCTTTTATTAAGATCATCATAAAGACCTTTGCCCTAGAGTTACTCATGTAATTGACTAGGTGGACATCTCTTAGACGGGTTGTTCGGGTATGGGATAAGGTTCCTACTATAAAAAATCCTCCTCAAATGGTGTGAACATCAACTAAAGTTAGTTTTTCTCCATCTTTACTTTAATATTTATATTTCCATCCCCTAGTTACAACTACTTAAGAAAACCATTTTGATGATCTCATTTATAGCCTCTTTCAAGCGATAGTAATGGTTAGTTTTATAGTCATGATCTTTATGGATGTGATAGTACTTTGATTTGTTTATTTGATCATTTAGGGTCCTCATAGGATTAGCCTCATGCAATACGTTATGGAGCTCTAGTCCTTAGAAGATCTTATCAAGAGTCCCAATGAAAAAGGTAAAGTTTTTGCCTTATGGAACCCCACCTTTTTATACTTTCTTTTTCTTTGAATCGGATTTATCAATAATAAGATTCACCCAATCTGTAGAAACCATCCTTCCTCTTGCCTTGTTAAGATCGGGAGAAAGGATTAAGGTCAAAATATTTTAAAGCAACAACATCTTTCACATCCATATACTTATGATCCCATCTTAGTCTTTAATAGTGAGGGATTTTGCTAAAAGACCTTAAGAAACCTTCAAAAATAAGTCTTGTAATAAAATCTTCCATGCAATATCATTGAGCCCATATAGTTTAAGAGCTTAGGTTGAATATCTTAGCATAATCTTTGAGGTCTTTCCCTAACCTTTATCGAAACTTTAGCAGGGAATTAACAGTTTTGTGCATTTTTTGAGATCCTATGAAGTGGAAAGTAAATTACATGGACAATTCAATGAATTTATTTATAGTCCCTGGTTTAAGCTTAGCAAATTAGTGCCTAATGGTTATATTAATGTGGTTGGGATTTATCTATAAAAAACTTATCAGGGTTGTCTTAAAGAAATATAAGGGACATGTATGTATGTTGGTGGTCAATAGGATCGTTGGTCCTATTAAACAACTTGAATGTGGGAATCTTACACTTTAAGGGAAAATAGAAAATATGTACATGTTAGAAAAATGATACAAATTCTTATGAATGTAGAAATCAATGGATTTGGGTGTGTTTACTTGATATTGGTTAAGAAAGTAACCCATATAGATCCATATTTTTTTGATGTTATCATCCTAAGGCTTGACAAACATGGAAACCTTCCATTTGAGCGACCACCTAGAAGTTTATCTCTATCTCAAGGACGAGCTTATGATGATGTAGGAGAGTTTCTTCTTCATGGTTTCCCCTAATTATTCTTTGGACTGTTGGTCTCGATCATCTCACTTAGTATTTTCACTACACCAAAACTATCAACTTGTCACGGTCAAAAACCTTGACAAGTTTGGGGGTAAAAAAGGTATTTGTCATGGACTTGTCACGGTCTTTGATCGTGATAAGGCTGGGCAGGTGAAGGGTGCTATTTTGGATTTCTTGGTGTAGTGTGTGATAAGATACTATTATAGTATGGAAGGGAATAGTTTTTGGAAGCCTCACCAGGAAAGCAACAATCTTATTTTGAAGATATTTTTTGTGATCTTCCATTTCACTATTATTTGGGACAACTAAACTCTGGATTTCTTTGTGAGAAAACTAGTGTAATAAATATTTGGTAGAGATGACGTTCGAGAATAATCATTCCCATGGACGATGATAAATTGATGGGATGTGTATCTTTGAAAGAACCTAGCTTCACCAAATGATTCCCATAATATGAGGGGAGTGGATAAATGTTTATTATGAAAATAACACAACAGGTTTAGTGGATCAATATCTATGATTAGATATATCCTTAGGAGTAACTAATGGACTCCTCTATGTGTTTTCTACTTAGTGGGACTTATTACACTAGATTAAATTGAGGACACCCAAATGTGATGCCTATGAGACAACATGAAGGAAAGAAGTGGTCCTTTCCTTGATAAAATACACTTTATACTTTCTTTTCACTTTTGTATGTTATATATTTCTTGAATTCAGTCCCTTATAACCTTCCAAAATCATTCTTTATATAGGCACCGTCCAATATCCATAGACAAGTGATGTTTGAAGCATGGTACACCATGATTTGAAGTATGTGTACTACGCTAACGGATGTGGAGTTTGGGGATAAGGATTGTGGGTAATGATCGGTGGTTGATATTGGCACTAAATTTGATTTAATGCATCAAGTAAAACAATCAAAGGTGAGTTGAGTAAGTGAAATAATAAGCATACAAGTGGGAATTTTGGGTAGGAAATTGACATAAAAAACATTAAATAAGGGCTACCTTGTTCACGTAAGGAACTGTTTCTTGGAAAATGTGTTCTAATTGTAATCTTATGATGCAAAGTATAAATAAAAATGTATACACGTCTTACAAGTTATGCAACCTAGTTTTCACAGAACCCTAATAGGTTTTGATAAAGTTTTTTGGTGAGAGTGAGATCACGTCACATTCATGCTTAAAAGTAAAATTTTGGTTAACGATCCCCTTTGTTCCTCTAAATCAGTACAAGGTTTTAGCAAGAGCAACTGTGATTGTGGTCAAAGGTATTAAAGATCAAAATGCAAGGGAGTGACTCAGTGGACATTATCGTCGTCATATGTGTAAGATGTGTCTATATATTTCTAATTCCTATAAACAATTATTCATAGTATAGTGGACTTTTTAGGTTGGGGAGAGAGTGATTTTTCCCTCTAAGATTTCCACTTTAAATCCTTTTGCATTGTGTGTGGTTGATTTAGCTTTCGCATTTATTTTTTCACCACCCGCATGCAAATTGTTCTAATTAATTATATTCGGTAAAATTAAAATTCGATTCAATTGAAAGGGATTTGATTCTAATAAGACTTCGTAATTAATTTCAAGAACTCTAACTTTAATTTGGATGAGAAGATCCTAGATTCTACGGGTTTTATGAAAATTCTTAATCACTACCATATTTGTTCCTTCCCCACGTCTCACTCAGAAACATCTTAGGGAGTGCAGATAACATGAAGGTAAAGGAGATCATAGGTTCTATCCAAACATTTGAGTTAGAAAATTTATTTGTCGCCCTGGAAAGCGAAGGCATTGCGTTTAAGCCAAAGAATAAGGATCCATCCATCTTGGGTGATGTTTTTAGTAAGAATGAGGTTGAGTTTCCCATTTTGATAAAAAGGTTCAAAACAATTCTCATATTTAATACTAAAATGTTTAGATACAACCAGATGAGGGAAATAACATTAGAGTTAATCAAGTTGAGAAGTATTCCAGTAATTGTAACCATAAGTATCAATGTGAAGATAAATAGAAAAAAGACTATCAGATATGCTTTGAATGTCAAGTTTGGGGGCATTTTACATGTCAGTGTCCCACTAGGATAAGAACTCCATGAATTCTACCCTTAGATATAATAACTCATACATAAATGATGACTCTCCTATTAATTCAAGTTCATAGTGTTCAACGCCATTGAGGATATTACTAGTCCTCCCATCTCCCTTACTAAATGTAAGGTCGAGAAAAATGGTATTGAGACCTATTCAAATAAAGACTTAGAGAAAAATTAATAGGTTTGTGTTGATGAGGGAAGAAAATAACTTCAACATAAGTACATAAAATTTCATGAGTTGCCCCTCGAAATAGACAAGGGGAATGACCAGCTTAATGAAACGTGGAAGAATCATGAGAGTGAACAAAGTAACCTGAAGTAGAATGAGGCACCCATTGGAACGTTAAGTAATGAGAAGATACTCTCATTCATAATTTGAAAGATGGAGATAAAGAGATTAAGATATTTCATGAAATGGTTAGTACCTTGAAGACGGCACTCCTTGACTAATCGCATGAACTTGAGGTGTTAGAAGCACAAAATGAAAATCCCAAGAAATACTTGCCAGAGTCTAAGAAGATGAAAGTTAACCTAAAAGTGTGTTCTGAGATGTTATCGAAGATGTTCCCTTTGACATCTTAATCTTCAAAGGACAAAACTGATTTTAGCTATGACGGTTGACAAGAATCTAAGCCAAAAAAGAGACCATGTTTGTCAAAGGTTCAACTAGGAAACCTTCTCAACCCATCCAAAAATTTCTCTAAGGAAAAATAAGGTATGTCCTCCACAATTGTACTTTTGCACTTATTATAAAAACAAGGGTCATTAGATTGTGAAAAATGGGTACGTTACTCCACTTTTGAATGAATACTTTTACTAGATCGAAAAACATTATGCATACATGATTCTAACATCCAAAAGGCTCATGGAAGAATTTAAGAGGATGACCGCTTCCCTTGATAATGTTCAATGAAAGAAGAAAAAGAAGAGGATGAAGAATATAGTCAGAAAGGTGGGTGAGGGTTTTAACACCCGTCCATCTCACCCTTCTGAGTGAGTCGCCCGCAACATCTCTAGGTTAGGATTGATTTCTTCACATTCATTATGTCTAGTCCTTCCTATAGTGTACCAGAGTTTTTTGGTTATATATATATATGTGTGTGTGTGTGTGTGTGTGTGTGTGTGTGTGTGTGTGTCGAAAAAAACAAAAATATTTTTATATGTTTATAATTTTTGTGGGTACTTGTGTACTCGATTATAGAGGATGTGATAACAACATCGTGTGACCTAGTTCCCTTTTCCATGTTCTTATAATTTCGAAGGATATTTTAAGCTTATTATTAAACCTCACTTGATAATAATCTTTGGATTTATACTAGGAACAACCTATGGAAATGATGTCACAGTCTTTACTATATCTCACATACATGTGAACGAGTTTTAATAGGTTATATCACTAATCATGATATGAAAAGATTTCATGCCATGTGTTTTCACTAGATCGGTTCATATTTTCACCACGGGATTTTTTAAGGTTGCTTGTAATAACCATTGCATGCATGATATCACTGATAACAATAATGAGGGAATAAGTGGTAAAAAATACCTAAATGGGGTGGTATCTATAATTGGAAAAATACTTAAATCGTTATGCCAATGAGAAAATAATATAACTAAAAATATATACTAGGGAATATTCTCATAGGACTATATGATAATAAATATAGCATGATTTTAAGGGAAATATAAGTAAAAGATCAAAGGGTTTGCACACTCTCATCTAGTATGTGATTTTCTTTTAGCCTTATTGGGACGCTTAATGCACACAGTTAGCTTTAGTTCATTATGAAAGTGAATATGAAATAAATCAACATGTTTCTGCATGGTCGACTCATGTCAATGATTTAGCTCTAGGTTGGTATGGGGTTTTATATGTATTTTTTATAAGATTCAGTATTTTTTGGGTTTATAAGATTATTCCCATTCCTTTTAGGTGACATGCATGGTTATGTTAACTACCATTCGGTGTCAAGTGCCACTCGTGTTTATTTTTTTTTAGTTTTTATTTTCATTCCAGGGTTCTGTACGTTGGTTACTGATTTGTTTTATTTATGGTAGAGAGGATTATTCCCTCATTTAAATGAGGTGTTCCTGGTGATAATGAGAGTTATTTCGAATGAGAGAACTTTGGTTCTCATCCCATATATAATTATTATGCCTTTTCGGGGTATTGTCTTTGTCATAGGTCTTTATCGATGGTTAGGTTTGTTGTTGGCTTGTTCGTGTTATTTCTGGTCCTTAGTATTTATTAATTGGTGTTTGGTTTTGGTTAAGGATTTTTATATTCCAAGACCACTCGTAGAGACATTTTTGTTGATGATAACCCTAGGTTCTTAGTTTACATATTAGAGCCTTTGATTTAGGAGTTTTTTTGGTGTATATCTCTTACCATGGGAACAAATGACAAAAAGGCACCTCCTCCATTACAACTATGATATAAGCCCACTAAGTTGGGTGACATGTGAGGACCACAAATAGAATATCACTACATGATATTAGTGGATGATGGTATTTATTGAGCAATCGGTCTTTTTATCCTAAATTGATGGGACCATGTTTTTCGATTGGTTAGCGGTTTAGGGTGGGAGCTTATGCTCACTATAAATGGATATGCCTACATAAATATGGTTTGAGAGTTTTACTTTTATGCTCGGGTTGACGGAGAGTATAATATCTCTCGTGTCATGGGTGTACAATTTGTAGTTTCCCCAAATAATATTTCTAGTCTTTCCAACATTCCTAGAGTCCCCCATCCATGTTATCTTGAGTATCTCGACCATATCACCCTTTTATATGACATATATAGTTCCATTACTTACACCACTATAGACCCCGATAATGGAAGTCAAATTAGTGTCAATATCTTTAGTTTGACTACCATCTCCTCAATAAGATTGTTAGCTTCAATATTTGGCCCATCGCACACCATAATACCCGGATCATATTAGGTTTCTTCATGACATATTATGTCATGTCCATTACCCCTCCATTAGTCATATGTCATCACATGGCCTTCGCCCGTAATGATGGAGATAATCGGTTATGATTATCCCTCCTTATGGGACATTATTGGCCACCATCTTAGTCATCGTTGATGTTCCTCTCACTCTCAGTGAGCTTACTGCAAGTTATTTATCTTGTTTTCATTATAAGACTGCACGTAAATCTGACTCACATTTTCATGGTGATGCACATATCCTTCCTCCTAGATAAGATGAAGATGATAACACCTTTTGAGCTAAGTCGCATTATGTTCAAATATCTCCAACTTCAGTAGATAGTCAATCAACTATAGCACCGAATTAACAATAATAGTAGTAGTAGCAGCTAAACATGTCATTTACCGCTCAGTTCATCTCCTTTTAGTAGGTTATGTTGTACACAAACTACACTACAAACTAGTATGTTAGACTTTTAGTTATAAAGATTGTATGTCTTCATGGGGTGCTAGTTGGTATTGTGTTCGACATGGAAAGTACGTTTGTATCTCAATTCTGGGGGGGTTAGGATGGTCTGGGTGTGTAGCTGAACTTGAGTACGGCGTATCACCCCCAGTCAAATAGTTAGACTGAGTGGGTGAACCAGATGTTGTCTTGCGTGTTAGATCTTAAAGGGGAGTTGGGATCAGCATTTTCCACTAGTGGAGTTTGCCTACAATAATAGTCATCAGTACACTAGTGGTATAATAACCTGTAAGGCATTATATGAGTGACCATGTCGTTTGTCGACCTATTAGTTAGAGTTGTGGGACCACAGAATATTTGGTCTAAACATCATCTAAGGCACCTCATAGAAGGTGGCACTCAACTAAGAACGGATGTAGACGGTGCAAGCTAGAGTTTCAAGTGGGGGATTAGGTGTTAGTGAAGGTATCCCCAATGAAGGGAGTTGTGAGATTTGGATCCAAGGGAAAATTGGCTCCCCAATATGTAGTTCCTTTTATTATACTGGAAAGGGTGGGCCCGATGGTGTATCATTTGACCTTACCCAATCACTTTCAATGGGTAGATATTGTCTTACATGTGTCAATGTTGAGGAAGTTTCTAAGGGATGAGGATGCCTGTCAGCGCATTGACCTCGACGGGATTGAGCTACAACTAGATCCAAGCTATAAGTAACGACCGCAACATATTCTTGATTGGAGCAAGAAAACACTATAATCAAAGGTCATACCACTAGTTAAAGTCCAGTGGGGAAACCACAGCGAGGATGAGTCCACTTGGGTGAAAGAGTAGGACATGTGTGCGAGGTATCTGTAGATCTTTGAGTCGGGTATAAAATTTTAATTTCAAGATGAAATTCCTTGTTTAATGGGGAGGAATGTAATACCTCGTATTTTTTTGTACATTATTTAATTTTGTAAATATATTATAATTGTCTGCTCTAAAATGTGATGTCATTATTTATCTTTTATATGTGTTATATAATTCATAACTAAAATCAGATTTAATACACAATAATACAATACATAAATATTAGGAAGTGACATAGTATTATGTGCGACTATGGAATGGTCGGGGAGGTACTAGGGGTTTCCTTATATGGATTATTCCCTCGGTGTCGAGTCCCACCGATTGTGAAGATATTTTATATAATGTCATGTCATTTTTGACTAATAAACAATTAAATAATTGATGTTTGGACTCGTACCGGCTAATATATTAGTTTATTTGTATCTTTAACTTATTGGAATATTATCACATTTTGGGTTGGAATTTGGGGCATTTAGAATGTACGTTTATGACTTAAAATAATGGGTTTTAAGTCTATTAGGTTAGTACATGGCTTGGGTAGAGTTTTGGGCCATTTCGAAAGGTATTAGGGCTTATTGGGTAGAGTTCCAAACTAAACCTAAGGATAAATTAAGGGGAAGCTAAGTTAAAAGTTCATTAGACTAAACTTAAATAACATTAGAGACTATTGAGAAACCTCTAAGAGGCTAGACATAAGAGTCACTCAAGATAGAAGGATACATGGAAATTCGAAGCATGAATTCATCTAAATTGGCTATGGCAAGTTTACTTAGATTAGAAATTCGATTGTCTTTATGTTATAATAATGATTATACATTTGAATATGAATCAATCCATATGTAAATCTGATTTTTATGACCTAATTCCTAATGTCGTAATTAACTTAATGATTAAATTAAACTTAAACTTCATATTAATGATATAGGTTGATTTTGTTTACAAGCCTCATGAATTTGACTTAAAATTCGGTTATAATTATTATGCACTAAACCATTGTGACTAATTTAGTGGAGGGACCTTGATTAATTCTAGAATTGATACTAATCTGAGATTAATTTGTTAAAATTATAAAACTAGGGTTCTTAACTTCATAATCTATAATTAATACTTTAATACGTGCTATAGTTATTTAAAACATGTACATATATGTTAGTTATGATGTTATATAAGTTAAATCTGAAGGAGAGGGGTTGATGATGATTTTAGGGGCTTTTAGGATTGGTTTGAATTTGGGTTTGGCCTCTATTGTTGAGTTTTGGGAAGTTTCACTCGCATGGGGAGAATTAATTCACATCAAGGGAACATCTATTCAGTTAGGTGAATAGATTTGGGTTTAAGATCGAATCAATTCAGCTTTAGCAAAAACCTTAGGGGTGACTCTTTAAGGTTGTTCACAGTGCATAGTTTAATTATTCCATGTATATGTTGGATGATTGAAATATGTTAGAAATCAATATGGTAATCGATTTATAATTTGAAAAATTAACCTTATGAGTTAGGGTAAAACTTATGGAATTTGGTTGGTTGGAGCGATAAACTAATCAAACAAGAGACTCTTAATGAATCCTTAGAGTATGGTTTAGTTCTTATTGTTTTTATTGATGTGTATTCATACCCTGTGTGAGTACTCGTCAAGGATGTACTATGAGGGATGTCATTATAGGACGCGTACGATATCGAGTGTGATGGTACCTCTGTGATAGTGAACGGCTTAACTCATTAATTTTACCCTAGTCCGCTACAGATGTACCCGTATTCTAAGGGGGACTAAATGGCGGTGCTCTTTCTATAGTCTTGGGTATGGAGGTCGATATGAATGATGGGAAGGCATACTAACATATACCCTTATTGATGTTTCAAGTTTATAAGTATGGTAAAACCTATAACTATCCCTAGTACGCAAGAGTGATCCTTGAAGGCGATAAGGATAGGCCTTCGTATTTATGTGTGTGCTCATGCGTAGCCCATATACTTGTATGTGTCAGGGATCATATTCAGGTTGATACTAGACATTGATATTGTCTTTCCTTATTGATATCATGCACGAGATGTACATATAATGGCATTAGTTATGGAACCTTTAATTATATTCAACTGAGAATAATTATGATTAAATAGTGGGTTCACTTGAGCTTGGGATTAGACGCGTGTTATATTTAGGGTTATTTGGGTTGGGATAATTTAAAAACAACAAAAATATGAGAGGAATATGATGTATCCCAAATTCAGTTAAAAAATTTCTCTTTGTAGACTTGTTGTTAATGCTATTGTTGAAATTTATTTTCAGGTCCTAGGTCGCCTTTGCAGCCTCAGTTCTGATTATCACTTGCATTACTTTAGGTTTCGAGCTTGCATGCTCATTCCTTTTACTTTCCATTTACATATTTAGTCGAATTATTATAGTAGTTATTATTGTGATTAGGAATTGGTTTTACATTGAGACAATTTATATTTCTGATGATGGATCTTATTTACTATTGGTTTTATAGTATCAGATTTGATGGTTTTATTATTATTACTATATTTGTCAGATATTTAATATGGTAGTTCCTTTTATTTCTGTCATGTATAGAATAGTAATTAATTTTTTTAGACTCCCGTATTATTTATTTTTGGACCTCAACAATATAGCTATAGATTTTACGGGGTGTCACACATTTTAGGAATTAAATATGGGTTGGACTATGGTTTTTTAGTCCCTTTAGCAGTCAACTTATTATATCTTTTAAAGTTCCCTATTGTAGCCTATATATATATATATATATATGAGATTTTTCTCATTGTCATGAAATACAATTGGGATCCTCATAAACTCAGCTACAGTATGGTTGAGCAATAGACTTCACGATCATGGTACAATTGTTTGACATGATATAATCCTACCCTTTGGATAGATTTCAACATACAATCAATATGGTAGAAGATCTTAAAGTTAAATAAATTACGTATTCTAAATTTGACTACATCAATTCGTAAGTAGGGTTGTGCATAAACCCGAATGGATCGAAAGGATCGAAAAATGGGACCATACAGACCTGAGTATTTCAGTTTTCTTAAGGTTCAGTCCAAAATCTATTTATTCATATAAGGACCAAATTAATTTGGTTTGGTCTTGGGTTTTACTATTTATATTTTGTCTCGAAAAATGCCTAACAGATTATATACTATACACTAAAAATATATGGTTTTCCTTAATAGTGTGTGTCTCACACACTAAATCTAAAGATAAACGAAACCATATTTTAGCCCAATACTTTCAAGATTTTTCTTGATCTTGTGCCACCACCCCTACCAACTCACAAAATTATAGTTTCACAGTATCTATAACTTAAGCTTCACTGATTCTTTTTGCAGAACTCACTCAATTCAATTCCTTCAAATTGAAAATATTTAAATTATCATCAACTATTTGGTTCTCTCTCATTCCTATAACGTCAACAACTCTCATTTGATATCTCACTTATTATAATTCCTTCAAAGGATAGTGGTAAATTTCAATAGTTAAGGTAGCGAGACATATTTGAATCGAGCTCTAAGTTCAAAATCAATTATCTTTTGAATATTTTTAGCTTAATATTTTGCATATGCATGAATATTTTTGCTTGCTTTTTGATTTCATGACTTTTTTTATTTTATTTTGCATCCTTTAATCCGTTAACTTAACTATAATCTGTTTATTTAATTTTTTTGTTAATTTCTTTTATTTTTACAAATCCCTTTGTGATTTCAAGAGGCCTGTATATATTTCATTCACTGGAATTTGAATAATTTTTTTAGATTGAAAAAATCTGAGACCAACCTCGAATCGAAACCAAAACTTAATACGGTCGAGACCGACAGTCCAGTCTGGTTATGGCCCAAAATTTTGAGAGAATAATTAATTATTTCCAAACAAAACAATTCTCTAACTTAGATCGGATTGACCCGCAAACACCTCTAGTGTTAGAACGATACTAAAATAAAAAGTTATCAAAGGTAAATCATTGACTCTAGTATCTGAGGTTATTGAGATTTTATTCTTAAAATATATGATGGTCACCTTTCGATAAATGTGTGTCTGTTCATTTTGATATAAGAATCATGGTTATGAGAATTCCTAATGTTTGTTTCAAATATATTATAGACATGTTGGTCAATAGATTTGGTAGGAATTATGATGAGTCGGTCTTTGGTTAATCACTAGGAGATCGGGATTTCGATTCTAGCACTATTGGAACGTTCACAACCTAGATAAGGGATTAACATCCTATTGGAATAATTGTGATGCAATCACAATTATCTCAAATTACGATGAACCGGTGTGATGGTTCGAAAACTTATGCGATAGTTCAACAGAGAATTTTGATGGGTACATCCCAAGAATATATTAAACTGTACCACCCATGAAATTTTTATCTAAGGTTTGTTTATATTAGACTCAAGAAATCTCACACCATTTGCAAAGGGTGCATAGATTCTCAATCCCGAGAATTAAGAGGATTAGGATGCTTTTGTAGTTGTCACTTTGATTGTTATGGGTGGGACTTAATATTATATTGAATCAAATGATCACCGTATATTGGGTGACAGTTATATGAGTAGGTCTCAAATCATAATTCAGAGGAATCTGTGTCCAGGGGATAATGTGGATTGTGATACCCCCTTGATAGACTTATATTTTTGTTTCCACTAAGTAAAATCTGGTCGGTGGATTAGTTTATAATACCATTAGAGTAGCAAATAAGTTAATTTTGAGAATCAAGAAAATTGATTAGATATTTGTTAAAATCGACTAACAAATTGATTTGACCAAGCAGGTATTGGACACTTAACCTGGGGAATCAAATTATGTACCATAATCAGCTTTGCAAATAAGACCTCATTATATTCGAGTGATTTCTGAGATAATTAAATTGGAGTGCACTCGGAATTATTTAGTAGAATTAGTTATGATTAAATAAAGAAATTAAATGGATTACAGTAATGGTAATTGTAATTTTTGAGTAATTATTTGAAGCCATTCTAATTATTTGTCTTGGGCTCGTCCAAATACCCAAGTAGTTAGGTTCAAACTCTCAAGAAACCCAGTTTGACCCAAGTCCAACTTTTGTACTTGTATATAAAGGTGTGGGAAGGGGTTTTAAGATTAATTCTCATCATTAGGATTTGAGTGGGGTGAGACAAATCACTATGTACATTTTTTTAAAGAGGCCTAGAGGGAAAGGACCATATTTCACTCATAGGGAAGGCTTTTCATCTCAAAAAGTGACCACAGACCAATCTATATCTGGGGAGCATCATAAACTAGAAGATCCAAAATTTACAGAAGGTTAATAAGGGTTCGAGAGACTTTGGATGGGAAGAAATATCATCTTCATCATCAAACAATTTATCCTCATACGAATCATAATAAGTTTCGCTATGGTGTGAATTCTTGAAACCCTAGGTTTAATCTTTAAACTTAGTTATTATTTTCTTTTCAATGCATGATTAATCAAAGATCTTTAGGGCTGAAGTTTTTTAGCATTTAAATGTCAATCCCGAGTTATTTTTCCTTACAATTGGTATGAGGACCCCGGTTGAGATTGATTTTTTATTAGAATTGTCCATGTTGTCCACCTAGGAACCCTAGTTTTAGCATGTTGTATGGATTCGTACTAACATGGTTTTGCGTAGATTCTATGTCTATATCTCTTTTATCATGGTCATATATTATTTTTCTATGTAATTGGATCCTACGGTGATTTATTTGTAGTTACTTTTCTCTTTTGTTTTAATATGGTTATAATAAATAAATTCTCTTTAATTATTTCAACATCAATGTATTTGGTAATTGAGAGGGTTTTAATGTTTATATTCACTTAGAATCATGTATTAGGGTCAGTATATGTGTTTGCAAAGTTTCATGGAGTTTCATGAAGGTTTGGATAAGATATGGAGGTTCTTGCATGGAAAAAATGAAAGGAAGAAGAAGTCTAGGCCGTATGGATCGATACCAGTAGCTCATATCGATCTGATATGTCACTGGTAGATTGGTGTTTTGACCTTTTGGGATGTTTTCTAGTGGTTTGTCGCGGTGGTTATTACCCAAAATATTTCTAGAACCTGGAGGATCAGTTTACAGTGTTCAATATCATCAAGTACTCATGGTTGTGAAGAAGTTTACTTTAAGTTGGACACTATGCCAAAGATAATTCTTCTACAATAAGGATTCTTAGGCTTGAAGAGTTCTAATTCAAGAAGGACTCTAGGCCATGATGGATATGGAAATGTTTGTCCTTATTGTTTTATTTACTTATAAAAGTATTTATTTATATTTAAATGTATGTATAATTATTATTATGTTTCATAACTTGGTGTGCAAATTGGGTTAATTAGGATTACCCATTTATGGACAACGTGGATTTAATTTTGAGACTAACCTAGGTCACCATTTTTGCTAAAAAGTCCATTTTATTTATTCTTTTCTAATTTGAATTAAATTGCAGTAATTAATTTTAAGGTATAAATTAAATTTTTATCAACAAGTTTTATTCTAATTCAAAAATGGTTTTATTTTGGAAAAATTAAAATAGTGAGATCGGGTAATTTAATTTATATAAGTAAATTAAAAATTGAAAGTGCGTGTGCGATATTGATTCAAATAGATTTGTAATTTCCAATACAAACTTATTTAATTGGATGTCTAAATTTACTCAAACCAAATACCAATTAAATCAACCCCTAAACATGCAACTACGTGACAATTCAAATCTCAAATTAAATCATGCGATGACAAAAGATGACAAAAACAGATCTCAGGAAAAAATCCCCGCATGAAAAAACCCTTTTATTTCCACTATAATTTGTAAAAGAACGGTTTACAATCGGATTATAGCGAAAATAAAATTGAGTTACGAAATACCCACAGGTGTCGGTTCGTAGTCGTCAGCCCAGAACACCGCAGCATTCCCTATGACACGTAGTCTATCAGCCCAGTATCTCATTCAAGTGGCACCTATGGTCAGCCCAATATCTCATTCAAGTGGCACCTATGGTCAGCCCAGTACCTTTCCAAGGCACCTATGATGCAGCAACAAAACTCCCAGTAAAAATATGCTTCAGGTACCACAAAACAACTCACACAAAAAGTTTGGGATTTGTAAATTTTAAAACACAATTTCAACCCTCAAAAAATGTGTTGGAGAATAAACAAAAACACTCAAAACATATTATGTTAAAACCATTGTTTTCTCCACACGAAAATTTGTAGCCTGACACCCTTATTTATAATAAAAAAAATAAGGCAGTGACGTGTCAGAGCAAAACAAATCTCGTTCGAACGACATGCGACGTCCTTCGAGCGAACCTCCATCTCGTTCAAACGAGATGTGACGTCGTTTGAACGATAGTCACTGATCCCCTTAAAAAAGACTTTTAAAGTTTTAAATAACTTGGAATCCTCAAATCTTAAAACTGTTCACGGGATCAGGAGATATTTATCCAAAACTTTTATAAAAAAAATGTTTTTGAAAAATAAAAACCATTTATTAAAATTTCAAAAATCATTTTAACTTTTAAAAAAAATATAGCAACACTTTTAATGTGAAATGTAAATTAAACTTAAACACATTTTACCAAATTCATCCTTATTGGGCTTGAATGTTGAAGACTTCTTGAAATTCGGATTCGTCCTGTAGATGTGAGCTTCCCAATTATTCGACGACTTATAAACAGCTTGTAGTGGTATACGACATACTAAATTGTGACGGATAATGTCCTTACAAAAATTACCAAGGGTTTTAATTCTGTCTTTTAGAATTGAATGTATAAATTTTTAAAGCCGTCAAGTTTTAAAATACTAAGTGGGAGAGGGATTTCATCACAAACCCCACCGTCTCCATCAGTGTTTTATGAACTAGATGTGACTAATTCCTCATGTCAGCTCGTTTTGCCCACAACATATTGAATTGACCAGGGCATCGTGGATTCATTAAAACTCTTAAGTGATAATTCTAAAGATTAGAGTGTGAGTGATATTGATCACCCTAACAGAGAAGTCCATTACGAGCAGGTTTTATTTCAAGAAATGAGTCGGTGGTATACACTTAGATATAAGTTTTGATATCATCCAAAATGGAGTCACTGTCATTAGGAGTTGGACGAAAAGTTTTCAGGTATTCATTATGTTGGGCAGAATGGTCCTGAACTATCCGGATAACATAATGAAATATGAAAATATGTTTGGTTCAAGGTGGGTGATTTAATCTCCCAACGAGAAATCTCACCTCATAAGGGAACTGGCAAGTCTGGCGAGATTAATGTTATTAATTAACGGTTAAGGGATGTCACTTTATAATTTAATTAAATTAATTCTCGTGTTAATAAGAAATTAATTTTTTCAATTTCATGATTCTACGATTTCAAAAATGAATTAAAAAAATTCTCGGTGTTTCAGTCATAAAGATTTAACTAGAAAAAATTTCAAGAACTAAAAATGTAATTGGACATTATTCTAACTTTTGAGGATAATAAACTTATTTATCCCACAATTATCATCAATATGTTAAAATAGTTATGTGAGTAAATCCTCCTATCAGCTCGTCTGGTCCCCCAACGGATGGTTTTAATCATGAAATCACTGTATTACATGGTAATTCTTTTAAATTAAGTGTTACATGTGTTCGTTCCCACCAATGGGGAAGTTTTGTATGTGCATTTTTAATTTTAAACGATTAAACGATGAGAATTTGTAGACACCTATGATTGATTGATGACATTCTAGTGAAAATAATGTTCTTAGAATTATTTTATCATTGGAAGCAAATGTTTATTTGAATTAGACATGGTGGGAAAACCCGCTACCATTTTGTAATTAAGGAGTGAAGTTCATCGATAGCCAAAGGTTAGTGTTATTTGTTTGATAATATTTTTACTTATTTACTAAAAGGGAAGCGGGAAGATAAGGCTAAGTCTCAGGTAGAGTGGTAGGGGTTAAGGAATTTTCATATTTCTCGATAGTAGTGAAATAACCGAAAGGCATGTATTCTCACTTCAAGTAGTTAGAACTTTATAACAATGGTGTTCGATTTTTGCTTGCTTTGTAAGGAAAATGACACGGTGATAGTTTATCGCTTGTTAGTAAATGCATGATTGATTATTCGATCTACTATAACCTGATATGTAGACTCTAAATCATAAATCAAGACTGCGATTCATTGCAGAGGTTCTAGGTAACCAGACAATTACCTAAGAAGAGAGATATACCTAGTTATGGGATATTAGAATAATGCAACGGTATTAGTAGTGATATATTTTTATGAATTTTGGTGATGACATGAAGTTAATTTAGGTAAATTATTAATGTACATATTTTAGAAAATTTGGTTTCGATTTTCTAAATTTGTTTCGAATAAATATTCAATTGATTTTATAAAAAAAATTATTAAATTGGATATCTTTTATCTTTCTAGTACATTGGGAAATAATTTATACATTATAAGATTTATCCCAGCAATACTGCTAAATATTAAATTGAACAATTTTATGGACAAAGATCATTAAAGAGAAAGTTTATTTCTAGAAACACGAGATTGGCACTTATGCTTAGGTTATTTTGTTCTAAAATGAATTTGAAAACTTGTTTAAAATGGACGATTGAGTTCATTGGAAGTAGAGTCACTTCTAGTGTTGAATTTTGTTTAGAATGTAGAATGACCAAGGTGTCCCTCACGGCCAGGAGCTAAAGAGATCGAGATGTGTTGAAAGTGGTTCACTTAAATTAGTATGGTTTGGTGACTGTCCATCCAAGAGGTGGCTTGAGTTCTTAATCAATTTTTATTGCTGATCACTCCAAGGTATGGATATGTTTACCTAATGCACCACAAGTCTGAGACATTTGGTTCCTTCAAGAATTGTAACCATCTCCTCTGCCTCATACTCAAATCCTTCTGCATGAACAGATACTGAAGTGATTTATGGTTCGTGAACAAAGTAAACTGCTTCACCAAAAGATAATGATTACATATCCTCAAGGCAAACACAAAGAATTGAAAAGCGCACATCTACAATCGACGATCCGAATTTCAAGTTTACTTCAACAATCATGCCCGGCAAGGACTAACTTGGTAAATTTGTTTAAGTTCCATTTACAATTTGCATAAAAGTGTTGGGCTATTTTTTATAAAAATTAAAATATTTTTTCTTTTATGAAAAATGATTTTTGAATTATTTTAAATGGTTTTTATTTTTTCAAAAACATTTTTATCATAAAAGCTTTTTGGATAACTGTTCTCAGATTCGTAAGAGTGTTGATTTCTAAGTCTCCAAATGTTTTAAAACTCTGTAAAACGAATCTCGAGATTTGTGCCTGGTCGTTCAAATGATATCCTATATCGTTAGAACGAGACCAGAAGTCGTTCGAACGACATGACAGTTCATTCGAACGAGAAAACTTTTTGTTTGACACGTCACTGCCTTAAATGTTTTATAAATAGAGTGTCAGACGTATTGATTCCGGGTGGAGAAAATATTGGTTTTAACATAATACATTTTTAAGTGTTTTTGGTTTATTATCCATCACTTTGAGGGTTCAAAACTTTGTTTTACAATTCACAAATCCCAGTGCTTTTGTGTGAGTTATTTTATGGAACCCAAAACTTAGTTTTGCTGGGAGCTTAGCTTTTATTCATCCTTGGTGGGGAGATATCTACAACCGACAGATGCGTGTTATTGTGGAGTGAGTCGCTACAAGGTTTATGATTGCGTGTAATTGAGGATCTTCTGCGTGTTGATTCTTTGCTGAAAACTGCATGTCAGGAATGTGTGTCCTTATGGTGTTGCTGCGCGTAAACCACTGCTGATTTCTAGACCGGTACTTTGAAGATTTGTTGAAGGCACCATGCGTTACACTTGTGGGCGATTATCAAGTGGTCTGTAAGTCAAATTCCTTGTAAATTATTTCAAAGTTCTAGAAATATAAAAGGTTTTTCCCCTATGGAGGATTTTTTCGGAAGCTTGTTCATATTTAATTTGCTTTGACATGTAGTTGCATAAACTAAAATTTAGTTTAAAATTGGGTTTCATATGCTTTGAACTCCAATTGATTTAAAAAATTGAAAATTGTTTGAAACCACATCGAGGCAAATATTCTTGGGCTAACAAGTGGTATCGGAGCGGGTTGCGCTATTTTATTGCGTTTGATCCCTGTTTTTAGCATACTTGTGTGATATTGATTTTGTCTCAATTTTCAATGGCACTAGATTCTAGACATGTTGATTCCCATTTGCTTGCACATGATGCTTCCCTTACTATATCATATAGATGATTGTATTTTCATGTTTGTCATACGCTAGTTGTGTTTCATGATTCATATCTTTGCTAGTGTTATGATATGTACTTTTTGTATTAGAAAAATTTTGAAAAATACAAAAAGAGTTTTGTAGTTTGTTTTGCACCGTTTATGAATGCACAATTAGGATGACCAAGTCACAACTTCATTACATTTCCATGTGGTTGTTTGATAGTGTTTTGAGACAATATATTGTGTCATTCATGTGCTTTACAAAGTTTGGAGTCTTTGAGCTGCTATAGCGTTGCTACCTACATGTTTGACTCCTTTTGTCCATTATTGCACATGTGCACGGATTTGTTTGGTGTTTGTTCTTGTCAAATCACATGGTGGTTACATGTTTTCATCTTAATTATGTCTATTAAAACGAACCAAATGCGATAAAACAAGATAATAAAAGGTGTGCATGTTTTTACCATTTGCCGTAAGTTTGTGTGAATTTTATAAACGGTGAAGGGCTACGAAAGGTACGCATTTATCCTTTGCGATTAAGCCACCGTTTAAATTGGACCTAAAAAATTGAGGAATTTTAATTATCCAGGGTCCAAAGAGGTTTAAAAGAGCCCGAAAAAATTGCATGGCAATAAAAAGAAATATATGCCAATTATGGGCCATTAGGTTTATTCACCAATTCTCCAATATTTGAGAATTTAGATCACCTCGCAAAGAAAATATATATGAAGAAGTTTGGTTAGAGATTTAAAACGATTTTGCACGTCCTTAAAAAGTCTTGAAAAAGCATTGAAAATGTTTTAAGACGTTATTGGTGTGAAAATCATGTTGATTTTGATTTAAGCCGATGTCATCTAAATTCAACATTTTAACACCTAAGGACGCTTTTGATGTTCATTCGTTAGGAGTACACTTATGCATCGTGCACATCTGATATGATTGAGTTGATTTTCCTATCGAATTTGTCACACACATTCATTCCATTTCCATGATTGGGTTATCTTAGTGTAAATTCATGGTGTGTGATTTTTGTAACATCATTTTTGTTTTTGTATAAAAATTGAAAATAAAAAATAGTTGGTTTGTTTTGTTTAGCGTAATGTTCATTCGTTAGGAGTACACTTATGCATCGTGCAGATCTAATATGATTGAGTTGATTTTCCTATCGAATTTGTCACACACATGCATTCTGTTTTCATGATTTGGTTATCTTGGTGTAAATTCATGGTGTGTGGTTTGTTCTATTTAGCGTGACACCCTGATTTTCTTTATGTGATTTATTATTTTCCTTATCTAGTTCGGATAAATAAAAAGGGGGAGAATGAATGAATTATGATTTTATGGGGGAGATTTGATTATGCTTACATGTTTTAAGTTAATATCATTTCCAACTCGATACGTCACGAGATTTTTGCTTTGTCTCATGTGTGTAGGTACAATTGAAGATCATTATGTTGCACACCCTCATGAGAAAAGGTTGGAGTTTAAAAAGTTGATTGTTGAAGCATCATTTGAAAGTTTGAAGACTTGTTCGGTTTATCTTCCCGCATTTAAGTTTATGAGAGGGTAGATTTATATAGGCCACATTTTTTTATTGATAATTCGGATAGTTTTTATTTTGTATCGGCATAGACATGGGGGGTATTTGTAAAGACATAGTCCGTCACATTTAGTATGTCGTATACCGCTATAAGTCTGTCGAAGAATTGGAAAGCGCACATCTACAATCGACGATCCGAATTTCAAATTTACTTCAACAATCATGCCCAACAAGGACTAACTTGGTAAATGTGTTTAAGTTCCATTTACAATTTTCATAAAAGTGTTGGGATATTTTTTCTAAAAATTAAAATATTTCTTCTTTTATAAAAAATGATTTTTGAATTATTTTAAACAGTTTTTATTTTTTCAAAAATATTTTTATCATAAAAGCTTTTTGGAAAACTGTTCTTAGATTCGTAAGAGTGTTAGTTTTTAAGTCTCCAAATGTTTTAAAACTTTGTAAAATGAATCTCGAGATTTATGCCTGGTCGTTCAAATGAGATCCTATCTCGTTCGAACGAGACCAGAAGTCGTTCGAACGACATGACAGTTCGTTCGAAAAAGAACACTTTTTGTTTGACACGTCACCGCCTTAAATGTTTTATAAATAGAGTGCCGGACGTATTGATTTCGAGTGGAGAAAACAGTGGTTTTAACATAATACATTTCTAAGTGTTTTTGGTTTATTCTCCATCACTTTGAGGGTTCAAAACTTTGTTTTACAATTCATAAATCCCAGTGCTTTATGTGAGTTGTTTTATGGAACCCAAAACTTAGTTTTACTGGGAGCTTAGCTTTTGTTCATCCTTTTGTTCATCCTTGGTGGGCAGATATCTACAACCGACAGCTGCGTGCTATTGTGGAGTGAGTCGCTACAAGGTTTATGACTGCGTGTCATTGAGGATCTTCTGCGTGTTGATTCTTTGCTAAAAACTGCGTGTCCTTATACTGTTGCTGCGCGTAAACCACTGCTAATTTCTAGACCAGTATTTTGAAGCTTTTCTGAAGGCACCGTGCGTTACACTTGTGGGCAATTATCAAGTGGTCTGTAAGTCAAACGCCTTGTAAATTATTTCAAAGTTCTAGAAATATAAAAGGTTTTGCCCCTGTGGGGGGTTTTTCCTGAAGCTTGTGCATATTTAATTTGTTTTGACACGTAGTTGCATATTTTAGGGATGAACTAAAATTTGGTCTAAAATTGGGTTTCATATGCTTTGAACTCCAATTGATTTAAAAAATTGAAAATTGTTTGAAACCACCCCTAGGCAAATATTCTTGGGCTAACACAACTGTTGTTAACTCAAGGCCATGCGTAGGGTAATTCCTCTCGTGTGGCTTAAGCTTACGAGATGCATAAGATATATCCCTCTCCTCCTGCTGTAGTACACCCCCAAGTCCCTGTAAGGATGAATCTGTGTAAACACGGTACTCCACTCCTCCCCTAGATAATGTGAGTATAGGTGCTGAGGTCAATTTATCCTTTAGCTCATCGAAAGCTAACTGATAGTGGTCATCCCAAACAAACGGCACCCCCTTGAGAGTCAGGTTCGTCAACGGACCCACAATCTTCTAGAAACCCTTAATGAAGTGACGGTATTATTCAGCCAACCCCAGAAAACTCTGAACCTCGGTCAGTGTCATGGGTTGTCCCCACTCTCTCACCGTCGATACATTACTCGGATCAAAATTCACACTTCTCGAATTTAGCATACAACTGATGGTACCATAGCGTCCGTAGAACCATACGCAGATGCTCCGCATGCTCATCCTCAGAACGAGGGTAAACCAGAATATCGTCGATGAATAAGATCATGAACTGGTTAAGGAAATCTCTGAAAACCCGGTTCATAAGGTCCATGAACACCGCTGGCACATTGGTGAGCCCAAACGGTATCACCCTGAACTCGTACGATCCATACCTTATCAGGAAAGTAGTCTTAGGAACGTCCTCCTCTCTGACATGCAACTGATGATATCCCGACCTCAGTCTTGGAGAAGTAAGTTGCTCCCCTCAGTTAGTCGAACAGGTCATCGATCCAAGGCAGTGGATACTTATTCTGAATCATGACCTTGTCCAACTCCCTGTAATCAATACATGGACAAAGTGACCCATCCCTCTTCTTGACGAACAACATCGGTGCACCCCACGGTGATGTACTCCGTCTAATGAAACCCTGACCCAGAAGTTGTTGAATATGCTCCCTCAACTCCCTCATCTCTGAAGGGACCATGCGATAAGGCGCTCGGGCAAACAGTCTCGTACCCAGTGCTAAGTCAATAATGAACTCAATTTCTTAAGTGGGCGGCAGCCCAGATATCTCCTGGAACACATCCTCGAACTCCCTCACCACTGGAATTGAATCCAAAGAGACAACCACCTCCTGTGAGGTCTCCTCCTCAATATAATACAGATGTGTGTTCAACCCTCCCTTAGGAAGAGGCATCGCCACTAAGAACATCTCTTACCCTGGAATTAAGAACACAGTGGTCCTCCCAAAACAATCTGCCATCGACCGGTATCCAGCTAACCAGTCCATAACAAAAATGATGTCTTAACCCTCCATATCTAACACTAAAAGGTCGGCGGCTAAACATAGTCTCCCCACATCAATATCCACACCCCTACAGATTGAGTGTATAAGCAACCCACTACCCAAACGTGACTCTACATACATAATGAGACTACCGGATGTCTCGAATAAACCGACCGCGCATGCAAATCTGGTAGCTATTAATGAGTGTCACGCCCCCGTATCAAACAAAATCCTACCCTCAAGCCCGTGAATAGAAAATGTACCCTCTACTACTGGTGATGCATGTGGTACCTGTTGTAAGAGTGCATCTCGGACGTTATAGGCACGTCCGTAATGTAATTGCCCCTGCTGCGATGGGGATGGTGGTGCTAGTGATGCCGGGGGTAATTGCCCCTGCTGTTGTGGTGCTTTGTCTTGCTATGGACAGTATCTCCTCTTGTGGCCCGACTGTCCACGACTAAAACAATGTCCTGGAAAGTCTTTCTGACTTTGGCCCTGAAGGCCCTGTCGAGGTTGCCCCTGCTACTGGCCCTGGTGGCCTCGGCTCTGTTGGCCTCCTCTATTGTTCCGTTGGCCCTTGTGGCCCTGAGGAACATGTTGTTGCTACTGAGGACACGGCTGGCCTTGCCTGACACCACCACCCTCATGTCGATAACCTCCATATATAAATCTCTTAGCCGAATCCCTCTGCCGGAAATCCTGACACTGGTGCCTACCCGTCTTCTGTTGCGGTGCCCTACTAGCACCGGTCCCTCCTGCCTTGCCCAGCTGGCTAGGATCATCCCCTCCCTTGCTTCCCTTCATATGGAAGCGATTATCTTGATAATGGATAAGTGCGGCGTTGACGACCTCAGTATAAGTCCTCAACGCGGGGTTGCCTATAAAGTGTTGCTTGATCCTCCAGGCTAGTCTATCCATAAACTTCAGTTTCTTCTTTTCTTCATTGTTCACCTCGTCGAGCACAAAATTAGACAAACTAGTGAACTCCTTCTCGTACTCATCTACTGAACGGTCATCCTAAACCACCTCATTAAACCTCTTCCACGTCTCTGTCTCAACGGGTGGCAAAAAGTAGTTTCAATCAAACCGCACCCAAAACTCGACAATAGGCATAGTGTCCAACTCCTCAGCAGTGGTAATAGACTCCCACCACTGTAAAGATGCTCCAACAAGCCTAAAAGTGGCCAACATCTTCTTCTGCACATCATTACACTCAACCATGCGAAGGTGGCGCTGACTATACTTATCCCACTAGCAGGTCAAGATCACGCCCTTCTGAAATGCCTCCCTCACTCTCTGCCAATCTGACGGCCCCGAGTGGGCCTGGACAACTGGTGCCACTGGTTGCTGTGGCCGTTGGGCCTGAGGAAGGTGCGGTAACATGGCAATCATATCGGCGTTAACTGCATGTGCCACAATAGCGGCCACCTCTATGGCCGTCACTATCCCCCGTTGTGGTTGTGGCTACGGTGCCTGTGGCTCCTGCTAAGCCTCTCCCTCATCGGCTCTCGTCGCTACCCTCGTCGGTCGTCCTCTTCTGAGTGGCATCTGAAATAAGATCGAATTGCATGAGTTCACAGTCAATACAAATACAATAGCAAAACAACATAATCTCAAATGCATAAAAGTGAATGCAATAGTCCTAATAATAGGACTCTATATCAAAGGACGCTACGCTGAAATTGCAGTAAGTCGTAGAGTTTCTATGGACTCTAGAACTTAATGCTCTGACCATCTGTGACACCCTGCTTATTTTAACCACGGATGATCAGTCATTTATTGAAATAAACAGGAATCTCATTTGGTTCATTCTTAGCATCACTGTCCAAATTTTTTAATTACTAACCACCTATGTTAAATTAAGTCTGTGCTAAATTTTATCTTTCATTAACATATAACAACATGCGTAAATGAAAATAATATAACTCAACCATCCACACAATTAATAGAAGTCTGAATCAGCACATGATAAATAGATAAATGATAAATACCAAATAAACCATCGGTTCTAAAACTAATATCCAAACCATAAGTCTACGGAAATAAAACTGAATCTAAATACATAGTCTGATAAATAAAACTGAATGAATGTATCAACTAAAGGGGAAACGTGCCTAAATGAAATACTGAATCATAGATCCTAATTTAGGAATTAATAACTAAAGCGTTTACACAAATCCTGCAGGCCTCTACAAGTGCTACATCTATGCATCCCTGAAATGAGTCATCAAGTGTGGCGTCCCTCTCGCTGGACACCTAAAATATTTTAAAAAATAGATTTGATACGGATCAGTGCCCAAAACCTTTGAACAATATTTAGAAAGTATTTAAGTTGCAGTTATAAAAGCGGTTATTAGATACACATGTTAGTCCAGCGTACACTCCCTTGAGTTCCTTACCTTTCATCTATAGTGCACTCTTAATGTCTCCTATTTTACGCACCTAGTTATGCTACCCAGCGTAACTAGACATAAGTATTTAACTAACTACAATCGATTTAGCTACTCTGTATCGCCCATACGACACGCTACCGTAACACCAAGAATTAATATTAACCGAATATCAATATTTCACCATTAATTAAGTTTTTCGTACTTAAATTATTTTTAGATAAACACTCTCAATCTTTTCTACCATGACACATAAGTTTAATAATCACATTTGCACGAGTACGTGTGTATGTGTGTGTGTGTGTGTCACGTTATGATATATACAACTACAACATCCCCCAGAATGGCCACCACGATGCATGAATGCATACTTTGTTATCAAGTCCATGTACCTCTCGTACCAAATCAAGGACTATCGGTTCAGAATGTCTCCTCGAACCATAAATCAAACAACACACAATTGAGCAAACATACTTCTAAGCCTTTGGGCTATGCACATACCTCACGTACCCAAATGACCTGCCAGTCCCACTAATACACTGCACATAGTGAGCCGTCCTAAGTTCTATGTCCTGCGACACACATCTAGACCTCGCTGGAATCGCCAAGGTGGGATCGCCCCCTGCGCGGAACCTCCCGTGATAGCTAGTAGCTTAGGTATGTTCACACACATAACAAATCACATAATTGGTATTCACATAACCTATATATATATAGATACATACTAGCGAATGTCCGTGCCCGAGGGCACGGCGATAAATTTGTCCCCGTGATAAAACCCAACCCATAATAACCCGCCATTTTTTAGAAAAAAAAACTTTTAAAAAAAATAAAAATATATATATTTTAAAAAAAATATACTTTTTTCAAAAATATTTTAATAAAAAATAATAAAATAATAATGTATGTATGTATGCATGCATGCATACATGCATGTGTATGCATGCAAGTGTGCTACACATAAAATACCATGCATGTTTATCATGCGTGTCTTATCATGCATGAGTTACTATTCATAACACCATTGTCCCATATATATATATATATATATATATATATATACACACACACACACAACCTATAATATACTCCGTATATAGTATTTATCTCTCTCGAACACTCGATGTACTAATGATTCATACATATTATTATTTTTGTATTTTTCAAGTATTACTCACTACCCGAAGGATCCCAGCTATCTCTTAAGTAAATTTCGATAGTAAAACATCACTAACCTACTGGTGTTGATCTTAGGTTATCGCTTACTCCTCCTGTAACCCAATTTGCAAATTCCCGATACACAACACAATCGGTTAGCTATCGTCGGTCATAATCTCAATTCCACGCTCATTAAGATTAAACCGGGCTTTAACTACATGTCTAATGCCTTCTTTAAGTCTTTATATCATTAATAAACCATCACCAAAGTTCCCCGTAATTAGTTCCATGTGGAAGTATACAGAAAAATCAAACTTAACAAAGCTAGGAAGCCAAACCGGTTCTGTATAGCAGGCGAACCAGTTCGCAAATCTAGGCAACCGAACCGATTCGATACAGGGTCTGAACCGGTTCGTAAATCTGGACAGTTTTCCTCCTCGTTGCTGTTACGAGTTTTCACCATTTTTACTCTCTCAAACCTCCATGAAACCTCACCAAACTTTAATCCAACATACCCAAACATTACACATATGTCTAGGGACAATTTCTAACGTAAAGAATGCATCAATTCTAAAAGAAATCTATTCAAGAACCGATTAACTCTCTAAATTCGTAAAATCTTATTTTATGGTGTTCTTCGTGCATATTCATCATTACACCAAGATTTCTTTCTTCAAGTTATTCATCACATATTCTTTGACTTCATGTTATCTACACATAGGGATTTGTTGTAGATGAATTCCTACCCCGAATCATGAATTTCACTCATCCAAATCCCAAAAAATCATTTAAATCATGAAATTGAAACCTTACACTACATAGGTATTATAACATGCTTAAAATAATGCAAGATAAATACTTGTGCTTATAAAGCAGGTTTGATTTTACGTTGTAGAAGACGAATCAGTGTTAGAACTCCCCAATCCTCTTTGATTTTGGCTCCTAAAGCTCTCATCTTTCTTCCTTATCTCTTCTTTCAACCTCTTAGGGTTTTTAATATGAATTACGAGTGCCTCAAACTCTTAAACTTAGATTTTTAATCCTCAATCCCGAAATTAGGATAACGGGCCAAGCCTAAATGACCCAAATACCCCCGTGTGGACCCGATCATGTCTAAAAAGGCCCGGGATCCAATTACTAGCCTTGGGTACTCTATTCTAACTATCTCGACCCATTCGAAATCAACCGTGACCCCAAAATCTCCATCTGAACCACTCTACATCAATTTACTATCTCGACCTCAATATAGTCGACACGCGACTCCCGGTTGAGATATAACATAGTCACGTTGATATCACTCGCTATGACGTATAATAATTATCACAAGTTATATACTACTCACTTAGTAACTTTATTCCATAAATATTGATTGTTATCTCTCCTAATTAATTTTTAATAAGCACCTAATATTTAATTCAATTATATTATAGCACATGTGTAATTTAAAATAATAATTAAATTCTAAATACTCAAAAATACAAGGTGTTACGTATGATTCACAGTTATTCTCTCTTAACTGTCCTAAAAACCATGTGATTGAGGGTTAAAATTGAGTTGATTTTGAAACATCAGGTGAGCAGTGCAATTTTTGGAACATAGGGTTTAAAATTGAAAATGACCCCAAACTTCAGGATTAATTTTATAATTTACCCATTTTTTAAAGAGAATGTGTGTGTGTGTGTGTGTGTGTGTGTGTGTGTGAGAGAGAGAGAGAGTAAGAGAGAGAGAGAGAGAGAGAGAGAGAGAGAGAGAGAGTATATTTATATTACCACAAAAGTAAGAATTTGCGAGAGTGATTATCACAAAAGTAAGAATTTGTGGGAATGACATTCGCCTCATTTTAGACGGAAACGGAGAATTTCATTTTTTGCGAAAATTCTAAATTTCAAGAATTCTAAATTCTCCCAAAATTTCAAACAAACATTGTGATTCTGAACGGATCCTAAATTCCCTTTTCAAACATGAAACCAAACAAGTCCTATCGGCATTCCATGGCTCATACTCAGTTGTGTAAGCATCCATTGCTTAGCATCGACTTACTGGCATTAAAATGGTGATCCATTGGGTTTCCTTCTAATCACAATGTTTCTGTAAGATTCTGACTCTCTTCGTTAGCTTCATACGACATTCTTTTGAGAGTTTTAAGCTTTATACCATGAATAAATTGTCGTTTGAATTGAAGGGTATGCATTTGCGATTGTGGGCTTACCCAATTTGTTGGTCATAGAGTGTTAGAATGAATATATCAACTTGATGTATTTTACGTCAATCAAATGTGAACTTAATAGATGATTTTCTTACACTAAAATCAGTGATTCCTTAAACCCAGTGGCTTCTTGACTGTGCACTACCTATGAATGTTATACTTCCGTATTGAAAAAAAAAACTATCAATTAAAAATTTTAAAAAATATAACGACTATATTTTGATATTTTCCAGTCTCATGAGTTGTGGCTTAAATTTGTTATGTTGGTTGTCTAAATTTAGTCGTAGTATTTTAGTAATAGCTCTTTTTGTTCTGTATGCAATATCAAATAATTAAGGCTTAGGAGGACTAAATTGATTTTAATAGCATCAACGTATGTCCACAAAAGTATTTATTATAAATTATAAAAGGATTGCATGTCTATGTGGGACTGCGAAGTCTGAAAAAAAAAACTTTAGAGCCATCGGCACGCGCATAAGCGAGTTTGTGCGCATGCGTGCGTAATCAGGATAGGCTAGATTTTGAACAGACAGTGGAATTTTTTCTCATCTTGTATTATTATTTTTCTAGGAAGTAGAAAAGGTTACGTGTACAAATTGTACAGCACATTACAACATTTTAATGAAACGATCTAATTATTGAAATGAAAATATGTACAGATGAATGGGGTTGTTGCCCCATCTAAAGATAAGATGACTGGGAAATAATGTACACATATTTGCAAAAGAAACCAGATTCTTATCTAAGTAAATGAGCTTGGACCTTTTAGTGGCAGATGTCAAAGTACTTTGGATTTGATGGAAAATGATACTCCACCTGTAACTGCAATGTCAAAGCAGCATCCCTTGTTATTAGATAACAGAAACTGTTATTGTAAAAAATAAATAAAAGAAAAAAGAAAAATACAAGAAGAAGAAGAAGAAGAAGAAGAAGAAGAAGATATACAGCTTGTTCGGAAGGTTGAAAATGGAGAGAGAAAATGGAAAGTGAATTTTTATTATCTCCTTTGGGAGTTTAATTAGGAGGCAAAAAAGGGAAGAACGTTTTTTAGTTTTACTGAAAAACCCTCCAAAACTCTCTTCAAATAGGAAAAAGATAGGGAGGGAAGAGAAAGCTTGAGTTTAACGAATTTATTTCATTGGAAAATTTTAGTTCAATTTTTGAAATTTTTTGACTGAAAATTTTCCAATTCCAGAGCAAGGAATTAGGGTTTCCAAAACACAGCCTTAATGAAATTTCATATCAAGTTTAATGGTTAGTGTTGATTGTAAGGGTATAATAGTAGTTTTCTTTGTTTTCCTTTCCTTTCTTTTCTTCTTGACTTGAGGAGGAAGGAAAGTAACTCTCTCTTGTAAACTCACAAATAAAAGAAAGTCACTATCCTCTATCTTCTCCTCTCTTGTCAAAATTCTCTTATTTACCTGTGTTTCTTATACTCCCAAACATTGTGATAATGTGATATATCAAACAGCATTACAGTACCATTTCCATGTAAAGACTTCTAAATCTCAAACTATCAGATATGATGTAAATCTCCCTATTCACAATAAACCAAAAGGCTCAGATACCAACTTTTTAAATCATAATAGGACACCGGGAGCCTACCTTACGCAATAAAATTAAAAATCGCAAATAAAATGAGCAAAGTATAACAAGCACAAGCGGGTGCTAAAATTCTAATTTCAGAAAATCTGAAATTCAGAATTCTATACAACTAAATCTGTAAACTATCTCCAATGGAATACAAATCTTAAAACAGAAACTAAAAGTTAATCCAACTAAGAATTGAATGTCATTCCTAATGAAGGGTGGCAATTTTTCACACGATAACACATTTTAGTGAGACAACCCAATTATGACACGACACGACACAATGCTCATATTAGATTTATTAGTACTCAAACCCAAAGCAACACAACCCCACTAGACACGACTAACCCGAAATTGCCTCCCCTGATGAATTAAAATGTTTAATTACTCAATATTACAAAATTAATTATTTTACAAGTCTAAACTAATTATACTATCAAGTAATAATTTAAATGAAAGGGAAATAATAATTTGGACTCCATATACCACTGTTGATCAACCTAGTTTGTTTTCATCACTCCCACATGTAAGGAGAACTCACCTTCAAATTGGGTCTTAAAATCTTCCATTAAAAAAAAGGCAGAATATTTGACCACTTCAAGCTTGCCTCAAGTTGGCATTTTGAATCCCCCGTGCCATCATAATAAAAACTTAGAATATAACTTTGGCTTTATCCTCGGAACAAATTCAGATGCTTCAAATTAACTTAACACACCAATGAAACACCAAGGATGAGCACAAAATATTTCCACAAAATAACAGGCTTAGCGTCCTGGCCCAAGCCTATTACTATTAGCCTGTTCAAATGGAATGGGCCAGTGCCCTAGAGCCCATCTCGACACAATGTTATGAAGTCTCGGCTGAATGGGATTTCTACCAAAAATACTAACTTGCCGCCTGAAAGGGGGTGGTCCCGTAAACGACTCGTGGAACAGTCCATTAATTACACCACTGAGACCAGAGTGAACTACTTGCATGATGGCCCAATCTTATCACAATGGTTTCATGAGTTGTCAAGAGTGTTATAATTCTACTAGGGTTTAGAGTTCTAATGGACTGGACCTGTAGTTCTACATAAAAGTAGTAGGATGGCTCTTGAGTAGTTCTTGTCCCAGTGAGATTACCTGAGAATTGAGGCACCATGGTAATCTCCCTTCAGACGGTAAAAACTATCCATCCCCCATCCCCAAAAGTGGACATAGACCTTATTCTGGGTCTGCCATAAGAAGTGATTGATGGTTACTGTTTTGGATTCGTTTTCTCCTTCTGGGAGGTGTTATATTCGCAGAAATTTGTATTGCAGGCATATTTCGTCATAAGTTTGCCACAAACGGCGCCGAGTGATGATGCCACGAAATATACGAGCAAAATATTAAACGCAGGAAAAAGAAGGAACAACCATCCGTCACAGAGCAGATTGCAGCAACACTCAACAATTCCTCCCAGCCCAACAGGCTTTGCAGTCTTTGACCACCACATCGCGCGTCCAATAGGCTCAGCTGCATTGAGCATCATATAAATCAATGCGGCAGCGTGCCAATGCAATGTGCAGCGTGCTTCAGGAACTTGGCGCACAAAGCGGAAACATGGTTTCACTTGGCAGCAAAAGAGATGACGCGAGGACTGTAATAAACTCTCCAGGTGAAGACTTTTGAACTGGTTAAATAACAATCGGGGCGTCATTAGACCAGGCACCACAAAAATTAAGGATCCCAGCCATGACCCGGCTAGAAGAAGTGGCGGACTTTGGCGTCCACGTGAACATCGTAGCAATGGAATTCAGGAACAACTTCAGCAACAGACCTATCATGAGAAGTCAAAGACAGCCAAGGAGAATGTCAACAAACCTGTCTTCACCAGCGCCCAACCCGCGAATAATTCACTACTCTCAACAAGCCGCTTAGCGAGGCCGCTGAAGCCAACAATCTCCTCTATGAGAATATGAGATATCCTTCAAACAAAAGGTGATGCAGGAGCATAGTATTTTTTTTGGGGGGGGTGGGGGGTTCTTTTGTCATTATTTGGTCACTTTTGCCATTTATTGCTTTGTCCTTTTTAGTCTTTTACCTTTTGAGGGTTAGCTTGTCTGGCGAGTTAGACCCCTCATTTATACTCGCTCCTTATTTTGAGAATGATTATCTAGAGAGAGAGAGAGAGAGAGAGTTCATCTTCCTTTCATTATGTTGTTGTTGTGTAGTTAGTAAGTAATCGCTTCCGCTCATCAAATTACACACCAAATTGGTATCAGCGACGTTCCCTCTTGAAAATCCAAGTATGAATGTAGATAACAGGTTGGAACCACCCTAATGTGGCACGAGGTCTCATCAAAAATGACCTTCCAACTGATGAACTTCCTGGCGGTGGCTCATAGACCCCAAACCTGTTGCCGACCCTACCAGAGGCAATCTCGAGGCCCCTCAAACAAAACCGAGTAGCCCTTCCAGGCCCGATTTGGCAACTGTAAGCCCTGAATATCATGTAGCACCCCTTTACTTTCAGGAAGTCGTCTGACTTCAACGGGTCCCTTGCAGCATCACCTCGGACAGAGATGTTCGCTTCACTGGTCATTTCTGGCGCACTCTATGGAGTTTACTCTGTTGCTCCTCATAGTTCTCCATCGTATTTCATCCCCAGACAGACGGTTTGAGGTCATCAACAGGAGTTTGGGAGACCTTCACTACCTTGCCTCAGAGTCTCCGAAACGTTGGGACATAGTCGTCTCTCAAGCTGAATTTGCGTTCAATAATGCGATTAATCGTTATACTGGTTTGTTCCCGTTTCAAATAGTGCTTGGTACTTCACCCACCATCCCAGTGGATCTGGCAAAGCTTCCCCCCACGGTCCCGGTTAGCCTATCAGCAGCCGAGTTTTTGGCCCGTTTGACAACCATACAGTCTGATGTTCGCACTCGATTGCAAAAGGTCTACGCCTCCTACAAAGATCTTGCGGATGCACGTCGTCGTTTTGTAGCATACCAGCCCAGGGACTTTGTCATGGTTTACTTCCAGAAGGCACGCCAGCAGGGCAAGGGCATAAACGACAGGTACGACGCTTTGGGCCCTTTCTTATTATCCGTAGTTGTGCGAACAACGCGTACGAGATTGTTCTCCCTGCTGAGTTCCAGATGCCAGCACGTTCAATGTGGCGGATCTATCTCCATTTCGGGGAACGCATGTTCCACCGATCCTGCTACCTCCAGCTGAGGGGCATCCTCTTTGTTCACATCTGGACCACATTGAGGGTGTCCTTGCGTCTGAGGACATTTCGTCACTTCTGGCGGCTTTACCCGTTACTTAGTTCGCTGGCAGGGTTGTCTCACGGCCGAGGTCTCCTGAATTACAGAGGCCACCATTCAATGCGTTGACCCAAATTTCTATAGCCGGTATACAGAGTACATGGCTACTTCTCAAGGGGAGAAGAATGATGCAGGAGCATAATATTTTGGGGAGTTCTTTTGTCATTATTTGGTCACTTTCGTCATTTATCGCTAAGTCCATTTTAGTATTTTACCTTCTAAGGGTTAGCTTGTCTAGCAAGCTAACCTCCCCCTTAAACTAAGGTCTTAGACCCCTCATTTGTACTCGCTCCTTATTTTGAGAATGCTTATAGAGAGAGAGAAAGTTCATTTTCCTTTCATTATGTTGTTGTTGTGTAGTTGAATAAGTAATCGCTTCCGCTCATCAAATTACACATCAAAAAGGAACCGGAACAAGTATTGCCGATATTACAAGAATTATAGTCACGATACGATAATTGTGTGAAGCTGAAGATGAAGATAAAAAACTAATCGAGTGAGGAAACTTGCGCAATAATGTGGACAGAGCATTAGCAAACAAGAGGACCATTATAAACCTAACAAGAGAGAAGAGAAGACGTTTAATGCTTTAAGCTAATCAACGTTCTGGCAGGAAGCCTAAACGTAGGAGATTCAAACTCATCCCAAAAGAAGTATGCTGGGAGGGTAAAGGCAGATTTTGACATCGATGTCTTCACTATCATGCCTATGAAGCAGCATTGAAGGCTTAATCCTCCAATCACCTTTATTGAAGATAATCTGATTAGCACGCAGACCCCACACGACGACCCACTCATCGTGAAACTGGTAATCTCTAACTGCAATACAAAAAAGAATCTTAGTAGATTATTGGTTTGTTGTCAATATTATGTCTGCTAATGTCTATAAAGAGGGGGGTCATTTGTTGTTAAAACTTACGGGAGTCAATTCCATATTGATAGGTTTAAAAGCAATGTCTCTTATCCCCTTGGATGTGTCGCATTAGATGTCTTAAGTTCAACATCCACAAGAAGTTAACATCAAGGCTACTTTCTAGACAATATTTCTTCGGCTTGTAATTGTATAATTGGTAAGCCCCTCTGATTGGGGTTTAACGGGAATGTCTCTTATCCCCTTGGATACATTGACCTAGTGTCTTAAGCACAACATCCACAACAAGCTATCAAAACTACCTTACTTGTGAACAATGCTTCCTCGGTCTGTAATGGTATAACTAGTATGCCCACACCTAAGGGCGTGAAATGTACGTCCAATGTTTAAAAAGGCGAAAGTCGGAAGCGCAGCGTTTTGGTCGGACGAGGCAGGGCAAGGCCTCGAGGCGTAACAAGTTTAAAAAAAACTTCGACTAAAAATCATAAAATAATTCCAATAGATCATAAAAATAATGTAACATAATAATTTTCTGTAATACCCCGTATTTTCGAAATAAAATATGGTGTCAGAATTTAATTAAATAATTTCGGAATAAATTCGAGAATAAATTAAAACGGTGAGATTTAAATTAAATGGGTAAAATTTAAATTGAGAATAAATGCTTATTCCTAATTACATAATTATTTGACTCGAGTATGATGAGTTCACTCGTGGAAAATAAATTGAATAGTAATTAACTTATGGTTACGTATTGTTTAAACAGAAAAAAAAAATTGTACGAGGATGATGTGAATTGTGCATCATAAACGCATGTTTTGCTGATGTACTAATGGTGGATAAAGTTTATGGACAAGCAGGTGTCCAATTATGAATTTTTAGAGAGAGTATCTTAGGACCAATGATGGTTCGAAGGAGTTTATAAACCCTATATAGTGAGAGTTTACACGTGCAATGGGATTTTGGCCTTGGATTTTGCATGAATCGGGAAGTGTTGCCTTATCCCGAGTAAGCACAACAATGTGAAGATTTTCTGGATTGGTTACTGATGTATTCCTTAAATTAGGTATACAATATATGTTCGACTTGGGGTAGGAACGTAGACTAAATGCAAATGATGGCATACTTTGAAGGATGAATAAATGCGATAATTATCCGGAGACGGATTTATCTTGTAAGTAAGGATATACAAAATGGGAAGCATTCGTATTGTATAAATATTTGGTTACTCTGGGAACTTTATGACTAGTGATAGTCTCGGTTACATAACGATGTGTACGATCACAAATAGTGTTATAATAATGACGATGTCCTTTAAAAATGTGCCGTAATAACCTTTATTAGAATGGGTAGGTCTCTGGAGGCTTGGAAGTGATTAAGCACTCAACGAGACTTACGAATGGACAGAGGATGTCTTATCATATGTGTAAAAAGGAACATAATGTTCTTGGTATTATCGAATCAATATATTTATAAGGATTTAGTGTATCCCTTGAAAGTGATGAGCCTTTTGTTGAAATGGGTTCAAGTTGAAAAATATGAAGCTAGCAAAAAAAAAATCTTACTCTTTCTTTTAGCCTTGGACGGATGGATCTCAATAACTAACTCAGCTATGTAGTAATGTATCGGGAGGGTTCCTTATTTGGATTTCGTTTGCGAGACGTCCCACACACGAAATTGGCAAATGTCAAGAGTTGAGAGATGTTGGGTTGTAGGATGTTTTATTACTACGTTTTACATGTGTGGGGGTATAACGCATTGGGCGACATGATATTATATGAGTTGAGGTCAGTGGGGCCGACGAGTACATTAATGAGAGCACTTAGTAATGTTTATACCACTACTGGAATAAGTGAGACAATCTCTAGACGTATTGAGTCATGGTCAGCAAATTATTTGAATACACTTTGCTTTATACATATACATGGTATGTATGGTTCAGGTTGGATGTATTGGTGTCATCCATATTTGATATTTGTGCGTGTGTGTGCATGTAATATGTGATGTATGGGCATTCCAGTGATGTTATGATAGGCGTACATGAGCCTTTGTCTTCTATCTCATGGGATATGAGTATGGACTACTTAATATAAAACTTATGATAATTGTGCGGATTAAAATATGCAATTATGCTTCAGTGAATTCCGAGGACGACATTCAGTTGTTAGGGGGGAAGAATGTAATACCCCGTGTTTTCAGAATGAAATATGGTATCAGAATTTAATTAAATAATTTCGGAATAAATTCGAGAATAAATTAAAACGGTGGGATTTAAATTAAATGGGCAAAATTTAAATTGAGAATAAATGTTTATTCCTGATTACATAATTATTTGACTCAATTAGGCACGATGGGTTCACTCGTGGAAAATAAATCGAATAGTAATTAACTTATGGTTACGTGTTGTTTAAACGTAATAAAACAAAGGGGAAAGTACTCTTAACTCCCTCACTAACAAATTTTAAACACTAAAGGAATTTTGATAAATTTTAAATACTTAGGTCCACTAATTCTCTTCTTGTAGAAGTCCACGCTAGTGGCATAACAAGTGGACCTAATTGTAAATTGTCCTTAAATGTTTAAAAATTGTTACCTAATTGTAAATTGCTCTAAAAAAAATCGCCAACGTTGAATAAAAACAATTGGGACACATTCTGGGAGGTTTTGTGAATCGTTTAGGTGTTTTAGACCTTTAGAAATGGTCCCGGGATATAGGTATATTAGTTGGGAGGTTATTGGGCGATTTCAATTATGGGTTCAGGCTCATTTAAGGGTCCAAAAATGGGACTTTTAGCCTAACTCGGGATTTGAATTAATATAAGTTAAGAAAAAAGGTTACGAAACTCCCCACACTTAACAAAACCTAAACCCAGCAGTCACATCTCTAGAGAGAGGAGACCAAAGGCCAAAGAGGAGAGGAGGCTAAAGATTGGAAGAAAAATACTCAAGGGATAATCTAAGAATCCAATTGAAGAACACTCAATCAATCTATTCAGGCAAGAATTTTTTCGCTTAAACTAAATGTCCAATTTATTTCTTAATTCATCGTAGTAATCTCCCATGTAATTTCTGGATTTTAATATGAGATTTGGTGATAGAATGAAAAGGTTTAATCACATGTATCATATATGTAGAGGAGATAAAACTGAATTGTGGTAGTCTGAATCCAGAAATTTAGGATGATATTAATCTTGATTTGGATGATAGAATTTATGTCTCAAGTTCTTGAAAATTGGAAAGTTATATATATATGTAGAGGTTTAGAACTCATGTTTTAAGATCTAGAATTTATCAGAAATATGATCCTTGTATAATGCTAAAATTTGATTTGAATCTAAAAGGATTAAAAGGTGAAAATATGATTTTTATAGAAATGTCAATTGATGTAAATTTTGGGATTAGGGGAAAGAAATTAATGTTAATTTATGTAATTAACCATCCTAAGATGAAGGACTAAGTCATGGGGGGCTGTTTTTTATGTTATTACAAATGTATAAACCATTGAAATGAAGTTTGGGATAGATTAAAGGATTTGCGTATTAAGAAACCTTAGCAGATCTGGGTTCTGCCCAGATCCGAATCGTTCGGATCGGCCCTCTGAGGCGAATCGATTCAACTAGGCGAACTGATTCGGCCCCAAGAGGCCCCTAGGGTAAGTTGAGCTAGGACCGGGGATGGATCCGGGATATTTTTAGGAACCCATACGAGTTGGTGGGATGGTGTTCGAATGAACGGTTATTTTATTAAAAATGGATTTGTAGCACTATTGGTAAATAGGAACCTGTCATTTAACTAGATGGTTAAGTAGTAAATTGGGGTTTGTCAATAGACGATAAATAGGGGATATCTTGGGGATTATTAATAAGCGATTAACGGGACATCTCAGGGGGTAGTTGTGGAGTGAATTACCTAAACATATTATGATAAAAATAGGCTTGCGTCATTATATTTATAAATGGGAGAAATGAACAATTTACTAGATGGTTAATTTTAAAGTAAGAATATTACTTGGGCATTATGGACACTACTTGTAGGGTTATTATAGAGTTAATTACCTATACATATTATTTGATAAATATATGTATTTATGTATCTGTGCGAACATACTCATGTTCGTGGAAGGCCTATCGATTGGTGTTGCGTAGGTCTCATAACTGTAGCATGCGTCGGCACAGGTGGGCTAGGCATTGTGTATGTCATTATTATAGGTACCACGTAGCATCGCCACTTACGAGGAGGTAAGTATAGATGCTGGGATCCATTGTCACCGTCGGGGGTAGGGATCGAGCAATGGTATACTGCGTAGGGACCGCCCCACTTGTATGTGTTTTGTGATGTTCATTTGGATGAGGGACTCCTCTGGACTTACCAATAGAGTACGAACGTGACACTAGAGGTAGATGCCTTCATGTATCGTATATATGTAAGGACATATATGTGTATAACCCTATAAATTAATTGAGATTAATTAATTAGTTTAACGATGTGGACAATCAATTATGAACCCAATGCTAAGTGAATGATAGATGAATATGATATTTTTGGGTAGTATATCTCGGGTATTCTGGGAAATGAGAATACAGGAATAAATAATTAATTGCGGTAGGTAAGTTATGCAGCAGGTGTTAACTACTGATAACACTAAACGCATGTGAGTAACGATGGGGATTACATACTTTGAATTAACTGTATTATTATACTTTAATTTCAGTAAGTTAATTCTTGCAACTCTAAGGCACTGATCCAAGATATTAAATGTTTTCTCCCCAGGTGCACCTAAACAGGGATAGTAGGACTGTCGAGAGATCAGCCTTGCAGTCTCAGTTTGCGTATCAGATCAGATCATTCTAGTTTAGGTTGCTACTCTGCTCGAGTGTATTACTTTTGGATTATTGTATGGACATAAGGCAAGAGTCATTTGGTTTTACTAGTCGAGACGATTTTGTTCGTGTTTGATTTTATTTTATATTGGACGTGGATGTTGAATTTATTATTATCTCTTGTTTATTAATTTAAATTCAGTTTCAATCCAAATGTGGTTTAAAATATAAATGTTTATTTACGGTTGATGCTGAGAATAATATAAATTGACAAGCAAGCCTCATCTTCGGCGCATTGTGTCTGGCCAACCTTTACGTGAGAAAATGGAGGTTGTTACACTTTCACTAAAAAGACCCATAATTAATATCACCAACAATAAAAAAGGACTCAAATCAGCTTTACCAACAAAAATTAGTGTATCATCATCAAGTAGTTAATTAATTAGTATATGTTGATTAATAATTGTGTATCAAAAAAGTATTATATTAGTACATATATATTAATTGATAACTGTGTCCAAAAAAATATTTTTACCAATTTTATAATCAAATTGGTACAATTTTTTTTAGTATCATATGGATATAAATTGGTACATACGTATTTATATTTATCTTATATACAAATTGAATAATTGTAAGTCCCAAATTATTTTTTTAGTAGCATATAAAGTTAAAAGAGAGTAATCCCACTTCGTAAATAAAAAAAGAAAAACAGAAATGAAATGTGAGAGAGACAGTTGGACCAAAAAAAGAAAAGAAAACCCACTTCTTAAATAAGAAGAAAATCATAAATGAAACAGGAGAGAGACGGGTGGACGAAAAAAAGAAGAGAAAACGAGAGCAAACCCAATTCGTACATAAAAGAACCCCTGAAACAGGAGAGCAAAAGCTGGACCCAAAAAAAAGCTCAACTGGGAGTCGTAATCAAAAGATGAAACAAGAGAGAGAAAGCTGGAACAAATTTGGTAGATCTTTCATTAGAAATCGAAGGGTTTTGATTGGTCTTCCATGGGTCAAAGGCCACAGCTGCCGACAGGTAGGGTTTTCGCTGATTTATTCTTTTTTTTTTGTGCGTTCGGAACCCATAAAAAAGAATCGCCTCACCTCTACCCGCCTTGAGGCGTAAGCCTCTTCTACAGCACCTCAGGTTTAAGCCTTGGTGACTTTTTTTACCTGATTCGCCTCGAGCCTCGAGTGATTTTTAAAACATTGTGTATGTCTCTTGCGTTTGGCCTGAGATTGTTACTACTTGTCCAATAATCTCAGGCCAAACACACAAGACATACACAATGTCTTAAATATCACTCGAGGCTTGAGGCGAATCAGGTTAAAAAAGGCACCAAGGCTTAAGCCTGAGATTGTTATTACTTGTCCCTTAAAAAAGGAGGACACCATAACAAAGCCTACAATGCTAGCAGAGGTCCAACAAGTTCATGGCCTATGCCCTAGAAGTGATACAGAATGAGGTGCTCCTGTGAAGGATATCCTCGTATCGGCATTTTATGGATCTCAGCCATGGGGGTAAGGTACAGATAGGCTTTGCTTATAAAACCATAACTATAAGCTCTCATTTGACAATTCCTTGGAGCCAACAGCTACATCTTTGCTTAGAGCTACAAGGATATTTCTATTATAGATCCAGCATCATGGTTCGTAGACTTGATGTGGATCTCCATATCCATATTGTAAGCAGAAAAGCAAGGGGAATGGCGGCAAAGAGGAGAGAGGTTGCCAAACAAGAAATCGGAGCACCTTTCCTCTGACAAGATCAGTATCAGTGTTGGTCCTGAAGCCAAATATGAAGTGGCACTTATGTGTCAATTTAACATAATAAAGTGTGCCCTATAAACCCCTCCCAAGTATTGAGCTTGTGGTAGATGTCACTGTGAGGTCATGAACTCCGATGCATATTTCGGTTATAATCAGATCAGAATATCAACAGTCGGCAAACAAATGACCGCCTTCATTCAATACTATCAGTGTCATGCCTTTTAAAATTAAGAATGGGAGAGCCACTTACCAACGATTGGTTAACCTCATGTTTGAAGCCCAAATAGGTAAGATGGTGGAGGCCTATGTTGATGACCTCCTAGTGAAGAGCTTAAGGTTGAGCCTCATATGGTATGTTCTCATGATTGTAAAGGCCTTGCTTAGGTGCTGGCACTTAGAGTGCTCTTTTGGTGAGTCACCCAGCAAACTCTTAGAGCATATGCTGACCAGGATATGAATAAAGGTGAATAGAGAGAAGATAAGGCAATTCTCAACATGCAACATGCCAGAATAGTAAATGAGGTGTATGCAGGATTTATTGCAGACAACTCAAGAAATAGCAAGAGTGGAAGGAAGAATGCAAGATTTATTGCAGACAATTCAAGGAATATCAAGTCTCACCAAGCCTCCTCCTTAATCATGTTCTTAGGGGGGAGCTCTTAATTTATTTCAATGTTTAAAAAGGCAAAAGTGAAACATAGAGCGTTTTCTTGTTAAAAAATGAGGTGCAAGTCTCAAGGCATTAAGATGTAAGCCTTTTGTGCATTTAAATTTTTTAATTAAAATAATTTTTAAAATATTTGTAAAAATAAATTTAATGAATACATTTACACAATCATTGTGCAAAAATTATATACCATCCAAGGAAAATTAATTTTAACATTCATAAGTTGACTATACTAATATTTACTACAAGCTTAAGTCCACTAGAAATCAGACCAATGCTAACAAAATACGCAATCAAGTTAATGGCATAAAAAGGCTTCACAAGGCTCCAACTCTTCACCTTTAGAATGTCCACATTCAATCCACAACTTCTCTCTTGCTCATTTTTCTATTACAAGTATAGGAAAAAAATTGATTTTAATTAGGATGCTACGAAATGAAAAAAGCACCGAAATAAGGTTTAGAAAGAAAAGAAACGGAGAGATAATAATCAAATTAGCATATACCACGAGCAAAACAACTGAAGCGTTTGAGATTCCCCTTTAATATCCATCGTTTGCCTTCAATTTTGATTTTCCTTCATTATCGCAACTGAGTCATATTTTCCTTTGGTTTAAAAGATGGTTTATTTGGAATCCGGTTTTTTATTTATTTTTTTAGTTCCTCCCGTCAAAATGACCCAATTTTTTTTTACTCCGTAAAAGGATAACAGACAAAATCACAAAAAGGCATAAAAAACGCAAAAGGCGTAAAAAAGGCACAATAACGCAAGTGTACAAAAAACGTAAAAGGTGTGGGCTTTTCATGCCTAGGGCTTATCAAAATAAGAACAAGGGTAATATTGGCCTAAAACACATTGTGACGTCCTAAAATTATCTAAACACCACTTTAGAGAGAGAAACACTCTTTTCTATTTCAAAATTCAAGTCTACCTCAAATGAAGATACAAGGGGTCTATTTATAAGTGGGGAAGGGGAGCACTAAATGGTTCTCTAACCAATGTGGGACTCTCACTTTATAATCCTAATACCCATTTGTGCTCACCTATGTTCAAACTTACAAATAAACAACAAAACAAAATTAATAAATATAAAGAATAATAACAAAAAGGATATAAAACTACTAATATGCCCTCGATTCACATCAATCTCCCCCTCTTAAAACCAAACTCGTCCTCAAGCGTTAAAAATTGGGGATTCATGAAGAAACTCCAAAAAAAGGATACAAAAACTTGTGGGGACCAAAAATTAAATTCTGAAAATTGAGGGGTGTGCATCACACAAATTTTGGTCTTCATTTCTTCATCTTCTCTCTTCTTCTTCACTTTCTTCACCCAAATAAACCCTAGAAAATTCCACCAAGGTCAAAAATCACGGTTTCGGAACACAAACATGGGTTTGGGTTCGTATTTGTCAATCCAAACAGATTTTGGACGTAACTAGGCAAAACCCTAGGTTTTCTGGGTCGTTTTGGGGTTCAGAAGGAGGTGGGGGCAGCTGGGAAGGGTTCCGGCCTGAAGAGGGTCAGGTTTGGGGCTGTTTGGGTTCGGATGTGCAGTTTTGGGGGTGGAGTTTGCTGGGGTTTGGGTCGGGGGCAGTAGGGGGGTATTGGGGTGGTCAGCGAGTAGGATAGAGGCAGCTGGTTGGTCGGAGGGTGGAGGGGTGGTTCCGGGTCAGAAAATGGGCCGTCGGGTTGCTGTTTGGGGCTGGGATGTGGGTCGAGTGGGATGGTCTGCTGGTTTGGGCAGCAGAGGTTAGGGTTTGGAGCATTTGGGACTAGGGTTTGAAGCGGAGATGGGGATTTGAGTGGAGGAGGTGCGGCGAGTGGGGAGGGAGGGTTTAGGGCAACGGGGTGGGGTAAAGGGGGGATTTTTTGTTTCCACTCTTCTTGTTGTTTGGATCTTCTTCGAGCCATTGAAGGTAGTGCATGATTTGAAAAAAAAAATCACCAATACACTAACACCAATGTAGAGCTTCACCCGCTCTGATACCAATTTGACGTAAACCACCCTTCAAAAGGCTCCTAAAATATTTAAACACCACTTTAGAGAGAGAAACACTCTTTTCTATTTCAAAATTCAAGTCTACCTCAAATGAGGCTACAAGGGGTCTATTTATAAGTGGGGAAGGGGAGCACTAAATGGTTCTCTAACCTATGTGGGACTCCCACTTTACAAACAATACCATTTGTGCTCACCTATGTCCAAACTTACAAAGAAACAACAAAACAAAATTAATAAAAATAAAGAAAAATAACAAAAAGGAAATAAAACTACTAATATGCCCAAAACGACAGTAATGCCTTCGATTCACATCACATTGAAGCGCGCCGCCACAAGGCACGATTTTCACATTTTTAAACACTTAACCAATTTTTCAGTTCCAGTATGACAAGCATCCTCTTGGCGCTACTTAGGGAGCAAAACAATACACATCTCACAGGCAAAGCCTTTCGTGGAAGGCGGGTGGAGTCTAGGTATCCACGGATCCAAAAACTATCCTTCATGCTGATTAATTCCGTCCTTCAACCATGACCCTATTTTCAAAATCACGTAATCCTGATTCTGACGAACCAGCCACCGAGGCATTTTACACCAACTAGAGGTATTTAGAAGACGGGGCATTGGGAGAGTTCGACATACAAACTACGGACAATGATAAAAAGGGCAGACGGTGGCAGAATTCATAGTATAGTTCACATAACCCAAAGATAAATAGGGTAGGCCTCCATCCCTACCTCAAGAACGCGTTTGAGCGATCAGATCCCAAGATCAATCCTACTGTTCCAACCTAGTGGTTGTTTGTTGATTCATCCAATAAAAAATTGTAGTGAGGCAGGATTGATTCTTTACCCAAATCAGTATGCTACCAGATTTTGCTTAAACACCTCAAACAATGATGCATTAGGGACTTCGTCTAGCGTTCCATTCCAAAGCCGAGAACCTTCTTGCCTCCAGCAACTCACCGTTTGCTGTGGCTCAAACATGTGGATTTTATGAAGCAAAAGAGGGGAATATGCAGATGTACCTGGGCTCATCTTCAAGCACATCTCCAAATTCATGAGATTTGTCCTAATAAAAGTTCCTTTGAGAGGATAATGATGACGCCGACAAGCTTGTGTGATGGTCATCCTTTAGACATCCTCTTCAAAGTCTTAATTGTGCAAAGAGAGATGTATATAAAAGAGTTGAAAGTGCAGCCAGCACATCTTGGGCCCGCCCAGTTGGATAGACCCAACCATCACATGCTTGACCATGGAAAAAGTCCGTGATGGCATAACTATAGCTTGATACCTAAATATTTGAGGTGTTATACTGGAGAGGGCCATATCTTGAACTTTTTGAAGTGTTAAGGGGTACACAACGAAGAGCCTTTGAATTATGGATATAGCAAAGAACCCCATGTCCCTCTTCATGGGGCCTTCAGCTAAAGAGCCCTTGAGCCGCTCCAACGTAGCCTTTGAGTTCTTAGAACGGTGTTAACTTTAAAACGGTGGCGAGCACTCTCCTTTGAAATCTTAACCACTACTTTGAGAGTTCAACCACTTAGAGATACCTAAACAAGTCTAAGAATCATATAGTGGGGGTGGTACAACTGTGGGCCCATCCTTGAAGTGTTACTTATGTCCCCTGTCTGGTCTACCTCTTTGTAATTCTTTACCTACTAGCAAACCGACGTTAGGAATACTCCTCTCTTACAGCTTGAGGGGGAATCTATCTTGCACCTTCTGAAGTGTGTGCACCCAACTGTAGTCGAATAAGTGCTAGGCAGAAACGCGTGAAGAATTTTTCGTGGTAACACAAGATTGAATTTGCGATAGTCACATTGTAGGAAGAGCATTATTCCAGAGTTCACTTATAGGTGCTATTGGCCAACAATGATGCAATACACCAAAGATTACATCAAAAACATCCCTCTCTTTAGCGGACCCTTCGTAGTGTACCCTTCGTATTAGATCCCTATATCCCGCTCTTGCATTTTGCCTAGTGGGAATCGATATTATTATTCACATGCCAATAGCGATGGACTACTACACAAAGTGGGATGCGGCGGAACCCGTAGCCAGGATCACTGAGAAAATAATATAGGGAATGTACGGAACTCCATTGTCCGTATTACAGGACTCACAGGATTGACAGTGATCGCTTTAAAAACTTTTGTTGCTAGTTGACTATTTTAAAGCTGAGGTTACCCATCACTCAATCCTTCATTAAATCAACATAATAAGGAGTTAAAGGGCATGTGGGAAGAGAAGTTGCTCAATTTTTCGTGGCCTACAGGGATAGGGCCTCAACTAGTTCTCTCCATTTAGAGTGGAAATTGTGAATCTTACAAAGATTGGGCTGAGATACTAATGAGTAGACCATTACGAGCCTGAGTTGAATGATGAGTGCTCAAGGGCTCAAAATTTGTTAGAAGCGAAAAGGGGAATAGCCCGAGTTCATGCCAAGGCAAACTCAATGAAAATTGGTAAGGGCCTAATAAAGTAACCGAAATCAATCCCCTAATACCTATTGGCTCGAGGACATGGATGGGAAGAAGTTTCCACACCACTGAACGATGAGCACCTTCGCCATTAGTATCAGTGTCTTAATTCTCTCCAATAGGTAGGCTCTTTCGTTTAAAAAAAAAGACCAATATATTGCTAAATTTCGATTAAAGCTTTTACTTTCCTAAAAAACAGATAATCATTAATTACTTTTGAATTCCTCCACTGTAAGGTGCGCACGCACAACATTAGTAACCTGCTAAGATTCTGAGCCTCCACGAGCCCTTCCAGGGATACCACCTCGAAAACGAGCCTCCATTGCAATTTACAAGTCATGGCACTAGGTGCCTAAATGGATTTTAAAGAAGTGAATTATCGAAAAACTCCATGGACGAACCAACTTTATAAAGCGTGATTGAACCTTCGGGTTGACAACTCAAGAACAACCCCTTTGTAAGTGTCAACTCCACTATCTTGGTGGAAATACTCTAAGCATTGGTGTCTGTCCATAAGCCTAAGGTGTTCAACACCACTAGCTTGGCAACAATATTCTAAGACTTTGTTCAACACCAAATCCGTGGTGGCAATAGTCTAGGCCTTGGCACTAAATCCAAAAGCATTGAGCGTTCAACGCCAAATCCTTAGTGGCAACAGTCTAAGCATTATCGCCAAATCCACAAGCCTAGGTGGTCAACGCCACATGCGATGCTCACCACTTCCCATTCCCATTCCCCTCCCCCCTCCTCTTCCTTTTGTCTCTCATATACCCCTTATTGTATCTTTCCCTTTTGCAAACGGTAACAACTTTTAAAGTTAAAATATGTATAACCTTTCAAAGTTAAAAATGTATGACCTTAAAGATTAAAAAAAATACAACCAGTTAAAGTTTTAAAACAACCTTATAAGGTAAGGTGCCAGAAGGCTTCCCCCCGCCCGCCTACCGCATGTCGCTTTTTAGAACATTGTGTAGTCGTGCCACATGTCCAAGGAAGATGCCATGTAGCCATTAAACTTCAAAGTCAGTCTTGTTCATGTTGATCCACTGGCTTATATTGGCATAACCATCGACAAAGTCGGCCTCCCAGCCCCTTTTTCCAGTCGAGTCTCAGCGCCTCGACCTCCTCTAGCTCCAGTTGTTTTTCCACTTGCGTCAACTCCTTCTCTAGTTGGTAGTTGCAATAAGTTGCATTGTGAAACTAGGATTCATGCATTTCATGAAGCTTTTGCTCTTTTGTCAAAAAGCTCCCAACTCGCTCTTTGACATCCATGATAATAAGCAGGTTCTTCTCTAAATCAACGGCAGTAATCTCAAAGGCTCACACTGTGTCTTGAACACAAACCTCCTCATCACAGTCCGACAAGTGTGTAGTTTTGCAATCTCAACGATTTTGAGTCCTATGCTTCTAGTGATCTGATTGGGACTTGGAGGCTTGCAAAGCCTGTCAGATGTGTTCACCACCAGCATATATATGGAGGCAAATCAACAAATCTTGCTTATTGAGGAAATAAACCAGAAATAGAGAAAGAAGCAACCTGTGCCTTCTAGAGATTGTCAAAAATAATTTCCAGCTCATTATCGACCAAAGAGTCCTCTCAATACTCTAGCGCCAAGATGTAGCCCCTTCAAGTTTTGATTGGGCTCCCTCTTTTGAAGGGTCCCCTAGCTTCCGTATGCTCGAGGACTGTCTTTGTGGGAGTTACCACTCAAAAGCCTGCTAACAGGAAGCTCTAGTTGGCCTACTTTGGTTGCTGACCTAGCACCCTCCTCCGCTTCTCTTGTAGGAGCCCCTTTTTAGCTAATACTGATCAAACGTTTCTGCTTTTGCTCCTCATTCGCCTTGATTAGATCAGGGTTAAACTGATGCCTTTTTATTCCCACACCAGTCAATTGTAAACCCCACAGAGAAGGGAGATATGAGAATGAGAAAGTCACAAGTAGTGAACAATACCTTTGGGAGAAGCACAATTGAAGGGTCATCGCTTGTGTCCTCTCTCCTAGAGTTACGGCCTAGTCCTAGGTGCTCGGCAATATGTGTTAAGGAATGGTGGATAGGATAGGGGGAAAATGGTCACCTCGGTCTTGAAGATCTAGGAGGATAATGCGATGACGTCCTGACAAACCTTTCCACAAGCACCACCATGTTTATAGGCTTACGACATGCACATTATCACCGTGATGTTTTCCCCTTCTTTCAGATCCGGTACCTGTACTAAACCAGCTGCAAAGCAGAAGAAAATTCCAGAAAAAGAATTATGGAATAAAGAAAAAGCAAGAATCAACTTCAAAATATACAACTTCAGGTGATAAAATTCTATTTTCAAAATATCTGACTTTACATCATTAAAATTGTAACTATCTTCTTCAATAAAGAATAAGTCTTTTATAATGAACGAAAATCTAATCCTACTAAGAGTTCAATTTACATTTCTTACTAAGGCAAAATAGTTAAATTAGAAGTCTAAACTAACTATGCTACCAAGTTTTGATTTAATTAAAAATATACTATTTTGTAAACTCGAATCTGGACCTCTCTATTTTTATTTCCATCATATTAATAGTTACAATTCAAAATTATCAAATTTACTTTGCAGGCGTAACATTTATCATGTTAATCCAAGACAAGAGCACTTAATATAATAATGTAGCACTATTGTTCTAATCATGCACAAAATCAATCTAAACTACTGCTGAATGGCTAGAATTTTTTCAGCCACTAAGTGGGAATTTCAACAGATCTCGAATAGTAAAGGCCTGCTTGAGCCACAACACAAACCTAGTAACCTACACAACTATATAATGCTGTCAAAGTGTTAATGTATGTAGATATACAATTTGATAAATGTAAGAAGCATCGTTCATGAGTTATATTGAAATACATACCTTGCCCTCATCAGAATCGGAATGACGTTGAGGGAACACGACCCTCATGTCATTATACAAGTAGAAGCGCCTATCCCCTTCAACGTTTATATTGCTTCTTTCTGGTGCAGAAAAGGGATCCGATTTGGTCCTCTGGACTGTCCTCGAATTTTTCTTGGGAAAGGGGCATGAAAAACGGAGATGAAGAGCATAACGCAGAACACCAGAACCAGTAGTATCGTTCACCTTTGAAGGGCTACATACAGGTTTACTTTTAGGTGCACAGGATGTCTTTAAAGAGATGTTGTCGACTCCAGAATTTATTTGTTCACTACTGTTTAACTCGCTACAAGGCGCGGCCACCAGGTTGACAATTTCTTGAGATTCTTTATGACCACCGTTCCCAAGTGTAGAAGCTGATGAAGATGCCAGAGTGACCTTTTGGCGCAGAAATGTCTGTTAAATAAAATGCATAGAGAAACAATCAACATGAGAATCTTGGTTCACACTAACAAAAATACTAGAGATTTTGACGTAAACTACACATCAAAAAACTCCTAAAAATATCTAACACACACTTTTAGAGAGAGAAATACTCTTTTCTATTTCAAAATTCAAGTCTCCCTCAAATGAGGCCTACAAGGAGGTATTTAAAGGGAAGGAGTAGTTTAGGCTCCAAGCTAAGGCCCTAATTACAAAAATGCCATTGCTACTCCTTACCTCTAAATACAATAACAAAAATAAAGGAAAATACAATAACAAAAAAAAAATGACAAATAATCCCTAAAAAGGGAACCATTTCCATAAGATTTTTTTTTGACAATTCTTATTGTAACAATAATAACAAAGAAATGAAACAAGTCATTCTGAAAAAGATGGTAAGGCTCATAGAATTCAATAAATTCACATAATTACTCCTGTCAATGAACTCTGCTCATAAGTTTTGACCTACCTTGGTACCAGCTGGCATGTCACTCAAATCATAGTTACAAAAGAAAGTATGAATAGGTGTCTTTTCTGGATTGCTGAGAACCTGTCAAACGTAATTCAGTTTATCAGTGTAAGTTAGCTTGATATACTCTGTTTGGCCCATTACCTAGCAATTTGAACTTTAAGGTGAGATGGTAAGTTAATAGGGTCTCAGAGCTCAATACAATATTATTAGCTACATCATGATGGTAACAACATATCTAGCTTTCTATCACAATACCCAATTAAAGTTTGTCATATATCTTAGTTGCTTGCACAACAGACTCTCTTCCCCTTGGATCCCTTGCATGCGGGTATGTGGAGTTCTCAAATTATGTGAAGTATTAAGATTTTGGCACCATCACATTGCCGTTTGTCTCTTCCTTCCTTGCAGCTAGCAAAATTCTACATAAAGTCCCACACCAATCGCTTTCTTGTTGGCAAATTTTCAATGTTTTTGTTGGTGCTTTGTGTGTTTGAGGGGGTAATAGAGTTATATATATATGTGTATATATAATAAAACACAATGGTGTGTGTAGAAAAAAGTGTTTTCGTGTGTGAGGCAGACAAGTAGGGGTTGAGATTTAATGTTAGGAGAGACAAATAGTTGGTTGAGGAAATGAAGGGTTTAAATTATAAGATGAAGAGAAAATATCAATTTTGTCCCCAAACAATGCTTTGCAGACATGAAAGCGTGAAGGGCTTTTATGTCATGCATAGGACTTTGACGTCTTAGACATGCCCCTCCTATTCACGTGACTGGGTAGAGTATTGTGGGTAAAAAATCTTTCACCTTTTTAAAACTCTTCGACGCATCTTCCCACACACACTACTTACTATTGACGTAAACTATACACCAAAGGCCCAAAACAAAACAAATACAAATTCTAGAGAGAGAATCAAAGAATTTCTTATATTCAAGATAGAAGCTCTCTCCAAATGAGGAGTACATGGATATTACTTGCTAATCAAGTAATTACCTAAATGACTCAAAAGAACAGGTATTAACAAAAATATACCTATTTGTTCCAAACATGCTAGGAAACCAATTAAAAGGAATAAAAGAACTAAAATAAAAGAACAAAAATATAAATAAAAGGAAAATAAAATGGGAGTCCCATCACTCTCCCCCCTAAAAAAGAGTTCGTCCAACTCAAAAAGTAAGGCCCACTGAGTCACCGTCCAAGATAGTAATCAATGCATGTTTGGGAGGCTCTTCAGACTCATTAAGATACTCCGGTGAATGCTCCATCGCTATAAGGGCACGGCAACGCGGGAGAGAGCACTCTGAAGCTCGGTGTCTAACATTACCACAATTGTAGCACCGGAATATAAGAGGACCCGAATGTGGCACCGCGAAAGTAGTGGTAACTGGAGTAGTGGTAGAAGAGGGCGACACCAATACTGGAGGAGGAGTGGAAGCAGAAACTGACGGAGATGGAGCTCGATAGGCTGGAGGAGCTGCTGGTGCCGCGTGTTACGCCTCAACCTTCAGAAAGCTCGGTATCTCTCTCAGTCCTAGATCACGCTGAATATATGGTTAAAGTCCCAAAATATGGCGGGCGAGCCCTGGTACAAAGCTCCACTCCACCACCGTAGACGTCTCCTATAGGAGGGACTGGATGCGAGCAAAAAGTTCGTGCTCATATGTCGTTAGTATGAATGAATCTTGAAGAGCGGCCTTTAGCCCGGGCCATGCCTAGATAGGAGGAAGTCCTGCAACTATCCGGCGATAGCAAAGATCGTTCCACCAAACTCGGACGAATCCTTGAAATTTAGTGGCCGCAAGGAGAACACAAGAGCGGCCCTGAACCCGCTTGTAATCAAAAACCGTCTCCATAACAGCCAACCAATCAATCATATCATCGTGGGAGAATCGTCCGTCGAACATAGGAACGTTTATTCGTATATCCCCATGGAGACTTCGAGAAAGTAACTGGAGCGCCATCGATAGAGGCGCTTCATCCTAATGAGCATCAAGGCCCATCACATCACCTGGCAAAGTTGCGGTATAATCAGCAGGTAATGGTTGCATCTGGACAGGTGGTGGATAAGGAGTATGAACATGCTGAGCCTCGGGAGGTGTTGAAGGACCGCGACGATAATGGGGACATGTGCTAATCAAATGGTCACGCTCTCCTCAATAAAATCACTGGCGGTCCCGTAGTGGTACGAAATGAGCAGCACCAGGTGAAGAAGGGGGAATCCACTCCAAGACGTTGAGGTGAGTATCCACGGCATCGAAGGATGAAGAGGAGTCGAAGTGAAGTAGGAAGAGATCGTGGTGGGAAGGTGTGTGGGAGGGCAGTGGTATATATGGTGGTGGGTGAGGGTGTAAACGTAGATCAAGGTGTAAGGAACCAAAAATATCAAAATAATCGTTGAAATCATAAGGTTGCCCATGGCGATCTCAAGGGGGGGAAAAGACTAGCCGAGGTCAGGTGGGCTCCCGAAGGGTTCGGGTTGATCGCCGAGATGTTCAAAATTTCTGAACAAGACGAGAGGGTCAAGATTTCCAATTTTCTATTGAATCTGGGGCTGGCCGACATTTTCAGGTAATCCAAAGGGTATTCCCAGTTGGTCGGGATTGCCAAGATGTCCGGAGAGGTCAATAATGTCGGGTCGACCGAGTAAGGCGGGCAATCCAGAGACTTCGCAGGTTCCAGACAGTTTGTTTGGATTATTTAGGCCAAGATTTTGACCTTTTCGGAGAAAATTGGATTTCTCCAGGTTTGGGTTTATGGGATTTGCACCGCGGTGTTCAGATGTTGGGGGGCCAGCCTGTAGGGTCCAAGAATCCGCCCATAGCCAAAGACTTTCGACTTGCTGGCGCAACCTAAAGGACCAGAAAATCCGGTTTGTCCGATAAAATCCGACCTGTACCGTGAGACGCAGGGCTCTGTCGCAATTTATGGGTCGGAAACCCCTGTTTTGGGGCCTGGATTGCTATCGATTTGGACGTAGGGGAGAAGACCTGGATTTTCTGTGGGACCAACCTGGTGGGTGGCCCCCTCGGCAGAGGCAGGTCGCCTGGGGTTTTCGAGTGCTATTAATTTTTCGGTACCTTCAATGGGTTCGAATTGGTTGCCTATTGGTTCTTTTCCATTTCTTCGGAAAGGTGGTTCATCCTCAGTAAGTGGTTGTTTTGTGGTGAGGAGACGGAAGAGAGACTCAAATTTCTTGTTGAATTCTAGGGTTTGTTAATCCATCTTGTTGCTTAATTCTTGAATCTCTTCTTGTTGTTGTTTTGATTTTCTTTTAGCCACTGAAAAAGTAGTGTACGATTTTGATTATCTACACACCAATACACTAATCGAGGGGAACGACACCTAACTCTGATACCAATTTGATGTAAATTACATGTCAAATGCCCAAAACAAAACAAATACAAATTCTAGAGAGAGAATCAAAAAATTTCTTATATTCAAGATGAAAGCTATCTCCAAATGAGGAGTACATGGATATTTATATGGGTGTCATTACTTGCTAATCAAGTAATTACCTATATGACTAAAAAGGGTAACTAGTAACAAAAATATACATAATTAGTCCCAAACATGCTTGGAGAGCAATTAAAATGAATAAAAGAACTAAAATAAAAGAACATAAATAGAAATAAGAGGAAAATAACATGGGATTCCCATCAATTATTATTATTACTTTTTTTTGTGTTCAGAACACTACTTTAATTCAAGCGCATTGCTTATATCATTTTCTTTTAGGTGGCGGAAGCCAGAACATGTACCGTATGTACCGTTTGAACAGAGGTTTTTAACTGTTGGGGAAAAAATGCTAGCTCTTAAAAACGAAATGCTTTAAGGTCAAATAATACTAGGGTTTGGTCAAATCACTTCACCCATCTCTCTCTCTCGTGAGAGAGAGAGAGAGAGAGACTGAAAATGTATTTTTTGATTCTGAAGTTTTTATGTCTAATGTTGACTACCACCTCCAGCAGATGTGAGACTGAAAAGAATGACCACTATCAAATGTATTTTTTGATTCTGAAGCCCATTTATTTGTGAATCTAGATATATTATTAATATGGTTCTTTTTTGCACATCTATGCCAAACCGCACTAAGGTATATGGTAGATTTCACAATCCAATCTGAAAATAACGGTGAGACACTGATTCTCTCTGTACAATGTCGGTATCTCTCTCTCTCTCACACACACACATCCTTTTACTCACCCAGATCCAAGTTTTCAAATATGGTTTCTAAGTTATTTATGATGTTTGAAAAACTACGGGATGCATTTGAAATAAGCCTCAAAATTTGAATATCTCTGCTCATAGGTTATAGAATGGCTATTCCTTTTTTTTCTCACGCATGTTTAAAAAATTATTGAATATATCTAAATAATTTCTTTTGTGGAATATGATCAGATTGATAATGGGTTGTCATCTATCATTGGTGTTTGTAGAATTGGGTTTGTCCATGTTCGAGTGTACATAGGCTCTAATTGTTTTAAACTTTACACAGAACAAATCACCATATAAATCACCCTGTGTGCTTGATCCATTCCATCTATCTACTTAAAACTTTACACAGATCTTTATCTCTATATTTTTAAATGGCGATAATGAAATGTTTGAGATCATAAGTAGGCAAGCATTAAAGAGGTTCGATTACGCCATAAAAACTAGCCCCTGTATTTTTTGTTTCTTCCTTACCGACCATGCATTTCCATTTTTTAATTAGAAAAAATTTACCATTTATTTCTATGTCTTTTTAATGCAAACATGTGTGGATTAAATAAACTAACATGTGCTAGATGCTTTCCATAACTTTGTAGAATTAATCCTTAGGTTATGTTGAATGAAAAGGGGTACCAGTTGTACGCGCCCTTTCATAGGTACACGCAGGCGGCTATTTTCCGATTGAGAGTCACCAATGCTAAGACTTCTCTTCATCTTTGGACCTTTACACTTGTTTGATGAATGACCTGCAAGGTCTATAGATGAATAGTACAGCAAGTAGTTATCTCCGTTCAAGCTTGTTACGGAAAATGGAAGTTTCTGCGGGTGTGGTGAGAAATTTCCTCCCGTAATGTTAAGAACAGCAAGGAAACCATCAATTTTCTGCATGTGAAGAAACACAACAAAGTATAACAAAATCTGAATTTATATGAAGTTTGAAAAGCAATTTTTTCTACTAAACAAGCTTATAACACCTAAGTTCATGGAGAATCAACAAATTTTAAAATATAAAAGAAAGGAAAATAAGTCACAATAATGAAATATGAACACTAGCCTGACTAACTATTCCAGATGCTAACCGCCCAGATAACAGGGACTCCTCAAATGAACCCACCAAGGACCTTCTAACAGCAAGTCCACTCAGAGTTCTTCCCAACTTGGCACGTGGGTTAGCAACAGTTGAATCCTGAACCCAATCTTCTCCCATGGAAGTAATACTTTCAGGGGTGAACCTATCAAACTTCTTTTGCAAAAGTTCAACCTCGGACAATGATTTGCAACCCATTCTATAGTCCTCTTCTTTATGGGCAAATAAAATGTGTGAGAAAGTTCCATCAAGCGACTGTTCCATATCCCTTAAGGTTAAACAGCTGTCATCTAACTCTTTGCTCAAATCACTACACCGTTCAGAACATTTCATCCTTCCAGAGAATTTCGGACCAAGAGGGGACAAAGACAAAGGTGATGAGACCACTTTTCTTCCTGGCGTAATAGCTATGGACCCATTTTGAAACCTTTTATTAGTTGTTCCTTCAAAGTATTTTACTCCAGGTGAAGATGACGAGAGACCGAGAGGTCGGGCCTCCTTTTTCTCAAGCAAAGGGCCATCGGTGAAAAAATTGAAATCTGTCCCACAATGCTCGCTCTGTGAAATATTCCTTTCTGGGAAACTAGATGTGGACCAAATCAAAGGACTAATATAATTGGAGTTGCCTATATTAGCTTTTTTGTGCTCTTGTAAAACGGTAACGTTATATTTGTTACTGTTGACGTGGGAAATGTCGTTATGAGCGATTCTGCCAATATTGAGAGATTCACCACTAAATTGATCTGGTAAAAGCATGCTATTCAAAGGCGACAGTAATCGCTTCCTAACTAAGGACCCATTTGGCTCGGTTCCACTATCATCCCCAGTAAACACAGTAGATGAATGAACACCAGAAGATTGGTTTCCCTCAAACACATTAGCCTTTGATTCAAAACCCACAATCCTGGAAACGGGACTCTGAACATTACGTCCAGCTTTCGAACAAAACGAATTGTTTTTCTCTATAGAACCAATCTTCAACCTATGAACATTTGTGTGACCATCTTTATGGATATTCACAGCACCTGGCTCCCGTGGAAGTTCCCTTGAAGAAGAGTATTGGAATTCACCTGTCACGCGATTGCCGAGGTGCCCTAAATAAATTCCACTCATGTCACAGCTGCTCAAACCAGCAAAGCGAGATGGGGTTTGCACGAATGTGCTCAACGATGCTGCCACTTCCTCAGCGATCGTGCTGGAGGAGACTCGAGGCAAGCCCATAATAACTAAAACCGAATATATTGTTCTTCTAAAATTTCTGAAGTTCCTCAAACTGTTACCTTATCCACTCCAACACAACATTTCCTCTTATCTAACTGTAGTTCCACAAGGGATCAGAATAGTTTTCATGTTCCTCAGGAACATATAAGGAATTCAAGTTCCCCGTTCCATTAGCTCAGTTGGGGAAGATCGAACATGATATAGAGAGTTGAACACGACAGACCTGGCTTTCATATCTATGGTAGATTGATCCAAACACAAAACAGCCGTCATAGCATAGCACAGGGATTCATGATTTAATTTACAAGACCAAGGGCCAAACCTGAAATCATGTTGAAAGGGAAGTCAGTTCAAGAGAAGCACATTAACATTAACATCCCGTGGCATACTCTACCTGAAAACGGAAAGAGGGATGGAGGAAAATATACTAATCATAAACTAGACTAGGGTTGTCATTGAAAAGCTTCCAGGATTTGGAAGCCAAATTACTTGATCATTCAGGTAACATGATTTGCATAAAGCTGGTTAATCCAGCTATGTCGTATTACAATAACGAAATATAAAGTCTTTTTCTATCATTTCAATGAAGTAGATGACATTGTTTTATAATATGAACCATGGCTTCTTTAATCTCCATAATTACTTTGATCAAACACCAAAAATTAGCCAAAACTTCCTCCAATCTTCATCAATGACAACTATAGTAATGTATTATGTACAAACATTATCCAAAACGGTAGAAATCATGAGCAGTTTTTAAGAGGAAAAAAAACATTCGGATTGGCAAGTAAATGCTAATTACTACTTCAAAATCCATTAAATAATGTCAACAACCACCTTAAAAGAAAATTATGAAGCAATTACTATCATGCCGATCTCATGACTTAAAAGCATAGCCTAACCACATTTGTTGACTTCATCAACACTCACAAACTTGCCAATTTAGGGGAATAATTACTCCGTTTGGCTTCCGAAAATATGTTGGGAAAGTAACAAATGTTTGAAATTTCAGTCTTCATTTCTCATTATAAGAAATCCGACAGAACCAAAAAAAAAAAAAAAAACTTGCCGAACTAAGCACCATACATTGGGTAGCCGAGCAAGAGTAACAAAAAAGCTACATAGCACTGAAAAGGTTCATTTCAGAATCTCTGTAGTAATAAATATCACTTGAATAAAAAAAATAATAAACAATCTATGTCGATAAAATCAGAGGAGAATATCAAACGAAGAAATAAATTAACAAAAGTAAAACACCAACAACAGTGGTAAAAGCTGCGATCATTTATTTGCCAATATATATGTATACATACGTTCGAAACACAGATCAGACCCATCGGAAATATTGATGGATAGTGAAGTAAGCAAAAAATAATTGTTCGGTTTTGTGTTGTCCTGGAGGTTGTTCCGATTTTCGTCCCTTTGTTTTGTTTTTTCCTTTTTCTTCTCTCTGTGTCTTGTTTTTATGTCTTGGTGTGTGTAGATAAATTATAGACAAGGGTGGAGGGTTATGGATGGATGGGTCATGGATGTAAAACCGTAAGGGCATGCCACAGTTGCGGCTCTCTTTTGTCACTCATTTGTAGCCAGCATTGCCCTCCCTCTTCTTATCTTTCACGTACCAAAACACCACACATGTCAAACCACCATTTTGACACTTTTGTTGAGGCTCCTACCTCCACCGCACAAACTTAGATCATGTATTTTTAATAATAATGATGATGATACGTTTATCGTAACTTAGTACCTAATTGACACTAAACTCATTTTATTTATTTGTATCGCAATAAGGATTTCCTCGGGGTACAAATTAAATCAAATGTGTTTGGTATTAATTTGATATTAAATTCTCGTAAGTGTATTGTTACATTTTTAATAATTACTTCTTTTTACTAACTATATAATTTAACATATTTTATTATTTATTTTTCTTCAATAAATTTCATATAAACTATTTCTATTTCAATAAATCTTATTTGTATATGTATAAATTAATGAATGGACTCTTAATAATTTTGGGAATATTAATGTCAATTTGATAAAATACGATAGTTATGAGACGGATTAGTATTGACTCTCTTCACCTGTTAATACCTAGTAAGACTCGTTAAAATTTATTAATTTAAGTAAATAAGATATATTATAAAGAGTTTGGGTCGCTTAATATTAATTTAATCATAACAAAATTTACGAAATTAGAGAGTTAGTAATGGCAATGAATTAATGGGTCTAATTGTGTTTAAAAATGAGTTAATATGTCTAATTTACTATGATTCAAAGTAATTCATTATCTTAATAGGTAATAACGGATAAACACGACAAGACACGTTAAGATAACGGGTCGGGTTTGAATATCGTTTTTTCACGAGATAAAAACGTCACTCGTTTAGACACGAATCCGATGAGACTCGAATACGACTCAACGCACCCCGTTGACAGGTTTAGCCCCACCCCCACCGCACCCCACCCCACCCCACCGAAGACTCACCGAAACAATCCGTCGGAGAAGCTCGTCGAAGGACGTCGGACATACTCGTTGGAGTGCTTCTCTCTCCTCATTTATCTCTCTCTCTCTCCGTCTATTTTTTTCCTTTTTCTAGTTCGCGTCAACGGCACAATCGTCGAAGCTAGATAAAAAGTTTTTCGCCAAAAAAAAATACAGTTTTCGCCGAAAAAATGGAGATTCTAGAGAAACAGTAAATTTATCTGTTTCAATTTTTCGTCAAACAATATCGAATATAGGTGTTGTTTTATAGATATTGACGAGTAAATTCTAAATATATAAATTTTGTGAATTTTGAATTTGTAGATTTAAAATTATGGACGTTTAAAATTTTAATAGTTTTTTTTTTTTGAATAACGAGGTAGTTAAAGCATTCCCGATGGGTATGTCAAATTTGGTCATTGGTAGGGCAAATTAAGATATGAAAAGCAAAAGAAATCCTGCACGTATATGTTAAATTTGGCCAAAAAATAACCTAAAACGATAACGTTTAACTACGAGAGTGAAATGAGAAATACAATAAGAGTGTGTTTGGGAGCCTCAATTTCATTGTTTGAAATTAAAATTGAAAATTTTATATTTTAAATTTTAAAAATATTTCAATTACAATTTCATGTCATGAAATTGAGTTTTCAAAGGCGCCCTAAATATTAAAGTTGATAATGGCATATAGCTTTTAATCAATTACATGGGCATACCACTTTTGCCTTGAAACCAACTTTGGTAAAAATTAAAGAGTTTGTAAACTTGAAGGAGGAATACCATATCAACCCATAAATTTAACAGTTTACAAGACGCGGTGGAATTTTTTTTAACCAAATTTAATAATTAACAATGGTGTTAGCAATGCTCATAGCTGTCAAATATATTTTCAAGATATGTTAATCATTTTAATGCGTTGAATTGATAAAATAAAAAATTTGCTATCATTAATCCACTCAAAAAAATCTCTTACATCATTAACCAAATAAATAAAACTTAGGGACATATACCAAATAGTCCCTCGGACATTTTTTAATACCCATTTAATCAAAACTTTTTTATTTTGCCTCAAAAAGTCATTTACCACATATTTTGGAGAGGGAGTGCCGCTGGCGTGGACCTCTAAAAATAAGAGGATATTGAGTGCTTGAGGGACTAAATGGGTTAAACTAAAAATATGTGCCCTTTTTAAAAAATATATATTTATAGTAGGGACTATTTAATAATTGACCCTAAAACTTATTACATATTGCCTGTAAAAATATCCATTCTATTAATTATTCCTGACTTGGTTGATTAGTTCTTTAATTTAAGTACATATAAGATATTTCTTATATTACTTGGATCAATTATAAGTTTAGAAAATTTTAATGAATTTTTATAGTTAAGTCCTTTCAATAAGGGTCGACCATTTTGTCTGGCCTTATCACTATTTTATCTACTTGCTCATTTGGATATCCAATGTGTTTTGTCAACCTACAGCAATACATGATACACCGTCACGATGTTTTTATTGAATACAAAATGACACATATCACGGATGAAATGAATTGCATTACTTATAGTTATTCATAATCTTTTTCTAGAAGTTTCATAAAAGTCATTGCGGAATTTAGTGTAGAAATTTCATAATATATGGATGGAATATTTGCATTTTACATTTTTTATGCAGAATTAATTTTAAAAGTAACCTTAAAATTGATAATGTTAGAATTTTCAAAATTATTATTAACGCTTAACTTTCAAATTGTGCTATAATATCGTCTCATCCTCTGACTTTTTAAAATTTAATTACTTTGTTCAACTGTTTTGAAAATATCGGACAATACATTTTCTAAAACATTTCACTCATCGTGAGCCTCGGAAAAAAAAAGGTTGCCCACTGTGTATTGTGAAATCATTAAACACAGGTGGAACTATATTATGCTTAATTTGTACAAACTAATCTTGACAAATATCGGAGCTAAAAGTTAGCGTTAAATTATTTCAATATGTTGTTTTAATTAAATTGACCACTTATATTAAAATTTTGATATTCGAGTTATTAATTGCTTTCGTGTCATACAAACAAAACACCAGTAAACATACATTCACTCTCTTGTAAAAGTGATTTTTAAGAGATTTTATAACATAATTTTATTGTGAAAATAAAGTCATAAAGAGGTACCATTTTCTTGTTGGGATGTTATTATTCATGTAAAAATAATGGGACATATACCAAATAGTCCCTCGGACATTTTTTAATATCCATTTAGTCCAAACTTTTTTATTTTGCCTCAAAAAGTCCTTTGCCACATATTTTGGAAAGGGAGTGCCGCTGGCGCGGACCTCTAAAAATAAGAGGATATTGAGTACTTGAGGGAGTAAATGGGTTAAACAAAAAATATGTGTCCTTTTTAAAAAAATATATATTTATAGTAGGGACTATTTAATAATTGATCCAAAAATAATTCACTAATGTGGAGGGCTGGCATTAATTGATCTTTTCCACACCTGAATCAAGTGAGAAAAGGAAAAGTTAATGTGGGTTTAATAATAAATTATAATTCAAAACTCAAACAGCAAGTAGAATTTATTCAATTGAAATGAGTGGATTAAGAAGGTGGGCAACTACTGGCGTTCTTGTACTAGAAGGCAGTGTTTATCATTAAAGCCAAACAAGCTGCAAACCTTCTACCACAAATCAGTGTGCCCCAATAATAATTGTTTGTGGTAAAGAGACGTGTCTAACTTCGACACAACCCTCACTGATTTCTTCGATACAAGGAACCTTTGTATTTTCTTTTTTTTTTTTTTTTAAATAATATCAGAGTGTCTATTGTACCACAGTGATTAATCAGTGAAACTGATCCAAAAATTTAAGACTGTTCCATGTCCAAAACGAAAATCAAACTCCGATATTTAATTAAGAGAAGAGAAGCCCTATCACTCCACCACACCGTGAATTGGAACCTTTGTATTTGAATTGAATCAACTTTGTTGCTTTGTACTTGGTCGGTTCTTTTGAGGCGGCCAACTGCTTAATATAGAAAACAAATTGGTCTATCAAACCTAATTCCGCTAGCTATCACGTCTCCCATACACCGAACTAGCGTTTAACTTGATTAAAGTTCATTCTAGATCAATTTATAAAGTAATTTAACTAAATTTCAATATATTTTAATTTTTATGTCAACTTTGACAAGATAAAATTATATTAACAATTCGTTTGATTATCATTATTTGTCATGATAAATGGTAAATAAATTGACAAATAAGGTATTTGTTTATAATTTGGTGTGTTTGATTGCATAATTTGTCGTGTCATTGTTTGTCTGTGTACAACAATCATTATGCATAAGGTGTTGGCAAACTTTAGTTACCTATTTGAGTGATAAATAATTGTTCACAAATTTGTTAACTTCTTAAACGATTTTAATGTTAAAAATAATTTAAAAATTGCTATGAATATTTAAAAATAATTTAAAACTGTTTTCTTTTTTTACAAAAAAAAACTGTTTTCTTATTTTACAATAAAAAAAACTGTTTTCTTATTTTACAACAAAAAACCCTGTTTTTCTACCCAAAAAAAAACTGTTTTTTTTTTAATTTACAAAAAAAACTGTTTTCGTTTTTTACAGGAAAAACAAAAAAAAATGTTTTCTGATTTTACAAAAAAATGTTTTCATATTTTACAAAAAAAAAAAAAACAGTTTTCTTATTTTACAAAAAAAAAATGTTTTTTTATTTTACAAAAAAAATTTGTTTTTATTAATAAAAACAGTTTTCTTATTAAAATGTTTTCTTATTAAAATGTTTTGCCTAAAAAACTTGTTTTACCTCATTTGGTGTTTGATAGTCTAATATGAGAAAAACAATATTTGTCATTCAAAATTTGTCATGCCAACTCTTTTGCCCAATTCAAACTAAACGGACCCTAGGAGAAAAAATAATAAGGACCATGATATATACGTAGCAAATTTGTAGATACATATATAAAATTGTCAGCTTAATTTTGGAACGACATTTGTCACATTTACGAATTGCCACGTGTCATTATCATTATTCTAAGTAGTATTACTAACCGCCATATATACTACTAACATTTTCAAATAACTCATTCATTCACTGAACCATTTTAATACTTTCGACGCCTTTTCAATTTCTTTTTGAGTTATCATTTTCTAATATTCCAATTCACGTTCCCTTCTCTTTCACGGTTTCGATTCTGCCCTCTTAAAAAAATATTTCCTACTCCCTTCAATTAGAAACTCTCTCTCTCTCTCTCTCTCTCTCTCTCTCCCCCTTCCCCTTCCCCTTCCCCTTCCCCTTTCCCAAAGTATACAAAACCAACCACTTTCCCTCTCATTTCTTTTAATATCCTCATCCATATTCCCACCGCCACCAACAACAATGACCACAACTAGATTTCCTTATCAATGTGTTTTAGAATCAACTAAGGTAGTTTTTCATTATATTTGACCTTTTATGCATTACTTTACAATTTCTTTTTTTGATTTATTTAATTCTACCAAAGAAGTGTAAATTTATGATTCGGGTTCTCATTGAAATTAAAGTTATATGTAAACAGTCAAAAAGTTCGAGAAAAAGTTATTAACTAAAAATTTTATGTTAACATATTTCTTTATGGCTATATTGATTTTTTTTTTTCATTTCCATATTTGAATTATGGTTATTTATACAAGTTTCTGATAAAGGCTCTTTTAAAGTTAAGAGAATTATAAAAACATCTGAGAAAAGATATTTAAAAGCGTTTAATGAAATTAATTTGAATGTAATATATGTAAATTCTCAAAAATATTTTAAAATGGAAGGTACATATTTCTTCCATTCCACTTCGAGTTATTAAGGAGCTTTAATTTTTTTTCCTTTATTCATTTATGTATTATGCATACAATATGTTTGTGTACTATATTAATACTTTTAATTTGTAATTATACTTTGTTGTTTTATATCATATATATGCATAAATTTGATCATGTTTCTTTTATTTTAATACCTCTATTATAAGAGATTTTATCAAGTGTGCAAGTGAATATAATGAGTATTTCCATAAGCAACAATAACATGATGTATTGGGATTTTTTTTTTGTTTTTTAGCAAAAGGGATTTGTATATTAAGAATCCTTGATTATTCAAATAATCCTTATGATTTTGAGAGATCATCTTAAGAAGAAGTTCTAGACCAGTTACTTTTTACCTTTGCAATTTTAATAATTTATGTAAAATTTGAGAGATTTTCCAACTTCACCTTGGCCCATTTTTATGAATTGTAAATATTTGCTAAATTATTTTGACAAATTCCTCATAATTGTTATAACAAAAAAAAAATTGCAAAGTAAAGGCCTATGATTCAGTATATAGTGATGGCATAGTCCTTCTCTTATTATATATATCTCATTGTTTAATTTTTTTAGCACATATTAAATTATGTCATATTTAATATCTCAAGGTATTATTGTTATATCAAATAATCATTGAATTTATTTTATTATAGTTCTAAAACTTTGTTTCTTTAGTTTTAATAGATTCAATTGCAATAGTTGTTGTGGCTTAGTAAAATCATTTGATTACCTTCTTTTATGATGTAAATTTCTAGATCAAATTTTCTTTATGCTAATATTGTTTTTATATTTCTTATAATTAGTTTATTACTAGACGCATATTAGATGTTTCCCAATTGTGTTTCTCTATAAGGGTCATTTTGATTTTGATGTTAGGGTGGATGGAGTCAGTCACCAGAAATCTTTAATAAACAAAAAAGTTAGGAGTCCCCCAAACCCCTTAACCCATATTATACTCTTTAATGTCTGGAGTAATATTTATACTATATGAATTTGTTTCCCCCATTCAATCTATTTGCTTTATCTACAGTCAATAGTGATCTATATAAAAGTTTCAATTTTAAATTATTTAGGCCCTGTTTGGTTGTCCCAAAATTGTAAATTGTATCATTAATAAATTGCCCCATTTACAAATTGACTCATTAATTGTGTTTGGTTTCATTAATGAAATGATTCATTAATTGTCCCATTTTAGCTCATGTGCAAAATCTGAAATTGGATCATTTCACAAAAAATGTGAAATGAATCCATTTGAAATAGAAGTCACATTAAGTGCATGTCCCCTCCCCCCCTTCCTCTTCCCCTCCCCCTCTCCCTCTCTCTTTCCCTCCCCCTCTCTCTTGATTTGTTTTTATATTTTTTTCATAGAACCTTAACATCAATTTCAAATTACCAAACATCGTGTAAAATTGGATTTAACTCATTTCAAATTCACTCATTTATAATTCACTAATTCACAATGAAACAATTTACATAATCAAACAATTTGCGCAACCAAACTGGGCCTTAGAGTATTGGAAAGAGATTTATTTTAAAGTTATTTTATGTTGTAAACTATGTTCATTCTTGAAACTTTTGTTCAAAAAATAGTTGAAACAAAATGTAAAAATAGAAAAGAAAGAAATAGTGGAATTGTAATCGATACAATAAAACTTATGGGATTTTTTTATTATTATTATCCACATATATACGAGAAGCCAATAAGAGTTGTTAATTTTTTGTATGATCAAAGAGCAAGCATGATTACGAATTAATCTTTGACAATTACAAGTATACTAATATGTATTATCATTTGTTGTTGTATTACTTTAGTCAATTAGTATGAAGTGGAATAGAAGGATTTACACTATTAAATCAAAATTGGTGTTGAATAATGGGGTTTTTGCATCCCATATTAATCCATGGGAGCATAATATTAGGCTTATTTGTGATTTGTGATATATTCTCTACAGTTGTTTCATGTAAAATATGTAATTTATTTTGTGATTGTCAGAAGAAAATTATTGAGATTGTATTATTGCATCGGTGCTTTCTCCATGTGAAACATAAAAGTTGTCTTATTTGTTGAACATCATATAGAAATTCATTATTTTCATTCTTACAATTATAATACGAACCTAGCATTGAATTTAAAAAATAATTTAGCTATCCACGTCATCTTCGTCTTTACATCTTTTGTTTCCCTCTACACATGGCAAGTAGTTAATGAAATCTCAAATATGGCATTTTGCTCTCTTTACGCATGACTCTCATTCCATATCACAATCCTTTCAGCTTATTCATCTCCCGCTTAGAGTAACTCGTGGCTTTCCCTCTCTTTCAAAATACTTTCATCTTTTAAAAATTTTCCCTAGAATTCGGCCACGGCAGATTGATTAACTCACGACTCTCCTCTCTCAAAATCCTTTCATCTTTTACCTACTTCTGTCCCTAGAAATCTCCTACAGCTAATTAGTATTCTTAAATTCACTATGAAGAGGCTCGTATATTATGTATATATATATATTGAATCTGAGAATGAGCAACACGTCACGATTTCTACTATGAAGGCACTCTTAATTGAAATCAAGGTAATTCTTTAATCTTTTATTATCACTACACCAAATCTGCCGAATCGTCAAGGTCATTGACCTTGACAAATCCAACTTGTCAAGGTCAATGATCGTGACATTTCGAGGCGAGACAACTTTTTTTATCACGGTCGTGTCGCGGTCAATGACCGTGACACGTTTGTCACGGTTTATAACCGTGACAAAGCCGTGACCCTTTTTAAAAAAATTATCACGATCAATGACCGTGACAATTCTGGGCAGAATTTAAAAAAAAATTGTTGGGCAGTATGGCCACTGCCACTGCCCAGCAGTATATTTGTACCTGTTATAGCAACGTTGTACATGTTCCAAACATCATATATCCAAACAAACTAAAGATAATGCAAATATATATTCAAAATAGAAACTATTTAAGAAGAAACAACATCACCATCAATTATCTCAAATCTACAAACTATTTGCATGGAAAAGAGATTTTGTACCGCGACGCTCGGGGACACCTCCTTATCCTTCCCTTCTCGTCCGGATAGCCACATAAGTATAGAGCATATGTGGCCTACCCTTAGGGCCACTCCCTGTCCCCTGAATTGAAATAAAGTAAAATTAGTATCCGCCCCTCAAATATAGATAAATATAAATCATAATTGAAATCGAAATCGAAATTGACATATAAATATAAATACATTACCTGTAGTGTCACTCAAACAGCTAACTTGAGCTCATATGGCACCTCCTTCCAACTAATGTACCCCGGGCAATCGTGTCAAATATAATTCTCTTCATATATAAACACTAAGAAATACCATAATCCTATGGAGTTATGCGTTACAAATTCCTTCCAACCGTTGTGTAGCCAAAAATCAGCAGTTGAAGTTGTCAATTCCACCTTTCAATGGTCTCCCATGTTTTGCTAGAAGTTCCAAGTGGTGGGGTATGAAAAGTGGAATTGACAACTTCAACTGGTGATGTTTGGCTACATAACGGTTGGGAGGAATTTGCAGAGCATCGCTCCATAGGATTATGGCATTTCTTAGTGTTCGGATAGATGAAGAGATTCAGTCTCCTCTCCACAAATAGGACACCCCAAATAACTATGTACTAATCACCTATTAAAGGTAAGAAGCGTATATTCATGGATTAGTATAAACAAAACTTAGATGTAGTTGGAATATTTATGTATTAATCTCCTCTCCACACACGCACACTACATTAGAGTGAAAATGATAAAGTGCAGATCAATTAAAAGCATTAAAAATGGATGTTTCGGTACAAATTGAAATATTTATTACAAATTGAAAAATTATTTCAGATTCAGGTTATCATAAAAAATGGATTGATATTCGGTAAGAGCAGCCAAGTCATCCACACTACTATTTAGACGCATTGGCGCGTGTTGGACAATTGGCCACGGCTCGTTGTTGATATACTCCGAGTAAAACACTTACTTAACCTTTTGAAATGCACAAATAAACGGCTCATCGCTCACGTGGTCATTGCTCTTCAACTTGGACAAGTCAACCATTATCAAATTGGTGACATGATCAACTTTACAAGAATTTTTATCCTCAACTCTTACCCATTCACAGTAAAATACAACCTCTTTGAAGCTTATATAATCCAATTCAAATATATTTTGGATTACACCATAGTAAGTCATTTCAGCTTCAACGAGGTTTTTATCTTTTGCGCTCGCTCGAAAGAAAGTAAGAGCCTTGTATGAAATTCCCGAGTTTTGTACATTTGTACTTTCCTCGTACACTTTAGCGCCGAAAATGTAACCGTTCAATCGATACTTTTTGTACTCTTGTGCCACGAACAAGGGTCCAGTGGCTAGACGAGCAAGCCTTGATGTCGCATCACCCATCTTTAGGAGCTGAGAATATAGATAAATTAATTATATTAGTGATAAAATTTGAGTGTAATGTAACGTTATATAACGACTGTTTTCATCATAATTACCTCTTGTGTCAACCATAGCCTAAATTCGCTGTCTGATTGTACCATTATTTTTCGTCTTTTATTGTTCTCACAGGCTTCATATTTACTGCATATTACAAAATTAATCATGTATAAAATAATCTAAAATAATGTTAAACATTATAATATTCGAAACTTACTTTTTCCATTCTTCGACATCTTCATGTGTGTCAAATAGATAACGAGCTACTTGTTCATGTTGCAAACTCGTTAATTTCACTCTTTTTCCCATCACATTACCACCATCATCGAGGAATTCATCAGTGTCATCAACGCTGGTCGAGTCAGGCATATATTCCCGAGTATATATTGATGACTCCACGGTGATGTATTCCTCTGCAATTGATCCTGCAATATATCGCGTATTCTTGGCGTAATCTTTAAAAACTTTCATCAATCTTTCAAACGGATACATCCACCGATATCTAACTGGACCACAAAGAAGTGCCTCGTCGCATAGGTGTACCAACAAATGAACACTTATGTCAAAGAATGATGGGGGAAAGTACTTCTCCAATACACAAATAGCTTCGTTCACAGCCAATTTTGCGGCCACTATGTGTTCTCGATTCACTACCTTCTCACACAATAGGGAGAAGGTAATACTAATTTGCATAATATCCCTACGCAAATCCTTGTGCTTGGAGAAACAGTGCTTAAACAATAGAGGAACCAATTGCATGATCACATGCCAATCGTGGGACTTACACTTATGTAAATCATGAGTAGCATAATTCACAATCCTTTGCAATTTAGACGAAAAAATAGATGTGCCCTTCAAATTATATATTGTGTTTAGAAGCACCTTCCTTTCCCCACTCGTCAAAGTAAACGCACCAGGGGGAATTATTGTCCTTCCCCTACTATCTTCTTTCAACCATAGTTGTGGCTTAAGTTTTAACGTTTTAAGGTATTTTCGTGCATTTTCTCCATCCTTCGAATGACTCCCCCCACGGCAAGTACCCACAATACGTTCAACGAAGTTCTTCTCTGCATGCATCACATCCAATACATGGTGCACCGGGTTTTTCTTCCAATAAGGCAAGTCAAATAAAATTGACCTCCGAGACCATGCCTTTCTTATCTCAGTTTCATTCCCAGTTGGGGTCTTCTTATGCTTGACATTCTTAAATTTGGGATTCTTGCCTGGCATATTTGGGCCATATTCAGAAGATTTATTTTCAATTTCTGAACCCGAAAGTTGTCTTGGCGGTAGCCTATGTTCAACTCCGCCCATAAAAAATTGGAACCTTTCTCAAATCTGAAACTATGAGCTGGGGGTAAAAACCTCTTGTGGCAATGGTATACATTTTTTAAGCTAGAGGATAGACGAAGAGATTCAATCTCCTCTCCACAAATAGGACACCCCAAATAATCATGTACTACACATCCGGATAATGTCCCATAAGCTGGAAAATCATGAATTGCCCACATCAACATAGCTTTCAGCGTAAACTCTTCTTTTCTAAAAGAGTCAAATGATTGCACACCCCCTTCCCATAACTCATTTAATTCTTCTACCAAAGGAGCCAGGTAGATATCAATGTCATCACTTGGTGCCTTTGGCCCAGGTATCAATAAAGCCATCATCGAAAATTCAGGTCTCATACACTGTGAAGGAGGGAGGTTGAGTGGGGCTAGGACCACTGGTCATACACTATGATTGGTGCTTAGATTTCCAAATGGATTGAAACCATCTGTTGATATAGCCAAACGAATGTTGCGTTGTTCTCGAGCAAAATCGGGATACTCAAAATTCATCCTCCGCCAGGCAGTAGAATCAATAGGATGACGCATGATATTACCCCTACTTATGCCCTAGCATGCCAAGTCATTGCCTCTGCAATCCATGGTACTGTGAAAAATCGCTTTAATCTAGGCCCAACTGGAAAATATTTCAATACTTTTTTAGGCACTTTTGAGCTTGTGCCTTCCTTACTAGTAGATTGGACATATCTAGGTTCATCGCATACCGGACAACGATCGAGATTTTCATACTCCTTTCGGTATAGTATGCAGTCATACACACAAGCATGAATCGATTTATACTTCATTCCCAAACCTTTCAAACTGTTCTTCATAACAGGATAGCTATTTGGAAATGTATTCACCTTGGGTAATAAGCCCTTCACCCATTTCAGAATTCCCGTCATGCTATTTCCAGACAAACCTTACTGCGTCTTCAAACTTTGCAAACCAACCATGGCATGTAAAGTTGTTTGATCTTTCTCACAACTAGAGTATAACGGTTGGGTCGCCTTAAATTTTAAACTTTGGTAGTCATCGTCAAGTTTTATCGTGTTATCTTCACAAGCACTTGAATCTTCTAAATCATCGGTAACCTCATTCTCCTCAGCTTTATAAACTCCGTACGCATCATCAACTAAATCCTCTAACATATTATGATCTACGTCGTCCCCTTCTACATATATTCTACTTGTTGAAGGTTGTTGTGAAGGTTGGTCGGGGACAAAAGGAACTTTCAATTCTCCGTGAAAACTCCAAAATCGATAACTATCTTGCATACCCGATCTTAACAAATGTAGTTCAACTGTTTTCCACTCAAACACCTTACCATTCTTACACCTAGCACACGGACACGGAAACTCTTCATCATTACGACATCTCTTTGCATATTTCACAAATTCGTTAGCACCTCTGCGAAACACATCCCCCATTCTATTAGTCTCACCCATCCACTCTTTGTATTTCGGATATCCCATCACAGCTACCACAACTAAACACCTATTAAAGGTATACAAAACTTAGATTTATAGTATGTTTTATTCAATTATTCCATCATTTAATTATCCTATGAAAGGGTAAGTGGTCCTATCCCATTCAAGACTGCATTTTTCTGTAATATACTTAACAGCTCATGCACATTGTTACGATTTGAAAAAAATTCGACAGCATATCCCCTTAGTTCTCCAAGTACACGACGTAGATTGGCAGGTGTGAGTATTATTTCAATTGGTCAATTGAAATAACAGTCACACTTGTCAATCTAGTATGTACCCAGAGAACATTAAGATACGACTGCAGAACTTCCTCCAAAAGTAACAACTTTAAGCCAATAAGAATATTATACAGAAATTATACAGTCTCAAACTGTACAAACGGGACAATTCGAGAGATCTCATTACAGGGGTAATGACTCTCGAACGGGTCTAAGGGCTATTGAATGCGTACGCATAAGAACTAGAAAGCTAGTATCTATGCGCACTATATTTAATTTCAATTATGTTTCATATAATGGGTTAATGCAAATACAAAAATAAATTCATGGGTTAATTCAAATACAAAAATACAAATTCATGGGTTAATTCAAATACAAAAATACAAATTCATGGGTTAATTCAAATACACACACACACACACACACACCTCCCTCCACACCCCCACTCACCACATACACACACACCACCACCCCCACTCACTACATACACACACACACACACACACAATAACCCCCACCCACCACACACACACACACACTCACACAGTAGTGACTGTCTATTTAAAATAATCTCAATGTTAATTTCATGTATTGAATTTCTACTATTGTTTTGTGCTTTTTATAAATCATATTCAATGTTAGATATGTGTTTTGTTAAGATATCTAAGCTGTTCTATAGAATTATTTTTTGTATCTTGAAGTTTAAGTTCTAAAATAATCAACCTAAAGTTGTGGTTCATAAAGTATTATCACAAATATAAACTAAGAGTGATAAAATAACTTTGAGGTATATAAATTAATTGTGACAAAGTAAGATTATGCACCAGAACCTAAAATTTAAAAAAAGTGTTTTTATTTAAACCCCACTTTTCTTTCTATAACTCCTATTTTATTAAACTTTAAATATAATTAAGGGTGTATTGAAAGAAAAGTTAAATAAGAATAAAAACAACATTTTTAAAATATGAAGGGCTCACCAATTTGATCAAATTTTTCAACAACATAGACTAAATGATATTTTATTTTTCATGCTTTTAGCAATTTCGGATGCCATTTTAACCCTTATTGTAGTTTTTTTTTGTAATGTCATTTAAAAAAAAATCATTTAGGTATGTAAATATATTGTAATAGATCTTGCCTTCCACAAAATGATATTTTATGGTAAAATTTTATTTGATGGATATAAAGTCATGTGATACCTATATGTGTTATTTTGCATCTAATAAAAATAAAAAACGCCATATATGATTTTTTTTCTCCATTCGTATAAGTATATAGCGATTATTTCACACTTAAATCGCATATTAAGCCGGCCTTCATTTTTTTATGAAATTTGTAGAAAATTACTTATTTATTTTGAATGAAAATAAATTGTTATCCAATATTTTTGGATATTATTTATAATTATGAAACTCATACACAAATTAATGTTGTATCAAAATAATATTACATTTTTAACCCCCTACTCCCACCCTACCCCACCCCCTACCCCCACTCTGTCTCCACCCTACCCCCACCCTGCCCCACCCCCTACCCCCGCACACACACAAGCACATATATACACACATACACATATATATATACACACAAACATATATATAAATGGAAGAGAGAGAGAGAGAGAGAGAGCAGCGTCGAGAGAGAGAGGGAGGGAATGGCAGGAGGGAAAAAAGAAGGGGGAAAGGGTTTTTGCTGCAAACATTGTCACGGTCATGTCAAGGTCATTGACCGTGACAATTCTTTGTCACGGTCGTGTCAAGGTCAATGACCGTGACACAAAACGCGTGTTTTTTGTCACGGTCAATGACCTTGACAAGGGTGACCGGCTGAAAGGTGACAATTTTGTCATTTTGGTGTAGTCTATACTTTCAATCTTTAATTTTCGGATATATCATAATATTTGTGTGCAATATATGTTTGATAAAATGACTCATTAATTTCTTTTTATATATGAATATAATTGTGTCCCCTGTTTGTTTAATATTTATTTCAGACTTGCATTGATTTCATTCGTGTATCTGTAATTATACTTCTTAACATGTTATTAATATTTTGGTTGTGTTGTCATTGGTTGGTGGTGTCATGAATAATGTAAGCAACGAACTTGCTAGGATTTTGATTATTTGGAGAACAATCTTTATAAAGATCTTAAGAAAAAAAATAATTACATGACAATCACTACATGTGTCTAAGAATTTGCCGAGGCCTTTCTCTTCAAGTTTTTAATAAATTTATTTCTTACGCAGTTCTATATGAAGTGTTAAATTCCTCTCAATTTTAGACAGTTTGCTCTATAATGGGTATAGAATCTCAAGCTTCTTTTAAATGTTTTCTTATTTTTAGTTCTTTATGTTATCTATCAATAAACCTTTGGTATCGTTCAATTTTTATGCTTTTTTTTGTTGGTTATGTTTAATGCGGATGATGCATATATATATTGGTTACTTGCTAGTGAAAACATTACTTTCTTTCTCCCAAATTGAGTATTTAATTTATGAATTATGTTAGTGAAAAAATATGTCTATGTTATGAATTCTTATTCTTCAATTATTTTTATCTCGCTGCACTTTTATAGTTCAGTCAATTCCCATTTTTTTGCTATGAGTTTTGGAGGTATTTTATACATATAACTTTGTTATTGACTCTGCCCAATTTTTTTTATTAAATTACACCTGCTTATTGATTAGCATTTACACATTCCTCTATTTCTTTAACTTATCTTCATTTTTATCACAAAATATCAATAACACATTTCTTCCACCAGACTTGGAAATTTCGTAATCAGTTACATTTTTTACTATAACAGTTCTGCATTCGCCCACGCATCACGCAGGCCTACATTCTAGGGCATTAAACAATTGTACATGGCTGGGTTACGTATATATAATGCATTAAATAGTGGTATTAATATCATTCTCTCAAAATTAAACTACTCGAGGTTGACTAATTACAAAGTGGTTGGAACTGACTTGAAGGTTTAATAAACTAAACTTTATCATATTTTAAATCTCAATATGTTTTATGAGCTGTATATTAACATCTACGTCATAGATAAAATACATGCGTTTAGGATGTACTTTTGTGGAATAATTGACGACTCAATTACCTACTTGTTGACGAGGCAAAAATCACTCCATAGACACCACAACTGTTTCAATAACAAGATCATCTTTCGTGTACATTTCTAACATCGTGTATAGTCATAGGATTGGCTTCAAGAGTTACTCTTTTGATATTCAGATTTGCAAAACCAAGAGTTGTGATGAATACCATAAACTTCTAGAGAGAGAGAGTTCCTTCGTATAGAGAATAAATGTGTATGAATGGTATCCGAAGTTGGAAATACTATAACGAAGAAACTCAATTTAATTAAATGTAGGAGATAATTGTCCAAATTTACTAGGATTTGGTGTGGGGATTAAATGCTAACTCCACTGTACTAAGGAGACTTAATCTTATCTAAGCTCTTAACCAATTGTGTTGGGTTAGGATCCACCATTCATATGTGCAGATCATAGGTACAAATCTTTGGTAAACCAACTCATTAACATCCAATGTTTGAAAATATATCAATCAAGTCATTGTATCCCTAATAGTCATTATATTAAGACTTTTGTTATTATGTATGCTTTGTATTAAGATCTTTAAATATAAATATAAGCACCATCATGAAATACGATATGATTAGGTTTTTATTTTCATTTAAATTAACAATGACAATGATAAAATTAAAAACTCCTTACTCATGCACAATGAATGGGGGAAATTTAAAGGCACAACGAACAACAGCCATATATTCTTGTTTGCGATAAATTTTTCAAATAGGATAAGCCAATCGATTGATATTCTGAGGCGAACATCGCGTATTTCTTTAGTAAAGTCTGTGTATTACTGATTTGCAAATTTTCGCACTGATGAATCAATTGGATGTTGCAAGATATTTTCACCCACCTCCGCTCGACCATGCCAAGTCATTGACTATGTTATCTAAGGTATAGTATAAAGCCTCTTTAATCGAGAACGTAGAAGGAAATACTCCAACACCGTCTTACGTATTTACGTATCTACTTTTAACAAATGTTTATTATGTATTATCATCTTTTGCTCATATCTAGGTTCTTTATATACACGACAACCCCGTTTGTCCTTGTGCTCTGTATATTATAAAAGATAGTCATACTTGTAATAGTGAATTGATTTGTATTTCATACATAAACCTTTTAAATTACGCTTCATGATTAGATAATTGACTGACAGTGTATTTCCTTTTGGGAGCAAATCTTTTGCCCAAAGGAGGATTATTGTCACACTTTTCCTTAACACGTCAAATTGGCTCTTTAAGTTATGCAACCCAACCACGACATATAGCATTGTGTAGTCGGGGTGGAGTTATGGTATAATGGTGTTCCAGATGCTGCTTTTAATCATGTATAATCCCTATCTTGGTCAATATTGTTATCATTATGATACTCATGACCTAAACCATTCCCTCTACTATCTTGATTTTCTTGTGTTATGTGCAGTTCGTACGTGCCATTTATGAGATCATTCAACCCAACATGTGCTAACGGATCACCATATGTGTGAACCATTTCCTTAATAAGTATTTCTTCTGGAATATACATAAAATTCCTCTCCCCGTGGAATTTTCAAAACGTGTAGTCAACTTGCATACCCCACTGAATCAAATGTAAATTTACATCTTCCCCCTTCAAACGTTTACCATTTCTATAACGAATGCATGGGCGTGGGATAATATCGATTTTGAGATTCGTCTTTGCATAATTCACAAAGTATTTAACACCATTAACTTATATTTGCCCCACTCTAGAACTTTCACTTATCCACTTTTTATATTATGGAAACCTCATTAATTCTACAACACAAACAAATAGAAACTCGGTAAATTAGAAATATAAATGAGTATGCCCTTTATAATGAAAAATGAAATACATACATATATGTGTAGTATAATTATTTTAGTTATTACATATTTTGACATATATTTGAGTAGTGATATATTTAGTATTATATGTATATATATTATGTGTGTATGTAAATATGTGTGTCCTAGTATTTTTATTCTTATATATTATATAAATTAAGCACCTCCCCTGAAGTGGATATTTTTCAGTGCCTTGTTGCAATGAAAAATAAATCATATGACCTAATTCTCGGAGTAAATAAAAAAATCAAACATATAAAAGTAGTAGTTTGAGAGAATCCACTATAACAATCCAATAGGAACAACATTAACAAATCATACTCTTTTAAATAAATGATCATTAAAACAAAACTTAGTGATAACATTCCTAACAAAAAAGAGACATATTACAATACACATACACTAAACAAAGTTTGATAATAATTTTAAACATTTACATTCGAAATTAAATAAGACAATTTTATGACATAATACATACAATGAAAATAAATGAGGGTATGTATGAGACATTATATTCACATAGTGTACACACACATGGAGAGAGAGAGAGTAGTAAAACAACAAAACCTAGCTATGAAATCAATTGATAAAATTAAAACAATTGCTTTAATTTTCAATATGATTGACCAAAAAAAATTAAAACATCAGCTCTAAAACTTTCTATACACAGTAATCCTAAAATGATCACTTAACTTTCTTTACCAATGTATGCACTCTAAAATTATCACATTAATAGAACAAATATAAGAATACCAAAATACAGAACTTATCTAGCTTTACCATTGTATGAACTTTAACAACATATACACTTAAAGATACTACTTTAACGAGAGGAAAAAGAAAATAAATATAAGATTACCAAAATACAATAAACCTAGAAAAATGTATACACTCAACAATGTATACACTCAAATATACTGATAAACCTAGAATAAATACAGATCAGAACAAAAACGTTATGAGATCTTACAAATAAAGATCAAAACAAAACAATAAAGAATAAATGAATAACAAATTAAGAATAAGGATAAAAACGAAGAACAAAAATACAGGTCTTACTGAAGTACAAAAATTAGTAGCTTGGAGAGAGGAGAGAGCACGAGCAAAAATCAGTAGATCTGAAAATAATATAAGAGGACAGAGGAGAGAGAAGAGGAAAATGAATTTTTAGTTAGATATTTACGACCCCTCATAGTAATCACAAATTTAACCTAATGTTAAAGGTTGTGACCACTCCTAGCAGTTACAAATTTATTACTGCTAATAGCAATCACAAATTAAGCCTCATAATAACATTTGTAATTGCTCATGGTAGTTAAAAATTTGTAGCAATTCATAGCAGTCATAATTTAAGCCTAATGATAAATTTGTGACTACTTGTGGCAATTACAAATTTTTGACTCCTAAAAGGATAAGATTTGTGACTGCCAGTTTGCCATTTGCAGTGACAAACCAATTTACACAAAGTTTTCATTACCCAAAGATTTTATCACTCCTAATGGGGCAGTAACAAATAATTTTATTTTCCCTCTCGATAATGATAAAGTTTGCCACCTCTAATAGCCGTTACAGGAAGGCAGTCACAAAATTAGTTTTTTGGTGTAGTGATTGTGGACTGACTCATATACACTGACAAGAGGGTAAAGGTTTAAAATTTAAAGCCTTTAGGAAGTTCAATCATATCTATCCATTATGGATGTGACTTTATATAAAATTAGATTTTGCACCCCCCCCCCGAGCTATTGGTCCATATATTTCATGCATCAAGTCCACAATCTCATTTCTACTAACTCCCCCATACAATTGCTTACTTTATGGGGCAGTTACTTGCTTTACCAAAGGAGTTGGTTTCACCAAGTGTGGTCGAATTTTTAGAGCCACAGTCTTTTATGCTTGGTAAGGCAATGGTTGGGATACTCGAGGAGTTTGGTTATTAAATCTCTTAGGATTTCCAAATCCCCTGAGTTCTTGTTCGAACACTGGATTATTGATAATCAAATAATTCGAAGCTCATGGAAGCCTAAGTTGACATCATTTTTATGTAGTTTGGTTCCTCCTACCTATGGGGGAGAGGTTCTACCCATTGGGTTATTTAACCTATTGGTTGATAGGTTTTTATAGTCTTGAACCCTTTATTGTGTCACTAACACCTAGACCAGTTATATTAGGGTGTCCTTCCATACTTATGTTATTTCGAAAATTATTTTCTCTCGCGTTAGGCCTATAATAAATAGGATGGTAGGGGTTAGGTTTTGTAGTTGTATTGACACTAGTTTGTGGCATGTATTATTAAAAACTGGTTGTCACACCATTAGGCAAAGAAAATTTACTGGTCACCGTAGTAATCATGGTGTTAATGTTTTATACCATGTTACCAAAATGAAAAAAAAAATAGGTTAGTTAACTGATCGATTGGTCTTACATGTACGTTAGCACACTAACTGTTGGTGTGTTTGGAATATTGTTGGCGCTTGGAGCAATTGGAATGTTCAAGTCTTGACGACGAGTAATTGGCCCCAAATCGCGGGTTGTATCAACTATTGTTTGCTCTGAAGTGGTAATATGTTTGCTGGTAGAGCCAAGTTCACCAACTTTTTTTGTTATATCCTCGATTCGACGTGTTCTGGCCATTTTACCCACAAAACAAGACTGGGGTCTCATTGGGTGTGCCAGAAATATGCTTAGGTTAATATTTCACTTGGTAAAATGATCATTTAGGGTTGAAGGTGTGTCAAGTAATATTTGTGGTCTTACCAACTATAATTCTTAGCTCGTTGATAATGTCAGGTGACTATGTTGTATTCGATGCCTTAATTAAAAGGACTTGTGCTTCCCTTAGGGAAAACTTTGATGTAAGTCTTGAGTTCGTCTAAATATCTAGAACAAAAATATATTTATTGCAAGAATTGAAATAAAAGTAAAGCTTTGTAAATAAAAGAGAAGAAAATGCAATTGGTGTAAAGGATTGCAAGAAAGTAAGGTGAGGGTAAAGTAAAAAATTACACTGAGGAAATATAAAGCAAGAAAGTAAATGACAACAAACATAAAGGCAAGAAAATTTAAATAAACATTGAAAGAAAAGGTTACAAAGTACCTTACAATCTACAACACAATAAAAAGAAATGTTGCAAATAAAATTAAAAAAAATAAAAGAAAAAAGAGGATAAAGTAGTGGGAATGCATTTTTTTTGTAAGGGAGTTCTATCTTTGTTGGGTTCGTTGCTTATTTATAGTATTTCTTGCCATGCAACGTAACTGCTCTTTGGTAACTGCTGGGTGGTTACGCACCCATTCGAGTTTTTTTGCTTTGGTGCAATAACGCCCCAATTCAAGTTGTAGTATGTTCAAGTTTTGAATAATACCTCCCAATATGTGACAAATGTCATGCATCTTATTGGTATGTGCTAACATGGTGTAAACAGTTACATCCGACTTATGGGCTTTTAAAGTGATGCCCTTGTCGTTTTTGGGTAGATTATAATTTTTCAATTCAAAGGTTTGAAAATAACGTACGAGTTTTCAGCTCCCATTCTATCGACGTTTCCTATAACATTTAAGGTCGTGACGTGTGGGAAAAACTTATGAGGTAGTGATCTCAAAATTTTATCCAATACCTTATTATCCAAAATTTCTCACACAAATTAAAACAAGAGTTCACGATATTGGTGAATCTGGTGTAAATCTAATCAAAAGTCTCATTCTCTTGCATCGATAACATCTCAAACCTGGTGGTGAGATTTTGGAGATTTGAGACTCATAAGATTTCGGTACCATCGCAAGTAGCTAGGAATGCTTTCCATGCCTATTTAGACATTTCACACGTCATAATCCGATATGACCGCACAAAATAAAACATCAAGTCACCGAGAATTATAGTTACTTATCGATGGTCATCTTCACTACAACTCTCTAAAGTAGGCATGTCCCGAATCCGAATCCGATCCATTTACACGGATTTGGATCATGCCTGCAATCCGATTACCCGATTATCCATTTATTAAATGGAGCGAATTTTGATTCATATGATCTGATCCGTTAATAATCCGATCCGATTAATATATATCTATATATAATATTTTTAATTAATATATATATTGTATTTAGAAATTTATTAATATTTTAAATAGTTATTTTAATAGTTATTTATAATAGTCCTATATTAATATATATTGTATTTATTTATAATAATGATTTATATTATAATAGTTATTTAAATATATTTTTTGAAATATATATTATAATAGTTATTTATTATATATACTGTATTTTGAAATTTATAAAAGTTATTTATAATATTATAATCGGATCAGATCGGATAAACGAATCGGATTAACGGATTCTTAACGGATTCGGAACCCTAAGAGATAATATGTCGGATAATCAGATCGGATCCGAATCCGTTTAACATAAACGGATTCGGATTTGAATTGACCTGGTCCGGTCCGAATCCGCCCGTTTACAGGCCTACTCTACATGTTTAGAGACAAGTATGTCTTCTACCTTAGTTGTGGGATGTGTCCACCATTTTTCTACGTCTAACAAAGCTCACCCGTCAAGGGACATAAGAAAAATAGTTAATTACAAATTGAACCTAATGTTTGGAGGATTTTGAATTTTAAAATAATTTTTTCAGTTATTCTAATGTTAACCCTAAAATTTCAATTTTAAACAAATTTTGACACCCATTAATCATCCATTAAAGAGTTTAACAGAAATCCAACATGGCATCCTACTTGGCATGTTAAATGATTAATTGTTTTAAAATATCCAATTATACCATGACATGTGTTAAAACCTATTAAATAATTGAAAAAACAAAAAATATATAAGATATAAAAAAATCTTAAAGTGTATAAAACATTAAAAAAATCCATTAGTTGTTTTTATAAAAAAGAGTTGAATTTTAAAAAAAACTGTATTTATTATAAATACCCTATTTTTAGAAAACTATATGTTTAATAACAAGTGTATTTTTTATTATAAAAAATGTATTTTTTTAAAGAATGTATTTTTTTAAAACCTATTTTATTTAAAATAATGCATTTTTTAAATTCTATTTTTCCTAAAAATTGTACTTTTAAAAAATAGCATTTTTTAAATAAAAATTTGTCTTTTTTATAAAGTATTAAAATATGAATTTTAAAAAAATATATATAAATCTTATAAAAACTGTGTTTTTGAAAAAAACTTTATTATGTAAAAAGCTCTATCTTTTTATATATAAAAACTGTGTTTTTTAAAAACTCATGTCTGTTTGGTTTGCAACTATAATTCTTTTTTCTATTTTTAAATACAATTCTGTGGAAAATTTTTGTTTGGCACATCTGTTTTTTAAATAATGAATTATAATATTTGTGTATTCTATTCTAGTTGTTTAGAATACAACAAAATAGTGTTTTCAAAATTATGCCTTTTTTTCAACTTATAATTATTCATTCTTAATATTTTAATGCATATATACCTTAATATATAATAAACATACATAATACATTAATATGTGTGTAATTATTATAAATACAAAATTATACATGTACATGTACAAAAAATTACATATATTTATATTTTATTAAATTACATAATATACTAAGATCCATATGTTAAATAATTTTATCAATAGATACATTATACTTATATGTAGTTTTATACATATATGATATATTATTAATGTATGGAATAATGTAAAATATATATATATATATATATATATATATAAGTTGTAGAAGTGGTAAACGTTTGGAAGGGGAAGATGTAAAATTACATTTGATTCAGTGGGGTATGCAAGTTGACTACACGCTTTGAAAATTCCACGGTGAGAGGAATTTTACGTATATTCCAGAAGAAATACTTATCAAGGAAACGATTCACACAGATTGCGATCCGTTAGCACTTGCTGCGTTAAATGATATTATAAATGACACGTACGAACTGCACATAACACAAGAAAATCAAGATAGTAAAGGGAATGGTTTAGGTTATGAGTATCATATTGATAACAATATTGACCAAGATAGGTATTACACACGATTAAAAGCAGCATCTGGAACACCATTGTACCATAACTCCACCCCGACTACACAATGTTATATGTCGTGGTTGGGTTGCCTAACTTAAAGAGCCAATTTGGCGTGTCGAGGAAAAGTGTGACAGTAATCCTCCTTTGGGCAAAAGATTTGCTCTCGAAAGGAAATACAGTGTCAGTCAATTATCTAATCATGAAGCGTAATTTGAAAGGTTTAGGTATGAAATACAAATCAATTCATTATTGCAAGTGTGACTATCTTTTATATTATACAGAGCACAAGGATAAACGGGCTTGTCGTGTATATAAAGAACCTAGATATGAGCAAAAGATGATAATAGATAATAAACATTTGTTAAAAGTAGATACGTAAATACTTAAGAAGGTGTTGAAGTATTTCTCTCTAGGTTCTCGAATGAAGAGACTTTATACTATATCTTTGATAACAGAGGCAATGACTTGGCATGGTCGAGCGGAAGTGGGTGAAATTATCATGCAACATCCAATTGATTCATCAATGCGGAAATTTTCAAATCAGCAATACCCAGGCTTTACTAAAGAAATACGTGATGTTCACCTCGGAATATCAACCGATTGGCTTAACCTATTTGACAAATTGAGCACAAATAAGAGTATATGGCTGGTGTTTGCTGTGTCTTTAAATTTCCCTCATTCGTTGTGCATGAGTAAGGAGTTTTTAATTTTATCATTGTCATTGTTAATTTAAATGAAAATAAAAACCTAATCATATCTTATTTCATGATGGTGCTTATAAATATATTTAAAGATATTAATACAAAGCATACATAATAACAAAAGTCTTAATATAATGACTATTAGGGATACAATGACTTAATCGATATATTTCCAAACATTGGATGTTAATGAGTTGGTTTACCCAAGATTTGTACCTATGATCTGTACATATGAATGGTGGATACTAACCCAACACAATTGGTTAAGAGCTTAGATAAGATTAAGTATCCTTAATATAGTGGACTTAGTATTTAATCCCCACACCAAATCCTAGTAAATTTGGACAATTATCTCCTACATTGAATTAAATTGAGTTTCTTCGTTACAGTATTTCCAATTCCAGATACCATTCATACACATTTATTATCTATAAGAAGGAACTCTCTCTCTCTAGAAGTTTATGGTATTCATCACAACTCTTGGTTTTGCAGATTTGAGTATCAAAAGATATAAAAATAGTTTTATTAAAAGTTGTGTTTTATACAATTTATAATTTTTTCCATTTTTCTTTATTTCTATACAAGAGTTTTTAATTTTCAATTATTTAATAGGTTTTGAGAGATGTCATAGTATAATTGAATGTTTTAAACAACTAATCATTCAAAGTGCCAAAAATAATTCCATGTTGAATTTCTATTAAATTCTTTAGTGTATGATTAACGGTTGTCCAAATTTGTTTCAAATTGAAACGTGAAGGTTTAACATTTGAAAAATTAAAGGAATTGGTTTATAATTTAAAATTGACCCAAACATCAGGGTTATATTTATAATTAATCATAAGAAAATATTTCATACACGCCCTTATAAAATAAAGGTGGTCTAGAAACCGACTCACCCTTCATTGACGACACCCATCCACTCCCCCCCTCTCCCCGCGCGAGCATTCATGCATATGTAAATTTTAGTCAACCGCTCTTCTACTAGTTTGAAAAACATGATTTTCTTATGGTTCGATAAATTTTAATTGATCTTAAAAATAATTATATTCAATTTCAATTCCGACTAACAATTTATCTTAGGTCAAAATTATTAATACAATATGAAATGATTAAAACAAAATTGATATTGTGGAAATTAAATAACCGATTTAATTTGTTCCCAATTAAATTAATTAAGTCCAATTTTAAAATTGATGGAATTAATTAATTTGGTCCAATTTCCTTTTACGGCGATAGCAATTAACGATAACGGAAATATAAAAGCAATCGCACAATAGGGACACGATCATTTAATGTGGAAAAACCTCTCAAGAAAAAATACATGCACCCACCCCAAACACAATTACACCTGTATAAAAAAATAGGTTTTACAAAAGGACAAACACTACTTACAACCGTTTTTTGACCTTCGATATTCGCAGTACCAGCGTTGTCAATCTCGATCACATCTTCGGCTTAACAGCCCCAACTATCGGGCCTCAGTATCTACTAATCTATGAAACGAATGCGTCTGCTTGAATATCATCTATAACTTCGATTCATGACTCAAAAGTCTCGTAAACGTGCATTGGATCATAACCCAAGTCAATCGGCTAACTAATCTTTAAACTCTATAAGCTTTGGGTTGCAAGAAAAAGTGGTGATTTATCTTGTTTCCTGGGTGTTTGTGGTAAAACTGAGGCATAAGCCCTATTAATGGTGATGGAAAAATATACTTTGCAAGAATAATGATAAGAAACCTCAACATTGAAGGAAAATATGACAAAGAAATAGATCAACTGTAAGAACACAACAAATAACGTGGTTCACCTAACTTGGGCGACGTCTACAGGAGCTTGAGCCTTATTTCACTTAGAGAATGAAAATAAATTCTTACAAACACTCAATCTCAATAATAACACCTCTTATCTCAGTGTGTATACAACGTTTAAACTCTTTTCGAAACTCTTCGAGTTTATTGAACTTTATTTTCTCTTGTGTTTCTCTCTTGCGCATGTCCTCTTATATGATGTCTTTGTATCGTCCCTTCTTTAATGGAACAATATAGCATATATAGTCTCCACTTTATTCTCGTGGTACCTTGAGTTACTTTTCCTCTTTTTGGACCCTTATGATGGTAAACCACCATTAAATGAACCACCATCAGTCATTTAATAAGGGAAGCATGGTTTAAAGTTATCTCAAAATATGGGCGAGAGTATTACTTTAACTAAAAGTGAAAAGTGCACTCCCAAATACATAATATAAAGTTTGCTCGCATGATATCATGTGCAAAAGGAATATTCCTTTATGTCAGATAGTTCTCTCTATGTCAGCACCTTTTTATCATTAATACTTTAGTCAAGCAAACTAATGGTTGCTCGCAACATGTTCAATCGGGTGAACTATTTTGCAACATGCGTGATTGAGTAGAGTTGTTTCAATCTCTGAATTATCAAAAGCCATTTCCTTGAAAACCTTTCAAACCAGGTCGATCAATGGTGCATTAAGCTTACTCAATTCCGCCAGACTTGGTCTTTTGAGTATTCTGATTAACCTCTTCCATATAACATCAAATGAACTCTCATTTCTCTCGGTAAAGTAACTTATTTTTTAGTAGGGAATTTTAAAAATAAGCCCCTCTTATATTTGCCTCCTCGTAGGGAAAGTTGTGTAAATAATAAGTTTATGTACGAATCACATCATTCCTTTAATTTGTAAAGTGAAAAGCATTGGTCAGGCAAATCTTTAAATCGAAGCATCTGAAATTGCAACCACGCTAGATGTGTCAGTTTGACTTTCGAAACTTCTCAATTTTAAATCATGTATAGAGTACCTTGCATTAGAGAAACTCTATTTGACGATATTTTGAGGTGATAGATTCCATAACCGGGGAAACTTTATTCGATGAATCTCAAACTGAAGAAACATCTACTGAAACTTAAATAAAAGAACCTTATCTGTACATGTGTCAATTTCTCTCCATTTATGCCTCAAATGTGTGAACTAATTGTTTGTATATATTTTCATTAAATGATAAGATCATTAGCTCTGACATATCCGTCACTTTTGGCCACGTGTAGCTACTATGATTTATGAGACATTGGGCTACGCAACTATCATTTTGCCCCTTATTTCAAACAGTTGATTTATTTAGTTAACCGTAAAAATCATTTTTAAATGACTATAAAAAAAAGAAACCCTATAAAAGCTTTTTTCTTTAAAATATTCTAACTCTTTTTTTACTACCATTAAAAGCCAAGGTCCTAAACGTTTGTAGAGAGATTGATCATGTTCTTCTTTTCTAATACTTCATTCTTTGACAAAAAAATTCTGTTTCTAGTCACTTCTATAATATTTGATAACTTTTCTTCTTATAATATTCTTTTGTTTATGTATCAACGACGTCTTCAAGTAAAGTTGCTGAGATTTTTGACATGAGCTCAGGCGGAGCTCCATCATCAAAGTCAGCAGAAAGATAAACTTTTTTCAATCATTACCATCGTTCTCTATTCTTTGGGGAGAAAGAAAAGTTTTGGGAAGTGGGTAGGGCTTTTTCTAAAAATTTGCAAGGACTATAAGATCCTTAACTAATATTCGATTAACCCGAGAATCAGTCCGAGGGAGGTAATACTCCCCTCATGGTATCTTGATACTTTAATTGGACAGAGGAGACTTCCCTTATTTTAAAATTGACTTCGAGGCCTTAGGTGGTTCACGTGAGGGTTGTGCTGCTTGGACCGCTTATATTTATAAGAAATATGATGAAAATCTTTTTGCAAGTGGGCCTTTCTAATGGTGCTTATTGGTTTGGGGATTTTACCTTTTCCAAAAACGACTGTGCGCTCTATCTATTAATTTTTAGGTGGAATTATTTGTCCTATACTTTCATGGAATCTTGGGGTGAGTTCATAATCACATTGGAAGATGTGTGTGAACTGATGGGAATAGGGTTATGTAATGTTGTTCCTTATTTTAATGAACCATTGGATGGTGAGGAAGCTGAAGCTCAAACAGAGCTTGATAGACTTTACCGTGAGTGCATCGGTGATTCTTTTAAAGCCACTTTTGGTCAGTTGGTCAGATTGTTTTATAATATTCATTTACATCTGATCGAAGAATATAAAGAAAAAGTTATAGTATTTAATGTACCATTTGATCTCGATAAAGATCGTCCTTCAAAGCTAGCTGCCTACCTTTTATGCATGTTATCTCGCTTCTTCCGACCCGGTAAGACCAATGATCAGCCATAAAGAGACTTGATAAATTTCTCAGTCTGGTTAGCTCATGAAGTCAACATTCCTTTGGCTGATATAACACTGGGCTCTTTGTATACGTGGTTAGATATAGATCATTTTGATATAGATCGTTATGTTGGTAGATATGAAGTATTCAAGTTTGGCAACACAATCCTTTTTATGGGGTTCCTCTACAGTAGGTGATTAGGCACATATTCTTCACATTTATCCCCTTAATTTCGGTATTTTTATGATCCCGTGCAGTGTATCTAGCTTGTATTTGTCTCTTATATATGCTACTAACCTATTTTGGCAAGTATTTCGTGTTTTGTGTATTTCTCATGTGCTTTACAAGTATTTCATGCAAGTTAGTGCGAAGGAGAACTCGAAACAGTGAAAGAAACCAAGAAATGGAGAGTTGAAGGGCATTTTCGTAATTTTTCAGCCTTATTCCGAAGGTGGGGCCAACTAGAAAGTTGAAGAGCTCTAAATTACAAGAATACTGGAAAAAACGGAACCTCAATCCGAGCTACGGTGAGGAAGTTACGATGTTTTGAAGTTGCGCGATAATGAAGAGTCTGGATGTGCGAATTTCTGTCATTAATTATGCATTTAATGCAGTGCAACTCTTGGAACACTTGTTCCACAAGCGAAATTTGATGCCAAATTCGTGCAACTTGGTGCTATAAAAGACCAAGCCCTACCTCATTTTCAAGGGAGAGTTGCTAGAGAGAGGCTAGGTTAGGAGTAGGTTAGAAGTGCTAGATTGAATTTTAGAGTTAGATTTTGAGAGCAAATTTTCTATTCCTTCAAGAGTTTTCATGAAGATTCCAATTCCATTTTTTGTTGCTGAATTCAAGTAATATCTTTCCATTATCTATTTTTATTATTTGCAAATTATTTCCCATGTCTTGTAGATCCATAATTTTGTGTGTGAATTTATTCTTGAACCAAATCATGAGTAGCTAAATTCCCAAGGGTTGGGGTACATGAACTCAATCCAAGGCAAATTATTTATGTAGAAAATAGAGGTTAAATTAAAATATTGATTGAATCGTGAAAGCACCGCTTTATATTTATCTTTGATTTCGTATGGTGCGGGCTTGAACCTCATATACGTAATGCTTAAAATATATAAAGACTGGATTCATTCACCGCTTTATATCTATCTTTAATTTCATATGATGCGGGCTAGATCCCTCATATATGTAATGCTTAGAATGTATAAAGACCGGATCTAGTCAATAATTTTAATTTACAATTCTAGTATTCTATACGGTAATTTGTTAAGGATTGAGGGATTGTACCCTACCCTATTTTCTCCCATTTGTCAGATCTAATTTCTTTTGCACTTTTCAGTTTGTTTTGCTAAGTAATTTTTAATAGAAATTTTCCCAATTTTTAATCATCTTTTCGTTTCTTTTACGAAATCATTTCAAGATTTAATAATTTTTCTTATTACTATTTGGCAATCTCGATCCCTGTGGATACGATCCCGACTTACCGGGTTTATTACTTGAGCGACAGGCTTGCACTTGAGCCTAGAGTGAACGCACTTTTGAGACAAATTTTAAGTCACGTCAAGTTTTTGGCGCCGTTGCCGGGGATTGAAATTGTTAAATTTTTAAGAAAGTTATTTTTATCTACAAGTGATTTCGAAAAAAAAAAAATGTGTGTCACGTTTTTTAATTGCCCAATTTGAAATGTCTTATTTTAACTCTTTTGGTGGCTTTAATTGTTATGCTAATAGTGAGGAAGAGGAGGCACTCAAGACTTATGACCATTAGATCAATATCACTAAAGATGATTATATTAAATACAAGCCTAGTGCTGAGAAACTCCAAATTTATCAAAATCAATTGCTTGAAGAAGAAAGACTTGAAAAAGAATATCGCGAAAAAAATCGTTATTGGGAGCAAGAGTTAGATGCATTATTTGAACCCAATGAGGAATTTTTTTCCGATAGTTTTGAAGATGAAGTAAGTTTTCAACCAAATGAGGAATTCGAGGTGCTAGAACCAAGAAAGCCTACTTTGGAAGAACTCTTACTTGATCTACAAAAGCAATCTGATGACCGTGCTGTTCTCGAGTCGAAAATTATAGCAACTTGCAAGGAGTTGAATGATTATTTGGACAACTTAGAAAAGGTCGAGACTTGCGCTTCACCTAATACTTTTGAGAATGAAATCATTGAAATTGATCCAAGTTCTTTTGAATCTCAACCTATTATAAATATTTCAAAACCTCTTGAGGTTGAAGATCATTTGTCTCCTTGTGTCCCCACTATTATCGAACCATTAAATCCATCACAAGAATTGGATGAATGTCTTAAGGATGTTGATCCGCTTCTTGTATGGGAATGTTATTTTGAGATGCTTCATCTTACGGGCCACACACTTAGACGTGTCACTCCACCAGATCCAATTGAAAATTTTGAGGGAAAAAATTTTGAGGACACCAAGCAAGAGAGAGATCTAGAGGAGTTGAGCCTAGCAGAGTTTGAGCGCGAGTTTGGACAGGTAGATACAAGCCTTACTGATGAAGTCCAATCTTTCTGGGCCTCAATTTTTCATTTGGACGAAAGCGAGTGGGACAATAGAATTGATGCATTCCTCCTTCCCAAACCTTCACCCATACCATTTGAGTCTTCGGAGGTACTTGAAGATACGACTCAAATATCGTCCGACTTAGAGACCAACACACGTGCTACGCAACAAGAGAATCATTTTCCGGTTTATGAGGACAAGCACTCTATGCTTAAATTGTTTTCTAATATGGATTGTTCCTTTTTGTGTGCCCCTCTCCCCATACTACTTGAAAAATCTTTGGAACGTGATTCTATATTTCTTGGATCCCAATGGGACTTGTCCTCTTATGCACCAAAATCCTTCATTATCCCCCTAAATTTTGTAATTGGTGATGGTTCATTTTTTAAACTTTTCACATGCCTTCCGTTTTTCAAACGGAATTCTTACTTTTCGGGAGGCATGCATCCTAATGAAGGTACACCATTAATCCCTCAAAGTCAAATTGTATTTTGGGTGGACCCTCAAATTTTTCAACTTCTAGTGTATGATTTATTAGCCGTTCAAATTGTAGGTTGTACATAATTAGTTTTTTTTCTTTTTCTTTTTCTTTCCGTTTTTAATAGTGTAGTGTCATTAGTTAAAGTTTTTGTTATTATTTTTGCTATGCTTGGTTCTAACATGTTTTGTAGATTCAATGGACTCGCACTCATCAGGGATTGCTCCATTTGGGTAATATCTTTATTTTCCTCTCTTTATGCTGGGTTCTTGATTCGCATTGAGGACAATGCAACATTTAAGTTAGGGGGTGTGGGATATTCTTCCCGATTCATTGATTCGATCACATGTTCTTTCCAAGTGTGTTTTTTAGAAAATTTCAAAAAAAAAAAGAAAAAAAAATTGAAAAAAAAGCCAAAAATATTTTTCTTCAAAATAAATAAAAATTGGAATTTAAATTTTTCAAAAATATCACCTTTGTTCTATTTAAAGTCTCAAATTGTAAAATTCCTAATGCACTAAGCCAAAATTGACCAAAGATAGAAATTGAAAGAAATTTGACGACTTTACGAATAAGTGTGGAGATTAGTCCAACCCGGTGAGATTTAGAACCTATTGATCTTTGTGAGTTTTTAAATCAATCCGAGTTTATGATTAACTCAAAGTTATTTTCAGCGTTTTAATAAGTCGTTGATGATCTCAATCCTTTGTTTTGATCGGTTATGGGAAATGTGTGAAATGTTGTCTCGAAATTCGTGCTAAATATATCTCTAAACTTAATTAATCTCGAGATGCATATGGTAATGTGATTAGCAATTTGGACAATGAAGTAGGCCCTCTTTTGTTTAACCCAAAAATATTAGCCATAAAAAGATGTGAAAAATTATCCCTTTGCAACCCACTTTGAGCCAAATAAAATTTATCCTTTCGTTTGATAACCCAAAAAACCCAAATAGCCCGGAATTGTGAAAATTGAGAAAATTTATCAAGTAAGTCCAAGTTGAGCAATAAAAAGGGGCAAGAGAAAAAAGAAGAAAAAAAAAAGAAGAGAAGAAAAAGAAAAGAAAAAAGAGAAAAATAAGCAAATGCCCGAAAAAAAAAGCACTAATGGACATCATAAGGACATTTTCCAATTCCGAACATTCCATCCATTCCCATTTTTACCCTTTACACTTTTTAACCCGAAAAGTCCTAACTGAGTCCGAATGGCGAAATTAATTACCGCATGGAGAGATAAGACATGAAAAGATAATATGAGAGATTAAATGGTGTGAACTAGAGGTGATGTTCCCATTTCATTGTAACTGTATTCCGATGATGAGATCTTTTCACCATATATTTCTTTCTTTTCAATTTTGAATGCATGAATTTGTGTCCATTATATTTACTCTTTATATCATGCATACCGAGAGAAAATAGCCACAATCCGAGTGATTCGTTTGTGAGTGCAATCCGTAAGAATTTGAATCAAAACGAATTTTCGAAAAGTAACGTAATGCTCAATCAGTGGAAATTTGAGGTTTAATTTTTGGCTTTGCACACACACACTATGGTTTGAGACAGTTGAATATGAGTTGATGGTGATTATTTTTTAGAAAAGTTTAAATTGTACAATTTTTAAGTATTTTGATCTTTATTTGAGTCAATAAAGAATTTTGTGGGTGTATTCACTGCAAACCCTCACGAGACAAAACTCGTCCTAGTAGGGTAACCTAGGGGTTTAAAGGCTTGTTGCATACGCTAAATGCAATCGCTTGCCTGCGAAAGTGGAATTTTATTTTAATAAAAGAATTTTCAAGAGTAGAATTTTGACTAATTTCATTTACATTGCTCGGGACGCGCAAAGTTCTAAGTTAGGGGGTGCCATTTTGATCGAGTGGAAAAACCGAGCGTCCGTGTAATACGCTAGTCGTTATTATCGGCTTCCAACCTCAATACAAAAAAAAACCTAAACTTTTAACTACACTTTTATGGAGTATAGTAGTAAGTCTGGGTATCGAATCCACAGGGAATGTTTTATAGAATTTAATTGATTTATTACTTCTAAAATAAAAGTAAAAAAATGACGATGGTTGACAAGGGGAAATAAGTTGGAACAAATTTATAAAACTAATTAAAATGAATGAGGAAATAAGTTGGAATAAAATCCCCCAATCCCTAGTAATTACCCATTAGAATACTAGAATTGTAAATTATAAATTTGAATGAATCCAGTCTTTATAGATCCTAAGCATTACATATATGAGGTTCAAGCCCGCATCATATGAAATCAAAGATAAATATAAACTGGTGCTAAATAATTACACGCACATCATATTCTTAAATATCCCAAGTACCTAGGGCAAGAGAGATTAAAATATCTAGGATGATTGTGAACTTCTCTTACACGATTCTTTCAAATTTAAATTTAAATTCTATTTCCTACGTAGATAAATTACATCGGGATGGGTTCATGCATCTCAACCCTTAAAAATTAGCTAAACATGATGAAAACAAAAGAAAACTCTAACAAACATTATTAACAATTTGCAAAACAATTGAGAATTGAATGGAAAAATAAAATAGAGAATATAAATTGATACTTGTATTTAGCAAGAGGAGAAAGAGATGAATTTGAATCCAGCAAAACTTCTTCTTCAAACTTACAACTAGGGTTTATGAAAACTTCTACCAAAGAAAACTACAATCTAACTTTCTCTCTCTAATCCTACTCCCACCCTCTAGAATTTGACTTCCTCTCTCTAGAATTCAACTCCTCTTGAAAATGAGGTAGGGCTTGGTCTTTTATAGCACCAAGTTGCACGAATTTGGCAGAAAATTTCGCTTGTGGCACAAGTTTTCCAAGAGTTGCACTGCATTAAATGCATAATTAATTACAGAAATCCGCACATCCAGACTCTTCATTATCGCGAAGAATTCTAGAGATATATAATGTAGTCAACATTCTGTGTCACAAGTTTTCTAGAGATATATAATGTGGCACAAGTTTTCCAAGGTTAGCTCATGAAGTCAACATTCCTTTGGCTGATATAACACTGGGCTCTTTGTATACGTGGTTAGATATAGATCATTTTGATATAGATCATTCTGTTGGTAGATATGAAGTATTCAAGTTTGGAAACACAATCCTTTTTATGGGGTTCCTCTACAGTAGGTCCCCCAAGCTTGATCTAGTTGAGCACCCAATTAGCAAGTATCTAGCCAGACGCTTGATTAATCATATATAATGTATTTAAAACTCCTTATATTTTGGGCATTCTAGCATTCTTGCATGCCCCAAGACTTATTCTCATTTATTGGATAACCTTTATTTTCATTCTAAATATCTGGTGCAAGATTTATTTGAGATTTTATAGGTGTTGGGAATGCTCGGCGTGGAGTTTGGTTGATTTTTGGGAAAGTATTGCCAATAATTACAACTTTAAGGGCATTTTAGAAAATCTAACACTTAGGCTTCGGGCCCGAGCTCTACACGAAAGTTATAGCTTTATGAGCTATCTTCGTGTGGATACTAATGGTGTATGGATATGAATCATAATGAAGAAGTAATGAAAGTTTTTGCAGGACGACCCATGTGAAAATTAAGGCAACAAGGACTTCTCAGGTCCCTTTAGGTGCATAATATTTCAATCGTGATCCGAATCGATTCGGACCCTAGAACACTCGAATTAATCCCGATCTAAGTCGATTCGGTTCTTCTCCGAATCGATTGGGTCCCCTATTTTGTCCTGAGTCTTTATTCACAAGTTTGCCATTTCCCTATCATTGTATATTTAGTGTTTTTATTTCATTTGTAAAGACTTACATTTTATTTTCAGAGGATAATATTGGAGAAGCATCTAACTCTCTTTCTCTGTCCAAGGTTAACATCCAAAGTTTGCTTTCTCTCTCTCTTTTCTTCCATTATATATATATATATATATAAGTTATTGGTTAATTATTATAGCATGCTTTTTTACTCTTAACTTTGTTAGTTATATAGTTGAAATTTGCATTTTTTGAAATAACTTTTGTTGGTATCTCTTTTAAATAATATCTTCTTTATTGTTAATGCTTTCTTTTATAGTGCATGTCATATTTTACAATGAGTGGCTAGGTCTCTTGTGCTAGGGATCATAATCCCCCAATGGATGATTGAACTTCAAAGTTAAGGTTTGATTTATATTCATTTTGATTGAAACTCATGTGTTTAAATTAGAGTATTGCAGTTTCTTAACTTCCATTGTCATGCAATGGTTGTGTTTGAAGATGTACTACAAATTCAACCCATTTATCACCATAACTAATTAAAACCTTAGTATTTCATTGTTGAGTTTCATCTCTACATGGTTGATGTATATCCTTAATTGGATATGATCGATTCGAATTGAGTTAAATCAAACTCTATAAATTATATAGCTAGTCCGAGGTGGGAGATTGATCCCTAATCTCTTTTCTCTATTTTAAATTGCGAGTTTTCTAGTTCGTTTTGTCATAATCATCATATTTTACTAATTCACACTTATTTTAATGCATGCTAAGATCTTTTTTAGTTGTAGTTCACCACCCCCACAATCGTCATCTTTCTCACTTTAATTTTGTAACGTATAGTAACTTCATATAACTCAAACTCGTTATTCTCTAAGTCTTCAGTCCTTATGGAAATTGATTTGACTTTCCTGGTTATTACCTTTTGAGATTGATTTATGCTTGAGTAAAACTTAATTTCTAGAGCATTAAGTTTTTAGCGTCGTTGCTAGGGATTGGAAACAAAATTTAAGTCATAAAACGTTTTTGTTCACGATTTCATTCCCAGTGGTCACTATGACAACACGGTGTCCAAAACAAATCCAAAAAGCCCATAAATAGATAGTGCGAATGATAATAATAAAATCCCATATTGGAATATTTGTCGTCAAATGAGCGTTCAGATTATTGGAGACCATCTACTACTCCTTCCAATTTCACACATTCCGAAGCCAACTTTAATTCCGCCACCATGGACGATAATCTGAGTGAGCATGGAAGACGAAAAGAGGTTGAGCCATTATATCAGTCAATAAGAGAATACCTATAACTGGAGAGGACTACCTCTCCATCATGCATCATTTTCCCTTACATTGTCGTGCAATTACTTTTTTGGAATATAATGATACAACTATTAACCACTTTTCACGGCGTGGAAAGTGAATAATTGTACTTACATGTACGAGAGTTTGAGGAAGTGTTCGCTACTTTTAGTGATCAAAACTACCCACTCGCTGTAATACGCCTCAAACTCTTTCCCTTTCTCTCAAGGAGAAGGCTAAATCTTGACTTTGGTACTTGGGCTCCAAATTCTATTAGGAGTTGTCGCGATATGCAAGACCAATTCTTGAAAAAAATCTTTTTCACCCACCAAACCCACACAATAAAGGGACATATTTAAACCTTCGTCCAAGGCGATAATGAGACCTTCGTGAGGTGTTAGGGGCAATTCAATTATATCTTGAGTATGTGCCTTTATTATGGTTTTGAAAAATGGATACTTATATCCTTTTTCCATAACGGGCTTACACTCAATTCCAAATAAATAGTGGAGACCATGTGATCTATGGAATTCTTTGGCTTGGACCTCGAAGATGCCGAGGCACACTTTAAATATTGTGCTGAGACCATTTAAGTGTGGAACACATCAGACCTAAACAAAGCGAATCCATTATTTTCTAATTCAACCTCCTCTAGCCATGGGATGAATCACCTCGTCGATGGGGATGATCCGTTAATGATATTTACTCAACTAAAAAAGGAGTTGAGGAAATGGTTTTAAAGAGTCGAATTCCACTGTTCAAACTCAATCTCATATTGAGAAGTCTTGTGCCATTTATGACATTTTTTATCACCCTTCTAAGGATTGTCCCACAGTCCCTACCTATAAGGTGATTCTTCACAATCAAGCCAATGCAATGGCTACTTAGAAAAATACATATAAGACTCCTCTTGGTGAGGAGTGCAATCCTTTATGGAGAAACCATCTTGGTCTCCACTATGGGCAACCCCAACAAACTCAAAATCCCCCACATCCAAATTATTAAGGTCCACCCCCACTACCAAATTCTCAACCGCCATATTTACAAGCACCTCTTCCTCTGTATCAAATTCAAGGTCCCCTAACGGGACCTCCGCATGTGCCCCTACATAAGAAAAGACTTAAAGACACTTTTCAAGCGTTTAACAAGGGAAGCAGTAAGTTTTCAGGAATTATAGGAAGTGGAGTTACAATCAATTTAACTTGGGCTTAGCAGGCCTCGATAAGCCAGAAACATCAGTTAATCAGTTGTATCACGTGGCCTTGGAAATACTATTATATATTGGATTTTTTTATTGCTTTTGCTGTCAAATCGTCGATTATACCCCTACATACATGGTTACCAGATACCCATGGAGAAGTGCATTACAGTACTTGTATGCTTCTAGCCGGAATCTTAATGCTCAACTTAATGTGAATAATCAAAATGCACAAATATTTACAAAAATATAATCTTCACTTTATAAGTTGACTACATCATTGAGTGTTCAAGATAAAGGTAAATTTCCCTCATAACCTTAACAACATATTGGGAAAAATAATGCTAGTACCGAAGTCTCGGTTCCCTCACAAGATCAAATGAAGGCTATCACCACTCTAAGAAGTGGGAACTTCATTAACAAGGCAATCCCACTCCCACCTCCAAATGCTAGGGAAGTATTACCTGACCCCATATAGGTCGAAGATGCTTACCTAAAAGTAAGCGATGAGGAGACTCGAGTCGAGCCAAAGGTTATTGTTAAATGCCCCATTTTTGTGCCTTACCCTCAAAAGAAAATGGCTCTTAAAAAGAATGCTAATAATGCCGATGTTTTGGATAGTTAAAATAAACATCCCTCTCTTCGATGCAATAAAGCAAGTTCCCACCTATTCCAAGTTCCTCGAGCACTTTATTATGGTAAAGCGAAAACTTTATGTGAGGAAAAAGAAATTTTTGGATCAAAACGTGGGCTTAATTATATAATCCAAGTTGCCTCCCAAGTATAGGACCCCATATATCCCACCATCTCGTGTGTGGTTAGAGAGTTCAGAATCGAGCAAGCTTTTCTTGATTTAGGTGCGCGTGTCAATTTGTTACCATACTCCGTGTATGAATAACTTGATCTAGGTGAACTTAAGCCCATTAAAATCACTCTTCAATTAGAGGATCACACCGTTAAGGTTCTAAGAGGAGTGGTAGAAGATGTCATCATTCAAGTTGATAAATTTTACTTTAAAATGGACTTTATGGTTTTGGATACTCATCATGTCGCACCAAATAGTAACCATATCCTCATTATCCTTGGTCGGCCTTTTCTAGACATTTATAATGCCTTAATTAATGATAGAAATGGGCAAATGAATCTCACTTTTGGGAACATGACTTTGGAGCCTAATATTCTCAGAATTTCCAAACAAATGGGTGATGAATATGAGGTCCACGAGGTAGACCTCATTGAGGAGTTTGTCCAAGAGCATTTTGACATTACATATTCTACGAACCCTCTTGAGGCATGTTTGGTAAACTCACTTTATTTCGAAAATGATTATTCCCCTTATGATCATGAATCCAACCTCGTGTGTTCGTCGTTGGATGATGTGGAAAATGTTGAGGAAGTGAGGTGGTGTTCTAATTTTGAGAATTTACCACCTCGTAATTTTTACGAAGTGCCCTCGAATATGCAATGTGCAATTTCCAAATCTTGACCTCAAGCAATTGCCATCCGACCTAAAGTGTGTATATTTGGGTGAGAGTGATACATATCCCATCGTTTCTCATCCCACCTTGATTAGGGCCAAGATGGGAAGTTGATGAACTTATTGAAAAGGCATAAAGGTGCCTTTTGGTGGATGATAGCGGGCTTAAAGGGAGTAAATTATTTAATTTGTACGCACAAAATACACCTCGAGGAAGAAGCAACGTATGTTGAATCCCGTATGTTGAATGCAACGTATGTTGGGTTAATGAAACCCACCCGTGAAATGCAATGTCTGTTGAATCCCGTCATGAAAGAGGTGGTTAGGTCCGAGGTTATTAAACTTTTAGATTCGAATATCATATACCCGATATCTGATAGCAAGTGGATTAATTTGATTTAAATGGTTCACAAGAAATCGAGAATCGGTGTCATTGATAGTGTGAAGGGAGAATAAATCTCGAAACGCACCACCACCGGCTGACGTGTGTGCATTCACTATTGAAAGATCAATTCCATGAACCGAAATAATCGTTTCCCCCTCCATTTATTGACCAAATGCTTGAGCGTGCGTTCAGCCGTCCTTTTTATTAATTTCTTGATGGTATTTTTGTATATAACCAAATCGAGTTAGATATTCAAGACCAAGACAAAACTACTTTCACATAGCCTTTGGCACTTTTGACTATAAAACGATGTCCTTCGGCTTGGGTAATGCACTGGCCACATTTCAAAAGTGCATGCTAAGTATTTTTAGCGACATGGTTGAGATAGGTTTAAAGGTTTTCATGGATGATTTTGTGTCTTTAGAAAATCCTTTGACCACTACCTCTCCATTCTTGAAAAAGTCTTATCTAGGTGAGTCGAGAAAAATCTTATCCTGAATTGGGAGAAATTCCATTTTATGATTACAAAAGGGACTGTTACATTGGACATAGTACTCAAATTTTAGTGAGTGTGATAATGTTTCCTATATTTTAACTTATCAAAATGGGTCTTGGTGTTGTTATCTTATTCCATAAATGTTGAGTATGTCATGTAAAACCCTTTATTTGAGATAAGTTGCTAGAAGCACAATTTGTATCATTTGCTTTGCATATTATTCTCTTCCCCTGTGTTGTATATGTTTCCAGTATCTTAAAAATACTTATTTGAAATTTCATGATTGGGTATATAACCTTTGTTAAGTGATGAATTTTTTTGGTACATACTTGCTCCCGTATAGTCTTAATTGATTCTACAGTTGATGTTACTTATTCATGTTATTAGAGTATATTTTGCTTCCAATTACTTTTATGTTGTTATAAAATTTCCACATATGTTGATATCTTAGTTCTTACATTAGGATATAAAATGCTACGTTATTCGAATGTGTTTTATCTTCACTTGTGTTAATCTTATTTAATAGGATACTGATATAAATACCTTATCTCTTAATATATCATATATCCTTTGTGGTTGCTATCAATGATATTACCCATGCTTAACCCTTAAATTTTAGGGACATATTTCATAGACACTTACCTTGTGACATCTTTAGGTACAAAGATGCCATGTTTATATATTTGTGGTCTACAAATCAATTTTCACCAATATCTTGTATATTCTATGGTCATAACTCAATTGTGATTTACCTTGTGTTTAGTACATTATGAGTATTCCCTCCTAAAATATTGATGATTGTCCTAATATACTTGGATTGCTATGTCCCTATTGACCTCTTAAGCCTTTATATTTTATATTGTTTGATTCATAACCCTTATTACTCCCTGTGCTTATTATGCTCACTTAGCATGTCTTCGTATATTACAACTTATTTTCTCTAATCTTACCATATTCCTTATGTCCATTTTATTGTAATTTTTTATCACGTTATCTTTCCTAGCAAAGAGAAAATCGCATCATGGGAGAGAAGACTTGACTGAGTAAGACTTAATTTGTGACAAATAAACTTAGCTATGATAAAATTTTCAATTTAGATAATGATAGAGCTATATGAGGAAGTGTTTAGTATGCGATAAATAGATTATTGGGATTTTGGTGACATATATTTGGCTATGCTTTTAACTAAGTTATCTTTGATTCTTTATATATATATTGGTATCATATGATCATATCCTGGCTTAACTTCCATCTCAATTACATAAAGTGATACATTAATTCCAATCCTTAGTTTATATTGAATTAATTCATTTATATAAAGGCTTATTCACCGTGTTCTTAAAGACGCTAGTTCTTGATTATATTGTCACTGCCTTTGTCCATTCTATGACAAAAATGGGGGAAATGATTCTCCATCCTATGAATTGAATGTTGACAATAGGTTTCCTTCCTATGAGGAATATTTCCTCAAAAATATTTTTCTTTGGGGAGAGACTTTACTTAAGAGGGAAAAATTACCTAAGGGAGAGATATTATAATCAAGAGAATGTATCGTTATTGATATTATGACATACTTTACATTGAAATGAAATGATAATAATTAACTTATGGAATGAAATGTATATATTACATCGTATTGAGATATTATCTAAACTTGGTGTATGTTTATCTATGATTAGATGAATCATGCTTACATTGATTATATCTTGTATTCATCATATTACTCTTGCTCTCTTGTCAATTATTTGTGCATTGGCATCTTAATGTCTTTGCTAGAATTTGATAGGAAAGCAGGTTACAAGAGTTACAAATGGTTGTGTCGTGTCTATCCTTGTATGCCTTTGATCAGGCGAGTCGTGTCATAGGTGATAAATTTGATTAATTTATTTGTAATCTTTTATTTTTGTATTTTATCACGGAATAGACAAATTGTGAGATTGTAAGAGCAAAAGTATGCTCAAAACATCCATAGGATTAAATTGTCTTATCCCATTCCAAAACACATTGAATTATAGTCTAAGTTATCCCAAAAAGATTCATATTCAAGACTACAAGATCGGACTTCTTTATCTTCATTCGAAAAGCTACCTCATGCCATGACCAATGTGATTGCCTCTTTATGATAAAGGTAAATGACTTAATTTCACCACCCTTGTCTTAACAAAACTTAAATTGAATTTTCTTAAATTTAAAACTGTGTTAAAACTTGTGTGTGGGTTGGTTTGGACAATTTGAACAAATACGCTATGTAATATACTTTTCTTATAGAAAGATTATATTTATAATAAATTGCATTCTTATTTGTGTATTTTAAGTATAATTGTTCTGGGTTGTGAACAAAATTACTTGGAATGTTTGCCAAAATTCTTTTAAAATTTTGGATGGAAAATACGGGCTTAAAATCTCTAGACAAAACCGTGACCTGCCTCACCACAGATTCACTGCAGTGAAGTGTTTCTTTGCTACAATGAAGGTTCTTCGCAGATGCTTTTCCTCTAAGTCCAAAAACTCAATGTTTTTACGAGACCTGGCAACACGACAGGTTTTCTACAATGATAAAATATCTCGCTTCGGTGAAGCTACTGCAACAACTTCAAATGTGGCGTAAAAGGACAATCTTTATTAAACATTACATTGTAAAGCATGGAAGATGCTTTTTTGTAGTCATATATTTTGTTGTGTTCGCGAAGCAACCAATATTTGTGTGGAAAAGAATAACTTAGTGTTTGAAATCTAGTGTCCACAAGTTTGAAAATGCGTATTTATTTTATCTTCTTCTCCATAACAAAATAAGGTTAAGATTTTTGAAAACGGGTTTGTTTGTTTTATTAATCTAAATAAATCATATTTTCTTAAGAGTAAAAACCTTCTTTATATTTTTGAGATATCCATTATTATCATTCTAATTTAAATTTATTTGAAGTTTGATTACTTCTTCTCACGACTTGAATAAAATATTTTGTAAAAATTTATTCTTGAGAAACTTTAAGTATTTTTACATCTCAAAAATACTTTGTGGGCTTATTTTGATTACCCAAATACTTTTGAAATTTTTCTCAACCTTTAGATCTACATTAGTGGAGTCTCACTTGTTACTTTGGAATAAATAGTTTTTCTTCAACCATAAAAAAGATGTGAAGATTTGATGCAAGCACGACATTATCAACAAAAGTTGACGCCCGTGATGTGGCGAGTGGTCGGAGATCGATCCGTACATGGTCTTCTAATTAGAAGGTGGAAAAGTGTCTTATAGAGGTTGTGCATTATTGATTCTAGAAGAGGTTAAAGTTTGTACGTCATTCCTCCATTTTGTAAAACTTTACCTTTGGAGTGAAAGTGATCTACAAGGGTTTTTCCTTTGTGTAAATACTCGTCCTAAATGCATGATTTACTATTCTGCAGTTTGATTTGCCGTATATGCTTTATGAACATGTAATTTTAAATTAAATCTACTTGTAAATCACTACTTTGTCAGTTAGATGTTAGTATTAACTTTTTCTCGAATTTGGATTAATAAAAAATATTACCTTCATTATGGTAATAATTTTTTAATTTTGGTAGTCCCTCTCTACATGCACATTCCTTCATTGATCAACCCTGATGGCAAAATATGCAGGTTTTTACACTTTGAAGTTATGAGAGAGTGTGATCACCACCGAAATTGATATTGTATGAATTATGGGTAGTTTTGAATGATATCTAATGAGTTTTATTTCCTGTATGCTATTATGTCCGAAAATAAGAAGGATTTTGTCACTTTAGAGCATTATTCACTTAGCATGTTTAAGTAGGAGTAGGAATTTACTAATTTATCTATGTTTTCATTGGATGAGTTGGACAATAAGGACTAGAAGAAGAATTTTTTAATTAATGGAGTGACTTGGTTGATTAAGTAGGTTTTGGGGAGGAATATGACCTACACCAAATTTTCTCAAATAACAGATTTCATTTTGATGCTTTGGGCGTAGTGTGCGAACTACAAGAATAAAGTAGAAAAGATGAGAGAGTCGTGTGGTCATGATGGGACTAATAGGGGATATTGTAGTGTTATGTTGGAGCCGAGCATAAGGTTTAGAAGGACCAATAATGACAATAACTTTGGATAAATCCCTAAGTAGGGCATGATCAGTAGCAAAACCTCCAACGGGATGATAGTGTCCTTTAGATCCCTCGAGGATAGGTTCGAGGATTGCAATAGGGATAGAGAATGCTAGATAGGAAACTAAGTATTTTTAAAGGTTCTTATTATTTATGTGGAGAGATAGGACATGTTGCTATGAGATATTCTAAGGCTCAGGGCTAACAAGTTTTCAGAGTTTTAGCATTGGGAGCATAGGGTGTTATAGAACCTCCTATAGGATAGGCGAAGAAGCTTTGTATAAGCCTAGACGTGGCTAGTTGAGTTTGTGCGGTATGTTGTTTTAGCTATATTTATTCTTATGTAAAATGTGTTATATTACTCGATATTGTGATGTATGTACACAGTGAGATTGGGTATATGGGCAGCCCAAACGTGACATACCTTATTAGGAATACGAGACCCTTAATTGTAATATCCCATAATTTTATGACTTTTAAATTGAGAATAATTAAAACTTAATGGGCCAAATTATTGTGGATTAATTGGAATTAATTAATTAATAAATTAATTGGGATTAATCCGGATTGAATATTATTGCTGATAAGAGTAATATATTATTGAATATTACTTAGTGATATATAAGTAATCACTACACCAAAATGACAAAATTGTCACCTTTCAGCCGGCCACCTTTGTCAAGGTCATTGACCGTGACACAAATCTCGCGTTTTGTGTCACGGTCATTGACCTTGGCACGACCTTGACAAAGAATTGTCACGGTCAATGACCGTGATAAGGCCGTGACAAAAGTAGTTGTCACGGTCGTGTCACGGTCATTGACCGTGACAATTCTTTAAATAATTGTCACGGTCAATGACCTTGACACGACCGTGATAACTTTTTCAGCAAAAACCCTTACCCCTTCTTTTTTCCCTCGCGTCGTTCCCTCCCTCTCTCTTTCTCTACGTTGCTCTCTCTCTCTCTCTCTCTCTCTCTCTCTCTACTTTCAGGTTTATTTCTCTCTCTCTCTCTCTCTTCTATTTATATATATGTTTGTGTGTATATATGTGTGTGTGTGTGTGCATGTGCGTGTGTGTGCGTGTGTGGGGGGTAGGGCAGTGTGGGGGTAGGGGGTGGGGCAGGGGCTATTGTGTGTGTGTGTGTATATGTGTGGTGGGTGGGGTGTGTGGAGGGAGGTGGGGCAGGGTGTGTGTGTGTGTGTGTATGTGGTGAGTGGGGTGTGTGGAGGGAGGGGTGTGTGTGTGTGTGTATTCGAATTAACCCATGAATTTGTATTTTTGTATTTGAATTAACCCATGAATTTGTATTTTTGTATTTGAATTAACCTATGAATTTATTTTTGTATTTGAATTAACCCATGAATTTGTCAATTTGTTTGTGGGGGGTGGGGGTGGGGGTGGGGAGGCGGGGTAAGTCAAGGTACCATTGTAATTCTCTAAATATCGTGCAAGTACCATATGAAAGTAGGATCGCCCCTCAGTGTAAATTAGTAAATTAATAATTCTATACGTTAATTGTTAGTTAATTGATGAAATGAATTAATTGAGTAGATGAATTAGAAGGAGTACGGGATACACATTTGTTGTTGACATTGCTGTTGGATTATTTTGTTTAGTAAATGTTTGGTTGGTTAGTTTTAAAAATGGCATGACCATTGGATTATTGTACATATGGGGGTGGGAATTTTCAACTTTTTTTGAAAATTACTCTGTATATCGAACAATATATATATAATATGATAATTAAATGAAACATACTTGAAATTAAATATAGTGCGCATGGATACTAACCTTCTAGTTCTTATACGTACGCATTCAATAACCCTTAGACACGTTCGAGAGTCATTAACCCTGTAATGAGATCTCTCGAATTGTCCCGTTTGGACAGTTTGAGACTGTATAATTTCTGTATAATATTCTTATTGGCTTACAGTTGTTACTTTTGGAGGACGTTATGCAGTCGTATCTTAATGTTCTATGGGTACATACTAGATTGACAAGTGTGACTGTTATTTCAATTGATCAATTGAAATAACACTCTCACCTGCCAATCTACGTCGTGTACTTGGAGAACTGCGTGGATATGCTGTCGAATTTTTTTCAAATCGTAACAATGTGCATGAGCTGTTAAGTATATTACAGAAAAATGCAGTCTTGAATGGGATAGGACCACTCACCCTTTAATAGGATAATTAAATGATGGGATAATTAAATAAAACACACTATAAATCTAAGTTTTGTATACCTTTAATAGGTGTTTAGTTGTGGTAGCTGTGATGGGATATCCGAAATACAAAGAGTGGATGGGTGAGACTAATAGAATGGGGGATGTGTTTCGCAAAGGTGCTAACGAATTTGTGAAATATGCAAAGAGATGTCATAATGATGAAGAGTTTCCATGTCCATGTTCTAGGTGTAAGAATGGTAAGGTGTTTGAGTGGAAAATAGTTGAACTACATTTGTTAATATCGGGTATGCAAGATAGTTATCGATTTTGGAGTTTTCACGGTGAATTGAAAGTTCCTTTTGTCCCCGACCAACCTTCACAACAACCTTAAACAAGTAGAATAGATGTAGAAGGCGACGAAGTAGATCATAATATGTTAGAGGATTTAGTTGATGATGCGTACGGAGTTTATAAAGCAGAGGAGAATGAGGTTACTGATGATGTAGAAGATTCAAGTGCTCGTGAAGATAACACGATAAAACTTGACGATGACTACCAAAGTTTAAAATTTAAGGCGACCCAACCATTATACTCTGGCTGTGAGAAAGATCAAACAACTTTACATGCCATGGTTGGTTTGCAAAGTTTGAAGACGCAGTAAGGTTTGTCTGGAAATAGCATGACGGGAATTCTGAAATGGGTGAAGGGCTTATTACCCAAGGTGAATACATTTCCAAATAGCTATCCTGTTATGAAGAACAGTTTGAAAGGTTTGGGAATGAAGTATAAATCGATTCATGCTTGTGTGTATGACTGCATACTATACCGAAAGGAGTATGAAAATCTCGATCGTTGTCCGGTATGCGATGAACCTAGATATGTCCAATCTACTAGTAAGGAAGGCACAAGCTCAAAAGTGCCTCAAAAAGTATTGAAATATTTTCCCGTTGGGCCTAGATTAAAGCAATTTTTCACAGTACTATGGATTGCAGAGGCGATGACTTGGCATGCTAGGGCAGAAGTAGGGCGTAATATCATGCGTCATCCTATTGATTCTACTACCTGGAGGAGGATGAATTTTGAGTATCCCAATTTTTCTCGAGCACAACGCAACATTAGTTTGGCTATATCAAAAGATGGTTTCAATCCATTTGGAAATCTAAGCACCAATCAGAGTGTATGGTCAGTGATCCTAGCCCCACTCAACCTCCCTCCTTCACAGTGTATGAGACCTGAATTTTCGATGATGGCTTTGTTGATACATGGGCCAAAGGAACCAAGTGATGACATTGACGTCTACCTGGCTCCTTTGGTAGAAGAATTAAATGAGTTGTGGGAAATGGGTGTGCAATCATTTGACTCTTTTAGAAAAGAAGAGTTTACGCTGAAAGCTATGTTGATGTGGGCAATTCATGATTTTCCAGCTTATGGGACATTATCCGGTTGTGTAGTACATGGGTATTTGGGGTGTCCTATTTATGGAGAGGAGACTGAATCTCTTCATCTATCCTCTAGCTTAAAAAATGTATACCATTGCCACATGAGGTTTTTACCCCCAGCTCATTGTTTCAGATCTGAGAAAGGTTCTAATTTTTTATTGGGCGGAGTTGAACATAGGATACCGCCGAGACAACTTTTGGGTTCAGAAATTGAAAGTAAATCTTCTGAATGTGGCCCTAATATTCCAGGTAAGAATCCCAAATTTAAGAATGTCAAGCATAAGAAGACCCCAACTGGTAATGAAACTGAGATAAGAAAGGCATGGTCTCGGAGGTCAATTTTATTTGACTTACCTTATTGGAAGAATAACCCGATGCGCCATGTATTAGATATGATGCATGCAGAGAAGAACTTCGCTGAACATATTGTGGGTGCTTTCCTTGGGGGGAGTCATTCAAAGGATGGAGAAAATACACGAAAAGACCTTAAAACGTTAAAACTTAAGCCACAACTATGGTTGAAAGAAAATAGTAGGGGAAGGATAATAATTCCCCTGGTGCGTTTACTTTGACGAGTGGGGAAAAGAAGGTGCTTCTAGACACAATATATAATTTTAAGGGCCCATCTACTTTTTCGTCTAACTTGCAAAGGATTGTGAATTATACTACCCATGATTTACATAAGTGTAAGTCCCACGATTAGCATGTGATCATGCAATTGGTTCCTCTATTGTTTAAGCACTGTTTCTCCAAGCACAAGGATTTGCGTAGGGCAATTATGCAAATTAGTATTACCTTCTCCCTCTTGTGTGAGAAGGTAGTGAATCGAGAACACATAGTGGCTGCAAAATTGGCTGTGATCGAAGCGATTTGTGTATTGGAGAAGTACTTTCCCCCAGCATTCTTTGACATAAGTGTTCACTTGTTGGTACACCTATGTGACGAGGCACTTATTTGTGGTCCAGTTAGATATCTGTGGATGTATCCGTTTGAAAGATTGATGAAAGTTTTTAAAGATTACGTCAAGAATACGCGATACATTGCAGGATCAATTATAGAGGAATACATCACCGTGGAGTCATCAATATATACTCGCGAATATATGCCTGACTCGACCAGCGTTGATGACACTGATGAATTCGTCGATGATGGTGGTCATGTGATGGGAAAACGAGTGAAATTAACGAGTTTGCAACATGAACAAGTAGCTCGTTATCTATTTGACACACATGAAGATGTCGAAGAATGGAAAAAGTAAGTTTCGATTATTATAATATTTAACATTATTTTAGATTATTTTATACATGATTAATTTTGTAATATGCAGAAAATATGAAGCCTGTGAGAATAATAAAAGACGAAAAACAATGGTACAATCAGACAACGAATTTAGGTTGTGGTTGACACAATAGGTAATTATAATGAAAACAGTCGTTATATAACGTTACATTACACTCAAATTCTACCACTAATATAATTAATTTATCTATATTCTCAGCTCCTAAAGATGGGTGATGCGACATCAAGGCTTGCTCGTCTGGCCACTGGACCCTTGTTCGTGGTACAAGAGTACAAAAAGTATCGATTCAACGGTTACATTTTCGGCGCTAAAGTGTACGAGGAAAGTACAAATGTACAGAACTCGGGAATTTCATACAAAGCTCTTACTATCTTTTGAGCGAGCGCAAAAGATAAAAACCTCGTTGAAGCTGAAATGACTTACTATGGTGTAATCCAAAATATATTTGAATTGGATTATATAAGCTTCAAAGAGGTTGTATTTTACTGTGACTGGGTAAGAGTTGAGGATAAAAATGCTTGTAAAGTTGATCCTGCCACCAATTTGATCATGGTTGACTTGTCCAAGTTGAAGAGCAACGACCACGTGAGCGATGAGCCGTTTGTTTGTGCATTTCAAAAGGTTAAGCAAGTGTTTTATTCGGAGTATATCAACAACGAGTCGTGGTCAATTGTCCAACACGCTCCAAGGCGTCTAAATAGTTGTGTGGCTGACTTGGTTGCTCCTACCGAATATCAATCCATTTTTTATGATAACCCGAATCTGAAACAATTTTTCAATTTGTAATAAATAATTCAATTTGTACTGAAACATCCATTTTTAATGCTTTTAATTGATTTGCACTTTATCATTTTCACTCTTGTGTAGTGTGCGTGTGTGGAGAGGAGATTAATACATAAATATTCCAACTACATCTAAGTTTTCTTTATACTAATCCATGGATATACGCTTCTTACTTTTAATAGGTGATTAGTACATAGTTATTTGGGGTGTCCTATTTGTGGAGAGGAGAATGAATCTCTTCGTCTATCCGAACACTAAGAAATGCCATAATCCTATGGAGTATATTCTGCAAATTCCTCCCAACCGTTATGTAGCCAAACATCACCGATTGAAGTTGTCAATTCCACTTTCCATACCCCACCACTTGGAACCTCTAGCAAAACATGGGAGACCATTGAAAGGTGGAATTGACAACTTCAACTGCTGATTTTTGGCTACACAACGGTTGGAAGGAATTTGCAGCGCATAACTCCATAGGATTATGGCATTTCTTAGTGTTCAGATATGAAGAGAATTATATTTGACACGATTACCCGGGGTACATTAGTTGGAGGGAGGTTCCATATGAGCTCAAGTTAGCTGTTTGGGTGACACTACAGGTAATGTATTTATATTTATATGTCAATTTCGATTTCGTTTTCAATTTCGATATATATTTATCTATATTTGCGGGACGGATACTAATTTTACTTTATTTCAATTCAGAGGACAAGGAGTGGCCATGAGGGTAGGCCACATATGCTCGATAGTTATGTGGCTATTCGGACGAGAAGGGAAGGATAAGGAGGTGTCCCCGAGCGTCGCGGTACAAAATCTCTTTTCCAGCTAAATAGTTTGTAGATTTGAGATAATTGATGGTGATGTTGTTTCTTCTTAAATAGTTTCTATTTTGAATATATACTTGCATTATCTTTAGTTTGTTTGGATATATGATGTTTGAACAGGTACAACGTTGCTATAACAGGTACAAATATACTGCTGAGTAGTGGCCATACTGCCCAGCAGATTTTTTTTAAATTCTGCCCAAAATTGTCACGGTCATTGACCGTGACAAGTCCTTGACAAATCTTGTCACGGTCAAATTTTTTAAAAGGTGACAAGGCTTTGTCACGATTAATAACCGTGACTAAACATGTCATGGTCATGGCCCGTGACACTCCCGTGACAATTCTAACGAACTTGTCAAGGTCAATGACCGTGACACGTCCGTGATAAAAAAAGTTGTCTCTCCCCGAATTGTCATGGTCATTGACCTTGACAAGTCCAACTTGTCAATGTCAATGACCGTGACAATAGTGAAGATTTGGTGTAGTGAATATGATAATTATGAATATTGTCGTGAGATACAAATACGACAATTACAGGACTTAAGTCGGGACGCGCTTATAAGTCGTGTCGGGACTAAAGTTGGGTAATAAAATGTAAATTAATTAAATATCATTTGGATGATCATTTCGAGTTGATCGTTGAGTTCAAAAGGGTCGAAATAAGTAAAAAAGTATACCCAGGTATTTGATTTGGGTCTCAGGTCAATTGAAAGATGAAAGGACACCCCGAATGAACATTTTAGTCATTTGGTTTGGGAGATGAATAGTATCCACGTTTTTTGTCTTTTAGCTAGCCTTGGAGACTTGTTAAATAAGTGGGTTTACACTATATGTAAGGTTCACTTCATCTATTTTCATTTGTGAGTTCTTTAAGAGAAAGTGAAGAGACTTTGAGAGACAATAAAAGTCACCTTGTGGAGAGGAAGAGTTGCCTTAAAGAAGAAGAGTCATACTGGGAAATCAAAGGGGACAAACACCACAAACCACCATCTCTACACCTTCATCACCACCGGAGGGTCGTCGAAAAAAGTAAAGAGGAGTTTTTACAATTATCTTCTCCAAGGGTTCAGACCTACACTAAGAGGTAAGTGATTCTGGCTCTCTTTCAGTGTTTATAATATCCATGTTAGAATATGATTTTCTTTGGGATTATGAACTTATGAATTTGGTATTAAATGATTGATAAATTTGTTTAATGGATATGAAAATTCATGTAGTTGATTATTCACATGTAGAGGTTATGAACATGATGAACTTGTTAGGATGAACATGTAGAAAACATATATGTTTATGGAGAAAATGGACAAAGACAATAGGTATTTCATGTAGATGAATCCTAATCATGATTGAATTTGAAATTTGATGATTTAGAGAAGGAATCATAATTCTAAATTTTGGGTTTTTTAGGTGTATAAAAATGGAGAATTTAGATGAATGAAATTTTGAGGGTTAATTGGGTTTGATGTTAATTCTCATATAAACTTGGTGATTTAGATGTTTTTCCTTGTATTTTAAGTACCCATAATTATGTAGAATGAGATATTTGGGATTCGTTAGAATATATTTCATGTGAGTTTGGGTGAAAGAAAATGGATAAAAACGTATGAAAAATTGTTGAAAAATGACAAACATTGTATGATAATTTTAGGATTGTTTAAGATGAAATTGACAGTATGTTTGCAAGTTTTTGTATAAAATCACGTTCTGCACAACTTTGCAGTTTTATTTTTTTTTCAAAATCGGATCAGAAAAGCCTCAAATTGTAATTTTAAATTTCTGGACAGAATGTACCTTTATTGAAAAAAAAAGGTTTGGAAAATGGTAATTTGGCCCATGGTGAGATTTTATTAATTTTGGTACATTAACAAGGAGCGAGGGACTTGGGTTAATGTTGAAAAATTATTTGGATTTAAGGATTAAAATTATGTGAGAGATATCTACATAATTATATTACGATTTAGAAAAGAATAATTGTTATATCAAGTACGGGTCATATTGATGATATATTTACTGGTACTCGGGTCGGATAAAATATTATGTCAGTGGTAACTACATAATAAAATATATGATGATAATAGTGATTAACAAGTATGGGTGGTATTCGAGAAATACGACGGGTTCTTGGGATAGGATGAATTCCTAATATGATATAGGTCGTGGGAGTACCTAATACTAAATAGCTAGATGATAATTCATATTTGATTGATTGATGATTATGTGTATGACAAACCTAACTTACTTGATATCGGGGGAGGTCCATGCGTGAGGGCAGTCACATCCTGATGAGCCTATATGGGTGATCTTTGACTTGTCACTCGAGAATATAGGACTTAGGTCGATTACCATTAGTGAGAACAATGGTATAGAACAATCATTTAGGTGCGTAGGTATGTGCGTAGCCCAAAGGCTTACAACTATGTTCGCCTCCATTATTTGTGATTTGATATTTGTGGTTCGAGGGATCTTTACCGAACCTATAGTCCCCCTGTGTCCATCCCCTATCCTCACGGAACAACGACCATCCCCTTATCATTTTATCCTCGGGGGGAGAGAGAGAGAGAGAAAGGGTATGGTGAGAGGATCTTGGTCCCGCGTGTCCCTCTCGGGAGCGCTTCGGCCGTGGTCGACGATGTGTGAGGTGAAAAATGTAGAGAGATGGAGTCGTCAGTCTATTTTACTCAAAACAGACAAAAGAAGGTGGAGCCTTCCTGGAGGACAGCCTCAAAGACATACTGATACATACGAAACCAAAAATGATTCGAGTAGGGTTCGAAGGCTAATTTACGAAATGGGAAGGTGTTAGGCACCCATTCCGCCCTTGCGGTCTCTCATGGATTGTTGTTATTTTCCTTTATTTCCTCGTGATATGTGTGCATGTGTATATGTAGTGGAGATAGGAATCATCGACTTGTATCATGGAAGAGATAAAGCGAGTCATCCATAGGAATGTTCCTAAAAGTAATGTTAGAAAATATGATTTACGCGATTATTCTTGCATTGATTGTTATAATGGAACGATGACACGTATGGAATAATACGCCACTGAGAACAAATATATATATATATAAATATATATAATCTAAGAGAATTAAGTTAAATAATTAGAAAAATTGAAAATTAAAAAAATAGGACTCGAGTCTCGGGTTTTTCCCCGAGATGCCTACATAGCCTATAGAGGCATCAAAGTTCACGTAGTTTGCATGCAAAACGAGGGGTGGGGTTTATCCCATAAATCCAATTGGGGACTTCTCTTATGTGCGTGTGCGTGTGAAAAGGTGTTTTAGTTGTGAGAAAAGTGTGAGAATTCCCATTGGAATTTATGAGCGAACCCTATTTTTCTTTTTTTTTTTGGGTTTTTTTATATGAAAAATAAGAGATGTCCAATGATATTAAAATATATGTGAGATGGAGAGAATAAAAGTGCTAAGTGATAAAACAACTTAATGCGAATTTAGGAGAATTTGAGAAAGTTGGACCTTCTTGAAGATCTTGATCTTGATCTTGAATGTTGGAGATCAGCCCTTGCGCTTGGGTGATGATGAAGGGTAGTTAATTCACCAATTTTAATGAAGAAGATGATGAAAAGTGAGGATTGGAAAGGGATTTGGATGTAGAATCACGCTGACTTCGAGGGAGGTTTTCTGAGTTCGCTGAGAGTGATAGATCTCAGATCTTATTTTTTTCTGCAATGAGGTTTGGCCCTCCTTTTTATAGGCCCAGGGTATTACCGATCGACATAGGTATGGTCCTGCCATTCTGCAGGTGCCTTTTGGCACACTGCCGATAGGCAGGATTTTGAACCTTCCGTTTGGAAGTCTAGTTCAGGTTCCCTCGAAAAAATGGTCGTAAAACGCAATCTGTTAATTCGAATCATGCACGGGGTGTACCGCTAGAAATGTACTTTAGAGACCTTGAAAGTCTTTTGAACTGCTCTCGGGTTCGGGAGTTATCTTTGGGACAAATATGGCTCGGAAACGCTCGTCGATCCTTTGGACGGGGGATCGTCGGATGCAAATGCATCGTTCGTCCGCATGTTAAGTCAGAATCACACACGGGGCGAACCTTTGCAAAGTTTATGATATGTGATTTGACATTTCAAAGAGTTTGTCCCGGTTTGGGGAGTTGACTTTGGTCAACCGGGGCCTAAAAGCGTTCGATGACCTTTCAGAGTAAAACGGATTATTCGTCCGTACTGTAAGTCAAAATCATGCACGGGGTGGGCCATTGTAAAGGGGTTTCAGCGCCCTTTGAAGATTCATTCAGTCTCGATCGAGCTGAAGAGTTAACTTTGGTCAAATGGAGCCCGGGAGCGTCCAGTGACCTCTTGATCAAGTTTTGGGGGAAAATGGGTCGTTCATCCGCACCGTAAGTCAGAATCGTGCACGGGGCGGACCGTTGGAAAGGGGTTTCAGTGACCTTTGAAGATATATTCAATGTCGATAGAGCTGAAGATTTTAACTTTTAGTCAAACAGAGCCTGGGAGTGCCCGATGGCCTCTAGGTCAGTACTCGGGGTATGACCTAGGTTCGTAGTGATGCTGGGGGTGCTAGAATGGGGTGTCTACAGATCCCCTTAATGGGTGAGTTTGGAATAAACGATATCCGTCGAATAGACACCGCATGATGCCTTTTAAAGAGGTCGATTCTACGGACCTAAGGAAACGAAGATGACCAATTCAGAGGGTCGAGGTTGATTCTGAGGACCTAAGGAATGAGGATGACCGATTAAGAGGGTAGAGGCTGATTCTTAGGACCTAAGGGGCATACTGGGGATGTTACAAAGGAAGTGTTGACCAAAGATTAAGGTCAATTCTGAGGACCTAAAATAATGCCGGGGATGACCAATTCTGCGGGTCGAAGCCAATTATGAGGGCTTAGGTTGTGATGACGAATTATGTGGTTCGAAGCCAATTCCGAGGGCTTAAATTGAAATGACAAATTTTGCGGGGTCGAAGCCAATTTTGAGGGCTTAAATTGAGATGACCAATTCTGCGGGTTGAGATTACCAATTCTGCGGGTCGAAGCCAATTCCGAGGGCTTAAATTGTGATGACCAATTCTGCGGGTCAAAGCCAATTCTGAGGGCTTAAATTGAGATGACCAATTCTGCGGGTCGAAGCCAATTTCGAGGGATTAAATTAAGATGACCAATTATGCGATTCGAAGGCAATTTCGAGGGCTTAAATTGAGATATTCTCAGGGAATTCTGTCGGGGAAATTACCTCGTGATTTTGATTTGAGCTGGGGAGCTGATTACTGGGGAAACTTTCATATTTTCTAGAGACTTTGCAGGGAATAGCGGTGAATTCCACTTGGGAAGCAATTAGGTGATCCAGGGTTTCGAAAGTTTTGCTCAAGGAAATTTGAGACCTTTGTCGTAATTGTTTTTTGAGGGTTCCACTGGGAATAGGAGATAACTTGAAGTTTGGGATACTTTAGGGGTCCTCTAGGGAAGTTATCGGGGAGAGATCCACTTGGCTTTTGAGGGTTCTGCTGGGGAAGTAGGGGTCCAACTTGAGAGAGTGTGAGAGAAAAATAAATTTTCTTGGTGAAAATGTTCTACATCTTCCTTGAGATTTTTAGGATTTTTTTGAGGATTTTTCAGGGTTTTCTTGGAGTTTTTGTATGAAAATTGAAGGGGGGTACCGATCGGCATGGCTTGGAGGGTGCCATTCGGCAGTGGCACAGACTTTTGGACTGCCTCGAGAAGGTAAAAGTTTAGTGTCGATCGGTAGGTGGGGGTATAGTGCCGATTGGCATGACCCTTGGCTTCCTATAAAAAGGGGGCGGGTTCCCCTCATTTTTCACAGCTTCTTGCCTTCTCTCTCTCTGTGATTTTCTTCTGCGAATCATCCTAACATTTCATAACCTAAAAAATGGCCGCTTTTATGAGCACTGTGACACACTGGGAGTGGTTAGTTGTTGATGACTGGGAGAATGTGGAGTGGAGGGCTAGGGTGCCTCTTACGTTGGAGAGTGAGAACTCTTTTGATGCGTTTGAGCCGATCGCGAATGAGCGAACTTTACTGCGAGAGCCGTCGCATCATCACTCTTCTAGGGTGGTGAACCCTGGTGGTTATGTAAGTATATAATGACTGTTGGCATTCTTTTTTCTTCTTAGATTTTAACGAAGTTTTTCTTTGGCAATATGATGTTTTTTTGTCGACTATGCGTGCCCGTGGGACGACGGGGCCTAAGGATGTCTAGGAGCACCTTCCACTTATGGTGCATTGGGTAGTATCATCATCAGGCTTTGGGAGGCTGGCATCTGTGCTGGATAAGACGCCTCGTTCGACGGCGGTCTTATGCTCTCTGGGGGAGATGTGGTGGGACACTACCCACACATTCCATTTTGGATTTGGGGAGATGACTGTGACTCCCATAGATGTGCAGCAGCTACTGGAGCTGGATTGGGATGGAGAGAAGATAGAGGTGGATTGCTCTTTGCGGGCGAGGCTGAAGGCGGTGCAGGCGACACTGGTTGTTATGGGGAGGATAGTATCTGGGGACTTTTATCGGTTGTATCCGTGGCGGAAGGCCAATCGGCAGTCGAGGAAGTTTCTTTCTCTGCAGGCGGTGCGTCAGGTCTTGAATGGCCTGACCAGTGATTGGGTAAGACCTTTTCCCTCTTCAGTCTTGGTCTTTGTGTACTCTGACTCCATATTCACTTATATCTACTGGGGATTTTTTAGGTGGCCTTTTACCCTTAGGGGAAGGTTGTTTAGGGCACGGGGTCAACTGGGGTGAATGCGCAGATGAGGCATTTGCTGGCGTATGTGTTTGGCCACTCCTAGTAGCTCGGGGAGAGTGTGGTTCGATAGATTGTTGAGGAGGATGTGGTGGTGCCACCTGTGAGGCCCCTATGTCTATGAGGAGAGAAGGAATGTTTCCAAAGGACGTGAGGATTGCGGAGATGATTGGAGAGTCATATTTGTTGTACACCAACAAAATTGTGTCGTATGATTATATGGACTTCGTGACGAGTTAGCTGATGGCGCCTAGTATATATGATGCGCTGCCTTTCCCTCATGCGGGTTTGAGTCGTCCGGTAGGGTCTTCCCACAGTGGTGGTGGTCCGTCTACATCTCCAGCGGCGACGACTTTGGAGGTTCCCTTTGTTCGGTTGCATACCCCTTCATATAACATTCGGCGGGGTGATAAAGGGATGGTGCCTATGTTGAATCGTCCTCATACGATGGACCCATAGGAGTTGGGCTTGACAAAGGAGGTCCTTCGTCGTGTGGTATACCTTTTTATTCTTTTCCTTTTGGTTTCTTTTGGTCTTTTTGTTTGATACTGATTCTATTTTTTCTTGTAGCAATTCCGGTGTCCACCACTTGGCTGAGGGACATTAGGGACTGGATATCTTCGGTGACTGCCCATATTCAGGACGCGATTCCTATTCCTTCTTTATTGGTGACGTCTGCCTCATTCGGGGAGGAGTCTGGTTCTGGTAGTGGTGGTGCGTCATCTCGCTGCAAGGGAAAGAAAGCGCGTCGCAGGGATGGAAGCTCTTAGAGAGGGAAGGGCTGGTGAGAGAGAGTGTGGATTCGGGCTGAGTCTCGTTGTTTTTATATTTTTCTTTGATTCCTGCAAAACTGATGTAACACATAAAAATATTTATGCAATGCAATGGAGTTTTTTATTTTCTTCTGTTAGTAATGAATGAATGAATGCATTTGCGCTTTTTACTTTGCTGCTGAGACCGTAAAAATAAATATTTTGGGATTTGAAGAAAAGTTTTATTCAAAATGAGAAATTATATAAAGATAGAAGGGGATTTTGAAATTTTATTGAGAATATCAATTTATTTTTATTGAGTTTTCTGATTTTGACCACAGTGGAAAGAGGAAAATTTTCAAAAATAGGGGGTTGCCGATTGGCAAGCCCCTTATCGTGCCTATCGGCGGGTCAGTCTAGTCTAATCAATCAAGGCTTTGATTGGGACTCTCTTCATCTTTTGGTACCTTGTGGGGTAGGATTCCCTCCGGTTTCTTCAAGGGTTGTGTCTTTTATGGAGTGTTTTCATCACACCTTCCCATTCTCACCTTCTTATTATGTGAGATGGCTCTCCCTCGTAGTGTTGATTTTGCCAACTACCTCAAGACTTTGGAGGCGATGTGCTCCTACAATGTCGAATATGATGCTTTCAACATGCGTTGAGTCTCTTTATGGTGTAATCATCCCATAGAGTGGAACATGCTGATGGCGGCGATACAATTTTGGTACCCCGAAGACCATGTATTCCGCTTTGGCTTGGAATAAGTCTGTCCGACTTATGAGGAATTTTTTCCCATGTTGGGAGTAAACCCTAGTGAGGTGGATGCTATGCCTAAGTTTTCTCGATCTCCTCAGGAGCTGTTGGTTGGACTTCTCCATGTCTCACCCTCAATGGGTAGACCTTTAGTTATTGGAGGAATGATTTCCCTTCCGACGGTGCTACGATCTATGCGTTTGTAGGAGGTTGGTGATGTTGGCTATGTCGGAGCTGTCATTCTGGGTTTGGTTTCGAAATTGCTGCTGATGACTGGGGAACTGCTGGTGGACCCACAACTTACAGCCATTACTTCATGGATGTCATACCGTCGTAATCCTGTGACGGTGATACTGGCGGAGACTTTGAATGGCCTGGATGCCTGGCGAGAAGGTTGTTCTGACTTTCTAAGGGGTAGCCTTGTGTAGGCCTGTCAATGGATCGAATTTTATCCGAATCAGAATCTGAATTCGATCCATTTAAACGGATATGGATCGTGCCTAAAATTCAATTACCCGATTACCCGTTTATTAAATGGAGCAGATTTGGATTCATATACTCCGATCCGTTAATAATCCGATCCGATTAATATTTTTAATAAATATATAAATTATATATAATATAATTTTAATCAATATATATTGTATTTAATACTATTTTAAATATTTATTATAATAGTTCTTTATTTCATTATGTGTTTTTTGGAACATTTACAAAATAAATTTAGGAAATAAGAGTTGAAAATAAAAATGTTGCAAATCAAGTTTGACATAATCGGATAATCGGATCTGATCAGAATCCGTTTGACATAAACGGATATGGATTTGGATTTGCCTGATCCGATCCGATTAATAAACGGATCGGATCCAAATCCGTTTAACGTAAACGGATATAGATTTGGATTTTCCTGATCCGGTCCGAATCCGATCCGTTTACAGGCCTAGCCCTGTGTTGCCGTTCATGTGGTTTTCTGAAAGATTTCACTTGGTGACTCCTCTGGAATATCCTTTGTCGGTTGTGTCTAACTTCTTATTGCTCCATTTTATCAGTGTTGGTCTGGATATCGAGAGCTGAGAGAACTGATTAGTGGAGCATGGGGCTCTAAATCTGCGCTGGTCAGTGCCTTGGTAGGGACAGTTGTTGCCTGTTCTGGAGCTGGGGGAATACCCATACGTTCGGCTGGTTAGTCTTAGATATACCTCTTTTTATTTTCCTTGGCGGCTTCTACGACAATTTGGCTGGGAGCAGGTCATGCCACCTCGAACACTACATTTCTTTCTAGTAAAAGATCTGATAGAGCGTCTGTGCATGCGATTTGGCTCTTTATGGGAGAGTCGACGTCCGTCGACCCGTCCTTCTCGGTCTGTTAGGAGAGTCTGACACATCCCTGGGGATTATATGAAGTGGTTATGAAGAAGAGTAGTTAGCAAGATTTTAGTAGTGGAGACTGGAGAAAGGTGGTTTGTCTTATCCGATACCATGGAGGGAGGTGTTGTGGTTTTTCCGAGGCTAGTTCGAGCTTATCGGTCTATGGAGCGTCTGTGGCATTTTATTCAGGTAGGGGAAGCTTGGGGTTCCCAGAATGTAGATGATGATGGAGTGGGCTTCTCTGGTAGCTATGGGTAGGACTCTTGGGGAGTTTATTTTATCATGGAGAATAACTTTGAAAGTTTATTTAACTTTTAGGAAGGTAGGAGAATGAGAGTTAACCATTCCTTTTCTTATGTAATTGTAATGTAATTTCTTATTAGTGAAATAAATATGTTTTTGATCATCCATCTATGCCTTTTGATGACTTTTGTATTTATCTATACCAATCGCTAAGGCATGCATAATCCTTTTGTTCAAGTATATGTTAGAGCGAACTGTCATTCTCGGAGATAAGAAAAGAATAGTTTTTTGTGAAAAAGAAAGGGTCGTGCTCATGTAAGATGTATAATCTACCTACGCACATCTGTTTTTTTTTTAAGTTTTAATTTTTCTTAAGGCAAATGGTTTTTTTAGAGGATCAGTCCCACATAGTTTTGGGTAGAGGGGAATGAATATTTTTTTTAGAATAGAAGGGAGTTGAGAAGAGTCGTAGCGCGCTGAGATTTTGGACTAAGGGTTGAATTTCTTCCAATGGTCTAGGTTGACTGGATGCGCCATATCTTCTTCACCAAAGTCGGTGAGCATGGCGGCACCTCCTGACAAGATCTTTTTTACAATGTAGGGGCCACTACAATTAGGCTTGAACTTCCCTCTGGGGTCCTAAATGAGTTATATGATTTCCTTAAGGGTTAAGTCCCCTTCTCGGACACCACAGTGCTTGACTCTCTTATTGCTATTCGGCGATGGTACCCTTGTATGTGATACAACGCTTTCAGTTTCCTTTCGTCCAAAAATGACAGCTCATTGAGACGGCTTTGATGCCAATCCTCTTCACTGACTGGCTTTCGAGCATAACGCGAAGTGAAGGGATTTCTATCTCAACGGGTAAGATTGTTTCCATATCGTAGACCAGAGAGTAAGGGGTATCCCCAGTATAAGTTCGGATTGAGGTTCGGTTGCCCCAGAGGGCGTAAGGGATTCGGTCGGCCCAATCTCGATAGCTTTCGATCATCTTACTGATAATGGATTTGAGGTTTTTATTGGCGGCTTCGACTGCACTATTGGTCTAAGGTCGGTAGGGAGAAAATTTGTGTCTCTGAATCCCATACTCGTTGACCACTTCTGTGACTTCTGCCTCGAAGTGCAACCCATTGTCTACCTATAGTTCGTGCGGGACCCCATATCGACAGATGATGTTCTTCCTGATGAACTTGGCCACTTTCTTGGCGTTTAGAACTGCGTATGACTCAGCTTCGAACCATTTGGTGAAGTAATCAATGGCAACTAGGATGAATTCATGCCCGTTGGAAGCCTTGGGTGTAACCTTCCCTATGATGTCGATGCCCCAGGTGAAGAATGACCAGGGAAAAGTCATGTTGTATAATTTTCGCGAAGGTAGGTGTTGAAGGTTGGAAAACTGTTGGCATTTATGGCATCTCTGTACATAGGCGGTGCAATCTTATACCATGATGGTCCAGTAATAGGCTTATTGGAAGATCTTCTTAGCAAGCACGTGACTGTTCATGTGGGGTCCGCATTCTCCATTGTGGATCTTATGCATTATCTGTTCAATATCATCCCCTACGATGCAGTGCAGATGGGTTCCATCAAAGTTTCTTTTGAACAGTGCTTTGTGACAGATGATGTACTGGGCGACCAGTCTTCAGAGGGTTGCTCGGTCTTTCTTGTTGGAACCTTCAGAATACCTACCATACTTGAGGAGGTGCCAAATATCATAGTACCATCAATTGGCTAGCTCGAGATCTTCTTTGGTGACGAGTTCAATGTGGTAGCAGTATGTTGGTTTATCTTGATTTTGAACTAGGAAGGAGGCCATTGTTATTCATTCGAGCATGTCGACCATGGAGGCTATGGTAGCAAGGGCATCAGCTAGGTTATTCTTTGCTCGAGGTAGGTAGTGGAAGGTGATATCTTAGAAATGGGAGGCTAGTTCTTCTAAGTGGGCATGGAAGGGTTGGGGTTTCTCGTTCTTGACTTTCCATTATCTGAGCACTTGATGGACGACGAGGGCAGAATCCACGTAAACATCTAGGCATTGAATACCTTTCTTGAGAGCAACCTTGAGGCCCACCATACACTCCTCGTATTCAGTCATGTTATTGGTGTAAGGGAAATCTAATTTGATAGCGATAGGAGTGTGGGAGTCATCTGGGGCGATCAAAAGTATCCCAATGCCATATCCCTTTTTATTGGCAACACCGTCGAAGAACATCTGCCATTGAAGGTCGTCTTGAGCGGCGCACAGGATGTTTTTATCTGGGAATTTAGATATCCAAACATCAGCTTCTTCCATGGGGTAGTCAACGAGGTAGTCAGGGATGGCTCTTCCTTTCATGGATTTCTGCGTGACGTATATGATATCAAACTTGATCAGGAGCATCAATAATCAAGCCATTCGGCTGGATAAGGAGGGTTTCTCAAGCAGGTACTTGATGGGTTCCATTTGAGATACAAGTTTGATGGGGAATGCGAGAATGTAATGTCATAACTTTTGGGTGACCCAAACAAGCGCGACACATGCCTTTTCCAAAGCAGTGTAATTGACTTCGTATCTGGTCAATTTGCGACTGGCGCAATAGAAGGATCTTTATTTGCGAGATTCTTCAAGGTATTGGGCTAGCAAATCCCTAGATGCAGTGTCGATTATGGTTAGGTATAGAAGTAAGGCGATGCCAGACTGTGGTGGCATGAGTACTGGAGGTTGGGTAAGATATTGTTTGATTCGGTCAAAAGCTTCTTGGCAGTCCTCATTCCAAACCTTGGTTGAATCCTTTCGGAGGAGTTTGAAAATAGGTTCGTAGATGGAGGTTAGTTAGCTGATGAAACGGCTGATGTATTACAATTTCCCAAGGAATCCACAGACTTCTTTCTCCATTCAAGGAGGTGGCATCTCTAATACGACTTTCAACTTGGTAGATCTGCTTTTATTTCCTTCTCACTGACCATGAATCCCAAGAGTTTCCCTTTGGTAACGCCGAAGACACATTTATGTGGATTGAGTCTCATCTGATACAGTCGCAGTCGTTCGAAGAAATTTCGAAGAGCGGGAATATGACCTTCTCTAGTTTTGGATTTGATAATCATATCATCCACATAGACCTTAACTTCTTTGTGAATCAGATCGTGCAGGATGGTTGTGGCAATCCTCTGGTAGGTAGCCCCAGCATTCTTGAGAGCAAATGTCATAACAGTGTACAAAAGGTTCCCCATGGTGTGATGAATGCCATTTTTTCTTGGTGATTTGGGTGTATTTTCACTTGGTTGTATTCGGAAAACCCATCGACGAATAACTTGAGAGCATGGTTGGCTGTGTTGTCCACGATCATGTCGATATTGGGTAGCGAGTAAATTGGTGGTAAACAGACGGATACGGATACCATATTTTTCATATCCGTATCCGCTATCTGAATATACTATCCGTATCCGTATCCGCCCGGATAGTTAAAACAACTATCCATATCCGTATTAGCTCGGATACCTCGGATTCGGATAATATCCGTATCCATTTCCATTATTTAGCCATCGCAAAAAATAATAATTTAAATATATCCAATCCAATCCAATGAAATCCAATCCAATCCAAATAAATATATAACAAAATTACTGTCTCTTAATATCAACAATTATGGATTCCATAATAATAGTTTCATTCCATAATGATATTATGGATTAAATTCATCGATAATTTACAACCATATAAGTTTAAAGCCATCCAAAAAAAAAAATAGCAGTCGCATTCCATGACAGTAGAAATAAATATGCACCTTTTAGATTAATCAAATTTATTGAGAATGATAACCTCATGGTCCTTTTGTCTTCAAAATATACTGATATTTTTGTTTTAATAAGTATAAATTTTGATTTCGTATATAATATACATGTTGTTAACTTCAGTTCTCATCACAATAAAAACCATCTCTTTATTTTTGTTTCTTTCTTGCATTCTATTATGTTTCTCTCTTACATTCTTTTTTGTTTCTCTCTTACATTTATTTATAATTAAGAAAACTAACGAACAACCACATGAGAGTTTCGTTTCTCTTGTTTTGTACGAAAGAGAAATGAAACGAAGCTATTTTTTTTAGTAGAGTATATGTTCTTTAGTCGTTGTATGTTGTGTGTGATAGGGTGTATTGTAACTTTAGTGTAACTCAATGATAATATACCTAATAAAATAATAATACATGACATTTTATAATATACCCGATAAAATAATAATACTAAGATTTTTTGGGGGAGTATGTGTTTTGAGCGGTGTATGTGTTTATTTTGTTTTGGGGAATAAACGATTCAGTTTTTTTTAATATTTATTTATTAGTAATACTAATACTAATATTATTAGTAATATTTTAAACATATGTTTGACGGATACGGATATCTGGTAAAACGGATATTCGATAAAATGGATACTCCCCATCGAATACAGATTATCCATGTCGGATACTAGTACTATCCGTATCCGTATCCGTTTTTTTGGATATTTTTATAGAGTATCCATATTCGTATCTGTTTCCATATTTTCGGATAAATATCCACAAATTCGGATTCGGATATCGAACGGATGCAGATTTTTGAATATCCGTTTACAACCCTACGGGTAATCATCCTTCGGAGAGTCATTGTTCAAGTCCCGGTAGTCTACACACATCCGAACTTTCCATTCTGATTTTGGCCGAGGTAGTATATTGGCTAGCCATGTGGGATATTCGATCACACGAATGAAGCCTACGTTCAGCTGTTTGACCACTTCTTTTTTGACTTTGAGCGACCATTCGGTGCGGAGCTTTCTCAACTTTTGTTTAACTGGCTTGTAATCTGAAAGAGTGGGGATCTCATGTTGAGCTATTTCAGGATCAATGCAGGGCATATCGTCATAGGACCATGCGAAGATATCCATGATTTCCTTCAGTAATTCTTCGAGTTATGCGCGCTCATGCTCATCAAGGGTAGCCCCTATCCTAATCTCGTGTAGTTGGCTACTAGAACCGAGTTTAACAATAACAGTTTCTTCTTCATTAACTTGAACGCAGTTATGTTGTTTGTTATTAACCTTATTTAGATCAGTTAAGAATTGTTCATTTACAAAATCATCATCATCAAAAGTTTGATTAAAATATAAACAATTAATGTATGGCACACCAAGATACTTAAAATATTCATTTATTTCATTGATAGGAAAAATAACATTGAGAACCTCATCAAAGAAGGTCTCGATTACATTAGAGCAAGGTTAGACAACAAAAGAAAAGATGGGGTAAACATTGGGATTATATAGGATTTCACAGGTAGAACTGGCTTAACATGACAGTTAAGGAGAGGTGTATCAGCAGCTTTAATCAGGTGGGATGGATCCAGTGATGTAGTTCTTGAATGAACCGACAGAGTGTCAGCCCCAGTGTCTGTAAGTTAAATGAATCCTCGGAGTCACTTCCCTCAAAATCTTCGGTATCTTTGATGATCGATTGTACACGGTGTTGGGAACTTTTGGCCCATGGGTAGCTGTCTTGGAAAAATATCTCCATTCCAGGCTTTATATTCTTGTCTGTATGGTCATACCATGGTTCCGAAAAGCCGTAAAAGGGGAATTCTTTTCCCTCTTTAATGAATCATCCATTCAAGGAGTCACCTGGGATAGTCTGGATGCAGTCTAATATTCTTTTTGGTCAAGACTGGCGGATCATTCTGAGCTCTTGTTCTGATGGTTGATTCCCCAAACCACAAGGAATGAAAGCTTTTTTCAGTACAATGGGCTCAATTATCCCTTGCTGTCTTTGTCCTAGCCCCAATCCAGGTATAAAATGCATGTTTCTAAACATTTGAATCACATTGACATTGCCATGAGGGTTGTATTATGGACATACACATTCTCTGAAATCGTCCCCTATCGGGAGTAGAAGTGGCTCAACTCAGAATCCTGATAGGAGCATATCATTTGACCCGTGCTGTATCTCAAGGATTGGATTGATGGTACTTACACTCTCGATATTATCGTCATTGCCCAAAATGGTGATGACTCGTTCGTCGGTGAAGAACTTCAATTTCTGATGGAGCAAGGAAGACACACCCTTGATATTGTGGAGGCAAGGTCATCCAAGCAACAGGTTGAAATAAGCTGGGATGTCAATAACTTAGAATTCAACGACAGGGTTTATAGGGCTAGCTCCAATTAAAAGTTTTATGGATCCCATCACTTACCGATGAGTACTATCGTAGGCACGTACAACAGCGGAGGTTGGAGCGAGGTCACTTTCCTTTAGTCCTAAGCATTTGAAGGTTCTTAATGGACAAACATTGAAGGCGGATCCATCATCAACAAGAGAGAGCGGTATGATCTTCCCTATAACTTCGACGAATATATTGAGTGCATGATTATGGTTTGGTCTAATTCTGGGGATTTTTTCTTCAGAAAAGGATAGCATTCGGGTAGATGTCAAGGATCCGACTATATTTATCGCTTCTTCTGATGTGGTAGAAGGAGGAACGGTGGGTCTAGTGAGCAACTTGATCAAAGCATTTTTATGCAGCTGGAAAGATATGAAAAGCCCTCATAGTGTGATTTTAGCTTGAGTTTTCTTCAGTTGGTCGAGGATCTTGCTTTCCTTGAGAGTCATCTCTGGCATATGAAGGTTTTTAACACCCTTCCCTTTTTCATTGTCTGGTAGTAAGCTTGGGATCTGATAATCCCTCCCTGATCTGGTTATGTGATTTACTAAAGAAAGGAAGAACATAAACCCTGTTTCCTCATCGATCTCGGGTTGTTATGCTATCTTGTTTATTTCTTCGAGGAGTTCTTAAAATGATATCATCCCACACATATCGGCCACCGAGCCAGTCTTTTTTAAATCTTATTCTTTATTTGAATCTTCGAATCCTCCCCCCCATCCGGTGGCAACAATTCTGTCTTTCCATGTAAAATCAATGCATTCTATGACTTCAATGGCTTCTTCGTATAGGTCCTCTCATTCTGCGGGGAGATGTAAGGGTGAAGGGAACAAGCGCCCTTGTAACTTCAGAGTATCAAGTAACTCAATCATACTCCAAATATTATTAGTTTGTCGGAATAATTCTGCCATAATCTGGACAATGCCATCTAGGTTGACTTCATCGGTTGGTACCACCCAACTGTTTGACTCTAGGGCCCATTTTCGTGCTTATAAGAATAGCATACTGAACCTCTAGCAATCAATGATTATCTGCGAGGGCAGTTTCAGCCCGAACTTTAAGAGTTGGTTTAATACTTATGATAATTTCGTACTTTTATTTTCAAAACGGGTACGGATAGCGATGCATGCTCTGGTAAGGAGTGACAATGCTTGATCAGCGAGGCTAGTAGGGTATGGGAGGAAATATGGGCAAGTTTGGATAGGTTTGGGAGAGTTTATGGGTGTGATTTGAGTTGAGGGATCAAATTCTGGGTTATCTTCTAGGAAGGTGACATTGGCATGACTTGGGAATGTGTTATGAGTAATGTTTGACTTATGATTGGTGGGTGGGGCATTGGCACCTCGATCAATCAGACCTTAAATATATTTTGAAGGTGGAAGCATTGGTTGGTGGTATGGCCAGCAGTTTGGTGAAAGGCGTAATGAGCATCTGCCTTGAAGTTTCTTAGAAGAAGGTTTGGCAATGGACGGGGGTTCAAGGGTTTGATAAGGTTTCTACTTAACAGGGCCTGATAAACTTTGGAGAGGGGAGCATGGACCTCAGTGTATTCCTTTCGAACTGGGACATGGCGGCTTTCTGGTGCCCACGAGGTGGTTGGTTGAGAGATGTTGTTGATGGTTGAGACTGCAAAATTGACAGGCTTATCATATTTTCTGGGAGTGTACCTTTCCGGATACTTTCTTTGGTTCAAACTCTGTCTTAGCAATACCTTCCTCGATTTCTACTCCTGCTTCTCTGATAGCTCGGAAGTGGGGATAGTATTGTCCTCCCATTATTACTCGGATATGGGGTAAGAAGTTATTCTTCACTATGCTGACTTGTTCTTCTAAGGATGGAAGATTGGTCATGGTGGCTGCTTTTTCCCTCCATCGGGCTATGAAATTACTGATTGATTCCCCAGAGTTCTGTTTGAGCAGCTCTAAATCATGATGGGTGACCTCAAGCTCTTCGTTGTATTTGTACTGAGACATAAATTCTCGAGCTACATCCTCCCAGCTACGGATTCTGGACTCCTCGAGAGACAAAAACCATCAGAGGGCGCTATCCTTCAAAGTTTGCTGAAATTATTGGGCCATCACTTCTGCAGAAGCCCCTAAGAGAGTCATAGAATGGTGATAACTGCAAAGATGAACAATCAGGGGTTTACTCCCTCAGAATTTATCGATATTTGGCATCTTGAATTTCTCGGGTAACCTTGCTTTAGGATAAGGAGACATATGGGTGTAGTCCGTGTAATTCCCAGAGATTCTGACCAAGGCGAACTTCTTAGTTAGAATATTGAGATCTTCTTTGACCTTATTCAACTCTTCTTCTTTGGGATCCATGATCATAGGCAAGTTAGCCCTAGGTTAGGCAAGGTTTGTCATAGGAAGCTGGGCAGGCGATGGCCCATTCACTGGAGGGGAACATGGAGCGTGTTGATTGTTTTCGAGAACCCAGATAGGATCGGGTGGACCCATCGAGCGAGGGAATAGGGCCTCGGGATCTTGAGGAACATGAACCTGGTTACGTTGCATCTCGCGAACTTCGGTCTGGAGGTTGTCAATCTTGGATATGAGCTGAGCTAAGACTACCATCAGATCTGGCTGCACAATTGGTACTTGATCTGTGTTCTCCATGGAAAGCGGAGGGATTCCTGACTCAGAAGAAGTAGCCGAGGAACAGATAGAACTTCGGGGGGATTTGACTGAAGAACGAAGCCAATAAGGAGCCAGGCCAAGGGCGTGCAATCGACCTGAGAAGGCGTAAAAATGGGATTTATTTTTTAAAGAAAAATAATGAAAATATTTTTGACATTTTTTACTTTTTGAGATTGAAAGACAAAATATTTTTTTTGGATTTTTAATAAAGAGAGGAGAAATGTTTTTGGATTTTTGATAAATAAAGGAGAAATATTTTTAAATTTTTGATAAAGAAAGGAGAAGTGTTTTTGGGAGACGGGTCTCAGCATGATTATTATAGTTATTATGTTCTCACTTGTATTAAATTCTCCTAAATGCAAAATGAAATGTCGGACGGGATTCGAGCCTGAAAAAGTTGGGTTTGCAACACATGCAAAGCTATGGTTGGATTTATAACCAGTCTCACGGGCAGGGTCCCATTTTAAGAATGCACAAAATTTGGGCGGCAGGCCAACCCGGAATTTCGACAGAGTTTCGGGTCGAAACTGATAATCTAACATGTGTGTCCTAGGCTTAACACCTATATGTGGGTATGCAGTTGGTTGGGTGAATTGGAAAGGGTCCCGCCCTTTGGCGTGACTTCCACGATATACGTCTTACTTTTGAGGGCAATTGGTACGTGTGGGCAAGCCATTTGATATACCTAAGTGTACGTGAATTTCCTCACTATATACCTCATGGGGACGGTATGTGTGATAACGAATTCGATATACTCGATGTACGTGAATGAGTTCCCTGCGATATACCTCCCGTTATGATTTCGATCAAGTGGTACGATACGAGGGAACTGTTCGATATACGTCGAAGGTACTTGGACTATGGAAGGTAAGAGTCATATCGCTTAGGCTAACTGCACCCTGCCGGACCAGCGCCCATCAAGAAGTGACCCTCCAGTTATTAGACAAAATTTGGTAAATAACAATGCTCTTTGGTGATATTGTGTGAATCATGCATGATTCTCTTATTAGTATCTTATGATGAGAGTATCCTTGTTGATCATGCCAAACAGGGAGCAAAGTTCAAGTAACAATAGTATACCAAGCATGGATAAGTGATGCGTACAACATGTGGATACACGTGATCCTAGGTGCAAATGGTGTGAAGTGTACATGGGGAATCTTATACAAGTGTGTGAATAGAAGCATAAGCATGAGGTACACATGAATAATAAAAGGGGAACATGCAAATAGGGGAATATACAAGAAAATAAAACACCCATGTAAATAAAGTCTAGCCCTCATATAATTCGCAGCGGAGTCGCCACTGTGGCCATCCTCGAACCTCGCAGAACAACGACCATCCCCTCATCCTCTTATCCTCGCGGAGAGAGAGAGAGAGAGAGAGAGGGTATGGTGAGAGAATCTTGGTCCCGCGCGTACCTCTCGAGAGCGCTTCGACTGTCGTCGGCGATGTGTGAGGTGAAAAATGTAGAGAGATGGAGTCGCCAGTCTATTTAACTCAAAATAGACAAAAGAAGGTTGAGCCATCCCGGAGGACAGCCTCAAAGACATACTGATACATAAGAAAACAAAAATGATTCGAGTAGGGTTCGAATGCTAAGTTACAGAATGGGAAGGTATTAGGCACCCATTCCACCCTTGCGGTCTCTCATGGATTGTTGTTATTTTCCTCTATTTCCCTGTGATATGTGTGCATGTGTATAAATAGTGGAGATAGGAATCATCGACTTGTATCATGGAAGAGATAAAGCGAGTCATCCATAGGAATGTTCCTAAAAGTAATGTTAGAAAATATGATTTACGCGATTATTCTTGCGTTGATCGTTATAATGGAACGATAACACGTATGGAATAATACACCACTAAGAACAAATATATGTCTATATAAATATATAGAATCTAACAGAATTGATTTAAAGAATTAGAAAAATAGAAAATTAAAAAAATAGGACTCGAGTCTCGGGTTTTACCCCGATACGCCTACGTAGCTTATAGAGGCATCAAAGTCCATGTAGTTCGCATGAAAAACGAGGGGTGGGTTTTATCCCATAAATCCAATCGGGGACTTCTCTTATGTGTGTGTGCATGTAAAAAGGTGTTTTAGTTGTGAGAAAAGTGTGAGAATTTTCGTTGGAATTTATGAGCAAACCCTCTTTTTCTTATTTTTTGGGTTTTTTATATGAAAAATAAGAGATGTGCAATAATACTAAAATAAAAAAGTATATTAGGATATGTGAGATGGAGAGAATAAAAGTGCTAAGTGATAAAATAGCTTAATGCGAATTTAAGAGAATTTGAGAAAGTTGTACCTTCTTGAAGATCTTGATCCTGATCTTGAATGTTGGAGATCAGCCCTTGCACTTGGGTGATGATGAAGGGTAGTTAATTCACCAATATTAATGAAGAAGATGATAAAAAGTGAGGGATGGAAAGGGATTTGGATGTAGAAATCACGCTGACTTCGAGGGAGGTTTTCTGAGTTCCCTGAGAGTGATGGATCTCAGATGTTGGGTTTTTTCTGCAATGAGGTCAGTCCCTCCTTTTTATAGGCCCAGGGTATTACTGATTGGCATAGGTCTGGTCCTGCCAATCGGACGGTGCCTTTAGGCTGGATTTTGAACCTGCCGTTTGGCAATCTAGTTCAGGTTCCCTCAGAAAAAGGTTCGTAAAACGTAATCCGTTGATCCGAATCGTGCACGGGGCATACCGATGGAAAGGTACTTAAGAGACCTTTGAATGTCCTTTCGACTACTCCCGGGTTCGGGAGTTATTTTTGGGACAAATGTGGCTCGAAAATGCTCATCGGTCCTTTGGACGAGTGATCGTCGGACGCAAATGGATCGTTTGTTCGCATGGTAAGTCAGAATTGCGCACAGGGTGGACCGTTGGAAAGGTTATGAGATGTGCTTTGACATTTTAAAGAGTTTGACCCGATTTGGGGTGTTGACTTGGTCAATCGGGGCCTGGAATCGTTCGATGACCTTTTGGAGTAAAATGGATCGTTCGTTTATACCGTAAGTCAGAATCGTTCATGGGGTGGACCGTTGGAAAGGGGTTTCAGCGCCCTTTGAAGATTCATTTAGTCTCGGTTAAGCTAAAGTGTTGACTTTTGTCAAACAGAACCTGGGAGCATCCGCTGGCCTCTTGATCAAGTTTCGTGGGAAAATGGATCGTTCGTCCGCACCGTAAGTCAGAATCGCGCACGGGGAGGACAGTTCGAAAGCGTTTTCAGTGCCCTTTGAAGATTTATTCAGTCTCGATGGAGCTAAAGATTTTAACTTTTGGTCAAAACAGAGCCCGGGAGTCCTCGATGGCCTCTAGGTTAGTACTCAGGGTATGACCTAGTTTCGTAGTAATGCAGGGGGTGCTAGAATGGGGTGTCTATACCCCCATACAATGATGAGATGTATTGGAACTTGATAGCAGAGTAATGCAACACCGCAACTGTGTCTCAGGGTGCAGTATTGTATATATATATAATAGAGTGAATGTATATATTTATTTATATATATATATATATATATATATATATATATATATGATGATGATGATGATGATATCTACTGTGTGACTAAAGTAGAATTGAAAGATAATGATATCTGTAATTAATTAAGTATGAGAACACTTAATTGAATTTAATTAATAAGGGGCTTATCCATGTTGAATCTAAATGGATACATATGATATTATTACATGTATTGCTAGAGTAATATGTGGGAACAAATTGGGCCATGGTTAGTGGATACATTGGGATGAACTAGTTAGCATTAGTCTGTAACTAGTATGGTTTAGAGGTACGATAGGCGTGCACTGTAGATGAGATGTGATAATTTCAAGAGAGAGTCCGATAAGCTAACATGTATATAATAACTGCTGAATCTAGCATTTATTCACTTGCTATTTTTAAAACTGTTTTCACTTCGGGCTCTGACCCGTTTACTTGCACATTCTCATCTCTCCTCTCTCTCTCTCTCTCTCTCTATATATATATATATATATATATATATATATATATATATATATATCAGGTGTCCAGCCACAGGGACGCCAACAATAGAGGATTGGGTTTATTGACGTTGTTATGGATGCTATGGAGTTGTGGGCATTGTTTAGACGATTTCGTTCACGTTGATTCATACTTTGTAGTGACCTTTGATAATAGAGCATGTCGCTCAAAAGGATTTCAATATTTCCATTCTGTCAGTCAGAGAATGTATTTTTGTTTGTTTTCGATATATTTGGTTTTATTGGAGTTTTTGTATTGTGACATTTAAACTGGAGAGTTTTATTCCAGTTGCATTTAATTCAGTTTTGATATTACTCAGTTGTTATTCATTGTGTGAATGGATTGTGTTAAATGGTTTATGTTTTAAAAATGTAACTTTTAATTAAGTTAAAATTGGAAAGTTTTTAACACCTGTTTAATTAAGTATTAGGTGATTATGTTTTCGACAGTGATGCTAAGGATGATCCAACTGTATATTCTATTTTAATTGGGTATAAAAATGATCACCAGGTATTTAATTAAGCGGGGTGTTACATTAATTTTGTTTCATGATGATGTATGTGTGTGTGTTGACCTGAATTACATTTTTTGGGTAGGCGTGAGTGAGCCTATAGTGAATATACAACCTACGTTACTACTATTATACTTTAGTGAATTATGAGGATGGAATTCTTATTATAGGGGGAGAATATAATACCTTGTGTGGGGGAAACAAATATGCCTACGTAATAGCATGACACGTGGTGAGCACCCCGGTCAAGATGGCGAGCAACAGACGCGCTAGCAATATAGGAATGACTAAAGTCCTTAATAAACTAGAAGACCGAGGAGCAGTATCTGATTGGAATCAAACTCTACGAAGATAGGACTCATCCATATTTGTTAATCATCCATATTTGTAACCCTAATGTAACCCCTAACTCTATATAAAGAGGACACCCCCATTGTGAAAGGGGGCTTAGAAGTTAGAGAAACACTCTTATGTAAAACTCTCTGATCATTCTAATGAAACACACCAGCAGCCCCGTGAATGTAAGCCACTCATGGTCGAACTAAGTAAATCTTTATCTCTCTCGTATTTATTTTTATACTTGTATCGTAATGAATTGGCACCCCCGACGGGTGAGATTTTTTGCACCTAAAATTGGCGCCGTCTGTGGGAAACGACACGAAAAGTTTTTCCTTCTTGTTGTCAAGACGAAGATTTACGTTGCGACGCAATGGTTTACACGCACATAATTAAGAGATAAGTTTTCTTCCTTTAATCTATGCACTAACAGTTATATGTTTTATATATAATTATTTGTTTTGCACATAGATCTATACATTTATGTATGGTTTTCGTACATTTATGTTCATAAATCTTATAGTTGGTGTATATTTATCTGGGAATATGCATAACTACTGTTCGTTTTTTACGAATCTCAATACCCAAGGTGTGAAAGGACTCTCCAACTATTTGGACTCTTGTATGGTTATGCAGATACGATCAAATCTGAACATGTTCTCTCTCTTCAGAGATTTTTGGATAACCAAAGATTTTAATTACTGGGTCCGGTAACACCCCCTTTTTAAAGAACATCTTTATAACTGTCATCTTCCATCCAGGCACACGGCCCCGCCTACCTGAGACAAGGGAAAGTCGATGAAGACTGGGCAACATGGACCTTATTACCAACCCATAGAGGTAGCACGACGATCAAGAGGTCGGAGGAAAGATAGGTTAGCCACCATCTGATAATTTCAGTTCGGTGGCAAAATTGAAAAGATATACGAATATGCACTAGATCTTTCATTCTCCGGTCAATAGCTACCTGCCTTGAAATCACAGGTCGACGAGCATCAGCTACGATGCCGGACCATAATCAATGGTCGGCGAGCCTTAGCTACAATGCTGGGCCATAACCACAGGTCGGCGAGCATCAGCTACGATGCCGGACCATAACCAAAGGTTGGCGAGCATCAACTAAAATACTGGACCATAATCACAGGTCGGCGAGCATCAACTACGATGTCGGACCATAATCAATGGTCGGCGAGTCTCAGCTACAATGCTGAGCCATAAGCACAGGTCGAGGAGCATCAACTACGATGCTGGACAAAGGTCGACGAGCATCAGCTACAACACTGGACCATAATCACAGGTCGGCGAGCATCAGCTACGATGCCGGACCATAATTAATAGTCGGCAAGCCTTAGCTACAACGCTGGGCCATAATCACAGGTCGACGAGCATTAGATACTGCTCCTCAGATGATTACTGGGTAGCCAATCAAGCATCAACGAGCTCCTCCATCTCACTTCGCTTATTCTCCGACCTGCACGTTTCAAGCATTTCAAACAGGGGTAGAAGCCTTTTGAGGCGCGTGGATTTTCACACCTTCTTTTGTCAATCCCCCCTCTTTTATTAAATTCCTTCTATTTGTAATCCTAATTCGTGGATTTACGAAGCCTCCCAAGGAAACAATTTTGCAAATCGATTTATAACTCATTATTTATTTGGACTTTAAATAATTTTATCAAAAATTCTAAATCAGCCCTGTGTCTTACATTTAAGATATATTTTTGACTAATTTTTGTATTGCTCGGTTCTCTCTAAATTATTTTAAGGGACCAGGTGATTTTATTACAACGAGTTTAGTTGGCAATTTTTTATGCGACCTTATTACAAATTATTTTGTCCACCTAAATAAGTGGGGCGCACTTATATAGCACTCATGTCATTTATTCGAACATTTTAATTTTCAATATTGTCGTTCAGCCACAACAATTTAATCTCACCGTAAGGAGATTATTCAGTTATTTCGCTCAGCCCTGACGGGTGCTTGGGTACGGTTATCTCAGTGGGATTTTTATCGTAAAAATCATTGGATCATTCATTACATTCATACGCTACTATGAATTTTTTCCTCTTATATACTTTGTTGAACATATCATTTTTACGATAACTTCTATCTGATTTAGCCTCAACAGATGGTCGGGGAATTTACTAACTTCCACAGGTACAAGATTTAGCCCCGATGGATGCTCGGCAACAATCTTAAGTCCTTAAAAAATCTCATCGATGTTTGACAGATGCTCGAGCACGAATTGCTGGCTCTATCTACTCGGTATTCTGCAACTTTGCCCCGACAGACTATCCAGGCACCCTTCATTTTATTAATGCTCCGACGGATAGTCGAGCACACTATAGCACCGTAGACCCAAAGAAATGCTTGGGCAAAATTATTATTACTCCGGCTGAAGCTCGGATTCTATGATTCGTAACCTGAAGGACGGTCAGGAACATTCGAGATTCATCTTGGCAGATAATCGGCAAAATATTTCTATATATTTAGTCTCGAAGATATTTGCCACGCATTCGCATTTTATCCCCAGTAGAGGTCAGGCTAATTCTTATATTTAGCACAACCCCACTTGATGGATACACACATTTATTTGTACATTGTTCATTTCCGTCTCATATTACTTTATTTTCTCACAAATTATGCGCATGATTTTTATCATCATAAATTTGTTAGCAGGGGGCTATCTATACTCTATACTTCACAAGAGAAAAACAATTGCCGCTACATAAATTTTCCATGAAAACAATTTTTTGAAACGAACTTAATATTAAGTATTTGCTTAAATCTATTTGCAGAAATTCTAAATTAACTCCTGTGTCATATATCTGGATATATTTGATAAATTTTGCATCTTTCATTCGACTTTATTACAATTATTTTGTCCACCTGAATATTGGGGTGCACTTAAAGAGCACTCATGTCATTTATTTCGGTCATTTAATTTTCAATATTATCATAGCTATTATTGGTTATACCAATGGATGGTTGGTGTAATATCTTTACTAATACTTAGCGTAGCCCCGACGGATGCTCGGGCACGGCCATCCTCGTGAGATTTTATCACAAAAATTATGGGATCATTCATGTCATTCATTTAATACTATGAATATTTTCCTCGACACATGCTCGAACAGATGCACATCATATTGCATGATAAATTCTATTTGAATTAGCCTCGACAAATGGTCGAGCAACTTATTAACTTCTACAGGTACAAGATTCAGTCCCGACAGATGCTCGGCCATAATCTTAATCTCTTGGAAGTCTTATTAATGCATCAGTAGATGCTCGAGCACGGATCGCTCTCTATATCTACTCGGACATGTACAACCTTGGCCTAGCAGACGACCCATTCACCACTTATTTCGTTAATGCTCTGACGGATGGTCGAGCACGTTACACCACCTTGGACCCAACAAATTCCTGGGCAATATTATTTATAATAACCGACGGATGGTCGGACGTTGATATTTCTTCAATTTCAGTATTGATTATCTAGCTCTATGATTCTTGACCTGAAGAACGATCAGGTATATTCAAGGTTCATCTCAGCAAATGCTCGGTAAAATATTTCTATATATTTAGTCTCGAAGATATTTGCCACACATGTCACATTTTATCCCTAACAAATGGTTGGTCAGGATAATTCTTATATTCAATTCCAACAGATGGTTGGCACAGTCGATTATTGATGGACATTGCATTTATTGGAAAGTTAATTTTCACTAACACTACAGGATCATTCGTAATACTTGCTCGGTCCTTTTTGCCTCGACGGATGATCGAGCATAGATCACCCGCAATATCTACCAGGTCCTCTATAGTTTTTGGCTCGACAGGCATACAGGCATCATTTATCTTATAAATGCTCCGGAAGATGCTCGAGCATAGATCATTCACGACATGTACTAGGTCCTTTGAAATTTTACCTCGATGGACCCTCAGCTTCGATGGATAGTTGACATTATGTAATCACGTCTCAAGCTCCAATAAACAGTTGGGCAATACAGTTCTTATTTAATTCAACCTCGTCAAATGAAAGGTTGGGCGATTTGTACAATAAAGATCCAATAATGCATAAAGCAGCATGAAGAGCAACGATCAACTATGTTTATCAACAAGGACGAATCCAACCTGTAAGAAGTCACACATCCAACAAGGTCACAGTCAATGAGCAGAACTTATTGATAACAGCACTAAACCAACCTAAATGTATCAAGCAACATCGTCAGATAACCCATGGTGATCGACGATCACTATGGAACAAATTAACGCATCATCAACACTAAGATATCCACTCCAGAGGAACGGTGTTCCTTGAACGCCATATCAGATCAACGCATTTTTGTACAAGGACGCTTTGAACTCATATTAATTTCTTTAGGTACACGAGCTATACGGAGTCTTCCCTAGCCTCCTGGAACCACCATGCATGGTCGACGAACAAGTGTGCCCCGAGGAACGATACGTTACTTGGAGCTCTATGAGCAAGATAATCCTTAATTATATCCAGCTCAACGGACGATTAACGTGACACTCTTCAACATAACAAATCCCCGAGGAACGATCGGGTACACTTGTCATCTTGGTTATACATATCAAATGACTCGATGGACGATCGGGTCGTCTTCTCTTCATTGCCCGATTGGGGGCTCCATGGCAACGATGACACGTGAATATATTCACTGCAATATTTATATCAAAATAGAAGAGGTCAACTTAGGACAGATGCCAACATGGTTAACATCGGAATTAATCTTTCAAATGACGATCAAGACCAAGCTTGATTTAGTTACAACAGCCTTCTTTATTGTTCCCACTAAATTAAGTACGTCTACAGGCCTTTGTCATCTCCAAACACAAATGGCCTCACGAGTTTCCCAGGCAACAATAAAAGCCCTACGGGGGATCCCTAGGCAAAAATCCAACTCGGGTTGGTCGCCAACTATGTTGGTCGGTTAAAATCCTAAACGGGTGGATGGCCCTTAAACCAAGTGCATTTTTTCCATCGCCTTTTAGGCCTAAGGAAGTGTGACGGCACAACCTAAAAGGTAAAATAGGCAGATATTTACATGCGAGGCATTAGAAAGTGGAAAAATGCAACGTAATTGGTATTACATTAAATTGCGGGAAAATCCTAAGTACAATAAGCATACCGATTACATATCACATGTTAGAAAACCTAATGCAGGGTCTTACCCCAACTAGGTACATGCTCGAGCAAGGCTCGATGCATAGGCTTTTGGTCGGCCTATCTAATTGGACCAAATGAAAAACCTAAGGCAGGGTCTTACCCCTACTAGGTACATGCTCAAGTAAGGCTCGACGTATAGGCTTCTAGTCAGCCTCTCCAATTGGACCATATGAAAAACCTAAGGAAGGGTCTTACCCCTACTAGGTACATGCTCGAGCAAGGCTCAACGCATAGGCTTCTAGTCGGCCTCTCTAATTGGACCATATAAAAAACCTAATGCAGGGTCTTACCCCTACTAGGTACGTGCTCGAGCAAGGCTCGACGCATAGGCTTTTGGTCGGCCTACCCAATTGGACCATATGAAAAATCTAATGCAGGGTCTTACCCCTACTAGGTACGTGCTCGAGCAAGGCTCGACGCATAGGCTTTTGGTCGTTCTATCCAATTGGACCATATGAAAAACCTAATACAGGGTCTTACCCCTACTAGGTACGTGCTTGAGCAAGGCTCGACGCATAGGATTTTTGGTCGGCTTATCATATTGGGCCATATAAAAAATCTAATGCAGGGTATTACCCCTACTAGGTACATGCTCAAGCAAGGCTTGACGCATAGGCTTCTAGTCGACCTCTCTAATTGGACCATATGAAAAACCTAATGCAGGGTCTTACCCCTGCTAGGTGCATTCTCGAGCAAGGCTCGACGCATAGGCTTATGGTCGACCTCAGTAAATGGACCATATGCGATAAAAATACAGGGATATGCCCTAAACTTAATTCACGCTCGAGAAAGCCTCAACAAACTAATTCTGAACATGCCTGTGGCCGGCCTCACGAATTGGGCCATGCAATAAAACAGACAATGAACTACGTTCGACCTAATCCCAAGAGGGTAAGTATGCAGCTCGACACTCTCGAGTCCGGTTCCCTTATCAATTGAACGTCTCTCAACTCAAGCCAAACATTCATCTAAAAACCTATGAAGGCGAGAATATCAACCAAAAAAGGATTAAAAGTTAAACGACAACTCAAAGATCGCCAGTCCAGTTCACATCAACAACTGCATACGTTTAAAGATATTATGGAGCATCTCCCAGATCATCTCAGAATGAACTCAGCTGAACTGCGACCTGTGGGGCTATTGTGGGGGTAATAAATATGCTTTCGTAATAGCATGACATGTGGCGAGCACCCTAGTCAAGATGGCGAGCAACAGACGCACCAGCAATATAGGGACGACTAAAGTCCTTAATAAACTAGAAGATCGAGGAGCAGTATCTGATTGGAATCAAACTCCACGAAGATAGGACTCATCCATATTTGTTACTCATCCATATATGTAACCCTAATGTAATCCCTAACTCTATATAAAGGGGACACCCCCCATTGTGAAAGGAGGCTTAGAAGTTAGAGACACACTCTTATGTAAAACTCTCTGATCATTCTAATGAAACACACCAGCAGCCCCGTGGATGTAGGCCATTCATGGTCGAACCACGTAAATCTTTATCTCTCTCGTATTTATTTTTATACTTGTATCGTGATGAATTGGCACTCCCGAAGGGTGAGTTTTTTGCACATACACCTTGTAATTTTGATTAATGAATAAATAATTAAAGGAACATAAATTTAGATGATTTATTGTGGGTAAATTTAATGTAAGTGAATAAATTGTAATTTTTATATATTCTGAGATTTTTTTATAATTTAAAGAATAAAATGGACTTTTATTTAAATAGGGTGCATTGTGGTAATTATATGGAAACCATAAGAGCATAGGGGTCTTTTGGATAATCTTGGGCGTCAAGTTAGGGTTTGGAGGAGTATTAATTTCGTGTATAATTATGCGTGAGATTAAGTTGTGAAGAGAGAAAAAGAGAGGGAGGGTGGCAACTGGACTTGGAAGGGTCCCACGATCATAGGTAAACCTAGGTGAGACCGTGGGTAAAGAAAGCGCAACCATGACCATTGTGGACCATGACCCAATCGCGAACTACCCATAGGGTGATTTTACTTTGTTCTATACGTAGGTTCATTAGCTCGGGATTTTATTTGTCTTGCACACCTCCTATTAAATTAAACACATATCAGACATATAAAATTCAATCCTAACCTGATAAACCCTATACCTCCATTAAACGAAGATTTCTAGCCTTGATTTGGAGCACTTATACTTGGCTTTTGAAGAAACACTTAGAGGACAAATTTTAGATCTTGGGATGGAGAGCCAAAATTCAAAGGTAGATTTTTAAATTTTATAAAATGATGTGAAAATCCTATAGTTTTCCCCTTAAATTATTTACGAATAAATGTTGCTTAATCCTTGTTTCAAATTGATTAGATAATTAATAAGGGAAATAGAAACCTAATAATATCTTTTTATTCATATATTTTAAGAGAATGTATCCAAATCCTGGATTATTGTATGATTTTAAGAATTGGACTATGTGGTTAGGTTATGTTTGAAATTGCACACCTGACATGTTAGTTGAGTAAAAACACCTTATGTGCACTATTGTTTATGAAATTTAATTAGAGAGCCGAATTGTGAGTCGAGAACTTAATTTCCCCTTAGAATTAGGACTTTTATTTATATGCTTATCTTGAAATATTCTTCGAATTGATAAAAACTCCTTTGAATTTAATAAGTAAATTGTATTAACTAGTGCATAATGAGTTATGGACTTATGAATGAGATTATAAACTTTGGTAATCCATATGTAATTAGTAATAATGAATGTATAAAGGAGGATGATATTAGTGTAACACGATATATGTAATTGTCAATGGGATTTATGTTGTTATCGTTAGGACTTATGACAATGGGTATATGTTTTTATCATTGAGATTTATGTTATTGGGTTACACTCGTAGGGGTTAATATAAGGAAATAGTGATGTCATTGGGATTTATGTTGTTGGGTGACACCCGCAGGGGTTGGAATATGTAAATAGTGGTTTAACTACGTATGTTATCATTGGTATAGTGAGATTTTAATGTAATAAGTAAACTGCTAAAATATTATTAATAGAAGGAGGGTTGACATACGATAAGAGACCATGAAAAATTATAAAATTGTGTGTGAATATAATGTTTAGAAAAACTATTCAGCACCTATAATGTTGTATGATTTTGGAAATTCAATTTATAGTTCGATTATATTAATGTTGATGAGTTTTTGAGTGGAACATAAAGATTTGGTAGGAATACCTAATATGAATTAATACATTGTGACGTTCGGGATTTATGAAATGGATTATGGGATCTATGTAATTTACATATAATTCACATAAACGAAAATAAATAAAATGAAAGGATATTAGTGGGGGAAGTTATATGTTGTTTTCACTAAACTTATCTATTTTAGGGTTGGAACGTTGGCATTGGACTATAGATTGTTGGGTTTTATATGCAATTATTGGGTTATGTTTATTGTGAGTGAGGTACGCTTGTGATGTTGGGGCTCATGTAATTGACTTGAGATAATTTATGTGGAATAAAGTAATAATGAATTAATCAAGTAGAATACCGTTATCTGAGATATGCAATGATGTGAATATATTGAATATTAATATGTAGTATTTGGTTGAGTGATAGGGTTACATTCCATAGGATGTAGAAGAATGGTTTTGTTATTATAATTTTTTTTATAAGAAAATAGTAGATTAGGGAAGTTATTAAGGTGTTTGAGGGTGTGGTTTGATATTTGTTAGCTGTTAATGACTAGTTGATCTAGTTGGAAGAGTATTATGAGGGTTCCTTATTTGGATTTCATTTATGAGACATCCTACGCATGGAGTCTAGTGAAGGTCGATCGTTAGAAATAAACGAGATGTTAAACTTTTTATTGATTGGTGGGGTAATTACAAGGTGTGGAACTAAGGGATATGTGTTATTTTGTAATCTGTAGGTATGGGACTAGAGGTAATTTATGTCTAGTTACTTGTTGTCTTGTAATCTCTAAGTATGGGACTAGATGTTCTTATGTGTTTAATATATGTTGTTTAGTGATCCCTAGGATTAAGACTAGAGGAGGTTTATGTGTTATAATCTGAGTTAAAGGGAAAATAAAATAAATGAATATATATTTTGTAGGCGCTGATGTGGTATTTTAGGATTCGTACTTGAGAGATGATAGGTACTAGAGATTTATGATCATATGGGAGTCATTTTATGTGTGGGGTGTAGTGTTGGATGGCTACGATGTGTTCGTATGTGTAATACCTATAATGTGCAATTACCTTGATGGGCATTTGTAATTGGCATTACTATATGTGCGGTTCTAGTGTTGGCTAAATATAGTGAGTCTGTATGTGCGGAACCTAGGTTGACAGGCTATAGTAAAGGAATTTATTTGTGTGGGCATTACGGTATGTGCGGGTCTTGTCTGGCTACGTGGAGTTTGTATATGTGATATATAGGTTATAAATCTACAGTATGAGAATATATATATGTGTCACTGTATGCCCCGGTCTAGTGTTGGTTGGATATAGAGATTTTATGTGCGAGAACTAAACTATCAAGTTATAGTGATGGGTAAATTATTTTGAGTACATCACCATTATATGTAAGGCCGCGAGAGAGATCAGTTGGATATAGTGATGTGACTGTTTATATGTATGCGTTGATATATTTGGTACATGACAAGTATGTGTGGGGTCATATGAGAGACCGACTGCCTATAATGATGTAGATTATGTGAATGGTATAACTATATGTGTTGAGATGCATCATAATATGTGTGGGATTGTGAGAGATATTGACTAGCTATAGTGATGTGGTTGTTTATATTCCTATGATAATACATGTGGTCCATTATGATATGTGTGGGGACGTATAATAGGCTAAGTGGATGTAATGATGTTATTAAGAGGAAGGTGTTATTATTGAGATATGAAAGTAAAAAGTTTTAAATGTGCTTCTAATGTATTAATGAGTTACGCAAGTCGATAATTTATAATATTTGTTATTAATGAATTATGTTATGGAAAGTTAATGATACCCTACAATTAAATGTTTAATGCTAATTAAAAGAATATATTATGATATTTACTTCATATAATACTTTTCTGGGTTCATGTAACCATATTTGGGATCACGTAGGTGGTATTCTTGCAGTGGTCCTAACCCATTATATGCATGGACTAACTTTTCAGGTTTGGAGTGTGTTTCGAGAAACATTTTAATATAGTAGAGTAGGGAGTGTAGGAATTGTCATTTGGAGTTTTATATCATGTATAGTTTGGTTTTCTTTCATTTGGATTTCTTTTATATGTGACAGTTATTTGGATTGGTGGTTCATTTATGATTCCATAGTTGTTTAGGGGGTTGTATTTGAGGCTTTTAATAGTGATGGATTGTATTATAGGTTTTGTTATTGTTGGACCGTGTAGTTGATGGATATCCATATTTTCATTTCTTGTATCATATTTTGTGTTGGAAAATTTGGTATTATTAGATCTCATGGTTGATGGATTTTTGATCGTTCATAATTCTCTCAATATATCATTGTTGGAAAAGTTTTAAACTGTCTCATGTTATTTTTCACATGCTGAGAATGATATTTTACTTGTATAAAGCTTTTTGTATCCTAATATTTGGACTTGATCAACTTAATTATGATCATATGTGGGTTGTTGCAGTTGTTATCAAGGCATAATCTTAGGTCTTAAGGGTTATTGGTTCATTATAGCATTTTCCTTAATACATCAATAATAGAAGGATGTATACCCCAAGTCGGATGTTCAATTATTCTAATACCCAAATACCCTCCAACAACCAATATGAATTCACCACACTCTTATGTTGAATGATTTTGATGGGACCAATCTTTTCATGACTGTTTCCACCCCATATTTAAAATGACGACATTTGAACAAATGTTAAAAGGAGAGTTTAACCTTTGAAGACAATAGAGGTTTTAGGGATTGATTTTGCAGAAAAACTTTGCTTTGCTAAAAACTTTGATCGGTCATGCATTATAAAGAAGAGAAAATTACATTTAAAGAATATATATAGGGTTTGGATCACCATACCTTTATGAATCTTATTGGTGGTCTGATATGGAGGCTAATATTTGAAGATGATGTTGAGAAGACTCAGATATTCTAATATATGATCCTATAAAGTAAGAATGGTGCATGGTCACCACTTGAGATTATGATCTTAAAGCTCTTGAGACTGCTCTTATCGTTCTTATCTATTTTTCTCTATGTGTGTAAATCTCTCTTTCCACACCTTGCCTTTAGTATCTTTATTCCCTCTCTCTTTGTGTATGAGCATAACAAAAGTGATTGTAACTGCCTCGATATCTAGGAAAATACATCTTAGGGTTTAATTATACTTATTAGCATAAAATAACCCTAGTATAACACATTTCCCAAAAAATTATCCTCGTTCGAATATAGAGACCCATGTCCGTATCACAACTTCGAACGAGGGGATCTCATAAAGCTTGACATCAAACGAGGATTCTTCTTAGAATGTGATTCCCTTATTTGAAATAGTTTGAAATGAAGGTAAACCTTGTTCGAATGAGATCCACATTCCTAAAGGCCCATACTCAGTGTCACAATCCATACTGACTAAAATCCTTTAGGGTAATGTGGGACTATATTGGGGAGGAACCCAAGGCTAAATAATTATATTATATTTCAAATAGAACATGAAAATAACTAATTACAACCCTATAATTAATTTCCTATTTGTTTAGTTGAAACTATTTCCACTAAATAATTACAATTGCACTCTAATTTAAGTATCTCAGAATTTCTTGAATAACGAGGCCTTGTTTGCAACGTTAGATATTGAATAATGTGATTCCCCACGTAAAATATATAACACCCACTTGGTGAAATTTAATTCCCGAAAAATGATTTTAAACGACATCTTATTATTCATTGATCTCAAACTTAATTTATTTGATACTCTATCGGATTATAAAATAATCCACTAATCAAATTTATTGGTAGAATAGAAACTTATAAGTTTATCAAGAACATATCATCATCCATGATATATCCCAGATGCGCATTCCTTAGGATCATGATCTTAGACTTGTCCATATACTAATTGCCCGACTTTGCTAGATTTATATCCAATAATTTGAATCACACCTATAACAATTAAAGCAATAATTATGAGTAAATTTCAATCCTCATATTCCTCTGGATTAGGAATCTATGCACCGTTTGAAAATATTGTGAGATTGTGAAACTCCATTCTAGTCAACACCTAGACTTGAGTCTCACTCTTTGTACTATCAAATATATTCCTAATGTACTGGTATGATCCTCTCTGAACATCATACAAGTCTCTGAACTATCAAATAAGTTCACATAGTCAAGATAAACTATTAAGATTGTACTCAAATCTTTACCAATAGGATGTCAACTCTCTATTTAGGATGTGAATTGTTCAATTTAACTAGAACTAATATTTTGATCTTTTGTGATGACATTGAACCCAAACTCCCCGAATTCCTACTAAGTTCAATTAATCAACATTAACAAAATATATTTAAAAATAATATAATTCATTCTCACGTACGTAATTCTCATCTAAAAAAGATGCGGACACTTCTTTATTAATAAATAAATGAAATGATTTTAAGAATAAAACCCCAAGAAGAGGCTTGTAAAATTCCCCACATTTCCCCTCATTAGGCATGATCGCCTTATTGAGTCCATAAGGCTCTTCATTTTTTCTACTTTGAGTATCTAGGCCCGAGTTCGTTTCTTACATCAATCTATATGCCTTGTCAGTCGATGACGCATCACCACTCTCACGCTATGAAACTATGTTTTTGGAGTAAGAACATAACCCCTTTACGAATATTGAATTCTCCGCTGAGTGCAATGTTCATTGAAAAATAAAGGCACAAAGACCACCGCATTTAAGTAAGGGAGATTCCATAAAAAATATCTCTTGGTATTTCACCTTCTTCCTCCCAAAGGAACGAATCTCTCCATTATGCGCCTTTGCATGAAGATTCGGATTGCTCGTTTCCATGCCCGTGCACTAAGATTATGATCACTAAAATGAGTATCACTTTCATATTTTGTGCCCTTTCATGATTATTAAATTGCAAAAATGATTCTTACCTTTTATATTCCATCCCACTGCACAATGATTTGACCCACTAAAACGAGTCATCTTGGGATAGTTCTCTGTAAAAGTTGGGGGTGTTCAGAAAACCGAATGGACCAGTGGACCGAACCGGACCGTCCTAATTTTGTAGGTTTTTTTTAATTAGTCCGGTATAATTTTTTTTCCAGACTAATCTAACCGGTCTGGTCCTCGATCTCCCTTATTAAATACCCGATGTGGACCGACCTGGACCGGTTACTATAATATATAGGTATTTAATTATATTTATACATATATATTAATAATAATAACACACTCCACTCACTCATAATTTACTTATGGGGTACGCTCATCCAAAAAAGAAATGAAGGAACCCTAGATGATATAAGCACATGCACACCACAAGCTACAACAACAACACGCATTTTAGTTACATTTGTTCTTCTTCTTCTTCTTCTTCTTCTTCTTCTTCTTCTTCTTCTTCTTCTTCTTCTTCTTCTTCTTCTTCTCTCTCAAGTCAACGACCTCAAGCCCTCCTCAACCTAAACAACATCAACACTGCTCCTGTGCCCTCTACCTTAACCTCAACACGTATAACAATATCAACACTGCTTCATCGCTACTACTCCGCCGTCGCTGCCATTGTTGCGCCGTCACTTCTCCGCCGTCGCTGCTTGGGCCATCGCTACTCCTACTACTCAGGTATTCATCTTTTACAAAACAAACTTGTTAGTACTAGTAGCATAATAACTGGTATTCATCTGTTAAAAAAAACTTGTTAGTAGCATATTACATCTAAGAGTTGGTATTTATTTATGTTGTATATATTGTAGATAATGGTTACATCTGAGAGTTGGTATTTATTAATGTTGTATATATTATGAGCAGTTTCTGTGGAAAAATTGAGCAGTTTTTTAATGGTAAAATTTGGACAGTTTTGATGGTAAAATTTGAACAGTTTTCAAGGGTAGTTTATTTTTAAAAAGATTATTTCAATAAGATTAGGACCGACAAGTTAGATCGGACCGACCATATACAAAACCGGATCGATTAAGATCAAAAAATCGGTTTAATCGGTCCGGTCTTGGTCCCTTTTTTTTGGACCGATTAAATCGGTCCGATCCTTAAAATTAGTAAAAACCGGATCAGACCGGACCGCGAACACCCCTAGTAAAAGTACATCAAACTTGCCAAAACAAGTCTTGTTAGGTTCGTACACAGTAAAGGTACATTAGACTTGCCAAAAAGAGTCTTGTGGTGTTATTACCCCACAAAAAAGTACATCAGACTAACAAAAATGAGTCTTGTTGAGTTAGTAATTTGTAAAAGTACATCAAACTCGTAGAAACGAGCCTTGTCGGGTTAGTACTCCGCAAAAGTACATCATGCACGCCAAAACAAATATTGTTTGGGTTAATACTCCATAAAAGTACATTAGACTCACCTAAACAACTCTTTCTAGGTTCATCATAAGTACATAAAAAAAACCTTATCAAGTTCACAGAATCTCAACTTACTAAAAATAACTAATTTCCTAAGTCGTACCCTTGAAAGGGTACACATTCTAGGAATCTCGACCGAGACCTCGGATTGCAAACAAACCTCCACCCACAAATTACTGGAGATGCATAAGTCTGAAAACTAGTATATTTTGACAATAATGTTTGCTCATAAATGAGAATCTATGACCGAACAAAATACTAACTCACCGAACAGCCTGAAAATCTCACCACTATTTATGTTATTTTTTGTCCCCGTTTAATATTGATCTTCCTTGCAAAACAAGACAAACCCTTTACCCCTCTTCACTTATATATATAAGGATATATAGCATTCAAGATAGGTTTCCATTCCACACAGAGGCTTGAGAGTTAGTTTTTTAGGAGTAGTTTGTGCTGTAATTTTTAGGTCTTGTGTAATGTTAGATTTAGTTCTTCTTTTATTTTTTTAGTGAGTTTATTGAGCATAAATACAATTTGTGAGACATCAATATTGAGTTTGTGAGCTTAATTTTTGAAGAGGGTGTGAGACTACTTGTTTTCCTCTTCTCTCATGTTTTCTTGTTGTAAAAATCATATTGGCGGGGTTGTTGTTCATATATCCTGGTGGAGTTCTTGAAATCTGAATACATGGAGACTTGGTTTATCATTTTCTCTTCTGATCCCTTCTTACAATATTGCAAGCATTAAATGGATATATTATTACATTTTATATGTAATAATATCCAAATGAGAGGATAAATACCCCCATTAAAGGGGTGAGATGAATCATTTGCTTGATTCTTTTTATTTTCAGGTTATTTGTTTATTATACCCCGTCAAATATTATTAATAATATATCATAATTTAAATTCATGCCTCGAGAGAGGGTGGATTATTTTCTATAGAAACTAGTAAATTATAATTATAATATGTATTTATAATTTAAACTAGAGGTATGAAATTCTTAAAAGGATATGGTATTTTTAATTTCTCAACTCTAAAGTTTTAGTTTCAATGGTTTGAAATACTTTTAGTAAATTTTCCCTAATGAGTGATTTATTGAAAAACATTGAAATCTGATTTTTATGACAATTTAATATTAATCTTCTAAAAAGATAATGTTTAAACTCATATTTGAAACAAGAGTGGATTTAAACTTATCTTGGAGTATTTAAAATAAATAAACTAACTAAATTAAATTAAATAGTCTAATTGGCATTTTAATCCCTTGAATTATCCCATATTTATTTACACCTCGTGTCTCTTTTATTTTATCATTTCACTTATTAATTAGTTTAGTTTAAGTTTCAACACCTTTAGTTAATATATCATCTCTTAAAAATTATTTTTCTCAATGAAAATGTCGTTTCATTGGTCTTTACTTAATTCTTCACATTCAGTAGGATATCGATTGATACCCTTACTTGCTTGTATACTTGTTTTATAGTATTATGTAGGTATTTCACGATAATTTTGATTGAAGAGGTTTCATACAATAGGTATTTCAAGATAATTTTGATTGACTAGGTTTCATACAATGACATCACAAAAACTTTTTCATCACTTACCATCTCTGCCTTCTCAAACACAACATTACTTATCGAAACATCTCCGATAGGCTAAAATGAGTATTTGCCTTCATAGACAATATCCTAGCCTTCTCAGGAATGACGTCACTTATCGACACATATCTGACTCACCAAAATGAGTCTTTGCCTTTAGTTATCCGTAGTGGTGATTCACCCACGAAAGGTAGAATAGAAATCCAAATAGACATTTACCTTTCGCCCGGATGGCAGCCATACAATAGGGGAGCTTTCTATGAACTTCTGAAGTAATTTTATATAGTTAACATTATTGATGTAAAAAACTAGATTTGATCTAATTAATCAATCACAGATAAATATGAATAAAGAAACAAGACAATGGATTTTTAAAGTGGTTCAGCCATAAGGAAATGGCATACGTCCACTGTTTTATATTACTGGATATTTCCCTTAATCTTCAATATGTTCGCTTATGAAAGCTTGCCCCACTAGTGGGGGTGTTACAAGGTATTTATAGCCCTTTAGGATCTCCATATGAATAGACAATATCCCATTATTTAATAGACATATACATATGTACATGGTAATAATGTTCATTGAATCTATTTATGTCGCTTAATCTTCCTGATTGGATGCTCGGTATGCTGAGCAGCTAGGCATGCTGAGTACCTCGGTGTGTTGAGTAGCTCGGTATAATGAGTTTCTCGGTATTATGAGTTTCTCGGTAAGTATATTTTATGCCACGCACGATGACATGTGTCTTCATAGAATTGGTCCACGTCAGCTGACTAATTTTTGTATTAACAGAAGCCCCCAATGTTTCACAGTTGAGGTTGGATATGAGAGTGTGGAACATTGTGCCCAGAAGTTGCTCGGGCATATTTACCCAGTTTTGTTAGATTACAGATCTTCAACACTTGTGACATTTAATGATTTTAAGTGCAAAATGGCAAATTCGTAAATCTTCAACAGACGCTTGGGTATTTTTTTTTTCTTTTTTATCATTTAGTCCCCGAAAACGCAATCGTCGTCTCTAGTGATTATTACTTTTTTATTTCCCGGTGCAATGCATTTAAAGGTGATAGAATCAAGCCGTCTTCTACCTTTTGCCTTTTAGACTTCCAAACTCTTTGTCCTCTCACTTTTCTTCTTACGATCGTTTCTTTTGTCATCCGCCTTAGCTGAATCTTTGAGTTTATGTAAGAATTTCTTCTTTCTTCTCTCTTTTCTTTAGCCACCATGGTTTACCTTATCGAATCATTGGATAAGTTTAGGGATGATTTTGCGATTCCTTTTTGGGTTATTCTGGAAGAACCTCCTTGCCCTTATAATTTATTTTCTTTAGCTAAGGGACATTGGTTTTCTTCAATTTTTGTAGCTTAATGTGGTTTTTCTTTCCCTCCTAATCCCTTGTGTTTGGAATTTTGCCAATATTTTGATATTGTTCCTGTAAGAGTACTTCCAAATACATGGAGGGTAGTTAATGGCGTACATAGGTTAAATTAAATTCAGGGAACTCATTTAGGGATTTCTGAAATTATGTACTGTTATAAATGGGTTACTAGGGATACCACCTTTTATTTAAAGACTAGTTATTCTAACAGAGCTTTGGTGGTCAATCTCCTTGATGCTAATAGGGACTATTTTGAGCATGGGGTTGTGATGAAAAATTGGCAACACCCCCCGTTATAAGGGAAAGATGTGTACTAAGGAATCAGATGTCCACTTTATGGTAATGGGATAGGTTGTTTTTAGTTTTTCAATTTAGCTCTATTTTTGTTTGATGAAATGCGTCATTGACACTTATTTTTTATTTGTTGCAGCTGACAGTAAAAGGAAATCCCCAAAGGAAAGTGACGTCAATATAAAAGATTTAAAACTTATATGGGGGTTGCATCAAGAAATATCTGGGGAGCACGTGAGGTACGCTTCCTATCTGTTGCACTACAAGAATACCACTTCTTCTTTTATTGCTCGTCGTCTCGTTCCTCCTTGGTGATTCACCTTAAGCAAGCTCCAACATCTTCTTAATTTATTGAATAATCTTCTTCTAATTTGGGTACTTCTATTGTTGACCTGATGATGAAGAAGAGGAAGGTTCCTGACCTCTTTGCCAAGTCTGCTCCGGGTACTGAAGGGGCAAAAAAATTAAAAATGATGCTCTAGCTGAAGGAGTTAAGAAAAAGGATGTTATTCCTCCTGCCAAAGATATTAGAAAAAATCCCCTTGTTGCCTCTAAAGAGGCAGCACCTTTGATTGAAGGGGTTGTCCTTATTCAAGAAGAGACAACACCTTTGATTGAAGCTGCTCCTTTAAGGAGATTGAGAAGGGGTCTTATTGAGAAGACCATAGATACTGCTACCCAACCTTCTGTCCAACCTACTACGGTTGAGCTCCCTTATTTAAGGGCTAGTTCTCCAACCACCATTACTCCTGGCTTGGCCAAGAAATTGATTAGGTCGGGGACTCTTCCTGATTGTTGAGATGTTGAGACGTCAACTCCTCGGGACAGAGTTATTGATTTGGCTGCCCAATACCTTGTATCAGTAAGTGTCATTATATTTATTCTCTGATTTTTCATTATCACATTCTTGCTCTGATTTGTGCCTTTTTTCTTCTTGCAGTTTTTGCTGTACTTCGATAATATCATTAAGAAGGATGGAGCTATCAAAGCTTCAACCTCATCCAGTGGAGTGGAGGAAGCCCTTGCTGGGTTATTAAAGTCTTTGATGGAGTCTCAGCAGAAGTACGAGGAGGATAAATCTGTCTGGGAGAGTAAAATTTAATTTGCTGAGACACCTCGATAATAGGCTGTTGAAGCGGCCAAAAATGCTGACATAGCTCGATAAGAGTCTATAACAGCTTGGCAGGAGGCAATTACAGCTCGACAGAAGGCTGATGCAGCTCTGTAATAAGCTATAAATGCTTCCAAAGAGATGGAGGAGAAATTGAAAGTCGTCATTTCCAGCAAAGTGGAAGCTGATGGCAAGCTTGAAGAGGCTGAACGGCATCAGACCTTGAGGAGAAGGTGAAGTCTGTTGAGGAGATTTTAAGGGAGAAAACTTCCTCAAAGAGGGTAAAGAGAAAAAGTGTTGTGAATAAGTCCTTTAGCTCTGGCTGGGATAAAGGATGGAACAAAGTTTTAGCTGTCGTCTCTTCTCAGATGGATTATGCGAGTTTGAAGTACTTTAGGGATGGATGGGTTACAGCTTGTAGGAGTTAAATATTGATAATGATTCTGAGCTGTTTCAGAAACACACTTATGGCCCTCCTCTTACTATTGCAGAAGAAGAAGATGAAGCTGAATCTGATGAATCTTCTATGTCGATAGTAGAACAAACACCTTATGTTACCATCCCTCAATCCTCCGAGCAAGTTCAGCAGACAAACTCTACCGAGCAATGCCAATTGCCTTCCGAGCAACCAATTCCTTCCTCCAAATTAACTGATGATGTTGTGGGGAATAAGGAGAAGATGTAGAGTTATTTGGTTCTTTATTTGTCTTATTTTTCTGTTTTTCCTTTTCTATCTTGTACCTTTTAGCTGTACACTCTTACTTTTGATTAATAAAATGGACTTTGTCGTTCACTTTGATATTTGTCCCTTACTTGTTCAATATAAGCGTACAATTGTTGATTTGATTTTACTTTTCCCCGCTAGTTTATTGCTAGGATGGAAATCTTGTCAGCTCATGATACAGAGTTAATGAAGAAATGTAATGATTACTTCAAACTGGTCGTATAAACTTCACTGAGGCACAAATATTTAATATCCTGGGGTCTGATGCTTCTGAACGAGCAATTGATGCATATCAATATTTAAAGTGCTTGCTTGATCGGGTTGTGGACAATAATGTGGCTTATTATGAAATGATTGAAGATCTTCAAGGAATGATCGAAGAACTTCAATTGTATCACAAAGAATCCACTGCTCTTTTACATGAGGGTTATGAGGAAAAGTACCAACAATTGAGTGCTGATCGGGGTTATGACAAGTTCATTTCAGCCCATAATAAGAGAGAGAGTGTCTTAAAGCTTGAGATTGAAGATCACAGAAACATCTCTAAATTGCTGGAGGAGAAGAATAATGCCTTGAGAGAAGAACTGAGACAATTAAAATCTACCTCTTCCTCTGGAGCTCTGGTCCCAGTTAGTGATGCGAGCTTTTCATTTTTGAAAACTGAAAATGCTGCTTTGAGAGAAGAATTGGAAGCTTTGAAAAGAGCCATACCTATATCTTCCTCTCATGGCAGAGCAACAGCTGATCGGAGTAGTATTGAAGAGATGAGGACTCAATAAGTCTTAGAAAATCAAGTTGTTCAACTGAAGGCAAAAAATCAAGCCTTAGTTGAAATGTCCCAGAAAATTCGAAGTCTTACCGAGCAGCTTTCCAATCATAGTTCTGCGTTGGAGAGTAAAGAGAACTTGGTGAAAAATCTTCATCAGCATTTGGAGAGATTAACTTATCAATTCCACAAATGGCCCAGAGGGTTTTGGATGGGGGGATACGATGAAGCTTTATGCCATCTTGATGCTCGGTTGAAACAATCAAATAATGAGGGATACAAACAGGGATGGCTGAACGCCTTGACTGTGATGAAACTTGAGAGAGGAAATTCCTTATGGGATTGGTATGAGCCTGGATCACTTGATCTGCTTGTGCCCCCTTTAAGCTAGATGTCAGTTGGATTCTAGCGCATTCCATTCCTCAGTGTTTGATCTCCAAGTATCTTGGTGACTACCAGCTTCATGAAGATTTTGAGATATCTCAACCTCAACATCTACTTGACCGAGCAAGTTTGAGTAATATCAGGATGTTGCATGATTTGAACTTTATCAACTCTTCCTTTGCTCTAGATGATCCTCCGGCTGGAATGGATCCTGTACCTAAATTTGATGGAAAGAAGCCAATAAAATAGGACATTTATATTTCGTTATTGATCATGTAATGAAGAAAAAGCCATTTGTTTTGTAATTTTCTTTCCTTGGAAATAAATTGTAAGATTTTTTTCTTATCATTCTATATTTTGATGAATGTATGTATCTATAAAGGGATAATTTGTCCCGTGTTGATTTAATTTGATTGCCTAGATAATGGGGCTTTGCCCCACTTATTTGCCTAGTTGTAGTGACTTATCACCCATGAGTGCCTAAGCAATGGAATTATTTTCATCCCATGTTCCTGCTTAGTTGTAGCAATCTTATCTAGATTACCTTGGTGCCTAGGTAGTGGATATTTTACCCATCTTCTTGCCTAGTTTAGATGCCCCTTAAGGTCACCCATAATCAAACACGCCTTGCCTTGTATGACTGTTGTGCCAACATTATATTGTTGGATACCGACCAACCTTAGCTGGTGGTTGTTGATATGCCGACCAACCGTAGTTGGTGGTTGTTGATATGCCGACCAACCATAGTTGGTGTAGTGTGTAGCCAACCAACCGTAGTTGGTGTAGTGTGTAGCACTAGTACTCCAAAAAAAATTAAACTAAAAAGAATATGGGGAAATTATCATTTTTATTCATATTAAAAGAATGGAATACATGTGAATCTACATTACTGATAATATTTGCACAGGTGCTCTGCATTCCATGCATTTTTGAATTCTTCCCCTCTAAAGTTTCTATTCTGTAGGTTCCAGGGCGAACAACTGCTGTGACATGATAAGGACCATGCCAGTTGGCCTCCAACTTATTATGCTTTTGAATGACTTTCTTGAGAACATAATCTCCTACCTTGAGATCACACTTCCTGACAGGTTTATTATAGAACATGGCAGTCCGTTGCTGATAAGCGGAATTTTGGATCATTGCGTCTTCCCGAACTTCCTCGAGCATGTCCAAATCTAAACGTCTCATAAAATCGCTTACTGGAGAATTGAAATTAAGCACCCTGTGAGTAGGTAAGCCTAGTTCAGCGGGTATGACAGCTTCACTTCCAAAGGCTAACATCTAAGGAGATTCCCCAATTGCTGTTCAGGGGGTTGTTCGATAAGCACACAACACAGAATGTAACTCATTAATCGAATTCCCTTTCGCATCATCCAACCGTTTCTTCAACCCGTTCAACAAAGTTTTATTTGTTACATATATTTGCCCGTTACTCTGGGGATGACCTGGAGCAGAATGGATCTTTTGGATGTTAGATTATAAATCGTACGCAGCGAACTCCTCATTATCAAATTGGGTACTATGATCAGTGATAAAAGCATGTGGCAGACCATCTTTGCAAATAATATTCTTCCAAATGAATTGATAGACCCGTTCTTATGCCATGTCGATGAGAGGCTAACCTTCTACCCTTTTTGTGAAGTAATTAACAACGACCACCAAATATTTGAATCATCCTCTTGTAGTTAGCATAGGCCCAAATAAATCTATTACCCACATGGAAAATGGCCAAGGGGAAGTGATTGGCGTTAACAATGCCTGAGGAGTTCTTCGTATAGTAGAAAATCGCTAACATTTTTCGCATTTCTTAGCATAAGCTGTACAGTCAGCGCGCATTATTATCCAGTAATATTCCTACGTTGTTATTCTCTGCAAAAGAGTCAGACCTGCTACGTGAGCTCCACAAGATCCTTCATGAATTTCTTCCACTAAATCTTGAACTTCCGCTGGGTGAACACATCTTTGCAGACCTGTGATCACACCCCTTCTGTATAAAACTCCAGTATTTAAGACTTATCTAGCAGCTTCAAACTTCAACCTCTTGGCTGCAAGTTGTTCGGCTGGCAAAATTCCTTCGTCGATGTAAGCCCTGATGGGATCCATCCAGAATGGTCCCATATCTAAAGTGATAAAGTTGACCATCAAATCTTCATCGATATTTCTACTAGCCAGTATCTCAATAGGAATTATTCTTTATAGCTCAGTGCGAGTGGCTGAGGCTAACTGAACTAGTATATCTGCCCTTACATTCTCCAATCTTGGTATTCTGATCACCTGAACTGCTGCAAAATTGGATACAATCTCCATAGCTTTAGTTAGATACCTTTACATGAATTATCCTTTTGTCGCATAAATATTTAGCATCTGATTCACCACTAGTTGCGAATCATTGAACACCATCACTTGCTCTGCATTCAATGACTTAGCTAAATTGAGACCCACAATTACGGCTTCATACTCAGCCTCATTGTTTGAAGCTTTGAACTGAAAATACAAAGCATATTCTATATCCATCCCATCCAGACTATTAAGAATAATTCTATCTCCGCAACCTGTTACACATGAAGAACCATCAGCGTACAAACTCCATATAGGGATATAATTATCAAACCATTGATTTGACAGAGTCCCCTGATGGAATATTTGGTGCTTCCTTCCATCACCTATTAACTCGGGGCTTTTATCAGAGGATTCTTGTTGCTCGATCACCATCCTTTCCGATAGGATTACTAATGGGAATTATTCGGAGACATTTTTGATGATCCTCTCGCATCCGTGGATTGCTCTGAGTTAGCCCCCTGTTGATTGGAGGTATCTAGATAAGTGAATTCAGCGATGAAATCGTCCATTGCCTATCCTTTGAGAGAAGACCTTGGTTCATATATAAGGTCATATTCCCCTAACTCCACTGCCCAATACATTAGTCTTCCAGATTTTTCTGGCTTGTGTAAAGCCTGTCTGAGCGGCATGTCAGTATATACCACTATTTTATGGGCTTAAAAATATGGCTTCATTCTCCTGCTCACCTATATTAATGCCAATGACAACTTCTCTAATTTTGGATATCTGATCTCTGCTCCTCTGAACGCCTCACTCGTATGATAAATCGATTTTTGCACTCCATCATCTATTCTTATCAAAGCTGAACTGACTGCATTTTCTGAGATAGCCAGGTAAAGGTATAACTTTTCTCCCAACACCGGCCTGTACAGCAAAGGAGGTGTCCCTAGGTATTTCTTCAACTCCATGAATGCTTTCTCATACTCGTCATTCCATTCAAAGGTCTTTCTAAGCACCTTAAAGAATGGAAGAAATCTATCAGTTGCTCGGGAGACAAACCTATTGAGAGCCACTACATGCCCCGTAAGGCTTTAAACTCCCTTCTTGGTGGCTAGAGATCGTAATTATAGCAAGGCCTTTATCTTGACAGGATTCATTTTAATACCTCTTTGATTTATGATATAACCGAGGAACATCCTTCATGTACGCCGAAAATGCACTTGGTCGGGTTCACCTTCATTTGATACTTCTCAAGCTGGTCAAATATTTGGCTCAGCTTAGCTATGTGGGCAGCATCTTTCTTGCTCTTAGTTAGCATGTCGTCGACGTAAACCTCCATATTTTTGCCGATTTACTCTGCGAACACCTTGTTCATCAATCGCTGGTACGTAGCACCTGCATTAAAGGCATCACATTATAACATTATGTTCCCCGTGGGGTAATGAAAGAGGTACTATCCCTATCCTCTGGTTTCATCTTAATTTTGTTATATTCAGAATAAGCATTCATGAAGCTCAAGAATTCATGCCCCGAAGTAGCATCTACCAGCTGATCTATTCTGGGCAGAGGGAAGTGATCTTTCGGACAAGCCTTATTCAGATCTGTGAAATCCATGCACATTCTCCATTTATTGTTCTTCTTTTTTACCATCACCACGTTGGCTAACCAATCAGTATATTTAACATCCTCAATGAAATAAGTCTTTTGTAATTTCTCTACTTCCCCCTGAATAGCCTGGTTCTTCTCTAGGCTAAAGACCCTTCTTCGTTGCTTCACTGGCTTGATCTCTTTATTAACATTGAGCTCGTGGCAAAGGATGGTTGGGTCTATCACCAAAATATCTTCATGACTCCACGTAAAAGCTTGCTTTCTATGCCTAAAAAATGCCACCAACTCTGGCTTTATTGTCGGATAAAGTGAAGCACCAATTTGAGTTATTCTTTTTGGTTGTTCTTCGTCCAGAATAATGTTCTCCGTTGCTCACATAACTTGACCCTTCACGAGCTCTGATTCATCTCTGGGGTCTAGTGTTTTAATCTCCGATTCTTCAGACTCATCCACTTGGTAAGTGGTGGCTTTCTTCTTGGTATCCTCCAACTCTTCTTGTTCGGCAGATGAGTAGTATCACTCCCGAGCTACTTTCTGATCGCCCTTCACAAGTCCCACCCCAAATTTGGTCGGGAACTTTAAACATTGGTGTATAGTGGATGGCACTGCTTCAAACTTTTTCAGGCTTACTCTTACCATAATTATATTATAGGTCGATTGGACATTTTTGTCCATCACAAAGAATCGTATCTTCTCTGATCTACAAGAAGGCCATGTACTAATCAGCATGTCTAACTTGATCATCCCAAGGGAAAAAACTTTCTCACCAGAGAAACTGATAAGGGGCCTATGATACGGTTCTAACTGGGCAAATTTCAGGTTCAAACTATCAAAGCACGGGTAGAACATGATGTCCGCTGAGCTTACATTATCCACCAATACTCTTGAGATGATCACATCCTTCATCCTCATCTTGATAATCAAAGGGTCGTCGTAAGGATACAAGATACCTTCCAGATCATTTTTGGAAAAATTGATGACTAGTTTATCCTTGTTAACCTTCATCGTACGATCCTCTTCCGCCACATTTATCCGTTGTACATAGGAACAAGCTTGGTCCTTATTGAGGTACGACTTCCTTTCAGTGGTATAATCACCACCTCCTGCATCTCCACCTGTTATCATATTACAGTCAAATGAACCAAAACGGATTGAAAATACCTCGCGTTCTTACTGTCTTGGCTTTTTGGGGAGTTTGGGGTCTTCCTCCAGTTCATATTTGTGATCCCTTTTCCTGTCATTCCTTGGTCGGTGAGGAGATTTGGACCTTTGCCATGATCTGGTGTTGGTTTTCTCATCATTTCATCGATCAACAAATCGATTCAGCTTCCCTCACCTAATGAGTGTTTCTATCTCATTTTGGAGAGCTACACATTGCTTGGCCGTGTGACCATGATCCTTGTGGAACTCACAATATTTGGATTTATTTCTTTTCTCAGGAGTTATCCTTAATTTTCCAGGCCAATTTAATTCCTCTCTATTCTTGATTTCTTCCATTACATGGTTTATATCCACCTTTAGCGGGGTATAATTTGAATATCTCCTCAAGTGTTCTAATGTTTCCTTGCCTTTCGACTTCTTATTCACCCTATTTTGCTTATGATCTTTCCTCTCAGACCTACCTTCAGCTTTTGTCTCTGCTTTTGTCTCACCATTCTTCTTCACAACCATAACTTCTCCGGTGTTCATAATCTTGGTTGCTTTAGCCATCAATTCCGCTATGGATTTGGGAGGATCCTTAGCAAGAGTGTAGAAGACTACTCATGAGGGCTGTATTAATAGTTTTCTCTTCATAGTGGATGACTTCCAATTTCTCACTATTGAAACGAGTGATATAATCCCTTGTGCTTTCTTCGGCCCTTTGCCTTATGCTCAACAGATGTTCTACCCTCTTGACTGACTTCGCACCAAAATAGAAGTTTCCTATAAAGAGCTCTGCCAGTTGATGGAAGGTAGCGATTTGCCCCCGAGAAAGATTGTTATACCATATTTGAGCAGATCCAGTGATAGTTCTCGAGAATGCCCTGCACCTCATCTCATCGGGAATTGCATAGATATCTACAGCAGCTTGGGACTGCTCTATTTGGAGGACGGGATCAGTTTTTTCATTGTACTTCGGTGTAACTACAGGAGCTTTAAACTTTGATGGTGTGGAGAAATCCAAAATTTCTTGTACGAAGGGTGACCCTTTGACAAAGATTCTTTGGAGAGGGTTCTAAGCCTTGTCCATTTCTCCTAACCCGTCTTCCAGTCACTGAGTAGATCCTTTCCATGACTCCTTTTCAACTTTGAATCTATGAGTGCGAGCAACAGATCGCGTTGAGTTCTCCTCCTAGGATTTTTTTGGGTGATCTGCGGGCCTGATATTTGGACATGATTGGGAAGATCCTTCCATTAACTTATTTGGTCGTTGAGAATTTCTCGACGCAATCCGAGGAGGTTTTCTATTCCTCCTGGGGCCCAAATGGTCAAATGGGGAGACTCTGCTCAGCCTTTCCAGAGCACTCGTTCGTTCTGGAGTCAAAGTAGTGTTTTCTTGAGACTCTACAAGTCTTATAGGAGACGTCAGGCCAGGATGATAAGATAGATCACTTGAGGTTTCGGTAAGGTGAGGTTCAGGACGTCTCATTCGTGACGGTTGTGGTGGCATGACACTTCGTTGACTGAACTGGATGGAAGCTCCATTTTAAAAAGTCTGGACTAACTTTCGCATTGTATCTTGCATGGCTGTTTGAACTCTGGCTAAACTATCAAAGATTCCTGTGATATCGTTTGCGTTTGGAGGGTGGACGAGTTAGGAGGAATCCCGTCATTATTTTTATTGCTAGATTATGGGATTTCAACCATTTTGGATGGATTTTTGGGTGAAAACGCTACGTATAATCATTTCCCACAGACGACACCAATCTGTTGATGTAAAAAACTAGATTTGATATAATTAATCAATCACAGATAAATATGAATAAAGAAATAAGACAAATAATTTTTAAAGTGGTTCAGCCTTAAGGAAATGGCCTACGTCCACTGTTTTATATTGATGGGTATTTGCCTTAATCTTCAATATGTTCCCTTATGAAAGCTTGCCCCGCTAGTGGGGGTGTTAAAAGGTATTTATAACCCTTTGGGCTCTCCATATGAATAGACAATATGCCGTTATTTAATAGACATATACATCTGTACATGATAATAATGTTCATCGAATCTATTTATGTCGTTTGATCTTCCTGATTAGATGCTCGGCGCGCTGAGTACCTCGGTTTGTTGAGTAGCTTGATATAATGAGTTGCTCGGTATTATGAGTTGCTCGTTAAGTATATTTTATGCCACGCACGATGACATGTGTCTTCATATAATTGGTCCACATCAGCTGACTAATTTTTGTATCAACAAATATATAGTAGTAATAGTAAATATATATATATATATATATATATATATATATATATATATATATATATATATATAGTAATAATTATATATATTGTATATAGTAGTAATAGTAAACATATATAGTAGTAGTAATTATATATATTGTATATAGTAGTAATAGTAAATATATATAGTAATAGTAAATGTATATTGTATATATTTAGTGGCACACATACCAATTCATGGCCTGCAGGCTCAATAATTCACGATGAGATACGTGTGATCAGTAACTTTTTTTTACCTTGAATCTTTGTATGACAACTTTTATTAACTCTCATCTGTATCGACACCTAAGTACAGACTGTATGGCACACATACCAATCATGACCTTCAGGCTTTATTAATTCACCATGTGATCAATAACTTATATTATGGCACACATACCAGATGTACAAATTGTTGAGTATAGACTGATGAGTATAAACATTTATAAATAGTTTGACAATATATGAAATTTATAATACAACTTCTGAAATTTCTTAATTTTTTCGAGCAAAAATAAATCATGGACTACTCCAGTTTTAACGATTAAGGACTAAATCTTATGCTCCAGTATGTTCAATTTAATGATTTTGCATGATCAAATGATTCAGATGAGGAGATGATAATATGCATGGAGATTACACCTTGGATTGCCGAACAAAATAATTCGAGATGGGAAAGAACTAGAAACTAGACATCGAGTGAATCAAAGGAGAGAAAGGGGTCACGCCACACTCTGGGAAGATTACTGTGGTGAAGATAAGGTATACAATGAGTATTACTTCCAAAGGAGATTTAGGATACGGTATACTGTTTTCAATCGCATCCTTGATTCTGTTTTTTAATACGATAACTACTTTGTACAAAAGTACGACGCGTGCGATCGTCTAGGTTTAAGCTCACGTCAAAAAATTATGGGGGCTATACGACTTCTTGCTAACGTATGGTCTGAGCAGTACGCAATCAGTGAAACAACTCTATTAAAAACTGTTATCAGATTTACCGAGGTAATTGTGACCGTTTTTGGTCCCCAGTATGCCAAAAATTCGACGACAGGCGATGTCACCAGGTTACTTAAAGAAAATGCAAGCCGGGGATTTCCAGGAACACTAGGGAGTATAGATTGCATGCATTGACGGTGCAAAAACTGCCCCACAGCCTGGCACGCTCAATATAGTGGATGAAAATTGCCAACTATAATCCTAGAAGCGGTTGTCTCGTACGAATTCCGAATTTGGAAATCGTTCTTTTGGGTTTCAGTCTCCTGCAATGATAAAATCGTCTTACACCAATTTAACGTCTTCTGTGAATTACGCAATGGGACTGCACTTCCCATTAATTACACTATTAATGGAAAGATATATGATATGGGGTACCACCTTGGTGATGACCTATGCCCTCCATATGCAACAATCTTTAAAACTTTTTGGAACCAACATAGTCTATCACAAAAATAAAAATTATTTTGGCAAGTACATAGAATCATGTAGGAAAGATGTCGAACGTGCTTTTAGTGAGCGAATCTTGTAAATTATGGAATAGGGAATCCTTAACAACCATAATGAAATCTTTCATTATAATGCACAACATGATTATTGACGATGAACGTAAACACGGTCCTTGGCAAAATGAATACGAACAGACTGATCCCACACCTAACATACTACGGGGCAAACTAATTTTTACGACTACCTAACGTGGGATGCTAATGTTAGAGACGCAAATACGTGATGATTTGGTGGAGCACATTTGGAACACCAGCAGTGATGACTTGGCGGATTAATGATTATATTGTTTATGTGTATTTAAGAGTTTCTAATCACTTTCTTAATTCCTTTTTTACATTATTCTTTTACGATTTTTATCAACATAAATAATAAATGATATATTCATTATGTAATTATTTTGAATTGCCTGCTTCAATTTAGCATACCTTAATACAACAATTGCAACGTTCGAATAATATAACACTCAACTTGACATTACATTTATTATAATTACCAAATACCAAAAAATTATACCGACCACACATTACATAACATCCTAGTCAACATTTTTGTGCCAGATAAATCGAAATCAAAATTTTAAGGAGCCGGTAGTGTTTGACATAAGCGCGGCAATCGCAGTTTCGATCGCAACTACCATTGCGAGGTCGGTGTACCTTTTCACATGGAATTACTGTTGTACCTCGTTCATTTTGGTCATATCCAACTCCATGATGTATGACTGTTCTCTTCCTAGACATCTCTTACCATCTCCAAGAAAGCATCCATTTGAGAATCAAATTTCATGACCCAACTTTGCTTCCACTCTTACTTGCTTTTAAACATTTCAGTGAATTATTTGTAATGTTTAAGGATCGTCATGTTACAATCGCACGTTGATGGGTACGTTGTTTCTCCTCCTTTCTGCCTGGGGGTCTGTACAGTACATCACATATACCAGGATTGTCCTTAGAGTCCAGAGGGCATAGGGTCACCATTATTGCACGCTGTGTTTTGCAAATCGAATTTCAGCAACTCTTTCAAAATTCGGTAGCATTTATCAAACATGAATTGTTTGCTCATTTTGGCGCGGTATGCCGCGCGGGACTTTATAATCGGGTTTAACTCATCATTGTCGCTTCCTACATTGCTTAGCTGGTGAGACAGCTTCACAATGTATATCATTACACGCGATCAAATATGATTGTAACGTGTTGAAAGCATAGCCCTCGTACGTTGAATATTAATTTCAGGCGTGTTGTTGTATTCATTTATAAAAGAATCCTAAAATGTTCCATGTGATATCGAGTTGCCTTCAGTACAACGACTCGTATATTTAACATATATGGTACATAAAATTTCGTGTTCAATACGAGTAATTTTTGGTTGCCTAGAACTACTAGTATTAATGGGTTGAAATGAAGATGTATTGGTCTGTAATTAAAATGTATAAGGAGAGAAAATTCAGAACCCATATATAATTTTAGTGAAGAATTGTGTTGGATGGAAGAAAAAGGAGAGAATTATGGGTTGAATAGAATTTGTGGGAATTTGTGGGTAGGAAGGATGGTGTTATATAGGATAGCGTTTGTTGAATTTTATAGTGGTGAAAAGGTTTCCTACAAACTTCAGAAATCCTTAGGAACCTTATGCAAATGCTGCCCACGATTTGTATATTTGGAGAACCTATGCAAATTTTCTTATGAATTTTCTTCCTTAAACTTCACTAGTGGAGTGCGTTCGATTTGTAAAAATTTGTAAACTTACAAATTCTCTTATATTTTAGTCCCTCAACTGTACATGCTCTTATAGGTACCATCCCTGACTCAACAAAATGAATATTTACCGTCTTCTCCTTCTAAGGTATGACATCACTTGTCAAAACATATCCAACTCAATGAAATGTGTCTTTACCACGTTCGCCTTCTCCGGTCCAACATCATTTGATGAAGAGATTTTCGACTCAGTGAAATGAGTCCCTTCATGTTCATGGCATTATACTCTTACCTTTGAAGACTTGTAGAACCAACAAACCTCCAAACACACTTACAAAAGGGTTATAGACTCATAAATTGAAAATTATGAGTCCCTTTAAGCAACAGTGTTCACTCGGGGGTGAGCTCCACTGTTGAGAGGCTCTATAGATTCCGTGTTTCAGGACTTAAAAAATTCACTCAATCAGGATGACTCAAGTTATCTACTGGATACCTATAGATTAATGAGAGGTCCTTATAACTTTATATCATGAGTAGAATAAGTACTTTGAATCTTTTTACTATTCTCATGAATAGAAAATGTCATCCCAATGAACATGGCAAATAAAGGCTAGTCTAGATTTGCATTTTGACACAATGACTCACTTTCATGATATTTTTTTAACCCAAATAAGTTGGTATTTCTAGAAAATCAAAACACAAACTTTGTAGAGCATTGAATTATGAATCAAAAAAAGAAACATGTGCCTCAATTAGAGGTATAAGCCAACAGTTATAGCCAAAATATAAAACTGCTACGAAGTTTGTTTGGTGTAAGATATTATGACTCAAAAGGCATGCCCTTAAAAAGGGTTGAATGACTAGTCAAATGCATTCACAATCTTTCGTTTACATATTGAGTGAAGTCTCCATTCACGTCGCACCATCCCCTCACCTTGTAAAGGGATTTTAGAGAAGCAGGGGGCATGAAACTCTCTAGAGGGAGTTTTAGTTAGACGAAGAATGTAGATATCTAAAATAAAGTTCTAGAGTGAGTGAGTGAGTGAGAGGGAGATCCTAGAGATCTCAAGAATTAGCGACGAAACTATGGCGGACTTGTTAATAATTGCATGCATGCCTTCCTACAGAGATTGACAAACACCATAGAGACGAAGCTCTATCAATAAGCAAGGACAAATCTACCACTCTACAAATAGTCTTTTAACCTTATGTAGGGGTTGACCACTAAGGGGTGGTGACATTCTATATCTGCACCCACTCTTTTTTCTTTCTCCTATCAAAACCCCTTCAGATGTACGTTGAGTTTGAATATGTAGGCATAATAAGGTGTCCGTCCTTAAAACTCAACTTAATTCCTATATATATATATATATATATATCACCACCTCCATATTCGTTTCTTATATATACTTTAAATGACCATTTTAAACTATGTTAGCTTTGATTCTGCCTACGATGGATACGCATGCATAATAGGGAGCCCACCACAAAAACTCAAGTCATGTGTTATACATATTTATGTCCATACTTATGAATCCATTTTTATTCTTACAAATATATAAAACCTAAATCAGAGTCTTTAAAACCATAATAGTTGTTTATAGGGTCACTTGATTCAGGGATTCTATATAATTCTTTGAGCTCAATGATGGATATCATAACTCTCTGTTTTCATCAAAATATCCTTGTAATTCAAACCCGTTCACAAAATGTCGTTCTAGTTTAACACAAACCCTTTCAAACATTTTTAGATCTAGAACATTTTCGTTGTCAAACCAACTTGAGATATCAAGGGAGTATATATCTTCACATTGAGTTAAAGTAAGAGGTAGATTCCCTCTAGTCAATTTACTGACTAAGTGTACTTTGGATTTCCCCTCGCGAGTACGTAGGCTCACTTGAACTTCCGTCTGAGTTAATGAGACCAACTTTGTAAATATTTTCCTTTTGTTTATAGTATCTACACACACATCCCACACTGCACTAAACATATTACTTACATATTATTTATTTTGGTTTCATTATTTCTTATACAATATAGTCTTCTAATAAAAATATTCACATCTACAATTGAGATCAGAGCGAGTGCTTAACATTTTACCAATTCGTAAATCAACCCCTAAACTCTAACTTTCTATTTAAACACGCAGATCACTATCGTGATTAGGTTTATACAGAGGCTTGACCCTCTTCTATATATATAATATAAGATAAATCGATAACTCCACCTTTTCCAAAAGAGAACAAAGCGATGGTTGCATATCACTACTAAAGACCCCTTCTTTATAATGTCCCATGGGATTTTCAGAATAAGAGATGCATCATCTTAGGGTTCGAACCCTCACACCTTCTAAACATGATTTATATACTTGAAGTGTTTCCCCTTCCAATGTACTCAATTTTCCATTTAGTACTCTTCTTTGAATTCCTTCTATATTAAAATGATGTAAACATTAAATGACAATATATATATATATATATATATATATATATATATATATATATATATATATATATATATATTGTTTTTTTTCACTTTAATATTTAGCAATATTGGTGAAAAGTTCTTATAATGTATAAATTACTTACTAATATACCAGAATAGATCAATGAATTGCTAAATTTGATTAAAAACCATTTTTATTAAAAATAATCAAATATTTGTTCAAAACCAACTCATAAATGAAAATAGCATTTCTTCTTGTAAGGACATTTTTCTCATGTCCGCATATATGTTAGTATGTCGTATACCACTATAACTGTCGAAGGAATGTTCAAGAGCATACACGCATCAAGATGAATCCGAATGTCAAGAAATCTTCAACAAAGCCTCGACAAGATAATTTGGTAAGGATGGGTTTTAAGTTCTTTAAAAGTCTCATTTTAGTATTGGGAAATTTTACTAAAATGTTTTTATAAAACTGAGGCAAGTATTTTAAAAGAGAAGAAAGATTTTTTTTAATCCCGAACCAATCCGTTAAAAGAAGAAATCGAACCGATCCAGTTGGTCTTTTTATACAGGGAAAACCTTCTTACCGAACTGATTCGATAAAAGAAAAAAATGAACCAATCCGGTTGGCGAACTGAACCGATGATCCTTTCCGGACTTGATAAATTTTATGCCACCTCAGATTTTCTAAAATCCTATATATACCCATTTTGGTGGTGTGTTTGTTAGAGACTTTGAGAGACATTTTTGAGAGACAAAATACATCAAGTCTTCATATTTTTTAGTCCCCAAACTCATGTTTGTTTCACAACAAAAATCCCAATTACTTTTGTGAATTTTTTGGAACCCAAGAACAAAATTTTGCTATTGTTCATCTTTGTGGAGGAGATCTCTACGGTTTAAGGCTGCGTGTCTTTGGGGAGTGCTTGAGGGTGTTCTCTTTCTGATTTCGAGCTGCAGTTCGTGTGGATTTTTTGCGTGTGGATTCATTGATGAAGTTTGGGCTGCGTGTCCATGTGGTATAGCTTCGTGTGAACCACTACTGAGTTCTAGACTGCGTATGTATGTGGATTAGTTGTGTGTTAATCCATTGCAGATTTATTTGTAATTGTAAGTCGTTACATATTATAGTGAAATAAAGATTTTTGCCCTTCGGGGATTTTTTCCTGAAATTATTTGCTTTATCCTGCATGTTTTGTTTATTTATTAAATCATCATGATGCATATTTTAGGGTAATCAAGATAAAATTGGGGTTCATATTTTTGTGAAAAATATATTTGTTAGATTTTGGGATAAAAATTGTCTTTGCCTAAAGAACAAGCAAAAAGGGCCTTTGCAATTACTTTTACATTCTAAAATTGGTATCAGAGCGGGTTGTGCTAAATTATTGTGTTTGATCTTGTTTGCCTGCTTTTTGGTGGTCATTTGGTTTCCTATCCTAATTTTGTTTTCTCGATGGATTCTCATATTGTTGATGTTGTTAGTTGAGATGCGTTTGAAAAAGTTCACGACCGTGCTGAAAAATTAAATCTTTTGAATTTAAAACTTTGCAAAGGAATTAGATTTTTGGAAGAAGAAAATTATCTTTTTAAAAATAAGATTAATTATTTGCAAACACTTAAAGAGATATTTGTCATGAGCACTTTGGTAATTTGTATAATAACTTTGATTATTTAAAATTTTCCAAAACGACGAGTGATGATAAAGTCCTATTTATAGAAAAAAGAGTTGGAGACCGTTAAGGAAAATATTTTAATCTGTGATTTTAAGGCACGTGAAAAGAATCTTATGGATAAATTTATTTTAATTGAGGGGGAGCGAGATAACCTTATAGGTTTGCTAGATGATTTGAAGAAGGAGTCCCTCAAATTGGAAGAGTCTAATTATTTACTTGAGTAAAAAATTTTGGAGTTGAAAAATGATTTAAAAGACTCAAATAGTTTGGGTAGTGATGGTAATGGCTCATCGCGTTCTAATGCTTCCGTTGCTAAATCCAAAACCATTATTTGTGTTAGAGGGGAAACAAATCCCAAGGACGTTAGAAAAGGTCAATCTATAGGTGTCGTTCCACCCATTTACACATGTTCACATTGTGGTAGGAAAGGTCACCTTAGGCTTTTTTGTTTCAATCTTCGAAGAAGTCCTAGAAAGTTGAAGTCTAGTGTTCCCATAACCCCTATTCGTTGTTTAACATCTATTTGGGTTAGAAAATCACTTTTAGAGGCGCTAGATGTTAGACTTGTTGATTCTCCGATGCTTACACATGATTCTCCTCTTGCCATATCATATACATGATTTTGTTTGCTTGTTTATCATACACTAGTTGTGTTTTATGAAATTCTTTGCTAGTGTTATGACATGTGTACTTTTTGTATCAGATTTTTATTTTTTGAAATTTGTTGAAAAATACAAAAAGATTTTATTTTGATAAAATTTTTGTAAAAGACAAAAAGAGTTTTGTATTTTGTTTACACCGTTTATGAATGGACATTTAGGATGACCAAGTCATAATTTCATTCCATATCCATGTGACGATTTGATAGTGTTTTTAGACAATGTGTCATGTCATCCATGTGCTTTACAAAGTTTGGAGTCTTTGAGATGTTATATAGTGTTGCTTCCTGCTTGTTTGACTCATAATGTCCTTTATTAAACATATGCACGGATTTGTTTAATTTTTGTGCTTGTCTATCACATGTTGGTCGAGTGTTTCCATCTCAATTCTGTCTATACAACGAACCAAAATGAGATAAAACATGATAAGAGAGTATTGCATGTAAAGACCGTTGAGTGAGTTTGCGTGTCTTATTTTAAAAATGGGGAAGGCCTATGAAAGGTATTCCTTTACCCTTTACGATTAAGCCATCATTTAAATCGAACCTAAAAAAGTGAGGAATTAAAAATTATTCCGGGTCTAATGAGGAATAAAAAAGCCCAAAAAATTGAAAGGTAATAAAAAGAAAATTATGCCAAAAATGGGCCAATAAGTTTTAGTTTCATCACCTCATGAGAAAAATAAATAGTATTATTATTTAATGAGGGAGTTTGGATGGAATTTATAATGGTTTGCACGTCCTCGAAAGTCATGAAAAAGCATTACATAGGTTTGGACGCTATTGGTGTGAAAATCATTTATACTTTGATTTGTTGATATGATTAAGACTATGTCATCTAAATTCAACAATTTTACACCTAAGGACTATTTTGATGTTCATTCGTTAGGAGTACACTTATGCGATATGCACATTTGTCATGATTGAGTCGATTTTCCTATCGAATTTGCTCACACCCATTCAATCCGTTTCCATGATTTTATTATCTTAATGTAAATTCATGGTGTGTGATTTTTGTAACATCATTTTTGCATTTTTGTATAAAAAATTTGAAAATAAAAAATAGTTTGTTTGTTTTGTTTATTTTACCATGACACCCCAATTTGATTTATGTGGTATATTTTCTTCCTTATCTATATCAGACAAATAAAAAGGGGGAGAACAAATTATGATGTTATGGGGGAGTTTAAGTATGTGGGAGAATTGATTATGCTTTTACGTTTATGCTTATATCATTTCAAACTCAATACGTCACATGGTATTTGCTTCGTCTCATGTATGTAGGTACAATTGAAGATCATTATGCTGCACACCCTGATGACAAAAGCTTGAAGTTTTGAAAAGTTGATTGTTGAAGTAAAATTTGAAGACTTGACAATTTATCTTTCCACATTTGAGTTTATGGGAGGGTAGATATGTATAGGTCATTTTTTATATTGATAATTCGGATGTTTTTAGTTTGTACTGGCATAGACATAGGGAGAGATTTATAAGGACATTTTTCTCATGTCTCCATATATGTTAGTATGTCGTATACCGCTACAACCATCGAAGGAATGCTCAAGAGCATACACGCATCAAGATGGATCCGAATGTCTCTTCAACAAAGCCTCGACAAGATAACTTTGGTAAGGTTGGGTTTTAAGTTCTTTAAAAGTTTCATTTTAGTATTGCAAAATTTTACTAAAATATTTTTATAAAACTGAGGCAAGTATTTTAAAAGAGAAGAAAGATTTTTTTTAATCCCGAACCGATCCGGTTGGTCTTTTTATATAGGGAAAACCTTCTAACCGAACCGATCTGATAAAAGAAAAAAAATTAACCAATTCGATTAGCGAGCTGAACTGATGATCCTTTTTGGACCGGTCCGGACCTAATAAATTTTACGCCGCCTCAGATTTTCTAAAATCCTATATATACCTAATTCAGTGGTGTATTTGTTAAAGACTTTCAGAGACGTTTTTGAGAGAAAAAATATATCAAGTCTTCATTTTTTTTAGTCTTCCAAAACTCATGTTTGATACACAACAAAAATCCTAGTCACTTTTTTGAATTTTTTGGAACCCAAGAACAAAACTTTGCTATTGTTCATTTTGTGGAGGAGATCTCTATGGTTTAAGGTTGTTTGTCTTTGGGGAGTGCTTGAGGGTGTTCTCTTACTGATTTCAAGCTGTGGTTCGTGTGGATTCGCTGCGTGTGAACTCATTGATGAAGTTTGGGCTACGTGTCCCTGTGGTATAGCTGCGTGTGAACCACTGCTGAGTTCTAGACTGCGTGTTTGTGTGGGTTATATGCGTGTTAATCCATTGCAGATTTCTCTGTAATTGTAAGTCGTTACATATTATAGGGAAATAAAGGTTTTTTCCCTTCGGAGATTTTTTCCTGAAATTATTTGTTTTATCCTGCATGATTTATATTATTTATTAAATCATCTAGATGCACGTTTTAGGGTAATCAAGAAAAAATTGGGTTTCATAAAATTGGTGTTCATATTTTTGTGAAAAATATATTTGTGAGATTTTGGGATAAAAATTGTCTTTGCCTAAATCACAAGCAAAAAGGACCTTTGCAATTACTTTTGCATTCTAACTTCTCAAACTAGGTATATAAAATAATTTTACAATATTATCTTTTTATCTTCACAAAATCCTAAAGCTAGATTGTTTACTGCTAATACCGTTGTCTTATTATGATTAATAATAATTAGGAACATCTCTCCATTGAGTAGTGGCATGGTTACCTTGAACCTTTTGCAAAGAGGTGCAGTCTTAATCTTTGGCTTCCTAATCTAAAAACCAGGTTTCTATAGATTGGGTCACAAATCATGATTCTATTTTGAAGGACAAAAATCCTTTACCTTGTCTTTCTCCTTATAGCACTAGGAAAACTAGACAGTGTTGCAATCAATGTTCTAACTAATTGCAATGAAAACGCTTACCTTTTGGCTTTTTTGCCACTTCTCGAGGATTATGAACTTTCTTATTAATAACATCCCATTGTACTTAAGACTTATCCTTCTTCTTTGTCCCTTTAGAGAATTAAGTTAAGGGATTCTCTAAAACTAATACCATGCCTTGGTTTCTGTTGATGCTCACGGTTGTCTGGAAATCATTAATTAATTGCGCCACTAAATTTATCTAACTAAATTATGGTATAATTCAGGAGGAATTTTTTAAAGGGTTCGAGTAGAGACTAAAACTTGAAATCTTTTCAAGTTTACCCCTCAATTTATGATCCAAGTATTCCTAATTGACCCAAAATGAATGCCAAATTAAGAACATAATCCCTTACTGAAGCATCATTGGCCAATTTTAGTGTTTACTAACTATAACATAGCAGTTAATTCGTAGAAAGTTTGGATACCATTTTTAGGAGTCCATTTCTTTGGTTTGTTAGGACTTTCTTGACTTAAAACAAGTTTGCTAGTCTACATAGTTAGATATCATTTTCAATCTTTAGAATTTCTTCTTATTAAAGTTTTACTTTTAAGACTAAAATAAGTGGGTTGAAAGTTGAACCCCCTTTTGAAATCTAAGTATCATCGTTAAAAAAGATTTTCAATTAAATATGTGAGAATTAAAATTTAAATTCGCTTCCCTCTATCGCTAATTGGAATTAATCACAATGATCATTCTATTACTTAAGAATTTTAAAATCATGTGATCATATGATTAATTCACTCCGTTGGGGACCATGAGGTTTAGCTCCTATATTGAATTCAAGCTAATACGAGGAATTAATTTCATCACCATTTAAAATATTGATGGAGACCATGAGGTTTAGATCCTAGATTGAATTGATACTAGCGTCCTAACTTCTTATATAGATTTGTAGGTGGTAAAATCCTATTGGTATTTATCACACAATTAAAGTTGAGCAGAATATAAAGATGTACAATCACACACAAAAACATTATGTATACGGTTTAATAATATGCCTAGATCCACCGTTGTTACTCTCTCCTTATTGACTGTCTCTTGATAACAAAGATTATATGACCCTTTTCCTTAGGGTGAAGGTTATATTTATAGAGAAAATAAAGAGATTAAGCTATATGGGACTTCTTGACCTTAGATAGCTATCTGAACTTGATCGACTGCATCTAATTCTAAATTTTTTATGATCGCACTCAACCATCCTTATCCTCTTAAGTCGAGATCATTGAGAGGATCAATGGACACATGTCTCTTCCTTGAGTATGGTCTAATAACCCTCTATAATTTTCCTAAATCTTTACAAATGGTTAGGGGTGCAGAGGTTTTATTAGCCCTTCAAATTGGATCTTGATTGTGGTCTTCTGGTAATACTTGGTCGTCCATAGGTACTATGGCCGGAAGATTCTATTGACACTTATGTTGAAATTTCAAACTCTTCCATTCTACCCATTAATATGAAGAGCGCATTTGAGGAAATTTCCCTAGTGTTTTAGGGGTACGCTAGTAAATGTGTAACAACTATTCTAAGGGGCAATTACGTGTGAAAGTCCTTATTTGGGGGCCTACCTTCTATTGATGGATTTTGCCTCCAGACTTTTCCAGCCCATTAACATCTTCTCCTCACCCTCACTTCCAACTTCAAGCGCGCCAGAGATCCTTTGTTATTCATTTACTGTTGTTAGTCTGCCTCTCTCTTTCATCTTTCATTTTTTGTAAATTTCTTTCAAAATCATAACATTTCTTCTATGTTCTTTATAACTTCACTGTAAAGATGATTTATGTTATAAATGAAAACACAATAGAATATTTTAGGTGTCACAACATCCTTGAGTGAGTGATAGTTGTGATATGGGATGGCCCTTTAGATTATTACAATATTTAGGGAGCCATTGGGCATTTTCCAATTTGCTGTTGAAGCGGGCATTGGTTTCCCTCCTAACCAGTTATATATTGAGTTATGTCAATTCTTTGATGCATTTCTTACCCCATTTTACTCCTGATACCTGGAGAATTGTTAATGGTGTACATATAATCAACGAGTCGTATGGGACCGATCTTAGGATCCCTAAAATTTATTATTATTACATATGGGTAAAATAAAACGAGGGCATTTAATATTTGAAGGTGAGTAAGGATCAGAGGGTCCTTGTAGTAAACTTATAGAACTCTAACAAGGACATGGGTTTCTTGTAAAGGACTGGGAGCACTTACCCATCCCAATGGGTGGTGAACCCTATATAGTGCCAGCTGACCTTACAGGGTAGCTGGTTTATCGATTATACGGTGCATACATGATACACACTATTAAATCACCTTGGCATAAAATCAAGAATAACCTAAGCCATTAAAACTAGTTCAATCGAATGTGAGTTCAATCATCTCAATCTAATCCAAATTAGATACAAAGCGTAGTAAATGAAATGTATTGAATGAAAGCAATAAATATTTAAAGAAACTAAGTTAACAAAGCGAAAAATAATTAAAGCTTACATTAATAAAGGAAGATAATGAATAATACACTTATAACACAAATAGGATGGAACCCTAGGAGAGAGAAAGATATAAGATCGCAAACCCAAAACTAATCTAACCTAAAATTAATAAAATCTAGGATAATGAAATAATATCCAAGTTATATATATATATAGTAAATAGATTAAAGAAAAGGGAAAAAAACAAAATGATCGAATCGCTAAATATCTGAGATGATCGATCAATAGATGATTCTGAAAAATCCATACTGATCTTCAATTCTTGCAAAACCCGAGATGATCGATTGATCGAAAGTTTGGTTGATCGATCGTTGAATGCTAAAAATCAACACTTCCATCAGCTCGAGGCAAAATATGAATGATAGATCGATCGATCAATCACAGGGTGTCGATCGATCGATCCCATATGCTTGGGCATGTTTCTTCTTTATTTCAAACACATAGGGGCTTTGGGAGAACGGGCCTAACTCGGTCATACGATGTCAGAATGATGGGTAATTTGCATTCTTGTGAAGTTTACACAACGAACTAATCTTCCATGAGGATTCGCAATCGGGACATAAAGTTTAAAATTACAAAATTTCCCATGGAGTTTCATCAAATGATGTACTTTCCCAAAATGCAACCAATTGCTCCGTTAAGCATTCCACTACCTACAAAAACTCAGATAAACCTTTGCACAACATATATATATCAAATATCAAGGTTAACCAATTTATGAGCATAAAAGTAGGAAATAACGAACACAATTATGACATAATGCATAAGAATAAAGGACGTTAATATATAATATTTGAGACCTATCATACCCCCTAACTTAGACATTAGTATTCCCTGGTGATGAAAGAAAATGAAATCCATCCCAACAGAGAGATACCATAAATAGATATGCATAAAAGAGAGAAATGCCATTGTCGTGGGTGAACGATTGCATTTAACATATGCAACAAGTCGTTAAAATCTTAGGTTACCATAGTGGATGAGTGTTGTCTCGTGAGGGTTTTCAGGGATGAAATTCACAAAAATCAAGTTTCGTCAAAAGTATGCCCAAACAATCAATGCAATAAGCTCAACAATAATGAAAAAGATTTCAACACGTTATTTATCACCAACATTATAGAATAACCTCATCGAATTGAAACCTTAAATGTGGGAGGAAAAGAGAGCACGTGAAATTTTGATTTGGTAAAACTTTTATAAACTGTATAAATATTAAAGTGTGCATGATATTCAATCCTCTTCAGTGATTACGCTCTACAAATGAAATCACTCGAAACGGGGTGTAACACACACGAGACATGCGAGAATAATGAGTTAATTTAAATGGAAACATGGACGCATACATGTCATCAATGAAGATCGCTATACCAAATGAATAATTGTAATCTCAATATAATATACCATTCATTAAGAGAGGCGAAATGCATTTTCACGGATTATCGCAATTGTTTTGACTTTTGAATCAAATTTATCCTTGTGTATCATAGGACTCTAAATGTTTGTAATTGAGGTTTGAGGTTAAGGTTATGAAATGAGTGGGATATATACGGATTCAAAATGTTTGGAGAAGAATACTTGGGAAAATGGAAATTCGCGAATATAATTTCCATAAAAAGCAATTGATATAATATCAGAGAGTGACAAAGATTGTTAAAAACTATGTACATCAAGAAAATCTTTCTCTTTATTTTATTTTCTTTATTTTTTTTTTCTTTTTCTCTTTTTCTTATTCTTCTCACTCTCACATGCTTATGTCAACCACATAACATCAACATCATAAAAACCCAAGTTTCATTCCCAACAAAGATATATAAGGTGTATATATGCTTTAAAAACTCCAATGTGAAGTTAGGTATGGGATTTAGAATTTTGAACTAAAATAATGTACTTAGGCTCAAAGGGGTTAACTAGAGAAATATTTAATGTGAGGTCAAGGTCAATATCGGGGTAATAAATAAATAAATAAATAAATAAGACTTTTGATCCTTTCCTAAACTTTACACGATTCTCCAGTCAAAACAACTTTAAAAACCATGCTTAACCAACACATTTCATAATGAAGTCAATTAATGAACAATTAATGAAAGTAGTGAGATTCATGATGACTTTAATGTTTTCAAGGAGGAAAGATTAATATAAACACTTAAGCATGAAGAAAAGTACAACGCTCACTTGGTGTAAGTATATACAAATGTAACAAAGGATTACCGAGTTATAAAATCTTAAACAAACTCATGTACATAAGAAAAGCGCATGTGCTTATGGGTTTAAAGTTTAATTCATGAAGTTTTTCATAATATCAATGATTTGAGGACTAAATTATAATTACTTCTAAATTTGAGAACATTTATCATTGAGTTATCTATTAGATCGATCAATTATTTAAAAGATCATCGAAAACAAGGGAAAAGTGCCCAATGGAGGAGAAAAAAGAAATAAAATACTATTGAAAACTTTAATTGTTTTCAAAAAAATCATACTTGGTAAGAACATATGATCAAATTGAAGAAACTATCAATGAATGGGAAGCATATCCCACACCCCCTAAGTTAAACCTTATATTTTCCTCAATGTAAATCAAGAATCAGTTTAAAGAGAGGAAGAGAGTGATATTACCAAAAATGGAGCGACCTCCGGATAACAGAAGTCCAAAGATTCAACAAAACAAGTTATAACCAAGCATAACAAAAAGAAGAACTAAAAACTGTAACTAATGACACTAGACAATAAGTAAAAAGAAAAATAAAACAAACTACTATGTAAAACCTATAATATTAACTTCTAATTAACTATACACTAGAATTTGAAGTTTCTAAGGGTCCACCCAAAAAATGAATTGACTTTGAGGGATAATTGGTGTACCCTCATTTAAATTTAAGCCTTCCATAAAATAGGAATTCCATTTGAACAACAGAAGGCATAGTCTGGATGGGGAAAAAAATAATCACTAATTAAAAGTTTTTGGCGGATGATGAGGGTTTGGATAAAATGGGTGACAAGTAAACATGTGATCCAACAAAAATTTCATTTCCTCCCAAAGGTGTTTTAAATGGAATTGGAGGTGGCACACATGGAGGCAAGATTACCTTCATGGAAAACAAGTCAAGTAAGTAATACTCATCGGTGAAAGGATTAAACATTTAATGTTTTGAACAAATTCATTGGATAGTTGTGACGGTTCGATAATGGTGAATGAATATGTGTAGAGAATAAATTCAATCTTTATAGATGACGCCTCATCGCTTAAATATTGAATTTCGAAGGAAATAAGATTATTTTCAATGAAATTTTCTTCTTTTTTCACCAAAGAAGAAATCATTTCATATTAAATGAATACTACATCCATTTTTTCCTCACTTTCATTATCTAGTATGCCTTGGGCCAAGAGAATAAAGGCTTGTTCCAAATTAGACATCGATTCCTCATTTGGTTCAAAATATTCATCATATTCCATAGACTTAAAAGAAAAATCATCAATGGATTCAAATATTGCATCAAACTCTTATTCCCAACAATGATTTTTTTCCCGATAATGGTTTCACGCTTTCCCTTCTCAAGAATGTAAATGCCCTTATGCAAGGTCATTAGTTTTCCTCTCACGGGCTAGTTTCTTATGCTTCCTAAACTCTTTATTTCGTAAGCGTTGATTTTACTTATTCGATCACTTCTAGCCTTGAACTTTTTTGTACCAACTGTTATCCTTTGTCTTTGATCTACAATTTGTGGTAGATTTCTTTAATCTTTTTTACAGGATATACGAGCAGGAGAATGAGAATATTGACCTACGAAGGCATTGGAGGAGGCCCAAAATGCTTTCAATACCTTCCAAAAGAAGACTGAGGAGAAAGACACTGTGACAAAGGCTAAAGACACGAAGGTCGAGTAATTAGATAAGGTTGGAGTGAAATCCGACCAGCCTTAGGCATTAACTTTGGAGGCCAATAATATTCCTTTGACAAAGTGTGTAATAAGGCCTTTACCCTTACCAAAAAATATATGGGCTTCATTCGAAAGTCCTTCTTTTTGAAGGTATTGGATAAGGCCCTTGTAAAGGATGGGGTTCCCGGTGAATCTGAGTTATTCATTGAGCATGATCTTGGTAATCCTCCAAATATAGAGGAAGAGGATGAAGAAGAGATCACCGACTAATAAAAATAGGCCGCGGATTAGAGAAAGGTTAGACCATAGAAAGAGACTCCTGCTAAATAGATTAACTTGGGATCTTTTTATATTTTATTTTAACACTATCTTTCTTTTTTTGTACTATCCTGCAAGGTCTTGCCCCAATTTTTTATGAATGAAATGAATGATTATTCTAGTCCTCATTCGTGCTCTACTAAACTATTACTTTTATACTTGTTTGCATTATTTCTCGCTTTAGATTCTGAATACATTTTCTTTTTGTATTTTTATAGTCTGATAAAAGTTTAGCCTCAGTGTCGATTGTCTTGTAGCGTGAAAATATGGAGATATTTTTATGATCGAGCTCGATCAACCTTTGTCTTTATTCACCAAGCATCGTACAATATGATAAGTGCCTATGATGACTAGACGAGTATGGTCATCAATCTTCACGATGAACTGGGGGAGGTCAGAAACATAACTAGTTTACTACAAATCAAGAATATTTCTCTAAGATATGAGCTCAGTAAGTCTGAATAAGACTTCAAATAGAATGAAATGTTCAGATATGGTTTGCCCCAAAGATCGTGAAATTAAGGTACCATTTCAAAAAGGGTCCTCGCACACTATGGGCCTATGGTTATGACGAATGTTGGATTAATGCCTCTTTTCATTTGGATGAGTCCAGGCAGGTAGGTTACAAGCATGGCCGGTTAAATGTTTGGTTGTATAAAAAATCCCTAAGGAGTCCCAGTTCTAGTCTTGGTACTAGGTGAATTCCCCTTTTGCTTGGATACCTCCCCTAGGAGTGATGAGTCATCGATACCAGCTAATGTTGTCCCAATAAAACTAGTGATCAACTATCCTATAAACCATGATAGTGATGATAAGTTCCAGCGTATCCCCGATGATGGTCAGCGGGCAATTATATTCGAGGTGGTGAATTGCCAAAGATTATCAGATTTGCATCTAATATCTTAGTATTTTTTTATTACTAATATTGTAACTGCTCGACCTCGATTGACCTTATACAAAATGAATATCGTTAATGAAATATAACTTATTTTAATTTGTTTACATTCTCCCAGTTCGCGGTATGCCAAGCATACATCTTTTGTCATACATTTTAGGATCATGTCGCCACAATACCTTAGGCCTAGCACCAAGTTAAGGAGAGAATGCATAGGGTCGCAAGGTGATGCACCCGTTTAGAATTTTAACTGACCAAGGTTGGTCGGACAACTTAGTGCCTAGTGATCCTCTATAGGTTTTTATCTTTCCTGGGAAATTATTGATATTTTCGTGTTTCTTAATGATGAGATCATGTAACCTTAAACACTACTAGGTGTAATCATAATAAGGCATCAAAATGACAATCATAATTTGACAAGACAGGTTTGTAATGATATTGGCCTACCATTTAGAACAATAAGAAGGCTAATTGCATTAATTAAAACATAAAAAGTTGTAAATGACAAACAAAAACTTGCATAACAAGCTAAAAATTCCAAAGTATAATTTCATAAATAAAACTTCCTATGATTGGTTATTTTCCAAGCCCTGGGTATCTCCCTGCCCGCTATTATTTCATGTTAGTGCTTCCCTAAAGGCCATCCCAAATGATTTTGAATGGTCCTTCCCGGTTAGGTCCTAAGTTACCGTTTGATGGCTTCTTTACGTTACCAATTACTTTCTCCAATACGCAGCCTACGACCTGAAACTTCCTTAGATTAACGTCTTTTTTGTACTATTTTTCCAACTGTTGTTGGTAAGATGGCGGTTTGATAAAGCCTTGTTCTCTTATCTCATCATCTAGGTTGAGCTCGATTATAATGATTTCATCATTTGCATTCTGATCAGTTATGGTTGTCCTCATGGTTGATATAGTTGCTTCCAATAGTATTATGGCCTTCATTCCAAAATATAAGGCAAGTGGTATTTCCTCGATTGACCTCCTAGGAGTTGTTCGATATGCCCAGCGGACACGAGGACTCTTCCACCCAAACATCGTTTACTTTTTTCAATTTATTCTTCATTCCATTTAATATAGATTTATTGAAGGCCTCGGCCTACCCATTGCTCGCAGGATAAGCCACCGAGGTAATTGTATCTGATATCATGGCTATTATAGAAGTCTTAGAATGGGCCACTCTCAAATTGCATCCTATTATCGGTGATGAGCATTCTCAGCACACCGAAATAGGTTAAAACATTCCTTCAGTTTAACCTGATCATATTGTTATCCCGTATGTTCACTAAAGGTTCTTCCTCTATCCACTTGTGAATCAATCCATTCTGACCAAGAGATACTTTCGATTTTAAGGTGTTGTAAGAAGTGGAACTACAATTCCAATCCCTATTGCATAAAAGGATATGGGTTGGTCAAGGTCTTGAGGTTATTGGGTTGCTGTTAAAGGATTGACAAGAACACTTAACACTTCTTACACTTCTTCACCTAAGAGACGACATACTTTGGAATGTAGGGCCATTAATATCCTTACTTTATGGATCTGAATGCCAAAGATCTTCCACCAAGCATGACTTCCGCTAATCCCTTCATGAAGATTGTAGAGGACCTAGTCAATATTTATAGGATGCACACGTTACAATTATGTCCTCGTGAACGATCTCTCATAAATCTTACCTTCAGGGGATAGAAAAAATTGAACAACCTTGACTCTTATTTGGCGAGCCTACTTTTTTTCAATAAGCAATGTGTCCTCTCATAAATATGTGGTGATTGGGTCCATCCAGCTAAGAATCATTTGGACGGTGACCACTTGGTCCGTATGTTTCTTCTTCACAATGCTCAGCTGATATAGATATTCAACTTCAATTATTCTCTTGAGGTCCTAGTCGATAATTGAAGCCAAAGTGGCTAAGGCCATTAAGTGACTATTATTTCCCAGGGGAAATGATTAGACTTGGATGTACTTGAATTTGGCGACGAAGTTTGGGGCAATCTAAAGGTATGCTCACTTTGGTTCATCTCTGGCTTATATTCTACTAATATCTAGGTTGATACCATCATTAAATTGCAACAGACTTTAAGATGACTAGTGATAAGGGAAAAATTCTTCATTAATCCTCATAAGAGATCCTCGTATTCACCTTCGTTATTAGATGCCTTGAAGCAACGTTGTAATCCCAACTTGAGCATAATATGGTATGAAATGACTAGGATAATTTTTACCCCTCTCCTTTATGAATTGGATACACCATCAACATAGAGTGTCCATTTGTTGAGTTTATCGGGTTCACTAGTGGTCACTTGATTGATGCGTTCCTTTTTTCTGAGTTGACTCCCTCCAACAAATTCAGCGATGAGATCTTATAGAACTTATCCTTTTATAGTCTTTATGGGTGATATTGGATATCAAAACAACCTATGTCGCATCATGAGTTTTTAGGGTGACTAAGAATTTGGCAAATAAGAAAAAGAATGAAATACACGCATAAATAAGAAAATAAAGGTTGTATTACATTACATAAACAAAGTATAGTGACGAGGCACTTTATTCATTACACGCATACGGGATAGTAATACTATTCCCACGTTACATAGAAATAAAAGAAATAAAAGAAAACAAAATAAAAAAAATACAACATAAGACTACATCAACTTATAAGTGGTAAATTATGAAATTATGACGAGTTTGCCAGAATTGCTACTGAATTTTAATGAGTATATGATGGATATAAATACACGAGATGATGCATTAAATTATGTGGTTCTAAGGTGAATGTTGCCTTCCTTAGGATCTGGGTCAATCTGAAATTTTTTAAAGAATAAGTAAAACTACCTAGTAGATAATTCTAATTCTATACAGTTTGTAAAAAAAAATCAGAGTTTAGTAATATCAGAGGTCTCATAAAAAATGAGATTCAATAGTCAAAGTGAGATAAGCACAATAAAATATGAAGATATTTCTACAACTAGATATATCAGGGCTAGAATAGGTTAATGGTTATAGATTGTTTCAAAACACATCACCCATAATTATCCGTTTAGAAGCTTTAAGGAAATAGTCATACATATACAACAAATCAATCCAAATAAATTGGAGATAATCAATCCAGATAATCGGAGATAAGGTAATTGTGCTAAGTCAATCACAGACATTCCATATAGTAGCAATAACTGGGCCCTCAATATTCTGAGTCCTACAAGCCAAATAATACAATTTTAGGTATAACGATAGATTATTTACTTGTCATAATGTATGCTATAGTAGAACATGTTCGAAATGAATCACATTAAATGATAACAATGCATAAAATCAACATAAGGATTTTTAAAATCGAATCACTTGTATGTATATGTTTGAACTACTCAATTGAGTTCATGAATGAGAATCATATAAACTGGGACTATCACATAGCGATATCAAATATAGGTGTAATCAAAAGCATTGTGTGAAAATAATATTGAATAAAAAATGCCTACTTGTGTTTAAAGCTTTTATATGTTTGAACTACTCAAATAAGTTCATCCATGAGAATCAGATAAACTAGGACTATTACATAGCGATATCAAATATAGGCGTAATCAAAAGCATTGCGTGAAAATAACACTGAATAAAAAATCACCTACTTGTGTTTAGAGATTTTCTAAAATAAGTTTGTTTGATTTTATTTAAGGCGGGGGTCCAAAAAGTTTGAAAATTGAAAAGTATCTAAGTAAGGTCGGGTTTTTAAACATTTAAGGTGAGTATACATGAAACTGTGTATAATATAACTTTTAAGGGTTTGATATGTAAATAAAAGTTTGGATTTATTTCTTTTAGATCCTTAGGTTTTCAAGTTTAGTGGTATTACACTTTTTTGTTGGTAATGATGTCAAAAATCAATTGGTAAACTTTGGGGTGAAAATTCAGTAATTGAAAAACTTCAGCACAAAAATAGTTATTATTTAAAATTAAAATTTGGGCGATACTTTGAATTTTCTTTCTGGTTGACCAAACAAGGTGTTGTAATTTACCATTTTCACATGAAAAATAAAATAATAGTTTTTGAATTTTTTTTATAGAAATTTCTGATTGGACACGCGCTCTCATGCTTAGCCAAAATTTCCAGGCACTGTATCTAACCTCACTCCCGCACATGTTGACCACTTCATCTTCAACCTTCGCAATTTTGACTTTAAGATTTTAAACTTTGACCTTCAATTAAATCCAGTACATAATACCATTTTAGATGATTTAAATTCCATTCATTCTGATTTTTCACAGGAATAAAAAAATATAACTTTTACGGATTGAGGTGAACTGTAGCCTCTTATCCATAGACTGTAAAATTATGAAAATTTCAGTTTCATATTCGTGCAGTTACAGTGAATTCGATTTATGGCGATAAAATGATTTTGTTTCTCTGTGAATTTCAAGTAAAATGATTTTGGTTTGAGGTTCTAATTCATAGTATACAAGGAGTATTTTAACTTTGAAAATTGAACTCCCAAAATAAAATAAAATAAACTTGATTTTGAGATATGCAGGTATAATATAATCAAATTAAACATTTTGGTTGAGTTCTTATAGGTCTAAGGACAATTATTCCATCTTGAAACTGGTTCAAGGTCAGGAATACAAAATTCACCATTAAAGCTCAAGCTTTCATGGTGTTTTCTTAAAATTGACCATTAACCCTGTATTTTTACGTTAACTAATACATGTAAAAATATGAATTGATTATAAACTACTGTAAAAACTTAGTGGAATTGACAATACTGAGCTCTATGCATAAAATATGAGGATACTCGAAAATGCTAAATTTTTCAATTATTTTTTACCCTACTGAACTAGTGGTTTTCTTTGTACCCTGGAGTTCCTTTTATAGGAGAAGTTAAGGATAGTTAATTGGTAAAAAACGAGGTCAGTTTCTGCTGGTATTGGAGAGGATTTGTGTATAGGTAACTGGTGATACATGTGAAGGCATGTGTTACCTTATGGTATTGGCTCAAATGGTAGCTTGTGTGGCATTCTCATCAGCTTGGCCGATGATGATTAGGTTAGGATGTTAAGTTTTAGCCCTTCGAAAGTTTTGGTTTAGTTTTTTTTATTTCATTTTCTACACTTTTTCAAACTTTTGGGGCTTTTGTGTAATTTTTAAAACTAAATAAAGTGTTTTTAAGACCTGATTTGCAAATTAGAATAGTTTGAAAGTCAAATATGGAAAAAAATTAGGGTTTATAACTCATTTAGAAAGTTTAAAGGCTAAATAAAAACTTCAGGGGCTATTGTAATATTTAAAACTTTAGGGTAATTTCTTAATATTAGTTTTTCAAAGGTTCATGTAGCCAGTATTTAAAGTTTTTAATTTCAAGAATTTTATACTTGTGTAACGGTATCTAATATATATATATATATATATATATATATATATATATATATATATATATGTGTGTGTGTGTGTGTGTGTGTGTGTGTGTGTGTGTGTGTGTGTATGTATGTATAGGGTTTGAGTTGCATATCGTTTCTCGGATCTTACAATTCTCCCTACCAAACCTTTTTTTTCCTCGAAACTACCTTCGAAGAGTTCAGGATATTGTTGTTTCATGACATCCCTAAGTTCCTAGGTAGATTCTTCCACTCCACGGTGTTGCCAAAGAACTTTAACTTGGGGGATGGTTTTGGTAAAAATAATTCGATCTTGAGTATCTAAAATTTGAAAAGGTCTTTCTTCAACATTATGATTGGGTTGTATCGAAAGTCCTTCCCATGATATGACATGATTTGGTTCAGCAACATATTTTCATAATTGAGAGACATGACATCGTGAATTTGTGATAAATTTGGAGGTAGAGTCAATCAATAGGCTACTGGTCCAACACAATCGATAATGGAAAAAGGTCATACGTATCGTAAAGGTTCCTCATGAAACTGGGGTTGTTCCTAAAGGTCGCTGGGGTTCAGTGGTCCTTCCTACATTCGTGGATGGTCTTGGATTAAATTTGGGTTTACAAAGCTTGGGGCATTGGGGTCTAATATGTCTAGGAGCATTACATTCACGATAATAAATTATAGTACCATTGTTTCGATCACTACACCAAAATTGGTAAATTGGCACCCTTCTAGCGCTTAGCCTTGTCACGATCAATGACCGTGACAAAAAACACGCGTTTTGTGTCACGTTCATTGACCGTGATAAAGGATTATCATGGTCATTGACCGTGGCAAGCCCCTGACAAATAGAATTGTCACGGACTTGTCACAGTCATTGACCGTGACAATATTTATAATGTTATCCCGGTCAATGATCGTGACACGACCGTGACAAATGTCGCAGTAAAATAATCATTTCCCTTCTTTTTTCTCCCGCCGTTTCTTCCCTCATTTTCTCTCTCTCTCTCTCTCTCTCTCTCTCTCTCTCTTCTATATATATATATATATATATGATTGTGTGTGTATATATATGTGTGTGTGTATATATGTGCGTGTGTGTGTATGTGTGTGTGGCGGGTGGGGCAGAGTAGGGGGTGGGGTAGGGTGGGGGGATGTGCATGTGTGTGTGTGTGTGTGTGTGTATGTGTGTGAGTGTGTGGTGGGTGGGGGTGTGGTGGGGGGTGGGGTAGGGGTAGGGAGGGGGTGGGGTAGGGTGGGGGTGTTTATACATATATATTATTTTGTGTGTTTGGTGTGTGTTTGTTTATACATATATATTATTTTGATAATGAGTTGTTATATTCTAATTCTCATCCAACTCTTGAGTGTGTTTTACCATTGAGTCATGATGAGATAGTTGATCGATTACTTAGCATAAAATTGAGGCATACTAGAGTTCGTGAGGAACCAAAGACAACTATATAAAACACACACACACACACATACAATAATAATACACACATTACATAAGATTTATGTAATGTATAATTCTTGTCCAAAACAATAATTTCATATTAGAGGAATGAGTTTTACAATGGAAATCAACTTAGTCCAACTCCATACTTGTTTTCCCAACCCATGTAATTGTTAAAAATAAACATGAGTTTTATCCATTTCAAGGAAGGAGGGAGTTTATCTCTATATGGAAAATCTTACAAAATCATATTATTGTTATGTTAAACCGTGGGTATTCTAAGTCATTTATGTCCTTGAAATTAATCCAGTAGTAACATCCTCAAATGTATAATAGTGAATGACGATGGGACGAAATTCGCTGAAGTCCGGTAGATACAAAATTATGTGAAGCTTTGTCGGAATGTGTAACGCCCCGCCTTGGATTTGGGCTACTGTTGGGTAAATCCGGAGTCTAGGTGTTAGGGGTGGAGGGAGAATATTAAATTTTATTATATAGGGAAAGCCTCTAATTTGAAGCATTTTATAAGAAATATAAGGTAATTAACAAATTTTCATTTATGGAAAAGACTTTCACTTTAAGGAAATTAATTAATTAGCAATATTTATTTAGAAAAAATTCCATTAAATCCAACAATGATAATAATAAGGAAATATACCACGCAACTCCTGTATTATTATAATAAATGGGCCACGGCCCGAATAATTTTTTTTTCAAAATGCCATAAATTTAAATGTCCTCAAACACAATTTTTAAAATGTCATAGTAGAACTCTAACAACTATTATAACCCTCGGCAACCTTACCAACATCCTTGCTTCCGTCCCTACCGAAAGTACCTAGGGGTGGGGGGTTTTAACATAAAAAGTAGGGGTGAACAAAGCGCTCAGCAAGTTGGGAAATACTAAGAAATATATATTTTTATGTGTGTGTGTGTGTGTGCGCGTGGGTGGGGGTGGGGATGTTTCACTCTTGTACATATTAATAGTAACAATTCATTTTTATTTGTAGTAATTATACATATTTGCATGTCTTCTTTTAATTCATTTTGATATGTACTAATAACATTTTTTTACAGCAAATGTCTCCTTCAGATATTAAGGCGAGTATGATGATGCTGGTTATGATGATGTCGTCTGGGCTCGGTGGTAGCAGAGGCGACGAGTACTCCTCGGCCCCTAGTCTCCCCAAATATGGAAAATTGGGGATGCCCATCGAGAAAAAGTTGGTGATATTAGCGAAATCCCTCGAGCTGGTAAAGACGATCATCGGCCCGGGTACATTAGTTGGAAGGAGGTGCCATATGATCTCAAGTTAGTTGTTTGGGTGGCACTATAGGTAATATATTTATATTTATATTTATATGAATATTTCAATTTCAATTTCATTTTATATTTATATTTATATTTATTTGAAACTAACATTGTATTTGTTGGACAAGAACAATTCAACCTGGATCCAAAGCTACGCGATTCCGTCTTGGAGTAGTTGGGGGAGCAACACAAGACGTGAAAGAAAAATATGCGGACTTGGTACTTTGGGAAGACATGAGAGTCCATTATCCAATGGCGTGAATCCGTCCCGCCGAAGGATCCGATCTCATTGGCACAATGGTAAAGGTTCATTGACAATGAGATCGGAGAGCGACAATTGGCATCTCACCAATCAGGAAGGGAAAACCGGGAAAAAAAGATGGACGTGCACTACTCCGGCCGGACGTCTTACGCCGAGGTGGAGCATAGGATGATGGTAAGATTTAATTTTTCTATGAGTACATAAAATATATTATTCTGCATTATTTTACTTTGCGGGGCCGATACTAATTTTACTTCATTTTATTTCAGAGGACGAGGAGTGGCCCTGGGGGTAGGCCACCAAGGCTCGATACTTATGTGGCTCTTCGTATGAAGAAGGGGAAGGAAAAGGAGGTGTCCTCAAGCGTCGTGGCCACGATTGTAAGTAATTCGACAGTTTAATTTTTGTTAATTACGTTATAATTTTTTAATTTACTTATTTTACTAATCATGTGCTTTTTGTCGTTTCAGGCAAAGCTTAAGAAAGTGCATGAGTCGCAATCTGATGCCGATAAGGCATCTTTGTCCACAGACGCACTCAGCCAAGTTCTTGGCTCTGATCGCAAGGGGAGTACAAGGGGGGTAAGCTCGCGGGTGGCCAAATCTAGGATCATCGGATTAGAGACAAGCGACACCGGGTTGACTCGAACGGTGGATTCACATGACGCGAAGCTGTCTCTTTTGGAGGCGACGGTCCAGGATATGTACTCATTCGTGAAGTGTTTGTTGGGAAAAAACCGTAAGGGTAAAAGGAAGGAGAAGGCGGTGCGGGAGGAGGAGGTGTGGAAGGATGAGGACGAGGATGTGGACCTCGCTACTTCATCGCCGAGACGTGCGGACTTTGATGATCCACTTCCCTATTTGGCTCCCTTCAACAGACCGATGTCGACACTTAGTTGGTCGAGCATGTTTATACTAGACACATTTGATGGCTAGCGGATAGGACAGGGGTTTAGGGACCCTAATATCGTCCACGGTGCACTAGTTCATGGACGTGAGCTTCAAGACATCGAGTCCAGGGTGCTCGTCACGCATGTGATGCCCGGAAAGGAGAACTCCCAATTATGGTTGCGCAAACAATGTGGCGCGACGTATATTAGTGGATGTGTTAATTCGTATATCGTGTGGCCTACTCACCTCTTCAGCGTTAACCATACCCCAGACATTTAGTGACATTGATTTAAGTTTAAATTGAATTGTATTATATTATTACATTTGAATTATATTTAGATTATACGGTTATGCATATTCTCTCTATTTTGAATGTATATTTGCATTATCTATATTTTATTTGTATATATGATGTTTGAACAGGTACAATATTGCTATAACAGGTACAAATATACTAATGGGCAGTGGCAGTGGCCATACGGCCTAGCAGATTTTTTTTTAATTCTGCCCAGAATTGTCACGCTCATTGACCGTGACAAGTCCTTGACAAAGAAACTTGTCACGGACTTGTCACGATCATTGACCGTGATAATTTTTTAAAGAATGTCACGGGCTTGTAATGGTCCTTGACCGTGACAAATATTATCGCGGTCAAGGACCGTGACACTACTGTGACAATTCTAACGAACTTCTCACGATCAATGACCGTGACATGACTGTGACAAAAAAAGTTATCTCGCCCAGAATTATCACGGTCATTGACCTTGACAAGCTGAAGTTGTTAAGGTTAATGACCGTGACAATTCGGCAGCTTTGGTGTAGTGGATGATGAATTTAACTGTATGATCGAACTTCGTTAGGTTTGAAATTGGGGAGATATCTGATTGGAACATTTATGGAGAAATTATTGAAATTATTTCGAGAAATTAGGTCACTGTTTTGAGAACTTCCACTTGGGGCCGGTTTTCTTTAAATGAGATTAGCTAGTTCGATCATATTTTTGAATTCGCAAATTTGTAGGGGAATAAAAGAGGTCTTAATATCGATTTTTAGTCCATGCTCAAAGTGTTTGCTCTTCTTAATGTCCGTATCTATATACTCCTGAGCGTAACGAGATAATTCGATAAATCGAACCTCGTATTGTGCAACTGTGGGATTCTGTTGTTATAATCCCAAAAGTTATACAGTTAACAAGTAACGTAAAGCTCCGAAAAAATATTTCTTGAAAAACATATCCTCAAATTGTTCCCACATCAAATTCTCTACATTCTCGGTACATTTTACCGATTGCCACCAATGGTCTGCCTTGATTTCGAACAAATATTTTGCTAAGTCCACTCTAAGTTTGGGTACTATTCCTACACCGTTTAGTTCTTTTAGTGTCTTCCTAAACCATCATTCCTCTTCTCAAGCCCTTATTTTTTTTTGTGAAATGCTGATGGTCGTTGGAAAATAAATTCTTTCAAGGCATTCATTCTCTGAGTTTTAGCTGACATTTTGATCCATAGAGAAGGTAATGGATTTTTGAATTGCTTGATTTAACATCGTGATTTGAGCTATATTATCCATAATTATGGGAGGATTCATTTGAATTGATTCAGAATAAAGCATTGTTTGTGCTGACATGTGAGAGCTACGTGTTCTTACCTTCCTATAGAATTAAATCAAAAATTAAGGCAACATATATGATAATATTTGTGTATAACAAAATTAGTTATATTGATAGAATTTTTAACAAGTACAGTCGGTCCCTAAGTGTGCAAAATATAGGGAATTGAGTTTTAACTCACGAGCATTAAAATTAGTATTCTTAGGTTATCATGGTTATCACACTATTTCAATATTTTAACGTGGCACGTTGCGCTCCCTTCATCGCCTTTTTCACACTACAAACCACAGTGAACCTTAAGAGTTTATTTATATATGGTTCTGTCATCTTTTCAAGATTCTCATCCCACTTGCGATACTAGATATTCTTCTTCTTTCTCCTTTTTCGATCCTCTGGTAGTTGATCTTGATGAAGACATCGTGGAATCGAGATATGGAAAATCTGGCCCGTAGTCGTGGGGAGACATAGGTGGAGTTGCGTGTATCTCTGTTGCTTATGCTGAATTCATGGCCAAGTGACTTGCTTCTTGTAGGAATTCCTCGCCTTTTTCAAATTGGCGAGCTTACTTCATGGCTTGCTCTTCACCCAATAACCGATATATCAGTAAGTGATGTTTGATGTCAAGGATCGCGATTGACCATTCCCGTTCGATATGCCGAATTGTTTTACATAGATTATTATAACCTTCATTCTAAATGGACTTGTTAAACTGAGCTTGATCGATCTCATCATGGTTCAGATAGATATGATCCCAAGTGTTCATAACTGCAAGACAAGTGTTTAGTATCGAAATAATAAAAAGAAATTACGAAATTAAAATAACTATATGTTCTAAATAAGTCCCGCATAGGAGTAATAAACCTGGTGCTCGCTCTGATATCATGTTGTTGCATACTGGGTAGTAATATTGTTAGCACGTTACATAAAATGAAAAGAAATAAAACAAAACAATATAATAAAAAAATATAACATAAGGCTACATCAGCTTAAAGGTGGTAACATACAAAATTATGACGGGTTAGCCGGAACTGTTACTGAATTTTCATGAGTATAGGATGGCTAGAGATGAACGAGATGATGAATTAAATTGTGTGGGGTTGGGAGGAATGTTTCCTTCCTTATGCCCTGGGTCCATCTAGAATTTTTTAAATAATAAGCAAAAAAGCTCAATAGATAATTCTCATTATATACCATTTGTAAAGCAAAATCAGAGTTTAATAATATAATTGGTATCATAAGAAATGAGATTTAATAGTCAGAGTGATATAAGCACAATAATATATGAAGATATTGCTACAACTAGATATATCAGGGCTAGAACACGTTAACAGATATGTATGGTTTCTAAACAAATAACCCATAATTATCCGCTTGGAGGCTTTAAGGCAATAGTCATATCTATAACAAATCAATCCAAATAAATTGGAGATAATCAATTGAGATAAGTGGAGATAAGGTAACTGTGCTTAGCCAATCACATACATTCCATATGGTAGCAATAACTAGGCCCTTAATCATCTAAGTCCTACAGGATAAATATTACAATCGTGGGTATAATGATAGATTATTCCTTGGTCATAATGTATGTTATAATAGAATAGGTTCAAAATGAATTATATTAAATGATATCACTGCATAAAATCAGCATAGGGATTTTTCAAAATCGAATTAATTGTACGTAAATGTTTGAACTACTCAAATGAGTTCATCAATTAGAATAAAATAAACTGGGTCTATCACATAATGATATCAACAATTGGTAAATTCATTGCGTGAAAGTAATATCAATAAGAAATCACCTACTTGTGTTTAGGGCTTTTAAAAAATAAGTCCATTTAATTTGATTTAAGGCGGGGCTCCGAGAAAGTCTGAAAGTGAAAAGTATTTAAGTAAGGTCAAGTTTTAAAACTTTTAAGGTGCGTATACTTAAAATTTCATATAACATAACTTTTAAGGGTTGATAGGTATATAAAAGTTTGGATTTATTTCTTATAGCACCTTAGGTTTTCAAATTTATTGGTAACAGACTTTTTTTTATTATCATTGTGTCAAAAATCAGTATGTAAAGTTTGGGGTGAAAAACTTCAGGGTTTTGTGTGCAAAAGTAGTTTATAGTTTTAAAATTAAAGCTTAGGTGATACTTCGAATATGCTTTCTGGTTGACCAAACATGGTGTTGTAATATACCATTTTGACAAGAAAAATATAATAAAAATTTGGAATTTTTTTTTTAGAAATTTTCGATTGGACACGCTCCCTCACGCGCTCAGTCAAAATTTCCACGCATTGTATTTGACCTCTCTCACGGGCATGCTGACCACCTCATCTCCAACCTTTGTAATTTTGACTTTAAGGTTTTAAAGACATTCAATTAAATCCAGTACAAAATACCATTTTAAATGATTTAAAATCCATTGTTTCTATTTTTTCGAAGGAATAAAAAAATATTACTTTTATGGATTGACGTCAATTGTAGCCTCTTAGCCGTAGAATGTAAAATTTCAAAAATTTCAGTTTCATATTCGTGGAGTCATAGTGAATTCGAGCTATGACAGTAATATGATTTTGTTTCTCTCTGAATTTGGAGTAAAATGGTCTTAGTTTGAGATTCTAATTCATAATATACAAGGAGTATTTTAACTCTGAAAGTTTAATAACTGAAATAAATAAAATAAAACTTTATTTTGAGATATGCAGGTATATTATAATCAAATTAAATATTTTGGTTGAGTTACTATAGGTCTAAGGACAATTAATCCCGCCTTGAAACTAGTTCAAGGTCAGGAATACAAAATTCACCATTAAAGCTCAAGCTTTTCATGGTGGTTTCTGAAAATTGACCATTAACTCGGTATTTTTACATTAACTAATACATGTAAAAACATGAATTGATTCTAAACTATTGTAAAAACTTAGTGGAATTGATAATACTGAGCTCTATGCATAAATTATGAGGATACCCGAAAATGCTAAATTTTTTAGTTGGTTTTTACCCTGCTGAACTAGTGGTTTTCTTTGTACCATAGAGTGACTTTTATTTGGTAAGTTAAGGATAGTTAATTGGTAAAAAAAGAGGTGAGTTTCAGCTGGTATTGGAGAGGATTTGTGTGGAGGTAATTGGTGATACATGTGAAGGCATGTTCTACCTTATGGTTATTGGTTCCAATGGTAGCTTCTGTGTCCTTATCATCAGCTCGACTGATGAGGATTAGGTTAGGATGTTAAGTTTTGGTTTTGTTTTTTAGTTCATTTTTTATACTTTCTCTAACTTTAGGGGCTTTTATGTAATTTCTAAAAATATGCAAATTATTTTTAGGGGCTAGTTTACAAATTAGAATAGTGTCAAAGTCAAATATGGAAAAAAATTGGGGTTTATAACTCATTTAGAAAGTTTAAAGATAAATACAAACTTTAGGGGATATTTTGTAAACTTTACGTTACTTTCTTAATTTAAGTTCTTTTAAGATTAATATAGCTAGTAGTCAGAGTTGTTAATGGAAAGAACATGATAACTATTACGGAGTGTGCCTTAAAGAAATACTTTAGGTTAATGAGTGAGTTAGATTTTCAAGAGGGTGGTATCATTTATCGGCGTCCAATAATGTTTTGCTGACCTAATAGATCGGGGTCTAGTGCCCCTCCTTCTACCATACCAAAGCCAAGCTGACTGCCTGGTCAGAAATCGAGAGATATAAGTAGACTTGATCACCCAGATTTAGGAACCTGAGATGGGGAGACTGGCTGAGGTAAGCTTGTTTTCCTTAAGTGCGTTTAAACATTCTCCGTTCCCTACCTAGTTCTTTTCCTTCCTTAGTAGATAAAAGAAAGCTCATCACTTTTTAGAGGATCTAGAGATGAAGCGGTAAAGTGTTTCCAACCTCGCGGTCATCTTTTGAACATCTCTAATATTTTAGGTGGTTGGATATTATTTATTGCCTCAATTTGGTCGGGATTTGATTATATTTACCTTTAACTAAACATGTATCCCAAAAACTTGTCAGGATAGACTCCAAAAGATCACTTGATTGCACTGAGCTTTTTTTTTTGTAACATTTAGGAACCTCAAATATCTTCGTTAGATTCGCCAAATGGTCTTACTTCTATAAGCTCTTCAATAGAACGTCTTTTATTTATACTTCCATGGCATCACCCAAATGATGCTTAAACATCTTGGTGAGCAACTGTTGATAGGTTTCTCCTACGTTTTTAGTCCAATTGGCATGATCGTGTAATAGTTAGGTCGTGGGTAATGATAAAATAAGGTCTTCTCTTGGTCGGGCTCGAACAAAGAGGTTTGGTGATGGCCTGAATAAGCATCTAGGAAGCTTATTCTCTTATAGCTAGTTATAGGGTCAGCTAATTGGTCAAAGTTTGGGTGGGAAAAGTTATCTTTGGGGCAGGTTTTGTTTAGGTAGGTGAAATCTATAAAAACACTCAACTCTGTATTTCTCTTTATGACTACGATTGGGTTTTAGAGCCATTTTGGGAATGAAACTTCTTTGATGGACTTTGCCTCCATAAGTTTCCCTAATTCCTCTTCTACTACTTTTACCTTCTGGGGGCTGTTCGATGTGCCTTCTGTGTGGTCGAAAATGACTCAGGGTCCACATAAAGTTAGTGTAACATCACATCGGGATCAATGACATGCAGATTATACGGTTGCCAAGTGAACACATCTTGGTTCCATTTAAGAAAGAGATAAATTCTTCCGTTTCATGGTCAGTGATTGAACTACCAAGCACAAATTTCTTTTCTGACTGAGAGTCATTGAAAATTGATGAGTGCATTATTTTGTATATTTTACACCCAAATTTATACTTTTTTAAACCCATTTTATTTATTTAATGAGTTCTTAAAAAATGTTAAATAAAGAAAAATACAAGAATAATTAAATTCAGATTCAAAACGGAATTTTCAAGGAGAAAATGAGCATTTTAATAGTTTTATAATTTTCTTGGGCTAATTTTTCAAAAACATTGCCTGGTGAAAATTTTATAGGGAATATGAAATTTGGTGCAAATTGAAGATCAACCAGAGAAAAGCACAAAAAATCTGATTTTTGTGGTTGTTCGAAAAAAGGTGTTTTATACTTCTGATAATGAAAAAAAGTCCAATATTTTTATTCTCCAAATCGGATAAAATAGGACAAGAAAAAATAAGAGTCACCAGGTGGGGGAAATTGGATACCTCATTCCGATCTCAAATTAAGGGATGTGGAGTGTTCGATTTCTACACAGTTCTTTTCGGCCAATCAAAGAGAGAATCACTTCAATACAAATTTCTCCCCTCCATCACTATAAATAGAGGGCAAGGTAGGAGGTTTAAGGGGAGTTCGGTGGAGCAATTTTCGGCACCGAAATTCTGTCAAAATATAATACGAGTATTTGTGAGATTATTATGTGGAAATGTTTGGAGAGGATTGTTCATGATTGTAACAACGCTTTGAATCACAGTTTTATAAGTTGATTATTGTTATATGAGGATTATGTTTTCATCTTGAAATCTCGTGTTATTCATTATGTTAGCTTAATTTAATTGCAAGGATTAGGTGAAATATATCGATGATTACCTAGTGCATGTTTTAATTAGTTTAAATTTCCTACTTGTTCTAAAAAAAGTGGTTATTCATTAAAATAGTTACTAGAGTGATATTTTAAACCTTCTAAATTAATTGTTTTATTCATATTCTTTGATTTTATGTACTTATGTGTGATGTATTATGCTTATGTTAAATTGTTTGATAGTCCATGCTTATGTTTGACATAAAAAAGCATAGACGTTGCAATTATATTCATATCCTATAATTAGATGTACTTTTAGTTTTATGGAATATGCTTATGTTAAGTTATTTGATAGTTCATGCTTAGGTTTGACATTTAATGACTAGGAGTGATACTTTTAAGAGAGTATGAATTTTTGTCATCTAAAAAGAGATACAAAATATTTGAAAAGAACCTTAAACATTTTCGTCCTCCAAAATTTACACGACAAGAGTCAATATAATTTTAAGTTATAAAAGTGAATTTTGAGTTAGACTAATTAATCATAATTTAGTAAAAGCGAAAAACGGATCCGAAATCCTAGTAATGTCTTCTATATTTTTTACATGATTTGCGTTTATTCCTTCATTTATGTTTATTTTGTTTTTTCTTTTCATCTTATTTCTACACAATTTTTGTGTAGTTCAAAAGTCTGTAATTTATAAAAATTGAGCAAATCCTCCCAGATTTGACCCGTACTTTCATAAGATATACTATATTATCTCATGCATTTGCAAAGATTTAAAAATTTTAACAAACAAACATGATTTCTCGCAGTGGTTCCGTGATTCTGTTTACGAAGGCTACCATTGTGTCTGTTACCCTCGGTCTTCTATACTTTATCTATTAATTGGAGGGGTTGACTCCCTCCGTAATCACTCTCTATTTTTTCCACCCTTTCCATATATATTTCATATTTGGGTCCAATGGCAGCGATAAAGCATAGTCGAGCAGTAGCCTCATTCCTATATTTATCCACTATTCCTCGGTTGATAATACTTTTAAGTTTCTTATGGTATGTGAAAGGTATAATTTTCATGGCGTGAAGCCATCCTTACCATAGAATCGCATTTTAGGGAACTCAATATCCACCACCAAAAAATCTATTAATTTGGATATGATACTAGTTTGTATAGGCACTACCACTTTTCCCAATGGTGATGGTTGTTTCCTCTAGGTCCTCCATTTATAGGTTAAGTTTATTGAACGAATTTAAATACATGACTTCCAAAGGTCTCCCTTGTCCACTAGTAGCTTATCCACATCTTAGAGTGTAATTCTGAGAGTGATTACTACCGCATCATGGTGTGGAGTTCTGACTCCTTCCTCGGTGAATATGGTATGTTTGTCATTAGCAATATCTTCTTGTTGGCTACATTTATCGGCTCAGGTTTTAGCAGTGTCAGTTTTCAAAGCTTCCATGACTGCGACGACCTTCTTTACTTCCATCCATACCGCATTGCTTAGATCTTATTTGGATTTTATGCATAATCATAAATTCGTGTCCTATCTCATCATCATCCATGACATTATCGGGCTTTTAATATCCTCATATACGATCCTTACATTATCGAGCTTTTAATCTCCTCCTATACGAACTTGATGTGAATCTTCTTTACATAATCATCTAGATGACCTACTTGGGAAAGTTCTTCTAGTGTGACTGGAGTGCCTTTCAGTTTTTAGTTTTATACCCATGCTCCTTTTAGTAAGAGCATATCAAGGAAATATTTCTCTTTGATAGGTCTTTTGTAATCTTCCCCGTCTATTTAAAATATCGTTGATCCTTAATCATATTTAAGAGTTTATAGATAGGCTAGTTGAAATCGGTGTTGATGGAATAATATTCCTTATTGGGATGTATCTTGTCGTTGACCTTAGATTCACTTTTTTACTTTTTACCCCCTTATTGGGAGCACTCTCCTTATCCCCATTCTTGATCACCTTTGTCCAACCATTGTCTTATTAAGTGCCTTTAACCACATCCTTTACCTAGGCATATTTATCGATTCTAGACATCAGATCATCTATAGTGTTAACCTCTTTTCGGGTAAGGGACTGGTGCATTAAGGAACTGTTTGATAGGCCGATCTTGGATGAGGCCGCCATAGCCACCTACTCAAAATAGTCCTCTACCTCATTGTAGGTTTCCTAACATCGTTGAGTGTACTCACGCAAGGTCTCCTATGGCTTCTTCTTTATTATAAAGAGAGTGTGCATCTTTTTTTTGTGCGCTTTAATGGTGATAAATCTTGCGATGAAGGCCTCCACGAGTTGCTTAAATCTAGAGATAGACGGATGTGATAGTTTTTTAAACCAATTTCGTGTAACGTCCCCTAGGCTGTAAGGGAAGATACGATAGATCCTCATTATTATTCTAGAAGGTCGTTTGTTGGCGATCTTATTGAACATGATTAGTGGCATAACCTTTTCCCATCATAAACCTTGAACCTAGAGCTTGTGAATTCTTAGGATGTTTAAAGTCTTTAATTATATATAAAAAAATGATCTGGGAGACGAGGGGCCTTCTGGCTAATTCTTTGGTGGTTCTGGATCCTTGATGGGCTGGATGATTATGCATCTCCCATCATATAAGGTTATGACAGTCATTCTTGTTATGATAGTTGTTGTTGTGATCATTTGCATCTTATGATTGCCATTAATTAGAATGGTCTTAATCGATCCACGAGCTCCTTCCTCTGCTCCGTATTTTACTCACCTGAGTTATAGGGGTATAAGAAACCTTATGATGCTTTCGCTTGTCCCTATGGAATTATTTCCCATATTCAGCATGCTTTTGCTTGTCCCTGTCGAATGAAGCTTGTTTGACACCACAAATGCTTATTGACCTAAAAAATAAATAAATACCAACATAAGTCCGATTTTTACCGAGAATTAGCAATTAAAAACCATCTACTTGGGTTTTATTTTAACACTTTTGGGTGCTTATCACTCTCCATGTGACTTTAGGGACGAGAAATCTCCTCTTGTTGATTACGTGTGGTCGCCTCTTATTATCGGAGACCTTACTCATTGGCATAAACGAACCTAGAGATTTAGTTGGAGCAGGGTGGCTCATTGTTCTCCACAGTTTTATCCTCTTATGGGTGATAACATGAGCTGGGAGTATCGTGGATTATATTAGGTTGTATTTCAGACCTGATTATGGGAGACTCGAGGCCGTTCTGATTATTCTATCAACTATCATGAGATGGAAGGTGATGGTCATGCGAATGAGACATGGTTACTCATTGGATTTATTTTTTTAACAAAAGGAAGTCATTTCCCATATACAGAGCCAATTTTAGGTGGTAAAATCCTAATTGTCTTTATCAACACATTTAAAGCTGAACAGAATATAAACATACACAATCACACATAAGAACGGTATATACATGGTTCGGCAATGTACCTACGTACATGGGGTATTGTTCTATCTCTATTGATCGTCCATGCATAACCACACACAAGAACAGAATGTACATGGTTCGGTAATGTACTTACGTATATGGGGTGTTGTTCTATCTATAATGATCGTCTCTTGATAATAAATATTACATGTTTTTCCCAAGGATGAGGGTTACATTTATTGATAAAAGAAAGAGGTTGAGCCGTGTGGGACTCCTTGACCTTAGATAACTATATGGACTTGATCGAATGTTTCAAATTTTGATATTTCTATTGATCGGACTCAACCATCCATGTCTCCTTAAGGAAAGATCATTGATAAGATCAATGGACGCGTGTCTTTTCCTTGAGTGTGGCCGAATAATCCCTCATGGAATTATATAATCCGATCAAATTATTTTAATTTTATTAAATAGTAAAATATTTTAATTAAAGATAAAACCCTAAGACCAAGTATAATTTATATGATAAATTGATTATTTGATTTAATTCAATTTAGAAAAATTAATAATTATTATTTTTTTAGAAAAATCGTGATCAAGGTTGATTAGACAATTAATCCATGTCGTTTATAATTACATGAGTTGCTAATTAACTGATATAATTAACACATGATAATTATAAATATGTAAAAGAGATTATACAATTATAATACCAAACAAACTCATGTCAGCATTATAATTCAATATGGAAACTAAAACACTTCATCATGGCTTAGAATTCTTCTCGAAGATCAATAATTTCAGATCTATAAGATAAAGAGTTTTGGAATACCTCTTATGCTTCTCTAGCGATTATCTAAACAAAGAATGAGGAACCCATTAAAAAAAGCAAAACTCTTTTGTAGGTTGTCCAATATAGGAGATAAAGATGAAGAAGACAATATTTTTGTTGATTCACTATGATAAATCCTTTGTATATGAGTGAAACACATTTGATCTTCTAGTATATGATCCACCCAAAGAAAGCTATGTATTTATGCACTCTTGGCGATGAAAACTATGTGAAATGAGATAAAAATATATTTTCTCTCCTATCACCCCTCATAAATATGTGAATAATATTATTTATCACCCTCCTTAACCCTTAGATGTCATTAATGCAACTTAAACCCCTTCCATATACCTATATATACAGGTATATGAAGTGGGCTTAGGACAATTAGGTTTTTTATAGATATTTGATCTTGCTATTTGGAATATAGACTATACCAGTGACCAAAGGAATTTTTTAAAAGGATTCTAAATAAAAATATAAAAATTACAAATTAGCATCGGTAATGTATTTTCTTTTGCGTTTAATTGTAATTAATTTCGCTAAATAATTACAATTTCACTACAATATAATTATCTCATAATTACTTGAATAGAGATGCATTGTTTGCAAAGTCAGATAACACGTAATATGATTCCATGCGTTAGGCATTCAAAACCCGCTCATTGAAATTCAATTTTCAGCGAATTGATTTTCACCAACATCTTATTTATTCCTTAATCTCAAACTTAACTTGTTTTGTACTTTAACGGATTAAAATCCATCAACCAGGTTTATTGGTATAATCAAAACTTATAAATTTATTAAGGGGTATCAAATTGCAAAATATTTCCTCGACGCGGATTCCTCTAGAACATGATCTCAGACATATTTACACAATGATTAACCAGCCTATAACGATTATTAACATAACGAATTGAATGTCACCCATGACAAATAAAAGAAATAACTCTTTGAATATTTTAATCCTTATATCCCTCGATATTAAAAATCTATGCACCATTTGCAAACAATGATATTGTGAAAGTGTAATATAGTCAACACCTAGACTAGAATCTCACCCTTGCACGTATTCAATATATTCTTAATGTACTGGTAGAATTTTTCTAGAATTATCAGACAAGTTCCCGAACTATCAGGCAACTTCTCATTGTCAAGATAAACTACTAAGATTGTATACGCATAGTTACTGATAGGAATTCAACTCCATGTCTAGGTTGAGGATTGTCCAATCACACTATAACTACAACTTCAATTTTCTTTGATCGGGCCAAACCTAACTCCCCAAAATTTCTTCTACTTATAATTGACGACATATACATTATATTTATGAACATATTTAAGACATTCCCATAAATATTATTCACATTTTAAAATGAGTTAATACGGTCCTTTATTAATATATAATGAATAAAAAAAACATAGTTTTGAGAATAAAACCCCAACATTAAACCCCACCCCTATACATGTAAAATTGCTTATGGAATATATCAAGCTCTTTGTTTAGAGGTCGAAGAGTATATATATATAAGTTATAATTATGTTGTTCAAAATAAAAAGAGTTCACATTTATATTATCTTTGAAAATAGACCCATATCCTCTTAGTCATAACCCTTAAAACCTCTTCTATTGTTAAAGCATATATATTAGTTAAATCCCAAAGATAATGGGATTGAAGGTGCATACCATATGTTCTAGTACATATGTGATAATAATTACTCTTAATTAAATGAAATCTTGATAGGCCAAACCCTTTTACTATCCATGTATAGATTATTTTATAGAAAAGTTGTCAAAATGGATACTTCTTACACCTCTCTCAAAACTCTAAACGAGTCCTTTATCTCATTATCAATCGCCCCCAACCCTTCGCTCATGTTGATTTTCCTTCAACAATCATTTACCTCCCGAGCCTTGACAACCACGTATATACGTATGTATAAATGCCTCCTATAATTGTTCTTGTCCAACATCAAATCTCAAATAACTAATTTGAAATTCAATTTTGGGTATTTTATTCGTTACCCTTTTAATGCCTTTCATACCCTTATTTGATTTCAATTCGAGCTTGCATTTTTTGGGTGCATGTTTACGTTTTGTAAGTTAATATCTTTATTTTGCGTGTTTTTCATTTTCCAATTCCATATTTACATGGCAAATATCAATTGCATGTAAATACCATTTTCCAATTCCAAAGCAAGTGTTCTTCTAACTTCATCCTCTCATTCTTATCACCATCTCCGATGCACACCCTCTTCTATGCTCAGTGCACCCCCTATTTCTCATTCTCCATCGCCAATATCCCTTCTAAGGTTGATTACCACCACAAAGGTGTACTACTTCCTAAAACTATAAAATATGTGTAAAAGAAACTAAATATAATTTTCCTATTATACACTATAAAATTAATTTATTCTGAAATTTCTTAAAGGGATTGTTCGGATACCCAAAAAGTTTCTTTCCATCACCATATTTATTATTTCATTATTTAATTTAATTTAAAGGTTATTTATGGTTTTCCTAATTAGTTATTCATTATTGAGTTAAACCCTCACAATTATCACTTCTCTGAGTTGACCCCCGTTTTAATGGATTTCGTTTGACCACTAATTATCTCATTTTCAGCCATAAGTTGTCCAATATACTCCTCATTTATTATCTACCAATCACATTTTAGCATTGAACCCCTAACCATTGTGTTTGGGGGTTATTTGACCCCCATTAATTATTCGTTATTGTGTCAAACCACCATAATTTTTCCTTCTGTGGGTTCACCCTTCTGTTGATGGATTCCGTTAGTTGATCCTTAACTAGCTCAATTTCAGGTCTAAATTGTACAATATCCTCCTTATTCATTATAACTACTTTATAGAAAAATAGTTTTTATTCAATTTTTGTTATAAAGAATAAAAACCAATTTTTTATAAATAAAAAAAGTTGAATATTCTAAAAAAACTATTCTTTAATGAAAACCATTTTTAAATGTTAAAAAATATAAAACAGTTTTCTTTGAGGGACTTCTTTTATAAAATTCCCTACTTAGAGATAAGTTACTCCAAGAAGGAAAAAAAGAGTTTGTTCGATGTTAAATGGAAGGGGTCAATTTGAACGCTTAAAAGACCATGTCTCGCGTAATTGAAGAAGCTCAAAGCATAACTAAATAAGCTCAAGCTCAAGGTTCTTGAAGAAATTTCTCTTGATAATAAAGAGACTGGAACAAGTCCACACGATGAATCATGTGGGGGAACAGCTCACCGAGGGACCATGTTTCGAGCAACCATAAGCTTGCATGATCAAAAGTGCTCATGAGCTGTAAGAAGATGCTGATGTAGAAGGCATTATCTGATATAAAGGAATATTACTTTTACACATGATCCCATGCCGATAGAATTTATATATTGTATTGGGCAGTGTGATCAGCACGCTTTATTACAATAGTATTTTCGTATATGTTTTGAGACAACTTTATACCACGCTTAACGATTGTGTCCCCCATTACATGTTTGATAGTGATTTACCCGCAGAAATGTCAAAAAAGAGAAAAAATGGTTCAAGATCCCACAAAATGGAGACATACTATATATATATGCTACTTCATTCCAATGAAGAGACAAGGCTGAGAGCAGATAAGAAAAATAACTGTATTGAGATAGAGAGATTGCACAGGGAGAAGAGATATTTCATAATAGACTTCAAGAGACTTGAAGAGATTTCAAGATAGTTTTAAACATTGTGAACACTTGGAGAGGTGAATTTATATTGAGATCGAGAATTTGTAAACATTGAATTCCATTCTAAGTGAAATAAAACTCTAGCTCCTATGGACATAGCCTAAGTTAGGTGAACCACGTTAGTTCTTGTGTTCCCTATATTTGATGGGATGGGATGGGATATCAAGGATGGGATGGGATAGGATATGCTTGGTGTAGTCTATATCCCATCCATGATGTATTTTAACGTATTTAATCTTGTTCTATACACCTCCAAAATTACATTACCCATATACTAATGTATTTCTGAATTAACTTCATAGCTATAACCGAGCCCCATGTATACTAATAAGTTCATACAAATAAATATACTAACCCATCTATGACCACCGAAGCGCACACATCTAAATGTTAAACTATTCTTGAACCCAGTATATAGGTATTTAACATTATCATACTCACGTTGTCCACGCAATTGGACTACTTATCCACACACACACACACACATATATATATATACACACACACACACACACACACACATAATATTATCGTGACTAAATTCGTAGTCTAATAATTTCTACCCCGATATCTAGGTATATAATCAATAACCAATGTATCTGGTACCTTACGCCTATACAAATAATTGTACTCATACCATCCAAACCTCAAGCGCAGTGTTTTATTTAATTCCCAAACCCATAATGTACAACAAATAATTATACATACATAATACACACGTAGGATATATCATAATACTAGTATAGATAATGCCATCCAAATCCTCAAAATGACTTATGTCATAAATGTAGGTTTAATACACCTAAACCTTAATTATCACAACCTTAGATAAAGCCCCAAGTAAGAAATGATCGGTAACATACCCTCCAACAGGTTGATAGCATCCTACAGAACCCTTAAGAATAGGTTCGAGGACCACAATAGGGAGGGCAAATGCTAGATAGGATGGATTCGAGAACCACAACAGGGAGAGAATATGCTAGATAGAAACTAGGATACTTCGTAGGTTTTTGTTATTCATGTGCAAAGAGAGGACACGGATCTATGAGATGTCCTAAAGCTCAGAGCTAATAAGTCTACGGAGTTCTAGCATAAGGAGCATAGGGTGCTATTGCACCTCCTATAGAATAGGCGAAAAAACTTCGACTAAAGCCTAGACGTGGATAGTTGAGTTCGTGCAGTATGCTCTTTTATCTACCTTTATTCTTATGTGAATATGTTATATTAATTGATATTGAGATGTATGTACACATTGGGATGGATGTATGGGCACTCTAGACGTAACGTACTATATTAGGAATGTGTGACCCCTACTTTTGTTTTATGATGATGTATGGGTGTGTGTTGACCCGAATTACATTCTGTTGGGTAGGTGTGAGTGAGCCTATAATGATTATGCAAGCTATATTACTACGATTATACTCTTGTAAATTCCAAAGATGGAATTCTTGTTATAGGGGGAAGACATACCCCATAAATTTGATTAAAGAATAAATAATTAAAGTTATAAGTGAGAATATAAATTTAGATTGTTTATGATGGGAAAAATTAAACTAAGTGAATGAAGTTTAATTTATAATAAATTTGATAATTTTGTGATAATTAAAAGAATAAAATGGAAATTTATTTAATTAGGTTGCATTATGGGAATTAGGTGGAAACCCTAAAGGCATAAGGGTCTTTTTTATAATATCGAGCATCAAGTTAGGGTTCAAAGGATTATTGATTTCATGTATAATGATGCATGAGATTAAGCTTTGAAGATAAAGGAAGAGAGGGAGAGTGAAAAATGGACTTGGAAAGGGATCGCGATCGCTGGTAAACCCGGGTGAGATTACGACCTAAAGCCTACGACCGTGGGTAAAGTAAGCGCAACCACGACCATTGTGGATCACAGTGTAGTCACATACTACCCGTCGAGTGATTTAACTTTGTTCTATGTATAGGATCTTTAGCTCGGTATTTCATTTCTTTTGCACAGCTCGCCTAAAATTAAACATACATCACACATATGAAATCAACCCTAACTTGATAAACCCTAAACCTATATTAAAAACAAGATTTCTAGCTTTGATTTAGAGCACCTACAGTTGGATTTTAAACTAACACAAAGAGGACATATTGTAGATCTTTTGAAGGAGAGCCAAAATTCGAAGTTAGAATTCAAAATTTGATAAAATGGTGTGAAAATCCTATAGTTTTCTCTTTAAATGATTTATGAATTAAATGTTGCTGAAACCATGTTTATAATTGATTAGAGAATTGATTAGGGAAATATAACCCTAATAATTCTTTTTATTCATACATGTTAAGAGAATTTATTCAAATCCTGCATTTTTATATGATTTTGACAATTGTATTACAAGGTTAGGTTATGTCATGTTGTACAAATTGCACATCTCACGTGTTAATTGAGTACGGACACCTTATGTGCCCTATGGTTTAAGAGATTTAATTAGAGAGTTGAATTGTGAGCAGAGAACTTAACTTTCCCTTAGAAGTATATCTTTTATTTATATTTTTATCTTAAAATATGCTTCAAATTGATTAAAACTCATGTGAATTTAAAAAGTAACTTGTATGAACTAGTTCATTATGAGATATGGACTAATGAATGAGAAACTTTGGTAATCTACATGTAATTGGTAATAATAAGTGTGTAAAGGAGGATAATATTGGTGAGATGTGGACTTATGAATGAGATTATGAAACTTTTGTAATCTACATGTAATTGGTAATAATGAATGTGTAAAGGAGGATAATATTAGTGTAATAAGATATATGCTATTGTCAATGTGATCTATTTTGTTGTCATTGGGATTTATGACATTGGGTATATGTGTTGTCATTTGGATTTATGCTATTGGGTTACACTTGTAGAGGTTGGAGTAAGTAACTAGTGGTTTAGCTACGTATGTTATCATTGGTAGTTAACATTAGATATTAATATGACAAGTAAAATGCTAAAAGATTATTAAAAGAAGGAGGGTTGACATAAGATAAGAGGCTATGGAAAGTTACAAACTTATGAGTAAACATAATGTTTGTAAAAACTATTCAACACCTATAATATTGTATGATTTTGAAAATTCAGTTTATAATTCGATTATATCAATGTTGAAGAGTTTTTGAGTGGAACATAAAGATTATATAACAAGAGGAACACATCTGTAAATAGAGGGTAAAAGTCAAAGGGGCCATCCTAAGGTATCTTGGGGAGAAATTATTAGGAGAGATATTAAGGAATTAAATTTGAATAACAATATTGCTTATAATAGATTAGAACGGAAAAGGAGAATCCATATGGTTGACCCCATGTGATGGGAATAAGGCAAGGATGATGGTGATGATGATGATGATGACAACGATAAAGATTTGGTATGAATACCTAATATGAATTAATACACTATGATGTTTGGTAGATATGAATTGGATTATGGGATCTATGAAATATACATGTAATTGGCATAAATGAAAAAAAAGGGATATCAGTGGGGCAAGTTATATATTGTTTTCATTAAACTTATCTATTGTTGGGTTGGAACATTAATGTTGGGCTATAGGTTGTTGGGTTGTATATGCAATTATTAGGTTATTTAGCTTCTGAGTGGGGTGTGCTTATGATGTTGGGACTCTTATAATTGACGTGAGATAATATATGTGGACTGATGTAGTAATGAATTAATAAATGAGTAATACCATTAATTGAGATATGTAACAATGTGAATCTATTCAATATTAATATATATAAAAAAATTGAGTGTTGGGGTTAGATTCCCTAGGATGGTCTAGTTATTATTAGCCTCTCTAAAAGTAAATAGTAGATTGGGGAATTTGTTGAGGTGTTTGAGGGTGTGGTTTGATGTCTGTTAGCTCTCGACAACTAGATGATATAGATGGAAGATTATCAAGAGGGTTCCATATTTAGATTTCATTTATGAGATGTACCACATATGGAGTCTAATGATGGTTGGGAGTTGGAAGTAAAATGATGTTGAGTGATGTAGATCCTTTAATTAAGGTAAATTAGAGAAACTTTTTATTGATCGGTGGGGTATTTACAAGGTATGAGAATAGGGATATGTGTTATTTTTTTATATCTGGGTATGGGATTAGAGATGATTAATTTATTGGTGCGTGTCGTCTTGTGATATCTAGTTATAGGACTAAAGGTTCTCATGTATTTAATACATGTTGTTTTGTGATCCCTAAGTGTAGGACTAAAGGAGGTTTATATGTTATATTATGAGTTAAAGGGAGAAGAGAATAAATTAATATTAATATTGCAGGCTATGACATAGTATGTTAGGATTTGTAACTGAGAGATGTTGGGTACTAGAGATTGATGATTATGTGTGTGTGTGGAGACCCATTTATTATGAACCATGAGAGTAGCCAACCAACCCAATCTGCCTAAAAGGCTTGATGATACCAGAAATGGTATCACCAAATCAATGTAGTATTCAAGCTCAAACCAGTGTATCAATGGAGTATGAACAACTATGAAAATATAGAAGGAGGTGAGGAAAAGAGAGAAATAACACATAACCTAAGTAGTTCAGCCTATCTAGGCCTACTCCATTGTGTGAGTGCGTACGAAACCCATTAAGAATGGGCACTGATGGCCTTTGTATACAGAACACTCATACTTTATCTCTCTACTATGATTTTGACAGAGTTTCAGTTAGGGTTTACAATGATCGATTCGTTACAAGATGTCGATGACAAGTATTTATATTGCATGGGGGAGGGGGGGGGGTTGTATAGTGTACCCCCCAAGCATGTAATAAGAATATGTGGAATGTTCCTAGCCAATGAAGAGGAGCCAACTGTCTCTGTCACCTGTAGGTCATGAAGATCAAATATGCCCACGCCCACACTCTCATACATTCCCCAATCCACACACTCTGCCAACTGTCCACCGTCGGTCGTCCATCTTGGCCGAGGTCAAACTATGGTCCACTGATGGAATGACATCTATCTTGTTGGGCTGTCTCGTCCTGTCTTCATTTTTCGGATGATGGCCGAGGACGAGGGTGGTAGTTCGTGGGATTAATGATATAAGGCATGTTTATTGGTCTTCCAGGATGAGGATGAGGTTCCCTGTGATGGGCTAATGGCCGAGGATGAGTTAGTTCGAGCTGAATCAACGATCGGGTCATAACTCTTCATTCCGGATGGATTGGTGGTGGTCAGCTTTGGCCAAGGTAATACAACTCTAGGACGGGGTTATACTTGGCATATCAAAGATGCCCGACCCAAATCAGATATGTAATTAACACACGTGTATTTGATACATGATGGAACACTTATAAATACATTCAAATTGGTTACTAACCATCACAGAGGAGATATTTAGGGACACCACGAATTATCCATGTGTTAATTGAGTTCATTATACAACTCAATCTCTTTATTTTACGCATCTATAAATTATAAACCCTGACCTAGGGAAAAGGGATGTAATCTCGAGAATTAAGACACACTATAATAAAATAATAACCTCTCCCTGGACATAGGCAAGTCATCGAACCACGTATATCGTTGTTATGTGTGATTTTACATTTTATTTTTGTGATTATTTTGGGGATCTTTATTATGATAGTTCTTGTACTCATAATCGGTGCCGTCTATGGGAATCAGATTTATATTCCTACGAAAACATTCACTAATAGAAAGCACGTAATGTCTCACCACAACAGAAACATTCCTCAGGTTGGCGATATGCAAGAAGACCAAGTCCCACCTAGGGTCAGGTCAGAGATTCGCCAACACACCAATCTGAGGTTTCGCCAAGAAAGTAAGCCTTTTGAAGAAAGCCAGAGACTACTTAGGTCTATGTAAATCTCTAGGTCAATAAACACTCACAATTCCAGGCTTCACGAATAAAAGGGGGCCACACACCTCTAGGTGAAAGAGATTGCTCACCTTCAAAGGCGACCTGAAAGGATGGAGACATATCTCTATAGAGATAAAAGGAAATGTCATGATAGGACTCCTAGTTCTCGGGCGAGTAATGCTCACAGTCGTGGGAAGATCTCCAGGCTCGACCAAGATATAACTTCACGTGGCAGATCAGAGCATGGTCAATCAAAGCATGTCCAGTAAGAGAGGAGCCACTGGAGCAATGATCGCCAGCATGAGGATATCAGGATTTTGGTTTGTAGAGAAATGGACCAACATCCATCCCATCGAGTAGACAAGTTTACTAGGGAGATAGTTGGGAGAGCTCTCGATACCCAAATGAAATACCCTTTTTCAAGGGCGATCGAGGAAGAGGATCCCCCCCAAAAGTATTTCATCCCCAGCTTCAAGATTTATAATGGAAAGACATATCCCATAGACCACGTTTGGCAGTACAACCAAGCGATGACCTTATGGAGCCATAAAGATGCTATAATTTATGGAGTTTTCCCTTTTAACCTACATGACGTAGCACATAAGTGGTTCGAGAAGCTGCCTTATAGGTCGATCAAGAACTTCAAGGCCCTAACATAGGTTTTCACTGCTCGTTTCATAACCATTAGTTCCCATCCCAAGAAGATAGATGCACTCCTCATGATGAAGAAAAAGTCGCAAGATAGACTTGAAGATTATGCCAAGAGGTATTGGAAAATATTCAATGAATTGGAGGATTGCTCAGAGCAAGTAGTCGTTTCATCATTCAAAATTGGTTCTCCGACCACATCTTTGCAACAGCCCCTGACCAAGAAGGAAACCAGCACTATTGACGATCTCATCGCTCCTAATGAGAAATACGCCAAAGTGGAAGACGTGTTTCACTTTAATGCAGGACACAAAAGGGGGAGAAAAGAGTGATACTCTAAATAAGGGGAACAAAAATAGGGGCAAGAACGGCTCCAAGAATGGGAATAAAGTTGATCCTTCTAAGACGTTCTAGGTTGTTAGCACAGTCTTCGAGGAACCTATTTTCAATATCTTGAGCGAGAAGAAGATGTGTGGCGACCCAATAAAAAAAACAATGCACTTAAATGCACATTCTGCAAGGAGGATGGCCATAGGATTAAAAGTTACAAGGCTCTGAAGTCACACTTGGAAGAGTTGGCCCAAGATAGGCACCTCAATGAGTAAATAGAGAAGAAATAAGGGCGACCAGTAGCGGGAAAACATCCTTGGTGATGATATGGGATAAGAGTTCGCGGTGATCCATAGGGTATCAGACCTAAAGCAAATTTAAGGGAATATTGTTCGAATTGAGCTAAAAAAGGTCATTGCTGTCATGGAGGCATTTTAGACTGACCCTGCTAAAACCTAAGTTGGCAAGCACCGATGATAAGAGGAAGTCGACTATACCAAACACGTCATCTTCACTAAAGAAGATTTGGTCGGAGTGAGGACCCCACATCACGACCCATTGGCAATTACCCTTAGAATTGTAAATTGGGATGCCAATAAACTACTCGTGAACCAAGGAAGTATGCCAGAGATGATGTACTTGGAGTTATTCCATAAGCTGAAGCTCAACTTAGCGGACTTTAATAATTCCACGGTTCCATTGGTCATCTCCAGAGGAAAATCACAATGTCCCTAGGAAAGATAGTCCAATCAGTTAGTTCAGGAAACATTTAAAAGTTGATTGGGTTCTTAGTAGTGGACATAGAGTCCCCATATAATGCCACTCTAGGCAGAGGATGGATGTATACCATGAGGGATCCACCATATACCTACCACTAAAAGATGAAGTGTATCACTAATCGGGGTGTGGTTAAAATTCATAACGACCGGGCCACTGTCAAGCAGTGCTTCATCGTGGTCATTTGCCCTAGGAAAGAGAAGAGAAAAGAATCAAATTATGCTCAGGAGGAAGCCCAAGAGGGGGTTACACCCTTTAGATATCAATTATGGTACAACCGACCAGGGGTGGAAGAGACCAAGCTACACCCCAATGACAAGGTCGTTGAAAGCCTGAAGGAAGTTGGAGTAGATGACAACTTGCTAGAAAGAAAATTTCTGGTTGGAACCACGCTCGCCAATCACGTTTCCTTCTTGAGAAGTAATCTAGATGTTTTTGCGTGGGAACCATATGATTTGCCAGGGATTGATCCTAACGTAGTCCGCCATCATCTGCACGTTGATCTGACCTACAAGTTGATCACTCAAAAGGCTCGTTGAACAGCCCTCGATAAGGCTAAAGCGAGGGAGAATGAAGTGGGAGATCTTCTAGATGAAAAATTTATTAGGGAAGTTCAGTTCCCCAAATGGCTATCTAACCAAGTAGTGGTATGGAAGAGTAATGGTAGTTGGAGGGTCTGTATTGATTTTACAGATCTCAATAAGGCATTCCCCAAGGACAGTTTCCCAGTGCGTGAAATCGATCAATTGGTTAACTTTATAGCAACACATGAAATGACGAGTTTTCTGGATGCCTATTCAAGGTACTATTAAATTTCATTATTGGGCCCCGACCAGGGCAAAATGTACTTTATAACCCAGATTGGGTTATACTGTTATAAGGTTATGTTGTTTGGCCTAAAAAATACAGGGGTAACTTATCAGAGGTTGGTCACCAAGATGTTCAAGAAATAGATGGGAGACACAATGGAGGTTTATATCGATGATATGTTAGTCAAGAGTAAGAACAAGGTGGACCACCTCAAGGACATAGCCAGTACCTTTAAGATCCTCGAGAAATAGAGGATGAAACTTAATGTAAGTAAGTGTTCATTCGGTGTCCAGTCAGGATAGTTCTTAAGCTATTTGGTTAATAAAAGATGAATTAAGGCTAATCCACATCAAATCGATGCGATCACCAGGGAACAGTCTCCACAGATATTACGAGATGTTCAAAAGCTCACAGGTATGCTCGCAGGACTCAATCGCTTCATCTCCATGTCTTCAAAAGGATGCCACCCATTATTTCTATTCCTAAAAAGGGATAAGGGCCTCATGTGTAATAACAATTGTTCAATAGCTTTGGAGGAGATCAAATCCTACCTTAGCAAATCGCCCCTATTGCTCATTTCAGAAGATAGAGACCAATTACATAGTTACCTTACAATATGATACCACGCTATAAGCTCGACTCCGGTATGCGAGAAAAAAGGAAGACAACACCTAGTTTATCATCCAAGCAAGACACTTCTGGATGCAGAACGACGCTACTTGCCCCTGGAAAATCTTGCCTATGCACTGGTGGTCGCCTCAAGAATGCTGAAACATTAATTTGAAGCTCATTTAATAACAGTGATCACTTCCTACCCCCTTAAAGTTATTCTTTAGAAAGATGACCTCTCTGGATGACCCTCATAATGGTCAGTGGAGCCCTACAGATTCGATATCCGCTTTTAACCAAGAACAACAATTAAGGGACTAGTCCTGGCAGACTTCATCATTGAATTCAGGGGGCTTAGCCAATCGATAATTTGGGAGCGGAGCAGTCATCAGATGAGGAAGCACAGTTTAAGGACTGGACCCTATACATTAATTGAGCTTCTAATTCTAAGGGGGCATGATTAAGAATCGTTCTCATCTCTCTGTAAGACGCTGTCATTGAATAGGGAATCAGATTGGGATTTAAGGCCTCCAACAACCAAGTTGTATACGAAGCACTGATTTCTAGCTTGCGCAAGGCCCAACTATTAGGGGAAAAGTGCCTCCTCGTGTTTGGTGAGTCCAAACTGGTCTCCAAGTAAGTGAGTGGTGACTTCAACACAAAAGATAATATAATGGCAGCCTACCACACCGTGGTAAGAGGACTTATGGAAGGATTTGAGAAGGTGTACATTCAACAGTTCCCTCGGGGGTAGAATAGCTACCCAGATGCCTTAGCCGCCTTGAACTTGGCGGTTGACTCTTATCTGAGAATAACCATTCAAATGGAGTTCCTCGCCCAACTAATCATTGATCAAACAATCTTAGCCGAGCAACTCCTCCTCATAGAAAAGGACCCTTGTTGGTCCTATCGTCGCCTATCTATGGAGCAACGTACTGCCCGACGACTAAAGACTAACTCATTTGATAAGGGTGGAAGTTAACTACTTTTATCGGAGGGAAGCTCTCCACTAAGTCATTCACAGACCCTTACCTCCAATGCGTTCCCCCACATGATGTCGAACAAGTATTTAGCGAACTTCAGGATGGTATTTGTGGGAGTCACGCAGGACGGAGGTCACTGGCCTTTCGAGCAATTAAAAAATAATACTAGTGGCCCCACATGCAAAAATAACCCGAGTGAAGAAAGATACTAGTGTCCTTTTGAGAAATTAAAGAAGGGAGGTCATTGTCATTTCGAGCAATTAAAGAGGGAGGTTTATATGTTATATTATGAGTTAAAGGGACAAGAGAATAAATTAATATTAATATTGTAGGCTATGACATGGTATTTTAGGATTTGTACCTGAGAGATGATGGGTAATAGAGATTTATGATTATATGGGAGTAATTATATATATGGGATATAGTGTTGCATAGCTACTTTGTGTTCATACATGCATGACTATACTATGTGTGGAGACCCATTTATTATGGTCCATGAGAGTAGCCGACCAACCCAATATGCCTAAAGAGCTGCTCGGTCCAAATAAGATATTTAATTAACACACGTGTATTCGATACATTCTGGAATACTTACGAATACAAATAAATTGGTTACCAACAATCTTGGAGGAGATATTCAAGGACACCATGAATTATCCATGTGTTATTTGAGTTCCTTGTACAACTCAATCTCTTACTTTTATGCTTCTACAAATTGTATACCCTGACCCGGGGTAAAGGGATGTAATCTAGAGCATTGAGAGACATTATAATAAAATAATAACCTCTCTGTGAACGTAGGCAACCGAACCACGTATATCGTTGTTGTGTGTGTGATTTTACATTCCATTTCTTCGATTGTTTCAGCGATCTTCATTGTGATAATTCTTATACTCACACTGTGTGACTACCTTGACAGAAATTTTTATGAGCGTTACTATATGTGTGGGTCTAGTTTTGGATGGATATATTTAATTGGTATGTGAGGAATGTAGATTGACAGGATATATTAAAGGGAATTATTTGTGTGGGCATTACGGTGTGTGTGGATCTTGTCTAGCTACGGGGAGAGTATGTGTTTGATAATCAGTTGTGACAATACAATATGAGAATATATGTTTGCGCTTATGAATGCGCGGGTCTAGTGTTGGCTGGCTATAGAGATTTTATGTACCATACCAAAAATGTCCAGTTATAGTGAATGGGATATTATTTTGAGAACATCACGAGTATATGTGGGGTCCCGAGAGAGGCCGAATGGTTATAGTGATGTAACGATTTATATTGGTACGTTGATATAGATGATACATAACGAGAATATACGAGGTCGGGTGGAGACCGACTATCTATAGTGATGTATATTATGTGAATTTAATACATAAGCATGTTGAGGCGCATCACAATTTGTGTGGGGTTATTCGAGAGACCGACTAGATATAGTGATGTGGTTGTTTATATTCGTATAATGATACGTGTGGTATACTATGATATGTGCGGGGCTGTGTAAGAGGCCAACTAGATATATTGAATTTAATAAGATAAAGATGTTGTTAATGAGATGTGAAAGCGGAAAATTGTTAATATGCTTTTAATGTATTGATGAGTTACAAAAGTCGATAGTTATTAATATTTGTTCTTAATGAGTTATATCATGGAAAGTTTTTAATACTTTATGATTAAATGTTTAATGTTAATTGGAATAATATATTTTGACATCTACTAAATCTAGTACTTTTTTTTGGTTTCATGTAATCATATTTGGGATCAAGTAGCGGCATTCTCATGGTGGGACTAACCTATCGTATTCATAGACTAACATTTTACGCTCGAAATGCATTTGGAGGAGCATTTGGATCTTCGAGTGTAGGAATTGGCATATGGAATTTTATGTCATGAATAGTTTGGTTTTCCTTTTCATTGTTTTCTTTTATATGTGACGGTTATTTGGATTGGTAGGTCATTTGTGATTCCGTAGTTGTTTAGGGGATTGTATTGGAGGCTTTTGACGGCGGTGGCTTGTATTGGAGGTTTTAATTTTGTTGGACTTTGTAGTTAATGGGTATTCATATTATCATTACTCACATCTTATTTTATGTTGGAGAATTTTATATTATCGTATCTCTTGGTTGATGGATTTTACCATCATTCATTATTCTTGCCATATATCATTGTTCGAAAAGTTATAAATTGTCCACATGCTGAGAATGGTATTTTAATTATATAGTAATTTGTATATCCTAATATTTGAACTTGATCAACTTAAATTTTATAATATATGGGTTGTTATAATTGGTATCAAATCATGGTTTTAGGTCTTGAAGGTTATTGGTTCATTTTAGTATATGCCTTAAGATACCCAAGAATAGAAGAAAGTATACACTAAGTCAAAAGTTCAATTGATTCTCAGTTTCACATACCCTTCAACATCTTATATGCATTCATTCGACTCTTTTATTGAATGAGTTTGGAGGGACCACTATTTTCATGATTGTTTCCCCCCCAAATTTGAAATGACAAAATTTTACCAAACGTCAAAAGGCTAACTTAACCTTTATAGAAAATAGAGGTGTTGGGGATTGATTTTGTGAAAAAACTTTACTCGCCTAAAAACTTTGTGTTGATCATGCATTAGAACTAAGAGAAAACTAAATCCAAAAAATAGATATAGGGTTTGGATCATAATACCCATTAACTGAAGAAGATGTAAACCCTATATCTATACTTATCAGATAGGCCTTTCTTTGAATAATATCTTCGCACAAAGGGATCTCGTGAAGCTTGACATCGAATGAGGGTTTCTGCGTGGAATGTGGTCCCCTAATTTCAAACGAGGGTATTTATTTTTCAAATGAGAGCCACATTCCTAGAAACCCTTACCTAGTGTCATAATCGATATCGATTAAAATACTTTAGAGTAATGAGAGACATAAATACCTTATACTTAACAAGGACTATATTGGGGATCCAAGGCTAAATAATTAATTGGATTCCAAAGAGAATATGAAAATCACAAATTACAACCCCATAATTTCTTTCTTTTTATTTATTTGTAACAATTTCCACTAAATAATTACAACTGCACTCTAATTTAATCATCTCAGAATGTCTCGAAATAAAGAAGCCATGTTTGAAAAGTTAGATAGTGCATAATGTGATTGCTCGCGCAAAACATACAATACCCGTTTCATGAAATTTAATTACTTATTTATTGATTTTCAACAACATCTTATTATTCCTTGATCTTAAACTTAACATGTTTGATACTCTACCGGAATATAAAATAATTCACTTATCAAATTTACTAGTGGGATCAAAACTTATAAGTTTATCAAGGAAATGTCATAGTCCACAATATATCTCATGTGCGGTTTCCTCATAATATCAGACTTGTCCACACAATGATTTTCCAACTTGCCTAGATTTAGATCAAATAATTTGAATCGCACCCATAACAACAAAAACAATAATTGTGAGTGCATTACAATCCTCATATTCCTCTGTATTGAGAATCCATGCACCCTTTGAAAATGTTATGAGATTGTGCAAGTCTATTCTAGTCACCACTTAGACTTGAATCTCACCCTTTGTCATATTCAATTCATTCTCAATTTACTGGTACAATCCTATTTGAACTATAAGACAAGTCCTTAAACCATCAGACAGGTTTCCCTTGTACTAAGATTGTACCCGAATCTTTACCGATAGGATGCCACTCCATATTTAGGTTATGAACTGTTCAATTGAACTATAACTGGAATTTTAATCTTCTATCATCACGTTGAACCCTAGCTCACCAAAATTCCTATTAAGTTCAATTAACTAACATTAATATTATATATTTAAAAATATTATAAGTTCATCTCACAAGAGTAATTCTTATTTCAAAGAGAACCTAACACTCTTTTATTAATAAATAAATGCCATGCACAATTTAAGAATAAATCCTCAACAAAAGGCATGAAAAATTCTCCACATTTCCCCTCATGGGGGATGATCACCTTATTGAGTCCATAAGGCTCTTCATTTTTCCTACCTTGACTCTGTAGGCCTTCATCTGCTGCTTACATCAATCTATATGTCTTGTTAACTGATGACGCATCACCAATCTATGAAATTATGTTTTTGGGGTAGGAACATATCCCCATTTACTAATATTTAATTCCCTACTGAATGCAATGATAATTACAAAATAAAGGCACAAATACCACTGTGGTCAAGTTAGGTAGATTGCGTTAACACTATCCCTTGATATTTCACATTTGTACACCCAAAGGAAGGAATCTCTTCATTATGTGCCCTTGCGCGAAGATTCGGCTCGCTCTATTCCATGCCCTTGCACAAATATTGAAATCACTTAAATAATTGTCCTCTTCATCTTTTGCACCCTTGCCTGATAATTTGACTCGCTAAAATGAGTCTTACCTTTTATATTCCACGCCTTTTCACGATGATTTGACTCGCCAAAATGAGTCATCTTGGGCTAGTTCTCCACAAAAGTACATCAAATTCCCCAAAATGAGTCTTGCTAGGTTAGTACTCCATACAAGTACATAAAACTCACTAAAATGGCTCTTTCGGGATTATTACGCCAGAACAAAAGTACATCAGACTAACCAAAACGAGTCTTTTTCGGTTAGTACTTTGTAAAATTACATCGAACTTGCAAAAATAAGTCTTGTCGGATTAGTACTTTGTAAAAGTACATTGAGCTCCAAAAAATGAATCTTGTTTGGGTTATTACTCCACAAAATTACGCCAAGCTCATAAAAACAAATCTTTTTAGGTTAGTACGTGGGTACGGCTTGGGAAATGACTTATTTTTTGTTAGTACTCATAAAAGGTACATCAAAATAAACCTTAATAAGTTCACACAATCTCCACATGCCAAAAATAAGTCATTTCCCAAGCCGTACCCTTTCAGAGGACACGCATTCCAAGAATCTCGACCAATACCTTGGACTATAAACAAACATCCACCCATAAAATAATGGAGATGCACAAGGCTTAAAACGAGTATCTTTTGGGAATAATGTTTGCTAATAAATGAAAATCTATGAGTGAACAAAAAACCAACTCATTGCACCACCTGAAAATCTCACTGCTATTTCTCTTATTTTTTGTCCCCTTTTGATTTTAATCATCCCTCAAAAACAAACCAAAACCTTTCCCTCTCTTCACCTATATATATAAGGAACTACATCATTAACTAGAGGTTTCCAATCCACACGGAGGCTTGAGAGCTTATTTTTTAGGATTAGTTTGTAGTGTAATTTTTAGGGTATAGTGCAGTGTTAGATTTTGTTCTTCGTTTATTTTTTTAGTGAGTTGATTGAGCATTAATACATTTTGTGACTTGTAAATATTGAGTTTGTGAGTTCGTTTCATGATGGGGGTGAGACTAGTTATTTTCTTCTTCTCTCATGTTTTCTAATTGTAAACTCATATTTAGTGGGGTTGTTTTTCATGTATCCCAGTGGAGTTCTGGAAATCTGAATACAAGGAGACTTAGTTTATCATTTTTTTTCTTTTTCTCTATTATTATATCGTTGAAAGCCTTAAATTGATATATTATTTCATTTTATATGTAATAATAACCAAATGAGAGGCTAAATACCCCTTTGAAGGGGTGACATGAAACCCTTAGCTTGATCATTTTTATTTGTAGTTTATTTATTTATTATACATAAAATTTCATAATTTAAATTCACGTCTCGAGAGAGGGAAAATAATTTTTTTAAGGAAAATAGTAAATTCGAATTGCAATATTTATTTAAAAATTAAAGTAGAGATATGCAATTCCTAAAATGATATCGTATTTTTAATTTTTGAAATCTAAAGATTTATTTTCAGCGATTTAAAATACTTTTTAGTAACTTTTCCCTAGCGGTTGATTTATTGGAAAACATTTAAATTTGACTTTTATAAAAGTTTAATATTAATCTTCTAAAAAGATAATTTTTAAACTAATATTTGCAACAAGAGTGGATTTAAACTTATCTTGGGGTATTTTAAGTAAATAAACTAATTAAGTTAAAGTAAATAGGCTAAGTGGTGAATTTTATCACCTTGAATTATCTTATATTTTTTTACGTCTCATATCTCTCTTATTTTATCATTTCACTAATTACTCAGTTTAGTTTGGGTTACAACACCTTTAATTAATATATCATCCCTTAAAAATTATATTTATCCATGAAAATGTCATTTCACTAGTCTTTACTTAGTTCCTCACATTTAATAGAAGACGGATTGATACCCTTACTTTCCTCCATACATGTTTTTATTGCATTACATAGGTATTTTAATATAATTTTTATTTAAAAGGTTTCATTCAACGACATCTCAAAAATGTATTCATCATTTACCATCTCTACTACCTCAGACATAACATTACTTATCGAAACATCCACGACTCGCCAAAATGAGTCTTTGCCTTCATAGACACCTTACTCGCCTTATCGGGAATGACATCACTTGTCGACACATCTCTGACTCACTAAAATGAGTCTTTGCCTCTATAGGCACCATCCTTGCTTTCTCAAGCATGACACTACTTGTCAAAGCATCTCCGACTCAACGAAATGAGTATTTACCATCTCCGATTTCTTATGCATGACATCATTTGTCAAAACGTATTTGACTCAACAAAATGAGTCTTCACTGTTTTCGCCTTCTCAGGCATGACATCACTTAATGAGGACATTTTTTACTTGATGAAATGAGTCCCCTTATATTCAAGGCATCACACTCTCACATTTTACGACTCAGAGAATAAACAAACCTCCAAACACACCTACAAAATGGTTATAAAGTCATAAATTGAAATAAGTGAATCCTTTTTAGCAACAGTGTTCACTCGGGGCGATCTCCATTGTCGAGAGGCTTTATAGACACCTTATTTTGCGACCCCCAAAATCAGTCAATCAGGATGACTCGAATCATCTACCAAAGACCTATGCATGAATGAAAGTTCATGTAGACACCCTAACCTATGACCCCCCCCCCCCCCCACCTCGCAAAGAATCTCCTTGGGTCCCTAGCACTCACTCATTCACTGTAAACCCTAGGTCCTACTCCGAGTACCAATTCAAAGGCCATCGTATGCTCATACGCCCTGTTTTACTCCAGCCAATTCTCAAGATTGAACGAGGCTCAATGCATCTTCAAAGGGCTCTAAATGCCCTTTTCAACGGTCCATCCTACGCGTAAATCAACCTCACGGTTCAGACGAACAATCCGTTTTACTCTGAGTACTGATTTTGATGCCACCGGGCGTTCTCGGACCCCGTTTACTCCTGTTAACTCTCCATCTTGATAGAAGCTCAATGAATCATCGAAGGGATTTGCATCCCCTTTCCAACAGTCTGTCCCTTGTGCGAATCAGCCTCACGGTAATCCATTTTACTATGAGTACTGATCTAGAAGATCACTGGGAACTTCTGGGACCCATTTGACCTCAGTCAACGCTTCAAATTGATAAAATCTCAATGTATTCTTGAAGGGTTATGAATTCCTTTTCCTACGGTCCATCTCGTGCTTGAATCGTCCTTACAGTTCTGACAAACGATCTATTTTCTTTCGAAAATTTCCCTTCCAGAGACCATCATGGGCTTCCGAGCCTCACTTAAATTCAGTCAACTCCCGGACCCAGGAATGGCTCAATGGATTCTTAAAGGGATCTGAATTTTCCTTAAAATGGACTGCCCATGTGCAATTCGGATTTACGGTCTGCATTTTATATCCATTTTTCCAAAAAAAAATGTCTTGGACCTTAGACACCCTGCCTATCAGTTGGGTGTAATTTTTCTTGTCCAATAAGGCAAGCTTTAAGTCAATAGGCATGCCAAGTACTATGACGACCGACACCACTTTGTCTCCTATAAAAAGGGCCTTGACCTCACCCTACCACAAGACCTTAGACCCCTCTGAGAAATCAGAGAACATTGTCCTTGTAATCAGAGCCTTTCCTTTTCCTAAAAAGTCCAGTTTCTTACCTCACCTCCTTACCCCACTTGGTAATTTCCCCGCCTCTCTACATCATTTACATACAACTTCAAAATCAGTATGCTTGCATTCTAAAGTTAGTAACAGGCATTCATAAGGAGGTTCATTTCTCAATTCGTTTCTCTAGTTTATCCATTTTTAGTGTTATTCATCCTATTTCTATTTCTATTTTGTACTTTTGTATCATTATATCACATCCCCTAATCTCTACTCTTTACTAGTAGTATTGCACATAACCTAGTTTCACAAAAAAAAAGACAAAAGGAGGACTCATCCGTAAACTCCAAAAGCGGGACTTCCCTTTTTACGTCTTCACTCTTAAAGAACATTTTCTTCACATACACATAAGAGGAGTCCCACATTTGGATTTATGGGTTGAACCCCAATCCTATACGATTTTTGAACTTCGTGGACTTTGATTCCCCTTGGTCTACGTAGGTGTCTTTGGCCCATCTCAAGATTTGAGTCCTCCCTTTTATATCATATTATATCTATTTTGTGAGTTATAGACTCCGGTATACTTATGTCTCGTCCGATGTACACATTCGATCTTTTATAAAGATTTATGACTCGATGAACACTTACATCATATTTTTATCATTATTTTTAGGTACACTCCTATGGATGGGTCCGCTCCGTCCTTTCCATAATGCGATTTCGATGATTCCATTCTCCCATCACTTATATTATACACATATACACACACGTCTGAAAGGGCGTAGTGGGTTCTTAATACCTTTCCATTTCGTAACTTAGTCCTCGAACCTTCAAAATATTTAGTTTCGCTTGAATTAGTTTGACCTTAATGCCGTTCTCTTAAGGCGGTGATATTCTTTTACCTGTTTTGAGAAAAATAGGCGACAACTCAATCTCTTCGCGTTACTCCCATTTGACAACGGTCAATTTTATCTGAGGCTAGATCGCGAAAAAGGGAAAAGAGAGAGGGGGGGGGAGGGAACTTGTTTTCCTTCCTTCTTTCGACCCACCATCCTGTAATCAAGGAAGCCTAAGTCGCGTGCGCGGAGGAATCCAGCCCCGGATGTCCACAATAGCAACTCTGTTGGGGACCTTTTTAGTGGACTAGTGGGTGTTATTCTTTACTCTCTTACTTTTTCTACATGTGTACATATTCTCCCACTTGTATGTTCCTTTTACTCCTTTACTTACTTCTTATGTGTTTATGTCATGCTTATCTCTACCATGCTCTTTTTTCATGTATATATCACTCTTCACTCACTTGTACATGCTTACTTCACACACTTGTACACATTCTCCATGCTCACTTCACTCACTCACACTTGTATGTAGTTCCACCTCTACTTACATGCTCCAAACACCACTTCTAGATTATCCATGCTTAATTTCACTAGCACACACCCAAACTTCTCTCACTTGTATATATCTTTGCATGCTCACTTACACATCTCACACACCACTTGTTGATGATCCATGCTTAACACACTAACACACACCTTCACTTGTGTATATTCCATGATCACTCACACTATTCCCATATCACCTTACTTGTATATTCACATGGTTCTCTATCACCATGCTTAGCATAATCTTCATGCTCTATGCTAGCTTTAATTTTCAAGATATTTATATATCCTCCCTCATAGTGTTAGTACTCCACTTGCTTAGCTTCAAAATAAAAATCTCTCTCCATAAGATACTAATCAAAACTCATGAATTTGTATACACTACATCACCAGAGCATGGCAATATTGACCAAACTTTTATCCCGTACTAGGAGATCACTTTGTGATGGGTGCCGACTTCGCTGGGGCGCAGTTAACCTAAGCAATGTGATTATCAACTTTCATTTTACCTCATACCTTCGACGTATATCAAGCAGTTTCCTCTGCATCATACCGCTTTATCAAACTCACGACATAAGGTATATAGGAAAGAACTCGTTCAAGTACGTCGACTTTATCAACTTTTCTCTCATATGTATCTTCCCCAAGAGGTATATCGTGAGGCAATTTATGTACACTCAAGTATATTAAATGGCTTGCCCGCACGTACCGATGAATGATGGCCCTTATAGGCAAGACGGATATCGTGGAAGTAATGCCAAAGGGGGGAAACCCTTGCATTAACCTACCAAATGCATAAACTTCATATAGGCGTCAACCTTAGGGAACTCATAATTAGTTTGTCGGTTACCATGCAAAACTTTGTCTAAATTTTGGGTCGGCATACTACCCGAATTTTCACTCAATTTCGCCCATTTTTAAAATAGGACCATGTTCATGAGCCTGGAAACAAGTCAAACCGCGTATTATATTTTAAATCCTATATCTCCCAAGCTCGGGTCCTGTCCGGCATTTTTTCCTGCATTTAGGCAAATATAATACAAGTGAAAACCTAATAATAATAACCATGCGGAGATTTCTCCCCTTTTCCCCTCTTTTCATATACCAAAAAATACTAAAAACATTTTCTTTCCCTTTTTCAAAATACCAAAAATACTTCCTTCTCCTTCCAAAATAAACCCAAATCATTTTCCCTCTCAAGTCGATCGGATCCCTACCTCAATAGAATTTGGAATCTACCTACACAAGTTTTTCATGGAGAACACCGACCAAGCACAAAATGTTCAGCCAAATCTGATGGCCATCCTAGCCCAACTCAACGCCAAAATTAACAACCTTAAAACTGATGTCAAAGAGATGGAACGACATCGAACCTAGACTCTATTATCTCGTGAACCTAATATCCTCGTTCCTCGTGTTATTAGTCCACCTGCCCCTGAGCTTGTTTGGGTCCCATAAGAATACCAACATGTCTTGCGTACCCCACGTGTAAATGGGCTGCCACCTACTCAGTTCTCGATTCCGAACCTTGCCCATTCAGGGGAAAATCTGTCGGTACCCATGGATCCCAAAGAAGAGGAACTAAATAAGGTCAAGAAAGACCTCAAGTTGTTGTCAATGAAGTTCGACCCAGTTAATATCTCTGATCACTAGATGGATTACACTCATATAACTCCCTACCCTAAGGCCAGGTTGCCTGAAAAGTTTAAAATATCGGACATCGAGGAGTTCATGGCTAGCGGGCCCAAATTATACACCTACATAGCTACAACTGAGACATGACCCTCCTTGGTGCATTAGATAAGATAATGGCCCAGATGCTCTCCAATGGTTCTTATCTCTCAAATAATCTAGAATTCGTAGCTGGGAAGATATAGCTCGGGAATTAATATCTCGGTACAAATATAATGAATAACTAGAGGTCACACGTAGGGACCTAGAGTCTCTAAAGAAAAACCCCTAAGAATCAGTCAGTAGCTTTATTGAAAGGTGAAGAGAGAAAGCTACCACTATGACCGATATGCCCTCGGAGGAGAAATAAGTGAGCATTGTGAAGAACTAATTTTCCCATATCCAAGCATCTATGAGAGGACATTACTACCCGCATTTTCGAGCCCTTCGGTGGGCTAGAGTGGAAATCAAAAAAGGTGTTGCTAAAGTGGAATCTGAACAGAAGAATCTGACCAGACCATTTACACTAAGGAAGTATGAAAAGCCTGTTAATGCCTCTGTCTCAATCATCAACAATATATCATAACCTGCCACTTCTTAGGCACCAGAAAGTTGCCCCAACTCTATCATAAAAGATTACACCGAGCTCTATAATCCCCTATCGAAGGTATACCAGGCTCTGCTAGACTGAAATCTCATCAAACCACTAGAACCCCGACCATTACCAAACCCACTCCCTAAAAACTTCAGGAATAATGCCCACTGTGACTTTCACCAAGTCGCAGGTCACACTATCGACCAATGCTTTCATATAAAAATGTGATCCAAGGCCTGATAGACCGATGTAACATCGTCATGCCAGCTAATACAAACCCCAACACCACTCGCAACCCTCTTCTAGCACATAGAAGTGAAACATATGACATCTTCCTGGAAAACAACCCTGAGTTTGATTTTTCTACCTAAATCATGCCTATCAAAGTGCCCACCACCCCCACAGTCTCACCTAAACCATTTAAGGTTTGCCCATCCTTTCTCGTGCACCCTCTATGCCTTGCTGAGAAAGCTCTATCACTCCTTACGAGAGCTTGTATTGTCATCCGCATCCAATCAAAAGGAGGGAATGGAACAACCTACTGTGATAGGCCAAATCAAAAGCTTTGGGCTGAAACTGCCCATAAAATTATCCATCGACTACCAGAGATTCAGTGGTCTGTTCATGGAAGCCGGAGGTGTGCTAGAGAATCAAATGAGTGGGTGGTACCCGTTGAGGAAATCAGTCTATATGATATTGTTCAGATCATATCTGATATTCCCCACGAGACATGAGAAATAATATAGCATCTCTGAGTTATTTGTGGCCTTGAAACTTTAAGGATGGTTGGTCCCTTCGATCTAAAGAATTATATAATCAAGTCGTTGAGGTGGTCGAGAGCATTGATAACTCATGGCAGAAAGGCATCATCGCCGCCGATTGGGGTGAAGACTTTTTTTAATGGAGAATCTGATAGTAAGGTTTCCCCACTTGGGACGAAAACTGGAAACATGAAGTGAAACCTCTTACTAAGGAAACCATAGTAATCAGTGAGAACTCCGAAGGAAGCGACTCCGAGGAATCCTTTGACCTGTAGACACCGGGGCTGAGTCACTGTATGATCCACCGAGATGATGAACTACCCGAACCGTCTGCTTAGATCATGTCTATTAATGTACCTCTACTAAATTGGCACACTATTCTAGTCCAGCGTGCTCAAGCTCAGCTAAACCCTATTGTTTATCCTATCTAAGAAAACTCTGCACATGTTTTTGTATCTCTCTTCCTGATGTAATGTAACTAAGGCCTCTTTTGACGAGGTTCTCAACGATGTTTTCCTTGAAATTGAAATAATGAAGATTTTGAGTATCTTGTTGTGCCTTATATTAATTTCATTGATTCTAATCAAACTTTTTATGATGATGATTTGGTAAATAAACAATTCTTAACTGATCTTAATAAGGAAAATAATAAATAACATAATTGTGTTCAAACCAATGATGATGAGACTGTTGTTATTAACCTCGATTCCATTAGCCATCAGTATGAGATTAAGATAGGGTCAACCATCAACGAGAATGAGCATGCGCAATATGAGGAGATGCTGAAAGACTTCAAAGACATCTTCGCATGATCCTACAATGACATGCCTGTCATTGACCCAGAGATAAATCAGCATGAGATCTCGATATTCTTGGAATGCAAACTAATCAAACAAAAATTGAGGATACTCCAAATGGAATGTTCCCTGAAGGTAAAGGAAGAGGTAGTCAAATAATTAAACGTGGGTTTCATTCGCATGGTCGAATACCCTACATGGATTTCCAATATCATCCGCATGTCGAAGTCAGGAGGAAAAGTTTTCATGTGCATCGATTATCGAGAATCGAACAAAGCATCCTGGAAAGATGATTATCCATTTCCTAACATCGACATGATCACGGACAACATAGTCGACCATGCCTTCAAATCATTTATTGATGGATTTGTCAGTTATTACCAGATCAACAAGCACTCTGACCACCAAGAGAAAACTTCCCTCATCACCCCCTGGGGAATATTTTGCTACACCGTCATGCTATTCAAACCCAAAAACACCGGGTATACCTACCAAAGGTTTTCCATAAATATCCTACACTACCTTATTCTCAAAGTGGTCGTGGTCTATGTTTACGACATGATCGTCAAGTCCAACACTCAAGAAGGTCACATTCTCGCCCTCTGAAAGTTATTCAAGTGACTGAGACAATACCAGATGCGACTTAACCTATAAAAGTGAATTTTTGGCATCACTATAGGGAAACACTTGGGGTTCATGGTCGGTGGGAAAAGAATTGAAGCAAAGCCTTCCAAGTTGAAATCCATACCCAAAACGCCACCACCTCGGACGGAGAAGGAGTACAAGGATTCATGGGTAAATTATAATATATAGTCGATTCATCTCCCAACTGGCCTCTATTTGCGAACCCATTTTAAAACTTCTTCAGAAGGATTCAACCAAAGTTTGGAATGAGGCGTGCTAAGAAGCCTTTTACCAACTAAAGTGATACCTCACCCGACCTTTGGTGCTAATGACTCCATATCTAGGTCTCCCCCTCATCCCATACTTGACCGTCACTAATACTATAGCAGGTGCTTTATTATCCCAATACATTGAAAAATCCCGTAAGGAAATATCCATATACTATTCTAATCAAAAATTGGTCGAGTACGAAGTTAGTTACACTGCATTGGAGAAAGCATGTGTTACCTTAGTCTCAGTCACACAGAAATTACAGTACTACATGCTTACTTTTCCCATCAGATTAGTATCTCGAATGGATCCCATAAAATACATGCTAGAGATCCCCCTTTGTCAAGACGACTAGCTCGTTGGTTGATGTTGCTAGCTGAGTTTGATATTGTATACGTATGCAAAAAGAAATAAAAGGGGAGGGCCATCTCTAACTACCTTTTTGATTATTTTATGAAAGGAATCAATGTTTGGTCTCTGAATTCCTAGATGAAGACATTCTTTTCACCTCTCAAAAGAATCTCAGATAGCAGATTTTCTTTGATGGAGCTGCTAACAGGAAAGGGTACGGCATTGGAATACTCCTGATCACCCATGATGAGTCCTACAACCCCATCTCCATCACGATATACTTCTCTTACACCAATAATTTGACTGAATACGAGGCATGCACTGTAGGCCTCAAGATCGCCATAGAGAAAGGCATCAAATAGCTAGACGTATATGGATACTCTGCCCTTATTATCGAACAAATTCTCAAAAAATGGAAAGTTAAGGATGAGAAGATCCTACCCTTCTATGCCCACCTAGAAGAGCTCGCTTACCAGTTCAAAGATGTCAACTTCCATTACATTCATCGCTAAAAAAATAACCTAGTTGATGCCCTTTCAACCTTGGCCTCCATGGTCAATATGCCCGAGGGAATAACAATTGACCCTTTCCTGGTGCAGAAACAAGCTACGCCCACCCACTATTACCACATTGATCTCGTCACCAAAGAAGACTCCTACATGGTTGGGTTAGGGTAATATGATATTTGGCACCTTCTCAAACATGGTAGGTATAAGAAAGATCATGCGACCCTTCGCAAACTGGCTACATAGTACGTCATCCGCGATAAAGCACTTTTCAAGAGAATGTTCAATGGAACCCATTTGCATTGTGTAGTAGGGGATGATATTCACAGAATGATGTAGAAAATCCACAGCGGGGAATGTTGGCCCCATATGAATGGTCACACGCTTGCTAAGAAAATCACTCGTCAAGAGTACTATTGGATAACCATGGTTTAATATTGCACTGTTTATGTTCGAAGATGACTTAAATGTCAATAATTTGCCAACCTCTAACCCTTACCTCCCCAGTAATTGTTCAAAATGACCTCTCTATTGCCTTTTTCCACCTGGGGAATTAATATCATAGGGAAGGTCACTCCCAAGGCTTGTAATGGGCATGATTTTATCCTAGTTGCCATTGACTACTTCATGAGTTTATCCTAGTTGCCGTTGACTAATGGGTATAAATAGTTTAAGACACAAAATTCATCAAAGTGGCAACAAATTTGATCAAAATCACTTTTATTTTAAAATTAAATAACATAACCGTTACATGAAATAATAGTAGAGGGAGTCAAACAGACCACCCCCCTCCAATTACAAAATCAGTCAACATTTACCCTAATAACCTATAAAACTAACCTACCAAATAAACCAGCTTCATAGAAATATCTTAAAACATGACAAACACCTACACCGACATAAACCTCCCTCAAATAAAAATCCACAGCTCCACAAAATACTACAATTAGCTACAAGACGTCCCTGCCTCATCGCCATTGCCTTCTCCTGGAGGTCCCTAAGTCTCCTATTCCTAATTCATGCTTCGTATGTGCTCCATGATGCAATACGCTTTGTCAAGATTTATTGAAACCACAATGCCTTCCTCCATGGTGTCAAAAGCCATAAGCCATCTTTGCCAGGTCCCTTCCTCCAAAATCTTCCCAACTACCCGCTTTGAGAACGTGAGTTTCCTTGAATTATTAAATTCGAAATATTTCAATTCAAAAGGGATGGTTCACATAAATTTCGAATTATAAATATTTCTTTCAAAACTAATTTTCACTTCTAAAAAACAAAACTTCAATTGAAATTCTAATTCTAATTTGTGCAATCCAAACTAAACATGAATTTTCCAAATTAATACTTCCAACTTGTATTAAAATAAACTACATTACCCAATTTACTTAAGCACCAATTACATCATTTTTGTTATTAAATCGATTTTATCTTATTAAACATAAGCATACATCTAGGTGAGAATTTGTAAGATAAGATAAACAACCATAACGCCGCGATGTACGAGGAAAACAAATAATGGAAAAAACCTCGGACGGCCCAGACACAAGTCCACTAAGTATGGATTTATTACATGGACGCGACAGAAGACTTACTCAATGACTCAATGCTCTCACAAGTCTTAACGCTCTTCATTCTTTCCACCTCTTCTAGTGGCAACGCAGGAGTCCACCTACGTCTCTGAGTCCACTGATGGGGTAATGTTACTGTCAGACATACAGAGTCCACCGTATGTACACCAACGAACACAAAATCCTTTGCAAGAAACGATCCGTAGGAATGTACGGAACAAATACGGTGCCAAAACTTTAATCTCAAACATATATTATGTGGAGACTTGGATCATAAAACAATTTGGGTGTAAACAAAAACACTATTGACTTTTCTTAAAAATTTCTCGCACTAGGATATTGGGAAAGTCTTAAATATGGATGAACTTCTTAGAGAGAATTTTTTTCTAAAGGCTTGAAATTTTCACCTGGAACAAATGTTATACTGTAATATAAAAGTGAATGAAAAAGTAGTGGGAGGTTAAGAAAAAGCACGCCAAGAAAAACTACTATTTGCTAGAAACTACTCTGGTCATTCAAACGACATTCACTCTCGTTCGAACAACATAGCCATCTCGTTCGAACAAGACAAGAACCAAACTTCCAATGAGAAATCAACACAATCTAAAAGAGACCTCGTTAGATGCCTCGTTCAAACGACCCAAAAGCTCGTTCGAACGACCTAGGAAAAATCAGATTATTTTTCTTGAAAAAATATAAAATCATCTTAAAATAATTTAGCAAAAAATCTAACGCCCAATAAAATATCCAAGGCTAAATATAATATAAGCATTCATACTATAGAGATCCTTGGACTGTTGATGATGAAAATGAGGCACGAAATGCGACATAAAATGTGATCGTTTTGACTTGGTTGTTACATCTTCAATAAAAAGGTCATGGGCTTGAAAGGTCATAAACACAAATTTTATCCTATGACTTAAATAGTTTTATCTGGAATTAAACTAACACATAAATTGACTCAATTGGAAATTTTTCCTCACACGCTTCCATATCCATCTTAGATAGTCCCCCCGAATACATATCAAGCCCCTCCAACAGATTGTAGCAAATGGGTAGACGACCAACAGCACTACCACAAAGCTCCCATTATCATCCGTAAAGACTCAATCAAGTCCTCTACTAAAAAGAAGTTGTTTATATATGGAAGCATTATCTGTTCCCATCCCACTTGGCGTAGAAGCCGCCAAGAAAAAATAAAAGGAAGTCTGGTAAAGGCCAACTAGTCGCACATACCGGTATTCTCATAATTGCAAAATGGGCTACCATCCCCCCACCAGGGCACAGACCAGTGAAGACACTAGGCTCCGTGATTCACGAACCAATTAACCCAATTCTCGATTAAAGGGCTAAAACTAAAGATGGGCCTGATGAAGAAGTTAGGGACACCCGATAGAGGATACTCATGAGGGGACGACAAGAGAAATCTCTCAGAATGCCACATGAACAGCATCATAGGTCTCCCTTGTAGAAAATCAAAATGACCCTCCTTCCAACCATGAAGGCCATTCAAGGTCTCTGCCAACACTACTGTCATAAGACTGCAATGGTAAGACAATAACGCCACTATTGTGGCTACCTGAGGATCAATCGTTAGGTTACCTATCACCAAAAGCCTAGGAGTTAGGCCCAAGGCTATAACTCCAGTAAAACCGTCACTAGAAAGATCCCTCTGTCATGACGAATTCATCTCAACCTAACAAAGGCGATAAGCTCCACTTTACAACAAGTTTTGTATCTCTTCATCCATATGCCAACCAAGCTTCCAAGACCTTCCTCTATTCAAAAAATACATTTCTCCTAATTTTTCCCACAATAAATCCCTTCAAAGGGAAACTTTTTGCCACTAAGCCTCCTAAGACTTCCTTTACTCAACATGCCAAAAAAATATGTTTTTAAAAAATTATAAAAAATTCATTTTTCTTACTTTTTCTCACAACAAAACCTCGACAACAAATTAAAGTGCATGTAGAACAAGTCACTAGATCAATATAATCAAACAAGAGATGCATATTTTCTTCCTTTGTGAGTATCCTTTCAGGTGCAAAGACACTAAGTCAAGCATACATCATGGTCCATGCCAAGCTCCTCTAGTCACAACGATGAAACGGTGAGAAAATCTCGAAAACAAAGGCTTTAAAATGGATGTCACCTCATATTTCGCATAATTCTCTCCCCCAAGTACCATATGTATCCAAACTCATGCGGTAGTAACCTCCTTATCTACACCTTACCCGTAGCCCCCCGGCCCCCGAAGGAAGGCTCTAAGGATAGATGGTCACCTACATCCCCAATAAACAGTCAGTAATCTACCCAAAAGCAGGGTCTGAAGCCACAGAAAAGATGAAAGTCGACAATGACCTTTCCACCTCCCAGACATTCCTATCGGCACTCCTCTCCAAATTTTGTCTCGAAAATGTCAGGAAAATCTTAAAATTGCCTAAAAAATTCCCAAAAAAATCCCTAAAAACAGTATTTTCCCCAAGAAACCCATCTTTGGATCACTAAGACCCCTACACTTTCTCAAAAATCCCAGTCGAATTAATCGCGCACTCTTATCATCAAAATAATCCCCATAGAAGATAAAAATGAACCCTCACCTAAACTTACCACAGAATTCCTAGCGGAATCGCAAGTCAACACCTTCCCCCATCGGAACTATTCCCCTCAAACTGCAACTTATAGGTCCGCAAAATTGACCTCGAGCCGCATAATTGATCATCCTAACGTTAGGTATGTATAATTAACCTCGACCGGCATAATTAGTTATTATAACTCAAGGTTCACATAATTGACCTCGACCCGTAAAATTGGTCATCCCAATTTTAGGTCGACAGAATTATCGTCGACCCGTAGAATTGCTTGTCACAACTCAAGGTAAACATAATTTACCTCAATCTATAGAATTGGTCATCACAACTCAAAGTCCATAGAATTGACCTCGACCCACATAATTGATCATCCTAACTAAGGTCTACAGAATTGACCTTGACCCGTGTAGCACCCCGCCTAATTAAATACCGGGTGGCCAGTCCCATACCAAATTAAAACAAAATATACAGTTGGCTCATTCTTAGCATCACTGTCGAAATCATTTACAACTCACCCAATACCCAATTAAGCTGGTGTTAAAAAACTTTCCAAATTTTAATTCAACAAAATCCATTTTTAGTTTATGAATAACACTACACATTTTACTCTAACACAATAATAACTGAACAAATAACACAAAAGAATTTAAATGCAATTGGAATAAACATTCCCAACTAATAATCCCATACAGTAATCCCAACAATAATAAATGTATTAGAATGAAACGAGTACAAGAGTATTTGACTTAGATAGAAAAGAGATAATTGAGTTTCTTTGGGGGACATGCCCTAACTGAGAGAATACTGTGAATCAAAAGAAGATAGGCGTCTAATCAATACTCCATATCTCCATAGCTCGTCAAAATCAACTAAGGTCGGCATCCCTGCTGTTGGACACCTGATATAGAAGGTACAATATAAAAGAAAATATGCAAGGAAACGGGTCAGAGCCCGATTGTGAAAATGATTTTTAAAACAGCAAGTATTTAACAAGTGCAATAAAGTATTTATTATGTACATGTTATTATTCAACTCTCACTTTCTATTCTCACCTCTCATCTAGAGTGCACACTTCACGTTTCCTATTAACCTCCTAGTTAATGGTTCCTCCTCACTAGTTTCCAAATTATGATTCCATCCTATATCATAACCCCGTATGTCCCACACCATACGTCATATAATCATTCATATACGTTTCTCATCAACATGAATCGTTTCTCATTAATATAAATTACCCTTTTCAATTCTATAAGAATCAACATTCATTAACTTAATTCCATTCTCTTTCTCTAATCACCGTGATCTACAATTATCACCGTAGATAGATTTAACCAGTATATACATTCATTCATTTAATTCATTATATATAAATATATAAATAATACGGCACCCCGAGTCATAGCTGTGGTGCAATGCATTACTCTGCTATCATGTCCCAATATCGCTAGTCGCCGAATAGGGGACTAAAGGTTCAGTAAGGATTTCACGAACCACAAACATAAACACAAATACTTGGAGGCGAACATAGTTCTCGTATCTATGGGTCACGCACATACCTACGTACCCACAGTAAGCGAACTTATCAACTCCCCGATAAGACTTTCATAGACCTATTTTCTCGAGCGATAGATCAAAGATCCCATGGATTTATCAGGATATAACTGCCCTCACGCGCAAACCTCCCGTCGATAGTAAGTAAGCTAGGTATGTCATACACACAAATCATCAATCAAGCAAACAGGCATTATCATACCTATAATATCAACAAGGTACTCACATTACCATAAGATAGTTCCCATACGTAGCATTATATTTCTCAAATCCTACGTATTAAAATATTATGACTTTACTTCTTTAATTCAATTATCCCCCAGCCTCACTCATTACTCAAGGTTCAAATAGGTTTTCCCTTAATAGTATATTCAGTAAGAAATCACTAATATCCTACTGGTCCATATCATCATATCTCCCGAATTACTACGAATTAAACTCTCCCGTTAATTAGGGTTAAAACCGATAGTTTCAAATCTCTTATAAACACATCCTCTATCAACTAGGATTTAATACCATCATCACATGGCTCATAGTCTATAGTGTTTCATTCACACTATATGATTTATCAATAAAATCAACATCCTCGCATCCTATAACATCTCTCCACTCCCGACGTCGTTAAGGTTCATGCGCGGAGCGTCTCGCAAGGAAAAATCCAAACCCTCCAATTACACTACTACTTAACTTTGTCGATCGTGGAGGTCCATTAACTTCAAATATGCAACCGGGATAACCTCATCCCCTCTCTCAACCAAATGTGGTCTAAACTCCCATCTCTATCCAGGAGCCATACCACTAAATGCTTATACTACACTTAGTCCTTGCGCAATTAATAATGAGCTTAAACTCAGTCTTTAATGTTCAAATTGTAACCCTAAGGCTACCCATGTGTTATATTAAATCTCCCCTACTGGACCTATCCTTAATTTTCATGAATACCAATTAGAATCCAACACATAAATCTAGCAACCAAAATTTCTTTCAATTTAATTACAAATCATTCTAAATCAATTAAATCCCAATCAAATTAATTCGATTCTTATCTAGGGCCTACTGATCTTTTCTAAGTCCCATAATATCCAATTAATAATCACCAAAGATCTAAAAAAGGTTCGGGATACGAACAATCATTAAATAAAAACAACCTTAACAATTCTGGGGAGGTCGATCGATCAAAGACAGGGGGTCGATCGATCGATCTCTCAGGTAACAGCCCAGTTTTTCTGCATTTCTTCAACTATGGGTTTAACCATTTTTTGATCATTCAAACCTTCATATTAACAACCCAAATGACTTATAATCCTTACTACATTATATATCAACAATATAAATGGTTTCTAATCATCTAAACATCCTAGAATCGTCAAGAGATTGAATTAAAAGCTTGTTTATATTTTCTTTTTCCAGAAAATTATCAACATAATATCTTCAAGAACACATCAATGGTTTTCAGAATTTCTTCAACAGATTTATGATTATTTCGTGGATTACTAACTACCTACAACATGAGTTTGATTCCTATATATTTTTAGTTTCCAGAAATCCATGTAATAACTCCATTATTTCTTCCAAACATAAAAAATCATCTCTTTTTATAACTATTAGAACATGGGCAATTTACAAACTTAGATTGCCATTATCAAACACTTGCCTCTAATGAAGGTCTGATTCTTTGGTGTAGTATATCACAGGTGGTTCTCCCTTCTCCATCCAACTTTCGGTGGTGGTTGGTGGTGGTAACCTTTGGTTTTTTTGGTTCTCCTCCTTCCAAGAAAGCTTTTATCTTCCCAAGCAATCTTTCACTCTCTCTAGGAAGATGACTTATCTATTTTGTGTTGAAGAGATGAATAACCCACGTACACTTAATCTCCAAATACTTATAATAGGACAAAATCTGAAATCACTATTCACCCCCTATAAAAATGACTAAAATGCCCTTTTGGGTTGTCTATTCTTTTCCAAATGATCTGAGACTCAAAACCAACAACCAAATGACTTTTATGACTATTTCAAACCTTTCGAACACAACGACGCAGTCTAAATGACTATAAGGTTAATATAAAAATAAGTTTCCTTTTTAATTTAACAAATTAGTCCCGACACGTCCCATATCGCGTCCGACTAAAAATTCAAATTACTGAATTAATATCACACAACAATATCAATAACATCACATTCATATATTACCTAAATATCTTTAAGTAATATTCAGAATCATTCATTTATATATCCACAATTCGGATAAAACCCAATTGAATTAATTAATAATAATATACAATTAATCCATTAATTTAAAATATAACCCATTTTAAAAATCACGGGGTATTACATACTTCCCCCCTTATAACATAATTTCGCCCCGAAATTCAAAAAGATAAATCATACTGGTAAGGTCAACTCCGAGTGTATATCTCACATCGCAAGAAATCTAAGTAGTACTGCCCATACAGTACATTAACGAAAATCCCCATCGATGTTACACTAAGTCTCACCATATAGTTCCAACATAATCAGATTTAAACTTTATCCAATCTTCCCTATACCATCCTCATGACAAACTTTGGAAAAATGATCCTCACGTATTTAAACTAATAAATCCTGAAGTCACAACTACTTACTATTTCACAATTAAGAAAACTACTACAATCCAACCATCCAGGGCGCCCATACACCCTATCGTACAACTTTCATTATAATATTTATCAAAAAGGTTATAAACTCATATCCTAAATACCTAACTTATTTCGAATCCCAACGGTTATTAGTTTCATGCGTGGGATGTCTCGCAAGCGAAATCCAAACAAGGAACCCCCCCCCCCCCGATACACTACTACCTAAAGTAGTCGGTCATCGAAACTCCTCAGGTCCCTAGTCAATAGTTTATAACCTCTCTACAGGTTTTTATCGATTTCAAATAAAGTCTACTCATCTACTCTCTTGTTAAAGATAAGATGCTGGCTATACACTCTCATATACCACAAATCAATCCACGTCGATAGTCCCATCATGTTCGGACATGCCCAAAGTAAGTAATTTCGTTATAAAAATCAAACCCTCATGATGACATGAAAAGATAGATGTCCCACACCCCTCGGTGAGTCTACGTAAATAACAGTGCTATAGGCTAAGTTTAGTAACCCAATTTGCCCACACAATATTAATTGCTAAAAAAATCAATACACGCCTCATAATTCCTTAGATAAAAAACATACCCTCATTTGCGGGTGGTGGTTGTTGATTCGTACTATTATAACTTTGCTCCGATGACTCAAGAAAAAATTTACTCCAAATTTTCAGTTCTAGTTCACCACACTCCACTATATGCCTAAGCCTTAGAATATATTGCCTTCATTAGGTAACATACACAATTACCGCATTTCAAGAACTTCTACAGATAACTCTCCTCAATTTTCCATAATAGGGGTGACCTCGACTACGGTCATCATACTCGAACATACTTCATAACCTCCTAAGTACGATCTCCGCTATCCGTCTAATGGCCCTCATCCGCCATACTTCTTGCACGAACCCATCCGAACACAAATAAGATTCACTAATATATACGGAATCTTACCAAAGAAATCAACAATCCTAAACATAGGGCTCTACATCAATGAACACTAAGCTGGAAACACAATAAGCCGTAAGATCCTAAAGGACACTAGAACCTGATGCTCTGATACCACCTGTAACGCCCCGCCTAATTAAATACCGTGTGGCCAGTCCCATACAAAATTAAAACAGAATATAAAGTTGGCTCATTCTTAGCATCACTATCGAAAACATTTATAACTCACCCAATACCCAATTAGGCTGGTGTTAAAAACTTTCCAAATTTTAATTCAACAAAATCCATTTTTAGTTTATGAATAACACTACACATTTTACTCTAACACAATAATAACTGAACAGATAACACAAAATAATTTAAATGCAATTGGAATAAACATTCCGAACTAATAATCCCATACAGTAATCTCAACAATAATAAATGTATTAGAATGAAACGAGTACAAGAGTATTTGACTCGGATAGAAAATAAATAATTGAGTTCCTTTGGGCGACATGCCCTAACTGAGAGAATACTGTGAATCAAAAGAATATAGGCGTCTAATCAATACTCTATAGCTCAATAGCTCATCAAAATTAACTAAGGTTGGCGTCCCTGCTGCTGGACACCTGATATAGAAGGTACAATAGAAAAGAAAATATGCAAGGAAACGGGTCAGAGCCCGATTGTGAAAATGATTTTTAAAACAGCAACTATTTAACAAGTGCAATAAAGTATTTATTATGTACATGTTAGTATTCAACTCTCACTTGCTATTCTCACCTCTCATCTAGAGTGCACACTTAACGTTTCCTATTAACCTCCTAGTTAATGGTTCCTCCTCACTAGTTTCCATATTATGATTCCATCCTATATCATAACCTCGTATGTCCCACACCATACGTCATATAATCATTCATATACGTTTATCATTAACATGAATCGTTTCTCATTAACATAAATTGACCTTTTCAATTCTATAAGAATCAACATTCATTAACTTAATTCCATTCTCTTTCTCTAATCACCGTGATCTACAATTATCACCGTAGATAGATTTAACCAGTATATACATTCATTCATTTAATTCATTATATATAAATACATATATAATACGGAACCCCGAGTAACAGCTGCGGTGCAATGCATTACTCTGCTATCATGTCCCAATATCGCTAGTCGCCTAATAGGGGACTATAAGTTCGGTATGTATTTCACGAACCACAAACATCAACACAAATACTTGGAGGCGAACATAGTTCTCGTATCCATGGGTCACGCACATACTTACATACCCACAGTCAGTGGACTTATCAACTCCCCGATAAGTCTTTCATAGACCTATGTTCTCGAGCGACAAATCAAAGATCCCATGGATTCATCAGGATATGACTGCCCTCACGCGCAAACCTCCCGTCGATAGCAAGTAAGCTAGGTATGTCATACACACAAATAATCAATCAATCAAATAGGCATTATTATACCAATAATATCAACAAGGTACTCACATTACCCTAAGATAGTTCCCATACGTGGCATTATATTTCTCAAATCCTACGTATTAAAATATTATGACTTTACTTCCTTAATTCAATTATCCCCCTGCCTCACTCATTACTCAAGGTTCAAATAGGTTTTCCCTCAATAGTATATTCAGTAAGAAATTACTAATGTCCTACTGGTCCATATCATCATATCTCCCGAATTACTACGAATTAAACTCTCCCTTTAATTAGGGTTAAAACCAATAGTTTCAAATCTCTTATAAACACATCCTCTATCAACTAGGATTGAATACCATCATCACATGGATCATAGTCTATAGTGTTTCATTCACACTCTATGATTTATCAACAAAATCAACATCCTCGTATCCTATAACATCTCTCCACTCCCGACGTCGTTAAGGTTCATGCGCGGAGCATCTCGTAAAGCAAAATCCAAATAAGGAACCCCTCCAATTACACTACTACTTAACTTTGTCGGTCGTGGAGGTCCGTCAACTTCAAATATTCAGCCGGGAAAACCTCATCCCCTCTCTCAACCACATGTGATCTAAACTCCCATATCTATCCAGGAGCCATACCACTAAGCGCTTGTACTACACTCAGTCCTTTTGTAATCAATAATGAGCTTAAACTCAGTCCTTGATGTTCAAATTATAACCCTAAGGCTACCCAGGTGTTATATTAAATCTCACCTACTGGACCTATCCTTAATTCTCATGAATACCAATTAGAATCCAACACATAAATCTAGCAACCAAAATTTCTTTCAATTTAATTAACATCATTCTAAATCAATTAAATCCCAATCAAATTAATTCGATTCTTATCTAGGGACTACTGATCTTTTCTAAGTCCCATAATATCCAATTAATAATCACCAAATATCTACAAAAGGTTCGGGATACGAACAATCATTAAATAGAAACAACCTTAACAATTCTGGGGAGGTCGATCGATCGAAGGCAGGGGGTCGATCGATCGATCTCCCAGGTAACAGCCCAGTTTTTCTGCATTTCAACTACGGGTTTGACCATTTTTTTATCATTCAAACCTTCATATTAACAACACAAATGACTTATAATCCTTACTACATGATATATCAACATATACAAATGATTTCTAATCATCTAAACATCTTTGAATCATCAAGAGATTGAATTAAAAGCATGTTTATATCCTCTTATTCCAGAAAATTATCAACGTAATATCTTCAAGAACACATCAATGGTTTTCAGAATTTTTTCAATAGATTTATGATCATTTCGTGGATTACTAACTACCTACAACATGAGTTTAATTCCTATATATTTTCAGTTTCCTGAAATCCATTTAACAACTCCATTATTTCTTTCAAACATGAAAAATCATCTCTTTTTATAACTATTCTAACATGGACAATGTACAAACTTAGATTGCCATTATCAAACACTTGCCTATAATGAAGGTTTGATCCTTTGGTGTATTATATCATAGGTGGTTCTCCCTTCTCTGGACAACTTTCGGTGGTGGTTGGTGGGGGTGACCTTTGGTTTTTTTATTCTCCTCCTTCCAAGAAAGCTTTTCTCTTCCCAAGCAACCTTTCACTCTCTCTAGGAAGATGACTTCTCTATTTTGTGTAGAAGAGATGAATAACCCATGTACAATTAAACTCAAAATACTTATAATAGGATAAAATCAAAAATCACTATTCGTCCCCCTATAAAAATGACTAAAATGCCCTTTTGGGTTGTCTATTCTTTTCCAAATGATCTGAGACTCAAAACCAACATCCAAATAAACTTTTCTGACTATTTCAAACCTTCTGGATGCAACTACGCAGTCGAAATGACTATAAGATCGATATAAATATAAGTTTCCTTTTTAATTTAACAAATTAGTCCCGACACGTCCCATACCGCGTCCGACTAAAAATTTAAATTACTGAGTTAATATCACACAGCAATATCAATAACATCACATTCATATATTACCTAAATATATTTAAGTAATATTCAGGATCATTCATTTATATTTCCACAATTTGGATAAAACCCAATTTAATTAATAATAAAATCCAATTAATCTATTAATTTAAAATATAACCCATTTTAAAAATCATTAAAAATCAAGGGGTATTATAACCCGCTGAATTGGTCATCCCTCCTACGATATACAGAATTGATCTCAACCATTTGAATCGATCGCCACAATCCTCGATCCACAGAATCATCCTCAACACTCCTTAGGTTTATAGAATTGGCGATGACCCATAAAATTGGTCATCACAACTCAAGGCCCATAAAATTTACCTCGACCCGCTAAATTGGTCGCTACATTTCTTACTCCGCAAAATTGTCCTGAACACTCCTTAGATCCTCATAATTGACTTGGAACCACTAAATCGATCGCTACACCCCTTAGGTCCTTAGAATTTAACTCGACCCGCCGAATATGTCATCCTTCATAGGTCCTCAGATTTGACCTCACCCTCTGAATCGGTCACCCTCGTCCCTTAGGTCTACAGAATTGGCCTTGATCCCCTTTTCTAGTCTCGATATGGTTTCTACTTTATAACAGCCTTCACTTTTTCCAAACTCACCCTTAGAGTGGCTCCGTATACACCCCATCCTAGGACCCCTCTAAGGACCTCCTTAGGTCCCTATCACTAATTCGATCACCATAAACCTTAGCTCCTACTTCAAGTACTGATTTGGAGGCCACCGAGTGCTCTCGGGTCCCATTTGACTCTAGTCAACTCTACATATTGAGAGAAGCTCAATGAATCTTCAAAAATCTCTGAATTCCCTTTCCAATAGTCCATCCCATGCACGAATCAGCCTCACAGTTCGGACAAAAAATCCGTTTTACCCCGGGTATTGATTTAGAGGACACCGGGCGCTCCCATACCCCGTTTGACTCTCGTAAGCTCTCTTGATTTAATGAAGCTTAATAAATATTCTAAGGGATCTGAATCCCCTTTCCAATGGTTCATCCTATTTGCAAATCATCCTCATGGTTCGGATGAACATTCTGTTTTGCTCCAAGTACTAATCTAGAGGGCCACCGGTTGCTTCTGGCCTCGTTTTACCTCAGTCAAATATTTAAGTTCATAAAATCTCAATGAATTCTATAAGGTATTGGAATTTCCTTTTCAAAGGTCCATCCCTTATGTAAATTGGCCTCACGGTTCAATCGAACAATCCATTTTCCTCCGAAAACATCCCATCCAGAGACCATCGGGTTCTTTTGAGTCCCGTTTGACTTCGTTAAACTATCGGACCCAAAAGTGGATAAATGGATTATTAAAGGGATATAAATTCCATTTTCAACGGTATACTTCGTGCATGATTCGAACTTACGATTTTCATTTATGTACGATTGTTTATAAAGAACCGCTATGGACTGCCTATAGGCACCTTAGACACCCTGCCTATTGGCGGGGTGTATCTTTTCTTGCCCAACAAGATAGGCCTTATGCTGATAGGCAAACCAATCATTATGCCAATTGGCACCCCCTTGGCCCATATAAAAAGATCAATAACCTCACTCTACCAGAAGACCTAGGACCCCTCTCAAAAAATTAGAGAACATTCTCCTCGTAATCAGAGCCTTTTCCTTTTTCCAAAAAGTCCATTTTTCCACATTTTCTTACCTCACCTCCTTACTCCACTTGGTAATTCACCCCACCTCTATGCATAACTTTGATACCACTTCAAATCGGCACGCTTGCATTCCAAAGCCAGCAACAAGAATCCATAGGAAGGTTTATTTCTCAATCCATTTCACTAGCTTATCCATCTTTAGTGTTATTTATCATGTTTCTATTTTGTGTTTTTTTTCATTATATCACATCCACTAATATCAACTCTTTACTAGTAGTATTGCACGTAACCTATTTTCATATAAACCCCCAAAAAGACAAAAATAAGGTTCATCCATAAACTCCAAAAAGCGGGACTTCCATTTTTACGTCTTCACTTTTAAAGCAATTTTCTTCATATACACATAAGAGGGTCCCCCCATGTGGATTTATGGGTTAAACCTCACCTTATACCATTTTCTAACTATGTGGCCTTTGTTGTCCCTTGGGCTAAGTAGGATTCTTGGTCTAATCTCGAGATTCGAGTCCTCCATTTTTCATTTTATATATCTTTTATATCTTATTATTGTAACACCCTGTATTTTTTGCATATATTATTTAATTAATTCGGCTAGTTTAAATTACTTGCGTGCCATATTTAATTATTAATCGGATGAATAAATGGTTAATAATTATGTGATATAAATTTCTATGTGAATTGTAATAATTAATTTACGTCATAGCGACTGATAGTGACGTGGTATTATTTTCTCTCAGTCAGGAGTCGGGCATAGACTATTTGGAGGTCGAGATAGAATTTTAGTATAGTAATTTGGATGATAATTTTGAGTGCATGGTTGAGTCCAGATAGGCTGAAATAGTTGGGAAAATGTACTCGGGGGTAGTAAATGGGTCTCAGGGCGTTTTTAGGCATGACCGGGCCCCCACGGGTGTGTTTAGGCCATTTTAACCTGCCCTCAAGCATAATTTCGGGTTTTACTTTAGAATATCAAAGTTTAAGAGTTTAAGGTGAACACAAATCTAAAGGAAAAATATAATAAAACCCAAATTAGAGATGTGTTGACAGACATAATTCTAAAGGGAGAACTCTAGCTCTATAGAGAAAAAGAGGGAGAAAGCAAGGGAATCGTGGAATCAAAGGGAATTGGGTGTGTTCTTTGAGGAATCATCATCAACACCAAGATATTCAGAATCTACGAATTTGAGAAGGCAAGTGGTTAACTTTCTCTTAATTTAAATTGCATTCTTCAATTCATATTGTAGTGGGTGTGATAAAACCATTATTTTTGGGTTGGGTTGGCACAATAAATATGGGTTTTCAATTTTAATTAATCCCACATATTGTTTGGATATTGGGAGAGAATTTCTTTAAGAGTTGTGGAGATGGAATTATATATTGTATCAAATTGAGGATAAATGATTTGGGTTTAAATCTATCAACATAGTGGTCTGAATTCTGGGTTTCGTTCGAGCGACGCCGGCGGGTCAGGCCCAGTTGTGGCTTCTTTCTGTTTTGGGCCGAAAGAAGGGATTTTTGTAGGTTTAGTGATCCTGTAAGAGATTCTGGGTTAATTGCAATATTGAGCTTTAAAAAGAGGAGTTTAGTATAAATTTGTGTGTAAAGGAAATAGGGATAAAAATCTACAATTTACAATTTAGAAGTAATGAATCCTAAGGAATAATTTAAGGACCAAGGGAATGAGTCCGGATATATTGAGGAGTGTGTCACCATGTTAATAAATTAATTAATTGGAAAATTAATTAACTTAGAGTCGGGATTTGACTCGGATGTTTTAAGCTAGTGCTACAGGTTTTGTGCACGGATTAGTCGAGTTTAAATTAAATATATATATATATATATGCGATGACGTGTAGTATATATATATTTGTGTACTTTATAAATATTAATGTGAATAATATTTATAGGAATACATACCCCTATAGTGATATCATAGGAGGTTGCGCGATATGGGTGCATCCCCTGGCTTCAGGAGCAGGGAGAGTATATTCCCCAGGTCATAGCATCCGTTATTAGAGGGGAGGAACTTTGGGTATGATTCGATTTCACTCTCGATGGGAACTATGACCGCCTTAGCTACGTCTTATAATTTTTACTGATTCGGGAGCTAATCGAGTCGGGGTGTTCGGGTGGATGAGTATACCTGAGATGATAGCATTTTAGAGAAAACATCCGGTGAGTCCTTACTCGGGAGGATGGATACTATATACAACTTGTGTGTGATGAGTAGTATATTTACGTATATAATAGTATTGCTAATTATATACGGGTAAAATATCGGGTATGCATTGGTATTATTTATATAACTCGTGAAATTGTTATATATTAAATTAAAAGATGATAAATTAAGTTAATGAGAATAATAACTTAACAATCTTTAGAAAATATACTCGGGGTAGAGTTAGGTTTTAGGCAACGGTTAACAAGGCTAGTTAGGCGGGGTAGTGTAACTAGGAAGGTTGTAAGAAAAATGATAGGTGTGCACAATAATTGAGAGGTGAGAATTATCTCATGTGAGTGCGACATTAGCTAAAATATGAAAAGAATTATTGCATTTTAATTACTGCAATCTTAATCACTTGCTAAATATTTTCAAAATGTTTAGGGTTCTAACCCCTGCTGTAAAATATTTTCAAAACCTTTTAGGTGTCCAACCACATGTACGTCAGGCTTGAGATTATATTCCATGGATACGCAGCTACGGCACTTGTGGATGCAAGACATTTTATTAGACGCATATGCTCTTCATTCCTAGACTAGGGACCTCTTTTCTGTTACAGTTTATTTAGAGTGTGTTACCCAGTTAATCTCAGTTTTAGTTTTGGATTTATTTACTTATTGTTGAAATTGGATTTTTGTCGATTGTCTCAAACTCATTGATGGTGTGTTTCAATTATTAAATTTATTTTATTCCACATGTTTATTTATATACTCAATGACAGATAAAATTTGACACTAGTTTAATTAATCATTTAGGTGGCTAGTAATTAATTTGGTTTTCGACAGTGATGCTAAGAATTAGCTAAATGTAAATCCTGATTTAATTTAATAAAGGACTGATTGACCGGTATTTAATTAAGCGGGGTGTCACAGATGGTATTAGAGCATCAGGTTCTAGTTTTTGTAGGATTTGTATGGATTACTGTGATTTCTGCGTACTGTTCGTTTGATGTAGAACCCTATTATTATAACTGTTGCTTTTATCTTTACGTGTATGAGTTATCGTGCTTCTGCTATTAGTTTGTATAAACTGTGTACTTATTCAAATTCGAATTATTTTCAGATACCATTGAGGATAAAGCAAGAAGATAGGGCAGAGGCTAGAGATGAGGTGAAGGAGTCTCACAGGAGCCAAGGGTATAGCCACGGCACAGATGATCTCGACTACGCAAGTAACAGAGATAGTAGCTCACGAAGTTAACGCAGCTATAACGGCTATGGTCGATCATTTCCCATAGCCCCAATCACAGCAACCAGTGGAACTAGTGATCCAGGCCCAGACAGGATCGCCTACTTGGCAGAGGGTCAGAGAGTCATTTTAAAAGGGTCACTCGCCCGAGTTTCAGAGTAGCTCTGATATGGTAAAGGCATGTTAGTGGAAGAATAACATTTAGCACCATCTTCATATGGTGAACTGTACTGAGACGCAGAAGCAGATGCTGGCAACTTTCCAACTTGCCAGAGCGGCATTACAATGGTGTAATTTTGTTACAATGGTGTGGTTCGACCGTAAGTATTTTTCGTCGACAGTGGAGATTGAGATGCGGAGAAATTTCTACGAGGTGAATCAAGGTGATCGCTCTGTGTCAGAATATGAGGTGGAATTTACCCGTTTGGAAAACTTTGTGCCAGACGAGGTGCGCAATGAAGAGAGAAATAAATCTATGTTCATTGATGGTTTAACCTGGAGGATTAAACAACACTTGATCGGCAATCCCGTATTACTGTCATATACTGATGTCGTTAATGTAGCCTTACTACACTGCCAGGATCATCATTTTCACTTGAGAGGGAGCAAGAGATGAAACAAGCCCAGACATCCGGGCAAGGCATGAGGGAGTACTATTAGCGAAGCTCAGCAATAGGGGTATGACTCATGACAGGGGAATTATGCTAAGAGATTTCGATTTGGTGGGTATAGACAGGATGGTCAGGGATTCAGATAGGGCCAAAAGGGTCCCAATTAGCAGCAATAGGTTCCCCAAGGCTAAAGGAACAATGGAGGTGGCCAGTAGGGCCGAGGTCAAAAGCAGGGACAACCTCGTCAGGGCCAGCAGGTACAGGGAGGTTTTCAGGGAAAATTATTCGTATGCGGCCAGTCAGGGAAAATGCTTCGTATGTTAGGCCTCATAGAGCTATGAGATCGCAGTAGGAGGCGCAACAGAGGAAACAGGCATAAAGGCCTCCAGCAGCACCATCCTCGCAGCCTCAGGGGCAGATGCAAGCGTGAATATAATGTCCAAGAAGTTCTTATACCACCACCACCTCAAGCGTCGCCAGCAGTTAAGGGTATGTTTTCTATTCATGGGAATAAAGGTAGGATTCTTTTTTATACAGGCACATCGTACTCCTTTATTGCTACTAGATTTTCACGAGCAAAGGGTCTTTTAGAGACAGCTAGTACTCGCCTTATGTGTGTAGAGTCATCGTTGGGTAGTGGGTCACTTATACACTCAATATGTAGAGGGGTGTATAGTATTATTAGGATCTTGAGTCTAGCATCGGACCTCATAGTATTAGACATGAAGGGATACGATGTCATTCTAGGTATGGATTAGTTGGTGGGGTATGGGGCGATCATGAATTGTTATGAGAGGACTATAGTATTCTCCATTATATTACAGGAGATGTTCTTGGTGGTGATGCCTCTTCCTGAAAGAGGGTCACGTACCTACTTATACTATATTGAGGAGGAGATCATATGAGAGAGTGATTTTGATAGACTCAATTCCAGTGGTGAGGGATTTTGAGGATGTATTTTAGGAGATACAAGGGCTACCACCCAGCCGAGAGATCGAGTTCGTTATCGATCTAGCACTGGGTACAAGACCAATTATTCGAGACTTGTATCGCATGGCTCCATCAGAGATGCGAGAGTTGAGGGAGCATACTCAGCAGGTCTTAGGGTAGGGTTTCATTCGGCGGAGTACATCATCGTGGGATGCACCGATATTATTTGTGAAGAAAAGGGACGATTCACTCCTAATGTGTGTGGATTACAGGGAGCTAAACAAGGTCACAATACGAAATATGTAACCTTTGTCAAGAATCGATGGACTGTTTGATTAGTTGAGAGGGGATGCATACTTCTCAAAGATTTATTTATGATCGGGATATTACCAGTTACGTATTCGGGAGGAAGATATTCCTAAAATCGCTTACCTGTCACGGTATGGATTATATGAGTTCAGGGTGATGCTGTTTGAGCTCATGAATGTCGCCCTTATAATGTTCATGGATCTCATGAACAGGGAATTCAGGGTCTTGTTAGACCAGTTCGTGATCGTGTTCATTAACGACATTTTATTTTACTCTCATACGAAGGAGGAGCACGTGAAACATTTGCACAGAGTCTTACAGACACTCTGAGATGATTAGTTGTATGCCAAGTTTGGGAAGTGCGAATTTTGGCTATGGGAGGTGTATTTTCTTGACCACATCACATCCGCGGGGTATTGAAGTTGATCCTATTAAGGTGTCAGCGATGAGGGAGTGGGGATAACCTACGATACCAACAGAGATTCACAGCTTTTTAGGGTTGCTCGGATATTATCACCATTTTATTAAGGGATTTTTTAAGATTATGGGTCCATTGACGAATCTGACTCGCAATGGGGTACCATTTGTATGGAGTGATCACTGTCAGCTAGCCTTTGATGAGTTAAAGGATAAAATAACATCAGCGCCAGTACTTACTTTTCTTAGGAGTGGTATGGAGTATCGAGTTTACACAGATTCATCCTTACAGGAACCTGGGAGTGTATTGCAACAGGAGGAGAGGGACATAACTTATGCTTCTCGAAAGCTTTAGCCCTATGAGAAGAATTACCCCACCCACGATCTAAAGTTAACAGTAGTGATATTTTCTATGAGGATATAGAGGCACTACCTCTTGGTGGAGAAGTTTACATTATTCATGGATCATAAGTCACTTCAGTATCTCTTCACACATAAGGATCCAAATATGAGGCGGAGGAGATAGCTTGAATTCATGAGGGATTTCCAGTTTGATATCTAGCATCATCCTAGTAAGGCTAATTTGGTTGCAGACGCGTTCAGCTGGAGACCCGCTAGGGAGTTAGCTGAGGTATGGAAAGCGAAGTGGAGTGAACTTCGGCATGATGATGAGGTGGCCAGGGCATGTATGTCAGTATTAGAAATCACTCCTGAGATCATCATGAGGGTAGTGAAAGCACGGGCGGAGGATAAGTACTATTAGAACTGAGTACGACATTTACTAACCGAGGGTGCAGAGTCTTACTCGATCAACTCCGATGGAGGACTATATTTTAATGGGAGATTAATTGTGCCGAAGGATGAGGATCTGAGGCATGCTGTGATGACTGAGTCCCATGGTTTGATATTTTTGGTACATCCCGATGGGGATAAGATGTACCAAGACATGAGGAGACAGTACTAGTGGTCTGGTATGAAGCGAGACATAGCGGAGTTTGTCTCCAAGTGCGTCACATGTCAGTTGGTTAAGGTGGATCACCAGAGACCTTTGGGGATGCTACAGCTGCTGGATATTCTTGTGTGGAAATAGGAAAGCATTTTGATGGACTTTATTACAGGATTATCGATACGCAGAGGGGTCACGACTCCATTTGGGTGATAATGGATCGATTGACCAAGGTGGCCCATTTCTTACCGATCCGCACTGACTTTGAGACGATGCAATACGTACAGCTATTCTTTACGAAGATCTTTATGCTTTACGGGTACCGGTTAACATTGTGTTCAACAGAGATAAGATATTTGTGTCCCACTTCTGGTAGAGCTTTCATGAGGCTATAGGCACGGCCTTGCGACTGAGTACCACATATCATCCACAGATAGATGGACAGACTGAGAAGGTTAATCAGATGCTTGAGGATGTTAATCCTAGATTTTAGGGGAGGATGGAAGCGATACCTCCCATTGGTAGAGTTCGCATACAATAACTCTTACTAGTTCACAATCGGCATGGCACCATTTGAGGGATTTTATGGGAGGCCTTGTCGTTCGCCCGCTTATTGGCTAGAGGTGGGGGATAATAAGTTATTTGGGCCAAAGATGATACATGAGACTACTGCCAAGATTGAGTTGATTCGGGGATGTATTAGAATCACTCAGGACAGGCAGAAGAGATACGTCGATGCAGACCGAAGACACGTAGAGTTGGAGGTTGGCAACTAGGTGTTAATTCGGGTGTCTCTCATGAAGGGAGTTATGAGGTTCGGTAAGAGAGGGAAGATAGCATCGAGATATGTGAGACCCTTCCCTATTATCGAGAGAGTAGGGCCAGTGGCATATAGACTGGTTTTATCAGAACATCTTCAGTGGATACACGACGTGTTACATGTGGCTTCGCTAAAGAAATATCGAAGGAGCGAGGGATATTTTTGGCATGTTCCATGCGAGGAGAGTGATCTGCAGCCCGACATCTCGTATGAGGAGAGACCCATGGCTACTGTGTATCGAAGTGAACGCAAACTGCGATCTAAGGTGGTACCACTAATTAGAGTCCAATGGGGATATCACATGATGAGTCTGCGTGGGAGCAGTAGGATGACGTGCGAGAGAAGTATCTGGAGTTATTCATAGCAGGTATGACCGAATTTCGGAAATGGAATTCCTTTATAATGGAGGAAGTATGTAACACCTCGCAATTTTAGCATATATTATTTAATTAATTCGGGTAGTTTAAATTACTTGTGTATCGTAATTTAATTGAATTAATTTGTGTGAATTCATTCAACTATTAATCGGAAGATAAATGGTTAATAATTGTGGCATATAAATTACTAAGTGAATTGTAATAATTAATTTACGTCATAGCGAGTGATAGTGACGTGGTATTATTTTATCTCAACTGGGAGTCAGGCATAGACTATTTGGAGGTTAAATAGGAATTTCAAAATAGTAATTCAGATGACAATTATGAGTGCGTAGTTGAGTCCGAATAGGCCGAAATAATTGGAGAAGTGTACCTCGGAGTAGTAAATGGGTCTTGGGGCATTTTTAGGCATGACCGAACTCACACGGAGGTGTTTGGGACATTTTAACTTGTCTCTCAATCATAATTTCGGGATTTACTTTAGAAGATCAAAGTTAATAGTTTAAGGCGAACATAACTCTAAAGTTAAAATATAATAAAACCCAAATTAGAGAAGTGTTCATAGACACAATTCTAAAGGGAGAACCCTAGCTCTATAGATAAGAAAAGATGGAGAAAGCAAGGAGATCATGGAATCAAAGGAAATTGGGTGTGTTATTTGAGGAATCATCATCAACACCAAGATATACAGACTCTACGAATTTGAGAAGGCAAGTGGTTAACTTGCTCTTAATTTAAATTACAGTCTTCAATTCATATCATAGTGGGTGTGATAAAACCATTATTTTTGGGTTAGGTTGGCACAATAAATCTGGGTTTTTCAGTTTTAATTAATCCTACGTATTGTTTAGATATTTGTAGAGAATTGTTTTAAGAGTTGTGGAGATGGAATTATATATTGTATCGAATTGATGATAAATGATTTGGGTTTAAATTTGTCGACATAGTGATTTGAGTTCTGGGTTTAAATCAGTAGGATTGATGGTAATTTGCGAGGGATTTCAGTAAAGTATTATGGGTTGATAAAGTTAGAGTTTAAAAATTGCAGACAACACACTGAAGAAGAATAAGGGGAGAGAGAATATCTAGAGGTCGTTTGAGAGACCTGGGTTTCGTTAGAGCGATGCCACCTGTCGTTCGAACGACATGGTGGGTCGTTCGAGCGACACCGGCGGGTCAGGCCCACTTTTGGTTGCTTTCTGTTTTGGGCCAGAGGAAGGGATTTCTTTAGGTTTAGTAATCTCGTAGAGATTCTGAGTTAATTACAATATTGAGCTTTAAAAAGAGGAGTTTAGTATTAAATTTTTGTGTAAAGGAAATAGGGATAAAAATCTACATTTTAGAATTTAAAAGTAATAAATCCTAAGGAATAATTTAAGGACCAAGGGAATGAGTTCGGATATATTGAGGAGAGTGTCACCATGTTAATAAATTAAATAATGGGAAAATTACTTAATTTAGAGTCAGGATTTGACTCGGATATTTTAGGCTAGTGCTACGGGCTTTGTGCACGGATTAACTAGGTTTAAATTAAATATATATATGTGGTAATGTGTAGTGTATGTATATATAATTATGTACTTTATAATTAATGGTGTGAATAATATTTATAGGAACACATACCCCTCTAGTGCTATAATAGGAGTTTGCGCGATGTGGGTGAATCCCCTGGCTTGAGGAACAGGGTGAGTATGATCCCCAAGTTATAGCATCCGTTATTAGAGGTGAGGCGCTTTGAGCATCATTCAGTTTCACTCTCAGCTGTAACTATGACCACCTTCGCTATGTTTTATAATTTTTACTGAATCGGGGAGATAACCGAGTCGGGGTGTCCGGGTGGATGAGTATACCTGAGATGATAGCATTTTAGAGAAAACATCTGGTGAGTCCTTACTCGAAAGGATGTATATTATATACAACTTGTTTGTTTGATGAGTAGTATATTTACGTATAGTGTTGATAATTATATACGGGTAAATATTAGGGATGCATTGGTATTATTTATATAAATAGTGAAATTGTTATATAGTAAATTAAAAGATGATAAATTAAGATAACGCGAGTAATAACTTAACAATCTTTAGAAAAGTTACTCGAGGTAGAGTTAGGTTTCAGGCAACGGTTAACAAGGTAGTTAGATGGGTTAGTGTAACTAGGAAGGTTTTAAGGAAATCGTTAGGTGTGCACAATAGCTGACGGGTGAGCATTATCTCATGTGAGTATGACACTAGCTTAAATATGAAAAGCATTCTTGCATTTAAATTACTGCAATCTTAATCACTTGCTATATATTTTCAAAATGTTTTAGGTTCTAACCCTTACTTCAAAATATTTTCAAAACCTTTTCGATGTCCTGTCACAGGGACGCCCGGCTTGAGATTCTATTCCAGGGATACGCAACTGCAGCACATTTGGATGCATGCAGAGATTTGATTAGATGCATCTGTTTTTCATTCCTTGACTAGGGATCTCTTTTCAGTTGCAGTTTATTTCAGGAGTGTTGCCCAGTTACTCTCAGTTTTAGTTTTGGATTTATTTACTTATTGTTGGAATTGGATTTTTGTCGATGGTTTATTTGTCCAGTTTCTTTATTCAGTAGTTATTTCAGACTCATTGATGGTGTGCTTGGTTTATTAAATTTATTTTATTCCGCATGTTTATTTATCTACTGGATGAAAGATAAATTTTGGCACTAGTTTAATTAATCATTTTGGTGGCTAGTAATAAATACGGTTTGCGACAGTGATGCTAAGAATGAGCCAAATGTAAATCTGATTTAGTTTAATAAAGGACTGATCGATCAGTATTTAATTAAGCGGGGTGTCACAATTATATATATTTTGTAGTTGTGTCTCGTACGATAAAAACATTCGCTCTTTCATAGCAATTTGTGATTCGGCGAACACTTACATCATATTTTTATAATCATTTTTGGATACACTCCTACGTATGCGTCCGCTCCGTCGTTTTTATGGCGTGACTTTGATGATTCCATTCTCCCATCACTTACACTATACACATGTACACACATATCATAGAGTTTGAAGAGGAGAAGACTAACATTATCTCATGAGAGATCGAAAGGGTGGAATGGGTGCATAACACTTTACCATTCCTTAACTTAGTCCTAGGACCTTCAAACTATTTGGTTTCGCATGCATCAGTTTGACCTTGATTTTGAGAAAAATAGGTTGGCGACTCTATCTTTTCATGTTACCCCCATTTTACGATGGCCAATTTTATATCCGAGGCTAGATCGCGAAAAAGGGAAAAGAGAGAGAGAGAGGGGGGGAGAACCTACTTTCCTTCCTTCATCCTCCTCATCGTCTCGACAATTGAGGGGGCTTGAGTGGCATGCGCCAGAGGAATCTGACCCCGGATGACCACAGGTCCCAATACCATTATCTAATGAGTACAATATGCGGTTTTAATTTTTCCAATACTCTCATGAATATCAAACGCCATCCCATGGGAGATTTCAAGCAAAGGCTAGTCCATATTTGCGTTTTTGACACAATGACTAAAGTCCATGATGTTTTAAACCCAAAATAAGTTATTATTTATAGAAAATCAAAATACAAGCATTTTATAGCATTGAATTATGAATCAAAGGGGAAAATTGTAACAACCCAGACTTTTGAGCGACTATTTTGCCTAATGGGCTAATTTTATAAAATAGGGGAAGTTGGAGTAAATATTATTTCCCGTGAGACTTAGGGATAATATTTACTATGTTTTGTCTATTTACCGCTATGAGAAGGTAAATAGCATTATATTGTGATATTTTGTGTCGTTATATGTAAAGCGACGGTTATGACTCATAATTAAATTGGAATATAATTAATGAAATAAAATGAATTTAGAACATAAAAATAGTTCACTTTATTCCGAATGCCAAAATAGGGGGTGCGGTTGTTTTTAGAATAGTCAAGATAGTCGAAATAAGTGCCTAGCTGTAATTTTTGGGGTTCGGGCATTTTTAAGGGGTTATGACTCAATTAAGTTGTTCCGAGTTATTTTAGTGGTATATTAGCAATTAAAAGTGGGGATTTATGTTTTAGAACCCGTATAAGTCCCCCACCCCTCTTTATTTTTCTCATTTCATGAGAGAAGCCAAGGGAGAGAGAGAGAGAGAGAAAAGAGAGTTGGGAGAAATGGTGAGATAGAGAGAGAAATGGAGATTTGGGCCGAATTTTCGTTGCTACCGGAGGAGGATCAGAGACTACAACCTCGAGGAAAGTTTCTTACTTGCTAGATGTTGATTTAATGTGATAAAATTGCATGTATAGTTATATTTTGGAGATTTAAACCATTTTTGGGGTTTGTAGGTTTTTATGGATTTAAACCTTAATCTTGTGTTTTTATTTGATTTGAGGAGAAATTATTAGTTAGTAATGGTGTAGAAGTGATTTGGTAGAAAATTTTGTTTTTGTAGTTGGTTGGATTGACGGATAGAAGCTTGGAGGCTTCGACAATGGCCGAAACAGCTTCTCGGGGAAGAAGCTATCCGCCAGGATCGATCGATCGAGCCTGGGGGATCGATCGATCGAAGCCTTCGATCGATCGACGGCCAGGGGTCGATCGATCGACCCGTTCTGAAAGGGTGAGGTTTTTCTAGTTTTGTGTTTAGCCCTTTTCTTTTAGGTTCAACGTTTAGGAACCTTCCCTTGGGAAGTAATTAAGAGTCCTAGAGGGTTGAGTTGGGTACACTAATGTCCTAAGATAAAATGGAAAGATTGGTCTTACCTCGAGGGCTAGTTTGTGTAGGTTAATGCCTGAATGATATAGGAGATTAACCGAAAGATAAATTGAAGATAAAATATTAATGTTGAGATTTCTGGGAGATACTCTTTGAGGGAGACTTATTTTAATGATTTATGAGCTGATACATGAACTTTGGAGACTAGTTTGAGGATAATGGTGCTTCGGGTCTTAGGTCGTTAATAAAAATATGACACTCAGAATAAGAATTTCATATTATAAAATATTGTACTAAATGTATAAGTACAAATGATTTTGAGAATGTAAAAGTGGACGTTTTCAAAATGGAAAAAAAATAGGTAAAGATTTTCATAAATGATAATTTATGATTACACACCTCTCTAAATCGCTATAATAAGGGAAGTTGCGCACGTGTGGTGAAGCCCCCTGTCTAATGAATGCAGGGTGGATATAGTCCCTAGGCCAAATGGGCGTTTATTTTTACTGCGCTAGTTAGGTAATTCCGGGTGTGGTAATGACTATCCCGCGGGCATATGGCCGCTTCCCGACGTTTGGCAGGTTCCCATGTAGTCTTGTTTGATAGGCCCTGGAAGATGATAGTCATTTAGGGGCCCGTCCAGTGGGAAAACCCAGAGGGACGGTCTTAGATTTTTTAAAGCAATTCATGATAATGAATTGGCTTTAAATACATTTCCTGGATGGAAGAAGGGAAATGGAGCATATGATATGCAAAAGTATTTTTATGGTAATGAAAATCACTTTTGATTACACTTCCAGGTTGGAAGAAGGGAAGTGGGATTTTTATGAAAAGGTTAAAGAATTTTTATGTTTATAAAAACTTTCTTTAAATTATATGTTTTTCCTGTATGGAAGAAAGGAAATAAAATTGGTAAAGAAGGCTTTGAAATGAGATTTATTTGGTAAACATTTGATAAAATGAACTTACCACACATGTAACTCCTAAAGAAATAGGAATTGTGCCTTCTAATGGTGAATGGGTTTTATTTTATATTCCTTGAGTAGCTGTAGACGTGACCTCCCACACTTATGCACACACACATATATTTATGGATTATTTCGTGCTAAGGATCTAATGGATCTCGATGATCAACCTTGCCTAAGTAGTAGTGTATCGGGGGGGTCCTTGTTTGGATTTCGCTTTGCGAGACACTCCACGCACGAATAGGGCATAATGTTGAGACTAGGGAGAAGTTAGCCCTTAGTACTTGGGTTAACTAGAGCATCTCATGATATTGCGCTAGGTTGTACTTTTAAATTGAGAGGTGAGAAATATTATTGTTAATTGCGAGAGAATTACGCACTTAACTATCATGCATTTTAGTCACATGGTAATCATATCAAATCGGGCCCTGACCCGTCTATATTTCTTTGTTTCTTCATATACTCCTTGTCGTACAGGTGCTCTTCCGCACGGACACCCAAATTTACATTTCCTTTCCAGTTGTCATGGAGCTACAGCATATTGCGGATGTTATAGGTTATTTGTATCAGACGCTTATTTCTATTGTACTCTAGTTATGTTCAGTTTATTTATTCAGGCGTGTTGCCTAATGCATTACACTCATTTATTATATTTTAATATTTAATGTGTAATATTCGGTGTAACTATTTGTATTGGTCTGTTCACCGACAGCTTATTCGGTGATTATTTATTATATTGTCATTCTTTATTCGTTGATTTTTTTATATCCACCGTTTTTGCAAATAGGATTGTCTGAATGTTTTCTTTTACTTTCAAAATTTTAAAATCGACAATCCATTTTCTAAATTGATTGGTGGTTATCTCGTACGATTATCTTAATCGACAGTGATGCTGAGAATGGACCATCTATGATTCCTGTTATTATTAGAGTATTGGGCTGGCCACCTATTATTTTAGTAGGCGAGTTGTCACAGATGGTATCAGAGCATCAGGTTCTAGAGTCCTTAGGAATCTGTGCGAATGTCCTACGTCTTCTGCGTTTCTCTTAATTTGATATAGTGCCTTAAGATTATGATTGTTTATTTCTCTTGTGAGGTTTCGCTCTCCTTCTAGGATGTGAGAACCCTGAAAATATTTTGCGCATTCGGGTGAGACTCGTAAGTCTTCAGATGAAGGGCTTCATGGAAGGCCGTTGTGAAGGCATCTTGAGACGGGATTACTAAGTGCTGTAAGTTGTAGTCGGGGATGAGGGCCGCTTTAGGGGTCGCTCCCTTTGTAGCATTATCTTATATTGCTACCGTGACTACTAAGTACAGTAGATATAGTTTTTTAAGTACCGCTGCCAGTAGAAAGTGGTATGAAGCTCGAGATTTCAAGCTATATTAATTTAAGTTGAGGGGTCCTTGATGAGGACCACATATTAAAGTTTGGTTGGATGGAGGAATGTCTTTCACCCATAGGAGTAAGGTTGAAGTGGCGGAAATGGTAGTCGCCATATTTTGGTAGAGCAGGAGGTTTTGCCCATATAGAAACCCGTTAGATATTTTCAACAGCGAGTTTCTTTGGGATGTCAGGAATGATGAGAAAGTAGATTCTCAAATATTCATGCGAGGTTCAGTCAGGGGACGACCATGAATAAAGGGCATTACGGTTAAGGAAACTGTGCACTGAAATAAGGTTGGTACATGGAAGAGAGAGAGATCCTTTTTAAAGGAAATGTTAGGCTCACAAGTAAGTGTTGCTAACACTTTTGGAGAAGTAGTGTTCGTGAGACCCCAACGGTGGACATCCACCCGAGGAAGACTCATTTAACTAAGGTCGGGGAGGCCGGTAGAATGTTCTCCTTGATGAAGATGTTAAGGGAGCTACACGAGTAATCGCTAGAGTAGCGAGAGAAGGAAGTAGTTGGTTCAGATAAAACTAGAATATTGTGTCTAGGAACCATTGGTAGTGGCCAAGGAGATTGGCTAGCATGTTGGTGGGAATTTCCAATTTAGGTGCGAGTGGTGCATTCCTTAAGATAAGATGGAGTAGTATGGTGTTAACCCTAGATCCGGGTGTGTATATCGAGCTTGTAGTAGTATCGGTATTTTTATAGTAAGTATATCTTCATGACTTCCAAGATAGGGGGGTCTTATATTTTTCCTTCACTCGTTATAAGGGGAGTGGTGATATTTTGAATGATATGTGTGGTATGTGCTACTTGTATTATATGTATTATACGAGTAGAGATATTCTGAGTTTGGTGGGTGTGATAGCAAGCGAATTAATTGTGAGGCTATCCTATTTCTAGTTCTAGAGATGAGTCAGTTATTCTATAATATCTCACCTAAGATACATGTTGAGACTTTATAGAGGTGGTTTACAGTATGTAGGTAGTTTTCATTTCTTGTTTTGTTTGCTTTATTTGATTATTTGTTTGTTGTGCTTGTGTATGATTGTTGCATGTTTTTTTTCTTTCTCTCTTTCTTTATTTTTCTTTCTTTCTTTCTTTTGTTTGGTTAGATGCTGGGATGGAAGGTTTAGACGATAATCACGTAATTGAGTGATTAAACGGCTAATATAAAGTTGATGTGCAGTATATGAGCACAGAAATGGTTTTTCCTCTGATCGTTGTGAGGAATACTAAGATATGAAAGTCGGATAGAGACTTATGGTTACGCCTTAATGAGAAGGCCATTTAAAATGATGCACGTGTGTATATTGGGCTAAAGCATTGGTGGCATTTTATAGAAAGTAAATGCCAGGTTAGTTAAATTTTCAGTCAACTGAGTTGGTAAGACTTAGGAGTAGAAATGCAGTAATAGGGTTACTAGTTAGAATTTCAGTGATCCCGATCATGTGTCTTAGACCGTTACTTCTTGACAACCGACGTTGCGAGGTAGTAGTGTAACGAGAGGGTTCCTTGTTTGGATTTTGTTTCGGCGAGACGTCCCATGCATGAACCCGAGCGAATGTCAGAAGTTGAGAAAGGTCTTGGACACTAGGGATATCATTAGGATAATACCTATACGACTTAGATAGGATATATATCGACTTTAGGATTCTTAGGACGCTAGGCCCTTAGGGCATGTGACGTTATTTTAGGAAGGCGGTAGGGAGTTGACCGCATTAGGTTTGTGGGTTAACTCTAAGTGGGATTAAGTCCCTAGAACGGATAAGTACGGGATCTCGAGTGATTCAGAACATTAGGCCATAGAAGGTGAGGCCTCTCCTAGATAGAGCGTTACGTCGCTAACCCATTTTTCGGGGAATTAAAAGGAAGAGTTGACTTTTACTCCTGCACCCGTGTTGTTAAGATCGAGAGTGGATTTAACGAACGAGTCTCTGCAAGGAACGGGAAGTATTAATACTAAAGCATGGACCCATTGTTTATGCGTCTCACAGACTTAAACTCCGTGAGAAGTATTATCCCACGCTCGATTTAGAGCTCGTGGCGGTAGTATTCGCCTTATAAGAATAAAAGCACTACTTCTTGGGCAGGAAATTTGGGTCTTTTCGCGAGCAACAAGTTGGAGTTCATAAAGGACTATCGATAGGATATTCCCTTTCGCTAAGGAAATGCGGATAGGGTAGTAGATGCGCCGAGTAGAAACCCATCAGAGATTTTAGTCGTGGCATGTAATGCCAAGTGGAACGAGCTTAACCGAGGGGACGCTATGGTAAGAACATTCATGTCCGTGATTGACCCTTTCACCTGCTAGTGTGTAGAGAGTAGTGTAGAACGAGGACGGGTATATCCTACCACCCGTAAGTAAATGGGTGGGTTTGATTTAAAGGAAGGATTAGAGTAGTATTTTCTATGAATTGAATTTCCGTACAATAGTTCGGATTGTTTTCACTAAGTATGGTGCCGTGTGTGTAGCCTAGTATAGACGACCAAGTAAATGTCCTTCTCGTTGGAATGGAACCAGCGGGCAATATATTCCTTGGGCTTGGAGTGGTCCGAGAACATTTCCTTAAGGATTGGGCTCTTTGAGTCGCATACTTTTGAGGGCTACGCCAATGCGAATAGGAGTAATAAGTGTTGGGGTTAGCGATTATAAGTTAGTGTAGTTATTCCCTAGTAAGGGTGTAACGTGTCTCAGGAAGTTAGGCAATTTGTGCCGAGATTGTGTAGGTATCTCCTTCCTTAGTAGAACGGTAGGATCGATAGTTCATGAGGAACGATTTGGTGCTGTGTTAGAGAACGGAGGAGGTGGACTGAGATCGAATAGTAATGACCTTAGTCCGAGTCCTTTGGGGAATGCCGAACTGCCGAGGGGTTTGTTAAGAATGATAGAACGATAGTTCGTACGGTATACCCTTTGTATGGTCATGGGTTACGCCAGAATTTTAAGGGCAAAATTCCCCTCTAAGGGGGGGGAGTATGTAACAACCCAAACTTTTGAGCGACTATTTTATACTATTTTGCTTAATGGGCTAATTTTATAAAATATGGGAAGTTGGAGTAAATATTATTTCCAGTGAGAATTAGGGATAATATTTACTATGTTTTGTCTATTTACCGCTATGAGAAGATAAATAGCATTATATTGTGATACTTTGTGTCGTTATATGTAAAGCGGCAGTTATGACTCATAATTAAACTGGAATATAATTAATGAAATAAAATGAATTTAGAACATAAAAATAGTTCACTTTATTCCGAATGCCAAAATAGGGAGTGGAGTTATTTTTAGAATAGTCAAGATAGTCGAAATAATTGCCCAGCTGTAATTTTTGGGATTCAGGCATTTTTAAGGGGTTATGACTCAATTAAGTGGTTACGAGTCATTTTAGTGATATATTAGCAATTAACAGTGGGGATTTATGTTTTAGAACCCGTATAAGTCCCCCACCCCTCTTTATTTTTCTCATTTCATGAGAGAAGCCGAGAGAGAGAGAGAGAGAGAGAGAGAGAGAGAGAGAGAGAGAGAGAGAGAGAGAGAGAAGAGAGAGTTGGGAGAAATGGTGAGATAGAGAGAGAAATGGAGATTTGGGCCGAATTTTTGTTGCTACCGGAGGAGGATCGGAGACTACAACTTCGAGGAAAGTTTCTTACTTGCTAGATGTTGATTTAATGTGATAAAATTGCATGTATAGTTATATTTTGGAGATTTAAACCATTTTTGGGGTTTGTAGGTTTTTATGGATTTAAACCTTAATCTTGTGTTTTTATTTGATTTGAGGAGAAATTATTAGTTAGTAATGGTGTAGAAGTGATTTGGTAGCAAATTTTGTTGTTGTAGTTGGTTGGATTGACGGATAGAAGCTTGGAGGCTTCGACAATGGCCGAAACAGCTTCTCGGGGAAGAAGCTGTCCGCCAGGATCGATCGATCGAGCCTGGGGGATCGATCGATCGAAGCCTTCAATCGATCGATGGCCAGGGGTCGATCGATCGACCCGTTCTGAAAGGGTGAGGTTTTTATAGTTTTGTGTTTAGCCCTTTTCTTTTAGGTTTGACGTTTAGTAACCTTCCTTTGGGAAGTAATTAAGAGTCCTAGAGGGTTGAGTTAGGTAGACTAATGTCCTAAGATAAAATGGGAAGATTGGGCTTACCTCGAGGGCAAGTTTGTGTAGGTTAATGCCTGGATGATATAGGAGATTAACCGAAAGATAAATTGAAGATAAAATATTAATGTTGAGATTTTTGGCAGATACTCTTTGAGGGAGACTTATTTTAATGATTTATGAGATGATATATGAACTTTGGAGACTAGCTTGAGGATAATGGTGCTTAGGGTCTTAGGTCGTTAATAAAAATATGACACTCAGAATAAGAATTTCATATTATAAAATATGGTACTAAATGTATAAGTACAAATGATTTTGAGAATGTAAAAGTGGACGTTTTCAAAATGGAAAAAAAAAATAGGTAAAGATTTTCATAAATGATAATTTATGATTACACACCTCTCTAAATCGCTACAATAAGGGAAGTTGCGCGCGTGTGGTGAAGCCCCCTGGCTAATGAATGCAGGGTGGATATAGTCCCTAGGCCATATGGACGTTTATTTTTACTGCGCTGGTTAGGTAATTCCGGGTGTGGTCATGACTATCCCGCAGGCATATGGCCGCTTCCCGACGTTTGGTAGGTTCCCATGTAGTCTTGTTTGAAAGGCCCTGGAAGATGATAGACATTTAGGGGCGCGTCTAGTGGGGAAACCCGGAGGGACGGTCTTAGATTTTTTAAAGCAATTCATGATAATGAATTGCCTTAAAATACATTTCCTATATGGAAGAAGGGAAATGGGTTAAATGAATTGGCTTCGGATACATTTCCCGGATGGAATAAGGGAGATGGAAGCATATGATATGCAAAAGTATTTTTATGGTAATAAAAATCACTTTTGATTACACTTCCTGGATAGAAGAAGGGAAGTGGGATTTTTATGAAAAGGTTAAAGCATTTTTATGTTTATAAAAACTTGCATTAAATTATATGTTTTTCCTGGATGGAAGAAAGGAAATAAAATTGGTAAAGAAGGCTTTGAAATGAGATTTATTTGGTAGACATTTGATGAAATGAACTTACCACACATGTAACTCCTAAAGAAATAGGAACTGTGCCTTCTAATGGTGAATGGGTTTTATTTTATATTCCTTGAGTAGCTGTAGATGTGACCTCCCACACTTATGCACACACACATACATTTATGGATTATTTCGTGCTAAGGATCTAATGGATCTCGATGATCAACCTTGCCTAAGTAGTAGTGTATCGGGGGGGTTCCTTGTTTGGATTTCGCTTTGTGAGACACCCCACGCACGAATAGGGCATAGTGTTGAGACTGGGGAGAAGTTATCCCTTAGTACTTGGGTTAACTAGAGCATCTCATGATATTGCGCTAGGTTGTACTTTTAAATTGAGAAGTGAGAAATATTATTGTTAATTGCGAGAGAATTACGCACTTAACTATCATGCATTTTAGTCACATGGTAATCATATCAAACCGGGCCCTAACTCGTCTATATTTATTTGTTTTTGCATATACTCCTTGCCGTACAGGTGCTCTTCCACATGGACACCCGAATTTACATTTCGTTTCCAGTTTTCATGGAGCTACAGCATATTGCGAATGTTGTAGGTTATTTGTATTAGACGCTTCTTTCTATTGTACTCTGGTTATGTTCAGTTTATTTATTCGGGCGTGTTGCCTAATGCATTACACTCATTTATTGTATTGTAATATTTAATGTGTAATATTCGGTGTAACTATTTGTATTGGTCTGTTCACCGACAGCTTATTCGGTGATTATATATTATATTGTCATTCTTTATTCATTGATTTTTTTATATCCACCGTTTTTGCAAATGGGATTGTCTCAATATTTTCTTTTACTTTCAAGATTTTAAATTCGACAGTCCATTTTCTAAATTGATTGGTGGTTATCTCATACTATTATCTTAATCGACAGTGATGCTGAGAATGGACCATCTATGATTCGTGTGATTATTAGAGTATTGGGCTGGCCACCTATAATTTTAGTAGGCGGGTTGTCACAAAAATATGCCTCAATTAAAGGTCCAATTCAATAATTATAGTCAAAATACGAAATTGCTATGAAGTTGGTCTGATGTTAGATATTATGACCGACTGGGCATGCCCTTAAAAAGGTTCGAGTGACTAGTCATATACATCCAAAACCTTCCTTTTAAACATGGAGTGAATTAACCATTCACGTCACACCATCCCCTTATCACTTTGATAATGGATTTTAGAGAGAAAAAGGGCCTAAAACTCTCTAAAAAGAGTTCTAGTTAGATGAAGTGTCAAGATATCTAAAATTAATTTCTAGAGAGAGAAAGGTCCAAGAGATATCAAGAATTAACAGCGAAGCTTTGGCGGACTTGTTAGAATTTGGAGACAATCCTTCCTAAAGAAAGTTACTGGCATTATAGAGTTAAAGTTCTATCACCAACCAAGGACAAATCTACCACTCTACAGCTATCCTTCTAACCTTATGTAATGGTTGACCACCGAGGGGTGGTGATATCATGTATCTCCATCCACTCTCTTATCTTTCTTCTATCAAAACTCCTTTCCGAAGTATGTTGAATTTATTTATGCCTACGGCGAATACATAGGCCTAATAATCTGTTAATCCCTAAAACTCAAGTCAAATCATGTATATATATATATATATATATATATATTAAATGACAGTTTTAAACTACGTCGACATCGATTTTGCCTACGAAGGATACACATGCGTAATAGGTAGCCCACCCCTAAAATTTAAGTCATGTATTATACATACTTATGTTTATACTTATATATTTCCATTTTTATTCATACAAATATATAAAACTTAAACAAGAGTCTTCAAAACAATGAAATACAAAAACAGTTAATTAAAGGATCACTTGATTTGGGGATTGTACTTAATGCTTTGATCTCAATGTGAGAGGTCTTAACTCCCCATTTTCATTAAAAATATCTTTGCCTTTCAAACCAGTTTACATTATAGTTGAACGCAAACCCTTTTCAAATATTTTCAGATCTAGAACATTTTCATTTTTAAGCCACCTTAAGATATCAATGGAGTAGATATATCCCACGTCGAGTTAAAGTAAGAAGTAGAATCCTTTTAGTCAATTTGCAAACGAAGTGGACTTTGAATTTCCAGTAGCGTGCACTCGAACTTCCGTCCAAGTGAACAAGTCCAACTTTGTATATATTTACCTTTTATTTATAGTATCTACACACACATCCCACAATGAACTACACATCTTACTGATATACTATTTATCTTGGTTTCATCATTTCTTGTACAATTTAACATGCTAATATGAATAAGCACATCTACATTTGAGATCAAAACGGTGAAGCGAGTGCCTAGCATTTTCCCAATTCGTAACTCACTCACTTTATAGTTAAACACACATACCACTTGCCATCATTAGGTCTCTATAGAGGCCTAACCCTATTTTATGTATATAATGTAAGATAAACTTGCAACTCCACATTTTCTAAAAGAGAACAAAACGATGGCCATGTGTCACTACCAAAGACCCCTTCTTCGTAACGTCCCATGGGATTTTTAGGAAGAGAGATGCACCGTAGTAGGGTCTGAAACCTCACATCTTCTAAACATGATTTATATACTTGAAGTAACTCCCCTTCCAATGTACTCAATTTCCTATTTTACACTCGTCTTTGAATTCCTTTTATATTAAAATAATCTAAGCATTAAATGACAAAGATTATTTGGTTTAACATGAGAAGAAGACTTTCTCTCTATTGATTGTTTATATAATTATTCACTTTATTGTTTAGTAATATTAGTGAAACAGTTCTTATAATATATAAATTATTTTCCAATATACCATAATGGCTAAATGAATAACCAACTTTGATAAAATCCCATGTTATTAAAATAATCAAATATTTGTTCAGAACCCGCTCATAAACCGAAAATAACATTTCTTCTCAAACCAGGTACATAAAATAATTCTCCAACATTATCTTTTTGTCTTAACAAAAACCTACAACTATATTGTCTACTGCTAATATTATTATCTTGTGTTGATTGCATATAATTAGGAACATTTTTCCTTTAAGTAGTTGTATGGTTACCTTGAACCTTTGCAAAGAGTTACAGACTTAATCTTTAGATCCCTAATATAAAAATTCGGTATTTATATATCAGACCACAAATCATGCTTCTATTTTAAAGGATAAAAATTCATTAATTTTCCTTTTCCTTACAGCGCTAGAAAAACTAGACACTGTTGCTATCAATGTTCTAACTGGTTGCAATGAAAACACTTACCATTTAGATTTTTCACTACTTTTCGAGGATTATGAACTTTGTAATAACATCCCATCGTACTCGATACTTAGCCTTCTTAAGAACATGATCCCTTACTGAAGCATCATTAGCCAATTTTGGTGTTTGTTAATTGTAATGTAGTTGACAATTATTAGAAAGTTTGGAAACCCTTTTTAGGAGTCCATTTCTTTGGTTTGTTAGGACTTTTAGGACTTAAAGCAAGATTACAATCCTCTATAGTTTAAAAAATATCCAATATCATTTTCAATCTTTGGAATTTATTCCATTTAAAGTTTTACTTTTAGTACTCAAATAAGTGGGTTGAAAGTTGACCCCGCTTTTAAAATCTAGGTATCATCACTAAAAAAAAGATTTTCAATTAAATATGTGAGAATTAAATTTTAAATAAGTTTTACTCTATCTATCATTGAAATAATCACATCGATCATCATGTTACATAAGAAATTTAAAACCATGTGATCCTGAGATAAATTCCCTCCGTTGGGGAGGAAATTCAAGCTAACACGAGGAATTAATCGCCTCTTGATAATAAAGACTACATGCCCTTTTTCCCCAGGATGAGGGTTAAATTTATAGAGAAAAGAAAGAGGTTGAGCCATGTGGGACTCCTTGACCTTAGATATCTGTCTAGACTCAATCGACTGTATCTAATTCCAAGAAATTGATTAATTGGTTTCAACCATCCTTATCCCCTCAAGGCAAGATCCTTTATAAGATCAATGGACATGTGTCTCTTCCTTGAGTGTGGCCGAATAATCCCCCATAATTACCCCAATGCTTAGTACTTGGTTAGGAGTGCAGAGGTTTTTCTATCCCTTATAATTGGATCCTGGTTATAGTCGTCGGTAATATTTGGGCACCCATGGGTACTATGGTTAGAATACTCAGCTGACACTTTTGTTGAAAATTCAAACTTCTTCATTTTTCTCATTAATCATTAGAGGGCATTCGAGTAATTTGCCTTACTTTTTTAGGGGTACGTTGATAAATATATAGTAACTAACCCAAAGAATTATTACATGCGCAAGCTGTTATTTGGGGCATGCCTTTTAATGATGGATTTTGTCTCAAGACTTGTTCCAGCCCATTAACATATGATTTACCGCCAGTTCGATTCTTTACAATTAATTTCAAATTTCAAGTGCACCAGAGCTCCTTTATTGTTTATTTACTACTGTAAGTCTCTCTCTCTCTCTTCCATCGTTCATTTTTGAATTTTTGTTTCAAAAACATCACCCGTTCTTCCTTATTCTTTATCACTTCACTGTAAAGATGATATATGTTATAAATTAAAAAAAAATAGAAGATTTTAAGTGTCATTACATCACTGAGTGAGTGAAAGTTGAGATATGTGATGGGCCTTTAGATTATTACAATATTAAGGGATGCCATTGGGTATTTTCCCAATTTGTTACTGAAGTAGGTATCAGTTTCCCTCCTAGCCATTTATTTCTTGAGTTATGTCAATTCTTTGACGTATTTCATACCTAGTGTTCTCCTAATACTAGGAGATTTGTTAATGGTGTCCATAAAATCAATGAGTCTTATTGGACTAATCTTAGGATCCCAAAAATTTACAATTGTTACCCATCCCAAAGGCTGGTGAACCCTATATGGGGCCCAACTGCCCTGTTGGGAGTTATGAGATAGGTCTAGCATGAATCTGACATGTTTCTTTATAATTTTTTTGCTTTTTAATATTTATGTTGATGTGATTATTATTGTATAAATCACTACAAGAAGAAAGTGACCAAACGCATAGTCAATTTTGTAGAATTCAAGAAATCTTGGTCGCTCAAACAGCCTTTGAATGCTTCCTAACACCCAAGGCCAACTTCACTACTGTTGTCTTACTCACTGCCACATCCTTTGTTGCTCGCCCAATGGAGAGAGAAACTAAAATCCCTGAGGGTTTTATCGATTAAGAGCCTAAGTAGGTGAGCACTTCGAGCTCATTTGATTTAGTTGTTGTATCCACCATACCTATAGTCACTCCTATAACTTCGGATGACGAAATAGCATCAAAGAGAAGAATCCCAAACTCGATGTAGGACTTGTCGTCAATTCACCGATTACCTAAACCTCCAAAATAAAGGAGTTCGGGGGCCCATCCGATCTCGTAACTTTAGGGGATTCACCTGACAAGATGTCAACTCATTCTATAAATAAGAGAAATACTAACTCCCTTCATGTAATCAATCGGCCCTCCCACGAGACAATGAATGCCCCTAATACCAAGGGTAAGGGCCATGCTAAAGGGTTGGTGGCTCAGTAACCAGAATTGTCTTTTGGCTTACCAATGGGAGCTTGCTTCCCTACTTCTCAAGCTTTGGATGGAAGGTTGTCCTCTGTTAGTATAATTTCTCATGCTACCTAAAAAAATTCTTTGGTAAGTATTGAACTTACTTATTTGAACTCTTACGACCTTGAACTATCTTGTGCTAATTATTTTACTTTGTCTTTGATATGCAGTTTGTGGTAGACTTCATTAATATCCTCAATAATATATCTAAGCAGACGAAGGATAATGCTTACTTGGAGAAGGCATTGGAGGAGGCACAAAAGGCCTTAAATGCTGCCTAGAATAAATCCAAGGAGCAAGACACTAGATGAAGGTTAAAAACACCTAAACGTAATCTTAAAACACAACTAGGTGTAATCATAATAAGTTATTAAAATGACAATCATAACTTGATCAAACAAATTTATATTCACATTAGACTGCCATTTGGAACAATAAGAAAGTTAATTGCATTAATTAAAACATCCAAAAAATGGAAATAATCAACTAAAACATGCATAAAAAGCTAAAAATTCATAAGTAAAATTATATAAATAAAACATCCTAAGGTTGGTTGCATTCTAAGGCCTGAGTATCTCCCTGCCCTCCTGCACTCTATTGTTTCAAGATGGTAGGTTTCCCGGAGGTCATTTTTAATTATTTTGAATGGTCCTTCCTGGTTAGGTCCTAACTTTCCATTTAACGTCTTCTTTGAACTGCCAATAACTTTCCTCGATACGTAGTTTTTAACTTGAAACTTTCTCGGATTGAGACCTTTGTTGTACTACTTTGCCAACTGTTATTGGTAGGACACCAGTATCATAAAGCCTTGTTCTTTTCTTTTATCGTCTAGGTTGATCTCGGTTATAATGATCTTGTTGTTCACATTCTAATCAGTGGTGATTATCCTCATGATCGATAGACCTGCTTCCAACAGTATTATGGCTTCCATTCTATAAGTTAAGGTAAAAGGAGTTTCCCTGATTGACTTCTTGGGAGTAGTTCTTTATTCCTAGATGACAGGAGGAAGATTGTCTATACACCTTTTATTTTTGCCAATCTATTCTTTTTTTCGTCGATCATAGTTTTTTTGGAGGACTGAGCCTGCCCTTTGCTCTGAGAATAGGTGATCGAGCTATATTAGTGTTCGATGTCATGGATATTATAAAATTCTTGGAATGGTCCTGATATGCCCCAAGTGTAACCTCGGCCTAGAGACACCAACCTCGACCGAGATCATGGCAAACATTGGACGAGTCTTGGGCACGCGATATCGCCCCTCGGCCATATCAAGGTCGGCCCAGGCCGACACTACTATGAGCCTATCTAAGGGACGTCATGAGGATCAACAGCACTCGCATATGCCTTGAAATGGCAACCTCGGCCATACATAGGCCGAGCCAGTAGGAAGTCACCAGCAACCTCGTCAATCCACCAGTTCAACCTCATATCAGGCCGACCCTGTCCATTGTCTCGGCTAGGACTAGGCCGAGACCTCCATGGAATCCTCGGACTGAACAGGTATCAAGACTCACCAACCTCGGCCTTGGTGAGGCCGAGGTCATACCCCATATGTGATAGCCGAGAACCTGCTGACTTATGGATAAGGACACGTGGACACAAATCAATTACAACAAGATTATTCCCCACACGTGGGGAGAATATTTCATCATCATTCTCTACATGTGACAGTGACATATGGCACTCCCACATTGGTGAGGTAACCACACACATGCTCATTGCATGCATAGGGGGTACATTACACCCCCTAGGTACTATATATAGAGGTCATCCTCTACCTTGCAAAAGGATCCCATATATTCAACCCTAGCTGAAACTCTGTCTAGATACACAGTAGAGAGAGAAAGCTTGAGAGATTGTATCCATGGCCATTAGTGCCTTATTGTAGTGAGATTGCACACACACAGTGGACGTAGGCCATTCTAGGCTGAACCACTTATATCCTGGTGTACTCTCCCCTTCTCCTCATCTCATTCTCTTGCCATTTACATAACTATGCTGCCATTGTTGTTCTTAGATTGAGTTTAAAAACACCTTCTCTGGTGGTGCTAATTCCAGCATCATCAGGTCCGCTCTCAAATTGCATCCCATTGTCGATAATGAGCATTTTTTATGGACTAAAATGGGTTATAAATTTCCTCTAGATGAACCTAATCCTGTCATTGTCTCGTATGTTTGCTAAAGGTTCTGCATCTATACACTTAGTGAAGTAATATTTGTCGACTAGGAAGTACTTTTGATTTTTAGGTGTTGTAGGTAGCGGGCATACAATGTCCCACCCCCATTGTGCACAAGTCCATGGCTTGGTCAAGGTCTTGAGGTTGTTGGATGAATGGTGGAGTATGGCAAGAACACTTGACACTTTTTACACTTCTTCACGTAAAAGATGGCGTCCTTTTGCATACAGGGCATCAATATCCTTTATTTATGGATCTAAATGCCAAAGATCTTCCACCTAGAATGACTTCCACAAATCCATTTCTGAAGCTCGTAGCGGACATGGTAAATGTCATTGGGATGCACACATTGAACTATGGCCACATGTAGGAACTCCTATAGATTTTCCCATTACGGGACAGAAAAAACCTAGCATCCTTGACTCTTATTTGGTGACCCTACTTTTTATCAGTAGACAATGTGTCTGCGACACCCCCACTAATTAAATACCGGGTAGATACTCCTTTATGAAATTAATACATAATATCTAGTTGGTTCAGTCTTAGCATCACTGGCGAAAACATTTAATTTATTACTAGCCACCTAATATTTAAAAAGAGAGATGCCAAATTTTATTAATTAAATTAACAATAACCAAGTAATTAAATCAACAACCATCAATCACATAAACAATATAAGGTGAAAACCCAATGAAATGAAATAAACTGAGTCTGGAGTAAACACTCCAATGATAATAATACCAGAGTAAATAAAATCTCAATACAAGAGTCTGAATAAACCAACATCTAAAATAATGAAAGTCTGTATCTATAATCTCTAGATAAGAATGGGCACTATGCCCTAACTGATATGAAAGACCCTGAAGGAACCAAGGATAAATGTGGAGGCGTCTAATACCAAGATCATGTAGCTTCCACAGCAGCTACAGCACGTCATCAGAATGGGACTCCTATGCTTGGCGTCCCTGTGGCTGGGCACCTAAAATGTTTTCACAAAACAAAAATAGATTTGGAGGAAAACGGGTCAGAGCCCGAGGTGAAAACAGTTTAAAAACATAGCAAGTGTTTAAATTACAACTAAACAACACAAATTATAAACATGTTAGTTGCGTACTCTCACATGAGTTTCTCACCTCTCAACTAATGTGCACGCCTAACATATACCCTTAACCCATCCTAGTTATGCCGCTAACTAACTAGTCTGTACCACTCCTGCTTTCGCATTCTGACATAGGGTATCTACTCATAACCCATATTCACAATCATTAAATTACTTATCTCAAGTGTTAATACAATTCTCACATTCTTATCCCATTCAAATATCTTAATTATTCACATCTACTAAACAATAGTGAACCAGTCACAAGTACATATATACATATAAGGCACCCCTAGGCTAAGCTTCGGTGCACACATACTCTGCTATAAAATCCATGTACATCACGTAAGTAAGGATCACGTGTTTCGAATCACTCAGGAACCGTCTCAATACAAATCACACATATTGGAGGCGAACATAGTTCACATACCCATTGTTCACGCAAATACCTACGCTCCCATAGTTAGCTGACTTATCAACTCATATATAAGGCATTCACAGTCCTATGTCCTTAAGGTACCAATCTAAATCCCCCCGAAGGCACACAAAGATAAGATGGCCCTTTTCTCGAAAACCAACCTCCCGTGATAGCAAGTATGGTAGGTATCTCATACATATAATAAATACATACACTAGGCATTCACACAACCTAAGTAATCATATTTCAATATAGGTATTCACACATTCCATCTAGTAAGTCTCGTACGTAGCAATCTTATCCCGAACATCATACGTAATAGATATTTAGCTTGATAACTCTCTCGACGTCAATTTAAGTACTTAAACTTATCCCAAAAGGCTACTAGGTCTCCTATTAGTTTTTAATGTTATCTCAATAACTTAAAGTCCCTCCGTTACTGTTCTTATCCTTACATCATCATTCATTCCCATTATAGTTTCAATTCGAACGATTTCTATCCGTACCTCACTCGATAAACCCTCGTAAGCAATAACATTCAATTCCATAAGGTAAACCATTTTTTCGTGCATCAACTAAGATCCTACTGACCTTAACTAAGTCCCACAATATTAAATTAATCACCCTAAGAATCATTATCAGCCTTGGGATTTTCATTAAACCTTAAGGAAAAACAATCACCAAAAATTAGAAGAGGTCGATCGATCAAAGGAAAGGATAGATCGACATTCTTGGATCGATTGATCGATCAAGCAGGTATTTGCCCATATTGAAAAATCTGTTAACTAGGCTGTTTAATACAGGATTAAACTATTGAAGTAACTCCGAACTATTTTTTGAGGAAACTCTTTTCTTTAAATCAAATCAGTTTAATCACAAGATGTGTTTAATAAAATATGTACGAGATAATTTTAAGATTTGTTAACAAGTTTAGTAAAACAGTTTAAAATAATTAAACTCAGCACAACCACAAGAATGAGATGATGCGATGTAGAAAGATTAAGTACAAGAGATTTTTAACGTGGTAAAACCTTACCCAACTGAGGAAACATCCATGGTGACTTGTAAGTCACAAATCAAAAATCCACTAAAACAAAATATTCAAGTTACAAACTATATAACACACATGTAAACAAATCAGTCTTATACAAGTTAAGAAATGTACCCACTGGTTTTACTTCTAACTTCTCTACAGTTCTAATTGTTGATGTGACTTTCCCAGTTTGCTAACTTCTCCACTTTTTTCCAGTCTTTACGTCGACTCTTGTTGATTCAAGATCTTATAACCAACACTTCTGTGTTGTAGTGTGTCAAGTGTTTGTGATGGTGCTCTAACACATGCATGAACACACACGCGCTTACTTTATACAAACAGTCCTATCAGATTACAAATCAAATCTATATGCAGTGATTTTCAGTTTCTCTCCTCTTAGGAAACAAAAGAACTTTGTTTGACGTTTTAATCAATCCCAGAATCCAAGTTTACCTTTGCTCGGAAGACGGTTCAAGGTCTTAATAAATTTCAAAGGGTTTTGAAAATGTTTTTGAAATTGAAAACCACCGATTGCGATTCCAACTAGGTCAAAAGTCTTGTTTCAAAAGAACTAGAAACATAAAATGATTTGTTGATTCTAGAGTTGAAAAATATTTACAGAAAATAAATCAACAAACTGATTTCTCAAGATGAGAAACTAAATATGAAGATCTAAGTGTAATATAACATAAAATGACCAGATCTATGATTTCTATGAAACAGAAATACAGATCTAACCAAAATGTTTAAGTTAGAAACACGATCTTAAACTCAAGAGGATAAAACTCTTTCATCGACCTTCAAAACCCTTCCAATAATACTCTCAAACACAAGGATGGTGTTTGGTATAGACTATTTTAGGATAAGGGAGATTAGGGTTTGAAAACACGTTAGGGTTTCTCTTTCTTTTTTTTTCTCTCTTCTCTCTCTTCTCTCGTCTCTCTCTGGTTAGACGAAGTGGAAAAATTTCTCAGATGCAAAGGCTACGCTTCCTTTTATACTGAGGGACAAAGATTCGAGAAGGCTGTTCAAAATCAAGGGTTGAGATTTGGTCTTGCCAAATTGACTTTGATCCAACAGTGAACTAAAGGCGGTGAGTTATAAGGCTTCTAATTGGTTGAGAAGGGTTTCACATGGATTGGCTTCAAACACATGCAGAGAGTTTATAACAACGATCCAAGGTCTGATAATGGACCACAGTTTTGAGTCTTTAAAGAAACACAAATCCAACCGATATAAGGGAGACAGGTGTAGGGTTGAGATTAAGCCTCACATGCGTGTTACAAAATATTTACACAGGCACCCTATAGTCTTTAGCGCTTTCGGTTCCTACCTAAACCAACTTTTAGGTTTAAAACCATAAAACTAGAAATTACAGAATGACCCCAAAAGCTTTTTAATCCATATTTTAATTTCCAAAAAAATCATTAAAAATCATTTAAAAATTCTCAAAAATTATTAAAATTAATTTTAAATGGGATTAAACACACACAAATCTCACACATTCAATTTATGCACTATATATGTAATGCATGAAATCCTAATGTGTGTGAATGATTGTGAATATACATTTAATCAATCAAATAAGAGGAATGAAGAGTAGAGTAGTGTCTGAGGCTTTTTGGATTCTAGGGAATGGACACAATTTTGTCACTATTTCCAAACTAGATGAGCACTTATACAATGTAGACTCAAGTGAGTCAAGAGTATAGGGTGCTTCAATCTCACCCTTTGGAAATATGATACAAAATCTCCTTTGAGTCATCTAGCACTCGTAGGGAAACAAAGAAATAAGGAAAAACCTATTCCTAAAAAAAATTTATCTACCCATTTCCTAGAAAAGAAAATTACATAACTCAACAAATTACAAATAAATACCCTAATCACATCTGTTGAATACAACTGTATAGAATCCTGCAAATAATCACTAAGATCAAGCTTATTAAAAAAATGTACAAAAATGAACTCAGAAGACTCAAATTTCTCCCCCATTTTGTCTCAAATGGACAAAGGAGTATATCATATGCAGGTTTGGTATACCCAAGGTGATTTTAACATATAATGGAAAGAAATTCGTATGCAAGGAAATGTCCATCCTCACAGACAGATATAAAATTGTGAATAATAGCTCAACCATCTCCTACCCCAAGGGCAATGGCCAAGCAGAGGCTACCAATAAAACCCTGATAAACATTTTGAAGAAAATGCTAGAGGATATGCCAGGGGCATGGGATGAGAAGTTGCCTATGATGTTATGGGATTATCGTACTTCGAAGAGAAAGCCGACAGGGTTCATTCCATTCTCCCTAGTATACGGGATCGAAGTTGTCCTACCAGTGGAGCTAGTGGTACCTTCAGCCAGAATTTCTCTCAGCAATGGGCTCATCCCTGACCCAAGGCATGTGAAGCTAGAGGCACTGGACGAGCATAAAGACAAGGCAAAGGAGAATTTCAAAGTCTACACCCAGCAACTGTCCAGGGCCTACAAGAACTTGGTCAAGCCTAGAGAGTTCCAGGTGGGAGATTTAGTCCTGCGAGCATCCACTCACCATCTCCGCAGCATGTCGGTGTCAAAGTTCAAACCAAACTGGGAAGGCCCCTTTGTCGTCAGAGGAGTAGGGAAGTCGGGCTGCTGTCAAATCTCAGATTCAGAGAGTGATTGCCTCTAGTCCATTAACTGCAAGTGGCTGAAGAGGTACTATACTTAGTAACAGCTAATAAATTTTTTGTGTTTGTCATGTCTGTAATGGATTTTGAGGATTGATCCTATAACAGAAAAAAAAATTAAAAAAAAAAAAATTTTAAGCAATACCACATTGTAAACAGTGCACAAAAGTAAAGGAATGAAATAGCAATTTTCTGATCATTGTTGACGCTTGCTTTGTTTACTCATCTATATATATACATAAATATATATACACTTCCTACTAAGTTAGAAGAGAGTACATAAAAAAAATTAAGAACTTTGCTCACTACACTCGGGAGGTAAGTCCATCCTAAAAGAAAGTATAATTAGCAAAGTCCCCCAGACATAAATTAATAGAAAATGTAGAGGAGGGTTAAATTCCTCCTCTTTAATGTTTCAAAGAACAGTGAAGCTCTTAAAGAGAATAGAGCAAGGACCCCAAAGACTAGGGGCTAGCTAATTAAAATATTTTTTTCTTAATGAAACCAAACTTGAAGGAAGGAGACAGGGGTCACCCCCCCCCCCCCTCCAACCTAACCTTTATGATCATAAGTAATAATGTGCAGGAATACTCCCACAGACATGAGGGGTGATCCAAGACAGTAACATGCAAATACCTCACAGTTACAAGAGGTGCATTTTCAAATAAAAAATAAAAATAAAAGTACAATGTATATATATACATAACTTGCTCATATTAATGCAAGTACCCCGCAGTATATGGGATAACCATCAGTAGGCCAAATGCTCGCAGAAATTAGAACAAGTCATATAAAACAAACACCCACAATATAAATGGTTAACAATGGAAAAGAAAAGTGCAGAAGAAACAAAGTGTCATTACTCTCATTCATGAACGATCAGTGATGTACACATAGAATTTTGAGCACTACAAAGCAAGAAGTAGCCGATCCGCTAGAAATTACAAAAAATAAATCATCACGAGCGATGGCGCCGGCATACGACGGACCAGCCTCCCGTAGAAAATCTTCCTCCAACCTGGTGAATTTAGCCTCGTTCTCCTCATCACCAGACTCAAGTCTGGCGAGCTTCACCTGCACTAATGCGATCTGACTCCAGATTCTCGTAGCCTCAGCCTGCCGCTGCTCGACCCTAGACTGTCGAAAAGTGTGAAATCTCACTATCTTCCGAAAAGGAACACTCAGAAAGTAGCGAACTCCTGTATCAAGCCAATCCAAACGAAAATGATTGAACTGCTGCAAGTCGCGAAGAGCGTCCAAGAATAGTGAAATAAAAGATCTGGTTAGTTTAGCAGGGGTGGTAGCTAAGAACTCATGAATATGGCTGGCAAGAGCCTTCAGGTTGAAGGTCGTGAGACTGTCAATCTGAAGAATGCTCTGAGGAGTGAATGTCTCGAGGTGGTGCTCTAAGATGAGATCCAAGAGCTTACGCTCATGTGTCCTGAATCGTCCTAGTAACTCCTCACGCCATAGTCTACCCGCAATGGTTGCAGTATCCTCTACTTCATCATCGCCGTCAGAATGGCGAGACCCTACCTCAGAAGGAAGGAAAGAAGACTCTCCACCAGAATCAGTGTCACCGACCAGGGGAGTGGCCTCAGAACTATGATCTCTCTTGGTAGCCATCCCCCGGCTAGACTCCACACTCATCGAAGTAATCTCATGCACCTAGAAACAATGGGACAAAGGTGAAATGAGAACACTTGCACGGTATACGCAAGAAAAAAAGAGGGGAATAGTGAAAAGAGGGGGTATGCTAGTTTAATACCTCTCTCGCAGTTGCCCCATTGCCAGACTCCACAGTCATCGTAGTAATCTCATGCACCTGGAAACAATGGGACAAAGGTGAAATGAGAACACTTGCACAGTATACGCAAGAAGAAAATAGGGGAACAATAAAAAGAGGAGGTATGCTAGTTTAATACCTCTCTCACAGTTACCCCACCGCCAGACTCCACGGTCATAGAAGTAATCTCATTCACCTGGAAACAATGAGACAAAGGTGAAATGGTAACACTTGTATAGTATACGCAAGAAGAAAATAGGGGAATAGTAAAAATAGGGGGTATGCTAGTTTAATACCTCTCTCGCAGTTACCCCACCGCCAGACTCCACAGTCATCGGAGTAATCTCATGCACCTGGAAACAATGGGACAAAGGTGAAATGAGAACACTTGCACAGTATACGCAATAAGAAACGAGGGGAATGAAAAAAAAAGGGGGGTATGCTAGTTTAATACCTCTCTCGCAGTTGCTCCACTGCCAGACTCCACAGTCATCGGAGTAATCTCATGCGCCTGGAAACAATGGGACAAAGGTGAAATGAGAACACTTGCACAGTATAAGCAAGAAGAAAAGAGGGGAATGGTAAAAAGAGGGGGTATGCTAGTTTAATACCTCTCTCACAGTTGCCCCACCGCCAGACTCCACAGTCATCGGAGTAATCTCATCCACCTGGAAATAATGAGACAAAGGTGAAATGAGAACACTTGCACAGTATACACAAGAAGAAAAGAGGGGAATGAAAAAAAAGGGGGGGTATGCTAGTTTAATACCTCTCTCGCAGTCGCCCCACTGCGAGACTCCATAGTCATCGGAGTAATATCATTCACCTGAAAATAATGAGATAAAGGTGAAATGAGAGCACTTGCACAGTATACGCAAGAAGAAAAGAGGGGAATAGTGAAAAGAGGGGGTATGCTAGTTTAGTACCTCTCTCGCAACCACCCCACTCTCAGACTCCACAAATATCGAATAAACCTTATCAGACTCCATAGTCATCGGAGCAACGTCACTCACCTAAAAACAATGCAACAAGGGTGAAGATGGGAATGCTTGCACAGGTTAAACAAAATAATAAAGATGTAAGAATGACAAAAGGGAAATGGATACCCATATGCACTGTACTTGAGTAACGCTCTCCATAGCAGGCAAAGGAGGAGGCGCAGGGGCTTACAAAGTGGCCGCCACACTAGCCGATGCTCCTATAGGGGTTGTCTCAGTAACCAGTGCTACTGAAGAGGTGGCCTCAGACTCAGGTGCTCCTAAAAGAGATACCTCAAAGATGGTAGTCACAACGGGTGCTCCTAAAGGGGATATCTCAGTAACCAGTGTTCCTAAAGAGGCGACCTCGACCACAGGCACTTTCGAAGGAGCAACCTCAGCGACGGCAGTCGCAGTGGATAGGTGAGGCTGCAAATGAGAAGAAAGAGTAAGAGTTAATAAATTATCTTCCTCATAAATGAAAGGACATCTCAATTAAAAGAAAAAAAAGAGGAAATTCCTCAATAGAGCAGTAAAGATAGCTACCTGAAGAGGTACAATAATAAGGCAAGTTGACCCACGCATAGGGGCCGCTGAAGAGACAATAGCAGGAGCCACTGTCGAAATAGCACCAAGGGATAACTGCAACAGAAGTAAAAAGGAATATGATAAGTACGGGCTGAATAGGAAATATATGTCTAACTAAGAAAATATGAAAGTACTTGAGCCCCATCCAATGGGGAAAAGCAAAAAAAGATGGTCGTCATAGCAGGGGCTGTGTTGATAGGCTGCAAAGAATAAAAACATGTTATTCATCACATGTTCGAGGAAAAAGAGATTCCATGCTCGAATGAAAAGGCCTAACCTGAAGCATGGGCTCGCTAGTTGAAGCCACAGTAAATATTGGGCCGCGAGAGATTGCCTGAACTAATGGTCTACCATCCATATATATGTGGACCCGGGGGATAGAAATCCTCCCCGAAGAGGATAAACCTGGGATAGTAACATCAGATAAGGGAAGAGTCCCTCCCTGAGAAGAAAGTCCAAAAGTCATCGGTACCCACGAAAATATAAAAGGCTAAAATATATAAAGTGCCTATTACTGAAAGGACACAAACTTTCGAAAATACATACCTTGGATGAGGAGGTGTCTAGGGGCTCAGCTATGGGAGTGCCCACTGCCGAAGTAAGAGAAGACGAAATGACAACGCCGGAAGGCACAATCCTCTACACATTGTAAATGGGTAAATAAAAGGAAGAAGTAAAAAGGAAAAGGGCACAATGAAAGTTTTGAAAATAGGGCATACCTGAGCAGAAGGAAAAGTTACGGAAGTGGTCCTGGTGCTGGTAAGGTGCACAGATGAAAGCTGCAGGAAAATGCCAGCATACACAACCAAATATGTAATTAGCAGATTAACAAATTTCATTAGATGGTAAAAGAAATAAGCAAATATCAAACCTCTCTAAAAAGGCCCTGGGAAGAAACTAGCGTAGAATTCCTCTCCCGCTGAAAAGGCGTCAGCCGTAATGGGGGAAGAGGAGAACTACTTGCCTCCATGGAAATGACCTATAAAATATGACAAAATAATTTTATTAAGAAATAAAATAATGAGGGGAAGAAAGAAAATCATATACATAAAATTTCCAACAAAGGGGAACACTTACAGCAGTAGGGCGCGTAGTCTGGCCATAAGGGAGAGGTCAGGTGGTGGAGCTAACTCCCTCAGGAGAATGGGATGCTTCATCATCACTGGAAGACTCTCTCGAGACTTATAACAAAGCATAAGCGTAAGTAGTGCCTTCGATATGGAAACCCAATCCGCCCATATCACCCGAAGAAGAACTATGGTCATCATAGGAAGGGGTGCTTCCATAATCAACTAGTTCCTCTTCCAATGAAAGCGAGGTAGATCCAGGAGGTGAAACTCCGAGAGAATTAATTCCACTAAGTAAAGAATGTTGGGATATAGTACCTTCTGCGATGGGAATAGACGCGACTCACGCCTCCTGGGAACAAAGGCCCAATGCTCCGTAACCTTTCTCTTTCACAACTTGGTAAGTCTCCTCCACCCCGAGATAATTAGTATCAGACCCTTGGTCCACCAGGGAGGAGGCATCCATGCTAGCACCATTTCATTTCTTATTCTTTGCATCCCGGGTCCTCACAGGAGAAAAGGGAGGAGAAGCGGTAGTAGTAGTAGTAGTAGTAGTAATAGGAATAAAATTAGATACATCCGGCTCAGGATGCTTCCTTTTATTTATGGTAGAGATGCCTACTTTCCCTCTGCTTTTTGATCGGATCCTAGACTTCACAGGGGGAGCTCAGTTGGCAGATGCTGAAGTGACTCGTCGAGAAGAGGCTGCACTAAAATGGGAATGACCTGGGAGTGGTGCTGAGAAACTAAGGATCTTTCTGTGTCCGCCTGACCAAAAACTGGGCTTTTATATATTTAACTCGGTTATTCTCATGAGGGGGACCAACTACACATTTTTGGATAAGACGAACCTATCGCTGCCAAAGTAGGAACCAGGATGAAGTAAACGAAGGATGATAATCGTAGAGAGGCACGTAGAGGCCTCCTAAACTACTGACTCTACGGAACAGTCCCTGGAGAGTGAAGTTGGTGCACGCCTCTAAAAATGCCTCAGAAGGATCGATGTAGGTAGGAAGAGGAGAGGAGTGAATGCCCTGGTCATAGCCAAACTGTCGTCTTGCCCTCTCAGAATGATAGAACTCAGCTCGCGGACCCAACTCGGTTCAAGAAGGGAGGTGGCATGGTAAGAGCATCGTCACCACAATAATATGAGGACAGGTGGAAACAGACCCCACTGCTTAAGGGAAATAGAAAGTCCCGCCATCGCCAGAGAAAGAAAGCCAGCTGAAAGTGCCCCCGGGGCGCTTGGTATAAGACCGAAACTCAAACTCCTCAATATCATCAATAAATATTCCCAAAGATTTCTTGGGAATTTTCTTGTGCCATTAGAGAAGTCGCGCAGCATCGCTATGACAGGCATGAGCCCCTGAAGTAAAGTGGGGGAAATGCTCAAATAAAAAGGCCATTAAGAAAACGGTATTTGCGTAATTAGCAACATCATACCGATCGCAAGACCTCTCTACATTTATATGTTCTCGGTCCATCCAGGTGTAAAGGAAACCCAAAGTCAAGGCGGCCATAGGTATTGACCTGTCGCGAGATAATCGTACTGTCAATTTAAAAAGAAGTTCGCGAGGAGAATCTTTGGGCTTACCTGGCAGAAGGAACCGAGTCAGAAATACAACTAAGAAAGCATCTAGATGTGAAGGAGAGTTGAGCTTGGGGCCATCCTGGGTCCTGGGGGCTACGCGGGAAGTCTCCCCCTTCTACAACTACTCAAAATCTCTGAACCAGTACCTTTGCCATTTGGCAAAGGAATGCTTGGAATGACCAGTTATATTTATAGCTATATATTTCGAGTACTCCCCGAGAGCTGACTGTAGATCCGCCACCATCTCCTGCTCTAAAGGATCCTCGCAGTCATCAGAAAATACCTGTTTCCCAAAGAAAGGAAGAGCATACAATTCACATACATCCTCTAGGGTGATGGTAAATTCTCCCCAGCCTGAGACGAAGGTGTGAGACTCCATACTCCACCGAGACAGTAAAATATTGAGCGAAGAAATATTCTTAGACACTGTGCAGGACTTCAGGCTACTGATGGCGGTAAAAAAGACCCACTTCCCTAAGAATATCCGTATAATCATGAACACCCAGAACATAGTCAACCCATCTAGCCCACTCCTTCGTGGCACCCACCCGCAGTTTTAACTTCAATATTGGAATAAGGAAAATCACTGCGATCGACTCGGACTCGGAGAATAGAGTCTGGAGAAATAGTAAGGGGATCGACAGACTCACTTAACCCCACGTGAGGGCGCTCGAGAACAGTCTCAGAAAATTTTTCCTCAAATTCGGAAAGAGAAACCATGAAGTTGTCAGCTGGACCAAAAAAAGGGGCACGGCGTTAAATACCAAAATCCTTCCCTTGGCGAATGCACATATAGTCCTTCCATGCCTGAGAAGAGGATGACATAGCTGAAGAACTACCAAGGGCCATTGGCTCAAGAAAAGAACTAACCCCCGTAAAAACACCAAATTGCGAGCAACCTTGGGTGTCCCTCGCCGCCAAAAAAGGAGTGGAAGGGGAAACCCTTATAGAAATGAAAAATTGTGAAATGGGCGAGGAGCCCTGGGTATCCGTGGCAGTAGCATCTAACAATGAGGAACCCTTGGCAGTGGCTCCCATGATTGAAGTCCCAAAAGGTGATAAACCTCTAATCCCCAAATCGCCAACACAGGATGAACTCACCAGCAAAGGGGGTAGCGAGGAACCTTCAGTTAGCAGCACATTCTTCATAACGCCAGCAGTTGGCGAGACACCCTGGGTCGTGGAACCCTCGACCCGACAAGAGGTCGAGACCCCCCCCCCACTTGAAACAAATTTCAAATTGCGCATTTCCCCAAATGAAACACAACCAGTCGAGGAACCGTCAACAACACCTTGGGTCGAGATACCACCAGCCGCTAACAGTGGATTTGGCGAGGGACCCTCGGTTATGTGACATGATGAACCAATACCAGCGTAGGTGGGGATAGATGCACCCTTAGAGGTCAAAACGACGTGCGAAGAACCCCAGGAAGAATTGACCGTTTGTGAAAAATTCCCCTTATCACAGATAGCAACAGGCCCCCCATTGATAGGTTTCGAGACACCCGAAGCAGAAAAATCAAATGGCAAGGAACCCATAATAATACTTGCAATCGCCGAGGCACCCCCAACCATAAATGATTGATTCGATGAGGAACCCTTTATATCTAGGGCAACGCGCGAGGAGCCACTGCCAACGCTAGCATATGTCGAGACACCCTTAGAGGAGAAATCGTTGTACGAGGAATCTCCAGAAAAATTGATCACTTATGAGAGACCCTCGTGCGTGGAAGCAGCGTGTGAGGAACCCTGGGGTGTGGACTCCGTGTGCGAGATGCCTTGAACGGTGCGCGATAAGTTTTGCTCAAAAATGTTAACAGTGCACGAGGAACCCTCGCCTCCTATCACAAATAGCGAGGGACCACCATCATCTTTATCCCCACACTTGAAATCATTCCCAGTGAAAACCCTCAACTCAGACACGTTACCAATTAAAAGACTACTGATCGCCGAAAGAAGATTAACGGATGTCTCGGAGACAGAACCACCATGAGTGGTAGCCATGGCGACGGTATTAGATGGTGACGGTGAAGACAGAAAAAGGGAAGTGGGGATCGACCCTATCATAATAGGAAGCAAGTCGTCGGTGATATGAGAAGAAACGTCTGAAGGTGCAGAGTCCATTAATGGTGGATTTGATTAAAATGTAAAAAAAAATTGAGGGCTATGGTGCTTTAAATTTTTTTCTCTTACTTTCTCTCACTACAAACTTAAAGACTCTTTATGATGGCTTTGAAGAAGATGAAAGAGTTTAAGAAGGCATTATGTTTTTTTACACTAAAGTGGGAAAACGTACACGAAGGCAAAAAGGTTGTGGCATTTTTCCCCCAAATGATGAGATGATAGTTCCCACACTGACGCGTGGGTTCTCGAAAATAAAAAACCTCGGATGAAGGGACACTGAATTTAATGATCCTAGTGTCCATCTAAAAAATAATAACAATAAAAAAAACTATTAAAATTGACTTTATGGCGTACAAAGTTTTTTTGGTCTACCCAACCCAAAATAATTTGCACGAGGGGCTAATGTAGAAGAGTGTCTACCTACAAAAAAATTGAAATACTTTTTTTGGAGATATTGAGAGGACCCCACCTAGGCCACTGCGGAAGCGCAAGATTGAGAAGTGCCATTGCAAGGGTCACTGCATAAATGACATTCGAGAAGTGCCACCGCAAGGGTCACTGTGAAAATGACATTTGAAGAAGTGCCCCACAAAGGCCACTGCAGAAGTCTCGAATTGAGAAGGGCCACTGCAAGGGTCACTACAGAAATGACATTTGAGAAGTGACACCGTAAGGGTCACTACAGAAATGATATTCGAGAAGTGCCCCGTAAGGGCAACTGCAGAAGTCCAGGATTGAGAACGGTCGCCATAAGGGTCACTACAGAAATGACATTCGTGAAGTTCCACCGCAAGGGTCACTGCGGAAATGACATTTAAGAAGTACCGCGTAAGGGCCACTGCAGAAGTCCAGGATTGAGAAGGGCTGCCACCTCAAGGGTCACTGCAGAAATGACATTTAAGAAGTTCCCCGCAAGGGCCACTGCAAAAGTCCAAGATTGAGAAGGGTCGCCGCAAGGGTCACTACGGAAATGACATTCGAGAAGTGCCACCGCAAAGGTCATTGCAGAAATGACATTTGAGAAGTGCCCCACAAGGGCTACTGTAGAAGTCCAAGATTGAGAAGGGCCGCCCACAAGGATCACTGCGAAAATGACATTCGAGAAGTTCCACCATAAGAGTCACTGCAGAAATGACATTTGAGAAGTGCCCTGTAAGGGCCACTGCAGAAGTTCAAGATTGAGAAGGGCCGCCGCAAGGGTCATTGCGGAAACGACATTCGAGAAGTGCCACTGCAAGGGTCACTGCAGAAATGACATTTGAGAAGTTCCCCATAAGGGCCACTACAGAAGTCTAAGTTTGAGAAGGACCGACGCAAGGGTCATTGCAAAAATGACATTCGAGAAGTGCCACCGCAAGGGTCACTGCAGAAATAACATTTGAGAAGTTCCCCGCAAGGGCCACTGCAGAAGTCCAAGATTGAGAAAGGCCACCGCAAGGGTCACTGCAGAAATGACATTTGAGAAGTGCCACCACAAGGGACACTGCAGAAATGACATTTGAGAAGTGCCCCGAAAGGGCCACTGCAGAAGTTTAAAATTGAGAAGGGCCTCCACAAGGGTCACTGTGAAAATGACATTCGAGAAGTGCCACCGCAAGGGTCACTGCAGAAATGACATTTGAAGTACCCCGCAAAGGCCACTGCAGAAGTCCAAGGAATTGTGATTCGAGAAGTTCCACCACGAGGGTCACTGCAGAAATGACATTTGAAGAAGTACCCCACAAGGGCCACTATAGAAATGGCATTTGAGACGGAACCTCCCAAGTCTTCTTTAACAGCAAAAATGATGTTTGAGAAGGAACCCCCCACTAGGGTGCCTCAACAACAGAAACTTACAGGGGAGGAGGGACCTGCAAAGTCCTTCCCTCCCACAGTTCCCAGAAAACCAAGTTAAGATGATGGGGTGTCTATCATAAGCAACCCCTCATCATGAAAAAGAACAGATTTACTAACACTTATTTTCTTGTACAGGTTGACTAGTTGAGCAAGCAGGGCTCAAGTAGGCCAGTCGGGACCTCCTGGGAGCTTTGGTTTGGTGACTGAGGGACAAGGTATGTTGAGCAAGCTCAACCACTTAGCACTATAGGATTGAAAGAATACTAGTAGAAGACCTAGCAGTCACTCAAGACTACAAACACTTCACACTTGGTCACAAGTGAAGTAAGAAGGCAAAGAGCCGGCTGCTCACAAGGAATAAACTCTTTATAAAAAATGACTTTTCTAGAAGAGGGGGTCGTCGAGGTCCCTCTTAAGGAAAAATAATGGTTTTAGAAGAAAGGGGTCCTTAAGGCCCCCTCTCTCAAGATTTGCAAAATTTCACCACAAGTTGCCGTTTCAAAAGATATTTACCAAATCAGATATCTTATCTTCATTAGGAGACATATGTGCTTTTTGACTTTGGTTGGCGCCAAGTGGTGCCTATAGGAGGGGAAGGGCTGCCTGTAGGTAGGGACAAATGGTACACATCATATATTGTTCCCTACCCTCTCAATTTTGGCGCCCAAAAATATCAACTCAACCCTAATGCCCAAGTATAAATAGACCTTTGGGCAAGGTCAATAGGACACATAATTTAAATTGCACTATTACTCTGCTAAAACCACACCAGACCTACCTAGTATTCTCTCCCTATTCATTCTCTTAGTGCTGAGTGCCTTGTTCTTTCACTCCCCACTGACTGCCATCATTCTCAGGCATTTCCCTTGAGAAAATTACTATTTTTTGCTGTGAAAGTTCATCTTCTTGCAATGAGTGAGTTGAAGCTTGAGTTTCATTATTACCAGAAGGAGAAAGTTTCTTGATAAGTTGCACCAGAAGACCTTGTAGTCAGTGTCCATTGGATTGGGTCACGTCTCACCCTTTCTAGTTATTCATAGACCCCAGTCTCACTACCCTCCTACAAGCACAAACTATTCCTATCGATTTACGCAAAGCAATAAACCTATTGTAATCCAAAGGTTTGGTAAATATATTTGTGATTTGCAAATCAGTAGGAAGATAATTGATTTCTAATTCCTTAGTTTCAACTAATTCGCGTATAAAGTGATGTCGAATTTTTATATGTTTGGTTCGCGAGTGTTTAACAGGATTTTTATAGATATTGATCTCACTTTGATTACCACAATAGAGATGTAATTGATCTTATTGAATACCATAATCTTTTAGCATTTTCTTAATCCAAAGTAATTGGGCACAGCAACTACCAGCAGCTATGTACTCAGATTCCGCTGTAGATAAAGAAGTGCAGTTTTGTTTCTTACTATTCCATTCGACCAAATTGTTACCGATATAATAGCAAGCTCCTGATGTGCTCTTACTATCATCAGTAAACCCTACCCAATCGACATCCGTGTATCCAATTATAGTACTAGGAGTATTATTGGTGTACCCAAGTCCTAAATGTAGAGTGCTTTTTATGTATTTTATGACTCTTTTAACACATACTATATGGCTCTCTTTAGGACTGTTTTGATAATGGTCACACACGAAAACAGCGTACATAATATCAGGACGCGAGGCAGTAAGGTATAGTAAGGTTCCTATCATACTATGATTTAGAGTAGGATCTACAGATTTTCCACTCTCATCCTTAGATAATTTTACCGTAGTACTCATGGGAGTTTTAGCTTCTTTGGCAGTTTCAAGGCCGAATTTTTTGACAATCTCTAAAGCATACTTAGATCACGAAACAAATAATCCTTCTGAATTCTTTTTGACTTGAAGACCCAAGAAAAAATGCAACTCCCCCATAAGAGACATTTGAAATTCTTTATGCATAATTTGAGAAAAGGATTTAACTTCTGAGGGAGATGTTGATCCAAAGATGATATCGTCAACATAAACTTGAGCTATAGTAATATGTTTGTCAAAATGTTTGACAAAAAGGATTTGATCATTTCCACATCTCTTAAAACCTTTATCTGAGAGAAAATTGGAAAGGCGCTCATATCAGGTTCTTGGCGCTTGTTTTAGGCCATATAAAGCCTTTTTTAGACGAAAAACATGATTTGGATATTGAAGGTCAATGAAACCTTTTGGTTCTTTTACATGGGTTTCCTCAGTCAAGATTCTATTAAGAAAGGCAAATTTGACATCCATTTGGTAAAGCATAAAATGTAAGTGACAAGTTATTGTGAAAAGAAGACGAACAGATTCTAATCGAGTAACAGGTGCAAAAGTCTCGTTAAAATCTATTCCTTCAATTTGAGAGTAACCTTGAGCAACTAATCTAGCTTTGTTTCTAATGATTATCCCACTTTCATCAGATTTATTTTTAAATATCCAACGTGTGCCAATAACCTTTTTGTGATCAGACCTAGGTACAAGATACCAAACATCATGAATGACAAATTGAAGTAGTTCTTCCTGCATGGCAGAAATCCAATGAGGATCATTCAATGCATCATTTACATTCTTTGGTTCCATAGGGGAAACAAAAAATATGCATAATGAGCATAGTTTCTTATTTGAGATCTTGTACGTACAGGCTCACTAGGGTTACCAACAACGTTATCTATGGGATGGTCTTTAGAAACCCAGTTAGGTACTTCAGGTGTCTCAATTGGTAAAGAATCATATATTTCTGGAGTGTCATTTTCTAAAACATTTTCAGACTCTTTCATAATAGTTGGTTCTCCAGTCTTACTCTCAATAGTAGTGTCACTTACAATAACGTTTATAGATTCCATTAAGGTCTTAGTGCGAAGATTATAGACGCGGTATGCTCTACTATCGGGAGAATATCATAGAAAGATAGATTTATCTCCACGAGTCTCAAATTTGGATAAGTGTTCTCTGTCTTTGCAGATATAACACGCACTACCAAAGGTTCTAAGGTACTTCAGATTGGGCTTTTTCCCATACTGTAGTTCGTAAGGAGTTTGTTTATAATTCTTCCTAAGATAGACCCTATTGATGATGTGATATGCAGTTCTAATAGATTTTACACAAAAGTATTTAGGTAGGCACTTGGAATGAATCATAACACGTCCCATCTCTTGATGAGTACGATTCTAACGCTCGAAAACTCCATTTTGTTGAAGAGTCTTAGGGGAACTAAATTCATGTTTGTAACCATTATAGTCACAATATTCTATAATACCAGTGTTTATTAATTCTCCACCTCTATCACTACGAATTCTATTTACTTAAGTGTCCTTCTCATTTTCAATTCGAAGTAAAATTTTCAAAAAGTTTGAAAAGTATCAGACTTTTGTTTTAAGAAGGCTACCCAAGTAAATCCGGTGAGGTCATCAACCATAATAAGAATGTAACTGTGTTCACAAAGACTAACAGTTCGAGAAGGACCCATTAGGTCCATATGGATGAGCTCCAAGGGTTTAGAGGTAAGGATATCTTTAACTTTCCTATGAGGGGCCTTAATAATTTTTCCTTCCTGACATGACCCGCAAATAATATTAAAAATAGGTTTGATCTTAGGAATACGTCTAACTATTTCTTGTTAAGATAATCTACTAAGATTTTTGTAATTTATATGACCCATTCGATTTTTACATATCTCATTGTCATCCATTCTGGCAATGTTACAGACCTCAGTACTGTTCTGGACAGTATAACAATTGTCAAGAGTCTCGAGTCCTGTAATTATGCACTCGCCTTTTTAATTTAAAATTTTGCAATTATTCTTTGAAAAGGTGACAGTATGATTTGAGTCACAAAATTGTGAGATACTAAGTAGATTAGCCTTAAGACCTTTTACTAGAAGAACATTTTCAAGTAAAGGTAATCCATCTTCTTGGAGTGTTCCTTTACCAATGATTTGAGATGATACACCATCACCAAAAATCACTTTTCCTCCAGCAAAACTGATTTTGTTTAAAAGTTTGGTATCATCCCCAGTCATCTGCTTTGAACATCCGGAGTCTAAATACCAACCAGAGGGAGTGTGTTCAGCTTTTAAAGCAGTAATCACAATATTACACTTTATCTGGGGCAATAGCTCATCTTTTCTAACCCAAATAGCTCTTGTTTTTTATTTTACGCTTATTTGCTCTCATTTGATAAAATTTGCGAGCATTAGATTTTTGTTGAAAGATGTTTTGCGGATGAGTTTGAATAAAGTAGGAGCATTTGGTTTAGGAAAGTGTCTAGGAATACTTCTTGGAAATTATCTTTTCGGTTTGGTCTTTATCTTTTTATAGTTAGAGTTTTTGACTGGTTGTCTAGGCAGAACATAATTGTTACGACTTCTCCTAGTATAGTTAAAGTTCTGATATACAGGAGTGTTACAGACAGGGTTTACTAAGCGCCTAGAATAGCAACCTTCGAATGAATGACAGTATAAGTCACAGAATGAGCAATACAGATTGCTTGAAGAGGGAATATCCTTAGGAAAATCTTTAAACATAGGCTTCATGGAATTTTAGGGTTAAACCTTACTCCTAGGAAGTACAGTATGAAAAGAAGAATCACTTTTCCTAAAGGGGGCAGACATATTTAGTCTTTGGTAAAATTTCACACTTAGAGTTACTTCATTACCCAATATCAAACTTTTGTTATTTTTCATCAAACTCATTTTTCAGAGAATGAAAATCTAGACAAGTTTCTATAGGTCTTTTGCCTCCTGACACAAACTTCATTGGTTCAAAGTTTTTAGTTCGTGACTTTAAATTTGGGAAAAACCCTATTCCAGTTCGATCATCAGAATTGATTTTTGAATCAGCAACAAAACCATCAAAACAGTTGGAATTATTTTCAAATTTTGCAATTTTTTTTAAAACAGCTGATGTATTTTCTTTAAATTGTTCCAATTCTAATAATGTCCCTTTATATTTTTTCTCCAGAGTTTCATTTTCTTCAATTTTTGATCAAAAAGTTTGACTTCATTTTCATGAGTTAGACATTAGGTAGTATACTCTTCATCATTAAGTTTAACCATCAGGCTTAGTTCTTCTAGTTTCTTGGTGAGATCTTTAACTATCTTCGCTAGTCTAGTGCTTTTCTTGAGAGTTTTTGCATAAAATGTGTGAATATCATGGAGGTGTTCCGTTTTCGAATCACTAAGTGTAGGGTGTGAAGTGACCCCTAAGGATTCATTTATTAAACTCACAGACACATTGGCATCGTAATTATCGCTTTCCCTTTGACTCACACACCCCGTAGTAGAATTAGCATTGTTATCATAAATTAAATCATCTAAACCAGTAGCAGCATGATTCATAACAACAGAAGTAGAGTTATTATCATCATTCTCATACATAAGCATATTATCATTATAGATTATCTTAGCAAAGAAAGACATGCAAGGATCAAAAGCATCAGATGATTCAGTTTCCTCATTTTCAGAACCACTTGAATCATCCCATGTTTTACAAATGTTGGCCCTAGTATGTTTATTGGGCGTCTTCAATTTCACTCTACAGTCTTGTGTTATATGTCCTAATTTTCCACATCTAAAATATTCAATGTTCTTTAAGTCTTTGTTAGGTCTCGTATAAATATCCTTGTGATGTGTGTCTTGACCTTTCTCGTGAGGTTTGTAATTATATTGAGGTGGATAATTTGGCTTGCCTTGTCTGTTTGCCATTTTATTTCTAAATTTGACAATTTTCTTAAACTGTTTTGACATCAAGGCAATTTGATTATCCAAACTATCTATATCACATTCCTCATCAGAGTCATCATTGGAAATCGTAAGCTCAGGTTTCATCAGCTTAGAGGAAAAACTCAATTTGGAACTAGTATGTTCCCTATGGGACTGGGTCAATTGCTTCTTAAATTCTAATTCCATTTCCACAGTTCTTAGTTTACTACTGAGTAATTCAGGAGTGAGATTTTGGTCACTCATTTCCTCAACAGCATATCTTTTGTTATCAAATTTATGTGGTAATGATCTTAGAATTTTAGAAAGAATTTCATGTTTGTCATAATTTATCCCATTAGCATGCAATTTGGTCACAATGTCAGTCAATTTCATGAAAAAGTCATCAAAGGATTCAGAATCTGACATAATTAGAGAGTTATACTGTTGGACTAGCATCTGTGTTTTAACAGCCTTAACTCTAGTGTCACCTTCATGTCCAGTAATCAGTGTATCCCAAGCTTCTTTAGAAGTGGCACAAGATGAGATCCTTTTGAACTCATGTTCATTTATAGGCATAAAAATGGCCTCATTTCCTTTGTTATTGTTTCGAGAAGCTTGCTTCTCTTCTTGTGTGAATTCACTTAATACTTTCTAAATCCTCTCATTACTTCCTTCAGTGGATGGTTTTGTAGGATAAGTATATCCATTTTCAACAATATCCCAGACATCATCTTCCAAGGTTCCTTGTATGAAAGCAACCATCCTTACTTTTCAGTAAGCAAAGTTGTTCCCATCAAAGAGAAGAGGTCTGGTCAAGTTACCAATTTTTTTATTTTTCTCGTCCATTGTTTGATTTCAAGAAAACAATTTTAGAAACACAAGATCTTTTTAAAATATTTCCAAAGCTCTGATACTAATTGAAAAAGCTATTACTTAGGCCGTTTAATAAAAGATTAAACTATTGAAGTAACTCCGAACTGTTTTTTGAGGAAACTCTTTTCTTTAAATCAAATCAGTTTAATCACAAGATGTGTTTAATAAAATATGTAGGAGATCAGTTCAAGATTTGTTAACATGTTTAGTAAAATAGTTTAAAATAATTAAACTCATCACAACCACAAGAATGAGATGAGGAGATGTAGAAAGATATAAGTACAAGAGATTTTTAATGTGGTAAAACCTCACCCAACTGAGGAAACATCCACGGTGACTTCTAGGTCACAAACCAAAAATCCACTAAAACAAAATATTCAAGTTACAAACTATATAACACATATGCACACAAATCACTCCTATACAAGTTTAGAAATGTACCCACTGGTTTTACTTCTAACTTTTCTGCAGTTCTGATTGTTGATGTGACTTTCCCAGTTTGCTAACTTCTCCACTTTGTTCCAGTCTTTACGTCGACTCTTATTGATTCAAGATCTTATAACCAACACTTATGTGTTGTAGTGTGTCAAGTGTTTGTGATGGTTGTAACACATGCATGCACACACACACGCTTATTTTATACAAACAGTCCTATCATATTACAAATCAGATCTATATGTTGTGATTTTCAGTTTCTTTCTTCTTAGGAAACAAAAAAACTTTGTTTGACCTTTTAATCAATCACAGAATCTAAGGTTACCTTGCTCGAAAGACGGTTCAAGTCTTAATCAATTTCAGAGGGTTTTGAAAATGTTTTTGAAATTTAAAACCACCGATTGCGATTCCAACTAGGTCAAAAGTCTTGTTTCAAAAGAACTCGAAACATAAAATGATTTGTTGATTATAGAGTTGAAAAACATTTACAGAAAATAAATCAACAAACTGATTTCTCAAGATGAGAAACTAATTATGCAGGTCTAAGTGTAATATAACATAAAATGACCAGATCTATGATTTCTATGAAATACAAATACAAATCTAACCTAAATGTTTAAGTTGGAAACAAAATCTTAAACTCAAGAGGATAAAACTCTTTCAACGACTTTCAAACCCCTACCAACAATACTCTCAAACACAAGGATGGTGTTTGGTATAGACTGTTTTAGGATAAGGGAGATTAGGGTTTGAAAATGGGTTAGGGTTTCTCTCTTCTCTCTCTGGTTAGACGAAGTGGTAAAAGTTCTCAGATGGAAAAGCTAAGCTTCCTTTTATACTGAGGGACGAAGATTCGAGAAGGTTGTTCAAAATCAAGGGCTGAGATTTGGTCTTGCCAAATTAACTTTGATCCAACGGTGAACTAAAAGAGGTGAGTTAAAAGGCTTCTGATTGGTTGAGAAGGGTTTCACATGGATTGGCTTCAAACACATGTAGAGCATTGATAACAACGATCCAAGGGCTGATAATTGACCACAGTTTTGAGTCTTTAAAGAAACACAAATCCAACCGATATAAGGGAGACAGGTGTAGGGTTGAGATTAAGCCTCACACGCGTGTTACAAAATAATTACACAGGCACCCTATAGTCTTTAGCGCTTTCGATTCCTACCCAAACCAACTTTTAGGTTTAAAACCAGAAATTACAGAATGATCCCAAAAGCTTTTTAATCCATATTTTAATTTCCAAAAAAATCATTAAAAATCATTTAAAAATTCCCAAAAAATTATTAAATCAATTTTAAATGGGATTAAACGCGCACAACTCTCACACATTCAATTTATGCATTATATATGTAATGAATGCAATCCTAATATGTGTGAATGATTGTGAATATACCTTTAATCAATCAAACAAGAGGAATGAAGAGTAGAGTAGTGTCTGAGGATTTTTAGATTCTAGGTAATGGGCATAATTTTGTCACTATTTTTAAACTAGATGAGCACTTATATAATGTAGACTCAAGTGAGTTAAGAGTATAGGGTTCTTCACAGATTTCTCTTAAACAGTTACGGGTTTCTTACTTTTTACACCTCTAATTCTTCATTAAAACATCCCAAACCCCCAAGAAATTTCACTAATCATCCTATAAACATATTAGCATAATCTTTAACGTATTAGAATCATTAAATCATCATGGATCATCAGTTTCTTAGATCAAAACACCCAATTTTCATAAAAACCCTATTTCTTCTATTTCCTTCAAGATCTTCATATAGCTCAACGTAAATTCACAATTCCTAACACATGGATCATGGTTTCATAACTAGTATATTCCCAGAAGTTTGTCTGCATGAAGCCTACCCATATTCAATGTTTAATTCTCTAGTTTCACAATTAATTCACTTATTTATGATAAATCATCAAATCTAAACTATCATGTAAAATATGTGCTTTGAATCTTTGAAAGATAAATCACTTGCCTCTGATTAGAAGTTCTGATCCGTTGATGAAGTCATTGGTTGGTTCTCCCTCTCTTTTCGGTCACAAATTCGGCAATGGTGGTGGTGTGTGGTGGTTGTTTTGCCTTGGAAACCCTTGGAATTCTCCTGAAACCCTTTCTTTCTTATCACATTACTCTCTCTTGTGTTTAAAAAATAATGGCCTTAATAACCGTAAGTGTTGGATGATAAATAAAACCTAAATTTCGTAGGTCACTATTTACCAAAAATAGGAATGACTAAAATACCCTCCCGGGTTGCCGGTTAGGCCTAAAAATGCTCCGGGATCCAAACTAAACCCTCGGCTAGTGTTTTCTGACTATCTCAACCCTTCTGGACACGTTGATGCACTCAAAATGATCATACGGATGACATACAAAAATACTTTTAAATCCATTAAATTGGGTCCTGACACGATTCACACTCGCGTCCCAACTTAATTACCGAAACTGTCGTATTTTTAACTCACGATAATTTTAATAAATTCAATAATCACATATTACCATAATCACTCAGTAATATTCAACATTATCATCATATTTAAATACTAACTCTCGTCTCGCTAGTTATTTAAATCCGAATTAATTTCCAATTAATTATCCCAAATTAATTTAATTAATCCCATAATTAAAAGTAATTTCATTTAATTAATCTCATAATTAAAAGCCATAAAATTATGGGGTATTACAATGTCCTCCCGCAAGTATGTGGTAAATGGGTCCATCCAACTGAGAGCCTTTTGGAAGGTGACCACTTGGTCCACATTTTTCTTCTTCACAATTTTCAACTGAGATAGGTACTCTAATTGTTCTCTTGAGGTCGGAGTCAATAATTGAGGCCAAAGTGGAATAGGCATCTGCGTGATTTTTACTTCCTTGGGAAAATTATTGGGCTTATACATACTTGAATTTGGCAACCAAGTATTAGACGATCTAGAGGTATGATGATATGCGTTCATCTTTGGCATTATATTCTCTTGATATTTGGTTGAATACCAACCTTGAATCTTAGTAGACTTTATGGTGACTAGCACTAAGGGACAAAGCCTTCCTTAATTCGTCGATGAGAGCCTCGTATTCGGCTTCTTTATTAAATGCCTCAAATTAGGGTCATATTACCTATTTGATCACAACATGGTCTAGAGTGACTAGAATAATTCTTACCATTGCCCTTTTAAATTAAATGCACCGTCAATATTGAGCATCCTTTTATTAAGTTTATCGGGTTACCTAGTGGCCACTTGATCGACGTATTCCCTTTAGTCGGGTTGATGCCCTCTGGTAAATTCAGTAATAAAGTCCTCCAAAACTTGCCCTTTTATGGTAATTATGGGTAAATAATACGTATCAAACCTCCTTAGTTCTATCGAATACTTGAACATCCATTTAGAGAGGTCTAAATTTTTAAGGACTTCCTTTAATGGAAAGGGTGTGATAACCATTATGGAGTGCGCCTCAAAGTAATGCTTCAACTTGCATGAGGCAATAAACAATGAGTAAGCTATATTTTCTAAATAGAGGTATCGTTTCTCAACATCCAGTAATAGATCGGGACCTAGTGCCCCTTATTCTCTCATACCAAATCTAAGGTGATTGCATGGTAAAAAACTAGGAGATAAAAATAGACTGGATCACCCGAATTTGGGAACTTGAGCAGAGTAGGTCGGCTAAGGTAGAGGTTGATTTCCTTAAGTGCCTTTAAACATTCCCCATTCCATACTTAGTTATTTTCCTTCCTTAGAAAATGAAATAAAGGTTAGGTTTTGAATGTCCCTAACTATTTTAGGTTGTTGGATATTATTTATTACCTCAATCAAGTCGGGATCTGCTTTGATTACCCTTTGACTAACTAGGTAACCCAAAAACTTATCAAACTAGACTCTAAAAGAGAAATTGGCACCGTTAAACTTCATTTGATAATATTTGAGGACTGGATTAGCCTTCTACTGCATTTTTCTTCTTAGGATTATTCGACGTGCCTTTTACGTGATCGGCGAGAATGTTGGGGGGGTCCACATGAAATTGGTGGTACATCACTTTGGAATCGATATCATGCATATCTTACGGTTATCAAGCCAATACATCCTAGTTCTCTCTGAGAAAAGAGATACATCATTACTTTTCGTGGTCGGTGAGTGAGTTGTCGATCATAAATTTCCATTCTGGGTAGGAGTCATTGAGCAAAACTTCTCTCACTTATTCCATGAATCTATCCACGGGGGTTAACCTTCTCCTTTTTACCCCGGGTCTCCTATACTTTAGCTGGTATTTTGAGGGGGTGACTCCCTCCGTAATCGCTCCCTATGTCTTCTCCACACTTTCCTTCTTATTTTCCTTTTTGGGTCCAATAGAAGCGATAAAGCATTATCGAGGAGTAGCCTAGTATCCGCGTATCTCCATTATCCCTAGGTCGATATTACATTTGAGAATATAATTGTATGTGGAAGTAAACTCTTTCATGTATAAGCGCCATCCTTACCCTAAAATTGCATTATAGGTAGATTTAATGTCCACCGCCAGAACTTGTATCGACTTAGATATGATCATAGTTTGTACTGGTACTACCACTTTTCTCAAGGGCATCGTCATTTTGCCAGTGTAGCTAACCGATGGGGTGGTTGATTCCTTTAGGTCATTCATCTCTAGGTTTACTAGCATGTCATGGCGTAGAAATCTGACTCCAACCAAGTCTTTCTTGATGGAAAATAAATTATTGGAATTATCAATATCTTTTGGTCGATAACACTTATAGGCTGAGGTTTTAGCAGGGTTGATTTGGAAAGCTTCCATGACTGTGGTATCCTTCTTCGACCTCATCTATACTGCATTTCTTTCGATCTGATTCAGATTTGAGGCAGCATGGATAATCGCAAGCTCGTGTGCCATCTCGTTAACGTTTAGGAGATTATCAGGCTTTTAATTGCCTTTCACAGGGCCCTTACAATTCTTATTCTTTACATAGTCATTTAGATAACCTTCTTGTGTTGTAATGTGACTTTAGTGCCTTGCTTCTTTTTTGTGCCTAAGCTCCTTGTAGTAAGAGCATCTCAGGGCAATATTTCTCTTTAACCGGTCTCTTTCCATCTTCCTCGACCATTTAAAATATTGTTGATCCTTAATTTTGTTCAAGATTTTCTAAATAAGCTACTTGAAAATAATATTAATGTCATAGTAGTCCTTCTTGGGATATGTCTTATCATCAACCTTAGATCTACCATTTTGTTTTTTTACCCCCTTATTGGGAGTACTCTCAGTATACCTATTCTTGGTCACATTTACCCAACCATTTTGTTGAGTGCCTGCAACCACATCCTCTACCCTACCATACTTCTCGATCTTAGACTTCAGATCATCGATAGTGCTGGCCTCCTTTTGCATAAAGGATTGGTGCAGTAAGGAGCTATTTGATAGGTTGTTCTTGAATGAGGCCATAACCACCTACTCAGAGCAGTAATCTATCTCGTTGTAGGTTTCCTAATATCACCGAGCGAACTCACGAAAAGTCTCCCGAGGTTTCTTATTCATCATAAGGAGGCTATATATCCTTTTTTAAAATGTTCTAATGGTGATATATCTTATAGTGAAAGCCTCTGCGGGCTGCTTAAAGATGGCAATGGAAAAACGTAGTAGTTTTTCCAATAAATTTTATACAATGTCTTTTATGTTATAAGGGAAGACACGACACGTGAGAGACTCATAGTTGTTCCAAGGGGTCATTTTCTAGCAATATTAACGAATATTAATAGTGAGATAAGTTTTTCCATCATAATCCTTAAACCTAGGGGTTGCAATCTTCTTAGAGGTTCAAAGTCTTCAACTATTCACGGGAAAAAACTTTATTTGGCAAATAAAGTCCATTTTGGCCAATTCTTTGGTGGTTTTGGCTCCTCAATGGGTTGGGTGATTGTGTATATTCCTTCATATAAGGTTACGAAGGTAATTTTGCCGTCGATAGTTATTGTTGCCATTTTTTGCGCATAGTGATCGTCACCAATTATAATGGTCTTGGTCGATCCGCGAAATCCTTCCTCGACTATGAGTTTTATTTGCTTGAGGGACAGGGGTTCAAAAAATCTCATGGCGCTTTCACTTGTTCCCATCCAGTTGTTCCTCCATCCTGTCCAACGAAAATTGAAGACGAGGATTCTCCTCATGTTGACGATGCGTGGCCGCCTCCTGTTATCGGAGACGTTCTTCATATGCATCCATGAGCCTAGAGATCTGGTTGGAGTGTGGTGGCTCATTGCTCTCAATATTTTGGTCCTCTTGTGGTGATAATGTGAGCTGGGAGTATCGTGGCTCCTATTAGGTTAGATTTCAGACCCGATTCTGGGAGCCTCAAGGTCGCTCTGATTACTCTTTCGATTGTCGTGAAATAGTAGGTGTTGACTATGCAAATGAGACATGGTTACTCATTGCCTTTGTTTGGTTGAGAAAAGGAATATGACTCCCACATGTGGCGCCACTTGTAGGTAGTAAAATCCTACTGGTATTTATCAACACATTAAAGCCAAGCAGAATATAAACATGCATAATCACGCACGAGAACATTAAGTACGTGGTTCGATAATATGATTACTTCCACGAGGCGTTGCTTTGTCTCTATTAATAGTCTCTTGATAATAAACATCACATGCTTTTATTGTGTGTGGTGGGGGGAGGGGTACATCTATAGATAAAAAGAAAGAGATTGACTGTGAGGGACTCCTTGACCTTAGATAACTATCTAGACTTGATCGATCGTATATAATTTTGAGATTTTGGCTGATAGGCCTCAATCATCCTTATCCCCTTAAGGCGAGATCATTGACAGAATCAATGGACACGTATCTCTTCCTTTAATGTGGTCGAATAATCCCCCACATTATTATATAACCTTGTCTAGCTATTTTAATTTTCTAAAATAACAAAATATTTTAATTAAAAGAAAAACCATAAGACAAAATTTAATTTGTACAATAAATTGATTATTTGAATTAATTCAATTTAGAAAAGAATAAATAATTTTTTATTTTCCAGAAAAATTGTGATTTAGGTTGGTTACATAACTAATCCATGTTGTCTATAATTACGTGAGTCCCTAATCAACTTATATAATTAACACAAGATTATTATAAAAATGTAAAAAAGATGATAGAATTACAATAACAAGCAAACTCATGCAAGCATAATAATTCGATAAGGAAACTAAAACCCTTTTTATCATCATGAAGACTAAGTCCTCAAGAATTCGAGATGTCCAAGATAAAGACTTCTGGAAAACCTCTTATGTTGCTCTCGTGATTATCTAAACAAAAAATGAGTAATTAATGAAATAAAAAAAATTAGGCCTGCTACTAGGGCCAAATTGCGTTGGCTCTAGGGTCGGATCTCCCCCGTAACCAGATTAATTTGGATTAGGTATTGGCTCGATTTAGGTTTGGTACCTCTACAAAACTACATCACTATGATCTTCATCGTGATTTCGCAGAAACCATGCAAATAACCTCCAAATTATAACATAAATTCACCTAACTCTATGGAACTTTCACCATGACCAATTCCCATAACAATATAGGATTTTAACTAGTAAAAAGAATTATACCATCCCCTTATAATCTCCTCCGAATATATGAAATTATTCAACCAAATCGAAGAGAAATAAGTATGGATAAACAAGTGTAGGATCCATTCACATAAATTAGCATTATGGGCCCATGATGGGACATATTTAAACATAAACCCCAGATAAAACCATGCTAGTAAAATTCCATATACATACATGTATATTCATGGCGCAAAACATGGATATTTTAAAACGTAATGAATTCTTCACCATGGGGTATTAATAGGACTGGCATTAATAAATTTATGCCCAGGGATATTTTATTCATCATGTTTCATAATACAAAATAATGTAAACTACATCTATATAACTAGATATAGGGTTTAGATCACCATACCATAATAGACTTATAGGCGGTCCAATATAGGAGAAAAAGATGAAAATGACGATTTTGTTTATGATTCACCGTGATAAATCCTTTCGTATATGAGAAAAACACATTTTATCCTCTAGTATATTATCCAACCAAAGAAAGAGGGCTATCTGTGTGTGCACACTTAGAGATGAAAACTCGGCGAAATAAGATAAAACACTTTTTCTCTTTCCTCACCCCTCACAAATATGTGAATAATGTTAAGCATTCAATACCCACTCGATAAAATTCAATTTATCAGAGATTTATTTTCACTAACATCTTATTTATTCCTTGATCTTAAACTTAACGTATTTGGTACTTTAACGTATTAAAATCCTTCAACTATGTTTATTGGTATCATCAAAACTTATAAATTTATTAAGGAAATATCAAAATCCAGAATATCTCCTGGATGCAGATTCCTCTAGAATATGATCTTATGATCTCAGATATATTCGCAAACTGATTGACCAACCTATAAATATTATTAACCCAATAAATTAAATATCACCCATAACAAATCAAATAAAACTCTTCGAATATTTTAATCCGCTTATCCATCGGGATTAAGAATCTATCCGCCCTTTGCAAATTGTGATATTGTGAAAGTCTCTAGTCGACACCTAGAATGGAATCTCACCCTTGATACTGTTCAATATATTCTTGATGTACCAAGAGAATTTTTTTATAATTATGAGATAATTTCCCAAACCATCAGTCCTTTATTAATAAATAATGAATGTCACAAAATGTGGTTTTACGAATAAAACACCAATATTACCCCTCATGTAAATGTAAAATGGCCTTAGGAATATATCAAATTCTTTGTTCAGAGGTCGGGGAATATTTATATAAGTTATAATTAAGAATTTTGAAATAAAAAAGAATTCATGTGTATCATATGTTTAGAAATAAAACAATATGCTCTTAGTCATAACCCTCAAAATCTTCGCTACTGTTAAAGCATATAGATTAGTTCAATTCCAAAGATAATGGGATTGAAGGTGCTTACTATAAGTTTTAGTACATATTCGATAATAACCAATATAATCAAATGCAATCTTGATAGCCCCAAACCCTTTTATTATGCATGTATACATTGTTTTATAGCAAAGTTCTTAAAATGGAGACTTCCAACATCTATTTCGAAACTCTAAACGAATCCTTTATATCCTTATCAATCTCCCCAAACCCTTCGCTCATGTCGATTTTCCTTCTAGTGTCATTTACCTCCCTAGACTTAACAGCCACCTATATATGTATGCATAAATGCCCCTATCATTGTTCGTGTCCAACATGAAATCTCGAAGAACCAGTTGGAAATCCAATTTTTGGTATTTTATTCATGACCCTTCTATTACCATTTATACCTTTATTTGATTTTAATTCCATCTTGCATTTTTGTGTACATGCTTACGTTATGTAAGTTGATATTTTTATATAGCGTGTTTTCCATTTTCCAATCCCATATTTACTTGGTAAATATAAAGTGGTTACAAATACCATTTTCCAATTCCAAATCAAGTGTTCGTTCGTCTTCTCCCTCTCCTGATTTCTTCACTATCTCCGCCTCTCTCCATCTTCTTTATTGAGTGCATCCCTTTTCTCCTCATTATCTATCGCCAACATATTTCCTAAGGTTGATTACAAATTTAAAGGTATACTACATCTTAAAACTATAAAAAAATGTATACATGAAACTAAATATAATTTTTCCTCTTGTACACTATAAAATTATTTAATTCAGAATTGTCCTAAAGGGATTTCTAGGATACCTACAAAATTACTTCCCATCACCACCTTTATTATTATGTTATTTAATTTAATTTAAGGGTTATTTGGGATTTCTCCCATTAATTATTCATTATTCATTATTGGGTGGGTATTTAGGGTCTTACTCCATTAATTATTCGTTATTGAGTCAAATCACCAATTTTTTCCTTCAATGGGCTCGCCTTTATTTGATGGATTCCGTCAGTTAATCCTTAAGTAGCTCAATTTCACGTCTAAATTGTCCAATATCCCCCTCATTCATCAAATAACTACTTTATAGAAAAAATAGTTTTTTTAATCTGAAAACGTTTTATCTCTACTACTTAAAAAGAGCCAAAAAAACTTGGGTATAACTAAATGTGTAGAATACCCTCACATTATGTGTTTCTTCCAAGTCTGCCCTTAAGTCTTTCACCCACGGGTTCACCCACCAAATTATTTTATCTATAATAACCTCCCTATCTCATCAATTATGTCTCTAAATATTCTCTGTCTCTCTCTCCATCCCTCCCTCTTCCTCCCTCTCCATTATCCTATTGAATGATGAATCAACCCAAACCATAAAAGAGGATGATGATGATCCTATAAAATTCAATGTCTATGTTGGTTGGTATGTGAATAACCAATCATGAAACATGAGAATTGAAGGTAAAAAGGTAATAATTAAGCTTATATAATATTGGTTCATCTTGGAGTCGAATGCTAGGCTTTATTTTATATGATAAAGGGGTATTTGTTATATCAAATAGTAATTTCCTTTACATCACCAAACACTAAAATATGTTCCTTCATGTTAGTTTTTTAAACAAGTTTAGTAAAAATGGGTAAAACTAGTTTACTTTTGTTGCTTTTATTTATATGTTAGTAGTTCAAATAATACAAAATTATTTTTCATTCATTGCTTTTTTTAACATTTTCTATTGCATTAATGATAAAAAAAAAATTATTGCAGTGAATGAGATATTATAAATTTTAGTTATGTGTCATTTGGTTTAGGCCATCATTTGTTCCAGCCCCATAATATCAATTATATTCATATTTGTCAGGACCAAATTACTTTTTTTGTTCATTGTTAAGTGTCTGATTCACCCATTATATTTTCATTACCTGGTTTATCTCACCTAATCAAATTTAGTATATCAATTTAATATTGGTAAGGAGTTAAGTATAAAATATATGTAATTTTTATTTTCAATTTCCATTCACAAGGATATCTTGAAATGTTCAGATCCACCTTTTGGACATATAATATAGTATCATTTGATTAGATCACGGTACAACAAATTGTGCAGAGATTAATTTTTGACGATGTGAAATCATTCATAGGGTGCCAAGTTACAACTTTCGTCGATTGCAAAAAAGGTACAATTATTCATTCTCACAAATGGCTTCACTTAACTAACATTTATTTGTTAATTATTTAATTCGCATTCTTATCATCACTAACCTATAGCTCCATCCACAAGGTATGATTCATTCTTGGTACTATTGGTGTCTATACATTTGCATGAGAAAATTGTTCAAGTGCTACATCAACTACAACAAATTAAGGAAAATAATATTCTCGATGTATTTACCGAACTGACCATATTTCTTATATTCGCTAGATTATATTTATAAAAAATAAGTCCATTTGAACTTAATGAAACAACATTTCATTAATTCTTAGGAGGTAATCGGTGTGGGCACTTGCGCTGCCTTTTTGAATGGATTTTTTTGTTTATGAAAACATGTCGTCAATGTTCACACGTTCAGTGCACGTCGGTATAACTAGTAAAGAATAAAACTTGTTTTTTATATAAAAAAAATGTTTGAATATTTTAAAAAGTATTCTGTTATTAAAAAAAACTTTTTAAATTTTTAAAAAACTATAAAACAATTTTCTTTATAAAAAACTGTATGTTGTTTATTTTTTATAAAAAAAATGTACGTTTTTTACAATTATATGGTTTAGTTTTATGTGATTTTGAGAGTTTGTATGCTCGAAACCAAGATGGATGAAGAATACTCAATTAAATTTCTTGTGAAAAAGAGACAAGGTTTTTCTTTAATTTCTTACAATGGGTAAAACAAACATAAGGTCTATGTGACAAATTATTCACCAAATAGATTACACCAAATTTAATCTGAGTGCAGAAAAAGTAAATAATATAGTACAATACCAAGAAGTTAGAGGAAAAACCCACAACATGAAAAAATCTCGAGCCGATAGAAGGATAAATGTACTATGATAGAGTTTTACAAATAAAAGACATGAGTTACACCCTCACGATGCATTGATAAACTCTACACTCTTTCCCACCATATCCTTCATAGAAAGCGCCAAGAGTTGGAGAGCGCTAAACGATTGTGACCGATTTTAATCGACAACCAATGTCGTCAAGCCTTTCGTCAATAAATTCTTCTTTTAGATTTTGAAGTAAACTTTTTGTTGTTCCAATGGAACAAGTGAGAAGACACCAATGAAGATATAATTCCTAGGATGTGAAAGTCCTAAGGGTTGAGGGGAGTGTATAAAAGTTTTTGACAACTCAAAATAAATTCACAGGTATTTTTGAGATATTAATAACAAATTTTTCAAATGCTTGTTTAAGTCTTGAGAATAAGTAATCAAACTTTAAATGACTTTAAAATAGAAATGATAGCAATGGATATCTCAAAAATACAAAGAAAGTTTTGCTTTCTAGAAAATATTATAATAAAAGCTTGAGCTAAAAATCTTTCGAAAACCGTTTAACTTATTTATGGAAAGAAGAAGAGCTAAATGGCCATTTCAAACTTTGCACCACATCTGCTGTTCTCGCTACAGGGAGAAATCGCGTAGCTGGAACAAACCTGCAACAAGATAAACTACGCAAAATTTTAGAGAATTTTAGAGTTTTGATAACATCCATCGTTGCAGTGAGGAAAATTGCCGCTGCAGTGAAAATATTCCATGTTGCAACAATGCTGCCAGCAAAGCCAGTAATAAAGAAAATTCATTGAACCAAATAAAAAATTTGTACTTTTTGCATGGATACAGAACATAAAAAGGGTTCTTTTATATTTTCAAAATGTCTTCTTAAAATACACATAATTCCTATTTTAAGATATGTTTATCTAAGATAAATATATGGCATATGAATATAGCAAAATTTTAAAATCTCCAAACGACACAGCCAAAAGTTTAACACATTTTCCAATTTAAGAAAATTCAATTTGAGTTTTGTTAAACCATGGTGTATTATGTCATCTATATCCATTACCTTTCCCTAAAGTGGCATTATCATGATGTGGAATTGAATGATGTTAGGATAAAGTTGATGAAGTCCAGTGAATATGTCTTGACTTAAAGCCTTATCGGAATGACTTCTTGGATTAGAGACACAAAGTGAGTTTTGGTCAACGAAATAACATATCCTAATACTATGGGTCACTTTGAGTACGGTGCATACTTGTACATACTTAAACATTATTTTTTACTTTATTTTTAATGAAAATGTACAATATTTAAAATTAAGGGAAGAGATGTGTCGATTAACTGGGAATAACTACCACAGTGACTGAGGTCCCAAAGACTCAATCACCTTCTCTTATAATTGGTACCCTAGCCCTCAGGGAAAAGAGGAATGTGACCACGAGTACTGAAAGTCTATAAATAACAAAGTAGAACCTCTTGTGGACGTTAGGGATGGCAATTTTCCCCAAACTTCGGGTCTCCGTGGATACCCGACCCTATTGGGTAGGGTATGGGGATTATGTTTCGGGGATCGGGGCGGGTTCGGGGATTTAAAAAATCCTCAAAAAATTTCGGGTATAGCCTCGGGTCTCTAAGGGGATACCCGAATTATTAATATATAATACTATATATGTATATTTATATTATAAAATATATGTAGGATGTAAAGCCTTTGACATAACTTTAATCAATCCTAACCTTATTTCATTCGTTCGCCTCCCTATTACCCTCATCTCAAAATCTCTTTCTCAAAAACCTACGATGGATTCCCTCCCACGACGACCTCCTGCCTCCCACGACCTGCGCCTCCTCTCTTTTGATTCAACAGTCTTGAACCTACGTTGCGCCGCCTCATCTGTAAATCTCTCTCTCTCTCTCTCTCTCTGCATTTCATTTTCTAAAAATAAAATATATTATGTCTGGGTTGTGAGAAAAATAGGAAAATCTAGAAAATATACTAGAAAATATATTCTGTTTGGATTATGATTTTGAGGTTTGTTTTCTTTTTGTTTAAGTTGTAACTTTTGAGATGTGTTTTCTCTTTGTTTAAGTTGTATCAGATGTACTACTTGTAGAATACCCATCACACGATATGATCTAAGTGCTATTTTTTTCAAGATTTAACAGATAATGTAATAATGTAATAATATATACTTAACTGTTATTTTTTGAAATTCGTATAGGTAAAAAAATGTATACTTAACAGAACTATTGCACTTTAGTTGTCTTTAACCATTCCGAATTAGGATGTAATTTAAATTAAAATTTTACTTAGGTGTTTAGTCATTTCTAATTGGGATGTAATGAATTTATATATATATATATATAAAGAAACGGGTTCCTCACGGAGAAACTGATACTCATTTTAAATGGGGACGGGAATCCTCGAATCCGTCATAACAGGGAATGGGGGTAGGACGGGGAATGATATTTCTAATGGGGATGAGGATGGGGATGATTTCCCCAACCCCGAACCGACCCATTTCGATCCCTAGTGGACGTAGGCATGTTGTCGAATCACATACATTTTTGTTCTCATGTGTGCATGAATAGTTTATTATATTTGATTGATATATGTTGAACCTTAATTGGTTTTACCTCCTATAATTGGCATCGTATGTGGAAATAAAATTTCCTTCCTCAACTTTATCAGCCAACATCGATCATGTCTAATTATAATAATGAGCACTCCCCATCTCGCAGTGATCATCAAGACACCCTCAATGAACACATCCCTCCCAAGATCAAATACGCAACTAGACACCATAAGAGATGGAGTACCCTTATCTTTCATTGTTGACCACTTGAGGAGAAAATAGGGTAAAATAATGATCTACCACGATCCAATCAGATATCACGGCTTATAGATACTTACTAGAAGCATCTTCGCGAGCAGGAGGTAACTACACACCATAAAATAGCATGAGAACACTCGCCTTCAATGTCGTTCGAATAATATAGATGGACAAACCTAAACATCAAGAGATCACATGCACCCCTAACCCTCTCGCAGTCAAGGAAGGAACTCGCGGTGTGACCTAAATCTATCCCACCAAAGGATATCACAAGAATGGAAGATTCGACCCAATAATCACCATGGCATGGAAGACCCTTATGATCTCATACAGAGGGAAATGGTTGAGTGAACAGCTCATCGAGGAGCTAGGACTACCAAGGATCTAGTCATAAGATCCCTTGTCAACCAAATGAAGTCTTCGTTCACTCAATCAATCAAATAATTCGAACCACCGAAGAAATCCACCGCGCAAAAATTTAGAATATACTTTGGGATGACAGATCCCACCGACCATGTTCTCAAATACCGCCAAACCATGGAAAATACTATAAGAATTGATTTTCAGACCTTCACTATATCAGGGGAAAAGCTATAATAATGGAGGTGAAAAAGATCACTACAGTAATGGAGGCTTTTTAGATTGATCCGACTAACCCCATTGTCAACAAACATCTTCGACTAGAGGATATAGACTACACCAAGCATATCATCTTCACCGAGGAGAAAATGTTCGAAATTAGGACACCACATCATGACACACCAGTAATCACACTCATAATTGCGAACTGGGATGTGGACAAACTACTTATACCACCTGTTATATTTCCACGTGCAATCAATTAGGCTAACACGCCAAAGGTTGGGCATGCTATGCAATTTATATCATTAAAATCATCACTGATAAATAAAAATGCACTAAATAAAAACCATCCACGACATAACAATAATATTTGACAACAATATAAATAACTGAATTGTGATAAAAAAAATTCAGTAAAACTAAATCCACCATAGTAAATTTCCATAATACAAAAGTTCCAAACTGAAATGTAAATAAACTAGAACCACTTCGGCTCATAATAAACTCCCGAATACAAATAACTACTCGAATTTTAAATGAAATGAAATAGAAAATCCTACACTAAAGATGATGAACTAAATCTCCAACCGCTACAACTTTGACTACTTAGAGTTGTTGCTCCTGTTTAACAATAATAATATATAAGAAAAAAGGTTTATAGATTTCGGTCAGGGCGCGAAAGTTGCAAGAAATATCTATATTTCATAACATTATTAAATGCAACCCATTTACGCCCCCATCCCGTCATCCTTCAGCACTTAGACAAATATAACTCACATATCCTCTAACATGATACAGTTCTAAGTAACCGTACCCAATCCACACCTTATTATACTAAGGATATCCTTCCACATAAGTAAAACATGAAATATAAACCAACAGTAAAGTACCCCACCGCCTTTTAACTCCTAACCTTACTAAGCTTCGTTCATGGAATGTCTCATAACTTAAATCCAAGCAAAGAACCCCTCTGATACACTTCTACTTAGCCTAATTGCTTGTTAAGATCCGTTGGTACAAGAACTGACATACCACTATGATAAGCACATCATAAACCAATGATCCATCATTAGGTAAGTCCTAAGGATCTCATACCCAAAGATCCTAACTTCCAATCAAAATAGACTGTATGCATGGCATGTCTCACAAACAAAATCCAAAGAAGGAACCCCATACACTTTGGTCTATTCGTATCGTTCGTCCAAGACAGTGGTAAGAGACTCCCTAGGAAAATACCAAAAAGCTCGAATAACATCATATCCTCTATTATCCATATAGACAGACCAAACCAAAGAACATTTACCTAACTCATATTGTCTATTATACCGACAAATAAATCACCACAAATAGTATTTACCCAACTCATATAGTTTATCATCCTAACAGATAGACAAAAACACAATCGTCCAACATCCAAATGATAATCCAACTCAGGTCTCACATTTATACCATACAAAGAGTATCACCTCTCTAAACAAATCCATTATTAAGATTATACCACATAATGTGTTGTTAATCACTATAGGCTCGTTATGATTAACCCATCACCAATGTATTTTTAGCATATTTCATCTTATTACGTACACCTCCTGAATTGCATTATTCATATACCAAGTATTTTCGAATCAACCTAATAGCTATAACCGAGTCCCATGCATACCAACACGTGTATACAAATAAATATACCAATATATCCATAACCACCAAGGCGTACACATCCATATGTTAAACTACCCTCGAACCCAACACGTAGGTATTTAACATTATCACACGCACGTTGTCCTCACAACTGAACTAAATATCCACACACACATACACATGTATGTATACATAAATATATTCCTACGTATATACATATACTTATGACTAAACTCGTAGTCTAATAATTTATACCTATATATCTAGGTATACAATTAATAACCAATGTATGTGGTACCCTACCCCTATAAAAATAACTATACTTGTACCATCCAAACCTCAATCGTAGGGTTTTACTAAATGCCCAAACCCATAATGTATGTGTAACACCCCACTTAATTAAATACCGGGTGATGAGTCCCATACCAAATTAAATCAGAATATACAGTTGGATCATTCTTAGCATCACTGTCGAAAATATTTTATAATCACCTAATATTTAATTTAACAGGTGTTTAAAACTTTCAAATTTTAATTTAATAAAATTTCACTTTTTAAAACATAAATCATTTATAACAATCCATTCACACATTGAATAAAAACTGAGTAAATATCACAACTGAATTAAATGCAACTGGAATAAAACTTTCTAGTAAAATATCTAAATACAATAATCCCAATGATAACAATTGTATCAAAGTGACATACGAAGATAATCCTGACTCAGATAGAAAGGAAATAACTAAAATCTTCGGGGCAACATGCCCTAAATGAAATATCACTACAAAGTATGAATCAATGAATGTGAAGGCGTCTAAATAAAGCTCAAAACTCCATAGCATCCATAGCTCGTCACATGTCATAATTCTCTATGGTTGGCATCCCTGTGGCTGGACACCTGATATAGGAGATACAAGAGAGAGAAGATAATATAAAAGGAAACGGGTCAGAGCCCGATGTAAAAATAGTTTATAAAATAGCAAGTGAATAAATGTTATATTTAGAAATTATTATATACATGTTAGATTATCGAACTCTCTCTTGAGATTCTCACCTCTCATCTAGAGTGCACACCAAACGTACCTCTACGTCATACTAGTTACAGTTCCCACGCTAACAAGATCAACCCAATGTATCCGCTATTCATAGCTCAATTCATTCCCACGTATTTCTCTCAAAATACATGTAATAATAATAATATGTATATCCATTTAGATTCAACATGGACAATCGCCTTATTAATTCAATTCAATTCAATTAAGTGTTTTCATACTTAAATAATTCAAGTTATCATTATCTTTCAATTCTACTTTAGTCACACAGTAGATATCTTCATATGTATATATATATATATACATTCACTCTATTATATATATATAATACTGTACTCCGAGACACAGCTGCGGTGTTGCATTACTCGGTTATCATGTCCCAATACATCTCGTCACTGTATGGGGGACGATAGGTTCGTTAAATATTCCTCGAACCACAAATATAAAATACCAACATTGGAGGCGAACATAGTCCTAAGCCTTTGGGCTACGCACATACCTACGCACACAAATGACCGGTCACACCCAAAAGTGGTGATCAATCCCTAAGTTTTATGTTCTTGAGAGACAAGTAAAAAATCCCATTAAATTCATCAAGATATGACTGCCCTCATGCCCAAACATCCACCGATAGCAAGTAAGCTAGGTGTGTCATACACATAAGTCATTAATCAATCAAATAGGCATGATCATCTACCTATTTAGTATTAGGTACTTACATTACCTATATCATATTAGGAATTTATCCTATCCCAAGTACCCGTCGTATTTCTCGAATACTACCCGTACTTGTAATCAAGATTATCATCGTACATATATTATGTAATTATTTCTCCCATAATCTTTTATTTAACCCAAGTACTCGTATACATGTCCTCGATGTTACCCGTACTTATCATAATGATTATTCTCCTCTAAATCGTATAATAATTATGTAGATACCTCTAAAATAATTTTAATCCTTCATATATTATAATTTTCCAACATTTATCCCAAGTTTCCCACTCTATTAATGTGCCAAAACTATTTAAAAACTCATTCTGGTCCAAACTTTTCTGGGCTAAACTGGATATTTCTGAAAATCTCGTTTGAAGTCAATAATCGAGTTAGAACGAGATGGGATCTCGTTAGAAGGTGATTGACTACTGATCAAACGAAGTCAGGTCTCGTTCGAACTAACTCATCATTTTTCCTGTTCGTCTTCAGTTCCAGTTTTCTACATTTTTCCTCAATTTCTAACACCCAAACCTTACTGGTTTTCTATCCTGACAGAATCCAGAAATTCGAATTACTATTCTAACATTATTTCAACATATACATGGGTGATTTCTACATGAAAACATCAATTCCACATGTTCATAAGGGATTATCATCAAACCCATTAAAACCTCAAGATTTCAATAATTTGAATTCTCCATTTTTATCCAAATTCATAAGTTCTTGATTCCTACAGTAAAATCCTATTCTAACATGGATATGTTAATCACTAAAATAGAGCAAGAATCACTTGCCTTAAAAGTCGGTCTTAACCTTTGATGAAGATGAATGTTAGAACCTCTCCTTCCATTTTTAGGCAACTTTTACGGCGACTATGGTGGTGGTTCAAGGTGAAGAGATGGTGGTTGTCCCTTTGGTTTGCCCAAGGTGACTCCTCCTTTCCAAGAACCCTTCCCCTCCTCAAGCTACCCTTTCACTTTCTCTCTAAGACTCTTCTGTTTTCTTTAAAACTTTCTCACTTGTTTTTGGATGAAATGAATCTTACGTAGAGTCTAGTCTTATTTAAATAAAAAGTCTTAAAGGTAAGCTAAAAGACAAAAATGAAGTTACTATTCATCTCTCAAGCAAAATGACTAAAACGCCCATTCGGCGTGTCCTTTCATCTCCTAATTGACCCGAGACCCAAATTCAACACATGAGTAGACTTTTTTTTACTATTTTGACCCTTTCGGACGCAACGGAGCACTCAAAATGACCATAAGGTTGATATAAAATAATCTTTCCATTTTATTTATTCAAATTAGTCTCGACACGTCCCATAACCGCGTCCCGACTTACTTTCATTTATTACCGTATTAGTAACTCACAACAATATAAATAACATCATATTCATATATTACTTATATATCACTAAGTAATATTTAGAATCATATATTACTTTAATATCTAGTAATAATAAATCCGGATTAATCCCAATTAATTTTTCATAATTAATTTCAATTAATCCCCATTAACTTTTAATTTATCTATTATAGAAGTTATTAAAAATTACGGGCGCCGACGCACTCGAAACAACCATAAGGTTAATATAAAATAATCTTTTCTTTTTATTTATTTAAATTAGTCTCGACACGTCCCATAACCGCGTCCCGACTTACTTTCATTTATTGTCGTATTAATAACTCACGACAATATAAATAACATCATAGTTATATATTACTTATATATGACTAAGTAATATTTAGGATCATATATTATTTTAATCTCTAGTAATATTAAATCCGGATTAATCCCAATTAATTTTTCATAAATAATTCCAATTAATCCCCATTAACTTTTAATTTATCTATTTTAAAACTTATTAAAAATTACGGGGTATTACGTACTTTCCATCTAATAACGGAATTTCGTCCCGAAATTTGGAAAGTAAAAGCAAACGTGGTAAAAATAACTCCGAGTATTTGCTGCGCATCTTATCCTTGCGCTCCCAAGTAGACTCCTCAATATTATGGTGCTCCCACTGAACACGCACCAACGGAATTACTTTCGATCACAATCGTCTTTCACTATGGTCCAATATCGCTACTGGTCTCTCCTCGTAAGAACTATCTGGATGCAAGTCGATCTCCTCTAATGCAACATGAGTGTGAGCCAATTCATCCCGGAGATATCGCCTCAGCGAAGAAATATGGAACACATCATGTATCCTGTGCAAGTGCTCCAGCAGCCCCAATCTATAAGAAACCGATCCAACTCTCTCAATGATAGGAAATGGTCCTTTATATCTGGGCACCAATTTCCCTTTCTTACTAAATCTCATAATCCCCTTCATAGGCGATACTCGCAATAACACCTGGTTCCCCACACTGAATTCATGAAAGAATCGTTTCGCATCGGCGTAGCTTTTCTGTTTATCCTGGGCTACCCAAATACGACTACGAATCATCTCAATCCTAGAAGACGTATTCTGAATCACCTCTAGTCCTAGTAGCTTGTTGTCTCCCACCTCTAACCAACACGCAGGAGAACGTTAAGGTCTACCATACAGTGCCTCAAATGGAGCCATACCGATGGTGAACTGATAGGAGTTATTATACGCAAACTCCACTAGCGGAAAGTACTACTCCCAACCTCCCCCAAAGTTCAGGACACACATACGTATCATGTCTTCTAACATCTGGTTAGTACGTTATGTCTTCCCATCCGTCTGCAGGCGATAAGTCGTACTCAACTGTAACTCGGTACGCATAGCCTCCTGAAAGCTCTCCCAGAAGCGTAATACAAAAATCTTGTCTTTGTTGGACACGATATTTAGTGGCACCCCATGTAACTTCACTATCTCAAAAATAAATAACTGGGCATACTGTCCCGTAGTGTAATCAGTCCGAACGGGTAAAAAGTGAGCTACCTCAGTCAACCAATTCATAATCACCCATATGGAGTCGTGACCCCCCTGAGAAGTAGGTAACCCTGTGATGAAGTCTATAGGGATGATCTCCCATTTCCACATCGGTATCTCTAATGGTTGAAGAAATCCAGCAGGCTTTTGATGATCCACTTTCACTAACTAACAAGTGGTACACTTAGAGACAAACTCAGTAATGTCCCTTTTTATCCCGCTCCACCAATATTGTCGTCACATATCTTAGTACATCTTATCTCCATCGGGATGTATCGTAAATCTAGATCCGTTCGACTCTATCATCACAGCATGACTCAAATCCACATCCTCTTGAACAATTAACCTACCATTAAAACGCAAGTCCCCATATGAACTCATAGAGTAAGACTATACTCCTTCGACTAAAAGCTGTCGAATTTTCTCCTGACAAAATGGATAAGTTGCCTCAGCCCGAACCACCCTCGTCACAATCTGAGGTGTAATATAGCTGACATAAATGATCAGGCAACTGCATCCTGATGTCCTAGTTCCTTCCATTTTTCCTTCCACACCGCGATAAACTCACCTATCGGCCTTCGACTCAATGTGTCTGCTACCACGTTAGCCTTTTCTGGGTGGTAATGTATCTCAAACTGATAATCTTTCATGAACTCAAGTCACCTGCGCTGGTGAATGTTCAACTCCCGTTGAGTGAATAAATACTGCAGTGACTTATGATCCGTGAATATGCGAACTTCTCCCCCAATAAATAGTGTCTCCATGTCCGAATGGCAAACACGACTTCCGCGAGCTCTAAGTCATGGGTGGGGTAATTATTCTCATGAGGCTTAATATTTCTAGAGGCATAAGCTATGGCCTTCTCTTCCTACTATAGTACTCCACCAAGCCCCCGTAAGGATGCATCAGTGTAAACCAAGTACTCCACTCCTGGCTTAGTCAGTGTTAATACTGGTGCTGAAGAAAACTTAACTTTCATCTCGTCGAATGCAAACTAACATGCATCGTCCCAAATAAATGGTATGCCTTTACAGGTTAGATTATTCAATGGACCTGCTATCTTTGAGAAATCTCGGATATAACATCTATAATAACCGGCCAATCCCAAGAAACTGCGCACTTCTGTCAATGTCGTGGGATGTCCCCACTCCGTCACCGTTGATACCTTACTAGGATACGTCGATGTCCCCATTTCAGACACAACATGCCCTAAAAACTGAACTTCCCGAAGCCAGAACCCACACTTATTATATTTTGCATAAAGCTTATGCTCACGTAGGATCTGTAAGACTTGTCGCAAATGCCCGTCATGCTCCTCCTCAGTTTGAGAATAAATCAGGATGTCATCTATGAAAACTATGACAAACTGGTCTAAGAACTCTCTGAACACCCTATTCATCCATAAATACCGCTGGCGCATTAGTCAACCCAAACGGCATGACCCAAAACTCATATGATCCATATCTGGTTAAGAAGGAAGTCCTAGAAACGTCATGCTCCCTGATACGCAACTGATGATAACGGGACCTTATGTCTATCTTTGAGAAGTAGGCGGCTCCTCTCAGTTGGTCAAATAAGTCATCGATTCTAGGAAAAGGATACTTGTTATGTATCATGACTTTATTAAGCTCTCAATAATCTATGCACAACCTTAAAGAATCGTCTCACTTCTTTACAAATAACACCGGGGCACCCCAAGGCGACGTACTCCTGCAGATGAACCCCTGCCCTAAGAGCTGTTCTATTTGATCCTTGAGCTCCCTCATCTCTGCTGGAGCCACACGGTAAGGCACACGAGTAATAAGTCGAGTTCCCAGCGTTAAATCAATCACAAAATCAATCTCCTTGCTGGGAGGTAATCCCGGTATCTCTTGGAATACGTCCACAAACTCACAAACTACATGTATCTAATCAAGGGATATTACTACTCCCGTAGAGGTATCCTCCTCTATATAATAGAAATGAGTAGACGACCCTCCCTCAGAACAAGGCATCGTCATAAGGAACATATCATGTCAAATAGCAAAAATAATACACCGGTTTTAACAGTTAATCATGGCTCTATATTCAATAAGCCAATCCATGCCGATAATCACATCATACTCGGACATGTCCAAAACGAGTAAATCCGTCGGTAAAATCAGGCTCCCAATCTCTATACTCACATAACGACATATAAAGAAAATAAGCATCCCACTACCCATCGATGAGTCTACATAAGTAACGGTGCTATCCGCTATATCTAATAACCCTTCATCCCGTGCAAATCTAGTGGCTATAAATAAATATGAGGCCCCCGTGTCAAATAGAATGCACCCCATAGACACATAAATAAAAAAAATACCCTCAATCGCGGGCGGTAGCTGCTGAAATGCTACCTGATGGACGTTGTATACTTTCCCATACTGACCCTACTGTGCTGGAGCTGCTGGAATGGGAGGTAATCCTGGAACCTAAACTGGTGCTGGGAGGATGGGTGGTGGAAACACTGGTCTATGTGGGTCCTATCATGCTCCCTGTTGAGAAATTTTGTCCTTATTTAGACAATCCTGCCTCTTATGGCCAGGCTTACCACAAACAAACCATCTATCAGTGAATTTTCCCCCGTTTTATCCCTATTGTCCCCGACCCTGGTAGTCGTTACCACCTCTCCCTTAGCCATGCTGGCCCTGATGCTGACCCTACCTGTTGCCTCCCTGCCCAAATTGAAATCTTCTGGATCGTAAACGTTTACCATAGTCCTCTGGCTGGGAACCCTGCTCACCCTGTCGCTGCTGACTCTGATATGACTGTGTCTCGCTAAAACTGCCTCCATTAGTCTTGCCCTGCTGGCTTGACTCAATCCCTCGCTTGACACCCTGAGCATGTAAGCAGTTATCCTGGTAATGAAGCATTGCAGCATTAAGAACATCTGCGTAAGCATATAGGGAAAGATTGCCCAATAAGTGCAGGCGAATCTTATAGTTCAGGCCATCAGTGAACATTTGAATTCTCCTTTACTCAGTGGGTACCTCTGCTCTGCTGGCACCAAGTTAGTCACCCGAGTAAATTCCTCCTCATATTCTGCCACTGTTTTCCCTTCCTGTTTCAAGCCAAGTAGTTTCCACCTCATCTCAGTCTAGACGGTGGAAGTGAAGTATTTACAGTCCAAACGTACCTAGAAGTCCTGGATAGTCATAGTATCTCTCTCCTCAGTGGTGGTAATAGATTCCCACCATTGTAAAGCTACCCCGACTAGCTTAAACGTAGCTAGTATCTGACGCTGAACTTTTATGCATTCTAACATTCTCAAGTGCTGCTTGATATCCTTCTTCCATTGGCTAGCAATCACGACATCAGAACCCCCTGAAACTTGCAATACCCCGTATTTTTACGCATATTTATTTTATGATGAAATTATGGAAATTGGGATTAATTAATTTAAGAGAGAAAATTTAATTTATAATTAGTCCTACTTAATGGTAATAATTGCTAGCGTGACGAGAGTTAGTAGTTATCGAAAATAATTATATTGAAATCATGTTGAGTAATAACTATGTTGACCATTACGTAGTGATTAACATAATAGATGGTTTCGAAAATAATAATATGGTCGGGGATGAGATACACGACAGTTAAGATATAATTATTCGAGATGCGCGTATGAGTCACGCCACTATTATACATTTGGGGGTCAAAAAGGTAAATTATTTTAATATAACTCGAATGACATTTTTGAGTGCGCCAATGTGTCCGGAGGGTCGAAATAGTCAGAAAACACTACTCGGGCGTTTTATTTGAGTTCGGGGCATTTTAGCCCAAAACGATACCCCAGAGGTGTAAGGACACGTGTCTTCAATTGAGTCTTATGTAGTGTTGGCTCAATTCTGGATAAAAATAATTGAGTGATAGGATAGTGTTCTTGTGTATCCTTCAAGCCTATGATACGTTAAAGTTGAAGACGTTGCGGCCTTGATTTTTAAGAGAACATCAATGCCGAGTTTCTAGTGCCTTGTTTCTATATCATCAACTTGAAGATTCCTTAGTCTCCAAGTGGTATGAATGCATTTATATATATATATATATATATATATATATATATATATATATATATAGGAAGACTTGGAATAATTTATAATGGGTGTAATTTTACTTTAAAATGAATTCTAGTTTCAAAAGGTAATTTTAGAAGTTTGAATAAAAAGTTTTTGGGCTTAAAATTGAAAAATGAACTTCTAACATTTCGTTAGAAATTATCGTTCAAACGAGTTTGTCGTTCGAACGAGAATTTCATTCAAATGAGTTTGCCAACGACTTTTCCCATTTGGCCACTGGAACATCGTTAGGTGTTCGTTCAAATGAGACTTCATTCGAACGAAAATCTAGTTCGAATGATACTTCGTTCATACAAAAATCTCATTCGAACGAGATTTTCGGGGGGAACAGTTTTGGTAATTTTTACCCATTTTCTCACTCTTTTGTCCCACTTCGTTTTGGCAATTTAAAACCTATTTCAGGACAGATTTTTCATAAGACTTCTGAACATAACTTGAGAGATTTTTGAGAGGAAATTCTTCCATCCAAAAGTTCATGTTTTTATGTGTTAACTTTTAATAGAAAATCTTCATTTAACACATGTTCATACACCCATATGCTTAGTTTACTTCCAAGATCTTCACATATATAATATTTGCTTGGAGTTGCCTGGAACCATTGGTTTTCTCTACACCCCAAAAGAAGAGAGTTTGGGTTTGCTTCTACATCCCTCAAAGAAGAAGAAGCTTTTGCTTTGCTGCGGCATTCTCACATGATTAAAGGCACCATGTGTGGTTGATGGTAGCTTGGTCTCAATTGATGGAATCCAAGGTTTCGGTGGACTCCGGGATTATTCACTAGGTGGAGGTTGAAGATCGAAGGAGCGCGTCAAGTCTTGAAGGGAGTCGAGTCATTTGTGTAAGTCCTCTTACCGAGTCTTTGTAAAATTCATACCGTACTTAGTGAATTTGTTAGGCCAATGCCGTCCGAGGTTTTTTCCCATTTTGGATTTTTCCTCGTACATCGTCGTGTTGTGGGATTGTGAATTTATTTTATTTTTTGCAAAAATCACCTAGAACGCATGCTTAGGGTAAAAAGATAAAATTGGATTTAATTCGCATTCTTGATTAAAATGGTGCATGTTTAATTATTTGGGTAAATTTAGTTTAAGTTAATTTAATTCAAGTTGGCACTAAATTAATTGGATAATAGTCTTGTCTAATTTGTTTAAACTTGATAATTAAATTAATTTAGTTTAAGTGAATTTAAAGTGTGTGAGAGTTTACTTTAATTTACTTTGTTGTGTTTAATTTTAATTTGTTTTAAGAAATTAAAATTTATCATTTGTGTGTGTTGTGTTGAACCATCTTTATTCCACATTAAAGGAAATTCATTTTTATAAAATTAAAATTGGGGGCCTTACGCGTGCTCCATCAAGTGGTATCAGACCAAGAGCGCTTGTTTATTGCGTTAAGGTCTTTTTAAATATTTTTGGTTAAAATGGAATTTTCCCCATTTTTAAAATTTCCTATTTTCGATGGTTCCAATTACGTGTATTGGAAAGTGCGTATGAAATTGGCACTAAAATCTATCGACGAGAGGGTTTGGTTCTCAGTAGTTAACGGGTGGTCTCCACCAACATATTTGATAAAAAAATGAGCGTGTTCCCAAACCCACAGATAGATGGAGTGAGAATGAATTTAAACTTGGAAATTTTAATTTTCGAGGTTTAAATGCCTTGTTTAGCGCGGTCATACTGAATGAATTTCGACGCATTATGACGTGTGAAATCGCTACAGAAGCTTGGGATATTTTACAACTCACTCACGAGGGAACAAGTGTCGTTAAAGCTTCTAAACTCCAAAACCTCACCACTCAATTTGAAACCATTAAAATGAATGAAAAAAACATTCGATGAGTTTTATGCTAGACTCTCCGATATAGTAAATTCATCATTTAATTTAGGAGAGAAAATACCCGACGATGGAGTTGTAAAGAAAATCCTTAGGTCCCTACCTGATAGATTTATCCCTAAGGTGATCGTGTTAAATTCTTTACCCACCTTACAATCTACCAAACTTGAGGAACTAGTAGGTGATTTGTAAACCTACAAACTAGATAGGTTCCAATCTAAAACCGAAAAGAAAATAGAGAAGGGCATCGATTTGAAAGCCCCTAAGGAGGAAAAACAAGTTGTGGAGGATGAGTGATAGTGACTTGGAAGATATGGCTATGTTTGCTAAGAAGTTTCATAAATTTCTTATATTTAACAAAGATAAATTTAAAAATGATTTTAAGAAATTTGAAAATTCTAAGCATGACAAAGCAGAAAAGATCTCTAAAACTTTTAATGAAAATTTATATAGGGACGAGTCAAATAGGTGTTATGATTGTGAAGGGTATGGCCATAGGGCTTTTGAGTGTCCCACTAAACTAAGGAGAGAGGGTAAGCAACCTATTTCATACAATGCCGCCCTTAGTGATAGTGATAAGGAAGAGGGACCCAATTTCCCCATTGAGTGAAACTTTACCGCGTTCATTGCTAGTTATATAAGTGATAGTGAGAAATCATCCAATGATGACATCTTAATACATAACACTTCCGAGGCCTTTATTTGTGAATCTCCAAAAGATGATGGTAGTGAGAGTGTAGAAGAGAGAGAGGATGAAAGTGAAAATGAGCTTGATGTGAGTGAACTTCAATTTTCATTTCAAGAACTATATGAAGAATCTATTAAATTAAAAAGGGGAAATTTGAAGTTAGAAGCAAGTTTAAAGCAGCGTGCCAAGGTTGTCGGTGGTGCGTTAGTTGATGACCTTAGGGCACGAGAGATATCTCTTCGAGAGAAGCTTGTGTATGTAGAAGGCAAGAGAGATAGCCTTAAGGGCTTAATGGAATCCTTAAAAAAGGAGCTTCTCGCATTTGAAGAGTGCAATATTTTATTAGAGTCTCACATATTAGATTTAGAAAATAAATTAAAAGACTCTAGTAAAGTCAAATTTGATTTGGAGTGTCGTTCGGAGAAATTAGATAAAATATTAGTGACGGTCCAATTAAAAATGACAAATGTGGTTTTGGTTTCGATTCTTATAATGATTCCTTTATTAAAGCCAAAACCAATGTTTTAATAGAATCATCTAGGAAAGCCTTTAGAGATCAATCCTTAGATTCCACCTTTCGACGTGTTTTTACTTGTTCACACTGCGGTCGAAAAGGTCATCTTAAGAAATTTTGTTTTGATCTTAAAAGATTTTCTAGAAAATCCAACCATAAGGCAACCGAGGTAGCTAAGATTCCTACACCCTGAGAACGTCATTCGTCATTATTTTGGGTTAGGAGATCCGACTTGGTAGCTTTACAATATATGATTTTTTATTCTCATTTACTTTCACACGATACCTCCCTTGCTAAATCCAAAGGTTAAATGTGTTAGTTGTTTGCATACTCTAGCTTTTTTTGCATTATATTATATATCATTGCTAGGCGTATGCATGTTTAGTCATTTTCTAGTCATTGCTTTATCACATATCTCATACTACAGTTATGATTTTTGTTTATCTTTTGTAATATAGTTCTTTCATTCCAGTTTGCATTAATGAAAAATACAAAAAGATTTTTATTTACCATTTGTGTTTTATCTTTTTAGTAATTTAGGTTTAATGAAAAATACAAATGATATTTGTTTGTCTTTTGAGTGAATATTTTTGTCTGTTTGGTTAAAAATTTAAAAAACTCAAAAATATTTCTTGTGTGTATTTTAGTTTGACACACTTTATGTGGCATATACTTGTGTTTGAATCCCTTCTTTTTCGCTTCCATGTGGCTAGAATTTTTGGTTAAGATTGTTAATCCTTAAAATGTTCTTTATCATTCATGCATGGAGTAGTTGGATTTTGTGTTTCTTAATGGATTCTATTTTTATATACCTCAATTCACACATGCACGAGCTCACTTGAAATTTCAACTTCACATGTATATTTGAGCTTTGTGAGGTGTTCTCCTACCAATATATTCATCTATATATTTTTTACATAGGAGGACTTGTGCATGTTCAATCCGTTACACGTGAGATTTGTGTGATATAAAAAAAATGATATATGAATGTGCACGGGGAAGGGCTCCAAAAGAAAATTTATCCTTTGCGAGTAAGCCACCATTTATAATGGACCTAAAAGAAATACATGGTCCAAAGGCCTAAGAGAAAAATGTGGCATTAAAAGAAAAATAATTTGCCAAGGCCTATTTTTATTAGTTGATATAGTCATTCCATTACTATATGCATATTTTGAGGGAGTTTGGATGGTATATCAACGGTTTTGCACAATGTTCGTTTATCCTAGTTGCACTTTCATTGTCATGACTCTATTGGTTTGTGAATCATCAAAATTCTAGGCTTATGTGCATTGTATATGTTTGTTCATTGAGTTCAATTTATATTGTCACATGAGGCTATATCTAAATGTGATAAAGTTTTGCAATCAAATGAGAACTCCGTGAACATGTTTTAAATGATTGGGTCTAATTTTAATTATTATTAGTTCACACCCCTAAACTTCCGTTTACCACATATATTTGGACACATTTTTACCATACGAGTGTGAAAAGATTAATGTAGTTTGTGTCATGCGTGGTATTTATACCTATGTATATGTGCGTGTGCATTAGTGCTATTTATTATGTATACATATATATATATATATGGTATTTTATTTATTTTGAGTCTTTGCCATGTCTAGCTAGACCATTCATGCTTTTAATTCATATTTGATATTCATCATTGCGAATTTTGTTTGATAACACATGCTTAGTATCCTATTTGTCAAATTGGTATCATTGCTTTCTCATCATATGTTGGTATCTATTTATTTGTTGCCCATATGAATTAGTTACTTTTATTGTTGCCCATATGCCTTCATGCTCTTATCATTTTATGCTCAATCATGTTTACTTGCTTTCCCATACTTATATCTCTTATGTAGTTTTTAAGGCGAGAAATGGTACTTAGTTATATTGGGGGAGAATGTGTCATTAATCCTTTGCTATTCCTAAACAACAAGGGAGAGAAATGGTTTCTAAACCTTTAGTTTAGGAGATTTAACTTAAGAGAATTCTAGACCTTCTTAGGTAAATCATAGTGGATACAAGGGGATAATTAACTTAGGGGGAGTATTTATTTTAATTGCATTTAAACTTTTGATATTCCCTATGCGTTTAATGTTTTTGCTTAAGTGTGCAGGAATTATTCCAACGAAAACTTTCATCGGCAAAGATAGTAATCATCCTTGGGTTTTTGAGTCAAGATTGTATTTTTTTATTTTTGAGTGGGGAGTTTTTTAGTCTAGTAGAGTTTGACGGCCCTTTAGGATTTTATTTTGATTTTTTTCCCAGAATAGCCAAAGGGGGAGATTTGTAAGGACACAAGTCTCCAATTGAGTCGTATGTAGTGTTGGCTCAATTTCGGACAAAAATATTTGAGTCATAGGATAGTGTTCTTGTGTATCCTTCAAGCCTATGGCACGTTAAAGTTAAAGACGTTGCGGCCTTGCTTTTTAAGAGAACATCAATGCCGAGTTTCTAGTGCCTTGTTTCTACATCATCAACTTGAAGATTCCATAGTCTCGCAAAGGTAAGAATGCATTTATATATATATATATATATATATAGGAAGACTTGGAATAATTTATAATGGGTTTAATTTTACTTTAAAATGAATTCTATTTTCAGAAAGTTAATTTAGAAGTTTGAATAAAAAGTTTTTGGGCTTAAAATTGAAAAATGAACTTCTGACATTTCGTTCGAAATTATCGTTCGAACGAGTTTGCCAATGACTTTTCCCATTTGGCCACTGGAACATCGTTATATGCTCGTCGAACGAGACTTCATTCGAATGAAAATCTCATTCGAACGAGATCTCCAGGCGGGAACAATTTTGGCAGTTTTAACCCATTTTCCCACTTTTTTATCCCACTTCCTTTTGGTAGTTTAAAACCTATTTCGGGACAGATTTTTCATAAGACTTTTGAACATAACTTGAGAGATTTTTGAGAGAAAATTCTTCCATCCAAAAGTCCATGTTTTCATGTGTTAACTTTTAATAGAAAATCTCCATTTAACACATATTCATACACCCATATGTTTAGTTTACTCACAAGCTCTTCAGATATATAATATTTGCTTGGAGTTGTTTGGCACCATTGGTTTTCTCTACACCCCAAAAGAAGAGAGTTTGGGTTTACTTATACACACCTCAAAGAAGAAGAAGCTTTTGTTTTGCTACGGCATTCTCACATGGTTAAAGGCATCATGTGTGGTTGATGGTAGCTTGGTCTCGATTGGTGGACTCTAAGGTTTCGGTGGACTCTGGCATTATTCGCTAGGTGGAGGTTGAAGATTGAAGGAGCGCGTCAAGGCTTGAAGGGAGTCGAGTCAGTTGTGTAAGTCCTCTTGTCGAGTCTTTGTACAATTCATACTGTAATTAGTGAATTTGTTAGGCCAGGGTCGTCCGAGGTTTTTTTTCCGTTTTGGGTTTTTCCTCGTACATCGCCGTGTTATGGGATTGTAAATTTATTTTATCTTTTGCAAAAATCACCTAGAACGCATGCTTAAGGTAAAAAGATAAAATTGGGTTTAATTCACATTCTTGATTAAAATGGTGCATGTTTAATTATTTGGGTAAATTTAGTTTAAGTTAATTTAATTCAAGTTGACACTAAATTAATTGGATAATAGTCTTGTCTAATTTGTTTAAACTTGATAATTAAATTAAATTGGTTTGAGTGAATTTAAAGTGTGCGTGAGTTTACTTTAATTCACTTTGTTGTGTTTAATTTTAATTTGTTTTAAGAAATTAAAATTTATCATTTGTGTGTGTTGTGTTGAACCATCTTTATTCCGCATTAAAGGAAATTCATTTTTATAAAATTAAAATTGGGGAACCTATGCGTGCTTCATCAGGAGGGGTGCTTTGGGATTTTTGAGGAATTAAATGGATGAAAATTAGGATTTTAAAATAAAAGTTACGTGGGTTAGAGGTTTTACTATGAGTTTTCAACCCATATGAGAGAGAGAGAGAGAGTACCAAGGAGGAAGAAGCCTCCATTGGATAACAAGGGCAAGAACTCAAGGATTCCCACCAAAAGTTGCGCCAGTGTGTAGATCGCGATGAGAGGATTAACCACATATCAATTTCAACCCAAGAATCAGAAGTCCATTCCAAGGAAAGTGTTTATATTGCTAGTTTATTTAGCATATATTGTTCCGGTTAGACTCTGTTGATGATTTAGACATAATATGATGAAATTTGGGTTTCATTAGGTTTAATCGTAAAGGAACATTAGATTTTGATGATGGGTTACAAATCACGAATTAAATTAATGGTTTGAATAATTAAAGTGTTGGGTTCATTATATGAGAATTCTTAGAGATTTTAGAAATTATTGGTTTCCCTTTTGAATACATAAAGATTTGAACACTAATTTGTGTTAGAATTTACCCCATAATGATTAGGGATAGTTTAGAACCATCTAGATTGATGTTGGACGAAATTTAGATTGAGTTTGAGGCTTGGAATGTTGGGAAAAATGATTTTGGGGGAGAACAAGGTCAGTTTGGAATTCTCGTTCGAAGACCTGCCCAGGTCGTTCGAATGACCTCATCCAAACGAGAATTCCAACGAGTCATCCAACGAGATTTTGAGTTCGTTCGAACGAGCTCGTTAGAATGAGAATCCCTTGACTTATAACGAGATTCCAGAATGGGTTTTTAGGGTCCAGTCGAGTTAAAAATGATCCTAGGTTTATCCAAGCGAGTGTATTCACCTACGTGAGTAAAGGGTGACTTAAATTCCAAAGTTTTAGGGAATTAAGGGTGTAATGATTCTCGAGGTATTGAACTTGTATAGAAATCTAAGAGAGAATGTGAGTCCTAGAGAGGTTATATATAATGGATATCGAGGAGAGTATTGATGTTAATATTACCTACGTACTATGGGAACTGGGTTGCGTGAATGCCTAATGAGTTATATAAGTTGTGTGCATGCTTATTACTTTAAATATTATGTGTATAGCATACCTAGCTATTGGCTATCGAACGGAGGTTAGCGCGTTGTGGACGACCATATCTTATGTGCCTTCGGGGGGTTTTGAGTCGTACCACTAAAGCATGGAACCTTGGTACGGGCTATCTGTGAGAACGATAGTGTTGACGGTCGTACGGGTGCGTAGATATGTACTTAGCCCGTCGACTAGGAACTATGTTCACCTCCAATTTGTGTATATGTTTTATTGGTTCTTGAGAGATTAAACATGTTGTCCTTTATGCGTGAGCGTTGCAATGGGACTAGATAGTCGAGTATGCCAAGCACTGGGGGTTTCTTAACCATGGGTGAAGTATTGATATATGTATTAGTATGTATACATAGTGAGATTTTTATATGTATACAGGATTCCTATTATGTGTTCATGTTGGCTACTTTATTAAATTATATATTGTTGTAAGGACACAAGTCTCCAATTGAGTCTTAATGGAGTATTGGCTCAATTCTGGACAAAAACATTTGAGTCATGGGATAGAGTTCTTGAACATCCATCAAGTCTATGACATGTAAAGTTGAAGACGTAGCGACCTATATTTAAAAGCGAAGATATCAAAGTGTCGAGTTTCATGTGTCATGTTTCTACGTCAACGACAATTGATTCCATTGTCTCCAAAATGTATGAATGTATTTTTATATATATAGGGAGATTTGGAATAATTTTATTATGGGCATAATTTTAATTTAAAATGGCTTTCACTTTTCAAAAATTATTTTAGAACTTTGGATAAAAGTTTTTGTCTTAAAATTGAAAGTCTGGAAAGTCTGTTTTTTCGTTTGAAATTGTCGTTCGAACGAGAATTTCGTTTGAACGAGTTTGCCAACGAGTTTTCCCATTTTGGCCACTGGAATTTCATTAGATGCGTTTGAACGAGACTTCATTCGAACGAAAATCTCGTTCGAACGAGATTTCATGGCGGGAACAATTTTGGCAGTTTTAACCCATTTTTTCACTCTTTTGTCCCACTCTCTTTTGACAGTTTGTAAACCAACTTTGGGACAGACCTTCCTTAAGACTTTTGCAACATCTTTGAGACTTTTTGAGAGAAAATATTTCCAAACAAAAATCCCAGTTTTCATGTGTCAAATTTAACCAGAAAATTCTCTCATACACATGTGTTTATACCGATAAAATTGTTTAGTTTAGAATTCCAAGTATTTCTATATATATTAGCTTGGAGTGTTTGGCATCGGGTTCATTTTTCTACCCAAGAAGAAAATAGTTTGGGTCTTGGTTCTCTACCCCAACAAAAGGAGAATCATTTTGGTTTATGCTGCGATGTTCCCACTCGAAGAAAAGCTTCGCGTGAGGGTGACGGTGTCCAAGAGTCCCATCGGAGGAGTTCGAGACTGTGGAGGAGTCCAAGGTTATTCGCTAGGCAGAGGTTGAAGATCGAAGGAGAGCGCCAAGGCTTGGACAGACTTAAGTCAATTTATGTAAGTCCTCTTGTGTCGAGTCTTTGTAAAAAGTACCATATTTAGTGAATTTGAGGCCAGGTCCGTTCGAATGTTTTCCCATTGGGGTTTTCCTCGTTAATCGACGCGTCGTGTGATATTTCTTATTTTATCTTACTAAAACACCTTAGAACGCATGCTTAGGTTAAAAAAGATAAAATTGTTTTAATTATCACACTTATGTATTTTGGTGCTTAAAATTAATTGGGTGAAATTTAAGTTAATTTAATCAAGTCATATATTTAATATGGTTTTGCCTAATTTGGTAATATTGAAAATATTGTGAAGACAAATTTTAGGACTTGTGTTAAATTAATTTCGGGCTAAAAGTAAATGTCTCATATTTAACTTTAAGTGTTATTTTTATTTTTGAGAAAATCTAAATTTTGGTTTGAGTGAATTTTGTGTGTGTGTGTTCACCATTATTCACTTCTTTAGGTTTAATTTTAATTTAGTTTTTAGAAATTAAAATTTGTGTTTAATTTAATTTTTTTATCTTTTTAAGAAAAGAAAATCAAATAAATTTGAAAATTAAATTTTGTTAGAAACCATCTTTATTCCGCACTTATTGGAAATTAAAGTGAAAGAAATTTTTTTAAAAATAATTGGGGGTCCTTTCACCCCTTTTTCATATAGGGTCACCAGTTGAGAATTAAGAATGCTATGAGAATGAGTTACAGCATCTTTAAACCTACACCTAAATAATAGAGATATATTGTATTAGGGGTATTTAAATATTTTATCCAGCATAATGATTATACTACGTATAGTCAGGTAGAGTATCGTGACTAGTATGGGTAGTTAGGCTCGTTAGGTGTGCACATTAGATGAGAGGTGAGCATTCTAAGTGAGTACGCTAAGTTAACATGAATAATATTTGTGCTAATTAACCAACTTAAGCACTTGTTATATTTAAAAAAAATTCTACTCGGGCTCGTACCCGTTTTTCTACAAATCTCTTTTCTTGTTCTATTATTTTAGGTTCTCAACCACGGGGAAATTAGGATTAGGAGATTCCATTCATTTGTCGAGCTGCAGCTATTGTGGAAGCTACAGGATATTGCTAGTAGACGCTTATGAGTCTGTTTCTCTTCATCTATCAGTTATTTACTTATGTTGGACATGTCGTCCCTCCAATTTTACATTTAGAGACTTAGAGTTGTTTTATTCTATTATTAGACTTTAAATTTCGTATTACTGGATTACTGTATGGGAATTTATCTGGATGTGTTTACTCCAGTCCTTCATATTATTTTAGTTAGTTCTTTCCTTACATTTTTGTGTTGAATGGTGATGTTTAATTATTTTCCTTTTATGGCGATTATTGTTAATAAGATAAAATTTTGACATCAACCTTTTTAAATATTAGGTGGTTAGTTTTAAATAATAAAACTTTCAACAGTGATGCATAATCTGAACCAACCGGATATTCTGATTTAATTTTATAAAGGATTGATCACCCGGTATTTAATTAGGCGGGATGTCATAGGTGGTATCAGAGCATTAGGTTCTAGTGTCCTTAGGATCTGTACGGCTTATTATGTTTTCGTGTAGCGTCTTTTGATATACAGCCCTATATTTTAGGATTGTTGTACTCTTTATGTATTTTACGTTCTTCAGCTACTTTGAGATAATAACAGTAGACTTATGAAACATTTATCTCCTTTCAGACACCTCCTCGACGTGCATAGAGAGTTACCAGGGATGCCCAGTCTGAGACTTGGCCTGCACCAGCTCAGGGTGTGATGAATGCCACTGAAGTTGTCGCCATTGTAACTCAGGCGGTAAATGCGGCATTGGCAGTTGTGCACCAGGCACCATCTCAGGCACCGGTGGTGAATCTAGTTCAGGCCCAGGCCTTCCCGTCTGCTTGGGAACGTGTTAGGGATGACTTCCTGAAGGCGCATCCTCCGGAGTTTACAAGGAGCTCTGATGTGGTGGTAGCGAGCCAATGGGAGAAGGATATCCAGAGGCATTTGAGGATGCATGAATGCACGAAAATATAGAGTCAGATACTGGCCACGTTCAAGTTAGTGGGAGCAGCACTACAGTGGTGGGAGTCTATTACCATCGCTAAGGAGAGAGACACACTCACTATTCTAGACTTTTGGGTGCGGTTCGATCGCAAATATTCCCCCTCGGCCGTCCAGACAGAGATGAGACGAAAATTGGTGAACTTGAAGCAGGAGGGAAATACCATGGCAGAATATGAGACAGAGTTTATCAATCTTCTAAACATTGTACCAAATGAAATCTTGACTGAGGAGAAGAAGATTCAGTATTTTATGGATGGGTTGACATGGAGGATCCGCCAGAACTTGATAGGCAATCTCTCTTTGGCCACATATTCAGACGTGGTTAATGCAGCACTACTCCACTGCTAGGACCACCGTTGTCATCTGACAGAGGTTAAGCGAGTAGGAGAGTCCAATCAGTAGGGCAGGATAGGAGGAAATAGTACTAGTGGGGAACAGGTAGTTCAGGGTCAGTATAGACACAATCATTAGGGTTACCAACAGGGGATCCTAAGAGCTTTAGGTCATGAGGTTTTAGACATGGGCAGGGAGGCTTTAGTCATGGCCAGTAGGGTCAACACGACCATCAAGGCCATAAGCAGTTTCAGTAGGGCCAGCAGGGCCAAGGGAGGGGTGGTAACGACCATCAGGGCTGGGGACAGCTGGTACAGAGGGGATGACCCTTCCTAGGGAGATGTTTCACTTGTGGAAACACTGTCCATAAGCATCAGGACTTCCCTCAGAAAGGTAGAGGTTAGCAGTAGCAGGGTGCTCATCAGGAGCCCCAGAGACCATTATTTTCAGCTGCTCTCCCAGCACCCCCACAGATGCTAGCACTGCTACCCATTCTAGCCGCCCCAATTCAGCAGGGGCAGCTTCAGTACGGACAAGTCTACAATCTGCATCAGGCTATAGTCCTGCAGGATCCACCCGTGATTGAGGGTGTGTTTTCTATCCAGGGAACTTTGGGGTGCATTTTATTTGACACGGGAGCCACACACTGTTTATTGCCACGGGGTTTGCACGTACTACGGGATTATTTGATACAAGAGAGAGTAAGGTTACTTGTGTGGATTCGTCATTGAGTAGGGGGTCCGTGATTTCTTTTATTTGTCGGGGAGTGGGTCTAGACATTGGGAGGTTTATCTTACCTGCTGACATGCTTGTATTGGATATGTCCGAGTATGACGCAATTATGGATTGGCTTGTCAGGTATAGGGACGTGATTGATTGTTTTGGTAGGAGTATAGTTTTTGCCATACCCACTTAGGATATGTTCCTGGTGGCGACGCCTCACTCTGAGGGAGGATCGTCCACACATTTATACTATATAGAGGAGACCTCTAGGGATGTGGTGGTACCACTTGACTCGATTCCTGTTGTTTGAGAGTTTGACGATGTGTTTCAGGAGATTCTGGGGTTACCACCGAGTAAAGAGATACACTTCGTCATTGATTTAATGTCGGACACTCGACCGATAGCCCGCGCACTTACCGTATGGTTCTAGCAGAGATGAGGGAGTTACGTGACCATATTAAGCAGTTGTTGGGGCAGGGATTTTTCCGTAGGAGTATTTCGCTGTGGGGTGCTCCCGTATTGTTCGTTAAGAAGAGGGATGGATCGTTGAGGTTATGTGTTGATTACCGGGAGTTGAATAAAGTCATGATATGGAGCAAACATCCGTTGCCTCGAATCGATGACTTATTCCACCAGTTGAGAGGAGCGGCCTTCTTCTCAAAGATTGACTTGAGATCGGGATACCATAAGTTGCGTATCAGGGAGCAGGATGTGTCGAAGACTGCCTTCTTGACGAGATATGGTTCCTATGAATTCAGGGTTATGCCTTTCGGGCTAACCAACGCCCCAGTCGTGTTTATGGACTTGATGAACAGGGTGTTTAATTTTATAAATGACATTCTGGTTTACTCGCAGACTGAGGAGGAGCATGCCGAGCACTTGAGGCAGGTTATACAGACACTGCATCAATATGAGTTGTAGCAGAACACGAGAAAATGTGGATTTTAGTTGAAGGAGGTCCAATTTTTGGAACATATCATCTCTTGATAGAGGGATATCCGTGGATCCAGGGAAGGTGTTAGCGGTGAGTGAGTGGGGACAACCCACGACACCGACCGAGATATGCAGTTTTTTGGGCCTAGTTGGATACTACAGGAGGTTCATTCAAGGGTTTTCGAAGATAGCGGGTTCGTTGACACACCTGACTCGCAAAGGGGTACCGTTTATCTGGATGGACACTTGTCAGTTGGCCTTTGATGAGTTAAAAAATAAGTTAACCTCAGCACCGGTGTTAGCATTGCCCAGGCCAGGAGTGGAGTATCTAGTCTACATTGATGCGTCCTTATTAGGACTTGGGGGACTTCAGCAGAAGAATCAGGTTATATCTTATGGCTTCCTTAAGCTTAAACCTCACGAGAGGAATTACCCTACCCACGACTTGGAGTTAGCAGCGGTAGTGTTCGAACTTCGAATTTAGAGACATTACCTCCTGGGGGAGAAATTTTGCTTGTTCATGGACCAAAAGTCACTACAGTACCTCTTCATGTAGAAAGAGTTAAATATCCATCAGCGTCGGTGGCTTGAGTTTGTGAAGGATTATCAATTTGATATCCAATACCACCCGGGGAAGGTTAACGTGGTAGCAGACGCGTTGAGCCGTAGGCCAATAGGTGAGGTGGACGAATTGTGGAAAATAAAATAGAAGGAGTTGGGTCACTAGGATGCAATGGCTCGATCGTTCATGTGTGTGGTGACAGTTACGCCCCAGATTATTACAAAAGTAGTACAGGCTCAGGAAGCTGATCAATTCTGCCAGAGTCAGATAGTGCAACTTCTATCAGAGGGTCCAAGTCTTATACCGTGGGTTCAGATGGGGTTTTACGTTTCAATGGAAGATTGGTTATTCCTGAGGGAGAGGACTTGCGACATGAGGTGATGACAGAGTCGCACGGTTCACAATTTGCAGTACATCCCGGTGAGGATCAAATGTACCAGGATATGTGAAGACAGTACTGGTGGAGCGGGATAAAGAAGGATATTGTCGAGTTCGTCTCGAAATGTGCCACTTGTCAGTTGGTAAAGGTAGACCATCATAGATTGGTGGGACTTCTACAACCTTTTAAGGTTCCTATGTGGAAATAAGAGAGTGTTTCCATGGACTTTATCACGGGATTACCCACATCGCAGAGGGATCACAATTCGATATGGGTGATAGTGGACTGGCTGACCAAGGTAGCCCATTTCCTGCCAGTCTGGACGGATTACACCATGGGACAGTACGCCAAGATATTCCTAGCAGAGGTATTGAGACTTCACGGGGTGCCTCTTAATATCGTGTCCGACAGAGATAAGGTGTTTGTGTCTCGATTTTAGGAGAGTTTTCAGGAGGCGATGGGTACAGAGTTGCGACTGAGTACAACCTATCACCCACAGACGGATGGACAGACTGAGCGAACAAGTCAGATGTTAGAGGACATGTTGCGTATGTGCATCATTGATTTTGGCAGAGGTTGGGAACAACACCTTCCACTGGTGGAGTTTGCCTATAACAACTCCTATCAGTTGACTATCGGTATGGCTCCATTCGAGGAACTCTACGACAGACCTAGTTGTTCCCCATCATGTAGGTTAGAGGTGGGGGACAACAAATTACTTGGCCCGGAGGTGATTCAGGATACTTCGACGAGGATAGAGTTGATACGGAGCCGAATTCGGGTCGCTCAGGATCGATAAAAGAGCTACGCGGATGCCAAGCGATATTTTCGAGAGTTTAATATCGAGGACCAGGTGTTACTTCGGGTGTCTCCTATGAAGGGAGTTATGCATTTTGGGAATAAGGGAAAGTTGGCACCTAGGTATGTATGGCCATTCCCTATTATCGATAGGATTGGACCAGTTGCTCATAGACTTGAGTTATCGGAGCACTTGCATAGGGTTTATAACGTGTTCCATATCTCTTCGATGAGTAGATATCTTCGAGATGATTTACCCCACACTCACATTGCGTTGGAGGAGATCGACTTACAACCTGATAGCTCCTATGAGGAGGGGTCGGTTGTTATACTAGACCGTAGCGAGAGGAAGTTGAGGTCGAAGATAGTACCATTAATCCGTGTTTAGTGGCGACACCATAATGTTTAGGAATCTACCTGGGAGCTCGAGGATGATATGTGTGAACGTTATCCAGAGTTATTATTGCCAGGTATACTTTCATTTCCGAATTTCGGGATGAAATTCTGTTATTGGGGGGGAAGTATGTAATACCCCGCATTTTTACGCATATTTATTTTATGATGAAATTATGGAAATTTGGATTAATAAATTTAAAAGATAAAATTTAATTTATCATTAATCCGACTTGATGGTAATAATTGCTAGCATGACGAGACTTATTAGTTATCGAAAATAATCATGTTGAGTAATAACTATATTGAGCATTACGTAGTGAGTGACGTAATAGATGGTTTTGAAAATAATAATACGATCGGGGACAAGATACACGACAGTTAAGATATAATTATTTGGGACGCGCATATGAGTCATGCCACTATTATACATTTGGGGGTTAAAATGGTGAATTATTTTTATATAACTCGAATGACTATTTTTAGTGCACCAGTGTGTCTGGAAGGGTCGAAATAGTCAGAAAATACTAGTCGGGTGTTTTATTTGGAGTTCGGGGCATTTTAGCCCAAAATGACACCCCAGAGGTGTATTTTGGGATTTTTAGGGAATTAAATGGACGAAAATTAGGATTTTTAAATAAAAGCTACGTGGGTTAGAGGTTATTGTCAGTTTTCAACTCACATGAGAGAGGGAGTACCAAGGAGGAGGAAGACTCCGTTAGAGAACAAGGGCAAGAACTCAAGGATTCCCACCAGAAGTTGCGCCAAAGTGTAGATCGCGACGAGAGGATCAACCACATATCAATTTCAACCCAAGAACCAGAAGTCCATTCCAAGGCAAGTGTTTATTTTTCTAGTTTATTTATCACATATTGTTCCTGTTAAACTCTGTTGATGATTTAGACATAATATGATGAAATTTGGGTTTCATTAGGCTTAATCGTAAAGAAACATTAGATTTTGATGATGGGTTGCATGTAGAGGATTTACCCCATTTATAGGTTGTTAAATCGGGAGATTTTATGTACAAATTAAGAATTAAATTAATGTTTTGAATAATTAAAGTGCTGGGCTCATTATATGAGAATTCTTAGAGATTTTAGAAATTATTGGTTTCCCTTTTGAATACATAAAGATTTGAACACTAATTTTTGTTAGAATTTGCCCCATAATGATTAGGGATAGTTTAGAACCATCTAAATTGATGTTGAACGAAATTTAGATTGAGTTTGAGGCTTGGAATGTTGGTAAAAATGATTCTGGGGAAGAATAGGGCCAGTTCAGAATTATCGTTCGAAGACCTGCCCAGGTCATTCGAACGACCTTGTTCGAATGAGAATTCCAACGAGTCATCCAACGAGATTTTGAGTTCGTTCGAAGTGAGGAGTTCGTTCGATCGACCTTGTTCGAACAAGAATCCCTTGACTTCTAACGAGATTCCAGAATGGGTTTTTAGGGTCCGGTCGAGTTAAAAATCATCCTAGGTTTATCCAACGAGTGTATTAACCTACGTGAGTAACGGGTGACTTAAATTCCAAAGTTTTAGGGAATCAAGGGTGTAATGATTCTCGAGGTATTGAACTTGTATGGAAATCTATGAGAGAATGTGAGTCCTAGAGAGGTTATATATAATGGATATTGTGGAGAATATTGATTTTAATATTACCTACGTACTATGGGAACTGGGTTGCGTGAACGCCAAATAAGTTATATAAGTTGTGTGCATGCTTATTACTTGGAATATTATGTGTATGATATACCTAGCTACTGGCAATCGAACGGAGGTTAGCGCATTATGGACGATCATATCTTTTGTGCCTTCGGGGGATTTTGAGTCGTACCACTAGAGCATGGAACCTAGGTACGAGCTATCTATGAGAACGATAGTGTTGACGGTCGTATGGGTGCGTAGGTATGTGCTTAGCCCATCGACTTGGAACTATATTCGCCTCCAATTTGCGTATATGTTTTATTGGTTCTTGAGAGATTGAACATGTTGTCCTTTATGCGTGAGCGTTACAATGGGACTAGATAGCCGAGTATGCCAAGCACCGAGGGTTTCTTAACCATGGGTGTAGTATTGATATATGTATTAGTATGTATACATAGTGAGATTTTTATATGTATACTGGATTCCTATTCTATATTCATGTTGGCTAATTTAATAAAGTATATACTTATTGGGTCACCAGATTAGAATTAAGAATGCTATGAGAATGAGTTAAAGCATCTTTAAACTTATTCCTAAATAATAGAGATATATTTTATTAGAGGTATTTAGATATTTTATCTAGCATAGTGATTATATTACGTATAGTCAGGTAGAGTGTCATGACTAGTATGGGTAGTTAGGCTCGTTAGGTGTGCACATTATATGAGAGGTGATCATCCCAAGTGAGTACGCTAAGTTAACATGAATAATTTTTGTGCTAATTAACTAATTTAAGAACTCGTTATATTTAAACTGTTTTCTACTCGGGCTCTGACCCGTTTTTCTACAAATCTCTTTTCTTGTTCTATTATTTTAGGTGCTCAGCCACAGGGACACCAGGCTTGGGAGATTCCATTCATTTGTCGAGTTGTAGCTGTTGTGGAAGCTGCAAGATGTTGCTAGTAGACGCTCCTGAGTCTATTTATTTTTATCTATCAGTTATTTACTTCTGTAGGACATGACGTCCCTCATATTTTACATTCAGAGACTTAGAGTTGTTTTATTCTATTATTAGACTTTAAATTTTGTATTATTGGATTATTGTATGGGATTTTATCTGGATGTGTTTACTCCATATCTTCATATTATTTCAGTTAGTTCTTCCTTACATTTTATGTTGAATGGTGATGTTTAATTATTTTCCTTTTATGACGATTACTTTCAATAAGATAAAATTTTGACATCAATCTTTTTAAATATTAGGTGACTTGTTTTAAATAATAAAACTTTCGACACTTATGGATAATTTGAACCAACCGTATATTCTGATTTAATTTTATAAAGGATTGATCACCCGGTATTTAATTAGGCGGGGTATCACAAAACTCTGGGGGATGCGCCTTCTGAAGGGCATTCCTAACACGTTCCCATGTAGTAAGAAACACTTCCCCTGGCATGGGTGGCACAGCTGGCGCCTGTGTCGAAGCTTATTGTACAACAGCTAAAGCTGCGTTGACTGCCTAAGCTATAATTGCACCAAGTTTTGCAGCATTCATTGTACCCTGAGCTGGGGCGGGTTGAGGTGCCCGTCGAGGAGTCATCTGATACGAGAGAGAATATACCATAAATATTTGAAATCACAGAATAGCCGAAGAATGTATAAATGCATATAAGGATACAACAGTCCTAATAATAGGGCTCTATATCCAAGTACGCTTAGCTGAAAGCATAGTAAACCGTTCATAGGGATGGCAACGGGTCGATTCGGGGTCGGGGAAAGCATCTCCATCCCCGTCCCCGTCCCCGTTAGAAATACCATTCCCCGTCCCCGCCCCGTTACCCGTTATAACGGGTTCGGGGATCCCCGTCCCCGTTTAAAACGGGTATCGGTTTCCTCACGGGGAACCTGTTTCCTTTTTTTTAAATATAAAAAAAAATAATTTCATCATCATAAACACAACTAAACAAAGTGAAAAAATACTATACTCAACCCAATTAAATTTAAATTTAAATTAAAGTACATCATGATAAACACAACTTAGATATCATTAAATTAGTTTACAATATGTTTTCCTATGTTTTCTCACAATCTGAAAAAAATATTACTTAGAATAATAATATGCTGAAAAAAATGTTGAAACAAATCTGATACATTTGTTCCTCGGCTTAGCCGCGCAGCCGTTCATAATTCGAATCCAACGTTTCAAGATCTTCCTTAAATGACATTTCACGAACATGTAATCAACCTTTAGAAAACAGTTCCCCGTGTGCTTCTTGTACCACGAGTCTTTTTAGTCTCCAAGCCTCTTATCTCACTGGCAGATCTATAGGAAGTGTTTCTGATTGTACTGCATATACTTCTATCTACGTTGTTTCTTTTTCTAACCAGTTTGGTCCAATTGATAGAGGGACTGCCCAATGTTTATTCTCTCTTAATTTCACCATGTCACCTTCCAGTTCTAAACACCGCAATATTGTAATTAATTTATCCGTTATTGGGAGTTGTGCTGCTTTGTTTGTCATTCTTTTTGGGTTTTGGTTGATGAGGAAACGAAAATCGAAGAGGATGATGAAAAAGATGGCGTTTGAGATGAGGGAGATGGTGGATAAGGACGAAGGTGGAGGGTTTCACAAAAGGGTTTTTGTTTTTGAGATGAGGGACTGAGGAGGCGGAAGAAAAAATAAGGAGTTAGGATTGAAAGTTATGTCCCTCTTTTATCTTATATATTTATATATATACATATTTTATTATATATTAATAATTCGGGTATCCCCGTGGGGACCCGAGGCTATTCCTGAACCCGATCCGAAATTTTTTGGGGATTTTTTTTACTCCCCGAACCCGCCCCGATCCCCCAATTATCGGGTATTTTTCGAGGATTTTTTTTCTAGTATCTGCGAGGACCCGACGCTTAATTAAATATCGGGTGATCAGACCCATACCAAATTAAATCAGAATATATAGTTGGATCATTCTTAGCATCACTATCGAAAACATTTTATAATCACCTATTACTTAATCAAACTGGTGTTAAAGACTTTCAAATTTTAATTTACTAAAAAACCACTTTTTAAAACATAAACCATTTAACACAATCCATTCACACATTGAATAACAACTGAGTAAATATCACAACTGAATTAAATGCAACTGGAATAAAACTTTCCATTAAAATATCTAAATACAATAATCCCAATGATAAAAAATGTATCACAATGATATAAGAAGATAATCATGACTCGGATAGAAAGGAAATAACTAAAATCTTTGGGGCGACATGCCCTAAATGAAATATCACTACAGGGTATGAATCAATGAATGTGAAGGCGTCTAAATAAAGCTCAAAACTCCATAGCATCTATAGCTCGTCACATGTCATAATCCTCTATGGTGGGCGTTCCTGCGGCTGGACACCTGTTATAGGAGATACAAGAGAGAGAAAAGAATATGCAAGGAAACGGGTCAGAGCCCGATGTAAAAATAGTTTATAAAACAACAAGTGAATAAATGTTATATTTAGAAATTATTATATGCATGTTAGATTATCGGACTCTCTCTTGAGATTCTCACCTCTCATCTAGAGTGCTCACCTAATGTACCTCTAAGTCATACTAGTTACAGTTCCCAAGCTAACTAGATCAACCCAATATATCCACTATTCATAGCCCAATTCATTCCCACGTATTTCTCTCATAATACATGTAATGATAATAATAATATGTATATCCATTTAGATTCAACATGGATAAGCCCCTTATTAATTCAATTCAATTAAAGGTTTTCATACTTAATTAATTCCAAATATCATTATCTTTAAATTTTACTTTAGCCACACAATAGATATCATCATATGTATATATATACATTCACTCTATTATATATATATACAATACTGCACCCCGAAACACATCTGCGGTGCTGCATTACTCTGCTATCATGTCCCAATACATCTCGTCACTGTATGAGGGACTATAGTTTCGGTAAAGATTCATCAAACCATTTATATCAAACACAAACATTGGAGCGAATATATTCCTAAGCCTTTGGGCTATGCACATACCGACGCACCCAAATGACCAGTCACACCCAAAAGTGGTGATCGATCCCTAAGTTCTATGTTCTCGAGTGACAAGTCAAAAATCCCATTAGATTCATCAGGATATGATTTCCCTCACGCACAAACCCCCGTCGATAGCAAGTAAGCTAGGTATGTCATAAACATAAACCATCAATTAAATAGGCATTATCATCTACCTATTTAGTATTAGGTACTTACGTTACCTATATCACATTAGGAATTTATTCTATCCCAAATACCCATCGTATTTCTCGAATACGACTCGTACTTGTAATCACAATTATCATCGTACATATATTATGTAATTATTTCTCCCATAATCTTTTATTTAACCCAAGTACTCGTACATATGTCCTCGATGTTACCCGTACTTGTCATAACGATTATTCTCCTCTAAATCATATAATAATTATGTAGATATCTCTCGCATAATTTTAATCCTTCATATATCATAATTTTCCTACATTAATCCCAAGTTTCTCACTCTATTAATGTGCTAAAATTATTTAAAAACTCATTCTGGCACAAACTTTTCTGGGATAAACTATAGATTTTTGAAAATCTTGTTTGAAGTTAGTAATCTCATTAGAACGAGATGGAATCTCATTAGAATGAGATTGACCCTCATTCTAATGAAGTCAGGTCTCGTTCGAACGAAGTCATCGTTTTTCCTGTTCGTCTTTAGTTCCAATTTTCTGCGTTTTCCCTCAATTTCTAACACCCAAACCTTACTGGTTTTCTATCCTAACTGAATCCAGAAATTCAAATTACTATTCTAACATTATTTCAACATATACATGGGTGATTTCTATATAAAAAAATTAATTCCACATGTTCATAAGGGATTATCATCAAACACATTAAAACCTCAAGATTTCAATAATCTGAATTCTCCATTTTTTTCCAACTTGAAAACTCATATTTTAGAATCATTGTTTCATACCTAAATCATCAAATTTCATTTTTAACATGGTAGGATTTTTTTACATGCAATTCCTATCATCCTTTTCAATAATCTTAAGAACATAAATTTTTCTGTACATGTAAAATCCTTAATTTTCATCATGATCATAGTCCCTATATGTTATGTATTCGACTACATGAATTTGCCTAACCATTATCTTGATTTACCAATTATTATGAATTCCAAATTTATAAGTTCATGAGTCCTACAATAAAATCCTATTCTAACATGGATATGTTGATCACTAAAATAGAGCAAGAATCACTTGCCTTAAAAGTCGGTCTGAACCTTTGATGAAGACAAATGTTAGAACTTCTCCTTCTATTTTTCCGGCGACTTTTTCGACGACTATGGTGGTGTTTCAAGGTGAAGAGATGGTGGCTGTCCCTTTGTTTTGCCCAGGTGACTCCTCCTTTCCAAGAATTCTTCCCCTCCTCAAGCTACCCTTTCATTTTCTCTCTAAGACTCTTATGTTTTTCTTTCAAACTTTCTCACTTGTCTTTGGATGAAATGAGTCTTACGTAGAGTCTAGTCTTATTTAAATAAAAAGTCTTAAAGGTAAGATAAAAGAAAAAATCGAAATTACTATTCATCTCCCAAGCAAAATGACTAAAACGCCCCTTCGGGGTTTCCTTTCATCTCCTAATTGATCCGAGACCCAAATTCAACACCCAAGTAGACTTTTCTGACAATTTCGACGCTTCCGGTCGCAACGGCGCACTTAAAATGATCACAAGGTTGATATAAAATAATCTTTCCTTTTTATTTATTTAAATTAGTCCCGACACGTCCTATAACCATATCCCGACTTACTTACATTTATTGTCGTATTAGTAACTCACGACAATATAAATAACATCATATTCATATATTACTTTTATATCACTAAGTAAAATTTAGAATCATATATTACTTAAATCTCTAGTAATATTAAATTCGGATTAATCCCAATTATTTTTTCATAATTAATTCCAATTAATCCCCAATAACTTTTAATTTATCTATTTTAAAAGTTATTAAAAATTATGGGCAACGGCGCACTCGAAACGACCATAAGGTTGATATAAAATAATCTTTTCTTTTTATTTATTTAAATTAGTCCCGACACGTCCCATAACTGCATCCCGACTTACTTTCATTTATTGTTGTATTAGTAACTCACGACAATATAAATAACATCATATTCATATATTACTTATATATCACTAAGTAATATTTAGAGTCATATATTACTTTAATCTCTAGTAATATTAAATCCGAATTAATCCCAAATAATTTTTCATAATTAATTCCAATTAATCCCCATTAACTTTTAATTTATCTATATTAAAAATTGTTAAAAATTACGGGGTATTACAGTATGATAAATAATTATATAAATATAATACATACATGTGATATGTCATAATACTAGTATACCCAATGTCGTCCAAATCCCCTAAACCGATTACATCATAAATATAGGTTTAATATACATAAAGTTTAATTATAATACCGAGGATTTCTCATATTAGTTGGTACATTAATTAAATTATCATTAAAAGTACTTAGAATCCTCCTGAACTAAACCCCAAAAGAATAAACAAAACCCTCCCCCTCTCCCACCCCAAAAATAAAAATAAAGAGGATAAAAAAATATCCATTGAAGACTTCTCCCTTCCCTGCCCTAACTTCAGCTATAGCGGTAAGGTATGGCCTCCATAGCGGCCTGGGAGGCGCTATGGCAATGGGTCTAACCCACCATGATGGGTGGGGGTCTTTTTCTTCCGATCTTGATCCAACTTCGTATAAAGTAAAGAATGTTTGCCATTAAAAGCTCATAGGTTCTTCGTTAAAGGCCTAAATTTAATTTAATTTCTTCCTACCGATTCCAAATTAACATCCTCACAGCATAGTGTTAACACCCTACAATATTATTACCCTAAAGGTCTCATTTTTATTACACCCATTAAAGATTAAATCTTAGATTATGTTTCACTAGTAATTAAGTTTCTTTAATACTAAATACATATTAAGACCATGTGAAAACCATTATTACGCACGAATTATAATCACCTGAATAGATATATAAACACACATTAATCTAGGTGTCGACATAAACGTATTAAAGATCATATTTTAACAGAAAATCTCAAGTTTCAATCTTTAAATTGTATTGGCCCATTACAACATATTATTACAATCAGATTTATGAACAATAAATAATTTTTTAATCCTAAAGCTTGCTCCTACCCATTTGATTCATATATAGCAATGAAATCATAAATAGATGACATTAATATGACAATAAAGATAGTATTTCTTGACTTAAACGAAGCTTGATCTTTATTAGAATCTTTTGTGTGTTGTTCCTCTACTCCCAAAGCTTGCCTTTTGCTGCTAGGTTTTTAATTATGGCTTGTTATAATGTTTAATGGGGGTTAATAATCTATTTATAGCCCCAAACTAACATGTCTAATATGAGCCCACTTTTGTACCCCAAATAATCCTAAATCACTAACCCAGCACTCTTAAAACTAGTTACAAAGGTATACCTACCACTAGGGACCAATTTGCCACATTAAAAATAATATTCTGGGCCTCTATATTCCCTCGGAGTCTAGTCTAACTAAATTAATTCGCAACATCAAATTAATTACAATCGTGCTAATTTAATTACGAGTCATTCAAAAATTATTTTAAATTTCGATTAATAATCCAAACTAATTGAACCAATTACATCACCCGTTAATTCACATGGGTAAATATTAATTAATAATTAAATAATAATTTATTTAATTCATGAAAATTACATGTATTACGTTGCTAATGGACCAAGGCAGATCCTTGGAGGTCATGTATCTGATATTGTTCAACCAAATCAACTTACGAATGGAAACCCTAAATGAGGCAACCATCCATTTGGTCGAATTTGCAGGAAAAATGATAATGCCTTTGGGACAGGTTGTGCTTCTATTATGAACAAGAAAAATATCAAAGATAGTTGAATTTCTGGTCATAGCCATTGAATCCCCCTATAATGTAATCATTGGAAGAGGAAGGTTGCACACAATGAAGGCGGTCCCATCTACTAACCATAAAAAACTCAAATACATTACCAACCGGGGGGTAATGGAGATATGTGGAAATCAGGATTCTGGTCATCAATGTTTTATCGCGACCATTAAGCTTACATAGGAGAATACTAAGGAAAATATGGAGAATGCAGAGGGGGCTATCCCCTTCAAATAACAACTAAAGTATGGGCGGTAAAGGGTAAAAGACATGAGAGTATCCCCCACTGAGGCGGTCATGGAATCACTCCAAGAATGTTTCGACAATTCTCACATGCACAAAAAATTTATCATCACATTGAAAATGAAAAGGAAGAATTGTGTTTGTTTGGAAGCCATACAATATACCCAACATAAATCCTAAAATAATGTGTCTTAAGCTTCACGTTAACCCAATATTCTCACTATGATGCAAAAAGCTTGCCAAACAACTCTTGAGAAGGCAAAGGCAATAGAAGAAGATGTCGAGAAAATCTGGAGGCAGGGTCCATCAAAGAAGTTCAATTCCTCGAATGACTTTTGAATCCGATCGTAGTTAAGAAGTATTGTGGGAATTGAGAGTTTGTATTGCTTCACCAACTTAAATAAAACATGTCCCAAGGATAGCTTCCCCTGCCAAAAATTGATTAACATGCCAATGCCACAGACCGCCACGAGCGAATTAGTTTTCTAGGGTCTTATTCTGTATACCATCAAATCCCTCTATTTGAACTCGACCAGGAAATAATTTCTTTCATTACCACCTTTGGCCTTTACTGTTGAACAATTATGCCCTTCAAACTCAAGAACGTAGGAACAACCTACCAATGGTTAGTCAACGAAATATTTAAATAACAACTGGGGGATATTATGGAAGTTTACATCGACGATATACTTGTAAATAGTAAGTAGAGGGATGATCACCTCTTAGATCTTACGAATACATATGAAGTTATTCGATATTATAAGATGAGGCTTAATGTGGCTGAATGCACATTTGAAGTTCAGTACGATAACTTCATTGGCTACTTGGTCAGACAGAGAGAAATCAAGGCAATCCCGACCAAATTGAAGCAATAAGTATGATTCGGGCTTCTAAACCCATTAGGTATGTTCAAAAGATTATCGAAATGATTGCGAAAATCAATTGCTTCATTTCTAAATCTTCTAAGCGATGCCGATCTTTTTCAATTACTGAGAAATGGGAAGAATGGGGTCTAAAATAATGATTGCTCAATGGCATTGGAGGATATCAAGAGTTACCTTAATTAATTGCCCTTGCTCACTATTTCTAACCTAAGGGATTTGCTTCACTTGTATCTTTCAGTGTCCATTCATGCGATTAACTCAACTTTAGTCTACGAGAAAGGGGTGCCAATCTCTAATTTACCACATTAGTAAAACACTATTGGATGCCAAACTATGATACATCCTATTGGAAAAGTTAACTTATTCATTGATGATAGCCATAAGCAAGTTTAAACATTACTTTGAAGCACATTATATCATAGTCATAACCTCTTTTCGGCTAAAAATAGTCCCCAGAAGGACCATCCTCTCTGGATGTTTAGTGGAACTGGGGAAGTTTGATATCTATTATTAATAAAAAAAAATGCACTGAAATAGTAGGTTCTGACATATTTTATCGTAGAGTTCATCGGAGAACATCGACCTAAGGAAAACCTAAAGTCTACCGACTAAACGATCGTAAAAGTATTAAAACATGATAATTGATGGAATCTTTATGTGGACGGAGTATCCAACACAAAGGGGCTGGAGTTAAGGTAGTGTTATTCACCCCAGGATGCACCATCCTTGAGAAGGCTATACGACTTAGCTTTGAGGTGTCAAATAATGAGGCAAGGTATGAAGCTCTCATAGGTGGACCGAGGAAGGCTTTGTTTCTAGGCACTAGTCACCTTGGAGTATTTTGCGGCTCCAGGCTGGTATTTAATTAGATACGAGGAAACTATAACATCGAAGATGAATGTGTGTTACCCCACCTTGAAAAGGCTCAGGAATTAGTCACCCAATTCCAATATGTCAAAATATAATAATTTTCAAGGGGAAAAAATATCCATGCAAACATCTTGGTCACATTGTCTTTGACTATCAAGCCCGACCTCAATAGAGTGATATAGTTGGAGTACCTAGCACAACTAAGCATCCAAAGGAAGCAAAACGCCGTCCAAGTGTTAGCCATGAAAAAAGAATCCAATTGGATGGACTCAAAGTATTTGAGAGAAGATATTTTGCCCCTGGACAAAAGGAAGGCCTACCAAACAGGGTGATAACTGCTCGTTTTTACTTATCCCCTAAAGGAAAGCTCTACATAAGATTATCCAGTAGACTATAATTACAATGTTTTTATCCCAACGACGTGAATAGAATCCTGTATGACTTACACAATGGAATTTGTGGGAGTCATGCTGGTGGATAGTCTTTAGCATTCCAAGCAATTAAGGAAGTGTATTGGTGGCCCTATATGCAGAATAACACTGAATCTTATGGGAAAATGTGCAAGAAGTGCCAACTGCTATCACCGCTACTCCACTAGTCGACCAACGACCTCAAGTCTCTGACTATCTCGTGGGCATGTACTCAGTGAAGACTGGACATCATAGGATTGTTACCTATCGCTCCTAGCAACATGAAATACCCTATGGTCAGAATTAACTAGTTCACTAAATAAATTGAAGCAAATCCGTTAGGGAATATCAGAGATGCTGATATGATCATGTTTGTTTGGAGAAACATCATAACCCATTTTGGTGTGCCAAAACCCCTCATCACCTATAATAAGATATAACTTGAACACAAGCCCTTCAATGATTTATGTAGGAGTTATGTAATAAAGCACCACTATGGTTTAGTAGATTGACCTTGGAGCAATGGAAAAATAGACGCCTCTAATAAAAAGGTCCTTAATAATGAAAAGGTTAGAAAAGGTAAAAGACGTATGGGTGGACGTGCTCCTCCACATCCTCTCGGCATATTGAACAACTCTCAAGAGGTCGATGAGGGAAGCATACTTTGACTTAGCCTATGGAATGAAAGCCATTATATCGATATATTCAGTGTTACCGACCATGAGTCCGACCATAATCCACCAACACTCGAATAACGAAACAATTGGGGCAGAGCTTGACCTGAAAAATGAAAGAAAATAGCAAGCCCTTATCATATTGGCAACCTACCAGTATTAATTGGCAAAATAATATAACAAAGGCGTGCATATGAAGAAGTTTTAGGTAGAAGATTACGTCATAAAAAAGATCATTGACAATGCAAAAAAGTCATCAGATGGAAAATTGAGACCAAATTAAGAGGGTCTATTCAGAGTCACTTAAGATGGCCTCCATGGGGCCTGTCACTTGGAAATGATGGAGGGCAGAGAGATACACCGGGATTAGAATGCAACAAATCTTAAATTTTTTTATTTTCGAATCAAATTTCAGTTTGTTCTTTCTAGTCATTAACTTTTTACATTAGACAATTAAATTTTTGCACATTTCTTAATTCAATTAGCTTTGATTATACAAAGTGACAATTATATGCATCCGACCAGACTTCATTCTTTACTTACTTCGAATAATGCCTTATATAATTAATTGCACTTAGTCCCCACTTTAAGGCTAAATGTTTCGTCAACACAATATGGAAACATAAGGTATTGCCCATTGTAATTAAAATACATATTCACTTAGCAGTCAGACCACATTGGTCAGATAAAATCCTAAACGGGTGGATAACCCTGTAAAGATGTGAATTCTCGCCAGAAATTGGTACTAGGCCTAAGGTAGAATGTGACAACACCTCTAAAAAGGTAAGATAAATTAAAAATGTCAGGCAATGGGAAAAGGATAATGCAAATATAAATAAAAAATAAAAAAGACCAATTTCATTTCAAACGTTCATTAATTATAATTTGTGTACATGTATAAATAGCTACATCATCTTTGAGGATTATTAGATTAATTCGCTCTTGACGTTAAGTGGTTAGTTTTTTGGCTACGGTGGGCCATGTCATCGTCACTATCATTGTCATCCAGATACTCCTCAATCAATTATATAGGGACTGCATCAACTGGTACCCATGAATCCTCACTTTTAAAGGGAGAAAGCTTGTAATAGCGGGAGTCCATAGCCAACCACTACCATAACTCGAAGGGAGAAAGCTTATAATAGGGACTGCTCTAGACGTTAAGGGTTGCTTCCTAAACTGATATTTTATCCTTATAATCCCCTAATTTAGGCCCCTTCTAATCGCTTCATTTTAACGAAAAGCTTTTTCGGCCTTGCCTAGCTCCTGCCTTGGGCCATCATTATCATTTTGCAGTAAATTGGCAATGTTCCTTATTAATTTTAGCTCAGCCCGAATACTCATAACATTCCTATTCTAATCGTCATAAAGTGGCATCATCCTATGTAGTGCTTGACGAACAACCAAAAAGGCCATCCTAACCCGACCAAAAGCGTCAACCCCAAGCACACATTTCAGTTTATCATTGCCTTAGACTATTGGCATGATAGCCAAACAATCACCAGATTACAAAAATATATGAAGTCGGTTAGTGTTTAAGAAGAGAAATAAGACACAAGATATGCACACACAATGTGTAAAGTGAACAATCCATACAAAGAAGAACGAAAGGAAAAAAAATCATTTTCATTTAAAAATTACATATGGGGTAAGACCCTTACACGGAGGAAAGTAAGAAAAGAGAAACATTCAAAATTACATGAACTCCATAAAGAGTACTAAATTGGAGGAGTCATATCTTTGGGATCTTCTGCAACCTTGGATTGATCGACTTACTCTTATTTTCCTTCATCTCCTTCATCTAAGTTAGGAGGAGTATCAGGATTATGCTCAACAACTCCAGGTCCACAACCTCAACATTTGTCAAAAATAACTTTGTTTGCCTCCAACGCCACCATAAGGTTCTGGGCGGACTTTTAGTTTTCCTTTTCCAAGGTCACCACCTTGGCCTTCGGCTGAAGGATTTATTCATCTTGGGCATTTAGTTTGGCCTCCCCTTTAGTTACCTTTCCCTTTGCAACTTCAGAGGTCTTCCCGACCTCATTCAAGGCGACCCCCAGGTCACAAAGCTCTTTCTTTTGATCGACAATCTTGTCAAGCAGATGGACAAATTCTATAATGAACTGCCAAGAAAATATAAAAAAGAATGAAGCAACATGAGTTAGAAAATCAAGTTCAAGAGAGATACAACAAGTAAAATAAAAAAAGTTTTAGGATTTACAACAAATAATTCCTGAATGGCATGTATAGATTACCTCTCCGAGGTCAGACTAGTGACCAAAGTCTGGTCACCAGAGAGATGGGCTCCCCTCAAAAGTCCAAGAGCTAAATCTGGCTTCTTTGCAAATGAACCCCAAGTAGGGGCCTTCCCCTTGCCGAGGACAATATTCCCCGACTTAAAATTTAAGGGATGGATAACAATGCCATTGGTTGACTTGCTCTTCTTCGTAGGGCTGTCTTATGTTTTATCCGGACAATCCTCCATGTCAATTGAATCTGGAGGCCCCATGACGTCCTTCCTCTATATTTAATGGGTAGTGGGAGAAGTTGGGCAAAAATCATCACTCATCAGATAGAAGATCCTCTTTATCCGTGTCACATCGTCTTTACAGGAGGTGGGGATGACAAAAAGAATGGAAAATATATTCAAAGGCTCAAAAGAACTTGAGGTTCTACATAAGAAGGATTTTGATCAACATATCCTTCTAGTATCTTTGGATCCCTATCAACTGGTCGAGGAACGAACGATGTGGTTGATGAAGTGTAAGAAAGCAGTTAACCTAGGATAATCGAAATCTCCAAGCCTCTGTCTGATCGCCCAACTATTTTTCAAGGCATCAAAGTTAAGTTCATTTGATTTATTTTTTCTTCCAAGGAACTGCACAATCAAAAAGATAAAAGTGTCAGAATAATACTCAAATGCAAGAAATAGAAATACTAAGAGGAATTTTAGAATAAAGTAATTTGAACCCAATGAATGAGCATAAACCTATTTCATACCCCCACTAAGGCATCTGTTATAGGGTTTACCACCCTGCAAATGCTCCTAGTTCTTAACTAGGATGCCATGGGGACAACATTTCTTATTGGAATAAGGTAGGTTGACGACTAAGGTCCTCTCTGACTTCATTTCTTTCGGATCGTAAACCTTCTCAAAGTTTCATGTAACAATAATGGATTTTTTGGATCCCTAAATGAGTCCCATAAATCTCGTCCAGACAATTGGCGTCATTGATGATCCTCCTGGCGTCATTGATGATCCTCCAAGTGTTAGGTAAGTATTGTGTAGGGACAATATTGAAGTATTCTCAAAATTCCAATAAGCGAGAATTTGGGGGAAAAATAACCCCAACCCTAGTCATGAATTGAGAAAAGATCCAATGGCCTCTATCAACATTATAAAAGTCTATAGGACTGAATTCTATTTCAACGGCCATCCAGTTGTGGATATAACGTTTCTTGAAGGCCTTTATGGTGTTTTTGTTTAGAAAATACGCTACATTTTGTAGTATCCCTATATTAAAAGAAGAAAAGGAGGATTAATAGAAAATAAAGAACTTTTGACAAATGAAATTCTTAATAGAGATGAAGGAGAGAACTTACAAACGGTGAGAAGGAAAATGCAACTATGAGCTCTTAAAGGCAATCATGAATTTTGAACAATAGAGTCCAAATGATGGTAAAAAGGTGTGTTGATGTAAAAAACTAGATTACTCTAATTATTTAATCACAGATAAATAAATGAGACAAAATATTTTTAAAGTGGTTCAGCCTTGTATGAATGGCCTACATCCACTGTTATGTTATTGCTGAGTGTTTGGGAATTCTTGATTACAAGTTTTCTCAAGAAATTCCGGTCCCTTTGAATGAGGGTGATACAAGGTATTTATAGCCCTTTAGGCTGTACATGAAAGGGTACTACATTAAATGATACACATATGAAAGGGTAATTCACTTAATGTTCTTCAAACGTGCGCGTCAAGATGATAAGCATTAAATGAACAGTTGAACTGTTGATTATCTGGGAATTAATGCTGTGGTCGAGATGCAGCTCGAACCGCCTTAGTTGCTCGTCGTCCAAGAGTACCTCGGAGCATTGGAGTTCCTCGGAAGACTGGCGTTCCTCGGAGTATACTTGTTGCTCGGAGTGAGTATGTTGGTCGGGGAAACAATCTTCCTCGTTGCTATTGTGCCACGTAGATTGACACGTGTCTTCTTATTATTCGTCCATATCAGCATACTAATTTTGGTATCAACAGAAGCCCCCAATGTTTCATATTTCGAACTTTGAGGAGTATGGAACATTCTTTCTCGGTATATGGCAATATTAAATGACCCTCCTGGGTTTTAGGAACTTTTTCTTCGTATTTAAATTTCCTTCCAAATTCGCATAATCCGCCTTTTTGTATTTTTAAAAGCGCTTCGATCTTTGTGCATTTTTTGTCCTTTTAGTCGCCGGTAGCGTAATAGTTTCCTTTCTGTAATCATTTCTTTCGCCGTTTCCCAAGGCAAGGTATTTAAACTTCAGAGGCAATCCCATCGTCTTCTACCTTTTCAATTTCTGCTTTCGAGTTTTCTAAAGCTTTTCTCTCTCTTGTGCGTTCATTTCCTCCTTCGTTTGTTTGTCAACAGATCTTTTTTTTTCCTGTAAGATTTTCTTCCTTCTTCTTCATTTCTTTTTATTCACCATGGTTTATATTATCGAATCTCTTGAGAAGTTCCGCTCTGACTTCTCTATTCCTTCTTGGGTAACTTTGGAGGTTCTTTCTGAGCCTTCAAGTTATTTTGATTTGGCTGAGGGACACTGGTTCCCTAGCCTATTTATTGCTGAATGTGGATTTTCTTTTCCACCAAATCCGTTGTGTTTAGAGTTCTGTCAGTACTTCGATGTTGTCCCTGTAAAAATCGCCCCCAACACATGGAGAATAGTTAATGGGGTATATAGGTTAAATCAAACTCATGGAACTCGTATAGGAATTCCTGAGATTATGTACTGTTACAGATGGGCTGTTTTAGACAATGTTTTTTATTTAAAAACTAGGTTTTTGAATAGGGCCTTAGTAGTCAACCTCCCTGATACCAACAACGATTATTTTGAACACGGGGTAGTTATAAAAAATTGGTAACATGCCCCTTTGGTTGGAGATGCAGTATATGAGGGTCCCAGATGCCCCCCATATGGCAATGGGATAGGTCGTTTTCATCTTATTTTGTTTTTGAAATTATGATTTCACTGTATTTGATAAAATGTATGACTGATATTTCAATATGTTCTTGTTTGCAGTTGACAGCAAGAGAAAAACTCCAAAAGAGTAAGAAGTTAATATAAAGCAATTGAAACATATCTGGAGTTTGCATCAGAGGGTTGCAGACGAGCACATCAGGTATGCTTCATATTTGTTGCAGTACAGGAGCTACACATCATCCTTTACTGCTCGTCCTGTGGTCAGCATTAGTGACCCATTGCCAGCTTCCGAGGAATCTTCACCAGAATCTCACATTCCTCTAAGTCAGAAGATGGGCAAGAGAAGAGTTCCTGCTATCTTCGAGGAGACTTCCTCTGCTGGGGATGGAAAGAGGAACAAGGCTGAAGTCCCAAAGGGGACCAAGAAAATTGATGCTGTTCCTTCTATTGCTGTTCAGAAGGCTGCCGAGAAGCCTCCAATGGCTCCGAGCAAGAGAAGTACTTCTGTGGAAGTGGTCACTATTTCCCCCACCAAAGGTTCTTTGGCTGAAACTACTGAAGTTCCACTGAGGAGATTGAAGAAATCCTCCTCGGTTAGTTTTTCTGAAGCCATTCCCCAGCTCCAAACTAGTGGAGCTGGTGTTCCAACCATCATTCCCCCGAGCTCTGCAATGAGCTCGGTAAAGACTTGGATTATTCCTGAAGTCCAAGGCATCGAGGAAAACATGCCTAGGGATATGCTGACATCCCTGGCTACTCGTCACATTGCTTCAGTAAGTTTCTTTTTATCTTGAATTTTTCCTTCTATCAATATATGTATCTCGGCATTAACTCATCACTACCTTCTGTTTTCAGCTGGTGAGTTATTTTCACACCATTGTGAAGAAAGATGAAGCGCTCAAGGCTTCAAGCTCCTCGTCTGGAGTAGAGGATGCATTTCAGGGTTTGGCCCAATCTCTGAAGGAATCCCGTCAGAAGTATGATGAGGATAAAGGTGAATGGGAGAAAAAATTAGCTGCATCTGAAGCAGAGAAGGTGCAGTTGGGAAACAAAGTGAAGGACTTGGAGAGGGAGAACAAGAAATACTCCGAGAAGCTCACTACTTTCGGGGAGCTTGAAAATAAGCTGAAATCGGCTGAGGAAGAGCTGACACTTCTGCGCGAAGCAAATCGTCAGAAGGAGGAGTTGGAGGCCAAGCTGAAAGCCTCCGAGGACCTTCTATCCGAGAAGCTCTCCTCGGAGAAGATGAAGAGAAAAATAGCTGTGAAGAAATCCTTTCGAACTAGTTGGGATAAAGGATGGGATAGGGGGGTAGCAGCAATGATGACCCAGGTGAATTTTGGAAGTTTGAAATTCTTCCATGATGGTTGGGTTGCTGCCTTGCAGGAATTGAAGGTGAGCGAGGACTCCTAGATATTTCAACAACATCTCCCTGGTCCTCCTCCAGTTATTGAAGACGAAGATGAAGACGAAGCTGCATCTGAATAATCTTCAATGATTGTGGGTGATCAAATCCATGCTCCTCAACCCAACCAGACATCTGCTAAGGAGATTTCTTCTTTGCCTGCTTCTCTTGAACAAATCCCAACTTCAGCCAATCAAATCGGTGTTCCCACCGAGCAACCAAGCTCCTCGTCCCAGCCTCCCGAGAAAGTCTTGGGAGACAAGGAAAAGGTGTGAAGTTGTTCGGTACTATCTTTCTATTTTTCTTCTTACTTGTACTTTGTATCTCAGATCTTTGTAACTTTGCCTTATGATCTAATAAAATCTCCTCTTTTTGTTCCTCTACATTGTTGATGCTCTGTTTTCTTTTTTTTTTATTAACTCTTGCCTTCTCTCCTTTATTAGTTTATGGCTAGAATGGAATTGATATTTACCCATGATATAAAGCTAATGCAGCAATGCCATGAATATTATAAGGCTGGTCACACAGACTTGAGTGCATCAGAAATTGCTGACATCCTTGGTCATGATACTTCAGAGCAAGCAGTTGAGGCTTATCGGTACCTGAAGGATTTACTTGATCGAGCTATGGCCAATAATGTGGCATACTACGAATTGATCGAGGAGCTTCATTGTACCCTAGAAGATCTTCAAAATTAACACAATGAATCAACTGCCCTGTTGCACGAGGAGTATGAGAATAGATATCAACAGCTTTCTTCCAAGACATGCCACAAAAAGATCATTGCTGGGTACGATGTCAGGGAGAGAACCCTAAAAGGTGAAGTTGAGGCCTGCAGACAGATCGTTGAGCTGCTGGAACAAGAGAACAACAATTTGCAGAAAGAGTTGGCACAGTATAAGTCTGCAGCTTCATCTTCCACTGCCTTGGTACCAGTCTCCGACGAAGGGTTCTCATTCTTAGAGGTTGAGAATGCCAAATTAAGGCAAGAATTGGATACCTTAAGAAGGTCTGGTATTTCTGCTACTGCTCGGGGATGAGGAAGAGGTTCTCGACTTGCTCGGGGAGGATCAAGGGCTCTTAGTCGTAATGTTGAAGAAGCTCGTACTCAATCAACGTTGGAGACTCAAGCGTTCCAATTGAATGCGAAAGATCGGGCTTTGTCTGAAATGTCCAAGAAAATCCTAACTTTGGAGGATCAACTTACTGCGACGAAGTCTGCTTTAGAGAATAAGGACATTTTTGCCAAAAACCTTCACGAGCAGTTGGAGAGACTGACTTTCCAATTCCATAAACAGCCCCGGGAATTTTGGATGGCTGGGTACAACGAGGCACTATTCCATTTAGATGCTCGTATCCAGAATGCCAATAATGAGGGCTATAAACAAGGCTGGTTGAATGCCTTATGCGTATTGAAACTGGAACATGGTCATTACTTATGGGATTATTACGACCCTGGGGTACTTGACTTTCCCGTGACACCATTCAATTTGGACAAGGAATGGATCCCAACTCGTGCCATTCCTCGGAGCAAAATTGCAGAATACCTCGGTGACTACAGTCTTCATTCTCAGATCGAGGTATCTCGTCCCGAGCATCTATTGGACACACCTTCAATAATGAATGTCAGAATGCTGAAGGATTTGAACTTCATTAACTCTCCTCAGACTTTAAATGATCCACCTGCTGGTGAGGAACCTGTATCGAAGGCTGAGGGGAAAAAAGCAATAGAATAGGATTTTCGATGTAATAGTTAGCACACATATGTAACTTGTAATTTATTTTGAATTTTAATGAAAGATTTTCATTTTCTGTTTGTAAATCTGTATTGCTATTATTTTGTACTTGTCTAACACTTTTATATTTGTGATTGCATAACAATTCTTTGTGGTTCATCGACCAATCTAGTAATAAAAGATTACAAGTATAAAAAATGTTGCTCGATCACTTAATAACAAAGTAATGAGTATAAAAAATGTTTAAAATTTTTCCAACCAACCAAGGTTGTTAAATTGTGCTCGTCGACCAATTATAATTAGTGAGAGTTTTTATCCCCGACTAACCATACTTGGCAATTTTTTTCATAAAATGTGTCCGACCAACCAAGGTCGATCATCTTATCCTCGTCGACCAAATACAGTTAGTGGATTTTTATCCCCGACCAACCATACTTGGTTCAGTTTGGAATATTTTGTATTTTCTAGAATAGTTTTACCTTCCGACCAACATAAGTTGGCATATTTTGTTTCTTAACCGGCCGAAATTGACATTTTTAAGAATGTTGTTCTTGCCCTTTTACCAACCAGAGTTGGTCATGGGTTTGAACTATCATGTCCACTAGTTATTTTACCAACCGGAGTTGATCACGCTAGTGTATGCCTCCTAACCAAAGGAGTATAGTTTGTTCTCACTATTTTACCAACCGAAGTTGATCACGCTCGAACTATCTACTAGTTATTTTAACAACCGGAGTTGGTCACGCTAGTGTATGCCTCCTAACCAAAGGAGTATAGTTTGTTCTCGCTATTTTACCAACCGAAGTTGATCACGCTCGAACTATTTACTAGTTATTTTACCAACAGGAGTTGGTCACGCTAGTGTATGCCTCCTAACCAAAGGAGTATAGTTTGTTCTCGCCCTTTTACCAACCGGAGTTGGTCGTGGGTTTGAACTATCGTCTTCTTTTTGCTGTCGAGCAGCGTAGTGTACAACACTAGTATTCCCCGAAAAACTTTCAAACAAAGGAGAGAAAAATGGTGAAACATCATCGTTTTATTCATATTGATGGACCTGCTGTACATTTTACATCACTGATAATACTTGCGAAGGTGTTCAGCATTCCAAGCATTCTTGAATTCCTCTCCTTCTAGAGTTGCTATTCGGTAAGTTCCTGGTCGAACAACTTCTGTAACTCGGTAAGGTCCATGCCAATTTGCTTCCAATTTATTGTGCTTCTGAATGACCTTCTTTAGCACGTAATCTCCTTCCTTTAAATCGCATTTCTTCACCCTCTTGTTGTAGAACAAAGCTGTTCGTTGTTGATATGCAGCATTCCTAATGGCTGCTTCTTCTCTAACCTCCTCGAGCATGTTCAAATCTAATCTTCTCATCAAATCACTGACTGGGGGATTGAAATTCAGCACTCTGTGTGTTGGCAGACCCAACTCAGCAGGTATTACAACCTCACTTCCAAATGCCAACATATATGGGGACTCTCCAGTTACTGCTCGGGGAGTTATTCGGTAAGCCCACAATACTGACTGTAGCTCATTAATCCAATTTGCTTTAGCCTCATTTAACCTCTTCTTCAAACCATTTAATAATGTTCTGTTCGTCACTTCAGTCTGTCCATTGCTTTGAGGATGGCCTGGTGCTGAGTGAACCTTCAAAATGTTTGACTGATGACAATAGGCGACAAACTCCTCATTATCGAATTGTGTTCCATGGTCTGTAATGAAGGCATGAGGAAGACCATATCGGCAGATGATGTTCTTCCAAACGAATTGGTACACCTTCTCGTACGTCATATCAATCAGAGGCTCAGCTTCTACCCATTTAGTAAAATAATCCACTGCGACGACGAGGTACTTGAATCTTCCTCGGGTCGTTGGCAGTGGTCCAACCAGATCAATTCCCCACATGGCAAATGGCCAAGGGGAAGTTATGGGTGTCAATAATGCTTGTGGAGTTCGTCGGATGGAGGAAAAACGTTGGCACTTGTCACACTTCTTGGCATAGGCTACACAATCAGCTCTCATCGTTGGCCAGTAGTATCCTTGCATCATCACCCTTTGCAAAAGTGTTCGACCTGCTACATGGGCTCCACATGACCCTTCATGGATTTCTTCAATCAATTCTTTCACCTCGGAGGGATGTACACATCTTTGCAAACCTGCCAGAATTCCTCGTCTATACAAAACACCATTAGTTAGTACATACCGAGCAGCTTTAAACTTCAATTTCTTGGCAACGATCTTATCCTCCGGTAATTCTCCTTCCTCGACATATGCCCTAATGGGATCCATCCAAGATGGTCCTAAATCAAGGGAAATAACATTCATCTTCAGGCCTTCATCTATGCTTCGACTTTCTAACACCTCAATTGGTATTGTTCTTCGCAACTCGGTACGAGTAGCTGATGCTAGTCGGGACAGTGCATCTGCTTGTGCATTCTCCATTCTTGGTATTCTGATTAACTGCTGAATGGCATCAAATTCTGCCAACAACTCCATCGCCTTTGCATGATATTTGACCATTAGTTCTCCTTTAACTGCATACGTTCCCATTATCTGATTCACAATTAATTGAGAATCACTGAATACCATCACTTGTTGTGCTTCCATAATCTTTGCTAAATTAAGACATGCTATTAAGGCTTCATACTCAGCCTCATTATTGGAAGCTTTGAATTGGAATCGTAAGGCATATTCCACGTCAATCTCGTTTGGGGTGTTCAAAACAATCCCTGCTCCGCAACCTGTTGTACAAGATGACCCATCTATATACAATCTCCACGTAAGTAACTCGTCTTCAAAATTCTTATCTGACAACGTTCCTCGGTGAAATATTTGCTATTTTGTTTCATCATCCCCTGGTATTTTTCGCTCCTCGTCGACTATCTCTTCTCGCCCTTTTACCAACCGGAGTTGGTCTGGGTTTGAATTTGATGATCTTTCTACATCCACAAGCCCTTTTACCAACCGGAGTTGGTCTGGACTTATGTCTGTTGATCCTTTAGCATCCACAGGTTGGTCAGCGAGTAGCTTTTATTCCTCGGGGGTATCAGGATATGTAAACTCTGCTATAAAGTCTACTACTGCTTGCCCTTTTAAGGATGATCTAGGTTCATACACAATATCATATTCACCGAGCTCTATTGCCCAGTACATCAGTCTCCCTGACTTTTCTGGCTTATGAAGGGCTTGTCTTAATGGCATGTCGGTATACACGATGATGGTATGGGCCTGGAAATATGGCCTCATTCTTCTACTTGCTTCAATTAATGCCAATGCCAATTTTTCCAACTTTGGGTACCTGATCTCTGCACCTCGGAAAGCCTTACTTGTGTAATAAATTGGCTTCTGGACTCCATTCTCCAATCTGATCAATGCCGAGCTGACCGCATTTTCTGATACTGCCAAGTATAAGTATAACTTTTCTCCCATCACTGGTCTGGACAACAATGGAGGTGTTCCCAGATATTTCTTCAAGTCTTGAAAGGCTTTTTCACATTCATCATTCCACTCGAAAGTTTTTCGGAGTGTTTTGAAGAATGGAAGGCACCTATCAGTTGCTCTTGATACAAATCTATTGAGCGCTGCAACTCGTCCTGTAAGACTCTGCACTTCTTTCTTCGTCGTTGGAGATCGCAACCCTAAAAGAGCTTTGATCTTTGCTGGATTTGCCTCAATGCCTCGCTGGTTGACGATGTACCCGAGGAACATTCCTTCTCGTACTCCAAAGGTGCACTTCGTCGGATTGAGCTTCACCTGGTATTTATCCAGTTGATCAAAGGTCTGACTTAAGTCAACTAGATGCTCAGCAGCTTTCTTGCTCTTTGTCAGCATATCGTCGACATAGACTTCCATGTTGCAACTGATTTGTTCGGCAAAAACCTTATTCATCAGCCGTTGATACGTCGCTCCTGCATTTTTCAAACCAAAAGGCATAATATTATAACAATAAGTTCCCCTAGGGGTAATAAAAGAAGTGCTTTCCCTGTCTTCAGGTTTCATTTTGATCTGGTTATAACCAGAGTAAGCATCCATGAAGCTGAGCAGCTCGTGCCCCGAGGTAGCATCCACTAGTTGGTCAATTCTGGGCAATGGGAAGTGATCCTTTGGGCAGGCCTTGTTGAGATCAGTGAAATCAACACACATTCTCCATTTATTGTTTTTCTTCTTTACCATCACCACATTTGCCAACGAGTCCGGATACTTCACATCTTCAATGAATTGGGCTTTCTGGAGCTTGTCGACCTCCTCTTGAATAGCTTGATTCTTCTCGGGGCTAAATACCCTTCTTTTCTGCTTTACAGGCTTGATCTCCTTATTCACATTGAGCTCATGACACAAGAAGTGTGGATCTATTCCTGGCATGTCTTCATGACTCCACGCAAAAGTTTTCTTTCTGTCTCTCAAGAAAATTACCAACTCCTGTTTTATTGAAGCATCCAACGATGAACCTATCTGGGTTACTCGTTCAGGGTGTTCGTCGTCCAGAATAACATTTTCTGTAGATTCTACCACCATCTCTTGGATCAAGTGTTTAAATTTCCGTACTTTCATCCACCTGGTAAGTAGTAGTCTTTTTCCTTGATTCTTCAAGCTCCTCTTGCTCGGCAGATGGATAATAGCATTCTCGAGCTACTTTTTGATCACCTTTCACCACTCCCACTCCGAAATTTGTTGGGAATTTTAAACATTGATGTACTGTAGATGGGACTGCTTCGAACTTCTTCAAACCAACTCTTCCCATGATGATGTTGTAGGCTGACTGCACATTCTTATCCATCACAAAGAAGCGTATTCTCTCTGTTCGACAAGCAGGCCAAGTTCCAATGAATATATCCAACTTGATCGTCCCAAATGGAAAAACTTTCTCGCCAGCGAAACCCAGAAGAGGTCTGTGATAAGGCTCCAATTGAGATAACTTCAAATTTAAACTGTCAAAGCACGAATAGTACATGATGTCTGCCGAACTTCCATTGTCTACCAGCACCCTTGAAATCACTACTTCTTTCATCCTCATTTTGATCACCAAAGGGTCGTCGTGAGGGTAAAGAACACCTGCCAGGTCATTTTTTGAAAAGTCAATAACCAGCTTCTCTTTGTTTACCTTCATCGGACGATCCTCCTCGGTCAAATTTATTCGCTGAATATACGAGCAAGCTTGTGCCTCTCCGAGGTAAGCTTTTCTTTCTGCAGTAAGATCTCCTCCTCCTGCATCTCCTCCTGTAATAACATTACAATCAAATGACCCAAAACGTATGGAAAATACCTCTCGTTCTGGCTGCCTTGGTTTCTTGGGAAGATCGGGGTCATCCTCGGCATCATCTTCATGACCTCTCTTCTTTTTCTCCTCTGCTCGACGAGGAGATCTAGATTTCTCTCTAGTTCGATCATTATTTCTTCTTCCACCTCCCCGATCAACATACTTTGCTAGCTTTCCTCTTCGGATGAGTGTTTCAATCTCGTTCTGAAGAGCTATGCAATTTTTAGTCATATGGCCATGATCTTTGTGGAACTCGCAATATTTGTCCCTGTTCCTCGCATCAGGATCTGACCTCAGTTTCTTCGGCCACTTTACTTCCTCGCTATTCTTGATTTCATCCAAGACATGATTAATACCCATTTTCAAGGGAGTATAATTATCGAATTTCTTCAGGACTTCCCATGATGACTTATTATTTCTGGAACGCTTGTCACCGCCATTGCCCTTATGCTCTTTATTTTTAGACTTGTCGACGTCCACCTTGGTGTCTTTATCTATATTCTTCTTTGCAGCCATAGCTTCCTCGGCATTCATGATTTTGGCCGCTTTTGCCATCAACTCTGACATAGTTTTAGGTGGATCTTTCGCCAAGGTGTAATACAACTTATTAGGCAACAACCCACTCATCAAGGCGGTGATTGCTGTCTTCTCCTCGTAATCTATAACTTCCAGCTTCTCGTTATTGAAACGAGTTATGTAATCTCTAGTACTCTCACCAGATTTTTGTCTAACACTTAACAAGTGTGCTACTCGTTTTACTGGCTTTGCTCCGAAACAGAAATTGCCGATGAACAACTCGGCCAACTGAAAGAAAGTTGAAATCTTACCCCGAGGAAGATTGTTGTACCATATCTGGGCAGCTCCAGTAAGAGTTCCTGAGAACGCTCTGCATCTCATCTCGTCGGGGATAGCATAGATATCGGCGGCAGCTTGATATTGCTCTATATGAAGAACATGATCTGTCTTTCCATCATATTTAGGGGTCACTACTGGTGCTTTAAACTTTGACGGTGTAGGAAAATTCACAATGGCCTGGACAAAAGGTGTCCCTTGAACAAAAGTTCGTTGTAGGGGATTCTTCGCCCTAGCTATTTCTCCCAATCTATCCTCCAATCGCTGAAGGGACCCTTTCCACGCTTCATTTCCTTCCTCGGGCCTATTGGTTCGAGCAATAGATCGTTCTGAAGTAGCCTCTTGAGATCTATCTTGACGAGCAACTGGTCGTGATTGTGCTGATCCTTCTCTTAGATCTGATAGTTGTCGAAAACTTCTCGATATGGTCTTAGGTGGACTCCTATTCCTCCTAGGGCCTAATCGACTGAAAGGAGACACCCTACTCAGTCTTTCTAAGGCACTTGGTCTTCTGGAGAGAGAGTGATACGTTGATCAGTATCTGTAGCCCTTATTGACGAAGTTCGCCCAGGTTGATAAGAGAAATCATCAGACTCCTCATTACGATATGACTCAGTACGTCTGGATCGTGAAGAAAGTAAATAAGTTTGCCTCTGACCACTTCGCTGTCCTGAACGTGCAGGTGCACCGCCATGAAGGGTTTGTATGAGTTGCTTCATTGCGTCTTGCATGGCGGTTTGTCCTTGAGCCAGATTCGTCATAATCCCGGCCAGATCTGGAGGTGCAGAGGGATTTGGAGGATTTCCAGCATTTTCAGCGTTTCGATTGCTAGATTCTGGATTATCCGCCATTGATGATGAATGATTTTTGGTGAAAAACGATAATAACAATCGATTCCCACAGACGGCGCCAATCTGTTGATGTAAAAAAATAGATTACTCTAATTATTTAATCACAGATAAATAAATGAGACAAAATATTTTTAAAGTGGTTCAGCCTTATATGAATGGCCTACGTCCACTGTTATGTTATTGCTGAGTATTTGGGAATTCTTGATTACAAGTTTTCTCAAGAAATTCCGGTCCCTTTGAATGAGGGTGATACAAGGTATTTATAGCCCTTTAGGCTGTACATGAAAGGGTGCTACATTAAATGATACACATATGAAAAGGTAATTCACTTAATGTTCTTCAAACGTGCGCGTCAAGATGATAAGCATTCAATGAATAGTTGAACTGTTGATTATCTGGCAATTAATGCTGTGGTCGAGATGCAGCTCGAACCGCCTTAGTTGCTCGTCGTTTAAGAGTACCTCGGAGCATTGGAGTTCCTCGGAAGACTGGCGTTCCTCGGCGTATACTTGTTGCTCGGAGTGAGTATGTTGGTCGGGGAAACAATCTTCCTCGTTGCTATTGTGCCACGTAGATTGACACGTGTCTTCTTATTATTCGTCCATATCAGCATACTAATTTTGGTATCAACAAGGTGGTTTAGTGGTCTGAAATGAGTTCCAACATAATAACTCATCATTAGACACACGCGCCCCCAAATGACTACTGATAAACAACCATCCTTTCATCTCAGATTATCAAAATGACCAACATACCTCCCAGATGACTGGGGCAAAAGACTAGCGTGCCCCCATAACTTAATGGGGATGACGACTCTTCATTACTAAGATAAATTACTTTTGTGCCCTACGATCATAACATCACTGGGCGGTCATGACTATTCCTGACTACACCGCAGATTCTTTCAAAAGCCAGAGCAAAACCCCGCGAACTCAATTAATTGCAAATCTTTGGGGGCAATTATGAGGAAAATAATCCGCCATATGTGGGATGGGAGCAAGTGGTCCACTAGCCCGATCAATCATTTCCATTACGAAGATAATGACTACTGAAAATAACCGACCTGCTAAAATCAAGGGAAAAGATACGGTCAATCAACAAAGGATAATTGCCATAATGATTGAGGTCCCAATGACTAATCACCTTCTCTTATAAATGTAACCATACTATAAGAAAAAAAGGGAAATTTAAACACGAGTATTGGAACTTCATCAATAACAAAGTAAAACCTCTTGTGGATATTGGCACGTTGCCGAACCACGTATATCTTTGTTATTGTGTGTGTGCATAGAAAAAAATACAACGATTAGGGATTGTATAGTGAAATGTGATTGATAATTAATACATAATGGGTATACCGGATGATTTAAGTCTCAAAATGAGTTATTTAATGGTCAATTGACGAAATATAATAAAATGAGAGTCAAACCTCATGAAATGAAAATTACGAGAGTTTGACTAAAAGATTGTTTGAGTTTACCACTTATGTATAAATCTAAAGCATTGCGACTTAAAATGTACAAAATATTAATGATTTTTTTTAAATGATTAAAAAAGTAATAATTATATTTATTTTTAAATAATTAAGAGATAAATCTGAGCCAATTAAATTATATCCCTTTAGAGGTTGATTAAGATACAAAGCCAAACCTAAATAACAAATAATTAAAAATGAAGTGTGGAATAGAATGTGGTGGGTGCATCGAGAAACATTGTTGAGATATTTAGGGTGGAGAGGAGGTAAAGCATCAGGGTGGGGGGTTTACATTTTGTTTGTGTAGAAAAAAGAATTGAAGAAGATGGTGGACTTGGCTCGTGTACAAAAGGAGCTTCAAGAGTGTAACAGAGACATTGGCGTGTCCGGTATACGCGTGAGCGTCAAAGGAGACATTCTCACGCATTTGATCGGAACCATTCCCGGCCCTCTCGGCACTCCTTACGAAGGAGGCACCTTCACCATCGACATCGTTTTGCCTGGTATCCACTACTCATATCATATTCTTTTTTAGAGGCTTTCCTATCTATTTTTATCACTTAGGTTTCAACTTTCACCACTCACTGCTTACAATGATTAAAAACGGGATTTTGGAGACCAATGTTACATTATAGCAGGCTAAGCCCATTTTATCTTCCTTTTTTAAATTGCCCATTTAAATCAGGAATAAAGGGTATTCTTAAATACACTCACCCACTAACCCCTATTTTTAAACCCCCCATCATATCTTACCAACTAATTGCAAATCAATGTATAATTTAGTGGGTACATTTAAAAGCTCCCTATATAAACTATGCTAAACCAATTAAGGGTTTGGAGGATATAAACTTAGGGGGTGTTTTTTTTTACCTCTTAATGCTGAATTGAGTTTAATTCAACATTAATAGGTAATATTTGGTGTTTGTTTTTACCTCAGTATTAAGCATTAAGAGGCAAGTAACCCTTGACTTTTTAATACTTAATGCTGATTTTTTTTAATGAAATTTCATTCCATTTTTTTCCTTATTTTATTTGATAAATGACACTAACATAAAACAAATTAGTAAATTGTTAGTAACGAAAAAATGATCAAATTAATTGTACTTAGCATTCAGTGCCAAATAACTCCAAACAAGATAAAAAACGAACATACTTTTTAACATTCAGATTTCATCAACATTGAACATTCGGAGTTCAACATTGAGCATTCAGAATTCAGAGGCTGAAAAAACAAACGGCCCCTTAATGAACTTACAAAACAATGCCTGTGTTTTACGTGTAATTGTAAGATATATAATATACATGAAAATCATTAAATATATTGAATAAGAAGTAATTTGAGCAATTTTCCACCCCAAATTTACACATTTGTAAATAAATCATTAAATATATTGAAAATATGTCGAAAAGAAAATTAATTTATTTTTCGTAAATTTGCACAGAGACATAAAAGAAACATGTAAAACTGACCACCCCGTGGAGATTCCCACCCAGTTAATAAAAGTCTGCATACACCCGACTTAATCCAGACTCCTTAAATCTGCACAGCTTGGCTCCACCTAGGTGCACCTAATCATTCTAGCCAGTTTTTACAGCCAATTAAGCATGGGGGAGGCGGGTGCTGACCTAGCACCTAAGTGGCCACCTAGGCTGATTTTAAGAACATTGACCAGATAGTGATACCATGTTGCCAAATGCATTTCTGTACAGTGCATTGTTACTACGTGCTAAAGTTTATACTATCATTTTGTTTGGTTGTAGCGGGCATATTAATCTTTATTGATTCCTATTGTTGAATCCTATGATCCTTTTTGCAGATGGATATCCTTTCGAGCCACCCAGAATGCAGTTCGCAACAAAAGTTTGGTATGGTGATGTTACGTACATTCATTTTTTGTTCTGTATGTGGTTTGGTTTCAATGAATAGATCATGGTATCTTGTTGACTTAAATAGCCATTTACCGAGGGTACGATTCATGAGAAGGGAATTCACAAACACGTTTATTTCACAAAGACAATTTTAAATCAAGCAAGAAATCAAGAAAGAACAAGCACAAATAAGGTGCCGGGTTACTCTCTTGAAAACTCTATGTTACTTAATCAAAAAATTGAATTTTCTATTACAATGCTTTAGTTTCTCGTAAAAGATTTTTTTATGCTAACAAGGAAACGAAAAGGTAAGAATTTCCTGGCAAGACGCGAAAAAAATTCAAAACTAGACGTAAGATTTGTAATATATAGAAAGGGGAAAGAAAAAGCAATCTATAGCTGTCAAATCAGGAAACTGTCGGCCTGACTTCCATTGGAACAGTCGGGAGTTGTTCAAACACATCTCACTTAGATCTATCGACTCTTCTAGCTTATATATATATATATTAATCTTCATGCTTCTAGTTCACATCGATCAAAATTTTTGGTAAATTCTATTCAGGAATGCCATAAACTTTCTTTAACTCTTGCTTCTTTGGATTGATTTTAACCTCTTTTAAGTGCTTCTTCCTCATTCCAAGCTGCTTCACATGTTAGGTGGTGGTAGTAACTTGTAGGACTAAAGCTGATGCATGATTATATTCTAACCTGAATGGGCTAAGCGAAGCCTCGCTGGACTTGGCTCGATGGGGTAGACTCACCTCATGTATATGGGAATAAAGTTGCGCCTTTACTATAGTTATAATTTTTAGTATAAGCGCTTGACCCATCATTTGGTATCAAAGTGAGGTCTTGGGTTCGAGTCGGTGGAGTGGCAAATGCAAGAACATACTCTAATGTGAATAAGTCGAGGCTCGCTGGACTTGGGCGCTATGGGGGCAGACTCACCACTTGTATATGGGAATAAAGTTATTCCTTTATTATGGGTTTTAGCTTTTGGTACAATGGTAAGCACTTAACCCATCAAAAGCTTATTGAATTAGGGTTACGCCAAATGCATTTGTTATATTCGAAGATGAAATAAGAGATCGCAAAATGAATTTCACGGAAACCTTTCCCAAGAATTAGTCTCCTTTAATGAAGCACAAACACGGGTACGGGTGTCATGTCCGACATGACCCAAATATGACGACACAACAAATTTCCAAAAATTAGGACACGACATGGCAAATATATGACGACAAATATATATAATTTTGTAATTACACACACATATAATATCATCTATTTTGCACTTTAAAACCAAATCACAGTTGTCAAAAAATTAACGTGGTTAAATTTTACATAATAATAGTTAAATTGGAAGTCAAAAGTATGCATTGAAATCGAGCGAGAGACTAATTTCATGCTTTTTAACTTTTCTTCTTCTGATTATTCAAGAACTCCTATAAAAGATTTAATTTTACACGATGACATTAAAATTTATTAAAGTTCATAATTATTTTTGGCGCCCAGCCGTGTCTGTGGATTGTCTAAGCTGTGTTCACAAAGTGTTCGACTTCTTTAAAATGTCAACCAAGTCCGACCTGCCACGTGACGTTTCGAGTAAAGTTTTCGAACCATGTCATACACGTGTTGGAGTGTTTGACACCGATACGTCACTGGAGAAGTGTCTGTGCTTACTAGGTCTCCTTGTAGTTATGAAGCACAAATGCGAGTTCACGGTGCGAGTTCGATACTTACTGTGGGGTGGTGGTGATTCGCAAAATCTTTAAAAAGTGTGATACGATAGTGTTCGGAGACCGTTAATTAATTTTTGTACCAATAGTTCAGCACTATAGAATTGAAACTAAAATTTTATTTAATTATCTTGAAATTAGTTACATTCAAATCCAAATAAACTACGAAAATCTACTAGACACAACTGAAAACCAATAATATCGCCCAAGTTCAACATAAAAAGAATGGACCATAACTAAGAAGATTGTAAAGAGTTACATTGTCCATGACAAGTCATCCATGGTTAAACGTTTGTGCCTTTTTTAATTCCACGTCTTAAAGCCTAATAATATGTTAACTTTTTGGATACCACTTAATGGATTCTTTTTAGCAGAAATAACACACTCGAAATCACTATTCGGAATTGGAACCACATACTTGAGGCCTGAATATGTTCAATTATAATTTGGAGCAACTCCACTATCTTGAATTTTCAATATTCGCATCACTGATGAATAAAACTATAGTGCTTTAATGCACGACTCGCTAGCTCTCTAATTTTTGTTTCATTTGGCTAAATCCCTCTCTCTCTCAAACCAAATAACAGTTATAAGAGGAACCTAAGTCACTCATGATCCCCGAGCAAGGCAAGGTATGACTTCCTCCCTTAACAGGTATAAATAAGTTACGAGTGTCAAGCTAGACTTAATTCAAGCAACCTAAGAGTATTGCACTAGAGGATGGAAAATGAGACAAGTTAAGCTTGCTAACCTTAACTAAGAGCAACACCACTAGAATCACTCGAACACACATAGTCACGAGCAACTGAACTCACTCGAGCAATAAGGATCCTCGCATGAGAACTCTTATCTCTCTTGTTTATGACACATCACATTGCTAGCAAGTCTAGGCCTGTTTTTGTGGCTAAGCCACTAAATACCAAACTACCAAACCACAGGCTGTGCAGTTCCTTCTCCAGTACCTTCTCGGCCACCTGCCCCTAGTAATTGACCTCCATTAATGTTGTGTCAGAGTGCCTTAATTGATAGCACCTTATGATGCAAACACGAAAAAATAGCGTTAGGAGTGCCTTAATTGATAACACCTTATGATGCAAACACCAAAAATTCGATCCAAATTAGAGATAAAACACAAGCACAAATCTGTTTTTTTTATTAAGAAGCCAAAGATTTTTCTCTACCTGATGGGGAGTGATTAGGTTTATAGGCATTGGGGGAGGCTTTTATAAGGTGCTAGCTAAGCATGAGTAGTTATGAGATGAGTTGTTGTGTGGTGTCATACATGAGAACACTAATTGAACCTTTGAGAATTTTCTATCCTTACTCCACATATCTAAGCACTTAAATAGGACAAGTGTGATAAAATACAAAAAAAGGAAAATTTGGAATATACCCCTTTTGTTATTTACATCACTCCCCCTATCTACATCTCCCCCTTCTTTGAAAGAGTTCGTTCTCAAACTTTGAAATGACGGATTGGAGCAACTCGGGTTGCACGAACAGTTCTTGCCAAAATTGTGCCAACAATACCACATGAAAAAATATTTGGAAAATATTTTTTCCTTTAATGAGGGGATCAAAATAAATTTCTTCAAATTTTTTGGGGCCACAAATAAATTTGTTCATCAATTGAGATTGGGGATTATACTCATTTTTTCACACCAAGAAAATCAATTTCGGACCAATAACACCCAACATTTGGTGTATCACTTAAAAATGGACCAATATTAGATAAAGCAGTCTTGTGCACCCATTTGATTCCAGCCACTTTTAAACCACAATCACCATACGACCCAAAAGTGGCCCTAGGCAGATTTATATCCAAACAGGGACTTGGGGTTTCTTTGCCAAATTTGGTCTTCAAAACTTCGATTGTCTTCTTCCATTCCCTTCTGGTCATTAACTCCGATAAAATCATCAGCGACAATGATTCCGACCAAGTCCGACTTTATCATTGTTTCCTCTGGCTCCTCATCTCGCTCGTCACGAAGCTCTACGAAATCGAATTTGGTTGGATCACTCTTTGCTCTTTTTTTTTAATCGTCATCAACAAATGGGGTCTCAAGAAATGAAATCTTAATCTTGTTCTTCTCCTGGCTTTGTTCCATGCGAACATAACCCCCATCGGTGATTTCCTTGGTCCTGACACAAACCTCACAGTCCAATATTGACTTTTCAGCGATGAAAGTAAGATCGGCTTCTATCTTCTCCTTTTCCTTGCTGTTAGTAATGGTGACCACTTCTATAGTCAAGTCAGCGAAGATAAGATTACGTGACCACCGCTTGTGAATGATGCCACTTCCCTTGATGGTTATGTCGTTGGGGGCCAAGGAAGATGTCGAAGGGGCTGTTCTCTTCATACGAGTTCATCTTTTAAATTCTAGCCTTCATCTTCATCTTTTGAATTTAAGCCTTCATCTTCATCTTTTGAATTCCAGCCTTCGTCTTCTTCTAATTCAGTCTTGGATACATCTTCTTTAAATAAGGAACCACGGGTGGCAGGAGTTTGGGGGGGTGGAGGTGCATATGGATTTTTGGAGTTAGCGGCCATCGGTAGGGGGCGGAGACCATATCGACGACATGTAATAAGTTTTCATCAGACCATTGGTCGGCTTGCAACAAACCACTCGGCGCGATCATTGTAGCGACAACTCCGAACTTGTGGGACGGTGTCTAGCCTACACAACAATTCTTCATGTGAATCTTCTTCAATGGACCTATCAATGGTGATGCAAGGGGGACACTCACTCATACCAAGGAGCGCATCTCGCTTAGATACCAATTTGATGCAAACACCAAAAATTAGATCCAAAGAAGAGACAGAGCACAAGCACAAATCTGAATTTTTATTAAGAAGCTAAAGATTTCTCTCTACTCAGTGGGGAATGTTATATTTCTAAGCATTGGGAGATGCTTATAGAAGGTGCTAGCTAAGTATAAGTTGTCATCTCATGAGATAAATTGTGATGTGGTGTCATCCATGACAAGACTAATGGAACCTCCTAAAAACGTTTATTCAAACTATAATATCTAAGCACTAAAATAGGACGAGTATGGCAAAAGACAATAAAAGTAAAATTTCAAATATACCCTCTATTTATTATTTACATCACTTCCCCCCCCTCTCTGACTTTTAAATCAAATAACATTACTTCATCCCGCAGCTTAGCCCGACTTACAGAGATTGGACGTTGATTAAAAAATATTACCACTTTTGGAAAATATTATGTCTCTTCATGAAAAGTTCAGAATTTCTCGAGAATCTTAAAAAAACTCCATACGGATCTTAATTAAATTTTGATTAAAAATTGGATAAGCGGCTGGTGCGTTGATTATTATGAAGAATTTGCGCCTCGTGGGTTCATAGTGATGAGGCGAACCAAGATTGGGAGGTAATTTTTTATTTTTTTGAAAAAGTAATTGAGATAGTATGGGTTGGGGAGACTCAAGAAAATATATTTTTTGCAGAATTAAGACAACAGAGGTTAGGATTGCTCTAAAAAAGTTGAAAAAATGAGGGCTTTGGGATAAAATGGTATCCCTATTGAGGTTTAGAAGTGTTTAGGGGAGGAATGAGTGCCTTGACTAACAAAAATGGTTAACAAAATTATAATGACTAATAGGATACCCGTTGAATGAAAAAAGAGTGTTTGAGTACCTATATATAAAAAGAAAGGAGACATACATTGTTGTTCAAATTATTGTGGTATTAAGTTAATGAGTCATACAATGAAACTTGGGGAAAGACTGATTGAAACATAGATTGAGATTGAAAAGCAACAATATGTGAGAATTAATTTGGGTTTATGTTTGAGATGTCAACAAGGGAAGCTATTTATTTATTGAGGAAGATTAATGGAGAGGTATGAGGAGAAAAAGGTAGGAGAAGGCATATGATAGAACATGAAGAGATAATATGGTGGGTTTTACATAAAAAAGAAGAAGTAAATCAATGTGATTGAGGATATGTATGATGGAGCCATGACTATAGTAAGAACAACAGTCGGAGAAAGTAATGAATTCTCAATTACTATAGGTTTGCACTAAGGTTCAACACTAAGTCCTTATCTCTTTGCTCTTGTTATGGATGAGTTGACTGGACAAACACAAGATGATGTGCATCTGTGTATATTATTTGCAATCATATTTTTTTGTGGATGAAACTAAGGCAATAATTAATGTTAGATTGAAATTGTGGAAAGACTCTAAAAACAAAGGGGTTAAAATAATTAAAACTCTGATCATCCAAAAAGATGGAAATATTAATGATGATGTTACTCATAGGATTAAAGCAGGTTAGGTCAAGTGGAGAAGTGCTACCGGCGTATTGTGTGGTTGGCGTATATCTTTGAAATTAAAGGGGAAATTTGTCATGACGGCCATTAGATCAACATGGGACGGAGCGTTGGACAATCAAAAAACCAAATGTTGAGAAAACGAGCATGACGGAGATGCAAATGCTAAGATGAATTCGTGTTAAATCTTGAAAAGATAAAATTAGAAATGAACAAATTTGTAAAATGGGAGAAGTAGCTTCTATAGAAGATAAATTGAGAGAAAATCGGCTTAGATGGTTTGAACGTCAAATGTAGATCGATAGATGCTCTTGTAAGGAAAAGTGATTTTTTGTATTGATGGTAGCAGAGTTGGGCGTAAATTGACTTGGTGGGATATAATAAAAAGACATGATATCACGTGGTTTAATTGATGATATTGTGCTAAATAGAGAAGAATGGAAAAATAAGATTCATGTAGCCAACCCCAAATAATTGGGAAAAGGCTTTGTTGAGTTGAGTTGAATAAGATATCTTATGTGCATACGCCACATATGTTATATAAATGTCCTTGATATTGTTGAACATGTTATTATTTTATTTTTTTCAAGAGGCTAGCTTGGCGGTCTATATTGTATTCATTATGTTTTCTTGGGATTAAATTCTATATTACGAATTTGGCAATACATTGATCTTTGTGGTTGTGAATATGGAACACTCGCGGGCTTTTTGTTTTATTTGTTCCTTCTATCTAATTTTTTACCAGTTATAAGGTTACTACTGTTCTAACCATAACTCTCGATATTTGGAGTTACAATATTGGATTTCTGGAGTTATGTTATGGGTTTCTTGTTGACCTGAAAAAGAAAAGGAAATTATCGCCTTTGGTTCTGCATTGATGTCGAGTCCCTCAACATGGTTTATCCATCAGAAAGGAAATCATAAATTTTGATCAGTATAAGAAATTATCGGTACATTATACGAATTAGATGGGAAATATTACCATGCAATTACGTACGGCAGATACTTTTAGTATCGCACGCACACGCAGGGACCAAATCTTTATCCATCAACTTTGACTTGTATATTTATCAGTATGAATATTGCTCATCAAGGTACATTTCATGACAAATTGCATCATGGCTTGTTTTTCTTTTTGTCATACTAATAGCTTAAAAGTATTTTGAAGTTGCGAGGAGTAGCAAACGCCCCTTTTAATAACAATAGTTCACTCTCTCTCTCTCTCTCTCTCTCTCTCTCACACACACACACACACACACACTAAATACATACAAATTTTCTGAGCAAGAAGAAATCTGAGACTTTTGTGATAGAATTGTTCCTATTTCCTGGGGGTTTTGGGGGTTTTGGGGGTGTCGGAGCTTACATTTTAAGCAATTTTAAATATGCAGGAATAAAAAAAATCTACATCACACATGGCTGAAAATGTCGGCAGAGTCAACTCGGTATCAGCCAAGTTGACTTGGTATAGCAATCCTCCGTTCCGATACCGTGAGATGATACAGATAATAGGCGTTTTTGGCTCAATTCAGCCTGTAGAAATGATTATAATTAATTATATTATTTCTTAAAAATCAATTTTAGTAGTTTGTTTTTAGTATCATATAAAAAATTATTAATACTTTTTCAGATATTAAAAAATATTTTTAACATCTTATGAAGAAAATTAGTAATATTTTTTTTTCATTTGTTGTAAAAAGTTACATTTTTTGTTTCTTCTAAAAAAATTAGTAATAGTTTTTTTGGGAAAAATCCAAAATTAACCCTGAAGTTTGTTGTGATTTTCAATTTTAGACCTCATATTTTAAAAGTTGCAATGTTAACCTTCAGTTTAAAACATTAGTTAAGTTGGACCCACCGTCAAATTGCTGTTAAAAAACCTTAACGGATTGCTGAGTGGATATCCAAGTGGATCTTTTACATTATTATGTTGATCAATAAGAAACTGACATGTGGCTTGAACAATAATTATTTTAAAAAGTTACTGTTGTGTATAAGAAAATCCATTTTGGCTTCTTCTCCTGTGGTTTTCTTACCCTCTACAACTTCTCTTTGTTCAGATGAACTAGGGTGAGCAGATGAACTTGCTTAGGTAAATGACCAACTATGTTCCAACAATATATGCACCAAATCTTTCTTTAATTCTATCCCCTACAACTGAGCTATTATTTTCTTAATATATTCAGTTGGCTGGGATCCTTTCCAATTATGAGTAAATATATGAATGGGAATACAGGGGATGCTGAATCAGCATTCAAAAGTTGTATGATCCCCACAATCACCTACCTAGGACATGAGTTATCAAAGACTAATATCTAGAACACAGTTTAAAAGGTTAAAATAATCAATGCAGTACAATATTTGTATATAGCCATATATATGTACAGATATGAATACCCCCCCCCCCCCCCCCCCCACCCCACCCCACCCCACCCCATAATTATCTCAGGCAATACAAAGTGTATACAGACACACATGTAAACCCATCAGTTAACCCCCCTAACCCCCCTTCAACTTCTTCTTTCTTGGATTATTCACGTAAACACACACACACACATAGTCATATATATGTATGTCCCACCTATGATGCACGGATACTCTCGGGAGGTTACGTATCTTTTTTAGACTCGTATTGGATTTGGATTCGTCCGGATACGCTCAGATTTGCTAGGGATTTGCGAAGATGAGAGATGAAAACGGTATAAGTTCTGATAGAGTAAAAGGAGGAGGGTAAAATAAGGGAAGTCCGACACAATAAAGGTATGTTTATTGCAAGACAGCTGGAACAATTGACTATTGGACTTCTATTTCAATACTTCCTTTTTTTTTGCATGTTAAATTTGAGAAGGGTTGGCAAGTTTTTTTTTTTTTTTGTATAACTAATTAACTTAAATATTTGTAATAAAAACTGAATTACTTTAAAATTAATAATTTTTGTAGCTAAAATTCTAATTTTTTTTGGTAATAAATATTTTGAAAAAAATGAAATATATTTGTTACATATAATTAAATGAAAAATATAAGTAACAGTAGTCGTATTCCAATATATCTGTATCCTACATTTTGAAAAAATCACGTATCTCGTGTCCCGAATAGAGTCGTATCCCGTATTGCATGTCGAGTCTGTGCTTCCTAGGTACCCTCCAAGCCCCACAAACCCCAAAAATCGTTTCTTCTCTATTTCCTATGGCAATGAGGGCGACGAAGGGTGAGTGCAGGGGCGGGGGTGGTGACGATTTGAGGAGCTAGGGTTGGGGATGGGATTGGGAGATGTGGGGGTGGGGTTTTAGAGGGCTAAGAAGGAGATGGTAAAACATTGGTTTATCAATTCTTTTGAATCTTTTTGCATTAAAATATTATATTTAGAGTCAGCTGTCATTTATTTATTGGGCAAAACAATATATTTGACACATAAGGTGCCAACTCAACAACCCGTTAAAGTTTTTTTTAGTAGCAATTTGACAGTGGGTCCAATTGAACCAATTTATAAAATTCAAGGTTAACATTGCAACTTTTAAAACATAAGATCTAAAATTTAAAATCACCCCAAACTTCGGTGTTAATTTTGTATTTTTCCCTAGTTTTTTTCATTTTGTGTAACAAATTAATTTTAGTTTCTTCTATCAAGAATAGTAATATTATATATATATATTTGTTGTAAAAAATCATCTTTAGTTTCTTCTATAAAATATAGTAATAGTTTTTTCATTTGTTGCAACTTTTTTTTTGTTTCTATAAAAAAATTAGCAATATTTTTTCATATCTTGTAAAGAAATTAATAATACGAGTTTGCGTAGAATGCCTCCTATACAAGAAATTTTCATTTCTTGTAAAAAATTAATAATACGAATCTGCATTTATAATGTCTTTAAAAATGTTCGTTATATTGTAGAATGCCTCCTATGCAAAATATTTGTTTGGAGCATGGAAGCGCTTCTGGTGGTGATAAAAAGGTTGTTTGCAATTATTGTAATTGTTATGAAATATCAAAGCTACGACACAACAATGCTATGCATATTAAATGATGGTTTTGAACTTGTTTAATTGATTCACTCTATATTTTATTTTTTAAAAAGTTTTTATAATCTTTTCAAAATTTTTGGGCTCTCTATATAGCGTATCGTTGAGAAGATACCAGTACCAATCCCAAGTCCGAGTTGAAAATTAGGCGTCTGAGTTGAAGACTGATACCGATATTTTGAACCATGATATTATGTGAAGCAGATGATCAATTTTGTGATATTGTTCCATGTTTTCAATTCGCCTCTGATTTTTATTTATTATTTTGTATTTTTAGGAGACTCTAAAATTGATTTACCTGAAGATCTATTTGGAAAATAAAGGAAACTCCTAGATTTTGGAAGCTCATTGTTAGATTTTTTTTGCCTTCTAATTTGGTCTCTCACATAGGATCGATTGCAGAGTACATATTCTGCTGGCTATATAGGCTTTTCACCAGAACCGCTTGCAAGTTTATAAATGATGACAGTACTGTTGGCCAATTGACTTGCACTATTATTAATTCTCTGATTTTTTTTTCTGTTAACCTGTTGAAGGCACCCTAATATTAGTAGTCAAAGTGGGGCTATATGCTTGGATATCCTGAAGGATCAATGGAGTCCAGCACTCACTCTCAAGACAGCACTACTTTCCATACAAGCATTACTCTCTTCCCCTCAACCTGATGATCCCCAAGATGCTGTGGTAGCACAACAGGTCTTGTTTGCCGATAGTCTTGTTGTCACACAACCATTTCCTGTTTTATGTGGACTAAATGTATTTGGCTCATCTGAATTAGTGTCTGTATTTTGGAAATTGCAGTGTCCAATACAGCCTCCATCTCAAATTAATGCCACTTCACGAAAGTAAAACTTTTTGAGAAAATACTAATTTGAATGTAATCAATTCAATTGTCATGAAATTTGGTACATTGATATTCAAAATGCGACTCGTAATGTGAGAGGGAATGAAGTATATTATCAGATCTTTTGCTGTTTGCTGCTAGTTTACTTTTTGTAAATTTTCTTTTTTATTTTAGTTAAATAATCTAGATGTTTTTTAATTAGTGCTTTTTTTGTTGACATTTCAGTATCTTAAAGATTATCAGACCTTTGCGGGCACAGCCCGTTACTGGACAGAAACTTTTGCTAAGGCCTCATCTCTAGGGATTGAAGAAAAGGTGTGTAATTTTGCTTTCGTTTCTCTCTTTCTCATGTACACAACGGAAAAATTGCATACAACTTGCACACATTTAGAAGAAATTAGGGCTCAACCATACTTTCGATATTACTTGAGTACAATCGGAGGTTAATGCTTTAATGTACAGGCCCTAGCTTTTGGACCAAGCCAAGCTAACACTCACCCCAATCTTGAAAAACACTAATAAATTCTATATACATACTTACCCTAACTAACCATATCTTCCTAAACGTATACTCCTTATGCTATCAACAATAAATTATTCATTAAGTGAACTAATGCTAAGAATAATAAATCACTCAATACATGAACAATTACAATTAATCTATCAATTTGGCTCGTTCACACCATCAACATGGACCTGTTACGGAATTTTCAGAACTGTGCCGAAAACCTTGGTGTTTGGAGTGTAATTTTGGAAACTTGGGAGAAGGGTCTAGTAATTTGGCTGAAATTTAGGCGTAAACACTTGTAAGTTACATCATCAAAATGGATTTGATGAATATGGAGCCAGTTGAGGTGACCTGCGCCTAACGCAGGTACAACGCTAGTGAAGAGGAACATGAGCGCTTGGTGTCGGAATCTAGGGCTTAACTCGATAGTTTGTTGCGGTGGTTTGAAATTATCGAAGATTCTTGTCATCGAAGAGTTTGTCAGGCCTCGCCGGAAGATGACCTACAAAGGTCACACCCGACGAGTGTGAGGAGGTGCTAGATCTTGGGCTTTCTCCACTATTTTGCTGCTGTGGTGTGAGATGGGCAAGTTTCTTGCATGAAGGACCGCCATTGGGCGCACTGACGAGTGCTCCAGAAAGGGTTTTGCCAACAGAAAGGGTTGTACTAATGTTACCTGGTATGGGAATGGGAACGGGAATGGGTACGGGGTATGTTGCTTTAGCCGGTACGCGGTACGATGGGGTTAGGCTTAATTGTTTCACTAAGCATGATTATAGTGCTAAAAGAACATCAACAAGAGTTCGCTAAGAATGTATGTAGTGTATAATCTCTACATTCTACTATATATTAATAGTATATACGAACCATTTTGTATTATATTAGTTGAGAAGTCATTTTTCATCTCATTTATTCTGTTATTGGAGTTGAAAGTTCTATTATTATCAATAATATCGAAAATCATCAATGATAAAATTGGGAACGCCCCATTTAGAGCTTTGGATCGTGAACATAACATTTTGGGTCGTACGGCCCCGGATTGCTGTATGTGGGAGGGTATAGTGATCCCGCTAACTATGGGTTGTACACCGTTGGTTTGAGTAATTGGGTGGAATCGCGACAAAAGGTGGCTTTGAAGGTTGTGCCACTTGACTGTGGGCGGCGGGGTGGTGGTTGAAGGAGTGTTCTGCAGAGGCTTCCTCTTAACATTACCAACAAGGTCACAATAACAGTGGTGATTCATCAAGTGTGAACGCTGCCCTGATTCCAATTTAGTGTACACAACGGAAGACTTGCTCACAGCTTACAAACATATAAGAAATTAGGGCTCAACTCTCAATCTTAACTCATTCTCCTTTCTTCATAGTCAAGTAATTATGTAATTAGTGAGTACATATTCATATTCAAGTAATTAAGTAATTAGTGAGTACATAAGGAGGCTAATGTATTAATAAATAGCCATACCCTAGGTTGGAGATCAAGCTAGGGGAACACTAACGAATATTTAAGAGACGTATCTTCCTTAACTAATGGATATTTCTAAAAGTGATCATCAATCTAACAATGATAAAAACACTCAATAACCAAACAATTACAATTAAGCCATTAATTCGATGCGTGCACATCTCTCTCTCTCTCTCTCTCCCTCTCCCTCTCAGTTCATTCCTATAAAGGATAGGGTAAGTGCTCTTTTCTAGTTATTCTATCAATGGATTTACAATAACGAAATAATAGTAGTAGTCGTAATTTATTTTTTTGGCATTTTGTTCTTATTGTTATAGGTACAAAAGCTTGTGGAGATGGGTTTCCCTGAAGCTTTGGTTAGGAGTACTCTGGATGTTGTTGGTGGCGATGAAAACATGGCTCTTGAGAAGCTTTGTTCTGGCTAAGAATTTGCAGCAGCTGCCCTTCATTTAACGTGTGCAAGTTTCAGTGCACGCCAGTTTGAAATATACAAAGAAATAACTAATTTGAATATAGAGGTTTTATTTGTTGTAGGACTATGGTACTGTTTCCATTGTGAATATCTTCAAAGTGTTACTGTGTTAATGTCACCATATTGCAATATACTCCCCGTTCAAGGGGGAGCTTTGCTAAGACCGTCTGTTCTCAGAAGTTGAATTTTTCGCTCTCTTAAAAGTTTTGAAGCAAGTATATTTTACCTAGGATCGGTACCACAAATGCTAGTCATAATGACCCCCCATTTTGCTATCATGATGCTTTTGTTTCCCATTTGTATTAACGCGTTGTTAATACTTGTTTACTGCTAACTTTGATGCGGTTGTTTCCACAACCAAGCAGTTTGGACGTAAAATATTTCATTGTTTAGTTCCTACAAGTGATTGCTTAGTTGCTTCATAAGTTATAGTAGTGAACAATGTTTGATGATTTTATTTGCATATATCTTTTATAGTGGATATGGGTACTTAATATTTAAAGTTTGAACTCCAAATAACTTGAAAAAAATACCTGTGTTTAATTTTAATTAGAGTTTGTAACCATCAGGGTGAATTTGAGCTTTCGGATGACCTGAGAGTTTTGCCTTTCGGAGCGCCAGTCGCGTAGGGGGCCCGGGCCAGGCCGAGTCAGAAAGGCTTATTAAGGAAAGGAGAGTTGGAAGAGTTTCTTTGTCATAGCACCATAACCATCCCTTCTAAATGCACATTGCACATTGCACTTTGCTTAAATCCACAATTGCAAAAGTACGTAAAAAAAAGTAAGTTTATGCGAACGAAGCTCCTGCAAATGCACACACACTAGTGCACATTAGGTATGAAGTATAGTATCGCAGTCTGTGAAGTGTCGTATTCTTTCAGACTTGTTGCTTTGCTTTCAATTAAGAGAGGCTTCACTCTTTTTGAGATCGAGTGTGGGCTACCTATTTGCATATGGGAGTTTTTTCTAAAAGTAATGCACTTAAAATACTTATTTATAAAAATGCTACACTTTCAATTTTATTACCAAACTATGGACTTTATATGTCACTGCCCCGGACATAAAAAATCGTTGTTTTGGATTGCGAGATGCGAAGGTCTCCAAACGTTAGTTGTACATTTCGTAATGTTGATGTCCTTGACAACGACATTACATAAAAAAATCGTGGACACCGAGATTTCAATGTATTGAAATCTTGCTATTTGATGTAATGTTGGCGTCCAGGACAAAGACGTTACAGAAGCCCATAGTTTTGAAATAAGAATGTAAGTGGAGTTTTTTTTGAAAGTTTTCTTAGTACATTAAAAAAAAACCCCTCTGCATACGGTGTCAAAATCTACATGCAATAATTGATGATTGAGAGACTAGACAAGTGTGGCTGTACGGAAGATTCTTTTATTTTATTTTTAGCAATGATGTCGTGAGGGCTTTGGCTGCTGAACAGTTGGTGGCAATTAATGTTTTGAGCCATTGTTTTTTCTAATAGCAAAGAGACTAAGAAGGAAAAATACAGATAAGAAATAGAACCAGTAGCTTCACTATGTGCGCGTGGAAGGGCAACGGTGAAGAAATGTTGAATGTGTAACACTCAAGATTTCGATAATAATTCTATAATGAACGTGGATGCGAGTTATTGACATTAGAAAAAAAATGTTGAATCCATTGTTCTAAAAAACCCGCCTAGGCTCCGCCTAGGCACGCCTAGGCTTGAGGCTTGGGAGAAACGCCTCGCCTTAAGATTTTGACGCCTTATGCTTGGTAAAACCCTTAAGGCGTACTTTTTCTCTAAAAACAACAATGCTTTAGTGAAACGATATCGCCTTTTAAAGATTTTTTTACAAACCGGACCATTATCTCATCCAAAATAATCAAATAGTATTTTTATTTGCAAATATTCAGACATATATTTATGATATGTACAATTTTAGTATTTTAATAGCCTTGTTATGGTTAAAAAAATATTAAAATATATTAAAAACGCCTAAACGCCTTTTCACGCCTTTTTACGCCTAGGCCCGCCTAGGCTTCTAAGGCTTAAGGCTTGGCCTCCACGCCTCGATCACGCCCCACGTTTTTTAGAACCTTGGTTGAATCACATAAATCTATCTTTTGTACTTTTGTGTATTTTCTAAAAGTTATTACTATCTTATCAATTTTTGCCTATGATATAGTTTTGGGTTCACGCTCCAGCAACATCGTTTCCAAAACAAATTGTATCTTAATCAATTGAATCCCAAGATCATGCCAATTTGTTTAGCATAATTAGTAACGTCTAATCTCCTAATATATGGTATCAGAGCTCTCGGTTTGAGAACTTAGGGGACACAAGGTGTAAACAAAAATTAATGTGTATTGAGTTTTTGTATTCAACCTCTTTGTTTGAGTGGGAGCAATATTATTGATAGAGGAGAAAAAAAATGTCAGGAAGCTTGATGTTAAAATTTTAATTTTTCGAAAATGCAAATGGAGGTCATGTTGTACGAAAAATCGTCATTTACCTTTGGGCGAAAACCCAAAGGAATGAAGGAGTTTGATTGGGAGTTGCTTGATTGAAAATCTCTCTACATCGCAAGACTATCATTGTGAAATTCAATTGCTTTCAACACTAAAACATAAGACAATCATTGTGAAAGTCAATTGCATTCAACTTTCAAAGTGAAAACCCAACGACATCTCTCATGACAACCTTTTCAAGTATGTATGAACAACCTTTTGCAACAAGCAGTGTAAACTTAATTAAGAAGTTGTTCAATTTAAAAATAACCGAAGGAAGATTGTCCTAATAGCATCTTAAATTTTTTACAGACGTGACAAACCAATTTGAACATGATTGAAATCTCATTCAATGATGATATCCGAGCCTTTTTGATTCTTGGGCAATTACCCAAGAGTTGGAGTGAAAGAGTGGCTTCATAAGAAAGTAAATTTTATTATTTGAAGATGACTAAGGGGATTGGGAAGCATTCGATTGATATTTCACTTTGCCATCAATATTGGATGTGGACTCTAAGAAATTCCAAAAATCTAAATTAGATAAAGAAATTAAGATCCGAAAACAATGGGGAGTATGGTAACCAGGTTCAAGAAGTTTTGATACAAGAATGAAATTAGGTTGAGAAAACCGTGCTAGGGGAACCACATCAAAATGCCATAGCACAGTGTATAAACCAAACATTGTTTGAGAGACTCAAAAGCATGTGTTTACATGAAGGCTTGAAATTATTGGTAGGGGTAGTCAACACGATTATTAATTTAATCAATCGAGGACCATTACTATCGTTTGAGCACATAATACCATTGGAGGTATGGAGTGGAAAAGAGGTAAAACTTTCTGTTGTAAAATTTTCATTTGTGTTTCATACGTGCATATTAGGTTACACTTGACCTATAACACCCCATTTTTTCTTACATTCTAGTTGGCCATTCCAATATGGCAAAGATAAGGCGTGTTAAAAATATTATATTGTTCTGAGCATCAATATACAAATAAAAACTAGTGAACTGAATTTAAATCCATCCACAATATGCGATGACTAAACGATAAATAAAAACTGGAATAAAACTAAAATAGTCTCAACTCCCAATTAAACAATCCGAATAAAACAACTGAATGAAAGTACTAAAATGAATAACAACCTAGTATAGGATTCAATTGAAACGGCTCGAAGCAAGTGGAGCAAAATGTTCGAATCTCCACAACCCTACGATTTTTGTTTATGAATGCCTGTAAAATAGTTTTACATAATTTAGGTTAGCCCCCTAAAGTTGCAAGATATATCTTCAATATTAATAATAATAATGCGACTCATTTACAAAAAAAAAAAAATGTCAACCTGTCGACACTCGCATGCAATACCTCACCCCTCATCATAAGTGAAATAATAGACGCATGTCCAAACTTAAAGCATGAATGGTACTAAATATCTCTATCACTAGACTAATAAATGTGTAACCCGATAATAATATATAACATGGATGTAATTAACTACATATTTAAAGAGTACAACCCAGTACCAATCCCTCGAACGTCACCCCCAAAGTAAGATACACACAATCTTATATAACAAGATATTAATGTGACATAGGTTTCATTTAATTAAGTATCCATCACTGGACCAAATATCACTTTTTATAATTCTCAATTTCACCAAGGCAACTACCTTGACCCTCTTGTGCTTCTATCGATAAATTCGTACGAGTCCCTCACCTAACGAACTTAAACAAACACACATATAAGAATGGGGATATCACCACGCATTAACACCATTAGCTAGGACCATACCCAAACCCGATTGATGGATCGAGTCAATCCGCGTCTTTCGTCGCGAAGCGGTGACCATCCTGAACGCATGATAGAATACACATCAAACTCCGTAAAGTCATGCATCATCACCCAAAAATGTGGTACACGATCCAAACCATCAAAACAACCCCCACTGATGGGTTCTACACGAGTAAAGGTATGTTCACATAAGCAAACAAACAAACAAACAATATATATATATATATATATATATAATCATAGGATGTTGCATCACTCTCACGTATACCCAAAATCGTCCTAATCCCCAATGCCGAATTGTACTTCATTAATTAAAGGTTTATAATTCTCAAACCTAAATTAAAATATTTACTCAATTTTCTCAAGTTAAAATCATCATAAACTATATTATACGTTTATAAAAATTACCCCAGAATTTAATTATGCGCCAAAAAGAAAAGCAACCCCTTTATTGCTCCAAATTCGTCAACAACCTAGTCTCATTCAAATGTGACCTGCAAGTCGTTCGAATGGGATATTCCTTCTCGTTCGAACGAGACATGAATCTCGTTCGAATGAGATGGGCACAGATGCCTTCTTCTTCTTTAAACCGAAACGACCATAACCAAACCAACCCTCCAAGCTAAAGCCTTAAATCATCAGATTGCCCATTCTCCTTTGAATATAAACTACATAATTATGATGCTAACAAGTATTCACCAACTTTAATTAGAACTAAAGGTCTAATTCATTTAATCCTTAGATTAAACCTAGTTCATCTTTTCTAATTAATGGAGTTAATTACACATACAATTATAGATCCAAACATTAATTTAACATGGGAATTGAATTAACATACGAAAATTAATCATAAACATGAGTTGTAATCACATAATTATATTCCAAAATGATCCAAATTAAGGTTTCTCCTAAAAATCTTAAGTTTTTCAAGTCAGAATTAATTCAACACTAATTTCAATTAATTCATTAACAAAACATGATTAAGATATTTTCCAATCCTAAACATGCGTTTAAATCTGAGATAAAACTTCATAAAATGAATTATAAACAAGTTACAGATTATACGTGATAAAGCAAGAGATTTCTTGCATGAAATATTCGAACGATGAATCTCTACACATTGATCCTTATTCTTTTTATCCCAAAATTCTCTTTAAGCTCCCCCAAAGGTTTAAGGGTGCTAGGGTATGTGTCTTAAGTGAAAAGTAATTGATTAATGAGGTTTAACTCTCCTAATTAATTATTAAATCCGTATGTCTATATTAGGCCTAATATTGGGCCTCAAATGAGCCCAGAATTTTACCTAAACCAGTCCAAAACTTAGTCCAAGGGTATACCTACCCCATGGGCCCATCTTAAAATGAAACAAAATATATATCCGGGCCTCCGTATCACTTTAGAGTCCGATCCAAATGGTAGTGCCTTATAACTCGTGGTAGTACCTCGTAATGTAAAATAAAACATACACGCACTTATTTTACGCGTAACCGCATATAGTCCAATCTTACTTAATTAATTATAGCATGCGGTAAAAGTAAATCACATAACATGCAAATTTATGCATTTTTATTATTAGCAATTCAATCAAGTAAGAATTAATTCTAATCCATTAACTTATTCACACAATTAATTAATAAATAAATAATAGAAAATACGGGGTATTATAGTTTCCCCCCTAAGAAAATAATTTGGTCCTCGAAATTCGATCCTTACCAGACTAAAAGAGTTCCAGATACCCTTTCGCATGTCATCCCTCCTATGTCGACTCGTTCTTATTATGATGTCCCCACTGGAGACGCATTAAAGGATTCACCTTGGAGAGAAGAGTGTGCTCCTTATGACCCAAGATAGCAACCAATTTCTCCTCATAATTCACGTCGGGCTGAAGTTTTATCTCATTGAGGTCAATGTGCTGCTATGCTAAAGCACCTCTAAGGAACCTCCGTAACATCGAGACATGAAAAACATCGTGCACTTACTATAAATAATCTGACCAGGCTAAATGATACGTGATTAGGCATAAATTCTTCCAATTTCCCCCCTTAATTTATCGGGTTTTATTACCTCGGACAATGTAAAACGAGTTGATTTATCTCATATCATTGCTAATGGATTCGTCTAACAAGTATACCGAGTTTTGTGTACTTCTTATTGATTTTACAGGTATTTAATATATGAAAGAAAGAAAGAAACCGAAAGAAGCAAGAGAGAAGAAAGAAGAAAACTCCAAAGGGCATAATTATAATTTCCACTAGGAATCCGGTCAAGGACCCAAAATAAAAGTCGAAGATCTCGAGTCTACGAGATAGGAGGAAGAAAGGGAGTTCCAATCCGAGTTCGAGAGTAGAAGTTATGAAGACCCAAAGATGTGAGATGATCATGAGAAATTGAAGAGATAATGGAGAGAGATTGAGAAGGAAATCCGGATCGATCCGGATGGCCTAAAAAAAGGATCGATCCAGACACTAGAAGTCACTGTATAAGGATGCATTTATCGGATCGATCCAGTCCTCGTAAAAAAGGGATCGATTCGGGCCCCAAAGTTCACTGCATAAGGTATGTTTAACGGATCGATCCAGGTGAAATAAAAAAAGGATCGATCCGATCATCAGGCAGATCGATCCGAAATATTCAGGCAGATCGATCCGAGGTTCGAGATTTGTGATTATCTTCTTCAAACTAGAGTCTTGCATGAATCCAACCCTTATATTTTTCGTAGTGTATATATTTCAATGTCCTCCCAGACATTAAGGGAGCTTCTAATTCGTTTTAGAGAAGCTTTGTACTTAGTTTTGAAGAGAGAACAATAAAAAACCCTAGTTTCATTTAGATTTGATTCAAGCTTCTGCAATTCAAGTAAATTCATTCCATTCTCGCTTTCATAATTGCTTTAGTTAATTGATTAGTTAATAATTTCATTCTTCGTACTTCTAAGTTACTAGTTAAGATGTCTTCTTTTATTAAAATCACGCTTTCTTCTTGTTTTATTATGTCAGGCTAATTTTCTAAGGGTTGGGATGCATGAATCCAACCCGATATTCTTGATGAATGCGTAAAATTTGATTTTAAATTAAATAACTGAGTTAATCGTGTTGTATGGACACCACAACCATTATAAGACTTTTGATCTTGTTTGCCCTAGGTAACCGAGATGCTTAAGAGTGCAACGCGCGTGTAGCTACGATGAGACTGCTTTACTCATCTATTGATTATGTATGATGCGGGATACGATCCCTCATATATGTAATGCTTGGGAGTACTAAAGACTGGGTTTACTCAGATATTTCAATATCGAATTAAGTTTTAACATTGATAAATGAACTAGGGTTGGAGGAGTGTATCCTAACTCATTTTTCTTCACTTGCATTTTTCACTACAGTTTTAATTTTCTTAAGTCGGTAAAAAAAAAACCTTTTAATTTATTTCTAAATTTTGTAGGTAATTTTCTTATAATTTGTACTTGTAGTTAGTCCATATCCCATAATCAACTTTTCATTCTTTTTAGAGTCAAGTTATAGTTCTCAATCTTTCCAACGTCGTTACGAATTCGTTCGTCCTTTTTTCCTGTGGAGATGATCCCGACTTATCGAATTTATTACTAATGCGACAGGCTTGCACTCGAGCCTATATCAGCACGAACACTAGATACACATTTGTGGTCGCATCAAGTTTTTGGCTCCATTGCCGGGGAATTAGATAGACTTAGCTTAGATCGAGTCAATCTAATGCTTAGACAAAAAAAAATCATCATCTCTCAAAAGCTTTTAATGCAAAATCTTGAACAAACTCATATTACTAAAATACTCCAACCCGAATTTACAAAAATCCAATCGTTGAGTATAACTCTGAATGTCCCCACACACCTCGCGTTCCACAGTTTTGGGTTCCACCTCTTACCACTGAGCACTCTATTACTAGTTACACCCTGAGTCAATCCTCGAATCACCCATTTAGGACATCGAGTGACTATTTCGAGCCATTTGAAGAAGGAGTGATGTCTGACGTCGCTAGTTTCCACACTGGAGAGGGAAATCCACCCTATCATCCCATGAAAGACTTACTCTTTCCTGAACGAACTATCACCCCTGGTTGCATTTTACTCTCGTATAATTCCGATCAGTTCCACTTCCGCAATGGGATGATACAGATTCTCCCTATTTTCCATGGCATGGATTCGGAGAAACCATACCTTCACATAAGAGAGTTTGAGGAGGCGTGCGACACATTGAGTGACCAAGCTTGCACGCAGGATGTCGTTCGCCTAATGCTTTTTCCTTTTTCCTTAAAGAATAAAGCCAAGACCTGGCTATGGTCTTTACCCCCGAACTCCGTGATTTCCTGGAGGGATATGGAATCCAAGTTTATCTCAAAATTCTACCCACAACACAAGACCAACTCTGCTAAAAATCAAATCTAAAGGTTCCGATAACACGATAATGAGCCTTTTGACAATTATTGGGAACGTTTCCAAGAGTTGGTAAGCACATGCCCCCACCATGGTTTTAAAAAACACCATTTGATCTCTTTCTTCCATAATGGGTTGATAGTGGCTTCCAAACAACTTGTGGAAAAAAATGTGAAAGACCTTTTTGGGAGTTAGACTCCACCGATGCCGAGGCCCATCTTAAGTATGTCGCAGAGACTACTCAAGCATGGGACACACCTGATCCTAATACCCAAGTCCGGCCTGGACAAGCATATATCGCTCTGACTGCATCCGGTTTATACCATTTGGATAATAATACCTTAATAGACCGTCGATTCGATCAGTTTCAGAAAGATATGAAAGATTTGCCTGATAACCAGCGGAGAGATATCTCCAGACCCAACCGTGTTTAAAAAAAAGGTGTGTGCTATCTGTGAGGCAGGCCATTCCACAAAGGCATGCTCGACGATTTCTGCCTACAAGGCCATGCACACTGAGCATGTGGATGCTATAGGAGGATTCAAGGGAAATTTTAACGCCCCGCATGGGAACTCGTACAACCCTTCATAGAGAAACCATCCCGGTTTTAATTATGGACAACCACAAGTTGTGATGAACCCACATTCGTAGGTTGTCCCACCTTCACCACCTCCTTAATTTCAACAAGCACCACCTCCCCCATCTCCATATATTACTCCACCGTGGAGGAACCTCGAGGATATAATAAACCAGTTCATTAACTCTTAGAGTGAAACCAATGCTAGATATGATCGGATGTTCACTGACATGAATGTGAACATCTCCAAGTTGCAGGCAAATTTCCTGCCCAGGGCCAAAGACCTCCCCAGGGAAACCTAGTGTTAGCTACACCTCTACATAACAGCAGGAGAATTGCCAAGAGGTAACCACTCTTCATAGTGGGAAAGTTGTTGATTTATCACCTCCCCCACACGACACTTATAAAGACAAGGAGACTTCTCCCGGTATGAAAGAGGCCTAAAATATCTCCGTGGATGAGAGTGATAAAGAAAACACTAGTGAGCCCGCGATAATTGTCAAGCCACCCTCTGCTGTACCATTTCCTCAAAGATTGGTTCCTTCCCACAAAGGGACCATAAGTGATGAAGTTTAAGAGGGGCTTAAAACCGTGAAATTGAACTTACCGTTCCTCGATGCAATAAAGCAAATTTTAGCTTATGCAAAAGTCATTAAAGATTTATTGACTGTCAAGCGGAGGATGAAGGTAAAGAAAAATGTGTTCCTAGCACAGAATGTGAGGTACGTTCTTCTTAACGATCTCCCACCTAAATATAAGGATCCTGGTGCACCCACCATTTCCTGCACTATTGGAGAGAACAAAATTGATAGGTCCTTACTCGACTTGGGGGAAAGTGTTAATATCCTCCCCTATGAATTTATAGGTATCTTGATCTGGGTGACCTTAAGCCCACAAGGATCACTCTCCAATTAGCGGATCGAAACGTAAAGATACCGAGAGGTATAGTTGAGGACGTGATAGTCCAAGTGGACACTTTTTACTTCCTAGTAGATTTTGTCATTTGGAACACGTAGCCCTCCTTCTCCTCGAAGAATCATGTTCCCATCATTCTTGGGCGCCCATTCTTAGCTACGGCTAACGCACTTATCAATACTCGAAATGGGCGGATGCAACTCACTTTTGGGAACATGACATTAGAACAAACATCTTCAATATAGCCCAATAACTAGGGGAAGAAGATGATCTTCACGCGATGAGATCGTAGAAGAGCCCATTGAGGAAAATTTATGTGGAGACACCTTAGAAGCTTGCCTAGTGTCTAGTCATGAGAGAAATGGAGCTTATACTAAGTTTGAGAGAGAAGTTAAGGAGTTGAGAGAGCTTCTTGATGAGAGAGCATCGGAAGAGGACGCGAGAGATGTTAATTGGGTTTCTCAATTCGAAGAGTTACCTCCAAGGAAGGCACTCATGGTTCCCTCTAGTGACTCATTCCCGACTCTCGAGTTGAAGAAATCTCTAGGTGAAAGTGAGACATTTTTTGTTATTGTCTCCTCTAGATTAGATGAAGAGCAGGAGGGTAAGCTATTAAAAATTTGAGGAAGCACCAAAGTGCTTTTGGTTGGTGTATAGCTAATCTAAAGGGGATAAGCCCTCTAATTTGCACCCACAAAATTCACCTCGAGGAGGATGCGAAGCCCTCTAGATAAATGCAAAGAAGGATAAACCCCACCATGAAAGAGGCGGTGAGGGTAAAAATCATCTATCCAATCTCAGATAGCAAATGGGTGAGCCCTATACAAGTCGTCTTGAAGAAGTCGGGCATGACAGTGATTGAAAATGCCAAGGGAGAGCTAGTTCCCCAACGTACCACTACTTGGTGGCGCGTTTTCATTGATTACCGAAAACTCAATGCAGGAACTTGGAAAGACCATTTCCTCTTGCCATTTATCGTTCAAATGCTTGAAAGAGTAGCGGGCCACTCTTATTGTTGCTTTCTAGCTGATTATTCCGGACATAACCAGATTGAGGTAGTTGTACTTGATCAAGAGAAAACGACCTTCACTTATCCCTTTGGTACGTTTGCCTACAAACGTATGCCATTCGACTTGTGTAGTGCACCCACGACCTTTCAAAGGTGCATGTTAAGCTTATTCAGTGACATGGTTGAGAGAAGGCTAGAGGTGTTTATGGATGACTTTAGTGTTTTTGGCACCTCTTTCGATTTATGTTTAGCCAATCTTGAGAAAGTACTAGCCCGATGTGTGGAGAAGAACTTAGTGCTGAATTAGGAGAAATACCATTTCATGGTAACTGAGGGCATAGTTCTTGGCCACATTGTTTCATCCAAAGGGATCGAGGTTGATAGAGAAAAAATCGATGTCATAGCTAACTTACCCCCACCTAAATTGCTAAGAGACGCGCTCCTTCTTGGGCCACGCAGGGTTTTATAGAAGGTTCATTAAGGATTGTAGCACCATCCCTAGAACCTTGAGCAACCTTCTTATGAGGGACACCCCGTTCGAGTGGAATGAAGCATGCCAAAGTGCTTTTGAAAAATTGAAGAGCATGCTTGTTTCCGCTCCTATCATGAAAGCCACGGATTGGTACTTACCATTCGAGCTCATGTGTGATGCTAGAGATTATGCGATAGGGGATGTTTTGGGCCAAAGAAAAGATAAAAAGGCTCATGTCATCTATTAAGCTAGTCGGAATCTCACCGGACCACAACTTAATTACTCCACTACGGAGAAGGAATTACTAGCTATAATCTTTGCTCTAGACAAATTTCGGTCTTATCTTATCGGTTCCCCCATCACCTGTTTCACTGACCATGCGGCTTTAAAATATCTCCTTGCAAAGAAAGATGAAAATCCCTCATAAAGTGGATCCTACTCCTACAAGAGTTTAATATCTCCATGAAAGACAAAAAAAAAAGTAGAAAACATCGTTGCCGATCACTTATCACGGCTTTTGTCTGACGTACCTAGTGATCCTACACCCATAGACGAGTATTTCCCGGATGAGCAAGTCTTTGCCACCTCTTCTTTTCCCTGGTTTGCAGATATAGTGAACTATCTTGTCACGGGAGCCATCCCTCCCATTTGGACACCGCAAGATAAGAAGAGGTTCATCACTTCCATATTTTTCTATCACTATCCATTCCTTTTTAAATATTGCCCTGACCAAATCATCCGATGATGCGTACCGGATGACAAGATTCCAAAGGTCATCCAATTCTGTCATTCGAAAAAGTGTGGAGGCCACTTTTCTGTGAAAAAGACAACCGCTAAGATTATCCAAAGTGGTTTGTACTGCCCCATAAAGTTCCAGGATGTAAAAAATCGTTGGAAATCTTGCGACAGGTGTCAACGGATGGGGGCGATTACCCGACGAGACATGATGCCATTATCCCCGATACTCATTATCGAAATCTTTAACTGCTGGGGTATTGACTTTATGGGCCCTTTTCCCCGGTCTTTTGCCTACCTATAAATCTGAGTAGCGGTAGACTATGTTTCTAAATGGGTGGAAGCTATAGCTACCAAGACTAATGACAACAAAGTGGTGATTTAGGTTTCTGCGGGAACACATACTTTCTCGCTTTGGTGCACCAAAAGCGATGATCAGTGATAATGACACACACTTTTGCAACAAGTCATATGAGAAGATTATAAGAAAGTATGGTGTCATTCACAATGTTGGAACGACCTATCACCAACAAATGAATGGGCAGGTCGAGTTGGCGAATCGTGAGATAAAAAATATACTAGAGAAGACCGTCGATCCTAACCGAAAAGATTGATCCTTTCGATTGAACGATTCACTATGGGCCTACCATACTGCATACGAGAACCCACTCGAAATGTCCTCATTCCGCTTTATGTATGGAAAACTTTGCCATCTTCCCATTGAGTTGGAGCACAAAGAATATTGGGTCATCAAGAGGGTAAATTATGATATGGACAAAGCTGGTGAAGCTCGCAAGCTTCAATTGAATGAGTTAGAGGAGATACACAATGATGTGTATGAGAATGCAAAGATATCAAAAGAACGGATGAAACTCGCGCATGATATGATTATTCGACGAAAAGAGTTTCAACCAGGAAAAAAGGTACTCCTCTATAACTCTCGACTTCATCTATTTCCGGGTAAATAGCGGTTTCGGTGGACTGGTTCATTCATTGTGAAAAGTGTATTCCCCCACAGAGCAGTGGAATTGGAAGATCTAAAAGGGGGGAACACGTTCATAGTCAATGGACAACGCCTAAAACCATATGTAGAAGAATGTGTAGAAGAGATCGACACCATTTGGTTGTCGGACCCCATTTACGGTGTAGAGTGAGTGTAAATTGAGAGGTCATCGCACCCCCGACATGTATGGGTTGAATTCTTGTGTATAGTAGCTGCACATAGGTTAGGGCAGTAGAGTTCGTGGGTTCACAACATGAAAGGATAGGAATTCGAGCACCAACACACTTTACGAGGCAAATATTTAGGGCCGCAGTGTTGAGGTCAGAGGTTTTCGAAGTCAAACATGTGTAGGACCATTAATAGGTGCATCCGAAAGTTAGGAGAGAGGAGTATACCATCAAAAAGGTGAACTAGAGATGATCTGGGAACCGGATCGATATGATCCTGGGAACCTGGATCGATCCGTTTAGGGAAAAATCGAAATAAAAAATAAGGGTTCAGATCGATCCGGTCCTGGGAACCTGGATCAATCCGATTTCTGTAACCCTTTACATCCCCAAGGTTCACCAACCTTTTCCCCCAATCCATTTCTTTCCCTCCAAATTCGTCCACCACCCTTCCTAACCACATTTTCCCTCCTAAATACTTCCCCCTTTTCCCTCCAAAGCCTACCTTACACTTTTCCCTCCCCACCTATTAAACCACACCCTCTCCACCACATTTTCACCACCACTACTCACTCTCTTTCTCTAGTTCTATACAATAATTCTACTACCTCCAGATACCATGGCCAACCAACCAACTACCCAAAAATACGAGTCCGCCCAAATTCTCGACGACGAAGCCATCGGCTACCGTTCCCTTCAAGAACAAAGGTGGTGTGAGCATTTCTTCAGCTAAACTCGCAAGCTCCAAATGGAGTGTCAAGTCATTTGGAATGACATGTCAAACTACGTCACTGCACTTTTTATGGCACGGGGATGGTGTCGTTTCCTAAATGAGCCTCATGACGCGGTGTGGCCTAACGAAGTGCGAGCATTCTATGGCTCACTTATCCGCACCGGGCACAACGAGGCTAAAGCATATGTAGGCGGCATCTGTATCCCGTTCTCTTTGGAACTTCTTCTCCAGAAGTTGGCTGCCAAAGATGTCCCAAGCCCCCATCCATACATATACCCCAACCCTCTTCTCCCACTTAACAAAGATGTGTGCATGTCCCGCATTGATCCCAACGCTAACTGGATCACCGATACATTACCAGTGGTCTATCTAAGCAATAAAGTGAGCCTCACTTTCAAAATAGTATGCGAAAACATTCTCCCAACGGGAATAGCTCGATAATACGCCCGCGTCAAGCCACCCTCATATATCACCTCTTCGACCACAACACCCCCATCAACCTAGCTCCCTGAATTTACAAGGACATATTCTTCGCATTCATGGATAAAAGGGGTAAAACTCCTCTCCCCTATGCTCGGCTCATCACGTCCATGCTAGCGGATGCCGGAATTGTCCCCCCACAAGATTTCCCTCGCCTCCCAGCTCCTTTTGGGGAAACCACCTGGACTAGACGTGAAAGCCAATGGGCAAACATCCAAGACCGACTAGCACAGGAGGATAGCGATGAAGAAGAGGCCGCGAGTAGGGGTGTGTTTCGGAAGGATCGGATCGAAATATGGGTGTTCGAAAAAAAATCCAAAATTTTAAAATCCTTTCCAATTTGGAAAAAAATAAAAATCAGAAAATCATTTTTTTCCCTATTCGGCTGATTCGGAATATTCGGAAATTTCGAAAACTTTATTATTCGTAAAAATATCGGAATAATAAGAATTATCAGTTATAATATTTTAAAAAAATATTGGAAATGTCATTTTTGGAAAGGATATTTTTAAAATAAAAATAAAAATCAAACACTCCACTTTTCATCACCTATGCATGGAGCTATATGAATGGCAATGCTATACATCTCATACCATTTTGTAAATACAATAAACTACAGAGCTATGCATCTCTTATCATTTTGTAGAAAGATCAATCGAGGCTTGACTATGATACTAAGAAACTACAAAGTTATGTGAATGAAAAAAACTACTGTTTACCTACTTAAAAAAAGGAAATGCAAGAATGGTTAACAACTGTAGCAGAGCCTGTGCATCAATATTTCAAATACAAAAAATGAACAAAAGGAAGATGAGGTAAACTTAATATAAATCACCCTTGGAATCTAAATTCGCATAGCAATTGAATATAATTTCGGATCTTACCTTTCGATTTAGGGTTAGTATGATGTAGAAGGTTAATATATATGAGTATATATTAATGATTGAGATGGTTTTAAATGGAGGGTCAAGATTAACTAATAAATAATAAATTTTATATATAAATAAGGGTAGTGAAAATGTATTAAAATAAATAAAAATATTATTATTTCGGAAAATATTTTTGATGGATCGTATCGGCGTGATATTAGAAAATTTGGATCGGAAATTCGGAATCCATATATGATTTCCAATTCTATTCCAATTTGTTTTGGAAAATTCAGAATCGAAAAATTCAAAAATCGAAAAATTAAAAAATGTTGCCAAAATTGGAAAAATTCGGATAGAAAAATGGAAAATTCGAAAGTTTGGAAATAACTGACACCCCTAGCCAGGACTGATGATGAAGAAGAGGACGCGAGTGGTGATGAAGACGGAAACGAGGAAGAAGAGGAGGGTATCGTGATGGGTGAAGGTGAGTATGATAGTGACGAGGACTCTGATTTTTTGCCAGCAAATGCAGAAGTTAATCGACGTATTTTGGCGGTGGAATCATGACTTGATGGGTTCATAAACCAATACAACACTGACAAGGTGGACGACCTAAGGGCTTATCGGCGCGACACCAGTATGATGCACCGTCTCCAAGTGAAGATGTATCGGATGACTATGGGTACATCACCACCGCCATATTTCTATGACCCATATGACCGAATGTACCCGGTGGATCCCATGCCCCACTCCAGTGATGCTATTTCTGAAATTTGGTTGTGAATTAATTGGTTGTTATCACAGTTGGTCGTTTGTCTCCTGTCCTTTGTAACTCATGTGGTCATTCTATATAAACTTCTGCATTTTCAGTATTTGTTCGTTTTATTTCTTCACACTTTTAATTCGTTTGGAGTTAGATTTTAGTCCTTTTTGCTTGAGGACAATGCAAAAGTCTAAGTTAGGAGGGGTCACAAGTGCGTCTTTCTAAAACTTCACAAATTTTAAAAAAATTCCCAGAAATTCCAAAAAAAACAAATGAAAATTTTTGAAAAATCCAAAAATATTTTTCTTCAAAATAAATAAAAATTAGAATTTAAAAGCATAAAAAATGTCACAAATATTTTTTCTCAAGTTGAAAAAAATGAAATGCACAAAGCCAAAATTGACCAAAGATGGAAATTGAGCGAAAATTGACGACTTAACGAATAAGTGTGGAGATTAATCAACCCGGTGAGATTTCGAGCCTATCGATTTTTTTCAAGTTTTTAAATCAATCCGAGTTTATGATTAACTCAAAGTTCCTTTCAGCGTTTTAATAAGTCATTGATGATCTCAATCCTGTGTTTTGATCGGTTACTGGAAATGTGTGGGATGTTGTCTTGAAAAATGCGCTAAACATATCTTCAAATTAAATTAACCTCAAAACTCATATGGTAAAGCATTTAGCAATTTGGACAATGAAATAAGCCCTCGCTTGACACCCAAAAAGATTAGCCATAAAAAGTCATGAAAAATTAACCTTTTTGCAACCCAAATTTGAGCCTAATAAGTTTTTCCCTTTCGTTTGCCAACCCGAAAAACCCCAATTGACCCAGAATTGTGAAAGTTGAAAACCTCAGAAATTAAGTCCGAAAAGTGCATAAAAAGTGGGAAGAAAAAATAGAAGAATGTTCAACAAAAATAACAAGAAAAAGAAAAATAAGAAAAGAAAAAAAATAGAAAAAGAAGAGAAAATGAGCGAAAGCCCGAAAAGAACTAACGGACATCATAAGAATGGTTTCCAATTCCAAATTTCCAAATCAATCCCATTTTACCCAAATACACCTTAAATCCAAGAAAGTCCTAACCGAGTCCATATTGCGAAATTGATAACGACGTGGAGAGCTAAGGCACAAAAGATAATAAAAGATATTACATGGCGTGAAAACGAAGCGATGTTTCTCGTTTTCCAGTGATCGTAACCCGATGAAGAGATGTTTTCACTCAAATAAATTTCGTCTTTCAAATTGTGTGCATGACATTGTGTCCATTATATTTACTCTTATATATCATGCATACCGAGAGAAATAGCCACAATCCAAATGATTCCTTTATGAGTGTATCCGTGAGATTTTGAAATCAAAGCGAATTTTCGAAAAGTAACGTAATGATCAATCGGTGGAAGCTAGCGGTTTGATTTTTAGCTTCGTACACACACACACTATGGCTTGAGACTCGTGAATGTGATTTTATTGTGACCAGTTTTTAGGGAGTTTAAATTGTACAATTTTAAAGTATTTTGATTTTTCTTTGAGTCAATAATGAATTTTGTGGGTATATTCATTGCAAACCCTCACGAGACACAACTCGTCCTACTAGGGTAAGCTAGGGGTTTAAAGGCTTATTGCACACGCTAAATGCAATCACTCGTCCGAGAAAGAGGTATGCTATCTCATTTTAGAGTTGGACCATGTTTTGATTCTTTTACATTTCTTGGGATGATCAAAGTTCTAAGTTAGGGGGGTTTGATTAGGCATAAATTCTTCCGATTTCCCCCCTTAATTTAGAGGGTTTTATTACCTCGGATAATGTAAAATGAGTTGATTTATCTCATATCATTGCTAATGGCTTCGTATAATAAATATCCCAAGTTTTGTGTACTTTTTATTGATTTACAGGTATTTAATATATGAAAGAAAGAAAGAAACCAAAAGAAGAAAGAGAGAAGAAAGAAGAAAACTCCAAAGGGTAGAAGTGTGATTTTCACCAGGAATCCGGTTAAGGACCTAAAATAAAAGTCGAAGATCTTGAGTCTACGAGAGCGTAGGAATAAATGACGTTCCAATCCGAGTTTGAAAGTAGAAGTTATGAAGACCCAAAGATGTGAGATAATCATGAGAAATTGAAGATATAATGAAGAGAAATTGAGAAGGAAATCTGGATCGATCCGGATGGCCTAAAAAATGGATCGATCCGGACACTAGAAGTCACTGTATAAGGATGCATTTACTGGATCGATCCGGTTCTCGTAAAAAAGGGATCGATCCGGCCCCCAAAGTTCATTACATAAGGCATGTTTAACGAATCGATCCGGGTGAAATAAAAAAAGGATCGATCCGGTCATCAGGCAGATCGATCCAAAATATTCAGGCAGATCGATCTGGGGTTCGAGATTTGTGATTATCTTCTTCAAACTAGAGTCTTACATGAATCCAACTCTTATATTTTTCATAGTGTATATATTTCAATGTCCTCCCAGACATTAAGGGAGCTTATAATTTCTTTTAAAGAAGCTTTGTACTTAGTTTTGAAGAGAGAACAATAAAAAACCCTAGTTTTCATTTAGATTTGATTCAAGCTTCTGCAATTCAAGTAAATTCATTCCATTCTTGCTTTCATAATTGCTTTAGTTAATTGATTAGTTAATAATTTCATTCTTCGTACTTCTAAGTTACTAGTTAAGATGTCTTATTTTATTAAAACCATGCTTTCTTCTTGTTTTATTATGTTAGGCTAATTTTCTAAGGGTTGAGATGCATGAATCCAAGCCGATGTTCTTGATGAATGCATAAAATTTGATTTTGAATTAAATAACTGAGTTAATCGTGTTGTATGGACACCACAACCATTGTAAGACTTTTGATCTCGTTTTCCCTAGGTAATCGGGATACTTAAAAGTGCAACACATGTGTAGCTGCGACGACACTGCTTTATTAATCTCTTGATTATGTATGATGCGGGCTACGATCCCTCATATTGTAATGCTTGGGAGTACTAAAGATTGGGTTTAGTCAAATATTTCAATTCCGAATTAAGTTTTAACATTGATAAATGAACTAGGGTTGGAGGAGTGTATCCTGACTCATTTTTCTTCACTTGCATTTTTCACTACAGTTTTAATTTTCTTAAGTCGGTAAAAAAAAATCTTTTAATTTATTTCTAAATTCTGTAGGTAACTTTCTTATTATTTCTACTTTTAGTTAGTCCATCTCCCATAATCAACTTTTCGTTCTTTTTAGAGTCGAGTTAGGGTTCTTAATCTTTCCAATGTAATTATGACTTCGTTCGTCCTTTTTCCCTGTGGAGATGATCCCGACTTATCGGATTTATTACTAATGCGACAGGCTTGCACTTGAACCTATATCAACACGAACACTAGATACACATTTGTAGTCACGTCAATACGCAACTTGTATGATGCGATCAATGATGGTAAATAAACCCGCATACAGGGGAGCTAACTTCTCCTTCTTACTGAACTGCATCACTCCCTTCATGGGGGACACCCTAAATAACACCTAATCTCAAACAACAAACTCCAGGTGCCTCCTCCGCACATCTGTGTGACACTTATGCTAACTTTGGGCGAGCCTTATCATCTTTCTGATAAGATATACCTTTTTTGAGGTTTCCTGAATGAACTCGGGTTCGATAATCTTATTCTCGCCCACCTCTATCCTACAAGTGGGTGAATGATATGGTCTCCCATGCCAATAGTAAACTGATAAATGTTGTTATAAGAAAACTCCACTAACGTTCAGTATTCCTACCAACTACCCTTGAAGTCCAAAATACACATTCGTATCATGTCCTTCTAGTTCATCCACCCCGTCTTTCCATTCGCTTATGTGTAATACGAGGTACTTAACCTCAACTCTATTCCCAATGCCTACTGGAAATTTCTTCAAAATTGGGACACAAATGTCTTGTCCCTATCTGATATGATATTAAGCAGTACACTATATAACTTCATAATCTATGCTAGGAAAAGTTTGACGTACTGATTCAAAGTAAAAATTGTTCGAATCAAAAAGAAGTGATCCATCTTAGTCAAACAGTTCACGATCACCCAGATGGAATAGTGTCCACTTGCAATGTAGGTCCTGTAATGAAATTAATGTAAATGATCTCCCATTTCCATAGCGAAACCTCAAAAGGGTATAGAACACATGTTGGTCTTTAGAGATCTACTTTCACCATTTGAAAAGTAGCACACTTGGATATAAACTCTGCTATATCCCTGTTCATGCCTTCCCACCAATACTGAAGCCTCATATCCTGGTGCATCTTATCCCCATCGGGATGTACCATAAAATGCTACCCATGAACGTCATTCATCATTGTCTGTCCTAACTCCTTATACTTGGGAACCAATAATATACCCTGGAAATGCAAACCCCCATCAGATCTAATCGAGTACAATTATGCTTCCTCAGATAATAATTGCCTAACCTTCTTATGACAAGAAATATGCATTACCTGTTCCCTCACAACCTAAAAAATGATCTTAGGTGTAATGGTAAGAAATAAGATAATCACGAGCTAACTCATCCTCAGTGCGATGAGAACCCCACTCTGCCTTCCAAATTACCGAAAGTGTAACTATCATCCTGCAGCTCAAGGAGTCTACCACAATGTTTGCTTTGTACGGGTGATACTGAATATAAAACTGACAGTCCTTCACAAATTCAATCCATCGACGACATATCATGTTTAACTCCTTATGCATGAACATATGCTACAAAGGCTCATGGTCCGTGAAAAGATGGAATCTCTCTCCCAACAAATAATGTCTTCAAATTTGAAGGGTAAAAACTACCCATGCTAACTTCAGATAATGGGTGAGGTAATTCCCCTCACGAGACTTAAGCTTTCGAGAAGAATAATTTATCTGCCTCTCCTCCTACATAAATACACCCCCAAGTCCCTGTAGTGAGGCATCGGTATAAACCATGTACTCCACCCTACCACGAAGTAAAGCTAGCACCGGAGTTGAAGTCAACTTGATCCTTAACTCGTCAAAAGCTTGTTGGAAAAACTCATCCCAAATAAATAGCACTCCTTCTTCATCAAGTTAGTTAAATGCCCATATATCTTTGAGAAGCCTTGAATGAACTGATGATAGTAGCCTGCTAATCACAGAAAACTATGCACCCTCGTGGGCATTGTGGTCTGTCCCAACTCGATCACCACTGATAGATTGCTCGGGTCCACTGAGATCCCTGTCGTAGACATAATGTGATCCAAGAATTTCACCTCTCTCAACTAGAATCCACACTTCTTGAACTTAGTATAAAGTTCATGGTCTCCTAAAGTCTATAAGGATATCGATAAATGTTCGGCGTGATCCTCTATAGTCCGAGAATAAAATAATATGTCATCTATAAACATAATGACAAATTGATCCAGGAACTCCCCAAACAGCAGGTTCATCAAGTCCATAAAAACTGCTGGTGCGTTGATTATCTCGAATTGCATAACTATGAACTCATATGACCCATATCTCGTCAAAAATGATGTTTTTAGAACATCCTTCCCTCAAATTCTCAACTGATGGTAACCCAACTTTGAATCAATCATTAAAGAGTATGAACCACCCCTCAACTGGTCAAAAAAGTCACCAATATAGGGTAATGTATACTTATTTTATATGGTGACCTTATTCTACTCCTAATAATGAATGCCAAGTGTCAATGATCCATCCCTTTTATTCTTCGCAAAAAGGACTAAATATCCACAGGGTGAAGTACTCCTTCGAATAAATCACTGGCCCAATAACTATAGAAACTTCTATCTCATCTCCAATTGATCCATATAATACAATGCTCGAGCTATTATTCTAGTGATGGAGCTAGGTTATTAGAAACTCGATCTCCTTACTCAATGGCAACCCCAAAATCTCTTGAAACACATCATAAAACTCGCTAATCACTGGAATAGAGTCGAAAGAAAATGAATCCCTTGTAAGTGTCTCAGGTTTATTGGTAAGAACTACCATAAAGGCATGGGATGACTCATCCTCAGTGTGATGATAACCCCACTCTGCCTTCCAAATTATCGAAAGTGTAACTATCGGCCTGCAGCTCAAGGCGTCTGCCACACGTTTGCCCTTCCCGGGTGATACTCAATATAAAACTAATAGTCCTTCACAAATTAGAGCCATCGACGATGTCTCATGTTTAACTCCTTATGCATGAACACTTCTATAAAGACTCATGGTCCATGAAAATATGGAATCTTTCTCCCAACGAATAATGCCTCTAAATCTGAAGAGCAAAAACCCGCTACTAACTTAAAATCATGGGTGGGTTATTCCCCTCATGAGAAATAAGCTTTCGAGAACAATAATTTATCGACATCACCTCCTGCATAAATACACCCCCAAGTCCCTGTAGTAAGGCCTCTGTATAAACCATGTACTCCACCCCACCATGAATTAAATCTAGCAATGGAGCTGAAGTCAACTTGACCTTCAAGTTGTCAAAATCTTGTTGGAAAAACTCATCCTAAATAAATGGCACTCCTCCTTCGTCACGTTAGTTAAAGTCCCAGCTATCTTCAAGGAGCCCTAAATGAACCGACGATAGTAACCTGCCAATCACAGAAAACTACGCACCACCGTGGGCATCGTGGGCTATCCCCACTCTATAATACCCTGTATTTTTGAGGGATTTTATTTTAATTATGGAATTAGGTTTAATTAATTTAAATGGAGAAAATTTATTTATAATTGATCCGGATTTAAATGTAACAAATACTAGCGTGACGAGAGTTAGTATGTATTGGTGATAATTATGTTGAATATTACTTAGAGAGTAAAGTAATATATAATTACGAAAATATTATTATAGTTGGAAGTGAAAAATACGACAGTTGCAATACACTTAGTTGGGATGCGCATGTGAGTCGTGTCAGTATTACTGTATTGGGTTAAAAAGATAATTTATTTTTAAGTAACTCGTATGATCATTTTGAGTGCACCGATGAGTCCGAAAGGGTCGAGATAGTCAGCAAACTCTACTCGAGTGTTTTATTTGGATTTCGGGGCAATTTAGGCCAAACCCACACCCCGGAGAGGTATTTTAGTCTTTTGAGATTTTTGGTAATTAAAATGGACGATAATAGATAATTAAAAGGGAAGTGTACATGGGTAATAGGTTATCTGTCAGTTTCCAAACCTAAGTGAGAGAGAGAGAGAACCATGGAGGGAGAAGAAGAACTCCATAGGTGCCCTGGGATAAAGACTCAAGCTCTCACACCAAAAATCACACCAACGCATAGTTCGTGAAGAGAGGATCACCCCTATACTAGTTTCATTCAGTGAATCAGAAGTTCAAAAAAGGCAAGTGTTTATCTTATTGGATTTTAGAGCATATATGATTCATGTTAATTTAGTTGATGGTTAAATCATAATATCATGTAATTGGGACTGAAATTGGGAATTCATTCATGAATGTGGTATAGGAATTGCATGTAGTTGAATAAATATGTATTGGGGATTAGAAACTCGAATGTAATCTATTGAAACCACGAAATCATATATGAGTTTAGTGGGCCATTAATCGTGATAATATGAAATTAGGGCTTGTTGAAGATTTGAGAAATTTATCGAAATTCACGTTAAAATTTTAAGGATTTGATGTTAAAAATGGGTGGGAAAGTGTCATAATACTAGGGGATATAGTTTAGAGTTGTAGGATTTGAATTAAGATGAGTTTTAAGTGATTTTTCTATTGAAAGAATTGAGAAAACGTAATTTTTGAAAGATAGGGACGATCTCTGAATTTTCGTCCGAAGACCTACCCAGGTCGTTCGAATGACCTCGTTCGAATGAGAATTCCAACGAGATTACTAACGAGATTTGGTTTATAGTTCGTTTGAAGTGAGATCCTCATTCGAACGACCTTGTTCGAACGAGAATTCCCAATTTCTAACGAGATGTCAAATACTCTAATTTTTTACCGAATGAGTTAAAATCCTTTAGGTTGAATCAAGTGAGAGAAATGACCTACGTTAACATTGAGTGACTTAAATTCTTAGCTTAGTGGTGATATGAGTGTGTGACTACCCAGGGAATATGTTGGGATAAGAGAGCCCTAAGGAATATTTAAACGATAGAGAGATAAATCGTACGGTTAGTGTATTGTGAGTAGTAGGGATGATGATACTACTTATAAATTCGGCGATTTGGGTTGCGCGAATACCTAATGAATATAATAAGTTGTGTGCATACTTATTGATTGAACTATTATATGTATAACATACCTACGCCGCTTGCTATCGAGTGTAGGTTGCGCGTTATGGACGATCATGCCTTGAGGAGCCTTCGGGTTGGATCTTGATTTGTACCACTAAAGCATAGAACCTAGGTATGGGATATCTGTGAGAATGATAGTGATGACGGTCATATGGGTGCGTAGGTATATGCGTAGCCCATCGGCTTGGAACTATGTTTGCCTCCAATATGTGTGTTTGTTTTGATGGTTCGCGAGAGATTTAACCTATAGTCCTTTATGCAATGAAAGATGCATCGGGATATGATAACAGAGTATGCATGCAGCACAACTATGTCTCGGGGTGAAGTGTTGTATTTGTATACTAGAGTATGTATATCTATATTTGTGATACTATCTACTGTGTGAATTAAGTAGACCTGATTGATAATTAAATCTAAAATGAATTAAGTTGGTGGACACATAATTATATTAAATTGAAAAGTGCTTATCCATGTCAAAGAGAAATTGGATATATATATATTACATATATATCGAGAGAAACACATGGGAACAACATTGGGCTATAATTTGATGTTAGACTGGAAAGAACTAGTTAGCATGGGAATAGGAACTAGTAGGATTCGAAGGTACGTTAGGCGTGCACATTAAATGAGAGGTGAGCCTCTCAAGTGAGTACGATAATCTAATATGAATAATATATGTGCTATAACTCATTTTAAGCACTTCCTGATTTTTAAACTGTTTTCAACTCAGGCTCTAACCCGTTTTCTGCAAATCTCTTTTATTGTCAAATTATTTTATGTACCTAGCCACAGGGATACAAAGCATAGGAGTTCCATGCACTCGACGAGTTGTAACTGCTGTGGAAGTTACATAACCTTGGTAGTAGACAACTCTATGTCCATCGTTTCTTCCTTTTGAGTTATCTTATCAGTTAGTGCATATTGCCCCTTTTCTATTAAGATATTCAGAGACTTTGGATTTAGTTATTTACTTCTTTCAGTTGTTGGTTTATTTCTGTTGGATTAATTTATTTGGTACTTAGACTGAATGTGTTTACTTGCAGTTATTTCTTATCATATGAGATTGGTGTGAATGGTGAATGTTTAATTATTCGTTAACCTAGTTTTATATTAATTAAAAGATAAAATTTTGACATCACCCTTTTTAACTATTAGGTGGTTAGTATTTAATAATAAAGTTTTCGACAGTGATGCATAATCTGAACCAACTAGATATTCTGATTTAATTTAATAAAGGACTGGTCACTCGATATTTAATTAAGCGAGGTGTCACAGGTGGTATCAGAGCATCATATTTTATAGTCCTTGGGATCTGTGCGACTTATTATGATTTTCGCGTAGCTTTCTTTGATATAGAGCCCTATATTTAGGACTGTTGCATTCATTAATTGCGCATTAGACGTCTTGAGCCAGTTGATATATGTATTGTGGACTTATAAATTTTCTCTCTCATTTCAGATGCCTCCCAGACGCGCACAACGAGCTAATAGGTATGCCCAGCCCAAGCCTCTGCCAGCTCCGACCCAGGGCATGATGAATGCTGCGGAAGTTATCGCTATTATAGCATCAACGGTGAATGCATCATTAGCCGTGGTACATTAGGCCCCACCACATGCACCTCCAGTGGCTCCAACACCAGCCCGCGCTTTCCCTTCTACTTGGGAGCGCGTCAGAGATGCCTTTCATAAGGCATATCCTCTAGAGTTCGCAAGAAGTTCAGATGTGGTAAAGGCGAGCCAATGAAAGAAGGATACACAGAGACACATGAGGATGCATGAGTGTACAGAAGTGCAAAAACATATTTTAGCTACCTATAAGTTGGTAAGAGCAACGCTACAGTGGTGGGAGTCCATTACCACTGCAGAGGAGCGGGATGTTTTGACTATTTGAGAGTTCTGGGTGTGGTTTGATTGCAAATACTTCACTTTCGCCGTGCAGACCGAGATGAGATGAAAACTATTGAACCTCAAACAGGATGGGAAGACAGTTGCAGAGTATGAGGAAGGGTTTATAGATCTTCTAAATATTATTCCAGATGAGATACCAACAGAGGAGAGTAAGATCCAGAGGTTTATGGATGGATTGACTTGGAGGATTCGCCAACATCTGTTAGGAAATCTTTCATTGGTCACTTATTCTGATGTGGTTAATGCTGCTCTATTACACTGCCAGGACCACCGCTTCCATCAATAGGGAAGAAAACGAGCCGGGGAGTCCAGCTAGCAGGGCCGGACAGGAGGCAATAGTGATAATGGGGCACCGATAGCTCAGGGACATGTACGTCAGGGTGAGAAGAGTTCCCATAAGGGGGACCCTGCTAAGCGATTCCGTTTTGGAGACTTCAGACAAGGGCAGGGAGGCTTTAGGCAGGTCCATCAGGGCCAACCTGGTCAGCAGGGCTAGCAGCGATTCCAACATGGCCAACAGGTAAAGAGGAGGGGTGGTAACACCCATCAGGGCCGAAGACAGCAGGGACAGAGGGGAGGACACTTTCCAGGGAGGTGCTTTACTTGTGGCAACACTGTCCACAAACGTCAGGATTTTCCTCAGAGGGGTAGAGCCCCGAAACTGCAGCAGGGCGCTCGTCAGGATCCCTCGCGATTGATATTTCTAGTCGCCTTCCCAGCACCACCCCTGGTACTAGCTTTACCAGCCGCTCCAGCAATTCCGGTGTAGCAGGGACAATTGCAGTATGGGCGTGTCTACAACGTCCATCAGGCCGCAGTAAATTAGGCCCCGCCTGCAGTCGAGGGTACGTTTTCTATCCAGGGGACTTTGGGGCCGATATTATTTGACACGGGGGCTTCACATAATTTCATTGCCACTAGTTTTGCACGCGCTACAGGGTTATTAGACACGACATATAGAACAGTTACTAGTGTAGAATCATCGATGGGTTGTGGGTCTTTGATATTCTTTATACGTCGGGAGTAGGCATAGAGATTGTGAGATTGATTTTACCGGCCGATATGCTTGTCTTAGAGATGCACGAGTATGATGCTATTATCGGAATGGAAATGATAGTTACGTATAGGGCTATGATTGATTACTATAGCCATAGTACTGTGTTTGCCATACCTGGTCAGGAGATTTTTTGGTGGCGATGCCTCGTTCTGAGGGAGGTTCGTCAATCCATTTATATTATATAGAGGAGGAGACCACTAAGGGAGTAATGATTCCGATTGTTCATGAGTTCTATGATGTCTTTTAGGACATACCAGGATTACCGCCTAGTAGGGAGATAGAGTTTGTAATAGATTTGGTGCCAGGCACTCGGTCGATAGCCGGTGCAACTTACCATATGGTTTCGACAGAGATGAGGGAGCTATATGATCAGATCGAACAGTTGTTGGGTCAGGGTTTCATATATAGGAGTACCTCACCTTGGGGTGCTCCAGTGTTGTTCATCAAAGATACGAAGTAAATATCCATTGCCCCGAATCGATGACCTATTTGACTAGTTGAGGGGAGCTTCTTATTTTTCGAAGATAGACTTGAGGTCGGGGTACCATCAGTAACATATTAGGGAGAAGGATGTCCCTAAGACTGCTTTTCTGATGAGGTATGGATCTTATGAGTTCAGGGTTATGCCATTTGGGCTAACCAACGCCCCGACAGTCTTCATGGACTTGATGAATAGGGTATTCAGAGAGTTTTTAGATCAGTTTGTCATTGTCTTCATTGATGACATCCTGATTTATTCCCGGACTGAGGAGGAGCATGCCGAGCATCTGAGGATGGTTTTACAGACACTACGTGAGCACGAGTTGTATGCGAAATATGGGAAGTGCGAGTTCTGACTAAGAGAGGTTCAGTTCTTGAGGTACATCATTTATGCGGAAGGGATACCGGTAGATCCCATAAAGGCACCGGTGGTGAGGGAGTGAAGACAATCCATGACACCGACTGAGATACATAGTTTTTTAGGGTTGGATGGATACTATAGGCGATTTATTCAGGGATTCTCTATGATAGCGGGTACGTTGACAAACTTGACTCGCAAGGGGGTGCCATTTATATGGGATGATGTCTTCCAGTTAACTTTTGATGACCTGAAGGACAAGTGTAATACCCCGTACTTTTGACTATATTTATTTTTGGGATTAATTAATTAAATGCGTATTAATTGGAAATTAATCCGGGTTATAAATACTTACGAGAAGTGAGTTGGTATTTGATTATGTGCATATATGATTATATATGAACTTGGTATTATAAAATTTGTCGTGAGATTGATAGACGGCATTTTAGAAATTTTGTTGAGACGCGTGGGACCGTCGCGTCACGGTGTAATATTTTGATAATAAAAGTGAATTTAAAATATATAAACCGTATGATCGTTTTGAGTGCGCCAACGCGTCCGGAAGGGTCGAGATAGTCAGAAAACACTACCCGGGGGTGTAGTTTGGATTCCGGGGTATTTTTAGGCCAAACCGGCAACTTAAAGGGTATTTTGGTAATTTTACATTTTGAGGAATTAAAAGTGACGAAAATTGGTTAATTAAATCTGATGTGGAGTTGACCCACCAAGCCCATAACTAACCCATATTAACCTAGAAGGCTACGTAGGTTATCATTTAGGTTTTCTAAGTTCCCCAAATCAAAACCCTAGCCACCTTAAGCCACCATTGGAGAAGGAGCTTGGAGAGAGGAAATTCTGCAGAAAACTTCATCAAACCTACACCAAAATCAGAAATCAAACCAAGGCAAGTGACTTTATTCCATTTAAATTCAGATAATGTCTTTTCCATGTTAGAAATTGAAGAATTTTGATTGTTCTTGAAAGATTGAATGAAAACCCATGTAGTTGGAGTTTAGAACTTGAAAATTTGAAGAGAATTGCATGTAGAATGATATGTAGATGATTTCTCTCATAATAATTGTGATTAGAAGAAATATAAACGAATTAAATTCTGGGATTTTATGATGATATAAAGTTAGGGTTCATGTTCTTGAGTTATTGGGAAAAAGTGTAGAAATTGGTAAATTTAATTGATGTTAGGATGGATTGATCCCCTAAAAACATGTTAGGATGTGACTATATATGTTTAGTATTGATTATATACCTTTAAACGATTGTTGGGACTTTGTTTAGAAGATTTGAGGTGTTATAATGGATGAAAAACGAATTGGGGAAAAATCTGGGCCGAAACTGGTCAGTCGTTAGAAGCAGTCCCCAGGTCGTTCGAACGAACTCGTTCGAACGAGCTTCTAACGAGTTGACCAGTCATTGCTAACGAGTAGGGATTTCGTTCGATATCTCGTTCTAACGAGATATCGTTAGAAGGGACAGTTCGTTCGAACGAACTGGATCTCGTTCGAACTGCCTCGTTCGAACGAGACTTCTAACGAGCTGACAGTCCAAACTCGTTCGAACAGTCTCGTTCGAACGAGACTTCTAACGAGCCGGCAGTTTGGGCCATTTTGGACTGTTTTGATTTTTGGAGTTCCGTAAACTTATTCGAGGATATAGATATCATTCCGTAGATGTAGTAATGCTAGAATTGGGACATTTGGGTATTTATGAGAAGGAATTTACATACGAGAGTTGTATTACAGGGATGGTTTGGGTTGAGACGTGAGTGTCTACTATGACGTGAGAAAATTATGGCGCGTATGATTACAAACCGAAATAGTACAAATTGTGATAAATATAGTTAGTATGAGAATATGTACTACGATTAAAATACAGTATTACTAAGACGTGTGTTTACTTAGTATTGGTATATGGATTGTGTGTATGACATACCTACCATACTTGCTATCACGGGAGGTTGCGTTCGCTTAGGACCCTCTAATCCTTGTGGGCCTACGGGGGGGATATAAACTGGTACCTCGATGAACATAGGTCATAGAAAGACTTATTGGGATGTTAATAAGTCCGCTGATCGTGGGAGCGTAGGTATGTACGTGACCCATGTGATGTGACTGTGTTCGCCTCCACTATTTGTGATTTGTGTTATCTGAACTATTCCTGAGAGATTCGGAATATGTGATCCTTATGTACGTGATGTACCGGGATGGATAGCAGAGTATGTGTGCACCGCAGCTTAGTTCTCGGGGTGCTGGTATTGTATATTTATGATGTGAATAATATACACTTAATTAATGAGAACCTTCATGTTAATGATGTGAATATAATTACGATATTGTTTCGATAAATATAATGAGTTAGCTGATAGAGAAATATATTGCATATTGAGCATCTGAGTTTACATTAAATCCCTATCTAATTACGAGCGTTATATGTTAATAGAACCGGGTAATAAGGGTAGGAACTATTATAGTCTAGCTAGTCATGATGTCACTTAGCTAGTGGTTTATATCGTTGTAGATGGGTACTTACGTTAGGAGTGCACAGTTAGACGAGAGGTGAGAATATCATGTGAGTGTACGTCCTAATATGTACTTTGCATTTAATGTTTTAAATGTTTTTAAAGCACTTGCAGGTTTTTAAAATATAACTCCACATTCGGGCTCTGACCCGTTTGCTTTTCAAATATTTTTCTTGTAAAACCATTTTAGTTGCCCAGCCACAGGGACACCAAGCATAGGATTCTCATTCAGGTGACGAGCTGTAGCTGTTTGTGGAAGCTACATGGATTTGCTTGTAGACGCTTCTATCTTTTGGATTCCAGAGTCACTATCTATCAGTTGTAGGGCATGTTGCCCATTTCTATTTAGAGACATCTTTTACATTTCGGTTTTCAGACTTTGGCATGTATTATTTCAGTATTCGGTTATTCATTTCAGTTATGGGATTGTAGTGAGGAGTTTTCCTCCAGACTTTATTTACTCTATTGTGATGGTTATTCGTTTTACTTCAGTATGGTGAATGGTGTTAGTTATTTCTTCATTACACTTGTTGCATGTTAATCGGACTTTAATTAAAATTTGGCACTTACTTTTTAAATACTAGGTGGTTAGTAATAATAAAAATGTTTTCGACAGTGATGCTTTTAACTGAGCTAACTTGGCATTTTGAATTAATTTAATAAAGGAGTAGCTACCCGGTATTTAATTAGTCGGGGTGCCTCAGGTGGTATCAGAGCATCAGGTTCTAGTGTCCTTTAGGATCTGTACAGCTATTATGTTTCCGCTATGTTTCTTTGATATAGAGCCCTATATTTTAGGACTGTTGTACTCTTTTTGTGTATGCTTCGTTCTTCAGCTTTATTAAGTTTATAACAACGAACTTATAAACTTTTTTCTTATTTCAGATGCCTCCACGACGTGCACGATGAGTTCCCATGGATGCAACGCCCGAACCCCAGCCCGCTCCAGTTCAGGGCATGATGAACGCCGCTGAGGTTGCAGCTATAGTCGCCCAAGCGGTAAATGCCGCAATTGCCGTTATTCAGCAGACACCACCTCAGGCGCCGGTTGTCGCGCCAGTACAGGATAATGCATTCCTGTCTGCTTGGGAGCGTGTACATGACGCTTTTCAGAAAGTGCATCCGCCAGAGTTTGCAGGAAGCTCAGATGTGGTAGTCTCGAGCCAATGGAGGAAGGATATACAGAGGCGTTTGAGGATGCATGAGTGCACGGATGTTGAAAAACAGGTGCTAGCTACTTTCAAGCTAGTGGGATCTGCACTACAGTGGTGGGAGTCTATTACCACCGCAGAGGAGAGGGATACTCTCACGATTCAGGAGTTCTGGGTGCGGTTCGACCGCTAGTACTTTCCGTCGGCTGTTCATACGGAAATGAGGAGGAAGCTGATGAGTCTGAGGCAAGAAGGTAAGACAGTGGCCGAGTATGAGGCCGAGTTCACTAATCTGTTGAACATCGTTCCAGACGAGATACCAACAGAGAAGAAGAAAATTGAGAAGTTCACCGACGGGTTGACTTGGAGGATCCGTCAGCATCTGCTAGGGAACCTATCGTTGGCCACTTATTTTGATGTGGTTAACGCTGCATTGTTGCACTGCCAGGACCACCGTTTTCATATGGACGAGGGAAGAGGTCGGGGGAGTCTAGCCATCAGGGCAGGACCGGAGGACATGGTGCCAGCGGGGCACAATCTGGTCAGGGGCAAAAACAGAATGAGCAGGGCTCCCAGCAGGGGGATAATAAGAGGTTTCGGTCAGGGAACTACAGGCAGGGACAGGGAGGTTTCCGTCAGGGCCATCAGGGCCAGCAGGGGCAGAATGGGCAGCAGTTTCATCAGGGTCAGCAGGGCCAAGGGAGGAACGGTAACGGCCACCAGGGCCGGGGACAGCAGGGGTAGAGGGGAGGGAACTTCCCAGGGAAGTGCTTTGTTTGTGGCAAGACTGGCCATAAGAAGCAGGATTGTCCTGATAGGGGCAGGGCCCCACAGCAGCAGCAGCAGGGTGCTCGCCAGGAGCCACAGAGACCTATGTTTCCCGCCGCTCTTCCCGCACCGCCACAGATGGCAGCATTGCCACCCTTTCTAGCAGTCCCAGCTCAGCAGGGGCAGCTACAGTATGGACGTGTCTACAACGTCCACCAGGCTGCAGTTCCACAGGCACCGCCCGTGATCGAGGGTACGTTTCCTATCCATGGCACTATGGGTCGGGTATTATTTGATACGGGTGCTATACACTGTTTTATAGCTACACACTTCGCGAAAGCCTTAGAATTGTTAGCTACGACAGAGAGCACAGTGACGTGTGTCGACTCACCATTGGGGAGTGGGTCACTCATTTTCTTTATATGTCGGGGAGTGGGGGTAGAGATTGGTGGTTTGGTATTGCCTGCAGACATGTTAGTGTTAGACATGCATGTTCACGATGTGATCATCGGTATGGATTGGCTCGTAGCATATAGGGCCATGATTGATTGCTTCAGCGGGAGCATTATTTTTGCCATTCCGGGGCAAGAGATGTTTATAGTGGCGATGCCTCGCCCAGAGGGAGGATCGACCGCTCATCTGTATTACATAGAGGAGGATACCTCTAAGGAGGTTGTGATTCCTTTAGATTCGATCCCGGTTGTCAGGGAGTATTCGGATGTGTTTCAGGAGATACCAGGCTTACCACCCAGTCGAGAGATAGACTTCGTCATAGATTTGCTACCGGGTACGAGACCTATAGCACGCGCCCCGTACCGTATGGCTCCAGCTGAGATGAGAGAGCTACGGGATCAGATAGAGCAGCTGTTAGGTCAGGGCTTTATTCGCAGGAGTACCTCACCTTGGGGCGCTCCAGTTTTGTTTGTGAAGAAGAGGGACGGTTCACTGAGATTGTGTGTGGACTACCGAGAGTTGAATAAGGTCACGATACGGATTTGGAGGCACTATCTTTTGGGGGAGAAGTTCCAACTATTCACGGACCACAAGTCCCTACAGTACCTGTTCACACAGAAGGAATTGAATATGCGACAACGTAGGTGGCTTGAGTTTGTGAAAGACTACCAGTTCGACATCCAGTACCACCCGGGTAAGGCTAACGTGGTAGCAGACGCGTTGAGCCGTAGGCCAGCAGATGAGGTGGCAGAGGTGTGGAAAGCAAAGTGGAAGGAATTGGGACACCAGGATGCAGTGGCCCGATCTTTCATGTCTGTGATGACCGTTACACCGCAGATTATCACGAAGGTAGTACGGGCACAGGCTAATGACTCGTTCTGTCAGGAGCAGATAGTTCGATTACTAGCAGAGGGAGCCGAATCCTATACCGTTAGCTCAGACGGGGGAGTACGCTTCAATGGGAGATTGGTAGTTCCGAAAGGGGAGGAATTGCGACATGAGGTGATGGCAGAGTCGCACGGCTCACGGTTCGCGGTACATCCCGGAGGGGACAAAATGTACCAAGACATGAGGAGGCAGTATTGGTAGAGCGGTATGAAGAGAGATATCGCTGAGTTTGTTTCGAAATGCGCCACTTGTCAGCTTGTAAAAGTGGATCATCAGAGACCGGCAGGATTGCTACAGCCGTTGGAGATCCCGGTGTGGATATGGGAGAGCATATCCATGGACTTTATCACGGGGTTGCCTACGTCGCAGAGGGGTCACGACTCCGTTTGGGTAATTGTGGACAGGTTGTCCAAGGTCGCTCACTTCTTACCCGTAAGGACCGACTACACTGCGGGACAGTATGCCCAGCTCTTCATTTCAGAGATTGTGAGACTTCACGGTGTGCCCATAAATATCGTGTCTGACAGAGACAAGATATTTGTTTCGAGGTTTTGGGAGAGTTTCCAGGAGGCAATGGGCACAGAATTGCGGTTGAGTACGACTTATCCCCCGCAGACCGATGGGCAGACAGAGCGCACCAACCAGATGTTGGAGGACATGCTACGCATGTGCATTATTGACTTCGGGGGTGGATGGGAGCAGTACCTTCCACTGGTGGAGTTTGCTTACAACAACTCCTATCAGTTCACGATTGGCATGGATCCGTTTGAGGCATTGTACGGTAGGCCTTGTCGTTCCCCAGCATGTTGGTTGGAGGTGGGGGACAACAAACTCTTGGGCCGGAAGTAATTCAGGATACTTCAGCAAGGATCGAGTTGATTCGGAGTCGCATTCGGGTAGCTCAAGACATGCAGAAGAGTTATGCTGATGCGAAGAGATTTTTTAGAGAGTTCCAAGTGGGGGACCAAGTTTTGCTCAGGGTATCTCCGATGAAGGGGATTATGCGTTTCGGGAAGAAGGGGAAGTTGGCACCGAGGTATGTGGGTCCGTTTCCTATTATTGAGCGGATCGGACCGGTTGCGTATAGACTCGGGCTACCAGAGCATTTGCATCGGATTCACGATGTGTTCCATATTTCCTCGCTGAGGAAATACCTTAGAGATAATTTGGCTCATTCTCACATTGCTGTGGAGGACATCGATCTCCAGCCGGATAGCTCTTACGAGGAGGGGCCGATTGCTATTTTGGACAGAAGCGAGAGGAAACTGCGGTCAAAGATAGTCCCGTTAGTGCGTCTTCAGTGGCGACATCACAATGTCGAGGAGTTCACATGGGAGCGTGAGGATGAGATGTGCGAACGTTATCCAGAGCTATTTTTAGCAGGTACTTTCTAGTTTCGAATTTCGGGACGAAATTCAGTTATTAGGGGGGAAGTATGTAATACCCCGTACTTTTGACTATATTTATTTTTGGGATTAATTAATTAAATGCGTATTAATTGGAAATTGATCCGGGTTATAAATACTTACGAGATGTGAGTTGGTATTTGATTATGTGCATATATGATTATATATGAACTTGGAATTATAAAATTTGTCGTGAGATTGATAGACGGCATTTTAGAAATTTTGTTGAGACGCGTGGGACCGCCGCGTCACGGTGTAATATTTTGATAATAAAAGTGAATTTAAAATATATAAACCGTATGGTCGTTTTGAGTGCGCCAACGCGTCCGGAAGGGTCGAGATAGTCAGAAAACACTACCCGGGGGTGTAGTTTGGATTCCGGGGTATTTTTAGGCCAAACTGGCAACTTAAAGGGTATTTTGATAATTTTACATTTTGAGGAATTAAAAGTGACGAAAATTGGTTAATTAAATCTGATGTGGAGTTGACCCACTAAGCCCATAACCAACCCATATTAACCTAGAAGGCTACGTAGGTTATCATTTAGGTTTTCTAAGTTCTCCAAATCAAAAGCCTAGCCACCTTAAGCCACCATTGGAGAAGGAGCTTGGAGAGAGGAAATTCTGCAGAAAACTTCATCAAACCTACACCAAAATCAGAAATCAAACCAAGGCAAGTGAATTTATTCCATTTAAATTCAGAGAATGTCTTTTCCATGTTAGAAATTGAAGAATTTTGATTGTTCTTGAAAGATTGAATGAAAACCCATGTAGTTGGAGTTTAGAACTTGAAAATTTGAAGAGAATTGCATGTAGAATGATAGGTAGATGATTTCTCTCATAATAATTGTGATTAGAATAAATATAAACAAATTAAATTCTGGGATTTTATGATGATATAAAGTTAGGGTTCATGTTCTTGAGTTATTGGGAAAAAGTGTAGAAATTGGTAAATTTAATTGATGTTAGGATGGATTGATCCCTTAAAAACATGTTAGGATGTGACTATATATGTTTAGTATTGATTATAGACCTTTAAACGATTGTTGGGACTTAGTTTAGAAGATTTGAGGTGTTATAATGGATGAAAAACGAATTGGGGAAAAATCTGGGCCGAAACTGGTCAGTCGTTAGAAGCAGTCCCCAGGTCGTTCGAACGAACTCGTTCGAACGAGCTTCTAACGAGTTGACCAGTCGTTGCTAACGAGTAGGGATTTCATTCGATATCTCGTTCGAACGAGATATCGTTAGAAGGGACAGTTCGTTCGAACGAACTGGATCTCGTTCGAACAGCCTCGTTCGAACGAGACTTCTAACGAGCTGACAGTCCAAACTCGTTCGAACAGTCTCGTTCGAACGAGACTTCTAACGAGCCGGCAGTTTGGGCCATTTTGGACTATTTTGATTTTTGGAGTTCCGTAAACTTATTCGAGGATATAGATATCATTCCGTAGATGTAGTAATGATAGAATTGGGACATTTGGGTATTTATGAGAAGGAATTTACATACGAGAGTTGTATTAGAGGGATGGTTTGGGTTGAGACGTGAGTGTCTACTACGACGTGAGAAAATTATGGCGCGTATGATTACAAACCGGAATAGTACAAATTGTGATAAATATAGTTAGTATGAGAATATGTACTACGATTAAAATACAGTATTACTAAGACGTGTGTTTACTTAGTATTGGTATATGGATTGTGTGTATGACATACCTACCATACTTGCTATCACGGGAGGTTGCGTTCGCTTAGGACCCTCTAATCCTTGTGTGCCTACGGGGGGGATATAGACTGGTACCTCGATGAACATAGGTCAGAGAAAGACTTATTGGGATGTTAATAAGTCCGCTGATCGTGGGAGCATAGGTATGTACGAGACCCATGTGATGTGGCTGTGTTCGCCTCCACTATTTGTGATTTGTGTTATCTGAACTATTCCTGAGAGATTCGGAATATGTGATCCTTATGTACGTGATGTACCGGGATGGATAGCAGAGTATGTGTGCACCGCATCTTAGTTCTCGGGGTGCTCGTATTGTATATTTATGATGTGAATAATATACACTTAATTAATGAGAACCTTCATGTTAATGATGTGAATATAATTACGATATTGTTTCGATAAATATAATGAGTTAGCTGATAGAGAAATATATTGCATATTGAGCATCTGAGTTTACATTAAATCCCTATCTAATTACGAGCGTTATATGTTAATAGAACCGGGTAATAAGGGTAGGAACTATTATAGTCTAGCTAGTCATGATGTCACTTAGCTAGTGGTTTATATCGTTGTAGATGGGTACTTACGTTAGGAGTGCACAGTTAGACGAGAGGTGAGAATATCATGTGAGTGTACGTCCTAACATGTACTTTGCATTTAATGTTTTAAATGTTTTTAAAGCACTTGCAGGTTTTTAAAATATAACTCCACATTCGGGCTCTGACTTGTTTTCTTTTCAAATCTTTTTCTTGTAAAACCATTTTAGGTGCCCAGCCACAGGGACACCAAGCATATGATTCTCATTCAGGTGACGAGCTGTAGCTGTTTGTGAAAGCTACAGGGATTTGCTTGTAGACGCTTCTATCTATTGGATTCCAGAGTCACTATCTATCAGTTGTAGGGCATGTTGCCCATTTCTATTTAGAGACATCTTTTACATTTCGGTTTTCAGACTTTGGCATGTATTATTTCAGTATTCGGTTATTCATTTCAATTATGGGATTGTAGTGAGGAGTTTTCCTCCAGACTTTATTTACTCTATTGTGATGGTTATTCGTTTTACTTCAGTATGGTGAATGGTGTTAGTTATTTCTTCATTACACTTGTTTCATGTTAATCGGACTTTAATTAAAATTTGGCACTTACTTTTTAAATACTAGGTGGTTAGTAATAATAAAAATGTTTTCGACAGTGATGCTTTTAACTGAGCCAACTTGGCATTTTGAATTAATTTAATAAAGGAGTAGCTACCCGGTATTTAATTAGTTGGGGTGCCTCAACAAGCTAACTTCAACACCAGTTCTAGCACTACCCAGGCCGAGGGTGGAATACCTCATTTATATTGATGTTCCTTACTAGGACTTGGGGGTGTGCTTCAGTAGGAGGATAAGACGATTGCGTATGCTTCCCGTAAGCTTAAGCCTCATGAGAGGAGTTATCCCACCCACGACTTGGAGTTAGTGGCAGTCGTATTTGAATTGCGAATATGGAGGCACTATCTCTTGGGGGAGAGATTTATCCTGTTCACAGATCACAAGTCACTGCAGTATCTATTCACCCAGCGGGAGTTGAATATGAGTCAGTGGACGTTGTTTGAATTTATGAAGGATTATCAGTTCGACATCCATTACCACCCAGGGAAGGGTAACGTGGTAGCAAACATATTGAGACGTAGGCCAGTAGGTGAGGTGGCCGAGGTGTGGAAGGAAAAATGGAAATAACTCGAACATCAGGATGCAGTTGCCCTCTCATTCCTGTCAGTGTGATTGTTACACCCGAGATAGTTACCTGGGTGATACAGGCTCAGGCAGTGGATTCTTTCTGTCAGGATCGGATTATCTAACTTCTAGCTGAGGGATAAGAGTCCTTATCCGTGAGCTCGGATAGGGGTTTATGATTTAATGACAAACCAATAGTTGCAAAGGGGTAGGTGTTACAACATGCAGTGATGGAAGAGTCACATGGTTCACGGTTTACAGTACATACCGGAGGGGATAAGATGTACCAGGATATGAGGCGACATTATTGGTGGAGGTGAATAAAGAAGGACATTGCCGAGTTTGTTTCGAAGTGTTCCACTTGTCATCTGGTGAAGACAGAACATCAGAGACCAAGAGGATTACTACAACCATTAGAGATCCTTATGTGGAAATGGGAGAGCATTTCCATAAATTTCATCACAGGGCTGCCTACATCACAGAGGGGTCACGATTTCATATGGGTGATTGTGGATCGGTTGACCAAGGTAGCTCATTTTCTTCCAGTCCATCCGGATCGACTATACTATGAGGCAGTATGCTCAGATCTTCATTGTCGAGATCGTGAGACTCCACATGGTGCCCCTTGATATTGTGTCTGATTGGGACAAGATTTTTGTGTCCAAATTTTGGGAAAGTTTCCAGCAGGCCATGGGTACGGAGTTACGATAGAGTTTGGCCTATGACCCGCAGATGGAAGGGCAGACAGAGAAGACGAATCAGATGTTGGAGGATATGTTACAGATGTGCATCCTTGATTTTGGAGGGGGATGGGAGTAGTACCTTCCACTGGTCGAGTTTGCTTATAATTACTCCTACCAGTTTACTATTGGCATGGCTCCATTTGAGGCGTTATATGGTAGACCTTGTCGTTCCCCAGCATGTTATCTTGAGGTGGGGAACAACAAGTTACTTGGGCCGGAGGTGATTCAGGACACCTCGGCTAAGATTGAGTTGGTACGGAGTCTTATTCGGGTTGCTCAGGATATGAGAAGAGTTACGCTGATGCCAAGAGGTTCTTCATGGAGCTCAGTGTGGGGGATCAGATGTTGTTGCGAGTATCTCCTATGAAGGGGATAATGCGGTTTGGGAAGAAAGGGAAGTTGGCGCCGAGATATGTTGGGCCTTTTCCCATTATTAAGCGGACTGGGCCAGTAGCTTACAAATTTGGATTACCGAAACACCTGCATAGGATTCATGATGTGTTCCATATTTATTCACTGAGGAAATATCTTTGGGATAACTTGGACCACACCCATATTTCCTTAGACGAGATTGATCTATAACCCGATAGTTCCTATGAGGAGGGGCCAATTGTTATCCTAGATCGTAGTGAGAGGAAACTGAGGTAAAAGATAGTGCCGTTAGTACGAGTGCAATGGCGGCATCATAATGTAGAGGAGTCTACCTGGGAGCGTGAGGATGACATGTGGGACAAATATCCAGAGTCATTCCTACCAGGTATACCTTTATTCTGTTGTTTTCGAATTTTGGGATGAAATTCTGTTATTAGGGGAGAAGTATGTAATACCCCGTATTTTTGAGGGATTTTATTTTAATTGTGGAATTAGGATTAATTAATTTAAATGGAGAAAATTTATTTATAATTGATTCGAATTTAAATGTAATGATTACTAGCGTGATGAGAGTTAGTATGTATTGGTGATAATTATGTTGAATATTACTTAGCGATTAAAGTAATATATGATTACGAAAATATTATTATGGCCGGGAGTGAAAAATACGGCACTTGTAATACACTTAATTGGGACGCACATGTGAGTCATGTCGGTATTACTGTATTGGGTTAATAAGATAATTTATTTTTAAGTAACTTGTATGATTATTTCGATTGCCCCGATGAGTCTGGAAGGATCGAGATAGTCAGAAAACTCTACTCGAGTGTTTTATCTGGATTTCGGGGTAATTTAGGCCAAACCCACACCCCTGAGGGATATTTTGGTCTTTTGAGATTTTGGGGAATTAAAATGGACGAAAATAGATAATTAAAAGGGAAGTGTACATGGGTAATATATTATCTGTCAGTTTCCAAACCTAAGTGAGAGAGAGAGAGAACCAAAGAGGGAGAAGAAGAACTCCATAGGTGCCCTGGGATAAAGACTCAAGCTCTCACATAAAAAATTACACCAACATGTAGATCGTGAAGAGAGGATAACCCCCATACCAATTTCATTCAGTGAATCAAAAGTTCACAAAAATGCAAGTGTTTATCTTGTTGGATTTTAGAGCATATATGATTCATGTTAATTTAGTTGATGGTTAAATCATAATATCATGTAATTGGGACTCAAATTGGGAATTCATTCATGAATGTGGTATAGGAGTTTCATGTAGTTTAATAACTATGTATTGGGGATTAGAAATTCGAATGGTATCTCTTGAAACCATGAAATGATAACTGAGTTTAGTGGGTCATTAATGGTGATTATATGAAATTAGGGCTTGTTGAAGATTTGAGAAATTTATAGAAATTCGTGTTAAAATTTTAAGGATTTGATGTTAAAAATGGGTGAAAAGTGTTCTAATACTAAGGGATATAGTTAAGAGTTGTAGGATTTGAATTAGAATGAGTTTTAAATGATTTTTATGTTGAAAGAATTGAGAAAACGTAATTTTTGGAAGATAGGGATGATCTCAAAATTTTCCTTTGAAAACCTGCCCAGGTCATTCGAACGACCTCGTTCGAACGAGAATTCCAATGAGATTACTAACGAGATTTGTTTTATAGTTAGTTCGAAGTGAGATCCTCATTCGAACGACCTCGTTCGAACGATAATTTTCCAGCATCTAAGGAGATGTCAAATACTTTAATTTTTTCCCGAACGAGTTAAAATCCTTCTAGGTTGTATCAAGTGAGAGAAATGACCTACATTAACATTGAGTGACTTAAATTCTTAGTCTAGTGGTGAGATAAGTGTGTGACTACTCAGGGAATATGTTGAAATTAAAAGAGCCCTAGGGAATATTTAAATGATAGAGAGATAAATCGTATGGTTAGTGTATTGTGAGTAGTAGGGATGATGATACTACTTATAAATTCGGGGATTTGGGTTGCGCGAATACCTAACGAATATAATAAGTTGTGTGCATACTTATTGATTGAACTATTATGTGTATAACATACCTACACTACTTGCTATCGAGTGGATGTTGCGCGTTGTGGATGATCATGCCTTGAGGAGCCTTCGGGTGGGATCTTGATTTGTACCACTAAAGCATAGAACCTAGGTACGGGCTATCTGTGAGAATGATAGTGATGACGGTCATATGGATGCGTAGGTATGTGTGTAGCCCATCTTCTTGAAATTATGTTCGCCTCCAATATGTGTGTTTGTTTGGATGATTCACGAGAGATTGAACTTATAGTCCTCTATGCAATGAAAGATGCATCGGGACATGATAACAGAGTATGCATGCACAACAACTATGTCTCGGGGTGTAGTGTTGTATATATATAATAGAGTACGCATATCTATACTTGTGATACTATCTACTATGTGAATTAAGTAGACCTGATTGATAATGAAATCTAAAATGAATTAAGTTGGTGGACACATAATTATATTAAATTGAAAAGTGCTTATCCATGTTAAAGAGAAATTGGATGTATATACGTATTACATACATTGCGAGATAAACACATTGGAACGATATTGGGATATAATTTGATGTTAGACTGGAAAGAACTAGTTAGAATGGGAATATAAACTAGTAGGATTCGAAGGTATGTTAGGTGTGCACATTAGATGAGAGGTGAGTATGTCAAGTGAGTACGATAATCTAATATGAATATTATATGTACTATTAACTCATTTTAAGCACTTTCTGATTTTTAAACTGTTTTCAACTCGGGCTCTGACCCATTTTTTGCAAATCTCTTTTCTTTTCAAATTATTTTAGGTGCCCAGCTCCATTCACTCGTCGAGCTGTAGCTGTTGTGGAAGTTACAAGTTCTTGGTAGTTGACGCCCCTATGTCCATCATTTCTTTATTTTGAGTTATCTTATCAGTTAGGGCATGTTACCCCTTTTCTATTCAGATATTCAGAGACTTTGGGTTTAGTTATTTACTTCTTTCAGTTATTTTATTTCTGTTGGATTTTGTATTTGGTACGTAGACTGGATGTGTTTACTTGCAGTTATTTCCTATCATTTGAGATTGGTGTGAATGGTGAATTTTTATTATTCGTTAACCTAGTTTTATATTAATTAAAAGATAAAATTTTGACATCACCCTTTTAAATATTAGGTGGTTAGTATTTAATAATAGAGTTTTCGATAGTGATGTATAATTTGAACATCCTGGATATTTTGATTTAATTTAATAAAGGACTGATCACTTGGTATTTAATTAGGCGGGGTGTCACACACTCCATCACTGCCAATACCTTACTCGGGTCCCCTGAGATCCCCGCCTTCGACACAATGTGATCCAAGAATTTCACCTCTCTCAACTAAAATCCATATTTCTCTAACTTAGTATAAAGCTGATGGTCTCGATTTGTCTATAAGCACTACACCAAAATGGGCAAATTGTCACCTTTCAGCCGGCCAGCCTTGTCAAGGTCATTGACCGTGACAAAAAAACACGCGTTTTATGTCACGGTCATTGACCTTGACACGACCGTGACAACGAATTGTCACGGTCTATGACCGTGACAAGCCCGTGACAATTAAAGTTGTCACGGTCTAGTCACGGTCATAGACCGTGACAATTCTTGTCACGGTCAATGACCTTGACACGACCGTGACAACTTTTCCAGCAAAAACCCTACTTTTTTCCCTCCCGCGCCGTTCCCTCCATTTCTCTCTCTCTCTCTCTCTTTCTCGACGCTGCTCTCTATCTCTCTCTACTTTCAGGTCCATTTTCTCTCTCTCTCTCTCTCTCATTTATATATATATTTGTGTGTATATTTGTGTGTATGTGTATATATATATATGTGTGTATGTGTGTGCGTGGAGGGGGGCAGGGGGTGGGGGTGGGGCGGGGTGGGGCAGGGTGGGGGAGGGGGTGGTGGAGGGGGGCAGGTGGTGGGGCGGGGTGGGGCAGGGTGGGGGAGGGGGTGGTGGAGGGTGGGGTGGGGTGTGTGTGTGGTGGTGGTGGTGGAGGGGGGGTGATGGAGGGGTGGGGCAGGGGGTGCTTAGGGGTGGGGTGTGTGTGTGTGTGTGTGGTGTGTGGTGGGGGAGGGGGTGGGGTGGGGTGGGGTGGGGTGGGGTGTGTGTGTGTGTGTGTGTGTGTGGTGGTGGTGGAGTGGGGGGGGGGTGGTGGAGGGGTGGGGCAGGGGGTGGTTAGGGGTGGGGTGTGTGTGTGTGTGTGGTGGTGTGTGGTGGGGGAGGGGGTGGGGTGGGGTGGGGTGTGTGTGTGTGTGTGTGGTGGTGGTGGTGGAGGGGGGCAGGGGGTGGGGTGGGGTGGGGTGGGGTGTGTGTGTGTGTGGTGGTGTGTGGTGGGGGAGGGGGTGGTGGAGGGGTGGGGTGGGGTGGGAATTGATATCCAAGACATGTATTTGAATTGATATCAATTTATTTGAATTGATAGAATTGTTTCTAGGATAATAATCCTACTATAAGATAATTGCTCAAAATAAATATTAAATAATAATTACTAAGATATCAATTGAAATAAAGTCTTAATAACCTAACCAAAAGAAATAAAATAAAATATCAAATAAATTATCATCCACCTCATAGACATTCCCTACCAATCATTTTAAGATAATTTTATCCTTATAAAGATAATAGATTATGTAATTTTAGGACTTAAAATAATATTGATTATGGATATAGGACAACAAACATTTTGTTTCCATTTTTAGTCCCTATTTTCAAATTAAAGGGACACGTGGCATGTTATGATTGGTTAACGTTTTATGAATATGGGTCCGCACCAGCGGTTTTATTAAAAAATAGGGACTAAAATCATAAATAAAATGTTTGTTGTCCTATTTTCAAAATACATATTACAATAAATCCTAAATTTACAAACCCCTAAAGATAAATACCTTTGATTGCAAAGCATGCACTTGTATTATTATTATACAACATGTATTATTTCGACGTGTAATTCTAAAATCTCACCTAGTTTTGTATTCTATTTTTAAAATCATACTATCAATTCACGAGACACTAAACAAGAAAGAGGACATATTAAAATCATACTATCAATTCACTATTATGAAATTTGGTTAATTGATTATTTAAAAAAAAAAGCAGAAGTAGACTAACATATATACACAACACTAAAAGTAGACATCAATTTTATAAATAATTGATATTTTCATTCAAAATATGTGTGTGTGCATGTGGCGGGGGTGGGGGTGGGGTGGGGTGGGTAGGGGTGGTGTGTGTGTGTGTGTGTGTGTGTGTGTGCGTGTGGCGGGGGTGGTATTGACGGAACTTACACATACGTTATAATATAGACGAAACATTTTTTTTATCTGTACTAATAACATTTTTTTTACAGCAAAAATGTTTCCTTCAGATGTTAGGGCGAAAATGATGATGCTGTTTATGATGATGTCGTCGTCTGGGTTCGGTGGTAGCGGAGGCGACGATGGCTCCTCCGCCCCTAGGCTCCCCAAATATGGAAAATTTGGGATTACCGTCGAAAACAAGTCGGAGCTTTTAGCGAGATCCCTCGAGCTGTTAAAGACGGTCATCGGCCCGGGGTTTATGAGTTGGAAGGAGGTGCCGTATGAGCTCAAGTTAGCTGTTTGGGCGGCACTACAGGTAATATTTATATGAATATTTCAATTTCAATTTCAATTTATATTTATATTTATATTTATATTTATATTTATATTTATATTTGTATTTATATTTATATTTATATTTATATTTATATTTATATTTATATTTATTTGCAACTAACATTGTATTTGTTGGACAGGAACAATTCAACTTGGATCCAAAGCTACGCGATTCCGTCTTGGAGCAGTTGAGGGAGCAACACAAGACGTGGAAAAAAAATATGCGGACACGGTACTTTGGAAAAACACGAGAGACCATTTTACAATGGCGCGGATCCGTCCCGCCCAAGGAGCCGATCTCATTGGCACAATGGCAAAAGTTCATTGACAATGAGATCGAGGATCGACAATTGGCATCTCGCCAATCGGGGAGGGAAAATCGGGCTAAAAAGACGGACGTGCACTACTCCGGCCGGACCTCTTACGCTGAGGTGGAGCATAGGATGAAGGTAATATTTAATTTATCTATAACTACAAAAATATCTTATTGGATATTATTTTACTTTGCGGGGCCGATACTAATTTTACTTTACTTTATTTTATTTCAGGGGGTAGGGAGTGGGCCAGGGGGTAAGCCACATAGGCTCGATACTTATGTGGCTCTTCGGACGAAGAAGGGGAAGGACAAGGAGGTGTCCCCGAGCGTCGCGGCCACGATTGTAAGTAATCCGACAGTTTAATTATTGTTAATTACGTTATAATTTTTTAGTTTACTTATTTTACTAATCATGTGCTTTTTGTCGTTTCAGGCAAAGCTTAAGGAAGTGCATGAGTCGCAGTCTGATGCCGACAAGGCATCTTTGTCCACAGACGCACTCAGCCAAGTGCTTGGCTCTGATCGCAAGGGGAGGACAAGGGGAGTGAGCTCGCGGGTGGCCAAATCTAGGATCATCGGATTGGAGACGAGCGACACCGGGTTGGCTCGAACGGTGGATTCACACGACGCGAAGCTGTCCCGTTTGGAGGCGACGGTCCAAGATATGTACGCATTCATGAAGCGTACGTTGGGTGGAGACCGTAAAGAGAAAGGTAAAGGGAAAGGGAAGGAGAAGGCGGTGGAGGAGGAGGTGCGGGAGGACGAGGAGGTGCGGAATGACGAGGATGTGGACCTCGCTGCTTCATCACCGACACGTTCGTATTTCGACGATCCGCTTCCCTATTTGGCGCCCTCCAACAGACCATTATCGACGATTGGTTGGCCGAGCGTATTCATATTGGACATATTTGATGGCCAGCGGATAGGGCGGGGGTTGAGGGACCCGGATATCATCGAGGGTGGAATAGTCCATGGACGTGTGCTTCAAGGGATGGAGTCCAGGGTGCTCGTCACGCATGTCATACCCGGGAAGGAGAACTCCCTACTGTGGTTGCGCGAACAATGCGGCACGACATATATTAGTGGGTGCGTCAATTCGTATGTCGTGTGGCCTACTCACCTCCTCACATTTACCCAAGACATGTAGTAACATTATTTTTAAGTTTGTCCATTTTAATTATATTTGGATTATATCGTCATGTATATTATTTTTACTTTGAAAATTTGGATTATACTGTCATGAATATATATTTGCATTATCTTTAGTTTGTGTTGGATATATGATGTTTGGAACAGGTACAACGTTGTTATAACAGGTACAAATATACTGCTGGGCAGTGGCGGTGGCCATACTGCCCAGCAGATTTTTTTTAAATTATGCCCAGAATTGTCACGGTCATTGACCGTGACAATTTTTTTAAAAAGGGTCACGGCTTTGTCACGGTTATAAACCGTGACAAACGTGTCACGGTCATTGACCGCGACACGACCGTGACAAAAAAAGTTGTCTCGCCTCGAAATGTCACGGTCATTGACCTTGACAAGGTGAATTTGTCAAGGTCAATGACCTTGACAAATGGGCAGATTTGGTGTAGTGAAGGCTATCCGTAATTGTTCAGCGTGATCGTCTACAGCCCAAGAATAAAATAATTTGTCATCTATAAACATAATGACAAACTGATCCAGGAACTTCTGAACATCTGGTTCATCAAGTCCATAAAAGTTGTTGGTGAAATGTTGATCCTGAATGGCATAACCATGAACTCATACGACCCATATCTCGTCAAAAATGATGTTTTTAGAACATCCTTCTCTCGAATCCTCAACTGATGGTACTCCGACCTTGAATCAATCTTTAAAGAGTATGAAACATCCCTCAACTAGTTGAACAAGTCATCAATATAGGGTAATGGATACTTATTTCGTATGGTGACCTTATTCAATTCCCGATAATCAATGCAAAGTCTCAATGATCCATCCTTTTTATTCTTCACAAAAAGGACCAAATATCCCCAAGATGAAGTACACCTCCGAATAAATCACTCACCTAATAACTGTATAATCTTCTCTCTCAACTCCAACTGATCCATATGATAAGGTTCGCGGGATATTAGTCAAGTGCCGGAGCTAGGTTATCACAAACTCGATCTCTTTACTCTGTGGAAACCCCAAAATCTCCTGAAACACATCATAAAACTCGCTAGTAACCGAAATAGAGTCCAAAGACAATGAATACCTTATAAGTGTCTCACGTCTAATGATAAAAACTACCATAAATGACATGGATAACTCGTCCTCAGTATGATTAGAGCCCCAATATGCCTTCCAAATTACCGAAAGTGTAACTACTGGCCCGCAGCTCATGGCTTCTGCCACAATGTTTGCATTACTCGGGTAATATTGAATATAAAACTTGTAGTCATTCACAAATTCAAGCCATCGAAGATGTCTCATGTTTAACTCCCCATGCATGAACATATACAACAAAGACTCATGGTCTGTGAAAATATGGAATCTCTCTCCCAACAAATAATGTTTCTAAATTTGAAGAGTAAAAACTACCGTTGCTAACTTTAGATCATGGGTGGATTAATTATCCTCACGCGACTTAAGCTTTTGAGAAGAATAATTTATCACCCTCTCCTCCTGCATAAATACACCCATAAGTACCTGTAGTGATGCATCGGTATAAACCATGTACTCCACCCAACCACGAATTAAAACTAGCACTAGAGTTGAAATCAACTTAACCTTCAACTCATCAAAATATTATTGGAAAAACTCATCCCAAATAAATGGACCCCCTTCATCGTCAAGTTAGTTAATGCCCCATCTATATTTGAGAATCCTTGAATGAACCAATGATAGTAGTTTGCCAATCACAAAAAACTACTCACCCCCATGGGCATCATGGGCTATCACCACTCCATCACCGTCGATACCTCACTAGGGTCCACTGAAATCCTTGCCTTCGACACAATGTGATCCAAGAATTTCACCTCTACCAACTAGAATCCACACTTCTCGAAGTTAGTATAAAGATGATGGTCTAGTAATGTCTATAAGACTATCTGCAAATGTTCTGCGTGATCATCTGCAGGCCGAAAATAAAATAATGTGATATCTATAAACATAATATCAAACTAACCAGGAACTCACTGAACAACAAGTTCATCAAGTCCATAAGAACTGCTAGTGTATTGGTTATCCTGAATGGCATAACCATGAACTTATATGACCCATATCTCGTAAAAAATGATGTCTTTAGAACATCCTTCTCTCGAATCCTCAACTGATGGTACCCCAACTTTGAATAAATCTTTGAAGAGTAAGAAGCTCCCCTCAACTAGTTGAACAAGTCATCAATACAGGGTAATGGATACTTGTTTCATATGGTGACATATTAAACTCCCGATAATCGATGCAAAGTCTCAATGATCCATACTTTTTATTCTTCACAAAAAGGACCAAATATCCCCAAGACGAAGTAATCCTTTGAATGAATCACTCGCCCAATAACTATAGAATCTTATCTCTCAACTCCAATTGATCCATATGATAAGGTGCTCAGGCTATTAGTCTAGTGCCGGTGCTAGGTTATGACAAACTCGATCTCTTTACTCGGTGGCAACCCCAAAATATCCTGAAACACATTATGAAACTCGCTAATAATCGGAATAGAGTTCAAAGTAGTGAATCCCTCAGGTGTAATGGTAAGAACTACCATAAAGGCATGGGATAACTTATCCTCAGTGCGATGAGAATCCCACTTAGCCTTCCAAATTACCAAAAGTGTAACTATCGGCCTGCAGCCCAAGGTGTCTGCCACAATGTTTGCCTTGCCCAAGTAACACTGAATATAAAACTGATAGTCCTTCACAAATTCAAGCCATCGATGAAGTATCATGTTTAACTCCCTATGCATGAACATATACTACAAAGAACCATGGTCTATAAAAAGATGGAATCTCTCTCCTAATAAAAAATGTCTCCAAATCTGAAGAGCAAAAATTACCGGTGCTAACTTTAGATCATGGGTGAGGTATTTCCCCTCACGAGACTTAAGCTTTCGAGAGGAATAATTTATCGGACTCTCTTCCTGCATAAATACACCCCCAAGTCCCTGTAGTGAGGTACTAGTATAAACCATGTACTCCACCCCACCACGAAGTAAATCTAGCACTGGAGGTGAAGTCAACTTGTTCTTCAACACATCGAAATCTTGTTCATCCCAAATAAATGGTACCCCCTTCTTTATCAAGTTAGTTAATGTCCCAGCTATCTTTGAGAATCCTTGAATGAACCGATGATAGTAGTTTTCCAATCACAAAAACTACACACCCCCGTGGGCTTCATAGGCTATCACCACTCCATTACCGTCGATACCTTACTAGGGACCACTGAGGACACAATGTGAACCAAGAATTTCATCTCTACCAACTAGAATCCACATTTATCGAACTTAGTATAAAGATGATGGTTTCGTAGTGTCTATAAGGCTATCTTCAAATGTTCTGCGTGATCTTCTGCAGGTCGAAAATAGAATAATGTCACATCTATAAACATAATGACAAACTGACCAGGAACTCATTGAACAACAAGTTCATCAAGTCCATAAGAATTGCTAGTGTATTGTCTCTCCTGAATGGCATAACCATGAAATCATATGACCCATATCTCGTAAAAAGTGATGTCTTTAGAACATCATTCTCTCGAATCCTCAACTGATGGTACCCCGACCTTGAATCAATAATTGAAGAGTACGAAGCTCCCCTCAACTGGTCGAACAAGTCATCAATACAGGGTAATGGATACTTGTTTCGTATGGTGACATATTTAACTCCCGATAATCAATGCAAAGTCTCAATGATCCATCCTTTTTATTCTTCACAAAAAGGACCAAATATCCCCAAGATGAAGTAATCCTCCGAATAAATCACTCGCCCAATAACTGTAGAATCTTCTCTCTCAACTCCAATTGATCCATATGATAAGGTGCTCAGGCTATTAGTCTTGTGCTGGAGCTAGGTTATCACAAACTCGATCTCTTTACTTGGTGGCAACCCTAAAATCTCATGAAACACATTATAAAACTTGCTAATAATAATAATAGAGTCCAACGTAGTGAATTCCTTAGGTGTAATGGTAAGAACTACCATAAAGGCATAGGCTAACTCATCCTCAGTGCGATGAGAACCCCACCCAGCCTTCCAAATTACCAAAAGTGTAACTATCGGCCTGCAACCCAAGGTGTCTTCCATAATGTTTGCCTTGCCCAAGTAACACTGAATATAAAACTGATAGTCCTTCACAAATTCAAGCCATAGACGAAGTATCATATTTAACTCCCTATGCATGAACATATACTACAAAGACTCATGGTCTGTGAAAAGATGGAATCTCTCTCCGAATAAAAAATGTTTCAAAATCTGAAGAGCAAAAACTACCGGTGCTAACTTTAGATCATGGGTGAGGTATTTCCCCTCACAAGACTTAAGCTTTCGAGAGGAATAATTTATCGGCCTCTCCTCCTGCATAAATACACCCCCAAGTTCTTGTAGTGAGATACTGGCATAAACCATGTACTCCACCCCACCATGAAGTAAATCTAGCACTGGAGGTGAAGTCAACTTGTTCTTCAACTCATCGAAATCTTGTTCATCCAAAATAAATGGTACCCCCTTCTTCATCAAGTTAGTTAAAGGCCCATCTATCTTCGAGAAGCCCTAAATGAATCGCTGATAGTAGCGTCAGATCATTAAAGTTACCATTCTCCTTCGAATATAAACTACACAATTATGACGCTAATAAGTTTTCACCAACTCTAATTAGAAATAAAGGTCTAATTCATTAAACCTTTATATTAAACTTAGTCTATCTTTTACAATTAAGAGAGTTAATTACCCATGCGATTCTAAATCCAAACATCAATTTAACATGGGGATTCAATTAAAATATGAAAATGAATCCTAAACATGAGTTCTAATCACATAATCATATTCCAAAATGACCCAAATTAAGGTTTCTCCTAAAAAATCTTAAGTACTTTAAGTTATAATTAATTTAACACTATTCCCAATTAATTCATTAACAAAATATGATTAAGATATCAAATTCCAATCCTAACCATGCGTCTAAATCTCAGATTAAACTTCATAACATGAATTGTAAACAAACTATAATTATACGTGATAAAGCAAGAGATTTTTTCCTGAAATATTCAAACGGTAAATCACTACATGTTGATCCTTGTTCTTTTTCTCCTAGAATTCTCCTTAATCTCTCCCAAAGGTCTAAGGCTGCTAGGGTATGTTTCTCAAGTGAAAATCAATTGATTAACGAGGTTCAACTTTTCTAATTAATCTTGAAATCTATCGGTCTATATTAGGCCTAATTTTGGGCCTCCAAATGAGCCTAAAATACTACTCAGACTAGTCCAAAACTTAGCCCAAGGGTAAACCTACCGGATGGGCCCAACTTAAAATGATTAAAATACATATCTACGTCTCCGTATCACTTTAGAGTCCGATCCAAATGGTAGTACCTCATAAATCATTGTAATATCACGTAACATAAAATGAAACATACACATACTTATTTTATGCGTAATTGCATATAGTTCAATCTTACTTAATTTGTTATACCCATTAATTAATTATAACATGCGATACAAGTAAATCACATAACATGCAAATATAATCATCATCTAAATATACATTTTTTTAACAACAATTCACTCAAGTATTAATTAATTCCAATTTACTAACTTATTCACACAATAAATAAATAAATAAATACTAAAAAATATAGGGTATTTGATGGCCTTCACTAAAATGCACATTCATTGGATGTAGTGAAGGCGAGTTTGATTATTAGTTCTGGGATGACCAATGTAGGAAGGTCATTAAGAGTTGGTATTCCTTATTAAATGACAATGTGATGTACAAGGATAAAGATAAAATACAATACTGTGTCAAAATATCGGGTCATGTGTATATTGAGTTCAATTATATTTCGTATGCCTATACAATGCAACATACGAGTTAGAGGAAGCCATATTTTAGATCAATACACAAAAAACTAATGTACCACATTATCTAACCCATACTCTCAATAATAAATATATGAACTATTTGTTTCTCACTAATAAAGGTGAACACAAATGCTATACTATAGCATACCAATGAGATTATGCTAGAAAGTGAGATCTTACGATGAAAGATGACATGAAGTCTTCTGTATGTAACAACACATGGGAAATTAACCAGTTTTTTTTTGGGAAATAAGGTTATGAACAATATGACTCTATCGAGTCAAGGAGGAACATGGTGATTCCAATATTTATAAATTTTGACTTTCTCGCTGATGTAGATCACAGAATCAACACTATCGATTATGCATTCACAGTACCCATTATTGTAAGTTTTGCTATTATAGAATATATTTGTATAATCCACTATAAATGTGTTGACCCAAAATGACCAAGAGGAGAGATGATGGTGGGTGAATTGTATTTTTCATAAATATTCGGTAAGTTATATTTTTACACAAGTTTAAATAAACTAAGAATGAATAAAATAAAAATTAAATATAGCTAGATATATGAAAACTAATTAATAATATAAAAATTACAAACATCAATTTCAAGTGGTCTGACTCTCCTTCCTACATCCACTCTTAAAATAGCACCCAAGAACTAAACTATCCTTAGTACTTTAGGGTGGGACCACCACCACGCTACAAATAATGGTGAAAGGCCCATGATCTCATCGATTTTGACCTTGAGACTAAAACCCAATCCTTAAGTAATAACCACCAGGGAACAACCTCCTTCAATCATCAAGGTTTTTGCTAGTCTCAAATTACAATGTGTTAGATGAATGAATAATGGATGAAACGCAAGAGTTTTAATCTCAATTTTATACTAATAAAAAGCTCACTCGAAATCTATTCACTCAATAGTCACAATAGATTATTCTCAATAGAGAATATATGATTGTTGAATGTGAATGATAAACAAAGAATTCTAGTTGTAAATGAGTTAGATAATATTAGTAAGTGTCAAAGGCAATCTCGTCAAAGTTTTTTTGCCGTATCTATACTCACCCCCAAAATATAGCCATTTTGGGAATTTTAGGAAATTTGGGTGAGTTCAGAATGATAAATTGATAATTTTTTTCAAAATTTGAAGACATTCAGGTACCTCATATATTAATGTAGGCACCTTAATTGATAAATTAGGCATTTTTATCTCTAATCTAGGTGATCTAATTAATGAATTTATCATATAGGTGCCTAGTGTCATAATTGAGGCGCCTCAGGGACCGTGCGACGTATTTTCCCTATATTTGGTGACTCCATGTTTAAAAAATTATTTTTACATGTTTTTTTAATTTTGTTTTTCTATTAAATTCAAATACACTTAAAGGAGGGTAATGGGTATGATGAAAATCATTATTGAATTGTTTCAATCCAAATCAATTAATTAACCATTGAAAAAACATTTGGGTTAAAAATATCCCCCTTTTTGTGATGGCAATTCTATTTGTGTTGATAAAAAAAGATTATATATAATGGATAAATGAAATGCACATCTATAAAGTCTCTCCTTATTAAATCAACTTATTTAATACACTTTTCATACATGCTTATCTCTATTTGGTAAACAAGTTATAATTCAAAGATAAATAAATTAATTCAAGTAGTATTAAGTCCCATGTTGACAACTCCCAATATTTTCAATTGCCATTAATTCATATTTTTAATTCATTTATACATATGCATATTTAACGTTTGTAATTTCATATTAATGCATATTCTTTCTCCCTTTGTTATTATAAAAAAGAATTGGGAACAAGGCTATAAATCCAAATATATGTTTAATCCTTTAAATTGTGTCTATATGATCCATTATAAGCCATGTCAATCTCATTTGAGTGAATAAGAAAATAAATATAAAATCACATGTAAAGTAAGCATTCAACGCTGGGAGTACGTGTTACTGGCATCAACACGTGATGGGAAGACACTTGAGACCACTTAAAGAGTTGGGATACTCAAATTAAAATTAATTATCACTATAGTGATAATATTTTCTCTTATTTCCTTTTACGGACATTTAAATACACAACATATGTCAATGTGATAAATGATTAACCTAGGAGATTACCAAAAATATTATCTAGTAAAATTAAGTTGTGAATCTAAAAGAGGAAACAATAAATCAATTACACAATAAAAAAGTGTAGCGAGGAAAAATGCACGGCAAGAACAACCTTGAATTGAACAAATGATAAATAAACTATGGTAGGACTTACAAAGCTACAACTACATCTTACACGATCTCCTACATAACTTCCACTAAATATCATTAGCGTCACATCTTCTGACTTAAGAAGACGCCAACAGCTTGTGTCCGATTCATAACTATGATGGGTTTTGGTCCAAGTTATATGTCTTTGTTGTCAATTAAAAAGAAAAATCTTCTTTTTAGTTGAAGATAAACTTCCTCCATATGAAAATAGGATCAAGATAATCTATAAGTGATCCAGGTACAATATAAGAGTTTCCTTAAAAGTTTTGGAAAATGTTTAAATTGTTTGGATTTCCCAAAACTCACAAAGTGTGACTTGACTTATCAAGTGAAGCAAAGTATATCTAGAACAATATTTTAAAAATAATTTTGTTCTTTTTTGAGACGAGGAAAATGAAATTCAAATAACTTTGGATTCCCAAAGAGGTAAAAAAATATGATATCTCAAAGAACAGGCGAGATTGAAGGAAAAACTCTTAAGTTATGTGTTTTTAACAATTTCTTTTCTCAATAGAAAATTAAGCTTACAAATGTGTATATTCAACCTTGTTGAATCACCTTAGTGTATGTGTGTTATGTTACACATAATATCCTCTCTATATTAAAATAAAAGTCCTAGGGGGTTAAGTAGGTGATCCTTATCCCACTTAATCAACTATCAACCAATCAAGTTTAACTCACCCAAGTCTTAACTAGGTATTCTATGCACGCGTGAAGGGATCCATAATTACAACCCTAGCTAAAACTCTGTTAGTTTACACAGTAGAGAGAGAAAGCTTGAGAGATTATATCTATGGCCATTAGTGCCTTCATCTAGTGATATTACTCACACACTCACAGTGGATGTAGGCTAGATTGGGTGAACCACTTACTTATAAGTGTTCATTCTCTTCTCCTCACCTCCTTCTACTATATATATACACTCTTGTGCTGCCATTGTTTTCATTAACTTGAGCTTATCAACACCTCATCTGGTGGTGCTATTCTAGCATCATCATTTTAGCGCCGTCTGTGGGAATAAGGAGATTCATCTCTTCCTCCATTATTGCTTAACCTCACCGGAGACGCTGGTGGTGAACCAGGCCTTACCCTTCGCATGAAGCTGTGTCACCATTGAAAGAGATCCTTTAAGGAATCAAGCTCTCTAATATTTTAATTGTAAGCTCTTCAGTCTAAACATATGGTACCGGAGTTACCACCACCTCCTCCACCATTTGGTGTTGGAGGACCCAGTTCCAACCAAGAACCACCCCAATCCGAGATGGCTGAAGTGGCAGCAGCCTTGGAGTCCTTGGTTGCTACTCAGAGTGTGATGCAGGAAAAATTTTCCCAGCTCAGCCAAAACATAATTAGACCACCTGGGGTCTCACCAGAAATGATTACTCCGATGGATACTCAGCCACAGCATGAGGCCAGGGGACCACCCCAGGCACCTAGAAAGGACCAACCTACTCCTCAGCGGAGGAGGAATGTTGCTGACCCTAGACGTTTATGCCTGAGGAGGCAAGAAAACCCTTGCCCTAAGGATAATCAAACAAATCCGTGCATGTGTGCAATAAAGGAAACATGAGTCAAACATGTAGAAAGTAACACTTAATTACATTTTAATGACTCCAAACATTATAAAGCACAAGGATTAATTGATCTATTGTCTCAAAACACTATCAAATAGTCACATGAAAATAATGGAATGATGTTGTGACTCGGTCATCCTAAGTGTCCTTCCATAAACGGTGCAAATAAAATACAAAAATCTTTTTGAATTTTTCAAAAATTTTGTCAAAATAAAATCTTTTTGTATCTTCTAAAATTTTTCAAAACAAAAATTATATACAGAAATGATACATACTAGCAATAGGCAAATAATGACATTATGAAAAACATCCTATGCTAGTAAACAAGTCAAACCTCAATCGTTAGGTGCAGAGGGGTTTTCCAAAGGTGGTGACAACTTATGAAAAACCTCCATCAAATCTTGTGAAGTTTTGACCAAAAACTTAATTTGTTCACCTAAATGTGCAAACTCTCTCATGTAGTCTCCGGGATCATGTAAAGTAACATGTGTGGGTGCATATGTGAAAGAAACACGTGTAGAAGAAAAAATGTGACACATACCCCAACTTAAAGAAAAATTCCCTAAGCCGTCTCTTCCTTTTGCAATGTGAGCAAACATAAATAGGCTTCGGAACACCCTCTCAAAAACTCTAGGACGCACTTTCCTAATAGGAATGGGATGCCTAGGTGGGTTAGGATGAGACTCACGTGAATTAAACACTAAAGTGAGAACCGACTCGGGTGCTAATTGGGAAGTAGAAGCACCGTCATGACTTATTCCTCAATTCTCACCTTTACCCTTAAGAACCACCTTTTCAACCTTCTTAGGTGCGTTTTCAAAATTGACTCTGACCTCCCTGGCACGTTCGAGATCACTCTCGAGGTGGGATACACGTGTCATCAGACTAGACAACGTGTCGGTCAAATCACACTTCTCCTTTCTCAAAACCTCCTTCTCTCTCTCCAAATCTAAAATCCGACGACCTAAATCTCTATTATACTTCTATGTTTTCAAGGTCTCGGTGTACAAATCTCTAAATGCTTTTTGGATCTCACTTTCATCTCCACTCTCCTCCTCGCTTTCTTCCTCACTTGAAGAACACAAATCACTATCATCGCTCTCGTGTGCACTCTCGTGGGACAAAATGGGTGTGCTCACACGACTAGAAAAAGCGACAACCATCCCAAGTCCTAAAAATTTATCGGACTCATCTCCCTCATCACCCTCACTATCACTAAGAGTGGCGGGCATAGCAGTCTCTTTGCCCTTTCTCCTTATCCTAGTAGGACACTCTTTAGCTCTGTGCACTTTGCCCTCACACTCAAAGCACCTGATCTCATCCTCCTTGCCACTATCTTTGGCCTCCACTTTATTTTTATTTGACTCAAACGATCTCTATTTGTTGGAAGAATTTTTTTTATTCATTTTGAGAAACTTTTTAAAATTTTTCGCAAACAAGGCCATATCAAAATCTTCCTCAGAATCAAACTCATAAACATTTTCTTTCTTTTTCTTAAAACGAGTCTTTAAAGAAACACCATTATCCTTAGCCTTAATGGTTTTGGGAAACATGTCAATCTCATAGGTTTGAAGATCTCCTACAAGTTCTGCCAACTTAAGTGATTTCAAATTTCCCAAAGAGTTCAAAATAGTGACTTTAGGAATAAAACGTTTTGGAAGAGATCTCAAAATCTTTTTAACGACAGGCGTGTTATCAATCACCTCACCCAGATTAAAAGTGGTGTTAACAATGTCCGACAAACGTGCATAAAAATCATCAAAGCATTCAGACTCAGACATGGTGATAGTGTCAAATTGGGTAGCCAAATTTTGTAACTTAAATACTTACCGCGTTCGTAACCTCATGTGTCAATTTCAAAATATCCTATGCCTCTTCAGACGTGGTGCACGTCATAATTCGGCGGAACTCGTCAGGAGTGATGGATCCAGAAATAACACTCAAACCACGGGAACTAAAATTAGACATTTTATAATCATCTCCAGTCTAGGCTGACCCGGGTTTTAAGGAGGTGATATTATCAACGGTGACCGTGGGGGGGGGGGGGGGGGGGGGTTCCATCCATTTTCACAAAGCAACCCAACACGCTCGTCAATAGATTTCATACGAGCTTTCCTGTAGGCATAATTAGATCCGTCAAACATAGACATCTGATTATATAAGTGCTCCATGAGAAAAATTGTGAATTTTCACAAACATGATTTAAAAAAATTAATTTCACATAATTTTGCGGAAAATAGGAATACGCGACAAATTAGCGTAACCTGCTCCCATACCAATTTGAAAAAACGTAACTCTGTGATAATTGAATAAATTCGCCAATATCTAATTTGGCACACTTATTTAATTTGAGTCTATTTTTAAACAAACTAATTCAGCCCCTACACATGCATCTAAACATCAGAAGAAATTCAACCCATGCATGAAAAATAAAGACGACCGATATAGGAAAAAAACCCTTTCGGGTAAAATCCTTTTATAAACACTTTGAAAAATTCACAAGACCTTTGACTTACATACAACCTGATAATCGACCACAAGTGTGTAATGCACGGTGCCTTCAGCAAATCTTCAAAGATACGAGAGACAGCGAAATACCCTCCAGGCATCGGTTCGTCGTCTTCGGCTCGTCCACACGCAGAATGACTACGCTCGGTATCCACCGATCAAATATGGAGATCCCTTCTCCATAGGGGTTGAACAAAAGCAAAGTTGTTCTTAAACACCAAACAATTCACTAAAGCATATGGGAGTTTTGTGAATTGAAAACCAAAAAGGGATTAAAACCCTAAAGGTAGAAGCCTAAAGAATTCTGCTTTCGCAGTGTTTATGTTCTGGAAAACGTATGGACTTCTTAATGAAAACGTTATGAAATAAAGTGTATTTGTAGAAAAATGCACCGCCTCGAAAATAGAGCTCGTTCGAACGAGATCATCATGTCGCTCAAACTAAGGACTACTATTGTTCGAACGAGATCGCACGACATGCCATCTCGTGCGAACGACATGCTATGTTGCTCAAACGACTGTTGCGAAAAATTTATTATTTTAATGTCCGCTTCAACACTTACAAAAAATACTCATTCTTAAACTTTGACGAAAAAGTACGCTCCAACACTTAGAAAATATTTTGTAAAAATATCCCAAAAGCTCTAAGTGAAAAGTTAAGGTATTAAAAACATAACCTTACCAAAGTAAACTTCGCGGAGTCTTTTTGATGAAGAACATGATTAATTCGGATCCGTCTTTGATGTAGATTGCTCTTGAATGCTCTTCGACGGTGTATCGATATATGACATAAAAAATTGATAACGGACCTATGAAAATATGTCCTTACAAATCTCCCCCTATGTCTATGCCGGTACATTCATAAAAAATCCGAATTATCAAAAACCAAAATGCCTATACAAATCTACCCTCCCATGAATAAATTTGCAAGTCCTCAAAATTGTTCTTTAATCATTTTCGTCATATCTCAAAACTTTTCGCATCAGGGTGTGCAACATATCAATCTTCAATTTCGTACCTACACACATGAGATAAAGCAAAAACCTTTGTGATGCATCGAGCTTGAAATGATATAAGAATAAAGCATTAATAAATCAAATCTCCCCCATAATGCAAAAACTCCCCCATATCTGATAATTCTTTCTCCCCCTTTTTATGATGTACCCAAATAGACAGATAAGAAGGAAAAAAAACCAAACATGGAGTGTCACGAAAAAATGAATAGCAAACATTTACAAACTATTTTTGATTTTTCATACAAAAATAAGATACTAAAAATCACACCATGGATTTAAACTAAAACAACAAAGTCATGGAAATGGAATGTATGGGTGTGAACACATTCGATAGGAAAATCAACTCAATCAATCATATGTGCACGATGCATATGTACTCCTAACGAATGAACATCAAAAGTATCCTTACGTGAAAAAAATTGTTGAATTTGGATGACATCGTCTTATACAAAATCAACAAATCAAAGTCAAATGATTTCCACACCAATAACGTCCAAAACTATTTAGCGTTTTTCAAGATTTTTAAGGACGTGCAAACTTGTTTAAAATCTCCAACCAAACACCCTCATATATATTTTTTAAGATGTGAATAAACTAAATTCTCAAACTTTGGAGAATTGGTGCAAAAACCTAAATGGCCCATAATTGGCATGAATTTCTTTTTATTGCCTTTAAATTTTTTCGGGCTCTTTTAAACCTCTTTGGACCCCGGATAATAAAATTCCTCCATTTTTTACGTCCAATTTAACGGTGGCTTAGTATTTGCAAAGGCAAAATGAACCTTTCGCAGCCCTTCCCCGTTTTCAAACAAAACACACAAACTCACAAAACGGTTTTTATATGCACAATTTCCTTATCAAAATTTATCACGCTTGGTTCGTTTTAAGGACAAGATTGAAGTGAAAACACCCAACCAACATGTGATAAGATAAGCACAATAATCAAACAAATCCGTGCATGTGTGCAAGGAAACAAGAGTCAAACTTGTAGGAAGTAACACTTAATTACATCTTAATGACTCCAAACATTATAAAGCACAAGGATGAATTGACCTATTGTCTCAAAACACCATAAAATAGTCACATGAAAATAATGGAATGATGTTGTGACTTGGTCATCTTAAGTGTCCATCCACAAACGGTGCAAACAAAATACAAAAATCTTTTTGGATTTTTCAAAAATTTTGACAAAATAAAATCTTTTTGTATTTTTCAAAATTTTTCAAAACAAAAATTATATTCAGAAATGATACATACTAGCAATAGGCAAATAATGACATTATGAAAAATATCCTATGCTAGTAAACAAGTCAAACCTCAATCGTTAGGTGCAGAGGGGTTTTCCAAAGGTGGTGACAACTTATGAAAAGCCTCCATAAAATCTTGTGAAGTTTTGACCAAAAACTTAACTTGTTCACGTAAATGTGCAAACTCTCTCATGTAGTCTCCGGGAGAATGTAAAGTAACATGTGTGCCAGAAACACGTGTAGAAGCAAAACGTGACACATACCCCAACTTAAAGCAAAATTCCCTAAGCGGTCCTTTCCTTTTGCAATGTCAGCAAACATAAATAGGCCTCACAACACCTCTCTCAAAAACTCTAGGACGCACTTTCCTAATAGGAACGGGACGCCTAGGTGGGTTAGGATGAGATTCACGTGAATTAAACATTAAAGTGGGAACCAACTTGGGTGCTAATTGGGAAGTAGAAGCACCGTCATGACTTATTCCTAAATTCTCACCTTTACCCTTAAGAACCATCTTTTCAACCTTCTTAGGTGCATTCTCAAAATTGACTTCGACCTCCCTGGCACGTTCGAGATCACTCTAGAGAAGGGATACACGTGTCGTCAGACTAGACAACGTGTCGGTCAAATCACACTTCTCCTTTCTCAAAACCTCCTTCTCTCTCTCCAAATCTAAAATCCGATGACCTAAATCTCTATTATACTTCTTTGTTTTCAAGGTCTCGGTGTACAAATCTCTAAATGCTTTTTGGATCTCACTTTCATCTCCACTCTCCTCCTCGCTTTCTTCCTCACTTGAAGAACACAAATCACTATCATCGCTCTTGTGTGCACTCTCGTGAGATAAAATGGGTGTGCTCACATGACTAGAAAAAGCGACAACCATCCCATGTCCTAAACCTTTATCGAACTCATCACTCTCACTATCACTAAGAGTGGCGAGCAAAGCAGTCTCTTTGCCCTTTTTTCTTATCCTAGTAGGTCACTCTTTAGCTATATGCCCTTTGCCCTCACCCTCAAAGGACCAGATCTTATCCTCCTTGTCACTATCTTTGGCCTCCACTTTCTTTTTATTTGACTCAAAAGATCTCTTTTTGTTGGACGAATTTTCTTTATTCATTTTAAGAAACTTTTTAAAAAATTTCGCAAACAAGGCCATATCAAAATCTTCCTTAGAACCAGACTCATAAACATTTTCTTTCTTTTTCTTAAAATGAGTCTTTAAAGCAACTCCATTATCCTTAGCCTTAATGGTTTTGGGAAACATGTCAATCTCATAGGTTTGAAGATCTCCTACAAGGTCTTCCAACTTCAGTGATTTCAAATTTCCCAAAGAGTTCAAAATAGTGACTTTAGGAATAAAACGTTTTGGAAGAGATCTCAAAATCTTTTTAACGACATGCGTGTTATAAATCACCTTACCCAAATTAAAACTGGTGTTAACAATGTCCGACAAACGTGAATAAAAATCATCAAAGCATTCAGACTCTGATATAGTGATAGTCTCAAATTGGGTGGCCAAATTTCTTAACTTAGATTCTTTAACCCCGTTCGTACCCTCATGTGTCAATTTTAAAACATCCCATGCCTCTTTAGACGTGGTGCACGTCATAATTCGGCGGAACTCGTCGGGAGTGATGGATCCAGAAATAGCACTCGAACCACGGGAATTAAAATTAGATATTTTATAATCATCTTCAGTCCAGGCTGACACGGGTTTTAAAGAGGTGATATTATCAACGGTGACCGTGGGGAGGTTCCATCCATTTTCACAAAGAAACCAAACACGCTCGTCAATAGATTTTAAAATAGATTTCATACGAGCTTTCCAGTAGGCATAATTAGATTCGTCAAACATAGGCATCTGATTATATAAGAGCTCCATGAGAAAAATTGTGAATTTTTACAAACTTTATTTTTAAAAATCAATTTCAAACAAATTTGCAAAAAATAGGAATACGCGACAAATTAGCGTAACCTGCTCTGATACCAATTTGAAAAAACGTGACTGTGTGATAATTGAATAAATTCGCGAATATCTAATTTGGCACACTTATTTAATTAGAGTCTATTTTTAAACAAACTAATTCCGCCCCTACACATGCATCTAAACATCATAAGAAATTCAACCCATGCATGATAAATAAAGACGACCGATATAGGAAAAAAAAACCTTTCGGGTAAAAACCTTTTATAAACACTTTGAAAAATTCACAAGACCTTTGACTTACATATAACCTGATAATCGCCCACAAGTGCGTAATGCACGGTGCCTTCAGCAAATCTTCAAAGATATGAGAGACAGCGAAATACCCTCCAGGCATCAGTTCGTCGTCTTCGGCTCGTCCACACGCAGAATGACTACGCTCGGTATCCACCGATCAAATATGGAGATCCCTTCTCCATAGAGGTTGAACAAAAGCAAAGTTTTTCTTAAACACCAAACAATTCACTAAAGCATATGGGAGTTTTGTGAATTAAAAACCAAAAAGGGATTAAAACCCTAAAGGAAGAAGCCTAAAGAATTCTGCTTTTGCAGTGTTTCTGTTCTGGAAAAAGTATGGACTTCTTAATGAAAACGTTATGAAATAAAGTGTATTTGTAGAAAAATGCACCGCCTCGAAAATAGAGCTCGTTCGAACGAGATCATCATGTCGCTCAAACTAAGGACTACTATTGTTCGAACGAGATCGCACGACATGCCATCTCGTGCGAACGACATGCTATGTTGCTCAAACGACTGTTGCGAAAAATTTATTATTTTAATGTACGCTTCAACACTTACAAAAAATACTCATTCTTAAATTTTGACGAAAAAGTACGCTCCAACACTTAGAAAATATTTTGTAAAAATATCCCAAAAGCTCTAAGTGAAAAGTTAAGGTATTAAAAACATAACCTTACCAAAGTAAACTTCGCGGAGTCTTTTTGATGAAGAACATGATTAATTCGGATCCGTCTTTGATGTAGATTTCTCTTGAATTCTCTTCGACGGTGTATCGGTATATGACATAAAAAATTGATAACGGACCTATGAAAATATGTCCTTACAAATCTCCCCCTATGTCTATGCCGGTACATTCATAAAAAATCCGAATTATCAAAAACCAAAATGCCTATATAAATCTACCCTCCCATGAATAAATTTTCAAGTCCTCAAAACTGTTCTTCAATCATTTTCGTCATATCTAAAAACTTTTCGCATCAGGGTGTGCAATATATCAATCTTCAATTTCGTACCTACACACATGAGATAAAGCAAAAACCTTTGTGATGCATCGAGTTTGAAATGATATAAGAATAAAGCATTAATAAATCAAATCTCCCCCATAATGCAAAAACTCCCCCATATCTGATAATTCTTTCTCCCCCTTTTTATGATGTACCCAAAATAGACAGATAAGAAGGAAAAAAATAAAACATGGAGTGTCACGAAAAAATGCATAGAAAACATTGACAAACTATTTTTGATTTTTCAAAATTTTCATACAAAAATAAGATACTAAAAATCACACCATGGATTTAAACTAAAACAACCAAGTCATGGAAATGGAATGTATGGGTGTGAACACATTCGATAGAAAAATCAACTCAATCAATCATATGTGCACGATGCATATGTACTCCTAATGAATGAACATCAAAAGTATCCTTATGTGAAAAAATTTGTTGAATTTAGATGACATCGTCTTATACAAATCAACAAATCAAAGTCAAATGATTTCCACACCAATAACGTCCAAAATATTTAGCGCTTTTTCAAGATTTTCAAGAACGTGCAAACCCGTTTAAAATCTCTAACCAAACACCCTCATATATATTTTTTTAGAGGTGAATAAACTAAATTCTCAAACTTAAGAGAATTGGTGCAAAAATCTAAATGGCCCATAATTGGCATGAATTTCTTTTTATTGCCTTTAAATTTTTTTCGAGCTCTTTTAAACCTCTTTGGACCCCGGATAATAAAATTCCTCCATTTTTTAGGTCCAATTTAACGGTGGCTTAGTATTCTCAAAGGCAAAATGAACCTTTCGCAGCCCTTCCCCGTTTTCAAACAAAACACACAAACACACAAAACGATTTTTATATGCACAATTTCCTTATCAAAATTTGTCACGCTTGGTTCGTTTTAAGGACAGGATTGAAGTTAAAACACCCAACCAACATGTGATAAGATAAGCATAATAATCAAATAAATCCGTGCATGTGTGCAATAAAGGAAACATGAGTCAAACATGTAGGAAGTAACACTTAATTACATCTTAATGACTCCAAACATTATAAAGCACAAGGATGAATTGACCTATTGTCTCAAAACACTATAAAATAGTCACATGAAAATAATGGAATGATGTTGTGACTCGGTCATCCTAAGTGTCCATCCATAAACGGTGCAAATAAAATACAAAAATCTTTTTTGCTTTTTAAAAAAATTTGTCAAAATAAAATCTTTTTGTATTTTTCAAAATTTTTCAAAACAAAAATTATATACAGAAATGATACATACTAGCAATAAGCAAATAATGACATTATGAAAAACATCCTATGCTAGTAAACAAGTCAAACCTGAATCGTTAGGTGCATGGTTTTTTTCCAAAGGTGGTGACAACTTATGAAAAACCTCCATCAAATCTTGTGAAGTTTTGACCGCAAACTTAATTTGTTCACGTAAATGTGCAAACTCTCTCATGTAGTCTACGAGAGCATGTAAAGTAACATGTGTGGGCTCATGTGTGCCAAAAACACGTGTAGTAGCAAAACGTGACACACACCCCAACTTAAAGAAATATTTCCTAAGGTGTCCTTTCCTTTTGCAATATGAGCAAACATAAATAGGCCTTGAAACACCTCTCTAAAAAACTCTAGGACTCACTTTCCTAATAGGAATGGGACGCCTAGGTGGGTTAGGATGAGACTCACATGAATTAAACACTAAAGTGGGAACCGGCTCGGGTGCTAATTGGGAAGTAGAAGCACCGTCATGACTTATTCCTAAATTCTCACCTTTACCCTTAAGAACCACCTTTTCAACCTTCTTGGGTGCGTTCTCAAAATTGACTTTGACCTCCCTGGCACGTTCGAGATCACTCTCGAGTTGGGATACACGTGACGTCAGACTAGACAACGTGTCGGTCAAATCACACTTCTCTTTTCTCAAAACCTCCTTCTCTCTCTCCAAATCTAAAATACGACGACCTAAATCTCTATTATACTTCTTTGTTTTCAAGGTCTCGGTGTACAAATCTCTAAATGCTTTTTGGATCTCACTTTCATCTCCACTCTCCTGCTCGCTTTCTTCCTCACTTGAAGAACACAAATCACTATCATCACTCTCGTGTTCACTCTCATGAGACAAAATGGGTGTGCTCACACGACTAGAAAAAGTGACAACCATCCCCGGTCCTAAACATTTATCAGACTCATCTCCCTTATCACCCTCATCACCCTCACTATCACTAAGAGTGGCGGGCATAGCAGTCTCTTTGCCCTTTCTCCTTATTCTAGTAGGACATTGTTTAGCTATGTGCCCATTGCCCTCACACTCAAAGCATCTTATCTCATCCTCCTTGTCACTATCTTTGGCCTCCACTTTCTTTTTATTTGACTCAAAAGATCTCTTTTATTGGAAGAATTTTCTTTATTCATTTTGAGAGACTTTTTAAAATTTTTCGCAAACAAGGCCATATCAAAATCTTCCTCAGAATGAGAGTCATAAACATTTTCTTTCTTTTTCTTAAAACGAGTCTTTAAAGCAACGCCATTATCCTTAGCCTTAATGTTTTTGGGAAACATGTCAATCTCATAGGTTTGAAGATCTCCTACAAGTTCTTCTAACTTAAGTGATTTCAAATTTCCCAAAGAGTTAAAAATAATGACTTTAGGAATAAAATGTTTTGGAAGAGATCTCAAAATCTTTTTAACGACACGTGTGTTATCAATCACCTCACCCAAATTAAAACTGGTGTTAACAATGTCTGACAAACGTGCATAAAAATCATCAAAGCATTCATACTCAGACATGGTCATAGTCTCAAATTGGCTGGCCAAATTTTGTAACTTTGATTCTTTAACCGCATTCGTACCCTCATATGTTAATTTCAATATATCCCATGCCTCTTTAGACGTGGTGCACATCATAATTCAGCGGAGCTCGTAGGGAGTGGCAGCTCCAGAAATAGCACTCAAACCACGGGAATTAAAATTAAACATTTTATAATCATCTTCAGTCCGGGCTGAAACGGGTTTTAAAGAGGTGATATTATATACGGTGACTGTGGGGAGGTTCCATCCATTTTCACAAAGCAACCAAACACGCTCATCAATAGATTTTAAAATAGATTTCATACGAGATTTTCAGTAGGCATAATTATATCCGTCAAACATAGGCATCTGATTATATAAGTGCTCCATGAGAAAAATTGCGAATTTTCACAAAATTTATTTTAAAAAATCAATATCACACAATTTTGGGGAAAATAGGAATACGCGGCAAATTAGCGTGACCTGCTCTGATACCAATTTGAAAAAACGTGACTGTGTGATAATTGAATAAATTCGCAAATATCTAACTTGGCACACTTATTTAATTAGAGTCTATTTTTAAACAAACTAATTCAGCCCCTACACATGCATCTAAATATCATAAGAAATTCAACCCATGCATGAAAAATAAAGACGACCGATATAGGAAAAAAAAACCTTTCAGGTAAAAACCTTTTATAAAAACTTTGAAAAATTCACAAGAACTTTGACTTACATACAACCTGATAATCGCCCACAAGTGTGTAATGCACGGTACCTTCAGCAAACTTTCAAAGATACAAGAGACAACGAAATACCCTCCAGGTGTCGGTTCATCGTCTTCGGCTCGTCCACACGCAGAATGACTATGCTCGGTATCCACCGATCAAATATGAAGATCCCTTCTCCATAGAGGTTGAACAAAAACAAAGTTGTTCTTAAACACCAAACATTTCACTAAAGCATATGGGAGTTTTGTGAGTTGAAAACCAAAAAGGGATTAAAACCCTAAAGGAAGAATCCTAAAGAATTCTGCTTTCGCAGTGTTTCTGTTCTGAAAAACGTATGGACTTCTTAATGAAAACGTTACCAAATAATGAGTATTTATAGAAAAATGCATCGCCTAAAAAACAGAGATCGTTCGAACGAGATCAGCATGTCGCTCGAACGAAAGACAACTCTCATTCGAACGAGATCGCGTGACATGCCATCTCGCGCGAACGACATGCTATGTCGCTCGAACGACTGTTGCGAAAAAATTATTATTTTAATGTCCTCTTCAACACTTACAAAAAATGCTCATTCTTAAATTTTGACGAAAAAGTTCGCTCCAACACTTATAAAATATTTTGTAAAAACATCCCAAAAGCTCTAAGTGAAAAGTTAAGGTATTAAAAATATAACCTTACCAAAGTAAACTTCGTGGAGTTTTTTTGATGAAGAACATGATTAATTCGGATCCGTCTTTGATGTAGATTGCTCTTGAATGCTCTTCGATGGTGTATCAGTATATGACATAATAAATTAATAGCGGACCTATGAAAATATGTCCTTACAAATTCCTCCCACTCCTGCTCGGATAGTGTTGCGCTGATCCAGAATTTTTTGTTTGGTTGACCCTCATCGAAATCTATCTCCTCCAATTTTTTATGACCTTATTTGTGGGGTTTATTCTTATCTCTTCCACCCCTGGCCTTCTTTACTTTAGGTTCTATTTGGATGGTGTTTCTTTTCTTACTTGAGTCTGATGGAAGTGATAAAGCACTTTCAAGCAATGGTCCGATTGCCTTATATTTCCATCATTTCTTGCTGTGTAATGCACTTGAGCTTTTGGTGGTAAGTGGAGGGAACAACCTGCATGGTGTTCATCCATCCTCTTCTAAGGATGGCATGATAGGTAGAATCTATGTCCACCAGAAAGAACTAAATCAATTTCGAGGTATTATCGGACCTAACTGGTAGGACCACCTTCCCTAATGGCATAATCATTTTTTCAGCAATGCCAACTAGTGGGACGGTTACTTCCTTCAAGTCTTCCAACTTTAGTTTGATCTTGTGAATAAACTCTAAGTACATGACTTCAGAGAATCTCCGTTGATCGACTAACATCTTATCCACATCCTAGTTTGTAACCCTGAGGGTGATTACTACTGCATAGTGGTTTATGGTTCTCACTTCGATTATCTTTCGTGACGACTATATGTGTTTATTGTATTCCACGTCTTCTGGTCGCCTACATTTGTTATCCTAACTTTTAGCAGGGTCAATTTGGAAGGCCTTCATTACTGGAGTGACTTTTTTTAGTTTCATTAGAACTGCATTGCCCTAGATCTGTTTAGGGTCTGAATCTACGTGGATAACAACAAATTCTTTTCGTATTTAATCGTTTAGAAAATTATTTGGTTTTGTTTCAGTGTTGGAGATTGCCTGGTCATCTTTTCTCTCTACGTATTGGTTCAAATGCCCCGTGTGGGCTAACTCTTCTAAATGGGATTTGAGGGCCTTTCAATTCTCTATTTTGTGTCCATTTTTCTTGTGGTAGGCACACCAGAGAGCATTGTTCCTTTTGCTCATATCACCATCTATCTTATTTTGCCACTTGAGGAATTGATGGTCCTTGATCTTACCCATGATCTTGTAAATTTGTTCTTTAAAAATCATGTTAATTTCCTAGAAAGCCTTAGATAGGTCTTCCTTGCCCCCATTCTTGGATCTCCCCTTCTGATTCTTACCCCCTTTCTTGGGGATGATTTCTTTATCATTTTCTTTGGTCGCCTTGGCTGAGGGTGACCACATTTTCACCTTGACATACTTCTCATTGCGCGACATAAGGTCAGCGCTGGTGTCTTCCTATTTATTGATGAGGGACTGATGCAACATGGAGTTATGTGGCAGGCCTATTTTGAACGATGATATGGAGACCTGCTCTGAGAAATCTTCAATCGCATTAATGGTTTCCCAGTAGCGCTTGGCATAATCTCGTAAAGTCTCTTAGGGTTTCTCTGTCATAGTGAGGAGGAGTCCTTTTTATTTGTGAATTGCTCGTTATAAACCGAGATATGAAGGCTTCTACAAGTATCTTGAAGTTATTGATTGACTTGTGAGGGTTCCTTTCGAACCACTTTTGGGCGACGTCTCACAGGATGGATGAGAATATATGACACATAATGGAGTCGTTGTAGTTCCATAGGGTCATCGCTTGCCTGTACTAACGTAAGTGATCTATATGATCAGTCTTTCCATCGTATATCTTGAACGTTGGGGCTACGAACTTCTTTGAGGGTCCTTCCTCCTCTACTGCCCATGAAAAAGGGGATTGCATCTGAGTGACAATTGTCCTCCTTTCTAGCTCCTTGGTGGACATATCCGCCCGATTAGCAGGGTATTGATCCATTTCTATCCGGACTAGTTTTCATATATCGTGCATATGACATCCTTCGTCTTGGTTTCGTCTTGTCAAACGTTTTTCATGCCCTAAGTGATCCTGTTCGCTGAACAAAATCCTTCCTCGAGCTGCGAGTTTTGTTCGCCCAAGGGCTAGGCGTCCGGCCACGATACTTGCGGTTATCCCCATAAAGCTCTCGCTCCATTTTTTTCAGGTGTCATTGGAGACGAGCGTTTCCCTCCATCTGGAGGCGTGTTGTTTCTTCTTGTTGATGGGTTCAGTCTTCATAGGCATCGACCAACCTTAAGATCTACATTGATCTGGGTTGATCGTTGCTCTTCTCAAAAGACTGCTTTTGGGGTTAAAATCATGAATGGTTGGCGGTATGATTTTTGTCCCAATAAATCTCAGAGCTACCTTTAATGGGAGCCCAGATCGCAGATCGCTAGCAGTAGATGCACTGTGAGGGTGAGAGATTGATTAACTCATTGGTTTCGATTTACTTTAGAAAAATGAACCGTTTTCCGCAGGTGGCTTCAATTGCGAGTGCAAATAATCACAAGTAATAGATCTAAGCAAGAAAGAAACAGTCAAGGAGTAAAGAAATATCATGACACAAAGGATTTACATGGTTCGACAACTTCCTGTGTCCACGAGGTGTTTATCAGTGTAATTAATTGTTAGAGAGTTTTGTAATCAAGAATTACATGTCCCTATGTCCCGGGATAAGGGTTTTATTTATACAGATAGGAGTGGTTAAGCCTCATTCGAACTCTTCCAACTGTTGATTAGCTCGTTTGCTGATCTATGTTGATATCCTCGGAGATTATAGATATAAAAAATGAACCTCCCACATTAATCCCATGTGACCATTGTCTTGACTTGAGCAATACATTTCATATTTCTTGGTTTAGCCTGTTTGGGCGGCTAAAATATCGGCCATTACCATTTGCACTCCACAGTGCCCACCCTACGTAATTAATTTTCATGGAAAACTCTAAAAGTAAGATGAATGACTTATATTTTTTTCACTCAGTTTTCGTATTTTCATAAAAATAAAACATTTGTCAATCATCTTTCAACTTTGAAATCAAATACATCGTTCGTGGCCAAAATAATATTACAAGAATATATTTAAATAAATAGGCTAGGGAGTAGAATTTCAAGTTCCAAAAAAAAACAAGAATAAATAACTAGTGATATGTTTGTCCCCTTAATTTTGAGGAGGAAAAAATTACAAGCTGTGCCTCCTATCTTCTACTTGAAAAATCTTCTTATTATGGTAAAACGAAAGCTAAACTCAACCATAAAATTTAGAACACAAGAACAAATATAATATTTACATAATTCGATAACTTATCAACATTTCCGGTGTATGTTTTTTTTCTAATAATGAATTTCTCATTGTAGAACTCGATAGATTAGCCTTACCCTAAGAAGATATGCCTAATAAGAACTCATTGACATGACTTTAGGTAAAAAGTAACCACTCTAATGGGAGTAGTAGTGGCAAAATGTGGCCCAAATAATAAAACAATCCATATTAGTCCACTCATCTAAATATGGGGCCCATATTTAAAAGATATAAGTTAAATATGGACCCCATATTCCAAAGCTATGAGTTAAATATGGGCCCATATTTGAAAACTAGGAATCAAATATAGAGCCCAATTTTAAAAGATACAAATCGAATATAATACTCATTTTTAAAAGTTGTGAGTAAAATATGAGTTTTTTTACATATACTTTGAATTGTAATGCTTATTTTAGTAGAAAAATAATGGGTTGGCCCAACCCATATTTGGTCCGCCCATATTTGGCCCAGCCCACATTTAACCCAACCCATATATGGCCCAACCCACATTTAGCCCAACCCATATTTGACCCGCTCAAATTAGGCGCAGCCCATAATTTTGCCAGTGCTAAATGGGAGAAATAAGTGCAATTAGTTTCACAGCTCTTGTTATGGTAATACCTCGTAAGTCATATTCATCTCCTTGGGGCATCTACTAATTTTTTTTCGATTTGAGCCTGATCTAGGTGTACGATAATTCCACTTGAACTGGGTCGGTTCCATTGGAAGACTGAGCTGCTATTGGGTTCAAGACCCACTAGAAATCCACAAGCAACATTATCATCGTATTAAAATTTATTATCTTATTTATGATCAATTTTTTGTGTAGAACCAAAAAGTTTTTTTTTTTTTTTTTGCTAAATTCTGGTTCTGTAAGTGCAATCATTCACGAGAGAAAGAGACGTTCAAACTTTGCCTATGTGGGGTGTAGTGCATTCACTCCTGGCCTCAAAATGGGAAATTAAATAAGAAAGTACCATATAATAATACAAAAAGGCGAAAGTGAAGAACCACACCCCCAAAAATTACGTGTCGGTTTTTAGCTGGCTGCCCTTCACAAATATAGATAACATGCATTACAATTTACAACTATCTTTCTAAAAATATATATTTATACCACGCTTACTTAGTTCCCTTGTATTTCTATTTGTGTCTTGATTGTAGTTTTCCTCGTATTCCTGTGTGTGCATTAAATTTGATAGAATTTGAGGAGTTAAGATATAAGAGTTGTGAAGAACAGAAGAAAATGGGAAAAGTATGCTGCGATTCCGATGATGACTTAGCTCTGCTAGGGCTGGTGGCGGCTCTGGTTATGGCTATGGTCCTCTTTATAATATGCCAACCCCAACCTGCAAGGAGAGTTACAGTCTATCATTCCTGTTGATTTTCTCTCATTTTCCAGGCAGAAATCTATTGAGTGGATTCTTGTTAATGCTATAGCTTTGCATTTCTACTTGTATAATTGCACTTCATCTTATCTCTCTTATGCTTTTGTTTGGTTCTTACTGTGTACAACATTTTATCACGTGTAGAGGGACAATATTAAAAGTACATAGGAACACTATGGATGTGTTTGGAGACCCAATTACATGCTGTTTAATTGGAATTAGGAAATTTTTAGTTCAAATAAATGTCGTGATATCTAAACAGAATTTCGCTAATCTTTGATTCCTCTCATTTAGGACTTCAATATTTGGTTCACAGTTTTAGAAGAATCTCGGATAGACCAAACACTAGCAACGAATTCTACAGGATAGGGAAGAATTATCTAAAAAAACTCGAATTCTATACGGTAGGGAACAAACTTCCGTCCACAAAAGCTCGAGTTAAATGGGTAATAAAATAAACTTTTACAAAAACAATTAAATGCAAACATTAAATTACTTCGAAAAATTTATATTAAATTGAAGGAGACATATAGGAAATCTGGCGCTACTAATTCTACAAATATTTTTGCCAAAACCTTGGGGATTCTTCAATGGATCAAAAGAATAATTAGATACCACTTGTTTGTGAAAGCTATTGTTAGAGTTGAATTCAAAATTATATCAGAATCAAAGAAGCAAAAATTGATAACCAAAATAATAATTAATTTATTTACATAATATATAAACAATAATTAATATATGTATAATAATCCGAAATACGTAGAAACTTACAGGAACAATAAATACATAACTTATTGATTGATGTAAGTCTTGAACACTCTAACCTTAAGACGATATTTATCTTTTGCACTGATACTCTACGGACTCGATGACAAAGGTCTCCCAGGATACAACAATCTGACTTCCAATAGTAGCACTTCAAATTGCAAGCGTCACTGGCGAATCAACAATGAAGAACTCTATTTTTTATAAACAGAAAACCGGACAGACATTAGACAAATTTTTTGTCTTAAAATCAATTATAAAATGAATGACCAAATCACTTATTTATACTAAATAAGTGGCGGTTAAAAATCGGTTGAAACATATCCCAAAAGTCACAACTATTAGGATTAAAAAAATGAAATATCTAAACAGTCAACTGTTCAGAAAATAATGAAAAACGAAATAAATTATGGACCAGAAAATAATAAAATAAACTATAAAAAATTAGACTCATAAATAAATAAAAGGCCCAATAAAATTGACCCCCAAAGCTTATACTTTGACCAAGAAAAAAGCCCAAGGTCCACGACCTACGAGCCCGAGCTCGAGCCGAGCCAGGTCGGGCGGGTGGCGGTGCGTGCATGTGGGCTTGAAAGTTAACCCAAGTCCATGTAAGTCTTCACTCCTTAAAAGAGTTGGGATACTCCAAGGGCACCAGGCCTTTAAGCGAAAATGAGTCATAATATACTACACCCATTTTTCACATTCTTCCTATGTGAGACAAAAGTCTTAACATAATACTTCAACCAAATTTCAAGTTCCAAGTGGGTAATTTTTGCTACAATTTCTCATTCATTAATTTATAATTTTATGCATTTGAGTATACCACATTATACTCCTTGCAGAGGAGAACACGTTACCACTTCGAACCGTCACGAAAGACACGTAGATCCCATATTAAATTGACCCTAAAATTGACCAAAATTTAATTTTGTCAACTCAATTAAATACCATAAAATTCTAACAAGTTTTCACATGAATGGAATTGGTTGGATCAACATGAAAACTATGTAGACACTAAGAGAGATCTATAGAAAAATTCTTGTATCGGGAGAGAGAGTTTTTGTCCTTGAATATTTCCTACTGAGAGACTACCGGATTACTTACTGATCAGTGAATGTGATGTTTTGAACTGTTCAGTGTTTTGTGTAAATCAAGTCAATAGACTTCACATACTAATTTTTCGAACAAAGTTGGTTCTTTCAGTTGTGTTAATTTTGGCCCTGAACAATTCTTGATTTTATGAGTGTTACAGAAAATTTCAACCTTTTGAACTTCTCATAAAAGCGACCCCTTCACACTCACATAGATGACTTCCCATTAAGAGTATCCTATTATACTGATTAGGCCTAATTATTCCATATTTATCCCCTTAATTTCGGTATCTTTAGAATCCTAAATATTGCATTTAGTCCGGATTTATCTCATATTTGTACCACTAATCTTTTTTGTGAGTATTTCATATTTTGTGTATTTCCAATATGTTTTACAAGTAAAAAGTGCAAGTGGATGGAAGAGAAAAGTCAAAACAGTGAAATAATTGTAAGAAAGGAAAGTCAAGGGTATTTCGGTAAAGAACCCGAAGGAGGAGCCAACTAAAAGTTTAAGAACATGAAGTCACGAGAATACTAAAAGAAGCGGCACCCCAATTAGAGCTATGGTGAAAAAGTTACAAGCATTCAAAGTTAAGAAGAATTCTGAAGTGCAAAACTACAATTAAGAGCAAACAAGGCAAAATAGGCATCCTTAGGCATAGAAACTGATCGAATCTCTATGGGTTCGGTCCAAGACGAAATTTTGTATCTTTTTCTGATTTTAGGTAGAGTTATTTGAGTTTATCTCAACCTCTTTACATGAATTTTTACATTTGTATTAGGCCGTTAGGAGTCTTTTGAACTTAGTAGGCATTATTTTTAGGCAACCTATCATTGAGAACAACTTGGAGAAGACCTTTTGTGCTTTTCATCATTAATTCAATACAAGATCAAGTCTTTTCGATTTTCTTCAATTGGTGTGATCTCTTGCATGATATTTGTTTCTTCAATCTTGGTAACATTAATTCATCTCATAATTCTTATTATTTCATCATGATTGCTTGTAGTACAATGTTTATTTATGTAGAGATTAAATATATGTCTAGCCAAACTCATCGCGAGTTAGGGAACATGAACCCAACCCAAGTTTTTGAAGTTGAATACAAAATTTGATATAATTGTATGATTAATTCTTAGAGTTTAATATTTTTATTGGGACCAATATCATAGATCTCTTGACACCGTTTGTCGAAGGTAATCAGAATGTTTGAGAATAAAATATACGTGTCGGTAATTTTATCATTCGCGTTAATTTATTTGTTGACTAAATATTGGACGGATTAACACCCACACATGTTTAGTGCTTCTAATTAGTTTATGTTTTTCTTTTAATTAATTATGTAGTTTTCAAGAATTTTATATTTAGCGAAAATAACCTACGATTCGAGGGATTGGATCCCAACTCCATTTTTTCCCAAAAGTTTTCAAAACCCAAAAATTTCAAGTTCTTGTTTTTCATTAGTTTAAATTACACTTGCTAGCTTAATTTTCGTAGTTAAATAGAACTTTTTTCGAAACAAAAATCATCTTTTCTTTTCTTTGGTGAGTCGATACCTTGATCTTAGAAGTCGACCCTACTATTGTCAAAATGTTATATGTCCTATTCCCTGAGGATTCGGCGCCGACTTATCGAATACCGGATATTACTTGACCGACCGACTTGCACTTGAGTTGTAAGTACACATATAGCACACACATTCTGTGTCGCATCAAGTTTTTGGCGCAGTTGTCGGGGACTAGGTCGAGTTGTAGGGTAGGTAAAATTGATCTAAAATTTGACTCTAATACTTAATAAAAGGAAAAAAAAATCATAAATCCCAAAAAAAATAAAAAATAAAGATGAAAAAATACAAAAAAAATAAATTCTCTCGAGCCCTAAAATGCAAAATACTCAGCTCATTTTAAATGTTGAGCCTATAGTATAACTACCTCCTTCTAGCAATAACACTCCAAACATTTCAAATTTCTGGGTACCACCTCCTACACCGAGTAGTCACACCACGAGTCGAACATCTATGAACTCCGGTGAGGAGAGTAATTCTTCAAGTGTGAGTGCGATGCCAGATCACCCCAGTTTTGGAATGGGAGAGGGAGTGATGTCGCACCTCTCTATAAAAGACCTTCTATACCCGGAGCGAACTATCACTCCGAGATGCATTATATTCTCGTATAATGTGGGGCAATTCCACTTTAGGAACGGGATGATTCAAATTCTCCCTAATTTTCATGGTATGGAGATGGAAAAGACTTATCTCCACATTAGAGAGTTTGAGGAGGAGTGCAAAACATTTAACGATCGAACTTACATCCAAGACATCATACGTCTCAAGCTTCTACCCTTCTCACTTAAGGACAAGACCAAGACTTGTCTTTGGACTTTGTCACCAAACTCTATCAGTATATGAAGAGACATGCAAGATAAATTTCTCCAAAAGTTCTTTCCTACTCACTGGACAAACTCTATTGGGGCTCAAATCCAAACTTTTAAGCAAAACGATAATAAGCCCTTTGATAAGTGTTGGGAAAGGTTCAATGAGCTAGTTAACATTTGACCACATCATGGCTTTGAGAAGTGGAGACACATCTCATACTTATAGCATGGTCCTAGTCTAAGTTCAAAGCAACTCATTGAAACAATGTGTCCGTCAGAGTTCTTCAGGTTAGCTGTCGACGATGCGGAAGCCCACTTTAAGTGTGTGACCAAGAATACTCAATCTTGAGACACAACAAATCTAAACACCCAACCCAAAGCTAGAATTATGTCCACAACTCCTTCCACGTCTGGACTCTACCACTTAGACAAGGAAGCCGAGTTGAAGCTTAGAATTAATCAAATAGCCAAGTGTCTAGAGGACGTGGTAGAATCTAGGAGGAGAGATATATCTAGCCCATCTCGAGCTTTAAAGGAAGATATTTGTGCGATTTATGAGGCGGGACATTTAACGAAGGAATGTCCAACTATACCCGCCTACAAAATTATGCTTCAAGAGCAAGTTAAAGCGGTGGAATCTTATAAAGGGAATTTTAACGCCCCTCATAGGAATTATTTTAATCCCTCATGGCGGAACAATACCAATTTCAATTATGTGCTACCGAACGCGGCGATGAACCCAAATCAACACGCTAACCAATAACCATCTCCACTCCCACCTTACCAACAAGTGCCACCTATGCAAGCGCCTCCTCCCGCACCTTATGTGATCCCAAAATGAAAGAGTCTAGAGGACACTCTTTCTCAATTTATGTAAATTCAATCAGCGATAAATACCCAAAATACTCAAAATTTTGCTGACTTAAAGGCATCGCTTTCTATGTTTCATTCCTTTTTAAGTGTTCAAGAGAAGGGGAAGTTTCCCACCCAAGGCTAACGATCTCTCCAAGGACAAACCTGGGTGAGCTCTAATACCTATGAAAATCACGAGCAATGTTAAGCAGTAACCACTCTACATAGTGGAAGATTTGTTAACTTGTCACCTCCTCCATAGGATATACAAAACGACAAGGAGGTGTCGCTCCGCACGAAAGAGGAAGAAGATGCCCCTTGGAAGAGAGTGGGAAAGAAGACACAGTTGGGACCAAAGTGGTAGTGAAACCCCCTACAGCAGCACTATACCCTCAACGGTCGGTCCCCTTCCTAAAGGGGCCTCCCATGATGACATTTTAGAGGTGCTAAAGCAAGTGAAGCTAAAACTACCTTTTCTTAAGGCTATAAAGCAAATTCTCGCGTATGTTAAGTTATTAAAGTACTTGCTCATGGTGAAACGTAAATTAAAGGTAAGGAAGACAGTTTTCTTAGCACAAAATGTGAGTTCGGTACTATTGAGTGACCTCCCACCCAAGTATAAAGATCTGGGTGCCCCGACCATTTCGTGCATTATTAGAGATAATAAAATTGAGAGGGCTTTATTGGATTGATGGGAAAGTGTCAACATTCTACCCTATTCCATCTATAGAAAGCTTGATTTGGGAGATCTTAAGCCCACCAAAATTACTCTCTAACTTACGAATCGTTTTGTGAAGATACCCCGTGGGGTAGTTGAGGATTCGATCGACCAAGTTGAGACTTTCTACTTCCCGATAGATTTTATCATTTGGGACATGGGTCCCTCCTCCCCATCTAGTCATCATGTTTTCGTTATTCTTGGACTCACTTTCCTAGCCATGGCTAACACGTTGATTAATATGACACTTGAAACGAATATCTACAATATCATCAAGAAAAAGGGTGATGAGGACAATTTACACGACACGAATCTTATTGAGGATAGTACACGAAAAATTTAAGGATAATAATTTTGAGGATCCACATGAGGCATGTTTAGTAATGACTATCGAGAGAGAGAGGTAGTATTCCGAATTTTATCGAGAGATGCATATGATAAGGGAAACGCTGGGTGAGAATGAATTCAAGTATATCCAAGAAGTGAACAACGTCACTTCCCCATAGGATAGTGACATCACCTATCTATGTGCTTGACCACATGATTTGTCTTTAGATATAAGTCTTGAAAATTTTGAGAATGATTCGGCCCGATTGATAAAGATCTCACTATTGAAGTCCAACTATTATTATATTCATTTTATCACTTAGATGAGAGTGAATGGAATGATACGATAGATCAATTCCTTTTTTGTGAACGTGCACCCAAGCTTTTCAAAAGTATGTTGAAACGTAAGGTTTAGCTATCAGTGATAAGATGGTGGAAAAGTTCATTCGAGCATTGCCACCTAGTGACGTATGTTTTATCATATCGCGTTGCCCTTTTCCACCATGTTGACTGTGCCATTTGATTTTTTGGATGAGATCGAGGACATGAATAGAGTATCATCTGATTTGGAGCTCAATTTTTTCATTCTCGAGTTTGAGAAAAATCTAGGCTTAGCGTGTCATTCAAAATTTTACTATGATAGTCTCTTTAAGTCTGACCATTTATGTTATAATGCAAATTTGCATCTTGATAGTTTCACTCACCTCATTCACTATGTGCCTCCATGTGTATACTTTGTTTATTGAGTTGACTCCAAATTGTTCAGACTTTTTATTTGTGATGTTGAGGAGTGCAGACAATTTTATTGTTGGACCCCATATGTGGGGATGAGTAAGTATTTAGAGAAGAGGTTTTCGTACCCCCGATGTGTATGGGGTGAGTTTGTATTGTATTTTTGAGTCATGCGAGTATGTAGTGTGTTTAGGAGTGAGTTGAGTCAGTTTTAGCAAGAGAAGAACGCTTTTGGCTTTGTTGAGATCTGTCCTGAGAGTGCGAAACATGAGAATGCGGTGAAATTTGAGTGTTTTTCGTCAATATTGGTGATTGTAGATTGAACGGTGAGAGTTGTAGGACCCCACACCCCCATGCCCGAGAGAAAGGAGAAAAATGGGAGAAAAGTGGGTTTGACAGAAAGTTGAATTGAACTAGTTCGGTCTTAGTGGCGAATCGGTTCCCTAATCGAATCAGTTCGATCCTAGGACCGAACCGGTCCTGGGCAAACTAGTTCATTCCCGTGGTGTGCTAACACACAATTTCCTCCCCATTGTTTCACTTCCCTCCAACCTTTTCAACTCCCCTCCCTCCCAATTCACCCCCTTCCCTCCATATTCTAAAATATAACCAAATAAATTCTCCCCACCCCAAAAAACTTCCATTTCTCATTTTCCCTCCATTTTGACCTAAAACCCTTTCCTTTCCTGTCATTTCACCCCCTGCTACTTATAAATACCACACCCTTACACCAACTCCCCTCACAACTCAAATATTCTCATCCCTCCTACAAACTATCTCAAGTTCCTAAATTTGCCTCTTCCACATGGCTCCCAAGACCTATGTCAAGAAATATGACTCCGACAAAGCGGAGAAAGAAAACGAAGCCCGGCAGACATTTCGTTCGATGGAAGAAACAAATTGGTGCCATGAATATTTTAGCAACCAACGCACCGTCTTCACCGAGTGCAAAGTCATTTAGAACCAATTTCCTACGGATGTCACCTACTTATTTTCTCGCTTCGGGTGGAAACATTGGTTGGCCAAAGACTCGGATCCCGCCTATGAGGGCGTCGTTCTATAATTTTACGGCTCCCTAATTCGCATATCCAAAGTACACTATGAGGCTTACATTGATGGAAAAACGATCCCACTCACACTCTCAATCATCAAGTAAAAAATGTGCGCGGTGGAGGTAACATTCTTGGATCGCCCCACATACCCATATCAGGGCCTGAGCTTCACTTGTCCCCAATGCTCTAAGCGATGGGCCATCGATACTCCATGGACCCAAGAGAATTTTCCCTCCGAGAAACTCTCGACCCTTGTTCGTTTGTCCAACTTGATCATATGCGACACCATCCTCCCCACCAAAAATGATTTAGTAATACATCTTTGTAAAGACATATTTTACTTAGTCCTGTTTACTTTAGAGTATGTCATATACGGCTACAACCATCGAAGATTTATTCAAGTTCAATCATACATCAAGATGGATCCGAATATCAATATTTCTCAATAAAAAAGCCTCTGTAAGATTAATTTTAGTAAGGTTGTGTTTAAGTCCCTTTACGGTTCATTAAAAGTGTTGGGATGATTTTTCTAAACTGTTTTTAAACACCTGAGGGGTTGTTTTTCTTCAAAAAAATGTTATTTAAGTGTTGAGGCAGAGTTTTAATAAGGTTTATTTTTCCTTAATATCGTTCAAACGACGTGTCTATGTCATTTAAACGACAAGGCACAATCGCGCGAACGAAGTCTTCAAACGACATGCTATGTCACGCGAAGCCTCATGAGAATCTCGTGTGAAGAGTTTCATCAGACGATGCACACTATTTTTCTTTTAATTCCTCGTTTGATACCTCGCGCGAAGTCGCTTAAAGCAACATCACAAGTCGTTCGAACGATAGGGCGATCTTGTTCGAGCAAAGTCATCGACTTAACTTTTTTATAAATAACGTGTTAAATGAGTCATTTTTTCTTAAGAAGACCTGATGTTTTTGATACATGTAAACTTCAAAATACAGAGCAATTTTTGTCTTCTTCATTTAGGGTTTAAATTTTTTTTTTTCAATTCACAAAAATCCCAATAGTTTAGTGAATTATTTTGGAGCCCAAGATACAATCTTGTTGAAGTTTCTCTTGTAGAGAGGGTAAATCTACGGGTGACGACTGCCTGTCATTAGGAGTAGTCGTGGGTGTTCCTGGCTGATTCAGAGTTGCGTTTTTTTATGGGTTATTGCGGTTGATCCATTTCTAACTCTAGGTTGAGTGTATGTGCGAGTGTATGCGGATATCCATTGTAGATTTTATTATGTATGTAAGTTGCGATTTACTTTTGCATAGTGAAATAAAAAGGTTTTCCCTTTTGGGTATTTCTTGAAATCTGTGTCAGCAATTTATTTGTGATGGTTTGATTTTATCCACCTAGATGTATGTGTTAGGGTTTAAATAAAACTGGTTTAAAAATTGACTCCAATTAAGTAAGTTTAAATTGGAATTTGTGAATTGGTTGAAATCGATATCACATGGCATTCTCAAATTGGTATCAGAGCGGGTTTCTATAATTTATCGAGTGTTCCTTATTTTTTTCTACAAAATTTGTGTGATAGTGATTTTTTTTGAGAAATCTGTTTTGTGAAAAGTCGCAATTTTTTCGTTGGAACACTTACATAATCAGATGCCCATTATTGGCGGGTCTAATTATGCCTACTGGAAAGCCCGTATGAAATTATAGTTAAAGGCCATTGATGAGCGCATTTGGGTTGTTTGTGAAAGAGGGTGGACTCCTTCCACTGTCACCACTAGTAATGTCACGAATCTTAAACCTGTGACAAACTTGACTAAGGATGAGTTTAAATGGAGTACTTTTAATTCTCATGGGCTAAGCGCAATTTTTGGTGCCAGCACTCCTGAAGAGTTCCGACATATCATGACGTACACCACATCAAAAGAAGAGTGGGATGTTTTACAATTTACCCATGAAGGAACAAATGCGGTCAAAGAGTCTAAAATTTAAAATTTAACTACTCAATTTGAAAGGATTACCATGCTTGAATCTAAGTGTTTTGATGACTTTTACGCACGTTTGTCTAGAATTGTCAACACTATTTTTAATCTTGGTGAGCACATTCCTAATGCACTAGTGGTTAAAAATATTTTGAGATCGTTTCCTAAATATTTTACCCCGAAAGTGACAGTTTTTAATTCCTTAAGGAATTTGATCAATCTCAAGTTAGAAGAGCTGGTAGGAGACCTCCAGACATATGAAATTAACATGTTTACTGACACTTTCAAGCCTAAGGATAAAGGGGTAACACTTAGATCCCAGTCTAGGAAAGGAGAGGAAGTGTCCAAGAGAGAGAAAAAAAAGAAAGTGAGAGTTTGTGAGTTCGATTTTAAGGGCGAGTTTGATTTTGATGATGTGGCCATGCTTGCTAAAAAAATTTAAATAATTCTCAATATTTGCAAAGAAAATTCTTCCAATAAAAGATTTTTTGAGGAAAATAAAAAGAAAGATGAGGCCAAAGAGAGCGGTGAGAAAGATAGAGAGAAAGAGGAGAGTGTTTTGAGTGTGACGGTAGAGGGCATAAGGCGTTTGAGTGTCCCATTAGGCTAAAAAGAAAGGGCAAGAAGATTGACATGCCAACCACTCTTAGCGAAGTGAGGAAAAAGTGAAGGATTCTGAGGATGAGTCTTCACATGGAATGTGTGCAGCATTTTTAACTAGTTACGTGAGCACACCTAGTTGGTCCCATGACGATGATATATTCGTGCACCTGAGACCCCCGAGAATTATTTGAGTGTTTCTAGTGAGTGTGAGAGTGAACTACAAATTACGTTTAGAGATTTGTAAGCTGAGACCTTAAACACTAAGAGGTTGAATAAGGATTTAGGTCTTAGGGTGAGAGATTTGGAGAGAGAGATAAAGAGTTTGAGGGGATTTGAGGCGACGATGAGTTAACTCGAGAAGGTGAAGGTTACTTTGAGTGAGTAGTTGATCATCATAGATCGGGAAAATAGTGAACTTGAAGCCCCTATGGTTCAATTAAAGAGATATCTTAAAAGATCATGAGAAGTAAAGGTCAATATAGAGGATACATCTAAGAAAGTTGGAAAGATGCTCCTTGGTCCTGCTTTGGATAATGTTGAGAGACTAGGAATAGGTCATGATGGTGTGTCCACTTTTCATGTTGCACCCGAGCCGATTCCCGAGTTTATGATTGTTCCATATGGATCTCAACCCAAACCACCTAAGAGTCCCGTTCCGAATAGGAGAGTGAGTCCTAGACGTTTTAAGAGAGGTGTTCTTAGTCCCATGTATGCTTGCACCCATTGTAAAAAAGAGAGGACACCTTAGGGAATTTTATTTTAAGTTGGGTAGTGTCACATAGAGTTTTGCCACGTGTGCCTACACACGCACCCACACCCACACCCACACATGATGCTATAGATGATTACATGAGATAGTTTTCACACATTAGGGAGCAAGTAAAGTTTTTGGTCAAGACTTCACATGAATGGATGGATATTTTCCATAGTATGTCACCCTCTTTGGAAAGCTCTACCGCACCTAACGGTTGAGGTTTAGACTTGTTTACTAGCATAGGATGATTTTCATGATGATATTTTATGCCCATTGCTAGTGTGTACCATTTTTGTATTCATATTTTCCATTTTTGATATATTTTTCGAATAACCAAAAAGATTTTTGTTTTTGAAATTTTTTGTAAAAAATACAAAAATATTTTTTATTTTTTTTGAGGACCCCCCCCTAAAAAAATAAAAATAAATTATTGAAGGATATATTGGTAGTGTATATCGACAGTATGTACGGAACACCTTTTTTTATTCGATCTCTCGTGAGTGGTTTTAGCATATACACTACCAGTCTTGTTTACATTAGAGTATGTCATATACCGCTACAACCGTCGAAGATTTATTCAAGTTCAATCATGCTTCAAAATAGATCCGAATATCAACATTCTTCAACATAAAAAGCCTCTACAAGATTAATTATGGTAAGGTTTTGTTTAAGTCCCTTTACGGTTCATTATAAGTGTTGGGATAATTTTCTAAACTGTTTTTAAACACCCGAGGCGTTGTTTTTCGTCAAAAGAATTTTTTTTAAGTGTTGAGACGGAGTTGTTATAAGGTTTATTTTTCGCTAATGTTGTTAAAACGACATGTTTATGTCGTTCAAACGACAAGGCATAGTCGCGCGAACGAAGTCTTCAAGCAACATGCTATGTCAGGCAAAGCCTCGTGAGAAGCTCGCATGAAGAGTTTCATCAAACAACGCATTTTATTTTGGTTTTACTCCTTTGATACCTTGAGCAAAGTCGCTTCAAGCATTATCACAAGTCATTTAAGAGATAAGGAGATCTCGTTCGAGCGAAGTCACCGACTCAACTTTTTTATAAATAGCGTGTTAAATGAGTCATTTTTTTCTTAAGAAGACCGGACGATTTTCGATACAAGTAAACTGCAAACTGAAGAACGATTATTGTCTTCTTCATTTAGGGTTTAAAACTTTTTTTTTCAATTCACAAAAATCTCAATAGTTTAGTGAATTATTTTGGAGCCCAAGATACGATCTTATTGAAGTTTCTCTTATAGAGAGGGTAAATCTATGGGTGATGATTGCATGTCATTGGGAGTACTCGTGGGTGTTTCTAGTTGATTCAGAGCTGCGTGTTCTTGTGGGTTGCTGTGGTTGTTCCATTATTGAATCTAGGCTGCGTGTCTGTGGATATTCATTGCAGATTTCAATGTGTATGTAAGTTGCGATTTACTTTTGGATAGTGAAATAAAAAGGTTTTCCCTTTTGCATTTTTTCCTTAAATATGTGTGTCAGCAATTTAATTATGATGGTTTGATTTTACCCACCTAGATGTATGTGTTGGGGTTTAAATAAAATTGTTTTACAAATTAACTCCAATTCAATAATTTTAAATTGGAATTTGCGAATTGGTTGAAATCAATATCACATAGCATTCTCAATCTTTGGCACGAGACCTTTCTTTACTTTTTATTCGACATGGAGGTTAAGAAATTACTCGCACACATTTATTTATATGAGATTACTTTCTTAGCTTATGATGGCATGGAAAAAATGTCACTTCCTTATGCCCACTTTATTACTTCACTTTGCATCGAAGCGGATGTCCTTGTGTAGGGCCATTGAACCTGCGAGCCCAAGTCCATCAATGCCACCTCCCTTAGTCGAAGCAACACCCAAATCCAAAATGTTCAATCTCCCCCAGAGCCCATTTTTGAAGATGTTCAAATGGGGGAGGCTGCCAAAAAGGAAGACGCCGAGGAGAACGAAAAGGAAAGTGGGGAGGAAGGGGACTTTCATGAGGATGTCCAAGGTGAAGACGATCCGGTCGACCCAGATTTTGAGACCGACTTTGATGAACACGCCTTTAATACAACGATCATTAATCGTCGTATGGATCAACTTAAGGCCCATCTTGACAGGTTTATTTTTGAGTAATGGGACGACCTTGTCGACTACCGGAGAGACACCCGGATGATAATGCGGCTTCAAGCCGATTTGTACTGACTTAGCATGGGCCCTGGATCCCAATTTCTGAATTACTATCGGGACTCATATGCTCGTGGTTCGGACGAGCCCAAACCCCATCATTAGCTCTCGTGGATGTGTATTTTCCTTTTTATTATGTAGGTTGTTCATTTTGTTTGGGTGTATATTTTAAAGGAACTATGTAATCAGTCTCTCTTGTTAATGAAATGGTATTTGAGTTTATTATTATTTGTTAGCATTTTAAATTTTATTTGTTTTATATTTCGCACTCTTTCTTATCTTATTTAAATTTCAGTCATTTTCTTTGAGGACAATGCAAAAGTCTAAGTTAGGGAGGTACAAGTGCGTCTTTTAAACTTCACAAATTTTAACATGACCAAAATTTAGGAAAATGTCAAAAACTCTAAAAAAAATTGAAAATTTTCAAAAAACCATCAAAATATTTTTTTTCAAAATAAATAAAAATTGTATTTTAAAATCTATAAAAATATCATTAAATTTTTGTTTGAAGTCTCAATATGTAAAAAACCATTGCACTAAGCTGAAACTGATCAAAAACGAAAATTGAGTGAAAATTGACGACTTATATGAATAAGTGTGGAGATTTTAACCCAGTGAGATTTTTTGTGACTATCCTCACTTTCGAGTAATTAAAACAACTAGAGTTAAAAATAACCTTAAAGTTCTTTTAGTGATAAAAATTTGTTGTTGATCTCTAAATCTTTATTTTATCGGTTACGAAAAACGAGTGAAAATATTATTTTGAAAATGAGCTAAAATGTCTCAAAAATAAAAATAAATGTTGAGACGCATATGGTAACTTGATTACTAATTATGCCACATGAAGTTAGGCCATCGTTTGTTCACCCAAAAATATTACCTATACAAAGTCATGAAAAATATCCTTTTTAAAGCCCACTTGAGCCTAAAAATGATATCGTTTTCACTTGTTAACCTGAAAAACTCAAATTGGCTCGGAGTTGTGAAAGTAAAAAATTTGTAAATTAAGTTCAAATGGTACATAAAAGGGGCAAAAAAATAGAAAAATGCTCAAATAAATATAGAAAGGAAAAAAAGAAAAAAAATAAGAAAAATATTAAAAATAGAAGGAAGAAGAAAAGAAATCGAGAAGAAACTGAGCAAAATCTCGAAAATGCCAACAGACAATTCACAAGAAAATTTTCCAACTCCGAAAATTTCCAAACACTTTCATTATTACCCCAAATGCCCTTAACTTGAAAATTTCCTGACCGAGTATGAATAATGAAGTCAATTACCACGCGAAGAGCTAAACTTACAAAAAGATCAGAAAGAGACAAAATAGTGCAAATAAAGATTGATGTTTTTCGTTTTTCAATGATCACATATTGTTCATGAGATCGTATTCACCATTAAAATTTTTATCTTCCAAATTGTGTGCGTGAACTCGGGTCCAATTATATTTACTCTTAATTTTGCCCACACCAAGAGAAAAAGTCACAATCTGAGTGATATTTTTTGTGAGAGCATTCCGTGAAAAATTGAATCAAGGAGAACTTTTCGAAATGTAATATAATGATCAATCGATAGTAGTTAACAGTTAATTTTTGGCTTCGCACACACACACACACACACTATGAATTGAGATTTATCGAATAATTTTTTTTTTGATTATTTTTCTGGAATTGAAATTATATGATTTTTTTAATTATTTTGATACTTTATTTGAGTCGTATCATGCGATAAAAGATGAATTTTGTGGGTAAATTCACTACAAACTCTCACTAGACACCACTCGTCCAACTAGGGTAACCTAGGGATTTAACGGCTTGTTGCATACGCTAAATGACATCGCTTGCACACGAAAAGGTAATATATTCTGTAGTTGTTTGGAGGTTTTCTTAAACTCTTTTTCTCATTTTTTACATTGCTCGGGACTAGCAACGCTCTAAGTTAGGGGGATTTGATTAGGCTTAAATATTCTATATTTATCCCCTTAATTTCGATATTTTTACTGTCCTAAGCATTGTATTTAACTCGAACTTATCTCATATTTGTGTTACTACCTTTTTGATGAGTATTTCTTATTTTATGTATATCAAATATGTTTTACACGTAAAAAGTGCAAGTGGAGGAAAGAGAAAGTTCAAAACACTGAAAGAATTGTGAGAAAGAAAAGTCAAGGGAATTTCGATAATTTTTCAAACAGAACCTGAAGGAGGAGCCAATTGAAAAGTATAAGAACTCAAAGTAATGAGAATATTGGAAAAAACAACAGCCCAATCCGAGCTACAGTGAAAAAGTTACAAGCATTAAACGTAGAGAAGAATTCAGAAGGGCAAAATTGTAATAAAGAGCAAACAAGGTAAAATAGGCATCCTTAGACTGAGAACCTGACCGAATCGGTTCTGCCAGATGCACTAGTTCACTCCATAGGTTCGCTTGTGGATTTGGTTCGATTTATGGGTTCGGTCCAAGATGGGATTTTGTATATCTTCCTAGATTTTAGGTAGAGCTATTTGAGTCTATCTCAATTACAAGAATTTTTACACTTGTATTAGGTCATTAAGAGTCTTTTGTGAAAATCTCATTTCTTCGTGTTGGCTCAATTTTGAGACAGATATTTTTTTTATGTGCTCTAGCATTATTTTTTATTAAGATCTATTTTTATATATATTATAGATCAGATTTTCCTGTATTGATTTAATATATAAATTATTTTTGATAAAAATAATTTTTGTGTAGTATGCAAATTGTTAGGGTTAAAATACACTGTCTTATGTATTTTTTCTCGTGTGAGTTTTAATATTTTTTTTGAAATTAAAATTTTATTTTATATTATAAGTCTTATATCTTATTTGACTTGATATGTAAAATATTTTTTTATGTTCAGTAATTTTTTTTTGTGTATTTGTAACATTGTTTTTGAATTTTCATGGGTTAAATTGTACATTGTATTAAACATAAAAATTTGTTTAATTAAAACATTTCTTACCCTACATTACAAAGGCAACCCATTGTTTTTTTGTGCCGTTGGTTTTGATTCAAAACCATTTATGGTTTTGAGATTGGTTAGCTCGAGGTCTGCCTTGCGTGTTTTGGTTGTCAAACTTGTCTCCTTGTGTTTGATGATTTTACCCCCATTTTTGTTGGTATTTTCGGTCATACCAAGGCTGATTCGTTTGAGCCTTTATTATCTTCATTTTTTGGACTTTGAAGATAAAGTTTTCTATTTTTCTTTCTCTCTCCCAAGACTGCCGAACATCTCCTTTTCTCTTTTTATTTTTTGGAAACCCATTTTGCTTGAGAGCTCTAAAATCACATCTCATTTTTTTCTACTCAAACCTTTAACCGATTTCACATATACTCTTTGGTATTTCAAAGTTCCTCTTGAAATTTATAGGTTTGAGATACAAATTTGGGGTTTACGATTTGAGGTTTCCAGTGGTGTGGGTTTTTCCGTTGGCTGATTTTTTGGTGGTTATTTTTCTGGTAGAAGGCTTTTCTGGTATTGCCTTGTTCTGGTGGCGAGAGTTTTCGATGACCTTGCTTTGTTTTTCCCGATGACCTTGTTATTTTTGGGCGACCTCATTTTCTTTTGGCGGTTCGTTTTTTTTGAAGTACCTATATTTTCTCTTTATATATATATATACATACACATATACATACTCATTTTTTTAGCTGAGCTGTATATGTGAGTTTCCCTTCTCTTTCTCATTTATATATATACTAGCGGAATGCCCGTGCCTGAAGGCACGACGAAATTTTCCAAAGTTTTAAATGTTCAAACAATTTAAGTAATTTTTATAACACAAATGTGAAAACGATTTATAAATTTGGGCCAAATTTCTTTTGTTTATAGGACTATCCACCCTATTAAGAAATAAAAATAATCCACAACAATACTAATAGTCCGTATTGGACCTCGCATAAACATCATAGCCGTCAAATACAAATTAATGTCATAAAAAAATTACAACACAAATATGTAAATATTTTAAAAAATCTGGACAGAATGTCCTTTGTTTATAGGACTATCCATCCTATCAAAGAAATAAAAAATAATCCAAACTATCACAATTATACCATTATGAATAAAACAAATTATCAAATGAACATCTAGTTCAATATAAACTATTGTAATCAACAATTTCTTCCAAAGGTCTATGGGAGTTTTTGGTGCGAGACAATGTAGTCTTACCACAACTGGGGCACTGCACAAAACAAACAAACAAATAAACAATTATGTTCATACACAATCTGACCATACATATGATAAAACATGCTCATACATTATGTTCATACACAATCTGACCAAACATGTGCATATACAAACACGTTTATAGATTATCTTCATACACAATATGATCAAACATGTCGATACAAAATATTATAAACGTGTTCATACTACTAAACTTATGCAACACAAATATTCCATGATTACAACATACACCCTCACAATTAATATTACTAACCATGATTTCAGTTAACTAAAATATTGGACTTGCCAATATAATAATTTTAAAACACACAAAAGAATAATAGAGCTCCATAACAGAAACTTGAATTCAGGGAAAACATGGTATAGTTATATCATTATAAAAAAATTAAAAACCTTTTTGTACTAAAGGTATGCTTAAGTCGTGAATGTCCTAAAATGAATTATATTTTAAATACTAATCGAGAATTTTCATTTGTAACAAAAAAAGTCTTATTCCTCAAATAGATTAAAAATATGGACCTCAAATATCCCGACGGTACGTTGGCTTGTTGTAATTATCCAAAAATATTTATCTCAAATATCATTAACATTAATTTTATTTAATTATCTCAACTTCATAAAGCATAAAAACTACAAATAGATGAGATACCTAATGCCATTCAACCTAAATCACATTTCAAGTGACCAATAAATTAAACCACCTATAAAAAAGTTATAATTGAATTATTACATAAAATAAAATAATAAAAAAACTACAAAATTCAAATAAAGTAATGTATCCCCATTTCTAACTCCAATAATTTTTCCAGTCATTTGAATTGGAATATATTCATGTTCATAACATCTTCAACTATACAAAACCAACCATCTTCATTAGTTTCCCGACGGTATTGAATGTGAAAAAATTTAAAAATTCCATGATGTTGTCTGCATATTCTTATACTTCAAGAATCAAAACGGAACAAATATACCAACAATCTCCCTACAAATAACGTAATTTAGGAAGAAAAAACATCACCTCTTGTCTGGAAAAATTTTAAGACTCTGTTGAAGCTGAACCCGATTCATCGGATCCAAACAAATTAGATTGAATCATCAATGGTCGAGGTGCTGTTGCCTACGATGATTTTGAACTAAAGGATTGGTCGGGTCCGTGGTCATTTTGGACTGAAGAGCTGCCTCCAAAGATTTTGGATGGGATTAGAGTCAGTTTTGGACCAAAAGGTTGGTTAGAGGTGGTGTTATATGTGCTACATCCCTCTGCTGCACACCTGGAAAATAGAGAGAGAGAAAAAATTAATTGATACGACAACAAATCGGTAAAGTGAGAGGATATGATAAATAGATAGATCATACATGGGAGTTAGAGAAGAACTATAAGATTTTGTATATCTACAGAAAGAAGATGCAAAAGTAGAATATCATGTCAAAATAAATAGATAGATCTTCCCAAAAGGAAATTACCACTTCCTAATTCAATCTAAGCTTTTATAGTGTTGTCATCTTCTGCATATAAAGTTGAAATTTCCATTCAGTCCTTCAGTTCATGTATGTGTGTGTGTGTATGTGTGTGTTATACCTGATGTCTTCTCAGGCCAGCATAGCTCAAGCGACAAACTGTTTAACCATGAAGCACCTAAAATTAATGCAAACAAAATAATCATAATCAAATAAGTGGATACTAAAGTATTTCGTCTAATAATCATTGAATAATTTCCAGATGAGAAAAAAAGAATCAGATTTTGAAAATGAAACATTTTTTTTTGTCAGGGAAAAACATTTTTCATTGCTCAAGAGTCATAGCACATCCCGAACCTAAAGCAACAATATTACAAAACAAAACCGAAACCAAATTTGCTACTCAATTAGTCATGTAGAGTGCCCAAAATGTCCTGATCACTAAACAAATGAAACTCTTTGTCACCGAGCTTAACTTGAGTACCACCGTATTCAGGCAAGAGAACAGTATCACCTTTCTTAACAGCAACTGGGATGATGTTTCCAAATTTATCACGGATGCCTGGTCCCACCGCCACCACTTTCCCGGAGTTAAGGTTAACTTAAAAATGAAACATATGTTGACAATCACCACTAAGGAACAAATGTAAGCCTTCAAATCACAAAATTACACTTGCAACACATTTGAAGAAATGTTACTAACCTTCACTTTTGAAGAAATGTTACTAACCAAAAAACTAAGCACAACATTTGCAACACAGTTGATACATAAGAAAGTATCAGAAGTGTAGCATCTTCAACAACTTCATAGTAACCCTGATTAGAATCTTAAAGCCACACAAAGTATGTCTGCAATACTAATATATCATGTATTAATTTAAGAATACCTTCATTGCATCATCGTGTACAAATATATCGGGTACTAATATATCAGGTATTAATTCTAATAAGGAAAATAAATCAGTGAATGAACAACTCAATTTATAGAATAGATTCAAGATTCCTGTGAATACCAAAGTACACAACTAACAACTAAATTTTAAGCACATACACACACACAATGAAATAATTTCACATTTTAAGAACATGCCACCATTAATAGCCCTCTACAATGCCAATCCTGTCTGTGGCATTTGTTTAAAATAGTATAGACAAAGAATGTTTGATAAACATACATGGGTAGGCAGAAAGGTAACATATATATTTAGACTATTACCACATATTAGATTATTATAGTCAATGAAATGTTGATTTGTCTTACCACGTATTTATTTGGTCTTGGATCACCACTTGAAATAAACAAAAGTACGAAGTGTATACTTAGAACATCAATTTATTTTAATTGTTCATAATGCTACTTAATTTATAGGTAATATAAATAATACGATAACAATAGGAAGGAAAAATAAAGAAAAGTCATAAATTTCATTCATTAAGGTAAATACAGAGAATTTGCATTACAATACAAAAAGTCATGTCTATGAATATCGTATAGACTTTTAATAGACAACTGAATAGGGGAATTGTCAATCCATCTAACATTCCAATTAAGAACTAACATGAAGAAGTATGAGAAAAATGCCCAACAGATTACTTAAGAAGTTGTCATACTTCTTCATGACAGTAGACATTTTTCTAGTTCAAAACAATTTTTCTCATTTATTTATGCTACTATTATTAGAGTCCAAAACAAACGGCATGTGCTACAACAACCAGATCTGCAAAACAGCGGGAGAGAAAGCTATAAGAACTGTGCAACAACAATTGAATCTACGAAACAATAACCGAATCTGCGATAAACACGTGGATATTGCTACCTAAATGAGCTGTAGAAAACTTTCGAAAAGAAAAATCCATACCTACTATTATTATGTAGTAACGTGATGTTACAAAAAACATAAAGTATCCTCAGACAGATCTTCCTGCACCCAAACAGAGTACATCTTTTAACCCTACTCCTGCACCCAAATAGAGTACATGTTCATAGTAACATAATTGACAAAAAAATTACAATGCCCAAACAATCAATGGTCAAATATACAGTTAATGAAATTTAACATCAATATATATATATGTTCATTCATACTCTTCCAAACAACAACCAACATCAATATAGTTCACAAAATGTATAAGCACATATTATACAAAAATTTAACAAAAACGATAAAAAGAATGTGGGATAAGCTCATATCAAAGGCAACTGATAATTAAAATTGAAGTATTAGATATATATAAATGTATGATCATGTGCAACTAACAATACTTTTTGCAAAATAACTATAACGGTGGAATACGCATAATTCTTGAATCATTACATTAGCTGTTGTGGATGGTATGTGGGATTTGATGAACCAACATTCCTAAGAGAAGTACTATAATAGTACTACGGATGACAATGAAAATTCTAAAACAACAAATATTACTCACTGAAAGGAAAAGAAAAGATGAATAAACATCAATAAAAATAGAAAACACTTACCAAATGTTGGAAATGATCTAGGTGGTGTTCTAGAATAAGGAAATATTTCAGCTGTGTATTTTTCATCAACATGATTAACACTGGAACTGCTGGGTCGTTCAATAGAACCATATATTGATAAAGATTGGTATTTGTTTGGAGATGAAATGGTTCGTGGGAGATTTTCTAGGGGCACCTCGGGCAGCATAAGTGGTCTATAATTAGATTTCCCTTTAGTTGGATTTACAAATATTATACATGATCGGAACTTCAGATTCGATATACTTGACCCCTGCATGTTTATTAGTCTTGTAACTTAGGAACTGCAATAGAAACACTATAAACATTTATCATTTTTTTATTATGTTATTTCAATTAAAGAGTCAACCTACAGTAACATGTAGAGTTAGCATCCTAATTCAAGACAAACTCAAAAAGCATCAAGATACCACTATAAATTGTCAAAAAAATTTCAGGAACTGTTCTAGTCGACGACCCCAACAAATAAGGACCATACTTAACATGTATTTCCATGGCACAGTAATTCTATACAACATACATAAATATAGAAATTCGGATGAATGCGACTTCCCGAAAGTGATTAAATCAGTTTCCCTCGCCATCTAATCTTATGATAGAGGTGCCCTTTGGGTATCTTTGTAAATATACTAATAAGTCGCTCTTATAAAATGCGTATACGATGGGAGTAACACTCAAATATCTTACAACTTAATATCCTTCAAACCAATCGAATAATTAGTAATATATATAAAAGTTAGAAACAAAAGTTATTCACCGAGTAATTAATATACCTTTTCCAATCTCAGTCACTCTAAACCATCGCAGAACCTATTTCATATGATGAGAGAAACATAGCAAAGAGGAGAAAAGTGAAAAAGTATATTTTAGATTCATTTTCACTTCAATAAGGCTTGAAATGACCTATTTGGAGCCTTAGAGTACACCATTACAAAAGAGTAAATCAATTATTATAGGAGCATTAAGAGGAGATAATTTAAAGTCTGTCAGATGCATCTTTTACATAGCCTAGTGATTTACTACCTTTGTTTTAGTTTAGGATTCACATTTTCATATATAGGATGTCTCAAATTAGAGTAATTTGGAACTTAATGTGTCAAATATCATAAAAAATTACATGTTCTAATTTGATCATTGAATATATAAATTTTTCTTTCAAATGGTTGCTCGGGACCAGAATAGTATAGGTAGACATGGTACAAAGCCAGATAGAATAAGGATTTTTTTTATTCATTTTGAACTGAAGTTACAAAAAACAAATCAAGTTAACTGAAAGATCCATGATATACCTATCACCCATGGGTATGCATGAAACTGTAATGTCGATATTTGTATCAACATGCTTCTGTAAGAACATTTCTCCTCAATTATTAAAATTCTTAAATTTCATAGCACGTAAGATATTTGTATCAACATACCTGAACGAAGTCCATAAAATTTGTTCAATAAAGATGGTCGGCAGAGAGAATTAATATGTGCTGAACATTCTTATTCTTAGTTTCCTACATAAAAAAGAGCACTTAATTTTATCCAGTTGTCTGGACTTTTAAGCGAAATGCAAAACTAAATGCACTGGTGTATATTGAAAAACAACACGCTCAAGCGAAATGCAAAACACGTGTCTTCCTCATGTATATACCCCACCCCATGGCTAGAAATAGTTCAAGCATGCCCCATTTAACATTCAAATCCTTATACCAAAATGAAAGTACACATCAATCAACTAATAAGAAATGAATACTCTATAATAAACTTGAAGGTGGAAATTAAGTATAACTTTAACCATGGGAATGAATTACAACCATCTTAACAACTCACCCTATGATTATCAAGTAAAACTTTTTAATAAAACACCCTCATAAATTCAATTTAACTATAAAATATCTAGACCTCTAATGAAATACATGGCAGCTTACATTCTTCAAAAAATAGTATTGTCATCCATGATCATGTACCTGAACAAAAGGGAAGGAAAACACATTAATGAAGGTTTGTAGCTAATAATATTAACATAAATGAAGAAGGGGAGTAGAGGGTGCATTGAATGATGGTTAGTTTAAAAAATGCAATCCACTCGAACACGGAAAAATATTGGTAGCACAGAGTAATACATCATATTATGATAAGAATATTTATAGGAAGAGATATATAATACCGTCAAGAAATACATATTTTCGTGTGTCATTTGATTTTGTCGTAAAACAAAAATATGTAGACAAACTTATAGAGGAAAAGAAGTCCCTTTCAGGTAAGACATACATGTTTTAGGAAATGACCACTCAAGTAAAACCTCTCTCAATTTAAGATGTCCCTTGTTAAGTCATTCATTCAAACACCCCCATACTTGTACATCTGTCAAAACAGTTTAAAATTTTAGAGTTTTAAGGAGATACCTGGAAGTGCATTGGATACCAAAACATATAAAAATAAATAAAATAAACTATTGATATGATATGAAATTGGTTATGAAATTAGCTGTGATTGGTAGTTCACACTCTCACTCTTTAACAAACACATGGGTTGTAAAAAAAGATCCAACTGTCCAAATCAATTCTCAAGTCTTTTAACTCCATAACCATAGATTAGTGACTTGAAAACTCTAAAAGTTGCTAAAACAGTTATTTGTAAATTTTTTTACCACCTAGCATAAACAAAGCTCAAAATTCTAAATACTGAAATTTGAAACTCTCTACCTTTAAACCAAATCTAAAAAGCTAAATCACAAAAGCCTTACAAACCAAATCAAGCATTAGTTACAAATATATATTGTTGCTGAAGACCACCAACGTTGAAATAATATATACCTTTTAATCATGGTTGTCATGTTTGTTGCTGAATAACGATTCTTGTGAGCAGAGAGAGGTTAACAAAAGTCTCGATAAAAACTAAATCTCAAAAAGAGAGTGAAAGATGGATAAAATAGATTGTTTGGGTGGTGCATCGAAACCTGTGAGACAATAAAGAGGTTCAAATTAAAGTAGGTTATTTGGGAAGGATATCATTACTGAAAACCATCAATTCTCGTGTCTAAAATAATATCGGAGGGATTAGGAGGGTCAGTTTACCTGGAATTTTTTTTTCCTTCAAGGCTTCCTTAGTGTTCTTGTAATTTTTCCACGTAATCGAGATATCATGTTAGCATTAGGATTCATTGAGAAGTATTCGCTAATTGCATAAGAGAAACACAAAATGCCGCATTTTAGAACCAATAGACATTTCAAATCCCCAAAGAAAAAGAATAAATTAGAAGGTAGACAGTTGTAGTACAAAAAAAAAACTTAGCTCCCACATTTAAAATTAGACTTTGTAAACATATCCTTAATGATAATAGTATCACATAAAACCTAATACTAAAATTGTTATAAACTGGAATACGTCCATGTAAAATAATGCACCTAAATCACTTCGCATAACTTCTAAATATTGGAGATCCCATAAGCCCAAATAGCTCTTCATTGTTTCCCTGTTCTAAGTAAACTTGGAACCTGTTCAATCAAAACACAAACATAATGAATTTCATATAAGAAACAACATTAGAATTAAAAAGAAGTGAAATTAAGAAGGAAAGGTTGATAACACATAAATCGAAACTCAACTTAAAGCATCAGGAAGACTGGTGACTAATGCTAACAAAGTTTTACAAAAGTGAACTCAACTAGAAGAATAATTAAGACTCAACCCCAACTATGAACTAAAAAAATAAAAATAAAATGTAAATTATGCAAGGAAGATGAACAAAGAGGGAAATGCAAAAAGAACTCAAAGTTGACAAATTCCTCAAAATATCCTCTTCTTAGGACCATTCAGCAAAAAATAATGAATAGTTAAAGAACATAACCTATTAACCTAAAATAGTTTATATGATCATTTACTCAATCGCAAATACAATCAACTACTTTTTTATGGAATTCTATAAACATTCATTTTATATGTTTTTAGCTAGCTTACCCTAAAAAACATACCAAATTAATTTTTAGAACACACCCTTCATCCAAATGAATATGTAGTATTGTTTTAGACTGGAGAAACAAAAAACTAAGTACATTGAAGGAATCGCATTGTACAAAACCAATTCATTACTTCAAAACCTTCCAAACATAAACGTATTCGATAATTATAAACAAAGAATCGAATTAGATTATTTCAATAATCAAAACTTGAAACAAAACATTATTAGAAGAATTAAAACACCAACATGAACTAAAAATATGGGGCTTTGATAGTTTTAAACCCAAAATAGAATTTCAAAACTCCCAATGAGTACAGTGTGGAAATACAAATTAGTAATATAAAAAAATTATGTGAATAAAAAAACACAAATCCATTTAGCTAAGTTCTAACAATTCTACAATTTTTACCAAACATGTGAATAAAAACATATAAAACTAAATAGCCTACTCTAAAATATAGAAACCTATATTATGTTTGTTTCAAGAGAGGATGAGTAACCTGTTTGATATATATCTATACAAAATTCATATATAAACTTACAGTGGTATATCAATGTGAGCACCAACACGACATGGAAGTGGTCTTGAACTCCACAATGAAAAATAAACACCAAATCGTCCGTAGAAATAAAAATAAACACGAAATGTAAACATAAATAAGTCATTAAACCCAAAATACTAAAAGTTGAAACAAAAACTGTGAAGTTGATACCTGAGATATCTTGAACACCAAAAATCCAAACCGATTTTGAGATACACCAAATTAGTAGCTAAAAAAACAAAATAAACTAATATATGAAGAAATTATCTCAAAAATCCCTATGATTAACGTATATATAACGTACTCAATGGAGTTGGTGTCGATGATCTGGCAAACGGCGAGGGAAACCATGGAGGTTTTTTCGGTGTCGGGTCGTGCAAAGAAAGACGAACAATGAAAAATCGTACCCTAAAATGGAAAATCGATCCTTCCTTCTTCACAAAAGATATTCCTTCTTCGTAGTCCTCTACCGTAAGCAAAGAGAAAGCAAAATGGAAATTGGAAAATGAAAACCCCAAATCGTACCCTAGTATGAGGAGAGAGAGAGCGACGGGACTTTTTAATGAGTGTTTGGTGATTTTTAGGTCAAGTTACTAATTTAGCCCTAGTTTTGAATTAAAGTAAGAGAGAAAAATCAATTAAGAGTGAGGTAAAAGTGGAGGAAATCTAAAATAAAGGGGCAAAAGAGTAAAATTAAATAAATCAATCTCAATCCATCATTTGATGCATTGTTGGCTCAATGTGGACTCTTAATTGCGTTGTGATTTATGGAATAGTGTCAAAACTTTTGCTCCTTATTATATAGATATATATATTAGATCTGTGTGTGTGTTGGTGATCTGTGTGCGTGTTTTTTTTGTTTTTTTTGTAATGTTTTGTTTTGCAGATCTAGTGCATATTTTACTGTGTGTGAGTGTGTTGGTGATCTTCTATGTGTGTGTGTGTGTATGTTTTAGTGTTTAATCAGTGGTTATTTTTTTTGTATATGTGAGTTATTAACTTGTCCTTAACTCACTGATTTATCTTGGACTTAACTCACTAACTTAACTCGGACCAACTCCATTTAAATATTGGACTAATCTTGGATTAACTTGGATTTAATTTTTGGACATTTATTTTGACTAAAACTTTGGACCAACTTTATTTGGACTGCCTTGGACTAAGTCTGAATTTATTGGGTGTTTGTTCTTAAGAGTTTGTTTACACCCAACTTTGTGTGTATGTATACTTGTTAAGTTAGACTTAACTTTTGAAACTTAAAAAAAAACTTTAGTTTTTTTGTGTCACACATTTTTTTATTAAAATAATTTTTATTTTAAATCTGATTTAAATTTTATTTATTTGGATTTAAAGATAATCTGTTTTTGTCTCTAACTATTTATATCCTCTAAGTTGAACTTTTATGTGTTCATTTTATTTAGTTGGGTGTAATTAGTGTGTGGACTTTAAATCATTATCTTTATTTATTTAAATTTTATTTTCGTTAAATCCGTTCCAATTTATTGAGTCGAGTGCTACCCTCTTTATCTCGTACTCATTTGACTTGGATTGAATCAATTGACTCATAGATTTTTTAATGTATAAGTTGAATACATTTTGTTGTATTATTTTATACTTAGGTGGTGTTAATGTGTGTATGAGTTTTTTATCCATACCTTGTTATAGTATTGGTTTGAACTAAAATTGGAATTTAATCTTTGTGATTAATTTTTTTTTCTGTTACAAAATTTTGTTATTTGGACTTAACTAAAATATTTGTAACTTTATTGTGTTAACTTTATTTAAGTCCTAATTTGTATGAGCTAAGTGCTACACATATTTATATTTTGCTCATTTAATTTAGACTTAATATTTTAATATAACACCGATTTAAATTGATTCATATTCTGTTTGGTGTTAAGTTAATTTTTATTTTAGTTGTGCGACACAATTGTTGGAAGTTTATCTCCTATTTTATTTGTAGTCATTTGCGTTAACTAAATGTTTTAAGATTAATCTTTACTTGAATATTAATTATTAAGAAAGACCTGGCTTGTGTCTTCTGACTTATTATTTAATCATTCTTTTAGTACTGATTAATTCAGTATCATCTTATTATAATTATTGTGTGTATGTGTATATCTACACGAGGTCTCAAATTTGTGTGTGTGGTTGTGCGTGTGTAGTCTCTATTACCTGGGTGTTATTGGGTTGACTGATTCTCAGTCAAGGTAGGTTGTATTTAGACTAGGCTGGGTGTACAAGGTTGTATTTGCTTAGTTTAAATCATTGTAAACTGGTGGACTGTAATCTGTAATTTATAATTGGTAATAGTGGACTTGGGTGTGTGAGTTGCCCTGGGATTAGGGACACGGGGTTTACCACCACGGTGGGTTCCTCGAGAACAAATATTGTGTCACCCTCCATTTTTCTCATCTTATTCTTAAAGGGAATTATTTTTATATCTAGCATCACCACTTTTACTTACTAGTGTGCGTGAGTGTATTTTAATTTATAAACTTTAATAGATTTTATATCAAAGAGTTAAAAGAGTTTTTAAATAACCTAATACGCAATAGCGAGTACAATTTGGTCCTTTCTAGTAACCATTAGGTCGTTTCAAGTGGTATCAGAGCATCAGGATTCACTTTATATAAGTTTTTATTCTGCAAAGATCTCGAACTCCTTTTAAAATCTATATTTTATCATTTTTAAAATCTATTTTTTAAACATGGGAAACTTATATGGTGATGCTGATTTTTCTTTTAGAAAATCCTTTTATGGATGTTTTAAAGAGGCAAAGTTTTATTCACAAGATGACAATAAATGCGATAATTCTTTTTGCCAAGCGATGAGTGCAACCGAAGTTAAAGATATTTCAGCTTGCACCACATCTTTAGATGCTTGGGATATTTCACTATCTCCTACCTACTTATGTAGTGTATGCGATGATATGTCTGTTTGTGATAGCGATGCTTGTTGTGATAATTTAGTTTCTTTTACTTCTCGTTGTGTCTTTAAGTCCGAGAATATTTTTGACTGCTTATCTACTAATTCTGATAATTCTAAATTAGATTATGTGATTTCATCTCGTATCTCACCTGCTCAATATGACCCTAAAATTCACAGCTTCCATATCTAATTTTGATAATATTTTTGATGATGTTGATGAATATGAAATTGTAGACAATTCTACCGTTTTAGAAGGGTGCGTGAGTATGAATTTAGAAGGCTGTGTAGATAATATTTTCATCGATAATACTTTCGAGGACTGCCCTAATTTAGTCCAAATTAATTCTAGGTTGATGGCTAAAAATGACGTTTTAAACAATCAAATCAAGTTAATGTTCGAAGAATCTGAATTTCGTGTAGATGAACTTGAAAATGATGTTTAATTTTTAGAGAAAATAATTGTCATGTTAACTGAACTGAATCACTCTCTTGAAACTAAAAATAAGGAATTTTTGTTTAAATTTGATGAATCTCAAGTTAAGCTTAGGGCTGTTTTAGATAAGTATGGTGAATGCCAAAGAGAACTTAAGATTGCATCTAAAAAGGTTGATGGTTTTTGTAATTTTCGTTTAATTATCGAATCCCATAAGTATGTTGATGAATTTGTTCCTTTAAAAGGGACTGGTTTAAAAGGAAAAACATTTGATGAAACTAATTTTGTTAGTTGTAGGGTAGCGAACAATGTCCTGATTAGACTGAAATTAAACTAAGCCATAAACATGCTGATTTTAAGGATTGTGATACCGCATTTGTTAAACCAATATTTGTATGCAGTTTTTGCCATAAATCTGGACATCTTGAAAAATTTTGTTTTAAAAAGTTAGGAGAAAATAATTCTGATTTAGGGAAATTTAGGCAAACTCAAACTGCTGGGAATGTTAAATATGCTAAACCTGCATTTAAGTATACTTTTTGCTCTAAGAAAGGTCATTTAGAAGAATTTTGTTTTGAGAAATTAGGACAAAACAAATTTGATTTAGGCAAATTCAAAATGTTGGGAAATTTAAAACTGCCAAACCTGTTATTAAATGTGATTATTGCTCTAAAATTGGTCATTTAGAAAAATTTTGCTATAAGAAATTAGGGGAAAATAGGGAAAATGTAGGCATATTAAAAAAATTAAAAATGTGAGGAATAATGTTGTTGGTAAACCTATTTTTCAGTTTGTTTTTTGTTCTAAAAGGGCCATTTAGAGCAGTTTTGTCATAAGAGATTAAATGCTAACATAAATTTTATCTATGAAAAACTTCCCACTGTGTTTAATAATGCCAAAAATGTTGAAAAAAAGTATTTTCATTGTAATTTTTGTTCTAAATCTGGACATTTAGAACTATTTTGTCACAAAAGACTAAATTTAAATAAAAAGTTTGAAAATAAAAACCTGGCCACAAAACCTTGTAGTAGTGTTAAATTTGATGATAACAAGACTTTTTGGTGGTGTAATTTTTGTTCAAAATCGGCCCATTTAGAACAATTCTATTTTAAGCGTTTAAATTTGACTAAGAAATCTGAAAATGCCAAACTGCATCATATTCCTGTTAATTCGAAATTCAATGTTAGGCATGTATATCAGTGTAACTTTTGTCTTAAAACGGGTCATTTATGACGATTTTGTCACATGCGTTTAAGTAAATAACAAAGTAGTGTTAATAATGTGCCCAGGATCCCTTTAAAAACTGACTTTGTTGCGAATTGCCCCAAAGTTAAGATTGGTGCTGCCACATTTAAGACTATATTTTCTATTGTCAAATCTAAGTGGATTAAGAAAAATGATTTAGGTTGTCAAATGGATGGTTCTAATGTTTCAAACTAATTTTGTTTCTAGTTTGTTTTAGTTTGTTTGTTAGTATATTTTATCTTCATATGTTTTTATTGTATTAACTTTTATTTAGTAGAATTCTTCCATACCCTTTGTCCCTTTGAGACAAACAGGGGAAGAATTTGAGACTCTTTTGTTATTGTATTTTAAAATTTCTTTGAGGACTTTAGAATTTCTTGTTGTTAGTTGAGTTATGTACGTCATGTAATCTTTTATTTGTACGACTCATGGGTTATGTAATTTGTGTTGTTTCTTATTTTTGAATCTCGATTTTGTTTGTCTCAAAATTAGCCAAAGGGGAGATTGAAAATCTCATTTCTTCATGTTGGCTCAATTTTGAGACAAATATTTTTTTTATGTGCTCCTGCATTATTTTTTATTAGAATCTATTTTTATATATATTATAAATCATATTTTTCTATATTGATTTAATAAATAAATTATTTTTGATAAAAATAATTTTTGTATAGTATGCAAATTGTTATGGTTAAAATACTACGTCTTATGTATTTTTTTCTCTTGTGTGAGTTTTAATATTTTTTTGAAATTAAAATTTGATTTTATATTATAAGTCTTATATCTTATTTGAATTGATATGTAAAATATTTTTTTTATGATCAGTAATTTTGTTTTTGTGTATTTGTAACATTTTTTTTGAATTTTCGTCGGTTAAATTGTACATTTAATTAAACATAAAAATTTGTTTAATTAAAACATTTCTTTCCCTACATTAAAAAAGGCAGGCCATTATTTTTTTTTTTGTGTCGTTGGTTTTGATACAAAATTATTTATGGTTTTGAGATTGGTTGGCTCAAGGTCTGCCTTGGGTGTTTTGGTTGTCAAACTTGTCTCCTTGTGTTTGACCTTTTGACCCCCATTTTTTGTTGGGATTTTCAGTCATACTAAGGCTGATTGGTTTGAGCCATTATTATCTTCATTTTGTGGACTTTGAAGATAAGCGTTTCCATTTTTCTTTCTCTCTCCCAAGACTGCCAAACATCTCCTTTTCTCTCTCTATTTTTTGGAAACCCATTTTACTTGAGAGCTCTAAAATCACATTTGATTTCTTTTCTACTCAAACCTTTACCCGATGTGACAACCTGCTTACTAAAATAATAGGTGTCCAGCTCAATACTCTAATAATCACAGGAATCATAGATGGTCCATTCTCAGCATCACTGTCGATTAAAATAATAGTACGAGATAACCACCAATCATTTTAGAAAACGAACTGTCAAATTTAAAAATTTGTAAGTAAAAGAAAAACACTTAGACAATCCAATTTGCAAAAACGGTGGATATAAAAAATTAACGGATAAAGAATGACAATATAATAAATAATCACCGAATAAGTTGTCGGTGAACAGACCAATACAAACAGTTACACTGCGTATTAGAATTCAAATATCACAGTATAATAAATGAATGAAATGCTTGGCCAACATGCCCGAATAAATAAACTGAACGTAACTAGAGTACAGTGGAAAAAAGCGTCTACTACAAATACCCTACAACATCTGCGATATGCCATAGCTCCATGACAACTGGAATGGAATGTCAATATGGGTGTCCTCGCTGTAGAGCACCTGAACGGGCAAAGAGTTGCATGCAAAACAAAGAAATATATACGGGTTTGGGCCCGGTTTGATATGATTACGATGTTACTAAAATGCATGATAGTTAAGTGCGTAATTCTCTCGCAATTAACATAATATTTCTCACCTCTCATTCTAAAAGCACAACCTAGCGCAATATCAATGATGATGTTCTAGTTAACCCAAGTACTAAGGGATAACTTCTCCCCAGTCTCAACACTATGCCCTATTCGTGCGTGGGGTGTCTCGCAAAGCGAAATCCAAACAAGGAACCCCCCTATACACTACTACTTAGGCAAGGTTGATCGTTGATATCCATTAGACAACACAAAATAAATATATATATGTATGTATGCATATGCATGGAAGGTCACGTCTACAGCTACTCAAGAAGACATAAATAAATCCAATCATCATCTAATGGCACATTTCCTAATTTCTTTCTTTAGGAATATACATATATGTTAAATTCATTTTATCAAATGTTTACCAATTAAGTCTCATTTCAAACTTTCTTTACCAATTTTATTTCCTTTCTTCCATCCAGGAAAAATACATATTTAAAGCAAGTTTTATTAACATAAAAATGCTTTTCCATTTCATTTCATATTTTCTCATTTTCCTTCTTCCATCTGGAAAATGTAATTAAAAGCCCTTTTTATTATCATAAAAATGCTTTTCCAAACCATATGCTTCCATTTCCCTTCTTCCATCCGGGAAATGTATCCGAAGCCAATTCATTTAACCCATTTCCCTTCTTCCATCCAGGAAATGTATTTAAAGACAATTAATTATCATGAATTGCTTTAACAAATCTAAGACCATCCCTCCGAGTTTCCCCACTGGATGCGCCCCTAAATGGCTATCATCTTCTAGGGCCTATTAAACAAGACAACCTGGGAACCTACCAACGTCGGGAAGCGGCCATATGCCTGCGGGAGAGTCATGACCACACCCAGAATCACCTCACCAGTGCAGTAAAATTTATAATCTCTCATATGGCCTAGGACTATATCCACCCTGCATTCATTAGCCAGGGGGCATCACCATACGCACGCAACTTCCCTTATGATAGCGATTTAGGGAGGTGTGTAATCATAAATTAACATTTATGAAAATCATTTTTCCATTTTGAAATAATTCACTTTTACATTCTCAAAAATCATTCATTTGTACTTATTATTTAGTACCACATATTAGCATATGTCTTTCTTATTCTTAGTGTCATATTTTATTAATGACCTAAGACCCAAAGTGCCATTATCCTCAAACTAGTCTCCAAGGGTTCATACCATTTCATAAACCACCAAAGTGAGTCTTCATCAATAATAGACTCCCAAAAGTCCCAAAATTAATATTTAATCTCCAATAAACTTTTGGGTTAACTTCCTATATCATGCGGACATTAACCTACACAAACTAGCCCTCGGGGTAAACCCAATCATCCCATTTATCCTAGGACATTAGTCTACCAAACTCAACCCTCTAGGAACTCTTTTTACTTCCCAAAGGAAGGGTCCTAAACCTCGGACCTAAAGAAAAATGGGCTAAGACAAACTAGGAAAAATCTCACCAAAAACAGGCAGCCGAATCGATTCGCCCTAGGGCCGAATCGATTCACCCCTGGTTGCGAATCGATTAGCCCAAACGTCGAATAGATTCGGTGATTAAAACCAACTTTCTGCCTTAGCCGAATCTATTCGGCCTTAACCCGAATCGATTCGGTCCCCCGGACCTGCAACCTTCCCCTTATCCGAATCGATTCTCCCCTAGGGCTGAATTGATTCGGTCCTACAGTTTTGCCCAATTTGGGCTACGGGTTTAAGAACCATAATTTTTTCAAAACCTCAAATCTTTGATTTTATCCAACATCAACAACAACTAATTCTCCCCAAATTATTTCTACACAATTTATAACAAAGAATTTATCCTCAAATCAAAACTAAGATTTAAGGGTTAAATCCTCAAAATCAACAAAGAATGCATTTAGGGTTTAAATCTCCAAAATTTAACTATACACGTAATTTATCACATTAAATCAACATCTAGCAAGTAAGAAACTTGCCTCCAGGTTGTAGTCTTGGATTTTCCTCCGGTAGCAACGAAATCCGGCCTCAAATCTCCATTTTTCTCTCTTTTCTCCCATTTCTCCCAACTCTCTCTTCTCTCCCTCTCTCTTTGGCTTCTAACACAAGATTGAGGAAATAAAAGGGGTGGGGGACTCATACGGGTCTTAAAACATAAATTCCCCTCTTTTAAGTGTTAATACACAATTAAAATGACTCGTATCCACATAATTGAGTCATAACCCACAAAAAGTGCCCAAAACTCGAAAATACAACTTGACACTTATTTCGACTATCTCGACTATTCTAAAAACAACCGCACCCCCTATTTTGGCATTCGGAATAACGTGGACTATTTTTATGTTCTAATTTTATTTTATTTCATTAATTAGACTCCAATTCAAATATGAGTCATAACCGTCGCATAACATATAACGACGCAATAAAACACAATATAATGTTATTTACCTTCTCATAACGGTAAATAGATAAAACATAGTAAATATTATCCCTAAATCTCATGGAAAATAATATTTACCCAACTTTCTCTATTTTATAAAATTATCCTATCAGGCAAAATAATATAAAATAGTTGCTCAAAAGCCTGGGTTGTTACACCCGATTTCACTTATACTTTGAGGTTTGGTGTTTAAACTTTGGTATTTCAAAGTTTCTCTTGGAATTAAGATTTGGGGTTTCATATATTACGAATTGGGGGTTAATGGTTTGAGGTTTCCAGTGGTACGAGTTTTTTCGTTGGCTGGTTTTCTGGTGGTTATTTTTTCGGTGGAAGGCTTTTTCCGATATTGCCTTGTTCCGGTAGTGAGAGTTTCCGGTGACCTTGCTTTGTTTTTCCCGGGGACCTTATTTTTTTTGGTGATCTCGTTTTCTTTTGGTGAAACGTTTTTTTTAGGTAACTCTCTTTTCTCTTTATATATATATATATATACATACTCATTTTTTTTAGCTGTATATGTGAGTTTCCCTTCTCTTTCTCATTTCTATATATATCTAGATATACATATATACTTATATAGGTATTATATATATTTATACATATACGCTGCTATATATATATATATATATATATATATATATATATATATACACACATATTTTTTTTTGGATCTGTGTATGTGTTGGTGCTCTTCGTGCATTTTTTTATGCTATTTGTTTTGCGGATTTAGTGCGTGTTTTACAATGTGTGAGTGTTTTGGTGATCTTCTGTGTGTGTGTGTTTTAGTGTTTAATCAGTGGCTGCTTTTTGTTTGTGTGTGTAAGTTATTCACTTAGCTTTAACTCACTGATTTATCTTGGACTTAACTCACTAACTTAACTCCGACTCAACTCGGTGTGTTAACTCGGAGTAATTCCATTTAAATATTGGACTAATCTTGGATTCAATTTTTAGACACTTATTTGGACTAAAACTTTGGACTAACTTCATTTGGACTGCTTTGGACTAAGTCTGAATTTATTGGGTGTTTGTTCTTGAGAGTTTTGTTTGCACCCAACTTTATGTGTGTGTATACTTGTTAAGTTAGACTTAACTTTTAAAACTTAAAAAAAAAACTTTAGTTTTTTTGTGTCACACAATTTTTATTATTAAAATATGTTTTATTTTAAATCGTATTTAAATTTATTTTATTTGGATTTAAAGATAATCTGTTTTTTGTCTCTAACTATTTATACCCTCCAAGTTGAACTTTTGTGTGTTCATTTTATTTAGTTGGGTGTAATTAGTGTGTGGACTTTAAATCATTATCTTTATTTATTTAAATTTTGTTTTAGTTAGATCCGTTCCAATTTATTGAGTTGAATGCTACATTCTTTATCTCGTACTCATTTGACTTGGATTGAATCAATTGACTCATACATTTTTTATTGTCTAAGTTGTATTCTTTTATACTTAGGTGGTGTTAGTGTGTGTATGAGTTTTTGATCCAAACCTTGTTATAGTATTGGTTCGAACAAAAATTGGAATTTAATCTTTATGATTAATTATTTTTTCTGTTACAAAATTTTGTTATTTGGACTTAACTAAAATATTTGTAACTTTCTTGTGTTGAATTTATTTAAGTCCTAATTTGTATGAGCTAAGTGATACACATATTTATCTTTTGCTCATTTTACTTAGACTTAATATTTTAATATAACACCGGTTTAAATTGATTCATATTCTGTTTGTTGTTAAGTTAATTTTTATTTTAGTGGCACGGCACAATTGTTGGAAGTTTATCTCCTATTTTATTTGTGGTCATTTGCGTTAACTAAATGTTTTAGGATTAATATTTACTTGAATATTAATTATTAAGGAAGACCTGTCTTGTGCCTTGTGACTTCACTATACCAAAATGGTCAAATTGACACCCTTCAACGGCCAGCCTTGTCACGGTCATCGACCGTGAAAAATCTTATAAACTTGTCACGGTCAATGACCGTGACATGTCCGTGACAATTCTGCCAGTAAAAATGCTTTCCCTCTTCTTTTTTCCCACCGATTTCTATTCTCTCATTTTCTCTCCCTCTCTTTAAGCGACTGCACTCTCTCTCTACGATTTTGGTACATTTTCTCTCTTTATTTCGCTTCCATTTGTGTATTTATGTGTGTATATGTGCGTGTGTGTATATATGTATGTGTGTGGTGTATATATACGTGTGTGTGGGGGGGAGGGGAGCATGGCTGGGGGAGGGGGTGTATATATGTGTGTGTGTGTGTATATGTGTGCATGTGTGTATATATGTGTGTTTATGTATGTGTGTGTGTGTGGTGGGCAGTGGCAGTGGGGGGGGAGGGGGAAGGGCTGGGTTGGGGGGGAAGGGGGTGTGGGGCTGTGTGTGTGTGGTGGGGGGGAAAGGGGTGGGGTGGGGCAGGGGAAATTAAGGGGGGGGGGGGGAGCTTGTTAATTTTTTTAATTAAATTTTTATTGGTTTATTAGATATTGCCCCTCATATGCAAGTAGTGCCCCTTGTAAAAGAACTGATTGATTAAATATTGATTGGTTGTTAATTTTTTTAGCAAATTAATAATTAGTGCCCCTTTTATATGCAAGTAGGATTGCCTCTCATTGTAAATTAGTAAATTAATAATTGTATACTCTAATTGTTAGTTTATTTGATGAAAAGAATTAATTGAGTAGATGAATTAGAAGGAGTACGGGATACACATTTGTTGTTGCTATTGCGGTTGGATTATAGTGGATCGATGTTCAGTTGGTTAATTTCAGAAGTGGCCTGACCACTGGATTATTGTCCATATGGGGGTGGGATTTTTCAACTTTTTAAAAAAAAAAATTCTTTGTATCACGAACAATATATATATAAAATATGATAATTAAATGAAACATACTTGAAATTACATATAGTGCGCATAGATACTAGCCTTCTAGTTTTTATGCGTACGCATTCAGTAGCCCTTTGATCCGTTCGAGAGTCATTACCCCTGCAATTAGATCTCTCGAATTGTCCCATTTGGACAGTTTGGGACTGCATAATTTCTGTATAATAATATTCCTAGTGGCTTAAAGTCGTTACTTTTGAAGGAAGTTATGCAGTCGTATCCTAATGTTCTCTGGGTACATACTAGATTGACAAGTGTGACTGTTATTTCAATTGATCAATTGAAATAACACTCACACTTGCCAATCTACGTCGTGTACTTGGAGAACTACGGGGATATGCTGTTGAATTTTTCTCAAATTGTAACAATGTGCATGACCTGTTAAGTATATTACAGAAATATGCGGTCTTGAATGGGATAGGACCACTCACCCTTTAGCGGTCTTGAATGCCAAATTTAAAAATTGAATATAAATAAGACATAATTAAATGAAACATAATATAAATACATGATTTTGTTTATACTAATCCATGAATATACGCTTCTTACCTTTAATAGGTGATTAGTTGTGGTAGCTGTGATGGGATATCCTAAATACAAAGAGTGGATGGGTGAGACAAATAGCATGGGAGATGTGTTTTGCAGAGGTGCTAATGAATTTGTGAAATGATCAAAGAGATGCCATAATGATGAAGAGTTTCCGTGTCCGTGTGCTAGGTGTAAGAATGGTAAGGTGTTTGAGTGGAAAAAAAGTTGAACTACATTTGTTAAGATGGGGTATTCAAGATATTTATCGATTTTGAAGTTTTCACGATGAATTGAAAGTTCCTTTTGTCCCTGAACAACCTTCAAAACAACCTTCAACAAGTAGGATATATGTAGAATGGGACGACGTAGATCATAATATGTTGAGGGATTTAGTTGATGATGCGTATGGAGTTTATGAAGCGGAGGAGAATGAGGTTACTGATGATGTACAAGGTTCAGGTGCTCGTGAAGATATCATGATAAACCTTGACAATGACTACCAAAGTTTAAAATTTAAGGTAACCCAACCGTTATACTCTGGCTGTGAGAAAGATCAAACAACTTTACATGCCATTGTTGGTTTGCACAGTTTGAATACGCAGTACGATTTGTCTGGCAATAACATGACATGAATTCTGAATTGGGTGAACGGCTTACTACCAAAGGAGAATATGCTTCCCAATAGCTATCATGTTATGAAGAACATTTTGAAAGGTTTGGGAAGGAAGTATAAATATATTCATGCTTGTGTGTATGATTTCATACTATACCGAAAGGAGTATCAAAATAGCGATCGTTGTTCAGTATGCGATAAACCTAGATATGTCCAATCTACTGGCAAGGAAGGCACAAGCTCAAAAGTGCCTCAAAAAGTGTTGAAATATTTTCCCGTTGGGCCTAGATTAAAGTGATTTTTTACAGTACCATGGATAGCGGAGGCAATGACTTGGCATGCTAGGGCAGAAGTAGGGGTAATCTCATGCGTCACCCTATTGATTCTATAGCTCGAAGGAGGATGAATTATGAGTATTCCGATTTTGCTTGAGAACAACGCAACATTCATTTGGCTATATCAACAAATGGTTTCAATCCATTGGGAAATATAAGCACCAATCAGAGTGTATGACCAGTGATCCTAGCCCCGCTCAACCTCCCTCCTTCACAATGTATGAGACCTGAATTTTCGATGCTGTCTTTATTGATACCTGGGCCAAAGGCCCCAAGTGATGACATCGACGTCTACCTGGATCCTTTGGTAGAAGAATTAAATGAATTGTGGGAAGAGAGTGTGCAATCGTTTGACTCTTTTAGAAAAGAAGAGTTTATGCTGAAAGCTATGTTGATGTGGGCAATTCATGATTTTCCAGCTTATAAGACATTATCCGATTGTATAGTCCACGATTTTAAGTAATCCGACAGTTTACTTTTTGTTAATTACGATATAATTTTTTTATTTACTTATTTAACTAATCATGTGCTTTTTGTCGTTTCAGGAAAAGCTTAAGGAAGTGCATGAGTCACAGTCTGATGCCGACAAGGCATCTTTATCCACTGACGCACTCAACCAAGTGCTTGGCGCTGATCGTAAGGGGAGGACAAGGGGGTGAGATCGCAGGTGGCCAAATCTAGGATCATCAGATTTGAGATGAGCAACACTGGGTTGGCTTGAACGCTAGCCTTGCATGATGTGAAGATGTCCCATTTGGAGGCGATGGTCCAAGATATGTTCTCATTCATGAAGAGTTCGTTGGGTGGAAACCGTACGGGGAAAGGGAAGGAGAAGGTGGTGGAGGAGGAGGTGCAGGAGGAAGAGGATGTGGACCTCGCTGCTTCATCGCCAACACGTGCGAACTCTGATGATCCAGTCCCCTACTTGTCTCCCTTTGACTGATCGATGTCGACACTTGGTTGGCCGAGTGTGTTTGTACATGATATATTTGATGGCCAACAGATAGGGCGGGGGTTAAGGGACCCGAATACCGTCTAGGGTATGCCTGTTCATGGACGTGTGCTTCAAGACATTGAGGCTAAGGTGCTCGTAATGCATGTGATACCCGAGAAGGAGAACTTCACATTTTGGTTGCGCGAACAATGCGACATGATGAATATACAAGGGTGTATGAATTCGTATATCGTGTGGCCTATCCACCACCTCAAACCTACCCCAAACATGTAGTGAAAATATTTGAATTGAATTGATTTAAGTTGTTACATTTGAATTATATCATGATGTATATTGTTTTGAATGTATATTTTCATCATCTCTATTTTATTTAGATATATGATGTTTGAACAGGTACAACGTTGCTATAATAGGTACAAATATACTACTGGATAGTGGCAGTGGCTATACTGCCCAATAGATTTTTTATCAATTCTGGCCAGAATTGTCACGGTCATTGACCATTACAATTTTTTTTAAAAATGCCACTGATTTGTCACCGTTATTAACCGTGACTGAGCTTGTCACGATCATTGACCGTAACTGAGCTTGTCACGACCGTGACAAGTTTAATGAACCTGTCACGGTCAATGACTGTAACAAGTCCGTGACAACAAATGTTGTCACCCCCAGTCTTATCACGGTCATTGACCTTGACAGGTTGGACTTGTCATGGTCAATGATCGTAACAATCCGACAGATTGGGTGTAGTGCTTATTATTTAATCATTCTTTTAGTACTGATTAATTCAATATCATCTTATTATATTTCTTGTGAGTCTGTGTACATCTACACGGGGTCTCGAATTTGAGTGTGTGGTTTTGCGTGTGTAGTCTCTATTAGCTGGGTGTTATTGGGTTGACTGATTCTCAGTCAAGTTAGGTTGTATTTAGACTAGGCTGGGTGTACAGAGTTGTATTTTCTTAGTTTAAATCATTGTAAACTGATGGACTGTAATATGTAACTTATAATTGGTAATAGTGGATTTGGGTGTGTGAGTTGTCCTGGGACTAGGGACACGGGGTTTACCACCACGGTGGGTTCCTCGAAAAAAATATATTGTGTCACCATCCACTTTTCCTCATCTCATTCTTAAACGGAATTATTTTTATATCTAGCATCATCACTTTTACTTACTAGTGTGCGTGAATGTATTTTAATTTATAAACTTTAATAGATTTTATATCAAAGAGTTAAAAGAGTTTTTAAATAACCCAATACGCATTAGCGAGTACCCTTTGGTCCTTTCTAGTAACCATTAGGTTGTTTCATTTTGAACCTAGTGGGCATCATTTATTAGGAAATACATCATTGAGAACTACTTGGAGAAGAAATTAAATGCTTTTCATCATTAATTTAGTACCAGATCAAGTTTTTTTCCGTTTTTTCTTTAATTAATGTGATCTTTTGCATGTTATTTGTTTCTTCAATCTTGATAACATTAATTCATCTAATAATTCTTATTATTTTATCATTATTTCTTCCAATAGAATATTTATTTGCGTAGAGATTAATTCTATGTCCGGCTAAACTCATCGCTAGTTGGGGAACATGAATCCAACCTAGGTTTTTGAAGTCAGATGTAAAATTCGACATAATTGTATAATTAATTCTTAGAGTTTGATATTTTTATTGAAACTAATATCTTAGATCTCTTAACTCCATTTGTCTAAGGCAACCTGAGTATTTGAGAAGACAATATACTTGTCGATAGTTTTATGATTCGCGTTAATTAATTTGTTGACTAACTATTGAGCAGATTAACACTCACACATGTTGAGTTCTTCGAATTAGTTTATGTTTTTTATTCCAACTAATTATATAGTTTTCAGAAATTTGTACTTATCTAAAATAACCTACGGTTAGAGGGATTGGATCCCAATTCCATTTTTTCCCCAAAAGTTTTCAAAACAAAAATTTCTAGTTTTGGCTTTTCATTAGTTTAAATTGCACTTTCTAGCTTGACTTTTGTAGTTAAATAGTAATTTTTTGAAACAAAAATAATCTTTTCTTTTCTTTCGTGAGTTAAAACCAGAATCTTAGAAGTTGATCCAACTGTCATCAAAACGTTCTACGTCTTATTCCTTGACGATTCGACCTGGACTTACTGGGTATTACTTGAGCGATCGACTTGCACTTAAGCCATAGGTACACACGTAGCATACACATTCTGCATCACATTATACACCCCACTTGAATTTTCAAAATATAGGAGCCATTAACAACTAAGCTTATCCTAACTTACTTTGTAGGCAGAACAATTTTATTATAGGAATAGGTATGAGTTTGAAGCTTATCAGTGCTCTTTTCAAAGAGCCAGTCAAGATTCAATTGTCCCTTTGAACCTCGATCTTAGGATCTCCAGTTAGTTAGATAGGGTTTCCATCAAGACAACTCTATTTTGTAGGCTTTAATCCCATTCCCCTCAATAAATTATGCGTTTACTGATAATTCAACCCTTTGGTTAATGGATCCGCTATATTGTCCTTAGACTTAATAAAATCAATGGAAATTATTTCATTGGAGAGAAGTTGTTTAACGGTATTATGTCTTCAATGTATATGTCGAGGCTTACCATTATACATATGACTATAAGCTCTGATAATTGCCGATTGACTATCACAATGTATGCAAATTGTAGGCACAAGTTTGGACCATAATGGAATAACCTTTAAAAAGTTTCGAACCCATTCTCCTTCTTCTCCAGCTTTATCTAAAGCTATAAATTCAGTCTCCCTACTGGATGTAAAATATGTGATGCGCCGGTGTTTGATACTGATTTGAATTAAATTCGCAAATTCCAATTACAAACTTATTTAATTATAGTCAATTTTAAACCAAATAAAATCAGCCTTAAACATTCAACTGCATGTGTGCGTGTGTGTGTCAAACCATCATAAACACAAATATGCTAACTCACAGATTTCAAGAAAAATTTTCGAAGGGCAAAACCTTTTATTTCATTATGAATTAAATCACAATTTACAATCACAATGAAATCTGCAATACGTTTACCTCAGCAAACCTACATATACTCACAGCCTAGAGACAACTAGAACCGCGGCTCCAATTCAGCCCAGGAACGCCCATAAGCACTTCCTATTGATACATAGTCGTCTTCAGCCCAGTACTCCCTTCAAGAGCACTTAGATCAGCAGTAGAGATCCTCTCTATAAGAGAAACTTGACATAAGATGTGTTCTTTGGTTCCAAAACAATTCACAAAAACTATTGGGATCTTGTGAATTGAAAATAAAAGGGATTGAATCCCTAAAAGCGAGAAGACAAAGAAGTTTGTCAAATCAGTTTCGTCTCTGTTCAAAATCGCAGGTCTTCTAATTGAAAACCAAGTTGGAAAAACCTTTTTATAGAAAATCTAAGGCAACGCGTTTCTCAAATGAGATAGTAGTGTCCCTCAAACGATGACACGTGTCGTTCAAATGACTTCGTACGACATCAATATGTTGCTCAAACGAAGACTTATGTCGCTCAAATGAGAAAATTAAAAAATAATATTTTTTTTTGAAAATTTGCCATAGCATTTAGAAAAATATTTTTGACGAAAAACTTAAAAACTCCACTCCAACACTTAGGAAACATTTGATGAAAAATATCCCAACAACCTAAGTGAATTATTAAGGACTTAATACAAAACCTTACTAAAGTTAAACTGGCAGAGGCTTGAATGTTGAAGAAAACTTGATATTCGGATCCGTCTTGTTGCATATGATCTCGATCAATTCTTCGACGGTTGTAGCGGTATATGACATACTCAAATGATAACGGACATTTATAAAATCATGTCCTTAGAATTCTCCCCCTATGTTTATGCCGGTACAAAATAAAAACATCCGAATTATCAAACTAAAAGACTATACAAATCTAATACCCTCCCATGAACCCAAAATCGAAAAGGCACTAAACATGCAAGTCTCAAACTTTTCTTCAATAAATCTTCAACATCAAATCTTCAAATCTTTAAGCTTTTCTTATCAGGGTATGCAACATAATGATCATCAATCTTTGTACCTACACATATGAGAAAAAGCAAATACCTTCGTGATGCATCGAGTTTGAAATGATATAAGAATAAATTAATCAAATATCAAATCTCCCCCATAATTCGTTCTCCTCCTTTTTATTTGTCTAAATTAGACAAGGAAACGAATAAACAAAATAAACATCGATTTATCACGATAAATATGCATAACAAATATGAATCAAACTACTCTCATGGAAAGGAGAATTTAAAATCTTCCACAAACTATTTTTGATTTTCCAATTTTTTTCAACAAAAAAATCACACACCATGAATTTACACTAAGACAAGCAAATTATGGAAACATAATTAATGGGTGTGAACATAGTTGATAGGCAATTCAACGCAATCAAACAAAACATATGTGCAAGATGAATATATATACTCCTATCGAATGAATCTCAAAATCGTCCTTAGGTGTCAAAAGTGTTGAATTTAAATGACATCAACTTTATCCATCAACACATCCAAGTCAGGAATGATTGCCACACCAATAATGTCTAAAATTGTAAATGCCTTTTCAAGACGCTGTCAGGACGTGCAAATTCGTTTTTCATTTCTTTCCATCCAAACTCCCTCATAAATAATATTACATTATATTCTTCTTTTGAGGTGGCCCCTTTTTGGCATATTTATCTTTTTATTGCCTTTAAATTTTTCAGGATTTTTTAAAACGGTGGCTTTCACGACGAGTTGATTTTGAACTCTCGCATTCCTTTTTCGTGATTCAGTCATCATATTTTGTTGCAATTAAATTCATCATGGTAAACGGTTATTATATGCACTACTTCCACTGTCAAGTTTTATTCAATATGGTTCGTTTTAAAGATATAGTTGAGATGACAACACTCCGATCAATATGTGATAAACAAGTAAAATAATCAAACAAATCCGTGCACGTGTGCATTAAAGGAACTTATGAGTCAAACATGTAGGTAGTAACAACTAATCACGTCTCAATGACTCCAAACATTGTAAAGCACAAAAATGAAATGATGACACATATCAAAACACAATCAAATCATCATATGGGTATGGAATGAAATTGTGACTCGGTCATCCTAAATGTTCATCCATAAACGGTGTAAAACAAAATACAAAACCCTTTTTTTCTTTATCAAAATTTTATCAAAATAAAATCTTTTTGTATTTTTCAAAATTTTTCTAAAACAAAAATTAATAGAAAAACGTACACATGATATAACACTAGAAAGAATATATCATGAAACACAACTAGTGTATGACAAACATGCAAACACAATCATCTATATGATATAGCAAGAGAAGAATCATGTGCAAGCAATCGAGAATCAACTAGTTTAACATATAGTGCCTCTAAAAGTGATTTCCTAACCCAAATAGGTGTGTAATGACGCATAGGGATTTTGGGAACAAAGGGAACACTAGACTTCAACTTTCGAGGAATTTTTTGAAGATCGAAACAAAAACGCCTGAGGTGACCTTTCCTACCACAATATAAACAAATGTAAACAGGTGGAACGACACCTATGGGTTGAACTTTTCTAATGTCCTTGAGATTAATTGACCCTATAAAATAAATGATGGTCCTGGCTTTAACACTCAAAACTTTAGATCCCGACGATCCACTAACATTTCTACCAACACCACTCGAGTCTATCAAATCATTTTTTAGCTCAAAATTTTTTTACTCAAGCAAAGAATTAGACTCTTCCAATTTTAGGGAATCCTTCTCTAAATTTTCATTTATTCCTATAAGGTTATCACGTTCTCCTTTAAAATCCGCACACTTATCACTAAGAGTCTCCTCACGTGCCACATATTCATCGATTAAAATATTTTTACCCTCTTTGGCACAAACACAAATCCTAAAATTTTTAACGTCCTCCAATTCTTTTTCTAAAATAAGGAATCTATCATCGCTCTCCTTTTTGGACAATTCTAGTTTTCAAAAGTCATGGTCCAAGGCAATGCATTTTTCACGATAAAAATCTCTTTGATTTTGAACCGTTTACAAAAATCCATCGCGGATTTAAAACGACAATTCTCTTTTTTCAAGAAATTAATTCTTTTAGCAAACGTCAAATTCAAACTATTTAAATCATTAAAACTTGAACTCGTGTCATCAAAGGGGGGAATTCGATTACATAAGTGCTCCATCGAAAAAATTGCATTTTTTTTCTTCATAAAAACAGATTTTTCAACAAAAAATCATTATCACACAATTTTGCGGAATTTTAAAATATGTGATGCGATGGTGTGCGATACTGATTTGAATCAAATTCGCAAATTCTAATTACAAACTTATTTAATTAGAGTCAATTTTAAACCAAATAAAATCATCCACTAAACATTCAACTACGTGTGTGTGTCAAACCATCATAAACACAAATATGCCAACTCACAGATTTTAGAAAAAATTCTCGAAGGGCTAAACCTTTTATTTCACTGAATTAAATTGCAGTTTACAATCACAATGAAATCTGCAATAAGTTTACCTCAGCAAACCAACATAGACACGTAGCCTAGAGTCAGCCAGAATCGCAGCTCCAATTCAGTCCAGGAACACCCATAAGCACTCCATATTGACATGCAGTAGTCATCATCCAAGTACTCCCCTCAAAAGCTCCTAGATCAGCAGTAGAGATCCTCTCTACAAGAGAAACTTAACACAAGATGTGTTCTTGGGTTCCAAAATAATTCACACAAACTATTGGGATCTTGTGAATTGAAAACAAAAGGGATTGAAACCCTAAAAGTGAGAAGACAAAGAATTGTGTAAAACCAGCTTCGTATATGTTCAAAATCACAGGTCTTCTAATTAAAAACGAAGTTGAAAAAAACTTTTTATAGAATATATAAGGCGGCTCATCGCTCGAATGAAATTATAGTGTCGCTATAACGATGACAAGTGTCATTCAAACGACTTCATATGACATCAGTATGCTGCTCGAACGAAGTCTTCTGTCGTTCGAACGAGAAAATTAAAAAATAATTTTTTATTTCTAAAATTTTGCCTTAGCATTTAGAAAAATATTTTTGACGAAAAACTTAAAAACTGTGCTCCAACACTTAGAATAGATTTGATGAAAAATATCCCAACACTCTAAGTGAATTATTAAGCACTTAAAATACAAACTTACCAAAATTAAACTTGCGGAGGCTTGAACGTTGAAGAAAACTTGATATTCGGATCCGTCTTATTGCATATCATCTTAAATAATTCTTCTACAGTTGTAGCGGTATACGACATACTCAAATGATAACAGACATTTATAAAATCACGTCCTTACAAATCTCTCCTATATCTGTACCTGTACAAAATAAAAATTATCTGAATTATCAAATAAAAAGCCTATACAAATATAATACCCTCCCATGAACCCAAAATTGAAAAGGTACTAAACATGCAGGTCTCAAACTTTTCTTCAAAAAATCTTTAACATCAAATCTTTAAATCTTTAAGCCTTTCTCACGAGGGTGTGAAACATAATGATCACAAATATTTGTACCTACACACTTGAGACAAAGAAAATACATTCGTGACGCATCGAGTTTGAAATGATATCAGAATAAATCAATCAAAAATCAAATCTCCCCCATAATTCATTCTTCCCCTTTTTATTTGTCTTAAATAGGCAAGGAAATGAATAAACAAAATAAACATGGATTTGTCACGATAACTATGCATAGCAAATATGGATCAATCTACGCTCATGCAAAGGAGAACTCAAAATCTTCCACAAACTATTTTTGATTTTCTAATTTTTTTTAAACAAAAAAACAAAAAAATCACGCACTATGAATTTACATTAAGACAACCAAATCATGGAAATGTAATGAATGGGTATGAACATATTTGACAGGAAATTAAACACAATAAAACATAACATATGTGAAAGATGAATATGTGTACTTCTATCGAATGAATCTCAAAATTGTCCTTAGGTGTCAAAAGTTTTAAATTTAAATGACATCGACTTAATCCATCAACACATCAAAGTCAGGAATGATTTCCACACCAATAAGTCTAAAACTGTGAATGCTTTTTCAAGACGCTGTCAGGACCTACAAACCCATTTTTCATTTCTTTCCATCCAAACTCCCTCATAAATAATATTATACTATATTTTTCTTTTGAGCTGGCCCCTTTTTGACATATATATCTTTTTACTGCCTTTAAATTTTTTGGGCTCTTTTAAAACGGTGGCTTTCACGCCGAGTTAAATTTGAACTCTCGCAGCTCTTTTCTGTGATTCACACATCATATTTTGTTGCAATTAAATTCCTCACGATAAACGATTATTACATGCACTATTTCCATTATCTAGTTTTATCGTATATGGTTCATTTTAAAGACAGAATTGAGATGACAACACTTCGACAAATATATGATAAACAAATACAATAATCAAATAAATCCGTGCAAGTGTGCATTAAAGGAACTCATGAGTCAAACATGTAAGTAGTAACAACTAATCACATCTTAATGGCTCCAAATATTATAAAGCACAAAAATGAAATGATGGCACATATCAAAACACTATCAAATCATCACATGGGTGTGGAATGAAATTCTGACTCGGTCGTCCTAAATGTCCATCCATAAACGGTGTTAAACAAAATACAAAACTCTTTTTGTCTTTATCAAAATAAAATCTTTTTGTATTTTTCAAAAACAAAATTAATCCAAAAAGTACACATGACGTAACACTAGCAAGAATGTCTTGTATGCCCTGAAAATACATTTTTGGAAGTATCATGAATTTCTAGACCTGTTTAACCCATTTGATAAGATTTTAAGGTTTAAAATACATCTTCTCATGCATATAAACTTGTAGTATATATATGATGAATGTATAAACAAGTTTAAAGAAGATTTTGTTTGGTTTAAACATGAAATAAGAAAAAATACAAATTCTAGTCTTCAGATGTGTGAAAATAGGATTAAAGATATAATGAACATACGGTTGTAACACTACATGTGTTAATAGAAAGAAATGATATTTTCTTATAAAAATAGTCTTTAAGTTTAATTATATTTCTTGAATAAAGAAAGTAAAGAAATGACTAGTTTGGAAAATGGTTGATAGAAGGTTGAATAAGTGTTAATAGTTAAACATTGAAAAGTTGGTGTGTATAACTTAATACTTTTTGTAAAAGATTGACACTTATGAAATTGAAAAGGAAATAATGAGGTAAATGTGTTTCCAATAAAAAAGAATGTTACTCCATGGTTAAAAGGGTGTTAAGGTGTTAAAATACTTAAGAAGTTAGTGTGGGTAACTTAATAGTGTTTTAGAAAAATTAATACTTATGAAAATGGAGCAAAAGATGAGTTTCAAAAGAAATGGGTAAAATGGTAATTTTACTTAAAGAGGGACATTTTTATGAAATAAAAATAAATGAAAAGGTGTCACACAAATTGGTCTTAAATGAATATGATTTTTGAAAAAAATCAAGGTTAAAGTCTAAAGGACAAGACATGGTAAAATTTCAAAGTGTAACATAAGTTGGTGTGCAATCTCGGGTTTTGGATTCGACCAGGTGAAGGAATGTTGGAATAATGTCGACATTTGTAAAATGTTAAAACATAGGTAAAGGAACTCGGATGACACCATTAAAATTAAGGAGGGCCCAGAGCCCTTGGGTGAAAGACCTAAAACAACTGGTCAGAGCATATGGTGTGCATAACAGGCGGTGTGGAGCCTATTGAAGTATGCGGTCATTGAAAGATTTAGATAAGAGATAAAGGAATAAGGAACATGTCAAGAAATGGATTGTGTGGTGAAATGTGTTAATACAACTTAAATTGAATGAATTAATAAATGCTCCAGAAAAGGTGAAATGGACAAGTAGATGCGTAAATATATAAATGTCCATAAGGTTAGGAAAAAGACAAAGTAAGTGGGTAAATTGGTGGTTAAGCAACCTAAGTGGTTAAACCTAAAATTAGCACAAGAATGGATTGTAAAAGGTTTTCAAAGGCTAAATGAGAATTTTCTAACATGGTGAATGCAAGTGTTGAATGGGAGATTTTTAATGGAAATACTAATGCGAATTGATTAAAATGAAAAAGGTAATTCCGGTAAATAAATGGTTTTCGGTCGAACCAAGTGTAGTTGTTATAAGTATTTAGCCGTGTGTATTAAATAAGGTGATAAATGTCAAAATGAGAAAAGAAAGTCTTTTGTAAGATTAAGGTAAATTAATCTGGATAAATAAGTTTTTCATAATTGAACCGTTTCATGCATTAAGTATATATATACACACAAGGTAGTTGCATGTGTACATAGGCATAACGTGTTAGAGTCTTCTTTATGTCGTTCAATTCTATACCGCATTTATACTTTTTCCACTGAGCATTTGGTTCACACCCTCGCTTTATTACGATAGGTTCAGAGCGATTTCACATTTTGAGAGCGTTATATAGGTAAGTACTTCCTTTAATATTACGTTAGTAGCTTTGTATGCTTCGACTTCGGGGTACTCTCAATGGGTCCGTCACGTAGTTTATTTTGAAACTGGAATTGCATGCTAAATAATTGAAACGTTAATTAATATAAAACTGGACTAGCAACATTATATAGGTTATTTGATTACACTTCACACCTAGTGCTTGGTTCGTACCGGGTTGACTACGGGTAACCCATAAATTCGGGCAAGGGCGTTACATTACTTCCTGGTGGAAGGTCAACCAATTCTCACATATGGTTTTACATTATGGATTTAATTTTATTATTGACACCAGAAAGGGGCTTCTGGAGTTGACATCACTTTTGAGAAGTTACTAGGCTCACTTTTTAATATATACATTAGAAAATATGTACCTAATGACTTGAAGTCATTGTTCTTCTATTACACCTAGGTTCGAGGTCATCATTTTTCTCAATATATTCATTTTCTACATTTTCTTGATGAATACTAGATGCAGTGTCGTAAGTTCTTTTATAAGAATTTAAATCAACCACTTTATTATTAAGAAATATATCTTTGAAGAAATATGCACTTCTAGATTCAATAATAGTATTTACGTGTATATCAGGAATATCATATTAATTTACAAGAAATCGATATAGATTACTATTAATTTCTTAACCAATAAAAGTGTAATCAATAATTTTTATTCCTATTTTAATCCTCTTAGAATTAGAAACCACCACCTTTATAAGAAACCCTCACACTTTGAGGTATTTGTAAGAAGCTGTTCTACTTTTCCACAATTCGTATGGTGTCTTGTGTATTTTCCTATTAGGAATTTAATGAAAAAGGTAGTTTGTAGAAGGCAAAGCATCCCCCCACAAATTCTAAGGTGATCCCGAACTTATAAACATAGCATTTGTCATCTCTTTAGTTTTGCGTTCCGCCATACTATTAGATTAAGGTGAGTAAGGAGTGGTAGTTTGATGAATAATTCCGTATTTTGAGTAAAATTGTTCAAAAAGGGAATCATATTCACCTCATTTATCACTTCTAAGTACTTTAATTTTTTTGCTAAATTGATTCTTAACTTCTATTTCGTGATGTTCGAAAACAATTACTACCTCGTCCTTACTTCTAAGCAAGTAAACAAAATAATATCTTGTGCAATCATCAGTAAAATTAAAAAAATTGTTTTCCCATCTCTTGTTTGTACAAATTTTGAGTCACATGTATTATTATGAATTAACTTAAGAGGGTTTGTACTTATTTCAATAGTTTTAAAAGGATTTTTAGTAAACTTTGATTCCACACACGCTTTAAACTTGTGATTTGAGTCAATACTAAATTTTGTTATTAAGTCTAAATTAATTAATCTACGAATAGTATCATAATCAACGTTACCTAAATTACCATGCCATACATTAAAAGACTCAAGAAAATAAGCAAAAGATGTGTTCTTAATAATATTAATAGGCATTACAATCATTATATTGAGTTTGAAGAGTCATTACCAAAAATCTTCTTTCCCCACATATTTACCACTCTTAGTAAGTTCAAATTTGTTAGATTCAAATATAAGTTTAAATCCTTTCTTACTATGCAAGGGTATTGAAACTAAGTTCTTTTGAATGTTTGGGACAAGAAGCAAGTCGTTGGGAGTAAGTTTCTTTTCTCAAGTTATCTTTAATATCACTTTTCATTTCCCTTCAACCTTCGAAGTAGAAGAATTTCCCACGAAAAGTTGCTCCTCGTGATCAGAGTGTTGGTAAGAAGTAAACATATTCTTGTTAGAACATATGTGATGAGTGGTCCCAGTGCCCATCCACCATTTATTAGTGTTTCCCACTATATTGACTTTAGAAACCACGGTTAAAAGGCTCAAATCATTAATATCGTCAGAATGGTTCTCAATTTCAGTTACATTTCCTTGTGATGGCTTATGTTTCTTATTCCCTTGATTCTTTTTATTACGACAATCTTTAGCACGATATCCCATATTTTCATACACAAATTATTTTTCATATAACTTTATAAAGTTTCCCCTTTAGTCTATTTGAATGGACCACCTTAGTTCAAATGCTCCATTTTCTTATTCTTGATACTTTGCTCTTCTTCCACAACATGTGCTTTGGATTCCATAAGATTTTTAGTTTTTTCCCAGATACATAATTATCCTCTTTAATCCTTAATCTCATAATCAGGTCCTCAGACCCCATTTCTTTATGTTAATGTCTTAAATAATTTTTGAAGTCTTTCCAAGATGGTGGAAATTTTTTAATCATTGTAGACACTTGGAACGACTCACTCAATTTCATGTTTCTGAATAAATTTCATGATTTATCAATTGGAGCTCTTACACTTGATTAATGACAGTCTTTGAATCAACCATTTTAAAATCTAAGAATTTACCAATAATGAATTTCTTCATTCTGGCATCTTCTGTTTTGTATTTTTTGTCCAAAGACTCTCACACATATGAGGGTTAAACACATTATATAATGTATTTTCATATTATTGTGGATATAATTTTTACATAGAAAGTCAACATGTTTTCAAGCATCTGTTACAACAATTACGTGCTTGCCAGCTCACCTTCTTTCAAAGTAGGTGCATCTTCATTAAAGACTTTAGCCAAGTCAAAGTTTTTAACTAAAACAACATTTGATGTTGCCTATGTTTGAAACGAGTCCCATTGAACTTTTCAATTTTTTCACTATGTCCAACATTAGTTGGTGCAACCGCAATGGGCAGTGCAGAAGTAAATGTCATTTCTATTTTAAAAAGAAATAAATTCATATTTATGACAGGATATATGAGTGAACAGAACATATTGAGAATGCGGTTTCTAAAATTATATGCTCTGATACCACTTGAAAGGGGTGATGGTCCCCGAAATATCCCAAATTTTAAATTCTATTTTTTTTAATTTCTTTCAAAATTAAAGTGAAATTAAATTAAATTAAACAAATAATTAAATTTTCAGTTAAAAAAATTAATTCAAGTCAAGTTCAAATTATGCCAAACAAACTAAAGCATGTATTTTGCCAAATTAAATATTGCAACCTCAATTATGTTAAATTTAACATACCCAAATTATTAAATCAGCACCAATTTAAACAAAGGTTGTGATTTAACCGATTTTTATCTTGCTAACCCTAAGCATGCATCTACGTGATGAATATGCAATATAAAAATAAACATACCACAACGCAGTGATGTACGAGAAAACCCCACAACGAGAAAAATCTCAAACGGTCCAACCACAAGTCCACTAGGCATGGCTTTACATAAGACACAACAAAAGGCTTACTTCCTCGACTAGCCTTTCAGGCTTTGACGCTTCTTCGTTCTTCTACATCTACCTAGTCGACAACTCCGGAATCCACCGCAGTCTCAGAATCCACCGATGGGGCGAACCAACAGTCAAAACATACGAAGGCCTTTCCAACGTATGCGCACCACGAATCTTCACAAGAACGAACTCCTTCGTAGGAAACTTTCTCATTTTGGGATGAGAAAAATACTCGATGCCAACAATGGTGATCTCAAAGCAAATATCTATTTAGGACTTGGATCAAAACAAATAATGGGTGTAAAAACTTGGTTTTGTTCTAAAGATTAAATCATTTGATTAACAAACACCAAGGAGACTTTTTGATAAAGGTTTTTGCTCTTAAAAGAACTTAGAAAGTGTGGAAAAGTCTTACTAAAATTGTTTTTCCCACACATATTAAAGCTGGTAAAAAGACAGTGGGAAAATAGGAGGTTAAAATTAAAAACTGACAAAACTATTCAAAAACCACTGAAGTTGTTCGAATGACTTTTGAATGTCGTTCGAACGACATGGTTAGAACGATATTATTAACAAAAATGCAGTGAAAATTTTTGTTAGATATGTCGTTCGAACGAAACTTCTAACGAGAAAACAGAGAAAATATCGTTAGATATGTCATTCGAACGACCTTGTTCGAATAAGAAAAAATTGGCGTTCAAACGACTTTTCAAAAAAAACAAAAATGCCTTTTAAGCCTAAAAACTTTTATGTAAAGTTTTAAAATGATTTTCTAAGAGAAAAAATAAAAATTCGTTACGACATAAGTTTTATAAAAAGACACCCATAAAAAAATAACTAGATCTCTATATATATTAAATGCATTCATACCTTTAGAGACCTGGAAAATAATGAGATGTTGATGACGTAAAATCTCGGCACATATACCGGCAATGATGTAATATTCAAACTCTTGGCCGCTACATCTTCAACTAAAACGTCATACGCTTGAAAGGATATGATAAACTACTATCCTATGACTCAAATAGTTTTGTACGGAATTAAGCCAACACTACAAATAGACTCGATTGGAAATTTGCCCTTACGAATCTCCCCCTTTGGCTATTCCAGGACAAAACCCAAAATAAAAATCCTATGGGACGTCAAACTCTTCTAAAAGACATAAACCCTACCAAATTAAAAAATTACAGACGCTTGACTAGACACATGAGATGAAATGATTTGCCACTTTAATAGGTTGCCACTAAGGATGAATCCTGCACACTTAAACACACCCTCAAACGCATATGGAATATAATAAGAAAAATGACATGATTAAATACTCCCCCTTTGTCTAACTTGACCTACTTAAGAAAAGTCGTGCATCTCCACTAAGTTAAATATCCCAAATTAAAATGTTTTGATACTATTTCTCCCCCTTTTTGTTTGGGAATATACAAAGATTAAAATGCATTAAATAACCAATTTCTCTCCAATTAAATCAAAATATCCCCCTAAATGATACAAGGGATAGGAATAATGGAAAAAATAAGGCCAAAAAGTCATCCGATTGCACCGCCACCACCACCAACTCGTAGATCGCGCGATGGGGAACGCAACCACAACAAATTTGTACACAAATCAGAACTTTGAAATTTCCAGGCAAGTGTTTATCTTTCTTATTTTCGTTAATGCATCGTTCATGATAGTTTAGGGTGATTAGGATGAGTTTGGTGGAAGAAAATCAATGTTGGAGATAGGAAAATCGCATGTAGTAATGATTTGAATCATAATCTGGAAATCCCTTCACATGTAGAGGCTTAACCACGAATTTATGATGAATTAGGAGTAGAAATTTTTGGAAAAAGACTGATTAGAACCATGTTAAAGAAATTCTAGGGTTCTTGAGATTTATATGAGTTTTGGCCTATTAGTCTATCGTTATTGATGAAAAATTGCATGCTTTACGTTGAAGATGTATAATATGGGTTTATAGCATTTGTAGTACAAATTTTAGGGAGTTTGGGTGTGAAAAATATGGATTTGATTGAGGTTAGGTTATGAAACCCGTAACTGTTAATCTGCGAAATTCGTATACATGTTTGATCGATCGATCGAACCAAGGGTGTCGATCGATCGAACCCCTGCCATCGATCGATCGACCCCTTCTTGTAGACTCACATTTCCCCTTTGTAAATAGTTAAATTCAAATTAAATGAGTAAAAGTATTTGGACATCCTTATTAAAATAATTTGGAAGGTAAAGGAGACCAGTAGGACTTATTAATAATTATGAGACCTTTAAGGTAAGACGAGATGTACATTTTTTGGGATATTTACATATAAGGGACGATGAAATTATGCATTAAAGGGAGAAACGTGTAAAATAGTTACGTTGGAAATTAGATGAGTATCTACTGAAATTCTACACTTGGGAGGATAGAGTCCATGAGTGTTATGTAGTGAGTTGGATTAATTCCTCAAATTAAAGTAAGAGACGAACCATTATAAGTGATGACTAAATAATGAGAAATAAGGATAAATGTTATAATTATGGGTTATGAGATGAACCTAAATTTGATATGGTAAAAGTAGTATATTTATATGACTGTGTTTATGCATATGCTATATACATGTGAAAATTATGCCCGCGCTACTTGCTATCCCCGAGGTTACCGTGCTGGGACAGTCTTTTCTCGATGTGACCTTTACGGGGGATATTGACTTGTACCCAAGAAGATAGGAATCCTAGGTACAGGCTATTGTATCGATAGTCACGCTCCTAAGAGACGCGAGGGTATGTGCTGACCTCTTGGACTTGGAAAATATGCTTCGCCTCAATATTGTTTGTGTTTTGTTTAATACAGTTCGAGAGTGATTCCGAACTTGTATTTCCCTTAGTACGAGTGATACGGGGATTGGATAGCAGAGTATGCCCGCACCATAGTTTTTATGTGAGGTGCTTATATAATATATATATATTATACGAGTATTTGATATATATATGAATTTTTGAAATTTAGAATTTCCTACTGTGTTTATGGTAAGTAAGAGATGAATAATGATTTCAATTGAGAAATACCTGTTTCGGAAGTATAGTATATTTCTGGAAAACTTTATTAATAAATAAAGTTAAAAATGAGAGATTTCACTAAATGAAATTTACTTCTTAAACAGTTGAATTGTTTAGTTTAAACCTTACGAGTAACCTAAGATAAGATGAGATAAACCATTGGGAAGGTTAGTGCGATAGGTGTGCACATTAGAAGAGAGGTGAGAATTTCTCAAGAGAGTGTCGCACTAACATGTTGTTGCATTGGCCTGTAAACATTTTAAATACTTGCTAAACAAATTTTAAATCATTTACACTATCGGGCTCTGACCCGTCTCTATTTTCTCTCTCTCTCTTGTATATATATGTATATATTACAGGTGCCCAGCCACAGGGGCATCTTGCCTAGGATCCTTTGGAATGAATGTGCTGCAGCTTAGGTGGGAGTTGCAGGCCTCTTGCGTAGACGACCTCATTCATTTGATTCTACTCTTAGAATTATTTATTTCAGTTGGGCTCGTGTCGCCCTTTTCATTATTCAGTTGTTTTATTGGATATTGTAATCCATTTATTTCGAGTACTTGCACTTTAGGATTTATTATTGCTAGGATGTTTTCATTTGAAGTATTGAATGTTTAATTATTTGGATTGTATGTTCCAGGATAGTTGTGGTGTGACTATTAAATTGCGAATCATGCAAAGTTAAATGTTGGTTTATATAAAATATAATTTGAAAAGTAAAATCTAAAATGGTTTTGACACTTAGCTTAATTATTTAGGGTGTTTAAATTGGAAAAGTATTTTCGACAGTGATGCTAAGAATGAACCAACTGTTCACCTTGATTTTAATTTAATAAAGGAGTGATCGCCCGGTATTTAATTAGGCGGGGTGTCACAGGTGGTATCAGAGCATCAGGTTCTAGTGCCCTTAGGATCTGTACGGCTTATTTCGCTTTCAGCTTAGTATTTTTGCTATAGAGCCCTATTTTAGGATTGTTGTATTCTAGTTTTTACGTTTACGTCTTCAGCTATTTGAGATTTAGTAATAACTGTAGACTAATAAATTTTTTCACGTTTCAGATGCCTCCGATACGTGCACCAAAGGATAGGCGTGCCCAATCCGAGCAGCCAACAGCTCCAGCTCAGGGTACGATGAATGCTAATGACGTAGCTGCTATTGTTGCTCAGGCGGTAAATGCAGCGCTAGCGGTGGTACAGTAGGCTCCACCCCAGATTCAGGCAGTGGCGCCAATACCTGCACAACTTCCATCTTCATGGGAGCGGGTTAGGGATGCCTTTCAGAAGGCGCATCCCCCTGAGTTCTCGAGTAGTTAAGATATTGTCATCGTCAACCAATGGAAGAAAGATATCCAGCGGAATCTTCGTATGTATGAGTGCACAGACGTGAAGAAACAGTTGTTGGCTTCCTTTAAGTTAGTGGGGGATGCTTTGCAGTGGTGGGAATCCACCACCACCTTGGAGGGGAGGGATACTATCCCGATTTAGTCATTTTGGGAGCAGTTTGACCGCAAGTATTTTCCACCCGCCGTGCAGACTGAGATGAGGCGGAAATTACTGAACTTGTAGCAGGACAATTCTACCATTTCTGAGTGTGAGGAGGAGTTCACGCGACTTCTCACCATTGTTCCAGATGAGGCACCTACTGAGGGTAAGAAGATAATGTTGTTTGTGGATAGGTTAGCTTGGAGGATTCGTCAACATCTTATAGGGAATTTGTCTCTGAGTACCTTCACAGATGTACTCAATGCTGCCTTACTACACTGCCAGGATCACCGCTTCCATCTACAGGGAAGCAAGCGAGCAGGAGAGTCCGGCCAGCAGGGTAGGACAGGGGGTAGTGGCGCTGGTGGAGCATCGACATCCCAGGGACAGACTCCTCAGCATGAGCAGAATTCCCATCAGGGGGACCCTGCCAAGTGCTTCCGATCAGGTGATTCCAGGCAGGGATTTGGGGGTTATAGGCAGGGTCAGCAGGGCCAGCCTAATCAGTAGGGCCGGCAAGGCCAACACCGACAACAGCAGGATCAGCAGCAGGGCCAATAACGTTTTCATCAGGGCCAACAGGGCCAGTGGCGGGGTGGTAACGGCCAGCAGGGTCAGAGGGGAGGTAACTTCAAAGGCCGATGTTTTGTGTGCGGCAAGCATGGCCATAAGTGCCAGGATTGCCCAGAGGGTGATAGGGCCCCACAGCAGCAGGGTGCCCGTAATGAGCCATAGAGGCCACTTTTTCCAGCTGCCCTCCCAGCACCAGCCCTACCAGCCATTCCAGCAGCTCCAGTGCGGCAGGGGCAGTTACAGTATGGATGTGTCTATAACATCTACCAGGCAGCATCTCCACAGGCACCATCCGCGATTGAGGGTATGTTTCCTATCCATGGTACGATGGGTCGAGTTTTATTTAATACTGGGGTGACGCATTGTTTTATAGCTACTCATTTTGCGAAGGCCTTATGATTATTAGCCACAGTAGAGAGCACTGTGACGTGTGTAGACTCACCACTGGGAAATGGTTCGCTTATTTTCTTTATATGACGGGGTGTGGGGGTAGAGATTGGTTGCTTGGTATTACCTGCAGACACGTTAGTCTTAGATATGCATGAGCATGACGTTATTATCGGTATGGATTGGCTCGCTGCTTACAGGGCCATGATAGATTATTTTGGTGGGAGTATTGTTTTTGCCATTCCAGGGCAAGAGATGTTTGTAGTGGCGATGCCTCGCCCAGAGGGAGGCTCGACCGCTCATTTATATTACATAGAGGAGGATACCTCTAAGGAGGTTGTGATTCCCTTAGACTCGATCCCAGTTGTTCGTGAGTATTCCGATGTATTTCAGGAGATACCAGGCCTACCCCCAGTCGAGAGATAGACTTTGCCATAGATTTATTACCAGATACTAGACCTATAGTACGCGCTCCATACCGTATGGCTCCGACGGAGATGCGAGTGTTACGAGATCAGATAGAGAAGTTGTTAGGTCAGGGCTTCATTCGCAGGAGTACCTCACCTTGGGGCTGTCCAGTCTTATTTGTGAAGAAGATAGATGGTTCACTGAGGCTATGTGTGGACTACCGGGAGTTAAACAAGGTCACGATACACAACAAGTATCCGTTGCCTCGAATCGATAATCTGTTCGACCAGCTGGGGGGAGCAATTTTCTTTTTGAAGATAGATCTGAGGTCGGGGTACCATCAGCTACGTATTAGGGAGCAGGATGTTTTAAAGACTGCTTTCTTGACGAGATATGGGTCCTATGAGTTCTGGGTGATTCCATTTGGACTCATAAATGCTCCAACCGTATTCATGGACTTAATGAACCGAGTGTTCAGAGAGTTCTTGGATCAGTTTGTCATCGTCTTCATAGATGACATTTTGATATATTCACACTCCGAGGAGGAGCATGCCGAGCACTTGAGGCAGGTTCTTCAGACTCTACGAGAGCATCAGTTGTATGCTAGGTACGAGAAGTGCGGATTCTGGTTGTGTGAAGTGCAGTTCTTAGGACATGTTGTTTCTTAACAGGGGATAGCAGTTGACTCTAGTAAAGTGTCAGCGATGAGGGAGTGGGGACAACCCACGATACCGACGGAAGTGCATAGTTTCTTAGGGCTAGCCGGATAATACAGGAGATTCATTCGGGGATTATCCAAAATAGCAGGTCCATTGACGAACCTGACTCGCAAAGGGGTACCATATGTTTGGGATGATGCTTGTCAGTTGGCTTTCGACGAGCTGAAAGACAAGCTTACTTCAGCACCAATCCTTGATTTACCGAAGTCGGGTGTGGAATACCTGGTTTACACCGATGTCTCTTTATGGGGACTTGGGGGAGTACTTCACCAGGAGGAGAAGGCTATAGCTTTTGCCTCCCGCAAGCTTAAGCCGCATGAGAAGAATTACCCCACCCACGACCTGGAGTTAGCAGCGGTCGTTTTTGCATTGAGGATATGGAGACACTATTTATTGGGGGAGAAATTCTGCTTGTTCACAGACCACAAGTCACTGCAGTACTTGTTCACTCAGCGAGAGCTGAATATGCGACAGCGAGGATGGTTAGAGTTTGTGAAGGACTATCAGTTCGACATACAGTACCATCCGAGGAAGGCCAACATAGTTGCTGATGCGTTGAGCCGTAGACCGGTAGACGATGTAGCAGACGTCTGGAAAGCAAAGTGGAAGGAGTTGGGTCACTAGGATGAAGTCGCCGGTTCCTTCATATCTGTCATGACAGTGACACCCAAGATTGTTATGAGGGTGATACAAGCACAGACCGCAGACCCGTTTTTCCAGGAGCAGATTGTATGACTTTTAGCTGAGGGTGCTGAGTCCTCTTCTGTTAGTTCTGATGGGGGTTTGAGGTTTAATGGGAGATTGATGGTCCCAGAAGGATCAGAATTACGTCATGCAGTGATGACCCAGTCTCACGGGTCTGATTTGTGGTACATCCTGGAGGAGATAAGATGTATTAGGATATGAGGTGGCAATACTGGTGGAGTGGGATGAAAAAGGACATTACTGAGTTCGTGTCCAGGTGTTCTACCTGCCAGCTGGTAAAGGTGGACCATCAGAAATCGTCAGGGTTGCTTCAGCCATTGGAAATACCTGCGTCGAAGTGGGAGAGTATTTCCATGGATTTTATTATTGGGTTGCCTACATCACAGCGGGGCCACGACTCCATCTGGGTGATTGTGGACCGTTTGACCAAGGTGGCTCATTTTCTGCCAGTGCGAACAGATTATACCACGGGTCAATACGCTCAGTTGTTTATTGCTGATATTTTCAGATTACATGGGGTGCCCCTGAATATTGTGTTAGATAGAGACAAGATTTTCGTGTCGCGTTTCTGGGAAAGCTTTCAGGAGGCTATGGGTACTGAGTTGAGGCTAAGTTCAGCTTATCACCCACAGACAGATGGACAAACAGAGCATACTAATCAGATGCTAGAGGATATGCTACGCATGTGTGTCCTTGATTTTGGAGGAGGTTGGGAGCCACATTTTCCACTGGTAGAGTTCGCTTATAATAACTCTTATCAGTTCACGATTGGCATGGCTCCATTCGAGGCTTTATATGGAAGGCCTTATTGTTCCCCAACTTGTTGGCTAGAGGTGGGGGATAACTAGTTGCTAGGACCAGAGGTGATTCAGAAAACCTCCGCTAGGATTGAGATGATCAGGAGTTGCATTCGAGTAGCCCAGGACAGACAGAAAAGCTACGCCGATGCGAAACGGTTCTTCCGAGAGTTTAATGTGGGGGACCAAGTATTACTGCGAGTATCTCCTATGAAAGGAGTAATGAGGTTCGGGAAGAAAGAGAAATTGGCCCCAAGGTACGTGGGACCATTTTCCATTATCGAGAGGATTGGGCCGGTAGCATACAGATTGGGACTGCCAGAGCATTTACACTACATTCACGATGTATTCCACATCTCATCGTTGAGACGATATCTTCGGGATGATATGGCTCATACTCACATCGCGATAGATGAGATAGACTTACAGCCTGATAGATCTTACGAGGAGAGACCGATGGCTATCCTAGACCATAGCGAGAGGAGATTGAGGTCGAAGGTAGTTCCACTTGTACGGGTTCAGTGGGAGCATCATAATGTGGAGGAATCCACTTAGGAGCGTGAGGCAGATATGCGCGAGAGATACCCAGATTTATTCTTACCAGATATGCCTTATTTTTTGAATTTCGGGACGAAATTCCGTTATTAGGAGGGAAGTATGTAATACCCTGTATTTTTATGCTATATTAATTTGGGGATTTATTAAATTTAATGTGAGTTATTAATTTAATATAAATTTGGAAATTAATCACTTTATAATTATTAACGTGATGTGAGTTAGTAATTATGAAAAACTTGTTGTTGAATATTACTAATGAGTAAAGTAATAAAATATTGGTTCTATTAAATGCCAAGAGTGAATAAAATGACAATTTTAGAAATTTGAGTCGGGACGCGCCCGTGTCGCGTCAGGACTAAATATTGATTAATAAAAGTGAATAAATTATAAGTCACTCGTATGGTCTTTTTGAGTTCGCCAAAGTGTCCGTAAGGGTCGAGATAGTCAGAAAAGTATACCCGGGGGTTTAGTTTGGGTCTCGGGACGTTTTTAGGCCTATTTAGCACCCCGGGAGGACATTTTGGACATTTTACATTTTTGGGTAATTAAACCCACGAAAATTTTTAGGCTATATCATCCATTTAGAATAGTACTTTAGGGTTAGCAGACTCAAAACTTAGAATGGCCATAAGAGAGGGAAGGAGAAAGCTTTCCAAGCAATCCAAGGCCAAAAAGTCATCCGATTGCACCGCCACCACCACCAACGCGTAAATCGCGCGACGGGGAACGCAACCACACTAAATTCATCCATAAATAAGAACTATGAAATTTCCAGGCAAGTTTTTATCTTGCTTATTTTCGTTAATGCATCGTTCATGTTAGTCTAGGGTGATTAGGATGAGTTTGGTGGAAGAAAATCTATGTTGGAGATAGGAAAATCGCATGTAGTAATGATTTGAATGATAATCTGGAAATCCCTTCACATGTAGAGGCTTAACCATGAATTTATGATGAATTAGGAGTAGAATTTTCTGGAAAAAGACTGATTAGAACCATGTTAAAGAAATTCTAGGGTTCTTGAGATTTATATGAGTTTTGGCCTATTAATCTATGGTTATTGATGAAAAATTGCATGCTTTACGTTGAAGATGTATAATATGGGTTTATACCATTTGTAGTAAAAATTTCAGGGAGTTTGGGTGTGAAAAATATGGATTTGATTGAGGTTAGATTATGAAACCCGTAACTGTTAATATGCAAAATTCGTATACCTGTTTGATCGATCGATCGAACCAGGGGTGTTGATTGATCGACGCTTCGATCGATCGAACCCCTGCCATCGATCGATCGACCCCTTCTGAAAGACTAACATTTCCCCTTTGTAAATAGTTAAATTCAAATTAAATGAGTAAAAGTATTTGGACATCGTTATTAAAATAATTTGGAAGGTAAAGAAGACCAGTAGGACTTATTAATAATTATGAGACCTTTTAGGTAAGACGAGATGTACATTTTTTGGGATATTTACATATAAGGGACGATGAAATTGTGCATTAAAGGGAGAGACACGTAAAATAGTTACGTTGGAAATTAGATGAGTACCTACTGAAATTCTACACTTGGGAGGATAGAGTCCATGAGTGTTACGTAGTGAGTTGGATTAATTCCTCAAATTAAAGTAAAAAATGAACCATTATAAGTGATGACTAAATAATGAGAAATAAGGATAAATGTTATAATTATGGGTTATGAGATGAACCTAAATTTGATATGGTAAAAGTAGTATATTTATATGACTGTGTTTATGCATATGCTATATACATGTGAAAATCATGCCCGCGCTACTTGCTATCCCTGAGGTTACCGCGCTGGGACAGTCTTATCTCGATGTGACCTTTACAGGGGATATTGACTTGTACCCAAGAAGATAGGAATCCTAGGTACAGTCTATCGTATCGATAGTCATGGTCCTAAGAGACGCGAGGGTATGTGCTGACCTCTTGGACTTGGAAAATATGCTTCGCCTCAATATTATTTGTGTTTTGTTTAATACAGTTTGAGAGTGATTCCGAACTTGTATTTCCCTTAGTACGAGTGATACGGGGATTGGATAACAGAGTATGCCCGCACCATAGTTTTTATGTGGGGTGCTGATAGAATATATATATTATACGAGTATTTAATATATATATATATGAATTTATGAAATTTAGAATTTCCTACCGTGTTTATGGTAAGTAAGAGATGAATAATGATTTCAATTGAGAAATACCTGTTTCGAAAGTATAGTATATTTCTGGAAAACTTTATTAATAAATAAAGTTAAAAATGAGAGCTTTCACTAAATGAAATTTACTTCTTAAACATATGAATTGTTTAGTTTAAACCTTACGAGTAACCTAAGATAAGATGAGATAAACCGTTGGGAAGGTTAGTGCGATAGGTGTGCACATTAGAAGAGAGGTGAGAATTTCTCAAGAGAGTGTCACACTAATATGTTGTTGCATTGGCCTGTAAACATTTTAAATACTTGCTAAACAAATTTTAAATCATTTACACTATCGGGCTCTGACCAGTCTCTATTTTTCCTCTCTCTCTTGTATATATATGTATATATTACAAGTGCCCAGCCACAGGGGCGTCTTGCCTAGGATCCTTTGGAAGGAACGTGCTGCAGCTTAGGTGGGAGTTGCAGGCCTCTTGCCTAGACGACCTCATTCATTTGATTCTACTCTTAGCATTATTTATTTCAGTTGTGCTCTTGTCGCCCTTTCCATTATTCAGTTATTTTATTGGATATTGTAATCCATTTATTTCGAGTACTTGCACTTTTGGATTTATTATTGCTAGGATGTTTTCATTTGAAGTATTGAATGTTTAATTACTTGGATTGTATGTTCCAGGATAGTTGTGGTGTGACTATTAAATTGTGAATCATGCAAAGTTAAATGTTGGTTTATATAAAATATAATTTGGAAAGTAAAGTCTAAAATGGTTTTGACACTTAGCTTAATTATTTAGGGTGTTTAAATTGAAAAAGTATTTTCGACAGTGATTCTCACCTTGATTTTAATTTAATAAAGGAGTGACCGCCCGGTATTTAATTAGGTGGGGTGTCACACACACACACACATATACACACACACACACACACACACACACACACACACACATATATACACATACACATAAAAGATACCAATAATGCACATACACATATACAATGGTATAAACACCACACACGACACAAAATACATTAAGATTTCCACACTCATTAAAAAAATATGTCTAAATAATATGTGGTAAATGGTATTGAAGGGGTGTGAACTAGCAACAAAACAATTAAGACCCAATCACTTAAACATGTTCACGGAGTTCTCATTTGATTGCAAAACTTTATCAAACTTAAATATAGCCTCATGTGACAAGATAAAGTGAACTCAAGGAACGAACAAGCAAAATGCACACAAGCTTAGAATTTTAATGATTCTACAAACCAATAGAGTCATGAAAAAATAAGCATAACTAGGATACATTGTCATTGTGCGAACCCATTGATATATTCATCCAAACTTCCTCGATAATAATGATTATTTTCTTTTCTTTTGAATGTTCATATCAAACACAACTACATTGGCCTTGGATAATTTTAACAATGCCACATTTTTAGGCCATATTTCAACGGTGGTTATTCACGCAAAGTAATTTTGTTTTTCGCAGCCCGATTCCATTGATAAACAACTATACGGGATAAATATTTTTCTATTTTTTAAATTCGGGCAACGGTTCTTACATGCACAAATCATCCATAGTCATAGCAATATGTATATGCCTACATTTAGAGGAGAACATATCACTTAGGTCAAATATACATGTGAAGTTAAAGATCAAATGAGCTAGTGCATGTGTAAATCGAGGCATATAAAAAGAGAATCCATTAAGCAAGTTAAAGTCAAACTACTCCATGCAAGCATGATAAAGAACACTTTAAGGATTGAAAATCTTAATCAAAATTTCTAGCCGCATGGAAGTGGGGATGATATTGGATTCAAACACAAGTACATGCCACATAAAATGTGTAAAAGTAAAATACACAAAAATAGAAAATATTTTATGTTTTTAAATTGTTTAACCAAACACAAAATAACCCAAAAACAAAAGAAAAATATTTTTTGTAATTTTTTTGAATAAGACCGAGTGAATGAAAAAAAAAATTAAAATACAAAAGATAAACATGTCATAATTCTCGCAAAGTTTACATAATGAAGCATAGACTAGAATATAACAAATAAACATACAACTAGCAAGAATATATTACGTAGCACAAAAGCTAGTGTATGTAAACATGCAATCAATTACTTATAAGATATAACAAGTGAGGAGTTATGTGCTAGTATGTGGAAATCATCAAAAACTAGAAATTTTGAAAATGATATATTTTCCATATTAATAAAAAATGTCCTTAAAAATCAGGATCATGCAATATTTTAGTGTAACCCGCTTAATACCACTTTGAGAATGTGGTTTCTTAAATTATATAAAATTTCACTTGAAGGGGGTGATGGTACCCGAAATATCCCAATTTTTTTTAAAACATTACTATCATATATATAGGAGTGAAAACGCCTCACTCGTGGCATCTACAAAATTCAGGACATGCTTAAAAGGAAACTGAGAGCTTACAAGCCTCCTAATGGAGGAGGCACCCCAAGACAATCTAGCCCTGCCTGACTGATGGTAGACCCCACCTATCCACTCTTAAAAATTCTACCAAGTGTTTAGGAAATCAGAAGTATGGAAAGAAAAAATATTAAAAGATTATTTTCTACCCAATTTGGCCAAATAATCAACCACATAGTTCCCTTCTCTATATATGTACCGCAATGAGAAGGTATAGTCAATCAACATAGATGTTATCTTATTAATATGCCATCTTACCCCCCACGGGCATCTCACTCTACCTTGTAGAATATCAATCACAATCTTAGAATCACTTTCAATTTCCATAACATAGTCTTTCAAATCTCTGTAATATGAGATGCCTTTAAACAATGCCAAAACTTTAGCTTCAATATTAGATACCTATCCTAGATTGTTGGAAAAAGCCCACACAATTTCACCTTTACAATTTCTAAGAATACCCCTTGCTCCTCCCATACTAGGATTTCCCACTGAGCTCCCATCAACATTTAGTTTTAAAACCCCAGAAGGAGGAACCATCCATTTAACCAACATAGGCTTGACATCTTTAAGCATAGTAGGGATATGGTATAACTGCAGAAGGTAGCTGACATTGTGAAATACAACTGAAATACTTCCTTTTATCACCTCATATTTGCATTTATTTCTATGAGTCCACAAGCTCCAACATATAAAGACAGGGATGGATTTATGCATTGATATACTCCTGTTGCAAATGAGCCACCATTTCATAAGTTGACCTCTCACTCCATTTTGAACTCTAGAAGCCCCATATTCTTTGAAGTATAAATCCCACACTTTGGATGCAATATCTCCCTGAGCAAAAACATGATCAATTGATTCCTCTTGATGGAGAGGGCAACAATGACAAATAGTAGGACCACAAATACCTAATCGCCAAATGCTATCATATGTGGGAAGAAGATGATATAAAAGTTTCCATATAATAATAGACATTTTAGAAGGTATGACTTTATCCCAAATAAATGCAGAGCTCCATTGTTTTGCATAAGCTTTCCTACATAGATTCCACACAGATTTTAAAGAGAATTCTCCAGAACATGTTAGGTCTTATATTGCAACATCAGAGTCATAGGCATATAGAAGAGTATATTTAATCTGATTACATACTGAGATAGAGAAATATTTCTGCAATTTAGCATTATCCCACATATGGTACTCATTCCAAAACCAATTAATCCTAACATCATCCTGTACTTGAGTATCTCTAACAAAACCAACACACCAATTATCATAATACATACTACAAGAGCCCGTACTGACATGCCATAAAATGTGATCCTTAGCAACATCTCTCATTGCATAGATTATTTTCCATGATGAGGAAGTGACTCTATTAGAAGTTATAACCGGGTGACTATTTCTACAATACTTAGAAATTATATATGATGCCCACATATAATTTGAGTTCCTAAGCTTCCACCATAATTTTATAGCCATAGCCTTAGATACATCAGTGATAGATCTAATCCCCAACCCCCCTTCTTCCACAGGTCTAGCAATAAGCTCCCATTTGCACCAATGATGCCTAGAAACCCCATGAGATGTATTCCAGAAAAAACTAAGCAAATAAAGATTCAACTCTTCTTAAAACGGATTTAGGAGGAGAGATCGAGTTCAAAAGGAACATAGGTAGAGAGGATAAAATGGATTTAAAATGGATTTTAGAAGAGTTAACTTTCCTCCGGAGCTTAGAAGCTTTGCTTTCCATCCCACCAACCTCTTTTTAATCTTCTGGATGAGAGGTTCAAATAATATAATCTTTTTTCTCCCAGAGAAGATGGGGGCACCCAAGATAGGTAATACATCCTCATCTCAATTGCATACCAGTTTGTCTTCCAATAGCTGCTACTCTGGAGATAAAAATCTTATTGGATAGCATCAAAATACTTTTGTCTTTGTTAATCAACTGTCCTGAACATGCTTCATATTGAGATAGACCTTTGAGAAGAGAGGATAATTCCCTCTTGGAACCTGAACATAATATAATTAGATCATTAGCAAAAGCCAAGTGATTAAATTTTATACTCCCAATAGGGTGCTTGTATCCCACATAATAAGGAGAAGATGTCAGGTGATTTAACTGCCTGGATAGAGCATCTTCCATCAACGCAAACAAAAAGGGAGAGAGCGGGTCTCCCTACCTTAAACCTCTTGAAGAGGGAAAATGACCCATGACATCACCATTTAGCACCAAAGAAAACCAACAATTTGAAACGATTTACCATATATAGTCAATCCATACTCCATTAAAGCCAAGCCTCCTCAAGACTTTAATAAAAAATAACCAAGATACCCTGTTATAAGCCTTGGCCATATCCAACTTCATTACTACATTTCCACCATAATTCTTAGCATTTAATTTAGACAAGCATTCTTGGGCTAACATCACATTTTCAGATATATACCTATCTTTAATAAAGCCAGATTGATTGTGAACAATCAGATTAGGAAGAAGATCAGCAAGCCTGCTGTTCAAAATTCTAGAGAAAATCTTATTAATAAAGTTATGCATACTAATTCGCCTAAAATGACCAAAATTAGTAGGAGATTCAACTTTAGGAATAAGAACTAACAAAGTAGTTGTAGACATCCTAGGAAGAGTCATCCCAGAAAATAAACCCCAAACAATAACTTAACAAATAATTAAACTTCAATTTAAGAAAAATTAATTCAATTCAAGTTCGAATTATGCCAAACAAACTAAAGCATGCATTTTTTTCAAATTAAATATTGCAACTTGAATTATATTAAATTAAAGTTACCCAAAATTTTAAATTAGCACCAATTTAAACAAAGGTTGTGATTAAACCGATTTTTATCTCATTACCCCTAAAGCATACATCTATGTGATGAATATGCAAGATAAAACTAAACATACCAAAATGCCGCGATGTACGAGGAAAATCAACAACGGGAAAAACCTCGGACGGCCCATCCATAAGTCCAATAGTTATGGTTTACACAGGACGCGATAAAACACTTTGTAGAAGGGTTTCTCGAGTCTGTCCATTATATTTTGGGGGGAGGGTCCCTCGAATACCCCCCTTAGACTCTTGAAAATATGGGTCGCGGAACCCCTATGGAGGCAAAAAAAAATTAATATTAGTTGCGGAACCCCTAGGGTCCCTGAGTGGAAGAAAATTCATATTGGTTGCAGAACCCCCAGGGTCCCTCAACGACAGAAAATTTATATTGGTCACAGAACCCCCAGGTTCCCTCAATGACAGAAAATATATAAGGGTCGCGGAACCACCAGGGTCCCTCAACGACAAAACAATTATATTGGTCGCGGAACTCTAGGGTCTCTCAATGGCAAAAAATATATAAGGGTCGCAGAACCCCAGGGTCCCTCAGTAGCAGAAAATTCATATTAGTCGCGAAACCCCCGGGGTACTCAACGACAAAAAAATCATACTGGTGGCGGAACCCCAGGGTCCCTCAACGGAAGAAAAACATTTGGGTGAGGAACCCTTAGGGTCCCTCAACCTTTCAAAAATATTTTGGCACAGAACCCTCAAGGCTCCCCTCCCTCAACTACAAGAAAATATTTGGTTGTGTTACCCTAGGTCCCTCAACTTCCAGAAAATCTGGGTGAGTAACCCTTAAGGTTCTCCCTCTCATCTTATAGTGGATAGCATGAGCAACGCCTCATCATGAATTTTTATTCCTTAAAAGAAAAAAAGTACTAGCACTTACTTTCTTGTACAGGTAGCCTAGTTGAGCAGGCATGGCTCAAATAGGCCAGTTGGGATCTCTTGGGAGTTTTGGCTTGGCGACTGAGGAACAAGATTTTTTGGGAAAGATGAACCACTTAGCACTTTAGGAGAGAATACTAGTAGGATGACCATAGCAGTCACTCAAGACCACACACATCTCACACTTAGTCACAAGTGAAGTGAGCAGCCAAGGGGCTGCTGACAAGAAATGAACTTTTACAAAACTGATTTTCTTACAAGAGAGGGTCCTCAAGGCCCCTCTCAAGAAAAATGATTTTAGAGGAGAGGGGTACTAAATCCCTCCTCAGTATTGATATTTTTACAAGAGGTGGTCCTCGAGGCCTCCTCTCTCAAGTTTGCAAAGTTTGTACCATAAGTTACTGTTTCAAAAGATATTTACCAAATCAGATATTTTGTCTCCATTGGGAGACATATTTTCTTTTTGACTTTAGTCACCTGTCAGGGGGGCAGGCAGTTGGACACAAGTAGGGACAAATGGTACATTTCAGACCTTGAACCTCATCAACCATCTCAATTTTGGCACCCAAAAGTGCCAACTTAGCCCTAGTACCCAAGTATAAATAGGACTCCTGGGCAAGGTCAAATGATATAAAACTCAAGTTGCACCGTTACTCTATCAAAATCACACCAAAACTTCCTAGTATTCTCTCCCTGCTCTCTCACTAAGTACTAAGTACCTTGTTCTTTAACTCCTCACCTGACAACCATCATTCTCATTAGTTTATCTTGAGAAAAGTTACTATTCTTGGTGTGGAGGTTCATCTTCTTGCAGGGAGTGAGTTCCAGTTTGAGTTCCATTTTTACCAAAATGAGAAGGCTTTATCAGAAGCTGCACCATAAGTTCTTGAGAACCTTGAATGCATCATCCATTAGAGTGGGTCATGCCTCACCCTTTCCAGTTATTCATAGACCCCAGTCTCACTACCCTCCTACATTTGGCGACTCTGCTGGGGAAGTATTCTTGCTTTAATGGACAAATAAGGTTTCAACATTTTTAAGAAGATAGTTTTTAAAGACATTCCATCTGGTAATGGAACTCAAAGTGACCAGACCACCCAGGAAGAGGTGGTGGTGATCGGAGCTAAGGCACCCGCTCCTCCGGGAGGGCAGATCAGCTCACCTGCAGCAGCTCCGATGATAGGTATGAGTCTCATGACAATGTTTTTTGAATTCTTGAAGCAAAATAATGTAGACTTATCAAGTTTGGGTCAAGGTTGTGTAACAGCATCAGCTTCCCCCTCTGAAGGGGTCTCCATCCCCGTTGCATTTCCGGCATAGATGATTCCGTCGCGGAAGGTGGTGCAGGAGCAGGTTATGGACCCATCAGGCTTACCAGCAGCCTAGAGCATGAGTTTGGAGGATTCACCCTCCAAGGTTGTTACCATGGAGGAGGTGAGGAATCTTCTCTCCTCCTCTCAGATGGAGGGTCCTCATCTATATGAGGAGTTGGAATACCCCTACCCACAGGAAGTAAATGAGAATCCATACCCATAGGGGTATATCCCACCAAAATTTATCAAGGTCAGTGGCAAAGGGGAGAACCCAAGATAGTACGTGAAGAGGTTTATTGAGTACTTGGGAGTACACGCAAATGATAAGAATCTGAGGTTGAGGGATTTCTCCAAGACCCTTACATGGAAGGCTTGCTCATGGTACTCCCATTTGTTACCCAGCAACATCCCTACTTGGGAAGAGATGAACAATAAATTCCTCCAAAAGTTCTTCATAGAAGAGGATGAATTCACATTGAGACACCTAACATAAGTGGTCCAGAAGCCTGGTGAGGATTTAATACAATATATCAAACGCTTTTCCAAAAGGGCACTGGATGTCCATGAGGATGTAGTGGAGGTAAGGCTGCTGTAAATATGTGTCGAGGGACTCTTGGAGGAGTACAAGTTGCATTTGATTAATGAAACCAGAGATGGAACTTTTAGAGAGTTCACCAGGGCTGCCAGCAATATAGCTATGATTATCAAGCCAAGGGCCTCGGGTTGGAGGACGTAGGTGCCACTGACGTCTGGGAGGTTTCAAGTTTCAAGGAGGCAAAAGGTTAACTATGTAGATGGAAATCCTAAAAGAAAGAATGGATGCTCTGGATCTAAGAACAACAACCCCGATAATAAGAGGAAGTTTGGGGAAGATGATCCACCGCCACTACCTTGCAGCGTAGAAAAAACTATGGATTGTTATCCAACTCTGGTATGAGAAGGGGTAACAAGTCCTCTTCACTTGAATGGGGAAACACCAAGTGCAGCTAAAAAACCCAACCCAAAATATTACGAGCTACACCAGCGGGTCAACACTCCACCAATGACTGTTACTACTTAAGAAGGATCATTGGAGAGCAGGTGGCCAGTGGTACCTTGCAGATTCCTCCTGTGGATGTTAATGAAAACCCACTTCCAGCACATCACTTCGGTACTGCCAATATGGTAGTGGCGTATGATGAAGAAGCATCTCAAGAGCTGATGGAGTGGGAGAGTGGTGATCAATTATGTGAAGGGTTGGAAAGGTTATCATTGAGTAGCAAATAGAGAATTAAGCTAGAAAAAAAGCGAGAGGAGTGGTTCTTCACTCTGGACCAAGAAGAGGATGGAAAAAAGGAAATTGAGCAGGTAACCCCCCAGAGGGTAAAGTGGATGTCATCCTCGCTCTGGATGAAGGGGGACATCCGAAGTAGAGTATGTTTGCAATGTCCAGACGTATGAGGTAAACCTAGATTTTAAATGTGAGGACATAGTGAGGAGCCCCATGTTCAAGTGGTTCTTCCACCAGATAGGGGTGAAATATGACACGATAATAACCATTACAAGAAAAGTCCTACAAGCTGTGCAGTAACACGGAGACCCCTCAATAAATTGGAAGGGGCCAATTGGGAGGTTGATCAAGAGGTATACTTCTGAGGTGGTGTTTTTAGAGGCAGATAGGCAGGTTCCTTACTTCCACAACCGCCCATTATATGTTACAGTTATGATCAATGGAGTATTATTCCCCAGAGCATTAATGGATGGAGGAGCATCTATCAACATTATGCCCATTAGTACATTATATGAGACAAGAATTGACCAAGAGAAGATATCGACAGTGCCACTGGTGATTTCAGGATTTAACACTGACGGAATGCAATCCCTCTGATATGTAAATATGGTAATCATGTTGGGAAATTTCGTTTCCCACATCAAGTTCCATGTCATCAATGCTAATAGCAACTATAAGCTACTCATTGGGAGGGTATGGATGCACACCCATGGCATAGTACTCTCCACCTACCATCAGTGTGCGAAGGCCAACATCATAGGTATAGATATGTAATACCTCGTAATTTTAATGACTTTTAAAATAGGATTAATTAAAAGTTAAATGGGTATTAATTGAAATTAATTATGAATAATAATTGGAATTAATCCGGATTGAATATTACTAGAGAATAAATTAATATGTGATTTATATTGAATATTACTTAGTAAGTAAAAGTAATCTATGATTATATGGTCGCGAGTGAATAGTATGCAAATTATTGAAATTAAATCAGGACGCGCGTATGAGTCGTGCCGGAACTAAATTAAAAGGGCAAAAAGGGAAATTATTTTTAAGTCATCCATATAGTCATTTCGACTCCGCCAATGATTTCGAAAGGGTCAAAATAGGCAGGAAAGTCTACCCAGGAGTTTGATTTGGGTCTAGGGTCAATTGGGAACCAAAGGGACACCCCAAAGGCGTATTTTGGTCATTTTTTGGGGAGGTGAATAGTACCTACGGGATTCGAGTTTTATTATTTAATATTAGAGTGTGTTATACCAAGAGATCATTTATCAAAAGAATAAGGAGAGGAAGGGAGAGAGAGAATTCTAGGAAGATGAGGGATTTTGAGATCAAACCAAGGGTTGCACCACCACCGAAAAAGTGATTGGAAAGAAAGAAGAAGTATTCTACATATATCTTCACCAAAGGATCAAACGTACACCTTAAGACAAGTTTAATTCTTGTTAAAATTAGCGAGTATAATATCCATATTAGATTAGAAGGGATAAGCATCCATGAAAACTATAAATCAAAGATGAAAATTTGATAATTTTGATATAATTCTTGAAATGGAAATTATTTAGGATTATTCCTTTGATGAAATTAGAATTAAAACCATGAAATTTTGGGTTTAATTGATGATAGAATTTGGGGTTTATATGTGTTCTTGAGAAAGAATTATATCATGTAGATTTTCTTGAATTTAAAATAAGATTAGTATGGTTCATCAAAATTCCATGATGATTTTGATATGATTTGATGTTATAAATCATGTACATACTTGGGTATATCATTTGGGATGAATTATAAGGAGTTTGGGATCATTTGGTGGATGTTTTGAGGATGAAATATGTTACAACCCGTACGTAGAAATATGTAGAAAAATGATGAACATTGTATGATTATTTTAAGAATGTTTTAAGCGAAACTTGATAGTGTGCTCGCGAGTTTTGTTTTCATAAAATCACGTTCTCCACTTTGTAATTTTATGTTTTTCAAAATCGGAGCAGAAAAACCTCAAAATTGTAATTTTTACTTATGGGCGAATTGTAACTTTATAAAAAAAAAGGATTATTGGGAATTAAAATATAATCCGGACTTGTTATAATGAGTCTGAGGTTTGGACCAATAAGTATGAGTTGAAGAAAGCTACTAGAATAATTAATTAAATCCTCTCTGTTAATAAGATATGTTAGGAGTAATGGGAAATGTGAATAAAATGTGAATTATTAGTTTACGGGTTAAACTTGAAATATACTACGTGTGGGATTTGTATAAGGGATGAGAGTATACCCATTTGTTGATATATATACATAGGTGGAACAAATACCTATATAATATAATTGAGGTTTAAAATACCATGATACGTAGGATATTCGAGATATAAGTATACTACGTATGAGACTTGTAATATGGGAAGTGCTTATGTCCTATTGTTGATATATATACACATAAAGAGAGAGAGAGAGGTTGAATGTATACCTATATGATGATTTGTGTGTTTGCATACCTAGCCAACTTGCTATTGATGGGAGGTTTGCGTGTTGAGGATAGTCATATCCTGATGAGCCTTTACGGGGATTTTTAACTTGTGCCTCAGAATATAGAACCTAGGTATGGGCTATTTGTGATAATGATAGTGATGACGGTCATATGGGTGCGTAGGTATGTGCGTAGCCCATAGGCTTGGAACTATATTCGCCTCCAATATGTGTGATTTGTGATGATGGTTCGAGTGAGATACTGAACCAACAGTCCTTTATATAGTGACGAGATGTACTGGGACTAGATAGCAGAGTAGTGCGTGCACCGTAACTGTGTCTCGGGGTGCAGTATTGTATATTATAATAGAGTGAATGTATATATATATATATATATATATATATATACACACACACACACACACACACACACACACACACATGTGATATTATCTACTGTGTGATTTACGTAGATTTAAAAAGATAAAGAAATCTAAAATTAATTAAGTATGAGCACACTTAATTATATTGAAATTTGAATTAATATATTTATTTATTACATGTATTGTGATGAAAATACGTGGGGAAAGATCAGGGCTATGGTTAGTTGATACAATGAGATAATCTAATGAATGTGAGAATAGTAACTAGAATAAATTGAGAATACGTTAGGCGTGCACATTAGTTGAGGTGTGAGAATCTCAAGTGAGATCCCGAGGATCTAACATATATATAATAATTGCTAATTGTAGAATTTATTCACTTGCTATTTTTAAAATCTTTTACTATCGGGCTCTGACCCATTTTCTCTTGCAGATTCTCTTCCCTCTTGTATATTGTATATCAGGTGTCCAACCGCAGGGACACCCAACTTAGAAGATCACATATTTATTCTTTATGGATGCTTTGGAGGGTGGACCTTGCATTAGACGCATCATTTTATTGATTCCTGTACTCTGTAGTCATTTTCTTCTATGGCATGTTGCTAATGGATCCTTGTCATTTTTATTCTATCTTAATCATAGTTTTACTTATGTTGGTTTTGGATACATTTGGTTTGACTTGGTTTATTGTATTGAGATGTTTTAAACTGGGAAGTTTATTCAAGTTATATTGAATAAGTTATGATGGTTATTATTTATTATTCATTGTCGTGGATTGGGTTATATGATAAATGATTGTTATTGTTAAAAAGAATTTTATTTAAAATTAAAAGTTTTAACACTAGCTTAATTCATTACTAGGTGGTTACTAATGAAAGAAAAAATTTATTTTTCGACAGTGATGCTAAGAATGAGCCAACTAAGTAATTCGAATTAATTGGGTAAAGGATATGCCACCCAGTATTTAATTAAGCGGGTTGTTATAGGTGGTATTAGAGCATCACGTTCTAGTGTCCTTAGGATCTGTATAACTTTCTACATTTCAGCGTAGCATTCTTTGATTTAGAGGTCTATTATTAGGATGTTGTATTCCTCTGCGTATTACGACTTACGTGCTCCTGCTAGGAAATATAAGTGATGTAATTATTATATGAGCTATGTCAGGCATTGATGACTAGCGAGGGTTGTTAGAAGAATAGCAGGAGAAGGACTCTCAACTGAAGACTTAGAAGATTTTGGAAATGGTGATTTAGATAAAACCCACCAAAATTATTGTTCAGGCTGAGGATGATAAAGAAGTCACTCGGGAGCTATAGTTTATAGGAACCATCATGGATGACATTTGTGCCATTTCAAAATCTACCCATCACTGTCAAGGAAAGTTGAAGGATTATAAAGGACTCTTATGAAGGAAGAAATCCAAATAAAATTATGTAGGGTGAAGTGTAGAAACACCCAGAACTTGAATATTTCGGGTGAAATTTTTGCTCATGGGAAGTGATGAGATTTAGACATTAGATATAAAGAAGAATGTGGGAAGATAAAAAGAGACATTATAATATGGTTCGACTGTGAAATCATCCATTTGATGTTTAATCGTGATATGAATAAAAATTCAAAACTTATTTCATATGGGCGAGAAAGAAAGCCCAACGCGAAAGAGCAGTGAACTTGTTTAACGAATTCCTTACCCAACGAAGAATGGGGTACATTGCAGATAAGAAGAGTTCATGGGGTGGAAGAACTTGTGAATTAAATACTCAAGTGTAAATGGGAAAATCTAATGAAGACGACTAGGGTTGATCTCGACAAGAAATTTGTTAATGCCCCAAGGAGAAAGTGATCCAGGAGGGTTGGGGAAAACCTAGCCGCATGGCAAAGATTGAATTCAATGGTTATAGTGAAACATTACTAGAAGATATACCCAATAGGGAATCTATTTAAATTATTACTCAGTGGCAATGAATTCATCCAAGACAAGCAATGTCGATCACGTGTTCCATAGGACCAGTCGAGTCAAAGGAACAACGAAAATAGCAACTAGGAACAAAGATTTCCAGGTCCAAGAGAAGTACATTCCAAAATAGTCAGTAGGAACAGTGAAGGGGGAATGATAAAGGAAATTGCCCTATGTGTAGAACGAAAGACTACTAGTGATGAATGTGTCGATGTTGAGAAGTGAAACAAATAAGTTTGGGAACAGTGAACCATGTTAGTAAGGCATAACAACTCGAGGAGTAAAATTTTTAGTGGAGGAATTAGCTCAAGAGAATTGGGCCCAGGAAATTTACAACCCGAGAGTAGTAGGATTAAGCAGGACTAGTGGAGTCCTCAACAACTGTAGCATATCGTATTTCAGGGTCGATGGGACCTAGGAAGAAAATTGGAGGCCAGTAGGGCCATAATTGAGGCCTAGAGATTTGGGACCAACGTTTCAATGATGGGCGTGTATCCATAGAATAGAATAATTTGACCACTAAGAGGAGGGGAAACTATTGGATAAAATCCTAGATGTATAACAATTGGAGATGCTCATGGGTCGTGTTGGCAGCTAAGTGCTGGGACCCTACGATTGGGCGAGACTGGGGAAGTTTTGTTTCATCCTTGTGAGTAAAAGATTAATTTAAGTGGCACGGGTGTGTCACAATATATATGAATTATTAACACAAAAAATTCACGTATGAGTGGAGTTTAGTGGGTATGTTGGTTTTAATAATCGAGTTGCAAAAGTATTTATGATTGATAATAAGACTTTTTGATGTAGTCCGTGAGTGAGCCGAGTGGGCACTGAGAACATATTTTATCGTTATAATTTACTACTACTTTGAGTTAGAAAAGCAGATATTATTATGGTAATGTGTAAGTATTAATAACCAAATGTTTGAACGATAGTAAATTGAATGATAAGACTATCGTGCCGGATATTCTGAGTGAGTAATATTACTGTGGTGAGGCGCCACCTGAAATAAGATTAGACCTATAAATATGTATGAAAATTTCATGGTAGCGTCGACTTCAGTGAGTATGTCGTCTAGTTATATGTAAACTCGGTGTATAGGATTTATTTATCGTTGTGACTTAGGATACATTGTGATCTTTATCGAGCAGCAAAATATAGCTCATGAGAGTGCCATGTTTCATGTTATCTGTAAAGGGAATAAGTAGATTTTTTTTAACATACGGAGATTGTGGGAAGGTACCTATTATGGACTGAGGGCCTTACGAATCTCGACGACCGACTATTTTAGGTGGTAGTGTATCGGGATGGTTCCTTGTTTGGATTTCGCTTTGCGAGACATCCCACGCATGAAACTAGTGAACGCCGGGAGTTGGAGAGAAGTTTGGTCGATAGTACATAAGTTTCGTACTTTGGTCATTATACATACACAAGAATATAACTGAGAGATGATAATTCTATTACGACTTAAGGCCGACAGAGACGCCTAGTCCTGGTATCATTATGAATAGAACAATGATACCACTAAAAGAGTGATTCAATTATGACTAGTGGGGTGGTTGAGTGTACTGTTATCCTATTAGCATGCCAAGTTCACGAGAATCGATTTATGAATGGTACATATTATTGGGGCAATAATTCATGAGACATATGGTGTATGGGTGCCCCAGGTGATTGAATCAGGAAGTGGATTATGATTGTCGTGTGAATTCGATAACATTTATTCAGGGAAGCCGAAGCTTATTCCGTAAGATTTGTCAGAAGCTTACATCTCACAAGAAACTAATTTTTAGAGTAGGAAAAGGACTTCTAATACGCAGTGAGACAAAGTCACATGGATCACGGTTAAAGGTACATTTGAGAGAATATAAGATGTATTAGATTAAAAATGACAATGGTGATGGGCTGCAACGAAGAGAAATATTGCTAAATTCATTTGCAATTGGTCACCTGTCTGTTGGTAAAGAGTGGACCATATGAAACCCGTAGGGATTTCTCAACCAGTAGAAGGGGAAAGCATTCTAAGATTTTTATAGTGAAGGTAACTACTTCCTGATCCTATATGGGTGATAGTAGATAGATTAATCGAAGTAGCTCACGTTATGGCAGTTAGGACTGATCATACTACGGGATAATATGCACTGATCTTTATAACCGAGATAGTGAGGTTACATGGGGTATCTATTGATCTCGTGTCCGGTTGGGACAAGATCTTTGTCATTCGATTTTAGGTGAATGTTCATGAGGCCATAGGTACCGAGTTGTGATTGAGTACGACCTATCATCCGCTGACGAATGGGCAGAATAAGCGAACTAATCAGGTGTTTGGAAATAAATTATATGTGTACCATTGGATCTTAGGGGAGGACAAGCGTAGTCCCTTACATACGTGGATTTTGTGTACACTAAAGTCATATAAGTTCTCTTTTGGTCATGTCGCCAGTTGAGGTATGGCACGGTTAGCCTCGTTGTCCTCCTGCTTGTTAGTTAAATATAGGGGACCATGTTCTATTATGAAGATTAAAGATGAGTTGGTACTTAGTACATAATGCGGGTAAAATATATACTGCATAAATAACCTACTTGGGTGCGATTGTCGCGAGATGAGATCGTATGTATCTTAAAAACGATTAATCTACTAAGATGCAAATAGTAGAAGGCTAGATAGTGAATATCTAAAATAAAGTTTAAGCAGTGAAACTTAAATGATATGGCTTGGGAAAGAACCTACGTGGCAGGGTAACCTGGAGTTTAAAATGAACATACGTGAGGTGTTCATTATTAAGGGTATTTGATAGCGTACTGGATGAGCGGTACTGAGTAGTTTATATGTGAGCATGAGGATGCAGTGCGCAACATATAGCCAACGTTGTTCTTATCTAATATACTTTTTTAAAATTTGGGGATGAAATTCCGTTGTAAGGGGGGAAGCATGTAATACCCCGTAATTTTAATGACTTTTAAAATAGGATTAATTAAAAGTAAAATGGGGATTAATTGAAATTAATTATGAATAATAATTGGAATTAATCCCGATTGAATATTACTAGAGAATAAAGTAGTATGTGATTGATATTGAATATTACTGAGTGATTAAAAGTAATCTAAGATTATATGGTCGCGAGTGAATAATACGTGAATTATTCAAATTAAATTGGGACGCGCGTGTGAGTCGTGTAGGGACTATATTAAAAGGACAAAAAGAAAAATTATTTTTAAGTCATCCATATGGTCATTTCGACTGTGTCAATGGGCCTGAAAGGGTCGAAATAGGCAGAAAAGTCTACCCGGGGGTTTGATTTGGGTCTAGGGTCAATTGAGAACCAGAAGGACACCCCAGAGGGGTATTTTGGTCATTTTTCTGGGGAGGTGAATAGTACCTGCGGGATTGGAGTTTTATTATTTAAGATTATAATGTGTTAAACCAAGAGATCATTTATCAAAAGACTAAGGAGAGGAAGGGAGAGAATTCTAGGAAGAGGAGGGGTTTTGAGAGCAAACCAAGGGTTGCACCACCTTTCACACCACCACCGAAAAAGTGGTTGGAAAGAAGGAGGAAGTGTTCTACATACATCTTCACCAAAGGATAAGACCTACACTTTAAGGCAAGTATAATTCTTGTTCCAATTAGCGAGTGTAACATCCATGTTAAATTAAAAGGGATAAACATCCATGAAAACTATAAATCAAAAATGAAAATTTCATGATTTTGATGTAATTCTTGAAATGGAAATTATTTAGGATTATTCCTTTGATGAAATTATAATTAAAACCATGAAATTTTGGGTTTAATTGATGAGGGAATTTGGGGTTTATATATGTTGTTGATAAAGAATTCTATAATGTAGATTTTCTTGAATCTAAAATAAGATTAGTATGATTTATCAAAATTCCATGATGATTTGATGTTATAACTCATGTACATACTTGGGTATATCATTTGGGATGAATTACAAGGACTTTGAGATCATTTGGTGAAGGTTTTGAGGATGAGTTATGTTATAACCCGTAGGTAGAAATATGTGGAAAAAGGACGAACATTGTATGATTATTTTAGGATTATTTTGGTAGTGTGCACACGAGTTTTTTTTTTTTTATAAAATCACGTTCTGCACAACTTTAAAGTTTTAAGTTTTTTTAAAATTGGAGCAGAAAAGCCTCAAAATTATAATTTTTATTTATGGGCAGATTATAACTTTATAAAAAAAAGGATTATTGGGAATTAAAATATAATCCGGGCTTGTTATAATGAGTCTGGGGTTTGAACCAATAAGTATGAGTTGAAGGTAGCTACTGGAATAATTAATTATATCCTCTCGGTTAATAAGATATGTTAGGAGTAATGGGAAATGTAAATAAAATGTGAATTATTAGTTTATGGGATAAACTTAAAATATACTACGTGTGGGATTTTGTTGATGTATATACATAGGTGGAGCAAATATCTATAATATAATTGAGGTTTAAAATACCATGATACGTAGGATATTCGAGATATAAGTATACTTCGTTTGAGACTTGTGATATGGGATGTGTTTATGACCTATTTTATATATATATATATATATATATATATATATATATATGTATGTATAATAAGGAGTAGAAGTGTGGTTACTATTCAATAAGATGATAAGCTAAGTAGAGGTTGAGATTAAGACACCAATGCAAGAATCTAAGGGTTAAGGTTATTTTGTTGCATTTTCCTCTTTTATCCCTTTAATTTTTGGTTTCCCCCTCTTTTCCCTCTCTACTAATTGATTTTCCTCTCTTACTTTAATTCAAAATATGGGTTGAATTAGTAACTTCACAAGAAACACCACAAAGAGAAGCAATATCTGACATACGCTCACTCTCCTTTGTTTTATTTCGGATCCCTCGCTCGAAGCATAACTCTCTCTCTCTCTCTCCCACACGAGGTACATTTCTATCTTTTCTCTACTCTCCTTTTTTTTTTCTCATCTATTTGTCATTTATAATTTTAATTTCAGGATTTGTTTAGGTATTCTCTACCATGTTTTTTTTTTCTTCTATTTCACAGTTTTGATATTAGGGCTTTTGAAGACCTAATTCGTAGCTAGGGTTTTTCGAAAATTGGAGAGTTTGGGTTCAAAATCTAAGCACCCGGTATGATATCTCTATCCCTCCCTCAATTGTCCTTCTCCGTTTTTTAATACATCACCTTAAATATCACCTATTTGAGTTCTCACCTTAAATCTGAGCACCCAGTTTGTTTTTTCTTTGTTTTGTTTTAAGTTGAGTTCTCACCTTTTCTGTTTCAGATGCGATTTTTGTTTTGTTTGTACATTATTACTATTTGTAAATGCAGTTCGACGGTTTCTTGATTAGTTTGTCTGGTTGAGTAATTTCAGTTGAAATTAAGAGGTTTGAGGTATTCTGAGATAATTTCACTAACATTTGTGTGGACTTGAACACATTTACATCCTCACTAACAAAATTTATTACTAATTTACTACTGAAATAATTGAAGAATGTTGTTGGAACTTGAACCCATTCAAAGTAATTTCACTTATAGGTGTTTTTAATGCATTTTGGGCACTTGCATCCATTCAACATGATTCATTTCCTTTTTTCCTTTTAGTAACCAATAACTAATGTGGCCACACATTTAAGAAGTAAGATAATTGGTTCGCCATTGGAGTGGAGGTTCCATAGTATTGGGGGTGGGCTATGATATGATTTAAGGAGTAGGTGGCCCGATGTGGTTTTATGTGGAGTGTGTGGGGGTGAGACACAATGCGCAATTACAGTAGGTGCTGGATTGTTAAATATATTTTTTATTTAACTGGGTTATATGAATGTGTTGGTCTGCCATTTTTTTTGCGTTTGTTTAACTGTTGTGTTTTTTTTTCTTGCAAATTATTACTAACATTGTTTTTTCTCTTTATTTCGAAGACTTGCAATATTCAAGACTTGCAATATTTAGTAGTACACTGCAATTGATATGCCTTTTGGGATTGAAAGTTAAGGTATAAACTTCTTCTACACTTTGTAAGTTTAATAAGGAAGCATAGCATCATGGGTCTCTTTTTACTGTTGTTACAAAGAAATGAGTAGTTCCCATGATCAACATTCATGTTTTTTGTTTTTCTTTGTTTATTTACTTCCTGTGCTTTTTGATTTTGTTTATACAAATTGTCTTCAACCAACGATGTTCTCTTCAAACTGGTTGATTTTTTTCCTTTCTTCATTTTTTTTATGCTTAAATGATTTATTTTCAGCATGTTATTGTTATAGTACTTATTTTGGTCTTACCGTATTTATTAGTCAATCAAATTTTAAAAATGGAGTTTAAACCCCTAATGTTTGAAATACTTATTTTTCTTATTTTTATTTCTTTATTAATATCAATTTTGAAGACTCGGTGTTTTTCATGCTGGATTTATATTTTAGACTGCACTTGGGTTGATATTATAGACAAAGTAATAATGAGACTTCAGTTTTTAAGTTGGTTTTAGGTTGTTTGTTGGATTCTTTTTGCTTATGTTTAAATCAGAATAAACTCTGTTATACCCTATGTAGACTTGGTGTTTTTCACGTTGGATTTATATGATTGCAGTTCGGCTGATATTATAGACAAAGTAATAATGAGACCCTATTTTATAAGTTGGGTTTTAGGTTTTTTGTTGGATTCTTTTTGCATATGTTTAAATAAGAATAAACTGTGTTATACCCTCCGTAGAGATAGGGTGTACTTCCATCCTTAAATAAGATACAAGTACATATGCAATGAAAGGTATTTGTACTTTATCCATCTTATGCATCGAATTCATGTCATAGTCTTTAATATTCTGGAGGGCTTATGTAGAATAATAATTTTAGAGCTCCGGCACTGAACCATCATGCAGACAGGGCTTGATCTCATTGCTTGCTCGGCCGTCGCTTAATGTCGACTGTCATTGAAGAGCTGCCTCCTTAGGTTCGAAAATGCAGCGTCACGGTTGCTGTAGAAGTTGGGCAGGTTTGACGTGTTGTAACTGCTGCAACCCGTGTTTAGCAAATTGATTTGTTGTCGTTGGCATATCGACGACCTTATTAGTGAAGTAAAGTAGACGATAACCATGTAACATTAATTAAGAAAAGTAGACGACCTTATTAGCAAATTGGTTAAATGTGTTTTGGATTCATGTAACATTAATTAAGAAAACATTGATATAACAATATTTGTATATTTGTTTCAATTTCTATGAATAATGGATTTCGAGATTAGCTAGTTCATGGATTTCATTGCAGTTTCTCTATTTTCACATCTATTTTACCAATTTTTTCTCACCCTCACTTTCTTTCTCCATTTTTTTGTGTGGTTTTTTTAGGACTAAATTGGAGCACCATTTTCACATGAGAATGTATGGATTTTTTCTTTCAGATTTAATCTTTCTTGAAACTTTTGGTATATATTTGTGGTGAAATCAATTTTTCTTTGTTCCATATTTCAGAACAAAGAAAATGGTTGGAGTCAGCAGGTGTTGTGGGGTATTGGGTGTAGGTGACGGGAGGTGGGTGGGGTCATGGACAGTTGGTCGGGAGGTTGTGATTTGCGGTGTGGGTTGATGGTATGTGCGTTGTGTGATTAAGGTTGATGCATGTATAGCAACAGGTGCAAGGGGGTTATGGTTGGGGTATCAACGGGGTTAAGGGGGTGCTGTGCTGGTGTGTGTGGCAGGTCAGGGAGGTGGGCTATGGTTGGGTGTATCAACGGGGTTAAAGGGGTGCATTAGTTTTGGTAGCGAGTTTGGGATGGGGTAGTACCAGGGTATAGGTAGCGGTATCAGGAGCAGGGGATGGGGTAGTAGCAGGGTATAGTTTTGTTTTTCAGTTTTGGTTTTGGCAGTACTGGGGTTATTGAGGCAGCGAGATCAAGAGCAAGGGGGTGCGTGTGGAAGAGAGAGGGAATAGGGGGTATGGGATTTGGGTTTGGGATGAGGTTGGTTGTGGGTGACAGCGGGTAGGGGGAAGCAGGGGGTAAAATGCACACAACCTACATTTTAAACTACTAATGGCAAGGATTTGCACCACATTTTCCTTACCGACGAAATCAGGTATCGTCTCTTTCTACTCACCATTCTCTTTTTGGTTTAATTTATTTTGGTGGGTTTTGGATGTAGTCTCATGAATCCATCCAAATAGTGTCGGGGACATAAGAAAGCAACTTCTACGACTCTCACTCTCTCAACCAAGGGTTAATGCACATTTCTCTCTCATTATTTGATCTTTTGGGGTTTTCAATTGCAAATCTATTTTGTGTCTAGGTTTTTCTTTCAAACACCAATCATGTATAACTCTCTCTTATGCTATTTAATTTCTCATGCTTTTAACATAGGGACTTTTGAGTTTTTTGTTTTTAATTAACCTAAGGCTAATCAATCATATTTTGTTCTCTTTTTTTCCACATATACTTTCATCTTGAAAGAACTAATGAATTATGATGGTCTACCTGCTTTGGAACAATGGATGAATTAATGAATTCATATAGGTTGATTAGGTTGTTTAGCAGATTCCAAGTGTGATAGCCGTCTTCGTCCAGCACTACCATTGGTGTCCAAGTCTAATTTTGTGAGGATTTATGTTTAATCGGTACGAGATGACAATTTTCAGGCGTGATTTACACTACTTATTTACCTTGAAATATGAAGTGACTGACCATTTATCTCATTCTTTATGGACTAACATTTTTGTTCTGTTTTCATTAATTTCAAATTGGTTTATCAATACCCCATTAAACGTGTAACTACACATTTTCTCTGTCACATTCGGACACTATTTGCATTCACGGATACAAGAAACAAATTAGTCACAGTGGCATCATTATTCAGCTGTACAATGGAATTCAATTTAGTAATGCATAATATTTGGAGCTCATTGCGAGCTTACACTGTTTGTAAAGCATACACTGGTTTTCCCGACACTGTCATTTTTTAGCTGACACTGTTTTTGCTCATTGTGAAGGAGAGGGGATCAAAAGGTGATTTACCACTAGTAGGGACCAAAGAAATCAAAACTAGGGAATCCGTGAATGTGATAGAAAAATAACCGCTTAACATTGGTCGTTCAACTCGAAATAACTCTTCTTTGAAGCCAGATACGCCACAAAGTGACAGCCCCATTAACAATGTTCTAATTGAGAGGGGTACAACCGACGAGCTACCATCAACGAAGATGAAAGAAACCATAACTGGGAAATCTGTGGATGGTATAAAAATTAGATCAAAATTCATCTACAATTGACCTTTAGTTGCATATATTTGTTCTCTTTTTTTACCTTAGGCTTCACAATTCTATACTTGCTTTGCTGTAGATAAATTGATGTTGATTTAGTTCTTTCTTCACCAATTTCCACAACGAGGCTCCGATACCATTGAAGATGAAGGTATTATCTCACATTCCTTTATATACTACTTAATTTATCTTCTTATTTTATAAATTTCTGTAGTTATTATTACAATTATTTTCTTCTTATTTTGTAGATGTATGGTGGGAGCTTATTATATAGATTAATGTTATAACGTACAGTGGGGGATTATAAACATATCTATAACAGTTTGGGAGCCCTATCACCAATTGTGGGATCTTTTTAGTCAAACTGAATTGAATGTTGATAGGGCTGTCAACAATTGCTATAAATATATTAGTGTTTTAACACAATTGTGGCAGCACAAGCCCTTGGATTCCATTGGAGTTTCTTCTATAGCTCATAGTTCCACTTGCGTGGCAGCACAAGCCCTATTAATATAGCTTCTGCACATACGGGGAAAGTACAAAGTGATGGCAAAGTATCTTGGAGGATTTTTTCTATACCTTAACTGTCACTTTTTTTATGGTGCAAAGGCTGCATCTACTCTCTTGGAGGTCAATCTAGAGAACCAACTCCAAGCTTGGAAAGAGAAACCTACTTGGGTCGATAAAACTCCTCAGATAAAGGTCGGTCTGCTAAAAATGTGAAACACAATGTTTGTCTCCCTCTAGATGCAGTATGTAACATTGTCATGGACCCTGATAACAAGATGGTCTCTAGGAATATTAAGGAAGTAAAATCCAAAAAGGTATTGGTTGATGAAGGTTTGTGGCATGTAGTTCAAGTGGAGCAAGCAGCTTTGTGGTAGTTTAAGTCATGCAAGAAGCCTGCTATTCTTCCTCCACCACCAATTTCTTGGTATCTTAGGGGAATCACCATAAGAACCACTGAAATGCTTATAAACGATTTGGTTACCGGAGCCGATTTTGGAAAATAAAATATGCTACTTTGACACAAATTTTTTATTGATATGTGAACATTTGGAGTTTCTCAGTTATAACATGGTGAGTATCTTTTTGTTACTAATATTATACTCCTCTTTAGTTGAATGTTGTTATTTTGTACAACTAATATAATCATATTCTAAGCTTAGTAGGTTCTCTCTTTGTAAGCTTTGTACTCAATCTTTCTTAGATTTTGCCACAATTCTGAGTTAGCATTAGTTGGTTCTCTATTTTGTACAACTAATATTTATGTTCTAGATATTTATAGTATTTCTCAACTATAAACATGTGATCATATCTGTTATTTATTTATATAAAATAAACTTAATATTATATGAATTCCCATGAAAAAGTCATATTACAAGAAAACCCACCCTTATAAAAACTTCATGTTACATGATTAAAATGAATTAAATTACTTTGCTTACAAAAGGGTAAAATATACATAAAACTCTTTCGTGGTTGTGGATTATGTTTGCAATTCGGTTTGTCTAATTACGTTTATGAAATTTGGTAGTCTTGATGTTCATTGTGTCGTACAATATAGATTTTCATGAAAAAATTATTGCATGTGTGGCCTAATAACTTCGGATTGTTGTGTTGTAAATTTTTTTATACTTAAATTAAACACAATTCAATACTTTGGAAATTTTTCTCCGTGCCTTCAGGCACGGGCATTCCGCTAGTATATATATATATATATATAATAATAATAATAATAATAATAATAATAATAATAATAATAATAATAATAATAATAATAATAATAATAAAGTAGAAAATTTATGTATGTCATAAGCTTGACTGATGATGTCATCCATATGAGTTTTTCTTGCAGTACCCTTTTTGCCCTTAAAAAATTTGAATTCCCCCTTCTTTTGGCACACTCTAATTTATTTCTCCCTTAGTTTCAAAATTCAAACATAAGGGTATAAGAGTATTTGATCCATTTTGCTGTCTCTCTCATAAGGAGGAGGTGTGTATCACTATTTCGTGAAAGAATATATGTTCCACTTCCACATTTATCATCTCTCTCTTGCTCTCCATCCCCTCTCACTTTAATTACATCTCAACATCACTGTCGTCGCGCTACTTGAGCCACACAATGACCACCATGGAAGGTAGAATCTTCATACTCTTTCTCCATATGCCGAAAACCGGCCCGAGTGATGAGCAACACACGATTCAGCTATACTCCAAAATGGCGGTCCCGAGTCAAAACCATACGGTCAAAGAAGAAGTGTGTTGGAGGGGGGAGACTATCTCTGATCAAAACCACCAGGGGTTTGGTAATCAACCCCTCTCTCACAGATCCAACACAAAAGCACTCATCGAGCATTTATGGGCAAAAAAAAAACTGTAAAACTGTGAGCATTTATCTTTACAAATCTCAGTGTGTTGATTTTAGTTTTGGTTTTATCAGATGTAAAGACAAGGATTGTATCTTTATTAGATGTACCGCAAATCTCAGTGTGTTCATTTGTAACACAAATCTCAGGTGTTCATTTGTAACACAAATCTCAGTGTGTTGATTTGTAAAGACAACGATCGTATCTTTATCAGATGTAAAGACAACCATCTTATCTTTACAACACAAATCTCAATGTGTTCATTTGTAACGATCCTATCTTTACAAATCTCAGTGTGTTGATTTTATTTCTGACGATGGTATCTTTACATTTGATACCAAGAATATAAAGTTTGCAAAACTGATCCAGCTGCATTTTGGACAATTCCAGCACGACATAGAGGGAAATTAGTGTGTGATCCTCCAAGTTCTGCATTTTTTGAATCCTCCAAGTTCCATCACGGCATAGAGGACAATTCCATCACGGCATAGAGGGAAATTTGTAAAGTGCTGCATTTTTTGAATCCTCCAAGTTCCCCGTCCCTAATGTATTTCTCGACAAAAGTCTTCTCCGATTTTATTTTTCAAATATTGTGTTTTTTGTTGTTTCAAGCTTGGGTGTAGTGTTTTACTGTTGTTTATATGATGTTATTATCAGTTCTTAAATTTTTTCGTTAGTATGTTTGTTTTTGGCCAAGGATTCTATGAGTTAATGGGTTTTAAAATTTAGAATTGTCATATCTTTGGGTATTTGAAACCAATTTATGGTTATAGATCTTCTATTTAGGTTCGACTCTGAATTGGCTCAGCAATTTTTTTATTCAGTTCATAGTCTTTGTATGTATGTATTTAGGTGATCTAGCATTTCAATGGATTTCGATGCATTTCAATGGATTTATGGCCAAGCATTTCAATGGATTTCCAAGCATTTCAATGGAGCAGATTAGATGAAAGGCATATTTGAACTTTTTCTCTTCTTTTTCTATAATGTTTATATATAAATAAATTTAAGGCCTACAATATCGAATTTTAGGAATTTATTTTACTTCATGTTTGTTGCTTTAAGTTATTTCTATAGCGTGTTATAGTTTAAAAATTAAAGTTTTATTGGGTAGGTGGTAGTTTGGATAGTACCGAATACATAATTGTATTTTTTGTATTTGTGTTTTACAATTTTTTTTTGTATTTAGTATGTTTGGAACATATATGTTTATTTTATGAGTATCAAGAGGTTAGAAACCCAAATATTGAAACTCTGTCCAGTTTGTTTTGTAACTCTTTCCAATTTTTTTATTGAAACTCTGTCCAATTTTTTGTATACCTTAAAAATAGGTGGATAGTCCTATAAATAAAGGAGATTTTGTCAAATTGTTTTAAAAATTCAACTTATTTGTATTGAAATTAAATTGGGTCGACTGCTGTTCTAAAAATGAAATGATAACACGACATGAAACGATAACATGGCGTGATACGGAATGAAATTGACACGGTCTTTTGTGTTCGGGTTGTGTAAAGATCTGTATTTTCAGGCTGCTATTAAATTGTGTCGTGTTTGTGTTCAATTTCTGTCATAAAATTGATCCGATGACGACACGATAGTGACCAAATTAAGATCACGATATAGATTTTATGGAGATCCACTATCGACAAAATTTAGACTCATTATTGACCCACTATTTCAATCCATTATTTTTTTAATTCCTCAACAAATGGTTTAATCGTTCCAATCATGTCATGTTGGTCGGATCTTATCATGTTATATTGACGTGTTGTATTTTTAATGTGTCGTGTTTGACTTATTTATACAAGATTCAAAAATTGCCCAATTGCTTTAAGCCAATAGGTTTGAACCACAGGTTATTTGAAATGGTTTATCTGTTGCGAGCTATATATGACCCATGGTCCTATCAACGACGTACACTTTTGAAAATTAGTGTCGTGCCTTCATACTTCTCCCGTGTTTTGAACCAGTGACTAACTGTAACTTTGGCAAGGGCACTTGCCATCGTACCAAGGCACGACTTTATGCTTTTTAAAATTATCAACGTGCCTTCAAAGGGTATTCTGATTCTATGTAATTGAGTATATTTGGATTGTGTTGCTTATACGAGGTCCAAAAGAGACTATTTGTTTTATTGGATTAATTTTTTATTTCTTAAACAGGGCGGATAGACCCATAAACAAAGGGTATTTTGCCTAATTTTTTAAAAATTTTCTACACATTTGTATTGTAAAAGAATATTTTATGACTTAAATTTAGACGATTCAATACTTTGAAAATATACACTTATAATATATAAAACATTTATTATTTCTATTATACACGACTTTATACTTTTCAAAATTATATGCGTGCGTTTGCAGAAAATTTTTGTTGTTTCGCGATTACGTACTTTCAAAATTTTTGCCATTTCGAGATTACTTACTTTAGAAATTTTCAGCGTGCCTTCAGGCACGGGCATACCCTAGTATATATATATAGAGAGAGAGAGAGAGTGAGAGATAGATAGATAGATAGATAGATAGATAGATAGATAGAGAGAGAGAGAGAGAGAGAGAGAGGTGACGCGACCACAAATGTGTCTAAAGTGCGTGCTTTATAGGCTCAAGTGCAAGCCTGTTGCGTTAGTAATAATCCGATAAGTCGGGATCGTATCCATAGGGAGTAGGACTTACAAATCTTAATGACGAAGGAGTAATGAATTTGAACCTTAACTTGATTCTTAAAAAGAAAAGAAAAGATGAATATTTGTGATTTTTGAAACTCTTTTATGACTAAATTGCAATGAAATTACATTGTAAATTAACTATGCTAACAAGAATAGTTACAAAAATGGAAAGATGCTTGTTATGAATATAAGAGAAATTAGGTTGGAATACAATCCCCTAATCCTTAGTAATTACTTAGCAGAATACTAAAATTATAAATTAGAAGTTTGAATGAATCCAGTCTTTATAGATCCTAAGCATTACATATATGAGGTTCAATCCCGCATCATATGAAATCAAAGGTAAATATAAAGTGGTGCTAAACAATTTTACGCACATTATATTCTTAAACATCCCAAGTACCTAGGGCAAGAGAGATTAAAAGACATATAATGATTGTAGAACTATCATGCACGACTCTTTTAAAATTTTGATTTAAATTCTATTTTTTACATACATGTAATTTACATTGGGATGGGTTGATGCATCCCAACCCTAAAAAAAACTTATCTAGTCATGATTTTATTAAATGAAAACAAAATTCTAAATGTGCAAGAAATTATAGGTCTATTATGCATTGAAAAGAAACTTGAATTGAGAAACAAAATTAAACTACAAGAGCAATTTAACCTTACAATATGGAAGAAGTGGAAAGTAGAAATTAGGAATACTTGAATAGAAGAAGGAAATCTGAACTTGAAACTTGAATCTTGAATAACTCTTGTTCAACTTACAAACCAGGGTTTCTAAATCCTAAGAGAATATGAAATTATATGCCAAAAGGAACTCTCTCTCTTCATCTCTTCATTACTCTAAGACTTGGCTTTTTATAATACCCAAATATGACTTTTTCAATGCCTCTCCACATTTTACAACTAATAAAAAGGAATTATACAAGAAATTTCAAGAGTTGAAACTCTTCAGCTTCCAGAATTAATTTCAACTTTAACTTTTTGTCTCCAACTTTGACTTGCCATATCTTTTGATCCAGAGCTCCGCTTTGACTGTCGTTTCTCCCTACACCCTTGTGATTTGATTATCTTCAACTTTCCTATAATCTTCAAATACAAACTCTGGGTGTAGAGTTACACTTTTTCCCTTGGACTTGTCTTCCTTTGTTCTCTTCCTTTCTTCCGATTTCTTTCTCTCTTTTCTTTGCACTAAATATCTGTAAAAACAGTAAGAAAAACTCGAAACTCAGGGTACTTGTTAGAAGAAGTCATTAGCAATGATATGGGATAAAAATAAATCAATTACGTTGTTCGAGGTACTAAAACTACCAAGTTAGGAGGATAAATTCAGAAGAATTTATGCTTAGTCTAATCTCCATAACTTAGAACTTTGTGCATCCCGAGCAATGTAAGAGAAATGGGTTGACCTTTGAAATTTCTTTTATTAAAATTAAATTTCACTTTCGCAGGCAAGCGATTGTGTTGAGCATATGCAATAAGCCTTTAAACCCCTAGGTTACCCTAGTAGGACGAGTTTCGTCTCGTGAGGATTTGCAGTGAATATACCCACAAAATTCTTTATTGACTCAAATAAATATCAAAATACTTAAAAATTGTACAATTTAAACGTTTCGAAAAATAATCACCATAAATTCATATTCAAATGTCTCAAACCATAGCGTGTGTGTGCAAAGCCAAAAACTAAACCTCAAATTTCCACCGATTGAGCATTACGTTACTTTTCAAAAATTCGTTTTGATTCAAATTCTTACGGATGCACTCACAAACGAATCACTCGGATTGTGATTGTCTTTTCTCGGTATTCATGATATAAAGAGTAAATATAATGGACACAATTTCACGCATACAAAATTGAAAAGAAGGAAATATATGGTGAAAAGATCTCATCATCGGAATACAGTTATTAGGAAACGAGAAACATCATCTCTTAATCACACCATTTTAATCTCTTTTATTATCTTTTATTATCTTTTCATGTCTTTGCTCTCCATGCAGTAATTAATTTCTCCATTCGGACTCGGTTAGGACTTTTTGGGTTAAAAAGTGTAAAGGGTAAAAATGGAAAAGGACGAAATGTTCGGAATTGGAAAATGTCCTTATGACGTCCATTAGTGCTTTTTCGGGCATTTGCTCATTTTTCTCTTTCTTTTTCTATTTTCCTTTTTTCTTCTTCTTCTTTTTTCTTGCTATTTTTTTTTCTTGCCCATTTTTTTATTACACGCTTTGGACTTACTTGATGAATTTCCAATTTTTCACAATTCCGGGCTATTTAGGTTTTTTGAGTTATCAAACGAAAGGGAAATATTTTATTAGGATCAAAGTGGGTTGCAAAGGGATAATTTTTTCACAACTTTATTATGGCTAATATTTTTGGGTTAAACAAAAGAGGGCCTACTTCATTGTCCAAATTTCTAATCACATTACCATATGCATCTCGAGTTTAATTAAGTTTAGAGATATATTTAGCATGAATTTCAAGACAACATTTCACACATTTCCCATAACTGATCAAAACAAAGGATTGAGATCATCGGCGACTTATTAAAACATTGAAAAGAACTTTGAGTTAATCATAAACTCAGATTGATTTAAAAACTCATAAAAAAATTGAAAGGCTCGAAATCTCACCGGGATTTATTAATCTCCACACTTATTCGTTAAGTCGTCAATTTTCTTTCAATTTCCATCTTCGGTCAATTTTGGCTTAGTCCATTTTGATTGTTAACAATTTGAGACTTTAAATAGAATAAAGGTGATATTTTTGAAAATTTTAAATTCTAATTTTTATTCATTTTGAAAAAAAAAAATTTTGGCTTTTCAAATTTTTTTAATTTTTTTGGGCATTTTAAAGATTTGTGAAGTTTTAGAAAGACGCACTTATCACCCCCCCTAACTTAGACTTTTGCATTGTCCTCAATCAACATGACTAAAATCTAAAAAAGAAAAAGAATAAGTGCGACAAATAAAACAAGAAAATTATCAAAATGCACCAAGACACTATATGACACTCATACATGACTCAAAAATACAACAAAAATCACCCCATATGCGTCGGGGGTGCTACGACCTCTCAGTTCTCTCCACAAATCACCCGACCCCTTGCACATGATTCATTGCACTCCTAGCCTTTCCCCTCTGTCTGTCATACACTAATAACCGGAATAAGTTGGGCCCTTGCCCATAAATAAAGGAAAGACCGGGAGACTCCTCATTATTGATCGGAAAAGTATCCTCGTGATGCGTACTACGTGGGTTGGGCTCTAAGTCAGATGAGACTTGAGTCTTAACTTCAATTAACTATGAGGACTCAAGTTGCATGGGTGGATGGTCATTGCGAAGAAACTCATCAATTTTACCTTTCCACTCGTTCTCTCCGAAATGACTCCATGAGTCCAATAGATATTGAACTTCGTCGTTAAGGCTCTCATCCACCCGCCCGAATTCTCTCTCAAATTTCGCTAGGCTCAACTCCTCTAACTCTCTTTCTTGCTGTGTTTCCACATCCTTCCTTCCTTGCTCCATCTCAAAATTATTAGGTGGTGTGTGTGGGTAGAAATCGAGGAGAAAAGTATCTATCGTGTCTCTACATTCTCTCTACTCTAAGCACTCATACAAACCTCTCCCGATGTCCTCTAAATTGTCGCTCTCTCTCACACTCAAGGGCTCACTCACACTCTTTATTTCAGTTACTATACATACCTCCCCTACCCTTCGCTCAATGTTGCAACTGTCGCTCTCACTTGATGTAATAAGGCATACCCCTATCGGCTCTCGCGTGTGGGTCCTCCCATGCTCATGTGCTACCTCTAAACGATTCGTCTATTGAGGTTCTCCTTCGTCACCCTCGTTATTGATATTATTAAAAATATTTATCTCGAGGGTCATGTTCCCAAATGTTAATTGCATTCGCCCACTCTGAGTATTGATGAGTGCATTAGCCGTAGATAAGAATGGGTGACCAAGGTTAACGAGAACATGATTGCTCGGGAGAATGGAGGGCTCCTCGTCCCAAATGACAAAATCCACCGGGATGTAGAAAGTGTCAACTTAAACTATCACGTCCTCCACAAATACCTCGAGGTACCTTGATCGTGCGATCTGCTAACTGTAGAGTGATTCGAGTAAGCTTAAGATCACCCAAATCAAGCTGCTTATAAATGAAGTATGGGAGGATATTCACACTCGCGCCTAAATCAAGCAAGGCCTTTTTAACTCTATGTTCTCCAATCACACACGAGATTGTGGGTGCACTAGGATCTTTAAATTTGGGTGAAAGATCATTCAACAGGACATAACTCACATTTTATGCTAAAAAGACATTCTTCTTCACCTTAAGCCTTCTTTTGATAGTTGAAAGATCTTTAATGACTTTGGCATAGGCGGGAATTTGCTGGATGACATCTGAAAATGGGAAGTTAAGCTTCACTTGCTTAAGAACATATAACACTTCAATACGGGAAGCTCCCTTTCGAGGTGGTGACAAGCGTGGAGGAAATGGAGCAGCAGAGGGTGGTTTTACTTCAACTTTAGGCTCATCATATTCATCCTTTCCATACTCATATAACGGGGGCTCATCGGTCTTTATCTTGTCAATCGAAACCTCTTTAGCCTTTAGTTCTTTAGGTGGGGGAGGCGATAGATCAACTACTCGACCACTTCATAGAGTGGTGACATCTTGACACTGCTCTTGTCATTCCGATGATGTATAGATAACAATAGTTTGCTCTTGAGGAGGTCTTTGACCTTGAGTTGGAAATTTACCCTTCTTTTGGATATTCAATGCAACTTGCAACCTAGAGATGCTAGTATGAATTTCAGTGAACATTCGATAATACCTAGCGTTGTTCTCCTTTTGTGATTGGATGAATTGATTCAAGTTATCCTCAATAGATTGCCTAGGTGGGGTAACATACGGACCAGGAGATGGTGTTTGCCTTTGGGGCAGCATATGAAGCACTTGCTGAAATTGAGGAGGGGTTGAGGTAAAGCAACATGTGAAGTAGGATTTATCACACCTTTTTGTTGCCCATAGTTTAAACTAGGATGATTCCTCCAAGATGGATTATATGCGTTCCTCTGAGGAGTGTTAAAATTTCGTTGAAACCCTCATATAGCTTCCACTTGCTCAGTGTACATTGCCTTGTAGGCGGGTATAGCCGGACATCCTTTTGTAAAATGACCCGCCGCACAAATAGCACAAACCTTCTCTTGGATAGGACCCTAGCGTCTCTCAATCGAACCTCAAGTATGTCTTTCAAATTATTTTTCAACTGGTCAAGTCGACGATCTAACAAAGTGTCCCTGTCCAGTTGATAAATACCGAATATAGCAGATGAGTTGGACACTTGTCGATGTCTATTTTGGCTATTAGGGTCAGAAACGTCCCATGCCTGAGTGTTCTCGACTATATATTTCAAATGAGCCTCAGCATCGCTCGAGTTAAGCTCCCAAAATGGTCTTTCACACATTATTTGCACGAGTTGTTTAGACGCAGTAAGCCCTTGAATAAAGAATGAAATGAGATGGTGTTTTTCAAACCCATGGTGTGGGAAAGCGCTAACCAACTCTTGAAAATGATCACAACATTTATCAAAGGCTTCATTCTCATTTTAGCGAAAATCTTGGATTTGGGACTTGACAGAGTTGGTTTTATGCCATGGAAAGAATTTAGAGAGAAATTTAGTCTGCATATCTCTCTATGACAGAACAGAGTTCGTGGGTAAAGACCATAGCCAGGTCTTAGCTCTATCCTTTAAATAAAAAGGAAAAAAGCTTCAAACGGATAGCATCTTGCGAATATGCTTGATCACCAAATGTTTCACACGCTTCTTCGAATTCCCTAAGATGGAGATATGGATTTTCAGAATCCATTCCATGGAACGTAGGAAGAATTTGGATCATCCCATTACGAAAGTGGAACTACCCTTCATTTTATGGAAGTAGAATGCATCCAAGAGTGGCAGTCTATTCAGGAAATAAGAGATCTTTCATGGGGAGATAGGGTAATTCTCCCTCCCCAGTGCCAATACTACCTTGCACAAACATGTTGCTATCAAATGATTCTAAATCGCCACTCAGTGTTTGACTAAAACTGTAACTCGTGAGTGAATAATGAGATGAAGAAGGTGGAACCCAGAAGTGTGGAACGTTAGGGGTTTGGGAATTATCAGAGTTGGCTTCAGTAATGGGGTTTTCATGATCTTGGTTGGAGACGACAGAGGAGTTTGCATGTACAGTTTATGGGAGATGAGAAAGAATAAATTTTTTTAATTTTTTATTTGAATCAAGTTGGGTTTAAATTTTACTCTCGAAATGTAACCTTTATCCCCGACAACGGCGCCAAAACTTGACGCGACCACAAATGTGTCTAAAATGTGTGCTTTATAGGCTCAAGTGCAAGCCTGTCGCGTTAGTAATAATTTGATAAGTCAAGATCGTATACACAGGGAGTTGGACTTACAAATTTTAATGACGAAGGATTAATGAATTTTAACCTTAACTTGATTCTTAAAAAGAAAAGAAAAGATGAATATTTGTGATTTTTGAAACTCTTTTATGACTAGATTGCAATGAAATTAAATTTTAAATTAACTATGCTAACATGAATAGTTACAAAAATGGAAAGATACTTGTTATGAATATAAGAGAAATTAGGTTGGAATACAATCCCCCAATCCTTAGTAATTACTTAGCAAAATACTAAAATTATAAATTAGAAGTTTGAATGAATCCAGTCTTTATAGATCCTAAGCATTACATATATGAGGTTCAATCCCGCACCATATGAAATCAAAGGGAAATATAAAACGGTGCTAAACATTTTTATGCACATTATATTCTTAAACATCCCAAGTACCTAGGGCAAGAGAGATTAAAAGACCTATAATGATTGTAGAATTATCTTTCACGACTCTTTCAAAATTTTAATTTTAATTCTATTTTCTACATATGTAATTTACATTGGGATTGGTTCATGCATCCGAACCCTAAAAAAAACTTATCTAGACATGATTTTATTAAATGATTTTTTTTTAAATGTGTAAGAAATCATAGGTCTATTATACATTGCAAAGAAACTTGAATTGAGAAACAAAATTAAACTACAAGAGCAATTTAAACTTACAATATGGAAGAAATGGAAAGTAGAAATTAGGAATACTTGAATAGAAAAAGGAAATCTGAACTTGAAACTTGAATCTTGAATAACTCTTGTTCAACTTACAAACTAGGGTTTCTAAATCCTAAGAAAATATGAAATTATATGCCAAAAGGAACTCTCTCTCTTCCTCTCTTCATTACTCTAGGGCTTGGCTTTTTATAATACCCAAAAATGACTTTTCTAATGCCTCTCCACGTTTTACAACTAATAAAAAGGAATTATATAAGAAATTTCAAGAGTTAAAACTCTTCAGCTTCCAGAATTAATTTCAACTTTGACTTTTTGTCTCCAACTTTGACTTGACATATCTTTTGATCCAGAGCTCCGATTTGACTGCCGTTTCTTCCTACACTTGTGTGATTTGATTATATTCAACTTTCATTAGGGTTCAGATCTGAACTCTGGGTGTAGAGTTATGATTTTGACCTTTGACTTGTCTTCCTTTGTTCTGTTCCTTTCTTTCGGTTTCTCCCTCTCTTTTCTTTGCACTAAATATCAGTAAAAATAGTAAGAAATACACGAAACTCGGGGTAATTGTTAGAAGAAGTCATTATTAATGATATGGGATAAAAAAAATCAATTACATTATTCGAGGTACTAAAACTACCAACTTAGGAGGATAAATTCAGAATAATTTATGCTTAGTCAAGAGTTTGAGTGTATACCTATATGATGATTTTTGTGTATGACATACCTAGCCTAATTGCTATCGACGGGAGGTTTTCGCGTTGAGGACAACCATATCTTGATGAGCCTTTCGGGGGATTTTTGACTTGTGCCTCAGAATATAAAACCTAGGTAGAGGCTACCTGTGATAATGATAGTGATGACGACCATATGGGTGTGTAGGTATGTGCGTAGCCCATAGGCTTGGAACTATATTCACCTCCAATATGTGTGATTTTTGATGATGGTTTGAGTGAGATACTGGACCAACAGTCCTTTATACAGTGACGAGATGTGCTGTGACTAGATAGCAGAGTAATGCGTGCACCGCGGCTGCATCTCGAGGTGCAATATTGTATATATATAATAGAGTGAATGTATATAAATACATGTGATATTATCTACTGTATGATTTACATAGATGTGAAAGATAAATAAATTTGAAATTAATTAAGTATGAGAGCACTTAATTATATTGAGATTTGAATTAATATATTTATTTATTACACGTATTGTGAAGGAAATACATGGGGAAAGATAAGGGCTATGGTTAGTTGATACAATGAGATAATCTGGTTAAAGTGGGAATATTAACTAGAATAAATTGAGAATACGTTAGGCGTTCACATTAGTTGAGAGTTCAGAATTTCAAGTGAGAGCCTCAGGATCTCACATGTATATAATAATTGCTAATTGTAGCATTTATTCACTTGAAAATTTTAAAATTTTTACTTTTTTGCTCTGACCCATTTTCTCTTGCATATTCTCTTCCCTCTGGTATATTCTATATCAGGTGTTCAACCACAGGGATGCCCAACTTAGAGGATCGTATATTTATTCGCTATGGATGCTTTGGAGGGTGGACCTTGCATTAGACGCATCATTTTATTGATTCATGTACTCTGTGGTCATTTTCTTCTATGGCATGTTACCAATGGATCCTTGTCATTTTCATTCTATCTCAGTCATTAGTTTTTTTTTATGTTGGTTTTGGATTCGTTTGGTTTGACTTGGTTTATTGTATTGAGATGTTTTATAACTGGAAAGTTTTTTCCAGTTATATTGAATAAGTTGTGATGGTTATTATTTATTATTCGTTGTTGTGGATTGGGTTATATGATAAATGATTGCTATTGTTAAAAAGGAATTTTATATAAAATTAAAATTTTTAACACTAACTTAATTGATTACTAGGAGGTAAATAACGAAAGAAAAAATTTATTTTCCGACAGTGATGCTAAGAATGAGCCAACTAAATAATTCGAATTAATTAGATAAAATATTGTCCACCCGATATTTAATTAAGCGGGTTGTTACAAGAAATAGTCATCAAAGCGACACAGAAGCCCATTTTTCGCTGAGGAGGCCCATCTGGTAGATGCAGCTCTCTACGTGGAATTGGATAAGGAAAGAAAGGTCTCTGCAAAGATTTTAGAAGGAAATAAAGTGGTTGGAGGAAGTATCCAGCCAAAGAAGTTTGTTCATGAGCGCTTGTGGGGAAGGGTGATTCCCCACATAGCAAAAGGGAAGGGGAAAGTGGAGGAGGTTATTAAGCCTCCTCAAACTTGTAAAAAAGTGGTCTGGCCTGATGGGAAAATTATCTACCACTTATAATGGTATGCACGGGCAGTATTTTGGGATGAGAGCATCGACCTGGCACCTGAATATTTGTTGTGGATGAATCCCATATCATTGAGCATGTCGAGGAACCGGAAGAAGCTCCAGAATGCATACAGGATGGACCCAGAGAGCAGCTACAAGAGTTAAAGGAGATGAATTTGGGGATATAAGGGGTGAGAGTAGAACCACTCTAATATCCAAAAGTATGGAACCAAAACAGAAGGAAAATCTCATTGACTTACTTAAAGAGTTCATTGATTTGTGCGTCTGGAAGTATATGGAGATGCCAGGAATATATCCATAGGTGAGCTCTCATAAATTGAACATCCTCCCCAACCCTTCCAACACATACAAAGCTGACCTAGACCTGAAGACAAAGGCAGAGATAGAGAAGTTGCTAGCAACAGCGTTCATCAAGGCCATTCAACATCCTGTATGGCTCTCGAGCAGAGTGCCGCCGCCAAGAAACTTTCGCGAATTGAATCGAGCATGTCCCAAATATGAGTTTCCTTTGCCAAACATAGACAACTTAGTCGATGCCACTACAGGATATGAGATGTATAGTTTCATTAATGGGTACGTCGGTTATAACCAGATGAAAATAAACCCAGCAGACGCAGAGAAGACTGCCTTCTGCACGCCATTAGAGAACTTCCACTACACAGTCATGCCTTTCGGACTGAAGAATGTCGAGGTCACATACCAACGAACCATGATGGAAAATTTTCATGATCTATTTTATGATATACAAGAGTTTTCTATGGATGACCTAGTTGTGAAATCCAAGAAGGAAAGCAAACACATACAGGACCTCAGAGAGTGTTGTAGAGGTGCCACAGGTATAAGATGAGGATGAACCCCTCCAAGTGTGCCTTTGGGGTTACCAAATGAAAATTTCTAGGGTTTGTTGTGAATAGGTAGGGGTGAAAGTAGATGTAGAGAAGAGTAAATACATTGTGATGATGCCACCCCCCAAGAGTCAGAGGCATCTTAAGCGCTTCCTAGGAAAGATATCCTATATGAGGAATTTTATACCTGCACTAGAAGAAGTGACTCACCCATTCACACCCCTATTAAAGGACAAAGCCAAGTGGATTTGGGGGGAAGAGCAGAAGAAGGCATTTGAGAAGGTTAAAGACATTTTAGCCTCTCTGTCCATGGTGATCCCACTAAAAGTTGGAGCACCGCTTTTTCTCTACCTCACCTCAATGGAGAGATCCATTGGGGCACTCTTACCCCAAGAGAAGGAAGGAGTAGAAAAGCCAATATACTTCTTGTCAAGATTAATCTCAGGAACATAATCTAGATACACTAGCGTGGAGAGGCATTTTATTGCCTTGGTTTTTGTTTCTCAGAAGTTGAGACATTATCTGCTAAACTTCACAGTTCAAATAGTCACCAAGTGCAACCCCATCAAGTACCTACTAGCAATAACGGTACTTGTAGAACGCATAATGAGATGGTTTTTGATATTTTTGGAGTATGATTTAAAGTCTGTAATGCCCAAAGCCATCAAGAATCAAGCAGTGGCAAATCTGTTGGCCCATTTCCCACGCGAAACGTTGAGCCCCCTAATGAAGAACTATCTGGGGAGAGCTTTCGAGCATGCATGGTGGATGGAAAAGTGGTAAATAACATTCTATGTCTCTAGCGCCCAAGGCATTCGATTTCTCTAGCGCCCAAGGCACAGGAGGCGCATGCATTATACTCTTGAACATCAAGGAAAAGATCACCCTCTCTTTCAAGTTAGACTTCAAATGCTCAAACAATGAGTAAGAGTATGAAGCCCTCATTCTGGGCATGCTAGAAGCACTCCCGAGGGGTGTCAAGGTACTATACATCCGAGGGGACTCTAACATGGTAGTGAAATAGGTTAATGGAGAGTTTTTTCTCAAGCATGCTAACTTGGCACCCTACAGTATATAGAGGTTGCTGGTATAATTCCTGGAAGTGACTATTGAGAGACACGCGAGAACAATGAATAGGCATCCCAAGGCACTGGCTACGATAGCATAGAAGTTAGATAATGATGAGTAAGAAGCGACGATCACGGTGCGCTGAAGAACAATACCTATTATGCTTAAGTCTTTATTCCGAATCAATGAGCCAAAGGATCGGAGGCACCTAGTGGTAAAGAAGTTAGAGATAAAAGAAGGAATGATGATGATGTTGGAGCTAGCTAACTACCACCTGTTGCAATGAACATTTTACTTTAAGAGTCTCGGAGGATTCCTAAAAAGGTGTGTTGGAGAGAAATAAGCTAAAGATGGTTTGGCAAAGATGCATAAAAAATATTATGGGGACACTGATGTTCCACTTTACCGTCGGTTGTAGCGAGGGGGATACTATTGGCCCACTATGAGCATAGAGGCTGCTCGCCTATAGCAAGGCTGTTTAAAGTGCCAAACTCACTTCGATCAGCCAACAAAAACCAATTTTATATAAACCTTTGAAGATTAGAGGCAACCGTATATAGAATATTTGAAAGACGGTGAGCTTCCCACAGAAAAAGCGGATGAAATCTATCTAAGGAAGAGGATAACCCTTTTTTACTTGGTGGAAGGAGAGATATACAGTAAAGGCTATGATGAGAAGGCCCTGAAGTGCATAGCTAAATAAGACACAGGGAAAGTGCTAGAGGAAGCTCACGAGCCCTCCCACATGAGAGGTGCCAAGCTGTACGATTAGCTGATGAGGCTGGGGTATTATTGGCCAACTATGGAGGCTGATTCCACCAGTTATGTAAAGAACTGTAGAGCTTGCCCAGTACATGAAAACATGGTGCATGCCCTTATGTCAGCTTGCAAAGCCTAGCAGCTCCTTAACCCTTCCACACATGGGCCTTTGATCTAGTGGGAAATATTAGGTCAACCTCTCATGGAAAAGCATTCATCATCGTAGTTACCGAGTTACATACCAAGTGGGCAGAGGCCATTTCCTTAAGAAGGGTGACTGCCCAAGTGGTAACCCAATTTATCAAGGAGTATATCATATGAAGATTTGGTATATATAAGGTGATTCTCACAGACAATGAGAAACAGTTTGTATGCCAAGAGATGGCCCTCCTCACCGACTAGTATAAAATTGTGCATAACAGTTCAATAATCTCATATCCAAAGGGAAATGTCCAAGCATAAGCCACCAATAAGAACTTGATAAATATTCTGAAAAAGATGCTAGAAGACATGCCAGGGGCATGGGGTGAGAATATACCCATGATTCTATGGGCCTACGGTACTTCGAAGAGAAAACCAACTGGGTTTACTCCATTATCACCGGTGTATGGAACTGAAGTTGTCTTGCCAGTGGAATTGACAGTACCATCAACTATGGTTTCTCTAAGAAGTGGACTCATCCCTGACCCACGACACGTGAAGCTTGAGGTGTTGGATAAGCACAGAGATAAAACAAGGGAGAACTTCAAAGTTTACACCCAAGAGCTGTCGAGAGCTTATGAAAACTTAGTCAAGCCCAGAGAGTTTCAAGTGGGAAACTTGGTCCTTATAGCATCTACTCACAACTGTTGCAACATGTTATGATCGAAGTTTAAATCCAACTGGGAAGGTCCCTTTGTGGTGAGAGGAGTGGGGAAGTCAAGATACTGCCAGATTTTGGAGCCGAAGAGAGACTGACTCCAATCCAATAATTCCTAATGGCTAAAGAGGTACTATGCCTAGTTTTGTTCAAATTTTCATTTCTGCAGTAAAATCTGAGCGGTTTGCTCTCATACTAGAAAAGTTCTTTTTGTGTGAAAAATGTTAGAGAAATACCATATTGTAAACAGTACACCATAGTAAAGAAACAAAATAACCACACTTTTGATGACTGTTAGTGTTTATTTTGATCACTGCCCTACTCTATGGAGTAGACTCAATAGAATAATTTTTTTTCCAGAAATACTCTCTACTAGGCTAGAAGAGGGTACACGAAGAAAAAAAAGAGAAAATTTGCTCATTACACTTGGGGGGGGGGGGGGGAGGTAAGCCCATTCCAAAAGAAAGTATACTGAGCAAAGTTCCTCAGACATAACAGACTGTTTTATTTTTAGCCACCTGACCAGCAGGAGGACAACCTCTAAATAATATTTTTTTTAGAGAACAAGTTTTTTATCCTATGTTCTCAAAGAAATGTCTTACTTGATTAGATCAATAGAAAGGTGGAGAAGGGAGTAAAATCTCCTCTCTCTAATATTTTGAGATCGTGAAAGCTCTTAAAGAAAGTTTAGAGCAAGGACCCCATAGACTAAGGGCTAGTTAATTAAAAAAAGATTCTTTTGAAATAGAACTTAAAGGAAGGAGGTAGGGGCACCCCATCCAAGATATTCCATATAAATGAAAATAATAATGTGTAGGAGTACCCCCACAGAGATAGGGGGCATCTCAAAAAAATAGTCACCTAGATAATATGCAAATACTCCGCAATCACAAGGGGTTGAGCTAAAAAATGTGTGTATATACATATGACTTGCTCAGATCAATGCAAGTACCCCACAGTACAAGGGGTAGCCTAAATTAACCAAATGCTCACATAAAATTTTGAGTGGGTCTCAGTAAACAAATGTCAAAGTATCGAAAGAGGCAAAGATAAGAAAAAGTTCAGGAGAAATAGAAAATTTTTCTCATTCATAAATAACAAGTTTCTATACATAAGGAACATAGTATAAGGCAAGAAATAGCCTATCCACTAGAAGTAACAAAGAACAAGTCATCGGGGGTGAGGTCACCAGCGTATGATGGACCAACCTCCTGTAAGAACTCCTCCAGTCTAAATAACTTGACCAGATCGTCCTGGTCACCAGACTCAAGTTTATCAAGTCTGGACTGAAAGGATATACTTTGGGACTAAAGTGATGAAATCTGGCCCCATATCATCGCAACCTCAGCCTATCGCTAATCAACCATGGTCTGTCTAGATGTGTGAAGTCTCACCATATTTCGAAAAGGAATGCTAAAAAAATGACGAACCCCAACATCAAGCCAATCTAGCTGAAAATGGTAGAATTACTGCAGGCCGCGGATATCCTCCGAGAACAACAAAGTGAAAGCAGTGGTTAGCTCAGGAGGAGATGTAGTCACGAAATCATGAAGGTGACTATCAAGCGCCTTCAGGTTGCACACTTTAAGACTATCAAGATGAAGTAAACTCTGAGAGGTGAATGTCTCAGGATGATGATCCAAAATCAAATCTAGAATATGGCGCTCGTGTGTCCTGAAGCGCCCTGGCAACTCTTCACACCACATTAAAACTATAGGAGCCTCCTCCTCGGCGTCACTACTTGAATGATGAGACTCTACCTCAGAAGGAAGAAAAGAGGACTCCGTGACAAAATCGGTATCACCAGCCGTATGACTGGCCTCAGAACTATGATCCCCCTTATCGGCTAACTTGTTGGACCCACCAGGAGGATCCTAAAAATAAGAGTTCATGATAAGTCAAAAGAGAAAGAAGATAATGAGAGTTGTATCTAAACTTTGAAAAGGGTTACGATAGAAAGCTTACACCAAATCTCAAAGGGGTGAGTGTGCTATCGCCAATCGAAAGGAAGCTAGCCAAAGGAGAGATATTGGGATAAGCATGGGAAATAACAATGAGAAATATCAATACGACCCATGAGTCAGCAAGAGGAAATAACAACTTATATATGACAGTTAAGTACCTGTGAAGGATACATCATAACACTCTTTGCCCTATCCATAATCACCGGAGCAATGGCCTCATTCACCTGGAAACAATAAAACATGGGTGAAAGTAAGGACACTTTCACAGTAAAAGTAAGAAGAAAAGTATAATACCTCTCTCGCAGCCATCTCTCTAGCATGCTCCACAATCACCGGAGCAATGGCCTCACTCACCTAGAAATAATGAAATAAAGGTGCAGTTGAGAGGACTTGAACAGTAAAATCAAGAAGAAAAGGGATAAACATAAAAAGAGAGAAGGTATTCCAGTATTGTACCTTTCTCTCAGTCATCTCTCTAGCATGCTCTAGAGTCACCGGGGTAATGGTTTCACTCACATGGAAATAATGAAGGAAGGGTGGGAGTGAGAACACTTACACAGTAAAAGCAAGAAGAAAAGGGAGGAACAAAAGGAGAGAAGGTATGACAGTATAATACCTCTATCAGAGCCATCTCTCTAGCATGCTCCACAGTCACTAGAGTAATGGCCTCAATCACTTGGAAACAATGAAACAAGGGTGAGGGTGAGAGAACTTGCGTAGTAAAAGTAAGAAAAGAAAAAAGAAACAAAAAAAGATAAGGTATGGTAGTATAATACCTCTCTCACAGCTATCTCTCCAGCGTACTCCACAGTTACCATAGCTGCTGCCTTACTAGCCTAGAAAAAATGAAACAAGGGTGGAGGTAAGCATACTTTCACAGTAAAAGAAAGAAGAAAAAGGGGGAAGTAAAAAAATAGGGAAAGATATGACAGTGTAATACCTCTCCCGCAGTCATCCCTCCAATGCATTTCACGGTCACCGGAACGATCGCAACATTGGGATACAAGTATTTGAGCATCATTGGGATACAAGAGTGGCATAAATAAAATAACTACTCTCATTTATGATAACTGAGTAATTCCCTCCACAACAGTCGAGGGAAGAGCTGCAGGTGCTCCTGAAGTGGCTCCCTCAGCACTATGGTCGCAGTGGATAAGGAAAGCTCCGCAAAGCTAGCTTGTAAATGAAGAAAAAGAGGTAGGAATTAGTAAATCACTTACCTCATAAAGACAAGTAAATAGGAGAAAACTTTAAACTCCGTGATAAAAGTGGTTACCTAGAGGGGATTTGCAATAGGGCAAGGTGGCCTGCATGTAGCAGGGGCTGCTGGAGGATCGGTAGCAAGAGCCGCTGATGAAATAGTGCCAAGGGAAAACTGCAAGGAAAGAAAAGATGGCTTGTTAGTATAGGATAATTAAAGGAGTGACTAACAAGAAGATAAAAAAATACTTGGGCCCCATCCAAGGAGGAAGAGTGAAAGATGACCACTGGTGTAGCAGGGCTATGTTGATGGCATGTAAATGTTAAAACATGTTATTATCATGGTCCTGGGAGAAGAGTCTACCGACATTTGAGTAGAAAATGAAACCTTAGCATGGGCTCAGTATTCGAAGCCACGGTAAATACTAGGCTATGAAAGATAGGCTGAATCAAAGGCCTACCATCCATAGATTTGCGGACTCAGGGAATAGAGATCCTTCCCGAAGAGGACAACCCCAGGATAATAACATTGGGAAAGGGAAGTCCCTCCCGTGGAGGAAAAGCCAAAAGGTGACGGGCCCTGATAAATCAAAAGTATCAAAGGGCATAAAGTTCTTACCACTGAAGTAAGATAATCTCTGGCATATGTACCTTTAAAAATGAGATAAACAGGGGATCAACTGTAGAAGTGCTTACCACTGAAGCAAGAGAAAATGAAGTGGCAGGGCTGGAAGGCACAATCATCTATAATCGTAAACAGATAGAGACCACAAAAAAAGATCAAAAAAGGGAAAGAAAGAAAAGAAGAGAACAATGAGATTGGTTATATGGAGAAAATCAGAAAATATACCTGAGCACAACACAAAGCCATAAATACGGTCCTGGTGCTAGTAGGATGCATGCATGAAAGCTGCAAGGAAGTACCAACATATAACATTTAATCAAAATATAATTTTTGGCCCACAAAAAAAAATTCAAAAAAAGGAGGGGGGTTAGTAAACCTCTCTAAAAAGACTATGGGAAGAAATAAGCATAGAGTTCCTCTCTCGCTGGAAAGGAGCACGACGTAATGGGGGAAGTAAAGGACTACTCACCTTTGTGAAAGTAACATGTGGAAGTATCGTAAATTTTTTTTAGTAAATAAGACAATGATGAAAGAGCAAGAAGATCATATATATAAATGTTCCGAGAAAAGAAAAGCTTATAGGAGCAAAACACATAGTTTGGCTATAAGGAAGGGGCCTGGTGGCGGAGCTAACCCCTGAAGGAAAATTTGGTGCCTCATCGTCACTAAAAAAATCCCTCAAAACTGATAACAAAGCATAAGTATTAGTAGTCCTTTCACTGCAAAAATCCGATTCACCCACATCACCTGAAGAAGAACTATGATCACCATATTAAGGTGTGCTTCCATAGTCAACTAGTTCCTCTTCCAATGAGGGGGAGGGGGAACCAGCACATGAAAATTCATAAGATATAGTTCCACTAAGTAAAGAATGTTCGAATATAGTACCTTCTGTAATGGGAATAGATGTGACTTGTGTCTCCCAGGAAGAAAGGCCCAATGCCTCATAACCCCTCTCCTTCACAGTCCTATTGGTTTCGTCCAGATCATCGATATCGGAACCCTGGAATAGAGAGGAAGGAGAAGAAGTGTCAATATCAACCCCCTTTTCCCTCTTAGCAACTCTAGTTCTCATAGGAGAAGGGAATGGATAGGCGGTTGTAGCAGGGATGAAGTTAGACACATTCGTATCGGGGTTCCTTCTCTTTATTGCCGTGGGAGCTTTTGATTTTCCTTTACTCTTGGATAAGCCTTTTGACTTAGATGGTGGCATCTCAATCTGTTGGGGCTGAGAAGACTCATCGAGAAGGGTCTTCACCAAAATAGGGGTAATCTGCTCAAGGGGAAGCCTAAGAGTAGTGCTGAGAAACCAAGCTTATTTATGTGTCCTCTTAACTAAAAATTAGGCCTTGACCTATTTAGTGGGGTTGGTCTCGTAAGGGGGACCAGTCACGTAACCCTGGATAAGAAGAATCTATCGCTTCCAAAGCAAGAACCAGTAAGTAGTGAATGAAGGTAGATAATCTCGAGGAGGCACATATAACCCCCCCAAGACACGTACTTGGTGAAGCATCCCTTGAAGAGTAAAATTGGTATACCCCTCTAAAAATAGCTCTGAAGGATCGGTGCAGGAATAGCGAGGAGGGGTCTGAACACCTTGATCATAGCCAAACTGCCTTCTTACTCTCTCGGAATGATAAAACTCGACACCTCGTCCTAATTTTGTCCAAGAAGGATGGAGGTTCGGTAGCAGCATAGCCACTACATTGATGTGTGGATAGGTAGAAACAGACTCAACGTCAAAAGGGTAATAGAAGGTGCCACCATCACCAGGAGAATAAAGCTAGTTGAAGACATCGTTGGGACACTAGCTGTAAGGACAAAATTGGAACCCCTCGATGTCATCAATCAAATCCCCCATGACAAGAGACTTCTTGGGGACCTTCCAATGACATATCATAAGTCAAACAACATTACCATGACAAGCTTGGGCCTCAGACATGAGGTGGGGGAAATTATCAAATAGGAAGACCATCAGGAGGATTGAATTTGCAAATTTAGCGGCATCATAACGGACGTAAGATCTCTCCACATCTGCATGCGCACGGTCCATCCAGGTGTAAAGAGAACCAAGGACTAAGGCAGCTACAAGCACCGACCTACCTCAGGACAATCTCACAGCTAATTTGAAAAGGTGCTCACGAGGAGAGTCTTCGAATTTACCTGGAAGTAAGAATCGGCTCAGAAAAGTAACCAAGAAGGCAGCTAAATGTGAAGAGGAATGGAGTTTTGGACCATCCCGACTCTTGAGAAATGCGCTAAAAGTACCCACTTTATGCGGTTTCTTTAAATCCTTGAACCAGTACCTCTTCCATTTGGCAAAGGAATGTTTGGTGACACTTGCTACATTTATAGCCACATACGTCAAGCATTCAAAAAGTGTTGCCTGTAACTCCTCTACCATCTACTGCTGCAGTGGATCCTTGTAACTATCAATAAAATCATGTTGCCTGAAGAAAGGAAGGGCATATAGCTCGCAGACATCCTCTAGAGTAATAGTAAATTCACCCCAACCATTCCCTACTCCATCAGGATAATAAGAGATTGAGAGGAAAGTTGTGTTTAGCTAATAGTACAAGATCTTAGGCTGTCAATAGTAGTGAGAAGGCCCACTTCCCTAAGGGTGGCCTTATAAGAAGGAACTCTAAGAACATAATCAACCCAAATATCCCATTCCTCTGGGGCTCCCCCCGCCACTTTAATTTTAATATCTGAGTAAGGAAAGTCACCACGGTCGACCCTAACCCGAAGGATAGAATCAGGAGAAATAACAGGGAATCAATGGACTCACCTAACCCCACATGGGGTCACTCGATAACATTTCCAATGAATTTTTCCTCAAATTGAGAAAGGGAAGCCATAAAATTGTCACCTAGTCCAAAAAAGGAGCACGATGACAGACGCTAAAATCTCTCCCCTAGTTAGTGCGCATATAATCCTCCCAAGCTTGGTAAGAGGATGAAGTGGTGGAAGAACTACCGATGGCTATGGATTCAAGTGAGGAACCCACTATTAAGAGGAATCAGGCAAAGACCCCTTCACGTCCGACACCCCGGGAAGGAACCTTCGCCAAATTCTTGAAGTCGCAAGGAGCTCAGCGGTGCAGAACCCAGGCTGGTTCTTTCCAACAGTCACGAGGAACCCAAATTTGAGGAACCCCCTGTCACTGGAGCCTTTGACGAGGAACCCTTTGAGGTTAAGGAAAAAAATGAGGAATATAAAATAATGGGCGAATAGACCCGTGCAATCGAGGAACCTTTTATGGTTGGAGCAGTAGACAATAGCCCCCTTACGGTTGAGGAAACTGTCACGACCACCACAAAATCTGACGAGGAACTCCTCGTAATCGTATCAGTGGTTGAGGAACCCATGGCAAAATTGAACCCAAACGAGGGACCCCTATGCAAGGAGCCCATTCTAGCCAGTGGCAAGGAACCCTCAGGTGTCCTCACCCTAAATGATAAATCGCTAACACTCATAATCCCTCCCTATAACTCAAAGACAAATGGCCCGCTGATAGTGACGCACGAGGGGCCCTTGTTGGAAATTTTTTCGATGAGGAACCGCTAGATCCCAAATCCTCGATGGAAGAAATCCTCGTTTGTAGAGTGGTACATGAGGAACTAAACTCAAAACCAATTGTCTCACCAATAACTGCGCACGAGGAATCCATAAGCTGCGAGGACCCCTCATCGATGATGACCTAGGATGAGACGCCAATATTAATCGAAGGCAGCAATGAGGAATGCCCAATAGTTTCTGCCTCAATGTTCATTTCACCATCAACAGACATTGAAATGGCAAAACCGTCTTGGACGGTGGCCACAACGATGGAGATTGGCGTGGGAATGGAAATAGATATGGGTAATAAACCGAATACAAGAGGAATAATGGTGGTGGTAATGTTGGAAGAAACATTTGGTGGTGTTGAAGCCATTAATGGTGTTTTTGAAGAAAACTTGAAAAAGGGGGTTATGGAGTATTTGATTTCTTTTCTCTCTCTCACTAAAAAATTGAAACTCTGTGTGAATGTTTTGAAAGTATGAAGAAGATGAAATCTTTTGTTAAAAAAGAGAGGGGGATTTATGCTTCAGATAAAAATGGGAAAACGTGCAGGAATGCCAAAAGGCTATAAGTTTTTTTTCCAAATGATGAGATGGTAGTTCTCACACTGATGCGTGGCTTCAAAAAAGCCAAAAAACCTAAAATGAAGGGACATTGTATTTAATGAACCTAGGAGTAATGTTGAGGAACCATCAAAAAAATTAAAAATTAAATTTATGGCATACAAAGCCTTTTGGTCTCCCTAACACAAAATACTTTACACGAGGGGCTAATGTAGAAGGGTGTCTCAAGTTTGTCCATTATATTTTGGGGTGAGGGTCCCTAGAATACCCCCTTAGCCTCCAGAAAATATGGGTCGCGAAATCCCCATGGCAGCAGAAAATTCATATTGGTTGCGAAACCCCTAGGGTCCCTCAACGGCAGCAAATTCATATTGGTTGCGTAACCCCCAGGGTCCCTTAACGGAAGAAAATTTATATTGGTCGCGGAACCTCTAGGGTCCCTCAATGGCAGAAAATATATACGGGTCGTAGAACCCCTACCCTCAACAACAGAAAATTTATATTGGTCGCGGAACCCCTAGGGTCCCTCAACGGTAGAAAATATATAAGGGTCGCGGAACCCCAGGGTTCCTCAATAACAAAAAAACATTTGGGTGAGGAACCCTCAGGTTCCCTCAACCTTTCGAAAAAATTTAAGCCCGGAACTCTCAAGGGTCCCCTCCCTCAACTGCAAGAAAACATTTGGGTGAGGAACCCCAAGTCCCTCTACTTCCAGAAAATCTTAGGTGAGGAACCCTCAAGGTCCTCCCCCTCAACTTTAAGAAAATAAGCCAGGATGAGGGAGTGGCTACCATGAGCAACTCCTCATCATGAATTTTCATTCTTTAAAATAAGAAAAGTACTAAAACTTACGTTCTTTTAAAGGTAGCCTAATTGAGCAGGTAGGGCTCAAATAGGCTAGTTGGGATCTCTTAGGAGTTTTGGCTTGGCGACTCAGTAATAAGATTTCTTGGGCAAGCTCAACCACTTAGCACTTTAGGATTGAGAGAATACTAGTAGGAAGACCCTAGGAGTCACTAAAGACCACACATGTATGAAGCATCCATTTTTTAATGTGTCACCATATTGTATTAGTCTCCCACTTCGAGACCAAATGGAAAAAAAGCTACATATTGAAATAGATTAGATACTCCTCAAATCATATATAACACGACGTTAGACTTTCCAGTATATTAAGCAAGAAGACTCGCTGAAGTTGAGCACAGTATATTTTATATGTAGTCAATATCTTGGTTAACATACTAGGTTTATTCTTACTTTCTTGAATCTTCTCAATACGTACACCTCATCACATAGAAATGATCTCGTTAAGTGATAATGAATTCATAAGTGGTTAGTTCTCAAATTTAATTTTGAACTCTGCAATATGTATACAAATGTGAATTAATTAAAATAAAACAAATATGTTGCAAACTAAAAATATCAATTTAATTTGTTCTCGATTAAATTAATTAATCCAAATTTTATAATTTACCGAATTAATTTAATTAGGTTCAAATTACAAATGAGATGATAGAAACTAACGATGTCAAAAAATAAACGCACTCACACACATGAGGGAAATGGTGTTTAAAGTGAAACTTATTCGTAAACACATACACCCAACCCAAGTCCACTAGTAAAAATGTTTAAAGGATTTTAAAAAAAAAGATACACACGACTTACAACTGAAATTTGACTATAGCTACAAAATCCTTATTGTTTTGAACCTCTAACCTCCGAAGTAATAGCTCTATTAATCTTCACCACAACTTTGACTAGAAAGACACAACCATTGGGCCTGGGTATCCACCGATCTATGACTAGATATGTCTGCATGAATCTCGACCTCAGTTTTTAGTCTTAGCTCTGAGAGTGTGTGTGAACTTAAGCGGACATTTTATGCTAAATGGAAGGTACACTAAACTAAAATTTTAGTTCACATTTTAATCAATGTCAAAGACAAATCATGTAACCTAAAGTCTAGAGTATAATATTTACAAATGATTTAGTCTACACAACAAATATACACATTTATTTAAGCATTTGAGATATAAATCATGCGAAAAACTAAATCATGCCACAACAGTGGATGTACGAGGAAAAATCCACTGACAAAAAAAAAAAATTGGGCCCAAAGCAACAATCTTACTATAATTGGTAAAGACTTATAAAGGGGATAAACATCTTACAATTACATAAGTCACTGACTCACACGTTACCATTTTTCCACCAATCTTCGTCTCGAAGACATTTGTAACATTAATAAGAATCCCAACACACTGGTATTTTGATTAAATGATCAATAATGTTTCCTTGACCAATATTCAAAGTTTTTCTTGTAAAGAAGCACACAGTCTCAGAATATCCTAAGGATTACAAGTCCTAAGTCTATTAAGATTTTTCATGAACAAAATTTATTTAGGGTTCATGAAAATTTACTTAATTTTTCTTTGATATTAACCACTCCTATGACAAAAAATGAACAAGTGTAAATAAAAAAAGGAAGGTGAATAAAGAACAAGCTTTCTTTCCTAAAAAGGCAAGGTTCTTAAAATGAAGAACAAAAACTCAAAACTTTTTTCTCTTTTAGAAAAAAATTTCTTAGCAAAATATTCATGCTTTTATGAAATAGAAAGGGTAATGGGATATATAACTTAAGCAAAGGGACTCTCTAAACTTGGTAGAGAAGAAAGTGCTACAAAAGTCTCATCAAACCCAAAAAGGTGTTTTTGAAAACAAATAAAGAAGATATTTTGTAATACTCCGACCTGGGTTTGGGTCACCATTAGGTTAACAAGGAGTTAAAGGGGAAGGGGAAAGTCGAGTCTTATTATTTGAGAAAAACTTTATTAGCGCCATTTTAAAAAATTAAATTATCGATTTTAATTTGAGAAATAAGCGATAACTATAAGTAATTAAGTTAATTAACACGGCTTATTTATGAAAATTCGTTTAATTCCACAATGCTAAACAAGTAGGGAGTTAATCATACTTGTCCCTGTGTTATTACATCTTTTGGCCAAAGCCCCGAATAAAATGATTTAAACTATTCTAACCAAATATTTCATAAAACAAGTTAAAAAATAGCGACTGAGCTTCAAACAACAATAATTACCCTCAGGGCCTTTACTGGTGTCCTTGCCAACATCCCTACACGATGTACCTAGGGTGGGGGTGGGGTTTTTAAACATAAAAAGTAGGGATGAACGAACGCTCAACATAGTGGAATATACTAATCCATACATTTTCTAAGAAAATACTATACATATAACATGTATTTTAAACAATTATGAAAATATTTAACAACTTACTAGTATTAATGCAACTACCATGCGATATGATCATACTCACACTTAACCATTTCATACCACCCTTTACCGAGGCTAGAGACTATTTAATCACATTTTATTCCTTAGTCTCCTTTTTATCCCTTTCATTAGGTTATCGCATTTACGTTCATTATGTATAACATTTTTCATTTCATTTCCATTATCTTTTCTCGGAATCCTCCAAATATTCGCATACTTTAACCAGCTCCACATCGCCGGCTATGCTACCATATGCTTTGCTGATGATTTTGGGTCTTTCACCCTAGGTCTTCGACCCTTCTTACCATTCTTCATTATTTTTCGATCTCATCCGAGTCCAAATTAATGTGTTTTAACTTTTTTCCCAATGTCTACATTCTTCCTTTAATTTCATCATTTTCCTGACTTTTTCATCCATTTTTCACAAAAATGACTGATAAGTTCAAAGGAGGTAGTCCAATCACTAGGACCCTCTAATTTTATCAAAATTACTTTTTACCCTTCATTTATCGAAAACGTGTGAAAAACACATTTCTTTCAAAAACACATTTCTTTCAATTAGACCTATAAAAAAACACACTACTTTTGAAAGAAATGAAAGGTAAAAATCACCTTTCATAAGTTACCATTTTATAAGTTTTCATAAGGATATGTATGATTTTCTAGACATAAAATCATGAAAGATGGTTTTGAATGTAAAATGGTAATTTATAATACATATGAAATGAAGGGTAAAATGGTATTATAAATTGCCGTTTTACAATCAAAACCACCTTTCATGATTTTATGTCCAAATAATCATACATATCCTTTTTCTTCCAAGAAAATTATATGTCTTCATATTTCTTTTCAAGAAACATTTTTAATGCCATAAGGATCATTTTACAAAATGTTCATTTCACCCTTATACCCAAATTTTGCATTAAATATAATTTAATCTTCATTTTACAACATTTTTAGGGTTAGCATTTTTAGCTTCGTTATTTTATCAAGAAACCCATTTTTAATTCCACATATCATGTCCATAAATCCATATTTAATATACGACAAAATTTAAGCATTTTGGGGAGGATTTCAAGCCTATAAACCCTTAAATATGAAACTAAACATGATATTGATAGAGAGAGATATCTTCATGCTTGTTTCCTCTTTTTTCCAAGATTAAAATGCCACATTTTCATCGAAAACCATTTTAAAGCAAGTTTTCACCAAAAATCCCATTTTTGTAAGAAAACCTTTAGATAATCATACTAGAAAATATATTGTAAAAATAAACTATTCTAGAATGCATCCTAATAGATTTTAATCTTGAAAACACTTGGAGAAAAACCCAACCTTTATTTTGAAGAGAAAAAACTAAAAGGGATGAATTAAAAACTCCTATGCTCCAAGAAAGCTCCAAGTTCTGCAAAAGAGCTCCAAAAATGGCTTCTTGAGCTCCAAAAATGGCTTCTTCTACCCAACTTCTACCTCAACTAGGCTTAAAATGGGTGTTTTATCCTGGGAATAGCTTTAAAAATGCTTGGGGTGGAATGAAAAACTTTTGAAAAATGGTGGGAACGGTTGGGAAATTGAATAGTGTGGTGTAGATATAGAGAGACATCCAAAAATCTTATGAGAAATCCCACATTCCTACCATCCTTTTCATACTCTTTTGAGTAAATTCTCACCCATCTCCTCATACTACCATTATGTCATCGTGAGATCAACGCATCCACAATCAAGATCCACTTCAAGTCTTTATAAGGAGGTCTAATTCTTCCGTTTTGTTTTTTAAATTATCTTATTTTTGCATTAATTACATCACTTACACTTTAGTATTTTACTTCATTACATCACATACCTTAACTTCAAACTTTATTATTATTAGTATTTGCACATACTTTATTTTCATAAGAAAACCCAAAATTAAGAAAAAGAGGGTTTACTCGTAAATGTCAAACGGGAATTTCTCATCACATTTTCTCACACTAAAACACCTTTTTCTACACACACACACACACACACAAGCAAAGTCCCTAGTTGTATTTATGGGTTAAGCCCCACCTCGTATTGTATTCGAACTACATGGACTTTGATGCCCCTTGAGCTATGTAAGCATCTTGGGTAAATCCCTAGACTCAAGTCCTCCCACATACATTTATTACTTTGTTGTTATCATATATTCATAATATATATTATATAAGCTTGCTTACACTACACCAAATCTGCCGAATTGTCAAGGTCATTGACCATGACAAATCCAACTTGTCAAGGTCAATGACCGTGACATTTCGAGGCGAGACAACTTTTTTTGTCACGGTCGTGTCGCGATCAATGACCGTGACACGTTTGTCACGGTTATAAACCGTGACAAAACCGTGACCCTTTTTAAAAACATTGTCACGGCCATTGACCGTGATAATTCTTGGCAGAATTTAAAAAAAATTTGCTGGGCAATATGGCCACTGCCACTGCCCAGCAGTATATTTGTACCTGTTATAGCAACGTTGTACCTGTTCCAAACATCATATATCCAAACAAACTAAAGATAATGCAAATATATATTCAAATAGAGACAATATGCATCACGATATAATTCAAATGTAACAACTTAAAACAATTCAATTCAAACTTAAAACAATTCAATTCAAACTTAAAACAATGTCACTACATGTCTGGTGTATTGTTAAAACTGAGGAGGTGAGTAGGCCACACGACATACGAATTGACGCACCCACTAATATACGTCGTGCCGCATTGTTCGCGCAACCACAATAGGGAGTTCTCCTTCCCGGGTATGACATGCGTGATGAGCACCCTGGACTCCATCTCTTGAAGTGCACGTCCATGAACTATTCCACCCTGGACGATATTCGGGTCCCTCAACCCCCGCCCTATCCGCTGGCCATCAAATACGTCCAATATGAACACGCTCGGCCAACCAAGTGTCGACATTGGTCTGTTGAAGGGCGCCAAATAGGGAAGTGGATCATCGAAGCACGAACGTGTCAGTGATGAAGCAACGAGGTCCACATCCTCGTCATCCTGCGCCTCGTCCTCCCGCACCTCCTCCTCCACCGCCTTCTCCTTCCCTTTCCCTTTCCCTTTACGATCTTCGCCCAACGTACGCTTCATGAATGCGTACATATCTTGGACCGTCGCCTCCAAACAGGACAGCTTCGCGTCGTGTGAATCCACCGATCGAGCCAACCCGGTGTCGCTCGTCTCCAATCCGATGATCTTAGATTTGGCCACCCGCGAGCTCACCCCCCTTGTCCTCCCCTTGCGATCAGAGTCAAGCACTTGGTTGAGTGCATCTGTGGACAAAGATGCCTTGTCAGCATCAGACTGCGACTCATGCACTTCCTTAAGCTTTGCCTGAAACGACAAAAAGCACATGATTAGTAAAATAAGTAAACTAAACAATTATAACGTAATTAACAAAAATTAAACTGTCGGATTACTTACAATCGTGTCCGCGACGCTCGGGGACACCTCCTTGTCCTTCCCCTTCTTCGTCCGAAGAGCCACATAAGTATCGAGCCTACGTGGCTTACCCCCTGGCCCACTCCCTACCCCCTGAAATAAAATAAAATAAAGTAAAGTAAAATTAGTATCGGCCCCGCAAAGTAAAATAATGAAGAATAATATATTTCTGTAGTTATAGAAAAATTAAATCTTACCTGCATCCTATGCTCCACCTCGGCGTAAGATGTCCGGCCGGAGTAGTGCACGTCCGTCTTTTTTGCCCGATTTTCCTTCCCGGGTAAGATGTCCGGGGGTGTCTTAGTGGAGATGTGTAGAGACTCGTGTGCTTGGATTTCAAAAAACTCAATTGAGTTTTACAAAATATATTGGCTTTTTGTAAGATTTCCATTACCCTCTGTTTATATATATATATATACTAGCGGAATGCCCGTGCTTGAAGGCACGACAAAATTTGTCAAAATTTTAAATGTTCAAACAATTTAAGTAATTTTTATAACACAAATGTGAAAACAATTTATAAATTTGGACAAAATTTCTTTTGTTTATAGGACTATTCACCCTATTAAGAAATAAAAATAATCCACAACAATACTAATAGTTCGTATTGGACCTCGCATAAACATCATAGCCGTCAAATACAAATTAATGTCATAAAAAAATTACAACACAAATATGTAAATATTTTAAAAAATCTGGACAGAATGTTCTTTGTTTATAAGACTATCCATCCTATCAAAAAAATAAAAAATAATCCAAACTATCACAATTATACCATTATGAATAAAACAAATTATCAAATGAACATCTAGTTCAATATAAACTATTGTAATCAACAATTTCTTCCAAAGGTCTATGGGAGTTTTTGGTGTGAGACAATGTAGTCTTACCACAATTGGGGCATTGCACAAAACAAACAAATAAACAGACAATTATGTTCATACACAATTTGACCATACATTATGATAAAACATGCTCATACATTATGTTCATACACAATCTGACCAAACATGTGCATATACAAACACGTTTATAGATTATCTTCATACACAATATGATCAAACATGTCGATACAAAATATTATAAACGTGTTCATACTACTAAACTTATGCAACACAAATATTCCATGATTACAACATACACCCTCACAATTAATATTACTAACCATGATTTCAATTAACTAAAATATTGGACTTGCCAATATAATAATTTTAAAACAAACAAAAGAATAATAGAGCTCCATAACAGAAACTTGAATTCAGGGAAAACATGGTATAGTTATATCATTATAAAAAAATTAAAAACCTTTTTGTACTAAAGGTATGCTTAAATCGTGAATGTCCTAAAATGAATTATATTTTAAATACTAATCGAGAATTTTCATTTGTAACAAAAAAAGTCTTATTCCTCAAATAGATTAAAAATATGGACCTCAAATATCCCGACGGTACGTTGGCTTGTTGTAATTATCCAAAAATATTTATCTCAAATATCATTAGCATTAATTTTATTTAATTATCTCAACTTCATAAGGCATAAAAACTACAAATAGATGAGATACCTAATGCCATTCAACCTAAATCACATTTCAAGTGACCAATAAATTAAACCACCTATAAAAAAGTTATAATTGAATTATTACAGAAAATAAAATAATAAAAAAAACTACAAAATTCAAATAAAGTAATGTATCCCCATTTCTACCTCCAATAATTTTTCCAGTCATTTGAATTGGAATATATTCATGTTCATAACATCTTCAACTATACAAAACCAACCATCTTCATTAGTTTCCTGACGGTATTGAATGTGCAAAAATTTAAAAATTCCATGATGTTGTCTGCATATTCTTATACTTCAAGAATCAAAACGGAACAAATATACCAACAATCTCCCTACAAATAACGTAATTTAGGAAGAAAAAACATCACCTCTTGTCTGGAAAAATTTTAAGACTCTGTTGAAGCCGAACCCGATTCATCGGATCCAAACAAATTAGATTGAATCATCAATGGTCGAGGTGCTGTTGCCTACGATGATTTTGAACTAAAGGATTGGTCGGGTCCGTGGTCATTTTGGACTGAAGAGCTGCCTCCAAAGATTTTGGATGGGATTAGAGTCAGTTTTGGACCAAAAGGTTGGTTAGAGGTGGTGTTATATGTGCTACATCCCTCTGCTGCACACCTGGAAAATAGAGAGAGAGAAAAAATTAATTGAGACGACAACAAATCGGTAAAGTGAGAGGATATGATAAATAGATAGATCATACATGGGAGTTAGAGAAGAACTATAAGATTTTGTATATCTACAGAAAGAAGATGCAAAAGTAGAATATCATGTCAAAATAAATAGATAGATCTTCCCAAAAGGAAATTACCACTTCCTAATTTAATCTAAGCTTTTATAGTGTTGTCATCTTCTGCATATAAAGTTGAAATTTCCATTCAGTCCTTCAGTTCACGTATGTGTGTGTGTGTATGTGTGTGTTATACCTGATGTCTTCTCAGGCCAGCATAGCTCAAGCGGAAAACTGTTTAACCATGAAGCACCTAAAATTAATGCAAACAAAATAATCATAATCAAATAAGTGGATACTAAAGTATTTCGTCTAATAATCATTGAATAATTTCCAGATGAGAAAAAAAGAATCAGATTTTGAAAATGAAACATTTTTTTTTGTCGGGGAAAAACATTTTTCATTGCTCAAGAGTCATAGCACATCCCGAACCTAAAGCAACAATATTACAAAACAAAACCGAAACCAAATTTGCTACTCAATTAGTCATGTAGAGTGCCCAAAATGTCCTGATCACTAAACAAATGAAACTCTTTATCACCGAGCTTAACTTGAGTACCACCGTATTCAGGCAAGAGAACAATATCACCTTTCTTAACAGCAACTGGGATGATGTTTCCAAATTTATCACGGATGCCTGGTCCCACCGCCACCACTTTCCCGGAGTTAAGGTTAACTTGAAAATGAAACATATGTTGACAATCACCACTAAGGAACAAATGTAAGCCTTCAAATCACAAAATTACACTTGCAACACATTTGAAGAAATGTTACTAACCTTCACTTTTGAAGAAATGTTACTAACCAAAAAACTAAGTACAACATTTGCAACACAGTTGATACATAAGAAAGTATCAGAAGTGTAGCATCTTCAACAACTTTATAGTAACCCTGATTAGAATCTTAAAGACACACAAAGTATGTCTGCAATACTAATATATCAGGTATTAATTTAAGAATACCTTCATTGCATCATCGTGTACAAATATATCGGGTACTAATATATCAGGTATTAATTCTAATAAGGAAAATAAATCAGTGAATGAACAACTCAATTTATAGAATAGATTCAAGATTCCCGTGAATACCAAAGTACACAACTAACAACTAAATTTTAAGCACATACACACACACAATGAAATAATTTCACATTTTAAGAACATGCCACCATTAATATCCCTCTACAATGCCAATCCTATCTGTGGCATTTATTTAAAATAGTATAGACAAAGAATGTTTGATAAACATACATGGGTAGGCAGAAAGTTAACATATATATTTAGACTATTACCACATATTAGATTATTATAGTCAATGAAATGTTGATTTGTCTTACCACGTATTTATTTGGTCTTGGATCACCACTTGAAATAAACAAAAGTATGAAGTGTATACTTAGAACATCAATTTATTTTAATTGTTCATAATGCTACTTAATTTATAGGTAATATAAATAATACGATAACAATAGGAAGGAAAAATAAAGAAAAGTCATAAATTTCATTCATTAAGGTAAATACAGAGAATTTGCATTACAATACAAAAAGTCATGTCTATGAATATCGTATAGACTTTTAATAGACAACTGAATAGGGGAATTGTCAATCCATCTAACATTCCAATTAAGAACTAACATGAAGAAGTATGAGAAAAATGCCCAACAGATTACTTAAGAAGTTGTCATACTTCTTCATGACAGTAGACATTTTTCTAGTTCAAAACAGTTTTTCTCATTTATTTATGCTACTATTATTAGAGTCCAAAACAAACGGCATGTGCTACAACAACCAGATCTGCAAAACAGCGGGAGAGAAAGCTATAAGAACTGTGCAACAACAATTGAATCTGCGAAACAATAACCGAATCTGCGATAAACACGTGGATATTGCTACCTAAATGAGCTGTAGAAAACTTTCGAAAAGAAAAATCCATACCTACTATTATTATGTAGTAACGTGATGTTACAAAAAACATAAAGTATCCTCAGACAGACCTTCCTGCACCCAAACAGAGTACATCTTTTAACCCTACTCCTGCACCCAAATAGAGTACATGTTGATAGTAACATAATTGACAAAAAAATTACAATGCCCAAACAATCAATGGTCAAATATACAGTTAATGAAATTTAACATCAATATATATATATATATATATATATATGTGTGTGTGTTCATTCATACTCTTCCAAACAACAACCAACATCAATATAGTTCACAAAATGTATAAGCACATATTATACAAAAATTTAACAAAAACGATAAAAAGAATGTGGGATAAGCTCATATCAAAGGCAACTGATAATTAAAATTGAAGTATTAGATAGATATAAATGTATGATCATGTGCAACTAACAATACTTTTCGCAAAATAACTATAACGGTGGAATACGCATAATTCTTGAATCCTTACATTAGTTGTTGTGGATGGTATGTGGGATTTGATGAACCAACATTCCTAAGAGCAGTACTATAATAGTACTACGGATGACAATGAAAATTCTAAAACAACAAATATTACTCACTGAAAGGAAAAGAAAAGATGGCGTTCTAGAATAAGGAAATATTTCAGCTGTGTATTTTTCATCAACATGATTAACACTGGAACTGCTGGGTCGTTCGATAGAACCATATATTGATAAAGATTGGTATTTGTTTGGAGATGAAATGGTTCGTGGGAGATTTTCTAGGGGCACCTCGGGCAGCATAAGTGGTCTATAATTAGATTTCCCTTTAGTTGGATTTACAAATATTATACATGATCGGAACTTCAGATTCGATATACTTGGCCCCTGCATGTTTATTAGTCTTGTAACTTAGGAACTGCAATAGAAGCACTATAAACATTTATCATTTTTTATTATGTTATTTCAATTAAAGAGTCAGCCTACAGTAACATGTAGAGTTAGCATCCTAATTCAAGACAAACTCAAAAAGCATCAAGATACCACTATAAATTGTCAAAAAAATTTCAGGAACTGTTATAGTCGGCGACCCCAACAAATAAGGACCATACTTAACATGTATTTCCATGGCACAGTAATTCTATACAACATACATAAATATAGAAATTCGGATGTATGCGACTTCCCGAAAGTGATTAAACCAGTTTCCCTCGCCATCTAATCTTATGATAGAGGCACCCTTTGGGTATCTTTGTAAATATACTAATAAGTCGCTCTTATAAAATGCTTATACGATGGGAGTAACACTCAAATATCTTACAACTTAATATCCTTCAAACCAATCGAATAATTAGTAATATATATAAAAGTTAGAAACAAAAGTTATTCACCGAGTAATTAATATACCTTTTCCAATCTCAGTCACTCTAAACCATCGCAGAACCTATTTCATATGATGAGAGAAACATAGCAAAGAGGAGAAAAGTGAAAAAGTATATTTTAGATTCATTTTCACTTCAATAAGGCTTAAAATGACCTATTTGGAGCATTAGAGTACACCATTACAAAAGAGTAAATCAATTATTATAGGAGCATTAAGAGGAGAAAATTTAAAGTCTGTCAGATGCATCTTTTACATAGCCTAGTGATTTACTACCTTTGTTTTAGTTTAGGATTCACATTTTCATATATAGGATGTCTCAAATTAGAGTAATTTGGAACTTAATGTGTCAAATCTCATAAAAAATTACATGTTCTAATTTGATCATCGAATATATAAATTTTGCTTTCAAATGGTTGCTCGGGACCAGAATAGTATAGGTAGACATGGTACAAAGCCAGCTAGAATAAGGATTTTTTTATTCATTTTGAACTGAAGTTACAAAAAACAAATCAAGTTAACTGAAAGATCCATGATATACCTATCACCCATGGGTATGCATGAAACTGTAATGTCGATATTTGTATCAACATGCTTCTGTAAGAACATTTCTCCTCAATTATTGAAATTCTTAAATTTCAAAGCACGTAAGATATTTGTATCAACATACCTGAACGAAGTCCATAAAATTTGTTCAATAAAGATGGTCGGCAGAGAGAATCAATATGTCCTGAACATTCTTATTCTTAGTTTCCTACATAAAAAAGAGCACTTAATTTTATCCAGTTGTCTGGACTTTTAAGCGAAATGCAAAACTAAATGCACTGGTGTATATTGAAAAACAACACGCTCAAGCGAAATGCAAAACACGTGTCTTCCTCATGTATATACCCCACCCCATGGCTAGAAATAGTTCAAGCATGCCCCATTTAACATTCAGATCCTTATACCAAAATGAAAGTACACATCAATCAACTAATAAGAAATGAATACTCTATAATAAACTTGAAGGTGAAAATTAAGTATAACTTTAACCATGGGAATGAATTACAACCATCTTAACAACTCACCCTATGATTATCAAGTAAAACTTTTTAATAAAACACCCTCATAAATTCAATTTAACTATAAAATATCTAGACCTCTAATGAAATACATGGCAGCTTACATTCTTCAAAAAATAGTATTGTCATCCATGATCATGTACCTGAACAAAAGGGAAGGAAAACACATTAATGAAGGTTTGTAGCTAACAATATTAACATAAATGAAGAAGGGCAGTAGAGGGTGCATTGAATGATGGTTAGTTTAAAAAATGCAATCCACTCGAACACGGAAAAATATTGGTAGCACAGAGTAATACATCATATTATGATAAGAATATTTATAGGAAGAGATATATAATACCGTCAAGAAATACATATTTTCGTGTGTCATTTGATTTTGTCGTAAAACAAAAATATGTAGACAAACTTATAGAGGAAAAGAAGTCCCTTTCAGGTAAGACATACATGTTTTAGGAAATGACCACTCAAGTAAAACCTCTCTCAATTTAAGATGTCCCTTGTTAAGTCATTCATTCGAACACCCCCATACTTGTACATCTGTCAAAACAGTTTAAAATTTTAGAATTTTAAGGAGATACCTGGAAGTGCATTGGATACCAAAACGTATAAAAATAAATAAAATAAACTATTGATATGATATGAAATTGGTTATGAAATTAGCTGTGATTGATAGTTCACACTCTCACTCTTTTACAAACACATGGGTTGTAAAAAAAGATCCAACTGTCCAAATCAATTCTCAAGTCTTTTAACTCCATAACCATAGATTAGTGACTTGAAAACTCTAAAAGTTGCTAAAACAGTTATTTGTAATTTTTTTTACCACGTAGCATAAACAAAGCTCAAAATTCTAAATACTGAAATTTGAAACTCTCTACCTTTAAACCAAATCTAAAAAGCTAAATCACAAAAGCCTTACAAACCAAATCAAGCATTAGTTACAAATATAGATTGTTGCTGAAGACCACCAACGTTGAAATAATATATACCTTTTAATCATGGTTGTCATGTTTGTTGCTGAATAACGATTCTTGTGAGCAGAGAGAGGTTAACAAAAGTCTCGATAAAAACTAAATCTCAAAAAGAGAGTGAAAGATGGATAAATATAGATTGTTTGGGTGGTGCATCGAAACCTGTGAGACAATAAAGAGGTTCAAATTAAGGTAGGTTATTTGGGAAGGATATCATTACTGAAAACCATCAATTCTCGTGTCTAAAATAATATCGGAGGGATTAGGAGGGTCAGTTTACCTGGAATTTTTTTTTCCTGCAAGGCTTCCTTAGTGTTCTTGTAATTTTTCCACGTAATCGAGATATCATGTTAGCATTAGGATTCATTGAGAAGTATTCTCTAATTGCATAAGAGAAACACAAAATGCCGCATTTTAGAACCAATAGACATTTCAAATCCCCAAAGAAAAAGAATAAATTAGAAGGTAGACAGTTGTAGTACAAAAAAAAACTTAGCTCCCACATTTAAAATTAGACTTTGTAAACATATCCTTAATGATAATAGTATCACATAAAACCTAATACTAAAATTGTTATAAACTGGAATACGTCCATGTAAAATAATGCACTTAAATCACTTCGCATAACTTCTAAATATTGGAGATCCCATAAGCCCAAATAGCTCTTCATTGTTTCCCTGTTCTAAGTAAACTTGGAACCTATTCAATCAAAACACAAACATAATGAATTTCATATAAGAAACAACATTAGAATTAAAAAGAAGTGAAATTAAGAAGGAAAGGTTGATAACACATAAATCGAAACTCAACTTAAAGCATCAGGAAGACTGGTGACTAATGCTAACAAATTTTTACAAAAGTGAACTCAAGTAAAAGAATAATTAAGACTCAACCCCAACTATGAACTAAAAAAATAAAAATAAAATGTAAATTATGCAAGGAAGATGAACAAAGAGGGAAATGCAAAAAGAACTCAAAGTTGGCAAATTCCTCAAAATATCCTCTTCTTAGGACCATTCAGCAAAAAATAATGAATAGTTCAAGCACATAACCTATTAACCTAAAATAGTTTATATGATCATTTACTCAATCGCAAATACAATCAACTACTTTTTTACGGAATTCTATAAACATTCGTTTTATATGTTTTTAGCTAGCTTACCCTAAAAAACATACCAAATTAATTTTCAGAACACACCCTTCATCCAAATGAATATGTAGTATTGTTTTAGACCGGAGAAACAAAAAACTAAGTACATTGAAGGCATCACATTGTACAAAACCAATTCATTACTTCAAAACCTTCCAAACATAAACGTATTCGATAATTATAAACAAACAATCGAATTAGATTATTTCAATAATCAAAACTTGAAACAAAACATTATTAGAAGAATTAAAACACCAACATGAACTACAAATATGGGGCTTTGATAGTTTTAAACCCAAAATAGAATTTCAAAACTCCCAATGAGTACAGTGTGGAAATACAAATTAGTAATATAAAAAAATTATGTGAATAAAAAAACACAAATCCATTTAGCTAAGTTCTAACAATTCTACAATTTTTACCAAACATGTGAATAAAAACATATAAAACTAAATAGCCTACTCTAAAATATAGAAACCTATATTATGTTTGTTTCAAGAGAGGATGAGTAACCTGTTTGATATATATCTATACAAAATTCATATATAAACTTACAGTGGTATATCAATGTGAGCACCAACACGACATGGAAGTGGTCTTGAACTCCACAATGAAAAATAAACACCAAATCGTCCGCAGAAGTAAAAATAAACACGAAATGTAAACACAAATAAGTCATTAAACCCAAAATACTAAAAGTTGAAACAAAAATTGTGAAGGTGATACCTGAGATATCTTGAACACCAAAAATCCAAACCGATTTTGAGATACACCAAATTAGTAGCTGAAAAAACAAAATAAACTAATATATGAAGAAATTATCTCAAAAATCCCTATGATTAACGTATATATAACGTACTCAATGGAGTTGGTGTCGATGATCTGGCAAACGGCGAGGGAAACCATGGAGGTTTTTCCGGTGTCGGGTCGTGCAAAGAAAGACGAACAATGAAAAATCGTACCCTAAAATGGAAAATCGATCCTTCCTTCTTCACAAAAGATATTCCTTCTTCGTAGTCCTCTACCGTAAGCAAAGAGAAAGCAAAATGGAAATTGGAAAATGAAAACCCCAAATCGTACCCTAGTATGAGGAGAGAGAGAACGACGGGACTTTTTAATGAATGTTTGGTGATTTTTAGGTCAAGTTACTAATTTAGCCCTAGTTTTGAATTAAAGTAAGAGAGAAAAATCAATTAAGAGTGAGGTAAAAGTGGGGGAAATCTAAAATAAAGGGGCAAAAGAGTAAAATTAAATAAATAAATCTCAATCCATCATTTGATGCATTGTTGGCTCAATGTGGACTCTTAATTGTGTTGTGATTTATGGAATAGTGTCAAAACTTTTGCTCCTTATTATATATATATATATATATATATACACACACGCGTTTTTTACAGATTTGCTGTTGATTTATATATATATTTATCTATATATATATTTGTTTTTGTTAGATCTTGTTTAGTTGATCTCTGTTTAACCTAAAACCTAACTAAAGTTTTTTTCTTGAAAATTTATATATACCACCTTTCGTTTTTGATATAAAACGAGTTTTATTTTGTTTTTGTTGAACTTAATTTGAGTGTGTGTGTGTGCGCGCGCGCGCGCATGTGTTAGGCTCACATTTGTGTTAAAGAAAAACAGGACTCAAGCAACAATTATTGTCTTAAACCTACTTAAATTCGTGTAAGATTTATTTGTGTTCAGTTGTCTAAAACTACACTTTTGGTATACTCTTCCCGAGTTGTGTGTGGAAATTTACATATAATTATTTTTCATTTAATCTTAATGACTACTATTAATTATTTATCACTAAAAAGAAAAATCTTACATATGTTTCATCTCATAGTAACTTATAGTCTTTTTATGTACTGATTAAACCAAACTAATTTTATTAATTCTGTTAGTTTTACAACTTCACTGATATCCGTATATTGGGTGTGTAGTTGTGCGTGTGTATCAAGTGTTCACCGGCTTGGTGTGATCATTACTGTATTTTAGATTATGTGTGTGGGGATGGATAACATAGTCTGGGTTTACCATTTATATTGAGTGAATTTATCCATTTACATTTGTAATTCTATAATTTGTAATTAATCAATGGTATTAGTGGACTTAGGTGTGTGTGTGGTTATAGAACTAAGGGACCTGGGGTTTTACACTTTGTTGGTTTCCTCGTGAGAAAATACTATGTTCCATTATGCTTTTCCTCATCTATAATTCTTTTTATTTGGGGAGCATCATCACAAATCTGGTTTTATTGGGGGGGGGGGGGGGGGGGGGGAGTGTACAACAGTTTCAATCAATTTTAGAAACTAATTTATAAAAAGTGTTAAAAGAGTTTTATTTAATAACTAAAACATGTTAGGGAGATTAGGTTTTTTCAGGAGTTTTACAGGAGACGATTAACACATGCCCATGAGAGACCGAAAGGGCGGGATGGGTGCCAAACACCTTCCCATTCCGTAACTTAGTCACCGGACCCTTGAACTACTTGATTTCATAAGTTTGAGTATTTTCCTTGATTCCGTTCTCTCAAGCGACAACATTTCTTTTGCCTATTTTGTGCAAAATAGGTTGGCGACTCTATCTCTACATATGACCCCACATCAACGATGGCTGAGCACCCCGAGAAAGAAAGCATTCCTTCACACACGTTGAAAAAAGGGGAAGGAAATAGGGATCCAACTCGGGAGAACCCCTCGACCCTAGAACCTCGGTAAGGCCACAATGGTGACTTTGTTGGTTACCTTTTTTAAGAGGACTAGACTATATTTCTACATGGGCATTATTCTTTTCTTCAGATGTGCATATGCACCTACCTATATGTTCCATTTTCTCCTCTATTTACATTTTTTTGTATCTCTCTCTCTTATTTATATATCAATTTACACTCACTTATACGCTTCACACACTTTTATATACTCTCCATGTACTCTTCACACACTTAAACTTAGCTTTATTTTCTACTTACATGCTTCACACACCACTTAGAATATCCATGCCTAGGCTTCACTAGCACACACCCACACTTCTTACACTTGTATATATGCTCATTTATACATGTCACACATCACTTGTAGTTTATCCATGTATAGGCTCACTGCTATATACACTCACTTATATATATATATATATATATATATATATATATATATATATATATATTCTCATGTATCCATACGTAGTATAGTCTCCATGCTAGATTTACTTTTCATAATACTTTTATATGCTCCCCATTAGTGTAGTATTCTATTTTCTTATCATGCTAATAAAAAATGATGAAAAATACTCTCTCTCCATAATATGTTAGTTAAGACTCATGCATTTTTGCACACTACATCACCAAGAGCATGGATATATTGACCAAAATTTTGTCCCATACTAGGGGGGGGGGGGGGGGTCAATTTGTGACGGGCGCTAATCCTGTGGGTAATACTTAGCCTAAGAGATATCACTCTCACCTTCCATTGCCCTTGTACCTTTGACGCATATTGAACATTTTCCCCCACATCGTACCGCTTGACCAAGCTCACGATAGGAGGTATATAGTAGGAAACTCATTCACGTACGTCGAGTATATCAAATTCCATCTCACACGTACTATCCCCATGAGGTATATAGTGAGGTAATTCATGTACACTCAGGTATATCAAATAGCTTATCGACACGTATTTATGAATGATTTTCCTTATAGGGAAGAGGTATATCGTGGAAGTAATGCCAAGGGGGGAACCCTTCCACTAACCCAACAATTGTATAAACCTCATATAGGTGTCAAACCTAAGGCACTCATATTTAGTTTGTCGGTTACCTTGCAAAACTTTATCAAAATTCTGGGTTGGCATATCGCCCGAATTTTCAGGTGATTTTTCCTTTTTTTTTTCAAAAACAGGATTCCATATGTGAACCTGGAAATAAGTCAAACCTTGTATTACATATTTTCAAACCCAATTTTCCCAAGCTCGGGTATTTTTTCTGCATTTAGGCAAACCTAATACAAGTGATAACCTAGTAATAACATTAATAATAGTCATACTCAGATTCCTCTTCGTTTTCCTCCTTTTTTCGAAAATCCAAAAACAACAAAAACATTTTTCTCCTCCTACCAAAATGCCAAAATTTTCTCCCCCCTTCTTTTATAAATAAATTCGAACCGTTTTTCCTCTCAGGTCGATCGCATACCCAATTTTAGCCTGGCTCCCTATTGGATTAGATCTTCTATCAAACTGGCCCAAAAATTTGCCATTGCTTTTAGGGATTTACTTTCACAAGCTCTTCACGGAGAACATTGACCAAGTACCGAATGTCCAACCCGATCTAATGATCATCTTAGTCTAGTTCAGTGCTAAGATTGACAACCTTTAAATCCAGGTTCATGAGATGCAGCATCACCGGGCCCTGATTCTCGAAGAGCCCAAGGTTCTTTTTCCTAATGCCATAGGTTCACCCGCTCCCGAGCCTGTCTGGGTTTGAGAAGAGTATCAACATGCTCTGCATGCCCCACTTACCAATGGACCGCCCTCCAGCTTAAATACCTATTTTGAACCTTGCCTAACCATAAGCTAACCTGCCAGTCCCCGTGGATCCCAAAAAGGAGGGACTGGACAAGGTCAAGGAGGACCTCAAATTGTTGTCAAAGAAGTTTGCAAAGTCAAGATATCCAGGAACTACATGGACTACTCTCATATGTATCCCGATGCCAAAGTCTGACGGCCAGAGAAGTTGAAGATGCCAGGCATTGAGAAGTTTGGGGAAAGCGGATGTGACACCCTGCCTATTCTAATCCTAGGTAATCAGTCCATCATTAAATTAAACAGGAATCATCAATTTTTTCATTCTTATCATCACTGTCGAAACATAATTATATTACTAAAACCCTAATGGCCTAGTGTCAAAATTTTAATCTTTATATGAACATGCAAGAAATTTAAACTAATAAACCACATTCACCATTCTAGTAAATAACATAATAAATAATAAAACAACTCAATAAATAAACGTGTCTGGAATAAACATTCCAAACTGAAGTCCACATACAATAGTCCCTAATATAAAACCAAATCCAACACTGGAAGTAATATAAAGGTACAGTATCTCTGAAATAACACTAGCTAAAGATGGGTGGCATGCCCAGTTGATATAACTGAATGATGAAATGGAACGGATAAAGGTGGAAGTGTCTACTACCTAGGTCCTGCAACGTCCGCAACAGCACATCAAATATGAAGGAACTCCTAGCCTAGTGTCCCTGTGGTTGGACACCTAAACGATTTTTACAAAAATGGATTTGAAACGGGTCAGAGCCCAAGAAAATGGTTTTAAAATATTTTGCAAGAATTTAAAATGCATTAATGAGAAGACATTGTATATATGTTAACTTCACGTTCTCTTACTTGAGATCCTCGCCTCTCAACTAATGTGCACACCGAACATATTATTCTATCCCGTCTAACTAGTTTGAATTAAGTCTCTCCCTGCCTAATAATTCGTTTTGCCCATCCGTATTTCCCATACAATACATTATCGAATTTACAAACCCTTTTAGCTAGTCAAAATCACCAGTTAAGTATTAAGTTCTCACATCCTTATATTAGTTTAGATATCACTATGTATCTTATCTACTAATGTATACATAGTAGAATAAATCACACGTATATATATATATATATATATATATATACACCACTCTTACATAGTAATAATAACAGAAAACTAGATAAATCTAAAATCGCTTGTCATAACTGTGGTAAATTAGGCCATTTCATTGCAGATTGTCATGTTAAATCACAGACCAAACACAACAAGAATTTTAAGGCCCATTTAACCCAATCATGGGATGAATCTTTTGAATCTGATTCGGAAGAGGACCCGAATAATTCTGAGTCGCAATGCCTTGCTTTTGTTGGTAGTGTTTATAATTCCTATGGTGATAAATATATTACTGGCCAAGATGAGTTAGATAAAGAAGAATCTAATGAGATTTTAGATGCAATTGAATGTGCTAAATCATTATTAGGTACTCAACCATCCATGCATGAATTATCTACTCCTTTAGATGCTAAATGTGTTGCTTTCTATGATAATTGTGTTTCTGGAACTAATGGCACTTCACACACTAGCACTAAAGTTATTACGAATGATGATTTTGTAAGTTATGACGATTATGCTAAAATGTATCTTAGAACATTAAGAAATAGAAAGGATTTATCTAATTTGGTGAAATCATTTAGTGAGACTTTAGAATGTCAGTATGGGATGGTTAAGCAAACTGAATGGGAGATAACTGATATCAAATCAAATTTTGAAAAAGAAAGAAGTGATTTTGCAAAGCAAAAATTTGATTTTGAAAATGAGATCTCTTGTTTAAATGAAAATGTTACTATTTTTGAACAAAAATATAAGGCCACATTGGTTGATCTTGAAAAATATAATGAAATGTGTGTCGATGGTTTTAAAAGGATAAGAGAAATAAATTTAGAAAAATCCAAAAAAGATATTAATTTGGACAAACTTTTGGACTCTCAGAAATATGATTTTAATACAAAAGGACTTGGTTAAAAATAAATTTTTCAAAACAATCCATGTATTAGACCTACTATATTTGTTAGGGATAGTACCCAAGTCAAACCAAATATGAGTAGTTCCACAGCTGATAAAGGAAAATAGATTTTGAATCGAAGTACTTCTAAAACTTGGTTTGATCTCAATTATCCACCTGTAATGTATGTTGATTCTAGGAGCACTAATAATAATTGGAATCATTTCCTCAATAAGTCTAGACCTCGGACTAAAGAAAAGTTTTGCAAAAGAAAACTCCCATCCTAGATCCCAAAAGGCGCAAAAACTTTTGACAACATTGCCTATTTGGATGAGGAGTTCTGATTTGAGGCCTTAACTAAATTTTTTAAAATCAAAGGAATGTCTGGAGGAAATTACTAAGTCTCCTCACAAGGAGGCTAAGGACTTAAAAATCACCAAACCCTTAGTTTTATTCAATTATGGGGGAGGTGAGTTTAATGAAACTGGAGTTATTGAGTATTATGAGTCTAATGGATATTCTTACTAGTTTAGTGCTCCAAAAACTCCCAAACGAAATGGGATAGTTCATTCTGATACTAGTGATTTTTGACTTGCTGATATACTTTCTATATCTTTTGATAATTCTCGTTTAAAAATAACTTAACATATGATTGGAGTAATTGTGATTGAAAACTAGAACTTGTTTATTTCTTCATCCTGATTACTAGATCTCTGAGGTTTTAGGATAAATTTATCTACTAATAACGGTATCTCTTAGAACAGAGTTTGATGTAGGAGACGTTTGTTTCGCATATTATAATGTGTTCCAATGTTTGCTCTCAACCATTGTCTAATTTAGACAAAATGGGGGAGAGATGAGTACATATTTCAGTCTATAATGTTGATATTACGTTAAATATTCCTGCCATCCTGCACTTAATTTATGTCTCTTTCATTAATTCAAATTGAGCACTTGCTACTAACTTGATTTTTGGAAGAAAGGTTGTTTTCTGTTTTGCAGGTTTTCTCCTCGGTTGTTAGTTATTTAGTCTTTCTCTTTTCTAGGATTGGGTGGTAATTAGAAACATTTTTTATATAGGATAGTCTAGGAATATTTACCTTAGTTTATCATTTGATATACTCAAGGGTTTTGTCAAAATTAGTCTAATAGGGGAGATTGAAGGTCCTTATATAGAGCACTCCTAGGGCTTGTTTTTTGGGCTTGTGCTATATAGACCTTCAGCTATTTGAACTTTAATTTTGACAAGATTTCTTATGTAATTATGTCGAGTCTTGATACCTATGCCAAGGTCTCTGCTCAGTCGACTGCACACCTCAGAATTCATAATTCGACTCAGATATCATTTCTAGAAAAGTTTGTATCTGAAACCCTATATCTATGGCTCATAGGTTTTAATTATGTCATAAAGGACACCACACCACACTCCATTCCATTTTATCATATCACATAATTGTATGTTGGTTTTATTCAAAAAGAATTTTAAAAAAAATAGTTTAAAATTTAAATTGAAATTTATGTGATTAAAAATGATTTTTTGATACATTATAAAAATTATTTGAATTCTATTAATGTGATTAGATATATTTTTAAAGATAAATTTTTGACTTAATTTGGTAGTTTAAATATTTTTTTAAAAAACTAATTCGTGTGAATGAATTCATGTTATGTATGTTGGCTTATTTTATGTACGATATTGTAATATATATATATATATATATATATATATATATATATATATGTGTGTGTGTGTGTGTGTGTGTGTGTTATGAGTGTTATATATTCGATTTATATAAACCAAACCTTACACATGGCATTATATATTCTATACTTCTCTAGACCTTAGTACACGATTTGTCCATAGGTCATACGCCTTAGCAGGTCTTGTGATCTAGCATTAATAGTTGGAAACATGTTTTGGCCTTAGAAGGTTTTATAGGATTGGGCCCTTAGCTATTGTAATAACAGATGGCGTATTTTTTGGATATGTGCTCCATTTCTTATATAGACAGATTTGACCCATAGCAGGTCATATAGACCTCATCCCTTAGTTATTGACGTGTTCGCTTTGTGCTAATTTGTCTTCAAGATATGCTTGCCTGATGCCATGCCACGGTATACATGATTTTATCTTCATTAAAAATAAATAGCATATATTTTTAATAGATTTTTACGGTCTACTCCTTGAACTAGCAATTTTAGACAAAAAAATCGATGAACTAAATTTTAAACGATTAGGTCCAACATATAAATACCCCCAATTTAAAAAAATCATAAACCTAATCGGCTATTGGAGTTTTCTCTGCAACTAACGACTATTCTCCGAAATCGAAAATAACATCAATCTTATGCTTTGATCGTCTCTCCTATAATCGATTACAATGTTCTTATTCGATTCTACCTATATCACTTGGCTCTATCATTTGTAAGTTTATCTTTATCAGCAGTTGATTTTTCTATTTTCGATCGATTACAATAAGTATATGTCCTTTGTTTTAATTCAAGAGACTCATTGTAATATTCATTCATGTGATTGAATAGCTTTTTATACGTTATATATGTATATGTTTTTAATTTGTGTTTTTTATGCATTTATGTTTGGATTCTTCATAAATAAGTTATATTTATCAATATTTGTAATTCTTAGTTGAATGTGCTGAATGAATATTATTGATGTTTCATTCTAATTTTAAGAGTCCTTGATTTTCATTTGGTATTGAATCACTTATTGATATAGGTCCGCGCCAGCGGAAACAACCAGTTCGATATCAGTTTTCAAAGTACACGCAATGTTTATAAAGTACACGTGATTGATATTTGATAATATGTTTTGGTTTATTGCTTCCTGTATAGGTTTTTAAAAAGTGCCTGTAAGTTTATATTAATTATAAATAAATATTTTTATATTTCATGCATTAAATTATTGCACACATTTTTAGAATTGTTGACCTTGAAGTAAATGTTTTTCGTCTCTGTTTTACTGCAGGACATTATGGTAAGTAGTGTAATAGCAAGGTGTTGTTATTTGGATAATATGGCTTGTATTGAAATATTTAAAGATAGCTCATTAGATTTCATATGCAATGAGTTGTGTATTAGGTTTACTAATTTGAGAAGTGGGAGTTTTTCATTGAGGTATTCATTTGGTGATGAATGTCGGTTCATGTTGGTTTGTGACAACGATGTTTGTTGTATGTTGCGGTCCCAATTGATCGTGAAAGCTAATTTCATTTGGATATATGTCATTGATTCATTACCATTTCCATGTAATACAAGAGATGAACGGGTTGACTGCTCTAATCGAATTTTTGAAGGGGTTGACTGCAGTAATACAAGGTCTGAGAGGGTTGACAGTGGTGATACAAATACACAGAGGTTAGAGTCTTTATCATCAGGCACTAAAAATGATTTTAATAGTTGCATTGAAAATGACTTTTATCTTGGAGGTGTGGAGTCAAGTAAGTCGAAAGTCTATCTTTCGAATGATTGGAAGACTTATATAAGTCATGAGCAGCAGTGTTTTGAAGGAGGTGTAGTGGAATTTCGGGATAAATTGCGAAAGTATGCCGTTGAGGTTGGGTTCAAGTATGTGTATTTGAAGAATGATAAAACTCGAGTGACGGCTGAATGCTCTAAAAAGACTACTGAGAATTGCATATGGAGAATTCATGCTTCATTATCTACAATAAATGGATACTTTTACATACGTTCAATGAATAATGAGCATACATGTAGAGGTGTCTTTCGTAGTCCGTCAGCCAAAATGATAGCCTCCAAGTTGGTTTCAACATTGGTAGCTGATGATCTTAGAGATAACCCGCTAATGAGACCAATTGATGTAGTTAGAGATATGAAGAAGAATTATGGTCTTGATATAGCTTATCAACATGCATGGCGTGCGAAAGAGATGGGTGCTGTTGATATACATGGTGATGAAAAGGTTTCTTATGCATTAATGAATAATTATCGTGACCTTCTATTGCAGTATAATCCTGGGTCGCATTGCATCCTTGACGTGGAACATGAGAGTAAAAAATTCAAGAGAATATTTGTAATGTTTAGAGGATGTATTTATGGATTTCAATACTGCAGACCTGTTTTATTTCTTGATGGTGCCTTTTTGAAGAGCCGTTACCGTGGAACAATACTATCAGCTACTGCAAGGAATGAGAACAATGGTAAATGAATTTTAAATATTTTATTTTGTGTATTGCATTGAAATTTTGTTTGTTCCATTCCATAACATCAAAATACATGCATAAAAATATAAATACCTTTGAAGGTCTTTGTTTTAGTTCACGTGTACTTTTCATTTTTCTACGTGTATTGTTATGATATGTCTTATTATGTGTAATACTAAGTAAAGTACACGCATAGTGCATGTAAAGTACACGTGAATGTTTTTGTTAATTTCACGTGTACTTTTCATTTTTATGCGTGTACTTTGATAATGATGACTTTATGTGTAGTAATAAGTAAAGTACACGCATTTTACATGTCAACTACACGTGAATGTTTTTCTTAATTTCACGTGTACTTTTCATTTTTATGCGACTACTTTGATGATGATGTTATGTTGAATACAAACTAAAGTACACGCATTTCACATATCAAGTACACGTGAATGTTTTTCTTTATTTCACGTGTACTTTTCATTTTTATGCGTGTACTTTGATGATAGGTGTTGTTATTTAGAAATAATAAAGCAAAGTAAATGTTAAAAATGTAAAGTACCTTTGAATGTTTTTGTTTAGTTCACCTGTACTTTACATTTTTATGCGTGTATGTAGGGATGGCAACGGGTCGGTTCGGGGTCGGGTTTTAACTCCCCGTCCCCGTCCCCGTTAGAAAAAACATTCCCCGTCCCCGCCCCGTTCCCCGTTATAATGGGTTCGAGGATCCCCGTCCCCATTTAAAACGGGTATCGGGTTCCCCGCGGGGAACCCGTTTTGAAAAAAAACAATCTGAAAAAAAAAAAAACATCTAAAAGAGTAATGGGATGAGTTAAGGGGATGAAAAAAAACAGATAATAAAAAATTATAGAGAAATCATATGTCATCTGTAATTTAGATTTCGTTTTTTTTTCAGTTTTTTTTAATCATTATCAATTTTTTTTTCTCTCGTGAAAAATCTCCTGTTAGATTATCTGTTAGTATATTAACAATTTCTTAATCCGAAAAAATGGGATCTAAGATTATCTTAGAATAAGAGGATTATTCATTTTCATTGAAACTGATTGCAATTTCCCTATTGTTACAAATACAATCAGAAAAAATGGGATCTAAGATTCAATCTCCAAATCGTAACTATACTAACAGCCATAACATGAATCAGAACAGATCTATACTAACATCCATCACACGTAACAGCCATCACACGGAGAGAGAGAGATAGAGACTTTACCGGCGCCGGCGTGAGGATGAGGGAGGGTATAAGCGGTGCCGGCGTGAGGACGAGGGAGCCAGAAGCAGCGGCGTGAGGACGAGGGAGCCAGAAGCAGTGGCGCGGGCTTGAGAGTGAGAGAGAAGAGAGGTTAGAGGCAGAGCGGGCAGCGACGTGAGTGAAAAGAGCTTAGGGTTTACTTTTTTTTATATGTTTATATACTTCTATATTTATTATAATATATATATATATATATATATATATATATATATATATATATATATATATATATATATATATCTTTTATTATATATTAATAAATCGGGTATCCCCGTGGAGACCCGAGGGTATCCCCAAAATCGACCCGAAAATTTTCGGGGATTTTTTTTACTCCCTGAACCCGACCCGATCCCCGAATTTTTGGGGATTTTTCGGGGATTTTTTTTCGGGTATCCGCGAATTATCGGGTTTTCGGATAAAATTGCCATCCCTACGTGTATGTTGATGTTAGTCTTGTTAATAATAAAGCCAAGCAAAAGATTGATGAGTAAACGTGCATTTTATCATGTGTACGGTACATTTTTATGCTTTGTCTTGTTATTTACAAACAATTTAGATTAAACACAATATATTTCCCATGTGTTTTAGGGTCTGCGCCAGCAGCATCAATATACAAAGTATTGTACATGGATATGTTATTTATTTTAATTTTAATATATTTTTTAAATTTCAGAACTTTTTCCTGTTGCATATGCTGTTGTTGATTCCGAAACCGAAGATAACTGGATGTGGTTTCTAGTCAATTTGCATAGTGCAGTAGTTGAGCAATATCGAAACATAACATTTATATCAGATCGAAACAATGGATTACTTGAAGCTGTTTCGAGGGCCTTCCCGTTGTCTGCACATTCCTACTGTATACATCATTTACAAGGGAATATAAAAAAGAAAATTCGTGGGAATTGTGCTGGATTTCGAAAGAAAATTGTGAAAGATTTTTTGTCTTGTGCATATGCTGTCTCAGTTGATGTATTTCACAAGAATATTGAAGCATTGAAGAAGGAAGGAGGAGCTGCTATTGCCGATTTCATTGATAGTTTGCCTCCCGAGAATTGATCCTGTGCATATTTCCCTGGTAAACGGTATGGTGACATGGCATCTAGTGTTGCGGAGTCATTCAATTCATGGATATTGGAGGAAAGGCATTTACCAGTAATGAATATGCTTGATAAATTGAGAGTGAAGATTATGAATTTCAATGCAAACAAACTTGTTGAGTCTGACACTTGGGCAAATGAGCTATGTCCTTTTTTTCAAAAGTTACTGAATGAAAATTGGAATAAAAGCCGACATTGGACTATTAGTCGCTCAAGTCAAAATGTATTTGAAGTTCATTCAGAAGTGTGAGCAACAGTTGACTTAGGAGAAAGGACTTGTTCTTGTAAGAGTTGGCAGATTAGATGTTTTCCATGCTCTCATGTTGTTTGTGTTGTGTGGAGGAAAGGGACCAGTATTTATGATTATATTGAGGAGTACTATAAGGTATCTTTCTACAGAAAATCATACTCGATACCTATAGTTCCTCTTCCTGATTTGATTTCCTTAAATATTCCTATTCCTGAAAATCCATCTATCCTTCCACCAATGACTAAGAGACCGACAGGCAGGCCAAGAAATAAGAGAATAAAGTCTTCTGGTGAGATCACAGTAAGGGAAGTTACTTGCTCGAGGTGTAGTAAAATGGGTCATTACAGGTCTACTTGTAAGGAACCCATTTGACTATTTTTAAAATTGTTGAATTCATTCATTTTAACCATTTGATTGAATAAATTAATTAATAAACCATTTGTTTCACATAAATGAATGTAATTTATTTTTAAGTCTCATATATCAGTTTTTTTTGTGTTGCTGTACTCAATTTTTCATAAAACATACATGATCATTATTCCTTGTGTTCACGTGTACTTTGCCTTTGTACACGCATGTTATGTAAACTACACGCGCATTTTGATGTCCAAAGAAATTATAGGTATTTTAGCAATAGTCCCATTTGTGAATGTTTTGTTTGCCCTAATCCCATTTGACTTTTTATTCATAATTGGTCCCATTTAGCAGTTGTGGATGGTCAGTTCAATATGCGTGTACTTTATAAAAGCATGCGTGTACTTTACTTAATGTACATGCATGAAGTACACGCATAATATAAATATAATGTGCGTGTACTTGATGAAATGTGCGTGTACTTTATGAAGTACACGCATTGATAATTAAAGTACACGCATTTAAATATAATTGTACATGCATGTTTTAGAAAACTACACGCATATTGATATGACAAAAATCTAATTCAATATACGTGTATTTTATGTATTCTGCATGTAATTTTATCAAGTATTCGTATATAAATGCATGTACTATTTCGAAAATGATTTTTGACATTACAATCTGCTTGTAGTTTATAAAAGATATTTGGGTCACTCATATTCTTAAACTCCTATGGGTATTATGGTCCGCGCCAGCGTCATTATTATACAAGTACTAGTTGTAAGCCCGCGCGATGCGCGAGAGAGGCGCAATGTACGAAACATAAGAAAAAATATATCTAAAAAAATTGTAACAAAAATACAACTTGTAGTGATTTAATCATCGAGCATTAGAAACATATGTACTACATAGTGCATTATATTGTTGTAATGGTTTTTCGAAATGATATTTTTTTAAATATCAATGTTAAAAACCATATTATTTTTCATGTTAATTGTATTGTTGTAAATTGGACCAACATCAATGTTAATTGTAATAAAATTCTTCTTAATGTTTATTGTGATTATATCAATGGCCATAGGGTAGTGAGACTTGGAACCATTCCACTTTATTTTTCATTACAAAGAGGGATGAAAAGAGGGAGAGAGAAGTACGTTGGAAATGAAGAGTTGTCACTTTTGAGGAAGTCAAATACTTGAAAATCGTAACTGAGTTCTTTGGAAATCAAAGAGACAGATTCACAAATAGAGAGACCTTTAAGATAGTTGAGTAATAATTACCCAATAAATGATGTGCCACGTGGATAGGCTAATTGTAAAGCATAATAAATGCCCTGTTTTGCATTTTAGAGTATATAGAGATTTCAATCTGCTTGTATTTTATAGACTGTGCATGTACTTTATAAAGTACACGTGTAATATATAGAGTACACGCATTTATATTCATTTCAATAGGCGTGTACTTTATATATTACACGTGTACTTTGTATTGTACACGTGTAATATATAGAGTACACGCATTTATATAATTTTTTTTGATGAAATGTTATAAATGTTAAAATTTTTAACAAAACACGTGATCATGTTTATAAGGGTTCACGTGTACTTTACTATATTGGATTATGAAATAACTCAGAACACATTCATGAAAGAAATAAAATTTTTATTAAAAACAAAAAAATAAAGTACAATTTTTCAAATAAAGAAAACTGAAAAAACTAAACAGGGCTTCTAGAAGGGATGTTTGTCAAAGGCATCCAGGGTGTCAGGGAGAGAGTCAATGAAATTCGACCAGTGTCGAATTTCTTTTTCTATGACAGCTACAAGGCCTTCATGGAGAGCCTTTTTCTCCTTCAGCTTTGCGATTTTCAGGGGAACTTCCTTTGTATAGAAATAAATGAGTTCTTCATGTGTTTGAGGAGGGTCCTCATCCACATCAAATAAATCTATGGGATTGGGTGGAAGTCCAGAATAGCCTTCCCTCTCATATGTTTGAAACTGCTCAAAAGCGATTTCATATGAGGAAATATTTTCCTCAATTTGCCTTATTTTTTTTTTGTTTCTTTCATCTCTCTCAAGAGTTTCTCGCAAGTTTTCTGCTGGAATAGCCATTATGTAATCTTTACCCTAGATGTAATGGCTAAGAAAGGAACAAATATTACTCTTTTATAGGAAAAAGTGAAAGTTATTTATTTCTTGACCAGAAGTAGTTGGGAAGTGAGTAGTTGAACTTAATAAATTGATTTTGGTTATTGTGTCCTTAATGAATTTTTCAAAGTAGTTTTCGATTAATATAATAAATAATCATTATATTAACCACTGCGTGTACTTTAGTGAAAATGCGTGTACTTTGGATAATTAATTATACTTTGTAATTATGACTTGTATTTTTCGTGAAAACTAATTTTACATTGTTTCATAACAATCAGATGCATTGTTTGTCTAACCTTACGTGGATTGTGGTCCGCGCCAGCGGAAAAAACCATTTTGGTATGTAAATACGCATGTATTTACATACCAAAATATCACATGTATTTTGAAAATACACGTTACACGTGTATTTTGAAAATACACATTAAAATAAACGTGTACTTTCAAAATACACGTGATATTTTTCACGTGTATTTTTATAATACACGTTTATTTTAAAGTGTATTTTGAAAATACACGTTTATTTTCACGTGTATTTTCAAAATACACGTGAAAAATTCACATGTATTTTGAAAGTACACGTGAATATTGCTGTGTAAATTTTGAAATATCAAAATGACACATCCAGTAACTGTGCTAGGTTTTGAACTTGCTGATTTGTCAAGTGAATGTATCAGAAACTCATGCACAGCAGATGCCCAATCATATTTATTCATTTCCTCAATATTTTCAATGTATTTCAACCAAAATTCTCCAAGGGTGAAGTTTGAGTTGGAAAAAACCATTTTGGTGTAATAAATATTGTAAACAATAACCAATATAACACAAAACAAAATTACAAATATATGTTTTGAATTTGAATCACAATTTATAGATGCTTTTTTCCATTTCGGGGGAAGAAATATTTTGACAGAAGAATTTCCCTGAGTACATATGCTCTTTGTTTAAGCATGTCAGGGTCTTGAAAGAATTTTTGCATTTCTTTGTTTCTTCTTATTTGCTCAATATAGTACATGCAGAACACCCCACAGTCAACCCTGAAATTACAATAAAACAAATATAAAAATTAGAATGATGTGATGAATTTTTTTGAAAGGATACAAATTAGTAATTTTTAGAAATGAAGTTTTTCTTACCCATTATATTGTTTAGGGCATTCGTGATCTCTTATTAGTTCAAATTTGAGATCACTTTGCAACAAGAAATCTACAGTCCTTCTTTCTTGCTCTGTCAATGGATCATCATCCATTGTAAACTCATTTGGGGTGCCTTCCTCAAATTTCCTCTGAATTTTATAACCATTGATTTTCATTGTTTCTGCTTCAGTCTTCAATTCGGACAGTGATTTTTGGAAGACAGAAAACTGTTCAGAAGACAAATATTTAGTGTATACAAATAAAAGAGTATATGAAGATGAAAGAGTGAAAAGTACACCCATAATATAAAAGTACACGCATATTTTATTTTTTTCATATCACGTGTATTTTAAAATATGATGGGTGTACTTTGCCTAATGTGTTAAAAGTACAAGCATACTATTAAAGTACACGCATATTTTATTTTAAAATATCACGTGTATTTTATTATATATGATGCGTGTACTTTGCCTAATGAGTTAAAAGTACACGCATAATATTAAAGTACACGTAACTTGTTTTGGTTCATTACACGTGTATTTTAAAATATGATGCGTGTACTTTGATAATCTATTTAATTATGTACAACTAATACAAAGTACACGCATTATATAATGCACGTGTACAAGTGTATAATATAAGCACGAGTAACATTACTAATTAAGTTTAGGCACTAACCAATTTTTTTGCATCATCAAAGAATGTTGTGTTCTTTTCCATGTCATTCGGTCGGAGGGGATCCATGTGGACCACTTTATTTTCTTTAGTGTATATCACAAATAATGTGAAATGTCCTATACTATGTCTAAGTACAATGAACAAATTATTACAACTGCCTAAGTATTCAAATAAATCCTTGTATAATTCCCCCTTCTTATTGACTCCGTTTGTTTTACAAGCTTCTATCTGAATAAAAATTATAGACAAGTGTTAATAAGAAAAACTGAAATATTGTTTATCAAAACTTTCATTTTATTTGTACTTACCCAACAATAATCAGAAAAAGTGTGTGAGTAGGAGAGCCCTTCCTCTGACAATTTTAATCTCAATACTTCGCAAAAGGCAAGTATTATCTGTTTCACACAATATAAAATGGTGAGGAAATAATAATGTTGAAATTTAATGGATGTCTAATATTTGGACAACATACTTGGCTTGAAATTTCTTGATTTTTGAGGACTTCAAGTAAATCTTCCCATGGGACATACGAAACCATCCCTTTGAAAATAAAGTCCCTGCATTTTATATAATCAATAAAACAATAGTATAATAATATTAACCTTATTCTTTTGCACCAAAAAAAATATAAATTAGCGAAGTGATAAATCATAAAACAATAAACTTTACCATGGCTCAGCTAATTTAATAAACTCTTCAATCTTTTTCTTCGAAGCTTCATCGAGATATTTATATGCTTCGATTGCTTCAAGCTTGACGCGAGTTTCCTTCATTTTTTCAGCTATTGTTGTAGGGCCTTTTCTAAGCTTTGACTCTTTTGGTTTCTTCATTGGTAGCTTTTCTGTTTCGCCGTCAGCTTTTCTTTTCATCTAACCTCTAGTAAGAGGTCCTTGGATTTTGGATATTTTGGGGCTGCCCTCAACTTTCTTTGAGGCTAATTCAATCTTTAAACTCGAAATTTCGTCAAGGAGTTGTTTATTAATGTTTTCCTGATATATTTAACAAGGAATGTTGGATTGTTAGCATTTTTTGAAAAAATGATTGATTTTCACTTACGTGTATTTTATATAATACACGCGTGTATTATATAAAAGTGCGTGTATTTTATAAAGTACACGCGTGTATTATAAAATACGTGTACTTTATAAAATTTATAATATAGCTAAAATTTATAATAAAATTAAGAAAGTGTAGAGTGTAATAAATATCTATTGTATTTTATAGATACCTGGTCAACTTTTTTCAATTCTGATTCTTCAAGCATTTTCTTCAACTCCGAAATTTTGTCATTAAGGATTTTATTATTGTTTTCCTGTAATACAAAAAAATGTTACATTTTAAACAATGCATTATTTTTAATAAGTTAATGCATGTAGTCTTCATTATATCTAATATCAAATAAAACTTCATTAATATATTATTAAATAAAACTGCCTGTACTTTGAGAAAACTGCGTGTACTTTGAGAAAACTGCGTTTACTTTGAGAAAACTGCGTGTACTTTGAGAAAACTGCGTGTACTTTGAGAAAACTGCGTGTACATTAGAGGAAAACTGCGTGTACTCTGCATTCAAAAGTACCTGTTGAGTTATTTTCGACTCTGACCCCTCAAGATTCTGCCTCAAAGTCATATTTTCTAAGTCAGCATCTTTCCAGTGTTGCAATGTATCATCATACTTTCTTTTTAGATCTTCATTAGTCAGAGACAGATATCCATTCTTTTGTTCCAAAATTCGTGTTGATTCATTCAATTCTTTAATTCTATCTGAGTCACTCAAAGTGACTTGATCAAGCTTTTCTTTTAAAGAATTGTTTAACTCAACTAGTTGGGCATTTTCTACCTCCAACTTATTTAATAACTCTTTTTCCTTCAAAAGGTTGGAATTCTCCACCTTTAAGTTATTCACTTCCTCATGGGCTTCAATAAGTGAATCATGATCTACCTGCAATTGTACATTCAAAATGGCACTCTCCACCTCCAAAGAGGTCACCTTATCAAGTGCAACATTAATGTCTACAGCTGCTTTAGATAGTTGGTTATTTTTTTCCAACAACTCCCTTTTCAAAACAACAATTTGTTCCTCCAAATTAACCTTTGGTTGATCTTTTCCCTTCTTTTTCTTTGGACTCACAATGTTTTTAAGGGGAATATTCCAACCATGTGAAAACTCATTGTCATCAATATCTTCAGCAACATTGTTTGATGATGAATCAGCATGTATAGGACTTTCTGTAGATATGTTCAAAGAGTAACTTGGCCCTTCAAACTGAGATTCCTTTTGTACATGACAGTCCTTAGAAGCTGGTTTACTTGTAGCCTGCTTCAAAGTTGCTGTTGCGATGTCATTCTTCACAAACCATTGTTTCAAAGACGACAACTTCCACTTCAGGAATTTTGGAGTATTTTCTTTATATTCTTCAACAGGAGAAATGATTTCAAATTTCTCACATGCTCAATACTGAGATCATACAGAAAAAAAAATGAATTTAATACGTGTACTTGACAGAAGATATAACAAGAGTATTTTGAGAGTACACTGGTTATATTTACAAAACATAGTACACGTGTACTTTGTAAAATACAAGTGTCCTTTCACATGATATAAGACGTGTATTTTCAAAATACAATTGATATTTAGCGTGTATTTTCAAAATAAACGTGATATAAGACGTGTATTTTCAAAATACACATTAAATATCAATTATATTTTGAAAGAACAAGAGAAAATATCACATGTATTTTGAAAATACACGTAATATTTTAAAAGTACAGGTAAGTATTGGTTTGTAAATTTTGAAATATCAGGAATATCAAGTGCACTTTCAAAATACACGTGAAAATAAACGTGTATTATCAAAATACACGTGAAAAATTGACGTGTATTTTGAAAATACACGTTAAAATAAACGTGTACTTTCAAAATACACGTGAAAATAAACGTGTATTATCAAAATAAACGTGTACTTTCAAAATACACGTGAATTTTTCAAGTGTATTTTGATAATACACGTTTATTTTCAGGTGTATTTTGAAAATACACGTTTATTTTCACGTGTATTTTCAAAATACACGTGAAAAATTCACGTGTATTTTGAAACTACACGTGAGTATTACTGTGTAAATTTTGAAATATCAAAATGTTTTTTTGCTCACCAGTAGGAAAATGACACATCCAGTAACTGTGCTAGGTTTTGAACTTGCTGATTTGTCAAGTGAATGTATCAGAAACTCATGCACAGCAGTTGCCCAATCATATTTATTCATTTCCTCAATATTTTCAATGTATTTCAACCAAAATTCTCCAAGGGTGAAGTTTGAGTTGGAGAAAAATAACGTGTTCAAGAAGTGGAGACACACAATTTTAACAAAATCAACAATTCCTTCATCTGTCTCCAATTCAACTGATTTCTTCAAACCATTCAAAATTTCCGACTTTCCTATTCTTTTTAAGAAGTATCGTGCTTGTAATCCAGACTTTTTAGCAGTATTCGGGTCCTTTTTCAGTTCTATTGATTTTAAACCCTCCACCAGGGGTATGCCAAATATTTCACTTATATCTATTGGCATTATTCGATTACTGCTCTTCATACGGAAACTTTTGGTTTCCGTATTGTACAGCTCGATAATTGATAAAATATTTTTATCCATCTTCTTGTGGTCCACTTCTACTACTTTCTCACTGTAGTAGGCATTGAAAAGCTCCCAAAATGGAGTCTTCTTAAGAAGTTCAATATGGCTATTGGTTATTTTATCTTTAATGTGATGCAAATCATGGAGAAAGCTAACAATATTTGATCGATATTGGTCATTCTTCTTTGCAGGACGTTTAGCTTTCAATGCCACACTAGAACTGGAACTGGAACTGGATGAAGAACTATCATCAGAACTGCTCTTTTTTTATTTCTTTCCTCTTCTTGCTTTCATCTTCATCCCCATTATATTGATCTATAAACAAAATTTAAATTACTAAACTATAATTATATGTACAAAAAATAAAATACATGCGAATTAGAATTAAAAAATAGACTAAAACAATAAAATACAAGCGTATTTAACAAAAGTACATGCAATATTCTCACAAACAATTTATACAAGTCTCATAAAAATACATGCTACAGCCGATAATATATATCGTCAGTTTCATGGTAATACCTAATAGAGGTTGTTCGACAAGTGAAAAACCAAGATTCTCTACTCCTAACATATTCAGTAAAGAAGTGATACAATAGTTGAATGCTAAAAGCTCCAACATTATCAAAACCCCTTAAGCAATACTGCTCAATTCGTTTAGCTAAATCCTTCGCTTTCGATTCAGTTACTTGAAGCTGTTCCACATCAAAAGTGCAGTAAATGTCTTCATAGTAGTAGTAGAAACCAAGTAACCTTTTAGCTCTATCGTTAATGCGAAGAAGAAAATGAATTTCGTCCTCATTAGTACTATTCACTGTCAATGTGAAAGGTTTTGTATTGTTAAGATCTTCGAACGTGCAAGCAGCAGTTTTGTAGTTGAACATGCTTGATCGTACGATTCCTAAACAATAACACAACAATACAAAATAGTACACTCATAATTTACATTAGTACATGGACACTGGATTGAACAAATTGAATTTCAATGTTCGTGTACATGGACATTGGATTCAAATGCAGCTGGCTATTGTACAAAAAACACTCTTAACTAATAAAAAAATAATAATACTTCTTAAAAACACATCAAAAATAAATTAAATGCCGCTGGCGCGGACCAAAATAACATAGGATTGATGAAATATGGATTTGAAATTAATATTCTATAGAGTAAACGTATAAAACATAAAAGTACACGCATAATGAATTGAGAAATACAATTTCAATGTGCGTGTACTTTCTGTATTTTGCGTGTACTTTATAAAAGTACACGCAAAATACAGAAAGTACACGCAACACAGGGCTTGTAAATGTACATATTCTATAGAGTACACGTATAAAACATAAAAGTACACGCATAATGAATTGAGAAATTCATTTTCAATTTGCATGTACTCTGTTAATTTTGCGTGTACTTTTGAAATGTACACGCAAAATACACATAGTACACGCAACACAGGGTTTGTACATGTACATATTCCAATCCATATGATGAATACAATGTTTGATTTCATCAGTCCATATGATGAATACATTCTAAATATATGATGAATAATACGCATGAATAAGAAGAATGTGATTTCATCAGTCCATATGTCTACAAATTTATACATATGAGAACACAAAATACACAAGGACAAAAAGGTGATAAGAGAATGTATACATACTTGTTAGTGCTGTTTGGAAGAATTTGATTTAGAATGTTTGAAAGAAGAGATCTAGGGTTTTGATTGAAGAGAGTTAGGGTTTTGATTGAAGAGAGTTAGGGTTTTGATCGAACAGAGTTTCTAGAGCTTCGATCAGGAGTATTTATATGTTGTTGTTGACCAAAATTTGATTGAGAAATAGAATCGTCTTGGGGTTTTGATCGAAGAGACGGTACGATTGATACAAGAGAGAATACAATATTTTTGGCGCTTCGTTTTCTGAATAGTGCGTGTTTGTTCTAAAATATTTCTGGCGCTTCGTTTTCTGAATAGTGCGTGTTTGTTTTAATTTCGGGGTATTTATATGTTGGACCTAATCGTTTAAAATTTGTTGGGCCTGGTTTTTTTGTCCAAAATTGCTAGTCCAAGGACTAGACCGTTAAAGCCCCTATTTTTAATATGTTAAAATGACGTCGCTCATTCCGTTACAACGGTAACATTACTGATTAGCTGGTGTGTTTTTGTTTCCAAACGACGATGCATCTAATCTGTTACAATGGTAATATTACCTCGCGTATTTGTTACAAAATTTGTTGCCTCAGAATTCCTAGACTGTCCGTCATTTCAGCTACAACTTTGTGTTTTTTGCTTAACCATACGATCATATTTTAAATATGGCTTATATTGTTTTGGTACAATACATGTGTGTCTTAGTTACACCAATCACAGCACACTTGTCACTCTATAAATATGAGTATTTGGTTCTTCATTTTTTTAAGCTGATAGTTTTTTTTTTTTGCAAAACTCTACCCATTTTTAGATAGAGAGATAGGGGGAGAGAGAAAAGAGTTCATACACCATACATACTGAGGTAATCCATTATGTTTTAGTTTGAAGATATAATCTCTTCCAAAGATTATTTTCTTAAAACTAACACTACAATTCTATTTATGTGTGTATGCTTTATTTGTGATAAACATTTTTTATATCTTTCAAAAATTGTTTTAAACTCTCTTGGGGATCATACGTGTTCTTGAAATTTTTATCTAAAGAACCATACATTTTTTCACTACTGATTTGATTATAATATTTAGTTTTAGTGAAATATCTCTCCTCTATTGTTTAGATCCATTTTCTAAATCATTCTTGGTGCTTTTTTGCAGTTGTGGACTGATTAGTGTTTAGATACACTACACACACTAATTTTCACCAATCTTATGTTCATCTATGTTTTTGCTCTTAGATTTAGTTATTTAGATCTTGAATAAACTGTTAGAATGTTAGAAATATTTGTTAATATCACTACACACACGAAACATTTTGTTTTGTGTTATTTTTGTTAAAATGTGTTAGAACCTGTTGCATGCTTGTTTGAGGTTTTTCTTACACCTCGCATACGGTCTTACACGTTTTGTCATTTGGATTTGTTTGTTATTGGTTTGATTAGATAAGATCGTTGTAACAACTATATTATTTTGTTTTGATTAAACACGTTATTCACACACTCACGTTTGGTTGAGTATATGTGTTATAAAGAAAGTTTGCTAAAACTAGTTTTAAATCAAAATAGTTTGATTTAAATAGAAGAAAGGAACATAAGATTTGCTACTGATATTTAGGATATCAAACTGTTGCATAATTATTCGGGTTGTAACATTAAAGGTGAGTGTGTCATATATAATAGGACACATCACAAAGCACTACACTATCATAAGTCACTATTAGAATCAATAGGCACTGAGTTGACCTGTGTTGAGGAAGCTAGAGGGAGAGCTGAGACGTGAAGAAAGCAAAGTATACAAGAGCTGCATAGTGAGGCTAATTGCGGAAGAGCAAGCAGAGCAAAGAGAAGCGTGGCCGAGATAGGTAATAGCTTTTTCTAAGGAGAAATAGAAGTCTGGTTGTGATATACTGGTAACTTGTCGCGTAACTGGGTTGCCGTTTAGCCGGGGAGGCGTTAGGCTTATTCCCACAGTAAATCGTTGACCACTGGGTATCAAAAGTGATTTCTAATTCGACTTATTATATTCATTTAACTGGCGAATTTTGATTTAAATAATAATTTCATTTAGATTTAGAATTTCGATTTGCATATTGTTTTATTTAAACAAATATTTTGATTTGTATACTGTTTTCCTATTCCAGACCATATGGGTATTACTATTCTAAACATTAACATCTATGTAATGGAAGAACAAACCATTGATACACACACAACACAAGAGTTCACGAAGAATTCTTCTTTAATCGAGTTTGATGTTCAGAAGGATCTGAACAAGTGGACTATTCCTAAGGTCCATCCTAAAGTTATAAACAACACTAACTGGTATAACTTTCGTAGCAAATATGCTATTAAGACTATGGAACAAACCCTTAGTCTGGACGAGCAAGATAAGAGTATCAAGCTCTTTAAAAAAGAAGATGACATCATTGAGGAAAAAGATGGAGATGTTTTTCTAAATTTTAGAAAATATAATAGGTGTCAATCCTCTAGGAGTTACTCTTCTAGAACCCCTTTTGTTACATGTCCTCCATCCTCTTCAAGACACTCTGTCTGTGAAGAAAATCTTAGAAACCCTTCATATCATGATGATATGAATGTTCATGGTACGTTCATCCATGACCAAATACCACATGGTATTTATGCGAAGAAGGATTCTTCTCAGCGCAGGGATTCCCCTACGCCGTCTGAAATGAATGTCAGACTTTAACCTCTCTTTCTCTTAATGATTTTTACAATTAATAAGAAAGAGATAAGTGCTGAGTTTAACTTACCAGAATGGGATAGTTTTAGGACTTGGTATTTTAAAAAGTATGATAAAACCATGTTAGAATTTTATAAAAAAGAATTTTATAAATGGGTGGAAGAAAACCAGTTGGTTACTTCTTTTGCTGTTGGGTTTCTCATGTTTACCAAAGATAGGCAACTTTTTGTTCTGGAAACAAAAAATCATCCTAAGACTGATGATAAACATGAAACTAAATGGACCACTGTGAATAAAAAGATTATATCTGCTGTTCACCCTCCGACTGAACCCCTATCCATAGAAATTGGCAGCACCAGCCAAAATAGCGCAGCTCCTACCATAGCAGCTAGTGCCTTTCTTAGGATAGAAGCTGATACCAAAATCCTTGGGCACACTAAGGATCTGAATCCCTTGATGAAACATGGTAATTACACCAACCTTATCCTTAACACGATAGGTAAACAACTCAATAGAATTGAGATTGCTCAGGCACATAACTCTGTTAGGATCCCTCCAGACTCTTCTAAAAGTCTTGTTAAACCTCTAATTCAACCTCCAATTGAAGTTAAAGGATTTAAAATGGGAACTAAAACATAATTTATGTCCCATCTCAAAGAGATCGAGAAAGATCACAAAGGGTCAAAGCTTAACACTTTATCCCATGATGATTCTGATTTTGAATCAGACATCTCTTTAAAAGATGTTCAAGGATTTGAACTTTCTTTTGGTCGTCCTCCTGAGGTTAATAAAATTACTTATAGTAATAATATTGGCCCGGCTAGAAATTACTACCATAGGCCAACCCCTCAGGATTTGCTCTTTGAAGAGAGCACCGTGATGCAGAATACTTTTCACGGTAAATCAATCTATGATTGGAATCTGAATGGTAAAACTGAATCCCAGATTTATGAGATGATTCATCAGATGACTATGTATGCCACCATATGTACACAGAATAATTCTACGGATCATAGCATTGCGCAGATGATTTCTGCTGGATTTACTGGTACCATCAGAGGATGGTGGGGTAATATTCTGACTGAACATCAGAGAAATGAGATTCTTACTGCCGTAAAAACTGTAAAGAACGAACAACAGCAAGACATTGGTGTACCGGATGCGGTTTATACCCTTATGCTCGCCATTGTTCATCACTTTATTGGTAGTACTGAGTCCCATGATGAGCGTAATAGAGAATTATTACAAAATCTTAGGTGTCCTACTCTTAACCAGTTTAGGTGGTACAAGGACGTGTTCCTTGCTAGGGTTACTCAGAGAGGAGACGGCAACTCTGAGCATTGGAAAGCTAAATTCATTGATGTCCTTCCCACTTTCTTTGCTAAGAAAGTTCGTAAGAAGATGAGAGACGCTAATGGTGGTATCTCCATCCCTTACTCTAACTACACTTATGGTCAGCTCATAAGTGTTGTCATCCAGGAGGGTCTTTCCCTCTGTAATGACCTCAAGTTGCAGAGACAACTTAAGAAACAGAATCTTTCAGGAAAGAAAGAGCTTGGTGAGTTTTGTGAGCAATTTGCGTTTGACACAGGAACTTCTGCCTATAAAGTCTCCAAAAAGACTAAAAAGGTTCCTAAAAAACCCACCTATAAACGAAAAAAGAAAAGGGCTTATATTCCTAAAGAAAAAGAATATATACATAAGAAGAAATTTGTTAAAAAGAAAACTAACAAATCTGGCCCTAAATGCTTTAAATGTGGTAAGTTTGGCCACTATGGTAATAAATGTAAAATGGAAGCTAAGATTAGCAATCTTCAGATGGATGAACATCTGAAGTCCCAGTTAAGCAAACTTTTTCTTAACTCCAGTTCCTCTGACGAACAAGAGGACTCCTCCTCTGAGAGCGATGAGCTTTGCTATATCCAAAGCTCTAGTGACTCAGATGTCTCCAAGGATGGAGATTGTCAATGTAATGAATTAACTAAGAGATGCGATCATCTCCAATCCATAATTCAATTAAATGGATTAAGCCTTAATGTCCTTACCAGTCAGAAACAGAATATGATTGACGTTATCTATCAGGTTACTGATCCTGACATTAAGCTAAAGCTTATTAAGTCTTGTTATGCCCAGGAAGAAGCCTCTATTCCTGATTCATCTAAAGAGTACAGCCTTAAGGAAGTACTTAATCGTTTAGAAAAATCTGGAACTCATAACAAGCTTGCCAGTCTTAATGATCTAAGACATGAAGTTAATACACTTACAACTGAGTTAAGACAACTTAAGTTACAGCATGACAAAATGCAAACTGAGATTGACAGTCTCAAAAATGTTCAGAAGCATTCTGATCTAGGAACTTCTGACACTACTCCTAGTACAGAAGATTCTGTGGATTATTTAGGTGTTATCAGCCGTGTACCAAGCCAAAAGTGGTATACTACTATCAACCTTGTGATTAACAAAGAATTTTCTCTTTGTAACATCATTGCTCTTGTTGATAGCGGAGCTGATATGAACTGCATTCAGGAAGGAATTGTTCCTACTGAATACTTTGAGAAGACTACTCAATCTTTGTTTAATGCTAGCGGAGATAGCATGGGCATTAGGTTTAAATTAACTAATGTTGCCATCTGTAACAATGGAATTTGTTTAGATAGTACCTTCTTGCTTATTGGCGATTTATCTCAACAGATAATTCTAGGTACTCCTTTTTTTATCTATGCTTATGCCTATAGATAAAATTGATTCTAGTGGTATATACACCACTATTCAAAACCAAAAAATTGCTTTTGAATTTATTACTCGTCCTGAGATTAAGAAAATTAACTCTTTGACTAATAACATTATTTTCAAAGAAAACCATCTTAATTTTCTTCAGAAAGAAATCTCTAATCTCAACATTAAAAAGAATTTAATGTCCCCAAATATCATGAGCAAAATTCAGATTGTTAAAAATCAATTAACATCAGAAATTTGCAGTGACATCCCTAATGCTTTTTGGGACAGGAAGAAACATATTGTCTCTCTTCCTTATGAAAAAGATTTTCATGAAAGATCCATTCCGACCAAAGCTAGACCCAGTCAGATGAAGACTGAGCTCCTCGATCTTTGTAAGAATGAGATCCAGAGCTTGTTAAATAAAAAGCTTATATCCAAGAGTTATTCTCCTTGGAGTTGTACAGCTTTTTATGTTAACAAGGCTGCTGAGCAGGAATGAGGTGTTCCTAGGCTTGTAATTAATTATAAGCCCCTCAACAATGTTTTGCAATGGATAATATATCCAATTCCTAATAAAAAAGATTTATTAGATAGGCTTCATTCTGCCACCATTTTTTCCAAATTTGATTTAAAATCTGGATATTGGCAGATCCAAATTGCGCCCCAAGATCGGTATAAAACTGCTTTTGTGGTTCCTTTTGGCCATTACCAATGGAATGTTTTGCCTTTTGGGCTTAAGAACGCCCCTTCCGAGTTTCAAAATATCATGAACGATATTTTTAATCCTTTTTCTGATTTCTCAATTTTGTATATTAACGATATACTTATCTTCTCTAACTCAATTGACCAACACTTTAAACATTTAAAGATTTTTAAAGATGTTGTTAAAACTAATGGTTTAGTTGTCTCCGCTCCTAAAATGAAAATTTTTCAAACTAATGTTCGATTTTTAGGACATAATATTGGAGAAGGGAAGATACTCCCCATTGACAGAAGTATTGAATTTGCCTCTAAAGTCCCTGATGAGCTCAAGGAAAAGACGCAACTTCAACGATTTCTGGGTAGTCTCAATTATATTGGTGACTATTACAAAAATCTTGTACACGACAGTGCTATTCTTTACTCAAGATTGAAAAAGAATCCTGCTCCCTGGACTGATGAGCATACTAAAGCTGTTCAGAAAATTAAACTGAAAGTCAAACAATTACCTTGTCTAGCTTTAGCTAACCCTTCGTTTTTTAAAATCGTCGAGACCGACGCCTCAGATTTAGGTTTTGGTGGTATTTTAAAACAAATAAAAATTTCAACTAAAAAGGAAGAACTTGTTCGTTTTACTTCAGGATCTTGGAAAGATGCCTCAAAAAATTACTCCACCATCAAGAAAGAAATCTTTTCAGTTGTTAAATGCATTTCAAAATTTCACGATGATTTGTTAAATCAGAAATTTTTACTACGAATTGATTGTAGTGCTATTAAACAGGTTTTGCAAAAAGATGTTGAAAACATTGTTTCAAAACAGATTTTTGCCAGATGGCAAGCAAACTTATCGGCTTTTGATTTTGATATAGAACATATCAAAGGGTAAAATAACTCTCTTCCCGATTTTTTAACTCGAGAGTTTTTGCAGGACTGATGAGTGGCCCCTCTCGTGGGCGTGGCAGAGGCAGCGGGTATTCTCGCAAGCCTGGTAAAGAAAAGGTCATCGTGAATGATGATCAATATCCTCCGATACAGGATTATGTTGAGTTCCTCCGCCAGAGTGCGAAGAACAGGGAGAAGAATGCTCCCCCTCTTAACCCTTTCAGCAAGAAGAAATCTGCTAAAGAGGTTTTAGAAACTATTAAGTACAAATTCATTCCTAATTGCAGGACCTCTGAATTAGTACTCATCCTCAATGAAGAGGATAAGCAGCAGATGTCTGCGCCCTGGGAAATTAAGTCCCAGTATCTTGATACTCATAATTATTAAGTGCAAGAAGGCAAATACCGGATGGTATACGAGGCGATTCTCGTGGAAACTGATTCAGTGGTGTTTAGTCATACTAATAAACACCAGGAAAATTCTCATTCCCCCATTGCTTATAGCAAGGCTGTTTTGAAAAAAATCATTTCTCCCCGAGAATGGGGAATCCATCCTTTAAAAGCACGAAAATTAAGTTCGCATGCTGGTGGATCCTATAATTATTGGGATTATGTCCAGGCTTGGACAAAATCTTTTTATTATCAGAATGCTGAGCACAAGCATACTTGGTTTTTTGTTTTGTGCCCAAATTCTTTGAAAAAATCTTACCCAGGATGGGTTATCAATTGGTGGGACAAATTTGGCCCAGGAAATGATTTTTTCCCTGATGAAATTACCCAGGCTAAACTTTTTCTTACTTGGTGTCAATTTCATCCTCTTTTAAGAGGGAAAACCAAAGCTCCGGTAGGATTAAACACCCTACTCTTTTTCTCTGAAATGAGCATTCCTTGGATCTCAAGATGGGATCTGCGTTGTAGAGTTAATAACCTCAATGTTCCTCTACTTGAACGCGTCTTCTTCTATCGATGGTGGAGTGGAGTTGATATTGTTTCTACCATCAATCAGATTAGTGGAAGCTTGAGAAACAACATGGATCTGGTGGAAGAATCTCCCCCTCCTGCAGAGAAGATGACCCCTGCAGTTAACCCCATAGAAAGGTTGAAGGCTGCCATGATGAAGCAGTATCCTAACGCTACAGAGATTGAGCTTCTGCAGAAAGTAATAGATTACACTCATAGCCAGTTCAAAGCGGCTTTTGGTGCTTGTGTAACCCCTGATGTTCCGGCAACGCCCAGTCCTAGCCCCAGGAATCCCATTCCTCTTCCTTCAGATGATGATAACGACACATCAATGCATTCTGCCACAAAAGATAATCCTTTCTTTTTCCTGGCCGCAGAATCTCAGAACCCAGAGGACGATCCCTACATTGGTGACATGTTTAACACCAATATCCCTACTGAGCCAACGATGGAGGCGTTCTTCAACTCTCTGAGCTCAGCCTTTCCGACAAGACCGTCGGCTAGCCCTTTTCCCAGTCTCGGCGCAGATGGCCTAGATGATTTGAGAAAATCAATCAATCTGGGATAGTTGGCCCACCTGGCCCCTGTCGGCCCCAGAAAGATTCCAGCCGATGCATATGCAAAAGGCTCGCTACTTTCGATGAAAGTGGTAGGATCCCTTGGTGACTCACAGACCCACTTGCAGCTGCCCGTGTCCTCTGTGGCCCCACTTGGCCCCTCAGCCGACGTTAGAAGACAAGAGACTTTGTCAAGCCTTTCAACATGGAGGGCCCCTTTAGGAATTATTGATTCCTTTCTTTGTGTATAAATAGAGGGCTTCCCCTCATTTGTAACCACGCTTTATTTTCAGCACTTCTCTCCCTCTCTCTCTATAATTGTAATAAGAACTTTCCGGCTACATTCCGGTGGACTTCTCTTCTCTTTGTAAGTTTTAATTCCTGTCTTTAATTCTAGTCTGTAATAATAAGTTTGTAATATTTCCATTACAAATTTCGCATATTGATCCTTTACTTGTTGGTATCAGAGCCATGATTGGCTAATTTGTGTGTTAGTGTTTAGAATGTAATATTTTGGTCTGAGTATTATCACGGAACAGTAACTCTATGATCTTCCAGGCATCGAAACAGTAAAAGATATGATGTTTCTGATGTACGGAAGTAATGGCCATTACTATTGTCTGGTATAATACACGTTTGAACAGTAAATCACTGTTCACCGACGTGAATAGTATTTTACTATTCACATCAGAATACTATTTTAAATGTTCACTATTCACATTAAAATCCTAATTTAAATGATTATTATTCATATTGAAAACCTAATTTAAATGATAATAATAATCATTTTGGTATCAGTTTCTATCCTAAGAAAGGCACTAGCTGCTATGGTAGGAGCTGCGCTATTTTGGCTGGTGCTGCCAATTTCTATGGATAGGGGTTCAGTCGGAGGGTGAACAGCAGATATAATCTGTTTATTCACAGTGGTCCATTTAGTTTCATGTTTATCATCAGTCTTAGGCTGATTTTCTGTTTCCAGAACAAAAAGTTGCCTATCTTTGGTAAACATGAGAAACCAAACAGCAAAAGAAGTAACCAACTGGTTTTCTCCCTCCCCAAGAATTATACAATATGATCTATATCGAGACTTTCTCCACATGGGTAATTGACATCACATGGAAGGTTACTCCCAAATCTTCAAAAGGCCATAAATTCATCATGGTTGCCATGGATTACTTCACTAAATGGGTCGAAGCCAAGTCATACGCGGTGTTGAATGCCGAAAAAATGGTCTAGTTTATCTGAAAGAACATCATCTGTTGATACAGAGTCCCCTACGAGTTAATGTCAGATAAGGGGCTATATTTTGAAGCTGTGGTCACAGAACTAGTCAATGAGCATGAGATTCAAAGTCATAAATCTTCTCCCTACTGGCCCCAAACCAATCGTGCTGTTGAAGTCACTAATAAAAGATTTAAAACCATAATCAATAAGATGATCGAGAGTAATAGAGATTGGGTCGACCGAATACCTTACGCCCTCTGGGACTACAACACTTCATTTAGAATGCCAACTAGGGCTACTACTTACTATCTAGTATATGGCATGGAAGCAGTCTTACTTGTTAAGCTAGAAATACATTCCCTCCGCATCCTACTCAAAATCAAAATTAATGAAGAAGAATGGAATCAGAGTCGCTTTTATAAATTATCACTCTTGGATGAAAAGAGACTGGAGGATATATGTCATATACAAGGGTACCATCGTGATATAACATGATCATTCAATGGAAAAGTAAAGGACCATGGTGTCCATAAAGGTGACCTTACCCTCAAAGAAATCATAGAACTCGTCTGGGACCCCAGAGGGAAATTCAAATTAAATTGGAGAGACCCTTACATCGTGAAAAAAATTCTCTCAGGAGGCACTGCTATGCTCATAGACATCGATGGAGAAGAGCTAGTGCGTCCAGTCAACCTGGACCATTTGATGATATTTTACCCTTAGTCCAAAATCTCGGCGCTCTATGAATCTTATCATCCCCCTTCTATTCTACCCAGAACTACATGGGATATGATCCTCTCAAAAACCTTTTCAAATGAAAAACATGAAAATTTTCCATTAGCCCAGAGGTACATAGGCAACCCATACATCATACATGGTCCTAGTCCCCTTCTTTTCTAACCTTCAAGAACGACAGTCCATTTTATCATTTATATGAATAAAAGGATTATGTATGCCTTAGCAATTGGTATAGATAACTCAAATTCAAAACTCATTAAGAGGCACGACAAGATATAATCAAAATCATTTTTTTATTTTTGATTAAGGAATACAACGTTGTTACATGAAGTATCAGCCAGGGGAGTTAAACACACCACCCCGTCTAATAAAAATTTTCTCTAAGCAAAACTAACCCTTACCAAGCTACAAAAAAATTATTCCATAACCCCCCCCCCCCCCCCAACAAAAAAAGAAAAACACCGAACTCGCCATAACTTCATTAAACATTACCCAAGATTCATAAAACATTGCCTTCAATTGCCCGATGACCCCGCCTCACCATCGTTACCAGCCCCTAGAGTTCCCCAAGTTTCCCACTCCTGGTTGACATTCTGTATGCGTTCTATGGAGCGGTACGCCTTCACAAACCTGGACATAACCACAACGTCATCTTCTACGGTGTCGAAAGTAGTGAACCACCTTTTACAGGTCTCTTCTACCGTGATTTTCTCTATTACCCGCTTCAATAACAATTTTAGATAGTCCCCAGACACATGCTAGGCCCTTTCATAGACTGTGATGGACGGATAGATGACGAACGACACTGCCACAAAGAGGCCAACATCATCCTCAGTGATTAAGTCAAATACTCCATCGAGAAGAAGTTTGTTATGCGAGGGGGCATAATTTTTTCCCACCCAACTTAGCATAGTAGCAGCCAAAGGAAATATAAAGACGTCTGTCGAAGGCCCACCAATCGCACATACTGATACTCTCCAAGATGAAAGACATACAGTAAGTCTTTCCCCCATGGCATTGACCAGTGAAGACACCGGGCTCTGTGCTCTACAAACCAGTTAATCCATCCCTCTATAGATGGGCTGAAGATGAAGAAAGGCCGAACAAAGATATCGGACACAACCTCCAAGGGATACTTAGGAGGGGACACCATATGGAAACCTCTCTGCAAGCCACATAAACATCATTACTAGGATCCCCCTTAGAAAGTCGGAGCGGCCTTCCTTCCAAGCATTCAGATAATTAAGGGTCTCAGCCAGCACCACCACCATAGGATTATGGTGGTAAGACATCCACACCGTTATCACATCCATATGGGGATCCTATGTCAAGTCTCCCATCACCAGTAATAGCCTCACAGTAAGGCCTAAGACAATAGCTCGACAAAATCAACATCCTCAAAACCGCTTAAGCGCACTTACTACATAACCTCCTGAAGAGAAATAGTCCCTCAAGTAACCAACGGTCTAGCCGCCGATGGAGAAATGTGAAGCAACTCTGACAAGAATACACAAGGAGAACGGGAAAAACTAGGCATCGCCGCTGCCACACTGGGGCTAACCCCCAACATGGTCGAGAACTCCTCATAGATGGGACAGACCTTGTCCAGGCCAAAAAGAAAGACATGGTCATCAGGGTACCAGAACTGTACAACTGATGCCAACTGGTTGTATTTTATGGTTCAATTATGTCACATAGAAACTTATCACAAGTTGAAAGCATCGTAATCGACATTGTATAAACACATAACCTCCAGACCATCAAGGTAAAAGGAGAATTATCCATACATGGGAAGAGCCATTTGGGGATGAGAAATATAATGAAAGAAGAGAAATGTGGGTATTAGTGGGGAAAGAACATCCCACACCCCTCTTATTACACTCAAAACCCTTAGCAAAAGATAAGAGCTCTGGAAACCCGATTAAATTTCAACCATAGAAGAGTACTCTGATGTGCAGGAAAGTGCAATCAATGCCTAGGGATGATTTGACTTGACCCCCATGCGAGTAGGCAGGTCAAAAGGTATGCTGATCGACAACCCTCCTATTTTGAAAAATTCAATCTTTCCTCTTTTTATGAAAATCAATTTAAGAAAAATCCTTATTTTGAAAAATTAATCGTGGTTTATTTACTCATTTTCTCTCAAGAAAAAAAAAATTATTTTTTAGTTCTCAAAATAAATTCTTTCTCAAAAAACAATTCCCTAAATTACTTTTACTCCCCTTTTCTACAATAATAAAAATTTTCCCATTTCCATACTCATCTCTACTTTTGTGTAAAATAAACAGTCTCAGCAGAAAATTAAAAGTGCATATAAGATAGGTCACTAAATCAAGAAAAATACCAAAAAGAAAAATGCATATTTCTTCATATATTTTGCTTATTTCTTCATATATTTTGCTTCACTCGGTTACATTTTATAAAAAAGAAGAAAAAAAAGAAAAAAAGGGACTTTACATGAACCCTCAACTCATTCTCTCTCCAACCCTCAACCCCATGGCGACGCACTTTCCCCTACGATGAGCAGTGGATCCTCAATTCCCAGGACCCGAACCCCCATCTGAGGGGCAGGTGGCAAAAGCATGAGGGAGCTGGATTCTTGATATAATCCAATATAAATGCCATCCAATCCTTGATATTCCTTTTCCAGTTGGTTGGCACCTAGACATACTGAAAGCGAATAAGCAACACTAAAAGGCAAATCCGTCAGTAAAGAAGTAAAGAAGAATCAATAGAACAAGGCAAGAGAGAAAAAAATATACCTCAGGCTAGAGGGCCTCATCTATAAGCCCCATTAACCCAGACATTGATGCATGAGGACTGTGCGGCATGCTTAGTGACTCCCCGCTACTCAGTCAAGAGTTATAGGAATGGGGAGTAACCTGAATGATCACAACCTCCTCTACCGTCGCCACTACTGCCGATGTGCCACAACCTGTGCTGTGGGCTGATCCTACTAGTGCGCTAGTACCCATGTCCGATGACATGGTGGGTGGAGGCATATTCTTAATGTCATAGATAAAGGATGGCATCAGCTAGCTCGTATAAAATCCAGATAATCATAGCTCATCGTTATATCCCTATAGTGCATATAGGGCTCGCCGATCATCACTGCCACTCGGGCATTGTTCGACATCTATCTCACTCACCTCATATACATAAGGGCACCGACGGTGGGACCACCACTTTCTCCTCCACAATCTGCCTCACCACCATCTCTCCTAGGTACCAGACGTACCAAAACTGACGCGTGATCAATCGCCGCATTTGCGCATGTAGGTCCGTCACCCCCATATCCCACGGAGTTACCCCCCCAGGGGTAGAAGGTCACCTGTAATCTCCAACAGAAAATTACTATCTACTTATGAATTGAAGGTGTTAAAAGAAAACTTAGAAAAGATAAAAAGATAACCTGATCGCTCGTCAGGGCATTCAGGGCCCATTGCACGTCCTCCATGGACAAAGACTAATTTGACCTCTGGTTGGACTTTTGCTATCGGAACATCCAGTAGAAGTCCCCCCAAACCTCGTCCTTTAGGGCTATCAACCCCGCATTGTACCCGATCACCTCATGAAACCACGTATGCAAAAGACAGGACTCAGTAAAAAGAATAAAGGAAGAATGTAAGGAAATGCATAAAAAGGAAAATAAATCCAAAATTACCCCGGGAAGGTAAGTGGCTCTTATAAAAGTTTACCAGTAGCACCGGCTGAAGCATCCAAAGAAGAATAAAGGGATGCCAAGGTCAGGGACCCCTAGTCATACAACTAGACATTCGAAATCATCCTCAAATATGAAAAGAACCAGAGATGGACGACGTCGCCATTCATCGCCACTAGAGTCACCCAACAGAAGCAAAATAAATAGACGGGTTGTCTATCTCACCTATCGCCCATCAGTCACATCCACCCTCCTCTTCAAGGGCGTCTCCTAAAAATTAGAAATACGGATCAATCCCCAAATACAATCCTACCCACATCCCCCAAGGTTGCATGCACTGCCTCCAGTCTCACCCTCAGCGTACGATTTACCACTATTTTAAATCCCTCACAATCAACCCCCATCGACTACTAAACATCTATGGGAGTGACTATCATCTCCCCGAAGCCAAGATGGAAAGTGTGGGTTGTGTCTTACCACCTCTCCCCAAAAGCACACGAAACCGCAATAGAACGTGGTGTCTCATCAAAAGCTTGCCCCAGACGGCCAAAACCCGCATAGGAAACCATCCATCACACCACAGTAGGGAGATTCTCCAAAACCTCCTTCAGCCCCATCGTTCCTCGAGACTGAATGCTTGAAGAAGCAATGTCATTCTACAAAAAAGAAAAAGAAAAATCATCATTAGCACAAAGAAGAAAGAGAAAAATGAAATGGAATACCAAAAATCACGATACTAATGTAGACTAGGGTTCCTAACCCTAGACATACGGTGGTATGAAGGCTCATATTATAGGATACACTCATCAACTACAGACCCAAATAAATCAAAGGCATTTTCGTTGTCCAAAACAAGAGACACCCTAGACTGTTACTTCAGGCCAACCCAGTCATCAACGGCCAACCACTCATTTTTGTATACCTATTTAGGCACAATTTTTAGAGAGAGAATACGAAATATTCAAACACTTGAAGGTGTGAGAAATTGGGAGGATTTGCCCCCTTTTAATAAAAGGCTAAGGGGCCTGCCAATCAGCAACTCCCTGACCATACTAAGTGATAAATGTCTTGTCCTCTTACCAAGGAAGCTCAGGAGTCCATGCCCTTGCCAATTAAGACCCTCCCAAAACTGCCTATCGGCACCCTCTTCCAAATTTTGTGAAAAACTACTAGAAAATTCCAAAAATTTCTCAAAAAATACCAAAAAATCCCTAAAAATATGGAACCTTTATTTCCGCAAGAAAATAATTTTTTGGAGCATTAAGCCCCTTTGTAACTTTCAAAATGCCCAGCTGGATCAATCTTACGCTCTTATCCCCGCACTATCCCGAGTAAGATTAATCTTACACACCTATCCTCAACATATTCCACAAGAAAAACCAACAATGCGTTCACCTCCAAGTCTACTACCATTCTCAACCTGAATCCCAAAACTAAAGAACCCCCCAGTGCAGTCTCAAAAATAACACAATCCCCAGTAAAACCACAAATAACTTAAATTCCCCAAGAGAGAAATCTCCCGTGTTATAACTTAAGGTCCCCTAAATATGCCTCGGCCCTCAGAATTGGTCGTCAAAACTTTAGGTCCTCATAATTGACCTTGGCCCTCAGAATTGGTCATCACAACTTTAGGTCCCCAGAACTGACCTCGGACCTTAGAATTGATCGTTAGAACTTAAGGTCCTCAGAATTGACCTCAACCCTCATTATTGGTCGTCACAACTTTAGGTCCTCAGAATTGACCTCCGCCCTTAGACCTCAGAATCTGTCACAACTTAAGGTCCTCAGAATTGACCTCAGCGCTCGAAATTAGCCGTCACAACTTTAGATCCTTAGAATTGATTGTCACAATTTAAGGCCTCCCAGAATTGACCTCGACCCTCATAATTGATCGTCATAATAATATCCCCAGAATTAACCTCAGCCCTCAGAATTAACCTCGATCCTCAGAATTGGTCGTCACAACTTTACGTTCTCAGAATTAACCCCGGCCCTCAGAATTGGTCGTCACGACTTTACGTTCTCAGAATTAACCCTGGCCCTCAGAATTGGTCGTCATGACTTTAGGTCCCCATAATTGACCTTGGCCCTCAGAACTAGTCATCACAACTTTAGGTCCTCATAATTAACCTTGTCCCTTAGAATTGGTTATCACAACTTTAAGTCCTCAAAATTGACTTCGACCCATAAAATCGATCATCTACATATCCCTAGGTCCTCATAACCGACCTCGACTCGCCGAATTGGTCATCCTTCTCCCCTTAGGCCCTCAGAATCAACCTCAACTCGCTGAATTATTATCTTTATCCCCTTAGAAACAAGCATAACAAATCCTTGACCCACTAAATCAGTCATCTTCGTCTCTCTAGGTTCTCGAAATCGACATCGATCGACTAAATGGGTCACCTTTGCTTCCTTAGTCCTCAAAACTGACCTTGACCCACCAAATCGATCATTCCAATTCTCTAGATCCTCATAATTGACCTAAAAATCATCTTCCCCAACATTGATGCGGTGTCTAACATTCGACAGCCTCTTTTTCCATGCTCACCCATTGAGGGTCTTTCTATAGACACCCCACCCTAGGACCCCCTAAGCATATCCTTAGGTCCCTAAAACTCACTCGTTCATCGCAAACCCTAGCCATACTCCGAGTACTGATCTAGAGGCCACAGGGCGCTCCCAATCCCGTTTAACTTCGATTGACTTCCTCGCCTGAGTGAAATCTCAATAAATATTTACAGGGCTCTAAATCCCCTTTTAATGGTTTGCCCTATACATGAATATGCCTTACGGTTCGGACAAACAATCCATTTGACTATCAAAAACTGATCTAGAAACCACCGGGCGCTCTCGACCCCCGTTCAACCCCACTCAACTTCCTCTCCTAAGAAGAAGCTCGATGAATCTTTAAAGGGCTCTGAATCCCATTTCCAATGCTTCACCCTGTGCACAAATCAGCCTTAAGGTTAACACAAATGATATGTTTTACCTGGAAAACTGATCTGAAGACCACCGGATGCTCTCGGCCCCTGTTCGACCATGGTTAAATTTTCATCTCGAATGAAGAAGAATGAATATTTAAATGGATCTAAATCACCTTTCCAACGGTTGGCCCCGTGCACAAATCAGCCTTACGGTACATATGAATGATCCATTTTACTCTGAAAGTTCATCGGGCACTTTAGAGCCCCATTTTACCTAGGTCAACTCTCCGAACCGAATGAAGTTGAATAAAATATTTAAAGGAACTAAATAACCTTTCCAACGGTCCATCCTGTGAACGAATCAGCCTCACAATTCGAACAAACAATCAGATTTCCTTCAGAAATTTCCTGTCTAGTGACCAACGGGTGCTTCCGGGCCTTATTAGACTTCGATAAACTCCCGAAACCGAGAGTGGATTAATGGATTATTAGAGGTATTTTAATACCCTTTTGAACGGTCTACCCCATGCACAATTTTGACTTATAATTTGCGGTTTACATTTATTTTTCCTGAAAAACCTGCCTCCGACTGTCGAATGGCAACCCTAGGACCAAGCCTATCGGCATTGTGTCTGAGGTTCTATGTCGACAAGAAGGTCTAGGACCATACCGATAGGCACCCTCTTGGACCTATAAATAGAGTCCATGATTTCACTTTGAAAGGCACCCCTGAATACCCTCCTCAGTAATTGAGAGAACATTCTCTCGAATACAAAGTTGTTCACTCCTTAAAAGCCCATTTCCCACATTCTTTACATCCTTTTCATAGTCTTTTGAGTGAATTCTCACCCATCTCCTTATACGACTCTAATCATGTGATCAACGCATCTACAATCAAGATCCACTTCAAGTCTTCATAAGGAGGTCTAATTCTTCCCCTTTGTCTTTAAATTCTCTTATATTTGCATTAGTTACTTCATTTTCACTTTAGTACTTTACTTCATTACATCACATACCTTAACTTAAAAAAAATTATTATTATTATTTGCATATACTTTATGTTGATAAGAAAACTCAAAAATAAGAAAAATAGGGTTTACTCAAAAATTTCAAATAGGGATTTCTCATCACATTTTCTCACACTAAAACACCTTTTTCTACACATATATATATAAGTGAATTCTCGGTTGGTTGTACGGTTTCAACCCCACCTCGTATTATATTCGAATTATGTGGACTTTGATGCTCCTCGGGCTACGTAGACTCGAGTTGTCCCACATATATTTATTACTTTGTTCTTATCATATATTCATAATATATATATATATATATATATATATATATATATATATGCTTGCTTGTTTGTTTCTTGTCCGATATACATAATCGTTCTTCTAGAATGACTTGTGAATGGGAAACCACTTACATTATACTTTAAATTACTATTTTAGGAACACTCCAAAGGATGACCTCGCTCCACCTTTATCCACGACTCGAGTCGAGCGATTCCATCCTCGATTTATAATATGCACATAAGCACACACATCACGAAGTTTTATAGGGGAAGATTAACACCTGCCCGTGAGAGAATAAAATTGACACTAAACACAATGCGATTAAAAAATAGAAGAATAATGAATAGTGACTACGAAGAACTTTCAGAAGAAATGAGAAACCCCCTAAAAGCTTAAGAGGATAAATAGCTGCATACCTTTAAATCTTATAGAGGGTTGAAGACAGATGGGAGAAAGCGAGAAATTCACTTGAAATGAAGGAATCTCACCAAAGATGAAGAAGCTCTGGGAACGGGATAATCTATTTCTCTCTTTTAAAATGCTCAAAACATTTTAAATGGTATGACAGTTAAAACTTAGGTTTTTCTTAGCCTTTGAATACTTTACATTTGGTAGTAAGTTCATTTAATCATGATAGGCGATGTCACGCTAGAGAAAGCAACAGCCGTTGCAGGTATAATGAACAGATATGTGCATTACATTAAGCATGTGTAATGATTACTCCAAGCACCGATCCAAGTCACTTAACACGTGGAAATCCCCTGCCAAATTCAAAATGTTACAAGTGTGGATGCTTGACGCGTGTTGAGAAGAATGTAAGATGACCATATTCCTGAAGGCTGACAACTTCCTACTATTCAATACTTCATCTATTAATTTCACCTAGCAACTAATCCCAAGATCCAATACTCCAGATAAACTGCTATAAGTTCTAGTTATGAATGAAGTTTTAGGGCTTTTGTTATACACTAAATATTGGACACCTTACTAGCTTGTCAGGAGATACCACCGTCTCATTTCTATTAACCTAGTGTTAGTTAACAACATTTATTAACCCCATCAATGCAAACCTTGCTCCAGTTATCTCACATGATGGGATTCCAGTACTCATGTTTTCTCCACCTTCACACGTTAAGAAGTTGTATAATATTGTCTTGATGCAACAAACTCATCAGTATCTGCCTTTTGAAATGTAAAAGGTGTAACTGCATGACTTATAAGGGCACTCCACCTGTTCTATTGCACTTTCTCTCCAGTAACTACCTATAAATAACACTCAATCCCACATAATAAGGGATTCAAAATATTCTACCAACAACCATAGGCAAACCTCTAGAAAGAGGAGCTCGAGAGCTTATAATCATTCCCTTCATGGCTATGGCCTATTGAAATATATATATAGTCAACAGTGCACTAATGAACGTGGGCACCATATTGGGTCGAAATACGTTAATCCTCTATTTCTTTCTCTATCTCTCATCTCTCTTTATGCATCCCAAATTGGCAAGTTTGTAGTGGCAATTTCTTTATTTTGTTATTGTTTATAATTGGTATTTAATAGCTAAGATTTATAAGTCCATATACTAGTTTTAGACGATAACACACATAAAATGTACATGAGCGTGTGACATATATTTATAGTAGAGTAATATGTATATGTGTATCTATATATGTAATATATAACAATATACACTCACAAAAAAAATTGAACTCGACTCAACAAGGCATTTTTTCAATTATTTATAAGTGACTGCATATATCCATTTGTTGGCATGCTTCTTGGGTGTTTCTTAGACCTAATATATGTTATGTATCTTCTATGGCATTAGTTTATCACATGAATTTACTTCAAAGGGGTTAGTAGGCAATGGATACCATTCTCCTACCCAAGCCTGGATTTGGTCGGCCAAATACCTTTGTCCAATTGATTGAGTTTAAGCTTTAAGCAAAGAGCGGTTGGTTATCTTTTTATTACGTTATGTTCAGTGCATTATCCTCGATTAAACCATATGATATAATGACCTTTTTACAATATCCCATCGAGTCAATCCAGTCCTACATATACTCCTAACATTACCATTAATACTAACTAAGTCATTATTTTTTCTTATAGGGCCATCTATTGGTCTACATTTGACGTGTCCAAACTATCTAAGACAATTTTCTCCCAATTTATCTTTTATAGGAGATACTTTTACTATATCACGCATTTGTCCATTCTAATTTAATTGTTTCAAGTTTTAACACACATTCATCTTAACATCCGTGTCTCATGCACGCTCATTTTTTGCATTGCTTCTTGGTTTTCCCAACACTTTGTCACATATAACATAACAAGTTTAATGATCATTTTATAAAACTTATTCTATAACTTCAAAGGTATACGCCAATCACATAATATGTCGATAGAAGTTCTCTACTTAATCCAACCTTCTTTGATTCTATGAGTAAAATTGTAATACCCCGTACTTTTATTATTATTTAATTTTCGTGTGCTTATAATTATTAATTCAATTGGGAAAAATTAAATTGGATTTTAGTAAATATTAATTAGCGGTATAAATGATTAATATTTATTATTAATATTATTATTTACTTGCGTGTAGTAAGTAAATAGATATGTGATTTGATATATGTCGCGAATGAGTGAAAGCGACAATTCATTTTTATATGTCGATAGAGTGTTACATCGGTGAATCAGTATAATTTATGGGCAACGCATACGATATGCATGTGGCGGGCCCGATTAATGAGATGTTAGCATGTTTGGATTTGTATGACTCAGATGACGTTTTTGAGTGCACCGATGATCCAGGAAGGGTAGTCCAGAATAGGTACTTGACTGTTATGATTAGGTTGCAGGGGCCTTTTTAGACATAATAGGACCCGTATAAGGGTAGGAGGGTCATTTTACACTTAAGGTTAAGGGGAAAAATGGGATTCGAGTAATTAAAGGAGTATTTAAGAGGTTGAGTAAGTGGATGGCATCCCACTTTTGATATTATGCACAAAGGATATTGAGAGAATGTTCAAGAGAAGAAAAAAGGGCTTGGAGAAAAGGAAGATAAACTAATTCCGGATTCAACACGTCATCAAACATGTAGAGAAGATCAAATTTAATTGAAAAGGCAAGTAGTTACTTGCTCTAAGCAGCAATTATGAGTATTTAATTACTTTCATGATTAGAGATGGAAATATGAGATTTGAAGTATTATAGATTGAAATTTTAGTTAATTAATATAGAGATTTAGTTGATGAGGAATTTCTGAGTTAAAATAATTATTAGTTGGGATTAATCACATTAGACTTTTAAAATTAATTATGGGATTTAAATGATGATCATGTATACCTTTGTCAGAAAGGTTGAATTTTTAAAATCAAATTAGGGAAAATTTTGAGTTAAATTGATTTGATTTTTGATTTGTTATCCTAGGTGTCAGCGAACCAGTTCGGTTTGCTGGTCTGCCCAATTTTTGTCCATGTGTTGTTTTGGCCCGTTAGAGCTTGGGGAATGATCGTAGGGGCTTCAGGGGTATTGTGCGATTACTAGAGAATGATTTTTATGGTTTGGTAAGTGTGATAGGTCAATGATAGATGGGTTCTAGTGAGGAGAACCGGGAATTCAAGTGAGTGGCTATTTAACTAATTAATCAGGAAGTTGGTTCGAACTTCGAGATTTGGTGAACCGTGTACTGGGGGATATACGTAAAAGTTTAATACTTTATATATATACATATTAGAGTGACATGTATATACATATATGTGTGTATGCTACTTGTTTTTATTAAACATACCTACTCGGTAGTATTATAATAGGAGGTTGCGCGTAGCGGGTTTTCCACCCTAGCATTGACTAACAGGTGTCGGATTGATTCTTCGAGTCATAGGACTGTTACATGGCCACTATTCCCATATTAGGATATATATTGGTTTGGAGACCGAGTGGGTGCGATGTGTTATGGTTGTGACTCCTGGACGTATGTTTATGACCGCCTTTGTGTAGGTGTTTATGTTTGGGATCGATGGTAAAATTCTGACCCGATGGCTCGGTCTGATGCGTGATGCCTGGAGTTGGATAGAATACGAGGGATGTATCCGCAAGGTCCATGCTCAGGGGATACACATATAAATATATAGCAAGCAATATATATATATATATATATATGTATCCTTATACGATATAATGTATAAATCTATTTATAGCACGAGTGTATCTATGATATGTTTATTGCATGAATATTTATTGATAGCAAGTGTGTCTCTATAATATTATTTATGACTGTATACCTAGTGAAGGTTGTTATACTTAGATAATAAAGAGTATTAACGGGGGTTTGGGCATAAATAACAACTACATGTGATAGTTAGACGGGGTAGTTTGCATAGGATAATAAAATAAACACGTTAGGTGCGAACTGTAGTTGAGAGATGAGATTTTATCTCATGTTAGTGAGATCGGTTAATTATGAAAGTAATACACTAGTGTTTTAATCGATTAAGAAAATTATCTACTCGCAAAATATTTTCTACTTTTCGGGCCTTGACCTGCGGGCGATTATTTTTCCTTGCTTTTCTTTTTAAATCCGCAGGTTTACATCAACAGTAATCGGGATCACAGGGATAGATCCATTATTGCCATTACAATAGTTGTGGATGCTACAAGACTTGATTTAGATGTTTCAGCTCATTCGATCTAGATATGATCATTTCAGTTTTCAGTTGGGCGTGATACTTGTAGATGTATAGGATTTTATATGACTGTCAGATATTTTATTTTAGTACTGAGTTCATATTCTGTTTATTTCAAATAAATCTTATTATTTAGTGACCGATGGTGTATTTGGTTCACACTTATTATTTATCTATGCATGAGGTTTATTTTGGTCATTATATTGTATAATTTATTTGTATTATATATTTATATGGTGGTTCCGACAATGATGTTGAGAATCGACCATACTGACATTTATATTTTATACTAGCAGAGGATTGGCCACCCGGTACTAAAATAGGCGGGTTGTCATAGTTGGTATCAGAGCATGGTTCTAGTCTCCTTAGGATCTACGAACTTACTACGTTGTCTGCATTGTTCTTCTTTGATATAGATCCCTATATTTAGGACTGTTATTTCATATTGGGCATTCACGTTCTGTTACTATAATTTATGATTGAAGTGAATCTCATATAATTTAGGTTTCGTTTCAGATGCCAAACAACAAAAGAGTGAGACCAGCATGCATCGCTAAGAGGGCCGCAGAATAGAAGGCTCAGCCAAAGTTGCAAGCCACTCAGGGGATAGTGACCACAACCGAGGTCGCCATTATTATCGCACAAGTGGTTAATGCTACAATTATCGCCCTAGAACAACATTTTCCCTAGGCACTACCACAGTATGTAGTGGCAGCAGTAGTTCAGACTCACCCAGTGTTATCAGAGTGGGAACGAGTCAGAGAGGCCTTCTAAAAGGGGCATCCGCCAGAGTTTCATAAGAGTGCAGATTTGGTTGCAATTAGCCAATGGAAGAAGGATATCTAGAGGCATTTGTGCATGGTTGAGTGAAGTGACACTTAAAAGAAGATACTGGATATATTTATGCTAGTTAGGGTATCACTTCAGTGGTGGGAGTTAGTGACCATGTCAGAGTAGAGGGATACAATGACGATACATGACTTTTGGGTGGGGTTCGACCATAAGTTCTTTCCATCAGTAGTTCAGATGGAGATGCGGGAGAGGTTTCTAGACCTTTCACAGGAGGGGAGAATTATGGCTGCGTACAAGGAAGAGTTCATGCGCCTGTAAAACTTTGTGCTGAATGAGGTGAACAATGCGGAGAAGAGGGTTGCCAAGTTTACTGATGGACTTACTTAAAGGATTCACCAACACTTACTGGGGAACCTGACGTTGCAGACTTACACAAAGGTCGTTACGTCGTGTTTCTCCACTGTTAATATCATCACTTCTATCTGATGAATAACGTGTTCAAGAATTTCTTGGATCAATTTGTCATTGTGTTCATAGATGACATCTTGATTTATTCTCGGACAGAGGGCAAGCATGCAGAGCATTTACGTATGGTTCTTCAAACTTTGCAGGACCACTAGTTATGTGCTAAGTTAGATAAATGTGGATTCTGGTTGTGAAAAGTGCAGTTTTTGGGTCACATTGTCTCTGAGAGAGAGTATTTTTATAAATTCGAGTAAGGTGTCAGTGGTGAGGGATTGGAACCAGCCACAGCACTGACAAAGGTGCTCAATTTTTCAGGGTTAGTAGTGTATTACCATCGGTTCATCAGAGGACTTTCGAGGATTATGGGTCCCTTGATGAATTTGACTCATAAGGGAGTGTCTTTTATATGGGATGATCACTGTCAATTAGCTTTCGATGAACTAAAGGATAAGTTAACTTCAACGCCAGTGCTTATATTACCTAGGGGAGAAGTTGAGTACTTTGTGTTTACCGATGCATCCTTACAGGGACTTGGGGGAGTTCCACAATAGGAGGCACAGGGCATAGATTATGAATTTCGTAAGATTAAGACCTATGAAAAGAATTATCCCACTCATGACTTGGAGTTAGCAGCCGTTGTTTTTGCTTTGAGGAATTGGAGACATTATCTACTGGTAGAGAAGTTTTGATTATTTACGGACCACAGGTCACTTCAGTATATTTTCATGTAAAAGGAGCTGAATATGAGGCAACATAGGCGACTTAAGTTCGTGAAGGATTACAGTTTGACACTTAGTATCATCCGAGGAAGGTTATCGTAATGGAAAATGCGTTGATCTGTATGCTGACAGGGTAGTTGGCAGTAATATGGAACGCAAAGTGGGTTGAGATTTGTTAGAAAGATGAGGTATTCAGGTCATACATAGCACTCAATATCATTTTGAGGGTTGTGAAGGCACAAGCAGGGGATCCATCTTATTAAGAGAGTATTCAACAGTTATTAGTGGGTGGAACGTAGTCTTACTTAGCCAGTTAGGACCTACGACACACAATAATGGAGGAGGCGCATAGGTTATGATTTCTAGTACAGTCTGTAGGGGATAAGATGTACCATGATATGAGACCACATTATTAGTGGGAGGGTAATAAGTGGGACATAACAGAGTTTGTCTCGAAGTGCACCACTTGTCAGATGATGAAGGTTGATCATCACAGACCAGTCAGGGTTCTACATCCATTTGAGATTTTGGTGTGGAAATGGGACAATATTTCGATGGACTTCATCACAGGGTTACCGACATTGCAGAGGGGTCACGACTCCATCTTGGTCGTTGTGGTTCGGTTGACCAAGGTAGTTCATTTATTGTCAGTTAGGGTGGATTACACGACAAGGTAATATACACAACTAATTATAGCGGAGATAGTGAGATTGCACGGGGTGCCTCCCAACATTGTTTTAGACTGGGATAAGATCTTTGTATCCCACTTCTGGAAGAGTTTTAAAGAGGTAATGGGAACATAGATGTAGTTGAGCATGACTTATTATCGACAGACCAATGGGCAGACGAAGAGTGTGAATCAGATGTTGATATACTGAGGATGTGTATTCAGGACTTCAAGGGTAGCTAGGATGTAAGGATAAATTTCTAATTGAGTCAATTTTTATATATTAGCTTAATTTAGGATAAAAGATTTTGAGTCATAGGATAAAAATTGTATCTGTGACCTTTCAAGCCTATGACATTTTTATTCAAGACGTAGAGGCCAAGTCAAAAGAGATCACATCCTATGCCATGTTTCGTGCCTCATTTTCGTCATCAATAGTTAATGAATCTCTCAGTTATGAATGTCAATATTATGTTGAGCCTTGGAAATTTTTTACTAGGTGTTAAAATTTTTGTTAAGATATTTTGAATTTATATTTTTTCAAGAAAAATAGTTTGGTTTTTCCTAGATCGTTAGAACAACTTTCCCAGGACAATGGAATGAACAACTGTGTTCATTCGAATGATCTTATAACGAAGTCTCATTTTGGTTTGTGATGAATTCTCATTAGAAGTCACGTTTAAATGAGATGGATATATTGTTCCAACGAGATTGGTTTCGTTCGAACGACTAAAGTAGTTTTTGAAAAATACAGTTTTCTCTTGGCAGTTTTTCTCTTAATGCCCCAATAATTTTTCCATACATTTTTATAGTGTGAAGTGTAGTTTTCCACATGAAATTTTCACGCCTTTAGAGATAAAATTCTCTCTAAGAAGTTCATCCATGTTTATTAATCATTGGTGATTAATTTTTATAAACTCCAACCCAAGTTTACACCCAAGTATATTGATCAAAGTTTCTAAATGATATATGTTTGAGATCAACTTTTGGCATCAATTTTATGATTCTTTACATCATTGAGATTATTTCTTGCAGAGGATTCCGTGTTCGTTGGTGTACATAGGCTGGACTCTGTATGCGTGACAGTAGCAGTGCCCCATCAGTGGACTTCGAGACGTAAGTGGACTTCTGCATTGTCACTAGGCAGATGTTGAAGGAACGAAGGGCATCAAGGCTTGCGAGGGCGTTGAGTCATTGGGTAAGTCTTCTGTCATGTCTTTGTAGTAAATCCGTATTTAGTGAACTTGTGGATGGGCTGTCTGAGGTTTTTCCTATTGTGGGTTTTCCTCATACATCGCGGTGTTGTGGTTGTGTATTTTGTCTTGCAAATTCTCAACTAAATGCATGCTTTAGTTTAACAAGATAACATTGGTATAATCATAAAAATGGTGTAATTGTTGCTTAATTAATTTGGGTTGTGTATAACCTGAATTGAAGTTTTGTTTTAAAAAATTTAATTTAATTTGAAGAAATTAAAAATTAAAGAAATTTCCCTTTACAAAGTGGTATCAAAACTTATTAATTTAAGGAAAATTCACACTTTCAAGTGATATCATAGCGAGTGCACTAAATTATTGCGTTAGATCTTTTTAGGTTTGAATATGGAAAATTTATCATTTTTGAGTTTTATTTAAAATTTTTGATGGTTCTAACTACGCATACTGGAAAACGCGTATGGTGTCAGCACTTAATTCCTTAGATTATCGAGTTTGGTAAGCGGTTGTTAGAAGGTGGTCCTCACCAACGTGTTTAGTAGGAGAAGTCCATGTTCCTAAACCCATAGAAAGATGGAGTGAGGATGAGCATAAGATAGAAAACTATCATTCACGTTGTTTAAATGATCTTTTTAGTTCGGTCACACTGGAGGAGTTCCGCTGTATTATGAGACGTGAAATGTTTAAGGAGGCATGTCACATACTCCAACTCACTTGCGAAGGTAGAGGTGTTGTTAAGGCTTATAAACTTCAAAATCTCACCACTTTATTTGAAACCATTAGGATGCTAGAAAGTGAGTCTTTTGATGAAATCTATGCTAGATTGTCCGATATTATGAATTCTTTTTTTAATATGGGAGAGAAAACTCGAAAACCGTGTCATAAAGAAACTTTTGAGGTCATTACCCAATAGGTTTAATCCAAAAGTGACCGTGTTGAATTCTTTAGGCACTTTAGACTCTACGGAACTAGAAGAGCTTGTAGGTGACTTAGAAACCTATGAACTTGACATGTTTACTTCCAAGGATGTGAATTGAAGGATAAGGGAATTGCTTTGAAAGCCCGAAAGGAGGAAATACCTATTTCGAATGATGTGTCTGATATCGACTCGGGTGATATAGCTATGTTTGCCAAGAAAATTTTCAAAGTTCAATAAAGATAAACTTAAAAATGATTATAAGAAATTTGATAAATCTAAGTATAACAAAGTCGAGAAACTCCCCCAAAATCGTAATGATGATCTTAAGAGGGATAAGTCGAATAAATGTTTTGGTTTTAAGGGTTATGACCATAGGACAACTGAGTGTCCCACTAAACTAAGAAAGGAGGGCAAGAAACCTATTGCATATAATGCCACCCTCAGTGACAGTGAGCTGGAAGAGGCACCCGATTCTCCCATTGAGCACAACATCACCGCGTTTATGGGTACACTACACCAAAAACAGGAAACTGACACAGTTTAAAACAGTGCCAGACGCAATCTGGCCCGGTTCAAAATTGTGCCAGAGTCAGGCGTGCCAGTTTTTCTGGCTCAGTTTAAAATCGTGCCAGATTTTCCAAACTGGCACGCTTTAAAACTGTGCCAATTTTTTTATCTGGCACGCTTTTGACACGCTTTTAAACCGTGCTAGATATTAAATCTGGTACGCTTTTGGCACATGCCGAAACCGTGCCAAATTGTCTATTTTCTGGCACACTTTTGGCACGGTTATACAGCATGCCAGATTGTTTTATAAGCGTTCTCATTTTTATAAATTGGCACGGTTTTGGCACAGTTTAAAACCATGCCAGATTTTACAATTAATAAAAAAAAAAATAATAATAATAGGAAACAAATTTGGAAAATCTGCAAATTTCAAATCTGATAGGATAAATATTTATTATTTGTAAAAAAAAATCAAGAAAATTCACAAATTATGAATATCGCATGTTATTGATAAACTAATGTGCATACAAACTTCACAAAATTACAAGAGCTAATAGTTCCCAGATCAAAAAAAAAAATTAGGCAGAGTTTCCTCTATTTTTTTAGCATTCCAAAACCTGCTAACATAAAATCTACCCATATAAAGGCCGCACGACCATAAAAGTCGACAATAAAACTACTATGGCTAGTACGACCATAACACAAAAAATAAAACTACTAAAGCCTTCTCGGCCATAACACAAAAAATAGAATCCTAAATACTAACGACACTAAATGAATAATCCCTTTGTTGTAAAGCATTAATTTTTTCGTGTGTTCCAAGTGGATAAAAGCTAGCGATCAAATGTCATCCTACAAAAAAAATAAGACACAAAAAAATACGATATTAGTAACCAAGTCATTTTTAAAAAAATCGTATTCAAGCAGAAAAAATGCATATACGAGTCACAATTATTATTATATTCTCAACGGCCTGTTTAAGGGTTGATTTGAGTTTTCACCCTCTAACGACTTGTTTTTAAGTTTAAGTGTTGATTTTTGCAAATTATCGTCATATTCTCAAACGAGGAGACCCGAGACTACGCGGTCAGTTCCTACAAGTTACATTGGTCCCGTGCGAGGTGTTCGTGCCACCTATAGGGTCGTTTGGGGGATGGTTTGGATTTTCACCCTCTAACGTCTTGTTTTTAAGTCCAAGTGTGATTTTTACATATTATCATCATATTCTCAAATGGGGAGACCCAGGACTACGCGGTCAGTTCCAACATGTTACATTGGTCCCGTGCGAGGTGTTCGTGCCTCCTACGGAGTCGTTTGTGGGCTGGTTTGGATTTTCACCCTCTAACGGCTTGTTTTTAAGTTTAAGTGTTGATTTTTATTCTCAAACCGGGAGACCCGAGAGTACGCGGTCATTTCCTACAAGTTACATTGGTCCCGTGCGAGGTGTTCGTGCCTCTTACGAGTCCGTTTGGGGGCTGGTTTAGGTTTTCACCCTCCAACGGCCTATTTTTAAGTTGAAGTGTTAATTTTTGCAAATTATCGTCATATTCTCAAACGGGGAGACCCGGGACTACGCGGTCAGTTCCTACAAGTTACATTGGTCCCGTGTGAGGTGTTCGTGCCTCTTACGGGGTCATTTGGGGCTGGCTTCAGTTTTCACTCTCTAACGGCTTGTTTTTAAGTATAAGTGTGATTTTTAAAAATTATCGTCATATTCTCAAACTGGGAGACCTGGGACTACGCGGTCAGTTCCTACAAGTTACATTGGTCCCGTACGAGGTGTTCGTGCCTTCTACAAGGTCGTTTGGGGGCTGGTTTGTATTTTCATCCTCTAACGACTTGTTTTTAAGTTTAAGTGTTGATTTTTATTCTTAAACCGAGAGACCCGAAACTACGCAGTTAGTTCCTACAAGTTACAATGGTCCTGTGCGAGGTATTCGTGCCTCCTGCGAGGTCGTTTGGGGGCTGGTTTGGATTTTCACCCTTTAACGACCTGTTTTTAATTTTAAGTGTTGATTTTTGCAAATTATCTTTATATTCTCAAACTGGGAGACCCGGGACTACGTGGTCAGTTTCTACAAGTTACATTAGTCCCGTACAAGGTGTTCGTGCCTCCTACGGGGTCGTTTGGGGGCTGGTTTGGGTTTTCACCCTCTAATGGCTTGTTTTTAAGTTTAAGTGTGATTTTTATAAATTATCATCATATTCTCAAACCGGGAGACCCGAGACTACGCAGTCAGTTCTTACAAGTTACATTGGTCCCGTCCGAGTTGCTCGTGCCTCCTACGAGGTCGTTTGGGGGCTGGGTTGGGTTTTCACTCTCTAACGACTTGTTTTTAAGTTTAGGTGTTGATTTTTATTCACAAACCGGAAGACTCGAGACTACGCGGTCAGTTCCTACAAGTTATATTTTTCCCGCGCGAGGTGTTCGTGCCTCCTACGGGGTCGTTTGGGGGCTGGTTTGGGTTTTCACCCTTTAACGACTTGTTTTCAAGTCTAAGTGTGATTTTTACAAATTATCATCATACTCTCAAACCGGGTAACCCGGGACTACGCGATCAGTTCCTACAAGTTACAATTGTTTCGTGCGAGGGGTTCGTGCCTCTTACGGGGCCGTTTGGGGGCTGGTTTGGGTTTTCACCCTTTAACGACATATTTTTAAGTCTAAGCGTGATTTTTGCAAATTATCGACATATTCTCAAACCGGAAGACCCGAGACTACGTGGTCAGTTTCTGCAAGTTACATTAGTCCCGTGCGAGGTGTTCATGCCTCCTACGGGGTCATTTGGGGGATGGTTTGGGTTTTCACCCTCTAACAGCTTGTTTTTAAGTTTAAGTGTTGATTTTTATTCGCAAACCGGAAGACCCAGGACTACGCGGTCAGTTCCTACAAGTTACATTGGTCCCGTGCGAGGTGTTCGTACCTCCTACGAGGTCGTTTGGGGGCTGATTTGGGTTTTCACCCTTTAACGGCCTGTTTTTAAGTTTAAGTGTTAGTTTTTGCAAATTATCATCGTATTCTCAAAATGGGAGACCCGGGACTACGCGGTCAGTTCCTACAAGTTACATTGGTCCCGTGCGAGGTGTTCGTGCCTCCTACGGGGTCATTTGGTGGCTGGTTTGGGTTTTCACCCTCTAATGGTCTGTCTTCAAGTCAAAGTGTGATTTTTGCAAATTATCATTGTATTCTCAAACGGGGAGACCCGGGACTACGCGGTCAGTTCCTACATGTTACATTGGTCCAGTGCGAGGTGTTCGTGCCTCCTACGGGGTGTTTGGGGGCTGGTTTGGGTTTTCACCCTCTAACGGCTTGTTTTTAAGTTTAAGTGTGATTTTTGCAAATTATCGTCATATTCTCAAACCAAGAGACCCGAGACTACGCGGTCAGTTCCTACATGTTACATTGGTCATGTGCGAGGTGTTCGTGCCTCCTACAAGGTTGTTTGGGGGCTGGTTTAGGTTTTCACCCTTTAACGACTTGTTTTTAAGTTTAAGTGTTGATTTTTATTCGCAAATCGGAAGGCCCGAGACGACGCTGTTAGTTCCTACAAGTTATATTTGTCCCGCGCGAGGTATTCGTGTCTCCTACGGGGTCGTTTGGGGGTTAGTTTGGGTTTTCACCCTTTTACAGCTTGTTTTTAAGTCTAAGTGTGATTTTTGTAAATTATTGCCATATTCTCAAATCGGGAGACCCGAGACTACACGGTCAGTTCCTACAAGTTACATTGGTCCCGTGTGAGGTATTCGTGCCTCCTACGGGGTCGTTTGGGGGCTGGTTTGGGTTTTCACCTTTTAACGACCTGTTTTTAAGTTTAAGTGTTGATTTCTGCAAATTATCATCGTATTCTCAAACCGGGAGACCCGGGACTACGCGATTAGTTATTACAAGTTACATTGGTCCCGTGCGAGGTGTTCGTGCTTCCTACGGGGTCGTTTGGTGGCTGGTTTGGGTTTTCACCCTCTAACGGCCTGTTTTTAAGTCAAAGTGTGATTTTTGCAAATTATCATCGTATTCTCAAACCGGGAGACCCGGGACTACGCGGTCAGTTTCTACAAGTTACATCGATCCTGTGCGAGGTGTTCGAGCCTCCTACGGGGTCGTTTGAGGGCTGGTTTGGGTTTTCACCCTTTGACGGCCTGTTTATAAGTTTAAGTGTTGATTTTTGTAAATTATCATCATATTCTCAAACGGAAAGACCTGAGACTACACGGTCAGTTTCTATAAGTTATATTTGTACCGCGCGAGGTGTTCGTGCCTCCTACGGGGTCATTTGGGGGCTGGTTTGGGTTTTCACCCTCTAACGGCTTGTTTTTAAGTTTAAGTGTGATTTTTGCAAATTATCGTCATATTCTCAAACCGGGAGACCCGAGACTACGCGGTCAGTTCCTACATGTTACATTGGTCCCGTGCGAGGAGTTCGTGCGTCCTACGGGGTCATTTGGGGGGTTGGTTTGGGTTTTCACCCTTTAACGGCATGTTTTAAAGTCAAAGTGTGATTTTTGCAAATTATCATCGTATTCTCAAACCGAGAGACCCGGGACTACGCGGTCAGTTCCTACAAGTTATATTTGTACCGCGCGAGGTGTTCATGCCTCCTACGGGGTCGTTTGGGGGCTGGTTTGGATTTTCACCCTTTAACGGCTTGTTTTTAAGTTTAAGTGTTGATTTTTGCAAATTATCGTCATATTCTCAAACTAGGAGACCTGGGACTACGCGATCAGTTCCTAAGTGTTACATTGGTCCCGTGTGAGGTGTCATTATATGCTTAAATTTGATAAGAATGAATATAATTAAACATGAACAACCCATAAAGGGTCCACACAACCACATTTGTTTTCCTTTAATGTTCTTCCTTTCAAATTGTATATCAAGAAAACAACAATCCACGTGAGAACATGTGCTCACAATCTGCTAGTCTTATTTTTAATAATGCACAGATCATGATACTCATAAATTGAACAAAATTGACATCCCATCCAATTAGAATAAAGAAACAAATCTAGTTCACACACACACATGGCTCTTTCCCCAATTCCCAGCACACACACCAAGGTAGAGCTCCTTGAATTTCATATAACGCAAGGGGTGATAGAAAGAGAGAAAGCTAAACATGAAGAAGCTCTTATTTTCATAAATATTACAATTCACAATACAAATACTGTTTTTATATGAAAAAACAAATTTCTAAATTAACTAAAATGGGCACAAATCACAACAAGACCAATTTTATCTACACCAAAATTACCACAATTTTCAATGATGACCACAACACCTAAGGTAAAACAAATACTGATTTTTTTAGTAATAAGAGAAAAGCAAAAATTAACTAAGAATAAAAATAAATAATTCATTCCCATTTGAGAGAGAGAGAGACTGACAATGGGGGTATTGGTAACATGCACCTTTGGCAAGAAACAAACTCAGATCGGACCTTTGGCAATGGCCTCACCTATCCACCTTCGAATCTCCACCCTCCATCGACTTGCTAGGATTCGACCCTTCTCTCCGATCTCGGTATCAACGATTCAGCCTGGGCCACGTGGTGACCGTGACCCTTCCTCCGTCGGAACGAACCCGATTTCGGTGACCCATTCCGCCTGCGCCATGGTGATGATGGAGGCTCCGTGGTTTTGTGGATGGAGGTGTGGAGGATGATGGATCAGGGCATGGAGGATGACGGATTGGGGAGAGAGAGAGAGACGCTTAGGTTAGATTGAGGTTGAGGAGAGAGAGAGAGTTAGGTGAGAATGAGTTTGGTCCCGACTAAAAATTGGGGGATTTATTTTTTTAATTAAGCGTACCCATATTTAGCACGGTTTAAAACTATGCTATATTTTGGCACTGTTTTAAACCGTGCCACTTTATGCTAAAATCGTGCCAAATTCTGGCACGATTTAAAATTGTGCCAGAATCTCCTTGCCACAGCGTGCCAGATTAGCATTTTTGGTGTAGTGGTAGTCATATGAGAATTGATGATGAATCATTTCATGAAGATATTTCATTGTATGACACTTTCGAGGCCATTGTTTGTGAATCTCATGCGTTTGATGGTAAAGTGAGAGGAGAAGAGTGTGAGAATGAAGAGGAGGAGAGTGAACTCCAAGTTTCCTTCCGTGAGTTATATGGGTAATCGTTGAAATTGAAAAAGGCTAACTTGAAGTTGGAAGCTAAGATGAAAGAACATGTCGTAGGTAATGGTGAAAGTATTTTAATTGAAGATCTTAGGGTACATGAAAGGACTCTTTGATAGAAGCTAGACTATGTTGAAGGCGAGAAATATAGCGTTCGAGGTTTAATAGAGGCTGTGAAGAAAGATCTTCTTAAGTTTGAATAGACTATAAGCTTTCTTGAGTCTAAGATAGTGGAGCTTGAAGGTAAATTGAGAGACTCGAGTCGGGTCAAGTTTAATTTAGAGTCTAAGTTCAAAAAATTAGATAAGATATTAGGCACTCTTTTTCAGAACTATACTTTCAATATTTTCATCCAGACTACGTCGACTAAACCCTCTATCAAATGCATGAGGTGATACATTAAAGTCGTGTAGGGAGACGCTCACTAGCATTCAGTGCTATAAAAGAGGGATATCATTGGTCGTATATGCAGAAACACACGTTTGCTAATGTTCAAAAGTGCAATAAATTCCAACTCTTCTCACCATGACTACATCAACCTACCGGTGACTTTATGTCTCTTATAAACCTTTGGGCATTTATGCAATGGGTAATGAACATTGTTGGTCCACTACCCCTTGAGTTCAGTAAAAATAAGTTCCTTCTGGTCAACATAAAATATTTTTCCAAATTGGTGGAAGGAGAACCACTGACAAACATTCGATACGTAGACATGACTAGATTTATCTGAAGGAACATCATAACTAGTTTTGGTATTCCTCGGATCATCATAATGGACAATGGGACTCAGTTTGGAAGTAGTATTTTCCGAAGTTTTTATGATGAGCACAATATCAAGCACTATTATAGTTCGGTGGCCTACCACCAAAGCATTGGGCAAGCAGAAGCTTCCAACAAAATAGTCATCCGCGGTATAAATAAGAGGTTGGAAAAAGCGAAGGTTGCATGGATCAACCAACCCCCTCATATATGCCCAGGATATCAATTGAGGAAACAACCTTATCCCTAGAATGTGGAATAGAAATTGTCATTCCATTAGAAATATGCCTGCCAACCATAAAGTCCTTCCTACTCGGCCAAGATCTCAACAGCGAAGCGATTAGATTAGAACTTAACCTAGCTTACGAGAAAAGAGAGTTAGAGCTTATAAATCTTGACTCCTATAAATAGCAGTTAGCCAAATAATATGACAGGGGTTCAAGGCAAGGAGATTCAAGGTCGAGGATTACATGTGAAGGAAGATTGTGTTCAACGTATGGAAGCCCTCAGACGGAAAATTAGGGCCAAATTAGGAAGGCCCATTCAAAGTTATCAAAGATGACTTACAGGAGCCTACCACTTAGAAATAATGTAGGGAAGGGAAGTTCCTCGAACTTGGAAGGCAACCAATATCCAGAAGTTTTACTTTTGAGCTTAAATTTATATCAGTGTTGAGTTATTTTTTAGATATTCTTTTAGACTTTTCGTACTTTTTTCATTATGTTTGAAAATCTCTTTGCATTGTTCAAAGTGGCAAGCAATGATTATTTAATAAAGAATATTGATTGGTCAATTGAATTACATTTGGCATATTCTCTATCATTACAACGATTTTCTTCTTTTAAACGTATTCTTCAAGACCAACTGGCTCATCGATCGAAGACCACCATTTGGTCACCAAAGACCACTATTTTAAATGTTTTCTTTTAAGGTTGATTAATTGTTCGACTAAATACCATCATTGATTGTAATAGTGGAATATAAACTGACTGATTGGCCGACCATTGACCAAGCTCACCCAAAAATTTTAGCGATTAATAAAATATGAAGCAATTGCTCATTGTCGATGAAAGGCCTACCGGGTAACCCTAGGCACCTATGATCGACCAAGTTGGAAAAAGGTCCTAACTAGGAGATGACCCCACAAGCGAGTGCATTTTGGCTTTTCTAGCTCTAAGCTTAAGGTCTGATGTGACGACGTCACCTAAAAGATAAGACGAGGCACGACACAACATAAAGGAAGGAAAATGTAAATTTTCCATTAATACTTAAAGTTATTAGAAGGAAAATAAATAAGTTAATAATTTACAATGAATAAGTAAATACAAATTGATTAGTTGCATGACCTAAACAACTCTTCCTTTGAAGGTCCAAATTCAGTAGGCGAAATATCTAACACAGAAGGTCGAATGGTGTCGACTAAATTCCTAATTCTCGATGACCGTTCAGGAGAAAAGATGTTGAGCAAGTGTGGAGGTCTGTAAAGCCCATCATCACCATCAAGACCATAGTCTCCTCGATACTTCATTATTAAGCTAATAGGAGTGTCATTTATTAATCTCCACGAAGCATTAAGCTACTAAGAAGGATTTTAAGAATCGGGGAAATCGAGATCATACTAGTACTATAATTTGGAATCCTTTTGCACCTTGGAGATTTCTAAGGCATTGAGCTAACCATTCAAATAGGCAATGTTCTGAGCACCACTTAGAGCAATAACCAAACTGAGAAGAGCCTCATCATATCCATCCATCCAAACTTGGCGAGGTTGCTTGTGGAATTGGAATATGAGGTAATCAAGCTTCTCGAATAGGCTCTTGATGGTCATTCCCTTATCATGAAAATACTTGTTAGTCTTCTCCAACTCCCTCCCCAGCCGACCATTTTCCTTTTCATGAGAGGAGGACAAACTTTTGATGGTCGCATCCTTATTATGCGAGGAACTTTAGGACTTCTCCAGCTATTTGTGACACCCCTACTAATTAAATACTGGGTAGCTACTCCTTTATTGAATTAATATAAAATGCCAAGTTGGTTCAGTTCATAGCATCACTGTCGAAAAACGCTTTAATAATTTCTAGCCACCTAATATTTAAAAAGTGAGTTGTCAATTTTAATTAAATCCGATTAACATGCAATAAGTAAATTACGAAGTGCTAACATAACCACCACAACATAATGACAATGGAATAACCATAAAATAGTAATGAGTTGGGAGGAATACTCCTCACAACAATCCAAATACAGGAATAAAAAAATACTAAGTCTGCATCACTAAATAAATTACAACCCAAAATCTGATATAACTGGACAAATAAAGTGTCTAAAAGAAATGGGGCGACATGCCCAAACAGATGAGAAAAATCTGATAACATAGAGTCAAGATCGAAAGTGGAGGCGTCTACTGTCAAGGTCCTGTAACTTCCACGACAGCTACAGTACGTCACCTGAATGGAACTCCTATGCTTGGTGTCCTTGTGGCTGGGCACCTAAAAGGTTTTTACAAGAAAATATATTTGGAAGAAAACGGGTCAGAGCCCGAGTGTGAAAATAGTTTAAAATATAGCAAGTGTTTTAACGACATTAAACAATGAATGCAAAATACATGTTAGGACGTGCTCTCACATGAAATACTCACCTCTCGACTATCTGTGCACTCCTAACGTATCCGTAACCAAATCTAGTTATTCTACTATCAAACTACTCCACTTCAATATTTGGTGTTTACTAAACTAATCATGGTTTAATTCCCAACGCCTTTATATAAACTGGGAGTTTTACTTTCATTTGATTCTCGGAATTAATTATAACAATTTCTAAGCGTTTTCCCATTTTTAATTCTACAAAGATGTTACATTAATTCTCACTTGCACTTATATAAACAGTTCGCTTCAATATTTTAATGCATCAATCTTCTCATAATTATACAATACTGGCACCCCTAGACTAAGCTGTGGTGCGCACATACTCTGCTATCCAATCCTAGTACATCACGTACATAAGGATCACGTGTTTCAAATATCTCAGGAACCGTTTTGACAAGTAACAAACACACATAGTGGAGGCGAACATAGTTCACATCACATGGGTCACGCACATACCTACGCTCCCATGATCAGCAGACTTATTAATTTCTTAATAAGTCTTTCTCTGACCTATGTCCTCGAGGTACCAATCTAAATCCCCCACCCCCCCGTAGGCACACAAAGATTAGATGGCCCTGAATCGAACGCCGACCTCCCGTGATAGCAAGCATGGTAGGTATGTTATACACAGATAACCACATATACTAAGCATTCACACTTCTTAGATATTTCAGTATATTAATAGAGGAATACTTCTCATTCTTATCCGATCATTTACTATTATACATTTATAAGTTCCCGTTTTAAATGCATTAGAGTTGTCAACTCTTCTCACATCGTAATTAGGTACTCGTTTCCAAATCCACAATTGTCCCCCGGTTTACTATAAGATTCTAAGTTCTACACTTCAACGTACCTAAATTATCACAATTACACCCACTAGTCGATAAGGGAAGGTTAATTCTTCGTTAATTAAGTCTACGGGACATTTGAAATAAAATCAGGCCCAAAAAGGCCATTCTGTCAATTCGTTAGAAGTCTCGTTCGAACGAGTGTCATTCGAACGAAAGGCTTCGAACGAACTACCAACTCATTAGAAGGGATAATGTCATCTCGATATAAACTCGTTCGAACGAGGTCGTTCAAACGACCTGAGCAGGTCTCCTAACGAGTTGGCCGAACACGCCCAGAAATCTGCGAAATCCATTTTTCTTCCCTTTTCTCCTTTCTAAATCCATCCTATGATCATCCAAACTAAGTTTTAATGTGTGTAAGCTACACTAAGTCCTCCTTGGTCACTCTTTAACATACATATGGGGTCAATACCTCCTAGATCAACATGTAATCATCATAATTCCCAAATCTTGTCCCAAACCCTATAAACATGAACACATAATTTAATGTCTACAACTATTTCTTATAAATCCGTTTTTAAATCATCAATAAATATATTTTGGATATGAAATTCGTTCATAACTTATTCTACATGCGGTCCTCATATAGGATTACGATTTCTATCTCCAATTTCATGGGTTTTCATCAAACTTTCAATACGAGATATGTATTCAATTCTAAGCATGGAGGAAACATTCACTTGAATTTATGTAATTAAACCACTTACCTTAGATGTTCTAATCTGATGTTGAAGGATGAAGGTAGATTCTCCTCTTTCTCTCTATAGAATTTTCTCCCAAGGATGGTGATGGTGGCTAGGGTTTCTTTTGGAACCTCTTAGGACTCTCTCTTTAACTCCCGTAGCCCACTACTTGATAAATGCTGAATAATGGACTTAGTGGGTTCATTACTAATATAAAATTAACCTCTAAAATTCGTGGGTTTTAATTCCCATATTTTTAAAATTACCAAACTACCCTTTTGGGTTGCCGGTATGGCCTAAAAATGCCCCGGGACCCAAACTAAACCCCCGGCTAGTGTTTTCTGACTATTTCGACCCTTCCGAACACGTTGGCGCACTCAAAATGACCATTAAGTTGATAAAAATATAATTCACTTTTTAATTTACATAATTTCGTTCCTGACGCGACTGACACGCACGTCCCAACTTAAGTGTCCAAATTGTCGTATTTCAGTCTCGCGATAACTTTAATATTTTCAATACTCATGAACTTTTCAATTTATTTTAACATCATAATCAAATACCAACTCACATCTCACTAGTATTTATATCCGAATTAATTCCCAATTAATTCTCATTTAATTTAATTAATCCTTTAAATAATAATCAATAAAATTACGGGGGTATTACATACTTCCCCCCTAATAACAGAATTTCGTCCCGAAATTCAGAACTAAAGAATACCTGGTAAAAATAACTCCGGATAGCACTCGCGCATTTCATCCTCGCGTTCCCATGTGGACTCCTCGGTATTATGATGTCGCCACTGCACACGTACTAACGGTACTATCTTCGACCTCAGTTTCCGCTCGCTTCGGTCCAAAATAGCAATCGGCCCCTCCTCGTAGGAACTATCGGGCTGAAGATCGATGTCCTCCAAAGCAATGTGAGTATGGGCCAAATCATCCCTAAGATATTTCCTTAGCGAGGAAATATGGAACACATCATGAATCCTATGCAAGTGCTCCGGTAACCCAAGTCTATACGCAACTGGCCCAATACACTCGATGATAGGAAATGGCCCCACATATCTTGGTGCCAGTTTCCCCTTCTTCCCAAAACGCATGATCCCCTTCATAGGAGATAATCTGAGTAACACTTGGTCCCCCACTTTGAATTCTCTGAAGAACCTCTTGGCATCAGCATATCTCTTCTGCCGGTCATGAGCTACCCGAATACGACTCCGTATCATCTCTATCCTCGTCGAAGTATCCTGAATCACTTCCGGCCCAAGGAGTTTGTTATCCCCCACCTCTAACCAACATGCTGAGGAACGACAAGGTCTACCATACAATGCCTCAAATGGAGCCAAGCCAATGGTGAATTGGTAGGAGTTATTATAGTTAAACTCCACCAGTGGAAGGTACTGCTCCCAACTACCTCCAAAGTCTAGGATGCACATACGCAACATGTCCTCCAACATCTGATTTGTCCGCTCTATTTGCCCATCAGTCTGCGGGTGATAAGACGTACTCAGCCTCAACTCTGTACCCATGGCCTCCTGGAAACTCTCCCAAAATTGTGAAACAAATATCTTGTCTCGGTGAGACACAATATTTAGAGGCACCCCGTGAAGTCTCACTATCTCTGCAATGAAAATCTGGGCATACTGTCCCGTAGTGTAATCTGTCCTTACAGGTAGAAAATGAGAAACTTTGGTCAACCGGTCCACAATTACCCATATGGAATCGTAACCCCTCTGTGACGTAGGTAACCCCGTGATAAAGTCCATGGATATGCTCTCCCATATCCACATCGGAACCTCTAACGGCTGTAGAAATCCTGCCGATTTTTGATGGTCCACCTTTACTAGCTGACAAGTGGCACATTTAGAAACAAACACGGCAATATCTCTCTTCATCCCGCTCCACCAGTACTATCGTCTTATGTCTTGGTACATTTTGTCCCCACCAGGGTGTACCACGAACCGTGAACCGTGCGACTCTGCCATTACCTCGTGTCGCAAGTCTTCCCCTTTCGGAACGACCAGTCTCCCATTGAAGCGTAATCCCTCGTCTGAGCTAATGGTGTAGGACTCAGCTCCCTCTGCTAGTAATCAAAATATCTGCTCCTGACAGAACGAGTCATTTTCCTGGGCCTTTACCACTCTCGCAACAATCTGAGGTGTAATAGTCATCACAGACATGAACGATCGGGCCACTGCATCCTGGTGTCCCAACTCCTTCCACTTAGCTTTTCACACCTCGGCCAGCTCATCTACTGGCCTACGGCTCAACGTGTCTGCTACCACGTTAGCCTTCCCTGGGTGATACTGGATATCTAACTGATAATCCTTCACAAACTCAAGCCACCGACGTTGACGCATATTCATCTCCTTCGGCGTGAAGAGGTATTGTAGGGAATTGTGATATGTGAACAATCGAAATTTCTCCCCTAGGAGATAGTGTCTCCAAATCCGAAGAGCGAATACGACTGCCGCTAACTCCAAGTCGTGTGTGGGGTAATTCCTCTCGTGAGGCTTAAGCTTACGCGAAGCATAAGCTAAGGCCTGACTCTCCTGTTGCAGCACACCTCCAAGTCCTTGTAAGGACGCATCGGTGTAGACTAAATACTCAACTCCCGGTCTAGGCAATGCTAACACATGCGCTGAGGTCAACTTGTCCTTTAGCTCATCTAATGCCAACCGATTGGCATCGCTCCAGATGAATAACACACCTTTGCGAGTCATATGTGTTAAAGGACCCGCTATCTTTGAGAAACCCCGAATAAACCTCCTGTAGTATCCTGCTAGGCCCAAGAAACTACGGATCTCAATCGGTGTTGTGGGCTGTCCCTACTCCCTCACTGCGGATACCTTCCCCGGATCAACAGATATCCCCCGATCTGAAATGATATGCCCCAAAAGTTGAACCTCCTTCAGCCAAAACCCATACTTCTCATACTTTGCATAAAGCTCGTTCTGACGCAACGTCTGCAAAACCTGTCTCAAATGCTCGGCATGCTCCTCTTCTGACTGGGAGTAAACCAGAATGTCATCAATAAAGACAATGACGAACTGGTCTAGGAACTCTCTGAACACCCTATTCATCAAGTCCATAAACACGGCTGGAGCGTTGGTCAAGCCAAAAGGCATAACCTGAAATTCATAAGAACCATATCGCATCAAGAAAGCAGTCTTCGAGACGTCCTATTCCCTGATACGCAACTGATGGTATCCCAATCGCAAATCAATATTTGAGAAGATGCAAGATCCCCTCAACTGGTCAAATAAGTCATCGATTCGGGGCAACGGATATTTTTTCCATATCATGACTTTATTCAACTCCCGGTAATCTACACATAATCTCAATGATCTATCCCTCTTCTTTACGAACAACACAGGGGCACCCCATGGAGAAGTACTCCTTCGGATTAACCCTTGACTCAATAATTGGTCTATCTGATCCCTTAGCTCTCTCATCTCCACTGGAGCCATACAGTACGGTGCGTGGGCAATTGGCCGAGTGCCCGACGTCAAATCGATAACAAAATCAATCTCTCGATTAGAAGGTAATCCAGGTATGTCCTGAAATACATCAGCAAACTCCCTCACGACTGGAATCGAATCAAGTGGTATCACCAATTCCTTAGAGGTATCCTCCTCTATATAGTACAAATGAGTGGACGATCCTCCCTCAGGGCGAGGCAGCGCCACTAAAAATATCTTCTGCCCGAGAATGGCAAAAATAATACTCCTACTGAAACAATCAATCATAGATCGGTATGCAACTAGCCAATCGATACCAATAATCGTATCGTACTCAGTCATCTCTAATACTAACATATCAGTAGGTAAAATAAATATATACCCACACCTCTACAAATAAGGAAAATCACAGAACCCCTACTCAACGATGAATCTACACAAATAATTGAGCTCTCTGCAGTGTCTAACAACCCCAAAGTGCGTGAAAATCTCGTGGCAATGAAACAGTCTGTGGCCCCCGTATCAAATAAAATATGCCCCATAGTCCCCTGAATAGAGAACAAACCCTCAATAGCAGGTGGATCCCGTGGGACGGCGGCCTGCTGGAGCTGATACACTCTCCCATACTGAAGCTGTCCTTGCTGAACTGGGACCGCTGGAATGGGTGGTAATGCTTCCATCTGTGGTGGTGCTGGGAGGGCAGCGGGAAACACAGGCCTCTGTGGCTCATGTCGAGCATCCTACTGCTGCTGCTGTGGGGCCCTGCCCCTATCAGGACAATCCTGGCATTTGTGTCCAATCTTTCCACACACGAAGCGCTTCCCCAAGAAGTTTCCCCCTCGCTGTCCCTGCTGCCCTCGACCCTGATGGCTGTTACCATTTCTACCTTGACCATGCTGGCCCTGCTGAAACTGCTGCTGCTGACTAATCTGGCCCTCCTGGCCCTGATGGCCGTTCTGACCCTGATGGCCATGTCTGAAACCTCCCTGACCATTCCTGAAACCCATAGATCTGAATCTCTTAGGATCCCCCTATTGGGAGCCCTGATCACCCTGCCTGTGCTGACCCTGAGCAGATTGTGGACCGCTGGCACCATTTCCCCCGATCCTGCCCTGATGGCTGGACTCTCCTGATCTCTTACTCTATGACAAGTGAAAGCGGTGATCCTGGCAGTGAAGCAGTGCCACGTTAACCACATCAGAATAAGTGGCCAACGAAAGATTTCCCAACAAATGCTGTCGCATCCTCCAAGTCAATCCGTCCATGAACTTCTGAATCTTCTTCTCCTCAGTTGGAATCTCACCAGGAACAATGTTCAAGAGATTAGTTGATTCGGCCTCGTACTCGGCCATGGTCCTCCCCTCCTTCTTCAGGTTCATTAACTTCCTCCTCATCTCAGTGTGAACAGCTGACGAAAAATATTTGCGGTCAAACCGCACCCAGAACTCCTGAATAGAAAGGGCATCCCTCTTCTCTGCGATGGTAATGGACTCCCACCACTGCAACGCTGATCCTACTAGCTTAAAAGTATCCATTATCTGCTTCTGAACATCCGTGCACTCGTACATCCTTAAGTGCCTCCGAATGTCCTTCCTCCACAGACTGGACACAACAATGTCGAAGCTACCTGCGAACTCCGGAGGGTGTGCTTTCTGAAAGGAATCACGAACGCGTTCCTAAGAAGACGGAAATGCCTGAGCCTAAACTGGCACGACAACCGACGCCTGGGGTGGTGCCTGCTGTACAATCGCTAGGGCGGCATTTACCGCTTGGGCTACAATAGCTGCAACCTCTGCGGCATTCATGGTGCCCGGAACTGGTGCAGGCTGTGGCTTGGGCTGAGCATCCCTAGGAACTCACTGTGCACGTTGTGGAGTCATCTAAAATGAGAGTAAAGTCTTATAAGTTCACAGTTATTATCTCAAAATAGCTAAAGAGCGAAGCATACACAAAATAATACAACAGTCCTAAAATATAGGGCTCTACATCAAAGAAAGCTCAGCGGAAACATAACAAGCCGTACAAATCCTAAGGACACTCGAACCTGATGCTCTGATACCACCTGTGACACCCCTACTAATTAAATACCGGGTAGCTACTCCTTTATTAAATTAATACAAAATGCCAAATTAGTTCAGTTCATAGCATCACTATCGAAAAACGTTTTAACAATTTCTAGCCACCTAATATTTAAAAAGTGAGTTGTCAATTTTAATTAAATCCGATTAACATGCAATAAGTAAATTACGAAGTGTTAACATAACCACCACAACATAATGACAATGGAATAACCATAAAATAGTAATGAGTCTAGAGGAATACTCCTCACAACAATCCAAATACAGGAATAAACAAAAACTAAGTTTGCATCACTGAATAAATTACAACCCAAATTCTGATATAACTGGATAAATAAAGTGTCTAAAAGAAATGGGGCGACATGCCGAACAGATGAGAAAAATTTGATAACATAGAGTCAAGATCGAAAGTGGAGGCGTCTACTGTCAAGGTCCTGTAGCTATCACGGCAGCTACAGTACGTCACCTGAATGGAACTCCTATGCTTGGTGTCCTTGTGGCTGGGAACCTAAAAGGTTTTTACAAGAAAATATATTTGGAAGCATACGAGTCAGATCCCGAGTGTGAAAATAGTTTAAAATATAGCAAGTGTTTTAACGACATTAAACAATGAATGCAAAATACATGTTAGGACGTGCTCTCACATGAAATACTCACCTCTCGACTATCTGTGCACTCCTAACGTATCCGTAACCAAATCTAGTTATTCTACTATCAAACTACTCCACTTCAATATTTGGTGTTTACTAAACTTATCATGGTTTAATTCCCGACAGCTTTATATAAAATGGGAGTTTTACTTTCATTTGATTCTCAAAATTAATCATAACAATTTCTAAGCGTTTTCCCAATTTTAATTCTACAAAGATGTAACATTAATTCTCACTTGCACTTATATAAACAGTTCGCTTCAATATTTCAATGCATCAATCTTCTCATAATTATACAATACTAGCACCCCTAGACTAAGCTGCGATGCACACATACTCTGATATCCAATCCCGATACATCACGTACATAAGGATCACGTGTTCCAAATCTCCTAGGAACCGTTTTGACAAGTAACAAACATACATAGTGGAGGCGAACATAGTTCACATCATATGGGTCACGCACATACCTACGCTCCCATGATCAGCAGACTTATTAATTTCTCAATAAGTCTTTCTCTGACCTATGTCCTCGAGGTACCAATCTAAATCCCCCCCGTAGGCACACAAAGATTAAATGACCCTGAATCGAACACCGACCTTCCGTGATAGCAAGCATGGTAGGTATGTTATACACAGATAACCACATATACTAAGCATTCACACTTCTTAGATATTTTAGTATATTAATAGAGGTATACTTCTCGTTCTTATCCCATCATTTAATGTTATACGTTTATAAGTTCCCGTTTTAAATGCATTAGAGTTGTCAACTCTTCTCACATCGTAATTAGGTACTCATTTCCGAATCCATAATTGTCCCCCGATTTACTATAATATTCTAAGTTCTACTCTTCAACGTACCCCAATTCTCATAATTATACCCACTAGTCAACAAGGGAATGTTAATTCTTCGTTAATTAAGTCTACGGGACGTTTGAAATAAAATCAGACCCAAAAAGGCCATTCTGTCAACTCGTTCGAACGAGGTCGTTCGAACGAGGTCGTTCGAACGAGGTCGTTCGAACGAGTGTCGTTCGAACGAAAGGCTTCGAACGAACTACCAACTCGTTAGAAGGGATACTGTCATCTCGTTAGAAACTCGTTCGAACGAGGTCGTTCAAACGACCTGGGCAGGTCTCCTAACGAGATGGCAGAACACGCCCAGAAATCGGCAAAATCCAATTTTCTTCCTTTTTCTCCTTTATAAATCCATCCTATGATCATCCAAACTAAGTTTTAATGTGTGTAAGCTACACTAAGTCCTCCTAGGTCACTCTTTAACATACATATGGGGTCAATACCTCCTAGATCAACATGTAATCATCATAATTCCCAAATCTTGTCCCAAACCCTATAAACATGAACACAGAATTTAATGTCTACAAATATTTCTTATAAATCCATTTTTAAATCATCAATAAATATATTTTGGATATGAAATTCGTTCATAACTTATTCTACATGCGGTCCTCATATATCATTACGATTTTTATCTCCAATTTCATGGGTTTTCATCAAACTTTCAATACGAGATACATATTCAATTCTAAGCATGGAGGAAACATTCACTTGAATTTATGTAATTAAACCACTTACCTTAGATGTTCTGATCTGATGTTGAAGGATGAAGGTTGATTCTCCTCTTTCTCTCTACAGAATTTTCTCCCAAGGATGGTGATGGTGGCTAGGGTTTCTTTTGGAACCTCTTAGGACTCTCTCTTTAACTCCCGTAGCCCACTACCTGATAAATGCTGAATAATGGACTTAGTGGGTTCATTACTAATATAAAATTAACCTCTAAAATTCGTGGGTTTTAATTCCCATATTTTTAAAATTACCAAACTACCCTTTTGGGTTGCCGGTATGGCCTAAAAATGCCCCGGGACCCAAACTAAACTCCCGGCTAGTGTTTTCTGACTATTTCGACCCTTATGAACACGCTGGCGCACTCAAAATGACCATTCAGTTGATAAAAATATAATTCACTTTTTAATTTACATAATTTCGTTCCTGACGCGACTGACACGGGCGTCTCAACTTAAGTTTTCAAATTGTCGTATTTCAGTCTCGCGACAACTTTAATATTTTCAATACTCTTCAAATTTTCAATTTATTTTAACATCATAATCAAATACCAACTCACATCTCGCTAGTATTTATATCCGGATTAGTTCCCAATTAATTCTCATTTAATTTAATTAATCCTTTAAATAATAATCAATAAAATTATGGGGTATTACACTATTCTCTAAGCTTTCTATTATCTTATTCAATGAAGGAAGATATTTATCTAGATTTCTTATCTGGTTGGGAATTATTGTCCCTCCCAAGCTCATCCCTCAAACCATCATTCTCCTTCTCAATAAGAGTAGTGACCTACCTTGCTCCTTAGAGGTCGACTTGTAGAATAAAAGTCTTCCTCGCTTGCAAAGACTCAATATTGGCTATAATCTATTCAAATCCACTTTCTTTAGCCAACTCGGCTAAATCCTTATCAAATTTAGCACTTAGACTGGCTAATGCTTCACTATGAGTGGCTTGGGTGGTACAAATCATGTTATACTTGACTGCATTATTTTCCAAAGTTTGATAAAAAAGTCAAAGCAGATTCGAGTAGGCCTCTTTTGTTTATAAGGATGCATTAGAGCCAAATATCTAGTCGAGATCATCAACGGCATCATAACTGATAGCAAAAAGTGTTCAATGCCTTTCTTCAAAGTCATTCTTAGAAAAGACGAGTGTTGAAAGTATTGCATCAAACTAAAAAACGATAAATGGTTGGCGATAAAAGATAAAGTATATATAGTATTACAAGATTTATGAATTGATTAAGTTTAAATGAACTTTGAATTGAATTAAAAATAGTCAATGGGGAAAACCCCTACATCGCAGATTAAAAACAAATAAGTGAAACATTTCCTGAACTATAAGGAGTTATCTCTCCTACCTTGGCCTTCTCAGTAGCTTGAACATAGTCTATATCCTCAAGTTAAGTCATCCCCTCTTTATCTTTCTCAGCATCCTAGATTTCCCCATGGATATCCTTATCCTTCTAAGAATCCTAGTAAGATAAGACCAATGCCATGCCAATTTTAGCATTGACAATATGAAGACAACAAAACTGTCGTTCGACCATCCCCTCATCATTATTATCATCTTCCATTATGATTGGAGGAGGTGGACCTGCTTCATGATCTTAAAATAGCTCACAGTCCTCAGCAATGTTTTCCTTATCAATGGAATTGTAAGGATATTTTTCTCATGTCCAACATGTTACATTTGTGTATGTCGTACACCGCTACATTTGTCACGTCACCTCAAGATCTCACTCGAAGGACTCAATCCAAATTTTGGGAATCTAGAATTCAACATCTCCATCATGTGTCCCTCATCTGCCTCAACGACTTCATGTTCCATGATTTTAGGGACTTTATGTAAGTGGTACGCAAGAGAAGTCAAAACAGTGCAACAAGGCTTGATAGGGAAGTTCAAGGGCAATCTGGTAATTTTACAGCCACCGTCCAGAGGACTGGTCAACTAAAAAGTTGAAGAGCTTGCCGCCACAAAGATACTGGAAGAAACGGTACCTCAATCCGCACTACAGTGAAAAAGTTATGGCCCTTTGAAAATGGAGATAATTCCAAGAAAAAACCTTGGAAATTTTGCTAAGTGTTTAAAGCCCCCTTCCAGCGAGTTTCCCTGAACCCAGCCCGAACCGGTTCGGGTACCCTGTACACTGGATAGAATTTTAGTGTTTTTAATTTGTGAAACTCTTCATTTGTTTTCCTATTTAAACCAACTTTGGGGGAGCAGTTTTGCAAGACTTTAGAAGACATTTTTGAGAGTCCCAATTACTCTAGTCTTCATATTTTTTGAGTCCCAAGACTCATGTTTTGATTCATATAATTTCCAAACCTTTGTTAATCTTTTTATGTAACCCAAGAACACAACTTTGGTTTGTTCAACCCTTGTGGAGAAGCCGTCCCTGTTCTTCATTGCTGACCACCTGGAGTTCCCGCGGAAGATTCCAGCCGACATTGTTTCTAGCCGTTGCTTTGAAGGTTCAACGAAGACACCGTGCGTTACACTTGTGGGTGATTATCAGGTTGTATGTAAGTCAATGGTCTTGTAAATTATTCAAAGTTCTAGAAATAAAAGGTTTTTCCCTGGGGGGATTTTTCCTTATAGATGTGTCGCATTATTTATATTTGATGGGTTGATTTAGATGCATGTTTAAGGGCTGATTTTATTTGATTTAAAAGTAGACTCTAATTAAATAAGGGTTACTTGGAAACTTCGAGTTTATTTTAAATCGATATTACACGTCTTTTCAAATTGGTATCAGAGCGGGTTACTCTAAATTATCGAGTGATCTTGATTTTGAAAGTTTTTCCCCTGATACAATTTGACTTCTCGCATCGTCAAATTGGTATCAGAGCAGGTTGCGCTAATTTATTGCGTATTACTATTATCCGCAAAATCGTGTGATATTGATTTTTTTGAAAAATCAGTTTTGTGAAAATCGCAATTTTTCGATGGAACACTTATCTAATTTGATGCCCCCTCCTGTTGGGACGAGTCACTGTTTTAACGATTTAAATAGTTTGAATTTGACGTTTGTAAGGAGAATTAAAGTTTTGGAAAAAGAAAATTCTCATTTTAAATCCGCAATGGATCCTTTGCAAACGATTCAAAATCAAAGAGATTTTTATCGTGAAAAGTTTGTTTCTTTGGACCATGAATTTAATGCTTTAGAATTGTCCAAAAAGGAGAGTGATGATAGGGTCCTATTTTTAGAAAAAGAATTAGAGGACCTTAAAAATTCGATGGTTGTGTTTGTGCCAAAGATGAAAAAATATTTTAATCAATGAATTTGTGGCACGTGAAGAGACTCTTAGGGAAAAGTTTTCTTTAATTGAGGGGGAGAGGGATACCCTTTTAGAAATTGTCAAAAATTTGAAAAAGCAATCCCTGTCTTGGGAAGAGTCTAATTTATTTCTTGAATCAAATATTTTGAAGTTGAAAAATGATTTAAACGATTCAAGTAGGTTTGATTGTGATGGTAATGGCTCATCTTGTTCTCATGCTTCTAGTGCTAAAGCCAAAACCATTATTTGTTTTAGAGGGTCAATTAATCCCAAGGACATTAGAAAAGATAACACTTTAGGTAACATTCCTCCCGTTTACACATGTTCACATTGTGGTAGGAAAGGTCACCTTAGGAGATTTCGTTTTGATCTTGGAAGATGTCCTAGGATGTTGAAGTCTAGTGTTTCCTTGGTTCCTAAATGCCCCACACATTGTTTCACATGTATTTGGGTTAGGAAATCACTTTTGGATACACTAGATTTTAGACAAGTTGATTCTCGTTTGCTTGCACATGATTCTTCTCTTGCCATATCATATAGATGAGTGTGTTTGCATATTTTTCATACGCTAATTATGCTTTTTGATATATGTTTGCTAGCGTTGTGACATGTACTTTTGGTATAGATTTTTTTATTTTTGGAAATATTTTGAAAAATACAAAAAGATTTTTGTTTTTTGTTTGCACCGTTTATGGATGAACACTTTGGATGACCGAGTCACAACATCATTTCATTTTTTTCATGTGACTATTTGATAGTGTTTTGAGACAATATGTCAATTCATCATTATGCTTTATAGTGTTTGGAGTCATTAAGATGTAATTAAGTGTTACTTCCTACATGTTTGACTCATGTTTCCTTTATTGCACACATGCACGGATCTGTTTGATTATTGTGCTTGTCTTATCACATGTTGGTTGGGTGTTTTCACTTCAATCCTGTCCATAAAATGAACCAAGCGCGATAAATTTTTATAAGGAAATTGTGCATATAAAAACCGTTTTGTGAGTTTATGTGCTTTGTTTGAAAACGGGGAAGGGTTGCGAAAGGTTCATTTTGCCTTTGCGAATACTAAGCCACCGTTTAAATTGGACCTAAAAATGGAGGAATTTTATTATCCGGGGTCCAAAGAGGTTTAAAAGAGCCTGAAAAAGTTTAAAGGCAATAAAAAGAAATTCATGCCAAATTATGGGCCATTTAGGTTTTTGCACCAATTCTCCAATGTTTGAGAATTTAGTTTATACACCTCTAAAAGAAAATATATATGAAGGAGTTTGGTTGGAGATTTTAAAAACGGGTTTGCACATCCTTGAATTGCTTGAATATGTGCAACATAGTTTTGGACGTTATTGGTGTGAAAATCACTTTGACTTTGATTTGTTGATTTGCATAAGACGATGTCATCTAAATTCAACAAATTTTTACACCTAAGGATACTTTTGATGCTCATTCGTTAGGGGTACACATATGCATCGTGAACATATGATTGATGGAGTTGATTTACCTATCGAATGTGTTCACACCCATTAATTCCATTTCCATGACTTGGTTGTTCGAGTTTAAATCCATGGTGTGATTTTTGTATCATGTTTTATTTTTTTTCAAATTGGTACTTATTTTTTTGTATAAAAAATTTGAAAAATCAAAAATAGTTTCTGAAAAGTTTGTTTGAGCATCTCCTTACAAGAGCACGTTTGCCATATTATTTGATGCTTTGTTTTGAATACCGTGACACCCCGATATTACTTGTTTGATTCATTCTTCTTATTTGTCTATTTGAGGACATCATAAAAAGGGGGAGAAAGAATTATCTTATTTTGGGGGAGTTTGAATTTTGGGGGAGTTTTGATATTTGACTTATGCTTATCATTTATTGGTATCTATGTTTATCTCATTTCAAACTCGATACGTCACTTGGTATTTTTTCTTTATCTCATGTGTGTAGGTACTACATTGATGATCATACGTTACACACCCTGATGAGAAAAGATTTGAGATTCCTGAAGACTTGAAGAACAAACGATGGAGACTATTCATTTGTACCTTTTTTAGTTTTGGGTTCATGGGAGGGTAGATTTGTATAGGCAATTTCGTATTTGATAATTCGGATTTTTTATGTATGTACCGGCATAGACATAGGGGGAGATTTGTAAGGACATTTTTCTCATGTCCAACATGTTACATTTGTGTATGTCGTACGCCGCTACATTTGTCACGTCACCTCAATATCTCACTCGACAGAATCAATTCGAATTCCAAGAATTTAGCATTCAACATCTCCATCATTTGTCCCTCATCTGCCTCAATGACTTCACGTTCCATGGTTTTAGCGACTTTATGCAAGTGGTACGCAAGAGAATTCAAAATAGTGCAATAAGGCTTGATAGGTAAGTTCAAGGGAAATTTGGTAATTTTACAGCCACTTTTCGGAGGACTAGTCGAAGAGCTTGCCGCAACAAAGATACTAGAAGAAACGGCACCTCAATCCGCGCTACGGTGAAGAAGTTATGGCCCTTTGAAAATTGAGATAATTCCAAGAAAAAACCTTGGAAATTTTGCTAAGTGTTTAAAGCCCCCTTCCAGCGAGTTTCCCCGAACCCATCCCGAATCGATTCGGGGGGCGAACCGGTTCGCAGGGGACCCCGAACCGGTTCGGGTATCATGTACGCTGGATAGAATTTCAGTGTTTTTAATTTGTGAAACTCTTCATTTGTTTTCCTATTTAAACCAACTTTGGGGGAGAATTTGCAAGACTTTGGAAGAAGTTTTTGAGAGTCCCAATTACTTTAGTCTTCATATTTTTTTAGTCCCAAGACTCATGTTTTGATTCACACAATTGCCAAACCTTTGTGAATCTTTTTGTGTAACCCAAGAACACAACTTTGGTTTGTTCAACCCTTGTGGAGAAGCCATCCCTCTTCTTCATTACTGACCACCTGGAGTTCCTGCGGGAGATTCCATCCGACACTGTTTCTAGCCCTTGCTTTGAAGGTTTACCGAAGATACCATGCGTTACACTTGTAGGTGATTATCAGATTGTATGGAAGTCAATGGTCTTGTAAATTATTCAAAGTTCTAGAAATAAAAGGTTTTGCCCTACGGGTATTTTTCCTTATAGATGTGTCGCATGATTTATATTTGATGGGTTGATTTAGATGTATGTTTAAGGGCTGATTTTATTTGGTTTAAAATTAGACTCTAATTAAATAAGGGTTACTTGGAAACTTACGAGTTTATTTTAAATCGATATTACACGTCTTTTCAGGAATCGCCACATGTACTCTAGAAGAATACCTTTCTCATGTATTCGAATTGCTCCTGGGCCTTGGAAAAGGCATTTTCTAGTAACAAGTATAGGTATCGTCCTTATCATATACAACTCTAGCTAGATATTTATCGACGTTGGCCTTGGCTTCATCGACCTTGGTTTTAGACCTCCCATCCTCGATCGTAGACTTCTCAGCATTTTTTTGACCTTCTCGACAGTCGAAGCCACGACCGTGGACTCATTGATCTTCTTTTAAAGATCGGCATTAGATGCCTCCAAAGCTTGGAACTTATGATCAAGTTTCTTCTTCTCAGAGATCACAACCTGAATAGCTGAGCGAGCAACATCAAAATCCATAGTGGCCGCACCCAAGTCCATATCCACATTATGGAAGGACTTCCTTAACATAATATCTCTCTAACATCGGATCATAATCGACCAAGAACTGCTAGGCTTGTGTAGAAGAAATTATCTTTAGTTTGAAATTAAGGGGTGATGAAATGAGGAATATATAGTATTCCAAATGTACTTACAAGATCAATATTTTGGTGGGAACATTCCTCCAACCGACCATAGTCTAGGCCAGCTATAGCAACTCTATCAGTGGGAAGGCCAAGGACCTAATCAAACCATGCGTTGGGTCGAGGCAAGCAACAATAAAATAGGCAATAACTTTTCCCTTATCATCAACATTTTTTCCCACAACTAGCAGGATATTTTTTCGTCTTCATCTTCTTAAAGGTATTCTCCATGTCCTTAGTGGTGGAAATTCTAATATCCAAGGGTTTGGTATAACCCCCAACTTTATTTTTTTACTCACTAGTCAAGAAGGGGCTTCACTCTTGTTAGCCTGAAAAGAAGGAGGGGGGTTTTTGGCTCAAGTTAGAAGGAATAAAGTTCATTAACTTTCTCTTGGGGGCCATTGCACGAGGATAAATTGTGGTGGAAGGAACAAATGAAACATCTAAAGGCTAAAAAGAGGAATGGTTATTTTCCTTATTTGAAGCCTAAGAGGTAGTTGCCTACAGATCGTCCAAATAAACTAGAATAACCGAAGTCTAGTTGATTGTCCTTGCTACAAAGGTGGTCATTGAACTCTTGTATTTAGTAAGGAATGCATCTGACCTGGGATGGTCACTAACTCCAATCCTTTTTTTTTATCGACTGAACTTTCTGGAGATCAACAAAGTTCACGTCCTGGTATCATGGAGGTCTTTTCTTGCACTTAGATTTTAACAAATAAAAAAAGATGAACCACGATTAATTGAATGAAAAATAAATCGTGGAATAAAAGTACAATTATGACCTAACCTATTCCTTGCCCCTCTTGAGGGAACTTTGGCCCCTCATATTTTTCACCTTTAGGAAGGGGTGTGTGTTTCCAGTTCTTCATAATAACTTTGTGTTCCAAATAGTGATTGCTAGAATCGGATAGGTTCACCACCAGGTGTCGATTGGATATCCTCATCTTTAAGTAATAAATATTTCCATGGGTGGATGCTCATTGGTAGTAGTACCTTTTGTCATTTATACTAAGATTGGTTTCGTAAAACTCATTAATGACGTGAAACTCGTTAATGATCCCCTAAGTATTTTGACCAACATGAGTCAGGACCACATCAGAGTATTGACAAAACATAAGAAATAGATGATTTGGGGGAGAAGTTACCCCACAGTCAACTATGAAGATCTAAGGCAACCAATGGCCTTACAGAGCTCACATAGGGCCTCCTCTAGTTCTATTATTGAGGAATATAGTCAAGTTTGAACTTTTATATATTATTTTCTTAATGACATAAACCATATTTTAAGGAATGATGGAAACTCTGAGAAATAAATAAGGAAATAAATGGGGAAATGCTTATAGTGAATGGAAGTAATGTATAGCCCTTATCCAAATGAGCAGGTTTTGAAATGAATATGAAAGAGAGGGAATGGTTGTTTTGTGGTGTAAAATGACTTCATGATTCCCAAAAATGATTATTATACATTTACATGCATGAAAGTCAAAGAGACATGTGACGGCTACCGAAGTGATGGTTACATTTCGCCCAAGGCTAGGTAAAGGTGTCAGATATACAAGCGTCCCCCTAGGTCACTCAACAAACAAAACACTCTTTAAATTTCTGGGGCATTTACAAAATTGCTCCCTGATCAACACATACAGGTTCTTGAAGATTATTAACCTCCACCCAGAGAATAAAACCTTCAACTCATGAACAATGTGAAGACTTATTATAGTCAAGAAGAATCACAAAGACCAGCTAGCTCAAGAACACTTGGACTTTGGGGGCATTTGTGGGGTCAAGAATTGCACTGGCACGTACTCGGCCACGTGCACCTATGATTAATGGATACTCCCAAACAAGAAATAAATATTCAATGATACTACTTGTAACATTTAATCATGATCATAAATAAGTATGAATTCTTAGGAATAGTTGTTAGCGGGACTTAGGACTCTCATAAACTACCTCAGAAATATAAACGCACACCACATGAATGGGGCTTGGATTATTGTAATGTCGAGCAATACAAAAAATCTATCGACCTGAGTTCTTGAGTAATAGAGAACAACCCACAATACCCCATTGACACGGACACACTACCTAACCTTGTATATCTTGAGTTATGTGTGTGATTTCGTTCTCCTTACTATTATCATATATGTTTAGCTTGTGTGCAGTGAACATTATTACTTGTAGGAAATTACCTACTATAACTAGGATCTAAGAAATGAGAAATTCATAAAATTCGAGATGAAAAATTACCAAGATGATGAATAGTCTCTTAGATCTAGAATATGAACACCGAAACTTCCAACATATGGATATGGTAGGAAGAGAGATGAAAATGGATGCAAAAATAGTTTGGCTTGGGGAGAGATGGGTAAAGCTAATAACTAGGTTCATAATTTTTTTTAGATATCCTAGAAAAATTCATTGATGTGAAGGCCTTGTTCATTAGTCGCAAGTATGTCAGTGCAGAGAAACCAAACGTTCACAAGTCACGAACATCTGCAGTGATTCCAAAAGTGCGGAAAGAGTGGCACAAGTAAGTGTATAAAATAGACTTTTTAGTTTAAATACGCACACTACATCCATTTAAAAATAAACTTTGATATGACCATAAATAGTTTCAAAAATCATACTCAATATTCATGTTTATGTTTATGTCAAATACTCTTCATAAAGAATGGTTTAGCATTTAAAAGTCATAATGGTTCAAATTATAGCTAAAGACATAACTCTTGATAGAAGTAGAAAAAATAAACATCAACTTATAAAATAGAGAACGGAGATTGATGTTGGATCTAGTTTTTTTTGAAAATTTTGGGTTTATGGAACTCCGAAAAAGCTTCATTTATTTCCATCATTTGCAAATTTTACTTTTTTCTTCCTCATTTAGCGATCCTTAGTTAAAATCTTTCAAGTATAGTATCTTTGGTTTTACCCAAATTTAAATAGATCATAATCTTTTAGACATAAAAAAAATGATTTTTTCAAGTGGGAATTTTCATTCAAACATAGGCGGGGAACTTATTTTCAAGTTTTGAAGGTAAGCTTCCCTTTTGACCTAATGTCAGAGTCGTGACCACTTCTTCTTTCATTATTTTTTGAATATTTTAGCATTTCCTTTTTCAACATCATCCATGAATATATCATACATAAGGATTAAAAATGACATACTTTCTCATAATGTAGAAAAGAAATCCTTTTATATTATTTACATGGAAATTCCTAATGTTATAGTGCAGTGTAGATTATAATTTATGAAAATATACTCTAAATTTTTCAAGATTTATTTACCAATTTATTTCAAGCTATAGAATTTTAAACATTGAGTATATGAGCTATAAATGAAATCGTTTGCATAATATTTTAGTATGTAGGTTAAAATATAGCACATGGGATATATGAATACCTAAAAACATAAAGAAACATATTATAAAAAAGTAATGTTTTGGGAATGAACAAACAAATATTAATACCAAACACATAGCAAATGGTGCATCTTAGTCATATCTATATAATTCTAACTCTAATAACTTAGAGAAGGGAAACGAAAACCAACGCTTCTGAAGGTCTTAGAATTTGGTTAGATCAATGTCGAGGTTCCTATACCAATTACGATGTATTCATAAAGTTAGAGAATCAGACACAAATTTGGGAATAGTAGAGGTTTCTTTTTTCTTAGGGGTCCCTATCTTGTTCTTACCCTTTCGACCAAAACTCAAACAATCCTTAAAGATCATCAAAGGCATGGAAGGTTGAAGTAAAACATATTAGGTGACCAATCTTATGGAAATGGGTATACATATAGGTTTCTGGTTCTACTGGAGCAATCAGGTTTCTTAAAGCAAATTTCTTCCACGCGAAATAAAACTTTTTCAAGGTCTCTCTTTATCATAATAGGAACACATGAGCTCCACCTTCCTTTTTTCTTCACGAATGTCTCATTTGAAGAAGAAATCTCTAAGGACAGTGGGAAAATGGTTTGTGGTGTGGGGTGTGGACAAGAGACTTGATTACAAATAGACAAAGAGATCTCATTTGAAATGCCAATTCCAATCTTATTTTTCGATAATCTTCCCCCTAACATCACTTTACCTAACTTGTGAGATATAGCCCCTAAATCCAACTTCAAAGTGGACACAAATAGCAACTCGATCTCTATCGTGGAGATTTTGTTTAATAAGACCATCCAAAAGTTTGAACTCTCTTTCAAGGATTTGTTTAAGTACTCAACCTCAATAGAAAGGAATCCAATACAACTGCCTTAAATTCAAAGTGGTCTACTAAAAACCATGTTTTAAGCATCTAAGTTATTCTCATAACTCTCACTCATAAATGACCCGTGTTCTTCAATGTTGACTAGTATGGTGGGGAGTTCTATGTTATTATTCTTGAGTTATATTGACTTCTCAAAAAATGAGTATACGCATTAATAATGTCATAATTCACATCCGTACCATCATCCAAGGAGGTATTGGTGGTAACATCAACACATGCGGGGGGAAATAAAATTACTTCAAATCATCTTAATTATCAAAATCCCCTTGATCAGACTTAAAGTCATCATCATCACTAAAATTGGCTTGATGTACATTTTTTTCCCATTTCCTTGACTCGATTGAGTAGGAAATTGATTGGAATATTGTCCTTTACCACCATATATGTATTATATGAGGACACTTGGGGAATCTTGCTTTTTCTCCCCACTTCCTTGACCGGACTCAAACTAGGCGGGTATAATTTTAGGTTTCCTTTGGTTTGAAACTTTTGTCTATGTATTAGAAAATTTCTTAGTGAATAAGTTCATATATTCTACACCAAGGTTAAGGGAACTAGATGTGGTAACCTTATGAAATTTCTCTTTAAAAGTTATGCTCTTTTCTCTGGTCCTATAATTTTAATTTTCCTCATATGTTTGAAATAATCCCACTATTTCATTTACTTTTATAAGTGTTTAAATTAAGCCTCAAACTTATATGATGGATCATCCTTACCACAAAACTTAGAGGGTAGGCATCTAAGATTCTTATCAATGATTATTTTCTTTTTGATGAACTTTCCCAAAGTAATGGTCGAATTGACTATGTCACTTAATTAAGCATATAATTGTTCAAAAGTTATGTTCTCCTCCATGGTAAGGAATTCGAAACGGGTGGTGAGGCATAGAATATTCCCATGATTAATGATGGTGGTTCCTTCATATGTTTTTTCTATAATTTCCAAGGCCTCCTTCGATGTAGTGCATGTCGAAATGTGCCCAAACTCACTTACGGTTACACAACTAAAGATTGCGTATATCCTTAGCGTTCCACCTAGTCTCCTTGATGTCATTATTATCCCAACTAGATCGGATTTTGGGTACATCATCAACTACGATAACTCATGGATTCCAAACTGTCGAAACACAATTCACAATTCGATCACTCATTGACATCATGTGTGCCATCATACAGATTTTCCAATAGGAATACTTGTTACCATCAAATGGTGGAGGTCGAAGAGACAAATCGCCATCCATATCACAAAATAAACGATCTAATCTAGGGTATTAAACCTAAAATAATAAATACCAAATTACAGTGACAGATCTCGACATTAGTTACCCAATTAAAAATAATATGCGGGGTGAAAGATAATTTTCCTTTTAAATCAATTATAGGCTAAAAGCATCTTAAAAGTTTATGAAATAAAATGTCTTATCAAGATTAAAATATAATAAATTTTCTCTTAATATTATTATATGTGATTCTAAAATTTCAAAAAGATAAAACAATCCACACAACACCAGATGTACAAGCTAAACCCCACTAATGGGAAAAAAATCCCGAACCGAAATAAACGACAAATATATTATGGTAGATTTTTACAAATGGTAAAATATGACTTATAATCACATAATGCACGAACTTACTATATAACCTTTCACACCATATCATTCTAGGATAAATCCAACATCTAGAGAATGTTACACAATTGCTATCGATTTTGGACTCGTCCAATGTCCAAATATTACTCTGACAAATTTTCTTTGAAGCAGAAGAACACTTTTTTGATGCATAGGAAGCACCGAGGAACCACTGACTACAACTAGGATGTGTGCAAATATCATATCATTGAAAAGATATAGTGAATGGTATGGTTTCTATAAAAACTCACAAATGTGATTTTCAATATTGAAAGAAGACCATACTCAAGAACAAACAATTTTGGAAAATAATTTTTCAAAACTAGATTGAGTTTGAAAGTCTTACTTTTAAGGATTCAATAATGAAACAAAAAACATGAAACATACACATTAGATGAACTAAGAAAATTCTCTTGGAAAATATGATTAAATTATATCTTCTTTTCTTATAAAATTTCAACTCAAAATCAACATGGAATAATGAGGCAAGGCTTGAGTATTTATACAACTTCGGTACGAAGACAAGTAAGATAATACTCAAGTGAGGAAACCTAAGTGGCTAGATACAATCTCTATTAGTTTCCCAACCAATATTGTATAAATGCACAACTTCCAATAAGATCAATATGCAAAGATGTCGAGAATGAATTAAAATTTGAGGCCTTTTGCCAAAAATTCAATGCAGCGAAGGGTTTGCTCACTGACATGAAAGATCAGCAACCAAGGTCGAGCATGCCACCAGATTTTTTCGACATAGGTTAACATATGTCACAACCAACGAACTCACTTCTTCTTTAATGCGAAGTTATGTCTCACTAAGGCGACAAGCCAGCGAATGAGGTCACCCAAGAAACTAAGGATTTAAACTGACATAGTTTCCAAATTCATCACTAATGAAAGAGACCTTTCACTATTGAAAGTCTTTTTTAGTTGTGGTGAATTTCCACAAAAAAAATCATAGATGAAAAAAACAATTTCCATGTTATACACAAATTAGCAAAACATAGGATTTTTTTTGTTCAACTTATGGAAAGAAAACTCTAAATACAAAAGATGCATTTAAGAAAAAGTTTTTATATGGAAATAATATATCATCTTGCATTTGGCAATCTCAAAAGAGACACAAGTTAAAATAATATGATTTTCAAATTACGAAAATTAATTTAAACAAGGGTGAATCTAAGTTCGCTAGATAATATACCTTTATCCTAAATGATTAACTCGGGGCACTGGAACGAATGAACTAGTATGAGTTTAATGAATCTTTTCGAAGACCTTTTGGACTAAACTCAAAATGTGCTTTGCTAAACAGAATAAGACATACCAATGTCGTGAGGCATATGAGCGTAATATAATCTTACAATCTTCCTTTTTCTATTATGTGACAAAAACATACAAAATAAAAATTACAAGCAACTAAATCAAATCTATCACCTAAGATATGACATTCTCGACAAAAGGCGTATAAGATAAACAAAATACAATTACAATAAACTAAAGACAAATTGCTCAAAGACTTTTATGACTTTTTATATGGATGACTTACTTAGAGACATTGTTGGTCTTAATGATGAGGTTTGTATTCTTTGTGGCGATTATGAAGATTCTGATGGTGACGATGAAGAGTAGATATGGGGGTGGTTGTTTTGGTTGTTTTGTTATGGTGGTGTTTTTTATGACTATTTTTATGATGTTTCTTTATGTGTATTTTTGGTATAGGTACTTTTATTTAACCATTTTATGCTTCTTGTGGACATTTTTTTAGCCTTTTTATGCTATGTATCTTTATTTGTTTAGATTACTTCTCTTTTTGCATATTCGATAATGTAATCCAAAACTCAGTTTGTGTCTTTATGTGACATGGATTGGATTATTGGCAATTTTATTTACGTAATTATCCTATATATGTCGCCTTTGTTCCATTTATTATTAGTTCTTGTTATTGGTGTTGCTTATCATTGTGTTATCACTGATGAATTACACTTGTACTCTCTTATATATTTATGTTTAGCTAGTCTTTTATATCTTATTGTTATCAGGAAGTGATTTGGACAACATTTCTTGAAATATATGTGTTATCTTAAGTAAATTCAAGTGAAATAACTATGTGTATGATGTATAATATAACACACTCTTAGCTAAATTCTTCTTTCCTTTATCAATTCCATGACAAAAGGGGGAGAAATATTATATTAAGGGGGAGTTTTACTATTGAACGTATTTATTTAATAGGAAACTAAATAAGACGGATTATATATTCAAGAAATTGAGTACATTACTCACTTTTGTTGTATCATTAGGATACTTGCATGTTATACTTTTCTTATATGTATTTAGATGATGAACCAAAATTCAATATCTTATTTATTTCTTTTATACCTTTAAACTGTCTTTTATATATATTTCATCAGTAGTTCCTTTTGTTTTAAATGTAAAACATCTTAACAGGTCAAGATCTCTTCATTTAGTTTATTGGGTTATTGTTTAAATATTTGCGTATTATAGGTTGATCTTTACCTTTGGTCGGTTGTGTCTATATGCCATAGGGTGTTAGATTTGCTTCTAATTCGTGTAATCTTCTTTGTTTACATTGTATCATGTAATAGAAAATTGGGGAGATTGTACGAGTATGCATAATACTCATGTTATACCCCATAAAAGTAGTGATGAGTGCATTATTTTGTATATTTTATACCCAAATTTATATTTTGTTAGTTCCATTTTATTTTATTTAGCAAGTTATTAGGACCATTTTATTAAAAAAAACAAATGCAAGAATTATTGAATTTGGATTCAAAACGACAATTTTAAGTAAAAAATGGGCACTTCGATAATTTTATAATATTCTTGTGCTAATTTGTGAAAAAAGTTGCCTAGCGAAAATTTTGCAGGTAATTATGAATTTTTTTGCAAATTGATGATCAACTTGAAGGAGTGAAAAAATTGATTTTTACGATCGTTCGAAAGTTAGAAATTTGTATTCTTCTATTTGGATGAAACTCGTCGTGCGTGTTCAACAAACAAATCTAAGAGTCCTCGAATGGGGGAAAATTCAATCCCTTATCCCGATCCAAAGATTAAAGAGGTGAAATGATAGGTTCGAGTTACACCACAACTTATACACCTCACCCCTTACCCTATAAAAAGAACCCTTGGGATCACATCTCAGAGAGAATTTCAGGTAGCAATTTTTGAGTGATTGTATTCAATTTGAGGGACAAGTTTTTATCATTTTTTTTAGAGGGTTGAAGACAATTTGTGAGACAACTTATTATAAGTTTGGTATATTAATGAAAATATCTACTCATTCTTGCAATTTGACTTTTATTATGGTTTATTCTTCTATTAGGATTATGGTGAAGTTTATCATAGTTTGCTAATATTGTCGTGTTAATTTAATTGTTGTTTATTCACTACTCATTTTAATTGTTACCAACTTATTCGGTATTCATTTTAAAACGATACGAGAGTGTGTTTTAAAACCTTCAAAAAAATTGTCAAATCAAGTGTGTTAACCTTCAAAAAAAATTGTCAAAGGAAGTTTTGAGATTTAAAAATAGTATTTTTTATGAATTCTGCTTGCACTTTGATTGTTTAATAGTCCATGCTTAAATACATTTACGAAATTTAAAACTTATATTTTCTAAGGTAATATGGCTTTTAACCATCTATTAGAGTCGTTAAAAATGTTTTGAACATAACCGTCATATTTTTAGAATTAAACACGACGAGAGTCGATTTAATTTCAGTTATAAAAACGAAATGATAACGTTAAATCAGTGTGAAATATTAGTTACGTGATAAATGGATCCCGAATCCTAATTCCTTTATATTATTTAAAATTCTCGTGTGTTGCTCTCATTTTTCGTAGTTGTTTTTATTTAGTGCAGTTCATAATTATTCTTTACCCCATTTAGTCTAGTTGGACAGTTGCAATTCTTTAAAAAGTTAAAATTGACAAATCTTTGTGGGTATGATCCGTACTTACACTCGTTATTCTACAATAGCCCATACACTTGCAGTATTTTATAAATTGACAAACAAGTTTTTGGCGCCCTTGTCGGGAATTCGACAATTTTTTTAAAAAGAAGTTGGGGATTTCTGACTATTTTTTTTACTTTTCGTATTTTTTAGTACAAAATTATAAAAATAAAAATTAAAAAATTCGAAAACAAAAAAAAAATGCATGTAATATTTTCTATTTTTTTTGAGTTAGTAAAAAAAATCAAATATAACTTTTCTTTAGTAAAAGCTAGTTTTAGCACTAATTTATCACAAAAATACATAAAAATTTGAAATTTTTTGAAAAATATATATTTTTTAAAATTTCCAAAATTAATTTTTTGGTAATTAGCTTCCAAAAAAATTTAAAAAGAAAAGTCAAAAAACAATTCAAGTAGTAAATTTCCTATTTCCAGAAAATAAAAAATAAAATTAAAAAGGTTAAAATTTGTTTCATACGCGTGCTTTATTATTTTTTGTTTTAAATACACCACTGTCATGTTAATTTTTTCTTAGTTTTTTTTTATGTGTCGCACTTTACCTTTGGTGTAGTTGTAGTTTCTTTTGTGTTTTTTTCGAAGCATATTCAAAAAAAGGGGGCAAAAGTGCAGAAAAATTCGAAAAAAAGTGCGACAGTGACCGAACGTGAAGAAAACTTGTGCAATCTTGTCACGAGCACAAGGAACTCTCAGGGACGATTGAAACGCAGGAGACGTTTCTCTCCGATCGACGTTAACTTAAACTGCGGCCATGCATGGTTTAATTTCGCACTTAAATTAGCACGTTGCATAAATTGACTTAAGGGCAAAACCCATGTGAAAGATAAGATGGGAATTTCATCACTCTTCTTTGGCTCGAAAATTACTAATTAACCAAGCATTTTCATATCTCGAGCCGTCACATTCAATTTAAAATCAAGTGGACGTTGGCCTTAAGATATCACAAAGCTCATAGGAAACCTTTTAACGATGCTAGAATTATAAGCTACTCCAATACAAACTTGTCAAATCGGTTCCGTTTTACCTTGTTTACGATTGGTGGTTTTTAATAAGTCTTCGTACCGATCAACTACCTCCAGAAAAAAGTAGGATTTGAGGTGATAATTGTAGTTGGTCGTATTTTCAATTCTCCATTGTCAAAGAGTAGGAGTTATCTAATTAGGGAGATTATTCGGAGACCCCTACTATCGTCAGTTAATCTCGAAAAAACTAGATTTTAAAATTAAAATTCCCCTCACCTAAATTAGATAATTCAATTTGTTGTGTGTTAGCTTGGAATTACGTGGTTTGAGTCAAATTATTTTTTTTTAATTTCTTCATATAAAAAAATATAAAAATAAAAAATAATTTTAAAAATAAAAAAGAATTTTAAAAAAATGAAAGAAAACTTCGAGTGAGCTCAGTGTATGCCACTTAGTTTCGTGATCATACCGTTCATTTGTCCAGTGTGGAGTCTAGCATTTTCCATACTTACGTAGGTAGATTTTTTATATTCACCGAGATGGGAGACGAGTTAGCACCGCTTGCCCTTAAAGATTACATTTATCTAAGTAGGTCTAGTCAACCTTCATGCATACGTATACTCGAGCATAAAGCGAACAATTTCTAATTTCATTCGAGAACAATCTAATTGTTGCTCGTGTTTTGAGGTACCAAAAAAGAGGATCTCTACCTTCATGTATGTGAATTCGAGATATGCGGGACCATTAAGTACCAACAACTCAACCGACGAAATTGTTAAGTTTAAATTATTCCCGTTATCGTTGAAAGACAAAGCCAAGAGTTGGTTCAACTTATTAAAACCCGAATCCATCACTACTTAGAACCAAATGAGTGTCGCCTTCCTGCAAAAATTCTTTCCCAGCCAAAAGATAGCGTCTATATGTCACTCCATCAATACATATAGAAAAAGGAAGGAGAAGTCTTGTGGATGTATATGAAGCGATTCAAGGACTTGCTAATGCAATGTCCGCAATATAGGATTGAGATGGGATGCCAAGTCTAAATTTTATATGAGGGGTTAGATTATAATACTCGAGTCACTATGTAATTTTGATTTTACTGAGAAAAGTGAGGCCGACGCATGGGTATTTCTAGAAACCATAGCGAAAAAGTCGTAGTGATGAGCACCCAATAGATAATCTAGGTTCACCACATCCAATGAGGATTTTTCTCACCAAGTCGAATAAAGTTATGATTTAAATGCCAAAGTGTCCACATTAGCCCGATATTTAGAAGATTTAGAGATGAGCAACGAGGGCAATCGAACTACACTTGCGATTGTACAAAATTTAGGTTCCCCTATGTATATACTTTGCAACTCATTCGACCACTTAGTCGATAATTGTCTTTCCCTTCTTACAGATAAGGAACTCACTGAGAAATCCAATGACCTTTACCAAAATAGGACAGAGTATAACCCATATTTTAGTGCGTATAATCCGGGGTGGTGAGACCACCCCAATTTTTCAAGGTCCAAGAGTCAATACCAAAAAAGTGGAGGTCAATCTTCTGGTAACCCACCTCAGAGTGTCCAAAAGAACAACCCCGAATCAATGCATCCTTCATCCTAAAAGATCCAAGGTTTAGAGGATACGGTGAATTTTATTGCTCAAAGTTCTTTCCAAATCTAGAAGTTAACTCAAAGTGTCCTTTAATACACCCAACAGAGCTTGTACACAAACACTCAATCTATATCCAAACTTGAGGTTCAAATGATCCAACTAGTGAACGTGTTGAGTGAGAGAAACATAAGAACATTCCCAAGTCAACCCGAGTCCAGTCCTAAAGGGAACATGCCTAAAGGTCAATATTTTATCCAAGACAATGTTGGTTCATCATAAACTCAAGAGGGTGTCAAAGCCATCATCACGCTTAGGTTCAGTAAGGAAGTAAAGAAAAATGTTTCACCACCCACTGAGAGTGAATTCGAGAAATGTAAGGAGAAGGAAGATCCATCCGTGGATCGAACTTCCTCCTGATCCCCATCTTTCAAACCATCTGTGGAGACCTATGTTCAGTGTTTGGTTCCCCAAAAGAAAAAGGCAAAAGTTGATAAAATGTTGGAAGTATTCAAGCAAGTATAAATCAATATCCCACTGCTTGACGTTTGACGGACCTTTGTACCTTCAAGAGAAACACCAACGTGTCTAAGAAACATTATCTCACCGAGCAAGCTACCTCGATCATTTTATATAGTTCTCCTATCAAGTAAAAGGATCCTGGGATGCCGACGATCTCTATCAAGATAGGGGAGCATTACTTCGAGAAAGATATCTTGGATTTTAGAGCAAGCGTGAACCTTCTTCCTTCCACTATATACGTGAAACTAGGTTTGGGGGAGTTAAAGCCCACTAAGATGACTTTATCCTTAGCCAAACTATCCATTAAAGTTCATGTAGGTGTTATAGGGATGTATTCATTAAAGTAGGTGAGTTTGTCTTTTCGATAGACTTTGTGGTCTTAGACACACAACACGCACTAAACTCATCCACGCAAATTAAATCATCCCCGGTCGACCCTTTTTGGCTACTTCTAACATTGTCATTCGATGTGAGAATGGACAAGTGAACCTGTTGTTTGGGAACATGACCAAGTGAACTTGTTAAGTACATTCAAAAAGTGATGATGTCCCTAACCCACGGGATAGTTTTGCATCCAATTTATGTGCTTGGCCACCTAATTTGTCTCTAGATATGAGTCTTTAAAATTTTGAGAAAATATTTAGCCCGATTAATGAGGATCTTACTATTGAAATCCAATCGTTATTGGACTCATTTTATTACTTAGATGAGAGAGACTCAAACGATAGGATAAATAAATTCCTTATTTGTGAACGTGAACCCGATCCTTTCGAGAATATGCTGGTACGTGAGGTTTTATCTATCAGTGATAACATTGATAAAATTATTCAAGCATTTCCACCTGGTAATGCATGTTTTATCATACCGCATTGTCCTTTTCCACCAAGTCCACCCATGTCATTTGAGTATTTTGATGAGATCGAGGACATTATCAGAGCATCGTCTGATTTAGAGCCCAGTTTATTCATTCTCAAGTTTGAGAGAAATCTAGGCTTAATGTGTCAATCTTTTCGAGTATGACCATCTATGTTATAACGTGACTACGCATCTCGATAATTTCATTCACCACATTCATTAAGTGCCTCCATGTGTGTACCTTTTCTATTGGTTTTACTCCTAATTGTTCAGACTTTTCATTTATGATGCAATGCATGTGAGATCGGTGAGAAGATGGTAACACAAGTGGAAATTTATGACTAATATCATCCGTTTACTTATGTACCTTATTTGCTTTGCCCATAATTATTTTGAGCATACATTGAGGACAATTTTAATTTAGGTTTGGGGGAAAGGATAGTATTGAAGAACAATTTAAAAAATAGAAAATTTCAAAAATTCAAAAAGATTTCCAATATAATTGAGTTTTGAAACGATTTCTTAATATATAATTAATTCATGGATCTCTCAACTTATGAAATATTTTACACATTAACCCTATAATATGATTGAATATGGATATTGAGGGGAAAGTTAATATGCTTAACGAATAAATGTGTAGATTTTAGCCCGGTGAGATTTTTGTGTCAATCATCGTTTCTGAGATATTAAAATCAATTTGAGTTAAAATAACTCAAACCTTCCTCCAGTGATAAATTCGTTGATGATCTCAAATTCTTTATTTTGTTCGATTGTTGAAAACAAAAGGTTAAAATGTAAATCTTTAGCACTGGAAGTCATATTAAGTCATCTTGAGACATAAATACACTAACAAAACTTGAGAAATGAGATTAGGCAATCGTTTGAAAGCCAAAAATTAGGCCTAAACTGACCTTTTCACATTATTCATTTGCAAGCCCATTTAAGCAAAAAGAAAATATGCCTTTTTGTTGAAAACCCATTATCCTACCCAACTCCAAGTGGGAGTTTAAAGCCCATAAAAAGAAGCCATATCCATTTTCGGAGAATGCTAGGTTAAAATTATGGTAAGAAAAAGTCCAAAAAATGAAAGGAAAAAAAATGTTTTACAAAAGAATGAAAATATGAAAAGGAAAGAAAGAATGAAAAAAAAGAGTACATAAAAAAAAGAGAAAGAGGAAAAAAGGAGAAAAGAAAAATGGATGTTGGAAAAAAAAGTGCCTAAAAGTAAAAAAAACGAAAAGCCGCTATATGTTTAGAAATTTTGAACTCCAATGCCATTCTTTCTAGCCAAAACCCGAGCCTACAATACAAGCGAAGAAATTCCTAATCAATGTCAAGGGTAGTTAGTTACAGTGTGGAGAGAATATAAATAGGATCTTTGGTGTGATTCGATGTTTTTATAAAGTAATCGATTTTCCAGTCATGAGATCTATTCATCCATTATTAAAAAAAATCCATTTTTGATTATGTATACGTGAAATTTGCTCATCTAAATGTACACTTTTATTCACATATACTGAGAGAAAATAGAAGACTTTCGAGTGTTAGATTGTGAGTACATTCCTTAAGGTATTGAAATTGAAACGAACTTTCGAATAAGAAATGCAGCGATCAAATCTTTTGAAATATACGATTATATTGGCTATGCACATACACACGATAAGTTGAGATTGAAAAGTGAATTTCTACTATATTTATGAAGTTTGCATTCAAACTCGATTATGTTTTTTTTAGTCTTTCGTATTGAGTCAAGTATTTTGAATTTTATAGGTATATTCACTGCAAACCCTTACGAGACAAAACTCGTCCACTAGAGTAACCTAGGGGTTTAATATCTTATTGCACAGGCTAAGTGAAATCATGATTCCTAAGAAAGTGAGTTAGATTTTAAAATTTTTGTTTTTCTCGAGGACTAGCAAAGTTTAGGTTTGAGGGTATTTGATAAGTGCATTATTTTGTATATTTTATAACCAAATTTATATTTTGTTAGTCCCATTTTATTTTATTTAACAAGTTCTTAGGACCATTTTATTTATAAAAAAGAAAAAAATGCAAGAATGATTGAATTTAGATTCAAAACGGTAATTTGAAGTAAAAAAATGTGCACTTCGATAATTTCATAATATACTTGTGTTAATATGTGCAAAAAGTTGCCTAGTGAAAATTTTGGAGGAAGTGATGAAAATTGGTGCAAATTGATGATCAACTCGAAAAAGTCGCGAAAGGGCAGACTTTTACCGTCATTCGAAAGTCATAAAGTTTTATTCTCCTATATGGATGCAACTCGGCATGCGTATTCAAAAAACAAATTTAAAAGTACTCGAATGGGGGGAAATTTGGTCCCTTGTCCCGATACAAAGATTAAAGAGGTGGAATGATATGTTCCAACACTATTCGGTTAATCAAGGAGAGTTTCACCACAACTTAAACACCTCACCCCTTTCCTTATAAAAAGGGCCCTTGGGATCACAATTTCAAAGAGAATTTCGGGTAGCAATTTTAAAATGGTCGTATTCAATTTGAGGGTGAAGCTTTTATCATTTTTTAGAGGATTGAAGATTATTTGTGGGACAACTTATTGTAAGTTTAACATATTAATAAAAAATATCAACTCATTCTTACAATTTGTCTTTTATTATCGTAGATTAGTTCTTCTATTAGGATTAGGGTGAAGTTTATTATAGTTAGCTAATATTGTCATGTTAATTTAATTGTTGTTTATTCCCGAATAGTTTTAATTGTTATAAAAAAATTTGGTAATCATTCTAAAATTACTTGAGAGTTTATTATAAAACCTTCAAAATAATTTTGTCAAATCAAGTTTTGAGATTTAACAATAGTATTTTTTTATGGATTACGCTTGCATTTGATTGTTTTGATAGTCCATGCTTAAATATATTTGCGAACTTTAAAACTTTTATTTTCTAAGGGAATAGGAATTTTAGTCGTCCATTAGAGACGTTAAAAATATTTCGAACATGTTTGTCATATTTTTAGAATTAAATGCTACAAGAGTCGATTTAATTTGAGTACACACCTCAGCACTTTATTACTACTTGGTCGGTGCACCGGACGACCAGTTTAAGAAGATGAACCATCAGGAAGAAGAAAAGTCATCCATATGGGAATTATCAAGAGATATTCCACACGTGCCTTAGATGATCAATAGTCTCATTTAGTATGTACGGGTGTAAAAGTTTGGATATATAAAGGCATTCCGCCCTTGATTTCAGGACCATTATAAATATCTTATTACTCTTAGCTCAAGGGACATGTCTAGCAACCACACGTAAGACTACCAGAAATTCTATGTAACCACTTACAATTGTAATACCATAACAGTGAAAGTAGGCTTTTCCTAAGCTTAACCACTTTTAAAAATATTTGTTATTCCGTATTATTTTTATTTAAATTACTCAACTAATTATTTGTGATTACTAAATTGGTGATTATTAGCTAAGAAAAAATCTCTACCAATTTTGGACATCAACGGATTGGTGTCATCTGTGGGAACGATTTCTAGTCATCATTCCCTACCCATTTGATTCACTTATTCACCTTGGAAGTTCCCAGAGAAATGATAATTGTTCCTGAGAGCAACCTTGTGGCTTAAAGCAATGTTTTAGATCCATCTTTTCCTCCTAGTGTTTTAGATTTTTAAGGAATTTTACTCAATCTTTTTAAAGGATAGGAGGTCGTGTAAGAGTCAGTTAGGTAGTTGGATCGAACGTCGCAATACAAATCCACTACTTCTCCATCCCGGAGGGAGATGATGCCTCCTCCCCCTCCTAGAAATAAGAAAAGTAGTTATTCCAGATCATCCCATGACAGATCATACCGCCTAGGACCAACATCGTCCATCTGATCTACTGATTACAATGATGGTCAGTCTTTCAGTTTTAAAAGGCCGAGCGTGTTAGAACGCTTGAGCAAGGCATCTGTGTTTGATTGCCTTGGTCCCTAAGCAACTAGAGGTAATCAAAGAGATCTAGTCCAATCCCGTGAGCATAGGGAAAAATCAGTTAGGTCCAAGGATACCATCAGAGGATCTATGTGTGCCGAGCATACTTCTCAGGAAAAAATCTTAGCCTCGGTACATTGCAAGGCCACCGGATCCTCCTTAATTAAATCCAAATCAGAAGATCACACTTGGAAAGGGTCCATACAGAGATTAGAAGATCATTTCAGGTAAATGGCTAAAACTAAGATGCCTTTGCAGAGGAGTGTTGTGAAAGCATATCCTTTCATCTAGGCTATTGTGGATTACCCTACACCTTTTAAATTCAAACTTCATGTGGTCATGCCTAAGTATGATGGTAAAATTAATCCCTACCTACATGTCGAGCAACAGTAGGATGCTGACGATATATATTCCATTCCAAACGAGATGAGATACGAAGCTCTTTTAAGTACAATCACTGGTCCAACTTAGATTTGGTATAATAATTAAGGACAAATTGCCAATTTTCACTAGCTCACAGAACTGTTCATCAACAATTTTTGCTTTGGAGCCAAGTCAATCAAGAGAGTAGCCTATTTACTTAGTGTTCTCAAGTGACCAGAAGAAACTACTCGGGAATACATCACTCCTTTCAATAATGAGAAACTGGAAGTTGTTGATTATGATGAGAAAACTGTTATCACAATTTTAATGAGCGGGATACTCCCTAAGAATTTGTATTATGCGTTGGCAAAGGAACCTCTGAAAACCATGACTAAATTGATGGAAAATGCGGGGAAGATCATTAATGTCGAAGAGGTTATGGCTACTAAGAAAATTCTTGAGACAAAATCTTAAAGCCAGATAGCTCTGATAAGAAGGAAGAGAAATATAAGAAATCTGAGAGGCCTAAAAAGTATGAGGAATATACTTATCTCACTATCGGCGTGTATCACATTCTAGAAGAAATTTGGGGCAGCAAGGATTTGAAATGGCCTGGGAAGCTGAAATTGCCTCCCAAGCGGAGAGATAAGTCCCAGTATTGTGACTTTCATAAAGATCATGGGCATACCACTAATAGTTGTATTGCCTTAAAGAATGAAATCGAATCTCTCATCTCCTGAGGATAATTCACCAAGTTTGTTGACCGAACTAAAGGTCGGGACACGAGAACAAAGTCAGAATCCCTTTGAAAAAATAAAGATGATAGGAAAAGAGGACGATATGATGATTTTGAGGATGACCCCGACTTGCACAAGAAACTCAGAGAACCTGAACTTTATGTAGGCATGATATCTTTTGGTTGTCATTCATTACAGGAGGGGACGTTGGAGGCGAAGATAAATTAGATAAAAGAAAGGCTTATTTAAATGAGGACAAAGCTTACTTTTACCTTAGGCAACTTAATCTAACAAACGAAGTGGATGGTCGACCCAGAAAGGTGAACAGAGATAAGATAGTCATCGGTTTATCCAAGAATGACCTGTCGAGAGTTTTGTACCCTCATGATGATCCTCTAGTTATTACCCGCGGGGTATATCATGCCAGGGTAGCAAGAATTCTAATGGATGATAATAGCTTGGTAGATGTCATGTTCTACAATTTTTTTCATAGCCTGGGGTTGGAGGATAGAAAATTGAAACCTTACCATCATCCATTAATCGGCTTCTCTCGAGAAAAGGTGTATCCTTTGGGGACTGTGAAGCTAGAATTATTAACCAGCACTTGTCCAACAAGCAGAACGGAGAAGATTTGCTTTTTCATCCTAGATAAGAATGTCTCTTTAACTTGTAATAGGATCCTCGATAGGGTTAGATTAAAGAAGTTCGAAGTAGTGGCATCTACAGTTCATCAACATATGAATCTCCCCACTCACTAGGGGTTGGCATGGTAAAAGGCAATCAGAAGGAGGCCATAGAATGATATTATTCCTCTACCAACTAGTAAGAAGTTCAGAAGAGCACAACTACCCAACAAATTAACACTTTGAATCCCCATTAAGAAGTTGATTTGGTCAAAGCGCAAGCAGTGGAGACCATAGAAACCATTGTATTAGACGATGAAAAGCCGAAAAGAACCACCCACATTGACTCAAACCTAATACCCTCCCTAAAAAAGGATCTAATTTTATTCCTTAAAGAGAAGAAGAACATTTTTTCTTGGAGCCATGAGGATATGCTCAAGATTGACCCTAACTTCATATGCCATTGACTCAATATCAACAAAGATGCTAAGACGATCAAGCAGAAGCGTAGGGTATTCAGTCACGAGAAAAATGTGACTATCCAAGAAGAAGTATACAAATTGCAAAAAGACTATTTTATTAAAAATGTCTAGTAGATCAGCTGGTTAGTGAACATAATAATGGTCAAAAAGAAGAATAACAAATGGAGAATGCGTTTGAATTTTACCGACCTCAACAAAGCATGCCAAAAAAATCACTTTCCTTTACCAAGGGTTGATCGATTAGTAGATGCAATAGCGGTCATGAGTTGATAAGCTTCATGGATACCTATTCTGGTTACAACCAGATCAAAATGAACCAGAGTACAAAGACAACACCTCTTTCATCACCGGCCGAGGTACTTAATGCTATAATGTTACGCCTTTTGGGCTTAAAAACACTGGAGCAACATACCAAAGGCTATTGAATAAGGTTTTTGAAGAAAAAATTAGCAAGAGCAAGATGTTGCCGACGACATCAAAGACCTGAGTCAGACGTTTGATCAGCTGAAAAAACATTAGATGAAGTTAAATCCGACCAAGTGCATGTTCAGTGTATAGGAAGAAATGTTCCTTGGATATATTGTGAATCAAAGGGGAATCGAAGCTAACCTGAATTAAATAAAGGCACTAATTGAGATGCAATCTCCAACCTGCAAGAAAGATGTGCAAAAGTTGACTAGAAGAGTGGTTGCCCTTAACCGATTTATGTCCAGAGCTACTGATAAGTGCCTACCATTCTTTAAGGTACTCAGGAAAATATTCGAATAGAATGAATAATGTGAAAACTCTTTTTAGGAATTGAATAGGTACTTGGGATTGTGACACCCCGTCTAATTAAACATTGGGTGATCAGTCCTTTATTAAATTAAAACAGGTTGCTCATCTGGTTCATTCTTAGCATCACCGTCGAAAACTTTTTAATTAGTAATCACCTAAGTGAAAAATTATGCGGTTGCCAAATTTCAACTTCAGTTAAACATACAACAACATGCAGAAAAATATATAAATCAGATACCAACATAAGAGTCTGAATATAACAACTAAGATCAAACAAAGTCTTGCTGAATAACCCGTCCGCCAAAAACAAACCAATAACAAACTCCAAAAATGAAAGTACTGAGGGATAACTTGTTCGTATTGAAATATTAAATCCTACACTAGATTAGAAAGTGAAAAAGGCATCTAATCAAAGCCCTGCAACATTCACCTATGCTGCAGCTACGAAGTTCCTGGAATGAAGTCACGCTTGGCGTCCCTATGACTGGACACCTAAAAGGTTTTGAAAATATTTTACATAGCAAGAGTTAGTACTCAAAACATTTTGAAAATATTTATCAAGAAATTTATTGCAGTAAAGATCAGTTATTGATTACACATGTTAGGTTTACGCACACTCCCTTGAGTCTCCACACCTCTTATCTATAGTTCACGCCTAACGTTCCATACTAGCCTATATAGCTACACTACTTGATCTATTTAGACTATATTAGTCGCCTGAACTTTCCTACACGTCTAAGTTCCCATACCGCCCATACAGTACCCAATTTTTATCAACACTCCTCATGTGTGAATTAATTCCCGTGTAACATGTCACATATCTTAGTTCCTTATTTTGAAAATTAAGTCTGACCACTTAATCTTATTCATTAGATGTTCACTATCTAATATTATAGCTTTCCAATTAAGTTTTCACCACTTAACTTACTTTTTAGATGTATACACATCATCTAACTATCTACTACTTCGCCCTAGTAGATTGTTCGTATAGTATATATTTCACAAACAATATAGACTATAAGGATCATTGGCCCGGTCTAATCATCGACTCCAGTTCTACTAATTTATATTTTTAGATGTATGCACGTCATCTAAATATCTGCTATCTCACTCAAGTAGATTATTAATATAGTGTATATTTCACTCACAATATACACTATACGGATTATTGGCCCGGTCTAATCATCGACTCCAATTCTCCCAATTTATATTTTTAGATGTATGCACGTCATCTAAATATCTACTATCTCACTCAAGTAGATTATTAATATAGTGTATACTTCACTCACAATATACACTATACAGATTATTGGCCCGGTCTAATCATGGACTTCAATTCTCCTTTCATTTACATTGGCCCGGTCTAATCATCGACTCTAATGGTAAATGTTATATAAAAGTATTGGCCCAATCTAATTATCGACTCCAATACTATATAAGTACTGTAGGTATTTCACATAACCTAAGTACATAATTTATAAGTATTCACACAACCTAATCATTTGCATTAGTACGTAGTATATTTCTCTCTAATACTCACCGTACAGTTTATTTTACGATTTCTATCGTTATCGCATCTTCTCTAGTATTATCCCAACTCTAAGGGACCTAGTTAACCCCTTTATATTTTAAGTAACTAGGCCCAACTTACTCCACCGGTATACTTATCGTCCATCCGAAGTTTCCATAAATTATTATTTCACTATCCGGTAATTTATGACACAAATTTATCCAACTTGATTTCCGTCTTACTTCCGTTGCTAAGATAGATCTACAAATCCTAATCAGACCTATTATAGTATTAATAATTCCCCCCAAATCCCTTATTAAGGTTCTAAAGTTTACACGATAATCTATTAGAAGAACTAAGTCAAAAAAGGGGAAAATAGATTTTTTAGGAACCTGACCAAATACTGGATCGATCCTTTTTTTAAAACCGGATCGATCCCTTTTTTACCGGATCGATCCATTTTTTTTAAAATGGATCGATCCCCTTTTCTTTAATTAACTAGCCTCGTTCATTCATGCATTTTTTCGCTTATGATCTAGTACCAACCTCCATTACTCTACACCAAGGTTTCAACTAAACATTCCTAACCATTTCTACATGCATTAGGACAGATTCTAATGTAATTCTTTTCTCAAAACATTACAATAATCATGCAAGAAGGGATTTATTAACCCTAAGTTTTCATATTCATCCATGATTGTTCATCAATACCCAGATTTATTTCGTGGAATACAACCCATATCTTCCAATATCAATATCTCTACAGATTTCAAATCATTCTACATGCAATTTTCTACCTAACATGCATTTAATTAAAGTTTTCTTCTCAAGAATTCATCAATATCATCACATGATTGAAACCCCAATTACATGGGCATTATAACTTCAATTAATTACAATAAATACTTGCCTTATTCACCGTAGGGAATTCGTGGGTGAGGATGATGATTTGTAGTTTCCCTCTTCAAATCTTCACTCTTTAGGTGCTTTCGTATGCGAGAACTCTTCCAAACCTTCAAGAATCCTCCTTAAGCTTTTAGTAATGGTTACTCTCTTCCTTTTAATGGGCTCTCTAAGCTTTTTGTATTAAGAACCCTAGCCCCCCGTTTATAATCATCAGATATAAGGCTCTAATTTTCGTCGGCTCTTTAACCTCTATTTTTAAAATGACCAAATTACCCTCCAAAGGTGCCGGTTTGGTCCAAATTCGACCCGTGACTCAATCAACATCTCCGGGTATACTATTTTGACTAATTCGCCCCTTCCGAACTCATCCGTGAACTCTAAATTATAATTCGAATCACCTAAAATATATTTTTCATTTCCCACCTCACCATAGTCTAATGCGCGACTCTCGATGAGATAACATAAAATACCCCCATATCGCTCGCTATGACGTATATCATATTTAACTGTCAATATTTACTATTCACTCTTAGTAAATTTAAATCATATATTAATCAGTCTCTATCTCTCGATTAATATTTGAATACCACGATTATTATTCGATCACTTAATAATCATAACTAAAATTTCATCTCATTAAATTACTTCACTCACGTAATTTAAATATTAAATCACATTAAATTACTCTACTCGCGTAATTTATATATAAACTAATATTAAATTATTCTACTCATGTAATTTAAATTAAACGTACTTTCCAATTTAATTACTCAATTAATTAAATTCTAAATACGTAGTAAATATGAGGTATTACAGGGATCTCTATCATTATGCTCCCGATCAATTTTGGGAGAAAAATTGTATCTATATTTGGCTGTTTCAGAATCCGTTATTAGCTCAACACTGATCAGGTTAGAGGATGGATTCAATATATAGTGTACTACCAACAAAGCATTCAAAGGAGAAAAAAATTAGATATCCTCGCCTGTAAAACCTTTCCCTTTCTCTTATTAAAGCTTCGATGAGGATGAAGCCTTACTTTTAACCACACACCATTGTGGTTTACATAGACTTACCTCTGCGACAATAACTTTATAAGCCAGAGAAGTCAAGGAGATTGATGTCCTGGGCAGTTGAGTTGGGAGAATACGAGATCCTTTATGATCCTAGAACAACGTTGAAGGGACAGGCTGTAGCAAATTTTATTAAAGAATTCACATATCCATAACTGATCACTTCTTCGAGTTTGCCTGTCGATCACCCTTCATTACAATAAAGCTCGACTCCAAAACAAATCGAAAAGATCAATGACCAAACTGAAACATCAGTTGCACAAGATCTGTCTCAAAAGTACGATGAGCAAAGCAAAAAAAATATTTCAATAAGGCATATTGTATGAAGAAAGATTCAATAAATATATTCCAGTTTGGAAGTTATATATAAATGGATCCTTATGTGCTACTAGCAGTGGAGCTGGTTTAATCATCAACACTCCGAATAATATTGATGTAGAGTATGCACTTTATTTATAATTCTAGGCCTCTAATAATAAAGCAGAGTATGAAGCATTAATCATACGTTTGGAATTAGCGTTATCATTGGGAGCCTAGCAGGTTATGGTGCATAACGATTTTCAACTCATTATTAACCAAGTACTTTAATTATATGGAGTTAAGGGGAATCTCATGCTCCAGTATCTGTCCAAGACCATGGAAGTAATCTTCAAGCTTATTTCAGTTAAAATGGTGAGAATACCAAGGATAGAGAATGGCCGAGCCGATGCACTTGCTCGATTGGCTTTAGCGACCAGGACATAAATTATGAGAACCACCCCCGTGAAAATTCTTGCAGACAGAAGTGTGGATTTTAAGGCTATGGTCAGACTCAATGCGATGGATTTAGGACCTTCATGTATGGATCCTATCAGAAACTACATTGGAAAAAGGTATATTACTTTCTGATCTAAAAGAAGCCAAGAAGTTAAGGTTCAAGGCATCCAGTGATGTATTAGAGCGAGGAGTCATGTACAAAAGAAGATACACTATTTCATCTCCTCACTGTGTTCACCCAGCCGAGGTACCAGACTTGATAAGAGAACTGCATGAAGATTCCTGTGGGGCTCATTTAGCTGGCCGATCAATAATATGTAGGATAGCTATGCAGGGATACTACTGGCTGACTATAAGAACAAATTATATTTCCTTTGCAAAAAAATGTGACAAATGTCAGAAGTTTTCTACAATTCACAGTAGATTAGGGGCTTCCTTAACTCCCAATACTTCCCCTTAGCCTTTTGCTATTTAGGGAATTGATTTGGTTGGCCCACTACCAATAACCAAAGGAAGTCTCAAATACCTAGTAGTAGCAGTGAATTACTTCACCAAATCGGTGAAGGTTGAGCCGCTTATTGACATACCTTATAAAAGAGATTTCCAGTTCATATGGAAACGCATTATATGCAGATATGGAATGTCATATTATTTCATCACTGACCATGTTACTTAGTTTCATAATGAGGTGTTTGAAGAGTACTGTATTCAATCCAAGATCTAAAAACTTAACTCTGGCCCTGGACACCCATAGTGTAATGTCCAAACAGAAGTTACCAACAAAACCATACTTGATGGGTTGAAAAAGAGGTTGGATTATGATAATGGAAACTGGATATATGAAGTGCAAAGTGTTCTTTGGGCATACAGAACTACAACGAGGATAACTATTAGTGAGCCTTCTTACTTTTGGAACATAATATATGGTACCAACCGATGTAGGTCTATCGACTCACAGGGTGTTAAAATTTTACTCCCCTAAAAGTGATCTCATGAGAATATTGGATTTAAACATGATTGAGGAAGTTAGGGAGGATGCTGCACTTTGAACGACTGCTTATCAATAAAGGACTGCTAGACTCTACAATAGGAAGGTGAAGCCAACCAAGTTTAAAGAAGGATACTATGTCCTTAAGAAGGTAATCCAGGAGGAAAATAAGATGGATCAAATTGTCATAGTTCGTACAATATTTTGGCAGTTGTCTGACCAGGAACATATCGCTTGGAGACACTTGAAGGGGAAGAATTTAAGAATTCGTGGAACGCCGACCACTTCAGAAAATATTATTAGTAATTTTGATTTGATGTAATCGTTTCATCCAATTTAACAAAATTGTGATTTCCTATCAATTATGCTTCCTTTGTATGTTTCTTTTTTCGGGATACGGTGGTAATATACATCTCTAACATCAAAATTCAAACTTTTCCAACTTCAAAAAAAATTATTACAAAAGTTTTGGACTTCATGTATGACCTCGTCTTTGACGGGTCACGAACAAGGAGTTCCAGTAAACCCAATAAACTTTTCCCACTTCGAAAAAGAAAATTCTTTTAGACTTTATGTATGAATTCGTCTTTGGCAGGTCACGAATAAAAAGTCCCTGAAACTTCATATATGACCTAAAGTAAAACATAAGGAATTTTATCCGACCAAGTTTATTCATGAAAAAACTACTTTCCTAATACACTTGGTCACCAATGGTAACTGATGCAAACAATTAGCCCTAAAAACATTTTATTTAAGTGAATTAGTCGAACCTAAGGCACTATAAAACAAGTTCATCCCACTACACCAAATCTGCCCATTTGTCAAGGTCATTGACCTTGACAAATTCACCTTGTCAAGGTCAATGACCGTGACATTTCGAGGCGAGACAACTTTTTTTGTCAAGGTCGTGTCACGGTCATTGACCTTGACAAAAAACTCGCATTTTGTGTCACGGTCGTGTCAAGGTCAATGACCGTGGAACGTTTGTCACGGTTTAAAACCGTGACAAAGCCGTGACCCTTTTAAAAAAAATTGTCACGGTCAATGACCGTGACAATTCTGGGCAGAATTAAAAAAAAAATTTGTTGGGCAGTATGGCCACTGCCACTGCCCAGCAGTATATTTGTACCTGTTATAGCAACGTTGTACCTGTTCCAAACATCATATATCCGAACAAACTAAAGATAATGCAAATATATATTCAAATAAGAAACTATTTAAAAAGAAACAACATCACCATCATTTTATCTCAAATCTACAAACTATTTGCATGGAAAAGAGATTTTGTACCGCGACGCTCGGGAACACCTCCTTATCCTTCCCTTCTCGTCCGAATAGCCACATAAGTATAGAGCATATGTGGCCTACCCTTAGGGCCACTCCCTGTCCCCTGAATTGAAATAAAGTAAAATTATCATCCGCCCCTCAAATATAGATAAATATAAATCGTAATTGAAATCGAAATCGAAATTGACATATAAATATAAATACATTACCTGTAGTGTCACTCAAACAGCTAACTTGAGCTCATATGGCACCTCCTTCCAACTAATGTACCCCGGGCAATCGTGTCAATTATAATTCTCTTCATATCTAAACACTAAGAAATACCATAATCCTATGGAGGTATGCGTTGCAAATTCCTTCCAACCGTTGTGTAGCCAAAAATCAGCAGTTGAAGTTGTCAACTCCACCTTTGAATGGGGTATGGAAAGTGGTGGGGTATGGAAAGTGGAATTGACAACTTCAACCGGTGATGTTTGGCTACATAACGGTTAGGAGGAATTTGCAGAGCATCGCTCCATAGGATTATGGAATTTCTTAGTGTTCGGATAGACGAAGAGATTCAGTCTCCTCTCCACAAATAGGACACCCCAAATAACTATGTACTAATCACCTATTAAAGGTAAGAAGCATATATTCATGGATTAGTATAAACAAAACTTAGATGTAGTTGGAATATTTATGTATTAATCTCCTCTCCACACACGCACACTACACAAGAGTGAAAATGATAAAGTGCAGATCAAGTAAAAGCATTAAAAATGGATGTTTCGGTACAAATTGAAATATTTATTACAAATTGAAAAATTGTTTCAAATTCGGGTTATCATAAAAAATGGATTGATATTCGGTAGGAGCAGCCAAGTCATCCACACTACTATTTAGACGCCTTGGCGCGTGTTGTACAATTTACCACGGCTCGTTGTTGATATACTCCGAGTAAAACACTTGCTTAACCTTTTGAAATGCACAAACAAACAGCTCATCGCTCACGTGGTCGTTGCTCTTCAACTTGGACAAGTCAACCATGATCAAATTGGTGACAGGATCAACTTTAGAAGCATTTTTATCCTCAACTCTTACCCATTCATAAGTAAATACAACCTCTTTAAAGCTTATATAATCCAATTCAAATATATTTTGGATTACACCATAGTAAGTCATTTCAGCTTCAACGAGGTTTTTATCTTTTGCGCTCGCTCGAAAGAAAGTAAGAGCCTTGTATGAAATTCCCGAGTTCTGTACATTTGTACTTTCCTCGTACACTTTAGCGCCGAAAATGTAACCGTTCAATCGATATTTTTTCTACTCTTGTGCCACGAACAAGGGTCCAGTGGCTAGACGAGCAAGCCTTGATGTCGCATCACCCATCTTTAGGAGCTGAGAATATAGATAAATTAATTATATTAGTGGTAAAATTTGAGTGTAATGTAACGTTATATAACGACTATTTTCATTGTAATTACCTCTTGTGTCAACCATAGCCTAAATTCGCTGTCTGATTGTACCACTATTTTTCGTCTTTTATTGTTCTCACAGGCTTCATATTTACTGCATATTACAAAATTAATCATGTATAAAATAATCTAAAATAATGTTAAACACTATAATATTCGAAACATACTTTTTCCATTCTTCGACATCTTCATGTGTGTCAAATAGATAACGAGCTACTTGTTCATGTTGCAAACTCGTTAATTTCACTCGTTTTCCCATCACATTACCACCATCATCGAGGAATTCATCAGTGTCATCAACGCTGGTAGAGTCAGTCATATATTCCCAAGTATATATTGATGACTCCACGGTGATGTATTCCTCTGTAATTGATCCTGCAATATATCGCGTATTCTTGACGTAATCTTTAAAAACTTTCATCAATCTTTCAAACGGATACATCCACCGATATCTAACTGGACCACAAAGAAGTGCCTCATCGCATAGGTGTACCAACAAGTGAACACTTATGTCAAAGAATGCTGGGGGAAAGTACTTCTCCAATACACAAATCGCTTCGTTCACAGCCAATTTTGCGGCCACTATGTGTTCTCGATTCAGTACCTTCTCACACAAGAGGGAGAAGGTAATACTAATTTGCATAATAGCCCTACGCAAATCCTTGTGCTTGGAGAAACAGTGCTTAAACAATAGAGGAACCAATTGCATGATCACATGCCAATCGTGGGACTTACACTTATGTAAATCATGAGTAACATAATTCACAATCCTTTGCATGTTGGACGAAAAAGTAGATGGGCCCTTCAAATTATATATTGTGTCTAGAAGCACCTTCCTTTCCTCACTCGTCAAAGTAAACGCACCAGGGGGAATTATTGTCCTTCCCCTACTATCTTCTTTAATAGGATAATTAAAAGAGTCAAATGATTGCACACCCTCTTCCCACAACTCATTTAATTCTTCTACCAAAGGAGCCAGGTAGATATCAATGTCTTCACTTGGTGCCTTTGGCCCAGGTATCAATAAATCCATCATCGAAAATTCAGGTCTCATACACTGTGAAGGAGGGAGGTTGAGTGGGGCTAGGATCACTGGCCATACACTCTGATTGGTGCTTAGATTTCCAAATGGATTGAAACCATCTGTTGATATAGCCAAACGAATGTTGCGTTGTTCTCGAGCAAAATCGGGATACTCATAATTCATCCTCCGCCAGGCAGTAGAATCAATAGGATGACGCATGATATTACCCCCTACTTCTGCCCTAGCATGCCAAGTCATTGCCTCTGCAATCCATGGTACTGTGAAAAATCGCTTTAATCTAGGCCCAACGGGAAAATATTTCAATATTTTTTGAGGCACTTTTGAGCTTGTGCCTTCCTTACTAGTAGATTGGACATATCTAGGTTCATCGCATACCGGATAACGATCGAGATTTTCATACTCCTTTCGGTATAGTATGCAGTCATACACACAAGCATGAATCGATTTATACTTCATTCCCAAACCTTTCAAACTGTTCTTCATAACAGGATAGCTATTTGGAAGTGTATTCACCTTGGGTAATAAGCCCTTCACCCATTTCAGAATTCCCGTCACGCTATTGCCAGACAAACCGTACGGCGTCTTCAAACTGTACAAACCAACCATGGCATGTAAAGTTGTTTGATCTTTCTCACAGCCAGAGTATAACGGTTGGGTCGCCTTAAATTTTAAACTTTGGTAGTCATCGTCAAGTTTTATCGTGTTATCTTCACGAGCACTTGAATCTTCTACATCATCAGTAACCTCATTCTCCTCAGCTTCATAAACTCCGTACGCAGCATCAACTAAATCCTCTAACATATTATGATCTACGTCGTCCCCTTCTTCATCTATTCTACTTGTTGAAGGACGTTGTGAAGGTTGGTCAGGGACAAAAGGAACTTTCAATTCACCGTGAAAACTCCAAAATCGATAACTATCTTGCATACCCGATCTTAACAAATGTAGTTCAACTGTTTTCCACTCAAACACCTTACCATTCTTACACCTAGCACACGGACACGGAAACTCTTCATCATTACGACATCGCTTTGCATATTTCACAAATTCGTTAGCACCTCTGCCAAACACATCCCCCATTCTATTAGTCTCACCCATCCACTCTTTGTATTTCGGATATCCCATCACAGCTACCACAACTAAACACCTATTAAAGGTAAACAAAACTTAGATTTATAGTATGTTTTATTTAATTATCCCATCATTTAATTATCCTATTAAAGGGTATGTGGTCCTATCCCATTCAAGAATGCATTTTTCTGTAATATACTTAACAACTCATGTACATTGTTACGATTTGAAAAAAATTTGACAGCATATCCCCTTAGTTCTCCAAGTACACGACGTAGATTGGCAGGTGTGAGTGTTATTTCAATTGGTCAATTAAAATAACAGTCACACTTGTCAATCTAGTATGTACCCAGAGAACATTAAGATACGACTGCAGAACTTCCTCCAAAAGTAACAACTTTAAGCCAATAAGAATATTATACAGAAATTATACAGTCTCAAACTGTCCAAACGGGACAATTCGAGAGATCTCATTACAGGGGTAATGACTCTCGAACGGGTCTAAGGGTTATTGAATGCGTACGCATAAGAACTAGAATGCTAGTATCTATGCGCACTATATTTAATTTCAAGTATGTTTCATATAATGGGTTAATTCAAATACAAAAATAAATTCATGGGATAATTCAAATACAAAAATAAATTCATGGGATAATTCAAATACAAAAATAAATTCATGTATTGACCACATACACACCCACACACACACACACACACACACACACACACACACTATCTAAGCTGTTCTATAGGTATAAAAACAATTATTATCCAACTATTATCAATTATTTATTTTGAATGTAAATAATATTCAAAACCCCACCCACCCCCACCCCCACCTCCACCCCCACCCCCTCCCGATGTTTATTATCCAATTATTATCCAACTATTATCAATTATTTATAAAATTGATGTCTACTTTTAGTGTTGTGTATATATGTTAGTCCTCGGCTTTTTTATTGAACTTTTAGTTATTTAGTGTATTGTAGATTGATGAGGCCACACAATGAGCACACAATGAACTACTATTTCGCCTTTTACTAAAGAATATCATATGCTCACAAATAGGCGGCATACGCCCATTTTTTTAATTGTTTATACCCCCTCCCCCACCACACACCACCTGATGATGCTTAAACCCCTTTTGATAGACGGCTCTCTTAGTATTTTTTTTGTCTATACTATCAAGTGTTCAACTAGTTTGGAGAGTTGTACCAAACAATATTAGTTGAGATCCAACTTCAGATTAATTCAAGACATAAGACCCTAAAGGGAATCCTATCTGCAACAAGATTCTAGTTAGTAAAGAAGACATAACAGAATATGGTGGAATCCACTACACTACACACCCATTCCCACACTTAAAAACCATTTAATAATATTTAAAAAATTCAAAACCATTTAATAATATTTAAGCACTAAAATTAATTTAATTTAATTTAACCTAGGAATTAATCAGATATTTTTATCCTATGTTTACTAATGCTAAAATTATGAAAAATGATATTTTGAGATAATAATGTGTGAAAATTTGTTTTATGATTTTTTTCTTAACTGAAAATTATTTAGGGGTATTTTTAATTGAATATATACACATTTTTAACTCTTTAAAAATTACATTTTAATCCTTTCTAAATCTTAGGGAGAGTTTGGGTTGTGTTTTTCGGCCATAACAGCACACACCCCCACCACACACCACCACACACACACACACACCCCACCCTACTCCACCCCCTGCCCCCCTCCACCACCCCCTCCCCCCTCCCCCAAAACACACCACCACACACACACACACACCGCACCCCACCCCACCCCACCCCCTGCCCCCTCAACCACCCCCTCCGCCACCCTACCCCACCCCGCCCCACCCCCTGCCCCCCTCCACCACCCCCTCCCCCACCCTGCCCCACCCCGCCCACCCTGCCCCACCCCCCACACACGCACACACATACACACATATATATACACATACACACATAAATATACAGACAAATATATATATATATATAAATGGAAGAGAGAGAGAGAGAGAGAGAGAGAGAGGGAGGGAGGGAACGGTGGGAGGGAAAAAAGAAGGGGGAAAGGGTTTTTGCTGGAAAAGTTGTCACGGTCGTGTCAAGGTCATTGACCGTGACAATTTGTTGTCACGGTCGTGTCAAGGTCAATGACCGTGACATAAAACGCGTGTTTTTTTGTCACGGTCAATGACCTTGACAAGGCTGGCCGGCTGAAAGGTGACAATTTGCCCATTTTGGTGTAGTGTCCTTTGAATAAAAAGCATATCAATTTAGCAAGTTATCTGGTTGCTTAGTCGATCAACCAATTACAAGCTTAATTATAAAATAAAGACTAGAATGTATAAACAAACATGCATGCAAAATAAAGTCTTTTTATTCCAAATACTATGAAGTACAATACTGAAAAGTCAAAAAATACGAAAAGATGATTATTCTGTAGGTTGTTTTCCTTTAGCCTTATCTATCGAAATAGGAGGAATATCAAGAGTGTTAGGCAAAGTTATAGTTCTAAAATCTCTCAACCTATTGGACCTACTGCTTGTCGATCAATCCAACATATGAGGAGGGTGAATGTACTCATGTTCACCCTGGAGACCAAAGTCCCTTATGTAATTTCTCACTAAGCTCTAGGAAATGGCGTCGATTAGAATCCACTCGACATCAATATGGAATGTAGGATCAGGATAATTCAACATTCCTGGATCATGCCAATGTCATAAATCATTCTTGTCATCTATTTTCAGCAATCCTATCATGTTCAACCAACCCCATTTGTATCCTTCCTAGTGAGCTTGATCTAGATAATCATCCAGGTGAGTTAAGGACTCATCATAACCATTTATCCTTATAGCTTTAGGTTTTTTGTGGAAGTGAAAAGTTAGTCGATCTACCCTATCTTGTATCTTCTTGATGGTTGTGTCATTCTCTATTAACAATGCTACTTTGTTAACCCAGATCTTTTTAGTTCTTTCTTCATCCTCAATTCTCCGAACAATAACCACTTGTCTAGAATACTGGCCAAATTTGGTCTTTTTCTTTTTCGAGCTTTCTTGCTCTTCCAACAGTTTGGCGTTCTCAAGCTCCAGTAATGAAGTCCCTTAGTTTGGTATTCTCAACCGACCTTTTTAGACTCTCCAGTTCATTCCTTAAGGTGTTATTCTCTTTTTCAAGCAAATTGGCAACTTTTCGAGCAGTTTTAACCTCCTTGTTTAACAGGAAATCCTTCTTTCTGAATGCCAGTGTGATCTCTTGCAGTTTTTTGTCAAAGCCCCAACCTGAACTTAATGCCTCAAATTTGGCTTCGTAATAAGAATAAAGCAGAGCCTAAGAAATATTATGATTCCCTTATAGTTGTTCAATAATCTCATTGTATATAACGTTATTAGCCACTACCTTATCAAAAAAATTTGAAAATGTACATAGGCATCCTTTACTTTATCTGAGGCATCTATGTCGAGCAATCCTTCTAACTTTGTTGCAGTTAAGCTCATATAGCCAGCTTCAAGCAAATTGTTGTAAAATTTTTGTGGGTCGAATTCAGTAGAAATGATCATAGTCTTCCTGGCATTAAACTGGAAAATTATAAGCATAAGAACGCAAGTCTAACAAAAGGAAATAAACAATGGTAATCAAACAATGAAGAATAGTAGAGGGATAAAAATATTCTTCATTTCATTAGCAAATCAAGGATTACAACTGTCTTTCCATTATAAATGAAGAGAGCGAAGAAGGAAAATTACACATTCAAATAGAAAAGAAGACATGCAAAAACTAGCCAGTGGAGTTACACCTTCTCCATATCTATAGCAGTTGCTTCAGGAGGAGGGAGGTTGGCTGCAATAGTTGGCATTATAGAGGACTCCCCAGAACCCTCATCATCATTAATTTCCTCATCCTAGTTGGGAGTAGGGCATGGATCATGCCTTTTGAATAGAATGAAGTATTTCTGTGTGCCGACCTCCTTCAAAGCGTCCAACCAACCATCCTTAAAAGAAAGTTTCTTGGCGTACTCAATTTGGATGGCAGTAGCAACAAATGCCTTATCCCAAACTTTTTTATAGGCTTCCTCTTTGCCTTTCTATCTCTTAGCTTTCAAATCTAATAATTCCTTCTTATCAATAGTTGCCTCAGTAGTCAAGTTGAGGGCCTTCTCCTCGATAAATTTTGCCCTGCTCTCAACTTCCTTCAACTTCTCCTCGATAACCTTCACTTTATTATCGACAACTTACATTTTTTTTTCTTATGCAATTTCCCTATCTTCATCCACCTTCAATTTTTCCTACTAAGCCTTCTTATACCTCTCCAGAGTATTTCCAAACTCCTTTAAGAACTTTTTCAAGCCGTTAAAGGCTTCGTCTACATCAGCAGTGGATGACTTCAACTCGTCATCCTTAATCAAAATATTGTCATAATCAACCAAGAACTTCAAAAGGAAAGAGAGACAACATCAGTATAAAAGGGGATCAATAAAAACTATTGAAATAAAATGAAGGACTAAAATACTAACAAGTGAAATAATATGGTTATCCCTTTATACCAAATGAGATCTGGACATTGGGGCAATAACCAACCTATCTACTGGAAGTATTCCAACCCCAGTCAAATCTCTAGCTAATCCAGGGTTTACTTCCACAGAGGCAGACTCAACACTACCTTGGTCGATAGGATCCTTCTAGGCCAGCTCTTGTTTATTGGATAGACTTCTCTTCAACCTCTTGAACTGAGGCTTAATAGTTCTTATTTCATCCACATTGAGGACCTTAGGCCTATTGTCAGGGTTTGTACTCTTCTTAGTAGGAGGGGTAGAACCAATTAACAGTTTGGGGATTCTGCTCTTCACCATTTCTACATGATGTGAAGTTGGGATGTTTGTAATATTAAGGGACTCAAAGGAAGAATAAGTTCCTCCTAAGGAAAACTCTATCTACTTTGGGTGACTCAGCAGTAGAGGATGTACAATTCGGTTTCTCGTCTACTTTATGGGGGACTGAGGTAGAATAACTGTAGGTCGAGCTACAAATCAAGTGATAAAGCTCTTGTATTCCAATAGTACATAAGTAACTCAAGGATGTTCTTCTCCTAGTTTTTGTTGGATAAACCACAGATATTTAAGGCCATTAATATTCACTTCTCCCTCTTTGGGTCACTTCTTTTTTCTCTCCTTTGCACAAGAACAAAGCAAAATAATTAGTCGGCATATCATCAAACAGTTAATACACTTGGGAAAGAATTGAAAAACAAAATACTATACAACCAATATCATGCCTTTCCTGGGGGCATCTGGGTCAATTATATCTCACCCCGTTAGGAAGGGGGCATATTTCTAGTTCTTCAATACAACCCCACAATCCCAGTAATCCTTATTTGAGTCGGGAAAATTGACCACCAATGCCCTATTGGCCTACCTAGTTTTCAAATAATAGGTATTGTCACCAGTGGTTCCCCATTTGGAATAGAACACCAACTCAGGGATGCCAATACGAGTTCCATGTAGTTAATTCAATCTATTTACCCCATTCACCACTCTCCATGTATTAAGGGATACCCTTTCTAGAGCTACATCAAAATATTAGCAAATTGAAGAAAAAGTGGATTTGGGGGAAAAGTGATGCCACATTCAGCAATGAATAAGGTGGGGATCCAGTGACCCTCAACCAATGAAAAAATATAAATAGAACAACTTTCTATTTCTCAAGTCACCCAACTAGGGATTTTTCTTCTCTCCCTAAACTCCTTTAAGGAACTTTCATCTACAATATACACCATATTTGAAAGGAAGAAAATAAAAAAGGGGAAGAAGAAGGAAAGAAAGCTTATAGAGTTTGAGAACAAATGGCAAAGAGCAAACAGTAGAAGAAGAAAAAAAAGTTGAGAAGAGAGAGAAATTGTAAGTTCATAGTTTGGTTATGGAGAGAAATGGTGGAAACCTCCGTCCTTTTATAGTTTCACCTCGAAATTTGAAATGTAATGATTAACTGAACCAATGATCAATAGGTTCAGTGACCAATAGATCATCAATCAATTGAAGAGCCAAAAGATTAACCAGTCCAGAAAGTGGACATTATGTATGTATGGTGCTTCAAACTCCAAAGTGGGAAGATTAGGGATTGTTATCGTCTCTCCGAAGAATTCCATCATCAAGCAAGGAATTAAACTGTGACAGCTCGTTTAATTAAATATTGGGTGATCAGCCTTTTATTAAATTAAAATAGGATTTCAAAATTGGTTAATTCTTTGCATCACTATCGAAAACCATATTAATTACTAAGAACCTATTAGTTAATTAAGCCGATGCCAAAATTTTATCTTACATTAAACAGATAATAATAATATGGGAAAAACTGAATTAAAACATTCACACAATACTAGAGTTCAAAACACCTCAAGTAAATAAATAAATAAAGTCCTGTCGAATAAACCATCGACTAAATCCAAACCAAATAATAATCCAACAGTAATAAGTAAACCAAATCAAAGTCTGGACTAAATACATAAATCTGAATGGGAAAACATGCCCAACTGCAAATATTAAAATACTGCTAAGAGATCCTACACTAGGAATGAATAAGTGATGCATCTAATCCAACTCTTGCATTCATTCACACGTGCTTCCGATGCGTATCCCTAAAATAGAATATCAAGTCTAGTATCCCTGTGGCTGGATACCTAAAAGTTTTTGAAAATATTTTTATAGTAAGGGTTAGAACCTTAAACATTTTGAAAATATTTAGCAAGTATTTATCACTGTTTAGAAATAAGTTATTGATTACACGTTAGGTTCACGTACACACTCTTGAGTTTCCTTACCTCTCAACTATTTTTTATGACTAACGTTCTTTACTTAGCCCACCTAGCTGTACTACCCAGACTAACTAGACATAAGTATCTATCAAGACTATCGACATCTATAAGTCCCCGTACCGCCCATATAGTATGTTGATTAAATTAACACTTCTCTTATGTTGTTAATATCATTTGTAACATTCTACACTTTACCATTTTAATCATTCAATTAAGTTTCACTACTTAATTCATTCCTTTAGAAATATACCCTTTAACCCTCTACTGTCACATGTAAGTAGAATATTAAAAAAAGTATATATTTATCTCACTAATATATATAAGCATGATGTCCATCGAAATGATCGCCATGAAACATGCATACTATGTTATCAGTCCAAGTACCTCTCGTGCTAACTAGGGACTATTGGTTTATTAAGTATCCTCGAACCAAAAATCAAACAACAAGAAATAGAGGCAAATATAGTTCCAAGCCTTTGGGCTACGCACATGACTAACGTACCTAAATGACATGCCGATCCCACTAATACACGATATATAGTGAGCCATCCTAAATTCTATGTTCTGGGACAAAAATCCAGACCTCCCAGGAATCGGCAAGGTGGGATCACCCACTACGTGGGAACCTCCGTAATAGAAGGTAGTGTAAGCATGTTCACGCAAAATGATCAATCATGTAATAGGTACACCCATAACGTATATATATACATGTTCAATAGGTACTCACGCGACCTAATCATCATCATTCATACGTACTGCATATTAATCTAATACTCATCGTACCTTCAACTTACGATTATTCTCACTATCGCATTCACTTGAGTATTATTCTCTTCTCTAAGGGCCCTAGTTACCCTTTAATATTTCAGTAGCTAAGTCTTACTTACCCTACTGGTCCATACGATAAGATCATTCATGCTTTTCCATAATTTTAAACTCATTTTCTTGAATTAAATTAGGTTACAATTTAAGCCCGATTAATTATCTCTTTAATCATCTCGATAAATCTAAGCCCATAACCCCCCATCATAGACCTACTGTAATATAATTAATCTTTCATTATATTCTAACAAAATCCCAAAAGTTTCGCCGATAACAATTTTGTAGTTCAGACTTAAAAGGAGAAATTTCACTTTTTCTGGGATACGAATCGATTCACCAGGAGGCCGAATTGATTTTCTTTCCTAATCGAGTCGCCTCTGGGATGAATCGATTCAAATTTTTGCAGAATCATCTTCTTCCTTACGAACTTGCATTTTTCACCATTTTGATTTCCATAACTTACATGTTTCTCCACCAAACTTAAAACCAGTTGTCCCAAACATTTTCTACATATTTTAGGACAGTTTGTAACGTAATTTTAACATCAAAACATTACCATTATCATTCAAGACTGGATTGAATCATCTAATCCTCAAAAACCCTAGATTTCTATGTTCTTTCTTCATATCATACTTAAAACCAAGATTTAATTCATGTTGATTATAATATATCATCTGATTTCTTATCCTCTACAAATGTTAAATTCAAGTACATGACATGAGTTTTAATCATTCTTTTCATCCAAAAATATCAATTTAATCAAACTTATAATGAAACCCTCACAATATGTGTATTATAACCTCAAAATCATTCCCAATAAAACTTTCCCTGATTAATAGGGTCTTATTTTGTGGTTGGGATTATAGATTAATGGTCACCTCTTCCAATCCTCACTCCCAATTTGTATGTGGTGCAAGAACAAGATGAAAGCTCCAAGAATTTCTTTAAAACCTCCAAGAACTCTCTCATTTTCTTCTCTAATCATCTCCCTCTGTTTTCAACACTCTTAACCCTAGCCCCTTTTATCTAACATCTGATATAAGGCTGGGAAATTAGTAGCCCCCTCTACCCTAAGCTACTAAAAGACTAAATTACCCTCATAGCCCCAGTTTAGTCTAAAAATTCCCTGGGATCCAAAGAATATCCCCTGATGTACTATTTTGACTATTTCGACCCTTTTGGAATCATCCGTGACCTCGAAATCATCATCCGAGTCACTCCACACAAATATACAATCTCAACCTCAATTAGTCTACACACGAATCTCACTTGAGATAAAATCCAATTACGTCAATGTCACTCTCTATGACGCGTAAGAATTTCCATACTTTATTTACTATTCACTTAGTAAATCATATTCGTAATATTAATCATTATCTATCTATCGATTAATATTTATTAAGCACATTATCATTCAATTCAATTAAATTACATTTCTCGAGTAATTTAAAATAAAATGAATTAATTACGTAATTAACTAAATTTCAAATATGCTAAAAATATGGGGTATTACATACTTCCCCCCTTATAAAGAAGTCCATAAAATTAGGTCATACCTACGATAAACAACTCTGGATACTGCTCTCATATGTCATCCTCCTGCTCCTAAGTAGACTCATCAACACTGTGGTGTCCTTACTAAACTCTGACTAGTGGTACCACCGTAGACCGTAGAGCCACGGGTCTCTCCTTATACGAGATATCTGGTTGTAAGTCAATCTCCTTAAGTGTAACGTTCCAAAAATCCCTCTCGCTCCCATGTATCTCTTCATCGATGCCATGTCGAACACATCGTGTATCCGCTAAAGATGCTCCAGTAAACCCAGTCTATATGCTATTGGTCCCACTCTCTCAATGATAGGGAAAGGCCCCACGTACCTTGGTGCTAACTTCTCCTTCTTATTGAATATCACGACCCCCTTCATTGGTGACGCAGGAACCAACACCTGGTCACCAACATCTAACTCAACGTTCCTCCGATCTGCATCAACATATCTCTTTTGCCTGTCTTGAGCTTTTCGAATATGTCCCTAAATCTTGGCAGTTGTCTCCTGATCATCTCTTGCCCTAATAAATTATTGTCCCCCACCTCTAACTAGCAAGCGATCGAATGACCAGGTATCCCATATATTGCCTCAAACGATGCCATGTCAATAGTAAATTAGTAAGAGTTATTGTACACAAACTCTACTAATGGAAGATATCGCTCCCATCCTACCTCGAAATCCAAAATGCACATCCTCAACATGTCCTGTAGCATTTGATTAACCCTCTCAGTCTGTCCGTCTATCTTTGGTTGATAAGCGGTATTCAACTGCAAGTCTGTACCCATGGCCTCCTGAAATCTCTACCAGAAGTGAGATATAAAGATCTTATCTCTATCAGAAACAATGTTAATTGTCACCCCATGCAACTTCACTATCTCGATAATGAAAAACTGCGTATACTGAATCATCTCATAGTCGGTGTGGACTGGCAAGAAATGGGCCACCTTGGTCAACCGATCCATTATCACCCAAATGGAACCATGAACCCTTTGCGATGTCAAAAACCCTTTAATAAAACCCATTGAAATGCTCTCCCACTTTCACATAGGAATCTCTAAAGGTTGTAGCATCATTGAAGGCCTCAAATGGTCAACTTTCACAACTTGACAAGTAACACACTTCAAAACAAACTCTGCTATGTCTCTCTTTATCTCGGTCCACCAATACTGTCTCTTCATGTCCTGTTACATCTTATCCCCGTCGGGATGCACTTCAAAACTCGACCCGTGAGACTCAGTCATAACCGCATGCCTCAAGTTCTCATCCTCAGGTACTATAAGTCTCCCATTAAAACGTAGACTTCCCTTTGAACTGATCGAATAAGAATCCGCACCCTTAGCTACTAACTGTCGTACCCTGTCCTGACATAAATGATCCTCTGCCTGTGCTTTCACTACCCGCATCACAGTCTCGGGAGTGATAGATAAAACTTCCATACATGCTCTTACAAACTCATCATCACGTCAAATTTCACCCCACTTCACTTTCCAGACCTCCGCTAACTCTCCCGTAGGTCATCAGCTCAATGCATTTGCTTCCATGTTAGCCTTACGAGGATGAAACTGTATATCATACTGGTAGTCCTTCACAAACTCTAGCCACCGCCTCTGTCTCATGTTCGGATTCTTCTGTGTGAAGAGATACAAAAGTGACTTATGAGCCGTGAATAAAGTAAACTGCACCCCCAGGATATAGTGTCTCCATATCCTCAAAGTAAAAACGATCGCTGCCAACTCGAAGTCGTGAGTGGGGTAATTATTCTTATGGGACTTAAACTTTTGAGACACATAAGCTATATCCCTCTTCTCCTTATGAAATACACCCCCAAGTCCCTAATAGGATGCATCAGTATAGACCCGATACTCCTCCCCACTCCTAGGCTATGCAAGTACAGGTGCTAATGTCAATTTGTCCATCAACACATCAAAAGCTAACTGATAGTGATCATTCCACATAAAGGGTACCCACTTGCAAGTTAGGTTCGTCAATGGACCCGCAATCTTTGAGAATCCCTTAATGAAGAGATGATAATACCCGACCAACCCTGAAAATCTATGAACCTCTGTTAGTGTCATGGGTTGTCCCCACTCCCTCACCATCGATACCTTACTCGAATCAACTCTAATACCCCTATCAGATACGATATGGCTAAGAAACTGTACCTCCTATAGCCAAAATACACACTTAGTGAATTTGGCATACAACTGATGGTCCCGAAGTGCTTGCAGGACCCTACGCAAATGCTTCGCATGCTTCTCCTCAGTACGAGAGTAAACTAGAATGTCGTGTGTAAACACGATCAAAATAGGTTCAAGAACTTCTTTGAATACATTGTTCATGAGATCCATGAACACTGCTAGTGCATTGGTGAGCCCAAACGGCAACACCCAAAACTCGTACGCCCCGTACCACGACAGAAAAGAAGTTTGGGGCACATCTTCTTCTCAAATGCGCAACTGGTGGTATCTCAATCTCAAGTCAATCTTGGAGAAGACGCAACCCCTCTCAACTGATGAAATAGGTCATCGATCCTCAACAATGGATACTTATTCCATATCTTGACCTTGTTCAGCTCCATGTAATCCACACACAATCGAAACGAACCATCCCACTTCTTCACAAATAATATTGGCGCACCCCATGGAGATGTACTTCACCGAATGAAACCCTTCCCTAATAACTGTTGAATCTGTTCCCTCAACTCTCGTATCTCTTCAAGGGCCATGCAATATGGTACTCGGGTAATTGGTCTCGTACCCGGTGCTAGGTCGATCACAAACTCTATCTCTCGGTTAGATGGTAACCCCAGTATCTCATGAAATACATCCTCAAAATCTCTCACAACTGGAATTGAGTCTATTGAAATGACTACATCCTATGAGGTATCCTCCTTAATGTAGTAAAGGTGGGTGCACGACCCTCCCCCGGGGAGATGCATCATCACCAAGAACATCTCCTGGCCTGAAATGAAGAACACTATGGTTCTCTCCTAACAATCTACCATCGCCCTATATCCTGCTAACCAATCGATACCTTGGATAACATTATATCCCTCAATGTCTAACACAATAAGGTCTTCCGCTAAGCTCGATCTTCCTATAACGATAACAACTCTACAAATCGAGTGTATCAGTGACCCACACCCCATCGACGACTCTACACACATAAGGAGACTACTGTTTATCTCTAATAAATCGATAGCTCTAGCAAATCTGGTCTTAATAAACGAATGCAATGCCCCAGTATAAAAAGTATTTCTACCCTCAAGTCCATAAATAGGAAACGTACCCTTTACTGTTGGCAGCGCCTGGGGTAATGGTGGTTTAGCCCGTAATATATCGGGCCCTGCTGCTATTGTGGGGCTAGGGATGCTAGTGTTGGTGGTATCGAAGCTTGTCGCCCCTGTTAGGCTTGCTGTTATGCCCCATACTACTGTGGGCAATCTCTCCTCTTGTGACCCTGTTGACCACATAAAAAGCACTGCCCTGGAAACTCCCTCTGCTTCTGGCCCTGATGCTTTCCCTGGCGACCTCGACCCTGCTGGCTACCTCTATTGTTCCCTTATTCCTAATGGACTTGAGGAACCTGATGTTGTTCATTAGGGCCCTGCTAACCCTACCTGTAACCCCGTCCCTTTGATCGATACCCTCTAGACCTCAATCTCTTAGCAGAGTTCCCTTACCGAGAATACCGCCCTTGTTGATCGCCTCTTCGCTGCTACGATGCTCTATCAGTACCACTTGCATTTGCCTTGCCCGGCTGGATAGGCCCCACACCTCTCTAGCTCCTCTTTGTATGGAAGCGATGATTATGACAGTCTACTAGAGAAGCATTGATGATATCAGTATATGTCACCAATGCGGGGTTACCGATCAAGTGCTACCTGATCTTTCAGGCCAAAACATCCATAAATTTTTTCTTCTTTCATTGCACGTTGCTCAACTCATCTAGCACAAAGTTAGATAGGCGGGTGAACTCCTCCTCATACTCTGGTACAGAGCGATCACCCTGTGTCACCTCATCGAATTTATTTTGTATTTCGGTCTCCACTACTGGGAGAAAGTACTTACGGTCAAACCCCACCCAAAATTTTGTAATAGTCATCATATCTCTCTTCTCAACGGTGGTCACCGACTCCCACCACTGTAAGGCCACTCCAACCAGTCTGAAAGTAGCGAACATCTATTTATGTGCCTCAGTACACTCCATAATGCATATATGGTGTTGTATATTCTTCTTTTATGGACTTGCCCCAACTACATCACTTCTAGTGCATTGGTGAGCCCAATCGGCATCATCCTAAACTCGTACGCCTTGTACCGCGACAGGAAAGCAGTTTTAGGCAAATCTTCTTCTCGAATGCGCAACTGGTGATATCTTGATCTCAAGTCAATCTTGAAGAAGTATGCAACCCGTCTTAACTAATCAAACAGGTCATCAATCCTTGACAATGGATACTTATTATGTATCTGGACCTTGTTCAGGTCATGTAATCCACACATAAACGAAACGAACTCTGATAACCCGTATATAATTATGATAAATTATATTTAAATCATACTTATCTTATGTGATATGAATAATGTGTTATTAGTATATCTAATGTTAAGTGATTATGGTTACTATAATTCTACTTTCATATATCATGAAATGTCAAATTATTTACGAACACAAGATTTGGTTATTTTCAATAGAAATGTTCCTGTTTAAGACAAGTTTTGACCCTTATAACATTACAATTGACTTGAGGTGAAAACTGCCTAGTTGTAGACATGTGAGTTAGGGTGGTAACACAATAAACGTTGCATCAAATTGATTTTTGAGTAAGAAGTTAGGCAAAAATTACGAACAAGGGACAAATCTGTCAATTCCCTTAAGTGGTAAATTGTCTTTTATTAAACCAAATATTTTAATTTGATTGGATGGATTGGGAGGCAGCCTTGGCCGACTTAAAACTCTTATTCTAACATATTTCTTCAGCTAATTTAAGCCTAAGTTCAGTTTTAAGGGTTTTTGGCTTGAGGAAAGAGAAAGTAGAAGTTAAGGAAGAAAGGGTTCCATTAAAAGCTAGGAAAAGAATTCCAAGAAAATTCTTAAGGTGTTTCCAAGGTAAAATTATTTGTTAATATTGTTTTAATCTTGTATTATACTTATTTCAAAGTATATAAATCGTGAATTATTAATAAAAATTCCATCATCCTTTGTGATAATATGTATTGGTTCATATGTGAGATAAGTGGTGTTATGGGTCATATTGCTTTGTATTGAAACCCTTTGTATTCAAACTTGCATATCTCTTTGGGTGATTACTAGAATTCATAAATTCCAATTGTATATGAAAATAGACTCATATATTCATATCATATCCGAAAATTATAATTTAACTCCTTATGGTTAGGCCTTAGTGATGATTACAAGTTGGTATATAGTTGTTGTTTGTATATTTCATTTCGGTATGCCCTGAGTTTGGTTAAGATTTTGAGATAGCAAATGAAGTCCAAATATTATGAAACTTTAAGTCTGTACTATTTAGTATGTGTGCTAAAAGTGTGTTGAAAATCATGTAAAGTTATGTGGGGAAAAAATTATGAAAATTCTTGGAAGTTGAAGAAACAATAGAGGAGCTTGTAGGGAAGATTTCTTGTGTTGTAAAGAAATAGTCATAACTTGCCCTAGGGAGGTTGAAAAATTACACCGTCACTTGTACTGGAAGGTACATTCATATATGTTTTCATATTGATAAGGTTGGGCACCTGTATGTGTGCAATTAATGAATATGGGAAGGTTAAGTATGGATGACAATAATTTCAGGCCATACTGGATATCCCATGAAAGAATATTTTTATCTGCTCCTTCCCAAGGGTATTTTGAGTACATGTTTCATGTGTATATATATTCAGAAGTAGAATTTTATGTTTACTTGAGTTTAGTTATAATTTCCTTACGAGGTAGTTTCTAGGGTTGAATGTTCATGACCTTATCAACATATATACCATCGTTTCTTCTTTACATATGTTTCATGTAATATGACTTGAGTAGAATCATATTGTGGTTGTGTACTCATTTAAAGTTACATGATTACATTAAGATAATAGTTATTATTAAGTTTCAGTACTGATTTAGTTGGATTAACAGGAGTAAGGTCAAATCAACCAAGTTCAGCTCCACCCTAGGGAAACGTGAATACATAGTTGACAACACAAGGTGAGTGTACTTACGGAGTTGATTTTGGATATGATGTATATGTATTATATGTTGAGATGATATGGCTTATTTAAAAGTCATGAGATGTTGAGATGTTATGGATTATGAAAAGCCAAGAGATGTTGAGATGTTATGTGAGAACGTATGTGCTTGCGTTCAAATGAGCAAATTATATATTAAACCCTTTTAACCCCAACAAACCCTAAACATGCAACAATATGTGATTGAATAAGATGATAATCTAAGAAAGAATATTCCAACACATGAAATTGAGGAAAAATCCCCCAAAGGGGCAAAACCATTTATTTTTATTATAATATTGTAAGCTATACAATTTCGGATTACAATGAAAATACAAGTGACTAAGAATTACCCTCAGGTGTCGAGTTCTGTAGTCGCGGCTGGAACTATCCCTTTCCAGTAGGGCTGGCGGATAGAACTATCCCTTTCCAGTAGGGCTGCAATGGAGAAGAAGAACGGTCTTCTCCACAAGGGTGTGAACAGCAAAAATGCGTTCCTGGGTTGCAAAGTGATTCACAAAAGATTGGCAATTGTGTGAATCAAAAACCTATAGTCTAGATGCTCAATAGGTGAAGACTTAGGGCTTTCTTTACTCTGGAAATCGTGTAAATAAGTCTTAGAAAACCACTTCCCGTAGTGGGATTAAATAAGAAGTCTCGGGCCTTAAAAATCTGAACACGATCTGTTTGATTTTATCCCAGGCGGACCGGTCCGGGTCTTAGGCGGATCAGTCCGGTTGACTTGATCGATTCTTTTATTCTGAGGCGGATCGGTCTGATTGTGACCGGATCGGTTCGTTTGATCCTGCTTCATCGGTTTGCTTGCGGTTCGGGGTATACTGGCCTTCTGACAAACAAGCGGATCAGTTCGGGTCTTTAGGCGGACCGCTCCGGTTAGCCGGATCGGTTCTTTTATTTCAGCGGATCGGTCCGGCTGTCAGACTATGATTCCTCTTCCTCTTTTGATATTCGGATCAGTTGAATCTTGAATCTTGAATTTCTTCAACGGTGTAATGGCGTGCGACATAATACATTGATAATGGACAAAAATGTCCTTACAAATCTCCCCCTATGTCTATGCCGGTACATACATAAAAACAAACATCCTAATTATCAAACGACTAAAAATGATGCCTATACAAATCTACCCTTCCATGAACCCAAAACTGGAAAGATACAATTGAATAAGACTACAGCGTTTGCTCTTCAATTCTGCAGGAATCTCAACGCTTTTCTCATCAGGGTGTGCAATCCAATGATAATCCATGTAGTACCTACACACATGAGACAAAGCAAAATACCAAGTGACATATCGAGTTTGAAATGAGATAAACATATATACCAATTAATGAGCGAACTCAAACTTTAAAAACTCCCTCATAATAAGATAATTCTTTCTCCCCCTTTTTATGATGTCCCCAAATAGACAAATGAGAGAAATAAATCAAATAAGCAAGAGCGGGGTGTCACTAGGATAAAATCACACCATGAATGAACGCAAACCAACCAAGTCGATGATAGCGTAAATGAGGTGGTGTGATTAAATTCGATAGGAAAATCAATGCATACAAACATGACATATGTGCACGATGAATATTGGATATTCCTAGCTAATGAACTCAAATGATTCCTTTGGTGTAAAATAATGACAATATAAGATATTGACTCAATCAAATCAACAAATCAAAGCTCAAAATGATTTTCACACCAATAACGTCCAAAACGATTTTATGCCTTTTCAGGACTTTCAAGGAAGTGCAAACCCGTTTAAAGATTCTCCAACCAAACTCCCTCAGATATAATTTTGAATAGAGGCATTCTAAATTCTCAAACTTTGGAGAATTGATGGTGAAACCTAAGTGGCCCATATTTGGCATGAAGTGCTTTTTATTGCCTTTAAATTTTTTCGGGCTCTTTTAACCTCTTTGGACCTCGGATTTTAAAATTCCTCCATTTTTAGGTCCTTTTTAACGGTGGATTTTACGCAAAGGATAGATGATTACCTTTCGCAGCCCCTCCCCGTTAAACAAAAACACACAGTCTCACCTAAAACAGTTTTTACATGCATTCCAATCTTGTCAAGTTTTATCGCATATTGTACATTGTATAGACAGAATTGAGATGGAAACACTCAAGCCAATATGAGATAGACAAGTGCAATAATCAAATATAGCCGTGCATGTGTGCAATAAAGGATATATGAGTCAAACATGTAGGAAGATATCACTAATTACATCTCAAAGACTCCAGACAATGTAAAGCACATGCATGAAATGATGTAGCCTCTCAAATCTCTATCAAACAGTCACATGGATAAATGGAATGAAGTTGTGACTTGGCTATCTTAAATGCTCATCCATAAAAAAGGAATCTTTTTGGATTTTTCAAAAATTTTATCAAAATAAAATCTTTTTGTGCTTTTCTTAAAATTTTTCTTAAAGGAAAATCTTTTTGTATTTTTCAAAAGAAATATGAAAAGCAAAAAGAATAAATAAAAGGTGTACAACTAAGCAATGGTACATATAAAACAGACTAGCAATAGGAAGCATATGATATGAACATGAAAAAGCAACCTATTCTAGACATAGACCAACCCCTCAGTCAACTGTGCAAATCCCCAAAGACTTCCTAAGACTCTCAAATCTAAGGGCATCTAAAGGTTTCGTGAAAATGTCTGCTAACTGACGATCGGTGGGAACAAAACTCAGGGATACAGTCTTCTCCTCAACTAACTGACGAATAAAGTGCTCACGTATCCTAATGTGTTTTGTGCGCGAATGCTGGACGGGATTACGGGATATGTGTATCGCGCTCGTGTTATCACAAGAAATGATCATGGTGTCTTGTGAAATCCCATAATCCTCCAACATTTGCTTCATCCACAAGAGTTGTGTGCAACAACTCCCGGCGGCTATGTACTCAGCCTCTGCAGTGGACAAAGAGATGGAATTTTGTTTCTTGCTCAGCCAGGAGACAAGAGCAGAACCAAAATAGAAACACCCACCAGAAGTGCTTCTACAAACATCTACATCCCCGGCCCAATCGGCATCCGAATAGGCGGACAAACGGTCATCGGTATCAAAGGAATACCAAATACCGTATGAGAGAGTCCCACTTACGTATCTAATAATACATTTTAGAGCAAGTAAATGTGACTCTTTCGGGGACGCTTGATATCGCGCACAGACTCCAACACTAAAGGCGATGTCGGGACGACTGGCAGTCAAGTAGAGAAGACTACCTATCATACTCCGATATAAGGTTTGCTCTACGTCCTTGCCTGAAGTGTCCTTACTAAGCTTGGTAGTGGTACTCATAGGTGTACGTGCATGCTTAGCGGAGTCTAAACAAAATTTCTTCACTAGGTCTCTAGCATACTTGGATTAGGATATGAACATCCCATCCTCTAGCTGACGACCTGGAGACCAAGGAAGAATGTAAGCTCAGCAACCATGCTCATCTCAAACTCACTTTTCATCTCCTCCTCAAAGTGGTGAGCATGCTGGGAGCATGTGTATCCAAAGACTATGTCGTCCACATAGACTTGGGCAACCAAAATAGCACCGTCATCTCTCCTGACGAACAACGTCATATCTACTCCCCCTCTCTTGAAGCCACGAGCTAAGAGATAGGAAGTAAGCCTCTCGTACCAAGCACGGGGAGCTTGCTTCAAACCATACAAGGTTTTTCTAAGATAGTATACGTGCTCTGGGTGCTGAGGGTTTTCAAACCCTTTTGGTTGTTCCACATAAACCTCCTCCTGTAGAATGCCATTCAGAAAGGCACTCTTGACATCCATCTGGTATAACTTGAAGCGCAGATGACATGCGATGGCGAGCAGAAGACGGACGGACTCAAGCCTCGCAACATGAGCAAATGTCTCCCCAAAGTCTACACCCTCTATCTGTGTGTAGCCTTGAGTGACCAACCTAGCCTTTTTTCTGATTATGGTACCATTTTCATCCATTTTGTTCTTGAAAATCCACCGGGTACCTATCACATTAGTCTCACTAGGTCGGGGGACAAGTTCCCAGACATTGTTCTTTTTAAACTGAAGCAACTCATCCTGCATAGCAGATATCCAGTGTTCATCCTTGAGTGCTTCTTTATGGTTCTTGGGCTCAACTTTGTACGTGTAGCAAAGATGGCTAACAACGTTCTCTAGCTGAGCACGAGTCTTGACCCCTAGAGTGGGATCGCCAACAATGGCAGACGGGTCATGACTCTTGCGAACCCAAGCAGGTGTGTCCCCTAACACATGAGTAGGGTCCACAAAGTGTGAGAGAGGAACAGGTAAATCACTGTCAGAACAATCCTCATCCTCACACTGAAGGTTAGGCTCAATGACCCTCGAAGGTTCGTCATCTTGCACGGCGACGTTTATTGATTCTATAACCTTAGAGCTCTTCAGGTTAAAAACCCGGTACGCTCTGCTAGTCGATGAATATCCTAGAAATATTACCTCGTCGCTCCGGGATTCAAACTTTCCTAATTGCTCTCTATCCCTTAGGATGTAGCATTTACTCTCCAAAACACGGAAATATGCCAGGTTGGGCTTCTTGCCAGTCCACAACTCATAAGGAGTCTGAAGTGTGTGTGGACGCAAATACACCCTATTCACCGTGTGGCATGCAGTAAACACTGCCTCTGCCCAAAATCTCCTAGAAATTTTACGACCTAGAAGCATAGATCTAGCCATCTCTTGGATCGTTCTATTCTTTCTCTCAACAATCCCATTTTGCTGAGGCGTTCTCATAGCAGAAAACTCACGTTTGATCCCGAGGCTATCATAGTAAAGGTCTACCTTTGCTTCTGTGAATTCAGTGCCATTGTCACTACGCATCCTGTTAATAGTGACACCGTGTTGATTTTGCAGGACACGACACTTGGTCGTTAAAAATTCTACAGCGTCGGATTTCTCTCTCAGAAAACCTACAATGGAGTACCTGGAGAAATCATCTACCATCACGAGGATGTACCTCTTATCACCTAGACTCTCAGTACAAGTGGGACCCATAAGATCCATGTGAATCAACTCAAGAACACGAGAGGTGGTAATGGAATGTAACTTCCTATGAGGACTACGAATTTGTTTTCCCAACTGACAAGGTCCACAAATGGTCGAAGTTGACTTTCCAAGAGATGGTAAGCCACGTACTAGGTCCTTTTTAGCTAAACGATTAAGATCTCCAACGTTCACGTGACCTAGACGTTGGTGCCACAGATCCATAGGAGTGATCATGGCGCTGTTGCAGACAAGTGAGGATGTGGGCTCAGTCCCATAACAATTATCATCGGTCCTCACCCCTTGCATTAATAGTTTACCGGCTTGATTATAGACTTTACAAGTATCCCAGTCAAACTTTATTGCAAAGTCAGTGTCGCACAACTGGCTAATGCTGAGAAGGTTTGCTTTCAAACCTTTGACGTACAAAACCTCTTCTAACTTAGGAAATCCAGGTAACTCGACAGTACCTCGTCCTACCATGCTAGACTTGCTCCCATCTCCAAAGGTGACTCTGCCATCCTGATAGTCCTCAAGGGTCATAAAAAATGAGGCATCACCTGTCATGTGTCTGGAGCACCCACTATCAAAATACCACTGTGAGGTATTATGTGCTTTAAGAGCAACATGAACAACAAAGGCCTTTTTATCTTTCTTAGGCACCCAAGCAGAGATGACCTTTTGTTTGCCTTTGTTGTTGCTGGTTTTAGCCGGAATGTGAGAAGCATTCACTAACGGCAAAGACATCCGTCAGAATTCTTCCATTAAACTCTGGGACGTGGTAGCTAAGAACTCAATTCGCTCTCTCAGACTAGAAAACTCATCAGTATGACGTAGTGGGGCAATAGTACGTCGTGTCCGACCCATGCTATAGCAAGACTCCCTAAGGTGGCCTTTTCTTTTGCAATAAGTACAAAAGAGTACAGTCAAAGGCGGACCTTGGTTTGCCTTTCTTGGTCGAACTCTCCTTCGAGGTTTTTGACGACGGCCATAAGGATTCGTAGTAAACTCAGGAACTGGTCCAGGTGCAATTTGGGACGTGGAGGCACCATCATATCCAATTCCTTGCCGATCACCAAAACCTAAAGCGGGGCCGAGGAGCATCTTTCCCATCTTCCCAGATCTGTCCTCGATTTGTACCTTGACTTCCCGTGCTTTCTCAAGATCATGAGTCAGCTGGGCAACAAGGGCTTCAAGTTTCTTCCGAGTCTCCATGGAGGAATGGAGCTGACTCGTAAGACTAGCCACTTGTTTAGTCAAGTCCCCTCTCTCTTTCTCTAAACCACTCTCTCTCTCTTTAAACATAATCTCTTTCTCGACACAGGCAGATTCTCTCTCTCTCAGGGTGGTGACGGTGGAGGAATCTCTTTCTCTCGCCTTTCTTAAATCTTCCTCTAAGTCGGTGATCTTAAGAACTAGCGCTTTGTTATGTTTTTTAGTTTTAAATGACTCATAATATAACTCAGCGTAGGCGCATTGAATATCACTCTCGCTCTCACTTGAGTCATCCTCCCCCTCACTCACATCGATCTCACTGTCGAGGTGTCCCTGTGAAGCATCATCTTCATCGTCGTGAAGAGAACTAGGAGTGCTCACTTGACTGGCCATGAATGCGGTGAAGTTACACTCATGCGGTGACTCATCTCCTGAATCCACCGTCTCGACCTCACTGTCGTCACTAAGGGTAGCATTAAGGACAACTTTCCCTTTCTCTCTATTCAGACGATTGGCACACTCAAAGGCTCTATGACCCCTACCATCGCACTCAAAGCATCTCTCACTTTCTTTCTTAGGATGATTTTTGGAGTCTTTTTCATTTTTCTTTTCAAACTTATTTTTCTCAAATTTCTTTTTATCTTTAAAATTGCCATTTTTCTTAAATTTGAGAATCCTCTTGAAATTTTTTGCAAAAAGAGCTAAATCATCTAGGTCAAAATCACACTTAGAATCTGACGTGTCAGTATCTTTCTTTCTAGAAGACTCTACCCTTTTTCTAGCCGACCCCTCACTCCTTCTCTCTTGGGCTTTAAGTGCAATTCCCTTATCTCTAGATTTAGCAATTTTAGGGAACATATCAATTTCATAAGTTTGCAAATCTCCTACAAGTTCTTCCAATTTTAGCGTAAAAATTACCCATGGAATTTAGCACAGTGACTTTAGGGATAAAACGCTTAGGTAAAGAACGAAGAATATTTTTAACAACACTAGCATTAGGAATGTGTTCACCAAGATTAAAGCTAGTATTCACAATGTCAGAAAGTCTAGCATAAAATTCATCAAAGCATTCAGATTCATGCATGGTGATGGTTTCAAATTGAGTTGTCAAATTTTGTAACTTGGATTCTTTCACAGCATTAGTTCCTTCATGGGTGAGTTGTAAAACATCCCATGCCTCTTTTGACGTGGTGCACGTCATTATGCGTTTGAACTCATCAGGTGTGACAGACCCAGAAATAACACTTAGACCCTTAGAATTAAAAGATGACCATTTAAATTCTTCATCAGTCCAAGAAGTGACAGGTTTCAAGTTAATTACATTATCAACAGTCACGCAGGGAGGTGTCCACCCTCTTTTAACTAAAATCCAAACCCTTTCATCTATGGCTTTTAAAGCCGACCTCATTCGGGCTTTCCAATAGGCATAATTTGTCCCGTAAAAAATAGGCATTTTATTATATAACTTCTCCATTTGAACACGCACTTTTTCAAAAATCATTTTTTTCAGAAAATTGATATCTTTAGGAAAATTTTGAGGAAAATAGGAATACGCGATAGATTAGCGTAACCTGCTCTGATACCAATTTGAGAACGCGTGTGCTTGCGTTCAAATGAGCAAATTATATATTCAACCCTTTTAACCCAAACAAACCCTAAACATGCAACAATATGTGATTGAATAAGATGATAATCTAAGAAAGAAGATTCAAACACATGCAATTGAGGAAAAATCCCCCAAAGGGGTAAACCCATTTATTTTCATTATAATATTGTAGGCTATACAATTTCGGATTACAATGAAAATACAAGTGACTAAGAATTACCCTCAGGTGTCGGATTCTGTAGTCGCGGCTGGAACTATCCCTTTCCAGTAGGGCTGGCGGCTGGAACTATCCCTTTCCAGTAGGGCTGCAATGGAGAAGAAGAACGGTCTTCTCCACAAGGTGGTGAACAGCAAAAATGCGTTCCTGGGTTGCAAAGTGATTCACAAAAGATTGGCAATTGTGTGAATCAAAAACCTAGAGTCTAGATGCTCAATAGGTGAAGACTTAGGGCTTTCTTTACTCTGGAAATCGTGTAAATAAGTCTTAGAAAACCACTTCCCGTAGTGGGATTAAATAAGAAGTCTCAGGCGTTAAAAATCTGAACACGATCTGAACACGATCTGTTTGACTTTATCCCAGGCGGACCGGTCCGGGTCTTAGGCGGATCGATCCGATTGACCGGATCGGTTCTTTTATTCTGAGGAGGATCGGTCCGGTTGTGACCGGATCGGTTCGGTTGATCCTGCTTCATCGGTTTGCTTGCGGTCTGAGGTATACTGACCTTCTGACAAACAAGCGGACCGGTCCGGGTCTTTAGGCGGACCGGTCCGGTTAGCCGGATCGATTCTTTTATTTCAGCGGATCGGTCCGGCTGTCAGACTATGATTCCTCTTCTTCTTTTGATATTCGGATCCGTTTAATCTTGAATCTTGAATTTCTTCAACGGTGTAACGGCGTGCGACATAATACATTGATAATGGACAAAAATTTCCTTACAATATGGCTTATTAAAAGCCAAGATATGTTGAGATGTTATGGCTTTAGAAAAGTCAGGATATGTTGAGTTACTATGCAATTCAGGAGATATTAGGTTATTAAAACCTATGGATATGATTATTGCCTACGAGAAGGAGATGTGGGGTTTATTAACTCCGGATATGTATATGGCCTAATTTGGCCCAGAGATGGATATATTAATATGTTGAGATGTTAATAATGTACTTTTACTATATAGAGATGTAGTACATTCACTGAGTTTTTAAACTTATGGTTTTATATGTTTACATTTCAGGTTTTGAAGCTACCACTGCCAAGTCTAGGATATTGAGTGAATAGTTATATTGTCTCGTCAGTTTGTTTTGTACATTGTACTAGTGGTAATTAAGTTAAATGGTATGGGAGTTTTGTTTAAATTATATCTCCTTAAAACGATTGTATTTTTAGTATTCCTCATTTTAACCTTGAAGTTGTTTTAATGTGTATTACCAAATAAAAAAAAATAGTAAGTGTGGTTTGTGAACTATTGAGTTAATTATATCCTAATGGGGTTAGGGGGTGATAATTTGGTATCAGAGCTTTAGGTTCTATATTCTGGGGTTAGAGAGTCTAGATGTGGCAGTGGTAGAAAGAACATGATGTGAAATACTAACCATTATGTTAGAAATAAATGTTGTATTCTTGTTTCTGTAATTGTGGTTTATGACAAATGGTAAGATATTGAAGGAGCAAATGTTCATGAGAGGGTGGATGAGGAGTCTTCAAATACAGTAAACCAACAAAATCCCAATAATGTAGAGGGGGCTCCTGAACAACTTACAGATATGCAGAAAATGGCTCGTGGCATGACTTTAATGGCAGAACAACAAAGCATGTTTATGACGCAAATAGCAGAACAATAAGCCAAGTACTTGGAGGAGCAGACTTTGGCCAAAAGAGAAAGGGAAATACAACGAGAGGAAAAGAATACTCTGTAGAGAAGTTTATTAAATTGAACCCCGCAGCATTCTCAGGTTCTGTAGATCCTTTAGAAGTTAAGGCTTGGGTTAGAGACACGTAAACTATCTTCGGAGTGATGAATGTACCTGGCGCGCAGAAGGTAATTTTGGCTACTTTCATGTTAAAAGGTGAAGCTAAATATTGGTGGGAGTCTTCCAAACATTTATTGCTTACTTCGGAGGGAGGTGCGGTAATTACTTAAAATTCCTTTATTAAAGCCTTATATGAAAAGTATTTTCCTCGCATGTATCGAAAGCAAAAAGAGAGAGAATTTTTATCATTGACTCAGGGGAATATGTCGGTCAGGGAGTATAAAACTAAATTTATATCTTTATCTCGATTTTTATTACGTTTCTTACACAATGAGGAGGACAAATGCACCAGATTTCAGGATGGGTTGAATTTGGTTATCAAGTCTAGACTCACTGCACTTGAAATGGTAGATTATACTTATTTAGTTAACAAAGCTATGCTGGTTGAAGGAGATGTTAATGATGCAATAAAGAATAGGGAACAAAGGGGGAAGAGGAGTAGATTTGATCCATCTCAGCAAAAGGAAGGCAATGTAGAATACTCAAAGCAGGGGAGTCAAAGATTTTAGCGCGATAGAGGGACTGGAAATTATGTTCAGAGTAGGACACCAAGCAGTTTTAGGGGTGCAGGATCGATGGGCCAACATAATAGACAACAGGAGAATGACAGTGGGCAGTCTAAGTCTGTTACATGCTATTTTTGCAAAGATGAGGGCCATATCAGTCTAGATTGTCCCAAGTTAAAGGGGGTAGAGTATTATCACTGTCATCAAATTGGTCATACCAAAAAGAACTGTCCTATGCTACTGGGAGGGATTCAATTAGCTACTACTAGTCGAGGCTCATCACCTGGAGGCATATGGAGAGGAGGAGGTAAAGGACAGGCTAGTGGTTCCAGGGCACTGGGAAGAATATTTGCAATGACTTTACAAGATGCTCAGGCTACTCCAGAGGTGGTGACAAGTACATTTTCTATTATGAACAAACATGCTTACTGTGGGTACCCAGAATTAAGACCATGGGCCTGGACGAGTAGCCCAATTCTGGCGGCCCAAAGTCCACGACCCCACCTCTTATTTTGATCCGGTCTCTTCCCACGTTCACCTGAGGGGAAGTTATAGGAGAGATGGAAGACGTGGGGGAACCCATCACCCCCACTCACCTAAATGTACATGTATATATTAAACCCTAGGTCCGGGGCAAAAAGGACAAGTTGTATTCTCTGAAATCACTCTCCGGATTATATAGAAATAAAACCAACTGCACCACGTGGACGCAGCACTTCTTTGCTGAACCACGTACATCCTTTGTTGTGTGATTGTCATTTTACATTCCTTCTTTCTACTTGGTGATTGCCTTTCTCTTATCTATTTATGTTGCATAATAATTGTCACTACAATTGGCGTCGTCTGTGGGAAGCGTTCATCTTTCCCTGAGAAGAGCCCACACTAATAAAGGAGTTTAAAATGTCTGGTCACAGCAGCAATGCCCCCTAGGCAGGGGATATTCAAGAACCACCTGCTCCTCGCAGGATCAGGTCTGAAGTTCGACGTTCAGATCCGAGGGCTCGCTTGGAAAGGACAGCCTCAGAAGAAAGCCAGGGACCAACGAGGTCCACACAGATATCTAGATTGATTGATGCATATGAGGCAAGGCTCCACAAGCAGAGGGATTCTTATCTCAGGTACGAGGCTGAGAATGCTCGCCTGAAAAGATGACTGGAAAGACTGAAGAGGGAGCTTCGTCCTGATAACAGGAGATGTCCATATCGCACTCCTAGCCCTCAGGCGAGCAAGTCTCACAGCCGAGGAAGGAGCCCTAGGTAAGGTTCTCAAAAGGCCGAGGGAGACGAATCAGATGACGACCTCCACGAGCAGTTGCGAAGAGCTCGCTGTTACCAGAGCCCTGCTCGCAGCGATGAGAACATACGAAATCTGGTCCGCAGGTAAATGGACCAACATCCTGCCCACCATGGTACCAGATCAACCAGAGAACTCGCAAGGTGAGCTCTCAAAACCCAGATGAAGTCACCCTTTACGAGGGAAATCGAAGAAGAAGAAGCCCCCAAGAAATTTGCCATTCCCAGGTTCAAGATTTATGACGGTAAGACTGATCCCATCGATCACGTCAGGCAATACCAACAGGCCATGACCCTCTAGAATCACCGAGATTAACTAATGTGCCGTATTTTTCCATCGAGCCTGCATGATGTGGCGCATAAATGGTTCGAAAGACTCTCCCATCGGTCCATCAGAAGTTTCAAATCCCTGGCTGAGCTCTTTACGGCTCGGTTCATCACTAGCAGCTCCCATCCCAAAAGGATGGATGCTTTATTGACAATGAAGAAAATGCCTCAAGAGACACTCCGAGACTATGCGAAGAGGTGCTGGGAGTTATTCAACGAGGTCGAAGATTGCTCGGAATAAGTGGCAGTGGCCTCTTTCAAAATCGGGCTACCCAGCTCCTCCCTTCTATACTAGTCCCTGACAAAGAATGAAGTTGAGACTATTGACGACCTAATGGCTCGCATCGAGAAGTACGCTAAGGTGGAGGACGTCACCCGCCTCAGCATAGGAGAAAATGGTCGAGCTAAACTCACTACCAAGGGAAGTGAGAAAATTAAGAACCAGAAGAAAGGAGGAAAGAACAGGGGCAAAAATGGCTCCAAGAATGGAGGGAACCATGACACGTCGAAAGCATTCCAGGCGGTCAACACCATCTTCAAAGAACCAATTTACAAAATTCTCGCGAAGATCAAAGATGAGCCATTTATCAAGTGGCCCAGGAAGATGGGAGGAGATCCCTCGAAGAGGAACAATGCGTTAAGATGCGCTTTTCATAAAGAGGGAGGACATAAGATCGAGCACTGCAAAGCTCTTAAGTCTCACCTCGAGGAGTTGGCCCAGTCTGGGCATTTAAACGAGTTTGTGGAGAAGAGGGCAGAGAAAATGGCTGCCAACAGAGAGGCGAGAACTGACAACATGATAGAAGATGACGCTGAACATGAGTTCGCGATAATCCATGGGGCATCTGACGCCAAGTAGATACAAGGAAACTCAGCTCGAATGGAAATGAAAAAACTCACAGCGGTAATGCAGGCCTTTCAGATTGATCCAGCAAAGTCATAGTCAGGAAAACATCGACGAGCATATAACGTCGACTATAACAAGCATATTGTCTTCATAGATGAAGATCTGGTGGGAGCGAGGACCCCACATCATGATGATCTGATCATTACGCTCAGGAAAGCTAACTTTGATGTCGACAAATTACTCGTCGATCAGGGAAGCTCGTCCGAAGTAATGTATCTCGATCTATTTAGAAAATTGAAGTTGAGCGTTGCCGACCTAAAGGAAGCTACTGTCCCTTTAGTTGGCTTCGCTGGAAAAATAACTATGCCCATGGGGAAGATTGTACTACCGGTGCGGGCTGAAAACATCTCCAAGATGATCGAGTTTTGGTAGTTGATATCGACTCACCATACTAGGCCATCCTCGGCAGGGGATGGCTCCATGCGATGAAGGTAGTCTCCTCGACCTACCATTAAAAACTCAAATATGTAACCGAGCGAGGAGTAATGGAGATCCACGGTGATCAGGCAATGGCGAGAAGGTGCTTCATAGCAGCCATCCGACCGAAGCCAGAAAAGAGGGCCGAGCAGCCCAGCGAGAAGGTTGAAGAGGGTCTAACACCTTCTAAATAGCAATTAAAGTACGGAAGACCTGGAGTAGAGGAGACCAGACTCCTCCCCTTCGAACGGGTCGTCGAAGACCTGGTAGAAGTGACGGCTAGGGAAGGCGACAATAACAGTGTCTTCTTGATTAGAGCATCTCTCACCGACCAAGAACAAAAGGAGTTGACAATCTTGTCGAGGCGCAACGTAGATGTTTTCGCATGGGAACCATACGAGCTACTTGGAATCGATCCCAGTATGGTCTGTCATCAGCTGCACGTCGACCCCACATTCAAGTCAATCACGCAGAAGGCACGGCAAATTACACCCGAGAAGGCTAAAGCAATAGAAAAAGAAGTTGAAAAACTGCTGGATGCAGGATCCATACGGGAAGTACAATTCCCCAAGTGTCTATCCAACCCAGTAGTAGTTCCGAAGAGCAATGGGAAGTGGAGAGTTTGCATCAACTTCACTGACCTCAACAAATCATGCCCTAAAGATAGTTTCCCCCTCCCGAAGATAGACCAACTAGTAGATGCCACCGCAGCTCACGAGCGAATGAGTTTCCGAGATGCATACTTAGGGTATCACCAAATCCCCTTATATGCCCCAGACCAGGACAAAACATCGTTCATCACTACAGTTGGGTTATACTGCTACACAGTTATGCCCTTTGGTCTCAAGAATGCCGGGGCAACATATCAGCGACTGGTTACCAAGATTTTCAAGGATCAGATGGGAGACACCATGGAGGTCTACATCGATGACATGCTCGTTAACAGTAAGAAGAAAGAGAATCACCTCTCAGACCTGTCAAACACCTTCAAAATTTTTAGGCAGTACCGAATGAAACTTAATGCAAGCAAGTGTTCTTTCGGTGTCTAGTCAGGAAAATTTCTTGGGTACTTGGTCAGTAAGAGAGGCATAAAGGCTAATCTAGACCAGATCGATGCAATCAACAGGGTACATCCCCCTCGCACAATCCGAGACGTACAGAATCTCACTGGTATGCTCGCTGCCTTAAATCGCTTCATCTCCAAATTCTTCGAGAAGTACAAGCCTTTTTTCCAGCTTCTAAAGGGGAGCAAAACGATAGAGTGGAGCCCAGATTGCTCGCAAGCATTGGTCGAGCTCAAGTCTTACTTAAGCTCTCCATCACTGCTCGTCATACCACAACAAATGGATTATTTGTACCTGTACCTCTCCGTATCCAGTCACACTGTCAGATCTGCACTAATATGCGAGGTTGCAGGAATCCAGTACCCCATTTATTACGCAAGAAAGACCTTACTGGACGTCGAACAAAGGTACCTACCATTGGAGAATCTCGCCTTTGCACTAGTAGTAGCCTCGAGGAAGCTGAAGCATTATTTCGAAGCTCATAATATCATCGTCCTTACATCGCATCCCCTTAAGGCAGTCCTAAGGAAAGAGGATTTATCGGGCAGACTGTCTAAGTGGTCAGTCGAGCTCGGTCGATTTGACATCAAATTTTAACCAAGGACAGCTATCAAGGGTCAGATCCTTGCTGATTTCATAGCCGAATTCATGGGCGAAGAACCCTCCGACCAACCTCAACCAACAAGGCAAAAGGAGAACCTAGCAAAAAAGGAAACCTGGAAACTGTTTGTTGATGGAGCCTCCAAATCAAAGGGGGCAGGGGTGTACATTGTCCTCATTACTCCAGAGAACACAATCCTTGAACAAGGAATCAGGATTGGATTTGCAGCCTCCAACAACGAAGCAGAATACGAAGCCCTAATAGTCGGCCTCCAAAAGGCGCATACTTTGGGAGTAAAAAATTTATAGGTGTTCGGTGATTCCCAACTGGTCTCCAATCAGATAAGTGGAGATTACAATGCAAAGAATGAAAGAATGGCAGCTTACCATGCCTTAGTGAAAAAACTGATCTCAAGCTTTGAAGAGACCAACGTCCAGCAGTTTTCCAGGGGGCAAAACAGTCATGCTGATGCCTTAGCAGCCCTTAGTTCGACAGTTGACTCCGACCTAAAAAGATTCATCCCCATCGATTTCCTCACTTGTCCGAGCATCGACAGCAATCCACCAAGCATGGAACAGGTACTCCAGGTGGGGTCAGCCCCTAGCTGGATGGACCCCTTAAGAGAATATTTAAAAAATGGCACGCTCCCGAATGACAAGAAGACTGCCCACCAGATAAGAGTCAAAGCTGCTCGCTTTCACTTATCCCCAGAAGGCAACTTGTATAAGAAATCCTTCTCCGGTCCCTAGCTCTGATGCGTCCACCTAGGGGATTTCGAGTAAGTGCTACGCGAGCTTTACGAAGGAATCTATGGAAGCCACACCGGAGGAAGGTCTCTAGACTTTCGAGCAATGAAGGAGGGCTATTGGTGGTCATATATGCAAAAAGGCTCTGCAGTGTATGTTCGTAAATGCCTGAAATGCCAACTCCACACTCCTATGGTCCACCAACTCGCCATCGATCTAAAGTCCCTGTCCAGCCCATGGCCATTCGCCCAATAGGGAATGGACATCGTGGGACCATTGCCTACCGCTGTTGGCAATCGCAAATATCTGTTGGTTACAACTGACTACTTCACCAAATGGATCGAGGAAAAACCCCTGGCGAACATCCGAGATACTGATATGATAAGGTTCATATGGAGGAGTATAATCACCCGTTTTGGAATCCCCAGAACCATCATCACCGATAATGGAACACAGTTCGAAAGTGGCTCCTTTCATAACTTTAATGATGAACACGATATCAGACACCACTACAGTTCGGTGGCCTACCCTTAGAGCAATGGCCAAGATAAGGCCTCCAACAAAACCATTATCGATGGATTAAAGAAGCGATTGGAGCGAGCCAAAGGCGCATGGGTAAATGAACTACCTCACATCCTATGGGCATATTGGACCACTCCTCGGCGAGCAACAGGAGAAACCCCATTTTCGCTGACATATGGCATGGAGGCAGTCATCCCACTCGAATCAGGTTTACCAAAAATGAGGTCCAACCTTGTCGACCAAGGCCATAATGATGTAACATTACTCGCTGAGCTCGACCTAGTCGACGAGCGCCGGGAACTAGCCCTAGTGAAACTAGCGAGCTACCAGCAACGTCTTGCGAGGCATTACAACAAAAGGGTTAACACGAGGGCATTCCGAATTGGGGACTATGTTTTAAGGAAAGTCCTGGGCAGCGCGGTAAAACCATCAGACGACAAGCTAGGTCCCAATTGGGAAGGACCCTTTAAGGTAACCAGAGACGACCTGCAGAGCGCCTATCTCTTGGAAACGATAGAAGGCAGAGAAATACCACGAGCATGGAATGCAGCTAATCTCAAGAGATTCTATTTTTAGATCTTTCTATTGTATTCTTTTATACAAGTGCATTTCCCTTATTATTAATGAAAATTATTTAATTGGTTACACTCTGATTAGTAACAGCTACATTTATCGCACATCTTTTCCATGTAACAGGCACATTGATCACTATACTATAGCAGGGGAATACCCCTCCTCAGGTCATCGTCATGAAACACGAAGAACCTCTTAGCATTTCCCCTGGCAATATATGAAGCCCTACAGGGGATCCTTAGACAATACGACCAAGTTTTATACTGGTCATCAAAACTCCTTTGATTGAGTAAAATCCTGATCGGATGGAACATCCAACCTCAGGTGTGTCCTCGCCAATTGCCCCACTTAGGCCTAAGGGAGTGTGACGACACAACCTAAAAGGTAAAGTGACGCATAATGGTATCTCGATATTATACTGGATTGGGAGGACACGTGCATGACAAAACAAACTTAGAAGATTATAAAGCAGCAAGAATATGAAGAATATGATGCACACGTTTAGTCGGCAAAGTTGCAAAAAACACAAACTTTTCATTAATTCATCATATTTACAACAATGGTGATACATGTTTAGTCGGCGAGCTCGTCCAAAGCATTTACATTACCAAAAAGAATAAAAAAATAACAACTGGAAAAATCTCAATGGGGGGAGGCCTCCGAGCAAGATAGTCAGCCACTCAAGCTCTTCGTCCGTCATCAGGAGCAGGAGCTAACTCTTCCACAACCTCATTTGCATCCGACTCCAATAACTGCCGAGGGATAGCATCGATGGGGATCCATCGATCATCCCTCCGGAAGAGGTTAGGCATCAGGGTAGAGGGAGACATCTCATGGCGATACCAGAGCATCGAGTTTCTCGGGACTTGTAGCTCCTTCAAGGAACTTAGCCATTCCCTAATAAAAGAAAGCTCCTCGAACTCAGAAAACCTTGTTGGAGCATCTGACCAGCCCTGGTCATAGACGTCAGTCCACGCTTGCCGAGGACCTTTCTTAAATAAGTGCCGCAATCGAGTGACATCCCTTTAAAGCCCGACAGCAATCACATAGGCTCGCTGGACATCACCACGGAGTTCTTCCATTTTCATATCTCGAAGTTCTTCCGCTTCCCTATTTCTGCTCCTGGTGCTCCTACCAGCTCACGGAATGGATGGGCGAGTGGAACCCCGCGACACAGGAGGAGTAACATTCTGAACATCTCTAGCTCACGATAACGAGGAACCTTGTAATACTGCTGGAACAGTGCTCGGTGCATGCTCCTAAGTCGTAAGACTTCTCTCCTTAGATCCTTATTCTCCTGCTGAAAAACCTCCCCAACTTGGTTAATCTTGGAGGCCTCTAATATTTTTGTTCTCAGTGCATTAACCTCCTCTTGTACTGAAGCACCAATGTCCTCCATCTCCTGGAGCCTGACCTTCAGCTTGGCCACAAGTTCAGATTGCTCCTTATACTTATGATTCCTAGATCTAAGGATTTTGCAAAGCTTAATGAAGGCCTGGCGAACTTCGGGACTCACATTGGGACCAAGGGTCCTTCCCAATTTGGAAGTAACAGGAATGTAATCATCCACATCAACTAACTACAAGCAAGAGAAAGAAAAGGGAGAGAAAGAGACAAATCAGTGCGAGCAAAAAATGAGGCATTTTCATTAATAAAGGATTGGAGTTACATTGAACAGTAAAGAAAAAATTTACAGATAGAAAAAACCAAAAGTACAGAGCAATCCTAGTGGATAACTGGTTGATAACCTCAGGTGGCCCAGAGGTCGATGGCCTCTTCCCCTTGTCAACATCAGCAGGAGAACCGCCCTCAGCAGGGGTAATCTCTGTCCCCACAACCAGAGAAGCATCATTAGGGGTCGCTTGAGGAACAGGATCAACGTCTTCAATAGCTGGGGCAGGAACTTCATCCATGGTTGGCTTCGGACCTAGGTCATGCTCGTCAAATAAGGGAGAATCGATGTCGACACCAGTAGCTAAAAGGGCCTTGTTCCAGCCTTTCTTGAAGTTTAGACGACTAATATAGCCTATATGAACTTAAGCATCCCCATATGATGCAGCCCAACCAGAATTGTATGAGTCCTCCTTGGTAGTAACAACCTCAGACTCTTTCTTCTTCAGCTCTTCAGATAGCACCCTGTTGTCCTCAACAACCGCTCGCTTTCTCGAGCAAACCAGGTCATAGGCCTGTCTCAGTTCCTTCAGATCCTGGACTGTAGCGTCCTTCTCCTTGTTGGCAGTGGCAAGAGCCAAGTCGGATGAAATCCGAGCAACGTCAATGGCTTTAAAGTTAGCCTCGAGCTCTTTACCCTTCTACTTCAGGGTGGAGTTCTCTTGCTCCAGCTCGTTGTTTCTCTTCACCAGCTCAACGCGTGAACGATACAGCACGGTGAAGTCAGTAATAAACTGCATAAAAAAAAGGCATTAGAAGAGGAAAATTAGGGAATTCAAAACAACATAGGAGAAAAGGGAGAAACCTTACCAGAGCAAGCCTTTGACTAGCCTGAAGGGCCAACTGCTCCGACCCTACTGCCCTTTGGGGATTAGCCGGGAGGACAGCTCTCTCAAGCAGAGCTGGGGCCAATTGGGGATAAATTGCCACGGAGGCCCCCTCGGGCAGCGCGGACACCGGGACTAAGGTCTGCCCAGCCTTCGTCCTCACTTCTGCCCTCCTCCTCTCCTCCTCCTTCTCACTCTCCTTCTTCTTCCTCTCCTCTACCCTCCTTTTCTCTTCCATTTTCTTCCTCTCTTCTCCCCTTTTCCCCTCTCTCTCTATCACCTGCTCGAACTACTAGAAGTGCTCGACGATCCTTGAGCTTCAGAAACCTCCCTACGATCAGAGGAACTGCTACTGCTAGAGCTCTCTCCCCGCAATTCACCTACAGCTCCTACAATGTCACTCCCATAGATGCTCTCTTCCTCGTCCAACAGGATAGGACCCGCAACACACTTTTCGAATAAATCAAACTCTGGGATACTATCCACAGGCCTTGCTATGAAGCTGGAGCCAACGTTCTTGTACTCGAGCAGAAAGGCAGCAGATCTGGGATGCTCGCCGTCACCCAAAGGCTCCCTGATATTCCAAGCCTTAACCAATTTCGAGATACGAACCTCGCTGAGAGCAGGCTCCAAGTTCTTTGACCTCGCTGTGGAAGAAAAAGTAAAGAGGAGTTAGAAAGATCAGAAATCAACAAAAGTCGAAACAACAGTACAATGTCTACCTATGTATTCCTCCCCATAAAAGGGAACAGAGAATCTCTCAGACCTCGACCCTTCAAATTGGGGAGAAAAATGCCAATTTCTAACAAGGAAACCTTCTTGCCAGTAGTCCTTATGGGAATCAGGTAGATTTACTACCAATACCCTGTCAGGGCTCCTAGCTTTGAGGTAAAGGACACCAGAGCTAGTTCGAGAAAAGGAGTAGTAAAAACAGACCTCGGCGAGCCCTAACCTAGTACCATACAATTTATTTATCCTATGTACGCCATTTACTATTTTCCACACATTGGGCGAGCATTGCGCAGGAACAATATTAAAATAACCAAAAAAAATGCAAAAATAAATCATTAGGAGGAAAAGTGAGTCCCCCCTGAGAAAGCAACAAGACGTGGATCCAGTGGGCATCATCTATATCTCTAACGTTTCTAGGAGGGGAGGCACAGCACTCAATATCTACCCACTCAGGGATGTTGTAAAACTTCCTAAATTCAGAGATTGACCTATTTCCAATCTTCGCCATTGGAAAAATCCTAGAAAAACTACAAACCCAAAGAGAAAGTACAAAGAAAGGGCACAGGAACCTTACAAAATAGAAGAATGCTGGAAAGACTGAAGCGACTGTAGAAAAGTGGCTATTCCAATAAACCTTCAAATTCTGCTAATCATAGTGCACAAGAAAAGAAGCGGGTGTGGTCAAAATCAACTTCACAGCTTTCGAAGAATTGCAAAAAAGCCATTATGGATAATCATTTAAATTTATTGAGCCCATGAACATGGCCTAACAAACTTAGGGGCAATTGTGGGTACCCAAAATTAAGACCATGGGCCTGGACGAGTAGCCCAGTTCTGGAGGCCCAAAGTCCAGGCCCCCCACCTCTTATTTTGATCCGGTCTCTTCCCACGTTCCCCTGAGTGGAAGTTATAGGAGAGATGGAAGACGTGGGGGAACCCATCACCCCCACTCACCTAAATGTACATGTATATATTAAACCCTAGGTCCGGGGTAAAAGGACAAGCTGTATTGTCTGTAATCACTCCCCGGAGTATATAGAAATAAAACCAACTGCACCACCGTGGACGTAGGCACTTCTTTGCTGAATCGCGTACATCCTTTTTTGTGTGATTGTCATTTTACATTCCATCTTCCTACTTGGTGATTTCCTTTCTCTTATCTATTTGTGTTGCATAATAATTGTCACTACATTTACGTGCTTATTGATCCAAGTTCTACTCATTCATTTGTAGCACTGTCATTTACCATGCATTTGGGTAGACCATGTTCTTATCTAGATTGTGGTTTATATATTTCTACACCTATGGGGGATGTGATGTTAGTGGAGCTTGTGTATAAAAAATTGTGTAGTGTATGTGGGGGAGAGGGAGTTGACCATTGATTTAATTCCACTAGATATTTGAGATTTTGATATTATCTTGGGTATGGACTGGTTATCTTCCTACCATGCATTAATTGACTGTTTTCGTATGGAGGTTACATTTAATATGCCGGGGGAGGAAGAATTCAAATTTACTGGGGAAAGAAATGTGGTTCTGAACTGTCTTATTTCAGCCCTTCGGGTGAGGAAATTGTTAAATAAGGGTTTTCAAGACTTTTTAGCATATATTGTGGATACAAATAGGGAATTGCAAAAATTATAAGATATCCAAGTCGTTAAGGATTTTGCAGATGTGTTCCCAGATGAATTACCAGGATTGCCACCTAGCAGAGAGTTAGAGTTTACTATCGATTTAGTGCCTGGTACAGCTCCAGTTTCTATTTCTCCATATAGAATGGAACCTGTGGAACTAAAGGAGTTAAAGGTTCAACTGCAAGATTTTCTAGATATAGGTTTTATTCGACCCAGTGTATCACCATGGGGTGCTCTAGTATTATTTGTGAAGAATAAAGATGGCATCATGAGACTTTGCATTGATTATCGACAGTTGAACAAGGTGACTATTCGAAATAAATGTATATTGCCTCGTATGGATTTAATGAATCGATTATTTCATTCTTTCATAGATTCATTTGTGATTGTCTTTATCGATGATGTTTTGATATACTCACCTAGCCAAGAGGAACATGAGAAGCATCTAAGAGTTGTATTACAAGTTTTGCGAGATAGTCAATTGTTTGCGAAGTTTAGCAAATGTGAGTTTTGGATAAATCAGGTAGTATTTCTGGGGCATGTTGTTTCAGGAGATGGAATTTATGTTGACCCTAAGAAGGTAGAGGCAATTCTGCAATGGGAAAGACCGAGGAATGTAACGTAGATAAGGAGTTTCCTAGGATTGGCTGGATATTATAGAAGATTCATAAAGGGGTTATTATCTATAGCCTTGCCGTTAACTAAATTGACCCGAAAGGAAGTGAAATTTGTGTGGAGTGATGAATGCCAGCAAAGCTTTTAAAAGTTGAAAAATAGGCTAGTATCAGCTCCATTTCTCACTGTTCCATCCAGTGGAGAAGGTTTTGTGATTTATACTGATGTTTCACATTATTTTCTAGGTTGTGTTTTCATGCAACATGGAAAGGTAATTTCTTATGCATCTAGACAGTTAAAGACGAATGAACATAATTATCCTATGCACGATTTATAACTTGCGGCTATTGTTTTTGCCTTGAAATTATGGAGACATTATTTGTATGGAGAGACGTGTGAAATTTTCACTAACCATCAAATTTTGAAGCATTTATTTACACAGAGAGACTTGAATTTGAGACAAAGACGTTGGATGGAGTTAATTAAACATTATGATTGTACCATTCACCATCATCTTAGGAGGGCCAATGTTGTTGCAGATGCTCTGAGTCGAAAGTCATTGGGGCGGTTATCTTGTATTCAATGTGCATGGGTTGGTAATATTATGGAATTAAGACTTATGGGAGTCGAGTTGAACTTATCTAAAATGGGGGCGTTATTTGCACACGTTACAGTGAGACCTTTACTGGAAGAACGCATACGAAATTTCCAAGTCAGTGATCCATTCCTTGAAAAGAAGAAACGGGAAATCCTGGATGGTAAAGAGAGTGACTTTGAAATTAAGAAAGATGAATCGTTGTGTTATAAAAACATAATTTGTGTACCAAATGATCCGTCCTTAAAGAAGGATATATTGGATGAGGCACATAATTCTATTTACTCTATGCATCCTGGGGGTACCAAAATGTATAAAGATTTGAAAGAGTATTGCTGGTGGAATAATATGAAACGTGAGATTGCAGAATTTGTAGCTAAATGTTTAGTATGCCAGCAAGTGAAGGCGGAGCATTAAAAGCCGACAGGATTATTGCAGTCATTGCCTATTCCAGAATGGATGTGGGAACATATAACGATGGATTTTATTGTAGGATTACCACGATCTCCAAAGGGGCATAATTCTATTTGGGTGATTGTAGATCGATTGACAAAGTCAGCTCATTTTCTTCCAGTTAAGACGACCTACACTGTTGACAAATATGCACGTATTTACATTGATGAGATTATCCGTTTACATGGGGCACCAGTGTCAATTGTATCAGATAGATATCCAACGTTCACTTCTAAGTTTTTGACTCATTTACATAATTCCCTGGGCACAAGTTTGAAGTTCAGTACTGCATTTCGTCCACAAATCGATGGGCAATCAGAAATTACGATTCAAATATTAGAAAACATGTTACGAGCCTGTGTATTTGACTTCAAAGGTATTTGGTATGACCATTTGACATTGATGGAATTTGCATATAATAATAGTTATCAGTCCACCATTGGTATGGCTCCGTATGAAGCTTTATATGGGAGGATATGCAGAACGCCTTTGTGTTGGGATGAAGTAGGTGAAAGGAAACTTTTGGGTCCTGAATTGATAGATATGACAACCGAGAAGATCAAAATGATTAGGGAACGGATAAAGATAACACAAAGTAGGAAGAAATTTTATGTAGATCAGAGGAAGTATCCATTAGAATTTCAGAAGGGGGATTTTGTATTCCTACGTATTTCACCGAGGAAAGCCGTTATGAGATTTGGAAAGAAGGGGAAACTAAGTCCAAGATACATTGGACCATATGAAGTGTTGGAAAGAATTGGGACCCTGGCATATAGATTAGCATTAACTCCATAGTTATCTCATTTTCATGATGTGTTCTATGTATCGATGCTTCATAAGTATTTGGTAGATCCATCTCATCAACTGAAAACCCAACCTATTGAACTGAAAGAAGACTTGTCGCACATTGAGGAACTGGTGGAAATTCTTGATCGTAGGGAGCAAGTATTGAGGAGTAAAGTTATTCCCTTAGTTAAAGTTATGTGGATGAGCCATGTAATTAAAGAAGCAACTTGGGTAATGGAGGATAGCATGAAGAAATAGTATCCCCATTTGTTTGCTAAGTGACATTCGTATTAAATTTCGGGGACGAAATTTTATAAATGGGGGAGGTTGTGACAACCCGTATATAATTATGATAAATTATATTTAAATCATACATATCTTATGTGATATGAATAATGTGTTATTATTATATCTAATATTAAGTGATTATGGTTAGTATAACTCTACTTTCATAAATCATGAAATGTCGAATTATTTATGAACATAAGATTTGGTTATTTTCGATAGAAATGTTCCTATTTAAGGCTAGTTTTGACCCTTATAACATTACAATTGACTTGAGGTGAAGACAACATAGTTGTAGACATGTGAGTTAGGGTGGTAACACAATAAATGTTGCATCAAACGGATGTTTGAGTAAGAAGTTAGGACAAAATTACGAACAAGGGGCAAATCTGTCAATTCCCTTAAGTGGTAAATTTTCTTTTATTAAACCAAATGTTTTAATTTGATTGGATGGACTGGGAGGCAGCCTTGGCCGACTTAAAACTCTTCTTATAACATATTTCTTCATCCAATTTAAGCCTAAGTTCAGTTTTAAGGGTTTTTGGCTTGAGGAAAGAGAAAGTAGAAGTTAAGGAAGAAAGGGTTCCATTAAAAGCTAGGAAAAGAAATCCAAGAAAATTCTTAAGGTGTTTTCAAGGTAAAATTATTTGTAAATATTATTTTAATCTTGTATTATACTTATTTCAATGTATATAAATCTTGAATTATTGATAAAAATTCCATCATCCTTTGTGATAATATGTATTGGTTCATATGTGAGATAAGTGGTGTTATTGGTCAATTTCTTTGTATTGAAACCCTTTGTATTCAAACTTGCATAACTCTTTGTGTGCTTACTGGAATTCATAAATTCCTATTGGATATGAAAATATACTCATATATTCATATCATATCCGAAAATTAGAATTTAACTCCTTATGGTTAGGAATTAGTGATGGTTGCCAGTTGGTATATAGTTGTTGTTTGTATATTTCATTTCGGTATGCCCTGAGTTTGGTCAAGCTTGTGAGATAGCAAATGAAGTCCAAATATTATGATACTTTAATTCTATACTATTAAGTATGTGTACTGAAATTTCATTGAAAATCATGTAAAGTTATTCTGTAGAAAAAATAATGAAAATTCTTGGAAGTTGAAGAAACAATAGAGGAGCTTGGAGGGCAGATTTCTTGTGTTGTAAAGAAATAGTCATAAGTTGCCCTAGGGAGATTGAATAATTTCACTGTCACTTTTGCTGGAAGGTACATTCATATATGTTTTCATATTGATAAGGTTGGACACCTGTATGTGTGCAATTAATGAATATGGGAAGGTTAAGTATGGAGGACAATAATTTCAGGCCATACTGGATATCCCATGAAAGAATATTTTTATCTGCTCCTTCCCAAGGGTATTTTGAGTACATGTTTCATGTGTATATATATTCAGAAGTATACTTTTATTTTTACTTGAGTTTAGTTATAAATTCCTTACAAGGTAGTTTCTAGGGTTGAATGTTCATGACCTTATCAACATATATACCATCGTTTCGTCTTTACATATGTTTCATGGAATATGACTTGAGTAGAATCATATTGTGGTTGTGTACTCATTTAAAGTTACATAATTATATTAAGATAATACTTATTATTGAGTTTCAGTACTGATTTATATTTTGATTAACAGGAGTAAGGTCAAATCAACAAAGTTCAGCCCCACCCGAGGGAAACGTGAATACATAGTTGACAACACAAGGTGAGTTTACTTACTGAGTTGATTTTGGATATAATGTATATGTATTATATGTTGAGATGATATGGCTTATTTAAAAGTCATGAGATGTTGAGATGTTATGGCTTATTAAAAGCCAAGAGATATTGAGATGTTATGGCTTATTAAAAACCAAGAGATGTTGAGATGTTATGGCTTTAGAAAAGTCAGGATATGTTGAGTTTCTATGAAATTCAGGAGATGTTAGGTTATTAAAACCTATGGATATGATTATTGCCTACGGGTAGGAGATGTGGGGTTTATTAACTCCGGATATGTATATGACCTAATTTGGCCCAGAGATGGATATATTAATATGTTGAGATGTTAATAATGTACTTTTACTATATAGAGATGCAATACATTCACTGAGATTTTAAACTCATGATTTTATATGTTTACATTTTCAGGTTTTGAAGCTGCCACTGCCAAGTCTAGGATATTGAGTGAATAGTTGTATTGTCTCGTCAGTTCGTTTTGTACATTGTACTAGTGGTAATTAAGTTAAATGGTATGGGAGTTTTGTTTAAATTATGTCTCCTTAAAACAATTGTATTTGTAGTATTTCGCATTTTAACCTTGAAGTTGTTTTCATGTGTATTACAAAATAAAAAAAAATAATAAGTGTTGTTTGTGAACTATTGGGTTAATTATATCCTAATGGGGTTAGGGGGTGACACGAACCATCCCTCTTCTTCACAAACAATATTGGCACACCCCATGGTGATGTACTTCACCGAATGAACCCTTCCCCAATAACTGTTAAATCTGCTCCCTCAACTCTCATATCTCTGCAAGGGCCATGCAATATGGTACTCGGACAATTGGTCTCGTACTCGGTGCTAGGTCGATCACAAACTCGATCTCTCAGTTAGGTGGTAACCCCGGTATCTCCTAAAATACATCCTCAAAATCTCTCACAACTAGAATTGAGTCTATTAAAATGACTACCTCCTATGAGGTATCCTCCTCAATATAGTAAAGGTGGGTTCACGACCCTCCCTCGGTGAGATGCATCATCACCAAGAACATCTCCTGACCCGAAATGAAGAATACTACGGTTATCTCCTAACAATCTATCGTTTCCCTATATCCTTCCAACCAATCCATACCTCGGATAACATCATATCCCTCCATGTCTAACACAATAAGGTTTTTCGCTAATCTCAGTCTTCCTACAATGATAGCGACTCCTCTACAAATCGAGTGTATCAATGACCCATACCCCATCAATGACTCTACACACATAAGGAGACTATCGATTGTCTCTAATAAACCGAAAGCTCTAGCAAATCTGGTCTTAATAAAATAATGCGATGCTCCAGTTTTAAAAAGAATTCTACCCTCAAGTCCATAAATAGGAAACATACATTCTACTGTTGGCAGCGCCTGTGGTGCTGGTTGTTTAGCCTGTAATGCATCTGGTCCTACTACTATTGTGGGGCTAGGGGTGCTAGTGTTGGTGGTATCGGATCTTATTGCCCCTATTGGGATTGTTATTGTGCCCCATCCTGTTGTGGGGAATCTCTTCCCTTGTGACCCTGCTAACCACATAAAAAGAACTGCCCTGGAAACTCCCTCTGACTGTGGCCCTGATGTTGTCCCTGGTGACCTCGACCCAACTGGCCACCTCCATTGTTCCCTTATGCCTAATGTCCCTGAGGAACCTGATGCTGTTGATTAGGGCCTTGCTTACCCTACCTTTAACCCCACCCCTTTGATCGGTATCCTCCAGACCTGAATCTCTTAGAAGATTTTCCTTATCGAGAATCCTTCCCCTACTAATCGTCTCTCTGATGCTATGATGCTCCATCAGCACCACTTCCATTTGCCTTGCCCTGCTGATAGGCCCCACACCTCTCTTGCTCCACTTCTCATGCAAGTGATGATCCTGACAGTGTATTAGAGAGGAATTGATTATATCTGTATATGTCTCCAACGCGGGGTTACTGATCAAGTGCTGCCTGATCTTTCAGGTCAAAACTTCCATAAATTTTTCCTTTTTTCATTCCTCGTTGTTCAACTCATCTAGCACAAAGTTAAATAGATGGGTGAACTCCTCCTCGTACTCATCTACGGAGCGGTCACCCTCTGTCACCTCATCGAATTTCTCCTATATTTCGGTCTCCATTGCTGGCAGAAAGTACTTGCGATCAAACCCCACCCAAAATTTGGTAATAGTCATCATATCTCTCTCCTCAATGGTGGTCACCTACTCCCACCACTGTAAGGCCGGTCCATCCAGTCTGAAAGTAGCCAACATCTGTTTATGTGCCTCATTACACTCTACCATGCATAGATGGTGTTGTATATTATTCTTCTATTGACATGCCGTAACTACATGAGTGATATCCTGAAACTCGGGCAGGTGACCCTTCTGGAAGGTCTCCCTGACTCTCTGCCAAGTAGATGTCCCTGCCTGGGCCTGGATCGCTGGTTCCACTAGCGACTGTCCCTAGGGTTGAGGGAAATGAATTTTCATAGCTATTATAGCCGCATTGATTTCCTGGTCCACTATCTCGGCCACCTGTGTCGTTAAAATCATCTAAAGTGGTGGTTGTGCCAGTGGTTCCTGTTAAGCCTCCCTCAACCCTCCCCTCGACTCTTCCCTCTCCGCTCTCTCTTTCCTCGGTGGCATCTGAAAACAAATCGAATGTATGAGGTCATAGTCAATAAAAATTTAAATAGTAGAAGCACAATATCATAAACACGTAAAGATAAAAGCAATAATCCTAATAATAGGGCTCTATCTCAAAAGAACGATGCGCTAAATCATAGTAAGTCATACAGATCTTACGGACACTTGAACCTGATGCTCTGATACCATCTGTGACACCCTACCTAATTAAATATCGGGTGATCAGTCCTTTATTAAATTAAAATAGGATTTCTAAATTGGTTCATTCTTAAAACCATATTAATTACTAATCACCTATTAGTTAATTAAGCCGGTGCCAAAATTTTATCTTGAATTAAATAGATAATCATAATATGTGGAAAACTAAATTAAAACATTCACACAATACTAGATTCCAATATACCTCAAGTAAATTTGTAAATAAAGTCTTGCCGGATAAACCATCAGTTAAAACCAAGCCAAATAATAATCCAACAGTAATAAGTAAACCAAATCAAAGTCTGAACTGAATACATAAATCTGAATGCGGCAACATGCCCAACTGAAAATACTGAAATACTGCTAAGAGATCCTACACTAGGAATGAAGAAGTTATGCATCTAATCCAACTCCTGCATGCATCCACCTGTGCTGCAGCTGCGTATCCCTGGAATAGAATATCAAGTCTGGTGTCCATGTGGATGGACACCTAAAAGGTTTTGAAAACATTTTTGCCGCAAGGGTTAGAACCCAAAACATTTTGAAAATATTTAACAAGTATTTATCACAATTTAGAAATTAGTTATTGATTACACATGTTAGGTTCACGTACAATCTCTTGATTTTCCTCACCTCTCAACTATTATGCACGCCTAACGTTCTTTACTTAGCCCACCTAGTTAAACTACCCCAGTGTAACTAAACATAAGTATCTATCTGGACTATTGACATCCATAAGTCCCCGTACCGCCCATACAATACGCTATCCGAATTAACACTTCTCATATGTTGTTGATATCATTGGTAACAGACGATACTTTACCATTTTAACCATTCAATTAATTTTCACTACTTAATTCATTCCTTTAGAAATATACCCTTTAATCGTCTACTGTCACACGTAAGTAGAATATTCATACAAGTATATATTTATCTCACTAATATATATAAGCACGACGTCCCTGTAAAAGACCACCATGAAACATGCATGCTCTGCTATCACTCCAAGTACCTTTCGTACTAACTAGGGACTATTGGTTCGATAAGTCTTCTTGAACGCAAAATCCATCAATAAGAAATGGAGGCAAACATAGTTCTAAGCCTTTGGGATATGAACATACCTAATGTACCCAAATTACACACCGATCGTACTAATACACAACATATAGTGAGCCATCCTAAGTTCTATGTTCAGGGGCACAAATCTAAACCTCCCTGGAATCGGCAAGGTCGAATCACCCACTGTGAGGGAACCTCCGTGATAGCAGGTAGCGTAGGTATGTTAACACAAAATGATCAATCGTATAATAAGTTCACCCACTACCTATATATATACATGTTCAGTAGGTATTCACGCAACCTAATCATCATTATTCGTATGTAGTATATATCACTCGGATGCTCAGTGTACCTTCAACTTACGATTATTCTCACTATCGCATTAAATTGAGTATTATTCTCTTCTCTAAGGGCCCTAGTTACCCCTTATTATTTTAGTAGCTAAGGCTTCCTTACCCTTATGGTCTATACAATAAGCTCACTCACGCTTTCTCGTAATTTTATTCTTATTCTCTCGAATTAAATCATGTTACAATTTAAGCCCATTTAATTATCGCTTTAATTATCTCGATAAGTCTAAGCCCATAACCCCATCACAGGTCTACTGTAATATAATTAATCTCTCATTATATTCTAACCAAGTCCCAAAATTTTCCCCGATAACAATTTAGGATATCTAGGCTTAAAAGGTGAAATTTCACTTTTCTGGGAAACTAAATCGATTCGCCAGGAGGCTGAATCGATTCGCCTCTAGGCCAAATCGATTCAAATTTTTGTAGAAGCGTCTTCTTCCTTACGAACTTGCATTTTTCACCATTTTCATTCCCATAACTTATATGTTTCTCCACCAAAATTGAAACCAATTGTCCAAAACCTTTTTCTACATATGTTAAGATAGTTTCTAACATAATTTTATCAGCAAAACATTACGATTATCATTCAAGAATGGATTGAATCATCTAATCCTCAAAACCCTAGATTTCTATGTTCTTTATTCATATCCATCATAAAACCTAGATTTAATTCGTGGAGATTATCATCTATGATCTTATTTCTTATCCTCTACAGATGTTTAATCCAAGTACATGTAATTCCTACCCAAACATGAGTTTTAATAATTCTTTTCATAAAAAATATCAATTTAATCAAACTTATAATGAAACCCTCACAACATGGGTATAATAACCTCAAAATAATTTAAAATAAACACTTGCCTTGATCAGTAGGATATGATTTCATGGTTGGGATGATGGATTGATGGTCTCCTTTTACAATCTTCACTCCCAAGTTGTTTGTGTGGCAAGAACAAGATGAAAGCTCCAAGAACTTCTTCAAAACCTCCAATAACTCTCTTATTTTATTCTCTAATGGTCTCCCTTTGTTTTCAACACTCTTAACCCTAGACCCTTCTATCTGCCATATAATAAAAGGTTGGAAAATTCGTAGCTCCCTCTACTTTAAGCTACTAAAAGACTAAATTACCCTCATACGGTCCAGATTTAGTCTAAAAATGCCCCGGGATTCAAACAATACCCTAGGGTATACTATTCTGAATATTTCTACCCTTTCAGAATAATCCGTGGCCTCAAAATCATCATCCGAGTCACTCTACACAAATATACTATCTCAACCTCAATTGGTCTACACGCGACTCTCAGTTGGGATAAAATTCAATCACGTCAATATCACTCGTTATGATGCGTAATAATTTCCATACTTTATTTACTATGCACTTAGTAAATCCAATTCATAATATTAATCATTATATCTCTCTCGATTAATATTTAATAAGCACATTATCGTTCAATTCAATTAAATTATGTTTCTTGTGTAATTTAAAATCAAACGAAATAATTATCGAATTAATTAAATTTTAAATATGCAGAAATACAGGGTATTATATGGACTTGGCTTTGAGGTATTCAATAATAAATTTGAGTACAAAGCCTTCATCACTGGACTACATAAAGCTCACTCACTAGGGGCAAGCCACCTTTATATGTATAATGATTCAGAGCTAGTATCCATCTAAGTGGCAGGAAATTTCAGTGCTAAAGATGAATGAATGGAAATATACCTGCAGGTGGCTCATAAGTTGATGTCAAAATTTAAAGGAGTACACATTCAACAGTTCCTCAGGGGGCATAATAGCCATATTGGTGCTCTTGCAACTTTAAGTTTGGTAGTGGACTTTGATCTAAAATGAACTATCAAAGTGGAATTCCTCGCCATTCCCATCATCTCAAATCCCGTGATCACTAAACAGGCTATCTTCATACAAAAGGGTCAAGTTAGATAGACCTAATAATCGCATATTTGTAAAATGACATCCTACCGTCTGATAAAAAGCAGTCCCATCAATTCAGGATTAAAGTTGTACGATTTTATCTAGCACCAGAAGGAAAGCTCTACAAAAAATCTTTCATTGGTTCCTACCTCAAATGCATGCATTCGGATGACGTTGATAAATTTCTATATAAACTACACAACGAAATCATCAAAAGTCACGCAAAAGCAAGGTCTCTTGCCTTTACAGCAATCAAAGAAAGGTACTTATGGTCGTATATGCAGATAGACGCAACTTCTTATGTCAGAAGTATGAGAAATTCCAAAAGCTATCCCTTATGATCCATCAACCCGCTAAAGATTTGAAGTAAGTAACTATCCCATATTCGTTCCCCTGATGGGGTTTGGATATTGTAGGTCCACTCCCAACAGCACCAATAAATCGCAAGTATCTCATGGTCGATACAAATTAACTAAGTGGATTGAGGTAGAACAACTGGAGAACATCAGGGATAGATACATGATCAGGTTCCTCCGAAGAAACACCGAACGCATTTCGATTTACCTAGAACAATCATTGCAGATAATGGTACACGGTTTGAAAGTGTACAATTCTAAGTCGTCTATGATAACTATAGTATCAAGCATCACTTGAGCTCTATGGCCCATCCCTAGAGCAACGGGAAGCAGAGGCCTCCAACAAAACGATACTTGACGACATAAATAAGAGATTACAAGGAGTAAAAGGAACTTGGGCAGATGAGCTTCCTCACTTCCTACGGGCATATCACACTATACCCATAAAAGCCACTGGGGAAATGCCTTTCCCTCTAACGTATGGAGTGAAAGATTTTATTCCTTTAGAAACTGGATTGCCGAACATGAGGACCACCATTGCCGAGCAGGTTTTGAATGAAGAATCTGTGAGGAATGAGCTTGATCTATAAGAGGAGAGAAAATATCAGGCCATAATAAAGATGGCCTCTTACCAATAAAATCTACCTAATCAGTACAACAAGGGCGTCAATCTGAGAAAATTTTAGGTCGGCGATTAAGTCCTCAGAAAAGTTCTTAGCAGTGCTAAAAATCCTTCAAATGGCAAGCTAGGGCCCAATTGAGATGGACCATTTAAATTTATCAAAGACGACTTTCAAGGAGCCTATCGTTTGAAGATAATGGGGCCAGGGAGATACCAAGGGTATAGAATGCAGGCAACCTCAAGAAGTTTTATTTTTAATTCATTTTAAGAAGTTTTATTTCTAATTCATTTTACTTAATTTATTCCTAGCTTAATTAATTTTCAAAAAATTTTGTTTCAGTTTTTATTCCAAAACTAATGATGCTCACTATCTGTTCTAAGATTTTATAATAAAGTACAAGCTCAAGTTACTTAACATTCTCCTCAAGTGGAAGTCTTACACATTAATTATTGCCTTAGTTTGATTACAATTAAAAGTTATTTAATTACAACTTAACTGGAGGCCTCAAGGTCTTCGTAAAAAAGCATGAAAACCTCATAAATTTCTCGGGAAAATAAAAGACCTACGGATATCCTAGGCACTAAGTGAAACGAATTTGAGGAGATAAAAATCCTGAATGGGTGTATGGACCTAAAACCGGGTGCATTTTTACGAGAGTTTTCTTTAGGCCTAAGGCAGTGTGACGACACAACCTAAAAGGTAAGACAAGACAACAAAACACATGCTCAACATAATGTATTATAAAAATACAAAAAAAATATTATACAACCAACTTGCTATTACATAAAGTAATAATATATGCAAATTTCATTTACAAAATTCAAAAAACAAAGCAAATACAATAATTATCGCTGGCGAGCAAGTGCCTCAGCAATGGCTTCTCTTCGACCATTATCTCGATTTGGTAGGAACTAATTATCACTCTCATGTGAGGATAAATAGTGCCTGACTAATTAAAGAGGAAAGACATCTTGATGAAACCAACTCTCTTTACTCCCAAAGGGGGATGACGGTATGATAGACAGTCAACTTCGTACTAATACTAAAGCTCAAAGTCCTTTGGGACTTTCAGATCCCTCAAGGCATTCATCTGACCATGCTTGTAGTCCATCTTCTTTGCCTCATACAACTTAATGGGGGTGTTGATGTAAAAAAATAGATCGTATCTAATTATTCAATCACAGATAAAATAAATGAAACAAAGATTTTTTAAAGTGGTTCAGCCTTATAAGAATAGCCTACATCCATGGTTATGTTATTACTGAGTGTTTGGGAATTCTCGATTTGTGTTCTATTAATAAATTCCGGTCCTTTTACAATGAGGGTTGTACAATGTATTTATAGCCCTGAGGCTGTAATATGAAAGGGTAATACATTAAATGATGTACATATGAAAGGGTAATACATTCAATGCCCTTTAAGCGTATGCATCTGAATGATAAGCATTTAATGAACAATCAAACTGTTGATTATCCTGCTATTAATGCTTTGTTCGAGGTGCAGCTCGGACCGCCTGAGTTTCTCGGACCGCCTAAGCTTCTCGGTACTCAAGAGTTCCTCGGAGATTTCTTGTTCCTCGGAGCGTATGAGTTCCTCGGAGTGTGTGAGTTCCCCGGAAGTGTTTGTTGTTGCCACGTAGATTTCCACGTGTCTTCACTACATTGAGCCATGTCAGCAGACTAAATTTGGTATCAACAGAAGCCCCCAATATTTCATAGTTCGAAATTTGAGGAGTGTGGAACATTCTTTCTCGGAATATGGTTGTTTTAAATGATCCTCCGATTTTTAGGAGTGTTTCCTTCGAATTTATTTCTCCTTCCAAATTCGTAGAATCAGGCTTTTTTGAATTTTTATAACCGCTTCGATTGCCGCGCCCTTTTTGTCCTTCTAGCCGCCAGTAGCGTAATCGTTTCTTTTTGTAATCATTACTTTTTCCTTTTCCCAAGGCAAGGTATTTAAGCGTCATAGACAATCCCATCGTCTTCTACTTTTTCAAATTTTTATCTTCGAGTTTTCCATCGTCTCTTTCTCTCCTATGTATTCATCTCTTCCATCGTTCGTTGTCAACAGATCCACTCTTTTTCTGTAAGATCTTCTTCCTTCTTCTTCATATCTTTTATTCATCATGGTTTACCCTGTTGAATCTCTTGATAAGTTTCGCTCTGATTTTTCTATTCCCTCTTGGGTTGTTCTAGATGAGCTTTCTAAGCCTTCTGATTATTTCCGTTTGGCTGAGGGACATTGGTTCCCCAGTCTCTTTGTTGCTGAATGTGGATTTTCTTTTCCACCCAATCCCTTATGTCTGGAATCCTGTCAATACTTTGACGTTGTTCCTGCAAGAATAGCCCCCAATACATGGAGAATAATTAATGGGGTTCATAGATTAAATCAAATCCATGGAACTCGCATAGGAATTCCAGAAATCATGTTTTGTTATAGATGGGCAGTTGGTGATAACACCTTTTATTTAACAACTAGATTTTTAAATAGGGCCTTAGTAGTCAATCTCCCGGATGCCAATAGGGACTATTTGAGCACGGAGTTGTCATAAAAAATTGGCAACATGCTCCTTTATCTGGAGATGAAGTTTATTAGGGTCCCAAATGCCCTCCTTATGGCAATGGGATAGGTTATTTTGATTTCATTTTATTTATTTTGAAATCATGCTTCTTCTATGTTTGATAAAATGTTCCACATATATTTCAATTTTTATTTATTTGCAGTTGACAGTAAAAGAAAGTGTCCAAAAGAAGCAGACGTTAATATAAGGCACTTAAAACTTATCTGGAGTTTGCATCAGAGTGTTGTCGACGATCACATTAGGTCAGCCTCGTATTTACTGCAGTATAAGAGCTACAAATCTTCTTTTACTGCTCATCCGGTAATAAGAGACGCAGAGCCACTACCAGCCTCTACCAGTTCTTTGCCTGAGTCACACGTTCCTTTAAGTGAAAGGATGAAGAAGAGAAGACCTCCCACTCTCTTCGAGAAACCTGCCTCTGGTGCTGGAGAGGCAAAAAGAAGTAAGATTGATGTCCCAGAAAGGAAAAAGAAAACTGATGCACCTTCCTCGGTTGCCCCTGTTGTGAAGGTTGTAGAGAAGCCCCCAGTGGCTCCGAGCAAGCTTGCTGCTCCAGGGGAAGTGATTGTAATATCACCGACCAAGAGTTCCTCCTTGGTTGAATCTATTCCTGCTCCCCCGAGGAAGCTGAAGAAAAGCTCCTCGGTCAATTTAGCTGACACCATCTCGCCCCCGACTAGTGGAGTTCTCACTTTTGTCCCCCCGAGCTCTGCCATGAGCTCGGTGAAGACTTGGATCATTCCCGAGATCCAAGGTATTGAGGAGAACCTTTCTCGGGACATGGTCACCTCATTGACTGCTCGCCATATTGCTTTTGTAAGTCTTACTACTTTGCACTTTTCATCTTTCCCTTCTTATATCTGTCTCTGACTTGCTTTCATTTTCTTTTCACAGTTGGTGAGTTGCTTCAATACAATTTTGAAGAAAGATGAGGCGATTAAAGCTTCAAGCTCCTCATCTAGTGTGGAGGAAGCTCTGGAGGAAGCTATTAAGTCTTTGGAAGACTCTCGTCAGAAATATGATACTGACAAGGCTATTTGGGAGAAGAAACTTACCTCCACCGAGCAGGAGAAAGCTCAAGTTATTGAAGCCTCCAAGGGTTTGGAGAAGAAAATAAAGGACTTGGAGGAGAAAAATAAAGAGATTGAAGGGAAGCTCAAGAATGCTGAGGAGTTTAAAGATAAACTCAAGGTTGCTGAAGTAGAATTAACCTAACTTCGAGAAGTAAGTCGGCAGAAGGAGGAGATTGAGAATAAATTGAAGACTGCTGAAAACCTTCTGTCCGAGAAGCTTTCCTCGGAGAAGTTAAAAAGAAAATTGGCTGTGAAGAAGTCTTTCAGCGCTGGCTGGGACAAGGGGTGGAACAAGGGATTGGCCGCCATGATGTCGCAAGTAGAATATGGCAACCTCAAGTACTTTAGGGATGGATGGGTCACTGCCCTACAGGAGATGAAAGTGGATGAAAATTCCGAACTCTTTCAGCGACACATCCCTGGTCCCCCTCCAACTCCTGAAGAAGAAGAAGAGGATGAAGCAGCCTCCGAAGAGTCTTCTATAGTGATGGGAGATCATCCCCCAGCCATCCAGCCTGCTACCGAGGAACTTCATCAGCTCGCTACTTCCTCCGAGCAACCTCTAGCACTTTCTCAGCTACTATCTGCTCCATCCGAGCAACCTACTTCCTCGTCCCATCCTCCCGAGAAAGTTTTTGGAGATAAGGAAAAGGTGTAGCGTTGTTCGGATTTCTCTATTTTATTTTTCTTTAACAAATGTAATCATGAACATGTAACTCTGAACCTTGTACTTCTGACCTTTATGATATAATAAAACTTGAACTTGTGTTTTTGCATACTGTTGTCTCTTCTTCATGCTTTATTGGTGCTTTTATTGATTACTGCCTTTTCTTTCTCTACTAGTTTCTGGCCAGGATGGAATTACTATCTGCTCATGATACCAAGCTGTTGAGGCAATGCAATGATTATTTTAAGGCTGGTCACACAGATCTGAATGCAACACAAATTGTCGACATCCTCGGCCAAGATGCTTCGGAACAGGCGGTTGAGGCCTACCAATACTTGAAGACCCTGGATGATCGTGCAGTGGCCAATAATGTGGCTTATTATGATATGATCGAGGATCTCCAAGGCATTCTAGAAGACCTTCAGCAACAATACAAAGAATCCACTGCCCTTTTGCACGAGGGGTATGAGAAGAAGTATCAGCAACTCAATGCTGACAAGGGGTACGAGAAGCGTTTTGCTGGCTACGATGTGAGGGAGAGAACTCTGAGGGGTGAGGTCAAGGAGTGCAGATAAATAGCTGAACTATTAGAGCAAGAAAATAACAACCTGTAAAAAGAGTTGTCTCACTTGAAGTCTGCAGCTTCCACTTCAAACGCCTTGATCCCAGTGAATGATGAGGGATTCTCGTTCTTGGAGGTTGAGAACGCCAACTTGAGGGATGAATTGGAGACCTTAAAGAGAGCTGGCCCCTCTACATCTTCTCGTGAACGAGCAAGAGCTCCTCGGGGACGAGCAAGAGCTGCTCGAATTCCTATCGAGGAATAGAGGACTCAATCTGCCTTAGAGAACTAGGCCTTCCAATTAATGGCGAAGAACAAAGCGTTGGCTCAAATGTCAAAGAAGATCAGGGACCTGGAAGAGAATATTTCTACGCAGAAGTCAGTCTTAGAGAATAAGGAACTCTTCATAAAAAATCTCCACGAGCAGCTGGAAAGATTGACATATCAATTCCACAAACAACCCGGGGAGTTCTGGATGGATGGGTACAACGAGGCACTCTATCACTTGGACGATCGTATCCAGAATGCCAATAATGAGGGCTACAAGCAAGGCTGGTTGAATGACTTAGGTGTGCTGCAACTCGAACAGGGTCATTACCTGTGGGACTACCACGATCCTGGGCTGCTCGACCTACCCGTTCCACCATTCAAACTGGATATGAGTTGGATCCCTGCTCGAGCCATTCCTCGATGCTTGATTTCCAAATATCTCGGCGACTATAATCTCCATTCAAATGTCGAGATATCTCGTCCCGAGCACCTCCTAGATCGACCATCCGTGATGAATATCAGGATGTTAAAATATTTGAACTTTATAAATTCTCCTCTTGCTTTAAATGATCCGCCTGCTGGCGAGGAACCTATTTCAAAAGCAGAGGGGAAGAAACCAATAGAGTAGGAATTTTGATCTAATAGTTAGTATACATTTCATTCTCAATGTAAATTGTTTTTTATTTTAATGAAAGACTTTTATTTTTGTTCGCAATCTTAATTGCTGTTGTCTCGTAAAACACTTTATATTTGTGCATGTGTATCTGTTAAAAAGATAATGATATTGTGTTATTTATCGACCAACTTATTGTCGATTAGTTTGAACTTGTGGTAATTATTTGGCAAAAATAATTTTTTGTTTCTCGACCAACTTAGTAAAAGTTACGAGTATCAAAAATGTTTAAAATGTTTCCGACCAACCAAGGTCGGTAAATTTTCCTTGTCAACCAACCACAGTTAGTGGGGTTTTATCCCCGACCAGCCATAGTTAGTAGATTTTTTTCTTAAATGTTTCCGACCAACCAAGGTCGGTAAATTTCCTTTTCAACCAACTACATTTGGTGTTTTCGAGAATATATTTACTTCCTAACCGACATAAATTGGCATTTTTAGGAATACTTTTATTTCCCGAGGAACATATAGTTTTACTTCCCGTAGGAATACAAGTTTTATTTCCCGGAGGAATACAAGTAGCTTTACTTCCCAGAGGAATACAAGTAGCTTTACTTCCCGGAGGAATACAGGTAGCTTTACTTCCCAAAGGAATATAGGTAGATTTACTTCCCGAAGGAATATAGGTAGCTTTACTTCCCGGAGGAATATTGGTAGCTTTACTTCCCGGAGGAATATAGGTTTCTCGACCAATCTTAGTTGGCGTTTTCAAGAAAAAATTTGAGTAGTCTGAGTTTTGCCGAGTTGTGTGTAACACTATTCCCCGAAAAACTTTCAATAAAAAGAGAGAATTCGGCAGAATATCTTCATTTTATTCATCACTGATAATACTTGTGTAGGTGCTCTGCGTTCCATGCATTTTTAAACTCCTCCCCTTCTAAAGTTCTATTCGGTACGTTCCTGGACGAACAACTTCTGTAACTCGGTATGGTCCATGCCAGTTTGCCTCCAGTTTGTTGTGCTTTTGAATCACTTTCTTCAGTACATAGTCTCCTTCTTTCAGATCGCACTTCTTCACTCTCTTGTTGTAGAACAAAGCAGTTCGTTATTGGTATGCAACATTCCTGATGGCTGCTTCTTCTCTAACTTCCTTGAGCATGTCTAAATCCAATCTTCTCATTAAGTCGCTGACAGGGGAATTGAAATTTATTACCCTGTGTGTTGGGAGGCCCAACTCGGCAGGTATAACAGCTTCACTTCCAAACACTAGCATATATGGAGATTCTCCAGTTGTTGCTCGGGGAGTAGTACGATAAGCCCACAGTACTGATTGTAATTCGTTGATCCAATTTGCTTTCGCATTGTGCAGTCTTTTCTTCAAGCCATTCAGCAACGTTTTGTTTGTCACTTCAGTTTGTCCATTACTTTGAGGATGGCCTGGTGCTGAGTGGATCTTCAAAATGTTTGACTGATGACAATAGGCCACGAACTCCTCGTTATCAAATTGTGTTCCATGGTCTGTGATGAAGGCATGAGGAAGACCATATCGACAAATAATGTTCTTCCAAACAAATTGGTACACCTTTTCGTACGTCATATCAATGAGTGGCTCAACTTCTACCCACTTAGTAAAATAATCTACTGCGACGACGAGGTATTTGAACCTTCCTATGGTCGTTGGCAGTGGGCCAACCAAATCTATCCCCCACATGGCAAATGGCCAAGGGGAAGTGATGGGTGTCAACAATGCTTGTGGAGTTCTTTGGATGGAAGAAAAGCGCTGGCACTTGTCACATTTCTTGGCATAGGCTATATAATCAGCCCTCATCGTCGGCCAGTAGTATCCCTGCATTACCACCCTTTGCAAAAGCGTTCGACCTGCTACATGGGCTCCACAGGACCCTTCATAGATCTCTTTAATTAAATCTTTCACCTCGGTGGGATGCACACATCTCTGCAAACCTGCCATAATTCCTCGTCTATATAGAATACCGTTAGTTAATACATACCGAGCAGCTTTAAACTTCAATTTCTTGGCTGTGAGCTTGTCACTTGGTAATTCTCCCTCCTCAATATATGCCCTGATGGGATCCATCCAAGATGGTCCTAAATTAAGAGTGATAAAGTTCATCGTCAAATCTTCATCTATACTCCGACCAGCCAACACTTCAATTGGAATTGTTCATCGTAGCTCGGTACGGGTAGCTGATGCTAATCGAGCTAGGGCACCTGCTCTCGCATTCTCCATTCTCGGTATTCTGACCAGCTGAATAGTAGTAAATTCCGACACCAACTTCTTTGCCTTTGCGTGATATGTGATCATTAATTCTCCTTTGACTGCATATACTCCCATCATTTGGTTTACGATCAATTGAGAATCACTGAAAACAATAACCTGCTGCGCCTCCATAATTTTTGCCAAACTAAGACCTACAATCATGGCCTCATACTCAGCCTCATTATTGGAAGCCTTAAATTGGAAACGTATGGCATATTCCATGTTGACCTCGTCCGGAGTGCTCAAAACTATCCCCGCGCCACATCCTGTAGTGCAAGATGAACCATTTACATATAACCTCCATATAGGTAACTCGTCTTCAAATTTCTGATCTATCAGAGTTCCTCGGTGAAATATTTGTTGCTTACTTTCATCTTCCCCTGATATTTCTCGCTCTTCGTCGATTATATTTTCTTGCCCTTTTACCAATCGGAGTTGGTCTGAGCTCGAATTTGATGATCCTGTAACATCCATTTGCCCTTTTACCAACCGGAGTTGGTCTGAGCTTGTGTTTGATGATCCTGTAACATCCACAGGTTGATCAGCGAGCAACTTTTGCTCCTCGGGGGTATCAGGATAGGTGAACTCTGCTATAAAATCCGTTACAGCTTGCCCTTTAAGTGATGATCTGGGTTCATAAACTATATCATATTCACCGAGCTCTATTGCCCAGTACATCAATCTCCCTGATTTTTCTAGTTTATGGAGGGCTTGCCTCAATGGCATATCAGTATATAATACTATGGTATGAGCCTGGAAGCATGGCCTCATTCTCCTACTCGCCTCAATCAACGCTAGTGCCAATTTTTTCATCCTTGGATATCTGATCTCTGCTCCTCGGAAGGCCTTACTCGTGTAGTAGATTGGTTTTTGTACTCCATTCTCCACTCTTATCAATGCCGAACTGACTGCATTCTCGAACACTGCCAGATATAAGTATAATTTTTCTCCCATCACTGGCCTAGATAATAATGGAGGTGCTCCCAAGTATTTCTTCAAGTCTTGAAAAGCCTTCTCACATTCATCATTCCACTCAAAAGTCTTTCGGAGTGTCTTGAAGAATGGGAGACATCGATCAGTTGCTCGTGATACAAATCTGTTGAGTGCTGCTACTCGTCCTGTAAGACTTTGCACCTCTTTCTTCGTCGTTGGAGATCGAAGCCCTAATAGAGCTTTGATCTTTTTAGGATTTGCGTCAATGCCTCGTTGATTGACAATGTACCCGAGAAACATGCCTTCTCGTACTCCAAATATGCACTTCGTCGGGTTTAGCTTCATTTGGTATTTATCCAGTTGATCAAAAGTCTGACTTAAGTCAACTAGATGATCGGCAGCTTTCTTGCTCTTTGTCAGCATATCATCAACATAGACTTCCATATTGCAACTGATTTATTCAGCGAAGACCTTGTTCATCAGCCGCTGATATGTCGCACCAGCATGTTTTAAACCAAAAGGCATAACATTATAACAATAAGTTCCCCTAGGGGTAAGGAAAGAAGTACTTTCCCTGTCTTCAGGTTTCATTTTAATCCGATTGTAGCCAGAATAAGCATCCATGAAGCTCAGCAGCTCATGTCCCGAGGTAGCATCGACTAGTTGATCAATTCGGGCCAGTGGAAAGTGATCCTTTGGGCATGCTTTGTTGAGGTCGGTGAAGTCTACACACATCCTCCACTTGTTGTTTTTCTTCTTTACCATCACCACATTGGCTAACCAGTCTGGTTATTTAACATCTTCAATGAAACAAGCTTTCTGGAGCTTCTCGACTTCCTCCTGTATAGCTTGATTCTTCTCGGGGCTGAACACTCTTCTTCTTTGCTTCACTGGCTTGATCTCCTTATTCACATTGAGTTCGTGACACGAGAAATTTGGATCTATTCCGGGCATATCTTCATGACTCCACGCAAAAGTTTGCTTTCTGCTTCTTAGGAAAGTTATCAATTCCAGTTTTAGTGAGGCTTCCAACAACGAACCTACTTGAGTAGTTCGTTCAGGATGCTCGTCGTCCAGAATGATGTTTTCAGTAGCTTCCACCACTTGAACCTTCACGAGTTGAGATTCATCTCTAGGATCCAATGTTTCAATTTCTTCATCTTCATCCACTTGATAGCTAGTAGTATTTTTCCTTGATTCCTCCAATTTTTCTTGCTCGGCGGATGAATAATATCATTCCCGATCTACTTTCTGATCACCTTTCACAACTCCTACTCCAAAATTTGTTGGAAATTTTAGGCATTGATGTACTGTAGATGGTACAGCCTCGAACTTCTTCAATCCTACTCTTCTCATGATGATATTGTATGATGATTGAACATTCTTATCCATCACGAAGAAACATATTCTTTCTGTTTGACAAGCAGGCCACGTACCAATGAATATATTCAACTTGATCATCCCAAGTGGAAATACTTTCTCGCCAGTAAAACCGATGAGGGGTCTATAATAAGGCTCCAATTGAGATAGCTTTAGATTTAAACTATCGATGCACGAGTAGAACATGATGTTTGCCGAGCTACCATTGTCGACAAATACTCTTGAAATTATTACTTCCTTCATTCTCATCTTGATCACCAATGGGTCATCATGAGGATATAGAACACCTGCAAGGTCATTCTTTGAGAAACCAATGACCAATTTCTCTTTGTTCACCTTTCTCAAGCGATCCTCCTCAGCTAAATTTATTCGTTGAATGTACGAGCAAGCTTGAGCCTCACAAAGGTAAGCTTTTCTATCTGCAGTAAGGTCTCCTCCTCCTGCATCTCCACCTGTTATAACATTACAGTCAAATGACCCAAAGCGTATTGAAAATACCTCTCGTTCTGGCTGCCTTGGTCTCTTGGGAAGATCAGGGTCGTCTTCGAGATCAACTTCATGGATTCTTTTCTTGTTCTCCTCTGCTCGATGAGGAGATCTTGACCTTTCCCTTGTTCGGTCGTTGTTTCTTCTTTCGCTTCCACGATCAACATACTTTGCCGGCTTTCCTCGTCTGATGAGTGTTTCAATCTCATTCTGAAGAGCTATGCAATTTTTGGTCATATGGCCATGATCTTTATGAAACTCGCAATACTTTGCCTTATTCCTCTTGTCAAGGTCTGCTTTCATTTTCTCTGGCCAGTTTAATTCCTCGTTGTTCTTGATTTCTTCTAGAACATGGTTGATGTCCTTCTTCAAAGGAGTATAATTATCATATTTCTTCATTACATCCCATACCGACCTAGTTTTTGAATGTTTGTCATTACCATTGTTCTTATGCTATTTCTTCTTAGCTTTATCACCTTCCACCTTGGTTTCTTTAGCATCTATTGTCTTCTTTGCAGCCATAGCCTCCTCGGCATTCATAATCTTGAACGCTTTTCCCATCAGGTCTGACATGGTTCTAGGCGGATCTTTGGCCAAAGTGTAGTACAACTTGTTAGGCAGTAGTCCACTCATCAAGGCGGTAATCGTTGTCTTCTCCTCATAATCAATGACTTCAAGTTTCTCGTTATTAAAACGAGTTATATAATCTCTGGTGCTCTCACCAACTTTTTTTCTAACACTTAACAAATGTGCTACTCGTTTAACTGGCTTTGCCCCAAAACAGAAATTCCCAATGAATAACTCGGCCAGTTGAAGGAAAGTTGAGATCTTACCCCGAGGAAGATTATTATACCATATTTGAGCAGATCCGATAAGAGTTCCCGAGAATGCCCTGCATCTCATCTCATCTGGAACATCATAGATGTCGGTTGCAGCTTGGTATTATTCTATATGAAGGATGGCGTCAGTCTTTCCATCATATTTGGGGGTCACAACAGGTTCTTTGAATTTTGATGGTGTTGGAAAATCTACAATGGCCTGGACAAAAGGTGTTCCTAGAACAAAGGTTCGTTGTAGAGGGTTCTTAGCTTTAACAATTTCCCCCAATCTATCCTCCAGCCTTTGAATAAAGCCTTTCCATGCATCATTTCCTTCCTCGGGCCTATTGGTTCAAGCAACTGATCGCGTTGAGGTGGCTTCCTAGGATCTATCTTGACGAGCAACTGGTCGCGACTGGGCAGATCCTTCCCTTAAGTCTGATGGTCGTCGAAAACTCCTCGATGAGGCTCTAGGAGGACTTTTGCTCCTCCTAGGACCTAATCGATCGAAAGGAGATACTCTGCTTAATCTTTCTAGCGCACTGGTCCTTTCTGGGGAGAGAGTGATACGTTGTTCAGTATCTATGGCTCGCACTGACGAAGTTCGTCCAGGTTGATAAGAAAAATCTTCAGACTCCTCTTTGCGATATGAATCGGTACGTGTAGTACGTGAAGAAGGTGCACGGGTATTTCTTTGAATACTTCGCAGTCCTGAATGGGTTGGTGCACCGCCGTGGAGGGTTTGTATGAGTTGTCGCATAGTTTCTTGCATGACGGTATGGCCCTGAGCTAGATTTGTCATTATTCCAGCCAGATCTGGAATATTTGGCGGAGCAGATGGATTTGGAGGTCTTCCAGCGTTTCGATTGCTGGATTCTGGAATATCAGCCATTTGTGATGAATTATTTTTGTTGAAAAACGATATTACCAGTCGTTTACCATAGACGACGCCAATCTGTTGATGTAAAAAATTAGATCGTATCTAATTATTCAATGACAGATAAAATAAATGAAACAAAGAGTTTTTAAAGTGGTTCAGCCTTATAAGAACAACCTACATCCACGGTTATGTTATTGCTGAGTCTTTGGGAATTCTCGATTTGTGTTCTATTAAGAAATTCCGATCCTTTTACAATGAGGATTGTACAATGTATTTATAGCCCTGAGGCTGTAATGTGAAAGGGTAATACATTAAATGATGTACATATGAAAGGGTAATACATTCAATGCCCTTTAAGCGTATGCGTCTGAATGATAAGCATTTAATGAACAATCAAACTGTTGGTTATCCTACTATTAATGCTTTGTTCGAGGTGCAACTCGGACCACCTGAGTTGCTCGGACCGCCTAAGTTTCTTGGTACTCAAGAGTTCCTCGGAGATTTCTTGTTCCTCAGAGCGTATGAGTTCCTCGGAGCGTGTGAGTTCCTTGAAAGTGTTTGTTGTTGCCACGTAGATTGCCACGTGTCTTCACTTCATTGAGCCATGTCAGCAGACTAAATTTGGTATCAACAGGGGGAATATATTCAACCCTTGTTATAACCTGAAGACCACGTTGCACAAGAATCCCTTTCTAAAAAGGTATCGGAGATTGATAATGTCACATCTAACTCCCATCTTTATAATGCCCTCTTTTGTTAGGTCTTTTTTTCTAACTCACTGAGCTGTTTCTTGAGGAAATTATTTTCATCTTGTAAAAGAGCCCCTACATCTCCATATCCTTGGCCTCAGAAAGATGCCTTTTTAAGTTATTCATCTCCTCCTGCATAAAAATGCTTACGTCAACCGGGTTCTTCACATCATCTTGTAATTTGGACACTAAGGAAAATTGTTCCTGATTAAAGCTCAATGAAACCTCATATGGCTCTAAATTCCCCTTTTCAATAGTCCATACCATGTGTGAATCGGCCTCACAGTTTGCATGATGATTTTTTTTACTCCCAAAGGCCATCGGGATCTTTCGAACCCATTTGACCTTGTTCAACTATCCAAACTGAATGAAGCTCAATAAAATATTGAAATTATCTTAATCCCCTTCCCAACGGTCCATACCGTGCAAGAATCGGCTTGACGGTTTGCACAAATGATCCTTTTTACTCCAAAAACCTCCCATTTATATACCATTGGGGTGCTTTTGATCCCCATTTAACTTCGATCAACTCTCGAACCGAGGAGTGACTGAATGGATTATTTAAGGACTTTGAATCCACTTTCCAATGATTCTGGCCATCCGCAATTCATATTTATGGTTTAAATTATGCCCGTTTTCCTGAAAAAGTCTATTCCGAACTGCCTATAGGCATCCCATACCCCTTGCTTATCGGCAGGGTGTAATTTCCTTGGTCAGCAAGGCATAGGCTATGCCAATAGGTAATCTAGGGGACATGCCAATCAGCATCCCCTTAAACCCTAATTTGGCACTATTTAAGGAGGTTATGACCTCAGTCCTAAGGATCCCTTTTTGAGCAATCCTAAACATTCTCTTGAAATCAGAACATCGTCATTCATGAAAAATCCAATTCTCCAACATTCCTTCCATTTCTCACACTTCACTTTCAGACCACCTTTGGCCACTTACCTCACCCCAATTCACTACCATTACATCACCATAAATTAGCGTACTCTCCCTAAAAAATTAGTTGCAAAGTAATCTAGGAGGTTTATTCCTACTCTTTTCTAGCTTATCTTTTTAGTGTTGTTTATTCATCTTATTTCCATTTTGATATATTTTAGTCTTACTTTATTATCTCACGTCAACTAATAGTCTTTTTTATTACTAGTATTCCCATAACATATTTTCATAAAATTTAAAAGATAAAAAATGGGGTTTACGTGTAAACCCCAAAAGTAAGAGTTCCTCACTTTTTCACACTTTTACAGTTGAGTATGCTTTCTTCAGATACAATTAAAGAGAATTCTTAAATTTGGGTTTATGAATTATGTAACGCCCCAACCTTGATTTATGGGATACCCTTAGTCAATTTGGTCCGACCCGAGCATTAGGTGTGATTTTCAATGGAACAACATATATAATGTTGCTAATCGAGTTTTATTTTAATTAATATTTTACTTATTTAGCATGCGATTCCAGTTTCAATATAAACAATGTGTGGGATCCATGGGTAGCTCCCCGAGTCCAAGTAAACAGAGGTACTAATGTAAAAAAAATTATACTTACCTGTAAAACGCCCTCATAATACAAACCCGCGCCCAATTTCTCATAAAAAGCGAGGGTGTGAGCCTATGCCCAGAGGGAATATACAAAAAAGTATAGAAATGAACGATAGGAAATACATTCACATGCTACAACCACATACATGAGAATACACACAAACACAGAGATATAGCTTTGAAAATACATATTCAAATGCATTAACCATTTTAATTTCAAATACCTTACTTATCCAGATTAATTTACCTTAATATTGTAAAGACTTCCTTTATTCATACTTAACCCTTCACACTTTATTTAACACACCCGTTTCAACACTTAAAACCACTACATTTGATTTATCCCAACCCATTCCTTTACCAGAATCACCCCTTTGATTTATTTAAATATACTTTAGTATATTCATTGAAAGTACCATTTCAACCCACGCATTCACCATGTTAGAAAATAATTATTTTTCATTTGAAATCTTTCCAACACATAATTATGAAAATTATGGGTTTAAAAACTTGGTTGCTTAATCACCAATTTACCACTTACTTTACCCTTTTACCTTATCCTATGGACATTGATAGATTTACGCATTTACTTGTCCATTTCACCCTTACCGGAACATTTATTACATTCATTCAAATTAGGTTGTATTAACATATTTTACCACACAACCCATTTCTTATCATGTTCCATATTTTCTTTATCTTTTCTGGGAATCCTCCTATACCGCATACATCCACGAGCTCCATACCGCCGACTATGCACACCATATGCTCTGGCCAGTGATTTAGGACATATCGCCCAAGGACTCTACACCCTTCTTGCTTATTTCTCGATAGCATCTGATTCCTTATTAATGTGTTTAACATCTTACACACGTTCACATTATTCCACCTTTTTACTTTTACTCGGTCGAAGCGAAAACCTGGACTTAACTGTCTGTTTTTCCATTAATACTTGAAAAATTATTTCTTTCTCATTTGAGTCCCTTATTCACACACACATGAATTATACTAAAATCATTCATGCTTTAGGGCCTAATTCATTTCACCCATGCTAGTGTAAGGACGTTCTTTGACATTTTTATTTCATAAAAATGTTTCACTCTAAGTAAATTACCGATTTACCCTTTATTTATAAAACTTGCATTTTAGTCCCCTAAAAAGTGTCATTTCTCAAAACGGTCATTAAGTTTCCAACCTAATATTTAAGACACTGTGGCTATTTTAACACTTGTTTAATATCAAGCTTTTACCCACTTTCACACTTGTCACTTTAACACCTTTAATACATAAAATAACACCCTTTACACAAGACTACTTTTTCTTTCTTAGAAATTACTATTTCTTTCATTTAGCAAATGTAGTCTTCTTATACTCCACATCATTCTCATTTTTAATATCCCTTTTCCCTCAAAATTTGAAGACTAAAATTTATCTTTATTTTATTTTATGTTAAAACCGAAAAAGACTTTCTTTAAACTTGCTCACATATTTCTTATCAAAATACTACCGGTTTATATGCATAGAAAGTAGACTTTAAATACTAAAATCCTATGAAGTGGATTAAACATGCATTTCATTCTAGAATTTTATACTTTTCACAACAAACATACTTTTCAATTAATAAGGACATTTTACTAATTTCTTTAAACACAACACATGTCCATTTATCCACAAAATTTCCATTTTGCAAGAAATATAGAAATGTTTATTTCATAAATATTTTGACAAAATTAACATCATTCCACATTTTTATTCCATAAAAATGTCCATTATTTCCTTTTACTAAAAATACACTAAAACAATATTTCTTCATATCTTTTTTCGATAAAAATGTTCATTATTTCTATTTGCTAGAAATCCATGCAAATATTGTTTTCCTACATAAAAATGTTCATTATTTATTTTTACTAGAAATCCATGTAAGTAATATTTTCTTACATTTTTATTCCATAAAATTGTGTATTATTTCTTTTTACTAGAAATCCATTCAAATAATGTTTTCTTACATTTTTATTCCACAAAAATGTCTATTATTTCTTTTTACTATAAATCCATACAAATAATATTTTCTTACATTTTTATTCCATAAGAATGTCTATTATCAGTTCACTAGGGAACCTACCATTATTTTATAATAATCTTACTCTTAACACACAGCAACATTATGACTACAAATGCACCAAATAGAGTTTCAAATTTAAAGAGTAAATTATCCCACATTAAATGGAATTCAAATAAGTGGTAGGCATGGAAGATCAATGGAGATGACAACCCCCCCACCTCCTAAGGTGGCCTTAAAGGGGTTGTCTAGCACCACCATGTCTTCCTTCAAAAACCCCATCAAAACCCTCTTCATACTCCATAAACCCTCACATATTCTCTTCAAAACCCTAACACCAACTCTAGTATTTTCGTAGCTCATAATCATAATAGGGAAATAATTATATTATTGTGAATGCAGTCAGTACACTAGAAGAATAAAATGGTGGAAGATATCTCAAACAAGGAAGAGGGAGCAATTGTGATTTTTGAGGATAATAGGAATGAAATGGCAGTGGCTTCCTTATCTCACGCCATTCTCTCTAATATGCAATAAGAGACACAAAACACTCCTACTTCAATCCCAATGATTAGGCCCAAGAGTTGGCACAATATATGTGATCAACGGTTTGGAGATTCACAATGTTTATGGCAGGTGGGTTTTCAAATCCTAGGTTTCTATCTTTTATACACAAAACAAAAGAACCCACAAGTTAATACAATTACCTCTGAGTTCGTCAAATAGTCAGGCCCAAGGCTGACTTGAATGTTTGAGCAATGGTTGAGAAGGTGATAGTTGACTGAATTATTTGTGTCGTTTGAACGACTATGATTGTCATTTGAACGACAATCAATTTCTCTTGAACAACCGGTTTGAGTGACCTATATTCTTCTTTCAAAATCTTTCTTTCTAGATTTGCACTTTGCTCCTATTAGCTTCCAAATTCTTATAAGTGACCTATATAGTTTATGACCAATAACTCTCTTTATTTAATCCATGTTACCCACAATTCTTCTATACTTATTATTAACTCCTCACCGATTTATAATCCACATAAAATTTAATTAATCTATCAGGCAGGGATATTACAAACTTCCCTCCTTAGGTAATTTTGTCCTCGAAATTCTTGGTTTAGCACCATTTATAATCTAATTACCTATGACCAGTTAACAACCCTATGTATCCCCAACTTTATGGTCTAAAACCCAAGGATTTCAATTTATAATTATCATTGCTAATCCAATCACGATAACTTTTGGGTCTTATTACAACTTCTCGATCATTTCTAACATGTTTATCTAGACAAAGCCTCAAGATGATTGATACTCACCAAATACTGCAATATCAATGATGAATTTATTAACATGGATCATTACTCCGTTAAGATTCACAGCCTACGTCTCTTGAAACAAATCTTGGATCATGCCTAGCCTAGGTTGATACAATCCCCACTCTCCTCTTGATACATATCATTGGTTTTTAACACCATCACCTTATGACATAGTTCTACTTGACCGATATCTCCTACAGAGTCCCTATGTTGACCTAAGGTCACCGTGGCTATCATAACACGAACATATACAAGCGATTATCTCCTAAATCCCCATAATCCCGAACCAAGTGCAACACTACTACCTAATGTTTTATGAAGTTACAATATCATTCTTAAGTTACGATCTCGAGGCACACGACCAAGTCATAACTAGTTATGCCCGTTAACTAACACACACGTTAACCTAAAGAAATTAAGTAACATATGAAACTATATGTAAGAACACAAGACCATGCGTACACACTGACCAGTGTAGAAAAAAATTGCATCCGAGGAAGAGCGCACTCACACATCGTGACGCATCAGCCACAATTGGTCTAACCTTCATCACTACTGAGCTTCCGCAGTGCCACACCCGAATCAAACTGATTAATAATTTCCCATTACCAGGATTAAGGAAGGTACCAAAATGCAACGAATCGGGCCACTTCCACGCCAAAGAAAACAATCTAATTCCGACAACGAGTTGAGCCACCCGAAGTATGAACCAATGACATATACTTAAAATCTCTAACTCCTACCAGTTATTATTAAGCACCTTAGCCTTGCCACGCATACTGGCTTGGCCTCTTAAACCTGACGAAATCTACCCAAGAGGCATCCATTTGTGCTAGGCGGACGAAATAGAAAATAAATTTTTTCGAGAGGCTGAAACACTAGGCTTCCCTCCTTAAGACTAATGCTACCTATCCATCACTTAGTAAGAACAACTATCCTAAATCAAGGTGAATTTACTTCTCTTAACACTCATAGTTAGTTACCAACTTATCGCAGCTCGGCCTCCAACATTTCAATATGTAGTAGCTAACCTTAGTTTTTGAGTTCACTCTCATCAAGTGAAACACTGCACTCACATAATTTTAAACATTCAACTCATAACCCATTGCTAACACCCTTAGAACATCCTATATGATTCCAAATCATAATCATTCTAATGGCATACTAACTCTCAAGCATCACTCATGCCTAATTATTTCCCTCAACAGATTCATCACTAACTATAAGTGTTATTATTATGTTTAACACTTCATCGAGAGTGCTATCTCCAAAATCCATGATGAACATCATCGTTTTCTAAGTCTCCTAGGCTCACCACCTAGAATTGATCAACTTATTTTCAAAATTATCCTCTAAGGTCATATCATGATGCATGCCTATAAATAAAAGGTGTAGCATTAACTCCAAGGCACTACTCCAAATCGATATGATCTAATCGTACCACAATCATCAATGGTCTACCATCATTTGTGTAACTTCAATATGATAATGATTCCTAATGCCTCATGGGCAATGATATGGAACTCAATAATTTCTCTAAACAGTTTACACATTTATTACAAGGAACCACAAGTAATACCATGACTTATGCTACGCAACCAGGAATCTATCACTATAAAGTGTACGACGCCACAAGAGTCTCGATGCAAAATGATTGCCAAAAGTTTTGAGGGGAGGCTCTATTATTATTGTAACTCACGATAAATAACTTCATATTCACTATTATTAGGGAATGACTACCACTCGCATTAACACCTCATTATATAAACCTTAGTATACATCTCCGAGGAAATTCTCAATACGATCTCACAAGCTTACTTCTTTTAATCCTTGATGAGTGCTCAACCACTATAACTGAATTGCCTTACAATGTAAACCTCATACTACGTTTTAATCTACCAATTAACACAACCATACATCTGGTAGGATATGGGACGTCAGGTGTTGCCTATAAACACCAAGATCCATGCCCACGGATGTCACAAAGGATATTATTTCTCATGCCACACTATAGTCACCAAACTATAAATTAATGCCATCCAAGTTATGTCAGGACACAACACGTCGGGTATTGCCCAAGAGGATGCCCACCCTAATGACACCGCAAGAGGTCCCATTCAAAATCATCACAACTCATTTACTTAATACCAAGTCACCACGATTATCTAGGTTCATTACTAGGTTACCTCAATCATCAAGATTATCTAAACCACTGTTCTAAAAAACCCGCCTAGGCTTGAGGCTTGGGAGAAACGCCCCGCCTTAAGATTTTGACCCCTTATGCTTGGTAAAACCCTTAAGGCATAATTTTTCTCTAAAAACAACAATGCTTTAGTGAAATGATATCGCCTTTTAAAGATTTTTTTGCAAACCGGACCATTATCTCATCCAAAATAATCAAATAGTATTTTTATTTGCAAATATTCAGACATATTTTTATGATATGTACAATTTTAGTATTTTAATAGCCTTGTTATGGTTAAAAAATATTAAAATATATTAAAAAGACCTAAACGCCTTTTCACGCCTTTTTACGCCAAGGCCCGCCTAGGCTTCTAAGGCTTAAGGCTTGGCCTCCACGCCTCGATCACGCCCCGCATTTTTTAGAACCTTGATCTAAACCCACTTTATAGTTCGGGTACATATCACGGTAAACTGAACCCGAGCCCTCACCTAAGGGACCTAGCACCTTCTCACCCCGTAGCTAATGCTTATAAACACATTCATTGGCCAACGAACACTAACAAGTTCACCCATAAAGGCAGAATTCTATCAACTAAGCCTAAATCATCCTCTAGCGTGGACCCATACATTTTTCATCGTATTACTCATCAATCACGGTATTACCCCAAGGATCGAATTTACCTAATTATAACATTGGTATGGACCCCTCATATGTGTCGGATTTCAGGCTACATATAATTTAAAATCATAATTCCCTATTATGTAGTTATAGCACTCTAACTATCAATCTCTACCATTGATTATACTCAATTTGGTGCCACTGCCCAATGGGCATCGTCTCATTCTATCAACACCTCCAAAGACTCTACGTTAACAAAGGATGGAATACAAACACCTCACACTATGAACCCTGGTTTCACCACTTACTGGCTTATATGGACACCCATAAACTATTAACACACTTAATTAGAAATGCAGAAGCGATTTATAACAATCAACTTGATTGTATGCCACTTGGCACTAACTTACTTGTCTTGCTACCCTCTTTGACTTTACCATTAAGGACACGAACTAACCCGTCATCAAACTATCATAACTGTCCCTACCCAACACTGACGTCGAAGATTTAATACCGACCTCACCACGTCGTACCCAAAAGGAACCTTGAACCTAGAGCTCTGATATCATTTGTAACGCCTCGACCCAGATTTATGGGCTACCCGTAGTCAACTTGGTCCGGTCCAAGCGTTAGGTGTTAAGTGCAATGAAACAACCTATGAAATGTTCCTAATCAAGTTTTATTTTAATTAACAGTTCACCTATTTAGCATGCGATTCCAGCTTCAATATAAACTACGTTTTGTAGGCCTCTAACGGATCAGATTCGGTTCAAATCATGCAAATCCAAATCCATATCCGTTTATGTTAAATGCATTCAAATCTGATCCGATTATCCGTTTATGTTAAACTTGAATTGCAACATTTTTATTTTCCACTCTTATTTCATAAATTTGTTTTGCAAATGTTAAAAAAAACAGGTAATGAAATAAATAACTATTATAATATATATTTAAAATATTATTAAATACAATATATAGTAATTAAAAATATTATATATATATATATATATATATTAAAAATATTGATCGGATTATTAACGAATCGGAGTATATGAATCCAAATCCGCTCCATTTAATAAACGGGTAATCGGGTAATCAGATAATCGAATTTCAGGCATCATCCATATCCTCTTAAATGGATCGGATTCAGATTCAGATTTGGATGAAATCCGATCCATTGACATGCCTAATGTGTGGGACCCATGGGGAGCACCCCGAGTCCAAGTAAACAAACATACTAACATAAAACTAATAAATTATACCTACCTCTAAAACTCCCTCAAAATACGAACCCACACCTAACTTGCCGTAACAAACTGAGGGTGTGAGCCCATACCCAGTGGGAATATATAAAACAGTATAGAAATGAACGGCAGGGAAGACACTCACACGCTACAACCACATGCATGCGAAAAAAAATACAAACACACACACACACATACACACACATATATAGATATACCTTTGAAAATATATATTCAAATGCATTAACCGTTTTACTTCCGAAATCTTACTCATCCTAATTAATTTACCTTAATCTTGTAGATAACATTTCTCACTTAATTTAACACACCCAGTTCAACACTTAAAACCACTGCATTTGGTTTATCCCAACCCATTCCTTTACTGGAATCACCCCTTTGATTTATTTAAATATACTTTAGTATATTCATTGAAAAATACCATTTCAACCCACACATTCACCATGTTGAAAAATACTTAGTTGTCATTTGAAACCTTTCCAACACATAATTATAAAAATTATAGGTTTAACAACTTGGTTGCTTAATCACCCATTTACCACTTACTAGACCCTTTTGACCTAATCTTATGGACATTGATAGATTTACGCATTTACTTGTCCATTTCACCCTTACCGGAACATTTATTAAATTTATTCTAGTTAGGTTGTATTAACACATTTTAGCAAACAACCCATTTTTTCCATGTTCCATATTTCCTTTATCTTTTCTCGAAATCCACCTATGCCGCATACTTTCATGAGCTCCACACTGCCAGCTATGCACACCATATGCTCTGGACAGTGATTTAGAACTTTTCACCCAAGGGCTCCGGGATCTTCTTGCTTATTTCACGGTTGCATCCGAGTCCTTATTAATGTGTTTAACATCACACATGTTCACATTATTCCAACTTTTTACTTTAACTCGGTCGAAGCTAAAACCCAGACTTAATCGTCCATTTTTCCATTAATACTCGAAAAATTATGTCTTTCTCCGTTAAGTCCCTTATTCACAAACACATGATTTATACTAAAATCATTCATGCTTTAGGGCTTAATTAATTTCACCCATACTAGTGTAAAGGATGTTCTCTGACATTTTTATTTCATCAAAATATTTCACTTTAAGTAAATTTCCGATTTACCCTTTATTTACCAAACTTGCAATTTAGTCCCCTAACAAGTGTCATTTCTCAAAACAGTTATTAAGTTTTCAACTTAATATTTAAGACACTTTAGCCATTTTAACACTTGTTTAATATCACGCTTTTACACACTTTCACACTTGTCTCTTTAAAACCTTTAATACATGAAATAGCACCCTTGATACAAGACTACTTTTTCTTTCTTAGAAATTACTATTTCTTTCATTTAGCAAATGTAGTCTTCTTTTACTCTACATCATTCACATTCTCAATATCCTTTTTCCCACAAAATTTGAAGATTAAAATTTCTCTTTATTTTATTTTATGTTAAAACCCAAAAAGACTTTCTTTAAACTTGCTCACATATTTATCATCAAAATACTACAGGCTTATATGCATAGAAAGTGGACTTTAAATACTAAAACCTATCAAGTGGATTAAGCATACATTTCGTTGTATAATTTTATACTCTTCACAACAAACATACTTTTCAAGTAACAAGGACATTTTACTAATTTCTTTAAACTCAACACATGTCCATTTATCCACAAATTTTCCATTTTGTAACAAACTTAAAAACATTTATTTCATAAATATTTTGACAAAGTTAACATCATTCCACATTTTTATTCCATAAAAAATTTCCATTATTTCCTTTATTAGTAATACACTAAAACAATATTTCTTCATATCTTTTTTCGATAAACATGTTCATTATTTCTATTTGCTAGAAATCCATGCAAATATTGTTTTCTTACATTTTTCTTCCATAAAAATGTTCATTATTCCTTTTTACTAGAAATCATACAAATAATATTTTCTTACATTTTTATTCCACAAAAATGTCTATTATTTTTTTTACTAGAAATCCATGCAAATAATATTTTCTTACATTTGTTTCCATAAGAATGTTTATTATCTGTTTACTACGGAGCCCAACATTATTTCATAATAATCCTACTCTTAATAGACAATAACATTAAGACTACAATATGCACCAAATAGAGTTTCAAATGTAAAGGGTAGATTATCCCACATAAATTGGAGTTCAAATCAGTGGAAGGCATGGACGATTAACGAAGATGAAAACCTCCCACCTCCTAAGGTGGCCTTAAAGGGGTTGTCTATCACCACCATGTTTGCCTCCAAAAAACCCATCAAAACCCTCAAATATTCTCTTTAAAACCCCAACAATAGCTCTAATATTTTAGTAGCTCCATAATCACATTAGGGAAGTGATTATATTATTGTGAATGTATTGATTACAGTAGAAGAATAAAATGATGGAAGACATCTCAAACAAGGAAGAGGGAACAACTGTGATTTTATAAGAGAATATAAATAAAATGGCAGTGGCTTCCTTTTCTCATGCCACTCTCTCTTATATGCAATAAGAGACACAAAACACTCATATTGCAATCCCAATCGGTAGGCCCAAGAGCTGAAACGATATATGTGATTAATGGTCAAGAGATTGACAACGTTTGTGGCAGGTTGGTTTTCAAATCCTAGTTTTCTATCTTTTGTACACAAAATTAAATAACCCACAAGTTAATACAGTTAACTCTGAGTTTGCCAGATAGTTAGGCCCAAGGCTAACTTGAAATGTCGAGCAACAGTTGAGAAGATGGCAGCTAACTTATCTCATTCGTATCGTTTGAATGACTATGATTATCGTTCGAACGACAATCAATGTCACTTGAATGACCAGTTTGAGTGACCTGTATTCTTCTTTCAAAATCTTTCTTTCTATATTTTCACTTTGCTCCTATTAGCTTCCAAATTCTTATAAGTGACCTATATAGTTTATGACCCATAACTCTCTTTATTTAATCCAATTTACCCACAATTATTCTATACTTATTATTAACTCCTCGTCGATTTATAATCCACATAAAATTTAATCAAACTTTCGTGGCGGGATATTACAGGTTAACATCCCCCTTATGTCACATCAAACTACGTAGAGTTTGATTCCCCTTAGGATACGTAAGCATCTCGGACCAATCCTGGGATTCGTGTCCTATTTTTTCATTTACGCTTATTTATTAGTGTTTGTGAGTCAGGAACTTCTGATATTTGTGTTCCACTCGACTTGCACATTCCTTTCAACGGACACTCACATTATATTCATTTTTATGTAATTTTTTGGTACATTCCTTAAGATGATTCCTCTTTCTCATGACGTGAGTTGGATGATTTCTTTCTCCCTTTATTCATAGTACACACATGCATACGCACAACACACTTTGGAGAAAAGAAGAATATTAACATAGACCATAAGAGACCGAAAGGACGGGATGGGTGCCTAACACTTACACATTCCATAAGTTAGTCCCCGAACCATTGATTCGCTTGGTTTCGTATGCATCAATATGGCCATGATGCCTTCATCTCGAGATGACTATATTTCTTTTGCCCGTTTTGAGCAAAATAAGTTGGTGACTCCATTTTTTCGTGTTTATTCCCTTTTGAAAATGATCAATATATCCGAGGTATCCACTGAAGATATTAGCAAGAGTGGCAGAAAGAGGACCCCCACATCCTCGAATCGCTCGCACGCGCATGGGTATGAGAGGGATGTCTATGCTTTTTCCTCTTGTCCAAATTTTGGGGCCGGCCCACACTGGAGGAATACCAACCAGATGTGCACATCATTCCTCTCTTGCCATATATTCTATAATACATTGTGTGGAATAAGTTGCCATAATCTGTTGTCCCCCTTCCAACACTTGAAGGGTGCCAAGTCTCTAGTGTCACCCTTATCGGCTACGGAATGACCCGTGTAGTACGATTAAGAGTCAAAAAGACATCCCACAAGCCTCTTTTCATCTTACAATTCAAAAGAAGGTGATTGTTTATCTCTTCTGCCTCTGTACATAACCAACAATGGCTAGCCAAAAATTGCCTTCTCTTCTGCTAACACTTAGATATCAAAATGGTCTACCTAGACGCATTCCATACGAAGAACATCATTTTCAAGGGTGCCTTAACTTTTTAAATTTGGTTCCAAGGAATCTATGCTCTTTGTCTCCCCCTAACCCTCAAACTACAATTGTAATATTTCACTGAATTAATCCTTTCTCATTCGCCTTCCATTTCAATCCATTATCCCCTAACTAGTTAAAAAGAGCTCCCAATCCCATTATCTTCTTCTGAGTTGAGGGTTCCATCACACATAATCACCATAAACCAACCAATGATCAGTGACCGAACTATCTTCATCCCATCCTAACCTAAAAATGCCAGGGGATAGGTACTGAAGAGATCCATTCTTAACCCATCCATCTTTAAGAACCTGACACTATTGCCTCTCCACAATTGAAACTCTATATACTTGAAGAAATCATCCCACTCCTTCGATATCTGCTTCCGTAACCCTAACCCATGAGAAAACCTCCCAATTCCTATACCCACCCCATATCAGAGAACTCCCCGAGCTCCGAGTATTCTCCTCCATAACCTATTCTTCTATTAAGAAAATATCCACGGCCACTTGCCCAACGACACTTTGTTAAAAGACATAAGATTCTTAACACTCGCTCCCCCTTCCTCCAAAGTTTTGTACACATCCTCCTACCCCATCAAATAATATTTAAACTTGTCCTAGATACCTCTCCATAGAAAATCCCCCATCTACTTCTCCATCTTCTTACAAGAAGAACACGATAATGACAAGATAAACATCAAGTTGGTGAAAAGCCTAGATAGTGTACTTTTAATTAGCATCAACCTTCCACCTTTAGATAAATAACCACTCTTCCACCATTCCAACCTCCTGCTCATTCTTTCAAGAACTAGGTCCCTGATCGCAATGAATTTATACTTGTCCCCTAATGGCAACCCAATATATACAGAGGGAAACAAGGCAATCCCGAAACCCAGCGTCCTGGTCAAGCCTTCCACATTCTCACCCTAATCGAAATTATTTCACACTTTCCCACATTAATGAAAATACCTTCACATCGCCTCAAACCTATGAGAATAAATTATAAAGACCGCACCTAAACTTGTTCTGCCTTACAAAAGACAAACGTGTCATCGGTAAACAGGAGATCGGAACCCGTAATTATCTGAGCGCTCGAATTCTCAAATCTGAAGTCATTGATCCACCCTGTCACAACCACATGCCCCATAATCTAACTGAAAGCCTTCATAACTAGAATAAATTGAAATACAGATAATCGATTTCCCTACCGAAGCCCATGAGAACTGGGAAAGAATCCCTTTGGCCTCCCCCATTAATCGATATAGAGATCGTAATCATAAAAAATCATTTCTTGATCCACTAACACAACCTCTCTCCAAACCCCATCCTCCTTAACAGGTACAGAAGAAACTTCTGGTTAACGTGACCATACGCCTTCTCAATGTCAAGCTTACATACAAATCCTATATCTCCACTAATTAATTTTAATTCCACACACTTATTGTCCACCAACACTACATCAAGTATCTGTATTTCGTCGATGACGGTGTTTTTGGATTTCAAAATAAGTGGTCAATGGATCTCCCGAGCCTAATCGACAACACTTTGGGAATAAGCTTATATACACTCCTCATCAGATTTGTAGGTCTGAAATCCTGTATATCAATTGAACACTCATTCTTGAATATCGATGTAATGAAAGTATCATTCAGTATCCCCAAAAGGTGGCCTCTATCATAAAATTCATTAAAAAAATCCATCATTTCCCTCCTAACAACAGTCCAACAGTGTTGAAAGAAAGACATTGTGAATCCATCCAGTCCTAGTGTCTTATCTCCACTTATCGAAACCTAACATTGACATAATTTCTTCCTCGATGAACTGACCCTCCAACCTTTCTACCTATGTCCCAGAAATGATCCAAAACTCGACCCTATCTAAAGAACGGTACCACTTCTCCACCCTGAATAGCTCCTCATAAAACTGAGATATGAACCCCTTTACCCCAATGTCTTTTTCAAACATTGCCCCATCTAGTACTATCTTCCCAATATGGTTAAGGTGATAATGTAAGTTAGATACTTTATGAAAGAATTTAGTACTCTTGTGAGCCTTCCCTTAAGTAATGCACCCTCGATTTTTGTCTCGAAATAATCTCCTGAATCAGCCTCCTCCCCATCTCCTCTTTCCTCGCTCTTTTCCTTAACAGAAAGACCATATCTCCCTTACTTATCATCTAAACGTCTAGCCTCCTCCAGAAAACTTATGGTGTACTCTATCACATTATCGAACACCTCTTTATTTCAGCATTTGATGTCTTCTTTGAGAAGCACCAACTTAAAATCAATCTAACGCTAGCATTACCCTCCACCACATAATTAACTCACCAATCCTTTACTCTGACAACGAAGTACTCCTCTTTAAGCCACGTATTTTTAAATATTAAAAGGATCATCTCTTCACTCCAACCCTGCATTCTAATAAAATAGGACAATGATGTGATGTAACCCTGGGTAAGCATGACTAAATCACCCCTAGGAAATGATCTTCCCACTCCTGAGAAATAAGAAATCGATCTAACCAAGATAGATACAAGGTGCCTTTATTGCTAGACAAAGTGAATAAATCACCTTCGAGAAAAATGTCTATCAATTCGAACTCGTTAATAAAGTCAGAGAACTCCTTCATGTACTTGTTGATTCTTCCTCCACCACTCCTCTCAGAGACAAATTTGACCACATCAAAATCTTCCCCCAACTCATCAACTAGTCACGAGACTCCCAGTTTGGGAATAAGACTAAGATTTTCAAATACGCAGACTTAGTATTAAAAATATGCCCTCATGACCCTAGGAGAAAACCTAAAACATCCCTCAAAACGGCCTCGTTAGGGGCATGGACACTTTGCATGGGACTAATGTAACTCGTAGGAACTGACTGCATAGTTATGAGACTCCTAATTTGGGAATAAGACTAAAATTTACAAGTAAGAAGACTTAGGCCATAAAACATGCCCCAAGGGGGGAAGACCCAAAATAGCCCCTGAACAACCGTTTTAAGGGCACAGATACCTCTCACAAGAATAATGTAACTCATAGGAATAGACCACATAATCACGAGAATCTCATTTTAGGAATAGTATTAAAATCTTCAAATAAGAAGACTTAGACCTGAAAACATGCCCCTAGGAAAAATCCAAAACAACCCCAATGGCCCCATAAGAGGCGCAGACACCTCGCATGGAACTAACGTAACTCGTAGGATCTCGCCACGTACTCACAGGACCCTAGGTTTGAGAATAGTAATATAATTTGAAAATAAGTAGACTTAAGCTTGGAAACATACCTCTAGGGAGGAAAACCCAAAATAGCTCCCGAACAGCCCTATGAGGGGTACTAACACCTCACACGGGAACAACGTAGCTCGAGGAACTGACCACGTAGTCACGAAACTCTCGATTTGAAAAAATATTTTTTTTTAATGGATTCTGTCACGGCCAAAAGTTATGACCACATTTTTATTATTTAAAAAAAAAATAAGGGTCACAGCTTTAGGTCGTGAACTTTGTTGACAAGTCGCCAACCATGGTCACGGACCTTGTTCGCAACTCCTGCCCATAACTGATTATAAATCTTGTCTACAACTCATAATTCACCTTTGGTCACGGATGTAGATCGTGACCACATGCTTACCACTTATTATGATCCTAGACCGTGACCGCATGTGTACCACTGGTCATGAACCTGGACCAATGGTACACATGCGATCACGGTCTAGGATCGTAACAACACCACATTTGTACCCACAATTCACCTATGGTCACAGACCTAGACTGTGACCACATGTTCACCACTAATCATGGCCTTGGATCGTGAAACAAGTGATAAATTGATTACGACCCATGCCTATGACCATCATATACTACCCACGAAAAATGTCGTGACCCTCTCTTTTGGTCAGGGATAAAGTCCGTGACCACCAAATTTGGTCATGCCCTAAATGGTAACGAATATTAGCCTTGACCCAGAGGCCTGTCACGGCCAGAATACGTGGCCATTTCCCCAGTGTGTTGTTGTGAACATACATACACAAACTCACCATATCCTATTTCCCATAATTCCACTAACACCACATATTATTCCAATCCCGTTGGTATTCCTCCTTCCATTCACCTATTAATTTCTCCAACTTCTATACCACATTGTCCTACTCAATACAATTATCCCATAGTCACTAGGTCAAAATCCCACGCTTCCTTTCATTGACCTACACGCCTCCTATCCATTGTCCAGACTGGTCTTTTGGAAACTCACAGTATCAACGATGCTTTGTCTAAAAAACTACCGTGTGCAATCCATGTAAGAATACTTGTAATCTTTACCTTACAATAGAACTTGGACCTTGGTACACACCTCCAATATGCATGTAATCGGTTCTAAATAGGTGTTTCGTACAAACATTCTTGTGTATTTCTCTATGGACAAATACAAACTTCGACTAGTTGCAAAAGGATTCAATTAAGTTGATGGAATTGAGTAATTTGACTCCTTTAGTCCATTTATTAAACATGCTACCATTAGACTTATCCTCTTTTTAATTGTGACCCACAAGTGGCGGCTCTAACAATTAGATGTTAAAAATGCATTTTTGTATGGTGTTATTGATGCAGATGTTTTAATGAAACAACCTCTAGGTTTTATTGATTCCAATCATCCTAACCATGTTTGCTTACTGCATAAGGCCGTTTACGGACTTAAATAAGCCCCACACACTTGGTTCGATCGACTAAGACCTCATATTTTATGCCTTGGCTTCTTTTACAGTATTGAAGATCCCTCTCTCTTCATGTTGGATAGCGCTTATGGAAGTGTGTTTATCCTTATCTATGTCGATGATATCATTATAACCGGAACTAACTCGTCTTTACTCTATAGAATGATAACTAATATATTGTGTTCTTTTACCTTAAAGGATTTGGGGTCTCTTTCTTTCTTCCTGGGCATCAAAGTGGATACTTTCTCTGGTGGTTTATTTCTAATCCAGACATAGTATGCTTTGTAAATTTTACCCAAAGTTAGGTTAATTACTCGCAAACCCACACCTACTCCTTCGGTTTCCAAGTCCAACTCATTACTCACCATCTTACCACATTGCTCTCCCACTTACTTTCGATCCATAATTGTTGATTTGCAATAATTATCCCTAATGTGACTTGATTTTAGTTACGCTATCAACTCCATGTGCCAACATATCCACAACCAATAACCCACTCATTTTTAAGATCTAGAGCGAATCCTTTGCTATGTTTATATAACTGTCTCCCATGGAATTTGAATTACTGCTCAATCCTCTAATTCCTCATATGTCTTCTTTGATGCTAACTGAGCAGGTTATCCTACTACCCTAAGATCTGCATCTGGGTATTTTATCTTTATTACATCAAATGATATCGCTTGGGCTTATAAATGGTAGCCTACAGTGGCTAAGTCTAGTTGTGAAGATGAATGTAAATCCTTTTCCAATGTTTCTACTGAAGTTATGTGGACTACTTATTTACTACATGATATCGAACTTCACTTACCCAAACCTCCCACCTTTTTCTAGGGTAACCTCAGTGCTCTTTCAACATTAATCATATGATTAATGTACATACAAAGCACATTGAGCTTGACTATCACTTAATTTGTGAACAAGTACAAAGAGGAAGTTTGATTACTTAATTTGTTCCTTCCACTCCATAGCCCAGTTTGTTGATGTGTTTACAAAGACTCTTGTTACCTTAGTCTTTCAGGATTTGTGTCATAAGCTCCGTGTTTTTTCTTCATTCTAAGTTTGCTTTAGGGGAAATATTAAACCATGTGTTCAAATTGAATCATTCCATCATAACTTAGTCAAGCTGTATACTCAATCATCACCTGATAAACCGAATCAAGAAGAAGCCAAGATTATAAGGATTAGTTACTATGATTACAAGAATTATTATAATAAAGATCCATGAAATAATCACAGAAAATAAAATGCAAAATCACACACACAATAATATATGTGGTTTGACAACTTGCCTACGCCCACGAAGATGTTACATTTTTAATATAGTGTCTCTCAATGCTCGAGATAACATACCTTTGCCCCTGGTCAGGGTTTATAATTTATAGATACATAAAAGTAAGATATTGAGTTGTACAAGGAACTCAATTAACAAATGGATAAATCGTGGTGTCCCTAAATATCTCCTCCGAGATTGTTGGTAACCAATTTGAATATATCCTTAGGTTTTCCAGCGTGTACACACATGAATTAATTAAATATTTGATTTGGGTCGAGCAGCGCTCTAGGTAGACTCGGTTGTCGGCTATTCTCATGGACCATAATAAATGGGTCTCCACAATTGCCCCTAAAAATTTTGGGCCAATAATTTTTAACTAGATTAAAGTCCTATATCTTGAAATTTTCATTCTTGCAATCGGAGTGGCACTTTTGTAGATTTGATGAACTTGTATGGGTATGCTCATCCTGAGCCAAACACCACGGCATATTTATATTTTTTTCAAATGAGCGAGGGTAACATCATTCGATCAGCTAAATAAAGCACCAAAAATTGTTCTAGGATGTCATGTTCATTATTGGCGTTGGATTTCAAATCGGAGATACACCCCCTTTGTTAACTCAGTTTACATTTCTCTCTTAGTCTCTAGGCTTTACAGAGTTCCTCGTCTTCAGCGCTCTCTTTTTCCACAAAGATTCATCAATTCCTATAAGTCTATCTTATTGTTTCTTAGTTTTCCTCTTCTTCGAATTATTCTGTAACTGTAACTAGGGTTATTCTTCTGCTGGAGTGTTCATGGTAAAGCTAGATAACAAATCATTAGCCGAGTTTAGGAAAACTTATAACATCCTAGATTGGGTATAAATTGATTGTGCCCCCTCCCCAAATATGTCCGTGACATCGAAGAAGGGCATTGGATTCACACCCTGCTGATAATACAGGGGGATTTTACATTTCCCCCAAACCATCTTTTCCTTAGATTTTCCAATACTTTGAAATTATCCTTGACTAATGTGCCCCTAATGTCGGGAAAATAGTTAATGGGGTACATAGGATAAATACCCTATATGAGATAAAATTAGGTTTTGCTGAGATCTACTACTACTATGTGTAGTCACAAACCAATAATGGTATAATGTACTTGAAGACCAGGAAGGCTGATAGGGTCTTTGTGGTGAACCTACCTGACTCCCATAAAGATTACTAGGTCCATGGTTTTATTTTTAAAAATTGGCAACATCCTCCTGCTCTGATGGAGAGAGATATCGGGGCCCTCTAATTTCAAACTTTGGGGAGGATCACATAGGTCGCTTTTTCTTTTCTCCAATTTTCTTACTATTTTATTACTAATTTTTGACCTCTAACTAATGTTTTTCTCCCTCCATTTTACAGCCCGCGCTAAAAACTAAGATCCTGGCCTAAGTGAAGTTGAAGTTCCTAAACTTTTGAAGGCCTGTATTATTAAAGAGAGGCTTTCTGACGGCGATCATCCAAGGTCGGAAACCTATTTTCTCGAGTACAAAAATACAACAAGTAGCTTTATTGCACAAAGCTCCTGCAGTTGGTCCCTCTGATCCAATTGTGCTAAAGGAAGAGAAAGATGAGGAAGAAGGAGAAGGATAATAATAATAATAATAATAATAATAATAATAATAATAATAATAATAATAATAATAATAATAATAATAATAATAATAATAATAATAATAATAATAATAATAATAATAATAATAAGAAGAAGAAGAAGAAGAAGAAGAAGAAGAAGAAGAAGAAGAAGAAGAAGAAGAAGAAGAAGAAGAAGAAGAAGAAAAAGAAAAAGAAAAAGGATAATAAGAAGAAAATATAATTGCCCTCATTAAATGGAGAAAACTGAGGCTTGATGATGATGATGATGATAATTAAACAGTCTTATCTAATCGGTTGAAGTATTTAAGGATGCCTGAGAGTGATTCCCCTAGGGATAGCCGTTAAAGCCCAGTAGGTAATGGGAAAGAAAAGGAGAAAGAAAATAAGAAGAGTGGAGAAAAGAGAGAGAGAGAGAGAGAGAGAGAGAGAGAGAGAGAGAGAGAGAGGCAGAAAAGAAGAGAGAGAAGGAGATGGATGAGGCCAAGAGGAAATTGGTCTTGAGGGCTTCTGCAATCCCCTCTCATCCTGTTGAGTCTGAGGGGGCTAGCATGGGTAATATCCCTTACCTGCCCCTAATTTGCTATTGGGGGCAGTGCTCGCTACTAATCACGATCACTCTGCAAGGTTGTGTTCATCCCATCTCTCCCTCAAAACTACTCAGGGGATTACTCTATTTAGTCTCTTCATGGCTTCCTATAATTATTTCTCTTATACATTTTTCCTCCGTTGTACTAACTTATTATTTTCCCTTTTATGTAATTTTTTTATAACTTCATAACTCTTCTGAATAATCGCACCAATCAGTTCAGAAGTAATCAAGAGATGAAAATGATTTAGAGAGTGAGATAAAGGTCTTTATTAATGCTCGCCCGGCGTGGGAGCAGGAGAGAGAGAAGTCAACCAAAGACTTTGCTCACTTGGAGGCGTTTTAGAAGAAGGTGGTCGTAGAGAAGGAAAAACTGGTTGAAAAGAATCAGGGTTTGTTAGATAAAGTTTTAAAGCTAAAGGATGATCTCCCTCGAGAAAAATATGACATTTACCTTAAAGGCTTCAATAAAGTGTACGATGATGCCGAGCTCCAGCTCGCCTATGAAGGAAGGTAGCCTTCAAGAAAGACTGAGACCAGGACTTAAAAGTTGTGGGGACTCCTGCAGACTGTGATCTTTTTAGCCTCCATTATTTTGGGCATGATCCATTTGAATAGGAAAATGAGGGTACTAGTTAGCCTATCATACGTGTTGAGGGCGGGCCTACTGAAGTCAACATGAGTGCTGTCCACGATCAATGGGTTGTTGAGAAGGGGAAGGCCATCACTGAAGTCGAGCAGGTGAAGGAATAGGGAATCTAGATTATGGGTTCTTTTTCTTCCACTTTTAAAACCTTGTAATTTTCCTTATTTCTCTTGATTGTACTGACCTTTGGCCTCCCCTTTATCAATGAATAAAAGAGAACTTCTTTGTTTATGTTGATTTACTCCTTTCATGTATATTGATATCTACTTGTAACTTTGCTTCTGCTGTTTATAGTCTGAAGAGAAATAAATCCCCTAATTTACGGTTAGGGATGATCCTTGGACCCAACATTAGTGTGAAAGCTCGTAAAGTATTTGTGAGGATCTGCAAGTCTCTGAGGGCTAGGACAGAGCAGTGTAAGAGTCAGTCTCAACTGGTCTCCAAGCTAAAGGACAATCTTCAAGCCATAAAGAAAATCAGAGCTTCAGTCCAGGATAAGGTAAATTATCTGAGGTCCAGGCTCATGGAGACCACTGAAGTAGGCCAAGTGGGTGAAGTACTCCAGGACGAGAATGACACTCTAAGGAAGAAATTCGTCGAGTTGAAAGCAATTGTGGCTGGGTTCCAAGAGGATATCAAAAGGCTGAGGTATTCATTCAAAATGGGACCTTGAGAGGCCTGGGTAGAGGGTTACAATGCTAACTAGTCAGATGCACCAATAAATCTCAAGATGACAGAGGAAGTTGATTTTACTCGTGGGTGGCTAAGTGCCCTTAGGAAAGTTAAGACGCCTAGGGAGTTCAGACTGTGGAATAAATACCAGGTCGAGTGTGTGTACTACCACTATAATCCTTTTTCACAGGATGACAAGTGGATCCCGACTGATGCTATCCATGCCCAACTCTTGGATTAAGAACTTGGTGACGATATGGTGGACCTCACCCTTAAAACAGATGATGGTCGAAGAGCGCTCATTACAGAATATCTTGCTCGCTATCCTGGGCCATCTTAGGTCCTTGGGTATTTTGATCTTGATGTAATGGTAATTTCACATTTTTATTAATATAAATCTTCATTCATTAATTTTTTCCATATTTTGAGCATATGCTGACTACACATGTGTTAATAATAGTTGCTCATATTTTAACTGGACATAGCCGTTGCTCATCAATTACTAAAAATCTTTATCGACCAAGGAATACTGATTGACCATCTTAGGCCTTTTATTATTTAAATGGACTACTAGTTAGGTTTAATCATTTTGGGTTTTTTAGTCGGCTAAATGATATTAAGAACAAGTGTTAGCCATTTGCTACTATGTGTTTTAAAATTTTCCCAGTCTAATATGCCTTAGCAGTATCATTCCATCTAATTTACCTTTTAGGTTGTATCATTACATTCCTCTAGGCCTAAGTGAGATGGTGGCGAGAATCCTAAGTTGGCTTTGTTGCCTAAGGATCCCCTGTAGGTATTTTGTCGTTGTTAGGGGAACTCAAGAGGTCTATTATGTTTGCAATAAAGACCTAAGGGTTTTACTAATTGAAATAGTTTTATTAGCTTGTTATAGTTACTGCTAACCCTACTTGGCACACGAGATTCCATGAATGAAAGAAGTTGAACAACTTGATATAATCCCAGGAGTTCTGCCATGCATGAGGGAATTATCATTTGGAAAGGGTGTGTAATATTGAGATGCGGTCAAGAAATGTTAATAAGCCAATATATGATATCAAAGTACGAGGGCCAACTGGCCTTAAACTAAATCTACTAATCAAAAGATAAAGAAGACTAAAAGTAGAACTTCATGAGATTAGTAGCATTCCACGCTCTTGGTATCTCCCTGCCCTCCAGCGTTTCCAAGTGATATGTTCCTTGAAGTTCGTCCATTAACATCCTAAAATGCCCTTTCCAGTTTGGTCCTATCTTACCATCTAATGGTTTTAAGGCACTGTCGAGGACTTTCCTTCGGACATAGTCCCCTACCAAAAAATTCCTTGAATTGACTTTCTTCTTGTACTACTTGTCCAGTTAATGTTTATAAGAATCCAATTGATTATGGCAAATTCTTTTTGCTCGTCTGCTAAGTTAAATTCAGTGTGTAAAGCATCATTATTAAGTCCTTTGTCGACCAAGGTGCTTCTCATAGTAGGGAGTCCTACTTCCAGCGAAATGATGGCTTCCATTCCATAAGCGAGAGCAAAGGGTGTTTCCCTAGTTGGTCTCCTAGGAGTTGTACGGTAAGTCCATAGAACATGAGGGAGCTCGTCTACCCAGGCACCCTTGGTCTTTTCCAATCTCTTTTTCAGTCCATCAAGCATGGTTTTGTTGGAAGCTTATACCTGACCATTACTTTGGGGATACACAACAAAACTGAAGTGGTTCTTGATACCATGCTCATCACAAAAACCCTAAAAGAAACCTGTTTTCAAATTATTTACCATTTTCGATGATGATAGACCTTGGTATCCCAAAGCGTGTTATGATTCTCTTCCAGGTGAACCTGGTCATATCTGGGCCATAAATGTTCGCCAGGGGTTTTTCCTTTACCTATTTGGTGAAGTAATCTGTATCGACCAGTAGATACTTACGATTTCCAAATGTAGTAGGTAGTGGTCCCGTGATATCTAGTCTCCATTATGTGATTGGCCACAGGCTTATTAGGGATTTTAAGTCGCTAGTTGTCTAGTGCACTACAGGAGAGTACTTATGGCATTTTTCACATTTATGAACGTAAATGCCTGCATCCTTTTACATGTGAGGCCACCTGTAACCCTCCTTAATCACTCAGAAGGAAAATTATCTCCCTCCTGTGTGACTCCCACAAATACCCTCATAAAGCTCGCTAAGCACTTGCATGATTTCATATGGGTGAACGCACTTGAGATAAGGGCATGTGAATGACTTCTTATAGAGCTTCCCTCCTGGGGAGAGGTAAAAATGGGCATCCTTGACCTTTACCTAATGGACCAACCTCTTATCATCGGGCAGTATGTAACTTCGTAAATAGATGATGATAGGATTCATCTAACTGGGGGGCCTTTTCTGTGAGGAGGACTTGCTCGGCTATGACTGTCTAGTCAATGCTTGACTGGGGGAGGAACTACATCTAAATATTTCTTCTTAGATCAGAGTCCACTGCTAAGCTTAAGGCTTCTAAGGCATTTACGTGATTGTTCTTCCCCACGGGGGAATTGTTGAATGTCCACCTTCTCAAACCCTACAATAAGTCTCCTTACCGCGATGAGGTAGACTTCCATCCTATCATCTTTTTTACTGAAGTCCCCACTCACTTGTTTGGAAACCAGTTTGGATTTTTCAAACACATGAAGGTGCTTTGCCCTTGGCAGTTGGGCCTTGTGCAAGCCAGCGATCAGTGCTTCATATTAAACTTCATTATTAAATCCCTCAAATCCAAATTTGATCCCTTGCTCGATGATGGCGTCTTTTAGAGTGATAAGGATGATTCCTACTCCTGCTCCCTTGGAATATGAGGCTCAATCAACATATAGGGTCTAGTCCTTAGATTGTGCTTCCTCATTTGTTGCCTGCTCTGTTCCCAATTGGTCGATTGGATGGTCCCCCGTGAATTCAGCGATGAAGTCTGCCAAAACTTGTTCCTTAATTACTATTCTTGGTTAAAAGTGGATATCGAATCTTCTAAGCTCCACCGACCACTTTGAGAGTCATCCAGAGAGGTTGACTTTTTGAAGAACAACTTTGAGGGGGTAGGAAGTGATCATTGTTATTGATTTAGCTTCAAAATAATGTTTCAGCTTTCTTGAGGTGACCACCAGTGCGTAGGCGAGATTTTCCAGGGGAAAATAGCATTGCTCTGCGTCTAGAAGTGTCTTGATAGCATAGCAAATGGGGTATTGTCCTCTCTCTTTTTCACACATCAGAGTTGACCTTACCGCGTGGTCTAATATTGTGAGGTAGAGATACAATGGTTTTAAATATTTTGGAATTACCAGATGGGGCGATTTGCTAAGGTAGGATTTGATCTCCTCAAAAGCTCTTGAACAATCATCGTTTCGCATGAGGCCTTTGTCCTTCTTCAGGAGGTAGAAGAATGGTCGACAGTATTTTGAAGACTTAAAGATGAAGCGATTGAGCGCAGTGAGCATACCAGTGAGCTTTTGAACATCTCGCAACATTTATGGAGTCTGGACTTTGGTGATAGCATTGATCTAATCCAGATTGGCCTTAATTCCTCATTTACTGACCAAATAGCCTAAAAACTTTCCTGGATGGACACCAAATGAAAACTTACTAGCATTAATTTTCATCCAGTATTCCCTGAGGATATCAAAGGTCTTGGCTAAGTTCGTGAGATGGTCTCCCTTGTTCTTGCTCTTAACTAATATATCGTCGATGTAGACCTCTATCGTATCTCCCATGTGTATCTTGAATATCTTGGTGACCAACCTCTAATAAGTTTCCCCTACATTCTTTAGTCCAAAGGGAATAACCCTGTAGTAGTATAACCCAATGGGGGTTATGAAGGACGTTTTATCCCGATGGGGGACGAACAACAGAATCTGGTGGTATCCGAAATAGGAATTTATAAAACTCATACTTTCATGTGTTGTCGTAGTGTCAACCAACTGATCGATTTTAGGCAGTGGGAAGCTATACTTGGGACACAATCTATTGAGGTCCGTAAAATCAATACAGACCCCCAACTGAAGTTTCTCTTGCATACCACTACTGAGTTGGATAGACATTTGGGGAACTGAACTTCCGTAAATGATCCTGTATCTAGTTGTTTCCCCACTTCATTCTCCACCACTTTAGCCTTCTCCGGGCTGTTCAGCAGGCCTTTTTAGTGATCGTCTTAAGGATAGATCAATGTACATGAGATGGTAGACTAAGTTGGGATCAATCCCCGACAAATCATACGGTTCCCAAGTAAAAACATCTAGATTAAGTTTCAGAAAGGCAACCAGTTCTTTCTTTTCTTGATCAACGAGTGTGATTCCGATCATAAACTTTCTCTCTAGCAAGTGGTCATCGACTCCAACTTCTTCCAGGCTTTTAATAACCCTATCAGTAGAGTGTATCATAGTCTCCTCCATCCCTGGTCGATCGTACCGTAATTTCTATTTAGAGGGTGTTGCCCCTCCTAAGCATACTTTAGAAACTTTTTCTTCTCCTTCCTAGGGTGGATGGACGCAATAAAGCTTTTCCTGGTAGTGTCCTGGTCTCCACGAATTTCTACCACACCTCGGTCAGTGATACACTTTAGCTTTTGGTGGTAGGTGGATGGTACGGACCTCATAGTATGTAGTCAGTCTTTGCCCAATATGGCATGATATAGGGACTCTATGCCCACCACTAAGAACTAAATCATCTTTGAGATGTTACCTGCTCTGATCGGCATGACTATTTTTCCCAGCAGTATTATGATTTACCATGTGAAGTCGACCAATAGAACCTTGGCCTCCTTGAGTTCGGCTAGGTTCATCTTTATCTTGTGGAACAAATCTAGGTACATCACCTTCGATGAACTTCTCTGGTCCATGAGAAGCTTGTTAACATCCCAAGGCAATTCTAAGGGTAATTACCAATGATTCATGATGTGGGGTCCTCAATCTGACCAAATCTTCTTCAGTGAAAATAATATGCTTTTTATAGTCGACGTCCTCAAGTCGTCGTCGCTTTCCATCTTGGGTTTCAGCAGGGTCAATCTAAAATGCCTCCATAACAGTAGTGACCTTTTCCAGTTCCATCCGAATGATATTTCCTTGGATCTGTTTAAGGTCTCATGCCCCATAATCATCAAAAACTCCTGTCCTATGTCATCATCAAGGATGTTGTCTAGCTTGGGCTAGCTCCTCCAAATGTGACTTCAGAGCCTTGTAATTTTCACTCCTATGGCACCCTACTTGTTGAACGCATATCTTAGCAAGTTATTTCTTTTCGTTGGGTCATCGCCCATCTTTTCAGGCCACTTGATGAACGATTAGTCTTTGATATTGCTCAAGATCTTGTAAATCGATTCTTTAAAGATTGTGTTAATATCCTGGAATTATTTGGGAGGATCAACCTTATTACCATTCTTGGAGTCGCTCTTGCCCCCGTTCTTGTTCCCCTTATTTGGAGTATCACTCTTTTTTCCTCCTTTGGTTGCCTTTGCTAGATTGTTTTCCCATATGTTAGAGTGAACCACATCTTCCATTTTGGCATATTTCTCAATACGATCCATGAGATCATCAATAGTGCTTGCTTCCTTCTTAGTCAGGGACTAGTGCAACAAAGACATGGTCAACATACCAATTTTGAAGGATGCAACAACAACTTGCTCCAAGCAATTCTCGACTTCGTTGAATACTTTCTTATACCTCTTGGCATACTCACGAAGGCTCTCTTGTAAGTTTTTCTTCATCATGAGTAGTGCATCCATCCATTTGGGATGGGAGATACTAGTTATGAAGTAAGCAGTAAAAGCCTCTACTAGGGCCTTGAAGTTTCTGATCGACCTGTGAGGCAACTTCTTAAACCACTTTTGTGTTATGTCGTATATGCTAAAAGGGAAAATTTGATACATCAACGTGTCGCTGTGGCTCCATAAGTTCATTATTTTTCTGTATTGCCGAATGAGGTCTATGGGATCTATTTTTTCGTCATAAATTTTGAACCTATGAACAATAAACTTCTTTGGGGGTTCTTCTTCTTCGATTGCCATCGGTGAAAAAGGGGATTTCATCTGGGTATTGATAGCTGTCTTAGCTATCTCCCTGGTAGACATGGCTCCTCAATGGGTTGAATGCTAGTCCATCTATCTACGAACGATACTCCTAATATACTCATTTTGTCAATCATTTCTCATGTGGCGCCTTTCGGACTGGCCACGCTCCGATCGATCATGCTTTGATCTGCTACGTTCAGTTCTACCCAGGTCGCGTCTAGAGCTCCTCCTTCGACTATGAGTATTACTCGTCCAGAGACTAGGGGTCCTATCACGATGTTTCCTTGTATCTCTATAAAGATATCTCTCCATCATTTCAAGTCACCTCTAAAGGAGATATTCTCCTCCACCTGGAGGTGTGCGTCCTCCTTTTGTTCTTGAAGCCTGGCTTTGTAAGTGTTGACCAACTTGGAGATATGAGTAGACCTAGGTGGTCCCTGGATTTATTCAGAAGGCTACCTTTCTTGGAGAAACTTAGTTTTTGTATGCTAGAGAAACTCTGACCTGACCCTAGGTGGGATTGGGTCTTCTTGCACATCGCTAATCTGAGTAATGTTGTTGCTATGGTGAGACATCACCTGCTTTCTATTAGTGAATGTTTTCGCATGAATATAAATCGCTTCCCACATACGGCACCAATTTTGAGTATAAGAATGATCACAATAAATATCCATGAAAAAATCACTGAAAATAGAATGCACAATCATACACATAACAATATACGTGGAACAACTTGCTTATGTCCACGAAGAGGTTAACGTTTTATTACAGTGTTTCTCAATGCTTGAGATTACATCCCTTTGTCCCAAATTAGGGTTTACAATTTATATATGCATAAAAGTAAGAGATTGAGTTGTACAAGGAACTCAATTAACATATTGATAATTCATGGTGTCCCTGAATATCTCCTCTGAGATTGTTTGTAACTAATTTGAATGTATTCGTAGGTTTCCTAGCGTGTATAAAATAAATGTAAATTAATTAAATATCTGATTTGGGTCGGGCAGTGCTCCAGGCAGACTGGGTCCCCACAGTTACTATCAACCAATGGGTTATTGCTATCTCTTATACGATGCATGTAATTGTAATACATGTTCCTACTGTATTGATAATATATAGAAACTAGTTAACGCAATAGTGTTAATTATAATCCTTGTAATTATAGAAAGACATAAATGCTCTTCGGTGGTAAAAGGAAGCAAGAATAGTCTAATATTGTTGTTCGTAAGTTATTTCCTCTTCTGGGTATTGTGGAGTAAATTATTGGGTGTCCAGATCACCCATATTTCATTAAAACTCAAAGGATAATCGACAAAGATTCAAAGTGTTTTGCATTCATAAAATGCATACATACAATTCGAGGAACAAATTGTTGTTATGGAGTAAATTACTTATTTGACCCCTAGATTATTTACCAACATTATAATTATCCCACTACACCCAAAATATCAATCTAGCACACTTTAAAACTATATGAGATCAAATCTGACACGATTTTGAACTGTACTAGAATCAGGTGTTCCAAAATGTCCATTTTGTAAGGTGTGCCAGATTTGGCCAAATAAGAACACTTCTAGCACACTTTAAAACCATGCTAGGATTTGATATTTCTGCCACACTTTTTAACTATGCCAGATTGAGTACATTTTGGTGCACTTTTGGCACAGTTCAAAGACGTGCCAAAATTTGATACACTTTTGGCGCGTTTTTGAACCATGTCAAATTTTTGGATCAAAGAAATATAAAATAATTATTTCAAAACAAGAAAATTCACAAATTGCGAATCTTGCACGTTGTTGATAAACTAATGTACATACAAACTTCAAAATATTACAAGTCTTAATAGTTCATAGACGAAAAAAACATTGGGCAAAATTTCCTCTATTTTCTGGACATTGTAAAACCTGCGTAATGTAAAGCCCGCACGTCCATAAAATATAACAATAAAATTACAAAAGCACGCACGACCATAAAAGTTAACAATAAAACTACAAAAGCTCGCACGATCATAACACAAAAAAATAGAATCCTAAATATTAACGACATTAAATAAATAATCTACTTATCGTAAACCATTGGCTTCTTCGTGTGTTCCACGTAGATAAAAGATAATGATAAAATGTAATCCTGCAAAAAAATAGGATACAAAAAAGAAATGATATTAGTAACCAAGTAGTTAAAAAAATCTTATTCAAGCTGTAAAATTGCATATACAAGTTAAAATTATTATTGCATTCTCAAGCCGAAAGTCTTGTGACTACGTGGTCATCTTGTACGAGTTACATTAGTCCCATGCGAGGTGTTAGTGCCTCTTACGGGGTTGTTTGAGAACTAGTTTGAGTTTTCACCCTCAAATGGCATGTTTTTAAGAATAATATAAATATTTTCAAATTATCGTCATATTCTCAAATCAAGAGACCCGTGACTATGCAATTAGTTCCTAAAAGTTACATTGGTCCCGTGCTAGGTGTTCATGCCTCTTACGGGGACGTACCCTTAAATGGCTCATTTTGAAGCCTAATCTAAATAATTTCAAATTATCGTCATATTCTCAAATTGGGAGACCCGTGATTACACAGTCAGTTCTTACGAGTTACATTGGTCCCGTACGAGGTGTTCGTGCCTCTTACGGGGCCGTTTGAGGATTGGTTTAGGTTTTCACCCTCTAACGGCATGTTATCTAGATATTTTTAATTTATCATCATATTCTCAAATCGGGAGACCCGTGACTAAGAAGTTAGTTCCTACGAGTTACATTGGTCCTGTGCGAGGTGTTAGTGCCTCTTACGGGGCCGTTTGAGGGCTGGTTTAGGTTATCACCCTCTAAAGACATGTTTTTAAGCCTAATCTGGATATTTTCAAATTATTATCATATTTCCAAACCAAGAGACTCGTGACTACGCAGTCAATTCCTACAAGTTATATTGGTCCCGTGCGAAGTGTTCATGCCTCTTATGTGGCCGTTCGGGACTAGTTTGGATTTTCACCCTTTAAAGGTTTATTTTTAAGCCTAATCTAAATATTTTCAAATTATCATCATATTCTCAAACCAAGAGACCCGTGACTATGCGATCAGATCCTACAAGTTACATAGGTCCTACGGGAGGTGTCCATGCCTCTTACGGGGTAATTTGGTGGTTGGTTTAGGTTTTCACCCTTTAACGGCTAGTTTTTAAGAGTAATCTAGATATTTTCAAATTATCATCATATTCTCAAACTGGGAATCCCAGGACTACGCGGTCAGTTCCTATGAGTTACATTAGTCCTATGTGAGATGTTAGTGCATCTTACGGGGCCATTTAGGCGCTGGTTTGAGTTTTCACCCTCTAACGACTTGTTTTTAAGCCTAATGTAGATATTTTTATATTATCATCATATTCACAAATTAACAGACCCATGACTACGCGGTCAATTCCTACAAGTTATATTGGTTATGTGCGAGGTGTTTATGCCTCTTACGGGACCGTTTGGGGGCTGGTTTGGGTTTTTACGCTTTTAATGGCTTGTTTTTTAGCTTAATCTAGATGTTTTCAAATTAACATCATATTCTCATCTCTCAAAGCACAAAATAAAATATGTAAATTTTTCCATCATGCATTTCGAGATCATGCAAATAGAGTCTACAGGAAAGAATTAGTAAATTCAAATCAAATTTGTGTATGTGAAATTGATATATCCAACTTATCTAAGTACATGCAACTAAGTGGATCTATATATATTTCTGATGTGGAAAACATCAAAAGGAGAAGGGAGACGAAAGAAAAAAAGAGAAGGCAAAAGATATGTTTGTGTAACTACCTGTCAAGTAGGAAAATTTCATTGCAGTGACTATGAATTGGAACCTTCTCTTCTCTCGCATTTGAAGGTGATTTTCACTTTCTGTCTATAAAAATCCATCTATTTTCTTCGTACCTAATAGATTATAATTAATTAGTATAAACAATACAGTGCTCTTAAGCTTAATATCAAGGAAGATATTGAAGGCCAAATAATGTTATTAAAAAAGGCATTTCAATTAACAAACTTATACTTTGCTCAAATGAAATTATCAATCCCAACTCTGTCATAATTATGAGGCAGCTCAGCTTCCTAGTAGCTATTTGATTTCTCATTTCCCACGGCTGAAAGCAAACACCATTCAAATAGACTTTTAACCAACAGGTTCTTTGCTCATAAAACGATGTCTAACATGAATTACTGAAAGTAAAAAACTAAAGTGTGATGCTCACATTCAATAAATAAAACCTGATCTGGAAGTCAAGTGTCCAGCGTAACAGATCTAACTTGCAGCAATAATATTAGGAATTTGTATAGGCATGTTGAATAAACAAAAGTGTCATTTTTCGTTGCTAATATGAGCATTAGTATTTCAAAATTTTAAAACTTTTTGTTGCTACTCATAAGTGGTTTGTTATAGGTGTTGGAGGGATACATGCACATGGAATGAAATTTCCTCCTAACTCATCATGTCTTATCAAGGTCATCCAAGCAATAATCCAAGTTTCACCCCCAACCCCATTCATAAAAGACAGGAGAATTTACCTTTATTTTTGAAGTTCTGCCCATCGCACGTCTGGTTGGAGCACCAGTTTGAGATAACTTCTTTTCTTGTTTTGTTCTCAGTGAAATCGCATTTTACTTTCTGTGGGTACCCGAATTTTCCATTATGGGCCCAGACTAGTTGCCTAATAAAAACGGCCCAAAGTCCGGACCCCTCACACCTTAACTAAATTCCTTTATGACTTAGTCTTCTCCTAGGATCTCGTATAGAGATATTCCAGGAGAAAAAGATGGACGTGGGGGATTCCAACACCCCCACTCCCCGAAGATAAACATGTATATAATAAACCCTAAGCCTGGGGCAAGAGGCACGCACTGTATTCTCTGTAAACGCTCCCCGGAGTATATAGAAATAATATTGACTGCACCACCGTGGACGTAGGCATTCTTACTAAACCACGTACATTACTGTGTTGTGTGATTGGCATCTTATGTTCTTTATTTCTCTTGGTGATTGCGCTTTTCTCATTTATTTGTGTTGAATATAATTGTCACTACACTTTTCATATCTATTTGTAAAGACTTTAGATACTTCACTAGAAAGGATTCTTTGAACCTGCATAATATTGGCGTGATCCTTCGATATTTGCTTCGTAGGTTTGATTCCTATTGTAGTTCTCACCTGCATGAACAAAAGTACCCGCGTGACACTAGAACTACTTATGACATTAATTAATATAACATAAAAATGATATTCATTTACTAAAATAGGTTAAAAAACTCCAAACAAACATTAAATTTATGTCGGCAACCATAACAGTTCAAATTTTAACCAAATAACCCGAGGCTTCTTAAGAAAACAATATGAGGATTTTATCCAATAGACATAATTCATGAAGTAAACACTGTGATATAAGGAAAAAAATCGATGAACCAAATGGAAAAAAAATGGATATGGTCCGTGCGAGGTGTCCATGCCACTTACGGGGTCGTTTGAAGGATTTGTTTGAGTTTTCACCCTTTTAACGGATTGTTTGTAAATGATAGTGACAATTTAACATACTTTATTGGGTCCGCAAAGTGCCTGACTTATGTGTGTATGTATCTGTGTGTGATCCATGTATTGACACTTCACATCCAGTGAAGTGTCCGTGCTTCCTAGCTGAATATTTAGCATGTAAAACTGAAAGTTGATGTAGTCCTCCCCTTATTGTCCTTGTGTAATATTAAATTTTATTTTTGTACTTAAAACTCATACAATTTTAAAATATCTATCCAAATCAAACCTATACATTTGAGTTGAAACCTAACCCTTCAATTCGAAACATTAACCATTACACCAAAGCATATTCATCTACCCTATTAACTAGACAATCACAAAAATCAAAACACATTTACAACACTAAATTGCTCCCCTAGATTCATCAGTTGAAATGTGATTCTAGTATCTCCGAGATCATCAATCCCTATAATCGGCAATGCCTTGGAAGAAATTACTAATCAATCCCCTCCCGTGCTCTTGTCTAGCCAAATGTCCTAAACACCCAGAAAATCATACACATATACAAATAAACATAATCTAGAATATACACACATACAAATAAAGAGTACAAATTACAACCCTTTTTTCAACAATCAAACGAAACAGATCGACACAGTGTGGCATAAATATCCCAAAATACATAAATGGTCCATGACAAAGACTATAAACGCTTACTAGTCAAGAACAATTATATTCACCAACTGAATAACATCATAAGAAACTAACAAATAACTAATAATAATAATAATAATAATTATAATTATAAGCCAATACAAAATAAATTGTATGCCTCTACTTTTTCCCAATTCAAAACCAAGGAGTGAATTATATCATCCCTTCAAAACTAGAGGTGAACATAGCACAATTAGGAACATTGTGCAAAGACTTAACAAATAATGCATCGAGTGGGCAGATTTGACTTAGTTTTAGCACTCAACGTTCTAAAATCACTACCAATATATATTAACAATAGCAATGACTTGCCTGAGTATTTTTCAGCAAAATAACTGTAATATTGGTAACTTGCAGGGTCGTTGTGATGAGGGTTAACATAAACAAATTTTATTCATCCTTGTAAAAAGTAGTGTGAAACCTATTATTTTTGTTTCAAATTTATTTGACCCTCTATTTCATATCTCCGAAAACCTAAATCTAAAATAATACCCGCTAAAGAGACAGAGAGAGTAAAAAAATTACTAAGCACCATGTAAAACATCACTTATTCCACGAGAGAGGGAGAGAGAGAGAGAGAGACAGGGGGGGGGGAGAGTAAAAAACAGGCAGGGTTGTGAGAAGAACAACCACAATGATCATCGGAGATAATTTTACCTCTTAAACAATCAGAAATCAAATTTATCCATAGTGTTAGCCTTTTAATCTTATAAGAAAACAATATTTCATACCTCAATTCGATGTAAAGTTAGAAGTTAACTGAAGAAAATTTTAGCTATTATCTAGGTTTTACACAAGGTTTAACAACACAGAATGTTGCAGTTAAACTAATTCTCTTCTCAATCCCAATTTCAAGCATATTTGTATTTCTTCAATATTTTGATACTATCAATCAATAAAGTTAAAAATAATGAAATGAACAAATTCGCAATCCATAACACCGCAAAATAATTAGATCTAACAAAGGCACATATTTTTAGCATGTGAGATCGAATGAAAAAAAAGACACCTTAGATGGAATACATCTAACATTGAGGCAAGTTCCACCAAGATCACCACGCTTCTCAATATAAGTAGTTTTGAGCCCTAGCTGTGCAACCTTGATTGCAGCCACATAACCCCCGAAGCCACCGCTAATGATGACGACGTTGTTATCATCCTCCGCTGAGGAGGCGAAGCCTATGGAAAAAGAGACGGGGCTGTCAGATTTTAGAGGTAGGAGACAGTATGAGGCAGTCAGATTTTGAAAAGGAATACTCAGTTGATAGTTTTGGGTGAATAGCATGTAAGACAGAGTGGGGAGACCCACGAAAATATAGATCTGGGGGATGAGCAACTGTTAAAGGAGAATTAACCCTCTATGAAAGGAGAGACGAGCATGAGAGAGAGAGAGTGAGAGGGAGCAGGAGCCCTAAGAATGAGAGAGGAGAGAGTGGGAGGCGGGAGACCAAAAAAAATGAAAAGTTTGGTATTTTTTTATTTTAGTTAAGCGTGCTCAATTTTGATACACTTTTAAACAGTGTCAAATTTTGGCACTGTTTTAAAGTGTGCTAGATTGTCATTAAACCATGTCAGAATTTGGCACAGTTTTGAACTATGCCAGATCTTTAATATTAAGGTGAGCCAAATTGTTGTTTTTACTGTAATGTCCCTTAGTAATTTGTGCAGGTATTGAGGCACTAATTTATTATGGTTATTTCAATTACCCCTCCATAAAAAATTGTCAAGTTACCCGTACAACTATGTGTGAAGCAGCAAACTTGTATTTTCAATTATAACCCAGTTTTCCCTTTCCCTAATCACTAAGTTTACTTTAAAACGTATTAAAATTAATATAATACAAATTTTAATATTACAAAACTACTCAAATCTGTTAAAATAAGTGTTCAAAATATTTAAAGATTACTTTAAAATCTATTAAACATTCAATTTTTATTTATACAAAATACTACATATTTGTAGGTTATAAGTCAGGTTATAACAATACATGTTACACATGAAAAGTTGATTTTACATAAGTCAGGTTATAACAATATATGTTACACATGAAAAGTTAATTTTACATAAATCAGAATTAACTGGATACATATATGAATACTACAAACATGTTATAGTTGGTTTAACTCAAAATATTGTATATTAAAAAAATATTTTAAATCTGTTAAATTCAAAAGTATAATTCTAATAAGAATACTAAATTCTATATTACAACATGTAAAATACTAAAGTTTTTTTTTTTTTTGAAACAGTTAAAATTATGTACCAAATTTTAAAGAGGCCGAATAAATAAGGCCATCTCCAAGATATTTGATAAAGTGTCAATACCGTAGTTTACAAGGAAACCTGTCAATTGTCGCGAAGAGATGTATTTTTTTCCACTAGCATGTAATCCACGCGATGCGTGGGAGTATAATAATATTATTTATAAACTATAATTTAAAAGGACATAACAAAAAAATAATAATTATAAAAGAAATGATTCAAAACAAAAGGTTTAGAGGAGGATCAATAAATTATAAATACATAAGTCACAATGAACATTCCAAACCTATATAATGATATAGTTAAATTTGAATAAAAAAAATCACAGAAAATGAATCTCACACCTTGTTAAGTAAGTTGTATACGCTTACACATATACATATTGAACGTATATCACGAATTCAGAATTCATAATGAACAATTTAATAAACAGTGCAAGTAGAGTAAAAACTTCACACACATCCTTAATCTCTTTAGTTAAATTCTTAAAAGTATATTTAACAGTTAGATTTTAATGAATATCCTTAGAGAGGTTGATGACAAAATTTTATCCAATTCAATTAAAAGTGTGAATGAGTATATCATCATTCTTAAGCAAATCCAAGAATGTTTTAATAGTTGAGCAAAAAATAATATTCTTTCCATCTTTAATGTGTTATTATATTTCTTAAAAAATATAATGAAATGCACATTTATATATGTAATTAATTACTCTAATTAAATAGTATGATAAGGCTTTTACTTGATGTAAAAAATGAAGTTAGTATAATTTGTGTTGTTATTTGAATAGTTTGATTAAATTGAAATTTTTAGATACACATTTATTTTATTTTTCAAACTATATATCCATGACGTTCTTAAAATATTATGCCTCATAATTTAAGACACACAAAGTATGTGTTTTACTTCTCTCTCCTTTCAATGGCACAATACGTTGTACATTTATAATACGTTGGTAATTATAAAACAAAATTACTATTATATATTTGGGCCATGACAAAGGGATAAATAATGCAATGATTAATAGTTTCATAATTTCCTTTAAGAAAATAGTTTAATGATTTAAAAGGGTTGTCAAATTTAATTTAAATTGTATTTTTAGTCTATTTATAAAATTTAAATTATATTATCCAATAAATAACATAGGCAACTTCTAAAATTGGATGCGCCGATGACTTCACCAAAAAATTCATCATATAATTTAAAAACACATCTAAACTATATAATAATAATAATAATAATAATAATAATAATAATAATAATAATAATAATAATAATAATAATAATAATAATAATAATATAACTTTTGATTTCTTGATAGAAAACCACTTATTCAAAAAAAAAAATTATTTTATTTTCATTATTGATAAGGTTAAATTAATTCTTAACATAAAATAGATATCACAAACAGACAAACAATAATAAAATAACAATCCAAATTATTTGACAAACATTGTTATGCATATAAATAATAAAATGACTTAAAAAAATTTGGAGAGCACTATACAAAATTTTAACAAACGATCATCACACATAAAAGAAAGATAACTTGTGAATACCAATGGTATTTTCTCTCTCTTGATCAATTCTTCTAATCTGGGTTTTCACAAACCATCACTAACACTTGAGATTTCGTATTCCGACCACACATTATGCCGACATAAACCCTGACCAGACATTTGAGGCTCGATTATTCCGGTGAATATTGTATAATGATGATGTACACTCTGAATCAGATGCTTGAGGCTCGATTATTTCAGTGAATCAACTCCCCATCACGATCAAAAGAAAACTCCATCTTAGAAAGGGTAGAGATGATGGGTGTATGAATTGGAGAAACATTTAAGGCGAAATATGGAGGGTTTATAAAGTTAATGGTAGGAGAAATTAGTGGGGTGAGATTTATAAGGGATTGTGCATTATTAGAACTTCAAGGGTTTCAAGATTTTATTGCTTATTATAATCAATTCACTGGGTGGGTGTAAAATGTAAAGAAATTATAAAGATACCAAATTTTTAACACCTTGTATGTTCAATATGTATTGAAGAGGTTACCTTAAAGCCTTAATAACTCTCTTTCTAACTATTCTCTCTTAAGTATTAATCATCATTTATACCTCTAATACTATCATATTAGAGGTAAATATAGATTTTCATTTTTCATCACCGTCCGAACTCCAAGGGTCATCCAAAGTCTACCCGTGACACTTGTAATGCCAAGGGACTTTAAACATGCCCAAATGGTATGGACTACCAATAAAAAATGAACTCAATTTTGTCAATTGGACTTTTGGTCTGCCTTGAAGATGTTTTAATATTTTCGAGAAAACAAGTTTTTTGGGGGGTTCCAATCAGGAGGATAAGTTAATTCAATGCAATCACTCAACTTAACAAATTATTTTAATGGAGATGATGATTACATTAATTATCATATATTAGCGTCTTAAGAAGCCGAAATATAAACATTAAAGGGTATTTAGAAACTTTTTAAAAGCTTTAGAGCCAAATAGTTAATTTACTCTTAATCCCAATATGAGAAAAAGAACAAAAAAAAATGCCTTCAATAATATAGTAGTTGTAATAAAGCATTCTTGATATTATTCCCACTACAAAGGTGGCGTATGAATTAAGGTAAATAATATTACACACACCTTGAAGTGTCAAAGACAAAAAACCATATAGCTATAATAATAAGAAAATGTTAACATGTGAACTAAGGACACATGTTTTTAGCCTCTAAATAGTATGTATGATAACAGCACATAGGGCCGGCCCGAAAGATTTGGGGCTCAAGGCGAACTTGTAAAATAGGGTCCTTTATATAATTTTTTTTTCCAAAAAGTATAATATGTATTTTTACAAGCTAACAAGAAAAGAACAAAATAGAATACACAACAACCCAACAATCAATCTAAAAATTTTTGACCACAAAAAAATAAAGGAACAATGGAACCTGTTTTGCTGATAGAATAAAAAAATTAATAGCAGATTAAAAGGAGCAACAGGATTAATAACAAGAACTTAACAAAAAAATTAACACTAAAAACTATAATTAAAAAAGAATGACATATTAAAAAAAAATGATAACAAGAACATATAACTTTCTATTCACTTTTAAACAACATTATTTAAATCTTTGAATATAAATGTTGTTTGTACTAATCTAAGTGTTTAAAATATATATATAAAAAAAGGACAACGAGAACAACATTTAAATTCAAAAATATAAAAAACAACATTTAAATCCAAAAATTAACAACAATAATTATAATTAAAAAATGACAGATTAATAAAAAGAAATGGCAACAAAAACTTAACAAAATGACAACAAGAAGAGGTAAAAAATGACAATAAGAAGAGATAGCTTTATATACACTTTAAATCTTAGATTAGTAAAATGACAACCTTTAAAAAAATTAATAAAAGAGTTTAACATATTAGTAAAAAAACGACATTTATATTTCTGGATTTAAAAATAATACGAACAAGAATAACTTAACAAAAAAATTAACATCATTTTACAAGTGTTCAATAAATTAATAAAAAATAACATTTATATTTAACAACAATGAAGATTTCAATCTAAAAAATTAACATGAGATAATGAGAGAGGGTGAATAAAAAAAATACAAACCTCTCGAATTTTTTACGCTGAAACTTGAGAGTATTGTAAGCATTTAAAAGATGGTTGATTTTTTTAGAGATAATGAAAGAGAGTTTAAATAGTTGGAAGTTGGATGTAATTTGAAAAGTTGATTTTTTTCAATTCTTAAATGAGTGTAATGAATGAGCAAGTGGAGATGAAGGGTTAGTTGTTGGTGGGTGGATTTTAAGTTTATATTTTGGGCTTGGGCCTATTTTTAGAAACTTATATAATACACACCTATACAATATTTTGGGCCTATATTTTTATATCAGATTTGGGGGCCCAAGGCGGTTGCCTCATTGGCCTACCCCTTGGGCCGGCCTTGACGGCACATGAGTATATCTACCCATTTAAATGTAAGTCGAAATTCTGTCTCTATTATTTTTGGGTTTTAAATGTGTGCCCTTAGGATGAAATTTTTTTTTATGTCTCTGAAACATCAAGCTTTTTTATGTCTTGAATTATGATTGATCAATATCACTGATGCGAACCCATTTTCTTAAATGATATAGATCCGTGCTAACAGTATTGACATACCACAATTCAAAATATTAAAAAGTTTAATATATCATATACATCAAACTTTTTTTTCCTTAGAACACAAATTATGAAGACCCTATTAATAAAACACGGAGCTAATGGGGACGAAAATGTATACGCAAGAATCAAAGTATGTGCTCTTTGAATTTTGACAAATTTGAGTGTTGACTACTTTGCATTCTCTCAAGATTACAGCATTCAAGTTATTTAGTCAAAGTCCATTGTTAATCTTCATTCAAAGCCCACCCATGTCAATATTTTTATCTTACGTCGTCATGTTTTTTTTAAATAAGTTTAGTCTCTACCGTTAATATTTCAAAGTTATGCAATCTCCATGGTTCCCACTATTTTCAATGTAAATACGAGGGTTATTTACACCTTTCTTCCATGAATTTTATCATTACCAACACTTCAGCTTCTTCTTATTGTTTGGATAAAATTCCCTTCCAGCGCATGTATGACCATAAACTTTTGAACACCATTAGAATTTTAGAATGAGTGCAGCGTTTTAAAAAGTTATAATTAATTTATTATAAAAATTAGAATTGGAGAGAGGAAATATTAATTAAATGAATAATTATATAGACTCTCTAATTATATCTACAAAATAGAATCCATCCAGTTGATAAAAAATATATTAGTTGACGTGTGTCCTACCATGACTCCCAAATAAATCTCCCAAAATCTCCCTCAAAAGTAATAGGGGAGTGGGAGAATAAGTGGAATTCACCTCACTTTTGGTAGAATTTTTGTTATTCATATCATTATTCTTTAAAATATTAACGAATGCGTTCTAACAAATCAAAGATCTATTTTGTTAGTATAATTAAAAGGTCTCAAGAATTATCCTAATGAATTATAATTTAATCATTAATCATGTTAGAAAAATTATACACGTATTTTATTTTTCAGAGAGTGAATTCTATAATGTTTTTTAGCAGCTTCCTATAATCTTGATCATGCCATGGGTCTAGGAAATAAGCTCAAAAATACTTGGACATGATTATTGCCCTAAGAAAGACAAAATAAATTCAAATAAATAAAAACAAGGATGGAAGTCTTTAGTAAAGATCATCTCAAAAGATTTAGGATGTAATCAAGCCTTTTGGTTTGTGGTATAAGGTTATCACTGAAATAATATTTGTAGTGGATTTAATTTAATTCTCAATTCGATTTCTCGTATTGTCAAAATAATATTTGGTCAACGAAAATTATAAATCATAAATATAAATTAATCGATATGTGCTTAAAACTGATTCGAATATCACATAATATAATAATAAAAAAAAAGATTTAGGATGTCGACTTGGAAGTTAAGGTCTCCGCGGGTGGTTCATCTACCACTAGTATGGCAACTATCAAAATTGTCAATGCATAAAAGCATGCACTTTGACTTAAGCTAAGACCCATACCTTTGTTGTAAATTAGCTATATAGGTGAAGCTATCACGTGTTATTCTATTTTCTTATTGCGGTTATTTTAGCCGTTCACAACCTACTAATTTTGTTTCAAAGTCAACCTCATTAAGACTTTTCTAGTCTATCACCAAATCTAGTCTATCATCAAATCTAATATAATAATATAAACAGTAATTGTAAATAGAACTTGAAATGACATCTAATATTTTATATTTTTTATTTCTCCAGTGTTTCAAATGAATCCGGTATAAAAACTCGGCACACTAAATAATACATGTTTCACACATCCGTGAATCTTATTTTAAGTATCATATTGAACATCTCTTTAGAGAATCTCTAATATAAAAACAAAAATCTCAAGACTCGTTTTTTTCCATGTTTTAACTTATATATATATATATATATAGTCTTGTTCTTGTGCGAATTAGTTCGCATTTTAAGAATGCGGATAAGACGTGTGTCACCTGATGGTGAGCCCAAAAAAGAAAGAGAGTGTGCCTATAATTTATGCGATAATTTCTAGGTGCAACGTTAGGTGACACATGTCCGATCCGCATTCTTAAAATGCGGGTTAATCCGCACAGGAAAATATATATATATATATATATATATATATATATATAACCTCTCTCTCTCTCGAGAACTATATATATATATATATCTCTCTATATATATATATAACCTCTCTCTCTCTCGAGAACTATATATATATATATATATATATAGAGAGAGAGAGAGAGAGAGAGAGTGTTGATACCAAATTTAATCTGCTGATGTGGACCAATAATAAGAAGACACGTGTCAATCTACATGGCACAATAACAACGAGGAAGTTTATTTCCCCCGACCAAGTCATGTTCTCTCCGAGCAACGAGGAGGACACCCCGAGGAACTCTATCATCCCGAGATACTCTAAGCACTCCGAGGAACGCTTGATCAACGAGCAACTAAGGCGGTCCGAACTGCATCTCGGCCGTATCATTAATTACCAGACGGACAACTTTTCAACTATTCATTATATTCTTGACGCACACGCTGCATTAAATGTATTACCCTTTCATATGTATATCATTTAATGTATTGGACCTTTCATGTACAGCCTAAAGGCTATAAATACCTTGTATCATCCTCATTCAAGGGGCCGGAATTTCTTGAGAGAATTTGTAATCAAGAATTCCACAAACACTCAACAATAACATAACAGTGGACGTAGGCTTTATTCCTAGCCGAACCACTTTAAAAATCTTTGTCTTATTTATTTATCTGTGATTGAATAATTAGAGCGATCTAGTTTTTTACATCAATAGATTGGCGCCGTCTGTGGGAACGTGTTACAAGCGTTGTTCTCCACCAAAAGCTAAGTTTTTATTTTCTCTACGTGTAATCAATTATACATAAATCTTTTGATTCAATCATGATTTTTATGTTTATATACATAAATTAATTGTCCAATTTTTATCTGCAAAATGTTGCATATCATGATTTTTAAATCATAATTGTTAGATTAATTCTTATTTAGAAATCTGAAAAATAGTAGATTTCATAAATCATAATTCTTTGCTTGATTCTCAAGTTTTAATTTTATATCATGGAATAAATATTTTAAATGATTACATATGCCAATATATATAACGATAATAAGATTTGATAATTTTCTTTATTGATTTTGAAATGATTTTGTAAGATCTTTGATGTCAATTCAAATTCCCATCATATTTTTAATAAAAGAATGGGAAAAGGTTAAAGACAATGAAAAGTCTTCTCATGGGAATCATGACCCATATATATTCTCTCTCTCTTCAAGTTTGAGTCTCTTTGCATTCGCTTTTATGAATTATATACTTAATTTGGTTCATCTTCCATCTATGTCAATAAAGTCAAATTGATTGATTTTTTATATAAATTTGGTAATAATTTCGATCATTCACCATATTTTTATCTCTCCAAATTGGGAATAGGAAGGGATCAATATAAAAAAAAAAAAAAAAAATTCTCTCACCTGAAAAATCGTTACTCACCTCTTGTAAAAGAAGATCAGTAAAACAATCATGACCATATCAAGACTTTGGGCACAAATTTGATATGTTGGCCCTTCCTTCATCACATCACAAGGTTTCTTTGACGAAATCACACGATCTAGTGGGTTATATATTTATTCATTTAATTAACATTCTTAAGGCTTAAATTTTACATTGAATGTTATTTTTTATCTAAAGATTCGATATATTCTGGTCATCCAACCATATATTCTATAATTTGAGATATCCTTAAATGTTGGTCGGCAACATCCATGTTGTTTGTCGGCAGCAGTAGAATCTTGGGGTATTAAAAAATGCTAAGCACCCCTGATATTTCTTTAAACACGAGTTCGGCTTGGGGACAAGCAAGGGGGGCTTAAGTCTTTTTAACTTGTGATCACCCCAAAAATATTTTTAAAACCAAGTGATAAATAATTTTCAAACAGAAACTTATACCTGATTAGTTGTTGGAGATTAAATAAATTTACAAAAAACTTTACGTCTTATTTATGATGCATATTTGATAATAATTTGTCCATCTCACACACATTTGGCATAAAACATATTATTTCATATTTTGAAATTTTTATGCTGATACATATCATATATTGATTGGATGAGTAAATTATTCTCATGACTAATCAATTTAGCCTACACATATGGTAAAGCAAATTATTAATTTTTACAGGCACAAGATTCAATGCCGACGAATGCTGAAGCACAAATTACTCTATATCCGTTGGGATTCATATTTTATATTTATCTCAGCATGGAGCTCGAAAAATTTCTTCTCTCTATATATATTCGGCTCCGAGGAAAAGCTACAACAGTTATTATATTTCACCCCCAACGGATAGTTGGTCGGGGTAATTCTTATTTATATTCAGGCCCAGATATCTGCTCCAGCACAAATGATTCTATATATATCCATTGGGATTCATATTCTATATTCATCTCAACATGGAGCACGGCGAGATACTTATCATCATATTCAGCTCTGAGGAAGGCTACAACATTTATTATATTTCACCCCCAACGGATAGTTGGTCGGGGTAATTCTTATTTATATGCAGGCCCATCAAAGTTCTCGGCCATATTCTTATGTTCTGGAAAATATTATTCTTATTCGGCATTTTGCAATTATGCCTCGACAAGATACTTATTCAGCTTTAAGGAGAATTACAACATTCATTCGGATAATTCTTATTTATATTCAGGCCTGACAACGTTCTCGGCCATATTCTTATGTTCTGAAAGATCTTATTCTTGTTCGGCATTATATGATTCTACCTCGACGGATCGGCGAGGCACTTTATTATTTTTAATTATTCTTTATATCTATTTGGATGCATATTCTATTCTCATTTCAGCAAGGATGTCTCCAACATTTATTATATCTTATTCCCAACAATCTGTTGGTCATCGCCGAGGAGGTATCCTGCATTTTTATTATATCTTATTCCCAACAATCTGTTGGTCATCGCCGAGGAGGTATCCTGCATTTATTATATCTTATTCCCAACAATCTGTTGGTCAGCGCCGAGGAGGTCTCCAGCATTTATATTATCTTATTCCCAACAATCTATTGGTCAGCTCCGAGGAAGTCTTCATCATTCATTATCAATTACCACCAACTCCGATTGGTAGACAAAATCCAACTCCGGTTGGTAGACAAAATCCAACTTTGGTTGGTAGATAAAATCCAACTCCGGTTGGTATTGGTCGATAAATCTCATTCAAAGTTCACATTCCACAGTTGGGGGCTTCTATTACAGATATATTTGTTCATTTGGTGGCACATTCTTATATCATCATGCAGTCGAGCATCAAATTCAACCCCGACTAATCACTTTCTCAGGAGGTATATTGAAGTTCAGGAGGAATATTGAAGTTCAGGAGGAATATTGAAGTTCAGGAGGTATATTGAAGTTCAGGAGGTATATTGAAATTCAAGAGGTGTATTCAGAAGTATCAGGACATGATGAAAGAAAGCGAAAAGTATTCCACCGAGGAACTCTGTCAGACCAGAAATTAGAAGACAAGTTGCCTATATGGAGGCTATATGTAGATGGATCATCTTTCACTACAGGCTGTGGGGCAGGGATCGTTTTGAACAGCCCCGATGAGGTCGACAGGGAATACGCCCTACGTTTCTAATTCAAAGCTTCTAATAATGAGATTGAGTATGAGGACATGATAGCAGGTCTTAATTTGTCAAATACTATGGAGGCACAACAGGTTATTGTCTTCAGTGATTCTCAATTGATCGTAAATCAAATGTTGGGAATATATGCAGCCAAAGGAGAATTGATGATCAAGTATCAAGCAAAGGTGATAGAGTTGGTATCAGAGTTTGTTGCTGTCCAACTGGTAAGAATATCAAGAACGGAGAATGTGAGAGCATACGCCTTGGCCCGATTAGCATCAGCTACTCGTACCGAGCTGCGAAGAACGATACCAATTGAAGCATAAGAAAGTCGGAGCATAGATGAAGACCTGACGATGAATATTATTACCCTTGATTTAGGAACATCTTGAATGGATCCTATCAGAGCATATATTAAGGAGGAACAATTACCGGAGGATAAGCTTGCCGCTAAGAAATGGAAGTTTAAAGCTGCTCGGTATAATGGTATTCGGAAGATAAGCTCGCTGCCAAGAAATGGAAGTTTAAAGCTGCTCGACGAGGAATTATGGCAGGTTTGCAAAGATGTGTACATCCCTCCGAGGTGAATTGATTAAAGAGATCCATGAAGGGTCCTGTGGAGCCCATGTAGCAGGATGAACACTTTTGCAAAAGGTGATGACGCAGGGATACTACTGGCCGACAATGAGAGCTGATTGTATAGCTTATGCCAAGAAATGTGACAAGTACCAACGCTTTTCCTCCATCCGAAGAACTCTCATATTACAACTTATGTGGGTCGGGAGGCAAGATTATTACAAAAATTTCTTTGAAGAACAAAATATTCCAAAATCTACTAAGTATGGTTAGTCGGGGATAAAACTCTCACTAACGATAATTGGTCGACGAGCACAATTTAACAACCTTGGTTGGTTGAATTTTTTTTTTTAACATTTTTATACTCATTACTTTATTATTAAGTGATCGAGCAACGTTACTAATACTTGTAACTTCTTTATTACTAAGTTGGTCGATGAACAACACAATATTGTTATACATATGCACACATGTAAAGTATTTTACAAGACAATAGCAATTAAGATTGCGAATAAAAATGAAAGTCTTTCGTAAAATTCAAAAAACAAAATACATTGAGAATGAAAATGTATACTAACTATTACATTGAGATTCCTATTCTATTGGTTTCTTTTCCTTCTACTTTTGAAACAGGTTCCTCACCAACAGGAGGATCATCTAAAATATAAGAGGAGTTTATGAAGTTAAGACCTTTCAACATTCTGATATTCATCACAGATGATCTATCCGAGAAGCATTAGCCCATTCCCGAGAAGCACTTGCTCGTCCCTGAGAACCTCTTATTCGTCCCCGAGCAGAGGTAGAAATCAAAATCAACATCAACAGTATTGAGATCTTTGCTACTACTATTCCAACCAATATAGAAGAAGAAGTTATATGAAAATGTTTCGAAGTCCACCACTAGCTCATAGGAGGCAGTAGGTCGGCTAGCAAACCAATCAACATACTTGAAGATTATGACAAGCTACAAACGGCATCATATGTCGTCCAAAAGATAATGCACTTTATGTTAAACAAATCAAGAAGGTAGATCAAGAATTTCACGAGCACCGAGAAACATGGCAGAATAAATACTCCATCCTTTCAAGTAACCCATCAAGCATGAAGCATTGGGGGCTTCTGTTGATACCAAATTTAATCTGCTGATGTGGACCAATAATAAGAAGACACGTGTCAATCTACATGGCACAATAACAACGAGGAAGTTTATTTCCCCCGACCAAGTCATGTTCTCTCCGAGCAACGAGGAGGACACCCCGAGGAACTCTATCATCCCGAGATACTCTAAGCACTCCGAGGAACGCTTGATCAACGAGCAACTAAGGCGGTCCGAACTGCATCTCGGCCGTATCATTAATTACCAGACGGACAACTGTTCAATTATTCATTATATTCTTGACGCACACGCTGCATTAAATGTATTACCCTTTCATATGTATATCATTTAATGTATTGGACCTTTCATGTACAGCCTAAAGGCTATAAATACCTTGTATCATCCTCATTCAAGGGGCCGGAATTTCTTGAGAGAATTTGTAATCAAGAATTCCACAAACACTCAGCAATAACATAACAGTGGACGTAGGCTTTATTCCTAGCCGAACCACTTTAAAAATCTTTGTCTTATTTATTTATCTGTGATTGAATAATTAGAGCGATCTAGTTTTTTACATCAACAGAGAGAGAGAGAGAGAGAGAGAGAGAGAGAGAGAGAGAGGCTCTTTACTATAGCTCACTTAACAAACCTACAAATATATTTATTTTTAAAAAATAGTAAAAAAATATACTTTTCAATAAAACTTAATATACAATCCTACATAGTGAGAAGATCATTTATAAAAAAAAATCAAAAAATTCAATTCGGAAGTGGGTAAGATTAAAATTGGGTATATATATGTATTTTCAACCGTTCAAATTTTTTCATCATCTCACTCATTTTCGAGTTGATTTTTTTTTGTATATATATATATATATATTGCTCTTGTGCGGACTGTCCCGTATTTTAACAGTGCTGACCGAACATGTGTCCCCTGACGGTAACCCTAGAAATTATCGACTAAATTATAAGCGTTCTCTCTCTGTGGACCGAACATGTGTCACCTGATGGTGACCCTTGAAATTATCGGCTAAATTATAGGCGCTCCCTCTCATTATATATATATATATATATATATATATATATATATATATAGAGAGAGAGAGAGAGAGAGAGAGAGAGAGAAAGAGAGACTCTCATACGGTTCACCAATAAGAACCACATATGTAAATTAATTTTTTCAAAAATAGTAAAAGAAATAATTTTGAGTTGATTATTTTTTTGTGGCATTAAAACATTTCAATAAAGCCCCTTCAAAAAAAAAAATCGGCACAAAATAAGTTTGTTTGCTATTTTAAAAAAATGCGTCAAAATATGACAGCTTTTAAATGGCTTAATAACTGTCATATTTTGACCGATTTTTTTAATATAGCACACAAACTTATTTTGAGCTGATTTTTTGTGGGTTTCACTAAAATGTTTAAATACCACATAGAAAAAATTAGCGCAAAATTATTCTTTTTACTATTTCAAAAAAGATGTACCACATGGATGGTTCTTATAAGTGTGAGAGCCTTCCTCTCTCTCTCTCTCTCTCTCTCTCTCTCTCTCTCCCTCTCTCTCTCTATATATATATAAAATAAAGGATGAGGGTTTTTTTGTCTCCCCCAACTAACGATTGAGATTAAAAATTGGTAGGTTTAGTGTTTATGAACTCATGACTGAGATTTAACGTGAGAGTTTGTATGTAATGGTGGTTCAAGATGCTGCACGGGGGAGTGGTCGTATACCTCGAGAGCAAGGCTCGAGAAAAAAGCAGGATGGTTTTAAATTTTTCCACGTGACCGAGAAACTCACAAGTTGAGGAGTCTGACACATGCTATATGTGGGTGTGCTCAAGAAGGGTTGTAAGGTTTGAAGATAATATACACAAAATATGTTCACCAAAATCACAAGGCCCGAGATTTGTTCACCAAAAGCACATCACTTTGAAACCAAAAGAAAAGGCAAGAAATCAAAAGGTTCATTCCCAAGTACATCCGTTTCTCTCTCTTTGATTTGGGATTCGGGTTTTGACCCTCTCTCTCACTCCGGGGGGGTCGGTTTTGTTTCTCTCTCTCTTCTACCCAAATATTTCGGTATCAGGTATGAATTTCACTCCCAAATGTCGACGTTCGATGGATTCAATGACCGTCGATGTACTAGACCGGAGAGGGAAGAACCAAATCAGACAGAGAAAGGGAATACATATATGGAAGGTAGATACATCTATACAGGTTCTTTATCATCTCTCATTTCTTTTTTTTTTCTTTTAATTTTTAGATCTATCCGATTTAATATTTTGTTTTTTTAGATCTAACATCAGGTATAATGTTTTATTCAGTTCATGCAAATCGACATCAAGTAGTAGACTCCATCAGGTTGTAGACTCCATTTATGAGATCCTAAATTTTGATTTTTTTAGTTGTTATGATGTTAATAAAGGAAATATAAGGGAAAGTTGTTGTACATCTTCTTTTTGTAGCAGGATTTCTTGGTTTAACAATTATTGCATTTTTTTATTTGTCTTACTGTTAATATATTGTTATGGGTATTTAATGGTTTTTGATTTCGTGAATGTATGGAAAGTGATGAGGAGATTAGAGGAGTGCTAGAGATGGGGGGAGAACCGGTGGCATGCCAGATTACGGTCGAGATGGCGGTTCGATGGCTGATTAAGATCGGGTTTGGGGAACAAGAGATGGTTCATCTGTATATTTATGGGATAATGGAAAGATTATCGTGTCATTTTTACACTCTAGGTCTGTTTGCTTTTTTTTTTTTCTATTCTTATATTGTCGTTTTGCTTTTAATTTCGAGATGTAAATATTAGTTATCTTAAAAGTTTATGGTGTTAAAGTTATGCATTTTCTTTATTACAGTTTATAATTAAAGTTTTATATAGGATTTCTTATATTGGGAAAAAAAATGTAGATGTACTTTTAAATATTTTACCATCGACACTTACAATGACAAAATTTTCTTCTCTCTCTTAGTGTATGTGTTTTTGTTTTGTTCCATAGGTTGTTCATGTACCTCTCAATTTTAACATCAAGGTCAAGGGCAACATCAAAAAGTGTGTTGGCTTGGTGTTTGAAATACATGCTTTACTTTGGGGAATGGAAGAAAATACAAATATGCAGGGAGATATTGAACATTTAATGTTCCTTGATAGGCAAAACGACTTTATAGAGAAGATGTTTAAATGAATTATACCAAAAATTTAGTTTCAACATGTAAATTGTTTGTGAAAATTTAAAATGGGAACACTTTTTACATGGAGTATTTCTCTACACATTCTACTTTAAAATAAGAGGAAAATTATATATATATATATATATTTTTTTGTTGTTGTAGTTTATTAGGTTCTTAGTTCAGTTTCATTTCTTCCCATTATTGTATTCGAATACAGGTTGGTATTGAGGATTTACTCCATACTTTAATTTAACGAGTGTTGCAAATTTGGTATTAACACATAATACACCTGTATAAATCAAAATCAAAAGATATTAAATATACACATGAGGCATGTCATATACACGACACATTATTAGTGTGTTGGATGAATACACCTGCATAAGTTTATAGTCATGGCACCGACACAGGTAATATGTAGCGTTACACGTGGTATATATGGTTTAAACTAACTTTTAGCTCGAAATGTAGTGTTACAAAACGTTTAGCTAGAATACGTAGTGTTACAAAAGTTGTATAACATCATTATATAATAAGATCATGCATGGTATATATGGTGTAATCACTACTTTTAAGTTTTTCTTAATGTTATAAAGGTGTCAAATGAATAATATCATGTATGGCGGTGCAATATTTTTTAAAAGATAAAATATTACGGGAATAAATTTATCATTGTGCCATCAGTATGGGTGCACCCTAGTATATATATATACATATATATATATACATATATATATATACATATATATACATATATATATATGTATATACATATATATATATATATATATATATATGGAGAGGTTATTAAGTAAACCAAAATAATGAACTTTTTAATGAATCTAATAAGACATTAAAAAATAACCCAATCAATATTAATTCTTTGTCGTAATTGGCCCGCGCCAACGATAATGGGCATGCGTTTTTTTAATATACACACACTTCACAAACCTTACCCTCCCTACTCCCCCCACACCACCCATCAGAACTGTAAGTTATAAGTCGTGTGACACATCACTACTTTTTACCTGTCAAACATAACTATCCTTATCAAGTCTTAACTCCTACATCAATTTGTGGGTGTAAACTGTTGGCAGGTTGTATACTGGTGAAGAGTTGTAACCGAGTTTATCGGGTAAGATTGCATGCTGGGTGTTAACAGGTCTATGTGACACCCATTAATGAATCATGTTTGAATGTATTTTTTCATCAGTTTACTAAATGAAACATGTATGGGTGAACAAAATCTTTAACACGATTCCTTATTACCAAATACAAAACTGACCCTACACTGACCGTTAACACCTCTAGTGGATAGCTAGAAAATGAATTTTGTAAATAAATAACAGTTTTAGTCTCCCCAAAAGAAATAACGGGTAGATGGGTTGGGGGTGGGGTAGGGGTAGGAGAGAGGGGTGTATATTAAACAAACCATGTGTGTGTGTGTGTGTGTGTGTGTCACACGTGTGTCTATTACCGTTGACGTGGACCAATTACAACCAGCAATTAAAATTGATTGGGTTATTTTTTAATGTCTTATTAGGTTCATTATAAAGTTCATTATTTTGGTTCACTTTAGATCCTCTCCATATATATATATATATATATATATATATATAAAAAATAAAAACTGAAATATAAAACAAAACATATAGTAACTTTACTATACACCAAAGATTTTAGTGAAAACGTTATCCCCACAAAAGCAAGACCAATCCAAATAAATCGAGAAGATATAAAACAATGTAAAGATGAAATTAATAATTCATTACAAAACGAATTATAAGAAAAATTAAATCTCCTTATTCATTGTTGATGCAAAAAGTAGACTAGGCTAATTAATTGATCATAGATAAATATAAGTAAAAGAGATAAAAGATTTTGAAAGTGGTTCGGCTTAAAGGAAGAGCCTACGTCCACTGTTGTATATTGCTTTGGGATTGTTCAATTGCCTCTCTTTTCGTGTCTCCCTGTATCTAGGATTTACAATGTATTTATATCCCTCAGGTCGTATACAAGAGCTGGAATATCAAAGGATGGAATGTTTTTATATCGTAGACATTGACATCTATACAATCATCAATGTATACAACTATTGGTATTTGCATGTCATCGTTGGTCGGCATCCCTGGTGGTGGTCGGTATTCCTTCCTTAATGACTAGGATTAATCATCCACTGTACAAAATGTGTTAGTATCTTAATGATCCATGTAGATAAATAATTTTTTGTATCAATAGAAGCCCCTAATGTTTTATGCTTGAAGTTTTTACAAGAGTATGGAGCATTTGTCTCTTAAAGTAGCTCGGGCAATAATTTTAGGCCTGGTCGATTGTCGATTTCCCCTACTTGTAAAAATTTATACTTTAATTATGGAAATATTATGCTCGTGGCATTTTTGAAATTATCCTTAACTTTAACGAATCGTTTTTGGGAAAATCCGCCTTTTCTGTCTTTTAGCCGCCACCAGTACAATTGGTGTTGCCTTTTAATCTTTACTTTTCCAGTTTTCGAGGCAACTTATAAAGAACGGGAAAAGCCATGAACTTTTGCTACCTCAAACCTTTTGAGTGTTTTTGGGTTACAGTGTCTTCAAGCTTTTTTTTTTTTTCTCGAGCGATCATTTTCTGTTCTTCAGTTCTTGCTGAATCCTTAATTCCTGTAAGAACTCTTTCTTTTCTCTTATATTCTTCATCATGGTTTACTCTGTTTATTCTCTTGATGAATTCAGAAATGAATTTAAAATTCCATCTTGGGTTGTTTTGGAACACACTATTTTACTTGCTGGTTTTTTCTCACTTGCTGAGGGCACTAGTTTCCCTCTATTTTTATAGCCAAGTGTGCTTTTTCCTTTACTCCCAATCCGCTGTGCCTTGAATTTTGTTAATACTTTGACATTTTCCCAGCTAGGATAGCCCCCAATACTTGGAGGGTTGTGAATGGAGTGTATAAGTTGAATCAAATTCATGGAACCCATATAGGGATTCCAGAGATAATGTTTTGTTATAAGTGGGTGACTAATGACACCACTTTCTATTTAAAGAATAGGGCTGTAAATATAGCAGTAGTAGTAATCTTCCAGACTCCAATAGGGATTATTTTGATCATGGGGTTGTTGTAAAAAATTGGCAATATGCCCCTTTGACTGGGAATGCTGAGTACGAGGGGCCTAGGTGCCCTCTTTTTAGCAATGGGATAGGTTTTTCCTCATTTAACTGTTTTGCCTTGTACATATATGTTTTAAATGTTACACTAATTGTTGCTCTGTAAATTCTTATGGAAGTTGATCAGAAGAGAAAGTACCCTATGGAAAGTGAAGTAAATTTGATAAAGTTGAAGTTTATTTGGGGACTTCATCAAAGGATTGGCGAAGAGCACATCAGGTTTGCATCTTATTTGTTGCAGTACAAGAACACAATATCTTCCTTTGTTGCTCATCCCACTCCTTTCCCTGTAATTGAGCTTGAACAAGAACCTCCTTCTACTTCCTCAGCTAGTGCATCTGGCAGTGGTGCTCTTGCTACCATTTTGTCTTCCTCCTTAGATTCAAATTTGCCCCTTGATGTATCCATGGGGAAGAGGAAGATTTTCAACATTTTGGGAGACATAACTGCCAATACCCCTTCCAAACGAGTTGATACAGGGGTGAAAAATAAAAATGAGACTAGGAAGAAGCCCCTAACCAAGAAAATTAAAGAGATCTCCCTGACTAGAATAAAGAAAGGGCTGCCTTTTAAGTTAGCAAAAGGTTCTTCTGCTCATCCCGACCAACGTGTGTTGGTCGACATATCTTCTTCTGCCTCTCCAGTGGTCATTGGCCCTGGATTGGCAAGATAATTAATAAAGTCTAGGACTTTGCCAGACCACAGGAGTGCTGCTGTTGCATTACCTTGCTCTAAGAGTTCTGACAGGGCTGCTCAAAGCCTTGCTCTGGTATATTCTTTTTACCTTCTTTAATTACTATCTCTTGATTTGTTATTCATAATACTAACTTTTCTTATTGTTCTTGTGCATTTCCTCATTGACTTCAATAATATGTTGGAGAAAGATGAGGCTTGGAGAGATTTTTCCTCGGGTGAAGTTGAAGAAGCTTTCAATGAGTTGAAAAAGTCATTGCTTGACTCCTAATAAGCATTGGCTAATGAACAAAAGAAATGGGAGGACAGGATGAAAATAGTTGAAGAAGCTACTGAGACTTCTCAGGGTCTAGCTAACAAGTTGTAAAAGGACTTAAATGCTGAGAAAGTCAAGTTTACCTAGCTACGGAAGGACCTAGGTACTGAGAAGGTGAAGATTGATAAAGCTAGAGAGGCTGGCTTCAACAAAGGCTGGGATAAGGCCTTTGGTGAAGCTTCTTCGTAAAGAAAAAATTCTTCAAGGATGGTTGGTCTGTTGCTCTGGTGGAGGTCGACACTCCAAAGGATTCTGAGCTATTCTCACGATATGATCCTTGGACTCCTCCAAACCTAGATGAGGAAGTTGATGATGGGGGTTCCAATGAATCTTTAATGATAGTGGAATCTACCGATCAACACCAGGATGTTGATTCTGCAGTCTCTTCTAAAGTTAATCCCCCATCCTCCTTCAGCTTTCGCTTCTTGTTCAGCTAATCCTGAAGAAGTTAAGAAGAAGGTGTAAAACCAAGTAGCTTTTGTTTTCTTTTACAATAGTTGTACTTTTTATTTTTTGAAGATGTATTTGTACTTCCCTTTTGATAAATGAAAAGAGAAATTTTTATGTTCCTCTGCTTGTATTTTTCAATACTCTGCATCTTGTTGATTGATGACTTTGTTTTTCCTAATAGTTTATGGATAAATTGGAATACTTATCATCTACCGACTTAGAGTTACTCTAGAGGTGTAATGAGATTTTTAAAGTGGGTAACTTATCTCCGACTAATGCCAATCTACTGCAGTTGCTCGGGAAAGGGATATCTGAGCAGGCCAAAGGAGCTTATGTTCATCTAAAGTGTCTTCTTGATCGTGCAGTGGCCAACAACGTTTCCTACTTTTAAATGATTGAAGAGTTGCAGGAGGAACAAAATAAAGCTAGGAAACTTTTGCATGAGGACTACGAGAAGAAATTCCAGGCCCTTAGTGAAGGCTAGGGCTTTGAGAAAAAGTTAAATAAATTTCATCTCTTAAGTTGTTGTTACTATAGATGAGGGTCATTCCTTCTTAGAGGTTGAAAACGCAAGGTTTAGTGAATATTTAGAGGATTTGAAGAAAATAAAACCTGCTTCTTCATCTTCCCGAGCTAGAGTTAAACCTGGAAGAGGTACTGGTTGAGGTACTACAGAGGAAGTCAGGACTCAACAGGCCCTTACCAATCAAGCTGCGCAATTAAAAGATAAAGATCAAGCTATTACTGAGATATCCCAAAAGCTACAAGCTTTTTCTGAACAACTATCTACTCAAGCTTCTCAGTTACAAGCTAAGAATGGATTGTTGAAGAAATTTCATTCCCAGGTTGACAAATTAACTTTTCAATTTCATAAACAACCAAGGGAAGTCTGGATGGTCAGGTATAATGAAGCTCTGGGGCATCTTGATGATAAGCTTTAACAAGCTAAGAATGAGAGATACAAATGGGATTGGATAAATGCTTTGACAATGATGAAAGTGGATTAAAATAACTCAATGTGGGACTAGTATGATCCAGGCTTGCTTGATATTGACAATCCTCCTTTTAAATTATATGTCAATTGAATTCCAATCCATTGTATTCCTCAATGCTTGATTTCAAAATACTTTGGGGATTACGAGCTTTATGATGAGTTAGAAATCATCCAACCTCCTCATCTTCTTGATAGTCCTAGTATCATAAATGCCAGAATGCTTCAGGATTTTAACATCATCAAGTCTCCTTATTCTTTAGATGATCCTCCTGCTGGAATGAGTCCTGTTTCAAAAGCTGAAGGGAAACGTTTTGTAGAATAAATTTTTGTACTTTATTTTGTTAACAAAGTCATGTAATTACTTTTTTTGAATGAAATATAAATTGGATTAACTTATCTTATATTGAATGTTAATCCGTTATTTATCATTAATTCTATTGATACCCTTTGATTAAGTTGAGTATCAATGATCGATGAGTGCAGATGTTATACTAGTGTGGTGACAATTATTATTCAACACAAATAAATGATAGAATTGCAATCACCAAGGAAAATAAAGAATATAAAAGGCCAATCACATAACACAATATGTACACGGTTCAGCAAGAATGCCTACGTCTATGGTGGTGCAGTCAGTATTATTTCTATATACCTCGGGGAGCATTTATAGAGAATACAGTGCGTGTCCTTTGCCCTAGACTTAGAGTTTATTATATACATGTCTGTCTTCGGGGAGTGGGGGTGTTGGACTCCCCCACGTTTACCATCTTCTCCTGGAATATCTCTTATACGAGAGCATGGGAGGAGACTAAGTCGTAATCCTATTCAGTTAAGGAAAGGGGTCCGGATTTTGGGCCATTTTTATTAGGCTACTCGTCCGGTCCCATAATGCCAAATTCGGGTACCCACAATTGCCCCTAAAGTTATTGGGCCATAAGCTGGGCTCAATAAATTTAAATGATTTTCCATAATGACACTTTTGTTAATCGTGTAACTCTTCCCAAAGTTGAGAAATGATTTAGGCGGCAGTTGCTTCGTGTCTTATGCGTGATGCTTGGGAGAATTTAAAAACTATTTGGAGCAGCGTTCCACCATTGTCGTTTCAAATTTCTCTGCGTTTATTCACCTTCTGCGAGTTTCAGTTATCGTGTCTTCTTCTTTGGGCCTTCATTTTCTTCGCTTTCATTCTCTCTCGTGATCTTTTCATCTCGTAAGTCCTCTTTGCTCTTTCTTTGTGCTTCTTTTGCTGAGTTTTCTCTGAATTTGCTATTTTTAGGGTTTATAAATGTCGAAAATAGGTAATAGGTCATTGTCTGAGTTCAGGAAGTTCTATAATATCCCAGAATGGTTAGAGATTGAGTGCTCCTCTCTCCCTAAGAATGTTAGAGAGATAGAGGGTGCTCATTGGATTCATGTCCTGTTACTTTCTCAAGGGGGCTTACTTTTCCTCCAAACAATTTGTTTCTTCATTTCTTTGGTTATTTTAACATTATCCCTGCACAGTGTTCACCCAATGTATGGAAGATAATTAATGGTGTCCTTAGAATAAATCAACTTTATGGCACTAAATTAGGGCTCGCCGAAGTCTGCTTTTGTTATTCCTTCTCTCGAACTAGCTCTTGTCTTCTTTACCTCAAGGCCAGGAGTCCTGACAGGGTATTGGTAGTAAATTTCCCTAATTCCCACAAGGACTACTGGAAAGATGGCTTTCTTGCTAGGAATTGGCAGTTCTCCCCTCATACTGAGGGGTCGAGGTCTAATAGATTCATTATCCCCTTTTATAGGGAAGAGTACATAGGTAGTCTTTGCTCTGCCCTTCTGATTTCTTTGTTAATGTGTGATTTTTCTAACACTTTCCTGTTTTCTTTTTAGCGAAGATAAAGAACTTGGAGCCTGCCCTCAGTGAGGTTCGAACTTCCGAGTTGATTAAAGCTTGGAATATCAGGGAAACTTTGACTGATGGTGAACATCCCTAGTCTACCGCTTTCCTGCTCGAGTACAAGAATATTGGGTATAATTTTATTGCGAGGCCTGTGGATAGTATTCCTGAATTTGATACCTTTGAAAAAACTGCTACCGATCCCATTCAGTTGGACAAGGAAGAGAGCAGTTTTGAGAGTAATACCAGGGGAGGTGTCGAAGGTGTTTTTGGCGAGGATAGCTCCAGCAGTGATAGTTCTTCTAGCTCAAAAGAGGTTTCTGAAGCCCAAGAATCTTCGAGTTCATCTAGCAGCTCCGGCGGGAAATGGTCCCCCCAAGAAAGAACTTAATTCATGATGATGATGATGATGTGCTCCTTGCTCAAAGGTCGAAGAAGAAGAAGTGCAGCAGTGGGGCTGTTTCTACTCGTTCTCAATCTGCTGCTCAGGAGCAGGAGAAGAAGAGAAAGGAAAAAGAGCAGGTGAGAGAGAGAGAGAGAGAGAGAGAGAGTGAGAGAGAAAGAGGGAAGAAGAGAAGAAGAAGACTGAGGAGAGTAAAAAGGTCTAGGAGAGGAGGAGGGTAGAGAAGGAGAAGGAAAAAGAGGAAGAGAGGAGAAAAATGGAGGCGAGGATAAAAGTTGGGCAGGTCTTAGTGCCTATGTCCGCGTTGCCAGAGGGGGCCTCGGTTGCCACTTCTCCTCAATTAGCCCATGCGCTACTCGAGAGAGCAGTCCTTCCTGCTGATCGCCAAAGGTCGATGGGAACTGACCAGTTAGCCTTGAAAGTGAGTCAGAGGCTACCCTTGGTAAGTCTATTTCTCTTTTCTAATGTTTGTCAAATTCTGTTTGTTTCTTTCTTCTAATATCTTCTTTTACTTGCATTTTGTGATTGATTTTGTTGTGCTCTATCGCTCTCGTGATGAGCTGATCAATAAGAATGGCGAGCTAGATAAGCAGAATGCTACTTTGAGAGTGAAGAGTGCTGAGCTCGATGCTAGCTTGAAGGCTGCTGATGCTGCCCGGACGTCCTCTGACTTGGCCCTTGTTAAAGCCAACCGAGAAAGGGAGGCAGTGGACAAAGAACTGAGCGAGATGTGACAGGCCTATGATTTGGTCTGCTCGAGTAAGATGGCAGTCATGGAGGAGAATAAGGTATTGAACGAGAAGCTGAAGGAAAAGAAGTTTGAGGCAGCCACCATTAAGGAAGATTCATATAACTTCGGGTGGTCTTTCGCATATGAAGATGCTGAGGTTCAAATAGGCTACATTAGCTATCTGAACTTTAAAAAAGGTTGGAACAAAGCCCTCTTGGCTGCCGGGTTGGACATTGCCTCTCTCCTGTTCGATGAGCATGATTTCGGCCCAAAGCCAATTGTGGATGAAGGCTCTGCCCCAGCCATCGAAGGTGTTGATTCTACCTCCCAGTCAGTTCCTACTGATTCCCTTCCTGTTCAGGAGACAGAGGTTATCCCTACTGAGGGAGGTGCTCCTACTGCTGCTGATAAGGGGAAGCATCCAGCTTCTTCTGGGCAGCCCAAGGTCGCCAGCTAATTTACCTTTAGGGTTCCTTTTGTATTTTTGTTTGTAATCTTCATTTATGTTCCTCGATGTACTCTGATACTTTTGCATATTAATGAAATGAGAAGGTTTCTTCCCTGAGTGTTTTGATTTATTTTTTCTTTACTGCTCTTTTATGGCCTGTAGTTGGTTGATGTAGATGACTTTATACCAGCCACTTCTCAATTGGGAAGAATGATTGGTCCTGATGTAAGTCTTGAAGTTCATCATACCTTCGTGAGGATTTGTAAATCATTGTGATTGAGGAACAAGGGTTTCATAGAGCAGACTGAGCTCGTTGTTAAACTGAAAGACAGGCTCCAGGAGATGGAAGAAGTTGGATCTTTTGTTCAAGAGGAGGTGAATACTCTGAGGGCAAGGCTCCTTAATGCTACCGAGATTAACCAAGTTGGGGAAATTTTACAATAGGAAAATGAGTCTTTAAGGAGAGAGGTGTTGCTCCTCAGGGAGCATGCACCGATCACTGCGCCTCTCATTTTGAGGGGTTTTGCCTCATCGCGATCTGGCGCAGGACCGAGCGACGTTCCTCCAGTGATATGAGGTTCTATCCCATTGACCATTCCGTGAGCAGGTACAAATGCAAGGAACTCAACTAGGGAAATATATGAGCTTCATTAAGATGTCCTCCAAGCATACGTTATTACTGATGGGCTCCAAAGGGATGTCACATAGCTGAGGCACCTGTTTAAGAGAGGATCCCAATGAGTATGGGCTGATGGTTACGACCAAGGTTGGGTGGATGCTCCGATGAGGCTGACAGAATTTGAAGAGCTCGCCTTTATTAGGGGATAGTTGAGTGCCCTAAGGGAGATACAAGTTCCAAGGAACTCAATGCTCTGGTATCGTCATGAGATTTCTCTTTCCACTTTAAGGTCTAATCCCTTCAGGAGGGATGATCAGTGGATCCCCATCGATGCCATCCCTCGGTAGCTATTGGAGTCAGATGAAAATGAGGTCGGTGAAGAAGTAGCTCCTCACCCGGATGATGGTCGAAGAGCACAAGTAGCTGATTATCTTATTCAGAGGCCTCGACCTCATTAAGATTTTACTAGTTGTAATTCTGTACACATATGTAATGAAACAAATGTTGTATCGATGCTTTGGGCGATCTCGCCGATTATACACGAGTTATACATTTCTGTTATAAAATTTATGTTTTGGGCGAATTTGCCGACTAAACAAGTGTTCCATATTTTTTGCATCATTTGTTCTTTGCTTGATAATCTTGGACCTCTCTCGGCCGACTAGATTGGTAAGTTTGTATTATCGAGTAAGTGTCCCTCCAGTCCAGTATGCTTATGAGATACCATTTTGCCTTACTTTACCTTTTAGGTCGCGTCGTCACACTCCCTAGGCATAAGTGTGACAATTGGCGAGGACACACCTGGTGTTGGATACTCTATCCGATTAGGGTTTTGTTGACCAAACATTGTTTGGCGACCAATTTGACTTGGTCGAGTTGCCTAAGGATCTCCTGTAGGTCTTTATATATTTCTAGGGGTAATGCTAATAGGTTGTTCGTGCTTCATAATGAAAACCTGAGGTGGGTGTTTTCCCTGCTATCGTTACTGAGGAGTGTGCCTGTCACTTGGAAAGGGTGTGCAAGTTATAAAGTCCATATATTAATTACCTAACACCCTATAGAATGCAACTGCCAAACAATTTTCATTGATCACAAGTAAATGAGTTGCCATTTGCATAAACTGATAAAGAAAACCAAAGAAAAAAACTAGAAATAGAATTTCTTAAGATTTGTCGCATTCCATGCTCGGGGTATCTCTCTGCCCTCCAGCATTTCTAAGTGATAGGCTCCTTGCAGATCATCTCTTGTTATCTTGAATGGTCCCTCCCAGTTTGGGCCCAATTTTCCATCTGATGGTTTTACTGCGCTTCCACGGACTTTCTTTAGGACAAAGTCACCTACTTGGAATGCCCTTAGATTGACTCTCTTGTTATAGTGTCTTGCGAGCTGTTGCTGGTAGCTCGCTAATTTCACTAATGCAAGTTCTCTGTGTTCGTCTGCTAGATCGAGTTCAGCGAGCAATGTTGCATCATTCTGGCCCTGGTTGATAAGGGTGGATCTCATAGTTGGTAGGCCTTTTTCTAATGGGATGACCACCTCCATTCCATATGTTAGCGAAAATGGGGTTTCCCCCGTTGCCCAACGTGAGGTAGTGCGGTAAGCCCATGGAATATGAGGCAGCTCATTTACCCATGCGCCTTTGGATCGCTCTAATCGCTCTTTATCCCATCGATCACTATTTTGTTGGAAGCCTCAACTTAACCGTTGCTCTGAGGATACGCCACCAAGCTAAAGTAGTGTATGATCCCGTGCTCACTGCAGAAGCTCTGGAATGGGCCACTCTTGAACTGTATTTTGTTGTCAGTGATGATGGTTCTGGGGATTCTAAAATGGGTAATTATGTTCTTCCATATGAATCTCATCATATCTGCATCTCAGATGTTGGCCAGTGGCTCTGCCTCAATCCATTTGGTGAAGTAATCCGTTGCGACCAACAGATACTTGCGGTTGCCAGTGGTGGTAGGAAGTGGTCCTACGATGTCCATTCCCCATTGGGCGAAGAGCCAGGGTATGGTGAGTGATCTTAGGTTGCTGGCAGGTTGGTGAACCATAGGGGCGTGTAGTTGACATTTCTTGCACTTGCGAGCGTATACTGCTGAATCTTTTTGCATATATGGCCACCAATAGCCTTCCTTCATAGCTCGAAAAGCTAATGATCTTCCTCCTATATGGCTCCCACAGATTCCTTCATGGAGCTTGTGTAGAATCTGCTCGACATTCCTCGGGTGAACACATTACAGGTAAGGGCCAGAGAATGATCTTTTACACAACTTGCCCTCAAGAGATAAGTGAAAGCGGGTTGTTTTGACTCTTATCTGATGAGCGATCTTCCTATCACTTGAAAGAGTACCATCCTTCAAATATTCCTTTAAAGGGTCCATCCAACTGGGTGCTGATTCAATCTCGAGCACAGGTTTTGCGCCTGGTAGCACGTAGCTCTGGTTGATGCTCGGGTGAGCGAGGAAGTCGATGGGGATAATTCTTTTCAAGTCGGAATTGATTGTCGAGCTCAGGGATGCCAGGACATCAGCATGGCTATTCTGTCCTCTGGGAAATTATTGGACACTGACTTCCTTGAAGCTGGCCATTAGCCTTTTAGCCAAGGCGAGATAGGCCGCCGTTCTTTCGTCTCTTGCATTGTAGTCTCCACTTATCTAATTGGAGACTAATTATGAGTCGCCGAACACATGTAACTGCTTCTCTCCTAAAGTGTGTGCCTTCTAGAGACCGGCTATCAAGGTTTCATATTCCGTTTCATTGTTGGAGGCTTCAAATCTAAGCCTGATTCCTTGTTCGAGGGTTGTATCTTCTGGAGTAACAAGCACAATGCCCACTCCTACCCCCCTTTGAGTTGGAGGCTCCATCAATAAATAATTTCCAAACTCCTTCTGTTGCATGGTTCTCTCTCTGCTTCATCGGTTGAAGTTGTTCTGGAGGAGGCTCGCCTGTGAATTTAGCTATGAAATCAGTAAGTAATTGTCCCTTGATTGCATTCCTTGGTTGAAATTGGATGTCAAATCGTCCGAGCTCGACTGACCATTTAGTCAGTCTTCCAGATAAGTCCGCTTTTCTAAGGATTACTTTAAGTTAGTGTGATGTAAGAACAATAATGGTGTGAGCTTCAAAATAGTGCTTCAACTTCCTTGAAGCTACTACAAGTGCAAAGGCAAGCTTTTCTAGTGGTAGGTACCGCTTCTCAGCCTCTAATAGAGTCTTGCTCGCATAATAGACGGGGTGCTGAATTCCTATTTTCTCGCACACCAGTGCAGAACTCACGGCGTTATTGGAGATGGCGAGGTACAAGTATAGGGAATCTCTTTCTTGGGGTATGATGAGAAGGGGTGGTGAGCTAAGGTAGTCCATGAGCTCTTTCAATGCTCACGAGAAATCTTGATTCCATTCTACTGTCTTACATCCCTTCAGGAGCTGGAAGAATGATTTGTATTTCTCGGAGGACTTTGAGATGAAACGGTTTAAGGCAGCGAGCATGCCGGTGAGCTTCTGTACGTATCGTATTGTGCGAGGGGGCTGCACCCTGTTGATTGCATCGATCTGGTCTGGGTGATCCTTGATGCCTCTCTTAGTGGCCAAGTACCCAAAAAAATTTCCCGACTGGACACCGAAAAAACACTTGCTCGCATTGAGCTTCATTCGGTATTTCTTGAGGATCTCGAAGGTTCTCGATAGGTCTAAGAGGTGGTCTTCTTTGTTTATGCTCTTGACGAGCATATCATCGATGTAGACCTCCATGGTGTCTCCCATTTGGTCTTTAAACATCTTGGTGACCAGCCGCTGGTAGGTTGCCCCTACGTTTTTTAGCCCGAGGGGCATGACTTTGTAACAGTATAATCCGACGGTGGTGATGAATGCTGTCTTATCCTGGTCTGGTGCATACACAGGGATCTGATGATATCCCGAATATGCATCCAGAAAACTCATTCTTTCGTGAGCCGCTCTGGCTTCCACCAATTGGTTAATTTTTGGGAGGGGGAAACTGTCCTTAGGGGAAGCCCTTTAAGGTTAGTGAAGTCGATGTAGACTCTCTATTTCCCGTTATTCTTTGGAACTACTACTGGGTTGGATAACCATTTGGGGAATTGGACCTCCCATATAGATCCTGCATCCAGTAATTTCTTAACCTCTTTTTCTACGGATTTTGCCTTCTCGAGTGCAGTTCGCCGTGCCTTATGGGTGATAGGTTTGAAAGTGGGGTCGACATGCAATCGATGACAAACCACACTGGGATCAATTCCAGGCAGCTCATATGGTTCCTATGCGAAAACGTCTACATTGCTTCTCAACAAAATCATCAATTCCTTTTTTTCTTGATCTGTGAGAGAAGATCCAATCAAGAAAAAAATCAATGTAGACGTTGATGACTCATCTCCAAGCCATTGATGACTCATCGTACCAAGCCATTGATGACTCATCGTACCAAGCCATTGATGTTTTAGAGAAGATCCAATGTCGACTACCAAAAAATCAATCATCTTGGAGATACTTCCTGCCCTTACCGGCAGCACAATCTTTCCCAACGGTATAGTCACTTTTCCAGCGAAGCCAACTAGAGGGACAGTGGCCTCCTTCAGTTCGGCGATGCTCAACTTTAATTTCCTGAACAGATCGAGATACATTACCTCGAATGAACTTCCTTGGTCGACGAGCAACTTGTCGATGTCATAGTTGGAAATCCTGAGCGTAATGATTAAGGCGTCATGGTGTGGGGTTCTTACATCCACTAGATCTTCATACGATATGTTTGCTATAGTCGATGTCATCTGCTCGCCGACGTTTTCCTGATTGGGTCTTTGCTGGATCGATCTGAAAATCTTGCATGACTACTGTAAGCTTCTTTACCTCCATTCGAGCTGAATCTACTTCACATCAGATGCCCCGTGAATTACTACAAATTCATAGCCAGCATCATCTTCGAGTACGTTGTCAGGTCTTACCTCTCCATTGGCAGCGACTTTCTCTGCCTTCTTTTCCATGAATTTGTTCAGATGCCCGGACTGGGCCAGCTCTTCGAGGTGGGACTTAAGATCTTTGAAATGCTCAGTCTTATGTCCTGCTTCTTTATAAAAGGTGCATCTCAGCGCATTGTTTCTCTTTAAGGGATCTCCTCCCATCTTTCTGGGCCACTTAATAAATGGCTCGTCTTTGATTTTTGCGAGAATCTTGTAAATCGGTTCTCTGAAGACAGTGTTGACTGCCTGAAATGCTTTTGCCACATCGTTTCTGCCTCCGTTCTTAGAGTTATTCTTACCCCCATTCTTTCCTCCTTTCTTCTGGTTCTCAGCTTTGTCATTGCCTTTGGCAGTGAGCTTAGTTCGAACGTTCTCCCCTGTGCTGAGGTGGGTCACATCCTCCACCTTGGTATATTTCTCGATGCGAGCCATCAGGTCGTCGATGGTCATGGCCTCTTTCTTTATCAGGGACTGGTATAGAAGGGAAGAGTTGGGTAGCCCAATTTTGAAGGAGGCCACTGCTACCTACTCCTAGCAGTCTTCGATCTCATTGAATAACTCCGAGTACCTCTTCGCGTAGTCTCGGAGGGTCTCTTGAGATGTCTTCTTCATTGTTAGCAAAGCATCCATCCTTTTGGGATGGGAGCTACTAGTAATGAAGCGGGGTGTAAAAAGCTCAGCCAGGGACTCAAAGCCCTAATAGACCTGTGAGGGAGCCTTTTGAACCATTTCTATGCCACGTCATGCAGGCTCGAGGGAAAAATTCGGCACATCAGTGCATCTCGGTGGTTCTAAAGGGTCATGGCTTGCCTGTACTGCCTAACGTGATCAATAGGATCAGTTTTTCCATCATAAATCTTGAATCTTGGAATAACGAATTTCTTGGGGGTTTCTTCTTCTTCTTCTTCTTCTTCTTCTTCTTCTTCTTCTTCTTCTCTTGAGAAAGGGAATTTCATCTGAGTTTTGAGAGCTTGTCTAGCAAGCTCCCGAGTCGATCTTGCATCGCGATGTGGTGGGTGTTGGTCCATCTCCCTTCGAACCAAATTTCGTATGTTCTCATTCCTGCTGTAACAGCGAGCCGATCGCTGGTGCTCGAGTGAGTCATTGCTTGACTCGTATCTCTCACTCTTTTAGGACCCACGCTTAGGGCTCCTTCCTCGGTTGCGAGACTTGCTCGCCTGAGGGCTAGGAGTGCGGTATAGACGTCGCCTAGTGCTGCGATGGAGTTCTTTCTCCATCCTCTCTAATTTCCTTTTGAGGTGAGCATTCTCATCCTCTGGCTTACGAGAGGACTCCCTTTGCTCTTGGAGCCTTGCCTCATAAGCATCAATCAGTCTGGAGATTTGCGTGGACCTCGCTGGTCCTGGGCTCTCCTGTGAGGCTGGCCTCTCTGAGCGAGCCCTCTGATCTGAACGCCGAACTTCAGATCTGATCCTGCGAGGAGTAGGTTATTCTTGGATATCTCCTGCCTGAGGAGAGTTACTGCTGTGACCAGACATTTCGAACTTCTTTTTTTGGTGCAGGCTTTCTCAGGGAAGATAAACGTTTCCACAGACGGCGCCAATTGTGGTGACAATTATTATTCAACACTAATAAATGAGAGAAGATCAATCACTAAGGAGAATAAAGAAGATAAAATGCCAATCACACTACACAGTATGTACGGGGTTTAGCAAGAATGCCTACGTCCACGGTGGTGCAGTCAGTATTATTTTTATATACTCTGGGGAGCGTTTATAGAGAATACAGTGTGTATCCTTTGCCCCAGACTTAGGGTTTATTATATACATGTCTGTCTTCGGGGAGTGGGGGTGTTAGACTCCCCCACGTTTACCATCTTCTCCTGGAACATCTCTTATATGAGAGCATGGGAGGAGACTAAGTCTTAATCCTATTCAGTTAAGGCAATGGGTCCGGATTTTGGGCCGTTTTTATTAAGCTACTCGTCCGGGCCCATAATGCTAAATTAGGGTACCCACAACTAGCATCCTTAGATTTAAAATATAAATTTAAATGTAGTTAGATAAATACATAGGTTCTACTAGCATACTTAGATAATCTAAATTTAGATCTAGTTACCCATGTGTCTCCAAAGGTTTCACTAATGCACCTAAGTATTAGATTTTTGCATTAAATACCAGTAGTGTGACCATGCATTTGTGGAGTATGTGCTTACATTCCTCTTGAGGAACCTTTGCAACGTTCTTCCTGTACTTTTCCCAGTAGGATAAAGATCTTGTTCTATCCTTATGTTTGCAGACCAAGTTTCTTGAGGATTTGACATCCTGTTGACTTGTACTTCGTGTATCAAGGATCAAGTTTGTGGCTGCTCTGAGCAACTTATTGCTTCTATCGAGCAACTTTCAGGGAAATGTTTACTGAGACGAGCGATAATTTTCTGAATCGAGCAATAATTTATAACTTTATATCAGCTTGTGTAGTGCATAGCACGAGTACTCCCAAAAAATGAACAAAAAAAATGGAAAGAAACTGAAGATTTTATTAATATTACAAGTTAAAAACTGATTACAACATTATTGATAATACTTTCGGAGATGCTCAGCATGCCATGGGTTTTGGAATTCTTCACATTCCAAGGTTTCAATTAGATAGGTTCCAGGTCGGATCACTGCTAAAACACGATAAGGCCTATGCCATTTGGCTTCAAGCTTGTTATTTTTCTGCATCACTTTCTTTAACACATAATCTCCTTCCTTTAAGTTGGTCGGTCTCATCCTTTTATTATAAAAACGAGTTGTTCTTTGTTGATAAGCCACATTGCGCAGGGCATATTCTCTTACTTATTCCAACATGTCTAGATTCAACCTTCTCATTAGGTCACTTACAAGAGAGTTAAAATTTAAAACTCTATGGGATGGTAAGACTAGATCGGCAGGAATGATAACTTTAGTCCCAACTACTAACATATATGGGGATTCTCCTGTTGTCATTCGCGGTGTTGTTCTGTATGCCCACAAGACAAAGTATAGATCGTCTATCCAATTTCCCTTGGCATAATCAAGCCTTTTTTTCAACCCATTAAGCAAGGTTACGTTCATAACTTTAGTTTGTCCATTACTCTGAGGATGTCCTGGAGCAGAATGCAATTTTTGAACATTGGATTGAGCACAGTAATTTGTGAACTCATCATTGTCAAACTGTGTTCCATAGTCGGTAATGAAAGCACAGGGCAACCCATACCTATAAATGATATTTTTCCATATGAATTGATAGAACTTTTCATAAGGCATGTCTATCAAAGGCTCTGCCTCCACTCATTTTGTAAAATAATCCATGGTGATTACCAAGTATTTAAATCTTCCTCGGGTGGTTGGCAGTGGCCCGACCAGGTCTATTCCCCACATGGAAAATGTCCATGGTGAAGTGATTGGAGTGAGAGAAGCCTGTGGAGTTTTGCAAATTGTGGAAAATCGCTGACATTTATCACACTTCTTGGTAAAAGTTGCACCGTTTGCCCGCATTGTTGGACAATAATACCCTTGAGTACTGATTCTTTACAGAAGTGTTCTCCCTGCTATGTGAGCTCCACATGATCCTTCATGCACCTTTGGAATTAGATCTTGGACCTCTAATGAATGAACACAATGCTGCAAATTGACTGTTAGTCCTCGCCTGAACAGAACACCCTTATTAAATACATACCAAGTTGCTTTTTATTTTAACTTATTTGCTTCCATCATATCTGTTGGTAGAGTTCCTTCTTCAATGTATCCTCTGATGGGATTCATCTAGGATGGCCATCTATGGCAATGAAATTGATTATAAAATCTTCATCGGCACTCATTGAGTGGGCTAAACATAGGCCTACAATAAGAGCTTCGTACTCTGCTTCATTGTTTGAAGCCTGAAATTGAAAATGTTGTGCATACTCAATATCAATATCATCAGGAGTATTAAGATTTATACCTGCTCCACTGCCGGTTGAACAATATAACCCATCAACATATAAGTTCCATATGAGGACGTTGTTATCGAATGCTTGATCTGTCAAACTCTCGTAGTGGAATATTTTTCTCTTTGCTTTTTTATACTTCCTGGTCATCTCCTATATTCGGGAAGAGGAGTCTAGTAAGTCTGCACTCGCTTCTTCTGAAGAAGGTTCTTCGAGAGCTTTCTTAGTAACATTACTTTCTCTTGATTCTTGTTCTGTTTAATCACTTTGTTTCTTGAGAACCTCAGAGTAGGTGAACTCCTCTATGAAATCTGCCACTGCTTTGCCTTTCAGAGAAGACCTTGGTTCATATATGATATCATACTCCCCTAATTCTACACCCTAGTACATTAATCTACCAGATTTCTCTAGTTTATGCAAAGCCATCCCTAGAGGCATATCAGTGTAAACTATGATTGTATGGGCTTAAAAATAGGGTTTCATAAATCTAAATGCTTCAATCAATGCCAATGTTAATTTCTCCAAATGAGGGTATCTGATTTCTTCTCCTCGAAAAGCCTTACTGGTATAGTAGACGAGTTATTTAACTCCATTCACCTCTCAAATCAATCTAGAACTAACAGCTGATTCGAAAATAGCTAAGTACATGTATAACTTTTCACCTGTGATGGGTAGAGAGAGCAATGGAGGTGGCCCTAAATACTTTTTCAACTCTTGAAAATCTTTTTCACATTCTTCATTCCATTAAAAGCTTTTTTTAAGCACCTTGAAGAATGGTAGGCATCTATCTATAGCTCAGGATACGAATCTATTCAAGGCTTCTACTCGTTCGGTTAGTCTTTGCACATCTTTCTTGCAAGTTAGAGATTTCATTTCAATTAGTGCTTGATCTTGTCTGGATTTATTTCAATTCCCCTTTGATTTACTATGTACCCGAGGAACGTTACCTCTTGCACTCTAAAAACACATTTGGTCAGATTCAGCTTCATCTGGTGCTTCTCAAGTTGATCAAAAGTCTTGCTGAGGTCGATAATGTGATCCAATGCCTTTTTATTTTTTGTAAGAATATCATCTACGTAGATTTCCATATTCTTACCTATTTGTTCCTCGAACACCTTATTGACCAGCCTTTAATATATAGAACCTGTATTTTTCAAACCAAAAGGCATAACATTATAACAGTATGTTTATCGGGGAGTGATGAAAGAAGTGTTTTCCCTTTCCTCAGGTTTCATTTTTATCTCGTTATAACTAGAATAAGCATCCGTAAAGCTGAGAAGCTCATGTCCTGATGTAGCATCCACGAGCTGATCTATTCGGGGTAAAGGAAAGTGATCTTTTGGGCATGCTTTATTTAAATTCGTGAAGTCTACACACATTCTTCACTTGTTGTTTTTCTTTTTGACCATAACTACATTAGCCAACCAGTCTGGGTACACTTCATTAGTAAAAGCTTATTTCTAAAGCTTTTCGACCTCTTCCTGTATGGCTTGGTTCTTTTCGAGGATGAACACTCTTCGCCTTTGCTTGACTGGTATAACTTATTTGTTTACATTGAGCTCGTGACAAAGGAAATTGGGATATATCCCAGGTATGTCTTCAAGACTCCAGGCAAACACATGATTTCTCTATTTAAGGAAGCTCACTAGTTCCTGTTTAAGAACAGGATCCAATGTTGTCCCAATTTGAGTGGTGCATTCCGGTTTATCATCATCTAACACAATGATTTCAGTTGCTTCTATAATTTGTCCCTTTAACAACTCTATTTCCTCTCTTGGATCTAAGGTTTCAACCTCAGATTTTTCATCAAGCTCAGGAGTATCCACTTAGTAGGTAGTGGTTTTATTCTTTATTTCTTTCAAGTCTTCTTACTTGGTAGAAGAATAGTAGCACTTCCGAGATACTTTCTGATCACTTTTCATAATTCCCACACCAAAATTAGTAGGGAAATTAAGACACTGATGAACAGTGGATGGTACTGCTTCGAACTTCTTTAACCCTACTCTTACCATGATTATATTATACGCTGAATGGACATTTTTATCCATTACAAAGAAACGGATCTTCTTTGTTCGGCTAGCTGGCCAGGTTCCTATCATCACTTCCATTTTAATGGTTCCCATAGGGAAGACTTTCTCACCTGCAAAGCCTATTTTTGGTCGATGATAAGGCTCTAATTGGCTAAGTTTAAAATCCAAGTTGCTGAAACGAGGATAGAACATAATATCTATCGAGCTACCATTATCTATTAATACTCTAGAGATAATGATTTCTTCTTTTCTGACTTGGACTACCAATGGGTCGTCATGAGGATACAATACTCCTGAAAGGTCATTTTTAGAGAAACCAATTACTAGTTTGTCTTTTTTAACCTTCTTTGGTCGATCCTCTTCTGCAAGGTTGATCCTCTATATATACGAGCAAGCTTGTGACTCATGGAGGTAAGATTTTTTCTCTACTGTATGATCTCCTCCTCATGCGTCTCCACCTGTAATTATTTGGCAATCAAAATAGCCAAAATTGATACAGAATACCTCACGTTCTGGTTGTCGGGTTTTTTTTAGGGAGATCGACATCATCATCCTGATCATCTTCATGGGTTCTTTTCTTCTTCTCTCTGGGCTTGCAATGAGATTTTGATCTACGCCGACCTCCTACGTTGTTCTGCCGATCAACTTACTGATTCAGTTTTCCTCTTCGAATGAGAGTTTCAATCTCATTTGGAAGAGATATACAATATTCCATTTTGTGACTGTGATCCTGTGAAATTCGCAGTACTTAGTTTTGTCTCTCTTGTTCGGGTAAATTCTCAACTTATCAGGCCAATAGACAGCTTTATTATGCTTGATTTCCTCCAAAACGTGGTGAATTCCCATAGTTAGCGAAGTGTAGTCATTTTACTTCTTGAGTCGCTCCAAAATTCCTTTCTGTCTTGATTCCATGTTTTTTTTGGGTTCTTTATGACATTTCTTATCATTTTTGCAATCAATATTTTTTCTCGAGATACTCTTGGCTACCATTGCTTCCTCGGCATTCATGATCTTTGTTGCTTTAGCCATTAATTTTGCCATTGCCTTTGGAGGATCCTTAGCAAGAGTGTAATACTTTTTTGGGGATCAATCCACTCATGAGGAGAGTTATTGCAGTCTTCTCCTCATAATCTACTACTTCTAGTTTCTCGTTATTAAAACGAGTGATGTAATCTCTAGTGCTTTCTCCTTCTTTCTGTCTCACACTAAGTAAGTGTGCCACCCTTTTCACAGACTTTACTCCAAAGAAAAAGTTTTTAATGAATAGCTCGGCCAGTTGGTTGAAGCTAAAAAAATTTCCCCGAGGAAGACCATTGTACCAGATTTGGGCAGATCCGGTAATGGTTCCAAAAGATGTTCTACACCTTATTTCGTCGGGAATAACATAAATAACAACAGTTGCTTAGTATTGTTCTATATGGAGGACTGGATCAATTTTTCCATCATATTTGGGTGTTACTACTGGAGCCTTGAACTTTGCTAGAGTAGGGAAATGCAGAATTGCTTGCACAAATAGAGACCCTTTTACAAAACGTCTTTGTGGTGGGTTTCTTGTCTTCACCATTTCTCCCAATCTGTCTTCCAATCTCGATATGGAGCCATTCCATGCATCATTGGCAACATCGGATTTACGCGTTGCAACTTTATTAGTTGCTGAGCTTTCTTCCTGAAGTCATTGCTCGATCCGAGTAATAGTTCATAAGGCGTTTGATATAGATTGAGCCGTTCTTCTTATTTGATCAGATGGTCGTCTAGTATTACCAGATTTTTCCCTAGGAACATTTTTGTTCCCTTTAGGTCCCAAATGATCAAAGGGAGATGCACGACTTAATATTTCTAAGGCGTTTGGCCTTTCGGGAGAATAAGACCGTGTATGAAAAGATTCTTATGTCCTGAGTAATGAAGCTAACCTTGGATGGGAGGAGACATCTCTTACTGATATCGAGTGGCTGCACCGACCACCTCTTGGTGGGGGTGGTGGCATATTTCCTTGAGCACACAGAGCAGGTGCTCCAGCTTGGAAGGTTTGTGCAAGTTCCCTGATAGTATCTTGCATGGACTTTTAGCCTCTTGCAAGACTGGACATAACCCCGATTAGATGGAGGAGAAGGAGCAGGCAAAATACTTTCATTCCTGAGACTTGATTCAAGAATTTAAGCCATTTAGATGTTTGATTGAGTGAGATCGATTAGAAATATATGAAGCACCCTATATCGTTGACTTACTTAAGTCTATACTATATAGGTGCTCATCTAGTTTGGAAATTGTGACAAAATTTGAGTCCCATCCCTAGTTACCAAAGAACCTCAGACTCTTTATTTAATTCCTCTATAAGCCCTTAAAGGTTGCTCACCTACACAACACACTAGTATTTCATACATACATCATATTTTTCTATAATTGGTTGTGTGTGAGTTAATTCCCTTGAAATTGATTTTCTACTATTTTAGGGAATTTTTAAATAATTTCTAAGAATTTAAAATGATTTTTTGGAATTAAAATAATTGTTTTAAGAACCTTTGGGGCTGATTTGTAATTTGCTTTTAAGGCTTGAAATTTGTTTGGGTAGAAACCAAAAGCGCTTTAGAATATTGTGGGTGCAATTTGAATTTTTTAAAATTCTAAAACACGCGTTTTTCACTCGATCTCGACCTTACACGTGTTGCCTTCATAACGATAAGATGTTCTCACATACTCGAGACTCACTGTGAACCATTGGATCATTCTAATCAATGATCTGCATGTGTTTTCTTATAATCCACGTGTTTGATTTTAAAACAATCATACCTGTTTTAAATGTGGCGGCTTGGTAGCCATTAGATTGACTTCAAATCAATGCTGATTGTTTATTTCTCTTCGATCTTCTAGATTCTTCTTCTCTTAGTATAAAAGGAGACTTCGTCTTCAATTTTGTAACTTTTGGTCATTGTATCCTCTGAGAGAAAAGGGAGAGAGAAGAGATAAATGAGAGAAAGAGTTAAAGAGAGAGAGAGAGAGTTCGTAAAGTTTTTCCAAACCTTAACTCAAACTTCAAACAAAATCCATGCCATAAAATATTTTTCTGAGTGTTTATAGTTCGTGATTTAAGAAGTTTTTCCTCTACTGTCTTATATCTCTTTGCCAACTTAATCACATTGATTAAGTCTTTATTTCTTTATATAGAAATCTGAGATTTGATTTATGTGATACAGATCACTTAGTTATTTGCTGGATCTAATTTCTTATTTCGAGAAATCTATTGTTGTTAGTTATTTTTGAAATAAATGGTGTTTTCAAACCCTAAACCAATAGACCTTTTCTGATTTCAACTTACTCAAACTGTCAGACTTGGATCTAGTTTTGAGATCTTGATTGGGGTTTTCACTTTCAATTACTGTTTTCAAAACAAAGAAAGTGCCTAGGATCTTAGCTAGTTTGTATAACAAGATTCCTTCTTGATCTGCGGTTATTTGAAAGTTCCAAAGTCTGACTTATTTGACTAAGCTAATTTTAGAAATCCTTGTATCTAGAGAGATCTGTTTGTAATTCGATAACTCATTGTCTGTAATTAAGTGTGTGTGAGTTGCATGCATGAGTTTAGAGAACTACACCACATACACCTTCACACTTCTACACTGAAACGTGTTGGTGTTGAGATACTGGACTGTTAGAGTTGACGTAAAGTTAAAAGTAGTAAAGATAATAAGCTGGGAGAACATCAGCAACAATCTGAACCTTAGGAGAAGTCAGAACACGCCAGAGGAGTTGGTACATTTCTGAACTTAGATTATATTTGTTTGTGTGTCTTGATTGTTATATAGCTTATAATGTGTTAGTCATTTTTAGTGGACTTTTTACTTTTGTGTCATAGAGGTCACCGTGAATGTTTTCCCATTTGGGTGGGGTTTTACCACGTTAAAATTGCTTGTGTACACTTCCTTTTACTCTCATACTTTTCTTAAAGCTTGTGTTGGTTTATTTTGTTTAAAGTTTTGTTTTTCAAAACTGGTAAACCTATAACTAAAATTACTCGTTCATACCTATTTTACACATCTTGTGTTTAATTTTTTTTTAAGAAAAAGAGTTTCTTCAACAAACTGTTCGGATCCTTTTAGATAGTTTAATCTTATATTAAACGACTTAAGTGGTACTTTTTCAATATATTTCCCACAGACGGTGCCAATTTGTTGATGCAAAAAACTAGACTAGGCTAATTTATTGATCAGAGATAAATATAAGTAAAAGAGACAAAAGATTTTTAAAGTGGTTCGTCTTAAAGGAAGAGCCTACGTCCACTGTTGTGTATTTATTTGGGATTGTTCAATTTCCTCTCTTTTCGTGTCTCCCTATATATAGGGTTTACAATGTATTTATAGCCCCCAAGGAGTGTAGAAAAGCTGGAATATCAAAGGATGGAATGTTTTTATATCGTAAACATTGACATTTGTACAATCATCAATGTATACAATTGTTGGTATTTTCATGTCATCGTTGGCCAGCATCCCTGGTGTTGGTCGGTATTATTGGAGTTGGTCAGTATTCCTGGAGTTGGTCGACATTCCTTCCATAATGACTAGGATTAATCCTTCATTGTATAACACGTGTCAATATCTGAATGGTTGATGTAGATAAATAATTTTTGGTATCAACAGTCATGCCCCGCATTCTATGTCAAATAAATGTTGAATTAGAACGCGAAACACTCAGACTAGTCATCAATTATAAACCACTTAATAAAGTTTTATAATATATGAGATGTCCAATCCCAAACAAATGTGACCTTATGAACCGATTAAATCAATCAACTATTTTTTTCTAAATCTGATATGAAGAGTAGATTTTGGCAAATAAAAATCGATAAAAAAAACATATATAAAACTGCATTCACAACTCCTTTTGCTCACTATGAATGGTGTGCCTTGTCATTTGGATTAAAAAATGCACCTCGTGAATTTTAAAATATCATAAATGAAATATTTAACCCTTCCTCACATTTTATAATAGGCTGCGTTGATTATGTCCTCATCTATTTAAATTCATTTTTTAAGCAAATGAAAATTAATGGTTTAATAGTTTTAGCCTCCAAACTCAATCTATTCTAAAAAAAAACAAGATTTTTAGGTCAAAATATTCACCAAGAAAAATATTGTCTCATAGATAGAGCCATCCAATTCGTTGATAAATTTCCTGATGAAATCCTCGAGAAAATCAAACTTAAACGATTTCTAGGATCATTGAACTACATTGTATAATTGTACTCAAATCTTCGCAAATAATGCAAACCGTTATTTGAACGACTACAAAGTAACCCTCCTCCTTGGACTCTAGAACATACTTCAATTGTGCAAAGTGTCAAGAAACGTATTAAAATCTTACCTTGTCTTGGTCTTTCTACACCAAATTCATTCAAAATCATTGAAATCGAACCTTTGGCATTACTTCTAGAGGTATTCTTAAACTAAAAGTCAACTCTTAGTCTCCCAAACAGATTTTTCATTTTCATTCTAGAGTCTGGAACAAAGCCTATAGTAATTATAGTACTATTAAAAAAAATCTATTTTTTATGTGTTTCAAAATTTCAAACTGTCATTTTCAATCAATTTTTTTTATTCCGAGTTGATTTTATAAGTGAAAAATATGTTTTAGAAAAAGATGTCTAAAGTATTGCTTCTAAATAGATTTTTGCTAGATAGAAATCTATATTGAACGTTTTTTATTTTGGTCTTGTGTACATTAAAAGTAGTGAGAATTCCATTCCTGATTTCCTCATATGTGAATTTCTACAAAATAACAATGGCAGAGAAAAATCCCCAGGAGCTCTTGCTCTACCCATATGTTAACCTTATACTAAAATTACATCCCCTCTCCATGTAATAAATGGATACCATGTCCTGAAAATATTCCAAGACCAAATTTTAGTTACAGTTCCACTCTGGTAACTCCTGGAGAGTTTGGACCTTCATCTAATCAATACCTACTCAATAACCCATTTTCTATACAACCTATTCAACAAATTACTAAAACCAAGTTTTATAATCACCATGCTAAAATTGATTATGTGCTCCAATAAAAAAATTTCAAATTTATTTTCTATTGAGCCGAATCACAAGCATATTAAAAATTCCACTGATTTAGTAAAAAAATATTTTCCTCCCTCTTGAAATTTCAAACCCCACTATCCTACCAATACTTAAAATTTTATATAGATATTTTTTATTCCTCTAAATCAGTTCTTATTAAACCAATCGCTGATCACAATGACTCGTCAAGGATTCTTTACCATTCCTTTCACATTAATAACATAATCTCTCTTTATGATTGGGGATCCCATCCCTCCATTCAAAAAACCTTCCCAAGTCACCAAATTCAAGTGAGTTATTATGATTATCTTGAAGCATGGTTTAAATTCCTCTTTGACTAAAATGAGTCATTCACTTATTCTTAGTTTCTTTATTTTGATAAAAAATTTAAAAGTCAAATTCCGTCTTTGGATTTTCGGTAGTGGACACAAAATGGTACTATCCTAGATATCCACTCTGCAGACCTCCAAGAAAAAATTAAATATTTCTCCACAATTTTCAAAATGAACCAACATAATTCTCAGTTTCAAATTTTACTTTATTCTCTACTAAATACAAAGTGCCATGGATATTCAAATGGCAATATGAGATACAACGATCAATAGTTATTCAACAATTGTATGTTAAATGGTGGGACACTTTCAATTAACAAAGGATTATTAATGTTATCCAAATGGAGTTTCCTTTCCAACCAATCATAACAGCAGTTCCAGTCCAAGCAATTAAGAAATCTAGTTAAAGTTATATGGATACAACATTAGCAAAGTCAAAGAAGTCCCAACAACTCAAAAATTTATCAAAAAACTTTTTCTTCAAGATGAAACCGAAGGGGAATATTAATGTTCTCTCACCTCTTATTCCGAGTCAACAAATAGTCACCAATTTAACATCTCGAATCCATATTTGAGTTCACTATTCCAAGATTCCAAGACCCCTTACAATTTGTAATAAAGTTTGTCATATTTTTTTAGGATAATATTTGGTCAAATTTTAATAACTAGTTACAATTCATGAACAATGCTAAACAGTAAAAATATTCTCCGACATGTTACTATTAATGAATAGTGCTAAGAAGTGAAAATATTTCCTGAAAGGTTACTATTCATAAACAGTACCATCGTACGGGTATAGATTTGTGGGAATATACCATATTTTATTTAAAGCTGCAGTCAGTAAATCAATCACCCTGAAGTAAAAGACATTTCATCCAGGACAAAAGATTTCACCCAAAGTTAAAGTCAGTTACCCAAAGTTAAAGAAGTTCACCTAATGTTAAATTATTACACCCGAAGTAAAAACAATTTACCCATTTCACCCAAGGGAAGTTTTCAGCTATAATTATAGCTCTCATATATTCATTCAAGGCAGAGTCCAACTTCAGATCTCACTTCTGCAAACTCTCTCTCTCTATATATATATCTCTATTATTCTATCATTTTTCCCAGTTGTATCTTGTATTAAACATTATGCTTTCAAGTTCATCCAATGCAAGCTTCTTATATTAATAATTAATCTTTGTAAGTTTACTTTCAATTATTGTAATTTTAGTTTTTAGTTTAAATATTAATTTTAATTTTTAATATATGCTCTGCTTCCAGTTCCTAGTTATTGTGTTTGATCTATATTTCGAGTTCTGCTTTAGAGCCAAGTTAAATCCAAGTCAATTTTTACACCCGCTGTGTTGTCACATCCCAACTTGTTAGATCACTTAAATAGTAAATCTAGTATCGAAACAATAAGATCTAAGAGAGTAGCATGAGCGGATAAGTATAGGAGGGTATGTATTGAAACTTTTTAAGAAAATAAATATGATAATTGTAATAAGAAACTAGGTTCCTTTAAAAATCTTTAAAATGTGTAGATTATTTATATTAGATTCTTTGGATAGTTATAGCGCTAGGACTTCTTTACCTTTTCCCCTAGACATAAGAAACAAAGAAGAACATGTTTATGAAGAAGTAAATTTAGATTTAAATGATTGGAATATTTTCAAAGTCCCAACAATTTTTTTATAAAACTATTTTTCTAAAGCCATGCACTAACTACAACGTTAAAACTGTTGAGAATATTTATGCTTTAATAAAGAACATAATATGATTCAACTATTAACTAGTGAACCTATTACAAAATAAAGGAAAATGGATTCAATTTCCTACATATACGATTAATACAAGTAGCAGTCAAACCATTAACTAGTAAAGGAATAAATGCCTCTGTCCTATTATGTATTAGAGATGCTAGACATATTAATTACAACAATTGTATTTTAGGAATGATGGCTCAAGCTTTTTTAATAGTCCAATATATTTGAATTGTTTTCCATATTTTAAATCAAGTTTAACTGATCTTGACCTATTAAATTCATGACCTTAAATATTAAAACATCTGGGGTTGGTTTTAATCTACAAAATCTATTATAAATGTTTAAAGACAAATTTAAATGTACACACTTTAGTAAAAATTCCAAAAGACAAAACTCTACTAATAGAAAGCAGTACAAATGATTCTAATATCCATGTCCCTAGGTCAATAAATTAAAAATATATTAATTTACCAAACGATTGGTCATTAGAAAATAAAAATCATCCCCGAAAACTACAAAAAAATGGTATTAATTTTGAACAAATCTAGGAATACTTTGACGGATCAGTTAGAATAAGTTTTGATCAAACTCGCTTTAAACCTCTCCATATTATAGGTGATCATAAATCCCAGATGAGTTATTCAATTAGAAAAGAGGACGATCCAATACTTTTATGTAATCTTAAGTTAAAAAAAATTATACAACTTCCCAAGTAAGTACAACTTGTCATACATCGACCTCCAATTTTAATGACGATGAAGATCAACATTACCCCACTCAAACAGATTTTGAAATAGGTGCAACAAATCACCAATTATTAACAATCAATAAAGATTTTAAATTTGACATAATAAAATTGGGAGAAGATTTTGAGTCAAAAGAAAATCGTACCAAACGATGAGCTTATCGAGAAAAGTACTGCCCAAAAGAAAAAGATAGAATAATAAGAAAGTAAAAAACTTTAATAAATGAGATAAGAACATACATAAAGTTCTTTGACTATTTAGATCATTATTATAAAAAATAAATGTCCGGACAAAAATAAAGTGAACAAAACAAGACAAAATTACAGTCTCGTGTAGTCACACTCCACTAAAAACCATTTTAGTAAATTACATTGGAACAAAAGTTATTGCTACACCTTTTAAAGTCACTTTTACTAATAATGAAATCAATTGAACAAAATAATTACACTAACTAATACCTAAATACTCTAGGAAGACAATTAGAATCCATTGAAAATAAGTTAGACGAATCAAATTTACCATATAAAAGAGAAATACCTTTAACTAAACTTCCAAAGGTCCGAAAAGAAATAAATTTGCAAACAAAGTCTGAGAAAACTCTAGATAAAATAGAAAAAATGCTTAGGGAAATCACAACAGAGTCATCAAAGACTATTACTATAATGACCCTACTTTTATATGCTCATATATAGTTTATTTTTACAATTGCGTCTCACTTATTATTTAATAATTATGACAAGGCCCATTTTAAAATTTGATGAATCAACTGTAAAATGTGTCAAATTGAAGTTTTATGACACATCTTAAGCCAAATGTTAAGTTTCGGGGGTAGAAAATGTAATTTTATGAAACTTTAGGGACTTCATTTTAATTATGAAAGTTTTAGGGACCAAAATGAAAAATAAAAGGATCTTTTTTAAATAAAATATTTTCAAGGACCTCTAGGAAATATTGAAAATATATAGTGCGAAATTACTAAAATACCCTTCATTTGTAAAATGATCCTTATACCCTTAATAACTTTTTACCTCGTGCTTGGCACCATGTGCTTGGTTTTAATACCTCCACCATACACATGTTGTCTTTAGAGGAAAATATTAAACACATGTCATGCATTTAGAAAAGGCTAAAACAAGTGTCGCCGTTTAGTGAAATAAGACTTGAAGACCGCCCCGTTACGCGACACTTCAACACTTACTACTCGTTGTGAGAGTTCAGTCACCCAGACATGTGTCAACACTCAAATATCTTTGAAAAACTATAAATAGAGTCCTTTGGATAATTTATTATATGACATTACTCCAAAAGTTTAGAAAGAAATAGTGAGAGAAAGTGCGAAAAATTTAAGAAGAAGTTTCATCTTATTGATCCAAGACTCAATATCTATAACTTCGAACTTCTATTTTAGGTGAGTACTCTATGAAATTCCTTTCTCATTTTGATTATATAATGTTATGAAAATTATATATATTTCGTGAAAATGCTTTTATTCTCAAAATACATCTAATACCAATGATTCCATTGTTTGTTATGTGTGTATATCTCTCGACATAAACATATGATTTGAATTCTGAAATTTTTATTAGGCCTATGGAAGATCTCTTACCATGTTGTACTTGAGTACCGGGTGGAAATATTTGGGTGGTACCTTCCCAGTTGGTTTATCATTGGTGTGCCCTAAACAAGGCGTTATTCCAGAGATCATGATTTTCTGTTTGTGTTGTTATCGGGTGGAAACATTTGGTAACACTATCTGTCTGGGTATTAGAGCGTACATGGCCACTAAAATTAAATAATTGACATATTGCTCAAACGTTTTATCTGTTCTATTCTAAACTATTTATTTTGAAAATACATACTATTAATTACTTTATATATATTACTGCAAATTCCTACCTGTACATATATGCCTGGTGTTTTAAATTGAATAGGTATCCATTTTTTGAAAAACTCTAGAATGCCTAGAGATTGAACCTCATTCATCTTTTAGCTAATGTTATATAAATAACTATTTTTCAGGAAATAAGTAGGCTTGCGGAGGGAACGTAAAAGGACTATGTTGAAGATTCAGCTTTTAAAGCTCTTTTTGTTACTTTAAATAAAATGTTTGTTTTATCATATAGAGCATGTTTGTCTCTCTTGTAATAAGTTTTAAAGTTTTTCCCAAATTGTAATTCGTAGATAGTTTTAACATATATAAGAAATTTCCTTTTAGAAAGCTCTGATGACTAAATTCCTTCATTTTCAGTATTTTACGATTTATAACCATGTGATTGTATTTCCGTTGCATTCATTCTAAGAAATATTTTTAATCAAGAATATTTATTGCCTTGGTGGCACGTCAAGACACTCGTTCCCTACTAATTTTGGGTCGGGGTCGTACCAGAGGTGGTATCAGAGCATAGGTTATGAACCCATAGACTACTGGACATAAGTTTTTAAGTTTATATGTTTTAATTTTCCATACGTAGGATATAGGATTAAATATCCTACTTATGTGATAACCCTCCATATGTCTTACATTATATATAATTGTTTAGATATAATTTTTTTTCTAAATTTCAATCTTGGGATAGTATAATACATCTTGCGTCTAGCCATGACTGTAGAAAATGATCAAGACAAGATCAACTACAGGAACTTGTGGTTCAAGTATGAAAGGACTAGAAAGTGAATATAAGGTGATTGAAAGTCTAGGAAAGGTTATGGAACATCAGGTGAATAATTGAGTGCCAAGTAATCTTTAACTAAGTAGTTGTACTATTAAATAGTTCAAGAAGTTGAATCCACCATCTTTCAAATGTAATCCTAACCCACTGAAGCAGAAAGTTGGGTGATTGACCAAGCGTAAATTCTTTCGAATTTAGCCCCTTAAGTTAGTGATTTTAATATCTCGAACAAATTAATTGAATCATTTTTAGTCCATATCACTCTATTGTTCGTTTATGACAAAATTCCCTAGTTTTTGTGTAATTGTGATAAAGATTTTAGGAATGGAATGCAATAAAAGAAAAGAAGAAAACTAGAAGAAATGTAAAAGGGAAAAAGTGTAAATTCCATTCAGAATTCAGAAGCAACGTCAAAATTGAAGTTGAAGAGCATGAGTTCACAAGAGCATAGGAAGAAACGACACTCAAATCGAAGTTTTAGATCAAAAGATATAGTCAGTCAAAGTTCAAGGAAAAAGTCAAACTAGAAGAATTTCGAACCGATCCGGTTTGGATCCGGATCCATCCGAATTGACAAAGTCCAGTAGCCCCCGGATTGATGACGAACCGATGGAAGCAAAAACTTCGGACCCATCCAACTAGGCCCAGATCGATCCGGTAAAAAGAAAAGAACCGATCCGGTGTATTCGGACCGATCCGATGTTGAGCCGGACCGGTCCGGTCGTGTGAAATGCTGACAATTAATTGTTCAATTAAAACAGAGAAACTCTTGGAAAAACGTACCAACAAGCATTATTGGCTATCAATTTCGATACTTGGTGTTATAAAATCTAGTGCCCTATATCATTTGAAAAAAAAAGGAGAGAGACAAACCAAGCAAGTAGAGAGAGAATTGTAGAAAATTGTTAGTTGTGGCTAGATTACAAAATAGCTAAAGAATTTGAGAGTTAGTTTTTGAGAGAAACATTCAGAAGTTTAAATTTCTTTCATAAGAACCCTAGTTTGTACTGCTGATTAAGGAGAAGTTATCTGGATTTCAATTTCAATTACTTTCCTGCTGCTGAATACAAGTAATATCATTCTATTCTCTGTTACTTTATTATTTGCAATTTTATTTCCCATGTCTTGTAGTTCCATAATTCTGAATATGAATTTGTTCTTCAATACAATCATGAGTAGCTAAATTTCCCAAGGGTTGGGATACATGAACTCAATCCAAGGCAGATTATCTATGTAGAAAATAGAGGTTAAATTAAAATATTGATTGAATGGTGAGAGAAAATTATACAAAAACTGTCAATCTTTTAATCTCTCTTGCCCTAGGTACTTGAGATGTTTAAGAAAGCTTTTCCAGTATAATTTATCATTCACCGCTTTATACCTATTTTTGATTTCATATGATGCGGGCTTAAACTTCATATATGTAATGCTTAGAAGTTATAAAGGTTGGATCTAATCAATTATTTTAATTTACAAATCTAGTATTCTCTATGATAATTTGCTAAGGATTGAGGGATTGTATTCTACCCTGTTTTCTCCCATTTGATTAAAAGTTTTTCCTGCAATTTTTAGACTGCTTTCATTAAAATTTCCAGTTTGCTTTTGTTAAAGAAAAGTTTTATTTCGCAAGAAATCTTCCAAAATCATTAATCATCTTTTTGTTTATTTTAAGGAATCATTTTCAGATGTAATAAGTTTCCTGATTACTAGTTGACATTTTCATTCCCTGTGGATTCGATCCCGACTTACCGGGTTATTACTTGAGCGATAGGTTTGCACTTGAACTTAGAGTGAACGCACTTTTAAGACAAATTCTAAGTCGCGTCAAGTTTTTGGCGCCGTTGCCGGGGAATAAAAAATTGTTAAATTTTCAAGAAAGTTATTTGTATCTACAAGTGATTTCTATAAAAAAAAAAAATTTATTTCATCTCTTATGTGCTTATGCTGAATTCATCCCCCACCCAAGTTCACGAAAATCCTATTGCTGAAGCAAGTTCTGAAAATTCTGAGTCTTTTCCTTTTTGGGTTCCACCTCCTTCGCCTAATAATTCCATTACTAGTCGTACATTGAGTCAAACTCGGAGTGAGAATTCTGAACCTTTTGGTTGCGATATGTCGGAACATGGTAGTGTTGGTGTTGGTGCTGGAGAGGATGAGATACCCTATCTTCCTATGAAAGATTTGTTATTTTCGGAGCGAACTGTTACCCCTGGTTGCATTTTACTCCCGTATAATGCCGGTCAGTTCCATTTTCGGAATGGCATGATCCAAATCCTTCCTAGATTTCATGGGATGGATTCTGAAAAACCATATCTCCATATTCGAGAGTTCGAAGATACATGTGAGACTTTTGGAGATCAAGCTTGTCCACAAGATGTAGTCCAGTTGAAGCTCTTCCCTTTTTCCTTAAAGGATAAAGCTAAAACTTAGTTATGGTCCCTACCCCCAAATTCTGTGTTATCTTGGAGAGATATGCAAAACAAGTTTATATCAAAAAAATTTCCACAACACAAAATTAATTCTGTTAAAGCCCAAATTCAAGCTTTTAGACAAAATGAGAATGAGGCTTTTGATAAATGTTGGGAGAGATTTCAGGAGTTAGTTAGTGCGTGCCCACATCACGGTTTTGAAAAGCATCATTTAATTTCATTTTTCCATCAAGGCCTTACATTAGCGTCGAAACAACTTGTCCAAACCATGTGTGAAAGACCTTTTTAGGAGTTAAATTCGAGCGATGCTGAAGCTCATTTGAAATATATAGCTGTGACTAGCCAAGCATGGGATACTTCTGATCCCAATAGTCAAAATAGAAATCGACAAGTGTCCAACTTACCTGCTGCGTCCGGTATTTATCACTTGGACAAGGACACTTTGTTAGATCGAAAATTTGACCAATTAGAGAAGAATTTCAGAGATATGCTTGAAGTACGATTGAGAGATGTGGCTGGACCCGTACAAGCCGGAAAGGAGAAAGTGTGTGCCATTTGCAATGCGGGTCATTCTACCAAAGGATGTCCTACCATTCCTGCATACAAGGCAATGTACACTGAACAGGTTGAGGCAATAGGGGGTTTTCGAGGAAATTATAATGCACAGCAAGGGAATGCATATAATCAGTCGTGGAGGAATCCTGGATTCAATTATGGACAACCCCAAGGTGGGATGGTTCCAAACCCACAAATGACTCTACCACCACCTCCTCAATTTCAGCAAGTGGCGCCTCCAATGCCAAATCCTATACAAGTACCACCTCCTGGTCCTTATGTTGCTCCACCAAGGCGCTCTCTTGAGGACAACTTAAATCACCTCATCCAATCTCAAAAGGATACAAGTGCTAAATATGATCGAATGTTCCATGACATATATACTAGCATCTCAAGGCTGCAAACTGCATCGAATGTCCAAGAGAAGGGCAAATTTCCTGCTCAAAGCCAACGACCTCCCCAAGGACAAACCAGTATTGGCACTACATCCCACGACCATCGAGAGCAATGTAGCGCTATTACCACTTTAAGTAGTGGGAAAGTAGTTGATTTGTCTCCTCCTCCACGCAATGCATCTAAAGATAAAGAGGTTTCGCCCGGCATAAAAGAGGCCAAATATACCCCTTTAATTGAGAGTGAGGAGGAGGAAAATACTAGTGGACCCAAGGCCATCACTCCCACCGTTGCCCCATATCCTCAACGGTTGGTCTCTCACTCCAAAACGACCTCCCGTGATGAAGTTCTGGAAGTCCTTAATCAAGTAAAAATTAATTTACCTTTTCTCGAGACTATACAGAGAATTCCCGCGTATGCTAAGTTTATAAAGGACTTACTCATTGTGAAACGCAAGCTAAAGGTAAAGAAAAATGTCTCTTTGGCCCAAAATGTCAGTGCAGTCTTGTCAAGTAACTTTCCATTAAAATATAAAGATCCGGGTGCACCCACTATTTCGTGTATCATGGGGAAGAACCGAATCGAGAGAGTTCTAATTGACCTAGGGGCGAGTGTTAACATTATGCCCTATTCCATCTATAGGACATTAGAACTGGGGGCCCTGAAGCCCACCAATATGACTCTCCAGCTCGCGGATCGTTCTGTGAAGTTTCCTCGGGGAATTGTTGAGGATGTGATTGTCCAAATAGACACTTTCTACTTCCCGGTGGATTTTGTAATTTGGGACGAAGAACCTTCCGTTCTCCCAAGTAATCATGTTCCCGTTATTCTAGGCCGCCCATTTTTAGCTACAGCTAATGCTTTTATTAATACCCGAAGTGGGCGCATGCAATTAACTTTTGGGAACATGACCCTCGAAACAAATATCTTTAATAATTCCAAGAGAGAGAGTGATGAAGGGGAACCGCGAGGGTTGGATCTTTTGGGGAAAGCACACGAGCAAGAAAGAACTTATGAGGAAGAGCCATTAGGGGAAGATTGTGTTACGCACAGTGAAATGAGTGGTTGTGAAATTGAGAGCGAGGTAGGGGAGGTATGTTTAGTTAATGCATTTGAGAGCATGAGTGAGCCGACGAACAAGAGTGAAAGAGGACATTTAGAGTGTGTCGGGAGAGGCTCGTCGAAATACTTAGAAGAAAGTGAATGGCAGAACACTATCGATACATTTCTCCTCGATTACCAAGAAAGCGAAATGCAGGTTGAGGACACCACGCAAAAGAGAGAGCTAGAGGAGTTGAGCCTAGCAGGGTTTGAGCGCAAGTTCGGACCGGTGGATGAGAGCCTCAATGATGACGTTCAATCTTTCTGGGCCTCATTTCGTCATTTAGACGAAAGCGAGTGGGGAAATAGCATCGATGCATTTCTCCTTCCCAAACCTCCACCCATACCATTTGAGTCTTCGGAGGTACTTGAAGATACGACTCAAATCTCGTTCGACTTAGAGACCCACCCACGTGCTATGCAACAAGAGGATACTTTACCGGTTAATCAATCTCCCGATCTTTCCTTTCTTTATGGGCACGGGCCAAATTTGTTCCGGCTATTCACTTATGATGGTAAGACTGGAGAGACGAGGCGTGCATCGTACCCAGTGAAAGGGATCGGGTGATTTGTGGAGAGAGCTAAGAGGTTGTCGCACCCCCGACGCGTATGGGGTGATTTTTGTTGTATTTTTGAGTCATGTCTAAGTGTTATATAGTGTCTTGTTGAATTTAGAGTAATTCGTTCAAGTATTGTTATTTTTTTTTGCTTGGTTCTAACCTGTTTTGTAGATTCAATGGACTCGTACTCATCAGGGATCGCTTCATTTGGGTAATATCTTTCTTTTTCTCTCTTTATGTTGTGTTCTTGATTCGCATTGAGGACAATGCGACATTTAAGTTAGGGGGTGTGGGATATTCTTCCCATTTTTTGTTTTGTTTAGATTCATTGATTCGATCACATGTTCTTTCCAAGTGTGTTTTTTTTTAGAAAAAAAAAATGGAAAATGTTGAAAAGCCAAAAATATTTTTGTTCAAAATAAATAAAAATTGGAATTTAAATTTTTCAAAAATATCACCTTTATTCTATTTAAAGTCTCAAATTGTTAACAATCATAATGCACTAAGCCAAAATTGACCGAAGATGGAAATTAAAAGAAAATTGACGACTTAACGAATAAGTGTGGAGATTGATCAAACCCAGTGAGATTTCGAGCCTTTCAATTTTTTATGAGTTTTTAAATCAATCCGAGTTTATGATTAATTCAAAGTTCTTTTCTGCGTTTTAATAAGTCGTTGATGATCTCAATCCTTTGTTTTGATCGGTTATGGGAAATGTGTGAAATGTTGTCTCGAAATTCGTGCTAAATATATCTCTAAACTTAATTAATCTCGAGATGCATATGGTAATGTGATTAGCAATTTGGACAATGAAGTAGGCCCTCGTTTGTTACGCAAAAATATTAGCCATAAAAAGTTGTGAAAAATAAAATTATCCCTTTGCAACCCACTTTGAGCCTAATAAAATATTTTCCTTTCGTTTCATAACCCGAAAAATCCAAATAGCCCGGAATTGTGAAAATTGAGAAAATTCATCAAGTAAGTCCAAATTGTGCAATAAAAAGGGGCAAAAGAAAAAGAAAAAAAAATGAAAAAAATGAAAATAGAAAAAAAAAGAAGAAAAAAACAAGCAAATGCCCGAAAAAGCACTAATGGACATCATAAGGACATTTTCCAATGCCGAACATTCTATTCCCAATTTTACCCTTTACACCTTTTAAACCCGAAAATTCCTAACCGAGTCCAAATGGCGAAATTAGTTACTGCATGGAGAGCTAAGACATGAAACGATAATACAAGAGATTAAAATGGTGTGATTAAGAGATGATGTTTCCCGTTTCCTAATAATTGTATTCCGATGATGAGATCTTTCACCATATATTTCCTTCTTTTCAATTTTGTATGCATGAATTTGTGTACATTATATTTACTCTTTATATCATGCATACCGAGAGAAAATAGCCACAATCCGAGTGATTCGTTTGTGAGTGCATTCGTAAGAATTTGAATCAAAACGAATTTTCGGAAAGTAACGTAATGCTCAATCGGTGGAAATTTGAGGTTTAATTTTTGGCTTTGCACACACACACTATGGTTTGAGACATTTGAATATGAATTTATGGTGATTATTTTTTGAAAAGTTTAAATTGTACAATTTTTAAGTATTTTTATCTTTATTTGAGTCAATAAAGAATTTTGTGGGTGTATTCACTGCAAACCCTCACGAGACAAAACTCGTCCTACTAGGGTAACCTAGGGGTTTAAAGGCTTGTTGCATATGCTCAATGCAATCGCGTGCCTGCGAAAGTGGAATTTTATTTTAATAAAGGAATTTTCAAGAGTTGAATTTTGGTTAGATTCAGATACATTGCCCGGGACGTGCAAAGTCCTAAGTTAGGGGGATTTGACCAAGCGTAAATTCTTCCGAATTTAGCCCCTTAAGTTAGTGATTTTAATATCTCGAACAAAGTAATTGAATCATTTTTAGTCCATATCACTCTATTGTTCGTTTCTAACAAAATTCCCTAGTTTTTGTGTAATTGTGATAAAGATTTCAAGAATGGAATGCAATAAAAGAAAAGAAGAAAACTAGAAGAAATGTAAAAGGGAAAAAGTGTAAATTCCATTCAGAATTCAGAAGCAACGTCAAAATTGAAGTTGAAGAGCATGAGTTCACAAGAGCATAGGTAGAAACGACACTCAAATCGGAGTTTTAGATCAAAAGATATGGTCAGTCAAAGTTCAAGGAAAAAGTCAAACTAGAAGAATTTCGGACCGATCCGATTTGGATCCGGATCCATCCGAATTGACAAAGTCCAGTAGCCCACGGATTGATGACGAACCGATGGAAGCAAAAACTTCGGACCCATCCGACTAGGCCCAGACCGATCCGGTAAAAAGAAAAGAACCGATCCGGTGTATTCGGACCGATCCGATGTTGAGCCGGACCGGTCCGGTCGTGTGAAATGCTGACAATTAATTGTTCAATTAAAACAGAGCAACTCTTGGAAAAACGTACCAACAAGCATTATTGGCTATCAATTTCGATACTTGGTGTTATAAAATCTAGTGCCCTATATCATTTGAAAAAAAAAGGAGAGAGACCAACCAAGCAAGTAGAGAGAGAATTGTAGCAAATTGTTAGTTGTGGATAGATTACAAAATAGCTAAAGAATTTGAGAGTTAGTTTTTGAGAGAAACATTCAAAAGTTTAAATTTCTTTCATAAGAACCCTAGTTTGTACTGCTGATTAAGGAGAAGTTATCTGGATTTCAATTTCAATTACTTTCCTGCTGCTGAATACAAGTAATATCATTCTATTCTCTGTTACTTTATTATTTGCAATTTTATTTCCCATGTCTTGTAGTTCCATAATTCTGAATATGAATTTGTTCTTCAATCCAATCATGAGTAGCTAAATTTCCCAAGGATTGGGATACATGAACTCAATCCAAGGCAGATTATCTATGTAGAAAATAGAGGTTAAATTAAAATATTGATTGAATGGTGAGAGAAAATTATACAAAAACTGTCAATCTTTTAATCTCTCTTGCCCTAGGTACTTGAGATGTTTAAGAAAGCTTTGCTAGTATAATTTATCATTCACCGCTTTATACCTATTTTTGATTTCATATGATGCGGGCTTGAACCTCATATATGTAATGCTTATAAGTTATAAAGGTTGGATGTGATCAATTATTTTAATTTACAAATCTAGTATTCTCTATGATAATTTGCTAAGGATTGAGGGATTGTATTCTACCCTGTTTTCTCCCATTTGATTAAAAGTTTTTCCTGCAATTTTTAGACTGCTTTCATTAAAATTTCCAGTTTGCTTTTGTTAAAGAAAAGTTTTATTTCGCAAGAAATCTTCCAAAATCATTAATCATCTTTTTGTTTATTTTAAGGAATCATTTTCAGATCTAATAAGTTTTCTGATTACTAGTTGACATTTTCATTCCCTGTGGATTCGATCCCGACTTACCGGGTTATTACTTGAGCGATAGGTTTGCACTTGAACCTAGAGTGAACGCACTTTTAAGACAAATTCTAAGTCGCGTTAGTGATGCAGATGGAAAAGATGCTCGATGTTCTTAAGTGTACCGATGAACAAAGGGTTTCATTTGCAACGTTTACGTTAGAAGGTGAAGTCGAGCATTGGTGGAGAATGACTAAGAGAATACATGAGGAACGGAATACTTACATAGGTTGGAATGACTTCTTAGTGATCTTTTATGAGAAATATTTTCCTGAGATGGGGAAAGATGAAATGGAAGCTGAGTTCATGAGTCTATTGTAAGGGAATATGATGGTTAGTCAACACGAGACAAAGTTTACTGAGTTATCCCATTTCACGACATATTATGGTAATTAGCATTTTAAAATCCAAGAAGTTTGAACCTGGGTTAAGGTTGGATATTTGTAGTTGAATTTCCATCGTATAGTGACGTCGTGACTAAGAATACGATATCCTAGAGGGAGGGAGAGGAGTAAAATCGAATTATAGATGGTTAGAGGAAGTTTGGGGAGCAAATAGGGAAGAACCCAAATAATAGAAATAATTTTAGGAGTACACCCAATGTTGGGGGCGCTAGTGATAACAAATACTACAATAATAAGATATGTCAGCGAAGGGGAAAGATGCAAGGAGGACAACCTTGTTACAAGGATTCGGGAGCTTGTTTTAGATGTGGACAGAAAAGACATCAGATAAAAGACTTGTAAGGACATTATCTTGTGAGTTATGTTACAATTTTATGTGTCGTATACCACTACAAGTCAACAAAAAAGTTGGGAAAGTTTAAATCTACAAAAGACGGATCCGAATATCAAGTGCTCTTCAACATTTAAGCCCAACGAGATGATTTTGGTAGGAATATGTTTAAGGTCCATTTGCATTTCATATTAAAAGTGTTGGGATATTTTTTTTATAAAGGTTAGAAATATTTTCTAAAAAATGAAAAATGTTTTTATATAAAGCTTTTATAAAGTTTTCTTAGATTTTTTTTTATTCCTGCTTGTTTCTGTTTCATAGGTTTGATTGTTTTCAAAGTTTAAGAATTTTTTCTAAGTTTGATGGGGTGTTTAGGGATTGATGTTCTGATCATTCAAACGAGATCATAATGTCGTTTGAGAGACACATGTCTCGTTCGAGCGAGATCGGGATCGTTTGAGTGAGATGTCTTCTGGTTCGAGCGATGTTGCTTTTTATGATGACACGCCACCGCCTCAATGTTTGCTATATAATGGCTGCCAGTCTTTTGTTATTGGTGTGGGGAAGATTTTTTTTAATTTCAGAACACTTTTAAAAGAGAAAATAAATTTGTTAGTCTAGAAAATCGATAAATGCATATTGCAGAAGGTCTTCTTCTCCATTTAAGGGTTCAAAGTTTTTGTTTTCCAATTCACAAAATCCTAAATACTTTTATGTGAATTATTTTGTGAAATCCGAGACATATTTTTATTGGAATTTTATGCTGCTGATTTAGGTGCCTTTTATGGCACTGGGCTGTTGACTGCGTGTCATTGAGGATTACTTAAGGGTGTTCCTTTGTTGAATATTAGCCTACGGTTCGTGTGGGTTCGCTGCGTGGGATCCATTGCTAACTCTAAGCTGCGTGTCTATATAGGTTTGCTGAGGTAAACTTATTGCGGATTTTAGTGTAATTGTAAGTATTATAGTGAAATAAAGGTTTTACCCGAAAGGGGGTTTTTCCTGAAATCTGCGAGTTAGTAATTTTGTTTGTGATGTTTTGACACACACACACACACACAGTTGCATGTTTAGGGACTGAATTTCTTTGGTTTAAAATTGACTCTAATTAAATAAGTTTATAGTTGGAATTTTCGAATTTATTTAAATCAGTATCGCACAGGGGATTTTTACAAATTGGTAGTAGAGCCTGTTGCACTAAGTTATCGCGTTTGATCCGTTTTCCACAAAATTGTGTGATATTGATTTTTGTGAAAAATCTGAGTTTTAAAAATTGTCGCAATGTTTCCAAATGAAAACTTATATAATAGGTTGCCAATTTTTTATGGGTTTAATTATGCTTATTAGAAATCCCGCATGAAATCACATTTAAAAGCAATCGATGAGAGAGTTTGGGTCATTTGTGAAAAGGCCGGACTCTTCCCACTGTCACTGTAAATATTATCACGAGTTTAAAAATTATGTCAGACTGGATTGAGGATGAGTTTAGGTGGATTACTTTTAATTCACATGGGCTTAATGCAATTTCCGTACACATCATCCGTGACGAGTTCCGATGTATTCTGACTTGCACCACGTCTAAAGAAGCGTGGTCAAAGAGTCTAAAATTCAAAATTTTACTACTCAATTTGAAATGATTACCATGTTTGAGACTGAGTGTTTTGATGACTTTTATGCAAATTTATCTAGCATTTTCCACACTAGTTTCAACCTTGGTGAGCCTATATTTGATGCACGTGTGGTTAAAAAGATTTTAAGATCACTGTCAAAATGTTTTATGCCTAAAGTGATTGTTTTGAATGCCTTAGGTAATTTGAGTCGGCTGAAATTAGAAGAGCTAGTTGGAGACCTCTAGACATATGAAATTTTCATGTTTCCTGACACTGTCAAACCTAAGGATAAAGGGATAGTACGTAAATCCCAGTCTAAGAAGAAAAAGAATGTGAGTTTTTGTGAGTCCGAGTTTGAAGACGAGTATGACTTTGATATGGCCATGCTTGCAAAGGATTTTAAAAAAATTCTCAAGTTTTCAAAACAAAAATCTTCCAATAAAAAGTTTTTTGAAGAGAAAAAAGACAATGAAAAAGAAAGCGGTGAGAAATAGAAAGAGGGTGAGGGCGATTTAGAAAAAGTAACATATTTTGAGTGTGAGGGAAAAGGGCATAAGTTGTTTGAGTGTCCCACTAGACTTAGGAGAGAGGGAAAGAAAGTTGCTATGCCAGTCACCCTTAGTGATAGTGAGGATGATATGAAAGAATCCGGGGATAAGTCATCACATGAGAAGTTTGTGGCCTTTTCTGCCTGTCACGTGAGCACATATAGTTTTTCCCAGGATGATGAGGATACTTGTGCACATTAGACCCCTGAGGATGATTTGTGTGTTTTTAGCGAGTCGGAGAGTGAGTGCGCTAGTGATGGTGATAGTGAGCTCTAGATCGAATTTAGAGATTTGTACGCCGAGACTTTAAAGACTAAAAAATTGACTAAGGAGTTAAGTCTTAGGTTGCAAGATTTGGAGACAGAGTTAGAGAGTTTGAGGGAGTTTGAGGTAAAAGCGAGTCAACTCGAAAAAGTGAAGGTTTCTTTGAGTGAATAGTTGATAGCTTTATGCCGAAAAAAGAGTGATTTGACTAACACGGTGTCTAGTTTGATGACACGTGTATCCCAACTAGAGAGTGATCTCGAACATGTCCGGAAGGTCAAAATCCCTTTTGAGAACTCATCTAAGAAGGTTGGAAAGATGATTCTCAATCCCATTTTGGGTAGAGGTGAGAGTTTAGGAATAAGTCATGACGGTGTGTCCACTTCACATGTTTCACCCGAGTTGGTCACATGGTTCTCAACCTAACCCACCAAGGCATCCCGTTCCTAATAGGAGAGGATGTAGGAGACGTTTTGAGAGAGGTGTACCTAGGTTTGTTTATGTTTGCACACACTGTAAGAAGAGAGGACACCTTAGGGATTATTGTTTTAAGTTGGGTCATGTGTCACATTTTGCTACTACACGTATTCATACACATGCACCCACACTTGATGCTCTGGATGATTACACAAGAGAGTTTGCACATATTAGGGAACAGGTAAAATTCTTAGTCAAGACTTGACATGATTTGATGGAGTTTTTTCATAGGATGTCACCACCTTTGGAAAACTCCACCGCACCTAACGGTTGAGGTTTAGACTTATTAGATGGCGTAAGTTGATTTGCAGATTGAAATATTTTGCCTAATGCTAGTGTGTATTTTTTGTATTAGAGTTTTGCTTTTGAAATTTTTTAAAAAATACAAAAAGATTTTATTTTGACAAAATTTTTGGAAAAAGATGAAAAGAGTTTTGTATTTTGTTTTACACCGTTTATGGACGAATATTTAGGATGACCAAGTCACAATTTCTTTCCATATCTACGTGATGATTTGATAGTGTTTTGATATACGTCATCATTTAATTTTGTCCTTTACAATGTTTGGAGTCATTGAGATGTACTTTGTGATTCCTACCTACATGTTTGACTCATAAGTTCCTTTAATGCACACTTGCACGGATTTGTTTGATTATTGTACTTGTTTATCACATATTGGTCGGAGTGTTGTCATCTCAATTCTATCTTTAAAACGAACCATATGCGATAAAACTTGACGATGAAAGTAGTGCAAGTAAAAACCATTTACCATGATGTTTAATTTCAACAAAAATGATGAGTGGATCAAGGGAAAGGGTTACGAAAGTTCAAAATTAACTCGTCGTGAAAGCCACCATTTAAAAGAGCCTGAAAAAATTTAAAGGCAATAAAAAATATAAATATGCCAAAAAGGGGGCACCTCAAAAGAAAAATATAATGATTATTTTTTATGAGGGAGTTTCGATGGAAAGAAATGAAAAAACGGGTTTGCACATTCTAACAGCGTCATGAAAAAGCATTCATAGTTTTAGACGTTATTGGTGTGGGAGTCATTCTTAACTTTGATGTGTTGATGGATTGAGTCGGTGTCATTTAAATTCAACATTTTCAACACCTAAGGACAATTTTCAGATTCATTCGTTAGGATTACATGTGTACATTGTGCAGATATGGTATGTTTGATTGCATTGATTTGCCTATTGAATATGTTCACATATATTTATTCAGTATCTATGATTTGGTTGTCTTAGTGTAAATTCATGGTGTGTGATTTTTGTAAAATTATTTTTGCATTTTTGTTTGAAAAATTTAGAAATCAAAAATAGTTTGTTGGAATGCGTTTGAGTATATCCTGATGATAGTAGTTGTTTGATTTGCTTGTCGTGACAACTCCGTGTTTCATCGTTCATTCGTTTCCATGTCTATTTCGATAAAAAAAAGGGAGAGAACGAATTATGGGGAATATTTACATTATGGGGGAGATTTGAGATTTTATACTTGTTTTGATTTATGTTTATCTCGTTTCAAACTCGATACGTCACGAAGGTATTTACTTTGTCTCATATGTGTAGGTACAAAATTGAAGATCATTATTTTGCACATCCTGATGAGAAAAGCTCAAAGATTTGAATATTTGAAGTTGAAGATTTTTGAAGAAGAAAAGTTTGAGACCTATATGTTTAGTACCTTTTCACTTTTGAGTTCATGGGAGGGCAGATTTGTATAGGTCATTTTTTTGATAATTCAGATGTTTTTATGTTGTTTCGGCATAGACATAGGGGGAGATTTGTAAGGAAATTATCTTGTGAGTCCCGTTACAATTTTGTATGTCGTATACTGCTACAAGTCGTCGAAGAATTGGGAAAGTTTAAATCTACAAAAGACGGATCTGAATATCCAATGGTCTTCAACATTCAAGCCCAATGAGATGATTTTGGTAAGAATATGTTTAAGGTCCATTTGCATTTCATATTAAAAGTGTTGGTATATTTCTTTATACAGTTTGAAAATTTTTTCTAAAAAATGAAAAATGTTTTTATATAAAGCTTTTATAAAGTTTTTTATTCCTGCTTGTTTCGTTTCATAGGTTTGATTGTTTTGAAAGTTTAAGAATGTTTTCTAAGTCTGATGGCATGTTTAGGGATTGACGTTCTGATCGTTCAAACGAGATCACAATGTCGTTTGAATGACACGTGTCTCGTTTGAGCGAGATCAGGATCGTTCGAGCAAGATGTCTTCTGGTTCGAGCAATGCTACTTTTTATGTTGACACGCCACTTCCTCAATGTTTGCTATATAATGGCTGTCAGTCTTTTATTTTTGGCATGGAGAGGATTTTTTTTGTTTCAGTATACTTTTACAAGAGAAAACAAATCTGTTAGTTTAGAAAATCAATAACTGCATATTGCAGAAGGTATTCTTCTCCATTTAAGGGTTCAAATTTTTTTTCCTATTCAAAAAATCCAAAATTCTTTTATGTAAATTTTTTTATAGAACCCGAGACATATTTTTACCGAAATTTTATGCTGATGATTTAGGTGCCTTTTATAGCACTGGGCTATTGATTTCGCGTCATTGAGGATTACTTGAGGGTGTTATTTTACTGAAGATTAGACTGCGGTTCATGTGGGTTCGCTGCGTGGGATCCATTATTGACTCTAGGTTGCGTGTCTATGTAGGTTTGCTGAGGTAAACGTATTGTAAATTTCATTGTAATTGTAAGTATTATAGTGAAATAAAGGTTTTACCCGAAAGGGGCTCTTTCTTTGAAATCTATGAGTTAATAATTTTGTTTGTGATGGTTTTACACACACACACACACACACACACATAGTTACATGTTTAGGGGTTAATTTACTTTTTTTTAAATTGAGTCTAATTAAATAACTTTATAGTTGGAATTTTTGAATTTATTTAAATCAGTAGCGAACACGGTATTTTTACAAGACTGCCCAACCCCAGCAAAGGTTCTAATACAACTTTTAGGTGAAAAGAAGGACCAAGACAGGGTAGAGTTTTTGCACTTTTTGATACCCAAGATTCTAACGCAGTAGTGTCAGGTACACTTTCTATATGTGCCCGACCTTTTCAAGTTTTAATAGATCCTGGTTCTACCCATTCATACGTTTCTGTACGTTTTGTTAATTGCTTTCCTAATTTTCCTGAACCCTTGAATCATATCAGACACATTTCTCGTCCTTAGGGTGAGTTATTCACGAGAACATTAGTATATAAGTCTTGCCCTATAGATGTTAGTAGTCATAAACTATTAGTCAATTTGATAGTTTTAGACATAAGAGAATTTGAAGTCATTTTTGGGATGGAATGGTTAGTATCGTATCATGCTAAGGTAGATTATTTTGAGAAAAAACTTACTTTCCAAATTCCTAACCAACCAAAATTCAGTTTTGAAGGAACTGGGATCCTATCTCCCATATGTATTATCTCTGTAATGCAAGCTTGTAGTTTTCTTAAGAAGGGATGCCAAGGATTCCTTGCAAGTGTTATTGATTTGCAAATAAAAGAGCCAAGTTTAGAAGATATTCCTATAGCTAAACATTTTCCAGATGATTTACCTAGTCTACCTCTTATTATAGAAATAGAGTTTACGATTGATCATATTCCTAGAACTATACTGTAAGAACAATTTTTCTATCATTGTTCATAGCATAACTTTAGGCTAGTTTGGCCGTTACAAATCATCACGCAATGTCAAGACGAACTAAACTTAAGCATCTCCGAATCTGAAGACTTACCAACATCCTGAAAGGTATAAAATGAATTTAGAGTTTAAATTAATTCATGGAATTATGTTTGGGATAGTTGGTTTTCATAAAAATGACGAACATGATTTTTCCTTTGTGAACATAATTTTTTTCTAAGTCAAGAGGCGGATTTTATTTTTTGCCATTTGTGTCGTTCAAATGACTTTTTATGTCGTTCAAATGACATGTGCCTGTTGCTCAAGCGAAATAGGCATCTCGTTCAAACAAGATGGCTATATCGTTAGAACGATAATACATCTCATTCAAAAGATCAACCACCTTAAATTTGCTATAAATACCTGTTTCGTGAACCATTCTATTTAAGACTTTTGCAAAAGAGGTTTCTGTATATCAGTAGCAAATGTTCTTCAAGTTTTTATGTTCCAAAACACTTTTTAATTCACAACAAAGCATCCTTAAATATGATTCTTGAAAGTTAGTTTAGAACCCTAGAAAGTTTTGTATTTATTTGCATACACCTAGTAGAGAGGCACTCTATGGCTGATTGGTGATACCTGCGGGGACTCATTGGTGACAAAGGCTGAGGCTGGGTTGATGACTATGTGTCATTGCGAGTACTTGTGGATGTTCCTGGCAGAAGACAAAATTGTGTGTTCTTATGGGTTTTCTACTGTTAATCCATTGCAGATTTCCTTGTGTACATTGTAAGTTGCGACTTACTGTTCATAGTGAAATGAAGATTTTACTCGAAAGAGGTATTTTTCTGAAACTTGGCCATATCATATTTGCTTGTTTGATTTATTTGTTTTATCACATAGTTGCATGATTAGGATAAACAAGATAAAATTAGTTCAAATTATCGCTTCCGCATAATTAAAATTGGTGTTGCAATTTTTTGTTAAAACCACCATTTGCGAGTGCCCTCGCTTTTTCAAATGGGTATCAGAGCAGGTTACTCTAATTTATTGCGTTTGTTCTTTTTTATCGCTCCTTGGGTGATTGTATTTTTTCATCGCTCGTATGCTTGTTTTTACTCACGATGGATTCTCCGTGTTTAACAATATAAATAGTTTGAATTTGATGTTTGCGAAAAGAATTAAATTTTTGAAAAAAGAAAATTTTCGTTTTAACTTCGCTATGGATCTTTTGCAAATGATCCAAAATCAAAGAGATTTTTATCGTGAGAAATTTGTTGATTCGGACCACGACATTATTACTTTAAAATTTTCTCAAAAGGAGAATGATAATAGAGTCCTATTTTTAGAAAAGGAATTGTAGGACTTTAACAATTCTAGGGTTTGCGTTAGTGCCAAAGATGATAAAAATGTTTTAATGGATGAATTTGTGGCACATGAAGAGACTCTTAGGGATAAGTGTGCTTATTTTAAGGGAGAACATGATAACCTACTAGGAATAATTGAAAATTTAGAGAAGGAGTCCCTAAAATTGGAATAGTCTAATTCTTTGGTTGAGTAAAAAAATTTGGAGTTGAACAATGATTTGACTGACTCATGTAGTATTTGTAGCAATGGTAGTGGCTCACATGTTCCTAATTATTCTATTGATAAAACCTAGACAATTATTTGTTTTAAAGGGTCAACCAATCTCAAGGACGTCAGAAAAGTTCAACCCATAGGTGTCGTTCCACCCATTTTCACATGTTCACATTATGGGAGGAAGGGTCACCTTAGGCGTTTTTGTTTTGATATTCGAAAAAGTCCTAGGAAGTTGAAGTCTTGTGTTCCCTTGATTTCCAAAACCTCCATACATCATTGCACATCCATTTGGGTTAGGAAATCATTTTTAGAGGCACTCGATGGTAGACTAGTTGATTCTTGTTTGCTTGCATATGATTCTTCCCTTGCTATATCATATAGATGATTGTGTTCACATGTTAGTCATACACTAGTTGTGATTCATGATATATATTTTCCTAGTGTTATGACATGTATACTTTTTGTATTATATTTCTTTTTAGTCATATTTGAAAATACAAAAAGATTTTTGGTTTTATATTTTTTGAAAAATATTCTAAAAAATTCAAAACGATTTTCGATTCTTTGTGAGTTTTAGTTTTACACATTTGGTGTGGCATATTGGTGTGTTTGAATCCAATTCACTACACAATTTCCATGTGGCTAGGACATTAGATTAGGACTTTGATGCTTAGATTGTTCTTAACCATGTTTATGGAGTTGTTTCGACATTGATTTTCTTTATGGATTCAACTTTGTAAATGCCTCCGTATGCACATGCACGAAGTTATTGAATTTTGACTTCATGATGTACATTTGAGCTTGGTGAGATGTTATCTTATCAATATTGTCATTTACACATTTATTTGACTATGGATGATTTTTACATTTAAGAACCGTTGCCCATGAGGATTTCGTTTAGTATTGAAAAAATGACGAGTGCACGGGAAAAGGCTATGAGAGTACAAAATTAACTCGTAGTGAAAGCCACCGTTTGAAAAGAGTCCGAAAAAATTAATAAAAAGAATAATATGCCAAAAGGGGACCAATTTTTTTAGTTTGATATATTCATTCAAAAAAAAAAGAAAAAAAATATTTTGACGTTATTTGGATGGAAATATCAATGGGTTTTCACAATGATAGTGTATCCTAGTTAAACTTATTTTGTCATGACGCTATTGATTTGTAGAATCATTAAAATTCTAGGCTAGTGTTCAATGTGCTTGTTTTTTCATTAAGTTCAACTTTATTAAAACTTGAGGATGAATCTTAGTTTGATAAAGTTTTATGGTCAATTAGAACTTCTTGAACATATTTGAGTGTTTGGGTTATAATTATTTTCTTTCTAGTTCACACCCATTCATTCCATTCCACACACTTGGACTCATCGATACCATGCTAATGTGTATGAGTTATGTATTTTGTGTCGTAGTTTGTGGTCATTTCTACCTATATGTGTGCCGGATTTCATATATTATATATGGTATATTTTTTGTATTTGCAAAATTTGTTCTTGTTTAAAAAATTGAAAATTTTAAAAAGAGATGGTGTTTGTTAGCCTTTGAGATGATCATTACACATGCTTGATTTACATTGTTGTGATAATATCTTTAATTCGCCGTGATGCTCTGTAGTTCATGTTTATTACTTCTACTTCTTTGTCTTTTTATCTAATTCGATAAAAACATAGGGGGAGAGAAAATTAAGATGGAGTTTTTGATGAGTTTGAATTATGGGGGAGTATTTGTTTATGATTTACTGTGTTTCAAACTCGATGCATCACGAAGGTATATGTTTGTTATCTCATGTGTGCAGGTTTTCCTTTATCAACATTCAAGACACACGGATGAAGATAAAGTTTAGGAAGGATAAGAAGTTTGAAGACAAAGAGTCTTATGCCATTATGTTCTAGGGTTGGGATAGGTGTTAGCACTTTTAGTCATTTTCAATAGGAGATTTTGATTTTAATTTGGTGTTCGATCTATTTATTTATTTTGTATCGGAATAGCTAAAGGGGGAGATTTGTAAGAACAATTTTTCTATCATCGTTCATAGCATAACTTTAAACTAGTTTGAAGTATCCTATTACAAATCGTCACGCATTGTCAAGACGAACCGAACTCAAGCATCTCCAAGTTTTAAGACTTCCCAACATCCCTAAAGGTATAAAACAAATTTAGAGTTTAAATTAATTTATGGAATTATGTTTGGGATGTTTGGTTTTCATAAAAATGATGAACAAGATTTTTCGTTTGTGAAAACAATTTTTTTCTAAATAAAGAGGCGGAGTTTATTTTTTGACGTTTGCATCATTCAAACGTCTTTTTATATCGTTCAAACGACATGTGCCTATCGCTCAAACGACATAGGCATCTCGTTTGAATGAGATGGATATATCGTTCGAACGAAAATACATCTCATTTGAGTGATCAACCGCCTTAAGGTTGCTATAAATACATCTTTCATGAACCATTATGTTTTAAGACTTTTGCAAAAGACGTTTCTACATGTAGACAACAAAATATCCTCAAGTTTTTGTGTTCCAAAACACTTTTTAATTCAAAAAAAGCATCCTTCAATATGATTCTTATGAATTATTTTAGAACTCTAGAAAGTTTAATATCTATTTGTATACACCTAGTGGAGAGGCACTCCATGTTTGAATGGTGATAGCTGTGGGGATTAATGGATGACAAAGGCTGAGGCTGGGCTCACGACTGCGTGTCAGTGGGAGTACTTGTGGGTGTTCGTCGTAGAAGATAGAACTGCGTGTTCTTGTGGATTTTCTACGGTTATTCCATTGCAGATTTCATTATTTACATTGTAAATTGCGATTTACTGTTCATAGTGAAATAAAGGTTTTACCCGAAAGGGTTTTATTTCTTGAAACTTGGACTTGTCATATTGCGTGTTTGATTTATCTTTTTTATCACATAGTTGCATGATTAGGGTAAACTAGATAAATTGTGTTTAAATTATCGCTTCCTCATAATTAAAATTGGTGTTGTAATTTTTTTTGTTAAAATTGTCCTTTGCGAGTGTCGCCGCTTTCTCAAATTGGGATCAGATCGGGTTATTCTAATTTATTACATTTGATCTTGTTTACCGCTCCTTGGGTGCTTGTGTTTTTTTATCGCTTCTGTGCATGTTTTTACTCTCGATGGATTCTCCTTGTTTAAACGATATAAATAGTTCGAATTTGACGTTTGAGAACAAAATTAAATTTTTAGAAAAAGAAAATTATCATTCTAAATCCGCTATGGATTTTTTGCAAACGATCCAAAATCAAAGAGATTTTTATTATGAGAAATTTTTTGATTTGGACCACGACTCTATTACTTTAAAATTTTCCAAAAAGGAGAGTGATGATAGATTCCTATTTTTAGGAAAAGAATTGGAGGACTTTAAAAATTGTAGGGTTTGTGTTTGTGCCAAAGAGGATGAAAATATTTTAATCAATAAATTTGTGGCACGTGAAGAGACCCTTATGGATAAGTGTGCTTATTTTAAGGGAAAACGTGATAATCTACTAGGAATAATTGAAAATTTAGAGTAGGAGTCCCTAAAATTGGAAGAGTCTAATTCTTTGCTTGAGTAAATTTTTTTGGAGTTGAACAATGATTTGACTGACTCAAGTAGTATTTGTAGCAATGGTAGTGGCTCACATTTTCCTAATGCTTCGGTTGATAAAACTTAGGCAATTATTTGTTTTAAAGGGTCAACCAATCTCAAGGACGTCAGAAAAGTTCAACCCTTAGGTGTTGTTTCACCCATTTTCACATGTTTACATTGTGGGAGGAAAGTTCACCTTAGGCATTTTTATTTCGATATTCGAAAAAGTCCTAGAAAGTTGAAGTCTAGTGTTCCCTTGGTTCCCAAAACCTCCATACGTAATTGCACATCCATTTGATTTAGGAAATCATTTTTAGAGGCACTGGATGGTAGACTTCTTATTTGCTTGCACATGATTCTTCTCTTGCTATATCATAGAGAAGATTGTGTTGGAATGTTTGTTATACACTTGTTGTGATTCATGATATATTTTTTGCTAGTGTTATGACATCTATACCTTTTGTATTATATTTATTTTTGAGTCATATTTAAAAATACAAAAAGATTTTTGGTTTTATATTTTTTAAAAAATATAAAAATATTTTGTTTTTGAAAAATATTCTAAAAAATTCAAAAAGATTTTCAGTTCTTTGTGTATTTTAGTTTTACCCATTTGGTGTGGAATATTGGTGTGTTTGAATCCAATTCACTAGGCAATTTCCATGTGGCTAGGACATTAGATTATGACTTTTATGCTTAGATAGTTCTTAACCATGTTTATGGAGTTATTTCTACATTGATTTGCTTTATGGATTCGACTTTTAAATGCCTCCGCACACACATGCACCAACTTATTGAATTTTGACTTCACGATGTACATTTGATCTTGGTGAGATGTTTTCTTATCAATGTTGTCATTCACATAATTATTTGACTATGGAGGATTTTTTCATGTAAGAACCGTTGCCCATGAGGATTTTGTTTAGTATTGAAAAAATGATGAGTGCGCGAGAAAGGGCCGCGAGAGTACAAAATTAACTTGTCGTGAAAGCCACCGTTTGAAAAGAGTCCGAGAAAATTAAGGCAATAAAAAGAATAATATGCCAAAAGGGGGCCAATTTTTTTAGTTTGATATATTCTTTCAAAATAAAAGAAAAGAAATATTTTGAGGGTGTTTGGATGGAAATATCAACGGGTTTGCACAATGAGAATGTATCCTAGTTAAGCTTATTTTGTCATGACGCTATTGATTTATAGGATCATTAAGATTCTAGACTTGTATGCATTGTGCTTGTTTTGTTCATTAAGTTCAATTTTATTTGTCTCTTGAGGCTAAAGCTTAGTTTGATAAAGTTTTGCGTCCAAACACTCAAGTGTTTGGATTATAATTCTTTTGTTTCTAGTTCACACCCATTCATTCCATTCCACACATTTGGACTCATCGATACTATGCTAATGTGTAAGACTAATGTATTTTGTGTCGTGGTTTATGGTCGTTTATACCTATGTATGTGTGTTGGATTTGCATTGATATATCTTGCATATATTATATATGGTGTGCTTGTTATATTTTTTGTATTTGCTCTTGTTTAAAAAATTGAAAATTTTAAAAAAAGACGGTGCTTGTTAACCTTTGAGATGATCATTACACATGCTTGATTTAGGTCGTTTGTGATGATACCTTTAATTAGTAGTGATGTGTAACAACCCTCGCTTTTGAGAACTTATTTTATATTAATTTATTGTGTGAAGTAATTATATACAATGTTGGAAACTGGAGTAGATATTAATTGAATAAGTTGGAAGTTAATATTTACTAGATTGTTGCATATTTACTGTATGTGTAAGTAAATATCATCATGTTGCATTTTATAGTGTCATATGCTTTAAATGACATTTATGACTTAAAAGAAATCGGAACTTGAAATAATTTATAAAATTGCCGGATGCCAATTTAGAAGGTGTAGTTAGTCCTGAAATGTGCGAGATAGTCAAAATGAGTGCCATATTGTATTTTTATGTTTCGGTCACTTTTGACTGGTTTTAACACAAATGTGTAGTTGCGAGTCATTTTAATGTGGTATTAACCATTTAAGTTGGGAATTAAGGAGAAAGTCATGATTTAAGTCTTGCATTTCATTTATTTCTCTTTAGTGTATTTACTAAACCTAGAGAGAAAGAGAGAAGAAGAGAACTTGTGGAGATAAGAGAGAGATTGAAGATTGAGGCTTGGGATTGTTGATACCACAAAGAAATATGAGATTTCTACTTCAAGGAAAGTTTTCTACTTGCTAATATGTGATCTAAGATGAATAATTTGTATTGATTGTTATGGATTGATTTTGGTTTAACATTTTTAGGGCTTTAAATGGATTTGTAGGTTTTGAATCCTTGAAAGTTGATTTAGATATTTATTGATGTAAATCATAGTTGTTAGATGCATTTATGATTAGTTGTTTGCCATAAATGATCTTGGTTTGGGTAGAAATGAGTTGGGATAATTTGGAGTACAAAACTCCATAGCTAAAAGTAGAATTTCTGGGCCGAGCAAATCGATTCGCCCTTAGCGAATCGATTCGTCATAGAGATAGCTTACAAGTCTGAGTGGACCGAATCGATTCGGCCTGTCCGAATTGATTCGGTAATTATGCAGAAAGCTAGGTTTACCTATTCGAATCGATTCGGCTGGTCCGAATCGATTCACCCGAATCGATTCGGCCAGGGCGAATCGATTCAGAAATCCTAGAGTTTTGAGTTATTTTTCTAACTCAATTCCAATCCTTTTTCTTTAGGCTTAAGACATAGGAACCTTCTTGTATGAAGTAAACTTAGAGTCCTAGAGTCCTAGATGATTTATTTAACTACCCTACATTAGAAATGGTTCATATGGGGGTTATTCCGGGGGTATACAAATTGATGTTAGGGCATCCTTTTCCAATAGTTAACGATATGAGTCTAGGAGTTGTACAGTCGTATTGGGAGACTTTAGAAGATCAATTGAGCTATGATAGTCTTGATGGTTTATAATAACACCACAAAAGAATGTTGGGAGAATAAATTGATAGTTTATTCATTCATTTAGGTTATAATGATGATATAAGTTACGCATGGCTCCGTATAAAATGTGATGTATCTATTAAAAAGGAAATTAAATTGGTAAATGATAATTTACTTAATCATGGAAATGGTAAATGGTAATTTACTTAAACAAACCTCTCTAAATGCCATCATAAGGGAAGTTCGCGCGTGAGGTGAAGTCCCATGGCTAATGAATGCAGGGTGAATATAGTCCTAGGCCATATGAGCATTTATTATATGTTTCTTCTGCGCTAGTGAGGTAATTCCGGGTGTGGTTATGACTCACTCGCAGGCATATGGACGTTTCCCAACGTCTTGCATTGTAGGTGCCCAAGTTGTCTTGGTTGATAGGCCCTGGAAAATGATGGTCATTTAGGGGCTCGCACAGTGGGGAAACCCGGACGGGCGGTCTTAGAATCGTTATATGTATATGAATATAACTATTCTTAATCAAGTGGGACTTGATGTATGATAAATGCCACAAAGAGCATATAACAGTGATTATATTCCTGATAAGGAATGGAACGATGAAATGAAACAGTGTAAATGATGGAGGTTTTCATTAATGATATTCATTTATAGCTTCTTGCATAACTAAACTTATGATTATTTTGAATTGCCTTCGTATATGCTTTAAAATTGTATAGGTAGATTCTCATCTTTATCAAGCATGATTAACTGTTCATAACTGTCATACTCTTTATTCATCTGGTGATCATATAAAATTGGGCCCTGACCCGTTCATATATCTTGTTGTGCATGAATCTTGTATCTGCTCAAGTGCTCCGCCGCAAGGACGCCTGCATTGACTTTCCTATTCTGGTGTTTTTGGGGAGCCATGATACTTTGTGTATATTACGGGATATGTTGTTATAGACGCCTTCATTTTAGTACTCTAGTTATGATCGGGTCATTTACTCGGGCGTGTGGCCCAAGCTTTTGTATTTGCTTATTGTAATGTATTATGTAACCTAAACTAAACTGTTGTATTACGTTGTAGTGACTGTTGACCGACAGCGTATTCGGTCCCCTTTATTGTGTACTTATCATTGATGTAAGATAAGTTCTTTTGGGTTTGCACTTTCTTTTCAAATTGGGTTGAGTAAATTCTTTCCTTAACTTATAAAAACAAAATTTTGGGCAACCGTTTTTCTGAAATATAGGGTGGTTTGTGATGCTGAGAATCATCCATCTATAATCCCCATTACTATTGATGTATCGGGCTGGCCACCCCTTATTTTGGTGAGAGGATTGTCACAAATGGTATCAGAGCATCAAGTTCTAGAGTATTTAGGATCTATGCGGACTTGTCACGTTCTACCGTAGCGTTCTTTGATATAGAGATTAATATTAGGATTGTTTTGTTGCCTATGCTTACGATCTTCTGTAAAATACATTGTTTTAAATAGTATCCTAATTATATTGTTTCTTTATCTCAGATCCCGCCTAGGAGAGGTCACCCCGCTAGAAGGAATAGATTTTTAGAAGAGGAGGTAGATCCTCCCCCCCCCCCCCCCCCCAAGGAACTATAAAGGCTGCTGAAGTGGCAAATATTGTGGCCCAAGCGGTCAACACAGTGATGACTGTCGTGGTTAAGCAAATGCCACAAGCTCAACAACAATGATCTCAGGATGTACAAGCTCCTATTGGACCTTCTCCATGGGAGAGAGTTAGGGAATCCTTTTTAAAGGGTCATCCCCCAAAATTTCAAGGAAGTTCGGATGTCATAGTATCTAATCAGTGGAAAAAGGATATGCAGCGCCATCTTCGAATGGTGGAGTGTAGTGAGGAAAGAAAACAAATCCTTGCTACCTTTAAACTCATTGGAGATGCACTACATTGGTGGGATTCCATGACTACGCCAGAGAAGAGGGATGTTATAACTATCAATGATTTTTGGGTTCTTTTTGATCGGAAGTACTTCCCTCCCGCAGTTCAAAGGGAGATGAGAAGAAAACTTCAGGATGTGGTGCAAGGTGAGAGATCAGTTGCAGAATATGAAGAGGAGTTCACCTGGTTGGAAAGTTTTTTATTGGACGAGGTGACTCCAGAAGAGAGGAAAATATCGAAGTTCATGGGAGGTTTGCACTGGAGGATACATCAACATTTGCTGGGCAATTCCGCTTTGCAGACTTTTTGAGACGTAATGAATGCGGCGTTACTTCATTGCCAAGAACATCGGCTGTATGTCTAGAGTAGCAAGAAGGATACAATGATGGGGCAAGGGGGAAAACCTGGAGGTAATGGGTTTGGAGGAGGAGTATTTCCTTCGTCCCAATCTTCGGGAAATAAGCAAAAAGAAAGGGATACCCAGCAAGGGGACTTGTCAAAAAGGCAACGCTTTGGTGGGTTTAATGTGGGTGGCAGTAATGTTAGGCAGGGTCAAGGTACCCCGTAACCGCAACAAGCAGGTAGAGGTGGAAACAGGGGTAGAGGCCACCCGGGCCAAGGCTTCGGGCAGATTCTAAATAATCAAAGCCGAAACCAAGAGAATGTGATGAATCGATGCTTTCAATGCGAAGAGTTGGGTCACTACAGGAGGGCGTATCCTTAGTTGATTGGGGGACAATTTCCTAGAGTTCCACAGCAGCTACAGGCTCATTTACCGCCACAAGTACCTAATTCGGTTGTCCCTCCACAACAGGGACAGCTACAATATGGGGGTGTTTATCATATTCACAATGTTATGCTTCCTCCAGCTCCACCGGCACTGCCAGCTATTGAGGGTAATCTAACACTCCATAATTTTGAGGATTTAATATTTAATTATTTTTGGGAGTGATAAAAATATTTAACTTAGAGAAACTTAAATTCATGAGTTGGAGAATTTATTTGAGTGAGCCGAATTAATTATAATTGGCGACTTTAAGTTTAATTGTTCAAATTAATGTGTGTCGCATTTTGAGGTCGAAATTTAGAATGTCAAAAGGTATTTTGGATGGCAATTCCGAGTGCGCGGTTGCGTTCGGATGGGTCGAAATAGTCAGAAAAGAGTACCCGGGGGTAGTAATTGGGTCTCGGGGTATTATTGGGTATAGCCGGGCCCACACGGGGTGAGTTGGGCCATTTTAATTAGGCCCAGATGGCCAAAAACGGGATTAAGGGTTGTAACCTAATTTGGGGGAAGTGTTAAACGACAGTAAACACAATTCCAGACCTAGGGTTTGAGAGAGGCACAAAGGAAAGCAAATCAAAAGCAATTGGGAGTCTTTTGGAGCCAAATTAAAGGGTTAATTTGGGGTGTTCTTCATAAACCAATCTCTACACCAATGGAATTAGACCCTACGAACAATTTCAGGCAAGTGGTTAACTGTTGTAATTACTAAATTTATGATAATTAATTCATATAATAGTGATGTGTAAATCAAAATTCGTTTTGGGTGTGTAACAAAAATTTAAATTGGATTTTTAAAAATTGATATACCTTAATGGGATTAAGGGGGAGATTGATCGTGTTTATGATTCTAGAATGTAGAGGAATGAATCGTATGTTAAAACCAGTAAGATTAAATGGTTAATTACCGTTAATATGAATGAAATTTGTATTGGAGATTTGAAACCCTGATAATACCCAAATCGGGAAAACGTTGGAATAAATGGTTATTGATGATTAATTAAGGTCTGTGGGATGTTTAGACCCTTTTCTTATGTGGAGAATATGTTATTTGTATTTGGGTAAGGGTTTAGATTTAGAATCAAAGCTTTAGGTTTCGTCTATGGCGGACAGTAGGCTGGAGAGGACGAATACTAGAACGATCGATCGATCGACCCAGGGGTTCGATCGATCGATGATGCAGAAATCTGGGCAGTTCGGCCAGTTAGTTATATAAAGGGAAATTTATTTGAAAGTTAAGTTTCATACATTAATAAGTGATAAATAATTATGAAACAAATATTCCTAGCAATTATGGAAGAAAGTAATTAGGACTAGGATGAATTTATGTGGTGCACTTTAAGGATGGATTTGAGAAATTGTATTCCAAAATAATGAGATACGGATCAAGTGGGCAAGTCCGGGTATGTTGATAATTATAGGTAAATATAATTGGGGAAATTATGGAGATGAATGTGTGACACATTGTGGGAGAAAATGTGGGAATGAAATTATGAGATGTAAAAATGGATCGAGTGAGTGAGTCCGGGTATGTTGGTTAAATGACACCAAAGTATTATATTAATTATTGGCAGAGTAAATTAATTTGGAGTCGAAACATAGACTCGGGAAGTATTAAGGCATAGGCCAAGTGAGCGAGTCCGGGAATAATGGTTGGGTGACACCAAGTTATTAAATTAATGGATGTGTTAATTAATTTAATTAGAGTCGGATTGTAGACTCAGATAGGTATTAAATTAATGGGTGTAATAATTAATTTAATTAGAGTCGGACGATAGACTCGGGGAGGTATTAAATTAATAGGTGTGTTAATTAATTTAATTAGAGTCGGACGATAGACTCGGGGAGGTATTAAATTAATGGGTGTGTTAATTAATTTAATTAGAGTCGGACCATACACTCGGGGAAAGTATTGTATTAATTGATGTGTGAATTAATTATATTCGAGTCGGACCATAGACCCGGGAAGATGATAAATTTATTAAGTGAGAAAATTATTATGTTGAGTCGGGCCACAGACTCAGGATATTACAGGCTAGTGTACGGGATTTTGAGTACACGGTAAAGCCGAGGTTTATCTTATATATATATACGGTGTGTGATAGTATATATATATGTGTATATATTGTGTGTGCTATTAAATATCAGTGATTAGATATTTACTTAATTTATATACTCTAGTGCTATCAAGAGAGGTTGCGCGATGTGGGTGAATCCCCTAGCTTGAGGAGTAGAGCCAGTATATCCCCAGGTCATAGCGTCCGATATATGGGTGAGGGATTTATCTCACTTTAAGGTAAGGAATATGACTGCCTCCACTTTGTTTATATTTTGGGACAGGTTGGTGAGCGATTCCATCTTGGGTAACTAGGTTATGTGAGCACACCTAGTGAGATGGCACTTTAGAGGAAATCATCCGGCGAGGGTATACTCGAAGGGATGGATATATGTATGTTATATGTGTGGATGTTTTAGTAAATGTACGTATATAATGGTATTCAATATTATATGCGGGTAATATCAAGTGTGTGATGTATTTACTTTATATAACTTATGAAACGGTTATATGCTACTATTTAAGAAGGAATTAATTAAGTTAATTATGAGATAACTTATAATTTAAGGATCATTATACTCGGGTTAGAGTAGTATGGCAAGGGGAGGTTATACCAGGACTAGTTGGACGGAGTAGTACAACTAGGTGGGGGCAAGGTAACCGTTAGGTGTGCACAATAGTGGAGGGGGTAGAATGTCCACAAGGGAGTGCGACACTAACTTAAATATGAAGCGCATTCATGCATTTTAAATTACTGCTGTTAATTCACTTGCTAAATATTTTCAAAATGTTTGGGTTCTAACCCTTCCTATAAAACTATTTTCAAAACTTTTTAGGTGTCCAGCCACAGGGACACCAGGATTGATATTCTATTCCAGGGACAATGGAGCTACGACATATGTGGATGCTAGTAGGAATTTGGATTAGACGCATCGCTTATTCATTCCTAGAGTAGGAGTCACTCATCAGTTTCAGTTTTATTTAGGGCATGTCGCCCAGACTTTCAGTTCAGTTTTTAGATTTGTTTTATTCCGGTGTTAAATATTTGTATTGGATTATTCACTTTGGTGGCCGATGGTTTATTTGGCAAGTTGTGTAATTAATTATTCAGTTGAGTTTTATTCAGTTGAGTTTTATTCAGTTGTGTGAATGGTTTATATGTATTTCCGCATGTACTGTTTTGTATAATCAAAAAGTTAAAATTGGCACCAGCATTTTGGAATGCTAGGTGGTTAGTAAGATTTTAAAAAGTTTTCGACAGTGATGCTAAGGATGAACCAACTGGGATTCCTATTTTAATTTGGTATAGGACTGATCACCCGGTATTTTATTAGGTGGGGTGTCTCAAATGGTATCAGAGCATCAGGTTCTAGTGTCCTTAGGATCTGTGCATCTTTTCACGTTTCAACTTAGCAATCTTTGAGGATTGTTGTATTCTCACTTGTATGCGCATATACGTTCTTTTGCCAAATTTATGTTTGAGAGTGAACTCATACGATTCGATTCTCATTCCAGATGCCGACCAGGAGAGGGAACAGCTAGGGCAGCAGGGGGAGATGAAACTAGGGACGCTCATCAGGAGCAAGGGTTACCGCAGCAACAACCAGAGATGATTTTGGCAGCACAGGAAGTTGAAGTGAAGGTGGTCGCAATGGCAGGGTACTTTTCACAAAATCAGCCACAAGTGTTAGGGGCGCCAAATGTTCAGGCTCGCCCGGGGGTCGTCAGGGTGGCAGCAAGTACGAGAGATTTTTCAAGAGTGGGCATGATATCCAGCGTCATCTACGCATGAGAGATTGCGATGAGGTGCGGAAGCAAATGCTAGCCACTTTAGTTTAGTGGGAGCAGTGCTACAGTGGTGGGAGTCGATCACCACAATTGAGGAAAGGGATACACTAGTTATTGAAAAGTTTTGGGTGTGGTTCGACCGCAAGTATTTTCCTCCAGTGGTTGAGACCGAAATGAGGAGAAATTTTAGAGAGGTGACTCGGGGAGACCGTTCAGTGGTCGATTACGAGGAAGAATTCACTCGGTTAGAAAATTTTGTACCGGATGAGGTAAGAAATGAAGAGATAAAGAAAGACGGGTTTATGGATGGGTTAGTGTGGAGAATCAGACAACATTTAATGGGTAATTCCGCATTAGTAGGTTATACTAATGTCGATAACGCAGCACTCCGGCACTATCAGGAATATCGCTTCCACGTGAAAGGAAGCGAGAGGGGAGTGGGAACTAGCCAGTCGGATAAGGCAGGAGGGGAAAATACCAGTGGGGTATCCCAGCAGCAGATTGGGGGAGATCAGGGGAAGGATTTTCGGCAGGGAAATTATGCCAAACGATTTAGAACTGGAGGCTATCGGCAGGATGGCCAAGAATTCCAACAAGGTCGGCATGGAAGGGACTAGTGGCAGGGTGAATGTATTAGAAGGTGTTTTGTTTGTGGAGAAAGCGAGACACATAAAGAGAGATTGTCTTAAGCTAGGCAAGGGTCAACTACAGGACGAGGTCCTAGATGTAAATCCACTACAGCAAGTCATGGGCGCATTCGGGAAGGTAGAAGATGCTCCGAAATCCAAGGATCATCCGTTGCAGCTAGAGTATGGAGGTAATTATTTTTACCCTATGGGCATGGGATATATTTTTGAGTGACAAGGAGGATGTCACAATATCGGTTGGATAGCGATGGAATTTAACTATTGTGGATAGTGGTGTTAAGTTTTGGTGTTCGCGACACCATGAGATGATTAGTACTAGGTATCACCTGAGAGGGTGTATCACCTATATATATGTGCGTATATATGTTGTATTACGTGGTGCGATAGGCACATAGTGAGGTTTTGTGTTCTCACATTTTATCCCGGTAAGTAGGGATGTTTACTAAAGTGAATCAGGGTGGTTAGAATTATGTTCGAGCAAAGAGAGATAGCTCGGGTTTTATTCTATGCAAGGACTAGTGATGGTAAGGGCACGACATTTTATGTTGTCCTTGGTAGCATAAGGGTAAGCGTATATACTTTTGTGTTAAGAGACAAGTATTTAGGGGTACGTGCTATGGACTGAGGGTCTAACGGATCTCAACGACCGACAATGCTAGGTAGTAGTGTATCGGGGGGGGGGGGGGGGTTCCTTGTTTGGATTTCGCTTTGCGAGACATCCCACGCATGAAACTTAGCGCAACATTGGAAAGTGAGAAGATGTCTGGTCGTTAGTACATGTGTTAGGTACCCCGGGCAATAGATATATATGTAGATATACATGTTTGATTTGACTACGGGTTCGAAGTTATATTATGGGTTACGACTAGCATAGTCAGGTAACTTTCGTGCGGTAAAGCGCGGGGATAGGTTGTGTGGGCAACCGAGTTAATTAAGGAAAATTTCATGCGGTTAAGCACGGGTATAGGGTGTATGGGTGCCCTGGTTAATTTAAATTGATACTTGTGTAATGTACGGTTAGAAGCGAATGGGATAAATATAGCGAACTTAGAGGCACATGACTAGAGAGTAATATGCGAAGTTTGGAACATTACGCTAATTTTAATTTCGAGGACGAAATTCCTTTGTAAGGGGGGGAGTAAGTAACACCCCGTAATTTTGAGGATTTAATATTTTATTATTTTTGGGAGTGATAAAAATATTTAAATTGGAGAAACTTAAATTCATGAGTTGGAGAATTTATTTGAGTGAGCCGAATTAATTATAATTGGCGACTTTAAGTTTAATTGTTCGAATTAATGTGTGTCGCATTTTGAGGTCAAAATTTAGAATGTCAAAAAGTATTTAGGATGGAAATTTCGAGTGCGCGGTTGTGTCCGGATGGGTCAAGATAGTCAGAAAAGAGTACCCGGGAGTAGTAATTGGGTCTCGGGGTATTGTTGGGTATAGCCGGGCCCACACGGGGTGAGTTGGGCCATTTTAATTAGGCTCAGATGGCCAAAAATGGGATTAAGGGTTGTAACCTAATTTGGGGGAAGTGTTAAACGGCAGTAAACACAATTCCAGACCTAGGGTTTGAGAGAGGCACAAAGGAAAGCAAATCAAGAGAAATTGAGAGTCTTTTGCAGCCAAATTAAAGGGTTAATTTGGTGTGTTCTTCATCAACCGATCTCTACACCAAAAGAATCAGGCCCCACGAACAATTCCAGGCAAGTGGTTAACTGTTGTGATTCCTAAATTGACAATAATCAATTCATATCATAGTGATGTGTAAATCAAAATTCGTTTTGGGTGTGTAACCAAAATTTAAATTGGGTTTTTAGAAATTGATATACCTTAATGGGATTAAGGGGGAGATTGATCGTGTTTATGATTCTAGAATGTAGAGGAATGAATCGTATGTTAAAACTAGTAAGAGTAAATGGTTAATTACTTTTAATATGAATGAAATTCGTATTGGAGATTTGAAACTCGGATAATACCCAAATCGGGAAAACGTTGGAATAAATGGTTATTGATGATTAATTAAGGTCTGTGGGATGTTTAGACCCTTTTCTTATGTGGAGAATATGTTATTTGTATTTGGGTAAGGGTTTAGATTGAGAATCAAAGCTTTAGGTTTCGTCCATGGCTGACAGTGGGCTGGAGAGGATGAATACTGGAACGATCGATCGATCGACCCAAGGGGTTCGATCGATCGATGAAGCAGAAATCTAGGCAGTTCGTCCAGTTGGTTATATAATGGGAAATTTATTTGAAAGTTAAGTTTCATACATTAATAAGTGATAAATAATTATGAAACAAATATTCCTAGCAATTATGGAAGAAAGTAATTGGGAGTAGGATGAATTTATGTGGGGCACTTTATGGATGGATTTGAGAACTTGTATTCCAAAATAGTGAGATACGGATCAAGTGGGCAAGTTCGGGTATGTTGATAATTATAGGTAAATATAATTGGGGAAATTATGGAGATGAATGTGTGACACATTGTGTGCGAAAATGTGGGAATGAAATTATGAGATATAAAAATGGATCGAGTGAGTGAGTCCGGGTATGTTGGTTAAGTGACACCAAAGTATTAAATTAATTATTAAGAGAATAAATTAATTTGGAGTCGAAACATAAACTCGGGAAGTATTAAGGCATAGGCCAAGTGAGCGAGTCCGGGAATAATGGTTGGGTGACACCAAGTTATTAAATTAATGGATGTGTTAATTAATTTAATTAGAGTCGGATTGTAGACTCGGGTAGGTATTAAATTAATGGGTGTAATAATTAATTTCATTAGAGTCGGACGATAGACTCGGGGAGGTATTAAATTAATAGGCGTGCTAATTAATTTAATTAGAGTCGGACGATAGACTCGGGGAGGTATTATATTAATGGGTGTGTTATTTAATTTAATTAGAGTCGGACCATACACTCGGGGAAAGTATTGTATTAATTGAGGTGTGAATTAATTATATTCGAGTCGGACCATAGACTCGGGAAGATGATAAATTTATTAAGTGAGAAAATTAATTATGTTGAGTCGGGCCACAAACTCAGGAAATTACAGGCTAGTGTACGGGATTTTGAGTACACGATAAAGCCGGGGTTTATCTTATATATATATATACGGTGTGTGATAGTATATATATGTGTATATATTGTGTGTGCTATTAAGTATCAGTGATTAGATATTTACTTAATTTATATACTCTAGTGCTATCAAGGGAGGTTGCGCGATGTGGGTGAATCCCCTAGCATGAGGAGTAGGGCGAGTATATCCCCAGGTCATAGCGTCCGGTATATGGGTGAGGGATTTATCTCACTTTAAGGGAAGGAATATGACTGCCTCCACTTCGTTTATGTTTTGGGACAGGTTGGTGAGCGATTCCAACTTGGGTAACTAGGTTATGTGAGCACACTTAGTGAGATGGCACTTTAGAGGAAATCATCCGGCGAGGGTATACTCGAAGGGATGGATATACATATGTTATATTTGTGGATGTTTTAGTAAAGGTACGTATATAATCGTATTTAATATTATACGCGGGAAATAATAGAGTGTGTGATGTATTTACTTTATATAACTTGTGACACGGTTATATGCTAATATTTAAGAAGGAATTAATTAAGTTAATTGTGAGATAACTTAAATTCAAGGATCATTATACTCGGTTTAGAGTAGTATGGCAAGGGGAGGTTATACCAGGACTAGTTGGACGGGGTAGTACAACTAGGTGGGGGTCAAGGTAACCGTTAGGTGTGCACAATAGTGGAGGGGTGAGAATGTCCACAAGGGAGTACGACACTAACTTAAATATGAAGCGCATTCATGTATTTTAAATTACTACAGTTAATTCACTTGCTAAATATTTTCAAAATGTTTTGGGTTGTAACCCTTGCTGTAAAACTATTTTCAAAACCTTTTTGGTGTCCAGCCACAGGGACGCCAGGATTGATATTCTATTCCAGAGATAATGGAGCTGCGACATATGTGGATGCTAGAAGGAATTTGGATTAGACGCATCGCTTATTCATTCCTAGAGTAGGAGTCACTCATCAGTTTCAGTTTTATTTAGGGCATGTCTCCCAGACTTTCAGTTCAGTTTTCAGATTTGTTTTATTCCGGTGTTGAATATTTGTATTGGATTATTTCACTTTGGCGGCCGATGGTTTATTCGGCAAGTTGTGTAATTAATTATTCAGTTGAGTTTTATTCAGTTGTGTGAATGGTTTATATGTATTTCCGCATGTACTGTTTTGTATAATCAAAAAGTTAAAATTGGCACCAGCTTTTTGGAATACTAGGTGGTTAGTAAGATTTTAAAAGGTTTTCGACAGTGATGCTAAGGATGAACCAACTGGGATTCCTGTTTTAATTTGGTATAGGACTGATCACCCGATATTTTATTAGGCGGGGTGTCACAAGTAAGTTTCTCATTCAGGGGTACGTGGGTCGCGTATTGTTTGATATGGGTGTGACACACTCATTTATTTTTAGAAGTTTTGCTCAGTCTACAGAGTTGATTAAATCTGCGGAGAGTACCTTCACTAGTGTTGAGTCTACTATGGGTGATGGTTCACTCATTTTCTTTATTTGTAAACGGATAGGAATAAATTTTGGTAACTTATGTTTTGAGGCCGATTTGCTCGTCCTTGACATGGTCGGGTATGATGTAATCCTAGGTATGGATTGTCTAGTGAAGTATCATGCGATAGTTAATTGCTATGGGAAGAGTATAGTTTTTTCCATTCCGGGGCAAGAAATGTTTTTAGTGGTTATGCCTCATTCAGAAGGAGGTACTAGCTCTTACTTGTATTGTATTGCAGAGGAGACTTTTCGGGATGTAGTTGCTTCCTTAGATTCGATTCCAGTTGTTAGAGATTTCTAAGATCTTTTTCGGGAAATACCCGGTTTGCCTCCGAGTCGGGAGATCGAATTTGTCATTGATTTTGCATCGGGAACTCGACCAATTGCGAGAGCTCCGTATCATATGGCTCCTGTTGAGATGAGAGATTTAAGGGATCAGATTCAAGACTTTCTAGAGCAAGGGTTTATTAGGCGAAGCATGTCGCCGTGGGGCGCTTCGGTGTTGTTTGTGAAGAAAAGGGACAGTTCTCTCCGATTGTGTGTTGACTATAGAGAGCTAAATAAATTCACCATCCGGAACAAATACCCATTGCCTCGGATTGATGATTTATTTGATCAACTTAGGGGAGAGTCGTACTTCTCTAAGATATATTTGAGGATGGAGTATCACCAGTTGCGGATACGAGAGCAAGATGTGTACAAAACCGCTTTCCTAATGAGATATGGGTCCTATGAATTTTTGGTTATGCCTTTTGGACTAACCAATGCTCCTGCCGTGTTTATGGATCGTATTAATAGAGTATTCTGAGACTTCCTAGACCAGTTTGTCATCGTGTTCATTGATGATATTCAAGTGTATTCTCAAACAGATTCTGACCATGCTACTCGTTTATGGTTGGTCCTGAAAAGGTTGAGGGATAACCAATTGTATGCCAAGTTCGAGAAGTACGGTTTTTGGTTGCAGGAAGTGCAGTTTCTGGGTCACATTGTGACAGCCCAGGGTATTTCGATGGACCCAAGCAAAGTGGTTGCGGTGAGGGAGTGGGGTCAGCCCACGAAACCTACCGAGATTCGTAGTTTTCTGGGTTTGGCGGGCTATTACCGCCGGTTTATCAAGGGTTTCTCTAAAATTTAACCCGAAAAGGGGTGAGGTTTATTTGGGATAATTCTTGTCAGTCGGCTTTTGACGAGCTCAAGGATAGGTTGACTTATGATCCAGTCCTTGCATTACCAAGGCCAGGATTGGAATATTTAGTCTTTATCGACGCATCTCTACTAAGAATTGGAGGTGTACTTCAACAAGAGAGACGGGCTATTTCTTATGCTTCTCGCAAGCTAAAGACTCATGAAAAGAATTATCCAGTGCATGACTTGGAACTTGCCGTAGTTATTTTTGTCTTGAAGATTTGGAGGCATTATTTCCGGGGGAGAAATTTAGTCTCTTCACGGACCACAAATCGTTATAGTATTTATTTTCACATAGAGATTTAAATATGTGACAACGCCGGTGGTTAGAGTTTGTGAAAGACTATCAATTCGATATCCACTATCACCCGGGCAAGCCGAATGTGGTGGCCGATGCTTTGAGCAGAAAGCTCGAGGGGGAGTTAGCGGAGGTATGGAAAGCTAAATAGAAGGAGCTTAGTCAGGAGAATGTAGTTGCTAGGGCATTTATGTCGGTGTTGGCCGTTACTCCTACTATTGTGGAAAGGGTGTTAGAGGCTCAAGGAAGGGATAAAGGTTGTCAGGACCGTATACGCCGATTGCTGATCGAGGGAGCAGAATCCTTCTCTATAAGTTCGGAGGGTGGATTACGTTTCCACGGGAGACTTATCATCCCTAACGAAGGGGATTTAAGACTGGCCGTGATGACAAAATCTCATGGGTCTAAATTTTCAGTTCATCCTGGTGGGGACAATATGTACCAAGACATGCGTCGTCAGTATTGGTGGGCGGGCATGAAGCGGAATATTTCTGAGTTCGTGTCCCAATGTGAAACTTGTGAATTGATGAAAATAGATCATCAGCGGCCAACGGGTTTGTTGCAACCCTTGGAAATTCTGATGTGGAAGTGGGAGAGTATATCGATGGATTTCATCACAGGCTTGCAAACATCACAAAATGGTCAGGATTCTATTTGGGTCATCATTGATCGTTTGACTAAGTCGGTGCATTTCCTAACGGTACGCACCGATTATAATACTGCTCGCTATGCCCAGTAATTTATTTCGGAGGTTGTTAGACTCCATGGGGTGCCAATAAATATAGTCTCCGACATAGATAAGATATTTGTTTCCCATTTTTTGCAAAGTTTCCAAGAATCCATGGGAACCGAATTGAAATTAAGTACTTCTTATCACCCTCAAACAGATGGGAAAACAGAAAGAGTCAACCAAATGTTGGAGGATATGCTCCGAATGTGTGTGCTTGATTTCAAAGGTGGTTGAGAATAATATCTCCCTTTGGTCAAATTTGCCTATAATAATTCGTACGAATTTACTATTGGGATGGCGCCCTACGAAGCACTTTATGGACGGCCTTGTCGATCGCCCACTTGTTGGTTGGAGGTGGGGGATAATAAGTTTCTTGGACCCGAAATGATCCAGGATACTTCTTCCAAGATTGAACTCATCCGGAATCGCATTTAAATAGCTCAAGATCGCCAAAAGAGTTATGCCGATGCGAATATAAGGCATATAGAGTTGGAAATTGGAGATCAAGTCTTAGTGCGAGTATCGCCAATGAAAGGTATAAAGCATTTTGGGAAGAAAGGGAAGCTTGCGCCGCGCTACGTTGGACCTTTTCCCGTTGTTGACAAGGTAGGTCCAGTGGCGTATCAACTTGCCTTACCGGAACACCTACAATAACTCCATGATGTGTTTCATGTTTCCTCTTTGAAGAAGTAAAAGAGTTGTGAAGGATCCCTTTGGCACATTCATTTAGAAGATGTCGATTTGCAACCCGATATTTCGTATGAAGAACAACCAGTTGCAATCTTAGAGAATATAGAGCGTAAATTCAGATCGCGAGTGGTGCCCTTGGTGCGAGTTCAATGGATTCATCACGACGCCAAGGAATCAACATGGGAACGTGAGGATGATACGCGGGGTAAATATCCACATCTCTTTATACAAGGTACTTCTGAATTTTGAGGGAAAAATTTCCTCATAAGGGGGGGAGTATGTAACAACCCTCGCTTTTGAGAAATTATTTTATATTAATGTACTATGTGAAGTAATTATATATAATGTTGGAAACTGGAGTAGATATTAATTGAATAAGTTGGAAGTAAATATTTACTAGATTGTTGCATATTTACTATATGTGTAAGTAAATATCATCATGTTGCGTTTTATAGTGTCATATGATTTAAATGACATTTATGACTTAAATGAAACCGAAACTTGAAATAATTTATAAAATTGTCGGATGCCAATTTAGAAGGTGTAGTTAGTCCTGAAATGTGCGAGATAGTCAAAATGAGTGCCATATTGTATTTTTATGTTTCGGTCACTTTTGACTGGTTTTAACATAAATGTGTAGTTGCGAGTCATTTTAATGTGGTATTAACCATTTAAGTTGGGAATTAAGGAGAAAGCCATGATTTAAGTCTTGCATTTCATTTATTTCTCTTTAGTGTATTTACTAAACCTAGAGAGAAAGAGAGAAGAAGAGAACTTGTGGAGATAAGAGATAGATTGAAGATTGAGGCTTGGGATTGTTGCTACCACAAAGAAATATGAGATTTCTACATCAAGGCAAGTTTTCTACTTGCTAATATGTGATCTAAGATGAATAATTTGTATTGATTGTTATGGATTGATTTTGGTTTAACAATTTTAGGGCTTTAAATGGATTTGTAGGTTTTGAATCCTTGAAAGTTGATTTAGATATTTATTGATGTAAATCATAGTTGTTAGATGCATTTATGATTAGTTGTTTGCCATAAATGATCTTGGTTTGGGTAGAAATGAGTTGGGAGAATTTGGAGTACAAAACTCCATAACCAAAAGTAGAATTTTTGGGCCGGGAGAATCGATTCGCCCCTAGCGAATCGATTCGCCATAGGGACAACTTACAGGTCTGAGTGGACCGAATCGATTCAGCCTGTCCAAATCGATTCGTCAATTATGCAGAAAGTTAGGTTTACTTATTCGAATCGATTCGGCTGGTCCGAATCGATTCGGCCAGGGCGAATCGATTCGTCCACGGGGAGAATGGATTCGGAAATCCTGCAGTTTTGAGTTATTTTTCTAACTCAATTTCGATCCTTTTTCTTTAGGCTTAAGACTTAGGAACCTTCTTGTATGAAGTATACTTAGAGTCCTAGAGTCCTAGATGTGTTAGTTAACTACCCTACATTAGAAATGGTTCATATGGGGGTTATTTCGGGGGTATACAAATTGATGTTAGGTAATCCTTTTCCTTTAGTTAATGATATGAGTCTAGGAGTTGTACAGTCATATTAGGAGAGTTTAGAAGCTCAATTGAGATATGATAGTCTTGATGGTTTATAATAACACCACAAAAGCATGTTGGGAGAATAAATTGATAGTTTATTCATTCATTTAGGTTATAATGATGACATAAGTTACGTATGACTCCGGATAAAATGTGATGTATCTATTAAAAAGGAAATGAAATTGGTATAATTTACTTAATCATGGAAATGGTAAATGGTAATTTACTTAAACACACCTCTCTAAATTACATCATAAGGGAAGTTTTCGCGTGAGGTGAAGTCCCCTGGCTAATGAATGCAGGGTGAATATAGTCCTAGGCCATATGAACGTTTATTATATGTTTCTTCTGCGCTAGTGAGGTAATTCTGGGTGTGGTTATGACTCACTCACAGGCATATGGCCACTTCCCGACGTCTTGCATTGTAGGTGCCCAGGTTGTCTTGGTTGATAGGCCCTAGAAGATGATGGTCATTTAGGGGCGCACACAGTTGGGAAACCCGAACGGGCGGTCTTAGAATCGTTATATGTATATGAATATACCTATTAGTAATCAAGTGGGACTTGATGTATGAAAAATGCTAGAAAGAGCATATAACAGTGATTATATTCCTGATAAGGAATGGAACGATGAAATGAAACAGTGTAAATGATGGAGGTTTTCATTAATGATATTCATTTATGTCTTCTTGCATAACTAAACTTATGATTATTTTGAATTTCCTTCGTATATGCTTTTAAATTATGTAGGTAGATTCTCATCTTTATTAAGCATGATTAACTGTTCATAACTGTCATACTCTTTATTCATTTGGTGATCATATAAAACTGGTCCCTGACCCGTTCATATTTCTTGTTATGCATTAATCTTGTATCCGCTCAGGTGCTCCGCCACAAGGACGCTTGCATTGACTTTCCTATTTCGATGTTTTTGGGGAGCCGTGATACTTTACGAATATTACGGGATATGTTGTTGTAGACGCCTTCATTTTTATACTCTAGTTATGATCGGGTCATTTACTCGGGCGTGTGGCCCAAGTTTTTGTATTTGCTTATTGTAATGTATTATGTATCCTAAACTAAACTGTTGTATTATGTTGTAGTGACTGTTGGCCAACAGCATATTCGGTTCCCTTTATTGTGTACTTGTCGCTGATTTAAGATAATTTCTTTGGGGTTTCCACTTTCTTTTCAACTTGGGTTGTGTGAATTCTTTCCTTAACTTATAAAAATAAAATTTTTGGCAACCCGTTTTTCTTAAATATAGGGTGGTTATCTCGTATACTTATTGTATTATTATGATGCTGAGAATGATCCATCTATAATTCCCATTATTATTGAAGTATTGGGCTGGCCACCCCTTATTTTGTTGAGCGGGTTGTCACATGATGCTTTGTATTTCATGTTTATTACTTCTAATTCTTTGTCTATTTATCTATTTCGATAAAAACAAGGGGGGAGCAAATTTAAATGGAGTTTTTGATGAGTTTGAGTTATGGGGGAGTATTTGTTTATGAAATACTATGTTTCAAACTCGATGCATCACGAAGGTATATGTTTGTGGTCTCATGTGTGTAGGATTCCCTTTTTCAACATTCAAGACACGCGGATAAAGACGAAGTTTAGGAAGGAGAAGAAGTTTGAAGACAACAAGACTTATGCCATTTTGTTCAAGGGTTGGGAAGGGTGTTAGCACTTTTTCTAATTTGTAATAGGATATTTTGATTATAATTTGGTGTTCGGTCTATTTATTTATTTTTCCCCGGAATATACAAAGGGAGATATTTCTAAGAACAATTTTTCTTTCATTGTTCATACTATAGCTTTAGGCTAGTTTAGCATATCCCTTTACAAATCGTCACATATTATCAAGATGAGCCGAACTCAAGCATTTCCAAGTTTGAAGACTTCCCAACATCCCAAAAGGTATAAAACGAATTTAGAGTTTAAATTAATTCATGAAATTATGTTTGGGATGTTTTGTTTTCATAAAAATGACGAACAAGATTTTTCCTTTGTGAAAACATTTTTTTTTCAAGTCAAGAGGCGGAGTTTATTTTTTGACGTTTGTATTATTGAAATAAATTTTGATGTCCTTTAAATGACATCTTCCTGTCGCTCAAACGAGTTAGGAATCTCATTTGAACGAGATGGTTATATCGTTCGAACGACAATAGATCTCGTTCGAGCGATCAGCCGCCTTAAGGTTGCCATAAATACCTGGTCTATGAACCATTATCTTTTAAGACTTTTGCAAAATACGTTTTTGCATATCAGCCGCAAAATTCTTCAAGTTTTTGGGTTCCAAAATACTTTTTAATTCACAACAACGCATGATTAAAATGATTCTTGTGAATTAGTTTAGAACCCTGGAGAGTTTTGTATCTATTTGCATACACCTAGTGGAGAGGCACTCCATGGCTGACTGGTAATACCTACGAGGATTCATGGCTGGAAAAGGATGACGTTGGGCTGACGAATGTGTGTCATTGGGAGTACTTGTGGGTGTTCCTAGCAGAAGATAGAACTGTGCGTTCATGTGGATTTTCTACGGTTAATCCATTGCAGATTTCATTATGTACATTGTAATTTGCGATTTACTGTTCATAGTGAAATAAAGGTATTACCCGAAAGAATTTTTTACTAAAACTTGGCCTTATCATATTTTCATGTTTGACATATCTGTTTTATCACATAATTGTATCATTAGGATAAAGAAGATAAAATCTATTTAAATTGTCACTTTCACATAATTAAAATTGGTGTTGCATTTTTTTTGTTAAAATAACCCTTTGCGAGTTTCCTCGCTTTCTCATATACTAATATCAAAACCACCTTATCTCGTGTCACCTTCAGAATTAAGGGAATTAAAAGTTCAATTACAAGATATGTTAGACAAGGGTTTTATTGGACCAAGTGTATCCCCTTGGGGTGCTCCAGTGTTATTTGTTAAAAAGAAGGATGGGACGATGATGTTATGTATAGATTATCATGAACAAAATAATGTGACCATTAAGAATAAATAACAATTACCTCGTATAGATGATTTGTTTGACGAACTTCAAGGTTAGGAAGTATTTTCTAAGATTGACCTTAGGTCAGGCTATCACCAATTGAAGATTAAGGAAGATGACATTTCGAAATCAGCTTTCCGTACTTAGATATGGTCATTATGAATGTTGATGTAAAAAACTAGATTACTCTAATAATTTAATCACAGATAAATAAATGAGACAGAATATTTTAAAGTGGTTCAGCCTTATGTGAATGGCCTACGTCCACTGTTATGTTATTGCTGAGTGTTTGGGAATTCTCGATTACAAGTTCTCTCAAGAAATTCCGCTCCCTTTGAATGAGGATGATACAAGGTATTTATAGCCCATAGGCTGTACATGAAAGGGTTGGTACATTAAATGATATACATATGAAAGTGTAATACATTTAATGCAGCGTGTGCGTCAAGATGATAATCATTCAATGAATGGCTGAACTGTTGATTATCTGGAAATTAATGATACGACCGAGATGCAGTTCGAACCGCCTTAGTTGCTCGTTGCTCTGGAGTTCCTCGGAGCGCTGGAATACTTCGAAGTGCTAAAGTTCCTTGGTGTATCCTCGTTGCTCGGAGAGAACATGAGTTGGTCGGGGAAATGAACTTCCTCGTTGCTATTGTGCCACGTAGATTGACACGTGTCTTCGTATTATTCGTCCATATCAGCATATTAATTTTGGTATCAACAGAAGCCCCCAATGTTTCATATTTCGAACTTTGAGGAGTATGGAACATTCTTTCTCGGTATATGGCAATATTAAATGACTTTCCTGGATTTTAGGAGCATTTTCTTTGTATTTGAATTTCCTTCAATATTCGCAGAATCCGCCTTTTTGAATTTTCATAAGCGCTTCGATCTTCGTGCAGTTTTTGTCCTTTTAGCCGCCGGTAATACAATAGTTTCTTTTTCGTAATCATTTCTTTTGCCGCTTCCCAAGGTAAAGTAGTTAAACTTCTTAGGTAACCACACCGTCTTCTACCTTTTCCAATTTTCTGCATTCAAGCTTTCTATTCTCTTTTTCTCTCTTGTGCGTTCATCCTTGTTTTCGTTCGTTGTTGATAGCTCTCTTTTCTTCCTGTAAGCTTTTCTTCCTTCTTATTTTACTCACCATGGTTTATATTATTGAATCTATTGAAAAATTCCGTTCTGATTTTTCCATCCCTTCTTGGGTGATTTTAGAGGAGTTGTCTGAACCTCAAAATTACTTTCGTTTGGCTGAGGGACATTGGTTTCCCAGTCTTTTTATTGCTGAATGTGGGTTTTCCTTTCCACCAAATCCATTATGTTTAGAATTTTGTCAGTACTTCGATGTTGTCCCTGCAAAAATAGCCCCCAATACATGGAGAATAGTTAATGGGGTGCATAAGTTCAATCAAACTCATGGAACTCGTTTAGGAATTCCTGAGATTATGTTTTGCTATAGATGGGCTATTCTAGACGATGTTTATTATTAATAGGGCTCTGGTAGTCAACCTCCCTGATGCCAACAGAGATTATTTTGAAAATGGGGTCATTATAAAAAATTGGCAACATGCCCCTTTGCTCGGAGATGAAGTATATGATGGTCCCAAATTCCCCCTTATGGCAATGGGATAGGTTATTCTGTTTTATTGACTTTCTGAAATTTTGATTTCATCTTGTTTGTGTAAATGCGTGATTGACATTTCAACTTATTTTTGTTTGTAGTTGACAGCAAGAGAAAAACTCCCAAGGAATCAAAGGTAAATATAAGGAAATTGAAACATATCTGGAGTTTGCATCAGAAGGTCGCAGACGAGCATATCAGGTCTGCCTCATATTTGTTGCAGTATAGGAGCTATATGTCATCCTTTACTGCTCGCCCTGTGGTCAGCACCAGTGATCCAGTGCAAATTCTTGAAGACTCTGATCCAGAATCTCATATCCCTTTGAGCCAAAAAATGGGCAAGAGAAGAGTACCTACTCTCTTTGAGGAAAGTTCCTCTGCTGGTGATGGGAAGAAAACCAAGGTTAATGTCCCAAAGGGGACAAAGAAAATTGATGATGCTCCTTCTGTTGCTGTTCAGAAGGTTGCCGAGAAGCTCCCAATGGCTCCTGTGCAGAAAGATGCACCTGTTGAGGTAAACACTATCTCACCAACCAAAAGTTCCTCTTTGGTTGAAGTTGCTGAGAAAGCACCAAGAAGATTGAGGAAATCCTCCTCGGTCAGTATTTCTGGAACCAATCCCCAGCTCCTAGTGGTGGAGATGGTGTTCCAATTATTGTTCCTCCAAGCTCTACGACGATCTTGGCAAAATTTTCACCTATCCCCGAGGTGCAAGGTACTAAAGAAGACCTTACTCGAGATGTGGTTACTTCTCTGGCTTCTCGTCATTTGGCTTCAGTAAGTATCTACACTCTGAGCTTTTTATATTTTCCTTTGTTGTTTCCCAATTTTATTTCTGATTTCATTTTCCTCTTTTGATTGCAGTTGACAAGCTGTTTCAATTTAATCCTTAAAAAGGATGAAGCGATCAAGGCTTCTTGCTCCTCGTCCACTGTAGAGGGAGCACTGGAGAAAGCTATTAAATGTGTGAGTGAGTCCCGTCAGAAGTATAACGAGGATAAAACTGAATGGGAAAAGAAATTGGCTGCGTCTGATGCAGAGAAGGTACAACTGGGTAATAAGGTGAAGGATTTGGAGAGAGAGAATAAAGACTATGCCGAGCAACTTTCAGGCTTTGTGGAGCTTAAAAATAAAATGAAATCAGCTGAAGAAGAGTTGACCCTTCTACGAGAGGTAAATCATCAGAAAGAGGAGGTGGAAAACAAATTGAAGGCCGCCGAGAATCTTGTGTCCGAGAAACTATCCTCGGAGAAGATGAAGAGAAAAACAGCTGTGAAGACGTCCTTTAAAACTGGTTGGGACAAAGGATGGGACAGGGGAGTGGCAGCCATGACGACCCAAGTGAAATATGGAAGTTTGAAATATTTTCATGAGGGTTGCAGCACTGCAGGAGTTGAAGGTGAACGAGGACTCCGAGCTATTTCAACAACATCTCCCTGGTCCTCCTCCAGTTATTGAAGATGAGTCTTCAGACGAAGCTGCATCTAAAGAATCTTCAATGACAGTGGGTGATCAAGTCCTTGTTCCACCACCCAACCAGATAGCCACCGAGGAGATTTCGTCGTTGCCTGCTCCTCCAGAACAAGTCCCAGCTTCTAATAATCAGACCATTGTTCCTACCGAGCAACCGAGCTCCTCATCCCAGCCTCCCGAGAAAGTCTTGGGAGACTAGGAAAATGTGTGAAGTTGTTCGGTACTCTTTTTATGTTTCTCTTTGACTTATCCTCTTTACTCAAAACGATGTAATCTTGTTTGATGATGTAATAAAATCACATCTTTCTGCATTTTGTCTTCTTTTTGATGATTGATTTTTCTTTCTTTGTTAGTTTGTGGCTAGAATGGAACTGATATCTTCTCATGATACAAAGCTGATGCAGCAATGCCGTGAATATTATAAAGCTGGTCATACAAATTTGAGTGTATCAGAAATTGCTGACATCTTGGGTCATGATGCTTCAGAACAGGCAGTTGATGCTTATCGATACCTGAAGGATTTATTGAACCGAGCTGTGGCCAATAATGTGGTATACTATGAGTTAATCGAGGAACTTCATTATTCCTTAGAAGATTTACAACATCAACATAATGAATCAACTGCTTTGCTGCACAAGGAGTATGAAAATAGATATCAACAGCTTTCTTCTGAAACAGGCCATAAAAAGATCCTTCCTGGATACGATATTAGGGAGAGAACCCTGAAAGGTGAAGTTGAAGCCTGTAGGCAGATTGCTGAGTTGCTGGAACAAGAGAACAATAGTTTGCAGAAAAAGTTGGCACAGTATGAGTCTGCAGCTTCATCTTCCACTGCTTTAATACCAGTTACCGATGAGGGTTTCTCGTTCCTAGAGGCCGAGAATGCCAAATTAAGGCAAGAGTTGGATACTCTAAGAAGATCTGGTATTTCCACTACTGCTCGGGGACGAGGAAGAGGGTCTCGTGGGCAAGGAAAAGCTGTTCAAAATGTTGTCGAGGAGCAAAATTCTCCACCTGCTCGGAGTCGATCAAGAGTTCTCAGCCGTAATGTTGAAGAATCTCGTACTCTGTCAACATTGGAAACTCAAGCATACCAATTGAATGCCAAAGATCGGGCTTTATCTTAAATGTCCAAGAGAAATCTATCTTTGGAAGATCAACTTACTACAACGAAGTCTGCTTTGAATGATAAAGATGTTTTTGCCAGGAACCTTCACGAACAATTGGATAGATTAACCTTCCAATTCCATAAACAGCCCAGGGAATTTTGGATGGCAGGATACAATGAAGCCCTTGTTCATTTAGATGCTCTTATTGAACATGCCAATAATGAAGGTTATAAGCAGGGGTGGTTGAACGCCCTGGGTGTACTAAAATTGGATCAAGGGCATTTTTTATGGGATTATCATGCTCCAGGGTTACGAGACTTGCCTGTGCCACCTTTCAAATTGGACATGGAATGGATCCCAGCTCGTTCCATTCCTCGGAGTTTAATTTCAAAATATCTTGGTGACTATAGTCTTCATTCTCAGATTGAATTATCTCGTCCCGAGCATCTCTTGGATACACCTTCTGTGATGAACGTCAGAATGCTCAGAGATGTTAATTTCATTAATTCTCCTCTTTGCTTAGAAGATCCTCCTGCTTGCGAAGAGCCTGTTTCAAAAGCTAAAGGAAAGAAACCAATAGAATAGGATTTTCAATGTAACAGTTAGCACATATATGTAGCTTGTAATATATTTTGACCTTAATGAAAGAATTTCATTTTTTGTTTGCAAATCTTTATTGCTATTGTTCTGTGTTAAACACTAAGTATGTATCTGTTAAAAAGATAACAATTTTGTGCTATTCATTGACCAACTTAGTAATAAATATGAGAAATGTTGCTCAATAAAGTAATGAGTATAACTTTGCACGTCCCGAGCAATGTAAAAGAATCCTAGCAAATCTTAACTCTTGAAAATCACATTTTATTAGGATATACTACCTTTTTCGCGGGCAAGCGATTGCATTTAGCGTATGCAACAAGCCTTTAAACCCCTAGGTTACCCTAGTGGGACGAGTTGTGTCTCATGAGGGTTTGCAGAGAATATACCCACAAAATTCGACTCAAAGAACTTCAAAATAACCAAAAATTGTATAATTCAAACTTTTCCAGAAAATAGTCATCATTAAGTCATGTTTGCAAGTCTCAAACTGTAGTGCGTGTGTGCGAAGCCAGAAATATAACCGCCGATTTCCACCGATTAATCATTACGTTACTTATCCGAAAATTCGTTTTGATTTCAAATTCTCACGGGAAGCTCTCTCAAACGAACCACTCGGAATATGGCTTTTCTCTCGGTATGCGTGATATAAAGAGTAAATATAATGGACGCAAAATCACGCATACAATTAGAAAGACGGAAATTTCATGGTGAAAGGATCTCATCAACGGATTACGGTTTTAAAAACGGGAACATTGCCTCTTATTCGCGCACTTAATCTCCTTTATTACCTTTTGGTGTATTAACTCTCTACACGGTAACCAATTCTACACTATAGACTCGGTTATGACTTTTTCGGGTTAAAGGTGTATTGGGTAAAATGAAAATGGTAGGGAAGGTTGGAATTGGAAAAGTTATTTATGATGTCCGTTAGTGCTTTAACTGGGCTATTGCTCATTTTTTCTTCTTTTCCTCTATTTTTTCTGTTTTTCACTTCTTTTCTTTTCTCACTATTTTTGTTGAGCATATTTTTTTTTCTCTTGCCCCTTTTTATGCACTCTTCGGACTCAAATTCTAGGATTTTTTAACTTTCACAATTCCGGGCCATTTTGGGTTTTTCGGGTTGTCAAACCAAAGGAAAAATTAATCGGCTCAATTTGGGTTGCAAAGGGTAATTTTTCGCTACTTTTTCTGGCCAATATTTTTGGGTGACAAACGAGGGCCTACTTCATTGTCCAAAATGCCAATTGTGTTACCATATGCGTTTCGAGGTGAATTTAAGTTTAGAGACTAATTTGGCACGTTTTTCAAGGCACTATTGCACACATTTTTCAAAACCGATCAAATGAAAGAATTGAGATCCTTGACAACTTATTAAGCGCTAAAAAGAACTTTGAGTTAACAATTAACTCGGATTGATTTAAAATCTCGCAAAACGTGATAGGCTCGAATCTCACCGGGTTTGTTAATCTCCACATTCGTTCGTTAAGTCGTCAATTTTCGCTCAATTTCCATGTTTGGTCAATTTCGGCTTTGTGTATGTTGGATGTTTACAATTTGAGACTCCAATTCGACTTTTAATGATATTTTTGAAAATTTTGAATTCCAATTTTTATTTATTTTGAACAAAAAATATTTTTGGATTTTTCCAAAATTTTATGATTTTTTTGAAATTTTGGGCATTTTTGAAAATTTCGGAAGTTTTAGAAATACGCACTTGTGACCCCCCCCTAACTTAGAATTTTGCATTGTCCTCAAGCAAAAAGGACGAAAATCTAACTCAAGGCGAATGAAAAGTGCGGAAAAATAAAACAAACAAATATGAAAAATGCAACAAGACACTATATGACACTCATGCATGACTCAAAAATACGACAACAATCACCCCATACGCGTCGGGGGTGCGGCGACCTCTCATCTCTCCACAAACTCACCCGACCCCACTTAGGGGGGTCGATGCTCTCCTTGTCACTCCTGTCCTAGGATTATATTCCAGCAATCGAAACAAGTTGGGACCTCGCCCATAGATAAAGGATAGACCGGGAGACTCGTCGTGACTAATTGGAAAGGGATCCTCGTGATGCTGACTCAAAGCGTGGTCTACGTGCACTGACTTGGAGGGGACACCTAGGTTTCTTTCAATTTTTAAGATGCATGGGTCGGGCTCTAAGTCGGTTGAACCATAACTTTTCTCCTCACTCGCCTTCGGGACCTCTAGTGGTATGGGTGGATGGTCGCAAAGAAGAAATTCATTGATTTTATCTTTCCATTAGCTTTCTTCTAGGTGTCTAAATGAATCCAATAGAGTTTGGACTTGGTCGTTAAGGCTCTCATCTAGGCTCTCATCCACCGGACCGAATTCTTTTTCAAATTCTTCCATGCTCATGTCTCCTAGTTCTCTCTCTCGAGTAGTGCCTACGTCCTCTCTTACTTGCTCGATCTCCAACTCCACCAGTTTTCTCTCTTCTAACCCTTCTCTCTCTCTTTCAATTGCGGTCACTACACACCTCTCCCCCACTTTTCTCTCATTATCACAACTACCACTATTACTTGATGAAATAGGGCACATCCCTAACGGCTCTCTCTTGTGGGACCCCTCACTCTCACGGCTCGACACTAAGCAGGACCCTAGGGCCTTTCCACAATCATTTTCCTCAAAGTACTCCCCTACGATCTCGTCTATAAAGCTCACCGCGTGAAGGTCATCTTCTTCTTCCGTATGTTGGGTGACATGGAAGATGTTGGTCTCTAAAGTCATATTCCCAAAGGTGAGTTGCATTCGCCCATTCCGAGTATTAATGATGGCGTTAGCCGTAGCTAAGAAAGGGCGCCCAAGGATGATGGGAACATGGTTATTCCAGTTAAATGAGGGCTCTGTGTCCCAAATGACAAAGTCTACCGGGAAGTAGAAAGTGTCAACTTGGACGATCACGTCCTCGACTATGCCTCTTGGGATCTTCACGGTTCGATCCGCTAATTGGAGAGTGACCTTAGTGGGATTGAGGTCGCCCAAGTCAAGTTTTTGGCGCCGTTGCCGGGGAACTAGGTAGACTTAGGATTAGATCGAGTTAATCCAAAGCTTTGACCAAAAAAATAAAAATAAATAAAAAATAAAAAATAAAAAGCACAAAAAAACTCATAATCATCACCTCTCCTAAGCTTTAATGAAAAATTATGAAACCACTCCCACACCCCATAATACTCCAACCAGCATTCACGAAAATCCACTTGTTGAGTATAAACCTGATAGTCCCCACACTCCAAACGCCCCACAGTTCTGGATCCCACCTCCCACACTGTCACACTCAATCTCTAGCAACAGTCCCTTCTCCTTCGTAGGACACACTTCGAGCACACCCAGTGAGAGCGCCGAGTCGTCAAGTGAGAGAGAGATGTCACAGCATAGTAATGCATCTACCGGTGAGGAAGAGCCTCCGTACCGCCCGTTGAGAGAATTCTTATATCCCGAGCGCACTGTCAATCTGGCCAAAAACTTGACACGACTCAGAATGTGTCTCTAAAGTGTGTACTCTCTAGGCTCAAGTGCAAGCCTATCGTTCAAGTAATAATCCGACAAGTCGGGTATCGATCCTCAGGGAAAAAGGACAACGAGAGTTGTGACGACGAGATAAGACTGAGGAATCCTAATGTTGACTCTAAGAAGAAAAGAAAAAGATTTGGTTTTTGGGATTCGATTACACTAAATGCAATTATGAAATTATGATGAAAAATGCAGCTAACTAAATTACCTAAATTATGAATGAAGAATGGAATCGAACTTTTTAACTAAATGATGAGAAAATAGGATGGGAATACAATCCACCAACCCTAGTGTAATGCAGTGACAACGTCAATCATAAATTTATCCGATTAATTCAAACCCGGAATTTAGTACTCCCAAACATTATGTATACGAGGTTCAAGACCGCGTCATACCTAATCTGAGGATGAGTAAATCGGTATCGCGGTAATTACACTCAAATTGTACTCTAAATCATCACGAGTACCCATAGGCAAACGAGATATAAAGATCTACAATTCTTATGAAATTACGTGATACGATCAGAATTAATCATTAAATTCAGCGGATCGACGTTATAAACATGCACTAACACATCAGGTTGGGTTCATGCATCCCAACCTTTAAAAAACCTAGCCTAACATGCTCAAAGTAATGAAAACAATTGTTAGATTGCAGGAAATCATGATTAAACTAAAGAAAATTTGTAAAGTGATGTAGAAAGGAAATTGGATTGAAGAAAATTAGCTCTTAATCTTACCTAAGTAGTAAAAGAAGCAATTAAGAACAGTTGTAATCACAAAAATCTGAATAATCTTCACTCTTGGAATTAAAATTGTAATCTACCTTCAAAACTAGGGTTTTATAGAAAAAATGGAAAATTATCTTAATTCCCCCGTGCAAATAATGATAATAAAATGGGTTTATATACCCTACAAGACTCCAAGAGTTTTAGCAGCACTAGGACTTTCCATTAGAGGAAAAATAGGAAATTAAAACTGCGACAGCCGGACCGGTCCCCTCCTCCCCCGGACCGGTTTTCCTTGATCCGGACCGGTCCTATCCTCCTCCGGACCGGTTTGCCTTGAATGCGGACCGCTTCTTTTATTTCAGGGGCGGACCGGTCCCAGGGCGGACCGGTTCTTTTAATATCTTTCTTCTTCGGTTTGCTTTCGATCCGAGGTCTACTGGAGTTTGCACAGCGGACCGGTTCTTTTAATTTCTGGGCGGACCGGTCCCCTCTTTATTTGACTTTTTCTTCTATCTTTGACTGCTCATAACTTTCACACCCGGACTCCGATTGAGGTGCCGTTTTTTCCAGTGTTCTTATAGTTGAAAGCTATTTAACTTTCATGTTGGACCCACCTCCGGAATAAGGCTGCAAAATTACGAAAATGCCCTTTACTCCCCATTTCTTGGTTTTCTTTCACTGTTTTGAGTTCTCTTTGGCACTGCCTTGCATGAAATACCTGTAAAACACATAAGAGATACACAAAATACGGAATACTTGCCAAAAAGGTTTAGTAGCATAAATATAAGCCAAATCCAATCTATTTACACCGCACGAAATCATAAAAATACCGAAATTAAGGGGATAAATGTGAAGAATTTATGCCTAATCATATAAAGATGTTTAAAATTTGGCCAACCAACCAAGGTTGTTAAATTGTGCTCGTCGACCAATTATAGTTAGTGAGAGCTTATCCCCGACTAACCATACTTGGTAAATTTTTATCTTTTTTATAAAATGTGTCCAACCAACTAAGGTCGATAAATTCTGCTTGTCGACCAACTATAGTTAGTGGGTTTTTATCCCCGACCAACCATACTTAGTGCAGTTTGGAATATTTTGTTCTTCGAAGAACTTTTGTAATAATCTTTCCTCCCGACCAACATAAATTGGAATGTGAGAGCATATTTTCAAATCAAATAATATTGTTCTTCCCTCAACCGTAGTTGATTATTGAACTATCAGGTTCTTTCGAACTATCTTGTCCACTAGTTATCTTACCAACCTTAGTTGATCACGCTAGTGTACGCCTCCTTACCAAAGGAGTATATTTTTTGGTTCTTTCGAACTATCTGTCCACTAGTTATCTTACCAACCTTAGTTGGTCACGCTAGTGTACGCCTCCTAACCAAAGGAGTATATTTTTTGGTTCTTTCGAACTATCTGTCCACTAGTTATCTTACCAACCTTAGTTGGTCATGCTAGTGTACGCCTCCTAACCAAAGGAGTATATTTTTTGGTTCTTTCGAACTATTTGTCCACTAGTTATCTTACCAACCTTAGTTGGTCACACTAGTGTCCGCCTCCTAACCAAAGGAGTATATTTTTTGGTCTCGCCCTTTTACCAACCGGAGTTGGTCGTGGGTCTGAACTATCGTCTTCTTTCTTCTTTTTGCTGTCGAGCAGCGTAGTGTACAGCACTAGTATTCCCCGAAAAACTTTCAAACAAAGGAGAAGAAAATGGTGAAAACATCATCGTTTTATTCATATTGATGGAACCGTTGTACATTTTACATCATTGATAATACTTGCGAAGGTGTTCAGCATTCCAAGCATTCTTGAATTCTTCTCCTTCTAGAGTTGCTATTCGGTAAGTTCCTAGTCGAACAACTTTTGTAACTCGGTAAGGCCCATGCCAGTTTGCCTCCAATTTATTGTGCTTCTGAATTACCTTCTTTAGCACATAATCTCCTTCCTTTAAATTGCATTTCCTCACCCTTTTATTGTAGAAAAGAGCTGTTCGTTGTTGATAAGCAGCATTCCTAATGGCTGCCTCTTCTCGAACCTCCTCGAGCATATCCAAATCCAGTCTTCTCATCAAGTCACTAATAGGAGAATTGAAATTCAGTATTCTATGCGTTGGAAGACCCAACTCGGCAGGTATTACAACCTCACTTCCAAATGCCAGCATATATGGTGATTCTCCAGTCGCTGCTCGGGGAGTTGTTCGGTAAGCCCACAATACTGATTGTAGCTCATTAATCCAGTTAGCTTTAGCTTCATTTAGCCTTTTCTTCAAACCATTTAGCAGTGTTCTATTCGTCACTTCAGTCTGTCCATTGCTTTGAGGATGGCCTGGTGCTGAATGAACCTTCAAAATGTTCGACTGATGACAATAGGCAGCAAATTCCTCATTATCAAATTGGGTTCCATGGTCTGTGATGAAGGCATGAGGGAGACCATATCGACAGATGATATTCTTCCAAACGAACTGGTATACCTTCTCGTATGTCATATCAATAAGTGGCTCATCTTCTACCCACTTAGTAAAATAGTCCACTACAACGACGAGGTACTTGAATCTTCCTCGGGTGATCGGCAGTGGTCCAACCAAATCAATTCTCCACATGGCAAATGGCCAAGGGGAAGTTATTGGTGTCAACAATGCTTGTGGAGTTCGTCGGATAGAGGAAAAACGTTGGCACTTGTCACATTTCTTAGCATAGGCTATACAATCAGCCCTCATCGTCGGCCAATAGTATCCTTGAGTCATTACCCTTTGTAAAAGTGTTCGACCTGCTACATGAGCTCCACAAGACCCTTCATGGATTTCTTCAATCAATTCTTTCACCTCGGAGGGATGTACACATCTCTGCAAACCTTCCATAATTCCTCGTCTATATAAAATACCATTAGTTAATACATACCGAGCAGCTTTATACTTTAATTTTTTGGCAGCGAGCTTATCCTCTGGCAATTCTCCCTCTTCAATATATACCCTGATGGGATCCATCCAAGATGGTCCTAAATCAAGGGTAATAACATTCATCGTCAGGTTTTCATCTATGCTCCGACTTTCCAGTACTTCAATTGGTATCGTTCTTCGCAGCTCGGTACGAGTAACTGATGCTAGTCGGGCCAGTGCGTCTGCTTGTACATTCTCCATCCTCGGTATTCTCACCAATTGAATGGCATCAAATTCTGTCAGTAACTCCATCACCTTTGCATGATACTTCGCCATTAAGTCTCCTTTAACTGCATATGTTCCTATCATCTGATTTACAATTAATTGAGAATCACTGAATACAATTACTTGTCGTGCTTCCATAACTTTTGCTAAGTTTAAACATGCTATCATGGCTTCATACTCAGCCTCATTATTGGAGGCTTTGAATTGGAATCGCAAAGCATATTCCATGTCAATCTCATCTGGGGTGTTCAAAACAATTCCTGCCCCGCAACCTGCTGTGCAAGATGAGCCATATACATATAATCTCCATATGGGTAACCCGTCTTCAAATTCCTTATCTGATAGGGTTCCTCGGTGAAATATTTGTTGCTTCTTTTCATCCTCCCCTGACACTTTTCGCTCCTCGTCGACCATCTCTTCTTGCTCTTTTAGCAACCGGAGCTGGTCTGAGCTCGAAGTTGATGATCTTTCTTCATCCATAAGCCCTTTTACCAACCAGAGTTGGTCTGGATTTATGTCTGTTGATCCTGTAACATCCACAGGTTGGTCAGCGAGCACCTTTTGCTCCTCGGGGGTATCAGGGTATGTAAACTCCGCTATAAAATCTGCTACATCTTGCCCTTTTAATGACGATCTGGGTTCATACACAATATCATATTCACCGAGTTCTATTGCCCAGTACATCAGTCTTCCTGATTTTTCTGGCTTGTGAAGGGCTTGTCTCAATGGCATGTCGGTATACACGACGATTGTATGGGCCTGGAAATATGGCCTCATTCTTCTACTTGCTTCAATTAATGCCAATGCCAATTTTTCTAGCTTTGGGTACCTGATTTCTGCACCTCGAAAAGCCTTACTTGTGTAATAGATGGGTTTCTGAACTCCATTCTCCAATCTAATCAATGCTGAGCTAACTGCATTCTCTGATACCGCCAGATACAAGTACAACTTCTCTCCTGTTATTGGCCTGGACAACAATGGAGGTGCTCCCAAATATTTCTTCAAGTCTTGAAAGGCCTTTTCACATTCATCAGTCCATTCAAAAGTTTTTCTAAGTGTTTTGAAGAATGGAAGGCATTTATCAGTTGCTCGGGACACAAATCTATTGAGCGCCGCAACTCGTCCTGTAAGACTCTACACTTCTTTCTTCGTCGTTGGGGATCGCAGCCCTAAAAGAGCTTTGATCTTTTCTGGATTTGCCTCAATACCTCGTTGGTTGACGATGTATCCAAGGAACATTCCTTCTCGTACTCCAAAGGTGCACTTCGTCGGGTTGAGCTTCATTTGGTATTTATCTAGTTGATCAAAAGTTTGACCTAAGTCAACTAGATGATCAGCAGCTTTCTTGCTCTTTGTTAACATATCGTCGACATAGACTTCCATGTTGCAACTGATTTGTTCGGCAAAAACTTTGTTCATCAATCGCTGATATGTTGCACCTGCATTTTTCAAACCAAAAGGCATGACATTATAACAATAAGTTCCCTTGGGGTAATAAAAGAAGTACTTTCCCTGTCTTCAGGTTTCATTTTGATCTGGTTGTAGCCAGAATATGCATCCATGAAGCTGAGCAGCTCATGTCCCGAAGTAGCATCCACTAGCTGGTCTATTCTAGGCAATGGAAAATGATCTTTCGGGCATGCTTTGTTGAGATCAGTGAAATCAACACACATTCTCCATTTATTATTATTCTTCTTTACCATAACCACATTTGCTAACCAGTCTGGATATTTCACATCTTCAATGAATTGGGCTTTCTGGAGCTTCTCGACCTCCTCTTGTATGACCTGATTCTTCTCGGGACTAAACACTCTTCTTCTCTGCTTCACAGGCTTGACCTCCTTATTCACATTGAGTTCATGACATAAGAAGTTTGGATCTATTCCTGGCATGTCTTCTTGACTCCATGCAAAAGTATTCTTCTTGTTTCTCAAGAAAGTTATCAACTCTTGTTTTATTGAAGCATCCAACGATGAACCTATCTGGGTTACTCGTTCAGGGTGCTCCTCGTCCAGAATAACATTTTATGTAGATTCTACCACCTGTCCTTTTACAAGTTGGGATTCATCCCTGGGATCAAGAGTTTCAATTTCTGTACCTTCCTCCACCTGGTAGGTAGTAGTCTTTTTCCTTGATTCCTCAAGCTCCTCTTGCTCGGCAGATGAATAATAGCATTCCCGAGCTATTTTTTGATCACCTTTCACAACTCCTACTCCGAAGTTTGTTGGGAATTTTAAGCATTGATGCACTGTAGATGGAACTGCTTCGAACTTCTTCAAACCAACTTTTCCCATGATGATGTTGTAGGCTGACTGCACATTCTTATCCATCACAAAGAAGCGTATACTTTCTGTTCGACAAGCAGGACAAGTTCCAATGAATATGTCCAATTTGATCGTCCCAAGTGGAAAAACTTTCTCGCCAGCAAAACCCAGAAGGGGTCTGTGATAAGGTTCCAATTGAGATAATTTCAAATTCAAGCTATCAAAGCATGAATAGTACATGATGTCTGCCGAACTACCATTGTCCACCAACACCCTTGAAATCACCACATCTTTCATCCTCATTTTGATCACCAAAGGATAGTCGTGAGGGTAAAGAACACCTGCCAAATCGTTTTTTGAAAAACCAATAACTAGCTTCTCTTTATTTACCTTCCTCGGACGATCATCCTCGGCAAGATTTATTCGTTGAATATATGAGCAGGCTTGAGCCTCTCCGAGATAATCCTTTCTTTCTGCAGTAAGGTCTCCTCCTCCAGCATCTCCTCCTGTAATAACATTACAATCAAATGACCCAAAACGTATGGAAAATACCTCTCGTTCAGGCTGCCTTGGCTTCTTTGGAAGATCGGGGTCTTCATCTGGATCATCTTCATGATCTCTTTTCTTTTTCTCCTCCGTCCGACGAGGAGATCTGGAACGATCTCTAGTTCTATCATCATTCTTCCTTTCACCCCTGCGATCTACATACTTTGACAACTTTCCTCTTCGGATGAGCGTTTCAATCTCGTTCTGAAGGGATATGCAATTTTTGGTCGTATGGCCATGATCTTTATGGAACTCGCAATATTTGGCCCTATTCCTCAGGTCAGGATTGGTCCTCAGTTTATCTGGCCACTTGATTTCTTCGTTATTCTTGATTTCTTCCAAAACATGATTAATACCCATTTTCAATGGAGTATAATTATCGTATTTCTTCAGGACTTCCCATGAAGTCCTATTATTCTTGGAGTGCTTGTCACCACCATTACCTTTTTTCTCTTTCTTCTTAGATTTGTCAACCTCCACCTTGGTTTCTTTATCCATATTCTTCTTCGCAGCCATAGCCTCCTCGGCATTCATGATTTTGACCGCTTTTGCCATCAACTTCGACATAGTTTTAGGTGGATCTTTGGCCAAAGTGTAGTATAACTTGTTAGGCAACAATCCACTTATCAAAGCAGTGATCGCTGTCTTTTCTTCGTAATCTATGACTTCCAACTTCTCGTTATTGAAACGAGTTATGTAATCTCTAGTACTCTCACCTGATTTTTGTCTAACACTTAACAAGTGCGCTACTCGCTTTACCGGCTTTGCTCCAAAATAGAAATTGCCAATGAACAACTCGGCTAACTGAATAAAAGTCGAAATCTTACCCCGAGGAAGATTGTTGTACCATATCTGTGCAGATCCGGTAAGAGTTCCCGAGAATGCTCTACACCTCATCTCGTCGAAGACGGCATATATGTCGGCAGCAGCTTGGTATTATTCTATATGAAGAACATGATCTGTCTTTCCATCATACTTAGGGGTCACTACAGGTGCTTTGAATTTCGATGGTGTAGGAAAATTCACAATGGCCTGCACAAAAGGTGTCCCTTGAACAAAAGTTCTCTGTATGGGATTCCTTTCTTTAGCCATTTCTACAAGCCTATCCTCCAACCGCTGAATGGAACCTTTCCATGCTTCATTTCCTTCCTCGGACCGCTTAGTCCGAGCAATTGATTGTTCTGACGTAGCTTCCTGAGATCTATCTCGACGAGTAGCTAGTCGTGATTGTGCTGATCCTTCTCTCAAACCTGATGGTGGTCGAAAGCTTCTCGATGGGGCTCTAGGTGGACTCATATTTCTCCTTGGTCCTAACCGACTGAAAGGAGACACCCTGCTTAATCTTTCCAGGGCGCTGGTTCTCTCCGGAGAGAGAGTGATATGTTGATCTGTATCCGTAGCCCGTATCGATGAAGTTCGCCCAGGTTGATAAGAAAAATCATTAGATTCTTCATTACGATGTGACTCAGTACGCCTGGATCGCGATTGCCCACGATCACTCCTTTGCCTTGAATGGGTAGGTGCACCGCCGTGAAGAGTTTGAATGAGTTGCCTCATTATTTCTTGCATGGCGGTTTGTCCTTCAGCCAGATTCGTCATAATTCCAGCCAGATCTGGAGGTGCAGATGGATTTGTAGGATTTCCAGCATTTTGATTACTGGATTCTGGAATATCTGCCATTGATGATAAATGATTTTTGGTGAAAAACGATAGCAACAGTCATTTCCCACAGACGGTGCCAATCTGTTGATGTAAAAAACTAGATTACTCTAATAATTTAATCACAGATAAATAAATGAGACAGAATATTTTAAAGTGGTTCAGCCTTATGTGAATGGCCTACGTCCACTGTTATGTTATTGCTGAGTGTTTGGGAATTCTCGATTACAAGTTCTCTCAAGAAATTCCGCTCCCTTTGAATGAGGATGATACAAGGTATTTATAGCCCATAGGCTGTACATGAAAGGGCTGGTACATTAAATGATATACATATGAAAGTGTAATACATTTAATGCAGCGTGTGCGTCAAGATGATAATCATTCAATGAATGGCTGAACTGTTGATTATCTGGAAATTAATGATACGACCGAGATGCAGTTCAGACCGCCTTAGTTGCTCGTTGCTCTGGAGTTCCTCGGAGCGCTGGAATACCTCGAAGTGCTAAAGTTCCTCGGTGTATCCTCATTGCTCGGAGAGAACATGAGTTGGTCGGGGAAATGAACTTCCTCATTGCTATTGTGCCACGTAGATTGACACGTGTCTTCGTATTATTCGTCCATATCAGCATATTAATTTTGGTATCAACAATGAATTTCTTGGGATACCCTTTGGACTTACTAATGCACCAATCATTTTTATGGATATGATGAATAGATTGTTTAGGAAATATTTAGATCAATGTGTGGTTGTCTTCATTGATGACATCCTTATTTATTCCAAGAGTATCAAAGAACATTAAAAGCATTTAGAGATAGTATTACAAATCCTTAGGAAGGAGACATTATATGTGAAATTAAAGAAGTGTGAGTTTTGTGTAACACCCCAAGGAAATCGTGAGGCGCTACTACGATTAAAACTAAAAAAAATCCTCAATAATTAGTGTAAAGCATCTATATTTCACAAAATAAATTTAACGAATTCAAAATTTACACTTCCAAAACAATTACAATTAAATTTCCCTCGAAAATAATACTAAGCTCTCCAAATAAATTACACTGCCAATCTATATAAAAATAAAATCCTCCAATCGTCGAGCTGTAAAATCCTCCAAAATATGTAGCGTCCAAATCCACTCTAACTTTCCACTAAAACAAAAATACGGGGAAGTACACAATATGACAAGAATATAAGTTCAAAACAATAACGTTGAATAAAATCCAACAATAGGAATTCTAATTCAAGTTCAATGCGACATCCGAGCAATATACCAATTTAATTTTTCAATAACACATCATTAGGTGAGCTCACCTCAGCTCTCCCAAGCTTCGTAAACCTCATCCTAGCTATTGGACTTTTGGACTATTGGTCGATGACTATTCTCCATGCCAAATAAAATTTTTATGACATCATGCCCATCGACTAATACAATATCTCAAATTGAATCAATATTTTAGATTTTAGTAAACATCATGGTATTAACAATATGAGTACAAATAAATGAGGAACACACAACTACTCTTGAGAGATTTAAGGAGAATATTACGTAAACTCCGTACCTTTAAAAATTATCGCAGGAAACTCATAAGATTCTGATTCAAAATTCTAATCACACCACTCATTTCCTCTCGCGAAAATAATCAAAACTCGTTCTGGCCCAAACTTGAAAAAACAACAAATAAGCCTTCAAAATTTGGGTGGAATCTTGATAACATTGGGGATAAGGTTTGTAGGAGGAAGAAGATGAAAATTATAAGGTTCTACTACTCTTAGAGGTTGTGAACTTATGTTTGAAAATCATAATCTCGTATTAATATAAGTAGAGAAAGATTAGAGAATTTGAGTGGCATTTGAATCCTATTAAAACTAAAATAGTTCACCCGTTAGTCATGGTCCAGAACCGTGACGAATGTTTTTTTTCCTACAGAGTTTTATGTTTTGAGGACTCTTATAAATGACCCAATACTTATATATACTAATATTAGGAGTCTTTTAATCTAGATTTTGGAAATTTCAATTTAATTTAATTAAATATCGGATAAAATTACGAGTTGTTACATACTTCCCCACTTGCACAAGAATTTCTTCCTCAAAATTTGACGAAGCCTAACGCTCAAATACGGTGCACAAATGGCTACCCATAAAAACCACCATTAGGCTCTGATACGCCCAATCATACCTGCATGTTTCCCCACGCGCTCTCTCATGGATCACTACTCGATTCTATCTCTAAAAAATCATCACAATACTAAAGTTCTCAAATCAATTCTAAACATCCTCACATCAAGATTACTAATGCTAACCTCAATTCCTATCACGCCCTAAAAACATAACTCCCCATCTCCAATGAAACACATTTGTAACTCCATGCTATTACTAATGCTAAAAACATAACCTCAATTTCTATTACTAATGCTAACCGCATGCTAGCATCTATAACACCCCGAGTAAATCACGAGGCGCTACTATGATTATAACTAAACAAAACCTCTACAATTAGTATAGAGCACCTATATACCACAAAATAAATATGATGAATCCAAAATTTGCACTTCCAAAATAATTACAATTAAATTTCACTCAAAAAAAATATTGATCTCTCCAAATAAATTACACTCTCAATCAATACAAAAATAAAATCCTCCAAACGTCGAGCTCTAAAATCCTCCAAAATCCGTAGCATCCAAATACACACTAACTTGCCACTAAAAGAAAAATACGGGGAATTACACAATATGACAACATGGATGCTCAAAAAAATAACGTTGAATTAAATGCAACAATACGAATCTAAATTCAAGTTCAATGTGACATCCGAGCATTATACCAATTTAATTTTTCAATAATACATCAATAGGTCACCGGGCCTCACCTCACCTCACCTAAGCTTCGTAAAGCCTCATCCTAGCTATTGGACTTTTGTACTATTGGCGGGTGACCATTCTCCGTGCCATATAAAAATTTCATGACATCATGCCCATCAACTAATACAATATCTCAAATCGAAACAATATTTTAGACTCTAATAAACGTGATGATATTAACAATACAAGTATAAATAAATGAGGAACAAACGACTACCCTTGAGATATTTGAGGAGAATATTGCGTAAACCCCGTACCTTAAAAATCATAAAAAAAACTCATAATATTCTGCCTCAAGATTCTTATGACACCACTGCGCTCCTCTTGCGAAAACAATCAAAACTCATTCTAGTCCAAACTCGAGAAAATACCAAATAAGCCTTCAAATCATGGATTGGATCTTGATAGCTTTGGGGCCAAGGTTTGTAGGAGGAAGAAGATGAAAATTATAAGGGTCTACTGCCGTTCGAGGTTTTGAAATCATGTTTGAAAAGTTCTAACCCCGTATTAATATAAGTAGAGAAAGATTATAGAATTTGAGTGGCAATATAATCCTATTAAAACTAAAATAGTTCGCCCGTTAGTCACGGTCCAGAACTATGACAAATGTTTTTTTTATACTTGAGAGTTTTATGTTTTTAGGACTCTTCTACATGACCCAAGACTTATATATACTCATATTAGAAGTCTTTTAAGATAGCTTTACGAATTTAAAATTAATTTAAATAATTACCGGATAAAATTACGAGTTGTTACATACTTTCCCACTAGCACAGGAATTTCGTCCTCTAAATTCGATGAAGCCTAAAGTTCAAGATAAAATACGGTGCACAGTGCACAAATGCCTACCCATAAAAACCACGATTAGGCGCCCATACACATAATCCTAGTTGCATGTTTCCCCACTCTCTCTCTCACGAATCAGTACTCGATTCTATCTCTAAAAAATATCACAAAACTAAAGTCCACAAATCAATTCTAAACATCCTCACATCAAAATTACTAATCCTAACCACAATGACTACCACATCCTAAAAAAATAACTTCGTATCTCTAATGAAACACATCTAACTTGCATCCTAGACCCAAAACAAATCCCGAGGGTTGTCATATACCTAAGCTCTGATACCATCTGTAACACCTAAGGAAATCATGAGGCACTACTACGATTAAAGCTAAATAAAATCCTCAACAATTAGTATAGAGCATCTATATTCGACAAAATAAATATGATGAATAAAAAATTCACACTTCAAAAATCATTACAATTAAATTTCACTCGAAAATAATACTAAGCTCTCCAAATAAATTACATTAGTAATCTATACAAAAATAAAATCCAACAAATTCGAGCTCTGAAATCCTCCAAAATCCGTAGCATCCAAATCCATGCCAACCTGTCACTAAAAGAAAAAAATGGGGAATTACACAATATAACAAGAATAGATGCTCAAAACAATAACGTTGAATTAAATGCAACAATACGAATCTAAATTCAAGTTCAATGTGACATCCAAGCATTATACCAATTTAATTTTTCAATAAAACATCAATAGGTCACCGGACCTCACCTCACCTCAGCTAAGCTTCGTAAAGCTTCATCCCAGCTATTGGACTTTTGGACTATTAGAGGGTGACAATTCTTCGTGCCATAAAAAAATTCATGACACCATGCCCATCCACAAATACAATATCTCAAATCGAATCAATATTTTAGATTCTAATAAACCTCATGATATTAAAAATATGAGCACAAATAAATGAGGAACAAATGACTACTCTCGAGAGATTTAAGGAGAATATTGCATAAACCCCGTACCTAAAAAATCATCACAAGAAAATAAAAAGATTTTGCCATAAAATTCTGATCACACCACTGCGTTCCTCTCATGAAAACAATCAAAACTCTTTCTAGCCCAAACTCGAGAAAACACCAAATAAGCCTTCAAATCATGGGTTGAATCTTGATAAGTTTGGGACTAAGGTTTGTAAGAGGAAGAAGATGAAAATTATAAGGGTATACTGCTCTTAAAGGTTGTGAAATTACATTTCAAAAGTCCTAACCCCGTATTAATATAAGTATAGAAAGATTGGAGAATTTGAGTGGCATTAGAATCCGAACAAAACTAAAAGAGTTTGCCAGTTAGTCATAGTCCATAACCGTGGCGAATGTTTTTTTTCCTAGAGAGTTCTATATTTTGAGGACTCTTCTAAAAGACCCAAGACTTATATATACTCATATTAGGAGTCTTTTAAGCTAGCTTTCCGAATTTCAAATTAATTTAATTAATTATCAGATAAAATTACGAGTTGTTACATACTTCCCCATTAGCACATTAATTTCTTCCTCGAAATTCGACGAAGCCTAACGCTCAAATACGGTGAAAAAATGCCTAACCATAAAAACCACGATTAGGCGCCGATACACCTAATCCTGTTTGCATGTTTCCCCATGCACTCTCTCACGAATCACTACTCAATTCTATCTATAAAAAATCATTATAACACTAAAGTCCTCAAATCCATTCTAAACATCATCACATAAAGATTACTAATCCTAACCTCGATGCCTACCATATCCTAAAAAAATAACTCCTTATCTCTAATGAAACAAATTTAACCCTCATCGTAGACCCAAACCCGAAGACCCGAGAGTTGTCGTATACCTAAGCTCTGACACCATCTATAACACCCAAGGAAATTTCTAGGTGCTACTATGATTAAAACTAAATAAAATCCTCAACTATTAGTATAGAGTATCTATAGTCCACAAAATAAATATGATGAATCCAAGCTTTACACTTCAAAAATAATTACAATTTAATTTCACTAGAAAATAATACCATGATGTCCAAATAAATTATACTACCAGTCTATACAAAAATAAAATCCCCCAAACGTCGAGCTTTAAAATCCTTCAAAATCCGTAGCATCAAAATCCACACTAACTTGCCACTAAAAGAAAGATATGGGTAAGTACACAATATGAGAAGAATAGATTCTCCAAACATAACGTTGAATAAAATGACACAATACGAATATAAATTCAAGTTCAATGCGACACCCGATCATTATACCAATTTAATTTTTCAATAACAAATCAATAGGTCACTGCACCTCACCTCACCTAAGCTTCGTAAAGCCTCATCCTAGCTATTAGGCTTTTAGACTATTGACAGGTGATCATTCTCCGTGCCATATAAAAATTTCATGACACCATGCCCATAAACAAATACAATATCTCAATTCGAATCAATATTTTAGATTCTAATAAACATCATGATATTAACAATATGAGTACAAATAATTGAGGAAGAAATGACTACTCTCGAGAGATTTAAGAATCATACTACGTAAACCCCGTACCTTAAAAATCATCACAAGAAACTCATAAGATTTTGCCTCAAAATTCGGATCATGCCATTGCATTCTTATCGCGAAAACAGTCAAAACTCGTTCTAGCCCAAACTCGAGAAAAAAATAAATAAGTCTTTAAATCTTGGGTTGAATCTTGATAACGTTGGGGCTTAGGTTTGTAGGAGAAAGAAGATGAAAATTATAAGGGTTTATTTCTCTTAGAGGTTGTCAAATTATGTTTGAAAAGTTGTAACCCTATATTTATATAAGTAGAGAAAGGTTGGAGAATTTGAGTGGAATTAGAATCCTATTAAAACTAAAACAATTCGCCCGTTACACACGGTCCAGAACCGTGGCGAATATTTCTTTTTTCCTAGAGAGTTTATATTTTGAGGACTCCTCTAAACGATTAAAGACACATATATATATATATATATATATATATATATATATATATATATATATATATATATATATATATATATATTCATATTAGGAGTCTTTTAAGCTAGTTTTTCGAATGTCAAAATAATTTAATTAATTATCAAATAAAATTACGAGTTGCTACATAGATCCCCCATAGCACGGGAATTTTTTCCTCGAAATTCGACAAAACCTATTGCTCAAATACGGTGCATAAATTCCTACCCATAAAAGTCACGATTAGGCGCCCATACACCCAATCCTACCTTCATGTTTCCTCATGCGCTCCCTCACAAATCACTACTCAATTCTATCTCTAACAAATCATCACGAAAGTCTTATAATCAATTCAAAACATCCTCACATCAAGATTACTAATCCTAACCTCGATGCCTATTACATCCTAAAAAAATAACTCCCTATCTCCAATTAAACACATTTAACTCGGAACCTAGACCCAAACCCAAAGACCCGCGGGTAGCCATATACCTAAGATCTGATATCATCTTAACTCCAGAGGAAATCGCGAGGCGCTACTATGATTAAAACTAAATAAATTCTCAATAATTAGTATGGAGCATCTATATACCACAAAATAATTATAATGAATCCAAATATTCACTTCTAAAATGATTACAATTAAATTTCACACGAAATAGTACTAAGCCCTGTAAATAAATTACACTGTCAATCTGTACAAAAATAAAATTCTCCAAACATCGAGCTCTAAAATCCTCTAAAATTCATAGCGTCCAAATCCACGCTAACTTTCCGCTAAAAGACAAATATGGGAAAGTACACAATATGACAAGAACATATGCTCAAAGCAATAAAATTGAATAAAATGCAACAATACGAATCTAAATTCAAGTTCAATGCGACATCCAAGCATTATACCAATTCAATTTTTCAATAACATATCAATAGGTCACCGGACCTCACCTCACCTCATCTAAGCTTCGTAAAGCCTCATCCAGGTTATTAGACTTTTGGACTGTTGGCGGGTGACCATTATCCGTGCCATATAAAAAATTCATCACACTATGCCCATCAACAAATACAATATCTCAAATCGAATCAATATTTTAGATTCCAATAAACGTCATGATATTAATAATATGAGTACAAATAAATGAGGAACATATGACTACTCTCGAGAGATTTAAGGAGCATATTGCATAAAATCCGTACCTTAAAAATCATCCCAAGAAACTTATAAGATTTTGACTCAAAATTTTGATCACTCCATTGTGTTCCTCTCGTGAAAACAATCAAAACTCGTTCTAGCCCAAAATGGAGGAAATACCAAATAAACCTTCAAATCAAGGGTTTAATCTTAATAACTTTAGGGGTAAGATTTGTACGAGGAATAAGATAAAAATTATAAGGGTCTATTGCTCTTAGAGGTCGTGAAATTATGTTTGAAAAGTCCTAACCTCGTATTAATATAAGTAGATAAAGATTAGGGATTTTGAGTGGCATTAGAATCCTATTAAAATTAGAACAATTCGCATGTTAGTCACGGTCCAGTACCGGGGTAAATGTTTTTTTTTCTTAAAGAGTTTTATGTTTTGTGGACTCTTCTAAACGACCCAAGACATATATATACTCGTATTCTAATCCTTTAAGCTAGGTTTTAGAATTTAAAATTAATTTAATCAATTATCGGATAAAATTACGAGTTGTTACATACTTCCCCAACAGCACAGGAATTTCTTCCTCGAAATTTGAGGAAACCTATGGCTTAAAAACGGTGCACAAATGCCTACATATTGTAATACCCTGTATTTTTATGCTTTATTAATTTGGGGATGTATTAAATTTAATATGAGTTATTAATTTAATACAAATCCGAAAATTAATTACTTTATAATTATTAACGTGATGTGAGTTAGTAATTATGCAAAACATGTTGAATATTACTAATGAGAAGAGTAATATATAATATTGGTACTATTAAATGTCAAGAGTGAATAAAATGATAATTTTGGAAATTTGAGTCGGGACGCGCCCGTGTCGCGTCGGGACTAAATATTGATTAATAAAAGTGAATAAACTATAAGTTGCTCATATTCTCATTTTGAGTGCTCCAAAGTGTACGGAAGGGTCGAGATAGTCAGAAAAGTGTATCCGGGGGTTTAGTTTGGGTCTCGGGGCGTTTTTAGGCTTATTTAGCGCCCCGGGAGGGCATTTTGGACATTTTGTAATTTTGGGCAATTAAACCCACGAATTTTCAAGGGTTATATCAGATGTCTAAGGTTGTCTTCTAGGGTTAACACAACCAAAGACAAGTGACGGCCATAGGAGGGGGAAGGAGAGAGTTGGCCAAGGTGTTCTAGGCCGAAAATTCATCCGGTTGCACCGCCACCACCACCAACGCGTAGATGGCGCGACGGGGAACGTAACCACACCAAATTCGTCCACATATCAGAACTATGAAATTTCCAGGCAAGTATTTATGTTGCTTAACATCGTTAATGCCTCATTCATGTTGGTCTAGGATTGATTAGGATGAGTTTCATAGAAGAAAACCCATGTCGGAGATATGAAATTGCATGTAGTAATGATATAAATTGAAATCTGGAAATCCCCTTCATATGTAGAGGTTGAACCATGGATTTATGATGTTTTAGAAGAAGAAATTCTGGAAAAATACTGATTAGAACAAAGTTAAAGAAATTTTTAGGGTTCATGAGGTTTATAGAAGTTTTGCCCCTTTTAATCCATGATTATTGATGAAAATTCACATGCTTTACGTAGAAGATTGTTAGTTTGGGTTTATAATGTTTATAGTACGAATTTCTGGGAGTTTGGGTGTTAAAAATATGAATTTGGGTGATGTTGGATGATAGAACTAGTAACTTTTAATCTGCAGAATTCGCCATACCTGTTTGATCGATCGATCGAACCAGGAGTGTCGATCGATCGACGCATCGATCGATGGAGTTCCTGCCATCGATCGATCTACCCCTTCTGGCAGAATCATATTTCCCCTTTTTAAATTAGTTGAATTCAATTTAAATGAGTAATAATCCTTGGACATCCTTATTAAAATATTTTGGGAGATAAAGGAGACCAGTAGGACTTATTAATAATTATGAGACCTTTAATGTAAGACGAGAGTTGCATTTTTGGGATGTTTACATATAAGGGACGATGGAATTATGTATTAAAGGGAGAGACGCGTAAGATAGTTACGTTGGAAATTAGATGAGTACCTACTGAATTCTACACTTGGGAGGATAGAGTCCATGAGTGTTACATAGTAAGTTGGATTAATCCCTCAATTAAAGTAAGAGACGAACCATTATACGTGATAACTAAAGATTGAGAAATAATGATAAATGTTATAATTATGGGTGATGAAAGGTACCTAAAGAGATATGGTAATAGTAGTATATTTATATGACTGTGTTTTTGCATATACTATGTACGTGTGAAAATCATGCCAGCGCTACTTACTATCCATGAGGTTACCGCGCTGGGACAGTCTTATCTCGGTGTGCCTTTATGGGGGATATTGACTCGTACCCTAGAAGATAGATATCCTTGGTACAGGCTATCTGAGCGATGGTCAGACGGTCTTAAGAGACGTGAGGGTATGTACTGACCTCTTAGAGACTTGGAATTTATGCTTCGCCTCAATATTGTTTGTGTATGTGTTAATACAGTTCGTGAGTGATTCCGAACTTGTATTTCCCTTAGTACGAGTGAGACGAGGATTGGATAGCAGAGTATGCCCGCACCATAATTATTATGTAGGGTGCCGTTAAAATATATATATATATATATATATATATATATATATATATATATATATATATATTATGTGAAGTATTTAATATATATATTTAATTATGGAAATTTGGGAACTACTTACTGTGTTTATGGTAGGTAAGAAAATGAATTATTATTTTCGATTGGGGAACATGTGTTTGAAAAGTAAAATATGATACTTAGAAACTTTATGAGTAAATAAGGTTTAAATGAGAACTTTGTTGTTAAAAGAAATTAACCTCTTAAATAATTGAATTTATCAGTATTAAATCTTACGAGTGACCTAAGATAAGATAAGTTATACCGTTGGGAAGGTTAGTGCGATAGGTGTGCACATTAGCAGAGAGGTGGGAATTTCTCAAGGGAATGTCGCACTAATATGTTGTTGCATTGGCCAGTAAACATTTTAAATACTTGCTAAACAAATTTTAAATCGTTTCTACAATCGGGCTCTGACCCGTTTCCATTTTCTTTTCTCTCTTGTATATATATATGTATATATTATAGGTGCCCAGCCACAGGGGCGTCTTGCATAGGATCCTTTGGAAGGAACGCGCTGCAGCTTAGGTGGGAGTTGTAGGCCTCTTGCTTAGACGACTTCATTTGTTGATTCCACTCCTAGTTCCATTTATTTAGTTGGGCATGTGTCGCCCTCTTCCATTATTCAGTTGTCTATGGGATATTGTGACTTGTTTATTTCCATTATCCAGTTGTTTTATTTGACATTGTGATCCATTTATTCCCAGTATTTTCACTTTGGGATTTATTGTTGTTAGGATGTTTTTCCTTTAAGTTTAAATGTTGGAATCTAGTTGTTGAATGTTTAGATTATTTGGATTATATGTTCCAGGTTAATTGTTGTGTGATTCTTTAAATTACGAATCTTGTAAAGTTTTAAATGTTGGTTTTTATAAATAAAATTTGGAAAGTAATGTCTAAAATGGTTTTGACACTTAGCTTAATTATTTAGGGTGTTTAAATTGGAAAAATTATTTTTACGACAATGATGCTAAGAATGATCCAACTGTTCACCTTGATTTTAATTTAATAAAGGAGTGATCTCCTTTAATTAGGCGGGGTGTCACAGGTGGTATCAGAGCATCAGGTTCTAGTGTCCTTAGGATCTGCACGGCTTATTTCGCTTTCAGCTTAGCATTTTTGTTATAGAGCCCTATTTTAGGATTGTTGTATTCTTGCTTTTACGATTACGTCTTTAGCTATTTGAGATTTGACGATAACTGCAGACTAATAAATTTCTTCACGTTTTAGATGCCTCCAAGACGTGTACCAAAGGATAGGCGTGCCCAAGCCGAGCAGCCAGCAGCTCTGGCTCAGGGAACGATGAATGCTAATGAGGTAACCACTATTGTTGCTCAGGCCGTGAATGCTGCGTTAGCGGTAGTACAGTAGGCTCCACCCCAGATTCGGGCAGTGGCTCCAGTACCTGCACAGCTTCCATCAACATGGGAACGGGTTAGGGATGCCTTTCAGAAGGCGCATCCCCCTGAGTTCTCGAGTAGTTCAGATATCATCATCGTCAGCCAATGGAAGAAACATATCCAGCGGCATCTTCGTATGTATGAATGCACAGACGTGCATAAACATTTGTTGGCTTCCTTTAAGCTAGTGGGGACACTTTGCAGTGATGGGAATCCACCACCACCTTGGAGGAGAGGGATACTATCCCGATTCAGTCATTTTGGGAGCGGTTTGACCGTAAATATTTTCCACCCTCCATGCAGAATGAGATGAGGCGGAAGTTACTGAACTTGAAGCAGGAAAATTCTACCATTGCCGAGTATGAAGAGGAGTTCACAAGACTCCTCACCATAGTGCCAAATGAGGCACCTACTGAGGGTAAGAAGATACTGTTGTTTGTGGACGGGTTAGCTTGGAGGATCCGTCAACACCATACAGGGAATTTGCCTTTGAGTACCTTCACAGATGTACTCAATGCTGCTTTACTACATTGCCAGGATCACCGCTTCCATCTGCAGGGAAGAAAGCGAGCAGGAGAGTCCGACCAGCAGGACAGGACAGGGGGTAGTGGCGTTGGTGGAGCACCGACATCCCAGGGACAGACTCGTCAGCATGAGCAGAGTTCCAATCAGGGGGACCCTGCCATGTGCTTTCGATCAGGTGATTCCAGGCAGGGATTTGGGGGTTATAGGCAGGGTTAGTAGGGCCAGCCTAATCAGCAAGGCCAACACCGTCAACAACAGGGTCAACAGCAAGGCCAATAGGGCCAACCACGATTTCATCAGGGCCAGTGGCGGGGTGGTAACAGCCAATAGGGTCGTGGTCAAAAGGGTCTGAGGGGAGGAAATTTTAAAGGTCGATGTTTTGGGTGTGGCAAGAATGGCCATAGGCGCCAGGATTGTCCAGAGGGAGAGAGGGCCCCACAGCAGCAGGGTGCCCGTAATGAGCCGCAGAGGCCACTTTTTCCAGCATCCCTCCCAGCACCAGCTCAGGTACCAACCCTACATCAGGGGGATATGGGAGATCATATCCATGGACTTTATCATGGGGTTAAATACGGCACAGAGGGGTCACGACTCCATATGGGTAATTTTGGACCGGTTGACCAAAGTTGCTCATTTTTTACCCGTAAGTACAGACTACACTACGGGACAGTATGCTCAGATTTTCATTGCAGAAATAGTGAGACTTCACGGTGTGCCTCTAAACGTCATGTCTGACCGAGACAAGATATTTGTTTCACGGTTTTGGGAGAGTTTCCAGGAGGCCATGGGTAATGAATTGTGGTTGAGTACGGCTTACCACCCGCAGACCGATGGGCAGACCGAGCGAACAAATGAGATGTTGGAGGACATGTTGCGTAAGTAAATCCTAGACTTTGGAGGTGGATGGGAGCAGTACCTCCCACCGGTGGAGTTTTCTTATAATAACTCCTACCAGTTCACCATTGGCATGGCTCCATTTGAGGCGTTGTACGGTAGACCTTGTCGTTCCCCAGCATATTGGTTAGAGGTGGGGGATAACAAACTCCTTGGGCCGGAAGTAATTCAGGATACTTCGGCAAGGATAGAGATGATACGGAGTCGAATTAGGGTAGCTCAGGATCGACAGAAGAGTTATGCTGATGCGAAGAGGTTCTTCAGAGAATTCAAAGTGGGTGACCAGGTTTTACTCAGAGTATCTCCTATGAAGGGGATTATGCATTTTGGGAAGAAGGGGAAACGGGCACCGAGATATGTGGGGCCATTTCCTATCATCGAGCGGATTGGGCCAGTTGCGTATAGACTTGGGTTACCGGAGCACTTGCATATGATTCATGATGTGTTCCACATTTCCTCGCTAAGGAAATATCTTAGGGATGATTTGGCCCACACTCACATTGCTTTAGAGGACATCGATCTCCAACCCGATAGTTCCTACGAGGAGGGGCCGATTGCTATTATGGACTGAAGCGAGTGGAAACTGAGGTCAAAGATAGTCCCATTAGTACGTGTTCAGTGGTGGCATCATAATGCCGAGGCGTCAACATGGGAGCGCGAGGATGAGATGCGCGAGCGTTATCCAGACTTGTTTTTACCAGGTATTCTTTAATTCTGAATTTTGGGATGAAATTCTGTTATTAGGGGGAAGTATGTAATACCCCGTAATTTTATTGATATTTATTTATGGGATTAATTAAATTAAATGAGAATTAATTGGAAATTAATCAGTATATAAATACTAGCGAGGTGTGAGTTGGTATTTGATAATGATGCGTATATATATGGTAGTATATGAATATTATTATGATGCGTATATATATGGTAATATATGAATATTGAAAATATTAAAATTGTCGCAAAACTGAAATACGACAATTTGGGAAATTTAGTTGGGACGCGCGTGTCAGTCGCGTCACGAAAGTAATTATTTGAATTAAAAAGTGAATTTTATTTTTATCAACCGAATGGTCATTTTGAGTGCGCCAACGTGTTCGGAAGGGTCGAAATAGTAAGAAAACACTAGCCGGGGGTTTAGTTTGGGTCCCGGGACATTTTTGGGCCATACCGGCAACTTAAAAGGATATTTTGATAATTTTAAAAATATGGGAATTAAAACCCATGATAATTAGAGTTAATATTTATTATTCTAAAGGGTCTACTAAGGCCATTACCAGCAAAAATTTTTAGAAGTGGGCTACGGGAGTTAGAGAGGAGTTACCATAGGGTTCCAAACCTAAAACACCCACCACCATCAAATTGGAGAGGATTTGTGACTGATTAAAGGAGAGAATCAACCTCGAATCATCAACAACACATCTGGAGAATGAATCTAAAGCAAGTGATTTGATATTTTTAGTGCATTGAATATTTCTTCCATGTTTAGTGTAGGAATTATCTTATCTTGAAAGTTTTGAAGAAAACCTATGAAATTGTTGGAGAAACTTTGAATTTGGGTTAGGATTTGCATGTAGGATAATGATGGATTGATTTAATGTTCGAAAAGTTATATATGATGATTTAAAAATGGATTTATGATGAGTGATGGGGAATAGAAAAATTATGGGTTCATGTTCATACGGTTTTGGAAAATATCTGGAGATTTATATTAATTCCTTGATGATTTATAAAATTTGACCCCTAAAATATGTTAAGGGGTGATCTAGGATGATTAGAAATGGTTTATATACGTTAAAACATAACTTGGATGGTCTTAGGGTGGATTTAGAGGGAAGAAGAATTGAGAAAATCGGACATGGAAATTTCTGGGCTAAAACTGCCATCTCGTTAGAAGACCTGCCTAGGTCGTTCGAACGAACTTCTAACGAGATGATAGTGTCCCTTCTAACGAGTTGGTAGTTCGTTCAAAGCCTTTCATTCAAATGACACTCGTTCAGACGACCTCGTTTGAACGACGTCGTTCGAACGACCTCGTTCGAACGAGATTTCTAACGAGTTGACAGAATGGCTTTTTGGCCTGAATTTATTTCTAGTATCCCGTAGACTTATTTAAATGGTGAGATAACCTTACCTTATTAACTAGTGGGTATAGTTGGGAGATTTGGGTACGTTGAGGAGTAAAACGTAGAATCGTGTAGTAAATCGGATGACATTTGTGGATTGGGAAGAGAGTAACTAATCACGACGTGAGAAGAGTTAATAACTTAAATACATATAAGCCGGGGTCTTGTGAGTGGTGTAACACTATGTGTTGGTATAAGAACGTGAAGTATACCACTAATGAAATATTGTGATATCTAAGATGTGTGAATGCTTAGTATATGTAGTATTCTGTGTATAACATACCTACCGTACTTGCTATCATGGGAGGTCGGCGTTTGATCAGGGCCACCTAATCTTTGTGTGCCTACGGGGGGATTTAGAGTGGTACCTCGAGGAAATAGGTCAGAGAAGGACTAATTGAGAAGTTAATAAGTCTGCTGATCATGGGAGCGTAGGTATGTGCGTGACCCATGTGATGTGAACTATGTTCGCCTCCATTGTTTGTGACTGTTGATTAACGAAACGATTCCTGAGAGATTCAGAATACGTGGTGCTTATGTACGTGATGTACCGGGATTGGATAGCAGAGTATGCGTGCAACGCAACTTAGTCTCGGGGTGCTAGTACTGTATATTTATGATGAGAATAATATGCTATTAATTGAAATGAATTGCCTCGAATAAATGTGAGTATAAATAATAGCAACAGTTTGTAAAGTGAAAATGAAAGATCTCAATAATTAGTAGTACTGACATGGGAAATTGTGTAGCAAGTTATAACACTCTATTAAATAAAAGTTGTTGGGAATTGAATTGGATATCGTATAGTAATGTTAGAATTTGGTATCAGGACTAGTTAGATATGGGAACAACTAGAATGGGTACGGGTACAATAGGAGTGCACAATTAGTTGAGAGATGAGGAACTCATGTGAGTGCACACACTATCATGTACTTTATATTCACTGTTTAATGATATTAAACACTTGCAAATTTTTAAATTGTTTTCACAATCGGGATCTGACCCGTTTTCTTTCAAATCTATTTTTGTAAAAACCTATTAGGTTCCCAGCCACAAGGACACCATGCATAGGAGTTCTATTCAGGTGACGTGCTGTAGCTGCTGTGGAAGTTACAGGACATTGACAGTAGACACCTCCATTTCCGATCTTGACTCCATTATCAAATTTTCTTATTTTTTGGGCATGTTGCCTCATTCCTTTTAGAGACATCTTACTTATCAGTTATTTCAGACTTCGGATTGTAATTAATTTAGTGATGCAGACTTGGTATTTATTTATTTCAGTATTTGGATTGTTGTGAGGAGTATTTCCTCTAGACTCATTATTATTTGATGGTTATTCTATTGTGACTATGTTGTGGTGATTATGTCAGCATTTCATAATTTACTTATTGTATGTTAATCGGATTTAATTAAAATTTACAACTCACTTTTTAAATATTATGTGGCTAGTAATTGTTAAAACGTTTTTGACAGTGATGCTATGAACTGAACCAATTTGGCATTTTGCATTAATTTAATAAAAGAGTAGCTACCCGGTATTTAATTTGTCGGGGTGTCACAGGTGGTATCAGAGAATCAGGTTCTAGTGTCCTTAGGATCTTTATGGCTTATTATGTTTCCGCTGAGCTTTCTTTGTTGTAGAGCCCTATATTTTAGGACTGTTGTATTCTTTTGTGTATATATCTCTCTTCGGATATTTTGAGATAATAACTGTGAACTTATAAGACTTTACTCTCATTTCAGATGCCTCGACGACGTGCGCAACGAGTTCCTAGGGATGCACAGCCAGAGCCACAGCCTGCACCAGTTCAGGGCACTATGAATGCTGCCGAGGTTTCAGCTATTGTAGCCCAACCGATAAATTCCGCCCTAGATGTTGTACAGCAGGCACCATCCCAGGCGCCGGTAGTCGCGCCAGTTCAGGCTCATGCATTCCCGTCTGCTTGGGAATGCATCCGTGATGCTTTTCAGAAAGCACACCCTCCGAATTTTGCAGGTAGCTCCGATGTTGTGGTATCCAGTCAGTAGAGGAAGGACATTCAGAGGCACTTAAGGATATACGAGTGCACAAATGTTCAGAAGAAGATACTGGCTACTTTCAAGCTAATAGGATCTGCATGGTAGTGGTGGGAGTCCATTACCACAGCGGAGGAGAGGGACGCCCTCAGTATTCAGGATTTCTGGGTGCGGTTCGACCGCAAATATTTTTCGTCAGCTGTTCATACTGAAATGAGGAGGAAATTTCTGAACCTCAAACAGAAGGGGAGGACCATGGACGAGTATGAGGACGAATCCAGCAATCTCTTGAACATTGTTCCCGATGAGATTCTGACTGAGGAGAAGAAGATTCAGAAGTTCACGGATGGATTGACTTGGAGGATCCGTCAGCACTTATTGGGGAATCTCTCGTTAGTCACTTATTCTGATGTGGTTAAGGCTGCACTACTACACTTCCAGGATCACCGCTTTCACATGACTGAGAGTAAGAGATCAGGAGAGTCCAGCCATCAGGGCAGGACATGGGGAAATGGTGCCAGCGGGGTACAATCTGCTCAGGGTCAGCATAGGCAGAGTGATCAGGGTTCCCAATAGGGGTATTCTAAAAGATTCAGATCTGGAAGTTTTAGGAGTGGTCATGGAGGTTTCAGGCATGGCCATCAGAGTCAGAACGGCCATCAGGGCCAGCAGGGTCAGAATGGCCAACAGCAGTAGTTTCAGCAGGGCCAGGGGAGAAATGGTAAACGCCATCAAGGCTGTGGGTAGCAGGGACAGCGAGGGGGAAATTTCCCGGGGAAGTGCTTCACTTATGAAAGACTGGTCACAAACGCTAGGATTGTCCTGATAGGGGCAGGGCCCCACAGCAGCAGCAGCAGGGTGCTCGACACGAGCCACAGAGGCCTATGTTTCCCGCCGCCCTCCCAGCACCACCACAGATGGCAGCACTACCACCCATTCCAGCGGTCCCAGTCCAGCAGGGACAACTTCAGTATGGGAGAGTGTATCACCTCCAGCATGCCGCAGTTCCACATGATCCACCGGCCATTGAGGGTATGTTCTCTATTCAGGGGACTATGGGGCGTATTTTATTTGACATGGGGGCCACACATTATTTCATTGCCATGAGATTTGCACGCACTATTAGGTTATTAGACACCGCCGAGAACACGGCTACTTGTGTAGATTCACCGTTGAGTAGGGGTTCCTTGATTTCCCTTATTTGTAGAGGTGTGGGTATAGAGATCGGGAGGTTTACTTTACCCGCTGATATGTTAGTCTTAGAGATGACTGAGTATGATGCGATTGTTGGTATGGATTGGCTAGTTGCGTACCGAGCCATGATTCACTATTTTAGTAGGAGTATTATCTTTTCTATTCCCGGGCAGGAGATGTTTTTAGTGGCGATGCCTCGCCCTCAGGGAGGATCGTCAACTCATTTGTACTATTTAGAGGAGGAGACCTCTAAGGAAGTGGTGCTACCACTCGATTTGATTCCAGTCGTGAGGGAGTTTTCTAATGTATTTTAGGATATACATGGATTATCGCCTAGTAAAGAGATAGATTTTGTGATCGATTTGATGCCGGGCACACGGCCAATTGCCCGTGCACCTTACCGTATGGCTCCGGTAAAGATGAGAGATTTACGGGATCAGATAGAGCAGTTATTGGGTCAGGGGTTTATCTGGAGGAGTACTTCTCCGTGGGGTGCCCCTGTGTTGTTCGTAAAGAAGAGGGATGGATTATTGAGATTGTGCGTAGATTACCGGGAGGTGATTAAAGTCACGATAAGGAATAAGTATCCGTTGCCCATAATTGATGACATATTTGAACAGTTGAGAGGAGCTTCCTTCTTCTCAAAGATTGATTTGTGACCAGGATACCATCAGTTGCGTATCAGGGAACAAGACGTCTCAAAGACAGTCTGCTTAACGAGATATGGTTCTTACGAGTTTCGGATTATGCCTTTTGGCTTGACCAACGCTCCAGCCGTGTTTATGTACTTGATGAACAGGGTGTTCAGAGAGTTCCTACACCAGTTCGTCATCATCTTTATTGATGACATCCTGGTTTACTCCCAGACATAAGAGGAGCACACCGAGCATTTGAGGCAGGTTTTGCAGATGCTATGTCAGGATGAGCTTTATGAAAAGTATGAGAAGTGTGGGTTTTGGCTGAAGGAGGTTCAATTTTTAGGGCATATCATTTCAGACCGGGGGATATCTGTAGATCCGGGGAAGGTATCCGCGGTGAGGGAGTGGGGACAGCCCATGACACCGACTGAGATTCGTAGTTTCTTGGTCCTAGTAGGATATTATAGGAGGTTTATTTGGGGTTTCTCAAAGATAGCGGGTCCTTTGACACATCTGACTCGCAAAGGTGTGCCATTCATCTGGAACGATGCCTGTTGAAGGACAAGTTAACCTCAGCACCTGTGTTAGCATTGCCCATACCGGGAGTTGAGTATCTAGTCTACACCGATTCGTCCTTACAAGGACTCAGAGGTGTGCTGCAGTAGGAGAGTCAGGCCATAGCTTATGGTTCCCGTAAGCTTAAGCCTCACGATAGGAATTACCCCACCCACGACTTGGAGTTAGCGGCAGTCGTTTTCGCTCTTCGGATTTGGAGACACTATCTCCTGGGGGAGAAATTTTGGTTGTTCACAGACCATAAGTCTTTACAATACCTCTTCACATAGAAGGAACTGAATATGTGTGAACGACGGTGGCTTGAATTTGTGAAGGATTATCAGTTCGATATCCAATATCACCCAGAAAAGGCTAACGTGGTAGCAGATGCATTGAGCCGTAGGCCAGTAGATGAGGTATCCGAGGTGTGGAAAGCTAAGTGGAAGGAGTTGGGACACCAGGATGCAGTGGACCGATCGTTCATGTCTGTGATGACTATTACACCTCAGATTGTTACGAGAGTGGTAAAGGCCCAAGTAAAAGACTCGTTCTGTCAGGAGAAGATAGTTAGATTACTAGCAGAGGGAGCCTAATCCTATACCGTTAGTTCAGACGGGGGATTACGCTTCAATGGGAGACTGGTTATTCTGGAGGGGGAAGACTTGCGACACGAGGTTATGGCAGAGTCGCACAGATCACGATTTGCGGTACACCCTGGTGGAGATAAGATGTACCAAGACATGAGACGATAGTATTGGTGGAGCGGGATGTAGAGAGATATTGCCGTGTTTGTTTCTAAATGCGCCACTTGTCAGCTAGTAAAGGTGGATCATCAGAGACCGGGAGGACTTCTACATCCATTAAATGTTCCGACGTGGATATGGTAGAGCATATCCATGGACTTTATCATGGGGTTACCTACGTCACAGAGGGGTCACGACTCCATATGGGTAATTGTGGACCGATTGACCAAAGTTGCTCATTTTCTACCCGTAAGGACAGACTACACTATGGGACAGTATGCCCAGATTTTCATTGCAGAAATAGTGAGACTTCACGGTGTGCCTCTAAATATCGTGTCTGACCGAGACAAGATATTTGTTTCACAGTTTTGGGAGAGATTCCAAGAGGCCATGGGTAATTAATTGTGGTTGAGTACGGCTTACCACCCGCAGACCGATGGGCAGACCGAGCGAACAAATCAGATGTTGGAGGACATGTTGCGTAAGTGCATCCTAGACTTTGGAGGTGGATGGGAGAAGTACCTCCCACTGGTGGAGTTTCCTTATAATAACTCCTACCAGTTCACCATTGGCATGGCTCCATTTGAGGCATTGTACGGTAGACCTTGTCGTTCCCCAGAAGGGGAGGACCATGGCCGAGTATGAGGACAAATTCATCAATATCTTGAACATTGTTCCCGATGAGATTCTGACTGAGGAGAAGAGGATTCAGAAGTTCACGGATGGATTGACTTGGAGGATCCGTCAACACTTATTGGGGAATCTCTCGTTAGCCACTTATTCTGATGTGGTTAACGCTGCACTACTACACTCCCAGGATCACCGCTTTCACATGAATGAGAGTAAGAGATCAGGAGAGTCCAGCCATCAGGGCAAGACAGGGGGAAATGGTTCCAGCGGGGCACAATCTGCTCAGGGTCAGCATAGGCAGAGTGATCAGGGTTCCCAATAGGGGTATTTTAAGAGATTCAGATATGGAGGTTTTAGGAGTGGTCATGGAGGTTTCAGGCATGGCCATCAGAGTCAGAACGGCCATCAGGGCCAGCAGGGTCAGAATGGCTAGCAGCAGCAGTTTCAGCAGGGCCAGCACGACCAGGGGAGAAATGGTAACGGCCATCAAGGCCGTGGGTAGCAGGGACAGCGAGGGGGAAATTTATCGGGGAAGTGCTTCACTTGTGGCAAGACTAGTCACAAACGCTAGGATTGTCCTGATAGGGGCAGGTCCCCACAGCAGCAGCAGCAGGGTGCTCGACATGAGCCACAGAGGCCAATGTTTCCCGCCGCCCTCCCAGCACCACCACAGATGGCAGCACTACCACCCATTCCAGGGGTCCCAGTCCAGTAGGGACAGCTTCAGTAGAGGAGAGTGTATCAGCTCCAGCATGCCGCAGTTCCACAGGATCCACCGGCCATTGAGGGTATGTTCTCTATTTAGGGGACTATGGGGCGTATTTTATTTGACATGGGGGCCACACATTATTTCATTGCCATTAGATTTGCACGCACTATTAGGTTATTAGACACCGTCGAGAACACGGTTACTTGTGTAGATTCACCGTTGAGTAGGGGTTCCTTGATTTCCCTTATTTGTAGAGGTGTGGGTATAGAGATCGGGAGGTTTACTTTACCCGCTGATATGTTAGTCTTAGAGATGACTGAGTATGATGCGATTGTTGGTATGGATTGGCTAGTTGCGTATCGAGCCATGATTGACTATTTTAGTAGGAGTATTATCTTTTCTATTCCCGGGAAGGAGATGTTTTTAGTGGCGATGCCTCGCCCTGAGGGAGGATCGTCCACTCATTTGTACTATTTAGAGGAGGAGACCTCTAAGGAAGTGGTGCTACCACTCGATTTGATTCCAGTCATGAGGGATTTTGCTAATGTATTTTAGGATATACATGGATTATCGCCTAGTAGAGAGATAGATTTTGTGATCGATTTGACGCCGGGCACACGGCCAATTGCCCGCGCACCTTACCGTATGGCTCCGGTAAAGATGAGAGATTTACGGGATCAGATAGAGCAGTTATTGGGTCAGGGGTTTATCTGGAGGAGTACTTCTCCGTGGGGTGCCCCTGTGTTGTTCGTAAAGAAGAAGGATGGATTATTGAGATTGTGCGTAGATTACCGGGAGTTGAATAAAGTCACAATACGAAATAAGTATCCGTTGCCCATAATTGATGACATATTTGAACAATTGAGAGGAGCTTACTTCTTCTCAAAGATTGATTTGCGATCGGGATACCATCAGTTACGTATCAGGGAACAAGACGTCTCAAAGACAGTCTGCTTAATGAACTATGGTTCTTACGAGTTTCGGGTTATGCCTTTTGGCTTGACCAACGCTCCAGCCGTGTTTATGTACTTGAAGAACAGGGTGTTCAGAGAGTTCCTAGACCAGTTCGTCATCATCTTTATTGATGACATCCTGGTTTACTCCCAGACATAAGAGGAGCACACCGAGAATTTGAGGAAGGTTTTGCAGATGCTATGTCAGAATGAGCTTTATGAAAAGTATGAGAAGTGTGGGTTTTGGCTGAAGGAGGTTCAATTTTTAGGGCATATCATTTCAGACCGGGGGATATCTGTAGATCCGGGGAAGGTATCCGCGGTGAGGGAGTGGGGACAGCCCATGACACCGACTGAGATTCGTAGTTTCTTGGTCCTAGCAGGATATTATAGGAGGTTTATTCGGGGTTTCTCAAAGATATCGGGTCCTTTGACACATCTGACTCGCAAAGGTGTGCCATTCATCTGGAACGATGCCTGTTGAAGGACAAGTTAACCTCAGCACCTATGTTAGCATTGCCCATACCGAGAGTTGAGTATCTAGTCTACACCGATGCATCCTTACAAGGACTCAGAGGTGTGCTGCAGCAGGAGAGTCAGGCCATAGCTTATGGTTCCCGTAAGCTTAAGCCTCACGATAGGAATTACCCCACCCACGACTTGGAGTTAGCGGCAGTCGTTTTCGCTCTTCGGATTTGGAGACACTATCTCCTGGGGGAGAAATTTCGGTTGTTCACAGACCATAAGTCTTTACAATACCTCTTCACACAGAAGAAACTGAATATGCGTGAACGACGGTGGCTTGAGTTTGTGAAGGATTATCAGTTTGATATCCAATTTCACCCAGGAAAGGCTAACGTGGTAGCAGATGCATTGAGCCGTAGGCCAGTAGATGAGGTGTCCGAGGTGTGGAAAGCTAAGTGGAAGGAGTTGGGACACCAGGATGCAGTGGACCGATCGTTCATGTCTGTGATGACTATTACACCTCAGATTGTTATGAGAGTGGTAAAGGCCCAAGTAAAAGACTCATTCTGTCAGGAGCAGATAGTTCGATTACTAGCAGAGGGAGTCTAATCCTATACCGTTAGTTCAGACGGGGGATTACGCTTCAATGGGAGACTGGTTATTCTGGAGGGGGAAGACTTGCGACACGAGGTTATGGCAGAGTCGCACGGATCATGATTCGCGGTACACCCTGGTGGAGATAAGATGTACCAAGACATGAGACGATAGTATTGGTGGAGCGGGATGAAGAGAGATATTGCTGTGTTTGTTTCTAAATGCTCCACTTGTCAGCTAGTAAAGGTGGATCATCAAAGACCGGCAGGACTTCTATATCCATTAGAGGTTCCGACGTGGATATGGTAGAGCATATCCATGGACTTTATCATGGGGTTACCTACGTCACAGAGGGGTCACGACTCCATATGGGTAATTGTGGACCGATTGACCAAAGTTGCTCATTTTCTACCCGTAAGGACAGACTACACTATGGGACAGTATGCCCAGATTTTCATTACAGAAATAGTGAGACTTCACGGTGTGCCTCTAAATATCGTGTCTGACCGAGACAAGATATTTGTTTCACAGTTTTGGGAGAGTTTCCAGGAGACCATGGGTAATGAATTATGGTTGAGTACGGCTTACCACCCGCAGACCGATGGGCAGACCGAGCGAATCAATTAGATGTTGGAGGACATGTTGCGTAAGTACATCCTAGACTTTGGAGGTGGATGGGAGCAGTACCTCCCACTGGTGGAGTTTGCTTATAATAACTCCTACCAGTTCACCATTGGCATGGCTCCATGTGAGGCGTTGTACGGTAGACCTTGTCGTTCCCCAGCATGTTGGTTAGAGGTGGGGGATAACAAACTCCTTGGGCCGGAAGTAATTCAGGATACTTCGGAAAGGATAGAGATGATACGGAGTCGAATTAGGGTAGCTCAGGATCGACAGAAGAGCTATGCTGATGCGATGAGGTTCTTCAGAGAATTCAAAGTGGGGGACCAGGTTTTACTCAGAGTATCTCCTATGAAGGGGATTATGCATTTTGGGAAGAAGGGGAAACTGGCACCGACATATGTGGGGCCATTTCCTATCATCGAGTGGATTGGGCCAGTTGCGTATAGACTTAGGTTACCGGAGCACTTGCATAGGATTCATGATGTGTTCCACATTTCCTCGTTAAGGAAATATCTTAGGGATGATTTGTCCCATAATCACATTGCTTTGGAGAAAATCGATCTCCAACTCGATAGTTCCTACGAGGAGGGGCCGATTGCTATTTTGGACCAAAGCGAGCAAAAACTGAGGTCAAAGATAGTCCCATTAGTACGTGTTCAGTGGCGGCATCATAATGCCGAGGAGTCCACATGGGAGCGCGAGGATGAGATGCGCGAGCGTTATCCAGACTTGTTTTTACCAGGTATTCTTTATTCCAAATTTCGGGACGAAATTCAGTTATTAGGGGGAAGTATGTAATACCCCGTAATTTTATTGATATTTATTTATGGGATTAATTAAATTAAATGAGAATTAATTGGAAATTAATCAGTATATAAATACTAGCGAGGTGTGAGTTGGTATTTGATTATGATTCGTATATATATGGTAATATATTAATATTATGATGATGCGTATATATATGGTAATATATGAATATTGAAATTATTAAAATTATCGCGAAACTGAAATACGACAATTTGGGAAATTTAGTTGGGACGCGCGTGTCAGTCGCGTCACGAATGTAATTATTTGAATTCAAAAGTGAATTTTATTTTTATCAATCGAATGGTCATTTTGAGTGCGGCAACGTGTCCAAAAGGGTAGAAATAGTCAGAAAACACTAGCCGGGGGTTAAGTTTGGGTCCCGGAGCATTTTTAGGCCATATCGGTAACTTAAAAGGGTATTTTGGTAATTTTAAAAATATGGGAATTAAAACCCACGAAAATTAGAGTTAATATTTATTATTCTAAAGGGGCCACTAAGGACATTACCAGTAAAAAGTTTTATAAGTGGGCTACGGGAGTTAGAGAGGAGTTACCATAGGGTTCCAAACCTAAAACACCCACCACCATCAAATTGGAGAGGATTTGTGACTGATTAAAGGAGAGAATCAACCTCGAATCATCAACAACACATCTGGAGAACGAATCTAAGGCATGTGATTTGATATTTTTAGTGCATTGAATATTTCTTTCATGTTTACTGTAGGAATTATCTTATCTTGAAAGTTTTGAAGAAACCTTATGAAATTGTTGGAGAAACTTTGAATTTGGGTTAGGATTTTCATGTAGGATAATGATGGACTGATTTAATGTTCAAAAAGTTATATATGATGATTTAAAAACATATTTATGATGAGTAATTTGGCATAAAAAAATTATGGGTTCATGTTCATAGGGTTTTGGAAAATATCTGGAGATTTATATTAATTCCTTGATGATTTATAAAATTTGACCCCTAAAATATGTTAAGGGATGATCTAGGATGATTAGAAGTTGTTTATATACGTTAAAACATAACTTGGATGGTCTTAGTGTTGATTTAGAAAGGAGAAGAATTGAGAAAATCGGACTTGGAAATTTCTGGGCTGAAACTGCCATCTCGTTAGAAGACCTTCCCAGGTCGTTCGAACGACCTCATTTGAACGAACTTCTAACGAGATGACAGTGTACCTTCTAACGAGTTGGTAGTTCGTTCGAAGCCTTTTGTTCGAATGACACTCGTTCGAACGACCTCGTTCGAATGAGATTTCTAACGAGTTGACAGAATGGATTTTTGGCCTGAATTTATTTCTAATATCCCGTGGACTTATTTAGATGGTGAGATAACCTTACCTTATTAACTAGTGGGTATAGTTGGGAGATTAGGGTACTTTGAGGTCTAAAACTTATAATCGTGTAGTTAACCAGATGACATTTGTGGATTGGGAAGCGAGTAACTAATCACGACTTGAGAAGAGTTAATAACTTAAATACATATAAACCGGGGACTTGTGAGTGGTGTAACACTAAGTGTTGGTATAAGAACGAGAAGTATACCACTAATGAAATATTGTGATATCTAAGATGTATGCATGCTTAGTATATGTAGTATTCTGTGTATAACATACCTACCGTACTTGCTATCATGGGAGGTCGGCGTTCGATCAGGGCCACCTAATCTTTGTGTGCCTACGGGGAGATTTAGAGTGGTACCTCGAGGACATAGGTCAAAGAAGGACTTATTAAGAAGTTAATAAGTCTGCTGATCATGGGAGCGTAGGTATGTGCGTGACCCATGTGATGTCAACTATGTTCGCCTCCATTGTTTATGACTGTTGATTAACGAAACGATCCCTGAGAGATTCGGAATACGTGGTCCTTATGTACGTGATGTACCGGGATTGGATAGCAGAGTATGTGTGCACCGCAGCTTAGTATCGGGGTGTTAGTATTGTATATTTATGATGAGAATAATATGCTATTAATTGAAATGAATTGTCGTGAATAAATGTGAGTATAAATAATAGCAACAGTTTGTAAAGTGAAATTGGAAGATCTCCATAATTAGTAGTACTAGCATGGGAAATTGTGTAGCAAGTTATAACACTCTATTAAATAAAAGTTGTTGGGATTTGAATTGGATATCGTATAGTAACGTTAAAATTTGGTATCAGGACTAGTTAGATATGGGAACAACTAGAATGGGTATGGGTACGATAGGAGTGCACAATTAGTTGAGAGGTGAGGAACTCATGTGAGTGCACACACTATCATGTACTTTATATTCACTGTTTAATGATATTAAACACTTGCAAATTTTTAAATTATTTTCACAATCGGGGTCTGACCCGTTTGCTTTCAAATCTATTTTTGTAAAAACCTTTTAGGTGCCCAGCCATAAGGACACCATGCATAGGAGTTCTATTCAGGTGACGTGCTGTAGCTAGTATGGAAGTTACAGGACATTGACAATAGACGCCTCCATTTCCGATCTTGACTCCATTATCAAATTTTCTTATTTGTTGGGCATGTCTCCCCATCCTTTTTGAGACATCTTATTTATCAGTTATTTCAGACTTTTGGTTGTAATTAATTTAGTGATGCGGACTTGGTATTTATATATTTCAGTATTTGGATTTTTGTGAGGAGTATTTCCTCCAGACTCATTATTATTTGATGGTTATTCTATTGTGACTATGTTGTGGTGGTTATGTCAGCATTTCATAATTTACTTATTGTATGTTAATCGGATTTAATTAAAATTGACAACTCACTTTTTAAATATTAGGTGGCTAGTAATTGTTAAAACGTTTTTGACAGTGATGCTATGAACTGAACCAACTTGGCATTTTTCATTAATTTAATAAAGGAGTAGCTACCCAGTATTTAATTAGTCGGGGTGTCACAAATAACTCTTATCAGTTCACGATTGGCATGGCTCCATTCGAGGCTTTGTATGGCAGACCTTGTCGTTCCCCAACTTGTTGGCTAGAAGTGGGGGATAACAAGTTTCTAGGACTAGTGGTGATTCAGGAAACCTCTGCAAGGATTGAGACGATCAGGAGTTGCATTCGAGTAGCCCAGGACAGGCAAAAAAGCTACGCCGATGCGAAACGGTTCTTCCGGGAGTTTAATGTGGGGGACCAAGTGTTACTACGCGTATCTCCTATGAAAGGAGTGATGAGGTTCGGGAAGAAAGGGAAATTGGCCCCGAGGTACATGGTACCATTTCCCATTATCTAGAGGATTGTGCCGGTAGCATACAAATTGGGGCTGCCAGAGAATTTACATCGCATTCACGATGTATTCCACATCTCGTCGTTGAGACGATATCTTCAGGATGACATGGCTCACACCCACATCGCGATAGAGGAGATAGACTTATAGCCTGACAGCCCTTACGAGGAGAGACCGGTGGCTATCCTAGACCATAGCGAGAGGAGATTGAGGTCGAAGGTAGTTCCACTTGTACGGGTTCAGTGGGAGCATCATAATGTGGAGGAATCCACTTGGGAGCGCGAGGAAGATATGCGCGAGAGGTATCCAGATTTATTCTTACCAGGTATGCCTTATTTTCTGAATTTCGGGACAAAATTCAGTTATTAGGGAGGAAGTATGTAATACCCCGTATTTTTATGCTTTATTAATTTGGGGATTTATTAAATTTAATGTGAGTTACTAATTTAATATAAATCCAGAAATTAATTACTTTATAATTATTAACGTGATATGAGTTAGTAATTATGCAAAACTTGTTGAATATTACTAATGAGTAGATTAATATATAATATTGGTTCTATTAAATGTCAAGAGTGAATAAAATGACAATTTTGGAAATTTGAGTCGGGACGCGCCCGTGTCGCGTCGGGACTAAATATTGATTAATAAAAGTGAATAAACTATAAGTTTCTCGTATGGTCATTTTGAGTGCGCCAAAGTGTCCGAAAGGGTCGAGATAGTCAAAAAAGTGTACCCGGGGGTTTAGTTTGGGTTTCAGGACGTTTTTAGGCTTATTTAGCGCCCCGGGAGGGCATTTAGGACATTTTGTAATTTTGGGAAATTAAACCCACGAATTTTCAAGGGTTATACCAGATGTCTAAGGTTGTCTTCTAGGGTTAACACAACCAAAGACAAGTGACGGCCATAGGAGCGGGAAGGAGAGAGTTTGCCAAGGTGTTCTAGGTCGAAAATTCATCCGGTTGCCACCACCACCAACGCGTAGATCGCGCGAAGGGGAATGCAACCACATCAAATTCGTCCACATATCAGAACTCTGAAATTTTTAGGGAAGTATTTATCTTGCTTAAATTCATTAATGCATCATTCATGTTGATCTAGGATTGATTAGGATGAGTTTCATAGAAGAAAACCCATGTTGGAGATAGGAAATTGCATCTAGTAATGATATAAATGGAAATCTGGAAATCCCCTTCATATGTAGAGGTTGAACCACGGATTTATGATGTTTTAGAAGAAGAAATTCTAGAAAAAGACTGATTAGAACAAAGTTAAAGAAATTTTTAGGGTTCATGAGGTTTATATAAGTTTTGCCCCTTTTAATCCATGATTATTCATGAAAATTCACATGCTTTACGTAGAAGATTGTTAGTTTGGGTTTATAATGTTTGTAGTAAGAATTTATGGGATTTTGGGTGTTAAAAATCGGAATTTGGGTGATGTTGGATGATGAAACCAGTAACTGTTAATCTGCAGAATTCGCCATACCTGTTTGATCGATCAATCGAACCAGGAGTGTCGATCGATCGATGCATCGATCGATCAAACCAGGAGTGTCGATCGATCGACCCCTTCTGGCAGACTCATATTTCCCCTTTTTAAATTAGTTGAATTCAATTTAAATGAGTAATAATCCTTGGACATCGTTATTAAAATATTTTGGGAGATAAAGGAGACCAGTAGGACTTAATAATAATTATGAGACCTTTAATGTAAGACGAGAGTTGCATTTTTGGGATGTTTACATATAAGGGACGATGGAATTATGTATTAAAGGGAGAGACGCGTAAGATAGTTACGTTGGAAATTAGATGAGTACCTACTGAATTCTACACTTGGGAGGATAGAGTCCATGAGTGTTACATAGTAAGTTGGATTAATCCCTCAATTAAAGTAAGAGACGAACCGTTATACGTGATAACTAAAGATTGAGAAATAATGATAAATGTTATAATTATGGGTGATGAAAGGTACCTAAAGAGATATGGTAATAGTAGTATATTTATATGATTGTGTTTTTTCATATACTATGTACGTGTGAAAATCATGCCCGCGCTACTTGCTATCCCTGAGGTTACCGCGCTGGGACAGTCTTATCTCGATGTGCCTTTATGGGGGATATTGACTCGTACCCTAGAAGATAGATATCCTTGGTACAGGCTATCTGAGCGATGGTCAGACGGTCTTAAGAGACGTGAGGGTATGTACTCACCTCTTAGAGACTTGGAATCTATGCTTCGCCTCAATATTGTTTGTATATGTGTTAATACAGTTCGAGAGTGATTCCGAACTTGTATTTCCCTTAGTACGAGTGAGACGAGGATTGGATAGCAGAGTATGCCCGCACCATAATTATTATGTGGGGTGACGTTAAAATATATATATTATATGAAGTATTTAATATATATATTTAATTATGGAAATTTGGGAACTACTTACTATGTTTATGGTAAGTAAGAAAATGAATTATTATTTTCAATTGGGGAACATGTGTTTGAAAAGTATAATATGATACTTAGAAACTTTATGAGTAAATAAGGTTTAAATGAGAACTTTGTTAAGAGAAATTAACCTCTTAAATAATTGAATTTATCAGTATTAAATCTTACGAGCGACCTAAGATAAGATAAGTTATACCATTGGGAAGGTTAGTGAGATAGGTGTGCACATTAGCAGAGAGGTAAGAATTTCTCAAGGGAGTGTCGCACTAATATGTTGTTGCATTGGCCAGTAAACATTTTAAATACTTGCTAAACAAATTTTAAATCGTTTCTACAATCGGGCTCTGACCCGTATCCATTTTCTTTTCTCTCTTGTATATATTACAGGTGCCCAGCCACAGGGGCGTCTTGCATAGGATCCTTTGGAAGGAACGCGCTGCAGCTTAGGTGGGAGTTGCAGGCCTCTTGCTTAGACGACTTCATTTGTTGATTCCACTCCTAGTTCCATCTATTTAGTTGGGCATGTGTCGCCCTCTTCCATTATTCAGTTGTCTATGGGATATTGTGACTTGTTTATTTCCATTATCCAGTTGTTTTATTTGACATTGTGATCCATTTATTCCCAGTATTTTCACTTTGGGATTTATTATTGTCAGGATGTTTTTCCTTTAAGTTTAAATGTTGGAATCTAGTTGTTGAATGTTTAGATTATTTGGATTATATGTTCCAGGTTAATTGTTGTGTGATTCTTTAAATTACGAATCTTGTAAAGTTTTAAATGTTGGTTTTTATAAATAAAATTTGGAAAGTAATGTCTAAAATGGTTTTGACACTTAGCTTAATTATTTAGGGTGTTTAAATTGAAAAAATTATTTTTACGACAGTGATGCTAAGAATGATCCAACTGTTCACCTTGATTTTAATTTAATAAATTAGTGATCACCCGGTATTTAATTAGGCGGGGTGTCACACATATAAAAACCACGATTAGGCTCCCATACACCCAATCCTACCTTCATGTTTACCCACACGCTCTCTCACGAATCACTAATTGATTCTATCTCTAAAAAATCATCACAACACTAAAGTCCTCAAATAAATTCTAAACGTCTTCACGTCAAGATTACTAATCCAAACCTCGATGCCTACCACATCCTAAAAAAGTAACTCCCTATATCCAATCAATCACATCGAACCCACATCCTAGACCCAAACCCAAACACCCGAGGGTTGTCGTATACCTAAGCTCTGATACCATCTGTAACACCCAAGGAAATCGTGAGGCGGTACTACTATTAAAACTAAATAAAGTACTCAGTAATTAGTATAATGAATTTGTATTCCACAAAATAAATATGATGAATCCAAAATTTTCACTTCGAAAATAATTACAATTAAATTTAACTCGAAAATAATACTAAACTCTCCAAATAAATTACACTGCCAATCTATACAAAAATAAAATCCTCCAAATCGTCCAAAATTTGTAGCGTCCAAATCCATGCTAACTTGACACTAAAAGAAAAATATGGAAAAGTACAAAATATGACAAGAATAGATTCTCAAAATAATAACGTTGAATAAAATGAAACAATACGAATCTAAATTCAAGTTCAATGCGACATCCGAGCATTATAGGAATTTTATTTTTCAATAACACATCACTAGGTCACCGGACCTCACCTCACCTCACCTCATGTAAGCTTGGTAAAGCCTCGTCCTGGCTATTGGACTTTTGAACTATTAACGAGTGACCATTCTCCGTGCCATATAAAAATTTCCTGATACCATGGCCATCAACAAATACAATATCTCAAATCGAAAAGTCCTAACATCGTATTAATGCAAGTAGAGAAAGATTAGAGAATTTTAGTGGCATTAGAATCCTGTTAAAACTAAAAAAGTTCCCCCGTTAATAACGGTCCATAACCATGACAAATGTTTTTTATTCCTTGATTGTTTTATATTTTTAGGACTCTTCTAAACAACCCAAGACTTATATATACTCGTATTAGGAGTCTTTTAAGCTAGCTTTCCGAATTTCAAATTAATTCAATTAATTTCTAAATAAAATTATGAGTTATTACATTTTGGTTGCCTAGTGTTTCTTTTCTAGGTCGTATCCTTTCCAAGGAGGGAGTGTCAGTTGACCCTCAAAAGATCGAGGTTATACTAGATTGGGCAAGACTGACTAATGCGACGGAGATTCGTAGTTTCCTTGGATTAGCCGCTTATTATCGAAGGTTTTTTAAAAAAAATTCTAGTATTGCCAAACCTCTATCTAGGTTAACACAAAAGAAGGTGAAATATGAATGGTCTGAGGAAGTCGAGGATAGTTTTCAAGAACTTAAGAATCAATTAGTAACTGCACCAATTTTGACTATTCCTTTCGGGAAAGGGGGATTTTTGATCCATAGTGATGCATCTAAAAATGGTTTTGGATGTGTACTAATGAAAAATGAAAAATATAAAAGTAGTAGCATATGCCTCGAGGCAGTAAAAAAAACATGAGCAGAATTATCCAACCCATGACCTAGAATTAGCAGCTATAATTTTTGCTCTTAAGGTTTGGAGACATTATTTGTATGGGGAGAATTGTGAGATTTATACCGATCATAAGATTTTGAAATATATATTTACTCAGAAAGAATTGAACGTGAGACAAAGGAAGTGGTTAGAATTGATGAAACATTATGATTTAAATATTCATTATCACCCAGGGGAAGCTAATATAGTAGCTCACGCTTTAAGTAGAAAGTCTATAAAAAATGTAGCATGTCTCATTACAAATCAAGAACCATTGTTAAGGGATTTGAAAAAAATGGAAATAGATGTATGTATATATAGCAAAGGATGAATAATCGCAAACTTACAAGTCCAACCCATATTGATGGAAAGGATCAAAATTGCACAACTAAATGACCACAACTGAAGAATATTGGAGAAGAAGTTATTGAAGGAAAGAGAGTCAAATTTTCTATACGAGATGATATATTGAGGTTTGGAAATAGAGTGTGTGTGCCATGTGATGCCCAACTAAAGAGGCAAATTTTGGAGGAAAGCTATTACTCTAGATTCACATTTCATCCCGGATATATAAAGATATATAGGGATCTTCGAGAAGTGTTTGGTGGAATAACATGGAAAAGGATATAGAGGAATTTGTATCTCAGTGTTTGGTTTGACAACAAGTAAACGCTGAACATCAGAAACCATTAGGATTACTACAACCCATGCATATCCCTAAGTGGAAATGGGAACATATTACTATGGATTTTATGACAGGTTTACCAAGAAGTTTAAATGGTAATGATTCTATTTGGGTAATTGTTGATAGGCTAACTAAATCTGCTAGTTTTCTTGCTATTAAGATAACCCGTTCTTTAGAAAATTTAGCTAAATTGTACGTGCGGGAAATTATAAGGCTTCATGGAACCTTAATTTCAATGGTTTCTGATCGTGACCCTAGATTCATGTATTGCTTCTCGAAAATCCTAAAAGCAGCCATGGGAATAAAGTTGAATTTCAGCACGACTTTTCATCCTCAAACTGATGGAAAATCTGAGAGAACCATTCAAACCTTAGAGGATATGCTTAGGGCATGTGTACTTGATCTGAAGGGGAATTGGGATGATCATTTACCGTTAGTGGAATTTTCATAATATAATAGTTTTTAAGAAAGTATTCAAATGGCTCCATATGAGTCACTCTATGGTAGACGGTGTCGTTCCCCTAAATGTTGACTAGAAGTTGGAGAAAGAAAATTGTTGGGACCAAATCACAACGGAGAAAGTGAAATTGATATAAGACCGACGTCGAATCTCTAAAAGCTGTCAAAAGAGTTATGTCGACAATCGTCATCGATAGTTGGAATTCTAAAGAGGAGATTATGTTCTTGCGAGTGTCACCTATAAAAGGAGTAATCCTATTTGGAAAGAAAGGGAAGTTGAGTCCAATATACATAGGACCTTTTAAAATCCTTGAAAGGATAGGAGCTATTGCGTATAAAAATAGCCTTACCCCCTTAACTCTCTAGTGTGAATTATGTGTTTCACGTGTAAATGATGAAGAAATATGTCCTAGATCCAACACATATCTTAAGTCATGAACCTCTTCAAGTTAAGGAAGATCTGAGTTACATTGATCATCCAGTAGAAATTTTAGACCATAAAGATCAAATATTACGAACCAAGTTAATTTCACTAGTCAAAGTATAATGGCAGAATCATTTCGTTGAAGAAGAAACATGGGAAAGGGAATATGAAATAAATGAGTGATATCCATACATGTTTTAAAATTAATGTAAGTCAAGTTTGTGGACCAAACTTTTTATAAGGAGTGTAGGATGTAATGTCCCCACTTTTATATGCTCATATATAGTTTGTTTTTACAACTGCGTCTCACTTATTATTTGATATATATTGTATTATTACATATGTGATAATCTAGGTTCTTAATATGACAAAGCCCATTTTTAAATTCTAAGAATCGATTGCAAAATGGGTCAAATTAAAATTTTATGACACATCTTAAGCTAAATGATAAGTTTTGGGGTAAAAAATATAATTTTATGAAGTTTAGGGACATGATTTTAATTAAGAAAGTTTCAGGGACCAAAATGAAAAATAAAAAAGGACCTTTTTGTTAATAAAATATTTTCAAGGACCTTTAAGAAATATTGAAAATATAGTGCGAAATTACCAAAATGCCCTTCATTTGTAAAATGATCCTTACACCCTTAATAACTTTCCACCTTGTGATTGACACCCCATGCTTAACACATCGTGCTTGGTTTTGACACCTCCACTATACACGTGTGATCTTTAGAGGAAAAGCTAGAACACATGGCAGGCATTTAGAAAAAGCTAAAATGCGTGTCGTCATTTTGTGAAAAAAGACTACAAGACCACCCTATTATGCGACACTTCAACGCTGACTCGTCGTTGTGAGAGATTAGTCACCCAAACATGTGTCAACACCCAAATATCATTGACAAACTATAAACAGAGTCCTTGGGATCATTCATTACTCGAATTTACTCCAAAAGTTTACAAAGAAATGGTGAGAAAAAATGCAGGAAAATCTAAGAAGAAGTTTCATCTTAATGATCCACGACACAATATCTGTAACTTCGAACTTTTGTTTTAGGTGAGTACTCTATGACATTCCTTGCCTATTTTGATTATATGATATTATGAAAACTATATACATTTTGTGAAACTGCTTTTATTCTCAAAATACATTTGATACCGATGATTTCGTCATTTGTTATATGTGTATATCTCTCGATATAAACATCTGATTTGAATTCTGAAATTTTTTATTCGACGTATGGAAACTCTTTTACTATGTTGGCCATGACTAACAGGCGGAAATATTTGGGTGGTACCTTCCCAGCTAGTTTATCGTTGGTGTGCTCTAAACAAGGCGTTGTTCCAGATATCGTGATTTTATGTGTGTTTTGTTATTGGGTGGAAACATTTGGTAACACCATCTGTCTGGGTATTAGAGCGTACATGGCCACTAAAATTGAATAACTAACATATTGCTCAGATATTTTATATGTTATGTTCTTAACTGTTTATTCTGAAAATATATAGTATCAGTTACTTTATATATATATATATATATATGCATGCATTACTATAAATTCGTATCTCTACATATATGTCTAATGTTCTTAATTAAATAGGTATCCATTTTTTGAAAAATCTCGGAATGTCTAGAAATTGAACCTCATTCGGCTTTTACCTGATGTTGTATAAATAACCATTTTTCAGAAAATAAGTAGGCTCGCGGAGGGAACGTAAAAGGACTATGTTGAATATTCAGCTTTTAGAGCTCTTTTTGTTACTTTAATTAAAATGTTTGTTTTATCATATATAGCATGTTGTGTCTCTCTTGTAATAAGTTTTAAAGTTTGTCTCAAGTTGTAATTCGTTGATATATTTAATATATATAAGAAATTTACTTTTAGTAAGATATGATGATGTAATTCTTTCATTTTCATTGTTTTACGATTCATATCCATGTGATTGTATTTCCTTTGCATTCATTCTACGAAATATTTTAAATTAAGAATATTTGTTGCCTTGGCGGCACGTCAAGACATTCGTTCCCTACTAATTTTGGGTCGGGGTCGTGATAATTATAACTATCAAAAGAAATAATACCTATATTAACCAAACAGACTCATCCCAAGAATCTATTACCAATGAAAATATTCGGGCTATTGAAAAGAAATGTACTAATGTTGAACTCAATTGAATAAAAAACTCCACAGTAGCTCCAACCAACATAATAAAAAATTGGTACAGAAGACAACACATATCGATGGTTGCCAATAATTACCTAAACAATCAAAACATTTCCCAAACAGAAATAGTTGAGATTTTAACAAGATGATTCACCGGAACGTTAAAATCTTGGTGGAATAAACATATTACCGAAGAATCAAAGGAACAAATTAAAGCTTCTATTCAACAAGATGCCAATGGCCTCCCAATTTTTGATGAAATCATCGAAATGTGAATCCTAGACAGATTAAAAACTCTAGTTTTCACAATAATAAAATATTTTTAATAACACCAAGTAATATGACCTCAAGAATTCATGATCAACTAAGTACCCTAAGATGTCCTACTTTAAGTGATTTTAGATGACAGAAAGATGTTTTCACATTGCGAGTAATGCTTAGAGATGATAGTAATGAACCATTCTAGAAAGAAAAAATTATTAATGGTTTATCCAATTTATTTGCTCATAAAATAAGAGAAGTTTTAAATGATAAAAATGGACATATTGATTATAATAATCTTACCTATGGAGACATAGTAAGTACAATTCAAAAAGAGGGATTAAAAATATGTATAGATATGAAAATAAGTAAGCGATCTAATAAAGAAAAAACAAAAGCTAAATATGAGATGGAAACTTTTCTAGTGAATAATATGGTTTGAACTCGGTTGCACCATTAAGAAATAAAAATTACAAGTCATACCCAAAACAATACAAAAGAAATAAAAGAAATTATTTTTAAAATAAAAAATTCTACAATAAAGAAAATAATAAATTTTACAAAAAACACAAAAAAATCTACAATATAAGAAAACTGATAAAAGTAAAGTAAAATGTTATAAATGTGGAAAAACTGATCATTATAAATTAGAATATAAAGTAAAAGTCAAAATTAACCAGCTACAACTATCATCTGAAGTAACACAAGAAAAATATAAAAAATTTGAACTAAAAAATTCTTCTAATGAAAATGAATAAAACACTGATTACAAATCATGAAGTGGCTATCAATCAAGTACAAAGTCTAGTTATCTAGACATAAATTAGGATGCAAAAGACAACAACTATATGAGAATCAATGTTCTCACTAAATAAGATGAATTATTAATTGATTTGATTAAAAATAGAAATTTGAGAATTAAAATTACAATACCTTTCAGAATTTTAAAAATTATTATCTAAAGAAAAAAGTAGTATAAATACAAAAAATAAAATTTGTAGTGAACTGATAGGACCCCCAATTTTTAGATCTTACCAAAAGTTTGTTTCAATTTCCTTTAAAGATGCGGAATAACGATGGTTCAAATAAAGGGACTATATTATGTAAGATTCATAATTAAAATATTATAATTTTAATTCTCCCAAAATTAAAATTAAACAAAACTGGATTTTAATTTTCTGAAAATTAGAATTGCTCTTCAAATCAAACTTGTGAATTTTAAATTAATAAACATTACCCAAATTAATTTTAGCACAAATTTAATTAAGTGTGACAATTAAACCAAATTTTATCTTGAATTATCCGAAGCATGCATTCTAAGTTATTTTGCAAAAGATAAAATAAACAAATAACCACTATGCCGCGATGTATGAGGAAAAACTCACAACGGGAATAAATCTCTAAAGACCCTAGCCTCAAATCAACTAAGTACGGTTTTACAAATATAAGAGAGTAAGACTTACAACACTCAACTTGACTCCGTCCAAGACCCGACGCTCCTTCTTGTACAGACCTCTGCCTAGCGAATAACCACGGAACTCCACCGCGGTCTCGAAATTCACCGATCGAACTTTTAGGAACCCATCAACCACACAGGTGCCTTTTACCGTATGACAATGCCGCAACAACAAACAAGTCTTATTCTTTGTGGGATGTAGAAGTAAACCCAAACACTCTTCAAACGATAGAGATAAAACCGGTGCCAAAACTCCAAGCAAAGTATATATATTAAGAATCTTGGATAAACTAACAATTGGGTGTAAACAAAAGTGTTTAAGGATTTTTCTTAAAAAACAAACACTCAAACTTGAACTTTTTCATTTGGAATTGAAACTCTCTAAAACTCTCTCTAGGAGATGGAGGAATGTGAAAAAGTTAGTTCCAAAATGTTGGTTCCCGCACTTAATAAATCTGGCAAAAGATAGTGGGGAAAAGAAGTGCGAAAACCGTCAAAAACGCCCAAAATACATGTTCCCGCCAAATCTCGTTTGAACAACTTTTCATTGGAACAGCATCTCGTTCGAATGACTTTACTAACGATGTTCCAGAGGTGAAAAAGGAATTTCGTTAGAAGTCTCGTTCGAATGACCTGGAAATCTCATTCGAACGAGATGCCAGTTCGTTCGAACGACATGGTAATCTCATTCGAACGAGATTCCAGTGTAATTCGAACGACGTGCCAGAAAATCAGAAAATAAAATATTCATTCTAAGTCCCAAACTTTTTATGAAAAGTTCTAAAAAATATTTTATGAGTAACACAAAGTCGTTAAAACAATTTAAAGAAAAATTATAAATTCCACCCAATAAATGTTCAAGCTCCTATATATAAATAAAATGCATTCATACCTTAGGAGCATTGGAACAATGTTGTTGACGTAGAAACAAGGCACACTAAACCCGGTATATGATGAAGCTTTATACTCTTGGACGCTACGTCTTCAACTAACACGTCATAGGCTTGGATGGATACGCATGAGCACTATCCTATGACTCAAATATTTTTGTCCGGAATTGAGCCAACACTACATTAAGACTCAATCGGAGACTTGTGTACTTACAAATCTCCCCCTTTGGCTATTCCGGGACGAAAACCAAACAAAAATACTAAAGGGCCGTCAAGCTCTACTAGACCTAAAAAATATCCCACCCAAAATAAAAATACGTAGCTTGACTCAAACATCTTTGCCGATGAACGTTGCCATTTAGAAGAATTCCTGTATACTTAAGCAAACTATCAAACGCATAGGGAATATCAAGAATATTAAATGCATGAAAAATAAATAAATACTCCCCTAGATTAATTATCCCCTTTATCAACTAAATGACCTACTTAGAAAGACGTCTCCCTCAAGATAAATCACCCAAACTAAGATGCGATTACAATAGGATTAGATACCATTTCTCCCCCTATCATTCGTCGCCTTTTTGTTTAGGAATAGACAAAGGATAAAAGCTAATTTAAACATGAAGATTAGAGTGATAAGAGTATGAAAGCATATAGGCAAAAAAATCATAACTAATCCAATAAATAATAACGGATACCAACTAAGATGCAAGAAAATGATACCAATATGGTACATAAAGTATTAAGCATGTGATATCAATAAAGAATGCAACAAAATAGATATCAATCATGAAGTAGAAGCATAGATAGACTAGAAAACAAGGTAAAGACAAGTAGAATACCTCGTATATGAGAACATAATAAATATCATTAACTCACACGCACATATACTAGGTATAAATACGACACATGATACAAAATAAAATAAGCTTTTCACACTCGTATGGCAAAAATGTGTCATATGGAAATGAAAGTGTTGGGGTGTGAACTAGCAACAATTAAATTTAGACCCAATCACTTAAAATATGTTCACAGAGTTCTCATTTGATTGCAAACTTCATCACATTTGAACATAACCTCACGTGATAATATAAATTGAACTCAATGAACAAACATACATAATGCATACAAGCCTAGACTTTTGATGGTTCTTCAAACCAATAGAGTCATTACATTGAAAGTACATCTAGGATATACAGACATTGTGCAAACCGTTGATAAACCATCCAAACTTCCTCAATTTAAGCATATTATATAATCTTTTGAATGAATACATCAACTAAACAAAATAGGCCTTGACAAATATCTTCTTTTAATGCCATTATTATTTTAGGCCTTTGGACCACATATTTTTTTTAGGTCCAAGCAAACGGTGGCTTACTCGCAAAGGATGATTTTTCCTTTAGTAGCCCTTCCCCGTGCATATTTATATACGTCATTTTTTATATCTCACACAAATCTCACGTGCAACGGATTTTAACATGCACTAGTCCTCCTAGGTCACATAACATGTAGATGACAAGATTGGTAGGAGAACACCTCACAAAGATCAAATATACATATGAAGTTATATTTTCAAGTGAGCTCATGCATGTGTGAATTGAGGCATATAAAAATAGAATCCATTATATCAACACAAAATCCAACTACTCCATGTAAGCATGGTAAAGAACATTTTGAGGATTAACAATCTAAGCCAAAAGTTCTAGCCACATGGGAGCGAAAAAGAAGAGATTCAAACACAAGTATATGCCACATAGAGTGCGTCAAACTAAAATACACAAAAAAAAATCTTTTTGAGTTTTTAAAAAAAAATTTAACCAAAAATAAAAATATTTACTCAAAAGACACACAAAAATCAAATGTATTTTTCATTAATCTTAAATTGCTAAAAAGATAAAACACAAATGATAAACAAAATCCTTATGTATTTTTCATTTAATGCAAACTAAAATGAAAGAAGTATAATACAAAAGATAAACAAAAATCATTATTTTAGCATGTGATGAAGCATGGAGCATAGATTAGAACCTGATTAAGAAGCATACAAATAACATGATAATTTAGCATGAAGTGCAAAAGATAAAGTATGCAAATAAAACTAACACATTCAACCTTTAGATTTTGCAAGGGAGGAAGCATGTGAAAGTAAATGAGAATCAAAAACCCTATCTTGTAAAGCTACCAAGTCGGATATCCTAACCCAAATTAATGATGAATGACGATATTAGGAAGTAGGAATCTTGGCTACCTCGGTTGCCTTACATTGGGATTTTCTAGGACCTCGTTTAAGATCAAAACAAAATTTCTTAAGATGACCTTTTCGACCACAATGTGAGAACCTAAAGACTCGACGAAAATAATTACCTAAGGAATGATCTATAATATTGTTCCTATAAGATTCTGCTAAACCATTTGTTTTGGCTTTATGAGATGATTCATTACAAGTATTGAAGCCTAAACCACAAGTGTAATTTTTTATTTGAACGTTCCTAATATTTTATCTAATTTCTCCGAATGACACTCCAAATCAAATTTGACTTTACTAGAGTCTTTTAGTTTATTTTCTAAATCTACAATGTGAGACTCTAATAAAATATTACGCTCTTCAAACGTGAGAAGATCCTTTTTCAAAGATTCCATTAATCCCTTAAGGCTATCTCTCTCGCCTTCTACATACTCAAGCTTCTCTCGAAGAGCTCTCTCTCGTGTCCTAAGGTCTTCCACTAACGCACTCTCATCAATTACCTTAACACGCTCTCTTAAACAAGCTTCTAACTTCAAATTTTTTCTTTTTAATTTAATAGATTCTTCAAATAATTCTTGAAACACAATTTGAAGTTCACTCACATCAACCTCATTTTCACTTTCAGTCTCTGTTTCTTCTCCACTCTCACTTCCATAAAAAATAAGGGAATCATAAACTTTGACCTTGGAAGTGTCATGTGTTAAAATTTCATCAATAGAAGAGTGCTAACTAGCACTCACATGACTAGCCATAAAAGACACAAAGTTGGGCTCAGTGGGGGAATCGGGTCCCTTTTCATTATCGCTATCACTAAGGGTTGCATTAAAACAAATTGGTTGCTTACCCTCTCTCCTTAGTTTAGTGGGACACTCTTTTGCCCTATGGCCATACCCTTCACAACCATAACTCCTATTTGACTCGTCCCTATTTAAATTTTCATTAAAAGTTTTAGGGATCTTCTAAGCTTTGTCATGCTTAGATTTTTCAAATTTCTTAAAATCATTTTTAAATTTATCTTTGTTAAATTTAAGAAATTTTTTAAACTACCTAGCAAATGTGGCCATATCTTCCGAGTCAGTCTCACTTTCACTCTCTACTACTTATTTTTCCTCCTTTCGGGATTTCAAATCAACGCCCTTATCTATTTTCTTTTCTGTTTTAAAGGGAAACATGTCTAGTTCATAGGTTCGTAAATCACCTACGACCTCTTCTAATTTTGTACAGGCTAAAGTGGGTAAAGAATTTAACACGGTCACCTTAGGAATAAATCTATCGGGTAGGGACCTTAAAATTTTCTTTACTACTCGGTTGTCGAGTATTTTCTCTCTCAAATTAAAAGATGAATTAACTATATCGAAAAGTCTAGCATAGAATTCATCAAAAGTTTCTTTTTCATTCATTTTGATGGTTTCAAATTGAGTGGTGAGGTTTTGGAGTTTAGAAGCTTTTACGACAGTAGTTCATCATGAGTGAGTTTTAAAATATCCCAAGCTTCTTTAGAAATTTCACATGTCATAATGTGACGAAATTCATCCAGTGTGACCGTGCTAAACAAGGCATTTAAACCACGGGAATTAAAATTTGCAAGTTTAAATTCATTCTCACTCCATCTAGCGGGAGGTTTGGGAACACGTTCATTTTCAACTAAATGTGCGGGTGGGGACCACCCGTTAACAACTGACAACCAAACCCTCTCATCGATAGACCTAAGTGCCGATTTCACGCGCACTTTACAATACGCATAGTTGGAACCATCGAAAACAGGAAATTTTGAAAATGGGAAAAATTCCATTTTAGTCAAAAATATTTAAAGGATCTTAAACGCAATAATTTAGCGATCCTGCTCTGATACCACTTGTAGTGAACTGATAGGACCCCCAATTTTTTAGATCTTACCAAAAGTTAATTTCAATTTCCTTTAAAGACGAGGAATAAGGATGGTTCAAATAAAGGGACTATACTATGCAAGATTCACAATTAAAATTTACAATTTTAATTCTTCCAAAATTAAAATTAAACAAAACAGGATTTTAATTTTCTCAAAATTAGAATTGCTCTTGAAATCAAACTTGTGAAATTTAAATTAATTAAACATTACCCAAATTAATTTTAGCACCAATTTAATTAAATGTGACAATTAAACCAAATTTTATCTTGAATTATCCTAAGAATGCATTCTAAGTTATTTTGCAAAAGATAAAATAAACAAATAACCACTACGCCGCGATGTACGAGGAAAAATCCACAACGGGAAAAAACCTCGGATGGCCCTAGTCTCAAATCCACTAAGTACGGTTTTATAAATATAAGAGATTAAGACTTACAACACTCGACTTGACTCCGTCCAAGCCCCGAAGCTTCGTCTTATACACACCTCTACCTAGCGAATAACCACAAAAGTCCACCGCGGTCTCGGAATCCACCGATCGAACTTTTAGGAACCCATCAACTACACACGGTGCCTTTCACCGTATGATAATGTTGCATAAAAAACAAGTCTTCTTCTTTGTGGGATGTAGAAGTAAACCCAAACACTCTTCAAACGATAGAGATAAAACCGGTGCCAAAACTCCAAGCAAATTATATATATTAAGAATCTTGGATAAACAAACAATTGGGTGTAAACAAAAGTGTTTAAGGATTTTTCTTAAAAAACAAACACTCAAACTTGAACTTTTTCATTTGGAATTGAAACTCTCTAAAACTCTCTCTAGGAGATGGAGGAATGTGAAAAAGTTAGTTCCAAAATGTTGGTTCCCGCACTTAATAAATCTGGCAAAAGATAGTGGGGAAAAGAAGTGCGAAAACCGTCAAAAACGCCCAAAATACATGTTCCCGCCAAATCTCGTTCGAACAACTTTTCATTGGAACGACATCTCGTTCGAATGACTTTACTAACGATGTTCCAGAGGTGAAAAAGGAATTTCGTTAGAAGTCTCGTTCGAACGACCTGGAAATCTCATTCGAACGAGATGCCAGTTCGTTCGAAAGACATGGTAATCTCATTCGAACGAGATTCCAGTGTAATTCGAACGACGTGCCAGAAAATCAGAAAATAAAATATTCATTCTAAGTCCCAAACTTTTTATGAAAAGTTCTAAAAAATATTTTATGAGTAACACAAAGTCGTTAAAACAATTTAAAGAAAAATTATAAATTCCACCCAATAAATGTTCAAGCTCCTATATATAAATAAAATGCATTCATACCTTAGGAGCATTGGAACAATGTTGTAGACGTAGAAACAAGGCACACTAAACCCGGTATATGATGAAGCTTTATACTCTTGGACGCTACGTCTTCAACTAACACGTCATAGGCTTGGATGGATACGCATGAGCACTATCCTATGACTCAAATATTTTTGTCCGGAATTGAGCCAACACTACATTAAGACTCAATCGGAGACTTGTGTCCTTACAAAATTGTAAGGACAAATTTCCAATTGAGTCATTTATAGTATTGGCTAATTTCCGTTGGTTAAAATATTTTGGGTCATTTGTGTCATTCAACTATCAAGATTAAAGAATTTGGGCATATGGTGTTTCAAACCTCATCAAATCGATTCTGAATACTGTTTTCCCAAAGGTATTTGACTTGGTTCCTTTTTTATATGTTGGAGACAAATTTAATTTTATTATAATGAATTTTTATAAAATTTCAAAGCAATTAAGTCATCTTTAAAAATTATATTTTCGTTTGAAAAATGGACCAGGTCATTTGAACGACCTTGTTCGAACGAGCTTAGTAACGAAATTCTTTGCAAAAGCCTCTAAATTTTCTTTAGAAGTTTCGTTAGAAGTGTCGTTCGAACGAACCTGTTTAATTGAACTTCCAACGAGATTCTTTGCATATTATTCTGAAATGTCATTAGAAATTTGGTCGAACATAGTCATTTGAACGACTTGCTCCAATTTTAAATTTTTTAAAAAAAATTCGGCAGTTCCTTTTTATAACTGTTTTGGTCCACTACTTCATATATATCTTTGAGAAGGGCAAAAATAGTTGTATCCAGTAGGACTTGCACTTTTAAGAAAAATATATCATACTTTTTACAAAATTCGATCCAATGCATGTGATTTTTTTTATCAAATTTTAGAATAAAAATCCCATACACTCTACAATTTATTCATCAAAGTTATGTGCGAACTCTGCACAATTGTTGAATGGAGATTGCTTTTGTGTTTCGATGGATACACAGACACGGGAAGTTTTGTGCAATGCATTGGATCTTTGCGTACTACAAATGGAGGTAGAGGAGACGGCATCAGCGAGTCTTACTGTGTCAAGTCTGTAAGTCTTTTGAGTCTCTTTGTAAAACTATATTAGTAGTTGATTTGTCTAGTCCCGACCGTCTGATGTTTTTTCCATTTGGATTTTACTCGTACATCGACGTTTTGTGGTTGTGCTTTCTTCTTGCTTAATTAATAATCCTTCATGATCACTTAGGAGTTTCTAAGAAATATTGAAATTTGGAAATTATCAAAACTTGGCCTAATTTATATATTGTTTAGAAGTGTATTCTACAAAATTAACTAAATTCATATAACCGTACAACTTCAAATTGGTATCAGAGCAAGTCTCTATAAGTTATTTAGATGAATCCTGCAGGTTATATGGAAAGTTTTTCGTCGAATAGACCACCTATGTTTGATGGAACTAACTACACCTATTAGAAAGCATGTATGAAATCTGCCTTAAAATCAATTGATGAACGTATTTGGGTTATTGTTGAAAGAGGGTGGTCCCCTCCTGCTATAATTGTTGATGATGAAATTGTTTAAAACCTGTAGAGAATTGGAGTGAGGATTAATTAAAACTATTTAACTTTATTTTTAAAGGTTTAAATGCATTATTTAGTGTTGTGACTCCCGAGGAGTTTCATCATATCATAACTTGTGAAGCTTCAAAGGATGCTTGGAACATTTTACAAGTTACTCATTGATATATCCATATATACCCTCGGCCAGGCTAAGGGCATCCTCCACCTGGACGAGGCCAAGATGATCTGTCAACCAATATCAGACGACCCCCCATCAGGCCCAGACGACCCTTCAAGGGGACGACCCCCTATCAGGCCCAAACGACCCTTCAAGGGGCCGACCCCTCATCAGTCCCAAACGACCCTTCAAGGGGCCAACCCCTGATTAGGCCCAGACAACCCTTCAAGGGGACGACCCCTCATCAGGCCCGGACGACCCTTTAAGGGGCCGACCCCTCATCAGGCTCAGACTACCCTTCAGGAGGCCGACCTTTCATCGAGGTCTGGATGACCCTATGAGTGTATGACAGTACGAGGCCCGAATATGGCCTGGCTTATTACCATCGGAGACTTTTCCCTCGGCCTCGTATCATCAGACGAGGGTGACATCATCACAGCGCATGGTTTGGGATACGCGTGGAACAGTGCGCATGGGGCTTATATGGCACATGGAAGACCGTTATAACAATATCACCCCCTCACACGAGGGAATATTATGTCATCATTAATTACTGGTGGCACCTACAGGTGTCAGCAGAGGATTGGCTAGATCATTATTCACATGCACCATGCATGCTTGGGGGGTACACTACAACCCCAAGAGCTATATATACTTGTCACCTACAACCCTGCAAAGGGATCGATAATTATAACCCTAGCTAAAACTCTGCTTATACACACAGTAGAGAGAGAGTGAGCTTATGTGCATTGTATCCAAGGCCATTAGTGCCCATACTTAGTGGATCACACACTCATAGTGGATGTAGGCCTAATTGGCTGAACCACTATACATCATTGTCTTATTCCTCTTATACTCATCCCCTTCTACACACTTACATACATACATCTCTATGGCTGCCATTGTTATTACTGTTTGAGTTCATCATCACTTGTCTGGTGGTGCTGAATCTTAGCATCATCACTCATGAGGGAACGAGTGTGGTTAAAGAGTCTAAACTTAAAAACTTAACCACTCAATTTGAAACCATCACCATGAAATAACGTGGCACATTTGATGAATTATATGATGTTATTTCCGATATTGTTAATTCATGTTTCAACTTAGGTGATAAAATTATAGAAAATCGTGTAGTCAAGAAAATTCTTAGATCTCTCCCTAAGCGTTTCATTCTGAAAGTTACGGTTTTTAATTGTTTAGGAAAATTAAATTCTTTAAAACTCGAAGAAATACGGGCGATCTCCAAACATATGAATTAGACATATTTCCTAAAGATATCAAAAAAAAAAGATAAGGGAGCAGCCTTAAAATCTAAGAAATAAGAATTGTCTGAATACGAAGAGTTCGATATGGATCTTGATGATATGGCCTTATTCGCTAAAAAATTTAAAAAAATTCCCAAGTTTAAAAAGAAAAACTCAAAATATGAAAGACCTAAATTTGAGAAAAACAAAAACAAGGCGAGTAGGAGTTTTAACAATCAGGATCAAAAGAAGTTTAAAAATGACAACTTTAAAAGAGATAACTTTAAAAAGGATAATTCGGAGAGATGTTTTGACTGTGAGGGATGAGGTCATAGAGCATATGACTGCCCCACTAAGCTTAAGAGACAAGGTAAAGAAAAAGTCATTTATAATGCTACTATTAGCGACAGTGAGATTGAGTCTGAGGATTCCGATGATCTTTTCCCTTCTAGAAACAACTTCACTACCTTTATGGCAAGTCATTCTAGCGATTCAAGTGAGTCACATCCTAATGTTGATAATTCCAAACATGATCTTGAGGTTGTATCCACTCACTCATAAAGTAATGATGAAGAAGGAAGTAAGAGTGATGTAGATGAAATTGATTTATAATTCGCCTATTATGAGCTATACACCGAGTCTATGCGTATCCAAAAGGTAAATAAAAGATTAAATTTTAGGGTGTTAACATTAGAAAAGGATTTGAAAAGCTTGAAGGAGAAGCATGATTTAGTTAGTCAACTCTAGGGGATTAAGATTTGTCTTTCCGAGACACTTATCTTTGTAGGAAAAGAAAAATGTGATTTGACTGACACTCTTGCTCATTTTACAAAAGATCTTCATGAATCCTTGGAAATTAGAAAAACACTTGAAGAAAAAAATTTCAATCTTAAGAAAGATCTCGAGTCCTCTCAGGATGTCAAAGTCACATTTGAAGATAATTCAGGAAGAATGGGAAAGTTATTTTTAGGTCCAGTTTTAGGATATAAGGAGAAAGGTTCAAACCCTCATAAACCTAACCTACCTAAAAGAAGTCCACCTAAGCAATCTACAAAATTTACTCCAAATCAACCCTATGTGTGTACTTATTGCCAAAAAGGGGTCACCTTAGAGATTTTTGTTAGAAGCTTGGGCATAATACTTATTTTACAACTTCTAGGCCACACTATATCTCCTTATCTAGCCTTAAAAATCAAGTCGAGTATCTAGTCAATACATCTAAAGATTTAATGGAAGAGTTTCTAAGTTTCTCTACGGCCTAAGGAAATTATTCCAACCAAAAGACTAGAGTCAATAAAGGGAAGAACACAACTCAAGCTTGGGTTAAGAAAGATAAGACCAATAAAGCTTTTGTTGTTCAAGTTGCACTTAAGACTCAAAATACCTTCCAATGTTATTTTAATATTGGATGTTCGAGACATATGGCGATGATAAATATATTTTTACTACTCTTGAAAATTATAAAGATGGTAAAGTCACCTTTGGCGATGGAAGTAAATCTCGAATCGTGGGAAGACACACCATTAATGTTTTTGGTTTTCCAAAACTAGAAAATGTTCTTTATGTTGATGGACTCAAAGCTAATTTGATAAGAATTATCCAATTATGCGATGAAAACCTTGACGTTAAGTTCATCCAATCGGAGTGCACTGTTTATGATCAATTAGGTGAGGCTATTTTACAAGGTGTGAGGACTAGTGATGATTGTTATGGAATCGTTCCAAAGTCTTCTTTCGTATGCAATAGTGCAAAGGCTTCATCTGTTGATCTTTAGCATCAATGGTTAGGTCATGTAAACTTTAGAGATCTTGATCATCTAGTGAGAAAACGCTTAGTTCGAGGTTTACTATCCTTAGGAATACCAACCTCCTCTATTTGCGAGCCTTCTCAATTAGGAAAGAAAATTAAGAGCCCACATAAGATGTTGAACACAATAACTACCTCTCGTGTCTTAGAATTAATACACATGGACCTCATGGGTCCCACTTGTACCAAGAGTATCGGAGGAAAGAGATATATCTTAGTGATGGTAGATGACTTTTCAAGATACTCTATAGTAGGATTTCTAAGAGAAAAATCTTATGATGTTGAATTTCTAACGGTTAAATGTAGAGCCCTTAAAAATCAACATGGTTTCACCATAAATTGATTTAGAAGTGATAATGGAACTAAATTTAAGGAATCCGACATGAATGCCTTTTGTGATGAAATGGGAATTAAACATGAATTTTCGGTCGTTCGAAGTCCACAACAAAATGGTATAGTTGAGAGGAAAAATCTACCGATCCAAGAAATGGAAAGATCTAAGCTCCTAGGTAGGAAAGTTCCATGTAGATTTTGGACAGAAGCGGTTAACACTTCTTATCACACCCTGAATATTGTATACTTGCGTCTTAACACTAATAAAACTCCGTATGAGTTGTGGACCGGAAAGAAATCCAATCTAGCCTATTTTAGAGTTTTGGGGAGTCCTTGTTACATCCTTAGATATAGAGACCTTCTAGAAAAATTTGACTCGAGGAGTGATGAAGGTATTTTCCTAGGGTATTCTCAAAATTATAGAGCTTTTAGAGTCTACAACTTAGTGAGTTCTAAAGTCATGGAATCTATAAATTTAGTCATAAAAGATGATGCTCCCGCCACATTTTTTTATGATGAGGAAGATTCCTCTTGTGAATTTGATGAAACTCCCGGTGTTGAAACCATCGAGGCTCACAAATGACTCGGTGGACCTCACAATTGAGACAAAGGATCCATTTCCATGGGTTTGTAAAAGTCATGACCCCTCCAAAATAATTGGGAATACCAAATTAGGTGTCAAGATTGGGGAACAATTACAAAATTAGGTAACTTATTTGTATTATACCTCTAAAATCGAACCTAAATTTTTTGAAGAAGCTCTAAAATATGAATATTGGATTGATGCCATGTAATAAGAATTGTTTCAATTTAAGAAAAATGATGTTTGGGAATTAGTTCCCCGGCCTAGTGATACTAATATCATTGGTACCAAATGAATTTTTAAAACTAAAATGGATGAAAATGGTGTCATTATTCGTAATAAAACTGGGTTAGTTGCTCAAGGATACACCCCAATAGAAGGTGTTGACTTTGATGAGACTTTTTGCTCCAATTGTAAGGTCAAAGTCAATACGTCTTTTACTATCCATAGCATGTCACCTTAAGTACAAACTGTATCAAATGGATGTCAAAAGTGCATTTTTAAATGGCATTCTTTAGGAGGAAGTCTATGTTGAACAACCTGAAAGGTTTGAGGATCCTAAATATTTTAATCACGTCTTGTTTTTGTAAGAAAGCTCTATATGGGTTGAAGCAATTACCCCATGCTTGGTATGAGAGACTCACTTCTTATCTCCTTTCTCGCGGGTTTTTGAGAGGGGGAGTATGTATGACATTATTTGTTCGTCGAGATGAGAAAATGATCCTAGTTGCCCAAGTGTATGTCGACGACATAGTTTTTGGATCTACATGTGATAAACATACTTAACATTTTTGAAAAGAAATGCAAGATGAATTTGAGATGAGTATGGTCGGTGAGCTTACTTTCTTTTTAGGTCTTCTAGTGCGTCAACTCGATATCGGGATTTTTTTATCCCAAACTAAGTATCAAAAAGACCTTGGGAAGAAATTTAATCTAGAATCCGCTAAGCATGCACGTACTCCAATGAGTTCATCAATCAAACTTAGGTAGTTTACTCTACTTAAACGCTTTTTATGAGTATGATAGGTAGTTTACTCTACTTAAACGCTAGTCGTCTAGATATTTCCTCCATGTAGGAGTTTGTGCCGGATATCAAGGTGCCCCAAAAGATTCTAATTTACTTTCCATTAGACGTATTATCAAGTATGTTAGTGGGACCCTATCTTTTGGATTTGGTATTCCTTTGACACCAATAATTGTCCATTGGCATATTCATATGCCGATTGGGCAGGAGATGTTGATGGATTCAAAATTACATTTGGCGATTATTTCTATTTTGGTAGTGCACTTGTCTCATGAATGAGAAAGAAGACAATTTTCATTTCTTTGTCCACAATGGAATCATGTGGATATCTAAGCCACTTGGCATACTCTAGGTGAAGTGCGGTGTTGTCTTATCAATTTTGTCACCTCATTTTGTAATAAATCGATCTTGTGCATGTAAAACCATTGCCCAAATTTGTAAAAATGAAAATAATATTCGTCTGGTTAAGTTGGGTTTAGAAATGGACACGGACTGCAAAAAACAAAGTGTTTTTTCACGAATAGCCTCTATTTGCGAAAGGAAAAAGAGCCTATAGAAATTGTGGCATAAAAAAGGTAGCCAAGGACAATGTTTTATATTGATGGAAGCATATTTGCTCTTTTAAAAAGAAATAATTCAAGAGCATACTTGATAATGATGGGAGACATAGGTTGATCGAGTGGAAAACCGAGCGTCCGTGTAATACGCTAGTCGTTGTTATCGGCTTCCAACCTCAATAAAAAAAAAAAACCTAAACTTTTAACTACACTTTTATGGAGTATAGTAGTAAGTCTGGGTATCGAATCCACAGGGAATGTTTTATAGAATTTAATTGATTTATTACTTCTAAAATAAAAGTGAAAAAGATGATGATGGTTGACAAGGGGAAATAAGTTGGAACAAATTTATAAATCTAATTAAAATGAATGAGGAAATAGGTTGGAATACAATCCCCCAATCCCTAGTAATTACCCATTAGAATACTAGAATTGTAAATTATAAATTTGAATGAATCCAGTCTTTACAGATCCTAAGCATTACATATATGAGGTTCAAGCCCGCATCATATGAAATCAAAGATAAATATAAAGCGGTGCTAAATAATTACACGCACATCATATTCTTAAATATCCCAAGTACCTAGGGCACGAGAGATTAAAAGATCTAGGATGATTGTGAACTTCTCTTACACGATTCTTTCAAATTTAAATTTAAATTCTATTTCCTACGTAGATAAATTACATCGGGATGGGTTCATGCATCCCAACCCTTAAAAATTAGCTAAACATGATGAAAACAAAAGAAAACTCTAACAAACATTGTTAACAATTTGCAAAACAATTGAGAATTGAATGGGAAAATAAAATAGAGAATAGAAATTGATACTTGTATTTAGCAAGAGGAGAAAGAGATGAATTTGAATCCAGCAAAACTTCTTCTTCAAACTTACAACTAGAGTTTATGAAAACTTCTACCAAAGAAAACTACAATCTAACTTTCTCTCTCTAATCCTACTCCTACCCTCTAGAATTTGACTCTCTCCCTAGAATTCAACTCCCTTTTGAAAATGAGGTAGGGCTTGGTCTTTTATAGCACCAAGTTGCATGAATTTGGCATCAAATTTCGCGTGTGGCACAAGTTTTCCAAGAGTTGCACTGCATTAAATGCATAATTAATTACAGAAATCCGCACATCGAGACTCTTCATTATCGCGCAACTTCAAAACATCGTAACTTCTTCACCGTAGCTCGGATTGAGGTGCCGTTTTTTCCAGTATTCTTGTAATTTCGTTCTATTCAACTTTATAGTTGGCCCCACCTCCGGACTAAGGCTGAAAAATTACGAAAATGCCCTTCAACTCTCCATTTCTTGGTTTCTTTCAATGTTTTGGGTTCTCCTTCACACTAACTTGCATGAAATACCTGTAAAACACATGAGAAATACACAAAACACGAAATACTTGCCAAAAAAGGTTATTAGCATAAATAAGAGACAAATCCAAGCTAAATACACTGCACGGGATCATAAAAATACCGAAATTAAGGGGATAAATGTGAAGAATATGTGCCTAATCAGTAGTGCACTTGTCTCATGAATGAGAAAGAAGACAATTTTCATTTCTTTGTCCACAATGGAATCATGTGGATATCTAAGCCACTTGGCATACGCTAGGTGAAGTACGGTGTTGTCTTATCAATTTTTTCACCTCATTTTGTAATAAATCGATCTTGTGCATGTAAAACCATTGCCCGAATTTGTAAAAATGAAAATAATATTCATCTGGTTAAGTTGTGTTTAGAAATGGACATGGACTGCAAAAAACAAAGTGTTTTTTCACGAATAGCCTCTATTTGCGAAAGGAAAAAGAGCCTATAGAAATTGTGGCATAAAAAAGGTAGCCAAGGACAATGTTTTATATTGATGGAAGCATATTTGCTCTTTTAAAAAGAAAGAATTCAAGAGCATACTTGATAATGATGGGAGACATAGGTTGAAGATCAATGGTTTTGCACAATTAATCTATATTGCTTTTCTATTTTTGATGCTATTGGCATGAGAATCATCAATCTTCCATGCATTTTATTTTTGTGGATAGTGTTCAACCATATTCCTTTTATTATCATGAGGCATATGTGAGTGTTTATTATGTTAATATATTGCATGGAATTTTGCACTTATGTGTTGTCTTAAGTAATGCTCTCACTCCTAATGTTCGCACCCCTACATTCCCGTTCTCAAGGTTTGGTAAAGTCTTCTCTACCTAAGACAATTAAAAAAAAATTGTTCTGGGTTTTTAACCTATTCAGGCCTTATAATATGTATTTTTTTACATTTTTTTAGTTTTTGGAATTTTTCAAAAGTCTATTTTGTTGTTAAAATTTTCGCTTGAACGAGTTTTCTAACGACTTTTGGCCCAAAATCTCCTGCTTTATCGTTTGATATTCGTTCGAATGTTGTTCAAATGACATTTCAAATGACTTTTCACCATTTCTCTTGTATATTCTCGTTGGATAAATCCATATTGTCATACGAACATAGTCATTTGAACGAGATTTTCATCTTCGTTCGAACAACCTACATTTTTATTTGGGCGAATCTTTTAGTTTTGTTTCTCACTGTTTCAACTTCCTACATTTTTTTCTCTCTCCTATTATCCCATGAACCCTTATTTCTCTACCCATACTCTCCTACTCTTCTACTCTCTCCATTACTTCTTCTTCTCCACTCCCTCATCACCTCACCCCATTATCTGCATTCTCTTCCCTCCATACCTTCATTTTTATACTGAAATACTCCATTTCAAGGGTACCCATTTGTATACTATTCTTCCCTCATCTTATCTCAGCAACCTTATATCCCTCTTTCATTTCATGATTATGGAAGCTATATATGTTGTTGGGTTCCTTTATCTGATTCAAATTTTTTTGCTTAATCATTCGTACCCAATTTTATATATGCTCAACTCCTTTTGTTAAGGATACTTTTCCCCCCTAATTAAGTGCTAGTACCATGAAGTTATTTCAACATTTCTTCAAAGTTAAAAAAAAAAATCAATAATTTCATGGGATTTCATTTATTTTTTCTTCTCTGCATTTTCTATATATTGTCTTGCTGCTAATGGAGTTTGGAACTTTGCTGGTTTTGGTTTTGTTAATGGTGTTTGGTGGATTAGTTGGATTTTTGTAAGGTAGGTTGTAGTTTTTCTATTTCTTAGTCTCTATGGCCCGTGGTAGACGCAATCATCAAATTGGTTCATTCGATGAGGAACTGTCATCATCCTCAAATGAAGATGCAACCATTCCAAACCTTCGACTGCATTGGCGAACCCTTAAGAATCACACTTTGTACCACACATAAGGTTTTGCAACTCGTACATATGTCTGGGAAAAAGTAGTCTATATTTCCTCAATCTCTGACATTATAGTCTCCACATGGATTTCTAATTTGGGTTGGGATCCCCTTTTCAACCTTACCGACCCTATTTATCCCGATTTCATTAGGGAATATTTCTTTGGAATGTGTGATATTAAGGCTGGACTTTTCTTAGTTGTTCATGGTAGGGAAATCACTATTACACCCGAATCCGTTCTGCATCTTATACGTTTGCCTCGCATCAGCAATCCCACATTTCCTTGGCGAAATTACTCTCGCCCTGAGACATTCCTGATTATGAATACAGTGTGTCGACTTTTCCAGGCCGCATCTGTCACCATTTTTCATAAACATCTCCATCCAGAATTTATGATCCTTAACTGGATTGTTTGTGCATTCCTTCTACCACGTGCCAACTCCACTCAAGTTACAAGCGCCCATGTGTAAATGATGTTTTCCATTCGCATTAAAGCCGCTATTGACCTTCCCCGCTTCATCTCTGGTGTTCTGAAGGTCGTTGAGGTTAATCCAATGGGTCCCGTTCGGCACACTTTACCTTTTTCCATTATTATTACTAGACATTGCCTTGTGTTTGGTTGTCCCCTCCTTCCCTCAGATATTTCGGTGACTCATTTTCATAGAATTAATATCTCCTCTGTTGGTCGCTCCCGCGGTCACCTTCCTCGTGATATCCCTCAGCTCACTCCTTCCCAATTTGTGTCATCCTATTCTGCCACTCCATCCACTCCTGCTCCACTTAAACCTTCTTCTTCTCGTTCTCACCCACTATTGAGTCAAAGGTTATTAGGTTTGTTCGTTCACAGGTTGAGGAGATTCATGAGGCACATCGCCAAGATAGGTCTCTTTTTTCGAAGCTTTTACTCACTATGAGGAGGGACCGAGAGAGAGTCGAGGAAGCTCAAGCTCATCGTGAGGAGGCACAAGAACGTCGAGATGAGGCACAAGCTAGGAGAGACTCTATTCGCATGGATCATCTTGTGGATATTTACCATATTGAGATGCGTCATTGTGCGAGCTCTTTCGGTACCGGATTCATTCCCGATGACACTTCACACGATGCTCCATCTCCTTAATGTTCTTTATCTGTAGTTCTATTTAGCATATGTACTTGTGAGAGAGAGAATTTTATTTTCTTCATTTATTCTCCTCATTTGTACCAAATAGTTGTATTTTCCTTTCTCATTTCTTTTTTTTTTGGATATTGGTGATTTTTTTAATAGAACATCTTGGATTTCAAGCTTTAATGTTAATCATTGCTCATTACTCCTTACGCTATATTGCTTTTATGGATGATTTCCTTTGCCTATTTATGTTATAATATTTTCCATGTGTCTATTTGCCATTTCCTTGTCTCTCTTTTATTATTGATATATTCACTGACATTGCAGGTTTCATTCTATCACTTTGTCTTTTCCATACAAAAAGAGGGAGAACGTACATGTTTAGGGGGAGCCAAAAGTTTATGTTTCTTAATCTCTCTATTTCTCCATGCGTTTGATGTATTTTGTTGTTTCATGTGTGTAGTCCTCCTATTGAAAAGTTATTGCCCACTTTCAACAATACAGATAAATAGTTAGTCGAGTATGTCCCTTTTAGGGGGTTTTAAGGATGGGCACTAGAATGGGCTTGCCGACTTGGCTTAGCAAATTCAGAGTCATTTTTGTTGTATTTTATTTTATGTTTTGTCCCGGAATAGCAAATTTCTAATTGAGTCATTTGTAGTATTGTCTAAATTACATTGGACAAAAAATTTTGGGTCATTGTGTGTTGTTCAACTATCAACATTGAAGAATTTGGGCATACGGTCTTTCAAACCTCATCAAATCGATTTCGAATGCTCTTTTCCCAAAGGTATTTGACCCGGTTCCTTTTTTATGTGTTGGAGACAAATTTAATTTTTTTAAATGAATTTATGAAAAAGCAATTAAGTCATATTTAAAAATAATATTTTCATTTGAAAAATATCCCAGGTTATTCAAATTACCTTATTCGAACGAACCTATTCGAACGAGCTTACTAAAGAATTTCTTCACAAAATCCTCTGAAAGTTCGTTACAAGTTTCATTAGAAGTGTCATTCAAACGAACGTGTTCAAACAAGCTTCTAGCGAGATTCTTCGCATTTTATTCTGAAATGTCGTTAGAAGTTCGTTCGAACGACCTACTCCATTTTTGAATTTTTTAAAAAAAAATTCGGCAGTTACTTATTATAACTATTTTGGTCCACTACTTCATATATATCTTTAAGAAGGACAAAATAATTGTATCCAGTAGGACTTGAACTTTTAAGAAAAATATATCATTCTTTTTACAAAATGTCTCCAACATATATGTGATCTTTTGATCAAATTTTAGAATCAAAACCCCATACACTCTATAATTTATTCATCGAAGTTATGTGTGGTGGAACTTTGAACAATTGCTGATTGGAGACGACTTTTGGGTTTCGATGGATGCCAAGACACGGGAACTGTTGTGCAATGCGTTGGATCTTCACATACTATAAACGAAGGTAGAAGAGATGGCATCATCGAGTTTTACTGTGTCAAGTCAGTAAGTCTTTTGAGTCTCTTTATAAAACCTTATTTGTAGTGGATTTGTCTAGGGCCAGCCATTCGAGGTTTTCCCCGTTTGGGTTTTCCTCGTACATTGGCGTGTTGTGGTTGTGCTTTCGTCTTGCTTAATTAATAATCATGCATGCTCACTTAGGAGTTAGTAAGAACTATTAGAATTTGGAAAATATCAACTATTGGCCTAGTTTATATTTAGTTTAGAATTGTATTCTACAAAATTAACTAAATCCATATAGCCGCACAACTTTAAAAATAATTCTTGAAAATACTTTGAAACGATTTAAAACTCTCAAAGAGATTCCATTGCAAGATCTCCAACGAGAAGTCAACATGATTAAATAAGATATCAAAGATATCAAAATAGAAAGTAAAGAACTAAACCCACACGTGCACGAACGTCGCCATCGTCGTCCATAGAAACTATTGACACATAGCATTAAATTTGTGCAAAATAGCTAGGCTATCCCGACCATGTGTTTGCGCTAAGCTCTCTTTATAAGAAGTCTGCTCGGCTTGTACAGATTATCGAATGATTTATCTTGACTTGACCGAGGCTTCATGATGGTCGATAAGATGAGTGTTTTTGGATAATGTTCTATGAGGATTTATATTTGCTCGAGGTCCTAAATGGTGAAAAGACGAAGCTCTGCTCAATCTTTCCATAATGATTGGCCTTTCAGGAGAGAAAGAGTGGCCATCATAGAACTCTGTGGCTCTAATTGATGAACTGACTCCTGGATAATAAGTAATATCATGAGAGAATCTGGAATAGATATGTCGGTTATGCCTTGGAGGTGGAAGTGGCACTTCTCTCCTTGGCAAAGGAACCATTTTCTACCTAGAAAGGGCCGAGGATCTGGCTCATAATGATTGATCCAATTGCCTCATTAATTCTTGCATAGCATCTTGACCCCTACAATACTGGCAAGAATCCCATTTAGGTCGGATGTTGTAGGCAGAGTAGATGGAACGGCTGTAGTGCCTTCATTTCTAGCACTAGGCTCTAGATCATTCATTTTTCCTTAAAAAAATATTAAGAACAAAAATTGGGCACACTTTTCCACAGACGACGCCAATCTGTTAATGTCAAAAAATGGACTAGGTCCAATTTTCTAATCACTGATAAAATATATGACTGCAATGAAATAAGTAAATAAAAAATGAAAAGTTTTAAAGTAGTTCGGCTATGTAAAAAAGCCTACGTCCACTGTTATTGTATTAATTTCAGTGATTATAGAAATCTAGGTACTCTTGTTAACAAGAATATCCGAGAAAACTTTTTATCTTGCCTTTGATGAAAGGAATACAATGTATTTATAGTGACCCGGAGATCAAGGGTTGGAATGCCTTTATTTAAAGCATTTACACTCATACATAATGAATGTGATGGTTGGTTGTATGAACCACGTGTGATAAGACACATGGTTGTACTTCCCGTGGGGTTGCTTTTCATTTATACTGATGGTCTGCATTTTTTACGTCGGTTGGCATGCCTATCGAGTAACTATCTTCTGATTAGGATTTCTTCCACGTAGGGAGACACTTGTCCACTTCTAATTGGTCCACACAAGTGGATAATTTTTGGTATTAACAGAATCCCTAAATATTTCATTCTTGATGCTTTTGTTGAAAGGATGGAGTATATTTTCTTCAGTGTTGGTCGGCTCATGCCGAGATGTGGGACTTCTAAAAAAATTCCATGTTTTGATTCTATAATGGAATTTTTGTAAATAATTTGAAAATTAACGAACCACCAAAGGGTAAATCGATGTTTTGTGCTACCAGAACTGCAAAGCCGTGAGAATGTCATTCGTCGAAGCAAGTAATCATTTCATGCACGATTTCCTAAGAAAGATATAAAAGGCGAGATTTTTTCGAATTTTCATACCAAACCTTTTCTAAGCTTTCAAACTTCTCTTCTTCTCCAAGTTCTCTGTCTGTGAGATTTTCATTGCATTTTTCCTTTGCTTCAGTCATCATTTTCGTTGTAAGCTTTCGTTTTCCCTTTTACTTTGCTTTCTTTCTTTATTTACTATAGCCATTGTTTATATCATACATAGGGATTCCTTAGATGAGTTTAGGCGGGAAAGGAATATTCCTGATTGGGTAGACTTAGAAATGCCCATAGCCCCTGTTGAGGTATTATCATTGCCTAACGGTCACTGGCTTCCCTCTCTATTCATTTTTGGATGTGGCTTAAAATTCCCCCCAATCACTTTTGTTTAGAATTTTGACAATACTTTGATCTTGTCCCGGCTAGGGTAGCCCCCAACACTTGAAGAGTGGTGAATGGGATTCATAGGATGAATCAAATATATGGAACACACATAGGAATTCATGAACTAATGTTCTGTTATAAGTGAAATACCAGTGACAGTACATATTACCTGAAGACTAGGTTTGCCAATAGGGCCTTAGTTGTCAATTTTGTCAGACTCAAATAAGGATTATTTTGGTTGTGGAGTCATTGCTAAGAATTGGCAACATGCTCCTTTACCTAGAAGAGAGGTGTATGATGGGCCCAAGTTCCCTCAAGTGGGTTATAGCATAGGTTATTGGATTTATTTATGTACTTCTCTATTTTTTCTAACCAACTGTTTATTCATATGATGATTCATACTTTCTTATCTTATTTCTTATGTTCCACAGTTGAGAGCAAGAAGAAGTACAGGAGCTCAATTACCAGAAAATTGAAATTTCTTTATAATATCCACTAGAGGATTGGCGACGAACACCCTAGAGCTGACTCACATTTATTGTAGTACAGGAGCTCAATTACCTCCTTTGTTGCTAGGCCCACCACTTCTACTACTGTAGCCCCCATCAATCTTGAAGAAGATCCAGTCCCTACTTATTCTATTGGTGCAAAGAAGGATCTTAGTACATCTTCTACCTTTGAATCTTTGGTTATTTTAATAATTCCTTCTCCTCCACTTGGTCATATGGGAAAGAGGAAGATCAATGATTTAATGACTGGGGTCTTATCTCCAACTACCAAGAGAGCTGCTGAGAAGGGTAAAAAAGTTAGGGATGCCAAGAATTAAGATAAGGTATCCATGGTTGCTGATAAAGAGAAGGTTCATCAAGTCATTACTTATGAGGAAATAAATGTGGCTGCTGCTCAACTTAAGAGGATAAGGAAAGGCTTACCCGAGAGGTAAGTTGAGAAAACTTGTACCGACTAGGAGTTGGTTGAGAAAATTCAAGAGGATTTGACTGTTGCTGGGTCATCCTCTGTTGCCATTAATCCCGGTGTTACTAGGAAATTAATCAAGACTGGTAACCATTTTATTGATAGAGCATCTCTTTCCGCTTTCCTCAGATTGAATTTGGCAGATAATGTTTGTCAAAGTTTGGCTACAGTAACTATTTATTCTTCCTTACTTGACCTTAATGTCTTATTTTTATATTGACAGTCATTGTGATTTGTTGTTTTCCTTTATGCAGTTTTTAGCTAATTTTAATCAAATGCTGGAGAAGGACGAGAAAATTCATTCCTCTAGAGGAGATGTTGAAGTGGCCTTTTGGGGTCTGAGGAAATTTGTTGAAGCTTCAGGGTAACTGTTAGAGTCAATCAAAAGGCTTGGGATGCTGAGATGAAGAAGGTTATTGATAGAGTAATCCTTGCTGATGGAAAACTCATGACTGTCGAGACTAGCTTGACAGTTGCTAAAGGAAAGTTGTCCACTGCTGAGGATAATTTTTTATCTATTAAGAACAAGGACAAGATGGCCGAGGACAAACTGGTTGAAATCAAGTTCTCTTGATGTCTTCCAAGGAGAAAGATGCTGGTCTGTTTTCTTAGTTGGTCATAGAGAAGGCCAAGAATAAGAAGCTTAAGGAGAATTACTTTAATAAAGGATGGGACAAATAATTTTAAGCGGCCTCTCCTCAGATTGATAGGAAGAAATCTTTCAAGGATGGCTGATCGGAGGTACTTAAGGAGGTCGACACCCCAACAGAGTCTGAGTTGTTTTTGAGGCATGATCCGGGTTCTCCTCATTACTTGGAGGAAGAGTTTGATGATGATGAAGGATCATGGGAATCTTACCTTCAACCTGTTGGGTCTTTTTTAAAGCCCGTTGAATAAATTTCCCTTCTACCGACCAGCTTTCTGGAAGAAACGTCCAGGAGAAGGAGAAGGTTTAGCTTCTTAGTTCTTTTTTTTTTTCTGTTTATCTGCTTTTTAGTAGAACCAACAGTTTGTAAAACCTTTTTAGTTATCAATGAAAACATTTCTTCTTTTGGCTACATGTGTTGTATATATCACACTTCTTGCTTTTCCTACTTGGTTGAATGAAGTCTTATACTGTGTGTCATTTTTGCTCAGTAGTCATACTTGTTTACTTACACTTACAATTTCAGTTTGATACTAGGAAGAAGGATATAGTTTCTACTGAATCTAACCTACTCAAGTGGAGTATAAGCCTTTTAGAATTTTTCCATGTTCCTTTAACTGAAGAAGACTTGGTCGACTTGCTTGGACCATAAGCATCCAATAAAGTAAAATAATCGTACATTCACCTCCACTGTTTGTTGGATAGGTCTGTAGAAAATAATTTAGCTTATTATTAAATAATTGAAGATCTACAGGAAGATCAAAAGTATAATTTGTCTTTACTCCATGCTAACTATGAACTTAAGTACAAAGCTTTAAACAAAGGCTAGGGATTTGAGAAGAAGATGGAGGAATAAAATTTTTTGTACAGAAGAAAAGAATTCCTATTGAATTAAGAAATATATGAGGCCAGTGAAATTGCTAAAATCCTTGAGGAAGAAAATAACAAACTCATAAATGAGTTGGATATTTTTGAAAAATTCATCTGCCAATGGAGACAATAAAGGGGAATCTTTCTTAGAGACAGAGAATGCTAGGGTGGTGGAGGATCTTGAAGCACTGAAGAAAACCAAGCATCGACAAATTTCCAAATAGCAAAAGAAGAGCCGACCAATTGTTGATAAGGCCAGGACCAAGAAAATCTTAGCTGAAAAAGTTTCTCAACTGAAAGCAAAGAGTCAGAATATTGTTGATTTGTCCACAAAATTAGAAGCTAAAGATAAAGCCATTGCCGACCCATCCTTTCAGTTAACGATGAATATTGAAGTTCTGAAGACGTCTCAACATCAAGTTGATAGCTTAACCTCTCAATTTCCCAAATAACCTAAAGAGGTGTGGATGGAATGCTAAAATGAAGATCTTATCCATGTTGATGATCAGCTTACCCAGACTCATCATTAAGGTTATAATTAGGGATGGACCAACTGCTTGACTTTGCTGAAACATGATCGTAACAATGAGCTTTGGTACTGGCATGAGCCTGGTTTGCTAGATTGTGAGGATCCTCCTTACAAGTTGGACGTATCATGGATCCCTGTTGATGTTATTCCCCAGTGCTTCATCACCAGATATTTGGGAGATTATCGTTTGCATGATGTTCATGAAATAGCTCGTCCTCCTCATTTGATTATTGTGCCGAGCAACAGTAACAATAGAATGTTAAAATATTTCAACTTTATTAACCCTCCTTATACTTTAGATGATCCTCCTGCTGGAATGGAGAGAGTGCAACCGACTTCTAAAGATCAAGGAAACTGTCCAGTTGAATAATTTTCCTGTATTTTATTATTTATTTATCCTTGAATGTAATACAATTAATATATGAATACAAATCCATATCTTTGTGTTTTCAACTCTTGATTATTTAATCAATCAGTCAATTGAGTTATTCTCTAATAATGAATTGTTAAACTGTAATTATAAGGCCATAGATTCTACTAATGCACTTAGATTTATTGATCTAAGTTTAGCATTAGTTATTAGTGGTGACTAAGTGTATGAGGAATATATGTGTGTATTCCAATGGTTTAGAATGCTTACATGTTTTCCTACATTTAACTTAGTGGGGTAAAACTTGTTTACAATTATTTTAGTTGTATACGAAGTTTTACAGACTTTTTGTTCTTAACTTGTTAGAGACAAAGTCAGACATGAAGTAAATTATCAGTGCTGACCAAGTGTGTTAGGTAGGGTAATACTTCTTGTTCGTGACTTGTTAATATAAAGTCATATGCCAAGTAATAATTAGTTCTTATTCGTGACTTGTACGTATGAAGTCATACATGAAGTTTAAACTCGGGCGAGAAATGATTGTGCCTTAGGTTGTTGGTGTATCTGGAATTTGTTAAATTCAACCTAATTAAGTATGTATGTGTTGTTGATAAAAAAAGAGTTGAAGACCAAGAGAATTTTTTGTTTGTTGTTTCTGAGGGATCTATATCGCTTCACTCCGAAAAAAATCTAAAAAATTGAAGGAACTAAGATCAAGATTTTATTTAACTTGACAAATAGTTGTGTTGAACATGAAGTAAAAGAAATACAATATGGCCGTCCCTTCAATACTTTCGTAGGTGTTCGGCGTTCCAGGGGTTTTTGAATTCTTCGCCTTCCAAGGTCTCAAATCGATAAGTCCCTAGTCAGATGATTGTTGAAATGCTATACGGGCCATGCAAATTAGCCTCAACCTTCATGTTCTTCTGGATGACCTTCTTAAGTACATAATCGTCTTCTTTTAAGTTGGTCATCTTGACGCTTTTGTTATAAAATCGGGTTGTCATGTGTTAGTACATAACATATATGAGAGTAACATATTCTCTGACTTCCTCAGGCATATCTAAGTCCAATCATCTCATTAAGCCACTGATTGGAGAATCAAAATTCAGGACCCTATGAGTAAGTAGGCCTATCTCAAATGCCACCATGACTTCTGTTACAAATGAAAGCATGTAAGTTGTTTCTCCAGTTGCTATTCTCAATGTTTTTCCTGTAAGCCCAAAGAACATAATGTAATTCGTTGATCTAGTTTCCCTTGGCTGCATCAAGCCTTTTATTCAGTCTATTGAGCAAGGTTCTATTCGTAACTTTCGTTTGACTATTGCATTGTGGATGGTCTGGTGCGAAATGAAGTTTCTAGATCTTAGACGGAACAAAATATGTGTAACAACCCGCGTAATTTTGGGCTATTTTAATTAATTTCTGGAAAATGGAGGAAAATAAAGTTTTTGATAAAATTATTTTTATTTCTCAAATATGTTGGTTATTATTTTTAAAGGCGAGAATTTCAAACGGTTTCGAAAACGGAGTTAAAACGGATTTTAAAATGATTTTTAAATATTTTTAACTCTTGAAGTTGTTTTAACTTCCAACTCTTCATTTCTTTGCCTTATTTAAAGGAGTCTTTTGGATTCCAACTCTTCATTTCTTTGCATTATAAAAGGGAGTCGTGGGCAACCCTTTTAACCTACTTTTGGCACAAATTTTGGCAGCAAATGTAATTTATATTCCTCTTCTTTTTATATACACATTGGCCCTTGAGATTTAGGAGTTCCAACCTTAGATTAGAGGTGTTCTTGGGGCTATTTTGTTGGAGGTTCTTGGAGAAGCTTTTGTAGATATTTTGTGTTGATCTTGAGGATGTGATCATTTATTTCTCATCATGGTTTGAGGTATGGGGTTTTACACAATATGCTCCTTAAATCTCGCGAGTGTCATTCTCTTTGAATTCTTGTTTAATTGAACTCATATTTGAATTGTTAAATTCATTGAAATATGGAAAATAATTGTTGAAATTATTTTGATTCATGTGGTATGATTCATGTTGATGAGCACGTTGTCATGAGATTTTAATATGGCACGGATGTTGGGCACCCACCAAAATTCCTGTTTCCCGGGCTATGGCTTGATAAAGCATATACGGATGTGGTGAGGTCTGATGACCCGGTTAAAGTTTTGTTGAGAAATTATATTGATAAATACTTTGAGATTTTCATTCTGATTTGAATATTCGTACTTGTGTTGTTACTCTTTGTTCATCATTAATATAATTGTTGAGCATCTTTCTTGTCGTATTGTGTACTTCCCCATATTTTCTTTTAGTGGCAGGTTAGCGCGGATTTTGGGGCGCTATGGAGATTGATTTTAGAAAGAATTATTTGGGAAAGATTTATATTATTTTGATGTATAGAGCTTTGGAGATTTGTATTTTTATTCGAGTTAGATATTTGTAATTTTAATTCGAGAGACTTGTTATAATTGAAGAGATTGAGATTAGTGGATTTATATTATTGTGGGTTTATTTAGATGCTCTATACCTTGTGATTTGTGGATTTGGATATATTTTATTGATAGTGGCACTTCGTTCGCTCTCCCCGGGTGGGCGGGGTGTTACAATATGCTTCAAACTCGTCGTTGTTAAATTGGATTCCATGGTCTGTGATGAAGGCATATGGAATCCCATACCTACATATAATTCTCTTCCAGATGAACTGATACACCTTCGCATATGGCATCTCAATCAAAGGCTCTACTTCAACCCATTTTGTGAAGTAATCAATAGAAACTACCAAGTACTTGAACCTAGATTTGGTGGTCGATAGTGGGCCGACCAAGTCAATTCCCCAAATTGCAAAGGGCCAAGGTGAAGTAACTGGAGTTACAGAAGCGTTGGGTGATTTATGTATTACAGAAAACTTCTTGAACTTATCACACATTCTTACAAAAGCCATACAATTTTCCATCATAGTCGGCCCCGATGTTGATTCTTTGGGGTAGTGATCGACCAGTTGAATGAGCTCCATAGGAACCCTCATGAACTTCTTTAATTAACTCATCCACTTCCAATCGATGAGCACATCTTAAGAAGGAGATGGTTAATCCCCTTCTGTACAAAACTCATTTGTCCAACATATACCTTGTTGCTTTATACCAAAACGTTTTGGTCTCTTTGGTCTTAGGTGGTAGGATTCCATCTTTAATATAGGCCCTGATCGGATCCATCCAATAAGGTTCCAAATCTATAGCAATGAAATAGACCATTAAGTCTTCATCCATTATTTGGTTAGCTAAGATCTCTATTGGTATGGTTCTCCTAAGTTTAATTATTGTACATGAAGCCATCCAAACAAGTGCATCAACTTGGGTGTTTGTTATTCATGGGATCCTATTCATTTTCACGGCTGGAAACATAGAAATGACTTCCATGGCTTTGGCAAACTATCTGGTCATTAATTTTCCCTTGACTCCATATAAATGAAGCACAAGGTTAATACCTAGTTGTGCATCACTTTGCACCAATACCTGCTCGGTGCCTAATGAATGGCCCAAATCCAGACTGACTATTAAATATTCATACTTTGCCACATTATTTTATGCCTTGAACTGAAATGTGAGGGCATACTAAACATCAATATCATCAGGAGTATTGAGTATTATACCTTCTCCACTACCAGTCACACACGTAGATCCATCCACATATTAATTTCATAACTAGATATCATTATTAAATCTTTTATCTGATATAAATTCATTGTAAAATATCTTCTTACTCTCCTTTGCATACTTCTGATCCATTTCCTGAGTTCTAGACAATTTGGGTTGATCAGCTGCAACTTTATCTTGCTTTTGTACTGAGCTCTCTTCCTTAGAAGTCTTCTTGGTAGGAAAATCTTATTAGTCAGCAACCTCTGGACAGGTGAACTTTGCAATGAAATCCTCTAAAGATTGTGATTTTAATGAGGACCTTGGTTCATAAATGATGTCATAGTCTCCCAGTTCTACTCCCCAGTACTTCAATCTTCCTAACTTCTCAGGTTTGTGGAGCGCTTGCCAAAGAGTTAGATCGATATAGACAACTATAACGTGTGCTTGAAAGTATGGCTTCATACGTCTAGAGGATTTAATGAGTGATAGGGAAAATTTTCCCAAGTGTTAGTAGCTGATCTCGGCTCCTCTGAATGCTTTGCTGGTGTAGTAAACTAGTTTTTGGATTCCATTATCCAATCGAGCCAAGGACGAGCTAACTGTAGATTCAGAAACAACTAAGTATAAATAGAAATTTTCTCTCAGAACAGGTTTGGACAATAAAGGTGGTGATCCCAGGAATTTCTTTAACTCTTGGAATGCTTCTTCACATTCTGTATTCCACTCAAAAGTCTTTCTCAACATCTTGAAGAATGGAAAACACCTATCAGTTGCCCGAGAAACAAACATGTTTCATGCTGCCACTCTACCAGTTAGCCTTTGTACATCTTTCTTTCAATTCGGTGATTGCATTTACATCAAAGCTTTTATTTGACTGGATTAGATTCAATTCCCCTTTGATTAATAATGAATCCGAGGAACATTCCTTTTTGTACCTCGAACACAAACTTCGTCAGATTCAACTTCATCTGATGCTTTTCCAGCCGATCAAAGATCTGACTGAGGTCCCTAATATGATCTGAAGCCTTCTTACTTTTCGTTAGCATATCATCCACATAAACCTACATATTCATTCCTATCTGCTCTTCAAACACCTTATTGACTAACCTTTGGTCTGTTACTCCAGCGTTTTTTAGCCTAAAGGGCGTTACTTTGTAGTAATACATTCCTCACCTGGTGATGAAAGCAGTTATTTTCGTGTCTTAGGGTTTCATTTTGATCTGGTTATATCCAGAATAAGCATCCATAAAGCTTAACAACTCATGTCCTGATGTAGCATCCACTAGTTTACCAATTCTAGGCAGAGAAAAGTGGTCTTTAGGGAAGGCTTTAATCATATCAGTAAAATCCACACGCATTCTCCACTTATCATTTTTTTACCATCACAAAGTTGGTCAATCAGGCTAGATATTTAACATCCTCAATTGATTAAGCTTTTTTAAGTTTCTCCACCTCTTATTGAATAACTTGATTTTTCTCTGGACTGAAAACCCTACGCCTCTACTTGATCTTCTTGGGATCCTTATTGATGTTGAGCTCATGACAAAAGAAGTTGGGATCAATCTCAGGCATATCCTCATGACTCCAAGAAAATACATTCTTTCACTGTCTCAAGATCAACTCCTGTTTAAGGATTGGTTATAGTTTTAAGCTGATATGGGTAGCCCTCTCCGGTTTATCATCATCCAAGACTATACTTTCAGTGGTTTCAACAATTTGCCCTTTGACTAACTATGTTTCATCCCGGGGATTTAGAGTTTTAACTTCATATTTGCTATTGGGCTCAGTGGTATCCACCTGATAAGTGGTAGTCTTCTTCTTCTTTAAATCAATAAATTCCTCTTGCTCGACTGAGGATTAATAACACTCTTTGGCCACCTTCTAGTCTCCTTTGACAACACCAACCAAAAAATGAGTTGGGAACCTCAAACATTAATGTTTTATTGACGGTATAAGTTCAAGCTTATTCAATCCTATCCTACCGAGGATCACATTATAGGCAGACTGAACATTTTTATCCATCATAAAAAGCGTATTTTTTCATTATGGCTCGCCGGACAGGTGCCGAACAACACTTCTATCTTGACCTTCCCAAGAGGGTGGACTTTTTCACCTGAAAAAACTATTTATGCCCCATGGTAAGGTTCCAGTTGGTTGAGTTTTAAATCTAGACTCTGAAATCACGGGTAAAACATGATATCATCCAAGGTCACATTATCAATCAACACTCTGGCGATGATGGAATCCTGGATTTTGAATTTGATGACCAATTGATCATCATGGGGATAAAGTACTCTAGAGAGGTCGTTCTTGGAAAAGATGATTACCAGTTTGTCTTTATTGACTTTCCTGGGCCAATCATCTTTGTTCACATTGATTCTATGGATATATAAATAGGTCTGTGCATCATTCAAGTAGGCCTTTCTATCGTGACCTCCTCCTCTTACGTCTCTACTTGTAATTACATGATAATTAAATGAACCAAAACTGTTCATAGCTACCTCACGTTCTGGCTACTTAGGCTTCTCCAACAGGTCGGGATCATCTTTATAACCATCTTCATGGTTTCTTTTCCTGTCATCATTGGGCTTGCAGAGAGAATTTGATCTTCCCCTTGCTTCTCTGCCTTTTCACTGATCAACGAACTTATTCATTTTTCCTCGGCGAATAAGAGACTCCACTATGTTCTTCAAAGCGATACATTTATCTGTCGTATGGACATGATCCTTATGGAACTTAAAATATTTAGATTTGTCCCTCCAATTAGGAAGTTCCCTCAACCTGTCAATCCATCAAAAATCCTTATTATGTTTTATTTCCTCCAGGATATGGTGAATGATGACAGACAATGGAGTATATGTTCCATACATTTTGAGTTTACCATCCTTCTTTGGCATCTGCTCCTTTTGATCCTTCTTATCAGGCTTAGTGGTTGGACTCTTCTTTTCATCCAGCACTTCCTCGACATTCTTGCACTAATGTTCTATTATAAGTGGAGTACTAGTGCGCATTACCTGAAGACTAGTTTCGCTAATAGGGCCTTAGTTGTCAATTTACCAGAATTAAATAATAATTATTTTGATTATGGAGTCATTGCTAAGAACTGGCAACATGCTCCTTTACCTACAAAAGAGGTGTATGATGGGCCCGAGTGCCCTCAAGTGGGTAATGGCATAAGTTGTTGGATTTATTGTTGTACTTCTCTATTTTTTCTAACAACCTCTTTATTGATATGTTGATTTGTACTTTCTTATCTTATTTCTTGTGTTTACACAGTTAGGAGCAAGAATAAGTGTCCTAAAAAGAGGACATCAACATCTGAGAACTGAAATTCCTTTGGAACATCAACCAGAGAATTGTCGAGGAACACCTTAGATCTACCTCGCATTTATTACAGTATAGGAGCTCAATTACCTCCTTTATTATTAGGCTCAACACTTATACTTCTGTAGCCCTCATCAATTTTGAAGAAGTGTTATTCCCTACTTCTTCTACTGAAGAATCTGCTGGTGTAGGGACGGATTATGGTATGTTTTCTTCCTTTAAATCATTATTTGTTTCAATAATTACCTCTTCTCCACTTTCTGCTATGGGAAAGAGAAAGATCCGCGATTTAATGACTAGAGCCTTGTCTCAAACTGCCAAGAGAGCTATCAAAAATGGTAGCAAAGCTGGGGATGCCAAGAATCAAGACAAGGCATCCATGGCTGCTGATATAGAGAATGTTCCTCAAGTCATTACTTTTGAGGAAATGAATGTGGTTTCTCCTGAACTTAAGAGGATAAGGAAAGGATGACCCGAGATGCAAGTTGAGAAATGTTCTGCCGACCAAGAGTTGGTTGAGAAAATTTAGGAGGATTTGACCACTATTGGGTCATCCTCTATTGCCATTAATCCTGGTGTTGCCAGGAAATTAATCAAGACTGGTTACAATTTTGTTGATAGAGCAGCCCTTACCCCATTGCCAAGATTGAAGTTGGCAGAAAATGCTTGCCAAAGTTTGGCTACGGTAACTCTTTCGTCTTCCTTACTTCCCCTTGATGTCTTATATTTCTCATAACACTACCCATCATCTGTTGTTTTCCTTTATGAAGTTTTTAGTAAATTTTAATCAAATGCTAAAGAAGGACGAGCGAATTCGTTCCTCTAAAGGAGATGTTGAAGAGGACCTTAAGGGTCTAAGGAAATCTATTGAAGTTTTTGGGAAACTATTGGAGTCCAACTAAAAGGTTTGGGATGCTGAGATGAAGAAGGATATTCATAGAGGCATCCTCGCTGAGGGAAAATTGGGGACTGCCAGGACCATTTGACAGCTACTGAAGGAAAGCTGGCCACTACTGAGGCCAATTTATCATCAATTGATAACAAAGCCAAGATGACCGAGAACAAACACGTTGAAAATCAAGTTCTCCTGAAGTTTGTCGAGGAGAAAGTTTTTGGTCTGTCTTTTATGTTGATCACGGAGAAGGCCATGAATAAGAAGCTTATGGAGGATTCCTTGTTTTCCAGCTTATTTTCCACTTGCCATGGCAAATAAGGGTAACTAAACGAACCCTAAGTGTTGGTTTAGGCAGGGCTATAAGGTTAGGTTTGGAAACAAGTAATGTGGTATAAGGTGTTTGTCAAAATAATGGTTTAGTAGGTTTGGGTCGCAGGTTAAATGAGCTCAGGCTTGTTGGCTAGTCTCTAGTATGGAATGAAAGTTGGTCGGGTTTAGGGGAAGGTGGGTGTTTCGTGTTATGGCAGGTGGTTTGGTCAAGGTGGGTTCCGAAAAGTATGTGCAATAAGAGGGGGTAATAGGCTAGAGTTTGGAGGTAGGGAGGATGGTATAAGGTGGCTCAGAGGTCGCCGAAGTTAGGTGGTTAGTTGTAGGTAGTTGGTTTTGGCAGGAAGATGATAAGTGGTGTATCTCGAGAGGTGGTTATATGGGCATGTGTTAAGGGGTGTTAGTAGTAGCGGGTAGGGTGGCAGATGATTTACTGGTAGGGTATGTATCTCAAAGGGGGTGGGTTGAGGGGTTGTGGTGGTTTAAGGCAGTTGAGAGGTGGTATAAGGGGGATGTTGTTTGGGTAATTTAATGGAGGAAGAAAAAGATCTGTGGGTGGTGATGAGAGATGAAAATCATGAGAGAAGAGAGCAAAGACATCTGATGGGTTCTTGGGAGTTTTGCAAAATATGAGGTATGAGAGTATGGTAGATCGGTATAGGTAAACGAGGTATTAGAGTGTTTGTGTATGTGTGTGTGTGAGAGACACATAAAATAATAGAAATACAAATAAAATATATTAATATTAAAAACTAAAATACACACATACAAAAATATAAAAAGAAACATACAAAAAATAAATTAAAATGTAAAACAAATAACAATAAAAATATCATAAAGAAAAATATATTAACGACACACACACACACACTATATTATATTTATATAAATATATTAAACACAAAAATTAAAAATAACATAATGTAAAAAAATGACATGAGCAATTATGAAATATATGTTAAAAATAATGACGATAATACTACACACACACTGGGTAATATTTGGAATATGACTCGAGATAGTTTAGGCTTGGGATTTAGGCTTGGATAATTGGTATGGGATTGAATTTAGGAATATTTGATTGCAATATTATGCAAATTGACCTAAAGATGAACAAATACGTGCATAAGGTCAATTTTACTGAGAACTAGGAATAAAAACGTATCTATTGGGGGTATAATTTTTGCACTATTAGGTTCTTATCACACCACCTCAAAACATAACATTATTAGTCCTCAAGTAAAAGTAGAGAGAAAGAAATATAAGAAACCAAAAGTCTGCTAGTTTTGTATACACTTGGAATTGCACATAGCATGTGCAATAAGCCATTAAAATTATAAGCTACCCTATAGGAGGAGTGATGTTTTGTGAGGATTTGCAGTGAATATAACCACAAATTGCAAAACCTTTTATTGAAAATGATTTGTTGAAAGGCAATGTCTAATTAGATGATGAAAATTTATACATCCTATCTACAAAGATTTCAAGGAATACAATGTTCAACTTATTAGTGTATGATATAAAATTACTTAATACCAAAGTCTTAATCCTTCCTAAAAACTCAGCGTATGTCGTGTGAAATAATCTTAAGTGTCATCAGAGTAATTCCTAGATCGCCTTTAGATAATCAATGCTTTGACCTCAAATATCACTAGATATGTCTCTCTGAATCGAACTATCTGATACGCCCAAAGTGCACCCTCGGATTCAGAGTCACTAACCTCGGCCTGTCTCACAGCCGAGTTGACAAGAAGCTCACAACTGCCACCAGGAAGTTCGTGTTCTCCAAGGTTATCTCTCTACTACCAACCTCGGCTCTGCAGCAGCCGAGGTTAGTAGCACCATATGGGGACAAGTTATTGTCAACATCTTACCCCTATTGAGCCAACGTTACATCTTATCCCGTTCCCAACCTCGGCCAGTCTTCCAGGCCGAGGCCATCATGGCTAACGACAAGACAAAGAAACACCATCGGACTTCACCAACCTCGTACTCATCCAGGCCGAGGTTACATCACTCAAGGACACAGGTCCGAGCATATGCAAGCACATGCAAGGTTTGGAACACATGAGCAAAATAGTTATAACCGAATCATTCCCCTCACGTGGGGTAATATTATGGTCATAATTATCTACATGAGATCAGCCAGGTGTCATCATCATACTGGTTCAATCCTCATAAACATACTCATTGCATACTTGGGGGGTACATTACACCCCCCCAAGCAATTTATAGAGAGGTCTTCCTCTACCTTGTAAAGGATGGATAATGGTAACCCTAGATGAAACTCTGTTGGTTTACAAAGTAAAGAGAGAAAGATTGAAAGATTTTATCTATGGCCATTAGTGCCTTCATTTAGTGAAATTACTCACACACTCACAGTGGACGTAGGCCTGATTGTCTGAACCACTTATATGCTAGTGTTTTTTCTCTTCTCCTCACCTCCCTCTACTAGATATTTACTCTTATGTTGCCATTGTTATTGCTAGTTTGAGCTTATTAACACCTCTTACTGGTGGTTCTGTTTACAGCATCATCATTTTGGCAGCGTTTGTGGGAAGGAGAAGGTTCATCTCTTCCTCTTTTGCTGCTTGACTTGACCGGAGACTCTGGTGGTGAACCAGGACTCACCCTTCACGTGGAGCTACTACACCATTGAAAGAGGTCCCTTAAGCTTTCCAAGCACTATAGTCCTTTCATCAAAAGCTCAAGTATATGGCACCTGAGTTACCAACACCTCCTCCACCATCTGGTGTTGGAGGACCCAATTCCAGCCGAGCACTACCCCAGCCCGAGATGGCTAAGGTGGCGGCAACCTTGAAGTCCTTGGCTGCAACTCAGTAAGTGATGTAAGAAAAATTTTCCCAATTAATCCTAAACATAATAATGATACCTCCTGGGGTATCATCGGAGATAATTACTCTAGAGACTGTTTAGCCACTACAAGAGGACAGGGGACCACCCCAGGTACCACGAAAGGACCAACCTACTCCTCAACGTAAGAGGGATGTTGCTAACCCTAGGCGTTTATGCCTGAGAAGGCAAGGAAACCCTTGCCCTGAGGATATGTACAGCGACATTCAGGCAAAAGATGCCCCGACAAACTGTTGGGAGCCCTATGAGGTCTCAAATAACACCATTTGTGGCAAGGATTGTTAACTTCCCAACCCTGGCCAAATTTAAACCTCCGGTGGTGTCTCCCAAGTACGATGGTAGTACTAACCTAGTCCATCATATTTAAATGTATCAATCTGCAGAAGACATTTATCCAATCTCCGATGAAATGAGGTGTCGATCTTTCTTAAGCACTTTAACTAGGGCTGCGCATATTTGGTTCACATCTCTTCCTAAAAATTCAGTTGAAAATTTTAAAGGTTTGGCCGAACGATTTATTCATAACTTCTGTTTTGGGGTAAGACCTCAAAAGAAGACGACTAGCTTGATTTATGTAAAGGAAGGGAAGAATGAAAGCCTTAGAAACTACATCACGAGGTTCAACAACGAAACATTGGAGGTAAACAATTATGAAGAGAGCATAGCCATGAAAACCCTAATTAGAGGACTTTAGAAGCGAAAACTACTTTGAAAGATGCCTGAAGACCTTCCCATGTCTATAGCCGAGCTGTTAGCAACAACTGGAAAAACCATAAATGCAGAAGAAACAATGGGTGCGAAGTGTGAGGATGAGAATGGAAGTAGTAGTGGGAAGTTTCAAAGGAAAAAGGATGGAAAGAATAGGATTGTAGACGACAAGTTTGCACACTACACTCCTTTAACTATGAGATGCGAACATATCCTTAGTGAAATAAAGAATGATAGATCCCTAAGATGGCCAAAGAAGGTGAAGGCTCCTCCACATGAGAGAAATAAGAATCTATGATGCCAGTTCCATCAAGATCACGACCATCTGACTGACAAGTGTTTTGCCCTGAAGGATGAGATTGAGAAGATGTTAAAGTCTGGAAAGCTCAGAAAGTATATGGATGGTAGATCTTCTAAGGGGGGAAGAGACGAACCTAAAAAAAAGAGAAATGATAAATGTCGGTAAGATGTCCCTGCCACAAGAGCTGATGACTCAGATGATGATGACGATGACCCTGACCTCCCACTAAAAGACGACAAGGCCCCAGTGAAAAGGGTCGGTATGATCTCTTTCGGTGTGAACACTATCTGTGGGGAACTAGCAGGGGGTGGCATAACAGTAGCTGATGGCAAAGCTCATGTGACAGAGGTGAAAGCAGTGACTAAGGCAAAGGTTGTGAACTTGGAATCTACGGAGTTTAAGCACGAGAAGAGAAAGAAGATAGATATGGACACCCTCGTGGTCAGCTTCTCTCGACTTGACTTCAAGGGTATCTGAGCTCCCCTTGATTACCATTTAGTCATCACCACAAGGTCGCATGGGTGTGAAGTTCAAAGTATCCTCATTGATGGCGATAGTTCTGCACACATTATGTTTTCACCCTATTTTAAGAGCCTGGGCCTCAACAGAGCTAGGCTTGTCCCTTATCATCATCCCTTGATTGGCTTCAGGGATGAAAAGGTTGATCCATTGGGTATGTATGAAATGGATGTTATGAATGGCCTAAGAGGTTGACCAGAAAAATAAATTTCATTGTGATGGATGAAAACATCTTCTCAGCTTACAACCTCGTCATAGGACGAGTATCCCTCAAGGAATTTGAGGTCGTGCATTCAACGATCCACCAGATGCTAAAATTCTCGACTCCTTATAGAGTAGGGGAAGTGCAAGGGTACCAAACATCGACACGTGAATGCTACTTCAACTCTGAAGAAGAGAGAGAGATGCTCAAAAGAAGGCAACAACCACGTATAACATTGACACACTTGATCCTAGGGATGAAACAAAGCTCAAAAAGGGAGAAGCCATGGAGGAGGTCGAATCCATCGTCCTCAATGAGGATGAGACAAAAAAAACCATCCAAGTCGATAAAGCTCTAAGACCTGAGATCAAGGAGTAACTATTAAAGCTGTTAAGGAAGATAAAAAGTGTTTTTGACTGGAGCCATGCAGACATGCCGGGTATTGATCCTGAGATTATGTGCCATAAACTCAACGTTGAAGAAGATGCCAGGCCCATCAAGCAGAGAAGAAGAGTATACTCAAGGGAAAAGTATGATGTCATCAGAGATGAGGTTCGAAAGATTGAAGAGGCCAAGTTTATCAGAGAGGTCATATACCCCGAGTGGTTGTCTAACGCTGACATTATGCCCAAAGCTAATGGGAAATAGAGGATTTGTTTAGATTTCACTGATTTAAACAAATCTTGCCCAAAGGAAAAATTTCCCCTACCTCGTATAGATCAGATGGTTGATGCCACAGTGGGACATGAGATCATGAGCTTCATAGACGCATATTCAGGGTATAATCAGATCTTTATGTACTAAGCTGACTTAGAGAATATAGCCTTCATTACAGACAAAGGGACCTATTGCTACAAGGTCATGCCTTTCGGCCTAAAGAACGCAGGGGATACATACTAACATCTTATAAATAAGATATTTGAAGATCATAAAGGCAATTCCATGGAAGTTTACATGGATGATATGCTGACGAAGAGTTTGAAGGTCGACACTCATGTGGCCGACCTCGAAAGAACTTTTGACATTATAAATGAATACAAAATGAAGCTCAACCCCGCTAAATGTGTCTTCGGGGTAGGAGCAGGAAAGTTTCTAGGATTCATCATCAACTAAAGGGGAATATAGGCTAACCCTGAGAAGATCAAGGCTTTGATGGAAATGAAGACACCCAGAACTATCAAAGACGTTTAGAGGCTAACCGAAAGAGTTTCTGCGCTTAACAGGTTTGTCTCAAGAGATAGAGATAAGTGTCTTCCTTTTTTCAAAGTCCTTAGAAAGTCCTTCGAATGGAATGAGGAATGTGACATCGCTTTTAAAGAGCTCTAGTTCTACCTCGACTCTCCCTTACTACTATGTCGGCCAATTCAGGTTGAGAAGCTATATGTATACTTAGTTATCTCAGAGTCATCCATCAGTGTTGCAATAGTAAAAGAAGAGGATGGAGTGCAAAGGCCAGTGTAATTCAATAGTAAGGCACTCCAAGGGTCTGAGAAGAAGTACCCTCGGATTGAAAAGCTAGCCTATGCTTTGATACATGCTTCTAGGAAAATGAAGCCATACATTCAAGCCCATGCTATGGTCGTCCTCACTGATTCCCCACTCAGAGAGGTCCTCCATAAGCCTGAGAAGTCAAGAAGGCTAATGACATGGGCAATCGAGTTGGGGGAATATGATATTATTTATCAACCTGTGGTTTCCATCAAGGGATAAGAACTCGCGGACTTTGTGTCCAAATTTACCTGGGATGAGGCCGACATTGAGATTAATCAAGACGCTGCACATGAGATTAAAGAGAGAAACGTCGGCCAAACATCATACGAGGTCGAGACAGGTATAGCCAAAAAGAGAATAGTTGAGAATGAGGAAGAGAGATACCTCTTCAAACAGGGGGCCCTATTCGAGGGAAACTTCTCTTCAAATGCAACCATTTCGAACCTCTTCATTGATGGATCGTCTTATGAAAGAGAAAGTGGAGCAGGGATAATAGTGTCAGCACCGGATGGTACTGATATTGAATATGCGTTAAGGTTCAACTTCAAAGCTTCCAATAATGAGTCAGAGTATGAAGCATTAATAGTAGGTCTCTCTTTGGAAAAAGCCCTCAATATCGACCAACACCTAGTCCACAGTGACTCAAGGTTAGTCGTGAAACAAATCCTGGGGGTGTATGAGGCCAAAGACAAAAGGATAGCCAGATACCTGAAGAGGGTGAGAACGATGCTAGAGATCTTTAAGGAAGTTAAGATGAAGAGGATACCTCGACTAGACACTAGTCGAGATGATGCACTCGCAAGGTTGGCCTCAACAACAAGGACAAACATAAGGAGAATAATACTAGTTGAGATCATGCTCAAACTGACCATCAAAGAGGAAGAGGTTGCTTGACCTTGCCTAAACCTAAGTATGGGAGACTCATGGATGGACTCTCTTATCAGATATATCAGAGAGGGAGAACTGCCAGAATCATCAAAGTTAGAAAGGAGAAAGTTGAGGTTCAGAGATGCTAAATTCTCAATTATAGGAGATGTCCTATAAAAAAAGGGATTCATGCTCCCTCTCCTTACAAGGTCCACCCTTCAGAGGTTCCAAACATATTGCATGATGTGCATGAGGTCACTTGTTCCAGTTACATAGGAGGAAGGCCAATGGCTAAGAGGATAATTACTCAGGGGTACTGGTGGCCGACCTTGGCTAATGATGCCTCCACGTATGTGAAGAGGTGTGATAAATGAAAAAGGTTATCCACCATACCTCATCAGCCTCACCAACCTCTGACTTTAATCATCTCCCCTTGGCCATTTTTAGTATGGGGCATTGATTTGGTAGGACCCCTGCCAAGAGCTATAAGCAACTATCGGTTCTTAAAAGTGGAAATTAATTATTTCTCCAAATGGGTAGAAACTGAGCCAATGATCACAATCACTAAGCAGAAGTCCTTCCACTTCATCTGGAAGAACATCATATGCAGGTATGGTCTTCCAAACACCCTCATCTCAGATAATAGAACCCAATTCAAGAACATATCCTTAGAAAAATACTGCAAAAGAGTGGGAATCAAGCAGTTCTTCTCTTCTCTTGGTCGACCCCAGGCAAATGGCCAAACAAAGGTCACAAATCGAATAATACTTCGTGGGATAAAAAAGAGGTTGGAAGAGGCCAAAGGAAGATGGATAGGGGAGGTATATGTTTTGATTTGGGCTTACAGGACGATAGCGAGGACACCAATGGGAGAAACTCCATTTATGTTAGTCCATGGCTCAGAGGATGTCATCCCCATAGAGGTAGGTCTTCCACTCATAGAGTTCAGATATATGCAACTCAAAGGAATGGGGAAGAAAGAAGACTCGATCTTAATTTGATTGAGGAAAGAAGAGAGGATGCAGAGATAAGGCAGGCAGCCTATCAGTAGACAACTCCGAGATTCTACAATCAGAGGGTAAAGTCAAGGACGATAGCTGGGGGGGACCTAGTTCTGAAGAAGACGTGGGAAGAAAATAAACAAGATCCACCCTAATTGGCATGGTCCTTATAAGGTAATTGATGAGGTTGTACCTGGTACCTACCGGCTAGAAAATTTGGATGGAGAACCTTTCTCCAACCCTTGGAATGCCGATCACTTAAAGAAATATTACTTATGATGTTGCAATTTTTCTTATCTTTTGTAATACATGTATCGACTTAAATAGAGGATGTCAATGAAAAAGTAGTAACATTGTGTTAATGCTTTTGTTCCAATGTGTGTGTAAAACATCTTTAAGTTGGTGAAAATTGGAGGTGAAACATCATAATTTGGTGACCTCAAACCTTAAAACATCATTAAGTTGGTGAAAATATGAGGTTAAACATCATAATTTGGTGACCTCAAACCTTATAACATCATTAAGTTGGTGAAAATATGAGGTTAAACATCATAATTTGGTGACCTCAGACCTTGAAACATCATTAAGTTGGTGAAAATATGAGGTTAAACATCATAATTTGGTGGCCTCAGACTTCAAACATCATGATTTGGTGAAAATATGAGGTTAAACATCATAATTTGGTGACCTCAAACCTTAAAACATCATTAAGTTGGTGAATATTGGAGGTGAAACATCATAATTTGGTGACCTCAGATCTTAAAACATCATTAAGTTGGTGAAAATATAAGGTTAAACATCATAATTTGGTGACCTCAGACCTTAAACATCATTATTTGGTGAAAAAATTGGAGGTGAAACATCATAATTTTGTGACCTCGGACCTTAAAACATCATTAAGTTGGTGAAAATACGAGGTTAAACATCATAATTTGGTGACCTCAGACTTTAAACATCATTATTTGGTAAAAAAAATTGGAGGTGAAACATCATAATTTGGTGACCTCAGACTTTAAACATCATTATTTGGTGAAAACATTGGGGGTGAAACATCATAATTTAGTGATCTCGGACCTTAAAACATCATTAGCTGGTGAAAATAAGAGGTAAAATATTACAATTATAGGGCAACACCAACAAATGAATTTTAAACAAAACATCGTATGAGGCAATAGAAGCTGAAGAAGTTGAACTACTTATGATTATCATTAAAAGGGTTCAGAGTTACAGGTCAGAGTTTCAAGAGGCCATCAGAATTCATAAAAATAAGAATCAGATAAGTTCATCAAAGTTACAAATATTGAAAAGTTTCACTAGCAAAAAAGACTATGTCTCGGCTGGAGTCGACCCACCAATAACATCAGTCGTCTAGTCAAGACCGACATTTTTTACTTTAACTTAATCATTATGATGAGTAGCATCCTCGGTCTCTATAACCTCGAGAGGAGTAGTCTCGGCTAGAGCAGCATCACACTATTCCACTTCTTTCAAGGCCTGAGTGAACCGAGGGTCTCCAAAGATGAGATCAACAAAGTCTGATGCAACTAAGCTCCCGGACTCACTTTCTTTCATGGCTGCCCATTTACCAGTCACTTTGATGCCCCTCTCTAGGGACTCAAAGACGAAACTGACAAACTCGTCAGAGACCTTATAGTCCTCGATGGTCTTCTCAACAGCATCTTCTAAAGAATCTCTAACTGCAGCATCAACTTTCGATCGAAGAACGTCGTCCTTGGCCTTCAGAGCTTTGTTATGATCTTTTTGGAGCTCAGACATGTTGTTATCCTTCTCCTTGATGACTCCCTTCAACCTTTTAACCTCTTCTTTCAAAGAGGACTCAACCTTCTCAGTTTCCTGACCCTTTTCTGTAAGGGACATCTTCTTCAAAGTCCAATTAAAAAGACGATGAAAAGATAAAACACCCTGCAGAAGAAGATCATATGTATGAACATAAGAGTTATAATTTCTAAAAAGCCGATGTTACACTTGTATGAAAATTAGCAAAAAATTGATACTTGGATTAACTTGTGGAGAGAAAACTCAGCCAGTAAAGGGACATCCAATGCGCATAGGAAATTCTTTTCTTCCTCAGTCATTATTGCACCAATGGCATCAGCAGCCTTCAGACTGTGGCTGATTAAGCTATCTCCTATTTTGAGCTGAGATAGACGAGCAACCAGGGCATCATCTATAGAGATGGGGATGGCACGATCCTTGTCCTGGGTCTTGCTCAGCCTCGTATGTGCCGGTTCAGCCATGGACTTCCTCATTTTATTAGCATTGATCTTGGAGGTGCCGACGTTTGTTTTTTATGCTGGTGGTGGTGCGCTCTTACCACCTCTCTTTTCCATGAGCTTCACCAGACTAGGAGCAGACATCTCCCAAAACTCATCTGGTATACCCACTGGACACTCTGCAAGACAAGTCCCTGAGTTAGTCAGTCAGAGATAAAAAAATATAAGAGGTATAACTTGGGTAAGAAAAATGAAGACTTACGAAGCTCTTCCAAGGGACCACCCCCAAACCTATCCGAGACAGGTAATAGGGGGTCATCAGATGCTCATATTTAACAAGACGCCCATTCTTGCCTTGATTTCAAAGGTCCTCAATGTTCTTGTGATGTCCTGGCTAAGTTCAGGGTCGGGTTTAGCAGCAAGAGAGAACTTCCCCCATCTCAGAGGGGTCCTTGGAACCAACGTTCTAGAAGCCTCATCTAAACCGAATTCCCATGCCCCCAAAATAAAAAAGTACTGAGGTTTCCAATTATGATTTAAATTTTAGGTAACCTAGAGCATTTCTTCTCTAATTTCCTAGCTAATAAGCGATAGTAGCTAGGGTGGTTTTTGGTAGACGAGGGAAAGTAACAGCTTATAAAAACTCTAACTGGAAGGTCTGAATGGTGAACAACCCTCCAAAGGACGATGGTCCCAATCATAACCTTTTAGGCATTTGGGGACAGTTGGGAAAGGGAAATATTTATGTGGGAAAGTATAGCTCTTATGGTTGGGTGAATAGGAAGACGAAAGCCCAACTTAAACATCTGCTCATAAATGCAGATTTATCCATCTCGGTCGTCGAAGGCCCTCTCATCCTTCAGAGGTTTCCTAAGGATTATTAAAGAATTTATCGAATAGAGGTGCCTGAAAGTAAGAAGGTCGTACTCATTGATGGTACTCTCATACTCGGTCACCTCATAGGTATCGAGTTCGTTATCCTCACTATCATCACCATCCTCAGAAATGTCGGCCTGTGCAGTTGTAGGGGAACCACTAGGAAACCTCTTCGCAATTTCAACCCCGATTGCAGCCGATAGAGGAATGGCATCAATAGGAGAGGGAATTGTCACATTTGGACATAAGATTTCAACATCGGAAGACCTATGTGAGTTATTAGCACCTTGGTGAGACGAGGCATGGCTTGAAACCTCGGACTCCTCAGGAACCTCACCTTACCTAGGAGAATAATCCATAGCCTCTTGAAAAGAGTCTACAGGTTCACCTGCTTCAGACGTTAACATAGGTTCTGAGGAAGAGGACTCAGACATTGGCACAGGATCCTCAGGAACCTATGCAGGCTCAGTAGGCTCTGCAGGCTCAGGGTATATGACCTTTAGTGGAGCAGGAAAAATTAGTCTGAGAGGAAAGGCCTCAACCCTATGAGCTTCCTCTTGGGCTAGCTCTATCTGCCTAATCTTATCAAAGGTCTTCTCATGAAGAGAGGGGAACTCTTTTATAAGTTGGTACAAGGGTCTGACCATAAGGAGGATAACACTACACTTAAGGGAAATACTCAAACTACAAATAGGCACACAATTACCAATTACCCAAATTAATGATCAAAGGGTGGAAGTTAAAAGGTCTCAAACGAAGAACACCAAGAACACCCTAAGCTAGTTGTCGGAGAAGATGATCGAAAGGTCACCGAAAAACTAAAAAGAAGGAAGTTATGGCTAAAGTAACCTTAGAATAACCTGGGATGTCCCTAGTTCCACCAAACCACTGCAAGCCTAGCCCTACAACCACTTGACAGTAGTAAAAACCCTCGCCAAAAAAAAGGAAAACTCGTCAAAAAATTAAAATTGTAAAAATAATGACCAGAAATGGAAAATGAAAGGTTGAGTAACAATACCTAATTGGTTACGATTGAATAAGGAAGAGGTTAGAAGCATGAAACCTCGAATCACAACAAGCAATGGATGGATTGAAGGAAATCGCGATAGCTGTTGTAGGAAATCTTAGGCGGGGTAAAATTGGACGAGGAAACAGAAGAAGGTTTTAAACCCTCTTAATGATGGGGCATGATTTCCAATACCCCCATCATTACCCTTGAAAACCTAAATGACGCTGCCAAAAATATCAACACCTTAGGGAATACGTTAGTCACTTCAGTAAGTGACATGTGTCAAGGAATCACTTCACACCCAAAGGCACTAAAAGAAACTTAACATCGGCCTAACATACCCCTCATTAACCTACTCACATAGGAGACTAAGGGCTAGGGGGTGATTGATATGCCCAAAGTGCACCCTCGTATTTAGAGTCACTAGCCTCGGCCTGTCTCACAGTCGAGTAGACAAGAAGCTCACACCTGCCATCACGAAGGTCGTGTTATGCAAGGTCGGCTCTCTACTACAAACCTCGGATCTACAGCAGTGGAGGTTAACAACACCTTATGGGGATAGGTTATTGTCAACATCGTACCCCTCTTAAGCCGACGTTACATCTTACCCTATTCCCAACCTCGATCAGTCTTCCAGGCCGAGGCAATCATGTCTATCGACAAGACAAAACAATACCATCAGACTTAACCAACCTCATACTTGTCCAGGACGAGGTTAAATCAGTAAAGGACATAGGTCCGAGCATATGCAAGCACATGCAAGGTTTGGAACATGCGAGCAAATCAGTTATAACTGAATCATTCCCCTCATATGGGGGAATATTGTGGTCATCATTATCTACATGAGATCATCCAGGTGTCATCATTATACTGGTTCGATCTTCATAAACATGATCATTGCATACTTGGGGGGTACATTACAACCCCCAAGCAATATATGTAGAGGTCTTCATCTACCTTATAAAGGATAGATAAAGGAAACCCTAGCTGAATTGTTGGTTTACACAGTACAAAGACAAATCTTGAAAGATTGTATATATGGCCATTAGTGCCTTCATCTAGTGAAATTACTCACACACTCACAGTGGATGTAGGCCAGATTGACTGAACCAATTATATGCTAGTGTTTCCCCTCTTATCCTCACCTCCCTCTACTAGATATTTACTCTTATGTTGCCATTGTTATTGCTAGTTTGATCTTATCAACACCTCTTACTAGTGGTGCTATTTACAACATCATCACTATCTGAGATTCAGGTAAGTGTATATCTCTAACATGTGAGGATGTGAGTAAATGTAAATAAAGTCATGACTACTATGTTGAGAATACCGAGTTATTCTCCATATACTCTTCTCATTCACTCGAACACCCAACCAAGGGTAAAAATGGAGTTAAATGAATAAGATGGATGATATGATGGTAGGCTTTTGAGAAGAGTACAATACAATTTGAACAAGTAATGTCTTCATTTCACAAAATATTGATCGCATGTTTTTTCTATTTTTTCTTTTCACCTCTTTTAATATATTTTTTCCTTTTTTTTCCTTACTATTTTTTTATTTTTTCTCATTTTTTTTCTTTTTTATGATGCAAATTCTCTTAATATAAAACTAATGAAGACATTTTACATTTAGAACTTCGAGCACTCTTTTTCTAAAAATTAATGGTAGTGATGAGAAATGATATATGGATGGTGTGGGGAATACATAAGGATAAGGGAAATATGAAAAGATAATGAGTGAAGTGAATGGTAATGTGATATAGAAAAATGGTAAGAGTATGGTAAAAAATAGTCTGGTGCTCAAGACAAATTACAAGACGCGTATTTCTTCCAACTCAAAATTGATGTCATTCTCAGTTATTACTCTAAAATTAAGATTAATGAGACCATGCAAAGACTAAGTGCAATACCCAAAGAAATTTGTAACTTGGACATTCCATAAAAAAATTCGAAAAGGTGAATATTTTAAAACTCACGGGTTTGAGTCTCCACAAGTTATATTTTAAGGCTCTCTTGAGAATGTTGTTACTCTTCAACTTTCAATTGTAAAACGTGATAAGTGAAAATATGTCGAGTTTAGGAATTCATCATTCAAGTATGACTTAAGAGGTATTATTTAATTTTATGATAGATAGAATAATTTCAAGTTTGAACAAGGATATTTCGAGAGTTCTAAAAGAGAAATGATAGAAAATTCACGTAATAAGAAAAGTGAGATAAACTGCACAAAAAGAGTTTGAAATGACTGTTTCTAATAAAAAAATTCAAAAGAGCTATGATTTTGATAAATTACCCATGCCAAACAATGAGAACATCATACTCGATGTTTAAAACTATGTTTTAAATTGAAAGCCCGGTGTAGGAAAGAGATTACCATAATCAACCGATAATGAAATTTGTATCGCATGATGGAACCAATGATAGAACTTAAAGAACAAAAGTGCCACAAAAAATATATACAAGTCTATAAAACATAAATAAATCATCGAAAATAGGAGAGAACACCACCCTAAAAAATTATAAGACTCTTACGTTGAAGCAAGATATGGTCTCTTCAGCCAGATTGAATGGAACTGACCCAAAATCCAGAGAGAAACTAGGATAGAATGGGGTGGAAGAAAAGGGCAGCGTGATAAGAGTCACCCCCAGACAAGACTGAAAAATTGAGTTTTGTTCAAGAAAGGCTACATGGTCAATGCACTTGTATGACAAAGTGCTTCAAGCGATGCAAAGCATCAGTGGACCAAAGGTGGGTAGAGAGAAGGGTATACGGAAGAAAATCAAGGGTGTGGGTGAAGAGGCATCAATCACGGGACTTATTGATCGTAAAGTTGAGGACAACAAGGGCCCTATAATCATGATGATCTAATTGGATGAGGAGGTAAAAATTTTTGGAAATAGTAATGGCATGGTCCTTATAGAAATCACACAATTATTCTATAAATGGGCGATGAAAAGACTCAAGTTGTGACACATCAATGAGATTGTGGGAATAAAAATCACCATGACAAGTTAGTGCTGATCATTGAGGAATAAGATCTATGTCACGTAAGTTGAGAGAAGCACCACAAATACACTCATGGATGGTGGGGTGGATGAAAAACTCACGAGATGGCTCATGGAGCTCGAGGGAGGAGGGAGGTTTAAGGTGAGGACATAAATACATGGATAAGAACATGTAAAGTATAATAGAAAGTTCCAAACTAGGCGTGGGTTGGGGAACACAATGGTTGGGTCAGGTGGGACAAGGGGTGGGTGTAAGAGCAAGTTTATAATTTCTCAATATATTTTTTTACTTGGCTTATCCCGTTACAAATACATTGCACCTTCAAGACTGTTTATACATATTTGAATACAAAATTGAATATTTTTAGAATATCGAAGGATCGTTCGTCTGAACAACATTAAGATTAGTTATTGTTGCTTTGGTAAAGCCTTTATTTTTTTAGGGTTTTTATATTTTTAAGAGTTTGTATTTTGAAATGCTTTAAATAGTTTTTAAGAAAAAAATGGAAATATCGTTGGGTAGTTAGAATGAGTTAACATTGTCATTCGAATGAGATACATGAGGTCATTAGAATAAGGTTCCCACGATCGAACGAGTCAATTTTTCATCCTTCTCTAGAATGTCATTTAATAGGTCGTTGAAAGTTTGTTCGAACAAAAATGGGTATACCGTTCGAACGAGGTATGAGGTCATTCGAACGAATGCGCAAGAATTTTTTTTTAGTTAAATATTATCCAAATATCTTACGTTTATCCTTTAATAACAAACTTTCTTATAAAAAGAGACGTGGGATTAGAGCCTAAAAGAACATTTTTACAAGCTTTTCCACACCCTTTTATAGTTCTATTTGTAATCAAACTTTTCCAAATATCATCCAAACCCCTTTTATAGACACCCCATCATAGGACCCTCATAAGTATCTCCTTTGGTCCCTAACACTCTCCCATTCACTGCAAACCCAAGGTCATACTCCGAGTACCAATCTAAATGCCACCGAGCGCTCACGAGCGTATTTCGACTTCGACCAAATTTCTTCTCAGAGCAAAATATCAATCAATCTTTAAAGGTCTTTGAATGCCATTTATAACGATCGACCCCATCTGCGAATCGGCCTTACGATTCAAACGAACATACCATTTTTTTTATCAAAAGGCGATCTAGAGGCCACCAGGCACTCCCGAACTCCGTTCGACTCTGGTCAATATCCTCACCTGAGAAAAAGCTCAATGTATATTCTAAGGGATCTGAATTCCATTTCAAATGGTTCGTCCCGTGTGCGAATTGGACTTAAAGTTTGGACGGACGATCCATTTTACCCCAAAAACTAATCCGGAGACCATCGGGTGCTCTTGAGCTCTGTTTTGACTCCTGTCAACTCTTTCGATCAAACCATACTAAATGAATCTTTTAAGGTCACTTTATGAACTTTCCAATGGTTCACCCCATGTGCAAATAAACCTTACGGGATGGACGAACGACCCATTTTACTTCGAAGGGTCATCGGGCGCTTTCGAGCTCCATTTTACCAAGGTCCACTATCCGAACTAATTGAAACTGAATGATTATTTGAAGGTCTATGAATAACCTTTCCAACGGTCCATCCCATGCACGATTCTGACTTACAGGTCGGACGAACGATTCGTTTTCCTCCAAGAATTTCCTGTTTAGTGACCAATGGGTACTATCGGGCCCTGTTTAACCTCGATCCTCTCCAAAACTCGGGAGTATCTTAATGTATTCTTAAAGGGATCTAAAAAAACCTTTCCAACGGTCCACCCCATGTGCGATTCTGACTTACAATTCGCATTTTATGGCCATTTTTTCAAAAAACTGGCCTCAAAATGTCGAATGACAACCCTAAGTCCCTGCCTATCATCAATGTCCAGGACTCTATGCCGATCAGCACACCCTTGAACCTATAAATAGAGTCCATGACCTCACTTTGGAATACATTTGAACATTCCTAATTGCGATTAAGAGGGAATTCCCTTGAATTCAGAGATGTTCTTTCCTAAAAATCCCATATCCCACATTCCTTCGATCATTTTCATAATCTTTTGAGTAAATTCTGACCCACGTCCTCAAGCCACCATTAGTTCACCTTGAGGTCAAGGCATCTACAAGGATAATCTATTTCAAGTCATCATAAGGAGGTCAATTTTTTCCTCCTTGTCTTTAATTTCTCTTAATTTTGCATTAGGTACTTCATTTTTGTTTTAGTATCTTATTTCATTACATCACACATCCTAATTCTAAAATTTTATTATTAGTATTCGCACATACTTTATTTTCATAAAAAACCCAAAAACTAAAAAAAGAGGGTTCACTCATAAATTCCAAAGGGGAATTTTCTCATCACACTTTCTCACACTAAAACATCTTTTTTCTACACACACACACATATAATAAAGTCCCCAGTTATATTTATGGGTTGAACCCCATCTCATATCATATATTCGTGATAGAAAATATTGTTATTATATATTCGTGATATATATGTTTTATATACTTGTTTGCATGTGTCTTGTTCGATATATACAATCGTTCTTCCATAATGATTTATGAATCAGCAAACACTTACATCATATTTTTTATCAGTATTATCTTGGGAACACTACTAAGGATGACCTCGCTCTGCCTTTAGCCATAATGCAAGTCGAGTGAGTCTATCCTCCATTCATAATATGCACATAAGCACACACATCACGGAGTTCTACAGGAGAAGATTAACACATGCCCATGAGAGATTGAAAGGGTGGAATGGGTTCCCATTACATAACTTAGTCCCCGAACCTTTGAACAACTTACTTTCGCAAGCATCAATATTGTCTTTAATGTCGTTCTCTAGAGGCGAAAACATTTCTTTTGCCTGTTTTGTGCAAAATAGATTGGTGACTCTATCTCTACATATCACCCCACATCGATGACGACCGAGTGCCCCTATAAAGGATTCAATCCCACAAGCACACTGGAAAAGGGGGGAAAAGAGGGGAAGGAATGAGGGATCCACCTCCGGAGACCTCGACCCCTGACATCCCGGGCTGGCCACAGTGGCGACTCCGATGGGGACTTCTATAAGAGGACTAGAATCTATTATTTCATGGGCATTATTCTTTTCTTCATGTGTGCATGTGCACCTACCTTTATGTTCCCTTGTATCCTCTTTTTACCCTTTTGTATATATCACTTTCCACTCACTTGTACACTCCAGACACTTGTATGTACTCTCCATGTAAACTTCGCACACTTGCATTTATCTTCACTTTACACTTACGTACTTCACACACCACTTAGAATATCCATGCTTCGGCTTCACTAGAATACAACCACACTCTATACACTTGTATAAATGCTCACATGTCACGCACCACTTGTAGTTGATCCATGCATAGGTTTACTACCACACACACTCACTTGTATATACTCCCATGACACGTACTCACTCATATGTATCCAAGCTGAGTATAATTCCCATGCTATATATACTTGTACATGTTGCTGATTTAGTGTAGTATTTCATTTACTCATCATAAAAATAAAAAAAATGATAAAAAATACTCTCTCTCTCCATAATATGTTAATTAAGACTGCATTTTTGCATAATACATCACCAAAGAGCATGGCTATTGACCAAAATTTTGTCGCGTACTTGGGGGTCACTTTGTGATGAGTGCTAGACCTAAGGGTCATAGTTAGCCTAAGCGATATGACTCTCACCTTCCATTGGCCTCGTACCTTTGACGTCTATCGAACGGTTTCCCCCGCATCATACCTTTTGACCGAACTGATGATCGGAGATATATAGCAGGTAACTCTCTCACATACGCTGAGTATATCGAATTATCTATCAAATGTACTGTCCCTATGAGGTATATAGCAATTCATGTACACTTAGGTATATCAAATGGCTTGTCCACACGTATCGATGAATGATTGCACTAATAGGCAAGAGGTATAACATGGAAGTCAGGAGAAAGGGGGAAAGCCTTCCAATAACCAAAAAATTTCATAAACCTCATATAGATGTCAAGCCTAGGACACTCATATTTAGTTTGTGGGTTACTATGCAAAACTTTGCCAAAATGCTGGGTTGGCATGCCGCTGGAATATTTGCGCGATTTCACCTTTTTTTCCAAAACATGACACCATCTGTGAGCCTGGAAACAAGTCCAACTGTGTTATACATATTTTTTCAAACCCATTTTCCTAGATAGTTCTCACCCCGAGAATATGAGAATCCTACCAGTGCTACAGTCTTAACTATCAACAACATCGCCTAACCCGCTACCTCTTAGGCACCGAGAAATCACCCCAACCCTACCAAGAAAGAATACACTGAGCTCCCCTGTCAAAAGTCTACTAAGTCCCTGTTGAGCCAAAATCTTATCAATCCCTTGAACCCTCATCCACAACCAAGTCCACTCCCTAAAAAATTCAAAGCCGATGCCCATTGTTATTTCCACTAGTCTGTCGGCCATACTACCGACTAGTGATTTCATCTTCGAAATGTGATCTAAGGTTTAATTGACCAGGGTATCATCGCTCCACCACCCAATCCTAAACACAACACCACTTATAACCCACTTCCAACTCACATAAATGCCATCTTTCTATAGAATGACCCAGAATTCGAACCATCTGCTCAGATTGTTCCCAGTAAAGCACCCATTATACCCATAATTTCACCTAAAATGCTCAAAGTTTGCTCGTATTTTCTCTTACACCCTACCTGCTTTACCGACTAAGCTTTATCACTCCTCCTAAGGGCTTGTATTTTCATTCGTTACTGATTTGGAGGGAGGAATATGGGGTTACCTATTTTATTGAATCGACTCTTGGAGTTTGGGATGAAATTTCTCACAGAGATGACTATTGATTGTATCAAATTCATTGGCTTCATAAAAGCTCATAAATGGTCTTAAGAGTCTGATAATTGGGTGGTACCCATTGATGAAGTCAGTCTAGATGACGTAGTGAAGATTATAGCTGATGTGTTTTGACAGACTAGAAAAATTTATAGTATTTATGAGCTACTCACTACTTTGAATCTTCAGGGATGATTGGTCCCTTCACTCCTGCACCTCCCCGTTGAGTGGGAAGATCTGTACGATAAAGCTATCGAGGTTATCAAATGATTTGATTTCTCTTAGAAAGATGATATAATCTCCATCGGATGGGGAGATGACTTTGATAGCTCAAATGACAAGTCTAGTCAGGAGGACACCCGTCTAGTAGCCAGTTTGTGCAGGATGACATCCTTCGAAGATTTATTAGGGAAATTGACAAAGTGGTCGTTCAGCTAGAAATAGATGCAGACACAAGGTTCCTATTCTTCCCCACCTCAGTAAATCATATAACCAGATCAGGCAGACATTATAGAGATTTGCCTCCTCATGTGAACGAGAGAGATAAAGGAAATGGAGTTGCCAAAGAACTTCCCAAGCTAGATATGAGCATCGAAGAAAGTAAGGTTCTTGACCATCTTAAGAAAACCCAATCCAATATCACCTTATAGGGGATTTTCTTGTCCTCGCAGTTGCTTAGGAATTCTCTGATAATACTCCTCATCGGGACTATAAGCTTTCCTTCCACTACACCTGAAGAAGTCGTGAACATGGTTGGGTCCTTGACTCTTTTAGACTCCTCTCTTTTTTTGAAGCAGAGATACAAAAGATTGACACTAACCATAATTATGCCCTCAATATCTCCGTTTAAGTGTTAGGAAAGACAGATCACTCTCCCTTGTTGATAACGGATTTGGCCTCAACATTTCCTCTCTAAGAACCTTCAATTGCTTAGGTTTGAAAGCCAATGATCTCATTCCTACTTCCGTCATTGTGTGTTCTTACGATAATACCCACATAGAGGTTATAGGGTCTAGAAAACTCATAATAAGGGTTGGACTTATCAATCCTATCACTGAGTTCTAGGGTATTAACAAACCAGTATGTTTCAGCCTGATGATGCTGGAAATAGCACCACCCTTCAAGGTGTTTGTAACCTCAAATTAGTGATAACAATGGCAGCTAAAGTATATACTAAATATAAGAGATTGGGATGATGAGAAGAGCATGAACACCAATATATAAGTGGTTCAGCCAATTAGACCTACATCCACTGTGCAAGTGAGTGAATAAGGTCACTAAAATAAGGCACTAATGGACATGGATACAATCTCTCAATCTTTCTCTCTCTACTATATAATTTGGCAGAGTTTAGCTAGGGTTGTAATTTTGGATCCTTCTCAAGGTAGGAGAAGACAAGTATATATAGTGTTTCGGGGGTGTAATATACCGCCCATGCATGCAATGAGCATGTTTGTGTTGATCTTGCCAATCTAATGAAGTCATCTATCACTGTCACATGTAGAGAATGATGATGAAATATTCTACCACATGATGGGATTGATTTAGTTACAACAGATTTTGTCCACGTGTTCTTATCCTTGCATATTCTTATAAATGCTCGGCTTTGCCCTTGACTTATACAACCTCGGACTACAAGAGTACGAGGTTAATAAAGTATGACTTTTGCCTCATCCGAGGTTATTCATGATGACCTTTGCTAGGTAAGTTGGCTGAGGTTAGGTCAGAAGAGTTGTAATGTCGGCCTAGGCCGATGATAGGGGTTCCAGATGGTTCCCCCAGGTAACACTACTGATCTTGGTTGTTGAATGTACGTCGGCTGAGGCCAATACTACTGTTGGAGGGTGACTGAACCTGCGAGTCCTTGTAGACCTCGGTTGATGCCCAACCGAGATTGATGTATGTGGTAGATGTGATATCGACTATGGACCACCTGATGGATAACTGACCTAATGAGTTATGCAGACCTCGACTGTTTCCTATTTAAAGGATAACTAGTAACGTCAGCCGTAGCTGAACTTATGCTTTACGAGATCACTAATCGTCAGTCTTAAGCCCCTATAACCTCGGCCGTCATGCTGACCGAGGTTGGTGCCTCTGAGCTATTAAGTACACTTTGGGCATATCAATCACCCCTATCCCTTAGTTACCTATGTAAATGGGTGACTAAGGGGTATGCAACTCTGAGGCTGTTCTTCCTTGCATGCCAACATTTCTTTGACAAGTGTCAACTACTGAAGTGGATAGCGTGCCTGACAAGTGTAATAACGCTAATTGTCTTTTGGGATCCCAAGGTAATGATGGGCCTTAGGATGTGTGCGATCATATTTAAGGGTTTAAATTCCATTTCTTTCTCTTTCTTCTTCATTCCTCTCTTTGTCCCGCCTCGATTATATTTGTAATTTTCTTTCTCTACAAGAGCTTGGCTGCTGCATTTCAGAGGTTTCCTTGTTTCCATTCTTCTTCTCCTTCATTTCGCACTTCGACAAGTACTATCTCCACTCCTCTTTGCCATTTTTAACCTTTAATTATTATTTCTTCATTTTTTGGTGAGTTTTTTTAGGTTTTTCAGCCACTATTTTGCATTTTTCGGTGACTATTTGAGTTTTTTGGTGGCTCTTGTTCTTGACTGTTCTTAATTTTTCTTTCTCAAAATTCCAGTTTGATCCTTAGTTAGGTTGAGTCAAGTTGTTTATTTTTGGTTTAGGGTCCCAAGTGTAAGGTCGTCTTCCTATCCTCAGACATCTTTATAAAATCATAGAAGATTTCCCCTCTCTTAGGGATAAGACCTTTGCCAAAATCAGGAAAATAGAGCTAGCCCAATAGGAAGCTCGTAGGGCTGAGGAGTTTCCCTTCAAACCTATCTTTCCCCCGCCTCTGAAGGTGGTATACCTAGAACCAGCAGAGTCTGTTGAGCCATCAGAGGATCCGATTGATCCCTCTCCCATATCTGAGTCTGATTCATCCACCTCAGACCCCATGTTTGTAGATTCATTCCAAGTGGCAATGGATTTCTCCATTAGGCAAGATCAGGTCCCTGATGAGTCCGAGGTCCAAAGTCGCGCCTCATCCCACAACGGTTCCAGCACTTTACGAACCTCTTCTGATGTTGAATTTATGGGGACGAGTGTGGTTGTGCCCCCAATCATTGATACTATTCCCCTATCGGCCGCCACAGGGGCTGAGTTCGCTCAGAGGTTCCCCGGAGGTGTTCCTACACCTGCCTAGGCTGATGTTGCTAGGGATGAGAATGACGATCATGAGAGTGACATTAATACCTTAGAGGCAGTCGAGATAGGGAGTATTGTCACTGAGTTCGACTTGTTAGCCTTTAGGCACCTTTATTCCATAGGTCTTTATATCAAACTTAAGAGACCTTTGAGGGACGAGAGGGCCTTTGGTGGCCGAGATGGGGAAATCTGTAATATGAGCAGATGTTTAAGTTATGATTTCGTCTCCCCATCCATCTAATAATTAGAGCCATATTTACCCATATTAACCCGACCCCTTCCCAATTATCTACCAATGCTTGGAGGGTGATGATTGGAGCCATCGTCCTATAGAGGGCAGTCCATCATTTAGACCTTCTTGTCAGGGTCTTTATAGGGTGCTCTGTTCCATCCTCTACCAGGAACCATCCGAGCTACTACCACTTCCTGGCTAGGAAGTCTGATAAGAAGATGTTGCTGGTTACCCAAACCTCAAATCATAATTAGAAACCGTGATATTTATTCGTCTGAGGGGCATGGGAATTTGGTACTGGTGCCCCCTCTTGATCGCTAGAGCCAAGGACCCCTCTGAGGTGGGGAAACTATCACTAGTCGCCAAAGCCGACCCTGGGTTAAGCCAGGATAACCTACAAAAGGTTAAAGACCTTCAAGATCATGGGGATCTTGGTTGGCTAGTCAAGTACGAGCATCTGATGACCCCCTACTACCTCTCTAAGACGGGCTTGGGGGGATGTCCTTTAGCCGAGTTTTGTAAGTGTTTATTTTGCTATGTTGTAACTTAGACATATTTTTTGCAGAATGCCCAGAAGGTATCTCAGACGACTTGTGGGAGATGTTTGCATCAAGTCTTATCAAGTTGGTGAAGAAAGCTGGGCTCAATGCACCTCATCCTCCCCAACCAAAGCAGAATGTTGGCACTTCTAAGGTCGATGCTACAAAGAAGAGGAAATCCACCGCTGCTACCCTTGAGGATCAGAGACAGAGCAATTTATAAGATCTTGGCCAACTACAAGGTCTCTGACCAATTTATAAGCTTCGTCTTTGAATACCTTGAAAGGGGTGTTAAAGCGCCTAGTAAATAGGCGGCCATTAAAGAGAAAAAGTCAGGGAGTTTGACAGCCTCAGACTTTATTGGTCTCGGCTATGGTAACCCTCAGTTTGCTCAGGCCTTGCAAGAGGTCGAGGAGGAAGGAGAAGGTGCATCTCGTGCAGAGACCTCACCATTGGAAGTTACAGAGACAGAGGATGCCAACCCTCAAGATGATGAGGCCGAGGTTACCAACGTCGGCTAAAGTTATGGGGCCGAGGTTAAAAACCTTATGGCTGCAGACACTTAGACCACAATTTGTGAATCTTTACACTTGCAATTTTTGTTTTTCATCTGTAATTGTTTGTAACCCCTCATAAATTCTCTAAGGCAATTTGGTTGTAATTCTAGGATTTTGCTTCTTTTGATGAATGCTCCTTTGGATAGTTTTATGCTACACGATGGTGTTTATATTAAGGTCTGAAGTATCAACATAATGGTGTCTTCATCACTAAACTATGATGTTACCCTTGTAATTTATCACCAAATTAATGGTTATAAGGTCTGAGGTCATCAAATTAAGATGTTATCCTCATAAAATTCACCAAATTAATGATGTTTAAGGTCTGAGGTCATCCAAATATGATGTTTCACCTCAGATCTTGTCACCAAATTATTATGTTTAAGGTCTGAGATCATCAAACTAAGATGTTTCCCTCATAAATTTCACCAAATGAGTGATATTTAAGGTCTAAGGTCATCAAACTAAGATGTTTCACCTCAGACCTTATCACCAAATTATGATGTTTAAGGTCTGAGGTCATAAAAATAAGATGTTTCTCCTCAGACCTTGTCACCAAATTATGATGTTTAAGGTCTGAGGTCATCTAACTAAGATGTTACCCTCATAAATTTCGCCCAATTAATGATGTTAAAGGTTTGAGGTCATCAAACTAAGATGTTTCACCTCAGACCTTATCACCAAATTATGATGTTTAAGGTCTGAGGTCATCAAACTAAGATGTTTTCCTCATAAATTTCACCAAATGAATGATGTTTAAGGCCTGAGGTCATCAAACTAAAATGTTTCCCTCATAAATTTCACCAAATTAAAGATGTTCAAGGTCTGGGGTCATCAAAGCAAGATGTTTATCCTCAGAGCTTGTCACCAAATTATGATGCTTAAGGTCTGAGGTCATCTAACTAACATGTTACCCTCATAATTTATCACCAAATGAATGATGTTTAAGGTCTGAGGTCATAAAACTAACATGTTTCGCCTCAGACCTCGTCACCAAATTATGATGTTTAAGGTTTCAGGTCATAAAACTAATATGTTTCCCTCATAAATTTTACCAATTTAATGATGTTCAAGGTCTGGGGTCATCAAACTATGTTACCCTCATAAATTTCACCAAATTAATGATGTTTAAGGTCCGAGAGGTCATACAAATATGATGTTTCACCTCAGACCTAGTCACCAGATTATGATGTTTTAAGGTCTGAGGTCATCAAACTAAGATGTTACCCTCATAAATGTCACCAAATTAATGATGTTTAAGGTCTGGGGTCATCCAAATATGATGTTTCACCTCAGACCTTGCCACCAAATTATGATATTTTAAGGTCTTAGGTCATTAAACTAAGATGTTACCCTCATAAATTTCACCAAATTAATAATGTTTAAGGTCCGAGGTCATCCAAATATGATGTTTCACCTCAGACCTTGTCACTAGATTATGTTGTTTTAAGGTCTGAGGTCATCAAACTAAGATGTTTCCCTCATAAATTTCACCAAATTAATGATGTTTAAGGTCTGGGGTCATCAAACTAAGATGTTTCTCCTCAGACCTTGTTACCAAATTATGATGTTTAAGGTCTGAGGTCGTCTAACTAAGATGTTACCCTCATAAATTTCACCAAATTAATGATGTTCAAGGTCTGGAGTCATCAAACTAAGATGTTGCCCTCATAAATTTCACCAAATTAATGATGTTTAAGTTATGAGGTCATCCAAATATGATGTTTCACCTTAGACCTTATCACCTGATTATGATGTTTTAAGGTCTGAGGTCATCAAACTAAGATGTTACCCTCATAACTTTCACCAAATTAATTATGTTTAAGGTCAGAGGTCATCCAAATATGATGTTTCACCTCAAACCTTGTCACCAAATTATGATATTTTAAGGTCTGGGGTCATCAAACTAAGATGTTACCCTCATAAATTTCACCAAATTAATGATGTTTAAGTCCGAGGTCATCTAAATATGATGTTTCACCTCAGACCTTATCACTAGATTATGATGTTTTAAGGTCCGAGGTCATCAAACTAAGATGTTACCCTCATAAATTTCACCAAATTAATGCAATCCAAACAAAGTATTGTTCGTTGGTGTCCTTGTCGTTGTTTTGAACTCCCATAACACTGCATAAACGTCATCTTTCCATCTCCCATTGGCCTCTTCCAACCTCTTCTTAATCCCATCGAGGATCGTTCGGTTCTTCAGTTCAGTCTGTCCATTTTCCTGTGGTCGGCCAGGAGAAGAGAAAAATTACTTGATCCCGACTCTCTCGCAGTATTTCTCCAAGGAAGAATTCTTGAACTGAGTTCCATTATCTAAGATGAGGGTGGTCGAAAGACCATGCCTGCATATGATGCTCGTTTAGATAAATTGGAAGGTTTTCTGCTCTATAATCGTGATCATCGGCTCAGCCTCTACCCACTTGGAGAAGTAGTCAATCTCTACTACCAGAAATCGGTAATTGTTCATAGCCTTGACAATGGTCCCACCAAGTCAATCCCCCATACCGTAAATGGCTATGGGGAACAGATCGATGTCATAGGTTGATGAGGTTGATGAGGGATAGTGGAGAATCTCTGGCACTTGTCACACCTCTTCACGTAGGCTGTAACATCCTTGGCTAAGGTCGGCCACCAGTATCCCTACGTGATTATCCTCTTGGATAAATTTCTCTCTCCTATGTGACTGGATCAAGAACCCTCGTGTACCCCCTGTAGGACGTCGGGGACCTCTGTGGGATGGACGCATCTGAGGAAAGGCAATAATAATCCTTTCTTATATAGGACATCTCCTATTATTGAAAACTTGGCAGCTCTGTACCTCGATTTCTTCCTTTCTGGCTTCGATTCTGAAAGATCTCCCTCTCTGATATATATGATAAGGGGGTTCATCCACGAGTCTCCTATGTTCAAGTTGAGGCAAGAGTTGGCAACCTCTTCTTCCTTAATAGTCGGCTTGAGCAGGATCTCGATCGACACTGTCCTTTTGATGTATATTCTTGTTTGCGGAAACCAACCTTGCTAGTGCATCTGTACGACTGTTATTTTGCTGAGGTACCCTCTTCAAAGCCTTCTAGCATTATTCTTACCCTCTTCAGGTATTTGGCCATCCTTCCGTCCTTGGCCTCATACACTCCAGGTACCTGGTTGATAACTAACCTTGAGTCACTGTGAAGTAGGAGTCGACCAACTTTAAAGGCTTTTGCTAAGGAGAGGCCTGCTACCAAGGCCTCATATTCTGACTCGTTGTTAGATTCTTTGAAGTTGAACCTTAGTGCATATTCAACATTGGTACCATCCGGAGCTGACAGTATCAAACCTGCACCGCTTCCACTTTAGCAAGAAGACCCATCAACGAAGAGGTTCCAAATATCTGAAGAGAAGTGACCCTTTAACAGGGCTCCTTGCTTAAAAAGGTACATGTCTTCCTCATTCTCATCTACTCCTTTTCTGGATATATCGGACACAACCACTTCCGGGTCTCGAAAGATGTTTATGTTCGATTCCACTGCGATATCTGGATTACTCTCAACCTCGGACTCTTCCCATATGAACTCAGCAACAAAGTCTGAGAGTGCCTTTCCTTTGATGGCCACCCTGGGTTGATAAATAAGGTCATAATATCCCAACACGATGCCCCAGGTCATTAATCTTCCTTACTTCTTAGGTTGTGGAGTACTTGCCTTAGTTGGGAGTAGGTGAGGATGACCATAGAGTGGGCTTGGAAATAGGGTTTCATTTTCCTGGAAGCGTGTATCAAAGCATATGTCAACTTCTCCATCCGAGGATAGTTCTATTAAGACCTTTGAAGGGCCTTACTATTGAAGTATATAGGACTCTGTACCCCATCGTCTTCCCGTACTATGGTTGCGCTTATTGCTGACTCTGAAACTACTAGATAAACATACAACTTCTCCCCCAAAATGGGTCGGGATAAGATAAATGGGGATCCGAGGTAGGACTTGATCTATTTAAAGGCCTTGTCACACTCTTCATCCCATTCGAAGGCCTTTCTGAGCACCTTAAAGAATGGAAGACAGTTGTACGTAGATTAAGAAACAAATCTGTTGAGTGCAGCGACTCTTCCAGTGAGCCTTTGAAAATCTTTTATACTTCATGGTGTCTTCATATCAAGCAAAGCCTTGATTTTCTAGGGGTTGGCCTCTATTCCCCTCTAATTGACTATGAATCCAAGAAACATTCCAACTCCTACTCCCAACACACACTTGGTTGGATTGAACTTCATCCTGTATAAGTCCATGGTGCTAAAAGTTCTCTCCGGGTCTGATACATGAGTGTAGGCCTTTAAGATCTTCATCAACATATCATCTACATACACCTCCATGGTCTTGACAATTTGATCTTCAAACATCTTATTTACAAGACGTTGATATGTGGCCCATGTATTCTTTAAGCCTAAGGGTATGACCTTATAGCAATAGGTCCCCTTGTCTGTGATGAATGTTGTCTTCTCTGAGTCATCAACATCCATAAAGATCTGATTGTAGCCTAAATATGCATCTATGAAGCTCATAAGTTCATGACCTACCGTGGCATCTACCATGTGATCTATTCGAGGTAAGGGATAATTGTCTATAGGGCAAGACATGTTAAGGTCAATGAAGTCTAGGCACACCCTCCATTTTTTGTTGGCTTTGGGCACAATGATGGCATTTGATAACCATTCTGGGTATATGACCTCTCTGATGAATTCTTCCTTTTCTAACTTTCTCACCTCTTCCCTAATGACATCATACTTTTCCCTGGAGTAAACTCTTTGTCTTTGTTTGATTGGTGTATCAACTTCTGCCACGTTAATTTTTTGGCACATAACCTCCTGGTCGATGCCAGGCATGTCCGCGTGGCTCCAAGCGAAGACACTATGTCTCTTCTTTCAAAATATTATCAGCTCTTCCTTGATCTCCGGTCTTAAGGTCTTGCCGATTTGGAAAGGTTTTTTCGATTCGTCCTCATTGAGGATGATGGATTCTACCTCTTCCGCGGCCTTTCCTTTCTTCAACTTTGTTTCATCCCTAGGATCAAGTGTATTAATGTTATACATTGTTATTTACCTCTTATGAGCCTCTCTCTCTTTCGTCGAGTTGAAGTAGCATTCTCGTACCGTAGTCTGGTCACCTTGCACTTCCCCTACCCCATAGGGGTCGGGAATTTTAGCATTTGGTGGACCATCAACAGCACAACCTCGAACTCCTTAAGGGCTACTCATCCTATGATGAGGTTGTATGCCAAGAAGACATTTTCATCCATAATGAAAAAATTGATCTTTCGGGTCAACCTCTTAGGCCACTTGTCTCCCATTCATACATCTATCTCATACATGCCTAAGGGATGGACCTTATCTCCACTGAAGCCAATCAACGGATGATGATAGTGTACCATCCTTGCTTTGATGAGGCCTAGGTTCTTAAAGTAGGGCCAGAACATAACATCTACGGAGCTTCCACCGTCGACGAGGATTCTCTGAACCTCACACCCATGCACCCTTGTAATGATTACCAAAGGGTCATCGTGTGGAGCTAAGATACCTTTAAAATCAAGTCGAGAGAACCTAACTATGAGAGTATCCATATCTACCTTCTTCCTTTTCTGCTTTGCCTCTGAAGACCCCATATTCACAACCTCCACTTTGGTTACTGACTTAGCCTCGGTCACATGAGCTTTACGGTCGGCTACTTCAGAGCCACCCCTTCCAGTCCTCCACAAATCGTGTTAACACTGAAGGAGAGCATACCAACCCTCTTCACTGGGGCATTGTCATCTTTTGGTGGGAGGTCAGGATCGTCCTCATCATCACCATCCGAGTCCTCGTCTCTTCTCGCTGGAGTTTCATCTCGACACCTGTCATTTCTCTTCTTTTTAGGGTCATCTCTTCCCCTCTTAGGAGACTTACCATCGACATACTTCCTCAATTTTCTGGACTTCAAAATCTTCTCGATTTCATCGTTCAAAATGAAGCACTTGTCCGTCACATGGACGTGGTCTTGGTGGAACTCAAACCACAGATTCTTGTTCCTCTTATGCGGAGGGACCTTCAACTTCTCTGGCCATCTTAGAGACCGGTCATTCTTGATCTCGTTGAGGATGTGTTCGTAGCTCACAGTTAGAGGAGTATAATGTGCAAACTTGTCATCTGCAAACCTCTTTTTTCCGTATTTCTTTCTTTGGAACTTCCCACTACCACTTTCATTCTCATCCTCATACTTTGCAACCATAGCCTCTTCAGCATTCATGACCTTTCTTGTAGTTGCCAATAGTTTTTCCATGGACTTGGGAGGTTCTTCTGCAAGATTTCATAGCAACTTCCCCTTCTGGAGTCCTCTTATGAGGGCTATCATGGCTATATTTTCTTCATAATCTTCAACCTCTAATTTTTCTTTGTTGAATCTTGCAATGTAGTCTCTTAGGCTCTCGTTCTTGCCTTTATTGACATACAACAGATGGGTGGTCTTCTTTTAAGGTCTTACCCCAAAACAAAAATTATGAATGAACCATTTAAGTAAGCCCTTAAAGTTCTCAATTGAATTCTTCAGAATAGAGGTAAACCGGATATGTGCAGCTCCTGTCAAAGTCCCAGAGAAGGCCCGACACTTCATCTCATCTGGGATCGAATAAATGTCCACTGCAGACTCGTAGAACTTAATATGATATATAGGGTTGGTACTACCATCATATTTGGGAGACATCGTAGGTGGTTTGAACTTAGCAGGGGTTGGTAAGTTCACTATCCTTGCCACGAAAGGGGAACCCTCTGAGAACCCTCTTTGTAATGGGTCTCGTCTTTTGATGAGGTTCCCTATCTTCTCTTCCAGGTGTTGGATGGACTCATTCCATGGCCTTGTAACGTCAGCCTGGCCGAGGTTGTCCCCGGCCACCTCCAAGGGGTGGACTGACGGTTCCCCATCCGCAGCACAATGTCGTCTATTGACCTCCTCTTGATCCCTATCTCGGCCTTGATGGGGTCGGTCATGATGGGGTCGGCCATGATGAGGCCGAGGTTCCCTATCTTCCCTTTATGATCCTGCTACACTTCTTGACCTATATAACCTCTGCCTTAGGTCATTAATTGGGCCGAGCCAATTAAAGGCCGACTCTCTGCTCAAGCGATCAAAAGCTGATCCTCTTTGTTGGGCACCCCATTCCTTCTGTCCCCACAACCTCGACTTTGTTGGATAGGATATACAGTGTTGTTAGTAACCACATACGGCTCCCAGCAGTCCCCTAGAGCATCTTCTGCCTCCATATCTTCATACCTATCCTCAGGACAAGGGTTTCCTTGCCTCCCCAAACGTAAACTGTAAGGACAATTTGTCCATCTGTATGTATATGATATGTCATAAGCCGTTACAAGAATGATTGTTGAAAAGATCACATCGTCATCAACAAAATCCGAAGATCAAAAGAAGAAGGAATCTGATTTCTGAGGAACGGACCGATCCGGATCAGATAAAAGAACCGATCCGGTTCACCGGACCGATCCGGCTTAAGGGACCGGATCGATCCGCCTCTTGAGCTGAGTCCAGTACACCCGGATCCTTAGCGAACCGATGAAGCCTAAATTACCGGACCGATCCGATGCCAACCAGACCGATCCGATTTCAAAAAAATAATCGATCCGACTTAACCGGACTGATCCGCCTAATCGATCGGACCGATCCGGCGAGGATAAACACTGCCAGATCGTGCAACAGATTTTGTAGGGTTTCGATCCCTTATTTAACCCACGATCAGCAGTTGGTTTTCTTAAGACTTTCCCACGATTATCAGAGCATATCAACCCTAAAGTCTTCACCTATTGAGTCCTATGATTCTAGGTTTTTAGATTTACGCATCTTCTATATCCTTGTGAATCAAGTTTGGTAACCCAAAGAACACCATTGCTGTTGTTCAACCCTTTGTGAAGTGGATCGCTTCTTCCTCTTCATTGCAGCCCTACTGGACAGGGATAGTTCCAGCCGCCACCCCTACTGGAAAGGGTTTCTTCCAGCCGCGACTACAGAATCCGATACCCGAGGGTAATTCTTAGTCAATCTGTATTTCATTGTAATCCGATTGTAAACCGTCTTTTACAAATTATAGTGATATACAAATGGTTTTGCCCCTGTGGGGGATTTTTCCTTAAACTTTGTGTGTTGAATATCTTGTGTATGATTTCATATTGTTTCAATCACACCTAGTTGCATGCTTAGGGTTAATTTGGGTTAAAATTGGTATTTATTATATTACTTCTTAATTGAACGCAAGCGCCAACTCTTTCAAATTGGTATCAGAGCAGGTTACGCCATTCTATCGCGTATTCCTTACTTCCGCAAAATTTTTTCTAAAGATATCAATTTTTGAAATAAATTGATTTTTGAAAAGAGTGTGTTCATATGGAGAAGTCATATTATAAAATGCCTATTTTTGACGGGTCAAATTATGCTTATTGGAAAGCCCGTATGAGGTCGGCTTTAAAAGCCATTGATGAACGTGTATGGATTTTGGTTGAACGAGGGTGGACTCCTCCAACCGTGACTGTTGATAATGTGACCAACTTGAAACCTGACATCACTTGGACTAATGATGAATTTAAATGGTCGTCTTTTAACTCTAAGGGTCTAAGTGCTATTTTTGGTTCTGTCACTCCTGATGAGTTCAAACGCATAATGACGTGCACCACGTCAAAGGAGGCATGGGATATTTTTCAACTTACCCATGAAGGAACAAATGCTGTTAAAGAGTCAAAATTGCAAAATTTAACAACTCAATTTGAAACCATCACCATGCATGAAAATGAATGTTTTGATGAATTTTATGCTAGGCTTTCTGACATTGTTAATACCAGCAATAATCTTGGTGAACATATTCCAAATGCTAGAGTTGTTAAAAAGATTTTTCGTTCCCTTCCTACGCGTTTTATACCTAAAGTCACTGTGCTAAATTCCTTGGGTAATTTAAATACTCTAAAATTGGAAGAACTGGTAGGAGATTTACAAACTTATGAAATAGATATGTTTCCTAAATCTGCCAAGCCAAAAGATAAGGGAATTGCCCTTAAAGCCCAAGAGAGAAAAAGTGAGGGGTCGGCAAGAAAGAGAGTCGAGTCGTCTAGAAAGATAGAAACTTATGATTCTGAATGTGAGTTTGACCTAGATGATTTGGCACTTTTTGCTAAAAACTTCAAGAAAATTCTGAAATTTAAGAAAAATGGGAATTTCAAAGATAAAAAGAATTTTCAGAAAAATAAGTTTGAAAAGAAAGACTTCAAAGAACCCCCCAAAGACAGTGAGAGGTGTTTTGAGTGTGACGGTAAGGGACACAGAGCGTTTTAGTGTGCCACTCGTCTGAATAGGGAAAAGGGTAAAGCTATCCTAAATGCTACCCTTAGTGACGACAGTGAGGTCGAGTCGGTGGACTAGGGAGATGAGTCATCGCATGAGCGTAACTTCACCGCGTTCATGGCTAGTCATGTGAGTACTCCTAGTGCATCTCACGATGATGAGGATGCTACTTCACAGGGACACCTCGACAGCGAGTGCGAAGAGAGTGAGGGAGAGGAGGAAGGTAGTGAGGACGAGAGTAGCCTTCAACGCGCCTACGCCGAGTTATATGATGAGTCTTTCAAAACTAAAAAACGTAACAAGGCGCTAGTTCTTAGGATCACCGCGTTAGAAGAAGAGTTAGGAAAGACGAGAGAGAGAGAGTCCTCCACCTGCACCGCCATGAAAGAGAGAGAATCTGCCTGGTTTAGTAAAGAGAATTTGCTTAAAGAGAGAGAGAGCAGTTTTGAGAAAGAGAAAGCGGACTTGACTAAACAAGTGGCTAGTCTTACGAGTGAGCTCCACTCCTCCCTGGAGACTCGAAAGAAACTTGAAGCCCTTGTTGCTCAGCTTACTCATGACCTTGAGAGAGCTAGGAATGTCAAGGTACAAATCGAGGACAGATCTAGGAAGATGGGAAAGATGCTCCTCGGTCCCGCTTTAGGTTTTGGTGACAGGCAAGGAATAGGTTTTGATGGTGCCTCCACGTCCAAAATTGCACCCGGACCAATTCTTGAGTTTACTACGACTCCTTATGGCCGTCATAAAAAACCAAGAAGGAGAGTTCGACCAAGAAAAGAAATCCAAGGTCCTCCTAATACTGTGCCCTTTTGCTCCCATTGCAAAAGAAACGGACACCTTAGGGATGATTGCTATAAGTTGGGTCGGACACGACGTACGTTTGCTCCACCACATCAGACTGATGAGTTTGCCAGTCTTAGAGAGCGTGTTGAGTTTCTAGCCGCCACATCTCAGAGTTTGATGGAGGAATTCCGACGGATGACCTTACCATCAATGAATGCGACCCGCATTCCGGCTAAAACCAACAACAACAAGGGAATACAAAAAGGTACCTACAATTGGGTTCCTAAGAAAGAGAAAAAGGCCCTTGTTGTCCATGTCGCTCTCAAAGCACATAATACCTCTCAGTGGTATTTTGATAGTGGTTGCTCCAGACACATGACAGGTGATGACTCATTTTTTACCCATCTTGAGGATTATAATGATGGGAGAGTCACCTTTGGAGATGGTAGCAAATCTAGCATAGTTGGACGAGGTACAGTAGAGTTACCAGGATTTCCAAAGCTAGAGAACGTGCTGTACGTCAAAGGTCTGAAAGCAAACCGTCTTAACATCAGCCAGCTGTGCGACGATGACTTTGCAGTGAAGTTTGACTGGAAAGCTTGTAAGGTTTATAATCAAGCCGGTAAACTTTTAGTGCAAGGGGTGAGGACAGAGGATAACTGCTATGGGACTGAGCCCACATGCTCACTTGTCTGCAACAGCGCCACGATCTCTCCTATGGATCTGTGGCACCAACATCTAGGTCATGTGAACGTTAGAGACTTATCTCGTTTAGTCAAAAAGGACCTAGTACGTGGCTTACCATCTCTTGGAAATTCAACTTCAACCGTTTGTGGACCCTGTCAGTTGGGAAAACAAATTCATAGTCCTCATAGGAAGTTGAATTCCATTACCACCTCCCGTGCTCTTGAGTTGATTCACATGGATCTTATGGGTCCTACTCGCACGGAGAGTCTAGGTGGCAAGAGATACATTCTCGTGATGGTGGACGATTTCTCTAGATACTCTATTTTCGGTTTTCTAAGAGAGAAATCAGATGCTGTAGAGTTCCTAACGACCAAGTGCCGTGTCCTGCAAAATCAACACGGAGTCACTATTAACAGGATGCGTAGTGACAACGGCACTGAATTTACTGAAGCAAAAGTAGATCTTTACTGTGATAGCCACGGGATCAAACATGAGTTTTCTGCTGAGAACTCCTCAGCAAAATGGGATCGTTGAAAGGAAGAATAGAACGATCCAAGAGATGGCTAGATCTATGCTTCTAGGTCGTAAAGTTTCTAGGAGATTTTGGGCAGAGGCAGTGTCTACTGCATGCCACACGGTGAATAGGGTTTATCTTCGTCCACACACACTTAAGACGCCTTATGAATTGTGGACTGGCAAGAAACCCAACTTGGCATATTTCCGTATTTTTGGGAGTAAATGCTATATTCTACGAGATAGAGAGCAATTAGGAAAGTTTGACTCCTGGAGCGACGAGGGAATATTGCTAGGATATTCATCAAACAGTAGAGCATACCGGGTTTTTAACCTGAAGAGCTCTAAGGTTATGGAATCAATAAACGTCACCGTGCAAGATGATGAACCCCCGACGGTTATTGATCCCAAACTTCAGTGTGAGGATGAGGATTGTTCTGACAGTGATTTTCCTGTTCATCTCCCACACTCTGTGGACCCTATTCCTGTGTTAGGGGACACACCTGCTTGGGTTCGCAAGAGTCATGATCCTTCAGCCATCGTTGGCGATCCCACTCTAGGGGTCAAGACTCGTGCTCAACTAGAGAACGTTGTTAGTCATCATTGCTACACGTCTAAAGTCGAGCCCAAGAATCATAAAGAAGCACTCAAGGATGAACACTGGATATCTGCTATGCAGGATGAGTTGCTTTAGTTTAAGAAAAACAATGTCTGGGAACTTGTCCCCCGACCTAGTAATACTAATGTTATTGGTACCCGGTGGATTTTCAAGAATAAAATGGATGAAAATGGTACCATAATCAGAAATAAGGCTAGGTTGGTCGCTCAAGGCTACACACAGATAGAGGGTGTAGACTTTGGGGAGACATTTGCTCCTGTTGCGAGGCTTGAGTCCGTCCGTCTTCTGCTCGCCATCGCATGTCATCTGCGCTTCAAGGTATATCAGATGGATGTCAAGAGTGCCTTTCTGAATGGCATTCTACACGAAGAGGTTTATGTGGAACAACCAAAAGGATTTGAAGACCCTCAGCACCCTGAGCACGTCTACTATCTGAGGAAAGCCTTGTATGGTTTGAAGCAAGCACCCCGTGCTTGGTACGAGAGGCTTACTTCCTATCTCTTAGCTCGTGGCTTCAAGAGAGGGGGAGTAGATATGACGTTGTTCGTCAGGAGAGATGACGGTGCTATTTTTGTTGCCCAGGTCTATGTGGACGACATAGTCTTTGGATCCACTTGCTCCCAGCATGCTCACCACTTTGAGGAGGAGATGAAAAGTGAGTTTGAGATGAGCATGGTTGGTGAGCTTACATTCTTCCTTGGTCTCCAGGTTCGTCAGCTAGAGGATGGGATGTTCATCTCCCAATCCAAGTATGCTAGAGACCTGGTGAAGAAATTTGGTTTAGACTCCGCTAAGCATGCACGTACACCTATGAGTACAACTACCAAGCTTAGTAAGGACACTTCAGGCAAGGACGTAGAGCAAACCTTATATCGGAGTATGATAGGTAGTCTTCTCTACTTGACTGCCAGTCGTCCCGACATCGCCTTTAGTGTTGAAGTCTGTGCGCGATATCAGGCATCCCCAAAAGAGTCACATTTACTTGCTCTAAAACGTATTATTAAATACGTGAGTGGGACTCTCTCTTACGGGATTTGGTATTCCTTTGATACCGATGACCGTTTGTCCGCCTATTCGGATGCCGATTGGGCTGGGGATGTAGATGGATGTAGGAGCACTTCTAGTGGGTGTTTTTATTTTGGTTTTGTTCTTGTCTCCTGGCTGAGCAAGAAGCAAAATTCCATCTCTTTGTACACTGCGGAGGCTGAGTATATCGCTGCCGGGAGTTGTTGCACGCAACTCATGTGGATGAAGCAAATGTTGGAGGATTATGGGATTTCACAGGACACCATGACCATTTCCTGTGATAACACGAGCGCGATACACATATCCCGCAATCCTGTCCAACATTCGCGCACAAAGCACATCAGGTTACGCGAGCACTTTATACGTCAGTTAGTTGAGGAGAAGGTCGTAACCCTGAGTTTTGTTCCTACCGACCGTCAGTTAGCCGATATTTTCACGAAACCTTTAGATGCCCTTAGATTTGAGAGTCTTAGGAAGTCTTTGGGGATTTGCACAGTTGACTGATGGGTTGGTCTATGTCTAGAATAGGATGCTTCTTCATGGTCATATCATATGCTTCCTATTGCTAGTCTGTTTTATATGTACCATAGATTTGTTGTACAGCTTTTATGTATTTTTTTATTATTCCTTGAAAAATACAAAAAGATTCTCTTTTTAGAAAATTTTTAGAAAAACACAAAAAGATTTTATTTTGATAAAATTTTTGAAAAATTTCAAAAAGAGATTTGCCTTTTATGGATGAGCATTTAAGATAGCCAAGTCACAACTTCATTCCATTTTTCCATATGACTGTTTTATAGAGATTTGAGAGGCTACATCATTTCATCCATGTGCTTAACATTGATTGGAGTCCTTGAGATGTAATTAGTGATACTTCCTACATGCTTGACTCCTATATCCTTTATTGCACACATGCACGGCTATATTTGATTGTTGCACTTGTCAATATCATGTTGGCTTGAGTGTTTCAATCTCAATCCTGTCTATACAATGTATAAAATGCGATAAAACTTGACAAGATTGGATTGCATGTAAAAACCGTTTTGGTGAGTCTGTGTGTATATTTTCTTAACGGGGAGGGGCTGCGAAAGTTGATTCTTATCCTTTGCGCAAAAGCCACCGTTACAAAGGACCTAAAAAATGGAGGAATTTTAATATCCGAGGTCCTAAGAGGTTAAAAGAGCCCGAAAAAAATTTAAAGGCAATAAAAAGCAATTCATGCCAAATATGGGCCATTGTAGGTTTCACCATCAATTCTCCAAAGTTTGAGAATTTAGTATACCTCGATTCAAAATATAAATCTGAGGGAGTTTGGTTGGAGATTGAAAACGGGTTTGCACTTCCTTGAAAGTCCTGAAAAAGCATGAAAAACATTGTGGACGTTATTGGTGTAGAAATCACTTTGAGCTTCGATTTGAAGATTTGATATAGTCAATGTCTTATATTTCCAATCTTTACACCAAAGGAAGCATTTGAGCTCATTCGTTAGGAATATCCAATATTCATCGTGCACATATGTCATGTTTGTATGCATTGATTTTCCTATCGAATTTTGTTCACTCCCATTCATTTACGCTATCACCGACTTGGTTGTTTTTATATTCATTCATGGTGTGATTTTATGCCTTGTGTCACCCCGGTTTTTGGTTGCTTGATTTATTTCTCTCATTTGTCTATTTGGGGACATCATAAAAAGGGGGAGAATGAATTATCTGACTGTGGGGGAGTTTTGAAATTCTGAGAATATCATTTTAACTTGATATATATGCTTATGTTTATCTCACTTCAAACTCGATACGTCACTTGGTATTTGCTTTTTCTCATGTGTGTAGGTAAATCTTGTGATAATCCCATGATACACACCCTGATGAGAAAAGCGTGAAGATTCCTGAAGAATTGAAGAACAAACGATCCAGTATTTGTCATATGTACCTCTTTCAGTTTTGGGTTCATGGAAGGGTAGATTTGTATAGGCATTGTTCATAATTGATAATTGGGATTTTTTTTATGTTTGTTCCGGCATAGACATAGGGGGAGATTTGTAAGGACAATTTGTCCATCTGTATGTATATGATATGTCATACGCCGTTACAAGAATGATTGTTGAAAAGATCACATCGTCATCAACAAAATCCGAAGATCAAAAGAAGAAGGAATCTGATTTCTGAGGAACGGACCGATCCGGATCAGATAAAAGAACCGATCCGATTCACCGGACCGATCCGGCTTAAGGGACCGGACCGATCTGCCTGTTGAGCTGAGTCCAGTACACCCGGATCCTTAGCGAACCGATGAAGCCTAAATTACCGGACCGATCCGATGCCAACCAGACCGATCCGGTTTCAGAAAAAGAACCGATCCGACTTAACCGGACCTATACGCCTAATCGACCGGACCGATCCGGCGAGGATAAACACTGCCAGATCGTGCAACAGATTTTGTAGGGTTTCGATCCCTTATTTAACCCACGATCAGCAGTTGGTTTTCTTAAGACTTTCCCACGATTATCAGAGCATATCAACCCTAAAGTCTTCACCTATTGAGTCCTATGATTCTAGGTTTTTAGATTCACACATCTTCCATATCCTTGTGAATCAAGTTTGGTAACCCAAAGAACACCATTGCTGTTGTTCAACCCTTTGTGAAGTGGATCGCTTCTTCCTCTTCATTGCAGCCCTACTGGACAGGGATAGTTCCAGCCGCCACCCCTACTGGAAAGGGTTTCTTCCAGCCGCGACTACAGAATCCGATACCCGAGGGTAATTCTTAGTCAATCTGTATTTCATTGTAATCCGATTGTAAACCGTCTTTTACAAATTATAGTGATATACAAATGGTTTTGCCCCCGTGGGGGATTTTTCCTTAAACTTTGTGTGTTGAATATCTTGTGTATGATTTCATATTGTTTCAATCACACCTAGTTGCATCCTTAGGGTTAATTTGGGTTAAAATTGGTATTTATTATATTACTTCTTAATTGAACGCAAGCGCCAACTCTTTCATAAACTTCTAGGATTAGTAATATCCCTCCTCCGCTAAGGGGTAGGTTGGTCTTTTCGCGATGCCTGGGGTGGTCCCCTAGCTTCGGGATGGGGTTGGACAGCCGTCGTAGTAATCATATCCGATGAGACCGCAAGTGGCTTCATTATATTTTAACTGAGCTGTGCAAACTGCTCCTTTATCACTTGCTACGTCGCAGCCAAAGATGTCAAGGCTGCAGCCACCTCAGCAATTTTAGACTGGGGTGGTGCCTAGTTGGAACTAGGCCCTCCAGCCCTGGGTGGTGGAGGAGGTGGTGGTAACTCCGGTTCAATATGTTAAAAGTAAAGATCTTGTAAGAAGATAAGATTAATACCTTAAGGGACCTCTTTCAATGGTGAAACAGCTCCACGCAAGGGGTGAGGCCTGGTTCACCACCAGAGTCTCCAGTGAGGTTAAGCTGGGAAAGGAAGATTCATGTCTTCTCGTTCCCACAAATGGCGCCAATATGATGATGTTGGAAATAGAGCCACCATTAAAGGTGTTTGTAAGCTCAAATCAGTGATAACAATCGCATCTCAAGTATATACTAAATATAAGAGATTGGGATGAGGAGAAGAGGATGAACACCAATATATAAGTGGTTCAGCCAATTAGGCCTACGTCCACTATGCCAGTGAGTGAATAAGGTCACTAAAATAGGGCATTAATGTCCATGGATACAATCTCTCAAGATTTCTCTCTCTACTGTATAATTTGGCAGAGTTTAGCTAGGGTTGTAATTTCGGATCCTTCTCAAGGTAGGAGAAGACAAGTATATATAGTGTTTGGGGGGTCTAATGTGCCCCCATGCATGCAATGAGCATGTGTGTGTTGATCTATCCAATCTAATGAAGACATCTATCACTGTCAAATGTAGGGAATGATGATGAAATATTCTCCTACGCGAGGGGATTGATTTAGTTACAACTGATTTTATCCACGTGTTCTTATCCTTACATATTCTTATAAATGCTCGGCCTTACCCTTGACTGTTAGAACCTCGGCCTGGAAGAGTACGAGGTTAATGAAGTCTGACTGTTGCCTCATCCGAGGTTATTCATGATGACCTCGGCTAAGTAAGTTGGCCGAGGTTAGGTCAAAATAGTTGTAATGTCGGCCTAGGCCGATGATAGGGCATCCAAATGGTTCCCCCATGTAACACTACTAATTTCGGTTGTTGACTGTAACGTCGGTTGAGGCCGATACTGCTGTTGGACAGTGGATAAATCCGCGAGTCCTTGTAGACCTCGGCTGATGCCCCGCCAAGGTTGATGTATGAGGTAGATATGATGTCGGTTGTGGATGAACTGATGGATAAATGACCCCATGATTTATACAGACCTCAATTGTTGCCTATTTGAAGGATAACTAGTAACACTGGTCGTAGCCGACCTAATGCTGTACCAGATCTCTGATCATTAGTCTTGAGCACCTGTAACCTCGGCCGTCATGATGGCCGAGGTTGGTGCCTCCGAGCTTTCAAGTACACTTTGGGCATATCATAACCTTCCTCTTAGCTATCCATGGCTCCACAATATTCGATGGGTATCGTCTTCTCTTCATCAGAAACTGAAATTCTTTGCCAATGGCCAGATTATCACCATTTTGGGGTATGATGACAGTTCAGACACTGCCAGTACTAGTAACTTGATATTAGAGATACACCATGGGATGAATGACATGCCCCTTTCTGTCTTCAGAGTCGACCCACTTCCCTATCTAGAAGGAAATAGTTTCAAAGATCGGGTATGTCTGGAACACAACCCTCACATTAACGTCAACATGATTCAGATATTCAAGAACAAGAACTTTATACCCAGAATGGACATTTCCAACAAGGAATCCTTGTTCCCATAGTCCTGAAGGAGTCCTTCCCCCATGTGGCCTGGGCTACCAACCCTCACCAGAAGAACTCAAAACCCTCCGATGACCACGATAAAAAATAAGCTCAGAAGAATATAAGACTATCTCGAGAGACTCTTTAAATGGAGAGTTTATCAAGTAAGGTGAAGACTTCCTTTTTTGCAGTTTCCCCGAACCATGGTATGACCACACCGATAAGAAGATGAAGCCAAGACTGGAAATCTTATTTCAAGACAGCAACCCTTGGGTCGTAGATTGCCTGTATGAAGTTTAACCTCTCACTGAGTAAACCTTGATAGTTACTGGAGATTTTGAGGAAAATAATTCTGAGGACTCATTCAACCTGCAGACACTGGGGCTGAGTCTCTTCATGATCCATTCAGATGCTGCGCCGTCAGCCCCGCTTACTCAAATCAGAGACGTTGACATGCCTCTCCTCATCTGGAACCATACATGTCCAACCTGCCCAGATTAAAGTCAACATTGCTGTCTACCCTATCCAAATCTCCTCATCTGATGTTGTTGTTCCCTTTTCTAATATCAATGTATCTGAGACCTCTTTTGATGAGGTTCTTAATACTATTTTTCCTTAGAATAAAATAAATGAAGATTTTGAGTATCTTGTTGTGCCTTACATTAATTGTCTTGATTATAATCAAACTCTTGGTGATTATGATTTTACAAATGATCAATCCTTAACTGATCTTAATAAGGAGAATAACAAATAAGATAATCGCGTTCAAATTAATAATGATGAAACTGTTGCTATGAATCTTGATTTCAGTATCTATGAATGCAAAATTAGGATAGGGTCCACCCTTAACGAGCATGAGCGGGCACAATTCAAAGAACTGCTAAAGGAATTCGTGGATGTATTTGCATGGTCCTACGATGACAAGCCTGATATTGACCCAGAAATAGCTCAACACGATATCCCTACGTTCCCAGAATGAAAACTGGGCAACAGAAGTAATGAAAGCTCTGCACCGAATGGTCGCTCAAAGTCAAAGAATAAGTGGTCAAGAAATTGAACTTATATTTCATTCGTGTAGTCTAATATCCTATATGGCTCGCCAACATGGTCCCTATGCCAAAGTTAGGAGGGAAAGTCGACTTGTGCGTTGACTACCGGGATTTGAGTAAGGCATCCCCGAAGGACAATAAACCATTACCCAGCATCGACATGATCATGGATAACACGGATAGCCACACCCTCAAGCCATTGGTCAATGAAATTATCGGATACAATCAGATCAAGATGCACACTGACTATTAGGATAAAACTGCCTTCATCATTCCATGGGGAAGCTTCTGCTACACAGTCATGCCATTCAGACTAAAGATCATTGGGATACTTACCAGAGGGATGCCACAACTATCCTACATGACCTTATTCACAAAGAGTTCGAAGTCTATATAGATGATATGATCATCAAATCCAAGACTCAAGAAGGTCATATTCCCTCCCTTCGGAATTTTTTAAGCGACTACGACCATACCAGATGCAATTAAACCCACAGAAATGCATTTTCGGCATCACAAAAGGAAAACTCTTGGGATTCACGATCATTGAAAATGGAATAGAAGTAGATCCTACCAAGATGAAAGCCATACTTGAGATTCCACCGCCACAGACGGAGAAAGAAGTCCAAGGATTCCTGAGAAAATTATAATACATCAGTTGATTCTATCTGCGAACCCATTTTTAAGTTTCTCCAAAAAGATTGCACCAAAGTATGGAATAAGGCCTGCCAAGATGCCTTTGATCGAACCAATCGATACCTTACCCAACCTTTGGTACTAATGCTTCCACAGTCAGGTCTCCCCCTACTCATATACTTGATCGTGATAAATATTATAGCAATGGATTTTCTATCCTAATACGTTGAAGAATCCTGAAAGGAAAGGGCCATTTACTATGCCAGTCAAATATTAGTTGGGTACGAAGCAACTACACTACTTTAGAGAAAGAGTTTGTTTCCCTGGTCTGGGTTATACAAAAGTTACGACATTACATGCTCGCCTTCCCCATTAGATTTTTTTCCCGTATGGATCCCATTAAGTACTTACTAGAAAATCCCTCTTTGTCCAGTCGAATGGCCTCATGGTTGATGTTGTTAGTCGAGTTTGATATTGTATATCTTACGCATTAACCTATAAAATGGATAGACATCTTCGACTACCTTTCTGATTACCCCATGGAAGAAGTCGATATTTGGGTCTCTAAATTCTCGAGCGGAAATATTCTCTACACCTCTCAGGAGGACCTCAGATGGCAAATGTTCTTTGATGGAGTTGCGAACAAGAAAGGATATGGTATTGAGATAGACCTGATCTCCCCTGATGACTTTCACACACTAATTTCTAAATTTTCCCTGCACCAATAATATGATCGAGTATAAGGCATGCATGGTAGGCCTTGATATTGCTCTCTAAAAATGAATTTGGCACCTCGACATATACGAAGACTCTGCTCTTATTATCGACTAAATCCTCAGAAAATAGAAATTCAAAGATGAAAAACTCCAACCCTTCCATGCCCACCTAGAAGAAGTGGTCTCCCAGTTTAAAGATGTCACCTTCCACTACTTTTTTTTAGCATAGAATAGCCTAATGGATTCCCTAGACAACTTAGCCTCCATGGTCGACATTCTCGAGGGGATAACAATGGACCCTTTCCTGGTTTAAAAACAAGCTAAGCCTACACACACTTCTACTATATCTAACTCATTACTAAAGAAGCTCTCGATATGGTCGGGTTATGGTACTATGACATTTATTGCCTCCTCAAATATTATAGGTATCCCAAAGACGTAGATAAGAAAGATCACATGACCCTTCATAAATTGGTTGCCCAATATATCATCTGCAACAAAGCACTATTCAAAAGAAACTTTGATGGAATCCATTTACACTGCATAGAAGGGGCTGATATTGAAGATATGATCTAGAAGATCCATAGTGGGGAATATGAAGCCCACATGAACGGTCACATGCTCGCCAAAAAGATCATTCGTTAGGGATATTATTAGACTACCATGGTTCAAGATTGCACTGCATATATCCTAAGATGCCTCAAATGCCAACAGTTCGCCAATATCTCCAATACTTGCCTCCCCGCGAGTTGTATAATATGACCTCTACTTAACCCTTCTCGACCTAGGGCATCGACATCATAGGGAAAGCTACTCCCAAAGCTTCAAATGGTCATGAATTCATCATGGTCGCCATTGATTACTTCACCAAATGGGTCAAAGCCGAGTCATATGCGGTGTTGAATGCCAAGAAAGTGGCCAAGTTTATGAGAAAGAAAATTATCTACCAGTACAGAGTTCCCCATGAGTTAGTATTAGATAATGGGATCCTTTTCGAAGCTAAGGCTATAAAACTAGTTAACGAATAAGGGATTCAGATACACAAATCTTCTCCCTATGACCTCAAACCAATGGAGCCATCGAAGCCGTCAATAAAAGTCTGAAGACCATAATTAGAAAACTGACTGAAAGTTTTAGAGATTGGACTAATCAGATTCCTTACGCCCTCTAGAGCTAACGCATTTCAATCAGAATATCTAGTGGGGATACTCTTTATTTTTTAGTATACGGCATGGAAGCATTCTTACCTATTGAGATGGAAATACCTTCCCTCCTTGTCCTGCTCAAGATAAAAGTGGATGAAGAATAGTGACACCAAATTTGCTTGGACAAATTATCTCTTTTGGATGAAAAGAGATTAAAGGCTCTATACCATATATACAAATACTATCGCCGGATAGCGCGATCATTCAATAGGAAATTCAAATACCATGGTATCCAGGAAGGAGATCTTGGCCTTCAAGAAATCATAGAACCTATCTGGAAGCCTGGAGGGAAATTCAAGGCAAATTAGAGCGGCCCTTACATAGTGAAGAAGATTCTCTCGGGAGGCGTCGTTATCTCATAGACCTTGATGGAGAAGAAATGACGCGTCTAGGAAACTTGGACCATCTCAAGAAGTTTTACCCTTAGTTTAAAATTTCGACGCGCTACGAATATTCTCGCCCCCTTTTATTCTAAACAAAAAAATATTCATTTTCCCTATCCAGAACTACGTGGAACCTAATCCTCTCAAAAATATTTTCTTTCCAAAATAAAACTCATAAAAAATTTTAAGAACTTCATAGGTACGTAGGGAGACCATACGCCATACATGGGTCCAGTCCCCTTCTTTTCATAAAATGCTATTATTTTCAAACTTCTGAGAACGAAGGTTCATTTTATCATTTACATGAACAAAAGTATTATGTATGCCTTAGCGATTAGTATAGATAATTCAAATGTAAAACTCATCAAAAAGATAAAAAAAATATTTTCAAAATCAATTTGTATTTCTAATTAAGGATAATGGTATTGTTACACAAAGTATCAGTATAGGGAGTCAAACCAACCACCCCTCTCCATTAACCAAAATATTTTTAAATAAATCTTACAACATACACAAAATTACTCTCAAAATCCAAAATAAAAAAAATCTCAATAACTATAGCTTCACAAAAGTCACCCAAAGCTTCACAAAACACTGCCTTCATGTGCTAGATGGTTCTGCTTCATCATCATTACTAGCCCCTAGAGGTCTCCAAGTTTCCCAATCCTGATTGGTACTCCGTATGCTCTCCATGGAGAGGCATGCCCTGATAAACCTAGACATGAACACCATCTTCCATGGTGTCAAAATCCACGAACCACCTCTGACCGATCTCTTTCACCAAAACCTTCTCTACTACCTGCTTCCATAGCCATTTCAGGTAATCCCCAGATACATGCCATGCCCATCCCATGAATGTGATGGATCGATACACGGTCGATGGCACTGATATAAAGATCCCAATATCATACTCAGTGATTTAGCCAAATCCTCCACCGGCAAGCAATTTGTTATATGAGGGCGCATGATATGTTCCCACCGGACTTGGTAAAAAGAGCCTCCTGGAGAAATAGAAGGAAGTCTATCGAAGTCCCACCAGCTACACATACCGATAATCTTCAAGCTACAAGATAGGGAGCAAGTCCCCCCACCATATCACTAACTAGTAAAGGCCCCGGGCTCCATGCTCTACAAGCTAGTTTACCCAACTCTCCGAAGATGGGCCAAAGAGGAAGAAAGGCTAGATAAAAAAAATTGGGCACAACTGCCAAAAGGTACTCAAGAGGGGAGGCTCGGCAAAACCTCTTCACAAGCCACATGAACAACATTATGGGGATCTCCTTAGAAAGTCATAACAACCCTCCTTCTAGGAATCTAGGCCATTCAGGGTCTCAGTCAGCACCATCGCCATGGGATTATGGCAATAAGACATCTAGGTCGTTATTGTAGGAACCTGAGGATCAGCAGTCAAATATCCCATCACTAACAGTAGCCTCGTAGTTAGGCCTAAGGCAACAGCCCCAGTAAATCCAGTATCCACAAAACCCCTCAGTTGAATGGAATACATAATTACCTATGAAGAAATGGCCCCTCCGCTAACCAACGGTCTAGCCGCCGAAGGATATATATAGAGCAACTCAGATAAGAAAACCCTAAGAGAACAGGAGAAATCGGGCATGTTTGCCCCCACACTAGGTTTAACCCACAACATGGCCGAGAACTCCTCATAAGTGGGAAAAACCTCGTCTAGACTGAAATAAAAATGTTGTCTTTGGGGTACCAGAATTGCACTGTCGTAGCCAACAAGTTCTAGTCTAGAGCACGATTGCGCCACAAGGAAACTCGACATATATTGAAAGTGTCATAGTCTACATTATACAATAATATATTCTCCAAACCATCAAGATACGAATCAAATCCTTCATGCATGGTAAGAGCCATTTGAAAAGGAGGAACTTAGAGCAACAAAGAAGAATGTGGATATAGGTGGAGAAAATCTCATCCCACACACCCCCTTTTATACTTTATAACTTTGGCAAAAATCAAGGGCCTTAGAATCTCGAGCAGAATCCAACCCCACTAGAGTAATCTAAAATGAACTAAAGTACAATCAAAGCCTAAGAATGATTTGACTTGATCCCCACGCTGATAGGAAGGTTAAGAGGTATGCCGATCAGTAACGTCTCTATTTTGGAAAATTCAATCTTTCCTTTTTCTAATCAAATCAAATTCAAAAAAATCCTCATTTCAAAAATTACCCCCAGATTATTTATTCTGGTCTTTCTCCCAAGAAAATCATCTTTGCTCAAAAAAATTCTTTGCCCTGAGTTAATCACTTCCACTCCTTTTAATAATAACATTTTGCCTTTAATTACCATCGTTGTACTTATCTATATCTTTGCATAAAATAAACCAATCTCAGCAAAAAATTAAAAATGAAAATAGAATAAGTCACTAAATTAAGAAAAAATTAAAAAAGAAATACATATTTTTTTGTTCCACTAAGTTTACACCTTGCATATAAGAAAAATAAAAAAACAACAGGACTCTGTCTGAACCCATAATCCTTCTCTTTCTCTCTCTTCCCTGAACCCCCAAGGCGGATACGCTTTCCCCCGATAAGGAGCAGTGGATCTTCCACTCCCCGAACCCTAGACCTCATCAGAAATGGCAGGAGGCACTAAGCATGAAGAAGCTGAGCTCTTAATACATTCCAACATAGGGTACATCGAGTCCTTTATATCCATCAGCCAAGTAGTCGACACCCTAACATATTGCAAGAAGGAACAATAAAAATCAAATCAATCAGTCAAGAATCCAAAGAAATTCAACTGAACAAGAAAAAATAGTAAGAGATATAACTTAGGCCGAAGGGCATCATCGGTAAGCCCCGTCCATCGAGCCACTAACATGTAAGGATGATGTAGCACGCTTAGTGAATCCCCGTTGCACAATCAGAAATTGTAGGAAGGGGGAGTAAGATCAATAATTGAAGCCTCTTCTGCTGCCATCGACATGCCACCACCTATACTATGGGCCGATCCCACCGGCGCACTAGTCCCCTGCTCGAAATTGTAGTCAGTGGAAGCATGTTCTCCACTTCATTGATAGAAGGATGCATCAACCAGCTCATCACGAAGTCCAGGTATTCATAACTCACCTTCGTATCCATGCAGAGCATGTAAGGGTTCCTATTCATAGTCGTCGCCCAGGTGGCATTCAACATCTCCCTCACCCGCCTCATGAACATCTAGGGCATCGATGGTGGGACCACCACCTCATCCTCCTTGATCTACCTAACCACCCTCTCCCCCAGGGACCAGACGTACCCGAACTTGTGCACGATTAACCATCGTATATGCATATGTAGGCCCGTTACCCCAGTATCATATCGATTCACCCCCCAAGGGTAGAAGGACACCCGCAATCCGAATAGAGAATCAGTATTTATTCAAGAATGAAGAAACCAAAGGAATCAAATAAGAAAGATAACCTGATCACTCGTCGGGGCATTCAAATCCTATTGCACGACCACCATGGATAAGGCATAACTCAACCTTTGGTTGCACTTTTACCACCGAAACATCCTGTAGAAGTCACCCAAACTATCATCCTTTAGGGCCATCAACCCTGCGTTGTACCCTATCACCCCATAGAATCATGTCTACAAAAGACAGGAATCAGTAAAGAAAAAAGTAAAGGAAATACAAGGAAATGTATGAAAAGTAAAATAAACTCAAGATTACCTCCAAAAGATACGTGGCCCCAGTAAAGGTCTGTCGGCAGCACCGACTAAAAGCATACAAAAAATAATAAAGGGATGCTAAGGTTAGGCTCCTCCAATCATACATACAAACCTCATAAATTGTTGGCAAAAATGGTAAGAACGAAACATGGACAACGTCGCCGCTCGTCACCACCAAAAAATCACCCAACAGAAGGAAAATAAATAGACGGGACGTCTGCCTCACCTACTACTTGTTGTTCACATCCTCCCTGCTCTGCAAAAGACTCTCCCTTAAAGCATAAACATGGATCAAATCCCTACAAATGATCCTAACTACGTTACCGAACACCGCCCGCACTACCTCGAGCATCACCCTCAATGTACGGTCCACCACTATCTAACCCCCCCACCCAACACTTAAGCCCTATCACATGAACAACTATAAGAGTCACCATAATCTCCCAAAAGTAAAGATAGAAGGTGTGGGTAGTTTCCCACCACCTCTCTCCTAAATCACATAAAACTACAGTGGAACGCGGTATCACATCTAAAGCCTACGCTAAGCGACTAAAACTCGTATAACAGACCATCCAACATACATTACTAGGAATCTTATCCCAAAACTTCTTCAACCCCATCGTCCCTTCAGACCATATAGCTGAAGGAGCAATGTCAGTATACAAAAAGAAAAAGGAGAAAAAATCCTTCATTAACATAAAAGAAGAAAGAGAAAAATCAAAATGAACATCAAAAGTGACTACACTTATATAGCCACTAGGGTTCCTCACCTTAAACGAACGGTGGTGTACCAGAGCTCATAGAAAAGTAATCCTCGTCAGCAACAGGCTCAAACAAATCAAAGACATTCTCATTGTCCAAGGCAAGGAGCACCCCAAACTTTCACTCGAGGACACCCTAGTCATCGACGGTCAACCAGGCATCATTGTACACCTCACTTGACTTGCCATTTGAAGTCTTGAAGAAATAAGAACTTAAGAATGATTTTAGAGAACAAAAAGAAAGAGATTCAAACACTTGAAGGTGTGGAAAATGGGGAGGATTCACCTCCTTTTTTTAGAAGGCCAACGTGCCTGTCGATCGGTAGCCCCCCTAACCATATCGACCGGCAGGTGTCTTTTACCTTTCTCTAGGAAGTACAGGAGTTTGTACCCTTGCCAATTGGAAATCCCACCAGGACTGCCTATCGGTACCCCCTCTAAATTTCATAAAAAAATGCGAGAAAAATCTTAAAAATAGCTTGAAAACTTCCCAAAAATCCCAGAAAAATATATAACCTCAAAATTATCAAGAAAATATTTTTTGTAGAACCAAACCCCTTATAAACTCTCAGAATCCGCAGTCGTATTAATTTTACTCCCCTATATCTAACATAAATCTCCAGGCGTGTTCATCTTATAAACTCATCCTCAACAAGTTCCTAAACATCCCCTAGTGGAGTTTGAAGACAACATAATCCTTAACTGGATATCTCAAAGATAAATCCTTCTCCGATGAAGTCCCAAAACAACACAATCTAAGAGGAACCGTGGATGCATCCTCACCCCCAAAATAATTTAAAACTCCTTAGGAGAGCAACTCCCCGCGTGACAAATTTAGGTCCTCGGAATTGACCTCGGCCAATAAAATTGGTCTCTATAACATTAGGTCCTCAAAATTCACCTCGGCTCATAGAATTGGTCACTACAACTTTAGGTCCTTAGAATGGACCTCGACTTTAGGTCCTCAAAATTGACCCGTCGCACAGAATTGGTCGCTACAACTTTAGGTCCCCAGAATTGTCCTCGACCCCTAGAATTAATCGCTATAACTTTAGGTCCCCAAAATTGAACTCGACTCGTAGAATTGGTCGCTAAAACTTTAGGTCCTTAGAATTGACCTCGACTTTAGGTCCTCCGAATATACCTCGGCCCGCATAATTGGTTGCTACAACTTTAGGTCCCCAGAATTAACCTTGACCCACAAAATTGGTCGCTAGAACTTTTTGTCCTCGGAATTGACCTCGGTTCGCAGAATTGGTCATTACAACTCTAGGTCCCAAGAAGTGACCTCGACCCGTAGAATTGGTTGCTACAACTTTAGGTCCTCAGAAATGACATCGGTCCGTAGAATTGGTTGTTACAACCTAAGGTCCTCAAAATTTACATCGGACCTCATAATTGGTCACTACAAACATCAGGTCCTTATAATCGACCTCGACACTCAGTATTTGTCATCCCTAACACAACTCAAAAGTTAGGCTTGACTCGCTGAATCGGCTATCCTCGTCACTTTAGGTCACCAGAATCGCCCTCTACCCGCCTAATGGTCATTTCTATTCTCTTATAACTAATATTATCATAACTTCGACCCACTGAATAAGTCATACTCATATCTTTAGGTCCTCAGAATTGACCTTGACCCGCTAAATTGATCAACCTCATCCTCTAATTCCTCCGAATCATCCTACCAAACCTCTTTCCCAACGTCGATGCGGTGTCTATCATTTGACGGTCTTCACTTGTTCCAAGCTCGCTCGCCGAGGGGATATCTATAGACACCCCATCCTAGGACCATCCTTAGCATCTCCTTAGGTCCCTAACACTGACCCATTCACCGTAAACCCTTGTTCGTACTCTAAGTACCAATCAAGAGGCCATCAGACCCTTTCGGGCCCCGTTCTACTCTAGTCAACTTTCTTATCAGAGTGAAAGCTCAATGAATCTTTTAAGGCTCTAAATCCCCTTTCCAACACTCTGTCCCATGGACGACTTATTCATAATCTGTCTTAAGGTCAGATCGTACAAGAAGTTAAACTTCTTGTTCGTAAATGAAATCATACATGAAGTTTTTGTATATCATATTGATACCTTTTTTTCACAATATGTCTTAAGACGAGATTATCTGTGAAATTGGTGAGCGCGTCGATGATGATATGTACATATCCCATGCCCTTAAAATAAAATAAAAAATAAGTGACAGTATTCTAGAAGTGGAATGGAACTTTTATATATTATAGACAGAAATCACATGCTGCAGAAATAATTTTCACTACATTACTTATAATACTTTCTTAGGTGCTCGGTGTTCCATTGATTTTTGTCTTACCCCCCCCCCCCCCAGGTTTCAATCAACTATGTTCCCATTCTGAATACACTCAAAATATGATAAGGGCCATGCCAGTTGAGTGTTTATTTGTTTTCGTTTTTTATGACATTTTTTCGAACATAATTTCTATGTTTTAAACTGCCTGGATTCACTTTTTTATCCTAGAATCGAACAGTTATTTGCTGGTAAGATGTTACTCTGAGTGTTGTATTTTATCCTACGTCCTTCACCATCTCAAGATCTAATCTCCTAATTAGGTCATTTCATGGTGAGTTAAAGTTAAGGAAGTAGTGACTAGGCATGTTAATTTTAGTTAGTACCATTGCCTTTATACCAAAGACCAACATATATATGGTTTCACATGTTGTTGTCTGAGGAGTTGTACTATAAGCTCAAAGGACACTCTGCAGTTTGTTGATCTAGTTCCCCTTCTTATTATCTAATTTTTCTTCATCCAATCTAGTAAAATTTTATTAGTTACCTCAGTCTATCCATTACACTATGAATGGCCTAATGTGGAATATAAATTCTGTATCATAGAACATGCGCAATAATCCTTGAACTCTTGATTATCGAACTGAGTGCCATAGTCAGTGAGGAAAGCATATGGCATTCCATATTGACAAATAATGTTCTTCTAGATTAATTAGAAGACCTTTTCATTTGTCAACTCAACTAGGGGTTTAACCTCTACATATTTGGTGAAATAATCCACTGCAACCACCAAATACTTGAACCTTGCTACGTTTTTAATACGGGGTGGACTAGATCTATCCCCCAAATTATAAAAGGCCAAGGTGAGGGGTTCGATGGATGGTGGCATATTTCTAGCACTTATCACATTTCTTGGTATAATCAACGCAATCTACTTTCATAATGGGTCATTGACAGCCCTATATAGCCACCCGCTTCACTAACAATCTCCCTGTTAAAAGTGCTTCATAACATCCTTCACGTACTTCTTTAATAAAAGCATTTACTTTGATCGAATGAACACATCCCAACAGCGAGACGATGTATCCTCTCTTGAAAATAATTCCTCCTTCTAAGACATAGCTTGCTATCTCGTAACGGAGTTTTATTGCTTCTTTGGGATTTGCTGATACAGTGCCTATATATATAAACTCATATCGGATACATCCAAGACGGTTTAAGGTCTATCTCCATGACATTTATTGTCTTTATTTTAGTGCTATGATGCGTGAGAGTCTTTAATGGGAACATTCTTCGTAGTTATATTCTTGTGGTTGATGCTAATTGGGAAAGTACATCTTCTCGTGATTTTTTTACTTTGGCGATTCTGAGCATCCTTACACCTAGAAATATTGATAACCACCATTTCATCTTGACCAAGTACTTAATCATAGATTCCTCTCTGGCCTCATATATTCCCAATAAATTATTCACCACCAATTATGAATCACGGTGTGCCAAAATCTGTTCAGTGCCCAGTGATGAAGCTAGCCCAAATCCGACTATTAATGCCTCATATTTTCCCTCATTATTGAAGGAATAAAATTAAAGCTAAGGTCACATTCCACATCGATCTCATCCGACATCATGATTATCAAACCTGCTCCACTTAAAATGGTGTAGGACGAACCATCCATAAACATTTTCCACGCAGGAAGCCCTTTTTCAAACTCTCTCACGATTAGCTCTCCATTTCTAAAAGGTTTGCTTGTTTGTCGTGAGTAAGTTCCTCTTGTTTGGTTGAAAATTTTGGAATGTTCTTACTCTTGTTAGATAACTGAGTGTTCGAGCTATCTCCTGTGGGAGTCTACTCATTTAGTTGGACTTATGAGCTATGTTTTGTAGAATTTTGCTCGGTTTGGTTTAAGGTTGCGCGCTCTTCCTTAAAAGTCCACGTTATCACTATTGCTGAGCTTTTTCACAAAGAAATTTACTCAACGATTTATTACTCATAAGTTAATTCGATAATGAAATCTTCCATAACTTGGCCTTTGATTATCGTACTTGATTCATACTAAATGTCATATTCTCCTAGAAACGCTTCCCAACCCATCAGTCTACCTTATTTCTTAGACTTATGAAGAACTTGTCGGAGAGGAAGGTCCATATAAACGATGATAGTGTGGTTTAAAAGTATGGCTTCATTCTCTTAGATGATTTGATCAGTGCAAGAGATAACTTCTCCAACTTGGGATATCATAGTTTTACCCCCATGGTATGCTTTGTTGGTATAGTAGACAGGTCTTTGTACTCCTTCATCTTCTGATACCAGCAGAACTGAATGTAGATTTTGATATAACTAAATAGAGATAGAGTTTTTCCCCTAAAATTATCCTTGAAAATAGTGGTATAAATCCCAAGTACCGTTTTAACTCCAAGAATGTGATTTCGCATTCGTCATTATCCTCGAAGTTTTTTCAACACCTTAAAGAATCAAAGACATTAATCAATGGCTCTAGAAATGAACCTATTAGGTATTCCTACGGGTCCCATTAGTCTCTGCATTTTTTTCTTGGTCGTTAGGGACTACATATTGATCAATGTCTGGATCTTTTCGAGATTGACCTCGACTCATTTTTTCTTAACAATGAAGCCTATGAACATCCCTTCTTTCACTTCGAAGACACACTTCGTCGGGTTAAGATTCATCAAGTGTTTCTCCAACTGGTCAAAGGTTTTTTGCGAGTCCTTAATATGGTCAGCGGACCTTTTGCTCTTAACAAGCATGCCATCAACATACACCTCCATGTTCCTTTCAATCTACTCTTCAAATAATTTGTTTATTAGTCTCTAATATGTCGCCCTATTATTTTGTAGTCCAAAAGGCACAATTTTGTAGTAGTAAGTGCCTCTACTAGTGATGAACGATGTTTTGTCTCGATCCTCCGTCTTCTTTTTTATCTGAAAATATCCTGAGTAAGCATCCATAAAACTAATTAATTCAATCCTAGGTAGTGGTTAATGATCTTTAAGGACATGCGTTGTTTAGGTTAGTGAAATTGACACGCATTCACCACTTTTTATTCTTCTTTCCAACCATTACCATGTTGGATATACACTTTAAATATTTGAAATCCTCTATGAAATTGGATTTTCGTAATTTTGGAATTCCTCTTGCAATGCCATGTTCTTTTCCTGATAAAAAATGCACCACTTTTGTTTAAATAGTTTGTCCCATTTGATTATACGCAAATCGTTACATATGAAATCTAGATCAAATCTCAACATGTCTTCATGGTTCTAGGCAAACATGTTTTTTTACTGTATGAGGAAATCTTTCTTGAGTTCGAGCTCCATTGATGAGATAATCTAAAAAGTTTTATTTGGGTACTCATCATCAAGAACAATGGAGTATATTTGTTTAATAACCCTCCTTTTAACCAATTTTTTCTCGTCTCGTGGATCTATCATTTCGATCTGGTAGGCTATTGTTAATTTCTTCTTCTCTTCCTAATCATCCAAGGTGTAATATCATTCTTTGGCCTCTACTTAGTTCCCTTTAATTACACTAACTCCATAATGGGTAGGAAACTTCAAGTATTGGGGAATTATAAATGGAATGGCCTCGAACTTCTTTATCCTTACTCTACGAAATATGATGCTATACGTCGAGTGAAAATTTTTATCTAGTATAAAGAAACGTATGTTTTCTATTTGGCATGATGTACGGATACCCACTATAATCTCCAATTCAATTGTGACTAGGGGTTACACCTTCTCATGTAAGAATCCAATTAGTGGCCGATAGTAGGGTGTTAATTTGGTATCCCTAAGTCTCAGGCTTCTGAAGCAATTATAAAACATTATATTTGTTGAGCTCTCATTATCAATGAGGATCTTTGCTACTTCACTTTTGTGCACCATTATAGAAATGACCATAGGGTCATCGTACGAGTATAAGATGCCAAATAAATCATCTTTGGAAAATCCAATAATAAGACGATCTTTATTTACCTTCCTCGAATAAGTATCCATATTGCCAGTCGAATTAATTTTCTTGATATGAGTGCAAGCTTTCTCTTCATTAAGGTATGACTTTCTTTTAGCAAGTTTACCTCCTCCTATAACTTCCCATCGACGATAAAATAGCACTCAAAAGAGATCATCTTGAACTTATGAACATGCTCTTTGGGTTTCTTAGGAAGATCTAAGTCATCCTACGAACTATCATCTCGTCCCCTTTTCTTTTCGTCTATCTTTCTACATGGATATTTTAATCGTCATCTTGAACATTTTATCCATCTTTATCCATGTACCTGAATAATTTCTTTCTCCTAATTAAGATCTCAATTTCATTCTTTAGAGCTATGCAGTTGTCCGTGTTGTGGTTGTGGTTCTTTTAAAACTCGCATTATTTGTTTTTTTCTTGATGATTTACTAGGACTTTCATCTTCCCTTACCACCTTAGGTATTTTATTTCCTCGGATCTCCTCAAGGATGTCATGAATACCGATGGTCAAACAGGTGTACTCATCATACCTTTTTGGCTTCCTGATTTTTTTATCCTTTTATTCCTACTTTTTGGTAATCTTACTTATTCCAGTCTTTGTGTGACATAAATCCTGGACCTTAATGGACTCCTCATTGTTCATAATTTTGCCCACCTTAGACAGGAGTTCTGTCATTATCTTCGGTGACTCTATAGCCAATGCCCAAAATTATTTTCCTGGCTGTATTCCGCTCATCAGCACGGTTATGGAAATTTGTTTGTTATAATCCACCACATCAAGCTTCTTATTGTTGAAGAGAATAATAAACTCATGCGTGGTCTCGTCGACTTTCTATAACACGTTGAGTAAGTGAGTAATGAAGCCCTTATACTTTTGACTCATTTGAGTCTAGACTGTATAAGAGCTCATCTAGTTTGGAAATTGTGACAAAATAGTGTCCATCCTAGAAACCAAAGAGCTTCAGAGATTGGGTTGCTTCTTCTTCTATTCATCTTGTGATGATCCTGAGACTATAGCCATCACTCACACACTTAGAATTTCATTCTTGCATTTCATATTGCACCACTATGTGTATTAATGTTGTGAGTGTGTTTAAATCCCTCAATTTGATTTTTAATAATTTTTTGGGAATTTAAAACATATTTTAAACAAGGTTTTATTTAATTAAAACTTGATTTAAAAAGTCTTGGGGTTAATGTATAAATATGCTTTGTTGTGTTTTTGGCCTAAAGTTACTCTGGGTAGAAACCGAAAGCGCTAGAGACTTTAGGGTTGGCTTTGTAATTATTTTGGGACGCGCGTTTGCATTCGTCCTCAGGCCAACACTTGCTGCTCTCTGATTGGCCCTAGGTGTGTTTCTTTACAGAGACATACCATCGCTTGTTATCAGCCCTTGGATCAACCCTTATCGATGGCCTGCATGTCTTTTGAGTGGATCCCCGTGTAATCCCTTAAGCCAATCATAGCCTGTTTAATCCACCGCCTGTTGTGAGCCCTTGGATTGCAGTCAATGGAGCTTGACTCAATCTCAGCCATTGTTTTTGAACGATGCTCTGGAATCTTCCTCTCTTCCTATTTAAAGGCCTCCAATTTCAGCCTTCGAGAGCTTTTGCCACTTTGAGTTTTCTCAGAAAAAGAGAAGAGAGAGAAGAGAGAAGAGAGAAGTTAGAGAGAGAAACCAAACCCTAGTTAGAAACCCTAACTTCGTCCAAATACCTCTAAACCTAAACCACTTACCTCTCCATAAACACCATAACCAAATAAACACCATCCTTAGTGTTTTCCTGGGTTTATGAGAGTTCTGGTTAAGAGATGTTGGGTTGCTGAAATCCTTGTGTTCATAAATCTTATTTCCAACTTAGACATAGACTCAGATCTTGTTTCTCTTTCAATAGAAATCATAGATCTGAAGTTTTTCATGTCACAGCACACTTAGTTGCATTTATTTCTCATCTTGAGAATTTCGTTGTTGATTGTTTTCTGTTAAAACATTTTTCTTCTTCAAAGATCAACAATAGATGTTTTTCAATTTTTTTTTTTACAAAACCTAACCTGACCTAGTGGGATTCGCACTTGGAGGGTTCTCAATCCACATAATATTTTCAAAAGTGATTGAGAAAGGTCTTGACCGATTTCTTAAGCAAGATCTCCGTGGAATCTGGGTTATTTTGAAAGGTCAAAAAGGTTCATGGTTTTGTAAGAAAGAAAAATAACAAATACACTGCATATAGACTTTATATGTGATTTGTTAGGATTGTCTGTAACTAATAAGTGTGTGTGTGTGCATGCATGTGTTTTAGAACACCATTCACAAACATCTTCACACTACAAACACTCAAAGTGTTGGCTATAAGATTTGGTGAATAATAAGTCGACGTAAAGTGCTGGAACAAAGAAGAGTTGACAAACTGAGACAACTACATCAACAAACAAGATCTGCAGAAAAGTTAAGGACGCCAGAGGGTACAATCCTGAACTTGTATAGATTTGTTTTTGTGTGCATGTTAGTTAAATAGGTTGTAACTCGCATATTTGTTTTAGTGATTGTTTTTGTTTTACTCCGTAGAGGGAGTCGTGGATGTTTCCTCAAGGTTGAGGTTTTACCACGTTAAAAATCCTGAGTATCAATATTTCTACATCTTCTCATCCCATTCTGTTTGTGTGCTGAGTTTAAAACTTTTTTAACTATTTACTAAAACTTGTTATCAAATCTTGTCCATATCTCGTACATAATTTTGTTAACACATCTTGTGTTCAAAATCGTTTTGATTTTAAGTAAAGAGTTTCTTCAACAAACTTTCGGAGTTGCTTAAATAGTTTATTTTCATAAACGGCTTTGGCAACGCTATTTCAATTGGTATCAGAGCTTTTGGTGAACTTTTTTCAAAAAGATCCTGAGTTTCTGAAACTGTTTTCTCAAAATCAATTATGGACGAGAAAAACGAAAGATATGGTAACTTGACCAGACCTCCAGTCTTTGATGGAACCAATTTTTCTTACTGGAAAGTAAGAATGATTGCTTTCATTCAAGGCACTCTGGGAGATGATGTCTGGGATATTATTGAAAATGGATACTCTTATCCACCTAAACCAGCCACTGATGGAAGCAATGAAAGGATTAAGAAAATATTGAGTGAGTTTACTCAAGAAGAGAAACAGGTTTCTCGAAATAATAACAAAGGCAAGAACGCTATATTTATGTCTATTAACGAACATGAGTTCAAGAGAATCTCATCCTGTACCACTTCCAAGGAAGCATGGGATACCTTGATTACTGCCCATGAAGGAGACTCTAGGGTAAAAGCTGCTAAGACTCAGATGTTAATCCAACAGTATAATACCTTAATCATGTCTGAATCTGGGTCTTTCGATGATTTCTATATGAACCTTACTGATATTGTCACTAAACTTCATGCCAATGGTATAACTTATGATAGACAAGAAATTGTCTCTAAAATTCTGAGATCATTACCACAGAAATTTGACAATAAAAGATATGCTATTGAGGAAATGTGTGATACAAATCTTACTCCTGAATTACTCAGTAGCAAATTAAGAACTGTGGAAATGGAATTAGAGTTTAAGAAACAATTGACCCACACTAATAGGAAACATACCAATTCCAATCTTAGCTTTACCTCTAAGATGATTAAGCCTAAGTTAAACACCCCTAGTAATGATTCTGATGAGGACTGTGACTTAGAAAGTCTAGATAATCAGATTGCCCTAATGACAAAACAATTTAAGAAAATTGTTAAATTTAGAAACAGTGTTGCAAATAGACAGGGAAAGTCTAATTATTCTACTCCTTCAAATCACAAGCCCCATGAGAAACCTCATGACAAACAGAACAAGGACAACATAAGACCTCACAGAGACCTCAAGAAGACTGAATTCTATAGATGTGGTAAACTAGGACACATTGCTCAAGACTGTAGAGTTAATTTAAATGCCCAAAACAAACACTCTAGAGCCAATATCTGCAAAACCTGGGATGACTCAAGTGATTCTGAAAATGAGGAACCAGAGACATCTGATGGTTTTGATCCTTGTTTATCCTTCTTTGCCAAAATCATATACAATGACGATATGCCTATGCTTGATAGTAAGGATGAGTTTAGTAATTCTAGATCTGTTGCTTTGAATCATACTTTAACTGGTTTAGATGCTTTACTTACTGAGAACATTAATACCTCTTCCTCGGGGTGTGTGAGTCAAAGGGAAATCGATACTGCTGATGTCAATGGGTGCGTGAGTTTAAGAAATGAAACCTTAGGGGTCACTTCACACACTTCACTTAGTGACTCTGACAATGATGATCTCCCAGACATCCACACTCTATATACTAAAACTCTTAAGAAAAGTACTAGACTAGAAAAGATTGTGAAAGATCTTACCAAAAAGCTAGAGGATCTAAGCCTAATGGTAAAACTGAATGCTGAAGAGTATACTACTCAATGCATGTCTCATGAAAGTGAAGTCAAAGTGTTTGATGAAAAACTGAAAACTTTAACTGAAGCTAATGAAATTCTGGAGAAAAAATACAAAGGGACATTATTAGAATTGGAACAAACAAAAGAAAAGACAGCAACTGTTTTCAAAAAATTTACCAAATTTGAAAACAATTCTAAATGTTTTGAGGAATTCGTTGCTGAATCTAAAACCAATTCTGATGATAGAACTGGAATAGGGTTTTTCCTCAATTTGAAGACACAAACTAAACATGTTGAACCTATCAAGTTTGTGTCAGGAGGCAAAAGACCTATTGAAACATGTCCAGACTTTCATTCTCTAAAAACTAAGTTTGACCATCAAAACACTAACACTGGAGATGCAAGTTGCTCTAAGCATGAAAGTTTACCAAAGGGAAAATATGTCTGCCCCCCTATTAGGAAAAGTGAACCTGCTTTCAAATCTGTGCTACCTAGGAATAAAATTCAGCCTCAAAATTTCTCAAAACCTTTGTTTAGAGACTTTCCTAAGGAAAACCCTATTCTGAGCAATCTTTATTGCTCCTATTGTGATATATATGGTCACTCTTTCGATAATTGCTATGCTAGGAGACTGATTAAACCTGTCTACAACTCTTCCATATATCCTAACTTTAACTACTCTAGGAGGAGTCGTAACAACTATGTCCTTCCCAGGCCACCAGACAAAAACTCTAACTATAGGAATAGAAGGACTAAACCTAAAAGGACATTTACTAGAAGGATTACCATAAACTTTTCTAAATCAAATGCTCAGGAATTCAAATTTACTCAAAATCATGCGCAAAATGTTTTTCAACAAAAATCTAATGCTCGCAAATTTTATCAAATGAGAGCAAACAAGCGCAAACTAAAAACCAGGGCAATTTGGGTTAGAAAAGATGATCTAGCACCCCAGATGAAGTGTAACATTGTTGTTTCTTCTCTAAAAGCTGAACTTACAACTTCTGGTTGGTACTTGGATTCTGGATGTTCCAAGCATATGACAGGTGATGATACAAAACTTTTAAATAAAACCCATTTTGATGGTGGAAAAGTTATTTTTGGTGATGGTATATCATCCCAGATCATAGGTAAAGGAACTCTTAAAGAAAAAGGTCTTCCTCTTCTTGAAAATGTTCTCTTAGTTAAAGGTCTTAAGGCTAATTTACTTAGCATTTCGCAATTCTGTGACTCAAACTACACTGTTACCTTTTCAAAGAACAATTGCAAGATTTTAAATGAAAAGGGAGAATGCTTAATTACAGGATTCAGGACCCCTGACAATTGTTATACTGTCATGTCTAGTTCTGAAATCTGTAATGTTGCCAGAATGGATGACAACGAGATATGGCATAACAGAATGGGTCACATTAATTATGAAAATTTGAGTAAATTGTCTTCTCAACAGATAGTTAGAGGAATACCAAAAATCAAACCTATTCATAACATTGTCTGTGGTCCCTGTCAAGAAGGAAAAATTGTTAAAGCACCTCATAAAAGGGTTAAAGATATCCTTACCTCGAATCCCTTAGAACTCATCCATATGGACATAATGGGTCCTTCTCAAACTGTTAGTCTTTGTGGACACAGTTATATTCTAGTTATGGTTGATGACTTCACCAGATTCACTTGGGTAGCTTTCTTAAAACAAAAATCCGATACTTTTCAAACTTTTTTAAAGATTCTTTTACGGATTGAGAATGAAAAAGGCACTCAAGTGAATAGAATCAGAAGTGATAGAGGTGGTGAATTCAAAGACACTGGTATTGTAGAATATTGTGACTATAATGGTTACAAACATGAGTTCAGTGCTCCTAAGACCCCTCAACAAAATGGAATAGCTGAAAGAAAGAATCGAACTCTTCAAGAGATGGCACGTGTCATGCTCCATGCCAAGAACTTACCTAAGTATTTTTGGGTAGAATCTATTCGTACAGCTTGCCATCTTATTAATAGGGTCTATCTTAGAAAGAATTCGAAACAAACTTCTTATGAACTTTGGTACAATAAAAAGCCTAATCTTAAGTACCTTAGAACCTTTGGTAGTACCTGCTATGTTTGCAAAGATACGGAACACTTATCTAAATTTGAGAGTAGGGGAGATAAAGCCATATTCTTAGGTTATTCACCTAACAGTAGAGCTTATCGAGTGTATAATCTTCGCACTAAGACCTTAATGGAATCCATAAATGTAATTGTTAGTGACACTACTGCAGAAAGCAAGACTAATGAATTAACTATAGAAGAAGAATCGTCAAATATTTTAGAAAATGACTCTTCTGAAATAGATAATTCATTACCTATTGAGTCACCTGAAGTACCTAACTGGGTTTCTAAAGATCATCCCATAAACAACATAGTTGGTAACCCTGGTGAACCAGTACGTACAAGATCCCAACTTAGAAATTATGCTCTCTATGCTTGCTTTGTTTCTCTCTTGGAACCAAAGAATGTAAATGAGGCATTGAATGACTCTCACTGGATTTCTGCTATGCAGGATGAACTTTTACAATTTGTCATTCATGATGTTTGGTTTCTTGTTCCACGTCCTGATCACAAAAAGGTTATTGGTACTCGTTGGATTTTCAAAAATAAAACTGATGAAAATGGGATGATAATTAGAAATAAAGCTATACTAGTTGCTCAAGGTTACTCCCAAATAGAAGGACTTGATTTTAATGAGACGTTTGCTCCTGTTACTCGTTTAGAATCAGTTCGTCTGCTTCTTGCTATAGCTTGTCACATGCATTTTACATTATATCAAATGGACGTTAAGTCTGCGTTCCTTAATGGAATACTTGCCGAGGAAACCTATGTAGAACAACCTAAAGGGTTCATTGACCCTAATTATCCTAATCATGTATTTCGGTTGAAAAAGGCTTTATATGGTCTTAAGCAAGCTCCTAGAGCTTGGTATGAGCGCCTGTCCAGTTTTCTGCTGGACAAAGGTTTCAAAATAGGTGGAAATGACCAAACCTTATTTGTCAAACATTTTGGCAAACACATTACTATCGCTCAAGTCTATGTAGACGATATCATATTTGGATCGACTTCTACCTCAGAAGTAAAATCTTTTGCTGAAATTATGAGTAAGGAATTTCAGATGTCCCTTATGGGGGAGTTACAGTTCTTCCTAGGTCTCCAAGTCAAACAACAACCAGATGGATTGTTTCTTTCGCAGACTAAGTACGCATTAGAGATAGTTAAAAAATTTGGCCTCGAGAGTGCTAAAAGTGCTAAAACGCCTATGAGTACTACAGAGAAATTATCTAAAGATGAAAATGGAAAATCTGTAGACTCTACCTTATATCGTAGTATGATTGGCACATTACTCTATCTGACTGCCTCGCATCCTGATATCATGTATGCTGTTTGTGTCTGTGCGCGTTATCAAAACAACCCCAAGGAGAGCCATTTAAACGTTGTTAAACGCATAATTAAATATGTTAAAGGCACTCTAAATTTAGGAATTTGGTACACGAATGACACACCTAGCACTATTATTGGGTACACTGATGCTGATTGGGCTGGGTGTACTGATGATAGTAAAAGCACTTCAGGAGCATGTTGTTATATTGGTAATAACTTGGTAGGATGGAGTAGTCAAAAACAGAACTGCACATCTCTCTCGACTGCTGAATCTGAATACATAGCCGCCGGTAGCTGTTGTGCCCAATTGTTGTGGCTTAAACAAATGCTAAGTGATTATGGTATTTTAGAACCCACACTTTATCTCTATTGTGATAATCAAAGTGCGATTAACATTTCTAAGAACCCAGTTCAACACTCGCGAACTAAGCACATTAAAATAAGACATCATTTTATTCGTGAATTAGTTGAAACCAAGGAATTAGAAATCAATTATCTTTCTACTGATCTACAACTTGCAGATTTATTTACCAAACCTCTTGATTATAATAGATTCATTTCTTTACGTAAATCTATTGGTATGATTTGTGTTGAGTAAATACCTGTCATATTTGCCAAGTTCTTTCCCTTTGTCCATTTGAGACAAAATGGGGGAGAAATTTGAGTCTACTGCATATACTAAAAAGCTTGATCTTAGTAATTTTTTGCAGGTATTCTTCTTGTACAGTCATTCTTCATTGTAATAATAGGATGTTAAACTGTATATAGTTGAGTTATGTAATTTTTGATTTCTAGGATTTGGGTAGATAGATCTTTTATAGGAATAGGATTTTCTTATTTGTTGTCGCCCTACGAGTTTAGATGACTCAAAGGAGATTTTGTCTCATATTTCCAAAGGGGGAGATTGAAGCCCTTATACTTTTGACTCATTTGAGTCTAGACTGTATAAGAGCTCATCTAGTTTGGAAATTGTGACAAAATAGTGTCCATCCTAGAAACCAAAGAGCTTCAGAGATTGGGTTGCTTCTTCTTCTATTCATCTTGTGACGATCCTGAGACTATAGCCATCACTCACACACTTAGAATTTCATTCTTGCATTTCATATTGCACCACTATGTGTATTAATGTTGTGAGTGTGTTTAAATCCCTCAATTTGATTTTTAATAATTTTTTGGGAATTTAAAACATATTTTAAACAAGGTTTTATTTAATTAAAACTTGATTTAAAAAGTCTTGGGGTTAATGTATAAATATGCTTTGTTGTGTTTATTGGCCTAAAGTTACTCTGGGTAGAAACCGAAAGCGCTAGAGACTTTAGGGTTGACTTTGTAATTATTTTGGGACGCGCGTTTGCATTCGTCCTCAGGCCAACACTTGCTGCTCTCTGATTGGCCCTAGGTATGTTTCTTTACAGAGACATACCATCGCTTGTTATCAGCCCTTGGATCAACCCTTATCGATGGCCTGCATGTCTTTTGAGTGGATCCCCGTGTAATCCCTTAAGCCAATCATAGCCTGTTTAATCCACCGCCTGTTGTGAGCCCTTGGATTGCAGTCAATGGAGCTTGACTCAATCTCAGCCATTGTTTTTGAACGATGCTCTGGAATCTTCCTCTCTTCCTATTTAAAGGCCTCCAATTTCAGCCTTCGAGAGCTTTTGCCACTTTGAGTTTTCTCAGAAAAAGAATAGAGAGAGAAGAGAGAGAAGAGAGAAGAGAGAAGTTAGAGAGAGAAACCAAACCCTAGTTAGAAACCCTAACTTCGTCCAAATACCTCTAAACCTAAACCACTTACCTCTCCATAAACACCATAACCAAATAAACACCATCCTTAGTGTTTTCCTGGGTTTATGAGAGTTCTGGTTAAGAGATCTTGGGTTGCTGAAATCCTTGTGTTCATAAATCTTATTTCCAACTTAGACATAGACTCAGATCTTGTTTCTCTTTCAATAGAAATCATAGATCTGAAGTTTTTCATGTCACAGCACACTTAGTTGCATTTATTTCTCATCTTGAGAATTTCGTTGTTGATTGTTTTCTGTTAAAACATTTTTCTTCTTTAAAGATCAACAATAGATGTTTTTCTATTTCTGTCTTTACAAAACCTAACCTGACCTAGTGGGATTCGCACTTGGAGGGTTCTCAATCCACATAATATTTTCAAAAGTGATTGAGAAAGGTCTTGACCGATTTCTTAAGCAAGATCTCCGTGGAATCTGGGTTATTTTGAAAGGTCAAAAAGGTTCATGGTTTTGTAAGAAAGAAAAATAACAAATACACTGCATATAGACTTTATATGTGATTTGTTAGGATTGTCTGTAACTAATAAGTGTGTGTGTGTGCATGCATGTGTTTTAGAACACCATTCACAAACATCTTCACACTACAAACACTCAAAGTGTTGGCTATAAGATTTGGTGAATAATAAGTCGACGTAAAGTGCTGGAACAAAGAAGAGTTGACAAACTGAGACAACTACATCAACAAACAAGATCTGCAGAAAAGTTAAGGACGCCAGAGGGTACAATCCTGAACTTGTATAGATTTGTTTTTGTGTGCATGTTAGTTAAATAGGTTGTAACTCGCATATTTGTTTTAGTGATTGTTTTTGTTTTACTCCGTAGAGGGAGTCGTGGATGTTTCCTCAAGGTTGAGGTTTTACCACGTTAAAAATCCTGAGTATCAATATTTCTACATCTTCTCATCCCATTCTGTTTGTGTGCTGAGTTTAAAACTTTTTTAACTATTTACTAAAACTTGTTATCAAATCTTGTCCATATCTCGTACATAATTTTGTTAACACATCTTGTGTTCAAAATCGTTTTGATTTTAAGTAAAGAGTTTCTTCAACAAACTTTCGGAGTTGCTTAAATAGTTTATTTTCATAAACGGCTTTGGCAACGCTATTTCAAGTAACCCTTTTTTCTAACTTGGCTCCAAAAATAGAAATTTCTAAAAAAGAGATTAGCTAATTGTTGGAAATTAGACATTTGCCCGTGTGGCAAGCTGTTATGCTAAATTTGTGTTGATTATGTGATCGTGCTTAAAAATGCTCGATAACCTATTTCATTCGGAACCAAATTGATACCAGTAACATCTTGATATTACACTATGGGTAGTATTGGATCGGTTTTTCCATCGTATGGCGTAATGATCGATGGTTTGAATTTCACAGATGTTTGATAACCCACAATCGTTGGGTGACACTCGATCCCTTCACAAAGTCTATATGCAATGGGATCTTAGATCTACCCATTTCTCCTAAATATTCATCCCACCGTTGGATGGATCCCTACTAAGGATGGTATTCTAGCTCAAATTTAACCATGATTGTCTTGTCTGATCGATCTCGACTTTTAAATGAGCTCTATTCCTGAAAAGTTTGCTTATCTTGGGCTTATCTCCTCATAATTATTCTGGACTTGGTTGAGCATTGTGTTCTCCTGGTGATAGATAGAGCTAATTCTTCCCGATGCTTATTGAACTCTCTAGGACCTACTTATTTTTGGACCCTCGTTTTACGTGCGACTAAGCAATTAAATGTTGACCTTCTACTAAGACTTTCCTCAGAGAATGATAAATAATCATTATACCCATTCGTTCTGAGGGTGGAAGTTGCCACGGGGAGTTACGACATGTCTTCTTATGATCCAGAGTGCTTAGATGTACTCATTTTGTCTCGTGACCCTAGGTTCGCCCTTCTTGGGTTTTCTAAGGTGTGAGCTATATATGTGTGCTTTATGTCTATACAGGGGATGGGTTTAGCATTTCTCCTCTACTTTATGAGGTTCCTCTTTCCACCAGGGTAAAAGGATCCCCTCTAAACTTAATTTGTCCAGTCTGAAGGGTTTGTATCGATTGCTTCATGCTTATCAGCATTACCTCCTGGCCCTTACTAAGCTCATTAATATTCCCTATATGTCACCCATCCCCACAGATGTAGAGGGTTGATGTGATTTTTCTTCACAGATACTCTTTGGGTTATCTTCCATTTCCTAGAATTTGTATGTTAATCTTTGGTAAAGTGGAAAAGTGTTTCGGTACTAAGGATAATAGGAAATAACAATGGCTTATCAATTTTCCCATAGATGATGTCAATCTGTTATCGTCAAAAATTGGTATATGGGTATATGGTCTTATCTAGGAAATACCTATAATAAACAATAACAAATAAGTAAATTCTAGCTATAAACTTGCTAATTTGGGAGGAATATGGTGATATGAGAGATAAAAAAAATAGAGATTTACATGGTTGGCCTAATATGGTGCCTACATCCACAGGTGTAGTGTTGATTCTATGTATTTTAATGGGCAATAGCCATGAAAGTTGGTAATACAAGGTCTAAAAGTTCTCTCTCTAAGGTTTGCTTACAGTCGTCTAGTAGAATAATTTTAAATCCCTTCTTCTGTGGGATTGATTTCTATTTATAGGCATTATTAGAGAGAGAATATAGTGGGACTGGTGGACTGCCTTTATAGAGTAGGTAGTTACATCTTTTACATTTCGGGGGATAGATAACGATGAGTTTATTACTGAATAACAAATGTGGGATATTTTGTAGCTTCCTCACGTGTGCAAGTAGGATAAACGTGATCGCTAGTACTCCATGTCACAACCCACCTATTCTAATACTTAATAGCCAATTTTCTACTAAAATAAAATAGGAATCTGAGTATGGTTTCATTATCAGCATCACTGTCACAACATAATAAAACGAATAAAATCATACAACACAATGAATAGAATAATCCTCATGCATAGATAAATAATGACTCCGAACGGAATAAACTATCAATCGCCAAATAATAACACCCACGAATAACACTGAATAATCAACTGAATACTGAAATAAAATCTTTGACATTAATAAAAAATCCTAACCATATACTGGCGACACGCATAAGCTAAAAACTGAAATGAAATGATCCTAATTAGATATAATGATTGAGGCATCTAAAATAATCTTCTAATGTTCACAACTACTGCAATAGTAAGAATGGATCTATCCCTATGGTCCTGACTGATGTTTCTTCACACCTGGGGTGTAAAAAGAAAAAAAGAAGTAAAAACAATTGCCCACTGGTCAAATCCTGAAAAAGTAAAAAATACTTTGCATGTAGATAATTGTTTTGAACAGATGAAAATTGTAGTGTATTACTTTCATAATCAATCGGTCGCACTCACATGAGATAAACCTCACCTCTCAAAAATAGTGCGCATATAACATATTCATTTTATTATCCTAATTGAACTACCCAGTCTAACTAGGACATGTAACTATTATATAATCCCAATCCTGTTAATACTCTCTATTAGTTAAGTATAACTACCTTCACTAAGTATGAATTCATAATTAGATTATAGTGTTATACTTTCTATAGATAAATATTGACTTAATAAAGAAAACATAGCTACGCTTCTACTAAAGATAGATATATACAGTATATCACATAAGCATACATATATATCACACACTACATATGTATAACTGTATCCCCAGAGAATGGACCTTGTGGATATATCCATTATGTGTCATCCGTCTCTAGGCATCAAGCATCAATTATAGGATCAAAATCTCACTACCGAACCCAAATGAAAACATATACAATGGAGGTGGTCATAGACATACATTTGGAGGTCACAACATACCACATCGCACCCACCTGATCTCCAAACCAATATCTATCCTCACACATGAGTAGCGGCCTTGCAACAGTCCAATGACTTGGGGAATCAACAGGTAACATACACACATACATATAAACGTCACTATAATATGTATATATAAAAAGTACTGAACTCATACGCATATCCCACAATGCACGATTCACCCAATCCCAAAGTTCAACCAAAGTTCTCGATTCTCCTCACTCAAACCCATCTAATCGTTGTCCTGTCACATATACCCAACCCGGGAAAGAATTCCCCAGAAATCCCATAGTTCCCCGAAATCCTATATGGTCATTCCCCAACCTCTAACGGGTCAAAACAACACACAAACAAAAATTGGGCAGGCTAACAAACCACACTAGTTCACTGGCAGACTGAACCAAATTGGTTGAGTGAACCAATTCGTTATCCCAGCAAACCGTAGGTTGCTTATCATCTTCTTCCTCGGGGTTTTCTCATCCAAACCCTCCAATGGAGGTCCCAAAACACCCCAAACATACAATTGACTTCACATATCCATATACTAATGTTCCAGAAGCATAAAAACATGTAATTAATCATGAATCATATATCAAAGACCTAGGATTAAAAATCAAACATCAATTCAATTCAACTCAGAATTTTCCCCAGCAAAATTTTCAAAAGTTCAACCTTCCTATCTACAGGCTCATCATTTTAATTCAAGAATTAATTTTGAAATTGTAATATGATTAACCCCAATTAATAATAAATTTAAATCAGTGGACCCTTATTATCTAAATCTGTATATCAATCAATGAAAGTTTCAATCTTTATAACTTTAATTCTCAAATTTGTATCGTTAATCATAAAAGTAATTAACTATGCATAATTGCAACTTAAAGCAAGTGACTACTTGCCTTTCTAGATTTAATCCGAAGTTTCTCTAAGTTTGATGATGGTTTGAATGCTCTCTCTTCTCCTTTTCAAGCCTTTTCTCTTCTCTCTTCCTCTTTTTTTCTTCTCTTGAACTCTTTCTCAATCTCTCTTCTACAGAATATCAAAAGTGGATTTCCATCCACCTTCCCAACCTTTTAAGTACTTCTTTAATTACCCTAATCCCATTTTCCCACTTAACTCTAGGCATAAAAGACCTTCCGATCCTTATATAGGCCTTGTTATATCTAAAACATCTCGGGAACCCAATCATAATATCCAGGTACCTATTTTGGACTATTTTAACCCTTTTCGAACAACCGATGCACTCGAAAGAGTCATCAAAGTCACCCAACTCCAAATATTCTAACATCTTATTAACCGTGTTCGACATGCGCATACTATACGCATCACCAATAAATCATATCGATCCGCCGATGTAACACTCTATCGACATATAATAAGAAATCATCATTTTCACTCACATGCGACATATAGTAAATCACGTATCTATTTACTTATCACACGTAAGTAAATAATAATAAAATTAGATATTAATCCTTTATTTCGCTAATTAATATTTACTAAAAATCCAATTTAATTTCCCCTAATTAAATTAATAATATTAAACACACGATAATTAATTAATAATAAAAATACGAGGTATTACATTCTCTCCCTAATAACAAAATTTCATCCTCGAAATTTGAACGGACCTGACACGAAGATCTCTGGATACTTTTCTCGCATGTCATATGCACGCTTCCACATCAACTCAGCAATATTGTGTTGTCCCCACTCTACACGTACTAATGGTACCACCTTTTGCCATTATTTTTGTTTGTTATGGCCTAAAATGGTAACATTTCTCTAATCTTATAAAATATCTTACTACAAGTCAATCACCTCTAACGATATATGCCGATAAGCCACGTATACCCTGAGATACTTCCTTAACGACAACACATGAAAAACACTATTGAATCCGCTGCAAATGCTCCAATACGGCGAGCATATACGCAACCGTCCCTACCCTTTGGATGATTTAAAAAGGCCCCACATACCTAGGCACTAACTTCCCCTTCTTCCCAAACTATATCACTCCCTTCATGGGAGATACCCGCAACAACACCTGATCACCCACGTCAAACTCTAAAAATCTTTGGTTCGCATCGAAGTAATTCTTTTGTCAGTCCTGAGCTGCCTGAATGTGACTCCTGATTAACTTAATCTTCACTGTTATTACCGGAGTCAAATTTGTCCCAAGAAGCTTGTTATCACCCACCTCTAACCAATAAGAGGGCGAATGACAAGGTCACTTATATGATGCCTCAAATAGTTCCGTACTAGTACTAAATTGGTACAAGTTGTTATACCTAAAATCTACCTAAACAAAAATCTTGCTCCCAGCTACCCTCGAAGTTTAGAATACAATTTCTTAACATATCCTCCAACATGTTATTCAACCTCTCCATCTTCCCATCGGTCTGTGGGTGATACATCGTGCTCAAATGCAACTTCAATTCGGTCTCCTCTTGAAAAATATAGCAAAAGTGGAACACAAAAGTTTTATCTCGATCCGAAATAGTTTTGAGAGGAACCTCATGAAATCTCACTATTTTTATTATGAATAGTTGTGCATACTGCCCTATTATTTAATCCATCTAAGCTAATAAGAAATGGGATACCTAGGTAAACCAATCCACAATGACCCACTTGATAATGTGACCCCTCTATGATGTCGGTAACCTTGTAATGAAATCCATTAAAATACTCTCCCATTTCCTTACCGAAATCATCAACGGTTGTAAAACCTTGGCTGGTCTCTGATGATCAACCTTTACCATCTGACAAATGGTGCACTTGGAAAAAACTATGTTGTATTTTTTTTACCAAAGAGGGAAGATACCCCCACACATATTATTAATTACCAAAAAGAACAGAAGGGCCCTGATCTGGTGGCTTGCAAACAAATGGAAAGCTTTAAAACCATAAATAAGGTTTTTTTTAGTAAAGCCCTTAAAATCATAAAATGGTGGTCCAATAAACAAATAATGAATTAAAGAATAACCTTTTATGAAATCTATACAGAAAAAATACCTACTCATAGGCATTTGTAATCCTAACAACTGGAAGACCCCAGTTATCCACCTTGATAACTCCTTTAAGCATTTTTGGGAATTCTCCAATTTATAAGACCAAAGAGAAATTTACGACTTATTTCCCATATTATCCAATAGATAAGAAACTTGATTTCCTTCTCTATAAACATGAACAAAGGAAATGATGAAACTTCTACTTAAGGTCTAAATTTCTTCCACGATATCTCTAATTCTCCAAGGGCAATTCACCATCTTATTAATCACATCAATAATCAACTTTGAGTCTGATTCTACAATTATTTGATAATCATTAATATCCCTATAGAATCTTAAACTTTCCAAAATATCTAAATCTTCTACTTCAACATTAGTTTTGTCACCAAAATATTGATAATAGTCCCATATCATATCTCCTTTTGAATTTCTTAGAATTCCTCCACCTCCACTACCTCTTGAATTTCCTATAGAACTCCTATCAGTATTAAGTTTCAAAACCTACTTTGAAGGAGGTATCTAGTGCACTATCCTATAGTCCTTTTGAATCTTAATATGATTCAAATTATAAATTGAGATCTTGTTTGGGGAATGAGCGATGAATTTAAAAATAGCTTTACAAAGTTGTTCTACCTTCATAATCATCTTAGAAATATTTGTAATGGAACCATTAACTCTATAATAATTTCTTTGACACTATAAGGACCAAAATATGAGAATTAGAAGAAGTTTTTGACACTGACCTTTAAAATAACTCGGAGTTGAAATCCACCAAAGAAGCCACATGCTTTTAATATATGATCTAGTATTAGGAATTCCCAAAATATTATCAAAATGAGACCACACTGCATCAGCTACTTCCCCTTGATTAAAAACATGATCATAGGTTTCCTATTGAGATTATACACAACAATGACATTTATAAGGCCCATTCCACCATATAGTGATCAGTTTATCATCCAATGGAAGGAACCCTGCAATAATTTCCAAGTAAAAATGGAAAGTTTAATTAGAATATCCCTCTACCAAGCAAAAAGGGAGACCAACTACTCAATGAATTGTCTTTACCTAAGTCCCAAATTGATTTCATAGAGAATATGCCATCATTATTAGTTGTCCAAATAATCTCATCAGCTTGCCCATACAATCTGATGTTTGTGACCATAATTTTTTAGCATGCATCTAGAGGAAAGATTGCAACCAACTTATCCATATCCCATATTTTATAGGCTGCCCGTAAATCTTTCATTTGGATTTAAGTTTTTGAAGAAGTACATTGGGAAAGAGGGCCTATAGAGCACCATTTATCCCGTAGAGCACTACAAGAGCCATCTCATAACCTCCAAAAAATGCAGTCATTTATTGAGGATCTAACTTGACACATTCTTCTCCATGGTTGAGAGCCCATATTCCCATCATAAATGAAAGGATGTTCATATCTAAAGTATTTGGCAACCATAAATTTGGACCAAATGGATTCTTTACTTCTAAACTTCCACCATAGCTTTAAAGAGAAGAAAATACTCATATCCCATAGGCTTCTGATACCCAATGCACCTTCTTCAATAGGTCTAGAAATATTACTCCATTTACACCAATGATGTATTTGTTCTCCTATATTTAAGCACCAAAAAAAATTATCAGACATTCCCTCTATGGTTTTGATAATCTTCTTTATAGGCATAAGAGTCGACATAGTATATAGAGGACCAGAGGATAAAGCATGCTTAATAAGAATTTTCCCCCAAGAGAAAGTAATTTACTTTTCCAACTCACTATTCTAGCTATTGTTTTAGTCACAAAAGGTTTAAAGAATATGTTTCTTTTCTACCTGAGTATATTGGGCATCCCAAATATGTAATAGGACAGTCCTTGATGATAAAACCAACCTTTTTAATAATTATCTTCTTAGCAATTGCTTTAATTTTATTTGACAGAATTGTAGACACCCCATTCTAATACCCCCTAACCTCTCCTTAGGTCCCTAGCACCTCCCTTCATCATTGCAAACCCAAGTCATACCTCGAGTACTGACTTAAAAGCCATCGGGAACTCCTAGGCTCTGTTTGACTAAAATTCAAACTCTTCAGCTCAAATGAGATTGAATGAATCTTCGAAGGGCGCTGAATCCCCTTTCCAATGGTCCATCCTGTGCACGATTCTGACCCTTTTTCCTTCGAAACACGATCAGGAGGTCACCGGACGCTCCCAGGCTACGTTTGACCAAAGTCAACTCTTCAACTCGATCGAGACTAAATGAATCTTTGAAGGACACTGAACCCCCTTTCTAACGGTCCGCCCCGTGCGCGATGATGACTTACGATACGAACGAACGATATGTTTTACTCCGAAAGGTCACCGAATGCTCCAGGCCCCGATTGACCAAAGTCAACTTCCTGAACTAGGTCAAACTCTTTGGAATTTCGAAGTAGATCTCCGAAACATTCAAATAATCCTCCTCGTGCACAATTCTGACTTACCATGTGGACGAATGATCTGTTTGCATTCGAAGTTTCCCCGTCTAAAGGACCAACGAGCGCTTCCGAGCCACATTTGACCCAAAGTCAGCTCCCGAACCCAGGAGTAGTCCAGGGACTTTATAAGGTCTCTTAAGTTCCTTTCCAATAGTTCACCCCGTGCGTGATTCAGATCAATAGTTTACGCTCTACGACCGATTTTTCGAAGGAACCTGAGAGATACTGCCAAACGGTAGGTCCCAGACCCTGCCTATCGATAATGTTCCTAAACAACTTGTCGATTGGAAGGACCATGTCTATGTCGATCGGCAATTCCCTGGGCCTATTAATAGGAGGGCCTAACCTCATTCCAAAAGAGGAAGATCAGAGATCCATTACTGTGACAACCCGAATATAATTATGATAAATTATGTTTAAATCATGATTAGATTATGTGATATGGATAATATGTTATTAGTATATATAATGTTAAGTCATTATATTTAGTCTAATACTAGCGTCATAAAGCATGAAATATTGAATTAGTTACAAATGTGAAATTTTGAAGTTTTCGGTAGGAATGTTCATGTTTAAGACTAGTTTTGACCTTTATGACATAAAAACTGAATTGAGGTATAAACTAGATATTTGTATATATATGAGTTAAGTTTGTAACACAATAAATGGTCCATCGAATGGACATCCGAGTGGGAAGATATTGTCTTTTTACGAACAGGGGCTAAAGTAGTCATTTAGCCTTAAATGATATTTTGTTTTATATGATGCCACATGTTATAAATTGATTGGTTGGAGGTGGACATTGTTTTGGCCGACTTAAACCCTTGAGATATCCTCCTTTCTTCAGCAAACTCGGTTTGGGAGATTTTTAAGTTGAGGAAAAACAATTGTGAGGGTTAGGAAGAAGTAAGTGAGGAGAAACATTCAAAAAACTTCATAGAAAATTACGTAAAAGCCCCTAAGGTAATTCCAACCACGAATCTTGTTATTTTTCTTGAATTTATGATTTATGTGATATAAATCCTTTATTGTTTATTGACCTTTAATGCTTGGGTTCATATGTATTGATATATGCAAGTTTAAGTTAAGTTGAATGTACAAAACCCTAAAATTGCTTTGTTTAGAAACTTTGTTTATTCAAACTTCCATATATTTTTGTATACTTACTGGAATTGATTGATTCCAATTTTAATTAACCTGGAATCATATATGTATGACATATCCAAAAATCATGTGAAAATACCAAGAAATGAGTCTTTGGTGAGAGTTTTAAGTTCGGGTATGAAATCTGCCCTAAGGGTGAAAGTACGCCCGCCATGTGTTCGATGTTTTGCTTGACATAGCAAACGAACCTTAAAAATTATGAAACTTTAATTTTGTATTGTTCAATATGCTTAATGATGTTGGGTGAAATAACATAGAAATTTATTATGTATAAAAATTATGAAAATTCTTGGAAGTTGAATGAACGATAAAAGAGCCTATAGGGCAGATTTGTTACGTGGTAAAGAAATGGGCATATCTTGCTCTAGTAGACTTGAAATGATGTACCGTCTTTTGTATTGGAATATTAATATGACAAGGATTGAATTACCAAGAAGTAATGAATGTATATTTGGTCTATGATTTGGATATGTTAAATATATTAACCTGTATTTGGATGGAACTTCACTTGTGATAAATGATTTGAATGGAATCATGTGATGGTTATGGATTGAATTATGTTTAAATCATTATTTAAATTATTGATATTCTTATGATGATACTAATATTTTAAGAATGATAGGAGGGAAAGAAGAGCTTATTGAACAAATACCGGATAAAGGCAAGGGAAAAGCTAGTTAACCTATCATGGTGAGTGCACTTATGATTTTTTCATATATACAAATATATGAATATAGCTCTAAGAGCAGGATTTGTTCGAATACTTCGGTATTTAGGATTTGTTTGGATATTAAAATATCCAGGATTGTTTGGGTCTTATGATCCAGGATTTTATATTGCCAATGGGAAGAATTATTTGGGTCTTATGATCTAGGATTTGTTATTGCCAATGGGCAGAGTTATTTGGGTGTTATGATCCAGGATTTGTTATTGCCAATGGGCAGAACTATTGGATCTTATGATCCAAGATTTGTTATTGCCAATGGGCAGGATTGTTCGAATTTTATATCCACATATTCGATATAGAATTATCATCCTATTGCAAGGAAGGAGTACCTCACTAAGCTTAATGCTTACGGTTTATATTTTAACCATTTTAGGTTTGTACGCTACCAGCTAGGATACTATACGACCGGTTACTTTGAGAGTTGCTCCGTTAGAAGAGCTGAGGTTTAAGTATGGAGATTTTATCATTGTCACACTGAAGATTTTAATATACTCACACATTGTATATGTTGAATTAGCATGGATTGAGTTGATCATAGTTAATCTTAGTATTATATAATCTTTAATTATGACTCTGATGTTGACTTCGTTTTGGCACAAGAATATTATTATGTTCATTATGCAGAAAAATATTGATAAATGAATTAAATTTTCACTGGGCTCGAGATTATGATCCAATTATTCTAATAACAAATGATTAGTATGGATATTGGGTTTGGGGTGTGACAATTAGTGGTATCAGAGCGTGGTTACTAATTATGGACGTGTGTGACGATTAGATGGGCGTTACTGAGTTGATTTGATATTTATGAATTGTTTATGTACTAACCAATAGTTTAGTATTATAAACTATTTATGTTGGTTATTAGAACTTTGTTGTATTACAGATAATTCCAGATGGAACCTGGGAATGGACAACATGGAGAAGAGGGAGTAACTTCTCGTACAGACAATGATGAAGAAGAGCAGAGTGTTACTGAAAGGGCCAGAGAGAATGAACAACCTGCAGATATTCAGATAATGGCACGGCCCACGGGCAATGTTGAGGATGGCAGAGCAACAAGAAAGAAATATGGCGCAAATGGCAGAACAACAAGCTAGATATCTAGAATCACAGACTGTGGCCAGGATTAAGAAAGAGGAAAGGAAGGAAATTAAAGATTCCATGCATGAGAAGTTATTGAAGTTAAATCCTCCAGAATATTCAGGGTCAGTTGAACCTACTGAAGCTGAGATGTGGATCAGGGATTTAGAAACTATCTTTGCAGTTATGAAGGTTCCAGATAACCAAAAAGTGAATCTAGCTATGTTTAAGCTGAAAGGAGAGGCCAAATATTGGTGGGAAGCCAGCAACCATTTGGTACCCAGGATGGAAGGTACTGATGTTATTACTTGGGCTGAATTTATTAAATCTTTGTATGTTAAGTACTTCCCTAAGGTTTATAAGAGGGAGAAGCTGAGGGAATTTCTAAAGTTGACCCAAGGGAAAATGTCTGTGAGGGAGTATGAGGCTAAATTTACTGCTTTGTCTAGATTTTGCTACTAAATATGTGGAGAATGAAGAAGATAAATGAAGTAAATTTCAAGATGGGTTGATTTGGCCTATTTAGAATAGAGTGGCCATATGAGTTAGAACATTATGCTTCTCTGGTAAACAACGCCACGATAGCAGAAAGGCAAATGAACCAAGGGGGGGCGAGTAGAGAGAGTTTTAAGAAAAGTAGATTCGATGCATCTCACTCTAAGGGAGGTGAGGGTGGAAGTGTTAAGATGGAACCTTATAAATTTCAGAGAGGTAGTGGGGATAGTGGTAGAGGTCAGGGGAGATTTGGAAGAGATACCAGGGGTGGAGGATCTTTTGGTTCAGTCAGAAAGTTAGGGAGAGGTGAGGCCCCAATTGGAGGTGTTTCATGTTTCTTTTGTAAAGAGGAAGGGCATTATAAATCTGAGTGTCCTAAGCTTAAGGGATTGGAATGCTACCATTGTCATCAAGTGGGGCATATTAAGAAAAATTATCCGCGGTTGGCAGAGACTCCAGCAGCACATAGTGAAGTAGCAAGCAGAATGTTATCTCCGGGCAGTGCAGTGAAAAGTATGGGCAGAGGACAAGCTAGTAGTTCCAGGCCAGGTGGACGAGTTTTTACAATGAAAGAAGCTCAGATTACTCCATATGTAGTGATAGGTAAACTTTCTGTTACTGATAGAAGTGCTTATGTTTTGATTGATCCTAGTTCCACACATTCTTTTGTGTCCTATGCTTTTGCTGTATACCTGAATAGACCATGTACGCGTTTAGATGTGGGGTTGGGTATTTATATGCCTATGGGGGATATGGTTGTAGCTGAATATGCTTTTTGTGATTGTGTTTTGACTGTGGGGTCTAGAGATACAGTTATAGATCTACTTCCATTGGATATTTTTGATTTTGATATAATTCTGGGAATGGATTGGTTATCTAAATATCATGCATCTATGGATTGTTTCTGTAAGGAAGTTGTTTTTAATATGCGTGGTGAGCCTGAATTTAAATTTTGGGGGGAAAGGAAAATTGTTCCTAGTTGTATCATTTCTGCTATTCAGACGAGGAAATTATTGAGTAAGGGTTATGAGGGTTTTATTGCATATGTTCTTGACACTAGGAAGGGGGCTTTACAATTAGTTGATGTTCCTATTGTACGGGATTTTCCTGAAGTGTTTCCTAGTGAGTTGCCAGGGTTACCTCCAGAAAGAGAAGTTGAATTTAGTATTGAATTAGCACCGGGGACAACCCCTATTTTTATTGCACCGTATAGAACGGCACCTGCTGAGTTGAAAGAACTCAAGATTCAGTTGCAGGATTTACTTGATAGGGGGTTCATACAACCTAGTATATCTCCATGGGGTGCACCGATTTTATTTTTGAAGAAGAAAGATGTTACCATGCATTTGTGTATTGATTATAGGCAACTGAATAAAGATACAATTAAGAACAAATACCCTTTACCTTGTATAGATGATTTGTTTGATCAGTTACAGGGTGTTAAAGTGTTTTAAAAAATAGACATGCGATCGGGTTATCATCAGTTGAGGGTCAAGGAAAGTGATGTTTCTAAAACTGTTTTTTGTACTCGGTATGGTCATTTTGAATTTTTGGTGATGCCTTTTTGGGTGACTAATGCTCCAGATGTTTTTATGGATCTTATGAACCGGATGCTGCATCCTTTTATTGATTCGTTTTTGATAGTTTTTATTGATGATATTCTGATTTATTCACGTGATATGGTTGAATGTGAAAAGCATCTCACAACTATTTTGAATCTACTGAAAGATAAGAAGTTGTATGCCAAGTTTAGCAAGTGCGAATTTTGGCTATCACAAGTTGTATTTTTAGGCCATGTTATTTCTGGAGATGGTATATGTGTTGATCCTAAAAAGGTAGAAGCTATTGTAAAATGGGAGAGGCCCAATAATGTGATTGAGGTAAGGAGTTTTTTGGGTTTAGTTGGGTATTATAGAAGGTTTATTAAGGGATTTTCTTCGATTGCCTTGCCGATGACTAAACTAACATGAAAAGATGTTAAGTTTAAATGGAATTCTGATTGCAAAAACAGTTTTGATGAATTGAAAAAGAGGTTGGTAACTGCACATGTTCTTACTATTTCGCATGGTGGAGATAGTTTTGTTATTTATACTGATGCTTCACACTAGGGGTTGGTTTTTGTTTTTATATAGCATGGTAAGGTTATTGCTTATGCTTCTAGGAAATTGCGTACAAATGAACGTAATTATCCTACACATGATTTGGAACTGGATGCAATTGTGTTTGCTTTAAAATTATGGCATCAATATCTATATGGTGAGGTATGTGAAATTTTTACTAACCATCAAAGCCTTAAGTATTTATTTACTCAGAAGGAGTTGAATTTGAGGCAGAGGTGATCGATGGAGTTAATGAAAGACTATGATTGCACAATTCACTACCACCTAGGGAAGGCAAATGTGGTTGCAGATGCTCTGGGTAGAAAGGCTTTGGGCAGGTTATCTTGTATTCGGTGTGCTAGAGTTTCCCACATCATGGAGTTGAGATTGATGGGAGTAGAATTGAAGCTAGCCGATGGGGACAGGTTCTTTGCTCATGTAAGCGTGAGGCCTTTTTTAGCTACTCGTATTCGTGATTTGCAAAGTCAAGATCCTTTCTTTGAGAAGAAACGACAAGATGTCCGAGATGATAAGTCTGAAGATTTTTGTATTGTGAATGATGGAACTTTATTGTATAAGCAGCGGTTATGCGTGCCTAATGTGTGTGGATTAAAAGAGAAAATTTTAGATGAGGCTCATAATTCCATTTATACTATGCATCCTGGTAGTACTAAAATGTATAGGGATTTAAAGGAGCATTATTGGTGGAATAATATGAAGAAGAAAATAGCTGATTTTGTTGCTAGGTGCATTATATGTCAGCAAGTGAAAGTGGAGCATCAAAAGCCTACTGGTCTGCTTCAGCCATTGCCAATACTGAAATGGAAATGGGATCATGTAACGATGGATTTTATGGTTGGGCTTCCTCGATCTCAGAAGGGGTCAGATTCGATTTGGGTAGTGGATGATAGATTGGCGAAGTCTGCTCATTTTCTAGCAGTCAAGACTATGTATACAGTTGATAGGTATGCTAGATTGTATGTTAATGAAATTATTCGATTGCATGGAGAAACGGTATCTATTGTTTCAGATAGGGACCCTACTTTTACATCCAGATTTTGGGATAGCTTGCAGTATGCTATGGGTACTAACTTGAAGTTTAGTACGACTTTTCATCCTCGGACAGATGGGCAGTCTGAAATAACAATACAAATTTTGGAAGATATTCTTAGAGCTTGTGTGCTTTATTTTAAAGGAAATTAGGATGAATATTTTCCTTTGATAGAATTTGCAAATAACAATAGTTTTCAATCTACTATTGGTATGTCACCATATGAAGCGTTGTATGGTATACGGTGTCGTGCACCTGTATGTTGGGGTGAAGTTGGTGAAAGGAAGATAGAGGGTCCAGAGTTGATTGAAGTCACCACTAAAAAAGTGAAGATTATTCAAGATAGAATGAGAACGGCTTAAATAAGACAGAAGAGTTATGCGGATAAGCGACGAAAAGATTTAGAATTTCAGAACGGGGATTACATGTTTCTTCATATATCTCCATGGAAATTAGTTATGAGGTTTGGAAAGAAAGATAAATTAAGTCCACGCTACATTCGACCTTATGAAATTGTTGAGAAAGTCGGGATGGCTGCCTACAAGTTAGTGTTACCATAGGAGTTAGATTGACTACATGATATTTTCCATTTTTCTATGTTGAGAAAGTATGTAGCGGATCCTTCACATGTATTGGTGGAACAACCTATTGCGTTGAAAGAAGATTTGAGCTATGTGGAATAACCACTTGCAATCGTCAATAAGAAAGAACAAATATTAAGATCAAAAGTGATCCTACTTGTGAAGGTTATTTGGAGAAGGAATTACATGGAAGAATCTACATGGTAGAGTGAGGATAACATGAAGATGCGTTATCCATATTTGTTTGATTCAGATAACCAAGGTATGTCAATTTCGGGCACGAAATTTCCTAATAGGGGGAGAATTGTGACAACCCGAATATAATTATGATAAATTATGTTTAAACCATGATTAGATTATGTGATATGGATAATATTTTATTAGTATATATAATGTTAAGTCATTATATTTAGTCTAATCCTAGCGTCGTAAAGCATGAAATATTGAATTAGTTACAAATGTGAAATTTTGAAGTTTTCGGTAGGAATGCTCATGTTTAAGACTAGTTGTGACCTTTATGACATAAAAACTGACTTGCCGTATAAACTATATATTTTTAGATATATGAGTTAGGTTTGTAACACAACAAATGGTCCATCGAATGGACATCCGAGTGGGAAGATATTGTCTTTTTACGAACAGGGGCTAAAGTAGTCATTTAGCCTTAAATGATATTTTGTTTTATATGATGCCACATGTTATAAATTGATTGGTTGGAGGTGTAGGTTTTTTTGGACGACTTAAACCCTTGAGATATCCTCATTTATTCAGCAAACTCGGCTTGGGAGAGTTTTAAGTTGAGGAAAAACAATTGTGAGGGTTAGGAAGAAGTAAGTGAGGAGAAACATTCAAAAAAATTCATAGAAAATTACGTAAAAGCCCCTAAGGTAATTCCAACCTTGAATCTTGTTATTTTTCTTGAATTTATGATTTATATGATAAAAATCCTTGATTTTTTATTGACCTTTCATGCTTGGGTGCATATGTATGGATATATGCAAGTTTAAGTTAAGTTGAATGTACAAAACCGTAAAATTGCGTTGTTTAGAAACTTTGTTTATTCAAACTTCCATATATTTTTGTATACTTACTAGAATTGATTTATTCCAATTGTATATTAACCTAGACTCATATATTTATGACATATCCGAAAATCATATGAAAATACCAAGAAATGAGTCTTTGGTGAGAGTTTGAAGTTTGGGTTTGAAATCTGCCCTAAGGTTGAAAGTACGCCTGTCATGTGTTCGATGTTTTGCTTGACATAGCAAACGAACCTTAAAAATTATGAAACTTTAATTTTACATTGTTTATGTTTACGGATGTTGGGTTAAATATCATAGAAATTTATAATGTATAAAAATTATGAAAATTCCTAGAAGTTGAATGAACGATTAAAGAGCCTATAGGGCAGATTTGTTATGTGGTAAAGAAATGGGCGTATCTTGCCCTAGTAGACTTGAAATGATGTACCGTCTTTTGTATTGGAATACCAATATGACAAGGATTGAATTACCAAGAAGTAATGAATGTATATTTGGTCTATGATTTGGATATGTTAAATATATTAACCTAGATTTGGATGGAACTTCACGTGTGATAAATGATTTGAATGGAATCATGTGATGGTTATGGATTGAATTATGTTTAAATCATTATTTAAATTATTGATATTCTTATGATGATACTAATATTGTAAGAATGATAGGAGGGGAAGAAGAGCTTATTGAAAAAATACGGGATAAAGGCAAGGGAAAAGCTAGTTAAACTGTCAAGGTGAGTGTACTTATGATTGTTTCATATATACAAATATATGAATATAGCTCTAAGAGAAGGATTTGTTCTAGTACTTCGGTATTCAGGATTTGTTTGGATATTAAAATATCCAGGATTGTTTGGGTCTTATAATCCAAGATTTGATATTGCCAATGGGCAGAATTATTTGGGTCTTATGATCCAGGATTTGTTATTGCTAATGGGCAGAATTATTTGGGTCATATAATCCAGGATTTGTTATTGCCAATGGGTAGAACTATTGGATCTTATGATCCAAGATTTGTTATTGCCAATGGGAAGGATTGTTCAAATTTTATATCCACAAATTCGATATAGAATTGTCATCCTATTGCAGGGAAGGAGTACCTCACTAAGCTTAATGCTTACGGTTTATATTTTAACAATTTCAGGTTTGTACGCTTCCAGCTAGGATACTATATGATCGGTTACTTTGAGAGTTGCACCGTTAGAAGAGCTGGGGTTTAAGTATGGAAATTTTATCATTGTCACACTGAAGATTTTAATATACTCACACATTGCATATGTTGAGTTAGCATGGATTGAGTTGATCATAGTTAATCATAATATTGTATAATCTATAATTATGACTCTGATGTTAACTTCGTTATGGCACAAGAACAATATTATATTGATTATGCAGAAAAATATTGATAAATGAATTAAATTTTCAATGGGCTCGAGATTATGATCCAATTATTCTAATAACAAATGATTAGTATGGATATTGGGTTTGGGGTGTGACAATTACTCTCAGCAAGCTCAGAACACTCCTCTCGAAGTCAGCATGATTTTCACATCCAAATTCCATTCCAACCTTCACCTTTCATCACCTTTTTCCTCAAATTTGGTGAATTAAGTATCCTCCATCATTACCCAAGTACAAGGGCTGCTCTCCAACATCAAAGATCAAGCTCAAGATCTTCAAGAAGGTCCAACTTTCTCAACTCTCTTTAAATTCCCCTAAATTCACATTAATTTGTTTTATTACTTAGCACTTTTATTCTATCATGTGAAATATCTTAATATACCTTTTATCTAGTATTATTGTACATCTCTTATTTTCGTATAAATAAAAACCAAAAAACAAGAAAAAGAGGGTTTGGTCATAAATTCCAAACGGGAATTCTCACACCTTTCTCACAACTAAAACACTTTTTTACACACACACACACATACAAGAGAAGTCTCCGGTTGGATTTATGGGATAAACCCCACCCCTTATTTTGCATGCGAACTACGTGGACTTTGATGCTTCTATAGGCTACGTAGGCGTCTCGGGGTAAAACCCGTGACTCGAGTCATTTTTCTACTTTTTTCTCATTTTCTATTTTTTCTATATTCTTTAAACTCAATTCTCTTAAAATTCTATATATTTACATATACATATATTTGTTCTTAGTGGCGTATTATTCCATGTCCGTTATCGTTGTGTTATAACGATCAACGCGAGGATAATCGCGTAAATACTATTTTCTAATATTATTTTTTAGGAACATTCCTATGGATGACTCTCTTTATCTCATCCATGATACAAGTCGATGATTCCTGTCTCCATTAAGTATACACATGCACAAATATCACGGGGAAATAAAGGAAAATAGCAACAACCCATGAGAGACCGTTTGGGCGGAATGGGTTCCTAACACCTTCCCATTTCGTAACTTAGCCTCCACACCCTTTTCGAATCATTTTGGTTCCATATGTATCTGTATGTCTTTAGATGATGTCCTTCGGGATCGCTCCCTTTTCTTTTGTCTGTTTTGAGTAAAATAGACTCGCGACTCCATCTCTTTACATTTTTCACCTCATCAATGACTCCGGCCGAAGCTCACCGAGAGGGACGCGCGGGACCCAAAAAAAAGGGATCTTCTCCCACAGCGAGGATCAGGGATGGCCACAGTGGTGACTCCGCTGGGGATTCTCATTTTGAGGGGTAGACTCTATTTACATGAGTGTTTTATTTTTATATATCCCCCTATTTCCAAGCTCCCCTTTACTATTCATGTGTACCTCATGCTTATTCTTCTATTCACACACTTGTAGAAAATTCTTTGCGTACACTTCACACCACGTGCACCTAGGATCACATTTATCCCCATGTTGCACGCATCATCCATACTTGGTATACCATTGGTACTCATACTTTGCTCCCTGCTCGGCATGATCAATAAAGATACTCTCATCATAAGATACTGATAAGAGAATCATGCATGATTCACATAATATCACCAAACAGTATTGTGATTGACCAAATTTTGTCCAGTAACTGGAGGGTCACTTCGTGATGGGCGTTGGTCCGGTAGGGCGCAGTTAGCCTAAGTGATATGACTCTCACCTTCCAATGGCCAAGTACCTTCGATGTATATCGAATGTTTCCCCCACATCATACCCCTTGACCGAAGTCATGACGGGAGGTATATCACAGGGAACTCGTTCACATATGCCGAGTATATCGAATTCTCTCTCACACGTACTGTACCCATGAGGTATATGGTGAGGCAATTCATGTACACTCAGGTATATCAAATGTCTTGTCCACGCGTACCGATTGCCCTCAAAAAGCAAAACATATATCGTGGAAGCCTCGCCAAAGGAGGGAGCCCTTTCGATTAACCCAACCAACTGCGTACCCGCATATAGGTGTCAAGCCTAGGACACACATGTTAGATTGTGGGTTTCAACCCGAAACTTTGCCGAAATTCTAAGTCAGCCTGTCGCCCAAATTTTTGCGCATTTTTAAAATAGGACCCTACCCGTGAGCCTAGTTTCAAGTCCAGCCATAACTTTGGATATGTTACAAACCCAACTTTTCCAGGCTCGGGTCCCATCCGACATTTCACTTTGCATTTAGGAGAATCTAATCCAAGTGAGAACATAATAATAATAATAATAATAATAATAATAATAATAATAATAATAATAATAATAATAATAATAATAATAATAATAATAATAATCATGCTGAGACCCGTCTTCCAAAAACATTTCTCCCTTCTTTATCAAAAATCTAAAAATATTTCTCCTTTCTTTACCAAAAATCCAAAAATATTTTGTCTTCCAATCTCAAAAAGAAAAAAAATGTCAAAAATATTTTCATCCTTTTTTTGTGAAAAATAAATCCCATTTTATGCCTTCTCAGGTCGATCGCACGTCCTTGGCCTGGCTCCTTATTAGCTTCGGTCTTCAGTCAAGTCACCCCGGAGTTCCAACCATTCCCCTGCTACCTCTTTCGAGTTCAGTATCCATCCACTTTCCATGCAGAACACAGATCAAGTAATAGTTGTGCAGCCAGATCTGACGACAGTTTTATCTCAGCTCGTGTCCAAGATTGACAGCCTTCAGACTGAGGTCCGAGAGATGCAACGAAACCCGGTTCCTATTCCTCAAGAGCCCGAGGACTTATCCCCTCGCGCTATAGGTCCACCTGATCCTATCTGGGTTCCCGAAGAGTATCAGTACGCACCACGTGCCCCTCTTGTTAATGGGCCTAGCTTCGTATGCCAAACCTTGCCCAGCTTGGGGAAAACTTGCTTGCGATCGCTGATCCAAAAGAGGGAGAATTGAACAAGGTCAAATAAGATATCAAGATGCTAACTAAGAAGTTAGACCAAGTCCGAATCTCTGGAAATTACATGGACTACACCCACATGTCTCCTTATCCTAAGGCAAGGTTACCCGAGAAGTTCAAGATGCCGAATATCAAGAAATTCATAGGAAGTGGACCACCAATTGTCCATCTTCGCAGTTATCACTGTGCTATGACTCTCTTAGGGGATTATGAAGAAGTGATAGCACAATTGTTTTAGCAAACTTTGAAGGATAGCGCTCTCCGATGATTTTTGTCTCTCGAGGAGTCCAGAATCCGTAGTTGGGAGGATGTAGCCCGAGAATTCATGTTGCAGTACAAATATAACGAAGAGCTTGAGGTCACCCGCCATGATGTAGAGTTGCTCAAACAGAACTCTAGGGAATTAGTCAGTAACTTCATAGCCCGGTGGAGGGAAAAACCAACCACCATGACCAATCGTCCATCCGAGGAAGAACAATTCAACATAGTGAAGAAAAACTTCTTGCCCCATGTTCGAGCAACCATGAGAGGACAATAATATCCCCACTTCCGAGCTCTTATAGAAGCAGGAGTAGAAATTGAGGAAGGTCTTGGTAAAACAGAGGTTGAGCCAAAGAAAGTGTTCGATAGTTTACCCCGAGAAAATATGACAAACCTGCCAGTGGTGCAGTCTCAACCATCAACAACATCTCTCAATCGACCACTTCGTGGGCACCAAAAAGCCTCCTTATCCTAGTCCGAAAGGAATACACCAAGCTCCATGCTCCCCTCTCCAAAGTTTATCAAGCCCTATTAAATCGAAACCTCATCAAGCCCTTAGATCCCCGTCCATTGCCCAATCCACTACCAAAAAACTTCAAAACAGATGTCCGTTGAGCCTTTCACCAAACTTTAGGTCATACCACCGACCAATGCTTCCACCTCTGAAACATAATCCAAGGTCTAATTGACTGGGGTACCATTGGCCCACCATCCAATCCTAAGCCAAACACTACTCACAACCCACTCCCAAATCATGCCAATTCTATCTTCCTAGAAATGAACCCAGAATTTGATCCCTCAACTCAAATTACAGGCATACACTTTCCCAAACCTCTTCAAACTTGCCCATATTTACTCCTACACCCTATTAGCCCCACTGACCAGGTATTGTCACTCCTTACCAGAGAATGCATCATTGTCCGTACCCATTTTGAAAATAGAAGTATGGAATTATCAAAAAAGTTAAACTAACTCCTAGAGTTCGGGCTAAAATTTCCCTTATAAATGACCATTGATTGCCAGAGGTTCAGTACGTTGTTCTTGGAAGCACGAAAATGGGCCCCGAGAGTCAGATAATTGGGTGGTACCAACCGATGAAGTCAGCCTAGATGATGCTGTCCAGATCATGACAGAATTATTTAGGCGAACCAACGACATTTGTAGTATGACCGAGTTACTTAATACTCTGAAATTAGAAGGGCGCCTGGTCCCTTCACCCTTACATATCCCCACAGAATGGGAATCCCTGTATGAATAAGCCATTGAAGTTGTGGAATGCATTGACTTTACATGGAAAGACAGAATTATTACCACCGAATGGGGGGAAGAATTCGAAGATTCGAATGAAGAATAAGTTTTTGAGAAAACTGGCCCGGTAGCTGACATGTGTGGGATGATATCATTTAAGGAGCTCCTTGGAGAAATAAACAAAGTAGAATAACAACCCGAGATTGACGAAGAAATAGGGTTCATGTTCTTCCCTTCTTCAGTAAATCACATTACCAGATTAGGGAGGCATTATTAGATCCCAAGCTCACTAGCAACCAATGATAAAGGGAAGGGCTTTGAAAATCTTCCTATGAACGTCGAGGAGAGCAAGAACCTCGATAAACTGAAGAAAACTCAATCTAACATCACTCTATGGGGACTTTTCATGTCTTCCCAACCGCACATAAATGCTTTGATCAAGTGGCTCACTAGACCCACAGTTCCTCCTTCTACCACACCAAAAGAAGCGATAAATTTAGTCGAATCCTTGACCTCTACCCAAATGTGATCCTTCTCCGAAGAAGAAATCCCCATAATTGGGCCAAACCACAATCATACACTCAACATCTCCGTTAAAGCTATGGGGAAAATTGTACCACTCTCTCTTGTCGATAATGGATATGCCTTGAATGTTTGCCCATTAAGAACCTTCAAATGCTTAGAACTGAAGGAAAGTGACCTCACTCCAACCTCCGCTGTTATACGTGCCTACGATAATACTCGTCGTGAAGTTATGGGATCTATAAAACTTGTAATAGGGGATGGTCCTATAAACCCTATCATTGAATTTTAACTTATTGACATCCCAACTTGTTTCAACCTATTGCTCGGACGACCTTGGCTCCACAGCATCAAGGGTTATCTCCCCACTCCATCCGAAATTGAAATTCTTCACCGACGGACGAGTCATTACCATTTTTAGCAACAATAAAAATGCTAAGGGTGCAAGTACCAGCAATCCAATCCTTGAGATACAGCACGGGTCAAATGATATGATCCTATCAGGATTCTGAGTTGAACCACTCCTACTCCTGGCAGGGGATAATTTCAAAGAAAGGGTTTGTTCGGAATACGACCCTCGTGGCAACGTCAATGTGATCCAGATGTTCAGAAACATGCACTTCATGCTCGGACTCGGGCTAGGACAAAGATAGCAAGGGATACTTAAGCCCATTAAACTGAAGAAATCTTTCCCTCCATGTTGTTTGGAATATTAACCATCCGAACAAGAGGTCAGAATGATCCGCCAGTCTCGACCAAAGAAAAGACTAGACTACATTCAGACCATCTCAGGTGAATCCTTGAATGGATGATTCATCAAAGAGGGTGAGAACTTTCCCTTTTGCGGCTTTCTGGAACCATGGTATGACCATACAGACAAGAAGATGAAATCGGAAATGGAGATCTTTTTCCAAGATAGCTACCCATGGGTCGAAAGTTCCTAACACCATATACAACCGTTCATCAAAGATACCGAAGAGACTGAGGAAAATGACTCCGAGGACTCATTCAACTTGCAAACACTGGTGCTAGCACTCTGCATGGTTCATTCAAGCACTACATCACTGGATCCATCCCACTTGATTAAAGTTGCTGATACACCTCTCCTTAACTGGCATGCTGTGCCGGTTCTACCTGTTGAAATCCCACCTAACCCCAATGTTTACCCCATTTCTTCTTCTGTTGTCTATCCTTGCTCAAATGTAATTGAGACCTCCTTTGAGGAGGTTCTCAATGATGTTTTTCCTATCAATGAAACGAACGAAGATTTTGAGTATTTTTTGTGCCTTACATTAATTGTTTAAATTCTAATCAAACTTTTGATGATGATGATTTTGCAAATGAGCAATTCTTCACTGATCTAAATAAGGTTAATAACAAATAACATAACTGCATTCAAGTTAATGAAGAAGAGACTGTTATTATTAACCTCGAATCTAGTATCCAGCTGTGCGAGATTAGGATAGGGGCTACTCTTGACAAGCATGAGCGCGCACAACTCAAAGAATTATTGAAGGAATTAATGGATGTCTTCGCATGGTCCTATAACGATATGCCCGACATTGATCCTGAAATTTCTTAGCATGAGATCCCCACTCTTCCAGATTACTAGCCGGTTAAACAAAAGCTGAGAAAGCTCGGCACCGAATGGTCGCTCAAAGTCAAAGAAGAGGTGGTCAAACAGCTGAACGTGGGTTTCATTCGTGTGATCGAATATCCCACATGGGTAGCCAATATAGTGCTTGTATCGAAATCAGGAGGGAAAGTTCGGATGTTCGTAGACTACCGGGATTTGAACTAAGCCTCTCCAAAGGATGATTACCCACTACCCAATGTCAATATGATCGTGGAAAACACATCTAGCCATGCTCGCAAGTCATTCGTCGATGGGTTTGCTGAATACAACCAAATCAAAATGAACCCAGATCATCAATAAACAACCACGTTCATCACCCCATGGGGAACCTTTCGCTACACTGTTATGCCATTCGATCTCAAGAATGTTGGGACTACCTACCAGAGGGCTGCCACAACCATCCTGCATCATCTGATTCATAAAGAAGTCGAGGTTTATGTGTATGATATGATTATCAAGTCCAAAACTAGAGAAGGTCATGTTCCCTCTCTTCGAAAGTTCTTCGAACGATTGCGACGATATCAGATGAGACTCAATCCATAGAAATATGCCTTCAGCGTTACAAAGGGAAAACTCTTGGGATTCATGGTCAGTGAGAAAGGGATAGAAACAGATCCTGCTAGGCTAAAATCCATACTTGAGATGACACCTCCCTGAACGGAGAAAGAAGTCCATGGTTTCCTTGGGAAATTTTAATACATCATCTGGTTCATTAGCTAGCTAACCTCCATCTGTGAACCTATTTTCAAACTACTCTGAAAGGATTCAACAAAAGTTTGGAACGAGGCCTGCCAATAAGCCTTCGATCGAATCAAATAATACCTGACTCAACCTCCGGTACTCATGCCACCACAGCCTGGTCTCCTCTTGATCCTATACCTAACCATAACCGACACTGTAGATGGAGCTTTGTTAGCCCAATACCTTAAACTTTCCCGCAAAGAAAGAGCCATCTATTACGCCAGTCGTAAATTGGTCGAGTACAAAGTTAACTACACTTCTTTAGAAAAAGCATGCGCCGCGCTTGTTTGGGTCACCCAAAAGTTGCGACACTACATGCTCGCCTTCCCCATTAAGCTCGTATCCCGAATGCACCCCGTCAAGTAATTTGTTGAGAAACCCACCGTATACAGCCGAATTGGTTGATGGTTGATGCTCCTAGCCGAGTTTGATATCGTGTATGTCACACAGAAAGCCATGAAATGAAGATCCATCTATGACTACCTCGCTGACTACCCCATGGAAGAGGATGATGACTGGATCCCTGAATTCCCAGATGAAAGCATCTTCTATGCTGCTCAAGATGACCTCCGATGGAAAATTTTCTTTAATGGCATGGCCTACAAAAAGGGATATGGCATTGGGATACTTATGATCGCCCCAGATGACTCCCACACTCCCATCGCCATCAAATTGGATTTCCATTGCACCAACAACATGACTAAATATGATGCGTGTACGGTAGGCCTCAAAGTTTCTCTCAAGAAAGGTATTCAATGCCTAGATGTCTAAGGGGATTCTGCCCTCATTATTAGTCAAGTGCTCAACAAATGTAAAGTCAAGAACGAGAAACTTCAACCCTTCCATTCCCACTTAGAAGAACTAGCCTCCCAATTCCAAGACATCACCTTCCACTACATACCTCGAGCAAAGAATAACCTGGACGATGCCTTTGCTACCCTAGCCTCCATGGTCGACATGCCTGAAGGAATAACAAAGCCCCCCTTCCTGGTCCAAAAGCAAGACAAACCAACACATTGCTACCATATTAAGATCATCACCAAAAAAGATCCCGAGCTAGCCAATTATTGGTATTATGATATCTGGAACCTCCTCAAGCATGGTAGGTATCCCGAGGTTTCCAATAAGAAAGACCGGGCAACCCTCCAAAGACTGGACGCCCAGTACATCATCTGTCATAAAGAACTATTTAAGAGAAACTTCGATGGAACCCATCTACACTACATCGCAGGGGCTGACATTGAAGAGGTAATGCAGAGAATCCACAACGAGGAATGCGGGCCCCACATGAACGGTCACATGCTTACAAAGAAGATCATATGACAAGGCTACTACTAGACCACCATGATCCAAGATTTCACCGCCTATGTTCGGAGATGCCTCAAATGCCAACAGTTCTTTAACCTTCAACACCTACCTCCGTGTGAATTATACAACATTTCTTCTCCCTAGCCATTCTCCACCTGGGGAATCGACATTATGGGAAAGTTTACACCCAAGGCCTTTAACGGACATAAGTTCATTATAGTTGCCATTGATTACTTCACCAAATGGGTCGAAGCTGAGTCATATGCTGTTCTGAACGCCAAGAAAGTGGCCAAGTTCATCAAGAAAAACATCATCTTTCGATATGGGGTCCCGTACGAGCTAGTGCCAGATAACGGGATGCATTTTGAGGTAGAAGTTGCAGAAGTGGTCAACGAGTATGGGATCCAGAGACAGAAATATTCTCCCTACCGTCCTCAGACCAATGGTCCAGTTGAAGCCGCCAATAAGAACCTCAAAGCCATCATCAGTAAGATGATCGAAAGCTATCAAAATTGGGCCGACCAAATCCCATACTCCCTCTGGGGCTACCGAACCTTAATCTGAACCTCTACTGGGGCTACCCTTTACTCTTTAGTCTACGGCATGGAAGCGGTCCTACCCGTGGAACTAGAAATACCCTCGTTACGCGGCATGCTTGAAAGCAAGGTCAGTGAGGAAGACTGGCATCAAAGCCGCCTCGACGAGCTATCACTCCTGGACGAAAAAAGACTGAAGGAATTATATCACATACAAGGGTGCCATCACCGAATAACGCGTTCATTAAATAAGAGAGTCAAGGATCGCAGTGTTCGAGAAAGAAATTTAGACCTCAAATCAATAGTAGAGACCATCTGGGACCCTATAGGAAAATTCAAACCCAATTGGAGTGGCCCATACATTATGAAGAAAATCTTGTCCGGCGGTGTTTCCATGCTCATCAACTTAGATGGAGAAGACATGGCTCGTCTAGTCAACCTAGACCGTCTCAAGAAATTTTACCCCTAGTCCAAAATCTCGGCACGCTGCGACTCTTCTCATCTCCCTTCTATTCTATAAAAAAAATTAATAATAAAAAAATATCTCCATCTCCCTCTACCCAGAACTACGTGGGCCTGATCCTCTGCAAAAAAAACCATTTTCAGGAAAATTAAAAATTTTCAAAAACCCCCAGAGGTACGTAGGCAGCTCATACATCTCACATGAGCACGACCCTTTCTTTTTCACAAAAAACTATTCTTTTTTTACCTTCGAGAATGATAGTAATTTTCAACATATATTTGAACAAAAGGACTATGCATGCCTTAGCGATCGGTATAGATAATTCAAAATACAAATTTCATCAAAAGGCACAACTGGATGATCAAAAACTTGTTTATTTCGTTAATAAGAAATTACAGTGCAATTACATAAAGGAACGAATAACTCCCTTCCCCCTACCTTCCTAAAAAAGCCAAATAAAAAAAACCAAGCTTATTTTTCGGTACAAAATAAACACTCCAAGAGTCCTACCCACAACAACCAAAAGAGCCCGATTCATCATCATCATCATCATCATCATCATCATCATCATCATCATCCTGGGGTCCCCAAGCTTCCCCTTCCTGAATAGAGTGCCGAGGACGCTCCATGGATCGATAAGCTCGAACCAGCCTTGGAAAAACTACCACACCTCCCTCCATGGTATCAGATGAGGAAAGCCACATTTTTCCAGTCTCCATTTCAAACATATTGCTGGACACTTGCCTCCACAACCACTTATATAATCCCCAGGGATGTGCCAAAATCTCCCAGTAGACTGAGAGGGACGGGACGACGGATGTCGAATCTCCCACAAAGAGCCAAGTCGCATCCGCAGACGCTTTGCCAAATATTCTACCAGAAATAAGTCTAGTGTCCGAGGTGGCACAACCTGCTGCCAGCCAAATTGACATAGAAGTCGCCAAGGGAAATAGAAAGAGGTCTATCTAAGACAAACTAGCCAGACATACGGGTATTCTCCCAATTCCAGAATAGGCATCAGCTGTCCCCACCAAGGTACTGACCAGTACAGATTTAGAGCCCCATGATCCACGAACCAGTTCACCCAGATCTCAATATCCAGGCTAACACTGATCAAATGGAGCGAAAAGAAGTTGGGTACAACCGACAAAGGGTATTCCGGAGGAGTCACCAGGTGGAATCTTTCAGACAACTACATGAACAACATCACAGGGCTACCCCTCAGAAAGTCAAAATGACCTTCTCGCCAGGCATCTAAGACATTCAAAGTCTCTTCCAGTATCACCGGTGCAGGATTGCGATGGTAGGATATCCATGAAGTAATAGATGCAAGTTGGGGGTCCACCAGCAGTTCCCCAATCCCCAGCAGCAATTTTGAAACCAAGCCCAGAACGACAACTCTGGCATATCCAGCATCACCAACCTCCTATAAATGCATGAACCGCAACACTGTCGGAAGAGAAATCATACCTCCAGCCACCAGTGATCTGGCCGCTGAGCGCGAAATACAAAGAAGCCCGACCAATAACTCCCAAGGAGAACGAGAAAACTCAGCAACATCGAGAGTTATCCCCAACATGGCAGAAAATTCCTCATAAGTCAAACAAACTTCTTCCAAGCCTAAGCATAATACATGGTCTTCGGGGTACCATAATTGTATCACCTCCAGCAGTACGTTCCACTTTATGGGACAATTACTCCATAAAGAAACTCGATGCATGTTGTAGGCATCGTAGTCGACGTTGTAGGAGCACATCGCCTCCAAAGTCTCGAGGTAGTTGGCAAAATCAACACTACCAGGGAGAGCCATCTCACAGAAAAGAAGAGTAAGAATGTGAAGGTGTGAGGAAAACACTCCACTCTTACCCCTCTTTTATACTTAACCCCCCCCCCCCCCTCCCCCACAAAGGACATAACCTCTACAGAAATCGAAAGAAATCCTGCCCATAAGGTACCAAAGGCTGAAGAGGGTACCAATAAAAGCTTTGAATTGATGGGACTAGACTGACCTACTGATAGGCAGGACAAGGTGCTTGCCGATCGGCAACCCCCTACTTTTGGAAATTTTCCTTTATCATCTTTTATCAAAATTCAAAAAACTCAAAATAAATTGATATTCTCAACAGAATTTCAAAAATCCCCTTTTCATCTTTATATAAATTCTCATTTTGAATAAAACATTCTTTCAAAATCCCAAATATATTTATTTTTTACGGTCTCAACAGCAAAGTAAAAAGCGCATGTGCGTGCATTCATTCATCATTAACAGAAGATAATAAAAAAACTACATTGCATTGCATAGATATGTTTCTGTGTTACATCATTTTTGAAGGAAAATAAAGAAAATAAAAAAAATGGGACTCAACCCGAACCCACATTCTCTCTCTCACCTAATCTTCACCTCTCTCTCCAAAAATCTTCCACCCCTGCGAGGTGCTCTCTTTCCCCGGCGACGAGATGAAGCATCACCGCTACCTGAACCTGAATCCTCCCCGGATGAGGCAAACGACACCAAGCAAGAAGGAATAGGAACCACATCCCGAATATGGGCAGTCATCGAAGATATTCAGTCCCTAATATCCCTAAGCCAAGTGGTGGACACCTGGATGTGCTGCAAGAAAAGGAAGAATCAGTGTCAAGCATAAAAGATCAAAAGAAACCAAAAAGGAAGGAAAAGAAAAGAGTAGAAAAGATATACCTCAGGGCGAAAAACCTCCTCTGTCAAGCCCAACTCCTCCGGTTCCATTACATGAGGACGATGCAGCATAGGCACCGTCCCTCCATCAGCCCGCCGGATATTGTATGAAGGAGTATGAAGCCACACAAATGGAACTTCTGATGTCGCCGCCGCCACAGATGTCGAAGGACCGCCACCGCTGTGGGACGACCACACTGGCCAACTCGAACTCGCAGGAGGGAAGGGCGGTGCATCATATATGTTTGACGCCATTAGCCAGCTCGTCACAAAGTCCATATAATCATATGACACACCTGTATCGGTATACAACAGGTAGGACTCGCCAATCATCATCGCGATCCTCGCATCCTCTGGCAACAGCCGCTCCCGCCTTATAGACATAGGGGGCCTCGCAGGTGGTACCACCACCTCCCCCTCATCAATCTGTCGGACCACCCTATCCTCGAGATACCAAGAGTGACCAAACTCATGCGCCAGCAAATGCCTCATCTGCGAATTTACTCCAGTCAACCCCGTGTCCTGAATAGTCATCCCCCAAGGGTAAAAGGTCACCTGAAAAATCCCTAGAAAAATATAAGGAAACATAGAATCAGAGCACACAAAGGTCTCAAGGTAGTCCAAAATTTCGTGCCACTGCCGAATGGCACCCTCTATATCATGCCGATCAGCACCCTTTTAAACTTTTGTACAAGAAATTCCCAAAAAAATACCAGAAGATCCTGAAAAATCCTCAGAAAATTCCTAAAAATCTTAGAAAGGATTTAGAACATTCTCACCGAGAAAATTTCATACTTCCTCAAGAAGAACCCCTATTTCCCCAGCGAAACTCTCAAAAGACAAGCGAATCTCTCCCCGGTAACGTCCCTAGAGGACCTCCAAAATATCCAAAACTTCAGGATCATTTCCTATTTCCCATTGATCTCAATTTTCCTTGAGAAATGCATCCAAACCTGGGACCACCTAATTATTTCCTTATCACTCGGCTCCCCAGCTCAAATCAAAATCATAAGGTAATTTCCCCGGCAGAGTTCCTCGAGAACATCTGAAACTTAAGCTGGCAGAATTGGCTTCGACCCGCAGAATTGGTTATCCCCAACTTAAGCCTGTAGAATTGGCTTTGACCCATTGAATTGGTCATCTCACCTTAAGCCCATAGAATTGGCTTTGACTCGCAGAATTGGTCATCTCACCTTAAGCCCGCAGAATTGGCTTCAGCCCCAACTTAAGCCCGCAGAATTGGATTCGACCCACAAAATTGGTCAAATTCAAACTTAAGCCCGCAGAATTGGCTTCAACCAGTAAAATTGGACATTCTCAACTTAAGCTCACGAAATTGGCTTCGACCCGCAGAATTGGTCATCCCCAACTTAAGCCCGTAGAATTGGCTTCGACCCGAGGAATTGGTCATCTCAACATAAGCCCACAGAATTGGCTTCGACCCGTAGAATCGGTCATCTCACCTTAAGCCCGCATAATTAGCTTCGACCCATAGAACTGGTCATCTCAACTTAAGCCCGCAGAATTGGCTTCGACCCGTAGAATTAGTCATCTCATCTTAAGCCCGTAGAATTGGTCATCTCAACATAAGCCCGTAAAATTGGCTTCGAGCCGCAGAATTGGTCGTCTCAACTTAATCCCTCATAATTGGCTTCAACCCGTAGAATTGGTCATCTCACCTTAAGCCCGCAGAATTGGCTTCGACCTGCAGAATTGGTCATCCCCACCTTAAGCCCGTAGAATTTGCTTCCACCCGCAGAATTGTTCATCTCACCTTAAGCCCAAAGAATTGGCTTCGACCCGCAAAATTGGTCATTTCAAACTTAAGCCCGTATAATTAGCTTTGACCAGCAGAATCGGTCATCACAACCTAAGCCCTCAAAATTGTCTTCGACCCACAGAATTGGTCACCCCCATCATTGATATAGGTCCTCAGAATTGACCTAAATCTTTCCTTTAATACCATCCCCAGCATGCCCCTTTAAGCCCTTATAATTAGCTTCGACCCACAAAATCGATCACCCTCATCTCCAAGCCCCCGGAATTGGCTTCGACCCGCAGAATCGATCACCCTCATTTTCAAGCCCTCAGAATTGGATTCGATCTGCAGAATTGGTCACCCTCATCTTCAAGCCCTCAGAATTAGCTTCGACCCGCACAATCGGTCACCCTCATCTTCAAGCTCTCAGAATTGGCTTCGACCTGTAAAATTAGTCACCCTTATCTCCAAGCTCTCAGAATTGGCTTCGACCCACAGAATCGGTCACCCTCATCTTTAATCCCTCAAAATTGGCTTTGACCCACAAAATTGGTCATCCTCATCCTTAGGTACTCAGAATTGACCTCGAACCTCCGGTCATCCTCTTTCAAAGGCATCATGTGGTGTCCATTCGATGGATATCGTTTGTTCCAAACTTACCCATCGATGGGCTCTGTGAACACCCCATTCTAATACCCCATAACCTATCCTTAGGTCCCTAGCACCTCCCTTCATCATTGCAAACCCAAGTCATACCCCGATTGATGACCTAAAGGCCATTGGGCACTCCCAGGCTCCATTTGACCAAAAGTCAAACCCTTCATCTCGAATGAGAATGAATGAATCTTCAAAGGGAACTGAATCCCCTTTCCAACGGTCTGTCCCACGCCCGATTCTGACTTACCAAGCGGACGAATGACCCGTTTTCCCCCAAAACTCGATTAGGATATCAGTAGACACTCCCAGACTCCATTTGACCAAAGTCAACTCTTCAGCTTGATCGAGACTGAATGAATCTTCGAAGGGTACTGAAACCCCTTTCTAACGGTTCGCCCCATGCACGATTCTAACTTATGATACGGATGACTGATCCGTTTTACTTCGAAATGTCATCGAACTCTTCTAGGACCCGGTTGATAAAAGTTATCTCCTCGAACTAGGTCAAACTCTTTGGAATGTTGAAATAAATATCCTAACCTTTCCAACGGTTCGCCCCATACGCGATTCTGACTTACCATGCGGACGAATGATCCATTTGCGTAAGAATTTTCCCCGTCCAAAGGACCGATGAGCTCTTCCGAGTCACATTTGACCCAAATTCAACTCCCGAACTTGGTAGAAGTCTAAGTACTTTCAAAGGTCTCTGAAGTAACTTCCCAACGGTTCATCCCGGGCGCAATTCGGATCAATGATTTGCGCTCTACAACCGATTTTCCAAACGAACCTAAAAGAGACTTCCAAATGGCAGGTCCTAAACCCTGCCTATTGGTAATGTTCCTAAACACACCTGTCAATTGGAAGGACCAGGGCTATGATGATCAGCAATGCCCTGGGCCTATAAAAAGGAGGGCCTAACCTCATTCCAAAAGAGGAAGATCAGAGATCCATTACTCTCAGCAAGCTAAGAAAACCCCTCTCAAATTCAGCGTGATTTCCACATCCAAATACCTTTCCAAACTTCACCTTTCATCACCTTTTCCCTCAAATTTAGTGAATTAAGTATCCTCCATCATCACCCAAGTACAAGGGCTACTCTCCAACATCCAAGATCAAGCTCAAGATCTTCAAGAAGGTCCAACTTTCTCAACTCTCTCTTTAAATTCCCCTAAATTCGCATTAATTTGTTTTATTACTTAGCACTTTTATTCTGTCATCTCACATATCTTAATATACTTTGTATCTAGTATTATTGCCCATCTCTTATTTTCATATAAATAAAGCCCGAAAAATAAGAAAAAGAAGGTTTCCTCATAAATTCCAAACGGGAATTCTCACACTTTTCTCACACCTTTCTCATAACTAAAACACTTTTTTTACACACACACACACATACAAGAGAAGTCCCCGGTTGGATTTATGGTATAAACCCCACCCCTCATTTTGCATGCGAACTACGTGGACTTTGATGCCTCTATAGGCTACGTAGGCATATCGGGGTAAAAAACGTGACTCGAGTCCTATTCCTACTTTTTTCTCATTTTCTAGTTTCTCTATCTTCTTTAAACTCAATTCTCTTAAAATTATATATATTTACATATACATATATTTGTTCTTAGTGGCGTATTATTCCATGTGTGTTATCGTTCCGTTATAACGATCAACGCGAGGATAATCGCGTAAATCCTATTTTATAATATTATTTTTTAGGAACATTCCTATGGATGACTCGCTTTATCTCTTCAATGATACAAGTTAATGATTCCTATCTCCACTACGCATACACATGAACAAATATCACGGGGAAATAAAGGAAAATAGTAAAAACCCATGAGAGACCGTAAGGGCGAAATGGGTGCCTAACACCTTCCCATTTCGTAACTTAGCCTCCAGATCCTTTTCGAATCATTTTGGTTTCGTATGTATCAGTATGTATTTGGATGTTGTCCTTCGGGATGGCTCCCTTTTCTTTTGTTTGTTTTGAGTAAAATAGACTGGAGACTTCATCTCTCTACATTCTTCACCTCATCAGTGATGCCGGTCGAAGCGCTCCCGAGAAGGACGCGCGAGACCCAAAAAAAAGGTATCCTCTCCCGCGATGTGAATAAGATGATATCATCTTCAAAAGAAAAGTGGTTAGGTTTAGAACCTCGAATGGGAATTTTGAAGTTCTTAAAAGAAGCTTAGGAGTGGGGATTATTTACGTTTCTAGATCATGCCTATGCCATGATAATAAATATACCAGGGGATAGAGGATCACCCTGATTAAGACCTCTTTTAGACTTGAAAAACATTTATGAGCTCCATTTATTATAATTGACAACTAATTTTTTGACAACACCCTCTAAACCATATCTAGCCCTCTTTTATTGAATTCCAATTTCCTCATCACCTGAATTAGAAAGTGCCAGAAATTAAGCATGTTGAACGCCTCTTGAGCAACGAGAATATTTTCAGCAATATCTGTACCTTTTATAAAGACACACTAGTTAGTAGAGATAATATGAGGGAGAATTCTACTAACCCTACTAGCCAAAACTTTTGTAAATTTTTAACAAAAATATACATAAGCTTATAGGACTCTTGTCATTGAAAGTTTTGAGCTTATCAAATTTGGGACAAGAGCTATAAAAGTAGATGAGACAATTTTTGGCAACTCTAAACCTGAAAAATATCCCCAAAAGTTTGTCTAATCCATTTAGTCAAGTGGTATTTAAGGTTCTTGAGATTAAGAGCCACTGCATAAATCAGGCTTGGAGAAATATTTTCCTTCTAAGGCTTTTGAACTACCTCCATAAATGAATTTTTCTTGGTCTAGAAATTAAGAAACGTGAAAGGATTCTTAATTAAGTCAATAGCATTCTTCATTTCCATTATAATAGGAGAATGCTCAAATGCTACCTTATTCAAGTGGGAGATTTTTATATTAAACACCAAATGCATCAGATCTGCATTTGTTAAAGCTATATCCAGCATATTCCATATTCTTAAGTCCTCTTCCCTTTTGTTGAACCAAGTGTAAGAGGAACCGTTGTAACCTAAGTCTTTAAGGTTGTTTATCTCCATGAACTCAATAAATTCTAGAGAAGAGTTTTGATCTATTCGATTCCCCCCAGCTTTCTCCCATGAAAAAACAACTATATTAAAATCCCCACACACTAGACATGGGTCAAATATCTGTAAATCTAATAAATTCCTCCAAAGGTCTCTTCTTTCAATTTTGGTACATTTAGCATACACAAAACTGCAGAAAAAGCTATGAGGCATCTGCTGAAATTGAGTTGAGACTGTCAAGGCTTGATCCATGCTAGCCACTACATCACATTTCATCTCACCTTAAACAAATAATCAAATGTTTCTATTATAATTATAAAGAGAATAATTAAACCCCAATTTCATCATGAAATTAGCTATTGCTTCCCTCTTTTACTTAGGATCCAAAATAGCTGAAACTAAAATTTTATGAATCTTGATCAATCTTTCAAGCCTTCTCGTAGCACCTTTCTTTGTAATTCCTTTGACATTCCAAACTAGCACATTAACCATTGAGACATATCATCATGTTTACCTTTAGAATTTGACCATACATGCATTTTATGAGAACCTCCCTTCGTTATAATTCGAATAGGGGACAATGACACGGACCAGTAAATAAAATGTATAGGATCAGCTACTAGACTATATGTATTCTTCCTTTGCCCCTTATTTTTTCTCCTGACTATAATGAATTATTCCTCCTTAATTCTTCCAACATCGGTACCCTACTCAAAATTGCAATTCCCATCAATATCACCCTCTTCAATAGCAACTATTGGATCACATATATGAGACTGACCGTTTTCAACCTGCTTGTCTTCTTCAATAGAAAGGTTGTGTAACTGCCTTCACTAGCACATTTTCTAAAGTTTTAACTGGAGATTTGACTTGTTACTCACTAGATTTTCGAAAATACTCTTGGTTATCAACTTACAAATCGTCCTGAGAAAGACTGGGGTAATTATATTGGCTTTCTCTACAACTTCTACTGCAACTTACTTATCTTCCTGGGCTTGAATAAGGGGACATGTTGCCGCTTTCTCAACAATTGCTGCTGAAGTTTATTTTTTAAAACTCCCCATGATCCATTCTTTTATGGCTTCTTTTGGTTGAGTTAAGGCTTCTTGCTGATTTTTCTTAATTATATTCTTTGATGCACTTCTTTTACCTTTTTCTTTATCTTGAAACTTATACTACTCTTATTTATAAACCTTCTTTAAACAAAAATGGAAATAGTCAGAGATGTTTTCATATTCAAAATGTTGTCAATAACCAATGCATTTATCACTGTTGCCAATCCTAAATGTAAGGACTTTGTATAGATCAATCTCTACATAAATCCTAGCTAAACTTGGTATTACTAGAGAGGCTATTGCGATATCAAGTTTAAGAGGCATGCCCACCGCATTCACAATTGAAAAAATAATTTCTTTATTGTAAAGATGAATAGGTATCAATCAAAGTTGATCCAAATAGGAGCTAACGTGGATTCAATATCAGGGTGAAAATCTGGAGTCCATTTGAAAACACGCATTAGAAACCTCTGAATGAACCAAGTTTCTCTTAACCATACCGTGTGAAAGTCTTCCTTATGAAACAATCTTATGAGAATGTTCTTTTGATCAATCAACCCCATATTAAATGTTTCTTTCAGACGAAGGGAAGATAAAACCTTATGAATATCATTAATGGAAGGCCTTACATGAGAAAATTTACCAACAAAAGTGAACTTGAATGGGGCTGCATGTTTTTTAATATCTTCATTCGTGAAATTATTGTAGGTTTACCTTTGTAGTTGTCAACTTCCTTCAAAGATATAGTAGAGGATGATTGATTCCCTACTATAAAAGAAAATGATTTGGATGGACGAATTGGGTTATGGGAATTAAGAGGTGGAGGTATGGTGATTTCCTCCACGTTGGAGGCAGTAATAGCAGCCATACAACCCTAGGTCTCCCTAGGTTTAGAGAGAGAGAGAGAGATACAACTTATGGATGATTAAAAAAACTCTTCTATGTTCCGCTTCATACTGGCCCACCAATATTGTCGCCTCATAACATGGTACATCTTATCCCCTCCGAAATGCACCAAAAATCGTGAACCGTGCGCCTCATCTATAAATGCACATCATAGATCCTCGTCATCTGGGATAATCAACCTCTCATTAAAGCATAAGTTACCCTCAGAACTGACTAAGTAAGACTCCATTGAACTCTCTAATAACTGATCAATACTCCTGACAAGATAGATTCCCTATTCGTGCCTTTATAACCCTCAAAATGGTGTCGAGTGTAATGATCATCACTGTTATGTACGCCCGGACTACCTCATGCCTCTGACGAAGATCATCCCACTTTGCCTTCCACACTGCTATTAACTGCCCTAATAACATGCGGCTCATTGTATCTGCCACAATATTAGCCTAACCCAGATGATACAGGATATCAAATTGGTAATCCTTCATGAACTCAAGCCACCTATACTGCCTCATATTTACCTCCTTCTATGTGAAAAGATACTAAAGTGACTTGTGGTCCATGAATAATTGAAATTTCTCCCCCAGAAGATAGTGCCTCCAAATCCTCAAGACAAAAATGATTATTTCTAACTTCAAGCCATGACTTGGATAGTTTTTCCCATGGGGCTTAATCTTGCAAGATGCATAAGCCATGGCCCAATCCGCCTATTGTAGAATCCCCCCAGGTTCCTATAAGGATGCATCGATAAAATAAAGTACTCCATTTCTCCCCTAGGCAATGAGAGCATTGGTGATGAATTTAATATGTGATTTATCTCATCAGAAGTAAATTAATAATGGTCATCCCATACAAAAAGCAATCCCTTATGAGTCAAATTCATCAGGGGACCTGCAATCTTCAAAAACCCCTCAATAAACCTATGGTGGTATCCTACTAATTCCCAAAAATTGTGCACCTTCATTAGTCTCATGGGATGACCACACTACCTTACCATTAACACTATAAAACACATTCTAGGATTCCCCAAGCACCTCCTTAGGTCCCTAGCACTCACTCGTTCACCATAAACCCTAGGTCATATTTCAAGCACCAATGTAAAGCCCATCGGGCACTCCTGGGACCCATTTGACTCCAATCAACTTTCATGTTTGAGAAAAATCTTCATGAATCGTCAAAGGGATCTAAATATCCTTTCCAACAGTCCACCCCGTGCACGAATAGGCCTTACGGTGCACATGAACGCTCCATTTTACTATAAAAAATAATCTACAGGCCACCGAGCGCTCCCAGTTCCAGTTTGGATCCGATTAACTTCCTTGCCTAAGAAGACGATGAATGAATCTTTGAAGGGCTCTAAATCCCCTTTCAAATAGTCTACCCATGCATGAATCGGCTTACAGTTTGGAGGAATGATCCATTTCACCCTAAAAAATAATCCAGAGGCCATCGGGCACTCTCAGGCCCCGTGCAACTCCGATTAACTCTTCTTATTGAATGAAGTTGAATTAATCTTTGAAGGGATCTGAATACCCTTTCCAAGGTCAACCTTGTGCATGAATTAGCCTTATAGTACTGAAAAATGACCCATTTTACTCTAAAGGGTCATTTGGCACTTTCGGGCTCCGTTTGACCTTGATCAACTCTTCGAACCAAATAAAGCTAAATGAAATCTTCAAGGTCTTTGAAAACCCTTTCAAGTGGTCCATCCCGTGCATGAATCAGCCTTATGGTTCGAACGAATGATCCATTTTCCTCCAAAAATTTCATGTCTTGTGACTAACGAGTGCTTTCGGGATCCGTTTGACCTCGGTTAACTCCCAAACCCGGGAGTATTTTAATAGATTCTTAAAGGGCTCTAAATACCCTTTCCAATGGTCCACCCCGTACGAAACCCTAACTTACAGTTCATATTCTACGACTAATTTTCCAAAAAACCTACATAAAATTGTTAAATGTAACCCCCAGGACCCTGCCTATTGGCAGTTTGTTTGAGGTTCTATGGCGATAGTCAGGTCAAGTGATACGTCATGAATATTGCATTTTCCACCCATTAACTTATGCATTTTTAGCCCCCTCGGGTACCGTAATTTCTATAATTATGCTCGTTAATTAGACAACCTCCATTTTATGCGCTAACATGTTATTTGAGGTATTATTGAGTGTTTGTAGGTGCTATGGGCTTAGTGAGAAGTTTTGTTGCATTCCGATAAAGTTTCATAAAATTTTGCATGTTCAGGGTCAATTTGGTAATTTCACACTTCAGCAGTTTTGCTCAAACTAGTCACGTAAGTTTTAGCTCTCGGGCCAAGCTTCGCGTGACCATGAACGGTGCTCAAATTGGTGTCCGAACGAAGAAAAAATGGGTCTTTAATCGGAGAATAATGTTAAGGGATTTAATTTATATTTTATTAATATACTAACAATTTAATTAATGGCGTCCATGTCCCTTTGTCTTTTACCCACTTTTTGCAGCAAACTTCAAATGCAAATAGCCATTTTGACTTTGTGCTCGGGTTTGGATCGGATCTTACTTTCATCCAAAATTGGAGCTTTTCGTTCGAAATTGGAGCTTGGGTCGCATGTGGATATGGATGCGGGTCATGTGGCTCGGGATCTCGGAGTACCCATTTTGGGCACTTCCATGTTTTGGGCACAACAATGGTGGAACTCGTGGGTCTCTACTATGGCATCTTTGGTCCATTTCTATGATCATACACGCATATGGCAGGTCCCAAGAATTGAGTTGCAGCGCCAAATCAGTTGCAGGTCTTTGGCTTGCCATAGCTATGGAAACTGCATGGTCGTAGGTTCCATGGAATCATGCAGGTCTCGGGTAGTTATGCAGTAGGTCTATGGCAGGTCTTGATCATGGTAATTTGTAGTTTGGTGGCTTATTAGTTTGGTGCTACAAACGTAAATGGGTCTTGAAGTTGGCCATTTTTGGCTGAATTGGATGGGTTGAGAGAAGATTGCAACCTATAGATGTGAATCGATTCGTACCTTTGCGAATTGATTCGCTTAGAGACAGTGTTGAACTTTTCAGTACCAAATCGATTCGGACTCCGTCGAATCGGCCGGCATTTATGTCAATCGGCGGAAGACTCACGCATACTGGGAGGGTACAACTGAAAGGGACGGACTCGATCGAACGGCCAACCACTTGCTATTTTGGTAGGAGATGAAATCCAAAAGACCATTCATTATTAGCGTGTATTAGATTGGCCCGAGTGCGTAATACACCAGTCGAGATTCGCTATGAGGCAGTGCTCAGGTCCCCTGTTTCTTCCTGTTTTATCCGAGATTTTTGAGCTGCTATTCCCCTTTCCTTTTTCTTATTTATTTTCTCTTTTTCTTTTATTAGTTAATTGAAGACTTATCCCCTTAATTTTACTTCTTTTCCTTTTTTATTTATTTCTTTTTCCCACTTAGTATAAAAAGAACACTTGGTCTATTTTTGTGGGAGATAAGTGTTTAACTTTTTTTTATCTCTTAAGTAGTTTTAGGTTAGGGTTTCTACACTTTGGGGTTTATTTATTGGAGTTACCCCTCTCCTCCACCATTTATGTAAGTCTTCTACTACTTTTCTTCTCCTTTGTCCTTTTCTTGCTTTATTTCCATGCTTAGTTATTATTTCAAGCCTAGATAAATTAGTTTAATTGTAGTTATTTCTTGTTTTAATTATTAATTTGTTGTATAATTAGTTTACTTGTGTGAAGTGAGTAGTTAAATAGGGTTTTGGTCATGTGTCCGCCATTAATGGGAGTTGAGCTCCAAAAATTAGTTTCTGTGTAAAATCGTATTTAATTGAAACCTCGCGTATTAAAATTGAGTTATTATGCGTTTAACTTTCTTTGTCACGTAACATTAGTGTTTATAGAGAAAACCCGATTTTAATCCGTGTGTGACCATTTACTGTTAAATGTTTTATCTCGCAACTTTCAGTTAAATTTCTTCTTGCGTGATGTTTATGATTAACTAAAAATACTCGGTCAAATGCTTTCGAACCAAAATCCTAATTATTAGTTGTTTAGCCCATGGTGGGTACGCGATCCCGATTCTTGTTTAATTAATATTATTTAGATTTAACTTCTTAATTTTTTCCCTTTCTTTTAAACCAAACCATATCACCTTTTACACTTTTATTCTTAAAATAATAAATCGATTATAATCTATACGACAGTACTTGTCTGCGGATTCGATCCCTACTTGACTCTACACTTCCATTTAGTGTACCAAGTTGTGGTATTTGTTTTGTATAGGGTGTAAACACCCAACGAATAAACAAGCTATGCTCACCCACTTCTACCATATTAAACTCGTTATCGATGAAGATTTGGATATGGTCGGGTTATGGTACTATGGAATTTGGCGCCTGCTCAAACATGGTTGGTATCTCTAAGATGCTGATATGAAAGACCGTACAACCCTTCGCAAATTTTCTACCCGATACACCATCTGCCACAAAGTTCTGTTCAAGAGAAACTTCGATGGAACCTATTTTCACTACATAGTAGGGGTTGATGTTGAAGAAATAATGCAGAAGATCCACAGTGAGGAATAAGGGACCCACCTGAACGGTCATACACTTGATAAAAAGATCATCCGTTAAGGGTAATATTGGACCACCAAGGTTCAAGATTACACTGCCTATGTTCGAAGATGCCTCAAATGCCAATAGTTTGCCAATATCCAACACTTGCCTCCTTGAGAACTATACAACGTGATCTATCCCTATCCATTCTCCACCTAGGGCATTAACATCATAGGGAAGGTTACTCCCAAATCTTAAAGAGTCACAAATTCATCCTGATTGCCATTGATTACTTCACCAAATGAGTCGAAGATGAATCATACGCTGTGCTGAATGCCAAGAAAATGGTCATGTTTGATCATCTGTTGATACGGAGTTCCCCATGAGTTAGTATCAGATAATGGGCTCCACTTCAAAGCTGAGGTCACAGAACTATTCGATGAGTACGGTATTCAGAGACACAAATCTTCTCCTAATGAACCCAAACCAATGGTGTGGTTGATATCGCCAATAAAATCTCAAAATAAAAATCAGCTAGATGAATAAAAGTTATAGAAATTAGGCCTATCATATACCTTATGCCCTCTGGGGCTACCGCACTTCAATCAGAATGCCTACTAGGCCTACCACATATTCTCTAGTGTACGGTATGGAAGTGGTCTTACACGTTGAGCTAGAAATTCCTTCCCTCTGCGTCATGCTCGAGAGAAAAGTTAGCGAAGAAGAATGGCATCAGAGCCTCTTCGAGGAATTATCACTCTTGGATGAAAAGAGTATGAAGGCTCTATGTCATATACAGGGATACCATCGTCGAAAAGCACGATCAGTCAATCGAACAAACAAGGATCGTCGTTCTTAGGAAGGAGAGATTTCCCACCCTCAAAAAAATCATAGAACCCATCTGGGACACCAGAGGGAAATTCAAACCGAATTGGAGAGGCCCCTACATTGTGAAGAAAATTCTCTTAGGAGGCACCGCTATGCTCATGGACCTCGATGGAGAAGAGATGGTGCATCCAGTCAACCTGGACCGTCTTAAGAAATTTAAGCCTTAGTCCAAAATCTCGATGCTCTACGACTATTTACATCCCCCTTCTATTATATATAAATAAATAATATTCATTTCCCCTACATGGGACCTGTTCCTCTCAAAAATATTTTCTTTTCAAATTGAAACTCATGAAAATTTTTAAAACCCCCAAAGGTATATCGGCATCCCATACGCCATACATGGGCCCGATCCCTTTACTTTTCATAAAATGATATTCTTTTCTAACCTCTGAGAATGGAGGTCCAATTTATCATTTACATGAACAAAAGAATTATGTATGGCTTATCGATTGGTATAGATAAATCAAATGCAAAACTCATCAATAGGCACAATAAAATATGATCAAAATCAACTTTTATTTCTAAACAAGGAATACAAGATTGTTACATGAAGATCAGTAAAGGGAGTTAAGAAAACCACCCCCTTCCACTCACTAAACCATTCTTAAACATACCTAATAATTACCAAGCTACACAAAAATCATTCCAAAACCCAAGAAACACAAAACACCAAAATTACCCTAGCTTCACAAAAAATCACCCAAGCTTAATAAGACATTTCCTTCAGATTTCTGGCAGCCTCGCGTCGTTATTATTCTCGACCCCTGGAGGTCCCCAAGTCTCCTTCTCCTGGTTAACACTCCACAAGTGCTCCAAGGAGGGGTACGCCCTGATAAGCCTAGACAATACCACAACACCTTCGTCCATGGTGTCGAAGGCAACGAACCACCTTTGACCAGTCACCTCCTCCATGATTTTGTCTATTGCCCGCTTCCATAACCACTTCAGGTAGTCCCCAGACACATGTCAGGTCCCTCCTATAGATTATGACAAATGGGTAGATGGTTGACGGCACTGCCACAAGGATCCCAACATCATCTATAGTGATTCAGTCAAATCTTTCATCTTGAAGAAGTTCGTTATGCGAGGGGGAAAAATTTATTCCCACTCGATTTAGCAAATAAGCCTTCAGGGGAAATAGAAGGAAGTCTAGTGAAGGTCAACCAATTGTACATACTAGTACTCTCCAAGATGTAAAAGATGTTGCAAGTCTCCCCACCATGGCACCGAACAACGAAGACACCAAGATCTATATTCCACAAACTAGTTCATCTAGTTCTCTAATGATGGGAAAAAATGAAGAAAGTTCGGACAAAGAAATTAGGCACACTCTCCAAAGGATGCTTTGAAGGGGACGCCAAATGAAACCTCTCTGGAAGTCACATGAACAATATTACCAGGCTCCCCCTCAAAATGTCGAAGTGACCCTCTTTATAAGCATTCAGACCATTTAGGGTCTCAACCAGCATAATCGTTGCAGGATTATAGTGGTAAGACATCCATACCGTTATTGTAACCACTTGTGGATCTGCTATCAAGCCCTTGCCACCAGCAAAAGCCTCAAAATAAGGCCCGAGGAGATAGCTCCAACAAAGACAACATCCTCAAAACCCCTCAAGCTCATTGAATACGTAACTGCCTGAAGAGAAATCTCTTTAGTAACCAACGGTCAAGTTACCGAAGGAGAAATGTGGAGCAACTCCGCCAAAAATGCCCGGGGAGAAGGAGAAAAACTGGGCATAGTCGTCTCCACACTAGGGCTGACCCCCAACATGGTCGAGAATTCTTCATAGGTAAGACAAACCTCGTCCAGGCAAAAATGGAAGCCATGATCCTCAGGGTACTAGAAATGTACCGATGTCGCTAACAAGTTCCAGTGTACGGCTTGATTACGCCATAGAGAAATCTAGCGTATGTTGAAAGCATCATAACCCACATTTTATAGGCACATGGCCTCCAGACCATCAAGGTAAGAGGATAATTATTCATACATGGGAAGTTCAATTTGGGTAATATGAAATGAGAATCAAGACGAGAAATGTGGGTATTATAGGAGAAAGCACATCCCATACCCCTCCTTTTATACTCAAAATCCTTGGCAAAAAATAAAAACTCTGGAAACATGATTAATTCTCAGCCCTACAGGAGTAAACTAATGTTCAGGATAGTGCAATCAAATCCTAGGGATGATTTTACTTGACCCCCATGACTATAGGTAGGTCAAGGGGCAAGCCGATAAGCACACCCCCCTTTTATTTTGGAAAATTCCATCTTTCTTCTTTTATCAAAATCAATTTCCAGAAGAAAAAAACATTATTTTAAAACATTACCCCCGGGTCATTCCTTTTCAATTACTCGTTTTCTCCATTTTATTCTCCTTGAAAAATCATTTTCATTCTTAAAATAAATTCTTACTCGAAAACCTTTTCCCTGAGTTAATTGCTTTTACTCCCTTTTTCCTAAAATAATAATAATAAATATTTTGCCTTCCAAATCCATACTTATCTCTGTCATTGCATAAAATTAACAATCTCAACAGAAAGTTAAAAGCACATATCAGATAAGTCACTAAATCAAGAAAAATGCCAAAAAAGAAAATGCATAATTTTCATATATATTTTACTTCACTTGGTTATATTTTACAAGTAGAAAAAAATTGAAAAATACTAACGGGACATCACCTGAACCCTCAACTTTCCCTCTCAACCCCCGCAGTGGATGCACTTTCCCCGGTGACGAGTGATGGATTATCCACTTCTAGAACCTGAACCCTCATCTGAGGTGGCAGGCGAAACAAAGCAGGAAAGGGTCGACTTCTTGATATAATCTTACATGGAGGCCATTCAGTCCTTGAAATCCCTCAGCCAGTAAGTCAGCACCCGAACATACTACATGCAAAGAAGCAACAGAAAAAGACAAATAAGTTAGTAAATAAGCAAAGAAGAATCAATAAAATAAGAGAAAGAGAAAGGATATACCTCAGGTCGGAGGGCCTTATTCGTAAGCCCCGTCAACCCAGACACTGACACATGAGAGTGGTGCGACATTCTCAGTGACTCCCCGCTACTCAACTTAAAATTGTACGAAGGGGGAACTATGAATGATCGGAGCCTCCTCTACTATCGCCGTCACCGACGTGCCACCACCAGTGTTGTAGGCCAACCCCATCGGCGCGCAAGTACCCCACCCGAAGTCATGGCAGGTGGAGTTATATTCTCCATGTCATAGATAGATTATGGAATCAACTAGATTATCATAAAATCTAGGTAATTGCATCTCGCCACTATATTCGTGTCTAGCGTATAGGTCTCGCCAATCATCGTCGTCCCCCGGGCATCGTCTAAAATATTTGTCACCCACCTCATGAACATAAGGGGCGCCAACGGTGGGACCACCAACTCTTCCTCCACAATATGCCTCACCACCATCTCCCCTGGGTATCAGATGTACCCAAACTCATGCGCAATCAACCACCGAATCTGAGCATGTCGGCTCATCACCCCAGTATCCCATAGAGTCACCCCCAAGTGTAGAAGGTCACCTGCAATCCCTAATAGAGAATCGGTATCTAATCAAGAAATGAAGCTCGAAAAGGAATGAAAAATAACTTAGTCGCTCATCAGGCCATTCAGAGCTCATCGCATGTCCGCCAAGCATAGAGACTAATTCGACCACCGATTGGACTTCCTCAATCATAAAATCCGACAAAAGTCCCCTAAGTCCTCATTCTTCAGGGCCATCAACCTTCATATTTCCCAATCACCTCATAAAACCACGTCGGCAAAAGAAAGGAATTAGTAAAAAAGGAATAAAAGAATAATGTAAGGAAATGCATAAAAAAATCCAAAGTTACGTCCAAAAGATACATGGCTCCCATAAAAGCCTACCAGAAGCACTGACTGAAAGCATCCAAAGAAGAATAAAGGAATGCCATAGTCAAGCTCCCCCAATCATATAGCTGGACGTCGAAAATCGTCCTCAAATATGGCAAGAACCAAAGGTAGATGGTGTCCCCACTCGTCGCCACCAAAAACCCACCTAGAAAAGCAAAATTAACAAACGGGCCATCTGTCTCACCTGTCACCCATTGGTCACATCCACCCTCTTCCTCCTCAAAAGAGACTCTCTCAAAGAAAAATTGGGGATAAAATCCCTAGATATGATCCTACCCATATCCCTTAAAGATGCATGCACCGCCTCTAATGTCACCCTCAATGTGCAGTCCAATATAATCTGGAACCCCTCACAATCAACCCCCGTCAATTGTTGCATGTCTGTGGGATTAATAGTCATCTCCCCAAAGCCCAGAAGAAAAGTGTGGGTAGTGTCCCACCACCTCTCCCCCAGAGAACACAACACCGCAGTGTAACGTGGTGTCTCATACAAACCCTGCGCCAAACGGTCAAAATCTTCATAATAAACCATCTAGTGAACAATAGTAGGGAGCTTCACCCAAACCTCCTTCAGCCTCGTCATCCTCTGAGACCGAAATCTCGAAGGAACTATGTCAATCTACAAAAGAAGAAGAAGGAAAACCTATCAATAGAATAAAGAACAAAAAGAAAAATAAATTGGAATACCAGAGGTCACCGACTTACGTAGCCACTAGGGATTTTCACCCTAGGTGAATCGTAGTATTCAGGATTGTGTAGTAGGATAAACTCATTAGCTATAGTCTCGAACTAATCAAAAGAATTTTCAATACCCAATGCAAGGGGCACTCTAGACTGCCACTCGAGGCTGGCCCAGTTATTAACAGCCATCCATTAAGTGTTGTATCCCTCACTCAAGAACCAACCATTTAAAGTCTTGAAGTAAAAAGGACTTAGGATAGGTTTTTAGAGAGAGAAATCAAAAAATTCAAACAATTAAAGAATAGAAGGTTAAAAGGACTTTCGATCGGTAGGCCCCGGTCCATATCGATCGACAGCCACCTTTTACACTTCCAAAGCAATCCTAGGAGTCCACGCCATGGTCGATTGGCAATCCCCCCCCCCCCCCACACACACAAGACTTCCTATCGGCAACCCCTTTCAATTTTTGTACAATAAATGCCAAAAAAATCTATAAATTGCTCGAAAAATTCATAAAAAAATCCCCGAAAAAATATGGAACATTATTTCCCTAAGAAAACAAGTTTTGGAACGCTAATCCTCTTAAAAACTCTCAAAATCCCTAACATGGTTAATCTTAAGCTCTTATCCTCGGCATACTAAGCAGAAGAACCAATGATGTGCCCGCATCCAAGTCTACTACGATTCCCCATCCGAAAACCCCAAAACTAAACATCCCCCAATGGAGTTTCGAGACAACACAACCCCCAAACAGAACCCCAAGTGCACCTACACCCCCAAGACAATTTAAATTTCCCCAAGAGAGCAATTCTCCATTCTATAACTTAAGGTCGTCAGAATTGACATTGGCCCGTAGAATTGGTCATTACAACTTTAAGTCCTTAGAATTGACCTTGGCCCATAGAATTGGTCGTTATAAATTAAGGTCCTCAGAATTGACCTTGGCCCGCATAATTAGCCGTCATAACTTAAGGTCCTCAGAATTGGCCTCGACTCTTAGAATTGGTCGTCACAACTTTAGGTCCTCAGAATTGACCTTGGCTCACAAAATTTATCGTTACACCTTAAGGTCCTCAGAATTGACCTCGGCCCTCCAAATTTCTCGTCATAACTTTAGCTCCTCAGAATTGACATCGGCCCTCAGAATTAGTCGTCATAACTTTAAGTCCTTAGAAGTGACCTCGGCCAACAAAATTAGTCGTTACAACTTAAGTTCCTTAGAATTGACCTCGACCCTCAAAATTAGTCGTGGAAACTTTAAGTCCTCAGAATTGACATCGCCACAAAGAATTGGTCGCTACAACTTAAGGTCCTCAGAATTGACCTCGTCTCGTAAAATTGGTTGTCATAACGTTAAGGCCCTCGAAATTGACCTCGGCACGCAGAATTAATCGTTACAGCATAAGGTCCTCAGAATTGACCTCGATCCTCAGAATTAACCTTAGCCCACAGAATTGGTCATCACAACTTTAAGGTCCTCAGAATTGACCTCGGCCAGCAAAATTGGTCGTTACAATTTAAGGTTCGCAGAATTAACCCCAGCCCCTAGAATTTAACACTACAACATGAAGTCCTCAGAATTGACTCATCCCTTAAAATTAATCATCCCCAGTGTCACTCTAGGTCCAAAAAATTGACCTCAACCCATTGAATTGGTCACCGTAGCCCTTTAAGACCCATCTTATCATGCTATAATGGTCATCCACGTCTCCTTAGGTCCTTTGAATTGACCTCAACCTGCTGAATTGGTCATCTCATCTTCTTAGGTCCTCAAAAATAACATCGACCCGCTAAACTGGTCATCCCCATACCCTTAGGTCCTCATAATTACCACCGACCCGCTAAATTGATGACCCTGGCCCCTTAGAACCAGTATTAACACATATTTGACCCAATGAATCGGTTATCCTTGCCTCCTTAGGTCCTCAAAATTAACCTCGACCCTTTAGATTGGTTATCCTCATCTCATTAGGTCCTCATAACTGACCTTGACCCATCGAATTGGTCTAACTAATACTCTAGATCCACATAATTGACCTAAAAATGTCTTTCCCAATGTCGATGTGGTGTTTACTATTTGACTGCCTTCATTTTTCCAAGCACACTTGTCGAGGGTCTCTTTGTAGACACCCCACCTTAGGACCCCTTAAACACCTCTTTAGGTCCCTAACACTCACTCATTTACCATACACCATAAGTTATACTCCGGATACTGATCTAGAGGCCGCACCCCATTTGACTCTGACCAAATTTCTCGTCTAAGTGGAAGCTCAATAAATCTTCAAAGGGCTCCAAATCTCCTTTCCAACGGTTCACCACGTGTACGAATCGACCTTACAGCTCAAATGAACGATCTGTTTTACTATTGAAAACTAATCTAGAGGCCATCGGGCACTTTTGTTCCCCATCTGACTCCAGTAAACATACTTGCCTAAGAGAAAACTCAATGAATCTTCAAATGTTTCTGAATAACCTTTGCAATTGTTCTCCCCGTGTGTGAATTGGCCTTATGATTAGGACGAATGATCCATTTTACCTGGGAAACTAATATGGAGGCCATCGGGTGCTCCCGAGTCCCATTTGACTCCGATTAACTCTTCAGGTTGAACAAAGCTTTATGAATTTTTGAAGGGCTCTGAATACCATTTCCAACAGTCTGCGATGTGTAAATCATCTATACAATACAAACAAAAGACCAATTCTACTCCGAAGAGTCACCGGGCGCTTCCAGGCCCTGTTTGACCTTGGCGAACTATTTAAACCAAATAAATCTAAAGGAAATATTTAAGGGCTCTACATACCCTTTCCAACAGTATGTCCCGTGTGTGAATCAACCTTACAGTTCGAACAAATGATTCATTTTCCTCTAAAAATTTCATGTCTAGTGACCAATAGGTGCTTTCGGGACCCATTTGACATTAGTAAAGTCCTGAACCTGGGAGTGGCTCAATGGATTCTTAAAGGTCTCTGAATATCATTTTTAAAGGCCCACCCCATGCCCAATTCTGACTTATGGTTCATATTTTATGATCATTTTAAAAAAAAAATCGCCTCAGACTGCCGAATGGCTCCCCAGGACCCTGCCTATTGGCAGTTTGTCTGGGGTTCTATGCTAAAAGGCAGGTCAATGACCCTACTGATCCACACCCCCTTGGCCCTATAAATAGAGGCTATGACCTCAATTTGAAAATCACCCCTAAACATCCTTCTTAGTAATTCTAAGAATATTATCTCGAATTCAGAGTTGTTCCCCTCTTGAAAGGATAATTTCCCACATTACTTCCATACTTTTCATAAATTCTCACCCATCTCCTCATACCACCATCTTCTTATCATGATATCAGCGCATCTACAATCAAGAACCACTTCAAGTCTTCATAAGGAGGTCCAAGTCTCCACCCTTGTATTTAAATTCTCTTATTTTAGCATTAGTTTCTTTATCTTTACTTTAGCACTTTATTTGATTACATCACATACCTTAATCTCAAACCTTTATTATTAGTATTTGCACATACTTTATTTTCATAAAAAAAAAAATCCAAAAACGGGAAAAAAAAAAAAAGCTTACCTATAAATTCCAAAAGAGGGATTCTCACTATACATCCTAACACATGAAGCATGTTTATCTCTACCAACACATATAAGAAAAATACCCCGTTTGGATTTATGGGTTAAAACCCACCCTATGTTATCTTCGAACTATGTGGACTTTGATGCCCCTTGGGCTACATAGGCATCTTGGGTAAATCCTTAGACTCGAGTCCTCCTTTATATATATTCGTTACCTTATTTTTATTATATATATTCTTAAGGTATTTAATATGCTTGCATGCTTGTGTCAAGTCCGATATATGCATTCGTTCTTCTATAACGACTTATGAATCGACAAACACTTACATTATACTTTGAATTATTATTTTGGGAGAACTCCTAAGGATGAAATCATTCCATCTTTTGTCATGATGCGAGTTGAGAGATTGCATTCTCCATTTATGTTATGCACATAATCACACACTTCGCACATTTTAACAGGATAAGATTAACACATGCCCATGAGAAATTGAAAGGGCGAGATGTGTGCCTAACACATTCCCATTCCGTAACTTAGTCCCCGGATCCTTGAACTACTTTGTTTCGTAAGCATTAATATTGTCCTTGATGCCATTCTCTCGAGCCGATAACATTTCTTTTGCATGTTTTGTGCAAAATAGGTTAGCGACTCTATCTCTACATATTAGCCCACATCAACGATGATCGAGTGTCCCGAGAAAGGGGGTTGTCCTTCTCACACATTGGAAGGGAAGGAAGAGGAGGCCCTCCTCGAAACCCCCAGGATGGCCCTAGAAATCATACTCGAATACATAGAAATCCTTCTCTTAGAGACAATGTGACCCAATAACTACACCTCCCGTAAACAAAATCCACATTTTTAGAATTGATCACAATTGGTGGTCCCATAAAGTCTGAAGAACCATAGGTAAATGCTCTGCATGATCGCCCTCCATATGAGAATAAATCAAAATGTCATCTATGAACACAATGACAAACTAATCCAAGAAATCCCTTAACGCCTTATTCATAAGATCCATGAAAATTTTCGGGCATTGGTTATCCCAAATGGCATCACCCGAAACTCATAAGACACGTATCCCATAAAAAATATGGTCTTAATAATATCCTGCAACTTGATACATGACTGATGGTACCCTGACCTCAATTCAGAATTAGATAAGTAAGCTGGTCCTCTCAGCTGATCTAATAACTCATTGATATGTGGCAACAGATACTTGTTCTGAATCGTCACCATGTTCCACTCTCGGTAGTTGATACACAACCTTAATGACCCATCCTTCTTCTTCACAAACAGAATAGGAGCACCCCAAAGTGAAGTACTCCTTCGAATAAAACCCTTCCCTAATAACTCTTGAATCTCATCCCTCAACTCGTGCATCTCTAAAGGAGCCATACGATACGGTGTCCGCATTATCGACTTAGTCCCTAGCACTAACATGATCACAAACTCAATCTGTCGACTCGATGGTAACCCCAGTATCTCCAAAAACACATTAGTATAGTCCCTAACGAAAGGGATCGAATCTACTGAGATGACTATACCCTCATAAGTTTCATCCTCAATATAATATAAGTGTGTAATGTACCCACCCTTTGAATGAGAATCGCCACAAGAAACATGTTCTTCCCTAAAATAGTGAACACGATAGTCCTACCGTAACAGTCCACCATCGCTTTATACATCACTAACTAGTCCATGCCCAAAATAACGCCATACTCTTCCAAATATAACACGGGCAGATCCACTACTAAGCATAACCTCCCCATGTTCACACTTGCTCCCCTAAAGATGGAACGAATGAGAGTCCCACCTCCCAATAGCGAAATTACGACCATAATAATGACTGAGGCTAAATTCACTATACCCATCACAAGTGTGAATATAGTGTAAAAATGAGTGTGACATTACCATGTCAAATAAAACTCACCCCATGTGCCCATGGATAGAAAACATACCCTCGATCATTGGCGATAAAACTGGTCCCCAAACATGATACACACGCCCTCGACCATGGATAGAAAACATACCCTCGAACATTGGCGATAAAACGATGGGGATGGAAGTTACTGATAAGCACCCAGAAGTGTTTAAATAAAACCCTAAATATATGGTTTTTAATTGCTAATTCTCGACAAAATGGGTCTTAGGCGTGTATTTGTCTGTTTTGTAGGCTTGCTTGCAGTTGCGGATTTAAACGGTCCAAATCACGGAAAAATGCAGCGTAGGCACGTTAAAATGAGCTAAACCCGAATCCCCGAGCCTATTACCATGTCCCCAAATATGAACCTACCCTACACCAAGCCCAAACCATCCCTATTCAAGATCGGGCCTCGTGTGTGTTTGGTTTGTACTTTCTAATTTTTTTTTAGACTTTTATTTGTGTTGTTTTTAATTTTTAGAATTTATTTATATTTTATTTTGAGTCTTGTATATTTTTAGGATTTATTCGTGCGTGTCTTATATATTTAGGTGTAAGTTTTATTTTTATTTGTTCTTTGTATTTATTTTATTTTTAGTTTTTATTATCAGTTTAATTTTATTAATATTTTATTTGTTTTTATTATTATTTTATTAGCTGAGTTTTATTTTTATTTTTTTTATTTTATTTTGGGTCTTTATATGTTAGGTTTTTAATTTTCATAGATTTTATTTTCTAATTTTAGTTTATTCATAGTTATAATTTATTTTGGTGCAACTAGAGACACACACATATTAACTATCCTACACCCTAACACACTCACTCACCCACACTCTTCTACAATATACCTCACCTACAACCCAAACTCCCTTCACCATCTCCCACCCACACACACTCTCTTCTCTCCCAATACTCCACAACCAAAATCTTAAAGCCACAACCCATTAAACCCCAATTTCGACCATACCCAATCTTACTCGATTTGAAAACCCGACCAGAAAATGAAACTCGAACCCGAATGCCACCCCACGACCAAACTCCATCATCCTTTAACTCGGATCCACATACCCATAATCCTATAAACCGGCGATCCCCACCTATCACCACTAGTGGGTTATGGATCGAACCAGTAGATCCCACATTCCGGGCATAACCACTTACCGGTCGGTTCGATTTTGAAAAAAATCAAACCGAACCGACAATGAAAAAACCCGTCGGTTTCGGTTCACATCGGTTTCGGTTTGGTTCGGTTTCGGTTCGATTTTAATCAATTTTTAATTTTGGTCGTTTTTTTAGGTCGGTTTTTTGTTTTGGAGGTTGGTTAATGGGTTTTGGATATAAAAATAAAAGATATTTAAGGATTTTTTAATATAAATATTGATGTCGGTTCGGTTCGGTTCAAATCGGTTTTTTCTTTGTCTAAATCGCCAACTGAACCGACATTGTCAGTTTTTTAAAGCCTTAGACCGCAAACCGAACCGGGCTAAAAAAATGCCAGTTTCGGTTGGGTTCAGGCAGGTTCGGCTCGGTCGGTTTTTTGCACACCCCTAATTTGGATGGATATTACTCAAGTTCAATCAAGATTTAGAGTTTAATTTTTCAAATCAAGGAGACTTATTTGAATATTTGTTCTCTTATCTCTACTATTTTATTTTAATGCCTTACATTGCTTAATTATTGTATTTTATCATCACGTTAGGCTAGAAAATCCTTTCAAGGGGTGGGGTGATCCCATTATTTTATGCTAATCCTACTTTAATTGGTTTATTTACTTTAAATGTTCATTTGATAATTAACTTTGCGCTCTTACTTTTGATTTACGCCTCGAGAGAGGGTAAATGATTTTCAAGAGAAAATCGAGATACTAGTCTTAGTTTCCATTTTAGAATCGAACTAGAGAATGGTTTTTCTATAATGTGAAATTATTTCTTTGAATTTATACTCTAAGCTTATTTATATGATGTACACTAATTTTCTAAATTGATCCTATCAGGTGGTTAGTTAAATGATATTTGGATCTATTTTTCAAGAGTTGTAGGAGTGTTAAATTTAATTTTCTAAAAGTTTATTATTAAAATTACATTTGCAACGAGAATTGATTTGTAATTTTCATACTAACTTGGGAGGTTTAATTTGAATGAATTAGTTAAGATTAAATAGAATATATGGTGTAATCCTATCCCTTGTTGGCTCTCACTCTGATTACCTCATTTATCTCATATTTTACATTTTTATTTAGTAAGGTTTCACTTCGTTTTCATTACACTTTTTAGTTAATCTTTAGATCTTTGATTTAGTTTAGCCTTATTTCACCCTCATCACAAAAATGTTTTAGTATTATAAAAATCTAAAAAAAATTGAAAAGTAAAAAGTCTAAAAAGAAATTGAATAAAAAATGAATTGTATTACTTTTCAATTGTTTCACTCCTTAGATTAGGATTGACATCCTCACTTACCTCTATGTAAGTTTGTTATATTCTTGTGTAGGTTATAAAGGAATCGATTAGTCTGTCTTCCCTCAACGACATACACAAAAAGCCAAGTTGTCAAATGGCGTCATTGCTGGGGATATAAAAAAGAAAGTTATCAAATGGCATCATTGCCGATCGTTGGACTTTGAAGCACTTGGAGAGAACTTTGTATTGTGATTCATTTGTTTTCGAACCATTTTTCATTTAATTAGAAGGCTTGCATTTGGATTATATTATTTGGATTGTATTGCGGTGCTTAGAGACACCATTTATTTTTCATTTAAATGTGTAATAAAAAGAAGAAATGCGTGATAGGGAAACTGGACATGGTAGAGAGGGTGTCCAAAGGTGTGGATTTAGAAGCCTCTCTACTTTGGGTCGGTAGGACTCCCAGGGCCAACCGAGATAGGCGAGATCTCCCCCCCGGTCGACTCAAATCGTTCATCGCCCCACTCGTATAAAAATCGTGGGAAGTATATTTCTCAACACTCGTGAATCTCCTGCTAGCGAGTCAATATTGTGTGTGCCTACGTGCTCTTATTTGATTTTTATTCTCGCATTTATTTTTGAATGTGTGATGAATTAATAAATTAGGACCTAGACCCGGTCATTCAGGAGAAGGGATTTCATCACCCGACTCACTCACTTATCCTTTGTGTGATACCCTATCTATATTTAAATTTAAAATGAATCAACTAGCTAGCACAATAGGAAAACATTTTTGCAAAGGCGATCACAAAGATAATATCTGTGATTTTTGTCGCCCGGGGATTTAATTAAAATTTGACTATCCTTTCACTAAATTTTGAAGATAAAAATTGGTTATATGCTAGTTTGGATTTATCCTTGACTTGTGTGCATCCAATTCAATCTTTCGGTAGTCGATTTTAGTGAGTTCATCAAAATTTAAGAGTCCAAAATTTTTTCCCGTCTTTTCTTCCAAAAAAAAACAAAAAATTTCTCCTCATTTTCAAAAAAATACAAAAATATTTTCTTTCCCTTTGAAAAACATTTAAAAAGTCAAAAAAAAAAAATCATCATGGACGAAGAACGTCCTTTACAGGACTACTTTGGTCATTTCTCATCATCTCCAAGCATGTTTGAAGTTGAGCTAGACTCCCACCTCCATATTTTAATTCGTGGCTCTAACTCTTAAACATGCACCGTTGATACTCATGCATCGTCCATTCACGCCTCTCACATTCCATTGTCTACGATAATGAGTATCAACGTGTCCAATACTTCCCCGTGCACCTCTTACTTTCTAGCCAATCACTTTCCCCATTTGTGTTCATACTTTCCAGATCCATCGGAACCCACCATGGCCCAAGTGTATCCATATGACACTATTCCGGAACCCACCTCTACCTATTGTCATGATATATATAATTTTGAGTGGTGTGAGTTCCCAAGCTATTCGTGGAGGCCTGATCACCCTTTCGCGCAATACGAATCCCAACCCTATGTTGTGGATCCTCACACATTCCAACTGACGTCATGGAAATCAAGTGCACCCATCCCGACCAGTCCTCTCACTATGCACCCAACGATTATCATCCTTTTGTCTCTCACGAAGATGCTTATCCCGTGTATAAATAACTTGATCCCGTTCCCCACACTTCATATGAGTATTCTCCACTTTATAATGTCAATAGTGAGTTGTGTCCACCTCAACCACCATCGCCACCTTCCATACCTTCACCACCATCATCCATATCCGCTCTTGAAATAATCAACCCTAGCCTTGGTGGGACTAGTATCACTTGCCTCCACTGCCTTTGCTAAGACAATGAGAAACTGGATGTTGACGAGAGGGTCCGAAGGAGTTTAGATACAATTACTGAAGGCGAAGATCGAATAGTAGTAAGTCTGATGCTGGAGCTTGGGGTGACATGACCATAGGTGTATGTCTAGAGACTGAACTTCTTGTTCATCCGACTTTCATTCTTGTGTTTCCATTGCTCGATCGACTCGATTTCAAGGCAATGCTCCGCCCAGTATGGCGAATAGAGGTTGTTTAAAGGCCTCTGGAGTTTTAGAGAGGGATTTTAAGACTGGATGCACTGTGTCTAATATCAATCGGGGTGCAATTGACTTTATTTTGGCAATTGGATATGTGGATTTATCGAATCCCCCACCACCTCAGTTGACTTAACTGTGAAGAGTGCCTAATATGTGTGTTTTAAACAAAACCAAATTTTCACCAAAAATTATCCAACTTGTAATTATGCACCAAACCAAGTTGTGAAAACCCAATTCTTACTTTAAACCAATTTTATCTTGATCAATCCTAAACATTCATCTAGTGATTAAAGCAAGTAAAATAAAGTAAAGAATACTCAGAACGCCAGATGTACGAGGAAAAACCCCAAAACGGGAAAACAACCTCGGACGGCCCAAGCCAGACAATCACTATGAATGTGGATTTATAATAAACAGACACAGACTCACTCAACGACTCGATCCCCATGGGTCTTGATGCTCTTCTCATCTTCAACCACTCCTCTCACAGTTCCCACGCAGAAAGTCCTTCTTCCATGATACATGTTTACAACACACGCATCCAACATGTCTCGGTGTCCACCGATTGGCTTTGATTCGTCTATGATGTCGAACAAGATGTTCTTTTGTCTTTTCTTCATCGCAAAACCGTTTATGGTTAATTGTAGAACAATCTTCTTTGGTGCAGCAAGATCACGTAAGCATATAAGAATGGTAACTCGGATCTTTGAAAACTCTAAGGATGTGTTTATGCTTTGTAAACCTTAGAAAACATGCGCAAACAACGTACTGGAATGTATTTTGTTTTTTCCAGATGCACACTTACGAAACTCTGATAGAAACATGCTTTAAATAATAATTTAGCACCGCCTTAAAATACTTGTCATTCGAATGACAATGCCATGTCATTCGCGCGACATAAGCATCTCGTTTGAACGAGATGACGTGTCAGTTTGACTTTTTGACTTTTAGTTCAAAACGTCTCTTTTAAAGGAGATCTAAATAAGTTAAACTCTATTTCGAGTATATTAGAATTAAAACGTAGTGTAAACACTTAAAACACTTTTAAAAACATTTTAAAACATTTTTCTTTATAAAAATACATCCTTATCTTTTATAAAAATAATTCCGAGCACCATTAATTATACGCATTCATACCTGAGTGATCTCGAAATGCAAAACCTTTGAAGACGATTAAACTTGCATCAATTAAACATCGGCATGATTTAATTCTTTTGAAGCTTTGCCGCAAAGTCTTCAATTTTCTTCAATACGTCATAGACCAAGTGGGATCATAACAAAATAAAATTCTCCCTATGACATATTACAAACACAGTTTTGTTCATGGAATTAAGTCAAAACAATACAGGGACTCAATTGGAAATTTATATCCTTACAAATCCCCCCCTTTGAATATTTCGGGACAAAACTAAACCAGTGAAATGCCTAAGTCGGGCCGTCAAGCCGTATGATGCCTAAATCCCATCCCATAAAACCAAAATAGAAATACAGGACACGGACTAGTAAATGTAGCAGGGACGAGCATAAACTGTCTGAATGTGATGTAGACTTGAAATCTTGAATCGCTGAAGCATACCTACACACATGAAACAGACAAACAAATATCCTGTGAAGTATGGAGGAACAAGTGATACCAATTAATATTTATAATAAGAACAAATCATTGAAACATGTGAGCAATTATTTGATACCAATTTGAAAGAAATATAATCAAACACTATGTAAATCCAGATATATGTAAATACAGAAATCAATAAAAATGCTCAATAAATCTCCCCCTACATCACATACATCTCTCCCCTTTTTTTCCTCGAACAGATAATCCTGTGAAAAGAAAAACCAATCAAAATATCTAGCATGAGAATATAAACCAATTTGAATCAATGTGAAATCGCTAGATGATCATGAAAAACAAGTTAAATGTGATCAAGAGATGACGAATCAGTAGCTAGAAAACCAAGGAATCACACAAAGAATATAGCAATTTAATCAGGTGTGATAAACGGACTATATGAAAAAACCAATTTTGAACCAATATAACGTATATATAAACCAGTCAATCTATGAACACTTCCAGCAGTACCTACAAAAATACCAATTTCAACCAGAGGACTGCAAACCAATCAGAAGCCATAAATCAGTCTGTCGTTCGAACGAGCCAGGGACGTCGCTCAAACGAGTTGAGGACGTCGCTCGAACGAAGTATAGCTATCGTTCGCGTGAGATGGATATTTTGTTTGAACGACTTCTCGCGACATGCCCAAATTTCCCAGTTTCCCAGAAATATTATATAATATTGCCCAGTGAAAAAAAAATTCACAAAAAAAATCCAGGAAGGGCCTGATAGAAGCAAAACAGTGTTAAAACAGTAGGCTTTAAACAAAAAATGCAAAAACTCATAAAACTAAAAAAGTGAGTTACATGCAAACATAGTACCGATGTGCCTAAACATGGATATGGAATGTATAGGTGTGAAACTACAACAAATGAGTCACAATTCCAACCCATTTAAACGATCAAGAGGCTATAATTGATAGAGATAAATCATCAAACTTTATCATAGCCATATGACAATAAAAGTGTGAGCTTAATGAACTAAACATACTACAAGCACACAAATCCAGAATTTTGATGATTCTACAAACAATAACATCAAATTGCAATGTTCCAACATTAGGATTAGTAGTGCAAACCCGTTTCAATTTTTAATCCATCCAAAATCCCTCAATAATATCATATTTTCTTTGGAATGAACTAAACTAATTTGGCCCTTTTCTTAACATATTACATTTTCTTTTGGTCTCTTTTAAACGGTGGCTTTCACGACGAGATAATTTTTAACTCTCGCAGCCCTTTCATGTGAATCACTCATCATTTTTACCAATTCCAATCCTCATGGTAAACGATTCTTACATGCACACTTATCCTTAAGTCTAATTACGCACAGATGACAAGATTGAGATAAGAATGCCTCAACAATTCAAATATGCAATAGAAGTCAAACATCCATATAAACTCGTGCATGTGTGCAATATTGGCATATATACAAAGTCGAATCAAAATGCATATCAAATTCGAAACAACCCCATATAAACAATGGTTAAGATCATTCTAAGTATCGATAATAATGACCAAATGTCCTAGCCACATGGATATGAAACTATGGGGGGGGGGGTCGAAGCACACCAATATGCCACATCAAACATGTGAACTCAAAAACAAAAAAATCGAAAAACTTTTTGGCTTTTCAAAAGTTTTCTCGAAAACAAAATCTTTTTGTATTTTTCAAATAAGACTGAAACAAGTGAAAAATAAAATACAAAGAGATAAACATTTCATAACACTAGAAAATTATAAACATGATGTAAGGGCTAGCGAATGACAAAATATGCAAGCTACTATCCATAAGAAATCGCAAGAGTTAAATCATGTGCATGCATGTAAGAATCAACCAACGAAGCATTTAGCATCTCCAAGATGGATTTCCTAACCCAAACCGGTGTATACCAAACAAAACGGGTTTTGGGAACCAATGGGACACTACATTTAATCTTCCAAGGGTCTTTTCTAAGATCAAAACAAAAACTCCTAAGGTGACCTTTCCTACCACAATGCGAACATGTGAAAACACGACGAGGAATGGGACCTTTAGGTTGACCTTTTCTAATACCCTCGAATGTGGTTGACGCTCTAAAATAAACTATGTTTTTGTCTTTTCCATTCAAACCACTAGAAGAAGATAAGCCGCTACCATCACTACTCGAGTTATTTAAATCATTTTTTGACTTCAAAACTTTTGACTCAAGCAAACGATTAGACTCCTCAAACTTTTGGGACACCTTACTTAAATTTTCCATTACCCCTAGAAGGTTATCTCTCTCCCCCTCAATATGAGCAAACATATCCCTAAGAGCCTTTTTTCGTGCCACAAAATCATTAATCGAATTATTTTCCTCAATGGCACAAACTCTAGAATTTTTTAAATCCTCTAACTCTTTTTCTAAAACGAGGACTCTATCATCACTCTCCTTTTTGTCCAATTTTAATATATTAAAATTTTTAAACAAGGAACTAAAGTGCTCACGACAAATATCTCTTTGAATTTGAAAATTTTGCAAATATTCAATTCTATTTTTGAAACCATAATTTTCTCTCTCCAAAACATCAATACGTTTTGCAAACTTTAAATTTAAACGATGTAAATCGTCAAAGCTTAGAGAATCCATCGAGAGAAAACAAACACAGGAGAGATAAAAAAACACACAGGATCACAAAACAAAAAAAATATGTTTTCTAGCTCTGATACCAATTTGAAGAGTGCCCAATATGTGTTTTAAACAAAACCAAATTTTCACCAAAAATTATCCAACTTTTAATTATGCACCAAACCAAGTTGTGAAAACCCAATTCTTACTTCAAACCAATTTTATCTTGATCAATCCTAAACATGCATCTAGTGATTAAAGCAAGTAAAATAAAGTAAACAATACTCACAATGCCGAATGTACGAGGAAAAAACCTAAAATGGGAAAACAACCTCGGACGGCCCAAGCCAGAAAATCGTTTGAATGTGGATTTACAATGAACAGACACAAACTCACTCAACGACTCGATACCCTCAAGTCTTCACGCTCTTCTGATCTTCAACCACTCCTCTCACAGTGCCCACGCAGAAAGTCCTTCTTTCGCGATACCTATCCACAACACATGTGTCCACATATGTCTCGGTGTCCACCGATTGGCTTTGATTCGTCTACGATGTCGAACAAGATGTCCTTCTCTTTTCTTCACTGCAAAACCCTTGATGTTCAATTGTAGAACAAACTTCTTTAGTGCAGCAAGATCACATAAGAATATAAGAATGGTAACTCGGATTTTTTCAAACTCTAAGGATGTGTTTATGCTTTGACCTTAGAAAACATGTGCAAACAACGTACTGGAATGTATTCTATTTTTTCCAGATGCACACTTACGAAACCCTGATAGAAACACTGTTTAAATAACAATTTAGCACCATCATGAAATACGTGTCGTTCGAACGACAATGTCATGTCGTTCGTGCGACATAGGCATCTCGTTCGAGCGAGATCCTTATGTCGTTTGAACGAGATGACGTGTCAGTTTGACTTTTTGACTTTTAGTTCAAAACGTCTCTTTTAAAGGAGATCCAAATAAGTCAAACTCTATTTGGAGTATATCAAAATTAAAACGTAGTGTAAACACTTAAAACACTTTTAAAAACATTTTAAAACAATTTTCTTTATAAAAATACATCCTTATCTTATATAAAAACAATTCTGAGCACGATTAATTATACGCATTCATACCTGAGTGATCTCGGAATGCAAAACCTTTGAAGATGAATAAACATGCACCAATTAAACATCGACGTGATTTAATTCTTTGAACCTTTGTCGCAACGTCGTCAATTTTCTTCAATACGTCATAGACCAAGTGGGATTGTGACAAAATAAAATTCTCCCTATGACATATTACAAACACAGTTTTGTTCACTAATTTAAGTCAAAATAATATAGGGACTCAATTGGAAATTTATGTCCTTACAAACTTCTTGAGCAGCCTGATCAATTCATTAATACGGGGAAGTGGGAAGCTCAATATCAAAATCAAGCTCTCCGACAGCTTGAACAATGCCATAATGAAATTTAGTGTGCGGGAGAGTCGGATTACCTCCCAAGTCAACCCATTGTTCCCCCCATGTGGAGTGATGATGCTTTGTCTTGTGCCACTAATTTTGAGTGTGACCAACCATACCACCCCGAGAATCTCAAAGTTGAGACCACTCTGTGGTTCTGGCCTCAAGTTGATAACTGTGTTGACTTATTCGAAGAGAGTGAGACTGATTAAACACTGCCTTATCCTCAAGAGCCCACCATTGAGGTTTACACTTCCTTTCTCGACGAATCCAAAACAATCCCGGAGTCTACACCAATTGAGCCCATCGTGTGTGTCCCCGAGGCACCAATTCATCATAGGTTAGCTCCGACTATGAGTGCTCACCCCTGTCCTGAGATTGAATCTGAGATGGTCCCTACCTCTCCGGATATGGATCCTGTTCCACCATGCTTGGCTCATTTTGAGTCCTATACGAATATTGATTTTTCTCTCTTGGATTTGGATGCCTCGTTATATTTTCCCACAACCTCAGATGGTGACTTACAGGTGGATAAGTTGACCACACACTCGTTTGCTTCCACACTTCCTCCTGAAATTTCCCTTAGGATCACTCTGAGACTCATGAAGAGTGTATGTCCCCCACTCTTGAGTTGGATCATCTTCCCCCACACTTTGTCCCACCTGATCCACCCTTTCTCCCACCCGACCCACCCTTTATCCCTCCTAACCCTCCCATTGTCCCTTCCACCTACAACACCAAAAACAACAATTTGGCACACCTTGATATTAAAAAATTGGTACAGTTTAAAATTGTGCCAAATTCTGGCACGGTTTAATGATAATCTGGCACACTTTAAAATAGTGCCAAAATTTTGGCACTATTTTTAAGTGTTCCAAAACTGATTAAACTTCATAAAATATAAATAATCTTAACCAAGTAGTAACCCTCTTAATTTTTTGGTCTCCCTCTCTCTGCTTCCTCTCTCATTCTCAATCTCCCGCTCTCGTTAGTCTCTACTATCTCTCTCTCACAAATTCAAGGGCAGCCAGAGACTCAAAAGGGGAAAATCAATCGCACCCTCATGGACACACTCTTCTCTCTCTGTTAAGTTATTTAACAAATCTTCCTCCTTCGTTTCAAGTATTAGGCCTCTCTCAATCATTCTTCGATCAACGTTGACGTTCTCCTTCAATCCATCAAGTTGTAAACTCCCAAAGGTACATCTCTCTCTCTCTCTCTCTCTCTCTCTCTCTATATATATATATATATATATATATATATATATATATATATATATATGTATGTGTGTGTGTGTGTGTGTGTATGTTATTATTCCTATAACGAAATCTGAGCTTGAGATTAGGGCATTCAAATCCACTGTAAGTTACAGTTTTTAGTAAGTATTATGGCATAAATTTGATATTTTAAATTTGTGTACATTACTTTCAAATTGGCTAAAACAACACTTAATCATGGAATTTATGTACATCCCATGAGTTTATGTCTGAAACAACTTATATGGTTTACTTATAAATTCCATGAGTTTACTTGTAAGTAATGTACATAAAAGATGTCCACTGATTTCCATGATTAAGGGTTGTTTTAGACAATTTATAAGTAATGTACACAAATTTATATACATCCCATGAGTTTATCCCATGATTAAGGGTTGTTTTAATCATTGAATTTATGTACATCCCACCAGTTTATGCCTGAAACAACACTGTAAAAGATGTACACTGATTTCTACATTGTTAAGCATTGCCTCAATTCATATGCCATGAGTTTGAGATTGTTCCTATACCTAATTTGGTTTTTTTCTTCACTTTAAATTTGTGTACATCTTTTACAGTGTTGGAAGTAAACTCTTGGGTTAGGTTGTTAGCAGTTGATGGAATCATGGATAGAGAAGGAGAAACAACTTCACAAGTACATTTTGGGCATAGATGATGATGGAAAACTCAAAGTGAAAGTGTTAATTAAATTTTTTTACAAGCTAAAACCGACATTCAATGTAAGTTTTAACTTTTCCTGTTTTCATCAATAATAGGGCGGGGGTGGGCTGGAGCCCCTGGGTTAACTGTTGTGGGATAGGATTACAAGGGTTGTAAGGCAGTGCAGGTTTGGGGGGAAATGCAGGGTGGCAGGTTCAGGGATAGGGGGTTTATGGAGGGGTCGCATACCATTTCTACCCGATTATTATTCATGTCCAAAATGATCTACCAACTCCCCTCAGGTTCAGGTCCAGGGTTTCAGGACGCCCCACTTTAATGACGTATCTAATCTCGTCTTGGAAAATCTTGGAGCCCAAGTATGTAAGATATTAGTTGATGTCCATGTCATATTCTTTCTTGTTGAGATTGTATGCATTGAAGTTCTAAAATCCTATTATCATATATTTTACACATTGTCTTCTGCACTTATATTCTATGAAATTGGTGTATGTCCACGTGTTTTTATTAGGGAGGAAAAATTGGTCATTCACATCTTTCAGACACATTTGATGATTCTCCAACCATATTAGTTTTTTAGGTACACACTTAGAGAGGTTTGATTACCTGCCTCTTAATATATGAATCAAATTTTTCTTTAAATTACTATTTATGCTTTTTATCCCAGCCTTTTACTTCTCATGTACCTCCTTAAGTGGTCCGCTTTTCCCTTTTCTTCTTTAATGCAGATTTCTGGTAGGACTCCTTTTAAAGGAGATATAGCTTTTGTATCTGGAACTGATTCAGATAGTACGAGAATAAAATAACATATGACCAGCATCATCAGAGGTGCTTTTTTATCTAGTCATCTCAAAGTTGGGTTCTACCTTCTTTCTTAAATGATTATATTTGGGTACATTTAATACTATTTTAAGTGTCATCATGTTCCTAGTTAGTCTTATATACACAAAAGATAAAATATGTTTATAGATATAAAATACAAGTATATATACTCTACGCTTGTTCTTGTGTAAGAATATATATATATATATATATATATATATATAAAGCGATCACATTACATACTACTAATGCAAGTTAATGGAGATCTCAGTCTGTTCATACTATATGTATACAAAAGCATTATGACCTCACTGGATCCTCCCTCTCTCTATATAAAGATATAGCATTCCATACTTTTATGTATACCAATCCAAGTTAATGGAGATATGCTATTCATACTTTGTACCCATTTACTTACTTTCCTCAAACATACTAGACAAGAAATGAAGATTTGTAAGATAATCTTTATTCACACACAGTGGCTCCAGTCTCCAAATACTAGTTTTGAAAATATCTTGACCATATTAAACCACTCCAATCCTGCTCAAGACTTCTATTTATTTTGGAGGGTTATAATTATACCGAGAATTCATAATCAAAATTCATTCAATTTTGAACTTATATTAATCATGGGTGTGATGTTAATGAATATAAGTTTGTGTTTACCCCTTTAGTAAAGATATGTTTTTCATTACTTCTAGGAACCTCACTGACTAGCCTACTAAATGAGAAGCATAAAGAATTTGATGACAAATTTAGAAGGTCTTTCGATATGTCCGATAATGTAGCAGAAGCTTCTTTTACTTAGCAGGCAACTGCAATGTTTGTTTCTCCATAAATTTTTCTCTTGTGGTGATTTGGCATGTAGGATGGTTCCCATCTATGGCCATTGGGCCTTTAAAAGTGAAAGGAAGGACGGTTACCTCTTGAGTAGGGGGAAGTGGCGGTGATGCTTCGAGCAATGGAAGGTACACAATGAACTTGAAAGTAGGCCCATTATCCAATTATTTTCAGATCATACTTCTACTATTTTCCCTTCTATGTATTCCTCAAAAACACTTATAGTTAACATTGGGAACAATTGATTTTTGACTCTTACATGTGTGTGGATGCATTTTGTACTTTTAGTACAATTGGGTTTACTGATACATCCATTACTGTGATAATTTATAATGGTATGCTTCAAATACACATATCCATTTGTTTATTCTTGTTTCTACGAGGAGATGATCGAATCTATTTCTCCATAAAGGGTTATATCAATTCTCAGTTAAAATTAATGTTTCATGTAAGGAACAAGATCGATAGAAGCCCAGTTATTTATAGTTTGCAAGGGAGCCGATCTTCTAAAATGTTTAGAGCCTTTAATGCTCTTGGGGAAATTGCCTTTTCGTTTGAAGACGCAATGCTTCTTGAAATACAGGTAAATTATCATCATATGTAACTTGAATTCTATAGATGTAGTCAAATCGTCTCTGTTTGAAAGTGATTATTTCATTCTATGAATTAGTTTGTTGTTCTATGTTTTCCTTATGTATATTGTATCGGAGATACGCAAGACGATGGAATATGTAGGCTTTGTTTAAATTGAGACACCGGTTCTACAGGTTTGTAAATTTCTTTATGTTCATGTTTGATTGATTCATCTTGTCGTTATAGTTGTCAAATTAAAGGAGCTAGAAAAATTAGAAAACACACATTTTTAATAAAAAAAAATCATTACCTTGTAGATAAATGAAAATGCAAATAGGAATTGATATAACCCTACGCTAGCCACCAAATGGCCCCGTAAGAGGCACGAACACTTCGCACGGGACTAATGTAACCCGTAGGAATCGACCGCATAGTCATGGGCCTCTCGGTTTGAGAATATGAAGATAATTTGAATATATATAGATTAGGCTTATACACAAGCCGTTGAAGGGTGAAAACACAAATCAGCCACCAAACGGACCTGTAAGAGGCATTAACACCTCGAACGGGACAAATGTAACTCGTAGGAACTAACTGCATAGTCACGGGCCCTTCAGTTTGAGAATATGATGAAAATTTTAAAATATATAGATTAGGCTTATAAACAAGCCGTTGAACGGTGAAAACCCAAACCAGCCCCCAAATGGTCCCCCAAGAGGTACTAACACCTCGCACGGGACCAATGTAACACGTAGGAATTGACCACGTCCTCACGAGCCTCTTGATTTGAGAATATGATGATAATTTGAAAATATATAGATTAAGCTTTTAAACAAGCCATTGAAGGGTGAAAACTAAAAGCATCCCCAAACGGCCCCGTAAGAGGCACTAACACCTCGTACGGGACCAATGCAACTTGTAGGACCTGACCGTGTAGTCACGGGTCTCCCGATTTGAGGATATGATTATAATTTGAAAATATATGGATTAGGCTTAAAAATAAGTCGTTAAAGGGTGAAAACCAGAACCAGCACCCAAACGGCCCCGTAAGAGGCATAAACACCTCACACGGGACCAATGTAACTTGTAGGAACTAACCGCATAGTCACGGGTCTCCCGATTTGAGAATATGATGATAATTTCAAAATATCTAGATTAGGCTTAAAAACAAGCTGTTAAAGGGTGAAAACCCAAAACAGCCCCCAAACGGCCCCGTAAGAGGCATGAACATCTCACACGGGACCAATGTAACTATTAGGAACTGACCGCGTAATCGTGGGTCTCCCGATTTGAGAATATGATGATAATTTGAAAATATCTAGATTAGGCTTAAAAATAAGTCGTTAAAGGGTGAAAATCCAAACCATCTAATAAACGTCCCCGTAAGAGGCACGGACACCTCGCACGGGACCAATGTAACTTATAGGAACTCACCTCGTAGTCATGGGTCTCCCAGCTTGAGAATATGATGATAATTTGAAAATATCTAGATTAGGCTTAAAAATAAGCCGTTTGAGGGTGAAAACCCAAATCAGGCCCCAAACGGCCCCGTAAGAGGAATGAATACCTCGTACGGGACCAATGTAACTTGTAAGAACTGACCGTGTACTTGCGAGTCTTCTGGTTTGAGAATATAACGATAATTTGAAAATATCTAGATTAGGCTTAAAAATAAGTCGTTAAAAGGTGAAAACCAAAACCAGCACCCAAACATCCCCGTAAGAGGCACGTACACCTCGAACGGGACCAATGTAATTTGTAAGAATTGGTTGTGTAGTCACGGGTCTCCCGATTTTAGAATACGAGGATAAATTGAAAATATCTAGATTAGGCTTAAAAACAAATCGTTAAAAAGTGAAACCCCCAAACCAACTCACAAACGCCCGCCCCATAAGAGGGACGAACACCTCACACGAGATCAATGTAACTTGTAGGAACTTACCAAATAGTCGCGTTTCTCCCTGTTTGAGAATATGATGATAAATTGAAAATATCTAGATTAGGCTTAAAAACAAGTCGTTTGAGGGTGAAAATCCAAACGGCCCCATAAGAAGCACGAACACCTCACACGGGACCAATGTAACTTGTAGGAACTGACCGCGTAGTCACGGGTCTCCCAGTTTGAAAATATGATGATAATTTGAAAATATCTAGATTAGGCTTAAAAACAAGTCATTAAAGGGTGAAAACCCAAATCAACTCCCAAACGCCCCGTTAGAGGCACGAGCACCTCGCACGGGACCAATGTAACTTGTAGGAACAGACCGCGTAGTCACGGGTCTCCCAGTTTGAGAATATGATGATAATTTGAAAATATCTAGATTAGGCTTAAAAACAAGTCATTTGAGGGTGAAGACCCAAACCAGCCCCCAAACGGCCTCGTAAGAGGCACGAACACCTCGCACGGGACCAATGTAGCTTGTAGGAACTGACCGCGTTGTTCCGGGTCTACCGATTTGAGAATATGATGATAATTTAAAAATATCTAGATTAGACTTAAAAATAACATGTTTGAGGGTGAAAACCCAAACGTCCTCATATGAGGCACGAATACCTCGCACGGGACCAATGTAACTTATAGGAACTGATCATGTAGTCACAAGAATTTTGATTTGTGAATACAATAATAATTTTATTTCGTATATGCAAATTTGTAGCTTGAATAAAAAAAATTAAAATTACTCGGTTACTAATATCATCTCCTTTTGTATCGAATTTTTTTGCAGGATACATTTTGTCATTAGCTTTTATCCACGTGGAACACATGAAGTCAATGGTTTATAACAATGAGATTATTTACTTAATGTCGTTAATATTCAGAATTCTATTTTTTTATGTTATGGCTGTACGGATTTTTGTAGTTTTATTGTTAGCTTTTATGTCCGTGCGGGATTTTGTAATTTTATTGTTATATTTTATGGCCGTGCGGGCTTTACATTACGCAAGTATTATATTAGCAGGTTTTAGAATGTCCAGAAAATAGAGGAAACTCTGCCCAATTTTTTTGGTCTGTGAACTATTATTACTTGTAATATTTTGAAGTTTGCATGTACATTAGTTCATTAACAACTTTATCAGATTCGCAATTTGTGAATTTTCTTGTTTTCAAATAATTTTTTTTTCTTTGATCCAAAAAATTTGGCACACTTAAAAATCGTGCCAAAACTGAATCAATTTTTGGCACGATTTTTAACTGTGCCAAAAGAGAATAAAAATGTACTCGATCTGGCACAGTTATAAAGTGCGCCAAAAGTGTGCTAGAAATATCAAATTCTGGCACAGTTTTAAAGTATGCCAGAAGTGTTCTTGTTTGGTCAAGTCAGGCACACGTTTGAGCTGTGCTAGAAAAACTGGCCATTTTAGAACACCTGATTCTGGCACAGTTCAAAACCGTGCCAGATTTAATCTGGCACTATTTTAAACTGTGGCAGATTGTTGTTTTTGGTGTAGTGACCCCACCACCTAGTTTGGACCTAGTCCTTATACCACAACAGTTCACATATGTTTAACTAGGTCTGTACTTGAAATCACCCTCCACCATCCATGAGAGTATTTTTGGTGCCACTCTCACTTGTGACACATATTTTTTTCCTGTATGCCCGCCACTCCCCCGTAGTGGTTATTTTTATTTCCATCATCTCATCAATGTGTCACAACTCGACCATTATCATCGTCCATTTATAGAATGATCGCGTCATTTTTATAAGGCCCACCCCATCACTATTTTTCTCCCTTTAGCCTCCCCATCCATTTAGAGAATCATGCTTATCGGTCCTTTGTTGCCCTCGCCTTTATGCTCAATAAGGCTCGTGATCGATGCTTATTCACCCTTGCCTTTCTCAACCTTACCCTAATACCCACCCTCCCATGGTCCACTAATGCTTTGCATCGTGTGATGCACTTTTCCATATAGGTGCATTGATCGTTTTATCCATCATCCAACACGACTGATGCTTCAGCCTTGTTTGGGGGTGATTATCATCACCTAATTTTTTTTCCACCATGTGCTTTCATAGATCTTATCTTTAAGTTAAGTTCCCTTTAGTCTGGATGAAGCCGTTAAACTTAGCGCTATCGGGAGGTAGCCTATTGTTTCTGAGTATGAGCCTTATCCTATTTAGGGGTGGTGTTTCACACCACCCAATACTTTACAATGTTTATAGCCTTATACACGTTTTTATCTTATCACTTATTCAGTTTCTTCTTGGATTCATCTGTCCACTTAATTAGCGATTGATTATGGTAATCTCTTTGCTCCCTTCTACTCTCAATTTTAAAAAACATTTTACTTAACATCGAGGACGATGTTCCTTATTTTTGGAGGGTGGGGAATTTTATCAAAATAGTAACTCTTTTGAAAAAAATTCAAAACCTGATTTTTAAAATTTTCGTGGAGTTACTTTCATCTCACTCATTAACGTGAATTTTCTATCATCCATCTTTTAAGTCTAGGAATCAAGCTAGAGGATATTTTTTCCAAATAGCTTATGTAATACATACAAAGGTATTTTGCACCAAGAATTTCTAGACTCAACACAATTTGCGCACTTATCACATCATTACGATTTAGAGTTAAAGAGTACTACAATTCTTAAAAAAACCTTAAGGACCACCAATGGAGACTTTAACTTGTGAGATTTGTGCTTTACACTTTTCAAAGAGTTTTACGCAATCTTTGAGTCACGAGTTGATTCAAATTCCTTTGGGTCCGCACTTTAATTGTTGTATGATCTCATTATTCTTAACTAAATTTTTGTCTTGATCACTACAACGACATCACTTTTGAGTAGTAAGAAACATGTGTCTTGAAATTTGTCCCTATCACTAGATTTTCACCCATACACTAACCAAAGTACACATCCATTACCTTCCTATATTTTTCTTGTCCATATACATTCCCCACTCCATTCATATACCATCCTTAATTTTTGAGAAAAATAGTGTTTTCCAAAAATGTAAAATGTCTTCATTGTTAGTTTGAAAAGAGAAAAAGAAAAAAATGAAAATTCGAGAAAAAAATGAAAAAAAATAAAAGAAAAGAAAAGAAAACGAGAAAGTTTGTAGTCAAGTCTTGTGAAATAAAGACATTTGTTCCTCAAGTGTAGAACACTCTTCTCATAAATCCTTCATCCATCCATCACATCACCATCCTATTCTACCGCATCTCATTTCATTTTCCCCTAATAATAAACATCCATATTTTCCCATAGATGTTCAGGCAAATGAAAGTCAACAGTAACTAACTCGACGTTCTCACTATAGTGATTATGATTCTTTCATGAGATCATTTGTATTTCTAAATGTTCATTATTTCTTATATGTGTGTGACACGTTTGACCTTGCTTATATTTACTCACCTTCTGACACACAAGAGAGATACACTTATCCAAATCTCGTGAGTTCGTTTGAAAGAGTTATATCCAGTTAGATTTGAAGTTGAAGCATTGATTTTGAAGAGGCAATCTAGGAATTAATCTTATGATGCTCGACCCATTTTGATTACTCACATCACACACCTTGAGTTCTAGGAAGGATGTGCCTTGATTATTCACTTAACTAAACATTTTATACACTTATAGCTTGTATTTCTCGAAATATTTATCTCGTGATGAATTGTGCAATTGTTTTATGTCTGATAAGATATTGTCTTCCCTTTTGCAAATAAAGAAGTTTGTGGGTATATTCCCTACAAATCCTCATAAGACAAAACTCGTCCTGTAAGGCAATCTATAGGTTTAAAGGATTGTTACACATGCAAAGTACAATCGTGAGTGCCCGCGAAAGTCGTACACTTTTGGTTTCTAATCTTTATTTCTCTCTATATTTTTCTCGACGACTATCAATGTTCTATTTGGGGTGGTGTGATAAGCACCCAAAAGTGTTTAAATAAAACCCCAAATATACACTTTTTAATTGCTAGATTTTGACATAATGGGTCTTATGCGCGTATTTGTGTATTTCGTAGGCTTGCTTGCACTTGCGGATTCAAACGGTTCGAATCAAGGAAAAATGCAGCATAGGCACGTTAAAATGAGCTAAACCCGAATCCCCGTGCCTATTACCATGTCCCCAAATCTGAACCTAACCTACACCGAGCCCAGACCATCCCTATTCTAGACCGAGCCTCGTGTGTGTTTTCTTTGTACTTTCTAGATTATTTTTAGACTTTTATTTGTGTTGTTTTTAATTTTTAGAATTTATTTTATATTTTATTTTGAGTCTTGTATATTTTTAGGATTTATTCGTGCGTGTCTTATATATTTAGGTGCAAGTTTTATTTTAATTTTGTTCTTTGTTTTTATTTTATTATTAGTTTTTATTATTAGTTTAATTTTATTAATATTTTATTTGTTTGTTTTTATTTTTTTTAGGCTAGTTTTACTATTTTTATGTTTATTTTATTTGAGTCTTTATATGTTAGGTTTTTAATTTACATATATTTTATGTTCTAATTTTAGTTTAGTCTTAGTTTTAATTTATTTTGGTGCAACTAAACACACACACACACACATATTAAATATGCTACACCCTAACGCACTTACTCACCCACACTCTTCTACCGTACACCTCACCTACACCCCAAACTCCCCTCACCATCTTCCACCCACACACTCTCTCTCCTCTCCCCATACTCCATAAGCAAAAGATTAAGGCCACAACCATTAAACCTCGATTTCCACCATACTCGATCTTACCTGACTTGACAACCCGACCAAAAAATGAAACCCGAACTCGAATGCCACCCCGCGACCAAACTCCATCATCCTTTAACTCGGATCTACATACCCATACTCCTACAACCTGGCGATCCCCACCTATCACCACCAGCGGGTTATGGATCGAACCAGGAGATTCCACATTCCGGGCATAACCCCTTACCCAAGTTCACCTACGAATCCAACCAACACTGCCTCATACCCATAACCCCCTAATACGACTGGTGACCCCCATTAAAACTACGATCTGCCCAAACCCGCTACCTACAACACCAACCCGACCTCCATCCTCCATAGCAGCAACCCCAAACTCGGTGCCAGCAGTCCCAAAACCTTAACCCATAACCTACACCTATTCTACCCGAACCAAACCCACTTCAACCCATTTTAAAATCCAACCCATATTTTACCCGATTATGTTTCCATTTAACAAAAAATATATATAAAAATAAAACTGACATGTCTTAAACCTTAACCACTTATTTTCTGAAATGCACCTCAATACCTCACACCTCTCATGCACACTTAAACCTCCTTATTATATCCCTTGCCCCATTATGCCACATTATAAAAGCAATAAAGGCCCATTTGAAGAACAAAACCCTAAGTAGAGAGGAGGATCAAGAAGTGACTAGAGAGAGAGAGAGTGAGAAACACCTTTCTAAATAGTATAATAGTGTTTTATTTTATTTTATTTCTTTTATTTTATTTTTTAAAGATTGGTGAGAGTTCAAAGTGTATCGAGAGACTCACTTGGGTGTTTTTATTTAATTAAAAAGGTTTGGAAGCTCAATTTGGATGGATATTACTCAAATTCAATGAAGATTTAGAGTTCGATTTTGCAAATCAAGGAGACTTGTTTGAAGATTTGTTCTCTTATCTCTACTATTTTATTTAACACCTTATATTGCTTAATTATTGTATTTTATCATCATGTTATGCTAGAAAATCCTTTCAAGGGGTGGGGTGATCCCATTATTTGATGCTAATCCTACTTTAATTGGTTTATTTACTTTAAATGTTCATTTTATAATTAACTTTGCGCTCTTACTTTTGATTTATGCCTCGAGAGAGGGTAAATGACTTTCAAGAGAAAATAGAGATTCTAGTCTTAGTTTCCATTTTAGAATCAAACTAGAGATAGGTTTTTCTACAATGTAAAATTATTTCTTTGAATTTCTACTCTAAGCTTATTTGTATAATTTAAACTAATTTAGTAAATTGATCATATCGGGTGGTTTGTTAAATGATGTTTGGATCTACTTTTTCAGGAGTTGTAGGAGTGTTAAATTTAATTTTCTAAAAGGTTATTATTAAAATTACATTTGAAACGAGAGTTGATTTGTAACTTTTATACTAACTTGGGAGGTTTAATTTGAATGAATTAATTAATAAGATTAACTAGAATATATGGTGTAATCCCATCTCTTGTTAGCTCTCACTTTGATTTCCTCATTCATCTTATATTTTACATTTTTATTTAGTTAGATTTCACTTATTTTTCATCACACTGTTTAGTTAGTCTTATTTCACCCTCATCATAAAATTGTTTTAATATTAAAAAAAATCTTAAAAAAATAGAAAAAGTAAAAAGTCTAAAAAGAAATTAAATAAAAAATGAATTGCATTACTTTTCAATTGTTTCATTCCTTATATTAGGATTGACATACTTACTTACCTCTATGCAAGTTTGTTATATTTTTGTGTATGTGATAAAGGAATTGATTAGCTTAGCTTCCCTCAACGACATACACAAAAATCTAAGTTATCAGTTATTGTAACTGTGGCCCCAATTAGGCACCCTTTTCCTGACCTATAGCCGTGGTCGGGCATGCATGTTGTATGTGGCCCTACCCCTCACATATAAATCATCTCCCAGTCAAATATGTCAGTCTCTGGCCCTAACGAGGTAGCCCCTGCCTTTACCCAACTAGCCTTGATAACCCTGGCCCTGCTGGCCTCTGGTCTGGTTCCCCTAGACCTATTAGCCCTAAGGGGAATGGTACTGACCCTAAGGGGTATGATGTTGGCCCTGATGGACCTTCCTGAAGTTTTATTTATCAGGCCTTAATCTCTTAGTATAGTCCGTCCCGCTACTGGAAACCCCGCTCGTGTTGCCTCCCCCACTGCTGCTTTCCCTGTCGGCTAGACTCTATTGTCCTCTTCACTTCCTTTAAATGGAAGCAATGGTTCTGGCAGTGGAGCAACATTGTGTTAACGACCTTAATATAAGTTCGCAATGTCAGGTTCCCCAATAAATGCTGGTGAATCCTCCAAGTAAGTCTATCCGTCAATTTGAGGACCTTCTTCTCCATAGTATTCACCTCGCCAGGTAGAAATTTTTCCTGGCGTGTGAACTCTTCCTCGTACTTTTCCATAATTCGTCCCTCCTGCAAAAGATTTAAGAATATCCTCCTCATCTCCATCTGAATAGCCGATGGAAAGAATTTACGATTGAACTGCCTCCAAAACTTCTATATCATCATAGTATCTATCTCCTCTGATGTGGTCACCAACTCCCACCACTAAAGAGCTACCCTGACTATCCTGAACTTAGCTAGTATTTTCTTTTGAGTGTCGTTGCACTCTATAAGAACAATTTTTCCAATATTATTCAGAGCATAGTTTTTGACTAGTTTGGCGTATCCCGTTACAAATCATCACGCGCTGTCAAGATGAACCGAACTTAAGCATTTCCAAGTTTGAAGACTTCCCGACATCTCATAAAAGTATAAAATAATTTAGATTTTAAATTAATTTATATAATTAATTTTTGGGGTGCTTGTTTTTACCAATAATGAACATGAGTTTTTTTTATTTCAAAAAGAAAATTAATTTTTTACTTAACTCTCATTCAAATGAGACTGATATCTCGTTCAAACAAGATTGAGTGTCATTAGAAGGTCATTCTACGTGTTTTTCAAATGAGGGCGTACTATTTTAATTTTCCCCATGTCGTTAGAAACAAGACACACCTTATTCGAACGAGATGCATATCTCGTTACAATGACGTTGTGATATTGTTCGAACGACACTGCCGCCTCAAATTTTCTTAACATGCAAAATACTTTTTTCATGTTCATATTGTTTAAGACTTTTGCCAATTCATTATAGATAACTTTTGTGAAAGTTCTTCACTTTTTGTGCAGCAAAAATAGTATTTAATTCACAAACAAATATCCTGAATATTTAGTTTTGTGAATTGGTTTAAACCCGAGAACGTTTTGTATGCTTACATACACCTTGTGGAGAGGTACTCCATGGCTAACTTGTGATACCTGAGCGGGCTCACTACTGAAGATGAAGGCTGAGGCTGACGAAGAACAGTGATCTTGTGATTCTTGCGAGGATCACAGTTATTCACTAGAGATTTGCGAAGATTAACATGTTATACTTATGGCGGTTATCAAGTAGTCCGAAGTCGACTGTCTTGTAGATTTCTAAAGTGAATAAAAGGTTTTACCCGATAGGGTTTTCTCCTGAAATTTTGCCTTTGTTGAATGCTTGGATTGATTTATCTGTTTTATCACATAGATATATGTTTAGTATAAAAAGATAAAATTAGTTTAAGATAAAAATTGCAGACTCTCAAATTGGAATCTTTATTGAGCATATTTGTTTTTGCATTCGTAAGTGGTATTAAAGCCTTGCACACTTACAAATGGTGTCGGAGCATACTTACTGCTTCTTCAAATTTCTATCAGAGCTTCCTTACATTTACAAATTGGTATCAGAGTGGGTTACACCAAGTTATTGTGTGATCCTGATTTGTTTTAGTTTTTCCTGCTAATACCATTTCCTTCAAGTTGGTATCAGAGCCGACTGCACTATGTTATTGTTTTAGATCTTTGTTTAGTGCTTTGGGGTGATTTTTTTCTGCTCTTGATGGATTCCTATAGTTTTGATGACTTAAATCATTTGAATTTGAAGTTTGCTAAAATAATTATAATTCATGAAAAAGAAAATTCTCGTTTTAAATCTGATATGGATATTTTTCAAAAAGTTCAAAATCAAATAGATTTCTTTCGTAAGAAACTTATGGACATAGATCGTGATTTTAGAAAATCAGGATTGTCCAAGAAATTTAGTGATGATAGAGTTCAGTTTTTAGAGAAAGAATTAGAGGACTTGAAAAATTCTAAGGCTAATGTTTGTGCCATTGATGATAGTGTTTTATTGTTTATTTTAAGGCATGTGAGAAAACTCTTAGAGACAAGTTTACACATATTTAGGGGGAGCGAGATAACCTTCTATGAATGATTGAGCACATAAAGAAGGAGTACCTAAAATTGGAAGAGTCAAATTCTTTGCTTGAGTCTAAAATTTTGAAGTTAAAAGATGATTTAAAACACACTAGTAGTGTTAGTAGTAATGACAGTGGCTCACATGTTAATGCTTCCAATGTTAAATCTAAGACCATTGTTTGTTTTACAGGGTCAACCAAATCCAATAATGTTAGAAAAGGTCAACCCATAGGTAATATTCCTCGTGTTTACACATGTTTATATTGTGGTAGGAAACTTCACCTTAGAGCATTTTATTATGATCTTGGAAGAGGTCCTATGAAGTTTAAGTCTAGTGTTCTCTTGGTTCCCGAATCCCGACATGTTAAGTTCACATCTATTGGGGTCAAAAAATCTATTTTGGAGGAGCTAGATGTTAGACGAGTTGATTCTCACAAGCTTGCACATGATTCTTCTCTTGTTATGTCTTATAGATGATTTATTGCATGATTCTATTTGTCATATTCTAGTTGTGTTTCATGTAATATATTTGCTAGTGTTATGACATGTATATCTTTTGTACTACTATTTTTTTCTTTTATTGAATCATATTTGAAAAATACAAAACGATTTTATTTTGATAAATTTTCGAAAAATGCAAAAAGATTTTTGGTTTTTGAGCATTTTAGTTTTACACATTTGGTGTGGCATATTGGTATTTTTAATCCAATTCACTCAGTAATTTCCATGTGTCTAGGACATTTTGTTATGACTTTAGATACTTAGATTGATCTTAACCATGTTTATGGAGTTGTTTTGAACTTGATTTTCTTTACGGATTCGACATTGTATATGCCTTCGCATGCACGAGCTTGTTGGATCTTGACTTCACTATGTATATTTGATATTGGTGAGATGTTCTCCCATTAATTTTTTCATCTACATATTTATGTGACTATGGGGGATTTGTGCATGTAAGAATAGTTACCCGTGAGATTTTTTTAATATTGAAAAAAATATGAGTGTACACAGGAAAGGGCTGCGAGAGACAAGTTGACTCGTCGTAAAAGCCCATGTCTGAAAAGAGCCCAAGGAAAAAATTAAGGCAATGAAAGAGAGAATTTGCCAAAAGGGGGCCAATATAGTTTAGTTTTTTTATCTTTCAAATAAAATCACTTGAAAAGAAAAGGATAGAAAATATGATCATGTTTATCTTTTGAGGGAGTTTATATGAAAATCAACGAGTTTGCACAATAAATATTAGTACGCTATTGATTTGTAGAAAAATCAATATTCTAGGCTTGTGTGCATTGTGCTTATTTTGTTCATTAAGTTCAACTTTATTTGTCACTTGAGGCTAAAGCTTAGATTGATAATGCTTTGCGGTCAATTAGAACTTTTTAAACATATTTCAATGTTTGGATTATAATTCTTTTGCTACTAGTTCACACCCATTCATTACATCCCACACGTTTAGACACATCGATACTATGTTAGTGTGTAATGCTTATGTGTTATGTGTCATGTTTTGTTGTCGTTTATCCTTATATATGTGTGTCGGATTTTCTTTGATATATTTTGCATATATTATATATGGAATATTGTATGTTGTATTTATGAAAATTGTTTTTTTTGAAAAAATTAAAAAATTTCAAAAATAGTTGGTTAAGTTTGCCTGTGAGATTATCATTCCACATTATTGATTTATACCTTTTGTGTTGATATCTTATCTTCTACAATGTGCTTCATATTTCATGCTTATGTTTATAGTTCTTTGTCTATTTCGGATAAAAACAAATGGGGAGAGCAAATTAAAATTGAGTTTTGATGAGTTTGATCTATGGGGGAGAATTTATTTATGAGTTTTATCTTATTTCAAACTCGATGCGCCACGAGGTATATTTTTTTGTCTCATGTTTCTAGGTACCTAAAGCGAAATTCAAGACACACGGAAGAAGACAAATTGTATGAATTGGAAGAAGAAGAAGTTTGAAGATAAAGGGACTTATGCCATTCCATCTAGGGTTAGGAAAGGTGTTAACATTTTTATTTTAGGAGATTTTGATTTTAATTTGGTGTTCGATTATGTTTGTTTGTTTTTTACTGGAATAGCCAAATGGGGCGATTTGTAAGAAAAAAAATTCCAATATTATTCATAGCATAGTTTTAGACTAGTTTGGCGTATTCCATTACAAATCTTTACGCACCGTCAAGACAAACCGAACTCAAGCATCTCCAAGTTTAAAGACTTCCCGACATCTCATAAAAGTATAAAATAATTTAGAGTTTAAATCAATTTACAGAATTAATTTTTAGGATGTTTATTTTTACCAAAAACGAACAGGAGTTTTTTATTTTGAAAAGAAAAATAATTTTATTTTTTAACTCTCATTCAAATGAGATTGATATCTCGTTCAAACGAGATTAAATGTCATTAAAAGGTCATTTTATGCGCTTTTCAAACGAGGTTCAAACGAGGACGTACAGTTTTGATTTTCCTCATGTCATTAGAAATGAGACACATCTCGTTCGAACGAATGCATATCTTGTTAGAGTGACATTGTGATATCGTTCAAACAACTGGGCCGCCTTGAATTTTGTGAACATCCTATAAATACATGTTTCATGTTCAGATTGTTTAAGACTTTTGCCATATTTATTTTTGCATAACTTTTGCGAAAGTTCTTCACTTTTTGTGTTTTGAAACACTATTTAATTCACAAACAAGAATCCTGAATATTTAGTTTTGTGAATTCATTTAAACCCTAGAAAGTTTCGTACACTTTCATACACCTTGTGGAGAGGTACTCCTTGTCTAACTTGTGATACCTAAGGGGCATCACTACTAAAGACGAAGGCCGAAGCTGATGGAGGATTGTAGCCGTGTGATTCTTACGAGGATCATAGTTGTTCACTAGATATTTGCAAAGATTATCACATTATACTTGTGGCGGTTATCATGTAGTTTGTTAGTCGACTATTTTGTAGATTTCTAAAGTGAATAAAAGGGTTTACCCGTTGAATGCTTGGATTGATTTATCTATTTTATCAAATAGATGTATGTTTAGGATAAAAAGATAAAATTAGTTTAAGATAAAAGTTGTGCACTCTCAAATTGGAATGTTTGTTGAGCATATTTTTTTCCACGTTCGTAAGTGGTTTTAAAGCCTTTCACTCTTACAAGTGGTGTCATAGCATACTTACTGCTTCTTCAAATTGGTATCAAAGCAAATCATTATTTCATCCCATCACACTCAATCATATGGAGTTCCTCTATATATCCTTCTTCCATTTGCTAGCTGTAACCACATCTTCACTCACCTGGAACTCTGGCGGATGGCCCTTTTGGAAGGCATTTCTGACTCTCTCCCAAACAGACAACACTGGCTGAGCCTAAACAGATTCAAAAACTGGTTATTGTGGTTTTGCCTGAGGAAAATGTTGTGTTAAGGTAATCATCATGGCATTGACCGCTTGTGCGATAATAGTGGCGACCTTTATTGTGATCACAGTTCCCTGAGTGGCCTGCGACTCCAATTGAGCCTCCTCTTCAGTGGACCTCCTAGCAGCATGTTCTTGTTTACCTCTCCTATTCTTTGTCATTAGAAAACAAATCAAAATTTTATAAGATTCACTTCAATCATAAATAATAGCAGAAGAACGTACATGCACAATATGAAACAACAGTCCTAAATATAAGACTCTACATCAAAGAAGCACAACACAGACAACGTAGAAAATTCATACATATTCTAATGACAATTAAACTTGATGCTTTGATACCAACTGTGACAACCCGCCTATTCTAATACCTTGTATCCATCGCTCTACTAAAATAAAACAAAAATCTATGTATGGTTTCATTCTCAGCATCACTATCGTAACATAATAATATAAATATAATGAATAAAACCATATAACATAATGAATAGAATAATCCTCATGAAGAGATAAATAATACTACTGAACCAAATAAACTATCGTTCAACAAATAGTAACATCCACTGAATGAAATTGAATAATCAATTGAATACTGAAATAAAATCTCTAACAGTAATACAAAACCTTAACCATCTACGGGCAACATGCCCAAATTGAAAATTGAAATGAAATGGTCCGATTTAGATAAAATGAGTGAGGCGTCTAAAATAATCATATAGTGTCCATGGCTACTATAACTTTAAGAATGGATCAATCCCTACAATCATGGCTACTGCTGTGGTACACCTAAGGTGTAAAAAGAAAAAACAAAGAAAAAAAATGTCTGCGAGTCAAAGCCGAAAAAGTATAAAATATTTTACAAGTAGATTTTATTTTAAATAGATTAACATTGTAGTGTATTACTTTCATAATTACTCGTTCACACTCACATGAGATAAAATATCACCTCTCAGCTACAGTGTGCACCTAACGTGTTCATCCTACTATCCTAATTGAACTACTCAGTTTAACGAGGACATGTAACTACTATCCAAGCCCAATCTCTCTAATACCCTCTATTAGCTAACATAGCTAATAAGCATAACATAGCTACGCTCGTACTATCGATAGATATATACACTATATCACATAAACATACATATATATCACTCTCTATATGCGTATAATCGTATCTCCAAAGCATGGACCTCGTGGATACATCCCTTGTGTGGAATTCGGCTCCATGCATCACGCATCGTACTGAGCCACCGGGTCAGAATGTCACCACCATTCCCAAACAAAAGCATATAAAACGGAGGCGATAATAGACATATGTCCAAGGGTTGAAACCATAAAACATCGCACCCACTCGGTATCCAAACCAATATCTATTATCACATATGGATATTGTACATGCAACAACCCTGTGACTCGAGGAATCAATTCGACACTTGCTGGTCAATGTCAGGGTGGACTGTCCACTATGCACAACCTCCTACTATAGTACAACTGAGTAGGTATGTTTAATATAAACAAGTAGAATACACACATACGCATATATATAAATGTCACTCTAATATGTATATATATAAATTACTGAACTCGTATGCATATCCCACAATGAACGGTACACCCAATCCCGAATTTTAACTCAATTTCCCGATTAATCATTTAAATTGTCACCCACTTAATTTCTCAGTTTTCCTCTATCAAGCCCATCTAATCGTTCGCCTATCACATGGACCCAACCCCTGAAAAGCATTCCCCAATAATCCACACTACCCCGAAATCCCCTACGATCATTTTCTAATCTCTAACGGGTCAAAATAACAAACTAACAAAAACTAGGCAAGCCAGCAAACTGAATCGGTTTGCTGGAAAACTGAATCGGTTAGCTTCCCCCCCCCCCCCCCAGCATACCAGTTCAGTTTGTTGGTCTTTTTTTTCATCTTCTTCCTCGAGTTTTTCTCATCAAACCTTCTAATGGAGGTCCTAAACCATCCTAAAAATAAAATCAACTTCACATATCAATATATTAATGTCCCAGAAGCTTTAAAACATCTAATTAACCATGAATCCTATATTAAACAACTAGGATTACAATTCAAGCATCAATTTAATTACTCCGAATTTTTTCCCAACATGACTTTTAAAAGTTCAACCTTCCTATGAAGTTCTACATGCTCATCATTTTAATTCCAGAATTAGTTTTGAAATTCTAATATGATTAACCCCAACTAATAATCAATTTAAATCAGAGGTCCTTTATCATCAAAATTTCTACATCAATTAATAAAAGTTCTAATCTTTATAACTTTAATTCTCATATTTTTAACCCTAATCGTGAAAGTAATAAACTACGCATAATGGAAACTTAAAGCAAGTAACTACTTGCCTTTATGGATTGAATTCGAAGTTTCTCTACATATGATGATGGGTTGAATCCTCTCTCTTCTCCTCTCCAAGCCTTTTTCTGTTCTCTTGAACTCTCTTTTAATCTCTCTTATGCAAAATATCAAAGGTGGGATGCCATCCATCTTCCCAATCTTCTAAATACTCCCGTAATTACCATAATCTCATTTTCCACTTAACCCTGAGTGTAAAAAGACCTCATACCATTATACGGGTCTTGTTATGTCTAAAAAGACCTCGGAATCCAATCATAACACTCGAGTACCTATTTCGGACTATTTCAACCCTTCAAGGATCACCGGTGCACTTGAAAAGGTCATCAGAGTCACCAAACTCCAAATATTCTAACATTTTATAAACCGAGTGTGACATGCACATAGCAAACCCGTTGCTCGTAAATCATACAGATCAGCCGATGTAACGCTCTATCGACATACAATAATAAAACATCATTTTCACTCATACGCAACATATAGTAAATCACGTATCTATTTGCTTATCACACGTAAGTAAATAATAATAAAAATAAATATTAATCCTTTATCTCGCTAATTAATATATACTAAATTCCAATTTAATTTCTTTCAAATAAATTAATAATATTGAGCACATAAAAATTAATTAATAATAAAAATACGGGGTATTACATACCATTTTTCAAGCTCGGGCGAGGTTTGTATTGACAGGGTTAGTTAACCATATTAACAGACACCGTGTTAATAATAGAAAGACAATCAATAAAATGGCAGGGTTGTGCACATTTATACTTGAGCCGACCTCATTTCCCCTAGCCAAGAAGATTGTATATCAAGCCGACCTCTCTCTCTACCCTTAATAAGGGCACATGTCACCTCCTGAGAGGCCCATGGGATGTCCCACATTTATGGTACAATAATATATATATATATATATATATATATATATATATATATATATATATATATATATATGTATATGTATGTATATATAATATGATAGGGTGGTTTTTGAATTGTCTATACATTTTAACGGTTCAGATGTATGCCACCTCCTTACATATTTTAATGGTTAAGATCATATCAACTTCATTTTTACAAATCTACCCCTCAATTATTTGGTTTCCCCCTCTTTTCTACTTATCATACTTTGATTTTGATTCAAAAATTGGGACATTTCGATAAAGAACCAAAACTTACACTAGCTTTCATTGCTTCTACCGTCTTTCTTCACTCCCCACACTCACAAACCCTCTTCAGCTCCTCTAAGAACCCAGTCACTTGATCGCCTCTCAGTCTCTCACCTCTCACCTGTCAATGTTCGGTTTGGGTTTTCTTGGCTTTGGATTTCATGGGGTTTTTTATTTCATCGCTTTTGGATTTCTTTGCTCAGATATTCTTTTATTTATTATAAACTCAGATCTTATTCATTATAAACCCTTCATTACATTCTTATCTCAAATTGTACATTTTGGAGGTTGGCTCTGATTGTACATTTTGGGGTTTCTTGGCTTAGATTGTACACTTTGGAGGTTGTGCTTGGAAAACTCAGGTATCCTTTTATTTTTTACGTTTCGGAGCTTATATTTTTTACAAATTCAGTTTGCTATTTTTCATTTTATGTTTTTATGCTTATTTCATTACAAACGCAGGTGTTGGGTTTCGCGGGTTTGGACATTTCAGTGGTTTTCCTCTTTAATTGCAAACTCATGTATTCTTCTATGCTTTTATGCCCATTTTCTACAAACTAAGTTTGCTTACATTGTTTACATATTGTAATGATTTCGGCTGTTATCTAAAGATTTCAACTATTATTTGTTGATAAATTAAGGGCGTTGTAATTAAAGGCTTTGTGTACATATTTTGTTCATTTGGTTTAAGATCTATTTATGTTCATGTTCATGTTTATGTTTATATTCGGGATCTAATTGTTTTTTATTTTTTATTTTTTTCCATTTTAGATCAAGACGTGTTTATATGAGTTTCTATGTATATCAGGTATATATACACTTTCTCTCTACTTTTAGATTTATATTTTAAGGTATTTGTTTTGAAATTTTTACTTTTTTCCTGTTGTCAATTAGGTGTGATTACTTTTTTGCTGTTGTCAATCAGGTGTGATTTATTTGCTATATTTCTAACATTACGATCATTGATTATGCAAACATTATGATCTGTGTGTGTTTACGATCATTGATTATGTATAAGTGTTTGTTTAGATATGTTATCAAGTGGTATTATTTTGAAAATCTGTTTTTACAGTGTATTTTTGAAATTAGGATTGGGATGTGCTTGATTCTTAAAGATTGGATGTCCGATGGGGGGCATTAGGTAAAGAATTAGGTATGCTCTTGATGACCAAGCCAATCTCCGCCATTGAATTGATTGTATTATTTTATGCTTCTGTAATTTTTTTGGGTATTAGGTATGCTTTTGGCATATCGAAGAGTGTGATTTTTAAGTTCAAACTTAAGACCTTTGTTTTTGCTCAATGCCCAAACCTAAGTATCCTTAAATTTGATGAACAATTAAATAATGTTAATTGCCGATGACACAACGCAATGTTGGAGCTTTGGTGGTTGTGAAACTTGGGGAACAAAATTCAATTGCTGGAATTATCGCAAAATGCAATTGATTGGGTGAAACATCAGATTCGTAAAATGAAATTGATTCAATGAGTTGTCCTTAGTCCTTAAATATTGAATAATGATATTTTGGTAACTAGAAAGATCCTGCCAAGTTTTCATGAGGGTAAACATCAAAGTTGTTTTCTTGTGCATTTTACATAGGTTCGGGTTTAATTTTTTGACATATCCATAAGCATCATCCTATATTTTCTTCTCATAGTTTCAATATTCTCACCCTCCATTTTTCCCTTTTTCAATTCAATTTTATTGCAATTTTGGTGATTCCTATTAAGTAATTTCCAGTTGATTGTAATTATTAATTTCCTTTTACTATTATTTTAATTGGATACTTTGTTGTTCTTATTGACAGCGTAGGTTATTAAAGTTTAGGTACACAGACAAGATTTGAAATACTGATTGCTTCTTTGTATTGAACAAAAATGAAGGTTAATAAAGTCTGTTGTTTGTCTCGACACATTTCTCGACTCTAAAATAAGCTTGTGCATTGGATTGAATAAGTTCAACATTGGTTTCTAAACATGTTTTTGTATGTATTACTATTGGTTGAATCATATTTTGTTTTTTCTTTGTTATGAAAATAACACACCTCCAATCCTCAAGATACAACTATGAGTATTTTTGTCACATTTCTCTTTGTGTTGGTTATTTAGGATTCTAATCTCTGTTATCTAATCTAAAAGGTCTGATTGAGTTGTTTTTTTATATTAGTGTATTACTTTCATGTTTTCATATTTTTTTACTTTTACTTTGCTTCTCTTTCGATTGATTACTGATAAAGTGGAGGATAATATAAAATCAATGTTTGTTGACCAATATAGTTTGGTGCTCTTATTTTTCCATGTTGTCCCTCTTTTTGTTCTCTACAATTGTAAAAACATTTCATCCCCCATGAATCACAAATTAAAGCTCTATTAGAAATGGTGTTTTTATTAGGGTCTTAGGTTTGGTACATACAACTGAATCTACTCAATTCCCGCACTATCACGCATAATTAATTATTGCGAAAATGTAGGAAGGTACACTTATCAAGCATGATTAATAGTCTCAAGTTTGCATTGCTTAGGGTTATTTTCGTAATAGGATTAACTGTGAAAGTACACTTATGAGAAGCCTTTTATTTAGACAAGTGTTTTGCTTGATGAGTGTTTTACTTCCCTATCGCCTTTATTGAAATTATCTGGTGCATTGCTATTACATGGATATTCTTTACTTTAAATTTTTGGTGGAAGAACATTTTCATTGTATGTGTTATTTCAATTCAGAATCATCATACAATTAAGATTTTAAAACCTATGGTATGGTTAGTTTTCATGAACCTACTATGTAATTTTGTAATCTATGAAACCTTTCTAAAATGTATAACCCTTGATACAATAATTTGGTGTTTGTTTTATATAATAACTCTCATTTACTTACATTAATTTCATTTCACAGGTAAAGAAATATATGTTGAATTTTTAAATTTGTTGGTTTGAATACTTTGTTATACCATTTAATTGAGTTTTAAATCGGATCGTGTAGTTTGTGAATACGTTTTTGTCTTGCCTCCAGAGTCCACGCTTTTGCTTTGTTACTGATAAAGATGGGAGCAGTGGAGGTCTCACTCAAGGATCCTATGGATACCTTCCTTAAATCTTAGTAAGTTGGCTGATTTTAAACTTTTAAATTATCATATTTTCTTGATAGGTATTTACCATAATTTCTATCTTAGAATTTTCACTTTATTAATGACTTTTTTCCTTAGATTTTTTTGTTTATTTTACTTCCTTTTAAATTTCAAATTTTAATGCTTCTCCAGCACACATATGAGAAGTCTTACACTCCTTTTATACTGTACGCACACATATCTCTCATTTTTTTCTCTTTTCAAATTATGTTTTGTTATGTGTGACTAAATGAGTTTCCAAAATGAATGGTGTATGTCACTTTGCAACTAACTTTGTGGACTTCTTTTTTATTACTTTGATTATGCAATGTATATATGTCATTTTATTAGTGCTTTATCCACTCCCGATGTTTGTTTCTTCGCATTCGAATCCATTTAATGGCAAACATCATTTTTTAACAAGATTTGTGCCTTATCATCCTCTTTTTTTTACTGGAATTGGCTTTGGCTTATCGTTCCCTATCTTATGTGTTTTCCCCTTTGTCCCATCTTTTCCTTTTTGGTTGGTTTTTAGATAACACATGTTGAATTTCTTCACTGCATCAAATGATTGATGGGGTTATGTAGATGATATATTAAAATCCCTCACTTTACTAAATTATTGAACTATTTTGCAGGTTTTACGGACTTTGTTAATTCAAAGTGGTATAAGATTTCACTATCAAATTTATGCTCATATACATTGTTCCGTTAATGTAATTTGCATATTGATTTTTTTTTTTTACTATTTTGTCTATTTCTTCAGGTATAATGCAAGGTTTTTTTATTTACATGTCATAGGGTATCCCAATGTGTAAACTTATGGATCAGGAGCATTTGAATAATTGCAGAAGATTGCAGCAAAAATAGAGTCACTAAGAGCTTGGGAGCGGGATAAATAACACTACATTCAAATTGTAAAAGATAAGAACAGTAGAATAAAAAATCTATTAACAGAAGTCACTTATTTGAAGCAACGGTATGCTATAAGAGAAATTGAGGTTGCATTTCTAGCACAATCTACATAAGAGCGACTCGAACAAGAAAACAAGCGCCATTCAAAGATAATTAAAGAGAAGGGCCAGAGCTTAGATGATCTAGAGCAAACTTTTAAAAATACGAAGTATCTGAAAATATCAAGATAGAAGAGAAGAACAAGACAATTTTTAAATTGGAGATGGAAGTCAATCCTTCATATAAAAAACTGTAAGTCAATGCTTCATATCAGAAACTGGAATTGAAGATGATATTGCAAGTGATTACAAACTCTCTCTCTCTCTCACTTCATCGCTCTTACTTTTCCTGTTTTTGGTACTTTGGTTTAGATTTCGGGATGCAAATAGGCTTTAGTTTTGAGTGCGATGGGGAAAGGAGGTGGGTAGGTATAGAGGGTAGGACGGGAGGGGAAAGATAAGTGTTGGTGAGTGGGATATCAACGGGGTTAAGTGGGGAGTGGGTTTTGGAATTGGGTATGGCGCGTAGGGAGTTGGGTATTGGGGTTGTACCAGTAGGGTGCATAGTTTGTGGTTGCAATGAATTTAAGAGCGTTTAGGTGGGGGACAACGGTTAAGGGAGAGGGATGGGGTATACTGTCCGTGTGTAGAGGGTTGGGTTTGCATATGGTAATTAGGAGCATGTGTGGTGAGTGGGAGATAGTGTTGTGAGGTCGAACAGCAGTAGGGGATGGTGCTATGTGGGGAAAAGATATGGGGTCAGGGGTGTGTAGCAGGTACAAGGGTGGGTTCGTGGGTAGGAGGTAATGGGTTTGGGGCAGTAGCTAGGTGGTCGGGACCCGATAGTGTGTGTAAGCAGCCAGCGAAGAAACTGTAGCAAAGAAACTGATTTAAACACTACTTAGCAGCTCACAACGGATCCCGATCTTGGTTGCAGTTTGAAGAGAGTAGCAAATGTTGGTGATGAAAATGCTGCAAGCAATAGTATCAATTTATTGTAGAATTTCTAAGTTAAAATTTCAATTTTGTGTTGTATGATAATAACTTCTTATTAGTCTAATGCTAACCTACTTTGTGGAAATGATACTACAAGTTGTTGAATGCTTATTATCCATTTCTCTTTAAAGAAACTTTCATTTTCTTTAATGCCCGCATTAAAAATGTATGAAAAAACATCCATTTTTGTGTATGCATAGAAAAGTATAAACTTAATGTTTTTATTTGCCTCGTTTAAAGTATGTTTACTTCACCTTATCCCTTTATTCATTCTCTATGTTCTCTTTATTATAAATACAAACCCCTCTCTATAATACTTATTTTTCCTTTTGTATTTAGGTTCACTATTTTACTACCTTTATATTTATGTGATGGGAAAACACTACGGTTCAAGTGGTCATTCAAGTATCATGTTCTTTATTGTGCACTACTAATCTACATGTGATTGTTTCTTCTTTTTATCTAAAACTATGGTAAATGAATTAGTTTTTCTTTTAAATAAGTGATCTTTTTTTTAGTTTAACTATTTTTTTATACTTAAACAAGTGGATAGTCCTATAATTAAATCAGGTCGACCGTTATTTTGTTTCTATTATGTTAACTTTCCCGAATAACGTCGTGCCTTCAAGCACGGGCATACCGTCGTGTATATATATATATATATATATATATGTGTGTGTGTGTGTGTGTGTGTGTGTGTGTGTGTGTGTTGAATGAAATTTCAAAAGCATGTATAATAATTCAATTCCATATTATTCTAGTAGATAAGTAAGAGTTATTTGGGGCAAACGCAACCATATGTTAATTTTATTGCATAATACTTCACAAACTTTGGGAATTAACGTCTCCCACAAATCATTTACAGTAGCCTAAAATTACGTTTCATTGTTTAAAAAGAAATATAATAACTCAAAATGAATGAAACACTTTGTATTATTAGAACTCATAGCAATTTAAGTTGGTTATACTTTAAATTGGTTTGATATTATTTATTTATTTATTGAATACATAAAAAAATTCATTCCAAACACTCTACCACAATATATTTTTTCTTTAATTTTTATTCTCAAAGAAATTATGCGCTGAAGATTTAGAAAAATTCAAACTATTTCATCAAAATTGTTGCATTCATTACATGTAACGATTATTAGATTAAAACATGTAATATAACTGAAATTTTCTCATAGTCAAATTCTAGAAATTTTTGTGTATCCTGGTATTACAATTTGTTAACATTTCCATTATTTATATGCTTTTGTCACTCAATTAAAGCTCATCCTTAAACTTCTACTTTCATTGCACATCGGCCCATTTCCACGCTTGTAGGTCAGAACCTTATTACAACCCTGATGCGTGTATTATTATTTTCTAGGTTATAATATCTCTATTCAAGATGAAAGAGGATCTAGTAAACAATGAAATTCAATTTTTCACTGCTATTTTTGGATTTTTTGTTTGAAGATGATACTATTAATTGTTAGGGTGCTGATGAAGAGCATGTGAGGGTATTTAGATTACTATTTTTATACTTCAAAACTATGTTAGGTTGCATGTTAATGTAGGTAAGTGGGAGATGATCCTGATTGCAGGAGGCGAGAATGTAGGATTGATCGTGTTGGAAAACAAGCGTCCGTGTAAATACGCTAGTCGTTGTTATCGGCTTCCGATCACAATACAAAAAAAAACTAAACTTTAACTACACTCTTGCAGAGTATAGTGGCGAGTCTGGGTATTGAATCCACAAGGAATGTTTGATAGATTTTAATTGATTTATTACTTCAAAAAATAAAGTGTAAAAGATGATTGAGTGAGAAAGGAAAAAGGGAAAAATGAAGAAGTTTACTAAAACTAATTGAAAAATTAAGGTAAGGACACAATCCCCTAACCCTAGAGTATTGATGGTATAAAATTAATCATATATTTAAGTGATTAATTAGACCCAGACTTTAGTACTCCCAAGCATTACATTTATGAGGTTCAATCCCGCACCATACATAATCAGAGGACGAGTAAATCGGTATTGCAATAGTTACACTCGAATTGCATTCTGAAGCATCTCGGTTACCCTGAAGCAAACTAGATCCAAAGATCTACAATTTTCATGTTTCTACACAATACGGTCGTAATAAATCATTAAATTTAGAGGACTAATTTTATATACATGCAACTACCACATCAGGTTGGGTTCATGCATCCCAACCTTTAAAAACCTAGCCTAACATGGTGAAATTAATGAAAACTACGTTTTCTACGTTGCATGAACTCATAATTTCTTGGAAAGAGAGATGAAATATGAGAAATAATAATAAAAGTGCTAGAAATAAAAGTTACCACGCTTGAAGAATAAGAGTATGCAAGAAGAAATCAAAGATTGAAGAAAAACTGGAAAAGGTCTTGAACTAAAGGTGCAAAATATGTAAATTCTTCTCCTAGATGTTCCTACTTGTTATGGAGATTTTACATGAATAAAATCTGAATAAAAAGAGTCCTAATGACTAAATATATAGGCTAGAGGTCTTTTAGAAGAGTCCCCAAATAATAAAATTATTTTGGCTAAAAGATAAGGATAAAATAAAAATCCTGTATCTGTCAATTTGTCACACTTAGAAAGCGTGACTAATTTTGTAACGAATCTGGTGCGTGACAAATGGGCAAACCAGTTTGGGTTCTGGGGAACTTGTTGGTTTTGGGCCTCTTTTTCATTTGAATTTCTGAATTTCTTTCTCAATAGTCAAATGGGCATAACTTCTTCACCATAGCTCGGATTGGGGTGACGTTTTTTCAGTGCTCTTGTAATTGAAAGATCTTCAAATTTTTACTCTGCCCCACCTCCGGAATGAGGCTGAAAAATTACAAAAATTCCCTTCAACTCCTCGATTCTTGGTTTCTTTAACTATTTTGAGTTCTCTTTTCCATCTTTCTTGCATGAAATACATGTAAAACACATAAGAGATACACAAAATATGAAATACTTGCCAAAAAGGGTTAGTAGCATAAAAATGAGACAAATCCAAGCTATTTACACCGCACGGGATCATAAAAATACTGAAATTAAGGGGATAAATGTAAAGAATTTATGCCTAATCAAACCCCCCTAACTTACAACTTTGCGCGTCCCGAGCAATGTAAAAGAAAAAGAATAAAGGTCCCAACTCTTATAAACACTTTATTGGGATAGAATACCTCTTTCGCGGGCAAGCGAGTGCATTTAGCGTATGCAATAAGCCGTTAAATCCGTGGGTTACCATAGTAGGATAAGAGTTGTCTCGTGAGAGTTTGCAGTGAATATACCAACAAAATTCGACTCAAAGAAAGTTCAAAACAGGCAAAAATTTTAAAATTCTAACTTTTCCTGAAAATAGTCACCATCGAATCATGTTTAAGAGTCTCAAATCATAGTGCGTGTGTGCAAAGCCGAAAATTTAACCGTGAATTTCCACCGATTGACCAGTATGTTACTTATCCGAAAATTCATTTTGATTTCAAAATCTCACGGGATGCTCTCACAAATGAATCACTCGGAATGTGGATATACTCTCGCTGTGCGTGATTTATAAGAGTAAATGTATTGGAAACAAGTTCACACACACAAATAGAAAGAAGGAATTATATGGTAATCGGATCTCATCAAAGGATTACGGGTATTGGAAAACGGGACCATTGCCTTTAATTCACGTTTGTTGATCTCTTTTATTATCTTTTGGTCCTTTATCTCTCCACGCGGTAATCAATTTCGCCATTTTGGACTCGGTTAAGACTTTTACGGGTTGAAGGTTCATTGGGTTAAATTGGAAAAGGTTAAGAATTTCAAAATTGGAAAACTTTTCTTATGATGTCCGTTAGTGCTTTTCTGGGCTTTTGCTCATTTTCTTCTTCTTCTTTTTTTCTTTTTTTTCACTCTTTTCTTTTCTTGATATTTTTGTTGAGCATAGTTATTCTTTTATTGCCCCTTTTTGTTGCACTTTTCGGACTTAACTTTTTTTTTTCATTTTTCATAATTCCGGGCTTTTTGGGTTTTTCGGGTTATCAAACGAAAGGAAAACTTATTTGGCTCAATGTTGGGTTACAAAAGGGATGATTTTTCACAATTTTTTATGGCCAACATTTTTGGGTGACAAACAATGGCCTACTTCATTGTCCAAAATACTAATTGTGTTACCATATTCATTTCGAGATGAATTTAAGTTTAGAGATATTTTAGTGCTCAATTTTCAAGGCAATATCACACATTTCTCAAACCCGATCAAGGTGAAAGACTTGAGATCCTTGATGACTTATTAGACCGCTGAAAAGAACTTGGAGTTAACAATTAACTCGGATTGATTTATAAATTTCACAAAAATGAAAGGCTCGAATCTCACAGGGGTTATTAATCTCCACACTTATTCGTTAAGTCGTCAATTTTTGCTCAATTTTCATCTTTGGTCAATTTCGGCTTTGTGTATTGTGTTTTTACAATTTGAGACTATAAACCGACTTTTAATGATATTTTTGAAAATTTTGAATTCCAATTTTTATTTATTTTGAAGAAAAATATTTTAGATTTTTCAAAATTTTATGATTTTTTTGAGTTTTTTGGGTGTTTTTGAAAATTTGTGAAGTTTTAGAAAAACACACTTGTGACACCTCCTAACTTAGACTTTTGCATTTTCCTCAAGTAAAAAGGACTAAAATCTAACTCAAAGCGAATGAAAAGTGCGGAAAAATAAAACAAACAAATTAAAACAGAAATGCAAAATTTTATTATAGCAACGGAGAATCATGTGTTACAATGGAGAGGGTAGAGCAACCAATTAAGCAATGTAAACAACCACCATTACACACACACATAAAAACATCAAAAACAAACATGGGCTTCATTGGGGAGGGGGATTTGAGGGTCCGGCTGCGTTGGGATCGTAAGGGTCATAGAAGAAAGGCAGAGGGGGTCCAACCAAGTTAAGCTCGTAAAGGTGGACTTGGAGACGGTGCATCATACTTATGTCCCTCCGATAAGCCGCTTGATCCCTTTGATAGGCGGCTTGATCTTAATTGTATTGGGTGATGAACCCGTCAAGACAGGATTCCACCACCGAAAGGCGCCTATCAAAATATCCACCCAGGGGGTCAAAATCCAGATCATCCTCTTCTTCCTCCTCCACGTCCATCATCAGGGCATCATGTGCTTCTTCCCCCGCACCCTCGTCGAGAATGGGAAGGTCGGGGTGAGCCACTCGCATTTGGCATTCACTCTGAGTGGTGGAGGTTCTTCCAATGGGGCGGGGGAGTCGAATTTGCTGCCCCGGGTCCTCCACCCCAGCACCCATCAAAAGCTCCGTAATGAGGCGAGCATAGGGGAGCGCGGCTCTGCGCCACTCTTCATAGGCGGCATTGATGATGTCCGCGTGGAAGAGTTGGGATAGATTTATGGTTCTTTCGGGGTCGAGAAAGTGGTAAAGTAAGTTGGCATAACGGAGCCGAACCATAGAGTCGTTGGTGGTTTGGTGGATTTCTCCACAAGCAATTAGGTGTGTGAATCACACCGTATCCGATAGACTTCCTATGGGAAAAGAATCCCGCACCCATTCCTCCCAGGTGCCATTCGAGCAATGCATTCTTCTTTGCTGCGGAGTGCACCATTTGTGGGATGTCAGAAGGGCACGGGGAGGATAACCCCTTTGGCACGCATTTTGCGCGCGATGATGGTGGCTGAGAATGGAATTTGGATACCGTCAAGGTAGGACTCGTGAAGCGTGGAGGATTTGCAAACCAGTGTCGCATAAAATTGGCGGATTACAACTTCAAATACGTTGTTGCTCATAGGAGAGTGGAATGAGCACCACCCCTGGCGGTCGAAAAGGGTGGTGACCTCACCGGGAAGTTGCTCCCAAATGACAAATCGTTCGATGTGGATTAGGCGTGTGGATGAAAAATAATTCTCAGCCCAATAGAGTTCTTAGATGCACTGAAACACCCCCTTACCCTCGTCATCAAGGATGGTTGTTTCATCATATTTACGAGGGTGAAAATTGGCTTGACGGGGACGCAGCATGGTGAGAGAGAGAGAGAAAAAATTTATGGTGTAGAAGAGAGGAAATTAGGTGTGGGAAATGGAGGGGTGGGTGGGTTAATTTATAGGTGGATGGGTGTTGGCTTTTGGTGGGAAAGGGTAATAGGAGTAGAGGGAGAAGATGGAGGGAATGAATTGGGACTTAGAATTGGTAGGGGGGAGGTTTTTGGAGGGTAAATTTCCGTAGGTGAAATTAATGGATGGAAGAGGGAAAAGAGGTTGAATTTGGAAAAAGGGGGAAATGAATCTGCCAGGTACCCCGAACCGGTTCGGAGGTACCCCGAAGCGATTCGCCCCCCGAACCGATTCAGCCTGGGATTCGGGGGAGGGTGTTGGCCAGAATGCTAAATTTTTCTCTTCTCTAAAAAACTAAGTGTTTGTGCCTACCTCCTCTCATGCGTAATGCCCCTAAAGATGTCCTAGACCTCGAGTATCCTAAAAACTCCTCTATTATGACCTCAAAATACGTGAAAATTCTTTCAAAAAGTTTGCTAACTCACTCCCTCTCGTGAATCGTACTCCAAACTCTTAACTAACCTAAATCACACACTACTAGTGTACACAAGAATTCACCCAATACGCGTCGGGGGTGCGATGACCTCTCATTTTAAGCTCACTCGATCTCGTAAATGGGATTCGACAACCAAACAGTGTTGACTTCTTCCACACACGCCTCTAGATATGTCTTTAGGCATTGTCCATTCACCTTGAATGTATTTCCCCCTTTTAAATCGTCAAATTTCACAGCTCCGTGAGGGAATACATTCTGCACAACGAACGGGCCAGACCGTCGTGACCGTAACTTGCCCGAAAATAGTTGAAGCCGAGAGTTATAGAGAAGAACTTTTTGTCCGGGAAGAAACTATTTGCATCGGATAATGTTACCGTGAGTTAGTTTCATCCTTTCTTTGGAAATTTTTGTGTTCTCATATGCATCATTGCGTATCTCTTCTAACTCGTTTAATTGAAGCATGCGAGCTTCACCGGATTTATCCATGTCATAATTGAACTTCTTAATCACCCAATATGCTTTGTGCTCTAATTCAATGGGAATATGGAAAGGTTTTCCATACATAAAGAGGAAAGGGGACATCCCGAGTGGATTTTTGTATGCGGTACGATAGGCCCATAGTGAATCGTTCAATCGAAGTGACCAATCTTTTCGAGTGGGATTGACGGTCTTCTCGAGAATGTTCTTGATTTCCTGATTTACTAATTCAGCCTGCCCGTTCGTTTGTGGGTGATAGGTTGTTCCAACCTTGTGAATGACGTCATAATTTCTCATGAGATTCGCGAATGGCCTATTGCAAAAGTGCGTGCCATTGTCACTAATTATCGCTTTCGGAGCACCAAAGCGGAAAAGTTATGTGTTCCTGTAGGAACCTAATCACCACTTTGTTATCATTTGTCTTGGTAGCTATAGCTTCCACCCATTTAGAAATGTAATCTACCGTAACAAGGATGTATAGGAAACCAAAAGACGGGGGGGAAAGGGCCTATGAAGTCAATACCCTAGCAGTCAAAGATCTTAATAATGAGTATCGGGGTTAAGGGAATCATGTCTCGTTGGGCAATTGCCCCCATCCTTTGACACCTATACCAAGATTTGCAACAATTATTCACATCCCAAAAAATTGTGGGCCAATAGAGGCCGCATTGAAGAATCTTAGCGTCGCCTTTTTTGCCGAAAAGTGATCTCCACAAGCTTCCGAATGATAGAATTGGATGAATTTCGGGATCTCGTCATCCGGTACGCATCGTCGGATGATTTGGTCGGCCCAATATTTAAAGAGGAAAGGATCGTCACACAAAAACATGCGCGACCAAGTGATAAACCTCTTCTTATCTTGCGATGTCCAATCGGGAGGGACGGCTCCCGTGACAAGATAGTTCACTATATCCGCAAACCAGGGCAAAGAAGAGATAGCATGGAGTTGCTCATCCGAAAAGTATTAGTCTATGGGTATTGGATCACTAGGTACGTCGGAAGAGAGCTGTGATAAGTGGCCGGTAACGGCGCCATTTTGATCGTGTTCAAAACCAAGCATCCGTGTAAATACCCTAGTCGTTGTTATCGGCTTCCGACCACAATACAAAAAAAATCTAAACTTTAACTACACTCTTGCGGAGTATAGTGGCGAGTCTGGGTATCGAATCCACAGGGAATGTTTGATAGATTTTAATTAATGTATTACTTCAAAAAATAAATTGTAAAAGATGATGATTGAGTGAGAAAGGAAAAAGAGGGAAATAAAGAATTTAACTAAAACTAATTGGAAAATTAACGTAGGGACACAATCCACCAACCCTAGAGTATTGATGGTATAAAACTAATCATAAATTTAAGTGATTAATTAAACCCAGACTTTAGTACTCCCAAGCATTACATATATGAGGTTCAATCCCGCACCATACATAATCAGAGGACGAGTAAATTGTTATTCCGATAGTTACACTCGAATTGCATTCTGAAGTATCCCGATTACCTTGAAGCAAACGAGATCCAAAGATCTATAATTTTCGTGTTTCTACACAATACGATCGTAATAAATCATTAAATTTAGAGGACATACACATGCGACTACCACATCATGTTGGGTTCATGCATCCCAACCTTTAGAAACCTACCTAACAGGGTGAAATTAACGAAAACTACATTTTCTACGTTGCATGAACTCATAATTGCTTGGAAAGAGATATGAAATATGAGAAATAATAATAAAAGTGCTGGAAATAAAAGTTACCACGATTAAAGAACAAGAACATGCAAGAAGAAATCAAAGATTGAAGAAAAACTGGAAAAGCTCTTGAATTAAAGGTGCAAAATATGTAAATTCTTCTCCTAGATGTTCCTACTTGTTATGGAGCTTTGACATGAATGAAATATAAATAAAAAGAGTCCTAATGACTAAATATGTAGGCTAGAGGTCGTTTAGAAGAGTCCCCAAAACATAAAATTCTTTTGGCTAAAAGATAAGGAAAAAATAAAAATCCCGTATCTGCCAATTTGTCACACTTAGAAAGCATGACTAATTTTGTAACAGATTTAGTGCGTGATAAATGGGTGAACTGGTTCGGGTTCTAGGCGAATCGGTTTTGGGGAACTTGCTGGTTTTGGGCCTCTTTTTCATTTGAATTTCTAGATTTCTTTCTCAACCTTCAAATGGGCATAACTTCTTCACCGTAGCTCGAATTAGGGTGTTATTTTTTCCAATGCTCTTGTAATGGAAATATCTTCAACTTTATAGTTGGCCCCACCTCCTGACTAAGGCTGCAAAATTACAAAAATGCCCTTCAACTCCCCGATTCGTAGTTTCTTTCACTATTTTGAGTTCTCTTTTTCATCTTTCTTGCATGAAATACCTATAAAATACATAAGAGATACACAAAATACGAAATACTTGCCAAAAAGGGTTAGTAGCATAGATATGAGACAAATCTAAGCTATTTACACTGCATGGGATCATAAAAATAGGCTCAAGTGCAAACCTGTCGCTCAAGTAATAATTCGATAAGTCGGGTATCGATCCTCAGGGAAATAGGACAACGGAGTTGTAACGACGTTGGACAGACGAAGGAATCCTTACTCTGACTCTAAAGAAAATGAAAAGATGATTTTATTATTGAGATAACTACAACTATATGCAATTTTGAAATAATTAACTAATGAACTAAAGTATGAATGGAATGAAACTATTCTAAATTACCTAAAATACTGATGATGATTGAATTAAAACTTGAACTATATGATGAGGAAAACAGGACGGGAATACAATCCCTCACCCCTAGTGTATTGCAGGTATAAAACTAATCATAAATTTAATTGATTAATTAGACCCAGACTTTAGTACTCCCAAGCATTACATATATGAGGTTCAAGCCCGCACCATATGAAATCAGAGGATGAGTAAAGCGGTAACGCGCAATAGTAACTCTCGTATTGCATTCTAAAGCATCCCGGTTACCCTGAAGCAAATGAGATACAGAGATATACAATGGTTTTGATGCTACGCAATACGGTCATAATAAATCATTAAATTTAGAGAATTAATTTTATACACATGCAACTAACACATCAGGTTGAGTTCATGCATCCTGACCCTTTTAAATCGAGTCGGACATGTTAAACTGAACGATGCATGAAATAATTACGTTTCATGCTAAAGAACTGAGAAGAGTGCGTGTATGTTCAAATAAGGAAGTTATTTAATTAAACTCAGCTTTTATCAATTAAGTCCTAAACATGCATCTAGGTGTGATTGATGATGATAAAATCTAGCAAGAACATTCAAACACACACAAGTGAGGAAAAATCCCCCAACGGGGAAAAACCTTTTATTTTCACTATAATTTTGTAAGAAAATGGCTTACACGGATTACAATGAAAATATGTAACACATAAATACCCTTGAGTGTCGGTTCTGATGTCGTTGGCTGGAACTATCGCTTTCCAGTAGGGCAGCAATGAAGAAGTGAACGGCTTCCTTACAAATTACTCCAGATGAATAAATGATCCTCTTGAAGGTTTAAAGATTCACACACATATATGGGAATGGTTTTGTGAATCAAAAAGGTTTAGACAACCTTAAAAAGATGAAGTCTTATTCTGGACTGTTTTCGCAGAATTTTGAGATTGCAGAAAGACATGGAAATCGTGTAGATGGTGAACAGGTATTTATATGAAAATCGAGGCGATGGCTCATTCGAACGAGACAGCCATGTCGCTCGAACGAAGGACAGATGTCGTTCTAACGAAGGACAGATGTCGTTCGAACGAAGGACAGATGTCGTTCGAACGAGATCACGCGACATGACTATCTCGAGCGAACGACAGTCAAAGTCGTTTGAGCGAACTCGACGTTCAAGGCACTTCGCTTCTACACTTAGAAAAAGTTATGCTTTTGATAAAAAATTAATCCAGAATTCTAAAATATTTTTCAAAAAAATTCCCAAATATTTATGCAAATATTAAAGCTCCAATGAACCATTTTACCGATAAAGCGTAGTGGAGTAGTGGGAATGATTTGAGCAGCACTTCGCATGAAGCATAATGCAGGTGCAGATAATGGATGCATAGAATTCGGATAAAGGCCGTCGAGGATGATCGTGTTGATGTGCCGAATGTAGCGGTATCAGACATACAAACTGTGATCTAGGGAAAAACAAATCTCCTTACAAATCTTCTAGACATTTATAATATTATGTCCTTACAAATCGCCCCCTATGTCTATGCCGGTACATACATAAAAAATCTGAATTATGCAATCAAATGACATTCAAGATAATATCCCCATTAAACCCTCAAACTGAGAATAATAAATGACATGTCTTTCAAATCTTCATCTCTTCAGAAACTTTCAAAGCTTTTCTCATCAGGGTGTGTAATCAAATAATGAGCAATGTTGTACCTATAAACATGAGATAAACTAAATACCCGTGACAAGCAACAGTTTGAAATATAATGATATGAAAAAATTAATGATCAATTAAGCTTAAGCAAATCATTCATAAATCATCTAAACACTAAAACAATTCCCCCCCATAATTCTTCTCCCCTTTTTTTATCATGTCCCCAAATAGACAGATATGAGAAGCATAAATGAAAGCATATGAAGAATGACACACGGGAATGAACTGCTATTTTTTGTATTTTTCAAAAATTTTCACACATAATATATAACAAAGAATCACACCATGAAAGAACACAAAAATAACCAAGTCGATGATAGCGTAATTGTAGGGGGTGGGATCAAATGCGATAGGAAAAGCAATGCATATAAACATGATATATGTGCACGATGAATATCGGATACTCCTAACGAATGAACTCAAAATCTTCCTTTGGTGTAAAAAGATGGTAATATGAGACATTGACTCAATCAAATCAACAAATCAAATCTCAAAGTGATTTCCACACCAATAACGTCCAAAACTATTTCATGCTTTTTCAGGACTTTCAAGGAAGTGCAAACCCGTTTATATTCTCCAACCAAACTCCCTCAGATTTATATTTTCTATAGAGGCGATCTAAATTCTCAAACTTTGGAGAATTGATGGTGAAACCTAATGGCCCATATTTGGCATAGATTGCTTTTTATTGCCTTTAATTTTTTTTTTCGGGTGCGTTTAACCTCTTTGGACCCCGGATAATAAAATTCCGCAATTTTTTAGCTCCTTTTTAACGGTGGCTTAGAATCGCAAAGGCTAAATGAACCTTTCGCATCCCTTCCCCATTTTCAAATAAGCACACAGTCTCACCAAAATGGTTTTTACATGCATTCCAATCTTGTCAAGTTTTATCGCATATTGTTAGTTGTATAGACAGAATTGAGATGGAAACACTCAAGTCAATATGTGATAGACAAGAACAATAATCAAATAAACCGATGCATGTGTGCAATAAAGGCGATAGGAGTCAAACATGTAGAAAGATATTACTAATCACATCTTAAAGACTCCAAACAATGTAAAGCACATGAATGAAATGATGTAGCGTCTCAAATCTCTATCAAACAGTCACATGGATAAATGGAATGAAATTGTGACTCGGCTATCTTAAATGCTCATCCATGAAAGGTGAAAATAAAATACAAAAATCTTTTTGTACTTTTCTAAGATTTTTATAAAACGAAAATATTTTTGTATTTAAAAATAAAATAAAAATAAATATATGTACAACAAAGTAATAATATATATAAAACAAACTACCAATAGGAAGCATATGATATGAAAATGAAAAATCATCTTATCCTAGACATGGACCAACCCCTCAGTCAACTGTGCAAATCCCCGTAGAATTCCTAAGACTCAAATCTAAGGGCATCTAAAGGTTTCGTGAAAATATCGGCTAATTGACGGTCAGTGGGTACAAAACTCAGGAATACGACTTTCTCCTCAACTAACTGACGTATAAAGTGCTCACGTATCCTAATGTGCTTCGTGCGTGAATATTGGACTGGATCGAGGGATATGTGTATCTCACTCGTGTTATCATCGAAAATAGTCATGGTGTCCCATGAAATATCATAATCCTCCAACATTTGCTTCATCCACAAGATTTGCGTGCAACAAATTCCAGCGATGATGTACTCAGCCTCCGTAGTGAACAGAGATGGAATTTTGCTTCTTGCTCAGCCAGGAGACAAGAGCAGAACTAAAATAGAAACACCCACCAGAAGTGATCCTACAACCATCTATATCCCCGGCCCAATCGGCATCCGAATTGGCGAATAAATGGTCCTCGGTATCAAAGGAATACCAAATATCGTATGGGAGAGTCCCACTCACGTATTTGATAATACGTTTTAGAGCAAGTAAGTGTGACTCTTTCGGGAACGCCTGATATCACGCACAGACTCCAACACTAAAGGCTATGTCGGGATGACTGGCAGTCAAGTAGAGAAGACTACCTATCATACTCCGATACAAGGTTTGCTCTACGTCCTTGCCTGAAGTCTCCTTACTAAGCTTGGTAGTGGTACTCATAGGTGTATGTGCATGCTTAGCAGAGTCTAACCCAAATTTCTTCACTAGGTATATAGTATACTTAGATTGGGAGATGAACATCCCATCCTCTAGCTGACGAACCTGGAGACCAAGGAAGAAAGTAAGCTCACCAACCATGCTCATCTCAAACTCGCTTTTCATATCCTCCTAAAAGTGATGAGCATGTTGGGAGTAAGTGGATCCAAAGATAATGTCATCCACATTGACCTGGGAAACCAAAATAGCACCGTCATCTCTCCTGACGAATAACGTCATATCAATTCCCCCTCTCTTGAAGCCACGGGCTAAGAGATAGGAAGTAAGCCTCTCGTACCAAGCATGGGGTGCTTGCTTCAAACCATACAAGGCTTTCCTTAGATAGTAGACGTGATTTGGGTGCTTAAGTTCTTCAAACCCTTTCGGTTGTTCCACGTAAACCTCCTCCTGTAGAATGCAATTTAGAAAGGCACTCTTGACATCCATCTGATATAACTTGACGCGCAGATGACATGCAACGGTGAGTAGTAAACGGACGGACTCAAGCCTCGCAACAGGAGCAAATGTCTCCCGAAAGTCTACACCTTCTATCTATGTGTAGCCTTAAGGGACCAACCTAGCCTTGTTTCTGATTATGGTACCATTTTCATCCATTTTATTCTTAAAAATACATTTGATACCTATAACGTTAGTCTCACTAGGTCGGGGGACAAGTTTCCAAACATTATTCTTCTTAAACTAAAGTAACTCATCCTGCATAGCAGATATCCAGTGTTCATCCTTGAGTGCTTCTTTGTGATTCTTGGGCTTAACTTTGGACGTGTAGCAAAAATGGCTGACAACGTTCTCTAGCTGAGCACGAGTCTTAACCCCTAGAGTGGGATCACCAACGATGGCATAAGTGTCATGACTCTTGCGAACCCAAGCAGATGTGTCCCCTAACACAGGGTTAGGGTCCATAGAGTGTGGGTGAGGTACAAGTAAATTACTGCCAGAAACATCCTCATCCTCACACTGAAGGCTAGAATCAATAAACGTCGAAGGTTCGTCATCTTCCACGGTGACGTTTATTGACTCCATAAACTTAGAACTCTTCAGGTTAAAAACTCGGTACGCTGTACTATTCGATGAATAGCCTAACAGTATTCCCTCATCGCTTCGGGAGTTAAACTTTCCTAATTGCTCTTTATCCCATAGGATGTAGCATTTACTCCCAAAAACTCGGAAATATGCAAGATTGGATTTCTTGCTAGTCCACAATTCATAAGGCATCTTAACTGTGTGTGGATGCAGGTAAACCCTATTCACCATGTGGCATGCAGTAGACACTACCTCTACCCAAAATCTCCTAGAAACCTTATGACCTAGAAGCATAAATCTTGTCATTTCCTGGATCGTCCTATTCTTTCTCTCAACAATCCCATTTTGCTGAGGAGTCTTCACTGCAGAAAACTCATGTTTGATCCCAATGCTATCACAGTAAAGATCTACCTTTGCTTCCTTAAATTCAGTAACGTTGTCACTACGTATCCTGTTAATAGTGACTCCGTGTTGATTTTGCAGGACACGATACTTGGTCGTTAAAAACTCCACAACATTGGATTTCTCCCTTCGAAAACCTACAATCGAGTATCTAGAGAAATCATCCACCATCACGAGGATATACCTCTTACCACCCAGACTCTCAGTACGAGTAGGACCCATAAGATCCATGTGAATAAGCTCAAATACACGAGAGGTGGTAATGGAATGCAACTTCCTATGGTGCTAAAAATTTGTTTTCCCAACTGAGAGGGTCCACAAACCGTCAAAGTTGGCTTTCCAAGAGATGGTAAGCCACGTACTAGGTCCTTTTTAGCTAAATGAGTTAAATCTCTAATGTTCACGTGACCTAGATGTTGGTACCACAGATCCATAGGAGTGATCGTGGCACTGTTGCAGACAAGTTAGGACGTGGGCTTAGTCCCATAGCAATTATCCTCTGTCCTCACCCCTTTTACTAAAAGTTTACCGGCTTGATTATATACATTATAAGTGTCCCGGTTAAACTTTACGGCAAAGTCATCATCGCACAGCTGGCTAATGCTGAGAAGGTTTTCTTTCAAACCTTTGACGTTCAAAACATTCTCTAGCTTAGGAAATCCTGGTAACTCTACAGTACCACATCCTACAATGTTAGACTTGCTCCCATCTCCAAAGGTGACTCTACCATCCTTATAATCCTCAAGATAAGGAAAAAATGAGGCATCACCTGTCATATGTCTGGAGCACCCACTATCAAAATACCACTGTGAGGTATTATGTTCTTTGAGAGTGACATGAACAACAAAGGCCTTTTTATCTTTCTTAGGTACCCAAAAAGTGGTGACCTTTTGTTAACCTTTGTTGTTGTTCGTTTTAGACGGAATGTGAGAAGCATTCACTGACGGCAAAGACATTCGTCGGAATTCCTCCATCAAACTCTGTGATGTGGCAACTAAAAATTCAACTCGCTCTCTCAGACTGGTAAAATCATCAGTATGCTGTGGTGGATTAGTAGTACGTCGTATCCGACCCATACTATAGCAAAACTCCTTGAGGTGGCCTTTTCTTTTGTAATAAGTACAAAAGAACACAGTCAAAGGAGGACCTTGGTTTGCTTTTCTTGGTCGAACTCTCCTTTGAGGTTTTTGACGATGGCCATAAGGAGTTGTAGTAAACTCAGGAACTGGTCCAGGTGCAATTTGGGATGTGGAAGCACCATTATAACTTATTCCCTGCCTATCACCAAAAACTAAAACGGGGCCGAGGAACATCTTTCCCATCTTCCCAGATCTATCCTCGATTTGTACCTTGACTTCCCGTTCTCTCTCCAGATTATGAGTAAGCTGGGCTACAAGGGCTACAAGGGCTTCAAGTTTCTTTCGAGTCTCCACGGAAGAATGGAGCTCACTTGTAAGACTAGCCACTTGTTTAGTCAAGTCCCCTCTCTCTTTCTCAAAACAACTCTCTCTCTCTCTAAACAAACTCTCTTTCTCAACACAGGCAAACTCTCTCTCTCTTAAGGTAGTGCAGGTGGAGGACTCTCTCTCTCTCACTTTTCTTAAATCTTCCTCTAAAGAGGTGATCCTAAGAACTAATGCTTTGTTACGCTTTTTAGTTTTAAATGACTCAGAATACAGCTAGACGTAGGCGCGTTGAACATCGCTCTCGCTCTCATTTGTGTCATCCTCCCCCTCGCTCACATCGATCTCACTGTCGAGTTGTCCCTGTGAAGCAGCATCCTCATCGTCATGAGGATCACTACAAGTACTCACATGACTAGCCATGAATGTGGTGAAGTTACACTCATGCGGTGACTCATCTCCAGAATCCACCGACTCGACCTCACTGTCGTCACTAAGGGTAGCATTAAGGACAACTTTGCCCTTTTATCTGTTCAGCCTAGTAGCACACTCAAAAGCTCTATGACCCCTACCGTCGCACTCAAAGCATCTCTCACTTTCTTTCTTAGGAGGGTCTTTAAAATCTTTTTCATTTTTCTTTTCAAACTTATTTTTCTCAAACTTCTTTTTATCATTAAAATTATCATTTTTCTTGAATTTGAGAATTCTCTTGAAATTTTTAGCAAATAGGGCCAAATCATCTAAGTCAAAATCACACTCAGAATCTGACGTATTTGTCTCTCTTTTTCTAGATGACTCTCCCCTCTTTATTGCCGACCCCTCACTCTTTCTCTCCTGGGCCTTAAGTGCAATTCCCTTATCTTTAGACTTGACACATTTAGGAAACATATCAATTTCATACGTTGCCAAGTCTCTTACAAGTTCTTCTAATTTAAGCGTATTTAAATTACCCATAGAATTTAACACAGTGACTTTAGGGATAAAATGCTTAGGCAGTGATCTACGAATCTTTTTAACAACTCTACCATTAGGATTGTGTTCACCAAGATTAAAGCTAGTGTTAACAATATCAGACAGTCTAGCATAAAATTCATCAAAACATTCAGATTCAAGTATGGTGATTGTTTCCAATTGAGTTGTTAAATTTTGCAGTTTAGACTCTTTCACAGCATTAGTTCCTTCATGGGTAAGTTACAAAACATCCCATGCCTCTTTTGACAAGGTGCACGTCATTATGCGTTTGAACTCATCAGGTGTGACAGACCCAGAAATAGCAGTTAAACCCTTAGAATTAAAAGATGACCATTTAAACTCTTCTTCAGTCCATGTAGTGAAAGGTTTTAAATTGGTCACGTTTTCAAGAGTGGCGGAGGGAGGTGTCCACCCTCTTTCAACCAAAATCTAGACACGTTCATCAATGTCTTTTAATGCAGATCTCATGCGAGCTTTCCAGTATGCATAGTTTGTCCCGTCAAAAACTGGCATTTTATTATATAACTTCTCCATTATGAACACATTCGTTTTCAGAAATCAATTTTTCAGAAAATTTATATCTTAGAAAAATTTTGCGGAAAATTACACGATAAAATTGTGTAACTGGCTCTGATACCAATTTGAGAAGAGTGCGCGTATGTTCAAATAAGGAAGTTATTTAATTAAACTCAATTTTTTATCAATTAAGTCCTAAACATGCATCTAGGTGTGATTGATGATGATAAAATCAAGCAAGAACATTCAAACACACATAAGTGAGGAAAAATCCTCCAACGGGATAAAACCTTTTATTTTCACTATAATTTTGTAAGAAAATGGCTTACACGGATTACAATGAAAATATGTGACACAAAAATACTCTCGGGTGCCGGTTCTGATGTCGTCGGCCAAAACTATCCCTTTCTAGTAGGACAGCAATGAAGAAGTGAACGGCTTCCTCTAAAATTACTCCAGATGAGTAAATGATCCTCTTGAAGGTTTAAACATTCACGCACATATATGGGAATGGTTTTGTCAATGAAAAAGGTTTAGAAAACCTTAAAAAGATAAAGTCTTATTCTGGACGGTTTTCGCAGAATTTTGAGATTGCAGAAAGACTTGGAAATCATGTAGAAGGTGAACAGGTATTTATACGAAAATCGAGGCGGTGGCTCTTTCGAACAAGATAACCATGTTCTCTCGAACGAAGGACAGATGTCGTTCGAACGAGATCGCATGACATGCCTATCTCGCGCGAACGACTGTTAAAGTCATTTGAGCGAGCTCAATGTTCAAGGCACTTCGCTTCTATATTTAGAAAAAGTTTTGCTTTTGATAAAAAGTAATCCAGACTTCAAAAATATTTTTAAAAATATTTCCCAAATATTTATGCAAGTATATAAGCTCCAATAAACCATTTTACCGATAAAGCATAGTGGAGTAGTGGGAATGAGATGAGCATCACGTCGCATGAAGCATGATGCATGGGAAGATAATGGATACATCAAATTCGGATAAAGGCCGTCAAGGATGATCGTATTGACGTGTCGAATGTAGCGGCATCGGACATACAAACTGTGACCTCGAGAAAAACAGATCTGCTTACAAATCTCTCGGACATTTATAAAATTATGTTCTTATAAGAACTCATGAGGAAACTTTATTGAAACATGCAAATAAGTGTTACGAACCCAGAAATTGTTTGAATCATGCGAGAAAAATTACCATGCAAGAACAATCTTAAGACGAATGAAACTTGGATTAAAACTTGAAAACAAACCGGAATCAATCACTCTTGAATCAACAAAGTCAAATTATCTTCTTAGGATGTTCTTCTCCCCTCCTCTCTATAAAAAACTGATAAAAACTATCAAAAACAGTTTATTCAAAGTCATTAACTTCGTAGAAATATGTTTTAGAAGGATTTGTAACCAAATGGGATTCTTTGGACCAATCAACAGCCAAATAAAACTTTACGCATCAGGACCTGCGAGCCGGATCGCAGGTACCCCGAACCGGTTCGCAGTGTGGTTCGAGAATTCCTTCTAGTTCTGGGGTCTCATTTCTTCAATTCCAACACTTAAAAATTCTCCTACTTTGTTCTCTTATTTCTTGGATTTTTCCTCAACTTCAACTGATCATAACTCATTCATCGTGTCTTATATTTGGGTGTTGTTTCTTCCAGTGTTCTCGTTGTTTCGATTTCTTTGACTTTCCACTTGGCCCCACCTCTGGGAATGGGCTGCAGAATTATGAAAATGCCCTTGAACTTGCCTTCCTAGCCTTTCTTTGACTGTTTCGATTTCTCCTTTGTACCGCTTACATAATTGACATGTAAAAAATGCGAAATACTTGCCAACGAAGGTTAGTAGCATAGATGTGAGTTAAATCCATATGAATTTCACTACTCGGGTTCACAAAGGTACCTAAATTAAGGGGATAAATAAACAATATATATGCCGAATCAAGGATATTTGGCAGAGGTGGTTGGATGTAGGGTGGGCTACCTTCCCTTATCATATCTCACCCTGTCATTGGGTACTCACTTCAAATGTACATCAATGTGAGAGCCGATCCTGGAGAGAGTTAAGAAAATACTAGAGGGGTAAAAGAATGGATTTATCTCTAGGGGAGGCTGATGTTCACCAAGATCACTCTTTCATGCATTCCATCCCACTTCATGTCTATTATGACTTTGTTGGTTTCTGTATAAAAAAGGTTGGAAAAGATATTGAGGGACTTCTTGTGGAGTGGTACAAGAAATGGGTTCAGGAATTGTTTTGTACGTTGGAAAGACGTTTGTAAGTCGTTTGAGCCAGGGGCAGGTGTGAAATCTATACAAAATTTCAACAAAGCTTTGCTAGGTAAATGATTGTGGAGATTCGTTGGGGTGGAGAACAAGCTGCGGAGGAAGGTGGTTGTGGCTAAAGGAGGAGTGAGCAATTGCAGATGGGGCCCACATGCGGGTCGTTATGTGATGGGGTATGGTTGTGGAAGTATATAGCGAAGGGGTGGGGGATTTTTCTCATCACGTAGCATTCTAATTAAATAATGGGACCAAAATTAGATTTTAGAATTATAGGTGGGTAAAACAGGCACCTTGGAGGAGCACTTCCTAGAGATGTTTAGCATAAGAGGAGATAAAGAGGGTGGGGTGGTTAGCCATAAGAGAATGGTAGGATAACTTATGGTATGAAGTCCCAAGTTCATAAGGAGATTGAGGGATTGAAAGTCGGATAAGGTGGAGGTATTTTTTGACTGGCTTAAAATAGTTCCAATTTTGAAGGGAGAGGAGGATGAGTTAACATAAAATCCAAGTAAGAATTGGGGTATACAAGATTAAAAGCATTTACAAATTTTTGAGGAAGTTGGGTAGGAGTCTTTACTAGTGGAATAAGGTGTGGAGTACAAAGTCTTCCCCTAAACTTTCCTTTTTCTCATAGACTAATTTCAAATATGAAATCTTAACATTAGAAGATTTTCACAAGAGGGGTCATAGGATGGTCAGTCAGTGTTGGTATGCTTGGAGGCAGAGGAGACCACTAACTACCTACTTTTGCAATGTTGGGTGACAAGAGGGTTATGGTACACCTTTCTTTCTATTAGTAAGGTACCTTGGGATATGTTGCTGATAGTTGGTGACTTAGTAGCAGCATGGAGATTTTTCGAGGGGTGGAAGATGTAGAGGAAAGTGTGGAGGATGGTTATCCACTACATCTTTTGGACGGTATGGATGGAGAGAAATCAGAGATGTTTGGAAGGTGTGTTTTATCTCCTTCTAGACTTAGATATGTTTTCATAAGTCCCTTATTCATTTGGCATAATAAGTACCTTTCACCTACACTTCCATTTTCATGGAATTTTTGGAGGATTTATATAAGCAATAGCAGTGTAGTTGTTTGTTTGTATGTTTGTTTATTTATATTTGTTTCTTTTGCCCTTTTGGGCTCTACTGTACTTAATGTATACGGGTTCTTCCCCTTAGGTGGGTAGTTTCTAATGATATTTAACTTATAAAAAATTATCCATTTTCTTAAGAATTTATAATTTTACATATTATTAACTTTATCTCATTTAAGTATTGGACATCAAGGTATTTTATGAAGTTTTCAAATGCCACAATTTAATGAATTTTATTTACAAGTGATGTTTCCTTGGCTATATTTTTCATATCTATAATTATCTCAACACATAAAAAAGATTCAAATCAACATATCCATACACCATTACTTGACCATGAACTTTTTAGCATTTGTTTCTAATAATTCGATCATAAGAACGATGAGCACTCTCATATTCTTATATGTTCCCCAAAGTCAAATTTTGATTGTTTAAATTATATAAAGGGTATAAAGTAAGCCCTAAAAATCATTTGTGCATCACATGAGGCTAAAACAAAGTAATAATATAAAATCTAGTACTTTTAACACTCTTCATCAAGTTATGTGGCACAATTTACATGTCCTTAATTATGTTTTTTTTAACTCCTTATTATACTATAATACCATTTATCTTTAATGTGTCTACCACCCTCTCCATTTATTCCTAATGTTGTTGCCTCCAAAACCCTATCTCACCCGACTCCACATATATAGCCACCCTTTATATCCTCTCGTGATTGAAATTTGTTTCGTTACTTATGGGCTTCATTCCTCATTTTCTTATTTTTGGCACCATTTGATTTTCTAAAAAAAATAAGTGACAAAATGATTCCCACAAAAATTGAAGGGAAGTATGCAAAGGAAAGTTCCTTTCCTCTATGTACTTGTCTAACAAGGAAATCTACAAGAAAACTTTAAGAAAATATATAGAGGGAATCTTGCAAGAAAATTTTAAGAAAATATATACAAACACACAAACATAGTTATAATTTTATAAGAAATAGAAATCTAAAATATTTCTTATTTAAACCATTAAACCAAAGAGTATAGTTTGTTTAATAAACATCCACATGACATAAACGTTACAAAATATGGAAAAAAATAGGATGAAAAAATAATTAAATAAATAATAATAATAATATATAAACAAATAAATTTAAATATTAATACACATAATTTTCCTTTAGATTTCATGCAAAAATCCTCATTTTTAGTAGGATGTGTTTTAGTGAAAGTTTTTCCAATATGAAATTTTGAGGGCATAGGTCTCACATCTTTCCTGGTAATTACATGAAATATAAAGTTCAGGAATGCAACTATCCTGTAAATTTCTTTTCAGTTCCCAACAATCAATCATAGCCTTAAGGAACAACCTACAAATGAACTAAAATTTTCAATTAAATTCATTTATTGTATTTATTTACAACCAAACAGTTATATGTCATCATTTCCCTCCTTGGCTTATATTTGTAAGATGGAAAAAAGAACTCATGACCATTATTGTTTGCAATTAATTTTTTTTGATATTGTGATCATATCTAACCCACTTTATAAGGCTTAACCATCAGGAAATGATGAAAATAGATTTGGAGTAAGAAAGAATTTCAAGACAAAATCATCTTTACTTATGGAAAAACATAAATTTAGACTTCATTTTTTTAGAAAACATGTAAGATTTTTAAAACTTTAGATAAATACATGTTCGAGTTTGGCTTTATGGTCTAAGAATATAGTGAATTGATCATAATGGCATAAATTCCTCGAATATGTAATTCTATGAAGAAATTTCTTAAAACAATATCCATAATTATAATATATCACATACAGTACACCATCAATCCATATACCATTAAATAAATCCAATGAAAATTTACTTCCAAAACGAATACCAAATTAAAAGTGTGTCAGCAATAACATGCAGCCCTCGGTTGTAGAGATCTCCCCACAAAGATGAACAAAAGGAAAGTAGTGTTCTTGGGTTCCAAAAGGATTCACAAAAATATGGGAATGATGTGTGAATCAAAACATGAGTTTTTGGGACTAAAAAATATGAAGACTTGAGCTAATAGAACTCTCGAAAACATCTCTCCAAGTCTAATCAAATAACTCCTCCGAAGTTGGCTTTTATAAGGAAACCAAAAAGAGTTTTAAAATTCTGGAACTCTTGCCAGCGTCAGGTACCCTGAACCGGTTTGGGTGTACCGCGAACCGGTTCGCCCCCCGAACCGGTTTGGGTTTCGGCTTGCGAAAGTTCGCTGGAATTGGGGCTAAAAGGACTAAGCATTTTTCAAGTCTTTTTCTCGAAATTTTTTCCATTTTCAAAGGGCCATAACTTCTTCATCGTAGCTCATATTGAGGTGTCATTTCTTCCAGTATCTTCTTGCATTGATCTCTTCAACTTTCCAGTTGACCTGACCTCCAAATGGTGTCTATAAAATTACCAAAATGCCCTTGAACTTCCATATCTTGCCTTCTTTCACTGTTTTGACTTCTCTTGCGTACCACTTGCATTAAGTCCCTAAACTCGCGGAACATGACGTCATTGAGGCAGATGTGGGACACATAATGGAGATTTTGAATTCTTGATTCTCGGAATTCAGATTGAGACCGTCCAGTGAGATTGTGTAGAGACGTGCCAAATGTAGCGGCGTACGACATACATAAATGTAATATTTCAAACATGATAAAAATGTCCTCACAAATATCCTCCTTTTTCTATGCCGGTACATACATAAAAAATTTGAATTATCAAATAACAAAATTCCCTATACAAATCTACCCTCCCATGAAACCAAGAACTGGAAAGATACAAATGAGTAAGTCTTCATCGTTTGTTCTTCAAATCTTCAAAATCTCAAATCTTTTCTCGACAGGATGTGCAACATATGATCATCAATGTAGTACCTACACACATGATATAAAGAAAAAAAACCAAGTGACGTATCGAGTTTGAAATGAGATAAATATAGATACCAATGTATGAGAAGAGCATAAGTGAAATATCAAAAACTCCCTAAAAATTTTAACTCCTCTATAAATGATAATTCTTTCTCCCCCTTTTTATTATGTCCCCAAATAGACAAATGAGAACAATCAAACAAGCAAAGTTGGGGTGTCACTGTATTCAAAACAAGGCATCAATCAGATGGCAAACGCGCTCTTGCAAAGAGATACTCAAAAAATCTTCACAAACTATTTTTGATTTTTCAAAATTTTCGCACAAAAATAAGATACAATTTGTAAAATATGTAAAACATTACACAAAAATCACACCATGGATTTAAACTCAAACAACCAAGTCATGGAAACGGAATGTATGGGTGTGAACACATTCGATAGGTAAATAAACTCAACCAATCATATGTGCACGATGCATACGTGTACTCCTAACGAATGAACATCAAAAGTATCCTTAGGTGTAAAAATTTGTTGAATTTAGATGACATCGTCTTATGAAAATCAACAAATCAAAGTCAAAGTGATTTCCACACCAATAACGTCCAAAACTACTTAGCGCTTTTTCAAGATTTTCCAGGACGTGCAAATCCGTTATTAAAATCTCCAACCAAACTCCCTCATATATATTTTCTTTGAGAGGTGTTAAACTAAATTCTCAAACTTTGGAGAATTGGTGCAAAAACCTAATTGACCCATAATTGGCATGAATTTCTTTTTATTGCCTTTAAATTTTTTCCGGGGCTCTTTTACACCTCTTTGGACCTCGGTAATAAAATTCCTTAATTTTTTGGGTCCTATTTAAACGGAGGCTTAGTATTCACAAAGTCCAAATGAACCTTTGGCATCCATTCCCCGTTTTCAAATAAAGCACACAAACTCACAAAGCATTTCTTAAATGCACAATTTTATTATCAAATTTTATCGCGCTTAGTTCGTTTTAAGGACAAGATTGAACTGAAAATATCCAACCAACATGTGATAAGACAAGAACAATAATTAAACAAATCTATGCATGTGTGCAATAAAGGAAATCATGAGTCAAACATGTAGAAAGTTACACTTAATTACATCTTAATGACTCCAAACATTATAAAGCACAAGGATGAATTGACCTATTATCTCAAAACACTATCAAATAGTCACTTGAAAATAATTGAATGATGTTGTGACTCGGTCATCCTAAGTGTCCATCCATAAACGGTGCAAACAAAAAACAAAAATCTTTTTGGATTTTCTCAAAATTTTATCAAAATAAAATCTTTTTGTATTTTTCAAAAATTTTCAAAAAAAATTAAAACATACAAACATGTACATTGTAGTAATAGGCAAATAATATCATCATGAAAAACATCCTATGCTAGTAAACAAGTCAAACCTCAATCGTTAGGTGCGGAGGAGTTTTCCAAAGTTGGTGACAACTTATGAAAAAACTCCATTAATTCTTGTGAAGTTTTGACTAAAAACTTAACTTGCTCACCTAAATGTGCAAACTCTCTCATGTAGTCTCCGGGAGCATGTAAAGTATCATGTGTGGGTGCATGTGTGCTAGAAACACGTGTATAAGAAAAACGTGACACATAACCCAACTTAAAACAAAATTGCCTAAGGTGCCCTCTCCTTTTGCAATGTGAGCAAACATAAATAGGCCTAGGAACACCTCTCTCAAAAACTCTAGGATGCGCTCTCCTAATAGGAATGGGATGACTAGGTGGGTTAGGGTGAGACTCACGTGAATGAAACACTAAAGTGGGAACTGGCTCGGGTGCTAATTGGGAAGTAGAAGCACCGTCATGACTTATTCCTAACTTCTCACCTTTACCCTTATGAACCACCTTTTCAACCTTCTTAGGTGCGTTCACAAAATTTACTTTGACCTCCCTGGCACGTTCGAGATCACTCTCGAGTTGGGATACACGTGTCGTCAGACTAGACAACGAGTTGGTCAAATCACACTTCTCCTTTCTTAAAACCTCATTCTCTCTCTCCAAATCTAAAACCCGATGACCTAAATCCCTATTATACATCTTTGTTTTCAAGGTCTCGGTGTACAAATCTCTAAACACATTTTGGAGCTCACTTTCATCTCCACTCTCCTCCTCATTTTCTCCCTCACTTGAAGAACACAAATCACTATCATCGCTCTCGTGTGCACTCTCGTGAGACAAAGTGGGTGTGCTCACACGACTAGAAAAAGAGACAACCATCCCATGTGCTAAACCTTTATCGGACTCATCTCCCTCACTATCACTAAGTGTGGCAGGCATGGCTACTTTCTTCCCTTTCTTTCTAAGCCACGTAGGACACTCAAATGACGGATGCCTCTTATCCCCACATTCAAAACAAGTCACGTACTCAAAATCTTCCTCACACTCCTCATCGGATTCCATCTCTTTTTCCCTCTCACCGATTTCTTTGGACTTTCCTTTCTTTTTATTTTTCTCAAAAAATATCTTTTTATTGGAAGAATTATTTTTGTTCATGTTGAGAAATTTTTTAAAATTTTTCACAAATAAGGTCATATCATTAAAATCCAAGTCTTCCTCAGAATAGGACTCACAAACGTTATCTTTCTTTTTGTTACAATGAGTCTTTAAAGCAATGTCATTATCCTTAGCCTTAATGGTTTTGGGAAACATGTCAATCTCATAGGTTTGAATATCTCCTACAAGTTCTTCCAACTTAAGTGATTTCAAATTTCCCAAAGAGTTCAAAACAGTGACTTTAGGAATAAAGTGCTTTGGGAGAGATCTCAAAATCTTTTTAACGACACGCGTGGTATCAATCACCCCACCCAAATTAAAACATGTGTTAACAATATCTGACAAATGAGTATAAAAATCATCAAAGCATTCAGACTCAGACATCGTAATAGTCTCAAATTGGGTGGGCAAATTTTGTAATTTCGATTCTTTAACCGCGTTCGTACCCTCATGTGTCAATTTCAAAACATCCCAAGCCTCTTTAGACGTGTTGCACGTCATAATTCGGTGGAACTTATCAGGAGTGACAGCTCCAAAAATAGCACTCAGACCACAGAAATTAAAATTAGACATTCTATAATCATCTTCGATTCAGGCTGACACAGGGTTTAAAGAGGTGACGTTATTAACGGTGACCGTGGGAGGAGTCCACCCATTTTCACAAAGCAATCAAACACGCTCGTCAATAGCTTTTAAACTAGATTTCATGCGAGCTTTCCAATAGGTATAATTATTCCCATAAAAAATAGGCACCTTATTAAATGAACGTTCCATTGGAAAAATTACGATTTATCACAAACTTGATTTTAAAAAAATCAATATCGCACGATTTTGCGGAAAATAGGAATACGCGATAAATTAGAGCAATCGACTTTGATACCAATTTGACAACGTGAGAAGTCAAATTGTATCAAAAAAATAAAGCCTTGAAAAATCAGGATCACGCGATAAACTAGCGTAACCCGCTCTAATACCAATTTGAAAAGTGCGACGGTGTGATAATTGATTAAATTCCCAAGTTTCCAAGTAAACCTTATTTAATTAGAGTCTATTTTAAATAGTCCCTAAACAAGCAACTACGTGTGTACGTGTGTCAACCCATAAACAAATAAAGCATGCGACACAAATTTCAGGAAAAATCCCCGCAGGGCAAAACCTTTTATTTCATTATAATAAGTAAATCGCAACTTACACGGATTACAATGAAATACAGTGACACGCAAATACCCGCAGACGTCGGTCGGTGTCGTCAGCAATGAATCCACACGCAGCGAACCCACATGGACCGCAATCCAATCAGCAAAGGAAGAACTGCATCACTCCTCAATGGCACGTAGCCATAAAACTTCGTAGAGACTTCCTCAGCAATAACACGCAGCCCTCGGTTGCTGAGATCTCCCCACAAAGATGAACAAAAGGAAAGTAGTGTTCTTGGGTTCCAAAAGGATTCACAAAAATATGGGAATGATGTGTGAATCAAAACATGAGGTTTTGGGACTCAAAAAAATGAAGACTTCAGCTAATAGAACTCTAAAAAATGTCTCTCCAAGTCTTATCAAATAACTCCCCCGAAGTTGGCTTTTATAAGGAAACCAAAAAGAGTTTGAAATTCTGGAACTCTTGCCAACGTCAGGTACCCCGAACCGGTTCAGGTGTACCACGAACTGATTCACCCCCCGAACTAGTTTGGCTTTCGGTTCGCGAAAGTTCGCTGGAATTGGGGCTAAAAGGACTCCGCATTTTTCAAGTCTGTTTCTCAAAATTTTCTCAATTTTCAAAAAGCCATAACTTCTTCACCGTAGCTCAGATTGAGGTGTCGTTTCTTCCAGTATGTTCGTTGCGTTGAGCTCTTCAACTTTCTAGCTGACCGGACCTCAGGACAGTGTTTTTAAAATTACCAAAATGCCCTTGAACTTCCATATCTTGCCTTCTTTCGCTATTTTGACTTCTCTTCGTACCACTTACATTAGGTCCCTAAAATCGTGGAACGTGAGGTCGTTGAGGCATGTGTGGGACACATGATGGATATATTGAATGGTTGATTCCCGAAATTTAGATTGAGATTATCGAGTGAGATCATGTAGAGACGTGCCAAATGTAGCGGCGTACGACATATATAAATGTAATATTTCAGACATGATAAAAATGTCCTTACAACTTAGGATCTGTGTTTGCTGATAATATGTCCCGAATTATGTCAACATTTTCCCATAAAAATGAGTGGCGGCCTTCTCAATCGGTTCATTTTCCCTTTGATTGGAAGAGAACCACAGATTGATTTTGACATTCATCATATCATGTTGTCATTAAGTTTTCAAGAATATTACTCACTATGTTTGTTTATCTTAAATCGTCCACCTTAAATGGATAATGGTGTACATAATTAATGGCTATGGTGTTGAAAACATCACGACATAGTACATATATAATTATGTTACCATTGAGTTTCTAAATTGTCCCATATGCATCTTAGAAAAGGTACATACTTATTCTCCCAAATGGTAGTGGTGGTTGGGATTACTTTCCCTCCGAACCCAATTTTTTTACATTTTTGCTACTATTTTTAGGCGGAATAATGATATGAGTACAAAAATCTCCCTCAAAATTTCTGCCAAATTTGATGTGGATTCCACTTACTCTCTCACCTGCCTATTAAGTATTGCCTTGTGTTATGGGGTCCCGCGAGAGCACCATATTAATTACTTTTGAGGAGAGTTTTGGGAGAATTATTGGGACTCATAGCACCACTCTTTTAGGCGGTACCAATTTAAGATCTCGTCAGTGTATGGAGAATAGTGAACGCCATCCACCGCTTCAACTAACTCAGTGGTACTAAATTAGATAAAGTAGGTCATATTAACAAAGGCCTGAATAAGAAATACCATTTATTAAGGTGAAAATTTCTGAAGGGTCCTCCTCAAGTTAGTGAAGATGGATATTGTTGATGTAAAAAATTAGATCGTATCTAATTATTCAATCACAGCTAAAATAAATGAAACAAAGAGTTTTTAAAGTGGTTCAGCCTTATAAGAATGGCCTACGTCCACTGTTATATTATTGCTGAGTGTTTGGGAATTCTCGATTTGTGTTCTATCAAAAAATTCCAGTCCCTTTACAATGAGGATTGTACAATGTATTTATAGCCCTGAGGTTGTAATGTGAAAGGGTAATACATTAAATGATGTACATATGAAAGGGTAATACATTCAATTCCCTTTAAGCGTATGCGTCTGAATGATAAGCATTTAATGAACAATCAAACTGTTGGTTATCCTGCTATTAATGCTTTATTCGAGGTACAGCTCGGACCGCCGGAGTTGTTCGGACAGCCCAAGCATCTCGGTACTCAAGAGTTCCTCGGAGAGTTCTTGTTCCTCGGATCATGTGAGTTCCTCGGAAGTGTTTATTGTTGCCACGTAGATTGCCGCGTGTCTTCACTTCATTGATCCATGTCAGCAGACTAAATTTGGTATCAACAGAAGCCCCCAATGTTTTATAGTTCGAAATTTTAGGAGTGTGGAACATTCTTTCACGGAATATGGTAGTTTTAAATGATCCTCCTGATTTTTAAGAGTGTTTCCTTCGTATTTATTTCTCCTTCCAAATTCGTAGAATTAGGCTTTTTTTTAATTTTCATAACCACTTCGATTGATGCGCCCTTTTTGTCCTTCTAGCCACCGGTAGTGTAATCGTTTCTTTTTGTAATCATTACTTTTTCCTTTTCCCAAGGCAAGGTATTTAAGCATCATAGACAATCCCATCGTCTTCTACTTTTTCAAATTTTTATCTTCGAGTTTTCCATCGTCTCTTTCTCTCCTGTGTATTCATCTCTTCCATCGTTCGTTATCAACAAATCCACTCTTTTTTCTGTAAGATCTTCTTCCTTCTTCTTCATTTCTTTTATTCATCATGGTTTACCCTTTTGAATCTCTTGATAAGTTTCGCTCTGATTTTTCTATTCCCTCTTGGGTTGTTCCGGAAGAGCTTTCTGAGCCTTCTGATTATTTCCGTTTGGCTGAGGGACATTGGTTCCCCAGTCTCTTTGTTGCTGAATGTGGATTTTCTTTTCCACACAATCCCTTATGTCTGGAATTCTGTCGATACTTTGACATTGTTCCTGCAAGAATAGGCCCCAATACATGGAGAATAGTTAATGGGGTTCATAGATTAAATCAAATCCATGGAACTCGCATAGGAATTTCAGAAATCGTGATTTTTTATAGATGGGCAGTTGGTCATAACACCTTTAATTTAAAAACTAGAGTTTTAAATAGGGCCTTAGTAGTAAATCTCCCAAATGCCAATAGGGACTATTTTGAGCACGGGGTTGTCATAAAAAATTGTTAACATGCTCCTTTATCTGGAGATGAAGTGTATCAGGGTCCCAGATACCCTCCCTATGGCAATGGGATAGGTTATTTTTATCTCATTTTATTTATTTTGAAATTATGCTTCCTCTATGTTTGATAAAATGTGCCACTGATATTTCAATGTTTATTCATTTGCAGTTGACAGTAAAAGAAAGTGTCCAAAAGAGGCAGACATTAACATAAGACATTTGAAACTTATCTAGAGTTTGCATCAGTCTGTTGCCGACGAGCACATTAGGTCAGCTTCATATCTGCTGCAGTACAAGAGCTACACCACTTCTTTTACTGCTCGTCCAGTAATAAGTGACGCAGAGCCAGTACCAGCTTCTACCAGTTCTTCGCATGAGTCACACGTTCCTTTAAGCGAAAGGATGAAGAAGAGAAGACCTCCCACTCTCTTCGAAAAACCTGCCTCTGGTGCTGGAGAGGCAAAAAGAAGTAAGATTGATGTCCCAGAAGGGACAAAGAAAGTTGATGCGCCTTCCTCGGCTACTGTTGTGAAGGTTATAGAGAATCCCCAAGTGGCTCTGAGCAAGCCTGCTGCTCCAGGAGAAGTGATTGTAATATCACCAACCAGGAGTGCATCCTTAGTTGAATCTATTCCTGCTCCCCCGAGGAAGCTGAAGAAAAGCTCCTTGGTCAATTTGGCTGACACCGTCTCTCAGCCCTCGACTAGTGGAGTTCCCACTTTTGTTCCCCCGAGCTCTGTCATGAGCTCGGTGAAGACTTGGATCATTCTCGATATCCAGGGTATTGAGGAGAACCTTTCTCGGGACATGGTCACCTCATTGGCTGCTCGCCATATTGCTTCTGTAAGTCTTATTACTTTGCACTTTTCATCTTTCCTTTATTATATCTGTCTCTGACTTGCTTTCATTTTCTTTTCACAGTTGGTGAGTTGCTTCAATAGAATTTTGAAGAAAGATGAGGCGATTAAAGCTTCAAGCTCCTCATCTAGTGTGGAGGAAGTTATTAAGTCTTTGGAAGACTCTCGTCAGAAGTATGATACTGACAAGGCTATCTGGGAGAAGAAATTTACCTCCACCGAGCAGGAGAAAGCTCAAGTTATTGAAGTCTCCAAGGGGTTGGATAAGAAAATAAAGGAATTGGAGGAGAAAAATAAAGAGCTTGAAGGGAAGCTCAAAAATTCTGAGGAGTTTGAAGATAAACTCAAGGTTGCTGAGGAAGAATTAATCCAACTTCGTGAAGTAAGTCGCCAGAAGGAAGAAGTTGACAATAAGCTGAAGGCTGCTGAAAACCTTCTCTCCGAGAAGCTTTCCTCGGAGAAGACAAAGAGAAAATTGGTTGTGAAGAAGTCTTTCAGCGCTGGCTGGCACAAGGGATGGAACAAGGGATTGGCTGCCATGATATCGCAAGTAGAATATGGTAGCCTCAAGTACTTTAGGGATGGATGGGTCGCTGCCCTACAGGAGATGAAAGTGGATGAAAATTCCGAACTCTTTCAGCGACACATCCCTGGTCCCCCTCCAACTATTGAAGAAGAAAAAGAGGACGAAGCTGCCTCCGAAGAGTCTTCTATGGTGATGGGAGATCATCCCCCAGCCATCCAGCCTGCTACCGAGGAACTTCAGCAGCTCGCTACTTCCTCCGAGCAACCTCCAGCACTTCCCCAGCTACTATATGTTCCTTCCGAGCAACCTACTTCCTCGTCCCAGCCTCCCGAGAAGGTTTTAGGAGATAAGGAAAAGGTGTAGAGTTGTTCGGGTTTCTCTTTATATTTTTCTTTTGTCAAATGTAACCATGAACATGTAACTCTGAACCTTATGATATAATAAAACTTAAACTTTTGTTTTTGCATACTGTTGTCTCTTCTTCATGCTTAGTTGGTACTTTTATTGATTACTGCTTTTTCTTTCTCTACTAGTTTCTGGCCAGGATGGAATTACTATCTGCTCATGATACCAAGCTGTTGAAGCAATGCAATGATTATTTTAAGGCTGGTCACATAGATCTGAATGCAGCATAAATTATCGACATCCTTGGCCAAGATGCTTCGGAACAGGCGGTTGAGGCCTACCAATACTTGAAGACCCTACTTGATCGTGCAGTGGCCAATAATGTGGCTTATTATGATATGATCGTGGATCTCCAAGGCATTCTTGAAGACCTTCAGCAACAATACAAAGAATCCACTGCCCTTTTGCACGAGGGGTATGAGAAGAAGTATCAGCAACTCAATGCTGGCAAGGGGTACGAGAAGCGTTTTACTGGCTACGATGTGAGGGAGAGAACTCTGAGGGGTGAGGTCGAGGAGTGCAGACAAATAGATGAACTATTAGATTAAGAAAATAACAACCTATAAAAAGAGTTGTCTCAGTTGAAGTCTGGAGCTTCCACTTCAAACGCCTTGATCCTAGTGAATGATGAGTGATTCTCGTTCTTGGAGGTTGAGAACGCCTACTTGAGGGACGAATTGGAGACCTTAAAGAGAGTTGGCCCCTCTACATCTTCTCGTGGACGAGCAAGAGCTCCTCGGGGACGAGCAAAAGCTGCTCGAATTCCTGTCGAGGAATAGAGGACTCAATCTGCCTTAGAGAACCAAGCCTTCCAATTAATGGTGAAGAACCAGGCGTTGGCTGAAATGTCAAAGAAGATCAGGGACCTGGAAGAGCAACTTTCTGTTCAGAAGTCAGTCTTGGAGAATAAGGAACTCTTCATCAAAAATCTCCACGAGCAGCTGGAAAGATTGACATATCAATTCCACAAACAGCCCAGGGAGTTCTGGATGGCTGGGTACAACGAGACTCTCTATCACTTAGACGATCGTATCCAGAATGCCAATAATGAGGGCTACAAGCAAGGCTAGTTGAATGCCTTAGGTGTGCTGCAACTCGAACAGGGTCATTACATATGGGACTACCACGATCCTGGGCTGCTCGACCTACCCGTGCCACCATTCAAACTGGATATGAGTTGAATCCCTGCTCGGGCCATTCCTCGATGCTTGATTTCCAAATATCTCGGCGACTATAATCTCCATTCAAATGTCGAGATATCTCGTCCCGAGCACCTCCTAGATCGACCATCCGTGATGAATATCAGGATGTTAAAAGATTTGAACTTTATAAATTCTCCTCTTCCTTTAAATGATTCGCCTGCTGGCGAGGAACCTGTTTCAAAAGTAGAGGGGAAGAAACCAATAGAGTAGGAATTTTTATGTAATAGTTAGTATACATTTCATTCTCAATGTAATTTGTTTTTGATTTTAATGAAAGACTTTTATTTTTGTTCGCAATCTTAATTGCTATTGTCTCGTACAACACTTTATATTTGTGCATGTGTATCTGTTAAAAAGATAATGATATTGTGTTATTCGTCGACCAACTTATTGTCGAGTAGTTTGAACTTGTGGTAATTATTTGGCAAAAATAATGTTTTGTTTCTCGACCAACTTAGTAAAAGTTACGAGTATCAAAAATGTTTAAAATGTTTCCGACCAACCAAGGTCGGTAAATTTTCCTTGTCAACCAACCACAGTTAGTGGGTTTTTATCCCCGACCAGCCATAGTTAGTAGATTTTTTTTTTCTTAAATGTTTCCGACCAACCAAGGTTGGTAAATTTTCCTTGTCGACCAACTACAGTTGGCATTTTCGAGAATATATTTACTTCCTAACCGACATTAATTGGCATTTTTAGGAATACTTTTATTTCCCGAGGAACATATAGTTTTACTTCCCGTAGGAATACAAGTTTTATTTCCCAGAGGAATACAAGTAGCTTTACTTCCCGGAGGAATACAGGTAGCTTAACTTCCCGGAGGAATACAGGTAGCTTTACTTCCCGGAGGAATATAGGTAGCTTTACTTCCCGGAGGAATATAGGTAGCTTTACTTCCTGGAGGAATATTGGTAGCTTTACTTCCCGGAGGAATATAGGTTTCTCGACCAACCTTAGTTCGCATTTTCGAGAAAAAATTTGAGTAGTCTGAGTTTTGAGTAGTCTGAGTTTTGCTGAGTTGTGTGTAGCACTATTCCCCAAAAAACTTTCAATAAAAAGAGAAAATTCGGCATAATATCTTCATTTTATTCATCACTGATAATACTTGCGTAGGTGCTCTGCGTTCCATGCATTTTTAAACTCCTCCCCTTCTAAAGTTACTATTCGATAAGTTCCTGGACGAACAACTTCTATAACTCGGTATGATCCATGCCAGTTTACCTCCAGTTTGTTGTGCTTTTGAATCACTTTCTTCAGCACATACTCTCCTTCTTTCAGGTCGTACTTCTTCACTCTCTTGTTGTAGAACAAAGCAGTTTGTTGTTGGTATGCAGCATTCCTGATGGCTGCTTCTTCTCTAACTTCCTCGAGCATGTCTAAATCCAATCTTCTCATTAAGTCGCTGACAGGGGAATTGAAATTTAGTACCCTGTGTGTTGGGAGGCCCAACTCGACAGGTATAACAGCTTCACTTCCAAACGCAAACATATATGGAGATTCTCCAGTTGCTGCTCGGGGAGTAGTACGATAAGCCCACAGTAACTCGTTGATCCAATTTGCTTTCGCATCGTCTAGTCTTTTTTTCAAGCCATTTAGCAACGTTCTGTTTGTCACTTCACTTTGTCCATTTCTTTGAGGATGGCCTGATGCTGAGTGGATCTTCAAAATATTTGACTGATGACAATAGGCCGCGAACTCTTCGTTATCAAATTGTGTTCCATGGTCTGTGATGAAGGCATGAGGAAGACCATATCGATAAATGATGTTCTTCCAAAAAAATTGGTACACCTTGTCGTACGTCATATCAATGAGAGGCTCAGCTTCTACCCACTTAGTAAAATAATCTACTGCGGTGACGAGGTATTTGAACCTTCCTCTAGTCGTTGGCAGTGGGCCAACCAAATCTATCCCCCACATGGCAAATGACCAAGGGGAAGTGATGGGTGTCAACAATGCTTATGGAGTTCTTCGGATGGAATAAAAGCGCTGGCACTTGTCATATTTCTTGGCATAGGATATACAATCAGCCCTCATCATCGGCCAGTAGTATCCCTGCATTATCACCCTTTGCAAAAACGTCCGACCTGCTACATGGGCTTCACAGGACCCTTCATGGATCTCTTCAATTAAATCTTTCACCTCGGTAGGATGCACACATCTCTACAAACCTGCCATAATTCCTCGTCTATATAGAATACCGTTAGTTAATACATACCGAACAGCTTTAAACTTCAATTTCTTGGCTGCGACCTTGTCAGTTGGTAATTCTCCCTCCTCAATATATGCCCTGATGGGATCCATCCAAGATGGTCCTAAATCAAGGGTGATAAAGTTCATCGTCAGATCTTCATCTATACTCCGATTAGCCAACACTTCAATTGGGATTATTCGTCGTAGCTCGATACGAGTAGCTGATACTAATCGAGCTAGGGCGTCTGCTCTCGCATTCTCCATTCTCGGTATTCTGACCAGCTGAATAGAAGTAAATTCTGACACCAGCTTCTTTGCCTTTGCGTGATATCTGATTATTAATTCTCCTTTGACTGCATATACTCCCATCATTTGGTTTACGATCAATTGAGAATCACTGAAAACGATAACCTGTTGCGCCTCCATAATTTTTGCCAAACTAAGACCTGCAATCATGGCCTCATACTCAGCCTCATTATTGGAAGCCTTGAATTGGAAACGTATGGCGTATTCCATGTCGACCTTGTCCGGAGTGCTCAAAATTATCCTCGCGCCACATCCTGTAGTGCAAGATGAGCCATCTACATATAACCTCCATATAGGTAACTCGTCTTCAAATTCCTGATCTATCAGAGTTCCTCGGTGAAATATTTGTTGCTTCCTTTCATCTTCCCCTGATATTTCTCGCTCTTCGTCGATCTTCTTTTCTTGCCCTTTTACCAACCGGAGTTGGTCTGAGCTCGAATTTGATGATCCTGTAACATCCACTTGCCCTTTTACCAACCGGAGTTGGTCTAAGCTTGTGTTTAATGATCCTGTAACATCCACAGGTTAATCAGCGAGCAACTTTTGCTCCTCGGGGGTATCAGGATAGGTGAACTCTGCTATAAAATCCGCTACAACTTGCCTTTTAAGCGATGATCTGGGTTCATAAAATATATCATATTCAGCGAGTTCTATTGCCCAGTACATCAATCTCCCTGATTTTTCTTGTTTATGAAGGGCTTGCCTCAATGGCATATCAGTATATACTACTATGGTATGAGCCTGTAAGTATGGCCTCATTATCCTACTCGCCTCAATCAGCACTAGTGCCAATTTTTCCTGCCTTGGATATCTTATCTCTGCTCCTCGAAAGGCCTTACTCGTGTAGTAGATTAGTTTTTGTACTCCATTCTCCACTCTTATCAATGCCGAACTGACTGCATTCTCGAACACTTCCAGATATAAGTATAATTTTTCTCCCATCACTGGCCTAGATAATAATGGAGGTTCTCCCAAATATTTCTTTAAGTCTTGAAAAGCCTTCTCACATTCATCATTTCCACTCAAAAGTCTTTCGGAGCGTCTTAAAGAATGGGAGACATCGATCAGTTGCTCGTGATACAAATCTGTTGAGTGCTGCTACTCGTCCTGAAAGACTTTGCACCTCTTTCTTCGTCGTTGGAGATCGCAGCCCTAATAGAGCTTTGATCTTTTCAGGATTTTCCTCAATGCCTCATTGATTGATAATGTACCAGAGAAACATGCCTTCTCGTACTCCAAATATGCACTTCGTCGGGTTCAGCTTCATTTGGTATTTATCCAGTTGATCAAAAGTCTGACTTAAGTCAACTAGATGATCGGCACCTTTCTTGATCTTTGTCAGCATATCGTCAACATAGACTTCCATATTGCAACTGATTTGTTCATCGAAGACCTTGTTCATCAGTCGCTGATATGTCGCACCTGCATTTTTAAACCAAAAGGCATAACATTATAACAATAAGTTCCCCTAGGGGTAATGAAAGAAGTACTTTCCCTGTCTTCAGGTTTCATTTTAATCTGATTGTAGCCAGAATAAGCATCCATGAAGCTCAGCAGCTCGTGTCCCGAGGTAGCATCCACCAGTTGATCAATTCGGGGCAATGGAAAGTGATCCTTTGGGCATGCTTTGTTGAGGTCGGTGAAGTCTACACACATCCTCCACTTGTTGTTTTTCTTCTTTACCATCACCACATTGGCTAACCAATCTGAATATTTAACATCTTCAATGAAGCAAGCTTTCTAGAGGTTCTCGACTTCCTCATGTATAGCTTGATTCTTCTCGGGGCTGAACACTCTTCTTCTTTGCTTCACTGGCTTGATCTCCTTATTCACATTGAGTTCGTGACATAAGAAATTTGGATCTATTCCGGGCATATCTTCATGACTCCACGTAAAATTTGCTTTTTGCTTCTTAGGAAAGTTATCAATTCCTGTTTTAGTGAGGCTTCCAATGAAGAACCTACTTGAGTAGTTCGTTCAGGGTGCTCATCGTCCAGAATGATGTTTTTAGTAGCTTCCACCACTTGAACCTTCACGAGTTGAGATTCATCTCTAGGATCCAATGTTTCAATTTCTGCACCTTCATCCACTTGATAGGTAGTAGTCTTTTTCCTTGATTCCTCCAATTCTTCTTGCTCAGCGGATGAATAATATCATTCACGGGCTACTTTCTGATCACCTTTCACAACTCCTACTCCAAAATTTATTGGAAATTTTAGGCATTGATGTACTGTAGATGGTACAGCCTCGAACTTCTTCAATCCTACTCTTCCCATGATGATATTGTATGATGATTGAACATTCTTATCCATCACAAAGAAACGTATTCTTTCTATTCGACAAGCAGGCCACGTACCAATGAATATATCCAACTTGATCATCCCAAGTGGAAATACTTTCTCGCCAGCAAAACCGATGAGGGGTCTATGATAAGGCTCCAATTGAGATAGATTTATATTTAAACTATCGAAACACGAGTAGAACATGATGTCTGCCGAGCTACCATTGTCGACTAGTACTCTTGAAATTATTACTTCCTTCATCCTCATTTTGATCACAAATGGGTCATCATGAGGATATAGAACACCTGTGAGGTCATTCTTTGAGAAACCAATGACCAATTTCTCTTGTTCACCTTTCTCGGACGATCCTCCTCAGCTAAATTTATTCGTTGAATGTACGAGCAAGATTGAGCCTCGCAAAGGTAAGCTTTTCTCTCTGCACTAAGGTCTGCTCCTCCTGCATCTCCACCTGTTATAACATTACAGTCAAATGACCCAAAGCGTATTGAAAATACCTCACGTTCTGGTTGCCTTGGTCTCTTGGGAAGATCGGGGTCGTCTTCAGGATCAACTTCATGGTTTCTTTTCTTATTCTCCTCTGCTCAACGAGGAGATCTAGACCTCTCTCTTGTTCGGTCGTTGTTTCTTCTTTCGCTTCCACGATTAACATACTTTGACAGCTTTCCTCGTCTGATGAGTGTTTCAATCTCATTCTGAAGAGCTATGCAATTTTTGGTCATATGTCCATGATCTTTATGAAACTCGCAATACTTTGCCTTATTCCTCTTATCAGGGTCTGTCTTCATTTTCTCTTGCCAGTTTAATTCCTCGTTGTTCTTGATTTCTTCTAGAACATGGTTGATGTCCTTATTCAAAGGAGTATAATTATCATATTTCTTCATTACATCCCATACCGACCTAGTTTTTGAATGTTTGTCATTACCATTGTTCTTATTCTCTTTCTTCTTAGCTTTATCACCTTCCACCTTGGTTTCTTTAGCATCCATGTTCTTCTTTGCATCCATAGCCTCCTCGGCATTCATAATCTTGGATGCTTTTCCCATCAGGTCTGACATGGTTCTAGGCGGATCTTTGGCCAAAGTGTAGTACAACTTGTTGGGTAGTAGTCCACTCATCAAGGCGGTAATCGCTATCTTCTCCTCATAATCAATGACTTGTAGTTTCTCGTTATTAAAACGAGTTATATAATCTCTGGTGTTCTCACCAACTTTTTTTCTAACACGTAACAAATGTGCTACTCGTTTAACTGGCTTTTCCCAAAAACATAAATTCCCAATGAATAACTCATCCAGTTGAAGAAAAGTTGAGATCTTACCCCGAGGAAGATTATTATACCATATTTGAGCAGATCCGGTAAGAGTTCCCGAGAATGCCCTGCATCTCATCTCATCTGGAACAACATAGATGTCGGCTGCAGCTTGGTATTATTCTATATGAAGGACGAGGTCAGTCTTTCCATCATATTTGGGGGTCACAACAGGTGCTTTGAATTTTGATGGTGTTGGAAAATCTACAATGGCCTGGACAAAAGGTGTTCCTCGAACAAAGGTTCGTTGTAGAGGGTTCTTAGCTTTAACCATTTCCCCCAATCTATCCTCCAGCCTTTGAATAGAGCCTTTCCATGCATCATTTCTTTCCTCAGGCCTGTTGGTTCAAGCAACTGATCGCGTTGAGGTGGCTTCATGGGATCTATCTTGACGAGCAACTGGTCGCGACTGGGCAGATCCTTCCCTTAAGTCTGATGGTCGTCAAAAACTCCTTGATGAGGCTCTAGGAGGACTTTTGCTCCTCCTAGGACCTAATCGATCGAAAGAAGATACTCTGCTTAATCTTTCTAGCGCACTGGTCCTTTCTGGGGAGAGAGTGATACGTTGTTCAGTATCTGTGGCTCGCACTGACGAAGTTCATCCAGGTTGATAAGAAAAATATTCAGACTCCTCTTTGCGTTATGAATTGGTACGTATAGTACGTGAAGAAGGTGCACGGGTATTTCTTTGAATACTTCGCAGTCCTGAATGGGTTGGTGCACCGCCATGGAGGGTTTGTATGAGTTGTCGCATAGTTTCTTACATGACGGTCTGGACCTGAGCCAGATTTGTCGTTATTCCAGCCAAATCTGGAATATTTGGCGGAGCAGATGGATTTGGAGGGCTTCCAGTGTTTCGATTGCTGGATTCTGGAATATTAGCCATTTGTGATGAATTGTTTTTGTTGAAAAATGATATTACCAGTCGTTTCCCACAGATGGCGCCAATCTGTTGATGTAAAAAGTTAGATCGTATCTAATTATTTAATCACAGATAAAATAAATGAAACAAAGAGTTTTTAAAGTGGTTCATCCTTATAAGAATGGCCTACGTCCACTGTTATGTTATTGCTGAGTGTTTGGGAATTCTCGATTTGTGTTCTATCAAGAAATTTTGGTCCTTTTACAATGAGGATTGTACAATGTATTTATAGCCCTGAGGCTATAATGTGAAAGGGTAATACATTAAATGATGTACATATGAAAGGGTAATACATTCAATGCCCTTTAGGCGTATGCGTCTGAATGATAAGCATTTAATGAACAATCAAATTGTTGGTTATCCTGCTATTAATGCTTTGTTCGAGGTGCAGCTCGGACTGCCTGAGTTGCTCGGACCGCCTAAGCTTCTCGGTACTCAAGAGTTCCTCGGAGAGTTCTTGTTCCTCAGAGAGTATGAGTTCCTCGGAGCGTGTGAGTTCCTCGAAAGTGTTTGTTGCTGCCACGTAGATTGCCACGTGTCTTCACTTTATTGAGCCATGTCAGCAGACTAAATTTGGTATCAACGGATATGATGAGGGCATGTTGGATATCCTCATTAACTTGGAAGATGTCAAAGCATATGAACAAAAATATGAGTGGTTAAACTCACTCCACGACATGAAGGTGACTAGGGGTTCTAAGCTTTGTTACAAGTACGCCTTGGGAATACCATATAATTGGTTGTTGACATTTGGACACAATACTCTGGGGTAATAATAAATGTTATTCCTATACAATTGATCTGGGATAATGTGGTGAACTGTGATAGTGAGACTGATGATTTTCCTCATCGCCAACCCGAACACTGATGGTATACACGTACAACTATCATCGTCTGTCACAATTCTAAACTCGAAGATTAGTACGGGTGACGATTGCGTCTCTATTGGCCCGGGCACTACAAATTTATGGATTGAAAATGTTGCTAGTGGACCTAGCCATGGCATTAGGTAACTCGTGTGAATTTATTTCTACATGTGTACCCTTTTATAGTTACTAAATAACATTGTAAATAGAAAATGTTTTCATCTTAATAGTGAATCCTAAAACTTCTTAGTAAGAAGAATAATTTACATGATCCTCAAACTGATTTTTACCTTTCTCTCGCATATGAATATGGGATTTAATTTTAGGGGGAAAATTGAGGATAAATAACAGTGCTCTTATAAATATAGCTGGTATAAATGTTCCTGATTGAATTGAGCTAAATAGAGTGATGATAAATTTTACTCAAATGTAGTATACCTTACTTGTTTTATGTTCTTGCATTTTTTATTGCTTAATGTTGAGCTATGAATTCTGAATGAACAAATTTGAACATTAAAAAGTCAAATTATTTGAGCTAACCTCTTATATAAAGGTTGTTAGTTTGAGTTGTTTTGTATTGAATATTAAATACAAGTTATTGCAGCCATTTTATGATTATTTAACTAATTTATATTAATTTTATTTAGCAAAAACGATGAAGCTAAAACTGAAAGAATTTTGTATATAAGATGTGCTAGACTTGTCTCAAAATACTGAAGATTGAATATATAGGATGTGTTAGACTTGTCTCAAAATGTCTGGGCAATAGGTCTTTTACCTCCTGACACAAACTCGATAGGTTCAAAAGATTTTGTTTGTGTCTTCAAATTGGGGTAAAACCCTATTCTAGTTTGATCATCAGAATTGGTTTTTGATTCAGCAACAAATCCATCAAAACAGTTTGAGTTATTTTCAAATTTTGTAATTTTTTTGAAAACAGTTGCTGTCTTTTCTTTAGTTTGTTCCAATTTTAACAATGTCCCTTTGTATTTTTTCTCCAAAGTTTCATTTGTTTCAGTCAAATTTTTTAGTTTTTGATCAAACATTTTGATTTCACTTTCATGAGTTAGACATTGGGTAGTATACTCTTCAGCATTAAGTTTGACCATCAGACTTAGATCTTCTAGTTTCTTAGTGAGATGTTTCACTATCTTCTCTAGTTTATTGCTTTTCTTGAGAGTTTTCGCATAAAGTGTGTGCATATCAGTGAGGTCTTCATTATCCGAGTCACTAAGTGTGGTGTATGAAGTGACCCCTAAGGCTTCAATTCTTGGACTCACACACCCATTGACGTCATCATTATCGCTTTCCCCTTGACTCACACACCCCGTGGTAGAAATAGCAATGTTCTTAGTAATTAAAGCATCTAAACCAATAATAGCATGATTCACAACAACAGAAGTAGAATTACTAGATTCATCCTCACTAACAAGCACAGGCATATCATCATTATAGATAATCTTGGCAAAGAAAGACATGCAAGCATAAAAAACATTAGATGACTCAGGTTCCTCATTTTCAGAGTCACTTGAATCATCCCATATCTTGCAAATGTTGTCCCTAATGTGTTTATTTTGAGTGTTCAAGTTAACTCTACAATCTTGTGCAATGTGTCCTAATTTTCCACATCTAAAGCATTCAGTCTTCTTAAGGTCTATATTAGGTCTAGTGTGAAAGTCCTTTTGATGTTTGTCTTGACTTTTCTCATGAGGTTTATGATTAGAGTGAGTTGGATAATTGGACTTGCCTTGTTTGTTTGCTATGTTGTTTCTAAACTTAATAATTTTCTTAAACTGTTTTGACATTAAGGCAATCTGATTGTCCAAACTCTCTATATCACATTCCTCATCAGAGTCATCATTGGGAATGTTATACTCAGGATTAATCAACTTATAAGAAAAACTCAGATTGGAACTAGTCTGTTTCCTATGGGACTGGGTCAATTATTTCTTAAATTATAATTCCATTTCCAAAGTTCTTAATTTAGTACTGAGTAATTCAGGAGTGAGATTTATGTCACACATTTCCTCAATAGCATATCTTTTGTGATAGTGAGACTGATGATTTTCCTCATCACGATGATAGTTGTACGTTTACAATTCTTACTAAATGTCATTATACTTATATTTTGGTTATCATATTTTTAAAGAAAATATGTGGTAATTATGAATTATGAATGGCAAAGAGTGACTTATAATGTGTTTTGTATTAACATCTCACTAACTTTTTGTCTATATTGATCCCATCCATACCTCTTACATGGTGGTGTCACCATACGCGACCTTAGGCCTAGTGATAATTACTCAAAATGTACATGCTCGGGGGCTTCCCCCATCTAAGGGTCTCAACCAACCAAACTTATCAAGTTCTCTGTGCCGAGGGATTCCATAGGTCTTCACTTATTATTAGGAAATCTCAATAGTTATATGGGGTTTTGAAAAACCTTGATGGTATTTAATAACTTTATATTTTGAAATAAAATTTGTTATTAAAACAAATATGCTAGTAGGTGAACAACTATATATTACTTGGAATAGTGAAAAATAGAAATGGATTTAATTACATATTATCCCCTCCAACTTTAACCATAGTTTAAGTTAGCTCCCATAACTTTACTTTTCTAGACTTCACCCCCTCACCTTATTAAAATGCATCATGGTAACCTAACACATTAATAGTGTTAATTTTTTATGAAATATTAGTTATTTGCATTGCATGTAACATAATTTTATCACTCTTTTTATAACTCTTCACACTTTTTGTTCAAATTTTGTCTCACAGTTCTTCCGCACTATCCCTCTCTCTTTTTTTAGAAAATGGGTGTGTTTTCTTAAAAATGAACTCATTGATGCAAAATATTTTTAGGTTCATGGGCGTACCTAACATAATAAGATTTTTTCTAATGACAAAACAGGTACGTAAATTGCTTGAGAGTAAAGGATAAAATTCAAATACTAGAATAAAAAGGCTGAAAATTGAATAAACTTGCGTTGAATTAAAGGATACGAAGATTACATTACTTAAAAATAAAAGATAAATGGTCCTAAAAATTACAGGATAAAATGTAACGACATTAATTTGTTTGATCGGTTGGAGATCTCTCTTTTCTTCCTTAAGGGCTAAATTTATAGTTTTATGTAATAATTAACTTCCTTTGGCTCCAAGTAACTTTCACTTTGAATTCGAATTAATTTTCTACAATAACCACCGATGACAAACTGTTTTTGGATCCATATAACTTCCACATTGAATTCTAATTAAAATTTACAATAACCACCCACACTTGCCTTCAAATAACTATAATTTAAATTCACATAATAATCTCTTTAAACTACCTACTTATTCTACCAAACAATTTTTGCAATAATCATCATATAACCACCATTAACTTCCCACGTCATCTATCCACGTGTCAAAAAATACCATGATATTAACCCGATAAAATATGGGGTAAACATACCCACGCACAACCAGTGTTTTGAGAAAAATTTAGGTTGTGAAGACTTGATAATTGCAGTCTTGGACAAACTTCATCAGATTTGTACAATGTGACAAAGTTCTGCCCAATCAAATTAGTAGTCCATATTGAATCTCATAATAAAAGAGTTGCATAATTTATTTTTCAATTCCAACTTCTATCGTCACCCAATAAGGTGAAAAACTTCATCCCTTTTAAGTTTGAAGGTCACCAAGGATGGTGAATAATCACAAGATTTTTAACCTCTAAACATCAACAAAGATGGTAAATAATAACATAAACATTGAAGTGCCACCGAAGATAGTGAATAATCACAAAATCTTTAAACTTTGAAGGGTCACCAAAGATGGTGAATAATTATAACATTTTTTTACCTTTAAAGGTGAATAAAAATGGTGAATAATCCTAGGAAATTTTAAACTTCGAAGGGTCAAAAAAGATGGTGAATAATTATGACATTTTTAACCTTTGAAGATCAATACAAATGGTGAATAATCACAAAAAACCTTTAAGGGTTAATAAAGATGGTGAATATTGAAATATGCTTTAACCTTTAAAGATTATCAAAGATGGTAAATGATCACAAAGAATTAAAACTTCAAAGGGCCACTAAGGATGGTGAATAATTGAAATTATTTCTACCTTTGAAGATCACTAAAGATGATTAATAATAATTTAAAAAAATTAACCTTGGAAGTGTAACCAAAGATGGTGAATAATTGAAATAATTTTTAACCTTCTAATATTGCCAAATATTTCTATAACATTCCAAAATTTTGCACCTGACTTCCCAAGATTGGCGTTATTTGTGTGTTTTGTTATAGAAAATAACCATAGACTAAAATAAAGCCCCGAAATTGAAGCTCCCAACGCGAAAAAATGGTTCGTCATTTGGACCTCTATAGACAGAGTTATGATTGTTTTATTAAAATGCATTTTTTATGACAACATGAAATGTCGTAACAGCGCCCAATTTTTGTCTTACTTCCCAAGTATGTAGTTCCTATGTATTTTGAACTAAAAAATGTGCAATACGCCAAAAGAAATCCTGGGAAGTCGACTTCCAGTGCAAAAAATAATTAATCATTTGGACATCTGTAGAGAGAGTTGTGACCATGTAACTAAAATGCATTTTTGGGAGAGTGCATAACCCATGGATGAAATTAAGGTCTATGATCAAGCAAACTAGATTCTAACTATTGGTGTTCTGATTTATTCCTCATGACCATGGTTCCATATTATCCAAGATAATTAGTCTATAAATATCATAGGAACAACATCCTTTCTAATTCTTACCACCTGCAATTATAGTTCACCATCTATAAGAGCCAATTCGGATGATAACCATCATGGGGCATGACTAAGATTTTCATTGTCGATCATGGAAACATTAAGGGACTTCATGATTTGGTTTTAAGAACATATTCGGAGAAATTTTTTGTTGCAATTCTACATAGATTGGAATATCTTCTTTCTAACCAAATTTAGTTTGAACATTAACTCTTTGGACCCTTGAGTTTTAAAATCCTTTGATAATCTCCCAACCCCTGAATTCTAGATTAGCATTATGGTTTTATAATGCAAAAGGTTGAGGATTATCATTACATTTATTCTAAAAATTCTTTGCATTTTCTTTCCCAATAGTTTTTCCCAAAACATGATCTTTGTAGAATGTTGGTATGCCATGGACTATTATAACCAAATCACAAAGAATTCAGTAACATGTTGTAATGTTTGGGCAAAATCATTGAGAGTTTTTGCCATCTCTCTCATACACCATTACAAATCATCACTTACCAAATATTGATTTAAATCTTCAACAGGAAAGACTTTTCTGTCTTTTTGACAGTTTATGCCCCTTCTTTCTGGCTTTAAAATATGTTTTCTTAGAAATGAAACATTTGTAGGTTCATGAGTTTTCCTAACTTAATAGAATTGTTTCATATGACAAAACTAGTCATGTAAATTACTTGAAAGTAAAGGATGAAATGTAAATGATCGAGTACAAGGGGTGGAAATTGAATAAGCTTGCGATGAATTAAAAGAAGGTAATATTAAATTGAAAAAAATTAAGGATAATAGGTACAATTTGCAGAAAATTAAAGAATAAATGCAAAGACATGTGCTTGTTTGATCTACTGGAAATCAATTTTTGTCTTTCTCAAGGGCTGAAATTGTAGTTGTTTGGAATAACTAACTTCATTTGACTCCAGGTAACTTCCACTTTGAATTCAAATTAATTCCTCTACAATAACAACCCATAACTAAATCTTTTTTGCCCAAAGTAACTTTCACTTTGAATTTGAATTAAATATTTACAATAACCACCCATACTTGCATCCAAATAATTATAATTCAAATTTAAATAATAACTGCTTTAAACCACCCATTTTTTACCTAAAATTCTTATAATTACCACATGTAAAAAAATACCACGAGATGAACCTGATAAATTATGGTAATCACGGAGGGATCAGGTCATCTTTTCTGGTGAGATCATCGACTCCAAGTGATTTCCCCCTCATTCGCTTCCTTTTTTCCCTCTCTCTCTCTCTCTCTCTCTCTCTCTCTCTCTCTCTCTATATATATATATATATATATATATATATATATATATATATATATATATATATATATATATATATATATATATATTCCATTATTCTTTTTCTCTTCTTATCTCTTTATTTTGTATCCCATTTCTTTTATTTTTGGGTTGTTGTCCACCATGGGCGGTTCCCTAATGAGGGGTGGCTATTGGCTTTTGCATAAGAGGTTTAAAAAAATAGGGTATGTGTGTCGTTGGGTTTGCATTGAACAAAGAGAGGTGTAGGGTCATAATGGAGGAGAATGATTGGGTTAAAGATTTTGCCAAATATTTTTCTAAATCCAAGATCCAAAACATATGTAGCAGATTTTTACCAAATCCAAAAAATTTCCTCCCAAACAATTTCTCAAATATAAGATCCAAAACCTATGTTAAAGATTTTACAAAAAAAATTCCTAAATCTAAGATCCAAAACCTATAATGAATATTTTCCCCAGATTTAATTCCTATGTTGAAGATGTTTTTGATAAATTACTTCAAAATATTGGATATCTTTTAATGTTGTTTTCAAAATTTTCAAAACTATAATTAATATTTAGAATATTATAGACCTTTTCTTGTTCTAATTTTTTAAATATTTTTGTGAATTACATTTAAAAAATGCTTGTTGTAATTTTCATATTTTTTTAAAAATTTCATAATAATGAAAAAAATTATAATTTCAAATTTTAAGGGAAAATTTTCAATCGAGTCAATTTGTATGAATTTCGACTTTATTCTATTTTGACTAACCCGTTTAAGTCATAGGTTAGAATTTGAGTTTGTTTGTCCTTCTAGCCTATGATGTATTATTAAAGACTGTAGAGGCCAAGTGATGCGACTTCATCATCGTGCCGTCTGTGCATGTCCAGTTACATCATTAACATTTGTAGGATCTCAAGACGTATGAATGCGTATTACTGGGTTTATTCCTTGATACATTTGGGTGCTAGTTTTCAAATTTTTTTGAGGCCATTTTTCATAAATTGATATTTTTAAAGAAAAATGAATTTTGTTTAAATTCATTAAAATGATATTTATACTCTCGTTCAAACAAGTTGTTGAAAGTTAGTTAAATGACTTGTTTGGTTCGTTCAAACGAGCTGAGTATTTTTACTTAAATGAACTTATATCGAGCTTTGAACAAATTAGTTTTGTCTAGACAGAACATTGTCGTGCTAAGGTATTCCAAAGTCTATTCGAATGAGATTAATAATTTCATTCGATAGAGATTTATTTCATTCAAAGCAGAATTCACACTTTGATCGAACGAACCTTATGATTTCGTTCAAATGAGTTTCTTAGGATGCATGATGACTTTATTTTTATGAAAATCTATAAATACTAGGTTTGCACAATAGTTTTCTTTTTAAGGGTTTCAAAATTATTTTTTTAAGAAAAATCCAAGAGCCTTCAAACCCTAGTTTACATCCAATCATTTGAGACCCAAGCTTCACCTTGATATGCTAGTTTGAGATCTCGTGTTTGACCATAAAATTTTGTTCACTCTTCATCTTTTCTAAGTATTGTTTCATACAGTGAATTATGTTTGTGTTGCGATTTGAAGCGATGGATTTTGTGTTCGTTCTGGTGACAGTTTTCTAGTCAAGATTGGTGGATACTAAGATGTGTGAGGAGTTTTCATTGTGTCATTCATGGATGGAATCCTGCATGTCATTATGAAAAAGCCAAGAAGAGAAGCTAGCATTAAGTCTTGAAGGACTGGTGTTGGTTGAGTAAGTCAAAAGTCATCCTTGTGAAATTTCTATATCATTGGGAATTTGCATGACTAGGCCATCCGAAGTTTTTCACGTTGTGGGTTTTCTCGTACATCTGTGTGTTGTAGTTTTTTTAACCTTATTTATTTCTTTATATATCGATTTGATGTATGTTTAGGGTAAGATAAAATTGTTAATTATTTTCACAACACGTGTTTAAAATGTGTCAATTAAAATTGGATTAATTATTTATTGGTTTAATTTTAAATGAGAAATTAAAATTGTTAGTGTGTGGTAATTTGTTTAACCCTAGCATAGTAGAACTTTAAAATTTATACCAGAGCGGGTGTCTATAAGTTATGTAGACATGAATCCTAGAGGTATTTATTTGTAGGGTCAAGAGATATCTAGGCCACCATTGTTTGATGGGTTGAATTATGTGTGTTGGAAAGCGCGTATGAAAATTGTGCTTTAACTCTCTCGATGAGCGAGTATGGGTAGTCATACATGGGGGTGGCTCCACCCATAATACTAGTAGGTAATCTTAGAATCCCTAAACCCATTGAGAGTTGGAGTGAGGATTAACATAGGTTATGTAATTATAATTTTCACGGATTGAAAGATTTGCGATGTGCGGTTACACCGAAGGAGGTATGTCGACTCATGACATATTAAACGTACAAAGAGTCTTGGAACATATTTTAACTCACCTATGAGTGAACCAATGTTGTTAAACCTTCCAAACTTCAAAATTTCACCACACGGTTTCAAACCATCAGGATGGATGACAGTGAAACCTTTGATGAGTTCTATGCGAGATTTTTTAATATTCTAAACTCATCTTTCAACTTGGGAGAGAAAATCCCAGGAACCAAAGTTGTAAAAAAATATTAAGGTCCTTACCTATAAGATTTAATTTTAAAGTTATTTTCTTAAATTCAATGGGAATTGTAAGCTCAATGAAACTCTAAGATGTTATGGGTAACCTTTAAACCTATGAGCTCAGCATGTTTCCTCTCAACAAGAAGAAGAAAGATAAGGGCATTGATTTGAAACATCGAAAGGAAAAAAAATATCCTTTTTTGATGAACAGTCTGATATTGATTCCGATGATATGGCCATGTTCACTACGAAAATCAAGAAATTTATCAAGTTTATGAAACAAAACTCTAAATTTGATGAAATGAAATTTGACAAAAATTCATTTCCATATATTAAACTATTTATTCATTTATAATTTATTTAAATATTTTCATTCATTTTCAAACATTTTGAATGTTTTTTGAACTTTTTAAAATGTTCTTTTTGGCAAAATTTTAGTTTTTAAATATATTTAGTAATTTATATTTTTAAATTTTTTCTATAATTTTCAAATTTTTTAAAAATTATAATTTATATATTTTAAAAATATTTTTTGTAATTTTTGGATTTTAAAAGTTTTTTCCATTTTTCTAGATTGTTAAATGCTTTTTGTGAAATTTAAATAATTAAGGAATATTGAATGGTCCATTCATATTGGTTTTGACCAAAATGCACTCATATGCATGGCACGTGACCAGGTTTCCATTAAAATTTCAACACAATTAGGGTCATGCAATTTGATGCATTTTTAATAAATTAAGGGTATTATGTTTAGAAAATCGAAGTTGTGGTGTTGAAGTGAAGTTGGGGTCAAAGTTGGAGGGTCTAAGTTTAACTTATAAAAGTGAATCCAATAAAAAATAACTAAGATAAAGATACTCGAGAACATCTAAATTAAAATTTATAGCGTTCTATGCTCGCAAGATCTCAGTTCCCTCTGTTATTTCCATGTGGTATGCTCCACTGAGGTTGACCTTAATAACCTAGCACGTACCTTCCCGATTGCTATCAAACTTTCCATTATAAGGGTTCTTAGTAAAACTCATTATCTTTATAAGGATAAAGTCAGCAACTTTAAAATTTCTTTGCTTGACATTGCAGTTGTATTACTTGGCAATCGGATACTGTTATGATGAAAGTCTGTCAACCGCTTTCTCTTTCTTCTCTTCAACAAATTCCATATATCTATATATGCATCTCAAATTCCATTATGCCTTGGTCCATTGGGTAAGTCTTCAAGGTCAGATGACTTGTTTCTAATGGGATCATTTGTATCAATTCAGTAAGCTAGAGTGAGAAGGGTCTATATGGTAACCCTCCTTAGGGTATGTACCTAAAAGGCACGGGGGATTTCGCCCACATGGTCCCTTAATCCTTTATCCTCTAGAGTATTCCATCTATAAGTCTTGTTTGAGTCTTTAACTTTCCCGTTTCTTTGTGCATAAGCTCCTGAGCTATAATATCTTCGGATTCCATGGCCATTACAAAACTATTGAAATGGTTGGCTATTATATTGAGAGTCATTATTAGTTATGATGTTCCTTGGGATCCCAAAATTGGCAATGATGTTCATCAATGTCAATCTTATCATATAGGCATCTTTAATGTTCCTTAAATATTCATCTTAAACCCATTTGCTAAAGTAATCAATGCCTACTAATAGGTATTTCATATACCCTAATTTCTTTTAGTAGCGGTCCTATGATATCCAATCCACATTGCGTAAAAGTACAAGTATTGGTCAATGTATTAAGATCACCCACTGACTAATGAACTAAACTAGCCATTCTCGACGAGAATTTGGAAATTAATTCATTCAAGTTATATGAATTTGTAAGATCCCTTTAGACTTTTGAGCAAGATAATACTCAAGTTACAAAACCCTAAAAAGGCCTAACATTTCAAGACAAAATGAGTGAGAATATTGTGTGTGTGGATAAGAGAATATGCCTAGTACTTATGTTAAAAAAACACATATCTTTGTTTCTTAAGAGCCTTAGAAAAAATTATGTAAACAATAACAAAGATTTCAAGAGATAAAATATTTATGAGACAAGGAAAAATGTCTCCTAAACGCTAACACAGAGGCCAATTGTAAAATTAATTCTTCTTGTTACAAGAGAGGAAAACCAAAGGAAGATGACAAATTATTTGGTTGTGGTGGTGTTGGACATCGTATAAATGTATACCCTGAATATTTTAGAAATAATGAGAAAAAAATATGTAACGATAGTTTGAGCAATTTAGAGAGTGAATCCTCCTCTGATTTTTCAAGCGATGAAGAAGAGATTGTGATAACTATTATGGAAAAGATACTTTAATACCCATATTATTATTATTATTGATAATTTATTTTGAATTATTATTTTTTGTGTGTTTAATAATTGTGTGAATAAGTGTGGCCTTTAATTTGTATAATGTAAGTAATTTAATACGTGAAATGTAATTATATGTGCGTGAAATGTAATCAAATAACGATTTTGTGCTTTATTTATTCTTTGTGAGTTAGTATCAGTGGAATATACTCGAGGGGTTAATGAGGCCCAAAATTTTATTTTTAGTATGTCGGTTTGGGCCCTAGGGGTAGGTACCCATTTGGACTACGATTGGAATAATTTGGGTAGTGTGTTGGACTTATTTAAACGTCATAAATTAGGCCCACGGGTGAATTTTGGGATTAAGGGTTTAAATAAAGACTTAACCCTCATTAATCACCCACCAAAAACATTACACAAACCTAAGTTGCGGAGGAGCCTCTAGGAGAACAAAAAGAGATTTTTCGGAGTACAAGAGGATCACTAAGTGGTAAATCAGTCCAAAAGTTGTTTCATCATCTCGAATATAGCTCATGATTGTAGATAATCCATTATTTCTAGAGCTACTAGCTTCATCCAAAAGCATCTCTCTATTGCGTACTTCAAAGTACCTTTATATTTTTGTAAAAAGAAGAGAAATTTGTTCTCGTCTCTGGATTCTAATATCTTCAATAAACCTCATATGTCGTGTTACGGGCTTCTTTCTCCAACTGGTAAGTTGATCCTTATTAAGTCAGTAGTTCAGTCAATGTCTTTTCATCTATTTGCAGCGCTTGACCCATCGGATTCCATGGTTCATGATTTGGAAAGGGCTATCGCAAAAAAAAATCTGGGGTACTGAAGGTCCTCGCTTCAAGAACTATTGGATTAATTCGAACGAGTTAAGCTTTTCAAATAAGTAACGTGGATTTAGCATTCACGGCTTTAGAAAGATTGGTAAATCTTTCTCATGTAGATAATATTGGAACCTAGCGGAGAACATATATTTATGGTCAAAATTTATGCACTATAAATATTACCAAGGCGGAGATATTTTCCACTCTCATATTTGTGACAATATGACTATTCTAATACCGGGTGACCAATCCTCTACTACAATAAAATAGGAATCTCAGTATAGTTTCATTCTTAGTATCATTATCGCAACAAGCAACATAAAACAGTACAAATAAAATCATACACTAAAATGAACAAAATAATCACTATGCATAAATAAATAATAAAGTGAACCGAATAAACCATCGGTAACTAAATAATAACATCCACTGAATAAAAGTAATAAATGAAATAGTATCTTGACATAAAGTAAACTCATATCCATCTATGGACGATATTCCAAAAAGGAAAACTGGAATGAAACGAGATCCTATCTAGATAAAATAAGTTGAGGCAGCTAAGTCAAATCATGTACCATCCATAACTACTGCAATGGCAGGAAAAGGATCTATCCCTACGGTCCCGATTCCTACTGTTCCACACATGGGGTTATCAAAAGGAAAAACAAAAATAATTATTCAAGGATCCAAGATCGAAAAGTTGAAAATATTTTGCAACTAATTTTTTAAATCGATAAAACGTGTGGTGTATTACATTCATAATTATTCGGTCGCACTCACATGAGATAAAGCCTCACCTCTTAACTACATTGTGCACCTAACATGTTCATTTATTATCCTAATTAAACAATCCACTCTCACTAGGACACATAATTGTTATCCAATACCAAATACCACTAATACTCTCTATTACCTAAGTATAAACTGACTTTACTAGGTATACGTTCGTAAATAATATTGTAGCAACACACGCGTTATAAATCCATATTCATAAAATGATTATAACATAGCTACACTCATGTTATAAGTAGATATATACACTATATCATATAAATATACAATATATATATATATATATATATATACGTATAACCATATCCCTATATCGCGGACCTTAGGGATACATCCCTCGTATGCTATCAGGCTCCAGGCATCACGCATCCTACTAAGCCACCGAATAGGAATCTCACTATTGAACACAAACATAAACATATAAAATAAAGGCGGTTATAGACATATGTCTGAGGTCATCACCATACCACATCACATCCAACCGGTCACCAAACCAATACATATCCTCACACAGGGCTAGTGGCCATGCATCAGTCCTATGACCTAGGGAATCAATCCCACATCTAATAGTCAATGCTAGGGTGGACTTCTTATTACATGCAACCTCCTACGATAGCACAACCGACTAGGTATGTTCAATATAAGAAAGTAACATATATAAAGTACCGATCTCATATGCATAACCCACCACGTACTAATCTCCCAATCCCAAGGTTCGAACCAACTTCTCGATTAATTACCTAAATGTTCACACACTTGAATTCCCAGTTCCCCAAACCTAAACTCTTCTATTTATTGGCCTATCACATGGAACAAACCCTGAAAAGCATTCCCCAGTAATCCCATAGTACCCCAGAAGCCCCTACGATCATTCCTCGAGCTCTAATGGGTCAAATAACACATGAACAAAAATTAAGGAGGCTAGCAAACCAAACTAGTTTACTTAGCATACCGAACCCGTTCGGTGGATAAAACTAATTCGCTCCCCAAGCGAAACGGTTTGGTTCACTAGGTTTCATGTGTTCTTCCTCCTCTGGTTTTTCTCCTCAAACACATAATTAACCTCATACAACATTATACTAACATTTTAGAAATATTACAACATGTAATTAATCCCGAATCCATCAATCAAATCCTTGGATTCTCAATTAAACTTTTAACTTATCAAACAAATAAAATTTTCGATTGGAGATTTCATCAATTCAAATATCCTATCATTTTTCTACATGTTCATCATGGCAAACCCAAATTTAATTTTGAAATTCCTACAAAATTATCATCAACTCAAATCAAAGATTAATTATGATCTACATCCATCAATTAATCAATCAAAGTTTCAACCTTTAAATCTGTAAATCCAAGATTTTTATCATTAAGCATGAAAGCGATTAACTTCATATAAATGAAATTTAAAGAAAGTAACTACTTGCCTTAGAGGATTTAATTTGAATTTCTCTACGTTCGTGATGGATTCAATCCAGAGATGATTCCATCTCTTCTCTTCTATATGCCTCTCTTATTTTCTCTTCTCTTGAACTCTCTCGAACTCAGTTATGCAGAATGTCAAAGGTGGATTGCCATCCGTATTCCCCACCTTTAAATACCTCCAAAATACACCCTGATCTCGTTTTTCCATTAAATCCTAGGTATAAAGACCATCCTGCCCTTATACGGGGGCCGTTATGTCTAAAAAGCCCTCAGAGCACAATCATAATACCCAGTACCTATTTTAGATTATTTTGACCCATTCTGGATTACCGATGTACTCCAAAAGGTTATCCGAGTCACCCAACTGTAAATATGCTAATATATCATTAATCAAGCCCAATTTGTGCATACCATATGTGTCACCCATAAATATACGAATCTGCCAATGTAACTCTCTATCGACATATTAAAATAAATCATCGTTATTACTCATATGCGACATATAATAAATCACATATCTATTTACTTATCACACGCAACTAAGTAATAATAATAACAAATATTAATCCTTTATCTTGATAATTAATATTTATTGAAGCCTAACTTAATTTCCCCCAATAAAATTAATAATTATAAGCACACAAAAAATAAATAATAATAAAATAACGGGGTATTACAGTCTTCCCCCAAATAACGAAATTTCATCTTCGGAATTCGAATGTACCAGCCTTGAAGATCTCTAGATAATTTTTCTACTTGTCATCCTCACGCTCCCACGTCGACTCAACAACATTGCGGTGACCTTACTGTACAGACGCTAGGGGTACAACCTTTAACCGAAGCTTTTACTCTCTACGGACCAAAATGGCAAGGGTTTATCCTCGTAAGAGATATCTAGCTTTAAGTAAATTTCCTCTCAGTGTTCCACGTTATCCTTGAGATACCTCCTCAACGAATATACATGGAACACGTCGTGAATCTGTTGCAAATGCTCCGGTAAGGTGAGATTATATGCAACTAGATGTACCCTCTCGATAATGCAGAAACGCCCCTCATACCTAGGAGCCAAATTCTTCTTATTCCCAAACTGCATCAGTCCTTTCATTGGAGATACTCATAGCAACACCTAATCACCCATGTTAATCTCTAAAAATCTTCGATTTGCATCGGCGTAACTCTTCTGTTGGTCATGAGCTACCCTAATACGGCTCTTGATTAACTCAATCTTCGATGACTTCTCAATTCAGGCCCAAGGAGCTTGTTGTCCCCCATATCTAAATAATAATAGGTTGGATAATAAGGTCTCCAATACAAAGCCTCAAACAGTTCCATGTTAATCGTTAACTGGCATGAGTTTTTATACGCAAACTCTACCAAAGGAAAATACTGCTCCCAGCTACCCTTAAAGTCCATAACACACATCCTTGGTATATATTCCAACGTCTAATTTATCCTCTCCATTTGTCCATCAATCTTTAGGAGATAATTCGTGCTCAAACGTAACTTCATCCCCATCACCTCCTGAAAACTTTGCGAAAAATAGGACACAAAGATCTTATCCCGATCTGAAATAATGCTTCATGAAATATCACAATCTTCGTTATGAATAGCTGTGCATACTTCCCTGTCATGTAGTCCAACCAGACTTTCAAAAAATGGGCTACCTTGGTCAACTAACCCACATTGACCCAGATTATATAGTGACGCCTCTGCGATGTCGGTAACCTCGTGACGAAGTCCATCAAAATACTCTCCCATTTTAACACTGGAATCTCCAATGGGTTTAGAACCCCAATTGGTCTCTAATGATCAAGATTCACTATCTGACAAGTGGTGCACTTGGAGATAAACTCTTATATTCCATGCTTCATAACGGCCCACCAATATTTCCTCATCTTATCTTTGTACACTTATTCCCTCTAGGATGCACTAAAAATCTTGACACTACACCTCCTCCATAACAACGTGTAAGAGCATAATATACTCATAGCTTAGGCTTGCATAAGTCTTTGACATATCCCGTTACCGTTTGATTCGAGTTAACCCGAAGATTCGAAGATCCAACACCTCCAACTTTCAAGCATCTCTATACTATGAGGGTATAATTCTATTAAGTTTAAATTTATTTTAGGATATTTATTTTTATTAAAATTGGAAACGGGACTTTTTATTTAAAATCGAGCAATTTTTTTAGATTTTTTTTTAAATATGCGCATCTCGTTCAAACGAGATGAGAATCTCGTTCAAACGAGTATGTTTTCTTGTTTGAAGTGGTCGTTTGAAGTTTACTTCGATCGAACATCAAACAAGGTCATATTGTTTTGCATCGTTCGAAGCTCATTTGAAGCTCGTTCAAACGAAATTTTTGTTTCATTCTAATGATCCTGGTGTCGTCCTAATGAGACAATTTTCTCGTTCAAATGAGCCTATTTTTTTCGTTCGAACGAAGCCGCCACCTCAAAAATTTTGTTCGCCTTATAAATACATGTTTCGTGTTTGTTTTTGTTAAGACTTCTACCATAATTATTTCTGCATATCTTTTGCAAAAGTTTTCAACCTTTTGAGATTAGAAAATCGTTTTCGTTCATAAATTACATCCTTAGAATATATTTGAGTGAATCAAGTTTAAACCCTATAGTTAGTATCTTGTATACATCCTTGTGGAGAAGGTATCTCCATGGATGACTTGTGAAACTCGAGGGGATCACTGCTGAAGACAAAGTTTGAGGCTAAAGCTGGACTGCGATTCTTGTGATTCTTGTAAGGATCATTGCTAAAGGAAATATGCGGCTTTCTGGTTCTTGAGAGGATCATAGTAGATTCATTTATAAAAACTTTAAGTGAATTTTATAAAGTGAATAAAAGGTTTTACCCGAAAGGTTTTTTTTCCTTGAAATTGCCTTGTTGTGTTTCCATACTTAGTTTATCCGCTTTATCACATAAATGATTGTTTAGGGTAATAAGATAAAATTTTGACATGTGTGTGTTGGACACTTAATTATAGAAATTTTCCATTAAGATCAAGATAGCGCACTCTCACTGTGCATCGTAGTTTGTCGTCGTCTGGGACTAACACCCTCCCATCAAAGCGTAAGCCACCCTCAGTGTTGACTGAGTGAAAGTTCACTCCACCTACCAATAACTATTGAATCATCTCCTAACAAGAAGGATCCCCTTCTTATGCCTTCACAACTTATAAAATGGTCTCGGCTGTGACAATCATCACTACCATATAGGCTTGAACTACCTCCTTCTCCTAAATAAGTTCATCCCACTTCGTCTTTCACATTAATGCTAACTGCTCTATAGGCATACGGTTCAACGTATCTGCCACCACGTTAGCCTTTCCCGGATGATACCGAATATCTAACTGATTAGGGTGCCCATACACCCTATACTAAGTGCACACAAGCACAATTATCACTTGTGCAACTCACATGCATCCTAAAAATTAACCACACATATCATGTGTGACCATACAGTAAAGCTATACTCAATTATCCTACTAACCGCGACTCACTCTTTTTAAGATTGACCCAATTTACTCAACCAGTGGTGCAAATATCCCTGAGTGGTCCCGAAGTTGTACTATTTGGCTCTGTCATCCTTAAATAATATAATAGCTTATTGTTTGATGTGTTACATCTTCACACATGTAATGCCTAACGTATTAAACCAATGTCCTAGAGCCCAGTGTCTGTCAACTCCCTACACTTACTTAGACTTATGCATGGGATGTCTCGCAAGAGAAATACAAATAAAAAACCCTCCCAGTACACTATCTCCTAGCTAACTCGAATATCGAGATACATTGGCCCAAGACAAAGTACTGGGGCATCCCGAGGTGATGTACTCCTACAAAAAAAATCTTTCCCCAAAAGATGCTAAATTTGAAGTCTCGGCTCCCACCTCTCTAAAGGAGTTATAAGATACGGCGCTCGCACCATCACCTAGTCCCTGGCGCTAAGTTGATCACAAACTCGATCTCTCGACTTGGCGATAAACCTAGTATCTCCTATATTACATCAGTAAAGTCACTAAACAGAGTGATCGAATCTAACGAGACGATTATACTCTTTGAAGTCTCCTCCTCTATATAATATAAATACGTGATCGACCTCGGGATTAGGCATCTCCATAAGAAACCTAACATGTCTAGGAATAGCAAACACGATAGTCCTAATATAACAGTCCACCATCACTCTAATCGTGTAAACCAATCCATTCCTAGGATCATATCATACTAGTACATCTCAAGAACAAGCAGATTTGCTAAAAACATAATCTCCCAATGTACACACCCTCTTTTTCGAATAGGATGAATGAGAGCCTCGCTAACTAATGGGGATCTAGTGTCATAATAATATCTTATGTTATATCCACAAAACCAATCTCACACACTAATCTAATGTTAACATAAGAATGTGACACACCCAGGTCAAACAAAACCCGTTCCATCTCCTCATGGATCGAAACATACCCTCAATCGTTGGCGGCGCTGGGGTAAAACTTGTCCTCGCATATGATACGTATGCCCAAACTTTTATTTCTCCTGCGGAAGTCCTAATGCTGTAACTACCGGTGAGGCTAGAAGCTACTGTAATCATTGCCCCAATTGAGCACCCTGCTCCTGAATCCTAGCCTTGTTCGAGCATGCACGTCGCATGTGGCCCTAGTCCCCACGTATGAAATAACTCCCAGTAAAATTTTCCTACCTCTGGTCTCGCTATCCCTGAAGAGGTTATCCTGGTCTCTGGCCCTGATAACTCCGACCCTACTAGCCCCCGATTTGGTTCCCCTGGCCCCACTAGCCCTGAGGGGTATGTTGTTGGCCCTATCTAGAGTTATCGTTACTCTGACCAAATCTCTTATCCAAGTACCCTGCTGAGAACCCCACTCAAGATGATTCCCTGTTGCTGTGGTGCCTCGCTGAAACTGCCACCCCCAATCTTGCCCTGTTGGCCAGACTCTGTAATGCCCCGACCAGAATTTAGGCTACCATTGGGTCAACCCACACCCAGTAAAGGTGTTAAGGGGATAAGGGGAAATTTCAATTTTGTTATTTAAGAAAATACTTTAATTTTCACAATTTCATATGGAACAAAATGTAATTAAACAGGTTTTAATCTAAGGTATAGGTTGCCGCTTTAAGTAATTAAGTTAATTAGCAAGATTTTTTTTTTATGGAAGAAGGATTAAACCCCCAGACATAAATTTATTAATGGAGAAAGAGCATTTCCAAGGGCTTACAAGCAAAGGAGAACTACAAAAACGCCATTAAAGATCAAATGTGGGAATTTATAAATATCCCCATTACAAATTGGAGAAAAAACTATCAAAAAAATTGGAAGGAAGATCTAATATAGCAACATCCCATCTTATCAAGCCAATAGGAACCTCTAACAGTAGAAGGAAGATCAAGAGCATTGTAAAAAATCTTCAAAGAATTAGCACCAGAACCATGATTGGCCAAAGCATCTGCAACCATATTAGATTCCCTGTAGCAATGTGAACATCAATAATTTTTGACCTGATTTCATCAGTTAAAGGTATCAAATGCTAAGGAGGTTTCCAGTTTCTATTAATCAGATCCACCACAAACTTTGAATCAGCTTCAATCAGAACATTAGAAATATGATGATCAATACAAATCTTAATTCCCGTGTGGAGACCACTAAGTTTAGCAGAAGAGTTGGAATTAACTCCACCATATTGGGAAAAGGCCCAAAGAATCGTAATTAGAAAGATTTATTTAGGAAAATTTAGTTAAATCCAGCAACGCTAATAATAAAGGAAATGAACCATAAAACTCTTTTATCAGGACAACAAATGGCTCAAGGCCCAAATAAAAGATTATTTAAAGTGCCATAAATTCAAATGTCCTGAAACACAATTTTTGAAATTGTCATGGTATAGCTCCAACGATGACTAGTACCCTCTAGAGCCTTATCAACGTCCTTGCTAACGTTCCTACTAGAGGTACCTGGGAATGGGGGTTTAGACATAAAAGTAAGGGGTGAGCGAAATGCTCAGCAGGGTACGGAGTACTAAGCTATACATTTTTATAAGAAAATAATATATGTATAATGTTTATTTTAGCAATTTTGAAAACATTATCATTTAAAGAGTATAAATGGAACTACCATGCAATGCAACCCAAGTTATGGGCTCATATCCACACTTAATCAAATTTTAAGCCATTTACGTAGAGACCAGTTATATCATTTTATCCTAAGTATCATTTACCACATATCTTCCATTAACCATCTTTCACATTTTCTCAGGCACAACCTTTATATTATCATCTTTCACTTTTCTCATTATCTTTTTCTCGCAATGCACCAAATAACTTGTGTACTTTAATGATCTTCACATTTTCGACGATACCACCATATGCTCTGATCAGTAGTTTTGAGTTTTTCACCGCAGGGCTCCCGGCACATTTTGATTCTTTTCCAGTTGCATCCGAGTCCATAGTAATGCATTTTAATATTTATCAAATGTCCACATTATATCATCACCTTCATCATTCTTCAGCTCACGTTTACGTCTCATATCAAATTTATTTCGTTTCATTCATTTCATCCATTTTTCACAAAACTGATCGATAGGTTCAAATGTGGAAATCTAACCACTAGGATCCTCTTTTTGCTAAAATTACCACTTTACCATTCATTTGGCCAACACGTTGTGAAAAACATATTTTCATCATTATAACACTATAAATCATCATTTTATGTCCAAAAACCATGTCTTAGCATTTTACTTCAAGAAAATCCTATTTCTTCACATTTCTTTAACAAGAATTACATTTATCGTTATGAAGGCCATTTTTACCAAAATGTCCAGTTTAGCCTTATAATCATATGTTGTCTTTAACATCACTATTCCTCATTTTACAACATATTTAAGGGCTTAATTTATCAACCTTCATATTTCATCTTGAGCTCATTTTAATCTTAATTTATCATGTTTATATGTCTTCTACTAACATACTACAAGACTTTACACATGTGAGGATGGATCTTAATCTGGAAATCCAATAATATGAGTTCTAAACATGATATTAACATGAAATCATATTTTATGTTCATATTCATCATATTTCAGGACTAAAATGATGTTTGTTGTTCAAAAATCTATTCAAGTTTAGTTTTCTTTAAAACTTGCATTTTTTGTAAGAAAACTTCAAATAAACATACAAGAAAATAACTTTGTAAGATTATGTACATTCTAGCATGCATCATAACATGTAGCTTAGGTCTTAAACTTAAAAATATAGTGAGGAAAACCCTACATTGAGTTTGAAGAGGAAAACCTTGATAATGATGACTTGAATGCTCCTAAAACTCCAAGAACAATTCTTCCGCCCAACTTCTTCCTTGAAAAAGGCCTTAAATGGGTCTTATAAGCTTGAAAATGGGTAGAATATGGCTTGGAATTGAGTTATAAACCTTGGAGATTGGTGGACGAAGGTTGGAAATGGAAGGAGGGACTTGGAAATAGATAAAGAGATGGAAAATTTAATGGAGAGGTATTGGAATGACCCCTAACACTCTCCTCTCTATTATTTATACCCCAAAACCTGCTAGGCTTTTACCCTTTGGTCTACCCAAACCCCTAACCCAATTTGATCTGCTCCATTGGGAGCTTGACACATCTAGGCTTTTACCCTTTGGTCTACCCAAACCCCTAACCCAATTTGATTTGCTCCATTGGGAGCTTGACAGATCAAATAATCAAATGGTTCTCATCATAGCAGCACATTTGGATCTGCAAAAATCTAATTTTTGCAGTCTCATTTGAATCAGATTAAACCTCTTTCGAATGACAATACACATCTCTTTCAAATGGGCTTCTAATAAGGATCTAATGAGGCTGGTTAAAAGTGGGTCGAACATGGTCATTTGAAGTAGTGGTTTGAGCGACGGAGGCTTCACATTCGAAAGACCCAACCTTGGTTTTAACGAGATTTTAATCTCATTCAAACGTTGAGCATTTTATTCAAACATCCCAAAACTTTTCTTTTCTAAATTTTAGACCATTCAATCCCATTTTAATTGCACAAAGGCCATAAGAATATTTAAAAATAGACAACCATCCATTATATTAAGCCCATGTCCAATAGGCATGCAAATTACATGGGAATGAGGTACAATCTCGGACATAGGCGTCACATTCTCCCCACCTTAGGAGATTTTATCCCGAAATCAACACAACCAAGCTGGAAAAGAGTTCCGAGTGCTTCTCACCCATCTACGATTCATGTTCCCAAGTCGCACCTTCTATACCTTGGAACTTTCAAAGGACCTTCACTAACAGGATGGCCTTATTGTGCAAGACTATGTCCTCACGGTCAAAGATAGACACAAATCGCGTAGGAAACATAACATCTTTTTTGAACTCGATGTGGTTCTAATTAATGACGTACCGATGATCCAGGATATACTTCTTTAACATAGATATGTGGAACACACAATGAACTTGGGACAACTGAGTAGGTAATGCCAAGCGATACGATACTTATTTGATCCGTTCCAGGATCTCAAAATGACCAATATACTGAGGGAAAGCTTCCCCTGTTGGAAAAATCGCTAATTATCGATTCTCTCCCTAACCTTCAATAGCACATGGTTACTTACCTCAGATTCTAGAAGTATCTACCGATTATCAGCGCAATTCTTCTGTCGACTCTGAGCCATCATGAGTTTCTGCCAAATCAGCTAAACTTTATCGGTCATCTCTTTGATCATGCTCTAGTTCGTGAGATGCTTGCTACCCACTTCTACCTAATAGACTGGAGAGCGATATGACCTCTTATAAAGAGCTTCATAGCAAGACATACCAATGCTAACCTAATAAATATTATTGTAGGAAAATTTTTCTAGATACAGATTCTTCACCCAACTACCCTGGAAATCAAGAGCATAAGCCCTCAATATATCTTCCATAATTCGAATGGTCCATTTTGACTGCCAATTTGTCTCGGGATGGTAAGTTGTACTCATGTTCAAATTGGTACTCAATTCCTGCGAAATTTTCCTCCAGAATTGAGACACAAATTGGGGATTCCTATTCTAAATGATCGAGAATGGGGCTCCATGAAGACGGATTATCTCTCAAATATACAACCTTGCCAACTTAGCCACATCGTTCTTGACCCTAATGAAAAAAAATGCACAAATTTCATAATTAATTAACTATAACCCAAACCGCATCGTAACCATGCCCGGACCGTGGTAAGGCTGTGACGAAGTCCATCACAATGTGCTCCCACTTTCATTCTGCTATCGATAGTGGTTTCAATAGCTTTGTGGGCTTACCATGCTCTACCTTCACTTGCTGGCAAGTATAGCACTTAGCCACATACATCACTACATACTTCTTTATATCATACCCCATAAGTCTCTACATAGGTCATTATACATCTTAGTGGTAGCGAGATGTATTCTTAAGCGTGAGTGATGGGCCTCTGCCATAACCTCATCCTAAAATTCATTGATGATCGAAACAGTCAGCCTTCCTATATGCCCACGACCCTATCATTGTCCACAGTAAGAGTGTCGAACACTTCACCATTTTAGATGCGATCATGGTAATGTAAAACCTCGATATCACGGGACTGAGCTTCCAATACCTTCTATTGAATGAGAGGTCTAGCTACCACTCCCCAAAGATATGCCCTATCGCAACCCCCTCGAGATGCAAGTCAAAATTATTTAACTCGTCAAACATCTTCGCTCGTAACACTTTATTACTGCTCAAGTGAGCCCATACTTCCGACTAAGTGCATTTGCCCCTACATTGGCCTTATCGAGATGATACTCCAAGGAAAATTTGTAATCTTCCAGTAACTCAATCCATCTCTTCTGACGAAGATTTAGATCGCACTGAGTTAAATGTACCACAGGCTCTTATGATCCTTATACACCTCAAACCGTTCACCGTATAGGTAGTATCTCCATATCTCTTGCACAAACACCACTAAAACTAACATCAAATCATGGGTGGGGTAGTTCCTCTCATGCATCTTTAACCAATGGGATGCATAATTGACCACCTAACCATTATGCATAAAAACTACACCGAACCCTGATCCAGAAGCATCATAATAGACGGTATAACCCTTGCCTCATTCTGAGAGGATAAGAACGAGCACCAAAGTCAACCTAACCTTCAAATCTTGGAAAGTTAAATTACAATCCTCTTACCACTCAAAATTAATATCCTTTCACGTCAACGGAGTGAGAGGCAATGCAACCCTCGAGAAATCTTGCACAAATCTCCTATACTAACCGGACAAACCTAAACAACTGCGCACCTACGTAACTCTCTTGAGCCTATCCAAACTTAGAACGGCCTTAACCTTGTATGGATCAACAGAAATTCCTTCACCAAAAACTACATGGCTAAGGAACTTGACCTCGTTTATCCAAAACTTGCACTTGTTATATTTAGCGAACAACTTATTCTCCCTCATCACTTGTAGCATCGTGCGAAGGTGCTCTTCATAGACCACATTCGAAGATGAGTAGACCAAAATAACATCCACAAATACCACCACAAACCTGATCTAAACATGAACATTAGACATGGTTCATCAAATCCATGAGCTCGATCGGGGTGTCCGTTAAATCAAATGGAATCACTAATAGCTCATAATGCTCATACCGCATCCAGAACACTATCTTAGGAATGTCTTCCTCTTTCAAACATAACTTATGGTACCCTGACTTGAGGTAAATCTACTAAAACCTCCCCGAACCATGCAACTAATTGAACAAATCATCGATAGGGGGAAACGGGTACTTATTTTTCATAGTCACCATGTTCAGTTGCCTATAATCGATACATAGCCATAAGGAGTTGTCCTTCTTCTTGGTAAAGAGGATTGAATCTCCCCAAGGGGATACATAAGGACGAATAAAACCCAGTCAATTCTTTTAAATGAACCCTTAACTCCTGTAATTCTGTCGGAGCCATTCCATGAGGTGGTATAGAGATAGGCGAGATGCCATAATGAACCTCTATAGTAAAGTCCACCTCTCGATGTGAGGATAAGCCAGGAAAATCATCGGGGAACGCATTAAAAAACTCTCGCACCACTGGATATTCCAATAATATCCGATCAGGATCCTCCTGAGACACCAAACTACTCAACCAACTAAAATACTACTTCTGCTCTCGCATGGTAAAAAACTTACAAGGATAACCAACATACTTCTTGCTACTGAAATGATGGTGAGATTCGTTCAAGAGAGACATAGAGACATTTTATCGATGGCATTCGATGGTAGCAACAAAGCATGACAAACAATCCATACTAAGGATCACCTCAAATCCATCCATGTCCATAAGGATCAAATCATAAAATAGAATAAAATATCCATCCATAACCATGCAAATACGGTAGAACCAAACGATAACTATATCATCGCCGATCGTAAGCCCTGTGAAGATAAGAGGGTAAAACTAATCTACCTCTAAAACTAAGTTGAATGATAAATAACTCGAGATAAATGAATGCGATGCACCTTAATCAAATAATGTCTTTACCCCAAGTGGCGAATAGTAAAACCATACCTTCCAGAACCGATGGATCACAAAAAGGAGCTGCAAACTAGAACATGGTATAAGCGTGTCTGGGGATGAACCTATTACTCCGACCACTGGGCACCTGACCTTAACCATGACCTCTCTAACCCTAATTGGGATATGAACCATCCACATTGTACCTCACTGGTTGATGATACTCGAAGGGAAACTATTGTTGTTAGGTATGGCGTGTGTAACTGAAACTACAGCCATGTACAAAGTTAATCATTTACTGGATGCCCTGCTAGTTCCCAAAAGACCACTGAGGGCATTCCCTTGAGATGGATTGAAATCCCACACATATAACACGTTCGATCGGTAGGGGCTATAGGATACAGGTAACTAGTACACAGAGAAGAGGATGAACCAACACCCATAACATCTTTCAGGTTCGCAAATAAACCCTTGGCATCGCTCCTGAACTTCTTGCTATTACTGCCACGATACCCACTCGTCTCCTGCTTCTTCTCCTAAATAGTCCTAATTTCTTATTCCTCAAGCTCAAGCCTGATGGCCTTGTTAACTTGGGCCCTAAATTTTAACAGATCTAAGCCAACCATAATTTGCAGGAGGCTAAGGTTAAGTCGCTTGACAAATAGCCACATCTTCTTAGTCTAATCGTTCTGAATCGTGTCCACATACTTGGACAGGCCCTCAAACTTGACTTGGTACTTGTTAATGGACATTTCTCCCTGTATCAAATAAAGGAAATCATCCTTCTTGGCATTTTTAAATTCTTGAGGGAAGTATCGATCCAGAAATGCAACCCTAAAACCCTTTCAGTCTGTGGTATACATCATGCTGACTGAGTAGGCGCTCCACTAACACTGAGTTTTCTCAGTGAGCTAAAAGGTCGCTATCTTGACCTTATGCCCAGCTAGAAAGTTAAAGACATCCATAACCCTGGTGACCTCATTCATCCACTCTTCTGCGATACCGAGGATAGCTGTCGCATTGAAGGTCGGTGGGTTCAACCTCCTGAACTCCTTCAAGATAAAGGTCGAAGTGGTTCTTTCAACCGTCCCACTACAGTTGGCTCTATACTATTGAGAGATGGAGTCGACAAGATAATGCATGGCCTGTTCCATGTGCCTGAGCTCATTGTTCCCAGATCCACTAGCACCATTGCGATGTGTAATCATATATACAAGGAAGAAAAGTTTAACATAGCAATGGTAACGAAAAAGAAAGTGATAACTGTAACAGAATGCATAAGAAAACGTACTAAGAAAGAGTAAAAAACCCCAAGACACACGAGGATCCTAATGCTCTGATACCGTTTGTAACGTCTTATCCCGAATTTGGTCTACCGTTGGGTCAACTCGCACCTGAGTCAAGGTGTTAAGGGGGGAGGGGAAAGTTTAATTTTATTATTTAAGAGAATCCTTTAATTTGCACTATTTTACATGGAACGGAATGTAATTAAACAGGCTTTAATATAAGAAATAGGTTATCGTCTAAGATTAAGTTAATTAGCAAGATTTATTTAGGAAAATTCCGTTAAAACTAACAATGCTAATAATATGGTAAATAAACCATAAAACACTTGTATCATTAAAAAAAATGGCCCGAGGCCCAAATAGAAGATTTTTTAAAGTGCCATGAATTCAAATGTCCTGAAACGCAATTTTTTGAAAATGCCATGGTAGAGCTCTAACGACGACTAGTACCCTATGGATCCTTATCAACATCCTTGCCCATTCTCCTATCGGAGGTACCTGGGGGTGGGGGTTTGAACATAAAAGTAAGGTGTGAGCAAAACGCTCAGGAGGGTGGGGAGTACTAAGCTATACATTTTTATAAGAAAATAATATACGTACAATGTTTATTTTAGCAATTTCAAAAATGTTATCATTTAACGAGTATAAATGCAACTACCATGCAATGCAACTTGAGCTATGTGCTCATACAATTTTAAGCCATTTACTTAGAGACCAATTATATCATTTTATCCTTATTATCATTTACCACATACCTTCCATTAGGTTATCTTTCACATTCTCTCGAGCACAACTTTTGTATTATCATCTTTCACTCTTCTCATTGTTTGTTCCTTGCAATACATCAAACAACTTGCATACTTTAATGGGCTCCACACTACGACGAAGCGACCATATGCTTTAATACATGGTTCTGGGTCTTTCACCCCTGGGCTCCAGGCCCTTCTTAATTCTTTCCTAGTTGCATCCATGTCCATATTAATGGGTTTCAACATTTACCAAATGTGCACATTATACCATCACCCTCATCATTCTTTGGTTCACATTTATGTTTCATACGAGTTTTATTCCGTTTCATTCATTTCATACGTTTTTCACAAAATCGATCGATAAGGTAAAATGAGGAATTCTAACAACTAGGACCCTCTATTTTGTCAAAATTACCATTTTTCCATTCATTTTGCGAACTCGTTGTGAAAACATATTTTCATCATTATAATGTTATAAATCATCATTTTATACCTAAAAATCATATCACGTCATTTTACTACAAGAAAATCCCATTTATTGACATTTCTTTAACAAGAATTACCTTTATCGTTATGAAGGCTATTTTTACCAAAATGTCCATTTTAGCCCTATAATCTTATGTTGTCTTAAACATCATTATTCCTCATTTTATCATTATTTTACAACATATTTAGGGGGTGAATTTACCAACTTTCATATTTCATCTTCAAACTCATTTTAATCTTCATTTATCATGTTTATATGTCTTCTATGAACCTGCTACAAGACTTTACACATATGAGGATGGATTTCAACCTATAAATCCAATAATATGAGTTCTAAACATGATATTAACATGAAATTATATTTTATGTTCATATTCATCAAATTTCAAGATTAAAATTGCTCTTTAAAATTCTATTCAAGTTTATTTTTCTTTAAAACTTGCATTTTTCATAATGAAACTTTAAATAAACATACAAGAAAATAACTTTGCAAGATTATTAATATTCTATCATGCAAGCTAACACGTAGCTTTGGTTTTAAACTTAAAAAAATAGTGAGGAAAACCCTACCTTGAGTTTGAAGAGGAGAACCTAGGAAATGATGACTTGAAAGCTCCTAAAACTCCAAGAACAATTCTTATACCCAAATTCTTCCTTGGACTAGGTTTGAAATGGGTCTTACAAGATTTCAAATGGATAGAATAAGGCTTCGAAACGAGGTATAAACCTTGGATATGGGTGGAGGATGGTTGGAAATGGAGGGAGGGACTTGGAAATAGATAGAGAGCAAGAGAGAGAGAGAGAGAGAGAGAGAGAGAGAGAGAGAGAGGGATATTGAAAATCTGATGGATAGGCATTAGAATTAACCCTAACACTCTCCTCTCTCTTATTTATTCCCCAAAACCTCTTAGGATTTTATCCTTTGATCCACTAAAAGCCCTAACCCCGTTTGATCTGATTCATTAACAGATCAAATAATATAATGGCTCTCATTGCAACAACACATTTGGATCTGCAAAAAATTGATTTTTTTAGTTTCGTTCAAACAAGACTATGTAATACCCCATAATTTTAATGATTTTAAAATGGAATTAATTAGGATTAATTGTGAGATATTTAAAATTAATCCGGACTTAAATATTACTCGAGAGTAAAGTAATATGTGATATAAGTTGAATATTAATTAGTGGTTAAAAGTAATATATGATTATGAATTTAGACGATTTAATAAAAATTATTGAGAAAAATGAATACGTCAATTTCGAGAATTAAGTCGGGACGCGCATGTGAGACGTGTCGGGACTAAAATTATTGGAATTCGAATTAAAATATTTTTATGTCATCCAAATGGTCTTTTTGACTGCACCAAAGTGTCCGAAAGCCTTTAAATAGTCGAAAATGTCTACTTGGGTGTTTGATTTGGGTCTCGGGGCACTTTGGAACAAAATAGACACCCCGAAGGGGTATTTCATTCATTTTTCAAATGGGGTGAATAGTACCCAGGAATTTTAGAGATTTTATATAAGTTGGATAGTTAGTAACAATTACTTTCATTCACCAAAATTAGAGGAAGATACTTAGGGAGAGTGAGAGACTTCTCTCGAGAAAGGAAAAGACACATGTAAGAAGCCAAGAGGCCAAAGGTCCCCTACACCATCACTGCCACCGGAAGTTGGTCAGAAAAGTGAGAGGACCACCAATATATAAACATCCCCAACGGTTCAGACCTTCAATTTAGAGGCAAGTGATTAATTCTTGCAATCCTTAGCATGTGTTGTGTTCATATTAATATAGAAATAAAATTCAGAAGGTTCCATAAAACATAAATGGATTTTGATGGTTTAAGATGTACCCTTGAAAGGAAAACAATGTAGAATTGATATCTCTTTATTTATAGAATCACTCATCACAAAATGTGGGTTGTAAACTAGTAAAGAAATATGAGTTCATGATAGTTCTTGAATAAGAGGGAAATGAATAAGTTTTCTGAATTATATGGAAATAACTTGATTAATTATGAATTCCTTAATGTATTGGTAATATTTAGAGATTAGAAATCATTCCTATATCATTATATATCATTTGGGATGAATTTGGGAAAGTTTGGGATCAATTGATATTGGTTTTGAGGATTAAACTGATGAAAACCCATAGCCTAGAAAATGTAGAAGTTCGCAGACCTGGTTGAACCGGTTCGGCTGCCCAGAATTGACCAAAATTTTATTTATTATTTTTATGGAATCATTTGGGATTTGATTGTGGAAAATAAATTCTCAAAATAATGGATGTATAGAGATATAGCAGTAGGCCATGTTAATGTATGGGCTTAACCTTATAATAGGGAATAAATGGCTAAATGGATTGGGGAGTGTCGAGGGATAAACCTAATTCAATGATAAACTTAATTCATAAAAATTCGGGGATGATAATGATATGGACCAGTAGGGAGTAGATGTTCACCTACCGATTTTGTATAAGGAATAAGTTATACACTTTGAGTATTGAGATAAACTCAGGAAATACTTAAGGAAATAAAGTCGTAATCTATAAATACGTAGGATATTCGAAATATAAATATACTACGTAAGGAAATTGGTATGGGTTGTGAGTATGCCCTATTGATATATATATAGGTGGGATAAATACCTATATTATGATTTATTTTGTGTATGTCATACCTACACTACTTGAAATTGGGGTGGAGGTTTCGCGTTGTGCACGATCTTATCTCGATTGGACCTATTTGGGGGGATTTATATCCATACACTGAGCATAGGACCTTGGATACGTGTTATCGGTGTGAATGATACTTTCGATGGTTGAATGGGAGTGTAGGTATGGGCTTGACCCATTTGGATGGGGGGTATGATTTCCTCCAATATTTGTGTTATGAGATTTATTGTTCGTGAGAGGAGTCGAACCAAATGTTTGTTATGCAGTGAGTGATGCACCAGGACATGATAGTAGAGTATGCATGCACCACAGCTGTGTCTGGGAGTTCCGTATATATATATAGTATGCTTTAATCTACTGTGTGACTTTTAGTACATATGAGAGATTAATGAAATTTGAATTTAATTAAGTAAGTTAGTACTCAATCTTAAAGCCTTGAAAAGATTAGTTCATATTAAAGAGAAATGAACATGAGTAATCATCATATGTATTGCGTGAGAAATACGGGAAAATGAGATAAGGTAGAATCATAGTAACACCTATACTAAACTAGTAAACGGGAACTTTACTAGGAAGATTTTGAGGTACGTTGGGTGTGAGCTCTAGATGGGGGGTGAGATTCTCGAGTGAGAGCCAAAAAACTAATAGGAAGATAATACTAGCTTAAATTTTAATTATTAAGCACTTGCTATTTTTAAAAATATTTTACAATCGGGCTCTGACCCGTTTACTTGCATATTTTATTCTCTACTATATCTATATTACCAAGTGCCCAGCTTAGAGGATGGATATTTTGACAAGTTTCTGGGGATGCAGCTTTGGATTAGATGCATTTGTTTTCTTGATTCCTATCTTTATAGTATTTGACACATATAAGGCATGTCGCCCAGGATTTAGTTCTCATTTCAGTTTCGGATATTGTATTCGTTTTATATTGATACTGTTATTATCATTTAGTTTTGGATGGTGACATTGATATGTTTCAACTAGAGAGTTTATTCCAGTAACATTTGTACTAGTTTAATTTTAATTCAGTTGTGTTGCGATGATACCTATTTTATTTCGGTATGTTGGTATGGATTTAATTAAATTAAAAGTTGGAAAAGTTTTTGACACTTAGCTTAATTAATTATTAGGTGAGTTAATAAGAGAAATTGTTTTGCGACAGTGATGCTATGAATGGACCAACTATATATTATGATTTAATTTAATAAAGGACTGATCACCCAGTATTTAATTAGGCGAGGTGTCACACGTGGTATCGGAGCATCAGGTTCTAGTGTCCTTAGGATCTGTACGGTTTACTATGCTTTCTGTTTTGCGTCCTTTGATATAAAGCCCTATCATTAGGATTTTTGTATTCATAATTGCACATATACGACTTCAGCTATTTTTGCGATATTTTACATGCTGATAAAATATTTCTCCCTCATTTTCAGATGCCTACTCGACGTGCACGAAGAGTCCTCGGAGAGGCACAGTCAACCCCACAGCCCGCTCCAGCCCATGGTACTATAAATGCAGCAGAGGTTGCTATAATTATTGGTTAAGCCGTTAATGCTACCTTAGCTGTTGTCCAGCAAGCATCGCCACCAGCAGAGGCAGTTCCACCAGTACTAGCTCCGGGATTTCTCCCTGCTTGGGAGTGTGTCAAGGATGCCTTCCAAAAGGCACACCCACCATAATTTCAAGGGGGTTCCAATGTTGTGATTGCTAGAAAATGGAAGAAAGACATCCAGCGGCATCTGCGTATGTATGACTGTATGGAGGCTTAGAAGTAGATCTTGGCTACATTTAAGCTAGTTGGATCAGCTCTACAATGGTGGGAGTTCACAATCACAACAAAGGAGAGGGATACGATGACTATACAGGACTTCTGGATGCGGTTTGACAGTAAATTATTTCTTTCAGTTGTTCAGACCGAAATGAGGAGGAAACTTTTGGACCTCACCCAGGAGGGGAAATTAGCTGCCGATTATGAAAAAGAATTCACTAAGCTGACCAATTTGGTACCAGGAGAAGTGCCCACTGAAGAAAAGATAATTCAAATGTTCATGTATGGTCTTAAATTGAGAATTCTCCAATATCTTTTGGGTAACCTTTCATTACAGACCTACAGAGATATATTGAATGTGGCGTTGCTTCACTCCCAAGATCACCGCCTTCATGCTAAGGGAAGCAAGCAGGGAATTGAGTCCAGTCAGCAAGGTAAGAATGGGGGAGGTAGTGGCAGTGGATAATCATCACTATAGGGTCAGTAGAGGCAGGGAGAGCAAAATTTCCTATCGGGAGATTATGCTAAGAAACTTAGATCGGGAGGCTTTCTATTTGGGAAGGGAGTTAATAGGCAGGGTCACCAGGGCAATCAGGGGAAGCAGGGCCACCAGGGCTAATAGCACATTCACCAGGACCAGTAGGTCCAAGGAAGAGGTGGAGCTGATCAATAGGGTCGAGACCAACAGGGTTGTAATGGGGGCAGTTCGTCGGTAGATGTTTCACATGTGGCAAAATTGGTCATAAGAGGCAAGATTGTATGGATAAGGGCAAGATACCCCATTAGCAAGGTGCTCCTCAGGATCCTAATTGGCCTATGTTTCCATCCGCTCTTCCAGAGCCAACTCAGGGGCCAGCAGAAGTTATCATTCTAGTTGATCCAGCCGCCCCACCACAGCAGGGGCAGTTACAGTATGGGCATGTATATAGCATCCAGCAAGCAGCAGTTCAGCATCCATCACCTGTAGTTGAGGCTATGTTTTCTATTTCTGGGGCTATGGGATGTATTTTGTTTAATACGGGAGATTCACATTCCTTCACAGCCACTAAATTAGCACGGGCCACGGGGTTATTAGACATGGCTAGTAGTACTATTACTTATGTAGACTCACCGATGGGTAATCGGACTACTATTTTCTTTATATGCTAAGGTGTGAGTATAGAGATTGGGAGTCTGATTTTACCAGCTAATATGCTTGGGTTAGACATGTCCGCATATGATGTTATTATTGGGATGGATTAGCTTGTTGTTTATAGAGCCACGATTGATTGCTTTGGTAGGAACATTTTATTTGCTATCCCAGGTCATGAGATGTTTTTAGTGGTGATGCCTCGCCTCGAGGGAGGATCGTTCACTCATTTGTATTGCATAGAGGAGGAGACCTGTACAGGAGTTGTGATTCCCCTTAATTCGATTCCTATTGTTAGGGCATTCGCATATCTGTTTTGAGACTTACTGAGGTTACCATCGAGTAGGGAGATTGAGTTTATGATTGACTTAGCACTAGGCCTTCGACCGATAGCCCGTGCCCCCTACCGTATGGCTCCTGCTGAGATGAGGGAGTTGAGGGATCAGATTGAGCAGTTGCTGGGACAGGGTTTCATACATAAGAGCACCTCACCTTGGGGTGCCCCAGTCCTATTTGTGAAGAAGAAGGATGGATCTCTATGTTTAAGCGTGGATTATCGGGAACTTAATAAAGTCACGATCCGAAATAAGTATCCATTACCCCGCATCGATGATTTGTTTGATCAGCTGAGAGGAGAAATATACTTCTCAAAGATAGACTGAAGGTTCGAATATCACTAGTTGCGAGTCAGGGAGCAGGATGTGGCAAAGGCTTCTTTTCTGACAAGATATGGATCTTATGAGTTCCTGGTTATGCCATTCGGGTTTACCAATGCGCCAGCTGTATTTGTGGACTTAATGAACAGGGTGTTCAAAGAGTTCCTAGATCAGTTTGTCATTGTTTTCATATTAGACATCCTGGTTTATTCGAGTACTGAAGAGGAGCATGCCGAGCATTTATGAGGGGTCCTACAAACACGACGAGAGCATCAGTTGTATGCCAAATATGAAAAGTGTGGATTTTAGCTCCGGGAGGTGCAGTTTCTGGGGCATATAGTGCCAGAAAGAGGCTTAGTAGTGGATCCTAATAAAGTATCAGCGATGAGGGAGTAGGGATAACCCACGACACCGACCAAAGTCCACAGTTTCTTGGGATTAGTTGGTTACTATAGACGGTTTATCGGGGGCTTTTCGAAGATTGTATGTACGATGACAAATCTAACTCGTAAGGGCATAAAGTTTATCTGGGATGATGCGTGTCTATTGGCGTTTGATGAATTGAAGGATAAATTAACATCATCACTCATACTAGCATTGCCCAGGCTAGGAGTGGAGTACCTAGTATACACGGAGGCATCACTACAGGGACTTAGTGGGGTGCTACAGCAGGAAAAGTAGGCTATAGATTATGCCTTTAGGAAGCTTAAGCCTCGTGAGAAGACTACCCTACCCACGACTTAGAGCTAGCCGCAGTCATATTTTCCCTACAGATATGGAGACAGTGATGTCAGAATCATATGGATCCCAATTTGCAGTACATCCCGGTGGCGATAAGATGTACCAAGATATACGGAGATAGTATTAGTGGAGTGGGATGAAGAGAGACATTGTTGAGTTCATCTCTAAGTGTGCTACTTGTCAGTTAGTGAAAATGGATCATCAAAAGCCAACCGAATTGCTTCAGCCGCTAGAGATTCCAATGTGGAAATGTGAAAGAATTTCCATTGACTTTATCACTGCGTTGCCTACTACTCAGATGGGTCATGATTCCATATGGGTGATTGTGGGTCGTTTGACTAAGGTAGCTCATTTCTTGTTGATCCAGACTGATTATACGATGGGACAGTATGCACAGCTCTTTATAGCCGAGATAGTGAGGTTACATGGGGTCCTGCTTGATATTGTGTTTGATCAGGACAAGATCTTTATCTCCATATTTTGGGAGAGTTTTAAAGAGTCCATGGATACCGAGGTGCAATTGAGTACGGCTTATCATTCGCAGGCGGATGGGCAGACTGAGCATACTAATTTGATGTTAGAGGATATGTTGCACATGTGTATTTGGGATTTTAGAGGTAGTTGGGAGAAGTATCTTCCACTGGTGGAATTTGCGTATAATAATTCCTACCATTTTACCATTGGTATGGCCCTATTTGAAGCGTTATATGGTAGACATCGTCGCTCTCATGCATGTTGGTTGGATGTGGGGGACAATAAGTTACTTTAGCCGAAAGTGATACAATACACGTCTGCTAGGATTGAAATGATCAGGAGTCGCATCGAGTAGCTCAAGATAGACAGAAGAGATATATCGATGCCAAGAGGTTCATTCGGGAGTTTAATGCGGGGAACCAGGTGCTATTGCGTGTGTCTCCTATGAAAGGAATCATGAGATTCGGGAAGAAAGGGAAATTGGCTTCGAGATATGTAGGACCACTTCCTATTATTGAGAGGGCTGTACAAGTCGCGTACCGACTTGGACTGCAGGAGCACTTGCATTGTATACATGATGTGTTCCATATTTCTTCATTGAAGCGGTATCTCCGAGATGAGTTGGATCACACTCATATTGCATTAGAGGAAGTTGATTTGTCGCCATATAGTTCTTACAAGGAGCGACTAGTGGTTATCTTAGATCGTAGTGAGAAACGTTTGCGATCAAAAGTAGTTCCACTTGTACGTGTTCAATGGGCACACCATAATGAGGAGGAGTCTATTTGGGAGTGCGAGCAAGATATGCGCGATAGATACCTAGAGTTATTTGTACTAGGTACGCCTTTTTCGAATTTCAGGACGAAATTCCGTTATTAGGGGGGAAGTATGTAATACCTTATAATATTAATGATTTTAAAATAGGATTGATTTGGATTAATTGTGAGATATTTAAAATTAATCCGGACTTAAAGATTACTCGAGAGTAAAGTAGTATGTGATATAAGTTGAATATTACTTAGTGGTTAAAATTAATATACGATTATAACTTTACATGATGTAATAAAAATAGTTGCGAGTCATGAATATAATAATTTCGGGAATTAAGTCGGGACACGGATGTGAGACGTGTCCGGACCAAAATTAAATGAATTCAAAGTAAAATATTTTTATGTCATACAAATGGTCATTATGACTACACCAAAGTGTGCAGAAGCATTTAAATAGTCAAAAATATCTTCTTGGGTGTTTGATTTGGGTCTCGGGGCACTTTGAAACAAAATAGACACCCCGAAGGGGTATTTCGATCATTTTCCAAATAGGGTGAATAGTACCCACAAATTTTAGAGATTTTATATAAGTTTCAGAGTTAGTAACAATGAGGTTCATTCACAAAAATTAGAGGAAGAGAATTAGGAAGAGTGAGAGACTTCTCTCGAGAAAGGAAAAGAAACCTCTAGGAAGCCAAGAGGCCAAAGGTCCCCCTACACCATCACCGCCACCGGAAGTTGGACGAAAAATCTAGAGGACCACCAGTAGAAAAACATCCCCAAAGATTCAGACCTTCAATTTAGAGGCAATTGATTAATTCTTGCAATCCTTATCATGTATTGTGTTCATGTTATTGTAGAAATAAAATTCAGAAAGTTCCATAAAACATATATGTTTTTTTATGGTTTAAGATGCACCCTTGAAAGGAAAACCATGTAGAATGGATCTTTGATTGTTTATAGAATCAATCATCAAAAAATTTGGGTTGTAAAATGGTAAATAAATATGAGTTCATGATAGTTCTTGAATAAGAGGGAAATTAATAAGTTCTCTGAATTATATGGAAATAACTTGATTAATTTAGAAATCCTTGATGTATTGGTAGTATTTAGAGATTAGACATCATTCCAATATCATTTGGGGATAAATTTGGGAAAGTTTGGGATCAATTGATATTGGTTTTGAGGATTAAAATGATGAAAGCCGGTAGCCTAGAAAATGTAGAAGTTCGCAGACCTGGTCCAGAATTGACCAAATTTTTATTTATTATTTTTATGGAATCATTCGAAATTTGATTGTGGAAAATAAATTCTCAAAATAATGGATCTTTGGAGATATACCAGTAGGCCATGTTAATGTATGGTCTTAACCTTATAAGAGGGAATAAAGGGCTAAATAGATTAGGGAGTGTCGAGGGATAAACCTAATTCAATGATCAACTTAATTCACAGAAATTCGGGGATGATAATGATATGGACCAGTAGGGAGTAGATGTTCACATACTAATTTTGTATAAGGAATAAGTTATACACTTCGAGTATTGAGATAAACTCAAGAAATACTTAAGCAAATAAAGTCATAATATATAAATACGTATGATATTCGAGATATAAATATACTACGTAAGGGAATTGGCATGGGTTGTTCATACCCATTGATGTATGTATATAGGTGGGAGAAATACATATATTATGATTTATTTTGTTTATGGAATACCTACGCTACTTGGTATCGGGGTGTAGGTTTCGCATTGTGCACGGTCTTATCTCGATTGGACCAATTTAGGGGGATTTAGATTCGTACACTGAGCATAGGACCTTGGACATGTGCTATCGGTGTGAATGATAGTTTCGACGGTTGAATGGGAGCATAGGTATGTGCGTGACCCATTTGGATGGGGAGTATGCTCGCCTCTAATATTTGTATTATGAGATTTATGGCTCATGAGAGACGCCGAAACAATTGTCCGTTATGCAGTGAGTGATGCTACAGGACATGATAGCAAAGTTTGCATGCACCACAGCTGTGTCGGGGGGTGTCGTATATATATATATGTAATAGTGTGATGAAATATATATATATATATATATATGTGTGTGTGTGTGTGTGTGTGTGTGTGTGTGTGTGTGTATGTATATATACTATTATTTAATCTACTGTGTGACTTTTAGTAGATATGAGAGATTAATGAAATCTGAATTTAATTAAGTAAGTGAGTACTCAATCTTAAAGCCTTGAAAAGCTGAGGTCATATTAAAGAGAAATGAACATGTGTAATTATCATATGTATTGCGTGAGAAATATGGGGAAATGAGATAAGGTAGAATCATACTAACACCTATACTAAACTAGTAAACGGGAACTTTACTAGGAAGATTTTGAGGTACGTTTGGTGTGCACTCTAGATGATGGGTGAGATCAAAAAACTAATATGAAGATAATACTCGCTTGAATTGTAATTATTAAGCACTTGATATTTTTAAAAATCTTTTATAAACGGGCTCTGACCCATTTACTTGCATATTTTCTTCTCTACTATATTTATATTAATACCAGGTGCCCAGTATCAGGGACACCTGACTTAGAGGATGGATATTTTGATGAGTTTCTAGGGATGCAGCTTTGGATTAGATGCATTCATTTTCTTGATTCCTATTTTTATAGTATTTGGCACATGTAGGGCCTATCGCCTAGGATTTAGTTCTCATTTCAGTTCCAGATATTGTATTCGTTTTATGTTGATACTGTTATTATCATTTAGTTTTGGATGGTGACATTGAGATGTTTCAACTGAGGAGTTTATTCCAGTTACATTTATACTAGTTGAATTTTAATTCAGTTGTGTTGTGGTGATACCTGTTTTATTTCGGCATGTTGATATGGATTTAATTAAATTAAAGCTTGGAAATTTTTTTGACACTTAGCTTAATTAATTATTAGGTGAGTTAATAAGAGAAATTGTTTTGCAACAGTGATGCTATGAATGAACCAACTAGATATTCTGATTTAATTTAATAGAGGACTGATCACCCGGTATTTAATTAGGCGGGGTGTCACAAACTAGACCTAGTCCGAACGATAATACACATCTTGTTCGAACGATGTTTCAACGAGGATCTAATGAGGCAGGTCAATATGGGACAGAACATGGTCGTTTGAAGAAGATGTTCTAACGATGGAGGCTTCGCGTTCGAACGACCCAAAATTGATTCTAACGATATTTGAATCTCATTTGAAGGGCTTCGAATTTCATTCGAATGTTCCATAACTTTTCTTATTTAAATTTTAGTCCATTTGTAAGGACGTGAGTTTATAAATCTTTGGGGTAGAATCTAGGAATTTTTTGTTTGTCCTATATCACAGTATGTATGTCTGATATCGCTACGTTCGGCATGTCTACATGATCATCCTCGACGTCCTTAATCCGAATCCATGCATCCATCATCTTTACACGTGCATCATGCTACATGTGACGTGCTGCTCATCTATTCCCACTACTCCACTATGCATTATTGGTAAAATAATTTATTGGAGTTGTTTATATTTGCATAAATATTTGGGAATTTTTTAGAAAATATTTTTTGAAGTCTGAACTGTTTTTTATCAAAAATAGAAATTTTTCTAAGTGTAGAAGCGAACTGCCTCGGTCGACGAGCTCGTTCAAATGAGTTCACACTATCGTTCGAGCGACATAAGCATGTCACGTGATCTTGTTCAAGCGACAGCTATCCTTCATTCGGGCGAAATGCCTATGTCGTTAGAGTGACGCCGCCGCCTCAATTTTTGTATAAATATCCGCCTTCATTCTACACGTTTTCCAAGTCTTTTTCGCACACAAGTTTCTGCATTTTCACAGTCCAGAAAACAGACTTCATCTTTTAAGGTCTTCTACCTTTTTATTCACATAAACACTCCCATATATGTAAGTGAATCTTTAAACCTTCAAGAGGGTCTTTTTTACTCATCTGGAGTATTTTGTGTAGAAGTCGTCTTCTTCTTCATTACTGCCCACCTGGAGTTCTTGCGAGATTTTTCATCCAACGACATCGGAACCGACACCTGAGGGTATTTCGCATGTCACTCTTATTTTCACTGTAATTCGTTTATTACAAATTATAGTGAAAATAAAAAGGTTTTTCCCCTTTGGGGGATTTTCCCACACTTGTGTGTTTTGTTTATGATTGACTGTTCTTCCATGATCATATTGATTTCAATCACACCTAGATGCATGTTTTAGGATTTAATTGGAAAAACTGAGTTTAATTAAATAATTTTCTTATTTGAACAAATGTGCACTCTTCAAATTGGTATCAGAGCCAATTACACAATTATACAGTGTAATTTTTCGGAAAATTTGTCGAAGATATCAATTTTCTGAAAAATTTATTTTTGAAAAAGGGCGTGTTCAATATGGAGAAATTGTATAATAAAATGTCAGTTTCTGACATGACAAATTATGCTTACTGGAAATCCCGCATGAAATCTTCTTTAAAATCCATTGATTAAAGAGTTTGGATTTTGGTTGAAAGAGGGTGGACACCTCCCTCCGTCACTATTGATAATGTGACTAATTTAAAAATTTTGACTGCATGGACTGAAGAAGAATTTAAATGGTCATCTTTTAATTATAAGGTTTTAAGTGCTATTTCTGGATCCATCACACCTAATGAGTTCCGACGAATAATGACGTGCACCACGTCAAAAGAGGCATGGGATGTTTTACTACTTACCCATGAAGGAACTAATGCTGTGAAAAAGTCTAAACTATAAAATTTAACAACTCAATTTGAAACCATCACCATGCTTGAGACTGAATGTTTTGATGAATTTTATGCTAGGTTATCTAATATTGTAAACATTAGCTTTAATCTTGGTGAACACATTCCTAATTCTAGAGTTGTTAAAAAGATTATAAGATCACTGCCTAAGCATTTTATCCCCAAAGTCATTGTGCTAAATTCTATGGGTAATTTAAACACACTTAAATTAGAGGAACTTGTAGGAGACTTACAAACGTATGAAATTGATATGTTTTCTAAATCTGTCAAGCCTAAAGATAAGGGAATTGCACTTAATGCCCAGGATAGGAAGAGTGAGGGTCCGGCAAAAGGAGAGTTTAATCATCTAGAAAAAGGGAGATAGAAACATCTGATTCCAAGTGTGACCTTGATTTAGATGATTTGGCACTGTTTGCTAAAAATTTCATGAAAAATGGAAAGTTCAAAGATAAAAAGAATTTTGAGAAAAATAAGTTTGAAAAGAAAAATGAAAAAGATTTTAAAGACCCTCCTAAGAAAGACAGTGAGAGATGCTATGAGTGCGACGGTAAGGGTCATAGAGTTTTTGAGTGTGCTACTAGGCTAAACATACTTGCCAAAGAAAAGGGCAAAGTTGTCCTAAATGCTACCCTTAGTGACGAAAGTGAGGTAGAGTCGATGGACTCTAGAGACGAGTCACCGCATGAGTGTAACTTCACCGCATTCATGGCTAGTCATGTGAGTTCTTCTAGTGCTCCTCAGGACGATGAGGATGTTGCTTCACAAGGACACCTCGACAGTGAGAACGAACTGAGTGAGGGGGAGGATGATGCAAGTGAGAGCGAGATTAATCTTCAACGCGCCTACGCTAAGTTATCTAATGAGTCATTTAAAACCAAAAAGCGTAATAAAGTGTTAGTTCTTAGGATCACCGCTCTAGAGGAAGATTTAGAAGAAGCGATAAAGAGAGAGTCGTCCACTTACACTACCTTGAGAGAAAGAGAGTCTGCTAGTGTTGAGAAAGAAAGTCTGTTTAGAGAAAGAGAGAGATTGTTTGGAGAAAGAGAGAGTTATTCTGAGAATGAGAAAGGGGACTTGACTAAACAAGTGGCTAGTCTTACGAGTGAGCTCCATTCCTCCCTGGAGACTCGGAAGGAACTTGAAACCCTTATTGCCCAACAACTCATGATCTTGAGAGAGCACGGGAAGTCAAGGTTGAAATTGAGGACAAATCAGGAAAGATGCTCCCTGGTCCCACTTTAGGTTTTGGTGATAGGCAGGGAATAGGTTTTGATGGTCCTTCCACGTCCAAAATTTCACCTGGACCAGTTCCTGAGTTTACTACGACTCCATATGGCCATTGTCAAAAACCACGAAGAAGAGTTTGACCAAAAAAAGCAAACCAAGGTCCACCTAAGACTGTGCTCTTTTGTACATACTGCAAAAGGAAAGGCCACCTCAAGGAGTTTTTCTATAGTTTAGGTCGGACACGATGTACTACTGCTCCACCACATTGTACTGATTATTTTACCAGTCTGAGAGAGCGTATTGAGTTTTTAGCTGCCACATCACAGAGTTTGATGGAGGAATTTCGACGGATGTCTTTGGCGTTAGTGAATACTTCCCGCATCCGGGCTAAAACTAATAATAACAAGGGTAAATAAAAGGTTACCACTTCTTGGCTACCTAAGAAAGATGAAAAGGCCCTTGTTGTTCATGTCGATCTCAAAGAACATAATACCTCACAGTGGGATTTTGATAGTGGGTGCTCCAGACATATGACAAGTGATGTCTTATTTTTTACCTACCTAGAGGATTATAAGGAAGGTATAGTCACCTTTGAAGACGAGAGAAAGTCTAGCATCGTAGGACGAGGTACAGTAGAATTACCAGGATTTTTTAATCTAGAAAATGTTTTGTACGTCACAGGTTTGAAAGCAAACCTTCTCAGCATTAGCCAGTTGTGCGACGCTGACTTTGCCGTAAAGTTTGACCGGGACGCGTGTAATGTCTATAATCAAGTCGATAAACTTTTAGTACAAGGAGTGATGACAGAGGATAATTACTATGGGACTGGGCCCAAGTCCTCACTTGTCTGAAATAGCGCCACAATCACTCCTATGGATCTGTGGCACCAACGTCTAGGTCACGTGAACGTTAGAGATTTGGCACGCTTAGCTAAAAAGGACCTAGTACGTGGCTTACCAACACAAGGAAAGCCAATTTCCATGGTTTGTGGACCCTGTTAGCTGGGAAAGCAAATCCATAGCCCCCATAAAAAGTTGAATCCATTACCACTTCACGAGTACTTGAGTTCATACATATGGATCTTATGGGTCCTACTCGTACTAAGAGTCTGGGTGGTAAGAGGTGCATCCTAGTGATGGTAGGTGATTTCTCCAGCTATTCGATTGTAGGTTTTTTGAGAGAGAAATCTGATGTTGTAGGGTTCTTAATGACCAAATGACATGTCCTTCAAAATCAACACGGAGTCACTATTAATTGGATACGTAGTGACAACGGCACTAAATTTAAAGAAGCAAAGGTAGATCTTTACTGTGATAGCCTTGGTATTAAACATGAGTTTTTGGCCTTAAGGACTCCTCAGCAAAATGGGATTGTTGAGAGGAAGAATCGTACGATTCAGGAAATGGCTGGATCTATGCTTTTAGGTCGTAAGATTTCAAGGAGATTTTGGGCAGAGGCGATGTCTACCGTGTACCACATGGTGAATAGGGTTTACCTGCGTCCACACACACCTAAGACGCCTTATGAATTGTGGACTGGAAAAAAACCCAACCTTGCATATTTCCATGTCTTTGAGAGTAAATGCTACATCATACGGGATAGAGAACAATTAGGAAAGTTTGACTCCCGGAGCGATGAGGGAATATTGCTAGGATATTCATCAAATAGTAGAGCATACCGAGTTTTTAACCTAAAGAGATCTAAGGTTATGGAATCAATAAACGTCACCGTGCAAGATGATGAACCTCCGACATTTGTTGATCCTAGCCTTCAGTGTGAGGCTGAGGACTTTTCTGGAAGCTATTTACTTGTCCCTCACCCACACCCTGTGGAACCTACTCCTGTGTTAGGGGACACACCTGCTTGGGTTCACAAGAGTCATGACCTTGCCTCCATTATAGGTGATCCCACCTTAGGGGTCAAGACTCATGCCCAGCTAGAGAATGTTGTTATCCATGTCTGATATACATCTAAAGTCGAGCCCAAGAATCACAAAGAAGAGCTCAAAGATGAACACTAGATATCTGCCATCCAGGATCAGATTCTTAACTTTAAAAAGAATAATGTCTGGGAACTTGTCCCTCGACCTAGTGAGACTAATGTGATAGGTACCAGGTGGATTTTCAATAATAAAATGGATGAAAATGGTACCATAATCAGAAACAAGGCTAGGTTGGTCGCTCAAGGCTACACACGGATAGAGGGTGTATACTTTGGGGAGAAATTTGCTCCTATTGCGAGGCTTGAGTCCGTCCGCTTACTACTAGACATCGCATGTCATCTGCGCCTCAATCTATATCAGATGGATGTCAAGAGTGTCTTTCTAAATGACATTCTACAGGAGGAGGTTTACGTGGAATAACCAAAAAGGTTTGAATACCCTAAGCACCCAGAGCAAGTCTACAATCTGAGGAAAGCCTTGTATGGTTTGAAGCAAGCACCCCGTGCTTGGTACGAGAGGCTGACTTCCTATCTCTTAGCCCGTGGCTTCAAGAGAGGGGGGGTCGATATGATGTTGTTCATCAGGAGAGATGACGGTGCTATTTTGGTTCACTAAAAAAATAAGTATCTTTTGAGACGATGGCCTAACAGTCCCAAAAGATCATTTATTCGTCTCAAATACTTTTTATGACGCTATTTGGGACGACTAGGGGGGCTCTTTTTGATAGGGGTTATAAATACTTTTTGTAACCCCATAGCCATCTCAAAAGAGTTTTTTGAGACAGGAACAGATCCGTCTCAAAAGGTCCTCATTTTATATGACCCTTTTGAGACAGAACAAAAGTTGTCACAAAGGATTGTTTTTGAGACGAGAATTAATCTGTCTCAAAAGGTTATTATTTTAGAAGAGCTTTTTGAGACGACAACATAGCTGTCTTTAATATATTGTTTAGACAATTTTAACCATCCCAAAACAGGTGAAGGGATCTTAAAATTTTTGCACCAATATTTTGTGGAGAATAAAATATACTGCTAAAGTTTAATATAAAATTGAGTTACATTTGAAACAACACAAACAACGAATAATCACAAAATGTAATACATAAGATGATTTTCAACCAACACAATGAATTATTGGCATTCAATCACAAATAGAGTTCTTACAACCATCTCCAAATATTCATCTAAATAAGAATTATAACACTAAGGTCAAATATTTGACTTGAAAAACAAAAATACATTAACGTATTAATACTCTAAGCATGAAATGTCTTTATCAAAGTAATTCCACAACACTAAAGTGTACAACCTCCAAAACCATTGATTAACATTTTCATGTTCTATAAAAATTATCACCTGCACAAAAAAAATAGTGTCAATTATGTCAGAATTAATACCCATCTTCAACAATACAATGTGAAAAATGAATCAATATAGTATATTCTCATGATAAAACAATATAAATATCTAACTACTACTATTTTTAAAAAATTTGGCAGAGTATCCTTTGTTTATTCACGAAACCACAGGTAGTCAACCTGTTTTAAACATTAAAATTGATTCGAAGAATGATATACACCAACCAACAGATATTTTTAACCCTCACCATAATAAATTATCGCCACCATAACAAACTTTCACCACCACCATTGAAAATTTAACTTTAAACGAGAGAATTTTCCATTATATATAAATAATTGTATGAATTATATTGTATTACCTTGTCGATCTGAATCGTTGAGGTAGTGGAAGAATGATGAGGGGTAATACTTTGGAACAAACTTTGCATTTCACTTCGCATATCATTCTTCATCTATAATAAATCTTGTTTGTTGCAAATCTCTAACTCTTCGAGCTCCTGTCGATGTCGAGTCTCTCGATCTTCAGCTTCTTTCTTTAACTAGTTAATTTTTTCCAATAATAATTAAGATGAACAAGCTTTTGTCGACGTTGGCCTAATACCTGCTTCCTTTAGTAAATCATACCCATTCCCTCCATATCCTACTACATCAGTAAAAATCTTGTTCCGCACTTCAGGGTCATTTTGTTGCTCTTCTGGTATCTCATTTAATCGTCTTTCAATCATTTTCTACCAATAGAATTAATATTATAATTAATGAACATAAAATAATTTTCAAGAACACAATTTATAACAAATATTAAATAAATCTTGAAAGCATCACTTATGAATTAATATTTATACATACCGCTCTATCAAATTATCCATCTTCAACACTGAAAGGTTTATTATTTGGAGCTCGAGTGGCTTTCCACATGCTAATATTTTCAACGGGCTCCCCTTGTTCTATCCTCTGAAAAAATAATGTATATATATATTAATACTATTAGGTTAAAATCAGAAATATTTATAATAATAAAAATTCCAACCTCCTTTGCTATTTTAGCATGTGGCTTTCGTCCTGTCCTTGAGTAATCAACTTCACGGTTCTTAGCGTTTTGATCCGCAATATCCTAAATATTTGAAGAAATAAAAATAAAAATTATGTTACTAGTGATGAAGAATGGAGGTATAAAATTCTTAATAAGAGGTGATATTATACCTTAATCTTCTTTAGACCCCAGTATTTCACCAATTCAGGCCACTGATCTTTTTCGACTCGTTCAGGCGTATAACCCAACCGTTCTTCATCTGTTTGAAACTTTATATAGTGATTCACCTTCACTCGATGCTTCCATTGCTTCCACGCAAGTCCCATCCTTGCAAAGCAGATTTGTTTAAAACCTTCTGGTGCATTTGTGTTATTCTAAGAACAAAAAGAATAAATTAGTTAAAAATTGACAAGCTAATGTACAACGGCACAAATAAATAAATCAAACTAATAAGTTACCTTCACTTCCTTCCAAATATTGTCAAGTGCTTCCTCGTCCGCCTCACTCCACTACAACATTGTCAATGGAAATAAATTTCCGCCCCTTGCATAATAACCTAAATGTGACATCAATTTACTTTCAAGCTTACAAACTGGCTGACAAAGTTCATTCCATTCCAATATCTTCTTTTTATTATCATTCCATTTGAGCCAAGGTATTGCCCCCTTTCTAACCCTTTTTTACTAGTAAGGGTAGTCATTGTACCTGAACAAAAAATGGTAAATAATGTTTATGCATATTGTTCAATATGAATATAAACATAAAATGTAATACAAACGGAGATATACAAACAGTGCACTATGTAACACAGCACACCATCTAAAGCAGATGGATGATTGGCATTCCCAGCTGAATTATCAATCTGCTCAATATTTGGGGAAAGTTGACTTGTAGGTCTTTGAAATAAAGAAACTTGAGCTCTTATGTTGTGGTGTGTATTATGTGACTGGGATGTTAATTCATTATTTGGGGAAAGTTGTGGTTGCATCCCTCTATTTTCATGGTCCCTTATGTTGTGTTGCACGCAAGTAATTTGAGATGTCCTCTCTAAATCATTTCTCACTGGAGTTGTGAGTGGTTGCTTCTCGAGTAGTCTTTCCTTGACTATGAGGTCATACATAGTCAACCAACGATGACGATGCCTCAATGTCATGGATCTGTATAATTTGCATTTATCATAGCAAGAAGTTACATTTCAGTTAGATATCACATTTCAACATTGGTTATAAAACTAATCAAACATGAAAAAAAATATAAAAGCATCGATCATTACATTAAAATGATCATGTTCATTTCAAAATCATTTTCAAGAATAAGCGAAGCAACTTAAACCCATTACTGATAAACACTTATTAATTTGAGTCCTAGAGATCTTGATTTCATCCATGTCTGTGTAAAACGAACAGATATATCGAAGACAAGAAAGTAATAACTAAATTGTGCAAACTTTAGTAAAAATAGAAGGGGATGCACACTAATGTTTGAGAAACAAGGATATTTTAGTAAGTTGAGAAAGTTTTAGGGATTTACAAATATACCTATTTATTTAAGGTGTTGAATTTCAACTATCCTAGAAGTCTTAGTATTTAAAAACTCATGAAATGTTTTTTATAAAATTGAGACATTCAATGATTCAAGTCTCAGTATGTTTTATTATATTCAAAAATATAATAAATGTTAAACACTCAAGGGTGGACAGTTTAAAAACTCATAAAAACTCGTGAAATGTTGAACTATTTAATCTAAACCATCAGTAGAGAAGCCAAACATAAACGTCTAAAAACATTTAAGTGTGTGTATGAGATCATAACGAGCATAAGATGTGGTCTTGAAAAGATACAGGTCTCCAGATTTTTCACCCATCCCAATCACTTTCCAAGTGTTGAGATCCTGGATAAAAAAAAATATATTTTGAGAAAAGAAAGACACAACTCAAGTATTTGGTAATCTTCACAATATAAAACAATTATTTTGTGAGAAAAAGAAGACACATCATATAGGATGAGTTTATCAGTGAGTTTGATAGTTCCTACATAAGAAACTAGTAACATGAGTGTTATGAATTGGATAATAGGATTGAAATAAGGATAAAGAACCAGTCATATGGTAAGTAGCACCAGTGTCATGATCCAAATACTATCATCAATATGCATATCTTTAATGGAAGAAAATATAGCTTATGAACATAAAGACTTTGTATAATTAATAAAACCTATCATAGATGTGCTGCCAGATTGAATGAAATTCAATGATATAGATTGATTAGTTTGGGAATCAGTGGATGAAACTGTAATTTGTGAATTTATAAGTTGCAAAAATTATTGGCATTGGGATGATGTCAAGCCTATTTGAGATGTAGTATCATATGAAACTGATGATCCAGTTGACACATGATTGGCATTGGTCTCTAGTAAAAATAGTGTTCATAGAGACATGATCTCATCATTTATTCTAGACACCCAAAATTGCAGTGACTCTAAGGATGATGTTATGATTGTTGATAGGAGTAATTTATCCCCCAGAGGTACTGAGCTTCCTAAATATAACAAGCAATGGGTTAATGATAGAATGTACCACTCATATTCAGAACCTAAAGTCAGAACTGTTGTTCTTATGCATGAAGAACTTGAATTATTTGTTCCTCATCTTCACCAAAAAATCCAAAAGATCATCAAGATAAAGACCTAGCTAAAAAGAAAAACCTTCAAACTAATGTAACACCCCGCCTAAATAAATAGTGGGTGATCAGTCCTTTATTAAATTAAAAACTAGGTGAACGGTTGGTTCATTCTCAGCATCACTATCGCAAAATAATATTTCCAGTTTGAACACCCTAAATAGTTAAGCTAAGTGTCAAAACCATTTAAAACCTCATTATTCCTTTATTAAATACCAATATGAAAACCTTTTTAATAATAACAGTTTGAGAGTCACATAAATAAAAGGATAACAATAACTACACTACCATTTAAACCATCTAGATAAACCAAACCAAGTTATGAACTATAACTAAAATCATTCTGACAAGAGTTAACTCCCAAGGAGCATTGAATACCGAAAATATAAATGAACATAAATCCTTGACAAGATCTAAACGGAATAGGAAATCGGGTGACACATGCCCTAACTATGAAGATCTAAAGTAGGAATTGATTCAATGACGAAGTCGTCTAAAGCAAGGTCCTGCAACTCCCACATAAGCTGCAGCACGTCCAATCCAAAGAACCTAAGCATGACGCCACTGTGGCTGGGAACCTGTAATACATACATATATATACAAGAGAGAAAGAAATGACAGAAAATGGGTCAGAGCCCGAGTGTAACACAGTTTTAAAAATAGTTTAGCAAGTATTCAAAATGCTTACCGGCTAGTATCACAACCATGTTAGTATGCGACACTCTCGTGAAAATGCTCACTTATCATCTCGTGTGCACGACTACCGTACCTTTAGGACATCCTATTTATAGTTGACGCGACTCAAAAAGTGTCTCTAATGTGCATTCACCCTAGGCTCAAGTGCAAGCCTGTCGCGTTCGTAATAAACTCGGTAAGTCGGGATCGTATCCACAGGGAAATAGGACAATAGAGTTGTGACGACGTTGGATAGATAAGGAAATCCTAACTCTGACTCTAAAAAGAAAAAGAAAAGATGATTGGTTTTGGGAATGATTATGCTAGATGCAATTATGAAATTATGAAAAGATGCAATTATACTAAATTACTTAAAATACTAATGAATACTGATTTAAAACTTTAAACTATCTGATGAGAAAAATAGTACGGGAATACAATCCCCCAACCCTAGTGTATTGAAATTATAATACTAATCGTAATTTAACGGATTGATTAGACCCAGAATTTAGTACTCCCAAGCTTTTACGTATATGAGGTTCAAGCCCGCATCATACTTAATTTGAGGATGAGTAAATCGGTATCACGATAGTTACACTTAAATTGTATTCTAAAGCATCCCGATTACTCCGAAGAAAATGAGATCTATAGATCTAAAATTGTCGTGTCCCTACGTGATACGGTCGTAATCAATCACTAAATATAGAGGATTAATGTTATAAACATGCAACTATCACATCAGGTTGGGTTCATGCATCCCGGCCTTAGAAAATCTAGCCGAACATATTAAACTAAATGATGCATGAAATAATAACGTTGCATGCGAAAGAAATCATGACAAAACTAGATTGAAATATGTAAATAAGTGTTACGAACCGAGAAATTTATTCAAATCACGCAAGAAAAATTACCATGGAAGAACAATAATCATAAGAATGAAACTTGGATTACAACTTGAAAACAAACCCAGAATTTTATCAATCTTGCAGCAATTAATTCAACTTATGTTCCTAGATGATCTTCTCTTTTTCTCTCTACCAAAACTAAAGAAAAACTATTCAGAACTGTGGTTCCTAGGTCACTAAGTACGTCCAAATATGTTTTAGAAGGAGTTTTAACTTGATGGCACTCTTTGGACCAATCAGAATAAAGGAACAAATTCGCGCTTCAGGACCCCCGAACCGGTTCCCAGGTACCCCGAACCGGTTCGACCTCAAATTGGTTCATTACTGGGTTCGGGATATTTCGCTGGTTTGGGGGCCTTTTCTTCAATTCTAACACTTAGAATTTTTTTCTTGTTTTCTTTCTTTCTTCCTTAGATTTTTCTTCAACTTCAATTGATCATAACTCTTCAATCGTAACTTGGATTTGGGTGTCGTTTCTTTCATTGTTCTCGTTGTTCCAAGGTTTTCAACTTTCCAGTTGACGCCTCTTCAGGGATCTGGTTGCAAAATTACCAAAATGCCCTTGAACTTGCCTTCTTAGCCTTTCTTTCATCGTTTCGCTTTCTCTTTTGCACAACTTGCTTAATAGACCTGTAAAACATATAAGAGAAATACGAAACACTAAATACTTGCCAACGAAGGTTAGTATCACAAATGTGAGTTAAAACCATATCAATTGTATCATTCGGGTTCACAAGGGTACCGAAACTAGGGGGATAAATATACAATATTTATGCCCAATCAAACCCCCCTAACTTAGAACTTTACGCGTTCCGAGCAATGTAAAGGAGAAAGAATAAAGTCACAACTCCTATAAACATATTGTGGGGATAGAATACCTTTTTCGTAGGCAAGCGATTGCATTTAGCGTATGCAACAAGCCTTTAAACCCATAGGTTACCCTAATGGGACAGGTGGTTTCTCGTGAGGTTTTGCAGTGAATATACCCACAAAATTCGACTTAAAGAAAAATCAAAATACCTAAAAATTGTATAAATCAAACTTTGCCAGAAAATTGTCATAATCAGGCCATGTTCAATAGTCTCAAATCATAGTGCGTGTGCGAAGCCGAAAATATAGCCGCCAATTTCCACCGATTGATCATTACGTTACTTACCCGAAAATTCATTTTGATTTCAAATTCTCACGGAATGCTCTCACAAACGAATCTCTCGGATTATGACTATTCTCTCGGTATGCGTGATGTAACGAGTAAATGTAATGGACGCAAAATAACGCATACAAGTAGAAAAACAGAAATTTCAAAGTGATAGGATCTCATCAACAGATTACGGTTTTAAAAACGGGAACATTGCCTCTTATTCGCGTATTCCATCTCATTTATTATCTTTTGGTGTATTAGTTCTCCACGCGGTAACCAATTTTTGCAACTTAGACTCGGTAAGGACTTTATCGGGTTTTAAGTCATATTGGGTAAAATGAAAATGGTAGGAAAGGTTGGAATTGGAAAAGTCATTTATGATGTCCATTTGTGCTTCTTCTGGGATATTGCTCATTTCCTTCTTCTTTTTCTCAATTTTTTCTGTTTTTCACTTCTTTTCTTGCTATTTTTGTTGAGCATATCTATTTTTTCTTTTCCCCTTTATATGAACTTTTCGGACTTAACTTCTGAATTTTTCCATTTTTTCGCAATTTCGGGCTATTTGGTTTGTTTTTGGGTTGTCAAACGAAAGGGAAAAAATTTATTCAACTCAATTTGGGTTGCAAAAGGGGTGATTTTTCGCATCTTTTCTGGCCAATATTTTTGGGTGACAAACGAGGGCCTACTTCATTGTTCAAAATGCCAATTGCGTTACCATATGCGTTTCGAGATGAATTTAAGTTTAGAGATCAATTTTTGGCACGTTTTTCAAAGCAATATCACACACGTTTTTCATAACCGATCAAAATGAAATAATTGAGATCCTCGACGACTTTTTAGGTGCTGAAAAGAACTTTGAGTTAACAATTAACTCGGATTGATTTAAAAACTCGCAAAAAGTGATAGGCTTGAATCTCACCGGGTTTGTTAATCTCCACACTTATTCGTTAAATCGTCAATTTTTGCTCAATTTCCATCTTTAGTCAATTTCGGCTTGGTGTATGTAGAATTTTACAACTTGAGACTTTAAACCAACTTTTAATGATATTTTTGAAAAATTTGAATTCCAATTTTTTCATTTATTTTGAATAAAAATATTTTTGGGTTTTTCAAAATTTTATGATTTTTTTGGAAATTTCTGGGCATTTTTGAAAATTTGTGAAGTTTTAGAAATACACACTTTTGACCATACCATCAAGGTATGCCTCGTGAAGCGTAGAAGATTTTCGAACTAGGGTCGCATAAAACTGGCGGATGGCTGTTTCAAACACGTGAGTGCTTGTTGGAGCGAGGAAAGAGCACCACCCTTGGCGATTAAATTGGGTGGTGACATCTCCTGAAAGTTTTCCCAATTAACGAAACACTTGATGTGGATTAGGCGCATGGCCGAGAAGAATTGCTTGGCCCAATGGCGTTCTTGGACGCTTATAAATGCCCCTTTACCCTCGTCGTCAAGGACGGTGATATCATCATATTTCTTGGGGCAAAAATTTGCTCGGCAGGGACGCGGCATGATGATGGAAAGAGAGAGAGAGAGAGAGAGAGAGAGAGAGAGAGAGAGAGAGAGAGAGGGGGAAAGGATATGGTGTAGAGGAGAGGGAGAGTGATTTTGTGGTGTGAGAAATGGAGGAGGGGTGGGGGATAATTTATAGGTGTGGTGGGTTGGGTTTTGGTGGGTTGGAGTGGGGTGGGAGGGAAGGGATTGAGGGAATGAATTTGGATGGAAGTTGGAAGGGGGAAGATTTTTTGAGGGAGGAAAACAAAGGAAAATGAATGGAGGGGAAAGAGGAGGGAAAATGATGAATTTGGAAACAAGGGGGAGGAATCTGCCAGGTACCCCGAACCGGTTCTGCCTGGGGTTCGAGAAAATGTGCTGGTTCATTTGCTTGGGTTCTCTCTTCTCTCAAATTCTAAGTGTGCTCTCATGCCTTTTCTTGTGCTTAATTCCCCTAAAGACGTCCTAGACCCTCAGGCTCCCTAAAAATTCTTCGAACACACCCTCTTAATACGTGCAAGCTCTCTCGAAGTGCCTTAGACCGAACGGGCTAGACCATCGTGACCGCAACTTACCCAGAAAGAGATGAAGCCGAGAGTTATAAAGAAGCACTTTTTTCCCGGGAAGAAACTCTTTGCGTCTAATGATGCTATCATGAGCGAGTTTCATCCTTTCTTTGGAAATTTTTGCATTCTCATACGCATCATTATGTATCTCTTCCAACTCATTTAGTTGAAGATTGCGAGCTTCACCGGCTTTATCCATGTCATAGTTCAACTGTTTAATAGCCCAATACACCTTGTGCTCTAATTCAACGGGAAGATGGCAAGCTTTTCCATATACAAAGCGAAAAGGGGACATCCCGAGTGGATTTTTATAGGCGGTATGATAGGCCCATAGCGAATCGTTCAATCTAAGTGACCAATCTTTCCGGGTGGGATTGACGGTCTTTTCGAGAATGTTCTTGATCTCCCGATTTTCTAGTTCGGCCTGCCCATTCGTTTGTGGGTGATAATTCGTTCCAACCTTGTGAACGATGCCATACTTTCTCATTAGCTTCTTGAATGGCCTATTGCAAAAGTGCGTGCAATTATCGCTGATTATCGCTTTCGGTGCACCGAAGTGGGAAAGTATGTTTTCCTGCAGGAACTTTATCACCACTTTATTTTCATTTGTCTTGGTAGCTACGGCTTCCACCCATTTAGAAACGTAGTCTACCGCAACAAGGATGTATAGGAAACCAAAGGACGGGGGGAAAGGACACATAAAGTCAATACCCCAAAATTCGAAGATCTCAATGATGAGTATGGGGGTAAGAGGCATCATGTCTCTTCGGGTAATGGCTCCCATCCGTTGGCACCTATTGCAAGATTTGCAAGCAGCGTTCACATCCCAAAATATTGTGGGCCAATAGAGGCCGCATTGTAGAATTTTAGCGGCGGTCTTTTTCGTCGAAAAGTGGCCCCCACAAGCTTCCGAATGACAAAACTAGATGACTTTCGAGATCTCGTCATCCGGTACACATCGTCGGATGATTTGGTCGGCGTAATATTTAAAAAGGAAATGATCTTCATAGAAGAACATGTGCGACCAAGTAATAAATCTCTTCTTATCTTACGATATCCAAACGGGAGGGACGGCTCCCGTGACAAGGTAATTCATGATGTCCGCAAACCAGGGCAAAGAAGAGGTAGCAAAAAGTTGCTCATCCAGAAAGTATTCGTCTATGGGTATGGGATCACTAGGTACGCCGGACGAAAGCCGCGATAAGTGGTCGGTAATGACGTTTTCTACCCCTTTCTTATCTTTAATGGAGAGATTAAACTCTTGTAGGAGTAGGATCCACCTTATAAGGCACGGCTTGGCATCTTTCTTTGCTAGTAGGTATTTCAATGCCGCGTGGTCGATGAAGAAAGTAATGGGAGAACCGATGCGGTATGACCAAAATTTATCAAGGGCAAAGACTACCGCTAGCAACTCCTTCTCCATGGTAGAGTAGTTGAGTTGTGGTCCGGTAAGGGTCTGGCTAGTGTAGTAGATGACATGAGCCTGCTTATCTTTTCTTTGGCCCAAAACAGCCCCTATCGCATAATCACTAGCATCACACATAAATGCGAATGGCAAAGACCAATCCGGAACTTGCATGATGGGAGCGGACACAAGCATAGTTTTTAGTTTTTCAAAAGAGCTTTGGTATGCTTCTATCCACTCAAATGGGGTGTCCTTCATGAGTAGGTTGCTTAAGGGTCTAGCGATGGCGCTAAAGTCCTTAATGAACCTTCGACAAACCCCGCGTGGCCCAAGAAAGAGCGCACGTCTTTGAGCGATTTAGGTGGGGGAAGATCAGCTATGAAATCTATTTTTTCCCTATCAACTTCTATTCCCTTGGATGATACTATGTGGCCAAGAACTATTCCCTCGGTGACCATGAAGTGGCGTTTCTCCCAATTCAGTACTAAGTTCTTTTCCACACACCGGTCAAGTACTTTTTCTAGTTTTTCTAGACAACGATTGAAAGAGGTGCCAAAAACGCTGAAATCGTCCATGAACACTTCGAGTCCTCTCTCGATCATGTCGCTAAATAGGCTCAACATGCACCTTTGAAAGGTCGCGGGTGCATTACACAAGCCGAACGGCATACGTTTGTAGGCAAACTTACCAAAAGGGCAAGTGAAAGTCATTTTCTCTTGGTCAAGTACATCTACCTCAATTTGGTTATATCCGGAATAACCATCAAGGAAGCAATAGTAAGGGTGGCCCACTACTCTCTCAAGCATTTGATCAATAAATGGCAAGGAGAAATGGTTTTTCCTAGTTTTCGCATTGAGTTTCCGATAATCAATGCAAACGCGCCACCCGGTGGTGGTACGTTGGGGAACTAGCTCTCCCTTGGCATTCTCAATCACTGTCATACCCGACTTCTTCGGGACGACTTGAATAGGGTTCACCCACTTGCTATCCGATATTGGGTAGATAATCCCAACATCCAATAACTTGATAATTTTGGTTCTCACGACTTCTTTCATATTGGGATTTAGTCTTCTTTGCATTTCTCTTTAGGGCTTTACATCCTCTTCGAGATGGATCATGTGAGTGCAAATCAAAGGACTTATCCCCTTCAAATCACCAATGCACCAACCAAAAGCACTTTGGTGCTTCTTCAAAATTTTCAAAAGTTTACCCTCCTCCTCTTCGTCTAGGCTAGAGGAGATAACAACAGGAAATGTCTCATCCTCTCCTAGGTATGCATATTTAATATGGGAGGGGAGTTTCTTCAATTCGAGGGTTGGAAATTTGTCACTGGAGGGAACCATGTGTGTATCCCTCGGTGGTAACTCCTCGAATTTAGAAACCCAATTTACATCTCTCGCGTCCTCGTCCGACGCTCTCTCATCAAGAAATTCTCTCAACTCCTCAACCTCCCTCTCGAAGTCGGTGTACGTCCCCTCACTATCGTGTCTCGACACTAGACAGGACCCTTAGGCATCTCCGCAATAATTCTCCTCAAAGTACTCCTCTACTATCTCATCTATGAAGCTCATCGCATGAAGATCATCTTCTTCCCTCGTATGTTGGGCTATATGGAAGATGTTAGTCTCTAAGGTCTTGTTCCCAAAGGTGAGTTGCATTTTCCTATTCCGAGTATTGATGATTGCGTTAGCCGTAGCTAAGAATGGGCGCCCAAGGATGATGGGAACATGGTTGCTCGAGGTGAAGGAGGGCTCCGTGTCCCAAATGACAAAGTCTATCGAAAAGTAGAAAGTGTCAACTTGGACAATCACGTCCTCGACTATGCCTCTTGGGATCTTCACGGTTCGATCCGATAATTGGAGAGTGATTCTTGTGGGCTTGAGGTAGCCCAAATCAAGTTGCCTATAGATGGAGTAAGGGAGGATATGGACACTTTCTCCCAAGTCAAGTGAGGCTTTTTAGATTCTATTTTCTCCAATGATGCAGGAAATGGTGGGTGCACCAGGATTTTTGAATTTAGGCGGGAGATCGTTAAGTAGAATGGAGCTCACGTTATGTGCTACAAAGACATTCTTCTTTACCTTCATTTTTCTTTTTACCATCAAAAAGTCTTTAATGACTTTTGCATAAGCTGGAATTTTCCTAATGTCATCGAGGAAAGGTAAGTTCAGCTTTACTTATTTTAGCACGTCTAGCACGTCCTCACGTGGGTTTCCTTTATGGGAAGGAATCAACCTTTGAGGAAACGGTGCCGTGGAGGGTGTTTTCACTACTACCTCGGGCTCACTAGTGTCTTCTTTGTCACTCTCATTCAAGGGGACATCTTTGGCCTCTTTCGTGTCGGGCGAAATCTCCTTGTCTTTTGTTGTGTCGTGTGGGGGAGGTGATAAATCAACAACTCTCCCACTACGAAGAGTGGTCACAGCTTGACATTGCTCCTGATGTTCAGTATAGGTGGAGCTAACACTAGTTTGACCTTGGGGAGGTCTTTGGCCCTGGGCATGAAACTTGCCCTTCTCTTGAACACTCAACGAGGATTGTATCTTTGATAGACTTGTATTTATGTCGCTAATCAGACGATCATATCTAGCATTGGTTGCAGTTTGGCTAGTGATAAATTGATTCATAGTATCCTCGATAGTTCTCCGCGATGGCAGAATATATGCTCCTTGAGGTGGTGGTGCTTGCACATGTCCTTGCATGTGTGGGGCTTGTTGAAAGTGTTGTGGTGGAGGAGAGGAAACATGGGAAGTAGGGTTCATCGCAGCATGTTGTTTCCTATAGCTAAAACCAGGATGGTTTTTCCATGAAAGGTTGTAAAAATTCATGTGCGGTGCACCGAAATTACCCTTAAATCCTCCTATACTACTAACTTGCTCTTGAAGCATCATTTTGTAGGCGGGTATAGTCGGACATTCATCAGTTGGATGACCCGCCACACAAATTGCACACACCTTCTCAACGGGGTTTGGTATGGATCCAGTTGGTCCTCTTCCACATATCCCACGTAGGTCTCGCACTTCTTTCTTAAGTATATCGATTAGATTGTCCGCTATAGAACTCTTTTCTACATTAAATAGGTCGGACGCCGATGGAGTGGTGGTCACTTGACGATTTCAATTTTGAGCATTAGGGTCAGATGTATCCCAAGATTGGGTAGTCTCGGCGACATACCTCAGGTGACGCTCAGCATCGTGGGCGTCTAAGTCGACAAACGGACCACTTCCCATGTTTTCAACGAGTTGCTTGGAGTTAAGGTTCAGCCCATTATAGAGAAAAAAAATGATTTGCGCTGAATCAAATCCATGATGGGGGCATGAAGTAACTAACTCATTGAAACGCTCATAACATCGATGAAATGGCTCATTTTCAGATTGTCTGAACGCTTGAATTTGAGCCTTTATGGAGATTGTTCGATGTGGTGGGAAGAATTTCTTGAGAAATCTAGATTGCAACTCGTTCCAAGATGGGAATGAGCTTGGAGGTAAAGACCATAGCCAGGTCTTAGCTTTATCTTTTAGCGAGAAGGGGAAGATTTTGAGGTGGATCACCTCTTGTGTGCAAGTTTGATCATTGAGAGTATCACATACATCCTCAAATTCCCTGATATGGAGATATGGCTTTTCAGAATCCATACCATGGTAATGGGGTAACATCTAGATCATCCCATTTTTAAAATAAAATTGCCCGGCATTATACGGGAGTGTAATTCATCCCGGAGTGACAGTGCGCTCGGGATATAAGATTTCTCTCAGCGGGCGGTATGGGGCCTCTTCCTCATCGGCTGCTGCACTACCGTGTTGCAACATCTCTCTCTCTCATAACGACTCGGTGTCCTCACTTGGTGTGCTCGGAGGTGTGTCCTAAGAAGGAAAACGGAGTTTTGTTAGATATTGAGTGTGATGGTGTGGGAGGGGGAATCCATAACTGTGGGGCATTAGGAATGTGAGGGCTATTGGGGTTGTACTCAACTATTGGATTTTCGTGAATGCTGGTTGGAGTATTATGGGGTGTGGGAGTGAGTTCAGGATTTTGCATTAATAGCTTATGAGAGATGGTGATGGATCTTTTTGTGCTTTTTAAAAATTTTATATGTTTTTGGATTTTTGGAAATTTTTGGTCAAAGCTTTAGATTAACTCGATCTAATCCTAAGTCTACCTAATTCCCCGGCAACGGCGCCAAAAACTTAACGCGACTCAGAAAGTGTCTCTAATGTGCATTCACTCTAGGCTCAAGTGCAAGCCTATCACATTAGTAATAAACCCGGTAAGTCGGGATCATATCCACGGGGAAATAGGACAACAGAGTTGTGACGACGTTGGATAGATAAGGATATCCTAACTCTGACTCTGAAAAGAAAAAGAAAAGATGATTGGTTTTGGGAAAAATTATACTAGATGCAATTATGAAAAGATGTAAATTATATTAAATTACCTAAAATACTGATGAATACTGATTTAAAACTTTAAACTATCAGATGAGAAAAACAGGACGGAAACACAATCCCCCAACCCTAGTGTATTGCAATTATAATACTAATCGTAAATTTAACTGATTGATTAGACCCAGAATTTTACGTATATGAGGTTCAAGCCCGCATCATATTTAATCTGAGGACGATTAAATCGGTATCACAATAGTTACACTTGAATTGTATTCTAAAGCATCCCGATTACTCTAAAGCAAACGAGATCTAAAGATCTACAATTGTCGTGTCCCTACGCGATACGGTCGTAATCAATCACTAAATGCAGAGGATTAATGTTATACACATGCAACTATCACATCAGGTTGGGTTCATGCATCCCGGCCTTAGAAAATCTAGCCGGACATATTAAACTGAATGATGCATGAAATAATAACGTTGCATGCGAAAGAAATCATGACAAAACTAGATTGAAATATGTAAATAAGTGTTATGAACCCAAAAATTTATTCAAATCACGCAAGAAAAATTACCATGCAAGAACAATAATCATAAGAATGAAACTTGGATTACAACTTGAAAACAAACCTGAAATTTTATCAATCTTGCAACAATTAATTCAACTTATGTTCCTAGATGATATTCTCCTTTTCTCTATACCAAAACTAAAGAAAAACTATTCAGAACTGTGGTTCCTAGGTCACTAAGTATGTCCAAATCTGTTTTAGAAGGAGTTTTAACTTGATGGCACTCTTTGGACCAATCAGAATAAAGGTACAAATTCGCGCTTCAGGACCCCCGAACCGGTTCATAGGTACCCCGAACCGATTCGACCCCAAATCGGTTCGATACTGGGTTCGGGATATTTCGCTGGTTTGGGGGCCTTTTTCTTCAATTCTAACACTAAGAATTTTTTCTTGTTTTCCTCCTTTCTTCCTTGGATTTTTCTTCAACTTCAATTGATCATAACTCTCCAACCGTAACTCGGATTTGGGTTCCTTTTCTTTCAATGTTCTCGTTGTTCCAAGATTTTCAACTTTCCAGTTGACTCCTCTTTCGGGATCTGGCTACAAAATTACCAAAATGCCCTTGAACTTGCCTTCTTAGCCTTTCTTTCATCGTTTTGCTTTCTCTTTTGCACAACTTGCATAATAGACCTGTAAAACACATATGAGAAATACGAAACACAAAATACTTGCCAACGAAGGTTAGTAGCACAAATGTGAGTTAAAACCATATCAATTGTATCACTCGGGTTCACAAGGGTACCAAAATTAGGGGGATAAATATACAATATTTATGCCCAATCAATAGTTCCCACGCTAACTAGATTATTCACATGTATCCATTCTTTATAGCCCAAATTATTCCCACGTATTAACCTTATAATACATATAATGATGTTCTAAACACACACACACACACACACACACACACACACACACACACACATATATATATATATATATATATATATATATATCCATTTAGATTCAACATGGATAAGTCCCTTATTAATTCAATTCAACTAAGTGTTTTCATACATAACTATCTTACATTTCTACTTTAGCCACATAGTAGATATCATTATACATGTAATGATATCTACTATGTGGCTAAAGTAGAAATGTAAGATAGTTATGTATGAAAACACTTAGTTGAATTGAATTAATAAGGGACTTATCCATGTTGAATCTAAATGGATATATATATATATATATATATATATATATATATATATGTGTGTGTGTATGTATATATATATACTATATTGCACCCCCGAGGCACAGCTGCGGTGCTGCATTACTCTGCTATCTTGTCCCAATACATCACGTCACTGTATAGGGGACTATAGGTTCGGTAAAGATGCCTCAAACCACAAATATCAAATCATAAATAATGCAGGTGAACATAATCCTAAGCCTTTGGGCTACGCACATACCTACGCACCCCAATGACCGTTCTATACCATTGTTCTCACTAATGGTAATCGACCTAAGTCCTATGTCCTTGAGTGACAAGTCAAAAATCCCATTTATTCATCAGGATATGGCTTCCTTCACGCGCAAACCTCCCGTCGATAACAAGTAAGCTAGGTATGTCATACACTGATACATAATATATGCACAATCACAAAGTCATACATATAAATATTCATATGTTCCAAATTAGGTTCGCCCATGACCCATAATTGTTATTATCCATTCTCAACACCAATTTTACTCAATTATTTCTCATAACGGATTCGTCTCTTTTATTCTCATTTATTATTTACTTCGTTCTTACTTCTCATCTCTTGAAGTATTCTTTCTCACTAAGTATAAATTTCAATAGGTATACCCTCACTTACCTTCTAGTCTAAATCTTTCACGAGTCTTAATCTTTTGGTAAACATACGCACAATTCCCATTGTATAAACAACTCCCCGTTAACCCAAAATTTCATCTCATATTAATTTCACTCAACTGAGTCTACTTAGACCCTATTGGTCATCTTCATAACTCGTTATACTCTATCAATGATAATCAAGGGTTCCTAAGTATTTTAACTGGACTAAACAAAAAAGGGGGAAATATGCAGTTTTCCAGGAGGGGTCGATCGATCGAGTAAAGGGGGTAGATCGATCGATCATCGATCGATTGATGTTCTGGAGTCGATCGATCGATCAAGTAGTTCTTGCCTAGTTTTCTGCAATATTCAACCTACGGGTTCAACCATTTTAACCCCTCCAAACCTCTATAATTTCATCCCAAACTCCCATCAAAGTAATCCAAGTGTATAAGCAATGTACATAAACAAGTTCTAACGTAACGACATCAATAAATCCTCAACGAATCAATCAAAAAGGGGTTTAATCTCAAATCTCTTTATAAAACCAAATTTTGCATGAATAATCACCACCCTCTATTTTAATCAAGATTTTCTTCCCAAATATAATAATAAATTCATGGGTAATCCTCTACATATGATCAATATTTTAGCCTACATGGGTTTTCCTACAACACATATGAATTCTCTTTCAAAACATATAATTCTTCAATTAAAACAGATGATTTTCATTCCTAGACTAACATGGAAGGTATATTAACGGGGAATTTAGCAAGATAGATACTTGCCTCGGATTCAAGGGTCTGATTTGTTGATAAAAAATATATGGTTGCGTTCATCATCGTGCGATCTACGTTTTGGTGGTGGTGGCGATGAAATCGGGTGAGTTTTAGGCCTTGGATTGCTTGAAGACTCTTCACCTTCTTCTCAAATCTCTTCACCTTCTTCTCTAATCACTTCACCTTCTTCTCTAATGGTTGGCTTAGGCTTTGTGTTTGTTAACCCCAAGATACAACTCTAGGTGGATAATAAATACTAAAAAAATCGTGGGTTTAATTATCCAAAAATACCAAATGTCTAAAATACCCTCCCGGGGTGTCAATTAGGCCTAAAAATGCCCCGAGACCCAAACTAAATCCCCGAGTACACTTTTCTGACTATCTCGACCCTTCCGGACACTTTGAAGCACTCAAAATGACTATACGAAGGACTTATAATTTATTCACTTTAATAATAATAATTTAGTCCTCACACGACACAGGCGCGTCCCGAATTAAATTTCCATAATTGCCATTTTATTCACTCGTGACAATTTTAATAAAATCAATCTCATATATTACTTTACTCATCTAGTAATATTCAATAAATTTCCAATAATTACTAACTCACATCATGCTAGTAAATATTAAAAAATGATTTCTGAATTAATATTAAATTAATACCTCAAATTAACTTTAATAAATCCCCAATTTTAAAAGCCATAAAAATACGGGGTATTAAAACTAAATGTTCCTGTCTTTTCTCTATTCCACTACTAAAAGTTTCCAAACCATCTATCCCAGTTAAAAAAACGCTAACTGACCCTCTTTTCAAAATAATAACTAGATCATGTTCTAAATCTCTCTCAAACTCTCCCTCTCAAATCTTGAATATTAGAGGAGTTGGTAATAAACCCTATGAGAGGATAGTTAAGAAACTAATCAAAGACCATAAGTTCCCTTTCTTATCCTTACTTAACCTCAAAATATCTACTGAGAAATTATGTGACTGCCAAATGAGATGGAAATTTAAAGGAGCCATCTATAATGTCTCTAATAACATTTAATTTTTCTGGAAATATGGGATGATTTCCACTGTAATTTTGGATGTCGTCCAACTGTAATGTTTTAAAATATTTCATAATATGCTTACTACAGACATCATTATCATGATAGTGTATGCTAAATGCCTTCCTCAAGAAATGATTGTTCTTTGGACTCACATGGAGACTTTTTCTAGCTAATTCTCCCACTTGCCTCAAATAGCCATCGGAGACTTCAATGTAGTATCTTCTCAAGATGAGAAAATTGAGGGTAATAATATTGATTTCCATACTTTCCAAGACTTCAATGATTGTCTTGATAAATGCTATTTGTTTGATATTGGTTATTTTGGTTCTAAATACACTTGGTGCAATAATGGAATTGAGGAGGACACTATTTACTTGGCTTGATAGGGGTGTTGCAAATTCTATTTGGAAAGGATTATATCGTAAAACTCTCTTCAATCATCTCCATAAACGTTGTTCAGACCACTCTCCACTTCTCCTTTTTATTATTTTCACCTTGATGATTATCCTAAAACTTTTAAATTTCAAACGATGTGATGTCTTTCTAATGACCTTAAAGAAGTGATATCCAAATCTTGGGCTACCCCTATGGATGGTAATCCTATGAAGTCCTTTTTTTGTCAAATATAAAAGACTAAAGGTTTTCGTAAAGAGTGGAATAACTCCTCTTTCAAAAATATTTTCCAACAGGTTAAAGATCTTAAAGATGAACTCTTGAATAGAGAGCATTGCTTTGAGGTTAATCCTACTGCTGCCAATAGAGAAGCAATGCAAGTTGTCAAGGCTGATCTAATTGCTATGAAGAAAAAATATGTTTTTTGGCAACAAAAACCAAATATCATATGGCTTAAAGAATGGGATGTTAACTCTAAGTTCTTCCATGCTTGTGTAAAAGCTAAAAGGGGACGTATGGCCATTCACAAAATTATCACAGAAGATGGAGAGGTAATTAATAACAAAGGAGATTTGAAACTTGCCTTTGTCCACCTTTTCCAATCATACCTCTGCTTCCCATCCTTAATTTGCAAGTCGCCCATTCTGAACCAAATTCCTTCTTCTATTTTTATCTTAATCTGCAAGCAATTAATGATCTTTTTCTATGTTTTATCTGTCATCCTTTATAATAAATCTTCTCGCTTTTGTTATAGATAAACTCTTCAATTGGTTTCCCTAAACAATTATGCTTTTTACATGATAAAGAAAGAAATATATGAGTTAGGGCTGAAAAGGAACCAAGCCGAGCCAAGACTAATCATGGTCAATCCTTAAATGAGATAGAGATCAAGTTCGAGCTCATTTTGTTCGCTTATGAACGACCCAAGTTTGAGGAGCTTGGTTTGAGGGCCCATTTAAGCTTTTTTATGCCATAGGAAACTAAATAAGCCGAGCTCGAACCGAGCCTAAACAAGTTCCATCTAGAGAACGAGCTCGGTTTGTTTGCCTAACAAACGAGCCAAGCTCGGGAGAGCAGCTCATTTGCATCTCTAATATCAACATCAAAGTTTTGGGATCACGTGTTGGTGAGTGCACAAAGTGTCATATGGGAACAAAACTATTGTATTACATTTTTAAATATTTAAACCGTCCAAGTTTTACTCATGTGAACGCAGCGAAATTATAAAAACACATAATTTATGCTTCACCTCTCGAACCTCTCGAAACCGACACAAAAAAGCCGAATCTGCCCTGCTAAATATGTAAATATTTGAAATAAATCGAGCTTTTAATTTGGCACCCAAAATATTTTTCTTTAATAGGTGGTGAAAATTAATTTTTCAAAAACTTTTGGGGCTCAAATAAAATATTTTGCAATATTTAAAAATTGGTGTCTGCTTAAATTTTTCCACACCCAAAAAAATCAAATTTTCGACCATTAAGCTCCAAACCAAGTCGGTTGTCATCCTTTACAATAATTGTTTAGGGACCAATTGAAGGGTTTATCTATAACAAAAGCGAGAAGATTTATTATAAAGGATGACAGATAAAAAATAGTAAAAGATAATGGTATGTCTATTATCCGATTGAAATTCTTCAAGCTATTAATGATCTTAATTTGGACAAATGTCTGGTCCTGGTGGTTTTGGTGGTTATGTTTATTCCAAAATTTGGACCGTTATCATAAACGATCTCATTAAGGCCATTCACTCTTTTTCTATTGGCGCAAATCTGTATTAATTGATCTATCACTTCTCTAGTTCTCATTACTAAAGACAAGAATCCTTCATCTTGTAACCAATATAGACCTATTAGCCGCTGCAATTTCAATGCTAAATTTCTTTACAAAATTATCAATTCAAGATTGTCTGTCATCCTTCATAACATACAGGACAATGTATTGACAATGGTAGAAGTAGCTATACAGTGGACTCAAAATTAGTTGTTCATAGAAGAAATGCTTTTGGAAAACTCTTTGGCTTCCAACATAAAAACTTGCCTATCAAGTACCTACGATTCCCCGTTGCCAAAGGGAGAAAAAAATTGATCCTGCACTACACCAAAAACAGGAATCTAGCACGGTTTAAAATTGTGCCATATCAAATCTAGCACGGTTTTGAACTGTGCCAGAATCAAGTGTTCCAAAATGGCAATTTTTTTCTGGCACGGCTCAAAAGTGTGCCAGATTTGTTCAAACAGGAACACTTCTGGCACACTTTTGGTACAGTTTTTAACTATGCCAGATTTGGGCAAACAGGAACACTTCTGGCACACTTTTAAACCGTGCCAGAATTTGATATTTCTGGCACACTTTTGGCACAGTTTTTAACTTTGCCAGATTCAGAACAGTTTAAAAACTTTTGGCACAGTTCAAAATCGTGCCAAAATATGATACACTTTTGCCACGGTTTTGAACGGTGCCAAATTTTTTATAAAAAAAAAATATTTGAAAGCACAAAATTCACAAATTAATAATATTGCACGTTGTTAATAAATTAATGTACATACAAACTTCAAAATATTACAAGTCTTTAATAGTTCACATGCCCAAAAAAATTAGGTAGAGTTTCCTCTATTTTTTGAACATTCCAAAACCTGTTAATACAAAACCTGCCTAATATAAAGCCCGCACGGCCACAAAATATAACAATTAACTTACAAAAGCCTGCACGGCCATAAAACTCAACAATAAAACAACAAAAGACTGCACGATCATGACACAAAAAAATGGAATCATGAATAAATCCCTTGTTGTAAACCATTGAGTTCTCTGTGTGTTCCACGTGAATAAATGCCAACGATAAACTGTTATCCTGTAAAAAAAATAGGATACAAAAAAGATACGATATTAGTAACCCAATAATTTGCAAAAAAAAAAATTTTACTCAAACTATAAAATTACATATATGAGTGGAAATAATCATCATACTCTCAAACTGGGAGACCCGAGACTACGCGATCAGTTCCTACAAGTTACATCAGTCCCGTGCAAGGTGTTCGTGCCTCCTACGAGGTCGTTGGGGGGTTGGTTGGGTTTTCACCAGTTAACGGCATGTTTTTAAGTCCAAGTGTGATTTTTTCAAACTATCGTCATACTCTCAAACCAGGAGACCCGGGACTACGCGATCAGTTCCTACAAGTTACATTGGTCCCGTGCGAGGTGTTCGTGCCTCCTACGGGGTTGTTTGGGGGCTGGTTTGGGTTTTCACCCTTTAACGGCTTGTTTTTAAGTCTATGTGTGATTTTTGCAAATTATAGTCATACTCTCAAACCGAGAGACCCGGGACTACGCTGTCAGTTCCTATAAGTTATATTAGTCCCGTACGAGATGTTCGTGCCTCCTACGGGGTCGTTGGGGGGTTGGTTTGGGTTTTCACCCTTTAACGGCATGTTTTTAAGTCTAAGTGTGATTTTTGCAAATTATCGTCATACTCGCAAACTGAGAGACCCGAGACTACGCGGTTAGTTCCTACAAGTTACATTGGTCCTGTGAGAGGGGTTCGTGCCTCCTACGGGGTCGTTTGGGGGGCTGGTTTGGGTTTTCACTCTTTAATGGCTTGTTTTTAAGTCTAAGTGTGATTTTTGAAAATTATCATCATACTCTCAAACCGGGAGACTCGGGACTACGCGGTCAGTTCCTACAAGTTACATTGATCCCGTGCGAGGTGTTCGTGCCTCCTACGGGGTCGTTTGGGGGGCTGGTTTGGGTTTTCACCCTTTAACGGCTTGTTTTTATGTCTAAGTGTGATTTTTGCAAATCATCGTCATACTCTCAAATCGGGAGACCCGGGACTATGCGTTCAGTTCCTACAAGTTACATTGGTCCCGTGCGAGGTATTTGTGCCTCCTACGGGGTCGATGGGGGGTTGGTTTGGGTTTTCACCCTTTAACGGCTTAATTTTAAGTCTAAGTGTGATTTTTGCAAATTATCGTCATACAATGAAATCGGGAGATCCAGAACTACGCGGTTAGTTCCTACAAGTTACATTGGTCCCATACGAGCTGTTCGTGCCCCCTACGGGGTCGTTTGGGGGCTGGTTTGGGTTTTCACTCTTTAACGGCATGTTTTTAAGTCTAAGAGTGATTTTTGCAAATTATCGTCATACTCTAAAATCGAGAGACCCGAGACTACGCGATCAGTTCCTACAAGTTACATTGGTCCAGTGTTCGTGCCTCCTACGGGGTCGTTTGGGGACAGGTTTGGGTTTTCACCCTTTAACGGCTTGTTTTGAAGTCTAAGTGTGATTTTTGCAAATTATCGTCATACTATCAAACCGGGAAACCTGGGACTACACGGTCAGTTCCTACAAGTTACATTGGTCTCGTGCAAGGTGTTCATGCCTCCTACGGGAGGGCTGGTTTGGGTTTTCACCCTTTAACGGCATGTTTTTAACTCTAAGTGTGATTTTTGCAGATTATCGTCATACTCTCAAACCGAGAAACTAGGGACTACGCGGTCAGTTCCTACAAGTTACATTGGTCCCGTGCGAACTGTTCATGCCACCTATGGGGGCTGGTTTGGGTTTTCACTCTTTAACGGCATGTTTTTAAGTCTAAGAGTATTTTTTTCAAATTATCGTCATACTCTCAAACCGTGAGACCCGGGACTACACGGTCAGTTCCTACAAGTTACATTGGTCCCGTGCGAGGTATTCGTGCCTCCTACGGGGTCGTTTGGGTGTTGGTTTGGCTTTTCATCCTTTAACAGCTTGTTTTTAAATCTAAGTGTGATTTTTGCAAATTATCATCATACTATCAAACCGGGAGACCCGAGACTACGCGGTCATTTACTAGGGGTCGTTGGGGACTGGTTTGGGTTTTCACCCTTTAACGGCATGTTTTTAACTCTAAGTGTGATTTTTGCAGATTATCGTCATACTCTCAAACTGTGAGACCCGGGACTAAACGGTCAGTTCCTATAAGTTACATTGGTCCCGTGCGTGGTATTCATGCCTCCTACGGGGTCGTTTGGGTGTTGGTTTGGGTTTTCATCCTTTAACAGCTTGTTTTTAAATCTAAATGTGATTTTTGTAAATTATCATCATACTATCAAACCGGGAGACTCGGGACTACGCGGTCAGTTCCTACAAGTTATACTGGTCTCGTGCGAGGTGTTCGTGCCTCCTACGGGGTCGTTTGGGGGGCTGGTTTGGGTTTTCATCCTTTCACGGCATGTTTTTAACTCTAACTGTAATTTTTGCAGATTATCATCATACTCTCAAACCGAAAGACCTGGGACTACGCGGTCAGTTCCTACAAGTTACATTGGTCCCGTGCGAGGTGTTCGTGCCCCTACGGGGTCGTTTGGGGGCTGGTTTGGATTTTCACCCTTTAACGGCATATTTTTAACTCTAAGTGTGATTTTTGCAAATTATAGTCATACTCTCAAACCGGGAGACTCGGGACTACGCGGTTAGTTCCTACAAGTTACATTGGTCCCGTGCGAGGTGTTCGTGCCTCCTACTGGGTCATTTAGGGGTTCTTTTGGGTTTTCACCCTTTGACGGCATGTTTTTAACTCTAAGTGTGATTTTTGCAAATCATCGTCATACTCTCAAACCGGGAGACCCGTTCCTACGCGATCAGTTCCTACAAGTTCCATTGGTCCCGTACGAGGTGTTCGTGCCTCCTATGGGGTCGTTTAGGGGCTGGTTTGGGTTTTCACCCTTTAACGGCATGTTTTTAACTCTAAGTGTGATTTCTGCAAATTATCGTCATACTCTCAAACCGAAAGACCCGAGACTACGCAGTCCGTTCCTACAAGTTACATTGGTCCTGTGCGAGGTGTTAGTGCCTCCTACGGGGTCGTTTGGGGGTTAGTTTGGGTTTTCACCCTTTAACGGCATGTTTTTAACACTAAGTGTGATTTTTGCAAATCATCGTTATACTCTCAAACCGAGAGACCCGGGACTACGCGGTCAGTTCCTACAAGTTATATTGGTCCCGTGCGACGTGTTCGGGCCTCCTACGGGGTCGATGGCGGGCTGGTTTGGGTTTTCACCCTTTAACGGCTTGTTTTTAAGTCTAAGTGTGATTTTTGAAAATTATCGTCATACTCTCAAACCGGGATACCCGGGACTACGCGGTCAGATCTTACAAGTTACATTGATCCCGTGCGAGGTGTTCATGCCTCTTACGGGATCGTTTGGGGGGTTGGTTTGGGTTTTCACACTTTAAAGGCTTGTTTTTAAGTCTAAGTGTGATTTTTGCAAATTATCGTCATACTCTCAAACCAGGAGAACCGAGACTACGCGGTCAGTTCCTATAAGTTACATTGATCCCGTGCGAGGTGTTTGTGCCTCCTACGGGATCGGTTGGGGGGCTGGTTTGGGTTTTCATCCTTTAAGGTCATGTTTTTAAGTCTAAGTGTGATTTTTGCATATTATCATCATACTCTCAAATCGAGAGACCCGAGAATACTCGATCAGTTCCTACAAGTTACATTGGTCCCGTGGGAGGTGTTCGTGCCTCCTACGGGGTCGTTTGGGTGTTGGTTTGGGTTTTCACCCTTTAACAGCATGTTTTTAACTCAAAGTTTGATTTTTACTGCTTTTTGTCATACTCTCAAATCGAGAGACCCGGGACTACGCGATCAGTTCCCACAAGTTACATTTGTCCCGTGTGAGGTGTTCGTGCCTCCTACGGGGTCGTTTGGGGGCTGGTTTGGCTTTTCATCCTTTAACGGCATGTTTTTAACTCTAAGTGTGATTTTTGCAAATTATCGTCATACTCTCAAATCGGGAGACCCGGGACTACGCGGTCAGTTCCAACAAGTTACATTGGTCCCGTGCGAGGTGTTAGTGCCTCTTACGGGGTCATTTGTGGGTTGGTTTGGGTTTTCACCCTTTAACAGCATGTTTTTAACTCTAAGTGTGATTTTTGCATATCATCGCTATACTCTTAGACCGAGAGACCAGGGACTACGCGGTCAGTTCCTACAAGTTACATTGGTCCCGTGCGAGGTGTTCGGGCCTCCTACGGGGTCGATGGGGGGCTGGTTTGGGTTTTCACCCTTTAACGGCTTGTTTTTAAGTCTAAGTGTGATTTTTACAAATTATCGTCATACTCTCAAACAGGGAGACCCGGGACTACGCAGTCAGTTCCTACAAGTTACATTGATCCCGTGCGAGCTGTTCATGCCTCCTACGGGATCGTTTGGGGGGCTAGTTTGGGTTTTCACCCTTTAACGGCTTGTTTTAAGTCTAATTGTGATTTTTGCAAATTATCGTCATACTCTCAAATCGGGAGACCCGAGACTACGTGGTCAGTACCTACAAGTTACATTGATCCCGTGCGAGGTGTTCGTGCCTCCTACGGGATCGTTTGGGGCGCTGGTTTGGGTTTTCACCCTTTAAGGTCATGTTTTTAAGTCTAAGTGTGATTTTTGCAGATTATTATCATACTCTCAAACCGAGAGACCCGAGACTATCCGATCAGTTCCTATAAGTTACATTGGTCCCGTGCGAGGTGTTCGTGCCTCCTACGGGGTCGTTTGGGTGTTGGTTTGGGTTTTCACCCTTTAACAGCATGTTTTTAACTCAAAGTGTGATTTTTACTGATTGTCGTCATACTCTCAAATCGAGAGACCCGGGACTACGAATTTAGTTCCCTTAAGTTACATTGGTCCCGTGCGAGGTGTTCGTGCCTCCTACGAGGTCGTTTGGGGGTTGGTTTGGCTTTTCATCCTTTAACGGCATGTTTTTAAGTTTAAGTGTGATTTTTGCAAATTATCGTCATACGCTCAAATCGGGTGGCCCGGGACTACGCGATCAGTTCCTACAAGTTACATTGATCCCGTACGAGGTGTTCGTGCCTCCTACAGGGTCGTTTGGGGGGCTGGTTTGGGTTTTCACCCTTTAACGGCATGTTTTTAAGTCTAAGAGTGATTTTTGCAAATTATCATCGTACGCTCAAACCGAGAGACCCGAGAGTACGCGGTCAGTTCCTACAAGTTACATTGGTCCCTTACGAGGTGTTTGTGACTCCTACGGGGTCGTTTGGGGGCTGGTTTGGGTTTTCACCCTTTAACGGCTTCTTTTTAAGTCTAAGTGTGATTTTTGCAAATTATCGTCATACTCTCAAACCGGGAGACCCGGGACTACGCGGTCAGTTCCTATAAGTAACATTGGTCCCGTGCGAGGTGTTTGTGCCTTCTACGGGGTCGTTTGGGGGGCTGGTTTGGGTTTGGACTCTTTAAGGCCATGTTTTTAACCCTAAGTTTGATTTTTGCAGATTATCGATATATACTCTCAAACCAAGCAACCCGGGACTACGTGGTCAGTTCCTACAAGTTACAGTGGTCCCGTGCGAGGTGTTCGTGCCTCCTACGGGGTCGTTTGGGGGCTGGTTTGGGTTTTCACTCTTTAACGGCTTGTTTTTAAGTCTAAGTGTTATTTTTGAAAATTATCATCATACTCTCAAACTGTGAGACTCGGGATTACACGGTCAGTTCCTACAAGTTACATTAGTCCCGTGCGAGGTATTCGTGCCTCCTACGAGGTCATTTGGGTGTTGGTTTGGGTTTTCATCCTTTAACAGCTTGTTTTTAAATCTAAGTGTGATTTTTGCAAATTATCGTCATACTACCAAATCGGGAGACTCGGGACTATGCGGTCAGTTCCTACAAGTTATATTGGTCCCATGTGAGGTGTTCGTGCCTCTTACGGGATCGTTGGGGGCTGGTTTGGGTTTTCACCCTTTCACGGCATGTTTTTAACTCTAAGTGTGATTTTTGCAGATTATCATCATACTCTCCAACTGAGAGACCTGGGACTACGCGGTCAGTCCCTTCAAGTTACATTGGTACCGTGCGAGGTGTTCGTGCCCTCTACGCGGTCGTTTGGGGGCTGGTTTGGATTTTCACCCTTTAACGACATATTTTTAACTCTAAGTGTGATTTTTGCAAATTATCGTCATACTCTCAAACCGGGAGACCCAGGAGTACGCTGTCAGTTCCTACAAGTTACATTGGTCCCGTGCGAGGTGTTCGTGCCTCCTACGGGGTCGTTTGGGGGTTCGTTTGGGTTTTCCCCCTTTAACGGCACATTTTTAACTCTAAGTGTGATTATTGCAAATCATCGTCATACTCTCAAACCGGGAGGCTCGGGACTACGCGATCAGTTCCTACAAGTTACATTGGTCCCGTGTGAGGTGCTCGTGCCTCCTACGGGGTCGTTTGGGGGCTGGTTTGGGTTTTCCCCCTTTAACGGCATGTTTTTAACTCTAAGTGTGATTTTTGTAAATAATCATCATACTCCCAAATCGGGAGACCCGGGACTACGCGGTCAGTTCCTCCAAGTTACATTGGTCCCGTGCGAGGTGTTAGTGCCTCCTACAGGGTCGTTTGGGGGTTGGTTTGGGTTTTCACCCTTTAACGGCAAGTTTTTAACTCTAAGTGTGATTTTTGCATATCATCGTTATACTCTCAGACCGAGAGACCAGGGACTACGCGGTAAGTTCCTACAAGTTACATTGGTCCCGTGTGAGGTGTTCGGGCCTCCTACGGGGTCGATGGGGGGCTGGTTTGGGTTTTCACCCTTTAACGGCTTATTTTTAAGTCTAAGTGTGATTTTTACAAATTATCATCATACTCTCAAAGCGGGAGACTCGGGACTACGCGGTCAGTTCCTACAAGTTACATTGATCCCGTGCGAGGTGTTCATGCCTCCTACAGGATCGTTTGGGGGGCTGGTTTGGGTTTTCACCCTTTAACGGCTTGTTTTTAAGTCTAAGTGTGATTTTTGCAAATTATCGTCATAATCTCAAATCGGGAGACCCGAGACTACGCGGTCAGTACCTACAAGTTACATTGATCCCGTGCGAGGTGTTCGTTCCTCCTACGGGGTCGTTTGGGGGGCTGGTTTGGGTTTTCACCCTTTAAGGTCATGTTTTTAAGTCTAAGTGTGATTTTTGCAGATTATCGTCATACTCTCAAACCGAGAGACCCGAGACTACCCGATCAGTTCCTATAAGTTACATTGGTCCCGTGCGAAGTGTTCGTGCCTCCTACGGGGTCGTTTGGGTGTTGGTTTGGGTTTTCACCCTTTAACAGCATGTTTTTAACTCAAAGTGTGATTTTTACTGATTGTCGTCATACTCTCAAATCGAGAGACCCGGGACTACGCATTCAGTTCCCAGAAGTTACATTGGTCCCGTGCGAGGTGTTCGTGCCTCCTACGGGGTCGTTTGGGGGCTGGTTTGGCTTTTCATCCTTTAACGGCATGTTTTTAAGTTTAAGTGTGATTTTTGCAAATTATCGTCATACGCTCAAACCGGGTGACCCGAGACTACGCGGTTAGTTCCTACAAGTTACATTGATCCCGTGCGAGGTGTTCGTGCCTCCTACGGGGTCGTTTGGGGGGCTGGTTTGGGTTTTCTCCCTTTAACGGCATGTTTTTAAGTCTAAAAGTGATTTTTGCAAATTATCATCATACGCTCAAACCGAGAGACCCGAGACTACGCGATCAGTTCCTACAAGTTACATTGGTCCCTTACGAGGTGTTTGTGACTCCTACGGGGTCGTTTGGGGGTTGGTTTGGGTTTTCACCCTTTAACGGCTTCTTTTTAAGTCTAAGTGTGATTTTTGCAAATTATCTTCATACTCTCAAACCGGGAGACCCGGGACTACGTGATCAGTTCCTATAAGTTACATTGGTCTCGTGCGAGGTGTTTGTGCCTTCTACGGGGTCGTTTGGGGGGCTGGTTTGGGTTTTGACTCTTTAAGGCCATGTTTTTAACTCTAAGTTTGATTTTTGCAGATTATCGATATATACTCTCAAACCAAGCGACCCGGGACTACGCGGTCAGTTCCTACAAGTTACAGTGGTCCCGTGCGAGGTGTTCGTGCCTCCTACGGGGTCGTTTGGGGGCTGGTTTGGGTTTTCACCCTTTAACGACATGTTTTTAACTATAAGTGTGATTTTTGCAAATTATCGTCATACTCTCAAACCGGGAGACCCGAGACTTGGCGGTCAGTTCCTAGAAGTTACATTGATCCCGTGCGAGGTGTTCATGCCTCCTACGGGGTCGTTTGGGTGTTGGTTTGGGTTTTCACCCTTTAACGGAATGTTTTTAAATCTAAGTGTGATTTTTGCAAATCATCGTCATACTCTCAAACCGGGAGACCCGAGACTTTGCGGTCAGTTCCTACCAGTTACATTGATCCCGTGCGAGGTGTTCGTGCCTCCTACGGGGTCATTTGGGTGTTGGTTTGGGTTTTCACCCTTTAACAACATATTTTTAACTCAAAGTGTGATTTTTTTTTATTGTCGTCATACTCTCAAACCGAAAGATTCGGGACTACACGATCAGTTCCCATAACTTACATTTGTCCCGGGCGAGGTGTTCGTGCCTCCGACGGGGTCGTTTGGGGGCTGGTTTGGATTTTCATCCTTTAATGGCTTGTTTTTAATTCTAAGTGTGATTTTTGCAAATTATCGTCATACGCTCACACCGATTGACCCTGGACTACGCGGTCAGTTCCTACAAGTTACATGGGTCCCGTGCGAGGTGTTCGTGCCTCCTACGGGGTCGTTTGGGTGTTGGTTTGGGTTTTCACCCTTTAACAGCATGTTTTTAACTCAAAGTCTGATTTTTGTTGATTCTCGTCATACTCTCAAATCGAGAGACCCGGGACTACGCGATCAGTTCCCACAAGTTACATTGGTTCCGTACGAGGTGTTCGTGCCTCCTACGGGGTCGTTTGGGGGCTGGTTTGGCTTTTCATCCTTTAACGGCATGTTTTTAAGTCTAAGTGTGATTTTTGCAAATTATCGTCATACGCTCAAACCGGGTGACCCGGGACTACGCGGCCAGTTCCTACAAGTTACATTGATCCCGTGCGAGGTGTTCGTGCATCCTACGGGGTCGTTTGGGGGGCTGGTTTGGGTTTTCACCCTTTAACGGCATGTTTTTAACTCTAAGTGTGATTCTTGCAAATTATCGTCATACTCTCAAACCGAGATACCTGAGACTACGCGGTCAGTTCCTACAAGTTACATTGATCCCGTGCGAGGTGTTCGTGCCTCCTACGGGATTGTTTGGGGGGCTGGTTTGGGTTTTCACCCTTTAAGGTCATGTTTTTAATTCTAAGTGTGATTTTTGCAGATTATCATCATACTCTCAAACTGAGAGACCCGAGACTACCCGGTCATTTCCTATAAGTTACATTGGTCCCCTGCGAGGTGTTTGTGCCTCCTACGGGGTCGTTTGGGTGTTGGTTTGGGTTTTTACCCTTTTACAGTATGTTTTTCACTCAAAGTGTGATTTTTGTTGATTCTCATCATACTCTCAAACCGAGACACCCGGGACTACGCGTTTAGTTCCCACAAGTTACATTGGTCCCGTACGAGGTGTTCGTGCCTCCTACGGGGTCGTTTGGGGGCTGGTTTGTCTTTTCATCCTTTAACGGCATGTTTTTAAGTCTAAGTGTGATTTTTGTAAATTATCATCATACGCCCAAACTGGGTGACCCGGGACTACGCGATCAGTTCCTACAAGTTACATTGATCCCGTGCGAGGTGTTCGTGCCTCCTACGGGGTCGTTTGGGGGGTTGGTTTGGGTTTTCACGCTTTAACGGCATGTTTTTATGTCTAAGAGTGATTTTTGCAAATTATCGTCATACTCTCAAAATGAGAGACCCGAGACTATGCGTTCAGTTCCTACAAGTTACATTGGTCCCGTACGAGGTGTTTGTGCCTCCTACGGGGTCGTTTGGGGGCTAGTTTGGTTTTCACCCTTTAACGGCTTCTTTTTAAGTCTAAGTGTGATTTTTGCCAATTATTGTCATACTCTCAAACCGGGAGACCCAGGACTACGCGGTCAGTTCCTACAAGTTACATTGGTCCCGTGCGAGGTGATTGTGCCTTCTACGGGGTCGTTTGGGGGGCTGGTTTGGGTTTTGACTCTTTAAGGGCATATTTTTAACTCTAAGTGTGATTTTTGCAGATTATCAATATATACTCTCAAACCAAGCGACCCGGGACTACGCGGTCAGTTCCTACAAGTTACAGTGGTCCCGTGCGAGGTGTTCGTGCCTCATACGGGGTCGTTTGGGGGGTTGGTTTGGGTTTTCACCCTTTAACGGCTTGTTTTTAGGTCTAAGTGTGATTTTTGGAAATTATCGTCATACTCTCAAACCGTGAGACCCGGGACTACACGGTCAGTTCCTACAAGTTACATTGGTCCCGTGCGAGGTATTCGTGCCTCCTACGGGGCCGTTTGGGTGTTGGTTTGGCTTTTCATCCTTTAACAACTTGTTTTTAAATCTAAGTGTGATTTTTGCAAATTATCGTCATACTATCAAACCGGGAGACTCGAGAAACGCGGTCAGTTCCTACAAATTATATTGGTCCCGTGCGAGGTGTTTGTGCCTCCTACGGGGTCGTTGGGGGGATGGTTTGGGTTTTCACCCTTTAAAGGCTTGTTTTTAACTCTAAGTGTTGATTTTGGCAAATTAACGTCGTATTCTCAAACCGGGAGACCCGGGACTACGCAGTCAGTTCGTACAAGTTACATTGGTCCCGTGCGAGGTGTTTTCACCCTTTAATGGCCTGTTTTTAAGTCTAAGTGTTATATTTGCAAATTATCATCATATTCTCAAAACGGGAGACCCGCGACTATGCGGTCAGTTCCTACAAGTTACATTGGTCTTGTGCGAGGTGTTCGTGCCTCCTACGGGGATGTTTAGTGACTGGTTTAGGTTTTCACCCTTTAACGACCTGTTTTTAAGTCTAAGCGTTATTTTTGCAAATCATCGTCTTCTTCTCAAACTGGGAGACCTACGGCTACGTGGTCAGTTCCTACAAGTTATATTGGTCTCGTGTGAGGTGTTAGTGCCTCCTGTAGGTACGTTGGTGGTTGGTTTAGTTTTCACTCTTTAACGGCCTGTTTTTAAGTCCAAGTGTTGATTTTTGCAAATTATCACCATATTCTTAACGGTCAGTTCCTAAACGTTACATTGGTCCCGTGCGAGGTGTTCGTGCCTCTTACGGGGTCATTTGGGGGTTGGTTTCGATTTTCACCCTCAAATGTCTTATTTTCAAGCATAATCTATGTATTTTGAAATTATCATCATATTCTCAAATCGGGAGACCTGTGATTATGTGGGCAGTTGCTACAAGTTGAATTCATCCCGTACGAGGTGTCCATGCCTCTTATGGGGTCGTTTGGGTCCCGGTTTAGGTTTTCATCCTCTAATGGCTTATTTTTAAGTCTAAATGTTGATTTTTGCAAATTATTGTCATATTCTCAAACCGAAAGACCCGTGACGTTACGGGCAGTTGCTACAAGTTACAATGGTCCCGTACGAGGTGTTTGTGCCTCTTACGGGGTCGTTTGGGGGCTGGTTTAGGTTTTCACTCTTTAACGGCCTGTTTTTAAATTTAAGTGTTGATTTTTGTAAATTATTGTCATATTCTTAAATCGGGAGACCCGTGAATACGCGGTCAGTTCCTACAAGTTACATTGGTCCCGTGTGAGGTGTTCGTGCCTCTTACGGGGTCATTTAGGGGTTGGTTTAGGTTTTCACCCTCAAACGGCATGTTTTTAATCAATTTAGAACGTTTATTGATTTTAGAAAATTTTGACATAGTTTTGTTACTTTATTCATTAAATCCAACCTGTTTTAACATTTAAAATAAACTCAATAGCAGCAGCAAATTCCATTACCAAACCACCAGCAAATCCCTTCCACCAATTTAACTAAATAAGCTCATAAAGTAAGCCATTTTACGTTTGGCAACTTATTGTCGCTATTTCAGACCATTTTTCTATTTAATGCTACTGCAACTTTTAAGAGAAATTTCTTTTGAACATATTTGGAAATAGCAGGAAGTAGATTTTTCAAAAAGTCAATATGGAACCATCAACTAAGTAAAGAATTGCAGATACAATAAACGCATAACAAAACTATTAATATATACTCAAAACTTTACCTCGATGAATGTAGTGGTTCTATTCAATCCAACATGTTAGTACTGAAGTTTGGAAACCCTACATTTAAATTAGTCAAAAGGTTAATAAATAAAGAAAAAAATTTATACTCAACTTCTTAATAGAGAAAAGAATCAAAACTTCATGGCAATAATTGTATATTCATCTCCATCAAATCAATTGTTCAATTCACACTTTTACACTCATCCTACGTACCATTAGGTACCTAAGAAACAACACATCATTTCAAAATCAAACTTCACAATAGTCACAAATACAAACTAATCCTAAAATACAATTTTGAAACAAAACAAAGTCAAATAAATTAGGGGTTAAAACCTACTTTAGATTCAGATATACATGCATGCATATATAAAAAAATACAATTAATATTGTGTAATCAATGTCTGAAGGTATATGAATCTATTGCAATCTTAAAGCTAGTGTATAAATGAACTAGGACAAGTCTTATGTCTAAATAAACATCACTGCCAATAATGAATCAGCGTAAGTCTTATGTGTAAACAAACATCACTTAATAATAAACCAAATTTATACCAAAGCAAACATCCTAACTCCATAGGTCCTAACTTGTTGCTACCAACTAATGTTAAACAGACAAATTAGGCATTAATTATCATCTAAATCGTAGATCTACCAAGGCGAAAATAATGAAAGATCTGAATATTCGAAAACAATGAAAAATCATCTTATCTACGATATTTAACCTCACTCCTACCTTGTTAAAACAAAATATTATAGAATATTTTCTATAAGTATACTCAATATCACATGATATAACAAGGCATGTCATAAATTTACTGCTAAATCAAATTAACAAGCCAAACAAAAAACGCACACTATTAGCAAGCCAAACAAATCGATTTGGACCTATCAGTTTACACCTATGATACTAAAAACACTCAGATCTGCAAAAATCAGCACAAATCTAATAACGTTTCCATTTTAAATCGAACAAAAAAGGGTGCATAAGATTGGTAACTGCGAATAAAGAAAATAAATGTCAAAATAACCTATATAGGTACACTAACTCAGATCCATGAATATTTATCTTTCAACACAAATAATAAATCAGATATTAGTATTTCCTAATACCTGATTAAGGTTAGTGGATTGTGTGAGGGTTGCTACGGATGTGCGTGGCTCGTGGCCTTAGCATTCGTTCAAAGAGATACATCTCCGTCAAACCTAGACTCTTCTCTTCCGAATCTGTATGTCTAAATCATCTTCCGATCTTAATTTCATTTCATTTAACAACCTGTTATTGATTAAACATTTGATTATATGAATAAAATGTAAGAGATTGTTGGAGGGTCATCATATACTATAGTAGATCATACGTACGATGCGGTGGTGGTAGGTGTAGGTGGTGCCAGCCTCAGAGCGGAAATAGGGCTACCTGAGCATGGATTTAACACAGCTTGTATTATTAAGCTCTTCTCAACTCATTCACACACAACTGCCGCTCAGGTACGCTTTTGTTTTTCCTTACCTCATGACCAAAAAATAAATACTACAAACCAATAACAATATTTATACTAATATTAAAGGAGGTAAAACAACATTTATACTAATGTTAGACGCATTGTATATTCCCTGTATATGGGTTCTCACCCTTTGCGAGGTTTCTTAATGGCATTTAATTATCTAAAAAAAGAGGTAAAACAACATTGTGATACTAAAAGGGGTAAAACAGCTGTGCTATTTATACTAATAATTACTACAAATCAATAATCACATTTATACTAATATTAGAAGGGGTAAAACGACACTAATCTCAGCAATATTTTTAGAATCTTAGCAATCTCATAATATCAGCAATGTGTACATATATATATTTATAAAAAAATGGGAGGATTTACTTGGGATGGCTAGGGCTCCACCGCTGCGTCTATCTGTATTTTGCCGCTCAGGTGGGTGGATGGTGGAGGATGTGGAGTATGGCGACGGAGGTGTGTGGATGGTGTAGGATGGAGAGGATGTCGACGGATCGGGACTGAACGAGGATGGCGATGGTTGAGGATGGTGGATGGCGAGGACGGTGATGGTAGAGGACGGTGGATGGCGAGGATGGCGACGGTCGATGATGGTGGAGGATGGTGACGGTCTGCGACGATGGTGGATGGATAATTTCTTGAGCGTGTGAGAAAGAGAGAGAGAGAGAGAGAGAGAAGGGGCTGAGCGAACGAGAGAGGGAGAGAGCGGGAGGCTAAAAAATTAAGGGGGATAAATTTTTTTTTGGTTATTTATATTTTAGTGAAGTGTACTTACGTTTGGCACACTTTTAAACAGTGCCAAATTTTGGCACTGTTTTAAAGTGTGCCATATTGTTAATAAACTGTGCCAGAATTTGGCACAGTTTTAAGTTGTGCCAGAATTTTGATATCAAGGTGTGCCAGATTGTTGTTTTTGGTGTAGTGCTGTTTGAAGATTTGATTGCGAGAATTAGAGACCTGATCAAGAAATGGAATTCAAATTTTTTGCCTAAGGGTGGTAGAATTATATTACTTAAACATGTCCTGATTTCCATTTATGTATTCACCTTAGCTTCTCTCAATCCTCATAAAATAATCATCTAAAGACTCCAGAGATTATTCAATAGTTTCCTATGGTCTGGAGGTAAACACCAAGTCAAAACTCACAATTGGTTATATTGGGAGCGGGCATGCTTTCTTATTATGAAGGTGGATTGAACTGTAGAAGTATGTTTAACATTGTTAAGGCAAGTAACATGAATCTCTATTGGAAACTAATGGTTAATAAAGGTCTATAGGCCAATTTCATGAATCATAAGTTCAAAAAAGACTATGTTCAAGGGGCCAAATCTTCTCAGTCCATTAAAAGAATAAGGCCGGTAATGGATATTGCTCATCAATTTATTATGCCTAGAGGACCAAATATGATTTGGATTGCTTATAATAAAGGGGAGTTCACTTTTAAATCTGCCTTTAACCTAATTAGACAAACTAATACTGCCTTCATTTTTAATCAATTAATCTGGAACTAATACACTTCTCTTAAAGTTTGTGCATTTTTATAGGCTTCTAAATGATATTGTTCCCATTGATTCTTAGATTAAGAAACTTGGTATTAGATTAGCATCAAGATGTAGATGTTGCAACAGATATGAAGAATCAATATCCTATACTTTTCTTTAAAGTAATTTGACTAAAGATGTTTGGTCTTTCTTTGGTGGTCATTTTGGGATTTCTCTGTTTGTTCAGATAACTATCATTAGTATTATTGGGCCAAAGCCACTAATGGTATATGAAATGTTACGTAAGGAGAACATTGAATCAAAATAATCTCGCCAATCATTACTATATCATCTATATGATTATTTTAGATAACATATTTTTGAAAATCCATCATACTACTCTTTTGGTTCCATATTACTCCTTATATTGGAAAATTAGAATGGGTGTTCCGATAAACTTGGCAAATAAAATGTATTACACCATTAGAGGTTCTATTTTGAGCAAAGAGAATGTGGGGCCCTCTTTCACATATGGGAAGTTTACTTGCAAGCTCTTGAGAAACAGAGAGGTGAAACTAATGATGGTTGAAATATTCAAAAGTATATCTCCAACATCACACATAAATTTTTCCTTGAAGGAAGGAAAAAAAGTGGTAATCTCATGACACAACCTAAGACTGATGATGTGAAGTTGATGATGAGAAAATATAGTAAGAAGAATAAATTAAAAGGACAATAACCCAAGCGGGTGAAAAATTTTAAGGTGCATGCCCCTCACCACGTCGCCCAAGATCTAGGACAAGAGGTAGCTCATCAAGAGATGGACTGTCATCCATTCGTTCTTAGTTTCACTTGTCCACTAAACAAATGGATTATATTTACGTAAGGACTATAGATATAGTTGAATTTATTGAGTCAAATCATGCTTGTACATTACCAGATAAAGAGATGTGTTCCTTTAGTGAACAGGAGTTTAGTAGAATCAAGATAAGCATCATTGATTTCAATGGTTAAAATAAATCCCGTATCACTACCTACAATTATATATCGAATGCTGCAACCAGTGACTATCGCCAGCAATCAATAACTATCATCAGTAATTAGTAAATATTTGTTCAGATATGCAGAAAACTGTAACACCCCGTATTTTTGTGCATGTAATATTTAATTAATTCGGGAAATTTTAAATTACTTGTGTGTCATAATTTAATTGAATTAATTATGGTAATATTTATTTAAATATTAATCGGTGAGTGAATGGTTAATATTTAGGGAAATTTAATTACTAAGTGAATGGTAATAATTTATTTACGTCATAACATGTATTAGTGACGTAGCATTTATTTATCTCAGTCAGGAGTCGGTATAGACTAATTTGGGTGTGAGATAAGCATCTGTATAAATTAATTCAGATGTCAATTTTGAGTGCATGGTTGAGTCCGGATGGGCTGAGATAGTCGGAAAAGAGTACCCGGGGATAGTAAACGGGTCACGGGGCATTTTTAGGGATAAACGGGACCACACGGGGCTATTTGGGTCACTTGGGCTTGGCCCATTAGGCTAAAAACGGGATTAGTGTTTTAAGACCTAAATCTAAGAAAAGGGAAATGGCAGAAAACACAAGGGAGAACCTAGGGGTTGGAGAAGAAGCCATAGGGAGTGATTTCGCTGCAAAATTGGAGTCTTTTGGAGACAAGGCAAGGAACCTATTGTAAGTTTGTCATCAACCTTGCGAATCACACACTCGGATCAGACCCTACGAACCCATAAGGCAAGTGGTTAATTTGCTATGATGTTTAATTATGATATTCAATTCATATTTTAGTGATGTGTAAACCAAAATCTGTGTTTGGGTATAAATGGGTACAAAATGGGTTTTTTGTTAATGGAACACTGAAATGAATTCAAAGTGAGAATTAATTATGTTACATGGTTCTGAATATTGATATCTGATTTGAATGTGAAATACAGTAGAAATTGCGGACGAAATTGGGATAAATTGATGGAATTTGGATTTAACGTGTAAAAACTCGGAAATTCCCCAACTCGAAAAAGTAGAAATTCGTGAGATTCAATTTGAGTTTGAAGTTCTATAAGGTGCCTTGATCCTATTCCTATGTAGATATAGTGTTGATTGTGCTTGGGTTAAACCAGGGGAAAGAATAGAACTTGGAGGTTTTCGTTAATGGTGGAAACAGAGTCTCGGAGAAGACAACAACCTGTTTGATCGATCGATCGACGGCTGAGGGTCGATCGATCGACCCTTCAGGTTTTTCGGCAGTTTGGTCTTGGGATTTATAAGGGTAAAAATCTTGGTTAAATTTCCTATCTAGTAAAAATAACATAGAGAGATTAAATATGGGAGTTAATGCCTAACAATTATAAGGGAGTATAATTGGGATTGGTAGGGAGATTACGTGCGACACATCACGGATGAATTTTGATAAAATAAATTCTTAAGGATAAAATAACGAACTAGGTGGATAGGTTCGAGTATAGTGGTAGTGAGACACTACCTACCTAAATTAATTATGGAGTAAAATTAATTAAATTAGAGTCGGACCATAGACTCGGATTAGTATTAATTAATTAATGTGTAAATTAATTAAATTAGAGTCGGAACACAGACTCGGATTAGTATTAATTAATTAATGTGTAAATTAATTAAATTAGAGTCGAACCACAGACCCGGATTGGTATTAATTAATTAATGTGTAGATTAATTAAATTAGAGTCGGACCATAGACTCGGATTGGTATTAATTAATTAATGTGTAAATTAATTAAATTAGAGTCAGACCACAGACTCGGATTGGTGTTATTTAATTAATGAGAAATTAATTAAATTAGAGTCGGACTGTAGACTCGGGAAAGCGATAAATTTATTAATGAGAAATTAATTAATGTAGAGTCAGACCAGAGACTCAGGAAATTATAGGCTAGTGTTACGGGTTTTGAGTACACGGTGAAGCCGGGGTTTAAATTATGTATATACGGTGTAGTGATAGTATATATATGTGTATGTATTGTGTGTGCTATTAAATATCAGTGATTAGATATTTATTTAAATTATATACTCTAGTGCTATCAAGGGAGGTTGCGCGATGTGGGTGAATCCCCTAGCTTGAGGAGTAGGGTGAGTATATCCCCAGGTCATAGCGTCCGGTATATGGGTGAGGGGCTTATCTCACTTTCAGGGAAGGAATATGATCGCCTCCACTACGTTTATATTTTGGGCCAGGTTGGTGAGCAATCCCAACTTGGGTAACTAGGTTATATGAGCACACCTAGTGGGATAGCACTTTAGAGGAAATCATCCAGCGAGGGTATACTCGGAGGGATGGATATACGTATGATATATGTGTGTATATTTTAGTAATGGTACGTATATAATGGTATTAAATATTATATGGGGGTAATAATACAGTGTGTGATGTATTTACTTTATATAACTGGTGCCACGGTTACAGGCTATTATTTAAGAAGGAATTAATTAAGTTAATTGGTGAGATAACTTATACCTCATGAATAATAATACTCGGGTTAGAGTGGTGTAGCAAGGGGAGGTTACACTGAGACTAGTTGGACAGGGTAGTACAACTAGGTGGGGTTAAGGTAACCGTTAGTTGTGCACATTAGTGGAGGGGTGAGAATGTCCTCAAGAGAGTGCAACACTAACTCAAATATGAAACGCATTCATACATTTTAAATTATTGCAGTTAATTCACTTGCTGAATATTTTCAAAATGTTTTGGGTTCTAACCCTTACTATAAAACTATTCTCATAACCTTATAGGTGTTCAGCCACAGGGACGCCAGGATTGGGGCACGGAGCTGCAACATATGTGGATGCTAGAAGGAGCTTGGATTAGACGCATCGTTCATTCTTTCCTAGAGTAGGAATCATCTCTCAGTTTCAGTTTCCTTAGGGCATGTCGTCCATACTTTTTAGTTGCAGTTTCATATGCATTTATTCTATTGTTGGTTGGTTGTTGTTGGACTATTTACCTTGGTGGCCGATGGTTTATTCGGCAAACTGTTTAATTAATTTTTCAGTTGAATTAGTTCAGTTGTGTGAATGGTTTATATTTATTTCCGCATGTACTGCATTGTTTAATTGAAAAGTTAAAATTTGGCACCATCTTTTTAAATACTAGGTGGTTAGTAAGTTTTAAAATGGTTTTCGACAGTGATGCTAAGGATGAACCAACTGGGATTCCTATTTTAATTTGTTATAGGACTGATCACCCGGTATTTTATTAGGAGGGGTGTCACACAAACTCTCTATTCAACAAACTATCTGTTCAATAACTAATAATTATAAAGCATGTGATATAGTGAATTCAGTAATCACAAAGCAAATTCAGCAAACTAGCTAATTCAAAAAACTAACAAAATATATGTTCAGGTATGCAGCAAACTATATGTTCAGTTATGCATCTGTTATAAGAAACACTACTTAGTTATGCGTCAGTACAAAACCAAACTACAAATGCTCGAGTTCAAAAATAAAAATAACTAGTTTAGGACTATATCTCCCTCAAGCATTGTCCCTCTAAATTTCATCTCCATCTTCGTCTTCATCTGCATTTTCATCTTCGTGATCATTAGATTGAACCACACTAGTGTTAACTATTAATCCATCTCCATCCCTCACCCACCGTAAGTTGTGATCTTCATTCAAATTTTGCATGACAAACGGCTCATCTCCATTAAGTAATAATTCTTCTCCAGCTTCTTGAACTGTCGTGTACCTATCAAATTGGTCTCTTGGTGTCATGGGAACAATAACATGCCAATCTGTATCGATAGTGTCCTGCACGTAAAATACTTGTTCTGCTTGGGATGCTAGTTAGAAAGGTTCGTTACTCTCTCAATCATCTTTATATTTCAAATGCTTGAAATTCACTAGCGTATAGTTAAACTCGTCAAATTTTGTACCCATACGATTTTCAACCCAATCACACTTGAATAACACAAACTTCATGCCATTAAGATACTGAACTTCAACAGCGTCCATTAGTTCCCCATAGTATGTAATATCACCCACAATGGGGTTTTTATCCTTCCGGCTAGAATAACTCATTTGTTCGGCTTTTATAAAAACTCCTCTATTTTGAGTTTTCTTTCCCTTATCAAGTCTCTTTGTTCAAAATCTAAAACCACTAACAATATAAGTGTTGACTCTGACGGCATCCTTAAGAGGACCTAAAGACAAGCATTTGATTTCATCGGATACTTGCACACCGTCACGTGCCAATTTATTAACCTATAGTATATTAAAGTAAATGTCAATATAAAAGTATATTATTTATTCATAATTCAACTATTAGTTATGATATTTTCGCGTACATAATCCTTAAACCATTTGTGGAACTCATCGTTGTGAAGATGATTAACACGATGCTTTTCTGAATCTTGAGGATACTTTGATAAAAGTTCCGTGAGATGCTTTCTACAAGTAAACAAATAGCCATATGTCAATTCCACAAAAAATATATAAATTGTTTTCAAAAACACCAAATACTTATAATAAAACTTACTCAACAAATGGCGCCACTGCCTCAGTTTTGGTAAGAACATGTCGATGAACTTGCATATACATTACAGAATCAAGTTCAAATTGAACTTTTTCCCCAATTGTATGACCATTTATAGTCCCCCAATCATTATTTCTAGCCGATCGATTAGACTTAGTTTCCACATCCACATACGGGGAACAAAAAGTCATGCATTCCTGAAGAATAACAGAGTTGGCAATCGAGGCCTCAGGATGAGCCCGATTACCAACTTAGCCTTTTAAAGTGTGGAGGTACCTTGCAATTGGAAACATCCAACTGTAAAGGACACAACCAGTAATTAAGAGTTCGTCCGGCAAATGTTCCATCACATCAAAGAAACTAGGTGAAAATATCTTCTCAAGCCTACAAAGTGTAAGGGCCATCTGATCTTCAAACTTTTCCAAATCAGCTGTGGTAACTGCTTTTGAGCACAATATCACAAAGCAATTGCTTAATTCAATCGAGGCTTTGACAATATGAGTGGGCAATACCCTTCGTGCGTCTATTGGAAGTAATTGTTGCATTAAAATATGATTATCATGGCTCTTTAATCTCGAAATCTTTCTTTCTTGCATGTTAACGCACCGTGAAATGTTCGAAGAGTAACGATCAGGAACTTTAACATTCTGCAACACTTTTAAAAAAATCTCCTTCCCTTTGTTACTCATCGTGTACTCTGCTAGGGGGAGGTACTCTATATTTGACCCTCGTGGTTGAGGATGTAGCTCTAATATAATACCCAAATTTTTTAGATCTTTTCGAGCTTGTAAATTTTCTTTTGTCTTCCCTTTAGTAGACAGCAATGTAAACAAGTCATTATTGCAAACGTTTTTCTCAATATGCATGACATCAACATTATGGCAAATAAGATTATCCTTCCAATATGGCAATTAAAAAAATATGCTCTTTTTTTTCCAACCATGTTTTCGAACTACATGTTTACTTTTTTCTAACGCCTCTCTTTCCCTCCTTCTAAAGACATCTTCCATCTTATATTCACATTCAACGTCAAGATCATGTACTACACCAAAATGACAAAATTGTCACCTTTCAGCCGGCCAACCCTGTCAAGGTCATTGACCGCGACAAAAAATACGCGTTTTGTGTCACGGTCATTGACCCTGACACGACTGTGACAAAGAATTGTCACGGTCATTGACCGTGATAATTCTTTAAATAATTGTCATGGTTAAGGACCTTGACACGACCGTGACAACTTCTGCAGAAAAAACCCTTACCCCTTCTTCCCCCCAGTCGTTCCCTCCTTTTTCCAACTCTCTCTCTCTCTACGCTGCTCTCTCTCTCTCTCTCTCTCTCTTCAGTTTATATATATGTTTGTGTATATATATATATATATATATATATGTGTGTGTGTGTGTGTGTGTGTGCGTGTGTGGGGGGTGGGGTAGGGTGGGGGTAGGGGTGGGGAGGTGGGTTATTGTGTGTGTGTATATGTGTGGTGGGTGTGGGGTGTGGAGGGGGTAGGGGGTTGTTGTGTGTGTGTGTGTGTATGTGGTGGGTGGGGGTGGGGGTGGGTAGGGGGGCAGGGGGTTGTTGTGTATGTGTGTATATGTGTGGTTGGTGGGGGTGGGGAGGGGGGTGAGGCAGGGGGGGCTGTTGTGTGTGGGGGTGGAGGCAAGGTACCATTGTAATTCTCTTAATATCGTGTTTTGATGATTCTATGAGATAATATATAGTGTTTCATGGTTAACTCATTGTAGATAAAAATATTCACATAGTAAGATTAAATTGAATCCATCCATAGATTCTATAATTACATCCACTAAAATATAATTAATAAATGAATCAGTTTTAGATGAAAGTAAATTAATAATTAGTGCCCATTTCATATGAAAGTAAGATTTCCCCTCAGTGTAAATTAGTAAATTAAAAATTGTATACGTTAATTGTTAGTTTAATTGATGAAATGAATTACTTGAGTAGATGAATTAGAAGGAGTACGGGATACACATTTGTTGTTGACATTGCTGTTGGATTATTTTGTTTAGTAAATGTTTGGTTGGTTAGTTTTAAAAGTGGCATGACCACTGGATTATTGTCCATATGGGGGTGGGATTTTTCAACTTTTTTTGAAAATTACTTTGTATTTCGAACAATATATATATAGTATGATAATTAAATGAAACATACTTGAAATTAAATATAGTGCGCATAGATACTAGCCTTCTAGTTCTTATGCGTATGCATTCAATACCCTTAGACCCGTTCGAGAGTCATTACCCCTGTAATAAGATCTCTCGAATTGTCCCGTTTGGACAGTTTGAGAGTGTATAATTTATGTATAATATTCTTAGTGGCTTAAAGTTGTTACTTTTGGAGGAAGTTCTGCAGTCGTATCTTAATGTTCTCTAGGTACATACTAGATTGACAAGTGTGACTGTTATTTTAATTGATCAATTTAAATAACACTCACACCTGCCAATCTACGTCGGGTACTTGGAGAACTACGGGGATATGCTGTCGAATTTTTTTCAAATCGTAACAATGTGCATGAGCTGTTAAGTATATTACAGAAAAATGCGGTCTTGAATGGGATAGGACCACTCACCCTTTAATAGGATAATTAAATGATGGGATAATTAAATAAAACATACTATAAATCTTAGTTTTGTTTACCTTTAATAGGTGTTTAGTTGTGGTAGCTGTGATGGGATATCCGAAATACAAAGAGTGGATGGGTGAGACTAATAGAATGGGGGATGTGTTTCGCAGAGGTGCTAACGAATTTGTGAAATATGCAAAGAGATTTCATAATGACGAAGAGTTTTCGTATCCGTGTGCTAGGTGTAAGAATGCTAAGGTGTTTGAGTCGAAAACAGTTGAACTACATTTGTTAAGATCGGGTATGCAAGATAGTTATCGATTTTGGAGTTTTCACGGTGAATTGAAAGTTCCTTTTATCCCCCACCAACCTTCACAACAACCTTCAACAAGTAGAATAGATGTAGAAGGGGACGACGTAGATCATAATATGTTTGAGGATTTAGTTGATGATGCGTACGGAGTTTATGAAGCCGAGGAGAATGAGGTTACTGATGTTGTAGAAGATTCAAGTGCTCGTGAAGATAACACGATAAAACTTGACAATGACTACCAAAGTTTAAAATTTTAGGCTACCCAACCGTTATACTCTGGCTGTGAGAAAGATCAAACAACTTTACATGCCATGGTTGGTTTGCACAGTTTGAAGACGCAGTACGGTTTGTCTGGCAATAGCGTGACGGGAATTCTGAAATGGGTGAAGGGCTTATTACCCAAGGTGAATACACTTCCAAATAGCTATCTTGTTATGAAGAACAGTTTGAAAGGTTTGGGAATGAAGTATAAATTAATTCATGCTTATGTGTATGACTGCATACTATACCGAAAGGAGTATGAAAATCTCGATCGTTGTCCGGTATGCGATGAACCTAGATATGTCTAATCTACTAGTAAGGAAGACACAAGCTCAAAAGTGCCTCAAAAAAGTATTGAAATATTTTCCCGTTGGGCCTAGATTAAAGAAATTTTTCATAGTACCATGGACTGCAAAAGCAATGACTTGACATGCTAGGGCAGAAGTAGGGGGTAATATCATGTGTCATCCTATTGATTCTACTGCCTGGCGGAGGATGAATTTTGAGTATCCCGATTTTTCTCGAGAACAACGCAACATTCATTTGGCTATATCAATAGATGGTTTCAATCCATTTGGAAATCTAAGCACCAATCAGAGTGTCTGGCCAGTGATCCTAGCCTCACTCAACCTCCCTCCTTCACAGTGTATGAGACTTGAATTTTCGATGATGGATTTGTTGATACCTGGGCCAAAGGCACCAAGTGATGACATTGACGTCTACCTGGGTCCTTTGGTAGAAGAATTAAATGAGTTGTGGGAAGAGGGTGTGCAATCATTTGACTCTTTTAGAAAAGAAGAGTTTACGCTGAAAGCTATGTTGATGTGGGCAATTCATGATTTTCCAGCTTATGGGACATTATTCGGTTGTGTAGTACATGGTTATTTGGGGTGTCCTATTTGTGGAGAGAAGACTGAATCTCTTCGTCTATCCTCTAGCTTAAAAAATGTATACCATCGCTGCAGGAGGTTTTTACCCCCAGCTCATAGTTTCAGATCTGAGAAAAGTTCCAATTTTTTTTGGGCGGAGTTGAACATATGCTACCGCCGAAACAACTTTCGGGTTCAGAAATTGAAAGTAAATATTCTGAATGTGGCCCTAATATGCCAGGTAAGAATCCCAAATTTAAGAACGTCAAGCATAAGAAGACCCCAACTGGGAATGAAACTGAGATAAGAAAGGCATGGTCTCGGAGGTCAATTTTATTTGACTTGCCTTATTGGAAGAATAACTCGGTGCGCCATGTATTGGATGTGATGCATGCAGAGAAGAATTTCGCCGAACTTATTGTGGGTACTTGCTTGGGGGGAGTCATTCGAAGGATGGAGAAAATGCACGAAAGGACCTTAAATCGTTAAAACTTAGGCCACAACCATGGTTGAAAGAAGATAGTAGGGGAAGGACAATAATTCCCCCTGGTGCGTTTACTTTGACGAGTGGGGAAAGGAAGGTTCTTCTAGACACAATATATAATTTGAAGGGCCCATCTACTTTTTCTTCCAACTTGCAAAGGATTGTGAATTATGCTACTCATGATTTACGTAAGTGTAAGTCCCACGATTGGCATGTGATCATGCAATTTGTTCCTCTATTGTTTAAGCACTGTTTCTCCAAGCACAAGGATTTGCGTAGGGCTATTATGCAAATTAGTATTACCTTCTCCCTCTTGTGTGAGAAGGTAGTGAATCGAGAACACATAGTGACCGCAAAATTGGCTGTAATCGAAGCGATTTATGTATTGGAGAAGTACTTTCCCCCAGCATTCTTTAACATAAGTGTTCACTTGTTGGTACACCTATGTGACGAGGCACTTCTTTGTGGTCCAGTTAGATAGCGGTGGATGTATCCGTTTGAAAGATTGATGAAAATTTTTAAAGATTACGTCACGAATAAGCCATACATTACAGGATCAATTACAGAGGAATACATCACCGTGGAGTCATCAATATATACTCGGGAATATATGCCTGACTCGACCAGCGTTGATGACACTGATGAATTCGTCGATGATGGTGGTCGTGTGATGGGAAAACGAGTGAAATTAATGAGTTTGCAACATGAACAAGTAGCTCGTTATCTATTTGACACACATGAAGACGTCGAAGAATGGAAAAAGTGAGTTTCGATTATTATAATGTTTAACATTATTTTATACGTGATTAATTTTGTAATATGCAGAAAATATGAAGCCTGTGAGAAAAATAAAAGACAAAAAACAATAGTACAATTAGACAGCGAATTTAGGCTGTGGTTGACACAAGAGGTAATTATAATGAAAATAGTCGTTATATAACGTTACATTACACTCAAATTTTATCATTAATATAATTAATTTATCTATATTCTCAGCTCCTAAAGATGGGTGATGCGACATCAAGGCTTGCTCGTCTAGCCACTGGACCCTTGTTCGTGGTACAAGAGTACAAAAAGTATCGATTGAACGGTTACATTTTCGGTGCTAAAGTGTACGAGGAATGTACAAATGTACAGAACTCGGGAATTTCATACAAGGATCTTACTATCTTTTGAGCGAGCGCAAAAGATAAAAACCTCGTTGAAGCTGAAATGACTTACTATGGTGTAATCCAAAATATATTTGAATTGGATTATATAAGCTTCAAAGAGGTTGTATTTTACTGTGACTAGGTAAGAGTTGAGGATAAAAATGCTTGTAAAGTTGATCCTATCACCAATTTGATCATGGTTGACTTGTCCAAGTTGAAGAATAATAACCACGTGAGCGATGAGCCGTTTGTTTGTGCATTTCAAAAGGTTAAGAAAGTGCTTTATTCGGAGTACATCAACAACGAGCCGTGGTCAATTGTCCAACACGATCCAAGGCGTCTAAATAGTAGTGTGGATGACTTGGCTGCTCCTACCGAATATCAATCCATTTTTTATGATAACCCGAATTTGAAACAATTTTTCAATTTGTAATAAATATTTCAATTTGTACCGAAACATCCATTTTTAATGCTTTTAATTGATTTTCACTTTATCATTTTCACTCTTGTGTAGTGTGCGTGTGTGGAGAGGAGATTAATACATAAATATTCCAAATTTCTCGGCACTTATCATTTTAACTTCACTCTTAAAAATACATTAAAAAAAAGAAGATCTACCAATCACCAGTGGCTGATCAAGGATTTTAGTTGAGGGGGAGCAAAATTTATGATAAGTGTCGAGAAATTTGGCGTGGGCACCCCCGAGCTGATATTTGTAGGATAATTTATTATTTTTTATAGGATCAAATGCCAAAAAGTCCCTAAAACATTTTTTAATACACATTTAGTCCAAGTGCTTTTATGTTGTTCCAAAAATTCTCTCAAACACTCATTTAAGTAATATTCTCTTATTTTTAAAGTCCACACTAGAGTCATATTGAGGGACTTTTCAAAACAAATAAAAAGGTTTGAACTAAACGTGTATTAAAAAATGTCAGATGGACTATTTGGTATATGCCCCTTTTTTATGTACACAAATTACATGATGGTGAACATGAGTTAATAACTGCCCGTTGATTGAGTTTATCTTTGATTTATGCAAAATAAAGACATGGACTCTTAATATGGAATGAAGGAGTATACCAAATCAATATTAACAATACCTATTTAATTCGAGACATAACTAATAATATCCATTAATTTCAAGTCCCAAAAAAACAATAGTCAATCATTATGAATAATGTTTAATTAACTTAAAGCCCTAAAATATTTTTTAAAACAACCTTGAAATATAGAATGAAAGCAATTAAACCAATAAACAAACCTAATTTGAATCATTGAGCCAAAATGAACTATAATGCTATATAACATCAAACAAAATAAATAGCCTACTATAAATCTGCTTATTTAGGTCACATTGAAAGCTACAAAAAAAATTAAAATCAACAAATAAGCATCCACTCTTTATTTACATTTTATGTAAGTATTATGCATGTGGTTAATTAATTATGTCTAAAGAATAATTTTTGATAAACCATTGTCGCCATTGTCCAACTAACTATATACAGTAACGCATTTTGAAGAAGAAAAATTAAAATAAATAAATAAATAACAATATGTTGTTTTCCTCAACAAAAAAGCAAAGATGAAAAGTTACCATGAAATGAAAAACAACCGGAGAGAGAAAACGGCTAGGGGCAGAGGAGAAGAATGCCTGGGGGCGGAGGAGGAGAAAAACTCCTAGGGGCGGAGGAGAATAACGCCTAGGGGTCGGAGGAGGAGAAGACCGCCTGGGGGAGGGGCGGAGCCTGGGTTTGATAGGAAGATGAAGCTAGGGGTGCGCCCGGGGGGGAGGGGGTTGCCGGTGTAGGTATTGTAAATGTGAGAGGGTTTTGTTTTTTTTGTTTTTTTGGGGTGGGAGGTTAAAGTGTGAGTGGGAGATGAAAAGAATTAGTGGTGGGAACCAATTTTTTTTAGCCATCTTATTTGGTATATCTTTAGATACACTAAATATTTACCGTCTTATTTGGTTTACTTTATAAGACGGATATAATTAATTGTATCAAAAAGTGACCTTTTTTTAGACGGATATAATTAGTAGTCTCAAAAAATAATAGTTTTTGAGACTGTTAATTATATCCGTATAAAAAAATTTGTTTTAAAGACTATATTTTGTCTGTCTCAAAAAATATGATTTTAAAAGCAACTTTTTTTTGTAGTGGTTGCCCAGGTCTTCGTGGACGACATAGTCTTTAAATCCACGTGCTCCCAGCATGCTCACCACTTTGAGGATGAGATGAAAAGTTAGTTTGAGATGAGAATGGTAGGTGAGCTTACTTTCTTCCTTAGTCTCCAGGTTCGTCAGCTAGAGGATGAGATGTTCATCTCCGAATCCAAGTATGCTAGAGACCTAGTGAAGAAATTTGGTTTAGAATCCACTAAGAATGCACGTACACCTATGAGTACTACTATCAAGCTTAGTAAGGATACTTCAGGCAAGTACGTAGAGCAAACCTTGTATCAGAGTATGATAGGTAGTCTTCTCTATTGTTTGTCAGTCGTCCCGACATCGCCTTTAGTATTGGAGTCTGTGCGCGATATCATGCGTCCCCGAAAGAGTCACACTTACTCGCTCTAAAATGTATTATCAAATACGTGAGTGGGACTCTCTCCTACGGTATTTGGTATTCCTTTGATACCGATGACCATTTGACCACCTATTCGGATGTCGATTGGGCTGGGAATGTAGATGGTTGAAGGAGCACTTCTGAAGGGTGTTTTTACTTTGGTTCTGCTCTTGTCTCCTAGCTGAGCAAGAAGCAAAACTCCATCTCTTTGTCCACTACGGAGGTTGAGTACATCGCCGCCGGGAGTTGTTGCACGCAACTCTTTTGGATGAAGAAAATGTTGGAGGATTATGGGATTTCACAGGACACCATGACTATCTCATGTGATAACACGAGCGCGATACACATATCTCGCAATCCAGTCCAACATTTGCTAACAAAGGACATCAGGATACGCGAGCACTTTATACGACAGTTAGTTTAGGAGAAATTCGTATCCCTGAGTTTCGTACCCACTGACCTTCAGTTAGCTGATATTTTTACGAAACCTTTAGATGCCCTTAGATTTGATAGTCTTAGGAAGTCTTTAGGGATTTGGACAGTGGACTGAGGGGTTTGTTCATCTCTAGGATAGGATGCATTGTCATATTCATATCATATGATTCATATTGCTAGTTTGTATCATTTGTATTAATTTTTTTGCTTTTCTATTTTTTTGCTTTTCTATTAAAAATCCAAAAAGATTTTCTTTTTATAAAATTTTAGAAAAGCACAAAAGGATTTTTGTATTTTTGTTTACACCTTTTATGGGTGAGCATTTAAGATAGCCGAGTCACACCTTTCATTCCATTTTCCATGTGACTATTTGATAGTGATTTGAGACGCTACAACATTGCATCCATGTGCTTTACATTGTTTGGAGTCTTTGAGATGTGATTAGTGATATCTTTCTATATGTTTGGCTCCTTATCTCCTTTATTGCACACATGCACAGTTTTATTTCATTTATGTACTTGTCTATCACATATTGGCTTGAGTGCTTCCATCTCAATTCTGTCTATACAACGAACCATATGTGATAAAACCTGATAAGATTGGAATGCATGTAAAAAACCATTTGGTGAGATTGTGTGGTTTTTTAAAACGGTGAAGGGATACGAAAGATTCTGATATATCCTTTACGATTAAGCCACCGTTTAAATTGGACCTAAAAATTGAGGAATTTTATTATCCAGGGTCTAATAGGTTAAAAAGAGCTCGAAAAAAATTTAAAGGCAATAAAAAGAAATTCATGCCAATTATGGGCCATTTAGGTTTTTGCTCCAATTATCCAAAGTTTGAGAATTTAGATTACCTCTAAAAGAAAATATATATGAGGGAGTTTGGTTGGAGAATTTAAACGGGTTTGCACTTCCTTGAAAGTCCTGAAAAAGCATTAAATCGTTTTGGACTTTATTGGTGTGGAAATCGCTTTGAGCTTTGATTTGCTGATTTGATTGAGTCAATGTCTCATATTTCCATCTTTTTACACGTAAGGAAGATGTTGAGTTCATTTGTTAGGAGTATCCGATATTCATTGTGCACATATGTCATGTTTGTATGCATTGATTTTCCTATCGAATTTGATCACACCCCTACATTTACGCTATCATTGACTTAGTTGTTTTTTTTTATTCATGGTGTGATTCTTTGTTGTATATTTTGTGTGAAATTTTTTAAACAATTCAAAAATAGAAATTTCATTAGCTTGTGACATTTTCCATATTTATGCTTCTCATATCTGTGTATTTGGGGACATCATAAAAAGGGGGAGAATGAATTATGGGGGAGAATTTTTGTGTTGATTTATCAATGATTTGCTGACGCTTAATTGATCTTTGATTTTTGCATATCATTATATTTCAAACTGTTACTTATCACGGGTATCTGCTTTATCTCATGTGTGTAGGTACAAAGTTGATAATTATTGGATTTCTCACCCTGATAAGAAAAGCTTTGGGAGTTTCTGAAGAGCTGAAGATTTGAAGATGTTGAAGTTTGGTTGACGACATGTCATTTAGTATTCTCAATTTGAGGGTTTAATGGGGATATTATCTTGTATGTCATTTGATTGCATAATTCGTATTTTTTATGTATGTACCGACATAGACATAGGGTGAGATTTATGAGGACATGAGTTTATAAATGTCCGGGATAGAATCTAGGAATTTTCTGTTTGTCCTAGATCGCAGTATGTATGTCTGATACCACTACATTCGGCACATCTACACAATCATCCTCAACGGCCTTGATCCGAATCCATGCATCCATCATCTTTACATGTGCATCATGCTACATGCGACGTGCTACTCATCTATTCCCACTACTCCACTATGCATTATTGGTATAATGATTTATTAGCGTTGTTTATATTTGCATAAATATTTGGGAATTTTTTAGAAAATATTTTTTGAAGCCTGAATTATTTTTTATCAAAAACAAAAAATTTCTAAGTGTAGAAATGGACTGCCTCGGTCGACGAGCTCATTCAAATGAGTTCACACTATCGTTCGAGTGACATAAGCATGTCGCGCGATCTCGTTCGAGCGACAGCAGTCCTTCATTCGAGCGACATGCCTATGTCGTTCGAGCGACATGCCTATGTCGTTCGAGAGACGCCGCCACCTCGATTTTTGTATAAATATCTGGCTTCATTCTACACGTTTTTCAAGTCTTTTTCGCACACAAGTTTCGGCGTTTTCATAACCCAGAAAACAGACTTCATCTTTTAAGCTTTTATACCTTATTTATTCACATAAACACTCCCATATATGTATATGAATCTTTAAACCTTCAAGAGGATCATTTTTACTCATCTGGAGTATTTTGTGGAGAAGTCGTCTTCTTCTTCATTACTGCCCACCTGGAGTTCTTGCAGGAGATTCCAGCCGACGACATCGGAACCGACACCTGAGGGTATTTCGTATGTCACTCTTGTTTCCATTGTAATTCGTGTAATCCGTTTATTACAAATTACAATGAAAATAAAAAGGGTTTTCCCCTTTGGGGGATTTTTCCTCACTTGTGTGTTTTGTTTGTGATTGACTATTGTTCCATGATCATATTGATTTCAATCACACCTAGATGCATGTTTTAGGATTTAATTTGAAAAACTGAGTTTAATTAAATAATTTTCTTATTCGAAGAAATGCGCACTCTTCACCATTCAATCCCATTTTAATTATACATAGGCCACAAGAACAATTCAAAATATACAACCATCCATTATATTAAGTCCACGACCAATATGCATGCTAATTATAGGGGAAGGAGGTACAATATTGGGTACGGGCATCAAAGACACTCCTGTCCTATTTGTTCCCCTTAGATGGAAGTGATGGTCCAAATAATGGAGAAACGTGGCACTAATATCCAGAGTGTAAGCTCGCAAGGTCGGATTTCCCAATAAATGCTGGGGAATCCTCCAAGTAAGACCATCTGTAAACTTGAGGACCCTTTTCTTCTCGGTTTTCACCTCGTTCAGCACAAAGTTTTCCAGGCGAGTGCACTCTTCCTCGTACTCGACCATAATCTGGAACTCCTAAGAAAGATCTAGGAATATCCTCCTCATCTCCGTCTAAATTGGCGACAGAAAGAAATTGTAGTCAAACCGCACCCACAACTCCTTTGTCGTCATAGTATCTCTCTCCTACAACGTGGTAACCGAGTCCCACCACTGTAAAGTTGCCCCGGCAAACTTAAAGATAGTTAGTTTCTATTTTTGAGTGTTACTACACTCAACCCTATGAAAATTTCTCTGAATATCCTTCTTCTAAAGGCTAGCTGTAACCATATCTGCACTCTCCAGAACTCCAGTAGATGGTCTTTCTGGAAGGCCTTTCTAACTCACTCCCAAACTAATGGCATCGGGTGATCCTAAACTAGAGCTTCCACTGGTGGTTATGGTTGTTCTTGGGGAAAATATTGTGCTAGGGTGGTCATAGTGCAATTAATCGCCTTCGCGACTATAGCTGCGACCTCTGTTGCAGTCACAGTTCCCTGAGTGGCCTGTGGTCCGACTGAGCCTCCCCCTCTTTGGCGCTCCTCGCGAAACAAGCTGGTCTAACTCTCCTGGAGTGTGGCATTTGAAACCAAACAAAAGTTTTATAATATTGACTTCAAACATAAATAATAGTAGAAGAATGTAAACGCATATTATAAAACAGCAGTCCTAATCATAGGGTTGTATACCAAAGAAAAATAACGCTGACAATCTAGCAAGCTTGCACTGATCCTAAGGGCACTAGAACCTAATGCTCTGATACCAACTGTGAGAACCCACCCATTCTAATACCGAGTGGCCAATCATCTACTAAAATAAAATATGAATCTCAGTATGGTCCCATTCTCAGCATCACTATCGCAACAAGCAATATAAAATAATACATATAAAATTATACATTAAATGAATAGAATAAACACCATGTATAAATAAATAATAAAATTGAACTTAATAAACCATCGGTCTGAGAACACGCTATATGGTTGACTTACTTGAGTCAGTTTTAGATAAGAGTTCCAACTAGTTTGGATATGATGATAAAATAGATTAGATTCCTTTTGAGCAATCTTGTCCATGGTTTGAAAGCTTCAAAAACATTGATTTTATCCAAGACATCCTCTCTACCAAAAAGGGAAGTAAGATATTGCACTAAATGTACTATAGGACACAAATCGCATTTTAGTGTGAGTGTGTGCGCGTGTATTTAAATATTTTTAGGAATTTTTTAAACATTTTTAAAACATTAAGAATAATGTTTTTAAAAATTAAAAATAATGGTTTTAAAGTGTTGTGGGATACAATTGAAACACTTTTATTCCTTTAAACCTTCCCAGTGTAGAATATAAAATCAGCTGAGACTATTGGGGTAGAAACTTATATTCTATAAAAAAACAAAAACACACGTTTATTAACTGTCCTCATTTACCCCACGTGTTGTCCCCCTGTTGGTACATTGTGTGTTTCTTCCATGTCACAGTTTAGTGTTCCATTTTTAACTATTAGGTCACACATTATTAATGATCTGCATGTTATCTTAACTGATCCTTGTGACACTAGAACTGACCAATACGAGAGTGAGATTGTGTAGTCTTTTTATGACCCTTGGATTAGAATTCAAATAGTCAAAACAATCCCATCCATTCAAACTCAATGATAGTCCAGAACCTTCCTTGATTAGTATAAATAAGACCCATAGCATCATCATTAGATAACTTTTGAGATTTCATCCATTTTTAGAGAAAAAATAGAGATAAGAGAGAGTAGAGAGAGAAAAGAGAAAGGATATATATATATATATATATATATATAGAGAGAGAGAGAGAGAAAATTAAAGTCTGAGATATCAAAATCATATGTTTTCTCATAATACACAAAATCAAACACCTTCCCTATTATATAAAAATCATAAAACCTTCAATTGAGAGTTAGATCTTTAGGTTTTTCTTGAGAGTTTGGGTGTTTTGCAAGTCTGAAGAAACTCCTCATAATCTCTCTTAGGAACCTAGTCTCACTGTAAATATCACTTTTCTTCTTAGAAATTGTGAGAGATACTCAGAGATACATTTCACGTAGTATTTTAGGGTTTATTTTACCTTTTTCTTGTTGGATCTGGTTCTCTTTTTTTATATCATTTTAGATCAATTTGTAGTTTTAATTTCCTTGAAAAGGAGACTTCCAAAATAGTCATTAGTTTAGATCTGAATTTCTATTTAGAAAAACTCAGTTTCATAGTTTGTGAAATTATTTTGTGTAGAAAATAAGTGTTTGAAACATTTGATCTAATTTTAGAAAGATTAATTTTAGATCTGAAATATTTCTTTTCTTCAGAAGTCTAATTTTCAAAGATAACTGAAATCTCTGCATTTCATATAGACTTTTGTAATTCATTAGGATTGGTCTGTATAAATTTATTGAGACATGTGAGTAGCATTTTTGTATGTGTTTTTTGCACTTCATAGTCACTACACTCTCACACGAACACCTAGAGAAAGTGTGGTTTATTTGAGGGATTTTGTGTAGATTAAGTCCATTAAAAAAGGAGCAAGGATTAACACAAAGGAACTTCCAGGGAGATCAAAGACAGAACAGAATTACCTTGGAGGAGATTTTATGCTCGTGTAGGTATATTTATATTCTTTTAGCTTAGGATCTTGTGTGCATGTTTTAAGTGCTTGTAAATCTTGTATATCTTGTTTATAGTGGATTTTTTTGTTTGTGGCATAGAGGTAACCGTGGATGTTTTCCCTAATTTGGGATTTTACCACGTCAAAAATTACCATGTCAAACTTACTGTTCGTATTCTTACTGCTTATATGGCGTGGTTTCTAATCAAAGAATTCGTATAGGTTTTTTTTATCTTAAAAGCTTAAGGTAATCTATCTAATAAATCTAACATCCAACTCAAATTTGTTTTTACACATCTTGTGTAGTGATTTAAAAAGGAGTTTCATCAAACGAGTTTATTCTGGAGTTTAATTAATATTTAACTTTTAATTAAAGACTTATTTAAATTTTTTTCAAGTGGTATCAGAGCGGGTTTATCAAAACATTTTTATCCTGAAACACCAGAAACTGCTTTTGAAATCAATTTTTGAAAAATGGATGAGAAATATGAGAAGTTAGGTAACTTGACCCGTCCACCCTCTTTCATGGAAACAACTTCCCTTACTGAAAAGTAAGGATGATTGCATTCATCCAAGGGACTCTGGGTGATGACATGTGGGATATGATTGAAAATGGTTACGTACACCCAACTAAGCCTTTGTCTGAAACAAACTCTATAAGAATTAAGAAAAACCTTAGTGAGTTTACCAAAGAAGAAAAAAAGATGTCAAAGGAAAGAATTGCATTTTTATTTCCATTAATGAGCATGAATTTAAACGCATATCTCTCTACTCTACTTCCAAGGAAGCCTGGGACTTACTAGTCACCGCCCATGAGGGTGATGAATGTGTTAAAGCTGAAAAAACTCAAATGTTAGTCTAGCAATACAATACCATCATTATGGATGATAATGAGTCATTTGATGACTTTTATATAAAGTTAACAGACATTGTCACAAAATTGAATGCAATTGGAATAACCTATGATAGAAAGGAAATTGTTCTTAAAATCCTTAGATCATTGCCTGCTAAATTTGACAATAGACGGTATGCCATAGAAGAAATGGATGACCCAAACCTGACTCCTAAATTACTAAGTAGTAAACTAAGAATTATAGAGATGGAGTTGGAGTATAAAAAATAAAATGACTACTCAAAACAGAAGATCCTCTCAATTCAATGTTATCTTTTCATCCCAAGTGATTATTTCTGAAATGAACCCACTGGACTTTAACATTGACCTTAGTGAAGACTGTGATTTAGATCACTTGGATAACTAGATATCTCTTATGAGCAAACATTTTAAGAAAATCATTAAGTTTAAAAACTCTATGGCCTCTAAACGAGGCAAATCTGATTATCAAAGTAATCAAAACCACAGACCTCGTGAAAAAATGATGACAAATAGACAAATGACAATAATATCCCCAAGACTGACATTCGAAATGTCAAATGTCATCAATGTGGTAAAATGGGATATTTTGCAAATAAGTGCTGAGTTAAACTTAACAATAACAATGCTAGGGCTAATTTGTGTAAGACTTGGGACGACTCAAGTGTTTCTGACAAAGATGAAACTGAGTCAACCCAGTTTGATGAGTCATTCATGTCATTTTATGCCAAGATTATATATTTTAATGATAATTCATGCCTACCTAGTGATGAGTGTATTATGCATGTTGATATTGATGTCACACATTCTAGTGATATTGATATACCTACTATTGTTAATAATGAGGTAGATAATCCTTGGTTATGAGTGAGTCAAACTGCAAATATTGTTGATGAATAGAATGTGTGTGTGAGTCCCATAACACAAAATGAATCGATAAGGGACACTACACATAATGCACTTAGTGAGTTCGATCATGACCTGCCTAATATTCTGGAGCTATAGACCAAAACTCTTAAAAAGAGTGCCAACCTTGATAAAATGGTTAAGCAATTGACTGAACGTGTTGAATAGCTTAGTAAAACTATTAGGAAGAACACAAAAGATTACACTACAAAGGGCCTTGCTCATGAAATAGAGACAAAAGAGTTTTCATTAAAATTGAAAGACCTATCTGAGAAAAACGTTATTTTAGAGGAAAAATATAAGAATAACTTAATTGAATGGGAAGAATCCAAACAGAAGGTTTCAAATGTTTTTAAAATTCCTACATTTTGAAACTCAAAGTAAGATAAATTCTGAAGATAAATTTGTCTTAGGTTTTAGAGAAAAAGTTGTGACTAACAAAACGACTGTATCTCCTGAAAATGTCATTTTTGTAAAAGAAGGCCAGAATTTTTAAAAATCTCATAAAGGAATTTACAATGTCAATGTCTCTAAGGCAATGCAAAATCAGTGTAATCAACAACCAAAACCTAGTGGAAAAGCTAAGTATGTATATCATCTGTAAGAGACCTTGGACAAAATAATAAGACTTGTGGTAATTGGACTACCCTATCTTACAAGACAAAACTTATTTTTAAAAACTTTAGTGATAAAGGCAAGCCTACATCGCAATAGAGTTGCTCTTATTACGATGTCTACGGGCACACCATTATTGAGTGTTTTCAAAAGAGACTGTATACACCTACATATCAAAACTTTAACTATTCGAGAAAGAGATACGAATGTTCTCCCAAAGAAGACCACACATAACTCTAACTAGAAAAAGAAGAAAGGGGGACCTAAAATTAAGAAGAAATCATTTAAAAAGATCTTTCAGCCCTTTTCTAAATCTAAGGGCAACAAAAATTTTAAAACCAGACCCATTTGGATAAGAAAAGATGACTTATTTCCCCAGCTCAAGTGCAATGTGGTGATAAAAACTTTTAAGGCCCAACGCACCTCAGTTGTATGGTATTTGGATTTCGGGTGTTCTAAATATATGACCAGAGACGAAATAAAATTAACAAATAAGACAAACTTCCATGGAGGTAGTGTCCTATTTGGAGATGACGTTTCATCTCAGATCATATGTGAACATTGTGTGAAGAAGGGCTCCTTGCTTTAGATGAAGTCTTATAAGTTAAAGGTCTTAAGGCTAACCTATTAAGTATATCTCAATTTTATCATTCCAATCATACATTTGCCTTCTCAAAAACCAACAGGAAAATTTTGAATGAAGAGGGTAATTGTATCCTTTCAGGAAACAGGACTGCGAATAACTGTTACAAAGTGATTCCAAAGACTGAATCTTGTAAGATCGCTAGATTAGAGGACTCTGATTTATGGCATAACAGATTGGGACACATAAATTTTGATAACCTTCATAGGTTAAGATCCCAAGATATATTTAGAGGTTTACCTAAAATAAAAAATAATTCTAACTTTGTTTGTGGTCCCTACCAAGTGGGGAAGATGAGTAAATATACTCATAAGAAAGTTAAAGACATTTTAACCTCGAAGCCTCTAGAACTTCTCCATGTGGACATTATGGGTACTTCTTAAACGGTCAGCCTATATGGTAACAGTTATATTTTAGTTATGATGGATGACTAAACACGATTTACCTGGGTCGCTTTTATAAAAAAATAAGTCTGACACCTTCCGTGAGTTCTTAAAGATTCTGTTAAAAATTGAGAACGAGAAGGATACCCAGGTATGTATTATTAGAAGTGATAGAGATGGAGAGTTCAAAGACTCAGGTGTTACAGAATATTGTATAGGTAATGGGTACAAACACGAGTTTAGTGCACCTAAGACACCTCAGCAGAATGGCATTGTTGAACGTAAAAATAGGACTATACAAGAGATGGCTAGGGTGATGTTGCATATAAAATTCTGCCAAAATACTTTTGGGTTGAAGTTGTACAAAATCCGTGTTACATTATTAACCGTTTATACCACAGGAAAAATATCAAAGAGACGTCATATGAACTATGGTACAATGGAAAGCCTAACTTAAAATATTTTCAAACCTCCAGGAGTGTTTTCTATGTCTGCAAAGATAGAGAACATCTTTCAAAATTCTATACCCGGGGTGATAAAGCTATTTTTTTGGGTAATTCTCAAACTAGTCGGTCTTATGAAGTGTATAATCTTCGTACCAATGTCATTATCGAGTCTATTAATGTAATTGTAAATGATAATAGCGCAGAGAGTCGTGACAGTCAAACAGTGGTTCTGGATGAGTCTAAAAATATTTTTACCGTTGATTCTCCTGAGATATCTGATTCACTGCTACCTAAGGTCCCTGTCGTACCAACCTGTGTTTTTAAGGACCACCTTCTCGAAAAGGTTATCGATAACCCGTTTGAGCCCATGATAACGAGATCCCAACTTCAACATGTGGCTACTTTTGCATGTTTTTTTCTGTAGTAAAACCCAAAAGTATAAACGATTCCCTATCTGACTCATTCTATATTAATTCCATGCAAGAAGAGCCTGTTTAGTTTCAAAGTCATGACGTTTGGTATCTCGTCCCGCGACCTCAGGACAAGAAGGTTATAGGCACCCGTTGGATTTTTAAAAATAAAACTAACAATAATGGGGAGGTAATTTTAAATAAATCTAGGTTAGTAGCATAAGGATACTCTCAGATAAAAAGAATAAACTTTGACAATATTTTTGCCCATGTCACGAGACTCTTGTCTGATCGTCTCCTCCTTACCATATCTTGTCATTTATAATTCAAACTTTTTCAAATGGATGTCAAATCCATCTTTTTGAACGGTATTTTTACAGGGGAATTATACATAGAACATCCTAAGGTATTTGTAGATCCCTCATTCCCTAACCATGTCTTTAGACTTAAGAAGGATTTATATGTCCTAAAGAAACCTCCTGGAGCCTGGTACGAGCACCTCCCGACCTTTTTAGTCAATAAAGGGTTTGAGCGAGGTGGCAACGACCAGACATTGTTTGTCAGGAAGATAGAACATGATCTCTTAATTGCAAAAGTTTACTTAGACGATATCATATTTGGTTCCACCTCCCCTCATCAAGTAAAGGATTTTTCCAATATAATGCATTCTGAATTTCAAATGTCTTTAATGGGGGAATTAGAGTATTTCTTAGGATTACAAGTCAGACAGTGTAGTGATGGTCTATTCATAACTCAATCTAAGTCTGGTAGTGATGTTGTTAAAAAGTTTGGGCTTGATAATTCTTAAGCAGCACGTACACCCATAAGCATGTCCACAAAATTATCCAAGGAAGAAAATAGGGCAGGCGTTGACTCGACTTTATATAGAAGTGTGATAGGGAGTGTATTATACCTTAATGCATCTAGATCGGATATATCCTTTATTGTGTGTGTCTATTCTTGAAAGCAATGCACACCTAAAGAAACTCATATGCTATGTGTTAAACGAATAATTAATTACACTAAAGGCACTTAAATTTAAATATTTGGTACACAAAGGACACCACTAGTTCCATAATTGGCTACACTGATGCCGACTGGGCGGGATGTTCAGATAACGGTAAAAGTACGTCTAGCGCCAATTATTATATAGGAAACAATATAGTAGGCTGGAGTGGTAAAAAATAGAACTTCACATCCCTTTCGATAGGCGAAGTTGAATACATTGTTGAGGGTAGTTGTTGTGCCCATTTTTTATGGATCAAACAAATGCTTAGTGATTATGGTATCATTGAAGAGAAATGGAGTATGTATTGCGATAAATATATCTAAAAATCTTGTACAACACTCACGAACTAAGCACATTAAGATTAGACATCATTTTATTCTTGAGCTTGTAGAATCCAAAGAACTTGATATTGAGTATTTAAACACTGAAAAGAAATTAGTTGACCTATTCACAAAACCTTTAGACAATATTAGGTTTAAATCCCTAAGAAAATTAATAGGGATGCTCGTCTTTACTAATCAATTTTGCATAATTGTCATAACCTCGGCATTTTCACGCTAATAACTGATTTCTGAGGATTTGGGGCATGGACGTTTCACAAATGACTAAAGACACCTCCTTAATCTATTTAATGTAGGAGACCCTTGAATTTGTTCTTGTTTATGACTTAATTTGTGTAGAATAAAATCTTTATATATCCATGTTCTATATATTTCTCTTACGCCATTGTATATTTGAGAATAATCGGGGGAGAAATACTTAATTGACCGCCTTTATATTTATAGATCTTGACTCAACTAATATGCCTATTGAGTATTTTTATTTCAGGCATTTCAGATCAGATTGTATAGCTTTCCTTATTTAGGGTAATGGTTTATATAATAGTTGAGTTACGTATTTTTTTCTTATTTTCGGTTATAGGATGGGAAAGGGTAAATAGCTCTTTTCTATAGGAAATCTAGGGTTTTTAGTTTTTTAACCCACGCGTACAGGTTACTCAGGGGAATTTTGTCTCCAATATCCAAAGGGGGAGATTGAGAACACACTATATAGTTGACTTACTTGAATCTGTACCATATAGGAGTTTCAACTAGTTTGGATATGGTGACAAAATAGGTTAGATTTCTTTTGATCAATCTTCTTAATGGCTTGAAAAGCTTCAACAACATTGATCATGGCCAAGACATCCTCTCTACCAAAAAGGGAAGTAAAATATTGCACTAAAAACACTATAGGACGCAAATCATGCATATTTTAGTGTGAGTGTGTGTACATGTGTTTAAATGTTTTTAGGAATTTTTTAAAACATTTTTAAAACATTTAAAATGATTTTTTAAACATTCGAAATAATGGTTTTAAAGAGTTGTGGGCTAAAATTGAAACACTTAATTCCTAAAAAACATCCCAGGGTAGAATATAAAATCGGTAGAGACTATAGGGGCAGAAACTTTTTTTCTTTAAAAATAAAAAACTCCCATTTTTTAACTATCCTCATTACCCCATGTGTTGTCTCCCTGTTGGTCCATTGTGTGTTTCTTCCCTCTCACAGTTTAGCATTCCATTTATAACCTTTAGATCACACATTATCAATGATTTGCATGTTATCTTAGCTGATCCTTGTGATGCTAGAACTAACCAATAGGAGAGTGAGGTTGTGCAATCCTTTTATGACCCTTGGATTAGAATTCAAACAGTCAAAATAATCTTAGCTGTTCAAACTCAAGAATCGTCCAGAACCTTCCTTGAGTAGAATAAATAAGACCCATAGGGTTAGCATTAAAGAACTTTTGAGAGTTAGTCATTTTTTAGAGAAAAAAAAGAGAGAAGAGAGAGTTGAGAGAAAAGAGAAAGGAAAGAGAGAGAGAGAGAGAGAGAGAGAGAGAGAGAGAGAGAGAGAGAGAGAGAGAGAGAGAGAGAAACTAGATTCTGAGATATCCAGATCATACATTTTCTCCCAAAACATAAAATCAAATGCCTTACCTAATATATCAAAACCAGAAAACCTTCGATTAGGAGTTAGAACTTTAGGTTTTTCTTGAGAGTTTGGGTGTTTTGCAAGTTTGAAGAAACTCTTCATACTTGATCTCTCTTAGGGACCCAACCTCACTGTAAATCACACTTTTCTTCTTAGAAATTGTGAGAGATACTCAGAGATACATTTCACGTAGTATTCTGGGGTTTCTTTTACCTTTTTTAATTGGATCTAGTTCTCTTGTTGTATATCATTTTAGATCCATTTCTCGTTTTCAATTTTCTTAAAAAAGAGACTTACAAAACATTCATTAGTTTAGATCTTAAGTTTTGTTTCCAAAAACTATGTTTCACGGTTTGTAAAATTATTTTGTGTATAAAATAAGGTTTTGAAACATTTGATCTAATTTTAGAAAGATTATTTTTATATCTGAAATATTTCTTTTGTTCAAAAGTTTGATTTTTAAAGAAAACAAAATCTCTGCATTTCATATAGACTTTTGCAATTCATTAGAATTGGCATGTATAAGTCTATTGAGAGATGTGAGTAGCATTTTGCATGTGTTTTTTGCACTTCACAACCACGAAACTCTCATACGAACACCTAGATAAAGTGTGGTTCATTTGAGAGATTTCGTGTTGATTGAGTCCATCAAAGAAAGGAGCAAGGATTACGCAAAGGAACTGCCAGGGAGGTTAACGCCAGAACAGAATTACTATGGAGGAGATTTTATGCTCGTGTAGGTGTATTTCTATTCTTTTAGCTTACGATCTTATGTTCATGTAAGTGTTTGTAAATATGGTATATCTTGTTTATAGTGGATTTTCTGGTTTGTGGCATATAGGTCACCGTGGATGTTTTCCCTAATTTTGGGATTTTACCACGTTAAAAATTAACGTGTCAGACTTTCTATTCTTGTTTTTACTACTTATATGGTGTGGTTTCTAATCAAAGAATTAGTATAGGCTTTTATCTTAAAAACTTAAGGTAATCTATCTACCAAATCTAACATCCAACTCAAATCTACTTTTACACATCCTGTGTAGTGATTTAAAAAGGAGTTTCATCAAACGAGTTTATTTCGGAGTTATTTAATATTTAACTTTAGTTAAACACTTAGTTAATGATTTTTCACGGTCACTAAATAGTAAAATCCACTAAATAAAACTGATAAATAAAATAGTATCTTGGCATAAAGTTAACTCATATCCATATACGGGCAACACGCTCAAAAGGAAAACTGGAATAAAATGAGATCCTATCTAGATAGAATAAGCTTGGGTGGCTAAGTCAAATCCTGTAGCATCCACGGCTACTACCAGCAAGAAAAGGATCTATCCCTACAGTCTCGGTTGATGTTGCTGCACACTTGGGGTATAAAAAGGAAAACAAAAAAAATAATTGCCCATGGGTCTAATCCCGAAAATTTGAAAATTATTTATGAGTAATTAATTTATTTAAATCGATAAAATTTTTAGTGTATTACTCTAATAATAACCGGTCGCACTCACATAAAAATAAAGAATCACCTCTCAATTACAGTGTGCACCTGATGTGTTCATTTATTATCCTAATTAAACTACCCAGTCTAACTTGGACACATAACTCCTATCCAAGCCCAATCTCGCTAATTATCTCTGTTAGCTAAGTTTAAATTGCCTTCACTAAGTATATGTTATTAAACAATATTGTACAACACATGTGCTATAGATACATATTCACACAATACTTATAACATGGCTACACTCGTGCTTTAAGTAGATATATACACTATATCATATAAACATACATATATATCACACGTTATATATGTATAACTGAATCCCCAGAGTATGGACTTCGAGGATACATCCCTCGTATTCTATCAAGCTCTAGGCATCATGCATGACACTGAGCCACCAGGTCAAAATCTCACCACTAAACCCAAACGTAAACACATACAGTGGAGGCAGTCATAGATATATGTTCGAGGTTCGCAATAATACCACATTGAACCCAACCAGACTTTAAACCAATACATATCCTCACACATGGATAGTGGCCATGCAACATTCCTATAACCCCAGAGAATCAATCTAACACCTACTGGTCAACGCTAGGGTGGACTACCCACTACGTGCAGCCTCCTATTATAGCACTACCGAGTAGGTATATTCAATATAAACAAGTATCATACACACATACATATAAATACACGTCACTCTAATATGTATATCTTTATAATGTACTGAGCTCATATGCATATCCCCTCGTGCACTAATCTCCCAGTCCTGATGTTCGAACTAACTTCCCAATTAATTACCAAAATGTTCACTCACTTAAATTCTTGGTTCTCCTCACCCTAACCCATATTTTTGTTGACCTATCATGCAGACAAAATACTGGAAAGAATTTCCAAGTAATCACACAGTACCCCAAGTAATCCCAAATACTTGGGATTACATGGGATGCAATATTACTTGGGATTCGGGATTAATTAAATGTTATCATCAATTATTCATCAATTCAAATCAAAGACTAATTATGATCTACATCCCTTAATTAATCAATCAGAGTTTCAACCTTCAAATCTTTAAATCCCAATTTTTTATCATTAAGTACGAAAGTGATTAACTGCATACAAATGTAATTTAAAGTAACTAACTACTTGCCTTAGAGGATTTAATTTCAAATTCTCTATTTTTGTGATGGGTTGAATCCGGAGATGGGTCCATCTCTTCTCTTTTTCAAGCCCTTCTCTCTTTTCTTCCTCTTTTTCTCTTCTCTTGAACATTTTCTCTAACTCAATTACGCACAACGTCAAAGGTAGGCTTCCATCCACATTATCTACCTTTAAATACCTCCAAAATACGCCCTGGTCCCCTTTTTTCCTTAACCCCTAGGTGTAAAAAGACCATCCTACCTTTATACGGATCCTGCTATGTCTAAAAATTCCCTAGAACCCAATCATAACATCTGGGCACCTATTATGAACTATTTTTACCATTTCCAGATCATCGGCATACTGAAAAAGGCCATTCGACTCCCTAAACTATAAATATGCTAATATTTTATTAACTGGACCCAACACAGGCGTACCGCATTCGTTACCCATAAATATAACAATCCGTCGATGTAACTCTTTATCGACATATCAAGATAAATCGTCGTTTTCATTCATTTGCGACATATAATAAATCACATATATTTATTTATCACAAGCAGGTAAGTAGTAATAATAATAATAATAAATAGTGATCCTTTAGCTTACAAACTAATATTTATTGAAGCCCAATTTAATTTTCCCCAATTAAAGTAATAATTATAAGAACATAAAAATTAAATAATAATAATAATAATAATAATAATAATAATAATAATAATAATAATAATAATAATAATAATAATAATAATAATAATAATAATAATAATAATAATAATAATAATAATAATAATAAAAGTACAGGGTATTACAAGATTGACAACACAAGTTCCCACACTTGTAAGCGCGTGCATAGGGTTATTGATGATATTTAAGACCAATTTCAAATCTCAATTGAGCTGAGGTGGAAGCTAAATTCAAATGGTAAACTTTTTACTACCTCGGCATGTGAATTGATTCACAGTATAAAGTGTGAGCAACTCAGTATTAGGAGAATTTGGGATAAAAAGATTCTAATTAAAACCTAAATTTTTGTGTGGAATATGTTGTATAAGATTATCCCCCTATATTATGCTAGTATGAATTTGAGAATTCCTTGTTTTTCTAAATGCCATTCTTGTATAGATGGCCATGTTGAAGACTTTGATAATTTATTTGTCTTGAGTGACAGTTCTATCCAAATTTGGTCCTATTTTATAAGCATATTGGGTATTAGAGGTGACTGCACCTTGCTTCGAACTACTGTTATGGGCTTGTGAATTAAATCAGGTTGGCTTCGTATTGTTGGTTCTCTTGGCAAATTGATTGCCTCATTGGTTTGTTGGCATATTTGGATTTCTCGAAATAAAAGCCTTTTTGACGGAGTCCCTATGAAATCTAGAGAGATTATTTTTCAGATCAGAAGACACATCTCAAATATTTTTAATGCTTTTCCTTTAAAGTTACAAATCTTGGGGGAATACCACAATTTGATACACGATTTGTCTATAACTGTTTCTTAATTTCTCACTTTGGTTTCTCTTTCGAGTTACTCATGCTTTGTAAGCCGCGGTGAAGGGGATTTTCCATATCATTTTTATATATATCTTCCGTAAACAAAAAAGAGGTTTAGTCAAGATATTATGTCTTCCAAATTGAGGTAAGAAATAACTTTCTTCATCACTTATTCCATGCAATTTATTTATGATTCATTGCTATGTTAAATCAAATTGGGATTAGTCACATGCTAGATTGAGATCTCAAGCATATTCATAGAAAAATCGTAGTTTTAATGATGTTAAATTATTATAAGTGATGGCATATATTGTAGTATTGATTTAATATAGTGAATTGCGGGTTTAGGGTTGACCTTTGATGATTGCAATCCATTTTTAATGATTAATCATGCAAATAAGATGAATATGAATTAAACAATAGATTTAAGTATAGATTTAACCTTTATTTTAATTAAACGAACTTATTTAATGCTTATATAATGTGATAAACATGACCATAAATCATTATATTTGAATTTCAAAAGATTTATGGTTGATTATAGGATAGAATAAACCTTAATCGTGACCTGGTGTGTTAAGAAATCAATTTTGGTTAGGTTCTTTGTTGATTTATATTATGCCGTCATTTCAGGGGGTTCGGGTCTAGCCCGTGAGCACAGGGAATAGGGTCTTGGTCACACCCCAAGGAGGGTGGTTGCTCCCATTTCAGGCTACGATCGCGGTTTGGTCATATAGGTGGTTTGGATGGTTTTTCATTAGGATGTGCATATGGACTTAAGGTTTGAATTAGATTACTTCCACGCAGTTTTTGGATAGTTTGATTTTGGTTTTAATACCATATTCTGATATAGATATTATTATTCCAAGATTGATTTTATATCTGGGGGATGTTTATGTGGCCCCGCTGTGATCTGGACAACCTTGCAATAAAATTGGTGGAAATACTCACCCACTTACACACTATGAACTTAAGAGGTTGTAAAACACTAGGTGATCTCTGGTGTTCTACCTTCACCATTTGTAAAGTAGCATACTTGTTAATAAATAACACAATATCACTCTTTATATTTTCCCATAATATTAAAACCTCATTGCCTGATACATATTTTTCCCATCAGGATGTACAGTGAGTTCAGACAAACGAACCTCCATCATAATGGCCTGCCATAACTCCTCATCTCTCGGCACAACTAAAATTTCATGATATCGCAAAACCCCATAAAACCTAATTATATATGATGGTACCCCTGAGGTCTATAACTCACTAATGTCCTCCTAGAAAGAATGTTCTATAGTATGGGATTTCACAACCCTATTAATAATCTTTGTTGTAATGTCCAAGACTTTTATTAATTCATCCATTAAGCCTTTTATTGTCCATAGAAAACCCTACTATGACTTTCAGATTGCAGATAAAGTCATTATTGTCATACGACTCACTGCATCTACCACCACATTTTCCTTGCTAAGATGATAATGGATGTTAAACTAATAAACATACAATGTTGATGACTACCCTATTGTTGGACTTATTGGCCTCAATTATACTGACCCTATCCTTATTTAGTCTTCTATCCTTAGAATTGATGGCCCTAAAGATCAATACCATCATACACCTTATGTCTCTTATGGGTTTTATCCCAATGTTATTTCCCCTTCAGTTGTTAAGCCTCGTGTGTAGAAGAAGTCTCTCTTACACTACCTCTAATATGTCAATCTATACATGTCCCAACGGGAATGATTCTTCTCCTTCACCTTTTGAAACTTGTTTTAGTCCTAGAAATGCATTAGGGAGGCGTTCACCACCTGTGTGTATGTGGTGTAAGTTGGGTTCCCCATCGATACCCACTTAATCCTCCGGGCCAATTCCCTATTAAAGCACTCCATTCACTTTACCTCCTTGTCTTTCTCCTCGGGTGCAAAATAAAAAAAAAAGAGGCTAGTAAACTCCCCCTTATACTCAACAACTGTATGGTCAGCATTATTTAACCTTGTAAAGTCCCTCTTCTCCATCGTCCACACTCCCAGAGGAAAATACTTCGTTGCAAACTTAGTGTAGAACTTTACAATGTGCATAGTTCCTGACTAGTCACTATGGGTGGTAAACATACAGATACAGAGCGGATACCATGCTATCCATATCCGTATCCTCTATCTGGATGCACTATCCGTAACTGTGTCCATATCCGCCCGGATAGTAAAAATAACTATCCATATTCGTATCCTTTCGGATTCTCCGGATTCGAACAATATCCGTATCTGTTTATATCGGTTATCCATTGCAATTGACTTTCCTCTTTTAATAGGTAATATTAATACTAGTATAAAAAAAATATCGATCCCTAACAATTTAGAATCAACAAATTGATCTGCCATTTTATAATCAACAACTTAGAAATTAGAATCAACAATTTAGCCCTAACAGATGTTGTGTGCATCTATGTGTGTGTGTGTATACTATGTGCATTCGTATGTGTGTGTTCGTGTGTTGTGTGCATCTATGTGTGTGTTATTCATGCGTCTGTGTGTGTGTGTGTATGTGTGTGTGTGTGTCTTGCTATGTACGTCTGTGTGTGTTACTATGTGCGTGTGTTATTGTGTGCATGTGCGTGTTGATATGTTGTGCGCGTGTGTGTGTGTTGATATGTGCATATGTGGGGGTGTGGGTGGGCGGGTGAGTGAGTGTTGTAAGAGACAGAGGGGGAGGATCTTATCATCAATTTTCTATCCAATTAAAATTTACGGATTTACGTCATTTTGTCTATTTTTAGATCTATTCACCATTTCGAATTCAAACCATTCAATTCAACCGATCGCTCCAAACAGTTCCCTCATTTTTTTTCATGTATTTGGTACACTACATATAAATTATATTCATTTTAAAGTTATTAATGTTTTCTTCCTTATAGATTTGTCTCTCTTTATACCGTGCATTTGCGACTATTTATCTCAAAATTTTGGGGCTAAAGTATAACCATTTGGACAGAATAAAAAGGGTAAGGATAAAGATTATGTCTTCTCAGAAGAAGAAGATCTTAAATGAGCACTTCCAGGTTCATAAAGTGCGCCACGATTGGTGACGGAGCTACTGGCAAGACCTGTCTTTTGATTTCATACACTCGCAACACATTCCCCATAGTATGTCAATTTTTACCCTTTTCAATTCTCAATTTTATGGAAGTTGTTCAAATGTATGTTTCTTTCTTATTTATGGGTATAATTGTGGAAATAAAAGGTAAACAAAAGAATTTCCTTCCAGGGTTCCTGATGTTGCGTAAAGTTTTTGGAATTTAAATTTGTTGATTTGAATTGTTCTTTGATAAAATACATACTTATGATTTTATATTTACTAAAGTTCTTTCAATACACCTGACTAAAAAATCTTTCATGTGTAGGGGTACTTCACTAAAATAACTTTCATATGTTTGGGTACTGGTCTTTAATAGTGATCTTGAAAGTAATAGATGGCCCCAGAGTGCTGGGTGTAAAAAAATATGTCTAGGTACTTTTATATTTGGTTGGCATTTATATTGATGTGATGAGAGAGTATTGGTGCTTATATGCCTTGGTTTGAACTTTAGATCATTTTTTCCTGATAATTATTTTTGGTAGCTATAATGTTGCACTCATTTCCTCTTTGTTGGTTGTACATATCATACATCTAATATATATCATATTTTTTATTAATTGGACGTTTATTGTCTATAAAGTTATCACATTTTGTGTACATTTTCTATAATTTTCTTTTACGAAGTAAGATAATTGGAATAGGTAATAAAAATTTGATTACAACAAAAAGTTTCTTGATTTTTACATATCACCCATAAAAAGTTTACGTTCTCGTGTCTCTATATTTAATACCATATACACACAATCAAAAAAATTACTTAATTTATGGGTCTCAATTCATGTGTTTTTCAATTAAAAATAAGTCAAAAATTATACGATCCTATAAGATTTTTTTTATAGTTTTATAACATAAATTATACATAGAATATTATTTAAAATAAATATTTAAACAAGTCAATTTTTGTCATTTTTTTGTTATTTGCATTTGACGCTGACATGACTATTTTATTGTTCGTCTTTCTGAGTCGTAATTTTTAGGGTCATGTCAAGAGTTGGATAACTTTTAACTTGCTATCATATTGAGTTCAAGTTGTATTATTTTATTTTCATTCTATTTTCTGAGTTTCTTTTTCAAAATATGATTGATTGAACCAAAAGTACTTTAAAGAAGTACAAAAACTATTTGAAACTCAGATGCTTTATTTCAATTCTCTTTGATTTAGCTTGGTAGTGTACACGCAATATATATAAGAAAATAATCAAATATAAACCAATGAATCATCGCACGAGTGTTCTATATAGGGCATGTGCATCGCACGAGTTACATGCTAGTTATAAATAATTATTATACATAACTAATCATAATGACAAATTAATATTATGAAATACAATATGGATACGAATATACGGAAAAATAAATATCCGCTAATATGGATACTCTGCCTTGAATACGGATTATCCGTGTCAGATACACATATTATCCATATCCGTATCCATTTTTTCGAATATTTTAACACCCTATCCATATCCTCTTTTCGGATAAATATTCGTAAAATTCGAACTTCAATACCGGACGTATTCGAATTTTCCAATATCCGTTTACATCGCTACTAGTCATGAATATTACATCAAATACCCTTTTTATTTATTCATTCTATCATTATTATTCTCGATATCCCCTATAATTGTGCTCTTATATTTGATAATCTCTTATATATATATATATATATATATATATATATATATATATATATATATATATATATATATATATATATATATATAGGGAGAGAGAGAGAGAGAGACTCTCATACATACAAAGTTTACATACATGCTGGCGCAAACCTATTTTAATAAAATATTAAAAAAAATTGCGTTGAATTTTTTTATATGATATATAAACATTTCAAGGGACCCATAGAAAAAAATCAACTCAAAACATTTTTTTGCTATTTTAAAAAAATCGATCAAACTTTCACAGCTTTCAAAGTTTTTTAATTGATGTGAAAGTTTGACCGATTCTTAAAAAATAGCAAAAAAATTATTTTGAGCTGAATTTTTTATGTGTCCCTTGATATGTTTAAATATCATATAAAAATTCAACTAAAAAAATAATTTTTTTACTATTTTAAAAAAATCGGTATGTAAACTTAGTATGTGTGAGAGTCTGGCTCTCTCTCTCTCTCTCTCTCTCTATATATATATATATATATATATATATATATATATATATATATAATAGGGTGTGCCCACGTCGATGACATAGTAAAAGTAAAATTTTGGATAAAATTCATTGAATATCATTCTTTTAAAGTCATTTTTCTTTGAAGGAATATTAAAATCTTCAACAAATCCATGTATATTTATGTTTTCTTCCATTTCTTGACATAAGCGGCGTATTTCAAATACCGAACTACCACATGTTATGTCGAATTACATATAAAAAGTCATAATATCAGTTTTATCATGATTTTGCTCTTAAGACATATTAAAATATTCAACATCTCGCCTCATATTTATATTTGATTCCATTTTGCTATAAAAATACAATATTTTAAATACCAGTCAAATATATTTAATATCAAATTAGATATTAAAAAAATGATTCACAACATGTTTGGTAGGCCTCTCTTCAAATAATATCCGTATAACCAAGTAAATTATTACGATCACTTAATATCTAGCTCCATACTTGTTCTAGTGTACCGATATTAAATATTAAAAAAATCAATTTGTATCTAATTATAGTATGTTGTATAATAAACCTAAGATGTTTTATTTTTACTCTTGTCGCTACTTTAATATATGAGGTTGGAACTTATATAATATTATTTGCAAAAAAATACATACTTCAAAACATTGACCCTTCCCTTTCGTTGCTATTTTTTATGCATAAATTAATTTATAATGTCAGTATCATAAATTGTAGTGAAACTACATAGAATAAAAGAAAGTGTGTAGGTGCATACATGATTAGATTGTACAATGCCATTAGCTTAATAAGAGGGCATGAAGTTGATTCCAAACTAACACAAAATGTCATATCCGTGTCAAAAATTTTCAACATAAAGTGACATCTTGTTTTTTCAGAATTGATACTCGTGTTAATCATACCATTGTATTGTATTAAGATATTTTGTGTTATGTAAAAAGCACAAATTAGTGTTGTATCTTACTCATGTCATGTCATACCAAAATGACTTTAAAATAAAAAATCTAAAAATCACAGCCCAAAAAATCAGTTCCAGCTCCTATTAAAGACATAAATAACATCCAAATGTTAGATATAAATGAAAGCAAATGTATATCTTATCATCATATATATCATCAGTCAGAAATGTAAACTCACAAAGATCCATAAAAAGAGAGGAAAAGAAACTAAAAGTGTAGTTTAGTTAAACCAATATGACTACGAAATACAAATGAAAAAGAAATAAGATATTAAACGAAAACACAATTGCATTAAATTTGTTCAAAACCAAAACATTTAAACAAAATAAATTAAGAAATTAACAATATATGTTCATTTCTTGGAAATATGTTCAAAACTTCAGTATGTTGTAATACTCCATAAAAAAACACATGTTTTCAACATATTAAAAAAACCAAGTTTATTGACATGTTTATTTATGTATGTTTATGTAAACCCACCCATATATCCAAAATTCCAAATATGCAATATATTCAAAAATAGTGTCATAAACTATTACACCTTATAGGAAATAAACCACGACAATGGATACTCTGAGTTTTTGTGTGTATATGTTTATCATAGTTATATATGTCTAGAAACCAACAACCATGAATAACCAATATATACACATCTATATTTACACAATTATGTATATGTATATTGTTGGATTTTTGTTATGGAAAGAACGAAATATATTACTTAATTTCTGCAAGGCACGTTCTTGGAACGCTTTCTTTTAGGCAAAATTTCTCCCAATCCGGTTGAGACAGAACCAGAACCGCGAGTACACTATGGGTTTTATAGAATCTGCCTTCAGGATACAATGCAGTGTATGAACAGTTGTTTGATTCAAACTATGTACTGTTTGATCAAATCGAGAACACTCTAAATTTGTAACTTGATAATGCCAAAGTGTAGAGGACGGAGAGAGGATAAACTAGCAATTTTCAGTGTCCAAAACAGAGGTCTGTAACTCTTTTTATAGCCATTTATGTGACTGTTCTTCAACAGTCACAGCTCTTCATGGAGTGACTCAGCAACCGTTGGATCATGCTTGTTTGGAACAGCTGCGATCTAACGGTTCGGATTAGGCGTCTCATCGTAAGCGAATGGACATCCCCTACACGAAACGCTACGAGTTCATCTAACGATTTAGATCAAGTCGTTTCGGATTCTAAACCCTTTGATCGGATCGTTTAATCACAACCGTTGATCTGTTTTACCTCGTCAAAACTTTAGACTCCCACGCTCCAAGCGACGATGCGCACGTGCGAAGTGCCAAGTGCGCGTCAAAGCGCGCAATGCGCCCAAAGTTGCCAATTGCCCTTTCGCGCGCCGCGTGTCGCGATTGGTGGTGCTTAAGCACCACCGCGATGCGTACGATCATAGCCTCTTATTTGACTTGTCAACTAAGAATCTTAGTTGTCCTTTAGTTGATATACCACTACTTTTTGTAGTATTATTCCAATGTGGGATAATATGGGATTTTGAGCACTCCCATATCTTTCACACCCATTTGCTCATGTTTCTACCTTCTAATTTAAAACCCAAACTATGTTTAAAATAAAACACCAATAATATAATAAAATATTGACAACTAAAAAATAAAATATCAATAAATATTGGAATTTATCCAACATTCCCCCACCAATTTCAATATACACAAGAGAGCAAAGCAAAAAGACAATAAATAACTTTTGGCATTATCGCTAAAATCCAGTACATAAATGAGAAGTGTCTTTCGGACTTGAACTTCTATATAGTGAAAATAATTCAAAGCTTCATCAAGGTGTTGTGGTGAACGTATCTTGAACCAAGGACCTTTTGAGACTAGCTGGAACTATCACACATACCGATTTCTGAGTTTATAAGTGTTCTTCTAGCATGCACTTTTATGGCCTTGTGCTAATACTGATTTCACGAGCGCTTTAGGATCGGTCATGATTTCATAGAAAGCGACCACACTTTCGACACTCGTATAGGTAAATCAACTTTAGTGATTCTGCGAGTCACACTTATATGATTTATTAAGAAGTAACCTTCATCCTCTAACATGCAGAAAACCAACACTAGGCACATAGGAATGGAACTTTTTGTATAAATTCCTAGTGTTCCATAACTATAATTTAACTTGTTTGTACCATATTGAACTCTATCTATATTTTCAAGATATGAGATGGGTTCCCATTAAATATAGTTGTGTTATTTAATAGACCTTAGTCCCATTCCTTTTGAGGTGATATAAATCATCTCTTTAACAAGACCTTTAGTCAGAGGATCTGCTAAATTCTTGTTCGTTTTAATATAGTCGACTGTAATTACTCTTTCCTTGAGTAATTTTCTTATAATTTGATGCCTTAGACTAATGTGTCTATATTTTTCGTTGTAAGTTTTGTTCGAAACTTTATAAATTGTGGCTTGGTTATCACAACTTATCATAATAGAAGGTGATGGCTTTTTCCATAAAGGAATATCATACAACACATTTCTAAGCCATTCTGCTTCTTTACATGCATTTGCTAGGTCTATAAATTCAGATTGCATTGTTGAATCTGATACACATATTTATTTCTTGGATCCCCAAGAGATAGCTGCTCCTCCTAGCGTAAAAATCGAACCAGTAGTTGACTTGGATTTTGATTCAAGATTATTCCAACTTGAATCACTATATCCTTCTAAAACAGATGGATATCCTACATAATGTAAGCCATAACCCAAAGTCCTTTTCAAGTATCTAAGCACCCTAGAAATTGCATTCCAGTGCTCTTGTTCTGGATTACTTGTAAATCTACACAATACACTCACTACATAAGCAATGTCTGGTCTAGTGCAATGCATGGCATACATTAGACTCTCAATAATACTAGCATATTTAAGTTGGTCCATAGCACGCCCAGTATTTTTCATTAATTTGATGCTAGGATCCACTGGTGTAGCAGCTGGCTTAAGTTCAAAATGATTATATCTTTTTAGAATTTTTTCTATATAATGAGATTGAGATAACGTAAAGAATTATCCTTTCTCACAATTTTGATTCCTAAAATCACATCAGCTTCTCCAAGATCTTTCATATCAAATTTTGATGAAAGAAACCTTTTGGTTTCTTCAACATATTTGATATTAGACCCAAATATTAACATGTCATCCATATATAATCAAATAATAACACTAACACCATTTTCCAATTTACTATATATACATTTGTCGGCATCATTAACTTTATATCCATGGGATGTAACAATATTATTAAACTTCTCATGCCATTGCATAGGAGCTTGTTTAAGGCCATAAAGAGATTTAACCCATTTACACACTTTCTTTTCTTGGCCAGGCAAAACAAACCCTTCGGGTTGTTCCATGTAAATCTCTTCTTCTAAATCACCATTTAAAAATGCAGTTTTAACATCCATTTGATGAATAACTAAATTGTGAATAGAAGCAAGAGATATCAATATCCTAATGTACGTGATTCGAGCAACATGAGCATATGTATCAAAGTAATCAATTCCATATGTTTGCTTATAGCCTTTAGCAACTAGTCTTGCCTTAAATTTATTTATAGAACCATCCGGATTTAATTTTCTTTTAAATATACATTTGCACCCAACAGGTTTAGCCCCGGGGGGAAGATCGGAAATAACCCAAGTTTGATTTGACAAAATTGAGTTCATTTCATCATTTATTGCTTCTTTCCAAAAGACAACATCCCTAGATGTTACCGCTTCATGAAATGTGGTCGGTTCATCTTCTACATTAAGAACAAATTTAGTTTTGTTCTTAGTCTCATTTAAATCCCCTTAAACTAAATAAATAACAAAGTCAGGCCCAAATGTTTTTTCAGTTCTTTGTCTTTTACTCCTTCGTGGTTCAACGTCATTCGTTGTTTCCGAAGAAGATACAGGTTGTGAATTTTCTTCTAAATTTTTGGAGTCAACAATCGGATTATTATTTTCTAAACCTTGATTCAAAGTACTAAACTTTGTTAGATGTTCAAAGAATTTTACATCTACCGACTCAATGATTTCTTGAGTTTCTAGGTTTAAAAATCTATAAGTCGTACTGTTACTAGAGTATCCAATAAAAACACATTTGTAAGTCCTATTTCCTAGTTTAGGCCTTTTAGGTTCGGGTTTTCTTACATAAGCAAGACATCCCCAAACTTTAAGACGTTTAAGATTAGGCTTACGATTAAACCATAATTCATATGGTGTAATATCCTTGTTTTTTTAATGGAACTCTATTTAAAATTTAACATGCGGATAAAACCGCTTCTCCCCACATCGACAAAGGTAAACCAGAACTGATTAACATTGAATTTATCATTTCAACTAAAGTCCTATTTTTCCTTTCCACCGTTCCATTTTGTTGTGGCGTATATGGCGCCGTAACTTGATGGATTATCTCATGAGTATTAAAAAAATTTATAAACTCACTCGGGTAATATTCACCACCCCTATCGGATCGTAGGACTTTAATTTTCTGATTTTGTTGAGTTTCAACTTCTGCTTTAAAAATTAGGAATTTCTCGAAAACTTCATCTTTACTTTTAAGTAAATATGTATATGCATAATTAGAGTAATCATCAATGAAAGTTAAGAAATATTTATTTCCACCATGAGTCATATTACTCTTCATATCACATACATCACTATGAATAAGATCAAGCATTTCGGATTTCCTCTCAACAGATTTGAACGACTTTCTAGTTATCTTCGATTGAGCACAAATTTCACATTTAGAAAGGTTATCAAATTTACAATCCGAGATTAAGCTAATATTAGTCATATTTTTTATACTTCTATAATTCACATGACCTAATCTACTATGCCATAAAGAAATAGACTCAACTATATAAGCAGAACTAATATCATTGATTACATTAGTTTTGATCATGCCGTTACAAGAGTACCCTTTGCCAATAAATTGGCCATTCTTAGACAAGACAAACTTATCAGACTCATACACTAGTTTGAAACCTCTCTTATTGAGAAGGTCCCCAGACACAAGATTTTTACACATATCAGGTACATGAAGTACATCAATTAGAGTAAGTGTCTTTCCAGAAGTTAGCTTCAATTCCATTGTGCCTTTTCCAACTACATTGGTGCGAAGATTATTTGCCATCTTCACTTCTTTTCCTTCAATTTTTTGATATGTTTTGAATGAAGAGCGGTCTTTGCATATGTGGACCATTGCGCCGGTATCCAGACACCATCCACTTTTATTATCAATTGAATTTTCTTCGCAAACAGTAGCAATAAGATCTTCAACATTGTTGGTTTCCTTCGACCTTGTTTTTCCTTAAATGCTTTCTTTTTAAGACGACATTCTCGAGAATAATGGCCCGGTTTGTCACAGAAGAAACATTTTCCCTTCTTTTTCTTATTTGCACCTTGCTTCTTGAATTTTGAATCATTCTTTGCTTTAAATTTTGAGTCTTTGGTAATCTTGCATTTTTTATCCTCAACCATATTAGCTTTTGAATGACCCTCACCTTGTTCATCCTTCTTTTCTCGAATACGAGTATCTTCTTCAATACGAAGGTGACGAAAAAGGGATTCCACAGTATAAGTCTTTTCATCATGATTAATTTTCTTCTTAAAGCCATTCCAAGAGGATGGAAGTTTTGAAACAATCACCCCTACTTGAAATTCATCTTGAAGATTAATATCAGCGGCTTTAAGGTCACCAATAATTTATTGGAGTTCATGGTCTTGTGCAATGATAGCTTTATCATTACTCATTCTAAAATTCATATAGTTTGAAATTAGAAACTTACGGTTGCTCGCTTCCTCGTTTTGATACTTTGTCTCCATAGCCTTCCATAATTCCTTTGTCGTTGGAATCATTCGATGAGCGCTATAAACAGTTTGAGACAAAGCATTGAGGATGTGTCCTCGACACATAAATTCATCTTCTTTCCTCTTCACACGTTTTTGCTTTATTTCTTTGGTGTCTTTGGGTGTGGGCTCAGGAATTTGTTCAAGGTTCTCATCTAGAATGTATGCAAGTTTTAGTGATGTGAGGAAGAACATAACTTTCTCTTGCCAACAGGTGAAATTTCCGCCATCAAAACGGTCGAGTCGGATTAAGTCTTGAGTCATGACTTGGATAGATTGTGCCACAGTTCCTTCCATTTGAGTGGAGTAATAAGAATAAAATTTTTGCCTAAAACTGTTGGATTTTTGTTATGGAAAGAACGAAATATATTACTTAATTTCTGCAAGGCACGTTCTTGGAACGCTTTCTTTTAGGCAAAATTTCTCCCAATCCGGTTGAGACAGAACCATAACCGCGAGTACACTATGGGTTTTATAGAATCTGCCTTCAGGATACAATGCAGTGTATGAGCAGTTGTTTGATTCAAACTATGTACTATTTGATCAAATCGAGAACACTCTAAATTTGTAACTTGATAATGCCAAAGTATAGAGGACGAAGAGAGGAGAAACTAGCAATTTTCGGTGTCCAAAACAGAGGTCTGGAACTCTTTTTATAGCCATTTATGTGACGGTTCTTCAACAGTCACAGCTCTTCATGGAGTGACTCAGCAACCGTTGGATCATGCTTGTTTGGAACAGCTGCGATCTAACGGTTCATATTAGGCGTCCCATCGTAAGCGAATGGACATCCCCTACACGAAATGCTACGAGTTCATCTAACGGTTTAGATCAAGTCGTTTCGGATTTTAAACCCTTTGACTTTAGGCTCCCACGCTCCAAGCGACGATGCGCACGTGCGAAGTGCCAAGTGCGCGTCAAAGCGCGCAATGCGCCCTAAGTCGCCCAATCGCCCTTTCGCGCGCCGCGTGTCGCGATTAGTGGTGCTTAAGCACCACCGCGATGCGTAGGATCATAGCCTCTTATTTGACTTGTCAACTAAGAATCTTAGTTGTCCTTTAGTTGATATACCACTACTTTTTGTAGTATTCTTCCAATGTGGGACAATATGGGATTTTAAGCACTCCCATATCTTTCACACCCATTTGCTCATGTTTCTACCTTCTAAATTAAAACCCAAACTATGTTTAAAATAAAACACCAATAATATAATAAAATATTAACAACTAAAAAATAAAATATCAATAAATATTGGAATTTATCCAACATATATACACCAACCAAACCTTCAAAATGTTACTTTCTCAAACATGTGTGTTCAAATACCCAGTTTACATTAAACATATTTTTTGTTGCATAAATATTATTCTCTCTCACTCTCTTTCAAACCCATATAAATATTTTCTAGTTGGCATTAAAAATGAGCAACTCCACAAATTATCTTTTTCTCTCTCACATATATACCCTAGAAAATATCTCAACTCCATATCTTTCATAAACCAAATTTTTACACAAATTTTAGAAAATAAAATTTATGCCCACAACCAAGAAACTAAATGAAATATAATTGTAGAGTAAAACTTAAAGAGGTGCACAAGTTGGTGATAGCACAAGAAAGGAATTGAAGGAAATGCAAATTTGTGTGCATAAAAGCTATAGCAAAGAGAGCAAAACTCAATTCACTTTATTCAATCACATATAGACCCTTTATCGGCAATACATCAAACAGGTGGCATGCAAACCACATAAGCAATAAACTAAGTCCTTAAAACTAGGACAAATACCCAATAGAACTGACTTAGTATACTCACCAACTAACACCAAAAATTTGGAGCTAAAAACTACGTGCTCCATTATTCCTAAAGACCAGAACAAATGTGAAAACCATTTCTTAACACCCTCGCTTAAACTACATCTACAAAAATCGATTTAGAGATAAACTCTGTTATGCCCTCCCTTAAACATCAATTGAAGAGCATACTCCAAGCATTCTTCTAAGCTTTATAAACGCAACTTGCTTGAGTGTTTCGTTGGAGATTTTATTAAATAAGTGAGTAAGAGTTTTGGGTGTAAGAGCTTAAAGAGCTTGTTCCACATTGGAAGTGTGTGGAAGAAGTGGGAAGCTAACCCAAATATAAAAGGGGATAGTGTCCCATATTGGAAAATGTACAAAGTTAAGTGTCACCACTAAGCTATAAAAGGAGTGGACAACCTTTGAGTCCCACATTGGAAAAATAATAAGAATTTGTGCACTTAATAAGTACAAATGGAAGATGAAGAGTTAATTCATCTAGCATTTAAGAGGCTATTCAAGAGACCTCAATACGGTGCGAAGCACCGTAGGCACACGCGCGTTCGGGTGAGGGGTAGTGGGCTGTAGATGCACACTTTGCACTTTGCACGCCGGGATTCATCCGGGTCGGATCGCGGTAGCTCGGGCGCGGTCACTTTTTGGTTGACCCGTGCAAAACCGATTCGGTATTAATTTTACCTATTCAAAAATGGCTTAAGACTGTTGGTAATTAACAGTCATACCATTTCAGAATTGACTTAAGACTGTTAATCCAACAGTCATGACTCTTGAAGACAAAGCTTTTCGTTATCTATAAATAAAGGCTGCCTAAAACGAAATTACATTGATAAAAAAAACAGTTTCAGATTTCGAAACCCTGCTATTACTCTCTGATAATTTTAAGGAGATACAAATTCTCTTATTCTGTTTTGTGTACAGAAACATAATAAGAACTTGATTGACTGTTCTTCGCTGTTGCATCCAAGGGTTGTCTTCAAATATACAAGTTGCAGGCAGTGCAAGTTGCTTCATTGTATCTTGAGTACGAATTTGCGGATTCTCGTTTGTATACCGAAGTTATTCGTGTGGGGCAAATACTGTATTTCGGAAAGTGACATCACGCCTTGAAGATTCATAAAGTTACATTATTGTATTAAAGTTGACATTGTTGTGATACAATAAAGAGTTCTATTTCTGTATTTGCTACATAATTTCCAACAATCTAAATACAGTAATTTCAAAAATGGTCGACTCTTCTAAATCACTTCGATAAATAACAGAAGGCTTTGTCAAGTTGGACCATTTTGATGGTGGTAATTTTCTGCGTTGGCAGAAAAAGGTTCATTTTCTTCTAATAACATTGAAGATTGTATATGTCTTGTCACAATCGAAGCCAAATGATGATGAAAATGAAACCGTGGAACAGACTAGGCAACGCACAAAATGGGAGACCGATGATTACTTGTGTCGTGGTCACATTCTCAATGCACTTGCTGACAATTTGTTCGACTTGTACCAAAATGTTAAGACTGTAAAAACTTTATGGGAAACATTGGAGACCAAATATCTTAAAGAAGACACTACAAGTAAGAAGTTCCTTATCGGTCAGTTTTAAAGCTTTAAAATGCATGATAATAGGCATGTGCTAGAACAATTTCATGACATCCAACGCATCATAAATAATTGCAAACTGAAAAAATTAAATATGGATGATAATGTAATTGTTGCTGCCATAATTGAAAAACTTCCTCCTTCTTGGAAAGATTATAAGAAAGAACTCACACACAAAAAGGAGGATCTTTCACTTGAAGAATTAGAGACTCATTTAAGAATTGAACAAGAGTCTCGAATTCTAGATGGTAAAGAGGAACAAGAAAATTTTGTTTCTAAGGTCCAAGTGGTGGAGGAAGGAAAGGAGCAAAAATATGGTAATCACGGAAAAAATATCAAGCGGAATAATTTTTCAAATAATTCTAAAGCAAACAAAAAGAAGAAAGGAAATTGTTTTCATTGCAACAAACCAGGTCACTTCAAGAAGGATTGGCATGAGTTTAAGAAACTAAAGGAAAAAGGAGGGACATCAGACACAAAGAAAAAATTTCTTGCTATGATATCTGAGGCTAATATGCTTGGAGAAGACAACTCTTGGTGGGTTGATTCTCGTGCCACAAGGAATGTTTGTAAGGACAAGAACTTGTTCTCTGCCTATGAAACAGTGGAAGGAGATGTTCTCTATATGGGAAATTCATCGACTGTTGCGGTTTAAGGCAAAGGGACAGTGGATCTTGAATTCACTTTCGAAAAAATCCTTAGCCTCACCAGTGTTTTTCATGTTCCTGATGTTAGGAAAAATTTATTTTCTGGAAGTCTTCTAAACAAATTTGTCTTTAAGCTTGTATTTGAGTCAGACAAATTTATTCTGACTAAGAATGGTACCTTTGTAGGAAAAGGATATTTGTATGAGGGCATGTTTAAGCTCAATATCAATGAAAAATATTCTTCTTCTTATATCGTTGATTGTCTTTCATTATGGCATAGTCGTTTAGGACATGTTAATACAAAGAAAATGCATTTCATCGTTAATTTAAATTTAATTCCTAAATATGAGAATGATATTAATGAAAAGTGTAAAATATGCATGCAAACAAAAATAACAAGATTGCCTTTTCCAAAAATAAAAAAACTACATCTTTGTTGCAATTAGTACCTAGTGATGTTTGTGATTTGCATGGAACACCTACTAGAGGTGGTAGTAAATATTTTGCCACATTTATCGATGACTTTTCAAAATATTGTTACGTATATCTTTTAAACTCTAAGGATGATGTGCTTAATAGATTTAAGATATACAAAAATGAAGTTGAAAATCAATGTGATACTAAAATAAAATGTCTTAGATCTGATAGAGGTGGTGAATATCACTTTCCTCAATTTTGTGAAGATATGGGAATTATACATGAACCTACTGCACCTTATAAACCACAAAAAAATGGAGTAGCAGAAAGAAAAAATAGAACACTAACTGAAATCGTTAACGCTATGCTTTCTTATTCTGGTTTAAGTAAAGGGTTTGGGGGAGAAGCACTTTTAACTGCGTGTCATATTCTGAATAGGATACCTGTTAAAGATAATAAGAAAAGTCCTTACGAATTATGGAAGAATAGAAAACCTAATTTAGGTTATCTTAAAGTTTGGGGTTGTAGAGCTATTGTAAGACTACCTGAAACTAAGAGAATGAAATTAGGAAGCAAAGGTGTTGAGTTTATTTTCATAGGTTATGCACAACATAGTAAAGCTTATAGTTTTTTGGTTAGTGAACCTAATGATTCTGTTGAGGTAAATACAATTATTGAATTGAGGGATGAAATTTTTTATGAACAAAGGTTTTCTTCTATTCCTAGAATTATTAATGAAAAAGAAGTTAGCACTCCTTCACAATTATCTGATACTCCACCAGTAGAATAAGAAGAGATTAGAAAAAGTAAGAGACTTAGGAAAGAAAAAATCTTTGGTCCCGACTCTTTAGTCTATCTTGTTTAAGGAACTAGAGACACATCTTGTAATTAATATGATTTGACTCTTAGCGTTGAAACAGACCCACAAACTTATAGTGAGGCAATTAAGTCTGTAGATTCAGCATTTTGGAAAGAAGCTATAAATGATGAAATGGATTCAATCTTGGGAAATAAAACTTGGAAGTTAGTAGATTTACCTTCTGGGTCTAAACCCATTAAGTTTAGATGGATTTTTAAAAAGAAAATGAAAATAGATGGAACAATTGATAAATTCAAGGCTAGATTGATTGCTAAAGGTTTTAAACAAAAAGAAGGAATTGATTATTTTGATACCTATGCGCCTGTTGCTTGAACCTCCACTATTAGAATTTTATTTGCATTAGCATCTATATATAATTTTGAGATTAATCAAATGGATGTGAAAACTGCCTTTTAAATGATGACTTAGAAGAAGAAATTTATATGGAACAACCTGAAGGGTTTGTTATGCCTGGACAAGAAAATAAAGTATGTAAACTTATTAAGTCCTTATATGGCCTAAAACAAGAACCTAAACAATGGCATGAGAAATTTGATAAAGTCATTATTTCTTATGGTTTTAAAATTCATGAATCTGATAAGTGTGTTTATAGTAAATTTGCTAATGGTAAAGGTGTGATCATTTGTTTATATGTAGATGACATGTTAATTCCTGGTACTGATTTAGAAAGCATTAATAATACAAAGAGTTTTCTGTCTTCTAAATTTGGTATGAAAGATATGGGTGTTGCTGATGTCATACAAGGAATGAGAATAATAAGGAAAGATAAAAATATAATTCTCACTCAATCTCATTATGTCGAGAAAATTTTAAAGAAATTTAATCAGTTTGATTGCACACCTGTTAGTACACCTTTTGAACCACAGCTAAAGATGATCCCTAATAATGGTAGAGCTATTTCACAATTGGAATATGCATGAGTAATTGGTAGTTTAATGTATACCATGACATGTACTCAGCCTGATATTTCCTATCATGTTGGTAAATTAAGTAGATATACTAGTAATCCAAGTTTATTGCATTGGCATGCTATCAATAGAATATTAAAATATTTGAATGGAACTATGGACTATGGTATATACTATAGTGGATATCCTTCAGTATTATAAGGGTTTTCTGATGCCAGTTGGATAACTGAGCGGGAGGATCATTCCTCAACAAGTGGATGGATTTTCACTCTTGGTGGAGGAGTTGTTTCTTGGGGATCAAAGAAACAAACTTGTATAGCTGATTCTACTATGGCAGCTGAGTTTATAGCATTAGCTTCAACTAGAAAAGAGGCAGAATGGTTAAGGAAATTTTTAATTGAAATTCCAGTTTGGCCAAAACCAATGCCTCCAATATCTATACATTGTGATAGTGAGTCTACACTTTCCAGAGCTTATAGTAAAGTGTACAATGGAAAATCTAGATATATTGGCCTGAGACATAGTTATGTTATACAAATGATGACAGATAGTGTAATCACGGTGGATTATGTAAAATCAAGTCAAAATTTAGCTGATCCTTTTGCAAAAGGTCTTGCAAGAGGACTGGTGTCTAAGACATCAATAGGGATGGGACTAAAGCCCATTAATAATAATCACTCTTGATGGAAACTCAACTAGAAACTTGATATATTCAAGTATCAAGTTCAATGATTAAAGTACATCATACGACGTGATTGTAAGCACTATAAAATTTAACATCCCAAGGATAAGTGCTTAGAACATGTAATGAATAATGAAAGAGGATGAGGCTAACCTTAATAGATTTATGGTGTTTTAAGTTACAAGGACACCTATGATAATCTACCTATATGAGTGTGGAAGAAGTGCCATTTCCTATGAGAAGTGGGCTTGACTCTAAAGCACTCATGAAATCAAGGTACAGACACAAGGCCTAATACATGTATCGGCTTATATGGACAATCAGTGACTAAAAGATTTATGTGTGAAGACTAATTCGGCTTATCAATATGGATTGATAGTTCAAAGACAAGTCTACTATACTTTCATGGTTAGCCTTGACGAACCTTCACAGGGTATTGGTTCAAGTCGTGAGACACCAATGCTTATACACAGTCTTACAGGCAATCAAAGATTTACAAAACTTATTTTGAAAATGGTGGAGGAGTGTTGTAGATTTTATAAAATAAGTGAGTTAGAGTTTTGGGTGTAAGAGCATAAAAAGCTTGCTCCACATTGGAAGTGTGTGGAAGAGGTGGGAAACTAACCCAAATATAAAAGGGGATAGTGTTCCACATTGGAAAATGTACAAAGCTAAGTGTCACCACTAAGCTATAAAAGGAGTGGGCAACCTTTGAGTCCCACATTGGAAAAATAATAAGAATTTGTGCACTTAATAAGTACAAATGGAAGATGAAGAGTTAATTCATCTAGCATTTAAGAGGCTATTCAAGAGACCTCAATACGGTGCGAAGCACCGTACGCACACGCGCGCGCGCGCCCGAACGTGCGGGTGCTGGGCAGTGGGCTGTAGAGGCGCTAGTGGCGCACTTTGCACTTCGCACGCCACGTGTCCGTAGTGATAGAGGGTTTCCGGGATTCGTTCGGGTCGGTTCGCGGTAGCTCGGGCGCGGCACTTTTTGGTTGACCCGTGTAAAACCGATTCAGTATTAATTGTACCTGTTCAAAAATGACTTAAGACTGTTGGTAATTAACAGTCATACCATTTCGGAATTGACTTAAGACTGTTAATCCAACAGTCATGACTCTTGGAGACAAAGTTTTTCATTATCTATAAATAAAGTCTGCCTAAAACGAAATTATATTGATAAAAAAAACAGTTTCCGATTTCCAAACCCTGCTATTACTCACTTATAATTTTCAGGAGATACAAATTCTCTTATTCTGTTTTGTGCATAGAAATAGAATAAGAACTTGATTGACTGTTCTTCGCTGTTGCATCCAAGGGTTGTCTTCAAATATATAAGTTGCAGGCAGTGGAAGTTGCTTCATTGTATCTTGAGTACGGATTTGCAGATTCCCGTTTGTATACCGAAGTTATTCGTGTGGGGAAAATACTGTATTTTAGAAAGTGACATCACACCTTGAAGATTCATAAAGTTACATTGTTGTATTAAAGTTGACATTGTTGTGATACAATAAAGAGTTCTCTTTCTGTATTTGCTACATAATTTCAAACAATCTAAATACAGTAATTTCTGAAATGGCCGACTCTTCCAAATCACTTCGACAAATAACCTAAGGCTTTGTCAAGTTGGACCGTTTTGATGGTGGTAATTTTCTACATTGGCAGAAAAAGGTTCATTTTCTTCTAACAACATTGAAGATTGTATATGTCTTGTCATAACCGAAACCAAATGAAGATGAAGATGAAACCGTAAAACTGACTAGGCAACACACAAAATGGGAGACCGATGATTACTTGTATCGTGGTCACATTCTCAATACACTTGCTGATAATTTGTTCAACTTGTACCAAAATGTTGGGACTGCAAAAACTTTGTGGGAAACATTGGAGACCAAATATCTTACGGAAGACGCTACAAGTATGAAGTTCCTTATCGGTCAGTTTTTAAGCTTCAAAATGCATGATAATAGGCCTGTGCTAGAACAATTTCATGACATCCAACGCATCATAAATCATTGCAAACTGAAAAAATTTATTATGGATGATAATGTAATTGTTGTTGCCATAATTGAAAAACTTCCTCCTTCTTGGAAAGATTATAAGAAAGAACTCAAACACAAAAAGGAGGATCTTTCACTTGAAGAATTAGAGACTCATTTAAGAATTGAACAAGAGTCTCGAATTCTAGATGGTAAAGAGGAACAAGAAAATTTTGTTTCTAAGGTCCATGTGGTGGAGGAAGGAAAGGAGCAAAAATATGGCAATCATGGAAAAAATAACAAGCGGAAGAATTTTTCAAATAATTCTAAAGCAAACAAAAAGAAGAAAAGAAATTGTTTTCATTGCAACAAACCAGGTCACTTCAAGAAGGATTGTCGTGAGTTCAAGAAACTAAAGGAAAAATGAGGGACATCAGACATAAAGAAAAAATTTGATGCTATGATATTCGAGGCTAATATGCTTGGAGAAGACAACTCTTGGTGGGTTGATTCTCGTGCCACAAGGCATGTTTGTAAGGACAAGAACTTTTTTTCTGCCAATGAAACAGTGGAAGGAGATGTTCTCTATATGGAAAATTCATCTAATGCTGCGGTTAAGGGAAAAGGGACAGTGGATCTCGAATTCACTTCTTGAAAAATCCTTAGCCTCACCAATAATTTTCATGTTCCTGATGTTACGAAAAATTTAGTTTGTGGAAGTCTTCTTAACAAATTTGGCTTTAAGCCTGTATTTGAGTCAGACAAATTTATTCTGACTACGAATGGTACCTTTGTAGGCAAAGGATATTTGTATGAGGGCATGTTTAATCTCAATATCAATGAAAAAGATTCTTCTGCTTATATCGTTGATTGTCTTTCATTATGGCATAGACGTTTAGGACATGTTAATACAAAGAAAATGCATTTCATTGTTAATTTAAATTTAATTCCTAAATATGAGAATGATATGAATGAAAAGTTTACAATATGCATGAAAACAAAAATAACAAGATTGCCTTTTCCAAAAATAGAAAAAACTACATCTTGTTGCAATTAGTACATAGTGATGTTTGTGATTTTCATGGAACACCTACTAGAGGTGGTAGTAAATATTTTGCCACATTTATCAATGACTTTTCAAAATATTGCTACGTATATCTTTTAAACTCTAAGGATGATGTGCTTAATAGATTTAAGACATACAAAAATGAAGTTGAAAATCAATGTGATACTAAAATAAAATGTCTTAGATCTGATAGAGGTGGTGAATATCACTTTCCTCAATTTTGTGAAGATATGGGACTTATACATGAAGTTACTGCACCATATACACCACAAGAAAATGGAGTAGCAGAAAGAAAAAATAGAACACTAACTGAAATGGTTAACGCTATGCTTTCTTATTCTGGTTTAACTAAAGGGTTTTGGGGAGAAGAACTTTTAACTGCGTGTCATATTCTGAATAGGATACCTGTTAAAGAAAATAAGAAAACTCCTTACGAATTATGGAAGAATAGAAAACCAAATTTAGGTTATCTTAAAGTTTGGGGTTGTAGAGCTATTGTAAAACTACTTAAAACTAAGAGAAAAAAATTAGGAAGCAAAGGTGTTGAGTGTATTTTCATAGGTTATGCACAACATAGTAAAGCTTATAGATTTTTGGTTAGTGAACCTAATGATTCTGTTGAGGCAAATACAATTATTGAATTGAGAGATGAAATTTTTTATGAACAAAGGTTTTCTTCTATTCATAGAATTAATAATCAAAAAGAAGTTAGCAATTCTTCACAATTATCTGATACTCCACCAGTAGAACAAGAAGAGATTAGAAAAAATAAGAGACCTAGGAAAGAAAAAAGCTTTGGTCCCGACTTTGTTGTCTATCTTGTTGAAGGAACTAGATACACATCTTGTAATATATATGCTTTTCTCTTTGCGTTGGAACAGACCCACAAACTTATAGTGAGGCAATTAAGTCTGTAGATTCAGCATTTTGGAAAGAAGCTATAAATGATGAAATGGATTCAATCTTAGGAAATAAAAGTTGGAAGTTAGTAGATTTACCTCCTGGGTCTAAACCCAATAAGTGTAGATGGATTTTTAAAAAGAAAATGAAAATAGATGGAACAATTGATAAATTCAAGGCTAGATTGGTTGCTAAAGGTTTTACACAAAAAGAAGGAATTGATTATTTTGATACCTATGCACCTGTTGCTAGAACCTCCACTATTAGAATTTTAATTGCATTAGCATCTATATATAATTTTGAGATTCATCAAATGGATGTGAAAACTGCCTTTTTAAATGGTGACTTAGAAGAAGAAATTTACATGGAACAACCTGAAGAGTTTGTTATGCCTGGACAAGAAAATAAAGTATGTAAACTTATTAAGTCCTTATATGGCCTAAAACAAGAACCTAAACATTGGCATGAAAAATTTGATAAAGTCATTAATTCTTATGGTTTAAAATTCATGAATCTGATAAGTGTGTTTATTGTAAATTTGCTAATGGTAAAGGTGTGATCATTTGTTTATATGTAAATGACATGTTAATTCTTGGTACTGATTTAGAAAGCATTAATAATACAAAGAGTTTTCTATCTTCTAAATTTTATATGAAAGATATGGGTGTAGTTGATGTCATATTAGGAATGAGAATAATGAGGAAAGATAAAAATATAATTCTCACTCAATCTCATTATGTTGAGAAAATTTTATAGAAATTTAATCAGTTTGATTGCACACCTGTTAGTACACCTTTTGAACCACAGCTAAAGATGATCCCTAATAATGGTAGAGCTATTTCACAATTAGAATATTCACTAGTAATTGGTAGTTTAATGTATGCCATGACATGTACTCGGCCTGATATTGCTTATGTTATTGATAAATTAAGTAGATATACTAGTAATGCAAGTTTATTGCATTGGCATGCTGTCAATAGAATATTAAAATATTTGAAAGGAACTATGGACTATGGTATATACTATAGTGGATATCCTTCAGTATTAGAAGGGTTTTCTGATGCCAATTGGATAACTGAGCGGGAGGATCATTCCTCAACAAGTGGATGGATTTTCACTCTTGGTGGAGGAGTTGTTTCTTGGGGATCAAAGAAACAAACTTGTATTACTTTTTCTAATATGGCAGCTGAGTTTGTAGCATTAGCTGCAACTAGTAAAGAGGGAGAATGGTTAAGGAATTTATTAATTGAAATTCCAGTTTGGCCAAAACCAATGCCTCCTATATCTATACATTGTGATAGTGCGTCTACACTTTCCAGAGCTTATAGTAAAGTGTACAATGGAAAATCTAGACATATTGGGTTGAGACATAGTTATGTCAGACAAATGATTACAGATAGTGTAATCACAGGGGATTATGTAAAATCAAGTCAAAATTTAACTGATCCTTTTACAAAAGGTCTTGCAAGAGGACTGGTGTCTAAGACATCAATAGGGATAGGACTAAAACCCATTAATAATAATCAATCTTGATGGAAACTCAACTTGAAACTTGATATATTCAGGTCTCAAGTTCAATGATTAAAGTACATCATACGACGTGATTGTAAGCACTATAAAATTTAACATCCTAAGAATAAGTGCTTAGAATATATAATGAATAATGAAAGTGGATGAGGTTAACCTTAATAGATTTATGGTGTTTTAAGTTACATGGACACCTATGATAATCTACCAATATGAGTGTGGAAGTGGTTCCGTTTCCTATGAGAACTGGGCTTGACTCTAAAGCACTCATGAAATCAAGGTACAGACACAAGGCCTAATACATGTGTCAGCTTATATGGACAATCAGTGACAAAAAGATTTGTGTGTGAAGATAAATTCGGCGGATCAATATGGATTGATAGTTCAAAAACAAGTCTACCATACGTTCATGGTTAGCCTTGACGAACCTTCACAAGGTGTTGGTTCAAGTCGTGAGACACCAATGCTTGTACATAGTAGTACAGACAAGCAAAGATTTACAAAAGTAATTTTGAAAATGGTGGAGTAATGTTAGAGATTTTATAAAATAAGTGAGTAAGATTTTTGGTTATAAGAGCTTAAAGAGCTTGTGCCACATTGGAAGTGTGTGCAAGAGGTGGAAAACTAACCCAAATATAAAAGGGTATAGTGTCCCACCTTGGAAAATTTACAAAGCTAAGTATCACCACTAAGCTATAAAAGGAGTAGTCAACCTTTGAGTCCCACATTTGAAAAATAATAAGAATTTGAGCACTTAATAAGTACAAATGGAAGACGAAGAGTTAATTCATCTAGCATTTAAGAGGATATTCAAGAGACCTCAATACGGTGCGAAGCACCGTACGCAAACGCACACTCCCGCGCGCGCAGTGGGCTGAAGAGGCACTAGTGGCGCACTTTGCACTTCGGACATCGCATGTCCGCCGTGGTAGCGCGTTACCGTAATTCGTCCGGGTCGGATCGCGGTAGCTCGGCGGCGGTCACTTTTTGGTTGACCCGTGCAAAACTGATTCGGTACTAATTGTACCTGTTCGAAAATGACTTAAGACTGTTGGTAATTAACAGTCATACCATTTCGGAATTCACTTAAGACTGTTAATCCAACAGTCATGACTCTTGAGGACAAAACTTTTCATTATCTATAAATCAAGATTGCGTAAAATGAAATTACATTGATAAAAAAAACAATTTCAGATTTCCAAACTCTGCTATTACTCTCTTAAAATTTTCAGGAGATACAAATTCTCTTATTCTGTTTTGTGCATAGAAACAGAATAAGAACTTGATTGACTGTTCTTAGTTATTGCATCCAAGGGCTCTCTTTTAATATACAAGTTGCAGGCAGTGCAAGTTGCTTCATTGTATCTTGAGTACGGATTTGCGAATTCCCGTTTGTATACTGAAGTTATTCGTGTGGGGTAAATAGTGTATTTAGGAAAGTGACGTCACGCCTTGAAGCTTCATTAAGTTACATTGTTGTATTAAAGTTGACATTGTTGTGATATAAAAAAGAGTTCTATTTATGTATTTGCTACATAATTTCCAACAATCTAAATACAGTAATTTAAGAAATGGTCGACTCTTCCAAATCACTTCGACAAATAACATAAGGCTTTGTCAAGTTGGACGATTTTGATGGTGGTAATTTTCTGCGTTGGCAGAAAAAGGTTCATTTTCTTCTAACAACATTGAAGATTGTATATGTCTTGTCACAACCGAAATCAAATGAAGATGAAGATGAAACCGTGGAACAGACTAGGCAACGCACAAAATGGGAGACCGATGATTACTTGTGTCGTGGTCACATTCACAATGCACTTGCTGACAATTTTTTCGACTTGTACCAAAATGTTGGGACTGCAAAAACTTTGTGGAAAACATTGGAGACCAAATATCTTACGGAAGACGCTACAAGTAAGAAGTTCCTTATCGGTCAGTTTTTAAGCTTTAAAATGCATGATAATAGGCTTGTGCTAGAACAATCTCATTACATACAATGCTTCGTAAATCATTGTGAACTGAAAAAATTAAATATGGATGATAATGTAATTGTTGCTGCTATAATTGAATAACTTCCTCCTTCTTGGAAAGATTATAAGAAAGAACTCAAACACAAAAAGGAGGATCTTTCACTTGAAGAATTAGAGACTCATTTAAGAATTGAACAAGAGTCTCGAATTCTAAATGGTAAAGAGGAACAAGAAAATTATGTTTCTAAGGTCCATGTGGTGGAGGAAGGAAAGGAGGAAAAATATGGAAATCATGGAAAAAATAACAAGCGGAAGAATTTTTCAAATAATTCTAAAGCAAACAAAAAGAAAAAAGGAAATTGTTTTCATTGCAACAAACCAGGTCACTTCAAGAAGGATTGTCGTGAGTTCAAGAAACTAAAGGAAAAAGGAGGGACATCAGACACAGAGCAACAATTTTCTGCTATGATATCCGAGGCTAATATGCTTGGAGAAGACAACTCTTGGTGGGTTGATTCTGGTGCCACAAGGCATGTTTGTAAGGACAAGAACTTGTTCTCTGCCTATGAAACAGTGGAAAGAGACGTTCTCCATATGGGAAATTCATCTACTGCTGCGATTAAAGGCAAAGGGACAGTGGATCTCGAATTCACTTCCGGAAAAATCCTTAGCCTCACCAATGTTTTTCATGTTCCTCATGTTAGGAAAAATTTAGTTTCTAGAAGTGTTCTTAACAAATTTATCTTTAAGATTGCATTTGAGTCAGACAAATTTATTCTGACTAAGAATGGTACCTTTGTAGGCAAAGGATATTTGTATGAGGGCATGTTTAAGCTCAATATCAATGAAAAAGATTCATCTGCTTATATCGTTGATTGTCTTTCATTATGGCATAGTCGTTTAGGACATGTTAATACAAAGAAAATGCATTTCACGGTTAATTTAAATTTAATTCCTAAATATGAGAATGATATGAATGAAAAGTGTAAAATATGCATGCAAACAAAAATAACAAGATTGCCTTTTCCAAAAATAGAAAAAACTACATTTTGTTGCAATTAGTACATAGTGATGTTTGTGATTTGCATGGAACACCTACTAGAGGTGGTAGTAAATATTTTGCCACATTTATCAATGACTTTTCAAAATATTGTCACGTATATCTTTTAGACTCTAAGGATGATGTGCTTAATAGATTTAAAACATACAAAAATGAAGTTGAAAATCAATGTGATACTAAAATAAAATGTCTTAGATCTGATAGAGGTGATGAATATCACTTTCCTCAATTTTGTGAAGATATGGGAATTATACATGAAGTTACTAAACCTTATACACCACAACAAAATGGAGTAGCAGAAAGAAAAAATAGAACACTAACTGAAATAATTAACGCTATGCTTTCTTATTCTAGTTTAAGTAAAGGATTTTTGGGGAGAAGCACTTTTAACTGCGTGTCATATTCTGAATAGGATACCTGTTAAGGATAATAAGAAAAATCCTTACGAATTATGGAAGAATAGAAAACCTAATTTAGGTTATCTTAAAGTTTGGGGTTATAGAGCTATTGTAAAACTACCTGAAACTAAGAGAAAGAAATTAGGAAGCAAAGGTGTTGAGTGTATTTTCATAGGTTATGCACAACATAGTAAAGCTTATAGATTTTTGGTTAGTGAACCTAATGATTCTGTTGAGGTATATACAATTATTGAATTGAGAGATGCATTTTTTTATGAACAAAGGTTTTCTTCTATTCCTAGAACTAATAATGAAAAAGAAGTTAGCACTCCTTCACAATTATCTAATACTCCACCAGTAGAACAAGAAGAGATAAAAAAAGTAAGAGACCTAGGAAAGAAAAAGTCTTTGGTCCCGACTTTGTAGTCTACCTTGTTGAAGGAACTAGAGACACATCTTGTAATAAATATGATTTGACTCTTAGCGTTGAAACAGACCCACAAACTTATAGTGAAGCAATTAGGTCTGTACATTCAGCATTTTGGAAAGAAGCTATAAATGATGAAATGGATTCAATCTGGGAAATAAAACTTGGAAGTTAGTAGATTTATTTCCTGGGTCTAAACCCATTAAGTGTGGATGGATTTTTATAAAGAAAGTGAAAATAGATGGAACAATTGATAAATTTAAGGCTTGATGGGTTGCTAAAGGTTTTAAACAAAAAGAAGGAATTAATTAGTTTAATACCTATACACCTGTTGCTAGAACCTCCACTATTAGAATTTTAATTTCATTGTCATCTATATAGAATTTTGAGATTCATCAAATGAATGTGAAAACTGCCTTTTTAAATGGTGACTTAGAAGAATAAATTTACATGGAACTACCTGAAGGGTTTGTTATGCCTGGACAAGAAAATAAAGAATGTAAACTTATTAAGTCCTTATATGGCCTAAAACAAGAACCTAAACATTGGCATGTAAAATTTGATAAAGTCATTATTTCTTTTGGTTTTAAAATTCATGAATCTGTTAAGTGTGTTTATAGTAAATTTTCTAATGGTAAAGGTGTGATCATTTGTTTATATGTAGATGACATGTTAATTCTTGGTACTGATTTAGAAAGCATTAATAATACAAAGAGTTTTATGTCTTCTAAATTTGATATGAAAGATATGGGTGTAGCTGATGTCATATTAGGAATGAGAATAATAAGGAAAGATAAAAATATAATTCTCACTCAATCTCATTATGTTAAGAAAATTTTAAAGAAATTTAATCAGTTTGCACACCTGTTAGTACACCTTTTGAACCACAGCTAAAGATGATCCCTAATAATGGTAGAGCTATTTCACAATTGGAATATGCACGAGTGATTGGTAGTTTAATGTATGCCATGACATGTACTCATCCTGATATTGCTTATGTTGTTGGTAAATTAAGTAGATATACTAGTAATCCAAGTTTATTACATTGGCATGTTGTCAATAGAATATTAAAATTTTTGAAAGGAACTATGGACTATGGTATATACTTTAGTGGATATCCTTCAGTATTAGAAGGGTTTTCTGATGCCAGTTGGATAACTGAGCGGGAGGATCATTCCTCAACAAGTGGATGGATTTTCACTCTTGGTGGAGGAGATGTTTCTTGGGGATCAAAGAAACATACTTGTATAGTTGATTCTACTATGGCAGTTGAATTTGTAGCATTAGCTAGAACTAGTAAAGAGGTAGAATGGTTACGGAATTTATTAATTAAAATTCCAGTTTGGTCTAAACCAATGACTCCAATATCTATACATTGTGATAGTGAGTCTACACTTTGCAGAGCTTATAGTAAAGTGTACAATGGAAAATCTAGACATATTGTCCTGAGACATAGTTATGTCAGACAAATGATTACAGATAGTGTAATCACTGTGGATTATGTAAAATCAAGTCAAAATTTCGCTGATCCTTTTACAAAAGGTCTTGCAAGAGGACTGGTGTCTATGACATCAATAGGGATGGGACTAAAGCCCATTAATAATAATAAATCTTGGTGGAAACTCAACTTGAAACTTGATATATTCAAGTCTCAAGTTCAATGATTAAATTACGTCATACGACGTGATTGTAAGCACTATAAAATTTAACATCCCAAGGATGAGTGCTTAGAACATGTAATGAATAATGAAAGAGGATGAGGTTAAACTTAATAGATTTATGGTGTTTTAAGTTACATGGACACCTATGATAATCTACCTATATGAGTGTGGAAGTGGTGCCGCTTCCTATGAGAACTGAGCTTGACTCTAAAGCACTCATGAAATCGAGGTACAGACATAAGGCCTAATGCATGTGTCGGCTGATTTGGACAATCAGTGACTAAAAGATTTGTGTGTGGAGACAAATCTGGCTGATCAATATGGATTGATAGTTCAAAGACAAGTCTACTATACTTTCATGGTTAGCCTTGACGAACCTTCACAGGGTATTGGTTCAAGTCGTGAGACACCAATGTTTATACACAGTCTTACAGACAATCAAAGATTTACAAAACTTATTTTGAAAATGGTGGAGGAATGTCAGATATTTTATAAGTGAGTCAGAGTTTTAGGTGTAAGAGCATAAAAAGCTTGTACAGTCTTACAGACAATCAAAGATTTACAAAACTTATTTTAAAAATGGTGGAGGAGTGTTGTAGATTTTATAAAATAAGTGAGTTAGAGTTTTGGGTGTAAGAGCATAAAAAGCTTGCTCCACATTGGAAGTGTGTGGAAGAGGTGGGAAACTAACCCAAATATAAAAGGGGATAGTGTTCCACATTGGAAAATGTACAAAGCTAAGTGTCACCACTAAGCTATAAAAGGAGTGGGCAACCTTTGAGTCCCACATTGGAAAAATAATAAGAATTTGTGCACTTAATAAGTACAAATGGAAGATGAAGAGTTAATTCATCTAGCATTTAAGAGGCTATTCAAGAGACCTCAATACGGTGCGAAGCACCGTACGCACACTCACACGCACACGCACAAGCGCGCACAAGCGCTTGCGGGTGCGGGGGAGTTGGTTGTAGAGGCTCTAGTGGCGCACTTTACACTTCGCACGCCGCGTGTCCGCAGTGGTAGCAGGTTGCCGGGATTCGTCCGGGTCGGATCGCGGTAGCTCGGGCGCAGTCACTTTTTGGTCGACCCATGCAAATCCATTCGCTATTAATTATACCTTTTCGGAAATGACTTAAGACTATTGGTAATTAACAGTCATATCATTTCGGAATTGACTTAAGAGTGTTAATCCAACCGTCATGACTCTTGAAGACAAAGCTTTTCATTATCTATAAATAAAGGCTCCCTAAAACAAAATTATATTGATTAAAAAAAAAACAGTTTCAGATTTTCAAACCCTGCTATTACTCTCTTACAATTTTTAGGAGATACAAATTCTCTTATTCTGTTTTGTTCACAGAAAGAGAATAAGAACTTGATTGACTGTTCTTCACATTTGCATCCAATGGTTGTCTTCAAATATACAAATTACAAGCAGTGCAAGTTGCTTCATCGTATCTTGAGTACGGATTTGCGGATTCCCGTTTGTATACTGAAGTTATTCGTGTGGGGCAAATACTGTATTTAGGAAAGTGACATCACGCCTTGAAGATTCATAAAGTTACATTGTTGTATTAAAGTTAACATTGTTGTGATACAATAAAGAGTCCTATTTCTGTATTTGCTACATAATTTCAAACAATCTAAATACAGTAATTTCAGAAATGGCCGACTTTTCCAAATCACTTCGACAAATAACAGAAGGCTTTGTCAAGTTGGACCGGTTTGATGGTGGTAATTTTCTGCTTTGGTAGAAAAAAGTTCATTTTCTTCTAACAACATTGAAGATTGTATATGTCTTGTCACAATCGAAACCAAATGAAGATGAAGATGAAGATGAAACCGTGGAACAGACTAGGCAACGCACAAAATGGGAGATCGATGATTACTTGTGTCATGGTCACATTCTCAATGCACTTGCTGATAATTTGTTCGACTTGTACCAAAATGTTGGGACTGCAAAAACTTTGTGGGAAACATTTGAGACCAAATATCTTACGGAATACGCTACAAGTAAGAAGTTCCTTATCGGTCAGTTTTTAAGCTTCAAAATGCATGATAATAGGCCTGTGCTAGAATAATTTCATGACATCCAACGCATCATAAATTATTGCAAACTGAAAAAATTTAATATGGATGATAATGTAATTGTTGCTGCCATAATTGAAAAACTTCCTCCTTCTTGGAAAGATTATAAGAAAGAACTCACACACAAAAAGGAGGATCTTTCACTTGAAGAATTAAAGACTCATTTAAGAATTGAACAAGAGTCTCGAATTCTAAATGGTAAAGAGGAACAAGAAAATTATGTTTCTAAGGTCCATGTGGTGGAGGAAGGAAAGGAGCAAAAATATGGCAATCATGGAAAAAATAACAAGTGGAAGAATTTTTCAAATAATTCTAAAGCAAACAAAAAGAAGAAAGGAAATTGTTTTCATTGCAACAAACCAGGTCACTTCAAGAAGGATTGTCAATAGTTCAAGAAACTAAAGGAAAAAGGAGGGACATCAGACACAAAGCAACAATTTGTTGCTATGATATCCGAGCCTAATATGCTTGGAGAAGACAACTCTTGGTAGGTTGATTCTGGTGCCACAAGGCATGTTTGTAAGGGCAAGAACTTGTTCTCTGCCTATGAAACAGTGGAAAGAGACGCTCTCCATATGGGAAATTCATCTACTGCTGCGATTAAAGGCAAAGGGACAGTGGATCTCGAATTCACTTTCGGAAAAATCCTTAGCCTCACCAATGTTTTTCATGTTCCTCATGTTAGGAAAAATTTAGTTTCTAGAAGTGTTCTTAACAAATTTATCTTTAAGCTTGTATTTGAGTCAGACAAATTTATTCTGACTAAGAATGGTACCTTTGTAGGCAAAGGATATTTGTATAAGGGCATTTTTAAGCTCAATATCAATGAAAAAGATTCTTCGACTTATATCGTTGATTGTCTTTCATTATGGCATAGTCGTTTAGGACATGTTAATACAAAGAAAATGCATTTCACGGTTAATTTAAATTTAATTCCTAAATATGAGAATGATATGAATGAAAAGTGTAAAATATGCATGCAAACAAAAATAACAAGATTGCCTTTTTCAAAAATAATAAAAACTACATCTTTGTTGCAATTAGTACATAGTGATGTTTGTGATTTGCATGGAACACCTACTAGAGGTGGTAGTAAATATTTTGCCACATTTATCGATGAATTTTCAAAATATTGTTATGTATATCCTTTAAACTCTAAGGATGATGTGCTTAATAGATTTAAGACATACAAAAATGAAGTTGAAAATCAATGTGATACTAAAATAAAATGTCTTAGATCTGATAGAGGTGGTGAATATCACTTTCCTCAATTTTGTGAAGATATGGGAATTATACATGAAGTTAGTGCTCCTTATACACCACAAAAAAATGGAGTAGGAGAAAGAAAAAATAGAACACTAACTGAAATGGTTAACGCTATGCTTTCTTATTCTGGTTTAAGTAAATGGTTTTGGGGAGAAGCACTTTTAACTGCGTGTCATATTCTGAATAGGATACCTGTTAAAGATAATAAGAAAACTCCTTACGAATTATGGAAGAATAGAAAACCTAATTTAGGTTATTATAAAGTTCGGGGTTGTAAAGCTATGTAAGACTACCTGAAACCAAGGTTCTAAAAGGCGCGAGGCGTGGTCGAGGCGTAGAGGTCAAGCCTCAAGCCTTAGGAGCCTAGGCGCGGCTAGGCGAAGCCTAGGCGTCAAAAGGCGTTTTTCCTTTTTTATTATTTTAATTATTCCAAGGCTAGTAATATAATAAAATAGTACATACCTTGAATTTTGAAAATATATCCATATCTTTGGTATACATCTTTCTCATATTCATGCTTCATAACCAATATTTATTTTCTAATCTTTTGTTTTTTTTTTTTAAAGTGTGCCTTAAGGCTTTTACCAATAATAAGGCGTAGGCGATGCGTTTCTCTCAAGCCTCAAGCATAGGCGGGCCTAGGCGGTCCTTTTAGAACAGAGCCTGAAACTAAGAGAAAGAAATTAGGAAGCAAGGGTGTTGAGTGTATTTTCATAGGTTATGCACAACATAGTAAAGCTTATAGATATTTGGTTAGTGAACCTAATGATTCTGTTGAGGTAAATACAATTATTGAATCGAGAGATGCAATTTTTTATGAACAAAGGTTTTCTTCTATTCCTAGAATTAATAATGGAAAAGAAGTTAGCACTCCTTCACAATTATCTGATATTCCACCAATAGAACAAGAAAAGATTAGAAAAAGTAAGAGACCTAGGAAAGAAAAAGCTTTGGTCCCAACTTTATAGTTTATCTTATCGAAGGAACTAGAGACACATCTTGTAATAAATATGCTTTGACTCTTGACGTTGAAACGGAACCACAAACTTATAGTGAGACAATTAAGTTTGTAGATTCAGCATTTTGGAAAGAAGCTATAAATGATGAAATGGATTCAATATTGGGAAATAAAAGTTGGAAGTTAGTAGATTTACCTCCTGGGTCTAAACCCAATAAGTGTAGATGGATTTTTAAAAAGAAAATGAAAATAGATGGAACAATTGATAAATTCAAGGCTAGATTGGTTGCTAAAGGTTTTACACAAAAAGAAGGAATTGATTATTTTGATACCTATGCACCTGTTGCTAGAACCTCCACTATTAGAATTTTAATTGCATTAGCATCTATATATAATTTTGAGATTCATCAAATGGATGTGAAAACTGCCTTTTTAAATGGTGACTTAGAAGAAGAAATTTACGTGGAACAACCTGAAGAGTTTGTTATGCCTGGACAAGAAAATAAAGTATGTAAACTTATTAAGTCCTTATATGGCCTAAAACAAGAACCTAAACATTGGCATGAAAAATTTGATAAAGTCATTAATTCTTATGGTTTTAAAATTCATGAATCTGATAAGTGTGTTTATTGTAAATTTGCTAATGGTAAAGGTGTGATCATTTGTTTATATGTAAATGACATGTTAATTCTTGGTACTGATTTAGAAAACACTAATAACACAAAGAGTTTTCTGTCTTCTAAATTCGATATGAAAGATATGGGTGTAGCTGATGTCATATTAGGAATGAGAATAATAAGGAAAGATAAAAATATAATTCTCACTCAATCTCATTATGTTGAGAAAATTTTATAAAAATTTAATCAGTTTGATTGCACACCTGTTAGTACACCTTTTGGAACCACAGCTAAAGATGATCCCTAATAATGGTAGAGCTATTTCACAATTAGAATATGTACTAGTAATTGGTAGTTTAATGTATGCCATGACATGTACTCGGCCTGATATTGCTTATGCTATTGGTAAATTAAGTAGATATACTAGTAATGCAAGTTTATTGCATTGGCATGCTGTCAATAGAATATTAAAATATTTGAAAGGAACTATGGACTATGGTATATACTATAGTGGATATCCTTCAGTATTAGAAGGGTTTTCTGATGCCAATATAATAACTGAGCGGGAGGATCATTCCTCAACAAGTGGATGGATTTTCACTCTTGGTGGAGGAGTTGTTTCTTGGGGATCAAAGAAACAAACTTGTATTACTTTTTCTACTATGGCAGTTGAGTTTGTAGCATTAGCTGCAACTAGTAAAGAGGCAGAATGGTTAAGGAATTTATTAATTGAAATTCTAGTTTGGCCAAAACCAATGCCTCCAATATCTATACATTGTGATAGTGAGTCTACACTTTCCAGAGGTTATAGTAAAGTGTATAATGGAAAATCGAAACATATTGGCCTGAGACATAGTTATGTCAGATAATTGATTACAGATAGTGTAATCATAGTGGATTATGTAAAATCAAGTCAAAATTTAGCTGATCCTTTTACCAAAGGTCTTGCATTAAGACTGGTGTCTAAGACATCAATAGGGATGGGACTAAAGTCCATTAATAATAATCACTCTTGATGGAAACTCAACTTGAAACTTGATATATTCAAGTCTCAAGTTCAATGATTAAAGAACATCATACGACGTGATTGTAAGCACTATAAAATTTAACATCCCAAGGATAAGTGCTTAGAACATGTAATGAATAATGAAAGAGGATGAGGTTAACCTTAATAGATTTATGGTGTTTTAAGTTACATGGACACCTATGATAATCTACCTATATGAGTGTGGAAGTGGTGCCGCTTCTTATGCGAACTGGGCTTGACTCTAAAGCACTCATGAAATCAAGGTACAGACATAAGGCCTAATACATGTGTCAGCTTATATGGACAATCAGTGACTAAAAGATTTGTGTGTGAAGACAAATCCGGCTGATCAATATGGATTGATAGTTCAAAGACAAGTCTACTATACTTTCATGGTTAGCCTTGACGAACCTTCATAGGGTATTGGTTCAAGTCGTGAGACACCAATGCCTATACACAGTCTTACAAACAATCAAATATTTACAAAACTTATTTTGAAAATGGTGGAGGAATGTTGGATATTTTATAAAATTAGTGAGTAAGAGTTTTGGGTGTAAGAGCTTAAAGATCTTCTCCCACATTGGAAGTGTGTGGAAGAGGTGGGAAACTAACCCAAATATAAAAGGGGATAGTGTCCCACATTGGAAAATGTACAAAGCTAAGTGTCACCACTAAGCTATAAAAGGAGTGGGCAACCTTTGAGTCCCACATTGGAAAAATAATAAGAACTTGTGCACTTAATAAGTACAAATGGAAGATGAAGAGTTAATTCATATAGCATTTAAGAGGCTATTCAAGAGACCTCAATACGGTGCGAAGCGTCGTACGCACACGCACACGCGCGCGCACACTTGCGGGTGCGGGGCAGTGGGATGTAGAGGCACTAGTGGCGCACTTTGCACTTCGCACGCCGCATGTCCGCAGTGGTAGCAGGTTTTCGGGATTCGTCCAGTTCGGATCGCGGTAGCTCGGGCGCGGTCATTTTTTAGTTGACCCGTGCAAAACTGATTCGGTATTAATTGTACCTGTTCGGAAATTACTTAAGACTGTTGGTAATTAACAGTCATACCATTTCGGAATTGACTTAAGACTGTTAATCCAACAGTCATGACTCTTGAAGACAAATCTTTTCATTATCTATAAATAAAGGCTGCCTAAAACGAAATTACATTGATAAAAAAAATAGTTTCAGACTTCCAAACCCTGCTATTACTCTCTTATAATTTTCAACAGATACAAATTCTCTTATTCTGTTTTGTGCACAGAAACAGAATAAGAACTTGATTGACTTTCTTCGTTGTTGCATCCAAGGGTTATCTTCAAATATACAAGTTGTAGGCAGTGCAAGTTGCTTCATTACATCTGGAGTACGGATTTGTGGATTCCCGTTTGTATACCGAAGTTATTCGTGTGGGGCAAATACTATATTTATGAAAGTGACATCACGCCTTGAAGATTCATAAAGTTACATTGTTGTATTAAAGTTGACATTGTTGTGATACAATAAAGAGTTCTATTTCTGTATGTGCTACATAATTTCCAACATGTTTTAGTCATCATATCAGGAAATTTATTATCACTTTTGTAGAGCACTAAATCAACTATGTAATCATTACAAAGATTACGGAAAATGGTATCTAACATCAATATGATTTCTCCTTCCATGCAAAATTATATTTTTTAAAATCTTAATTGCTGACATATTATCACGGTGGATTGTTGTTGGTCTGTGTGCTGACTTTGAAGAGTTATAAGAATCTCCTTAACCAAATAGCTTAACACAAGGATAAAGCAGATAACACAAATTCAACTTCTGTAGTTGATAAAGTCATAATTTGTTATTTCTTTTATGACCATGATACAGCTCCAGAACTCATCATAAAAACAAACTCATATGTGCTTTTTCCATCATCAATATCTCTAGTATAGTCACTATCAGAAAAGCAAAATAGATTTCTTTTTATTTCGTCTTTATACAAAATTCCAAAATCAGATGTACCTTTCAAGGAAAGAAAGATGTTTTTCGCTCCTAAGATATGATTCTCGATCAGACTCTAAATATAGCGATTGATTAAACTAACTCCTTACAGAATATCAGGCCTTTTCGAAGTTAGATACATCAGACTTACAATTATCTGCTTATAAAGAGTGTTATAAATCTTCTTCCTCTATCATCTCTTATGAGTTTTAAGCCTCATTCAATTAGAGTACAAATTGAATTGCAATTATCCATTTCGAAACTGTCCAATATCTCAAGAACATATTTTTTTAGCAAAATAAAAATGCCAGCAGGAGATTGCACTCCTTCAATGCCAAAAAAATAATGCATCAACCCCAAATCTATAATATCAAATTCATTCATTATAAATTTCTTAAAATCAACAAGCATAACTCCATCATTGCTAACATAAATAAAGTCATCAACAAATAAGCACACAATAAGCATCTTACCATCTACTCTGAATTTGGTATTGAGTGTGTGCGCGTGAGGATATTTAAGAAAATCTTCTTTAGCCAAGTAAGCATCTGTACGACTATACCAAGCTAATGGTGCTTATTTTAGTTCGTATAATGCCTTTTTTAGCTTATATACCTTGTTTTCATGACCTTTCGTTACATATCCGGGAGGTTGGCCAATATACACTCATTCTTCCAATTCCCCACGCAAAAATTCTGACTTTACATCCAACTGATAGATTGGTCATAAGTTCTGGGCAGCAGTGGATAATATTACCTGAATAGTGTCGAGCCTTATAACTGGCGCAAAAATATCTTCGTATTCGACACCAAACTATTTTTTATAGCCTTTAGCTACTAAGCATGCTTTGTATTCAACAACTTCAGCATTCTCCTTCAACTTGGTCTTATAAACCCACTTAGCACCAATATTTGTATCCCTTTTGGAAGTTCTGTCAACTCCTAAGTGTCGTTTCTTTCGATTGTTGTAATTTTTATATCCATAGTTGTCTGCCATTTTAATTCTTTTATAGTACTTTCGAAAGTTGTAGGGTCACAATCTGAAAATAATGCAAAATGTATGAGTGGATCATCAATTTGATTAAAACCGTTTACCTCAAAATCTGATATCCAAGAAGGTTTCTTTCGAATGCATTTAGAATGTGAACTAGCTTCCACTTCGACCTGTTCATCAACTCTTGGTGTTGTTAGTTGGATTTCAGAGGCTACAGAGACCTCATTTTGAGGCTTTGCAAAAGTAGGGGTTGTTGGTATAAGTTTTTGTTGAGGCTTCTTTGATTCCTCTTCATTGTCACCATCAAATTTTGTTGGAATTTGTTCTCCAACAGCATTGTTGTTCCACGGCCAAGTTTGATCTTCATCAAAAATAACTTCTCAACTTATAAGTATCTTCTTAGTGTTAGTATTGTAAAGCTTATATGCGTTTGATTATTCACTAACACCAATAAAAATACATTTCTCCCCCTTGTCCTCTAGCTTTCTTCTCTTTGCCATAGGGATATGGGTGGAGTCAATACATCCAAAAATTCTGAAGTGGTCTATAGTTGGTTTGCGCCCACTCCAAGTTTCCTTAGGTGTCTTATTTTAAAAAATAAATGTGAGACTTCTGCTCAATATATAAATGCTCTAATTGACTCCTTCTAGCTATAAACTTTTTAGAACGCCACTCCTTGTCAAAAGGCATGTTCATAATTATGCGATTTTTCGTCTCGCACACCCTGTTTTGTTGAGGCATGTAAGTTACAATAAGTTGCCTCCTGATCCAATGATTCTCATAAAAATTTATGAATTCATGTGATTTGTATTCTTCACCATGATAAGTATAAAGAACTTTAATTGGGCTACCAACTTCTTTCTCAACAAGGACTTTATAGCTTTTAAAGGCCATAAAAGCTTCAGATTTTTCTTGCAAAAAAACGACCCAGATTTTTCGACTATAATCATCAATGAAAAAAATTATATATCTTTTACCTCCATTTGACAATGGATTTATTGGCCCATAAATGTCGGAATGAACTAGCTCCAGTGCTTTCTTTGCTCTCCATGATTTTCCTTAAGGAAATTAGTTACGGTGTTATTTTTTAACAACACATTCTTCACACACTTGAGAATGAGCTGTAATTTGAGAATGACCTTTCATCATGTTCTTCTGTTGGAGTGTTCTCAATCCACCAAAATTGAGATGCCCATACTGAAAATTCCATAACCATGCCTCCTCCTTCCATCTCGCAGAGAAGCATGATTGAGTGGTGTTGTGGAGATGAAGAGGGAACATACAATTCATTGTCATGTAGACTTGAGTAATTAAGCCTAACTTTGCATCTTAAATTTGACATACTCCATTTTTTATAGAGATCTCGTACCCCTTTTCTTGTAGTTGACCCACACTAAGCAAGTTGGTCTTCAAATTAAGGACAAAAATAGAATTAGAAATAGTGTGGGTGGAATTACCTATGGTTTGGATAGTTACATTTCCTCTTCACATAAAGGAGACTTTAGAATTGTCACCGAACTTCATGATATCGCGAAAAGATTCATCCAATTTAAAGAAGGCGGACTTACCTCCACATGTATAATTACTGGAGCCCGTATCTAAGTACCACATATTCTTATTGGTTTCCTCCTTCACATGACGATCCATCAATAAAGAAAATTCTTCTTCCTTTTCTACAAAATTAGATTTTCCAACCACTCTCCCTAATTTACTTCATTCAACATTCGTACTTGTGATGGCCATACTTGTGATATTGAAAGCACTCATTTGTCTACTGACTTTGGTCTATAAGTAGGAAAATGATGGCCATTTGGACCTCTTCCGCTCCCGTAAAAATCATGAAATTTATTGTGATTAGATTTTTGGTTTTAGTTTTACAAACCTTGATTCCACTACCTCTACTACTTCCTCGATCTAGTCTACCTGGTATTAAAGACGGATTATTAGTGGAGAACTTCAATGCTTGCTATTTTTTTTCTTCTTGGACCATTTTATTTTCATGAACCAACAATGAACCTTTAAGTTCATCAATTAAAAGAATATCAATATCTTTTGACTCATCAAGTGAACAAAGACGTAGTTAAATTTCAGCATTAACGATCAAAGAATTTTCTCAATTACAGTCACTTCTTCTATCTTCTCGCCATGGACATGGATTTTTTTAATAATATCCATCATCCTGGAGAGAAAATTAGTGATTGACTCTCCCAATTTCATCTAAAACATTTCGAACTCCGAACGAAGTGCTTGAAGCTACTGCCTCATTGCCCGCGTCGATCCTTGATATTTCTCTTTCATAGAGTCGCAAATCTGCCTGGAAGTGTCTTTATTGAGGATTGTTTCAAGGATAGACCTATAAAGGACCTAGAGCAAATAATTTTTGGTTTTCAAATCCTTTAACTTCAGTGCTTCTAGCTCTATTTTTTACACTTATATCAGTGCCACACCAATTGCAGGTTTTGCTACATTTAATTCAGTTATATTCCAATAATCTTCTGACCTTAAGAAGTTCTCCATAATCATACTCCAATGATCATAATGACCATCAAAATGTGGAATGGTCAGTTGCACAAAAGTTTTAGATGCCATATGTTTACTGCTCCAGTAAAAAAAGCAAATGTGAAAGAGGAAATATAGTTGTTGCTCCTGCTTGGACCTCAGAAACTCTTTTTCTCTCTTTTTAAAGGCTCTGATACCACTGATATCTCAAGAAAGGAATTGAAGAAAATATAAAAATTTGTGCATGAAAGCTACAACAAAGAGAGGAAAACTCAATTCACTTTATTCAATCACATGTAGCCCTTTATAGGCAATACATCAAACAGGTGGCGTGCAAATCATATAAGCAATAAACTAACTCCTCAAAACTAGGACAAAGACCCAATAGAACTCAATTAGTAGACTCACCAACTAACACCTAAAATACTGGAGCTAACAACAACGTGCTCCATTATTCCTAAAGACTAGGGAAAATGAGAAAACCATTTCTTAACAGTTGGAGAGAATATATGAGGGTGAGAAGAATGGAAGAGATTAGACATATATGAAAGGTTGTACCGATTAGTCACAATTTGTGACCTTCTTAACCATTTTTTTCCTCCTTTATTTTATAGATAGATTTGTTTTTTTAATTTCAACTTGAAGTTGCAAGATTATATGAACTGAGTTTATTTCATGGAATACACACACACAATCCAATTAAAATTAGCTAAGAAGAGATATGTCCCAATTTTAATTTCTCTAGCAGATTGATAAGTTAGCAAGAACAATTTCCAATTAATGCAATGAGATTGATAACTTGATTAATTAAAATAAAATTATCCACTTTTATTCATTTTATCCTAAGCATACATCTATGTGATTTAATAAAGTAAATTGCGAAAATCACAACCACAATGTGCTAATGTACGAGGAAAACCCAAATGGGAAAAACCTAGGACGGCTGGGCCTAGACAAAATCCACTACAAAATAGGTTTTACAAGAGACTCAAAAGACTTACAGACATTGACTCACTCAAGACATGCTTATGCCGTCCTCGACCTACGAATTTGTAGTACGCGAAGCTCCAATGCATTGCTCGACACTCCTCATGTCGCGGTATCCACCGAAGCCCAAAACCACCGTCTCCACTAAGCTTGAATGCAAAGATCCACCGCAAACTTGCTTGTTGAATGTCAAGTTGATTGTAAGAGGTTTTGTTTCAAAAGTTGAAAATGGTGTTGGAGATTGATTTTACCGAAAAGAGGGAAGTTATGAAAAATGCTCTCAAGAGGATATGAAACTTCCTTAGTTTTAGAAACTCATTTTCATCCATATGATATAACTAAAAAAGTAGTGGACCAAAACAGTTATTGGAAAATAACTGCCCGAAAATAAGTTAAATTTTTTTCAAATCTGGCAGATCTCGTTCGAACGAGTTATTTAATGAAATTCCAATATCGAATTAGATAGGTCGTTAGAAATATCGTTCGAACAAGATCGTTCGAACGACATTTCTAACGAGCTTCTAACGAGTTTCCAGTATAGCCTGGGGAATGTCGTTAGATCCAGATCGTTCGAATGACCTGGAGAAAACTTCAAACGAGATTTCTATTTTTCAAAAAAAATGTTCAAATTAATTTCAAAAGTGGTTCTTTATGAAAATTAAATATTTACGAACATTACTCTATATGAAAATTTCTCGTTATGAAAAATACTCCAACACTAAAAATGATTTTGGTCATATACCTTTTAGAAGAGAGAACATGGCGGGCATATCGATGTCGCGTGAACTTTGGATGCAATGCTCGAATCTTTACGGTTGAATAATGAATGATGAGGAATGACCCAAAATTGTTTTGTCCAACGGAATGTAGCCAATATAACAAATGACTCGATTGAAAATTTGTCCTTACAAATCTCCCCCTTTGGCTATTCCGAGACAAAACAGAATAATAGAAAATAAATAAAAAGACGAAATTCGCTAAGCCAGTCGTCAAGCCGATTCTAAAGCCCGTCCCAAAAAAGACCAAAAAAAAAAGGCAGACTAAGTAACACGACTGACGATGCTGCAAAAGACTAGGTGATGTATGCTTCTCACATGAAACAACAAATTCATAAATGCATGGGGAAGTAGATACTGAAACATATATAAAATAATGTGTTAGCATACGTTGTGAATAGTAAATGAACTCCCCCTAAAATATGCATATGATGAATATTAAGAAATTAACTCCCCCAAAATTATGAATTTTCCCTATCAATATTTCTCCCCTTTTTTGTCCGAAAAATACAAAGGGATAAATGGTCTGCATGTTAAATGATAATCGAGAGAACAATAGGCAATAAACCAATAAATATTAAGAAATGAAGTGACAAAGGAAATAACATGATGATTCATTAACCAATGGGAAATGGGAAATATTCAAGGTGCATACACATCATAAGGGAAAAATCCAAACCAAAGGAAACAATACAAGAAATAAAGTATCCACTCAGCCTCACAATTACATTGAGAAAAGAAATGAAAAACATAGAAAATCAAGGAGCAGGAGCATCATTAGGAGAATCATCGGGAAGGGAGCCGGAACCGAATGATCCTGCACCTCTGCGCATCTCCATGCGGTGAATGGACTTAAGGTTATCCATCAGCAGAGAATCCCGATGATCCCGGGCTTTATCTCGGCGCGCTTGAGCCTCCTCCTGGCGAGCTTGTGCCTCCCTGTCTTGCTGCATTGAAACAAAAAGCTCCTACAACAGCGTCCTGTCTTGACGCCTATCTTCCTAAATCTGCTCAACCTATGAATGGAGGAATAAAATATCCTCCGACTCTATGGGTGAGGGAGCATACGAAGAAGAGGGTCGATGGATAGAACGATAGGGTGCGGGACGACTGGGGTAGGGTGGAGGAAGTGGCAGAGTGAGAGGAGGCGGAAGGAGTGAGGTGAGGGGTATCGGGGGGTAAATGACCACGAGACTGGCTGACCAATGACATGTCAATGGTTTGTTATCGGGTGACGGGGATATCGATTGATAGGCGGGGACAGCCGGCAGCAAGATAAAATCGGGTAATAACAGCGGCAAATGGGAGGGCTTGGCGAGCGGGACTGGAAGGGAGGATCCTAACCGTCCGAATGACACTAAAGATGGAGGACGGGAGATCTATGGCAGCCCTAATTCTAATAGAAAACATGAGTTCCACGTGCATTTTGGTGATTTGGGTAGTGTTCGCACGGGGAATAAGACAAGCACACACGATCCAATTAAGGACCATAAAATCGGGATGCAAGTGTTTGTGAAATATTATGACAATGCCAGGAGGGTTAAGCCTAAAGATGGTGCGCATAGCGAGGGAAGAGTCAGGACGAGTATCGGGACCCCATAGGAAGGAGGGATTATTGACCCTAGGTAAGGGGATGAGATGAGCAATGGATTCAAGAGAGATAATAATCTCCCTACCGCGCACTCGAGAGTAAATATTATTCTCCCTATCATGCATCCCATAATAAAATTCCTGAATTAGGTCGGGAAAAATAGTGTCCGTGAGTGAGAATAGGGGGTCCCACCCTAAATCATAAATCCAAGAATGGACAGTGGTGCCGTTGAGAGATTGGAGATTGACAATTTTCTCACGCACAATAGAACGTGTAGAGAAACCTTAGGTATGATATTTGGTGTGTGCGGAGAGTGATCCCCAACGCAGATTAAGGTCAGGGATAGCTGCATTTGCATTGGACTCCTCATCAGAGGAAGAGGAGCGTTCCTCGGGGGAATTACTATTACAGCGTAGGCGACGATTACAAGCCATTCTAAACCCGGGCAAAAACTAGAACCTACCTGACATAAAACCAACCAAACCACCAAACACACCAAGTAAGCCAACAAACCAAACAACCAATTAGCACAAATCCCATCCGCCAAAAATTAATTAAGATATATTCCATGAAAAGAAAAAATATTATTTATGGAAAACTGATAGTTGGGAAAATAGAAATAATTTTTAATCAAGGAAAATGCATTTTAGATTATCATGGAATGTAGCTTAATAGGAGTAAATAAACGGGCCTTAAATACCTAGAGAGATATACACATAAACATATATGGAATTTGGGTGACAAAGGAATAAAAGGTTTTAAAAAAATTAACCCAAACGCATATATCAATATGGGTATCTGAATATATATATATATATATATATATATATATATATATATATATAGAGAGAGAGAGAGAGAGATATGTAGATATAAAGAGATAAGTAAAAAAATAATACCTTGAATAGAAGAGGAAAAATGAAGCTCGGAGATCTATAAGGAAAATAGGGGGACTAAATGAAGGTTAAAGGAGGAGGTTAACTGAGGTAAAATTGTGGGGAAAATGGGTAATGGTGTAAGTGGAAGAGAGAGTGGGAGAGAGGGATAATGGGTAAGGAGAGAGTGGAAGAGTTTTGGGATGTGGCAAAAAATGAGGGAAATGGGAAACGTGGGCAGGTGGAGAGAGAAAAAAATTGAGGCGGCAGTTTTGGGAAAGAGAGATCGCAGAAATTAAACCCAGGTCGTTCGAATAAGTGATGTCGTTCGAACGATGTCTTTCGAACGAAGTTCCAGAAGCGTATTGGTTATTTCGTTAGATATCTCATTAGAAGTTCGTTCGAACGAACTTTTCATGTGAACGACATTACGAACGAAGCTCCAGAGAGTAGGTCAGAAATTTTGTTAGAAATCTCGTTCGAACGAGAATTTCTCACGAAAATCAATCTTTTTAAATAAAAATAAAAATAAAATAGTTTTAAAAATAGCATAAGAACAGAAATTGGGAAGGCCAGAAAGATGCCAAAATGTGGATTTTAATAGTCCTAGCTTGTGAAGACATGTCCAAACCGTGGGAGCGGGAATGTAGGGGTGTGAGCAATCCGAGTGAGAGTTTTTTACCCAAGACAACATACAAGAGCGGAATGCCAAACAACATATAAACGCAATATTCACTCGCGTTAGCCTTGTGTCAATAAAGAAATACTATTGGACACTCAAACACAAATGCACCATGCATACAAGATAGATGATTCTCTCGCCAATAATGTCAAAATGAGAAAGCAATGAATCGATTAAATGTGCATGCCCATTAATCTTCAACTTATATCTCCCATTAACAACAATAGATTGAGACTATTCTTTTTGAAGAATCAATCAAGCTAAATATTTTGCCCTTGGCATTATATATCATTTTCAATGCTTCTATTTTAGGCACAAATTTGAGAATGCAAGTGGAGGCTATTCACGCAAAAAAATTATGTTTTTCGCAGCCCGATTCCATTGCTTGAAATGGAATCCAACCGGAAGAATATAATCATTTTTGTTTCAATCCGGGCAATGGATGATCATGCACAATTTCGATTGCTTATAATATATGTGACAGGATTGAGAAGAAAACACCAAATCTCACTTTACAAATATAATGTGAACAAGATATCCACAATATTTCGTGAAATGTGTGTGCAAAAAGGCAAATATGTGAGGTAACCGTAGAAATACATATCATAAAAGAGCATTTTTGTGCACAAGAGAAACGAGATCCGGCTTAACTACTCATCGAAAGCCACGTGGACATGAAATAGGATAGTGATCTGAACACATCGAACACAAAGCCATATGGACAAAAAATTGTGAAAGATTTTCTAACCATTCCCGTGTTCCTTGAAAATAAGAAAGACGAAAATATTTTTGAGATTTTGAATAAAATATATACAAAAGTAATCTAGTTCATAGGTATAAAAATATACAAGAGAAACAACTTAAACTAGATAAACGGCTTCGATCTCAATCAATTGAGCAAACCGCAATTGATTTCCTAAGGTTTTCAAAGCTAAGGGCATCTAGAGGTTTAGAAAAGATATCGGCCAATTATTGATCAGTAGAAACGAAGCTTAGAGAAACTATTTTCTCTTCAACCAAGTCGTGAATAAAATGTTCACGGATCCGAATATGCTTGGTTCTAGGGTATTGAACGGGATTACGGGAAATGTGAATGGCACTAGTATTGTCGCAATAGATAGTCATAGTGCCTTGAGAGATACCGTAATCTTCCAACATTTGTTTCATCCAAATGAGTTGAGTGAAACAACTCCCGGCGGCTATGTATTCGGCCTCCGTCGTGGACAAAGAAATAGAATTTTGTTTCTTGCTCATCCATGAGACAAGTGCACTTCCAAAATAGAAACAACCGCCAGAGGTACTTTTACATCCATCAACATCTCCTGCCCAATCGGCGTACGAATGTGCCGATAGACGATCATTTGGGTCGAAAGAATACCAAATGCCAAAAGACAGGGTCCCATTAACATATTTGATAATGCGTTTAATAGCAAGTAAATGAGACTCTTTTGGGGCGGCTTGATAATGGGCACAAACTCCTACACTAAAGGAAATATTCAAACGGCTAGCGATTAGGTAAAGTAAACTACCTATCATACTTGTAAAGAGAGTGTGCTCTACATCCTTTCCTTCAGTGTCCTTACTAAGTTTAATCGATGAACTCATAGGAGTACCTTCATATTTAGCAGATTCGAGTTTAAATTTCTTAACAAGATCTTTAGCATACTTAGTTTGGGACAAAAATATCCCACTTTCGAGTTGACAAACTTGAAAACCTAGAAAGAAAGTAAGTTCACCTACCATACTCATCTCAAATTCATTTCAAACTCAATACAACACGAAGGTATTTGTTTATTTTATTATCTGTTGGACTTTGATGATCATTTGGAAAGCACAAAAAAAGATACACAAGGAACGCAAAGAGATTTAATTTGAAGAGATATCAAAGTTGAAGATTTTTGAAGAAATCAAAGACTTGCATTTTTAGTATCTTTTAGGCTTTGGGGTTGCATGGGAGGGTATTAGACTTCTATAGGACATTTTTATTGATAATTCGGATTTTTTATTTTATACCGGCATAGACATAGGAGGAGATTTGAAAGGACATAATTTCCATAGTCCATAGTTTACGTAGAATATGTCGTATAACGCTACAATCGTCGAGAGAAGCTCAAGATCATTTGTTCAAGACGAGGGATCCAAATTTCAAGCATCTTAAACATATGCTCAACATGAGGCATAATTTCATATAGAATATATTTAAGTTTCGTAAATGCTTTATTTTAATATTGGGATACTTTTCGAACTGTTTTCTAACAAAATGAGGCATTTTTTCTAAGTCAAAATAATTTTTCAAGACCTATAGACGAGCTTTTTTAATTTATTATTTTTTGCTTATGTCGTTCAAACGACTGCTTCTAACGACATCATATGTCATTCGAAGGGTCTCTCAAAGGGTCATTTCTTATTTGCTTCAAATGGCCACGTACTATTTTATATTTATAAGGGTCGTTTCTTAGGTAGTTAGTAACGACATCTAATGTCATTCCAACGACATGACAAAATGACTTCTAACGACATGCGTCGCCGCAAGATTTTTGTTCATCTACAAATACCTGTTTTGAAGACCTTTTTCATTAAGACTTTTGATACACGAAAATGCTTTTTGGCAAACTTTTAGTCTTCATCTTTTAGGGTTAAAAACCTAGTTTTTGATTCACCAAAACATCCCAATCCTTTTGTGAATCATTTGTGGAACCCAAACACTTATTGGAAGTTTATCTTTGTGGAGTGCCATCTCTAATGTTGAATTTTGCGAATTAAATAAATAATCGATATCACGTATTTAAAAATTATTCCATTACAAGCCCATTTGTGCCAAAAAGAAAAATGACCGTTTCATTGAAAATCCAAAATTCATACCCGTTTTCTAATAATATCTGGGTAAAATTATGGTAAGAAAAAGGCGAAAAGATGAATGTTTGAAAGCATAATGCGTGAAAATAAAGAGAAAGAAAATGAAATGAAAAGTGTTCGTGAGTTTGAAATAGAAAAAAAAGAAAATGGAGGTTAGAAAAAGTGCCTAAAAGTCAAAATACTGAGAAACCTCTATATTCTCAGTTGTGAAAATTCCAAAATTCGTTCTTTTTATCCAAAACCTGAGCTTACAATACAACTGAACAAAATCATAATTAATATCAAGTGAAGTTAGTTCTAGTGTGGAGAGAAGATGAATAGGATATATGGTGAAATTAAAAAATTTCAAAAAGTAACATAATTTTCATTCCCTAGATCATAATCATCCATTATAAAATTTTCATTTTTCATTTTTCATGATATATATGTGAAGCTGCTCATTAAATTTACTCTTTTATTCACATATACTAAGAGAAATTACCCAATTTTGAGTGTTCGATTGTGAGTTCATCCCATGAGAATTTGAATAAAATGAACTTTCGGATAAGAAACTTAACGATCAAATCTTTTGAATTAGATGGTTATATTGTCTAAGCACATGCGGAAAATGATTTGAGATTGAATAGTGAGTTTATCCTATATTTATGAAACATGAATTTAAGACTCCGTCATATTACCTATATGTCTTTTGTAAATTGTGTCAGGTTTTGAATTTTGTGGGTATATTCACTACAACCCCTCACGAGATAAAACTCGACCACTGGGGCAACCTAAGGATTTAATGGCTTGTTACACATAATGAGTGCAGTCGTGATTCCTAATTAAGCGATTTAAATTTTAAAATTTTACTTTTGCTCGAGACTAGAAGGGTTTAGGTTTGGGGGTATTTGATGCATGTACTTTTTATTATTTATACCCAAATCTAGGACTCTCTAGCCCTGTTGCATCATAAATAAAAAGCTTTTAGAGTCATTTTTGTTATTTAAAAGAAACTACAATATTAAACAAAATTGAGTTACTAGTGAAATTTTGAAATCCCATGCTCGTTTTATGCTCATAACCTTTAATATTCATCATTAATCTCTTGTGCAGGGTTTATTTTGAGTATTTATAGGGTTTACGATGCAAATGGAAAAATCTGGACGCAATTTAGGCAAGAAACTAGCACTTACACACCTTCAGGGGCAAAATGATAATTTCAAACAAATAATTACGACTCATACAAATCACAAAAGTTTTAGGCTTTTAATCAAAGATGACTGGGTTCAAATCGAAAGGGAGTCAAAGTTTCGGGTCCAATCCAAAGTCAGACCCCATGACCCAAATGCTATTAAAATATTATCGGGCTCGAAATGAGGGTCAAGTCGGTTCTTGTGGTTCATCGATCTGAGGTCCTATGTGAAAGTTACGACATTTGGGGTCTTAATTATAATTTTGGAGGAGTATTATATTATTGCGGGCATATATTACTTGTAGATCCTTGTGGCTCAGTGGTAGGTAAGACGTTGTATATAATATGGGCCAAGGGTTTGAATCCCCTAGACCCTTCAATTTTTAGTGCGTGCATCATCCTTGCGCGTCGCCCAAGCTCGTGCGTTATCCCTCTCTCTTTTCACGCGCCATGCGCAGGTCCATCTCCCCATACCTGTTGTTCTAGTGAAATTATTGTTTCCACTTTTAATTATTTCTTTTATTTTATTATTTGTTACTTATTTCTTTTTTGTAATTATTTATTCCTCCATGTTAGTTTGTTCCCACTATTCTTCCTTTATTACTTATACTAACTTGTTTCTTTCATTTGTCTCTTCATTAATTTAGTATTTATTTCTTTATCTATTTTCTTCTCCCATGCGCATTTGTGTTAACCAAAGATGTCTGCTTATTTTAGTTTGTTTTGTCTTTTTCTTTTATTTTTATATTATTCTTGTTTCTCCTCCCTTTCTTTTTGTCTACTCTATCCGAGATTCTCCCACATCCCATCTCTTTTATCCGTTCTTTTCTTAATTTTGTATTTTCCATTTTGTATTTTTATTTGTTTATTCTTTATTTTTTATTTATTCTCCCATGTCTCCTTGTCCCTTGTCTTTGTTTATTCTGTTCGAAATTTTCGAAATCCAAAAATTCATTTTTGTTCTTTTTCCCCCCCATTCCTTTTGTCTTGTACACACAAAGTATGCAGGGTATAAATGAAGAGTTCATTTCATATTTTGTCTGGGGGGTACACATTAGAGAGAGGGATTTGTATAGAGGGGAAATTATTCGACATACATAATTTTGTAACTCCAAACAAATTATACCTTGTGCCTTACTTTTGAGTGTTTGTGAGACTATTTCTATACAAATTTGGGAGGAACATTGTAAATTGGCACTCAAGTCTTTGACTCGAAATTTATAAGTTTAATTTTATCAATGATAATTATTATTCATCTTACTATATTTCGGTTTCAACTATAACACATGAGTAATTTCATTTCTAGTACTAGGTGAAGTCTATCGTGATTAATTAAATTTGTGTGTTCATTTAAATCAGTGTTAATTCCCAATGTATGTTAATTGAATATAAAAATTCGGTATTCATTTATAAATACACGAGAGTGTGTTTTAAACCTTTGACATTATTTGATAAATCATATTTTAAGAGTTTAAATGCGTAATTTTTTATGGGTTATGCTTATATTAAATTGTTTGATATCTCATGCTTAAATGCAACGTTAAAACTTAAAAGTTGATATCTTTGAGGGAATAAGGATTCAAGGTGTATATTTTAAGAAACGTTAAAATATTTTGGGAACATTTATTATTTTAGTTTTCAAAATGTCCACGACGAGAGTCAGTGCATTTTGAGTCATGAATTGGTGATTACGGAATTAAATTGATGTGTGAATTTAATTAAAGTGATAAACGGATCTAACATCCCAGTTTTCTTTCATATTTGATTCTATAATTCGTATTCATTTTATTCATTCTCTCTTGATTTAATTTAGAACTTAGTCATATCTATGCACTCAGTTTGTCTTGTTAAAAAGTCGATAGTTTATAAAAATTAGCCAAATCTTTATGGGTTCGACCCGTAATTACACTTGTTAACTCCAACAGCCCCTACACTTACAATAATTTTATCATTTAAAATTTGACAACAACCAAGATGAACTCATTCCCATTAGATTATTTTGGAGTTACTTTCCCAATGATGTCGATACTACAAGTCGAGAAGGGATATAAAGAAGTTATGTTGTATAACTCTAGGGGAAGTAAATGTTGGAGATTGCCAAATTGCTGGAATTTGAGGTACCTATTAGCATACAGTGTGCAATCTTAGACCATTGTAGTCCAATACTATCCATATTAGACGTCCTGCGTGGCAAGCATATGGTCATTTATATGGGGTCCACTCTCCCCGTCACGAATTTCTTCCATAATCTCCTAAGCGTCAGCCCTTAATATACATTAGAAATGGGCTCTATTAAAGTTTTTTTTAATAGAGCTTCATCATAAATGATATACTAATTTGAGAGCTTTCATAAGGTTATATGGTCTGTCTTATCAGTCCCTCGAGGGTATAGACCATGTTTTAGGAGGTACTAAATATTATAATACCACAATCCAACTTTTTCTAAATTTTCTTCAATGGTGAATTCGATGTGGTAGTATTAATTCTTCCTAGACTGCTTCTGAACTTACAAGGTGGCAATCGTTATTCTTTCGAGCATGTCAACTATGGAAGCTAGTATTTCACATGCATCAAAAAAGTTATTCCTTAAGACAGAGAGGTAATGAAAGATGATATATTTGAATTATGAAGCGAGCTCTTCGAGATGAGCACTAAATGTAATATTTTCTCATCCTTGACTTTTCATTTATGGAGGGCTTATCCTACAATAGAGGTTGCGTCTCCATTAACATCGAGGTGTTGATTTCTTTTATCGAGAGAATTCTTGAGCCCCATAGTGAATGCCTCATATTCTATCATGTTATTAGCATAGAGGAAGTCTAGATTGATGGAGATGGGAGTATGCGAACCATAAAACACTATTAGGAGTGTCCCAATACCATACCATTTCTTGTTGTCAGATCCATCAAACAACATTTTCCACTGAAGTTCCTCAAGGAAAACACAAATACTTTTTCCGTTCGAGAATTCAGGGATCCACACATCGATTTCTTCCATGGGATGACCTTATAAGTAATTATAGATAGCCTTCCCTTGAACAGCCTTTTATGTTATGTAATTGATGTCGAATTCGACTAGTAAAAATAACCATCGAGCTACGCATATTGGCAAATAAGGTTTATCCAATAAGTAATCCATGGGATCCATACGGGACATTAACGTGATAAGAAAAAAGTATATAATGTCGTACTTTTTGAGGGACCCAAACTAAGGCAACACATGAATTTTCTAATATTATGTAATTCACCTCATAAAAAAACAACTTTTGACTGATGTAGAAGATGGATCTATGTTTACGTGACTCCTTAATTTATTATGATAGAATAACCAGAGTAGTAGTATCAAGGACAACTAGGAAGAGGATGAGGGGTAGACCAAGTTGTGATGGCATGAGCATCGGTGGATGAGTAAAGTACTGTTTGATTTTGTCAAAGTCTTTTTAGCATGCCTCATTCTAGACTTGAGTTAAATCCTTCTAAAGTAGTTTGAATATTCGTTTGCAAGCGAAAGTGAACTAGATAATTAATCTATTAATGTATTGGATCTTTCCTAAGAAATTACGTACCTCTTTCTCAGTCTGAGATTATGAAATTTGTAGGATTTCCTTAATATTAGAAGGATCTATTTCTACTCCCTTATCATTGATCATTTAGATTAGGAGCTTACCTTTTATGACACTAAATACATATTTTTAGGATTGAGGCACATCGAATATTGTCATAGTCGATCAAAGAATTTCTTTAGGGAAAGGTTGTAACCTTCTCGGGTTTGTACTTGATGATCATGTTGTCAACATAGTCCTCCACCTCTTTAGGGATGAGATCATGTAAGATAGTTGTGGTTTCTCTTTGTTACGTAGCCCCGGTATTTTTAAGACCAAAAAGTAAACTTTTCTTGGTGATCGGGATGCATTTTGATCTGATTATCCATGAAAATCCATTGATGAAAGACTTGAGGGTGTGATTGGAAGTTTTGTTCATGATTATATCGATATTAAATAGAGGATAGTCATCTTTTAAATAAGCTTTGTTCAGATCTCGATAGTCGATGCACATTCGGACCTTTCCTCTAGTTTTTGGCACCTATTTTGGCGATCTAAGTAGGGTATTCAACCACAAGGATGAAACCTACATCCAATTGATTAACCTCTTCTTATTTCACTTTGAACGACCATTTCGAACGAATCTTCCTCAGCTTTTGCTTAACATGATTGCATTTCGGGTATGTACGGTCATTTGATCTCTACATCGAACGAACATCTAATGAGGGTATACTGTATAAATTTGTTAGAAGCTCGTTACAAGACTGTTTAAACAAGATTGTTGTCTCCTTCGAGTGGATTTTAATTTTCATTCAAATGAAAGGACAATCTCGTTCTAACGACTTCTATTTTTATTTGAACGAATTCGTCGCCTTGAATTTTGTGTTAGATCTATAAATATGTGTTTTGACTCCAAATTTCTTTAACACTTCCTGCATATCTGCTACAAAAGTTTTCAAGTTTTATGTTTCTAAAACACTTTTGATTCATAACTTAACATCCCCAAATAGTCTTTGTGATCTTTTTTGAAACCCTAAAAAGTTTTGTATCTTGCGTACACCTTGTGGAGAGGATTCTCTACGGCTGAATTTGTGAACCCTAGGATCGTAGCAGAAGAAGGCTTAAGGCCGAATCGATGGATACAAAGGGTGGACCGCCACCTGTGGATGACTCTGGACTGAGCCATTTTGTTTAGAGATTTATTTTTAAGACACTGTGCATTATACTTGTTGGTGTATCAAGTAGTCTGTAAGTCGATAGTCTTGTAAAACTTTCTAAATTGCTGAAAAATAGGTTTTTCTCTGAAAAGGGATTTTCGTTATTTTCTGTGTGTGATTACATGATTTGTTTATTTTCTGAGATTGGAACTATTATCATATGAAATCATAATTTAATCAAAAATTAAAATTTTCTAAAATTAAAGTTCCGTGCTTGGGGTTTTAAAATTTGAAAAATACGAAAATAGAATTTTTGATTGTGAACATCTTTACCGGGTGTGTTTATACACGCTTATAAGTGGTATCAAAGCTTCCAATCTTACAACATCATACCATGGTTCGAGAAAGCCACAATAGGGAAAATATTAGCCCTCTTTGATGAAGTGATCGGTTATATAATCTCTATAAATGATTATTTTTATATTTTGCACCCTCTTTTTGTACTCTTGATGGAGAGCCATAAGCTCATTTGGTAACGATTGATACCTCAAATCATGTGGTGGATAAGCTGTCCTCAGGACGATTTGTTCATGGATCCTTTGTTATCTACTGCCTAGCGCAATTCTGGAGAAAAGTGGATCTTCTTAAACATTTGAATTACATTGACATTACCATGTTGTCCGTATTTGTGAATCACCCTTTCTTTGAAATTATTTATGGTATCAATCTTGAAGCCTAAAAGGAACATGTCATTAATGTTGTGCTGGATTTCCAAAATTGAATTATTGGTGCCACACCGTCTGAATTATCGTTATCTTTTATGATATTAATGACCTGATTATCGACAAAGAAATTAAAATTCTGATGAACGAAAAAAGAAACTCCTCCGTTACCAAGAAGTCACGGGTGATCGAAGAATATTAAAACATGCTGGGATGTCAATCACTTGAATTTTACTTGAGGTCATATTAGTGAAGGCCCTATATAGAGCACACCTAGGATTTGCTTTTCGTGCTTTAGCTATATAGGACTTCATCTAATTGGACTTGAAATTTTGACAAATTATTTTTGTAATTTAGGATTTCGTGTACCCATATCGACTCCAAGCTCTCCTTGTCCATCTACATCAAATGTGCTCTCAAATCAGTCCGCCATCTCAGAAAAAGGTAATCTTATGGCTCATAGGAATTTCTGTTACATAGGACACAATACCACGTTGCATTTTGCATTTTTATCATATCTTATGATAATATATTTTGTTTCGTCATTTTAAAGCTGTTTTTTTTAGTTCAATATTTTAATTTGAAGCTTTTATAAAAATAATAATTTTTTTTGTGAATATAAAATTTTGACACAAAATATTTCTTTTAATAAAATTTTCGGAATAAAATATTTGAAGTTAAAAATATTTTTTTTGATTTATTATATTGCATGTGCGTGCGTGTGTTTTTATATATATGTTAATATATGTATGTGTATGCATGCCTTTCCCTTGTGATATTATATATGCATATGGTTCATGCGTGTATATTGTATATATTAGTATATTATATATGTATGCATGCTTTTATGTTAATATATATACATATAGGATTGTTTTTTGTTGGCACTTAAAGCTTCTGGCCGATTTGACTCTTGCCATATCTGTTGGTTTTTGGTTTTTGGTTTTGACACCTTGGCTGATTTATGAGCTGGCCGAGATTAGCCCATCTCATACATGAGATATTTGTTGCTTTTTGCTTTGCCAAAAGTTGTTGCCATATGACTTGCCCATGCCTTATATCAGTTGGCCCTGTAGCGCATTACTTAAGTTGGCGTGTGTCAGTCTTCCTGAGCTGACCGTCCCATGGCTTTTGGGTTGCCACGTCGGTTGGCGTGTTTATTTAGACACATCAGACCTTACCGCCCACGGGTTTGTTTTTTTTTTAACCAAAATCTGGTTTTTCTAAAACGACGCCGGTTCAATTCTTTTATAACGGTATGTTTTTAGTGCGTTCCAGCTGGCTCTCATTACTGCCTTTTACCGCCCGCGGTTTTACTCAAATCCGAAAATGGTTTTTGGTTTTTAATTTAAAACGACGCAGTTTCATTTTTTTTTAGTAACGGTAATATTTGTAGCGTCTTTGTTACGCTATACTGTTTTAACAGCTGGCTTCGAGTTATTCAAAACGGCACAGTTTTATAAAACGAATTGGTTCTTGAATTTGTTAGTATAATAGCTTGCTTTACACGTGTCTTATTTTTAATGGAACATTTTGTGTTTCTTTCTCAGCCACAAGATCTATTTTTTTATCAACGGTTCTGTGTAATTCTTTAGTAATCCGTGTGACTCTATTTTACACCTATCAGCACACACTTGTGCACTCTATAAATAGAGACTTTGTGCCTTCATTTTTTCAACCCGAGAAAATTCGTTTTTGAGCATAAATTCTGCCAAAATTAATTCTGAGAGAGAGAGGTTAAACACCAGTATTTTCAGTGAAATCTTTTGTGTATTCCTTGCAAAACATTGCTGAGTCTTCAAGACGTTTTGTGGATTCAAGAATGGAAGGTTTTTAATCTCAGAGTCTCTGCATCTACAAATCAACTAATTTTTCATTTTGAAAAATCGTTTTGTGAGTATCTCTATTATTGTTCTTGTTTTATTGTAGTTTCTGATCTGTTATGTGCTAGATCTAAAGTGTTTGTGTAACTATTGTGATGGAATATATTTTATAAACACTACACACACTAGAACTGGTAGTGATCTTATTTCATTTAAAACACTTTGTTTTAAATTTGATTGTTTGGAAATCTGATTTACACTAAAGTACAACTGACTCTAGGTTTAGAGATTTAAACCTAATAGAGTTTTTAACCGGAACAGAACTACATAATACTGGAAATATGACCTTGGACTAAACATAGTTATACCTGTATACTTGACCAAGGACTTGGACTGAGAACAAGAACATACTGGACCTAATCAAGAACCTGAACTGTTAAGACTGATTGGAACTTGAACTAAACGGGATTAAATCATTTTAATCTAAAATAGTTATAAACAGTTTGTATTATTTCTGACTGTATGCTTGATATGTTTTATTTCTGATCTGTCTAGAAATATATGTGTGAACATGCTTAATTGAATGCTTATGTGATTCAGAAATTGTTTGCATCTCATATCACTCACATATAATCACTCACGTTGTATTCACGTAGACACTTTGTTTGTGTAATATCTGAACAAGTCTAGTGTTCGAGATTTAAAGAAAGAGAAAAGAAAGTTTTTCAAAGGTGTATTCAAAGTCAAACTGATTTGATTTGAATAGCACAAGACTTGCAAAGATATAGGTGAAATATATTCTGTTGCAGCACACACACTTCACTAGAAAGTAAATAATAGGCACTGAGCCAACCTGCGCTTAAAGAAGTTAGAGGGGAGGCGTGGAAGTGAAGAACGCAAAAAACAAGTGAGGACAAGTTAAAGAGAGAACTGAATAAGCAACCTGGTTAGAGACTTGGTCGTGTGGGATAATAGCTAGATCATTCTTCTTTAATTGTTACGTTTGTTGTTTGTAACTCGTTCCTGTTGTTTTATTGTTTTAGTGGAAGTAGTTTAGGTGACTCCTAGGGGAGTCCGTCGTTTTTCCCGGGGAAGGGTTTTTGCGACGTTAAATAAATACCGTGTGTTGTACATTTTCTGCATTTCACCTCACACGAAAAGGTAGGACTAAATAATTAGAAACTCGCCTAAAAATTGAATCTGTTTTGGACTTTAATTAACTTTGAAAATTAAAATTATTTTCATAAAAGTTAATCAGATTAAGTAAAAGTTTAATTTGGTCCCTATTGTATCATTCATACAAACTCGTAGGTTTAAGGTGTTTACTCAACAATAGTTTACTTCCGCATATAAAGTCTTTGCGCACTGACCCGCATTTTCGGGGTCACCTCAAGTGGTATCAGAGCTAGACTTTTAAAGATCGTTTTCAAAACTTTTGTTAAACACTTTTCACCTTGTTTTAATGGATGATTCAAGTCAACTTCTTAGGCTTGGCAATTTTAGCAGACCTCCTATTTTTGATGGCTCAAATTTTTCGTATTGGAAAATTAGGATGGTAGCATTTATTCAAGGCACACTAGGAGATGACGTGTGGGATTTAATTGAAAATGGTTATAAACACCCCACCACTCCTATAGCAGAAGGCAGCACTATCTTTAGAAAACTTAAAACCACTGAATTGAATGCTGATCAGAAAAAGATAAGCAATTTTAATAATAAGGGTAAGAATGCCATTTTCATGAGTGTTAGTGAAAATGAATTGAAACGTATTTGTCACTGCACTACCAGTAAGGACGCATGGGATACATTAGTAATAGCACATGAAGGCGATGCTAGGGTAAAAATATGTAAAACTCAAATGCTTATCCAACAGTACAATATGCTTGTTATGAAAGATAACGAACCATTTGACGATTTCTATATGCGTTTGACTGATATTATTACCCTGTTGCATGCTAATGATGTTGAATATACTGATCAAGAAGTATGTGCTAAGATTTTGAGATCCCTTGCCCTTAGATTTGATCATAAACGTTATATCATTGAAGAAATGGATGATCCTTCTCTTACGCCTGAATTGCTTAGTTCTAAATTGAGAACTATGGAACTTGAAACAGCTTTTAGAAAGACTCTTTCCTCTTATGCTAAGAATGATCTGACCAGTTCTTCTAAAGTTGCATTTAAAACTGCCTGTCCTAATAAATACAAACATGAGGTAGTTAAGCAACAATCTGAGTCTGATAATGAATCTGATGTTGAGTCGGATGACATTGATAAGATTGACAATCAACTTGCACTTATGTCTTCTCAATTTAAGAAACTCTTGAAGCATAGAAACTCTATTGCTAAAAGACGTATGCAAGAGAATAATCAATCTCGTCAGGCCAATCGACCCCATAATAGAAATTCTAAAGTAAAGGTTGATCATGATAGTTCTACTAGTAAGATTGATAAATCGAAAATGGCTTGTCACAATTGTGGTAAACTTAGACATTTTATGGCTGAATGTAGATCCAAACCACAGTCAAAGTATCCTAAAAAGCTCAAGGCAAACATTACAAAAACTTGGGATGATTCCTCTGATTCTGAATCAGAAGAAGACCAAGCTGAAACTGAATCAAATTACCTTGCGTTTTTTGGAGAAGTTTATGACTGTTGTGGAGATGTATATCTTGCTGGAATGTCTGATTCTGAAGATAATTCTGATTCTGATGAAGTGTTTGATTTAATTGCTGCTGCTAAGTCTTTACTAGTTAATCAGCCATCTATGCTAGAACTAACTGCACCATTTGATGCTAAACGTGCATACTTGTGTGACACTAAACCCGAAGATTGCCCCATTTCACCCAGTGACACGGTGAATAATGATAATAGGGTTGCTTATGATGATTATTCTGAACTGTATGTGAGAACATTGCAAAATAGGCAAGAATTATCTAATCTGGTTAAATTGCTTAGTGAATCCCTAGAGAATCAGTATAAGATAACTCAACAAAATTCCGTGGAAATGTGCAATGTCAAAATTGATTTTGAAAAACAGTCACTTGAATTTAAAATTCAGATTACGACTCTAAATGAAAATCTGACTTCTTTAGAAGACAAATATAATGTTGCGCTTTTGCAAGTTGAGAAGTCTAAAGAAGTTTGTGAAACTGCCTTTAAAATGTGTCGTAGTCGTGACATAAAATTCTTTGACCTTGAAGAATTGATTGCTGTCCAACGTTATCATGGTGATACAAGAGGGTTTGGTTATGATGGTCCTATTATGAAAATAAATGATTTTTCCAAACCAGTCCTCTTTGTTAAAGCCAAGGAAGAAATGGCTCTTCCGTTGGAAAGCAAGTCAAATGAAAAGGCCAAAGGAAAACAAGTTTTAATCGAAAATGATTTTGAAAGTGACATTGATTACTTCATTGAAAATTTTGTTGATACATCTTCTTCTAGATACTGTCCCCCTGCTAAGAGACCTTCTAGACGTGTTAACTCCAATTCTGGTGAGAAATTTGAAACTTGCTTTGTTAGAAAACATTGTATTTCTGGCATTCCTACAACTAATAAATTCTGCACTATTTGTGATGTTTTTGGACACCAAAACTTTGAGTGCCAATGGTTTCAAAAGAAAAATGATAATTTTTACTTTAACCCAAAAAGTGGGAGATTAGGTTGTAAAACCTCAAATCGCAATGGATCATTTCACTATTTTAGTAAGCCTAGAACTTGGACTAATCACAAATCTAGACCATTTGGTAAATCCTTTCTCAGATCCAAAATTATTGCACAAAACAAATTTAAATTGGTGCCTATTTGGATCAGATCTGATGATCTAAGACCCCAGCTCAAACATTCGAATTTAAAATCTTTTGTAGTCTTAACAGCCCTACGCTGTGAGATGCATAGTGCTGGTTGGTACTTAGACAGCGGATGCTCGCGTCATATGACGGGTGATGTTACCAAACTTAAGGATGTTGTTCATTATAAAGGTGGCAACGTGACCTTTGGAGATGGTAAGACCTCCCAAGTCATTGGCAAAGGTACTCTTAATGAAGAAGGTTTACCCAATGTTAGTGATGTGTTATTAGTTCAAGGAATGAGAGCTAATTTACTTTCTATCAGTCAGTTTTGTGATAATGGTTGCCAAGTTAAATTTTCCAAAACCTCCTGTGATGTTTTGACTAAAATGGGAGAAAATTACATAAAAGGCAATCGTACCACGGATAACTGTTACAAAGCTTCTAGCTCCTTGTCTTGTAATGTTACTCTTTTAGATGATACCGACCTATGGCACAATAGGTTGGGGCACATCAGTTTTGATACCTTAAATCGGTTATCATCACAAGACATTGTTAGAGGTCTACCTAAAATAAAGAAATGCCCCTCTGCTGTTTGTGGTCCATGTCAAGTGGGTAAGATTACCAAATCTCCTCACAAAAAGGTTAAAGACATTTACACCTCGGCACCTCTTGAACTTCTCCACATGGATTTAATGGGTCCAACCAGGACTGTTAGTTTGAATGGAAATTCTTATATCCTAGTTATTGTGGATGATTTTTCTCGATTTACTTGGGTAGCTTTCATGAAAGCTAAGTCAAAAACATTTAACAATTTCTTGAAAATTCTGACTCGGATAGAAAATGAGAAAGACACCCAAGTGACTCGAATTCGAAGTGATAGAGGTGGTGAGTTTAAAGAAACTGGTATCATTGAGTATTGTGAGGCTAATGGTTATTCTCATGAGTTTAGTGCTCCAAAAACTCCTCAACAAAATGGAGTTGCTGAAAGGAAAAACAGAGTTGTACAAGAAATGGCTAGAGTCCTTATCCATGCTAAAAATTTACCTCTATACTTTTGGGAAGAAGCTTGTCTTACTGCTGTTCATATTATTAATCGTGTATATCTTAGAAAGAATACCAAAATGACCCCTTACGAATTTTGGTTCAACAAAAAGCCAAATCTTAAATATTTTCGTACTTTTGGCTCCATTTGTTATGTTTGCAATGATCGTGATAATCTTTCAAAATTTGAAGCCAAAGGCAATAAATCCATTTTTCTTGGCTATTCTCAGAATAGTAGAGCTTTAAGAGTTTTCAACTTAAGAACCAAATCCATTTTAGAGTCTATTAATGTTGTTGTAATTGATAGCACAATTGAACCTGTTAGTAAAGATCCACCTGTAGAATCTGATTTGGATATAAATATTTTAAATGATTCAGTTTTGACAGAAGATGAATCTTTACCAGCACCATCCCTTGCCGTGCCTAACTGGGTTTCAAAAGATCATCCCTCCGCTGAAGTTGTTGGTGACATTCGTGCGCCCGTGAGAACTAGAAATCAATTACGTCAAGTTGCTCATATGGCTGCTTTTGTATCCCTTGTGGAACCAAAATCAGTAAATGAGGCACTTAATGATTCATATTGGATTGATGCGATGCAAGAGGAGCTAGCTCAATTTACGGATCATGACGTATGGTATTTAGTTCCAAGGCCCAAGGATATCAAAGTAATCGGTACTAAATGGATTTTCAAAAACAAGACCGATGAAAAAGGGATAGTCATTCGAAATAAGGCTAGACTTGTAGCACAGGGTTATTCTCAAATAGAAGGAATAGACTGTGACGAGACGTTTGCCCAGGTTACCCGTCTTGAATCAGTGAGATTGCTTCTAGCTGTTGCTTGTCACTTACAATTTAAGCTTTTTCAAATGGACGTAAAATCTGCTTTTCTTAATGGTATTCTTTCCGAAGAAGTATACGTTGAGCAGCCCAAAGGTTTTCAAGATCCCAAACTCCCTAATCATGTTTATAGACTTAAGAAAGCTTTATATGGTTTAAAACAGACCCCTCGTGCTTGGTATGAACGTTTGACTTCTTTTCTATCTTCACATGGGTTTGTTAGAGGAGGTGTTGACCAAACTCTTTTTGTTAAGAAATCTAATAAAAATGACATTTTGATTGCTCAAATTTATGTAGATGACATCATTTTTGGGTCAACCTCACCAAATGAAGTTAAACAGTTTTCAAAAGACATGAGTAGTGAATTTAAGATGTCACTTATGGGGGAGCTACAGTATTTTCTAGGACTTCAAATAAGACAGCAAAGTGATGGCCTCTTTATTTCACAATCCAAATATGCTAAGGATTTACTTGTTAAATTTGGAGTTGAAAATGCTAAAATTTCTTCTACACCTATGGCTCTAAAAACTAAATTATCTAAATCCGATAGTGGCCCAGATGTAGATCCCACATTATACCGTAGCATAATTGGTAGTTTATTATACTTAACTTCTTCTAGACCTGATATTCAGTATGCTGTTTATATTTGTGCGCGGTTTCAATCCAGTCCGAAAGAGTCTCACCTCACTTGTGCTAAAAATATTTTAAAATATGTTAAAGGCACAATTGAGTTTGGACTTTGGTATACCAATGACTCTTCTTGTGAGATAATTGGATACTCGGATGCGGATTGGGGCGGTAGCACGGATGATTGTCGTTCCACCTCGGGTGGTTGCTATTATTTAGGACAGAATCTTGTTGGATGGTCTAGTAAAAAGCAAACTAGTGTAACTTTATCAACTGCTGAATCTGAATATGTTGCTGCTGGTGCATGTTGTGCTCAACTTATTTGGATTAAACAAATGCTATCAAATTATGGTATTATTCAGTCCAAAGTACACCTTTATTGTGATAATGAAAGTGCCATTTGTATTGCCAAAAATCCTGTCCAGCATAGTAGGACTAAGCACATTAACATAAGGCATCATTTTATTAGAGAATTGGTTGAAGCAAAAGAACTTGTAATCGAACATATTCCTACTGAAAATCAACTAGCTGATCTGTTCACTAAACCGTTAGATAAATCCCGGTTTGAGAAATTGCGACATATGATTGGAATGACTGTACTCGACAATTAGTTGCGTTTAATCTGCTTTCTGCATACTAGATCTCCGAGGTTTTAGGATAAGGGTATCTACTAATAACCGGTATCTCTTAAAGCCATGTGTAATGTAGGAGACGCTTATTTTGCAGATTATTAACACTTATTTTTTTTCTTTCTTTTCCATTGTCTAATTTAGACAAAATGGGGGAGAATTGAGTACATGTTTTAGTCCTTTGTTGTTGTTTTTCATACATTACCTGTCTTATAATTTCCTGCACATTTTATTCTGTCATATTAACATTTTGGTAGAACATATGCTACTAACTTGATTTCTTGGCAGATTGTGTATTTATGTTTTGCAGGTTTTCTTAACCGTGCATCCAATTGAGTTGTGTCTTTTTTGTTCTAGGATGGGTGGGTAGTTAGATACTCTTTTGTATAGGACATATTAGGATTTATTTTTCCTTAGTATATCATTTGATGTACTCAAGGGTTTTGTCAAAATTAGTCCAATGGGGGAGTTTGAAGGCCCTATATAGAGCACACCTAGGATTTGCTTTTCGTGCTTTAGCTATATAGGACTTCATCTAATTGGACTTGAAATTTTGACAAATTATTTTTGTAATTTAGGATTTCGTGTACCCATATCGACTCCAAGCTCTCCTTGTCCATCTACATCAAATGTGCTCTCAAATCAGTCCGCCATCTCAGAAAAATGTAATCTTATGGCTCATAGGAATTTCTGTTACATAGGACACAATACCACGTTGCATTTTGCATTTTTATCATATCTTATGATAATATATTTTGTTTCGTCATTTTAAAGCTGTTTTTTTTAGTTCAATATTTTAATTTGAAGCTTTTATAAAAATAATAATTTTTTTTGTGAATATAAAATTTTGACACAAAATATTTCTTTTAATAAAATTTTCGGAATAAAATATTTGAAGTTAAAAATATTTTTTTTGATTTATTATATTGCATGTGCGTGCGTGTGTTTTTATATATATGTTAATATATGTATGTGTATGCATGCCTTTCCCTTGTGATATTATATATGCATATGGTTCATGCGTGTATATTGTATATATTAGTATATTATATATGTATGCATGCTTTTATGTTAATATATATACATATAGGATTGTTTTTTGTTGGCACTTAAAGCTTCTGGACGATTTGACTCTTGCCATATCTGTTGGTTTTTGGTTTTTGGTTTTGACACCTTGGTTGATTTATGAGCTGGCCGAGATTAGCCCATCTCATACATGAGATATTTGTTGCTTTTTGCTTTGCCAAAAGCTGTTGCCATATGACTTGCCCATGCCTTATATCAGTTGGCCCTGTAGCGCATTACTTAAGTTGGCGTGTGTCAGTCTTCCTGAGCTGACCGTCCCATGGCTTTTGGGTTGCCACGTCGGTTGGCGTGTTTATTTAGACACATCAGACCTTACCGCCCACGGGTTTGTTTTTTTTTTAACCAAAATCTGGTTTTTCTAAAACGACGCCGGTTCAATTCTTTTATAACGGTATGTTTTTAGTGCGTTCCAGCTGGCTCTCATTACTGCCTTTTACCGCCCGCGGTTTTACTCAAATCCGAAAATGGTTTTTGGTTTTTAATTTAAAACGACGCAGTTTCATTTTTTTTGAGTAACGGTAATATTTGTAGCGTCTTTGTTACGCTATACTGTTTTAACAGCTGGCTTCGAGTTATTCAAAACGGCACAGTTTTATAAAACGAATTGGTTCTTGAATTTGTTAGTATAACAGCTTGCTTTACACGTGTCTTATTTTTAATGGAACATTTTGTGTTTCTTTCTCAGCCACAAGATCTATTTTTTTATCAACGGTTCTGTGTAATTCTTTAGTAATCCGTGTGACTCTATTTTACACCTATCAGCACACACTTGTGCACTCTATAAATAGAGACTTTGTGCCTTCATTTTTTCAACCCGAGAAAATTCGTTTTTGAGCATAAATTCTGCCAAAATTAATTCTGAGAGAGAGAGGTTAAACACCAGTATTTTCAGTGAAATCTTTTGTGTATTCCTTGCAAAACATTGCTGAGTCTTCAAGACGTTTTGTGGATTCAAGAATGGAAGGTTTTTAATCTCAGAGTCTCTGCATCTACAAATCAACTAATTTTTCATTTTGAAAAATCGTTTTGTGAGTATCTCTATTATTGTTCTTGTTTTATTGTAGTTTCTGATCTGTTATGTGCTAGATCTAAAGTGTTTGTGTAACTATTGTGATGGAATATATTTTATAAACACTACACACACTAGAACTGGTAGTGATCTTATTTCATTTAAAACACTTTGTTTTAAATTTGATTGTTTGGAAATCTGATTTACACTAAAGTACAACTGACTCTAGGTTTAGAGATTTAAACCTAATAGAGTTTTTAACCGGAACAGAACTACATAATACTGGAAATATGACCTTGGACTAAACATAGTTATACCTGTATACTTGACCAAGGACTTGGACTGAGAACAAGAACATACTGGACCTAATCAAGAACCTGAACTGTTAAGACTGATTGGAACTTGAACTAAACGGGATTAAATCATTTTAATCTAAAATAGTTATAAACAGTTTGTATTATTTCTGACTGTATGCTTGATATGTTTTATTTCTGATCTGTCTAGAAATATATGTGTGAACATGCTTAATTGAATGCTTATGTGATTCAGAAATTGTTTGCATCTCATATCACTCACATATAATCACTCACGTTGTATTCACGTAGACACTTTGTTTGTGTAATATCTGAACAAGTCTAGTGTTCGAGATTTAAAGAAAGAGAAAAGAAAGTTTTTCAAAGGTGTATTCAAAGTCAAACTGATTTGATTTGAATAGCACAAGACTTGCAAAGATATAGGTGAAATATATTCTGTTGCAGCACACACACTTCACTAGAAAGTAAATAATAGGCACTGAGCCAACCTGCGCTTAAAGAAGTTAGAGGGGAGGCGTGGAAGTGAAGAACGCAAAAAACAAGTGAGGACAAGTTAAAGAGAGAACTGAATAAGCAACCTGGTTAGAGACTTGGTCGTGTGGGATAATAGCTAGATCATTCTTCTTTAATTGTTACGTTTGTTGTTTGTAACTCGTTCCTGTTGTTTTATTGTTTTAGTGGAAGTAGTTTAGGTGACTCCTAGGGGAGTCCGTCGTTTTTCCCGGGGAAGGGTTTTTGCGACGTTAAATAAATACTGTGTGTTGTACATTTTCTGCATTTCACCTCACACGAAAAGGTAGGACTAAATAATTAGAAACTCGCCTAAAAATTGAATCTATTTTGGACTTTAATTAACTTTGAAAATTAAAATTATTTTCATAAAAGTTAATCAGATTAAGTAAAAGTTTAATTTGGTCCCTATTGTATCATTCATACAAACTCGTAGGTTTAAGGTGTTTACTCAACAATAGTTTACTTCCGCATATAAAGTCTTTGCGCACTGACCCGCATTTTCGGGGTCACCTCAATTAGACCAACCCCTAGTATGAGGATAATTGACCCTATAAGTTTTCGATGGGCATTATCATAAGTTCACATAGCAGTGGTGGTAGGGGTGAGTTCACTGACTTGTAGATCCAAGCATTAAAGCATTCAAAGTGGGAACGTTCAAAGAAGAATCATTATCATCAATTACCAAACTTATGTATTTCCAAATTAGAAAAAGAGATAAGCATTTTGGTGGTTATATTTCTAACTATATGAATGGACACATCAATGGAAGTAGAATGAGGATCTTTAGCTTATGTGAGAAACTTGATGAGGGAATTTATCTTAAGCTGAGAGGACATAAAAAGTCCCTATATAGTGATATCGTCTTGGGTTTTCTTCAACTCTTCAAGGATTTTGCTTTCCTCGATGGTCATCTCAGGCATTTGTGTTTCTTCAACAACATTTTCCCTTTATCTACAATCATGCTTTCTATGGGAGTAATTGGATCCTTTTAATATAAACCTTACATGGTTATGTGGATAACTGATGATGGATAGAAGAGAAAACTAGTTTCTTCATCTATTTTAGGGACGTTGGAGATTTTGTTGATTTTTGATAAGAGTTCCATGAAAGATATCACCTTGTAAAAAGGAAAGTACACTAGGAGTTTTATTCTTAGGTTCACCATCTAAATTATTCAAATGCCTGGAATCATTTCTCCATCATGTGTTGAGTATTCGATTATTTCCAAATAAGTCTACGCATTCAACTACTTAAAGTGCCTCATAGTATAAGTTTTCCCACACCTTAGAGAAATCGCTTTAAGGGTGACCGAATACCCCTTTATGTTTGTGGAATTAGCATATCAGGAGATCCATAAATCTTCCCCCTCCAGATGCATTCCTCTGTCGGTATTTGGTTAATGATATCCACACTTAACTCTTTGGGTCGTATGAACCAATTGTACAATTGGCGAGCCCATTTATGGGCCTCTATATAAGATTATTAATTCATCCACATTATTTTACCTAGAGTATTAACTTTGGCAAAAATTTCATCTTAAACTCTTTCAATTGTTTAAGGATGGGATGAAGGTTTATTCTTTATAATTCTGATTTGGTATGGGTAGAAATACAAGCTCTTGTCATCAGGGAGAGAGTTATGTCATAAGCGATTTTAGGGTGCAACAAGTAAGATATGCACATTTGGAGAGGAACCATGGATTTATCTAGGTTAATGGATAAAGTGGTATTGTTTCTGGGTTTAATTCTGGTTGAGCGGTCAATATCACAATCCTCATCGATTATAATGGTGTTCTCACTGACCCAATGCATTGGTAGAGGATTGTTTCTTGTGTTTGGTTTTTGGGCCGGAGAGAGGAGAGATGATGCCTTTATTAATGATCCCTTGTACAAAGTTTTTGAGATAGTGGCACTGATTAGTGATATGACCTGATTTTTTGGTGAAATTCACAATGGGCATCATGTTTGAAATATCTTAGAAGAGGATCAGGGAATGGACCAGGGTCTTATAGCTTAATAAGTTTTTTAGAGAGAAGATCTTGATATAACTTATAGATGAGGCCATGGAATTCAGTGTACTCTTTACTGATAATAGTTAGGAAGGATTTTGGTGCCCATGAGGTGGAGGTTGAATGGAGATGTTACTGGTGGAAACAAAAGAGGGTTTCTCATACTTCTAAGGAGTAAAGTTGTTGACTGGATTCTTTTCTTATGATTATGTCTTCACATTCTAAATAGTTACATTTTCTTTAATCTCTACCCCATCCTCCCATAGGGATCTGAAGTGGTAGTAATATTGGCTACCCATGGTGCTTCGGATATGTCCTAGGTAAGTATTCTTTAATATACTAAATTGCTCTTCCTCATAAGAGTGGTTGGTCAGTATGGCATCTTTCTCCATCTACCTAGTTATAAAGTTATTGACATATTCCAGGGGTCCTTATTTTAGTAGGTCAAGCTCGTGAAGGGTTAATTCTAATTCTTCATTTTAATTTTATTAATCCATGAACTCTCTAGCGACATCTTCATGGCTTTGGATTCGGGACTCTTCTATTGAAAAAAATCGGTGGATGACACTTTCTTTTAGGATTTTTTTAGGCCATAATATTTTTCGTAATGCCTGAAAAACTCATGGTATAGTGGTAGTTTCAGAGATATAAAATGGGAGTCCAGATCCCTCCAAATTTCTCTATGTCAAGCATATTGAATTTTTAGAGAAATCAATATTTTGGATAGGGAGACATGTGGGTATATTCTGTGTAATTTCTTGAAATCTTCACTTGGCCAAATTTATGGGAGACCATTTTTAGGTCTTCTTTGACCCTGTTGAATTCTTCCTATTGGAGATTTACTATAATAGGCATAGGAAACTTAACCCTTGGTTAAGGAAGGTTCGACATAGGCTGGTGAGAAGGGGGTGGCCCATCGACGAGTGGATTATGTCGAGGCATTCCAATGTGCAGAGCACGTTGGTATTCTTTAGGGACCATATGAGTTCAGGCATTTGTGGTCTCGTGACATGAAGGAAGACAAAATTTATATTAGGCATAATTTTAGGAAGAGGAATCTCGAGGATCTAATAAGTGTTTCTCTGCAACTCATGAACATTCGACTATAGGCTATCAATCTTATCAATAAGTTAAGAAAGATCAATCATTAAATTGGGTTGAGCATTATCATCCTGATTAGGGTTCTCCATGAAATAAGAGCATTATCTTCTTGTTATAGTGGGTAAAGATGAAGAAAAACTCTAAGGTTATGCTATTGGATCGTAGCCAATAGGCCAAGCTAGGGGAATACGTCCGCACCCAAGAGTGAAGTGATTTATTTTCATAAAAAAAAAGATGTTTTCTTTATTACTTTTTAAAAGAGAATATTTTTGGAATTTTTGAAAGAGTGAAGAAGAAGAGTAAAAGTCCCGTCATTATAGTTGTTATTATTAGGTTCCACTTGCATAATGTTTCTCCTAGGGAAGTGAAATGTCGGACATGACTTGAGTCTGGTAGAAATAAAATGAGTAATAGAAGACACGATTGAACTTGTTATTAGACTCATGCACATGGTCATTTTTTAAAAATGAGCGAAAGAGCGCAAAATTTGACGGTAAGATAACCTAGAATTTTGGCAGAGTTTTGCATCAAAACTGACAATCTAGGTATGAGTGTCCTAGGGCAGATATCTATACGAGGTCTATAAATTGGAGGTTAATGTAAGTGTCCCCCTTTGTCATGTCTTTCAATACATACATACATACATACATACATACATACATACATACATATATATATATATATATGTACCTATATATATACATAACCATTTGATATACCCGAATGAACGTGAATTACCTCACGATATACCTCGTGGTGATGATACATGTGAGAGAGAATTAGATATACTTGTCGTACATGAATGAGTTCCTATTATATCATGCTCATCGTGAGTTGGGTCAAGTGGTACAATGTGGGGGAACCATTTGATATATGTCAACATTACATGGGACAATGGAAGGTGGGACCTATTGTTTCGGTTAAATGCACCCTGCAAAAATAGCAGCCCATTAAAAAATGACTCCTTTATGCGGGACATATTTAGGGTTAATACTCAATGCTCATGTGATGTAGTGTGAAAATGCGTGAGTATTAATTAATATCTTTATGCAAATTATTATGGATGCTAAGAGGGATATGTACAACTACTAGGAATGGATAATAAATATATACACAAGGTGCATGAAAATATGTAAAAATGGAGGAAACATAGAGAAATTTTACAAGTGAATAAGAGCATGGAGTCAATTTACAAAGCTATGTGAAACATGTTATATATACAAGTAGGATAAATAATATATATGTATAAGTGAGTAAAGCATAGATATATGTACAAGTGAGTAAAGCATGGATATACACATGTAATAAAAAAACAATTATGTACAAGAGATAGAGAGAAATATACATTGTTGGTCAAACATGACCATGACATATAGAACATGTGATGATGAGAGAAAAATGAATATACAAGTGAGAAAATATATACACATGTAGAAAATGATATAGGAGAAAGAAATCAAAACCCATGTAAATAGAGTCTAGTCCTCATAAATGTCCCCATCAGAGTCATCAATGTGTCCATCCCGGCCCATCGTCGATTCGAGCGCTTGCGCCTAAGGCGTCACATAGGCTACCTTAGAGATAAGGCGAAACATAAAAGTGGCCCGATGATGTGAGATGTATAAATGTGTAGAGATTAAATTTTTCAACCTACTTATTTCAAAACATACCAAAAATATAAACATCTACAAATATACAACATAAAAACTACTAGTGCATACGAAACCAAACAAGATGTAGGCTCAGAGACTACATTACAGAATGGGAAGGTGTTAGGAACCCATTCTTCCCTTTCGATCTCTCGTGGGGTATAAAAAATATTCTCATTCTCCTGAATGTGTGAACATGTGTCGTGTGTGCAAAATGTGCAAAAAAAATGTACATGAATGTGCAAGTGTGAGTGTATGTGTGTGTATGCGAGGATTCGAATCATCATATCCACGTCATGAAAAAAATGGGAACAAGTCATTCTAACGAGATAAATTAACTAAAAATTTGCGAAAACATCTCAAATGTGAGCGGTATACCAGATTATAATGCCACTATAGAAAAGTTACCACGCATATCAGCAAACTGCAAAAAAATGATAAATGTAAAGAAACTATGTGAGAAAGGTGAACTAAATATATGAACAAAATATTAATACATTGATGTGAATAGGAATAGGGTGGATAAAAGAGGATTCAAATCCGAAAAGTAATTTTAGGAAAAAATTACACCGGAGTCCAGGTAGTTTATAGGGGAAATAGGGTGGGGAAGCCATAATCCTAATTTAGAGTATATTTTTTATTTTTATGAAAGAGGAGTGTGATGTGTTATGGAAGTGTAATAAAAATAAGATAACCGAAAATTGGGAAATAAGGTATAAACCCCTTTTTAGTGTATTTTATTTAAAAAATAGGTTTGAGGCTATATATATAAAAAAAACGTGAAATTCGGAATGGAAGAAGGAAAAAACCAACTAAAAATATGCTACAAAATACCCGAGTATATTGAAATGACAACTCGTAGAAAAAGAAGAACGAAAAGGATTTAGACCTTCAAAGTCATTTGAATACTATTTTTTGAGAGTTTTGTAGGCTGATATTTTTATTATAGGTAGTGGTGGGTAGTGGTGAGGTATGTATAAAGTAAGGTAATGTTGGAAGAATGTGGTAAAAATGATGTGCACTAAATTTGAGGAATGTTATTGCATCAATTTGGAGGTTCATGATCCCTTTAAAATGAGGTCAGGATTTCCTTAAATAGGAAAACCCTAAAGGGGAAAAATGACCAAGCAACCCCCAGTGGTATGTCGGTTGGCATATTTCTTCCCTAGCTTAGCGATAGGTTGGGGTGTCAAAGGAAACTCCTACCTACGTGCAGGAAACTGAGGTATCCTACCGATAAGAGGGCATAGATATTTTTTAACCATAAAATGTGAATTGTAGGTCCGATTTGTGCATGACCGATATAGTTGGAAAGATAATTTAGTGCTCTATGAAAGTTTGTTAAGATGGTTGCAGGTTCAAGAGTTGACAACGGTCAAACATGGCTCAAAGAGCATTCGCTTATTCTCCGATCAGGGTTTGGAGAAGTACTGAGGATTTGAGACTTAAAAGGGCTTTGTATGGTCCCATATAGAGAAGTGACGGGAGATATAATGGTGTATATACAGATTTCCATATAGGAGTGGATTAAAATCTCGATGAGTAAGTGGTAAGGTTTTTAAAAAGCCAAATTGTAAGGAGACATACCAATCATAGTCTTATAAGCAATACAGTGTGCCCATAATGGGTCATTCAATCATTAGAATATTCTTGATTTTTAGTTTTATGAATGATAGGAGAGACCAACCTTGTGGATAAAGCCATACTTTTCTATAAGGTGTTCCAAAAACTCTATTGTAAAAAATTTACCCCCATGACTAATGATAACTTTACTAGTACCAAAATGGGTAAAGATGTACTCCTTGAGAAAATATACCACAACTTGATGGTCATTGGACTGACAATCTATTTCCTCTATCCATTTGCAAACATAGTCCAATGTAACAAGAATATATTAGAAACGATGAGAAATAACGAATGGGCCCATGCAATTGATACCCCACTTGTTATGTCCAACATGTTTCCACTTAATAAAAAGAATGAAAAGGATGGGTCTGAGAGCCAACATGTGCCTTCAAGACATATGCCCGAAGAGTTTGCACTTTTTATAAGCATGGAAATATTGGTGAGCATGTAAAAAAGTGTGGTCCAATAAAACCATATTACAAAATCTATATGGCGGTCTTTTTAGAGCTAAAGTGGACAACATGAGTACTATCGTGACAAAAGGATAAAATGTTTACCTGTTCACACAGAGGAACACATTGACGAAGTAGATGATTCGATTAATATCTAAGAAGGTATAAGTCATCCCAATAGTAATACTTCACATTGGCCATGAATTTGGATTATCCTGTTTTGACCAATGATCGCATATTTGGTCGGTAATGAGGAAATTCATAATCTCGACATAGCATGGTAAGTAGGAGATAGAATAAGTTATTTATCAAGAAATGACTCCTAAATGGGCACATAATCATTGTAGGACTCAATATTAAGCTAGGAAAGATGGTCCACCATAACATTTTGGGAACACTTATTATCACAAATTTTAAGGTTGAACTCTTGAAATAAGAGAATCCATCGTATAAATAGTGGTTAAGAATCATTATTATGAAGAAAGTACTAAGGGGAAGTGTATTCAGTGTACATAACGATAGGGGAACCTAGGAAATAATTCAAAGATTATCAAAAGAGAATACGACCTCTAACAATGCTTTTTTGGTAATCATGTAATTAAGTTGAACATCGTGGAGGGTTTTACTAGCATAATAAATGACATGAGGGTGCTTATTAACCCTCTAGCCTAGCGTGAACCCAGAGGCAAAGTCAGACACATTGCACATGATCTCAAATGGGATATAAAAATCAGGAGCTTAGATTATGAGAGTGAAAGTGAGATTTCATATAAGGCTCTCAGAGGATGCCATACATGCATCATAAAATACAAATGGGGCATATTTGGAAAAAAAATTCATAAAGTTTGGGCACTTTTGGAGAAGTCCTTAGAAGCATCAGTAGAAATTCTCATTCCGAAGAATGATCAGAGGTCCATAACAAGCTTAGGAATGTGAAGAGTGGTATACAAGTAGATTTTGGATTTATCAACTTTAATACTAACATGAGGGATAACATGACCTAAAAATGCCCTTCTACCATGAAATGGCATTTTTACTAATTGGGTGTCAATTTATTCTCTTGAAATTGATCGAGGACCTTAGTAAGGTGATTCATGCATTGATTAAAACATGATCTGAAGATGGAGAAATCATCCATAAAGACCTCAAGAAAATGTTTTATCGAGTCAACGAAGATAATAGTCGTATATCTTTTGAAGATTGCATGTGCATTTCATAGGCCAAATGGCGTGCGAGAATAAGAAAAAAGTGTTAAACATATAGGTATATGTCATATTTTCTTGGTCTTTTATGGAAATAAGGATTTGGTTATACCCCGAATATCTATCAAGTATAACATATTAGGCATGGTTTGCTAAATCTTCGAGAATTTAGTTTATAAAAGGGAGAGGAAAGTGGTATTTTCGAGTTATGGCATTGATCTTTCTATAATCAATACAAACACACCAACTGGTTTGCACATGGGTTGGAACAATATCATTTTCATTATTCATAACGACGGTGACGCTCGATTTTTCCAGCAGAGCATGAATGGGACTAATCCATTGGCTATCAGAAATTTCAAAATGATACACATATTCATAAATTTTAGAATTTCATCTCGTACAACTTCTTTCATCCTCCGATTGAATCGATCTTGGGGCTCAGGAGAGATTTTGGCAGTTTCATCTAAATGAATGCAGTGGCTACAAACATTGGTACGTATTTCCTTAACGTGAAAAATGGTCCACCCTAAAGTGATGCTTGTGTGATGAGGGTGTGGACAAATTATTCCTCTTGATCTGGGGTCAATCTCGAAGAAATGATAATCGGGTAATGTTGATTTGGGCCTAAAAATGTATATTTTAACTCGGAGTGAAAAAGGTTAGGCACTAAACTAGGTGGTGAATCGGATAAGGTACCAGACTCAAACACATAAATAGAGTCTGGAGAATCATTGGGGAATGAGTCTAAAGGGATATCCATTGAGTGAATAGGAGAGAGAGAGCAAACAAGACTCAAAATGAATGGCCCAAGTGTCGATGTCCATTAATCGTGTAGAATCTAAGAAGGCATTAAGTTCGGATATGGAGTAATTAAGATCAAAGTTGGACTCAAAGTGAGCCAAACAATGTTGGATAGGATCTTCAGGGTATGTTTGGTCTAACATCTCTTGGACCACTGAGTCGATCATACACACATTCTTAACAGACTCAACATAGTATTTTTATTGCATACATTGGAAAATATTTCCTTCTACAGTTATTTTGACAAAAGAAATATTTATGGAACCAACATGACAATTGATGATTGCATTAGTCGTTCCAATAAGGGATAACCCAATTTGATAGGAATACTATGTAATAACCCGTATTTTTGCTTATTTAGAATTTAATAAATTGAGTAATTAAATAGGAAAATATGATTCAATTTAAAATACGTGAGTGAAGTAATTTAATGATATTTAATGATAATTACGATTATTAAGTGATTAAATAATAATTGTGATTATTAAACATTAATCGAGAGATAGACGCTGATTAATATTATGATTCAAATTTTATAAGTGTGAATAGTAAATATTCATCGTTAATTTGTACGACATAGCGAGTGATATGGACGTAGTTAATTATATCCACTGTTCTAAAAAAAACTGCCTAGGCTCCCCCTAGGCTTGAGGCTTGAGAGAAACTCCCCGCCTTAAGCTTTTTACGCCTTATTCTTGGTAAAACCCTTAAGGCACACTTTTTTCTAAAAACAACAATGCTTTAATGAAACGATATCGCCTTTTAAAGATTTTTTTTACAAACCTGACCATTATCTCATCCAAAATAATCAAATAGTATTTTAATTTGCAAATATTCAGACATATTTTTATGATATGTACTATTTTAGTATTTTAATAGCCTTGTTATGGTTAAAAAATATTAAAATATATTAAGAAGGCCTAAACGCCTTTGCACGCCTTTTTCCTAGACTTCTAAGGCTTAAGGCTTGGCCTCCACGCCTGGATCACGCCCCGTGTTTTTTAGAACCTTGATTATATCTCAACCGAGCATCGCCTGTAGACTAAATTGAGGATGAGATAGGAAATTATTTTTTTAAGTGCCTCAAATGATAATTTAAAGGTCACGGATGATTCCGAAAGGCTCAAATTAGTCAAAATAGTATACCAGGGGGTACTAGTCGAGTATCGGGGCATTTTTGGGCTAAACCGGGACTGTACGAGGGCGTTTTAGTCTTTTGGCATGTAGGACGAGAAGACCTACGAATTTTGGAGTGTTATATCAGTTGATTGAAAGTGTGGTTAGGGTTAGAAACCTCATAACAAAGGGAATCCATTAGAGAGAGAAGAGAGATTATTCTCAAGGCTAAAAAGAAAAATTATGGGAGATTTCAAGGAGTTCTTGCACCAGAAGTGATTGAGGAAGGAAGATTGGAAAAGAAATCAACCCAACACCTTCTGCAAACTCGAAATCAAATCATCATCTAATCAAGGCAAGTGGTTATTTGAAAATTATTTTGAGTTATAATATCCATGCATAGGATTTATGAAAAATTGATTTTGATGAATATTCTTGGAGAAAAAGAATTGATGAATTGCATGTTTAGGTAGAAATAGCATGTAGTTAGATTTATATCTATAGAGGATTGAAAATCATAGGGACCATGATTGTGAATACGAATTAAAATTTGGGTTGATGATTGAAAACATGGGAAGAACGTGTCATATTAGGGTTCTTGAATAATTAGAAGATTTGAATTATTCTGGGCTAAATTGTAAGGATTTATAATGTTTAAATCCTTGGAAATCATCATAATGTACGAAGGGATGGATAGGGATCTTTAGTTACAAGTCTGGTATATCATCATAGGAGTTGGATGATTGAAAATAGTGAAAAACGCATGAAGAAGAAGAAGAACTACGTTTGTCACTGCTCAATCGATCGATCGACTATGAATGTCGATCAATCGATGATCATGGTCGATCGATCGACCCTGGCAGATTTTAGGTTATTTTATTGGTGGAGTTCTAATCGATTGCCAATGCCTGAGAAGAGCCTTAGAGATAATATTGTACCTATGTAGGGACTTAGTGAAGACCGGTATGTGTTTAGTGGGGGTCCATTATAATCATGGGTGTAAGATTTGGATAAATGGACCGACGAAGATAAACTGATTGAGTCTCATATCGGGGATTTCAGATTTGAGTTACGAGGGAAACTAACGTTAATCCAAATTAATATCAGTAGGTTAGAGATAGTTTAGCTACTGAAATTAATGGAGGGGTAACTAGGACCCTTAGACTTGTGTGAATACTCAATTAAAATCCGAAAGTGAGATAAATCGTAAATTAATAAGTACGGTGAATATTAAAGAGAAAATGCTACGTAAGAGCACGATTATTAGGTTGTGTGTATACCTACTGAATTATATAGATACTTATGTGGAGAGAATACCTAAAGTATAATTGCATATATTAGGGTCAAGGTAGGATTCCGAACTAATATATGTAAATAGTAAGTTGGGGTCATGACGAAAGAGTTTCGAACCAATCTTTGTATAAAATTTCATTAGTGGGGTCGAGGTGATTTAAAGAAACCACTACATGAAATGAACTAGAGGTCGAGGTGACATTCCGAACCAATCCTTTTACTTGGTGTCGATGGACCATTTTGAACTGAGAGTCGTTGATGTGTGCTAAGAGGACATATTAGTAATGAATGAATTTATAAGTATATATTGTGTGTTAAATGTATATTGTATTAATAATCTATTTATGCGAGCTAGTAGATAATGAGATGCCGTGAATATATCTAAAAGTAAATTAAGTATGGAAACTTAATTATAAATCGGTTAAAGATAACAAGGTGTGAACAGTTATCTAAGTATATACATTATGAGATATGGCTACTATTACATACTATATGGGCGGTATGGGAACTTAGTCACATGGTTAAGTTCAATTGAATACTATAGTCCTATTAGCTTGGGTAACACAACTAGGTGGGATAAGTACGGGACATTAATCTTGCACTATAGATGAGGGGTGAGGTAACTCAAGAGAGTGTACGCAAATCTTAACACGTGTAATCAATAACTCATCTTACTGCGATAATCACTTGCTAAATATTTTCAAAACGTTTTGAGTACTAACTCTTGCTATCAAAATATTTTCAAAAACCCTTTTAGGTGTCCAGCCACGGGGATGCTAGACTTGAGGATTCAGTCCAGGGACTCGTAGCTACAGCATTGTGGAGGCTGGTAGGACTTTGCATTGACGATTCATTCATTATGATCTAGTGTAGGATCTCATTTTAGTACTCTCTATTGGGACATGTTGTCCATTGTCATTATTTCAGATATTTAGTTAGGGATTAAATTGGTTTTATTTAGCAGCATTGGATTTTGTTCGATTGTTGACTCGACAAGACTTTATCCTTTATATATTGCGTGATGGTTTGAATTATTATATAGTGTGAATGTTTAATTATTTTCGTATGAGTATTGTTCTTGGGTTAATGAAAGATAAAATTTGGCACCAGTCTAATTTCACTTAGGAGATTAGTAACTAAAAAGTTTTCGACAATGATGCTAAGAATGAACCAACTGAGAAACCTATTTTAATTTAATTTAGGACTAATCACCGGGGATTTAATTAGGTTGGGTTTCACAGATGGTATTAGAGCATCAGGTTCTAGTGTCCATAGGATCCGAGCGGCTTAATACGATTTTAACATTTCGTTGATACCATACTTATGCTATTATATTTTGTATAAACTTTGTACTGATATAATTCGATCTATTTTCAGATTCCATCGAGGAGACAGCGAGCGAAAAGGGCCGAGGCCAGGGATGAGGTGAGGAGGCTCATCAAGAGCCACAGACCGCCACCACCACCACCACCACCCGAGATGATTTCTACTACTTAGGTAGTAGTGATAGTGGCTCAGGTCGTTGAGATGGCTATGAGGGCCATGGCAGCCCATTTCCCTCAGCCCCGGGTGGAGCCTCCGGTGGCACCCATAGTTCAGGCCTCGGAAGGGCCACCTTCTTGGCAACGAGTGAGGGAAATATTTCATAAGGGACATCCGCCCGAGTTTCAGGGCAATATTGACGTGGTGGAGGCTTGCGAATGAAAGAAGAATATTAAGCGCCATCTGTGCATGCTTGAATGTACCGAGGTGTAGAAGCAGATGCTTGCTACTTTCCATCTGTAGGGAGCCGCTTTACAGTGGTGGGAGTCAGTTACCACCGCAGAGGAGAAGGACTTGATGGCGATTACTGAGTTATGGGACCGCTAGTACTTTCTGCCTGCAGTAGAGTCAGAGATGAGGAAGAAATTTAGTGAGGTGGTTCAGGGTGATCGTTCAGTAGCTGACTATGAGGAGGAGTTCACCTATCTGGATAACTTTGTGTCAGAAGAGGTGAGCAACGAGCAGCGAAAGAAGTCAAAGTTCGTGAATGGCTTTGCCTGGAGGATCAGGCAAAATTTGATCGATAACCCAGCACTGATGACATATAGAGATGTCGTCAACGTCGCATTGGTGCACTGTCATGGTCATCGCTTCTATGCGAAGGGAAGCAAGAAGGGTGAGCTTGGACAGCCAGTAAAGGCAAATGAGGGTAGTGACAGTAGCACACCGCATTAGCAGATAATGGGTCAGCAAGGCCAGGATTCTGGACATAGGAACTCTGCCAAGAGATTTAGGTATGGGAGATATCGATCTGATAGGCAGGGACAGTAGGGTCCCCAATAACAGGTTCCTCAGTGCTAAAGGCAGAGACAGTTCCAGGGGTAGTGTTTCACATGTGGCCAACAGGGTTACAAGAGTAGGACTTATCCACAGGGAGACGGGGCACAACAGCAGTGTGCCTAACAAGGGCAGCAGGCTCTGTTAGCCCAGTACTAGCACAGGCCCCATAGCAGTAACCGGGCCAGATGCACTACGGGTGTGTGTATAATGTTCAGGACGTGCTTATACAGCCAGTACCTCAGGCACCGCCGATAGTCGTGGGTACATTTCATATCCATGGGCATAAGGTTAGTATTCTGTTTGACACGAGTGCGACACGTTCTTTTATTTCCACTAGGTTTGCACGAGCACCCGGTATTTTAGAGACATACGACACTCATCTTATGTCTGTTGAGTCACCGATGGGTAATAGGTCCCTCATACACTCGATTTGTAGGGCTGTGGGCATTATGATCAAGAGATGAAGTCTAGCGACGGACCTTCCAGTGTTAGATATTAAGGGTTATGATGTCATCCTAGGCATATACTGGTTAGTGGGTTATAGGGTAATGGTAGATTGCTATGAGAGGACTATCGTGTTTGCCATTCGGGATAGGAGATGTTCCTAGTGGCGATTCCTCTTCCCGAGGGAGGATTGCTCACTCATTTATATTACATTAAGGAGGAGACCTCACAGGAGGTGGCTATTTCTCTGGACTCAATCCTAGTCGTGAGGGATTTCGAGGATGTCTTTCAGGAGATACCAGGGTTACCACCCGATAAGGAGATTGAGTTCATTATCGACTTAGCACCGGGGACGAGATCAATTACAAGAGCACCGTATCGCATGGCCTCTTCAAAAATGCGAGAGATGAGAGAGCAGATTCAACAGCTCTTGGGACAAGGTTTCATTCGGTGGAGTACATCGTCGTGGGGTGCGACGGTGTTATTTATGAAGAAAATGTATGGTTCGCTTTGTTTGTGTGTAGACTACAGGAAGCTGAACAAGGTGATGATACATAATAAGTATCTGTTACCTAAGATTGATGACTTGTTTGACCAGTTGAGAGCGGCTGCGTACTTCTCAAAGATCGATTTGAGGTCAGGCTACTACCAGTTGTGCATTCGAGAGGAGGATGTACCTAAGACCTCTTTCTTATCGCGGTACGGGTCATACGAGTTCAGAGTGATGCCGTTTGGGCTCACTAATGCCCTTGCAGTGTTTATGGACCTCATGAACAGGGTATTCAGGGAGTTTATGGACTAGTTTGTGATCGTATTCATTGACAACATTCTGGTTTACTCTCGCACCAAAGAAGATCACACTGAGAACTTACGTATGGTTCTTTAGACGTAACGGGACCATCATTATTACGCCAAATTCGAGAAGTGTGGATTTTGGCTTCAGAAGGAACAGATTCTTGGCCACATTATGTTCGATAAACGCATTATTATTGATCCGAGTATGGTATTAGCGGTGAGGGAGTGGGGACAGCCCACCACACCTACCGAGGTTCGGAGCTTTTTGGGGTTGGCCGGTTACTATCATCGCTTCATTAAGGGGTTCTAACAGATTGTTGGACCTTTGATGAACAATTCGTGTGGAGCGACTACTGTCAGTTAGCGTTTGATGAGCTAAAGGACAAGTTAACATCAGTACCCGTACTTGCATTTCCTAGGAGTGGATTGGAGTACCGGGTCTATACTGACACTTCCATATAGGGACTTGGGGGTGTTACAGTAAGAGGATAGGGCTATAGCTTATGCACCTCAAAATCTAAATCCACATGAGAAGAATTTCCCCATCCACGACCTCAAGTTGGCAACGGTCATTTTTGCTTTGAGGATATGGAGACATTATCTTGTGGGAGAGCAATTTACTCCGTTCACGGATCATAAGTCACTTCGGTATCTCTTCACACAGAATGATCTGAATATAAGGCAGATGCAGTGGCTAGAATTCATGAAGGATTACTAGTTTGATATACAGTATCATCGTGGCAATGTTATTATGGTGGCAGACGCATTGACCCGAAGACCTACTGGAGAGTTGGCAGAGGTTTAGAAAGTGAAGTGGAGCGAACTTCGACATAAGGATGAGGTAGCCAGAGCATACATGGTAGTTTTAGGTATCACTCCTAAGAGTGTTATGCGAGTGGTAAGGGTACAGGCAGAGGACACATTTTATCAGGATAAAGTACGATAGTTACTAGCCGAGGGCAGAGTCCTACTCCATCAGCTCAGAGAATGGACTACGGTTTAATGGGAGACTCGTAGTACTCAAAGATGAATATTTGAGGCATGCAGTCATGATGGAGTCGCATGGGTTAAAGTTTGTAGTACAGCCCAGAAGGGATATGATGTACCAGGATATGCGACGATAGTATTGGTGGTCGGGTATGAAGTGAGACATAGCAGAGTTTATCTCAAAGTGTGTTACTTATCAACTTGTGAAAGTTAACCATCAGAGACCTTCAGGGATGCTACAGACATTGGAGATTCCTATGTGGAAATGGGAGAGCATTTCAATGGACTTTGTTACTGGCCTACCGACATCGCAGATGGGTCATGATTTCATATGGGTGATAGTGAATCGGCTGACCAAGGTAGCTCATTTCTTGTCGGTTCATACTGATTTTGATACAATGCAGTACGCGCAACTATTTATTTTAGAAATCGTTAAGTTGGACAGGGTTACCATTAATATTTTATCTGACAGAGATGAAATATTTGTGTCGTATTTCTGGCAGAGTTTTTAGGAGGCCATAGGCACGGACTTGCGGTTGAGTACGAAGTATCACCTGCAGACAGACGGGGAGACTGATAGGGTAAATCAGATGCTTGAGGATATGTTGAGGATGTGTATCCTAGATTTTGGGGAGGTTGGAAGAGATATCTTCCATTGGTAGAGTTTGCGTACAATAACTCTTACCAATTCACTATCGGCATGGATCCATTCGAGGCATTTTATGGGAGGCCTTGTCGTTCGCCCGCTTGCTAGTTAGAGGTGGGGGACAATAAGCTATTGGGTCCAGAGATGATATAGGAGATTTCTGCCAAGAAAGATTTAATTTGAGGACGTATTAGAATAGCTCAGGATAGGTAGAAGAGTTATGCTAACGTCGATAGGATACACGTGGAGCTAGAGGTGGGCGACCAAGTGTTGATTCTGGTATCTCCAATGAAGGGAATTATGAGGTTCGACAAAGAAGGGGAAGTTATCGCCGAGATATGTGGGACCATTCCCTATTATTGAGAGGATGGGACTGGTAGCATACAGGTTGGAACTCCTAGAGCATCTTCAGCGGATACACGATGTGTTCCATATGGTATCGCTGAAGAAATAAAAGAGGAGCGAGAGAGCCTTCTGGCACGTTCCACTTGAGGAGATTGATTTGCAGCCAGATGTCTCGTATGTGGAGAGATCCGTGGCTACCCTGTATCATAGTGAGCATAAACTACGATCCAAGGTGGTGCCGTTAGTGCGAGTACAGTGGGGGCATCACAACGTTAATGAGTCGACATAGGAGCGAGACAAGGATATGCGAGAGAAGTATCCAAAGTTATTCACTGCAGGTATGTCCAAATTTTGAGGATAAAATTCCTTTGTAAGGGGGAAAGTATGTAATACCCCGTATTTCTGCATATTTATAATTTAATTAATTGAGTAATTAAATAGTAAAATACGATTTAATTTAAATTACGCGAGTGAAGTAATTTAATGCGATTTAATGATAATTATGATTATTAAGTGATTAAATAATATTTTTTGATTATTAAATGTTAATCGAGAGAAAGACACTGATTAATATTGTGATTCAAATTTACTAAGTGTGAATAGTTAATTTGTACGACATAGCGAGTGATATGGACGTACTTGATTACATCTCAACCGGGTGTCGCGTGTAGACTAAATTAAGGATGAGATAGTATATTATTTTTTAAGTGACTCAAATGATAATTTAAATGTCACAGATGATTCCGAAAGGGTCAAATTAGTCAAAATAGTATACCCGGGTGTACTAATCGAGTACCGGGGCATTTTTGGGCTAAACCGGGATTGTACAGGGGCATTTTAGTCTTTTGGCATAAGGGGTGAGAATACCTACGAATTTTGGAGTGTTTTATCAGTTGATTGAAAGTGTAGTTAGGGTTAGAAACCTCATGACAAAGGGAAGCCATTAGAGAGAGAAGGGAGATTATTCTCAAGGCTTAAAAGGAAAATTGTGGCGAATTTCAAGGAGTTCTTGCACCACAAGTGATTGAGGAAGAAAGATTCGAAGAGAAAGCAACCCAACACCTTCAACAAACTCGAAATCAAATCAACATCTAATCAAGGCAAGTGGTTATTTGCAAATTATTTTGAGTTATAATATCCATGCGTTGATTTTGATGAATATTCTTGGAGAAAAAGAATTGATTAATTGCATGTTTGTGTAGAAATAGCATGTAGTTAGATTTATATCTGTAGAGGATTGAAAATCAGAGGGACCATGATTGTTAATATGAATTAAAATATGGGTTAATGATTGAAAACATGGGAAGAACATGTCATATTAGGGTTCTTGAATAATTAGAAGATTTGAATTATTCTGGACTAAATTGTAAGGATTTATAATGTTTAAATCGTTGGAAATCGTCCTAGTGTACGTAGGAATGGATAGGGATCGTTAGTTACAAGTCTGGTATATCAACATGGGAGTTGGATAATTAAAAATGGTGAAAAAAGCATGAAGAAAAAGAAGAATTGCGTCTGTCACTGCTCGATCGATCAATCGACTATGAATGTCGATCGATCGATGAAGTCGATCGATCAATGATCATGGTCGATCGATCGACCCTGGCTGATTTTGGTTTCATTTTTTTGTGGAGTTCAAATCAATTTCCAGTGCTTGAGAAGAACCTTATAGATAATATTATACCTATATAGGGACTTAATGAAGACCAGTATGTGTTTAGTGGGGGTCCGTTATAATCATGGGTGTAAGATTTGGAGAGATGGACCGGTGGAGATAAATCGATCGAGTCGTGTATCGAAGATTTTGAATTTGAGTTACGAGGGAAGCTAACGTCAATCCAAATTAATATCAGTAGGTTAGAGATAGTTTAGCTACTGAAATGAATTGAGGGGTAACTAGGACCCTTAGAGTTGTGTGAATACTCAATTAAAATGCGATAGTGAGATAAATCGTAAATTAATAAGTACGGTGAGTATTAAAGAGAAAATATTACATACGAACACTATTATTAGGTTGCGTGTATACCTACTGAATTATATATATACTTAGGTGGAGAGAATACCTAAAGTATAATTGTCTATATTTGGGTCGAGGTAGGATTCCGAACTAATATATGGAAATAGTAAGTTGGGGTCGTGACGAAAGAGTTCCGAACCAATCTATGTATAAAATTTCATTAGTGGGGTCGAGGTGATTAAAATAAACCACTACATGAAATGAACTTGGGGTCGAGGTGACATTCCGAACCAATCCTTTTACTTAGTGTCGATGGACCATTTTGAACTGAGAGTCGTTGATGTGTGTTAAGAGGACATATTAGTAATGAATGAATTTATAAGTATATATTGTGTGTCAAATGTAAACTGTATTAATAATCTACTTATGAGAGTTAGTAGATAATGAGATGTCGTGAATACATCTAAAAGCAAATTAAGTAGGGAAACTTAATTATAAATCGATTAAAGATAACAAGGCGTGAACAGTTATCTAAGTATATACATTATGAGATAAGGCAACTATTACATACTATATGGGCAGTATGGAAACTTAGTCGCATAGTTAAGTTCAGTTGAATACTATAGTCCTATTAGCTTGGGTAGCACAACTAGGTGGGCTACGTATGGGATGTTAGGTGTGTACTATAGATTAGGGGTGAGGTAACTCAAGAGAGTGTAAGTAAATCTTAACATGTGTAATAAATAACTCTCTTACTATGATAATTACTTGCTAAATATTTTCAAAACGTTTTGAGTACTAACTCTTGCTATCAAAATATTTTCAAAACCCTTTTAGGGGTCCAACCACAGGGACGCCAGACTTGAGGATTCAGTCCAAGGACTCGTAGTTGTAGCATTGTGGAGGTTGGCAGGACTTTGCATGGACGATTCATTCATTCAGATCTAGTGTAGGATCTTATTTTAGTACTCTCTATTGGGACTTGTTATCCATTGTCATTATTTCAGATATTCTGTTTTGGATTATATTGGTTTTATTTAGCAGCATTGGATTTTAGCCGACTGTTGACTCGGCAAGACTTTATCCTTTATATATTGCGTGATGGTTTGAATTATTTTATTGCATGAATGTTTAATTATTTCCACATGAGTAATGTTCTTGGGTTAATGAAAGATAAAATTTGACGCCGGTCTAATTTCACTTAGGAGATTAGTAACTAAAAAGTTTTCGACAGTGATGCTAAGAATGAACCAACTGAGAAACCTGTTTTAATTTAATTTAGGACTGATCACTCGGGATTTAATTAAGCAGTGTGTCACATATTAGTTGGGTTAGGCATGAGAGTGTCAAAATGATAAAATCTAGAGAATAGTAAGAGTCGGACACTTTCACCAAAAAATCTTTAGTTATTCCTTCAGGAACTTTCACATAATGGTCATCTAGTTGAAGAGTAACATGCGTGGGTTTCATGTTTAGTAAACCTAGATCAATAGAGGGAGTACGAAAATAACTTTACATTGGTGCCAAGATCAAGTAAGTCTCTGGTGGTGTACTTACCTCCTAATATGTAAGAGACAATCAAACGATTGGGGTCCTTATACTTCACTAAAGCATTTTGATGGATAAGGGATGTTTCTTGTACAATGGCAAAGGCATCACTAGGAACATTAGTTCGTTTCTTGATGATGCACAAGTCCTTTAAGAATTTGGAATAAAATGGGACTTGTTGAATCATAGTAGTAAGGGAATTTTAATATGACCATTATTAAAGGTAATATTAATATGACCATGATGAAAAATATATTGGATCTCATCAAATTGTTGAGCTTTGTTTATGAGAGCTAAACAATGAAGAAATGGTGCCTTGACTACATAGACAGTGGTGATCTCATTAGGCTGAAGATCGGAGTTTTCTTTGGAATTTTTAGGTAGGATAACCTTAATGGTGACTTATTGAGGACTTTTATAGGAGTAATGGGTTTCATAACCATGGAGTAAATCAACATTGGTGAGGGGGATTTTTATCGGTTCAGCACCGAATGAAGAGCACCACGGTTAGGAACCGAATAACGGGTTAGGTAATCTAGATACAATGATGATGTAGCTTACCGATCAGATTAATGGACGAATGCACATATCATCAGATCGATTATCCAACCTTTATCAAGGTGAACCCTTACCTTCATCGGTCAGATGATCAATGAACCATTTAAATTCATAGGACTTTATCAATATCCCATTGCATCAAACGGATAACACGTTCCCTCCTAGTACGGTCAGGAATATCGGTGAATGAGAAACATGAAAATATGCGAAGCCGTCAGGGATGAGCGCGTATGTTCTCTAAATTCAAATTCCTATAACCTGCTTGCTACGAAATATGGATAACTTTATAAAGGTTGAGCGTATAAGCCTCATGTAATGCATAGCAAAGTGATATTAGTTAGTTGCAATGCTCTCTGTAATCATCAAAAATCCCAAAAATAATACAAGAACTCCCATTTCCCTTCACCCCGTGGACGTAGGTCGATCCCAATCGATTATGTATATCTTTTGTCGATCTTATCATTGCATTCTCTATTTATTAATCATCATAAACTACTGAAGTATGTTCATTTCATTGTGTTTGAAAACCAAATTTATACTTCAATATAATTTTCATCATTTGTGGCAACAACAGTTTCCAAAACCATGAATAAGAACTAAGTGATACAAGCCATAATAGGCCTTAGGGAGGAACAACAAGCCCTCAAATACAATATCTATAAATTCTTGAGTCCTATACCACCTAATCATCCACTAGTGTTATAAGGCCCAATGCATCAAGATCCAATAATGGATCAAAATCTGGAAAATAAGGTCCCCCAACCTCTTCCATCTCCATTGACATTCTAGTCTATCCTTCATCGGATTTATGTGTTTAGGCATGTAGATGCCCCACTAGTCATTGTCAATGTCAGAGATGTCGAACACGAGTCTCCATTCCATTGAAAATGGATGGACTGCCAAATGTTGTTCAATTTTAAACTTCTAAGGATAAATTCATTTCATGGGACTACCGGCCCAAGTGACCACATAAATCATTATGAGGCCCATATGGATTTTCTTGCCATACCAGATCAGATAAGATATTGGGCATCTATTTCACCCAATTACCACCCAACTCTATTACATGTTTTATAGAGATATGTGACTGTTTCATTTTACACTTTATTGGGAGTAGGGTCCAAAAGAAGACTAACGATTACCTATTCAACATCCTCTAGACCAAGGAAGAGAATCTCAGGAAGTATGTGAAAAGATTCAATGATGAACTCCTCCATATAAAGGTGGTCATCTCGGCCTTCTTGCGTGGGTTATACAACACTATCACCATCTACTCTCTATCAAAGAATTGACCCATGAACATGATCGAGATGATAAACAAAGTGAAAAAGCACATCCATGTAAAAAAACACCATTAGTAGTTGATAATCCAATTATTGGGTGGAAGACTCTAAGGCGAGAAGGTTTAAGACGACTAGGAGAAGCAGTAGTTTACTCCAAGGGGGATCCAATGGTTGAATCAAACCTACACTTAAAACTTTACACCCCTGAATGCAACCATGGGGAATGTTTTGAATGTTATAGCTGAATAGATGAAGTTGACATAGCCCAAAAAATTGAATAATAGACCATTAGAGGCAAAGTACAATCTCTACTATCCGTTTTTATCGAGATTATGACCATGATACCAATGATTGCATCCGCTTAAAAAGTGAAATAGAATGGTAAGTTTGAGAGAGTTTGTGAAGAGAATAGGGGGCCCAACAGGATAAATAGACTAATGAACGAAGAGATGATCAATAAAGACACCAATCGAAAGAATGAGAATTGAGGCGTGAGTATCAAAGAGATGTAGTTGTAGTTGAGAAGGGGGGGAGGATCAACACGATCTTCGATGGATTACAGCTAGTGGGGAGTCCACATTAGGTCGTAAATCTTATAAGAGGCAAAATAAGGAGTTGTTGGAGGTTATAATAGAAAAACCCATTGAGAAATAGGATAATATCACCTTCACGCCCAAAGACTCCAGCTACCTGATCACTCCTCACGATGATCCCCTCAGGTTAAAGCTTCGATATCAAATTGGATTGTGGAAAATATTATGATCGAAATGGGAATCTCGACATAATTCATCCACTTTGAATATTTCGAACAACAGAGTTGGGGGAACGCACCTAAAATCGGTAAAAGGCCTAATATTGGGCTTCTTCGTGGAATACGTACTCCTAAAAGGGTTAATTGAACTCTCATTCACAATCGGGAAAGATCCAATGTCAACCACTTTAAAGGTATAATTTTTAGTGGTGAGGTCTTCGTCAGCCTATAATGTGTTGATTAGGCAAACAACCCTGAGCATACTCGATGCAGTCTTATCAATCAAATCCCTTATCCTTCGGTTACCAATACCAAATAAAATAAGGATAGTGCAGGAAAGTCAATTACATGCCATAAGTTTTTATTTTTCATGTTTTAATAAGAAGAAGGAGACTTTTAACATCGATGGGATGGATCCAAGGGATGAGCTCACTATTGGATCTCTCGTTGAGAACTTGACTCTAATTCCACTATACGACACCGATTGGAAGGAGTATTGTATGCTTTATCGTCACTTATTACCCTGAAGAGAGAAGAATTTGCCTTATTACTTAAAATACATCAATAGATCTGCACTTGGAGCCACAAAGATATGCCAAGAATCAATGCCTCAATAATTACCTATTAAATAAAGGACGATCCAGCCTTCCGAGAGGTAAGATATAAGAAAAGTGCATTCTCCCCCAAGAGGAACTAGGTTGCCAACGTTTAAGTAGAAAATTATTACTTGATGCAAATTTTATTTCTGACGTCAAGTATCCTGAATGGCTGCCAGAGTTCAACATGGTCCGAAAGCTGATTGGGAAATGGAAACTATGTGGATTATTCAAATCTGAATGAGGCATGTCCGAAGGATTCATACCCACTACCAAGAATTGAAGCACCAATGGAAGCTAATAAAGGGCATGAAACCCAATCATTTTGGATCCCTACTCCGTGTATAATGAAATCTAAATGCACCGGAAGGACGAAGAGAAAACCTCATTAATGACAGATAGGGGAATATAATTCTATCTGGTAATGTCTTCAAGTTTAAAAAATAAGGGTCCACTTACTAGAGGCTCATCAACTTAATGTTCAAGGATCATATAAGGAAGACGATGGAAGTATATGTCAATGATATGCTATTGAAAATCATAAAAGGGGAGGATCATGTAGACAACCTGGAAGAGACTTTTAAAATCCTCGATAAAAAACGAATGAAGCTGAACCCAGATAAGTGCACCTTCGGTGTAGTATCATGTTAGTTTTTAGGTAGTAAGGTGACATAAACACTACACCAAAAATAGAAAACTAGCACGGTTAAAAATCGTGCCAGAATCAGGGGTGCCAGATTTTCTGGCGCGGTTTAAAACCGTGCCAGATTTCCCAAATTGGCACGCTTTTAAATTGTGCCAGTTTTTATCTGGCATGCTTTTAAACCATGCTAGATGTTAAATCTGGCACGCTTTTGGCAAATGTTGAAACCGTGCCAAATTATCTATTTTCTGGCACGCTTTTGGCACGGTTATAAAGCGTGCCAGATTGCTTTATAAGCGTGCTCAATTTATAAATTGTTACGATTTTGGCATGATTTTAAACAGTGTCAGAATTTTCAATTAATAAAAAAAAAATATTAGGAAACAAATCTGGTGGAAAATCTGCAAATTCAAATTCTGGTAGGAAAAATATTTATTATTTGCAAAAACAAATCAAGAAAATTCATAAATTATGAATATTGCAGGTTGTTGATAAACTAATTTGCATATAGGGGTGGCAATTAGGGTCAACGGGTCATGTTTCGGGCTGACACGACACAACAAAGTTTTTTTGGACACGAACACGACACGACACGACACGAATTCGTGTTTTTTTTAGTTAATACGAACGCGACACGAATAAGAAACAACACAGCATGACACGACACGAATACCATAATTTCTTAAATTTCACGCCTAAAAAATACGATAACACGACACGACTCATAATTCAGACATGAACACGACACGAACACGACATATCGTGTCAATTTTAGGTCAATTTCGTGTCATTTTTTCGTGTCATTTCTAAAATTGCCACCCCTATGTGCATACAAACTTCAAAAAATTACAAGAGTTAATACCAATATAAAGCCCGCACGGTCATAAAAGTCGACAATAACTTCAAAAAATTACAAGAGTTAATAGTTCGAAGATCAAAAAAGAAATGGGCAGAGTTTCCTCTATTTTTTTAACATTCCAAAACCTGCTAACATAAAATCTTCCAATATAAAGCCCGCACGACAATAAAAGTCGACAATAAAACTACTACAGCCAGCACAGCCATAAAAGTAAACAATAAAACTACTAAAGCCTGCTCGGCCATAACACTAAAAATAGAATCCTCAATATTAACGACACTGAATAAATAATCCCCCTGTTGTAAAGCATTGACTTCTTCGTGTGTTCCAAGTGGATAAAAGCTAGCGATTGAATGTCATCCTACAAAAAATATAGGACACAAAAAAGATACGATATTAGTAACCAAGTCATTTTTAAAAAAATCGTATTCAAACACAAAAATTGCATATAAGAGTTATAATTATTACTATATTCTCAAACTGAAAGTCTCGTGAGAACGTGGTTAGTTCATACAAGTTATATGAATCTCATACGATGGGTTAGTACCTCTTACGTGGTCGATTGGGGACGGGTTTGGATTTTCACCCTTTAACGGCTTATTTTTAAGCCTAATCTAGAAATTTTCAAATTATCGTCATATGCACAAACCGGGAGACCTGTGACTACGCGATCAGTTCCTACGAGTTACATTGGTCCCGTGCGAGGTGTTAGTGCCTCTTACGGGGACGTTTGGGGGCTGGTTTGGATTTTCACCCTTTAACGGCTTATTTTTAAGCCTAATCTAGATATTTTCAAATTATCGTCATATTCGTAAACCGGTAGACCCATGACTACGCGGTCAGTTCCTACGAGTTACATATGTATCGTGCGAGGTGTCCAGGCCTCTTACGAGGCCGTTTAGGGAGTGGTTTACGTTTTCACCCTTTAACGGCCTGTTTCATCCTAACATAAATATTTTCAAATTAATGTCATATTCTCAAACTGGGAGACCCATTACTATGCGGTCAGTTCCAACGAGTTACATTGGTCCCGTGGGAGGTGTTCATGACTCTTATGGGGCCGTTTGGGGGTTGGTTTGGGTTTTCACCCTTTAACGGCTTGTTTTTAAGTTAAATCTAGATATCTTCAAATTATCGTTATATTCTCAAACCAGGAGGCCCATGACTACGCGGTTATTTCATATAAGTTATATTGATCCCGTGCGAGGTGATCATGCCTCTTACGGGGCCGTTTGGGGGTTGAATTGGGTTTTCATCCATTAACGGCTTGTTTTTAAGCCTAATCTAGATATTTTGAAAATCATCTTCATATTCATAAATCGGTAGAGCCGTGACTATGCGGTCAATTCCTACGAGTACATTGGTCCCGTGCGAGGTGTTAGTGCCTCTTACGGGGCCGTTTGGGGGCTGGTTTGGGTTTTCACCGTTTAACAGCTTATTTTTAAGCCTAATCTAGATATTTTCAAATTATCATCATATTCATAAATTGGTAGACCCGTGACTACGCGGTCAGTTCCTACTTGTTAAATTGGTCTGGTGTGAGGTGTTCATGCCTCTTACGAGGCCGTTTGGGGGTTGATTTGGATTTTCACCCTTTAACGGCTTATTTTTTAGCCTAATATAAATATTTTCAAATTATCATCATATTCATAAATCGGTAGACACGGGACTATGTGGTCAGTTCCTACGAGTTACATTGGTCCCGTGTGAGGTGTTCATGCCTCTTACGAAGCCGTTTAGGGGTTGGTTTGGGTTTTCACCCTTTAACGGCTTATGTATAAGTTTAATCTAGATATTTTAAAATTATCATCATATTCTCAAATCAGAAGATGAGTGACTACGCGATTATTTTGTATAAGTTACATTGGTCCCGTGCGAGGCGTTCATGCCTCTTACGGGGCCGTTTAGGGGATGAATTGGGATTTCACCCTTTAACGGCTTATTTTTAAGCCTAATCTAGATATTATCAAATTATTGTCATATTCATAAATCGATAGACCCGTGAAGACACGGTCAGTTCCTACGAGTTACATTGGTCCCGTGCGAGGTGTTCATGCCTCTTACGGGGCCGTTTAAGGGTTGAATTGGGTTTTCACCCTTTAACGACTTATTTTTCAGCCTAATATAGATATTTTCAAATTATCGTCATATTCATAAACTGGGAGACCCGTGACTACGCGGTCAGTTCGTACGAGTTACATTGGTCCCGTGCGAGGTGTTTATGCCTCTTACGGGGCCGTTTGGGAGTTGGTTTGGGCTTTCATGCTTTAACGGCCCGTTTAAGACTAATATAAATATTTTCAAATTATTATCATATTCTCAAACCTGGAGACCCATTACTATGCGGTACGTTCCTAAGAGTTATATTGGTCCCGTGGGAGGTGTCCATGCCTCTTACGGGGCCGTTTGGGGGTTGGTTTGGTTTTCACCCTTTAACGGCTTATTTTTTAGTTTAATCTAGATATTTTCAAATTATCATCATATTCTCAAATCGGGAGCCCGTGACTACGCGGTTATTTCGTATATGTTACATTGGTCCCGTGCGAGGTGTTCATGCCTCTTAAGGGGCCGTTTGAGGACTGAATTGGGTTTTCACCCTTTAACGGCTTATTTTTATGCCTAATCTAGATATTTTCAAATTATCATCATATTTATAAATCGGTAGACCCGTCACTATGCGGTCAGTTCCTACGAGTTACATTGGTCCCGTACGAGGTTTAGTGCCTCTTACGGGACCGTTTGGGGGTTGGTTTGGGTTTTCGGCTTGTTTTTAAGCCTAATTTAGAAATTTTCAAATTATCATCATATGCTCAAATCGGGAGACCCGTGACTACGCGGTCAGTTCCTACGAGTTACATTGGTTCCATGCGAGGTGTTAGTACCTCTTACGGGGACGTTTGGTGGTGGGTTTGGGTTTTCACCCTTTATCGGCTTGTTTTTAAGTTTAATCTGGATATTTTCAAATTATCTTCATATTCTCAAATCGAGAGACCCGTGACTACGCGGTTATTTCGTATAAGTTACATTGGTCCCGTGCGAGGGTGTTTATGCCACTTACGGGGCCGTTTGGGGGCTGAATTAGGTTTTCACCCTTTAACGGCTTGTTTTTAAGCCTAATCTAGATATTTTCAAATTATTGTCATATTCATAAACCGGTAGACCTGTGAATACACGATCAGTTCCTACGAGTTACATTGGTCCCGTGCGAGGTGTTAGCGCCTCTCACAGGGACGTTTGGGGGTTGGTTTGGATTTTCACCTTTTAACGGCTTATTTTTTATCCTAATCTATATATTTTTAAATTATCATTATATTCATATATCGATAGACCCGTGACTATTCGGTCATTTCCTACGAGTTACATTGGTCCCGTGCGAGGTGCTAGTGCCTCTTACGGGGCCATTTGGGGGTTGGTTTGGGTTTTCACCATTTAACGTCATGTTTAAGCCTAATATAAATATTTTCAAATTATCTTCATATTCACAAATCGATAGACCCATTACTATGCGATCAGTTCCTACGAGTTATATTGGTCCCGTGTGAGGTGTTCATGCCTCTTACGGGATCGTTTGGGGGTTGGTTTGGGTTTTCACCCTTCAACGACTTATTTTTAAGTTTAATCTAGATATTTTCAAATTATCTCCATATTCTCAAATCGGGAGACCCGTGATTATACGATTATTTCGTATAAGTTACATTGGTCCCGTGCGAGGTGTTCATGCCTCTTACTGGGCCGTTTGGGGGTTGAATTGGGTTTTCACCCTTTAACGGCTTATTTTTCAGCCTAATCTAGATATTTTCAAATTATCGTCATATTCATAAACTGGAAGACCCGTGACTACGCGGTCAGTTCGTACGAGTTACATTGGTCCCGTGCGAGGTGTTTATGCCTCTTACGGGGCCGTTTGGGGGTTGGTTTGGGTTTTCACCCTTTAACAGCATATTTTTAAGTTTAATCTAGATATTTTCAAATTATCATCATATTGTCAAACTGGGAGACCCGTGACTACACGGTTATTACGTATAAGTTACATTGGTCTCATGCGAGGTGTTCATGCCTCTTACGGGGCCGTTTAGGGGCTGAATTGGTTTTTACCCTTTAACTGCTTATTTTTAAGCCTAATCTAGATATTTTCAAATTATCGTCATATTCATAATCCGATAGAGTCGTGAATACACGATCAGTTCCTACGAGTTACATTGGTCTCGTGCAAAGTGTTAGTTCCTCTTACGGGATCGTTTAGGGGTTGGTTTGGATTTTCACCCTTTAACGGCTTATTTTTTAGCCTAATCTAGATATTTTCAAATTATCGTCATATTCATAAATCGGTAGACCCATGACAACGCGGTCAGTTCCTATGAGTTACATTGGTCCCGTGCGAGGTGTTAGTGCCTCTTACGGGGTTGGTTTGGGTTTTCACCCTTTAATCTATATTAACGATGTTAAAATCAAGACATCTTTAACAATAGGGAACTAAAATATATTTTAAGCATCAAATAAAGAGGAATATAAAATATATATTAAGCATGAGAGATGATGAAAACTCAAATAAATATTACCTTTGTCATTCGTTGGTGTCATCAATGGGAGGGAGAAAGTCATCGTGCCAATACAAAAATCCATTGTTACCCACATCTCCCAACGTCTCACAAGATCCTCGTTTTCCACCCCAAACTAGATATCCAGGTACTTTTATGAGGTCGAGTAGGATCTTCACTTCTCTCTTTCGTAACTCATGGAAGTGAACTGAAGATACAGCTCCTGGCGATAATTTCCTACCATAACCAACGACTTGACCAGTGTGAGATAGTATTTTTCATTCCACCATCGAGCTAAAACTTGAAACTTAGGATGTGGGGGGAGTAAAAGGACTGAAAGGAGTTGCAGTGTTTGGAGATGGTAATGCATGAGTATTATGTCCAACACATGCGAACTTTCCACTCTCAAAATTCTTTACAAAATCTGAGAGTGTAGACTTCACACCCTCCATTTCTTCTCTGAGGTTATCCATATGATCCTTCCAACTTTCGTTGTCCGCATTTACCTCTTGAAGCATTTATCGAGCAAATAGAAACGTCAATATAGTTGTTCTTGAAATCGTGGACCCAACGCAACGAACACGCCCTCGCGTGTCTTTCCCAAATACATCAAAAATTGGCCTAGCATCCAAGGTATCCTCTTGACCACTCGCTTGGTATATATCTAGAAGCATTTTAACCTTATCATGTACATAAAGACATTAAAGTTATCATTTGAATTACATATTGGGTAAAAGAAGCAAAAAGGAAAACATTAAAACTAAATTACCGCAAATGCTTTATCATAAGGCGAATAATCTCCGCCTTTTACTTTATGAGCCGACAACCACAATTCAGCACGGGTTGGTTCACGCCCATGCTCTTTTTTCCAATTCTCTACAACTTGGGTATAACCATAACGACCCGTGTTATGAGTAATAATTTTCGCACAATTTTGTTTTATCTCTTTATTTTTTCTTCGCAAATACTTTTGGTCCTGTACAAATTCATTGTCACAAAATTCCTCCCAATCCTCAGGTTTAACATTTTTAAGAACATTCTCCCTCCACTTTGCAACATCGTCACCCTTCGAATTTAACCTTATCTTGGCCTTGAACTTCTTCTAAGACTCGTTAGCTTTTCTCATAAACATGCTTTTTTTATTATCTTTCTCATCGGGAAAATCTTTCTACAATATATGAAAGAAACAAAATTTATCATTATGTAATTAAATTTAGTAACTATTACAATTGTAGCCAAAGAGAAAAAATAGTATACCTTGAACATTGTCCAAATTTGATTCTTATATTGCACGTCTACATGTCTCCATGTTGTATAAGAAATCAGAACATCCGTCCTAGTGAGGTCTCCCCATCTAGTAGAGGGTGTGGATGAATTATCCCCCCACCGGAAGACCATGCTCGTTAAATTTTAATCTCTTTGTGGAAAGTGCATCATCCATTGTCGAAGAACTCGAAGCAACCTTCGAGCGGGAGTTTGATCCTGGTGTCGCACCACTTGGTGAGGAATTTGAAGTATCACCCACCTGAGACACTATTTATCTGACAAGAGATTGTTTGGCACAAAAATAATCAGAATAAATAGAATATTATATCACCAAAACAACTATTGTAAAATTGCTATTTGCAGTCACTAAAGTTGGTAAACATGCTTCCATTAGATTAAGTTAAAAGTCTAATATCATTAGCATTTTATTTAAACAGGTAGCATTTGATTTAGACAGGTAGCTATGAAAATTGAGTGTTATGACTTAAACAGGTAGCATTGTTTAATCTATGTTGCGGTTTTAGTCTTTTGAAAACTTATATTCGTCGACTTCGAAATCCCTTGATAGAAAACAAATATCCACTATACGAGGTTAGTATAAAAAACAAATATCAAACACTTCCTAAGTAGCAATTATATTCCATATATTCAAGAGCTGTAACTAAGTGTTTTATCAAACACTTCCTAAGTAGCAATTAGATTCCAACATCAAGATAAAAAGTTGCCCTTAATTGTTTTATAAATAGCTAAGTGTCTCACAAAGATGAATGAATAAGCCAAATTAAGACAGATAATGACTAATAAAAAATATAATCCGATGAAATATAGTGAGGAAGTAATGACAAATCTCTACCCACGTGAGACATTACTTACTTTAGAGCGGACCGCCACCACCGAAAAACTGAGTGTTGAATTCCAAAACTTCCAAATATGAGAGCACATAAAGTTTATTTGGGATAAAAACTTTTTACAGTTATACCATCCAATCCTCAAATCCCAATGAGGATATTATTCCTCTTTCAAAATACACTACAAAACCGCCATATATGTGTGTGTGGTTATAGACATGTGGGGTATATATATATATCAGAATTCTGTAAAAACAGAAATAAAAAAGAATAGAATATATATAACAGAATTCTGTAAAAACAGAAATAAAACAGAATAGAATATATATAATATATATATTCTGTATTGAATAGAATATATATATATATATATACACACACACACACTTGCGATGGGACGGATGCGACTTCCCTCAGTTGGTTTGGGTGGCATAGCCTATTGCAGAAGTCCACCCCTTTTTTATCCATTTCTTTAGTCTTACTAAACTAAAAAATAAGGCTCTCCCTTTAGAGATAGGGGCACTCACATTTTTTGGCTGAGCCGTATGATAGTATATATATATATATATATATATATATATATACACTTGTGATGGGACGGATGCGACTTCCCACAGTATGTTTAGGTGGCATAGCCTATTGCAGAAGTCCCCCCCCCCCTTTTTAATACATTTCTTTAGTCTTTAGGGAGTCAAAGCTTAACTTTACTAAACTAAAATATAAGGCTCGCCCTTTAGAGATAGGGGTGCTCACATTTTTTGACTGAGCCGTATGATAGAGCTGGGCAGGCAATCGGTTTGATTATCAGCTGCTCCCCGCCAATATTACCATATAATCCTCCTCCCACAAAGCCTCTGGAGGTTCTAAACACATCACAAATCGCAGTTGTTTTAGATTATGAGGATAACCCATCTGTATTGAGTTTAATCCATCCTCTAATAAGAGGGAACCGTCTAACTTCAGATATTTTGGGACTACTCTTTGTTGCGTTTAACATTAGAGAAGTGGAGTATTCGTAAATCATCAATAATGTTAAAAATATGATCTTTACTAAATGAATGAACAGGTACTGCAGTTGCGATACTCGTATTGTTGCTGCTGCGATAAGATTTGAAGGCAGTACCAACACTACCCTAATTGAGCAGGTTGTTCTCTCAACCTTTAGTGAAGATGAAATTGGTAAATCTAGATACATAAAGCAGACCACTCAGGATACATAATTTCGAGATCATGGAAATGTTTATTATGATTACTATGGTTAGAGCACTGAAAAGTGTCAAGAATTTCAAAATGATAGAGCAACTTGCAGAGAAACTTGGTGCTACTCGTGCCGCTATTGATGCCGGATATGTTCCTAATGATATCCAGGTTGGCCAAACTAGAAAAATTGTGTCCCTAGAGTTGTACATGGCTTTTGGTGTTTCGGGAGTTATTCAACACATAGCAGGCATGAAAAATTCTAAGGTTATTGTTCTTGTAAACAAAGATGCTGATGCACCCAGTAAAAAAAAATGATATCAAAGTTCAATAGATTCAATAGATTAACAATAACTAAATACCCAAGTTCAATAGATTCAATAGATTGACAATAACTAAATACCAAAGTTTAAATAGTAAAAAAGTGATATCAGGTTTGAACATGAAGCCATTACATTATATGAATTCGGTGTCTAAAAGTTCCAACAACTTCTCATTTTCCTCGAGAATGGAGTCATACATCGTACGATCAATCTCAATTGCATCTATTTCTTTTGTCAATCTCTTGGGAGAGTGCAAAATAATTGACCACACCTTGAACTTGGTGTCTTTACAATAAAACACTTGAATTGCTTGAGATGCAAGGATGAACGGATTGTCATGTATTGAATTTTTACTTGTGAGCTTACTAAGGTTCACCATCACCAATTTTGAGGTCGGGTCAACTTTGCAAGCATTCTTATCATCTACGTCCACCCAATCATAATAAAAGACTATATGTGTGAAATCAATATAATTCAAGTAGAGTATTTATCTAATAACTCCATAAAAAGTTATGAGGACCCCCTTCTTATTAAATGCCTTCATGGATACACCACTACTCTGAAAGCTGCGATTCTCTTCATATGCAGAAGTACAAAAGGTATAGCCATTGCATTGAAACTTGTCATAGCTAATAACCCTATGGAGTGGGCCATCGGCGTAGGGCAAAATTTTGATATCATTATATCATAAGGGCTATAATGAAATGAATAATTTTTTAATAATTTTATAGAAATAAGTTATTTTATGCATCGATGTAGTCCCAGTTAACCCAAATTTGCTACAAGTAACGAATTTTGACATTAAGAAATTTTCAATTACAATAAAATAATATGAATTAGTAATGGGTTACAGGTTTAACTTCTCCACTCATCAACGCCATGGTATTGAAATAGGACCCATCTTCATACCTGTTCATATTGCACAATATTTAGGGTCAACTCATTACCTTTACCCAATGCTTGTTGACACATTGAGTCATCAAACTCGTCGTCAAGAAAATCCTCAAGGTTCCTCTTATGAGTTCCTTCACCTCTAATCGACACATATTCCATGGCATATAAAGAAGCTTCATGTAATAAATATGCATTAGCAATGCTCCCTTCGATGTACCTCTTGTTTTGTGACCACCTTTTGTATCTTCCCATTTCTCTTTCAAACAACCACATTACACGATATCTAGGTGGACCAGCTGTCAATGCTTCATCGGTTAAATGGTGCATGAGTTGGATCATGACCATAAAAAAGGCACGTGGAAAGTAAATTTAGAGGACACAAAGTGCCTCTATGCTTGTTTTGCCTTCAAAAGATGTTCCCTGAAAATCACTTTTGCACAAACAACATTAAAGAATATGCTTATCCGTTGTATAGCTTTAAACAAAGGCTTATGATCTGAAAATGAATGCATAAGAAACACAGGAAGAAATCATTGCATAATGACGTGATAATCATGAGACTTGAGATTGGTTAATCTGGGAAGGTCAAGGTTAACATTATTGCTAAAAATTGATGAAAAGCCAATCGATACCTTCAATGTTTTCAAGGTGAGATAAAAGGCTTATTTCTCTTCCTTTCCTAATGCAAAAGGTGCTAATGGCAGTCGCCTTTTATTACTACCTTCAACGTGTTGCATCCATAATTTTCTCTTAAGATTCAACGGGACTTTCAACTCTTCCCAAGCTCTAACTGTATCTTTATTTGACGATCCTTTCACTGAGATAATGGTACCTAAAAGAGTCTCTGTTACGTTCTTTTCAACATGCATAATGTCTAAATTATGTCGAATATCATGATCCTTCGAGTACTCCAAGTCAAACAAAATGGATCTCCTCGAAAAACCCTCAGTACCTGTGAGATCCTCGTCGTCACCTTCACTTGGATGATCATCATTATCTACATCATCTTCCAATACTATTGCCTCTTTTTCTTTCCCCTTCCCCTTCCCTTTCCCTTTCCCCTTACCCTTCCTCTTCCCCTTCCCTTTAGCCTTCCCCTTCCCCATTCCCTCTCCCTCTCCCTCTCCCTCTCCCTCTCCCTCTTTTCGGGCACCTTCTCGAGTGATAACAGACACAATTTGCTCAACCTCTACACTTGTTAAATTTCGTGGAGCCATAGAAGTCTCTATTTTACCACTAAATGTTTGCTTTGATTTGTCATACATGTAAGGATGGTATTTAGCAAGGAACATGGGAGATCGTTGATAGCAACATTTCTTTGACTTGCGAAGATATTCAGAAGGTGTGTTTATAGAGCAAACATAACACCCATAATAACCTTCAGTTGAACAACCTGTTAGCATCCCATAAGCAAAAAAATCATGAATACCCCACATCAACATGGCTTTTAACTGAAAATGTTCATTTTTATTTGCATCCCAAGCCTCGACTCCAGACCATAAGATCTTCACCTCGTCGACTAAGGGTTGGAGGAAGACATCAATATTACTTGATGGTGACTTTTGCCCAGGAATTAATATAGTCAACATTGAAAACTCACTCTTCATACACATTGATGGGGGAGGGTTGAGAGGTTGAATAATCACTGGCCAGCAACTATAGTTACGGCCAAACATATTATTAGGGTTAAAATCGTCAGTTGCTATTGCAAGTCGAAGATTTCGCGGATCCTTAGCAAATTATCTCCACATAATGTTTGCATTTACTCACTCTGCTGAATCTCAGGGATGACGCATAAATTCCATACAAGAGCTTACTCAAGAATGCCAAGTCATTTTCTCGGCTATCCATTTAATGGTATACAACCGCTTTAGCCTAGGCATTAACGAAAAATGTCGCATTACCTTCTTAGGAACCTTATGAAACTTCTTTTGGCCCATGGGATATACAACTTCCTCCCCATCATCATCTCTTGAAGTATACTCGTATCGCAAAGCACCATAATTTAGACATTTATTAGAATTTTCATGATCTTTCCAAAATAATATGCAATTGTTAATGCCCACGTCATACTTAATATAGTCCATATCAAGATCTCTAATTGTGTTCTTCATTTCGGTATAACTAGTTGTCAAGTTGTTCCCTTCAGGGAGTAACTCATTCAACAATCTAATAATTCCACCAGTGGCTCCATCTGACAAATTAAATTGCATTTTTATATCATTTAACTTCACAAGAGCATACATGGTCGTATGGCGTGATGAACCAGCAAGAGGGTGTAGTGTCTCCATTGCGAGTTGATGTAAATGCTCATACTTCTTGCCTTTGCCTGTATGTGTGTGAGAATCATTCGGAACATCAAAAATTCGCCACCTACACAATTAAGCGCACTAGGACCCGCTTTAGTCGTGAACATCTCACAAGAATCATTCACAAGGTCATCCAAAGTCGGAATATTAGACACATCAATTGTTCTCCAACATTAGTCTGAGCCGCGGGTTGTGCTGGTCACAGGACTAGATTAAGAATTGACGTCTCCTCATGAAAATGACATAAGGTGTAATTTATATCCATACCATAGTCCATTAAATGGACAAAGATTTAATCTAAAGTAACATGTCCTTTCCCATTACCACAACGCTTACATGGACATGAATGTATATCCTCGAGAATAGTGTTACGTACATACTGCAAAAACTCTAACACCCCATATCTATAGGAATCGGTCTCAAATTTTTTCTCCTTTATCCACTCTTTATTGATCATCGAAGACATCCTGATAAACATGTGGTTGCGGAATGTGTTAATAACATCTCATCACATAAAATAACACTTCAAAATTTCAACAAGAGGAACTGTGGAGAATTAATAAATTACAGAAATCATATATAATACATTCTGATTATCCAAATTGTCCCATATGTATTCTTTAACCCCTCATTTGATATCTATTGGTGGCCTCTCTCTCCAACAAGAGCAATAGTTTTGAGGAACTGTGGATCCTTTCTGCATCTTGACACACTGAGTAAATCAGAGAAACCTAAAGCAATATAAGGGTGGATTAAGATCTAACATCCATTATTACATTTTAGTTATTATACGGAAACAAAACCTCCAAACCTTAGGCTTTTAGTCAAGAACATATCACGAGCAATAACTCGTGTGCTTGGACAAAACCAACCTAAATCGCTTTCAAAACTTCATATTTTATCCAAAAAACACAACCAAACATTCTACCCTGCTTCTATAAATCAATGGCAATGATAATCAAACCACATGACCTAATCAAACAAAAATTATTCGACCCAAGAAAAAAAAAACGAAGATGTTCTTCACCGTCCAAATACCATATCTAAAGAAACCCAAAACCCAGAATCGGGATCAATTTTCATGGTTATAATTCAACGATTTATCATTTCATGGTCACACTATGGTTACAATTTTCATTTACATGTTGATTAATTCAAGTTAACAAGCGAGCGTATTACCATTATAACACATAATCAGCACCAATAGAAACTAAACTTACGTCTAAAATTATGACAAGATTGGAAAAATAATAACCACCAATTTTTAGTTCAATGGGTATTGTAATCCCAATATACCACATCCCAAATGGAAAAAATCAATATATATTGGTAATACATTTACATTAGCGGCAAAATAAAAAACATAAAAACCCTAGTTGGAGATTTCTAAACTACTTAGTATGAATCCATATAAAGAATGATGAATCGATGGGCTAAAATATGAGAAATGACAATAAAGAGTTAAAATATAAAAGAAATTACATAAATAAGGGCGAAAATCCCTCATGAACTCACTGAGAGAAGAGCCGATGGGAGCAGCGCCGGGAGGCAGCAACGACGGGAGGCAGCAACGACGGGAGGTAGCACCGACGGGAGCAGCGCTAACGGGGCTTTATTTTGGGGTTAGCGTGGAGATGCAGTGCCCACGGGTAGCGTGGAGAGAGGGATAGAGTTAGGTTACAATAATTTGCCCCGTCTTGAAATTTTGGTCCCCCCTTGAAATTTTTGGGGTGTTATTTTTTAATGAAACGTACTCATATTTGGCACGGTTTAAAACTGCGCCAGATTCTGGCATGATTTTAAACCGTGCCTGAGCGTGCCAGATTAGCATTTTTGGTGCAGAGAAAGGGGGATAGAGTCTAACCCCCAAAAGATCTAGGTGATATTAGGCATGAGAAGTTTGAAGACTGTGAAAGTAGTCACTAACAGGGAGAATCATAACCTTAAATTACATCGTGAGAAAAGTAATTGGACGGTGCATCCCATTATTCCAAAATATGAGAAAATCATACATATAAATAGAAAAATGCGAACAGGCATTCCAAGACTTGAAGACTTATTTGGCGAAAGTCTCGCTACTCTCAAAGTCGGTCATAAGAGAAGAGTTGTATCTATACCTCATAATACGCAAATATTGCGTATTTCATCCCTCGAACCGACGCATTTTAGTCCCCTTGGGTATCTTATTCCCTATATTTATGCTCCTTAACCAGACAACCTCAGATTTCTATGATAACATATTTTCAGAGGTTAATTGAGCTTTTATAGGTATTTGGATGCTAAGTGTGAAGTTCGGACGCATTTCGCTCGATTTTCTTACGCGATTGCACGTTCAAGGGCATTTTAGTCTTCTCATATCTTGGGCACCTGGCCCAACATCTTCACAGAAGTTGTACCCCTCCTCGCATGCTTCGCATGGCCATGAACAGTGCGCGATTCCGATTCAGAACGAAGAAGTTACGGCGATTTTAGCGGAGGAGAAAACCAAACATGCCAAAACAGGAGGAAAGGATAAGTAGCCCTGCTTGATCGATCGATCAAAAGGATCGATCAATCTATACTCCAGAATTTGGCCATCGTGGGGAGACAGTGGGCATATATTTTTTCCATCGATCGATCGATCCCCTCTTTCCAGCTAATATTTTGTCTTTTCTTTTCTTCTCTTTTCTTTTCTATTTCATTTCCCACTTACTATATATACCAATTTTGTTGTAAATATCATATATTAAGTTATAGAATAGACTTTAGGTTAGAATAGCTTAGGTTTTGAGGGTTTTTGGAGAGTTCTTCATTTCTCTTGGGATTGACACCCAATTGGGTTGTAAGTTGCACTATTAATTACCCTATCCATTAATATAGCTTGTATTTCATTTATTCTTTCTTCTTAGTTAATTTAAATGCTTTCTAATTTCGGTTTACGTGCTTTATTTCCTTGTTTTTTAGTGTAGATTTATCGCGTTTATTTATCGCATTTTTAAAATGCTTTCTAACTAATTTAGTTTAGGTTGTATTTGAATTGAACTTACTCGGGTTGACGCATTGCTTTGCTTTGGTGATGGTGTTTACGGGTCTATTTCGGGTGCGTTGTCCTAGTTATTACGCCTAGGGGATTTGACAGGGCATATCATGTATGTCCCGTGCTTATGACCTTGTGTGCATAATTTTCGGGATATTTGTTAATGTCAAAATCGGATTAGGCTTTTATGCGGATTTAGGGGCGTGATAACCCTTGGTTCGATTAACTGTCAAAACGAGACGCATTTGTAATAACTCGTAGACCCATGTGACCATTTTATACTAATTAACTCAGGTGAGGGATATTTGACGCAACCTATAGTTTATACGCTTTGTTAATCTAGTTTCAATACACTTGCCTAGATTAATATTTTCCTTTTATGCATCTTTTCCTTTTTAGTTTGTAATTCACCTTTTACACTTTTATTTCGGAATATTAAATCCTATAAATTCTAGCAACTATTCTCTATGGATTTTCGATACCCGGACTTAGCCGCTATACTCACCCGTTGAGTGTAGTCATAAGTTTAGGTTTTTGTACAGTTCAGGTGAGCCGAATTCAAAACGACCGGCGCGTAGGTGACTCTCGCGCCGCGACGAAACACCGTCTATCAAAATGGCATTTTGATCACGCGCGTGAAAGGTGTGTTCGTGTAAGGACACAGTCGTTGTTTTCGTTTCACCGTGATAATACAAACAAACCTAAATTACGACTACACTTGTGATACAAGTATAGCGGTAAGTCGGGTATCAAAAATCCACAGAGATGAGTTGCTAGAATTTATAGGATTAAATACTTCATAAATAAAAGGGAAAAAGGTGATTACAAACTAAAAACAAAAAGATGCATAAAAGGAAAATATCAATCTAGGCGAGGGAAAATAAAGTTAGATTGAAAAAGCGAGTAAAAACAATAGGTTGCGTCGAATATCCCTCACCCGAGTTAATTAGTATAAAATGGTCACATGGGTCGACGAGTTATTACTATTGCGACTCATTTCGACAGTTAATTGAACCAAGGGTTGTCACGCCCCTAACTCCGCATAAAAGCCTAATCCGATTTTTGCGTCAATAAATATCTCGAAAATTACGCACGTATGGTCGTAAGCACGGGACATACATGATATGACCTGTCAAATCTCCTAGGCGCAATAACTAGGACAACGCGCCCAAAATAGACCCGTAAACACCATCACCAAAGCAAAGCAACGCGTCAACCCAAGTGAGTTCCATTCAAACACAACCTAGACTAAATTAGCTAGAAAGCATATTAAAACGCGATAAATAAACGTGATAAATCTATACTAGAAAGCAAGGAAAGAAAGAATGTGAATCTAATTAACAAAGCATGTAAATAAGTCTAGAAATCAAGAATAAAGGAAATACAAGCTATATTAATGGAGATGGAAGATGATAGCACAAATTACAAGTCCAAATGGGTGTCAATCCAAGAAGAAATGAAGAAATGAGCTCTCAAACCTCCAAAACCCAAACCTAAACTACCTAAAATCGATTATATCTGTTTTTACAACAAAAATCCTTTATATAGTAAAAGGAATTAAAATAGAATAGAAAAGAAAAAAGAAAAGAAAAGCCAAAATATCAGCTGGAAACAGGGAATCGATCGATCGATCCCTTTGATCGATCGATCGATGGAAAAAATATCAGCCCACTATCTCCCCATGATGGCCAAATTCTGAAGGATCGATCGATCGATCCTTTTGATCGATCGATCAAGCAGGGCTGCTTCTCCTTTCCTCCTGTTTTGGCATGTTTGATTTTCTCCTCCCCTAAAATCGCCGTAACTTCTTCGTTCTGAATCGAAATCGTGCACCGTTTGTAGGGACGCGAAGAATGAGAGGAGGGCTACAAATTATGTGAAGATGTTGGGATAGGTTCCCAAGCTATGAAAAGATTAAAATGCCCTTAAACATTCGATCGCGTACGAAAATCGAGCAGAATGCATTCAAACTTCACACTTAGCATCCAGATACCTATAAAAGCTCAATTAACCCCTGCAAAACATGTTATCATAGAAATTCGAGGTTGTCTGGTTAACGAGCATAAATATAGGGAATAAAATACCCGAGGGGGCTAAAATGCGTCGGTTCGAGGGATGAAATATGCAATATTTGTGTATTATCACACCCCCTAACTTACACATTGCTAGTCCCTAGCAATGAAATAGGATGGAACAAGAACTACAAGCAAACCAAAAGCAAAAGATGGTATAAAAGTATGGTATAAAAGCATAAGTCCACTTTTGCGGGCGATTCGATTGCATTTAGCGTATGCAATATGCCCTTAAACCCCTAGGTTACCCTAGTGGATGAGTGTCGTCTCGTGAGGGTTTTCAGGGATGACACCCACAAAAATCACATGGTTTCCTCAAAATATGCCCAAACCAACATGCGACAAGCCCAACAATAACGAAAAAGATTTCATACGCATTATTAGCACAATGAACGAATTCAAACGAAAGTCCAAATCATTAACATTATAAAATGCACCTCATATAATTAAAACCTTAAAATGTGGGAGGGGAGCGAGCACATACAAAGTGTGATTTGGCAAAAACTTATATTAATCGGATACTAAATAAAGTAAGCATATATTCAATCATCACGGGCATTACACTCATAAAGTGAATTCACTCGAAACAGGGAGGTAACACATGGAACATGCGGGCATAAAGAGTAAATGGAAATGGAAACTAGGCCGCACACATGTCACAACTGAAGAACGCTATATATAAACTGAAAAACTGTAATCTCAATGAAAGATAACGCACATTAAAAGAGGCAAAATGCATTTTCACAGATTATTAAAACTATTTAAACTTTTGAATTACATCAACCTAAGATCACATAGGACTTAATAGGGTTATAATGCAGGTTTGGCTAGGGTACTAAACAAAGGATATGTATGTACGGATTCAAAGTGTTCGGGATGAAAACTCTGGATAATGGGAAAATGCGGGCAATATCAAAATTGGAAAACAAATTCCAAAAAGGCATTATATATATCATCGGGGAGAGTAATCAAAGCTTATTGAACATTATATACAACATTTACAACTTTCTTTTCTTTTCTTCTTTTTCTTATGTTTTCTTTTGCTTTTTGCTTTCTCTTTTTCACTACACTTTCGTTTCTTTACTTATCTCACTCTCACATGCCTAAATTTCAACCAACATCACAACAAAAACATTCAATCCCAAGTAACATTCCAAAAAAAGGTATGGAAAGTGTATAAATGGTTTAAACTCCAATGTGGAGTTGGTTGGGAATTTTGGGTTATGAAACGAAAGGCTATATTTAGGCTCAAAGGGGTTAACGAGGGAAAACATATAAGGTGAGGTCAAGGCTAATATGGGTGATATAACAAAGATGTCCTATGATCATTTCATAAAGTTTACGCAATTCTCGAGTCAAAATAATAAATTAAAATCATAATCAAGTAACACATTTCAAGTATGAACTCAATTAATGAACGATCAAACGAAAGAAAAGAGAGATTACCAACAAATTCAACGTTTTCAAAGAGGAAAGAATAGTGTATACACTCACAAACGATGAAAAGTACAAAGCTTACTCGGTGTAAGTACATACAATGCAACAAAAGAATACCGAGTTATAAAAATCTTAAACCAAATCAATATAACAATAAAAGTGCATGTGCTCATGGGATTAAAGTTTAATTCATGAAGTTATTCATAATATCAATAATTAGGACTAAAGTCTAATAACTTCTAAAATCGAGAACATGCATCGTTGGGTTGTCTATTGGATCGGGAAATTATTGAAATTTATCATCGAAAATAAAGGCAAAAACCCAATAAAAGAGAAAAAGGAAAGAAAATATTTTTTGAAATTTTCAATTTTTACGAGAAAAGCAAACTAAGTAACTAACATGTGAGCAAAAACATGGACTAAATAAAGAAATGGATAGTATATCCCACACCCCCTAACTTGAAACTTGACATTGTCCTCAATGAAAATTAAGAACCAAGTCAAAGAGAGGAAAAGAGCGATATTACCCAAAATTAGAGCGATCCCCATAAGAACAAGTCCAAAGAATCAACAAAACAAGTTAGTACCGAGCATAGGAAAAACAAGTAACAAAAAGTTAAGTAATTACACTAGACTAAATTAAAAAGGAAAGAAAAAACAAAGAAAGAAAGAATAAAAGGCTAACTGTATACAACCTACTATTTAGGCTTCACACTAACTATACACTAGAAGTCTAAATAACTGAGGGTCCACCGTAAAAATGATTTGACTTCGGAGGATAACCGGTGTACCCTCACTCTCAAGCATGCCTTTCGAAAAATATGGATTCCGTTTGAACAACGGAAGGCATGTGTAAGGCGAAAGAAATGAACCATCGTCAATTAAAAGTTTTTAAGGGACGATGGGGGATTTGGATTGAATGGGTGACAAAAACATTTGGGTACCGAGAAAAGCTGAATATCCTCCCAATGATTTTGAAATTGGAATGGGAGGTGGCACATACAAAGGCAAAAATGCGATCGTGGAAGGTGACTCGAGCAAGTACTCCTCATCGGCGAAAAGGTTTAAAACATTAAAGTTTGAAACCGAATCATCGAGTACTTGTGACTGTGTGATAATAGAGACTAAAAATGGGGATGAAAGAAATTCAAACTCATGAGATGAATCATCATCGCATGAAGATTGAGTTTCGAATGAAATAATATCATTTTCAATGAAATGTTCTTCTTTGGGGGCCAAAGCAGAAATCATTTCATTGCAATTAGATATTACGTCATTATCATCCTCACTTTCAATATCTATTATGCAATGGGCAAAGTCTAGAATGGTTTGTTCCAAAGTAGGCGCAAAGTCCTCATTTGGTTCAAAACATTCTTCGACTTCAAAAGTCTCAGAAGCAAAATCGTCGTCGGATTCAAATAATAAATCCAATTCATGTTCCCACAAACGATTTTCTTCCCGATAATGATTTTCAATTTTCTCATTCTCAAGCATACGCAAGCCCTCGTCGAATGTCTTAGGCCGAGGAGCGGATTCTTAAAAATGAGAACTTTAAAAATTACCATCGGACTTAAACTTAAACACATTATTATAGGAATTTTGAAAACTATTGCAATTCATTTCAAAATTCCTATTATACGGAGGTAAAGGCCCAAAATCATTATCATCATCATCAAAATTCCAATAACCCAAGTTTTGACTTTTGTTATACTCGCCCAAAGTCATATTTGAATTTGTAATTTTTTGGGATTCTAAGTATTGACCAAAAGTCAAAGGTTTGCGAGAATTTTGAGAATTATCATAATGATTACCGAAGGAATTGGAACAAGACATGCTTACCCCAAAAATGGCTCGAAGTAGCAAATTCCACAAAGTAGGTGCGCGCGGGGAAAATTCGAGCGTTTCTAAGTGCTCAAATGGGGAAGTCCTGCAAAAAGATTAGCAAATAATACAAATAGAAAGAAAATACTATGAAATATCTAAATCAGATAGAGTCTAAAACAAACTCATCCCCGGCAATGGCGCCATTTTGATCATGCGCGTGAAAGGTGTGTTCGTGTAAGGACACTGTCGTTGTTTTTATTTCACCGCGATAATACAAACAAACCTAAATTACGACTACACTTAAGATACAAGTATAGCGGTAAGTCGGGTATCGAAAATCCACAGAGACGAGTTGCTAGAATTTATAGGATTTAATACTTCAGAAATAAAAAGGAAAAAGGTGATTACAAACTAAAAAGGAAAAGATGAATAAAAGGGAAATATTAATCTAGGAGAGGGAAAATAAAGCTAGATTAACAAAGCGAGTAAAAACTATAGGTTGCGTAGAATATCCCTCAGCCGAGTTAATTAGTATAAAATGGTCACATGGGTCGACGAGTTATTACGATTGCATCTCATTTTGACAGTTAATTGAACCAAGGATTGTCACGCCCCTAAATCCGTATAAAAGCCTAATCCAATTTTGGCATCAACAAATACCTTGGAATTATGCACGCAAGGTCGTAAGCACGGGACATACATGATATGCCCCGTCAAATCTCCTAGGCGCAATAACTAGGAAAATGCTCCCGAAATAGACCCATAAATATCATCACCAAAGCAAAGCAACACATCAACCCGAGTGAGTTCCATTCAAACACAACCTAGACTAAATTAGCTAGAAAGCATATTATAAGCGCGGTAAATAAATTCGATAAATCTACACTATAAAGCAAGGAAACAAAGCATGTGAATCTAATTAACAACACAGGTAAATTAATCTAGAAAGCAAGAATAAAGGAAATACAAGCTATATTAATGGAGATGGAAGATGATAGCACAAATTACAAGCCCAAATGGGTGTCAATACAGAATAAATGAGCTCTCAAACCTCCAAAACCCAAACCTAAATACCTAAAATCGATTATATCTGTTTTTACAACAAAAATCCTTTATATAGTAAAAGGAATTAAAATAGAAAAGAAAAGAGAAAAGAAAAGAGAGGGCAAAATATCAGCTAGAAACAGGGGATCGATCGATCAATCGATCGATGGCAAAAATATCAGCCCATTGTCTCCCCATGATGGCCAAAATCTGAAGGATCGATCGATCGATCCTTTTGATCGATCGATCGATCGATTTCTCCTTCGCTAAAATCGTCGTAACTTCTTCGTTCTGAATCGGAATTGCGCACCATCAGTGACCACGCGAAGCATGCGAGGAGGGATACAACTTATGTGAAGATTTTGGGCCAGGTGCCCAAACTATGAAAAGACTAAAATGCCCTTGAACGTGCAATCGCGTACGGAAATTAAGCGAAATGCATCCGAACTTCACACTTAGCATCTAAATACCTATAAAAGCTCAATTAACCCCTGCAAAACATGTTATCATAGAAATCTGAGGTTGTCTGGTTATCGAGCATAAATATAGGGAATAAGATACCCGAATAGGCTAAAATGTGTCGATTTGAGGGATGAAATACGCAATATTTGTGTTTTATCAATACCTTATCATCTATTTAATGGAAGTAAGTACAATCCTTATCCTGGATAATACAGTGGTTTAGTACCCAATGTATTATGTCAGTAGAGTATTCAAAAGGGCTAAGTCTAGGTACCTGATGTCGAAAAAATGGCATTTTCATTATTTATATCGGCCGGAAAACTAAGGCCTTCATTTCAAGACCACACTATATTCATCAAGACAACTATCTGCTCAAATATTTCCTCCACAAGATGGAATGATTTGATGAAGTGGTTGGTTGAGCTCGGGGAGTTTGATCTACACTGTAAATTGAGGGTAGCAATCAAGGGGCAGGCAATTGTCGACTTCATAGCTAAGCTTACAAGTATAAAAGGGGATGACACTACTGATAAGATCGTCAAGGGAAGAAAGCGTGGGTGGTTCATGTGGAAGGATCCTATAAAGAATAGGGTTACGGGGCTAGGTTGGTCATAGAGATGCCCGAAAGGTCAAGTGTGGAGCATGCATTGCATTTAAACTTCAAATCTCCTACTAATGAGGCCGAGTACGAGGCCCTACTTGCAGGAGCGCAATTTAACCTATCTTTCAAAGAAGACTAGGTGGAGTTGTATAATGATTCAAATATGGTCATCTAATAAGTAATGGGAGTCAACGAATAAAAAAGGAAGAACATGACAACATACCTCAAGCGATTTTAAGAGGTGGGAAGATAATTCCAAGCATATAGTATCAGATGTCGAGAGAGGATAATACGAAGGTAGGTCACTTGTCCATGCTTGCATATACCAATCATGGAAAGAAACCTCAGACAAACCCATCATTTTGATAGAAGAGAGGAAGACAATTAGCATTACAAAGTGAGGACCTAATTCGATGGACAAGTATGTCAAGTATATAAAAGAAGGAATTCTTTCAGAGGAACGGGCGAAAGCTAAAAAAATATGAGTTAAGGCAATAAAGTACCCACCTTATGAGGGAGTCCTATACCAGATGGGGCATGTTTAACCAATACTTTATTGTTTTCATCCTACTGAATTGACAATGGTCCTAAGAAAACTCTATGAAGGTGTTTGTGGGGGACACCCCTGGAAAAGGATCCAGGAATGGAAGACAATGACATAAGGTTACAGATGATTCTAAATATGATTCCATAAGATTATGAAGGTTTTATCCCTCAACCTAAATTTATCGGCCTCAACAGGGTTGGCCAAAATAAGACAGACAACTATGAACATGAAGAATTCATCAGAAAGGCTGTTTTTATGATTCTCAGACTAGGAAAATGGGTAAACATAATGACTTTACACATTAGAAGAATAATCACACTTTCCATTAGTTTCTAAAAGGACATGTGTCACAAGTCAAGTGAACCGGATCGGAAGACATTCTCCATGTGACTTGGGGTACACATTACACTCCAATCCCCCTATAAATAACATTGTATCTACTAGCTTAAAAAAGAAGTCACCTTATTGTAAATGGTACAGAAATTCTGTCAATTAGAGAGATAAAATACTTATAAGTTGTAATATATTATACAAATAGTGAAAAATAAGTACCTTACAAATGATATAGGCCAGTTAGATTGAACCAATTTAAACCTTGTGTTGATCTTTCGTTTTCTTTACTGTACTTTACTTTATGTGTACTATTCATAGTCATACCTATCAATTGTTTAATCACTGATTCATTGAGTTCTTTATTAATAAATTAAGTTGTTATAATTTCGTGTTACATCAGTTTGGCATTGCGTGTGCAAATTGACTGAGTTATTTTTTTTACGGGTGAAACCACTCACCACCTAGTTATACGCACATATCTAATTTGGCTCAAATTTTAATCTATAGTTTGAAGGTTTTAGTTAAGGCACTACACCAAACTAGGTGATTGGTCACGAATTTTGTCCCTAACCATTCGCTGTAGATAACAGATTTGGTTTGTGACCAATTTTTGCGTGACCATCTTCAGTGGTCATGGTCTAAATCCCTGACCACAGCATTGGTCACGGAAGATGGTTACGGATAATAGTCGTGACCCGTACACACAGCTGGTCACAGCCTTGGGTCGTGACTCATCCTTTAATTTACGTGATTGTTCATAGTACTAGTCACGACCAAAAGTTGTGACCAATCCTTGGCATATGAAAATGGTCACGGCCCCTGGTTGTGACCCACACTTTGACCTTCCCAAAATGGTCACGGCCCTAGGCTGTGACTTTTTTTATGCGTGACAAAAAAAATAGAGATGGTCACAAACTATGGTTGTGACCATTTTTAACTATATTTAAAAAAAATTGATAAAATTTTCCCTATTCTCTGGACATTCTAAAACCTGCGTAATGTAAATCCCGCACGACCATAATACTAAACAATAAATTATAAAAAAACCCATGGTCACGAGACCCCCGATTTGAGAGCACGATAATATTCTGTAATTTGGGTCGTGCTCTCAAATTGAGGGTCCCGTGGCCACGCGATCAGTTCCTACAAGCTTAGTTGGTCTTGTGTGAGATATTTGGGTCGCTCACAAGGTTGTTTGGGGGGTGTTTGGGGGTTTCGCCCTCTAACGTCATGTTTTTCAAGCCTACGTGTAGATATTCTGAAATTTGGGTTGTGCTATCAAATTGGGGGTCCTGTGGCAACGTGGTTAGTTTCTATGAGCTATGTTGGTCCCGTATGAGGTGTTGGCATCGCTCACGGGGCCGTTTGGGGGGTGTTTCAAGGTTTCGCCCTCTAACAGCATGTTTTCAAGTCTAAGTGTAGATATTCTGAAATTTAGGTCGTGCTCTCAAATCAAGGGTCCCGTGGCCACACGATCGGTCCCTACGACTTAGGGGTGCACATGGTTCGGTTTGGTTCGGTTCCACTACGGAACCAGAACCAGAACCGAAATTGATCGATTCCATGGTTTTGGAACCAGAACCAAAATTGGTCGGTTCGGTTCGGAACCGAACCATCGGTTCTCGGTTTGGTTCAGGTTGGTTCATGGTTCTGGTTCTTGGTTCTGGTTCGCGATTTGGGTTGTGGTTCTGGTTCACGGTTTTCATTAATGGTTCTGGTTCGTGGGTTGGTTCTCGGGTTGGTTAATGGTTCTGGTTAATGGTTCTGGTTAATGGTTCAGGTTCATGGGTCGGTTCTTGGGGTCGGTTATTTGGTTCGGTTATTCGGTTCGGTTTTTTGGTTCAGTTCCATAGGTTCGGTTCTCGGTTCGGTTCGGTTTGGTTCAGGTATAAAACCGAGAACCGAACCGAACACTTCGGTTCTCAATTTTTTGGAACCAGAACCAACCCGTGGAGAAAAAAAACCGAACCAACCCGTGGAGAAAAAAAACCGAACCAACCCAACCCACGCAGGTCGGTTTGGTTCGGTTCTTCGGGTTAACGGTTTTTTTGCACACCCCTACTACGACTTACATTTGTCCCGTGCGAGTTGTTGGCACTGCTCATGGGGCCGTTTGGGTGGTGTTTCGGGGTTTCGCCCTCTAATAATATTTTTTCAAGCCTAAGTGTAGATATTGTAAAATTTGGGTCATGCTCTCAAATCGAGGGTCCCGTATCCACACGGTCAGTTCTTACAAGCTACGTTGGTCCCGTGCGAGATGTTGGCACCGCTCACGGAATCGTTTGAGGGGTGTTTTTGGGTTTCGACCTCTAACGACATGTATTTAGCCTAATTGTAAATATTATGAAATTTGGGTCGTGCTCTCAAATCAGGGGTCCCGTGGTCACGCAGTCGGTTCTTACGAGCTACGTTGATCCCGTGCGAGGTATTGGCGCAGCTCACAAGCCATTTGGCAGGTGTTTTGGGGTTTCGACTTCTAACAACGTATTTAGCAAGAAAATTTGCCTTTTCTGGCCTTGTTAAATGCAGTGTGTTATAGAACTCATTGAAAATTTTCTGGTAAAGAGTCCCGAATAATATGATGCATTTTCCCATTTAGAATACTCTATCAAACTCCAAACCAAACAAGGTTTAAGGACAGCATAGGCTTTCCAGAGGAAATAGAGTCCAGGTGCTTCGCTAGTTTATTATAGATCCCGACCCTTTACTTTTTTCTTTATATACATTCTATATACGAGATTCCATCCCCTTAGGCGGGTTTGATTTATTGAATCATTTTTTTATCCAAAGATAAAAAAAAAGACTTCTAAATCTAATGTAGTTATTAGAAATTGTGATCATACTCCTTAATAAATTACCACTAGTGTTATAATAATCGAGAGGAACCCCAAAGCTCAAGGAGTAAAATGCATATGAACTCCCAAAACATAACCCATAGAAAAACAAAAGATACATCAAATGTTGAGCATGAACAATACCCGGTAATAAATTTTCTTTTCTTGTAGTTAGCCTTGAAGAAAGCTAAGTAAGTGGTATCCGACGCTCTTGACCAATAGGATAAAAGTTAGACTTCTCATTCCTGAAAGGATGACTGATCGACATAAATCTACGATGACCCTGTAACTCATCTTACTACTATGTTGTAGCCAAGTGGCTTCAGTTTCCTCTCTACATATGGGACATCCATATTAACCATGAACATTACAACCGAACAAGGTCCCATAAGTAGGAAGGTCGTGGATCGTCCACATCACCATTGCTTTAAGTGTGAACTCTTCACCCTTGTAAGAGTCGAACAACGTCACGCCTTTATCCTACAACTCTTTAAGTTCTTCGATTAATGGGGCTAAGAATATATCAATATTATCGCTTAGAGCCTTCGACCCGGGAATCAATAAAGATAACAATGTGAACTCCTTTCTCATGCACAGTGTTGTAGGGAGACTTAAAGGCTTCATGAGAATTGACCAGTAACTCTGACTAGTGATTAAATTACCAAAAGGTTTAGACCCATCGGTTGAGATTGCAAGACAAATGTTGTACGGTTCCTCATGGTGTCGTGCATTTAAAATTTACCAAAATAGTGAATCGACCGGATGACGCATCAGATTCCCACCCACCACGCATTGAGCATGCCATGTTATGGCCTCTGCTATCCACGATACAGTAAATAACCGTTTTAATCGTGGCTGTTAACGCAAAAATTCTCCATCTACGAGGACCAATCAGAAAAGAACACATGTCATCCTACGTGGTAATATTCGACACCCGAGGAGAGTTGGTCGGCAACCGAGGATAGTTGGTTGGCACCCGAGGAGTGTTAGTCGACCCCCGAGGAGAGTTGGTCAGTACCCGAGGAAAATTAGTTGGCACCCGAGGAGTATTAGTCGGCACCCGAGGAGAGTTGGTCGGCACCGGAGGAGAGTTGGTCGGCATACCAACCAGGAAGATCAAAGGATAACTATGCATTTAATGTGCATTAATGAAGATGGCAGCGCATTTAATGAGCCTTAATGTACATTTATACTGTATTAATAGATGACAACACATAGCATACCAAGCCATTCAATCATTAGATTCGTTGAATGTAGACATAAATGTCTACATACAATGAATCTCTTTTTCTCCCATCACTATAAATACATGTATCCCCTTAGCCAAAAGAGGGGAGATCCGGAAGAGATCCAAGAGAACCTAGAAACCCCATACACAAGATACACATCCTTTCTCTCTCTACACCCTATGGTGCTATTGTAAACCCCTGAGAATAAAAACAGTGGACGTAGGCTTTATTCATAGCCTAACCACTTTAAAAATCTTTGTCTCTTATGTGCTTGATTGGATTGCTTTCATCTATTTATCTGTGATCATATAAATGGGATTCGGTCCAGTTTTTTGCATCAACAGATTGGCGCCGTCTGTGGGAACGTGTTACAAGCATTGTTCTCCATCAAAAGCTAAGTTTTTATTTTCTCTACGTATAATCAATTATACATACATCTGTTGATTCAATCATGATTTTTATGTTTATATACATAAATTAATTGTCCAATTTATCTGCAAAATATTGCATATCATGATTTTAAAATCATAACTGTTAGATTAATACTTATTTAGACATCAGAAAAATAATGCATTTCATAAATCATAACTTTTTGCTTGATTCTCAAGTTTCAATTTTATATCATGGAACAAATATTTTAAATGATTACATATACCAATATATATGACGGTGGTAAGATTTGATAATTTTTATTATAAATTTTGTAAGATCTTTTATGTCTATTCAAATTCCCATCATATTTTTAATTAGAGAATGTGAAAAGGTTAAAGACAATAAAAAGTTTTCTCATGGAAATCATGACCCAAATCTATTTTCTCTCTCTTCAAGTTTGAGTCTCTTTGCATTCATTTTTATTAACTATATACTTAATTTGGTTCATCTTCCATCTATGTCAATAAAATCTCATTGACTGATTTTTGATATAAATTTGGTAATAACTTCGATCCTTCAACATATTTTTATCTCTCCAAATAGGGAATAGGAAAGGATCAATACAAAAAATAATTTTCTCTCACCTGAAAAATCATTACCCACCTCTTGTAAAAGAGGATCAGTAAAACAAATCATGACCATATCAAGACTCTTTGGCACAAATTTGATATGTTGGCCCCTCGTTCATCACATCACATGGTTTCTTTATCGGAATCACACGATAGAGTGGATTAGATAATTATTCATTTAATTAACATTCTTAATGCTTAAATTTTACATCGAATGTTATTTTTTTTATCTAAGGATTCGAGATATTCTGGTCAACCATCTATATTGTTGGTCGGCATCATCTTGGGCCATATTTTATTAAAGAGAAGGTTAACCAGACCATTTTTGTTTGTCGGAGATAAGATTTGAAGATCCATCAGCAACGTTGAAATAATTTTATCCAACTACGAGGTATCTTATTATTGGTCGGAGCCCCATATTGTAGCTCGGTGGAACCAATTGCAGGTCGACGATCATCTATTTCTTGATCGGCGACATCTCAGTCTTGTTCGGAGGGTTCAATTTACTGGTCAGCAACTATCCAACCATCCACTTTTTGGTCGGTGAAATCTAATATTATTCGGTGCTGTCAATACACCATTTTTGTTCATCGGCGAAATTGCTCAGCTGGTCGGGGACCATTTGCTTCTTGGTCGGCACCATATATTCTATAACTTGAGATATCCTTAAATGTTGGTCGGCAACATCCATGCCGTTTGTCGGCAGCAGTAGAATCTTGGGGTATTAAAAAAATGCGAAGCACCCCAGATATTTCTTTAAACACGAGTTCATCGCAGGGACAAACAGGGGATTTAAGTCTTTTTAAACTTGTGATCACCCCAAAAATATTTTTAAAACCAAGTGATAAATAATTTTCAAACAGCAACTTATACCTGATTAGTTGTTGGAGATTAAATAACTTTACAAAAAACTCTACGTCTTATTTATGGCGCATATCTAATAATAATTTGTCCATCTCACACACATTTGGCATAAAACATATTATTTCATATTTTGAAATTTTTATTGCCTTATGCTGATACACATCACATATTGTTTGGCTGAATAATTATTCTCATGACAATAATTATTTGATCTAGTCTCGACAGGTGCTCGGGCAGCTTATTAAAATTTCATAGGGACGAGATTCAATCCCGACAAAAGCTCAGCCACAATCTTAAACCTCTGGAAACTATTATTGCTCGACATCAGGCAGTTTTGCGTCGACATATCAGCCAACATATATTATTTTATTTTTTGAAATTAATATTTTTATTTCTCAAGCATATACCTATCATATATTTATTGAATGATTAAATTATTCTCACGACTAATCAATTCAGCCTACACAAATGGTAAAGCAATATATTAATTTTTACAGGTACAAGACTCAACGCCGACGAATGTTCGAAAACAATCTAGAAACTATTATCATTTCACTCGAAGATATTGGCTCATGCACAAATTATTCTATATCTGTTCGGATTCATATTTTATATTTATCTCAGCATGGAGCGCGAAAAATTTCTTCTCTCTATATATATTAAGCTCCGAGGAAAAGCTACAACAGTTATTATATTTCACCCCCAACGGATAGTTGGTCGGGGCAATTCTTATTTATATTCAGGCCTAGATATCGGCTCAAGCACAAATTATTCTATATATCCCTTGGGATTCATATTCTATATTCATCTCAACATGGAACTCGGCGAGATACTTATTATCATATTCAGCTCCGAGGAGAATTATAACATTTATTATATGTCACCCCCAACGGATAGTTAGTCGGGGTAATTCTTATTTATATGCAGGCCCAGCAAAGTTCTCGGCCATATTCTTATGTTCTGGAAAATATTATTCTTATTCGGCATTATGCAATTGTGCCTCGACAAGATACTTATTCAGCTTTAAGGATAATTACAACATTCGTTGTATTTCACCCCCAACGGATAGTTGGTCGGATAATTCTTATTTACATTCAGGCCTGACAACGTTCTCGGCCATATTCTTATGTTTTGGAAGATCTTATTCTTGTTCGGCATTATATAATTCTACCTCGACAGATCAACGAGGCACTTTAGTATTTTTAATTATTCTTTATATCTATTTGGATGCATATTCTATTCTTATTTCAGCAAGGAGGTTTCCAACATTTATATTATCTTATTCCCAAAAATCTGTTGGTCAGCTCCAAGGATGTTTCTAGCATATATTATCTTATTCCCAAAAATATGTTGGTCAGCTCCAAGGATGTCTCCATCATATATTATCTTATTCCCAACAATCTGTTGGTCAGCTCCAAGGAGGTCTCCAGCATTTATTATATCTTATTCCATTTCCAACAATCTGTTGGTCAGCTCCGAGGAAGTCTCTATCATTTATTATCAAAAATATTTTCCTAAAAATGCCAACTTATGTTGGTTAGGAAGTAAATGTATTCCTCCAGGAAGTAAAGCTACTTGTATTCCTCCGGGAAGTAAAGCTACTTGTATTCCTCCGGGAAGTAAAGCTACTTGTATTCCTCCGAGAAGTAAAGCTACTTGTATTCCTCCGGGAAGTAAAGCTACTTATATTCCTCCGGGAAGTAAAACTTGTATTCCTCTGGGAAGTAAAGCTACTTGTATTCCTCCGGGAAGTAAAACTTGTATTCCTCCGGGAAGTAAAGCTACTTGTATTCCTCCGGGAAGTAAAGCTACTTGTATTCCTCCGGGAAGTAAAACTTGTATTCCTCCGGGAAGTAAAAATTGTATTCCTCCGTGAAGTAAAACTATATATTCCTAAAAATGCCAACTTATGTTGGTTAGGAAGTAAATCTATTCCCAAAAATGTCAACTTAGGTTGGTCGAAAATAAGAAGTTGTCAACTACAATTGGTCAGAAACATTTTATGAGTATGTGAAAGCGATCAAGCAAAAAGCATTCAAAGTTCACATTCCACACTTGGGGGATTCTATTACAGATATATTTGTTCATTCGGTGGCACATTCTTATAACATCATGCAGTCGAGCATCAAATTCAACTCCACAAACTCACACGGTCGGGGCCCCGACCAATCATCATTCAGGAGTTATTTTTCTTGCTCATGAATTATTTTTGATATTGAAGTTCAGGAGGTATATTGAAGTTCAGGAGGCGTATTCAGAAGTTCAGGAGGTGCATTCAGAAGTTCAGGAGGCATATTCAGGAGTTACTATGCACATACTACTGAAGTTCAGAAGTCAAATTTAGCATCTACAGCACTGAGATCTTTACTACTACTGTCCCGACCAACATTGAAGAAGAAGTTGTATGAAAATGTTTTAAAGTCCACCACTATCTTGGTACTAATCAGATTGAAGAGTTGGGTTCAAAATCTAGTATGTTGCTCGACGAAGTATTCAGAGAAGCATAAATCAGAAAAATCAAGCACGTGAAGTTAGCACTCAGTTGCTCGGCACGGGAGGAAGTTGGTCGGCTAGCAAACCAATCAACATACTTGAAGATTATGACAAGCTACAAGCTGCATACTATGGCATGGTTGCATCCAAATTCCCAGGGGTGATACATAGCACACGGAGTTCCTCAAAAGAAAGATTAACAACCATCGATCATCCTGCATCATATGTCATCCAGGAGATAATGCACTTTATATTGAACAAATCAAGAAGGTAGATAAAGAATTTCACGAGCATCGAGCAATACTGCAGAATAAATACTCCATCCTTTCAATTAAACCATCAAGCATGGAGCATTGGGGGCTTCTGTTAAAGCAAAAATTCTCCATCTACGAGGACCAATCAGAAAAGGACACATATCATCCTACGTGGTAATATTCGACAACCGAGGAGAGTTGGTCAACATCCGAGGATAGTTGGTTGGCACCCGAGGAGTGTTAGTCGGCACCCGAGGAGAGTTGGTCAGTACCCGAGGAAAATTAGTTGGCACCCGAGGAGTATTAGTCGGCACCTGAGGAGAGTTAGTCGGCACCCGAGGAGAGTTGGTCGGCATACCAACCAGGAAGATCAAAGGATAACTATGCATTTAATGTGCATTAATGAAGATGGCAGCGCATTTAATGAGCCTTAATGTACATTTATACTGTATTAATAGATGACAACACATAGCATACCAAGCCATTAAACAATTAGATTCGTTGAATGTAGACATAAATGTCTACATACAATGAATCTCTTTTTCTCCCATCACTATAAATACATGTATCCCCTTAGCCAAAAGAGGGGAGATCCGGAAGAGATCCAAGAGAACCTAGAAACCCCATACACAATATACACATCCTTTCTCTCTCTACACCCTATGGTGCTATTGTAAACCCCTGGGAATAAAATAACAGTGGACGTAGCCTTTATTCATAGCCTAACCACTTTAAAAATCTTTGTCTCTTATGTGCTTGATTGGATTGCTTTCATCTATTTATCTGTGATCATAAAAATGGGATTCGGTCCAGTTTTTTGAATCAATAGTGGCCTAAGTGAAAAATACTTTAAAACCTTTTGGGGACTTGCAAACTCTTTTGATATTTTTCAGGTTTGTCATTTACCTTCTCACAAATGACATATCTAGGCTCACCGCATACTGGACATTCATCCTTTTCCCCGTGCTCGTTGCGGTACAATATGCAATCATACTTTCATGCATGAATAGATTTGTATTTCAATCCCAAACCCTTAAAGATCTTATTCATAGTAGGATAATTGTCTGGTAACATGTTCTCTTTTGGGAGAATTTCTTTAACCCACTTAAGAATTTTGGTTACACTGTTCCCAGAAAAACCAAAATGACTCTTCAAATTATGTAAAACAATCATTGCATATAATACCGAGTGATCTTCATCGCAATCTTTATACAGCGGTCTAGTCGCATTGGCTTTCAACCCTATATATTCTTGGTCTCCTGGTACTTCATTATCAAATTATTAGTTGTGCGCATTATTTGTCTCCATAAGTTGGTATTTTGGTCGTGGTGGACTCCGTAAGCACTATTAATTAGGTCGGACAATGGGCGATGTGTTGGCGAATCATTTACCACTTCCACTCGTTGGTGTTCTGTTACGCGATCGGTTACCGATAACTCTTTGGGAACATAAGGTACATGTTTTTCACCATGGTATGTCCATTTGTTATAATCTTGACTAAATCCTCACTTATTTAAATGTAACTCAACATCTTCTACAGATTTATATTTTCCGTTAATACAATGGGTGCACGAACATAGAATCTTCTCACTTTTAAGGTTCTTAAAAGCGTAAATAATAAATTCTTGAACGCCTTTTAACATAACTATTAGCTATTCGGTCAGCTTCCCCCATCCATTCTTTGTATTGTGGAAAATCCATTTAATAATCTTCAAACTGCAGTCATGTGTTAACATGATAAAATAAATATCATGTTGCATAAATATCATTTTGCATAGTAAAGCACTAATATAGTGTCAAAGCAAAGTACTAATATAGTGTCAACAACGCATCAATCAATCAAACTATGCAATAACTTAAATACAAGAATACACCAATCAACGATACTACACAACCATTTAAACTCAAATTAAATAAATTTGTCTAGTGATACTATTACAAAATAAGAAAAATATTACTACATCTTCATCAAATGATAAACTAGCCAAGTGGTAAAAGAGTTTAAATCATTTTTCAACAAATTCCCTTCTCCACTTTCGACGTGCACTGGAGCATCTTCGCAACCGACATATACTTTATTAACCGAGATTTGAAACTCACCCTCCTGCAAAGGGCGATTATGTACTAAAGTTCCTACTTGAGTGGAGAAGAATGTGCACACCCGAACGATAAATTTACCGCTCAGGTCCTTCATATAGTATTTCTCATCATAATCAGTGTGGGTTATTGATGATGATCTAAGACCTATGACATTCTGACGCACTGAGAAGGGGAAGGTTAAAGGAGGAACCGACATCTGTGAGGAGAATAGAGAAGGAGGAAAATTTTGAGGAGGTAATGTTAAATCGGAATGCATTGGGGACTACAGGGGCATACGACCGGTTAAAAGGGACACAATTTGTGAAAGTTTCTCATTTACACCTACCAATTCATTTTGAATCCCTATTACATCCCCTTAAGTCCTAGAATGACATTCATCGTTCAACGAGAAATGCTTATTAACAGAAGAAATCTCGTTAACGAGAGATTCGACGTGTTTGAATCTTGTTTTTATCATATATGGCACCAAACCTCTTGTCCTCCCTCTATGGTCCTTCCCCAAGGTTTGTGCGAGGGAATCATTACCAATGTCTTCAAATGGGATTGAAGTTGACTGACTACTTATAGACTTTATTGATTATAGAGTCTTAGCCAAGTGAGGGGGGAATTTATTATCTTTATCTCGTCTTGCATGCACGTATAAGTTGGACTTATTCAGTATTTTTCCTTCATTTGGGTTGCCTTTTGTCTTGCTCGACCACTGGTTCTTCAAATATTCATAATATTTTGAACCAAGCAGGTGGACATTAATTTTTTGGCCCTATTCTGCTTGTTTTTCTCCCTTTGCAACATTTTCGAGTCCTTTGCCTAATTTTCCAAAAAATCATTCCATTAACCGACTGTCATCTCAACGTTTGAAGGGACTTTGTCTTTGAGCGCCAAAATATCAGAGCTCGATGCTCCCTTAGAGAAATGTTTCTGCCTATGGTTTCTCCGATATGTTCGGAGTTGTTTAGCAACCTGAGAAAAAACCTTATTTTTTGAGTTTGCGAAAAATGAAAACCGTTTATTGAGTTGCTCATAGATGTCATCTTTAATAACTTTATCTACCAGGTTCCAATTGTCATCTCCTCCCACTCCCACGTTCATTTTTATTATGGACAAACACTGGGCTTTAAACTGTTGAACGTAATTCTTATCCCCTATGGGGTTATTTCCCAATAGAGAGAACCCAATGGGCTTCTTCTCAACTGACCCGATAGTTTTAGGAGCTTTGGGCGTGTCTGTTGGATTAATGAGAGTACGTTGCCTACTGCAACTCGGAGTAGGGGAGCGAACCATTGGTGGACTTGAGTATTGCTCACCAATTGGTAGTGATAATTCTCCTTGTGCTGGTGTCAAGCCCTCGACTGGAGCGTTGTTTCCATTACCGCTCGACATTATCTACAAAAATAATAAAAGTTCAATGTGTATCTATAATAATAGATGCATAATTTCAAAGTTCAATATGAAATTATAACTAACAAAATAAATTTTTTGACCATATATTACAATCTACCTTTTCATGGTAAGACTTTAATAAAAGTTCAACGTGTTTGATCTCTATCTAGTCGGGATTTGTATTTAAAAACCTATGAATTTTTGCATGTGGACAATTAGGAGGAAGCATATCTACAATGGATTCATAGATGTCAGCAACATGAAGTCAAAATTCCATCATTTTAAGCCTATTGGCAATATTGAATTTGACGTGGATGGGTCTCGAGACATCACAGTCTTCGGCAATGCTTTTTGTATGTAATTCCTTCCATAATGGGTGAATTTTTTTTCTGCCTTCTCTAATAGCGTAAGCAAGGTCATTGCTGTATCAGGATTATGTACGCGAAATACATATTGTACAGTATTATCCTAGCATTCTGGTAGAGAAAATAGAATACGGTTGAACAAATACTCTTACCGGAGATGAACTCCACGGTTTACAAGGTAGTTAAATTATTCGATCTTCCTATTCCCATACCAATAAATCAGAGTACCCTCTGAATGAGGCTCTTTAATGAAGGAGGTACGAGTGCGGTCTAATTGCAACCTTTCACACTCTTGTTGCCATTTATTATCATTGTAACTCATTTTTCCTAAGAAAAATGAACGATGGTGTGAATATTATACCTATAAATAATGGCTCTAATGAATCATTAACTAGTTATTATGTACGAGGGCGTGAATTTTGTGCACGCATACACACAAAAATATACACATTCACACATAAATACACACACAGACCGGGGGTTCCATGACTATGCGATCGATTCATGCGGGTTACATTGGCCGTTTTGTGGCTGTTTTACGTAATGATATATGAATGCAATTGTGGAGTCACTTCGGGTCGAATACTCCCAAAATAAACCTCGCTTTTTAGGCCTTATAGGGGCAATAATATAATTTCGCAATTGACATAGCTTGTAATTGAAGCAGAGAACTGTACGGGCCATGTCATGATAATTTTTGTGACCCGACCTTTGATTTCCTTCACACAACGGTTACTTTCTTGCTCATATTAAGTCTTCGCTTTACAATAGAAATTCCCACAAAAAATATAGCATTTGAGAAGGACATCGTGGAATTAAACTATAGTTGCATAACAAGTTTTACTTCCCCTCACTCTCCTCAATAAAATCGAAGTCCACCATCTAAAATCAGTAATGGGAACACTTTCTATAGTTGTAAGAAGCCAGGGCATTGGTCCAAATACTGTCCAGACAAAACTCCAAAGAAACTAGCGGAGCCACGTAGTCTCCCACGAGTGAATCCCGTGTATGTGTGTGAATCTCACCATTAATTTATTAGGTTTTGAATACCTATTTTTATCAATTAAGCCAACAAACCCTAAAATCAACCCTAAAGTCATAAAATAAACCCTTACAAACATTAGTCATAAAATTAATCCCTCATAAACATTACCCCTAAAATTAATCCTGAATTTAGCATCAATATTAAAGGAGAGGTATTTTTTTATATTTCAGCCCCAAACTTAAACCAACACTATTCATATATATATATATATATATATATATATATATAGGGAGAGGTTCACAAGTGGATCAAAAGAATGGACTTTTTAATGGACCTTAACAAAAAACACATAATAACACATTAATTTTAATTCCTATAGTGTAATTGGTCCGCGCCAGCGGCACCCGAGACCATACCTTCACCCCACTAACCCCCCACCGCCCCCCACCCACCCCCACCGCCCCCCACCCCCCCAACCACCACCATCACCATAGCAGCCCTTACGACAGTAGGGCTGCCATGGGGGTGGGGGTGGGGGTGGGAGGGTGGGGGTGGGTGGGGTGGGTGGGGGATCGATCGACACGCGTATTTGGTGCCACTGGCGCGGACCAATTACACTATAGGAATTAAAATTAATGTGTTATTATGTGTTTTTTGTTAAGGTCCATTAAAAAGTCCATTCTTTTGGTCCACTTGTGAACCTCTCCCTATATATATATATATATATATATATATGTATGTATTTTTTTCTAGAATACAAATACACATACACGTACATACATAATACAAGTACACATACACGTATACATTGTACATATACCGTATACACACATTCATATACAATACACAAATGTATACACACATAAGCACATATATACGCACAGAAATACACACACACACACACAAAAATACACACAGAGAGAGAAATACAAATGCATAAAATATTACCTTTGAGATTGAGAGAGAGCTTGAGTGAAAAACTTGCGATTGAGATTAAGATAGAGACGAAATCACCGGAGAGAGAAACGTTGTGAGGGTTTAGAAATTTTCGAGGGAAATGAAAATCTCGTCTAGGAATTAAGTATAAAGACCCTAGTCACGACCCTCAGCCATGACCACATGCCATGACCCCTTTAATTTTTAACACGTCAGCGTGTAAATAATGCAATGGTCATGGTCCAAAGTCGTGACTCAATTCTTAGGATGGTCACGGTCTTCATCCATAACTATCTCAGTGTGTCTTTTGGTTTATGGTTATGGCCTTAGACCGTGACCTATCCGAGATCACGCTTGGAGGGAAACTTGGAGCCATAATGGTTACGCATGGGTCATGGCTCATAGTCGTGAGCCACACGAGTCATGGCCTGGGTCCGTGAACATATTCAAGACGAATTATGACCACACCGAGCCATGGACTTGGTCACGCCCACTTTGGATATGGTCACGGTTATGGGTTGTGACCCCTATACCGTGATTATTCGCATGATTTATTGTAGTGAGGGTTTGTCTTCCTTCATCTTCAAATCAGTTATGGGTATCTTATGAACATGTTCATAGTTTTATTACAATTCTGGGGAAAAAACCATTACCCGCCATCATAATTTTTGATATTTTAATCTCAAAATCATCACCATTTTATCTCAAATTCTATTTATCTGACATATCTAGAAATTATGGGTAGAAACTTATCCCAGAAATATTCATGTTACAGAATTTTCTAAGCCAATTTGTTTGTCGAAAGGATTAACTTTTTAGTCAAAAAATGTCATCAGATTTACCACCACCACTCTTGACAGGATGCATGATTCAAGAAGTGCACCAACATTGAGAATGGCAAAGCTCGTCGAAGCACTGAAAATTATACCAAAACCAAGAAAAAATTCAATCTTAGATGATGGATCTTATTGAGATGCTAGTGGTATGACTATCAGAGGGGGCCATGAACCCTCATACTCACGTGGTAAAATCTAGGCCCCTCACGGGATTTGTTCTTTGCACCAAAGAAGGCTGGGTCATCAAGGTTGAGCTAAGGAAATATGAAATGATCTCTTTATCTTAATTTGGGAAATGGAGGATGTAGACACCCCATTCCGTTACCCCAACTCTCCTTAGGTCCCTAGTACCTCCCTTCATCACCACAAACCCAGGTCATGTCGCGAGTACTTACCTGGAAGCCATCAGGCACTCCCCGGCTCAGTTTGACCAAAAAGTCAAATTCTTCATCTCGACTGAGACTGAATGAATATTCGAAGGGCACTGAATACCCTTTCCAACGGTCCACCCCGTGCGTGATTCCGACTTATTATGAAGACGAACGATCCATTTGCGTCCGAAACTTGACCTAGAGGCCACCGGGGGCTCCCGGACTCTGTTTGACCTAAGTCAACTCTTTAGCTCAATCGAGGCTAAATAAATCTTCGAAGGGCACTAAATACCCTTTCCAACGTTCCATCTCATGCGCAATTTTAACTTACCATGCGGAAGAACGATCCGTTTAACTCCAAGAGGTCGCCAAATGCTTCCAGGACCCGATTGACCAAAATCAACTCCCCGAACAGGGTCAAAATCTTTGGAATATCGAATTACATCTCCTAACCTTTCCAACGGTCCACCCCATGTGCGATTCAGATTTACCATACGGACGAACGATCCGTTTGCGTCCGAACGATTCCCCGTCCAATAGACCGACAAATGCTTCCGAGCCATATTTGACCCAAAGTTAACTCACGAACCCGGGAGCAGTCCAAAGGACTTTCAAAGGTCTCTGAATTAAATTTCCAACGGTCTGCCCCGTGCACAATTCTGACCAACGGTTTGCCCCCGACAGTCGATTTCCCGAAAAGGCCTGAAACACACTGTCAAATGGCAGGTTCCAGACCCTGCCTATCGACAGGTGCCGATTGGCAGGATGAGGTCTATGCCGATCGGCGGTGACCTAAGCCTATAAAATGAGGCCTTCACCTGATTTGCAAGGGGAGCCCAGATCTGGTAAAATTCACTCTCAACGAATCCCAGAAACCTCTCTCGAAGACAGCGTGATTTCAACTTCAAATCCCTTTTTCTCTTCCACTTTCCACCATCCTTTTCATCAAACTTGGTGAATTAGCCACTCTCCATCATCATCCAAGTGCAAGGTCTGCTCTCCCACATTCAAGATCAAGCTTAAGGTCTCCAAGAAGGTCCATCTTTCTCAACTTTCTCTTCAAATTCTCTTAAATTTGCAATAACTTATTTTATTACTTAGCACTTTTATTATCTCACCCCACACATCCTAATATACTTTTTATTTAGTATTATTTCACCCCTCTTATTTTCATATAAATAAAAAAAAAACAAGAAAAAGAGGGTTTGCTCATAAATTCCAAATAGGGATTCTCATACTTTTCTCACAATTAAAACACTTTTCCTACACACACACACTCACGCCCACAAATAAGAGATCCCCCATTTGGATTTATGGGATAAACCTCACCCCTCGTTTTGTATGCGAACTACGTGGACTTTGATGCCTTTATAGGCTATGTAGGCGTCTCAGGGTAAAACTCGAGAGTCGAGTCATTTTCTCACTTTTTCTCTTATTTTCCTATCTTCTCTAAAGCTAATTTTCTTATATTCTATACACTTGTAACGTATTACTCCATATGCGTTATCGTTCCATTATAATGACCAACGTAGGGGTAATCGCGTAAATCTTATTTTTTTAATACTATTCATATATCTTCCTACAGATGACTCGCTTTATCTTTTTCATGGTACAAGTCAAGGATTCCTACCTCCATTACATATATACACATGCACACATATCACGGGGGGAAATATAAAGGAAAATAGCAAATATCCATGAGAGACCGAAAGGGCGGAATGGGTGCCTAACACCTTCCCATTTCGTAACTAAGCCTCCGAACCCTTCTCCAATCATTTTGGTTTCGCATGCACCAGTATGTCTTTGGATGCCATCCTTCGGGATGGCTTCTCCTTTTTCTTTTGTCTGTTTTGAGTAAAATAGACTGGCGACTCTGAATCTCTCTACATTTTTACACCTCATCTCAAATGACGCCGGCCGAAGTGCTCCCGAGAGGGATGCGCGGGACCCTAAGGATCCTTTCCCCTTCGCGCGCCCGCCCGCGCGGCGAGGATCGGGGATGGGCCACAGTGGCGACTCTGCTGGGGATATGTGTATTTTGAGGGCTTGACTCTATTTGCATGGATGCTATATTTGTTTATGTTTCCCCTCATATCTGCATGTTCCCCCTTTTTTTTCATGTGTATCCCATGTTTATGCCTCTGTTCACACACTTGTAGAAAATTCTCCATTTACACTTCTCACCACGTGCACCTAGGATCACATATATCCGCATGTTGCACACATTACCTATCCATACTTAGTGTACCTTGGGTACTCGTACTTTGCTCCCCGTTTGGCATAATCAAGAAAGGCATTCTCATCATAAGATACTAATAAGAGAATCATGCCTGATTCACACGACATCACCAAAGAGCATTGTTATTGACCAAATTTTACCCAGTAACTGGAGGGTCACTTCGTGATGGGCGCTGGGCCGGCAGGTCGCAGTTATCCTAAGCGATATGACTCTCACCTTCCATTGGCCAAGTACCTTCGACGTATATCGAACGGTTCCCCCGCATCGTACCGCTTGACCAAAGTCATGACGGGAGGTATATCGCAGGGAATTCATTCAAGTATGCCGAGTATATCGAATTCTCTCTCACACATAGCGTCCCCACGAAGTATATGGTGAGGCAATTCGCGTACACTCAGGTATATCAAATGGCTTGTCCACACGTACCGATTGCCCACAAGAGCAAGACGTATATCGTGGAAGTCAAGCCAAAGGGGGAAACCCATGCCGATTCACCCAATCAAATGCATACCCGCATATAGGTGTCGAACCTAGGACACGCACTTTAGATTGTCGGTTTTAACCCAAAACTCTGTCAAAATTCCGGGTCGGCCTGTCGCCCAATTTTCGCGCATTTTTAAAATAGGACCCTGTCCGTGAGTCTGGTTACAAACCCAAAACGTAGCTTTGCATATATTAAAAAACTCACTTTTCTAGGCTCGGGTCCCGTCTGGCATTGCATTTAGGATAATTAAATACAAGTGAGAACATAATAATCATAATAATCATGCTAAGTTCCGTCTCCAAAAACATTTATCCCTTCTTTACTAAAAATCCAAAAAACACTTCTCCCTTCTTTATCAAAAATCCAAAAAAATAGTTTCTTCCCTTTTTCTCAAAAATAAACCTCATTCTAGGCCTTCTTAGGTCGATCGCAAGCCTTTGGCCTGGCTCCTTTTTGGTTTCGGTCTTCAGTCAAATCACCCCCGAGTTTCGTCCGTTCCTCTACTACTTCTTCTGAGTCCGGAACCCATCTAATTTCCATAGAGATTACATATTAAGTACCAGTCATACAGCTAGATCTGACGACAGTCCTAGCTCAGCTCGTGTCCAAGATTGACAACCTCCAAATTGAGGTCCGAGAGATGCAACGAAACCCCTTATGCTATGGGTCCACCCGAGCCTATCTGGGTTCTCAAAGAATATCAGCACGCTCCACGTGCCCCTTCTGTCAATGAGCCGCCGCCTGCCCAACTTTCGATGCCAAACATTGCCCAGCCTGTGGCTAACCTGCCTATAGCCATTGATCCAAAAGAGGAGGAGTTGAATAAAGTCAAAGAGGATCTCAAGATGCTCTCCAAGAAGTTCGACCAAGTCAGAATCTCTGGGAATTACATGGACTACACCCACGTGTCTCCTTATCCTAAAGCAAGGTTGCCAGAGAAGTTCAAGATGCCAACTATCGAGAAGTTTGGAGGAAATGGACCCCCGATTGTTCATCTTCGTAGTTATCATCGCATCATGACTCTACTAGGGGCTTCTGAAGAAGTGATGGCCCAATTGTTTCAGCAAACTTTGAAGGATAGTGCCCTCCGATAGTTTTTATCTCTTGAGGAATCCAGATACCGTAACTGGGAGGATATAGCTCGAGAATTCATATCGCAATATAAATACAACGAAGAGTTTGAGGTCACCCGTCGTGATTTAGAGCTTCTCAAATAGAATCATGTGGAATCAATCAGTAACTTCATAACCCGGTGGAGGGAGCAAGCAGCTACCATGACCAATCGACCATCCGAGGAAGAACAGGTCAACATAGTGAATAAGAACTTCTTGCCCCATGTCCGAGGGATGATGGGAGGACAATAATATCCCCACTTCCGAGATCTCAGAGAGGCTGGAGTAGAAATCGAGGAAAGCCTCATTAAAACAGAGGTTGAACCAAAGAAGGTGTCCGGATAATTCACCCCTAGAAAGTATGACAAGTCTGCCAGTGCTACAGTCTCAACCATCAATAACATCTCTCAACCAACCACATCATGGGCGCCAGAAAGCCGCCCTTCTCCCATCCGAAGGGCATACACTGAGCTCCATGCTCCCCTCTCCAAAGTTTACTAAGCCTTGTTAAGCCGAAACCTCATCAAACCCTTGGATCCACGTCCATTACCAAATCCATTCCCAAAAAACTTCAAGACCGATGCTCATTGCGCTTTTCACCAAACTATCGGCCATACCACCGACCAATGCTTTCACCTTCGAAACATAATCCAAGATCTCGTTGACTGGGGTACCATCGCCCCACCAGCCAATCCTAAGCCAAACACTACTCATAACCCACTCCCAAATCATATCAATGCCATTTTCTTAGAAGAAAACCCAGATTTCGATCCCTCAACTCAAATAACACCCATATACCCTCCTAAACCTCTTCAAATTTGCCCATATTTCCTCCTACACCCTACTAGCCTCGCTAATCAGGCACTGTCACTCCTTACCAGAGCATGCATCGTTGTCCGTACCCATTCTAAAAATGGGAGTATGGAATTATTAGAGGTGTTAAACCAACTCATAGAGTTCGGGTTGAAATTGCCCTCACAGATGGTCATCGATTGCCAAAGGTCCAGTACACTGTTCTTGGAAGCAAGGAAATGGGCCCGAGTTCAGACAGGTGGGTGCTACCAACCGACGAAGTCAGCCTAGATGATGTTGTCCAGATTAAGGCAGAATTATTCGGGCAAATCAACAGCATTTGTAGTATCACTGGGTTACTTGACACTTTGAAGCTACAAGGGCACTTGCTCCCTTTGATCACACATATCCCCACAGAATGGGTGGACCTCTACGAAGAAGCCGTTGAAGTTATGGAATGCATTGAATTTATATGGAAAGACAGAATTGCTGCCACCGGATGGGGAGAAGAATTTGAAGATTCGAGCGAGGAGCAGGCTTCAGGAAGAACTGGCCCAGTAGCCGACATATGTGGGATGATATCATTTGAAGAGCTCCTCGGAAAAATAAACAGGGTGGAAGAATAACCTGAGATTGACGAGGAAACGGGATTCATGTTCTTTCCTTCTTCAGTAAATCACATGACCAGATCAGGGAGACAATACCAGGTTTCAAGCTCACTATCAGCAAATGACTAGGGGAAGAGCGATGAAAACCTTCCTATGCCAGAGATGACCATTGAGGAGAGCAAGATCCTCGATCAACTAAAAAAAATTCAAGCTAACATCACTCTATGGGGACTCTTTATGTCTTCCCAGCTGCACAGAAATGCTTTAATCAAGCTGCTCACTGGACCCATAGTTCCTCCTTCTACCACACTAGAAGAAGCGATAAATTTGGTCGGATCTTTGACCTCTACCCGAATGCTATCATTTTATGAAGAAAGAATCCCCAGAATTGGGCCAAATCACAATCATGCACTCAACATCTCACTCAAAGTTATGGGGAAGGCCGTGCCACTCTCCCTTGTCGATAATGGATCCGCCTTGAATGTTTGCCCTCTGAGAACCTTCAAGTGTTTAGGCCTGAAAGAAAGCGACCTCGCTCCAACCTCCGCCGCTGTACGTGCCTACGATAATACCCATCGTGAGGTGATGGGATCCATAAAACTTGTAATAGGGGTTGGCCCTATAAACCCTGTCGTTGAATTCCAAGTCATACACATCCCAGTTTGTTTCAACCTGTTGCTCGGACGACCCTAGCTCCACAATATCAAGGGTGTGTCTTCCTCACTCCATCAGAAATTGAAGTTCTTCGCCGACGGGAGAGTCATCACCATTTTGGGCGACGAAAATGTCGAGGGTGTAAGCACCAGCAGTCCAATTCTTGAGATACAGCACGGGTAAAGTGATATGCTCCTATCAGGATTTCGAGTTGAGCCACTCCTACTCCCGGCAGGGGACGGTTTCAAAGAAAGGGTTTGTCCAGAATATGACCCTCATGGCAATGTCAATGTGATTCAGATGTTCAGAAATATGCACTTCATGTCCGGACTGGGGCTAGGGCAAAGGCAACAAGGGATACTTGAGCCTATCGAACTGAAGAAAGCTTTCCCTCCTTGTGGATTGGGGTATCAACCATCAGAACAAGAGCTCAGAATGATCCACCAGTCTCGACCAAAGAGAAGATTAGACTACATCCTGAATATCTCAGGAGGTTCCTTGAATGGACGATTCATCAAAGAAGGTGAAGACTTCCCCTTTTGCAATTTTCCAGAACTATGGTACGACCACACAGATAAAAAGATGAAGCCTGGAATGGAGATCATTTTCCAAGATAGCTACCCATGGGCCGAAAGTTTCCAACATCGCGTACAACCGCTCATCAAAGATAGCAAATAGACTGAGGAAAGTGATTCCAAAGATTCCTTCAACTTACAGACACTAGGGCTAACCCTCTGCATGGTTCATTCAGGCACTACATCAATGGATCCATCCTATCTGATTAAAGCTGTTATGCACCCCTCCTCAACTGGCCTGCTGCGCCAGTTCTGCCTCTTGAAATCTCCCCTAACCCCAATATTTACCCTATTTCCTCTTTTGTTGTCTATCTTTGTTCAAATGTAATCGAGACCTCTTTTGACGAGGTTCTCAATGTTGTTTTTCCTATCAATGAAATAAACGAAGATTTTGAGTATCTTATTGTGCCTTATATTAACTGCTTGGATTCTAATCAAATTTTTGATGATGATGATTTTTCAAATGAACAATTCTTAACTGATCTAAATAAGGTTAATAATAAATAGCATAACCCCGTTCAAGTTAATAAAGGAGGGACTGTTGTTATTAATCTCGGTTCTAGTAGCCAACTGCGTGAGATTAGGATAGGGGCCACCCTTGACGAGCATGAGCGGACACAACTCGAAGAATTGCTGAAGGAGTTCGTGGATGTCTTCGCATGGTCCTATGATGATATGCCCGACATTGATCCTGAAATCGCTCAGCACGAGATCCCCACTCTCCCAGATTACAAGCCGGTTAAACAAAAATTGAGAAAACTCCGCACCGAATGGTCGCTCAAGGTCAAAGAAGAGGTGGTCAAACAGTTGAACGTGGGCTTCATTCGTGTGATCGAATATCCCACATGGCTAGCCAACATAGTACCTGTGCCGAAATCAGGAGGGAAGGTTCGAATGTGTGTAGACTATCGAGATTTAAATAAAGCTTCTCCAAAGGATGATTATCCGCTACCCAATATCGACATGATCGTGGACAACGCAACCAGTCATGCTCTCAAGTCATTCATCGACGGGTTTTCCAGATACAACCAAATCAAGATGCACCCCGACCACCAAGAAAAAACCTCATTCATCACCCCATGGGGAACCTTTTGCTACACCGTTATGCCATTTGGTCTCAAGAATGATGGGGCTACCTACCAAACGACTGCCACAACCATCCTGCACGATCTGATTCACAAAGAAGTTGAGGTTTATGTGGATGATATGATTATCAAGTCCAAAACTAGAGAAGGTCATGTTCCCGCTCTCCAGAAGTTCTTCAAACGACTGCAACGGTATCAGATGAGACTTAATCCACATAAGTGTGTCTTCGGCATTACAAATGGAAAACTCTTGGGATTCATGGTCAGCTAAAAAGGGATAGAAGCAGATCCTGCAAAGCTGAAGGCCATACTTGAGATGCCACCACCCCGAACAGAGAAAGAAGTCCGAGGTTTTCTTGGAAAATTGCAATATATCAGCCGGTTCATCAGCCAGCTAACCTCCATCTATGAAACGATCTTCAAGCTCCTCCGAAAGGATTCAACCAAGGTTTGAAATGAGGCCTGCCAAGAAGATTTTGACCGAATCAAATAATATCTGACCCAACCACCAGTGCTCATGCCACCACAGCCTGGTCTCCCTTTGCTCCTATACCTAACCATAACCAACACTACTGCTGGGACTTTGCTGGCCCAATACCTTGAAAACTCCCGCAAAGAAAGAGACATCTATTACACCAGTCATAAATTGGTCGAGTACAAGGTCAACTACACTACTTTGGAAAAGGCGTGTGTCGCACTTCTCTGGGTCACCCAAAAGTCTCGACACTATATGCTCACCTCCCCCATCAAACTTGTATCCCAAATGGACCCCATCAAATACCTGCTTGAGAAAGCCGGCTTATCCAGTCGAATGGCCCGATGGTTGATGCTCCTAACCGAGTTCGATATCATGTACGTCACATAGAAAGCTGTTAAAGGAAGAGCCATCTCTGACTACCTCGCCGATTACCCTGTAGAAGAAGCAGATGTCTGGATCTCCGAATTCTCAGATGAAAGTATCCTCTGCACCGCTCAAGACGGCCTTCGATGCAAAATGTTCTTTGACGGCGCTGCCAATAAAAAAGGATTTGGCATTAGGATACTTCTGATCGCCCCAGATGACTCCCACACTCCCATCGCCATTAAATTGAATTTCCCTTGCACCAACAACATGACAGAATATGAGGCATGCACAGTAGGCCTCAAAGATGCTCTCAAGAAAGGTATTCAATACCTTGATGTTTACGGGGATTCTGCCCTTATCATCGGTCAAGTGCTCAGAAAGTGGAAACTCAAAGACGAAAAGCTCCAACCCTGCCATGCCCAATTAGAAGAGTTAGCCTCCCGATTCCGAGATATCACCTTCCATTACCTACCTCGAGCAAAGAATAACCTAGTCGATGCTGTCGCTACCTTGGCCTCCATGGTCGACATGCCCGAGGGAATAACAATGACCCCTTTCCTAGTTCAAAAGCAAGACAAACCAACCCATTGCTACCATATTGAGCTTGTCTCCACCGAAGATCCCGAACTAGCCGATTGATGGTACTATGATATCTGGTGCCTCCTCAAACATGGTAAGTATCCCGAGGGTTCCAATAAGAAAAACTGAACAACCCTCCGAAGATTGGTCGCCCAGTACATCATCTATCATAAAGATCTACTCAAGAGGAACTTCGATGGAACTCATCTACACTGTATCACAGGGGATGAGATTGAGAAGATAATGCAGAAAATCCACAGTGAGGAATGCGGACCCCACATGAGTGGTCATATACTTGCCAAGAAAATCATTCGACAGGGCTACTACTAGACCACCATGACCCGGGACTGCACCGTCTATGTCCGGAGATGCCTTAAATGCCAACAGTTCTTCAATCTTCAACACCTGCCTCCGTGAAAATTATACAACATGACCTCTCCCTGGCCGTTCTCCACTTGGGGTATCGACATCATAGGAAAGGTTACGCCAAAGGCTTCAAACGGACATGAGTTCATCCTAGTCGCCATTGATTACTTCACCAAATAGGTCGAAGCTGAGTCATACGCAGTGTTGAATGCCAAGAAAGTGGCCAAATTCCTCAAGAAGAATATTATCTGCCGATATGGGGTCCTGCACGAGCTAGTGCCAGATAACGGGTTGCATTTCGAAGCAGAAGTCACAAAAGTAGTCAACGAGTACGAGATTCAGAGACACAAACCTTCTCCCTATCGACCTCAGACCAATGGTGCAGTTGAAGCCTCCAACAAAAAACTCAAAGCTATCATCAGCAAGATGACCGAAAGTTGTAAGGATTGGGCCGACCGGATCCCGTACGCCCTCTGGGGATATCGAACCTCAATCTGAATCTCTACTGGAGTTACCCCTTACTCCATGGTCTACGGAATGGAGGCAGTCCTACCTGTGGAGATGGAAATACCCTCGCTACGCGTCATGCTCCAAAGCAAAGTTATCGAAGAAGACCGGTGCCAAAGCCGTCTTGATGAGCTAGACCTCCTAGATGAAAGAAGATTAAAATCTCTTTACCATATACATGGGTACCATAGCTGAATAGCGCGATCATTCAACAAAAGAGTCGAGGACTGCGGTGTCCGGGAGGGGGATTTAGCCCTCAAGGAGATAATAGAACCCATCTGGGACTCCAGAGGGAAATTCAAGCCCAATTGGAGTGGGCCCTACATTGTGAAAAAAATCTTATCCGGCGGTGCCGCCATGCTCACTGACCTAGATGGGGAAGAGATGGCTCATCCAGTCAACCTGGACCGTCTCAAGAAATTCTACCCCTAGTTCGAAATCTCAGCGCGCTACGACTCTTCTGATCCCCCTTCTATTCTACAAAAGAAAAAAAACTCTCTTTATTTCCCTCTACCCAGAACTACGTGGGCCTGATCCTCTGCAAAAACAATTTTCAAACAGATAAAAAAACCTTTTCAAAAAACCCAGAGGTACGTAGGAAGCTCATACACCTCACATGAGTGCGGCCCTTTCTTTTTCACAAAATATTATTCTTTTCTTACCTCCTAGAACGGCGGTTCATTCTAACAAATACTTGAATAAAAGGATTATGTATGCCTTAGAGATTAGTATAGATAATTCAAAATACAAAACTCATCGAAAGGCACAGGTGGATGATCAAAAACTTGTTTATTTCATTAATAGGAAATTGCAGTACGGATTACATAAGAAAAGGAACGGATAACTCCCTTACCCCTACTGCCATAAAAGTCAAATAAAATCCCCACATTTATTCCCTATTACACAAATAAACTCCCCAGGAGTCCTACCCACAGCTACTTGAGGAGCCTGCACCCTCATCATCCACATCCTGAGGTCCCCAAGTTTCCCCTACCTGAATAGAGTGTCGTAAACACTCAATGGACCGATGAGCCTGAACCATCTTCGAAAAGATCACAACACCCCCTTCCATGGTGTTAAATAAAATAAACCATCTTCGTCCAGCCTCCACTGCCAACATCTTGCTGACTACTTTCCTCCACAACCACTTCATATAATCTTTGGGGAGATGCCAAACTTTCCGACAGACTGGGAGGGACGGGTCGACGAACGCCGATTTTCCCACAAAGATCCAAGCAACAGACGCAGGCGCTCAGTCAAATCTTCTACCGGAAAGAAATTTGAGGTCCGAGGTGGCACGACCTGGGCCCAGCCAAATTGGCACAGAAGACGCCAAGGGAAATAAAAGGAGGTCTGCCTGAGACCAACCAGCCGCACATATGAATACTCTCCTAGCTCCAGAACAGGCTGCAACTGCCCCCACCAAGGCACTGACCAATACAGACCACGAGCCCCATGCTCCACAAGCCAATGCTCCCAGTTCTCAACATACAGACCAACACAGATGAAGTAGCGTGAAAAGAAGTTGGGTATAGCCGACAAGGGATATTCTGGAGGAGTCTACAAGCGGAATCTTTCGGACAACCACATGAACAGCATCACGGGGCTACCCCTCAAAAAGTCAGAACGACCTTCTCTCCAGGCATCCAGGCCATTCAGGGTCTCCGCCAGTATCACCGCTGTAGGATTGCGACGGTATGACATTCACGAAGTAATGGCTGTAAGTTTCGGGTCCACCTGAAGTTCTCCAGTCACCAGCAGCACTTTTGAAACTAGGCCCAGAGCAACGACTCCAGCATATCCAGCATCACCTACTTCCAGTAAATGCATGGACTGCAATACTGCCGGGAGGGAGATCATTCCTCCAACAACTAATGATCTGGCCACCGAAGGCGAAATATGAAAAAGCCCAACCAATAAATCCCTAGGAGAACGGGAAAATTCGAGCAAAGCCGCAGCAACACTGGGATTTACACCCAGCATGGCAGAAAATTCCTCGTAGGTAGGACAAACTTTCTCCAACCCAAAGCGGAACACATGGTCTTCGGAGTACCAGAACTGTACCGCCGCCATCAGCACGTTCCACTCAAGAGGTCGATTGCGCCACAGGGAGACTCGACGCATGTTGAAAGCATCATAGTCGACATTATAAGAGCACATTGCTTCCAAGGCTTCGAGGTAATTGGCAAACTCAATGCTACCAGGGAGAGCCATCTTGCAAGGATAAGAGATATTGGGCAAGTAAGTGAAAATGCCAAGGTGTGATGAAAACACTCCACCCTTACCCCTTTTTTATACTTGAGAACCCTCACAAGAGACATAATCCCTACAGAAATCAGAGGGAATCCTACCCCACAAAACACAAAAGGCTGAAGAGGGTACCAATCAAAGCTTTGAATTGATGGGACTGGACTGAACTGCCGATAGGCAGGTCAGGGTGCTTGCCGATTGGCAATCCCCCCATTTTTAGAAATTTCCCCTTTTTTTCCTCTTTTGAAAACCAATAAAAATAAATTGATATCTTCAAACAGAATTTCAAAATCCCTTTAATTCCCCCTTTTTAATCAATAACTTTCCTCCCCAAAAAAATAAAAAATATTCATTTTTTACGGTCTCAGCAGCAAAGTAAAAAGCGCATGTGCATGCATCCATTCATCATCAATAAGAGATAATAAAAAAAACTCCATTGCATTGCATATATCTGTTTTCTGTGTTACATCATTTTTGCAGGAAATAAAAAGAAAAAAGCAAAAACAATGGGACTCAACCCGAACCCACATTCTCTCTCTCTCTCTCTCTCTCTCTCTCTCAAGAGCTTCCACCCCTGCGACGTGCTCTCTTTCCCTTACGGCAAGACGATGTGCCACCACTAACCGAGACCGAGTCCTCTCCGGATGAAGCAGACGGTACCAAGCAAGAAGGAACAGGAACCACATCCCGAATATGGGCAGTCGCCGAAGATACCCAGTCTCTGATGTCCCTTAGCCAAGTGGTCGACCCCCGGACTTGCTGCAAGAAAGAGTGAAATCAGTATCAAAATAGAGATGACCAAAATAGAAAAGAAAGAAAGAGAAGAACAGAAAGGTATACCGCGGGTCGGAGGACCTCCTCTGTCAAACCCAACTCCTCTGGATCCATCGCAAGTATGGTAGGTATTTTATACACATAAAACCACATATACTAAGCATTCGCACATCTTAGATATCTCGTATTATTAATATAGGTATACTTCTCATTCTTATACCGTAATTTAATGTAATACGATTACAAGTCCCCGATTTTGCATATTAACGTTATCAACCCTTCTCACGTCGTAATTAGGTACTCGTTTCCTACTCCACAATTGACATCCAATTTTATTATAAGGTTCTAAGTTCTACTCCTCAACGTACCCCAATTCTCACAATTATACCCACTAATCAATGAGGGAAGGTTAATACTGCAATTAAATAAGTCTACGGGACATTAGAAATGAAATTAGGCCAAAAAGGCCATTCTGTCAACTCGTTAGAAGTCTCGTTCGAACGAGTTCGTTCGAACGAAAGGCTTTGAACAAACTACCAACTCGTTAGAAGGGACATTATCATCTCGTTAGAAGCTCATTCGAACGAGGTCGTTCGAATGACCTGGGCAGGTCTTCTAACGAGATTACAGTTTTCGCCCAGAAATTTCCCCAATTCATTTTTCTTCTATTTCTCACCCTTAAATCCATACTAAGATCATCCCAAATGAGTTTTTAACGTGAATAAACTACTCTAAGTTATCCTAGGTCACTATTTAACATATATTTGGTGTCAATTCTTCCTAAATTAACATGAAATCATCAAACTTCTCAAATCTTGTCTCAAACCCTATAAACATGAAGCCAGAATTTTAATGTCTACAATTACTTCCTCATCAATCCATTTTTAAACCATCATAAGATATATTTTAGATATGACATTCATCCAATAACATTCTACATGCAATCCCTATTTCATATTATGAATTCTACCTCCAATTTCATGGGTTTTCATCAAACTTCCAAAATAAGTCAAATATTCAATTCTAAGCATGGAAGAAACATTCGCTTGAAATTAATGTAATTAAACCACTTGCCTCGATGTTCTGATTTGATGTTGAAGAATTGAATGTTGATTCTCCTCCCTCTCTCTACAAATTTCTTCCAACGATGGTGATGGTGGCTAGGGTTTCCTTTTTGGAACTTCCTCCAACTCCCCCCTATAACTCCCGTAGCCCTCTAACTTCCCAAATGCTGATAATGGCTTAGTGGGTTTTGAAATTACTAAACTACCCTTTTGGATTGCCGGTGTGGCCTAAAAATGCTCCGGGACCCAAACTAAACCCCTGGCTAGTGTTTTCTGACTATTTCGACCCTTCCGAACACGTTGGCGCACTCAAAATGACCATTTAGTTGATAAAAATAAAATTCACTTTTTAATTCAATTAATTACGTTCCTGACGCGACTGACACACACGTCCCAATTAAATTTTCCAAATTGCCATATATCTATCTCGTGACAATTTAGATATCATCAGTACTCATGTATTACCATACATACTCGGAAATAATAAATTTCTAACATCATAATCAAATACCAACTCACATCTTGTTAGTATTTATACCCGGATTAATTTCCAATTAATTCTCATTTAATTCAATTAATCCCTTAAATAAATATGAATAAAATTACGGGGTATTACATACTTCCCCCCTAATAACAGAATTTCATCCCGAAATTTGGAACTAAAGAGTACCTGGTAAAAACAGCTCTGGATAACGCTCGCGCATCTCATCCGCGCGCTCCCATGTGGACTCCTCGGCATTATGATGCCTCCACTAAACACGTACTAATGGTACTATCTTTGACCTTAGTTTCCGCTCGCTTTGGTTCAAAATAGCAATCGGCCCCTCCTCGTAGGAACTATCTGACTGAAGATCGATGTCCTCCAAAGCAATGTGGGTATGGGCCAAATCATCCCTAAGGTATCTCCTTAGCGAGGAAATATGGAACACGTCATGAATCCTATGAAAGTGCTCCGGTAACCCAAGTCTATACGCAACTGGCCCAATTCGCTCGATGATAGGAAATGGCCCCACATATCTCGGTGCCAGTTTTCCCTTCTTCCCAAAATGCATAATTCCCTTCATAGGAGATACTCTGAGTAACACCTGGTCCCTCACCTTGAATTCTCTGAAGAACCTCTTGGCATCAGCATAGCTCTTCTGCCGGTCCTGAGCTACCCGAATGCGGCTCCGTATCAACTCAATCCTTGCCGAAGTGTCCTGAATTACTTTCGGTCCAAGGAGTTTGTTATCCCCCACCTCTAACCAACATACTGGGGAACGACAAGGTCTACCGCACAACGCCTCAAATGGAGCCATGCCAATGGTGAACTGGTAGGAGTTATTATAAGCAAACTCCACCAGTGGAAGGTACTGCTCCCATCCACCTTCAAAGTCTATGATGCACATAAGCAACATGTCTTCCAACATCTGATTTATACTGTGACAACCCGAATATAATTATGATAAATTATATTTAAATCATGCTTATCTTATGTGATATAAATAATGTGATATTAGTATATCTAATGTTAAGTGATTATGTTTAGTCTAATCCTACTGTCATAAATCATGAAAGGTCGAATTATTTTCAAACACAAGATTTGGTTATTTTCGATAGAAATGTTCCTGTTTAAGACTAGTTTTGACCATTGTAACATTACAATTGACTTGAGGTGAAAACTACATAGTTTTAGACATGTGAGTTAGGGTCGCAACACAACAAACGGTGCATCAAACGGATGCTCGAGGAAGAAGTTAGGTCGAAATTACGAGAAGGGGCAAATATGTCAATTCCCTTAAGTGGTATTTTGTCTTTTATTAAACCAAATGTTTTAATTTGATTGGTTGGCTTGGGAGGCAGCCTTGGCCGACCTTATACCCTTGAAATAGACTTATCCTTCAGCCAAGATCAGCCATGAGAGGGTTTTAAGCTTGGGGAAAGAGAAGTAGTAGTTTAGGAAGGAAAAGTGAGGAGAAAAAGTGTAGAAAAATCCGTAGAAATTACGTAAACATCCCTAAAGGTAATCCTAATTGTAATTCTTGTTATTTATCTCATATTACTGATTTATATGATATAAATCATCACATGTTTACGAAAGTTTCAGCCCTTTATATATATGTATGGTTAGATGCAAGCTTATGTTAAGTTGAGTGTAGAAACCCTTAAAATTGCTTTGTGTTGAAACCCCTTGTGTTCAAATCTGCATATCTCTTTGTGTGATTACTGGAATTGAGAAATTCCAGTTGGAAATGAAAGTATACTCATATATGCATATAATATCTGAAATTTAGAATTTATCTCCTTGTGGTTAGTCGGTAATGATGATTTCAAGTTGGTACATAGTTGCTGTTTGTATACTTGATTTCGGTATGCCCTGAGTTTGGTCAAGATTTTGAGATAGCAAATGAAGTCCAAATATTATGAAACTTTCATTCTGTACTATTCAGTATGTCTACTGAAAATGTGTTGAAAATCATGGAAAGTTATTCTGTAGAAAAATTATGAAAATTCTTGCAAGTTGAAGGAACAATAGAGGAACTTGTAGGGCAGATTTCTTGTGTTGTAGAGAAATGGTCATAACTTGCCCTAGGAAGCTTGAAAAATTACACCATCACTTGTACTGGATAGTATATTCATATATGTTTTCATATTAATGAGGTTGGACCCCTGTATTTGTACAATTTAGGAATATAGGATGGTTAAGTATGTAAGACCATAATTTCAGGCCATACTGGATACCCCTTGAATGAATGTTTGTATTTCGTCCTTACAAAGGGTACTTTGAGTACATGTTTCATGTGTATATACATTGAGGAGTATAATTTCATGTTTACTTGACTTTGGTTATAAATTCCTCATAAGGTATTTCCTACGGTTGAATGTCCGTAACTTTATCAACATGTATATCATTGTTTTGCCCTTACCTATGGTTTATGGAATGTGACTTAATTGGAATTATATTGTTGATGTATAGTCATGGAAAGTTACATAATTATGTTTGAATAATATTTGTGATTGAGGTTCAGTACTGATCTAGTTGGATTGACAGGTTTAAGGTCTAATCAACCCAGTTCAGCTCCACCAGAAGGAAACCTGAATACGTAGTTGTCAACCAAGGTGAGTGTACTCACTGGAATGATGTATTTGTATACTGTTACGAATATGATCATAATGTTATGAATATAAAATTGTTCATTTCGGTTTACCGAAATGAGGGGTTACTCCTCGACCAGGAATGGGGGAGATTTGTCTATTAATGACAAGGGGTTACTCCTCGACCAGGAATGGGGGAGAATTGTCTATTTAGACAGGATATGTGAATCATGATTCGGAAAAGTTGGTCATTCATTATGAATGAGCCGGATAAGTTAATACATAAGTATATGGACATGATTTATTGCATTTAAATTCATGCAGTAGTTTAGTAGTGATGCATTCACTGGGCTATTTTTGCTCATGGTTCCTATGTTCACATTTTTCAGGTACTACGATGTCACTGCCAAATCTAGGAGGTCGGGTTGGGTTAGCCAGGAATGGGAGAAACTATGATTTTGTGTAAATGTAAATGATGTAATTAAGTTAAATTATCATTCAAGAAAGTTTGTATAAGTATGACTAGTGTACTGGTGTAAAAAGGTTTTAATTATATGGAATTACGTTGATGACTCTGAAATAAAAATCAAATTTTTTTGGTTTGGTTAAATGAATTATGGTTTGGCTCACTTTGACTTTCAAACTTAATTATAAGTAACTGGGTTGGGGTGTGTCAGCTTTTGGTATCAGAGCCTAGGTTTTAGAGGTTCTGGAGTGAGAAGAGTCTAGATTTGGCAGTGAATGTTAGAAATATATTTTATTTGATACTAACGATTATGTTAGGAAAGATATGTATATATGCATGTTATTATATCTTTGATTCATTTCAGATATAAGAGAATGGAACGAGGGAATGTAAATGTGAGATCAGAAGATGAGGCTTCAAATATTCCAGCAGAAGCGGAGGTTGAGCAACCTGTTCAGATAAATGTGGAACCCGAGCCAGAACAACTGACAGATATGCAAAAAATGGCACGTGCTATGACTCTAATGGCAGAGCAACAAGCTAGATTTATGGCTCATGTGGAAGAACAACAGACCAGGCAACTGGAGGCACAAGCCTTGGCTAGGGCTGAGGAGGTGATACACCGGGAAGAAAGGTGTACTTCACATGAAAAATTTATTAAGATGAACCCACCATCGTTCGAAGGAGCAGTTGATCCCGCAGAGGCAGAAGTTTGGGTTAAAGAAATTGAACTTATCTTTGGGGTAATGAAGATGCCTGAAAATCAACAGGTAACCTTGGCGACGTATATGTTGAAAGGAGAAGCTAAGTACTGGTGGGATGCCACGAAACATTTGTTGATTACTCCAGGAGGCGGGAATGTGATCTCATGGGATGCTTTTGTTAAAGCCTTGTATGACAAATATTTTCCTCCGATGTATCAAAAACAAAAGGAGAAAGAATATTTCCTATTGAATCAGGGGAGTATGACAGTTAGGGAATATGAAGCCAAACTTACAGCCTTATCTCGTTTTGCTTCGAGGTTTATCCGGAATGAGGAAGATATGTGTAGCCGATTTCTCGATGGACTAGAGTTAGTTATTAAATCAAGGCTATCGGCTTTAGAGACTGTTAATTATTCAGCCTTGGTGAACAAAGCCATGTTAGTAGAAAGGGATGTGAATGAAGCAAGAGGGAATCGAGAACGAGGTGTAAAGAGAAGCAGATTCGATCCAAGTTATCAAAAGGGTAGTGATACAGAATATTCGAGACTTGGAGGGCAGAAATTCCAACAGGGTAGAGGTGGAAGTAGTTTGCAAAGGGGTGAGGCTAGTGGTGGAAGAGGTTCAGGATTTTCAGCACAAGGAAATCCTAATGTTTGTTTCTTTTGTGGGTCATCGGGTCATATAAAGAGAAATTGCCCAAAGTTACTGAATATAGAATGTTTCAACTGTCACCAAAAGGGTCATCTGAGAAAGAATTGTCCTATGTTGGCAAGAACAGTTTCAGTCAGTAGTGTGGGGCCTCATAAAGGATCTTCTCCAGGCAGTGCCACCAGGGGGAGAGGTACAGAACAAGCAACTGGATCGAGGGCAGGAGGAAGAGCGTTTGCGATGACGCTACAAGATGCTCATGCTACACCTGAAGTGGTTACAGGTAAACTTTCTATTGCAAACAAAGATTTATATGCACTCATTGATCCTGGATCTACGCATTCATTTGTGGCATCAGATATTGTTTCATATTTGGGTAGACCATGTTCATTCCTCAATTGTGCCTTATATATTTCTACCCCAATGGAAAGTGTAATTTTAGTTGAGCATGTTTATAAAGATTGTGTCTTACGAATGGGTGAGCGAGATTTCTATGTCGATTTGTTACCATTGGCCATTCGGGATTTTGATATTATACTGGGGATGGATTGGTTATCATCGTATCATGCTTCCATTGATTGTTTTCGAAAGGAAGTTACATTTCATTTGGCTGGTGAACCCGAGTTCCAATTTACAGGGGAAAGGAATGTTGTCCCTAATTGTCTCATCTCAGCAATTAAGAGCAGAAAGTTATTGAGTAAGGGTTGTATGGGGTATTTAGCATATGTGATTGATGTTAGTAAGGAAGCACTTAAAGTTGAAGATATACCAGTGGTTAGAGAATTTTCTGATGTCTTCCCAGAGGAATTGCCAGGACTGCCACCCGATAGGGAAGTAGAGTTCTCCATTGAATTAAATCCAGGTACTGGTCCGATTTCCCTTGCTCCTTATAGAATGGCACCAACAGAGTTGAAGGAATTGAAAGTGCAATTACAAGATCTGATAAGCAGAGGGTTCATTCGGCCTAGTGTTTCACCATGGGGAGCCCCAGTGTTATTTGTGAAAAAGAAAGATGGGACAATGCGATTATGTATTGATTATCGGCAATTGAATAAGGTGACCATTAGAAACAAATACCCTCTACCTCATATCGATGACTTGTTTGACCAATTACAGGGGGCCACTGTATTTTCAAAGATTGATTTGAGATCGGGTTACCACCAACTGAAAGTGAAGGATAGTGATATTTCCAAAACAGCTTTTCGGACTCGATATGGGCACTATGAGTTTTTGGTGATGCCTTTTGGATTGACTAATGCTCCGGCAGTTTTTATGGATTTGATGAACCGGGTATTCCACCCTTTCATTGATTCATTTGTGATAGTATTCATAGATGATGTGTTGATTTACTCGCGTAGCATGGAGGAACATGAGAAACATTTGAGACTTGTATTGCAGATTTTGAGAGAGAAGAAATTATTTGGTAAATTCAGCAAGTGTGAGTTTTGGTTGAATGAAATTGTGTTTTTGGGGCACGTTGTCTCGAGAAATGGGATATATGTTGATCCAAAGAAGGTGGAAGCAATTGTTGAATGGGAGAGTCCTAAGAATGTGACAGAAATTAGGAGTTTCCTAGGATTGGCAGGTTACTATCGCAGATTCATTAAGGGATTTTCAGCAATAGCATTACCACTGACAAAGTTGACTCGTAAAGAAGTGAAGTTTGTGTGGGATGAAGAATGCGAAAGGAGTTTTAAAGAATTAAAGAAGCGGTTGGTTTCAGCCCCTATACTTACTATTCCATGTGGGAATGAGTCTTTTGTGATCTATACAGACGCTTCATTTCAGGGGTTAGGATGTGTTCTTATGCAGAATGGGAAGGTAATAGCATATGCTTCCAGACAATTAAAGACGCATGAACGAAATTACCCTACACATGATTTGGAGCTAGCGGCCATTATTTTTGCTTTAAAGTTGTGGAGACATTACTTGTATGGAGAAACTTGTGAGATATTTACGGATCATCAAAGTTTGAAATACTTGTTTACACAGAAAGAACTGAATTTGAGACAGAGGCGTTGGATAGAGCTGATTAAAGACTATGACTGTACCATTCATCATCATCCTGGGAAGGCCAATGTAGTAGCAGATGCTTTGAGTCGAAAATCATCAGGGATTCTCGGTTGCATACGGTGTGCTCGTGTTGGAAATATTCTTGACTTGGCATTGATGGGGATTGAATTGAAGTTTTCAAAAAGTGGAGGATTATTAGCACATGTCACAGTGAGACCTTTATTGGCCGAACGCATACGAAATTTGCAGACCAGTGATCCATTCCTTGAAAAGAAGAAACAAGAAGTTCGGGATGGTAGAGAGAGTGACTTTGAAATTAAGAATGATGAATCGTTGTGTTATAAAAATAGGATTTGTGTACCTAATGATCCACCCTTAAAGAAAGATATATTAGAAGAGGCACATAGTTCTATTTACTCTATGCATCCGGGAGGTACCAAAATGTACAGAGATTTGAAGGAATATTACTGGTGGAACAATATGAAACGTGAGATTGCAGAGTTCGTAGCTAAATGTTTAGTATGCCAGCAAGTGAAAGCAGAGCATCAGAAGCCGGCAGGATTATTGCAGTCGTTGCCTATTCCGGAATGGAAGTGGGAGCATATAACGATGGACTTTGTTATAGGATTACCCCGGTCACCAAAGGGGCATGATTCTATTTGGGTGATTGTAGACCGCTTAACGAAGTCAGCTCATTTTCTCCCAGTTAAGACCACCTACACTGTTGACAAGTATGCACGTATGTACGTTGATGAGATTATCCGTTTACATGGGGCACCGGTGTCAATTGTATCAGATAGAGATCCAACGTTCACTTCTAAGTTTTGGCCTCGTCTCCAGAATGCCATGGGCACAAGTTTGAAGTTCAGCACTGCGTTTCATCCACAAACTGATGGGCAATCAGAAAGGACGATTCAAATATTAGAAGACATGTTACGAGCCTGTGTATTTGACTTCAGAGGTAGTTGGGATGATCATTTGCCATTGATGGAATTCTCGTATAATAATAGTTATCAGTCGACTATTGGTATGGCTCCTTATGAAGCTTTATATGGGAGGAGATGTAGAACGCCTTTGTGTTGGGATGAAGTGGGTGAAAGGAAAATTTTGGGTCCTGAATTGATAGATATGACAACTGAAAAGATCAAAATGATTCGGGAACGTATAAAGATAGCGCAAAGCAGGCAGAAATTTTATGCAGATAAGAGGAAGCATCCATTGGAATTTCAGAAGGGAGATTTTGTATTCCTACGTATTTCACCATGGAAAGGCGTTATGAGATTTGGGAAAAAGGGGAAACTAAGTCCAAGATACATTGGACCATATGAAGTGTTGGAAAGAATTGGGCCCCTAGCTTATAGATTAGCATTACCTCCAGATTTATCCCGTTTACATGATGTGTTTCATGTATCGATGCTTCGTAAGTATTTGGAGGATCCAACTCATCAGTTGAAAACTCAACCAATTGAACTGAAGGAAGACTTGTCGTACATCGAGGAACCATTGGAAATTATCGATCGTAAGGAGCAGGTATTGAGGAATAAAGTTATTCACTTAGTTAAAGTTATGTGGATGAGCCATGGAGTTAAAGAAGCAACTTGGGAAACGGAGGATAGCATGAGGAAACAGTATCCCCATTTGTTTGGTAAGTGACCTTTATATTAAATTTCGGGGACGAAATTTTCTAAGGGGGGGAAGTTGTGACAACCCGAATATAATTATGATAAATTATATTTAAATCATGCTTATCTTATGTGATATAAATAATGTGATATTAGTATATCTAATGTTAAGTGATTATGTTTAGTCTAATCCTACTGTCATAAATCATGAAAGGTCGAATTATTTTCAAACACAAGATTTGGTTATTTTCGATAGAAATGTTCCTGTTTAAGACTAGTTTTGACCATTGTAACATTACAATTGACTTGAGGTGAAAACTACATAGTTTTAGACATGTGAGTTAGGGTCGCAACACAACAAACGGTGCATCAAACGGATGCTCGAGGAAGAAGTTAGGTCGAAATTACGAGAAGGGACAAATATGTCAATTCCCTTAAGTGGTATTTTGTCTTTTATTAAACCAAATGTTTTAATTTGATTGGTTGGCTTGGGAGGCAGCCTTGGCCGACCTTATACCCTTGAAATAGACTTATCCTTCAGCCAAGATCAGCCATGAGAGGGTTTTAAGCTTAGGGAAAGAGAAGTAGTAGTTTAGGAAGGAAAAGTGAGGAGAAAAAGTGTAGAAAAATCCGTAGAAATTACGTAAACATCCCTGAAGGTAATCCTAATTGTAATTCTTGTTATTTATCTCATATTACTGATTTATATGATATAAATCATCACATGTTTACGAAAGTTTCAGCCCTTTATATATATGTATGGTTAGATGCAAGCTTATGTTAAGTTGAGTGTAGAAACCCTTAAAATTGCTTTGTGTTGAAACCCCTTGTGTTCAAATCTGCATATCTCTTTGTGTGATTACTGGAATTGAGAAATTCCAGTTGGAAATGAAAGTATACTCATATATGCATATAATATCTGAAATTTAGAATTTATCTCCTTGTGGTTAGTCGGTAATGATGATTTCAAGTTGGTACATAGTTGCTGTTTGTATACTTGATTTCGGTATGCCCTGAGTTTGGTCAAGATTTTGAGATAGCAAATGAAGTCCAAATATTATGAAACTTTCATTCTGTACTATTCAGTATGTCTACTGAAAATGTGTTGAAAATCATGGAAAGTTATTCTGTAGAAAAATTATGAAAATTCTTGCAAGTTGAAGGAACAATAGAGGAACTTGTAGGGCAGATTTCTTGTGTTGTAGAGAAATGGTCATAACTTGCCCTAGGAAGCTTGAAAAATTACACCATCACTTGTACTGGATAGTATATTCATATATGTTTTCATATTAATGAGGTTGGACCCCTGTATTTGTACAATTTAGGAATATAGGATGGTTAAGTATGTAAGACCATAATTTCAGGCCATACTGGATACCCCTTGAATGAATGTTTGTATTTCGTCCTTACAAAGGGTACTTTGAGTACATGTTTCATGTGTATATACATTGAGGAGTATAATTTCATGTTTACTTGACTTTGGTTATAAATTCCTCATAAGGTATTTCCTACGGTTGAATGTCCGTAACTTTATCAACATGTATATCATTGTTTTGCCCTTACCTATGGTTTATGGAATGTGACTTAATTGGAATTATATTGTTGATGTATAGTCATGGAAAGTTACATAATTATGTTTGAATAATATTTGTGATTGAGGTTCAGTACTGATCTAGTTGGATTGACAGGTTTAAGGTCTAATCAACCCAGTTCAGCTCCACCAGAAGGAAACCTGAATACGTAGTTGTCAACCAAGGTGAGTGTACTCACTGGAATGATGTATTTGTATACTGTTACGAATATGATCATAATGTTATGAATATAAAATTGTTCATTTCGGTTTACCGAAATGAGGGGTTACTCCTCGACCAGGAATGGGGGAGATTTGTCTATTAATGACAAGGGGTTACTCCTCGACCAGGAATGGGGGAGAATTGTCTATTTAGACAGGATATGTGAATCATGATTCGGAAAAGTTGGTCATTCATTATGAATGAGCCGGATAAGTTAATACATAAGTATATGGACATGATTTATTGCATTTAAATTCATGCAGTAGTTTAGTAGTGATGCATTCACTGGGCTATTTTTGCTCATGGTTCCTATGTTCACATTTTTCAGGTACTACGATGTCACTGCCAAATCTAGGAGGTCGGGTTGGGTTAGCCAGGAATGGGAGAAACTATGATTTTGTGTAAATGTAAATGATGTAATTAAGTTAAATTATCATTCAAGAAAGTTTGTATAAGTATGACTAGTGTACTGGTGTAAAAAGGTTTTAATTATATGGAATTACGTTGATGACTCTGAAATAAAAATCAAATTTTTTTGGTTTGGTTAAATGAATTATGGTTTGACTCACTTTGACTTTCAAACTTAATTATAAGTAACTGGGTTGGGGTGTGTCATATACGCTCGGTTTGCCCATCAGTCTGCGGGTGATATGCCATACTCAATCGCAACTCCGTACCTATGGCCTCCTCGAAACTCTCCCAAAACCGTGAAATAAATATCTTGTCTCGGTCAGACACGATATTTAGAGGCACGCCGTGAAGTCTCACTATTTCCGTAATGAAAATCTAGGCATAGTGTCCCGTAGTGTAATCTGTCCTCACGGGTAGAAAATGAGCAACTTTGGTCAACCTATCCATAATTACCCATATGGAGTCGTGACCCCTCTGTGACATAGGTAATCCCGTGATAAAGTCCATGGATATGCTCTCCCATATCCACATCGGAACCTCTAATTGCTGAAGAAGTCCTGCCAATTTCTGATGATCCACCTTTACTAGCTGACAAGTGGCACATTTAGAAACGAACACGGCGATATCTCTCTTCATCCCGCTCCACCAATACTGGCGTCTCATGTCTTGGTACATCTTATCCCCACCAGGGTGTATCGCGAATCGTGAGCCGTGCGACTCTGCCATAACCTCGTGTCACAAGTCTTCCCCTTCCGGAATAACCAATCTCCCATTGAAGCGTAATCCCCCGTCTGAACTAACGGTATAGGACTCGGCTCCCTCTGCTAGTAATCGGACTATCTGCTCCTGACAGAACGAGTCAATTGCCTGGACCTTTATCACTCTCGTAACAATCTGTGGTGTAACAGTCATCACAGACATGAACGATCGGGCCACTGTATCCTGGTGCCCCAACTCCTTCCACTTGGATTTCCACACGTCTTCTACCACGTTAGCCTTCCCCAGGTGATATTAGATATCAAACTGATAATCCTTCACAAACTCAAGCCACCGTCGTTGATGCATATTCAGTTCCTTCTGCGTGAAGAGGTATTATAGAGACTTGTGATATGTGAACAACCAAAATTTCTTCCCCATGCGATAATGTCTCCAAATCCGAAGAGCGAATACCACTGCCGCCAACTCCAAGTCGTGGGTGGGGTAATTCCTCTCGTGAGGCTTAAGCTTACGGGAAGCATAAGCTATGGCCTGACTCTCCTGCTGCAGCACACCTCCGAGTCCTTGTAAGGACGCATCGTTGTAAACTAAATACTCGACTCCTGGTTTGGGCAATGCTAACACAGGTGCTGAGGTAAACTTATCCTTCAACTCATCGAATGCCAACTGACAGGCATCGCTCCAGATGAATGGCACACCCTTGCGAGTCAGATGTGTCAAAGGACCCGCTATCTTTGAAAACCCCCGAATAAACCTCCTGTAGTATCCTGTTAGGCCCAAGAAACTACGAATCTCAGTCGGTGTCGTGGGTTGTCCCCACTCCTTCACCGCGAATACTTTCCCCGGATCAACAGATATCCCCCGGTCTGAAATGATATGCCCCAAAAACTGAACCTCCTTCAGCCAAAACCCACACTTCTCATACTTTGCATAAAGCTCGTTCTGACGTAGCGTCTGTAAAAACTATCTCAAATGCTCGGCGTGCTCCTCTTCTGTCTGGGAGTAAACCAGAATATCATCAATAAAGACGATGACGAATTGGTCTAGGAACTCTCTAAACACCATATTCATCAAGTCCATAAACACGACTGGAGCATTGGTCAAGCCAAAAGGCATAACCCGAAACTCGTAGGAACCATATCTCGTTAAGAAAGCAGTCTTCGAGACGTCATGTTCCCTGATACGCAACTGATGGTATCCCGATCGTAAATTAATCTTCGAGAAGAAGGAAGCTCCTCTCAACTGGTCAAATAAGTCATCGATTCTGGGCAACGAATACTTATTCCGTATCGTGACTTTATTCAACTCCTGGTAATCTACGCACAACCTCAACGATCCATCCCTCTTCTTTACGAACAACACAGGGGAACCCCACAATGAAGTACTCCTCCGGATAAACCCCTGACCCAATAACTGTTCTATCTGATCCCGTAGCTCTCTCATCTCTGCTGGAGCCATACGGTAAGGTGCGTGGGTAATTGGCCAAGTGCCCGGCGTCAAATCGATCACAAAATCTATCTCTCTACTAGGCGGTAATCAAGGTATATCCTGAAATACGTCAGCAAACTCCCTCACGACTGGAATCAAATCAAGTGGTATTACCACTTCCTTAGAGGTCTCCTCCTCTATATAGTACAAGTGAGTGGACGATCCTCCCTCAGGGAAAGGCATCGCCACTAAAAACATCTCCTCCCCGGGAATGGCAAAGATAATACTCCTACTAAAATAGTCAATCATGGCTCGGTACGCAACTAGCCAATCCATACCAATAATCGCATCATACTCAGTCATCTCTAACACTAACATATCAATGGGTAAAGTAAACCTCCCGATCTCTATACCCACACCTCTACAAATAAGGGAAATTATAGAACCCCTACTCAACGGTGAATTTACACAAGTAATCGTGCTCTCTGCGATGTCTAATAACCCAATAGTGCGTGCAAATCTCGTGGCAATGAAATAATGTGTGGCCCCGTGTCAAATAAAATATGCCCCATAGTCCCCTGAATAGAGAACATACCCTCAATAGCAGGCAGATCCTGTGGGACTGCGGCATGCTGGAGCTGATACACTCTCCCATATTGAAGTTGTCCCTGCTGGACTGGGACTGCTAGAATGGGTGGTAATGCTGCCATCTGTGGTGGTGCTGGGAGGGCGGCGGGAAACATAGGCCTCTGTGGCTCGTGTCGAGCACCCTGCTGCTGCTGCTGTGGGGCCCTGCCCCTATCAGGACAATCCTGGCATTTGTGTCCAGTCTTGCCACAAACGAAGCACTTCCCTGGGAAGTTTCCCCCTCGCTGTCCCTGCTGCCCACGGCCCTGCTGGCCATTACCATTCCTACCCTGACCATGCTGGCCCTGCTGAAACTGCTGCTGCTGACCATTCTGACCTTGCTGGCCCTGATGGCCGTTCTGACCCTGATGGCCATGTCTGAAACCTCCCTGACCATTTTTGAAACCCCCGGATCTGAATCTCTTATGATCCCCCTGTTGGGAACCCTGATCACCCTGTATGTGCTGTCCCTGAGCAGATTGTGCCCCGCTGGCACCATTTCCCCCGGTTCTGCCCTGATGGCTGGACTCTCCTGATCTCTTGCTCTCAGACATGTGGAAGCGATGATCCTGGCAGTGAAGTAGTGCAGCGTTAACCACATCAGAATAAGTGGCCAATGAGAGATTCCCCAATAAGTGCTGACGGATCCTCCAAGTCAATCCATCCGTGAACTTCTGAATTTTCTTCTCCTCGGTTGGAATTTCATCCGGAACAATGTTCAAGAGATTGGTGAACTCAGCCTCATACTCGGCTACGGTCTTTCCCTCCTTCTTGAGGTTCATCAACTTCCTCCTCATCTTAGTGTGAACAGCTGACGGAAAATATTTGCGATCGAACCGCACCCAGAACTCCTGAATAGTGAGGGCGTCCCTCTCCTCCGCGGTGGTAATGGACTCCCACCACTGCAATGATGATCCTACTAGCTTAAAAGTAGCCAGTATATGCTTCTGAACATCTGTGCACTCATACATCCTTAAGTGCCTCTGAATGTCCTTCCTCCATTGACTGGATACCACAACATCGGAGCTACCTGCAAACTCCGGACGGTGTGCTTTCTGAAAAGCATTACGGACTCGTTCCCAAGCAGATGGGAATGCATTAGCCTGAACTGGCGCTACTGCTGGCGCTTGAGGTGGTGCCTGCTGTACAACTGCGAGAGCGGCATTCACCGCTTGGGCTATAATAGCTGGAACCTTGGCGACATTCATGGTGCCCTGAACTGGTGCAGGCTGTGCATCCTTAGGAACTCGTTGTGCACGTCGTGGAGGCATCTGAAATGAGAGTAAAGTCTAATAAGTTCGCAGTTATTATCTCAAAATAGCTGAAGAGCGAAACATACACAAAAGAATACAACAGTCCTAAAATATAGGGCTCTACATCAAAGAAAGCTTAGCGAAAACATAACAAGTCGTACAGATCCTAAGGACACTAGAACCTGATGCTCTGATACCACATGTGACACCCCGACTAATTAAATACCGGGTAGCTACTCCTTTATTAAATTAATATAAAATGTCAAGTTGGTTCAGTTCGTAGCACCACTGTCGAAAACGTTTTAATAATTACTAACCACCTAGTATTTAAAAAGTGAGTTGTCAATTTTAATTAAATCCGATTAACAAGCAAGTAGATAAGAAATGCTAACACAATCCACCACAATGAAACAACAAGTATAACCATGCAATAATAATGGAACTGAAGGAATACTCCTCACAACAATCTGAATACTGAAATAAACAAATGCTAAATCTGCATCACTAAATTAATTACAACCCAAAATTCTGAAATAACTGAATATATAAAATGTTTCTAAAAGAAAAGGGCGACATACCCAACTGAGAAGGAAATATATAAATAGAGTCAAGATCGAAAATGGAGGCGTCTACTGACAAGATCCTGTAACTTCCACAGCCGCTACAGTACGTCACCTGAATGGAACTCCTATGCTTGGTGTCCTTGTGGCTGGGCACCTAAAAGGTTTTTACAAGAAAATATATTTGAAAGCAAACGGGTCAGAGCCTGATTGTGGAAAACAATTTAAAATATAGCAGGTGTTTTAATGACAATAAAACAATGAATGCAAAATACATGTTAGGACGTGCTCTCACATGAAATACTCACCTCTCGACTATTTGTGCACTCCTAACGTACCCGTACCCATTCTAGTGATTCTCATATCTAACTAGTCCTAAATAAATTCTAACATTTCTATACGATTCACGCTTTAATTTCAACATCATCAATTAAATAGAGAGCTTTACATTAATTCTCGGTTTCCCAATTATTAGCAATACTAATATACTAGAGATCATCCATTTTTATCTTTACATAACGTTGCTATAATTATACTCACATTTAATCATGACAGTTCATTTCAATTAACTGTATATTATTCTCATCATAAATATACATTACTAGCACCCCGATACTAAGCTGCGGTGTACACATACTCTGCTATCCAATCCCGGTACATCACGTACATAAGGACCACGTATTCCGAATCTCTCAGGAATCATTTTCAATAAACAACAATCACAAACAATGGAGACGAACATAGTTCACATCACATGGATCACGCACATACCTACGCTCCCATGATCAGCAGACTTATTAACTTCTCAATAAGTTCTTCTCTGACCTATGTCCTCGAGGTGCCAATCTAAATCCCCCCGTAATCACACAAAGATTAGATGGCCCTGATCGAATGCAAACCTCCCATGATAGCAAGTATGGTAGGTATGTTATACACATAAAACCACATATACTAAGCATTCACACATCTTAGATATCTCGTATTATTAATATAGGTATACTTCTCGTTATTATATCGTAATTTAATGTTATACGATTACAAGTCCCCGATTTTGCATATTAAAGTTATCAACCCTTCTCACGTCGTAATTAGGTACTCGTTTCCTACTCCACAATTGACACCCGATTTTATTATAAGGTTCTAAGTTCTACTCCTCAATGTACCCCAATTCTCACAGTTATACCCACTAATCAATGAGGGAAGGTTAATACTCCAATTCAATAAGTCTACGGGACATTAGAAATGAAATCAGGCCAAAAAGGCCATTCTGTCAACTCGTTAGAAGTCTCATTCGAACGAGGTCGTTCGAAAGAGTTCATTCTAACGAAAGGATTCGAATGAACTACCGACTCTTTAGAAGGGACACTATCATCTCGTTAGAAGCTCGTTCGGACGAGGTCGTTCGAACGACCTGGACAGGTTTTCTAACGAGATTACAGTTTTCGCCCAGAAATTTCCCAAATTCGTTTTTCTTCTATTTCTCACCCTTAAATCCATACTAAGATCATCCCAAATGAGTTTTTAACGTGAATAAACTACTCTAAGTTATCCTAGGTCACTATTTAACATATATTTGGTGTCAATTCTTCCTAAACTAACATGAAATCATCAAACTTCTCAAATCTTGTCTCAAACCCTATAAACATGAAGCCAGAATTTTAATGTCTACAATTACTTCCTCATAAATCCGTTTTTAAACCATCATAAGATATATTTTGGATATGACATTCATCCAATAACATTCTACATGCAATCCCTATTTCATATTATGAATTCTACCTCCAATTTTATGGGTTTTCATCAAACTTCCAAAATAAGACAAATATTCAATTCTAAGCATGGAAGAAACATTCGCTTAAAATTAATGTAATTAAACCACTTGCCTTCGATGTTTTGATTTGATGTTGAAGAATTGAATGTTGATTCTCCTCCCTCTCTCTACAAATTTCTTCCAAAGATGGTGATGGTGGCTAGGGTTTTCTTTTTGGAACTTCTTCCAACCCCCCCTATAACTCCCGTAGCCCTCTAACTTCACAAATGTTGATAATGGCTTAGTGGGTTCTTTTCTAATATAAAAATAACCTCTAAAATTCGTGGGTTTTAATTCCCCTATTTTTAAAATTACCAAACTACCATTTTGGGTTGCCGGTGTGGCCTAAAAATGTCCCGGGACCCAAACTAAACCACCGGCTAGTGTTTTCTGACTATTTCGACCCTTCCGGACACGTTGGCGCACTCAAAATGACCATTCGATTGATAAAAATAAAATTCACTTTTTAATTCAATTAATTACGTTCCTGACGCGACTGACACGCGCGTCCCAATTAAATTTTCCAAATTATCGTATATCTATCTCGTGACAATTTAGATATCATCAATACTCATGTATTATCATATATACTTGGAAATAATAAATTTTTAACATCATAATCAAATACCAACCCACATCTCGTTAGTATTTATACTCGGATTAATTTCCAATTAATTCTCATTTAATTCAATTAATCTCTTAAATAAATATCAATAAAATTACGGGGTATTACACACAAGTCTACCTAAGGGAAGAATCATAAGATTGAAGGAGCTTCCTGATAAGTTAATTTATAACTTTTGAATCAATCTAAAACCAACGATAAGGTTTACCCTCCTCCTTAATGTCACACAAAAGAAAGGTAAAACACTCAAAGGCTTAATTTCTAGGTTCAACAAGGAAAAACCTATGATGAAAAGATTACGACAAAATCCCTTATCCATGGGATCTTGCCTAGACAATTGTATTATGCACTTTCTAAAGACCCTCGTACCATGATGAATGAAATTATAGCAGAGATTGGGAAGGTCATGGAAGCCGAAGAAGAAATGAGAGCCAAAAAAGGGAGAGCAAAGAAGACGAGTCAGATAAATCTTCTCAGGGTAAGGATAAAGACAATCGGGGTAAGAAGTCGGATCAAAAGATCACTAGTTACATACCCTTTACCACACTAGTGCATCATATCCTGAATAAGATTAAGGATGGTGAAAAGTTTATATGGCCAGTAAAATTAAAGTCCCCACCAACTGAGGAAACAAATATAAATATTGTGAATTTCACAAAGACCATGATTACGACATCAATGGTTATTATGCTTTCAAGGTTCGGTTGAATATATTCGTGGATCATAATAAACATTCTCAAGAAAGAAGGAAGAGGAAGTAATCTCCTGCACGAGATAAAAAAGGAAGGTAAAAAGCCAAAGGATGGGGGATCAGAGGATGATTTAGGCAAGGAATATAAATTTTGTAAATAAGAGTTTCTTACATAATGCAACTTCTCCCCACGTAGATGAAAAGAAATACAAGTTTTCTTTCCATCCGACCTGCTTGATGTGTCATATATACTTCTTCTTATGTTCAATCTCGTTTGTGCCATAAAGGGAAATGATTTTGGATATGAACTCATAGGCATTTCTCAGACTATGACATAGATAGGGGCCGACTCCTAGAAAAGATGAACCCAATCAAGGTTCGGCTCATCTTTGGGATAAAAATATGAGGGTATATAAGCATACTCTGGAACTATTAAGGCAAGAACCCATAAAGATTATGTGTGACCTGATAAATCTTTGTTAATCTCAGTAGTAAAAAAAACTTTTACAATATAAAGGTCGGCATAAATGGCCCTAGTAAAAATTATAAGTCATAACTTAAAAAGTGACGAGCCAGGGCTCAAGTAAAAATCTTTTTTTCAAATTCACCCTCATCATAATGTAGAACTTAGATATAATCCAGGATAAGAACAAAAGGGAATAGTAAGTAATATAGACCATTTTAATACAAATTAGCTTAAGAGTAAGACTCGATTAATATCATCTACTTGCTCGATTATTTTAAGATAAATTGATTTGAGAACCAAATAATTTTTGCATTGATATCAATATCATTCTCATCCTAATATAAAACTCCCAGTCACATTGGAAGAAAATTTACTCAAATCTTTTCGGCTAGTTTAATGAAAAGTAGTTTAAAATTAAGTGTTGGGGAATTACTCATTACATGTTTGGTTAATTTAAAAAGAGCTAGTTTAAGAACAACTTGAAATAGGGAATTGTTGATCATTCCACATTTTGTCCAACCCAAGTTTGGCCACAACATTTCAACGACCCTCTTCTTCTTCGATCTAAAGAGGGTCGGCCTCAACAATCTGAGGATCTTATTTAACTATCGAACAACTAAGGTTGACCTCAAAAGTATGAATGAGCTTGAATAAAATTATCCAAGCATATAGGGGATAATGAATAGTAGAAACTACAAATATTACAATCTTAACCAAAAAATTCAAGGTATCAATGCATTCATCGAAACTAGAAAATGGAAAGACAAACGTCTCATGGCAAAAATAAAAAATAAAAGTCACCCTCAACCTAAGGAGGCTCAGCTTCCCCAATTCAACAATCCCAACTAAGATTCATCCGTAAAACACGAGGAAAAAGGTGTCGACACTCTCAAACATCATTTAAATATCGTATGATTTACCTCCAACTCTTTAATGGACATGTTAAAGGTCCAGCAAACAATTATCTCACCTATCACCCTTAGAAAACACAGTCCACATTAGGCTGATAGTGAGCTCGGCTCCCACCATTGGCTTGAGCATAAAAGAAACTCATTATGGTAGTCGGCTGACAAAGGTTGGCAGGAGCAAGTATGACTATGAAATCGACCCTCAACTTGAACATGTCCAAATGGTAGAGCCGACACTCGACTCAAATAAGTCCAAATTCTGGAAGCCGAGACTCGACTTGAGCAGGTTTAATAATGGAGAAAAACCTTGATTTGAGCAAATTTAATGATGATTCGATAACTCTCAAAGACTTGACTTCTCTCTTAGCAGAGCAAGAATTGATAGACATTATGCCCACATGTGAACAGGATCAACAAGATGGACTTGACCTGAGGAATGAACGAAATCGATGATAAAGCCAGTCCTCGACTGGCACTAGATCAACATAAATTTTCTTTTCAGAGGACATTGTTTAATTCTCCACAAAACTGGGCCAGCCAATGCAAAATTAAGTGAAAAAAAATCCTTCGACTGGGATAATTATTGGGTTCTAAATCCACTATCTTACTAACAACCTTCGTAATAATCTATTTTGGCCTAAAGAGCCTCGATTTTGAGCTAACATCCTTTAATGGTAGTGGGTCTTGGATTCGGTAAAATATGTTGGGCTTTGTATAAGTATAGGGTCAACTCAAATTTTATGGGCCTCTTATGAAAATTGGCCCAAGGTAGACCATAAACTGGTCTCACTATTGGAATAAGCAAAATCAAGAACCAAACCAACTATCGACTCACACTAGGTCAGATAATAAAATTAGGTTTCAAGCTAAATTCAATTTGATAGAAGAGTTATGGAAGTCCAGTATACTTCTCGTCTTAACTCAAAGTCGAGAAGAATATTTATAAAAATCCTAAGGTCACAAGACCCTCGTATAAATTATATGTCAGTAGGGTTCGACTGTATCATGTTCGACTACATTCAATGACTAAATGTTATGATGACAATGTTTCCCTCAGTCACGTAGTTTAATTCTCGACCCTCGGTTAATGTTTGGATCAACTTAAGCATTTGAATTCCTCATTTTACCCTCGTCCATGTATGAGATTCAACTTGAGAATTTTAATTAACTATTTAGGGGTCGGCCAATACGATTTGGATCCCCTACTTGACACTCGACCATATGATATTCGACCTGAAAATTCTAAGACCCGATTTATCCCTAGACCATATAAAGTTCGACTCAATATATTAGAATACCTATTTGACCCTCGGCTAATTTTTGGTTCGGTTAAAATATTTATAAGGACTAATAGCCTCCAATCTCTTTTCATATTGAAGACAACTCAAGAAATTGGAGCCTATGGGGTAATTGAAGATTCCAAATATTATCTATCCACAAGATTATAAGAGTTTTATCCCTCGGCTTAAATGGGTTGGCCCTATAGGGTCCATCATATAAGGTTGATCTCAGCTATGAACGTGCATAATTCACTAGAAATGTTATTTTCATCATTCCAATACTAGGCAAATGCATTCACATAATGATAGTACACGTGAGACGAATAATCATACTTTCCATCAACTTCTAGAAGGATAGGTGTCACAAATCATATGGACCAGATCAAGTAACATCCTCTATGTGACTTGGGGTGCACATTACACCCAAGCCACCTATAAAGAGCATTGTACCTGCTAGCTTAAATAAGAACTCATCTCATTGCAAACAATACTGAAACTCTGTTAAGAGATAGATACACACACACACACACACATACACACACACACACACACACACACACACACACACACACATATATATATATATATATATATATATATATATAGAGAGAGAGAGAGAGAGTAACCTGTAAAACATTATACAAATAGTGAAAAATAAGTTAGCTTATAGTGGATGTAGGTCAGTTGGGTTGAACCACTTTAAACCTTGTGTTGATATTTATTTTGCTTTGCTTTAATACATGTTTACTATTCATAGTTATATCCATTAACTATATAATCATTGATTCACTGAGTTCTTCTTCTATTAACTTAATTCTTACAATTTCGTGTAATATGAGTTACTACTGGTTGACGATGAGAAGGAATGCTAATCACTATGTCAGAAAATGTGATAGATGTCAGCAGACCACGAACGATATTCATTAGTCAGTATAAGAATTGCCAGTGATCATCTCGCCATGGCCATTTTCCTTATGGGGATAGACATCTTCGATCTATTTCCAACTAGAAAAGGTTAGTGCAAGTTCTTGATAATAGCAATCGATCATTTCAAAAATTAGGTTGAAGTAGATCCACTCTCTAGGATTATTGATCAAAAGGTACACTCGTTCATTTAAAAGTATATTATCAGTTGGTTCGGTATCCCACACGCCACCATTTCAGATAATGAAAGACAATTTAATAGTGTAAGGATCGATAAGTTATGTGAACATTTCAAGATCATATTTTACTTTTCCGCCCTAGACACTCTAGGTGCAACGGTCAAGTGGAAGTGACAAACTGAACACTCCTTTACGGGTTAAAGACTGAGTTGGAGAATTAAAAAGGGTTATTGGTAGAAAACATGGTCTTAGTCTTGTCAGCACATATAACAACAACGAGGGGTCCAATAGGATCAATACGAGTCATTTGTTGAGGGGAGATTCCATCTTTATGGGTTATTTGTTGCCCATTAATACCCCATGCATAACTCAATTATTAACGAAGAAAAAATCTTTAATTTTAATAGAACAAGAGATGAAGATACATAAAATAAAATTCAAAGATTCAATTATAAAACTTAATTAATAACTGCATTTTCACTTATTCGATCAATGATTGCGACGAGATATTATATTTCAAACTCTTTCGTCTCAATTTGGTTAATATTTTCATCAATGTATACCTAAATTCGCTAATGACGAGCCCATGCCCACCTTTAATGTGTACTAAGATAGTGTGTCAGATCCATAATTGATTTTGTGTTTGAAACTTGAATCCAATGACACACACACACACACACACACACACACACACGCGCGCGCGCGCATATATATATATATATATATATATATATATATATATATATATATATATATATATATATATATATATATATATATATATATATGTACATATACATGTACATACACTAAGCTATTTTCCCTTGACCCAATTTCGTTGCACAATTGATGAAACACATGAATTCCTATGCTTGAGTTTTTACAAAGTGGGGTTGTTGTGATGGGAGGCCGCAACTTGTAAGAGTTAGATTTTTTATGGTTTGTTGAAAATTAGGATTTTTAGTTTGAGAAAAAAAAGGAACGAAGGGGGGCATGGTGGTGGTGGAATTCATGAATCTAGTGTTGATTAGTACAGTGGGGCAAAAATTAGGGTTTCATAATGAAGATGATGAGTGTTTGACAATATATATATGAGTCCAATTTGGTGGTATATATAGTGACTTTGGCAGTCCAATTTGTTGGTATTTTTGTCTTAAAAAAATACATTTGGGGGTTTATTTAAAAATAAATAAATAAATAACGAAAGTTAAGTGGTGTTATAAATACTTGGATGATAAGATAAAGAAATTAGTAAAGTAAGGTATCCCTACTAACACATTAAAAAGTGATTATTAATCAATCTTCAAAGCGGTCAACATATTTGTTGATACCAAATTTAGTCTGCTGACATGGCTCAATTGAATGATGACACGTGGCAATCTACATGGCAACAACAAACACTTCCGAGGAACCCACGCGCCCCGAGTAACAAGACTACAACGAGGAAGACTAGTTCCCCGAGGAACACTGATTCCCTGAGGAACTCACACGCTCCGAGGATCTCTTGAGTACCGAGAAGCTTAGGCGATCCGAGCTGCACCTCGAACAAAGCATTAATAGCTGGACAACCAACAGTTCAACTGATTCATTAAATGCTTATCATTCAGACGCACACGTATAAGGCGCATTGAATATATTACCCTTTCATATGTACATCATTTAATGTATTACCCTCTCATATATACAGCCTCAAGGCTATAAATACATTGTACAATCCTCATTGTAGAGGGGACTTGGACTCCGAATCCAACCTGGGAATTTCTTGAGAGAACTTATAATCGAGAATTCCCAATCATTCAGCAATAAAACAACAGTGGACATAGGCCATTCTTATAAGGCTGAACCACTTTAAAATTCTTTGTCTCATTTATTTATCTGTGATTGAATTAAATTAGAGTGATCTAATTTTTTACATCAACAATAATTACAAAATGCTATTTTTACTGATTCATTTTGTATTTTTGCTCTCCAAAGTCATCGGCATATTTAGAAAAGTTGTCCCCGTACGTAAAATTGGTTGCAAAATGCAACCATTTTTTCCTACTCCGGAAGTGACAAAACTAAACTCATGCTGCTGCGTCACTTCACTTGCCACGCGAGCCTTGTCATTTTTATTTTTTTCATTCTTCCCACGGTACTTACCGTGGGAGCACTGTTTTACTTATTGTCTTAGATCAAATCAAATGCGCCGTAGGAGCACTATTTTTCTTATTGCGTTATATCAAACCAACCTTTTTGAGGGGGGAGGGGGGGGGGGGGGGGGGCAATACAAATAAATTCGAGCATTTTTAGTTTTGAAAAATCCATATATGCCATTGGAGATAGTCTTTAATAAATAAGCAAATGACATTTTTAATTTGGGTTATGAATGAATTTAATATTGTAATGACCAATGCTAGGGAGACTTAATTTTTGGATCTAATTTTGAGACAAAGTAATGTATTTTCACCACATTGAGTGTTGTATGTGGGTCACATGAGGTCCACCAATGTGATGATGACACATCACTGTGTCTAAAAACAAAGTACAAAAGATGCCTCTCACTATCATTGCTCTATTGTAACATGAGTTATTTAAACATTTATACCGGCTACCAAATTTGTCTTGTCTCTAATAAATGCATTACGTCCCTTCCTAATAGCTTCGGCGGGGTAGGTAACCTTTAGCCTCATTTCAACAATGCCTAATTCAATTGTAGGTGTGCTTCAAAATAAAAAGCTCAACGCTATTGAACATATACTAAAGAGTAATAACAAGATCCTCCTTTCTAAGGTGAAGTGACATTATTAATTTTGGATGAGCCATACCGTCACAGAAATAATTTATTAGTACCTTATGATTTATCGCTTACAATAATCAATCTCAAAGGGGATCTATCATTTATAATTTTAGCTAGTGCCCCAAGCTATTTTAATTATTAAAGCAATTATGTTAAAAACACACACACACACACACGCACACAAACATATATACATATTGTTATAATCATGTTATCTCTATTAAGTAACATACAATTATAAATTTTGTTATCATTTAATTATGATGCATGACCAATTTGACACAAAATATGTTTTAAAAGGGTAAATTTTTGCTGCCCATAACCACCGCCATTATTAATTATGTTATAAAAATATCTAAGAATGTGCTCGTACAGAAATGGGTGGACATTTTTGTTTTACCCACCTTTATCAAGCAAAAAAAAAAAAATTAAAAAATTTCCATAACAAATGGTCAAAATGTACATTGGAAAATGTACTTTAGGCAAACTTTAAAAGAAATTTCACAAGACAAATTTGATCAAGCAAACATAGTAAAAGTTAAAAGGATCATTACCTAATAAATTCTTTAAAAGTCTATTTATATATGATAAGTCCAAGCGATAATCTTGTTAGTATCTTAAACCCATAAACTTTTTAATTAATTAATGATAAGTCCAAACAATATAATTATAATTTTATCTATATTCATGTATTTACATTAATAATTATAACACACGTGGACATTGATTGAAAATATTGTTTTTAGCTTGTACTTATTGTTAATTTCTAAACATTCTAAGGATTTACCATGTTCTCTAAGTTAAAAAACATTAATTTCCTTTTCTATATTTGCAATTGTTTATTTGAAAAATGATATTGAGACATGATTTTGAGACTTAATTTTATGACATTCAACACATATTCGCATGTCATTAGAGGATACTTGAGTTGAATACTTTAAAGGGGAAAATACTTTTGGATCCCTCACAAACAAATTTTAAACAATAAAGAAATTTTAATAAATTTTAAACACTTAGAGTCACTAATTCTCTTATTGTAAAAGTCTATAATAATGACATAACAAATAAAATTAATATTAAATAATCTTTAAATATTTACAAATTATCAACAAAAAAACCAAATAATAAATTGTCCACTTTAAAAGGGTCCACTCAAAATATCTTTTAAGTGATGCACAAATATCGATCGCATATCACCAACTTAAGGTTCCAAAATGATATCTCCTTAATGGTATATTTTTATATATGAAATACCTCCTAATATCTTTCACTATATCTATAAAGCAACACACATCCTAAAAGTAGCTTTTTCATCCCCCATGGGAATTATCTGAAAGAATCAATGTTATTATTCTTCTGTTTTCCTTGAAAAGTTACTTCAACTAACTAAAAGCCTTTTGCTTTTCTAAATCTCTTTTTGAGGTCAATTTCACCTGGAGTACGGATCAAATTGGAATAACAGTGGGAGAATAGTTAAATGCATCTTAAGTATTACACTAGAAATTTAAGCACTATAAAAAGTGTCACTGAGAATAATAAATATGACAATAGGTTATTATTAGGTGTTAATGCAATATGGAGTGTGGAGTGCTATCTTCCTCTTGTTCTTTTTTCAAAGGTTAATGCATAAAATAATACGAGTACTGTTTTCTAATATTTTTTCAGACAAACAGTATTTATTCATCGAATATAACAAAGGCTATCCTAATCAACTTATACAAGGGTCAAAGTAATCATTCTATTTATTTCCTCGATTTGACAAATAGACAAAGTAGAGAGAGAGAGAGTTGATAATACAGTCCAACAGTGGCATTACTGCAATTAAATTGCAGATATTGACTTAATTGCTGACGCAGACAGAAAATTCCAAAGACTAACCTCACACGTTTTGTAGTTCTTTACCAGATGACATATTCTCCCCCTTTTAACCCCTCACACTACTTCTCCTCATCTCATCACACACACCCTGCTCACGTTTTTTGTTTTTCTTTCTTCAATACAAATATTAATTGTGGATTTTAGGTTACCTGGTTTTCCGACCTAACCTCGCCGGGATACCACATGGGAAGGTAAGGCATGGGGTGCGTTCTCGCCAAGAGAGCCGCCGGAGATTCCCGCCGGAGATCCAGTCCATCTTCGCCGCCTCCTCAACCGACCGTCCAACAAATTCCTGACGCCGTTACGTCAACGAACAACGGACTCGAGATCCGTCACGACGACGACGTATCAGCGCCGGAACTCCGCCGAAGGTACAGTCTGAAAACCACACAAGGATGGCCGACGTGGTTATGCGCCGTCGCTGGCGACGCCATCAAAGATTGGACTCCTCGCCGTGCCAACACATTCGAAAAAATCGATAAGGTAAAAAAAAAAAAAATCTAACATATACATATAAGATATTATATTATACATACACATGAGATGAGATTTATATTTTATTGTTGTTGATTAGATTGGGCAAGGGACGTATAGCAATGTGTATAAAGCGAGAGATCTGATAACGGGGAAAATAGTGGCATTGAAGAAAGTTAGGTTTGATAATTTGGAGACGGAGAGTGTGAAGTTTATGGCAAGAGAAATACTTGTTTTGAAAAAGCTAAATCATCCAAATGTAATTAAGCTTGAAGGATTGGTTACATCAAGGATGTCTTGCAGTCTTTACCTTGTTTTTGAATATATGGACCATGATCTCTCTGGCCTCACTGCTGTGCAAGGCGTTAAATTTACAGAGCCTCAGGTAAATGTTTTTGTTATGTCATTTTTAACCAGTTTTTATATGGATTTTGGTTTGTGCTTGTTGGAGGAAAACAATATTTGGTTTACCTTGCTTTTGGAAGCAAGAAGCCAAAGTAAAGTGCGGTGCCACTATACGAGAAACGCTAATCACCAAAATTATTTTTTACTATTATATTATTTTTAGAAATAAAATTGAAATTAAGTTATTTCCATATAACTAATGGCCGTTTGGTTATGTATTCAGAAAACTCGATTGAAATACTGTTTTTAATTCTAATTTTAAAATTAAGCTTCTTGTGTTTATAAATATTTGTGTGCATTTGGTAAACTTGTTTTTAAATACAATTTTTTAAATTTCTACAAAATTGGCAAAAATGTATCATGTGTATTTATATTATGCATATATGCGTCTGTGTCTGTATATATACACACACACACACACACATATATATATATCTATATATATATATATATAAGGCTCACCTACATCACACTCTAGTTCTAGGTCCTAAAACTTATTTTTTTTGAATTTATTATTTTTCTCTTGAAATTAACATGCCAATCAACTCATGTTCAAAAAATTAGGTTAAAATACATTTTGTAGCTATGTTTTTTTTTAAAAAAAAGTTAGGTTAAAATACATTTTGTAGCTAGAATTTTGTGGATTTTTTAAAAATAGCTACAAAATGTATTTTAACCTAACTTTTTGAATTTCAACAGTTTTTTTTACAAAATGTATTTTAACCTAACTTTTTGAATTTCATCAGTTTTTTTTTTATAAAAAAAATAGCTACAAAATATGTTTTAACCTAATTTTTTGAATATGGGTTGATTGAAAGGTTAATTTCAAGAGAGAAATAAAAAATTTTGAAAAAAAATATTTTACGGCCTAAAATTAGGTGTGATGTAGGTGAGCCTTCCTCACTCTCTCTCTCTCTTTATATATATATATATATGTCTATATTATGATATTGTATATATAATCCACAATAAAATTATATTTGTTGATGTCTAAATTTGGAGTATATATTTGAGGATTGATCTTAGCTTTAGTTACCAAATTTATAATTATAGATACAAGAAATAAAGAAAATAGAAAAGGACATAAGAGATTTTTACGTGGTTCAATTAAAAAAGGGAGCCTACATCTACGGGGTAATGTTACTAATTTTTAGGGTTTTGCTTCTGTCTCTTGGTTACAATATTTAGGGTTTAGCACAAAGCGTATGTGCTTGTGCCTTTTTTCCCCCCTCAGCTGGGGGTAGTAGCATATTTATAGTAAGTAGAAGTTCAAGAGATGGAACGCCTTTATAATTTCAGGCATCGACACCTTTACACACTAATACGTAACTGGACATCATTCACGTGCATGTTCGTTGATATGCCCTATATGTACCCCACAGCTCAGAGACATCAACCTCCGCCAGGGAGACGGCCGAGGTTAAAAGGGCCCCAGATTGGCGACCAACGGTCTCGTCCTAAGCAAGGTCGGCAATGGCCGACGTTACTAGTTGCCACACATACAGACAACAGCTGAGGTCTTCGTGATCCATGGAGATGGTAATCCATCAGGTCGGCCGGAGCTGACATCACGCCTACATCATACATCAACCTCGGCTGGGTGTGAGCCGAGGAAACAGGGACTGCGCAATCATCGTAATTAGCCTCGGCTGGGAACCAGCCGACGTTCGAACTACTGCACTATTACCTCGGCCCAGGCCGACATCACAACTCCACCTGCCTTACCTCGGCTCAGCTGCTGAGCCGAGATCATCGCAGATAACCTCTGATTAGGCAGTTGCCAGACTTCACCAACCTCGTACTCTTCCAGGCCGAGGTTGGTATCACCCGAGGACATTCGAGCTTTTACACGTTCGTGTATAACTTGGAATACGTGGACAAATCTGTTATAACCGAATTATTCCCTCCACGTGAGGGAATATTGAGGTCATCATTACTTAGTTGAGATCAACCAGGTGTCACTCTCATACTGGCTCGGTGCTCATGCACATGTTCATTGCATGCTTGGGGGGTGCATTACACCCCCAAGCACTATATATAGAGGTCATCCTCTACCTTGTAAAGGGATAAAAAAATAACAACCCTAGCTGAAACTCTGTCCAATTATACTGTAGAGAGAGAAAGCTTGAGAGAATGTATCCATGGCCGTTAGTGCCTTATTCCGGTGACCTTATTCACCCACTTGCACAGTGGACGTAGGCCTAATTGGCTGAACCACTTATATATTGGTGTTCATCCTTTTCTTCTCATCTTAATCTCTTATATTTAGTATATACTTGAGCTGCCATTGTTATCACTTATTTGAGCTTATATATATTGTTATCACTTATTTGAGCTTACAAACACCTTGAAGGGTGGTGCAATTTCCAGCATCATCATTCATGGTGACTGTTGAGTACTCCACGTGTCTTTTCATCTAACTGATGGTTCACATTCCTTGTTGTGGTCGGCTGGGCGGCCGACCAGAAGCTGCTGGGGCCGATAAGATATGGTGTACTTGTAGTAGAAAGTCAAATGATTATGTGGACAGGTGTTGCTAGCTCATTGGTCCACGTAGCTTAATGAATTTAGGCTACAACAAAAGCCCCCAATACTTCATATTTGAAGGATTAACGAAAGAATGGAGTATTCGTTTCAAACACTGTTCGGTACCCTGGAAAGGTGTTGGTCGGCGGCCGACCTCAAGGACTTGTAATTTTTCGCTAGGTCATACGAAGGTGGTGGAAATTTTGTAAATAACTTGAAAAATAGGGAACCGTCTGAGGGTACGCTAGTCTTTTTGGCGTTGAGGGATATGGGACGCCGTCGATATCCTAAACGTTGGTACATTTAATCATTTCAAATCCCGGATTTCAAAAGCGATCATTATACCTATAAAAGGTTTGCTTCTCCCTCCATTTTTTTCCCACTCTGCAACTTCGAACTCTTTCATCCATTGTTGCTTTCTCTTTTTACTGCCTTAAGGATTTCAACTGGTTGCTGCTACTGTAAGAAGCCTTTTTTTCTAGAATTAGTAAGATGATTTATACTATAAATGAGAGTTCTGTGGAGGAGTTTAGGGAAAGACAGAAAATTCCATCTTGGGTAACTACGGAGTTAGTTTCTGATTCTTGCGATTTATGTGCTTCAAGTGAAGTCCATTGGTTGCCAACAATTCTTATAGCTGAGTGCGGCGTCACTTTCCCGCCAAATAATTTGTTTCTTGAATTTTGTCAATACTTTGACGTGGTCCTAGCTCAGGTGGCTCCAAATAGCTTGAGGGTGGTTAATGGAGTTAACCGCCTTAATGAAATACATGGGACTCACACAGGAGTAACTGAGCTCATGTATTGCTATAGCTAGGGGATCATTGGTGACAACATTTATTATTTGAAGACACGATATTTCAACACATATCTTATGGTGAATTTACCCGACTCCAATAAGGATTATTGGGAGTACGAAATTGTAGTTAAAAAGTGGCAGTATGCCCCTCTTCCTGAGGGTGCAAAATTCACTGAGTCAAAGATGCCTTCAGGAAGGGCGAGGCATAGGTCGACACTTCAATTATTTCATATATTTTCTTTGTATTAGCTTTTCCTCTATTGATTTGTTGATCCTCATCTTCACGTTTGTTTTTTGCAGAAAGAAGGAAGAAGGACTGCCAACCTGATTCTGAAGTCAATTTCGTTGATTTAAAGTATATCAGGTCTATCCAACAAAGGATAGGAGAAGCCCATCCGAGTTCCATCACCTCTTTTGTAGCTCGGCATACAGAAGACATTCTAATAGCCTCCATAAATTTGGATGAGCCGAACTCGTCTTCATCTGTTACTGCCTTTAAATCCCCTTTTCAAGAAGAGGGAAACACTGCTTTTGGAGGAACCTTCTCCTCTTTTGAATTCATAGACTTATCCATTATTCCAGTTACCCTTTCCCTTTCTTGACAAGATGGCTAAGAGGAAGATCCCAAACCTGCTTGTTGGAGTCATATCTCCCCCTTCTGCCGAGAAGAAGAAAGGCGCTGGTGAAGGTGGTTCCAAGCTCCCAGTGGTGGTGGCGCCCGACGAGGTGAAAAGCGTGAAACCTCAGTATAAGAGATTAAGGAAGGGCCCTGCTGATAGGTAGGAGTTGGTGAAGAAAACCTAGGTCGACCATGCCTCAGTTGATGATGCTTCTGTGGCAGTGAACCTTGATTTGGCAAGGGGTTGATAGGTTCTGGAGTCTTGCTAGTAGGGATGGCAACGGGGCGGTTTGGGGCGAGTTTTTAAAAATCTTAATTCGCCTCATTTAATAAACGCGGCGTGGCGGTTTTTATTTGAATTAACTCCTAACTCGCCCCATTTAGTAAACGGGGCGGGTCAGGACTGCTACGGTCGGGTTAATTTTAAAAATAGTAAAATTAAAAATATTACATTATATTCTTAGAGGTCTACAATGGTTCGTATTCCAATATGTGAGATTGTACCCCAATTGTCAATTCATGTTTTTAAGTAGATCTTTTACAAAATTAACATATAAAGGTTTTTTTAGTGTGTGTGTATATATATATATAGTTTAATTCTAATTGACATACATATAAATTGTATTTCTATATGCATAAGTTAAATGGGACGAGGCGGTTTTATTTAAGCTTAACTCCTGACCCGCCCCATTTAATAAACGGATTTTTTTTTAAATCCATACCCGCCCCTAATTCATTAATCGGGTTTTAAAACCCGCCCCATTAGGGTCGGGGCTCCTACGGGTCGGGTTAAATTGCCATCCCTACTTGCTAGCTGACAGGTCTGTTGCTGCTCCTCTTGTCTCGGGCAAGGTTGCTGGAGAGGGCCAACCACAATTTGGCTTTAGTGAGTTTCCTAACTCACAACCTTGTATATCTGGTCGGCACTTTTACCATAATACTTGACTGATTAATCTTGTTATCCTCTGAAATTTGCAGTTCTTAGTAGATTATGACTAGATTTTAACGAGGGATGACCAGCTTAGAGAGTCATCAGTTAATGTTGAAGCTGCCTTCAAAGGCCTGAGGAACTCCTTGGATGCCACAAAAAAGGTCCATGTGAAAGATTAAGAGAAGTGGCGGAGCTTGCTAGATACTGCCAAGAAGGCGAAGAAGGATGCCGAGAAGGCTGCTGCAGATGCTGCTAAGGCTATTACTGACGCCGAGAGGATGTACCAGGACTTGAAGGCCAAACTGAAAAAGGGAGAAGGAGGATGCTTACACCCGTGGTTGGGACAAGGTCTTTGCAACTGCAGCCGTGCAAATTGAGTACTTCAAGGAGACCTTCTTCAAAGAAGGTTGGGGTGCTGCCCTTAAGCAAGTCGACGCAGCAGCCGATTTAGATCTTTTTCAGCAGTTTAATCCTTGTACTCCTCTCATCATTGACAAGGAAATGGAAGATGAAGAGGGGACTGCTGAGTCCTCCATGGTACTACCTTAGACGGCGGTGGTGGCTGCTAGGACTAAAGATGAGGTGGTCTAAGACAAGGAGTAGGTGTAAACACCTTCGAATTGTGACGTAACTATACGTCAATGGCCAAAAACTGAAACAAACACCAATTCTAGATAGAGAAACTAAAAATTTCTTATATTTCAGATCAAAGCTATCTCCAAATGAGGAGTACATGGGTATTTATTGGTGGGATATTACTTGCTAGCCAAGTAATTACCTAAAAGACTAAAAAGGATAACCAATTACAAAAATATACCCAATTAATTCCAAACATGCTTGGAGACCAATTAAAAGAAATAAAATAAAATAAAAGAAATAAAATGAAAGAACAACTAATAAGAAATACTAAAATTACAAATAAACTAAAATAAACCCATTTCCATCATTCTCCCCAACTTCAAAAAAGTTCGTCCTCGAACTTGAAGTGTAAGCTGCAATGCGGTGAGGCCTCCTTCCATGAATTCTTCAATTTGATACGGGAGGCGTCCTCGTACGCGACTCGCATGCCTACTTTCAAGAAACTCAAGAAATATAGGCAAGAAATGCAAGGGTTTGGTTTTCTTAATTTTCTTTCGTTGTCGAGGGACTCGAGGGTTTCTGGATTTTGGTCGAGGGAGGCGGGAATTGCACCAGAGCCGAGGGAGGAATTTTCGACCAGGGGCCGACATGAATTTTTTGTCCATCATTGTGTGCTAAATTTTCGGGAATGGCCGCCATTCTGGGTCTTCGGGGAATTGATTCCGGTGGATCATTTGTGGTTGGTGAAATTTTAGGAGAGAGGAGTTCGAAGAGAAGATCAAATATCTTGTTGAATTCTAGGGTTTGTTGATCCATCTTGTGCCGACCAAATCAATCCCCCAGATGGCAAAAGGCCAAGGGGAAGTGATTGGCGTCAGAATAGTCCCGTATGGTGGCGAACTTTTAGCATTTGTCACACATTCTAATGCATGAAGCACAGTCTGCCTTCATAGTTGACCAGTAATACCCTTGCATGGACACTAGTCATACCAATGATCGTCATGCCGAATGAGCTCAACTGGATCCTTCGAGCACTTCTTCAATCAGGTTTCGTACCTCAGTGGTGTGGATGCATTGGAGCAAGGAAACGGTGAATCCTCTTTTGTACAAGACTCCTCCTTTTAGTACATAGCTGGCTGCTTTTTACCTTAACGTCCTTGCTTCCTTTGGGTTCTCGGGCAGAGATCCATTTTCAAATTAAGCTGACATTCTCTTCCTGGATGCTTCTGCTTGCCAAGATTTCCATAGGAATGGTCCTCCTTAATTTTGTTCTAGTTGCTGAAGCCGAGCAAGTGCATAAGCTCGGGCATTCTCAACTCTTGGTATTTTGACCATTCTGACCGCCAAAAATTGGAGATGGTGCTTTGAGTTTTGATCAGATATCTCGTCATTAACTTGCCTTTGACTTCGTATATCCCTAGCACTTGATTTACGATCAGTTGGGAATCACTGTGAGCGATGATTTGCTCGGCACCCATTGGAGACTTGGAATTGAAAACGAAGTGCATACGTCTATATCATTGGGGGCGTTGATAATCAGCCCTGCTCCACTTGCTGGTGGCACACGAAGATCCGTCTACATATAGTTTCCATACAAGTTTTTCTTCATTAAAGCTTTCTTCGCTCAAAGATCCCTATTTGGACAACTTCTGGCTCTGCTTCAGATACTGTTTGGCGACTTCTCGTGCGGTGGATGTCTCCGGTTTGCCCATTTTAGAATCATCTTCTGGGAAAGTCTGCTGGGCTTGGTTTGGCATTGAGTTTTCTTCGAAGGAAGTCTGCTCGGCCATTTGTCGGCTGCCTTTTCTTTGTAAGTGAACTCTGCTGAAGTCTACCACTGCTTGACCTTTCAACGTTGTTCTGGGCTCAGAGAGTATATTATACTCTCCTAGTTCCACTGCCCAAGCCATCAACCTTTTTGACTATTTTGGTTTATAGATAGCTTGACGCAATGGTAGGTCTGTATATACCTCAATGGTATGTGCCTGAAAATAGTCATTCTTATTGATGCTTCAATGAGAGCCAAAGTCAATTTTTCCAAGCGAAGGTATCAAATTTTTGCTCCCCTGAAGGTCTTACCAGTGTAGTATATTGGCTTTTGAACTCCGTTCTCTAATCGGATGATGTCCAAGTTGACCGCCGACTCAGATACAACTAAGTATAAGTACAACCTTTTCCCCACGAGTGGTCGGGGTAATAGTGGTGGAGATCCCAAATACTTCTTCAACTCCAGGAAAGCATTTTCACATTCTTCATTCCTTTTAAAGGTTTTTCGTAATACCTTGAAGAACGGTAGGCACTTGTCAGTAGCTCGGGAGACTAACCGGTTAAGTGCAGCTACTCTTCCTGTCAACTTTTGCACATCTTTCTTACATGAGAGAGATTGCATATCGTTCTACGCCTTAATCTTATCCGGATTGTCTTCAATTTCCCTTTGATTTACTATGAATCCAATGAACATTCCTTCTTGTACGCCGAACACACATTTGGTTGGATTGAGTTTTCATCCGATGCTTCCCAAGTTGATCAAATGTCTGACCCAAGTGTTTGATGTGGTCGGCAGCTATCATGTCATCCACATAAACTTCCATATTCTTGCCAATTTGCTATTCAAAAATATTATTATTCACCAGTCTCTGGTATGTTGCTCCAGCGTTTTTAAGCTGAAAGGGCATAACGTTGTAATAGTAAGTACCTTGGCTGGTGATGAATGACGTTTTTTCCCTGTCGTCCGGCTTCATCTTGATTTGGTTGTACCGTGAGTAGGCATCCATGAAGTTGAGTAAATTATGCTCGGCTGTAGCGTCAATCAACTGATCGATTCTTGGCAAGGAAAAATGATCCTTTGGACAGTCCTTATTAAGGTCCGTAAAGTCAACGCACATGCGCCATTTGTTCTTTTTTTTTTCTCACCATTACTACGTTGGCCAACCAATTTGGGTATTTGACATCTTCGATGAATTTCGCATTCTGCAAATTGTCCACCTTTTCTTGGATAGTCATGTTATTTTCAGGACTGAATACTCGCCATTCTGCTTGTTTGCTTGGTGTCTTTGGTGATGTTTCAACTCATGACATATTCCGGGTCGATTCCTGGCATGTCTTCATGGCTCCATGCGAATACACTCTTCCACTCTTTAGGGAACTTGATTAATTCCTTTTGGAGGGCTGGTTCTAGGGTTGAGCCAATCTGTGTGATTTTTTCTGATTTTTCGTCATCCAGGACAATCGTTTCAGTGGCCTCCACAACCTGTCCTTTAACCAAATCAGCCCCTTCGCGGGGATATAAAGTCTCAATCTGGTAGGTGGTGGTGATCTTCTCCGCTTCTTCCTGGTTGGCTGAAGTATAATAACATTCTCTAGCTTCAATTTGGTTTCCCTTCACAACGTCGACCTCATAATGCGTGGAGAATTTCAAATATTGATGGACAGTGGACGGTATTGCTTCAAATTTTTTCAAGCCGACTCTCTTGAGGATCATGATTGGATGTTTTTGTCTAAAACAAAGAAACAGATCCTTTCAGTCCTGCTAGCAGGCCAAGTGCCGATTAGAACCTCTAATTTATCAGTTCCTAAGGGGTATACTTTTTCTCCCGAGAAGCCTATCAGGGCCTGTGATAAGGTTCCAACTTGTCACGTAATTCCAAACCGTGGAAACAATTGTAGAACATAACATCGGCGGAACTGCCATTGTTTACTAGGATTCTGGCCTCCCTTGGTTCGTGTACTCTCAAAGTGACGACCAACGGATCATCATGAGGGTAGAGTAACCAATTACCAATTTGTCTTTGTTCACCTTTCTTGGGCGATCATCAACTTCATCAGATAAGTTGATTTGCCGAATATATGAACAGGCCTTGGCCTTATTCAAATAGGCTTTTCGCTCGGTTGCCTCATCACCACTACCAGCGTCTCCTCCAGTAATGAAATGGCAGCCAAAAAATATCATTTTTATATCAAGTTTAGGTTCTCGGGGTTTCTTCGGCAGATCTGGATCATCTTTTGAATCATCATCCCGACCTTTCTTCTTGTCATCTCTGCTTTTGCGAAGAGATTCTGATCGTATTCTGGAATCTCGTCCCCCCGTTCGATCGACGAACTTAGACAGTTTGCCAGAACATATGAGATTTTCGATTTTATTTTTCAGGGCAATACAATTGTCTGTGATATGCTCGTGATTGGTCTTGTCCCTCATGTTAGGTGGGGACTTCAACTTCCCTGGCCATTTGAAATTCCTACTTCCTTTGATCTCATCTAGAATATGATGCACGCCAACACTGAGAGGAGTGTATTCATCGTACTTCTTAGGTTTTTTGACCTTCCTATCTTTTTTGCTTCTTTTTATCAGAACTCTTATGACTGTCGACTTTAGCACCTGGGACTTGCTTGGTGGCCATAGCGTCCTCGGCGTTCATGATTTTGCTAACTTTATCCATTAACTTAGTCATGGTTTTAGGGGAGTCTTTCGCCAGTGCATAATACAACTTCTCGGGGAGTAGTCCACTCATTAAAGCAGTAATAATAGTATTTTCTTCTTAATCCACTACCTCTAGCTTTTCACTGTTAAAACGGGTTATGTACTAACGAGTAGTTTCCCTTGGTCGCTGACAGACGCTCAATAAATAAGCTACTCTTTTGATGGGTTTGGCCCCAAAGCAGAAGTTGCTGATGAATAGCTCGGCCAGCTATTGGAAGCTAGAGATTTGTTCTCGGGGCAGCTTATTGTACCAAATCTGAGCCCACTCAGTAATGGTACTTGAGAATGCACGACAGCGCATCTCATCTGGGACTGAATAAATGTCAGCTGTTGCCTGGTATTGTTTTACGTGAAGGATGGGGTCAGTCTTACCATCAGATTTAGGAGTAATTACAGGAGGCTTGAACTTGGCCGGCATGGGGAAATCCATGATAGTTGGAACAAAGGGTGATCCCTTCACAAAACTCCTCTGCAATGGGTTTTTAGACTTGGCTATTTCCCCCAGACAGTCTTCCAATCGTTTGATCGATCCTTTCCAAGGATGGTCTGCTCGATTAGTTTTGACTGAGGCCTCTCTAGCGGCTCTGTCGTGCGTTCGTGTTGAGCTTTCTTCCTGAGAAGTCTGCTGGGCTTGCGCGGATCCTCGTATGCTAACTCTAGATCGAACAGATCCTTCTCGGCGATCTCGTGATCTAGAGTGTTCCCTATGGTGGCCTCTATTTGCTCGGGAACCTAGGCGATCGAAAGCAGAGGCTTTACTCAACCTTTCTAGGGCGCTCAATCGTTCTTGAGTGAAAGATCGGCCATCGTAGTATTCAGTAGATCTGACAGAAGAGGTCACCCTAGGGCAGTAAGTTCGATCTTGTAAAGATCCGGAATATCTGGAACGACTTCTATCATTTGTAAGAGGTGGAGGTGACATTTCCCTCCTGAAAGATGGGGAAGTAGTGGGTTAGACTTGAAGCTTCTGAGTAAGCTGTCGTACGGTTTCTTGCATTGCTTCTTGCCTCTTGGCGATGTTGAGTAGAATTCCTTATAGATCTCCTACACCATGAGGAGCAGAAGGACTGAAAGTATTGCATCCAGCAAGACTGTCGTATTGCTACATACGGCGCTAATCTGTTGATGTCTAAATTTGGAGTATATATTTGAGGATTGATCTTAGCTTTAGTTACCAAATTTATAATCATAGATACAAGAAAGAAAATGGAGAAGGACATAAGATATTTTTACATGGTTCAGCGCAAGAAGGGAGCCTAAATATATGAGGTAATGCCACTAATGAATTAGGGTTATGCTTTAGTCTTTTGGTTACTATATTTAGGGTTTAGTACAAAACGTATGTGTTTGTGTCCCCCCCCCCCCCCCCCCCCCCCCAAAAAAAAAGCTGGGGGTAGTAGCATATTTATAGTAAATAGAAGTTTAAGAGATGGAATGCCTTTATAACTTCAGGCGTTTACACCTTTACACGATAATATGTAGCTGGACATCATTCACGCGCATGTGCATGGTGAATATTAAGTACTCCACGTGTTCTTTTTATCTAACTGATGGTTCACATTCCTGGTTGTGATCGGCTGAGCGGCCGACCAGATGCTGTTGGGCCGACCATGTGTACCAGTAGTAGAGAGTCAAATGGTTATGTGGACAGGTATCACTAGCTCATTGGTCCACGTAGCCTAATGAATTTAGGCTACAATAATATACATACATGAATTGATAATATTTTTAAAACATCTGTACTATATGTATATTTTATATTATTTCATACATTAATAATACATGTATAAAATTATATATAAGTATCATATATCTATTTCATACATTAATAATACATGTATAAAACTATATATAAGTATTATATATCTATTGATAATATAATTTAACATATGGATATTAGTATATTAAATAATTTAATAAAGTATAAATATATGTAATTTTGTGTACATGTACATATATATTTTTTTTTTTATAAGAATTACACACATATTAATGTATTATGTATGTATATTATATATTAAGGTATAAATGCATAAAAATATTAAGAAAGAATAATTTTGAGTTCAAAAATAAAAAAAATAGAATTTAGAAAGCACCTTTTTGCTGTTTTCTGAAATACCTGATTATAACATAAAAATATAATAATTCAGTATTTAAATGTGCCAAATGCAAATTTTTATCGGAATTGTATTTCACAGAAAACAGAATTAGAGTTGCAAACCAAAATAGCCCTAAGGTTCTAAAATGTATGCCTCTTTATTATGCTATCGGATTCATATGCCTCGGATTTACAAATATACAGCCTTGTCTAAGTCTTATTATCTTCGACTCTTTTTCTTTCCTTTTCTTCAACTCTTGTTAGTTCTTCTTTTATCCAATTAAGTACGGCCCTGTTTGGTTGCGCAAATAGTTTGATTATGTAAATTGGTTCATTGTGAATTAGTGAATTATAAATGAGTGATTTTGAAATGAGTTAAATCCAATTTTACGCAATGTTTGATAATTTGAAATTGATGTTAAAGTTCTATGAGAAAAAGAGATAAAAACAAATTTAGAAAGAGAAGGGGAGGGGGGAAGGAAGGGAAAGAGAGAGGGGAGCATGCACTTTAGGCGACTCCTATTTCAAATGAATGCATTTCACGTTTTGGTGAAATGATCCAATTTGAGATTTTGCACATGAGCTAAAATTGGACAATTAATGAATCATTTCATTAATGAAAACAAACAAAATTAATGGGTCAATTTGTAAATGGACCAATTTATGAAGGGGAAAGTACTCTTAGGTCCCTCGCAAACAAATTTTAAACACTAAAGGAATTTTGACAAATTTTAAACACTTGGGTACACTAATTCTCTTCTTATAGAAGTCCACACTAGTGGCATAACAAGTGTATCTAATAGCAAATTATCCTTAAATGTTTAAAAATTGTCAATAAGGGACCTAAGTGTAAAATGCCCATTTATTAATGAGCTAATTTACAATTTTGGCACAACCAGACGGGGCCTACATGTATGTACACTATGTTCGATTGAGTATATTATTCACACACACATGTATGTATTGACTATATATACTTGAAAAGACCAGAATACTCATCTTATTGGCACAACACTTTTAATAAATGAGTCAAACTTGATGTAGTTTTTTTCAAAGGCGAGGAGAATGGTGCATATGCATGGTGTCCCTTTGGGCTATTAACTAAGAGAGAAAATTATTTTAATTGTAGTTTTGATTTCACAAGTTATGAATTACCCTTTTTGTCTTTTTTTTTTCTTTTTAAGGGTTAGTTGGTGACCAAAGTTACCCTTTTGCTATGCATACCATTTTAGCTTCTTTGTGAACATTTAAGGCGCGGCGCATTAGAGTTAAATTGTTTAAGTTGGTCGCTCTCTACCCCTCTCTTTGTGACAGATTATAGAATGTGGCGATGCTACACTAATTATTGTGTTAGTATATTGATTACGGATTTTTTGGGGTAATGATATCCATGCTAGTTCTTTTTATATTATATTGGTGATTTTCTTTTAAGTTCAGGATTACGCCGCGCCTCACCCGAGCACAATGTCTCAAATCTGCCTTGTGCCTATTTAAACATTATTTGTAATAGATATGAAAGACATATTTCCATCGATATATAACTAAAATGATGTGTATTGGTAGTAAACATCATCCCAATGTTACTTAACAGTAGTTGTACAATTGCAACTATCTCGATATAACGATCCAAATTGATTCCAAAATGATGCGACCATACAACTGTCCTTGGCCGAATCAACGTGAACCAATCCAACAGTTTATATCACTCCTTGGGCGTGTATTGCATTTGGTCATGTGTAGTCATTGCTGATCGTAGTCAATTAGGCTCGTATTTCTCCTTGTGATGATGCTTATGTGAGAAGTGCAAAATATTTCTCTAAAACGCCTAGTGCGTCCTAAACGCTCAACCGAAGTTTTGCACACGTGCATATGCGCGGATGGTGCACCATCCTTGGCGTTAGGGTGTATGCTAATAGCATTGATGCAAATAAATATGAGAGGGGCATTCTTTTACTTTTTCGTTTTGGTCACACCTGTCCCCGAAATAACCAACGGAAGGTTCTCACCTTGTCCTCGACATTGTTCTTTGACGATGTTCCTTGGGCGAAAGGGGCCTCCATTCTCTTTCTTTCGTTAATCGTTCCAATCAGGACACCCGACCCAACCGTTGGTTCGTTTCGTCCTCCTAGGGAATTAAGGCGGTTATAGTCGAACTGGTTGATTTTTGTTTACCTAAGAGTTCGTTAGCGAATTCCGACTCGGTCTCACTCGTTTTGTTGGATGATCTTGAGGATTTTCCCTCAAATTAGATTATTGGATCGTCGTACTGGAAGTAATGATAACGTAATGCATGGAAATGATAACATAATGCATAGGTCATTAGAAGGAGTTCCGATAGAAAGACTTGTCGGAAATTGCCGGTTGGATTGGTCTAACCAAACATAGTTGTCAAATGCGCGCCTAGGTGCAAGGGGCACCTATAGGCGCACACCTAGGCGTGCCTGGTTAAAGTTGCCTTATTCTAAAAAATTTATTTTTTTAAACTTTTTTTTTTCATGTTCTTTTGGTTTTGTTCCTTCTTTGCTTCATTGTCCTCTTTAGGTCTTTTTTTTATTTCTTCTTCATGCTATTTTTCTTGAGCTCTTTTCCATTTTGTAATTTACGGTTCTGCTCATCTTTTTTCCTTCACCTTTTCCGTTATTTTCTTGCTTTTCTCTTTTTCCTTTTTGATGCTCTGTTTTGTGTGTTGCGACAGCATTTGAACAAAAAAACCAAATATTTCTTTCATTTTCATGAATTTTTTATGCTTCTTTTTATGCTTAGAAAAGAGTGGGCAAAATGACGCCATATTTCTTTTTGAAAGTTGAATTAATTGATTGATATTTACGCTCATTTGTTGGTATTTTAGTTTTGTTCTCAGACTCGTACTTATTGGCCGTGGTTGTCTTTTTATTTATTTTAAGACTTGTAATTGTTTGATAGTTTCAAGTTTATTATTACGTAAATATATTTTTTATATATCGAATCTGAATTTTTTTATGTAATTTATTTTGACCATAAATCATCTTAAGAAGTTTTACATTTAAATATATGGGCAATTAACCCTTGGCACCTTGGTGTGCCTTGTTCCGTAATCCATTAAAATTTAATTTTATATGGATTATGCATTAAATCAAAGATGTATATCTATATAAATTATTAGTGATGGTATGGATTAATAACATTACTATATATGTAATACATAAATAAAATACGTTTTTTTGTATTTTTTATAAAAGTGCGTGTTACTTCAATTAGGCGCACGCCTCGCCTTGCGCCTAGGCTCTATTTGCGCCTTGGTGCACCTTAAACAACTATGCAACCAAGAAAGGCATGGGAGTCTTTGGGCATTGCTTGGGCAGAGTTAAGTAAAGACTAGCTACCTAGAAAGATCCCTCATTGCACACTTTATATATATATATATTGCTGTCTCCATCCATTTTTTTAGTTGGATATTATAGATAATCTAGTGAGATTTAGAAGGTACCATTATTGTTGTCATGAGGGATGCCAAACATGTGTGACAAGACTCATGATCTTGCTAATGCTATCTCCTTTTAGAATAAGTTAGCAGTCTAGCCTCTCCTGCATTTGCCCTTCTTTTTAGTTTTACTGCTTAATATAACATGTTTCTATGTTTTCTGAGCTGTATACATTATACAATAACATTCAAAACTATTGTATTCACATATATTTCCGTTCCAGGTCAAGTGCTATATGAAACAATTACTCTCAGGCCTTGAACATTGCCACAAGAATGGTGTCCTTCACCGTGATATCAAGGGCTCCAATTTGCTTATTGACAATCAAGGAATTCTGAAGATAGCTGATTTTGGATTGGCTTCATTCTATGATCCTCAACACAAGCAGCCCATGACTAGTCGTGTTGTCACCCTGTGGTACCGTCCCCCAGAGCTTCTTCTTGGTGCTGTTTATTATGGTGTTGGTGTTGACCTTTGGAGTGCTGGCTGCATTTTGGCTGAATTACTTTCTGGCAAACCAATCATGCCTGGACGGACAGAGGTACTTTTTATTCGTTTGATGTATTTACTCGATAAAATTTAATTCTGACCTATAATGAAATTGTCTTGTATGGACTTGGCATGAGGCGATACGAATTAATCTGTTTGTTATTTCCTGTTGGAGTTTATAGTGGTCTGGTTTAATTTATTCATTTTTAGAATCTTTTTGCTGGTTAGGTGGAGCAACTGCACAAGATATTTAAGTTATGCGGGTCCCCTTCTGAGGAATATTGGAAGAAATCACGGCTGCCAAATGCGACCCTTTTCAAACCACAGCAGCCATACAAGCGTTGTGTGGCGGAGACCTTTAAGGACTTTCCAAGTTCTTCTCTCCCTTTGATTGAAAGTCTTCTTGCAATTAACCCTGACGAGCGAGGCTCTGCCACTGCTGCTCTAAACAGTGAAGTGAGTAGTCTTTGGTAATTCCTTTTTTTTTTTAAATTATGAACAGCAAATTTGATGCTGTGTATCTGCTAGATAAATTTTCATAAATAGTACCCCAATCTGACGCCCCCCTTCAGGCCTGCTCCTTCTGGTCATGATCTGTATAACCTTCGTTCCATTTTTGCAATTAAAAAGAAATACCATTTCAGTTTGCGATGAATAGCGACTGGAGTCTGAATTTTGCACTTACAATTTTGGGACGGCTCCCTACTTATGTTCCTTCGTTCACCTGAATGTTACTTGGTGGGGTCGCTCTAGTATGCGTACGGGGTACGTTGTTTTAGCCCATACGCAGTACGGTGAGGGTAGACGTCATTGTTTCACTAGACATGATTATAGTGCTAAAAGAATACAAATAAGAGTTCGCTAAGAATGTATGTGACGTATATGATGTCAAATGGAAACAAGAAGATATCTCACGTCTTTACTCTCAATCAATTAACTCTCAAAAATGTAGAATGCCTCAAATGAGGCTACAAATGGGTAGTTATAGTTGGGAGGTAGCTTGGGCCCTAAGCTATTAATAAACTACTTACACATATACCCCTAGATGCCACTTGTCCTTCCCACCTCTAAATATTAAACAAAAGAAAATACAATGCTTTTTCAAAATAAAAGAACGTAACAAAAGACAAATAAAAGCACTAAAAACTTGCAATAACGTCCTTATTCACGTCATTTCCCCCCCTTGAAAAGAGTTCGTCTTCGAGCTCAAAGGGGAAGACCCTCGGTGTCGCCATCCAAGATAGTAATGAGAGCATGCTGTGGTGTGGTCTCCTCTAGATACCCGGGGCCTCCAGAAGCTAGGAGAGCTCGGTGCCGTGGTAAAGAACAATTTGAAGCTCTGTGCTCAATCACCCCACAGTTGTAACATTCGATGGTCACTGGGTGGGAGGGGGTGGGAGGATGCAGGAGGAGGAACAGTGATGGTCGGAGCCGCAGAAGTAGGGGTGGGAGCAAGAGCACTAGACACGGTTGGGGGTGCAGGAGTAGCAGTGGAACGGGCGCAAGGTGGAGGAGCGGTCTGGAAGGACTCTACTTTGGTGGCGTACTCAACCGCCTTCGCAAAGGTGGTGATGTCACGGAATGCAAGGTCCCGCAGAATATAGCTCTACAGTCCGTGGATATATCGATTAATCCTCCACTCTTCGCTCTCGTCTAGGCGAGCGCAAGTACATAGAAGCTGGAACAGCTCCGTGTAGTCCAAAACTGAGGTGTCCTGTTTGAGGGATTGGACACGGAGGAAGAGATCTTGCTCATAAGTAGCGGGAACAAAAGTGGCCATCAACTGGGTGCGCAAGTCGGTCCAAAACTGGATGGGAGGTTGTCCTTCGATGATCCAGCGCTGCTCTAAATCATTCCACCACACACTGATATATCCCTGGAACTTGGTTGCCGCTAATAGGACACATCGGCGACCCTTCTGCCGCCTGTACTCAAATATGCGCTCCATCACGGCGAGCTAATCTATTACAGCATTTGGCTGGAGGTACCCATCAAACATTGGAACATCCACCCGAATATCTCCCGGCATGCCCTGTGATAACATCTGGAGGGCTAGATGTGATGAATCGCCACCCTGTAAGGCCAAACCACTGTCATCTATATCGTCATCGCTTAGCGGAGGATCATTAATCGGAGCTCTACGGCGCTGCCTCCGAGGCGATGGATGAATAGGAGTCGGAGCTGGTGGTGGGGCCTCTAATGGTGCTAGTGAGGGAGGGGGAACATATGGTGGTATGGCCTCCACAGAAGGAGGTGGTGGTGGTGCTGGAACTAGAGGCTGTCTGTAGGGGGCATTGGTCCATCTGATGGTCCATCTGGTAGCATAAAAAACTGTGGCTCTGAAATAAGCATGTAGGGTGTGACCTTTGCGCTCAAAGACTCGAAAGGCGACACATCCGTGCGATAATCTGTGGGGAGGCTTGATGTCCGGTCTGGGAGAGACTGGGGTTGAGGTGAAGGTCCCTCGTGTGGAGGAAGTCCTATCCACTCCTGCACTCACTCAAAAGTATCCACCAGAGCTGAATGGGCTGAACGGTCGTCCCAAACTATATGGGGGTGGAGAACACGCCTCGGATGTCCATGGGGAGGTAGGGAAGTGTGTAGTATGGGTGGGGCGGAAGCTTGGGGAAAGTGGTATGGGGTTGGTGATGAGGATCATTAGTGGTGGGTAGAGCAGGGGGAATAGAGGGAAAATAATGGGATGGGTAAGGCTCATGGTATCCATGGGGGTGATGACGGGGGTAGGTAGAGATATGATGGAGGTGATGATCATAGTGGGGGTTGATGGGGGTGGGGGTTAGGGTTTGTGGAGGTAAGTGGGATGATATGAGGACTCAAGGTGGTGGAAGATGGGGAGATGGTGGATGATGGTGGCTTAAATTCGGGTCGGGTGGTGGAGGGGGTTTCTTGGGTGGTTCTTGAGGGTGGGGGTTTGTTCGCTGAGGGTTTCAAAGGTGGCGGCATGTTCTTGAGTGGATCCTAATAAGAGGGTGTGTGGTGGTACTAGGGTTTGTCCCGAGTGGTTCTTTGTCGCGTGGGCAACAAAACCCTAGTGGATCTTTGCAAAAAAAATTGTCGTCGGCCATAGAGGTGGTCATTCGACGTGTGCAGTGGTTAGGATCAGTTGTTGGAGTATCATCGACCACCATAATGGTGGCGCGGTGTGGACAGAAGGCCCCCGCACTTTGGGCGGCGTGGTCGGCGGTGGAAATGAGGCCGGTTTCACCATAGTGGAGGGCGATTGTTGCTAATTGTTCTTGGGTTTTTGTTGGCGTCAAAATGGACCTCCGAGGGTTGGCTGGCAGTCGGTCGACCTCGATGGGGAGATCGGAGGCAGAAGGGGTTTTGTCGGCCACCTGGATGGTGGTCCGACTATGTGGAGTTAGGGTTGGGGATTTCGTCCGAGGGTTTATTCGCCTTGAACGGGGTTGTTCGTCGGTAAAGAATGGTCGAAAGGGCTGGCTGACGGCGGCTGGCTGTGGGTGCCGTCCCTGCCCACCATCGGTTTGGTGGTTGGGGGATTAGGGTTTGGTGGGGTCATCTTTTTTGGGGTAGGGCCGTAGAATGGGTTGAATTAGAGGAACTAAGGTTAGGGTTTTGAGTGGGGGCGGGGGTGGTGTGAGGGCGGCTTGTGGTGGTCTCCGGTGGTGGGAGGCGGGCATCAATGGCATCCATTCGAGCCTCTAATCAGTGGAGAACCTCCTCGAAACGATCGGTGCGAGTCTCCACGGGGGCGTACCTTTTTCCTGATCCCATTTGGCGTTGTCTACGATTTTTTTTTTGTCTACACAACAACAACAACAATGGGTAGAACCAACGAGGCTCTGATACCAATTGGCGTAAATGACGTCAAATGGAAACACGAAGATATCTCACGCTTAACTCTCATTCAATTAACTCCAAAAAATGTAGAATGCCTCAAATGAGGATACAAATGGGTATTTATAGGTGGGAGGTAGCTTGGGCTGTAAGCTATTAATGAGCTAATTACAAATATACCCCTAGATGCCACTTGTCCTTCTCACCTCTAAATACTAAACAAAAGAAAATTCAATGCTTTATCAAAATAAAAGAAAATAACAAATGACAAATAGAAGTGCTAAAAATTGGCAATAACGCCCTTATTCACATGTAGTGTGTAATCTTTACATTCTGCAATATATTATTAAGATATACGAACCATTCTTATATCATATTAGTTGGGAAATCATTTTTCTTCTCATTTATTTTGCTAGTGGAGTCCAAAGTTCCATTATTATCGATAATAGTTGAAATCATTAAAATTGGAAAAGCTACATTTAGAGATCCGGATCGTGAACCCACCATATTTCGGTTTGTATGATCCCCGATCGCTATACGTAGGGGGGTATAGTCAGGGGCAGACGCACGTGGAGACGAACTTGGGCGATCGCCCCAGTTCAGATTTGGAGAAAAAAAAATTAGGGGTGCTAATGGTTGTTTGGTTCTTGAGGTGTTGGTACATCTGAAGACTGCTTCGTCTGATTTGGCTTGAGGTTGAAGTTGTAAGTGGGTTTGGTGTTTGATCTTCCAGCCTGGTTTACAAAAAACGTTTGGTTTCTCTGTTTTGGGTTTAAAGATTATACAACGATGTTTGTGTTGATGGTTTCTCTATTTTGGGTTTAAACATATTTTTGTGTTTTAGGCTTGGGCCGAGAGTGGTTTTTATTTGGATCCTGATGTTTGTATTCTGGGTTGGGCCAATTCGGTCTTCTTTGTAGTTTGTTTTGCTTGTTTGTAGGGTTGTTTTGTGGGTTGATCCAGTGATAGTCTGTGTTGGGTCTGTTGTGCCTCGTTGAAGGGCTGGTTGTATTTTGGGCATTTGCTTTTCTAATTAAATTCACATGTTATACTTTTTAACATTCATATTTTGTTATTAATTTAGGTTAGAATAAATGTTAAATGTATTTTTAGGTTAGAATAAATGTTAAATGTGTTTTTAGGCATAATATTAAAATTTAACTTATTTTTATTAACTTATTGTTATTAATATTAAAAATTAATGTATTGTTAATTTTGGTATATACTTTTTGGGGGAAGAAAATTGTTGGAAAAAGAATAACTCTAAAAATTTGTATAAAATTCAAATTAAACTTGATTTAGTCCTAAAAAAATTTGCCTCAGGGGCTCCCGCCCCCGAACCCCCAGCAACACTTGAAATGTCCGCCCCACTCGAACAAAAAACCTAGATCCACCACTGGGTATAGTGATCGCGGTAACTATGGTTCACAAACATTGTAGGTTTGACTGTTGCTCATGAGTTGATGGGTGCAATTTAAATTGCCCTAACGATACATGTTTGCCAATATATCAATATTATTATATACACAATGGTGTATATTAGACGGTGATTTTATACTTAGTAGCTAATTGGTTGTGCTTTTTCTATTTAAAAAACTTATGTGATTTATGTTAGATTTTTTAGCCATCTAAATGTGAAAAATTGGCTCATAAAGTCACTAAAACGTCTTTGGGCCCCCCAAAAATGTGCTCCCTTTGCTGTAGCAAACACGTCGCGGAAATGGTAGCAAATGGGCGTCTGAGTGTCGAAAATGGGTTCTTAAGTGGGATAATTTGGGGGTTTTCATATGTGTTACACATAAATGATAATAAGAGGAGTTTCTTTTTGAATGTAAAGCGGAAACAATTTAATCTACCCAACAAAAACAACAAATGAAGAGGAAACTCTCTCTAAACATTCTTTATTATTCTCCAACATCTAATTACAATATGAGGCCAAGACCCTATTTATAAAAGAAGTTAGCCTGCTAATCAAGCTAAGTCTAAAATGTCTAAACTACCTACGTTTCATTAATCCTACTAGATGTAGGAATATCAGAAATGGCAAAAATACCATTTTATATACTATCAGATTTACATCATTAATAAAAGTACAACCAAGTATGAACTCATAAATGCATTAAAAGACAAAAAATATCCACTATTGCTTTCCATTAACAAAAATGATCACCGAAATTGCAAGCAATTTTGATTCCATTATTAGCCCTAAAATTTGGGCCGATTCCATTACAGACCCTACTAAGAAAAGCTCGACCACGAGCGTGAAAGTGGCAAACGTAGCCGTCATTCGAAACATGCAAGCACCATCATTCTCCCCAACTGAGGAGGGAAGCCATCCAAAGAAACGTCCATCGTATCGATTCGCAGATAAGTGGGGTGACTAATCAAAAATCCCAATAAAGACCGGTAAACATGTACTCAGCCCCTAACTCTGCCACAATGGTGACCAACATATAAACCCCTCCTAGTAGGCCAACGATGCCAAACGAGGGTCACATCATCCATGATGGGACTCTTTATAGTTAGCCTCAAACTCTTTAATCTCTTCCTAAATTTGCTCAATAAAACCCAAATCATTAGATGTGGGCTCCAAGTTGGGTGTAGGGTAAATGGTGGTTTGTTCTAGGGAAGTTAGAAGGGGATTTTATTGCATGTTAGAAAATTGGGAGAGAGAATCGGAGGTCTGAGAAAGGTGATGGATTGTTCGATCATATTTTTTAGACAGTAGACTGGGTTGATTGTAATTTTTTGAAAAATTATGGGCCAGATTTGGGATTTTCAGAAAAAATGGTGGCTAAAATGCTATTTTTAGAAATAGTGGGGGAGGGTTGAGGCCCGACACAATAACACGACACGAATCGACACGAAGTTATAAGTTGATGGGTAGATAAGACACGATAGTTAACGGGCCGGGTTAGTGTTGACCCCCTTCACCCGTTTATATCCGATAAGACTCGTTATGATCCATAATTGAAATAAGATATATTGTTGGAACTTATAAATAATTTATGTAAAATAATATTAATTTAATCATAATGAAATTTACTAAATGAGAGATTTGGTAATGTCAATGAATTAATGGGCCTACTTGGGTTAAAAAATGAGATAATATGTCAATTTGTATACAATTCAAAATAATTCATTATCTTAATGGGTATTAACGAGTGAACACGACACGACACGACACGGCACGATATGTTAAGATAACGGGTCGGGTTTGAATATGGTTTTTTCACACGATAAAAAAATCACCCATTTAGACACGAACCCCTAAGACCCGAACACGATAAAAATCGACACGAATACGACTCGACACGACCCATTGACAGGTCTATGGGTGGGGGTGGCCTTTGCAATGTCACATTTTAAATATCAGTGGTGGGGTTTGTGTTAATATTTGAAGACTAAGAGGGGCTGTACAGAAATTAATTAAAGGAGAGGCTGAGCAGAAATTAATTAGAGGTGGGGCATAAATGGAGTTGGTAAAGGTTGCCCCACTCCGGTGAGGGCTGTGGGAATCCAGCCAAGGATGGGGGCAGCTGGATTTGTGTGTTTGAGAGAGGTTTATTGGTGGTAGATCTAGGTTTGGATTCCTAAGTTTTATCCTCCCCTCACCCCAATCAATCCAAATCTCCTCCATGATGTGAAACACTAGTACAAAAAGAAGAAAGAGGAATCAAGAGCGGACCATGCTCTGATACAAAATTGATGTAATGCGAAAGCAATTTAATCTACACAACAACAAATGAGGAGGAAACTCTCTCTCTAAACATTCTTTATAATTATCCAAAATCTAATTACAATACGAGGCCAATAGCCCTATTTATAAAATAAGTTAGCTAGCTATGCAAGCTTAGCCTAAAATGTGTAAACTACCCTTAATTAATCCTATTAGATGTAGGAATACTAGAAATGATAAAAATACCCTTTCATATACTGCGGGCTTTACATCATTAATAAAAGTACAACAAAGCATGAACTCATGAATGCACTAAAAGACAAAAAATATCCACTTACCACTTTCCAATAATAAAAATGACAACTCATATGACAAACTCATCACAAAAATTGCAAACACTTCACTCGCTTGTGGATTTAGGCAAGTTTGCCGAACCACATTAAATCTCTTATGTTCATCTCTATTTTCTCTGTCTTGTTTATATTTCAATCAATCTTGCATATAGATATTTTCATTGCTTTGGTTGGGTGTGGTGCCATTGGAGCACAACACTAAATAGTGTATCATAGGGAATTTCCCACGACCAATAGTGAACATGATATTGCGTTGACGTTGGACCGCTGAAATGTTTGCCTTCTGACCAGGTTGATCGTAACTAAATACAAGCCGGGAACTTACACAAGATATAAGAAAGTACTACTAATTGGTTGTGGACTTGTGGATCTCACAGAATCACCCAGTATTCTATATTCACTTGCTAATGAATATGGTTCTACAAAAGGCTAGTTATTGCGGAATATGAATAACTAGATGTCTATCTTCAGAACATAATATTCTTCTTTAATTTTCATATTGAACCATTTTTTTGAGAGGATAAAAATGAATACATATACTAGAATTTCTAATTGACACATTTTTTTTCCTTGATATTATTTAGGGGATAAAATCGTTTAACTGTTGTCTTCTTTACAGTTTTTTACCACTGAACCTTATGCCTGTGAGCCATCAAGTTTACCAAAATATCCTCCCAGCAAAGAGATGGATGTCAAATTGAGAGATGAAGAAGCCAGAAGGTTTTTATCAATTCACTCCTTCATGTTTACTGTTTAGTTGACTTGGTTTTCCCCATATATTTATGGATGATACTTGTTTTGTCCCTAGGCAAAGAGGTTTGAGTGGTAAAGCTCCTGCTGTAGATGGCAACAGAAGAGTGAGGACCCGCGATCGGGTTAGCCGGGCAATTCCAGCTCCAGAAGCCAATGCCGAACTCCAAACTAACTTGGATGTAAGCAAGACGGACGACTCCTTTTCACTTTTCTTGCATTTACATATTACCTATCAAATGCCAAATTTGATGTCTTCCCTAGGATATGATTCACAGCATGAATGTGGTCAGATACTTCCAAATTAGGCTTAATATATATTGTGATATCAGCTAGGTATCTGAACTGCATCCAAAAAGTCCCATTCATCGAGGGTCTTTTTTGTGAAGCAAAAAACTAAGTAGACTTCACTCATTAAGGATATTTATGAGGGACAGTTTTCCCTCTAATTTCCTATAATCATTTTAGTTATATTTTGATTTGATTTATATTCTCTCGCTAATTGCTTGTGTTCATTTTTCTTGCTTTTAATAATTTTACTTGTGTTGATCTGCAGAAGTGGAGAAACGTGACACAATCTAATGGTAAGAGTAAGAGTGAGAAATTCCCACCACCACATCAGGATGGCGCAGTTGGATACCCTCCGGAGTCATCACATAATGGCCCTCTATCATTTGGTGCGGCTGATACTTCATTTAGCTCATCAATTTTTGATTCAAGGTCATCAAGATCTGTTAAAGAAACTGGGGCCACTGGTGGGCCTTCCACGAGGAGGAAAAGCAAGAGGCATCACCCCCAAATGGCTCCATCTCGGAAGTTTATTCGTGCATTTATTCCCTCTTCGATTAGTTTATCAATGGATCTGAGATTCAAGGGTAAAGAATCCGTTTCGGAGGTTTTTGGCAGTCGAAGGTAGACAAGTATTGGAAGAGAGTTTCTTTTTCTTTCTTTTTTTGGATTCGATTTTCCTTTCCTCGGTTCTTTTAATGAAATTTTTGTACATTATTGCTCCATTTATTGAACCTGGTCGTTATAAGTGATCATTCCATAATCGACCCAAGAATCCCAAGGACTTCATTGTATAATTTATAAAACTGAAATCCCAACTTATGCTGTACAGATTTCCAGATTTAAAGTCGCCTAGTTAATGTAATTAGAATAGTCTTTCCCGGGTCTGATTATTTTGTAGCTGTAGCTCATACGCTCTTCCTTCTTTTGGAAATGTTTTTTCTCTTGGAACTAAAGCGTTTTGTGTTCATTCTGCAAAAAATATCAGAACTAAAAAACATGGCACCGAGATCTCTATAAAATTCGATAAATAAATAGGTTGTTCCCATGGACCTAAGAATGCGTTTGAAACAATTATTACATTAGTGACATCGTCTAGATTTTTCAATAATATTTAATTATAATCATAATTGAAATATATGTATTTTTTTTTATAAAATCAATAACATTCAACACTTTCAATGTAGCTATTTGGACTTCCGGTCAAAAGTCAAACTATAAATTGTATTGCCCGTTGGATATCAACTTTTTCTCATTGCAATTAGGGTGTGTTTGATAACACTAATTTTTCATGAAAAATACAATATATGGAGTCATTTTTCATCTTTTGAATGTTTGGTAAACAAAATTTTTCATGGAATTGATTTCCTTAAAACAACTCACATAACCACTTTTTTCACAAAAAGGTGGAATTAAAAAACCTCCTCCAACCTCGTTATTTATTTTCTGGAAAAAAAATTGTCACGTCAAAAAAATTGATAAAAAATTCAGAAGATGATTAAACCTAAAAAAAATAAATATCAGAATGTGAATAAAATCCCAAAAATAATGAAAAAAAATCTAGAAAGTGAATAAATATTCAAAAATAATGTAAAAATATAGAAAGTGAATAAAATTCCAAAAATAATGAAAAAAAAATAGAAAGTGAATAGCCTCCCCAAAAAATGAAAAAATAATCCAGAAAGTGAATAAAAACCTAAAAAAATTGAAATAAATCCAGAAAATGAATAAAATCCCCAAATTAATAAAAAAATTGAGAAAGTGAATAAACACACCAAAAACAATGAAAAAAATATAGAAAGTCAATACAATCCCCAAAAATGAAAAAAAATCCATAAAATGAATAAAATCCAAAAATAATGAAAAAAAAAAAAAATCCAAAAAGTGAATAAAACCTCCAAAATAATGAAAAATTTCTAGAAAGTGAATAAAACCCCAAAAATAATAATAAAAATTCAGAAAGTGAATAAAACCCCCCCAAAAATGAAAAAAATTCTAGAAAGTGAATAAAAACCCAAAAATATTGATTTTTTTTTCTAAAAAGTGAGTAAGTCCCCAAAAATAATTTAAAAAATCCAGAATGTGAAATAAAACCCAAAAAATAATGAAAAAAAAAATCCAAAAAGTGAATAAAACCCCAAAAATAATGAAAAAAAATCTAGAAAGTGAATAAAACCCCCAAAAAAATGAAAAAAAATACAGAAAGTGAATAAACCCCCCAAAATAATGAAAAAAATCCAGAAAGTGAATAAAAAACACCCAAACAATTATTAAAAAGTCCGAAACTTATTAATTAAGAAAACAAATAACAGAAAATTTAAAAAATACAGAAAAAGAAAAAAAAATATAAAATAAATATTAGTCCTAGAATTAATTTTAAAAAACACCAGAAAAAAACGAGAAAAAAAGAGAGAAATTAATAAAAACACAAAAATAATGAAAAAAATACAGAAAATGAATAAAAAGTAGAAAAAATATATTAACCCCTGAATTAATTTTAAAAAACACCCAGAATTTTATTAAAAATTCAGAAATTTATTAATTCAAAAAAATAAAAGAAAATATAAAAGTGCTCAAAAAATGTAAAAAATGGAAATGAATAAATAACCTAGAAAACTAATAAAAATGCAAATATTTGAAAAAAATTAAAAAAAAACAAGAGAATTAAAAAAAAAAGAACAGACCTGGCGACACGGGGGGACGAAACAGTTGGGGGTTGGGATGGGGGTGGGGGGGTGTGGTGGATTTGGTTTTTATTCATTTTTTTTCTTAATACTCCGAATATATTTTTTCCGTTTTTTATATTTAATACCGGGTTAATATTTATTTTCTGGTCTTTTATTCAATTTTTGTGTGTTTTTTAAATTTTTTTGGTTATTTTTTATTAATATTCTGGAATCTTTATTAATTTTCTGCTATTTTTATTAATTTTTTTGGGATTTTTATTAATTTTCTATTTTTTTATATATTTTTTTTACTTTTTTTTCATGAAAAATATTGGAAATCAAACACACAAAAGATGAAAAATAGAACATTTTTCACCTGGGAAATAATTACAATCAAACAACACTAGCACAAATTTTCCATAGAAAATATTTCCAAGTTTTCAATTCCATGAAAATTGACTCTTAGGTGTTATTTTCCATCTTATTTATCAAATACACACTTAGTATATAGTTTGGTTAGGCAATAAATTTTTAAGTGCTACTACAACATTACAATAGAAGATTATATGTTAAAAAGGTTTACACTAAAACCTACTTTAGCAACCAAGTAAAACTGGGCATGGAAAGAAACTTAAAACTATGGAAACAATTTAAAACAAATACTTATTGGTCAAAACCGAAAGATACGGTACAACCTTTCAATAATGTTTTTGTTAAACTGAACACAAACTCAATTCTCTCCATTAAACCATTTAAGGGAAAAAAATAGTAGTAAACATGTAGGACATATATCGCATACGTGTCGTATTTTTATTTGTGTTGAGCACGAACACATGATACTCTCCACATATATTATTATGGGAGTTTTGGGGAAAGGTCCTCGTAATTCTCAAACTGTATAAAAATAGGACACTCTAAATAATTTTATAAATATAGTCCTGTACTAAAAACACCATGAAAAATGGTGAAGAATAGTGCCGCTGACGCGGACAAAAAAAATGAACTCTTAATTCTAAAGAACCGCACAAATCAATGCTTTTGTACCACAGGGACTAGATTTATAAACTTGAAAAGCATTGTCCTAAAAATTCAAATATAAGAAGGAACATTACCTTTACCTTAATTCTCTATATTATTATTTCTCTATTTAAGGATATGCACAAAAAGATTTTTTTTTGTTAAAAAGGGGACACATACAATAAGAAAGGACCCGTTAAAGACTATGATGCTCCCACCTCGTCCAAGCTCGTGATGGACACCACGCACTATAATGTTTTGAATGTCCTCTTCTATTGCCCGCCTTCCGCCAATTGTTTGCTGCCACCACATTCGTGGATGCCATTTGATTTTCTTCTAGTTAAAAGGCATAAACCCTCTCATAAACCCCAAGACCTCACCCTCTCTACATTTTTACCTCTCTAGGGCTCATTTGGTTCGAGATTTGGAAAGGGAATAGGAATTCTCAATTCCAGAAATTCTAAGTTCCTTGAATCTTGAATTCCTTTCCATTGTTTGGTTCAAATAGGATTTCTATTTTCCTGGAATTTTAAATTACTTTCTCATGTTTGGTTCGTCAATAATAGGAATGGAATCTATATCATTTACCTAAAATACCCTTTTGTATTAATATGTTTGTAATTAAATATCAACACTAAGATTTACACACACACACACACACACACACACACACACACACACACATTCCCTCCCTCACATACACACACACGTACACTTTCTCATACACACATTCCCTCACATTCACACACACACACGCACACATTCTCACATTTCACTCACATACGCACATTCACACACACATTTCACACACACACATACACACACACACACACACACACACATTCACGCACTTCTTACACATGCACAATAGTAAAGTATAAATAAAATTAGAATTTAAGAAACTATAAACATGACATAACAAAAGAAAACATAATGGTTTTATTAACTAACAAAACCAAATATTGATTTGTACAAAAAGAAAGCTCCTAAACAAAAGTATACCATCTATTTTTTTTTAAAAACAAAACGAAGAAAACATATTAATTTTTTCCAATTAGCCCGCAAACCCAAGTCAATTTTTGGGATGGCTTCAAAGCGAGAAGCAAGCTACTTTTATGATTATCACTAATGATAATGCTTGTCACTTTGATGACATCATCCTCATCCAAACCATCCATGTTGCTCAACTCATCCACCACCTTCTTCCCGAGCTCGGTCTCATGGTTCATACAAAGAGCATTTGCCAACTTCTCAATATTTACATCCGTGCTTTCAACAAATTTTTTGAATGAAGACGCCATCTCTCCTAAGTTAGTTGCAAAATCATACGCAACCCTACGACGCTTTTTGCGTCCCTTGTTGAAACTTCTAGAAGGACTTCGGTTACCTTGAGTGTTAGATATATCAATTCCTTCAACCTCAACATCTTCACTTGGTAAAATATTATCATCATTCTCGGATAAACTACGAATATTGGCGCGAATTGATTCCTCTTCTTCTATTGGATCTACCGCCCCATCACCATTGGCTCGATCCTTCCCATATATATCATTCACAACATTGAAGTGGGGGAATGACTTATTCCTAAGTCCTCGCGCGTTACTGTAAGACTGGACATAAAACAGGTCAAGGCATATAATTAAGATAAACAACATTAATAAGAGAAACAACATTAACAATCTGAAAAAAATTATACTTACTTTAACCCATGTGTTGAACACATCCAAATCAACTTTAAACATGTAATCCACGTCATCCCATGCAAAGCCACTACCATGGTTCAACATCTCTGTAATTGCGATTGTTTATTTTTTCAAAGTCTTCACGCGAGACTTGATGTTTGGAAAAGCTTTCAGACCACATTCAGGAAGCTTTTGTTCCAACATCTTTTCAATTTCTTGCAAATATACGACTCTAAATCTCGTATCAACTTTCCAATACCCATCAACAGATAGGTCTTGTAAGCACTCCACTAGTTTTGCATCTTGGTCTAGTGTCCAAAACAACTTCGATTTTGCGGGTTAATTATTTGTTGCCATTGTGACAACTCGAACGATTGTCCTGAGAAAAAAAATCCAATATGAATCAACTAACAAATGGAACTGATATATATTACTAAATAGAACAGTACAACAAATAGTCTCAAGACCAAATCAAGAACACTAATATATATTACTATACTGATATATATTACTCCACTAGTTATATATATATATATATATATATATATATATATATATATATACAATCCTGCTCTTGTGCGGACTAGTCCCCATTTTAAGAATGCGGACCGGACATGTGTCACCTGGCGGTGAGCCCAGAAAAGAGAGAGAGTGTGCCTAAAATTTAGGCGATAATTTTTAGGTGCACCGTTAGGTGACACATGTCCGGTCCGCATTCTTAAAATGCAGACTAGTCCGCACAAGAGCATTATATATATATATATATATATATATATATATATATATATATATATATATAAACAAATCAGCTATGAAAAAACAATTGTAAATCATCATGGATTGAAACATTAACCACAATGCCACAAGGTAGTACAACTATAAGCAGATATAGTGACAGAACTGATACATATAAACATAAGCAGATATAGTGACAGAACTGATACATAAATGCCACAACTACTTATATAGTTACTATATAAGCAGATATAGCTACAGAACTGATACTGAAATGCCACAACTGCTTATATAGTACAACTATATAAGCAGATATAGTTGTTCTATATGATGAAAAAACCAATAGTATTTAAACATAAGCAGATATAAACATAAGCATAAGAAGATATAAAAACCAATTATATAAAGCAAAACTTATAACAGGCAGATTGAACTAATATGTACATTACTGTTATAAAGCAAAACTTATAACATGAAATTGTTATGCACATAACTGATAATTTTTATCCCAACTATATAGAACACTACTGAACATATAAATGCAAACATATAGAACACTACTGTTTGGTCACAGAACTGTATAAGTCCTAGTTCTAGTCATAGTAGTCCAGAATGGTAGAATGAACTGATAATGTTTGCAAAATTTTAAAAATATATAAATGCAAACATATAGAACACTACTGAACATATAAATGCAATGCACACAGTTTGGTCACAAAACTGATAATTTTTATGCACAAAACTACGGTAAAATTGTTTCAACTAAATCTATTTATATATATATAAATAGTTGAGCATCAAAACTGTTTTCAATTCTGTTGAAAACAGTAGATAGATTTAGTTGAAAACAATCTTAATCTCATCACAGCACTGATAATTTATGCACAGAACTGATATATATAAAAATTGTTAACTGAAAATAGAATATTACAAGAAAACAGAACATTACGTCATAAAAAGGACGTCCTTTCACTACTAATCAAGCCTACAAAATAGAATCTAATTAAAATACATATGAAATTCACATTTCTTTCATTCACTAAAATAAATCTATGCATTCCTTGATCCCCTCCACTCGTTGTACATTTGAGTAGCTAAGTTTGCACGAAAATTGGTCCATTCGTCGCAGGTTCAATATAAGTGATTGGTTCACCAATTGGTTCGTAGAAATTTAGGGCATCCTCCTCGTCTGAGTCACTATCTAATGGATCATGTGCCATTTCTTGCCTTATAAGATTGTGAATGAGGCAACATGCAATGATTATCCGATTATGAGTTCTCACGGGATACCATGACGGACTCCTTAAGATCCCCCACCTAAGCTTATGTTTTGCAAAGCATCTTTTGATGATATTCCTCGCTTGAGAATGCTTCATATTGAAAAATTCTTCCGGATTTTGAGGTTGATAGTCATTACTCCACTCATTCAAGTGATATCGTTGACCTCGAAACGGTGCTAGGAATCCGGTACCATTTGGATATCCGGCATCAACAAGGTAGTAGAAACCTATAATCATACTAAAGATTAGTAGATAATACCATTTGGAATATTTATCAAAATAGTGTAATTAATCTATAAACATACCCCTAAGAACTTTCAAACCATTTGGGCGACTGACGACATCCCTAAGTATGCGAATCTTGTGCGGATCCCTCCCATCCCGGTAATACATAATTAATTTGCATGTCATGAGAGCAAACACATAAGACATTTGTTGCAACATCATGCTTCCTTGTACGATATCTAGGTTTATCAATTTCTGGCACCTTAATTTGAATATAAGTTCCATCCAATGCCCCTAAGCAATTCTACAAGAATTAATAGAATTTTAAGTCTCATTCCCACAAATATCATACAAGAACAAAAATGAAGCGTGTTTAGATACCTTGAACCATTTCTATCTAGAATCGTCCGATGCCTCAGAGACTGCCACTGGTGTGTTGAGTAAGTGACCTTGTAACAATATAAATCCTTGTAACACCTTATTGAAAGATCTACTGACTGTCTCTCCCAAATGTTTGAATTCTCTAATGCATACTCGATTCTTAGTATGGTGAGCAAGTATGTACAAGAAAATCGTAACCATCTCTTCAACTTTGATATTTCTTGTGTCCACTAGCATACCATGGGTACGGAGCATATAACAAAGCTTGGAAAAAGTGTGCCTATCCATCCGAAGGTTATCAATGCAAGCTTTATCACTCACATACACCATGGTATGCATGTTTAATAAACGACTTATTCTCCTACTAAATACGTCTCTTCTAAGACTATTTCTTTTATGATATATCGCCACATTAACATATATCAACATGTAGAACATCCCTACAACCTTGACTATACTCGTAATAGTCTCACACAAACTTATGGTCTTTCGATTCCTTTCCAACACTACACGATCCATATCTACATATGCATATTGAGAAGGTACTGTTAACGAAAATGTTATTTATCCCTAATTAATTAAATTAGTTTAATTAATGTACATTTTAGTTTAACTTAATTTACTGATTTTGATGATTCCAAACATATTGTTTTTATTAGGTTACTCTATAGATATTTATTATCTTGCCTCGACTCTACTCAACGATGTATTCGAGTAAAGGTATTCATGTGTGGTTGCACATTTGCACTTGACACATTAGACACACATGCATATATCTTGATATATAATTTCTATGGTGTGACTAATTAATTATGAGCCAAAGCATTTTCAACAAGAAATGTTTTTTTGTTTGAAAATATTTTTTATAAAATTGGTGTATTTTTGTTTAAAATAAATTTCCTATTCTAAAATAATTTTCTGAATTATTTTGTCAATTAAAATTGAATTTATCTTAAACTTATTGTTATTTTTTATATAGAGTCATTTTCATCCTTTGTAGCTTGTCTTGACCACACAAGCTAGGACCTACTACTTCTATTTGTGTTGGCCGTGTAAACCTCTTTCCAACCTTTAGCTCTAGATTTTAGACCATACGCATTTAATGAGTTGTGTACTATTTTCGTCCTCTTCTATCAATTGAGATATGACCACTTAAAAAAAAGAGGGAGACCTGCTACAAATACTTTTACACGCCAACTTTGGTTGATAGACTATCATCTCTGGCCTTAGGTGGCTTATTAAATTCAGTTGATGTTTGCAATCAAATTTCCTTTGGATGAATAATGATACATATATATTATTTATAAACAAATGGGCCTTGCCCTGTCATTCGTATAAAATGATTCTAGCCACACAAAACTTTGCCAAAACTTGAGGCTATGCCACTTTGTCAGATTAAATTAATTGTCTTTGAAAATTGTTTCTTTGATATATATATCCGTGCGAAACTATTTATTTATATATCTGACCGAAAATCCTTTTATAATTCTGTGAGGAATCTAATTTATATATCTGTTCCGAAATGAATATTTAATATCTGTTCAAATATCTGAATTTTTCTGTTCCGAAATGAATTTGTTTTGTCCGAAAATAAATTATATCTGTTGGAATTTTCTGTCCGGATTTTTTTTATATAAAATATCTGTTCGAAATTTTCCTTACTGTCCGAATTTTTTTTAATATCTGTTCGCAAATATATTTTTTTAAATATCAGTCAGAAATTTTTTATGAGATCAGGAATTATTTTTTATATATACATATCAGTTCTGAAAATTTTATATATATACATACCTGTTCGGAAAATGTTTTATATATATATATCAGTTCAGAAATGTATATATATATATATATATATATATATATATATATATATATATATATATATATATATATATTTATATCTATGCAAACAGACTTGCGCCTACTTATTCTCTATACCTGTTGGATAGCTTAGGAGCAAGACTTGTTGTCAGGCGTGTACCTGCTATGATTGAAAGAAGTCATATTTTTCTTTGGGAACTTGCCCCAAAGGCTTTAGCTTGAATGCCTTGTCCGAATTAGACCTGCTTAACCGTAGATATATTTGATCGTGTATATCTCTTTATACATTTTGACTGTTGCCGACAGCTTCTTTATTTTACATCATTTATATATCTGATTGAAACAACAGTACCCTTATTTATATATCTCTTGTACAATTTTTTTTTTGTACAGAAAAATAAAATTATCTAGTGACTGGTGACTCCTTTTGAAAAGAGAACATTTTTTTATCTGTGTACTAACACTCATGCAGATACGATTACTCTCAAAGATATTGAGCATTTAATGCTCTCCAATTTGATGATGAGTATTCTCCTACTTTCTTACAAATCTTCTCCAACGGTTATTTTTTTTAAGCTACAAAAGAAGAGACCATATTCAGTTGGAAAGTAGCACACACGAAAATATCTGAAAGAGAGCATCCAGAAAATTTCATTATGCTCCATATACACACAGAAAAGAGAGCAAACAGAAATTTATTCAGCTCTACATATTTGGGACAGCAACAATCAATATACTCAGTTATTTGTTGAAGAAGAAATTTGAAGAGCATAAGAATCATTATTCTGCTACAAAAATTTCAAGAAGAAGACTAGTGCCAAAAATCAGATTTATTGTAAAGTCTCACTCAAGAAGAAACTCGGATCAATTTGTATTTTAGAGAGTTTCGACATCCAAACTTTGTACTCAACATTCGGATTTGTTTGAAGCTGGAATTTTAGCTTCGGTTGTACTTGGAGCCGGTATTTGCTTCAAGTGACTGTAAATGGTGGTTTGATCCTACCGTACAAGTGGATCAGGACTAGTGAAGCGCGGGAGACGGAAGCTTGCTCTTGGCGCGTGGACGTAGGCCGGGTTTTGGCCGAACCACGTTAAAAATACGGTGTCATTTATTTTCAGCACTTATATTTATTTATTTGCTTGTGTGTGATTGGTTATCTTTATTTTAAGCACTTACACTTGCAATTGAATTAATTCTGAAAATTTGACAATTTTATTTTAAGACTAAAATAATTATTTTCGTAATAATTAATTATTTCAGAATATTAATTTTTATTAAATACGAAAATTGTTTATAAATTTATTGGGTCTTATAATCTTGAAATATAACAACTTGTTTAATTTATTGAGAGTATTTGGTTGTTATTCTTGATTTGAATCATTTAAGATTAATTCTAGAAGATAAATTATTATTAAGCAGAGATTAATTAAATATTTATTTGGGTGTTGAAATCTGTGATTTATCTTGTTTAAACTAATTGGTGGTATTATTTGATATTCTTGTGCGAATCACTTTAGATTAAATCCAGAATATAAAATACTAAAATTGATTATTTATTTATTGTATGTTATAATCTCGGATTTTATATTGTTTAAACTAATTGATTACATTTATTTAATCAGTGTTGGTTTAATCATTTAAGATTTATTTATTCAGAAATTTGTATTAAGTGTTTTAAATTAAATATTTTCTGAAATTTTAATTTAACCCGAAAAGTTTGTAAAATCTCAATTCACCCCCCCCTCTTGAGTATTTTTCTGGGCAACAATTGGTATCAGAGCTAGTGCTCTTCTTATTTATTTTTAGATTTAACAATCTTAGAGTTAAAGATCAATGGCATATGTTTCTACATCACTTGGTAAAGGTCAATCTATTTTTAAACCTCCTCTATTTTCTGGAAAAGATTATAGTTATTGGAAAAATAGAATTAAATACTTTATTCAGTCACATGATTATGAAGTTTGAAAAGTTGTCATGAATGGTCCCTATATTCCTATTAAAATTGAAAATAATGCTTCTGTCCCTAAAGAAGAAAATGAATGGAATGATGCTGATATTAAAAAAATTCAAATAAATGCTAAAGCAATGAATATTTTGCATTGTTCACTTGATGTAAATGAGTATAACAGAATCTGTTGTTGTGAATCTGCTAAAGAAATTTGCGACAGACTAGAAGTTACTTATGAAGGAACTAGTCAAGTTAAAGAAGATAAAATTAGTATGCTTGTTCATAATTATGAGTTATTTGAGATGATGTCTGATGAATCTATTTCTGATATGTTCACTAGGTTCACTCATATTATTAATGGTCTTAATCTCTTGGCAAATCTTATACTGACTCTGAATTAGTGAATAAGATTCTCAGGTCATTACCGGCGAATTGGATGACCAAAAAGTTAGCTATCAAGGAAGCAATTAGAGAAAGAGCTATCTCTCTTGATGAGCTATTGGGTTCCTTAATCACCCATGAAATGGAACTTAAGGAATTTGTTGAAGAAGAGAAACCAAAAGCAAACAAAATTATTGCTCTCAAATCTTCAAGCAAAAATATAGAAAGTGAAGATGATGATGATGATAATATTTCCCTATTGGCTAAAAATTTCAAAAAATATCTCAATTCTAAAAAGAAAGCCAAGGATAGGAGAAAGAAACATTTTTCAAAAGAATTCAATGATGATCATCAATCCAAATCTGAACCAAGATGCTATCATTGTGATGAAGTTGGACACATTAAGCCTAATTGTCCAAAATATAAGAAAGGGAAGAAGGCATTGAAAGCCACAACATGAAGTGACTCCGACACAAGCTCTTCCGAAGAAGATTCGAATGAAAATGAAGTTGCTCATCTATGTTACATGGCTATGGAAAATGGGGTACATTCTAACCCTAACTCTAGTGATAGTGATAATGATGAAGTTGATGATTATGAAGTTTTACAAAACGTTTTTGATGAATTATGTGAAAGTTTTGAAGAACTTAAAAATAAATATATTAAACTTAAGAAATCTCATTCATTAGTTTCAACCAAATATGATTATATGTCAAATGATTTTGATGAGTTGAAATTAGAAAATGAATCTTTGAAAAATGAAATTAAATCTTTGAAAAAGGAAAAATCTATTATTCTCACTTCTCCTCTTGAAATTGAAAATATTGAGTTAAAAAGGGAGATTGAATATTTAAAGAAATCATTAGATAATTTTACAAAAGGAAATGAATATTTTCATAAAATTGTTGAGACACAAAGGATTCGATTTAATAATAATGGTATTGGATATGATGAAGGAAATGAGAAAAAGACTTATTCCAATTTATTGAAATTTGATGCCTCATCTAGTCTACCTAATTATTTATGTTCTTATTGTGGTAGACACACACATTTTTCAGATTTGTGTCCATATAAATTTAGAAAAAGAAAATTGGCATGGATTCCTAAAGGAACCAAGATGTATACTAACCCCCATGGACCTCACACATTTTGGGTACCAAAAGAGAAAATTTTCAAAGTTGTGTAGGTTGCATTTTGAGAAGGAATGTGGATTTTCAAGGCATATGATTTGATCATATTACAAATTTCAAGTATCATTGCCTAATGTTGGAAATGCCACACTTGGTAGAAGTTTCATGAATATATCTTTGGTATTGGTAAGGTGGTAAGGAGCACCTTTCTTGAAATTAATATCATATGTTTATTAATGATTTATTTCATAATTGATATATTTCCATGCATAGAATATTTGTTATATCATATGAGCTTGTTGATAATTTAGTATTCACATGTAAATTTGTATATTTATTATTCTTGATAATTTTATGATATGCACTCATTAATTTTGATGATATGATCATATTAATCTTTATGTGCTAAATTTATGACATGTTACATGTTTTGTGCCATTAATTAAATATTAGTGACATTGCATGAAGTATATAAATTTTTTTAATTAACATTTGTGTTACTTGTGCTTACTTGAAAAATCAGATGATTATTAAGATTTTTATGTTTTAGTTTCATGGCATGTTATATGAACCGATTAGTTGAAAGGTATTCTTTTATAAAGAACATTATTTTTTTTGAACAAAATGACTCTTATAATGTTTGTTCTTAAAAATCTGAAAATATATTGAAGTTGATTAACTTATGTCACTTTCTTTATTGAGAGATTTATTGATTGATTGGTTTTGAAGTTCCTGAACAAATTGTTTGGTATTTGTTGAAAATCTGAATATATTGATTTTGTGTCGAGCTTCTTGTTATTAAAAATCTGAAATTATTGAATTTATTTTATTTTGGCCTCTTGATATGATTCATTACTTGAACATTGATTTATTAACTTTCATGATTTTTTTTTAAAATGACATTTAGATATTCATGCTCCATTGAATAATGAAAAAGTCTTATGATTATTGGAATTGTTATTTATGAATATATTGTTGTTGAAAGACATTAACACTTCAGATATATGAGCTTGATTGAACATCACATGATTATTGAATTTAAAGTAAATTTGTGAATATATCGAGACTTGTGAAAAATAATTTTATGATAGAAAATATTGATAATATTTTATCTCATGAAATAGATGCACCAAATTTATTATATGCATATATGCCTTCATTGGTATCCCTTAGGGGGAGATAAAAGTTTATTGAAATTTGTTTGATTACTTGTTCGAAAAATGCTTGATCATAACATTGATATATTGTATGGATTTTGCAATTCAGTTGATTATTCCGAGAATTTTAGTTCGTATCTTGGAAACGGTAAAGCTTGAGCAAAATGCTATATATTTTTTTGCTGTTTCTAACTCATGTTATGTGCTTAATTCAAATTATTTTGAAAACATCGAGTTATGAAATGTTTCTTGTTGAGCGCTTAAAAGTTTATATCATGATGATTTATACAACAATTGAGATTGCGCCTATTTAAAATTTATACATTGCAATTTTATTACATTAGTGAGAGAGTTAATTATGCACATTGATATATCTCTCGTATTTGCATTATTTGAGAACATTGAATTGTGATTCCTATTTTATGCGTAGAAAGTTATTTTGAGGAACTATTGTGTGCAACGCACGGTTTGTGTGACTACAACAATTGGTATCATTTATCATTTTTGTGACTTATGCATTATTTGATGATATTATTGTCTATCCACACATTCAAATACATGCTATGAAAAATTTTGTTGACACATGTGCGTATTGAATATTTTATGCCCTATGCGATTTATGGTTATATCCCATGCACCTATTATTTTTGATAGGGGGAGCTTCGCATTTTGACCGTGACACTGAATTTATATGAAATATCTTTTTGATAATGTCAAAGGGGGAGATATATTTCTGATTCACTATGCGTGCTTAATCTATACATTTTCTGGATCATTGTGAATCATTGTTTGTCATCATAAAAAAGGGGGAGATTGTTAACGAAAATGTTATTTATCCCTAATTAATTAAATTAGTTTAATTAATGTACATTTTAGTTTAACTTAATTTACTGATTTTGATGATTCCAAACATATTGTTTTTATTAGGTTACTCTATAGATATTTATTATCTTGCCTCGACTCTACTCAACGATGTATTCGAGTAAAGGTATTCATGTGTGGTTGCACATTTGCACTTGACACATTAGACACACATGCATATATCTTGATATATAATTTCTATGGTGTGACTAATTAATTATGAGCCAAAGCATTTTCAAAAAGAAATGTTTTTTTGTTTGAAAATATTTTTTATAAAATTGGTGTATTTTTGTTTAAAATAAATTTCCTATTCTAAAATAATTTTCGGAATTATTTTGTCAATTAAAACTGAATTTATCTTAAACTTATTGTTATTTTTTATATAGAGTCATTTTCATCCTTTGTAGCTTGTCTTGACCACACAAGCTAGGACCTACTACTTCTATTTGTGTTGGCCGTGTAAACCTCTTTCCAACCTTTAGCTCTAGATTTTAGACCATACTCATTTAATGAGTTGTGTACTATTTTCGTCCTCTTCTATCAATTGAGATATGACCACTTAAAAAAAAGAGGGAGACCTGCTACAAATACTTTTACACGCCAACTTTGGTTGACAGACTATCATCTCTGGCCTTAGGTGGCTTATTAAATTCAGTTGATGTTTGCAATCAGATTTCCTTTGGATGAATAATGATACATATATATTATTTATAAACAAATGGGCCTTGCCCTGTCATTCGTATAAAATGATTCTAGCCACACAAAACTTTGCCAAAACTTGAGGCTATGCCACTTTGTCAGATTAAATTAATTGTCTTTGAAAATTGTTTCTTTGATATATATATCCGTGCGAAACTATTTATTTATATATCTGACCGAAAATCCTTTTATAATTCTGTGAGGAATCTAATTTATATATCTGTTCCGAAATGAATATTTAATATCTGTTCAAATATCTGAATTTTTCTGTTCCGAAATGAATTTGTTTTGTCCGAAAATAAATTATATCTGTTGGAATGTCCGGATTTTTTTTATATAAAATATCTGTTCGAAATTTTCCTTACTGTCCGAATTTTTTTTAATATCTGTTCGCAAATATTTTTTTTTAAATATCAGTCAGAAATTTTTTATGAGATCAGGAATTATTTTTTATATATACATATCAGTTCCGAAAATTTTATATATATACATAACTGTTCGGAAAATGTTTTATATATATATATCAGTTCAGAAATGTATATATATATATTTATATGTATGCAAACAGACTTGCGCCTACTTATTCTCTATACCTGTTGGATAGCTTAGGAGCAAGACTTGTTGTCAGGCGTGTACCTGCTATGATTGAAAGAAGTCATATTTTTCTTTGGGAACTTGCCCCAAAGGCTTTAGCTTGAATGCCTTGTCCGAATTAGACCTGCTTAACCTTAGATATATTTGACCGTGTATATCTCTTTATACATTTTGACTGTTGCCGACAGCTTCTTTATTTTACATCATTTATATATCTGATTGAAACAACAGTACCCTTATTTATATATCTCTTGTACAATTTTTTTTTGTACAGAAAAATAAAATTATCTAGTGACTGGTGACTCCTTTTGAAAAGAGAACATTTTTTTATCTGTGTACTAACACTCATGCAGATACGATTACTCTCAAAGATATTGAGCATTTAATGCTCTCCAATTTGATGATGAGTATTCTCCTACTTTCTTACAAATCTTCTCCAACGGTTATTTTTTTTAAGCTACAAAAGAAGAGACCATATTCAGTTGGAAAGTAGCACACACGAAAATATCTGAAAGAGAGCATCCAGAAAATTTCATTATGCTCCATATACACACAGAAAAGAGAGCAAACAGAAATTTATTCAGCTCTACATATTTGGGACAGCAATAATCAATATACTCAGTTATTTGTTGAAGAAGAAATTTGAAGAGCATAAGAATCATTATTCTGCTACAAAAATTTCAAGAAGAAGACTAGTGCCAAAAATCAGATTTATTGTAAAGTCTCACTCAAGAAGAAACTCGGATCAATTTGTATTTTAGAGAGTTTCGACATCCAAACTTTGTACTCAACATTCAGATTTGTTTGAAGCTGGAATTTTAGCTTCGGTTGTACTTGGAGCCGGTATTTGCTTCAAGTGACTGTAAATGGTGGTTTGATCCTACCGTACAAGTGGATCAGTACTAGTGAAGCGCGGGAGACGGAAGCTTGCTCTTGGCGCGTGGACGTAGGTCGGGTTTTGGCCGAACCACGTTAAAAATACGGTGTCATTTATTTTCAGCACTTATATTTATTTATTTGCTTGTGTGTGATTGGTTATCTTTATTTTAAGCACTTACACTTGCAATTGAATTAATTCTGAAAATTTGACAATTTTATTTTAAGACAGAAATAATTATTTTCGTAATAATTAATTATTTCAGAATATTAATTTTTATTAAATACGAAAATTGTTTATAAATTTATTGGGTCTTATAATCTTGAAATATAACAACTTGTTTAATTTATTGAGAGTATTTGGTTGTTATTCTTGATTTGAATCATTTAAGATTAATTCTAGAAGATAAATTATTATTAAGCAGAGATTAATTAAATATTTATTTGGGTGTTGAAATCTGTGATTTATCTTGTTTAAACTAATTGGTGGTATTATTTGATATTCTTGTGTGAATCACTTTAGATTAAATCCAGAATATAAAATACTAAAATTGATTATTTATTTATTGTATGTTATAATCTCGGATTTTATATTGTTTAAACTAATTGATTACATTTATTTAATCAGTGTTGGTTTAATCATTTAAGATTTATTTATTCAGAAATTTGTATTAAGTGTTTTAATTTAAATATTTTCTGAAATTTTAATTTAACCCGAAAAGTTTGTAAAATCTCAATTCACCCCCCCCTCTTGAGTATTTTTCTGGGCAACAGGTACATTAGGCTTAAACAAATAATTCCTAATTAAAATCAAATACCCCAATAAATAATTGCAATATTTGTACTTTTTGATGTAAAAAATTTAAAAAGTAAACATGTACACATCAAACTACACATATAGAATGCATGAGAGAAAAATCAATTTACATAGTTTGAAAAGATTTTTATATTATATAAATAGAGAAACTTCAGATTTAAACACACACACACACACACATATATATATATATATATATATATATATATATATATATATATATATATATATATAACAGAGTGAGAAATCAGTTTAACACTCGAACTATGCCAAATCAATCATATTAGGGATTTAAATAAATCAATTGATTAGTGATCCAAATCAATGCCAAATCAATCAAATTAGGGCTTGAAATAAATCAATTGATTAGGGCTCCAAAAATCAATGCCAAATCAATCAAATTAGGGCTTGAAATAAATCAAGTGATTAGGGCTCCAAATCAAACAAATTAGGGTGTATATATATATATATATATATATATATATATATATATATATATATATATATATATATAGAGAGAGAGAGAGAGAGAGAGATGATCTTACCTACATGTCGGTGTTCAATTTGCTCCTCTACAGTTCTATATTCAACTCGATCCGCTCAAATAGTAGAAAACATTACACATATATAGGTTATATATGTATTCTGTGATATATATATATATATATATACGTATAGAGAGAGAGAAGATCATACGTAGAGAGAGAGAGAGAGGTTCGTACCAGATGTGTGAGAAAGGAAAATGAGGATATCTGATCGGCTTTTTGGTTTTGAAATATAAATTAGGATATAAGTGGAAGAATTTGTTTTTAGGTGCTAATAAAAAGGGTATTTTTGTAATACCATAAAAACAAGTGAGGATTTCTAGGAATTCTAATTTATTCCCCCCATTTTTGGTGGGAAAGAAAAGTATCAAAGTTGTGGGAATTTTAAGTTCCTGGAATTCTAATTTCCTCGCCAAAACTCCAACCAAACATAGTAATTCTAAATGAAGGGAATTCTATATTTTAGGAATCCAAAGTTCCCTTTTCAAACCTCCAACCAAACGAGCCCCTAAATCTTGCAGAAATAACATATAGATATTAATGAGAGAGTCATTAGGTGTAGGGATGGACAACAAGGAAAATATGGGAGGTAGGGGTATTTACAAAACATATGCTATTCTTTATATACAACTAGGTGTAAATCCACGCAATATGCGAATTAAGATCTTGTGATAATCATTTTGCAAAAATCACCCTTATACCTTACTCGATGGTGATACTGAAAATTTATTTACAAGATTATAATTGAAAAATTGTGCACAAACTAAATGTTTTCATATTACACAATTGCTCCATTTAACTTGCACTTTAACAAATCTACATTTTTGTTATAAGGCCAAAAATTAATGATTATATTATATAAAAATATCAATATTTTTCAAAAGAGATATTAATAGGTTCCTTAATGAGGTGCTATGGTCATTTGAATATACTCATCAGATACACTATTATATGCATAAATCAAGCTAAAAATTGCAATGTGATTTTTCTGCAGCAGGGCAAAGAAATAAAAAGAGAGATCTAAATATTTGTTCTATTCTATATAATAATTTATGGTAATAAAAAAATAATCGTGAGGTGTTTTACACCAAAAATTAACTTATACTGATATTCATTCATATTCTTTCACGCATGACAATTTTAATTATTCTTGGTGTAATTGGAAACATGTGTGGGATTTAATTAATCAAAAGCATATCAACATCTTGAAGTCAAAAAGGATTTAAATTTATACTTGACCCCGTAATTTAAATTCTCTATATTCTTCATATAATGCAATACAATACTTGAAACCATAACTTGTAATAAGATCTCAAAAATATTAAACCAAGTTTAAACTCAAACCAGTTAGTTGCAAAAAAAGCCCTGGTAACAATTCTCAAATGATCATAGTCCTTCGAAAGATATGTTTGCACTTGCAGAAGGCTCCAGCATGCCCCAGAGTTGAGAAAGTGTCGTCGGTGTCAAAGTCGTCGATGAGGGTTCATGAAGTCCGAGATCTAACGTCAAAGTCGCCGGTGAGGATTTTTAGAAGGCATCAAGATGGATCGAAATTAAGAAAGTTTCACCGGTGTCGAAGTCGTCGATTAGGTTCATGAGGTCCGAGATCTAAAATTGATGAGTTGCCACTCTCTTTCAAAAATTGATGAATAGATTTGTCCAGGCGTGCAAAAGATTGTTGGATTTTCAAAGTTTTGGATAGGAAAAAGTGAGTTTTTTAAAGATAAATCATCTTTGCCCAACAAAACAATTTCTATATAACGGTTACAACTCTTTTCTTATCTTAGGTCGCATGTTTCAGAAATTTATGATAAGGCCATCTCCAATATTCATTTCTATCTTTCCATTTTTCTATCTTAGAAATAGCAAGAGCTAAAACACAGTCCCAACGGAGGTTTCTATGTACGAGCTGATGTGGATGACCTGTCATATGGAAATTTCTATGGATATTTCTACATATAGAAATGCAAGAACACTTAGGAGGATATGACCCGGAGAAAAATCAACCACCCACCTAGATAAAAAACTGTATTTTGGTTATCAATTTGGATAGAAACTGTCATAAATTATTGGGAAGAAAACCACGACTGGAGATGTGTTTATCATAAATTTATGAAAAATGCCACGTAAGATAAGAAAAGAGTTGTAACCGTTATATAGCAATTGTTTTGGAAATCAAAACATTGGAGAAGGCCTAAACACATCTCCAGCCGTGGTTTTCTTCCCAACTGTTTATGACAGTTTCTATCCAAATTGATAACCAAAATACAGTTTTTTATCCAGGTGGGTGGTTGATTTTTCTCCAGGTCATATCCTCCTACCTGTTATTGCATTTCTACATGTAGAAATATCCATAGAAATTTCCATCTGACTCGCCATCCACATCAGATCCACTCGTACATAAAAATCTCCATTGGGACTGTGTTCTTGCTTTTCCTATTTCTAAGGTAGAAAAATGGAAAGATAGAAATTAAGATTGGACATGGCCTAACAAACCCTTCACCATTCTCAAAATGTGTCCCAAGAATTTCGAAATAGAGAATGTGTCCACGTGGATAGGCTCTTCGATCAGTAGAAATAAATGATTGTACTTCAATTTATAATATTTGTAGATTTATTTATGCTAACATATTTATAAGAGATAATTATATTTAAGTTCCATTTATCGGGTCAACATTCATATAAGTTTTATTGACTTTTCAACAATCATATAGGTCCTATTCCAACTTTTTAGGGGATTTTTTTCATAATTTTACCCTTTTTAAAACCAATCATCCGTAAGGAAGTTACATAAGTGGTTGATTTTTTATTAATCTTAAAATGATCATAACTTTTGATTCACAAATTCGTTTTTCGCAAAATTACTATTTTTGAAATCTGCTCGATGGGATCTATCAAATAAGATCCATGAAGCCTATAAAATTTCAAAGAAAAAAATTACACAAACAGTAAACTTTACTGTATGCACTATAATGTGAAATAGTTTTATATATGTGAATTTTTCACAAACACACAGTAACATTTACTGTGGTAATATTACGCAGTATATATATACGGCGGATCTAAACCCTCTTTTTCCAAAATTACCTTATATTTAAAGGTCCGCGCTAGCGGTATCACATCCTTACCCCCAATGTTACAGCTTCAACGACCTTCATCAAAGCTCCGATTCGGGGTGGGTAGGGGTGGCATGTGGTGCCGCTGGCGCGAACCTTTGAAAATAAGAGACTTTTGAATAAATAAGGGGTACTGATTACGCGTGAAAAGTGTGCTCGTGTAAGGGCACAGTCGTTGTTTTCGTTTCACCGCGACAATACAAAAACCTAAATTACTACCACACTTGCGAGGCAAGTCTAGCGGTAATTCGGGTATCGAAAATCCACAGGGACGAGATGCTAGAATTCAATTGATCTAATATTCCGAAATAAAAGTGTAAAAGGTGATTACAAACTAAAAAGGAAAAGATGCATAAAAGGGAAAGATTAATCTAGGCAAGGGTATTGAAACTAGATTAACAAAGCGGTAAAACTATAGGTTGCGTCGAATATCCCTCACCCGAGTTAATTTTTATAAAATGGCTACATGGGTCGACAAGTTATTACAAATGCGTCTCGTTTCGACAGTTAATTAAATCAAGGGTTGTCACGTCCCTAAATCCTCATAAAAGCCTAATTAGATTTTGGCGTCAACAAATATTCCGAAAATTACGCGTGAAAGGTCGTAAGCACGGGACATACATGATATGCCCCGTCAAATCTCCTAGGCGTAATAACTAGGACAATGCACCCGAAATAAACCCATAAACACTATCACCAAGCCAAACAACGCGTTAACTCGAGTGAGTTCCATTCAAACACAACCTAATTTAAATTACCTAGAAAGCATGTTAAAAACACGGTAAAGAAACGTGATAAAAATACACTAGAAAGCACGGGAAGAAAGCACGTAAACCTAATTAGAAAGCATGTAAATTAAACTACAAAGCAAGAAATAATGAAATACAACTATATTAAAATGGTAGGGAAGATGAATAGTGAAACTTACAACCCAATTGGGTGTCAAACCAAGAAGAATCAAAGCCAAACTCTTCAAATCCCACAAACCCTAAGATACTCTCTCTAAAATCTATTTTAACTACTTTCTATCTAATATTACAACAAAAAACCTATTTATAGTAAGTGGGAAAGAAAATAAAGGAAAAAGAAAAGAAAAGAAAATATCTCAAAATATCTGGCATGCGCGGTCGATCGCGTCCAGGGGACCGGTCGATCGGTCCTTCGAGCTTAAGCCCACTGTCTCCTTCCCACGGCAAAATATGAAACTGCAGTCGATCGGTCCCAGGGACGCGGTCGACCGGTACTCTGTTTTTCAGCCAAGCTTGGTCCATGAAGAGGGGGAAAAGGTCAATAACGGAAACGGGAATAGCTTCTTCGTCCGAACTCCAAACAACGCACCGTTTGCGGCCACACGATTCTAACTCAATGAACTACGTATACATGGAATTTCCATGAGCTGGATAAGAAATATGAATTGACTAAAATGCCCTTGAAATAGCGTCCGACGACGAAACTTCTCCGAAATGCAACGGATCCTCACTTTTAGTGTTCCAATACCTACAAAAGCACAATTAACCCCTACAAAACATGTATATATCCAAATCCAAGGTTGTTTGGTTAATGAGCATAAATATAGATATTAGGACCGTAAAAGTGCTAGAATGCATAAAGATAACGGGCAAAAATATGCAATATTTGATACGAATCACACCCCCTAACTTAAACATTGCTAGTCCCTAGTAATCAAACAAACAAAATCAGTCCATAGAAGGTGGTACAAGACATATATATGCATCGAAATATAAATGCCACTTTCATAGGGAGCACGATTGCATTTAGCATATGCAATAAGCCGTTAAACCCCTAGGTCACCCTAGTGGACGAGTGTCATCTCGTGAGGGTTTTCAGGGATGGTACCCACAAACATCACATGGTTTCCTCAAAATATGCCCAAACCAACATGCGACAAGCCTAACAATAGCGAAAAGGATTTCATATGCATTATTAGCAAATTGAACGGATTCAAACAAAAGTATTTCTTCTTTGGCTCCCAAAGAAGAACATTTCATTGAAAATCATTTTGATATAGTGCGAAAGGTAGCGCGTGTAAAGACGCTAATCGTTGTTTTCGTTTCGCCTACTCAATACAAACAAACCTAAATTATAACTATACTTGCGGGGCAAGTCTAGCGGTAAGTCGGGTATCAAAAATCATAAGGACGAGTTGTTAGAATTTAAGTGATTTAGTATTCCGAAATAAAAGTGTAAAAGATGATTACAAACTAAAAGAAAAGATGCATAAAAGGGAAACTATTAATCTAGGCAAATGTATTGAAACTAGATTAACAGAGCAGTAAAATTATAGGTTGCGTCGAATATCCCTCACCCGGGTTAATTGGTATAAAATGGTTACATGGGTCGACGAGTTATTACAAATGCGTCTCGTTTCGACAGTTAATTAAATCAAGGGTTGTCACGCCCCTAAATCCTCATAAAAGCCTAATAAGATTTTGGCGTCAACAAATATCCCAAAAATTACGCGCGAAAGGTCGTAAGCACAGACATACATGATATGCCCCGTCAAATCTCCTAGGCGTAATAACTAGGACGACGCATCCGAAATAGACCCGTAAACACTATCACCAAGAAAAGAAACGCGTTAACCCGAGTGAGTTCCATTCAAACACAACCTAATTTAAATTACCTAGAAAGCATGTTAGAAACACGGTAAATAAAGCGGTAAAGAAACGCGATAAATCTACACTAGAAAGCACGGGAAGAAAGGACGTAAACCTAATTAGAAAGCATGGAAATTACACTACAAAGCAAGAAATAATGAAATACAACTATATTAAATGGAGAGGGTGAATGAATAGTCAACTTACAAGCCCAAAAGTGTGTCAATCCAAGAAGGAATGAAGAAGAACTAACCAAAATCACCCAAACCCTAAGCTATTCTAGCCTAAAATCGTTTATTATCTACTTCATATATGATATTACAACTAAAAAGTCTTATATAGTAAGTGGGAATTGAATTAGAAAAGAAAAGAGAAAAGAAAAGAAAAGGCCAAAATATCTGCTGAAAACAGGGGATCGATCGATCAACCCCTTTAGTCGATCGATCGATGGCTAACAAAATATCCATTGTCGATGAGGGTCGATCGATCGATCCTTTTGATCGATCCATTGATCAAGCAGGGAAGAACCAAGCATCCTACTGCATTGCCAATCTTCTCTTCTCCTCCTCTTTTGGTTTCAATGTTTTTCCCTTCGCTGAAATCGTCGTAACTTCTTCGTTAGGGATCCGAATCGCGCACCGTTTGCGGCCACGCGAAGCTAGAGAGGAGGGATAAAACTTCCGTGAAGATGTTGGGCCATGTGCCCGAGCTGTGAAAATACTAAAATGCCCTTGAACATGCGCCTGTGTACGAAAATCGAGCGGAATGCGTCCGAACTTCACACTTTGCATCCAAATACCTATAAAAGCTCAATTAACCCCTGCAAAACATGTTAACGTAGAAATCCGAGGTTGTCTGGTTAACGAGCATAAATATAGGGAATAAGATACCCGAGGGGGCTAAAATGCGTAGGTTCGGAGGATGAAATACGCAATATTTGCGTATCATCAGGTGCCGCTGGCGCGAACATTTGAAAATAAGAGACTATTGGATAAATGAGATTTGGATCCTCCAGAGCGCAGGTTTGGAGTGATTAGGGGTGGCATCAGGTACCGGCGGCGCAGACCTTTAAAAATAGGAGCATATATATATATATATATATATATATATATATATATATATACTGTGTAATGTGATAACACAGTAAATGTTATTGTTTGTGAAAATGTCACAGATATAAAACTTTACTATATATATCAGAAAATGAAATAGTTTTATATCCGTGACATTTTCACAAACAATAACACTTACTGTGTTAATATATTTATGAAATAGTTTTATATATATAAAATTTTCACAAACAGTAACATTTACTGAGTTAATATTACACTATATATATATATATATATATATATATATACACGGTAGATGCAAACCTCTTTTTTTTCGAAATTACCATATTTTTAAAGGTTTGCGCTAGCGACATTCAATCCCCACCACTACCCACCCCCATTGTCGGAGCTTCAACGACCTTCATCATAGCTACGATTTGGGGTGGGTAGTAGTGGCATAGGGTGCTGCTGGCACGGACCTCTGAAATTAAGAGAATATTAGATAAATGGGGTTTGGATCCACCGGAGCTCCGGTTTGGGGTGAGTAGGGGTGACATTGGGTTAGGTTTATATCTGTAACATTTTCACAAACATTAACATTTACTGTGTTCATATAACACAATATATATATATATATATAGGAGGAGTCTCTCTTACGGACTCCATATATTACATACTTCCATACGTGTCTTACTTTAGACAACCAAAGATTGTAAACACAATTCATTTTCTCTCTCTCCTTTGCCAAAGGTACACACGGTACAACATCAATCACCACCAAAAGATGGTTCTCTCTCCTCTCTCCAGTGTCACGATAAGTTGGAGAGTGCTTTACAAACCTTTACCAAACCTAAGACCAAACAATTGTTTTATACAAACCTTAACAGATAAGTTGAATAACTTGGAGACATTTGAATCTTGTTTTGAAGGTATGTTTTTTTTAACTTTGAAATCTACTTACCTGTAATTTACGTACCTGTCATTAAATAGTTTTATACCTGTAATTTACGTTCATTTGCTTACCTGTTATTAAATAGTTTTTTTTAACGTTCATTTGCTTACCTGTTATTAAATAGTTTTTTTTAACTTTGAAATCTACTTACCTGTAATTTACGTTCATCTGCCAAGGGCAAAAAAATCTTGCTTTATACCTGTAACGGTTAATAATTAGTTTTTAAATGATAATATTCAAGAAAAAATTTACGTACATGTTATTTTTTTAAGGTATATATGAAAAAAATTATTTTTTTAGGTATGATAATATAAAAGAAATTTACGTACTTATTATATTTTAGCTGTTTTGAAGGTATGTTAAAAAAAATTGTTATCATTATTGTTTTTGATAGTTTTTTATAGTTGTTAAATAATTACCCTAGCAATGTTATCATTGGTGATTAATTTTAACTGTTAAGAAATAGTTGTTAACAACTGTTAACATTAGTGATTATTATTTTTGCAATCACCCTAGTAATGCTATCATTAGTGATTAATTTTAACTGTTAAGAAATAGTTGTTAAAAACTGTTTGCATTAATGATTATTTGTTTTGCTATTGGTGATTAATAAATGAACTCAACTGTTAACATTAGTGAGTAAAAAATGAACTCAACAGTTAAGAAATTAGTGATTAAGTTTTTGCAATTAATAAATGAATTCCATGGTTAAAAATGCTAATTTTTTGCAGTTAAATGGAGAATGATTATGATGATGTGGGGATTATATTGGATGAAGGTATATACAATTTTGAGAGTCGTCATAATTTAGAATTAGCTATTGTGGATAAAAGTGGAGATGCTCATGTTGATTCAAATTTGGAGAAATCTTCTTTAGAATATTATCCACAACTCCCGGAAGATATCAATCTCAAAGTGGGGGAGGAGTTTCAATCCCTTGAAGAAGCGCACAGTTTTTATAATGTCTATTCCAAAGTGGCGGGTTTTAGTGTTCGAAAGTGGAGCGAGAAAAAAAAACGTGGAAGTGATGAGATTATTAGGAAGGAGTATGTATGTTTTAAAGAAGGCAAGGGTACGCCGATTGCTAACCCAAATGCTAAAAGAAAGCGAGGGGTAGTTAGAGAAGGTTGTCGTTTTAGACTCGCGGTTGTTAAGGGGACAACTGGGTCATTCATAGTTAGCCAATTTATTGAGGGCCAATATCACCCGTTGTCTACACCCCGAAAATCACATCTTTTGCGATCTCACCATAGACTTTCAGAATCCCAAAAGTGTTTGGCCCAACAACTTAGTATTATTAACATCCCAACACATCAACAATTTAATTTTCTTGGGTTGCAGGCAGGATGTTTTGAGAACATTGGATGTACGCAAAATGATTTGTATAATTACGAGAGGGACTTGCGGAGAGAGATGAAGGGGCATGACGATAGTGTGTTTTTTGAGTATTTGAAGCACGAGCAAAATAAAAATCCTTCATTCACGTTCGAAATTAAGTCCGATGAAGATAATAAAATAACACATTGTTTTTGGGCCGATGCATCTTCAAGACGTTCATATAAATTTTATGGTGATGTTGTAATATTCGATACAATGTACAATACTTATCGGTATGATTTGATATTTGCACCATTGTTGGGTGTTAATAATCACGGTCAAACTATTCTGTTTGGTTGTGCTTTCTTGGGTGATGAGACGGTGGATTCATTCATATGGCTATTCAACCATTTTCTCGATGCTATGCCGGGCGGAGCCCCAAAAAAGATTATCACTGATCAAGATCCGGCAATGACAAAAGCAATATCAATAGACCTTCCTAATACATTTCGTAGATATTGTAGTTGGCATATATTGACAAAGTTTTCTGAAAAGATAGACTCCGTGACATATAATGCTTACTGTAATGAGTTTTCGGATTGCATTTGGAATACGGAGTTGAAGGAAGAATTTGATATTAAGTGGATTGATCTTATTGAGAGGAGTGGCTTGACCGATAATAAATGGCTATGCAACATGTTTGACATTCGTTCAACTTGGATTCCTTGTTATGTAAATCACGTTTTCTCCACCGGCATATCGAGTAGCCAACGAGCGGAGAGTGCTCATTCATTCTTCAAAGGACATGTGTCCAAAAAAATTCATTAGTAGACTTTATAATACACTTTGGTAGGGGTCTTCTTAGTCAACGTCATAAAAAAAATTTAGGACCACAAACATCTAACGGAGAAACCGAAATTAATTTTCAAAAATGAAGTGTTGTTTCAAATGGTTGACTTATATACTCGTGAAGCGTTTCAGAAATTTCAAGATGAGATGCGTGACTTTTTGAATTATAAATTTGATCTAGTGGATGATGAGTGTAATAAAAGTGTGTACAAGGTAACTCGGAAAAAAATAGAGTCGTACAAATTTTGAACTATTACATTTGACAAGGTGTCCAACTTTGTTACATGTACTTGCAAGAGGTTTGAAAGTGCCGGGATCCCATGTAGACATATTTATCATACTTGCAAAAGTTTCAAGACTTTGAAGAATTGCCAAGCCCTTATATTTTGAAGCGATGGACAAAAACGACAAAGGTTGGGGATGTTGTCGAGGGTGGGATAATTATAAATGACGAGAAATCATATTTCTCAAATCGGGCTCGTTTTATTAAACTTGCTTTGAATTTGGTTGATAAAGCTCTTACAGATGAAGACATAATGAGAGCTTATACGGATGCTTTAGATGTTGCAAATGATAAAATCAATAAAATTGTCGGTGTTGTTGGATGTGGCGTTAGTGATGGGAGAGTTGAGCCAAATGCGCGGATGGAGGAAAGTTACAAAGAGCCAAATCATGTACAGGCAAAGGGTTGTGGGAAAAGACTAAAAGGAGGAAAGGAGAATGCACTTCGAAAGGTAAAACAAAATAAATCTCGTCGTTGTAATGGTTGTGGTTTAATTAGTCAATCACACGATAAGAGGAATTGTCCCATTGCTAATGGGTATGTATTATCTTTTTATTTTATTTAAATTCTTCGTTTGAATAATAAATGTTTTATATCGAATTTATTAAATTATGTTTCGCTCTTTTATGCAGTGCACATGCTAATGTAGACACAAACACATTCGTGAGTTTGGAAGACGGTGAGGATGAATATTCAACAGATTAACTGCCATGATTTGAATTGGCATTTTTTTTGTATCACTTAGATTTTTTGAATTGGCAAGATGTGAATTGGCATACAAGATGTGAAGCCCACTTTTTGGCATACAAGATGTGAATTGCCAAGCAGTTGTTAACTGCCAAGTATGTGAATTGGCATAGAAGCAGTATGTTAACGTGATGTATGATAATTGCCAAGCCCTTATATTTGTATTACTTAGACTTTTTGTATCACATTGCCAAGCAGTTGTTGACAACTTTTTGTATCACATATGCATGTATCACAACTTCTTGTATCACATTTGATTGGTATTGACAATTATGCTACAAAAAGAACGTTTAAATTAACAGTTATGCTAAATATTAACATTTTCGTTTATGAAAAATAATAACAGTTGTAAAATTAACGTTTATGAAAAATGATAACAAAAATAACAGTTATGCTAAATATTAACAAAAATAACAGTTATGCTAAAAAAAAATGAAATATAACAAAAATTAAAAAAATAACAGTTGTAAAATTAACGTTTAAGAAAATGATAAATATTAACATTTTCATTTATGAAAAATAATAACAGTTGTAAAATTAACGTTGTAAAAACAATTATGCTAAAATTAATGTTGTAAAATTAACGTTGTAAAATAATAACAGTTGTAAAAACAGTTATGCTAAATATTTGGTTTGGTTTGTATTTGGTTTGTATCTTGTAAAGGTTGGTTTTGTCTTGAGAAAATAATAGCTGTTTGTAGAGGCTTTAGGTATGTTGGAATTCGTGAGTAGCAGGTCAACAGAGGAGAGAGGCATGGCAGAGTGGACATTTCGGCAGTTGGTACAGAGGAGAGAGGTGATAGTGTATTAACTTTGGATGGTTTTATTTGTAGCCTCAATTACGTGTGTAAAATAAAGGAAGTAGGGATGTATGTATAGGAGGGAGTCCGTAGGAGAGACTCCCTCTCTCTCTCTCTCTCTCTCTCTCTCTCTCTCTCTCTCTCTCTCTATGTATATATATATATATATATATACACGGTGGATCCAAACCTCTTTTTTCTAATATTATCTTATTTTTAACGGTTCGTGCTAGCGGCATCCAATACCAACTACCACCCACGCCCATTGTCGGAGCTCCAACAACCTTCATCAGAGCTCTGATTTGAGGTGGCATGGGATGCCGATGTAACATTTTCACAAACAGTAACATTTATTATTTGTGAAAATATTACAGATATAAACCTAACCTAATGCTACCCCTACTCACCCCAAATCGGAGCTCCGGTGGATCCAAATCCCATTTATCCAATATTTTCTTATTTCCTAAGGTTTGCGCCAGCGGCACCCCATATCACCCCAAATCAGAGCTCTGATGAAGGTTGTTGGAGCTCCGACAATGGGGGTGGTGGTGGTGGTGGGGATTACATGCCGCTAGCGCGGACCGTTAAAAATAAGATAATATAAAAAAAAGAGGTTTGAATCCAGCGTATATATATATATATATATATAGAGAGAGAGAGAGAGAGAAAGGCTCACCTACGTCATATACCGTACATCACACCTAATTCTAGGCCTTAAATTTTTTTTTTTCAAATTTTATATTTTTTCCTTGAAATTAACCTTCCAATCAACACATACGCAAAAAATTAGGCCAAAATACATTTTGTAGCTATTTTTAAAAAATCCACAAAAAACTGTTGGCGTACACCCTTATAAATAAGGTATTTTTTTACAGTTTTTTGTGAATTTTTTAAAAATAGCTACAAAATGTATTTTGACTTCATTTTTTGCATATGGGTTGATTAGAAGGTTAATTTCAAGGAAAAAAAATATAAAATTTGAAAAAAAAGTTTTTTAGGGCCTAGAATTAGGTGTGATGCACAGGTGATGTATACAGCATGATATAACCTAGCTCTCTCTCTCTCTCTCTCTATATATATATATATATATATATATATATATATATATATATATAAATATATATATATACCGTGTTATAACACAGAAAATGTTACTGTTTGTGAAAATATTACAGATATAAACCTAACCCAATGCCAACCCTACTCACCCCAAACTAGAGCTCCGGTAGATCTAAACCCGATTTATCCAATAATCTCTTAATTTCTAAGGTCCGCGCCAGCGGCACCCCATGTCACCCAAAATCAGGGCTCTGATGAAGGTTGTTGTAGATCCGACAATGGGGGTGGGTGGTGGTGACGATTGGATGCCGCTAGCGCGGACCTTTAAAAATAAGACAATATCAGAAAAAAGAGGTTTTGATCAACCGCGCGTGTGTGTATATATATATACATATACATATACACACTGTGTTATAATACAGTAAATGTTACTGTTTGTGAAAATGTTACAGATATAAACCTAACCCAATGCCAACCCTACTCACCCCAAACCGGAGCTCCGGTGGATCCAAACCCCATTTATCCAAATTTCTCTTATTTCCTAAGGTCCGCGTCGGCGGCACCCCATGTCACTCCAAATCAGAGCTCTGATGAACGTTGTTGTAGCTCCGACAAAGGGGGTGGGTGGTGGTGGGGATTTGATGCCGCTAGCGCGGACCGTTGAGAATAAGATAATATCGAAAAAAAGAGGTTTGGATCCACCGTAAATATATATATATATATATATATATATATATATATATATATATATACTATGTTAACACAGTAAATGTTACTGCTTGTGAAAATGTTACGGATATAAACATAACCCAATGCCAAACCTACCCACCCCAAATCGAAGCTCTGATGAAGGTTGTTGGATAGCGTGGACTTTTAAAAATAAGATAATTTCGAAAAAAAGGTTTAGATCGACTGTGTGTGTGTGTCTCTATATATATATATATATATATATATATATATATGTATGTATTGTGTAATATTAACACAGTAAATGTTACCGTTTTTGAAAATGTTACAGATATAAACCTATTTCTCTTTCTGGTGCATACAGTAAAGTTTACTGTGTGTGTAATTTTTTTTCTTTGAAATTGTATAGGCTTCATGGATCTTGTTTGATAGATCTCGTTGAGCAGATTTCAAAAATAGTAATTTTGCGAGAAACGGATATGTCAATTAAAAGTTATGATCATTTGAAGATTAAAAAAAAGTTCAACCACTTATGTAACTTCCTCAAGGAAGTTACGGATGGTTAGTTTTAAAAGGGTAAAATTGTGAAAAAAAGTTTCAAAAAATTAGGAGTAGTACTTATATGTAAGAGGAAAACATGGTGGGACTAGAATGTCTAAAAAAAGGTATAATAGGATCTAAATGGGAATGTCCCTATTTATAAATGCGCAAATCTCATGCTTGCGGGAGGCTAGTGTAATTTACTTATATGTAGTATTATATTTGCTTCATACTTAACTAACACAACAAAATGATTTTTTTTCACCCCTAAACAAAGATAAAGAGTTTTGTATCAGAGATATTTTTCTTGATATTCAACCACATTTCCAAATAGTTTACAATCATTCTTAAGGAAAAATTATGTAGGTAAACAAGCAAAAAGAAATGATACTGTGTCCAAGCCAGTAAATAAATATCAAAACTGTATATACAATAAACACAATCTTAGATATTATAACCCAAATTACCAATAATGTCAATATAAGCTAAAAAACTATAAATATTATGTAGACACAAAATGAGTTGTTCACACAAATATTATAATAGTAAGAATAGGAATAATGTTAATAATCTACTTTTATCCAAATTCTTTTATAAACTTCCAATGGAAAAAATGGTGTGTTATGCAACTTGAGTTGTGGTAATTAAAAGCGAGCATAGGTATGCATACTTAGTTTATAATGAAAAGGAAGAGCAGAAAATATAGGAATAAAATAGACTTACAAAATCCTATGGTAATTGCTTGCTATCTCATAAAGATGGAGATAAATGTGGCCATAGATTGACCCCTGGAATCGTTTGTGGTGTTGGATCCTCCATTTACTGTAATATGAAAAAAATAAATATGTCAGTAAAATAAAAGTACTGTTATAGAATTTTTTATTAGTTGCTTATGATAATTGAAATATTGGGTGAAGAAGTAAAAAAATCCTAAGTTAAAGCTCTGATACCAATTTGAGAATGCGTGATATCAATTATTTTTGGGATTTATAAATTTTCAATTTTAAACTTATTTAATTAGAGTCAATCTTCAATCCAAATTAATTGAACCCTAATCATGCATCTATGTGGATAAATGAAACATAAAATCACAAATCAATGGACAAGCAAAGTTCAGGAAAAAATTCCTTTCGGGTAAAATATTTTATTTCACTATCTAACGTAAATCGCAACTTACAATTACATAATGAAATCTGCAATGAATTTTCGATAGAAAATCCACATAGAACGCAACCTAGCACCAACAAAGATTCCCTTAAGAACCTCAAGAATTGTATCTCCTCCTTTAGTAGTGAATATCCACGAGTATCCCCAATGACCACAGTCGTCAGCAAATAGCTCCCGCAAGAATACAATTCACCAAAGTATACGGGATGATTTTGTGAATAATGTAACAACCCGTCCTTTTGGAGACAAGTAAATTCCATAATTTAGTATAAATCGGGATTTGAGGAATTTCTCGGAATAGTAATTTTTGGGATTTTCAAGGATTTGAGGATTGTCGATAGGTGAAACATTCACTTTTGGGATTTAATATGTTGAGGTATTTTAATAATATGTCGCCGTTGAGTAAAGGGACAGAAAATGATATTTTAATGTGAATACCGCATTTATTTATTTTGGGTTGAAATAGTAATTTGACGTCAAGTACCTTGGATGGAAATTTCGACTGCACCGTGAGTCTCGGAATGTCCGAGATAGTCGAAAAAGAGTGTCCGATTGTCGAAATTGAGTTTCGGGGAATTTTAGAGTTAAAAAGGGCTCGAAATTGAGTAAACGAGTCGTTTTTGGGTTTTAAGGGGTATAAACCCTTTTTCTTTCTTTATAAAGAGGTAGAGAGGGAGAAAAGAGAAAGAAAAGAGAGAAGAGAGAGAGGAAGTAAGAAAGAGGAGAAAAGGGAGGTCTCGGGCCAAACTCCGCTGGAGTCAACTCGAGGTCGTCGGATTTCATCCTCCAGGCAAGTGTTTACTTGCTTTATTTCAATTATGCACTTATTTCATATCATAGTTGGTAGAACCCTAAAATAAAATTGGGAAAACTTAAATATGAGTTTACATATTGATGTAATGTAAACTCTTAAAGATTTTAAGTGTTAAAACCATGTAAATGGAGTGAATAAATGGATTGAAATGGGTTTAAATAATAAGTTGGGTTTTTTATGGTTTTAGGATTTAAAACTAAGAGAAATGGTTTAATACCCCAAAATAATTGATGTGTTATTTGTAAAACATAGATTAGATGTTTATTGAGTTGTTGGATGAGGTTAGAAACAACAAAAATGGAGAAAAATGGAGTTTGGGATTTGGGGAAGATAATGAATAGTAAACCCGTGGCTTGTGGGGCCATTTTGGTCAGGAAGAGAAATGATTTAGCTCTTGGCCAAAACACGAAAGTTGTATATCTTTTCGATACGGTCACGTGGGCATCGACTGCGTATTTTTCTGATTTTTCTTCGATTTGATATGATTTTTATAAGATAGCAGTTCCCGGTTGAAATCATCAACTCGGAAATCAAATCGGGAATTGGAAAAATAAAGGCTTGAATTAATCGTGTAGATATTTGGGATGATTTTTGGTGTAGCTTAGAAACCCCGATAATGAAATTGGGTTGTTGGATGGAGGATTTGAGGAATTAAGTTTTGAAGATCTGGTGTGACCGGTCGACCGCGCCCCTAAGGCCGGTCGACCGCGTCAAGGAAAAAGAGCCTACTGGTTGGCTTAGTAGGCTTATTTGCAAACCGCGGTCGATCGGTACCCTGTTTTCAGCCCAAGATTTTGGAGATTGTTATTCTTCCTCCTCTTTGAGTTTAAAGTCTAGGGGCCTTCTAAATTAGAGTATTATAGAGGGTTATGTCCTAAAGGACTTGAGGAATTGGGAATATAAATATAAATATATATATATATATATATATATATGTATGTATATTCACTTAGAGTGAATTAGTATAATTGGAGATATCCAATAAATCCTTAAGAGATGATTAAGGTAATTATTATTTATCGAAGTGAAGAAATACGTTGGGTTTAGTATCATGCGCATATGAAGGCATGATTATGATTCTTTGAGAGAATCTTTGGGATTATTGGTCATCGCTATATGTGATTGGCAAATATGGCCATTTATATATATTCTAGGAGGAATATATGGTATATGTATATACTATGTGATTAAAGTGTGTGTATATATATATATATATATATATATATATATGATATGATGTAAATGGTTTTGAAAATGAATAAATGAAAGTTTTCAAAATGGAAAGATAAATGATTTTCATAAATAATAATTTATGGATACACACCTCTCTAAATCGCTATCATAAGGGAAGTTGCGTGCGTATGGTGAAGCCCCCTGGCTAATGAATGCAGGGTGGATATAGTCCTATAGGCCATATGAGCGATTATTTTTACTGCGATGGTTAGGAGATTCCGGTTGTGGTCTTGACTATCTCGCAGGCGTATGACCACTTCCCGACGATGTGTTAGGTTCCCAGGTTGTCTTGTTTGATAGGCCCTGGAAGATGATAGCCATTTAGGGGTGCGTCCAGTGGGAAAACCCAAGAGGGCTGTCTTAGATTTGTTAAAGCAATTCATGATAATGGATTGGCTTTAATTACATTTCCTGGATATAGGAAGGGAAATGGGTTATATGATTGGCTTCGGAAATACTTCCCGGATGGAAGAAGGGAAGTGGAAGTATATGATGGTAAAAGCATTTCTATGATAATAAAAATGGCTTTTAATTACATTTCCTGGATGGAAGAAGGGAAATGGGATGTTTTAAAACGGAAAAGCATTTTTATGTTAATAAAACTGGCTTTTTAAAAGTATAAGGTATGTTAAAGCAATTCATGCTAATGGGTTGGCTTTTAAATACATTTCCTGGATATGAGAAGTGAAATGGAAAGTTTTTGAGATAAAATGATAAGTATTGATAAATACTTTATATATGAATTCTCAGTTCGGGAGATAGATCCGGATGTGTATTATAAAGATGAAATTGAATTAGTAAACCTCAGTCCAGGAGATATTATCCGGATGTATATTGTAAGGTATATATAAGAAAGAATGTGATATGTATATAAATATATAAGTATGTATTTATACATTAGTTTTGTGCTACGGGCCTAATGGATCTCTACCATTAACCCTGGCAAGTAGTAGTGTATCGGGGGGAGGGGTTCCTTGTTTGGATTTCGCTTCGCGAGACACCCCACGCACGAACTTAACGCAATGTTGAGAATGGAGAGAAGTTTAGCCCTTAGTGCTCGGGTTGTAGAGGGTTCTAGTAGACGAGGGTATCAGATTAGTTAGGCAAGGTAGCTTAACTAGAAAGTTAAGTGCGTTAGGTGTGCACTATTAGAGGAGAGGTGAGGGGTATCTCATGGGAGTGCGATACCAATTTAAATATGAGATAAAATCTATTTTTCTAAAAATAAAGCATTTATGCACTTGCAAAATATTTTCAAACTCGGGCTCTTACCCGTTTATCTACTTTTCCTTTATTGCTCTCTCTGTATATATATATATATTATATAGGAGTCCAGACACAGGGACGCCTGGATGACACTTCCTTCGAGTCAGACGTCTGCTGCAGCAGCTGTGGATGCTTGCAGGTTCTCGGTAGACGCTTCTATCCTTGTATTCTAGATAGGAGGGATTGTATAAATATTCGAGCCAATGGCTCAATTGCATTTAGTTATTCTTTTAGCAGCATTCGATATGGTTGTATATTTTGACCGAGTGTTCGGTTATTTTATTTCATTACAGTTTCATTTAAGCAATACTGTGTGAATGTTTTACTTATGGTTGTTTAAAAAGAGTAGTTAAGTAAAATTTTGACACTGGCCTAATAGGTTATTAGTAATTAAATGGATTTTCGACAGTGATGGTAAGAATGATCCATATGAGACTCCTGTTAAAATTGGATATAGGAGTGATCGCCCGATATCTTATTAGGCGGGTTGCCACAGATGGTATCAGAGCATCAGGTTCTAGTGTCCTTAGGAATCTGTGCGGACGTACTTCGCTTTCAGCGTTGATCTCGATTTGTTATAGAGTCTCAGGATTAGGATTGTTGATTTCTCTTGTGAGATTTCGTTCTCCTGCCATGTTAGAAGATTATAGCAATCTTTTGCGCGCTCATTCGAGATTCGTGTGCGGGGCTTGGATGGCAGTAGGAGGTGAGGCTTAGTTGAACAGCTGGTAGAAGTCGAGAATGAGGACCGTAGTAGAGGTCACTTCCTTTGTGGTGTTTGCTAAGGATTGGTGCAACGACTGCTGAAGTATAAGTAGTTATGAGTATCACAGTACCGCTATAGTAGAGTGTGGTACTAAAGTTGAATTTCCCAGTGAAGGTAAGGATTCAAAAGGGATCTTACGGATAGTTTTAACCATGAGTCCCCATGGCTTAGCAGGAAGGAGAAGAATGCAGTTTTGGATTATTCACATAAGGATCGGCCGGAGATCGATAGTGAATAAAGAGTGATATGAAGGGGTATAAGTGGTGTGACTAGATAAAGTTGCGGTGTTTTGTTAGCTCTAGACTCGTGTGTGTAAATTGAGCTTTGTGGCGGTATTGATAACATTATATAATGTATGCCTATGTGTTTTCCGCGATAGAAGAATTTTATTTTCCTTCATTCGCCATAAAGGCGGGTGTTGATATATTGTATATATACATATATATATATATATATATATATATATATATATGGTTTGGGATGCTCGTTTTATATGTCTATACGAGTATGGTGATATGGTGAGCATATAATGTTATTGGTTGTTCAGAGCGATAGCAGGCTAATGACGGCAAGACTATCGTGTTCGCAGTTCCAGGGTGGAATGGGTTGTTGTTGTGACATCTCACCTGGATACAGGTTGAGTTCGCCTTTATTGTGTATATAGATGGAACTTCGATGAGCAGAGGTTTCATTATTGTAATGTGAGTATGTGGTGACTTTATAGAAGTGACTTAAGGTGTGCACAGATTATTGTTGAGCTGTGAGTTTAATCTCATTATTAATTGCGCAGAGACTGAGTGTGGTACGATTAGTGATGTGGCTCCTAGATAGAGTCGGGAGTTCTGACCACATTTTGTTGAGTGAGGGGATAGGGTATCCCGGTTGCATGTTAAAAAATAACGGACCTCCATGACCGACAAAGTTAAGTAGGAGTGTGTGGAGGGGTTCCTTGTTTGGATTTCGCTTTGCGAGAGGCTCCACACATGAATTTTAACGGCGTCGGGAGTGGAGAGATGTTATAGGATGCGAGGATGTTAGTTTTGTGGAAAAGGTCTTATAGTGTGGATGAACCACTATTGACTAGGAGCCATGTGATGATGTATGCTTATGGAAATATTGTGTTATGGAAAAGCACTAAAGTGGTCCTCTCACCACAAGTTGGTGGGTGAAGTAGGACTTAGAGAAATTGATTTGAGGATTATGGCCAGGCCTTAATGAAAAGGAAAACTTTGATGAAATATGATTTGGGTATGATGTACGTAGTTCCCTTACAGATATTGGGCACTTCGATTAGTTAGATTTCCTTTCGTATGGGCGGAAGGATAGAATAGTAAGAATGCATTCGTAGGTTAGAGTGGTAGGGTTTAGGACGTCCCGCTGGTGTGCCTTAGGTCTCTATATCTCGATGACCGACAACGCGAGGGAGTAGTGTAATGGGAGGGTTCCTTGTTTGGATTTCGCTTTGGCGAGACATCCCACGCATGAAACCAAGCAAATGTCGGAAGTTGAGAGAGGCCTTGGGCGCTAGGGATATATTTAGGAGTATAATCGTTTCGCGTAGGTAGGATAACGCATATATCGTAGTAGTATTAGGATGTAAGTTTGATAGAGTTAGTGGCGCCAATGTAAGGAGAATCAAATTTTGTGGGTCGGGATAACCCATATGTGAGTATTACACCGAGGAAAGGAGATCCTTATTGGGAGAGAGTGTTACGTGTCGGACGTTCATTATGGATGTGCAGATATGCATAGGTTAGAAAGGTGTATGGGTACCTTAGTAAGTTGGTTTATATACCGCCTGAAATTGAAGGGGCATAGTATATAAAGTTGAAGCTTTACGAGATGTAAAGCGGTAGTTATAGACTCGTTTCTCTTGTTGGCAATAAGAGAAGCCATCGGAGTTATGCGTCGTTGTTGTGCGTTAGTAGGTAGAAATTTAGATGAGCTTGTGGCGAAGCTAGTACTTTGGAGTACACCTTGAGGTGGGTGGAATATGGTAAAGGAATATCGTGTTAGCACCTTTTGGTTTTGGGGGTACTAAGACATAGTGGAATTGGTGATTATAGTTTGGTGGTGTAGGCTGCATCCGAATTTTGAGGACGAAATTTCGTTGTAAGGGGGGGAGTATGTAACAACCCGTCCTTTTGGAGACAAGTAAATTCCATAATTTAGTATAAATCGGGATTTGAGGAATTTCTCGGAATAGTAATTTTTGGGATTTTCAAGGATTTGAGGATTGTCGATAGGTGAAACATTCACTTTTGGGATTTAATATGTCGAGGTATTTTAATAATATGTCGCCGTTGAGTAAAGCGATAGAAAATGATATTTTAATGTGAATACCGCATTTATTTATTTTGGGTTGAAATAGTAATTTGCGGCCAAGTACCTCGGATGGAAATTTTGACTGCGTCGTGAGTCTCGGAATGTCCGAGATAGTCGAAAAAGAGTGTCCGATTGTCGAAATTGAGTTTAGGGGAATTTTAGAGTTAAAAAGGGCTCGGAATTGAGTAAATGAGTCGTTTTTAGGTTTTAAGGGGTATAAACCCTTTTTCTTTCTTTATAAAGAGGGAGAGCGGGAGAAAATAGAAAGAAAATAGAGAAGAGAGAGAGGAAGGAAGAAAGAGGAGAAAAGGGAGGTCTCGGGCCAAACTCCGCCGGATTCGACTCGAGGTTGTCGAATTTCATCCTCTAGTCAAGTGTTTACTTGCTTTATTTCAATTATGCATTTATTTCATATCATAGTTGGTAGAACCCTAAAATAAAATTGGGAAAACTTAAATATGAGTTTACATATTGAAGTAATGTAAACTCTTAAAGATTTTTAGTGTTAAAACCATGTAAATGGAGTGAAGAAATAGGTTTAAATAATAAGTTGGGTTTTTATGGTTTTAGGGTTTACAACTAAGAGAAATGGTTTAATACCCCAAAATAATTGATGTGTTAGTTGTAAAACATAGATTAGATGTTTATTGAGTTGTTGGATGAGGTTAGAAACAACAAAAATGGAGAAAAATGGAGTTTGGAATTTTGGGGAAGATAATGAATAGTAAACTCGTGTCTTGTGGGACCATTTCGGCCAGGAAGAGAAATCATTTATCTCTTGGACAAAACACAAAAGTTGTAGATCTTTTCGATATGGTCACGTGGACACTGATCGCGTATTTTTCTGATTTTTCTTCGATTTGATATGATTTTTATAAGATAGCAGTTCCGGGTTGAAATCATCAACTCGGAAATTGGAAAAACAAAGGCTAGAATTAATCATGTAGATGTTTGGAATGATTTTTGGTGTAGCTTAGAAATCCCGATAATGAAATTGGGTTGTTTGATGGAGGATTTGAGGAATTAAGTTTTGAAGATCTGGTGTGACCGGCCGACCGCGCCCCTGAGGCCGGTCGATCGCGTCAAGGAAAAAGAGCCTACTGGTTGGATTCGTAGGCTTATTTGCAAACCGCGGTTGACCGGGGGTCCAGGACCGGTCGACCGGTACCCTATTTTCAACCCAAGATTTTGGAGAGGGTTATGTCCTAAAGGACTTGAGGAATTGGGAATATATATATATATATATTCACTTAGAGTGAATTAGTATAATTGGAGATATCCAATAAATCCTTAAGAGATTATTAAGGTAATTATTATTTATCGAAGTGAAGAAATACGTAGGGTTTAGTATCATGCGCATATGAAGGCATGATTATGATTCTTTGAGAGAATCTTTGGGATTATTGGTCATCGCTAGATGTGATTGGCAAATATTGCCATTTATATATATTCTAGGAGGAATATATGGTATATGTATATACTATGTGATTAAAGTATATATATATGATATGATATAAATGGTTTTGAAAATGAATAAATGAAAGTTTTCAAAATGGAAAGATAAATGATTTTCATAAATAATATTTTATGGATACACACCTCTCTAAATCGCTATCATAAGGGAAGTTGCGTGCGTATGGTGAAGCCCCCTGGCTAATGAATGCAGAGTGGATATAGTCCTATAGGCCATATGAGAAATTATTTTTACTGCGATGGTTAGGAGATTCCGGGTGTGGTCTTGACTATCCCTCAGGCATATGGCCGTTTCCCGACGATGTGTTAGGTTCCCAGGTTGTCTTGTTTGATAGGTCCTGGAAAATGATAGCCATTTAGGGGCGCGTCCAGTGGGGAAACCCGGAGGGGCGGTCTTAGATTTGTTAAAGCAATTCATGATAATGGATTGGCTTTAATTACATTTCCTGGATATAGGAAGGGAAATGGGTTATATGGTTGGCTTCGGAAACACTTCCCGGATGGAAGAAGGGAAGTGGAAGCATATGATGGTAAAATCATTTTTATGATAATAAAAATGGCTTTTAATTACATTTCCTGGATGGAAGAAGGGAAATGAGATGTTTTAAAACGGAAAAGCATTTTTATGTTAATAAAACTGGCTTTTTAAAAGTATAAGGTATGTTAAAGCCATTCTTGCTAATGAGTTAGCTTTTAAATACATTTTCTGGATATGAGAAGGGAAATGGAAAGTTTTTGAGATAAAATGATAAGTATTGATAAATACTTTGTATATGAATTCTCAGTCCGGGAGATAGATCCGGATGTGTATTATAAAGATGAAATTGAATTGGTAAACCTCAATCCGGGAGATATTATCCGGATGTATATTGTAAGGTATATATAAGAAAGAATGTGATATGTATATAAATATTTAAGTATGTATTTATACATTAGTTTTGTGCTACGGGCCTAATGGATCTCTACCATTAACCCTGCCAAGTAGTAGTGTATCGGGGGGAGGGATTCCTTGTTTGGATTTCGCTTCGCGAGACACCCCACGCACGAACTTAACGCAATGTTGAGAATGGAGAGAAGTTTAGCCGTTAGTGCTCGGGAGTTAGAGGGTTCTAGTAGACGGGGGTATCAGATTGGTTAGGCAGGGTAGCTTAACTAGAAAGGTAAGTGCGTTAGGTGTGCACTATTAGAGGAGAGGTGAGGGGTATCTCATGGGAGTGCGATACCAATTTAAATATGAGATAAAATCTATTTTTCTAAAAATAAACCATTTATGTACTTGCAAAATATTTTCAAACTCGGGCTCTTACCCGTTTATCTACTTTTCCTTTCTTGCTCTCTCTGTATATATATATATATATATATATATATATATATATATATATATATATATATATTATATAGGTGTCCAGACACAGGGACGCCTGGATGACACTTCCTTCGAGTCAAACGTCTGCTGCAGCAGCTGTGGATGCTTGCGGGTTCTCGGTAGACGCTTCTATCCTTGTATTCTAGATAGGAGGGATTGTATAAACATTCGAGCCAATGGCTCAATTGCATTTAGTTATTCTTTTAGCAGCATTCGATATGGTTGTATATTTTGACCAAGTGTTCGGTTATTTTATTTCATTACAGTTTCATTTAAGCAATACTGTGTGAATGTTTTACTTATGGTTGTTTAACAAGAGTAGTTAAGTTAAATTTTGACACCGGACTAATAGGTTATTAGTAATTAAATGGATTTTCGACAGTGATGCTAAGAATGATCCATATGAGACTCCTGTTAAAATTGGATATAGGAGTGATCGCCCGATATCTTATTAGGTGGGTTGTCACAAATAAAAAATAAAGTTTTGTGTCCTAAAAGTGAAGACTAAAATTCTGCAGATTTTCAGTTTTCGTTCAACAAAAGTCTTAATAAAAAAGTCTTTCAAAACAGGTATTTATACCCAAACAAAATTCTTGAGGCGGTGGAGGTCGTTCGAATGACTTCTTGATGTCGTTTGAATGATATTAGATATCGTTAGAAGCGACCTAAGAAACGACTTAATAAAATTCAAAATAATACATGATCGTTTGAAGCACAAAAGGAACGACTTATCTCACGACCTATCAAACGACATGTGATGTCGTTAGAAGGGGTCGTTAGAACAACTAAGGGGAAAAAAATAATATTTTATAAAGTTTGCCTACAGGCCTTCCAAAAATTATTTTAACTTATAAAAATGCCTCATTTTGATAAACAGTTTCGAAAAATCTCCCAATGCTTATCGTAAACCAAATTCGAAACTTAAACACAATCCTTACCAACTCAATCTAGTAGATGTTCGTTGTTGAAGAAGTTTGATATTCGGATGTGTCCTCTTGAACATATGATTATGAACTTCCTTCGATAGTTGTAGCGGTATATGACATAGTCAATGTAAAATCAGGACCATAGAAATTATGTCCTTAGAAATCTCCCCCTATGTCCATGCCGGTACAAAATAAAAATAATCCGAATTATCAATCAAATTCCTATACAAATCTAATACCCTCCCATGAACGAAAAAGCGAAAAGATACTAAAAATGTAAGTCTTCAAAAAACTTCAACTTTAAATCTCTTCAAATCAAATATCTTTGCTTTCCTTGAACCTCTTTTGTGTGCTTTCCAAATGATCATCAAAGTCATACACACAATAAACAAAAAAATACCTTCGTGACGTATCGAGTTTGAAATGAGATAAACAAAAATCAAATCAAATCAACTCAAATATCAAATCTCCCCCGTAATTTAAACTCTCACTCCCCCATAATCCATAATTTGTTCTCCCCCCTTTTTATTTGTCCGAAATAGATAGGAAAAAGAATCAAAATAAATACGGAGTATCACGATAAGCATAACAAATATATAAAAATTACGCTCGTGCAAGGATATGCTCAAAAGGCTTTCACAATCTATTTTTTTTTCCAAATGGTTGCAAGCAAAGATTTCACAAAAACAAGACACACCATGAATTTACATTATGATAACCAAAATTGTGGAAACATAATGAATGGGTGTGAACAAATTCGATAAGAAAATCAACTCAAACATACATACCATATGTGCACGATGAATATGGATAATCCTAATGAATGAACTCAAAATCGTCCTTAGGTGTAAAAATGATTGAATTCAAATGATATCGACTCAATATAATCAACAAATCAAAGTCTAAATTGATTTCCAAACCAATATCGTCTTAAACCATGTAATGATTTTTCAAGACTTTGTCAGCACGTGCAAACCCGTTGATTTCCAACTAAACTCCTCAAATATAATAATGATCATATTTTTCTTTTCTATTCTTTTCTTTTCAATGATTATATCAAACCAAACTAGTTTGGCCTTGGATACTTTTTACAATACCACACTTTTTTAGGCTCTTTTAAACGGTGGCTTTCACGCAAAGGTTATTTTGTAATTTCGTAGCCCTTTCCTGTGTATACTCATTATTTTTTCATATTAAACAAGTTCCAAACGAGCAACTTTCTTACATGCACTACTTCCATTGTCAGGTTTTATTGCATTTGGTTCATTTTATAGACAGGATTGAGATGAAAACACTTAGACCAAATAGACAAGTACAATAATCAAACAAATCTGTGCAAGTGTGCATTAAAGGAGACTAAGAGAAAGTAATCGCAAATATCATCTTAATGACTCCAATCATTATAAAGCATATGAATGAAATGATGTATCGTCTCAAAACACTATCAAATAGTCACATGAATATGGAATGATATTGTGACTTGGTCATCCTAAATGTCCATCCATAAACGGTGTAAAAAGAAATACAAAAATCTTTTTATCGTTTTCCAAATAATTTATCAAAATAAAATCCTTTTGGCTTTTTCAAATTTTTCTCAAACAAATAGAAAATCTCTTTTTGTATTTTTCCAACATTTTTCAAAAAAACAAAAATACTTTTTTTTGAAATATATATCAAAATGAAAAAATAAATACAAAAGTACACATGTCATAACACTAGCAAGTTTATATCATGAAGCACAACTAGCGTATGACAAACAAACCATACAAGTAAGCAACGATATGAAATAATATGTGATGCATCATGTGCAAGCATGTGATAATCAACCAAACTAGCATTTAGCGTTTCCAAAATAGATTTCCTAACCCAAATAGTTGTACCTAACTCGAGGGGTTATTGGAACTGATGGACACTAACCTTAAACATCTTAGGAAGATCAAAACAAAAACGCCTACGGTGACCTTTCCTACCATAATATGAACAAGTATAAATGGAAGGAAAGTGACCTATGGATTGACCTTTTCTAACGTCCTTGGTTTTGGTTGACCCTCTAAAACAAAATATGGTCATGGATTTAACACTTGAAGCAAGAGAACAAGACGAGCCATTACCATTACTATTAACACTACTCGAGTCTTTTAAATCATTTTCAATTTTAAAATTTTAGACTCAAGCAAAGAATTAGACTATTCCAATTTTGGTCCTTCTTCATATTTTTAATCATACCTAGAAGGTTATCTCTCTCTCGCTAAAAAAAGGTAAACTTATCCCTAAGAGTCTTCTCACGTGCCTTAAAATCATTAACCAAAATAGATTTATCCTCCTTGCCACAAACGCAAGCCCTAGAATTTTTTCAAATCCTCTAATTCTTTTTTTAAAACTATGATTCTATTATGACTCTCCTTTTTGTCGAATTTTAAAGATTTAAAGTCATCATATAAAGCACCAAACTTCTCACAAACTATATCTCTTTGATTTTGAAGAGTTTGCAAAAGTTTCAAAATATTTTTAAAATGATTTTCAAGACATTCAATTGTTTCGAAAAACTTCAAATTCAAAGGAGAATCCATCGAGAGACAAAAAAAAAACCCAAGCACAAGAGAGATGAGTAATCAAATATTTTAAAACGATTGATATAAAAAAAAATTACGAAAAAAAGGATCTCACGGTAATTGGGTGAAACCTGCTCTGATCTCAATTTAAAGAGGTAAAAAAATCTTGAGCTAAAGCTCTGATAGCAATTTGAGAATGCATGATATCAATTATTTTTGGGATTCACAAATATTTAATTTTAAACTTATTTAATTAGAGTCAATATTCAATCCAAATTAATTAAACCCTAATCATGCATCTATATGGATAAATCAAATATGCAGTCATAAATCAAGGGACAAGAAAATTTCAGGGAAAAACCCCTTTCGAGTAAAACCTTGTATTTCACTATCTAACATAAATCGCAACTTATAATTACATAATGAAATATGCAATGATTTTTTCACAGAAAATCCACATAGACCGCGGCCCAGCACCAATAAATATTCCCTCAAGAATTGTAGCTCCTCCTCCAGCAGTGAATACCCACGAGTATCCCCAATAACAACAATCATCAGCAAATAGCTCCCGCAAAAACTATCAATCCAATAATAGAGGAATACTTCTCTACAAGAGACACTTCGACAAGAAGTGTTTGGGTTCCAAAATGATTCATCAAAATATATGGGATGATTTTGTGAATCAAAAATAAATTTTTCTGCCCTAAAAGTGAAGACTAAAATTCTGCAGATTTGCAGTTTCGTTTAACAAAAATCGTAATGAAAAAGTCTTCCAAAATAGGTATTTATAGCAAAACAAAATTTTTGAGGCGACGGAGGACGTTCAAACGACTTCTTGATGTCGTTTGATCTACATTAGATATCGTTAGAAGAAACATAAGAAACGACCTGATAAAATGCAAAACAGTACGTGATCATTTGAAGCACAAAAGGAACGACCTATCTCGCAACTTATCAAACGACACGTGATGTCTTTAGAAGGTTCGTTTGAACGACCTATCAATGTCGTTTGAACGACTTTGCTTTGACGTTTGAAGGACATAAGCGAAAAAATAATATTTTATAATGCTCGCCTACAGGTCTTCTAAAAATTATTTTAACTTAGAAAAATGTCTCACTTTGATAAAAAAATAGTTTTGAAAAATATCCCAATACTATCGTAAACCAAATTCGAAGCTTAAACACAATCCTTACCAAACTTAATCTCGTAGAAGTCTATTTTTGAAGTTGCTTAATATTCGGATCTGTCGTCCTGAACATATGATCGTGAACTTCCTTCGACGGTTGTAGTGGTATACGACATACTCAATGTAAAATTAGGACCATAGAAATTATGTCCTTACATTGGGTGTGGCCATCCGTGTCGGATTCCGCTGCCGTGGGTCAGTCTTGAAATCGGGATGGGAGGGGAACAATTATAGAAGTCTCCCAATCTTCCCACCATGTACATGCAGGTGTTCCAGGATATGGGGATCCTCTTTTCGCTACTCACGCCGGTATCTTAGTGGGATGCCTCAGATATAAATCGACCGTCGTCAAAAGGGAATAACACGAAGGAATGGAGTCACCATCCTATTTTGCTCAAAACAGACAAAAGAAGTGTAGCCATCTCGAGAGAATGACATCAAGGTCATACTGATTCATACGAAACCAAATGAATCAAGGGTTTGGGGACTAAGTTACGGAATGGGAAGGTGTTAGGCCCCCATTCTTCCCTTTCGATCTCTCATGGACTATGCTATTATTCTATTTTTCTCCAAAGCGTGATGGGTGTGTACATATGTGTAATGTGGATAAAGTGAGAAGGAATCATTCGACTTACGTCATGGAAAAAACAAAGCAGAATCATCCTAAGGAGTATACCCCCAAAATAATATAAATATATAATGTGAGTGTCCGTCGAATCACAAGTCGCTATTGAAAAGAGAATGTTCATGTCGAACGAGACATAAATATATAGGAGTTTGTGACTCACAAAATAAATACAAGATAAAAATAAAGCATAAAATAGGAAAGATAGGACTCGAATCCCATGATTGGTCCGAGACGCCTACGTAGACTAAGGGGCATAAAAGTCCACATAGTTCGATATGTCATAGGGGTGGGGTTTAACTCATAACCCAAATTTAAGACTTATCTTTGAATATTTTTGAAGAAAGCGTACTCAAGTGTGAAAAAGGAGAAAATCTTACTTTTGGAGTTTACAAGTACCCCCCCCCCCCCCCCAACACTTTTTTTTGTCCTTTTGGATTTTTATGAAAATATGTCATGGGAATATTAGTAATAAAAAGGATATTAGTTGATGTGAGATAACAAAAATAAGACTAAAAGATATAAAAAATGGGAGTAATGTGAATAAATAATACTAAATGGACAAACTAGAAAAGAGTAGGAATAGACCTCCTAGAAGACGTTGGTACTAATTTTTGAAGGAGATTATGATGATTGAGTAATGATATAATAGTGGTGAAGTAGGGAGACGTAAGTGGCCAAAAGTGGTAGGAAAGGGAGGTAAGAGAAATGGAGAGAAGGTTGAAAAATTGGATTTTTTTTGGAATGACGACGCTTTGATTTCGAGAGAATGATTCTGATTGCTGAAAAGGGAGGTCCCTAGGAGTGAGGTCATGGTCTCCTTAAACAATGTCAAATTAGGTTTTAAGGGGATGTCGATCGGCACGGACCCTGGCCTGCCTATTGCTATAGCACCTACATTACTTGTCAAGGAAAGTGTGATACCTTGCTTATTAAAATAACAGGTGGCTAACCCTTTACTAAAATAAAAAAAAGAATATCAAATGGCTCATTCTTAGCATCATTGTTGAAAATCCAATTTATTACTAGTCACCTTTTATTTAATTAAGTCTCGTGTTAATTTTAAAGTTTACTTAAATTACTATAAATAAAATCAGTCACCATAAACCATTCCAGATAAGTAATTAAATCCATAATCACATAATCAAATCTGAATACTAGAATATAATAAAATACATTAACTGAATAAACCATCGGTTTACAATCCACTATAATAATAATCCAATACATCTGAATTAAATAAAACTGATAAATTTGCAAGTATAATTCATCTTAAATACTCTAAATTTCACCCCGAGTAAAAATACCAAATAATTTAAGCGATAATATCATTTAATGTAATTTTTCAAAAGTCCTAAATTAATCTCGGACAACATAATTTAACCGAAATCAATTCATAAACAAATTACATCAATTAACCAATTCTGGCCATAACAGGTACACTGAACCGGTTTGGCTTGCGGGAGAACTGATTCACTCCTGCAGATAGGCTCAATTCATCCCATTTCGATTTTCAGCGAAGTTTAATCAAAATTAACAACCTCAAATAATATTTTCTCAATGATTATAAATTTTCATGAATCCTAAATGTGAAATGGGTCCAAGTGAATATAAAATTCATCTACTCATGATCACTATATGGGATTTATTCTAAATTTTCAAATTATATCAATTTCTCTCAATATCACAACAATTCATAATTTTCTCATTCTACTAAATAAATAATTCATCTATCTACTTGGGCTTCCGATTTTATATTTCAATATAAATAAATCATATAATTTTGTTGTGAAATCATTTCTCTAATTACCCAATTGTCTATGAATCCCACCAAAAAATCCTTTCCCAATCATGATATGAATTGAATACTACACATAATTATATAGCAAGATAATTACTTGCCTTAAGATTCGTAGTGTCTGAATTTGATTGAAAAGTTCCTTCCTTTCTTCAATTTGATTCTCTCTGCAATTTTACTTTAGCTTTCCTTTAGACTCTTAAGTTTTTCTCATATTTTCTCTTCACTTTCTCTCTAATCTTTTGTTTTACTCAAAAAAACCTTTTGTATTTGTAAAATGATTGTTTAGTTCCCTTAAACCCTTCATTTTATAACATTAATCCCAAAATTGCCTCATTATGTTCCATTAAAAAGATCAAAACGCCCATATACTAGTACCGACTAGTCTAAAAAGCCCCCGAGACTCAAATGCTATCCCCACGTACTTAATTTTGATCATTTTCAGATCAACCGTGAACTCAAAATCATCATTTAGGTCACCCATCAACAATTTATCATTTTATTCCTAACACGATCCCACATGCACGTCCCGAATAAGATACTATCAACTCGTAAATTTTTTCCGCTTAGAGCCTAATATAAAATCATGTAGTTTCATTTAATTATCACACAAGTAAATATAATAACACATAAATATTAATCAATTACTCGCTAATTAATATTTATTTAAATTCACTTTATTTTTCAATTTAATTAAATTACTACAACACGTGTAATTTAAGTATTCCTAAAAATACGGGTGTTATGAAGTCCCCTTACAAAGGAATTTCGTCCCCAAAATTCAGATATGCCTGGTACCAAAAAGTTCAGATATTTATCCGCACAACATCTGAACATACCCAAAAATCAAGTCATGATAATATTATGGTGCCTCAGTTGTACACTCGCTAGTGGAACCATCCTGCATGAAGGCTTACTCGCTACGACCCAAGATTAGCAATAAGTCTATTCTAACCATTTCATATCGATATATTCCATCATTCTTAAGGTCTTATCTTGATTGGCGATACGCAGACCATCGTGAACCACTAATAATTCTCTAATAAGACGAGCCTATACAATGCTGGCTATATCATCAAAATGATGGGGAAAGGCCCCACTTGTCAAATGACATAATTCATTTAATGATGTATACCCGTAACAATTTTTGATCACTCACGTCAGTCTTTAAATCTTTGGTTCGTGAAGACATAACTCTTACGACGTTCTTGAACTATATGAACATGACTTCGATTAATTCAATCCCTATTGACCGACTCTAAATTATGTTCAGCCCACAAAATTTATTATCTTCTCAGCCTTAAGCAACCACAGGACAAATGAAAAGGCTTCTCGTCTCAAGTCTCAAAAGATATTTTTCTATTAATAGCTGGTAAGAGTTATTACACGCAACTCTACCAATTTTAATTTCTCCTCTCAATTACCTTGAAGTCTAAAATACACATTTCTCGCATTCTTCAATATCTTAGTAACCTCTCCCGTCTACTCCTCTCACTTCATCCCCATTGCCTCCTGATAATCTCAATCAGAGATGGGACTTAAGGATCTCTTCCTTATCATAACAGTGTTGGGCAGAACCTTATGCTGGTTCATCCACTCTCTTTAATAAAATGTTGGACATGCTGCCCGATGGTGTAACTCAGCCAAATTAATAATAATTGCTCCATATCGGTTAACTAATTCCACAAACCTAAAAGAAATATTGACCATTTCATGATGTTAGTAACCCAACGATGAACTCCATCAGTTTGCCTATCCATTTCGTCACTGGAATCACCAATAATTCTGGTGGATCGCCTCAAACCAACCTCTTCCCATCTACGAGTGGTGCATTTAAAGGCAACTTTACTATGTCTCACTCTACACCAATTCACATGCTCAATATCTCTTGTCACGTGGTACATCTTACTCTCCTTCACGTGGTTCTTTAAAAATCGTGACCTGTGCGTCTGCTCCAAACGACGCACTTTTTGGGTCCTCTTTATCTAGTAAAATCAACATCCTATTTTTGCGCAAGCCATCCTCAGAATTGACTAATTACGACTCCGATCTACTCACCAAAACTTTTGGACCCTCCCTTGTCTAGGGAGATCTCTCACCTGTGTCTCCACAGTTTTTGAACCCATCTCAGGTGTAATAGCTCTCCTTGCCATATCTATGTCCAGACTATCTCCTTCCTCAATCGAAGTTCAATCCTCCTTATTCTTCCAATCCTGATTCTACCGCCCCACAGACATATGGTTCAACACATTTATTACCACATCCTCTCATTTCGAATGATTCTGGAAATCAAACCAATCAGAACGCCCATACACCTTATATCCCGTGCATTTCTACACAAACATCACAGACGTAATATTTTTATCTTAAACTTGCCCCCACATGCTCGGCATGGCTATACCATAAAGTTACCCAACTAATAGCCATTTAGTTATCCTCAAGATTGTCCCACCTATCAACTAGTGGTGCAAAAGTTTTTGCAGTGTGTCTTACACAACACTACCTGGATCCATTGGCCTTGTATCATATAATAGTTCTCAGCTCAAAGTGTTTTCTCCACACATACGATGATCATCATTAAAAACTGATACTCTAGCATTCGAAAAAATCTCCTAACTCTCGACGTTTATTAGATTCCATGAATGGAACATCACACAATTGTAATCCAACCAAGGAATTTCTCCAATGCCTTATTACCTGACATTATCAGTTATCGAGGTCCTTTGACCCAAAGCACATAACCAAGATACTCAAAATCGTGTTTGCAGATGTATAAGTCTAATCCTCAACTCCCACATATCTAAAGGAGTCTTTCAATACGACACTCGTGCTATCACTAAGTCCCTAGTGCTAAATCAATACGGGCTATATCTCTTTGCTCGACGGTAAACCCGATATCCCCTGAGTCACATCAGTATAGTCCCTACACACCGAGGTCAAAGATAAAGATATAACAATACTCTCTAAAGTCTCCATTACAATTTATCATATACGCGAGCTTAACCCTCTTTCAAATGAGACATCGCAAAAACAACACATTCTGCCCGGAACAGTAAACATGATAGTCTTACTGTAACAGTCCACCATCGCTCAAACCATCGCTAACCTGTCCATACCCAGGATAACATCATACTCACATAACATATCTCTCATATATGAGAAAATTCACTAAAACGTATCCTCTCAGTATCTGCACCCGCTCCCCTGCAGATAGAACCAAGAAGATCCCCACCACTTAATGGTAAATATAGAAACATTGTAGTAATACTAATGATACAACCACTAAGCCCGTCTCACACATGAATCTAGTGATAACAAAATACTGTGACATACTTGTGTCACACAAAACCTACCCCATTTGCCTAAGGATAAAATCCTACCTATCATTGCCAATAGCACTATCTGTTTAATTGATTCGTGGACGTAATACTCACGTCTAATCTAAACCAAAAACTACTATAACTTCTGCCCCTACTGGGAACCCTGCTCCTGTCCCCTATCTCTCTACGGATAAGATCGACGTAGGTGGTCCATCTCTCCACATATAAAACACCTTCTTGTATAATCCCCCTGTCTCTGGCCCTACTGGCCATGTCAAGGTTGCCTTACTCTTTGGCTTTGGTAGCCTCGATCCTGATGGATACCCCAATTATTCCCTTGGCTCCGTTGGCTATGTGGAACACATTGCTTGTCCTAACGGCCCTATCTGAATTCACCTTCACTCGGTCATAATTACCTTTATTTAAATCTTCTAAACGGGTCCCTCTCCTCATTACCCCCTTGTGGTGGCCCACTAGTACCAATTGTATCCAGTCTTGCCCTCCAGGATAGACTTTCTAATTCTCCAGGCTCCGTTGACATGGAAGAATTTATATTGAACTTGTAAAAATACGACATCGATGACATTGACATAAAGTCATCCTAGCTGGATTTCCATATAAATTCTGGCATATTCTACCCACGAGTCCATTATCAAACATGATGCAGGCCAGAGCCTAAAACCTTTTAAAAATATTTTCAGGAAATTAAAATTCATAATAACTATGAATACATTCTTCTATATTTAAATTGGTGTCGCATTCACATGAGATAGTCCTCACCACTCAACTACAGTGCGTACCTAACATATGCATTTTAATACCTAGTTATGCTACCCAACCTAATTAATATCAATATATCCTTAAGTCCATACACTACCCTGTGTCATGCGTATTTTATAAAGTTAGTTATCACATCCATTTAATAATTATAATTAATCAATTTATTTCAAATAACTTTCATAAGTTATTAACTCAATGTTCACACATTTGTGGCATATACCCATATATATTTTCCTGCACACATATATACGTATTTTCTATAATGCAATGATCACACATATGTCGCGTATAACTACCATCCCTCAGAGTAATAGCTCACTGGATTCGAGTCTCTAAAATGCTATCATGCACAAGGGAATACACACATCATCTTGGCCTACCGAGTTGGAATTTCACACCGAACTCGTTAAAATCATAAAAGTATGGGAGACGGTCATAGGTTCTTCGATAGTGAGTCATAACCATACTCAAATTACCTTACTTCGAACTTAAATCTCAAAAGGATACATACATGGCGCCATGACCTGGGGTTCATACTTAGCCTGATGTTTTTCTCCAGGGAAGGTCACCCACATCGCCAACCTCAGATGATAGAACTAGAGGTGTATATTCATACAATTCTCTCTCTCTCTCTCTCTCTCTCTCTGTCTCTCTCTCTCTCTCTCTCTCTCTCTCTCACACACACACACACACACACACACACACACACAACTGTATATATTTTCTCAATAATTTCGGCTAACCGTGCTTATCACTCATAGCACTAGCCTAACATTTTTGAGTATAATTTCCATTATCAATTATTTAATTATCCACTTAATTAATTAATTGATTCTCAAAATATTAATTCTGGACACTTATAACTCTTAATCATCCTGTATCCTTATTTTCCCGAATTTTCCATCACAAATTCACTAATAAATCCTCGAGTATAATTCACCTCAAATACTCCAAATTTCACCCCTACCAATTAATCTAAGCCGATATATCATTTAGTGTAATTTTTTTAGAAGTCCTAAATTATCGGCGGACAACATAATTTAACCCAAAACCAATTCTTATACAAATTACATCAATTAAGTAATTCTGGTCGTAACAGGTACACCGAACCGGTTTGGCTTGAGGGCGATCCGGTTCTCCCCTACAGACAATCCCAGTTCTTCCCACTTCGATTTTATGCAAAGTTTAGTCCTAATTAATCAACCCCAAATAATATTTTCTCAATGATTATCAATTTTCTTGAATCCTAACACATGTAATGGGTCCAAGTGAATATAGAATTAATTTAGGCATGATCACTACATGAGATTAATTCTTAATTTTCAAATAATATGAATTTCTCCCAATATCACAATAATTCATAATTTTCTCATTCTACTAAATTAATAATTCATCTATCTACATGGGATTCCAATTTCAAATTTCAATATAAATAAATCACATAATTTTATTATGAAATAATTTCTCCAAAAATTCAATTGTCTATGAATCCCACCCAAAAATCTTTTTCTAATCATAATATGAATTTAATACTACACATAATTATTTCGCAAGATTATTACTCCGCTTAAGATTCGTAGTGTCTGAATATGATTGAAAAATTCCTTCCTTTCTTCTTAAATATGATTCTCTCTATAATTTTCCTTTAGTTTTCCTTTAGACTCTTGATTTTTTCTCATCTTTCCTCATCACTTTATCTCTAACCTTTTATTTTACTCAAAGAAACCTTTTATATTTGTAAAATGATTGTTTGGTTCCCTTAAACCCTTCATTTTATAACATTAATCCCGAAATTTCCTTTTCATGTTCCATTAAAAAGATCAAAATGCCCATATACTAGCCCCGACTAGTCTAAAAAGCTTTCGAGACCCAAACACTGCCCCCGGGTACTTAGTTCTGACTATTTCGACCATATTCGGGTCAACCGTGCACTTGAAATCATCATTTGAGTCACCCATCAATAATTTACCATCTTATTCCTAATACAGCCCCACACGCGTGTCCTGAATAAGATACTTTCAACCCGTCGATTTTTCCCATTTATAACGTAATATAAAATAATGCAGTTTCATTTACTTATTACACAAATAAATATAATAACACATAAATATCAATCCCTTTCTCGCTAATTAATATTTATTCAAATTCACTTTATTTTCTAATATAATTAAATTACTACGACACGTGTAATTTAAGTATTCGTAAAAATAAGGGGTGTTACAAAAAGTACACCCTGCCGATAGGCACGGGGTATGGGGTGCCCATAGGCACTTTGAAATTGACTTTTTTGAAAAAATAGGCATAAAATGCAAATCGTAAGTCCGAACTACGCACGATCGGACCGTTGAAAAGTGAATTTAGAGCCTTTTAAGAATCCATTAAGCCATTCTCGGCTTTAGGAGTTGACCAAAGTCAAACGGGGATCGAAAGCACCCGATGTTCTCTGAACGGGGAACTTTCAGAGTAAAAAAGGTCGTTCGTGCTAACCATTAGGTCGATAGGGGATTTAGAGACCTACGAGGTTTCATTGAGCTTCGCTCGATTTGGATAGTTAACCAAGGTCAAACAGGGATTAAAAGCACCTGATGTCCTTTGAAAGTAAAATGATCATTCGTGCGGATCACGAGGCCTATTCACGTAGGATATACATCATTGAAAAGGGGATTTAGAGCCTTATGAGATTTTTTTGATCTTAGCTCAAGTTGAAGAGTTGATCAGAATCAAACGGGGCCTAAAATCACCTAGTGGCCTCCAGACCAATTCTTAGAGTAAGAAGGATCGTTCTTACGAATTGTGACGTCGATTTGTGCACAGTATGGACCATCGAAAAGGGGATTCGAAGCCATATGAGGTTTCATTAAGCTTTGCTCAAGTTGGAGAGTTGGACGAAGTCAAACGGAGCCCGAAAGTACCCGGTGGCCTCCAGATCAGTACTTGAAGTAAGACCTAGGGTCTACGTGTAATACCCCGCAATTTTATGGATAATTAAATTACATAAGTAAGTGTAGTTTGGAAATTTGAGGAATTATCGTGAATAATAATTTTTGGAGTTTACGAGGGTTAAATGATTTTTCGATGTGTGCTATATTTACTTTTGAGGTTAAGTAAATGATTTGGACCATTTTAATTACATGTCGCAGTTGGGTAAAGAGACAAAGGATAATATTTAATTGGAAGACCCGTATTTCGATGTGTTGGGTTTAATTAGGAAATTTTAGTAAAGTGACTCGGATGGAGATTTCGAGTGCGCGGTTGGTTTCGAAATGGCCGAGTTAGTCAAAATAGAGTATCCGTGGGTATTATTTAGGTTCTGGGGACTTTTGGACTAGTAGGGACCCACAATTGAGTAAACGAGTCATTTTTGGGTTTAATAGGGATAAACCCTTTTTTCTTCTCTTATAAATCATGAGAGAGTGGGAGAAAGGGAAGAAAAGAGAGAAACGAAAGAGGAGAAGAAAGGAAGAGATAAAAGATGAGAGAAAAGAAGATTTCCGGCCAAACTCCGCGGGAGTCGACTCGAGGTCGTCGGATTTTATCCACGAGGCAAGTGTTTACTTGCTTTATTTTATTCGAGCATAAATATCATATCATAATTGGTAATAACAAACCATTAAGATTTTTGGGTTGGGTTTCGTGAATCAAAATGGGGTTTTCAGAAATTGAACGAGTAAACCCCAGATAATATTCGATTTAAGAAACCTAAAAAATTATTGAAATTGATTGTTGTTTTTTCTTCGTTCTAGGATGTTTAGAATCCTCTTTATATGTAAATATGTTATTTGTTGAGGTTGGGGGAATAAATAAAAAGCTTGGAAGTATTGTTAATGGCCGAAATAGACTCGGTGAAGACGATGCCCTGTTCGATCGATCGATCGACTGCCAGGGGTCGATCGATCGATCCTACAGATATTTTGGCAATTTCGGCTTATGTTGTGTATATGGGATAAATTCCCAAATTAATTAATCCTAGCTTGTTTATTTGAGGAAATAGATATCCAACAAGGGGAATTCATACCTACCTAATAAAGGGAATTTATTTGGACTAGGAAAGTGCAAAATGGTATGGCACTTAATGAGGGGTTTTGAGGAAAATAAATTATGGAATGGACGTTTGGGATTCCCAAAATAAAGTGGGGACCTCTAAATTATTATTGGAATGAGATGTATGCCTTGGGTTAATTGAATAAAGTCCATGGCTTACTAATTTAGGGGTATTCGAAATGAGTAACACACGGGGTAATATTTCGGCGGGCGATTATATATACATTATGCGAGTAGAAATAGATTTATATGCCGCCTATATGTTTGGAATAATTCCTAGGATGCGAATAGGATGGAAATTGAGGATAGGGGCTAGAGATGCCTGAGCGGCTATCCGAGGTCGGTTGACGACTATGATTATAGGTAACGCGATACCTATAAGACTAAAATAAGTTGAGAGTATACTTATTTGATTATTACAAATTGATATATTCGGGAATATATATAAATCCTTAAACGTGATTAAGGTTCGAGACATATTTCAAGTGAGAGATTACTTATCAGTTTAGTATTTTAAGTTTGCGAATACTTATATACTATTACGAATGGGAACATTCGGGATTATTGCATGCCGCTATGAGAGTTTGGAATTTATAGCCATATATATATTAGGAAGTGATATTATAAATATATACGGAAGTTGTTAAAGTATATATATATATATATATATATATATATGATATTATGAATGAATATATATATCTGTGTGTGAATGGTATATTTATGTGAAGCATACCCCCTCTAATGCTATCATGGAAAGTTGCGCGATGTGGGTGAGGCCCCTGGCTTGAGGAGTAGGGAGCGTATAGTCCCTAGGTCATAGCATCTACTTTATATTGTGTGATTTTTATTAGGGATGAAAAGTGGTGGGTATGTTTCGTCTCATTTCCGGGTAGGAACTATGACCGCTTCCCATACGTTGTGATTTGGTTTTTACCAAGTCGGTGTGAGAGTCCGACCACTGGTACCCAGGATGGTATATGAGTAATTCCCTGAAAGATGATAGCATTGAGAGACTACATCCTCGAGTTATAGATCGATGGGATGGTTATTATATTTGTTGTGTATAGTATATTACTTGTGTATGAGGATAATATATCATATATCTTTAACTAGTGTAAAGAGAAAAAATGAATAAGGATTTATTCTCATTCCGAGAGATTTTAGCCAGACTTAAATTGTGATTTATATATTAAAGTGAGTATTATATGTATATATATATGTGTGGGTTATATATATCCGTGGTGTACTGAGGGCCTAATGGATCTTGACGATCAACATTGCCAGGTAGTAGTGTATCGGGGGTCTTCCTTGTTTGGATTTCGCTTCACGAGACACCCCACGCACGAACGTAGCGCAGTGTTGGGATTGGGGAGAAGTTTAGCCCCTAGTACTCGGGTTAATTAGGAATTTTAGAGATTTGGGTGAAATGGATTCGTTAGGCAGGGCAGCTTAATAGGTTGTTTAAATAGGTATGCGATAGGTGTTCACTATTAGAAGAGGGGTGAGGGGTATCTCATGAGAGTGCAATACCAATTTAAATATGAGGTAAAGCATATTTTTAAAATATTGAATTTCTGCACTTGCAAAATATTTTTACAACTCGGGCTCTGACCCGTTTATCTATCTTTCCTCTCTTTTGCTATATATATTGTGGTGACAATTATTATGCAACACAAATAGATAAGAGAAAGGCAATCACCAAATAAGAACTAGGAATGTAAAATGACAATCACACAACAAAGGATGTACGTGGTTCAGCAAAGAAGTGCCTACGTCCACGGTGGTGCAGTCGATGTTATTTCTATATACTCCAGAGAGTGATTACAGAGAATACAACTTGTCCTTTTGCCCCGGACCTAGGATTCAATATATACATGTGCGTTTAGGTAAGTGGGGGTGTTGGATTCCCCCACGTCTTCCATATCTCCCTATAACCTCCCTTTATGGGAACGTGGGGAGAGACCGAATCACAATCAAAATAAGAGGTGGGGGGCCTGGACTTTGGGCCGCCACAATTGGGCTACTCGTCCAGGCCCATGGTCTTAATTTGATTGTGATTCAGTCTCTCCCCACGTTCCCATAAAGGGAGGTTATAGGGAGAGATGGAAAACGTGGGGGAATCCAACACCCCCACTTACCTAAACGAACATGTATATATTGAACCCTAGGTCCGGGGCAAAAGGACAAGTTGTATTCTCTGTAATCACTCTCCGGAGTATATAGAAATAACATCGACTGCACTACCGTGGACGTAGGCACTCCTTTGCTAAATCACGTACATCCTTTGTTGTGTGATTGTCATTTTACATTCCTAGTTTTTATTTGGTGATTGCCTTTCTCTTATCTATTTGTGTTGCATAATAATTGTCACCATAATTGGCGCCGTCTGTGGGAAACGTTCATCTTTCCCTCAGAAGAGCCCACACCAAGGAAGGAATTTAAGATGTCTAGTCACAACAGCAATGCCCCCCAGGCAGGGGATATTCAAGAACCACCTGCTCCTCGCTGGATTAGGTCTGAAGTTCGAATTTCAGATCAAAGGGCTCGCTTAGAAAGGCCAGCCTCAGAAGAAAGCCAAGGACCAACGAGGTCCACACAGATATCCAGACTGATTGATGCATACGAGGCAAGGCTCCACGAGCAAAGGGAGTCTTCTCGCAAACACGAGGCTGAGAATGCTCGCCTGAAAAGAAGACTAGGGAGAGCTTCATCATGATAATAGGAGATGTCCATACTGCACTCCTAGCCCTCAGGCGAGCAAGTCTCGCAGCCGACGAAGGAGCCCCAGGCGAGGATCTCAAAAGATGGAGGAAGGCGAATCAAACGACGACCTCCGCGAGCAGCTGCGAAGAGCTTGCTTTTACCAGAGCCCTACTCGCAGCAACGTGAACATACGAAACCCGGTCCGCAGGGAAATGGACCAACATCCTGCCCATCACGGTACCAGATCGACCAGAGAACTCGCTAGGCGAGCTCTCAAAAACCAGATGAAGTCACCCTTCAAGAGGGAAATTAAAGAAGAAGCCCCCAAGAAATTTGCCATTCCAAGGTTTAAGATTTATGACGGTAAGACTGATCCCATCGATCACGTCAGGCAATACCGATAGGCCATGACCCTCTAGAATCATCGAGATGCACTGATGTGCCGTATTTTCCCCTCGAGCCTGCATGATGTGGCGTAAAAATGGTTTGAAAGACTCCCCCACCGATCTATCACAAGTAACAAATCCCTGGCCGAGCTCTTTATGGCCCGGTTCATCACTAGCAGCTCCCATTCCAAAAGGATGGATGCTTTACTGATAATAAAGAAAACCCCTCAAGAGTCACTCCGAGACTACGCGAAGAGGTACTGGGAGTTATTCAACGAGGTCGAAGATTGATCAGAACCAGTGGCAGTGGCCTCTTTCAAAATCGGTCTACCCATCTCTTCCCTTCTTTACCAGTCCCTGACAAAGAAGGAGGCTATGACTATTAACGACCTAATGGATCGCATCAAAAAGTACGCTAAAGTGGAGGATGTCACCCACCTCAGTACAGGAGAAAACGGTCGAGCTAAACTCACTACCAAGGGAAGTGGCAACACTGAGAACCAGAAGAAAGGAGAAAAGAACGGGGGCAAAAATGGCTCCAAGAACGGAGGGAAAAATGATGCATCGAAAGCATTCCAGGCGGTCAACACCGTCTTCAAAGAACCAATTTACAAAATTCTTGCGAAGATCAAAGACGAGCCATTCATCAAGTGGCCCAGGAAGATGGGAGGAGATCCCTCGAAGAGGAACAATGCACTAAGATGCGCTTTTCACAAAGAGGGAGGACATAAGACTGAGCACTGCAAAGCTCTTAAGTCTCACCTCGAGGAGCTGGCCCAGTCTGGGCATTTGATCGATTTTATGGAGAAAAGGGCAGAGAAAGTGGCTGCCAATAGAGAGGCGAGACCTGACAACGTGCTGGAAGATGACGCTGGACATGAGTTCACGGTAATTCATGGGGCATGTGATGCCAGGCAGATACAAGGAAATTTAGCTCGAATGGAGATGAAAAAACTTACAGCGGTAATACAGGCTTTTCAGATTGATCCAGCAAAGACACAGTCAGGTAAGCATCGACGAGCAGATGACATCAACTATAACAAGCATATTGTCTTCACAGATGAAGATCTGGTGGGAGTGAGTACCCGACATCATGATGCTCTAATCATTACACTCAGGATAGCCAACTTTGATGTCAATAAGTTGCTCGTCGATCAAGGAAGTTCGTTCGAAGTAATGTATCTCGACCTATTCAAAAAGTTGAAGTTAAGCGTTACCGACCTAAAGGAAGCTACTGTCCCTTTAGTTGGCTTCGTCGGAAAAATAACTATGCACCTGGGAAATATTGTACTACCAGTCCGCGATGGAAACTTCTCCAAGATGATCGAATTTTTGGTAGTCGACATCGACTCGCCATACCAGGCCAGCCTCGGTAGGGGATGGCTTCATGCGATGAAGGCAGTTTCCTCGACCTACCATCAGAAACTCAAGTATGTAATCGACCGAGGAGTAATGGAGATCCACGACGACCAAGCAATGGAAAGAAGGTGTTTCATAGCAGCCATCCGACCAAAGCCAGAGAAGAAGGCCGATTAGCCCATCGAGAAAGTTGAAGAAGGTCTGACACCTTCTAAATAGCAATTAAAGTACGGAAGACCTGGAGTAGAGGAGACCAGGCTCCTCCCCTCCGAGCGTGTCGTAGAGGACCTGGTAGAAGTCATGGATGGAGATGGCGACAGTAGTAGAGTCTTATTGATTAGAGCATCCCTCACCGACCAGGAGCAGAAGGACTTGATAACTTTATTGAGAATAAACGTAGATGTTTTCGTATGGGAACCATACAAGCTGCCTGGAATCGATCCCAATATGGTCTGCCATCAGCTGCACGTCGACCCTGCCTTCAAACCAATCATGCAGAAGGCACGGCAAACTGCACCTGAGAAGGCCAAAGCGGTAGAGAAAGAGGTCAAAAAATTGCTGGATGCAGGGTCCATACGGGAAGTACAATTCCCCAAGTGGCTGTCCAACCCGGTAGTAGTTCCAAAAAGCAATGGAAAGTGGAGAGTTTGCATCGACTTCACTGACCTCAACAAACCATGCCCTAAAGATAGTTTCCCCCTCCCAAAAATAGACCAACTAGTAGACGCCACCGCAACTCACGAGCGAATGAGTTTCCTGGACGCATACTCAGGATATCACCAGATCCCCTTATATGCCCCAGACCAGGAAAAAATGACGTTCATCACGACAGTTGGGTTATACTGCTACAAGGTCATGACATTCGGGCTCAAGAATGCAGGGGCAACCTATCAACGGCTGGTTACCAAAATGTTCAAGGGTCAGATACGAGACACTATGGAGGTCTACATCGATGACATGCTCGTTAAAAGTAAGAAGAAGGAAAATCACCTCTCCGACCTGTCAAACACCTTCGAAATCCTCAGGAAGTACCGAATGAAGTCCAGTCAGGAAAATTTCTTGGGTACTTGGTCAGTAAGAGAGGCATAGAGGCTAACCCAGACCAGATCGATGCAATCAACAGGGTGAAACCCCCTCGCACAATTCGGGACATACAGAAGCTCACTGGTATGCTCGCTGCCCTAAATAGCTTCATCTCTAAATCCTCCAAGAAGTGCAAGCCTTTTTTCTAGCTTTTAAAAGGAAGAAAAATGATAGAATGGAGCCCAGATTGCTCGCGAGCATTGGTCGAGCTCAAGTCTTACTTAAGCTCTGCACCACTGCTCGTCATACCACAGCAAACAGATTCTTTGTACCTGTACCTCTCCGTTTCCAACCACACTATCATCTCTGCGTTAATATGCGAAGTTGCAGGAATCTAGCACCCCATTTATTACGCGAACAAAACCTTACTGAACGCCGAGCAAAGGTACCTACCATTGGAGAAGATCGCCTTTGCACTAGTGGTAGCCTCGAGGAAGCTGAAGCACTATTTCGAGGCCCACACTATCATTGTCCTCACATCACACCCCCTAAAGGCAGTCCTGAGGAAAACGGATTTATCGGGCAGACTATCCAAATTGTTAGTCGAGCTCGGACGATTTGACATCCAATTTCAACCAAGGACCGCAATCAAGGGGCAGATCCTTGCTGATTTCATAGCCAAATTCACGGGCGAGGAACCCTCCAACCAACCTCAACCACCAACTCAAAAGGAGAATCAAGAAGCAGTGGAAACCTGGAGACTGTTTATTGATGGAGCCTCCAATTCCAAGGGGCAGGAGTAGGCATTGTCCTCGTTACCCCAGAGAATACAATCCTTGAACAAGGAATCAGGCTTGGATTTGCAGCCTCCAACAACGAAGCAGAATACGAAGCCTTGATAGTCGGCCTCCAAAAGGCATACACTTTGGGAGAAAGACATTTACAGGTATTCGGTGATTCCCAGTTAGTCTCCAATTAGATAAGTGGAGACTACAATGCAAAAGATGACAGGATGACAGCTTACCTCGCCTTAGTTAAAAAACTAATGGCAAGCTTCGAAGAGGTCCAGGTCCAGCAGTTTCCGAGGGGGCAAAATAGCCATGCTGATGCCCTAGCAACCCTAAGCTCGGTAGCCGACTCTGACCTAAGAAGAACCATCCTCATCGATTTCCTCACCCGTCCGAGCATCAGCCGCGATAGCAAGCCACCAAACATGGAACAGGTTCTCCAGGTGGGATCAGCCCCCAGCTGGATAGACCCCTTAAGGGACTATTTAAAGGATGGCACGCTCCCGACTGATAAGAAAACTTCCCACCAGATAAGAGTCAAAGATGCTCGCTTTCACTTATCCCCAGAAGGCAGCTTGTATAAGAGATCCTTCTTCGGTCCCTACCACCAATGCATTCACCTAGGGGATGTCGAGCAAGTGCTCCATGAGCTTCACGTAGGTGTCTGTGGAGGCCATATCGGAGGAAGGTCTCTAGCTTTTCGAGCAATAAAGGAAGGCTATTAGTGGCCATATATGCAAAGGGACTCTGCGGTGTATGTAAGCAAATGCCTGAAATGCCAACTTCACGCTCCTATGGTCCACCAACACGCCAGCGATCTAAAATCACTTTCCAGCCCATGGCCATTCGCCCAATGGGGAATGGACATCGTGGGACCACTACCTACCGCCATCGGCAATTGCAAATATCTGTTGGTTGCAACTGACTACTTCACCAAATGGATCGAGGCGGAACTCCTGACGAACATTCGAGATGATGATAAGATATGGTTCATATGGAGGAATATAATCACTCGTTTTGGCATCCCCAGGACCATCATCACCGACAATGGAACATAGTTCGAAAGCGACTCCTTTTAGAATTTCTGTAACGAACACGGTATCAGACACCACTTCAGTTCCGTGGCCTACCCTCAGAGCAATGGCCAGGCTGAGGCTTCTAACAAAACTGTGATCGATGGATTAAAGAAGCGATTGGAGCGAGCCAAAGGCGCATGGGTAAATGAACTACCCCATATCCTATGGGCATACCGAACCACTCCTCGGCGAGCGACAGGAGAAACACCATTTTCGCTGACATACGGCATGGAAGCAGTTATCCCACTAGAAGCAGGTTTGCCAATAATAAGATCCAACCTTGTCGACCAGGGCCATAATGATGCAGCATTGCTCGCTGAGCTCGACCTACCCGACGAGCGCCGAGAGCTAGCCCTAGTGAAACTAGCGAGCTACCAGCAATAGCTCGCAAGGCATTACAATAAAAGGGTTAACCCAAGGACATTCCGAGTTGGGGACTACGTTCTTAGGAAAGTCCTGGGCAGCGCAGTGAAACCATCAGACGCTAAGCTAGGCCCAAACTGGGAAGGACCCTTTAAGATAACCAGAAACGATCTGTAGGGTGCCTATCACTTGGAAACGATGGAAGGCAGAGAAATACCATGACCATGGAACGCAACCAATCTCAAGAGATTCTATTTTTAAATCTTTCTTTTATTCTTTTGTTATGAAACTAGAAGATCATTTCCCTTATCATTAATGAAAGTTATTTAATTGGTTACATTCTGATGAGTAACACCTGCATTTATCGCACATCTTTTCCAAATAACAGGCACATTGATCACTACACTATAGCAGGGCAATATCCCTCCTCAGGTCATCGTTATGAAACACGAAGGACCTCTTAGCATTGCCCCTGGAAATATATGAAGCCCTACTGGGGATCCTTAGGCAATATGACCAAATTTTATACTGGTCATCAAACCTACTTCAGTTAAGTAAAATCCTGATCGGATAAAGCATCCAACTCCAGGTGTGTCCTCGCCAATTGCCCCACTTAGGCCTAAGGGAGTGTGACGACACAACCTAAAAGGTAAAGTGGTGCACAATGGTATCTCGATATTATACTGGACTGGGAGGACACTTGTATGACAAAACAAACTTAGAAGATTATAAAGCAGCAAGAATATGAAGAATATGATGCACACGTTTAGTCGACAAAATTTCCCAAAACACAAACTTTTCATTAATTCATCATATTTACAACAATGGTGATACATGTTTAGTCGGCGAGCTCGCCCAAAGCATTTACATTATCAAAAATACAAAAAATAACAACTGGCAAAGTCTCAATGGGGGGAGGCCTCTGAGCGAGATAATCAGCCACTCGAGCTCTTCGTTCGTCATTGGGAGCAGGAGCTAACTCTTCCACAACCTCATTTGCATTCGAATCCAATAATTGCCGAGGGATGGCATCGATGGGGATCCATCGATCATCCCTCCGGAAGGGGTTAGGCATCAGGGTAGAGGGAGACATCTCATGGCGATACCAGAGCATCGAGTTCCTCAGGACTTGCAGCTCCTTCAAGACACTTAGCCACCCCCTGATAAAAGAAAGATCCTCGAACTCAAACAACCTTATTGGAGCATCTGACCAACCCTGGTCGTAGCCGTCAACCCACGCTTGTCGAGGACCTTTCTTGAACAAGTGCCGCAACCGAGTGACATCCCTTTAAAGCCCAGCAACAATCACATATGCTCGCTGGACATCACCACGGAGCTCTTCCATTTCCCTATATCGAAGTTCTTCCGCTTCCCTATTTTAGCTCCTAGTGCTCCTACCAGCTCACGGAACGGGTGGGCGAGTGGGACCCCGCGGCAGAGGAGGAGTAACACTCTGACCAGCTCTAGTTCGCGATGATGTGGAACCTTGCAATACTGCTTCAGCAGTGCTCGGCGCATGCTCCCTAAGTCGTGAGACTTCTGTCCTCGGAACCTCATTTTCTTGGTGAAGCACCTCACCAACCTGGTTGATCTCGGAAGCATCGAGAAGCTTTGCTCTTAACGCATTCACTTCTTTTTGCATTGAAGCACCAACCTCTTCCATCTCCTGGAGCCTGTCCTTCAGCTTGGCCACAAGTTCATATTGCTCCTTATACTTCTGATTCCTAGATCTAAGGGATTTGCAAAGCTTAACGAAGTCATGGCGAACTTCAGGACTCGCATTGGGACCAAGGGTCCTGTCCAATTAGGAAGTAGCAGGAATGTAATCATCCACATCAATTAACTACAAGCAATCAAAAGACAAGGGAAAGAAGGAGACAAATCAGTGCACCAAGAAATATAAGCCTTTTTCATTAATGAAGGTTGAAATTACATCGAACAGTAAAAAGAAAGTTTACAGACAGAAAAAACTAAAAATACAAAGCAGTCCTAGAAAATAACTAGTTAGCAACCTCAGAGGTCGATGGACCCTTCCCCTTGTCGGCATCAGCAGGAGCATCGCCCTCGGTAGGGGTAATCTCTGTCTCCACGACGAGGGAGGCATCAGCAGGGGACGCCTGAGGAACAGGGTCAGCGCCTTCAACAGTTGGGGCAGGGTCCTCATCTTCAACTGGCCTCGGCTCTAGATCGTACTCGTCAAATAGGGGAGATGCAACATCCACTTCGGCATCAATGAGGGCCTTGTTCCAGCCCTTCTTGAAGTTCAAACGACTAATATAGCCTATCTGAACCTCAACGTCCTCATATGCTGAAGTCCAACCAGAATTGTATGAGTCTTCCTTGGCAGTGACCGCCTCAGACTCCTTCTTCTTCAGCTCCTTAGTAAGGACTCTATTATCCTCCACCACAGTAAGTTTGCTCGAGCAAACCAGGTTGTATGCCTATCGCAGCTCTTTCAAATCCTTGACTGCCACGTCCTTTTCCTTACTGGCAGTAGCAAGAGCCAGGTCGGATGAAATCTGAGCCGCGTCAACAGCTTTAAAATTAACCTCGAGCTCTTTACCCTTCAGCTTCAGGGAAGAGTTCTATTTTTCCAGTTCGCCATTTTTCTTCACCAGCTCATCGCGTGAACGATACAGCACGGTGAAGTCAGTAACAAACTGCAGAAAAAAGAAGACATTAGAAGAGGGAAATGATGGAATTCATAGAAACATGGGAGAGAAGGGAAAAACCTTACCAGAGCTAGCCTTTGACTAGCCTGAAGGGCCAATTGCTCAGACCCTACCGCCCTTTGGCGATCAGCTGGGAGGACAGCTCTCTCAAGCAGAGCAGGGGCCAACTGAGGGGAAATTGCAACAAAAGCCCCCTCGGGCAGCGCAGACACTGGGACAAAGGCTTGCCCGGACTTCGTCCTCGCTTCGGCCCTCCTCTTATCCTCCTTTCTCTCGTTCTCTTTCTTCTTCCTCTCCTCTACCCTCCTCTTCTCCTCCATCTTCTTCTTCTCTTCTTCCTTTTTTCTCTTTCTCTCCCTTACCTTCTCCTCTTCCTTCCTCTTTCTCTCCTGCTCTTGAGCAGAGGACCGGGAACGAGTAGCCACAGCCCCAGAATTAGATTTCTGCTTCTTTGACCTCTGTGCAAGAAGCACGTGGTCCTCATCATCATTATCCCTAATTAAGTTCTTCCTTAGAGGAGCCATCTCCTCGCTCGAACTGCTAGAAGTGCTCGATGACCCTCGAGCTTCAGAAACCTCCCTACGATCAGAGGAACTGCTACTGCTAGAGCTCTCTCCCCATAAATTGCTTACAACACCTACGATGTCACTTTCAGAACTGCTCTCCTCCTCATCCAACTGGATAGGATCAGCAATAGTCTCTTCGGAGGAATCAAACTCTGGGATACTGTCCACAGGCCTTGCTATGAAGTTGGAGCCAACGTTCTTGTAATCGAGCAGAAAGGCAGCAGACCTGGGATGCTCACCATCACCCAAAGGCTCCTTGATATTCCAAGCCTTAACCAATTCTGAGATACGAACCTCGCTGAGAGCAGGTTCCAAGTTCTTTGACCTCTCTGTGGAAGAAAAAGCAAAGAAGAGTTAGAAAGATCACAAATCAATAAAAGTCGAAACAACAGAGCAATGTCTACCTATATATTCTTCCCCATAAAAGGGAACAGTGAACCTATCAAACCTCAACCCTTCCAACTGGGGAGAAAGTTGCCAGTTTCTAGCAAGGAAACCGTCTTGCCAATATTTCTTATGGGAATCAGGTAGATTTACTACCAATACCCTGTCAGGGCTCCTAGCTTTGAGGTAGAGGACACCAGAGCTAGTTCGAGAGAAGGAATAGAAAAAACAGACCTCGACGAGCCCTAACCTAGTACCATATAACTGATTTATTCTATGTACGCCATTAACTATTTTCCACACATTGGGCGAGCATTGTGCAGGAATAATATTAAAATAGCCAAAGAAATGAAAGAACAAATCATTGGGAGGAAAAGTGAGTCCCCCCTGGGAAAGTAACAAAACGTGGATCCAGTGGGCATCATCTATCTCTCTAACGTTTCTAGGAGGGGAAGCACAACACTCAATATCTACCCACTCAGGGATGTTGTAAAACTTCCTAAACTAAGAAACCGACCTATTCCCAATTTTCGCCATTGGAAAACCCTAGAAAACTACAAACTCAAAGAGAAAGTACAAAGAAAAGGTACAGGAAACTTACAAGATAGAAGATCGACTCGAACGATGAAGAAGCACAAGCCCAAACGATAAGGAAGCAACGAGAATGGAGATTGAGAGAAGAAGGTACGAAGTGCTAGAACTCACAGAGAATGGAAAAGTGCTGGAAAGATTGAAGCGACGGTAGAAAAGTGGCTATTCCAGAAAATCTTCAAATTTTGCTAATCATAGTACACGAGATACGAAGCGGGTGCCGCCAAAATTAGCTTCACAGCTTTCGAAGAATTGCAAAAAAGCCATTATGGGTAATCATTTAAATTTATTGAGCCCAAAACATGGCCCAACAAACTTAGGGGCAATTGTGGGTACCCAAAATTAAGACCATGGGCCTGGACGAGTAGCCCAATTCTGGCGGCCCAAAGTTCAGGCCCCCCACCTCTTATTTTGATTGTGATTCGGTCTCTCCCCACGTTCCCATACAGGGAGGTTATAGGGAGAGATGGAAGATGTGGGGGAATCCAACACCCCCACTTACCTAAACGCACATGTATATATTGAACCCTAGGTCTGGGGCAAAAGGACAAGTTGTATTCTCTGTAATCACTCTCTGGAGTATATAAAAATAACATCGACTGCACCACCGTGGACGTATGCACTCCTTTGCTGAACCACGTACATCCTTTGTTGTGTGATTGTCATTTTACATTCCTAGTTCTTATTTGGTGATTGCCTTTCTCTTATCTATTTAAGTTGCATAATAATTGTCACCACACACATATATATATATATATAGGTTTCCAGACACAGGGACGCCTGGATGAAGATTCCTTCGAGTCAGACGTTTGCTGCAGCAGCTGTGGATGCATTTAGGTTTACTGTAGACGCTTCTATCCTTGTAATCTAGATAGGAGTTATTATAGAAACATTTGGGCCGATAACCCAATTGTATTCAGTTATTCTTTTACCGCATTTTGATTTATGGCTTTTCGATTTGGTTGTATTATGTTAAATCGAGTGTTCGGTTATTTATTTCATTTCAGTTTTGTATATATAAACTGTGTGGATGTTTTATTTGAATGGTTTGTTTAAAAAGATTAGTTAAATAAAATTTCGATGCCAGCCTAATAGGTTATTAGTAATTAAATTGGTTTTCGACAGTGATGCCAAGAATGAACTATATGAGGCTCCCATTTTTATTTGGTACAGGATTGATCGACCGATGTTTTATTAGGCGAGGCATCACACTACGGAGGGAGGAGGAGTGTTAGGGATTTAAGAAGGTACTTATGGGGGTATTGGGATGGGGTGTCTATAGATCTCCTCGATGGGCGAGATTAGAACAAGAGGAGATCCTCGAAAGATAGACATCTCATCAATGTCTGAGAAAATGGTTGATTAAAGGATTGGGGTCAATTCTGTAAACTTATGGGATGGAGATAACCGATTCAGAGGGTCGAGGTCGATTCTTTGGACTTAGAGATTGAGATGATCATTTCAGCGAGTCAAAGTCAATTCTACGAACCTATAGAATTAAAAGCACCGATTCAGAGTGTCAAGGCCAATTTACAAATCTAGAGATTAAAATGATCGTTTGAGCGGGTTGAGGTCAATTCTGCGGACCTAGAGATTGAAATGAACAATTTAGGAAGTAAAGATTGATTTTGTGGACCTAAGAAGTAAAATAACCAATTCACTGGGTTGAGGTTGATTTTATGGACTTAAGAAGTTAAAGAACTGATTTACAGGATCGATGTCGATTCTACGAACCTAGAGATTAAAATGATCATTTCAGTGGGTCCAAGTCAGTTCTACGTATCTAAGGATTGAAAGGACTGATTTAGCGGGTCAAAGTTGATTTTGTGAATCTTAAGGTTGAACTGAACTATTCAGAAGGTTGAGGTCAATTATGTGAACCTAGAGATTAAAATGACCACTTCAGCGGGTCGAGGTTAATTTTGCGTACCTAAGGATTGAAAGGACCAATTTAGTGAGTTGAGGTTAATTTTCCAAACTAAGGAGTTGAGATGATAGATTCAAAGGGTCGAGGTTGATTATGTGGACCTAAGAAGTGAAAGGATCGATTTAGAGGGTCGAGGTCAATTATGTGGGCCTAAGAAATAAAAGGACCAATTCAGAGAGTCGAGGTCAATTTTGCGTACTTAATGGTTGAAATGATCGATTCACGAGGTCAAGGTCCGTCTTGTGGACCTAAGAATTTGAAAGGACCAATTCAATGGGCCGAGGTCAGTTTTGTGGGCATAGGCTCACTTCATATTTTGGTTCCACTGGGGAGTAGGTTTGTGATGAAAGTGAGTGCCGATGCATCAACTTATGATCTTGCTAGGGATTAATGAGGACTTATGATTGGATAAATGCTTGACAATGGTTTTTTCTCGGACTAATGACGTTCTTGACTTTGCAGGGATTTTTTGGGAAGTTTAATGAATTTTTTGAGTAAATTTTGAATTTTTATTGTAATTTTGTAACAAAATTTTGAGGGGACTGCCGATAGGCAGGGATGAGGAGGTTCTTATTGGCATATGGCATGAACTCAGGGGATTCTTAGAGAAAGATAAAGGTCGCTACTGATAGGGAGGACCAGGGGACTGCCGATCGACATATTCCTTAGCATCCTATAAAAAAGGGACGTCCCTCTTTATTTTTTCACATGTTTAAGTGATTGAATCTCTTGCTTTCTCTCTCTAAAAGTTAATTTCGAGTTTGTTTCCTTTGTAAGAAGTCAATGGAAGGTACTTCTGACAACAACAACAATGGCTGGGTGACTGTTGACGATTAGGAGCACTTGGAATGATGGGTTGCGGTGTTGCTGGCATTAGGCAACGGGAATGTATATGACACCTTCGAGCTGGTGGTAAATGAGAGAGTTCTACTATGGGAGCCTACAGACCACCGTTCTACTAGGGGGAAGAACCCTAAAAACTATGTAGGTGTTTGTCCCTTGGTTTTCCACCTTTTTTTTTTCTTATTTTTGGGATAATGAATATTTTTTCTTGATTTCTGCGTAGGTTGACATGGCCTCTTCGAGCATTTGGTCTTGGGAGTCGATCGAGATGAAGGAGGTTTATGACCGTCTTCCTGAGGCAATTTGAAGGATGGTGGGGTCTACTAGGTTTGGCCCATTGGCGAGGGCAATGGATAAGACGCTGCATTCTACGGTGGTGTTATGTGCACTGAGCGAGAGGTGGTGGGACACGACCCACTCATTTCACTTGGGAGTGGGGAGATGATTTTTACTCCTTTGGATGTTCAGTAGCTGACACGGTTGGAGTGGTTAGTTTAGTATATTGTGATGGATCACACTTTGCGATTTACGTAACACCCCACGCAAAACACGTGGCACTACTATGATTTAAAACTAAACTAAATCCTCAATAGTTAGTATAGAGCATCTATGTTCCACAAAAAACAAAATAACAAATCCAAAATTTACACTTCCAAAATAATTATAATTTAATTCCTCACAAAAATTAACTAATCTCTTTATATAAATTACACTGACAAGCTACATAAAAATAAAAAATAAATCCTACAAACTTCATGCTCTAAAATCCTCCAAAAATTCGTAGCGTCTAAATCCACGCTAACCTGCCACTGAAAGAAAAATACGGGGAAATACACAACATGATAGGAATAGATGATCAAAACAATAACGGTGAATAAAATGCAACAATACGAATCTGAATTCAAGTCCAATGTGACATCCAAGCAATATTGATTGGGCGCGAACCGTGTGCTCGTGTAAAAGCACTGTCGTTGTTTTCCGTTCACCGCCTCAATGCAAAAAATCTAAACTACAACTACACTTGTATAGCGGTAATTCGGGTATCATAAGAAGTCCACAGGGAATGTCGTATATATTGTAATTGAATAATTACTTCCATAAAAAATATGGAAAAGGTGATAGGTAGTTTATGGTGAAAAAGAAAGAAAAGTTAAAACTAAATTACAACTAATTAAAACGAGAGTCGGGATTGCATTCCCTCCCCGGGATAAACAACGAATAGTTAGAATTTCGGTTCAAAAGCTATTTAACCGAGCATTTCAATTAAGCATCAACATCACACAATAAGGAATCCAATCCAAAGTTGCGAGATTAAAAATTTAACAGAAAATGATCACTCGCGGATTATATTCGGATTATGGCTATAAACACTAATGTTGCATGACAAAGAAAGTTAAACTCATAACAATTCAACTTTGATACGCGAGGTTTTAATTAAAAGAAATTTTATACAAAATCTAAATTTTGGAGCTCAACACCCATTAATGGCGAAAACGCAATCCCAACCCGTTATCTATAGGCTAGACATGGAATTAAACTAATTTAGACAACAATTAAACTAAGGAAAGTAATAAATAAATGAAAATAATAATAATCTAGGCATGAAAATGAAATACAAGCAAGAAATAAAGCATAAATAAAGGAAGTAACAACTATATTGGTAGGGATAATGAATACTACAACTTATAAAACCCAAATGGGCACAACCCCAAAGAGAAATGAAGGTGAGCTCCCAGAACCCAAATCCTAAACTAATTAAAATGAAAGATATCTCTTAAAAATGAAGAGGAAATGTTTATATAGTAAAAACCTAGTGGAAAACCTTCAATAAGAAGAAATAAAAATATGCAGGACCATGTCCGAATTGATTCGGTAAGAAGGATCTTTGCAAGCCGCAAATGAGCGATAGCTAAAGACCTGCTTCGCTGATGTAAATCGAATAGATTTAGAAGAGACCAAATTGATTCGGTGCTGGAAAAATTGAGTACTGTCTTGATGTCAATCGATTCTCCAGAGGCCGAATCGATTTGCCACTGCATAATTGCTTTTCCTCCCCTGTTTTGGTATGTTGTCTTTATCTTTTGCTAAAAATCTCGTAACTTCTTCATTAGGACTTAGATTCACGCACCATTTACGACCACACGAAGCTTACTCAGAGGGCTATAACTTTCGTGAAGATGTTGGGCCAGATGCCTAAATTGTTAAATGACCGGATTTCCATTGCGCGTGCGAATGGGTATAAAACTTCGTCGAAATGCGTCTGAACTCCACACTAAATGTCGAAATACCTAAAAAATCTCAATTAACCCCTAAAAAGCACACATATATATATATATATATATATATATATATATATATATATCCAAATCCGAGGTTGTCTGGTTAACGAGCTTAAATATAGGAATTAAGGTACCCGAGGGGGCTAAAATGCGTAAGTTAACGGGCGCAAATATGCAATATTCGTGCCGTATCACACCCCCTAACTTACACATTGCTATTCCCTAGCAATGAAATAGGAAAGAAAAAGAACTACAAGTAAACCAAAATGCAGACGATATATATAAAAAGGGTAAAAGCCACTTTCGCGAATGAACGATTGCATTTAGAATATGCAATAAGCCGCTAAAGCCTAGGTTACCCTAGTGGACGAGTGTCGTCTCGTGAGGGTTTTCAGGGATGAAACCCACAAACATCATGTAGTTTCCTCAAAATATGCCCAATTAACATGCTACAAGCTCAATAATACGAAAACGATTTCAAACATGTTATTAGAATATGGAACGAATTAAAAAAAAATCCGTAGTTATTAACATTATAGAATGAACTTCATAAAATTTAAACCTTAAAAGTGAGAGGGAGGCGAGTACATGCATAGTATGATTTGGCAAAAAATTATATAAACCGGATAAACATAAAATCATGCATATATCAATCCTCGTTGGGCATTACACCCAACAAATGAAATCACTATGAAAGGGGAGGTAATACACGGGACATGCGGGCATAAAGAGTAAATGTAAATGGAAACTAGGCCAGACACATGTCACTAATGAAGAACGCTTTATAGAAATGAAAAACTGTAATCTCAATGAAAGATACTGCTCATTAAAGGAGGCAAAATGTATTTTTACAGATTATCAAAACTATTATGCCTTTTGAATTAAATGCATCCTAGGATCACATAGGACTTTATAGGGTTGTAATGTAGGTTTGGGGTTAAGGTACGAAATGCAAGGTATATATACGGATTCAAAGTGTTCGGGGATGAAAACTCAGGATAATGGGAGATTGCGAGCAATTCCAAAATTGGAAAACAAGTTCCCTAACGAGCATTAAATATGGTAATAGGAGAGTAATCAAAGTTTATTGAACATTATATACATCCACTTTCTCTTTAATTTTCTTTTCTTCTTTTTCTCATGTTTCTCTTTTGCTTTTCTTTTTCACGTTTTCTTTTCTTTTTCACTACTTTCTTTTCTTCATTTTTCTCACTCTTTTCATGCTTAATTGCAACCGCAAGACAATAACATCATTCCATCCTAGGTAACATTCCAAGCAAAGGTATGGAAGGTAATATGTATGGTTTATAGCTCCAATGTGGAGTTGGTTATGGGATTTTGGGGTTATGAAACCAAAGGATATTATTTAGGCTAAAAGGGTTTGAGTAGGGAAAGATAAGGTGAGTTCAAGGTCAATATGGGTGATATAACAAATATGTCCTATGATTATTTCTTAAAGTCTACGCGATTCTCGAGTCGATTTTTTTTTGAAAATCATGCTCAAATAGCACATTTAAAAAAGGAACTCAATTAATGAATGATCAAATGAAAGAATAGTGAGATTACAGATTAATTTAATGTTTTCAAGGAGGAAAGAGAAGTGTATAACACTCACAAATGAAGAAAAGCCCAAAGCTCACTCGGTGTAAGTATATACAATACAACAAAAGGTTACCGAGTTATAACAATCTTAAACCAAATCAATAAAACTATAAAAGAGCATGTGCTGAGGGCATAAAGTTTAATTCATGAAGTTATTCATAATATTAAGGATTTGAGGATGAAAGTCTAATAACTTCTAAAATCGAGAACATGCATCGTTGAGTTGTCAATTGGATTGGGCATTTATTGAAATTTATCATCGTAAACAAGGCAAAATGTCCAAAAAAGAGAAAAAAGAAAGAAAATATTTTTGATTTTTTACAAAAAGCATGCTTTGTAACTAACATGTGATCAAATCCATGGACTAAACATGAAATGGATAGAATATCCTACACCCCCTAACTTAAATGTTGCATTGTCCTCAATGCGCATTAAGAACACAACACAAAGATAGGAAAAGAATGATATTACCCAAAATTGGAGCGATCCTCGATAAGCACGAGTCCAAAGAATCTGAAAAATAAGTTAGTACCAAGCATAACAGAAACAATAACAAAAAGTCTAACTAAATACACTAGACTATAAGTAAAAGGAAAGAAAATTAAAAATAAATAGATAAATAAAATAAAAGCTAACTATTTATAACCTACAATTTGGACTTCTATCTAACTATATACTAGAAGTCTGAATTTTTGAGGGTCCGCCCAAAATACGATTTGGCCTTGAGGGATAAGCGGTGGACCCTCCCTTGAATGCATGCGTCCCAAAAAATAGAAATTCCATTTGAATAACAGAAGGCATGTGTAACACCCCGCACGCCCGGAGAGACACGCGACGTCCTATTACGATAAAACTAAACTAAATCCATAAAAAGTATGCATAGAGCATTTAAATTTTCATAATTTAAGTATATCAAATCCAATAATTCTTACATGTCCAAAATAAGGATTACAATAATGTTTCTCTCAAAATACACAAATCTTCAATTATAATTGCATCACCAATTATACAATAATATAAATCTTTCAATCCATGCTCTAAAATAATTCTCCAAAATAGCCAATAGCATCCCAATCCACGCTAAGCTGCCACTAAAAGAAAATACGGGGAAGTACACAATATGACAGGAATAGATGCTAAAAAAAATAGCATGATGAATAAATCGCAACAATACGAATCCCCATATACAAATCAAATGCAATACTCAAGAATTATATCAATAAATTTCTCAATAACACATCAATGACTCACCAGGCCTCACCTCACCTCACCTAGGCATCTCAAATCCAAATAACAATTTGTGGGACTATTGGCGGGTGCCCATTCTCCGTGCCATATTAAAATCTCATGACACTATGCTTAAATCACAATGAATCAAATTTTGATTCCAACAATTATCATATTTCAAATGAATATCACAATTCAACATGAGTGCAATCGACACAGAAAACAAACGAAATACTCTCGAGAGAATTTAGGAGCATATTGTGTAAGTCCCGTACCTTAAAATCGTCGCATGAATCATCACATAAATTCAGCCTCAACATCTGATCGCACTATCACGTTCCTCTTGCGAAATTAATCAAATTATGTTCTAGCCCCAACACGAGATAACCCCATATAGTCCTATTTTAAAAACTCAGAAAAATTAGATCCAAAAATTATTCTAATTGCCAATCCGACTTCAGATTTGGATTCTACACGAAAAATTGGTCCAAGTATGTGTTTTGAGTTTTTCTTAAATCTCATCCGAATGCTCTCAAAAAGAAGATCTAAACATTCCAAATTGGCTCTTCTCATTCCACTCGTTTTTGCCTCTTTGGATTTCGTTTTTGGCCTCTCTTTTTTCATCCCCCTTTCCTTATAATCACATATAATATTCCCTTATATAACCCCTCTCTCAAACCTAGATTGGAGCCTAAGCTAACACATATTACTATATTGCCCTTTAATTCAAAATTGTCTAGGTTATATATTTAAATCATTATAAAATGTCCAAAAATAATTTAAATTTAAATGTTTGATTCGATTTCAAATCAAAATAAATTATATTATCCCCGATTAATAAAATAATAATATTACTGAAATTTTCCATAATATTCATAAATAACCCACAAAATAATGGGGTATTACATACTTCCCCACTCGAAAAGGAATTTCGTCCTCGAAATTCGACGAAACGTAACGCTCGAAATTAAATGCTACTCGATTCTATTTCCCAAAATCACAACTTTAAAGTCTTCAAATTAATTCTAAACATCCTCACCACGACCCCTATCACATCCTCAAAAATTTTCTATCTCCAAAGAAAACATATCTAACCCGCACGCTAGACCCAATACCCAAGACCCGAGGGTTGTCGTATACCTAAGCTCTGATACCATCTGTAACGCCCTGCACACCCGGAGAGACACGCGGTGTGCTATTACGATAAAACTAAACTAAATCCATCAAAAGCAAGTATAGAGCATCTAAATTTCCATAATTTAAGTATATCAAATCCAATAGTTCTTACATGTCCAAAATAAGGATTACAATAATGTTTCTCTCAAAATACAGAAATCTCCAATTATAATTGCATCACCAATTATACAACAATATAAATCTTTCAATCCATGCTCTAAAATAATTCTCCAAAATGGCCAATAGCGTCCCAATCCACACTAACCTGCCACTAAAAGAAAATATGGGGAAGTACACAATATGACATGAATAGATGTTAAAAAAAATAGCACGATGAATAAATTGCAACAATACGAATCCGCATATACAAATCAAATGCAATACTCAAGCATTATATCAATAAATTTCTCAATAACACATTAATGACTCACCAGGCCTCAACTCACCTCACCTAGGCATCTTAAAGCCATATACCGGTGTGTGAGACTATTGGCAGGTGCCCATTCTCCATGCCATATTAAAATTCCATGACACAATGCTTAAATCACAATACAACATATCACAATGAATCAAATTTAGATTCCAACAATTATCAGATTTCAAATGAATATCACAATTCAACATGAGTGCAATCGACACAGAAAACAAACGGAATACTCTCGAGAGAATTTAGGAACATATTGTGTAAGTCCCGCACCTTAAAATCGTTGCATGAATCATCACATAAATTCAGCCTCAACATCTGATCACACCATCACGTTCCTCTTGCGAAAATAATCAAATCATGTTCTAGCCCTAACACGAGATAACCCCAAATAGTCCTATTTTAAAAACCCAGAAAAATAAGATCTAAAAATTATTCTAATTGCCAATCCGACTTCAGATTTGGATTCTACATGAAAAATTGGGCCAATAATGTGTTTTGAGTTTTTCTTAAATCTCATCCGAATGCACTAAAAAAGAAGATCTAAACATTCCAAATTGGCTATTCTCATTCCACTCTTTTTTGCCTCTTTGGATTTCGTTTTTGGCCTCTCTTTTTTCATCTCCCTTTACTTATAATCACCTATAATATTCCTTATATAACCCCTCTCTCAAAACTAGATTGGAGCCTAAGCTAACGCATATTACTATATTTCCCTTTAATTCAAAACTCTCTAATTTATATATTTAAACCATTATAAAATGTCCAAAAATAATTTAAATTTAAATGTTTGATTCGATTTCAAATCAAAATAAATTATATTATTCATCGATTAATAAAATAATAATATTACTGAAATTTTACATAAATAACCCTCAAAATAACAGGGTATTACAACATGTGTAAGGCGTAAGAAATGAACCATCGCCAATTAAAAATTTGAGAGGGACGATAGGGAATTTGGATGCTAAGGGGGATAAGACCATATTAATCTCAAAAAAATTGAAATCACATCCCCAAAGTTTTTCAATTGGAAGGGGAGGTGGGGCTAGTGCAAGTGAATAGCCCATGAATGAAACATCTCAAAATAGCATCCCCGTTCAAGAATCGGTTCAAAGTCCGCAAGACTTTCAACCGGTTCTTATGATAAATTTAATTGTTCGGGAATAGTAGGGAATAAAGGAAAGGAAGGATCATCAACCTCAATATAATTGGAAGAATTAATAAGAGGTTGAAATTCGAAAGCGCTTGGATCACTCCGAATCATTTCTTCCTCCAAAAAGGGTGGAGGTGAAACGCAAGTTTCAACCTCAACCCGACTTTGTAAAGAAATGATTTCATTGAGTTTGGCATTATTTTCTAAAAACCAAGCCTGAGAACTCTTAGATCGGTCATTCAATTCCTTAATCATTAACTCATGGTCAAACCAACAGGAGGACATATCATCTTCTTGTGTGGCTTGCTTATGGCTAATGGATTCCCCGCGTCCTAAATTATCATCACAAGGCAATGAGGGATTACTTATGTATTCTTGAATTTCATGCTCAATGCACTCATCTTCAAGAATTTGTAGGCATTCTCTCATTGTCTTGGGAGTATAACTTGGAAAACTATTCACATAGCAATTAAGGTTATCTAAAGAGTTATAGCGAGACATTTGAAAATAGCTAATTCAATAAAGCGACAAGCACCAAATTTCAATTTCTCGAAACAATCTAGCGCAAGTAAAAAAGAAGGGATAAAATAAAGAATACAAATATGAATAAAAAAAATAATACGAAATAATAAAGTAACTACAATCTATAACTAAACACTCCTCGGCAATGACGCCATTTTGATCAGGTGTGGACCGTGTGCTCGTGTAGAACACCGTCCTTGTTTTCGGTTCACCGCCTCAATGCAAAAAACCTAAAATACAACTACACTTGTGATACAAGTATAGCGGTAAGTCGGGTATCGTAAGAAATCCAGAGGGAATGTCGTATAGATTTTAATTGATTAATTACTTCAAGAATACAAGTGGAAAAGGTGATAGGGAGTTTATGGTTAAAAAGAAAAAAGAAAGAAAAGTTAAAACTAAATTACAACTAATTAAAACGAGAGTCGGGATCGCATTTTCACCCCGGGATAAACAATGCATAGTTAGAATTTTGATTCAAAAGCTATTTAACGATCATTTCAATTAAGCATAAACATCATACAATAAGGAATCCAATCCAAAGTTGCGAGATTAAACATTTAACAAAAAATGATCACACGAGGATTAAATTCAGATTATCACTATAAACACTAACGTTGCATGACAAAGAAAGTTAAATGCATAAAAATTCGACTTTGATACACGAGGTTTCAATTAAACGACATTTTAAACAAAGCCCAACTTTCGGAGTTCAATACCTATTAATGAAGAAAACGCAATCCCAACCCGTTATCTAGGGGCTATACATGGAATTAAACTAATTTAATAAACAATTAAACTAAGGAAAATACTAAATAAATGAAACCAACAAATATCTAGGCATGGAAATGAAATACAAGCAAGAAATAAAGCATAAGCAAAGTAAGTAACAACTATATTAATGGTAGGGATAATGAATAGTACAACTTACAAAATCCAAATCGGCACAACTCCAAAGAGAAATGAAGATGAGCTCCCAAAACCCAAACCCTAAACTAATTAAAATAAAAGTTATCTCTTCAGAATGAAGTGGAAATGTTTATATAGTAAAACCCTAGTGGAAAACTTGCAATAAGAAGGAATAAAAATATGCAGGACTGAATCGATTCGGTTGTGTTCGAATTGATTAAGAACGATTTTTGAAGGCTACAAAGGAGAGAATCAATTCCGCTTGGTCCTAATCGATTCGTAGTTAAAGACCTTCTTCACTAATGTAAATTGAATCAATTCGAAGGAGACCGAATCGATTCGGTCCTGGAAAAATTGAGTACTGTGTTAATGTGAATCGATTCGCCACTGCAGAATTGCTTTTCCTCCCCTGTTTTGGTATGTTGTCTTTTTCTTTCACTAAAAATCCCGTAACTTATTCGTCCGGACTCGAATTACCGCACCATTTGAGGCCACACGAAGCTTGATCAGAGGTATAAAACTTTCGTGAATATGTTGGGCCAGATGCCCAAACTGTTAAATGGTTAGATTGCCCTTGCACGTGCGGATGTGTACGAAACTTCGCCGGAATGCATCCAAACTACACACTTAGTGCCGGAATACCTACAAAAGCTCAATTAACCCCTGAAAGGCACACACACACACACACACACACACACATACATACATATATATATATATATATATATATATATATATATATATATATATATATATATATATATATATATATCCATATTCGAGGTTGTCTTGTTAACGAGCTTAAATATAAGAATTAAAGTACCCGAGGGGTTATAATGCGTAAGTTAACGGGCATAAATATGTAATATTCGTGCCGTATCAATTACACCAATTTAATTTCTCAATAACACATCAATAGGTCACTAGGCATCACCTCACCTCACCTAAGCTTCATGAAGCCTCATCCTGGCCATTAGAATTTTGGACTATTGCGTGGTGACCATTCTCCATGCCATATAAAAATTTCATGACACCATGCCCATCAAAAAATTGAATCAATATTCTAGATTCCAATAAACGTCACGATATTAACAATATGAGTATAAATAAATGAGGAACAAACGACTACTCTTAAGAGATTTAAAGAGCATATTGCGTATAACCCGTGCCTTAAAATCATCACAAGAAACTCATAAGGTTCTGCCTACAAAATTCTGATCACACCACTGCGTTCCTTTAGCGAAAACAATCAAAACTCGTTCTAGCCCAAATTCAAGAAAACACCAAATAAGCCTTCAAATCATTGACTGAAATCTTGGTTTAAATGGGGCTAGGGATTTTGTATATAGAAGAAGATGAAAATAGAGGAGGCTACTGATTTTTGAGAAGGCTAAATTGTGGTTTAAAAGTCCTAAACCCATCACTTTATGTTTATATACCAAAAAGCATTTGAGTCCTACTCAAACACAAACACTAAAAAATTTATTACGAACGATTGGACCGTTGGAATTGGCTAAAATTTGGAAGCGTAGTACCTGAAGGTGAGACTAAGCTGCACAAAAAAATTCAGCACGATCGAAAGGTTGAATATTTTTAATTTTTTTTCTTAGGTTGGATCCTCCCCCAAGTTTTATACAAAAAGTTATAATTTGCAAACTTTAATCCCAATTAAAATTCCACTTAAAACCTTCTTTTTTATATTTTAAAACCAACCTTTTTACATACCAAAATAATTAACTCCCTATTTTTTCCCCCAAAATTTGAATTAATTTAATTAAATAGTAATTTAAAAATTATGCGTTGTTACATAGCACATGAATTTTGTCCTCGAAGTTCGAGAAGCATGTAACAACCCTATGTTCTCACGTAAAGGCTGGCCAAGAGCGACACGCCGAAGATAGGGCTTGCTTGTCAATTAATACCATTCTCAGCATAAACATAATATAGGTAACATTATATTAAAGGACCATAATTGAGTTTCATGAATGTTCCCATAACAATAAATAAATATAAACCAACACCAAATAAATAATAAATCCAACTTCAAAGTAAATGTCTCAACCAGACAAAATGAAAAGAAATCTCCGGCTTATGCCCTTACAATTATTCTAAATAAAATAAATGACTATGGCAGAAAATCTCCTATGCTAGAATCATTAGGTTTGAAAATTGATGAGTATGAGAGACTGCAAGATTGCTACAACACACAATCCAGCTATCCATGTCTAGGAGCAGCTACGGCTCAGATCCATATTTAAATGTTTTCCCTGTAATTATGAGAGAACATTTATGAATATTCTATAATATTTTAGTCGGGATATTTTATTTTAAATGAAAATATTTGTTTATATTACATTTAAAAATAATTTATTTTGGTTTGAAATCGAATCAAACATTTAAATCCAAATTTAACTGGCTTCTGGACATTTGTGATGATTTAAATATGTAAAGTTAAAAATTTTAAATTAAAGGGCAATATAGTAATATGCATTAGCTTAGGCTCCAAGATAGGATTTGAGAGAGGGGCTATATAAGGAATATTATGAGTGATTATAAGGAAGGGAAGATGAAAAACAAAGGAGTCAAAAGAGTAAAAAACGAGTGGAATAAGAAGAGCCAATATGGAGTGTTTACATATTCTTTTTGAGTACATTCAAATGAGATTTGAGAAAAACTCAAAACACATGCCTGACATAATTTTTCGCGTAGAATCTAAATCTGAATTCGGGTTGGTAGTTTAGATAATGCTTGAATATGAATTTTTCGGGTTTTCAAAACAGGTATAGAATGGTGGAATTTGACTCATTTGAGGTAGTTTCGTTCTCCCGTGGTTAATTTAGTGTACTACACTTATTCAACCTTGATTTTATAGTTATATCCATGCTATGTGTTGCATTTATTTGTATTGTATGATCGTATATTATATCGTTCTTGCACCCATTTTGTTTGTGTTATTTTCATGCCGTGTAGTTTGGGGTAACGAAGCTAGTTGATTTACGAGCATGTTGAATTTTACGAGCTGTTAACTACAATTTTGTTTATTATCCAAAGACTAAGCCATGGACCCCGGTTGACAAGTATGCCAAGTTTTATTATGGTAGTGATACCAAGATTTTATGGTGGTGATGCCATGTTATGATGGGTCGTGTACCCGAGTTATGTAATTTATTTTTGGGGGCCATTGGATTATTCCGAGGATAATTGACAAGATTGTGGACAGTAGTCCATACCGTACTGTGGGAAGTGCGACAACAATTTTGATATTGGGGGTTGGGGTGTGTAGTGCCAACGGTGAGATCATAGGTGTTGATTATATTATTGGGATTTTAGTTTGGGTGTTCATATTGCATAGACTTTTGTATATGATGCACTAACACACGAGCATGTGTAGTTACACTTGGAGTATTTATACAAGCTCGAGGGATTCTGTTTGTGAGAAGGGGTATATTCCCCAAAACCCGATTAGTACTTTTTATTTCACTTTAAATGCGAAAGCAGATTTTAAACCGATTTTCTTTTTTTATCCTAAACATTCAACTATGTGATAAAACAGATAAATCAAACTAAGCAAATAAATTAGGCCAAGTTTCAGGAAAAACCCTTTTGGGTAAAACCAATTATTCACAAGAGAGTTGAATTATAAACTACTTAAGTTCCCTTGCAAGCATAACGCGCTATTCTTCGAAAATCATTAATGAACAACTATAATCCTTGCAAGAATCACATGACCGCAGTCCTCCATCAGTCTCAACCTTCGTCTTCTGAAGTGAGTCCCTGCAGGTATCACAAGTCAGCAATGGAGTGCCTCTCCACTAACGTTTATGCAACAGATACAAAATTGTCTAGGGTTCTAAACTAATTCACAAGAACAATATTTAAGGATGCTTTGTTGGGAATTAAAATAGTGTTTTGACACACAAAAATGGAAGAAATTTTGCTTATGATATGCGAAAACGTGTTGGAAAAATTCTTAAACAACTTGATTTACTAAACATGTCTATATAAAAAACCTGAGTCGGTGGGATTGTTCGAATGACTTGTGCACGTCGTTTGAAGGACAAGAGCATGTCGTTTGAACGACCTTCAATGTCTTTTGAACGATAGTGTAATGTCGCTTGAATGACTGGGTAATGTCATTTGAAGGAGAAAAATGAAACTTTGAGATTTTAAAAACTCCACCTACCGGTCTTCCAAAAACATATTTTCGCAAAGTAAAAGCCCTGTTCATCTTTTTGATAAAAATTAAACATCCGAAATATGTTCTATGAATTAATTCAAACTCTAAATAGTTTTATATCTTTTGGGTTGACGAAAAGTCTTCAAACATGGAGATGCTTAAGTTCAATTCGTCTTGATGGCGCGTGATGATTTGTAACGGGATACGTCAAACTAGTCTAAAACTATGCTATGTTGAAAAAATTATTCTTACTATTTGGATATCCATTTTGAAGGATATCTTGTTATCCAAACAGATTGATGAGACTGACGAGTGGCAGGTAAGACATGGAACCCGTTTATTCATTTGGCTTTATTGGGGGGATTTGTGGTGATGACTAGTGGTGACATTGTCCATTTGTGATTTTTGTCGTTCTTGATTATCATTTTGGGCATCCATTTGTATGATTAGGGGAGATTTACACCAGTATATCTTTATGATTCCTTGGATGCTTTTAGTCGGTGCTACCGACATACATTTATAGAACCCATGTATCTCTTGGAGGTAATATTTATGTTCAATTTTCCTTCTATTTTCTAATTGTCTTTTTACTTTCTTTATTTTGACTTTTGGTGTTACCTTCTGCAGACGTGGTTTTATGAGGTGATAGAGCACAACATGGGGTCGTTATCCTTGAAGGCGAGTGAGCTGGGAGACTTTTGTAGGACGTACAAATGGAGGAAGTCGAACAGGCGTTCGAATCAATCCCTTTCTCTGAGGGATGTGTGGGTAGCGCTGAAAACCCTAACGAACAACTAGGTTAGGCTTTTGATCCTTATTGCTATCTAAGTTTTTAGAAACCTTCTTTTGGGTAGAATACTTATTCTTTGCTGGGGAAATATGTAACCTTCTACCCCTGGCATGTATCCTCGGGGGTGGCAGGGGTTACGAGTATGTATGCGTAAATGAGGAGGCTGCTGGCGCATGAGTTTGAGTACGTCTAGTACCTTAGAGAAAGGATGGTGTGACAGATCTTAGAGGTAGAGGTGGAGGGCCCACCATCGGTGCCTCCTGAGTACATGAGGCGTGTTAAGGAATTGACTGACGAGGTTAGAACGACGACGATGGAGGGTGAGCCCTATTAAAATTACACTGTTATGATGGCGAGCTACGACTATCTGGACTTTGTGACCAGTTGGTTGATGCCGTCGTGCATATATGATCTGGAGAGCATGCCTCCAAATGTAACGAGATTAGGGAGAGGTACCGGCGTATCGACGACATCGACCTATAGTTCTGGAGGGGGCACAACGATGATAGCAGGGGAGGCTCCATTTATTTATATTTCCACCCCCTCTTATCACATTTGGATGCGAAGCGAGGATGTGATATCGGTGCCTCACCACCCTCATGAGGTGATAAATTATTTAACAGGTCTTCCCTGGGAGGATCTCCAGGGAGAATCATGACCATCTCTTTCTCTTTTCTACTATCCTGTTTTCTTTTCCTCTTTACTGGCTTGCTTTGATTTTGGTGCGTTTATTCTTTTTCCAGTCTGTTCGCGTGTCAACAATATGGCTATTGGATATCAAAGATTGGATGGAATTGATGTCAGACTATGTGAGGAAGTTAGACAGTGTTTGCTTGGTGATGCTGGACACATCTGAGGAGATCTTTGATTATGGGAGTAGGAAGTCCACTGCTCATTTCCGAGGAAAGCGTGTCCACAAAGGTGGTTGATTGTGAGGGTTTTAAGAGAGATTTTGGAGGGATGTGGGTTACGTCCCGATGTATCTTTTTTCTTTTTCAGATTGTACCTATAAGAGGATGTAATAATTCCCAACAAGTTGAATGTAAGAAATGCATTTTTTGTGTTATCTTGGTTTAATGTCTTATTCTACATGAACTTTAGTTTGTTACTGAGGTTAATAATTATTTGCAACGATAGAGATAAAATGAAAAAGGGACTCAAAGATAGATTTTTCATAAGTAAAAGAAAATATATTTCTTTCCAGAACTTATGTACAAAGAAGAAAATAAGGAATTTTCAGAGGGACAACTCAAAGATCGAATTTTTCAAAGTAAATGTTTATTTTGAAAATGATACGTATAAAAGATAAAATAAGGAATTATCTAACAAAAGGGGGTTGCCGATCGGCATACCTCTTGGCCTGCCTATCGACATAACGATTAAGTCTAAATCACTTCCTTAACTTGGATTGCACTTTCAGCGTACTTCTAGGTACTTTTAGACCAGGGAATCTGGTGGCGTTTTGAATGATTTGTCTTTTGTGGATTTTTTTTGTATAAAAGAGGGCCTTTGAGGTGTTTTCATCACCACATCCCACTTCTTTATCTTTATAACTTTCTTCCTCTGTTCTGTAATGGCGGCCTTTTTGCTTACCTTGAAGGTCTGGAGGCCATGTGCCTCTACACTGTCAACTATGAAGCTTTTGATCTGCGTGAGGTCTCTTTGTTGTGTAATAGTCCCATAGACCGGAACCTCTTAGAAGCAGCGATACAGTTCTGTCACCCTGAAGGCCAAGTCTTTCGATTTGTCTTAGTTGAGTTGTGTTCTACCTACGGGAAGTTCTCTGCGATGTTAGGTTTAGTCTTAGTGTATAGGCAGCTATGTCGGACTTATCCCGTTCTTTCCGAGTGTCAATGATGGAGTTTCTCTCCACAAATATCTGTTCTACCGCCCGACTGCTAGTGCATGGAGGAAACATTCTCCTCCCGAAAGTCATGAATTTTGTATGCTAGAGGGATGTAACACCTTGTATTTGTGGGAATACTTAAATTCAAGGTTCTAAAAAATGCAGGGCGTGATCGAGGTATGGAGGCCAAGCCTTAAGCCTTAGAAGCCTAGGCGGGCCTTAGGCGTGAAAAGGCGTTTAGGCCTTCTTAATATATTTTAATATTTTTAACCATAACAAGGCTATAAAAATACTAAAATTGTACAAATTATAAAAATATGTTTGAATATTTGCAAATTAAAATACTATTTGATTATTTTGGATGAGATAATGGTCCGGTTTGTAAAAAAAATCTTTAAAAGGCGATATCATTTCACTAAAGCATTGTTGTTTTTAAAAAAAAGTGCGCCTTAAGGGTTGTACCAAGAATAAGGCGTAAAAAGATTAAAGCAGGGCATTTCTCCCAAGCCTCAAGCCTAGGCGATTTTTTTAGAATAGTGCTTAAATTACACGTGTCACAGTAATTTAATTAAATTGAAAAAATAAGGTGAAGTGAATAAATATTAATCACTGAGAAATGGATTAATATTTTATTAATATTTTTGTATTACTATATTTACTTGTGGGATAAGTAAATGAAATTGCATTATTTTATATTATGTCGTAAGTGAGTAAAAGCAACGGGTTAATAGTATCTTATTCAGGACACCCATGTGGGGTCGTGTTGGTAATAAGATGATAAATTGATGATGAGTGACTCAGATGATGATTTCGAGTACACGGTTGTTCCGGAATAGGTTAAAATAGTTAAAATTAAGTACACATGTGTAGTTATTGGTTTTTGGAGGCTTTTTAAACTAAACGGGACTTGCATAAGGGTACTCGGGTCATTTTAAATATGCATGTTAATATAATTTTGGGATTAGGCTTATAAAATGAAAGGTTTGGGGTGCGTTAATAGTCACTTTGTTATATCAAGAGTTTAAGTTATTATATCAAGAGTTTAAGAGAGAAGGTAGCAAGGAAAGATAAGGAAAATCATAGGGACTCAAGAGGAGATCAATTGTGAGAAGATTTTGGAGATTTTTGGGCTAGGATGATCATCAACAAGGACAAAATTAGACTCTATAAACCTTAAGGGAAGTGATTAAATTTCTTAGTAATTTATGTGCACAATTCATTTCATATTAGAGTTGATGATAATTGTTTGGGTGGGATTCACACGAAAATATGGGATTTTGGGGAATGATTTTATAAAAGTGAAAGTGATAATTATTTCATATGAATTCTGATATTAATTTAGATAGAAAGATTGAATCTTGAATGAGTAATATTGAAGATTAGTGAAAGTTATGATTTAATTAAAAAGAAATAATATAATTCTTGATTAAAGTAGTGAATCCCATGATTTTGATGATGTTTGTATGGATTTAAATACGAAATTAAGTAGAATCACTTTTAGCATTGCTAGAAAATGAAAATTCTTGGTGGAATTGGGTTTAGATGTGAATTGGATTGAGGAAAATTTGATAGATTTCGAAATAAGCAGAATTAGGGCTGTTCTGCAGGGGTGAACTGATTCGCCCTCAAGCCGAACTGGTTCAGCTGCCCTGTTTTGACTAGAATGCTTATTTTGATGCGTTTTGTGATCATGTTAATTTTGTGATAGTCTATAATGTACATAAGTGAGTGAGGACTTCTGTAAAATTACTTGGGAAAATAATAAATGACTTTGGAATGGTTGTGATATTTTCTGGGTGGATTTAGAGTATTTGGGATGAATAATACTCGAGAAATTAAATAATGAAATGGAAATGAAAATTCGGGAAAAGGGAATATGGGATGGTTGAGAATGGTTACGTGTTTAGAATTGTATTATAAGGACCAATTAATTAAATAAGTGAATATTTAAATATCTGAGAATTGACTCGGGAAGTATTGGCTAGTGCTACGAGTGATATGCACGGTTAACCGTGTTATTGGATATATAAACGAGTATAGAGATAATATATGTATGTGTATATCTATATGCATGATATATTTAAGTGAAAAGTACCTATCCTAGTGAATATGCTATCAATGGAGGTTGCTCTCTGTGCACGATTTCTCCTGAAAAATCTCAACAGGTGTAATATTGGTCCAGTAAGTCATATGTCTATTGCATGACCACCCTGTGTGTGAGTTTAGAGTCTGGTGGGGGTAATATGGTATCATTATGCCCCACAGATGTATGATTATTAACGCCTCCGATTTACGTTTATAAGTTGGATTCAGTGGTGAGATTTTAACCCAGTTGCTCAAGTAGAGGTGTGTATTCCCTGGAGCTTGATAGCTTGCAAGTGATTCGCATCTGCGAGGTAATGCTACGGGGATTGCGGTTATACATATATATCGAGTGGTATGCATGTATACTTGATGTGATATGGAAATACATATATAGTTGTGAAGAAAAATGTATATGGGCATTGGATTAAAGTGTGAATGTTGAATTAATAACTGGCGAAAGTTATTTGAAATGAATTGATAACTCATAATTGAGGATTATAATTGTTGAATGTTATTTGAAATGAATTGAGTAATTATAATTGAGAATTATAATTATTACATGAATATAAAAATTAATTTTATAAAATATGCGTGACACAGGGTAACATATGGATTTAAGGATATTGGGGACTAGTTAGCGGTGATAGCATAACTAGGAGGTTAAAATGCATACGTTAAGTACGCAATATAGTTGAGGGGTGAGTATCATCTTATATGAGTGCGATACTAGTTTAAATATGGAAGAATACACACATATTTATTTATGCATTTTAATTACTTACAAAACATTTTCAAAAGGATTTGGTCACTAACCCATAGCAATATATTTTCAAAACCTTTTAGGTGTCCAACCATAGGGATATCAGGCATGAGTACCCTTTCCAAGTAATCGGAGCTCCAGCAGTGGTGGAGTGCTTACAGAGATTGCAATATTCATTATCTATTTTCGAGATCCTAGATAGAATTCAGTCATGTATCATCCGGGCATGTTACTTAATGTTAGTTTTTTTTTGGTTTATTAATTTCAGTTTTATTGGATTATTGTATTGAATTGCAAACCAATGGTTTATTCGATTAATGAATTTATTATATTGCATTATCCAGATTAATCTATATGGTGGTATATTTAATTATTTATTTGAATGAGTTATGGTGAATGGTTTTATAGTTACAGAATTTTAAGAAAGTTAAAATGAACACACGACTTAATTAAATAATATGTGGTTAGTAATTAACTGGATTTTCGACAATGATGCTAAAGAATGAATCAAATGGGATTCATATTTAATTTAAGTACAGGGATGGCCACCCATTATTTTAATTAGCGGGGTGTCATAGATGGTATCAGAGCATCAGGTTATAGTGTCCTTAAGATCTATCCAGACTTACTACATTTTCATTATTGTTTTTCTTTGATATAGAGCCCCATGTCTAGGACTGTCGATTCCTATTGTACTTTATGTTATCCTACTATTTCATATAATTGAAGTGAATCTTATAGGAGTTCAGTTGCGTATGCCAAATAATGAATGACGACCAACGAAGTCTATTAGGAGGATTGCAGGAGGAGAGGCTCGGTCAAAGCTGCTGACTATTTGAAAAATGATGGCCGCAGCAGTGGTCATTACTATTGTTGACCAGGTAGTTAATGTTGTGATGAACGCTAGGGCATAACAGTTTTCCAAGCTCCGCCAAAGAGCACGATGGCGCTAATTCAGACTCACCTAGTTCCATTAGTATAGGAGAGAGTCAACGGGGCCATTATGAAGGGCAATCCATCAAAGTCTTTAGGAAATGTGGACGTTTTATTAACTAGCCAATGGAAGAAGGATTATCAAAGGAGTTTAAGTATGGTGGAGTGTAGTGACACTTAAAAATAAATTTTGGCAATTTTTAAGCTAGTAGGAGCAGCGTCGCAGTGGTGGGAGTCAGTCACAAGATCTTAGGAAAGATACTATAAATATTGAGAAATTTGGGGTGCTATTTGATCGCAAGTCATTTCATCTTCTGTTCACAGAGATGCGAAGAAAGTTTCGAAACTTATCACAAGAGGGCCGAATAGGGGCTGAATATGAAGAGAAATTTGCTTATTTAGTGAACTTTGTACCATATGAGGTGGATACGATGGAGAATAGGGTCCTTAAGTTTGATGATGGACTCACGAGTATAATTTTCCAGCACTTATGGGGAAATCTGGCTTGTACGACTTACGCCAATGTCACTAATGTCGTATTATTAACGTGGCAATATCAATGCTTCCATGTGAAGGGATCCAAGAAATTGGAGAGTTTAGTCAGTAGGGCTAATAGTTATAATAATTTTGGTTCAGTTTAGATGTGAGTACTATGTCCAGGAACCATTTAAACATCGAAAGACATTAGCAAATGAAAGTATAAATTTTATCCATGGGCAGATGGGGTAGGTGACACGAAGCATTTGGAATATCACTAGATTTGTTCATGAGACGGTCTTAGTGGATATATTGTTAGTAGCACTATTGTGTTCATATGTTTACTATTGAGTAGCGGGCCTCTCTTTAGTTCCATCTGTAGGGGAGCGGGTGTGGACACTTAGATGATACGTTTTAGTTAATTTTCTCGTATATAAGAGATATTTTATTCTAGTATGATGTTATCCTAGGTATCGACTGGTTAGCGATGGCTTGCATGATGGTGGACTGTTACAATAAGGCTATCATGTTCTCTGTTCCAGGGCAGGATGTGTTATTTTTATGATGTCTCACCTGAAAGAGGGTCGAGCCCGCATATATACTATATTGTAATGGAGACTTTAAAGAGTATAGTTGTCTTATTATATTTGACCCTGGTGCAAAGGGACTTTACTGATGTGATTCATGGGATATCTTGTTTACCGCCGAGCAGAGAGATTCAACTCTTTATTTATTTAGCACTAGGGACTTAGTGATATTGTGATCGTTGTATTGCGGGATTACTTTAGAGAAGTGGGAGTTGAGGATTAGACTCATACATCTGGGGATAGGATTTTGAGTGTTCCGATTATGTGCTTTGGGTCAAAGGACCTCGATAATCGATAATGCCAGGAAATAGGGCATTGGGGAAATTTCTTAATTCAATTTTAATTACGCGATGTTCCATACATGAACCTCAATAAACGTCAGGATTAGGGAGGCGTTGTTGGATTCTTGGGTATTGATTTTGAACGATCATCATTGCACGTGTGGAGAAAATAATTTGAGCGGAGAGCTACTATATGATATAAGACCAGTGGAGCCGAGTAGTGCTGTGTATGAAACACTGGGAAAATTATTGTACCACTAGTTGATGGGAGGGTCGATCTCAAGAAGAATTAAATCTCGATTAGTGAGGCGATCGAGAATACCCTTACAGTATAATTACGCTGAGCATACGAGACTGAGCTTGAGATAAATATATTACATTTGTGCTATTTGTGCAGATATTCACGGGATATAGGGTGTATGGGCGCCCTGGTTAGTTTGATTTTCAGAATCGTTCACGTTAAGGGGATATGGGAGTAAATACGTTGAACAATATGCGAGTGGGATAGTAGGAGAAGAATTGGAAAAGCAAGATAAACTAAACTTCGATTGAGGAAGGAGATAGTTTGGATATATATATACACACACACACACACACACACGCACACACATAATGATAAAGAGAGCTTTCACACCACAGATGGGTCGAAAGACTATGGAGACACCGGTGAGAGATTTCTCTAGCCAAGGGAGGGTCCAACAATTTTGGTGAATGGAGAGGAGTTTAACACAGTCAAATGATGAGGTTGGCTCGCACATAAATAGGATGTACATTTTTATCAGACAAAAAGTACTTAGGAAGTGCACAGTTTTGGAGAAGACGCACAAGCTACGAGTTTTGGCGTAACCGGGTAGGAGAGTACGAGGTACCACGTGACATGGAATAGTGAGCATGTGGATCGATGTGTAGTGAGACATAATGAAGTTGTCTCTAGGTGCACCATTCGCAGATGGGAAACGGTTGGTCTGAGGCGATCCACTAGAACTTTTCAATATTTGGTGATTCTAGTGATGGAAGGATAGGAAAAAGGATAGAGTTCATCATTGGGTTACCAACATCACGAAAAGTTCAAGATTTCCTTTAGTTTTGTGGAAATGTATTGACCGAGATGGAGCTGTTATTATTAATTATTTTTTTTTTGCGGGGGGGGGGGGGGGGGGGGGGGGTTACACTATCGGGCAGTATGTCCATCCTTTCATTAAAGAAAAGGGAATAATTTAGCACAAGGTGTCGCCTAACATTATTGTGAACCAGGATGAGATCCTTGAATCCTAATACTGATAGGGGTTATTAGGAGCCAATGGCGGATAATTTACGATTAGAGGAAGATATGTTACCGTAGATCAAAGGTTAGACATGACAGGTGACTAAATTGTTGGGGGAATGCGAGAGATGCGTAATCTGGATTTTAAGGTAATTGGGAGGAGTAATTACCGTTGGTAGAGTTGTGTGTAATAACTGGTACAATTTTATCAGTGGCAAGGCACCTTTTGATGTTTGTACAAGAGACCTTGTCGTCCACCCTCTTGTTGGTTAGATAAGGGGGGAGATAAAAAGATTCTCGGGTCGGATGGGAGTCAGAGTCCGTTGGTAAGAATTGAGTTAATCAAAGACCATTCTAGGTTATTCAGGAACGTCATAAAATTTACGTTGTCATGAAACAAAGAGTTAAAATTTGACATGAGTTATCATGAATTGTTGCGGGTATTCCCTATTAAAGGAATTATGCAATTTGATAATAAGGGAAGTTGGCAACAAGGGAAGTGGGGCCTTTGCCTAGCATTGAGATGATAGAGATAGTAGTGTATAATTAGAGCATTGTTAGCGGTTCATGATGGTTTTGCATATCATCCTCAAGGTGAAACCTTCAACATGATAGAATATACTCGAATGAAATGTTTGAACAGAGTTATTTATAGACATGGTCCTTATTAAGTAGGCCTTTAGACATGATGGTACCACTAGCGGGTGTACAGTGGGGACACCATTTGGTTATCAAGATTTGGTTTTGGATACATTCGGATGCCGTGCGGGTAAGGATCCAAAGTTTTTGGTATCAGGCATATCTGAATACCAGGGATGGAATTTCTTTTTAAGGGGGGAAGTATGTAACACCTCATATTAATGGGAATACTTAAATTACACGTGTCACACTAATTTAATTTTATTAAAAAAATTAAGTGAAGTGAATAAATATTAATTAGAGAGAGATGGATTAATATTTATGTCTTATTATATTTACTTGTGTGATAAGTAAATTAAATTTAATTATTTTATATTATGTCATAAGTGATAAAAGCGATGGGTTAATAGTATCTTATTCTCGACGAGCGTGTGGGGGTCGTGTTGGGAATAAGATGGTAAATTGATAATGGGTTCATATGATAATTTTTAGTGCACGGTTGATCTGGAATAGGTTGAAATAATAAAAAATAAGTACCCGGGTGTAGTGATTGGTTTTTGAGGGTTTTTAGACTAAACGGGACAAGCATAAGGATATTCAGTCATTTTAAATATGCATGTTAATATAATTTCAAAGTTCGGCTTAAGAAATGAACGATTTGGGGTGAGTGAATAGTCACTTTGTTATATCAAGAGTTTAACTTATTATATCAAGAGTTTAAGAGAGAAGTTAGCGAGAAAAGAGAAGGAAACTCAAAGAACTCGAGAGTAAAGTCAAAGAGACTCAACAGGAGATAAATTGGGAGAAGATTTTGGAGATTTCTCGGCCAGGATTATCATCGACAAGGACAAAATCAGACTCTACAAACCTTAAGGCAATTGACTAACTTGCTTAGTAATTTATGTGTACAACTTAATTCATATTAGAGTTAGTGAAGATTTTTTTGGGTGGGATTCACTTGTGAAAAAATGGTATTTTGAGGAATGATTTTATAAAAGTGATAATTATTCCATATGAATATTGATATTAATCTAGATAGAAATATTGAATCTTGAATGAGAGAGATTAAAGATTTGTGAAAGTTATGATTTAGTTAAAAAGCTGTACAGTTCTTGATTAAAGTAGTGAATCTTATGATTTTGATGACGTTTATTTGGACTCAAATATAAAATTGAGTAGAATCATTTTGAGCATTGGTAAATAATGAAAATTCTTTGTGGAATTGGGTTTATATGTGAATTGGATTGAGGAAACTTTGTTGGATTTCAAAATAAGCATAATTGGGACTGTTCTGTAGAGGCGAATCGATTCGCCCTCAAGCCGAACTGGTTCAATTGCCCTGTTTGCCCATAATGATTATTTTGATGGGTTTTGTGATCATGTTAATTATGGAATAGTTTAGAATGTCCATAAGTAAGTTAGGACTTCTGAAAAAGTACTTTTGGAAAATAATAAATGACTTTGGAATGGTTGTGATATTTTTGGGGTGGAATTAGAGTGTTTAGAATGAATAGTACTAGAGAAATTAAATAATGAAATGGTGGTTTAAAGTCATAAAAAAGGGAATACGTGCTGGTTGAGAATGGTTATGCGTCCAAAATTATATTATAAGGATTAATTAATTAAATAAGTGAATATTTAAATAATTGGGAATCGAGATTTGACTCGGGAAGTATAGGATATGGTACGAGTGATATGCATGGTTAGCTGGGTTATTGGACAATCTCTCTCTCTCTCTCTCTCTCTCTCTCTATATATATATATATATATATATATATATATATATATATATATATATATATATATATATATATGTTTTTTTTTGTGTGTGTGATTATATCTATTTGCATGATATTTATATTATACATACCTATCCTAGCAGATATACTATCGGTGGAGGTTGCGTGTTGTAGGAGATCTCTCCTGGTGAATCCCAACAGGTGTAGTATTGGTCCCATGGGTCATAGGTCAGTCGTATGACCACTCTGTGTGTGAGTTTAGATTCTAGTGGGGATAATGTGATATGGTTATGCCCCACAGATGTATGACTATGACCGCCTTCAATTTATGTTTATATATTGGGTTCGATGGTGAGATTTCAACCCGATTGCCTAGGTAGAGGGGTGTATTTCCTGGAGCTTGATAGCATGTTAGTTATTCTCATCCGCGAGGTAATGCTCTGGGGATTTATGTTATATGTATATGTATACACACACACACACACACACACACACACACACACACACACACACACACACACACACACACATATATATATATATATATATATATATATATATATATATATCTGTGTGTGTGTGTGCGCGCGTGATGTGATATGGAAATATGCATATAGATGTGAAGAGAAATATATACGAGCTAATATATTAAAGTGTGAATATTGAATTAATAACTAGTGAAAGTTATTTGAAATGATCGATAAATTATAATTAAAGATTATAATTGTTGAATATTATTTGAAATGAATTGAGTAATTATAATTGAGAATTATAATTACTGAACACATGTGATAATTAATTTGATAAAATAGAGTGACACAGGGTAGCGTACGAATTTAAGAATATTGGAGACTAGTTAAGCGGGTTAGCATAATTAAGAGGTTAAAATGCATATGTTAGGTTCACACTATAGTTGAGGGGTGAGTATTATCTCATGTGAGTGCAACACCAATATGGAAGAATGCACACATATTTATAAATGCCTTTTAATTACTTACAAAATATTTTCAAAAGGATTTGGGCTCTGATCCATAGAAAAATATTTTCAAAACCTTTTAGGTGTCCAGCCACAGGGACGCCAGGCATGAGTACCCATTCCAAGTGATAGGAGCTGCAATAGCTATGGAGTTCTTGCAGAGATTTCTATAATCGTTATCTATCTTTGAGATTCTAGATAGGATTCAGTCATGTATCATCCGAGCATGTCGCCTAATGTCAGTTTTTATTTTGGTTTATTTATTTCCGTTTGATTGGATTATTGTATTGAATTGCAAACTGATGGTTTATTCGGTTAATGAATTTTATTATATTACATATTCAGATCGATCTATATGGTGGTGTATTTAATTATTTATTTTAATGAGTTATGGTGAATGGTTTTATGCTTATAGCATTTTAAAAAAGCTAAAATTAACACGCGATTTAATTAAATAATAGGGGGTTAGTAATTAACTGGATTTTGACAGTGATGCTAAGGATGAGACAAATGAGAAATCCTCTTTTATTTTAGTAGAGAGTTGGCCACCTGTTATTTTAATTAGCAGGGTGTCACAAGGGATTTTACTAATAAGGTCTTTTTCGACGTTGTAGGCCTGTGTTTGACTACAAGGTTTTTATTAGTGATGGAAGATCTGACGGATGACCCTCAGGTGGCCACAATAGCGTTGTGGATGTCCTACCACTGTTTTCATCCGAGGGAGTATTAATGGAGACTCTGAAAGTGCTAGATTCATGTTGTCCTACAATAGCGTTGTGGATGTCTTACCATTTAATTTGACAAGGTTTGAGAAGTTGGTGCAGGTTTTGGAAATTTGTGTTTGGTTTCGGGTAGGTGTTTGGATATTTTGTGAAGTTATTAATGGTATGGGTTTGTATGTTGTATGAGGATTTGGAAGGGAGTGGTTTGTTTGCCTCCCGTCATTGATACTGCATGTAATATCCATATTTTACTATTTTAAATAAAAGAAAAGTGATTTTAACATATTTTTTCGTGTCTTTGATGAATTTTGCATTTGAACTGTCTATACCAATCACTAAGGCATACATAATCCTTTTGTTCGCTTAAATGAAGAGAAAGATCGTCGTTCTTGGGGGGAGAAAATAATAGCATTTTTCAAGAGACAAAGGATTATGCCCATGTTTGTTTTATGGGCTGCCTACGTACCTCTATGGGTTTGAAAGTTCGCGAGCTTCTTATTTTTAAAACGGTTGTATTTGAGACGATCAGGTCCCACGTAGTTATGAGTGGAGGAAATGAAGAGATTTTTTTGAATATAAGGGGGGTGAGGAGAGTCACAATGCGACGAGAGTTCGGACAAAGGGTAAAACTTTTTGAGACAGTCCAAGTTAACTGGATGAACCATTTATTCTCCGTCGAGATCTGTGAGCATAGAGACACCATGAGACATGATTTCTTCACAATATAGGGGCCACTCCAATTAGGTTTGAACTTTCTTCTCGGATTTCAAATAGGTTCCAAATTTCTTTAAGGGCAAGATATCCTTCGTGGACACCACGATACTTAACTTTCCTGTTAAATGATCGTGCAATCCAACGATGGTATCCTTGTATGTGGTACAAAGCTTTTAATCTCTTTTTGTTAAGGAACTAGAGTTCATCGTAGTGTCTATGATGCCAGTCTTCCTCACTAACTTTGATTTCAAGCATAACCTGTAGAGAGGGTACTTTTAGTTTGATGGGGAGAACTACCTCCATGCCATATACTAGAGAATATGGACTAGCCCCAATGGGTGTTCTGATTGAGTTATGGTAACCCCAAAGGTTTTATGGGATCCGAGCAATCTAATCTCTGCAGATTTTAGTCATCTTGCTGATGATGGTCTTGAGGCTCTTATTGGCAACTTCGACAACGCCATCGGTTTGTGGTCGGTAGGGGGAAGACTTGTGTCTTTGAATTCCATACTCGTTGACTAACTCTGTAACCTTAGCCTCGAAGTGGAGTCCATTGTCTGATACCAACTCATGGGGAACTTCATAGCGATAGATGATATTATTTCTGATGAACTTAGCCACTTTCCTCATATTCAGTACCTTATATGACTCAACTTTAAAACATGATAAATTAATTAATGGTGACTAGGATGAATTCATGCTGATTTGAAGCTTTGGGAGTGACCTTCCCTATGATATCTATGCTCCAGGTAGAGAAGGGATAGGGAGAGGTCATGTTGTACAACTCTCAAAGAGGCAAGTGCAGAAGGTGGGAAAACTATTGGCATTTAAGGAATCTCCAAACATAAGTAGTGTAGTCTTGGGATATGGTGGTCTAGTAGTACCCTTGACGGATTATTTTCTTAACAAGCATGTGACCATTCATATTGAGTCTTCATTCACCAGTTTAAATTTTTGGCATTATATCTTTAATTCTAGTTCTTTCTATGTAATGAAAGTAAGTTCCATCAAAGTTTCTCTTGAAAAATTAATTCTAGCTCTTGCTATGTAATGAAAGTAAGTTCCATCAAAGTTTCTCTTGAAAAATGCTTTGTCACAGATGATTTATTGGGTAACCAATTTGCAAAGGTTCACACGATCTTTCTTGTTTACATCTCAGGGATACCTACCATGTTTGAAAAGGTGCCAAATGTCATAGTACCATAATCTTGACATGTCTATATCTTCCTCTGTAACGAGCTCGATGTGGTAATGATCACAATGTAGTTTGTTTCTGAACTATAAAAGGGGCTATTTTTATTCCCTCAGGCATGTGGACCATGGAGGCCAGGGTTTCTAGTGCGTCAACTAGGCTATTTTTTTAGCGATGAAGGTAATGGAAGGTGACATATTTTAATTGCGAGGCAAGCTCTTGTATATGGGCATGGAAGGGTAAGAGATTCTCGTCTTTGACTTTACATTTCCTGAGAATTTTCTCGATAATGAGGGTTGGGTCTCCATAGATGTCCATGTGCTTAATTCCTTTCTTGAGGGCAATATTGAGACCTACAGTGCATACTTCCTATATTGTTACATTATTAGTGCAAGGGAAATCGAACTTGATATTAATTGGGGGTGTAAGAGCCATTAAGGTCGATCAGGGTATCCCAATACCATACCCTTTCTTGTTGGCAGCTCCGTCGAAGAAAATCTACACCCGAGTTCTTACTGAGAGGTGTAGAAAATGTTTTTGTCTGGGAAATCAGAGATCCAAACTTCAGTCCCTTCTATAGGATGGTTAGCAAGATAATCGGAGATGGATCTCCCTTTCGTAGCTTTCTGTGTGACATAAAAAATGTCAAACTCAGCTACTAACATTAGCCAGCGGGACATGCATCTGGACATAACGATATTTTCTAATTGGTACTCTATAGGATCAATTCGAGGCACTAGTCTGATGGGGAATACTAGAATGTAGTGCCATAGTTTATGTGTGATCCAAACCAAGGAGATACATGCCTTTTTCAAGGCAGTGTAGTTGAATTTGTACCTGAATTGACTTTGACTAGCATAAAAGATTGATCTCTCCTTACGGAATTCCTCAATATATTGCGCTAGTAAAGCCCCTACTGTAGTGTCGGTGATAGTCAAGTATAGGAGGATGTTAAGACCTTGCTGCGGAGGCATGAGTATCGAAGGTCGGGTGAGGTATCGTTTGATCTAATTAAAGGATTCTTATCATGCTTCGTTCCAAACATTAATTGAGTCCTTTCAAAGAAGTTTGAAATTGGTTTTGCAGATAGAGGTCAGTTAGCTGATAAACCGACTCATGTACTGCAGCTTACCCAGGAATCCACGCACTTCTTTCTCTGTTCGGGGTGGTGGCATCTCAAGTAAAACTTTTAATTTGGTGGGGTCTTACTCAATCCCCTTTTCACTGACCATGAAGCCGAGGAGCTTTCCTTTTGTGATACTGAAGACACATTTCTGTGGGTTGAGTCGTATCTGGTACTGTCATAGTCGCTCGAAGAATTTCCTCAAGACAATAATATGACCTTTCTGGGTCTTGGACTTAATGATCTTGTCATCGGCATAGATCTTAAAATCTTTGTTGATGAGGCTTTAAAGGATGTTTATAGCAACCCTTTGGTAGGTTTCCCCATCATTCTTGAGCCCAAATGGTATGACTGTGCAGCAGAAAATTCCTCACGGTGTGATGAATGAGGCATTTTTCTGGTGTCCAGGGTACATTTTAATATGATTATAACCAATAAACCATCGATAAATGACTTGATAGAATGGTTGGCCATGTTGTCTATAATCATGTTGATATTGGGTAGAGGGTAATCATGGTTTAGGGATGCCTTATTCAGATGTCGATAGTTGATGCACATGCAAACTTTCCCTCCTAATTTTAGCACAGGGATGATGTTTGCAAGCCATGTAGGATATTTGACTATAAGAATAAAGCCTATTTTAAGTGTTTAACAATTTCTTCTTTTACCTTGAAGGACCATTATGTTCGGATCTTCATTAGTTTTTGCTTGATGGCTTTGCTCTCTGGGAATGTAGGAATCTCATGCTGAGCTATCTTTAGATCAATATCAGGCATGTCGTTGTAGGACCATGGATAGACATCCACGAACTCGTTCCGTATTATAATCTCATGCAGATGGCTACTGAAATTGAGATTAATAATAACAGTCTCATCATCATTAGTCTAAACGCGGTTATATGTTTTTCTTATCGAGATCATATATGAATTGTTCATTTTTTAAGTCATCATCATCAAAAGTTTGATTAGAATCAAGACAATTAATGTAAGGCACACCAAGATACTCAAAATCCTCATTTATTTCATTAAAGGAATTTTTAGGAAATACATCATTGATGACCTAATGAAAGGAGGCCTCGTTTATAATAATATCAGAGACAGGAGAAACGATAATAGGCTCAGGGATCTCTTGAAGAGAATGGATAAAAGGGATTATATTGACATGAACAGGTTGGACTGGAATATCATGCCAGTTAAGGAGAGGTGTTTCAATAGTGACGATCATTTTAGATGGGTCAGACAATGCAGCTTCCCAGTGAATCATGCAGAGATCCAACCCCTGTGTGTGCAGGTTGAATAACTCATCAGTGTCACTGTCCCCAGGGTTTTCAGTGCCTTCTATGACTTTGTTAGTCAGAGATCCTACCTCATATTTCTATTCCTCATCCCAGGCTATGTCATCCTCGAAGAATATTTTTAGCCCTAGTTTTATTTTCTTATCAGTAGGGTCATACCGTGGTTCAAGGAATCGACAGAAGGGGAAATCTTCGCCCTCTGATTCATCATTCGAGTTCTCAAAATCATCACCCCAACCAGTGGTGATGATATTATCTTGCAAAGAGTAGTTAACACATTCAACGAATTCCATAACTTCATCATACAAGCCTTCCCACTCAGAGAAGATGTGAAGTAAAGAAGGGACCAGATGCATCTGGAGCTTTAGGACTGTAAGAAACTATAAGATACTTCATATCTCCATTTTCTAGAGGAACATATCATACATGATCTATACGATGTCATCTAGGTTGAACTCTTCTACATGATAACCTATTCATCTGATTTTCAGGCCCACTTCCATTCTTCCATAAATAAGTCGCTAAACCTCTTACAGTCGATAGTCATCACTATGGGAAATTTTATCCCAAACCTCTAGAGAAAGTCCATAACTACAGGTAATTCTATGCCTCCCCCTTTTGACGTGGTACAAATGACAATGTAGGCTTGAGTGAGGAGTGATAGAGCTTGACCGAAAAAGCTCGTGGGATGTAGTAGAAATAATGGGCAAACCTTGAGGGGTATTAGTGAGATTATGGGTATTCTAGGTATTTTGACAGTCATGATCTGGGTAGAGGTGTTAAATTTTGGATTTCCTTTTAGGAAGATTATGTTCACCCCAATTCTATGTGCTGGGAGAGGGTTATAAGTGGTTTTGGTTTTAGGATTAGTTGGTGGAGCTATGATGCCTCGATCTATGAGACTTTGGATCATATTTTTGAGGTGGAAACATTGATCAGTGGTGTGTCCTGCGATCTAGTGAAAATCACAATGAACGTCATGTTTGAACTTCTTGGGAAGGGAATTTGGCAACGATCAAGATTTAAATGGCTTGGTGAGGTTCTAGGCTAGTAGAACTTAGTATACGTTTGATATGGGAGCGTGGAGTTTATTATACTCATTTTTAGTAGGGTTAGGATGGTTTTTGAGTGCCTAGAAAGTGGAAGGTTAGGATATATTATTGATTGACAAGACTGAGATATTATCTCACTTGTCATACTTTCGCAGTGTAAATTGCCCGATCAGCCTTTTTGGTTCATATTCCATTTTGTGATTAGAAACCCCTTCTTTAATCTCCATACTAGCATCATGGTGGGCTTTGAAGTGTGGGTAATATTGTCCTCCCATCGATGCCCAGATATGGGGCAAGAGGTTTTTCTTCATTACACCCACTTGCTCTTCTTCTGATGGCCTGTTGGTCATGGTGGCAACTTTTTCTCTCCACTTTTTAATGAAACTAGTGACTAACTCCTCAGGATTCTGCTTAAGTAATTCTAAGTCTCTGCGTGTAATTTCTAATTCTTCATTGTACTCATACCATGCCATGAATTATTTAGCGATTGTTCGAGGGATAGGAACCACCCGAAGGAAATTTCTTTTAGGGTTTGTCGAAACATTTGGACCATTATCTCCTCTGAAGCCCCAAGGAGGGTCATGGCTCGGTGATAGCTGCATAGATGCACAATCGAGGGCATGCTGCCTTCGAATTCTACAATATCCAGCATCTTAAATTTCTCTGGTAGTCTGTCTTTAGGATAAGGGGACATGCGAGTTTAGTTCATGTGGTTCCCTATGATCTTGACTTTTTTGAATTTATTTGATGACAACTTAAGGTCTTTTTTGACTTTATTTTGTTCTTCCTCCCTAGGATCCATTGGTACCGGTAGATTGGCCCCTGACTGGGCATGATTTGGGATTGGTAACTTAGCTAGAGGTGACTTATTTGTAGGTGGGGGCACTCGGGGCATGTTGATACTCTTCTGATACCCTAACTAGTTCAGGAGCAGGTGGACCCATGGTATGGGGGAAGACAATTTTGAGGTAATGAGCCTCGATGGTTTGAACTCTATGTCATTGCATATCTTGGACTTCAGCCTGAAGGTTGTCAATCTTGGTACTGAGCTGGGCTAGGATATCCATTAGATCGGGTTGAACGTTTTCATATTGGTCTACATTCTCCATAAATAACTTATGGAGGGAGATGTTAAACTCGGTGGAAGCACCAAAGGAAGTAGTAGATCTTTGGGGTGGTTTGATGGAAGATCGGAGCCATGCCAAAATTAGGGTACGGAATCACACCTGAGATAAAAATGACTTCGGCTTATTTTTGAGGGAAATAGGAATATTTTTGGTATTTCCTTTTTCTTTTGAAAAAAGGGAAAAAATATATTTTTGGTATTTTTTGATATAGGGAAAAAGAAAAATCCTCAGCATGGTTATTATTATTATTATTATTATTATTATTATTATTATTATTATTATTATTATTATTATTATTATTATTATTATTATTATTATTATTATTATTATTATTATTATTATTATTATTATTATTATTATTATTATTATTATTATTATATTCCACTTGTATTATGTTTGCCTAAGATGTAAAAAAAAAAAGCCGAATAGGACCCAAGCCTAGGAAAAAGATAGGGTATAAGTTGCAAGACACAGTTTGAATTGTTTCTAAACTCATGGACATGGTCTTAGTTTACAAAATGAGCGACATATCGGGAAGTAATAAGACCCAAAATTTTGACAAAGTTTCACATTGTAACCGAAAAACTAGGTATGAGTGTCCTAGGGTAGACGCCTATGTGAGGTTGATGCATTTGGTGGGTTAGTGTAAGGGTTTCCACCTTTGGAATGACTTCCACGATATACCTCTTGCCTATAAGGGAAATAATTCATCGGTATGTATGGACAAGCCATTTGATATACCTAAGAGTACGTGAGTTGCCTCACGATATACTTCATGGGCATGGTACATTCGAGAGAGAATTCGATATACTCGACGTACTTGAATGAGTTACCTACAATATACCTCCCATCGTGAGTTTGGTCAAGAGGTACGATGTGAGGTGAACCGTCACATATACATCGAAGGTACTAAGACAATGGAAGGTGGGAATCATATCACTTAGGTTAATCGCAGTCCGTAGGACTGACACCCATCATGAAGTGACTCCCTAGTATGGGACAAAATTCTGGTCAATATCGACATGCTTCGGTTATATAGTGTGCAAAAATGCATGAGTCTTAATTAGTATCTTATGGAGAGTTTTTATGTATGATATAAATAGGGAATACTAACACTATGAGGGAGAATATACAAGTATCATGAGATAAGGGGGATAATAATAGAAGGCAAAACTAATAAGTATATACATAAAGCCTGGAGATTTTACAAAGTATGATGATATATATAGAGTGTGAAACATGTGAATATACAAGTGAGTGAGAGATATGTTTACGGTGAGAGACTGACATGAGAATAGTGTGAATGAAAAAAACATGGGAATATATATAAGTGAAAGATATGTGGAAGTGTGTTCTACTTATACTAAGTATGGATAATCTACAAGTGGTGCATGAGACATGTTTAAGTGAGCATGGAGTTATGTACAAGTGAGAAAAAAAGTGAGGGCGTGTGCTAGTGAAGCTAAGCATGGATAATCTACAAGTGGTGCATGAAACACGTAAGCAAAGGTGAGACTATATACGAGTGTGAGTATAGGAAGTGAACATAGTGGGTATATACAAGAGAGCATAGGGTGAAAAATGGTGAACATATACAAGTGAGTAAAAAGTAAAGTATGTGATAAAAAGGTTATAAACACATGTGGTAAGAAAAGAGCATGGTAGAGATAAAGATCATTAGATATATACACAAGATGTAAGCATAGGGGTAAAGAGAACATACAAGTGGATACATGTATAAATATAGAATAGTAAGAGATAAAAGAAATAAATCCAATGTGAAAATAGAGTTTAGTACCGTAAAATTATCCCCAAAGGAGTCACCACTATGGCCATCCGGGTCAAATTCCTCCGGCACTGGCTGACCTTAAAATCAGAACGGGAGGGGAATAATCGGAGAAGTCTCCCTCTCTTCTCACCATGCGCGTGCGGGTGGTTAGAGGATATGGGGGTATTTTTTTCCCCACTCGCAGCGATATCTTTGCGGGATCCCTTAGATATAAATCAGTCATCATTAAAAAGGGATAACTCGAAGGAATGGACTCGCCGGCCTATTTTTCTCAAAATAGGTAAAAGAAATGTAGCCGTTTCGAGAAAACGACATCAAGATCATACTGATTCAAACGAAACCAAATGAATTAAGGGTCTGGAGACCAAGTTACGGAATGGAAAGGTGTTAAGAACCCATTCCCTTTCGGTCTCTCCTGGGATATGTTAATATTCTCCTTTTCTCTGATGCGTGATGTGTGTGGACATATGTGTAATGTAAATAACAGGAGAAGGAAATCATTTGACTCACGTCATGGGAAATATGGAGTGGAATCATCCTAAGGAGTATACCCAAAAAATAACATAAACATATAATGTTAGTGTTCGTCTAATCACAAGTTACAATAGAAAAGATAATGTGCATGTCTAATGAGATGGATATATAGGAGTTTATGAATCACAAAATAAATACAAGATAATATAAAAGCGTAAAATAGGAAAGATCGGACTCGAATCCTAGGATTGGTCCGGGATGCATACATATCCCAAGAGGCATAAAAGTCCACATAGTTCGATGTCATAGGGGTGGGGTTTAACTCATAAACCCAAATTTAAGACTCCTCATTGAATATTTTTAAAAAAAGAGTGCTCAAGTGTAAAAGTGTGAAAAAAGTAGGAAATCTTACTTTTGGAGTTTACAAGTAAACCCTCTTTTTTGTCTTTTTGGGTTCTTATGAATTGTATGTTATGTGAATACTAATAATAAAAAAGGATAGTAGTTGATGTAAGATAATAAAAATAAGACTAAAAGATATCAAAAATGGAAATAAAGTGAATAAATAATACTAAATAGATAAGCTAGAAAATAGTAGGAATATACCTCGTAGAAGAATTTACTAATGATTTTTGAAGGAGAGTATGTCGATTTTATGGTGATATAATGGTGGTGAAGTAGTGTAAGATAAGTGGCCAAAAGTGATAGGAAAGTGAGGTAAGAGAAATAGAGAAAATGTTGGAAAATTGGATTTTTGGGAATGACAGCGCTCTGATTTCGAGACAATGTTTCTGACTGCTGAAAAGGGAGGTCCCTAAGAGTGAGGTCATGACATCCTTAAATAATTCCAAATTAGGGTTTAGGGGATGCCGATCGACATGGCCCCTAGCCTACCTATCGATATAGCTCCTGCTTACTGGCTATGGGAAATACATCCTGCTGATAGGCAGAGGGTCTGGGGTGCCTATAGGTAGTTCGGAACAAAGTTTTTGTTTGAAAAAATGGGCATAAAATGCAAATCGATGTCTGAATCGTGCATGGATAGGACCATTATAAAGGGGATTCGGATCCCTTCAAAAATCCTTGAGCCAATGTTGGGTTCGGGAGCTGACCAAAGTCAAATGGGGCTCGGAAGCACCTGATGGTCTCTAGACGTGGGCTTTTTGAAGTAAAATGGGTTATTCGTGAAAACCTTGAGGCTAATTCGCTCACGGTATGGACCGTTGGAAAGGGGGAATCAAAGCTCTATAAGATTTCAATGAGCTTCACTCGACTTGGATAGTTGACCAATGTCAAACAGTGCTCTAAAATGCTCGGTGGCCTTTCAGTGTAAAATGGATTATTCGTGCGAACCGTGAGGCCGATTCGCGCATGGTATGGAAGGTGGGAAAGGGTATTCAGAGCCCTACGAGGTTTCATTGAGCTTCACTCAGGTAATAGAGTTCACCAAAGTCAAATAGGGATTGAATGCACCCAGTGGCCTTTAGATTAGTTCTCAGAGTAAAAAGGATTGTTCATGTGAATTGTAAGGCCAATTAATGCATGGTATGGATCATTGGAAAGGGAATCCAAAGCCCTATGAAGTTTCATAAGCTTCACTCACTTTTGAGAGTTGATCGGAGTCAAATGGGTCTCGAAAGCACCCAGTGGTCTCAAGATCAATACTCGAAGTAGGACCTAGGGTCTACGGAGGGAGAAGGAGTGTTAGGTATCTAAGAAGGTTTTAAGGCTACTGGGATGGGGTGTCTACATTGGGAATACCTTTATTTTAAAAAATTCCCATCATTGAGTCGAATTTAAATTATGGGCAATAGAAAAAAGTGCATCGTAATGCACATTTTTAACAATATCATACCCATGGTCATGATCCATGTACTTGAAAAACTTTGAGCATCAGCCCACCCATGGTCATGAACCTGATCCATGACTACAAACCCATATAATATCCCACGAAGGAGGTCATGACCTTCAATTTGGGTCATTAATGAAGTCTGTGACCATATTTTTTGGTCACAATGAAAATAGTTATGGACCTTAGCCATGACCCGAGGGCCTGGTCATGGCTAAGATCTGTGACCATCTTCGATATATGTTGTAGTGTATGCTATAAAATACATAATAAAGAGTGGGAAGGTCGTGCTATTTGGTGCTCACATTATTGACATGCTTTTGCTCGAATGGAATAATAAGGAAGATCTCGAGGTCTCTTTCATAGCTCTACTTTATTGGGGAATTATCTTGCAAGTGGTTTATTGGATGGGGATAAATTTTGAAAGAGACATTAAATAGGTTAATAAATAAAGAAAAACTTTAAATATATTATTTTGAGGATGCTATTTTTTTAAAACTAATATTGTTTCGTAAAAGACAGTCAAATTTGAAAATAAGGAGTAAAATTAGATTTGCAGTAAAGAAGACCCAAGAAGTTGATTCAAATTTCACCAATATGTTCAAATACAAACAATATCTCATCTATTCATTGAAAAACTATATATTTGAAGATTTTGGCATGCAATCAATTCAAAAACATCAATTTTCATTTGTTGGAACATATTTGCGACATAAAAAATTATGATACAAAATGATCCAAACTTTTCCATTTAAATTACAGATTGCGATAAAAATCTATGGAGACATTCACATCGCAAAATACTATATGGAATGAGGATCCCATGCCAATTTGAGGTCATAAAATCACTATAAAAATAGTTTTTATTTATGGACATCGACACAAATAGATTTGGACATTTTGAATTTATCACAAATCAAGCGAGAAAAGGCCGCAAATCTATCTGATATTGAATATACTCGTTATATCAACCTAATTATTTTATAGATAGCCTAATTTGTTTAATTATATATGTAACATTGACCATGGCATGCTCCTTCAGAGCGTTCTTGACAAGTTATGGTGGGCTCTGTTTCGTGTACTTAAAGATTGTCTCGCCTGTCTATTCTTTCTTTCACCCGTTGAGATCTTATTCTCTAGACAAAAAAGTCTCATATTAAGGGTTTAATTATATTATTGACCTCACTAATGTGAATATTAATGTCATGTAGGTTCCTCTCATAAACATGAATGGACCTAGATAGTGTCATGCGTATTGGCGGGTCTTGATGGTGATGAAACCTAGCATCATGCACTATGCATTATCTAGGTAGGGTATGACATCCATTTTCATGGATGATCTTTAATTTTACTTTATGGAACTCAATCATGCAATCTCTGGGCTGTATCGTGGGATGGGTTTTATCTTGGCAATGTCTTTGAATGTGATCATCAACCATTAAACTAGATTAAAAGTAAAAAAAATATTTTTAATTGAGTTTGGATGAAATAACTAACAAATTTTTTTCGCAAAACAACTGCGTGAGAAAAAAAATCCATGTACGATAATGATAAAAGTATAAAAATAACTATGAAAATAATGTTTGCATACAAAGAAAGAGACGATTTACATGGTTTAACAACTCACTGCTTCCATAATTGTGTGTTATTCTCCCTTAATACTTGAGTTCTCATGGTATAATTAGACAAAGTTTTGTTGGTCTAAGAATGTGTTTATTTTTTTGGGTTCGATGCCTATAATCATAGGTAATAATTTACGTTTCTCATGGGAGAATTTAACGTAATTAATAAGGATGGAAACATGATGGGTTTGGGGAGGGGGTACTATTGATACCAAAAATTATCCATTTACATGGACCATTCAGATACTGACACGTTTTATAAAGTGGGAGATTAATCATACTCATTAAGGATGGAATACCGACCAACTCCAAGAATGCCGACCAACTCTTGGAATACCAACCAACTCCAAGAATGCTAACCAACGTGACAGGAAAACATCAACAATTGTATATATATTAATAATTGTACAGATGTAAATGTCTACGATATAAAGACATTCCATATCTTGATATTCCATCTCTTGTACACCCCCTGAGGACTATAAATACATAGTAAACCCTACAAAGAGGGACACACGAAAATAGAGGCAATTGAATAATCTCAAGGCAATACACAACAGTGGACATAGGCTCTTTCCTTAAGTCGAATCACTTTAAAAATCTCTTGTCTCTTATTTCTATTTATCTGTTATCAATTAATTAGCCTCGTTTAGTTTTTTGCATCAACAACTTGGCGCCATCTGTGGGAACGATATTTCTAATCGATCTCACTCAATCAAACACCTAAATGGCTGAAATTCCTGAATCAAGTCTCAGGAACGAAGGTATCCTACATGCTCCTTTTTCTCCTCCATCTGCAGATGATTTAACTGGGATTCTGGCCAGTCTTACAAGAGGTCATGCAAGATACTATCAGGTAACTTTCACAAACCCTCTAAAATGGAGCACCTGCTCTATCTGCTCAAGGAAATATGCCACCACCCCCACCAAGAGCTAGTCGACGTATCCACTCATTCTCAACAAGAGATGTTTCCTACCGTCCAAGGTCATCTTCATTACTCAGAACATTAGAATCTTTTCATACGCAGTCTTATTCTCTAGAAAGGCCAAGCGCCTCAGAGAGATTAAGTTGTGCGTCTCCCTTGATTATTTTGGACCCAGGGGGAACATAAGTGTTCTTAGGGCAAGATATGGTAATACTAAACGACCATCTGATCAAAGGGAAAGCATGACTCAATCTAGATCAAATGCCTGACGAACTGTTACTCGGGCCGAGCAACGGGTTCAAGAAGAAAGCTCAACAACTAATAAATTTGTAACACATAAATTCGGTGCTGCCAATGATGCATGGAAAGGCTCCATACAGAGATTGGAAGACACACTACACCAAATCCTGCGAATGGTCACGCCCAGTGGGTCACGGCCCAAGTCCGCGACCAGCTGGTCGCGGACTTGGGCCGTGACCCACTCCATATTTGGCGTGACCATATTAATTACCACACTAAATTATCGATGCTCTGGAAGTGGTCACGGACTTGGGCCGTGACCACAGTGGTCGCGGACTTGGGCCGTGACCAGGTCGTGACCATCTTGGCGCCAAACTCGCGCCAAAATTCCCTCCAAGCTTGGTCGCGGATGGGTCACGGCCCAAGTCCGTAACCCATGGCATGAGGAAGAAGTGAGTACACACATTGAGGGTCACGGCTTAGGGCCGTGACCATTTCTGGGCGTGGGTCACGGCTATGGGCCGTGACCATACCTTATTCAAGCACTATAGGTTGGATGACAATGGCCGCGCATCACAGATCGAGGGTCACGGCTTTGGGCCGCGACCATGTCTTGGTATGGGTCACGGCTATGGGCCGTGACCATACCTCATTTGGTAGCTGCTGTAGGTCGCGCAAGGGGGTCACGGCTGTAGGCCGTGACCATTATTCATCAATCAGGTCGCAGGCAGAGCTCTAAGGGTGTGGTGTGTTGCGATGGTGGGTCACGGCCTAAAGCCGTGACCAGGTCATTCCTAAAAAATAAAGAGGCGCGCTATTTCTTTTTTTCATTTGCCCGCTTCTCTCTCTCTCTCGTCAGATGTTGATGACCTAGCGATTCTCTCTCGTCAATCAGTTGGAGTATTCCTCAGCTTCAACCTACTAGCAGCAGCAGCCCTAGCTCCAGCCCTAGCTCCGCCCTAGCTCCAGCCCTAGCTCCGCCCTAGCTCCAGCCCAGCCCCAGCCCCAGCCCCAGCTCCGCCCCAACCCCAGCTCTCTCCCAAGTAAATTTTATTCTTTTTCTCCATTAATTTATGTAGATTCCATTAATATATGTATATATAGTTTACATGTCTTTACAATTTATACACAGTATTTATAGTATATATAGATAATTTATATGATTTGAATTTGGGATAATATTTTTTATCTATATATATAGTATATATAGATAATTTAATGTAAAAGTATAAATAGTGTGAGATAATGTTTTTGAAACTTTAGTCTTACAACCTATTAGGTTGTTAATATTAGTAAAAAAAACTTTGGGTAAGCCAATTTATATCACATATTTAGATTTTCGGATGTTAATATTAATCGACTTTGGGTGACCCTCATATTTTAACGGCATATTGTCCCTGAAATTAACGGCGTGTTTAAATTAACCCATTATTTTAACGGAGTGTAAATATTTTTTCAGATTTGGTATTTCACAGTAAGTGAGCATCCGGATAGAGGTGCAACGCTACTACCTACACATATCATGGTAAACTTTATGATATTTTTTATTTGTTTATCCAATTTTATAGAAATTGAATGCTCACATACATTATTACATACCAATTAGATACCACTTCTTCATTACATACCAGTTCTTCATTACACGCCAGGTACTCTTTACTTTAACTAAAGTAGTTATATAATTGATATGCATTATTTATTAAATCTTTTAGATGATAGAAGGAGTACGGGATAATTATTGGTTGTTGGCTTGTTGTTGGATAGTATGTTTGAAGGAATATGTGATAATTAGAAGGAGTACGGGATAATTATTGGTTTGATTGTTGGATAATATGTTGAAAATATTTTAGACTCCCGATTTCATAATACGACGATAAGCATAAAAACATGCCATCGAAGGGTGAAAACGTAAAACAAACACAAAACGGTCCCGTAAGAGTCATGAACACCTCGCACGGGACCAATGCAACTCATAGGAACCGACCGCGTAGTCACGGGGCTCCCGGTTTGAGTGTACGACGTAAATTTGCTAAAAGTTAGACTTAATTATAAAAACATGCCATCGAAGGATGAAAACCTAAAACAAAGACCAAACGGTCCCGTAAGAGTCACGAACACCTCGTACGGGATCAATGCGACTCATAGGAACAGACCGCGTAGTCACGGGAGTCGCGATTTGAGTGTATGACGTAAATTTGCAAAAAATTAGACTTAAGCATAAAAACATGCCATCGAAGGGTGAAAACGTAAAAAAATCAAAAAATGGTCTGGTAAGAGTCACGAACACCTCGCACGGGACCAATGTGACTCGTAGGAACCGACCGCGTAGGGACGGGGCTCCCGGGTGAGTGTACGGCGTAAATTTGCAAAAAAATGAACTTAAGCATAAAAAATGCCATCGAAGGGTGAAAATGTAAAATAGCCTTAAAACGGTCCGGTAAGAGTCACAAACACCTCGCACGGGACCAATGTAACTCGTAGGAACCGACCGCATAGTCATGAGGCTCCCAGTTGGAGTGTACGACGTAAATTTGAAAAAAAATTAGACTTAAAGCATAAAAACATGCCATCAAAGGGTGAAAACGTAAAACAAACACAAAACGGTCCCGTAAGAGTCACGAACACCTCGCACGGGACCAATGTCACTCATAGGAATGAACCGCGTAGTCATGGGGCTCCCGGTTTGAGTGTATGACGGAAATTTGATAAAAAATAGACTTAAGCATAAAAACATGCCATCAAAGGGTGAAAACGTAAAACAGCCTTTAAACGGTCCCGTAAGAGTCACGAACCCCTCGCACGGGACCAAAGTAACTCGTAGGAACTGACCCCGCAGCCGCGGGTCTCCCGGTTTGAGAGTACGGCGGTAATTTGCTTATTTCCACACTTAGGCTTAAAAACATGGCGTTAGAGGGTGAGAACTCGAAACAGCCCCCGAACGGCCCCGTGGGTGGCACCAACACCACCCACGGGACCAACGTAACTCGTAGGAACTGACCCCGCAGCCGCGGGTCTCCCGGTTTGAGAGTAGGACGGTAATTTGCTTATTTCCACACTTAGGCTTGAAAACATGGCGTTAGAGGGTGAGAACTCGAAACAGCCCCCGAACGGCCCCGTGGGTGGCACCAACACCTCCCACGGGACCAACGTAACTCGTAGGAACTGACCCCGCAGCCGCGGGTCTCCCGGTTTGAGAGTAGGACGGTAATTTGCTTATTTCCACACTTAGGCTTGAAAACATGGCGTTAGAGGGTGAGAAGTCGATACAGCCCCCGAACGGCCCGTGGGTGGCACCAACACCTCCCACGGGACCAACGTAACTCGTAGGAACTGACCCCGCAGCCGCGGGTCTCCCGGTTTGAGAGTAGGACGGTAATTTGCTTATTTCCACACTTAGGCTTGAAAACATGGCGTTAGAGGGTGAGAACTCGAAACAGCCCCCGAACGGCCCCGTGGGTGGCACCAACACCTCCCACGGGACCAACGTAACTCGTAGGAACTGACCCCGCAGCCGCGGGTGTCCCGGTTTGAGACTACGGCGGTAATTTGCTTATTTCCACACTTAGGCTTGAAAACATGGCGTTAGAGGGTGAGAACTCGATACAGCCCCCGAACGGCCCCGTGGGTGGCACCAACACCTCCCACGGGACCAACGTAACTCATAGGAACTGAACCCGCAGCCGCGGGTCTCCCGGTTTGAGACTAAGACGGTAATTTGCTTATTTCCACACTTAGGCTTAAAAACATGGCGTTAGAGGGTGAGAACTCGAAACAGCCCCCGAACGGCCCCGTGGGTGGCACCAACACCTCCCACGGGACCAACGTAACTCGTAGGAGCTGACCCCGCAGCCGCGGGTCTCCCGGTTTGAGAGTACGGCGGTAATTTATTTATTTCCACACTTAGGTTTAAAAACATGGCGTTAGAGGGTGAGAACTCGAAACAGCCCCCGAACGGCCCCGTGGGTGGCACCAACACCTCCCACGGGACCAACGTAACTCGTAGGAACTGACCCCGCAGCCGCGGGTCTCCCGGTTTGAGAGTACGGCGATAATTTGCTTATTTCCACACTTAGGCTTAAAAACATGGCGTTAGAGGGTGAGAACTCGAAACAGCCCCCGAACGTCCCCGTGGGTGGCACCAACACCTCCCACGGGACCAATGTAACTCGTAGGAACTGACCCCGCAGCCGCGGGTCTCCCGGTTTGAGAGTACGGCGGTAATTTGCTTATTTCCACACTTAGGCTTAAAAACATGGCGTTAGAGGGTGAGAACTCGAAACAGCCCCCGAACGGCCCCGTGGGTGGCACCAACACCACCCACGGGACCAACGTAACTCGTAGGAACTGACCCCGCAGCCGCGGGTCTCCCGGTTTGAGAGTAGGACGGTAATTTGCATATTTCCACACTTAGTCTTGAAAACATGGCGTTAGAGGGTGAGAACTCGAAACAGCCCCCGAACGGCCCCGTGGGTGTCACCAACACCTCCCACGGGACCAACGTAACTCGTAGGAACTGACCCCGCAGCCGCGGGTCTCCCGGTTTGAGAGTACGACGGTAATTTGCTTATTTCCACACTTAGGCTTAAAAACATGGCGTTAGAGGGTGAGAACTCGAAACAGCCCCCGAACGGCCCCGTGGGTGGCACCAACACCACCCACGGGACCAACGTAACTCGTAGGAACTGACCCCGCAGCCGCGGGTCTCCCGGTTTGAGAGTAGGACGGTAATTTGCTTATTTCCACACTTAGGCTTGAAAACATGGCGTTAGAGGGTGAGAACTCAAAACAGCCCCCGAACGGCCCCGTGGGTGGCACCAACACCTCCCACGGGACCAACGTAACTCGTAGGAACTGACCCCGCAGCCGCGGGTCTCCCGGTTTGAGAGTACGGCAGTAATTTGCTTATTTCCACACTTAGGCTTGAAAACATGGCGTTAGAGGGCGAGAACACGAAACAGCCCCCGAACGGCCCCGTGGGTGGCACCAACACCTCCCACGGGACCAACGTAACTCTTAGGAACTGACCCCGCAGCCGCGGGTCTCCCGGTTTGAGTGTACGGCGGTAATTTGCTTATTTCCACACTTAGGCTTAAAAACATGGCGTTAGAGGGTGAGAACTCGAAACAGCCCCCGAACGGCCCCGTGGGTGTCACCAACACCTCCCACGGGACCAACGTAACTCGTAGGAACTGACCCCGCAGCCGCGGGTCTCCCGGTTTGAGAGTACGGCGGTAATTTGCTTATTTCCACACTTAGGCTTAAAAACATGGCGTTAGAGGGTGAGAACTCGAGACAGCCCCCGAACGGCCCCGTGGGTGTCACCAACACCTCCCACGGGACCAACGTAACTCGTAGGAACTGACCCCGCAGCCGCGGGTGTCCCGGTTTGAGAGTACGGCGGTAATTTGCTTATTTCCACACTTAGGCTTGAAAACATGGCGTTAGAGGGTGAGAACTCAAAACAGCCCCCGAACGGCCCCGTGGGTGGCACCAACACCTCCCACGGGACCAACGTAACTCGTAGGAACTGACCCCGCAGCCGCGGGTGTCCCGGTTTGAGAGTACGGCGGTAATTTGCTTATTTCCACACTTAGGCTTGAAAACATGGCGTTAGAGGGTGAGAACTCAAAACAGCCCCCGAACGGCCCCGTGGGTGGCACCAACACCTCCCACGGGACCAACGTAACTCGTAGGAACTGACCCCGCAGCCGCGGGTCTCCCGGTTTGAGAGTACGACAGTAATTTGCTTATTTCCACACTTAGGCTTGAAAACATGGCGTTAGAGGGCGAGAACACGAAACAGCCCCCGAACGGCCCCGTGGGTGGCACCAACACCTCCCACGGGACCAACGTAACTCGTAGGAACTGACCCCGCAGCCGCGGGTCTCCCGGTTTGAGTGTACGGCGGTAATTTGCTTATTTCCACACTTAGGCTTAAAAACATGGCGTTAGAGGGTGAGAACTCGAAACAGCCCCCGAACGGCCCCGTGGGTGTCACCAACAGCTCCCACGGGACCAACGTAACTCGTAGGAACTGACCCCGCAGCCGCGGGTCTCCCGGTTTGAGAGTACGGCGGTAATTTGCTTATTTCCACAATTAGGCTTAAAAACATGGCGTTAGAGGGTGAGAACTCGAAACAGCCCCCGAACGTCCCCGTGGGTGGCACCAACACCTCCCACGGGACCAACGTAACTCGTAGGAACTGACCCCGCAGCCGCGGGTCTCCCGGTTTGAGAGTACGGCGGTAATTTGCTTATTTCCACACTTAGGCTTAAAAACATGGCGTTAGAGGGTGAGAACTCGAAACAGCCCCCGAACGGCCCCGTGGGTGGCACCAACACCACCCACGGGACCAACGTAACTCGTAGGAACTTACCCCGCAGCCGCGGGTCTCCCGGTTTGAGAGTAGGACGGTAATTTGCTTATTTCCACACTTAGGCTTGAAAACATGGCGTTAGAGGGTGAGAACTCGAAACAGCCCCCGAACGGCCCCGTGGGTGGCACCAACACCTCCCACGGGACCAACGTAACTCGTAGGAACTGACCCCGCAGCCGCGGGTGTCCCGGTTTGAGAGTACGACGGTAATTTGCTTATTTCCACACTTAGGCTTAAAAACATGGCGTTAGAGGGTGAGAACTCGAAACAGCCCCCGAACGGCCCCGTGGGTGGCACCAACACCACCCACGGGACCAACGTAACTCGTAGGAACTGACCCCGCAGCCGCGGGTCTCCCGGTTTGAGAGTAGGACGGTAATTTGCTTATTTCCACACTTAGGCTTGAAAACATGGCGTTAGAGGGTGAGAACTCGAAACAGCCGCCGAACGGCCCCGTGGGTGGCACCAACACCTCCCACGGGACCAACGTAACTCGTAGGAACTGACCCCGCAGCCGCGGGTCTCCCGGTTTGAGAGTACGACGGTAATTTGCTTATTTCCACACTTAGGCTTGAAAACATGGCGTTAGAGGGTGAGAAGTCGATACAGCCCCCGAACGGCCCCGTGGGTGGCACCAACACCTCCCACGGGACCAACGTAACTCGTAGGAACTGACCCCGCAGCCGCGGGTCTCCCGGTTTGAGAGTACGGAGGTAATTTGGTTATTTCCACACTTAGGCTTAAAAACATGGCGTTAGAGGGTGAGAACTCGAAACAGCCCCCGAACGTCCCCGTGGGTGGCACCAACACCTCCCACGGGACCAACGTAACTCGTAGGAACTGACCCCGCAGCCGCGGGTCTCCCGGTTTGAGAGTACGGTGGTAATTTGCTTATTTCCACACTTAGGCTTAAAAACATGGCGTTAGAGGGTGAGAACTCAAAACAGCCCCCGAACGGCCCCGTGGGTGGCACCAACACCACCCACGGGACCAACGTAACTCGTAGGAACTGACCCCGCAGCCGCGGGTCTCCCGGTTTGAGAGTAGGACGGTAATTTGCTTATTTCCACACTTAGGCTTGAAAACATGGCGTTAGAGGGTGAGAACTCGAAACAGCCCCCGAACGGCCCCGTGGGTGGCACCAACACCTCCCACGGGACCAACGTAACTCGTAGGAACTGACCCCACAGCCGCGGGTGTCCCGGTTTGAGAGTACGGCGATAATTTGCTTATTTCCACACTTAGGCTTGAAAACATGGCGTTAGAGGGTGAGAACTCAAAACAGCCCCCGAACGGCCCCGTGGGTGGCACCAACACCTCCCACGGGACCAACGTAACTCGTAGGAACTGACCCCGCAGCCGCGGGTGTCCCGGTTTGAGAGTACGGCGGTAATTTGCTTATTTCCACACTTAGGCTTGAAAACATGGCGTTAGAGGGTGAGAACTCAAAACAGCCCCCGAACGGCCCCGTGGGTGGCACCAACACCTCCCACGGGACCAACGTAACTCGTAGGAACTGACCCCGCAGCCGCGGGTCTCCCGGTTTGAGAGTACGGCAGTAATTTGCTTATTTCCACACTTAGGCTTGAAAACATGGCGTTAGAGGGCGAGAACACGAAACAGCCCCCGAACGGCCCCGTGGGTGGCACCAACACCTCCCACGGGACCAACGTAACTCGTAGGAACTGACCCCGCAGCCGCGGGTCTCCCGGTTTGAGTGTACGGCGGTAATTTGCTTATTTCCACACTTAGGCTTAAAAACATGGCGTTAGAGGGTGAGAACTCGAAACAGCCCCCGAACGGCCCCGTGGGTGTCACCAACACCTCCCACGGGACCAACGTAACTCGTAGGAACTGACCCCGCAGCCGCGGGTCTCCCGGTTTGAGAGTACGGCGGTAATTTGCTTATTTCCACAATTAGGCTTAAAAACATGGCGTTAGAGGGTGAGAACTCGAAACAGCCCCCGAACGTCCCCGTGGGTGGCACCAACACCTCCCACGGGACCAACGTAACTCGTAGGAACTGACCCCGCAGCCGCGGGTCTCCCGGTTTGAGAGTACGGCGGTAATTTGCTTATTTCCACACTTAGGCTTAAAAACATGGCGTTAGAGGGTGAGAACTCGAAACAGCCCCCGAACGGCCCCGTGGGTGGCACCAACACCACCCACGGGACCAACGTAACTCGTAGGAACTGACCCCGCAGCCGCGGGTCTCCCGGTTTGAGAGTAGGACGGTAATTTGCTTATTTCCACACTTAGGCTTGAAAACATGGCGTTAGAGGGTGAGAACTCGAAATAGCCCCCGAACGGCCCCGTGGGTGGCACCAACACCTCCCACGGGACCAACGTAACTCGTAGGAACTGACCCCGCAGCCGCGGGTCTCCCGGTTTGAGAGTACGACGGTAATTTGCTTATTTCCACACTTAGGCTTAAAAACATGGCGTTAGAGGGTGAGAACTCGAAACAGCCCCCGAACGGCCCCGTGGGTGGCACCAACACCACCCACGGGACCAACGTAACTCGTAGGAACTGACCCCGCAGCCGCGGGTCTCCCGGTTTGAGAGTAGGACGGTAATTTGCTTATTTCCACACTTAGTCTTGAAAACATGGCGTTAGAGGGTGAGAACTCGAAACAGCCCCCGAACGGCCCCGTGGGTGGCACCAACACCTCCCACGGGACCAACGTAACTCGTAGGAACTGACCCCGCAGCCGCGGGTGTCCCGGTTTGAGAGTACGACGGTAATTTGCTTATTTCCACACTTAGGCTTGAAAACATGGCGTTAGAGGGTGAAAACTCGATACAGCCCCCGAACGGCCCCGTGGGTGGCACCAACACCTCCCACGGGACCAACGTAACTCGTAGGAACTGACCCCGCAGCCACGGGTCTCCCGGTTTGAGAGTACGGCGGTAATTTGCTTATTTCCACACTTAGGCTTAAAAACATGGCGTTAGAGGGTGAAGACACGAAACAGCCCCCGAACGGCCCCGTGGGTGGCACCAACACCTCCCACGGGACCAACGTAACTCGTAGGAACTGACCCCGCAGCCGCGGGTCTCCCGGTTTGAGAGTACGGCGGTAATTTGCTTATTTCCACACTTAGGCTTAAAAACATGGCGTTAGAGGGTGAGAACTCGAGACAGCCCCCGAACGGCCCCGTGGGTGTCACCAACACCTCCCACGGGACCAACGTAACTCGTAGGAACTGACCCCGCAGCCGCGGGTGTCCCGGTTTGAGAGTACGGCGGTAATTTGCTTATTTCCACACTTAGGCTTGAAAACATGGCGTTAGAGGGTGAGAACTCAAAACAACCCCCGAACGGCCCCGTGGGTGGCACCAACACCTCCCACGGGACCAACGTAACTCGTAGGAACTGACCCCGCAGCCGCGGGTCTCCCGGTTTGAGAGTACGGCGGTAATTTGCTTATTTCCACACTTAGGCTTAAAAACATGGCGTTAGAGGGTGAGAACTCGAAACAGCCCCCGAACGGCCCCGTGGGTGGCACCAACACCACCCACGGGACCAACGTAACTCGTAGGAACTGACCCCGCAGCCGCGGGTCTCCCGGTTTGAGAGTAGGACGGTAATTTGCTTATTTCCACACTTAGGCTTGAAAACATGGCGTTAGAGGGTGAGAACTCAAAACAGCCCCCGAACGGCCCCGTGGGTGGCACCAACACCTCCCACGGGACCAACGTAACTCGTAGGAACTGACCCCGCAGCCGCGGGTCTCCCGGTTTGAGAGTACGACGGTAATTTGCTTATTTCCACACTTAGGCTTGAAAACATGGCGTTAGAGGGTGAGAAGTCGATACAGCCCCCGAACGGCCCCGTGGGTGGCACCAACACCTCCCACGGGACCAACGTAACTCGTAGGAACTGACCCCGCAGCCGCGGGTCTCCCGGTTTGAGAGTACGGCGGTAATTTGGTTATTTCCACACTTAGGCTTAAAAACATGGCGTTAGAGGGTGAGAACTCGAAACAGCCCCCGAACGTCCCCGTGGGTGGCACCAACACCTCCCACGGGACCAACGTAACTCGTAGGAACTGACCCCGCAGCCGCGGGTCTCCCGGTTTGAGAGTACGGTGGTAATTTGCTTATTTCCACACTTAGGCTTAAAAACATGGCGTTAGAGGGTGAGAACTCGAAACAGCCCCCGAACGGCCCCGTGGGTGGCACCAACACCACCCACGGGACCAACGTAACTCGTAGGAACTGACCCCGCAGCCGCGGGTCTCCCGGTTTGAGAGTAGGACGGTAATTTGCTTATTTCCACACTTAGGCTTGAAAACATGGCGTTAGAGGGTGAGAACTCGAAACAGCCCCCGAACGGCCCCGTGGGTGGCACCAACACCTCCCACGGGACCAACGTAACTCGTAGGAACTGACCCCGCAGCCGCGGGTGTCCCGGTTTGAGAGTACGACGGTAATTTGCTTATTTCCACACTTAGGCTTGAAAACATGGCGTTAGAGGGTGAAAACTCGATACAGCCCCCGAACGGCCCCGTGGGTGGCACCAACACCTCCCACGGGACCAACGTAACTTGTAGGAACTGACCCCGCAGCCACGGGTCTCCCGGTTTGAGAGTACGGCGGTAATTTGCTTATTTCCACACTTAGGCTTAAAAACATGGCGTTAGAGGGTGAAGACACGAAACAGCCCCCGAACGGCCCCGTGGGTGGCACCAACACCTCCCACGGGACCAACGTAACTCGTAGGAACTGACCCCGCAGCCGCGGGTCTCCCGGTTTGAGAGTACGGCGGTAATTTGCTTATTTCCACACTTAGGCTTAAAAACATGGCGTTAGAGGGTGAGAACTCGAGACAGCCCCCGAACGGCCCCGTGGGTGTCACCAACACCTCCCACGGGACCAACGTAACTCCTAGGAACTGACCCCGCAGCCGCGGGTGTCCCGGTTTGAGAGTACGGCGGTAATTTGCTTATTTCCACACTTAGGCTTGAAAACATGGCGTTAGAGGGTGAGAACTCAAAACAGCCCCCGAACGGCCCCGTGGGTGGCACCAACACCTCCCACGGGACCAACGTAACTCGTAGGAACTGACCCCGCAGCCGCGGGTCTCCCGGTTTGAGAGTACGGCGGTAATTTGCTTATTTCCACACTTAGGCTTGAAAACATGGCGTTAGAGGGCGAGAACACGAAACAGCCCCCGAACGGCCCCGTGGGTGGCACCAACACCTCCCACGGGACCAACGTAACTCGTAGGAACTGACCCCGCAGCCGCGGGTCTCCCGGTTTGAGTGTACGGCGGTAATTTGCTTATTTCCACACTTAGGCTTAAAAACATGGCGTTAGAGGGTGAGAACTCGAAACAGCCCCCGAACGGCCCCGTGGGTGTCACCAACACCTCCCACGGGACCAACGTAACTCGTAGGAACTGACCCCGCAGCCGCGGGTCTCCCGGTTTGAGAGTACGGCAGTAATTTGCTTATTTCCACACTTAATTTTTATATTTCTACTTGGTTACTGATAATTTTAACTCATATATGCAATTTTTCAGCTTGATTAATTTTTTTGTAAAACTACTTGGTTACTGATACTTTTGTTTTTTGTATCCTATCATTTGTAGGATTTTTGCTCGTGGATCAAATGAAGGAGGCAATGGTTTACAACATGATGATTACTCATATGTTGTGGACATTCAGGATAATATTTTTTATGTGTTATAGCCGTGCAGGCTTTTATTGTTTAGTTTTATGGCCGTGCGGGCTTTTATAATTTGATTGTTGAATTTTATAGCCGTGCGGGCTTTATAATAAGCAGGTTTTTCATTTACAGGTTTTGGAATGTCAAGAAAATAGAGGAAACTCTGCCCAATTTTTTTTTGGTCTGTGAATTATTAAGACGTGTAATATTTTTAAGTTTGTATATTTATTTGTTTATTAACAACATTCTCAATTCGCAATTTGTGATTTTTTTTTATTGTTTTGCCTATAATAAATATTTGTAACACCTCGTAGCAACCGATGATGCACTCACAGGAACCCCAATTTTAGGATTGGACAAAAAAAAAAAAATTTTTTTTTAAATTACAGATAAATATGGTCATGGACTTTGTCCATGACCATTTTTTTTTTTTTTTGTCGCGCTTAAAAATGGTCGCGGCCAAAGTCCGCGACCATTTTTTTTTATTTTTTGTCACGGTAATGGGTCGCGGACTAGGGCCGCGACCAATTTTTTTTATTTTTTTTGTCACGCACATGTGTCGCGGCCAAAGTCCGGGACCAATTTGTCACGGTTGTGGGTCATGGACAAGGGCCGCGACCAATTTTTTTATTTTTTTTTGTCACGCACATGGGTCGCGGACTTTGGCCGCGACCAATTTGTCACGGTTGTGGGTCATGGACAAGGGCCGCGACCAATTTTTTTAATTTTTTTTTGTCACGCACATGGGTCGCGGACTTTGGCCGCGACCAATTTGTCACGGTTATGGGTCACGGATTAGAGCCGCGACCCGTCACGGCATGGGTCACGGCCAAAGTCCGCGACCATTTCCCGTGACCTCTCTTGGCCGTGACCATTTTTTGGTCACGGACTTGGGCCGCGACCCACGAAAATGGTCACGCCAGTTTTGGTCACGGCCAAAGTCCGCGACCCACAGTTTTGGTCAGGGATTTTGGCCGTGACCAATCGCCAGTTTTGGTGTAGTGACATATTGTGAGAAAGGCGAAAAAAAATCCACTATAAAGAAGTTTTGTAAAAGGGTCTCCATATATGCAAGCAATTATGGATGTCCTTACTCTAGCAATAACACCCAAATATGATGGAAAAACTGATCCAGTCCTCCATATAGAACAGTACCAGGTAGCTGTTGATATATATGCCGTCCTCGATGAGATAAGGTGTAGAACATTTTCTGGAACCATTACTGGATCTGCCCAAATCTAGTACAATGGTCTTCCTCAGGGATAAATTTTTAGCTTCAACCAACTGGATGAGCTATTCATTAATAACTTTTTCTTTGGAGCAAAACCTATAAAAAGGATGGCACACTTACTTAGTGTGAGACAGAAAGAAGGAGAGAGCACCAGGGATTACATCACTCGTTTCAATAATAAGAAACTAGAAGTAGTAGATTATGAGGAGAAAACTACAGTAACTGCCCTCATGAGTGGATTGCTCCTCGAAAAAATATATTACACTTTTGCTAAGGATCCTCCGAAGACAATGGCAGAATTAATGGCTAAAGAAGCAAAGATCATGAATGCCGAGGAAGCAATGGCAGCTAAGTGTAGCTCGGGCAAAACAATTGATGGCAAAAATGATAAGAAAGATCATAAAGAACCCAGAGAACACATGGAATCAAGATAGAATGGGGTTTTGGAGCGATTCAAGAAGTACAACGACTATACTCCGCTAACTATGGGAATTCACCATATTTTGTAGAAAATAAAGCATAATAAAGATGTGGGATGGTCTGATAAGCTGAGAAGTTCCCTGACCAAGAGAGACAAAACTAAGTACTACGAATTTCACAGGGATCATGGTCACATAACAGAACGTTGCATAGATCTTCAAAATGAGATTGAAACTCTCATTTGAAGAGGAAAACTGAATCAGTATGTTGATCGGCAAAAAAACAAAGGAGGTCGGCATAGATCAAAATCTCTTTGCAAGTCCAGAGAGGAGAATAAAAAAACTCATGAAGATGATCAGGATGATGATACTGATCTCCCTAAAACCCCTCGACAACCAGAGTGTGAGGTATTCTGTATCAATTTTGGCTCTTTTGATTACCAAATGATTACAGGTGGAGAAGTAAGAGGAGGATATCATATAGCAGAGCAAAAAACTTACCTCCATGAGGAACAAGCTTGCTCGTATATACAGAGGATCAGCCTTGCAGAGGAGGATCGACCAAGGAAGGTTAATAAAGACAAACTAGTAATTGGTTTCTCTAAAAATGACCTTTAAGGAGTATGTATCCTCATGATGACCCACTAGTAATCAAAGTCAAAAAAGAAGAAATCATTGTCTCAAGAATATTAGTAGATAATGATATCATGTTCTATCCTTATTTCAACAACTTGGATTTTAAACTTAGCCAATTAGATCCTTATCATCGACCACTAATAGGTTTTGCAGGTGAGAAAGCCTTCCCTTTGGGAACCATTAAAATGGAGGTGATGATTGGCACTTGGCCACCTAGCCGAACAAAGAAGATCCATTTCTTTGTAATGGATAAAAATGTCCATTCAGCTTACAATATAATCATGGTAAGAGTAGGGTTAAAAAAGTTCGAAGCAGTACTATCCACTGTTCACCAGTGTTTAAAATTTCCTACTAATTTTGGTGTAAGAATTGTGAAAGGTGATCAGAAAGTAGCTCGGGAGTGTTATTATTCCTCTGTCGAGAAAGAAGACTTGGAAGAAATAAGAAGAAAACCACTACTTACCAAGTGGATACTCCTGAACTTGATGAAGAATCTGAGGTTGAAACCTTAGATTTAAGAGAGGAAACAAAGTCAGTAAAGGGACAAATTGTGGAAGAAACTGAAAACATTGTGTTAGATGGTGATAAACTGAAATGCACCAATCAAATAGGGATAACATTGGATCCTGTTCTTAAACAGGAACTAGTGATCTTCCTTAAATAGAGAAAACATGCATTTGCGTGGAGTCATAAAGACATGTCTAGGATAGATCCCAAATTCCTTTATCATGAGATCAATGTAAAGAAATAAGTTAAACTAGTCAAACAAAGGAGAAGATTGTTTAGCCCCGAGAAGAACCAAGCCATACAGGAAGAGGTCAAAAAGCTTCAGAAAGAAGCTTTTATTAATGAAGTGAAATACCCAAACTGATTGGACAATGTAGTTATGGTCAAAAAGAAAAATAACAAGTGGAGAATGTGCGTGGACTTCACAGATTTAAATAAAGCATACCCAAAGGATCACTTTCCTTTGCCCCGAATAGATCAACTTGTGGATGCTACATCAGGACATGAGCTTCTCAGCTTTATGGATGCTTATTCTGGTTATAACCAGATAAAAATGAAGCCCGAGGATAGGGAAAACACTTCTTTCATCACTCCCCGAGGAACATACTATTATAATGTTATGCCTTTTGGTTTGAGAAATGCAGGTGCTACATATCAAAGGCTAGTCAACAAGGTATTCGAGGAACAGATAAGCAAGAATATGGAAGTCTACATAGATGATATGCTCACAAAGAGAAAAAAGGCATCTGATCACATTACAGACCTCAACCAAACTTTTGATCAACTTGAGAATAACCAGATGAAGTTGAACCCGAATAAATGTGTTTTTGGAGTGGAAGAAGGAATGTTCCTTGGGTACATTGTAAATTAAAGGGGAATTGAAGCAAATCCAGATAAGATTAAGGCATTAATTGAAATGTAATCTCTAACTTGTAAGAAGGATGTGCAAAGACTGACTGGATGAGTAGCAGCCTTGAACAAATTTGTGTCCCGAGATACAAATAGATGCCTGCCGTTCTTCAAGGTGCTCAGAAGAAACTTTGAATGGAATGAAGAATGTGAAAAAGCTTTTGGGGATTTGAAAAAGTATTTGGGTTCACCTCCATTGCTCTCCTTACCAATCATATGTGAAAATTTGTACCTATACTTAGTTGTTTCTAAATCAGATGTGAGTTCTGCATTGATTCGAGAGGAGAATGGAGTTTAAAAACTCATTTACTATACCAGTAAGTCTTTTCAAGGGGAAAAATCAGTTACCCTCACTTGGAGAAATTGGCATTGGCCTTTATTAAAGTATCTAGATGCATGAAACCCTATTTCCAAGCCCATACAATCATAGTTTACACTGATATGCCTTTAAGGCAGGCTTTGCATAAATCAGAAAAATCTGGTAGATTAATGTACTGGGCTGTGGAATTGGGGGAGTATGATTTCATATATGAACCAAGGTCTTTTATGAAAGTCCAAGCAGTAGTAGATTTCATAGTAGAGTTCACTTACTCTAAGGTCCCTGAGCAATAAAGTGATCAGACAGAACAAGAATCAGGAGAAGGTAATGTCACCAAGAAAAGTCCCGAAGAACTTTCTTTAGAAGAAGAAAGTGTAGACATACCAGACTCTTCTTCCCGAACACAGGAGAAGACCAGGAAGTATGAAGAAGAAAAAATAAAAGTATTCCCCTACGGGAATTTGATAGATCAAGCATTCGACAACAACGTCCCCATATGGAACTTATATGTTGATGGGTCATCTTGCTCAATCGGCAGTGGAGCAGGTATAATACTTAACACTCCTGATGGTATTGATATTGAGTATGCATTGTGTTTTCAATTCTAGGATTTTAACGATGAAGCAGAGTACGAAGATCTTATTGTAGGCTTAAGTTTAGCCCATTCATTGAGTGCCAAGCAAGTTATGGCGCACAGTGATTCTTAGCTGGTAGTAAACCAGACACTGGGTTTATATGGAGCCAAAGGAGAATTGACAACCAGGTATTTATCCAAGGCGATGGAAGTTATTGCAAAATTATCATCTATTCAGATGATCAGAATACTAAGGTTGGAAAATGCCCGAGATGATGCCCTTGCACGACTAGATTTTGCTACCAGGATTGAACTCTAACGACCTATCCCTAATAATATTTTGGCCAATGGGAGCATAGATGAAAATTTGATGGTAAATTTTATTGCTATAGACATGGGGCCATCATGGATGGTCCCCATCAGATTATACATTGAAGAGAGAACTCTACCATCAGATATGGTGGAAGCCAAGAAGTTAAAGTATAAAGCATCTCGGGATAACAGTCAATTTGCAATACTGTGTACATCCATCAGAGGTCCACAATCTAATTCAGAAAGTTCATAAAGGATCATGGGGATCTCACATAGCAGGGAGAACACTTCTGTAAAGAATCAGTACTCAAGGGTATTACTGTCCAACAATGTGAGAAGATTTTGTAACTTTTGCCAAGAAGTGTGATAAATGTCAGCGATTTTCTACAATTCGCAAAACTCCACAGGCTGCTCTAACTCCAATCACTTCACCATGGCCATTTTCCATGTGGGGTATAGACGTGGTCGGGAAACTTCCGACCACCCGAGAAAGATTTAAATACTTGGTGGTCGCCATGGATTATTTTACAAAATGGGTAGACAGAGCCTTTAATAGATATGCCTTATGAAAAGGTCTATCAATTCATATAGAAAAACATCATTTGTAGGTATGCGTTGCCTTATGCTTTCATTACCGACCATGGAACACAGTTTGACAATGAGGAGTTCACAGATTATTGTGCTCAATCCAATGTTCAGAAATTGCATTCTGCTCCAGGACATCCTTAGAGTAATTGCCAAATTAAAGTTATGAACATAACTTTACTTAATCGGTTGAAGAAAAGACTTGATGATGCCAAGAAAAATTAGATAAATGAGCGACACTCTGTCTTGTGGGCATACATAACAACTGGAAAATCCCCATATATGTTAGCATTTGGGACTAAAGTTGTCATTCCTGTCGAGCTAGGTTTGCCATCCCATAGAGTTTTAAATTTTAACTCTTCTGTGACTTAATGAGAAGGTTGGATCTAGACATGTTGGAAGAAGTAAGATAAGATGTTGCCTTGCGCAATGCGGCTTGTCAATAAAAAATAACACATTTTTACAATAAAAGGATGAAACTGACCAACTTGAAGTAAGTAGATTATGTGTTGAAGAAAGTGCTGCAGAAAAATAACAAGCTTGAAGCCAATTAGCATGGGCCCTATCGTGTTTCAGCAGTGATTCGACCTGGAACCTATCGCATTGAAACCTTGGAAGGTGAAGAATTCAAAAATCCATGGCATGTACAACATCTTCGAAAGTATTATCCATGATCATTGTATTCAGTTTTCAACTTGCAATTTTAATAAAATCTTCAGTTTCTTTCAATTTTTGTTATTCATTTTATTTGGAGTACTCGTGTTATGCACTACATTAGCTTGATAAAAAAGTTATAAATTATTGCTCGGTTCAGATAATTATTGCTCAGCATCAACAAATAATGTCCTGAAAGTTACTCGACATAAGCAATAAGTTTCTCGGAGCAGCCACAAACTTGATCGTTAATACACAAAGTCCAAGTCAACAGGATGTTAAAATCCTCAAGAAACTTGGTTCGCAAACATAAGGATAGAACAAGATCTTTATCCTACTGGGCAAAGTACAGGAAGAACGTTGCAAAGGTTCCTCAAGAGGAACATAAGCACATATTCCACAAACACATGGTCCCACCATTAGTATTAAATTCAAAAATTCAATACTTGGGTGCATTAGTAAAATCTTTGGAGACACATGGGTAACTAGCTCTAAATTTAGATTTTAATCTAAGTATGATAGTAGAACCTATGTATTCATCTAAATAGCTCTAAATTTTGATTTTAATATATGTATGATAACTTATTAACTCTAAATTTATATTTTAATCCAAGTATGCTAATATAACATTTGCACTCATTGATCATTGATACTCAACTTAAACAAAGTGTATCAATAGAATTAATGATAAGGAAAGGATTAATATTCAATATAAAATATGTTGATCGAATTTCCATTTCATTAAATCAAATTAATTACAAAACTGTGTTAACAAAATAGAGTGCAAAGTTTTATTCTGCAGGACGTTTTCCTTCATCTTTAGAAACAGGGTTCATTCCATCAGGAGGATAATCTAAAGTATAAGGAGAGTTGATGAAGTTAAAATCTTGAAGCATTCTGGTATTGCTGCTACTAGGACGATCAAGAAGGTGAGGAGATTGGATGATCTATAATTCATCAGGAAGCTCGTAGTCTCCCAGGTACTTTGAAATCAAGCATTGAGGAATACGGTGTATAGGAATCCATTTGACATCTAACTTAAAAGGAGAATTGTCAAGCTCAAGCAAGACTGGATCATACCAGTCCCACAATGAGCTGTTTTGATCCACTTTCATCACTATCAAAGAATTGATCCAGCCCCATTTGTAGCTCTCATTCTTAGATTGTTGAAGCTTATCATCAAGATGACCCAGAGCTTCATTATACCCATCCATCCAAATTTCCCTTGGTTGCTTATGGAATTGGAAGGTTATTTTGTCAAGTTGAGAATGTAGCTTCTTCAACACTCCATCCTTAGTCTGTAATTGAGAAGGTTGAGTGGATAGTTGTTTAGACAAGGTCTGTAGCTTTTGAGACATCTCATTAATAGCTTTATCTTTAGCTTTTAATTATGCAGCTTGATTGGCAAGGGCCTGTTGGGTCCTGACTTCCTCTGTAGTACCTTGGCCAGTACCTCTGCCAGGCTTAACTCTAGCTCGGGAAGATGAAAAAGAAGATTTTATTTTCTTCGGAGCTTCTAACTCCTCACCCAACCTTGTATTTTCAGCCTCTAAGAAGGAATGGACCTCATCTGCAGTAGCAACAACAGCAGTGGATGACTTCAGAGCATCAAGTTCATCTCTCAAGTTATTATTTTCTTCCTCTAAAATCTTGGCAATGTCCCTCACTTCATTCGTCTCATATTTTAATAGGAATTCTTATCTTCGAAAATGAGAAGCAAACTTATCCAACTTTTTCTCAAAGCCCCAACCCTTACTAAGAGCCTGAAACTTCTTCTCATAATCTTTATGCATAAGTGCCTTAGCTTCATTATGTTCCTCTTGCATCTTTTCAATCATTTCAAAGTAGGCAACATTTTTGTCCACTGCACGATCAAAAAGACACTTCAGATGAACATATGCCTCTTTGGCTTGCTCGGATACCCCTTCTCCGAGTAACTGCAGTAGGTCGGCTTCAGTCAGAGATAAGTGACCATATTTGAAAAGCTCATTACACCTCTGGAGTAGCTCGGAGTCAGTAGATGAGAAGTATTATAGTTTATCCATAAACTATTCAAAAAAAGAAAGTCATCAATCAATAAGTTGTAGAATATTGAAAAACACAAGCAGAGGAAGAAATATATCTCTTTTCATTAATAAAAAGGGAAGCACAAATACATCTTAAAAAAAAACTATTAAAAAAAGGGAAACAAATTTTGCTGGATTTTACACCTTCTTCTTATCTGCCTCGGGATTAGTTGAAGAAGAAGCATGAGCTCAGGGAGGAGGAGGATTAACTTTGGAAGGTATAGTGTAATCAATGTCCTGGTGTTGATCGACAAACTCCACCATTATCAAAGATTCACTCGCACCCCTATCATCAACTTCCTCATCCAGGTTTAGTGGAGTCCTAGGATCATATCGAGAGACTAGCTCAAAATCCTTTGGAGTGCCGACCTGTACCAAAGCAGCAGACCAGCCATCCTTGAAGAACTTTTTCTTCGCAAACTCAATTTTCAAAGAAACTGCACCAAAGGCCTTATCCCAGCCTTTGTTGAAGTCAGCCTCTCTGGCCTTATCTCTCTTCACCTTCTCATCATCCAGGTAATTCTGAATCTGGGTAGACTTGACTTTCTCAGCATCTAAGTCCTTCTGTAATTTATCAGCCAAACCCTGAGCAGTCTTAGTATCTTCTTCAACATCTTTCATCCCACTCTTCCATTTATTTTGATTGTTATCCAAGGCTTGCTGGGATTCAAGTAAAGACTTTTTCAACTCATTTAAAGCTTCTTCAACTTTATCATAGGAAGATGCTCTCAAAGCCTTATTTTTCTCCAACATATTGTTAAAGTTAACGAGGAACTGCACAAGAACAATAAGGAAAGAAGTATTATGAAGAACAAAGTAAGAGATAGTAATTAAAGAAGGTAAAAAGAATATATCATAGCAAGGCTTTAAGAAACCTTGTCAGAACTCTTGGAGCGAGGCAATGTAGCAGCAACACCTGTGGTCTAGAAAAGTCCCAGACTTTATTAATTATTTTTCCAATCCAGGGCCAAGAACCACTAGAGAGACAGAAGAAGAGATATCGACATCGGGATGAGCAGAAGAACCTTCTGCTAACTTAGAAGACAACCCTTTCTTTATTCTGGTCAGGGATCTCTCTTCAGTTTACTTAGTTGGGGGAATTTTCCTAATCTCATTTTTATTTTACACCCATGTATCAGCTCGTTTGGAAGGGGGATTGGCCGAAATATCTCCTAAAATGTTAGAAATCTTCCTCATCCCCATGGATGAAGCAAGGGGAAAGTTTGAATCTAAAGAGGAAGGGGAAAGGGCAACAAGTTCACTAATGCCAGATGCAGTGACTGAGGAAGTGGAAGGAGGTTCTTGTTCAAGATTAATTACAGGGGAAGGAGTAGGATGAGAAACGAAGGAAAAAATTATGTTCTTGTACTGCAGCAAATAAGATGTAGATCTGATGTGCTCCTCACCAATCTTTTGATGAAGTCCCTAAATAAACTTCAACTCCCTTAAATTTACCTCACTTTCCTCCGGGCAACTTCTTTTCTGATAAACTACAATAAGAAGTTACAGAGCAATAATTAGTGTAACATTTAAACAAGATATGTGCAAAGCAAAGTAGTTAAATGAGTAATAACCTATCCCATTGCCAAAAGGAGGGCACCTAGGCTCCTGGTACTCAGCATTTCCAGTCAAAAGGGGCGTATTGCCAGTTTTTTACAACAATCCCATGCTTAAAATAATCCCTATTAGAGTCTGAAAGATTAACTATTAATTCTTTATTTACAACCCTAGTCTTTAAGTAAAAAGTGGTGTCAGCAGTCACCCACTTGTAACAAAATATTATTTTTAGAATCCCCAGATGGGTTCCATGAATTTGATTTAACCTATATACTCCATTTACAACCCTCCAAGTATTGGGGGCTACCCTAACAGGGACAATGTAAAAATATTGACAAAACTCAAGACACAGTGGGTTGGGAGGAAAGGAAAACCCACACTCAGCTATAAAAATAGATGGAAACCAGTGACCCTCAATAAGTGAGAAAAATCAGCAGTTAAAATAGCGTGTTCCAAAATAACCCAAGATGGAATTTTAAATTCATTTATGAATTCATCAAGAGAATCAACAGAGTAAACCATGATGAAGAATAGAAGAGAAAATAAAGAATTATTATAGGAAATAAGGATTCATTAAGAACTGAAGAATATAAAATACTCATTCAAGAAAGAAAAAGAAAGCTTGAAGACACTATAGCCCGAAACACTCAGAAGATTTGAGATGGAAAAAGTTCGTGGCTTTTCCCACTCTTTATAGGTCGCCTCAAAAACTTGAAAAGTAATGATTAAAAGGCAACGTTGATTGAACTAGTGGCGGCTAAAAGGTAGAAAATACGGATTTGCCTAAAAACGATTCGTTAAAGCGGTGGATAATATAAAAAATGCCACGCAAATTATATCCCCATAGTTAAACCATAAAATTTTACAAGTATGGGAAGTCGGCAACCGACTAGGCCTAAAATTGTTGCCCGAGCAAATTTAAGAGCCAAAATGCTCCATACTCTTGTAAAACCTTCAAACATGAAACATTGGGGGCTTCTATTGATACCAAAAATTATCCATTTACATGGACCATTCAGATACTGACACGTGTTATACAGTGGGAGATTAATCCTACTCATAAAGGATGGAATACTGACCAACTCCAGGAATGCCAACCAACTCTTGGAATACCGACCAACTCTAAGAATGCCGACCAATGTGATAGGCAAACACCGATAGTTGTATATATTAATGATTGTACAGACGTAAATTTCTATGAAATAAAGACATTCCATCTCTTGATATTCCATCTCTTATACACCCCCTGAGGACTATAAATACATTGTAAACCCTACAAAGAGGGACACACGAAAAGAGAGGCAATTTAACAATCCTAAGGCAATGCACAACAGTGGATGTAGGCTCTTTCCTTAAGCCGAATTACTTTAAAAATCTCTTGTCTCTTATTTTTATTTATCTGCTATCAATTAATTAGCCTCGTCTAGTTTTTTGCATCAATAAATACCTTCTCCAACCATACTCCGTGACTGATCCAATCTACCCTAAATCGTCCCGATCTCTCCCTATTTCCTCAGTGCAACAATGTTTTGTTAAGACATTTTTTACTTTTTATAGATACTTTTGAGTGCTATAAAAAATCAAAACAGCGCTAGAGAAAACAATACATTTAACACAAAAAAGTCCCATAAAAAATTCAGAAGTATTGATTTTCATGAATGCTATCCCTCCAAAAAATCAGAGAAATATCATCAAAATAATATAACTACAAAAGATAAAACGATACTATTTAAGTCCTTGACTCCTTATAGATTACATAATAAACTTTTAGGCTTAAAAATTAATAAGAAATTGATTTATACCACTGATTATATAGCCTTAGAATTTGTAATAAAATGATTATATACCCCTACAAAAATCTATTATATAAACCCTACATACCCAATTGAATAAATTATATAAATCCAATAATAGTCTAAAAATCAGTTGATTATATAAAACCAACAACAATCTGTTTTAGTCAATTTAAATCGACTAAGGGAGATAGTCATATCCTGAGACCCATGCAATAACAACCGATTTAATATATATATATAAACACACACACACACACACACACACACACACACATACACACACACACACACACACGCACACACACACACACACACACATATATATATATATATATATATATATAAAGAGAGAGATAGAGATAGAGATTAACCCCTTAGTGGACAAATGGAGAATAAACAAATGTCTAAATGAATATACTAAACATATCATTATATAAAAGTTTTTTTTAATAATACCCCTAAAAAGGTCGAGGTTGGGGATTTTATACAATAAACCTGACCTTAACGCGAACCTGATGTTTATGTATTTATTATTATTTTGACCCTGACTTTGATTGGTTTATTGACCCTCAAATACTCCCCATTAGAATCGAGGAGGGGCAGTACACGTGAAAACCCGACCTGTTGCCTTCCTTAATAATTATGGATACAACTCCATGATAATAGTTTTTAATGAACGAGAGCAAAATTCATATCTAGTGCGTAGTTGTCTACCTTGCCTACATCCCCAATAAGGGTGACCTCGGGGTAGGCTCGGATCGGACCTATAAAAAATTGAGCTGTCTTAGGCCTGCATAGGCCCAATTCATAAAGCTTATTGCTCAGGCCTGCCCAAACCCGAGTCGAAAGCTTCTTGCCCAGGCCCGAACACAATTTTTTTTAAATAAAATTTATTTTTAGCAATTATATGACCTATTTTATTGTTTAGAAAATTAATTTTAGAACGTACTCACAAGATTAAGAGTAAATAAAGCCTAAAATTGTTATTTCTAAATGTTTCCCATTTATATTCTTTTTTAATTACTTTCAACCATAATAGAATAACAACTAAACAACTAATAAATATATATTGTCGAACTTCGGACCGGGCCAAGATTCAGTGGGCCTAAGAATAATTGCCCAGAAAAAAAATCGGGCTTATAAAATTTTGTGAAGCCCAGTTCTCGGGCCTAATTACCTTACCCAAGACCTATTTTCTTTTTTGGGTGGGCTGGGCGAACTTGGTAGGTTTCGAACTTATGTCCACCCCTAATGCCCAGGCACACGCTCCGGGCTAATTTTCCTTATGGATTGGCCCATGATGATGCAAATGGACCTGGACTAATTGTCACACCCCAAACCCAATATCCATACTAATCATTTATTATTAGAATAATTAAATCATAATCTAGAGCCCATTGGAAATATAATTCATCTATCCATATTTTACTGTATAATGCGCATAATCAACATAATATTATTATTGTGCCATAACGAAATCAATATCAGAGTCATAATTTAAGCGGACATACAATACTATGATTAACTACGATAAAATTTCACAATCATCAACTCAATCCATACTAACGCAAAATATACAATGTGTGAGTAAATTAAAATCTTCAGTGTGACAATGATAAAATCCCCACATTTAAACCCCGACTCCTTCCAACGGTGCAACTCTCAAAGTTACCGGTCATATGGTATTCTAGTTGGCAGCATAGAAACCTGAAATTGTTAAAATATAACTGTAAGCATTAAGCTTAGTGAGGTACTCCTTCCCTACAATGTAATAACAATTCTATATAGAATAAGTGGATATAAAATCCGAACAATCCTGCCCATTGGCAATAACAAATCCTGGAACATAAGTTCCAACAAATCATTGGATCTTTGTCCAATTCCAATCCTGGATCATAAGACCCAACCAATCCTGGATATTTTAATATCCAAACAAATCCTGAATACCGAAGTATTCAAACAAATCCGCTCTTAGAGCTATATTCATATTTATATATGAAACAAATCATAAGTACACTCACCTTGACAGTTTAACTGGATTTTCCCTTGCCTTTATCCTGTACTTGTTCAATCAGCTCTTCTTCCCTTCCTATCATTCTCACAATATTAGTATCATCATAAGAATATTAATAGTCCAAAGAATAACTTCAATCATAACTCAATTCATAAGCATCATATTATTCAATTCAAATCATTCATTAAAATGAAGTCCCATCTAGACTCAGGTTCTGATATCTAACATATTCAAATTACAGCCCAAACCCTTTTTAATTATTCTTTGTAATCCAATCCTTATTATATCATGTTTCCAAAACAAAAGACGGCACATCATTCCGAGTTTCCTAGAGCAAAATAAGCCTATTTCTTCACTACATAGCAAATCTGCCCTATAGGCTCTTTTATCGTTCATTCAACTTCCAGGAATTTTCATGATTTTTCTACACCATAAATTTCTATGATATTTCACCCAACATCAGTAAACACATTGAAAAATATAAGATTAAAGTTTCATAATTTTTAAGGTTCGATTTCTATGTTAAGCAAAATATCGAACACATGGCGGGCATATTTTCACCCTTAGGGCAGATTTCTTACCCGAACTTCAAACCCTCACCAAGGACTCATTTGTTGGTATTTTCACATGATTTTCGGATATGTCATACATATATGAGTCCAGGTTAATATCCAATTGGAATCAATCGATTCCTGTAACTATACAAAAATATATGGAAGTTTTAATAAACAAAGTTTCTAAACAAAGCAATCTTAGGGTTTTGTACATTCAACTTAACTTAAACTTGCATATATCCATACATATGCACCCAAACATGAAAGTTCAATAAAAATCAAGGATTTATATCATATAAATCGTAAATGAAAGAAAAAATAGCAAGATTCATGGTTGGAATTACCTTAGGGGCTTTTTCGTAATTTTCTATGAATTTTCTTCAATTTTCTCCTCACTTTTTCTTCCTAACTTCCAACTTCTCTTTACTTAGGCTTAAAATCTCTCATGGCTGCATTTTGTCTGAATAAAGAGGTAATTCTAAGGGTTTGAGGTCGGCCAAAGCCACCACCCTTCCCAACCAATGAGAATAAAACATTTGTTGCCATATAAAGACAAAATACTACTTAACGGATGGACTACTTTGCCCTTGTTTCGTAATTTTGGTATAACTTCTCACTCGAACCTCCGTTTCATTCACCGTTTGTTGTGTTACAACCATAACTCACTTGTCTACAATTATGTAGTTTTCACCTCAAGTCAATTGTTATGTCATAAAGGTCAAAACTAGCCTTAAACATGAACATTCCTACCGAAACCTTCAAAATTTTGTATTTGTAACTAATTCGACATTTCATGCTTTTTGAAGGTAGGATTAGACTAAACATAATAAATTAACATCATGTGTATTAATGACACACTAATCATATCACATAAGCTAGGCATGATTTAAGCATAATTAATCATAATTATATTCGGGTTGTCACAATTCTCCCCCTGTTAGGAAATTTCGTCCTCGAAATTGACATACCTTGGTTGTCCGAATCAAACAAATACGGATAACGCATTTTCATGCTATCCTCACTCTCCCATGTAGCTTCTTCCATGGAATGCCTTCTCCACACAACTTTCACAAGTGGGATCACCTTTGATCTCAATATTTGTTCTTTCCTATCGATGATAGCAAGCGGTTCTTCCACGTAGCTCAAATCTTCCTTCAACTCAATAGGTTGTTCCACCAATACATGTGAAGGGTCTGCTACATACTTTCTTAACATAGAAACATGGAAAACATCATGTAACCGAGATAATTCTGGTGGTAACGCTAACTTGTAGGCAACCATCCCGACTTTTTCAAGGATTTCATAAGGTCCAATGTAGCGTGGACTTAATTTCCCTTTCTTTCCAAACCTCATAACTCCTTTCCATGGAGATATCCGAAGAAACACATAATCCCCTTTCTGGAATTCCAAATCTTTTCGTCGTTTATCCGCATAACTTTTCTGTCTGCTTTGAGCTATTCTCATTCTATCTTGAATAATCTTCACTTTTTCAGTGGTGACTTCAATTAATTCTGGACCCTCTATCTTCCTTTCACCAACTTCACCCCAACATATCGGTGTACGACATCGTCTACCATACAAGGCTTCATATGGAGCCATACCAATAGTAGACTGAAAACTGTTGTTATATGCAAATTCTATCAAAGGCAAATATTCATCCCAATTACCTTTGAAATCAAGCACACAAGCTCTAAGCATATCTTCCAAAATCTGTATTGTCCTTTCAGACTGCCCATCTGTCTGGGGGTGAAAAGCCGTACTAAACTTCAAGTTAGTACCCATAGCATACTGCAAGCTATCCCAAAATCTGGATGTAAAAGTAGGGTCCCTATCTGAAACAATAGATACCGGTGCTCCATGCAATCGAATAATTTCATTAACATACAATCTAGCATACCTATCAACTGTATACGTAGTCTTGACTGCTAGAAAGTGAGCGGACTTTGTCAATCTATCCACCACTACCCAAATCGAATCTGACCCCTTCTGAGATCGAGGAAGCCCAACCACAAAATCCATCGTTACATGATCCCATTTCCATTCCGGTATCGGCAATGGCTGAAGCAGACCAGTAGGTTTCTTATGCTCCACTTTCACTTGCTGACATATAAGGCACCTCGCAACAAAATCAGCTATTTCCTTCTTCATATTATTCCACCAATAATGCTCCTTTAAATCCCTATACATTTTAGTGCTACCAGGATGCATAGTATAAATGGAATTATGAGCCTCATCTAAAATTTCCTCTTTCAATCCACACACATTAGGCACACACAACCGATGCTTATACAATAAGGTGCCATCATTCACAATACAAAAATCTTCAGACTTACCATCTCGGAGATCTTGTCGTTTCTTCTCAAGGAAAGGATCTTGACTTTGCAAATCATGAATACGGGTAGCTAACAAAGGCCTCACGCTTACATGAGCAAAGAATCTGTCCCCATCTGCTAGCTGCAATTCCACTCCCATCAATCTCAACTCCATAATATGAGCAACTCTAGCACATCGAATACACGATAACCTGCCTGAAGCCTTTCTACTCAAAGCGTCTGCAACTACATTTGCCTTTCCTGGGTGGTAGTGAATTGTACAATCATAATCTTTAATTAACTCCATCCACCGCCTCTGCCTCAAATTCAACTCTTTCTGAGTAAACAAATACTTAAGGCTTTGATGGTCAGTAAAAATTTCACATACCTCACCATATAGATAATGACGCCATAATTTCAAAGCAAACACAATAGCAACAAGTTCCAAATCATGTGTAGGATAATTACGTTCATGTGTACGCAACTGCCTAGAAGCATAGGCAATAACTTTACCATGCTGCATAAAAACACAACCCAACCCCTGATGTGAAGCATCGGTATAAACAACAAAACCATCTCCACCATGCGGAATAGTAAGAACAGGTGCGGTTACCAACCTCTTTTTCAATTCATCAAAACTATTTTCGCAATCAGAATTCCATTCAAACTTAACATCTTTCTGAGTCAGTTTAGTCATTGGTAAGGCAATCGAAGAAAATCCCTTAATAAACCTTCTATAATACCCAGCTAAACCCAGAAAACTCCTCACCTCAGTCACATTATCGGGTCTCTCCCATTTCACAATAGCCTCTACCTTTTTAGGATCAACACATATACCATCTCCAGAAATAACATGGCCTAAAAATGCAACTTGTGATAGCCAAAATTCACACTTGCTAAACTTGGCATACAACTTCTTATCTTTCAACAGATTCAAAATAGTTGTGAGATGCTTTTCATGTTCAACCATATCATGGGAATAAATCAGAATATCATCAATAAAAACTATCACAAATGAATCAACAAAAGGATGCAGTACCCGGTTCATAAGATCCATAAATACAGCTGGAGCATTAGTCACCCCAAAAGGCATCACAAGAAATTCAAAATGACCATACCGAGTGCGAAAAGTAGTTTTAGAAATATCACTCTCCTTCACCCTCAACTGATGATACCCTGATCGCAAGTCTATTTTTGAAAAGACTTTAGCAGCCTGTAACTGATCAAACAAATCATCTATACGAGGTAAAGGGTATTTGTTCTTAATTGTAGCTTTATTCAGTTGCGTATAATCAATACACAAACGCATGGTACCATCTTTCTTCTTCACAAATAAAACTGGCGCACCCCATGGAGATACACTAGGCTATATGAACCCCCTATCAAGTAAATCTTGCAACTGAATCTTGAGTTCTTTCAACTCAGCAGGTGCCATTCTATACGGTGCCATAGAAATAGGGGTTGTCCCTGGTGCTAATTCAATACTAAATTCAACTTCTCTTTCTGGAGGTAACCCTGGCAACTCACTAGGAAACACTTCAGAAAAATCCCTTACAATAGGAACATCAACTAATTGTAAAGCTCCCTTCCCAGTGTCAAGAACATATGCAATAAAACCCTCACAACCCTTACTCAATAATTTCCTCGTCTGAATAGCAGAAATGATGCAACTGGGAACAATTTTCCTTTCCCCCACAAATTTAAATTCAGGCTCACCAGGCATATTAAAAATAACTTCCTTACAGAAACAATCCATAGATGCATGATATTTAGATAACCAATCCATTCCCAGAATTATATCAAAATCAGAAATATCCAATGGAAGTAGATCTATAACTGTATCTCTAGCCCCCACAGTCAAAACACAATCACGAAAAGCATATTCAGCTACAACCATTTCCCCCATAGGCATATAAATACCCAACCCCACATCTAAACGAGTACATGGTCTATTCAGGTATACAGCAAAAGCATAGGACACAAAAGAATGTGTGGAACCAGGATCAATCAAAACATAAGCACTTCTATCAGTAACAGAAAGTGTACCTGTCACCACATCTGGAGTAATCTGAGCTTCTTTCATTGTAAAAACTCGTCCACCTGGCCTGGAACTACTAGCTTGTCCTCTGCCCATACTTTTCACTGCACTACCCGGAGATAACATTCTACTTGCTACTTCACTATGTGCTGCTGGAGTCTCTGCCAATTGCGGACAATTCTTCTTAATATGCCCCACTTGATGACAATGGTAGCATTCCAATCCCTTAAGCTTAGGACACTCAGATTTATAATGCCCTTCCTCTTTACAAAAAGAAACATCTAACCACTCTTGTCGGTGCCTCACCCTTTCCTGACCTCCTAACTAGACTAGAAGATTCTCCACCCCTAGTATCTCTGCCAAATCTCCCCAGACCTCTACCACTATCTCCACCACCTCTCTGAAATTTATGAGGTTCCATCTTAACACTTCCACCCTCACCTCCCTTAAAGTGAGATGCATCGAATCTACTCTTCTTAAAACTCTCTCTACTTGCCACCCCTTGGTTCATTTGCCTTTCTGCTATCGTCGCTTTGTTTACCAGAGAAGCATAATCTTCTAACTCATAAGTGGCCACTCTATTTTGAATAGGCCAAATCAGTCCATCTTGAAATTTACTACATTTATCTTCTTCCTCCTGCACATACTTAGTAGCAAATCTAGACAAAGCAGTAAATTTAGCATCATACTCCCTCACAGACATGTTCCCTTGGGTTAAATTTATAAACTCCCTCAGCTTCTCCCTCCTATAGACCTTAGGGAAATACTTAACATACAAAGCATTAATAAATTCAGCCCAAGTAATAACATCAGTACCTTCCATCCTGGGCACTAAATGGTTGCTGGCTTCCCACCAATATTTTGCCTCTCCTTTGAGCTTAAACACAGCTAGATTCACTTTCTGGTTATCTGGAACCTTCATAACTGCAAAGATAGTTTCTAGATCCCTGACCCACATCTCAGCTTCTGTAGGTTCAACTGACCCTGTATATTCTGGGGGATTCAACTTCAAAAACTTCTCATGCATGGAATCTTTCATTTCCTTCCTTGCCTCTTTCTCAATCCTGGCCAGTGTCTTTGATTCTAGATATCTAGCCTGTTGTTCTGCCATTTGCGCCATATTTCTTTCTTGTTGCTCTGCCATCCTCATCATTGCCTGTGCCATTATTTGCATCTCTGTAGGCTGCTCTTGATCTCTAGCCCTTCCAGCAACACTTTGCTCTACTTCAGTATTCTCTGCACGAGAAGCCACTCCCTCTTCTCTATGTTGTCCATTCCCAGATTCCATATGGAATTATCTGTAATACAATAAAGTTCTAACAACCAATATAAACAGTTTATACTACTAAACTATTGGTTAGTACATAAACAATTCAAAAATATCAAATTAACTCAATACTGCCATCTAATCGTCACACACGTCCAGAATTAATAACCACGCTCTGATACCACTAATTGTCACACCCCAAACCCAATATCCATACTAATCATTTATTATTAGAATAATTAAATCATAATCTAGAGCCCATTGGAAATATAATTCATCTATCCATATTTTACTGTATAATGCGCATAATCAACATAATATTATTATTGTGCCATAACGAAATCAATATCAGAGTCATAATTTAAGCGGACATACAATACTATGATTAACTACGATAAAATTTCACAATCATCAACTCAATCCATACTAACGCAAAATATACAATGTGTGAGTAAATTAAAATCTTCAGTGTGACAATGATAAAATCCCCACATTTAAACCCCGGCTCCTTCCAACGGTGCAACTCTCAAAGTTACCGGTCATATGGTATTCTAGTTGGCAGCATAGAAACCTGAAATTGTTAAAATATAACTGTAAGCATTAAGCTTAGTGAGGTACTCCTTCCCTACAATGTAATAACAATTCTATATAGAATAAGTGGATATAAAATCCGAACAATCCTGCCCATTGGCAATAACAAATCCTGGAACATAAGTTCCAACAAATCATTGGATCTTTGTCCAATTCCAATCCTGGATCATAAGACCCAACCAATCCTGGATATTTTAATATCCAAACAAATCCTGAATACCGAAGTATTCAAACAAATCCGCTCTTAGAGCTATATTCATATTTATATATGAAACAAATCATAAGTACACTCACCTTGACAGTTTAACTGGATTTTCCCTTGCCTTTATCCTGTACTTTTTCAATCAGCTCTTCTTCCCTTCCTATCATTCTCACAATATTAGTATCATCATAAGAATATTAATAGTCCAAAGAATAACTTCAATCATAACTCAATTCATAAGCATCATATTATTCAATTCAAATCATTCATTAAAATGAAGTCCCATCTAGACTCAGGTTCTGATATCTAACATATTCAAATTACAGCCCAAACCCTTTTTAATTATTCTTTGTAATCCAATCCTTATTATATCATGTTTCCAAAACAAAAGACGGCACATCATTCCGAGTTTCCTAGAGCAAAATAAGCCTATTTCTTCACTACATAGCAAATCTGCCCTATAGGCTCTTTTATCGTTCATTCAACTTCCAGGAATTTTCATGATTTTTCTACACCATAAATTTCTATGATATTTCACCCAACATCAGTAAACACATTGAAAAATATAAGATTAAAGTTTCATAATTTTTAAGGTTCGATTTCTATGTTAAGCAAAATATCGAACACATGGCGGGCATATTTTCACCCTTAGGGCAGATTTCTTACCCGAACTTCAAACCCTCACCAAGGACTCATTTGTTGGTATTTTCACATGATTTTCGGATATGTCATACATATATGAGTCCAGGTTAATATCCAATTGGAATCAATCGATTCCTGTAACTATACAAAAATATATGGAAGTTTGAATAAACAAAGTTTCTAAACAAAGCAATCTTAGGGTTTTGTACATTCAACTTAACTTAAACTTGCATATATCCATACATATGCACCCAAACATGAAAGTTCAATAAAAATCAAGGATTTATATCATATAAATCGTAAATGAAAGAAAAAATAGCAAGATTCATGGTTGGAATTACCTTAGGGGCTTTTTCGTAATTTTCTATGAATTTTCTTCAATTTTCTCCTCACTTTTTCTTCCTAACTTCCAACTTCTCTTTACTTAGGCTTAAAATCTCTCATGGCTGCATTTTGGCTGAATAAAGAGGTAATTCTAAGGGTTTGAGGTCGGCCAAAGCCACCACCCTTCCCAACCAATGAGAATAAAACATTTGTTGCCATATAAAGACAAAATACTACTTAACGGATGGACTACTTTGCCCTTGTTTCGTAATTTTGGTATAACTTCTCACTCGAACCTCCGTTTCATTCACCGTTTGTTGTGTTACAACCATAACTCACTTGTCTACAATTATGTAGTTTTCACCTCAAGTCAATTGTTATGTCATAAAGGTCAAAACTAGCCTTAAACATGAACATTCCTACCGAAACCTTCAAAATTTTGTATTTGTAACTAATTCGACATTTCATGCTTTTTGAAGGTAGGATTAGACTAAACATAATAAATTAACATCATGTGTATTAATGACACACTAATCATATCACATAAGCTAGGCATGATTTAAGCATAATTAATCATAATTATATTCGGGTTGTCACACTAATCCTCTTGTTAAACCTCGACTTAGATTTATTTGTTATAAATTCCATTGAAGTCAATAAGAAATGGTCATCAAACGTGCTTTGATTTTAAAAGAAACACATTTAATATATAAGAAAATTACAAAATCAACTCGTTTTACCACATTTTTTTTTCCAGAAATAGACCTCCAAAAAGATTTTTCAAATCAATCCACCAAAAAATAAAAGATTTTCGAAATTAATCCAGAAATTATGACTATTGCACATGCTACTCACTATAATCATGTGAAGTATATTTTAAATGATTGATACACTGGATTATATTGGTACATTCTTTTAAAAGTGTAATTTTTAGCATAATCACATTGTGCAATGGTTTTGATCAGTGTTTTAAAAAGGCGCGCCTAGACTCGAGGCTTGGGAGAAATGCTCTGCCTTAAGCTTTTTATGCCTTATTTTTGCTAAAAGGCTTAAGATGCATTTTTTTAAAACAAAAATGGTTTAGTGAAACGATATCGCCTTTTAAAAACTTTTTTTAAAAAATCGGACCAATATCTCGGTCAAAACAATCAAAAGACAAATGGTATCCCAAACCTCTCTATCGCTCATCCAAAAAAACCTAACGTTGATGATCGACTTTCGACCAAAAGTTTATATGTTTCATTTGAAAGGTGAAAAATACATTTCTTATATTGAATTATTTTGTATTGATTATTGATTATCGATTGTTGAAGGATTACTGATATTGATTATTTAATTTTGAAATAAACTTTTTGTATATTGCTTGTTAAATGTTGATAAATACATTTTCTATATTGATTATGGAGCATACATATGAGAAAGAGGGCTACCAAAGACATGGATATATTTTCAAAATTCAAGCTACGTATTATTTTATTATATTACTAGCCTTATAATAATTAAAATAATAAAAAAAGGAAAAATGCCTTTATACCCCTAGGCTTCGCTTAGGCACGTCCCCTAAGGCTTGAGGCTTAAGGCATGACCTATACACCTCGACCACGTCTCACGCCTTTTAGAACCTTAATTTTGATATTAATCCTTCATATATTCCCTTGCCTTGGGAACAATAATCATTGTAAATTTTAAAGACATTTTTAATCGGAAAAAAAGAACAGAATTTGCAGCGCAATTGCCCCAATCAATTTTCATGCACTCATTGGTAGATTACAAATTTACAATGCAAGTTTAATATTGAGGAAATAAAACTGTTTATATTGGAAAATGAAGTTAAACTAGCATACCCGTGTCCTCATTGACAAGAAGAAATAAGTTACAATAATTATTGTTATCACCGAATCTCTATTTTCGTCCTTAAATGATGATAGTTGTGTGAGTGTGACAACATAATAATGATAAAAAATATTTTTCCTAACTGATAAATAAAGACATACGGTATACTATCACTAAGAAAATAATTTTTATCACCGTGATAACAATTAGGGTGTATTGTTTGTAAAATCATTCTTAAGAACACTATAATATTAATCAATAATACAGTAATGATTAAATTTTTCCATACAATTGTTCTTAATAAAAGGATCTTGGATCTTCATGATAATCACATATAATCAATTATGCAAAACATAAAATGGTATTAAAATAACATACCTCCATCATGTCACAACTAGAAAGATTGATGGAGCAGTCAATCTTAACGATGTCCGATCAGACTGAAATTCGGAACATGGATTCTTCTTTATACGGCAAGAACATATTCCAATTTCAATGTATTCTAACGGTTAAATCTCCCTGTATGGTCAAAATACTATTTCAAAATTTACTCTCCTTGAGAATTTAGATTTCTCTCCTTTTCCTATAATTTTATTGTGTTGTCTTTTTAAAGTGCCTGAATGATGGAAATCAGTAACTTATTTATAGGCAGGGACAGGACCTAGATCTCCAACAGTCACTTAATATCAACCTCCCATCAAGGTAGATGTCCAAAAGTCCTTTTGACTCTTGGTATTTTGAGTACCCTTTCATTAACCAAAATTGCTCTTAGTATTAATATAATTAGGGAGCATATAATGAGGAATTATTTAAAATAATTCCAAGAGTATCCAGCTTGATCCATAATTATCATAAAGTACGCAATAATTTTTGAATCATCCTTAAATGTTTTCCATAAAAATCTTAATCAAACAACTCATTAATGCGAGTCATGGCACTCACATACTAACTCAAGAGAATGATCGCTCCCATGTACTACAACATTAACAACTCACCCAATAAGGTTTATAAATAATATTATTCAATAATGGTCCAATAATGTCTTTGTAAAAGACTATTTCTATCACATTCTTTCATTCACATGCATGTGTATAATAATGACAGAAATAAATAATTCTAAAACACTGTATGATATCATATGGTAGTGTAAAAAAATTACTACAAAATCCACATCATCAAGATTCTATCGGCTATACTTAAGACTTGTATCTTAAGCATGTTCATTAATGTCTTTTATAGCCCAATCATGTGGATTTTTCATGTTAACACTTGTACAAATGTGTTAAATAACACTTGTTTTAGAATTCCTTCTTTAAAATGCATTTACATTCAACGTGCTTAGTTACTCACATAATATTTAATGTATCTTAATAAAGAACATTTCAACGATAGTACCATATTATTTCATCGTCTTGGAAATATTGTCGAAAACTCCAAGCCCCAAAATTTAAATTACGTTGCCATAATTCATAAGTTGTAGCATCAAAGCATGATAGAAATTCAGATTTTCATTATAGTCAATGGATTGTGTTTCACTCCTTCATTATGTTGGTTAAACCAAAATAAACATAAGTAGATAAGAGTGAACTTCATACTTTCCATAAAACCAATAAATTTGAGTTGTAATAATTTATCCTCCAAGAAATGAACAGTTAACTTAAATACAAGCATATAATCTTTTAGCATCTCATAACTTCATCCATTATATATTGAAAATTCATGTAACATTTTGTTTATCTACTTTACAATACATTGAATATATAAACTTACTCCCACTAATCATAAGGTGTATAAATTAAATATATAATGTTTAGAAAACATAATGGTATTATTTCTAAAAATACCATAGGTGGGAAACTTACTTAATCTTATACAATCATCTTTTCATAACATGAGTAAAATATCACAAGCATAATAATTTTCACATACGTTAAATGTAACTCTCAAATGAGTTACTCATTTCATAAGAATTTCACATCCTTGGAAAAATGAGAAGGTTCATTTATAACCTTTTCCTCATTACACATAAAATATTTGACTATAATTTAACTTTATTCATTTAATTACAATTAGCATCGTGTTTGGTCTTGATGACCCTTTCATACCCGACTTAAATGTAATTCAATGAGATCCTTAACTTAATTATAGTCCAGTAAGTTTACTTCTTATGATTTGTGAAAACAATGCAATAAGTACATGTTAATGACGATTATATGATCTATGTAGGCCCACATTAAGGGATAATCTCCCACTTAGGCTGCATATGTCATACATATATTAGATATTGTAATACCTTATGGGCATAACTCGATTATCAATATTTATAAGAGATATTACATAAATCTTGTCCATAAAAATAGAAAAGAGAGTGTAGATTTAATTTGGTACAAGATTAAAGAGTTTCATCATTAATAGTATGATTATGATGTGGGATCAAAAAATCTTTAAAAGAAATATATCCAACCTTTATTTTATATAAAATATCAAAGGAATACAATAACCTTTGAGAAGGACTGAGAAATTATTTAAAAATATCCCTCGCAATCAAGTCTAGACAAATATTTTTCAAGAATAAAAGAGAGGGAATCTTATTTGCATATGTAGTTTGTTTTGTAAATAATCCTTGGATCAAAAGTAAATACTTTCTATAACATAGTAAGTTTAACTTGCAAACTCTACTAAGATGAAAACTCATTTCAAACCATAAAATATACATATTATTTCTACCATTATTAGTCCGAGTGTGCAACATGTAAACAAACTTAATTTTTTTAATTTCTTCAAACTTTATATGGAGTGTCCCACATAATATTGATCATCAATCGTGGGCCAAAAAAATCCAACATAATTATTAAGAGAAATAAAATCAGACCATAATATGTTAAAGATAAGAGATAAATTGTTCACTACATTAATGCTTTGATTTGACAACATATATGTTAATATATTTCTAATACCTAATGTGCATTTTATTTTTCTCATTAGTAACCATTGATTAGCAATTATATAATTCTTGTAGATACTTGAATATTAAATATACATGATATACACTTGAATAATGTATATAATATATAGAGTTCATTCAATCAGTCAAAATCAATTCCCTGCAAGGACTGATCTTGTTTGATGATTAAACTCAATATACTCCACAGTTATAAGCATCATAGGTTACTACTGCTATCATCTTTACATTTAATATTCATGCTAATTATAGTTAAGTCATTGTGGTGATTACCAAATATTTCATAATATGAATATTACATTAAGTAAAGACTTACATACACAAGTTAACAAAATTTTCACTTATGTTTATTAAATATGGCATGAGCAATGAACTAAATTATTCATGTTTGGGTTTCATAAACTTAATTGGTGATATCATGATGAAAGAAACAATAACATCTATATTTGATGACCATTATTGCGTTCCCAAAATATATATATCACCACTTAATTTTTATTCAATAATTATAATTGGACTTGTAGACTACCGAATCACAATAATTGAATAAAAATAATATGTGTACGACATCATAAATATCATTCAATATCATACATGGACCGGTAAGGAACAAAAATATGCATAATAGAACACATTAATCCAATATTTATCTGTTATGGAATGGAGTACTTTAACGAACACCAATCCTTACATTATATAAATATTAGAGATAAGCATGCATGTGTAAAATACCCGTAATACATTAATAAATTATATAATTGTCTATTTATTAATTTGAGATTCATGAAAAACTAGACATAATGTGAAAATAAAATAGACAAGTTTGCATGAGACATTACACGAATAATAGTAAATGAAAAATATGAATCATTTACTTTCACTTTATCACTTATGTATGAGTAGCAAATCATAAATATTGACCCAAATTATTCATAGTCATACTAATGCCCAATACGGTTATAACATTAAGCTGTTGGTGTTTTTAAAAAAAAAACTTAAGTTGGTAACGTCCTAAATGATTACAAAAGTCAAAGACATCTGTATTTGATGTCCAATAATTTCTTAAACTATAGTTACCCATTAATATTCAGTTAATCATAGCTATCATACTTGTGGTATCCATGTTTGATGTCCAACTACGTTAATTACGATTAACTGAATAAACATACACCAAAAATTCAACATTAAAATAAATTAACTTAATATTCATAATTTTAGATTATAGCATGTGTTTGGCATCTAATCTAAACTAAACATGGACATTATGATAATTTAATATCCACATATATAAACTATAGACTGTGTTTATCGTCTAATTCAACTTAAAAGGAATATTAGCATCCGATGGAAATACATTATCTAGTAGCCATGCATATGAAGCGTATTACGTGCTTGACACTTAATTCAATTTAAAATGAATACTAGCATTCAAATGAAATCATAAATCTAGTATTTGCACATATGAATTGTAGGCTGTGTTTGACATTTAATTCAACTTAACGGGAGTATTAATATTAGAATAAACAGTAATTTTGATATTCAACTACAAGAATCCTTGCCCCGTGTTTGGCACGAGACTCGGCAAAACATAAATATCAATGATATAATATTCAACAATATGAATCATTAGCCTGTGTTTGGCACGAGATCCATCAAAATATGAATATTAATAATAACATAATATTCAACAATATAAACCGTTGGCTTTTGTTTGATACGAGACTCATCAAAATATGAATATTAATAATAACATAATCAAAACATGAATATTAGTAATAACATAATATTCAAGAATATGAATCGTTAGCCTGTGTTTGGCACGAGACTCATCAAAATATAAATATTAATAATAACATAAGTCTAATACCCTAGCATATGAATTATGTGGCCTTTGTTTGGCATGGATATTAAACTAAAATAGGATAATTAGAAGAAAGTTTTATAACAGTTCTAGATAAACACATACATGAACTATGAAAAAACTTAAAGTTTGCCAAAAATGAAAAAATGATTTAATATCTTGGAACTCTAGCAAATTACTCCAGAATCCCAAAACATTCGACGGGAGTCAATTTTTTTTTTCTGGAATAAGATACTGTTGTAAACATTATTTATGTAAAAATCAATGCCCTCGATTATCCTCAAAACCTAATGGATAATTAAGGGTCCAAATATTGATGCATTCATAATAATATAATATTTACAATTATAGATTAAGACACCTTAATGTCTTTCCCATCCAACATCATATAAATATTAGTGTCGAAATATCAATTAATAATTACATTAGGACCTTTGGGCTGCCAAATATGAATTATGCACAATAATCTAATTTATCGAAATGTTATTGTCAAACACATAATCTTATATCTAACATTCAAAACTTTATATTGAACCTTTTGATCAATACCAAATAATACATAACATGAATATTAGAACAACCATGAACAATAAAAACAGGCCCCGTGGTGGAAATATACATAATATTTGAAAAAATCGTAATTTTTTTCAAAAATAAAAAATTTGATTTAGCACCACAGGATGTAGAGAATTTCTCCAGGATCTTAAAACAAATGGCGAAATTCAAAAATCAATTTTCTAGAGTGAGATATTGACGTTAACATTATTACCAAAAACGTAATTTTAAGGGTCTAAACGACGTCAAAACACAAAAATTAGGTGGTGCCCATCGTATACAATGTGTTTTGTTTATTTCAACGTTTTCAGTCGACCATGTGAGTTTCGTAAAATTCTGAGCAAGTTTTGACCTTTCATTCTAACTAGTGAGTATTGACGACAAAAGAAAAATGGCACAAGAAGTCTGAGACATACTTTAAGGGCAGATTTAATGACTGGAAATTAAAATATCGCAGAAAATCTCAGGCACACAAAATTAATTTAATTTAATCTAGATTTCGTTATAGGCAAACACCAATAAGGAAAATCATGAGATCTTAAACTTTAGCTCTGATACCATATGTAAAATCGTTCTTAAGAACATCATAATATTAATTATTGATACATTAATGATTAAATTTTCACATACAACTGTTGTTAATAAAATGATCTTGGATCTTCATGATAATCACATATAATCAATTATGCGAAATATAAAATGTCATTAAAATAATATACCTCCATCATGTCACAACTAGAAATATTGATGTATCAGTCAATCTTAACAAATGTCCGATCACGCTGAATTTCGGAACATGGCTTCATCTTTTACATGGCAAGAACATACTACAATTTCAACGTATTCGAATGGTTAGATCTCCCTGTATGGTCAAAATACAATTTCAAAATTTACTCTTCTTGAGTATTTAGATTTCTCTCCATTTCATATAATTTCATTGTGTTGTCTTTTTAGAGTCCCTGAAGAATGAAAATCAATCACTTATTTATAGGCTGAAACATGACTTAAATATTCAACACTCACTCAATATCAACCGTCCATCAAGGTAAATGTCCAAAAGTCCTTTTGACTCTTGGTATTTAGAGTACCGTCTCATTAAATAAAATAGCTCTTCGTATTAATATACTTATAAAGCACGTGCCGAAGAATTATTTAAAATAATTCTAACATTGTTCAGTTGAAGAAACTGAATATTTATATACACATTAACTTTGTATCTGTGGGAAAACACGAGATATGATTGCCAAAGAGAGGAAAATCCCAAGCTAACATTGGAGAATGTCCTAGTAAAATTAAGCCGGTGTTTTTGGTGTAAGAAGATGTCTGCGATCATGTGAAGAGTGTGACTGAGCTGAGTTATAACAAGACCGAACATTTTGCAGAGTTTTAACAGCAGCTTGCCTCCCTTTTGGTATGACCTTTCTGAAACTCCTCCTCTTCCTTCCTTTTTTCACTTTCTTTGTTTCAGTTTCCTGCAACTTGAATGAAAATAGAAACAGAAATGACAGGAGGATAGATAGTAATATAAGCTTTTGGATAGTTTCTTGCACATGCTCTTATTTTGAGATTTCACATAGAATCGACATGCAAGTTTTCATATTTAATAAATGAGTACCACTGCTCTGACACACTTTCATATCCGTTTTTCATACCCGCCTAATAAGACAAGGCAATAGAGGATTTCACTTTGTGTCCTGACAGGACCCACAACAATAAGGCATAATATTTTAAAGCACATGGTACGGAATATGTGTACCAAAGTGGGTACACATATCTTTATCTTAATAAATTATCCGCACTTAGACTTGTACAACTAGTTACGTAAGGTTTAGTCCCTACTTTTTATAAGAATCAAATACCAAAAAGTCCCTCAAACATTTTTTAATACACATTTAGTCGAAGTCTTTTATTCTGTACCAAAAAGTCTTTTATTCTCTTATCTTTAAAGGTTCGCGCCAGAGGCATGAAGAAGCCTTTTTGGCATGGTGAATGACTTTTTGGTGCAAAATAAAAAGGCTTGGACTATACATGTATTAAAAGAAGTTCAAGGGACTATTTGGTATATGCCCCTTTTTATAATATGATTTTTCTAAACTATGTTTTTAAATTTAATCTCTGTTTTATATTTAAAAAATTTGTTGATTTTTTTTTTCTATTTATGATTTTCATAATTAATGTTCGCCAATAATTTTTATTACAAATAGTCCCTTGCACATGGCTCTTATTTTGAGATTTCACATAGAATCAACATGCAAGTTTTCATATTTAATAAATGAGTACCACTATACTGACAGACTTTCATATCCGTTTTCTACATCCACCTAATAAGACAAAGCAATAGAGGATTGTACTTTGTGTCCTGGCGGGACCCACAACAATAAGGTATAAGATTTTAAAGCACAGGGTACGGAATATGTGTACCAAAGTGGGTACACCTATCTTTATCTTAATAAATTATCCACACTTAGACTTGTACAACTAGTTACGTAAGGTTTAGTCCCTACTTTTTATAAGAATCAAATACCAAAAAGTCCCTCGAACATTTTTTACTACACATTTAGTCCAAGTCTTTTATTTTGTACCAAAAAGTCATTTATTCTTTTATCTTTAAAGGTTCGCGCCAGAGGCATGTTAAAGCCTTTTTGGCACGGTGAAGGACTTTTTGGTGCAAAATAAAAACGCTTGGACTATACATGTATTAAAAGAAGTTCAAGAGACTATTTGGTATATGCCCCTTTCTATAATCTGATTTTTCTAAACTATGTTTTTAAATTTAATCTCTGTTTTATATTTAAAAAATTTGCTAAATTTTTTTTTCTATTTATGATTTTCATAATTAATGTTCGCCAATAATTTTTATTACAAATGTAATTTAGTTTTTTATTGAAGTCGTAACGACATTCTCTGTAATATGATTTGGTCATATGTGAAAAAATTGTATAAGTAGAATAAGGAAAATACTTGGGAGACTCTTGATTGGGACTCAAAATTAGGACTTACGCTAACATGGCGTGTCGCAATTTGTTGGTCCCTTCATTATGGGTCACTGCCAGTGACACTAACTAATTGCGACAAGTCATGTCAGCGAGTCTCGATTTTGAGTCCCAATTTTAAGTCGCTGTAGAAGCACTCATTTATTAAATATTGTGGTTTTTGAAATAAGAGATTTTTTTTTTTCCCCAAAGTTGAAAGTTCCGGCAAATGTCATTATACGGAAACATGCAATATTATAAGGATGTCTTCATGAACCCAATTTCATACCATGAAATTTGAATTGAAATATTTTAACTTAAAACTTTTATTTTTCAAATCACCTCGAAATCCCACACATGTCTAAAAAGAAACAAACAGTTTACAAATCAAGTGATAATTTTTTATCACGAGCTACCAAAAATTTTGAGAATACACAAACTATGTACAAATTGTATTTTTTGTTGCTTTCGATGCATTAGAAGGATACATGACATGCAAAAATGATATCGCCACAGTTTTGTTCTTTAATTTGAATACATAAAATAGCGTGCAAAAATTAACATTATTTTTATTAATTTTGTTCAGTAATTTTGTTATCATTCTGCAAAAAAAATTCAAAAGTATTTTTGTTATGCTTAATTTGTTCTTTCCTTTGAATAAAAAATACCCACTGCGAAAGTTAATTTGCTTATGTATGCATATTTCACTACCTACTTTATACCCAACTTATGACTATTTGCCTTTGTTATTTGACATTTGAAGGTTCTACTCAAAGTACTTCAACAACAAGTGAAATTTCTTTAGCGACTCAAAATTAGGATTTAAAATCGCGACTCAAGTACTTCAACAATAACTGAAATTTCCTTGGGAGATATTTATTCTACGAGTGCATACAACGACTCAAAATTGAGATTTAAAATCGCGACTCACTGACATATCCATACACAATCATGCCCGCTCCAACTACTTAAGCCATTTTTTCTTGCGTGGTAGGGTATATTCTTGTGATATGTTCTATCTAAAGCTACAATATGCTGGTGGTAACCGATAATGAAGTACGTTATTTTCTCCATGAACTAAAACTAGTAACATTACTATCATGTGAAGTGTTAAAAGTTCTAGAGAGAGCCCTCCATTCATACCTTTGATGACGGAATGTCTTCTATTTGCATTTGAGACATATCATTGTTTAAAACATTTGTATTACCTGTATTCCATGTATAATCACGTTCAATGAGAAAGATCAAAATCTTTATACTTACAAAATGTATCCAATATAAGCCCATTCTTACTTATTCTCTCTCTCTCTCTCTCTCTATATATATATATATATATATCTATATATCGTACTGTTCTTGTGTGGACTATCCTGCATTTTAACAGTGGGAACATGTGTTACTTGGGGGTGCGCCCAAAACAGAGAGAGAGAGCGCGCCTATAAATTAGCCGATAAATTCTAGGTTCATCGCTAGGGGACACATGTACAGTCCGTACTGTTAAAATGCGGGACAGTCCAAACTAATATATATATATATATATATATATATAGAAAGTCTCCTGTAAGGTCTCCTTATGGTGCAGACCCCGATACATACCATTTTTTTAAAATAGTAAAAAAATGAATTTTTTGATGAAACTTCATGGATATGATCTCCATGATGAGAAGATCATCTCCAATTTTTTTCGTCGAAAAATTCAATTAAAAAACCCGTTGAGATTAAGTGATATGTAAACAAAATGGTATAAATATGCATTTTCAACCGTTGAAATGTTGGGTCGGCGCCAGCCACTTTATTGATTTAATTTTTTTATGAAACTCCATGGATATGATCTTCTCACTATCGAGATCATATCCATGAAGTTTCATCAAAAAATTCAATCAAAAAGTGGGTGAGATGATCGTCAACATTTCAACGGTCGAAAATGCATATTTATACCATTTTTTTACATATCACTTCATCTCAAAGGTTTTTTTATTGAATTTTTTGGTGAAAAAAATTGGAGATGATCTTCCCACCATGGAGATCATATCCATGAAGTTTCATCAAAAAATTCATTTTTTTACTATTTAAAAAAAAATAGTATGTACCGGAGTCTGCACTATAAGGAGTCCTTACATGAGAGGGCCTCTATATATATATATATATATATATATATATAAAGGAGTCCTTATGGTGCAAACCCCGGTACATACCATTTTTTTAAATAGTAAAAAAATGATTTTTTTTTACGAAACTTCATGGATATGATCTCCATGGTGAGAAGATCATTTCCAATTTTTTTCATCGAAAAATTCAATAAAAAAATGTTGAGATGAGGTGATATATAAAAAAATGGTATAAATATGCATTTTCAACCGTCGAAATGTTGGGTTGGCGCCAGCCGCTTTATTGATTAACTTTTTTTGATGAAACTTCATGAATATGATCTTCTCACTATCGAGATCTTATCCATGAAGTTTCATTAAATAATTCAATCAAAAAGTGGGTGAGATGATCGCCAACATTTCAACGTCCGAAAATGCATATTTATACCATTTTTTTACATATCACTTCATCTTAACGGTTTTTTTATTGAATTATTTGATGAAAAAAATTGGAGATGATCTTCCCACCATGGAGATCATATCCATATTGTTTCATTAAAAAAAATCATTTTTTTACTATTTTAAAAAAATGGTATGTATCGGAGTCTGCACCATAAGGAGTCCTTACAGGAGAGGGTCTCTCTCTCTCTCTCTCTCTCTCTCTCTCTCTCTCTCTCTCTCATCTCATGAGATCTGAGTTTGAGAAACCTGAATGTGGATCCTTTTTTTAAAATAGTTAAAAAAAATATTTTGCGGCTCAATTTTTTTATGGGTTTTAAACATTTCAGTAGGCTTATAAAAAAAATCAGTTCAAAATGATTTTTGTGCTATTTTAAAAAAATCTAGCAAAAGAATCGGTCAAACTTTGTAAGTTTTTAAGTTATTAAAAATTAATAAAGTTTGAGAGATATTTTTAAAATAGCAAAAAAAATCATTTTGAATTGATTTTTTTATGGTCTTATGAAATGTTTAAAAATTATAAAAAAAAGTAACCAAAAACTATTTTTTTTTATTATTTTATAAAAAATGGTTCGTATTAGCGGACCTCCTGAGGTCCCCCCCCCCCTCTCTCTCTCTCTCTCTCTCTCTCTCTCTCTCTATATATATATATATATATATATGCTCTTGTGCAGAATGTCCCGCATATTACCAGCACGGATTGGACATGTGGTCACCTGACGGTGAACCTAGAAAAGAGAGAAAGAGTGCCTATAATTTGATCGATAACTTTTAGGCTCACTGTCAGGGGACACATGTAGAGTCCACATTTTTAAAATGCACGACAATTTCACAAGAGCATTATATATATATATATATACACTTTTTTTTAAAAGGACACATATTTTTAATTTAACTCATTTAGTCCCTCAAGCACTCAATATTCTCTTATTTTTAGAGATCCGCGTCAGTAGCACTCCCTCTCCAAAATACGTGGCAAATGACTTTTTGAAGCAAAATAAAAAAGCTTGGACTAAATGAGTATTAAAAATGTTCGAGGGACTATTTGGTAAATATATATATATACATATACAGTCCTGCTCTTGTGCGGATTAGTCCGCATTTTAAGAATGCGGACCGGAGATGTGTCACCTAGCGGTGAGCCCAGAAAAGAGAGAGAGTGTGCCTATAATTTAGGCGATAATTTCTAGGGGCACCGTTAGGTGACACATGTCCTGTTCGCATTCTTAGAGCATTATATATATATATATATATATATATATATATATATATATATATATATATATATATAATATATAATGCTCTTGTGCAGATCGGTCTGCATTTTAAGAGTGTGAACCGGACATGTATCGCCTGACGGTGAGCGTAGAAATTATTGGCAAAATTATAGGCGCTCTCCCTCTTTATTTTTTGGACTCACCGCCAGGTGACACATATCCGGTCGACACTCTTAATACGTAAACTGGTCCGTACAAGAGCAATATATATATATATATATGTATATATATATATGTAGTGATAGTCTCCTATACATACCAAACAGTACATACCAATTTTTTAAAATAGTAAAAAAAATATTTTTCAACTGAATTTTTTTATATGATGTTTAAACATTTCAATAGACCCATATAAAAAAAATCAACTCAAAATAACGTTTTTTTGCTATTTTAAAAAAATCGATCAAACTTTCACAGCTTTTAAAATACTTTAAACGCTGTAAAAGTTTCACCGATTTTTTAAAAATAATAAAAAAAAGTTTTTTGACCTGATTTTTTTTATATGACTCCCCCAAAATGTTTAAATACCACATAAAAAAACTTAACTCAAAATCATTTATAAAATGGGTCCGCGCCAGTGGTATACACCGTCGTTTGGTATGTACAGGAGTCTCTCTCTCTCTCTCTCTCTCTCTCTCTCTATATATATATATATATATATATATATATATATATACAGAAAGGATCTCATGCATACCCAGTTTGCATACCCTCCGTGCGGACCATTTTTTTAAAATAGTAAAAAAAATAATTTCGGGATGATTTTTTTTTTTTAATTTCTAAACATTTCAATAGGACCATAAAAAAAAATTCAACTCAAAATGAATGTTTTTGCTGTTTTAAAAAAATCGGTCAAACTTTGTTAGTTTTTAAGTTGCTTTTAAGTTGTTAAAAACTGACAAAGTTTGACCGATTTTTTTAAAATAGCAAAAAAAATCATTTTGAGTTGAATTTTTTTTTATGGTCCTATTGAAATGTTTGGAAACTATAAAAAAAAAATTACATCAAAAATATTTTTTTTACTATTTTATCAAAATTGGTCCGTGCCAGCGGTATGCAAACTGGGGTATGCATGAGAACCGCTCTCTCTCTCTCTCTATATATATACAGTCATGCTCTTGTGCGGACTAGTACGCATTTTACGAATGCGGACCGAACATGTGTCACCTGGCGGTGAGCCCAGAAAAGAGAAAGAGTGTACCTATAATTTAGGCGATAATTTCTAGGGACAACGTTAGGTGACACATGTCCGGTCCGCATTCTTAAAATGCGGACTAGTCCACACAAGAGCATTATTTTATATATATATATATATATATATATATATATTCTTTTTTTATGTTTATTCTAATATGGTTTCCGAATTACTCACCCTGAGTCTTCTCATCTTCTTCCAAGTTATTTGTAAAATATATTCTGAAACTAGGAGAGCCTGGGTAATCTCCTTGACCACCCTCATGGCTAAGCCTCCTCTCATCATAATCAGAATCAAAATCATCATCATCTTCATCCTCAACTCGTCCTTGGTGCTCATGAACCCCAGAATCAACCTTAGCCTCTTCCTTGGCCGCTTCTCTCTCTTCCTCTTTAACATCCTTCATTTGTACTAATAAATCCTCCCTCCTGGCCTCCCTCTCTTTTTTCTCTCGCCCATCCTTAGAGTCCTCGGACGTGATGCAGCTCGCGATGTCTTCGATAGAGCACATCCTTTTGACGTGATGTTGTGAGGCTATGGCATTCTCATCCTCGTCCTCTTTGTCATGCTCCAAAAGTATTTTAATAGAAGGGGTGGCGTTTCGGAAGCGTCTCCGCCTTCTAATCTCTTCTACCCGTCTGTGGATGATGGGTCGAAGCCTAGCCGATATTTGTAGGCTATTGGCATCAAACTTCGAACCCCCACATCCCATAGCGGATGTTTGTTTAAGCTAAGGGCATGGAGGAAGAGAGAGAGAAAGAGAAAGAGGGGTGGAAATGGAGGGTAAGATGAAGGGGAGAACAAAAGATGGGAAGGGAAACAAAAAAGATTTCGATTTGCTCAAAATTAAATTGAATGGTGTCCCGGAAAGGTTGGACAAGCTAAATTTTCTAGGAGTGAATGGTAGGGCCTCATTTGAAACTATATTTAGGAAGATGGTTTTGACTCATGTTGAATTCTTTGATACTGAAGTTTCTGTTTAATTATATGTTGATAGACTTCTATTCCACAAGCTCAACTGTACAAACTCGAAAGAAGTAAAGCCTATATATAAGAAAATAATTTTTGTTGTTTAAAAAAAAAAGTATTTTTGTTTTTGTCTGAGATCAATATGCTCATGATTCATGTATCTAGATTTTATTTTATTTTTTAAATCACTGAAATTTTGTCCATCATCTGTTGTTAATATGATATTGCACATGAATGGCATGCAGTAATTTATGAGAGCAATGCTACGTGTCTAAAGATATTTCTCCAAATGCATTCACTGCTTGCATCATATGTGAATCTCACTCCAACTAGATGTTTTGATTTTGAAAGATATGTTTGATGTACATGTCATTATTGATTTTATAATAAAGGGTTTACTGCATATAATTATGGGACATATATCAAACAGTCTCTTGAACTTCTTTTAATACATATGTTGTCCAAGCATTTTTATTTTGCACTAAAAAGTCCTTCACCATGCCAAAAAGACTTTACCATGCCGCTGGCGCGGACCTTTAAAGATAAGAGAATAATGGACTTTTCGGTACAAAATAAAAGACTTGGACTAAATGTGTATTAAAAAATATTTGAGGGACTTTTTGGTATTTGATCCTATAATTATCATCTACTTGATCAACAATAAAATTTTCATGGACTTTTAGTTAACTTTAACTCCCCATTAAGTGTTAAGCATAATAATATAATTTTTATCGTTAAGATATCTTAAAGGATCAAATACTAAAAAGTCCCTCAAATATTTTTTAATACATATTTAGTTCAGGTATTTTATTTCGTAGCAAAGGTAAAGCCTTTTTGGCATGGTGAAGGACTATTCGGTGCAAAATAAAAAGACTTGGACTAAACGTGTAGTAAAAAAAGTTCGAGCGACTATTTGGTATATGCCCCTATCTTAAAACTCTAAAATATTCCTTCCTATTTTAACCCCAACCCAAGAAATTTCTCTCATTGTTACTTTAACCACCTCCCCCATGATATATATATATACTAGCAAAATTTCCTTACATGAAGACACGACGAAAATTTTTAATGTACGTAATCACGAAATGACGAAAATTTTCAAAGTATGTAATTGCAAAACGACAAAAATATTGCTCCCTAATAAAACAAAGTGTAATTTAAAAAAAAATGGTCATAATCTCCTTTGTTTATAAGACTATCCACCCTGCTGAACAAATGACAAATTGATCAACAACATTCAAATAGTCTAAATTCATCAAACAAATTCACATATAACATGAAATACAAAATATTCATCCACTGAATTCACATTGTGAATCAAATAAAAAAAGTGTCCACTTAAAAAAAAATTGCACAAAGTCTCATTTGTTTATTGGACTATCCACCCTCTTTAAGGGATAACAACCAATCCAACAATATTCAATGATCTCAAAATTAAAATCTAACAAATATTTTAACGAAACAAACTTCGTAAAAACAATCACATATATATGGAATGACGCCTTCCCGCATGTTCCACTATAATAATTGTCCATAGTTTTTAAAATGTGACCTTATAAAAAATAAAAAATATAGTTAGCCAATTAAAATAGCTAGTCAAATATTCCCACTCCAACAAAATTCTTTAACACTACATTTTATTCTTTTTACTTAACACAAACACATCTTTATTAAAACTCAATCCAAAATCTTATTTTCTTTTATCTAAAATTACCGAATGAACCGAAAAAAGTGACATGACACATCATTTTTTTAACTAAACATGAACACGAGTCAATTAAAAAGGGACACGACACATGACATAAAATCTATTTTTCCACCCCAATAAAAGCAACACTATTTTAAAAACTTGTTTTACAGTTTAAACATTTATAAAGTTAACAGATTTTACTATTTTTTTAACAGTTTTATATTAATATTTTTTTATATTGACTGTTAATATATATTAATCGCTTTTTTATTATAAAATAACAATTTTTTTTTGTTGTATGACAGTCTTTTGGTTGTATAACAATTTTTTGTTATATAAAATGACATTTTTTTTATACAATAACATTTATAAAATAACAGTTTTCATATATCAACTATTTTTTATATTAACAGTTTTTCTTGTTTTTTTATATTAACATTTATAATTGTTTTTTTAATAAAATAACAGTTAAATTAATTCTTCTTCATCAATTCTTATTACAATTTATTTTAGAGATCAAATATAACAAAAAAACAAATGGAAGTATTAGTAAGTAACCACTAAAGGAAAAAAAAATCAAAATTAGAGCAATAATGTTACCTGAAGATATAAAAAGGTTGGACAATGCCCATTTGAAAATTTGAAAAAAAAATATCAAAAAATAAATTAGAAGACTAAAATAATGGAAGAAACCTGTTAAAACTAAGGAACCATCTTTTAAACCCCAATCAATTGTAATACATGAGCCACTTTTCATACATACTAAAAAAAACACCCCTACCCTTACATAGTTAAACATAGACATTGCTTGCCACACACACCTGTTGATAAAAAAACTAAATATGTAAGATTACCCTAAATTAGTTATTGTCCCATCCAAACAAACATGGCTTGAGATCTAATTCAATAAAAATGTATGCCCTTGTATTGTATTCACGACAATAGATTAAAAAGGAAACCCTTGTAAGTTACCCAAACAACATAAGGTTGCAAATCCAGACCCAAAACCATGATAAAGACAACCGACTGTGTAAATGTATCCTGTAGAAATTCATAATGTCTCAATCCGAAACACAATAGAAAAATATAGTGAGGGTTAATAAAATTTATCGAAGGCTTTCAAATCAAAAGTGAACCATTTAAATAGGAAATATAATTACCTCAAAGTGATCAGTTTAACAAATCTTACTATATAACTCGTAAAAATTAAAATGAAAGAGAATTAATTATCCCAATCTTACTATATAACTCGTATAATTTATCGGCATGGTCTTCTTACACACATCTCCCCTCATTCTAATCGCAACCACATGTTTGTATGTATTAGACATGAACATGAAAAATAAATATTAAAGAGAAGTAATCTAAGATTTTTAGCTACTGGAATAACAATTTAAATAAATTAAAAGCATAACTAATCTTGAACCAAACGTGGAAAATAAAATGACTAAAGAAAAATCAGAAGGAATCAAATAACTTAAACAAACACGTAATATTAATAAGGAACAAATAAAAGATTTTGCGTATTTGATGCGACTGAAAATGTGTCTCAGAAATGCGTTCACTCTAGGCTCAAGTGCAAGCCTGTCGCTCAAGTAATAATCCGACAAGTCGGGTATCGATCCTCAGGGAAAAAGGACAACGAAGTTGTGACGACGGGAAAAGACGGAGGAATCCTGACTTTGACTCTAAAAATAAAGGGAAAATGATTTGATTTTGGGAATGATTCTAACTAAATGCAAATATGAAATTATAAAAAGATGCAACTATACTAATCTACCTAACTCATGAGTGAAAAATATTCCGAAACTTTTTATTTAAATGATGCGAAAAATAGGACGGGAATACAATCCCCCAACCCTAGTGTAGTGCGGATATAATACTAATCTTAAATTTATCTGATTGATTTGACCCGGAATTTAGTACTCCCAAGCATTACGTATACCAGGTTCAAGCCCGCGTCATACTTAATTTGAGGATGAGTAAATCAGTATCGCGATAGTAGCATTCGAATTGCACTCTAAATCATCACGAGTACCCAGAGGCAAACGAGATATAAAGATCTACAATCGTTGTGCAACTACGCAATACGATCAAGGTCAATCATTAAATTTAGTGGATTAATTTTATACACACGCACTAACACATCAGGCTGGGTTCATGCATCCCGGCCTTGGGAAATCTAGCCTAACATGTTAAAAAGGATGGAAACAAGGATTAATGTGCAGGAACTCATAATTACTGTAAGGAAAATAATAATTAGATGCAGAAAAGAATTAGAAATAAAAATTACTCACTAATATTATCCAAGCAATAAGTGAAACAATGAAAGAAACATATACTCACAGAAATCACTGAATAAAATCTTCAATCCTTGAAATAAATCTGGAAATATTAACTAAGCTAGGGTTTATCAAAAAGAAGAGGTAAAAACCTACTAATTTTTCGTGTCTATAACAATACTAAATTGGGTCTTTTATACCCTACAACAATATCGGAAGTCAGCTGCACTAGGAGTCTTTTTAGGAAGAGAAAAGATTTTCAGATCTCGAAGACCGGACCGGTCCGGGGCTTAGGCGGACCGGTCTGCCCCCAAGGCGGATCGGTTCTTTTTATTTTGGGGCGGACCGGTCCGGGGGGGATCGGTTCTTTTTATTTTTGCCTCCTTCGGTTTGCATGCGATCCGGGGTCTTCTGGAGTTTGGCAAGGCAGACCAGTCCGGGGTAGGGACGGACCGGTCCGGCTATTTGACTTTTTGGTTCCTCTTTGACTACTCATAACTTTTGTTTCGGGATTCCGATTGGAGTGCCGTTTCTTCCTTTGTGCTCGTGAATGAGATGTCTTCAACTTCTCTTGAGGTACTTCATCCGAATTCCGGGTGGAAATTATGCTTTTGCCCTTGAGACTTTTCCTCCTTTCTTTCTTGATTCTACCGATTTCCTTCTTTCGTTTCTTGACATCAAATACCTGCAAAATCACTACAAAATACCAGAAACTCGGTGTACTCATTAGGATCAGTCAGTAGCACAGTTATGAGATAAATCCAACTCAATTACGTTGTTCGAGGAGCTAAAAGTAACTAAATCAAGGTATAAATTAGGAAGAATTTATGCCTAATCAGGTGATGAGTGCGGTTTAATAAAAAGAACCGATCCGCCTTGGGGGCAGACCGATCCGGGGGCAGACCGGTTCTTTTTATTTTTGACTCCTTCGATTTGCATGCGATCCGGGGTCTTCTGGAGTTTGGCAAGGCGGACCGGTCCGGCTATTTGACTTTTTGGTTCCTCTTTGACTACTCTTAACTTTTGTTCCGGGATTCCGATTGGGGTGCCGTTTCTTCCTTTGTGCTCGTGAATGAGATGTCTTCAACTTCTCTTTAGGTACTTCATCCGAATTCCAAGTGGAAATTACGCTTTTGCCCTTGAGACTTTTCCTTCTTTATTTCTTTCTTGATTCTACCGATTTCCTTCTTTCATTTCTTGACATCAAATACCTGTAAAATCACTACAAAATACCAGAAACTCGGTGTACTCATTAGGATCAGTCAGTAGCACAGTTATGAGATAAATCCAACTCAATTACGTTGTTCGAGGTGCTAAAAGTAACTAAATCAAGGGATAAATTAAAAAGAATTTATGCCTAATCAGTATTATAATCTAACAAAGTCTCAATCGAAGCCACATCTGGTTGTAGTCGAAAGTTGCGAGTTATTATACCAAAAGAAAACAATACATGTTCTCTCAAAATCATATCATTCTCCTCCTCCAACTGCATCACCAGTGATTCAAGCTAAACATTGTAGGCCTAAAATTTCAAAGGAACACAACATGCAACATTTCCATCCCAAATAAATAAACAACAAAAAAGACTCCAAGAAAAGATAAAGACATGCTCTCGCTCCCTAGACCTTGCCGCAGAAATAATACCTCAGTTTCTGCCATGTAGCCGTATCCATTGGCTCACCTTCAGCATCTTCCTCTTACCCCTCCCAAATTGAGCCTGAAATTGAGAAGCATTTATCGTCATCACCGAAAACATAATCTCATCCTCACTAACAGATCCACTTCTGTGAAAACCTTCTAAAGTCATTTTCGGGTTTGGATTACGGAAAACATAACCATTAGTAAGAATACATTAATACAAATGCACATAATTAGTAGGTGTGACACCCCGCCTAATAAAATACCGGACGATCACTCCTATATCAAATTAAAATAGGAGTCTCATATGGATCATTCTTAACATCATTGTCGAAAATCAAAATTAATTTAATTACTAATAACCTATTAGGCTGGCGTCAAAATTTTACTTAACTACTCTTTTTAAACAATTAAAATTAAAACATTCATACAGTTTATGTAAATGATACTGAAATGAGATAAAATAACCGAACACTCGGTTCAAATATGATACAACCATATCGAATTCCGCACTAAAAGGCGAAAAGGAATAAATAAATGCAATTGGGCCATTGGCCCGAATGTTTATACAGTACCTCCTATCTAGATTACAATGGCAGAGGCGTCTATCGAGAACCTGCATGCATCCACAGCTGCTGCAATCGCCGTCTGACTCGAAGGAAGTGTCATCCAGTCGTCCCTGTGTCTGGACACCTATATATATATATATATATATATATATATATATATATATATATATATATATATATATATATATTGCAAGAGAGGGAAAAGTAGATAAATGAGTCAGAGCCCGAGTTGTGAAAATATTTAGCAAGTGCATAAATGCCTTATTTTTAGAAAAAGGTTTTATCTCATATTTAAATTGGTATCGCACTCCCATGAGATACCCCTCACCCCTCTTCTAATAGTGCACACCTAACGCACTTATCTAGAACATTCTAGTTAAGCTACCCCACCTAACTAATCTAATTCACCCGTCTACTAGAAACCTCTACAACCCGAGTACTAAGGGTTAAACTTCTTTCCATTCTCAACACTGCGCTAAGTTCGTGCGTGGGGTGTCTTGCGAAGCGAAATCCAAACAAGGAACCCCCCCGATACACTACTAAGTTTGTCGGTGATCGAGATATAGCGACCTAAGGCACACCAGCGGGACGTCCTAAATCCTACCTCGCAAATCCACTAACATACTTCTACTATTCTATCCTCCCACCTATACGAAAATGAAATCTAACTAATCGAAGTGCCAACTCTCTGCAAAAGTGCTACGATCATCATACCCAAAATATACTTCCTCAAAATTTGCCTTTTCATTAAGGCCTGTCTATAATCCTCAAATCAATTCTCTAAGTCCTACCTCACCCATCCACTTGTGGTGAGAGGACCACTTTAGTGCTTTTCCATAACACAATATTTCCATAAACATACCATCATCAGATGGCTCAGAGTCTATAGTGTTTCATTCACACTATATGACTTATCAACAAAACCAACATCCTTGCATCCTATTACATCTCTCCACTCCCGACGTCGTTAAGGTTCATGCGTGGAGCATCTCGCAAAGAGAAATCCAAACAAGGAACCCCTCCACACACTACTACTTAACTTTGTCGATCATGGAGGTCCGTTATTTTTGAATATGCAACCGGGATAATCCTATCCCCTTCTTTCACCAAAATGTGGTCTGAACTCCTGTCTCTAAATAGGAGCCATACCACCAAGTGCTCGTACTAACTCTAAGTCCTTGCGCAATCAATAATGAGCTTAAATTCATAGCTCAACAATAAAGCCTACGGGCCTTAAATCATATCTATAAGGTCGCTATCATGATAATGAAACCTCTACTCATTGAAGTTCCATCTACCCATAACAATAAAGGCGAACTCAACCCATATCCAGGTGAGATATCGCAACAACAACCTGTTCCACCCTGGAACTGCAGACACGATAGTGTTGCCATCCTTAGCCTGCTATCGCTCCGATAATACCATAATGTATTATACTCACCATATTACCATACTCGTATAATACATATAAAATAAATATCACAAGCCAAATACATATACAAAATATAAACACCCGCCTTTATAGCGAATGAAGGAAAATAAAATTCCGCTATCGCGAAAAACACACAGGCCTACATTATATAATGTTATCGAGATCACCACAAAACTCAAATTACACACACGAGTCTAGGGCTAACGAAACACCGTGACTTTATCTAGCCACGCTGCTTACCAAAATTTCTTAACTCTATGCCCCATCTAGGCATCCTAATCTTGTCCTTTATTCCTATCGGGAAAGGACACCCGTACGGCTCTTCACTCCACGTCACTATTTTCATCACTGGACTTCCTGACCATGATAAAATTATCAGCACCATCTGACTCTATAACCTCCCCCCTTACAATCATCTTATTAGTCCTCTTAACTTCTTCGTTAAAAGGAAACTCCACTACCGGTTTCAACAACCCTATTTCAACAATTCTCCCCATATGGATGTCCACCCATGGGGAACATAAACACACCCACATTCTCTGTAAGTGTTAGCAACACTTTTCTAATGAGCCTATCATTCCTCGAAAGGACTCATTATTCATTGTACCTACCTCACCTCGGTACAAGGTTCACTTCTCCATAATACTCCTTATTCACTGTCGGCCTCTGGCCGATTCCTTATGTGAATAATCCAAAACTGAATTCTTCTCATTCCTACTAAATAATGGGGACCCACGGTTAAAACTAGCTGTAAGATCCCTTTCCAACCCTTACTTCACTGGGAAATTCAACTTTAGTACCACATCCTACTACAACGGTACTGCGATACTCATAACTACTATACTTTAGTAGTCGTTGCACCAATCCTTAACAATCGCTATAAGGGGAGTGACCTCTATGGAGGTCCTAGTCCCCCATCTTCACGTACATTTCCATTTGAGCCCTGCCTCCTGCTTCCCTCATCACGTCCCTCCTTGGTCGCCCTTCCTCGATCGACACACAAACCTAGAACGAGCGCGCAAAAGAGTTTTATAATCTCATACTATAGCAGGAGAATGAAATCTCACAAAAGAAATCAATAATTCTAATCCCGAGGCTCTATATCAAATCGAGAGCCACGCTGAAAGCGTAGTACGTCCGCACAGATTCCTAAGGACACTAGAACTTGATGCGCTGATACCATCTGTGACACTCCACCTAATAAAATACCAGGCGATCACTCCTATATCAAATTAAAACAGGAGTCTCATATGGATCATTCTTAACATCACTATCGAAAACCAATTTAATTACTAATAACCTATTAGGCTGGCGTCAAAATTTTACTTAACTACTCTTTTTAAACAATTAAAATTAAAAAATTCACACAGTTTATGTAAATGAAACTGAAATGAGATAAAATACTCGAACACTCGGTTCAAATATGATACAACCATATCGAATACCGCACTAAAAGGCGAAAAGGAATAAATAAATGCAATTGGGCCATTGGCCCGAATGTTTATACAGTACCTCCTATCTAGATCACAATGGTAGAGGCGTCTATCGAGAACCTGCATGCATCCACAGCTACTGCAGCCGCCGTCTGACTCGAAGGAAGTGTCATCCAGGTGTCCCTATGTCTGGACACCTATATATATATATATATATATATATATATATATATATATATATATATATATATATATATATATATATATATATATATATAGCAAGAGAGGGAAAAGTAGATAAATGGGTCAGAGCCCGAGTTGTGAAAATATTTAGCAAGTGCATAAATGCCTTATTTTTAGAAAAAGGTTTTATCTCATATTTAAATTGGTATCGCACTCCCATAAGATACTCCTCACCTCTCTTCTAATAGTGCACACCTAACGCACTTATCTAGAACATTCTAGTTAAGCTACCCCGCCTAACTAATCTAATTCACCCGTCTACTAGAAACCTCTACAACCCGAGTACTAAGGGTTAAACTTTTCTCCATTCTCAACACTGCGCTAAGTTCGTGCGTGGGGTGTCTCGCGAAGCGAAATTCAAATAAGGAACCCCTTGATACACTACTACTTGGCAGGGTTAATGGTATAGATCCATTAGACACATAGTACAAAACTAATATATAAATACATATTTATATAAGAATACACATATTATATTCATTCTTATATACATCTTACCATATACCTCCGGATAATATCTCCCGTACTGAGGTTTACTGTATATTCATCTGTTATATACATATCATATTACACATCCGGATATATCTCCCGAAATGAGAAGTCATTTATAAAATATTTACCAATTCCGTTTTCATTTTTCTTTTTATCTCAGAACTTTCCATTTCCTTTCTTATATCCAGGAAATGTATTTAAAAGCCAATTTTATTATCATAAAAATGCTTTTCCGTTTCATAACATCCCATTTCCCTTCTTCTATCCAGGAAATGTATTTAAAGCCATTTTATTATCATAAAATGCTTTAACCTCAATAATGTCCCACATTATTGAAAATAGTAATATTACATATCATATAACGCGTTCTAAGACCGCCCGTCTGGGTTTCCCCACTGAGCGCGCCCCTAAATGGCTATCATCTTCCAGGACCTATCACCAAGGCACCCTGGGAGCCTAACGAAAGGTCGGGAAGCGTCCATATGCATGCGGGAGAGTCATAACCACACCCCAATTACCTCACCATCACAGAAAAACATACAATAATCGCTCATATGGCCTAGGACTAAATCCACCCTGCATTCATTAGCCAGGGGGCTTCACCTCACGTGCGAACTTTCCTTATGATAGAATTTTGAGAGGTGTGTATACATAAATTATCATTTATGAAAATCATTTCTTTTCCATTTTGAAAACATTCATATTTTACATTCTCAAAATCATTTATTCTCAATGATTAAGTACCCACTTTATAAGGTACATTCTTATTCACATAGTCACATTTTATATATACTTTAATCACATAGTATACATGCTATATATTCCTCCTCGGATATATATATAAATGGCCATAATTTCCAATCACGTCTAACGATGACCAATAATCCCAAAGATTCTCTCAAAGAATCATAATCATGCATTCATATATGCATGATACTATACCCAAAGTATTTCCTCACTTTTATAACTAATAAATACTTTAATCATCTCTAAGGTTTTATTGGATATCTCCAATTATAACACTCCACACTAAGTGAATATATATCTATACTCCCAATTTATCCTAATTATCTCATAGGATATACTCAATCCACAATCGATTATAATTATGTTTCCTACACGCATAATTATATAGACCTAAATGCCCACTGAAATATCCCCGGGGATTATCCTTCCCCGAACAACTTAAATTTAGTGGGTTATGGATTTCATTTCCATGAACCCAAGGACTGCATCTCGTCTATGTAATCGCCTAGAGGTCCCCACCCTAACTTAGGAACTCTAAACCTTCAAATTCTATAATTATTTTATTTTTCTCAAAAATATAGTTTAAGGGTTATACATTTAAAACCCTCACTTTTCCCTCCTAAATTCCCTTAATTAGAGGACCATATAGTCCTAAAAGGTCCCTTATGTTATCTCGTAATTAACCTCGAATCCATTAGAATTGGAATTCATCCCATCCAATTAACCCTAGGAGAAATTGCCTAACTTTCAGAAGGGGTCGATCGATCGACCATTGGCCATCGATCGATCGATGGCTCGATCGATCGATCCCCCATGCTCGATCGATCGATCATGGCTGGCAGATTCTTCTCCGAGAAGCTGTTTCGGCAATTAAAGCTTCTACCAAGCTTTTGTCACCTCTCTCGACATCCTACAACCTCAACCAACTACAAATACACATATAATAAGGGTTCTAAACGTCCTAGAACCCGAAATCACCAATTAATTTCGATTAAATCCTAAGTTCCTCGAATTGAAATATTATTGGGGTTTATTCATTTTAACTCCCGAAAACCCGTTTTATCCACGAAAGCCCAACCCAAAATCTTTAGGGTTTGTTTATACCAACATTGATATGAGATATTTATGCTCAAAAATAAATAATGCAAGTAAACACTTGCCTCGTAAATAAAATCCTACGATCCCGAATCGAGTCAGACGGAGTTTGGCCCGAGATCTCCCTTTTCTCTCCTCTTTCTTCCTTCCTCTCTCGCTTCTCTCTTTTCTTTCTCTTTTCTTCCCCTCTCCCTCCTTATATAAGGATAAAAGGTTTTATACCCTTAAAAAACCCAAAAACGACTCGTTTAGTCAATTACGAGCCCGTTTAACTCTGAAATTCCCCGAAACTCAATTTCGACAATCGGACACTCTTTTCCAACTATCTCGGCCATTCTGAGACTCATGGCGCAGTCAAAATTTCCATCCGAGGTACTTGACCGCAAATCACTATTTCAACCCAAAATAAAGAAACGCGGTATTCCCATTAAAATATCATCTTCGGTCGCTTTACCCAACGGCGACATATAATTAAAATACTCCAATTTATTTGCTTAATTCCAGAAGTAAATATTTCAAATCAACAGTCATAAAATCCTTGAAAATCCCAAGAATTACTATTCCAGGAAATTCCCCAAATTCCAATTTATACTCAATTATGGAATTTAATTATCTCCAAAAGGACAGGTTGTTACAGTAGGATGTGTTAAAGTTTTAATCAAAATAACCTCCACATTAACGTATTAAAATAGATCAAAAACATTAATTTGGGTATGAATTTTATTTTCATTTTTATTTGGGTAAGTTTTACATAACGCATAAGGGGGGGAGTATGTAACAACCCTCGCTTATGAGAGACTATTTTATATTTGCTTACTATGAGAAGTAATTATATATAAGATGTTGGAATATGGAGTAAGTATTAATTTAAGGAAGAAAAGTTAATATTTACTAACTTGTTGTATATTTACTATATGAGTATGTAAATATCCTCATGATAAGTTTTATAGTGTCATTAGATTTAAAATGGATCATAAATTGTCCAAATGATAATTTGGAGGCCGTAGTTGATTCTGGAACGTGCGAGATAGTCAAATTGTGTGCCATATTGTATTTTTATGTTTTGGGCACTTTTGACTGGTTTTAGCATACATGTGTAGTTGTGAACCATTTTAATGTGGTATTTATCACTTAAGTTGTAAATTGTATACTAAAGGCACGATTTATGTCTTGATTAAGTCACTATTCCCTTAAGTGTCTTCCTAAACCTAGAGAGAAGAGAGGGTTAGAGAAAGAGTAGAGAAAAGAAAAGAGATTGAAGATTGAGGAGGGATTCTTGCTTCTACACAAAGAAAATTTGCAATTGCTAGATTGAGGCAAGTTTTCTACTTGCTATAATGTGTTTTAAGATGAATGATTAGTGTTGATAGTTATGTATTGATTTTGGTTTATCAAGTTAGGGTTTTGTTGGGTATTATGAGCTCTAAATTCATTTGAGGTTGATTGGGATGATCATTGATATAAATGATGGTAGATAGATGTATTTATGATGCATTAGTTGTAGTAAATGATTTTGGTTTGAAAGGATTTGAGTTGGGGAAATTTTAGGAGTCCAAGACTCCATAGCCAAACTTGGCAAAATCGCAGGGGCGAATCGATTCGCATAGGGCAGTTTTCCAGGTCTGGATACCCGAATCGATTCAGGCTAAGGCCGAATCGATTCAGAAATTACAGAAAGTGGGATATGTCATCCGAACCGATTCGCTTTCAGAGCGAATCGATTCGCCAGGGCGAATAGATTCGGCCCGTAGGGCGAATCGATTCGGTTCCTGCAGATTTGAGTCATCTTCTTTATTTAACTTTTATCCCTTTTTCTTTAGGATTAGTATGTAGGAACCTTCACTTATGAAGTAAATATAGGGTCCTAGAGTATTAGGTGAGTTGGTCGCCACCCTAGCCTAGAATGGGATCATCTAGGGTTCATTCCCGGGGTGCTCAAAGTGATGCTAAGGCATTACTTTTCGTTTGTAACTATTAGGAGTCTAGGAAAATACTCGGTTGTGTTTGGATACCTTAGATGTTAATTTGAGGTATGCCGGTTGATGATAGAGCCCAAAAGGGGACTTGGGAGTTCCAATAATCCTTGAGGTTGTGATGATAATACAATGCACGTGTAGTTCGGTTAACCATAACGCATATAATAAAATGTAAATGGATAAAGTAAATGATAATTTACTAAATCATGTAATGATAATTAATAAAATGGACGATACACACCTCTCTAAATGCCATCTTAAGGGAAGTTCGTACGAGAGGTGAAGCCCCCTGGCTAATGAATGCAGGGTGGATATAGTCCTAGGCCATATGAGCGCTTGTTTTATATTTTCTGCGATGGGTAGGTAATTCCGGGTGTGGTTATGACTACCCCGCAGGCATATGGCCGCTTTCCGACGTTTCGATAGGATCCCAGGTTGTCTTATGATAGGCCCTAGAAGATGATGGTTATTTAGGTGCGCGCACAGTGGAGAAACCCGAACGGGCGGTCTTAGAATAGTTGTATATATATACTTATAACTATTCTATCATCAAGTTGGATTTGATGGATACTAAAGCCATAAAGAGCTAAACGAAATTCCATAAAGAGAAAAGTACATGCCACAAAGGGCATACAATTGTGATACGTGCCACAAAGAGCACACGATAAAATTTGTATTCCTGATAAGGAATGGAATGATGAAAAATGAAAATGATGAAAGAGGAAAAAGGTTTATAATTATTCTTATTCTCTTAAATAACAGAATTTTTCTTTATAACCATTTAATTGTCTTAGTTCATTATGTGATGTTAGCATGCTAGAATATCATCTTTATTACCCATGTTTAACCATGCATAACTATCATACTTTTCATTTGTCTGGTGATCACATTAAACCGGTCTCTGACCGGTTATTCTTTCTTGTTGTGCATATATATTATATCTGCTCAGGTGCTCCACCGCAAGGTCGCCCGTAATGACCTCCCCATTCCAGTGTCTTTTGAGGAGCCGTGACATTTTGCGGATATCACGGGATATTTTGTGTAGACGCCTTCATTGTTGTTTTCTAGTTTATGATCGGGTCTTTATTCAGGCATGTGGCCCAAACTGTTGTAATTGTATAATGAATGTAATATGTAACTCTGGGAACTTATTGTACATTGTATGAATTCTATTGACCGACTTTATATTCGGGCCTTTATTTTTGTGTTGATGTAGTTGTATATATATATACTTTTGGGGTTCCCACCTTCTTTTCTGTTATGGGTTGTTGATAATGTTCTCTTTAAATTACAAAACGAAAATTTTTGACAACCCGTTTTCTGAAATATTGTGTGGTTATCCCGTATACTCTTTATGTTGTTTCGATGCTGAGAATGATTCCATCCATGATTCCTGTATTATTGGAGTATCGGCCTGGCCACCCCTTATTTCGGATACCGGGTTGTCACAATTAATTAGAAAAAATACATTTTAATCAAATTACGCAAGTGAAGTAATTTAATGTGACTAGAAAATAATTGTGACTATTAAATATTAATCGAGAGATAGATACTGATTAATATCACATTATGATATTTACTAAGCGCGTAGAGTAAATAATTGATAATTATGATTATATGACATAGCGAGTGATATGTGCGTATTTTATTTTATTTCACTGGGAGTCACGTGTAGACTATTTTGAGATCATAAATGAGAAATATATTTTAAGTGACTTGGATGATAATTTAGAGGCCATGAATGATTCTGGATGGGTCGAAATAGTTGGAATAGTGAACCAGGGAGTATAGTTTGGGTCACGGGCCAATTTTGGACCAAACCGGCACTTATTAAGGGCGTTTCGATAATTTTTCATAAAGAGTTTAAGGGACCTAAGAAATTTAGAGACATATATCTGATATTTAGAGATTGGGATTAGGGATCATAACACAAAAGGTTAGAGAGGTCTTAGAGAAAAGAGAGAACCATTTTCCCAAAGCCTAAGAAGAGGATTGTGAAGGTGGTGAAGGGTTTCTTGCACCTCGAGGCAATTGGTAAGAAAGATTGGAGCATAAAAAATCAATCATCAATAAGGAATCAAGAAATCGGATCAATCAATCTAAGGCAAGTGTTTATTGCAAATCGAATTGATGTTATAATACACATGTGTAGGGATTTCATGATTTTAATTGATTCTATTTAGAATCTTTGATTAAAAGTATCAATTGATCACATGTTTCGCTAGAATTGGATGTAGTTAATGTTTATATCTGTAGAGAATCATAAATCAGAGGAGTTTTGATTATTACTACGGATTTTAATATGGGTTTTAAATTAAATGAAAGGGATGAGCAAAAAACTGATTTATAAAAGAGTTTTAGGAGTTGATTCATTCTTGATTGATTTTGGTGAAGTTTTAATGTGTTTGAAACAGTAAGAATCATCCGAACTCATATGGAAATTGTTAAGAATAATCGAATGCGAATTTGGTGAAGAATTATGTGGTTTGAATGAATCATATGGTGTAAACGCTGCTGCAAAATAGAGAGAAGAAGTTGCAGAAAAATGGACCGGTCCGATCCTGGGAAGCCGGATCGATTAGGTGCTCTGAAATTTTAAAATTTCCTTTTTTCTCTTGTATTCCTGAATGGATATGGTGGAACATCCTTAGGCACCTGTGAAAATAATATTGGGAGACTTATTATGTTACATTCGGCCTATGATGGGAGTAGGATTTCATCTTAAAGAGAGAATTAAGACGGGAATGAGATTGGGTATAGTTATTCGTAATTAATCTGAGAGATGGATAAAGAATTATGGGAATCTATCGAAACTATGTATATTAGTAAGTTAAGGATGGTAACTACTGAATTTATATAACAAAGGGGTAACTAGGACCCTAGAGTTGTGTGAACACTCCAATATATGATAGTGAGATAAATCGTAAAGTAAATAGTAAAAATGAAAAATAAGAATAATTAATTCAAATTTAGGAACATAAATATTTTAAGTTACAAATTCACCCATCTTTGCATTTTAACTCCCGAAATTCTTAAATTGCTCGTTTTAATCCGGAATTCAACCAATTTCAGAGAGAACTTTATTTTGCCTAGATAAACATTTAAAAATAATTTTCAGGCCCATAAAGTTTGGAACATTACGATTTCACCCATTCAGGTTATTAAAATTGTATTTTTAACCTAAATTTTATTAAAACTTTCATTTTTCTTTTATTTTATGAAAACGACTCTAAAAGCTCATTATTTGTAATACAAAGGGTCTAACTAGGTCTAAATTTAGGCATAATTCATACTAAATAATGCACTCATCAAATATCCCCAAACCTAAACTTTGCTAGTCTTCGAGCAAAAATAAAAATTTAAAAATCTAACTCACTTTCGTAAGAATCACGATTGCACTTAGCATGTGCAACAAGCCGTTAAATCCCTAGGTTACCCTAGTGGATGAGCTTTGTCTCACGAGGATTTGCAGTGAATATACCCACAAAATTCAAAAACTTGACTTAATACAAATGATTCAAAAGTAATATAACCAAGTTTGAATGCAAACTTCATAAATATAGTAGAACTTCACTTTTCAATCTCAACTTATCGTGTGTGTGTGCATATAGCCAACATAACCGTCCATTTCAAAAGATTTTATCGTTACATTTCTTATCCAAAAGTTCATTTTGATTCAAAATCTCACAGAATGCACTCAAAATCGAACATTCGGAAATGGGTTATTTTCTCTTGGTATATGTGAGTAAAAGAGTAAATTGACGTGAACAACTTTCACATATACATGACAAAAACGGACTTTTTTATATTGGATGAATATGATCTCATAAATGGAAAATCGATTACTTATTGAAAACGTTGAATCACACAAATAATAATATTCATCTTCTCTTCACGCTATAACTAACTTCACTTAAGATCAATTAGGACTTTCTTTGGTTCTATTGTAGGCTCGGGTTTGGCTAGAAAGAATGATTTTTTTTGGAATTCAAAATTTTTGAGAATATAGATGTTTTTCGGTATGTTAATTTTTTGTCACCCCCATTTTTCTTCTCTCTTTACTTTTCCTTTTCGACTCACATTTTTTTTCATCTTTTGTTTTTCTTTCTTTATTTTTTTTCACACAACATTCTTTTGCAAACTTTTTTTTGGCTTTTTTTTTTCAACTGTAATTTCACCCTAGTATTCTTAGAAAATGGGTGTGGCTTCTTTTTATGAGCTTTAGACTCCGAGTTGGAGTTATCTAGGATAATGAGTTTTCAACCAAAAGACATATTTTCTTTTTGGTTCAAATGGGCTTGCAACGGAATAGTGAAAAAATATTGGAGTTTAGGCTTAATTTTGGACTTTCAAATGATGGCCTAATCTTATTTCTTAAGTTTCGTTGAGTTGATTTGTATCTCATGACGACTTACTAAGACTTCTAGTGCTTAAGATTCACATTTTAACCTTTTGTTTTCAGTAATTGAACAAAACAAAGATTTGAGATCATCAACGAATTTATTATCGTAGGAAAGTTTGAGTTATTTTAACTCGGATTGATTTAAATATCTCGAAAATGATGAATAACACAAAATCTCACCGGGTTAAAATCTTCACATTTATTCGTTAAGCATATTAATTTTCACCTCAATATCCATTTTTGATTATATTATATAGTTAATGGGTAATTTTTTTTACATGTTGAGAGATCCATGAATTAATTCTAAATAGAAATCGTTTCAAAACTCAATTATATTGAAAATCTTTTTGGATTTTTGAAATTTTTTTGATTTTATTTTTCAAAAATACCATCCTTATTTGTTGCCCAGATTATACTCAAGAGGGGGGGGGGGGGGGGGGAGGGGGGGGGGGGGGGGGGAAGTGAATTGAGTTTAGGAAATTTCTAGCCAAATTAAAATTTCAGAAAAATATTTAATTTACAACACCGTTATAATATTCAGATTAATAAATCTATAAAGATTAAAATAAAAAATATCAAATAAATGCAACCAATTAATTTAGACAAGCTAAAATGCAGATTTTAACACACCACAAATATTAAATTAATTTTCATATTTAATTTAAATTAATATTTTGAAAATAATTTGTTAATTCGAAAATAATTATTTTAACCTTATAATAAATTTACCAATTTTCGGAATTAATTTATTTGCAAATTAGTGCGTTGAAAATATGAACTTAAGCAAGCACAAATAAAATATGCAAATAAAATGCAGGAAATAAATGACACCATATTTTAACGTGGTTTGGCCAAAACTCGACCTACGTCCACGCGCCTAGAGCTTCCGACTCCCTTACGATTCACTTGATGGGGAGGATGTCCACTTGAAGGGTAGGATCAAACCACTGCATACAACTGTTTGCAAGCTGAAACCGAGCTTCAAGCACCGTGGCCCACTTGCGAGTAGGAACCAATCACCGGTACAACAATCCGAAGCTTCAACAATGCTTCAAACAAATCTGAATATTTTTGGTATAATGTAGAATAATGAAACTCTCCAAAAATATAATTTATGTGACACCCCGACTAATTAAATACCGGGTAGCTACTCCTTTATTCAAATTAATACAAAATGTCAAGCTGGTTGAGTTTATAGCATCACTGTCGAAAACGATTTAACAATTACAAGCCACCTAATATTTAAAAAGTGAGTTGTCAATTTTAATTAAATCCGATTAACATACAACCAATTAAATTATGAAATACTAATACCACAACCACATTACAGTCGCAATAGAACACAATGTAATAAACTAAATCTGGAGGAATACTCCTCACAATAATCCGAATACTGAATTAATCCAAATACACAGCCTGAATAATTAATTAATTACATCCACAACTGAATTAAAACTGAATAAATAAATTGTCTCTAAGAGAAAAGGGGTGACATGCCCTACAGATAAATAAGTCTGGAATAGAATCAAGGTAGAAAGTGGAGGCGTCTATAATCGAGGTCCTGTAAGTTTCACAGCAGCTACAGCACATCACTGGAATGGAACTTCCTAAACTGGGTGTCCTTGTGGCTGGGCACCTAAAAGGTTTTTACAAGAAAATAGATTTTAAAGCAAACGGATCAGATCCCGATAGTGAAAACAGTTTAAAATACAACAAGTGTTCAATATCATTACTCAATGAATATAAAATACATGATAGTGCGTTCACTCACATGAGTTCCTCACCTCTCAACTAATTGTGCACTCCTATCGTACCCGTACCCATTCTAGTTATTTCACTATCTAACTAGTCCAATCCGTAACCTGACATTACTTTACATTTCAAAGTTTGATTCCCAACATCTTAATATAAACCGAACTTTTACTGTTATTACTCATCATTAGTTATAATAATTTATAAGAATTTCTCCATCTTTAATCTTACTAAAAATGTTACGATCAATCACACTTACATTTATAATGACAGTTCATTTCATTTATCAGTATATTAATCTCATCATAAATATACAATACTGGCACCCCGAGACTAATCTGCGGTGCACACATACCCTGCTATCAAATCCCGGTACATCACGTACATTAGGATCACGTATTCCAAATCACTCAGGAATCGTCTCAATAAGTAACAATCACACACAATAAAGGCGAACATAGTTCAGATCACATGGGCCACGCACATACCTACGCTCCCATGATCAGCTAACTTATTAACGCCCCAATAAGTCATTCTCTGACCTATGTCATCGAGGTACCAATCTAAATCCCCCCATAGGCACACAAAGATTAGATGGCCCTTAACGAACGCCGACCTCCCGTGATAGAAAGTATGGTAGGTATGTTATACACAGATAAACACATATACTAAGCATTCACACATCTTAGATATCTTATAATATCAATAGAGGTACATTTTACATTCCTATACCGTCATTAAATGTTACACGTTTACAAATCTCCGAATAATATACATTAAAAGTTGTCAACCCTTCTCACGTCGTAATTTTAGGTACTTATTTCCTAACCCATAAATGTCATTCGGTTTCTACAAAATTCTAAGTTTTAATCCTCAACGTACTCCAATCTCACAACTATACCCACTCGTCAACAAGGGAAGGTTAACACTCGATTAAAATAAGTCTACTGGAAGTTCGAAATAAAATCAGGCCTAAAAAGACCATTCTGTCAACTCGTTAGAAATCTCGTTCGAACGAGTGTCGTTCGAACAAATGGCTTCGAATGAACTACCAACTCGTTAGAAGGAGTACTGTCATCTCGTTAGAAGCTCGTTCGAACGACCTGGGTTGGTCTTCTAACGAGATGGCAGAGTACGCCCATAAATTTTCCAACTCGTTTTTCTTCATTTTTCTCTTCTCTAATTCCATTCTAAAATCATCCCAATAACGTTTTAATATTTTTAAACTATTCTAAGTCATCCTAGATCACTCCTTAACATATTATTGGGGTCAAATCTTACTAATCATCATGCAATAATCATAAATCCCCAATTTTTACCCCAAACCCTATGAACATAAACCCAGAATTTAATTGCACCTAAATACTCATCATAAATCCGTTTTTAAATCATCAAAGTTAAGTTTTAGGGTACCAATTTTGTCCATAAACATTCTACATGCAATCCCTAACCAAACTTTAGAGTTTCTATATTAATCGCTTTAGGTTTTCATCGAAACTTTCAAAGCATAAGGTTTCTACACTAAACATGGAGGAAATATTCATTGCAATTAATGACATAAAATCACTTGCCTTAAATCCGATGTTCTGATTCATTGTTGATGATCAAGGTTGGTTCTTTCTTCTTTTCGGTCACAAATTCCACTCAAAATGATGGTGGGGAGATGGTTTGGCTTTGGTCTTCCTTTAACCTCTCTTCTAACTGCTCTAAAAAACCTCCGTAGCCCACTCTCTCACTTGTTGGATGATAATGGCCTTAGTGGCCCTTTTAATAATATCTAAATGACCTCAAAAATTCGTGGGTTTTAATCCTTTAATTTTTAAAATGACCAAGATACCCTTCTAGGTTGCCGGTTTGGCCTAAAAATGCCCCGGGACCCAAACTAAACTCCCGACTAGTGTTTTCTGACTATTTCAGCCCTTCTGGACACGTTGGCGCACTCAAAATGACCATTCGATTGATAAAAATATAATTTAATTTTTAATCTAATAAATTTCATTCCTGACGCAACTGACACGCGCGTCCCAACTAAATTTCCCAAATTGTCGTATTTCTGCCTCATGACAATTTTAATATTTTCAATATTCATATGATACCATATATACTCCATAATATTTAATTTTAACATCATAAACAAATACCAACTCACGTCCCGTTAGTATTTACATTCGGACTAATTCCCAATTAATTCTCATTTAATTCAATTCATCCATTAAATAAAAATCAATAAAATACGAGGTATTACAATATATATCTTGAGTTTCTTCTTCTTTAATAAGACTTCAATAAATGATGTTGATGTAGGCTCAAATCTTCTTCTTCAATGATTGAGCAGATAAAATTAATTGCTCTCTTGAATGTGTAACTGAGTAGTAAAAATAAATGCTCTTAGTAAATTCACAAGCTCTTGATCATATTCTCATTGTTGTTATCTTCAATATATGTCTTAAAAAAATAGGTATTATATAGAACCATTGTGAGTATTAAATGCTCCTGATTTTCTGAGATGAGGATGGCTGAAAAAATGATCTCTGATTTTCCATTTGGCTTCTTAATAAAAATACAGCTGTTGTAGTATAAAAATGGACATCCTCAAAATGTAGGATTGAAATAGACTTTGACATATCTCAAAATAGTTCCTGCAAAGATATTAATCCAAAAGATAAAAATACAAAGTCTGATATATATAAATGGCAGTCATTTGGTGTGGACACAAATAAAGCTCTTGTCAAAAGATTTAAATCATTGTGTGTAAAACTGATATAAAAAAAATTATAATAAACATATTATTAACACTGTTAAAGAAATTAACAAATCTGAATGATGGATAAAATTATGTTGATATTGAGATAGCATCAAAAAGAGATTTTGTTCAAAACGTTAGATATGTCCGTATACAAGAGATTACGCCTTTATATTTCTTCCATGTAACAGTTTAATAGACAAAAGCCAAAATCTGACATTTTGCGTGGGGGGCCCGAAGCAGGTATACTGTTGAAATCTCGATTAAACCCAATGGTTCACAAATTACCGAAACATTGTACTAAGGTACGTCTAAACCTCACTAAAGATTACTGCTTATGTTAGCCGAAAGTCACCCATATAATTCTATGAGGTCAAATCAAGTAGAATGTCAAATAGAAAACTTGGCTAGCAGGTACAAACCAAAGGTCACTATCTTAACAGTAGGAAGATTTTAAGATCTTCGATCAACAACTTCTATATAGTTAAGTCTATATACAAAGGTATGGCCGCATAGTGTACTACTAGGTAAGGTTCTTAATATCCTACCAAATCATACAGGGGTCCGAGAGCCATTAACAGCAAATGGTTTAATATATTAAAACTCGTAAGGCAATATGCATGATAGATTGTAAAAGAGCAGATGGAACTAAGCATTATGAAACATGTATATTATGACAAGTAGCAAAAAAACTATATAGCATAATATATGTACAAACAAGAGAACATAGGCACACGACATAGGGCTGTTAAAAAAATGTAGGGCTGGAGGTAATTAAAGAAGGCTGACAAGCCTTTATAATAGGTGTGTAGAAACAGGTACTGAAAGTTTTTGTTTAGCAAAAAAAATGTTCTCAAATAATAAAACGTTCACAAGTAACGTTTGAAGGATTATTGTTCACATAATAAAATAATCTACTCAAAACTAATAAATAATCTTTATCAATTAGAGACACATATAAAAAGCTAGACAAAATTATGTACATAGTATATATAATAGAAGTTATGTAACAAAAGACATATAAAGTAAGATATATAAAGACACCTATTATATTGTGTATTATAGAGTAAAAAAGTCATCAATAATAATGAAGAAAATAAATATATAAACAAACGAAATAATAAAATAGTTACATATATAGTATAAATGATCACAAATAAATATAAAATATATATCTTGAATGTTTGGAATCATCAAAATCAATATATTATACTCAACTCAACTCAACAAAGCCTTTTCACTATTATTTGGGGTTGGCTACATGAATCCTATTTCTCCATTCCATTCTGTCCAGTGCAATATCTTCGGTTAAACCACATGATATCATGTCATTTTTATAATATCTCACAAAGTTAATTTAGGCCTACCTCTACCCCTTGTGTTACCATCAATACTAACTAAATCACTCTTCTTTACATGAGCATCCATTGGTCTACGCTTGACGTGTCCAAACCATCTAAGTCAATTTTCTCTCAATTTATCCTCTATAGGAGCCACTTTTACCGTTTCACGAATTTGTTCATTTTTAATTTTATCCTTTCGAGTTTTACCACAAATCCATCTTAGCATTCGCATATCCGCCACGCGCATTTTCTGCACATTTTATTTCTTGATTTCCCAACACTTTGTCCCATATAACATGGCAGGGCTAATGGTCGTCCTATAAAATTTCCCTTTTAACTTGAAAGGTATACGCCTATCACACAAAATGCCAGTAGCACTTCTCCACTTAATCCAGCCTACTCTAATCCTATGCGTAACATCATCACTAATATCTCTATCTTTTTGTATAATCGATCCTAAATAACGAAAGTGGTCATTTCTAGGTATTTCTTGACCCTCCAATTTCACCACATCTCCATTTGTCCTCTATTACTACTAAAATTACACTCCACATATTCTGTTTTAGTTCTGCTTATTTTAAATCCTCTTGTTTCTAAAGTTTCTCTCCATAATTCCAACCTAGCATTAATCCCCATCTTAGTCTCATCCACTAAAACAATATTATTTGCAAATAGCATACACCATGGCACCTCACCTTGTATTTGTCCAGTCAACTCATCCATAACAAGAGCAAAGAGATAAGGACTTAATGCTGAACCTTGGTGTAGCCCTACCATAATTGAAAATTCACTACTTTCTCCGGATGATGTTCTTACTATAGTCATCGCACCATCATACATATCCTTGATCACATCAATATATCTGCGAGTCACTCCTCTTTTATGTAGAACCCACCATATTATATCTCTGGGTATCCTATCATACGCCTTCTCCAAATCTATAAAAATCATATGAAGATCCTTCTTTTTCTCCTTATACCTCTCTATTAATCTCCTCAATAAATAGATTGCTTCTATTGTTGACCTCCCAGGCATAAACCCAAATTGATTCTCACATACTGTTGTCTTCAATCTCAATCTATATTCAATCACTCTCTCCCAAAGTTTCATTGTATGACTCCTTAACTTAATACCACGATAATTTGAACAACTTTGTATGTCCCCTTTATTTTTATAAATAGGTACTAAAATACATTTTCTTCATTCATCGGGCATCCTATTAGTCATTAAAATTCTATTAAATAATTTTGTAACCCATGATACTCCATCCTCCCCTAAGCACTTCCAAACCTCAATAGGGATACCATCCGGTCCTAAAGCCTTTCCTGTTTTCATTTTTTTTAGAGCAATCATGACCTCTGTTGTCCTAATTCTATGAAAAAATATATTTTCTCGAGTCTCCCTAAGTTCCTCTATATCTAATCTACTCCCATTATCTGCATTTAATAACCTCTCAAATAGTTTTTCCATCTTTCCATAATTTCATCATCTTTGACTAGGACTCTCGAATCATCACTTTTGATGCACTTAACGTTATTAAAATCTTTTGTTTTCCTATCCCTAAGTTTAGCAAGCTTATAAATACTTTTTTTTCCCTTCTTGTGTTCCTAATTTTGTATAAAGATCATCATACGCTTTTAACTTAGCATCTCTTACCACTTTCTTAACTTCCTTTTTAGTCCATTTATATTTCTCAAAATTCTCTTCATTTCTATTTGTTTGCCATGTTTTAAAGCACTCCCTTTTAATTTTTACTATATTCTGTACTTCTTCATTCCACCACCAAGTTTCTTTAGACTGTGGCCCTTTTCCTTTTGATTCTCCAAGAATTTCTTTTGATATTCTCTCCTAATGCATGTGGCCATCTTATTCCACATTATGTTAGTTTCTTCTTCACTATTCCATGTTGCTTCATTTAATACTTTATCTTTAAATAGTTCTAATTTCTCACCTTTTAAATTCACCACCTAGTTCGTGGGTTAATCTTCACTTTTCGCACTTGTGATTGATTTTTAATATTTATATCCAACACCATTATCCTATGTTGTGAGGTTAATCTCCCTCCCGGGATAACCTTACAATCTTTACACATTAATCAATCTCCTTTCCTAGTAATGAAAAAATCTATTTGGCTCTTATGCGTTCCACTTTTATAAGTTATTAAGTGTTCAAGCCTCTTTTTAAAACATGTATTTACTATTACAAAATCATAAGTCATCGCAAAATCTAAGATAGACTCTCCCCCGTCGTTCCTATCTCCAAAACCATACCCTCCACGCACTATCTCTTATCCTATACGATCTTCTCCTATATGACCATTAAAATCTCCACCTATATAGATTTTCTCACCTAGGGGTATTTCTTGAGTTAGTTCATCCATTTGTTCCCAAAATTGTACTTTAGTGTGCTCATCTAATCCTACTTGGGGTGCATAAGCACTAACAATATTAATTATGTTTTCACCTAATACCAATTTTACAAGTATAAGTCTATCACCTTTCCTAATAGCGGTTACGATATCGTCTTTAAAGCTTTTATCTACTATTATTCCAATTATGTTCTTATTTCTATGTTTTCCTGTATAATATAATTTAAATCCTGTATTTTCTATTTCTCTAGCTTTCTCTCCGACCCATTTAGTCTCTTGTAAACAAGCTATGTTAACTTTTCTTCTTATCATGGTATCTACTAACTCCATCCCTTTTCCAGTCATAGTCCATATGTTCCAAGTCGCTAACCCAAGTCTAGTATCTTGGACTAGCTTCTTTACCCGCACACGTCCAGCTTGTTGCATGAACCATTGCGTATTTATTGTCGCATTCGGGGGCCATTGCGACGCCCCTTGCCTATTTTTTGAGACACCCGGTGGCAGGCCCAACGCCCCTTGCCTATTTTTCGAGACACCCGGTGGTAGGCGCAATGCATCGCTTAAGGGGAATGCCCTAGCATTAGCACGTATATTCATAGGATTCATGTTCATAAGGATCTGACAAAGTTTTACGCTGGCTGTCAACTACCTAACGCAACCCTCCTCCTTTTTTCGGGGTTGGGACCGACAGTGTCAAAAAAATAAGAAATTAAGCACGACACAGGCGGAGTTAATCAATATATTATATAAAACTAAAATATATATTAATTAATATTAAATTAATTAAATATTAATTAAAGGGTTAAATACATTTTCGTTTAACAATCTCTCCCTTTTGGGGATGACAAACAATGATTCACACTAATTCATAAAATGATATAAATTAAGCCCAAATGAGTGAATCATCCATACTCATCCCCCTTTTGACATTATCAAAAATATTTTCAATTTAGATCGAGTGTCATTAGGTAAAAGTGCGAAGTACCCCCTATCAAAAATAATTCGTGCATGGGATATAACCATAAATCGCAAGAAGCATAAAATTTTCGATACGCACATGTGTCATCATATATTCATCATAAATTTATCTTAGCATGTATTCAATTTTATAGATAGACAATAATTATCAAATAATGCACAAGTCACCAAAATGATAAATAATAAATGATAAATGATCAAATTTTCAAATGCATCAATGATAAATGATACCAATTGTTCTAGGTCGCACACTTTTTACACATATATAGAATTCATAACTCAATGTTCTCAAATAATTTGAATTAAGCGCATATCATGAGTTAGAATGTAGCGGCATAAATATAGCGATAAAAAAATACTATTTTGTTCATGCTTTTCCGTTTTAAGATTCTCGAAACCATCAATAATATTGCAATATTCATAAAAATACATAAAATTCAAGATCAAGCTATTTTTCAATGAATAAATTTTTACAAATATTTTTCCACAAATAATTTCTAATAACATTTATCTCCCCCTACGAGATACCAATGAAGGCAAATATGCATATAATAAATATGGTGCATCTTTTCACGAGATAAAATATTTTCAATATGAAATCATTAAAATCATGTTCAACAGATCTCAATACATTCACAAATAAAAAAAAATTCAATAATCATGTGATCTTTCAATTCAAACATACATAACACAAATATTACTATCTTTCAAATACTACTATTCTCACAAAATTGATTATCCCCATTTAATTCATGATTATTTTTAAAAATAACATCACTATACCGTTTGTTTACCTCTTTCCAATTGATACATTTTGGTGGACAAATAGTAATTTCAGGGGTTGGATTCTTATCCATACGTTCATTAATTTTTAAAATGAATACTGACACATCTGACTCAAATTGAAATACTTATTCATCTAAATTTTTAGTAATTTGTAAAAACACGCCCACATGATCAATTGAGGAATATGAGAAAGATAACGGGATAACAATATGAGGATCACCCATTGTAATTTACAATGCATGATTTTTTTTAATAATATATATATTTAGAATGAAAAAGCAATTATAATTGACTCAAAATCTAATTAGACAGCGCATACTCTTTGACAAAGGAGAATTTAAAAGAGAACCAACTACGGTTATCCTCTCAAATCCCGTTTTTTCCTCTAGGTAGGTGGTCGGTACGAAGACTCATTAAAAACTACCAATCCTAGATAAGGTAAAACGGAATCGATTTGATAAGTTCGTGTTGGAGTAGCTTTTAATTCTAGCCTCGTTAAGAGTTTTGTCCTTAAGTCAATTTATGCAACGTTCTAAATTAAGTGTGAAATTAAACAACGTAAGAGCATGCAAAAAGGTGCCTCCGGCGTGGACTTTTTATGGTCACTTGCTTACACCGACCGAAGTTTAAGTTGACGTCGATCGGGAGAAAAATTTGCCTATGTTTCAGTCGTCGCCGAGAGTTCCTTGTGCTCGTGGCAAGATTGAATTTTTGGATTTTTTTTTGAATTTTTGGATTTTTTAATGGACTACTGACTAAAAAAACGAATATGGAAATTTCCAGAATTTTTTTTCAATTTTTTCGTATTTTAGGATAAATTAGTGCAAAAAGTAAAAAAAAAAAAAAAACTAGTCCGAAAGTCACAATTCTTAAAAAAAAAATCGAACAAATCCCCGATAACGATGCTAAAAACTTGTTTGTCAATTTATAAAATACCACAAGTGCACTGGCTATTATAGAATAGCGAGTGTAATTACGGGTCGAACCCACAGAGATTTGTCAACTTTTCGTTCAAAGTAATTATGATTGTCCAACTAGACTAAATGGTTTTAAAGATGAGATGTAATATTAAACTAAGTTAACACAAATAAAAAGTGTGATTACGAACGATATAATTAAGTGAGCGTGAAAACTAGGACGTTGGATCCATTTATCACATTTAAATAATATTATGTAATAATTTAAACTCGTCATTCCCAATTTTATAACTCAAATTAAACCGACTCTCGTCGTATTTAATTCGGAAGATAACACGGTTAAGTTCACAATAAAATTTAACACCTCTAAAGTTAGACCCCTAAAATCCATATTCCCTTAGAAAATACAAGTTTTAAAGTTCGCATATGTATTTAAGCATGGACTATCAAAACAATCAAAGTGTAAGCATAATCCATCAAAAATTACCATTTTTAAATTTCAAAACTTGATTTGACAAAACAATCTTGATGTTTTAAAACACACTCTCGTGTCGTCTTAAAATGAATACCGAATTTTTAAAACTTTTAGAACATGTCGGGAAATAAAGAGGAATTTAAACTATCCACAATATTAATCAAACATAATAAACTTCACCTAGTCCTAGTAAAGAAATTAAGGTAGCATCACTGAAGAAAAAATATAAATTCAAGAATGAATATTAATTCTCATTAATGAAATAATCTTACAAAATTAATAGAGTCTTACAATTGATGTTGATAAAACTTCTCCCACAAAATAATTCTTGGCCCTCAATCAAAATATACTCTCAAAATAAAGGAACCAAAACTCTCTCTAAAATTCTCTCCCCAAAATAATGAGCCAAAGGGTGTTATTTATAAGCTTAGGAATGAAGTGTTTGAGTTGGAGTGAAACTCTCTTTGATTGGTTGTATTTGAGTTGATAATTATCCCACAGAGTCTTGAGAAGAGTTGGAGATAATTTAGAAGTCTTTTTTTTAAAAAAAATAATCACCCCCAATTTTGGCACTATTCACGTCACCATTCACATCACCATTCACATCACTATATTTAATCGCATTTTTGACCTCAAAAACTTCAAAATCTCATTTTCGTCCAAACTTCAAAGTTGTGAGTCTTGTTAAGATCTTTTCGAAAAGTTATGGCACGGCTTCAATGGTCACTCGGGGATTTTATAAAAAAATATTTAGTACAGTTGTGTCAACCGTGTCAAGTCGTGTCGTATCGCGACATATCGTAACAATTTTTGCATAATGACTCCGGGGTACCTGTAAAAATGTAAAATAAAAATAATTAATACAAATTTAGGAACATAAATATTCTAAAAATTATAGAATTATCCCTCTTTGCATTTTAGCCCCCGAAATTCATAAATTGCTCGTTTTAACCTGGAATTCAACCAAATTTTAGAGAGAACTTTAGTTTGCCTAGATAAACATTTAAAATTTATTTTCAGGCCCATAAAATTTGGAACATTACGATTTCACTCATTCAGGTTATTAAAATTATATTTTTAACTCGAATTTTATTAAAACTTTCATTTTTCTTTTATTTTATGAAAACGACTCTAAAAATTCATTATTTATAATACAAAGGGTCTAACAAGGTATAAATTTAGGCATAATCCAAACAAAATAATGCACTCATCAATCGACCTACGATGGGAGTACGACTTCGTATTAGAGAAAGAATTAAGACGGGAATGGGATTGGTTAAAGAAATCCATAATTAATCTGAGAGATGGATAAAGAATTATGGGAATCTAATGAAACTATGTACATCAGTAGAGTAAAGATGGTAACTACTGAATTTATATAAGGAGGGGTAACTAGGACCCTTAGAGTTGTGTGAATACTCTTATAGATACGATAGTGAGATAAATCGTAAAGTAAATAGTACGACGAATATGTGAGAGATAAATACTACGTATTAAAATGTATTATCGGGTTGTGTGAATACCTAAAGTATACTATATATATATATATATATATATATATATATATATTGGTGATCGAGGTGTGATTCTGAGCCAATATAAATCACTATTGGTGATCGAGGGAGGATTCCGAGCCAATAACCCCTAAAATGTGATACAGGGAGGTGACTATATAGTATGTGTTTATAGTATATATTGTGTGCGGAATATATACACATAAAGTGTGCTTAATTCTGTATTGGGGTCGATGATTATCCGAACCAATACATGAAAGCTCGATTTGGGTCGATGATTATTCGGACCAAATTCGAGGATGAATAATATTAGGGTCGATGATAATGCCGGACCAATATACATAAGTATGACCTTTACATTGGGGTTGAGGGATATTCGGACCAATGTAAATGGTAGGATGATTGGGGTCGATGATTATCCGGACCAATAATCCTTATGGTATATATTGTGTGTGAAATATATACTTCTTGATATTTTGCTTATATGCGAAAGGAGATCTGTAGATGATATATATATACACACACACACAGACACACATCTAAATGTTAAATTAAGTAGAGAGAAACTTAAATTCAAGATTAAAAATAGATTGGGAATATCTATAGTAAATTAAGTTGTGAAATTTAATTATAGATGTTGAATGATGATATATATGAAATGCTATCTGAATTAAGTTGTGAGACTTGATTATGATGATATGAAATTCTTTCTCAATTAAGTTGTGAGACTTGATTATGATGATTAAACATAACATATGTGAATGTTATATGAAAACTGAATAATATGCAAGGAATGGTAATAATGAAGCACGCTGTATGGGCGGTACGGGAGAGTAGACTTGATATGATCGGTTATATACTTTGGTCGAGATAGCTTGGGTATGGTATCCAGGTGGGATACGTTTAGAACGTTAGGTGTGCACATTGGATGAGAGGTGAAGAAACTCAAAGGAGTGTGCGTGAACCTAACATGTGTAATAAATAATCGATTTTAATTGTGATAAATTACTTGTTAAATATTTTTAAAATATTTTGAGTACTAACTATTGCTATAAAAATATTTTTAAAACCTTCTAGGTGTCCATCCATAGGGACGCCATACTTGATGGTTTCAGTCCAGGGACTCAGAGTTGTAACATTATGGATGCTGACAGGATTTTGAGTTGTCGATTCTTTCGTTCGGATCTAGCATATGATCTCACTCTTATATATCACGTTTGGACATGTGGTCCGTTGTCGGTATTATAGTTTCAATTTTGTATCAATTTTACCTTGGAGTTTGGACTTGTTTTATTACTTGGTTTTGGTTGATTTTGCTGACCGTTTATTCGGAATGACTTTGGTTCATTTATATATCTTGATGGTTGGATTTTAGTATCTTGTGTATGTTGATTTAGATCTCCAACTATCCTTTTAACTTGTTTATTTGAAAGATAAAATTTGGCACCGGTTTAATTAACTTAGGTGGTTAGTAATTAACTTGGTTTTCGACAGTGATGCTAAGAATGGACGATATGAGAAACCTATTTTAGTTTGATAAAGGCCTGATCACCCAATATTTAATTAGGTAGGGTGTCACAGAGGGACTAGGAAGTTCAATTATGTAGGCTTTCGTGTATCATAAGTCGAGGCAGAGGACTTAGAATCAGAGCAAGGGATGTCCCATGCTCGAGATAATACACGCATGCTCCATCTGCACTAATTAAGAATAGTGAACAACTAAATCTGCAAAAACACATCCAAGAAAATAATGAATTGATAAATTTAATACACGATTTTTTTTATAAAATTATAACACCAACATCTTCCTCCTCGTCCTAACATCGTGAATAATATAAAATGTAAAATTGTAGGCCATCAATACATCAAGGTATCGTATGCAAAATTGGCATCGTACGATATTTTGAGGTAGACGAACATTTTTTAGTCTAAATAACATATGATTTTCCTGCGATCATCCACCATCTTATAAACAAATTAATGTGGAAGGGTCTGACTATTTGATATTTCAAAAAAATTTATTCAATCTCCTTCACATTAACCATCAAAATGCAATGACCTAGAAAGTTATGATTTAGCCATAGTTAACACAAATCGATACAAAATCTTAGTTTGAAAAAACTAAGTAAATATCCATTCTCTAAACCCTAGTGTCAAAACCATTCTCACCAATATAATGAAAAAACATAAATTCCTTACCAATTATAAAATAGATCAAATCATAGAGAAATCGAACAAAAAGGTGAATCCTGAAAAAACTGACAATGAATACTAACATGTTAGAATGAAAATAAAAACACAAAATACACTAATTTTAACAAACAAAGCTCCACAAAGCAAAAAGTTAAATGATAAAATGATTAATTCCCTAGATTTAACATCAAAATATCTTACTCAATAAAAATGGGGGGAAATTGTAAAACTATTTAAGGTGTAAAAAAAATCAATATTATGCTCAAAGGTGAGAACTTGAGCATCAGGAACAAACCATTCTCACCAATATAATGAAAAACATATCAGAACCAAACACTGAACTAGATCTGAACTAAACATTGAACTATATCTGATTCGAACCAAACAAATTGTCAGCAAATTTGGTTAAAAAATGTTCGGATCTTAATCGGATCCGACACCATATATAATTGGACAAGATCTGGGCAGAAAAGCGGACATCGACACCAGATCGGGCCAGAGGTGTTGTTTGGAGTTTTGGGTCATTGAAGGTTACCTGAGGGAGGGGTGCGGTAACAGAGTAGGGCCCAAAAAATTGAAATGCCCTAAATTACAAATGCCCTTAATGGGAAATCACATACCTGAAGGGGAAGGGGTGGAAACATGGAAGGAGGCGACAACATGGGAGGGGTGTTGTGGGAGGAGGCAGCAGCGTGGGAGGGGGAGGAAGCGTGGAATGAGGGAGAGAGATATGAAGTGAGATGAGGGAGAGAGCAGAAATGAGAGAGACGAAAGTGAATGAGCGGGGGAAGGTTTGGGATTCAAGTGGGCATTCTCTCAACCGTTGATATTTTGGAACAATAAAACACCCCCCTCATATATATATATATATATATATATATATATATATATATATATATATATATATATACACACACAAACACACACACACACACTAGTGGAATGCTCGTGCTTGGAGGTAAGGCGAAAATTTCGAAAGAACGTAATCGCAAAATTGGGAAAATTTCCAAAATAAATAATTGCAAAACGACAAAAATATCATTCCCTAATAAAACAAAGTGTAGTTTAAAAAAAATTGAGCATAGTCTCCTTCGTTTATAGGACTATTCACCCTGCTTAACAAATAACAAATTATCCAAGAACATTCAAATAGTCTAAATTAATAAAATAAATTCACATATAACATGAAATATACAATATTCATCAATTATATTCACATTATGCCTCGAATAAACAAAGTGTCGATTTAAAAAAAATGGACAAAATATCCTTTGTTAATTGGACTATCCACCCTGTTAACGGAAAACAACAAATCCTACAATATTCAAAGTAGCCTTTGAAACTTCTTGTACAATAGGTGGTAAATAAATTCCCTCCCAAAGTAGCTAAAGCACATAATGAAATCATACCCACTCTTGTTGAAGTTGAAGCCCCTCGATGCCTTCCTTTTGGAGGATTAACGTCAGAAGAATTATAGGCCTTACATAGTTTCAACGGATCTGAAAATAAAATAATATAAATATTAAACACAAATCTATTACAAAGAGAGAAGAATAAACTAAGTAACGGGAACATCCTTTCTCTAACTTTTGACTAAAAAAAGAAAACTAAACCATTATTCATTATTAAAATGATATTAAAACAGATGAGTATATAATATTCAATCTAGTCAGTGCAGTTAATGAATTGATAATCATACCATTTGTATCTTTATCAAAATAAGGTTAACTTGAAATTGTCAAAAGTACATCTAGAACAATGGGTATGCATAATTACTAAAAAAAGATTTAATAAAAAAAACTTAAAAGATTTAATCAAATATGCACTAAAACAAAATAATGATGACTTCAAAAAAGAATTAGAAAAACTCACATAAAATATTTCTTTGGTTGTAGGGGCAAATGTAATACCCCGTACTTTTGGCTATATTTATTTTTGGGATTAATTAATTAAATGCGTACTAATTGGAAATTAATCCGGGTTAAAATACTAACGAGAAGTGAGTTGGTATTTGATTATGTGCATACATGTTTTGATATATGTATTTGGTATTATGAAATTTGTCGTGAGACTTATATACGGCATTTTAGAAATTTTGTTGAGACGCGTGGGACCGCCGCGTCACGGTGTAATATTTTGATAATAAAAGTGAATTTAAAATCTATAATCCGTATGGTCGTTTTGAGTGCGCCAACGCGTCCGGAAGAGTCGAGATAGTCAGAAAACACTAGCCGGGGGTGTAGTTTGGATTCCGGGGTATTTTTAGGCCATACCGGCAACTTAAAGGGTATTTTGGTAATTTTACATTTTGAGGAATTAAAAGTGACGAAAATTAGAGATGTAAATCTGATGTGGATTAAACCCACTAAGCCCATAACCAACCCATATTAACCTAGAAGGCTACGTAGGTTATCATTTAGGTTTTCTAAGTTCCCCAAATCAAACCCTAGCCACCTTAAGCCACCATTGGAGAAGGAGCTTGGAGAGAAGAAATTCTGCAGAAAAGTTCTACCAAACCTACACCAAACTCAGAGACAATCAAGGCAAGTGACTTTATTCCATTTAAATTCAGAGAATGTCTTTTCCATGTTAGAAATTGAAGAATTTTGATTGTTCTTGAAAGATTGAATGAAAACCCATGTAGTTGGAGTTTAGAACTTGAAAATTTTGAAGAGAATTGCATGTAGAATGATAGGTAGATGATTTCTCTCATAATAACTGTGATTAGGAGAAATTAAAACGAATTTAATTCTGGGATTTGATGATGATATAAACCTAGGGTTCATGTTCTTGATAAAATTGGGGAAAAGTATAAAATCTTGTGATTTAATGATGTTTAGGATGCTTTAATGTATTAAGAGATGTTAGTATATGACCTTATCATGTTATAGTATGATTAGAGGACTTAAAACTCTGTTAGAACGACCTTTGGAGAAGGATTGAGGTGTTAAAAATGGTGAGAAACGTAACTTAGAAAATCTGGGACGAATCTGGCAGCTCGTTAGAAGCCCCTACCCAGGTCGTTCGAACGAACTCGTTCGAACGAGCTTCTAACGAGTTGACCAGTCGCTGCTAACGAGAATGGATTTCGTTCGATATCTCGTTCGAACGAGATATCGTTAGAAGGCACAGTTCGTTCGAACGAACTGGGACCTCGTTCGAACAGCCTCGTTCGAACGAGACTTCTAACGAGCTGGCAGAGGAATCTCGTTCGAACAGTCTCGTTCGAACGAGACTTCTAACGAGTTGACAGTTTGGTCCTTTTTGGACTGTTTTGATTTTTGGAGTCCCGTAAGCTTGTTCGAGGACATAAATAACATTCCGATGATAATGTAAGGATATAATTGGGACTTTTGGGTTATTACGAGGAATAAATTTATATACGAGAGATTTAATTCAATGAACCATTTGGGTTGTGACGTGAGTGTCTACTACGACGTGAGAATAGATTATGGCGCGTATGATGATAAACCGGGATAATATAAGTGTAGATATTAAGTTAGTACGAGAATGCGATATGTACTACGATTAAAATACGGTATTACTAAGACGTGTGTTTACTTAGTATTGGTATATGAATTGTGTGTATGACATACCTACCATACTTGCTATCACGGGAGGTTACGTTCGCTTAGGACCCTCTAATCCTTGTGTGCCTACGGGGGGATATAGACTGGTACCTCGATGAACATAGGTCAGAGAAAGACTTATTGGGATGTTAATAAGTCCGCTGATCGTGGGAGCGTAGGTATGTACGTGACCCATGTGATGTGACTGTGTTCGCCTCCACTATTTGTGATTTGTGTTATCTGAACTATTCCTGAGAGATTCGGAATATGTGATCCTTATGTACGTGATGTACCGGGATGGATAACAGAGTATGTGTGCACCGCAGCTTAGTTCTCGGGGTGCTTGTATTGTATATTTATGATGTGAATAATATACACTTAATTAATAAGAACATTCATGTTAATGTTGTATAAATAATTACGATATTGTTTCGAGAAACATAATGAGTTAGCTGATAGAGAAATATATTGCATATTGAGCATCTGAGTTTACATTAAATCCCTATCTAATTACGAGCGTTATATGTTAATAGAACCGGGTAATAAGGGTAGGAACTATTACAGTCTAGCTAGTTATGATGTCACTTAGCTAGTGGTTTGTGTCGTTATAGATGGGTACTTACTTTAGGAGTGCACAGTTAGACGAGAGGTGAGAATATCATGTGAGTGTACGTCCTAACATGTACTTTGCATTTAATGTTTTAAATGTTTTTAAAGAACTTGCAAGTTTTTAAAATAACTCCACATTCGGGCTCTGACCCGTTTGCTTTTCAAATCTTTTTCTTGTAAAACCATTTTAGGTGCCCAGCCACAGGGACACCAAGCATAGGATTCTCATTCAGGTGACGAGCTGTAGCTGTTTGTGGAAGCTACAGGGATTTGCTTGTAGACGCTTCTATCTTTTGGATTCCAGAGTCACTATCTATCAGTTGTAGGGCATGTTGCCCATTTCTATTTAGAGACATCTTTTACATTTCAGTTTTCAGACTTTAGCATGTATTATTTCAGTATTCGGTTATTTATTTCTGTTATGGGATTGTAGTGAGGAGTTTTCCTCCAGACTTTATTTACTCTATTGTGATGGTTATTCGTTTTACTTCAGTATGGTGAATGGTGTTATTTATTTCTTCATTGCACTTGTTGCATGTTAATCAGACTTAAATTAAAATTTGGCAACTTACTTTTTAAATACTAGGTGGTTAGTAATAATAAAATGTTTTCGACAGTGATGCTATTAACTGAGCCAACTTGGTATTTTGAATTAATTTAATAAAGGAGTAGCTACCCGGTATTTAATTAGTCGGGGTGTCACAGGTGGTATCAGAGCATCAGGTTCTAATGTCCTTTAGGATCTGTACGGCTATTATGTTTCCGCTACGTTTCTTTGATATAGAGCCCTATATTTTAGGACTGTTGTACTCTTTTTGTGTATGCTTCATTCTTCAGCTATATTAAGTTTATAACCGTGAACTTATAGACTTTGTTCTTATTTCAGATGCCTCCACGATGAGTTCCCAGGGATGCAACGCCCGAACCCCAGCCCGCTCCAGTTCAGGGCATGATGAACGCCGCTGAGGTTGCAGCTATAGTAGCCCAAGCGGTAAATGCCGCAATTGCCGTTGTTCAGCAGGCACCACCTCAGGCGCCGGTTGTCGCGCCAGTACAGGCTAATGCATTCCCGTCTGCTTGGGAGCGTGTACGTGACGCTTTTCAGAAAGCGCATCCGCCAGAGTTTGCAGGAAGCTCAGATGTGGTAGTCTCGAGCCAATGGAGGAAGGATATACAGAGGCATTTGAGGATGCATGAGTTCACTGATGTTCAGAAGCAGGTGCTAGCTACTTTCAAGCTAGTTGGATCTGCGCTACAGTGGTGGGAGTCTATTACCACCGCAGAGGAGAGGGATACTCTCACGATTCAGGAGTTCTAGGTGCGGTTTGACCGCAAGTACTTTTCGTCGGCTGTTCACACGGAAATGAGGAGGAAGCTGATGAGTCTGAGGCAGGAAGGCAAGACAGTGGCCGAGTATGAGGCCGAGTTCACTAATCTGTTGAACATCGTTCCAGACGAGATACCAACAGAGAAGAAGAAGATTGAGAAGTTCACCGACGGGTTGAATTGGAGGATCCGTCAGCATCTTCTAGGGAACCTATCGTTGGCCACTTATTCTGATGTGGTTAACGCTGCATTGTTACACTGCAAGGACCACCGTTTTCATATGGCCGAGGGCAAAAGGTCGGAAGAGTCTAGCCATCAGGGCAGGACTGGAGGACATGGTGCCAGCGGGGCACAATCTGGTCAGGGGCAGAGGCAGAATGAGCAGGGCTCCCAGCAGGGGGATAATAAGAGGTTCCGGTCAGGGAACTACAGGCAGGGACAGGGAGGTTTCCGTCAGGGCCATCAGGGTCCAAACGGCCATCAGGGCCAACAGGGACAGAATGGGCAGCAGTTTCACCAGGGCTAGCAGGGCCAAGGGAGGAATGGTAACAGCCACCAGGGCCGGGGACAGCAGGGGCAGAGAGGAGGGAACTTCCTAGGGAAGTGTTTTGTTTGTGGCAAGACTGGCCATAAGCGACAGGATTGTCCTGATAGGGGCAGGGCCCCACAGCAGCAGCAGCAGGGTGCTCGCCAGGAGCCACAGAGGCCTATGTTTCCCGCCGCTCTTCCCGCACCGCCACAGATGGCAGCATTGCCATCCATTCCAGCAGTCCCAGCTCAGCAGGGGCAGCTATAGTATGGACGTGTCTACAACGTCCACCAGGCTGCAGTTCCACAGGCACCGCCCGCGATTGAGGGTACGTTTCCTATCCATGGCACTATGGGTCGGGTGTTATTTGATACGGGTGCTACACACTATTTTATAGCTACACACTTCACGAAAGCTTTAGGATTGTTAGCTACGGCAGAGAGCACAGTGACGTGTGTCGACTCACCATTGGGGAGTGGGTCACTTATTTTATTTATATGTCGGGGAGTGGGAGTAGAGATTGGTGGTTTGGTATTGCCTGCAGACATGTTAGTGTTAGACATGCATGTTCACGATGTGATCATCGGTATGGATTGGCTCGTAGCATATAGGGCCATGATTGATTGCTTCAGCGGGAGCATTGTTTTTGCCATTCCAGGGCAAGAGATGTTTGTAGTGGCGATGCCTCGCCCAGTGGGAGGATCGACCGCTCATCTGTATTACATTGAGGAGGATACCTCTAAGGAGGTAGTGATTCCTTTAGATTCTATCCCAGTAGTCAGGGAGTATTCGGATGTGTTTCAGGAGATACGAGGCTTACCACCCAGTCGAGAGATAGAATTTGTTATAGATTTGCTACCGGGAACGAGACCTATAGCACGCGCACCGTACCGTATGGCTCCAGCTGAGATGAGAGAGCTACGGGATCAGATAGAGCAGCTGTTAGGTGAGGGCTTTATTCGCAGGAGTACCTCACCTTGGGGCGCTCCAGTTTTGTTTGTGAAGAAGAGGGACGGTTCACTGAGATTGTGTGTGGACTACCGAGAGTTGAATAAGGTCACGATACAGAATAAGTATCCGTTGCCTCGAATCAATGACTTATTCGACCAGTTGAGAGGAGCTTCTTTCTTCTCGAAGATTGACTTGAGATCGGGATACCATCAGTTGCGTATCAGGGAGGAGGATGTCTCGAAGACTGCGTTCTTATCGAGATATGGTTCTTACGAGTTTCGGGTTATGCCTTTCGGTTTGACCAACGCTCCAGCTGTGTTTATGGACTTGATGAACAGAGTGTTCAGGGATTTCCTAGACCAGTTTGTCATTGTCTTCATTGATGATATTCTGGTTTACTCCCAGACAGAGGAAGAGCACGCCGAGCATTTGAGGCAGGTTTTGCAGACACTTCGTCAGAACGAGTTGTATGCAAAATATGAGAAGTGCGGGTTTTGGCTGAAAGAAGTCCAGTTTTTGGGACACATTATTTCCGACCAAGGGATATCTGTTGATCCGGGGAAGGTATCAGCGGTGAGGGAGTGGGGACAGCCCACGACACCAACGAGATTCGTAGTTTCTTGGGTCTAGCAGGATACTACAGGAGGTTTATTCGGGGTTTCTCGAAGATAGCAGGTCCTTTGACACATCTTACTCGTAAGGGTGTGCCATACATCTGGAGTGATGCCTGTCAGTTGGCATTCGATGAATTGAAGGACAAATTGACCTCAGCACCTGTGTTAGCATTGTCGAGATCGGGAGTTGAGTATTTGGTTTACACCGACGCGTCTTTGCAAGGACTGGGAGGTGTATTGCAGCAGGAGAGACAGGCCATAGCTTATGCTTCCCGTAAGCTTAAGCCTCATGAGAAGAATTACCCCACGCATGATTTGGAGTTGGCAGCAGTGGTATTTGCCCTATGGATTTGGAGGCACTATCTTTTGGGGGAGAAGTTCCAACTGTTCACGAACCACAAGTCCCTACAGTACCTGTTCACGCAGAAAGAGTTGAATATGCGGCAACGTAGGTGGCTTGAGTTTGTGAAAGACTACCAGTTCGACATCCAGTACCACCCGGGAAAGGCTAACGTGGTAGCAGACGCGTTGAGCCGTAGGCCAGCAGATGAGGTGGCAGAGGTGTGGAAGGCTAAATGGAAGGAATTGGGACACCAGGATGCAGTGGCCCGATCTTTCATGTCTGTGATGACCGTTACACCGCAGATTATCACGAAGGTAGTACGGGCACAGGCCAATGACTCGTTCTGTCAGGAGCAGATAGTTTGATTACTAGCAGAGGGAGCCGAATCCTATACCGTTAGCTCAGACGGGGGATTACGCTTCAATGGGAGATTGGTAGTTCCGTAAGGGGAGTAATTGCGACATGAGGTGATGGCAGAGTCGCACGGCTCACGGTTCGCGATATATCCCGGAGGGGATAAAATGTACCAAGACATGAGACAGCAATATTGGTGGAGCGGTATGAAGAGAGATATCGCTGAGTTTGTTTCGAAATGCGCCACTTGTCAGCTTGTAAAAGTGGATCATCAGAGACCAGCATGATTGCTACAGCCATTGGAGGTCCAGGTGTGGATGTGGGAGAGCATATCCATGGACTTTATTTTCGTTTGGGTAATTGTGGACAGATTGTCCAAGGTCGCTCACTTCTTACCCGTTAGGACTGATTACACTACGGGACAGTATGCCCAGCTCTTTATTTCAGAGATTGTGAGACTTCACGGTGTACCCTTAAATATCGTGTCTGACAGAGACAAGATATTTGTTTCGCGGTTTTGGGAGAGTTTCCAGGAGGCCATGGGCACGGAATTGCGGTTGAGTACGGCTTATCATCCGCAGACTGATGGGCAGACTGAGCGCACGAATCAGATGTTGGAGGACATGCTTCACATGTGCATTATTGACTTTGGGGGTGGATGGGAGCAATACCTTCCACTAGTGGAGTTTACTTACAACAACTCCTATCAGTTCACTATTGGCATGGCTCCGTTTGAGGCATTGTACGGTAGGCCTTGTCGTTCCCCAGCATATTGGTTAGAGGTGGGGGACAACAAACTGCTTGGACCGGAAGTGATTCAGGATACTTCGGTAAGGATTGAGTTGATTCGGAGTCGCATTCGGGTAGCTCAAGACAGGCAGAAGAGTTATGTTGATGCGAAGAGATATTTCAGGGAGTTCTAAGTGGGGGACCAGGTTTTGCTCAGAGTGTCTCCTATGAAGGGGATTATGCGTTTCGGGAAGAAGGGAAAGTTGGCACCAAGGTATGTGGGGCCGTTTCCTATTATTGAGCGGATCGGACCGGTTGCGTATAGACTTGGGTTACCGGAGCATTTGCATCGGATTCACGATGTGTTCCATATTTCCTCGCTGAGGAAATACCTTAGGGATAATTTGGCTCATTCTCACATTGCTGTGGAGGACATCGATCTGCAGCCGGATAGCTCCTACGAGGAGGGGCCGATTGCTATTTTGGACCGAAGCGAGAGGAAACTGCGGTCAAAGATAGTCCCATTAGTGCGTGTCCAGTGGCGACATCACAATGTCGAGGAGTCCACATGGGAGCGAGAGGATGAGATGCGCGAACGTTATCCAGAGCTGTTTTTAGCAGGTACTTTCTAATTTCGAATTTCGGGACGAAATTCAGTTATTAGGGGGGAAGTATGTAATACCCCGTACTTTTGGCTATATTTATTTTTGGGATTAATTAATTAAATGCGTACTAATTGGAAATTAATCCGGGTTAAAATACTAACGAGAAGCGAGTTGGTATTTGATTATGTGCATACATGTTTTGATATATGTATTTGGTATTATGAAATTTGTCGTGAGACTTATATACGGCATTTTAGAAATTTTGTTGAGACGCGTGGGACCGCCGCGTCACGGTGTAATATTTTGATAATAAAAGTGAATTTAAAATCTATAATCCGTATGGTCGTTTTGAGTGCGCCAACGCGTCCGGAAGAGTCGAGATAGTCAGAAAACACTAGCCGGGGGTGTAGTTTGGATTCCGGGGTATTTTTAGGCCATACCGGCAACTTAAAGGGTATTTTGGTAATTTTACATTTTGAGGAATTAAAAGTGACGAAAATTAGAGATGTAAATCTGATGTGGATTAAACCCACTAAGCCCATAACCAACCCATATTAACCTAGAAGGCTACGTAGGTTATCATTTAGGTTTTCTAAGTTCCCCAAATCAAACCCTAGCCACCTTAAGCCACCATTGGAGAAGGAGCTTGGAGAGAAGAAATTCTGCAGAAAAGTTCTACCAAACCTACACCAAACTCAGAGACAATCAAGGCAAGTGACTTTATTCCATTTAAATTCAGAGAATGTCTTTTCCATGTTAGAAATTGAAGAATTTTGATTGTTCTTGAAAGATTGAATGAAAACCCATGTACTTGGAGTTTAGAACTTGAAAATTTTGAAGAGAATTGCATGTAGAATGATAGGTAGATGATTTCTCTCATAATAACTGTGATTAGGAGAAATTAAAACGAATTTAATTCTGGGATTTGATGATGATATAAACCTAGGGTTCATGTTCTTGATAAAATTGGGGAAAAGTATAAAATCTTGTGATTTAATGATGTTTAGGATGCTTTAATATATTAAGAGATGTTAGTATATGACCTTATCATGTTATAGTATGATTAGAGGACTTAAAACTCTGTTAGAACGACCTTTGGAGAAGGATTGAGGTGTTAAAAATGGTGAGAAACGTAACTTAGAAAATCTGGGACGAATCTGGTAGCTCGTTAGAAGCCCCTACCCAGGTCGTTCGAACGAACTCGTTCGAACGAGCTTCTAACGAGTTGACCAGTCGCTGCTAACGAGAATGGATTTCGTTCGATATCTCGTTCGAACGAGATATCGTTAGAAGGTACAGTTCGTTCGAACGAACTGGTACCTCGTTCGAACAGCCTCGTTCGAACGAGACTTCTAACGAGCTGGCAGAGGAATCTCGTTCGAACAGTCTCGTTCGAACGAGACTTCTAACGAGTTGACAGTTTGGTCCTTTTTGGACTGTTTTGATTTTTGGAGTCCCGTAAGCTTGTTCGAGGACATAGATAACATTCCGATGATAATGTAAGCATAGAATTGGGACTTTTGGGTTATTACGAGGAATAAATTTATATACGAGAGATTTAATTCAATGAACCATTTGGGTTGTGACGTGAGTGTCTACTACGACGTGAGAATAGATTATGGCGCGTATGATGATAAACCGGGATAATATAAGTGTAGATATTAAGTTAGTACGGGAATGCGATATGTACTACGATTAAAATACGGTATTACTAAGACGTGTGTTTACTTAGTATTGGTATATGAATTGTGTGTATTACATACCTACCATACTTGCTATCACGGGAGGTTACGTTCGCTTAGGACCCTCTAATCCTTGTGTGCCTACGGGGGGATATAGACTGGTACCTCGATGAACATAGGTCAGAGAAAGACTTATTGGGATGTTAATAAGTCCGCTAATCGTGGGAATGTAGGTATGTACGTGACCCATGTGATGTGACTGTGTTCGCCTCCACTATTTGTGATTTGTGTTATCTGAACTATTCCTGAGAGATTCGGAATATGTGATCCTTATGTACGTGATGTACCGGGATGGATAGCAGAGTATGTGTGCACCGCAGCTTAGTTCTCGGGGTGCTTGTATTGTATATTTATGATGTGAATAATATACACTTAATTAATAAGAACATTCATGTTAATGTTGTATAAATAATTACGGTATTGTTTCGAGAAACATAATGAGTAAGCTGATAGAGAAATATATTGCATATTGAGCATCTGAGTTTACATTAAATCCCTATCTAATTACGAGCGTTATATGTTAATAGAACTGGGAAATAAGGGTAGGAACTATTACAGTCTAGCTAGTTATGATGTCACTTAGCTAGTGGTTTGTGTCGTTATAGATGTGTACTTACGTTAGGAGTGCACAGTTAGACGAGAGGTGAGAATATCATGTGAGTGTACGTCCTAACATGTACTTTGCATTTAATGTTTTAAATGTTTTTAAAGCACTTGCAAGTTTTTAAAATAACTCCACATTCGGGCTCTGACCCGTTTGCTTTTCAAATCTTTTTCTTGTAAAACCATTTTAGGTGCCCAGCCACAGGGACACCAAGCATAGGATTCTCATTCAGGTGACGAGCTGTAGCTGGTTGTGGAAGCTACAGGTATTTGCTTGTAGACGCTTCTATCTTTTGGATTCCAGAGTCACTATCTATCAGTTGTAGGGCATGTTGCCCATTTCTATTTAGAGACATCTTTTACATTTCAGTTTTCAGACTTTAGCATGTATTATTTCAGTATTCGGTTATTTATTTCTGTTATGGGATTGTAGTGAGGAGTTTTCCTCCAGACTTTATTTACTCTATTGTGATGGTTATTCGTTTTACTTCAGTATGGTGAATGGTGTTATTTATTTCTTCATTGAACTTGTTGCATGTTAATCAGACTTAAATTAAAATTTGGCAACTTACTTTTTAAATACTAGGTGGTTAGTAATAATAAAATGTTTTCGACAGTGATGCTATTAACTGAGCCAACTTGGCATTTTGAATTAATTTAATAAAGGAGTAGCTACTCGGTATTTAATTAGTCGGGGTGTCACAACAAACACCACCTTTATTTAACGATAAAAAATAATACAATTTGTATGACCATAACATAGAAACTTTCAATTTAGCCAATGATACAATTAGTATGGCCATAACATACAGTTTTATCTAACATTGGAACCACATGAATGATTGAATAAGGTAGTCCATTAAAATGGCCTGCCTCGAATGACCTACTCAGCTGCCTCAAATGGCCTACCTCGAATGACCAGCTCAGCTGCCTCAAATGGTTACTGAGCGATAACGTTTATTGCTAAAAAAGTTCCCTCGGGTCACACTAAAGCAGGTAACGTTTTTCGCGAAAATGATAACATATACGGGATGTTTCATCTGCCTTCAATGGCTTCAAGGGAGTTTTGTTGCAATAAAACTACAGAGGTTTTTGACAAAAAAGACAACAGTGAATTATTAAAACAACAAACTTGAATCAGTTTTTGTTAGATTAGTGAATTCTTAGATCAACGAACTCTTAAAATAATAAACTTGAATCACGAACAAATGACATGTTCGCAAAATTTTTAGTATGATTAATTGGTAGTCAATATCAGTGCTATAATAATGGTGAACACTAAAATGGACTAAAAAGAATCTATTGAAGGGAATTGATGTTGTGAAATCAAGTTTTTTTGTGATCATGAAAAGAAGAGGTACAATGGATATAGATGATTCTGATGGGATCGAGTTCAGATATTGGGATAAATCAATTACCAAAGTTTAACCAAAAGAAAGTGAAAGGGATACAAAAAGGAGTAACAGTACCAGTAAAATGAGAATCAATTCATTAGTTCCAGAGCTATTTGATCGAACCCGAATATAAAAAAAATAATAAATATCATAAGCACCAAAAAAACTTAATGATAAAATATCAAGAAACCTGAGCAATCCATTAGTTCTTTAGTTCATGTCTTGAAATATTCACCAATTTTGAAAAATGATTCATTAGTTCAAGACCTTTCAGTGGTTTGTTTAAAGGTCTGCTAAAATATGTTCGGTCTGGTCGGAGAGTAGCAGTGTGTTGAATCTTCACTTCTGAAGATCAGATCTAAGACATCAATGACTCTTTAGTTTATCCAGAGCCAGATTCGGTGAACAAACTATTAAAGCTTCAGTAGCCCTTCAATGGGTTGTAGTCCAGTTGCATGATTGATTTTACCCCCTTTCCAAACATGTTCCGTATTTGGATTATTAAATCATCACAGGTTCTCACCAAGTGTTCGTTCCCCTCGAGTGTCTTTAGCCGGTCGCCAATTAGAAGCCCATAGAGGTAGTTGACGACTTCAGATCAAAATTTTCTTAACTATGGAGTTGATGCGAATCAAACTTCTCTTAATTATGGGTGTAACTGTAGACCATATCATCAATGATCAGCAGACCATATCATTGTATAAAATTATAACTTTTCCACACAATTTTCATTCAAGTATAGTTACAAAGAACATAAAATAAATTAAATCAATAAAAGATAGGCACAAATGACAATTCATAAAAAAGCCAAAAAAAATGCAGACCCTGTTTATTCTAAAACAAGATAATAGATATGTTATCTTTTTTTTTCATAAAACAGAACCTGCCTCATTTCACCCCAAATTATAGGCTTAAAATAACTCAACTTCAATTATAACTCACTTTGACAGTGTACAATAAGATGGGATCGCATAGAAGTAATACCAATAATAAGAGAAAATGAATTAAAAATATATCAATTACATATTATTATGGATCCAATACCTCTCAAGAATTAATCATGTCTTGAACTTCGATTACTCGTGTCTTGTCAGAAATAATCATCAGTAGCCATGGTGACAACATCAACCCAAAGATACATTGGATCACCTTATAAAAAAGAGAGGAATAAATTAATTATATGACGCAACTTGACAATTGGAACTCAAGAGAAAGAACAAAAAAATAACTCAAGAACCAACATTTATTGGGAGATTGTATTATTGTAATCCACATAATTGTAATCCATATAATAAATTAAGGCCGAATTGTGAATAGTTACCAATAACAACAGAGCTAACGATAGCCATAACAATGTCATTGCGACCATTAGTTGTAGATTGTAGGATTCAAAACTGATTTTGATTGCATTAGCTAGGAGCTTGATTTACACCAGCAAAATAAGAATCGAACCCAAAATTTTAACCATAATTTAAAACACACTTTTAGAAACTATATTCAGATGAGGCCAAAATTAGTATGTGAATGAACTGAATCAAGAGAGAGATTAATGCATTCTATGTTTTCACTCAGAATGAAAAAAAGAGATAAATTTGAAGTCCCCCTCATATGGCAACACTCGGGTGGTTCAGCAACCAGTTGTGCAAGTATCAAAATAATTTGATTGATAAGAATATATAACTTAATAAAAAATAAGTAAAATAACCATCAAAATAATTTACCCCCATTTTAGATGCATAACCGACATATTATTATTAAATGATGTATAACTAATATAATGCATAATCGACATAATATTATTGAATAATAGAAAATGAAGAAAGTAGTGGAGAGCTAAACTCAACAGATGTAATCTTTCTTTCTTCTTTTAAAAAATGAAATAAAAGGAATCACGGTCACTGCACTCTCACCCACCTTCACATTTGGAGGATTCCTTTATTCCTTTAAAACCACAAAACAAACACGGATAATGGAGAGTATACTTGATAAGGGATCGATCTACAAAACAATAAATATTTTTTTTATATTATAAAAACATTAAAAACAAAGAAACAAATAATAAAAAGAACAAAATAGAATTCAATGTGCCACTAAGCAAATAGAGGAACGATGCGCAAAAAAGAAATCTGGGAGTGAACACAAAAACTTAAATTATATTAAAAAATAATTATTGAATAACAATCATCCCTTGGAAAGAATATTGAAACACAAAACTCAAAGAACTAAAACCTAAAACTTAAAATCATAGATTCGTATGTATATAGTCAGATTAGAAAAGTCTTAGGGAATGCAAAAAACTATAGTCGATATACAAATCCCAAAACCAAATTTTGAGTGGCTTCTATTATTGTATCCCTATATTGATTTTACAAAGTATTATGCATTTAAACAATTTATAAAAAATGACAATTATTTAAATTCATAAAAAATAGAGACAACTGACTAATGAAAGACTATAAAGGGAAATTTGAAAAATCCAGATCAAATTTCTTACCATTCACTCTGTGTGACTTATAATAAAATAGGTCCAAATTTAGAAAATATCACATTTTATTCTTCATCTTCTTTGTCTTCTTCAGTGAGATTGTATAACTTCCAGCCAAATTGATTCCATACAAAGCATAACAATAAAAAGGAAATAAGACATTTTCTTATGAATTATGATGAAAGAAAAATGATAAGACTTATAATACATTCACAAAAATAATTTATAATCCATTCTTTAGAACAATATGGAAGATTTAGTAAATACTACAAAAATTTAACTAACATATTAAATGAATATCTAATTTTTCATAGAACTATTTTATCAAGCACTTGTGGGTCATAGGGGGATCATCCCCACAATGAATTAATACAAAAAGGAAATAAACCAACATCAGTTATAATCTACTATACCTGAAAAATCGAATAAAAAAACTATCGAATCTACGAAATAAAACTACAAATGCACATAACCATATACTTGAAAAATCGAATAAAAAAACTGTCAGATCTAGAAAATAAAATTACAAAATATGTGAAATTAGCTGCAAAAGAAGTTGAAACCATGAATGAGAAAGGATCAATCAATAAAAACGTGGTTCCCAAAAGGTTAAAAAGGAAAACCCACAAAAATTAAGGTTTACAAAATGTAAATCGAACCAAAAAAACCTTAAAAACCTTCAATATGAGGAAGAGATCAGGCATAACTCATGGAGAAGAGATGATGGGGCATGAGCGCGAGAGAGAAAGAAATAGTAGCGAGCGAGATGTCAGGAAAGTCTAAGGGCGGTAGAGGCGGGGTCTGTTAAAGCTCCATTGATCAGATATGAAAGTTTAATTCTCTATCCTCGGATCGCACCACACTTGACCTCTTCAATAAATCAAACGCCTCCTTTATCTTGGAGTCTATATCTTCAAATTGAGATATCAAATAGATATAATTAAATCTTAGTTATGTGGTTTTCAATTTCAAATCACCGTTAAATCTCACAAATCATGAATCAAGTGTTGATTCAAGTTTCTCTCAATTTTATATAGATCAAATGAAGATGATAATTGAAATGTTTAGATCTGATCACTAGTCTTGAAAATACATTGCCTAGGCGTGAGAAGTCTCTAGAAAAAGGATCTCTAAAAGTAAGAGGGAAAATATTCTATTTATAATTTTTTTTTGAAAAACTGGTTCGCATTGTGTAGATGGATGCAATTAGGCCCCATATGCATGGTTTTGGGAATATATCATTGTCATAAGGAAAATGTGATTGCCGTGCGCATAGTAACAAATTGACCCTGTACACACATGGGGTCAATTTGATGGAGTTCAACAAACAAATGCATATTGATGGAGGATCTTAAGGAATCCTTTAGAGTTCAACAAGATTTAATGGAGTGCCAAAAGGCTAATAAGGAAAATTTAGTAGCTCAGCGTGAGGAAGAGGCATCTCAACGAGCAATCATAGAGTCCTCTTAGCTAGGCAAACTAAATCTGATAAGCTCTTTTAAACCTTACTTGCTTCGAGAGGAGTTAATCCCACATTTTTTGATAAAGGCTGCTTTATTGGCGAAACTTAGATGGCACCCTCTTTTGTTGACAACATTTTGGGTCACACTTCTTTGTTGGATTTGAAATAAATGTATTTTGTGAATTCGACTTAATTTTTAAAATTCTATGCTAAATGTTGAGAATCTTGATGCATTTTATTATATTTATGGATTTATCAAATTTGAGAATGCATAACATATAGAAAATTTGATATGATGTAATTCATTTATAGCTATTACTTATAAATAAAAAAGTGTGACAACTAACATTATTAATTTTATTGTTTATTAAATGATAATAATAACATCAGCCAAAACAGGAAAAAAATATTACTATTATCATTAGCCACAATTTTTATTTGTTGCGAATTGTGCTAAAACGTTTTGCTATGATTTTTGGGGAAAAAATTCGACCAATTTGACATGAAATTTGACGTTTGCCAACGAAAATAGTGAACAAATAACAATAATAAATTTCCTTACTGAAGAACAATCTTAGACCATGATTTTAATTTCGTTGCCAATAGGTATACAATTTTCCACAAAATGTAATTTTGTTGTTAAACACATTTAAACCACAATGCATTTTCTACGACTGTGCAATAAAAAAAAAATTCGTGGCCAAAACTATTTACCCACTAATTTATTTATTTTGGCCATGATTTTTTTGGCGACAAATCGTACGATTTGTTAAGGTGTTCCAGAGTTTTTGCTGAAAGAACTTGATGCCATTTTCACTTCAACGATACAAATTGTCGCAACAGAGAAACTGGTGAGATTCTCTCAATTTTGCTTATTATACTTTTGACATTTGTTGTATAAGCAAGATCAAGGTAGCAAGCCTTCAGTATTTACCCACATAAAATGTTTTTACCAATGATGTTTCGTTTTTAGTCCAAACAACTTTGGTCTTGTATTCTTCCCTAAATCCCTCAAACAATTGTCAATGTGTTTAGATTTTGACAATTTTGACAAACCTCTAACAATATTTTTTTCCAATGACCAACACGTTTGGAAAAGGTGCAATGATACACAAAACGATGACTGTTTTCCTTTAAATACTTTGAAACAACTTTCTTCTCAAGAGATGATGAAGACTTTTCAAGAACATGAGTATTTTGAGAAGCCTTTACAAGAATATTTTTATCCTCATATTTAGATTTATTAAAAGTATTTTCAAAACTAATTCCACGTTTACCAATCAAAGATGTAGTATGGTCTAAAAATCAATTTCCCTATCCTCTTGGATCTATTTTCGATAGTAACCTTGGCATCCTTATCCGAGACTAACTCATTTTAAAGAGATGTTATTTTCTTTATCAAAGGGTCATTAGAACCTTTATATTCCTCCAACTCACATTGTAATACTTTTAACCTTTCATGGAAATCTGTATTGTCATTCTCTCGAACTAAGATATGCACGTTGAGCTTTAATATTTCTCACAAGCTACCCTTCTATTTTTTGAAAAGAATTTTGATTTTCACATTTTTTTTAGTTTAAAAGATCTTCTTAAGTCTAGCATTTTCAGAATAATGTTTATCATAGTCTTGTTAAAGGTCACTATCTTCTTTATCTAAAGAATCAGCATTAGAATAGGCATAGTGAGGTAAGGTGTCAACCATAGAAGAACATTTATCATTAGTGGATGAAAATTCACACAACCCTTTATCATTTAATAAACCGCCATCTAAAGAGATAATATTATAGTCATGTTGAACAATGTCTTAAAAAATATCTACATCAAATACATATTGTTAGCCTCCATATCAACACAAAAATGCACGAGCTGCCTTTGGATTTTTCGACCTAAACAAAAAAAAGACCAACTTCTGATGCCAGGTGAGAGTTCATATTGCGTATTAAAATAAAGACCCACCAAAAATTTATTTTGTAAACTTAAAATTTATGTTAAATTATTTTTCCAAAATTTAATCAACCAATATAAAGTTTTATTTTGTTTAAGCACGTGGATGATAGAAAAGATATTTAAGAGGTAAATAAGAAAATTACATATGTACGAAAAAAATGACTAACTGGAAAAACCTTGGGCCAATGCAATAATCTCACTAAACATGGTAAAGACTTATAGAGGGGACTAAGGACTTACACTCCTATCCGATCTAACTCACATCTTCACACTTTTTCTTCCAAATTGTAGTAAGACGGAGACTCATATCCATCGATGGAGAATCTCAACATTACGATGTCATGACACATGTCATTACCATTGCACAAGCCTTTTCTTCAAACTTTGAAGGTCACACATGATATAAAACTCGAAAGAGAACCTCAAATATCAAAATACTTCTTGATGGGAGAAAGACCCAAACTGTATACAAAGTTTGTTTTATAAAAATGAGTTCTTTATGAAAATATTTGTACTCTTTAATAGAAACGAATCTCTAAAAAGAGAGGTGATTAAATATACAGAAGAAAAAGTGAAAAGGATGAATTAGATTTGAAAATGTGTTCACTCTTTTTCACGAGTGTGTTTTTATGTCCTTATGAAGGAAGAAGAAAATAATACACACTAAAAGACTATATTGGTATGTTCCTATTGATAGATATGCGAGTTATTTTGAAATGAAGAGAGTTGAAGGTTTAAATAAGGAAAACCACACAAATGGGTTTCCCAATTACCAACATAGCCTAAAGAGTGACTACTAAGTCTAATCAACAGCTAAAAACGTACTTATCACACAAATATCTAGAAGATCTCTAAATTTTTCATGAAAGATTCATAAATATGCATGCATTGCCGAAGGTATCATTGCAATGAGGACGGGCATCACCGGAGTGAACCTACCACGTTGTAACTCACGCATCTATCCAGAGATTTTTTTAAGAGACCTTTAAAGAACTTACTGGCTAGAGAGGGAAGTATTTCTACATTGAATATGTCGCTGAGGTGATGCTTCAGTGATAAGATCCTCGTGTCAAGTTCTAAAATGTTTTCTAAATGAACTTGAGTCCATTTTTTCTTCAGCGATACAGATTTTCGTTGTAGAAAAACTGGCCAGATTCGTTCAATTTTTCTTGCTTTAGATTTTAAACATTTGTTATATAAGAAAGATTAAGATAGAAAAACCTCTTGATTTACACAAACATTTTTTACTAATGATGTTTTGAAAATGGTTTGTAAAAATACGTGACGTATGTGAGGCAAATACCCAATTTACTTTTCATCCAATAATTTGATACATGTGATAATGAGGATGATCAAAATTCGGCCTCAATATCTTGAATATTGATGAATATTTTTTGAGAGGTAAGTAAGAGACCCAAAGTGTTTACATGTACAAAGGCATATTCATATTAGCTTCGGGGATCACTCGCGATACTAGATGCACTTATAAGTCATCCCGAACCTGTAACCTCAAAGCCTCAGTAAGGGATAATCGCTATGCATTCCTATCATAACGTACGACCTCCATACAAAGGCTATACGCTAGAACTCCTATGTATTGTCCTCCTTCTCGGATATGGGTACTTCAGCTGTAGTATTGAGGTAATAGGACTAAGGTAAATCTCGTATCATCACAGGGGTATTAGCGTGGTCAACGTCATACATGCCCTATCAAAATCCCTTATAGTATGTTCACCAGGAGCGCACACACCACCATACTGTTATTTCACATAAAGAAAGTAATCAAGTACGACCCTATGCAACTGGACAAACAAAAAACTTAAAATCCTACTCAAATTGGATTACACATAAAGTCTCTTGTTATTATTAGTTAGTATACATAAATTATTTCTAACCTAAGGCCGAACTCCCAAGGCCCCGATCAATTACTTATATAATCTTTATAAATCAGTGACGAACCCATCTCAATTGATTACAACCCCAAATAAAAACCCTAAAAAAACAAACACAATACAAAGTCCAAACCCAAAAGCATCAATCATGAATTTTTGCCTTGTGCACTATTGGTAATGTATTTATAAGAAATTTATAAAAAATCCACAAATTACCAAACTAGTTCCCTCGTGTTCATTATTCAATTATCTACAAATCCTTGGGTCGGATCTCATTTACATGACACTCTTAAGTGATTCAAATAAGAGTCCCAATTTCATTCAAACAAAAGCCTAATATTGTTCTCACGAGTTTAATTCAACCAAAAATTGCCATTAACAACCCCAAACCTGATTTTAAAGTCTCTAAATAGCCTAAATTCCACCCTCCTTCATGTATAAGGTGTATAACAATAATACTAACCTAATTCAATCAACTCTAGGTGAATCAACCCACATCTTAAGATCAATTTCTGATTTATGTTCATGTTCTCACAAATAAACTCAGATTTGGATTAATTACCAAATTTAAAGCAAGGGGTTTTTACATGATTCATTAACATTAAGTAGTTTCTAATAATTAAAACCAAATTACAATACCAGATTCTTGAGATTCCACATTAAATCATTATAACTCATTAGCATGAGTCTTAAACTTAATTTAGTCATGAATCAAATTTTGTAAATTAAGTTTGAGTGATTATAAAACAAATTATACATATTTTAATCTTGATTCTAATGACTACTATTACCATAACAAAATCCCAATTAAATTTTTAATCGATATGATCTTGCCTATGAGTTGATTGATGAATCAAAGTCGTAAAACCTCCGAATTCTTTTTGCAATACCCTCATGCTCTCTAGGGTTTATCTAAATATCTAACACGTGTTTAGGTTGTACAATAACCACTTAACTTAGCTTCCTGATATACATAAGTCTACAATAGCATGTGACCCCATAGATTATCTCAGACTCATTATGTCACTAGAGTTCTTATCCACAGTGTCATATCAGATAATCTTGGCCTCTGAGATCTTCCTATTACATGACAGCATTCATCAATGATTAAGCATAATGTCGGACTTACAGAAACATAAGCACAGTGTCGTCCTCAGAGGATCGACATAAGAAAACTTCATAAGGTTGAGACCTCCCTATCAACCACACATGCCATAAATGGAGTTAGCCTTGTCTCGGCTCTATCCTCATGATCTGTGCCTCACTAGTCTAGGAAAGCAGAGTCTCATAGCCTTAGACATAACATACATGCATAGAAAACATGATAGAGGTACTATTGGCATGTTCAATCAACATCCTTATAAAAATTAACCAATATTTGAAAGGAATATTTGATCATTATGAATTGCATGACTCACTCTTCAGGTGTTATGCAGTTATTGGCTATTAGAGTTCATGGCAAATGGACAAATCGCTTGGGGGTGGTATTTCTAACCCTCAAGGTTATAAAAGGATCTCACTACCTCCTTCTACATGGATTAAACTCCAAAAACCATATTGTTATATTATGTATATACAAACAAAGTACAAAGATTTTGTAAGTACCATTAATGAATTTCAGCCACCTTACTTAGTGGAATTGCTTTATGCTTTACATAGTGGACATTGGCTAATGACGTACCATTTATATCTCTGCGTATCTTCTTTATCTCTCATCTCATCTATTGTTTATTATACTATCTTATCTCCACCATTGTTATGAAAACTCAGAGACCAGGTTGAATCCTACTAGATGATATTTGGCACCATCACTTCCCATGAAATAAACCCTATTACCCATATTTGTCTCAACCCAATGAGCCCAAATACCACTCAAAATTGCCTGGAACTCTACCCAAGACACATACTGGTCCAATAGACTTAAAACCCACTATTTTAAATCAAAATGGCTATTTTAAGCATTCCAAATGCCAACTCAAAATGTGATGCTAAAAAAATAATATTTATTTGGTATGAATCCAAATATAAATTATTTAATTATTTATCAATTAAGCACCACACTACATTATAAGAGAATACTTCACAATTGGTGGAACCTGACATCGAGGGGATAATCCAAATAAGGGAGACCTTGATACTAAAACCCCGATCATTCCATAGTCGCCTATAATACTACGTCACTTCCAAATATTGAATTAATGTAATATTAAGTCTGATTTCAAATATGTAGAATTAATATATCTAAATATATATAGCGACATCAAATGTCACATCAAGCACAGATAATTGATTTTCAAAATTAAATAATGCATAAAAAATACGGTGTATTACAACAACATTCATATTGGGATTTTACATAAGATACGGTTGTATATATTCTGAATTTAGTATCATCTTAATCGGTCTCTTCAAATACCATTGAACTGTGGATTGAGCGCATGCTCATTCTAAGACATGTTTGGATCTAGGGGTTCCCAACACTCATGTTGTGGAAGGAATCAAGGTTGTATTAATGTATCTTTATTAATTATACCTAAGGTTATAAAGGTATTTTATATTATTTTACTAAACACAAGAATATGATTGATTATATCAATTCTTGATTCTTAAAAGAGGATTTTATAATAAACTATAAGCCCAGGAGTAAGATAGACTTACACGAAGGAACTGTGATACCCCACCTATTCTAACCACGGGTGATTAATCCTTCATTAAAACAAACATGAATCTCATATGGTTCATTCTTAGCATCACTGTCAAAAACCTTTTAAATTACTAATCACCTTTGTTAAATTAAGTCAGTGCCAAATTTTATCTTTCATTACTATAACAACATGCAGAAATGAAATAAATTAACTAAAGCATCCACACAAATATATTCTGATCAATCACACGACGGATACATAAATAAATGAGACCGAATAAACCATCAGTTCTCAAACAATCCAATATAAGTCAGACATAATAAAGTTAAATCTAAATACAGTTTGATAAATAAATTGGAGAAGTAAATAATCTTAAGGGGCAACACACCTAAATGAAATACTGAGAGAAATCCTATCTAGATTGAATGAGTTGAAGCGTCTAAAGAAACTCTTGTATGCCTCCACAAATGTTATGGCTATGCATCCCTAGATATAATCGTCAAGCTTAGCGTCCCTATGTGGCAAGACACGTAATAGGTTTTGAAAATATTTTGACACGGGTCAGAGCCCAAGAAAATAATTTGAAAATATTTTGCAAGTGTTTAAATCCTTTATTACATACACATATTAGATACACATATACTTTCGTGAGATCCTAACCTCACAACTAATGTGCACGCCTAACATACCCTATCTAGCTATGCTACCCATACCCACTAGATAATGTATCTACATAACCTCTATAAGCCTAGCTCTCCCATAATGCCCATACTACACGCTACCATAATATCAATAAGTAATATGTCCCATGTATTATTATTGATTAAATCATTTAAGTTTCTCTACTTAATTACTTTTAGATGTACACAATATATCAGTTTTACTATCACATACATGAGTATATATAACATACATGTATATATTTAACACACATATAATATATACAACTATAAAATCCCTGGAATGGACCCTCATGTTGCGGGTATACTCTGCTATCAAGTCCATGTACCTCTCATAATAAATCAAGGACCAATGGTTTGGCATATCTCCTCGAACCCAAAATAAATCAACACATAATGGAGGCGAACATGGTTCTAAGCCTTTAGGATACACACATACCTAATGTACCCAAACGATACACCGATTCCACTAATACATGACACATAGTGAGCCACCCTAAGTTCCATGTTCTTGGGAAAAAATCCAAACCTCACTGGAATTGCCAAGGTGGGATCGCCCTTTGGGCAGAAACCTCAGGATAGCAGGCAGTGTAGGTATGTTCACACATAATCAATCACAACCATAGGTATTCACACAACCTATATATGTATATAAATTAGTAGGTATATACACATGCCATCATATAAGTCCATACGTAGTATATATCTCTCGAATACTCATCATACAAATTATTACCATTTTAGCCTCTTATTATTGTAAGTCCTCGTATTTTTGGGCATTTATTAATTAATTAATTCAATAAATTTTAAATTACTTATGCGTCGTAATATAATTGAATTAATTAATTATTAATATTTATTTAAATATTAATCCGGTGAGTAGACGATTAATATTTACGGGATTTAAATGTACTAAATGAATAATAACAATTGACTAAGTTAATAGGTGAATATTAACTTTTAGTAAAATAATTTAGATGACAATTTAGAGTGTACGGTTGAGTCTGGATGGATCGAAATAGTCGGAAAAGAGTATCCGTGGATAGTAAATGGGTCTCGGGGCGTGTTTAGGCATAACCAATCCCACATGGGAGTGTCTAAACCCTTTTAATGAAGCCCACAGGCCTAAAAACGGGATTGATTTAATAAACCCTAAAAGTGAGAGAATGTGATAGCTATAACTCATTTAAGAAAACCTAATCAAGTAGAGGACAAAAGAGGGAGCAATTAGAGAAACCTTGGGAGCCTAAATCAAGAACAAGTGTGGACATTCTTCATCAAATCATCATCTACACCAAAGAGATTCAAACCCTACAAACCCTATAAGGCAAGTGGTTAAACTTGCTTTTAAATTAATTGCAGATTTCAATTCATATCATAGTAGGTGTGATAAGATTATATGATTTTTGGTTTAGTTTGATATTTAAGGTTGGGTTTCAATAAATTTAGATTTAAAATCTGTAGAGTATTTTGAAATTTAATTTATTAAACTCCAATCTATGTGGGTGTTTAATTAAGATTTAGGGATCTTGAAATCCTAGGTTTGATGTTAATTTGTAAGGGTTACTGTATAACATATCTGGGCAGAAGGTATTTAAAATCGTATTAATGGCGGATCTACTTGATCATCGAGGAAGGTATGGAAAAACCAGGGTTGTTCGAACGACCTGGATTCCGTTTGAGCGATAGCCACCATCGTTCAAATGACAAGCCTGTCATTCGAACGAGATGGCATATCCAACAACTTTTCCCCTTCCCTTATTTTGGACCCAGGATTCTGTTTTGAAGCTTAGAGTTATGTGGTCTTGGTTTTGTGTAGAAATTTTAATGGTACAAACTAAGGGGAAAATTAAGGTTGAAATTGAGTAATTTGAAAACCTTAGATTAATAAGTGTGCAAAGCTTATTGAGGATAATTTTGAATAATAAATTCTGAATATTGTATTTTCGGGCCAAGTGAGCAAGTTCGGATATATTGGTTGAGCGACGCCAAGGTAATAATTAATGCATGATAAATTATATTTGAGTCGGAATATAGACTGGGGTATAATTTGGGCTAGTACTATGGGTTTTGTGCACGGTTTAGCTGGGATTAAATTTAATGTATATATATATATATATATACGATAGTGTGGTGGTATATATATATTGTGTGTCCTTAAATATCGGTGATTAGATATTTGATAAAAGCATACCCCTCTAGTGCTATCATAAGAGGTTGCGCGATATGGGTGAATCCCCTGGCTTGAGGAACAGTGTGAGTATAGTCCCCAGGTTATAGCGTCCGTAGTTAGGGAAGAGACGTCTTGGGTATGATTCGATTTCATTTTCGGAGGGAACTATGACTGCGCCTTTTGCGTTTATATTGTTTCACTGACCCGGGGAGCTAACCATGTCAGGGTGTCCGGGTGAATGAGTATACCTGGATTGCAAGCATTGTAGAGAACATCCAATGATTGTCTACTCGGGTGGATGGTTATATATTCATGGCATGCGTGTGAATGTTGTAATATGATGATACGTATATATGGTGAAAATAATTATATATGGGTAAAATACATGATGTGAATTGTATTAATTATATATATAACTCGTGAGAATGTTATATGGTCTCAAATAAAAATAATGATTAGTTAAGTTAAGGTGATATATAACTTATAAATTATATATTTAGCATACTCGGGTTAAATTAGGGTGATAGGAAGGAAATATATACCAAGAACTAGTTACGGGGTAGATGGCTAGGTGGGTTATATATAAAAACGGTAGGTGTGCACATTAGTTGAGGGGTGAGTCGGTCCTCAAGAGAGTGTGACACTAACTTAAATATGAAGAGAATTCATGCATTTTAATTCATGCATTCATGCATCTTAAATATGAAGAGCATCCATGCATTTTCAAAATGTTTTGGGTTCTAACCCTTGATATCAAATATTTTCAAAACCTTTTAGGTGTCCGACCACAGGGGCTCCAGACTTGATCTTATTCTAGGGTACGTAGTTGTGGTACATGTGGGTGCTGTAGGATTTGTATTGAATTCCTGTTTTATTCACTTCTAGTTAGGGATGGTATCGTAATTGTACTTTCGAGCATGTTGCTCATCGTAGTTGTACATTTTATTTCAGTTCAGATTGTATTGGTTATATTTTTGATGTGTCGGATTTATTTTGGTTTGGTTTTTTTAGTTGATGTTTATTTAGCTAGCACTTTATTAAGATATTTGTGATATTCTCAAGCTCTATTATATTGTGATGGGATAATATGTCTCTTGTTGTATTTAATGACTTGTTTTTTTTAAAAAGATAAAATTTTGACACCGACTTAATTAATCATTAGGTGGTTAGTAATTAATGATTGGGCATAAATATTGTATATTTATTCGCCTAATTTCGGTACATTGGTAAGATCGAGCGATGCAATCAATATGGATTTAACTCACATTGATGCTACTAACCTTCGTTGGCAAGTATTTCATTTTTCGTGTTTCTCCTATGTGTTTTACAGGTTAAATATTCAAGAGATACAAAAGAGAAATCAAAACAATGAAAGAAAGGCTAGGAAGACAAGTTCAAGGTCATTTTTATAATTCTACAGCCGGATACCGGAGGAGGGGTCAACTGGAAAATTAAAAATCTCGAAACAATGAGAACCATGGAATAAACGACATCCAAATCCGTGTTACGGTTTAAGAGTTATGATCGATTGAAGTTGAAGAAAAATCCAAGACGAAAAGATGAAAACATGAGAAAAATTCTAAGTGTTGAAAATGAAGAAATTGGCACCCAAACCAACAAATAATCCTGAACCCAGGTAGAACCGGTTAGGGGGTGAACCGGTTCGCATGTACCCGAACCGGTTCGGGGGTCCTGATACCCGAAATTATTCTTTTATTTTGAGTGGTCCAGCGAGATTCCGATGGGTTACAACCCATTCTGGATGTATTTTGTCCGAAGCTTGGGTCTTAAAAGGTCAGTTCTAGAGGGTTTTTAGAGAGTTCAGTTTTTCATATACATAGTTTTTCATAGAGATAGATAGTAGAGAAGAGTTAGAGTTCCATATAGGTAGAGAAATATAGTGTAGTTTTTGAGAGAGAAAACAAGGTAGAAGACTACATAGGAACATAGGTGGAATTATTTTGTTGCAAGACTGATTCATTTCCGGGTTTGTTTTCAAGTTCTAATCCAAGTTCCATTCTTCTTATTATTGCTCTTGCATGATTAATACTCTTAATTGCTTTAAATAAATTTCTGAGTTCATAACACTTATTTGTATGTTTCAATATAGTTTCACCATGAGTTCTTTCACATATAACATAATTATTTCATGCATCGTTCAGTTTATCATGTTTGGCTAGATTTATAAGGTTCGAGATGCATGAACTCGACCTAATGTGTTAGTTGTGTGTGTATGAAATTAATCCTCTGAATTTAATGATGTATTATGACCGTATTGCATAGTAACACAACCATTGTAGACCTATGGATCTCGTTTGCTTCCGGGTAACCGGGATGCTTTAGAATGCAATGCGAGTGTTACTATCGCATGTTACCGCTTTACTCATCCTCTGATTTCTTATGGTGCGGGCTTGAACATCATATACGTAATGCTTGGGAGTACTAAAGTCAGGGACTAATAAATCACTTAAATTTACGATTAGTTTTATACCTAAAACACACTAAGGTTGAGGGATTGTGTTCCCGTCCTGTTTCTCCTCATTACATAATCCAAATTTCAGTTTAACCAACATCAGTAATTTAGGTAATTTAGAGTAATTGTATTCCATTCATGCTCTAGTTCATTAGTTAATTGTTTCATAATTTCATATAGCTGTAGTTATTCCCCCAATCATATCATATATTTCTTTTCTTTAAAGTCAGAATTAGGATTCACTCGTCTATCCACGTCGTTACAACTTTGTAACCCTATTTCCTTGAGGATCGATACCCGACTTATCGGATTATTACTTGAGCGACAGGCTTACACTTGAGCCTAGAGAGTATGCACTTCTAAGACACATTCTTAGTCGCGTCAAGTTTTTGGCGCCGTTGCCGGGGAGCTACGGTAGACTTAGGATTAGATCAAGTCAATCTCAAATTTTGACAAAAAAATTCCAAAAATCCGAAAACATAATTTAAAAATAAAAAAAATAGTCACCATCATCTCTCACAAGTCTGTTAATGAAAAATTCTGAATTCACTTCAACTCCCGGTAATACTCCAACCCATATTCACGAAAACCCGATAGCTGAGTACAACCCTGATATCCCTCACACTCCCAACGCTCCACAGTTCTGGGTTACAACTCCAACACCGTCACACGCATTCACAAATAGCATTCCGTTATCCCTCTTAGGGCACGCTTCAGAGCACGCTCCGAGTATACCAAGTGAGGAAACAGAGTCTATGAGCGAGAGAGAAATGTCACAACATGGTAGTATAGCCGCCGGTGAGGAAGAGGTCTCGTACCGCCCTTTGAGAGCACTCTTATATCCCTAGCACACTGTCTCACCGGGATGCATTTTACTCCCATATAATGCAGGGAAATTTCAATTTAGGAATGGGATGATCCAGATACTTCCCACTTACCATGGAATGGATTCAGAAAAACCATATGCCCACATCATGGAATTTGAGGAGGCATGTGAGACCCTCAGCGATCAAACTTTCACGAAAGATGTGCTCCGCCTTAAACTCTTCCCATTCTCGCTAAAAGATAAGGCCAAGACCTGGCTATGGTCTTTACCTCCAAATTCGATTTCATCCTGGAATGAATTGCAATCTAAATTTCTCAAGAAATTCTTTCCTCCACATCGAACGAACTCCATCAAGGCTCAAATTTAGAATTTTCGACAATTAGAAAATGAGTCGTTCGATCGATGCTACGAGAATTTCAATGAGTTAATTACTTCGTACCCCCATCATGGATTTGATAAACTGCAAATAATTTCCTTCATTCACAATGGGCTGAACATTAATTCCAAGAAACTCGTTGAAACTATGTGTGATGGTCCATTTATCGAATTAGATGCCAACGATGCTGAGCTTCACCTGAGGTATGTCACCGAGACTACCCAATCATGGGATACATCTGACCCTAGTGCTCAAAATCGAACTCACCAAGGGACCACCACTCCATCGGCATCCGGCCTGTTTCATGTGGAAAGGAATGTGGTGATGGACAGTCGAATCGATTTAGTTGAGAAAGGAGTGAGAGAAATACTTAACGTATGTGGGAGAGAATTAACTGGTTCCATCCCGAACCCCGTCGAAATGGTGTGTGCGATTTGTGAGGCGGGTCATTCAACTGAAGAATGCCGGACGATACTTGCCTACAAAGTTATGCTTCAAGAACAAGTTAGTGGTATAGGAGGATTCAAGGGTAATTTCAGTGCACCGCACGAGAATTATTATAACCCTTCATGGAAAAACCATCCTGGTTTTAACTATGGGAAACAACATGCTGCGATGGATCCTAATTCACATGTTGCCCCTCCTTCTCCACCGCACTTCCAACACGCTCCATATATGTAAGGACATGTGTAAGCACCACCACCTCAAGGAGCATATATCACTCCACCGCGGAGAAATCTCGAGGACATGATGAACCAATTTATCAATGCCCAGAATGCAGCCAATGCTCGATATGATCGTATGATCGGTGACATAAATGCAAATATCTCAAAACTGCAATCATCATTGAGTGTCCAAGAGAAGGTAAGTTTCCTGTCCAAGGCCAAAGACCTCCCTAAGGTCAAACTAGTGTCGGCTCCACCTCGACGAAACATCCGGACCATTGTCAACCTGTGACCACTCTTCGTAGTGGGAGAGTCGTTGATTTATCACCCCCCTCACATGACGCAACCAAAGACAAGGAGATCTCGCCTGGCACGAAAGAGGCCGAAGACGTCCCCTTGAATTAGAGTGATAAAGAGGACACTAGTGAGCCCGAGGTAGTAGTAAAAACACCCATCGCGGCACCGTTTCCTCAAAGGTTGGTTCCTTCCCATAAAGGAAGCCCTCATGATGAAGTGCTAGATGTGCTTAAGCAAGTAATGTTAAATTTACCTTTCCTCGATGCCATTAAGCAAATTCTAGCTTATGCGAAAGTCATCAAGGACTTGTTAATAGTGAAGAGGAAGATGAAGGTAAAGAAAAATGTCTTTCTAGCAAAGAACGTGAGCTCCATCCTTCTTAATGATCTCCCGCCCAAATTTAAAGAGCCCGATGCACCCACCATTTCCTGCATCATTGGAGAAAATAAAATTGAAAAATCCTTACTTGACTTGGGAGCAAGGGTCTATATCCTCCCTTACACCATATATCACGGAAGTTTTATATTAGCAGGTTTTAGAATATCCAGAAAATAGAGGAAACTCTGCCCAATTTTTTTGGTATGTGAACTACTAAAAACTTGTAATATTTTGAAGTTTGTATATACATTAATTTGTCGAGAACGTGTGAGATTTTCAATTTTTGAATTTTTTTGTTTTCAAATAATTAATTTTTTCTTTTATCCAAAAATTTAGCACAATTCAAAACCGTGCCAAAAGTGTATCAAATTTTGGCACGGTTTTGAACTGTGCCAAAAGTTTATCAAAATGTACTTAATCTGGCACAGGTCAAAACTCTGCCAAAAGTGTGCCAGAAATATCAAATTTTGGCACGGTTTAAAATTGTACTAGAAGTGTTCCTATTTGGTTAAATCTGACACACTTTTAAACCGTGCCAGAAAAAAATGATCATTTTGTAACACGTGATTCTGGCACAGTTCAAAACCATGCCAGATTTGGTTTGGCACAGTTTTAAATCATGCCAGATTGTTGTTTTTGGTGTAGTGACAATATGGTTAATTAACACCATGATATCAGTAATGAGGTATTTATCTTTATCTAATGTAAGGTCAACATTAACTATATTAATAACCTTCAGAGCATTTATTCCATTAGTGTACATCCAGATATTCCCACATTAGTCACCTTCAGTCATTAAGAATAGTTTATATAAATCCGAAATTAACAATAGAAATGAAAAGGCATAAGCTCTTCATATAACAAGAATGTTACACACTTAAAGCATATGAGGATGTAAAGCTTAAATAAATATTAAAAATAACAAATCACAAAACCAAGTTACTATTCTATGCAACCTATGGAAAAATATTCAAAATAAGAAAATGGACTGAAGAACACAAATCCATACAAGTTATTAATACCTATTCAAATGCTTAACTTATTAATATTTCTATTCATCTTCATGCATATGACCCATCGTTTCCTCGTCAACTAATTCTCCAGCCACACCTTGCTTAACCCAACTAACATCAGCATCACATGACAATGTTGTATCATTTAAACATTGATCATTACATGCCTCTGTTTCATCATTCATAGTGCTCTCGGTTGTTAACTGTTTCCCAAACACATCAAAAAAATCTCGAGGCTTTGTTTTAACAATAATATGCCAGTCTTTCTCTACTAGGTCTTGTACATAAAATTCTTTCTTTGCCTGAGATGCTAGTATGAATGGTTCATCGACTCTTTGATGCCTAGGATACAACAAATGATTGGAGTTTACAAGCGTGAATCCAAAGTCATCTTGCATAGTGAGACCTCTACTATTATTAACAAAGTCACACTTGAAAAACCCGAACTTATAGTCTTTTGAATAATGAAACTCAATGATATCTGTCAAAAATCCATAAAAATTGACATCTACGGATATGGGATTTATGTTTCTTACACCTGCGTAACTTTCAGTCATTGCATTTAACGTGACTTCACTATTTTGCGTGGCTCTTGTTCTCTCACGAGCCTGAGTATGATACCTAATGCCATTGATAATGTATCCAGTGAATCCTTTTTTGTTTTTAGTGGACCCATAGATAAAATCCATATTTCTTGTGATACATCTATGTTCTTTGCCTAGACTAAGTTCCTCACTAATTTTATGACAATAAAATGCATTACAAGGCATAGTTACGTAATAATACATTTAAATGTAAAACATAGTTTTCAATGTGCATTTTACTTACATGATCCTTAAACCACAAGCGAAATGTTTCTCCATGAATATGGTCCACGTCATGTGGTCTGAGAGGAAAATCATTCCTAATTAATGCACGATGATGCTGCATTAAAAGGAATCATTACATTATTCTTTACTTTGCTAAAAAAATAACAAAATTTTATTCAAGAAGATAACTACTCTCGAAATCAAGTAATTGCATCTGTGTTGACAAGCACATATCAATGTGCTTGTCATATGTAATGTCATCAAGCACAAATCCTTCAAATTTTCCCAATTTACTATCGTAAAAGTGATCAAAACAACTACCATCATCATTCCTTGTTGGGCGATTAGACTTCGTCTCAACATCATTGTTTAGGTACCTTGAGAAGAATGTCAAACATTCTTCTACCCACTATACTTGTGTAATTGAACCCTATGGATGACTGGGGGCTTCAGAAAATTCTTCAATGTGAACAAGTATCTATGGTGAGGGAAATTTCAATTAGTAAGAAAAAACCACCATTAAATATAATTTAAAAAAAATAAAAATATGTCAACCAGTACCACACCTCTCAATAGGATACATCGATCGGTATTGCGGTGGTCCTCCAATCTTCGCCTCTTATGCTAAATGAATAACCAAGTGCTCCATGACATAACAAAATAAAGGTGGAAAGATCCTCTCAATTCGTCATAGCATGAGCTCAATGCAAGATTGAACACGATCTAAATTGGTTACATCCATCACTTTTGAGTACATATTACTAAAGAAGTTACTTATCTCAACTAATGGTCTAAGCATATTCTTAGGAACACATTTCTTAAGGAAATTGGAAGTATTTCTTGCATTAAGATATGGTTTGCATTATTCTTGAGTCCCGATATCGTACGTTGTTTAAGGTTAACACGACGCGATATGTTCGAAGCATAGCCATCTGGAACTTTCACCTCCTTCGACATTTTACAAACTATGTCTTTACCTTTAGTGTCCAATGTGAAACATGAAGGTGGCAAATAATATTTTTTATTCGCACATTTCTGAGGATGCAACGTTTCACGAATACCCATATCTTTCAAGTCACGATAGGATTTTAAGTTATCCTTCCCCCTTCCATCAACATTTAATAATGTCCAAAGCACATTATCACATACAATTTTCTCAATATGCATTATATCAAGATTGTGGCATAACAAATTGTCCTTCTAATAATTTAACTCGAAAAATATACCTTTTTCTTCCAATTATGTGTTAAGGTTTCATCTCTCTCATTAACCCTTTTCCTCTTACCTCCTACCTCTACCTCTAGATCCTTCCTAAAATTATTATTGAAATTTTTACCTCATCGTATGCTTCAACTCTAGATAATTGGGTGGTCTCTGTATCCAACTTAACTGTACCATCAAAGAAGTTTTTATTTATTCTAAATTTACGCCCTTCAAGAAACCATCGGCAATGACCCAATTAGCAATGCTTACCTCTACTAAGCAACCAACGGGATCGAGTGTACGTATAACAATAAGGACACACCAATCTACCCTTTGTGCTCCACCCCGACAAATTTACATAAGATGGAAAATCACTAATTGTCCATAACAACGACGCATGCATTTTAAAAATCTGATTACTGGATGCATCATAAGTGTTTACCCCAACCCATAATTCCTTTAACTCATTAATTAGAAGGCGCAAATAAACACCAATGTCATTTTTTGGGCTGCGAGGACCATCCAAAATAATTGGTAATATCATATATGGTCATTTCATACACAACCATGGTGGTAAGTTATATATTATTACAATTACGGGCCAGGTGCTATGGATAATACTCATGCTCCTGAATGGGTTGAACCCATCACTGGTTAATCCAAGCCTAACATTCTGCGATTCTAGTGCAAAATCTAGATAAATGTCATCAAATGTTTTCCAAACAAGAGAATCAGCTGGATGCCTTACATTTTCATCATCAACATGCTCATCAGCATTCCATGTTATCTGTGATGATGTATTTGATGACATAAAGAGCCTTCAGTCTTGGTATTTGTTGATGTAAAAAATTAGATCGCTCTAATTATTCAATCACAGATAAATAAAATGAGACAAAGATTTTTAAAGTGGTTCAGCCTTATAAGAATGGCCTACGTCCACTGTTATGTTATTGCTGAGTGTTTTGGGAATTCTCGATTACAAGATCTATCAAGAAATTCCTGTCCCTTTGAATGAGGGTGATACAAGGTATTTATAGCCCTTAGGCTGTACATGAAAGGGTTGATACATTAAATGATATACATATGAAAGGGTAATACATTTAATGCAGCGTGTGCGTCAAGATGATACACATTCAATGAATAGTTGAATTGTTGATTATCTGGCAATTAATGCTATGGCGGAGATGCAGCTCGGACCGCCTTAGTTGCTCGTTGCTCAGGAGTTCCTCGGAGCGCTAGAGTACCTCGGAGTGCTAAAGTTCCTCGGTGTCTCCTCGTTGCTCGGAGAGAACATGAGTTGGTCGGGGAAATGAACTTCCTCGTTGCTATTGTGCCACGTAGATTGACACGTGTCTTCTTATTATTCGTCCACATCAGCATATTAATTTTGGTATCAACAGAAGCCCCCAATGTTTCATATTTCGAACTTTGAGGAGTATGGAACATTCTTTCTCGGTATATGGCAATATTAAATGACTTCCCTGGGTTTTAGGAGCATCTTCTTTGTATTTGAACTTCCTTCCAAATTCGCAGAATCCGCCTTTTTACCTTTTCATAAGCACTTCGATCTTCGTGCACTTTTTGTCCTTTTAGCCGCCGGGAGCGCAATAGGTTCTTTTATGTAATCATTTCTTTCGCTGGTTTCCAAGGCAAAGTATTTAAACTTCCCAAGCAATCATACCGTCCTCTACCTTTTCCAATTTTCTTACTTTCGAATTCTCCATAGTCTTTCTTTCTTTTGTGCGTTCATCCTTGTTTTCGTTCGTTGTCAACAGATCTCCTTTATTCTTGTAAGATCTTCTTCCTTCTTCTTTTATTCACCATGGTTTATATTATTGAATCTACTGAAAAATTCCGTTCTGATTATTCCATTCCATCTTGGGTTACTCTGGAGAATCTTCCTGAGCCCTTTGATTATTTTCGTTTGGCTGAGGGACACTGGTTCCCCAGCCTCTTTATTGCTGAGTGTGGATTTTCTTTTCCACCCAACTCTTTATGCTTAGAATTTTGCCAACATTTCGATGTTGTTCCTGCAAAAGTAGCCCCCAACACATGGAGAATAGTTAATGGGGTGCATAAATTAAATCAAACTCATGGAACTCGCATAGGAATTCCTGAGATTATGTATTGCTATAGATGGGCTGTTTTAGACAACGTCTATTATTTAAAAACTATATTTTTGAATAGAGCTTTAGTAGTTAACCTCCCTGATGCCAACAGGGATTATTTTGAACATGGGTTGGTTTTCAAAAATTGGCAACATGCTCCTTTAGTCGGAGACGGAGTGAGCCTCCCTAAGTTCTTTTTCTTGGGAAAATTTTTTAGACCTCCCTTGAATCGGCAAGGTGGGATCACCCACTGAGCGGGAACCTCCGTGATAGCAAGAAGCATAGGTATCTTCACACACATATGAAAGTACATAGTAGGTATACACACAACCTAATCCATATATCGCACATAGGCGTACGCTCAACCCATGAATATCATCTATATAGGTATACACTCCACCTATAAACATAATCTGTATAGGTATACACTCAACCTATGAACATAATCCATATAGGTATACACTAAACCTATAAACATAATCCGTATAGGTATTTATCCCTCGAATACCTACTGTATCATTTATTCACAATATTAACTCACTATCGTATAATCTCGAGTCTTATTCTTTACCCTAAGGGCCCATTATTACCCCTTATATTAATTCAGTAGTTACTAAACTTATACCCTACTAGTTATATTCTTAGATTTTGGTTTACTCTTCCCATAATCCAAATCCTAACTCTCTCGGTGTGCAATTCACTCGATTACTAACGTCGGTTAATTATCCCAACTTAACCCTTATTAATAGAAATCGAACCTTAACCTCATGCCTACTGATCTCCCCTAATTATTCACATCATTACTAATATATCACCAAATATTCTCTTAATTCAATTCTCGGGGATATATAAACAAAGAGGAAAAATTGTGATTTTCTGTGCAGCCAAATCAATTCGCCAGGAGGTCGAATCAATTCACCCTTAGGCCGAATCGATTCACCTTTGGGCCGAATCAATTCAGAATGTAGCAGGTCTCTCATGCCTTGCATTTTTATGACATCCAACCTTTATAATTCTCTCAAATCTTCATGAAACTTCACCAAAATTCAAACCAACATGTCTAACCCTTATATGAACGTATAAGAATGATTCTCAACATAAAATTATCATAAATTCATCATGATTTCAATTTACGATCCGATTATCTTTAAAAATCTCATAAAACTCTAGTTTATGTGTTCTTCAAGTTTATTCATCAAGAAACCCAGATTACTTTCATTTTAATCATCCCTAAACCTCTGATTTATTATTACCAACATCAAGGAATACATCTACATGTAGTTCCTACTTCAATTCACGAATTTTCCCACCTAATTACATATTACATCTTCTGAAAACATGAAATCAAACCCTACTATACATGAGTATTATAACATGCTTATAAAAGACATAATTTAAACACATTCCTCTCAATAGAAGGTCTGAATTTCTTTGGTATGATGGTATGGATGTTCTCACTTCGTTCCGATCTCCATTCCATCACGTTCCGGGTGAAAAATAATGTAGGAAACTTGGTTATCTCCTCATTTTCCTCTCCTATGGCCTCTATCCTTTTAGCTTTGTGTTACCGTCGCCCCTCTCTCTAATGGGAAGACATAACCCTACATTTTTTGGAGTTCTCTAAACCACAAACTCCCGAATGATTGAAACGCTCTTAAACGATGCCAGTTTGGTAAAAAATAGCCTCAGGACCCAAATTATACACCTGAGTATACTATTTAGACTATTTTTCAACTTTAGGAATCAACCGTGACCTCTAAACCATCATCCGAGTCACTTTATAAAATCATCTTATTCCCACCTCAAAATATGGCACGCTTGAAATTAACATCTCATGAATTAATTTTAAATTCTAAATCATCAAAGAAATTAAGTTCTCCGAGCTACATAAATCTCAATTCATCAATTTAATTAAATCCTAAATCACCAATTTAATTAAATTCTATATCCTCATAAATACGGGGTATTACATACTTCCCCCCTGACAAAGGAATTTCGTTCTCGAAATTTGGATAAGACTAGTACTCCAAGGTTTCTACACTACCTAAAATTATACACTTTTAAGTTTATTACATATATTACTACCTCCCCCAATCGTGGGTATTATAAAATAATTCACGACCCAGGGTGCCCATACACTCTATACCCGTGCATATCCGCACAAATACTACCCGACTCCACTGGCCTCAAATTGTAATATACCTATCAACTCACAGTTATAATTACAAATATGGATAATACTATGGTACTAAAACCATTCCCTAATGGCCAAACCTCTCCCCACTTCCAATGTTGCACTAAGTTTCATGCGTGGGATGTCTCGCAAAGCGAAATCCAAACAAGGACCCCCCTTCCCGATAGACTTCTGCCTAACATTATTGGCCGTCAAGATCCGTTAGGCCCTCAGCCCATGACATGTATCCCCAAATTTACGTCTCCTGACATAAAAGTATACTCTTACACTCTCATGTAACAAAATACCACATACTACACGACGCTCTGCCTGTCACTAGGTGCTCAGTGCTAAATTAATAATGAGTTTTAGCTCTTCACTCGACCATAACCCATAATACCCTGAATCACATCAGTCGATGTTCCTAATCATCAGGATCAATATATATTACCAACTCATACTTTCAAGTCTACTACATAATATATTATAACATATATACACTTATATATAGTCTTGACCCTCTTTCAGGTCATACTTAGCAAAATTAATTATAAGCTGGAGCAGCGAATGCAAGATCTCAGCATCATAATCTATGATCGCTCAATCCATCACTAAGCAGACACGACTCAGCAAGTAGTCTACGCTATTCTCATAACTCTCAAAGGAAATAAACTAACACGTAATGCAACTATCCTTCAAGTGTACACACTAGCTCTCTCGTAGGCGACACCAAAAGCCTCGGTTCCCCACGGTAATTAATTATACATACATATTAAGGCTATTATGACCACTGCACCCACTAAACTCAACTCGCACTCGGATTATAGTGTTGACAATCACATATAGTGGCGCACTCAAGTCACCCATAAAAAATAGTATACCCCCGGGGTATTTTTAGGTTAAATTGGCACCGTATAGGGGCATTTTAGTCATTTGGGAAATAAGGGTTAGGAGACCTAAAAATTTCTAACTCCTTTATCAGACATTAGATAGAAGGGGATAGGGTTAGAAATATTAAGAACAAAGAAAAGTCATTAGAGGGACAAGAAAGACCATTTTTGGAGCTTTTGGGAGAAATATTGAAGAATCAAGGTGTGTTCTTACACCACAACCAAGTTGGCAGCGAGGATTGGAAGAGAATATCATCAACCCATCACCCCAACCATGAAATTAGACCAAACTAATCAAAGGCAAGTGTTGATTTGCAATTCTTTAGAGGTTATAATACCCATGTTGTTAGGGTCTCGTTATATTTTGATTATTGGAAGAAAATAGTGATTTTTATACATGTTATGGGTAGTAATTTCATGTAAAATGATTTAATATCTATAGAGGATTAGAAATCAAATGTTATGTGATGACCTCCATGAATCAAATATGGGCTTTTGATGAATAATGGTGGAAGAACATAAAACCTAGGGTTTTGAGGATTAGATGCTTAAATCCGTTATTAAATGAAAATCATAAGGTTTTGATGTTGTGTTTACGTTAGAAATAATTCTAATGTATGTAGAAATGGTTAGGGACAATTGGTTTCAAGTTTGGTGAAGAAATATGTAAATTATGTGGGTGTTAATGGATAAAAATGCACTTGCATTAGGAAGAAGATGATACAGTTGGTTTTCGAATCAATTCGACTAAGAGGTGAATTAATTTAGCAAGTTGAATCGATTCGGCCTCCTGGCAAATAAATTTGGTTGCCCCAAAAATATGAAAATTTCTATTTTTAAGCCTATAACTCCAAAATTATTATTGGGAAAACTTTTAGGACATTGTGAGAATGTAATTAGGGATCTATTATATTTCAGTAGTCTATGATAGGGTTATGGGAATTAAGTCTTATTCAGAGAATTAAGACAATGATTAAATGGAATTAAATGATAAGGTAATTAATTTGTGAGAATGACAATGTAATTACGGGAAAGTGTGAGTGAGCTTATGGTATGGACCTTTAGAGTAAGGAAGACCTAGCTACTGAAATGAACCAAGGGGGTAACTAGGGCCCTTAGAGTAGATAATAATAATCCATTAAATACGATAGTGAGAATAATTATAAATTAAAAGTACGGTGAGTATTTAAGTGATGTATACTATGTATGAATAATGATACTTAGGTTGTGTGAATAAATACTAGATATATTTAGGTTGTGTGTGTACCTATTATATGATTGATGACTTATGTTAACATACCTACGCTGCCTACTATCACGGAGGTTCCTGCGCAATGGGAGATCCCACATTGCCGATTCCAGGGAGGTCTGGATTTGTGCCCCGGAACATAGGACTGAAGGCGGCTCACTATGTTCCATGTATTAGTGTGTTCGGCGTGTCATTTGGGTACGTTAGGTATGTGCGTATCCCAAAGTCTTAGAACTATATTCGCCTTCGCTGCTTGTTATGTTGATTTTGGGTTCAAGGAGATTTACCGAACCATTGGTTCCTATTTAGTACGAGAGGTACTTGGACTGATAGCAGAGTATTCCCATGTTTCACGGTGGTCCTTTTACGAGATGCCGAAATGATATATATAAATATATATATATATATATATATATATATATATATATATATATATATGTACTAATGTGAATATTCTACTTATGTGTGTTAGTAGACAATTAGATAGTGCATATCTGAAGAATGAATTAAGTAGAGAAGTTTAATATATTTGATTAATGAGATAATAAGTGAAATGTTAATTTCAACTCTTACAACGTATGAGAGACGTTAACTATCGGGTAAAGTACCGTATGAGCGGTACGAGAATAAAGACGTGTTCACATTTAGAATTACTTAAGTCTAGTTAGCTTGGGTAGAATAGCTAGGTGAGCTAATTAGGGACGTTAGCGTGCACAATAGTTGAGGGGTGAGGATACTCAAGAGAGTGTACGTAAATCTAACTTATGTAATCAATAACTGATTTTAAGTTGTGATAAGTACTTGCAAAATATTTTCAAAATGTTTTGAGTTCTAACCCTTGCGATAAAATATTTTCAAAACCTTTTAGGTGTCTAGCCACAGGGAAACCATATTTGATGATTCCTTACAGGGACGTATAGCTACAGTGCTGTAGAGGCTTGCAGAGTTTTGATTAGACTCATCTATCATTTTCATTCTAGTATAGGAGTTTATTCCAGTATTTTAGTTTGGGCATGTGGGCCCCATTTGAGACTTTATTCATTCAGTATTTCAGTTTCAGACTTTTATTTAGAGTTTCTTATCAGTTAGATTTATTATTCTGCTTTGGGATTTTTAGTCGACAGTTTATTTAGCAAGACTTTATTTATTTATTTGAGATTGTTTGGACTCTAGTATTATGTGAATGTTGTAATTCAGTTTTTCTGCATATTATTAATTGTTTGTTTATTGCAAGATAAAATTTGGCAGCGACTTAATTAATTAATAGGTGATTAGTAATTAATTTGGTTTTTGACAATGATGCTAAGAATGAACCATTTTGTAAATCTAGTTTTAATTTAATAAAGGTCTGATCACCCGGTATTTAATTAGGCGGGGCGTCACAGTGTTGATCCTGAATAAAACAAAATATGTGCAAAAAAATGATAAAAGTGTATCGTACCTTCTATCACGTCATGGGAATTTTGTGTAGGAAATATCGTACAATTCTTTCCATGATTCATGATTGGCACAATTTTCTTAGCTGCGTTTTGGATAAGGTGAGATTTTGGATTTTGTGAGGTATTATCTAATTGACGGCGAACTGGAAGATATCTTAGTTTAGGACACTGTGGTCAGATATGTCCTAATTCTTGACATTAATGACAACGAATCACAAAACAAGTTGTGTTATAACGAATCTGGGAATAATCTTGTCCACTAGAATTGGCATAAGGTTGAGGTTAAGATTGAGGTAAAGTCCTAACATGATTTCTAGTAATGGGGGGAGAAGATCTTACTACCGTAGAAGAATTTTGTTCCATAATTACAGCAATGTCGATAAGTTTAGAATACCAGTGGATCTGCAAAGGAGCGACATATTATTTAATTCTTGGATGTAGTCATCTTTCAAACTACTTGCATTTCTTTATTTTAGTATCCACACAATTAAGGGCATAATGAGATAGCTCGGTAAATTTGGCTTCATACCGGGATACAGACATATTTGCTTGTTGATATTTTAAGAAATCTATGATTTGTTAATCTCGTGTGGCTTCAGGAAAGTACTTTTTGAAGAAAATTTCTTCAAATTTCTCCCAAATAAAATTCATGACAGCTTGGTTACGAGATGGCGCTTGCCACCAGAAATTAGCTTCACTTTTGAATATATAATCCTCTAAAGTTACTCGAAGATTGGCTTCTATTCCTACACCATTTAGAATTTTCATAGTTTGACGCATCCATTTCTTAGCTTCATTGGCACCTGGCTTTCCAAGAAATGACGAGGGTCGTTGTCATAAAATTTTTTTGAGATCATTTATCCTACGGACTTCTTCTGAAATTTCCTCTGGAGTAGAGTGATGAATTTGTTGTTGTTGGGCTACGGACGTTAATTCCTGAAGACATCGCATGATTCCTTCATTATGGGTTTGTTCAGTTTGAGTTCCAGTGGAGGGAATTCGATTACTAACCATCCCAAAATATAATAAAATACTCACAATAATAAATAAAGACATAAACATAAATATGTTACAAGCCTATTATATTATACAAAATAGAATTTGAGGATAAATTAGAGTTATAGTACACTATTGTCTATATATCAGTACCTATACTACAACAGTTAAAGTTAATCATCTTCCTAAAATTTAGTAAGACATACAATGTATACTACTTTATTCTACCATATAAAACTAGGAGAGATGAGTTTCTTTTTAATTCTATATTTTCCTTAATTGGGAATTCTAGCATCATTGTCCGAAGAGTTGGAAACTGGAATATCAAGATAGTCATCTGGTTTTGGAGGATCATCATTATTTGTTGAATTACTCGTATCAGAAGACACACTAAGTATGAGTTCCCCATTTGAAGTAGTATCACGATACATCAGTGGAGTCAGTGGTGCATTGGCTAAGGAAATATTTATAGCTTCTTGGAGTATCACTAGATCATTGACATAGTAATCCACTTTCCTCATTACTTGCATTTTTCCCAATACCTGATTAGTCAGCACACGTCTCCTTATATCGCTATGGTAACCTACACAATCCTCATCTATTGCATGAATCATTTCTCAAAGCTTCGAGAGTGCTTCTTCCTGAACTCAATTTTCCCAATGGTTCGTCGATCCAATATAAACATTAAACATAAATGAATCCCATGTATCCATATTACAAAATGGAATTACGATATAATAGTAATAAAATAAGTTACGAAAAGATAAAATAACTTATATCTTATAAATTTTTCCCATATAGAATCTCAACCCGATGATATGTTTAAATTTAAAACATGCTCTAATACCAACTTGCCACACTATGCTTTTTGGTATGAATGCATAAGAGAGTATATATGAAGCAATAAATTAAAGTTACGGCGGAAAACAAAACTTTATTCATTGTGAAAATAGTATAAATAGTGTGTTACCACCAAAAGGGTGAATTACATTTATTTAACATGAACTATAAGGTACAAAATTAAAAAGTGCCACTCCTTGCTCCCATCTGGCTTATTCTCTGCCCACACAGTCACGTATGTAAACATGTGACTTTTATTTGTCTCTAAAGGGGAAGAGATAGTATCCTCTTTTTCCTAGGCCATCTGGAGGAAAAAGAAATTAGCACAAATATGCTAAGCATGCTTTACCAATTCTATAACAAATTTATGTATAGATGAGAGGTGGAGTGTATATGGAAATTAATTGTTTGCATAATAATGCTAAAGAATTAAATCTGATAATCCCATACTTATCAGTTTAATAAGGTTTGCATAAGAAAATCAGGGGTCTTTGAACTAACAATCCCATACTTACCAGCTCACTAAGGTGGTATAGAAATAATTAAGCCATCAGTAAAACTAAATAATAAATAATCCAAAACCTTTGGCTAATAACTAGGTAGACACATAATTAAAGTGGTACTCATATGTATGTAGCAATAAAATAAGCTCTAAACATTGAAGACCATAGGCTAATAGAAAAATTCCATTGGATAACACTGCAGTTTACTCCCTAGTTATTACTGATGCTTTTTAAGTAAGAATATTGCACAAAAGTGCGAGGTGAACTAAATTGTTACAACGAATTGTCATGATATCAGTTATCAGGTGAGAAGGGTTTAAGTTTGATCCAAATGATTATAATTAAAATACCAGTTGATATGAAAATACATTAGTATGGTAATTTCTACACATAATTGGGATCACGTTTGATTATCATTAAATGATATCAATAGCTGTTATCAAGCACGCAAAATTTACTATTGAAAAGGTAAGAAAAATATACTTTCTTGGTACTTTGAACTGCTTAAGGATCAAAATATGATATCGGGAGGACTTGGTACCTGATTTTTTGTATACATTGGTTGGGGTATATAATCATTTATTGGAATTATGGTTGGTTTGGTCAGTTTATACAAAAAATATATATATTTTAAAGTTTCGAGGGTCTAATTGTAAATAACTTGGGACGTTAAAATCTTGGACTTAAGCTTATATTTGAACTTTGGTGTAGATACTTTTTGTCTTAAAATACTCTAAAGTACTTATAAACAAAGTTCGGGGTTCAAATTCATAAGTTGAAAATGTCAGGAGGGGTCAAATTATAATTTAAGAAAAAATATTTCAAAGTTAAAACCTCAGTTTTCCATAACGTAGGCTAAACTGAACCAAACATGGCCTTACCTTATATCATTTTGACCAGAAAAGTAAAATAAAAATATTGGAAAATTTTTCAAAAATTCTTGATTGTCCACGCGCCCTCATGCTCGTAGTCAATGTTTCTGGTAAAAAACTTCATCTTCAACCTCTCGATGGTTAACTTTAGGGTTTTAGATTTTTGTCCTTGACTATCTCCTTCATTTTTATATAATTTGAGATGATTTCTAAACAAACTCAACCTAAAATATCATAAGGAATCCAAATATGTAGGTTTTATGGATTGAGATGTAGTGTATCGTAAGTTCTATAACTTTGTGTTTTGCGGAAATTTTGACTTAACATTCTTGGCTTTCAATAATATGGAAGGGATTCTCATGAACCTAATTTGGTTCTACTACGTTAAGGAGTATTTTGGTTTTGATTTCAAGGTTTGAGATGGATTGTACAAGGAGAATTTAAGATTTATAGTTTTCTGGTTTGAAAAGCACTTTTAACAAATTGATGCTTGTTATGCAAATTCATGGGTTTTGATCATTGCACTAGATTTCCTAAGGTTCTAGTGAAGGTATTCATTGCTCTAAGCTTTTTATCAGGATTCACCATTAAAGCTCAACCTTTAACGGTGCAATTTCATGTTTTTCTTATTTTACACGTAAAAGCGTTAAATATTATGATTGCTCTAAGCATAATAATCATACATAAATCATTTTGAGCTAAAAGATTTGAATGTAATACATAAAATCACTATGTACCTATTTGGAGTGAATTTTCCAAGCTTTGAATTTGCTTATGGTGTGTGCTTTAACTGATGAAAACGTGGGGTATTTATAGTACTTCATCAGGGAATTTAATTGGTTACTGGTGGAGGTAGATTTCAGGCAAACATTCTAGGATTTCAAAGTGAGTTTTTAAAGCTTCACATGTTTGTATAATGCTAATATATTTTATTCTACTCTTCTAGTGCTGATGTGTTGCATATGTGGCCAGGGAGTTATGTGAAAATACTCAAACTTTGAAGGTTGATACTTGTTTGGTAAAATATTAAGGTATATAGACTTAAAAATATGCTGTAAAGAATGTTTAGGGATATTTTGTAATTTTAGAGAGTTTCAAAAGCTAAAATTATAATTTTACATTAATTGCAGTCTACAGGGTTAATTCGATATAAATTTAAGGTCTATAGGCTGAGTATAAGTCAAGTTATGTTTATTTGAATTATTCAAGGGTTAATTTGTAATTATTAAAACTTCAGGGTGTCTAGGTTAATTTAGTAAAGCTATATGGCATCAAGGGTAGTTTCATTTTTCTTGAGGAGACTTTTAAATTTGAGGTCATCCTAAGCGTTTAAAATAAATACTTTAGAGACTTGGTTATCGATATGTTTGATTTCGAAAATTATTGGGTATTACATAAACCTTTCAAATCGCCTTCCTACTTCCTTGAAGCATTTCAAGTAGGCCATCATGTTATTCTCATTGTCCGCATACTCGCTCATCGGTTAAATGACCATGTTGGATTTGGTAAAGAATTGCACTGGTTAGCCTTGAGATATAGTATGAGTTTTTCTCTAGCCATCGGTGCTTCGTACTCTGCTTCATTATCGGAAGATTTGAAATTGAACCTTACTTCATATTCCACATAATTTCGTTCGGGCGTCTCCACTATTAGTCCTCCTCAATGACCCTTTTTATTGGAGAATCCATCCACTTAAAGTGCCCATATCAATTTTTTATTCTCATCGACTTGCTAGGGAGCACACTCCCCCCCTCAATAATGGAAAAATCCATAATGAAACCGGTGAAGGATTTCTACTTAACTGCCACTCTTGTCTTCTAATGTATGTTGAACTCCCCGATCTTGACTGACCACTTTACCAACCATTTGGAGACCTTCGAATTATGGAGGACTTGTCTGAGCAGGTAGTCAATTAAGATGATAATGGTATAGGCTACTTTATGGTCGATATGATTAATTCAAAGGAGCCAACATCAAATACCTTGATTCTGCTCCTTGGAACACACTTCTCACATAATAGACTGGTCATTGAACCCCTGCATCATCCTAGATCAGGATCGAACTGATTGTCATTGGAGAAACATCGAGTTAGAGGCATAATTCTTCTCTAGATATTAGCTTCAACAGGAGTGTGACATCTATCAGGTAAGCTTTCAAGTCTTGAAAGGCTTGTTCACATGCGTCTATCCAGATGAACGACTTTTTCAAGGTTTGTAAAAATTGAATGCATGTATCCATCATATTGCTTAGGAACAGGTTTAGTGTTGACTTCTTCCTGATCAGTAATTGTTCTTCCTTCATTTTCTTTAGTATCCTCTTATTCAGGTTTAGTATGGACACTTTCACGATGCCACTCCAAATGAATATTTTTTTAAGGTTTAGAATCATTCTGTATTGATCAAGAATTTTAAAAGTCCTCGTTATGTTGGTAAAGTGATCATATTCTTTCAAATTCTTCACTAACATATCATCCATGTACACTTCCATCATCTTTCTTATTTGGTCCTCGAACATCTCGTTGACTAGCCTCTGGTAGGTTCCTCTGCATTCTTTAAATCGAATGTCATTACCCAATAGTAAAAAGTCCACATATCAATCACGAAAGAGGTATTAACCTCATTGGATGAATGCATACAGATCTGATTATATATGAAATATGCGTCCATGAATGACAAGGTCTCATCCTCAGTCATGGCATCCAAAATGGAATCGATCCTCGACAAAGGGTATGAGTATTTTGGACATGCTTCATTTAGGTCCAAATAGTCAATGCACAAACTCCCCTTATCATTTGGTTTTCATACCACTAAAATATTCGATAACCACTTAGGATACTTGAAAATCCTAAATCAAAGTTTCTACAAGAAAATTACTACCCCTAACGTATGCGGCCTGATTCCTCTCTTGGGTGAATTCCCTATTTTTCTACCTTACCGATCGGCATGTTGGGTCCACCATCAGCTGATGATTCATCATTGAGGCACCAATTCTTGGCATATCCTCATGTCTCCATATAAATTTCTTGTGGCATATCTTTAAAAATACAATTCTTCCATCTTCCTAATGGTTAGTGACGATCCCACTTATAATCCCCTCTCTAAACGATTGTTATACAGTGGGATCAAGATCAGGTCTTCGACTGGAGACTCCATGGTTGGTATTTCTCTTGGGTCCAACCCATCAACGTTGAAAGTTTATATCTTTCTTTTTAAAGATTAAAAGTAACAACTTATAGCTCGTTATAATATTCCTCGCATTGTTCCCATCTATTTTGGTGTTGGAAACCGAATAGTGAGGGATTTGATTGAAGATTGTGTTAGGTTTTCTAATGGTAGTTCTTCTGATCAACACATTACAAGACGGTGTCAATCTCACCATAAATAATTCCATATGCAGAGTGATTGACCATCAACTGAACATGACACCTTTTGTTTGGCTCAGAATCACCAAAAATTCTCCTCATCAAAAATCACAAACAACATAAAAAAAAATTAATGTGGAAACCATCACAAAAAAAAATACTAGCTCACCTAAACCTCATAAATTCCACCAATAATGATAAGTGATTACATGGATTAATAAAGACTCAAAGATGACTTACATATATGAGAATGACAGACGCTACAATGTTACTTCTTCGTGTAAAAATCCTCTGCCTCCCCCCATATGCCGATATCCGATCGAGTTTAGGAAAATGACTTATTGGAACACGAGGCCACCAATTTCAAAAGTCTTACAATTAAAGGATATGGTTAAATTAAATTCCTAATTCAAATTTAAAACAAAAACAACCTTCAAATTTTAATTTCTTCAAAATCAAAATTAAACTAAACTAAAAGTGACATTAAATAAATCAAGAAATAAATTTTCATTTAAATAACTTAATTCAACCCAAGTCCTAAAATTTGCCTAACAATAATTAATTCATTTTCCTATTTAGGCCAAACAAAATTTTATCAAATTAAATTGTGCCGACATGAATTAAATTTACTTAAACATACCCAAACATATTTTAGCACCATATTAAGCAAGATCGCAAATTAGACCGAAATTTATCTTTTTAACCTAAGCATGCATTCTGGGTGCATTCTGGGTGAGTTAAACAAGATAAAAGAAATAATCTCACTACGCGGCGATGTACGAGGAAAACCTAAATGGAAAAAACCTCGGATGGCCCTGACCTAACAAATTCACTAGATATGGTTTTATAGTTACAAGACAAAAGACTTACTACACTCGACTTGACTCCCTTTAAGCCTCGACGCTTCTTCTTACAAATACCTCCATCTCGAAAATAACTCTGGAATCCACCAGAATCTTGGAGTCCACCAATGGAGGTACAACCCACCGTCAACCACACATGGTGCCTTTCACCATGTGAGAACACCACAGCGAAACAAATGTCTTCCTTTTGAAGGTAGTGAAGAAAACCAAACAATCTCCTTCAACTGATTGAGAATAAAATAGGCGCCAAACTATCTCCAAACAAAGATATATATAGAGAGAAATTGGATAGAAACTAAAAAAATATTTTGGGTGAAAAACATTTGGTTTTGTTCTAAAGATTCAACATTTTTAACAAAAACCAAGGGAACTTTTTCTTGGAAGAATTAGGCTCTCAAAAACTCTCTAAGAGATGAAAAAGTTATGTCAAAAAATTTCTTTCCCGCACTAGTTTTATCATGTAAAAGGTTAGTGGGAAAGGTTGGAAAGTGGGAAAAACTGGAAAAATAGCTGCTTCCACTGAAATCTCGTTCGAATGAGTTGGTTCGAACGAAACTTCTAACGAGAAAACAGGAAAAAACATTATGAAATCTCGTTTGAAATCTCATTCGAACCAGGTCATGATTCTAGAGAATTTTGATGCGAACGCGTGGCCACCAGTTTCGTATTTTTCTTATTTTTTTTGGATTTGATATGATTTTTCTACGGAAAGGTGTCCGAGAACAAAATCTTTAGAACTATGAATTCAAAAAAAAATTAACATAAAAATAATAACACCCAAATTAAATTTCCAAGATCCTATATATATATCTATATATATTACTGCATTCATACGTTTAGGATACATTGGGATCCACATGTTGATGACGTCAAACTTGGCACGAAAATCGGCAATGATGAAGCTTTTAAATTTTGGGCCACTACGTCATCAACTCCTCAAACACGTCATAGGCTTAATAGGGAAACTTCTACCCTATGACTCAAATGGTTTTATCCGGAATTGTGCCAACACTACATAAGACTCAATAGAAAATTTGTGTCCTTACATGACTGCATGACTTCTAGTGCCTCAGTGTCCATCGATCCCGAATATTGATGACTAGTCCAAAAATAATCTGTAAATGTAAATAATCTATAAATGTAAATATCTATAATATAATGTCAAAACATTTGAGTCATGCATTACGTCAAGCCCAAAAGTTTGATTCACTAGTTGAGTGAGCGTGTCTTTGTCCTTTATCGATGGAGATTGTGTTTTAAAGATATAAAGACTCCTCGAGAAGTTTTAAATCCATGAATTGCTTGAAATTGAAGTATATCCTTTTATGGATTTTGATTAATCTTGGCTACTGCACACTCTCGCGAGTTCTCCAAATTGAGATTATTTTTCATAAAATATTTTTGAAAAAGAATTTTTTTGATTCATGTGTTTATTTTGTGTTTAAGATCAAGCTTGGTTTTTAGAGAAAAGTTTTAAAAGAGTTTTTTAAAGTATTTTTACTAGATACAGTTGCACAGCATCAAAACATGATTGTGAACACAGAGTCATTCGAACGACATCAAAACATGCTCATACGCATTATCCTGGCTCAAAATTTTCAGAGGGTCTTACTAGATGAAGTCGTGCGCACGATCAAATCATACTGTCCTCGCAAAGGCATTAAATTTTGAAAGTTTTGCTATAAATAGCCTTGATTCCTTTCATATGTTAACAACACTTTGCGCTTATTCTAAAATATCTTATCTGAGGAGATTTTTGAGTTTGTGAGGTTTAATTTCTCTCTTTAAACCTAATTTGAAAATCCTTTGAGAGTTTTTGTGAGAATTTTAGACATGTATTGAGTTCTAGTTTTGATAGATGATTTGAGAGATTTTTATCCACAAATAACCAAGTTTACATATAAATTATGATTCAATTCCATGATCAACACTTCGAGATCTAAAATGGAGGTGTTATAACTGCAAAGAGTTTGAACATAATGTGAAGCTAAGGAAGAGAATGGACTATCGTATTCAAGTGATGGAATTTTCTTGGATTTCTCATTAGAATAAGGGAGAGTCACGATATTCATCGATAAATTGTTATGTGTGTACTTTATTGATTTATCTCTCTGTATCTTATAAAGGAACTTCTCAAATCTAATGAGATGCTAGTTCACACTGAGGGTTTTTACCCATAGATTTGGGGTTTTCCTCGTATACCCAGTGTTATATCTTTTTATATAGTTATTGATACAAAAATTAGTCAGCTGACGTGGATGAATTATATGAAGACACGTGTCATCCTGCGTGGCATAAAATATATTCACCGAACCACTCAGCATATCGAGATAATCAAGCATGACGAGCTACTCAACGTATAGAGCATCTAGCCAAGAAGATCAAGCGACAAAAGCAGATTCAATGAACATTCTTATTATGTACAGATGTATATGTCTATTAAAAAATTACATAGTGTCTATTCATATTGACAACCCGAGGGCTATAAATACATTGTAACCCCCTCCATAACGGGGAATCGATCACTTGCGATTATAATTGAGATCAAGTCAAAACACCCAGGAATACAAGATAGTGGACGTAGGCCATTTTCATTAATGTTGAACCTCTTTAAAAATCCTTTGCCTTATTTCTTTATTCATATTTATCTATGATTAATTAATTAGATCAAGTCTAGTTTTTTACATCAACAGATTGGCGTCGTCTGTGGGAAACGACTATACGTAGCGTTTTTCACAAAAAAGTTCATCATACATGGCTGAGATCCCAGAATATAGCAATAGGAACAATGACGGAGTTCCTCCTAACCAGTCCACTCCTCTAATTATCCATGATCTCACAGGAATAGTGGCAAACTTAGCCAAAGGACAAACAGCTATGCATGAGACCATACGATAACTCATTCAAACTGTTCAAAATGCAATGTCTGCCAAGTCAGGTCAGCGAAGAGCTCATAAAAATGTGCACCTTCCATCTTCACAATCCAGACATACTGAATTCCATCATACTAAGAGGTCTAGTGATCCCGGGCCTGGCCATACATCTCCCATAAGAGTTATGGGTTCTCAAGAAAACGTTACTCTAACTCCAGAACAAGCAAGCGCTCCGTAGAGGTTGAGTGGAGTCTCCCCCTTTGACCGTTTGGGCCCTAGGAGGAATAGAAACCCTCCTCAGATTGTGTCAAAAAATTCTCAACGACCAAATGATCTAAGGGAAGGTTCTGCCTAATCACGCCCTGTAGCTCGTACATAAATATCCCAATAGGAGAATTCAGTGCGATCCATTTCTCGAGAAAATAGATCAGACGCTGGAAATGATGTATGAAAGGGCTCCATTCAGAGGTTAGAAGACAGGTTAGTAGAAATGGCTAAGGCCAAAACCCTCTCCAAAGAACCTTTATCAAAGGATCTCCATTTATACAAGTAATTGTGGACTTTCCCACACCCTCAAAGTTTAAGGCTCATATAGTCACGCCAAAGTACGATGGGAAGACTGATCTTGTTCTCCACATAGAACAGTACCAAGCTACTGCAGATATTTATGCGGTCCTAGATGAGATGAGGTGCAGGGTGTTCTCAGGAACCATCACTAGTTCTGCTCAAATATGGTATAACATCCTTCCTCAGGGGAAAATCATAACTTTCCATCAGTTAGATGAGCTCTTCATAGGGAATTTTTTCTTTGGAGCAAAGCCAACCAAGAGGGTGGCCCACCTGTTAAGCGTAAGGCAAAAACAGGAGAAAGCACCAGGGGCTACATCACTCATTTTAATATCGAGAAGCTAGAGGTAATCGACTATGAAGAGAAGACAGCTATTAATACCCTGATGAGTGGTCTTTTATCGAATAACCTATATTACACTTTGGCCAAAGATCCCCCCAAATCCATGGCAGAGTTAATGGCGAAAGATGCCAAGATCATGAATTCCGAAGAAGCTAAGGCTGCGAAGAACAATGTTGAGGAAAAATGGAAACTAAAGTTAAGGCAAGTCGGAGAGAAAGGATCATAAGAATAATGGAGGAAACAAGCAATCGAAAGGCAAGGAAACATTTGATAACTTGAGGAAGTATGCAAATTATACCCCCTTAAAGGTGGAAATAAACCATGTGCTGGAAGGGATTAAGAATAGCGAGGAACTAAATTGGCCGGAGAAATTGAGGATAGCTCCCAAAAGGAGAGATAAGTCCAAGAATTACGAGTTCCACGAAGACCATGGTCACACGACCAAGTGGTGCATAGCTCTCCAGAATGAGAACGAGGCACTCATTAGACGAGGGAATTTGAACAAGTTTATTGATCGCCAGAACGGTGAGAAGACCAATAATAGAGCACAATAAAGGTCCAAATCTCCTCGCCGACCAAGAGATGATAAGAAAATGGACCATGAAGATGACCCGGAGGATTATCCCGATCTCCCCAAAAAACCTAAACATCCTAAACGTGAGTTATTTTCAATTCGCTTTGGTTCATTTGACTGTAATATGATAACATGTAGATGCAGGAGGCGGTGATCATACCGCTGAAAGGAAAGCTTACCTCAATGAGGCCCAAGCTTGTTACATACAACGGATAAATATAACAGAGGATGATTAAACGAGGAAGGTTAATAAGGATAAACTTGTCATTAGTTTTTCCAAAGGTGATTTGGAAGGTGTCTTGTATCCTCACTACAATCCTTTGGTGATCAAGATGAGGATGAAGGATGTAGTAATCTCAAGAGTATTGGTAGATAATGGTAGCTCAGCAGACATCATGTTCTACCCTTGCTTTGACAATTTAAACTTGAAACTCACCCAGTTGGAGCCGTACCACAGGCCCCTTATCGATTTCTCTGACAAAAAAGTCTTTCCACTTGGGATGATCAAGTTGGACATGCTTATTGGTACCTGGCCTGGTTGCAAAACAAAAAAAGTATGTTTTTTCTTAATGGATAAAAATGTCCAATCAGCCTATAATATAATCATGGGAAGAGTAGGTCTGAAAAATTTCGAAGCAGTGCCATCCACGGTACATCAATGCTTGAAGTTCCATGTAAGGACATAAATTTCTAATTGAGTCCCTGTATTGTTTTTACTTAATTTTGTGAACAAAACTGTGTTTGTAATATGTCATAGGGAGATTTTATATTGTCACGATCCCACTTGGTCTATGACGTATTGAAGAAAATTGAAGATGTTGCTGCAAAGCTTCAAAGAATTAATCATGTCGATGTCTAATTGGTGCAAGTTAAATCGTCTTCAAAGTTAATTGCATTCCGAGATCACTCAGGTATGAATGTGTATAATTAATGGTGCTCAAAATTATTTTTATAAAAGATAAGGATGTATTTTTATAAAGAAAAGTATTTTAAAATGTTTTTTAAAAGTGTTTGAAGTGTTTACACTACGTTTTAATTCTGATATACTCGAAATAGAGTTTGACTTATTTGGATCTCCTCTAAAAGAGACGTTTTGAACAAAAAGTCAAATTGCCACGTCAGGTCGTTCAAACGACTTAGGATCTTGCTCGGACGAGATGCCTATGTCGTATGAACGACATGTCATTATCGTTCGAACGAAACGTATTTTGAGGCAACACTTAATTGTTATTTAAACCGTGTTTGCATTAGAGTTTCGAAAGTGCGCATTTTGGAAAACTGTTTTCGAACCAAAAATTTGTTTGCACATGTTTTCTAAGGTTTACAAAGCATAAACACATCCTTAGAGTTTGCAAAGATCCGAGTTATCATTCTTATATGTTCAAGTGATCTTACGGCACCAAAGAAGTTTATTTTATCATTCAACATCAAAGGGTTTTGCGGTAAAGAAAAGAGAAGGACTTCTTGTTCGACATCGTAGACGAATCAAAGCCATTTGGTGGACACCGAGACATACGTGGACGCGTGTGTTGTGGAAAGGTATCGTGGAAGAAGGACTTTCTGCGTGGGCATTGTGAGAGGAGTGGTTGAATATCAGAAGAGCGTCAAGACCCATGGGGATTGATTCATTGAGTGAGTCTGTGTTTGTTCATTATAAATTCACATTCATAGTGATTGTCTGACTTGGGCCATCCGAGGTTGTTTTCCCATTTTTGATTTTTTTCTCGTACATCCAGCGTTGTGAGTATTCTTTACTTTATTTTACTTTCTTTAGTCACTAGATTCATGTTTAGGATTAATTAAGATAAAATTGGTTTAAAGTAAGAATTGGGTGTTCACAACTTGGTTTGGTGCATAATTAAAAGTTGGATAATTTTCAGAGAAAAATTTGGTTTTGTTTAAAACACATATATTGGGCACTCTTCATTCCCAACCAACTTTGGTGTGGGACTTATGAAAGGAGATTAGAGAGTAGCTCGGGAATGCTACTATTCATCTGTCGAACAAGAAGAGGTGGAGGATACTAGGAAGAAGACCACCAGTTACCAAGTGGATGAGTCTGAAGATTCAGAGATTGAGACACTGGACCTCAGAGATGAATCAGAGTTCGTGAAGGGTCAGGTCATGGAAGCGATTGAGAACATTATTCTGGACTATGAACGACCAAAAATAATAACTCAAATTGGCGCTTAACTTCATCTGATAATAAAGCAAGAGTTGGTGGCATTTTTGAGGCATAGAAATCAAGCTTTCACGTGGAGTCACAAGGATATGCCGGGGATAGACCCAGCCTTCCTGTACCACGAACTCAATGTTAATAAGGAGATCAAACTGGTGAAGTAGCGAAGAAGGGTCTTTAGCCCAGAGAAGAACCAAACAATACAAGAGGAAGTAGAGAAACTGCAAAAGGCCTATTTTATTGAGGATGTCAAATATCCTGATTAGTTAGCCAATGTGGTGATGGTAAAAAAGAACAATAAATGGAGAATGTGCGTGGATTTCATAGATTTAAACAAAGCCTTCCCAAAATATCACTTCCCTCTACCCCGAATAGATCAGCTGGTAGACGCTACATCGGGGCATGAATTGCTGAGCTTCATGGATGCTTATTATTACCCCAAGGGGAACATACTGTTATAATGTTATGCCTTTTGGTCTTAAAAATGCATTTGATATATACCAGTGGCTAATGAATAAGGTGTTCATAGAGAAAATCATTAGAAATATGGAGGTCTACGTCGATGACATGCTGGCGAAGAGCAAGAAAGCTGCTGACCATATAGCTGATCTGAGCCAAACTTTTAACTAGCGGGTTAAATATCAGATGAAGCTGAACCCGACTATGTGCGTCTTTAGCGTACAAGAAGGCACGTTCCTCGAGTATATTATAAATTAACGAGGTATCGAGGCAAATCCTGGTAAGATCAAAGCCTTTCTAGAATTATAATCAACAACTACGAAGAAGGAAGTACAAAGCCTCACGGGGTGTGTTGCAGCTCTCAACAGGTTCGTCTCATGAGCAACTGACACATGCCTTCCATTCTTCAAGACACTTAGAAAAACTTTCGGGTGGAATAATGAGTGTGAGAAGGAGTTCCAAGAGTTGAAGAGATATTTGGGGACACCTCCTTTGCTGTCCAGGCCGATAGTGGGGGAGAAATTATACTTGTACCTGGATGCCTCAGAAAGTACAGTTAGTTCAGTGTTGATAAGAGTAGACGATGAAGTGCAGAAGCCGGTGAATTATACAAGCAAGGCTTTCCAAGGAGTAGAGATTAGGTGCCCAAAATTAGAGAAGCTGGCATTACCATTGATCGAGGAGAGCAGGAGTATGAAACCATACTTCCAAGCCCATACCATAGTGGTATACACCGACATGCCACTCAGACAGGCTTTACACAAGTCGAAAAAATTTGGACAATTGATGTATTGGGCGGTGGATTTAGGTGAATATGACATTATCTATGAGCCAAGGTCTTCTCTCAAATGGAAGGTAGTGGCAGACCTCATTGCTGAATTTACTTACCTAGATACCTCCGACCAACAGAGATCTAACGCAGAACAACCCGCGGATGTTAGAGAATCATCAAACACCATCCCCGATCAACTCCCATTAGCAGACTTGCCAGAGGGGATGGTGACTGAGAAATAAGAATCCTCTAATAAAATCCTAGAGTTGAGGGATGATAAAAGGAAACACTGAATATTCCATCACGGGACTTTATCAGACCAAGGATTTGATAACTGTATCCCTGTATGGAATTTGTATATTGATGGTTCTTCGTATCCCACAGGCAGTGGAGCCAAAATAATTCTTAATAGTACGGATGGATTGGATGTAAAATATTCTCTGTGTTTCTAATTCAAAGCTTCCAATAATGAAGCTGAGTATGAAGCTATGATTGTGGGCCTCAGTTTAGCCAAAACACTGAATACAAATCAAGTTAAGTGTTTGGTGATTCACAGCTAGTCATAAATTAGATTCTCGAGATGTACACGGCAAAGGGTGAATTCATGTCTAGGTATCACACCAAAGCTATGGAGATTGTATCCAATTTTACACCGGTCCAAGTGATCAGAATACCAGGAATGGAGAATACGATGGTGGATGCACTAGCTCGGTTAGCCTCAGCTACTCGCACCGAGCTACGAAGAATGATTCCTATTGAGATACTTGTAGACTGAAGCATTGATGACGATTTGATGGTGAAGTTCATCACTTTGGATATGGGACCTTCCTGGATGGATCCCATCAGGGCGTATATTAAAGAAGGTATTTTACCAGCCGATCAACTTGCGGCCAAGAGGCTCAAGTTTAAAGCTGCTAGGAATGTCTTATGCAATGGAGTTCTATACAGAAGAGGTATGATAGTAGGTCTGCAGAGCTGTGTTCATCCATCACAAGTTAAAGATCTGATAGAAGAAATTCACGAAGGCTCTTGTGGAGCTCATGTTTTAGGTCGGACTCTTTTGCAGAGGATAACGATGCAAGGATATTATTGGCCAACGATGCGAGCTGACTGCACAGCTTACGCTAAGAAATACGACAAGTGCTAACGGTTCTCTACCATACGAAGAACTCCCCAAGAATTATTAACACCGATTACCTCATCGTGGCCATTTTCTATGTGGGGAATAGACTTGGTTGGGCCTCTGCCAACTACCAAAGGACGATTCAAATACTTGGTAGTCGCTGTTGATTATTTCATAAAATGGGTGGAAGCTGAACCTCTCACTAACATGGCATACGAAAAGGTCTATCAGTTCATCTGGAAGAATATTATTTGCAGATATGGTCTGCCACATGCTTTCATCACTAATCATGGTACCCAATTTGATAATGAGGAGTTCGCTGTGTACTGTCAACAGTCCAATGTTCAAAAGATTCATTCTGCATCAGGCCATCCCCAAAGCAATGGGCAAACAGAGGTAATCAACAGAACTCTATTGAATGGGATGAAGAATCGGTTGGATAACGCGAAAGGAAATTAGATTAACGAGCTGCATTCTGTGTTATGGGCTTACCGAACAACTCCCCGAATAGCAACTGGGAAATCTCCTTACATGTTAGCCTTTGGAAGTGAAGTGTAACACCCCGTAATTTTGAGGATTTAATATTTAATTATTTTTAGGAGTAACAAAAATATTTGAATTGGAGAAACTTAAATTAATGAGTTGGAGAATTTATTTGAGTGAGTCGAATTAATTATAATTGGCGACTTTTAAGTTTAATGGTTCAAAATCTCGTGTGTCGCATTTAGAGGTCGAAATTTGGAGATGTCGAAAAGTATTTCGGATGGCAATTCTGAGAGCGCGGTTGCGTCCGGATGTGTCGAGATAGTCAGAAAAGAGTACCCGGGGGTAGTAATTAGGTCTCGGGGTAATTTTGGACATAACCGGGCCCACACGGGGTGAGTTGTGCCTTTTTAATTAGGCCCACATGGCCAAAATCGGGAATTGGTAATTTTAACCTAATGGAGAGATTAATGAATTGCAGCCAACATAACTCTAAACCTAGGGCTTGAGAGGGGATTTGGGGGAAAACAAATCAAGAGCTAATTGGAGGTTATTGGAGCCAAATTGAGGGACTACGCCAATGGATAAGACACTACGAACACTTACAGGCAAGTGGTTAACTGTTGTGATTTCTAAATTATGATAATCAATTCATATCATAGTGATGTGTATATGAAAATTTTGTTTTGGTGTGTGACCAAAATTCAAATTGGGTTTTTGGAAATTAATATATTAATGGGATTAATGGTGAGATTTATTGTGTTTATGATTATAGGATGTAGAGGAATGGATCGTATGTTAAAATCAGAGAGAACAAATGGTTAATTGCTGATAAGATGAATGAAATTCGTATTGGGGGATTTGAAACCCGGATAATACCCAAATCGGAAAAACATTGGAATAAATGGTTATTGACAATGAATTAAGGTCTGTGGGATGTTTAGACCCTTTTCTTATTCGGAGGATATGTTGTTTGTATTTGGGTAAGAGCTTAGATAGAGATTTAAAGCTTAAATTTTCGTCCATGGCTGACAGCTGCTGGAGAGAACGAATACTAGAACGATCGATCGATCGACCCAGGGGGCTCGATCGATCGAAGGTGCAGAAACCTGGGAAGTTCGCCCAGTTTATTATATAAAGGGAAATTTATTAGAAAGCGAGTTTCATACATTAATAAGTGATAAATAATTGTGAAACAAATATTCCTAGTAATTATGGGAGAAAGTAATTGGGACTAGGAAGAATTTATGTGGGGCACTTATTGGATGGATTTGAGAAATTTTATTCCAAAATAGTGAGATACGGATCAAGTGAGCGAGTTCGGGCATATTGGTCAAGCAACCCCAAGGTACTGAATTAGGTATGGAGATAGACTAATTAATTTAGAGTCGGGTTATAGACTCGAAAAAAAAATTAATTTCGGGCCAAGTGACTGAGTCCGGGTATGTTGGTAATTATAGGTAAATATAATTTGGGAATTTATGGAAATAAATGTGTGACACATTGTAGGTGAATATGTGTGTATGAAATTTTGAGATGTAAGATGGACCAAGTGAGTGAGTTCGGGTATATTGGTTAAGTAATACCAAAACATTAAATTAATTATTGAGTGAGTAATTAATTTGGAGTCAGAACACAGACTCGGGAAATATTAAGTTACGGGCCAAGTAAGTGAGTCCGGGGAAAATGGTTGGGAGACACCAAGTTATTAAATTAATTGAGGTTATAATGAATTAGTTTAGGGTCGGGTTGTAGACCCGGAAATTGGGTATAAATGAATTAATGAGTAAATTAATTAGTTAGGAGTCGAACCAAGATTCAATTTGGTATAAATTAACAGGTGTGATAATTAATTTAATAAGAGTCGGATTGTAGACTCGGGTAGAATTAAATTAACAGGGGTGATAATTAATTTAATTGGAGTCAGATTGTAGACTCGTGTAGAATTAAATTAATAGGTGTGATAATTAATTTAATTGGAGTCGGATTGTAGACTCGGGTAGAATTAAATTAATAGGTGTGATAATTAATTTAATTAGAGTCGGATTGTAAACTCGGATAGGATCAAATTAATAAGAGTGATAATTAATTTAATTATAGTCGAATTGTAGACTCGAGAGGGTATTAAATTAATATGTGTGTTAATCAATTTGATTAGAGTCGGACGATAGACTCGGGGAGGTATTAAATTAATATGGGTGTTAACTAATTTAATTAGAGTCGGATAATAGACTCGGGGAGGTATCAAATTAATGGGGGTGTTAATTAATTTAATTAGAGTCGGACCATAGACTCGGGGAAAGTGTTATATTAATTGAGGTGTGAATTAAATATATTAGAGTCGGACCACAGACTCGGGATAATGATAATTTTATTAGTGAGAAAATTAATTAAGTTGAGTCGGGCCACAGACTCAGAAAATTACAGGCAGTGTACGGGATTTTGGGTACACGGTAAAGCCGGGTTTATATTATATATATACGGTGTAGTGATAGTATATATATACGTGTATATATTGTGTGTGATATTTAATATGAGTGATTAGATATTTATTCAATTTATATACTCTAAAGCTATCAAGGGAGGTTGCGCGATGTGGGTGAATCCCCTAGCTTGAGGAGTAGGGCGAGTATATCCCCAGGTCATAGCGTCTGGTATATATGGGTGAGAGATTTATCTCACTTTCAGGGAAGGAATATGATCTCCTCCACTGCATTTATATTTTGGGCCAAGTTGGTGAGCGATTCCAACTTGGGGAAACTAGGTTTTGTGAGCACACCTAGTGAGATAGTATTTTAGAGGGAATTATCCGGTGAGGGTATACTCGGAGGGATGGATATATGTATGTTATATGTGTGGATGTTTTAGTAATGGTACATATATAATGGTATTCAATATTATATACGGGTAATAATACAGTGTGTGATGTATTTATTTCATATAACTTGTGACACGATTATATGCTACTATTTAAGAGGAATTAATTAAGTTAATTGTGAGATAACTTATAATTCAAGAAATTATTATACTGGGGTTAGAGTAGTATGGCAAGGGAAGGTTATACTAGGACTAGTTGGACGGAGTAGTACAACTAGGTGGGGTTAAGGTAACCGGTAGGTGTGCACAATAGTTAGGGGTGAGAATGTCCACAAGGGAGTGCGACACTAACTTAAATATGAAGCGCATTCATGCATTTTAAATTACTGCAGTTAATTCACTTGCTAAATATTTTCAAAACGTTTTGGGTTCTAACCCTTGCTATAAAACTATTTTCAAAACCTTTTAGGTGTCCAGCCACAGGGACGCCAACATTGATATTCTATTCTAGGGACACAGAGCTGCAACATATGTGGATGCTAGCAGGAGTTTGGATTAGACGCATCATTCATTCATTCCTAGAGTAGGCATCTTGTATCAGTTTCAGTTTTATTTAGGGCTTTTCGCCCGTACTTCTCGGAACAGTTTTAAGGTGTAATTTATTTAGGTGTTGAATATTTGTATTGGATTATTTCTTTGGTGGCCGGTGATTTATTCGAGAAGTTGTGTAATTATGATTCAGTTTATTTTCATTCAGTTGTGTGAATGGTTTATATTTGAATTCCGCATGTACTGTTTTGTTTAATCAAAAAGTTAAAAGTGGCACCAGCTTTTGGAATACTAGGTGGTTAGTAAGTTTTAAAAAGTTTTCGACAGTGATGCTAAGGATGATCCAACTGGGATTCCTATTTTAATTTGGTATAGGACTGATCTCCCGATATTTTATTAGGCGGGGTGTCACATGAAGCAGTCATACCTGCTGAACTGGATCTACTTACTCATAAGGTACTTAATTTCAACACTCTAGTAAGTGATTTAATGAAATGCTTAGATTTAGACATGCTCGAGGAAGTCTGGGAAGATGCAGCAATCCGAAATGTCGCTTACCAACAACGGACTGTCATGTTCTACAATAAATGGGTCAAGAAATGTGATCTCATGGAGGGAGATTATGTACTCAAGAAAGTCATTCAGATGCATAATAAGCTGGAGGCCAACTGGCATGGGCCTTATTGTGTAAAAGTGATTGTTCGACCTGGAACCTACCGAATAGAAACTTTAGAGGGGGAAGAATTTAAAAATGCGTGGAATGTAGAGCATCTGCGTAAATATTACCAGTAATGTAGATTCACATATATTCTGTTCTTTTAATATGAATAAAAATGATATTTTTCCTGTATTCTTTTTAGTTCAATTTTTTTCGGAGTACTCGTGCTACACACTACACTTGAATTTTGTAAGAAGTTATCAGCAACCACCAACCACGGTTGGACGACATATCAACAACCACCAACTACAGTTGGTCGGATATCAACAACCACCAACTAAGGTTAGTCGCCATCACTAAACTTAACCAACAATGTGGGCATAACAATATTACAAGGCAGAGCCTGTTTGATTATGGATGACCTCAAGGGGCATCCAAAACTAGGTAAGAAGATGGCTGACCTTAAGGAGAATCCACTGTCTTGTCACCAAGGTAATCTAGATAAGATTACTATAACTAAGCAGGACCATGGGATGAAAATAATTCCATTTCTTAGGCACTTATGGATGCCAAGTCACTACAACTAGGCAGCAAATAGGGTAAAGTTCCATTGTCTAGGCAATTAAAACAAAACAAGACAAAATGTATACTTATAGATATATATACAACATGATAAGCAAAACATCTTATAATCTATTTCAAACGAAAGAAAATTACAACAGATGAACTTTTACTGATTACATATAAATTTCCTATTCTATTGGCTTTTTTCCTTCCAATTTAGGTACATGATCCATTCCAGCGAGGATCATCTAAAGAAAAAGGAGAATTGATATAATTAGAATCCTGCAACATCCTGGTATTTCTCGAACTTGGTCAGTAAAGTTAATGTGGAGGAAAGGATATTTTAAAATCTTCATAAAGCTGGTAATCACCAAGGTATTTGGAGATCAAACACTGAGGAATGGAACTGAATGGAATCCATCTAATGTCTAGTTTAAAATAAGGAACCGGGAGATCAAGCAGTCTAGGATCACATCAATGCCACAACGAGTTCCCTTTCTCAACGTGCATCACAACTAGAGCATTCATCCATCCATACTTGTACCCCTCATTATTTGGCTGATTCAACCTAACATCAAAATGGCATAAAGCTTCATTGTATCCCCCATCCAAAACTCTCTAGGCTGTTTATGAAATTGATAAGTCAATCTATCAACTTGGTGATGAAGTTCCTTCACCAAGTTTTCTTTACTTTCCAATGCAGAACTCTGATTGGAAAGTTTCTCGGTAAGACTTTGAATTTTCTGGGACATCTCAACCAGAGCTTGATTTTTGGTTTTCAGATGAACAACCTGATTTGCTAAGGCTTGTTGAGTCCTAGTCTTTTCAATGCTACTCTGACCAGCTCTTACTCTACCCCGCGAGGAGGATGTAGGTCTGGCTCATTTCAAAGCCTCTAATTCTTCTCTCAATACAACATTTTCAGTTTCCAAAAATGAAAAGCCCTCATCACTGATCAGTACCAGGGCTCCAGAAGAAGAGGCAGACTTTATTTGTCTCAGTTCTTCTCACAAGGTAATATTTTCCTCCTCTAACATCTTGGTAATGTTCCTGTGCTCCTCAACTTCAAGTTTAATCACACTCTCTCTCTCTCTTCCTATGGGCTAAAATAAATTTGTCATAACCCCGATCAGCACTCAACTATTGGTACTTCTTCTTATAACCCTCATGCAGAAGTGCAGTGGTTTCCTTGTGTTGAAGTTGAAGTTACTTGATCACTCCTTGAAGGTCTTCAATCATCTCATAATAAGCGGTATTATTGTCTACCGCCTGATAAGCAGACATTTTAAATATTAGTAAGCCTCAATTGCTCGCTCAAAGGCATTAGATCCGAGGATATTAATTATTTCAGCTTCAGTTAAATCTGTATGACCATCCTAGAAGTAATCGGTACATTTATTCATCAACTTTGTATCATGAGTTGACAAGAGTTAATCCTGGCAATAAACTAGCAAGGAAAAGTAAAAATGGATCAACAACAATACAGATCGAGCAAGTAAAGGAGAAAACTGGGAATAAATAAAGTCCATTTTATTGATTATAGGAGGATAAAGTACAACAAAAGGGAAAAATAGAAAAACAACATAATTAAAGAGCCGAACAAGTTTACACCTTCTCCTTATTTCCTATAACATCTTCAGTCGATTTGGAAGAAGGATTTGGTTACTTGGAGGGCAGTTGGCATTTCTCTAAAGAAGTTGTTGCCTACTGAACTTGCTCGGAGGATTGAGGAATGGTAATAATATTTGTTTGTTCTACTATCACCATAAAAGATTCATCAGATGCAGCTTCATCTTCTTCTATAGTAGGAGGAGGGCCAAGAGTGTGTTTCTAAAATAATTTTGAATCATCAGCAACATTCAAATCCTTCAGAGCTATAACCCATCCATCTCTGAAGTATTTCAAACTTGCATAGTCCATCTGGGAAGAGACAGAAGCCATAACTTTATTCGATCCTTTGTCCCATCCATAGCTAAAGGACTTCTTCACAACAACTTTCCTCTTCGCTCTCTTCGAGGAAGTTTTTTCCCTAAGAGGCTCTTCAATAGACTTCACCTTTTCCTCAAGTTCTTTTTTACGTAGTTCAGCCTCTTAAATCTTGCCATCATCTTCCACCTTATTGGAAAGAGCAACCTATAATTTTTCTTCCAACTCCTTGGAGGCATTTATAGCCTGATCTCGAGCTGCATCAGCTTGTTGACGAGCCATCTCAGCAGATTAAATTTTATTCTCCTAGGTAGGTTTGTCCTCTTTGTACTTCTTCCATGACTCCCCAAAGATTTTGACAACCCAGCAAGGGTTTCCTCTACTCCACTAGATGAGGTTAAAGTTTTGATGGCTTCATCCTTCTTCACAATATTATTGAAGTACACCAAAAACTATAAGAAGAAGAAAGGCACGACTCAGGGTATGAGCATGGAAATGAAGAATTAGAAAGATAAGTATAATGATCACTTACTGATGCAAGGTATAGGGCTGCCAAATCGATAATCTTATCACAAGGAGTTGAAGTTTCAACAGCTCGATAATCAGGGAGAGTCCCTGACTTGATCAATTTCTTGGCCAAGCCAAGGGTAAGCACAGCTGGAGAACTAGCCCTCAAAGAAGAAATCCCAACTCTAGTAGGTTGGGCAACATAATCCACTGGCTTTTCAGCAAGACCCCTCCTCAACCTCCTCAAAGGAGCACCTTCAATCATAGGTGATGTCTCTTATTGAATAGCAGCAATTTCAATCAAAGGTGCTGCCTCTTTTGAGATAACAACTTCAATCAAAGATGCTGCCTCTTTGGGGGAAATAGGGGGATTCTTGCTTCTATCTTTAGCAGGGGGAACACCATCCTTTTTCTTAGCTCCTTCGGCTGGAGCGTCATCTCTTTTCTTCTTTGCCCCTTTAGTACCAGGAGCAAATTTAGCAAAGAGGTTAGGCACTATCCTCTTCTTTATCATCAGGTCAGCAATAGCAATACCCAAGTCACGAGAAGATTCTTCAACAAATGAAAAAGATGCTGGAGCCTGCTCATGGTCAATCACCAAGGGAGGAACAAGAGGACGAGCAATAAAAGAAGAAGTGGTGTTCTTGTATCGCAGCAAATATGAAGAAAACCTCACGTGTTCCCATTCTATTGCTCGATGCAACCCCTAGATAAACTTCAAATCTTTTAAATTAATGTCACTCTCTTTTGGGGATTTCCTTTTACTGTCAACTGCAATAAACAAAAAATAAGCATTAGTGACACATTTCATCAAACAAAACCAGAGCTAAATTGAAAAACTAAAAACAACCTATCCCGTTACTATAAAGTGGACATCTGGGACCTTGGTATACATCTTTCCCTTTTAATGGGGGGTGTTGCCAATTTTTCACCACAACCCCATGATCAAAATAATCCCTATTAGCATCAGGGAGATTGACCACTAAAGCTCTATAATAATACCTAGTTTTTAAATAAAAGGTGGTATCACTAGTAACACATTTATAACAGTACATAATCTCAGGAATCCCTAAATCAATTCCATGAATTTGATTCAACCTATTTACTCCATTAACTACCCTCCATGTATTTGGAACTACTCTTGCAGAAACAATATTAAAATATTGGCAAAATTCCAAACACTGGGGATTAGGCGGGAAAGAAAAGCCACATTCCGCAATAAAAATGGAGGGAAATCAGTGTCCCTCAGCTAAAGAAAATAAATCAGAAGGGCAAGGGGGTTCTTTTAGAATAACCCAAGACGGAATTGCAAAATTAGCTCGGAACTTATCCAACGATTCGATACGATAAATCATGGTGGCTAAAGCAAAGAAAGAAGAAGTTCTTATAGAAAATTGAGAAATCTTCTAAGGCGGATGACAGAAGGAACGAGCGTAAGAAGAAAAGGTGAGAAGACAAAAGGTTTGGAAGTCTAAAAGGCAAAAGGTATAAGACGATTTAATTCTATCTCTTTTAAATGCATTTCTTCGGCACGCGAGAAAATTAATGATCACTAGAGATGATGATTTCGATTTCGGCGGTAAAATGATAAAAAAGATGCAAATACCCAAGCGTCTATCAAAGATTCAAAATATTTATGAGTTTTATCATTTCGCGCTCAAAATCATTAAATGGCACAAGTGTTGGAAATCTGTAAACTAATGAGACTGGGTAAACGTGTCCGATAAACCTCTGGGCATAATGTTCCACACTTTCCAATCTCAACTGTGAAACATTGGGGGCCTCTGTTGATACAAAAATTAGTCAGCTGACGTTGATAAATTATATGAAGACACGTTTCATCTTGCATGGCATGAAATATATTCACTGAACTACTCAGCATACCGAGCTACTTAGTGTACCGAGCTACTCAAACATGACGAGCTACTCAATGTACAGAGCATCTATCCAAGAAGATCAAGCGACAAAAGAAGATTTAATAAACATTCTTATTTTGTACAGATGTATATGTCTATTAAATAATGACATATTTTCTATCCACAGTCCGAGGGCTATAAATACATTGTAACCCCCTCCATAACGGGGAATCAATGACTGGCGATCATAATTGAGATTAAGCGAAAACACCCAGCAATACAAGACAGTGGACGTAGGCCATTTTCATTAAGGCTGAACCACTTTAAAAATCCTTTGCCTTATTTCTTTATTCATATTTATCTGTGATTAATTAATTAGATCAACTCTAGTTTTTGACATCAACAATGATTGTTTAATGTTTTCACTTGTTTGATTGTGTTTGTTTGAATCCATTATTTTAGACCACCGTGAGATTTGAAAAATTGATCTAGAACTAGTTTTTGGAAAATTGAAATTAAAATTGGTAAAATCTGTTTTATAACCTATTCACACCCCCAAGTTATTTTAATTCAACATATACTTTCATTCTCCATTGGTATCAAATCATGGTTGCTCAAATAGGATTTACATCGTGAGTTAGACCCATGATTTTGGTATTTGGTCATTTTTTAATTTCCATGCATATTGCCGATATGTATGCTTTTGGTGTGAGTTTGTGTAATTTTCATTTATCATCGCATTCTTCGTTAGCTAAGAAGACTACTTACATCGAGTGAGTCTAGTTTTGAGATTGTTCATAACACGAATGAGGAGAGTGATGATCAGGAATTAAATAAAATTAATCATGCTTATAATACGTTGTTTCATGAATCCCTCGAATTGAAAATTTTTAACTGCAAAATCAAAAGGTTCAAAGAGGAAGGTGATTTTTTGAATGAAAAGAGGTTTCAATTTTAGAACTCAAAAGTGAGTTAAAACATGTAAATGTTCAAAACGAGTCTTTTGAAAGTCAAAAATAGGATCTCATTGAAATAAAATGTACACTTGAAAATGAGAGAAGAAAATTTTAACTCAAAGAAAGGGAATAATAAAAAGAAATTATTTCTCTTAGGAGTAAATTGGAAAATGCTTTGAAAGTAAAACTTCCTTTAAAGTATCATTCAAATAAAATGAATAAAATGATTTTTGAGAAACCGATAATTACAAATGGTGCTAAAGTAATAGCTTTTGATCCTTTTTTATCATTATTCAAATGATACAATGAGTTTTGAATGGGAAACGAAAAATAATGCTCAATAAAGTTCATACCAAGTTAAAGGAAAAGTGATTTCAAAAGAAAAATTGATTGAGGAGAAAATCTTATCCATTAAAAGTACAAATGTAGATGTTGTTAAGTTTTATAATAATAAAAACCTCATTCAACACCAATGTTTTGGAAAACCTCAAAAGAAACGTTCTAAAAGAAAAATGTTCGAAAAATAGGTGGCCGATTTTAAACATTTTCCAAACTTTCCTAAAAGAAATATTTTTTTTTTCAAAATCATCGAGCACAATATTTTGAACAAAGGAATGTGATATTAAATCCAAAACCTTTTAAAACATAAAAGTGATCCTATTGTGACATGAGGGGTCACTAGAGACAATTTTATTTTAAACTTCAAAATGATGAGTAATTCTCATGTCCTAAAGTTTTAAGAAAATTTGATTTTGAATGAATGAATAAGAAACTTGAAAATGATTTGAATAATATTCAAAATAAAATTAGTGTGTTAAGAAAAGAAACTTAAGTGAAGATAAAGTGGATGAGTAGAAAGAGTCACATGTGTTGTATCGCTTTTGAAAATCTATAACCATTATTTCATAAATATAGAATTATTGGTATTTTTATAGTGATTGGTCACGACATATAATTGGAGAAAATGCGTGGTTTACTTCTTTTTAGAGTTTTGGTGGTGGTTTGGTTACATATGAAAATGGAAAGAAATCGAGACTCAATGAAAAGGGAACAATGAAAAGTTTGGATGATATCACACTTTATAATTTTATTTTAGTTGAAAGACTTATTCTAATCTCATTAGTATAAGTGAACTTTGTGAGGATGGTCATTTTGTGAGTTTTTCCAAGAGAGAATGTTTTGTTAGAAAAGAAGAAAATAGTGTTTTAATGAAAGGTCTTAAAATTTTTGAAAATTGTTATGTTTTGGTGAATGATCAAAAGAATGTTTGCAGAAAGGGTCATTTTGAAAGATGTTTGCTCTAAGCTTGAAAAATTTATAAGAAAGCCGACAGTTATTTATAAAAGTCATTCTAAGGTGGTTTTTCAAGAGACTAATGTTTGCACATTTACCATAGTTACAGTTATCTTAGAGATTCTTGCATCCTGTTTAAGACTTGTCTTGTTATCTCACATTCACATGATTATGATTTCTTTAATGACTTTAAAAATTAATGAATTAACATGCGAAGGATGTTCATAAGTAGGCAATGGAATATGGAAAGTATTTTGCAGAAAAAAAAGTTGAGATAAATGTTGACTTCATGTCATATGTAACTAAAAATATTATGAGATTTGTGAGTTTTATGAACGTTTTGAAAAAGGAAGTAATTTGATTGAAAACCTTATAGCATGTCAAAGGTTTCTGTAAAACTCAAGAATCCCATGTCAGGGGTTGTTTTGACAAAAAATATGTTTTGAATGTTAATTTGTGTGTTTCCACTTCGAAGAGTGAGTCATCTCAAAAGTTTCTCCACCTCTCATTGATAAAATAGTGGATCCTCCCTACACTTGAATTGTTTTGCGCTTGTCATGCTAGGATTTTCTTGTTTCAGGATCCATATCAACTCGTAGGCTATGTGTGGATGGTGGTGTTTGTGTATGCCTTATGTGCCATTCTTTGTATATATATGCTTGTTGCATATTTTGATTTGTTCTTATTTTTGTTTGTGTTGTAATTAAAGAAACATCTCCAAAAAAATTTGTTTGTTTGATTTTTATCGGTAATTTTGTGTTATCCATACTATTTTGGATGTTGTTGTTTGAGCTTAAGGGTTTTTAGGTATATCTTGTGTTGATTTTGGTATAGATTTTAATCTTGATGTATATAGATATTTTTGATCTTATACTGTGTTCCCTGGATGATTGGTGTCATTTGTGTTGAGATATTTGAGATTCTTCTCTATCACATGTTTGTTCATATGTTCCATGTTCATGCCTTCATGATTTGGTGTATCTCATCATGATTCTCCCATGCTTATGTTTCACATGTTATTCATTCTTCACCGGTTTCACTTGATTTTGATTTGCCATGCTTCTTTGATAATATTTTGAGTTTGGTGGTTGATATTGAGTATGATTATTCCTTGAGAGTGTTGAGTTCATCTGGAATTTCATATTTGTACATTTGGGCTTGATTTGAGAATATACATGTCTTGTTTATGCTTCTTTTATAAAAAAGGGTCAAAAATATTTTTCATTTGTTTTGTGTATCTTGGTTAAATCTCATGCTTAACATGTTGTGAAATCTATATGATTTCATAATTTGGAGTTTTTATTTCTTAAATGGTTTGTTTTTATATAATTGTTGCATATGTTTTGTCAAAGTAAACTCTTCAAAAATGTTATGGTAAACACTAGTTTACTTTGACTTTGATAACTTGAAAGCTTGTACTCACTTACATAACATGAATTCACAAATGGTATTACGCATGGTCATTTTTACAAGAATTTAAAACTTTTAAAGTGAAAATCAATCTTGTATAGGTTTCATAAGAAATCTATGGTCTATATGTGAGAAGAGTGAAAATATTTTATGTTTGAGTTGAATATGGACCGTTTTAAAATGTTAATAAAGGTTACCGTTTTAGTGATAACGCCCAATTTAAATTATAGTACCATTGGGTAGGTGTCAACTAGGTGTGTGAAAATTTAATCGATGGAAAAATCCCTGTGTTAGAAAAAGACGATCCAAGATCTAAACGGGCATTACAAATAAGATAGGGCTTAAGAATTTTAAAAATGAATTCTTGTTAGCTGAAATTTAAAAATATTCAAAAACAACACTTGTCAAGGGAGTTTTTGTAAATGAGGTTGATCTTGAAGAAAAACTTATGATCGTATTGCATTTTCCTACAAGAAGTTTGCTAAATGTGTCAAAAATACAATTTGTGATGATTTTGTGATTTTCTTCTCTATGCACTTGTAACTAATAATAATCTTAGCAACTCTTATCATGTTTCAAATGTGAATTCAAAATGTTGAGTGATCATAACATTTGTAAATAATTTTTATTTTGCAAATCTCTAGTGACATTATATTATAGACAATGTGATTTTCTATCATTTGGAAGATTATTTGGTTTTGTAATTTGATCTTATGTTTATCATATTTGTTAGCATTTTTTATTTGAGCTAATGATCGTTCTTTAATCTTAGTATTTGTGTATGTTGGTGAGTCTATATTTTGGTTGGTTTGAGTGATTTGCATTGGTTTATATTTTGAAGGTGTTTTGTAGTTTGTTAGTATGAAAAACATTTCAAAGGAGTGATAATAATAGATATTTACTATTTTTGCAAAAGTTTTTGTTTAAAAATAAATTTTAATGTTTCAAAAAATAGTATTCAGAAAAAAATGATATGCTATTTTTCACGCTCACAGCCATTTGGCCTCGTGCGTACGCTTTTCGTGAAAACGGTAAGGTATTTGCCCCTGCGTACGAACTATTTTTCTTGGGTTTGGAATTTTAACTCCTTGTGTTTTTACTATGATTCATTCATAATCTTTGGTACTATATCTCTTGTTTTCATTGATTTTATCCCTATTTACATATCTCTCTTATGCTCATTCAATTTATGCTACTTTATCTCATTCCGTGACAAAAACGGGAAGTGAAGATGGTTTAACTTATGTGTTTGTATATATTTGGTATTTTGGGGGTAAGGGAGATAGTTTTGTTGATTGCTTCAATGTTATTGTTTCATTCTTTGTAATAGGTGGAGCTATTTTAATGCTTGTATTGCTTTTATGTTTGGATGTGACAAAAAGGGGCGATTCTAGAGATGCTATATTATTTGTTTCGTTTTTAAGGAAGATTGAATATTATTGTTAATGCGTATAAGATAACATAGACGCTACATATAAAGTGAAGGTATGAAGCAGATGAGATTGAAGATGAAGTAGAGATAAATAATCATATGAAATATATAAGAGACAAAGGTTTTTATAGTGGTTCGACTGTTGAAGAAAGCCTACATCCACTGTTATTATATTCCCAGGGGTTTACAATAGCACAATACCGTGTGATGAGAATGATTGAAGTATTCTCGTGTCTTGAGAGAGATAGATGTGTAGAGAGATATAATGAATTTTTTGCCCCTTTCGCTAAGGGAAGGGATGTATTTATAGTGATGGGAGTCCAAGAGATAAAATATCTTTATATATTCATACACTTGTATCTATATACAATGAATATAACTATTTGTCTTCTCGAGCACAATGACTATTGCCTACTCCACGCCAGTGGCTTTTTATCTTCTGGATGGTTGGTCTTCTTTATATTGGTCGGGCGGTATGCCAACTAACTGTCCTTACGTGCCGACTAACACTCCTCGGGGGACAACTAAGTGTCTTCTGTGCTGAGAAAGTGTGAATATCGCCACATAGAATGACATATGTCCCTTTTTTAGTGGTCCATGTGGACGGGTAAATTTTTGGCATCAATAGAAACCCCCAATGCTCCATGCGTGAGGGTTTAGTGAGAGGATGGAGTATTTATTTTAAAAATTTTCTCGGTGCTCGTATATAATGATATTATTGATCTGCCTTCTTGATTTGTTCCATTTATGAGTGAACTATCTCCTGGACAATGGATGACTCAGGTTGATCGATGGATGCATTGGAGCTAATATTTCTTTAAAGGAACTCTGCTCGGCAAGCAAAGTTGTGCTATATATCATCCCTATGGATTTTAGACGCAGTAATGAGATTTGTCATAGTTTGCATCTTGTGGCTTATCGTAATCTTCATGTGGGTTGGTTGGATGGTTAGCCACTCAACTGTCTTTTGAGATGACTAACTGAGTGCTGACTGTACATAATTGATTTTTTTTATTTTTACTCCTCTGAATGCTTTGCTGGTGTAACATGTTAGCTTTTAAACCCCATTCTTCAATCTAATTAGTGTCGAGCTAGTAGTGGATATATATATAAGTACAATTTCTTACTCAGTGTTGATCAGAATAATAGTAGTGGAGATCCCAATAATGTATATACTGACTGCAACTCTTGATTCTTCAATAGCAAAAATAACTCCTGAATGTGAATTTTGATCTTCGATAGCAAAAGTAATTGTTGAATGATGAATGGACAGTGTCCCAACCATGTTATGATCTGGAGCCTAGTTTGATGCTTAGCTGGTGATGTAAGAAATTCTTCTTCCACTCCATGGAATTTCTTAGCAACATGAACAATAAGCTCCCAATGATGGAATATGAGCTTTGAATACTTTCTCGATCTTTAAATATTGTTGGTTGTTGGAAGCCGGCCTGTTGGACTTTGTAGAATATTTTACTAGCATTCTTGTAATTGTCCTGTACTACAATTGTAAAACAATATTTGCATGTAATCATTATTCAAATGAATGAAAGGCATTTGATTAACTTATCTTGTTGATCTCTGGATGTGAATGTCATTTTTGTTTCATTATTTCTATTAATACACTTAGATTAAAATCTAAATCTAGTATCAATTACCAATGAATACATAGGTTCTACTTGCATACTTAGATTAAAATCTAAATTTAGAGCTCGTTACCCATGTGTCTCCAAAGGTTTTACTAATGCACCTAAATGTTTAGGTTTTCTGCATTAGTTACCAGTGGTGTGACCAGGCGTATGTGGAATATGTGCTTACATTCCTCTTGAGGAATCTTTGCAACGTTCTTCCTACACTTTGCCCCGTAGGATAAAGATCTTCTTTTATCCTTATCTTCATTATATATAAAATATTATTTTATCTTTGTCTTCATTGACCTTGAGGATTTAATATCCTTCTTTACTTGGGTTTTTGTCTGCTGCCAAATAAGCACTAAGGATGATTTTATCCTTTTGATTCTTTATGAATGTGAACTCTCTTCTGGATAAGTCTGCTCGGCTGCAAGTCTTCATATATAAATTAGTATCTAAAATTGGTATTTGGGGAAATAGCCGGAGCCCCCATTTTTTGAAGAGAAGACTTCATAATGATAAGAATATTCGATAATAATAATGCTCTAATCGGCAGTTTGTTGTAGTATAATGTTCGTTATGTTGATTGTATGATAAGATAAAAAAATAAGCATGCTCGAGCTTGTAAATATAATGTTGGATGAACAAGCGGTTGATAATGCCCAACAGTTTGTCGAGGCTTTATAAATTGCATTGAATAGTCATGCCAGTGAGAAATCCATAAGAGAGCCGGTCTTTTTTTGGGGCTTAATGAGAAATCTAGATAAATAATGAAATCGCTGACCATCCATTTTGGCTTAGTAAGGCATCGACAAAGAATAGGCTTGAGCCTTTAAATAATGCATAATAGGACTGAATGATCCCGCATTGTTAGAGAAATATAGGTTTCCATACCAGAAATGTAATATTGATGATTGATCGAATATGTCGACCATTTGTCAGGACTGAATATAAATAAGAATTATCCCGACCAACTGTCCGTTGGGGGTATAATATAATAAATGTTGAAAATCTCTTTGGGACTTAATATATGACAAAATATTTTCACATGAAGCTGTAGAGATTTGGTTTTAAAAATATTCTTCACACGAAGACATGTAATATATAGATTTGGTGTAAGAAACAAAAGTTTTTATCAGTAAAGATTTTGTCTTAGTAAAACAGCCTGTCCTACAGAGGTTTGTTTATATTAAACTTTGTTTATACATAATGCTATGATGTAAAATATAGTGGGTTGGCATAACCAAGTGTGACACCCCGATTAATTAAATACCGGGTAGCTACTCCTTTATTAAATTAATTTAAAATGCCAAGTTGGTTCAGTTAATAGCATCACTGTCGAAAACATTTAAAGATTACTAACCACCTAGTATTTAAAAAGTAAGTTGTCAAATTTTAAATTAAATATGATTAACATGCGAAAAGAATTATGAAAGAATAACATAACCATACACCATAAAGTCTCAATAAAGTAACCAACAAATAATAGTAAGTCCGGAGGAAAACTCCTCACAACAATCCCACAACTGAAATAAATAAAACAGTGTGTCCTGAATTAATTACATGCCAAAAGTCTGAATAACTGATATGAAATGTCTCTAAAAGAGATAGGCGACATGCCCTACAAGTGATGGAACTGAATATGGAGTCAAAACCAAAAGAAGCGTCTACTAGCAAGGCCCTGTAACTTCCATAACAGCTACAGCTCGTCACCCGAATGGAAATCCTATGCATGGTGTCCTTGTGGCTGGGCACTTAAAAGGTTTTTACAAAAATATATTTGAAAGCAAACGGGTCAGATCCCGAAAGTTAAGAGTATTTTAAAAATAGCAAGTGTTTTAATAACATTAAAACAATGAATGCAAAATACATGTTAGGACGTGCACTCAAATGAAATACTCACCTCTCGACTAATTGTGCACTCCTAACGTACCGTACCCATCTAAGTGACATTCATATCTAACTAAACCATCATAAGTTCTACCCCCTTTCTACTCGATTTCCATTATACATTCTAACGTTATCAATTAAATAGAGGACTTTACTTAAACTCAGATTCTCAATAATTAGCAATACAATTCACTACAGGTTATCTTTTTTTATTTTCTCAAGCGTTACCATAATTATACCAACATGAAAGTTCTCATTATTTAAGCGTATATTATTCACGTCATGAATATACAATACAAGAACCCGAGACTAAGCTGCGGTGCACACATACTCTGCTATCCATCCCGGTACATCACGTACATAAGGATCACGCATTTCAAATCTCTCAGGAATCGTTCTCAGATAACAACAATCACAAACAATGGAGGCGAACACAGTCCCATCACATGGGTCACGCACATACCTACGCTCTCATGATCAGCAGTCTTATTAACTTCCCAATAAGTCCTTCTCAGAACTATGTCCTCGAGGTACCAATCTAAATCCCCCCGTAGGCACACAAAGATTAGATGGCCCTAAGCGAACGTAAACCTCCCGTGATAACAAGTATGGTAGGTATGTCATACACATAAAGTCATACATACTAAGCATGCACACATCTTAGTAATTACCATATTTTATTAGTGGTATACCTCTCATTCTTATACCAACTGTTAATGTCACACAAATTATATGCCCCCGGTTTATATGCATTTAAGTCATTAATTATCCTCGCATCGTGATTAGTCGCACGCGTCCTAATCCACAAATACCATTTGGTTCAAATCATTCTTCTATATTTTACTCCTCAATATATCCCGAATATCCCAACTATATCAATTAGTCATCAAGGAAATGTTATCTCTACAATTAAACAAGGTTACGGGACTCTAGAAATCAATTCAGGCCAAAAAGGCCAATCTGTCAACTCGTTAGAAGTCTCGTTCGAACGAGGTCGTTCGAACGAGAGTTCGTTCGAACGAAGTGGGCATCTAACGAGATCTCGTTCGAATGAAAGGCATCGAACGAACATCCAACTCGTTAGAAGGCAAACTGTCAGCTCGTTAGAAGCTCGTTCGAACGAGCTCTTTCGAACGACCTGGGTAGGTCTTCTAACAAGGTGACAGTTCCGAGCCCAGAATTTTCCTATCACGTTTTTCTCAATTTTCTTCACCTTTAATCTCATATAAAAGTCGTCCCAATAGTATTTTAATGTCTCTAAGCATCACTAAACATTCGTAGGTCATAATATAACATTTATATGGGGCCAAATCTTCCTAAACAACATCTAATTATCATAACTCCCCACTTTTCCCCAAATCTTATGAACATGAACCCTAGAAATTTAAAGTCATCAATTTCCATAAATAAATCCGTTTTTGTAACATAAAAAGTAGTAATTCTTTTAGTCTAATCACCCAATAACAATTCTACATGCAAACCTATATCAGGATCTGAATTTATAACTCCAATTTCATGGGTTTTTATAAATCTCCCAATACAATACAAATATATCAATTTTCTAAGCATGGAAGAAGCATTCGCTTGAAATTAACGAAATTAAACCACTTGCCTCGGATTATTCTCTGAATTTGGTGTTGAATTGATGAAGGTTGCTCTCTCTCCTTTTCTCCCAAGGTTGAAGGTTGAAGATGGAGGTTAAGGTTTTCTCTTTTGGGAACCTCTACTAACTTGTCATCAAACCCCCGTAGCCCTCTAATCAGTTAAGTGCTGGTAATGGGTTAGTGGGTTATTAAATTCCCTATTTTTAAACTCCCAAAATTCGTTGGTCAAAATTCCTAAAATTCCAAAATTATCAAAATACCCTATTAAGTTGCCGGTATGGCCCAAAAATTCCTCGGGACCCAAACTAAATCCCCGGCTAGTGTTTTTTGACTATTTCGACCCTTTCGGACACATTGGTGCGCTCAAAATGACCATACGGTTGATAAAAATAAAATTCACTTTTTAATTAAATAATGTTCCTGACGCGACTGTCACACGCGTCCCAACAAAATTTCCAAATTGCCGTATTTCTATCTCGCGACAATTTAATATTCTCAATATTCATATATTGCCATATATACGCATTATAATCAAATACCAACTCACATCTCTTTAGTATTTTATCCGGATTAATTCTCAATTAATACACATTTAATTTAATTAATCCCATAAATAAATATCACCAAAATACGGGGTATTACACCAAGCAAACCGCAAGTGTATATTTTAGAAAAGTCAAAATGGGAGAATAAATTGTTGTCATCTGAGAGCACGTGTGAGGAATCACAATAAATCTAGGGCCAATCATCCGTCGGCCAACAATAGGTGGCCGAGAACCCCAATCTGGTACCATAACTAACTCGCCAACCAAATAATATGTTTCAGTAACCCCTCTGGACTCGTCGATGTAGTATAATAATGCCGACCAAAAGGTCAAACCAAAATCCTCAGAAATTTAATTTGTTTCAGCCGACAAGAAGTAATGGTTTCGCCGACAAGTAATGAGAGGTCGGGAACCCCTCAACCTGTACAGTAGGTGTTTCCGATCAATAAATATGAGCTTAGGAACCCCTTAAGCTGCATTATATCTGTCGATGACCAGAGTGGAATGCCTTCAATCAACAATAGATTCTGCCGACCAATAAACGATAACGCCGAGCATCCTCCAATATGTGCAAAAGTTTAGTTAAAAGATCCCCGATGTAACCACGCCGCCAACCAAAAATAGATGTCCGGGGACTTCACGGATTTGTTTTTGTTTTATAATAATGCCGACCAGTGGTGACTTTCCTCTGCCTTTGCGTGTTACAGTCCAATAGTCGCCAACTACTATGGAATGTATAGTTTCGTAGAAATGTTGCCAACCAAAAATAGATGTTTCCCGACCAATGACAGGGTTTATGGGCGATATCCTTCCAGTCATGTTGTTGTAATATAGTGGTTTCTGACTGTTGATACCAAATTTAATCTACTGACGTGGACCAATCATACGAAGACACGTGGCTGTCTACGTGGAAACAATAAGCACTTCCGAGGTGATCATACACTTTCGAGGAACAGACCTCTCCGAGGAACGCATACACCCCGAGGAACTGACCCCCCCGAGGAACTCATACTCTCCGAGGAACTCTTAAATACCAGGAAGCTCAGGCGATCCGAGCAACTTAGCGGTCCGAGCTGCATCTCGATCACAGCATTAATTGTCAGATAATCAACAGTTCAACTATTCATTGACTGCTTATCATCTTGACGCACACGCTTGAAGAGCATTAAATGGGTTACCCTTTCATATGTATATCATTTAATGTATCGCCCTTTCAGATTATAGCCTCAAGGCTATAAATACATTGTATTACCCTCATTCAAAGGGACCGGAATTTCTTGATAGCACTTGTAATCGAGAATTTTCAAAGACTCAGCAAAAACATAACAGTGGACGTAGGCCATTCTTATAAGGCTGAACCACTTTAAAAATCTTTGTCTCATTTTATTTATCTGTGATTGAATAATTAGAGTAATCTAATTTTTTACATCAACAGATTGGCGCCGTCTGTGGGAAACGACTATTGTTATCATTTTTCACCAAGAATCATTCATCATCAATGGCAGATAACCCAGAATCTAGCAATCAAAACGCTGGAAATGCTGGAAATCCTCCAAATCCCTCTGCACCTCCAGATCTGGCCGGAATTATGACGAATCTGGCTCAAGGACAAACCGCCATGCAGGAAATAATACGGCAACTCATACAAACCCTTCATGGCGGCGCACCTGCACATTCAGGACATCGAAGTGGTCAGAGGCAAACCTATTTATTTTCTTCACGATCCAGGCGTACTGAATCATATCGTAATAATGAATCTGATGATTTCTCTTATCAACCTAGGTAAACTTCGTCAATACGGGTTACAGATACTGAGCAACGTATTACTCTCTCTCTAGAGAGGCCCAGTGCCTTAGAGAGACTAAGCAAAGCATCTCCTTTCAGTCGATTAGGCCCGAGGAGGAATAAGAGTCCACCTAAAGCCATGTCGATGAGTTTTCGACAACCATTAGATCTAAGAGAAGGATCAACACAATCACGACCAGTTGCTCGTCAAGATAGATCTCAAGAGGCTACTTCAGAACAATCAATTGCTCGAACCAATAGGCCCGAGGAAGGAAATGAAGGGTGGAAAGGATCCCTTCAGCGGTTAGAGGATAGATTGGGAGAAATGGCTAAGGCGAGGAATCCCCTACAAAGAACATTTGTGCGAGGGACACCTTTTGTACAGGCCATTGTGGATTTTCCTACACCGTCAAAATTTAAAGCACCCGTGGTGACTCCCAAATATGATGGAAAAACAGATCCTGTTCTTCACGTAGAGCAATATCAAGCTGCTGCCGACATCTATGTTGTCCCCGACGAGATGAGATGCAGAGCATTCTCAGGAACTCTTACTGGATCTGCCCAGATATGGTACAACAATCTTCCTCGGGGTAAGATTTCAACTTTCTTTCAGTTGGCCGATCTGTTCATTGGAAATTTCTATATTGGAGCAAAACCAGTAAAACGAGTAGCACACTTGTTGAGTGTGAGACAAAAATCTGGTGAGAGTACTAGAGATTACATAACTCGTTTCAATAACGAGAAGCTAGAAGTCATAGATTATGAAGAAAAGACAGCAATCACCGCCTTGATGAGTGGATTATTGCCTAACAATTTGTATTACACTTTGGCCAAAGATCCACCTACAACTATGTCAGAGTTGATGGCAAAAGCGGCCAAAATCATGAATGCCGAGGAGCCTATGACTGCGAAGAAGAATATGAATAAAGAAACCAAGGTGGAAGTCGATAATAAAGAGTATAAGGGCAATGGCAGTGACAAGCATTCAAAGAATAATAAGTCATCATGAGAAGTCCTGAAGAAATTTGATAATTATACTCCTTTGAAAATGAGTATTAATCGTGTCTTGGAAGAAATAAAAAATAACGAGGAGGTAAAGTGGCCAAAGAAGATGAGGTCAGACCCCGACACGAGGAATAACGATAAATATTGCGAGTTTCATAAGGATCATGGTCATATGACTAAAAATTGCATAGCCCTCCAGAACGAGATTGAAACGCTCATCAGACGAGGAAAGTTGTCAAAGTATGTTGATCGCAATGAAGACCGAGCAAGAGAGAGATCTAGATCTCCTCGTCAGGCAGAAGAAAAATAATAAATAGAGAATGTGTGTTGATTTCACCGATCTCAACAAAGTAATGGACAGACTGAGGTGACGAACAGAACATTACTGAATGGTTTGAAGAAGAGGCTAAGTGATGCTAAAGATAATTGGATTAACGAGCTACAGTCAGTACTGTGGGCTTACCAAACAACTCCCCGAGCAGCAACTGGTGGAGCAGTATTGTGGTCTTCCAACACACAGAGTGCTGAATTTCAATTCCCCAATCAACGGCTTAATGAGAAGATTAGATTTGGACATGCTCGAGGAGGTTAGAGAAGAGGCAGCCATTAGAAATGCTGCTTACAAACAACGAACAACTCTGTTCTACAACAAGAAGATGAAGAAAAATGACTCTAGAAGGAGAGGAATTTAAGAATACATGGAATGCTGAACACCTATGCAAGTATTATCAGTAATGTAAAATGTAAAGCAGTTCCATCAATATGAAGAAAACGATGACATTTCGCCATCTTCTCTCCTTTTGTGTAAATTTTTTCGGGAATACTAGTGTACAACACACGCTGCTCGACAGCAGAAATAAGATGATAGTTCAAACCCACGACCAACTCCGGTTGGTAAAAGGGATAGAACAAACTATACTCCTTTGGTTAGGAGGTTTACACTAGCGTGACCAACTCCGGTTGGTAAAATAACTAGTGGACACTGATAGTTCAAACCCACGACCAACTCCGGTTGGTAAAAGGGCTAGAACAAACTATACTCCTTTGGTTAGGAGGCGTACACTAGCGTGACCAACTCCGGTTGGTAAAATAACTAGTGGACATTGATAGTTCAAACCCACGACCAACTCCGGTTGGTAAAAGGGCGAGAACAAACTATACTCCTTTGGTTAGGAGGCGTACACTAGCGTGACCAACTCCGGTTGGTAAAATAACTAGTGGACACTGATAGTTCAAACCCACGACCAACTCCGGTTGGTAAAAGGGCTAGAACAAACTATACTCCTTTGGTTAGGAGGCGTACACTAGCGTGACCAACTCCGGTTGGTAAAATAACTAGTGGACACTGATAGTTCAAACCCACGACCAACTCCGGTTGGTAAAAGGGCTAGAACAAACTATACTCCTTTGGTTAGGAGGCGTACACTATCGTGACCAACTCCGGTTGGTAAAATAACTAGTGGACACTGATAGTTCAAACCCACGACCAACTCTGGTTGGTAAAAGGGCGAGAACAAACTATACTCCTTTGGTTAGGAGGCGTACACTAGCGTGACCAACTCCGGTTGGTAAAAGAACTAGTGGACATGATAGTTCGAACTCAGACCAACTTCGGTTGGTAAAAGAGCAAGAACAGCTTCAACATTCCTAAAATATGCCAACTTATGTTGGTCGGCTGGTAAGATCATTCCAGAAAATACAAAATATTCCAAACTGAACCAAGTATGGTTGGTCGGGGATAAAAACCCACTAACTGTATTTGGTCGACGAGGAGAAAATATTTCAAATTGAACCAAGTATGGCTGGTCGGGGATAAAAACCCACCAACTGTAATTGGTCGACAAGCACAATTTAACAACCTAGGTTGGTTGGAAAATTTTTAAACATTTTTATACTCATTACTTTATTATTAAGTGATCGAGCAACATTGATCTTGTAATTTTTTTACTAAGTTGGTCGACAAACAAAACACCATTTTTTATCAAATGGTGACCAGAAATTCAAACTAGTCGACAATAAGTTGATCGACAAACAACACAATATTGTTATCTTTTTAACAGATACATATGCACGGATGTAAAGTATTTTACAAGACAATGGCAATTAAGATTGCGAACAAAAATGAAAGTCTTTCATTAAATCCAAGAAACAAAATACATTGATATTAAATTGTCTACTAACTATTACATTGAGATTCCTACTCTACTGGTTTCTCTCCCTCTGCTTTAGAAACAGGTTCCTCGCCAGCAGGTGGATCATTTAAAGCAGGAGGAGAATTTATGAAGTTAAGATCTTTGAGCATCCTGATGTTCATCACGGATGGCCGATCTAGGAGGTGCTCGATAAAGTATTTGTTCATCTGGGGGCTTCTATTACAGATATATTTGTTCATTTGGTGGCATATCCTTATAACATCATGCAGTCGAGCACCAAATTCAACTTCACAAACTCACACGGAAGCGTATTCAAAAGCTAGTATGTTACTCAACAGAGTATTCAGAGGACCATAAATCAGAAGAATTAAGCACGTGAAGTTAGCACTCAGCTGCTTGGCACAGGAGGCAGTTGGTCGGCTAGCAAACCAATCAATATACTTGAAGATTATGATAAGCTACAAGCTGCATCATATGTCATCCAGGAGATAATGCACTTTATGTTGAACAAATCAAGAAGGTAGATCAAGAATTTCACGAGCACCAAGCAACACTACAGAATACATACTCCATCCTTTCAAGTAAACCATCAAGCATGAAGCATTGGGGGCTTCTGTTGATACCAAATTTAATCTACTGACGTGGACCAATCATACGAAGACACGTGGCTGTCTACGTGGCAACAATAAGCACTTCTGAGGTGATCATACACTTCCGAGGAACAGACCTCTCCGAGGAACGCATACACCCCGAGGAACTGACCCCCCCGAGGAACTCATACTCTCCGAGGAACTCTTAAATACCAGGAAGCTCAGGCGATCCGAGCAACTTAGCGGTTCGAGCTGCATCTCGATCACATCATTAATTGCCAGATAATCAACAGTTCAACTATTCATTGACTGCTTATCATCTTGACGCACACGCTTGAAGAGCATTAAATGGGTTACCCTTTCATATGTATATCATTTAATGTATCGCCCTTTCAGATTATAGCCTCAAGGCTATAAATACATTGTATTACCCTCATTCAAAGGGACCGGAATTTCTTGATAGCACTTGTAATCGAGAATTCTCAAACACTCAGCAATAACATAACAGTGGACGTAGGCCATTCTTATAAGGCTGAACAACTTTAAAAATCTTTGTCTCATTTTATTTATCTGTGATTGAATAATTAGAGTAATCTAATTTTTTACAGCAACACTGACCAAGATGGGACCTCCAACGATGTTGTAGTGTGAGGATGGGTATTTAGTGGTTGCCGACCATGTAAATAGTTTGGTGACGCCTTGGGCCATCTATGGTCGTGTGTCATGAGTTTTGGCTTACAATCCAAACACGATTTTACTGATTTGATGATATGTTGATCAAAGATAAAATCTCAGCTGATCCGAAGAGAAATTTGGTGAAAATTTCCTTGATTTATGAGCGAACCACATCCAGATGCTGAGAGAAAAGTAATTAGGAGAGAGAAAGTTGTCTTGACACTATCTCTTCCAATTTTTGGTTGCAGATAGATAAATAATGATGAAACATCATATATAAATATTATTATAGAAGATTAGGTGTCTCAGGAGTTATTGAAGACCTTTTATTACGGAGTTCATCATTTTCACAACAAAAATTGTTTAAAATGGACACAATTATGCAGATTGATAATCGAGCATATATTCTAATGAAATGAGTGAAATACTTCTCTGAATGGAGAGAACACATGATGTAATCCGATAAAACAAGTTTTTACGGATTCATGAAAAATTTATGGTGCTCAGATCTAGTGTTTTTCATAAATGTTAAATAAAAATTGATCACACAATTTAAAAATACGCTCGTATGAGAATCATGATAAAATTAAAAGATGTATGGACAACATAGAATTGTTTATGCGTAGAGACATAAAAACTTATCTCTTCTAGATGATCTTAGTCTCCTCTAATAAGAATGGAAAGATTTTTGTGTCTCTTCCCACAGACGATGCAATCTGTTGATGACTAGAAATAACATATATGTTATCTTATAGGCATCAACAACAGATAAAGTGAAGATATGAAGAAGATGAGATTTAAGATGAAGTAAATATTAGCAATCACATCAAATATATCAGAGACGAAGGTTTTTAAAGTGGTTCGATTGTTGAAGAAAGCCAACGTCCATTGTTATTTTATTCCCAGGGATTTACAATAGCACAATACATTGTGATGAGAATGCTTGAATTATTCTCATGTTATGAGAGAGATAGATGTGTAGAGATGTGTAGAGAGATAAAATGAATTTCTTTCCCCCAAGGTTCTAAAAAACGTGGGGCGTGACCGAGGCGTGGAGGTCAAGCCTTAAGCCTTTGAAGCCTAGGCGGGCCTTAGGCATAAAAAGGCGTAAAAAGGAGTTTAGGCCATTTTTAATATTTTTAAACTATGACAAGGCTATTAAAAATACTAAAATGATACATACCTTAAAAATATGTCTAAATATTTGTAAATTAAAATACTTTTTTTAAAATACAAAAAAAAAAGAAAAAATCACATTTTTTCATGCCTTACTTGTAAAAAATTCGCGTTTTTTCATGCCTTACCCCCCCCCCCCCCAAATGCGCATTTTTTCACGCCTTACCCCAAAATACGTTGACCATCGTTGACCATGCCTTAATCTATGCCTAGGGTCAAAACTTGGCGTATCTAAAAAGCATCGCGCCTAGGCGCATTTTTTAGAACACTGCTTGCCCCTTTAACTAAGGGAGGGGCTGTATTTATAGTGATGGGAGTCCAAGAGATAGAATGTCTTTATATATTAAGATATTTATATCTATATACAATGAATATAACTTTTTGTCTTCTCGGGTACAGTGACTGTTGGCTACTCCACACCAGTGGCTTTTGATATTCTGTATGGTTAGTCTTCTTTATGCTGGTCGGGCGATATGTCGACTAACTGTCCTCAGGTGTCGACTAACTCTCCTCGCGGGCTTACCAAGTGTCTTTTGTGCTGAGAAAGTGTGAATATTTTCACATAGGATGACAAGTGACCCTTTTTTAATGGTCCATGTGGACAGATAAATTTTTGGCGTCAACAATTATCATTTGATATTATTATTTGCTTTGTTGCTACATGCTTTGATTATGATCATTAGGGGGATTATTTTATTTATAGCTTGTTATATATATTATTGATTAAGAGGGAGCTTTACTACATTATTATTCATTCATCATCTATCTTTATCTCATCATTCATATTTACTGATATTATTAGGTTTTGAAGGATTCTCGAGTAGTGGGTTTACTTGCATGTCATGTGTCATGGTTTATTGTTGTTTGGGATTTTGTAGGATTATTCTCATTGATATGTGATAAAAAACTAACATTGGAGTATTGAGTCAGAATTTGGATTTATGCACAGCACAAGCCTCTCTCATTATATGGCTACTATACATTGGGATTTATTTGTCATAATCAAGATATTTTTAGGTTTGGGGGTGGGGGTGGGGGGTATTTGCCATGGAATAGCCAAAGAAGGAGATTGTAAATGTAAACATATATATATATATATATATATATATATATATATATATATATATATATATATATATATTGTCTATCTCATGTGTCAAAATATTTGAGTCATGCACTTGGTCGAGCCCAAAAGATTGATTCGCTAGTTGAGTTAGCGTGTCTTTATCCTTTATTGATGGAGATTGTGTTTTAAAGACATGAAGACTCCTTGAGAAGTTTTGAAGTCATCTATTCCTGAAAAATGAATTATATACTTTTACGGAGTTTGATTAATCATAGCTATTCCACAAAGTCACGAGTTTTTAAAATTGAGAAAAAATTTCATATATTTTTTAAAAATAACTTTTCTGAGTAGTGTGCTTAATTTGTATTTGGGATCGTGGTTGGTTTTTAGAAGAATTATTTTCAGGAGTTTTTGAAGGACTTTTATTTGATCCATTCGCACAACATCAAAACATGCCCGTGAACATGAACCTGGCTCTAAATGGTTTGGGGGCATAATAGATGAAATCATGCGCACTGTCATATCTTACCATTCACACGACACAAGCAGATTTTGCAATTTTTGTTATAAATAGACTTATTTCCCTCCATTTCTTGACAATAGTTTTCCCTCATTCTAAAATGTCTTATCTCTGTAGATTTATAAGTTTGTGAAGTTTTATTTCTCTCTCTAAATCTAATTTTAAAATCCTTTGAGAGTTTTAGATCTACATTGAGATCTAGTTTAGAGAGGTTTTTATCCACACATAGCCAAGTTTAATCTGAATTCCGATTCAATTCTATGATCAACACTCCGATATCTAAAATGGAGGTGATCTAAATATGAAGAGTTGGACCATAGTGTGAAGCCGGGGCGGAGAATAGACTTCCATATTCAAGTGATGGAGTTTCTTTGAATTTCTCATTGTAATTGGGGAGATTCACGATATTCATTAGTAATTTCTTGTATGTGCACTTGATGCTTTATATTTTTATATCATGTAAAGGAACTTTTCAAATATAATGAGATACTAGGTCACACCGAGGTTTTTTACCTATAGGTTAGGATTTTTTCTCGTATACCCAGTGTTATGTGGAGTTGTTTAATGTTTTATTTTGTTTGTTTGATTGCATTGTTTTAATTTACCTTGAGATTTGAAAAATTGATCTAGATCTAGGTTTTGGAAAATCAAAATTTTAAATTGGGTAAATTTTCTTAATAGCTTATTCTACCCCCCCCCCCCCCCTCCCCACCCCTCTAGGTTATTTTATGTGAACACACACTTGCATTCTCATAATCTAGTGCGATATCCTCATTAATGTAAAAGATATCAGGGTATTAGGAAACCTATGGTTAACATTAGTTGTATAGAGTTGACATGATCTTAAAAACCTAATTATTCTATCAAAACCAAATTAGTTTTTTTTTTGAAAAACTGAACTTTGCCAATTGATAACCTCTTCGATTGAGGGCGACCTTGTCCAAACGAGGTCATTCAATGACAACCCTTGATAAAATTTATAAAAACTAATTTAAAATATTTCCAAAATGGTTTTCATTAAAGTTTATCATATCACTTCCAAACAATTAAAATAAACTACAAGGGGTTAAAAAAATATATTGAAAATTGTTACTTTTACCAAATCTCCGATATGTAATGAAGTTGTCTGATTCCACGGTAATCTCAGTCACAATGTTTTATTTATTTGTCTTATTATGGTGTAGCATTAAAAATCAATAGGCTCGATATAAAGGTACAATGACTTAAAGCTTTGTTCCAAAATTAATCCAACACTAACTAAAACCTAAAGACAGTGTAAAATATGTCCTTAAAAATGGAGAGACGACCTCAACTCGAATAATTTCATTTAACTCCCATTCTCACTAATGTTTTAAGATCCGTATATTTGGCCATATTGCTTTTGAATGCCCTAATCAGAATATTGTTTTATTATTTGAAGAGGAAATAAAATATGAAGCGGAGGACAATACCCTCAATGATAAAGAGTAAAAAATGATGATGAAATAACTTATGGTGATAGGAGATTCTATTATTATTAGTCAAAGTGAAATTGTAGCACATGTAAAAGAGAAAAAGTTACTGCACAATAATATGTTTCACACATGTTGCACTCTCATAGAAATGTATGTGATGCTTTAATTTGATGGTGGAATTTATGAGATTGTAATGGGTACTTATATTTTGTAAATGTTACATCTCGATATAGATAAGCACACCCCACCCTTATAAGCTTTCGTAGTTGTGAAAGGAACATGAGTTAAGGGTAAATAAATGGCGCCTAGTTGAATTTTCCATTAGCCAAGACTATGAAGATGAAATATGGTGTGATGTTGTTACCATGGATGATTGTCTCTTACTTCTTTGGAGATTATGGTAATATGATAGGAAAGTTATATATTATGGTCTAAAAAACACATTCAAATTTTCCAAATGGGGTTAAATTGGTATTAGTCCCTTTGAAACTTAAGAGTATTCTTCATTCTTCGAAGGGTAGTGATAATTATTTAATTTCAAGGATTAATGTAAATGAGGGTTTATAAGGGATCAAAAAAGAATTTCCTCTTGCTGTAATGGAGAAAAAGCAAAGAGATTTAAAAAAATTGTCTATGGTTGAACCTTTTTTATGTGAGTTTAAAGATATTTTCACAAAAGAAATTATACACGGCCTTCCTCTAATGACAAACATTCATCATTGTATTTATTTTGTACCAGGTTCCATACTTCTAAATAGGGAATCTTACCAGATCAATCCTAAATATCTTAGTGAGCTCCAAATTCAATTTAAAGTCTTACTATGAAAGGGATTAATACAAGAAAACATAAGTCCATCTGTTGTTTAAGAGCTTTTAATTCCAAAGAAAGATGGATCGTGGCATATGTATATTGATAATAGAGCGATAAATAAAATCACCATGAAGTAAAACTTTCTAATTTATAGACTTGATGATTTACTTGACCAACTCTATGGTTCTACTCTTTTCTTGATGATAGATCTTCAAAGTGGTTATCATTAAATACGTATGCAATCGGGATATGAATGGAATAAAATTTTCAAAGTAAGGATTGACTATTCGAATGGATGGTGAATCCATTTGGCCTATCTAATGCTCTTATTATCTTCTTGTCTTATAAATCATGTGTTCATGCCTTTTTTAAGAAGTTTATTGCGATTTACTTCTATGATATTCTTATCTTTAACAATAATAAAAATCAATATATAGAGTATTTTACCCAAAAAAAAAATTATTTTGAAAGCATATGTTCTATGTGAATTTGAAGAAATGTTATTTTTTATCAATTGGGTTTCTCTTTTTATGCTATGTGGTTTCAAAGGATGAAATACAGGCAGATCCAATCAAGGTCAAAGAAAGTATAAGTTTAATGACCACAACTTTAGTTCATGACATTTAAAGCTTCCATATACTTTCTTCTTTTTTATCATAGTTTACTAAGGGTCTTAGCATCATTATTTTCCCAAACACGAAGTTCCCTAAGCAAAGAACTTTTAAATGGAATGGTGAAATGCAAAGGGATTTTGTACATAAAGGAAAAGATAAATAAATTTCACATCCTTGCACTTTCGGATTTTAATAAAGTATTAGAAGTTGATTGTGATGAATATAATGTGGGAATTGATGTTGTTATTAGTAAAAAAGGTAGCCCTATTATCTACTTTAGTGAGAAGTTGAACAATTCAAGAAAGAAATATTCAACTTATGACAATGAACTCTATGTTATTGTTCAAATATTGGATCGTTAGCAACATTACCTCATGCCAAAGTAACGCATTCTCTTATATGATCATGAGGCATTGAATTGGACAAATGGGAAACAAAAAATAGATTCAAGGCATTTTAATTGGGTTGAATTTCTACAATCCATTGCTTTTCATACCAAACATGAGGCTTGTATTAAAATCAAGTGCCGAATGCATTAAGATGAAAACATTACTTACTTCTTAGTATGAAAGTGAAGTTATAAGGCTTTAAATTCTAAATGAGCTTTACTAGGATGATCCTTATTTTTAAAATATTCGGAATAGGATGTGTCAAATGTCCAGACAAATAATTCTTTGTACAAGATGGGTTTCTTTTGAAGAACAAACATTTGCGTATTCATGGATTTTCATTACGGGAATCTATCTTCATTGAGGCTTATGATGGTGACCTTAAGGGTCACTTTGGATGAGATAAAACTCTTACTCTTGTTCATGTAAATTTATATTGGTTCAAAATTATATGGGACGTTTCTCATCACATGTAGAGTGTCAAACTTGTCATATTTATGGATAAAACATCGGTTTATACATTCGATTTCCCATCCCACAAGCACCTTGAGAATATGTTAGTTTAGACATTGTTGTTGGGTTACCTCAAAACTAAAGGAACGAAGACTCTATCATGGTTGTGGTTGATAAATTTTTAAAAATGGCTTATTTTGTGCTTGGTAATATGTAAAAGTATTTTCATACTCATATTCCCCACACATATCTAGTTAGATTGTCTAATTTAATGTATATAATTTACTTTGTGTCTTTTGTTAGTCCATGAGGTCGTTTTTCCATATCACAACTATGGTATGTTTACCCAAACACGGTTCAAATTCTTAACTCAACACCTACGTGATCTCCTATTGGTGTATCCACTTGTTTGAGCTATTTGGAATTCCTAAATAACGTTTCACACTTTGTCACTTTCAAATTAAATATTTTAAGTGTTTGTGTGTGTGTGTCTTTTATTTTGTTTTATGGTGTATGTGATTGACTTATACAAGTATACTGCTCTTATAAAATATAGCTTTTGAAGTTACTTTTTACATAAGTATATCACATGAATGTTTGTGTAATGTCTAAATTCATGGCTTGTTTATTCCATGAATTATGTAAGAAGGTCTCTCTTCCTTCGCTGTAGTTAAGTTATGCTTCGCTGAGATTTTTGCTAAAGTTTCCTCACGGCTTCCATCTCTTGTCTTTCACTTTATGGGCGTAATATGTTGCATCTGTGACAAGACCTCCATTGGTCACGCCTATAACCTGCGAGTTAAATATTTTCCAAAATTTCTTTTTGGAAATTGTGATGATTTTTTAGCAGCTAAATCTTTCCTAGACTTGTGTTTTTTATCCCCTTATGATGCCATCTACCACTTAACTTAAGCTTGTCTTCCACATTTAGAAGAGATTAGGTTAAATGGTGTTTTGACTTCATAATTTATATATCTTTTGTCAAAAACTCTAGAGAAAAATTATTAATAAAATATTTTTGAGAGCAAAGACACTTGATTAGAAATAAAATAATTTAAGAGATTTATTTTTGAGTTCTATTACTATACAGAGTTAAACTATTATTTATCTTCTTCACGTTTCTCTTTGTGTTTTGGATGTTTTTTATTTTTAAACTTTGATCACAAGTTATATTGAAGCTTAAAACTTTCTAAATTTATTCTTGAGCTAAAATACTTGTATACTAGATCTTGAATACTTGTGTGAGTACTTAAAAAGCACATTATGAAGTTTCAATAAGGCAAAATAATTTTAAAAACATCCAAAACCTTTGGTAAAACATACATATTGGAAAGTGAAAACCAATAATTGGTGGCTTCTTAATAAATTCCATCTTCTTAATAGGATTTTGGTTTGTGATGTTGCTTCAGAAAACATTGAACGAGCCCAAAAACCGATCGTGCTTGTGTAGCGTTCTCTAGATGCTGGCGCTCTCACCGGACAATATGCAGTAGTTTCTAGTTTATAATAGCATTATGTGATTGTAAGCCTTTATCTTTTAGTTGTAATACTCTACCATAGAGCATTTGTCGTTCCATCAGCCCGAATATTTTTTTATTGTTGGGTTTTCCTCGTACAACTCGGTGTTGTGTGATGGTTTGCTTTATTTTCTCATTCATATTTACTCACCCAAATTGAAGATAAAATTTGGCATTATATAGTTGGTAAATATTTGATCACATAGAACTAGTGTGACACCCCGTCCAATTAAATACCAAGTGGCCAGTCCTTTGTAAAATTTAAAACAGAGTATCTGGTTGGTTCATTCTTAGCATCATTGTCGAAAAACAACTATCTTATTAACCACCTAATAATTAATTAATCTACTATCAAAACATTTTCCCATTAATAAAAGTTATTTAATTTAAATAATTAAACACATCAAACAATTTTCACGAACAAATGAATAATGAATAAAACACTATCTAACTGAAAGTAAAGAAATTGGAATAATCTTCCCAGTTACATAAAAATCCAAACCATCAAATGTAATAATGCTAAATCCGGCTGAATACTGAATATGTAAATGAAATGTGTACAATGTCTCTCTAACATACAATGATAATAATGGGCAACACCTACCCTGACTTGAAAGTTTAAACAATGGAACTGAGATGATAGAAGTGGAAGTGTCTAAATATGAGGACATGTAAGTCCCACAATAGCTGTAGCACATCAAATGGTTCGAAAGTCTAAACTTGACGTCCCTATAGATGGACACCTAAAATAAAATACAACAAGAGAAAAGAGATTTTTGCAAACGATGGGTCAGAGCCCGAGTGTAAAGCATTTTAAAACAATTTAGCAAGTGTTTAAAAATTTCACTGAAGCAAATATTATGTGCATGTTAGCTTTTTTATCACTCACTTGAGATTCTCACCTCTCAACTAATGTGCATGCCTAACGCACCTCTAAACCCATTCTAATTATTTTATCACACCTAACTAGGTCGTAACCATAAATCTTCTAACCCTCTCCCGTATCAATAACCCGTGTTCCCTAAATACAATTATTATTAAACATTTATGCATTTACTATCCCAAGTAATATTTCACATTAAGATGATGTGTTTACAATAATAGATTCAATTCCAGTAACAATCTCATCTACATATTCACATTGTAGATTATATCATAAGTATTTATTTTTCCATTACACTATTATGAATAAATACTAATACACCACCCCTAAACTCAGCTGCGGTGCGCGCATACTCTGCTATCAAGTTCCGATACATCTCGTACTGAATAAGGATAATGGATTCGAATCTCCCACGAACCATAAATTACAAATCACATATATTGTAGGCGAACATAGTTCCAAGCCTATGGGCTACGCACCCATATGATTGTCATCACTATCATTCTCATAAATAGGCGGTACCTAGGTTCCATGCTCTGAGGCACAAGTCAAATATCCCCCCGAAGACTCCTCAAGATAGGTTGTCCACTTTTTAAAACCTCCGGTGATAGCAAGTATGGTAGGTATGTCATACACATAATAAATATCACTATCGGCATTCACGCAACCTATCATGTTCATTAGGTATACACACAACCCAAATATTTAATTTATACATAGTATTACTCTCATTAAAACTTACGATATATTTATATAATTACGAATACTCTCTCTCGTAACTCTTAAGGATAATTCACCGCTCCAACACCTTAGAGTTTTATTCTCAAATGACTTTAATAATTTTGCCCTATATCGAAATAAATTCCACATCATTTAAATCTTACTCAAATTAACTACGCTGGACAAATTAGGGCCAAAACGAATTTTTCAGAAATCCCGTCCTGTCGTTCAAACAAAACTGCATCTCATTTGAACGAGACTGTAGGTCATTTGAATGACCTCTTCGCGCGAGATTCCATCTCGTTAGAATGAGATCCAATATCATTCGAACGAGATGATACAGTTACGTCCCCCACCTCTACCTGCTTCATTTTTTCGCCATTAACACCCTAAAACATCTATTGTTTACTCCCCAATTCCCCGCAATCAATTTCACACACAATTTCAACATATAGGGACGATTTCTAACAACCTAGAATCATTAAATCCTTAACAAACAACCCTAAAATTCGAAATCCCCAAATTCATATAAATTGGAACCTTAGTTCATCCATCTTTAATTCAAGCATTCTAAACCCAGATTTAATCATCAATGTTCATCATAAATTCGGGCTTATTACTCTAACTATATAAACAAATCAATTCCATATAAATTCAGTCCGAAGTTAAGTATGAAATCCTCAACTATTCATCAATTTCACACATAAATCAAGGGTCTTTATTACCTACACTAACCAGAACATGATTATTGCTAAAAGACAACAAGAATTAAACACTTGCCTCACGAAAGAAGTTATGGTCCGTTTATGTCGTTGGTATGGTTGTGATCCTCATTCTCCGATCTACGCGGTGGTGGTTTTGGCCCTAGAAGCCTCTCATCCTCCTTCCTCCTTTTGGATTCTTTGTGTTTGACACTGATAGCCCTAATATCACCCATGTACACGATATACTAACCCTTTAATTTTCGTCATTAATTATACTCCAAAAATACAAATTACCAAAACACCCTCTCGGGATGCCGGTTTGGCCTAAAATTGTCCCGGGACCCAAACTAAACTACTAGGTACACTTTTAAGACTATCTCAACCCTTTACGACACACTGGCGCACTCAAAATGACCATATGGGTGTCTTATAAATATTTTAATTTTTATTTCATTAATTTAGTCCTGACACGACTGACACGCGCGACCCGACTTAATAACCGTAATTGTCGTATTTCTCACTCATGACAATTTTCATAAATTCTCAATCATATTCATATTCAAATTCATATATTACTTTATTAGCTCAATAATATTCAATATAATTCTCATAAATAACTACTAACCCTTATCTCGCTAGTTAATATTTATTTTAATCCGGTTTAATTATCAATTGATTTCCCATATTTAATTTAATTAATCCAATATTAAAAAATTATAAAAAATATGGTGTGTTACAACTAGGTTGTTTATTTTGTACCTAAAATTAATTAAAAGAAAACATTGATTTTTTCGGCCATTATTTTAATCAGGTACTTTTAATCCATTCAAGGTTTCGAGAACACATAATCTCAACTATATTAAAGTGGTTCCTCATTTAATGGGATTAATGAGATCTAGATTGATCCCATTGTCTTTTAATAAAGTTATGCTTGTGTGAGATTATTAATGACCCAGTCGGTACTCATGATGCACATGCATTTAACAAACTCGTAACGATGTTCAATTTTTTTAATCGCTTTATTGATATTAATTTTTTTTATTAACATTGATAGTAATTATAAAGAATATGATTTATGTACTTCTTTTATAAATCTTGTTTTGAAATCAATTTTTTTTATTAAAATAAAAATTAAAACTAATTATAAAAATAAAACTTTTGGAAAAAGACAAAGATTTTAAGAAGACCAAAAATCATGTTTCTTCTGCATTTTCTATCGAAAGATATTATTTATAAGTAAAAAGAAATAAAAACCATTGAGATTAATAAAGCCAAAGTTTTTAATTATCTCAATTTATAGAAGCCCGTGGTCATTTTCTTTACCATAACATTAATTCTCTTGATTTATACTTTAATGGCTTCTAGAGTTTCTTGATAAACATATTGTAGATAAGAAGTTACCTTTAGTTGAATATGAATATATGCCCACATTGAAAAATGAAAGAGATGATATAATCGTTTCTTTGGACACTTTGAGGGAGAAATGTCAAAGTTGCAAAGACTCCAATGCCAAGATTTTAAAAAGGATTAGAACAACTATTAATGTCTTGTACTCTAACAAACAGGGATTTTTTAGTGGAGTTACATTTCAAGGCAATGCTTCAACACCAAATTAATCATATTTTAAACCTATTTCTTAACGTTATCCTAACAAAAAGAAATATGGTGAGGTGAATTATTTAAAAGAGGAGTCTATTTTTACTCTAAAACCCGTGAAGATCCTTTTCGATGATAAATCACATGTAACTAGATATAAAGTTCTTAAGTGTAATCATTTTCATAAATTAGGTCATAGTAGAAACTTTTTTACATGCTCAATCCGAACTTGTATTCAACTAATTCTAGCAAGAATGGGGGTTTTATCGGAAATAATCGGGAAAGTTTGAAACAAAGCAAGCTCGTTATTTTCACACCAAGAAGGACAAAGGAAATCATAATTAGTTCCACCCAATCCTATGTTGCCTTGCATAAATAATGTTTGGATTAGGAAGTGTAGTATGAATGGGATAGGTTAAGAGACCGTACGGGATCCTAAGTTGGTTCCCTCAAGCTCTACTCGATAAAATGGTTTGTTGATGCACCTTGGACTCTAATAATTCTTATCTCGTTCCTCGGTGCATTCTATTTCTTGTGTTGTTTTTGTCTATCAATCTTGAAAATTTATTTTTAGGTACAAATATTGATTATGTGTTTGTATGTTAATTGGATCATAATGTTAATTTAATGGATAAACTATTGCATTTGATATTTATATCTTGGTTTTTGTATGCTTATATACTCTTGGAATGAAAATATAAGTCTTTAAAGTGTTAAAACTCTTAAGCTAGATCAATATGGAGTATATCCTATAAACTCAATGCATTTTACACCGAACAACATTCTTGAGTATTCTTCGATCCAAATATTAAAACAAAGCACCTTGATTATGCTTTATGGGTTTCGAAATGGTTGTGATTTAAAAAAAGAGTTTCATTTTCATGTCTTGTGTATGTGAGATTTTTCTTCATAGGTGTAGTTGAAGTCTCCACGTGCAATGTTTTTTAAAAAAAGTGTCTAAAAGAGTTATATTTATCCAAAATTGAAAAATTTTCACGGATAAGAAATCAAAAGGTTATAATCAATCTCTTAATTGAGGGAGAAAAAGTGTTACTTGAACATTTTATAGTTTTAAAAAAAATGGGACTTTATCATGATGAACATGAAAATAGTTTTTCATAAAGTATATATCATTGAAATTTGGTTCGGTTTAATCGATCAAGGCTCAAACGTGTTCACTTTTATCCTTCACATGAGTTATGTGCATCACATCTAATGATTAGTCAAACTTATATATGTTTTAAGCCATTAACTTATTACTCATCTCAATCCGATGTATGTGATATAACCTTAAACCTTGATTATGATGTTAATAAACCTCATGTTATGATGATTAATCATGTCTTCTGATGTATGTACCGTATTCTACATAATTACATTGTACTTGGAACTTTTCCTTTTGATTTGAAAAAAAATTCTAGTCTATGGCATAACCCACAACGCTAACTCAAAATTTGATGACGAACACATAAACTTTTTTAATCTATAAAAGGGGTGTCCATGTTGTAATGTCACCCAACATAATCTCTCGACACAACCATCTTTTGAGTGTTGAATTCCCAAGGTACCCGCATGAAGTTCATGAAAAACTAACCATTAAAGTGTCGTGGAGAGAAATTACCAACTATTAATGGCATAGGTATGTGGGGAGGCTAATGGGAAAAGAAACTCACCAATCATTAATAACTCATTCATATGATTGTTTCATCTAATATATTTTGAAATCACATTATACGACTCTCCCGAAACCATATTGCTCTTTTCTTTGTAAAACTGAAAAATGTATTCGAATAAATTAATTAAATGAGTTGCATCACGCCATGAGAGGTTATGTGTTGATTAGATGAAATGTGAGACCCTATCACACCTTTGGGAGGTTTATTTTGCCAGTTTTTAAGAGCTATAAATGTGAAGCTAATGGAGGGTGAATTATTTCTAATGATTGCTTCGAACATCACTCATACATTTTTCCTTGAAGGAATGAGGATAATTAGTAGTCCTATACAACAACCCTAAAATGATGATGATGTGATGGATGTTTATGATCAGAGAAGTTAACAATAACATATAGAATAAGAATAAATAGGTAGGATGGTAACCCAATGGGGTTCAAGATTTTAATGTGTAAGCCCCCCACCTCATCGCCTGACAGGTAGGATAGGAAGTAGCTCATCTAGAGTTGGACGATCATCCACTGGTTTTCAGTTTTACTTTCCCAATGAGTAATTGGATTATATTTTTAGACAAACTACTGATAGTCTATGCCCAGGTATAGATGAAATGATTTAGTCCAATTGGCTCGTACATTGGTGGATGTATAAGGACAAATTTCCAAATAATATCAATTTGTATGTTTTTTCATTATTCCGGACAAAAACCACTTTGAGTAATATGATAGTCTTTATGTGTCGCGATTCCCTTAAGAGTATCACGTTGTGTTAAAGTCATAGCGACCAAGCTTCAAAGATAGACATTCCACACTTTTTTTTTACGTTTTGAAGTCTTCACATGGATTTTCGAGATTTTCTTAGGTATTAATGCAGAATGGTATATGGTTCTCGGAATCATTTATAAGGATGTTATTTTATTTAAAACTTTTTTTAAAATGATTTCTATAAATATTTTCTGAGTTAAATTGAGTTTAGAGTCGTGTGAACTAAGTCTTGTACTTCATTTAGTTCAAACGAGTTTTGGCCTCATTCAAATGACATTGTTCTTTCGTTCAAACGACATAGAATTCTCGTTCAAATGAGATGATGATTTCATTTAAATGACATGATGTTTTCGTTCAAACGATGTATCGCCTCAAAATTTGTGTTTTACTATTTAAGGCATCCTTGACTTAGAAAAATGTGTGTAGAATAGAACAGAAAGATGTATATTTTCTACAGTTTATTTACAAAAGTTTTCCAAAGATAAAATCATAAACACCTTAGTTGCTTCAAGATCAGAGTTTAAATAATCCTTATGTCATAGAGATCTGGGTTTGCACCGCTATTTGATTCTTCCATCATTTGAAGAACTGTGTTTGTGCTGTGGACTCCGTGCATACTAATTGCGTTGTAAAAATGATGGATTATGTGTTCTAAATCATAGACGGTTGTTGAGGATGTATCAATGGATACCGAGGAATATGTGGACTCGTGTGCTGTGGACGCTTGCATGGTTGAACTCCTACTTGGTACTGTGGATGAGCGGTAGGAGAAAAGGTGAGGCGTTAAAACTTGTAGGGATTGAGTCATTGAGTAAGACTGTATTATTCCTTTATAATTTCCGTATCATAGTGATTGTCTGGCCTGGGTCGTTCGAGGTTTTTTTCCCTTAGTGGTTTTCTCGTACATCGGCATTGTGAACTTGCTTTACTTTATCTATTAATCTCACTAGATTCATGTTTAGGATTAAGAAGATGAAATTGGGTTAATTGATTTGGTTCACAAAATTGTTGCATAATAAAATTGGATTTTTTTTTAAAAAGATTGTCTTTGCCTAAAGCAAATACACATAAGGGCCTCCTCAAATTAGTATTAGAACTAGAACACTAGGTTGTCGTGTGAGTGATCCTGTGTTTCTTTTGGTATGAGTTTTGGAATATTTGATGGTTTTTGAATACCTATTTGATGGGTCGAACTATGATTACTGGAAAATGAATGAAGTATGAACTTAAGTCCATAGATAAACTTGTTTAGTTAGCAGTTGAAAAGGGGTGAACTCCACCAGTCACGAGTGAGGAACATGCCACTCGTTTAAAACCTGTTGAGTCATGGACTGATGTCGACCACAAACATGCACGATATAACTCTAAGGGTTTAAATGCTATTCCATCGACTGTCACCCCGAAAGAGTATAGTCGTATTATGATGTGTGAGATGTTTAAAGAGGCTTAGGATTTACTTACACTTACTCATAAGGGAACTAGAACTGTTAAGGCTTCTAAACTCCAAAACCTCACCTCTTAGTTTGAAATGATTAAGAAGTGAGATATGAGATCTTTGATTATTTTTACACTAGGTTATCCAATATTGTTAATTCTTCGTTTAACTTAGGAGAGAAGATACTCGCCAATTGAGTCATAAAGTAAATTTTAAGGTCGTTTCTTGCAAAATTTGATCCAAAGATGACCGTTTTAAACTCTTTGGGTATGCTTGACTCAACGAAACTAGAAGAGCTTATAGGTGACCTACTAACTTATGAGCTTGACACGTTCACCTCCAAAAAAGTGCCAAAGAAAGAAAAGGGCATCTCTTTAGAAGATCAAAAGGAGGAAACTAAAGTTTCGAATGATGATTTTGACACTGAATTCGAAGCTGTGACCCTGTTGGCAAAAAAGTTCAAGAAATTTCTCAAATTCCAAAAGAAATCGAAATAAATATGACGGTTTGAGAAAAATAAGAACAACAAGGCCGATCACGTCCCAAAGAATCGGAGTGAGATCATCAGATGGATAAGTCGGATAGGTGTTTCGGTTGTGAGATTTATGGCCACAGGGTAGCTGAGTGCCCCACTAGACATAAGAAGGAGGGCAAGAAATCGATTGCATTTAATGCCACCCTTAGTGATATTGATCATAAAGAGGTAAAGGATTCCCCCATTGAATCTTTCATGGTTTGTCATGTGAGCAACGGCGATAAATATTCTCATGAAGATACTCAAGGCTATAGTGAGTGGGGGTGAAGCAAATGAGGATGTTGAGGAGAGTTAGTTGCAAGTTACCTTATGTGAATTGTTTGAGGAAATGGTTAAAGTGAAGAAGAAAAACTTGAAGTTGTAATCTAGGTTAAAAGAACTGACCGTAGAAAATAATGATGCGTTGATTGAGGATCTTAGGGCACGGGAGACGACTCTTCAGAAGAAATTAGAATATATTGAGGGTGAGAGAGATAGTTTTCGTAGTTTGATAGGGTCTATGAAGAAAGAGATTCTAGAGTTTAAGGAGCATAGACATTTATTCGAGTATATGATTAGTGATCTTAAGGAGGGATTGAGAGATTCGAGTAAGGTTATGTTTGATTTGGAGGCTATGTCAGAAAATTTGAATATGATGCTAGGCACCGTCCAAATCAAATATGATAGTTATGGAATTGGCTTCGATGATCGTATTTCTCCCATTACCAAAGCCAACTAGGAACATTAGAAGAGGTTCGTATTTAGGTAACATTCCATGCCATATCTACACTTTCACTCATTATGGTAGGAATGGTCACCTTAGATTATTATGACCTTAAGAATGCTCCTTATAAGTTTAAGAATAAATTCGTTTCGGTTTCGAAAACCACCATGCATTGTTACACACCTACTTAGGTCAGGAAATCGGACTTAGAGTCTTTAGGAACACTACACCAAAATACTAATTTTGTGACTACCTTTTTGTGACTGATAATGGGGGTGACAAACTTATCACTCCCAAAAGCACTCACAAAATTATTTGTAACTGTCATTAGGAGTGATAAAATCATTTGGTAATGAAAAATTTGAGTCAGTTGTTTGTCACTACTAATGAGAGTCATAAATGTTGCCATATAATTAAGTTGTGACTCTTATAAGCAGTCACAAATTTATAACTGTCACAAGTACTCACAAATTTATCAGTAGGCATAAGTTATGACTCTTATGAGCAGTCACAAAATTATAACCGCTATGAGCAATCACAAATTTGGGCATAAGACTTAATTTATGACTGCTATCAGCAGTCATAAATTTGTGATTGCTACTAGCAGTCATAAATTTTAGCCTAAAACATAATCTGTGACTGCTATTAGCAGTCACAAATTTGTAACTGCTCCTAGGAGTTTCAAATTCTGACCTCAGACTTAATTTCTTAGTGCTATTAGGAGTTACAAAATTTTTTACCTAACTTTAATTTCCCTCTTCTCTCTCCTCTCTTTATCACAACTCCCGCTCTACCTCTTCATTTTCATTTTCCCTCTACATTTTGTGTGTGAAGAATCTGGAAAGAATCTACGATTTCATCTATGAACAATTTCCTTTTCCTATGTGAGTTATTATTATCTCCATTTCCTCTCTACTAGGGGTTCATTCGTTTTGGATGTGAATAATCTCTTTGAAGAATCGGTTATGAGTTTTTGTAGTTAGTATTAATGCCATAGCTTTCGTATTAATGTCATAGCTTTCATATTAATGTCGTATTAATCTCTGTGAAGAATCTCTGTGGATATGAAATTTCATAGCTTTTTTATTAATGTCGTATTAATCTCTATGAAGAAAGTCTATGGTTACGAAATGTCATAACTTTCCTATTAATGTCATAACTTTCGTATTAATGTCGTATTAATCTTTGTGATGTAATTTTTACATCATTGTGCTCACACAGATGTAATTTTTGTTATTGCACATCACATTATTGTTATTATTATTTGCTGTAAGCATTGGGTAATGAAAAATTTGGAGACGAAGACACAAATTGGTAATATATATTTCACATTTATTTTAATCACAGATGACACAAATTGGTAATATATATTTCTCAGTTATTTTAAGCATAAATATATATATGAATGACCGAAGAATCTATTTTGTTTTCCTCAATGCTCCCTCAAAATGGAAAATTAGAGATTGTCTTTTATATGTTGTTGCGGTTTGTATGATCAGATATTTAAGCCTAGCAAGTTCCCCGCAAATGCCAATTTTCTAAAATTGAGCCCAAATGGGAAGATTCCGAGTGTGTTAATGGAGGCATAAAAGATAAATATTAGTAACAAAATGTCTGACCTCGACAATATGTGGCACTAAACTGTAAAACTATTTTATTTCTTTTTCTTGGTCATAATATCAGATCAATGTTTAATTATTTTTGTATGAGACGATATGCTCAGTAACTGATTATTTTTACTTTGATAGTTAACGGCTTTGATTGGGAAACAATTTGATGAGGCTGATGATATATGCGGCATGGTTGATAGTGTCCGTATAAGGCAGGATAAAATTGCATTATGTACTAAGAATGCTGATAATAAAGTTGCTCAGGTTTTAAATTGAATCTTAATATTTAATGCGGCGTGGTTGCTAGTGTGTGTATATGGAATTTTGATATGATATGCTATAAATAATTCCCCAACTAATGATTCATGCATTTTTTTGCTTACTAGTTGGTAAAAATAAATATTTTCCAAGAAATTATGATTTATTGGTTGATAGATAACTTTGAAAGTATAAGGAAATCATCATTTTTGCACGAAAAGAGTTTGTATATGATAAGTGCATTATGAATATCCAAAAGTAAATTGCGAAGAATTCGCAACACTAGGGATTGGAGAGGTCTCTTATAATAAACACCCCACTATCTTTAGTTTTCAATCCTATAAATATATATCGAATATTGGGCTTTACAAGTATATATATAGTCCTCTTAAACAATACTATATAATGTATATATTGTATACAGAGTGCTTAAAGATAGCAACAATAAAAAATACACACTAATAACCGATATTACTACTTATAAGAATGTTAAATGTAATATACATACTGCTTAATCGTATCAAATGAAAGTCATACATCGGTCTTTATTGAAAACGCGTGTACTTAAATCTTCGATCTAGGTTTCATAGTGACTAGAGTAATTCTCCACACTTGGCAACACAATACCATCCTAGATAAAGATATAACACAATCAATTGCATTTTTGTGAGTCACGACAGGACGAGAAGTATTCCTTATGCGAGTGCTTGCATCATTACGCGGGATTTCTTAGAAGATTTCCTCAAACAAAGTCTCCAACAATATACACATTGTTGTCTGACATTGACAGGTATTGTTAAAAAAAATCACCTTATTAGTACTTCTAGTTTTGATTTTGTAATTTGATATTTGTTAGTTTAATTCCTTGCTGAGTTTGTTTATCGTTGATTTGATCTTCACATTCTATTAATTGGAGCGTTAATATAAAATGTGATGGTGATTGTGATTAAAGGTTATAATGGATTGGAAGAGGACTATCTGAATTGGGACATTACTACTTTATTAAGAGTGACGTTATATTGTATTGGGACAAGACTTTATGAATTTCATTTGTGTATTTGAATTGGGACAAGATTTTGTGTATTGATTTTGTCCTTGATAACTTTTTCACTTAATTATTGTTATGTATTAATATCTGTGATGGGATGGGATGAAATTATATGGTCTCATGTGGTACCAAAGGTTACAAATGTGATGGTGATTGTGATTAAAGGTAACAAGACATGCGCATTCCATTGTGATGCTTGTAAAAAAATCTCAATGCAAGAATAGAAATTTGATATTTAGCTTTTTTGAACTTCATTGTAAGGGACCCTTAAATCTGACATCCTTGAGTGAAAAGCTCATAGTTAGGTCAGCAGTTAGCCGAGTAGATAATAAACTAATAATCACACTAGTTGTTTAGAGTGAATGATCTTTATGGCGTATGCACTTGACTTTGTTAAGGCTTAATAGTTAAATTTTGAAATTAAATGCTTGCAATAGTATATTTGGGTTTTATTTCAAAATGACGCTTTAACTCATGAAAAGATAATATTGAGAGATGATTCTTTCATGAGAGATGATGCTTCGACTCATGAGAGATGATGCTTTCATGAGAAGATAAAATTGAATTATTCATTTTCAGCATATGTCGTCTACTATGATATTAACAAATGGTGGATTCAAACCTTTGTGAATCGCATGGTGAGATTTATATTTGAGTGCATTGTTTAAATACATTACATAAAAGGACAGATGGAGAGTTCATTATTTTCTTATTACTTCCTTTTCTTTTCTCAATATTTGCGTCTGTACCTTCCCATTTGTGTGGTATATAAGCCATTATTGTTTTAAGGTTGTAAGATGTATTACTGTTGTTGTTGAGAAAATGGTTTAAAATTATTATTGATCGCCTATATACACAAGCAGAGGAGGAATCCACAAATTACGAAAAATCAAGATTACATTCATTACCATGTATTTATTGTATATTGTATAGAACTTTCATGAATGTAGTAATGTTTATGACTTCTTAATAGTCTTGTAAATCTCTTGATCAGCTTCCCGCATTACTAACAATTGAAATTGGATTCATGGACCAACAGAATAAGCTTCCCTTGTCATTCACCAATTCTTATTATTTTTAAGGTTCACTTTTCATTTAGGTGTGCATGTTAAATATGAAGTAAAAAGTATAAATTGAATATTTTATAGGGCGGTTGGCTTCAAATATTAGACAGATTGGACATGTTCTGATCAATGGTCATAAACAACGGTTAACATATGGGACATCAGTATGTAAGAACTCTTTCCTCTAATGAACTATTTTATTATGATTTTAGTGTTACAATAACAGTTCAATAGATCTACTAGTATAGCATTTGTCTAAAATTGCAACATTGTTTTACCTCAACTGCTTAATTCCTATTGTAATAACACCTTGACTATTTATAGAGCCCGCCCCAAATTTGTGGGATCAACACAAAGTACTCAAAAGCACTAAAAAATCACTATTTTTTCTAATTATTTAAGAGTAAAGGTATCAGGCCATCTATATATAACACGTTGAAAATCAAATGTTAACATATATTTTCAACTAGTCCAGTGGGACTGAACCTATATTATCCATGTCCATGATCAACCAAATATGGGAGAATTTGAGTATCTTCCATGTATTTCTTGGAGTTTTATTTCAGACAATAGTCCTGTTTGGAATTAGGGATAACTTTTTTTTTATAATTTGATGTATAATCTGTAAATCGTAAAGTGATGTTTACAATTTACTCTGTAATCTTTAACCAGTCTTCTCAAATGGTCCCAATGGTGTTGTGACCCGACCTAAAACTTTCTAGATTGTATCTAATCAATTGGAACTTAAAATAGAAGTAAAGCACAAAAACAATTAGAATGGTTCCTGAAAATTTAAATAGATTAAATTTCAAACAAAAAATATCTTGCAGAACTATCATTTTGGTAAAAACCCCCCGTGAACTATATCGATGCAAAAAATTCCCCTGAACCATGTATTTGGGTGCAATGACCCTTATGTATATTTAATACTCAATGGAAAATCCTAGACATTCCCTATCTCCAATTTGAAATTCTTATATTTGTTATTCGTCAGGCCTACGTGACTCAAGAAGATATTCTAATATGGACAATATCGGTTAAGGAAGTTGTGTACTACTCGGTTGAGCTTCAATTGCCTAATTCAATGTCCAGAGCTGAGAAAAAGGAGAGAGTGGAGAGGACGATAAAAGAGATGGGGTTACACTTGTTATTTTGGTCCTTCCAATGAGGCAAATCAGGTGATTATTTGAATTTTTAAATATTTATAATGAATTTCTTGTACTTGTTATTGACTCTTCCTATTTTTTATTAAATTAGTTTTTTGCAATGACTGGTTTTCCATGCCCATCTCTACAAACCCCCACCGATCACTACCTTAGAGATATAAACACAAATTTTGATGAGCTTGGTTATAAAAAAATATTTTCAATCCCCCTTTTATATTGCGAAATTCTTAAGTTATTATTGAACTAAAAGCAATTTTCATTATCAGGACATTGAACAAGGTATTGACGAAAAGATTACCACCGAGCAAGTTATTGATGTCCTAGTAAAATCTAACATACTATATAGTAGGCTACCTAACATACTATATATCTATATAGTAGGCTGCATCACATAGTGGGCTGCATATTGTCAGTGTTATCTTGTTGATTCTTATATAGTAGGCTGCATAACTTATGTGTGTGCGTATATATATATATATATATATAGTAGGCTGCATAACATATTGTATATGTATATAGTAGGCTGTATAACTTATATAGTAGCTTGTTGATTTGTTAGATGCAAAGCATTTTTTTCGATGGGAGGTGAAATTTCTGAGCTTGTAATTTGGTAATTGAAAATATTGGGCGAAATAATGTTTATAATATTATTTTGTAAGAAAATATTGGTATTGAATGACTGTTTGGTATTGAATGATTGTGTTGTACTGAAATGATAATGAAGATGATTGTTTGGTTATACTAAATGCCTCAAATTGAGGATTTTCTATATTCATCCCTCTAGTCCCCTACTATAGAATTAAATTATGTCTCTTCTCTTTATGAAGCTGTTATCTATCTTCATCCTTCAGAAAATTATAAAGCTGAGGGATGTGAGAGTTCACGTCACATGACTTTCAGGTCTGAAAAACTTCTTTCAGTTGTTTTATTTATTTAGTTTTATTCATGTTTTTATGAATTAACTTGAATTCATTAATTTTTCAATCCTTTAATTCTTATAAACAAGACGTAATGATAAGACTACTCATGAATGGGCCCGTTTTAGATGGGTTAATTTATAATTTTGTGGACAACCGAGTGAATGATGGTATAGTTCCATTTTTTGTTAGAGTTTGCATCTGATCAAGGAGGACTTTTTGTTGATGTGATAAATAAGTCATTTTGTGAGTTTGAAGATGCATTTTTCCATTTGGTTAAGCAGTCATGGATAACTTAACCACAAATTATATCGGTTGGATCATGTTGCCTTGTTGGGGAGATTTCAAATGATGTTTTGTATGTGGTGAATCTGGTGGACTCGAGGGACTTTCTTGGTAGACTTTTAGACGTAGGGGGCTAGTTCTTCGAATGTGATTATAGAACGGTTATCAACATATCATAATGTTTTAGTTGAGGAGGTAAGGAAGGAGGTGTAGGCACTTCATCCCAAGGATTCAAATCTAGTGAGGGGCCAACATTACTGAGTAGTATAGGAAGTACTTTTAGTTTAAATCTTATAGATGAGTAAAAAGTAATCAATTTTGACTACTTCCTAAAACTTGTGTATATACATTTATTATGTATTCTTTGGTTCAATATCTTGATGTGTACAGTTCTTTAAATCGAGATACTAAAGTACAATATGATTTTGATGTGTGCAGTTTTTCTTAATTAACTGCACTTGCCTATTCGAACCATTTTATATGCAGTTTTATTATATTACCCGCCTTTTCTTGTCTTCACTATTTTAATTACATACCTTGTCTCTAACCCTCTGCTAAGTAGTTTGATTGGATGTTTCTCGGTCTAGAGTATGGGTTGTCTCGAGTGTCCTCTGCCAAACATAGACAAAAACTATATGTTTGTGTGTCAATATGACCTTTCCACTTCATTATATCTTTTTTTAATAGGATTTAGCCCTTATTCTCACTTTAGAACACCGATATAACTGGATTCTCTTTCTATTGTGTTCATATTTGCTTACTACTAAGTCTCTCATTATCACTACCATTTCACTTTTACCCTTTCATGTATTGTTAAAATAATATTGTGCACCACCTTCTTTATTGTATAACTAACATAGTTACATTTTATTATTTGCAGGCATACACATGGCATACCCGGCATACGTAGTATTCAAAGGCCTAAATCTAGGTGTTTACACTTCGTGGCAAGCAACACAAGCACGAGTTAATGGATACCGAGGCACGTATTTAAAAAAATTGAGTCCATTGAACTTTCTCAGACTTGTACTCCGAGTACACGAGGGAGGATGTCACTGCATCAATACCCACCACAGTTGATATACTTAGACTTCACAAAGCGTATCCACCGCGTGGTGACCCCTAGTTTAGGTTTAGAATAATTTGTTACATGTTCATGACATTTCATGTCATCAAAGTGTTGTGTCGTTATTTTTTTAGTTTATTTTCTATTCTATGTTCATTTTTGTACTTAGCGCCCAAGAAGGGGTTGCTTGATGTTAAATTAAGTGCAAACAAGTTTTATGTGTACCGGATATTTAGAATATCAGAAATATAAATGAAATGTTGTCAAATTTTTAAGACTTGTTACATGTTCATGATATTTATTATACTCTCATCATTTCATCATTTTATTGAAAATATAAAGATAGTTATAACATCTCCTACCACATTTAACAAATTCAACTTTTGTAACTTCTAATAGGAGTCACAAATTTGTCACTACTCTCAATTTTGTAACCGCTAATAGCAGTTACAAATATAACATTCGTAACTGCTGATAGCAGTTATAATATTAGATTCGTAACTGCTGACAGCGGTTACAAATATTAGATTTGTAACTGCTTACAACAGTTACAAATTGGGTCACCAGTCATAACCCCCATAGGGGTTATAAAAATGTATGATTGCTGTTAGGAGTTACAATATTCTTTTGTCACCCCCTAAATTATGACAGTAAATAGCAGTTATAAAGGTCACTTGTGACTGCTAACAGCACTCACAAATCACCCATTTTGGCGTAGTGGAATTAGACTTCATGGCTCTCGTTTTCTTACACATGATAGATCTTACGGATGATCGTGTTAGATATGTTTGTCATACGCTAGTTTTGCTTCATGATATATATTTTCTAGTGTTATGGCATGTGTATCATTTGTATTTTATTTCTCTTTTATTGAGTTTTATTAAAAAAATACAAAAAAAAGATTTTAATTCATATTTTTTGAAAAATACAAAAAGATTTTGCTTTTGGGTCAAAAATATTTTAAAAAATGCAAAAATATTTTTTGTTTTTGTGTCTTGAGTTTACACTTATGATATGACATATTGGTATCCTTGGATTCCCTTCATTGCATTTTTTGCATGTGGCTAGTACATTTGGTCATGATTTTGGATGCATAGATTGATCTTAACCATGTGTTTAATGGAGTTGTTTCAAACTTGATTTGCATTTAGATCCGTCTATGTATATACCGTTACACACACATACACGAGATTATTTAAATGTTTGACTTCACATGCACATTTGAGTTTAGTGAGACGTTATCCTCTCAATTTTGTCATCAATGCGCATATTATAGTTAGGAGGAGTTGTGCATGTAAGAACCGTTTCATGTGAGAGTATTTATTTCTTATTAAAAAATATGAGTGTGCATGGGAAATGGCTGCGAAAGGCATGTGAACTTGTCGTGAAATCCACCGTTTAAAACATCCTAAGAAAAAATTAAGGCATTAGAAAGATCATATGTTGCCAAAAAGGGGCCAATAGGAAATATCTCAAAGGAGAAAATAGAAGCTCAAAATAAGAAATGCAATGGAAAAGAATTATCAATTATGTTTGAACGTGTTTAGTTAAAGATCAACAGGCTTACATAATGAGTCCTAGGTTGAAAAAGTCGCATCATGACGCTATTGTTTGGTAGAATTGTCAAAAATTCTAGACTTGTATGCACAATATTTGTTTAGTTCACTAAGTTCACTTTATAAATTTCACATATGGCTAAACTGTAGTTTGATGATATTTAGCGATCAATTAGATCTTCTTGAATGAATATATATGTTTGAATTATGATTAATTTGTGTTAGTTACACCAATTCATTCCATTGCATGTTTGGGCACATCGATTCCGTGCTAAAGTGTAACTCGTTTATCTGTTTGAGTTAGTTTTTTTTTTGTTCTTTGAGGTGTCAGTTCTTCATATCTGTGGAACACCATTCCTGGCTGAGTTTGCAAGTTTTTCTGGGTTAGAATTAAGATATTTTCATGTCGTTAGAACGAAGTCTATATGTCATTTGAATGACTTCTTCATGTCGTTCGACGTATGGTTCCAACGAGGTTTGCATGAGATGTTTTCGACGTACAGTGTTTGGTCGTTAGATAGGTCCCTTCAAACGAGCTTCATGCAAGAGCTTACTATTTTTGGTCATTAGTAGTGAGCCTTATATGGTTCGAATGAGATCCTTCGGTCTTAAGATCAACCTTCTCCATCGCTCGAACAACCTGCTTAAATTCGAAAAAAAAATTGAGTAGTTTCAGTACCTGTTTGCTTCATATCATTTTGGAATTCTACTATGGTACTTCTGGATTGTGTGTGGACAGTTTATATGCAGTTGACTTGGATTATTCATGCTTGATTATTATGTTGCATTGTTGGTTGAAATTTTGTTTATTAACATCATTTATTATAGTGATGATTTATTCATGTAAGTGTTTACTAGTTATATTTTGTCCTATTATGATCCTTTATTAGCTGCTTACTCATGTTTATCTAGTTATGCTTCACATGTTATACTCATGCTAGATATGGTATTTTCTATTTACTTGTCCCACTAGTTGTCTATTCCAGGAAAAAAGGGGGAGATATAGATATGTGATGTAGGGGGAGATTTGAGATTTGATTATATTGTTTATATACCATTTTTATTCCTCCATACTTCAATTCGTATCTACATATTTCATGTTTTTAGTGATTATTCAGAGTTTTAAACTTTCGGCTATATCACATTCAGGCAACTCATGTTTGTCGATCCTACATAGTAGGATGTGTTATGTATTTTTATTTTTGGGCTTATGGAATGGGACATAGGCCATTTGGCTTGACGACCCGGCTTAGCATTTCACTGTTTCTGGCTTTGTTCTGAAATAGCCAATTGGGGAGATTTGTAAGGACAAAATTTCAAATAGTGTCAATTTGTATGTTTTGGCAGTATTCCCAAAAAAAACTACTTTGAGTCATAAGATAGTCTTTATGTGTCACGATTCCCTTAAGCCTATGACATTGTGTTGAAGACATAGCGGTCAAGCTTCAAAGATAGATCATGCCGCATTTTCGGTTCACCTTTCAAAGTCTTCACATGGATTTTCGAGATTCTCTCAGATATGAATGCATAATGGTTTATGGTACTTGGAATTTTTAATAAGGATGTTTTTATTTAAAACTATTTTAAAATGATTTCTATATATCTTTTCTGAGTTAAATCGAGTTTAGAGTCATATAAACTAAGTCAGTCACTTCATCTAGTTTAAACGAGTTTTTGCCTCGTTCAAACGACATTATATTCTCGTTCAAACGACATAGCATTCTCACTAAAATGAGATGATGATTTCGTTCAAATGACATGATGTTTCTGTTCGAACGATATGTCGCCTCAAAATATGTGTTTTACTATTTAAGGCGTCCTTGCTTAAAAAAATGTGTGGAGAATAGAACATAAAGATATACATTTTCTGCAGTTTGTTTACAAAAGTTTTCCAAAGCTAAGATCATAAACATCCTTAGTTGTTTCAAGATCTGAGTTTACATAATCCTTATGTCATAGAGATCTTGGTTTGCACCACTGTTTGATTCTTCCATCGTTTGAAGCACTGTGTTCTTCGATGGACTCCGTGCTTGCTGATTGTGGGGTAGAAGCGGAGGATTCCGTGTTTTGAATCATAGATGGTTGCTGAGACTATATCGGTGGATACCGAGGCATACGTGGACTCGTAAGTTGTGTAGGCTTACGTGGGTGGATTCCTACGAGGCACTGTGGAGGAGCAGTAGAAAAAACGAATAGGCATCAAGGCTTGTGGGGATCGAGTCATTGAGTAAGACTGTATTCTTCCTATATAATTTCCGTATCATAGTAATTATATGGCCTAGGCCGTCCGAGATTTTTTTCCTTAGTGGTTTACTCGTACATCGGCGTTGTGAACTTTTTTTACTTTATTTTTTAATCTCACTAGATGCATGTTTATGATTAAGAAGATAAAATTGGGTTAATTAATTTGGTTCACGAAATTGGTGCATAATAAAATTATAATTTTTTTAAAAAGATTGTCTTTGGCTAAAGTACATACACATAAGGGCCTCTTCAGGATGCAGAGTTGCATTCCTTTAGTGAACGATAGTTTAGAAGAAGAATAAGGAACATCGTTGATCTCAACAGAAAAATTAGATATCTTCGTATCATTTACAATGCTAGAGCAAACGTTGAAGATTAGCTTAGTTTGTAATGGTGATGCTCATGAGGGTGTTCGTGTTTTCTTTTGGGGTCTCTATTTTTAAAGTTTTTTGTTAAGACGTTTTGGTTTATTTGAGTTAGGATCTTTTGGTTAGCATTGATCGTATTTATATATTCTTAAATTCATTTATTGATATGTAGTATGTTTTAAATCGGTACATTATAGTAGTCTGAATTGACTACAATTTTTATGCTAATGTGATATTTTAAATGTGGATTTCTTTTAATGGCTATTCTTATATATATCCCAAGTTTATCATAATTGTGTGCATATCATGTATGTATTGTTAAGCCTCGACCAGAGTTTGGGTCACCGTTGGGTCAACCCACACCAACTCAAGGAGTTAAAAGGGGGTAGGGGAAGTCAATTTACTTTAATTATTTTTTTTAATTACTCCATTGATTAAGGACTAAATTTACCGATTTTAAATTGAGAATATAAGTTATCACTTTATGTAATTAGTCAATTTACAAGATTTATTTATGAAAATACAATTTAATCCACAAGACTAAGTAAATGAGAATTAAACTAAAATTAACCCTGTATTATTATGAAAACACGGGGGGGCCGAGAAATGGGTGGTGATACTCACCCCAAAATAAGACTGAAGCGCCAGTCTTGTTGGATAAAGGATAAAAGGGTCAATGCACTTGTGTGGAAAAGTGCATCACACGATGCAAAACATCGGTGGACAATGGGCGGGTGGGAATTAGGGTATAGGTGAGAAAGAAAAAGAGTAAGAGCGAAGAGGCACCGGTCACAGGCCTTATTGAGCGTAAAGTGAGGGAAACAAAGGCCCTATAAGCGAGGTTCTCTAGTTGGTGAGGAAGGAAAAGAGGTGTGTCCAGTTGAATAGGGTGAGCCTCGTTGAAATGATACGATCGTTCTATGAATGGGCCATGATACTGGTCGCGCCGTGACACATCAGGGAGCTGACGGGGTGAATAATCACCACTACAGTTAAGTGGTGGACATGGAGAAACAAGCTCGGTGTCACGGAAGTGGAGAGTAACACCATATATACTCTTATTAAGGGATCATGGTGGTTTCAAGTAGGGACCTAGATAAACCTATGTGAATTGTTGCGGTATAATGACTAGGTACAAACTAGGTGGTGGAGTGGAAGGGATAATGGGAGGGTTGGGTGGGATAAAAGGTGGGTCGGGTGGGATAAAGGGTGGATCAGGTGGGACAAAATGGTGGAGGAATATGATCTAATTCAAGAGAAGGATACACATACTCCTCATGAGGCGCGAAGTGATCCTCAAGAGCACTCACAAGAGGAGGTGTGGAAGCAAATAATTGAGTGATCAACTTATCCACCATTATGTCACCATCTGAGATGGTTGGAAATCAAACGAGGTATCAAAATATGAGAGAGAAGAATCAACATTAATATATGACTTAAATTGAGTCAAGCATGGTGGAACATGATCCATATTCGGAGAGGTAGAAACCAACTCTGATTCAATCTCAGTATAGGGGTGAGCATTCATAGACAGAGCTAACCTAGGATAAAGTGGTTTCTCGAGAACACACAAAGTGGGCTCAATAGGTGTAGACTCGGGCATTGTTATGGATTCAACAGGAGAGTGAATGAGAACTGCACTTATGGGTTCATGTGGACATGGAGGGATATGATCAGGCTCACTATGTTCATATAAATCAACACATGTGTCAACTTGAGGCTCGGACCACAGAATGGTATCAACTTCAAGATTCTCGAGGTGGTAGGGTTGGTCACACTCAAAATCATTGGCACAAGACAACTCATCATCACTCCACGTGGGGTCAACAACGGGTTTACTTGAGGGGAACTCCGACTCATTCACACACGCAAATTCATTTAACATTTGTTCAAGCCTTTGAAGAGATTGATTTTGAATTTGAGTGGCTAGATCTTGTTCGAGAATAAATTTTTGCAAAAGGCTTTCGAGAGCGAAGTTGGATAACAGTGGGGTAGTGAAGAGGGGCGGTGGTGGTTGAGGTGGACACAACTCGCTATTAGCAGGGCTATATGGAGAATATTCGTATGAAGTGTGTGGAACGGGGTCAAGTTGTTCATAAACGGGAGAAGCATCTCCCTGAGACAAAAAATATTGATACTCATTGGGTGCGTTGTGAGGTAACTGATCGGGAATGGATGCACATGAATTCCATGGCGACTGTTGGAACGTGTGAGGATCCACAACATCGGGTTGGGATTCATATTGCGTGGCAGGGTGATCAGGCCTCCACGAATAGGTTGCGTACTCATACCACCCGGGATTGGATTCGTCATGATAATAGGCCGAGGTGGGTTCTGTAACATTGTCATATGGATACACTTGGTCCATGGTGGGTTCAGAAAAATAAGGAATATACGGGAAGTCATGGGACAAGTGATCGGCGTGAAAGCAATAGGTTCATGGAGAAGCATGTGACGCGTTGATACTCGTCATCGGAGGTGATGAAATGTGAGGTGCGTGCGTGAATGACGCATGAGTATCAACGATGTGGGTGTGAGAGTTGAAGCAACGAAGTAAGGTATGGATTTTCAACTCGAGATCAACCTCAAACATGATTTGAAAGAATGAGAAATGACCGAAATAATCCGGTAAAGGACGTTCGTCATAGAGAGCAGAACAAAGCAAAGGAGAAGAGGAGATGGTTCTTATCAAGATGAGGCATAGAGAGCAGAGCAGAGGAGCTGGTTCTTTTGGCTTAGGGCATATTGCAGCTACATACTGGTTATGATGATGATGATGATACACCTATAGATGTTTAGTTGTATATTTGTTGAGACATTTTATTTGAGACTACTGGTATGTATGACGTATTTATTATTTCTCTAATACGGTGTACTCTTTTACTGATGGACATTTTATATCTACATTTTTTGTGTATTTACGGCATGGATGTACATTATTATTGATGATGCAATCTTATTGATTCCGACTTTATCCATTTATTTCTATCTTTTACTATTCCCTGTCATGTTTATAATGAGATTTGTTTATCTAGTTATCTAATTAATATCCATTTATTCTTCCTAGATTTGGTTTGTCTATCCCATGATTTGTCTATTACGGGTAAAAAGGGGGAGAGATATGTGATGTAGGGGGAGAGTTTATTTATTCATGCTTTATTGATATATTGTTGTTCTCCATAATTCACTTGGGTATATGTTTATGTCTTGTGTGTATAGGTTTATTTTTCAGATTTTCAGATATTTATTACTACATCACATTCAGAGACAAATGTCGGTTCTACAATTTTTGTTCATATCCCCTATTTTTATCATTTTCGGTTTATGGGATAGGACATATATATTTTACGGGTTATAGCATTTTTTTATCAGTTTTGTCCCAGAATAGCCAAAGGGGGAGATTTGTAGGAACAAATTTCTAATCAAGTCAATTTGTTTCTAATTGGCTTAATTTTAGACACAATACTTTGAGTCTAGACTAGTTTTTTATTTGAGAATAATTGAAGCCTACAACAGTTCAAGATTGAAGAATTTTCAATTAAAAGCATTGAAGAAGAAATCAAGCCAAGTTGCACTCTTCATACCCAGTTTGTTCTAGATCACTCGGGTATGAATACTTAAGAGAATTGATGTGATTTTGAATTTTGATTAAATAATGGGTGAGTTAAATGTTTTTAAATATTGGGAATTCAATATTTGCGAAAAAGTATTTTAAATATATCTGAGTTAAATTAATTATTGAAAAATTTGAGGAATTAACTTAAAAGTAAAAGCGTTTTAACTATCACTCGAACGACATTGCACATCGTTCTAACGACATGCTCGTGTCACTCGAACGAGCTGCCGCCTTAATTTCCGTGTTTTGTTTTCACTGGACTCTTGTTTGCTTAGAAATAAATACACCACTACTTAGACGTTTTTCAGAACATAATAGTTTCAAAAATTCCCGTATATTTCTTTATCATTCGAAGTTTATTCAAAATCAAATTATTCAGTTCTATAGTTTGTGATCTTTAATGTGTTTGCTAGAAGGCAGTTCATTCATTAATTACACGAACTAAGGTCATTGGGATGCTTACGGGTATGCCTTGCTGAAGACGAGAGTTACGATTCTTGAGGGTTCTTGCGGGAGTCCTTTGCTGATTTAGATTGCATGTCTATGTGGATTTTCTACGGTAGATTCATTGTAGATTTTGCTATGTTATAAGTTGCGATTTACTGTTCATAGTGAAATAAAAAGGATTTACCCGAAAGGGATTTTTCCTGAAATTATTTCTTTTACCGCATGCTTTAATTGCTTAATGGATTAAATCACTTAGATGCATGTTTAGGATTTAAGAAGATAAAATTGGATATAAGTACAAATTGAAATAGTTGTTTTTACCTAAAGCACACACTTAAGGGCCTTCTCACTAAAGCCTCTAACGACATTGGTTGCCCTCAGGGGCCTTACTAGCGTCCTTTTCGGCGTCCCTACTCGATGTACCAGGGGTGGGGGTAGGGGTTTTAAGGAAAAAAGTAAGGGGTGAATGAATGCTAAATAGGTTGGGTAATACTAAGCTATACATTTTCTACAAAAATACAATACATATAACGTGTATTTTAATCAATTCCGAAAACGTTTAACAATTATCTAGTATTAATGCAACTACTATGCAATGCACTCAAGTGATGAGCTCATACTCACACTTAACCATTTCATACGACCCTTTTCTGGAGCTATAGACTATTTATCATATTTTATTCATTAGTCTCAATTTATCACATTTTATTAGGTTGTCTTATTTATGCGTTATCAATTACAACCATCATCTTTTCATTTTTCCTTCATCTTTTCTCTAAATCTCCCAATAACTGCATATTTTAATGAGCCCCATACCGTCGGCTACGCTATCATATGCTCTGACCAATGATTTTGGGTCTTTCACCCCTGGGCTCTAATCCCTCCTTAATTATCCCAGTATCATCCGAGAAATTTAATGTGTGTGTACATTTTAACTAATGCTCACATTATTCCATCATTTTACCCTTTTTCTCATTCTACGGTTTAAATCATTCGTCCTCTTCATCAACTTTCCATTTATCCCTTTTATCCATTTTCATCAAAAACTGACCAATAAGGTTTAAAGAGTAATTCCAACCACTAGGACCCTCATTTTTTACAAAATCACCATTTTTCCCCTTCTTATAAAAAAATTTCAAAAATTATATTTAACTTCATGCTGTCACTTAGATTCAACCTTTTTTCTTCCAAATCATTCTTTCTATGATTTTATGTCAAAAATCATGTTATCATTTTATGTTTTGCCACATAAAATACATTCAAACCTTCATGAACATTTCTTAACCAGATGTCCACAACTTTGCCCTATTATCACACGTGACCCCAAATATCTTTTTATTCTTTCTAACAATATTTAACACATAATAGGGATATTTTTCTTCATTTCCTCATTTCTTCATAAAACCTATTATAATATGATTTTACAAGTCTAAACCAGCATTATCTATCTTACTACATGATTCTAAACATGTGAAAGGATTTCAAGCCTAAAAATTCCACAAAATGCACGTAGACAAGATAATAATCATGTATTTGTATATTTCACATGCTTTCTTCCATTTTTAAGGTAAAAATACCATTTATTTATGAAAGACCCGTTCTAGAGTTTTGTCTTGTTAAAAATTCATTTTGCAAGACTATAATATTTTTATCAAATAACATTATTTTATATATTATATATCCTCTAGCATGCATCCTACATGTTTTTCATAGTTAGGATACTTGAATCTTGGGAAGAGGAAAACCCAACCTCAAGTTTTAAGAGGAGATCAAGAGAGAAATAGATATGGAAGTTCCTAGCTCAAAGACTTCAAAATCTCTTCAAATAGCTCTAAAAGCACTCTTAAAAGCTTAGATCTACCCCCTTTCTTCCTTGATTAAATCTTAAAAATTATAGAAAAAGCTTGGAAGTTGTGTATACGAGTGTTCGAAGGTGGTGGCAAGTTGTGGCTAAGGGAAACATGGTTGGGTAAGAAGATGGGTTCCCCAAACTTAGAGAGAGAGAGAGAGAGAGACACGAAATGTGTTGATGAAAAATGCTGGGGAAAACCCATCCTAACTCTCTCTTCTTATAACCCCATAATAACCCACAAACCCATTTACAAATTCTTCCCTTATACATTAAACATGTTTTGATCATTTGGACTCACCAGACGTCGACACATCATCAATCCAATGGTCCAAAATGAGACAGTACACAAGGGTAGTTCGATTTGACCAAATTGAAGTCCGATCATTCGAACGACCGTTAAGTCTCATTCAAACGACACTGATACTCATTCAAACAACATTTCTAATGAGGGTATCTAACTAAATGCCAGTATGTACGAGATAAGGTAAAAACTCAAGTCATTTGAAGTCGTTGAAATGGCTCGTTCGAATGAGGGAGGTCCTCATTTGAACAACTCCTTATCTTCTAGAATTAAACTTTAAATTAGGAAGACTTCGATTTGACAAGAACGTTGGCTTCGATGATGATTAGTTCTCCATATTCATTCATAAATATAACTTTTACAAGGAAAGAGATAAAATCGAGGGCATGGTTATTACATATATCAGTGTGTTTTAGCGCTTTTATATGATTGATGAATTGACACACATTTGTTAGTGGTATATGCCTTTTAATGTCAATGTTTGTCAAAAATGGATTTTCTCACTTTAACTAAACATATTTCTCTAGTTAATGTTATTTTTCAATATAATTACTTTCCTTTGTTAATTACCGTGACAAATTAGGGGATAAAGTTTAGGAAAGAGAATATTACATTAAGGGGGATTTAATTCAAATGAAAATATGGACTTTTGAATGAACAAATGTTTGGAAGCGTATATACTTCATGTGATGAAGTTGAATACATCAATGTGATATTCTAAAATGTGTGATAGTGTTGAAGTTTATATACTATTGGTAATTAAGATGTTTCGCACTTTAACTAATATTTTATGTAGTTAACCTTATTTGTATACATTGGTATTGCGATATATTTCCTAGTGTATGATAGGTTAATAGGTTACAAGAGCTAAAGTGGGTTCTTATTATTATAGATTGATAGTTTAATGTATGTCTTTGTTTAGGCTTGTGTTATTATTATCATACGGTTATATATTTCTTCTATTTTCTTGTAATCTTTTATTTTTATATTTTAACACGAAATAGACAAAGAGGAAGCCTGTAAGATTATTTGTATACTCGTGTGCCCCACACATAACTAGATTATTGTATGCGCAAAATATATTGTGTGTCATTTATTTGTCCTTGAGGTCATTTCGGCAAATCACAACTATGGTATATTTGCTCCGAACTAACTCTGACTTCTCAACCCGACACCCACATGATCTCAAATCAGTGTATCCTCTTAGTTGAGATATTTGGACATCTTAAAGACCTTTACACACTTTGTTATATTCAAATTAACTTTGTCGTGCGTGTGTGTGAGATTTTTGTTTGGTTTTATAGTTTAAGTGATTAACTTATCGAACTATACTCTTCTCATAAAATATGTTTTTTTCAAGTTAATTTTTGCATAAGTGTATCACAAGAATGTTTGTTTAATGGTTCAAACATTCATGGCCTATACCTGGATTTGGACTACTGTTGGGTCAACCCACACCAGAGTCAAGGTGTTAAGGGGGGAGGGGAAAAGTCCAATTTTATAGGTTAAGAAAAAGCCTTTAATTTGCACCATTTTATAAGAAATATAATTAACAAGTTTTCATTTAATAAATAGGTTTCCAGTTTAAGTAATTAAGTTAATTAACAAGATTTATTTAGGAAAATTCCATTAAATACAACAATGCTAATAATAAGAGAAATAAACCCTTAAGTCCTATAATATTATAACAAAATGCCCAAGCCCGAATAAAGATTATCTAAAGTCCCATAAATAAAAATGTCCGAAACACATTTTAAAATGCCATAGTAGAGATCTAACAATGATTCATACCCTCTGGGGACTTACCAACATCCTTACCAACGTCTCTACCGGAGGTACCTGAGGGTGGGGGTTTGAACATAAAAAGTAGGGGTGATCAAGACGCTCAACGGGATGGGAAATACTAAGTAATATATTTTTATAAGATAATACTATACATATAAGGTTTATTTTAGCAATTCCAAAAATATTATCGTTTAACGAGCATAATGAAACTACCATACCATGCAACCCGGGCTATGTGATCACACCCACACTTAACCAATTTACATAATTATAGACCATTTAATCATCTTTATTCACTAGTCTCCATTTTTGTATTTCCATTAGGTTGTCATTCTTACATTTTCTATTCACAAACTTATTCATTTTCAATCCACCATTTCTGTAATTAATACTATCTTTTTATCATAATTAATCAATTAACTGTGTACTTTAAAATGCTCCACACCACCGGTTATGCCACCATACACTACACCAAAACAAGTCAATTGTAATAGGGAAAAACCGTTGCAAAGAATATTTGTAACGGATTAAATCCGTTAGAAATTTGGCGTTATTTATTTTACTAATGAAATTTGTAATGGATAGAATCAGTTACAAATTTAATATTTGTGACAGACTAAAACCGTTACAATTTATTTTGAAACGGATTTGGCATTAGTACAACATACCATATATTAGTAATGGATTTACTAAATTGTAATGGTTTATAGCCATTATAAAATACATTGTAACGAGTTCGAGGTGTCAAATATTTGTAACGGATGTTTTTATTTTTAATGGTTAATTCCGTTAGCAATATTATTATATTTTTAAAAAATATTAATTTCTCATCAAACAAATATAAATACATTAGTAATAAAGCGTGATCAACCAATGGCAATGCAGAACCAATGCCCACAAATTTCACTCAAACATAATTCCAAAACACACGTGACAAAATCAATGACACTACATTTCGGTGATATTAATTTAAAAGTATATTTCATCATAACCACTAAAATTCCCAAACAAAAAATAGTACGATATAAACTATCTAACTTTTAGCAATAAACTTAAAACGATGTCTAACATCATTAAAGTTCTAAACATATTATTCTCCCAAAATTACACTTCATGACAATCCTTGAAAACGAGACTTCATTCTCTAAAAACTAATCTTCATATTTCCTAATAAGAACCAATTGAACAAACGCAATCTTAGTAAATGTGTAAGCATAAATGAATAAATAACATAATAGACTCATACATTTACATTCCATTGGCACGCATGTAATTTTATTCGACAGTAATTGATACATAACAAATGACCATAACCGTTGAGGATACGATTAGTTTAGACAAGTTACATTGGTATCACTTGATGTACTTGCACCTATTTTAAGGCGGTTGGGTTGGTGTTTTCAGTGTTCGCCGCCCAATGCCCATTTTTAACCCCCAAAGAAGCATATACCAATCAATTAGTGTAAGGACATAATTTTATAAATGTCCGGGGTAGAATCTAGGAATTTTTTGTTTTCTCCTAGATCACAGTTTGTATGTCCGATACCATTACATTCGGCACGTCAACACGATCATCCTCGACGGCCTTTATTCGAATTCAATGCATCCATTATCTTCACGTGCATCATGCTACATGTGATGTGCTACTCAGCTCATTCCCACTACTCCACTACGCTTTATCGTTAAAATGGTTTATTGGAGCTTTAATATTTGCATAAATATTTGGGAATTTTTTTAGAAAATTATTTTTGAAGTCTGGATTAATTTTTATCAAAAGCAGAATTTTTTTCTAAGTGTAGAAGTGAAGTTCCTTGAATGGCGAGCTCGCTCAAACGACTTTGACAGTCGTTCGCGCGAGATAGGCGCGTCGCGCGATCTCGTTCGAATGACATTTGTCCTTTGTTTGAGAGACATGGCTATCTCGTTCGAACGAGCCACCGCCTCGATTTTCGTATAAATACCTGTACACCTTCTACACGATTTTTAAGTCTTTCTGCAATCTCAAAATTCTGCGAAAACAGTCCAGAATAAGACTTCATCTTTTTAAGGTTTTCTAAACCTTTTTTATTCACAAAACCATTCTCATATATGTGTGTGAATCTTTAAACATTCAAGAGGATCATTTACTCATCTGGAGTAATTTGTGAGGAAGCCGTTCTCTTCTTCATTGTTGCCATACTGGAAAGGGATAGTTCCAGCCGACGACATCAGAACCAACACCCGATGGTATTTCTGTGTCACATATTTTCATTGTAATCCGTGTAAGACATTTTCTTACAAAATTATAGTGAAAATAAAAGGTTTTGCCCCTTTGGAGGATTTTTCCTCATTTGTGTGTATTTAAATGTTCTTGCTTGATTTTATCATCATCAATCACACCTATATGCATGTTTAGGACTTAATTGAAAAAAATGAGTTTAATTAAATAACTTCCTTATTTGAACGCAATCGCACTCTTCTCAAATTTGTATCAGAGCCAATTTCACATCTTTACCGTGTAATTTTCTGCAAATTTTTTCTAAGATATCAATTTTCTGAAAAATTAATTTTTGAAAACGAGTGTGTTAATAATGGAGAAGTTATATATTAAAATGCCAGTTTTTGACGGGACAAACTATGCATACTGGAAGGCCCGCATGAGATCTGCATTAAAAGCCATTGATGAATGTGTCTGGATTTTGGTTGAAAGAGGGTGGACACCTCCCTCCGTCACTCTTGAAAACGTGACCAATTTAAAACCTGTTACTACATGGACTGAAGAAGAATTTAAATGGTCATCTTTTAATTTTAATGGTTTAAGTGCTATTTCTGGGTCTGTCACACCCGATGAGTTCAAACGCATAATGACGTGCACCACGTCAAAAGAGGCATGGGATGTTTTGCAACTTACCCATGAAGGAACTAATGCTGTGAAAGAGTCTAAACTGCAAAATTTAACAACTCAATTTGAAACAATCACCATGCTTGAATCTGAATGTTTTGATAAATTTTATGCTAGACTGTCTAATATTGTTAACACTAGATTTCATTTTGCCACATTCCTAATGCTAGAGTTGTTAAAAAGATTCTTAGATCACTGCCTAAGCGTTTTATCCCTAAAGTCACTGTATTAAATTATATGGGTAATTTAAATACGCCTAAATTGGAAGAACTTATAAGAGACTTGCAAATGTATGAAATTGATATGTTTCCTAAATCTGTCAAGTCTAAAGATAAGGGAATTGCACTTAATGCCCAGGAGATAAAGAGTGAGGGGTTGACAAGAAAGAGGGGAGAGTCATCTAGAAAAAGAGAGACAGATACGTCAGATTCTGAGTGTGATTTTGACTTGATGATTTGGCCCTATTTGCTAAAAATTTCAAGAGAATTCTCAAATTTAAGAAAAATGGTCATTTTAAAGATAAAAAGAAGTTTGAGAAAAATAAGTTTGAAAAGAAAAATGAAAAAGATTTTAAAGATCCTTCTAAGAAAGAAAGTGAGAGATGCTTTGAGTGCGATGGTAGGGGTCATAGAGCTTTTGAGTGTGCTACTAGGCGGAGCAGAGAAAAGGGCAAAGTTGTCCTTAATGCTACCCTTAGTGACGACAGTGAGGTCGAGTCGTTGGATTATGGAGATGAGTCATCGCATGAGTGTAACTTCATCGCATTCATGGCTTGTCATGTGAGTTCTTCTAGTGCTCCTCACGACGACGAGGATGTTGCTTCACAGTGACACCTCGACAGTGAGATCGATGTGAGTGAGGGGGAGGATGACACAAGTGAGAGCGAGAGTGATCTTCAATGCGCCTAAGCCGAGCTCTATTCTGAGTCATTTAAAACTAAAAAGCGTAACAAAGCGTTAGTTCTTAGGATCATCGCTTTAGAGGAATATTTAAAAAAAAGCGAGAGAGAGAGAGTCCTCCACCTGCACTACCTTAAGAGAGAGAGAGTCTTCCTGTGTTGAGAAAGAGAGTTTGTTTATAGAGAGAGAGAGAGTTGTTTTGAGAAAGAGAGAGGGGACTTGAATAAACAAGTGGCTAGTCTTACGAGTGAGCTCCATTGCTCCATGGAGACTCAGAAGAAACTTGAAGCCCTTGTAGCCCAGCTTACTCATGATCTGGAGATAGCACGAGAAGTCAAGGTACAAATCGAGGACATATCTAGGAAGATCGGAAAAATGCTACTCGGCCCCGCTTTAGGTTTTGGTGATAGGCAGGGAATAGGTTATGATGGTGCTTCCAAGTCCCAAATTACTCCTGGACCAGTTCCTGAGTTTACTACGACTCCTTATGGCCATCGTCAAAAACCTCGAAGGAGAGTTCGACCAAGAAAAGAAAACCAAGATCCGCCTTTGACTGTGTTCTTTTGTACATATTACAAAAGAAAAGGCCACCTCAGGGAGTTTTGCTATAGTATGGGATGGACACGACGTACTACTGCTCCATCACATCATACTGATGATTTTACCAGTCTGAGAGAGTGAGTTGAGTTTTTAGCTGCCACATCACAGAGTTTGATGGAGGAACTCCAACGGATGTCTTTACCATTAGTGAATGCTTCTCATATTCCGGCTAAAACCAACAACAACAAAGTTAAACAAAAGGTCACCACTTCTTGGGTACCTAAGAAAGATAAAAAGTCCTTTGTTGTTCATGTCGCTCTCAAAGCACATAATACGTCACAGTGGTATTTTGATAGTGGGTGCTCCAGACATATGACAGGTGATGCCTTATTTTTTTACTTACCTTGAGGATTATAAGGATGGTAGAGTCACCTTTGGAGATGGGAGCAAGTCTAGCATTGTAGGACGAGGTACTGTAGAGTTACTAGGATTTCCTAAGTTAGAAAATGTTTTGTACGTCAAAGGTTTGAAAGCAAACCTTCTCAGCATTATCCAGTTGTGCGACGCTGACTTTGCCGTAAACTTTGACCGGGACGCATGTAATGTCTATAATCAAGACGATAAACTTTTAGTGCGAGGGGTGAGGACAAAGGATAATTGATATGGCACTGAGCCCAGATCCTCACTTATTTGCAACATCGCCACGATCACTCTTATGGATCTGTGGCACCAACGTCTAGTTCACGTGAACGTTAGAAATATAACTCATTTAGCTAAAAAGGACCTAGTACGTGGCTTACCATTAATTGGAAAGCCAACTTCGACGGTTTGTGGAACCTGTCAGTTGGGAAAATAAATTCGTAGCCCCCATAGGAAGTTGCATTCCATTACCACCTCTCGTGTACTTGAGCTTATTCACATGGATCTTATGGGTCCTAATCGTACTGAGAGTCTGGGTGGTAAGAGGTTTATCCTCGTGATGGTGGATGATTTCTCCAGATACTCGATTGTAGATTTTATGAGGAAGAAATCTGATGCTGTGGAGTTTTTAATGACCAAGTGCCGTGTCCTGCAAAATCAACATGGAGTCACTATTAACAGGATACATAGTAACAATGGCACTGAATTTAAGGAAGAAAAGGTAGATCTTTACTATGATAGCATTGGGATCAAACATGATTTTTCTGCTGTGAAGACTCCTCAGCAAAATGGGATTGTTAAGAGAAAGAATAGGACGATCCAGGAAATTGATAGATCTATGCTTCTAGGTCATAAGGTTTATAGAAGATTTTGGATAGATGCAGTGTCTACTGCATGCCACACGGTGAATAGGGTTTACCTGCTTCCACACACACTTAAGATGCCTTATGAATTGTGGACTGGCAAGAAACCCAACTTTGCATATTTCCGTGTTATGGGGAGTAAATGCTATATCCTACGGGATAGAGAGCAATTAGGAAAGTTTGACTCCCTAAGCGACGAGGGAATACTGTTAGGCTATTCATCGAATAGTAGAGCGTACCGGGTTTTCAACCTGAAGAGCTCTAAGGTTATGGAGTCAGTAAACGTCACCGTACAAGATGACGAACCTTTGACGTTTATTGATTCTAGCCTTCAATGTGAGGATGAGGATGTTTCTGGTAGTAATCTACTTGTACCTCACCCACACTCTGTGGACCCTACTCCTGTGTTAGGGGACACACCTGCTTGGGTTCGCAAGAGTCATGATCCTTCTGTCATTGTTGGTGATCCCACTCTAGGGGTCAAGACTCGTGCTCAGCTAGAGAACGTTGTTAGGCATTTTTTCTACACGTTCATAATCGAGCCCAAGAATCACAAAGAAGCACTCAAGGATGAACACTGGATATCTTCCATGCAGGATGAGTTATTTCACTTTAAAAAGAATAATGTCTGGGAACTTGTCCCCCGACCTAGTGAGACTAATGTGATAGGTAACAAATGGATTTCAAGAATAAAATGGATGAAAATGGTACCATAATCAGAAATAAGGCTAGGTTGGTCGCTCAAGGCTACACACAGATAGAAGGTGTAGACTTTGGGGAGACATTTTCTCCTGTTGCGAGGCTTGATTCCGTCCGCTTACTACTCGCCATCGCATGTCATCTGCGTTTCAAGTTATATCAGATGGATGTCAAGAGTGCTTTCTGAATGGCATTCTACAAGAGGAGGTTTACGTGTAACAGCTGAAAGGGTTTGAAGATCCAAAGCAACTGGAGCACGTCTACTATCTAAGGAAAGCCTTGTATGGTTTGAAGCAAGCACCCCATGCTTGGTACGAGAGGCTTACTTCCTATCTCTTAGCCCGCGGCTTCAAGAGAGGGGGAGTTGATATGACGTTGTTCGTTAGGAGAGATGACGATTCTATTTTGGTTGCCCAGGTCTATGTGTATGACATAGTCTTTGGATCCACGTGCTCCCAACATGCTCATCACTTTGAGGAGGAGATGAAAAGTGAGTTTGAGATGAGCATGGTTGGTGAGCTTACTTTCTTCCCTGGTCTCCAGGTTCGTTAGCTAGAGGATGGGATGTGCATCTCCCAATCTAAGTATGCTAGAGACCTAGTGAAGAAATTTAGGTTAGACTCCACTAAGAATGCACGTACACCTATGAGTACCACTACCAAGCTTAGTAAGGACACTCTAGGCAAGGACGTAGAGAAAACCTTGTATCGGAGTATGATAGGTAGTCTTCTCTACTTGACTGCCAGTCGTCCTGACATAGCCTTTAGTGTTGGAGTCTGTGCGCGATATCAGGCGTCCCCGATAGAGTCACATTTACTTGCTCTAAAACATATTATTAAATACGTGAGTGGGACTCTCTCATACGGTATTTGGTATTCCTTTGATACTGATGACCGTTTGTCCGCCTATTTGGATGTCGATTGGGTCGGGGATGTAGATGGTTGTAGGAGCACTTCTGGTGGGTGTTTCTATTCTAGTTCTGCTATTGTCTCCTGGATGAGAAAGAAGCGAAATTCCATATCTTTGTCCACCGCGGAGGCTGAGTACATCGCCGCCGGGAGTTGTCGCACGCAACTCTTGTGGATGAAGCAAATGTTGGAGGATTATGGGATTTCAAAGGACACCATGACTATTTCATGTGATAACACGAGTGCGATACACATATCCCACAATCCAGTTCAACATTCGCGCACAAAGCACATCAGTATACGCGAGCACTTTATACGTCGTTAGTTGAGGAGAAAGTCGTATCCCTGAGTTTTGTACCCACCGACCGTTAGTTAGCCGATATTTTCATGAAACCTTTAGATGCCCTTAGATTTGAGAGTCTTAGGAAGTCTTTGGGAATTCGCATAGTTGACTGAGGGGTTGGTCTATGTCTAGGATAGGATGCTTTTTCGTGTTCATATCATATACTTCCTATTACTAGTTTGTTTTATATGTATTATTACTTTAGTTATACAAATATTTTATTTTTTTTAAATCCAAAAAGATTTTCTGTTATAAAAATTTTAGAACAGCTCAACCAGATTTTTTGTATTTTATTTACACCTTTTATGGATGAGCATTTAAGATAGCCGAGTCACAATTTCATTCCATTTATCCATGTGACTATATGATAGAGATTTGAGACGCTACATCATTTCATCCATGTGCTTTGCATTGTTTGGAGTCTTTGAGATATGATTAGTGATATCTTTCTACATGTTGGACTCCTATCTCCTTTATTGCACACATGCACGGCTTTATTTGATTATTGTACTTGTCTATCACATATTGGTTTGATTGTTTACATCTCAATTCTGTCTATACAACTAACAATATGCGATAAAACTTGACAAGATTGGAATGCATGTAAAAACCGTTTTGGTGAGACTGTGTGTTTATTTGAAAATGGGGAAGGGCTGCGAAAGGTTCATTTATCCTTTGCAATTCTAAGCCGCCGTTAAAAAGGACCTAAAATTGAGTAATTTTATTATCCGGGGTCCAAAGAGGTTAAAAGAGCTCGAAAAATTTAAAGGCAATAAAAAGCAATATATGCCAAATATGGGCCATTAGGTTTCACCTTCAATTCTCCAAAGTTTTAGAATTTAGATCGCCTCTATACAAAATATAAATCTGAGGGAGTTTGGTTGGAGAATATAAACGGGTTTGCACTTCCTTGAAAGTCCTGAAAAAGCATGAAATAGTTTTGGACGTTATTGGTGTGGAAATCACTTTGAGCTTTGATTTTGTTGATTTGATTAAGTCAATGTCTCATATTATCACCTTTTTACACCAAAGGAAGATTTTGAGTTCATTCGTTAGGAGTATCTGATATTCATCGTGCACATATGTCATGTTTGTATGCATTGATTTTTCTATCGAATTTTATCACACCCCTACATTTACGCTATCATCGACTTGGTTGTTTTTGTGTTCTTTCATGGTGTGATTCTTTGTTGTATATTATGTGTGAAAAAATTTGACAAATATAAAAAAAAGAGCAGTTTATTCCCGCGTGTCATTATCCATGTGCATTCATTTATGCTTCTCACATCTATCTATTTGGGGACATCATACAAAGGGGGAGAAGAATTATGGGGGAGAATATTTTTGGTGTTTGGTTGATTTATGAATGATTTGCTTAAACTTAATTGATCATCAATTTTTGCATATCATTATATTTCAAACTGTTGTTTGTCACAAGTATTTTCTTTATCTCATGTGTGTAGGTACAACATTACTCATTATTTGATTACACACCCTGATGAGAAAAGATTTAGAAGTTTCTGAAGAGGTGAATATTTGAAAGATATGTCATTTAGTATTCTCAGTTTGAGGGTTTAATGGGGATATTATCTTGTATGTCATTTGATTGCATAATTCGGTTTTTTATGCATGTACCGGCATAGACATAGGGGATGATTTGTAAGGACATAATTTTATAAATGTCCAGGGTAGAATCTAGGAATTTTTTATTTTCTCTTAGATTCAGTTTGTATGTTTGATACCGTTACATTCGGCACGTCAACACGATCATCCTCGACGGCCTTTATCAGAATTCAATGCATCCATTATCTTCACGTGCATCATGCAACATGCGACGTGTTGCTCAACTTATTCCCACTACTCCACTACGCTTTATCGGTAAAATGGTTTATTGGAGCTTTAATATTTTTATAAATATTTGGGAAATTTTTTAGAAAATTATTTTTGAAGTCTAGATTATTTTTTATCAAAAGCAGAATTTTTTTCTAAGTGTAGAAGCGAAGTGCCTTGAACGATGAGCTCGCTCAAACGACTTTGACAGTCGTTCGCGCGAGATAGGCATGTCGCGCGATCTCGTTCGAATGACATCTACCCTTCATTCGAGCGACATGGCTATCTCGTTCGAACGAGCCACCGCCTCGATTTTCGTATAAATACCTGTACACCTTTTACATGATTTTTAAGTCTTTCTACAATCTCAAAATTCTGCGAAAACAGTCCAGAATAAGACTTCATCTTTTTAAGGTTTTCTAAACCTTTTTTATTCACAAAACCATTCCCATATATGTGTCTGAATCTTTAAACCTTCAAGAGGATCATATACTCATCTGGAGTAATTTTTGAGGAAATCGTTCTCTTATTCATTGCTGCCCTACTAGAAAGGGATAGTTCCAGCCGACAACATCAGAACCGACACCCGAGGGTATTTCTGTGTCACATATTTTCATTGTAATCCATGTAAGTCCTTTTCTTACAAAATTATAGTGAAAATAAAAGGTTTTGCCCCTTTGGGGGATTTTTCCTCATTTGTGTGTGTTTGAATGTTCTTGCTTGATTTTATCATCATCAATCACACCTAGATGCATGTTTAGGACTTAATTAATAAAAATTGAGTTTAATTAAATAACTTCCTTATTTGAATGCAAGCGCACTCTTCTCAATTAGGCCAACTGAGAGTCCAATGAAGACACGATTAGTATAGATAAGTTGCTTTGGGGTCTCTTGATGTGTTTGAATAGTTAAACATGGTGTAAACAGAGCAACATATAAAAAGAGAGCAAGTGCACAACTACCAATGGCGGGGCTCAGATTTTAATCGACATAGGTCACTAGAACAATCATTCAAGTGTTATTACATTTATTAGATGATAACCACGCAATGTTACTTACCAATTTAACAACTTTAGATAAATTTAGATTTTAGAAGAAAAAAATCTTGAATGCCATGCTACCTACAAAATGACGATGACACATAATTCAAGTTTGTATAAAGACCTATAAATCAAAGTGCAAATAGGACTGTCTACTTGGGTGTATAACAGAACAATATTTCTAAAATCACAGTGTGATCACACACTGGATCAGTTTGCGATACCATATCATCACTAATTTACATAAAACATGCATGCTTTAAAATATTTTATTCTCATTTAGCTATTACTGATGTAATATGTCGATGTGCCATATCTCGTCAACAAAAGCAATAATTAGTGAACATATCCTATCTAACGAGGTACTGTTTTGGGAAAATAATAATTGAGCATAATCTTTGGTTTGTCAAAAATTTGGTAATCATCAAACACATTGCTTGATGTGAAAGGACAAAGAAAACTCGGCAAATTGAAGTTCAAAGAACATATGATGGATTTTAACTTAAAGGTTTCTTCATTCATCTGTGCATTTTCAAGAAACGGTTACGTGTATTGTGAAGCAACAAGTTAAGAGTGTTCTATTGTACCTATACTATTTAATGGGGTACTGTGTAAAACCTTGAGCAGCCAAACGAGTTTTATACCGCTCCACCGAAGCATCTGACTTCTTATTAATTTTGTATGCACATTTACAACTAAGTGACTGGCTTGTTTATATGGAGAAAGAGACATCAAATCCCACGTGTCTCTCTTTTGCAGAGTATAAAGTTCTTCATTCATAGTCATTTCTAAAGAGGATCAAGATAAGCCTCAATATTGTAGGTCGGTTCGGACAGGGAATGCACAAGGACTAAAAAGGAAGAAAAAGGCATTAGAGTAGTAATTAGTAGTAAAATAACAAGATGAAAAGAAGACTTATAAATACTTTGAGAATGGTGAACCAGAGGCCGAGGAGCAAAGATCTACATTATCATAAGATGAAACAGGGTCTGCCAATGAAGGTGGAGTAGTTTGGTTTGCTATAGAATGCACTCTATTTTTGTAAAAGTAAGTGTCAATAATAGGCATGGGAACAATAGTTAAAGATATAATAGAAGAAGGTAATACACCAACATCAGTAGATAAAGTATCACTATAAATCAAGTTGAACTTAGTAACTAGTACTGGAATATATAAGAAAGGAATGCGCTTACGAAATACATCCACATATATATATATATATATATATATATATATATGACTTTTGGGTACTAGGATCATAACGTCAGTATCTCTTTTACATACAATCTAATTTCTCAAAATGGGAAATTCCAAAGTGCCCATTCTTATATGATACAATAACAATAAATATATGAACTTTTATACACAGATGTGTGTATGCTAGTGAACACAACTCAAGCAAACCCAAATTTGTAAACAAAAAAATATATGCACATTGTTTCACAAATATGCATATAGGCAGAGTTAACTTTGGAGAGAGGGAGAGAGAGCCACATAAGAGCCTAAGAACATATAGATAAGATATTCAACCTAAAATAAAGAGGACTCTTCATACTACTAGGACTATACTATATACAAAAGGACTATTAATGCTACTAGGACTTATATTAACTTGTAGATACTAGAGTTGGAGATTAGTAAGTCAAACCCAATTTGTAAAGAATAAATGCGAGAGTACCTGACTATCACGGTCTCATTTTTGTTCATCAATATAATTAAGGATGTGCATAACACCATGCTCGGTTTCATTGTTTTACAGAGTAAAGAATAGAAATGACTTCACTTGGACCAATCCATCGGGCAGGATACCCCATTCTATCTCATTCCAACTGTAAGATTTGCATACCTAAATATTCTACTCACAACCCAAATCCAAAATATGGTCACACACACACACACACACACACACACACACACACATAATTCTATCAAATTCATTTCCAAAATAATGACACACAAACATACACACACAATTATATCTAATATCATTCTAAAACATCACAAACACAGGCACAATTCTATCTAATATAATTCCAAAACAAGGTCACACATACACAATCACTAACACACACAATTCTATATAATATGATTCCAAAACAAGGTCACACACATAGTTCTATCAAATTCATTTCCAAAACAATGACACACAAACAACACACACATGCACACACACACGCGCAATTCTATCTAATATAATTCCAAAACAGGATCACAAACACACAATTCTATCAAATTTCTTTCCAAAACTAGGGCAAGCAAACAACACACGATTATATGTAATATATTTCCAAAACAAGGTCACAAACATGTACTTACACACACACAAGTCCAGTAAATATATTAATTTCAAGTCTTAGGTATACACTAAAAGAGTAAGAAACATAAATATTTAAACCAAATTATATATACATGTAAACTCTAGATATATATCAAATAAATGAATTAGATTTAATATGACAACTCAAACTGAACCTGTTGTTGATATTTACATATCAAGTGACTAGGTCTTTTTTCTAACTTTCAACACAAATCCAGTTTGATTGTTAGTAGTAACAAAACAAAAGTATAGAGAGAAAAATCATAACACAAACATTGTATTTTGTCACTCACATAAATAAATGAAAGCTCTAATGATTGAAATCAATAATCTATCACAAAACCTACAAATGTTAGGTTTCAACTCTTTCATATACGGGTACACATCAAACAGTAACAATATATTACCTAAAATCATATTCTAAATACACACATCTATATATTGTTATGTACTTCAAATATGTCCACCTTACCTTCATCCTTAGCACAAACCCACACAAAAACGTGATTTTAATTAAGTTGATAAACCTTTCAAGTCAATTTTAAGCAGCAACCCTTCCCTCTTACAACTCCATAGGGCAACTGCCTAATTATCGCGTAAAAATTTGTTTAAACCTTGAAGAAACACTACAAGAAAAAATCCTTTTTATGGCATTTTTTAAGTGTCATAAAACGCATTTTATGACGCTTTATTTTTCAATAAGAAGATTCATAAAATTGGGTGTCATAATTGATAACCCATAAAAAGTGTCATATTAGATAACAATTGTATATAACCTTTTTTTCAAAACCGTCATATTTGCTACAAAAAGAGTCATAATATACTCTATAAGATGTCATATTTGATATATAAAGCGTCATGACAGATAATTTTCTTATATTTAAAAAGGTCATATAAAATATTTCATCACATGAGAATTTAATATAAAATGTCATCAATTAAACATTTAAAAAAAAAAACATTAATGTTGTAGTTGACAAATAAATCTAAGCACAAATCAAAATTCATTGTAACATTAAAACAACCTTAAATTTTTTCGTATTTGAAGTCACATACATCTAAAATGCACCAAACCAAGTCATTTGTCCATATAAAAAATGTACATCAATGTCTCCCAAAAAATGGCTACATCCAAAAAAATTTGCATCACTATGTACATTAATGTCTCCAAACAAATGTACATCCAAAAATGAACCAAAAATGCGTCGGTCTTCCTTTGGCTTTCGCAAAATTATGTTGACACCTCAAAATCAACTATAAATGGAATGAGGATTGTTGGTTCCACAGCTTGAGCAACCTCATCTATTATATTGACATCATGTAAAGAAGAAATTTTGGCATCAAAGTATCTATTAGTCTTAGAGAAGAGTTTTTGCTGACAATTTGTACATATTAAATACCAAACTAAAGGGTATAATATCCTTAAATTTCAAAGTTGAAATTTTATTTGGTATCAAGCGTAAAAGTATGGCATCAGTACAACCATTAATGCCCCAATTTCACAACATTTTTTCCTTTTTAACGACCCATCAGTTCTTTCCATGAGCTTAACAAAATAAATATACAATTGGCAGAAGGCAACATATAAATGAAGTAATGTATATAATAGACACAATGCTATGATATGTATAAAATTAAAGAGGGAAAATAAGGGTTATATATCTTAGTTTGATGGCAAGAAAAAATAAAATCAATGATGAACTCATGAGGTCGTGATTTAATCAAAATCACACATGAATACATACAAATGTAAATGATGCCCATGCACATACATACAAAGAATTAAAATCACATGCAAGTATTCACATATATAAATTAAATCAAAAGACTTCCATACACAGATAAATAGAGAGAGAGAGAGAGAGAGAGAGAGGGGGAGAGAGAGAGAGAGAGAGAGAGAGAGAGAGAGAGAGAGCAAATTTGATGTCATCGAAGTGAATGAGTCACTACGTCGAGTGAGGAGGTTTCTGTGAATGTGATGGGATAGTTTAGGGTTATCTCTTTTGATGGAAAAGAGGGGGATGGTGTCGAGAGATGAAAAAAATGGTTGAGCGTGAGATACACCCGCTTTTTTTACCTAGGCTATATATATATATTTTTGGATAATACCAAAACAAGAATTTGAAAAAGGAAAATTATATATTTCTAACGGATAATTCATTTTGTAATGGAATCCGCGTGTTAGAAATTACTACCAGTCTATATCCGTTAGTAATGAGAATTTTGGTCTGTTAGCAATGTCACATTTTGGTGTAGTGATATGCTCGGACCAGTGATTTTGGGTCATTCACCCAGGGCTCTAGACCCTTCTTAATTCTTTTTTGATTGCATCCGAGTCCATATGTGTTTTAGCATTTTATCAAATATCAACAGTATTCTACCGTTCTTATCATTTTTATGGTTTACATTCACTTTTCACACTGTTTTCATGCCATTTTATTTATTATCTTTGTTTTTCACAAAAATGATCGATAAGGTCAAATGAGAAAATCCAACCACTACGACCTTCTATTTTACCAAAATTACCATTTTCCCACTCATTTTTATATTTCAACAATTTTACTTCAAGAAAATCCCCTTTTTCATATTTCTTAACAATAAATATATTTAATATTATGAAGTCATGGTGCATGGTCTGGAAAGGGTGATTAGCATGGATTCTCAACACTTCACTGTGTTTTATGATTCCAAGCTGATCGTAAACCAGCTCAATGAAGAATATGAGACAAGAGATCCCATGATAGTCGCTTATAGAAACAAGGTTAAGGGACTACTTCAGCAGTTCAAGTCAGCCTCAGTGGAGCATCTCCTAAGGAACGAAATAGTCATGCGAATGCATTGGATACTTTAGTTCATGCCATCGAAGCTGACTTGAAGAGGACAATTAAGGTGGAATATGTGGACCGACCAAGCATTAAAGAAGTAGCGAGCGATATCAACATCCTTTAACTACAACTATCCCTGTCATGTATGGACCCTATCATCTCTTTTCGAAAAATTGATGAACTACCCCTAGATAATAAGGAAGCACATAAGATAAAGATAAGATCAACCAGATTTTGCCTCGACATAGACGAAAACTCTACTGGAGATCATTTACAGCCCTAATGTAAAATGTGTCCACCCAGATCAAGTTGAATGGAATTTGAAAGAGATGCATGAAGAAATATGCGGAACACACACATATGGGAAATCCCCTCTTACAAAGAAATTTTTTAAGGGTACTGGTGCCCATATATGCACAAAAAATCAGCATACTTCGCTAAAAATGCCCAAAGTGCCAAATATTCCCGCCGATAATCAAACAGTTTATCAAAAATCTCAATCCTCTCACAATACCATGGCCATTCGTCTAATGAGGCATGGACATTACGGGGCCACTTATAGTTACATCCGAAAATTGGAGATACCTAATAAAAATCACCAACTATTTCACTAAGTGGGCTGAGGATGATCCTCTCACCCATATTAGAGAGTCGAACATCAGGAGATTCATTTAGAGAAACATCATCACAAGATTTGGCATTCCGAGGGCACTGGTAATTGATAATGAAACCCAATTTGACAAGGATCAATTTTGTGAATTTTATGCCAAATAAGGAATCAAGATCCATTATGCATCAGTATTCTTCCCCCAGTGCAACGGACAAGTAGAGATCACCAATAAAACCCACATATCAGACATCAAACGGACATTAGAAAATATAAAGGGACAATGCGTTGATGAACTACCATGCATTCTATGGGCGTATCGAATGACCCTAAAGAAACCGATGAAGGAAACCCCTTATTCCCTTGTCTGTGGTATGGAAGTAGTAATTCCTCTGGAGATCAGACTACCAATGCTTAGATAAGAAATATTTAAAGATGGTCGGAATAATGAATGAATAGCCCATAAGTTGGATCTAACCGAAGAAAGGAGGGAGCAAGCCCTAATACATTTGGTCGCCTACCAGTGGTAACTCATAAAACAATATGATAAGAAAGTTAAAGTTAAATAATTACAAGTCGATGATTTAGTTCTCTGAAAATTGCTACATGATACAAAGAAACCATAAGATGGAAAGCCGATACAGAACTAATAGGGACCTTACCACATAGCTTCAAAAGGGGTTGGGGCTCATATCATTTAGAAGAATTAGATAGGAGTAGTCTTATGGTCATGGAATACCATGACCCTTAGAAAATTTTATCATTAAATGAACAATTACTTGAACTCTTTTATTTATGGACAATAAAACGACTAGCATTCAATCATCTTGGCTTGTTTAAAATGCCTTGTATAAAATATCTCAGCCAAACAATCTTCTTGTACAAGTGGTACGACCTGGGAAAGGTCGATTAAAACCCATTCTTATGAATGGCGTGATCTAAATTAGATCAGCCTAGAAGAGGCAAAACATCAACTTATACAAGTGATACGATTTGGAATTGGTCGATTAAAATCCATTCTTATGAATGGTATGATCTAAATTAGATCGGCCTAGAAGAGCTAAAAAAACCACTTGTATAAGTGGTATGATTTGGAAAAGGTCGATTAAAACACATTCTTATGGATGGTATGATCTAAATTATATTGGCCTATAAGAGGCAAAAAAGCCACTTGTATATGTCGAAGAATGGTATAATCTAAATTAAATCGACCTAGAAGATCCAAAAAAACTACTTGTAAAAGTGTCACGATCTCGAAAACGTCAATTAAACTCCATTCTTATAAATGGCATGAAAAAGTTTAAAAAACACTTATACGTGTGGAATGACCTGGAATGGTTAATTAAAACCCAGTAATGGTAACTTAAAATGGATCGGCCTAAAGAATATAAACCTCTCAACAGATCACTTAAAAAGATTTCAATCCACTAGTTAATTGGTTAGAAACTGTGAAACACTTAACACAACTAATCATTTGAAATGGCGTAGATCGAAAGCTTAATTAGTTTAAACAAGGTTAGTTCATGCCCAACACATGGAAGAACTGTAACCAATTGTCTTACCATATAAAAATTACTTAAGGTCAAATAAGACGATCACTAGAATGGACTTTGGTCAATTGTTTCAATAGTTTAAAATTGCTTAAAATTTTAATTTATTTAGGCACCTAATATGGATTTGTCCAACTAATAATACTCAAGGGTGATTTAGTCAATCGCCCAGGATGGCATTGACCAGTTACTTGGATTAATAAATTCTGCTTTAGTCACTTCATTTATGGTAGGGTGATTAGAGCCTATCAACTCAGAATACTTTGATTTTAGTGGAGAAAAAAAAGCAAATAAATAAGAAACCAATACACAACACTAGAAATGAGAAAGTAATTTTCGTTAATAATGAACAAAAGACCACTAAGGGTCAACAAAAAGTATAAAAAGTACAAATAATAAAGAACAAAACGTCCTAAGCTTGGTCAATCAATCTGTAGACACCCCATTCTGTTACACCCTAAAACTCTCCTTAGGTCCCTAGCTCCTCCCTTCATCACTACAGATTCAACTCTTTGGAATATCGAAGTACATCTCCTAACCTTTTCAACGGTCTGCCCGTGTGCGATTCAGACTTACCATGCGGTCGAACGATCCGTTTGCCTCCGAAGTTTCCCCGTCCAATGGACTAACGAATGATTCCAAGACATATTTGAACCAAAGTCAACTCCCGGACCCGGGAGCAGTCCAAAGTACTTTCGAAGGTCTCTGAATTACCTTTCCAGCGGTCCACCCCGTGCACGATTCTGATCAACGGTTTGCGTTCTGCATCCGATTTTCCAAAAAGCCCTGAAAGACACTACCAAACGGCAGGTCCCAGACAAACTTGGTGAATTCACTACCCTCCATCCTCATCCAAGTCTAAGGGTTGCTCTCCAACATTCAATATCAAGCTCAAGATCTTCAAGAAGGTCCAATTTCCTCAACTCTCTCCTTAAATTCTCATAAATTCGCAATATCTTGTTTTATTACGTAGCACTCTTATTATCTCATCTCATACATCCTAATTATTTAGTATTATTTCACATCCCTTATTTTCATATAAATAAAAACCCAAAAAATAAGAAAAAAAAGGTTTACTCATAAATTCCAAACTGGAATTCTCACACTTTTCTCACACTTTTCTCACAACTAAAACACTTTTTATACACACACACACACACACACACACACAAATAAGAGAATCCCCGATTGGATTTATGGGATAAACCCCACCCCTCATTCTGTATACGAACTACGTGGACTTTGATGCCTCTATAGGCTACGTAGGCGTTTTGGGGTAAAACCCGAGACTCGAGTCCTATTTTTTACTTTTTCTCTGATTTTCTATTTTCTCTAAACTACATTCTCTTACACTATATATATATATGTTTGTTCTTAGGGGTGTATCATTCCGTGGGCATTATCGTTCCCTCATAACGATTAACGTAAGGATGATCGCCTAAATCCTATTTTCTAATACTTTTATACCTTCCTACGGATGACTTGCTTTACCTCCTCCATGGTACAAGTCTATGATTCCTATCTCCACTATATATACACATGCACACATATCACGGGGAAAATAAAATGAAAATAACAAAAATCCATGAGAGACCGAAAGGGCGGAATGGGTGCCTAACACCTTCCCATTTCGTAACTTAGCCTTCGGACCCTTCTCGAATCATTTTGGTTTCGTATGCACCAGTATGTCTTTGGATGTTGTCCTTCGGGATGGCTTCCTCTTTTCTTTTTTCTGTTTTGAGTAAAATAGACTGGCGACTCTAATCTCTCTATATCCTTCACCTCACCTCAAATGACGCCGATCGAAGTGCTCCCGAGAGGGACGCGCGGGACCTAAGGATCCTCCATCGCGTGGTTAGGATCGAGGATGGCCACAGTGGCGACTCCGCTGGGGATTTTCATATGTTTATTATGAGGGCTAGACTCTATTTACATGGATGTTATGTTTTCTTATATTATCCCCCTATTTGCATGTTCCCCCTTTATTACTCATGTGTATCCCATGCTTATGCTTCTATTCACACACTTGTAGAAAATTCTCCATGTACACTTTGCACCATGTGCACCTAGGGTCATATATATCCACATGTTTCATGCCCCATACATACTTGGTGTACCATTGGTACTTGCACTTTTCTCCCTGTTTGGCATAATCAAGAAAGACATTCTCATAAGATACTAATAAGAGGATCATGCATGATTCACACGACATCACCAAAGAGCTTGGCTATTGACCAAATTTTACCTAGTAATTGGAGGGTCACTTCGTGATGGGAACTGGTCCGGCAGGTCGCAGTTAGCCTAAGCGATATGACTCTCACCTTCCATTGGCCAAGTACCTTTGATGTATATCGAACGGTTCCCCCGCATCGTATCGCTTGAACGAAGTCATGACGAGAGGTATATCATAAGGAATTCGTTAATATATGCCGAGTATATCGATTTCGCTCTCACATGTACTGTCCCCACGAGGTATATAGTGAGGAAATTCATCTACACTCAGGTATATCAAATGGCTTGTCCACACGTACCGATTGCCCGACAAGAGCAAGACGTATATCGTGGAAGTCACGCCAAAAGGGGGAACCCATTCCAATTCACACAAACAACTGCATACCCGCATATAGGTGTCAACCCAAGGACACACATGTTAGACTGTCGATTTCAACCCAAAACTCTGTCAAAATTCCGGGTCAGCCTGTCGCCCGAATTTTCATGCATTTTTAAAATGGGACCCTGTCCGTGAGCCTGGTCACAAGTCCATCCATAGCTTTGCCTATATTACAAACCCAATTTTTCCAGGCTCGTGTCCCGTCCGGCATTTCATTTTGCATTTAGGAGAATTGATACAAATGAAAACATAATATTTATAATAAGCGTGCTGAGACCGTCTCCAAAGGGGGAAATTACCTTTTTCTTTATCTAAAATCCAAAAACATTTATTTTCTTATCAAAAATCCAAAAACGTGTTGTCTTTCCATCTCGAAAAAATGTCAAAAATATCTCCCCCTTTTTTTCTCAAAAATAAATCCCATTTTGCGCCTTCTCAGGTCGATCGCAAACCCTTGGCCTGGATCCCTATTGGCTTAGGTCTTCAGTCAAGTCACCCTGGGGTTCCGTCCGTTCCCCTATTACTCCTTCCGAGTCCAGAATCCATCTGCTTTCCATGGAGAACACAGATTAAGTACCCGTTGCATAGTCGGATCTGACGAAAGTTTTAGCTCAGCTTGTGTCCAAGATTGACAACCTCTAAACTGAGGTTCGAGAGATGCAACAAAACCAGGTTCCCATTCCTCAAGAGCCCGAGGCCCTATTTCCTCGCGCTATGGATCCACCGAGCCCATTTGGGTCCAGAAGAGTATCAGAACGCTCCACGTGCCCCTCCTGCTAATGGGCCGCAACCTGCCCAGCTTTCGATGTCGAATCTTGCCCAGCATAGGGCTAACTTACCTATGATCATTGATCTGAAGGAAGAAGAATTGAATAAAGTCAAATAAGACCTCAAGATGCTCACCAAGAAGTTTGACAAAGTTAGAATCTCAAGAAATTACATGGACTACACCCACATGTCTCCTTATCCTAAAGCAAGGTTACCCGAGAAGTTCAAGATGCCAAATATCGAGAAATTCGGAGGAAGTGGACCCTCGATTGTTCATCTCCGAAGTTATCACCATTCCATGACTCTACTAGGGGATTCTCAAGAAGTGATGGCCCAATTGTTTCAGCAAACTCTGAAGGATAGCGCCCTCCGATGGTTTTTATCTCTCGAAGAATCCAAAATTCGTAGCTGGGAGGATGTGGCTTGAGAATTCATGTCGCAGTACAAATATAATGAAGACCTTGAGGTCACCCGCCGTGATTTAGAGCTGCTTAAATAGAACCCTAGAGAATTAGTCAGTAACTTCATCGCCCGATGGAGGGAAAAAGAAGCAACCATGCCCAATCGGCCTTCCGAGGAAGAACAAGTCAGCATAGTGAAGAAGAACTTCTTATCCCATGTCCGAGAAACGATGGGAGGACAATACTATCCCCATTTTTTAGCTCTCAGAGAAGCAGGAGTAGAAATCGAGGAAGGTCTTGCCAAGACAGAAGTTAAACCAAAGAAGGTGTCCGGACAGTTCACCCCCAGAAAATATGACAAGCTTGTCAGTGCTACAGTCTCAACCATCAATAACATCTCTCAACCCACAACATCATGGGCACCAGAAAGCCACCCTATTCCAGTCCGAAAGGAATACACCGAGATCCATGCTCCCCTCTCCAAATTTTATCAAGCCTAGTTAAGCCAAAACCTTATCAAACCTTTGGATCCCCATCCATTGCCAAATCCACTCCCAAGAAACTTCAAGGCAGATGCCCATTGCACCTTTCACCAAACTGCTAGCCATACCACCAACCAATGTTTTCACCTTAGAAATGTAATCTAAGGTCTAATTGATCGGGGTACCATCGCCCCACCAGCCAATCCTAAGCCCAAAACTACTCACAGCCCACTCCCAAATCATACCAATGCTATCTTCTTAGAAGATAACCCAGAATTTGATCCCTCAACCCAAATCACACCCATATACTCTCCTAAGCCTCTCCAAATCTGCCCATATTTCCTCCTAAACCCTACTAGACTCACTGATCAGGCACTGTCACTCCTTACCAGAGCATGCATCGTTGTCCATACCCGTTCTGAAAGTGGAAGTATGGAATTATCAGAAGTGTTAAACCAACTCCTAGAGTTCGGGCTGAAATTGCCCTCACAGATGGTCATTGATTGCCATAGGTTCAGTACGCTATTCTTGGAAGCACAAAAATGGTCCCGAGAGTCAGATAGATGGGTAGTACCAACCGATGAAGTTAGCTTGCATGATGTCGTTCGGATCATGGCAGAATTATTCAGGCAAACCAATAACATTTGCAGTATGACTGCGTTATTTGATACTTTGAAGCTACAAGGGCGCCTGGTACCTTCACCCTTACACATCCCCATAGAATGGGATGACTTGTATGAAGAAGCCGTTGAAGTTATGGAATGCATCGACTTTACGTGGAAAGACATAATTTTTACCACCGGATGGGGGGAAGAATTTAAAGATTCGAATGAAGAGAAAGTTTCAGAGAAAATTGGCCCGGTAGTCGACATGTGTGGAATGATATCATTTGAATAACGCCTCGGAGAAATAAACAAGGTAGTAGAACAACCCGAGATCGATGAGGAAATATGGTTCATGTTCTTCCCTTCTTTAGTAAATCACATAACCAGATCAGGGAGGCATTACCAGATCCCAAACTCACTACCAGCCAATGACAAGGGGAAGGGCGTGGAATACCTTCCTATGCCAGAGATGACCCTCGAGGAGAGCAAGATCCTTGATCAACTAAAGAAAACTCAAGCAAACATCACTCTATGGGGGCTTTTCATGTCTTCTAAGATACACATAAATGCTTTGATCAAGTTGCTCACTGGACCCACAGTTTATCCTTCTACCATACCAGAAGAAGTGATAAATTTGGTTGGATCCTTGACCTCTACCCGAATGCTATCATTTTCCGAGGAGGAAATCCCCAAGATTGGGCCAAACCATAATCATGCACTCAACATCTCCGTCAAAGTTATGGGAAAGGTTGTACCACTCTCTCTTATTGATAATGGATCCGCCTTGAATGTCTACCCACTAAGAACCTTAAAATGTTTAGGACTGAAAGAAAGCGACCTCGCTCCAACTTCTGCCACTGTGCGTGCCTACGATAATACCCATAGAGAGGTGATGGGATCCATAAAGCTTGTAATAGGGGCTGGCCCTATAAATCCTATCGTTGAATTCCAAGTTATTGACATCCCATCCTATTTCAACTTATTGCTAGGACGACCTTGGCTCCACAGTATCAAAGGTGTGTCTTCCTCACTCCATCAGAAATTGAAATTCTTCGCCGAAGGACGGGTCATCACCATTTTGGGCGATGATGACAATGCCGAAGGTGCAAGTACCAGCAGTCCAATCCTTGAGATATAATACGGGTCAAATGATATGCTCCTATCAGGATTCCGAGTTGAACCACTTATACTCCCAGAAAGGGATAACTTCAAAGAAAGGGTTTGTCCAGAATACGACCCTCATGGCAACGTCAATGTGATTCAGATGTTCAGAAACATGCACTTTATGCCCAGACTGGGGCTAGGACAAAGACATGAAGGGATACCCGAGCCGATTTCACTAAAGAAGGCTTTTCCTCCCTGTGGTTTGGGGTATCAACCATCAAAACAAGAGCTCAGAATGATCCGCCTGCCTCGATCAAAGATTAGACTAGACTGCGTCCAGACTATCCCAACTAACTCCTTGAATGGACGATTCATCAAAGAGGGTGAGGAATTCCCCTTTTGCGTCTTTCCTGAACCATGGTATGACCATACAGACATGAAGATGAAGCCTGGAATGGAGATCTTCTTCCAAGATAGCTACCCATGGGCCGAGAGTTCCTAACACCATGAACAACCGTTTATCAAAGTTATCGAAGAGACTGAGAAAAGTGACTTCGAAGATTACTTCAACTTACAGACACTGGAGCTAACACTCTGCATGGTTCATTCAGGCAATACATCTCTAGATCCATCCCACCTGATTAAAGCTACTGATACACCTCTCCTCAACTGGCATGTTGTGCCAGTTCTACCTGTTGAAATCTCCCCTAATCATAATATTTACTCTATTTCTTCTTATGTTGTCTATCCTTGTTCAAATGTAATCGAGTCCTCTTTTGACGAGGTTTTTAGTGCTATTTTTCCTATCAATGAAATAAACGAAGATTTTGAGTATCTTACTGTGCCTTACATTAACTGTTTGGATTCTAATCAAACTTTTGATGATGATGATTTCGCAAATGAACAATTCTTAACTGATCTAAATAAGGTTAATAATAAACATCATAACCACGTTCAAGTTAATGAAGAAGATACTGTTGTTATAAACCTCGGTTCTAGTAGCCAACTGCGCGAGATTAGGATATGGGATAACCTTGACGAGCATGAGCGTGAACAACTCGAAGAATTGCTAAAGGAATTTGTGGATGTCTTCGCATCGTCCTACGATGATATGCCCGATATTGATCCTGAAATAGCTCAGCACGAGATTCCTACTCTCTCAGATTAGAAGCCAGTCAAACAAAATTTGAGAAAGCTCCACACCGAATGGTCGCTCAAAGTCAAAGAAGAGGTGGTCAAATAGTTGAACGTAAGCTTCATTCGTGTGATCGAATATCCCACATAGCCAGACAACATAGTGCCCGTGCCGAAATCAGGAGGAAAAGTTCAGATGTGTAGACTATCGAGACTTGAACTAAGCCTCTCCAACGGATGATTATCCACTACCCAATATCGACATGATCATGGACAACACAGCCAGTCATGCTCTCAAGTCATTCGTCGACGGGTTTTTCGGATACAACCAAATCAAAATGCACCAAGAAAAGAAAAAACCGCATTCATCACCCCATAGGGAACCTTTTTCTACACCATTACGCCATTTGGTCTCAAGAACGCTAGGGCTACCTACCAGAGGGCTGCCACAACCATCCTGCATGATCTGATTCACAAAGAAGTTGAGGTCTATACGGATGATATGATTATCAAGTCCAAAACTAGAGAGGGTCATGTTCCTACTCTTCGAAAGTTCTTCGAACGACTGCGACAGTATCAGATGAGACTCAATCCACATAAATGCATCTTCGGCGTTATAAAGGGAAAACTCTTGGGATTCATGGTCAGTGAGAAAGGGATAGAAGAAGATCCCGCCAAGATGAAACCCATACTTGAGATGCTACCTCCCCGAACAGAGAAAGAAGTCTGAGGCTTCCTCGGGAAATTGCAATACATCAGCCGGTTCATCATCCAACTAACCTCCATCTGCGAACCTATCTTCAAATACCTCTGAAAGGATTCAACTAAAGTTTGGAACGAGGCATGCCAAGAAGCTTTTGGATGAATCAAACAATATTTAAACCAAACCCCGGTACTCATGCCACCACAGCCTGGTCTCCCCTTGCTCCTATACCTAACCATAACCTACACTTCAGTCGGGGCTTTGCTATCCCAATACCTTGAAGATTCCCATAAAGAAAGAGCCATCTATTATGCCAGTCACAAATTGGCCGGATATGAGGTCAACTACACTACTTTAGAAAAAGGCGTGTGTCGCACTTGTCTGGGTTACCCAAAAGTTACGGCACTACATGCTCGCCTTCCCCATCAAACTTGTATCCCGAATGGACCCCATCAAATACCTGCTCGAGAAACCCACTTTATCCAGTCGACTGGCCCAATGGTTGATGCTCCTAGCCGAATTTGATATCGTGTATGTCACGCAGAAAGCCATGAAAGGAAGAGACATCTCTGACTACCTCATTGACCACCCCGTAGAAGAAGCCGATGTCTGGATCTCTGAATTCCCAGATGAAAACGTATTTTTTACTTCTTAAGACAACCAACGATGACAAATGTTCTTTGACGGCGCTGCCAATAAAAAGGGATATGGGATTGGGATACTCCTAATCGCCCCGGATGACTCCCATACTCCCATCTCTATCAAATTGGATTTCCCCTGCACCAATAACATGGATGAATATGAGGTATGCACGGTAGGCCTCAATGTTGCTCTCGAGAAAGGTATTCAATGCCTAGATGTCTACGGGGATTCCGCCCTCATCATCGGTCAAGTACTCAGAAAGTGGAAAGTCAAGGGTGAGAAAATTCAACCCTTCCATGCCCATTTAGAAGAACTAGCCTCCCAATTCTAAGATATCACCTTCCATTACCTACATCAAGCAAAGAATAACCTAGCCGATGCTCTTTCTACCCTGGCCTCCATGGTCGACATGCACGAAGGAATAACAATGACCCCCTTCCTTGTTCAAAAGCAAGACAAACCAACCCACTGCTACCACATTGAGCTCATCACTACAGAAGATCCTGAGATAGCCAATTATTGGTACTATGATATCTGGAGCCTCATCAAGCGTGGAAGGTATCCTGAGGGTTCCAACAAGAAAGATCGAGCAACCCTTCGAAGACTGGCAGCCAAGTACATCATTTATCACAAAGCACTGCTCAAACGAAACTTCGATGGAACTCATTTGCACTGCATCGCAGGTGCTGACACTGAAAAGATAATGTAGAAAATCCACAGCGAGGAATGTGGTCCCCACATGAATGATCACATCCTTGCCAAGAAGATCATCCGACAGGGCTACTACTGGACCACTATGACCCAAGATTGCACCGCCTATGTCCGGAGATGCCCCAAATACTAACAATTCTCCAAACTTCAGCATCTGCCTCCGTACGAATTATACAACATGACCTCTCCCTGGCCGTTCTCCACCTGGGGCATCGACATCATAGCGAAGGTTACACCGAAGGCTTCCAATGGGCATGAGTTCATCCTAGTTGCCATCAATTACTTCACCAAATGGGTTGAAGCTGAGTCATACGCAGTACTGAATGCTAAGAAAGTGGCCAAATTCATCAAGAAAACCATAATTTGCTGGTATGGGGTCATGCACGAGCTAGTATCAGATAAAAGGTTGCATTTCGAGGCAGAAGTCATAGAAGTGGTCAATGAGTGTGAGATTCAGAGACACAAATCTTCCCCTTACCGACCTCAGACCAATGATGCAGTTGAAGCCACCAATAAGAACCTCAAAGCCATTATTAGTAAGATGATCGAAAGCTATCGGGATTGGGACGACCGGATCCTGTACGCCTATGGGGCTACCGAACCTCAATTTGAACCTCAACTCGGGCTACCCCTTACTCTCTAGTCTACGGCATGGAAGCAGTCCTACCCGTGGAGCCAAAAATACCATCGCTACGCGTCATGCTTGAAAGCAAGGTCAGCGAAAAAGACTGGTGCCAAATCCGTCTTGACGAGCTGACCCTCCTAGACGAAAGGAGATTAAAAGCACTATACCACATACAAGGGTACCATCGCCGAGTAGCGCGTTTATTCAACAAGAGAGTAAAGGACCACGGTGAAAGTCTGTTACTAAAGCCGTTTATTAAAAATAAACTATTTAAGTAACTCCGAGCACTTTTTTGAAGAAACTCTTTTCTTAAAAACCAAAACTATTTGAACACAAGATGTGTTTAATAAAATAGTATGTACGAGATCTATTCAAGATTTGAATAACGGGTTTATAAAACAGTTTAAACAAACTTTAAACTCAGCACAACTAAGAATGAGATGAGAAGATGTAGGAAGATTAAGTTCACGATTTTTTACGTGGTAAAACCTCACCAACTGAGGAAACATCCACGACTCCCTCTACGGAGTAAAATAAAAATCCACTAAAACAAATTTAACAATTACAAACTATATAACTAACATGCATACAACTAAGACCTATATAAGTTTAGGAATGTACCCCCTGGTATCGTATCCTTATAACTTCTCTGCAGTTCTGATTGTTGATGTTGTTCTCTCAGTTTGTTAACTTCTAATTTGTTCCAGCACTCTACGTCGACTCTTGTTCACAAGATATTATTACCAACACTTTTCATGTGGTAGGGTGAAGGTGTTTGTGGAGGTGCTCGCTAACACATGCATGCACACACACACACTTATTAAGTACAAACAGTCCTAACAAATTACATATAAGACTATATGCAGTGATATTTTTTTCTCTCTTCTCACAAAACTTTAACCCTTTTTGACCTTTAAATCAATCCCACAATCCACGAATATCTTGCTCAGAAGACGTATCAAGATCTTAATCAATCTCAAGGTTTTGAAAAGATCTTTGAGATTGAAAACCTCCAAGTGTGATTCCAAACTAGGTCAAAGGTTTAGTTTTAAGAGAACTAGAAACAGAAAACATTTATTATTGATTTAAAGATAAAAACGATTTTCAGAAAAGAATCAACAATATATTTCTCAAGATGAGAAATAAACCATGTAAATCTAAGTGTGATTTAACATGCAGAACATAGATCTGAAATTTGTATGAAGAAGAAAATAGATCTAAGTAAATAGTTCAAGTTGGGAACAAGATCTAACGAACAAGAGGTTACAGCAACACAACCAACAACACAAATATCTTTAAAAAAACTCAAGAACAATCAGGGTAGTGGTTTGGATATGTAGGAGTTTTAGAGGAGTGTTTTGTTTGAAAGAGGCTTGACGAACAAGGATTAGGGTTAGGGATTATAACTATCTCTCTCTCTGGTTTCTCTCTTCTCTCTGGTTTCTCTCTTCTCTCTCTTTTTTACTCTAAAAAATGAACTAGCCAAAAGTCTTAGACGATTGAGAGGAGGGTTCCTTTTATAGGACGAAGAGAAGGATCGAGAAGATGGTTAAAAAACAAGGGTCAGGATTGAGTCAAGCTGGATTGACTTTGATCCAAGGGCTCACAGTACGCGGTGATTAAAATTCACCTGATTGGTTCAAGAGGGATACACAGGGATTACCAAAGAAAGCATGCAGATCGTTGATAAGTATTGATCCAACGGTTGTAAGTATACGCGATTATATACTCAGTAAAGACACACAAAATGCACCAATCAGCAAGCAACAGGTGTTGATCAATTAGGCGATATAAAACGTGCGTCATAAAATAATTACAACCATACCCTGAATTCTCTGCCGCTTTTGGTTTCTACCCAAAGCAACTTTAAGCTAATAATCCCATTAAACAATAATTGCAGATTGAACCCACAAACTTTTAAAGCTAAGTTTTAATTAATAAAACCTTTATTTAAAATGTTTATAAAATCCCAAAAAGTATTTAAAAATCAAATTTAGGGATTTAAACATACTCAACATATGTACACACATTAATAGGCAATATGACATGTATATGATGCATTCTACTGTGTGTGAGTGTTGGTAATTTGGTCTAGATCACTACAAGATAGATGAATGAAATAGCAAACCAATCTCTGAGGTTCTTTGGTTTCTAGGATAGAAATAATTTTGTCACAATTTCCAAACTAGATGAACACTTATACAATATAGACTCAAGTGAGACAAAATCTCCTTTGAGTCATCTAGAATTCGTAGGGTAACAAAAATAAGAAAAACCAACTCCTATAAAGATTCTATCTACCCAAATCCTAGAAAACAAAAGTACATAACTCAACTATTTACAGTTGAATACCCTATTACATCAGTTGAGAATAACTGTACAAAAACCTGGAATGAATCACTAAGATCAAGCGGTTTTAACATATATACAAATATTCATAGAGACTCAAATTTCTCCCACATATTGTCTCAAATGGACAAAGGGAAAAAAACTTGGATAAATAGCAAAGATATTACTCAGCACAAACCGTACCAATAGATTTACGCAAGGAAATGAATCTATTATAATCTAGAGGTTTGGTAAACATATCTGCGAGTTGCAAATCAGTAGGAAGATAATTGATTTCTAATTCCTTAGTTTCAACCAATTCGCGTATAAAGTGATGTCTTATTTTTATGTGCTTTGTTCGCGAGTGTTGAACAGGGTTTTTAGAAATATTAATTGCACTTTGATTATCACAATAGAGATGCAATTGATTTTCTTGAATACCATAATCACTTAGCATATGTTTAAGCCACAGTAATTGAGCACAACGGCTGCCAGCGGCTATGCATTCAGATTCAGCTGTTGAGAGTGATGTGCAGTTTTGTTTCTTACTACTCCATCCTACCAAGTTATTACCTATATAATAACATGCTCCTGATGTGCTTTTACTATCATCAGTACACCCAGCCCAGTCAGCATCAGTGTACCCAATTATAGTGCTTGGTGTGTCACTAGTGTACCAAAGTCCTAGATTTAGAGTGCCTTTAACATATTTAATGATACGTTTAACAGAATTCAGATGGCTCTCTTTAGGATTATTTTGATAACGAGCATATACACACAGCATACATAATATTAGGACGCGAGGCAGTAAGGTATAGCAAGGTTCCTATCATACTACGATATAGAGTAGGATCTATGGATTTTCCAGTTTCATCTTTAGAAAGTTTTATCGTAGTACTCATGGGTGTTCTAGCATCTTTAGCACTCTTAAGGCCAAATTTCTTTACTATCTCTAAAGCGTATTTAGATTGCGATACAAATAATCCTTCTGAATTTTGTTTGACCTGGAGACCTAAGAAAAATTGCAACTCCCCCATAAGAGACATTTTAAATTCCTTATGCATAATTTCAGAGAAGGATTTTACTTCTGAGGGAGAAGTTGATCCAAAGATAATATCGTCAACATAAACTTGAGCAATAATGATGTGTTTGTTAAAATGTTTGACAAAAAGGGTTTGATCATTTCCACCTCTTTTGAAACCTTTATCTAAGAGGAAACTGGAAAGACGCTCATACCAAGCTCTAGGAGCTTGTTTAAGGCCATATAAAGACTTCTTAAGACGAAATACATGATTTGGATATTGAGGGTCAATGAACCCTTTAGGTTGTTTTACATAGGTCTCTTCAGTCAATATTCCATTAAGGAATGCAGATTTAACATCCATTTGGTAAAGTGTAAAGTGCATGTGGCAAGCTATAGCAAAGAGCAGACGAACAAATTCTAAATGAGTAACAGGAGAAAAAGTCTCGTTAAAATCTATTCCTTCAATTTGAGAGTATCCTTGAGCAACTAATCTAGCTTTATTTCTAATTATTATCCCACTTTCATCAGACTTATTTTTAAAAATCCAACGTGTGCCAATAACCTTTTTGTGATCAAGACAAGGAACAAGATACCAAACATCATGAATGACAATTGAAGAAGCTCTTCCTGCATAGCAGAAATCCAGTGACAGTCATTCAATGCCTCATTTAAATTCTTTGGTTCCACTGGGGAAACAAAACATGCATAATGTACATAGTTTCTTAGTTAGGATCTTGTACGCACTGGCTCGCTAGGGTTACCAACTACGTTATTTATGGGATGATCTTTAGAAACCTAGTTAGGTACTTCAGGTATCTCAATTGGTAATGAATTATCTATTTCAGAAGAGTCATTTTCTAAAACATTACTCTTCCTCAATAGTTGTTTCACGAGTCTTACTCTCTACATTAGTGTCACTCACAATTACATTTATGGATTCCATCAAGGTTTTAGTGCGAAGATTATACACTCTATATGCTCTACTGTTAGGCGAGTATCCTAGAAATATAGGTTTATCTCCCCGACTCTCAAATTTGGACAAGTGTTCCCTATCTTTGCAAACATAACAAGTGCTACCAAAGGTTCTAAGGTACTTAAGATTAGGCTTTTTATTATACCAAAGTTCGTAAGGAGTCTGTTTGGAATTCTTTCTAAGATAGACCCTATATATGATGTGACACGCAATACGAATAGATTCTACCCAAAAGTATTTAGGCAAATTTTTGGCATGTAACATAACACGTGCCATCTCTTGAAGAGTACGATTCTTTCTCTCGGAAATTCCATTTTGTTGAGGAGTCTTAGGAGCACTAAACTCATGTTTGTAACCATTATAGTCACAATACTCTATTATACCAGTATCTTTGAATTCTCCTCCTCTGTCACTACGGATTCTATTTACTTGAGTGTCCTTTTCATTTTCAATCCGAAGAAGTATTTTTAGGAAAGTTTGAAAAGTGTCAGACTTTTGTTTTAAAAAGGCTACCCAAGTAAATCTGGTGAAGTCATCAACTATAACTAAAATATAACTGTATCCATAGAGACTAACAGTTTGGGAGGGACCCATTAGGTCCATATGGATGAGCTCCAAGGGATTAGAGGTAAGAATATCATTAACTTTCTTATGAGGTGCCTTAGCAATTTTACCTTCATGACAGGAACCACAGACAATGTTAGGAATGGGTTTGATTTTAGGAACTCCTCTAACTATTTCCTGAGAGGTCAGTCTACTAAGATTATCATAATTTATATGACCCATTCTGTTATGCCATATCTCGTTGTCATCCATTCTAGCAACATTACAGGTTTCAAAATTGTTCATGATAGCATAGCAATTGTCAGGAGTCCTGAATCCTGTAATTATGCATTAACCTTTTTCATTTAAAATTTTTCAATTGTTCTTTGAAAAGGTAACAGTATGATCTGAGTCACAAAATTGCGAGATACTAAGTAGATTGGCCTTAAGACCTTTAACTAGGAGGACATTTTCAAGAACAGGAAGTCCATCTTCTTGGAGAGTTCCTTTGCCTATGATTTGAGATGATACTCCTCACCAAAAATGACTTTTCCACCAGCAAAGCTGGTTTTGTTCAAAAGTTTAGTATCATCCCCAGTCATGTGCTTAGAACATCCAGAGTCTAAATACCAACCAGATGATGTGTACTCAACTTTTAAAGCAGTAACAACAATATTACACTTCATCTGGGGTAATAGATCATCTTTTCTAACCCAAATTGCTCTAGTTTTCATTTTGCGTCTATTAGCACTCAATTGATAAAATTTGCGAGCATTCGATTTTTGTTGAAAAATGTTTTGCGCATGATTTTGAATTTAATGAAAAACATAAGCATCTGGTTTAGGAAAGTGCTTAGGAATCCTTCTAGGAAATGTTCTTTTAGGTTTGGTCTTTCTCTTTCTATAATTACAGTTTTTATCTGGTTGTCTAGGAAGTATATAATTGTTGTGGCTCCTCCTTGAATAGTTAAAATTCTGATAGATAGGAGGATTACAGACAGGTTTCACTACTCTCCTAGCATAACAACCATCAAAAGAGTGACCGTATATGTCGCAATAGGAGCAATAAAGATTGCTCAAAATTGGGGTCTCCTTAGGAAAGTCTCTAAACAAAGGTTTTGAGGAATCTTGAGGTTGAACTCTATTCCTAGGTAGTACAGGTTTGAATGTAGATTCACTCTTCCTAATAGAGGGGCAGACGTATTTAGCCTTAGGTGAACATACACGTTTAGAGCAACTTGATTCCCCAATGTTAAAATTTTGATGTTTTGAATCAAACTCAGTTTTTAGGGAATGAAAATCTGGGCATGTTTCAATAGGTCTTTTACCTCCTGACACAAACTTGATAGGTTCAGACAATTTTGTTTATGTCTTCAAATTGGGGAAAAATCCTATTCCAGTTCGATCATCAGAATTGGTTTTAGAATCAGCAACAAATTCATCAAAACAGTTTGAATTATTTTCAAATTTTGTAATTTTTTTGAAAATAGTTGTCGTATTCTCTTTAGTTTGTTCCAATTCTAACAATGTCCCTTTGTATTTTTTCTCCAGAGTTTCATTTGTTTCAGTCAAATTTCTGAGTTTTTCATCAAACATTTTGATTTCACTTTCATGAGATAAACATTGGGTAGTATACTCTTCAGCATTCAGCTTCACCATCAAGCTTAGATCTTCCAACTTTTTGGTAAGATCTTTCACAATTTTTTCTAGTCTAGTGCTTTTCTTGAGAGTTTTAGCATAAAGTGTGTGAATATCTGGGAGGTCTTCATTGTCCGAGTCACTAAGTGTAGTGTGTGAACTGACCCCTAAGGCTTCATTCTTTGAACTCACACACCCATTGACATCGTCATTGTTGCTTTCCCTTTGACTCACACACCCCGAAGAAGAGATAGCAATATTCTCAGTAATCAAAGCATCTAAACCAGTAACAGTAATATTCAAAATATCAGACATAGAATTACTAGATTCATCCTCACTAACAAGCACAAGCATATCATCATTATAGATAATCTTGGCAAAGAAAGACATGCAAGGGTCAAAAACATCAGATGACTCAGGTTCCTCATTTTCAGAGTCAATTGAATCATCCCATGTTTTGCAAATGTTGGCTCTAGTGTGTGTTGTTTTGAGTGTTCAAGTTAACTCTACAGTCTTGTGCAATGTGTCCTAGTTTACCACATCTATAGCATTCAGTCTTCTTAAGGTCTCTGTTAGGTCTAATGTGAGAGTCCTTGTGATTTTTGTCATGGCTTTTCTCATGAGGTCTGTGATTAAAGGGAGTTGGATAATTTGACTTGCCTTATTTATTTATCATATTGTTCCTAAACTTAATGATTTTCTTAAACTGTTTTGACATTAGGGCAATATGATTGTCCAAGCTCTCTATATTTCATTCCTCATCAGAGTCATCATTGGAAGTATTAAACTCAGGCTTAATCAATTTATAAGAGAAGCTTAGATTGGAACTAGTATGTTTCTTATGGGACTGGGCCAATTATTTCTTAAATTCCAGTTCCATTTCCACAGTTCTTAATTTACTACTGAGTAGTTCAGGAGTGAGATTAATATCACACATTTCCTCAATAGCATATCTTTTGTTATCAAATTTCTGTGGTAATGATCTCAGAATTTTAGATACAATTTCTTGTCTGTCATAAGTTATCCCATTAGCATGCAGTTTTATCACAATATCAGTCAGGTTCATATAGAAGTCATCAAATGACTCAGTCTCAGACATAATTAAGGAATTATACTATTGAATAAGCATTTGAGTTTTAGCAGCCTTAACTCTAGTGTCACCTTCATGAGCAGTAACCAAAGTGTCCCAAGCTTCCTTAGAAGTGGTACAAAATGAGATTCTTTTGAACTCATGTTCATTTATGGACATAAATATGGCATTCTTTCCTTTGTTATTATTTCGGGAAACTTGTTTCTCTTCTTGAGTGAACTCACTTAATACTTTCTTAACCCTCTCATTACTTCCTTCAGTGGCTGGTTTTGTAGGAAAAATGTAACCATTTTCAAAAATGTCCCAGACATCATCTCCCTGAGTTCCTTGAATGAAAGCAATCATTCTTACTTTCCAGTAAGCAAAATTGGTTCCATCAAATATAGGAGGTGTGGTCAAGTTACCAAATCTTTCATTTATCTCGTCCATATTTGATTTTCAGAAAACAATTTCAGAAACACAGGATCTCTTTAAAAGAAGTTTACCAAGCTTTGATACCAATTGGAAGTATGTTACTAAAGCCGTTTATTAAAAATAAACTATTTAAGTAACTCCGAACACTTTTTTGAAGAAACTCTTTTCTTAAAAACCAAAACTATTTGAACACAAGATGTGTTTAATAAAACAGTATGTACGAGATCTATTCAAGATTTGACTAACAGGTTTATAAAATAGTTTAAACAAACTTTAAACTCACCACAACCAAGAATGAGATGAGAAGATGTAGGAAGATTAAGTTCACGATTTTTTACGTGGTAAAACCTCACCAACTGAGGTAACATCCACGACTCCCTCTACGGAGTAAACTAAAAATCCACTAAAACAAATTTACCAGTTACAAACTATACAACTAACATGCACACAACTCAGACCTATATAAGTTTAGGAATGTACCCCTAGTATCGTATCCTTCTAACTTCTCTGCAGTTCTGATTGTTGATGTTGTTCTCTCAGTTTGTTAACTTCTGATTTGTTCCAGCACTTTACGTCGACTCTTGTTCACAAGATCTTATTACCAACACTTTTCATGTGGTAGGGTGAAGGTGTTTGTGGAGGTTCTCTCTAACACATGCATGCACACACACACACTTATTAAGTATAAACAGTCCTAACAAATTACATATAAGACTATATGCAGTGATTTTTTTTTCTCTCTTCTCATAAAACTTTAACCCTTTTTGACCTTTAAATCAATCCCAGAATCCACGAATATCTTGCTCAGAAGACGTATCAAGATCTTAATCAATCTCAGGGTTTTGAAAAGATCTTTGAGATTGAAAACCTCCAAGTGTGATTCCAAACTAGGTCAAAGGTTTAGTTTTAAGAGAACTAGAAACAGAAAACATTTATTGTTGATTTAAAGATAAAAACGATTTTCAGAAAAGAATCAACAATATATTTCTCAAGATGAGAAATAAACCATGTAAATCTAAGTGTGATATAACATGCAGAACATAGATCTGAAATTTCTATGAAGAAGAAAATAGATCTAAGTAAACAGTTCAAGTTGAGAACAAGATCTAACGAACAAGAGGTTACAGCAACACAACCAACAACACAAATATCTCTCAAAAACTCAAGAACACTCAGGGTAGTGTTTTGGATATGTAGGAGTTTTAGAGGAGTGTTTTGTTTGAAAGAGGCTTGACGAACAAGGATCAGGGTTAGGGATTCTAACTCTCTCTCTCTCTCTGGTTTCTCTCTTCTCTCTGGTTTCTCTCTTCTCTCTCTTTTTTACTCTAAAAAATGAACTGGCCAAAAGTCTTAGACGATTGAGAGGAGGGTTCCTTTTATAGAATGAAGAGAAGGATCAAGAAGATGGTTCAAAAACAAGGGTCAGGATTGAGTCAAGATGGATTGACTTTGATCCAAGGGCTCACAGTAGGCGGTGATTAAAATTCACCTGATTGGTTCAAGAGGGATACACAGGGATTACCAAAGAAAGCATGCAGATCATTGATAAGTATTGATCCAACGGTTGTAAGTATACGCGATTATATACTCAGTAAAGAAACACAAAATGCACCAATCAGCAAGCAACAGGTGTTGATCAATTATGCGATATAAAATGCGCATCATAAAATAATTACAACCATACCCTGAATTCTCTGCCGCTTTTGGTTTCTACCCAAAGCAACTTTAAGCTAATAATCCCATTAAACCATAATTGTAGATTGAACCCACAAACTTTTAAAACTAAGTTTTAATTAATAAAACCTTTATTAAAAAATGTTTATAAAATCCCAAAAAGTATTTAAAAATCAAATTTAGGGATTTAAACATACTCAACATATGTACACACATTAATAGGCAATATGACATGTATATGATGCATTCTACTGCGTGTGAGTGTTGGTAATTTGGTCTAGATCACTACAAGCTAGATGAAAAAAATAGCAAACCAATCTCTGAGGTTCTTTGGTTTCTAGGATAGACATAATTTTGTCCTAATTTCCAAACTAGATGAACACTTATACAATATAGACTCAAGTGAGTCAAGAGTATAAGGGCTTCACACGGTGTTCGAGAAGGGGACCTATCCCTCAAAGAAATCATAGAACCCATTTGGGATCTCAGAAGGAAATTCAAGCCCAATTGGAGTGGACCCTACATTATAAAGAAGATCTTGTCTAGAGGTGCTTCCATGCTCACCGAATTAGATGGGGAAGAGATGGGCCGTCCAGTCAACTTGGACCGTCTCAAGAAGTTCTACCCCTAGTCCAAAATCTCGGCGCGCTACGAATCTTCTCATCTCCCTTCTATTCTAAAAAAAAAACTCTTCATTTCCCCTTACCCAGAACTACGTGGGCCTGATCTTCTGCAAAAATCATTTTCAAACAAATTAAAACCTTTCAAAAACCCCAGAGGTACGTAGGCAACTCATACACCTTACATGAGAACGACCCGTTTCTTTTTCAAAAAATACTATTCTTTTCTTACCTCCGAGAATGACAGTCAATCCCAACATATATTTGAACAAAAGGATTATGTATGCCTTAGCGATCAGTATAGATAATTCAAATAACACAAACTCATCAAAGGCACTGCTGGATGATCAGAAACTTGTTTATTTCCTTAATAAGAAATTGCGGTACAAATTACATAAGAAAAGGAACGGATAACTCCCTTCCCCCCACCTTCTAGAAAGCCATAATAAAATCCCCACATTTATCCCTCATTACACAATAAACTCTCCAGCAGTCCTACCCATAGCTACCAGAGGAGCCTGTTTCATCATCATCATTTTCATCCTAGGGTCCCCAAGTTTCCTCTGCCTGAACAGAGTGTCGCAGACACTCCATGGACCGATAGGCTCAAACCAGCTTCGAAAATACCACAACACCTCCTTCCATGGTGTCAAAAGAAACAAACCACTTTTGTCCAGTCTCCATTTCCAACATCTTGCTAACTACTTTCCTCCACAACCGCTTCATATAATCCCCAGGGATATGCTAAACTCTCCCAATAGACTGAGAGGGACGGGTCAACGGACACCGATTCTCCCACAGAGAGCCAAGCAACAGACGCAGGTGCTCGGTCAAATCCTCTACCGGAAAGAAATTTCATGTCTGAGGTGGCACGACCTGTGCCCAGCCAAATTGGTGCAGAAGCCGCCAAGGGAAATAGAAAGAGGTCTGTCTGAGACCAACCAACCGCACATACGGGTATTCTCCTTGCTCCAGAATAGGCAGCAAATGTCCCCACCAAGGCACTAACCAATACAAATTCCGAGCCCCATGCTCCACAAACCAATTCTCCTAGCTTGCAATATCCAGGCCAACAGAGAAAAAGTGATGCGAAAAGAAGTTGGGTACAACCGACAAAGGATATTCTGGAAGAGTCACCAGGCGGAGTCTTTCAGACAACCACAATAATAGCATCACGGGGCTACCCTGCAAGAAGTCAGAACGACCTTCTCGCCAGGCATCCAAACCATTCAGGGTCTCCGCCAGTATCACCATCGTAGGATTGCGACGATATGACATCCATGAAGTAATGGCTACAAGTTGCGAATCCACCAGCAGTTCCCCAGTCACCAGCAGTAATTTTAAAACCAAGCCCAGAGCAACGGCTCCAGCGTATCCAGCATCGCCAGCTTTCTGCAAATACACAGACTCCAACACCATCAGGAGGGAAATCATTCCTCCAGCAACCAGTGATCTAGCTGCCGAAGGCGAAATGTGAAAGAAGCCCAGCCAGCAAATCCCTGGGAGAACGAGAAAATTCAAGTAATGTCGTAGCAACGTTGGGATTTATCCCCAGCATGACAGAAAATTCCTCGTAGGTAGGACAAACTTCATCAAACCCAAGGCGGAATACATGGTCTTTGGGGTACCAAAATTATACCGCCGCCATCAACATGTTCCACTCAATGAGCTGATTGCGCCATAAAGAAACTCGACGCATGTTGAAAGCATCATAGTCGACGTTATAAGAGCACATCGCTTCCAAGGCTTTGAGGTAATTTGCAAAATCAATGCTACCAGGGAGAGCCATCTTGCAAGACTAAGAGATAGTAGGCAAGTAAGTAATAAAGTGAAGGTGTGAGGGAAACAATCCACCCTTACCCTTTTTATACGTGAGAACCCTCACAAGAGACATCATCCCTACAGTAATCAGAGGGAATCCTACCCCACAAAAGTACCAAAGGCTGAAGAGGGCACTAATCAAAGCTTTGGATTGATGGGACTGGACTTGACTTCCGATAGGCAGGACAAGGTGCTTGCCGATCGGCAACCCCCTACTCTTGGAAATTTTCCTTTTTCCTCTTTTGTCAAAATTCAGAAAACTCAAAATAAATTAATATTCTTAATAGAATTTCAAAAATCCCCTTCTTATATTAATAAAAATATCTTTCAAAATTCCCAAAACATCTCTTTTTATGGTCTCAGCAGCAAAGTAAAAAGCGCATGTGCATGCATGCATTCACTCATTCATCATTAACAAAAGATAATAAAGAAATCCTATTTGCATTGCATATATATTTGTTCTCTGTGTTACATCAATTTTGCAGGAAATAAAAGAAAAGCAAAAAATTACGGGACTCAGCCCGAACCCACATTCTCTCTCTCTCTCACCTACCCTCTCTCTAAGAGCTTCCACCCCTGCAACGCGCACTCTTTCCTCTACGGTGAGACGACACATCACCTCTAACCGAGCCTGATTCCTCCCCGGACGAAGCTGACGGCACCAAGTAAGAAGGAACCGGGACTGCATCCCGAATATGGGCAGTCACCGAAGATATCTAGTCTCTGATGTCCCTCAGCCAAGTGGTTGACACCCGAACTTGTTGCAGAGAAAAAGGCAAAAAAATTAGTATCAAAGAGGAATCAAAACAGAAAAAGAACCAAAAAAGAGCAAGAAGGTATACCACAGGATGAAGAACCACCTCGGTCAAATCCAACTCCTTCGGATCCATCGCATGAGGACGGTGAAACATAGGCACCATCCCTCCATCAGCTCGCCGAATGTTATACGAAGGAGTGTGCAATCACACAAAAAGAACCTATGAAGTCATCGCCGCCGCCGCCGCCACCGAACCACCGCCACTGTGACAGGACCCCACCGCCCAACTCGAACTCGGAGGAGTGAAAGGAAAGTCATCATATATGCTGGGCGCCATCAACCAACTCATCACAAAGTACATATAGTCATACGGTGCATCCGTATCAGTATAAAATAGGTAGTACTCGCCGATCATCGCCACGATCCTCGAATCCTCCGGCATCAACCGCTCTCGCCTCATAGACATAGGAGGCTGCACAGGGGGCACCACCACCTCCTCCTCAGTAATCTGCCGAACCACCCACTCCCCGAGATACAAATAATGGCCAAACTCATGCGCCAATAAGCATCGCATCTGCGCATTCACCACGGTCACCCCCATATCCTGAATGGATGTCCCCCAAGGGTAAAAGGTCACATGAAAATCCCCGAGCAAGCATAAGTCAATACAAAATTAGAACATGCCAAAACCAAGACAAAAAAGGAAAGAGTCTTACCCTACCACTGGTCAGGCCATTCAAGACCTGACGCACTGCCTCCAGAGAGAGAGATCCCTTCGACTGCCGATTGGCCTTCCACCATCGATACAATCTGCAGAAGTCCCCAACAGTCTCGTCCTTCAGAGAAATCAACTGGGTATTACAATCAATCACCTCATAGAACCACATCTTCCAAACACTGGAATTCATAATAAAAAAAAAGACGCATAATGAAAATGCGAATGCATGAAAGGAAAATGCGCAAAATTAAAGAAACACCTCGAGGAGATACGTGGCTCCAATAAAAGTTTATTGGCAGCACCGGCTGAATGCATCAAAAGAAAAATAGAGGGTCGCCAAAGTCAGGCTCCCCCAATCATAGAGAGGGATGTTCGAAAACATCCTCAAGTACGGAAAGAACCACAAATGGACGACATCGCCACTCGATGCCACCATGAAGCCTCCCAGCACCAGCAAAATGAATAATCGGGCCATCTTCCTCACCTGCATCCCATCCTCCACATCGATCACCTTACTCAGCAAGACATCCTTCAGCAAGGACAGCCAGATGGAATCTCCAGAGACTATCCTCCCCACGTCATCTAGTTTCGCACACACTGACTCCCGCCTCACCCTTAGAGAACGATCCACCTCTATCTGCCCTCCATCACAATCCAGCCCCAATAGCTGTTGCACGTCTATGGGAGTCACCGTCATCTCCCCAAAGTCGAAATGGAAGGTGTGGGTAGTGTCCCACCATTTCTCCACCAAAGCGCACAAGACGGTTGTTGATCGAGGCGTCTCATCTAACGCAGACGCCAACCTCCCAAATCTGCTGATGATACCACCCAATGCACCACGGGTAGAAGATGCTCCCAGACATCCTTAAGCCCCGTCGTCCCATGGGCACGCATGTTCTTCAAAGAGATATCAAACCGCCAAAAGGATAAACCTTGTCAAAATTCAAATAAGGAAAAATCATCAAAAAAAGAGAGAGGAATTCCAAAAGTCAGGTTACTTACATAACCTCCAGGGCTCACCACCTTAGAAGACCGATGACACGACGGATCTCGTATAAAAGTTTTCTCATCCGCAACCGACTCGAATGCATCAAAGGAGTTCTCACTCCCCAAAGAAAGAGGCGCCCTAGCCCTTCACTCCACGTTCGCCCAGTCATCGATAGTCAACCATTCCCTATGCGATGTAGTGCTCATAAAGGAGGCCATTTATAAGAGATCGGAATGCTAGAACGATTTGCAGAGGAAAATCGCAGAGAGAAAGAAAGCAAAAAGCTGTGAAAAATGAAGGGAATTCGCCCTCTTTATATAGGATGCCAAGCGTCATGCTGATCGGCATCGACCCCCCACCCACCGATCGGCACTGTCTTCTTACCTTCTCGAGGCAGTCCAAAAGTCCATGACACTGCCGAATGGAACCCTGCACCATGCCGACCGGCACCCTCTTGAAATTTCGTACAAAAATTCCCAGATAATACCAAAAAATTCCTAAAAATCCCAGGAAGGATTTAGAAGATTTTTACCATGAAAATTTTGTACTCCCACAAGCGAAACCCCCATTTTCCTAGTGAAACTCTCAAAAAACCCAAGTGAAACTCCTCCCGACGACGTCCTCAGAGGATCTCTAAAGGTCTCAAACCTCCTCGAGCAATACGTCCAATACCTGGACCACCTAATCACTTCCCTAGTGATGTTTATAACATCAAACTCACCTCTCCTCCGCAGATCTTCCCCTACAATCAGCTCCCCGACTCAAAACATCGTCGTGAGGTAATTTCCCCAACGAAACTCCAGAAAGTCATTTTCAAAGTCTCCAAATGACACACTATATTTTCCCCAACTCATTCACTAGTGGAACCCAAAATCCAATCTTCATGCTCTCTTAGGTCAGAATTGACCTCGGTCTTGGATAGTCACCATAGTTAGGTCAGAATTTACCTCGGTCTTAGATCGTCACCATAGTTAGGTCAGAATTGACCTTGGTCCTCGGTCGTCACCTCTCTTAGGTCATAATTGACCTCGGTCTTGGATCGTCACCATAGTTAGTTCAGAATTGACCTCGTGTAATACCCCGTAATTTTAATGACTTTTAAAATTATTATATTTCAAATTAATGAATTAATTGGAATTTATTATTAATTAATTCATTTGGGTTTTATCCGAATTGTGGATATTAAAATGGATGATTCTGAATATTACTTAAAGATATTTAAGTAATATATGAATGTGATGATATTGATATTGCTGTGAGTTATTAATTCAGAATTTTGAATTTTTAGTCGGACGCGGTATGGGACGTGTCGGGACTAATTTATTAAATTAAAAAAGGAAATTTATTTTCTATTGACCTTATAGTCATTTTGACTGCGTCATTGCATCCGAAAGGGTTGAAATAGTCAGAAAAGTCTATTTGGATGTTGGATTTGGGTCTCGGGTCATTTGGAAATGAAAAGACACCCAAAAAGGGCATTTTTGTTATATTTAGAGGGGGTGAATAGTGATAACGGGTTTTGTCTTATTACAAATATTTGGAGATTAGTTGTACGTGGTTCATTCTTCTCCTCTACACAAAAATTGAGAGTTCACCTTTTGAGAGAGAGTGAAAGGATGCTTGGGAGAAGAGAAGCTTTTGCTTGGAAAGGAGGAGAACCAAAGGTCAAAGGTCATCACCACCAACCACCACCGGAGAAGGGGAGAACCACTAGTGATACACCATCCCAAAGGATCATATCTTCATTAGAGGCAAGTATTTGATGATTGTAATCTAAGTTTGTATATTGTCCATGTTAGGATAGTTATAAAAAAAATGAGATTTTACATGTTTGGAAGATGAAAAGATAAAGTTTTTAATGGATTTCTGGATAATGGACTTATATAGGAATCAAACTCATGTTCTAGGTAGATAGTAATCCACGAAATAATCACAAATCTGTTGAGGAAATTATGAGAATCATTGGTGTGTTCTTGAAGATATCATGTATATAATTTTATGAAAAAATAAGATAAATATATGCTCTTAATTCAAACTCTTAATGATGGGATGTTGAGAATGATTTATAACGTGCTAGGTGTTAATGGGTATTGATGATGAGATGTTGGGTGATGAATCTTAGAGGTTTTTAGGTTCAAAAATGGTGAAAAACACAGAATTTTGGGAAAGAAGACGAACAGTGACATCTCGCGTGATCTCGCGCGAAGTCGTTCGAGCGAGATGGCATCTCGCTCGAAGTCACTCGAACGACACGTGGAAGTCGTTCAAATGACAATCATTCTAGTTCGAGCGACAGAGGAAATTTTTGTAGATTTTATCACAGTCCAGTTTTGAGTTGCCGATTTATTGGAGTGAGAGAAATTTCCAAATATTAAATTCAAATAGGAAAGAATTTTGGGAAAAGTATATGAACCTTGGATATAATGGGACTTAGGGAAGATCAGTAAGCCCTAGATAAGAATCGAATTAATGTGATTGGTATTCAAAGGATTAAGAATTATGTAAATTAAATTGGAAGAAATTTCGGTTGCTAGATTCATGTATTGGATTCTAATTTGTATGCATGAGGATTAAGGATAGGTCCAGTAGGGGAGATTTAATATAACACCTGGGTAGCCTTTGGGTTACAATTTGAACTTCAAGGACTAAATTTAAGCACATTATTGATTGCAAAAGGACTAATTGTAGTACAAGCACTTAGTGGTATGGATCCTGGATAGAGATGGTAGTTCAAACCACATTTGGTTAAAAGAGGGGATGAGGATATCCCGATTGCGTATTTGAAGTTGACGAACCTCCATGACCAACAAAGTTAAGTAGTAGTGTATTGGAGGGGTTCCTTGTTTAAATTTCGCTTTGCGAGACGCTCTGCGCATGAACCTTAATGACATTGGGAGTGGAGAGATGTTATAGGATGCGAGGATGTTGGTTTTGTTGTTAATTCATATAGTGTGAATGAAGCACTATAGACTATGAGCCATGTGATGAAGGTATTCAACCCTATGTGACAAAGGATGTGTTTATAAGAGATTAGAAACAATCGGTTATAACCCTAATTAAAGGAGAGTTTAATTCGTGGTAATTCGGGAGATAAAATGAGATGGACCAGTAGGATATTAGTGATTTCTTACTGAATAAATGTTGAGGGAAAAACCTATTTGAACCTTGAGTAATGAGTGAGGCTTGGGGATGATTAAATTTAAAGAGATATAATGCTACGTATGGGAATTATCTAAGGGTAATGTGAGTACCTTGTTGATATTATATTATAGGTATGATAATGCCTATTTGATTGATTTATGATTATATGTATGACATACCTAGCTTACTTGCTATCGACAGGAGGTTTGCGCGTGAGGGCAGTCATATCCTGATGAATCCATGGGATCTTTGATTTGTCGCTCAAGAACATAGGTCTATGAAAGACTTATCGGGGAGTTGATAAGTCCGCTGACTATGGGAACGTAGGTATGTGCGTGGCCCGTGGGTATGAGAACTATGTTCGCCTCCAATTTTTATGTTGTTATTTGTGGTTCGAGGAACCCTTACCGAACCTTTAGTCCCCTATTCGGCGACCAGCGATATTGGGACCTGATAGCAGAGTAATGCATTACAACGCAGTTGTTATATATGTATATATATATATAATGGATTAAATGAATGTATATAGTGGTTAGTTCATTCTACTGTGTGATAATTGTAAATGAAGGTGAATATAGAAAAGAATTGAAGTAAGATAATGGATATTTATTGAAGATCTTAATTCATATTAATGAGAAATGATTCATGTTAATGAGAAACGATTCATACAAATGAGAAATGTATAAGAATGATTATATAATGTATGGTATGGGACATACGGGGTTATGACATGGGAATGGAATCATATTGTGGAATTGGTGAAGAGGAACCATTAACTAGGAGGTCAATAGGAAACGTTAAGTGTGCACTCTAGATGAGAGGTGAGAATAGAAAGTGAGAGTTGGATACTAACATGTACATAATAAATGCTTTATTGCACTTGTTAAATACTTGTTGTTTTCAAAATCATTTTCACAATCGGGCTCTGACTCGTTTCCTTGCATATTTTCTTTTCTATTGTATCTTCTATATCAGGTGTCCAGCAGTAGGGACGCCAAACTTAGCGGATTATGATGAGCTATGGAGCTATGGAATATTTCTTAGACGCCTATCTTCATTTGATTCATGTCTCCCAAAAAGGAATTTAGTTATCTCTTTTCTGTCGGAGTCAAAATAGTCTTGTACTCGTGTCATTTTAATACTTTGGTTATTGTTGGGATTACTGTATTGGATTATTACTTAGGAATGTTTATTCCAATTGCATTTAAATTCTTTTGAGTTATCTGTTCAGTTATTATTGTGATAGGATAAATGTGTAGTGTTATTCGTAAACTAAAGAATGATTTTTCCTGAATTAAAATTTGGAAGTTTTTAACACCAGCTTAATTGGGTATTGGGTGAGTTGTAAATGTTTTCGATAGTGATGCTGAGAATGAGCCAACGGTATATTCTGTTTTAATTTGGTATGGGACTGGCCACCCGGTATTTAATTAGGCGGGGTGTTACAGGTGTAACAACCCGCGTAATTTTGGACTATTTTAATTAATTTCTGGAAAATGGAGGAAAATAAAGTTTTTGATAAAATTATTTTTATTGCTCAAATATGTTGGTTATTATTTTTAAAGGCGAGAGTTTCAAACGGTTTCGAAAACGGAGTTAAAACGGATTTTAAAATGTTTTTAACTCTTGGAGTTGTTTTGACTTCCAACTCTTCATTTATTTGCCTTATTTAAAGGAGTCTTTTGGATTCCAACTCTTCATTTCTTTGCATTATAAAAGGAAGTCGTGGGCAACCCTTTTAACCTACTTTCGGCACAAATTTTGGCGGCAAATATATTTTATATTCCTCTTCTTTTTATTTATATTGTGGCCCTTGAGATTTGTGAGTTCCAACCTTAGATTAGAGGTGTTCTTGGGGCTATTTTGTTGGAGGTTCTTGGAGGAGATTTTGTAGATCTTTTGTGTTGATCTTGAGGATGTGATCATTTCTTTCTCATCATGGTTTGAGGTATGGGGTTTTACACAATATGCTCCTTAAATCTCGCGAGTGTCATTCTCTTTGAATGCTTGTTAATTGAACTCATATTTGAATTGATAAATTCATTGAAATCTGGAAAATAATTATTGAAATTATTTTGATTCATGTGGTATCATTATATTGTTGATGAACACGTTGTCATGAGATTTTAATATGGCACGGAGGTTGGGCACCCGCCAAAATTCCTGTTTCCCGGGCTATGGCTTGATAAAGCATATACGGATGTGGTGAGGCCTGGTGACCCGGTTAAAGTGTTGTTGAGAAATTATATTGATAAATGCTTTGAGATTTGTATTTCGATTTGAATATTTGTACTCGTGTTGTTACGTTTTATTCATCGCTAACATATATTTGTTGAGCATCTTTCTTGTCATATTGTGTACTTCCCCATATTTTCTTTTAGTGGCAGGTTAGCGCGGATTTTGGGGCGCTATGGAGATTGATTTTAGCGAGGATTGTTTGGGAAAGATTTTCATTATTTTGATGTATAGAGATTTGAAGATTTGTATTTATTTTTCGAGTTAGATGTTGTATTTATTCGAGAGACTTGTTGTATTAGAAGAATTGAGATTAGTGGATTTATATTATTGTGGATTTATTTAGATGCTCTATACCTTGTCACTTGTGGATTTGGATTTATTTTATCGCATTAGCGCTCCGTTCGCTCTCCCCGGGGGGACGGGGTGTTACAAATGGTATCAGAGCTTAGGTATACGGCAACCCTCGGGGCTTGGGTTTTGCGTTCATTGCGTGGTTAGCAATTTTTGGAGATAGAAAATTTTCGCTGATATTCGTGATAAGTTTCGAGATTAGAGGTGATGAATTTATTTTTGAGAGACGAGATTATTTTTGGAGATTGTTGGCCTGATTTTTTTTAGAGTTAGGCATTCGGCGAATTTCGAGGGCGAAATTCCATTGTTAGTGGGGAAGTGTAACAACCCGCATAATTTTGGACTATTTTAATTAATTTCTGGAAAATGGAGGAAAATAAAGTTTTTGATAAAATTATTTTTATTGCTCAAATATGTTGGTTATTATTTTTAAAGGCGATAATTTCAAACGGTTTTGAAAACGGAATTAAAACGGATTTTAAAATGATTTTTAAATGTTTTTAACTCTTGGAGTTGTTTTGACTTCCAACTCTTCATTTATTTGCCTTATTTAAAGGAGTCTTTTGGATTCCAACTCTTCATTTCTTTGCATTATAAAAGGAATTCGTGGGCAACCCTTTTAACCTACTTTTGGCACAAATTTTGGCAGCAAATATATTTTATATTCCTCTTCTTTTTATTTATATTTTGGCCCTTGAGATTTGTGAGTTCCAACCTTAGATTAGAGGTGTTCTTGGGGCTATTTTGTTGGAGGTGAAAAACGTTGCTAATGCCGTTTAATATAAAGATTAAACTGTATAAGCAACTCCGAGATGTTTGGTGACAAAACCCTTTTCTTTTGAAAATAAAAATGATAAACAACAAGATATGTTTACAAAAACTTATGTACGAGAATAACCAAGACTATGTAATCAGTTTTAAAACTAAGATAGTTTCAAAAATTCAGCACACTATAGAATGAGATGAGTAGATGAAGATAATCAGCACACACAATTTTTAACGTGGTAAAACCTCTCCCAATAGAGGAAACATCCACGGTGACTTCTAAGTCACAAAAGTAAAAATCCACTAAACACAAATAGCAGTTACAAACAATACAACATACATGCACACAACTCAGCCTATTCTAAGTTTAGGAATATACCCCACTTGGTGTCCTTCTAACTTCTCTTAGATCTGATTGTTGATGATGTTCTTCCAGTTTGATAACTTCTCCTTTGCTTTAGCTTTCCTTGCGTCGACTCAATAATCTTTGATCTTATACCCAACACTTCCAGTGTAGTAGTGTGTCAAGTGTTTGTGATGTGATTCCTATCAACATGCATGAACTCACACACACTTAGTTTTTACAGACAGTCCTAGAAAATTACATATAAAGACTATATGCTGTGATTTTCTTTTCTTTCTTTCTTACAGAACTTGAAACCTTTTTTGACCTTTAATTTATCCCAGATTCCACGGAGATCTTGCTTCAAAATCGGTCAAGATCTTAATCAATCTCTATTTTAAAAATATTTTTGAGATTGAAAATCTCCAAGTGCGAATCCAACTAGGTCAAGGTTAAGTTTCATAAGAACAGAAACCATAAAATATTTACAGATCTTAAATCAACAAATATTTTCTTAAAATGAGAAACAAACATGCAGATCTAGTGAAATATAACATGCAAAGTGTAGATCTACAATTTCTATGAAGAAGAAATACAGATCTTCACAAAAATGTTTAAGTTGGTAATAAGATCACATATCAAGAGGTTACAGCTTCAAATGAACAAACCAGTAACACCACTCTCTCTTAAACACTCAAGGTTGTTGTTGATACCAAAATTAATATGCTGATATCGACGAATCAAAAGAAGACACGTGTCGATCTACGTGGCACAATAGCAACGAGGAGGTTTATTTCCCCGACCAAATCATACTCACTCCGAATAGCAAGTGTACTCCGACCAGCTCATACGCTCCGAGGAACAGATTTCTCCAAGGAACTCAGACCTCTCCGAGGAAACTCTTTAATATCATGAAGCTCAGGCGGTCCGAGCTGCATCTCGGCCACATCATTAATTGCCAGATAATCAACAGTTCAACTATTCATTGAATGCTTATCATTGACGCAGATGCTTAAAGGGCATTAAATGTATCACCCTTTCATATGTATATCATTTAATGTATCACCCTTTCACATGTACAGCCTAAGGGCTATAAATACATTGTATCACCCTCATTCAAAGGGATCGGATTTTCTTGATAGAACTACATATCGAGAACTCCAAAACACTTGGCAATAACAGAAACAGTGGATGTAGGCCATTCTTATAAGGTTGAACCACTTTAAAATTCTTTGTCTCATTTATATTTATCTGTGATTGAATAATTAGAAGCAATCTAATTTTTTACATCAACAGATTGGCGCCGTCTGTGGGAAACGACTGTTGTTATCGTTTTTCACCAAGAATCATTCATCATCAATGGCAGATAACCCAGAATCTAGCAATCGAAACGCTAGAAATGCTGGTAATTCTCCAAATCCATCTGCACCTCCAGATCTGGCTGGAATTATGACGAATCTGGCTCAAGGACAAACCGCCATGCAAGAAACAATGCGGCAACTCATACAAACCCTTCATGGCGGTGCACCTGCACATTCGGGACAGCGAAGTGGTCAGAGGCAAACCTATTTACTTTCTTCACGATCCAGGCGTACAGATGCGTATCGTAATGAAGAATCTGATGATTTCTCTTATCAACCTGGGCGAACTTCAACAATACGGGTCACAAATACTAATCAACGTAGAACTCTCTCTCTAGAGAGACCCAGTACCTTTGAAAGACTGAGCAGAGTATCTCCTTTCAGTCGATTAGGCCCTAGGAGGAATAGGAGTCCACCTAAAATTATGTCAAGGAGTTTGCGATAACCATCAAATCTAAGAGAGGGATCAGCACAATCACGACCAGTTGCTCGTCAAGATAGATCTCAGGAGGCCACTTCAGAACGATCAATTACTCGAACTAATAGGCCCGAGGAAGGAAATGATGCATGGAAAGGGTCCATTCAACGGTTAGAGGATAGATTGGGAGAAATGGCTAAGGCGAAGAATCCCCTACAATGAACTTTTGTTCAAGGGACACCTTTTGTCCAGGCCATTGTGGATTTTTCTACACCATTGAAGTTTAAAGCCCCTGTGGTGACCCCCAAATACGATGGAAATACGGATCCTGTTCTCCATATAGAGCAATATCAAGCAGCTGCCGACATCTATGCTGTCCCCGACAAGATGAGATGTAGAGCATTCTCAGGAACACTCACTGGATCTGCCCAAATATGGTACAACAATCTTCCTCGGGGTAAGATTTCAACTTTCTTTCAATTGGCCGAGTTGTTCATCAGCAATTTCTGTTTTGGAGCAAAGCCAGTAAAACGAGTAGCACACTTGTTAAGTGTTAGACAAAAAACTGGTGAGAGTACTAGAGATTACATAACTCGTTTCAATAACGAGAAGCTGGAAGTCATAGATTATGAGGAAAAGACAGCAATCACCGCCTTGATGAGTGGGTTATTGCCTAACAAGTTGTATTACACTTTGGCGAAAGATCCACCTACAACTATGTCAGAGTTGATGGCAAAAGCGACCAAAATCATGAATGCCGAGGAGGCTATGGCTGCGAAGAAGAATATGGATAAAGACACCAAGGTGGAAGTTGACAAAATTAAGAATAAAGAGCATAAGGGAAATGGCAGCGACAAGCATTCCAAGAATAATAAGTCGTCATGGGAAGTCCTAAAGAAATTCGATAAATATACTCCCTTGAAAATGGGTATTAATCATGTCTTGGAAGAAATCAAGAATAACGAGGAAGTAAAGTGGCCAAAGAAACTGCGGTCAGACCCTGACACGAGGAATAGGGAGAAATATTGCGAGTTCCATAAGGATCATGGCCATATGACCAAAAATTGCATAGCCCTCCACAACGAGATCGAAACGCTCATTAGACGAGGAATGTTGTCGAAGTATGTTGATCGGGGAGACGAAAGAAGAAATAATGACTGATCTAGAGAGAGATCTAGATCTCCTCGTCGAGTAGAGGAGAAAAAGAAGAGAGATCATGAAGATGATGCAGAGGATGACCCCGATCTTCCTAAAAGTCCAAGGCAACCAGAATGTGAGGTATTTTCAATACGTTTTGGAACATTCTATTGTAATGTTATTACAGGTGGAGATGCAGGAGGAGGAGATCTTACTGCAGAAAGAAAAGCTTACCTCGGTGAGGCTCAAGCTTGCTCATATATTCAACGGATAAATTTGGCTGAGGATGATCGCCCGAGGAAGATAAACAAAGATAAGCTAGTCATTGGTTTTTCAAAAAACGATCTTGCAGGTGTTCTTTACCCTCACGACGACCCTTTGGTGGTCAAAATGAGGATGAAAGAAGTAATGATTTCAAGGGTTCTGGTAGATAATGGTAGTTCGGCAGACATCATATTCTACTCATGCTTTGACAGTTTGAATTTAAAATTATCTCAATTGGAGCCTTATCACAGACCTCTCCTGGGTTTCACTGGCGAGAAGGTTTTTCCACTTGGGACGATCAAGTTGGATATATTCATTGGAACTTGGCCTGCTTGTCGGACAGAAAGAATACGCTTCTTTGTGATGGATAAGAATGTGCAATCAGCTTACAACATCATCATGGGAAGAGTTGGTTTGAAGAAGTTTGAAGCAATTCCATCTACAGTACATCAGTGCTTAAAATTTCCAACAAATTTTGGAGTGGGAGTTGTGAAAGGTGATCAAAAAGTAGCTCGGGAATACTATTATTCATCCGCCGAGAAAGAGGAGCTTTAAGATTCAAGGAAAAAGACTACTACCTACCAGGTGGATGAAGGTACATAAATTGAAACACTAGATCCTAGAGATGAATCCCATCTTGTAAAAGGATAGGTGGTGGAATCTATAGAAAATGTTATTCTGGACGATGAACACCCTGAACGAACAACTCAGATAGGTTCGTCGTTGGATGCTTCAATAAAACAGGAGTTGATAACTTTCTTGAGAAACAGAAAGAAAACTTTTGCATGGAGTCATGAAGACATGCCAGGAATAGATCCAAACTTCTTATGTCATGAGCTCAATGTGAATAAGGAGATCAAGCCTGTAAAGCAGAGAAGAAGAGTATTTAGTCCCGAGAAGAATCAAGCTATTCAAGAGGAGGTCGAGAAGCTCCAGAAAGCCCAATTCATTGAAGATGTGAAGTATCCAGACTGGTTAGCAAATGTGGTGATGGTAAAGAAGAAAAACAATAAATGAAGAATGTGTGTTGATTTCACCGATCTCAACAAGGCATGCCCAAAGTATCACTTTCCATTGCCCAGAATTGATCAACTAGTAGATGCTACCTCGGGACACGAGCTGCTCAGCTTCATGGATGCTTACTCTGGCTACAACCAGATCAAAATGAAACCTGAAGACAGGGAAAGTACTTCTTTTATTACCCCTAGGGGAACTTATTGTTATAATGTTATGCCTTTTGGTTTGAAAAATGGAGGAGCGACATACCAGCGGCTGATGAACAAGGTTTTTGCCGAACAAATCAATTGCAATATGGAAGTCTATGTCGATGATATGCTGACAAAGAGCAAGAAAGCTGCTGATCATCTAATTGACTTAGCTCAGACCTTTGATCAACTGGATAAATACCAAATGAAGCTCAACCCGACGAAGTGCACATTTGGAGTATGAGAAGGAATGTTCCTCGAGTACATCATCAACCAGCGAGGCATTGAGGCGAATCCAGAAAAGATCAAAGCTCTTTTAGGATTGCGATATCCAACGACGAAGAAAGAGGTGCAGAGTCTTACAGGACAAGTTGCAGCGCTCAACAGATTTGTATCCCGAGCAACTGATAGATGCCTCCCATTCTTCAAAACACTTTGAAAAACTTTCGAGTGGAATGATGAATGTGAAAAAGCCTTTCAAGATTTGAAGAAATATTTGGGAGCACCTCCATTGTTGTCCAGACCAGTAATGGGAGAAAAGTTGTACTTGTACCTGGCGGTATCAGAGAATGCAGTCAGCTCGGCATTAATCAGAATGGAAAATAGAGTCCAGAAGCCAATTTATTACACAAGTAAGGCTTTCCGAGGTGCAGAGATCAGGTACCCAAAGTTGGAAAAATTGGCATTGGCATTAATTGAGGCAAGTAGAAGAATGAGGCCATATTTCCAGGCCCATACCATCGTCGTATATACCGACATGCCATTGAGACAAGCCCTTCATAAGCCAGAAAAATCAGGGAGACTGATGTACTGGGCAATAGAGCTCGGTGAATATGATATTGTGTATGAACCCAAATCATCACTAAAAGGGCAGGCTGTAGCAGATTTTATAGCAGAATTTACTTATCCTGATACCCCCGAGGAGCTAAAGTTGCTCGCTGATCAACCTGTGGATGTTACATGATCAACAAACACGAGCCCAGATCAACTCCGGTTGGTAAAAGGGCGAGTGGATGTTAAAGAATCAACAGACATAAGCTCAAACCAACCCCGGTTGGTAAAAGAGCTTGTGGATGTAGAGAGATCATCAAATTCAAATCCAGACCAACTCCGGTTGGTAAAAGGGCGAGAAGAGATGGTCGACGAGGAGCGAGAAATACCAGGGGATGATGAAAGGAAACAGCAAATATTTCACCGAGGAACTCTGTCAGATAAGAAATTTGAAGACGGGTTACCCATATGGAGATTATATGTCGATGGGTCATCTTGCACGACAGCTTGTGGAGCAGGGATTATTTTGAACACCCCAGACGAGATTGACATGGAATACGCCCTGCGATTCCAATTCAAAGCCTCCAATAATGAGGCTGAGTACGAGGCCATGATAGCGGGTCTTAATTTAGCAAAGATTATGGAAGCGCAACAAGTGATGGTATTCAGTGATTCTCAATTGATTATGAATCAGATGATGGGAACATATGCAGTTAAAGGAGAATTAATGGTCAAGTATCATGCAAAGGTGATGGAATTGTTGGAAGAATTTGATGCCATTCAAGTGATCAGAATACCAAGAATGGAAAATGCACGAGCAGACACACTGGCCCGACTAGCATCAGCTACTCGTACCGAGCTGCGAAGAACGATACCAATTGAAGTATTAGAAAGTCGGAGCATAAATGAAGACCTGACGATGAATATTATTACCCTCGATTTAGGACCATCTTGGATGGATCCCATCAGGGTATACATTGAGGATGGAGAACTACTGGAGGATAAGCTCGCTGCCAAGAAATTGAAGTTTAAAGCTGCTCGGTATGTACTAATTAATGGTGTTTTGTATAAACGAGGAATTATGGCAGGTTTGCAGAGATGTGTACATCCCTCCGAGGTGAAAGAATTGATTGAAGAGATCCATGAAGGGTACTGTGGAGCCCATGTAGAAGGTCGGACACTTTTGCAAAGGGTGATGACGCAAGGATACTACTGGCCGACGATGAGGGCTGATTGTATAGCCTATGCTAAGAGATGTGATAAGTGCCAACGTTTTTCCTCCATCCAACGAACTCCACAAGCATTGTTGACACCCATAACTTCCCCTTGGCCATTTGCCATGTGGGGAATTGATTTAGTTGGACCACTGCCAATGACCCGAGGAAGATTCAAGTACCTCGTCGTCGCAGTGGATTATTTTACTAAGTGGGTAGAAGTTGAGCCCCTTATTGATATGACATACGAGAAGGTGTACCAGTTCGTTTGGAAGAACATCATCTGCCAATATGGTCTCCCTCATGCCTTCATCACAGACCATGGAACACAATTTGATAACGAGAAGTTTGTTGCCTATTGTCATCAGTCAAACATTTTGAAAGTTCATTCAGCACCAGGCCATCCTCAAAGCAATGGGCAGACTGAAGTGACGAACATAACATTACTAAATGGTTTGAAAAAGAGGCTAAAGCTAATTGGATTAATGAGCTACAATCAGTATTGTGGGCGTACTGAACAACTCCCCGAGCAGCAACTGGAGAATCACCATATATGCTGGCATTTGGAAGTGAAGTCGTAATACCGGCCGAGTTGGGTCTTCCAACACACAGAGTGTTGAACTTCAATTCCCCAGTCAGCGACTTGATGAGAAGATTAGATTTGGACATGCTCGAGGAGGTTAGAGAAGAGGCAGCCATTAAGAATGCTGCTTATCAACAGCGAACAGCTCTGTTCTACAACAAGAGGGTCAAAAAATGCGACTTAAAAGAAGGAGATTACGTGCTAAAGAAGGTCATTCAGAAGCACAATAAATTAGAAGCAAACTGGCATGGACCTTACCGAGTTACAGAAGTTGTTCGACCAGGAACTTACCGAATAACAACTCTAGAAGGAGAGGAATTCAAGAATGCATGGAATGCTGAACACCTACGCAAGTATTATCAGTGATGTAAAATGTAAACCAGCTCCATCAATATGAATAAAACGATGATGTTTCACCATCTTCTCTCCTTTATTTGAAAGTTTTTTGGGGAATATTAGTGTACAACACTACGCTGCTCGACAGAAAAAGTGTTTAACACTACGCTGCTCGACAGTAAAAAAAACACGATATTCAGACCCAGACTAACTTCGATTGGTAAAAGGGCGAGAACACCTCATACTCCTTTGGTTAGGAGGCGTACATTAGCTCAGACCAACTCCGGTTGGTAAAAGAGTTAGTGGACATGATAGTTCGAACCCAGACTAACTCCGGTTGGTAAAAGGGTGAGAACACCCCATACTCCTTTGGTTAGGAGGCGTACATTAGCTCAGACCAACTCCGATTGGTAAAAGAGTTAGTGGACATGATAGTTCGAACTCAGACCAACTCCGGTTGGTAAAAGAACGAGAACAAACCATACTCCTTTGGTTAGGAGGCGTACATTAGCTCAGACCAACTCCGGTTGGTAAAAGAGTTAGTGGACATGATAGTTCGAACTCAGACCAACTCCGGTTGGTAAAAGAGTGAGAATAAACCATACTCCTTTGGTTAGGAGGCTGACACTGGCTCAGACCAATTTTGGTAAAAGGGCAAGTGGACATGATAGTTCGAACTCAGATCAACTCCGGTTGGTAAAAGGGCGAGAATAACTTCAACATTCCTAAAAATGCCAATTTCGGTTGGTTAGGAAACAAAATATGCCAACTTATATTGGTCGGAAGGTAAAACTATTCCCGAAAATACAAAATATTCCAAACTGAACCAAGTATGGTTGGTCGGGGATCAAAACCCACTAACTGTAGTTGGTCGACGAGGAGAATTTATCGACCTTGGTTGGTCGGACACATTTTATGAAAAAGATAAAAATAAATTTACCAAGTATGGTTATTCAGTGATAAAAACTCTCACTAACTATAGTTAGTCGACGAGCACAATTTAACAACCTTGGTTGGTTGGAAAAATTTCAAACATTTTTATACTCATTGCTTTATTATTAAGTGATCGAGCAACATTACTGATACTTATAAACTTTTTTATTACCAAGTTGGTCGATGAACCACACAACATTGTTATGCAAGCACAAATATAAAGTGTTTGACAAGTACAAAAGAATAGCAATACAGATTTGCGAACAAAAATGAAAGTCTTTCATTGAATTCAAAATAAATTACACAAATTTATTACATTGATATTAAATTGTGTACTAATTATTACATCAGAATTTCCTATTCTATTAGTTTTTTCCCTTCAGCTTTCGATACAGGTTCCTCGCCAGCAGGCGGATCATTTAAAGTCTGAGGAGAATTAATGAAGTTCAAGTCCTTCAGCATCCTAACGTTCATGACAGAAGGTCGATCCAGAAGATGCTCGGGACGAGATACCTCAAACTGAGAATGTAAACTGTAGTCACCGAGGTAATTCGTAAGTAAGCTCCGACGAATGGCACGAGCTGGGATCCATTCCATGTCCAAATTGAACGGTGGCACAGGCAATTCAAGTACCCCAGGATCATAATAATCCCATAAATAATGTCCCTGTTTGAGTTTCAACACACATAAGGCATTCAGCCAGCCTTGTTTGTAGCCCTCATTATTGGCATTCTGGATACGAGCATCTAAATGGAATAGTGCCTCGTTGTATCCAGCCATCCAGAACTCCCTGGGCTGTTTGTGGAATTGAAATGTTAACCTTTCAAGCTTTTCGTGAAGACTCTGGATGAAAAGTTCATTATTCTCCAACATTGATTTCTTTGAAGAGAGTTGTTGTTCTAGTTCTCTCACTTTCTTGGACAGATCAGATAAGGCTTCATTTTTTGCAATAAATTGGAATGCTTGGTTTTCCAATGATGATTGAGTACGAGCTTCTTCAACAGTACGACGAAGAGTTCTTGCTCGACCCCGAGTAGGTGGAGTACTTTGTTCCTTGACAAGATCCTGAGCAACTCTTCCTCGAGAACCTCTTCCTCGTCCCCGATTAGCAGTAGAAGTACCCGACCTTCTCAAGGTATCCAATTCTTACCTTACTTTGGCATTCTCAACCTCTAAAAATGAAAATCCCTCGTCAGTCACTGGGATTACAGCTGTTGAAGAAGAAGTTGCAGACTTATACTGTGCTAGCTCTTTCTGCAAATTATTATTCTCTTGCTCCAGCAGCTAGGCAATCTGTCTACATGATTCAAATTCACCCCTTAGGGTTCTCTCCCTGACATCGTACCCAGCAAGGATCTTTTTGTGTCCTGTCTCGGCAGAAAGCTGTTGATACCTCTTCTCATACCCCTCATGCAACAGGGCAGTTGATTCTTTTATTGCTGCTGAAGTTCATCGAGAGTACCTTGCAGGTCTTTAATCATTTCGTAATAAGCCAAATTGTTGGCCACAACTCGGTCAAGTAAGCCTTTCAGGTACTGATAAGCTTCAACTGCTTGCTTTGAAGCATCATGACCAAGGATGTCGACAACTTCTGATGCACTCAGTTCTGTGTGACCAGCCTTATAATATTCATGACATTGCTGCATCAGCTTTGTGTCATTAGCAGACATCAGATCCATCCTGGCCATAAACTAACAGAGAAGGAAAAAGTAATCATCAAAAAGAAGATCAAGACAAGAGTTAATAAAAGAAGCAGACAGAACATCAACAACGTAGAGGAACAAAAAGGTGATTTTTATTACATCATCAAAAGAAGTACAACGTTGAGAATACAGAGTACAAGTAAAACAAAATAAAATACCGAACAACTTCACACCTTTTCCTTGTCCCCCAAGACTTTCTCGGGAGGCTGGGACGAGGAGCTCGGTTGCTCGGTGGGAACAATAATTTGGTCGGCAGAAGTTGGGACTTGTTCAGAAGGAGTAGGCAAAGACGAAATCTCCTCGGTGGCTGTCTGATTGGGTTGTGAAGCAAGGACTAGCTCACCCACTGTCATTGAAGATTCCTCGGATGCAGCTTCGTCTTCTTCCTCATCTTCAATTCTAGGAGGGGGGCCAGGAAGATGTTGTTGAAATAGCTCAGAATCCTCGTTGACCTTCAATTCTTGTAGGGCAGCAACCCAACCATCTCGGAAGTATTTCAAACTCCCATACTGCACCTGAGCCATCATTGTTGCTACCCCCCTGTCCCATCCTTTATCCCAACCAGTACGAAAAGATTTTTTCACAGCCACTTTTCTTTTCATTTTCTCCGAGGAGAGCTTCTCGGATAGAAGATCCTCGGTGGCTTTCAACTTGACCTCTACCTCCTCCTTCTGGCGATTTACTTCTCGCAGAACGGTTAGCTCTTCCTCAGCCGATTTCAACTTATTTTCAAGCTCCCCAAAGCTTGTGAGCTTCTCGGCATATTTTTTATTCTCTCTCTCCAGGTCTTTCACCTTATTTCCCAACTGCACTTTCTCTGCCTCGGCTGCAGTCAATTTCTTCTCCCAATTACCCCTATCCTCGTCATATTTTTTACGGGAATCCTTCAAAGATTGGGCCAAACTCTGTAAAGCATCCTCTACTCCAGACGAGGAACTAGAAGCCTTGATCGCTTCATCTTTCTTCACTATGGTGTTAAAGGAACTCACCAGCTGAAAAAGGAAATAATAATAAGTCATTGCAGAGATATATGTATTGATGGAAAGAAAGAAAAATTCAGGATAAAGAGAAACTTACTGAAGCAATGTGACGAGTAGCTAGGGATGTCAGCATATCCCTAGACATGTTTTCCTCAATTCCTTGGACTTCAGTAATGGTCCAAGTCTTTACCGAGCTCATTGCAGAACTCGAGGGAATAATGGTTAGAACACCAGCTCCACTAGCTTGGAGTTGGGGAATGGTTTCAGAAAAACTAACCGAGGAGGATTTCTTCAATCTCCTCGGTGGCACTTCAATAGTTTCAACCAAAGAAGAGCTTTTGGTTGGGAGGATGGTGATAAATTCCACAGGTGCATCCTTCTTGCTCGGAGCCACTGGGGACTTCTCTGTAGCCTTCTGAGGAGCAACAGAAGGGGTGGCATCTACTTTCTTTGTCCCCTTTTGGACATCAGCCTTGTTTCTTTTTCCATCTCCAGCAGAGGAAGTCTCCTCAAAGATGGCAGGAACTCTTCTTTTACCCATTTTCTGACTCAAAGGAATATGAGAGTCTGGTGAAGAATCCTCAGAAGCTGGCAATGGTTCACTAATGCTGACCATAGGACGAGCAGTAAAGGATGATGTATAGCTCCTGTACTGCAACAAGTATGAAGCAGACCTGACGTGCTCGTCTGCAACTTTCTGATGCAAACTCCAGATATGTTTCAAATGCTTGATATTAACTTCTGATTCTTTTGGAGTTTTTCTTTTACTGTCAACTGCAAACAAATACATAGTGAAATATCAGTCATACATTTTATCAAACATAATGAAATCATAGTTTCATAAATAACATAAAATGAAAATAACCTATCCCATTGCTATATGGGGGGCATCTGGGACCTTCATATACTTCGTCTCCTACCAAAGGGGCGTGTTGCCAATTTTTGATAACTACCCCATGTTCAAAATAATCCCTATTAGCATCAGGGAGGTTGACTACTAAGGCCCTATTCAAAAATCTAGTTTTTAAATAATAAACATTGTCTAGAACAGCCCATCTATAACAATACATAATCTCAAGAATTCCTATACGAGTTCCATGAGTTTGATTTAACCTATGCACCCCATTAACTATTCTCCATGTGTTGGGGGCTATTTTTGCAGGAACAACATCGAAATAATGACAGAACTCTAAGCACAAAGGGTTTGGTGGAAAAGAAAATCCACATTCAGCAATAAAGAGGCTCGGGAACCAATGTCCCTCAGCCAAACGAAAGTAATTTGAAGGCTCAGAAAGATCTTCCAAAATTACCCAAGATGGAATAGAAAAATCAGAACGGAATTTCTCAAGAGATTCAATAACATAAACCATGGCGAATAAAAGAAATGAAGAAGAAGGAAGAAGATCTTACAGGAAAAAGGGAGATCTATTGACAACGAACGAAGAAAAGGATGAACACACAAGAGAGAGAAAGAATATGGAAAACTCGAAAGCAGAAATTGGAAAAGGTAGAAGACGATGGGATTGCCTATGAAGATTAAATACTTTGCCTCGGGAAATGGCGAAAGAAATGATTACAAAAAGGAAACTATTACGCTACCGGCGGCTAAAAGGACAAAAAGTGCACGAAGATCGAAGCGCTTATAAAAATTCAAAAAAGGCAGATTTTGCGTAAAAGGAGAAAATGCTCCTAAAGACCAGGAAGGTCATTTAATATTGCCATATACCGAGAAAGAATATTCCATACTCCTCAAAGTTCGAAATATGAAACATTGGGGGCTTCTGTTGATACCAAAATTAATATGCTGATATCGACGAATCAGAAGAAGACACGTGTCAATCTACGTGGCACAATAGCAACGAGGAGGTTTATTTCCCCGACCAAATCATACTCACTCCGAATAGCAAGCGTACTCCGACCAGCTCATACGCTCCGAGGAACAGATTTCTCCGAGGAACTCAGACCTCTCCGAGGAAACTCTTTAATATCATGAAGCTCAGGCGGTCCGAGCATCTAAGGCGGTCCGAGCTGCATCTCGGCCACATCATTAATTGCCAGATAATCAACAGTTCAACTATTCATTAAATGCTTATCATTGACGCACACGCTTAAAGGGCATTAAATGTATCACCCTTTCATATGTATATCTTTTAATGTATCACCCTTTCACATGTACAGCCTAAGGGCTATAAATACATTGTATCACCCTCATTCAAAGGGACCGGATTTTCTTGATAGAACTACATATCGAGAACTCCAAAACACTTGGCAATAACAGAAACAGTGGACGTAGGCCATTCTTATAAGGCTGAACCACTTTAAAATTCTTTGTCTCATTTATATTTATCTGTGATTGAATAATTAGAAGCAATCTAATTTTTTACATCAACAGTTGTGTTTGGGGTTTTTAATATACGAAGGTTTGAATCAGATTTGAAGTGTTTAGGGTTAGGGTTAGGGTTTGGCTAACACAGTTTCCCTTTCTCTCTCTTCTCTCTTTTCTTTTCTCTCTTCTCTCTCACTTCTCTCTTCTCTCTATTTTTTTTTTCTCTCAAAAATGACGACTGCCAAAAGTCTTGAAAGGTTAAGAATTAGTGGGCTTATATAGGAGTGGAGGAAGGTTCTGGATTGTCGAAGGCAATCAAGGGCTGAGATTAGGTCTTCCTAATATTGACTAGATCCAACGGTGTAAATGTAGCGGTGGTTAAACTGAATGTGATTGGTCCAAAGTGATAGCACATGGATAGACTTAAAATGCATGCAGGCCATAGATAAGGTTTGATCTAACGATCAGTAAACCACCAGGCAACCCTCTCACATAACAAACACAAATGAGTTAACAGGAGCATGACACGTGTTGGCACTTAATTGGCTTGCAAACGCGCGTCAAAAGAAATTACAGGCAAGACCCTAGAGTCTCTAGCGTATTTACATTCTACCCAATCAAACATTCCAATGAAAAATGAATTTTTCAAAATAGCATTTTAACCCCACAAAGTTTATAATCAAACTTTTATTAATGAAAACATTATTTTAAAAATGTTTAAAAATTCCCAAAAAATTATTAAAACATCATTTTAAGGGGAATTTAATCACACAAACAATATGATCAATATATACACATGTATGCACTTCTAATGTGTGTAGTGTGATTCAATTTATACCTTCTTGGATCATTGAAGAGGATTAGAGAGGAATAATTCTGAGGTTCTTTGGATTCTAGGTTAGACAACAAATTTTGTCACTATTTCCAAATTAGTTGAACACTTTTACAATATAGACTTAAGTAAGTCAAAGGTATAAGGTGCTTCAATCTCCCCCTTTGGAAATATGAGACAAAATCTCCTTTGAGTTAGCTTAAGCTCTTAGGGAACAACAAAAAAAATAAAACCTAGTCCTATACAAAAGATACTATCTACCCATTTCCTAGTAAGTCAAAAATTACATAACTCAACTATATACAAATTTGTACACTAGAAATGGTAGACAATCAGTAGAAGAGGTTCCTGCAAATATGTACACTAAGATCAAGCAGTTTAGATGAAATGTGAACAAAACATTGAACCCATAAGATTCAAATTTCTCCCCCATTTTGTCTCAAATGGACAAAGGGTAAAAAATTAGGGTCTTAAGAGATTAATCAGCACATACCATACCTAGAGAATTACGCAAATACAGAAATCTGTTATAGTCTAGAGGTTTAGTGAACATGTCTGTAAGTTGCAGATCAGTAGGCAGGTAATGGATTTCTAACTCCTTAGTCTCAACAAGTTCGCGTATAAAGTGATGTCTTATTTTAATATGCTTAGTTCGCGAGTTTTGAACCGGGTTTTTAGATATGTTAATAGCGCTTTGATTGTCACAATACAATTGTAACTGATCTTCTTTAATCCCATAGTCGCTTAACATTTGTTTTATCCATAACAATTGAGCACATCAACTTCCAGCTGCTATATATTCGGACTCAGCCGTAGATAAAGATGTGCAATTCTGTTTTTTACTACTCCAACCTACTAAATTATTTCCGACATAATAACAGGAACCTGATGTACTTTTACTGTCATCAGTACACCCGACCCAATCAGCATCAGTATACCCTATGATGGTGCTGCAGGTATCATTAGTGTACCTAAGTCCAAGATTAAGAGTGCCCTTTATGTACTTTATTATACGTTTTACACAAGATAAATGGCTCTCTTTAGGGTCATTCTGGGAACGAGCACACAGACATACAGCATACATTATATCTGGTCGTGAGGCAGTTACATAGAGTAGACTACCAATCATACTACGATAAAGTGTGGAATCAACAGACTTTCCATTTTCATCTTTACATAATTTAACAGTAGCACTCATAGGCGTTTTGGCAACTTTAGCATTATCTAAACCAAACTTCTTAACAAGATCTAAGGCATACTTAGTTTGAGAGACAAATAATCCATCAGAATTCTGTTTCACTTGAAATCCTAAGAAAAGTTGTAGCTCCCCCATAAGGGACATGTGAAACTCCTTATGCATAATAGCAGAAAAAGATTTAACTTCAGATGTTGAAGTAGACCCAAAGATGATTTCGTCTACATAGACTTGGGCTATAATAATGTTTTTGTCAAAATGTTTGACAAAGAGGGTCTGGTCATTTCCTCCTCTCTTGAAACCCTTATCCAACAAAAAGTTGGATAGGCGTTCATACCAAGCTCTAGGAGCTTGTTTTAAGCCATACAAAGCCTTTTTTAGACGAAAGACATGGTCTGGGTATTTTAGGTCAATGAACCCTTTGGGTTGTTCTACATACGTTTCTTCGGATAGAATTCCATTGAGGAAGGCAGACTTGACATCCATTTGATAAAGTGTAAATTTTAAGTGACATGCTATGGCGAAAAGAAGTCGAACAAATTCAAGACGAGTGACTGGGGCAAAAGTCTCGCTAAAATCTATCCCTTCTATTTGTTAGTAACCTTGAGCAACTAGTCTAGCTTTGTTTCTAAGGATTACCCCATTTTCGTCAGATTTGTTCTTAAAGATCCAATGTGTGCCAATAACATTTTAGTTTTGAGGCCGCGGTACAAGATACCAGACATCATGAATGACAAATTGTAAAAGTTCTTCCTGCATAATAGAAATCCAGTGTGTGTCATTCAATGCTTCATTAACATTTTTTGGTTCCACAAGGGAGACGAAACATGCGTAATTAGCATAATTTCTTAACTGGGATCTGGTACGGACTGGTTCATTAGGATTACCGACCATGTTGTCAATGGGATGATCTTTAGAGACCCATCCAGGTACTTCTGGACTCTCAATAGGTAATGAGTCATCTATTTCTGGTGACTCATTTTTGAACTCATTTTCAAATTCAACCACAATAGGTGATTCAGTTATCTTATTTTCGACAATAGTGTCGCTTACAATTCCATTTATCGACTCCATAAGGGTCTTAGTACGCAGATTGTATATACGATAAGCACGACTGTTTGAGGAGTAACCTAAGAAGATGGCTTTATCACCACGCGTCTCGAATTTAGATAAATGTTCTCTGTCTTTACAGACATAACACTGACTTCCAAAGGTTCTTAGATATTTCAGATTTGGCTTCTTACCGTACCACAACTCATAAGAGGTTTGTTTAGTGTTTTTCCTAAAATAAACCCTATTAATGATATGACATGCAATTCTAATAGATTCTACCCAGAAATACTTAGGTAGAGATTTGGCATGCAACATGACACGTGCCATCTCTTGAAGAGTTCGATTTTTCCTTTCGGCAACACCGTTCTGCTGAGGAGTCTTAGGGGCACTAAATTCGTGTTTGTAACCGTTGTAGTCATAATATTCAACTATTCCCGTGTCTATGAACTCTCCCCCTCTATCGCTACGAATGCGATTGACTTGTGTGTCCTTCTCATTTTCAATTCTTAGTAAAAATTTTAAGAATTTCTGAAACGTGTCAGATTTATGTTTCAATAAGGCAACCCAAGTGAATCGTGTAAAATCATCAACCATGACTAGGATATAACTATGTCCACAGAGACTAACAGTTCTAGAGGAACCAATAAGGTCCATATGGATGAGATCTAGAGGTCTAGAGGTGTGGATGTCTTTAACCTTTTTATGCGAAGTCTTAACTATTTTTCCTTCCTGGCAATGACCACAAACAACACTGGAAATAGATTTAATTTTAGGAATTCCTCTAACTATCTCTTGACTAGACAATCTACCAAGGATATCATAACTTAGGTGACCTATATGATTATGCCAGATTTCATTGTCATCCATTCTGACAATGTTACAGGTTTCAGAACTAGTCTTGACAGTATAGCAGTTGGCAGGTATTCTAAATCCGGTAATAATGCATTCACCTTTATCATTTAGAATTTTACAATTGTTCTTTGAAAAGGTAACTGTATGGTCAGAGTCACAAAATTGTGATATACTTAGGAGGTTGGCTTTAAGGCCTTTAACTAAAAGTACATTTTCCAAAATAGGCATTCCCTCTTCTTTTAGGGTTCCTTTACCTATGATCTGGGATGAAACTCCATCACCAAAAACTACATTACCTCCAAAAAATCTGGTTTTGTTTAAGAGTTTGGTTTCATCTCCTGTCATATGTTTGGAGCATCCTGAATCTAAATACCAACCAGATGAAGTGTGTTCGGCTTTTAAGGTAGTGATAACAATGTTACAGTTCATTTGGGGCAAAAGATCATCTTTTCTAACCCAAATAGCTCTAGTTTTAATTTTGCGCAAGTTTTCTCTCATTTGATAAAATTTTCGAGAAGCAATTTTTTATTGAAAAACTTTGGGCGCAACAAACTGATTTTTGTGGAAAAATTGAGCTTTTGGTTTAGGAAAGTTTCTTGGAGCCTTTCTCTTAAATGAACTCTTAGTTTTGGTCTTTCTATTCCTGTAGTTAGAGTTATTGTCGGGTTGTCTTGGAAGGACATAATGGTTACGATTTTGCCTAGTATAGTTAAAGTTCTTGTAGATAGAAGTGTTGTACACAGGGGTGTTTAGACGCCTAGCATAACAACCTTCAAATGAATGACCATAAACGTCACAGTATGAGCAATATTGATTGCTTGAGGGATGTACTTCCTTAGGAAAACTTCTAAAGATGGGTTTAACAAGATTCTGTTCAGAATTCTTATTCCTAGGAGGTATGGTCTTAAAGGTAGATTCAGCCTTTCTGATCAAAGGACAGAAGTATTTAGTCTTAAGTGTAGTGTCATCCTTAGAGTTACTAGACTCTCCAATGTCTTTCTGTTGTTGCTTTTGATCATACTCCTTTTTAATAAAATGAAAATCTGGACATGTTTCGATTGGTCTTTTGCCCCCAGACACAAACTTAATAGGTTCAAGATTTGTAGTTTGTGGTTTGTTCTTAGGGAAGAATCCAATACCGGTTCTATCATCAGAATTGGTCTTGGGGTCAACAACAAAGTCAGTGAAACAATTTGAATTGTTTTCAAAATTAGAAATTTTTTTGAAAACAGTTGTTGTCTTTGTTTTTGCTTCCTCCAGTTCTAATAATGTTCCCTTGTATTTCATTTCCAGGGTTTCATTAGTCTTAGTCAATTCTTTTAATTTTTGATCAAAAGTTTCAATTTCTGATTGATGAGTCAGACACTGGTTAGTGTACTCTTCGGCATTCAGCTTCACAATAAGACTTAGATCATCTAATTTCTTAGTCAGGTCTCTAACAGTCTTCTCCAGTCTAGTGCCTTTTTTAAGAGTTTTAGCATACAAAGTATGAATATCTGGGAGGTCATCTGTGTCTGAGTCGCTAAGTGAAGTGTGTGTAGTGACCCCTAACGATTCAGTTTTAGTACTCACGCACCCATTTACATCGTCATTATCGAGATCACTTTGACTCACACACACGGAACTAGAGCTGGCAACATTTTCAGATAACAAGGCATCTAGGCCAGTCAAAGCAGTATTCATTAAAGCAGTAGCATATGTAATATTATCACACATAGGCATATCATCATTGTAAATGATCTTAGCAAAAAAGGACATGCAAGGGTCAAGTACATTAGATGACTCAAGTTCCTCTTCATCAGAGTCACTTGAATCTTCCCAAGTTTTACAGATATTGGCTCTCTTGTGTGGGTTGGTTTTATTCAGATTAACTCTGCAATCGTGAGCAATGTGACCTAGTTTCCCACATCTAAAACATTCAATCTTTTTAAGATCTCTGTTAGATCTGAAGTTGTTGTCCTTAGGATGTTTGTCAAGACCTCTCTAATGAGGTTTGGGATTAGACACAGTTGGATAATTAGGCTTGCCTTGTTTAGATGCCTCTTTATTTCTAAATTTAACAATTTTCTTAAATTGTTTAGACATTAAGGTAATCTGATTATCTAGTTTGTCTATATCACACTCCTCATCAGAGTCACAGTTGATCAAATTAGTCTCATGTTTAGATATCTTGGAGGAAAAACTCAAGTTAGAGTTGGGTTATTTTCTTTGAGAATGATTTAATTGTTTCTTAACGTCTAATTCCATTTCCACATTCCTAAGTTTGCTACTGAGTAACTCAGGGGTGAGGTTTTGATCACTCATCTCCTCAATAGCATACCTCTTGTTGTTAAACTTTTGTGGTAATGATCTTAGGATTTTAGAAACAATCTCATTCCTATCATATGTTATACCATTAGCATGAAACTTGGTAACTATATCAGTTAGGTTCATGTAAAAGTCATCAAAGGACTCAGAGTCAGACATAATCAAAGAGTTGTACTGCTGGGTAAGCATTTGAGTTTTAGCAGCTTTAACTCTTGAGTCTCCTTCATGGGCAATGATTAATGTGTCCCAAGCTTTCTTAGAAGTGGCACAAGATGAGATTCTTTTGAACTCATACTCATTAATAGACATAAAAATGGCATTCTTGCCTTTATTGTTATTTCGAGAAATTATTTTCTCTTCTTGGGTAAACTCATCTAAGATTTTCTTTACCCTCTCATCACTTCCTTCAGTGGCTGGTTTAGTAGGATAAGTATATCCATTTTCAATAATGTCCCAGACATCATCTCCTAAAGTCCCTTGGATGAAGGCAACCATTCTTACTTTCCAGTAAGCAAAGTTGTTTCCATCAAAGAGTGGAGGTCTGGACAGATTACCAAACCTTTCATTCTTCTCGTCCATAGTTAGGATTTTTCAGAAAACGATTTCAGAAACACAAGATCTTTTTGAAATAAAAGTTTACAGGGCTCTGATACCAATTGAAAAACGTTGCTAATGCCGTTTAATATAAAGATTAAACTATATAAGCAACTCCGAGATGTTTTTTGAAGAAACCCTTTTCTTTTGAAAATAAAACTGATAAACAACAAGATGTGTTTACAAAAACTTATGTAAGAGAATAACCAAGACTATGTAATCAGTTTTAAAACTAAGATAGTTTCAAAAATTCAGCACACTATAGAATGAGATGAGTAGATGAAGATAATCAGCACACATAATTTTTAACGTGGTAAAACCTCTCCCAATAGAGGAAACATCCACGGTGACTTCTAAGTCACAAAAGTAAAAATCCACTAAACACAAATAGCAGTTACAAACAATACAACATACATGCACACAACTCAGCCTATTCTAAGTTTAGGAATATACCCCACTTGGTGTCCTTCTAACTTCTCTTAGATCTGATTGTTGATGATGTTCTTCCAGTTTGATAACTTCTCCTTTGCTTTAGCTTTCCTTGCGTCGACTCAATAATCTTTGATCTTATACCCAACACTTCCAGTGTAGTAGTGTGTCAAGTGTTTGTGATGTGATTCCTATCAACATGCATGAACTCACACACACTTAGTTTTTACAGACAGTCCTAGAAAATTACATATAAAGACTATATGCTGTGATTTTCTTTTCTTTCTTTCTTACAGAAATTGAAACCTTTTTTGACCTTTAATTTATCCCAGATTCCACGGAGATCTTGCTTCAAAATCGGTCAAGATCTTAATCAATCTCTGTTTTAAAAATATTTTTGAGATTGAAAATCTCCAAGTGCGAATCCAACAAGGTCAAGGTTAAGTTTCATAAGAACAGAAACCATAAAATATTTACAGATCTTAAATCAACAAATATTTTCTTAAAACGAGAAACAAACATGCAGATCTAGTGAAATATAACATGCAAAGTGTAGATCTACAATTTCTATGAAGAAGAAATACAGATCTTCACAAAAATGTTTAAGTTGGTAATAAGATCACAGATCAAGAGGTTACAGCTTCAAATGAACAAACCAGTAACACCACTCTCTCTCAAACACTCAAGGTTGTGTTTGGGGTTTTTAATATACGAAGGTTTGAATCAGATTTGAAGTGTTTAGGGTTAGGGTTAGGGTTTGGCTAACACAGTTTCCCTTTCTCTCTCTTCTCTCTTTTCTTTTCTCTCTTCTCTCTCACTTCTCTCTTCTCTCTATTTTTTTTTCTCTAAAAAATGACGACTGCCAAAAGTCTTGAAAGGTTGAGAATTAGAGGGCTTATATAGGAGTGGAGGAAGGTTCTGGATTGTCGAAGGCAATCAAGGGCTGAGATTAGGTCTTCCTAATATTGACTAGATCCAACGGTGTAAATGTAGTGGTGGTTAAACTGAATGTGATTGGTCCAAAGTGATAGCACATGGATAGACTTAAAACGCATGCAGGCCATAGATAAGGTTTGATCTAACGATCAGCAAACCATCAGGCAACCCTCTCACATAACAAACACAAATGAGTTAACAGGAGCATGACACGTGTTGGCACTTAATTGGCTTGCAAACGCGCGTCAAAAGAAATTACAGGCAACACCCTAGAGTCTCTAGCGTATTTACATTCTACCCAATCAAACATTCCAATGAAAAATGAATTTTTCAAAATAGCATTTTAACCCCACAAAGTTTATAATCAAACTTTTATTAATGAAAACATTATTTTAAACATGTTTAAAAATTCCCAAAAAATTATTAAAACATTATTTTAAGGGGAATTTAATCACACAAACAATATGATCAATATATACACATGTATGCACTTCTAATGTGTGTAGTGTGATTCAATTTATACCTTCTTGGATCATTGAAGAGGATTAGAGAGGAATAATTCCGAGGTTCTTTGGATTCCAGGTTAGACAATAAATTTTGTCACTATTTCCAAATTAGTTCAACACTTATACAATATAGACTTAAGTAAGTCAAAGGTATAAGGTGCTTCAGGAGGTTCTTGGAGGAGATTTTGTAGATCTTTTGTGTTGATCTTGAGGATGTGATCATTGCTTTCTCATCATGGTTTGAGGTATGGGGTTTTACACAACATACTCCTTAAATCTCGCGAGTGTCATTCTCTTTGAATGCTTGTTAATTGAACTCATATTTGAATTGATAAATTCATTGAAATCTGGAAAATAATTGTTGAAATTATTTTGATTCATGTGGTATCATTATATTGTTGATGAGCACGTTGTCATGAGATTTTAATATGGCACGGAGGTTGGGCACCCGCCAAAATTCCTGTTTCCCGGGCTATGGCTTGATAAAGCATATACGGATGTGGTGAGGCCTGGTGACCCGGTTAAAGTGTTTTTGAGAAATTATATTGATAAATGCTTTGAGATTTTCATTTCGATTTGAATATTTATACTCGTGTCATTACGTTTTATTCATCGCTAACATATATTTGTTGAGCATCTTTCTTGTCGTATTGTGTACTTCCCCATATTTTCTTTTAGTGGCAGGTTAGCGTGGATTTTGGGGTGCTATGGAGATTGATTTTAGCGATGATTGTTTGGGGAAGATTTGCATTATTTTGATGTATAGAGATTTGAAGATTTGTATTTATTTTTCAAGTTAGATGTTGTATTTATTCGAGAGACTTGTTGTATTTGAAGAATTGAGATTAGTGGATTTATATTATTGTGGATTTATTTAGATGCTCTATACCTTGTCACTTGTGGATTTGAATTTATTTTATCGCATTAGCGCTCCGTTCGCTCTCCCCGGGAGGGCGGGGTGTTACAAATGGTATCAGAGCTTAGGTATACGGCAACCCTCGGGGCTTGGGTTTTGGGTTCATTGCGTGGTTAGCAATTTTTGGAGATAGAAAATTTTCGCTGATATTCGTGATAAGTTTCGAGATTAGAGGTGATGAATTTATTTTTGAGAGACGAGATTATTTTTGGAGATTGTTGGCCTGATTTTTTTGAGAGTTAGGCATTCGGCGAATTTCGAGGGCGAAATTCCATTGTTAGTGGGGAAGTGTAACAACCCGCGTAATTTTGGACTATTTTAATTAATTTCTGGAAAATGGAGGAAAATAAAGTTTTTGATAAAATTATTTTTATTGCTCAAATATGTTGGTTATTATTTTTAAAGGCAAGAATTTCAAACGGTTTCGAAAACGGATTTTAAAATGATTTTTAAATGTTTTTAACTCTTGGAGTTGTTTTGACTTCCAACTCTTCATTTATTTGCCTTATTTAAAGGAGTCTTTTGGATTCCAACTCTTCATTTCTTTGCATTATAAAAGGAAGTTGTGGGCAACCCTTTTAACCTACTTTCTGCACAAATTTTGGAAGCAAATATATTTTATATTCCTCTTCTTTTTATTTATATTTTGGCTCTTGAGATTTGTGAGTTCCAACCTTAGATTATAGGTGTTCTTGGGGCTGTTTTGTTGGAGGTTCTTGGAGGAGATTTTGTAGATCTTTTATGTTGATCTTGAGGATGTGATCATTGCTTTCTCATCATGGTTTGAGGTATGGGGTTTTACACAACATGATCCTTAAATCTCGCGAGTGTCATTCTCTTTGAATGCTTGTTAATTGAACTCATATTTGAATTGATAAATTCATTGAAATCTGGAAAATAATTGTTGAAATTATTTTGATTCATGTGGTATCATTATATTGTTGATGAGCACGTTGTCATGAGATTTTAATATGGTATGGAGGTTGGGCACCCGCCAAAATTCCTGTTCCCCGGGCTATGGCTTGATAAAGCATATACGGATGTGGTGAGGCCTGGTGACCCGGTTAAAGTGTTGTTGAGAAATTATATTGATAAATGCTTTGAGATTTTCATTTCGATTTGAATACTTATACTCGTGTTGTTACGTTTTATTCATCGCTAACATATATTTGTTGAGCATCTTTCTTGTCGTATTGTGTACTTCCTCATATTTTCTTTTAGTGGCCGGTTAGCGCGGATTTTGGGGCGCTATGGAGATTGATTTTAGCGAGGATTGTTTGGGAAAGATTTGCATTATTTTGATGTATAGAGCTTTGTAGATTTGTATTTATTTTTCGAGTTAGATGTTGTATTTATTCGAGAGACTTGTTGTATTTGAAGAATTGAGATTAGTGGATTTATATTATTGTGGGTTTATTTAGATGCTCTATACCTTGTCACTTGTGGATTTGGATTTATTTTATCGCATTAGCGCTCCGTTCGCTCTCCTCGGGCGGGCGGGGTGTTACACCTCGGTCCTCGGTCCTCGGTCGTCACCTCTCTTAGGTCAGAATTGACCTCTGTCTTGGATCGTCACCATAGTTAGGTTAGAATTGACCTCGGTCCTGGATCAACACCACTATATAAGCCCACAGAATTGGCTTCGACCCATAGAATTGATCACCTCAACTTAAGCCCGCAGAATTGGCTTTGACCCGCAGAATTGGTCATCTCAACTTAAGCCCGCAGAATTGGCTTCGACCCGAAGAATTGGTCATCTCACCTTCAAGCCCTCAAAATCGGCTTCGACCCACAAAATTGTTCATCTCATCTTCAAGCCCACAGAATTGGCTTCGACCCGCATAATTGGTCACCTCTACTTAAGCCCGCGGAATTGGCTTCGACCCGCAGAATTGGTTATCTCACCTTCAAGCCCTCAGAATTGGCTTTGACCCGCAGAATTGATCATCTCAACTTAAGCCCGCAGAATTGGCTTCGACCTGGAGAATTGGTCATCTCACCTTCAAGCCCTCAGAATTGGCTCCGACCCACAGAATCGGTCACCCTCATCTTCAAGCCCGCAGAATCGGCTTCTACCCACAGAATTGGTTATCCTTAGCAAACTCCTTAGGTCCTCAGAATCATCCTCGACCCTTTGAATTGTCATCTTCGCTCCCTTAGGGCCTCAGAATTGACCCCGACCCCCTGAATTGGTCGTCTTCGCTCCCTTAGGTCCTCAGAATCGGCTCGACCCTCTGAATTGGTCGTCCTCGCTCACTTAGATCCTCAGAATCGGCCCTGACCCTCTGAATTGGTCGTCTTTGCTCCCTTAGGTCCACAGAATCAGCCTTAACCCTCTGAATTGGTCATCCTCGCTCCCTTAGATCCTCGTAATTGGCCTCGACCCTCTGAATTTTCCATCCTCCTTCAAATCATCATGTGGTGTCTATTCGACGGCTATTATTTATTCCAAACTCACCCGTTGAGGGGCTCTGTAGACACCCCATTCTGTTACCCCCTAAAACTCTCCTTAGGTCCTTAGCACCTCCCTTCATCACTACAAACCTAGGTCATACCCCGAGTACTGACCTAGAAGCCATCGAGCACTCCCAAGCTCCGTTTGACCAAAAGTCTTTAGCTTGACCGAGACTAAATGAATCTCTGAAGGTCACTGAATCCCCTTTCCAACGGTCTGTCCCGTGCGTGATTCCGACTTACGGTACGGACGAACGATCTGTTTTACTCTAAAAGGTCACCAAATGCTTCTAGGTCTCGATTGACCATAGTCAACTCCCTGAACCAAATCAAACTCTTTGGAATATAAATTACATCTGCTAACCTTTCCACCGGTCTGCCCCATGCGCAATTCGGACATACCATGCGGATGAACGATCCGTTTGCGTCCAAAGTTTCCCCGTCCGATGGACTGACGAATGCTTCCAAGCCATATTTGACCCAAAGTCAGCTCCCGGACTCGGGAGTAGTCCAAAAAACTTTCGAAGGTCTCTGAATTACCTTTCTAACAGTCCACCCCGTGCATAATTCTGATCAACGATTTGCGTTCTGCGACCGATTTTCTGAAAAGGCCTGAAAGACATTGCCAAACGGCAGGTCCAGACCCTGCCTATCGGCAGTGTGCCTAAACGCACCTATCGAACGGAAGGAACAGGGTTATGCTGATCGGCACTGCCCTGGGCTTATAAAAAGGAGGCCCTGACCTCACTTGCAAAGAGAGCCCAGATCTGATAGAAATCACTCTCAGTAAATCCCGAAAACCTCTCTCGGAGTCAGCGTGATTTCTACACAAAAATCCCTTTCCAACCTTCACTTTTCATCATCCTTTTCATCAAACTGGGTGAATTCACTACCCTTCATCCTCATCCAAGTCTAAGGGCTTCTCTCCAATATTAAAGATCAAGCTCAAGATCTTCAAGAATGTCTAATTTCCTCAACTCTCTCCTTAAATTCTCATAAATTTGCAATATCTTGTATTATTACTTAGCACTCTTATTATCTCATCTCATACATCCTAATATACTTTTTATTTAGTATTATTTCACAGCCCTTATTTTCATATAAATAAAAACCCAAAAAAAAAAGAAAAAGAGGGTTTACTCATAAATTCCAAACTGGAATTCTCACACTTTTCTCACAACTAAAACACTTTTTTACACACACACACAAATAAGATAATCCCCGGTTGGATTTATGGGATAAAACCCACCCCTCATTTTGTATGCGAACTACGTGAACTTTGATGCCTCTATAGGCTACGTAGGCGTTTCGGGGTAAAACCCGAGACTCGAGTCCTATTTTTTAATTTTTCTCTCATTTTCTATTTTCTCTAAACTCCATTCTCTTACACTATATATATATATATATATATATGTTTGTTCATAGGGGCGTATCATTCCGTGGGTGTTATCGTTCCCTTATAACGATTAACGTAAGGATGATCCCCTAAATCCTATTTTCTAATACTTTTATACCTTCCTACCGATGACTCGCTTTGCCTCTTCCATGGTACAAGTAGATGAGTCATATCTCCACTATATATACACATGCATACATATCACGGGGAAAATAAAAGGAAAATAACAAAAATCCATGAGAGACCGAAAGGGCGGAATGGGTGCCTAACACCTTCCCATTTCGTAACTTAGCCTCCGGACCCTTCTCGAATCATTTTGGTTTCGTATGCACCAGTATGTCTTTGGATGCGGTCCTTCGGGATGGCTTCCTATTTTCTTTTGTCTATTTTGAGTAAAATAGACTGGCGAATCTAATCTCTACATCCTTCACCTCACCTCAAATGACGCCGGCCGAAAAGCTCCCGAGAGGGATGCGCGGGACCTGAAGATCCTCCGTCGCGCGGTGAGGATCGAGGATGGCCACACTATCCAGTTGCCACCTCGACAAAAAGATTGGTTGAGGCTGGGGGATCGATTGAAGCTTGTAGATCGGTGGAGGAGGGGGTCGATGACTCATCAGGAAGAACAGTCATGGGATTGGCCAAGGGATGGTACTCAACATAAGGAAGATTGCTCTTATCAATATTTTTTCTTTTGATCCCCACTACTTATCCTTTTTTAAAGGTAACAGACTCATGATAGTCCAACTGGGTAGGAATCTCCCGGATGGACACTTCGAACCCATCATCAAAGGCCTCATCCAGGTCGAACTCTCTGATTTTTTTCTTTTGATCCATCTGAAGCACCTTATACTCTTGACTCACTTGAGTCTGCATTGTATAAGTGCTCAGCTAGTTTGGAAATAGTGAAAAAATTATGTCCATTCCCTAGAATCCAAAAAGCGTCAGACACTACTCTACTCTTCCTTCCTCTTGTTTGATTGATTAAAGGTATATTCACAATCATTCACACACATTAGGATTGCATTTATTACATATATAGTGCATAAATTGAATGTGTGAGAATTATGTGTATTTAATCCCATTTAAAATTGATTTTAATAATTTTTGGGAATTTTTAAATGATTTTTAATGATTTTTTTTTTGGAAATTAAAATATGGATTAAAAAGCTTTTGGGGTCATTCTGTAATTTCTGGTTTTATGGTTTTAAACCTGGAAGTTGGTTTGGGTAGGAATCGAAAGCGTCAAAGACTATAGGGTGTATGTGTAATTATTTTGTAACACGCGTGTGAGGCTTGATCTCATCCCTACACATGTCTCCCTTATACCGATTGGATTTGTGTTTCTTTAAAGACTCAAAACTGTGGTCCATTATCAGCCCTTGGATCGTTGTTATCAATGCACTGCATATGTTTGAAGCCAATCCATGTGAAACCCTTCTCAACCAATCAGAAGCCTTTTAACTCACCGCTTTTAGTTCACCATTGGATCAAAGTCAAATTGGCAAGACCAAATCTCAGCCCTTGATTTTGAACAGGCTTCTCGAATCTTCGGCCCTGAGTATAAAAGGAAGCTTAACCTTTGCATCTGAGAACTTTTGCCACTTCGTCTAACCAGAGAGAGATGAGAGAAAGAAAAGAGAGAGAAGAGAAGAAAAAAGAGATCTAGAGAGAAACCCTAACCCGTTTTCAAACCCTAATCTTTCTTATCCGAAAACAGTCTATGCCAAACACCATCCTTGTGTTTGAGAGTATTATTGGTAGGGGTTTGAAGGTCATTGATAGATTTTTATCCTCTTGAGTTTAAGATCTTGTTTCCAACTTAAACATTTAGGTTAAATCCATATATTTGTTTTATAGAAATCATGGGTCTGGTCATTTTATGTTATATTACACTTAGATCTTCATATTTAGTTTCTAATCGTGAGAAATCAGTTTGTTGATATATTTTCTGTAAATGGTTTTCAACTTTAGAATCAACAAATCATTTTCTATTTCTAGTTCTTTTGAAACAAGACTTTTGACCTAGTTGGAATCGCAATTGGTGGTTTTCAATTTCAAAAATATTTTCAAAACCCTCTGAAATTGATTAAGACCTTGAACCGTCTTCCGAGCAAGGTAACCTTGGATTTTGGGATTGATTAAAAGGCCAAACAAAGTTCTTTTGTTTCCAAAGAAGAGAGAAACTAAAAATAAGAGCATATAGATTTGATTTGTAATTTGATAGGACTGTTTGTATAAAATAAACGTGTGTGTGTGCATGCATGTGTTATAGCACCATCACAAACACTTGACACACTACAACACAAAAGTGTTGGTTACAAGATCTTGAATCAACAAGAGTCGACGTAAAGACTGGAACAAAGTGGAGAAGTTATCAAACTGAGAAAGCCACATCAATAATCAGAACTGCAGAGAAGTTAGAAGTAAAACCAGTGGGTACATTTCTAAACTTTGTATAAGACTGATTTGTGTGCATGTGTGTTATATAGTTTGTAACTTGAATATTTTGTTTTAGTGGATTTTTTGTTTTTGAGTTAGAAGTCACCGTGGATGTTTCCTCAGTTGGGTGAGGTTTTACCACGTTAAAAATATCTTGTACTTAATCTTTCTACATCTCCTCATCTCATTCTTGTGGTTGTGCTGAGTTTAATTGTTTTAAACTATTTTACTAAACCTGTTAATAAATCTTGAACTGATCTCGTACATACTTTATTAAACACATCTTGTGATTAAACTGATTTGATTTAAAGAAAAGAGTTTCCTCAAAAAATAGTTCGGAGTTACTTCAATAGTTTAATCTTGTATTAAACGACCTAAGTAACATCTTTTTCAATTGGTGTTAGAGCTTTGGAAATATTTTTTAAATATATTGTGTTTCTGAAATTGTTTTCTTGAAATCAAATAATGGACGGGAAAAATGAAAGATTTGGTAACTTGACCAGAGCTCCTCTCTTTGATGGAAACAACTTTTCTTACTGGAAAGTAAGGATGGTTGCTTTTATACAAGGAACCTTGGGAGATGATGTCTGGGATATTGTTGAAAATGGATATACTTATCCTACAAAACCAGCCACTGAAGGAAGTAATGGGAGGATTAAGAAAATATTAAGTGAATTCACACAAGAAGAGAAACAAGCTTCTCGAAACAATAACAAAGGAAAGAATGCCATTTTTATGTCTATAAATGAACATGAGTTCAAAAGGATCTCATCTTGTGCCACTTCTAAGGAAGCTTGGGATACACTGATTACTGCACATGAAGGTGACACTAGAGTTAAGGCTGTTAAAATACAAATGCTAGTCCAGCAGTATAACTCTCTAATTATGTCTGATTCTGAATCCTTTGATGACTTTTACATGAAATTGACTGACATTGTGACCAAATTGCATGCTAATGGGATAGCTTATGACAGACATGAAATTTTTTCTAAAATTCTAAGATCATCACCACAGAAATTTGATAAGAAAATATATGCTATTGAGGAAATGAGTGACCAAATTCTCACTCCTGAATTACTCATTAGTAAACTAAGAACTGTGGAAATGGAATTAGAATTTAGGAAGCAGTTGACCCAGTCCCATAGGAAACGGACTAGTTCTAATTTGAGTTTTTCCTCTAAGCTGATGAAACGTGAGCTTATTATTCCCAATGATGGCTCTGATGAGGAATGTGATATAGATAGTTTGGATAATCAAATTGCCTTGATGTCAAAACAGTTTAAGAAAATTATCAAATTTAGAAATAAAATGGCAAAACAGACAAGTCAAGCCAAATTATCCACATCAATCTAATTACAAACCTCATGAGAAAGGTCAAGACAAACATCACAAGGACATTCATATGAGACCTAACAAAGACTTCAAGAACATTGAATGTTTTAGATGTGGAAAATTAGGACATATAGCACAAGAATATAGAGTGAAATTGAACACGTCTAATAAACATACTAGGGCTAACATTTGCAAAACATGGGATGATTCAAGTGATTCTGAAAATGAGGAACCTGAATCATTTGATGCTTTTGATCCTTGCATGTCTTTATTTGCTAAGATAATCTAAAATGATGATATTCCTATGTATGAGAATGATGATAATAGCTCTACTTCTATTGTTATGAATCATGCTGCTACTGATTTAGATGATTTAATTTATGAGAACAATGTTAGTTCTACTACGGGGTGTGTGAGTCAAAGGGAAGGCGATAATGACAATGTCAATGTGTGTGTGAGTTTAAGAAATGAATCCTTAGGGGTCACTTCACACACTACACTTAGTGATTCGGACACTGAAGACCTCCCTGATATTCACACACTTTATGCGAAAACTCTCAAGAAAAGCACTAGACTAGAGAAGATAGTTAAAGATCTCACCAAAAAACTAGAAGACCTAATCCTGATGGTTAAACTTAATGCTGAAGAGTATACTACCCAATGTCTAACTCATGAAAATGAAGTCAAAATTTTTGATAAAAAATTAAAGAATTTGATTGAAGAAAATGAAACTCTAGAGAAAAAATATAGAGGGACATTATTAGAAGTGGAACAATCTAAAGAAAAGACAGCAACTGTTTTTAAAAAATTTGCAAAATTTGAAAATAATTCAAAGTGTTTTGATGGTTTTGTTGCTGATTCAAAAACCAATTCTGATGATCGAACTAGAATAGGGTTTTGCCAAAATTTGAAGTCAAAAACTAAAAACTTTGAACCAATCAAGTTTGTGTCAGGAGGCAAAAGACCTATAGAAACTTGTCCAGATTTTCATTCTCTAAAGAATGAGTTTGATGAAAAACAAAAAAAAGTTTGATATTAGGGAATCAAGTAACTCTAAGTGTGAAATTTTACCAAAGGTTTAATATGTCTGCCCCGATTAGGAGAAGTGATTCTGCTTTTCAAACTGTACTTCCTAGGAATAAGGTTCAACCCCAAAATTCCATGAAGCCTATGTTTAGAGATTTTCATAAGGATATTCCCTCTTCAAGCAATTCGTATTGCTCATTCTGTGCCTTATACGGTCATTCATTTGAAGGTTGCTATTCTAGGCTCTTAGTTAACCCTATCTGTAGCACTCTTGTATATCAGAACTTTAAATATTCTAGGAGAAGTCATAACAATTACGTTCTGCCAGACAACCAGACAACAACTCTAACTATCGAAAGAGAAAGACCAAACCTAAAAGATCATTTCCAAGAAGGATTCCTAGACACTTTCCTAAACCAAATGCTCCTACTTTCCATAAAATTCAAACTCATGTGCAAAATATTTTTCAACAAAAATCTAGTGCTCACAAATTTTATCAAATGAGAGCAAATAAGCACAAAATGAAAACAAGAGTTATTTGGGTTAGAAAAGTTGAGCTATTGCCCCCGATAAGGTGTAATATTGTGATTACTGCTTTAAAAGATGAACACATTCCCTCTGGTTGATATTTAGACTCTGGGTGTTCAAAGCACATGACTGGGGATGATACGAAACTTTTAAACAAAACTAGCTTTGCGGGAGGAAAAGTTATTTTTGGTGATGGTGTATCATCTCAAATCATTGGTAAAGGAACACTCCTAGAAAAAGGATTACCTATACTTGAAAATGTTCTTCTAGTCAAAGGACTTAAGGCTAATCTACTTAGTATCTTGCAATTTTGTGACTCAAATCATACTGTCACCTTTTCAAAGAATAATTACAAAATTTTAAATGAAAAAGGTGAGTGCATAATTATAGGTCTCAGGGCTCCTGACAATTATTATACTATCCAGAACAGTACTGAGGTCTGTAACATTGCCAGAACGGATTGATAATACACAAATATTGCATATTTCATCTCTCGAACCTACGCATTTTAGCCCCCTCGGGTGCCTTAATCTCTATATTTAATCCCGTTAACCAGACAACCTCGGTTTATATTGTTAACATGCTATATGAGGTATATTTGGGCTTTTGTAGGTATTTAGGTACTAAGAATGGAGTTCGGACGCATTCCTCTCAAGTTCCGTACGCAATTGCACGTTCAAGGGCAATTCGGTCAATTCACAGTTTGGTCACCTGGCCCGACATCCACATAGAATTTTTATCCCTCCTCGTAAGCTTTGCGAGGCCGCAAAAGGTGCGCAATTCGGATCCCTAACGAAGAAGTTACGACACTTTTGGCGGAAGAGAAAAGCATTGAAACCAAAAGAGGGGGGAAGAGAAGGAGAAAAGAATGTAGTCGGCTGCCTTGGTTCTGCCCTGCTTGATCGATCGATCGATTAAAAGGATCGATCTACCAATCCTTCATATTTTTTTGCCATGATTTCAGCCATCGATCGATCAACCAAAGGGCTCAATCGATCGATCCCCTATTTTCTGCAGATATTTTCCTTTTCTTTTCTTTCTTCTTTTGTTTTATTCCAACTTACTATATAACCCAATTTTGTTGTAATCAGATATAGTTAGTTTTAGAAGACATTTTAGGTTAGGGTTTGGTTTGGAGAGCTCATCTTCTTCTCTTTTTGGGATGACATCCATTTGGTCTTGTAAGGTTTAACTTTCCATCTCATTTACCATTAACATAGTTTTGTTCTTCATTTTTCTTTCTTTGTAAATTAGTTTCATGCTTTGTTAATTTGTTTAATTTATTTATTTCTTGCTTTCCTAGTTTAATTAGTTATAATTGAGTTTAATTCATGTATTGCCCCTAGAGAAATAGGGTTGGGATTTCGTTCCGCCATTAACGGGCCCCGAGCTCTGAAAATTAGGTTTCGTGCAAAATTGCATTTAATTGAACCCCCGCATATTAAAATCGTATTATTATGCTTTTAACTTTCTTTGTCACGCAACGTTAGTGTTTAAAGCGATAATCCGAATTTAATCCGTGTGCGACCAATTTTCGGTTAAATATTTATTCTCGCAACTTTGGCTTAAATTCGTTATTGTGTGAAGTTTATGATTAATTGATAATGCTCGATTAAATTGCTCTCAATCCGGAATCTTGATTAGTAGTTTTTTCGATCCGTATGGTTGGATTTTATCCCGATCCTCGCTTTACTTTATTTAGACTTAACTTCTCTTTTCTTTTATTTACATTCACACATCACCCTTTTACACTTTTATTCCTGAATTAATAATTTATTACAATCTATCAAACATTCTCTGTGAATTCGATCCCGACTTACCACTATACTTGAATCTAAAGTGTAGTCGTAACTTAGGTTAATGTATTGAGTAGGCGAAACGAAAACAACGACCGGCATCTGACACACGCCGCACTTTTTGCACTCGATCATGGATAACAATGAGATATGGCATAATCGAATGGGTCACATAAATTACGAAAATCTTAGTAGATTATCTTCACAAGAAATATTTAGAGGTATTCCTAATATCGAACCTATTTCTAATATTGTATGTGGGTCATATCAGGAAGGAAAAATTGTTAAGGCTCCTCATAAGAAAGTTAAAGATATCCTTACCTCTAAACCCTTGGAGCTCATCCATAGGGACCTAATGTGTCCTTCTCGAACTATTAGTCTCTGTGGACATAGTTACATTCTTGATATGGTTGATGACTTCACCAGATTTAATTGGGTAGCCTTCTTAAAACAAAAGTCAAATACTTTTCAAACTTTTTTGAAAATTTTACTTCGAATTCAAAATATGGACACTCAAGTAAATAGAATTCATAGTGATAGAGGTAGAGAATTCATAGACACCAGTATTATAGAATATTATGACTAGAATGGTTACAAATATGAATTTAGTGCCCCTAAGACTCCTCAACAAAATGGTATTGCTGAGAGAAAGAATCGTACTCTTCAAGAGATGGCACGTGTTATGATTCGTGCGAAAAGCTTACCTAAATATTTCTGGGTAGAATCTATTCGTACTACTTGTCACATTATCAATAGGATCTATCTTAGGAAGAATTATAAACAAACTCCTTACAAACTATGGTATGGAAAAAATCCCAATCTTAAGTACCTTAGAACCTTTGGTAGTATGTGTTATGTCTGCAAAGACAAAGAACACTTATCCAAATTTGAGACTCGTGGAGATAAATATATCTTTATAGGATATTCTCCCGACAGTAGAGCATACCACATCTATAATCTTCGCACTAAGACCTTAATGGAATTTATAAACGTTATTGTAAGTGACACTACTATTGAGAGTAAGACTGGAGAACCAACTATTTTGAAGGAGTCTGAAAATGTTTTAGAAAATGACTCTCCAGAAATAGATGATTCTTTACCAATTGAGACACCTGAAGTACCTAACTGGGTTTCTAAAGACCATCCCATTGATAACGTTGTTGGTAACCCTAGTGAGCATGTACGTACAAGATCTCAAATAAGAAACTATACTCATTATGCATGTTTTGTTTCCCTTGTGGAATCAAAGAATGTAAATGATGCATTGAATGATCCTCATTGGATTTCTTCCATGCAGGAAGAACTTCTTCAATTGGTCATTCATGATGTTTGGTATCTTGTACCTAGGCCTGATCACAAAAGGTTATTGGCACACGTTGGATTTTTAAAAATAAATCTGATTAAAGTGGGATAATCATTAGAAACAAAGCCGGATTAGTTGCTCAAGGATACTCTCAAATTGAAGGAATAGATTTTAATGACACTTTTGCTCCTATTACTCGCTTAGAATCTGTTCGTCTCTTCTTTGCCATAGCATGTTACTTACATTTTATGCTTTACCAAATGGATGTCAAATATGTCTTCCTTAATGGAATATTGACTGAGGAGACCTATGTAGAACAACCAAAAGGGTTCATTGACCCTCAATATCCAAATCATGTCTTTTGTCTTAAAAAGGCTTTGTATGGCCTAAAACAAGCGCCAAGAGCTTGGTATGAGCGCCTTTCCAATTTTCTCTTAGATAAATGATTTAAGAGAGGTAGAAATGACCAAACCCTTTTTGTCAAACATTTTGACAAATATATTACTATAGCTCAAGTTTATGTTGATGATATCATCTTTGGATCAACATCTCCCTCAGAAATTAAATCCTTTTTTGAATTTATGCATAAAGAATTTCAAATGTCTCTTATGGGGGAGTTTCAATTTTTCTTGGGTCTTCAAGTCAAACAGAATTCAGAAGGATTATTTGTTTCGCAATCTAAGTATACTTTAGAGATTGTCAAAAAATGCGGCCTTGAAAGTGTCAAATAAGCTAAAACTCCCATGAGTACTACGGTAAAATTATCTAAGGATGAGAGTGGAAAATCTGTAGATCCTACTCTATATCGTAGTATGATATGAACCTTACTATACCTTACTACCTCGCATCCTGATATTATGTACACTGTTTGCGTGTGTGCCCGTTATCAAAACAATCCTAAAGAGAGTCATTTAGTGTGTGTTAAAAGAATCATAAAATACATAAAAGCCACTCTAAATTTAGGACTTTGGTACACCAATAATACTCCTAGTACTATAATAGGATACACTGATGCCGATTAGGCGGGGTGTACTGATGATAGTAAGATCACATCAGGAGCATGTTACTATATCGGATATAATTTGGTAGGATGGAGTAGAAAGAAACATAATTGCACTTCTTTATCAACAGCTGAATCTTAATACATAGCCGCCAGAAGTTGTTGTGCTCAACTTCTTTGGCCTAAGAAAATGCTAAGTGATTATGGTATTCAAGAACAACAATTACATATCTATTGCGATAATCAAAGTGCGATCAATATCTTAAAAAATCATGTTCAACACTCGCGAACCAAACATATAAAAATTCGACATCACTTTATACGCGAATTAGTTGAAACTAAGAAATTAGAAATCAATTATCTTCCTACTGATTTGGAACTCGTGGATATGTTTACCAAACCTTTGGATTACAATAGGTTTATTGCTTTACATAAATCGATAGGAATGGTTTGTGCTGAATAAACTCCTATGACTTGAGTAATATTCCATTTGTCCATTTGAGACAAAATGGGGGAGAAATTTGAGTCTTATGAGTTCATTTTTTATACATTTTTCTAATAAGCTTGATCTTAGTGATAATTTACAGGATTCTGTATAGTTGTATTCAACAGATGTGATTAGGGTATTGATTTGTAATTAGTAGAGTTATGTAATTTTCTTTTCTAGGAAATGGGTAGATAGAATTTTTTTAGGAATATGTTTTTCCTTATTTCTTTGTTGCCCTACGAGTCCTAGATGACTCAAAGGAGATTTTGTCTCATATTTCCAAGGGGGGGGGGGGATTGAAGTACCTTATACTCTTGACTCACTTGAGTCTAAATTGTATAAGTGCTCATCTAGTTTAGAAATAGTGACAAAATTATGTCCATTTCCTAGAATCCAAAAAGCCTCAAACACTACTCTACTCTTCATTCCTCTTGTTTGATTGATTAAAGGTATATTCACAATCATTCACACACATTAGGATTGCATTCATTATATATATATATATATATATATATATAGTGCATAAATTGAATGTGTGAGAATTATATGTGTTTAATCTCATTTAAAATTGATTTTAATAATTTTTGGGAATTTTTAAATGATTTTTAATGATTTTTTTTTAAAATTAAAATATGGATTAAAAAGCTTTGGGGGTCATTCTGTAATTTCTGGTTTTATGGATTTAAACCTAGAAGTTGGTTTGGGTAGGAACCGAAAGAGCTAAAGATTATAGGGTGTTTGTGTAATTATTTTGTAACACGCATGTGAGGCTTGATCTCAACCCTACACACGTCTCCCTTATACCGATTGGATTTGTGTTTATTTAAAGACTCAAAACTGTGGTCCATTATCAGCCATTGGATCATTGTTATCAACGCTCTGAATGTGTTTGAAGTCAATCCACGTGAAAACCTTCTCAACCCATCAGAATCCTTTTAACTCACCGCATTTAGTTCACCGTTGGATCAAAGTCAAATTGGCAAGACCAAATCTCAGCCCTTGATTTTGAATAGCCTTCTCGAATCTTCACCCCGCAGTATAAAACGAAGCTTAGCCTTTGCATCTGAGAACTTTTGCCATTTCCTCTAACTAGAGAGAGAAGAGAGAGAGAAAAGAGAGAGAGAGAGAGAGAGAGAGAGAGAGAGAGAGAGAGAGAGAGAGAGAGAGAGAGAGAGAGAGAGAGAGAAACCCTAACCCATTTTTAAACCCTAATCTTCCTTATCCTAAAATAGTCTATACCAAACACCATCCTTTTTTTAAGAGTATTGTTGTTAGGGGTTTGAACGTCGTTGATAGAGTTTTATCCTCTTGAGTTTAAGATCTTGTTTCCAACTTAAACATTTAGGTTAGATTTGTATTTCTGTTTCATAGAAATCATAGATCAGGTTATTTTATGTTATATTACACTTATATCTGCATATTTAGTTTCTCATCTTAAGAAATAAGTATGTTGATTTATTTTCTGTAAATGTTTTTCAGCTCTAGAATCAACAAATTATTTTCTGTTTCTAGTTGTTTTGAAACAAGACTTTTGACCTAGATGGAATCGCAATCGGTGGTTTTCAATTTCAAAAATATTTTCAAAATCCTCTGAAATTAATTAAGACCTTGAATCGTCTTCCGAGCAAGGTAACCTTGGATTTCGGGATTGATTAAAAGGCCAAACAAAGTTCTTTTGTTTCCTAAGAACAGAGAAACTGAAAATCACAGCATACAGATCTGATTTGTAATTTGATAGGACTGTTTGTATAAAATAAGCATGTGTGTGTGCATGCATGTGTTAGAGCACCATCACAAACATTTGACACACTACAACACAGAAGTGTTGGTTATAAGATCTTGAATCAACAAGAGTCGACGTAAAGACTGGAACAACGTGGAGAAGTTAGCAAACAGGAAAAGCCACGTCAACAATCAGAACTGTAGAGAAGATAGAAGTAAAACTAGTGGGTACATTTCTAAACTTGTATAGGACTGATTTATGTGCAGGTGTGTTATATAGTTTGTAACTTGAATATTTTATTTTAGTGGATTTTTGGTTTGTGACTTAGAAGTCACTGTGGATGTTTCCTCAGTTGGGTGAGGTTTTATCACGTTAAAAATCTCTTGTACTTAATCTTTTTACATCTCCTCATCTCATTCTTGTGGTCGTGCTGAGTTTAATTGTTTTAAACTATTTTACTAAACTTGTTAACAAATCTTGAACTGATCTCGTACATATTTTATTAAACACATCTTGTGATTAAACTGATTTGATTTAAAGAAAATAGTTTCTTCAAAAAATAGTTCGGAGTCACTTCAATAGTTTAATCTTGTATTAAACGGCCTAAGTAACAACTTTTTCACCCTCAACCTAGAGAACAATATCAACTTGATCTTCTTCTTCTCCAATTCTCCCATCATCTTCTTCTTTTTAACTCTCTGATGAAAGACCATGAAATTAGTGAGTTGATTATCAACTCGACTGAACCCATTTTGGACTAGCTCAGCCTCCTCCGCCGCCTTATTGTGGGTATCGATTTTCTCCTTCTGCTTCTTATTCAGGTCTTTAACTTGTTGGGCCTGAGTTTTCATTTGGATTTTAAGGGTGTTATTGTCATTCTCGGCACCACAAGCGATATTCTAGTAAGAAGAAACTCGATTAGCAAGCTCCTGCTAAACCTACATGCTCTCACCAACGAAAAAATATATGTTAAAAAATTTATTAAAATACAAAACATAGGAAGAGAAAGGGGTAAAAATACTAGCACAATTTGGCGAAGCCCCTCCTTGTGGAGACTCTCCAAAGTGAAACTCCTTAGCTCCGTCATGTCATACGGTAGCATAACAACCTATGAAACTGAGAAGGCCACTTCCAAGTCTCTGTGGGCTGAATCGGTGACCATCATAGTCTCTTTCTCCTTAAATAAGGTAAGCTCCCAGGGATGGTTCTGATTTAAAGGGATATGAGGCATCCTTGAACGTTGCATTGATAACCATTGACCTGCTAAGTGGAGCAAATTTCTTGGAACCACCATCGATTGGAGTTTTATCGATTTTTTTCTTCTTGGCATGTTCGGCCTTCACCTTTGAGCGCTCGAGCTAGTGGGACTCCTTCTCTCTGAGGGTCACTAGATTTTTCTTCCTTTGGTCATCTATAGAGTAAGTTTGACCACCCTTTGATTGGCAGCTGATTATTTTTCAAATTGTCCTGGAAGTTGCCAGGTCGATCGGTCTTCTGGATAGGCTACTCATATTGTTTAGTGAGGATGTTATTAGGGGAAAGATAAATTATTGAAAGGAAAAGTCCTCTTCAGCCTCAACCTCCTCCCAAGGCTGACCTGACATGCTCACCTCATAGGAAAAGAGAGGATTAAAACCATCCAAAAACGAACATAAATACTCCTCTTCCTCACCTTATTATTCTCTCTCCTTTTTATTTTTATTCCTCTGCTTCTCCCTCATCTTCTCTCTCTCTGGAATCGGTAGAGATCATATAAAAAGTGGCAGTGGTTTCATGGATGACCGGTTTGGCAACCTAAATGATTAGGATGCCGATCGGGATGGCAGTGAAATTGGAAAGGAGTTGGTAAGTAAGTGGGTAATTAAGGAGGACATGAGTCGCTCTCCAATGTAGGTGAACTTTTTTGGGGGTCGGTCATTTTTAAACTATCTCCAGGGCTCTAGGATTCACTTGATAGTCTAAGGGATTGGTGTTTAGAAAGTGATCTGCAGGCAAAAAAATCTGATCGATCAATAATAAGCAAAAATAAAGGGAACAAAAGTAAACTACTATTGGGCGACCTACCAGGAGTCCCCTTGTGGAGGGAACCCCAAGACCATTATAACCTTCATCATAAATTTCCACACACACCATAATGACATTTTTATCAGCGTCTTTTTGGAATATGGACAAATAAGTGACCAAAATTCGGGCCTTGTTCTTGTCCTGGAAATGGTAAAGTCCAGTTCTTGGGGAGGACCTCAGGTCGTAAAAATACCTGACCTCCTCAAGACCTAGGTTGGTCCCACAAATTTGATTGACGGACACTGTCCCTATTATAATACGATAAAAACTACCATTTGCTTGGGCTGGGAGTATTCCATAATAATAGAGTTCTCTCACCAGTAATGGGTGGAAGGAAAATTGTACCCCCTTCAAGTATTTCCATAGTCATGAAAGCCACTTCCCCATGGGGAAGATCAAGGATATCTTCTTCCTCAAGGGAAAACGTCAAGAAAACATTATCAGGAATTCCGTATTGATTATGAAAATCTTGCAAATTATTGGCTGAAGAAATCTCGTATTTTTTAAAGTTCCTGGACATGACGAAAGATGAAGAAGATAAAGAAGAAAAGAGTAGTGGAAATGATGAAAGAAGTGAGAGAAAAAATTACTTTAGTAATTGATTGAAATGCTAATGTATAAGGCATGAAAAACCTTATACTTTCTTTGAAGAAATATTCCCTCAAAAGTCATCATAATTCTTAGGAAAGCGTGTCATGCACTCACGCGCCATCATTACTCGTAATGATGACGCTAAACACATAACACAATGTAGAAGATACATGCGAAAGCCACGGGAGCAATGATTGCATTGCATGCCTCCAAAACAAACGAGATTAAAAAAGGCTCCAAAATTAATGTACACGTGGCAGACAAAGAAGTCAAGATGTGAGGCCGATCATCCTGCAAGGTCGAACACTCATGTAACAAGTTAAGGTAATGTCGATGACGGTGTTCAACCGATCGCCCCCACCTTTGGGGAACATGAAGTGATATACCCGTATATGTCCTCGTCCCGGTTGAGGGCTCCCTCTAACCGGACGACCCATCAGGGCCGACCCTTCACCAGCTTCGGACGACCCCTCAGGGGGCCGACCCTTCACCAGGATCCGAACGACCCCCTCAGGGGGCCGACCCTTCACCAGGCTCCGGACGACCCTCCTAGGGTACGACAGTACGAGGCCTAAATTAGGCCAGACTCACTACCAGAAGGGACTTTGCCCTCGGCCTCGTCTCATAGGTTGAGGGTGACATCATCACAGCGCATGGTTTGGGGGACGCGTGGAACAGTGCGCATGAGGCTCACATGGCACGTGGAAGACCGTTATAACAAAATCACACCCTCACGTGAGGGAATATTATGTCATCATTTGGCATCTACAGGTGTCAACAAGGGATTGGTTAGATCATCATTTACATGCACCATGCATACTTGGGGGGTACACTACACCCCCCAAGACCTATATATACTTGTCACCTACAACCCTACAGGGGATCGATCTTTTTATTGTAACCCTAGCTAAAACTTTGCTTGTACACACAGTAGAGAGAGAGAGAGAGTGAGCTTATGTGCATTGTATCCAAGGCCATTAGTGCCCATAGTGGATCACACACTCACAGTGGATGTAGGCCAAATTGGCTGAACCACTATACATCATTGTCTCATTCCCTCTTATACTCATCCCCTTCTGCATATTTATAAACTTATACACCTCTATGGCTGCCATGGTTACTACTATTTGAGCTCAATATCACTTATCCGGTGGTGCTAAATCTTAGCATCATCAGTTTGGCGTCGTCTGTGGGAACGAGAAGACATCTCTTCATTTGTACAACTTGACCTCGCTGGGCACTCTGGTGGTGAGCCAGCACTCCCCCTGAGAGGAGATGTTTCACTATTGAAAGAGACCCACTAAGGTTCTCAAGCTCACCAGTCTTTTCTTTAGTTCAGCTTTTCATAGCTCAAACACATGGCACCTGAAATGCCACCGCCGCCGCTTCCCCCGCCGGATGATGGGGGAAGACCCAGTTCCAGTCAGCCGCCGCCTCAGTCTGAGATGGCTGATGTGGCGGAAGCCTTAAAGTCTCTGGCAGATGCAGGAGCAGTTCACAGCTCTAAGCCAGAACATACTAAGACCACCAGGGGTTTCACCTGAGATGATTACTCCGGCAGCAGCTCCAGGACAGCATGAGGCCAGGGGACCACCCCAGGCACCACGCAAAGACTTGCCACCCCCTCAACGGCGTAGGGATGTTACTGACCCCCGGCGTCTACGCCTGGGGAGGCAAGGAAACCCTTGCCTTGAGGACAGGTATGACGATCTGGAGGGAGAGGAGGCCCCTATAGAATGCTAGGAACCGTATGAGGTCTCCAACAATACTGTACGACCTCTCCAGGATATTAGAGGAAAGTGCGGGAGACCAAATCCTGATGATCGCCCGAGAGGCTCTGCTTTCGATCGCTTGAGCAGGGGGTCATCCTTTGAGAGGCTGGGCCCAGTAAATGACCTGCGGGAAAAATTGTCCAGGTCAAGTGCTGCGAGGTCCAGGAGGGAGGCAACAGATGACCGACCCCAAGGACGGGATGACGGCCAAAGGGAAGTAAACAGCCGACACCGGCCTGCCGCAGCAGAACCCTCCATCCACCTTAAAGAGGTGGCAGGGGATAACATCGGACAAGCAGACCCTGTGAGGCCCTGGAATGACTCAGTCCAGCGACTAGAGGATAAGATCGATGATATACTGAAGAGCCGGGACCCTCTTTAGAAGGGATACACCATAGGCTCACCCTTTGTGGCGAAGATAGTCAACTTCCCTATGCCATCAAGGTTCAAGCCACCTGTGGTCACCCCAAGATACGACGGGAGCACCAACCCTGTCCACCATGTTGAGATGTATCAATCAACAGCAGACATATACTCTATCTCATATGAGATGAGGTGTCGTGCCTTTTCTGGTACCCTGACAGGGGCTGCACATGTCTAGTACACGTCTCTTCTAAAAAATTCCATTGAAAACTTTAAGCAGTTGGCAGACCGGTTCATCCATAACTTTTGCTTTGGGGTGAGGCCACAGAAGAAGACCACCCACCTGCTCTACGTTAAGCAGGGGAAGAATGAGAGTCTGAGGGACTACATAGACAGATTTAATAAAGAGAAGCTGGAGGTAGAAGACTATGAGGAGAGCATAGCTATGACAGCCCTGATCGGAGGACTCCAAAAGGGGAAGCTGTTATGGAAGCTTGCTGAAGACCCTCCGAGGACGATGGCTGAATTGCTGTCGATAGCAGGAAAGGTGATGAACACCGAAGAGGCGATGGTCGTAAAATATGAAGACGAAAAAGGAGGTGCTAATGGGGGTAAATACCCTAAGAAGAACAAAGAGGGGAAGAAGAGGTCTACGGATGACAAGTTCGTTGGTTACACCCCTCTAACGATCAGTTGTGAACAGATTCTCAATGAGATAAAGAGTGACCAATCCCTGAAGTGGCCAGAGAAGCTAAGGGCAGCCCCCAGTAAGAGGAATAAGAACTTGTGGTGTGAATTTCACCAAGACCACGGCCACGTAACAGACAAATGCTTCGCTCTGAAAGATGAGATTGAGAAGATGCTGAAAGAAGGCAAGCTCCGAAAGTACGTCGACAAAGGTGCCTTCAAGAGGGGCCGAGGGGACGACCCCAGAAAGAAGCGAGGCGATGCATGCAGAGAAGGTCCTCAAAAAAGAGGGGACGACCCTTCTGATGATGAGGAAGACGACCCTGACCTCCCGCCGAGAGACGACCAGGGCCCTGTCAAGAGGCTTAATATGATCTCGCTCGGAGTGGGAATGATCTCCGGGGGTCTAGAAGGAGGAGGGTCTGAGGTCGCAAACAGGAAGGCCCATGTGGCTGAAGCTAAGGTAGTGAAGAAGACGGTACACTCAACCTCTCTGGAGGTCAAGTCAGAAAAGAGGAAGAAGGTTGATATGGACACTCTAATAGTGGGATTTTCAAGAATGGACTTCAAAGGCCTCTTAGCCCCACATGATGACCCTCTCGTCATCACTACCAGGGTGCACGGGTGCGAGGTGCCGAGGATCCTAGTAGATGGGGGCTCATCTGCAGACGTGATGTTTTGGCCGTGCTTCAAAGCCTTAGGTCTCATTCGTGCTAGACTCGTACCGTACCATCATCCATTGATTGGGTTCAGTGGGGAAAAGTTTCATCCCCTCGGAGTGTACGAGGTTGATGTCAGGATGGGGGACGAATGGCCGAGATGGCTCACCAAGAAGGTCAGTTTCTTTGTGATGGATGAGCATGTGTTTTCGGCCTACAACATCATACTGGGGCGTGTGGCCCTCAAGGGGTTTGAAGCTGTGCCATCTACGGTTCATCAGATGATCACATTCCCTACCCCTTATGGGGTGGGGGAAGTTCAGGGAGACCAGACGACAGCGCGAGAGTGTTACTACAACTCCGCTGAAGAAAGGGAGTCACACAAGAGGGCTACAACCACTTACAATATTGATACCCTAGACCCCAGGGATGAGACGAGGCTCAAAAAAGGAGAGGCCGCGGAAGAGGTAGAATCCATCATCCTCGATGAGGATGACCCGGAAAAAACCCTTCCAAATCGGCAAGTCTCTGAAGCCCAATATCAAGGAAGACCTTACTAAACTGTTGAGGAGAAGACGAAGCGTCTTCGCATGGAGTCATGTAGATATGCCGGGGATTGACCCTGAAATCATGTGCCACAAGCTCAATGTGGTAGAGGGAGTGAAGCCGGTAAAGCATAAGAGGAGAATTTACTCTAGGGAGAAGTATGAGGTCATTGGGGACGAGGTCAAAAAATTAGAAGACACTGAATTTATCAGAGAGGTCATCTACCCTGAATGGCTGTCTAATGCAGTCATTGTCCCAAAGGCCAACGGGAAGTGGCGAATGTGTGTGGACTTCACAGACCTCAACAAGTACTGTCCCAAAGATAGCTTCCCTCTCCCCCGCATTGACCAAATGGTAGACGCTACCGCAGGCTATGAGCTCATGAGCTTCATGGATGCCTATTCAGGGTATATCCAGATATTCATGAACCCTGAAGACTTGGAGAAGACGGCCTTCATCACCGACAAGGGGACGTACTGTTATAGGGTCATGCTCTTTGGCCTAAAAAATATGGGGGCAAAGTTCCAGCGCCTCGTAAATAAAATGTTTGAAGACCAAATTAGGATGTCTATGGAGGTCTATGTAGATGACATGCTGACTAAGAGTTTGAAGGCAGAGGATCATGTGGTAGACCTGGAGAGGACTTTTAATACGATGGACAAGTACCAGATGAAGCTTAATCCGGCCAAGTGTGTCTGCGGGATCGGAGCAGGGAAGTTCTTGGGGTTCATTGTCAACCAGAGAGGCACCGAGGCCAATCCTGAAAAGATAAAGGCCCTTGTTGAGATGAAGACCCCCAAGTCTATTAAAGACGTTCAGAGGCTCACGAGGAGAGTTGCTGCCTTGAACAGGTTCGTATCTAGGGCCACAGACAGGTGTCTACCATTCTTCAAAATTCTCAGAAAATCCTTCGAATGGAGTGAAGAATGCGATGAGGCCTTCAAGGAGTTAAAGTCATATTTGGGGTCTCCTTTGCTGCTGTCACGACCCGTGCAGGGTGAACGACTTTATGTGTACCTCGTCGTCTCAGAGTCGGCCATCAGTGCAGCCATTGTGAGAGATGAAGATGGAATACAGAAGCCTGTGTATTTTAACAGCAAGGCACTCCAGGGGACAGAGCAAAGTTACCCGAGGATGGAGAAGTTGGCCTACGCCTTGATCCATGCCTCAAGGAAGATGAAGCCGTACTTCCAGTCCCATACAATGGTCATCCTCACCGACTCTCATCTTAGGCAGGTCCTACACAAGCCTGAAAAATTAGGTAGGTTAATGGCCTGGGCTTTAAAGCTGGGGGAGTTTGACATTGTGTATCAGCCTAGGACGGCCATTAAGGGGCAAGCATTGGCAGACTTTGTGGCTGAGTTTACTTGGGAAGATGAAGTTGAGGGTGAGAACCTAGGGAAGATAGATAACTGGCAGGGCGAGCTCACCGACACACCTGCAGATAAGGCTGAGACAAGCACCGATAGAAGGAAAGTGGTCGAAAATGAAGAGGGAAGATATCTCTTTAGACAGGGGTCACTCACCGAGGGAGGTTTCTCAGAAGAACACACCGTGTGGAGTATCTTCGTCGACGGGTCCTCTTGCGAAAGTGGGAGTGGAGCTGGATTAATAGTATCAGCACCTGACGGCACAGACATTGAGTACGCCCTGAGGTTCAACTTTAAGGCCCCCAATAATGAGGCCGAATATGAGGCCTTGATAGCAGGCCTCTCCTTGGCCAGATCACTTAGTATCGGCCAGATTTTGGTTCACAATGATTCGAGGCTAGTAGTGAATCATATACTAGGAGCCTACGAGGCTAAGGACGAGAGGATGGCTAGGTACCTTGAGAAGGTGAGGTCGTTACTAAAGAGCTTCAGGGAGGTGAAATTAAAGAGGATACCTAGGCTCGACAACGGCCGTGCTGATGCCCTTGCTAGGTTGGCCTCGGCAACGAGGACAGACATCAAGAGGACGGTCCCAGTAGAAATTTTGCTTCGGCCAACTATTGAAGATGCTGAGGGAACACTCAGCAATTGCCTAAATGTTTCTCAAGAAGCTTCATGGATGGACCCTCTGATTAGATACATTAAAGAGGGTGAGATGCCAGAAGCAAGGCAAGAAAGGAAGAAGCTGAGATACAGGGCTGCAAAATTCACTGTCATCGGAGACACTTTGTACAAAAAGGGGTTTTTGCTCCCCCTACTTAGGTGTGTGCACCCCTCAGAAGTCCCTTCCATTTTGCAAGATGTGCATGAAGGATCGTGCTCAAGCCACGTTGGGGGTAGATCCTTAGCGAAGAGGGTGATCACCCAAGGCTACTGGTGGCCGACCTTGGGGAAAGATGCCGCAGCATATGTAAAAAAGTGTGATAAATGCCAAAGATTTTCCACCATCCCTCATCAACCTCATCAACCTCTTACCTCCATTACATCCCCATGGCCGTTTGTAGTATGGGGGATCGACCTGGTAGGACCCTTACCGAGAGCTGTCAATAACTATCGGTTCCTCATCGTAGCGATTGACTACTTCTCAAAGTGGGTGGAGGCCGAACCAATGGTCACCATTACAGAGCAGAAGACCTTCCAGTTCATCTGGAAAAATGTGATATGCACATATGGCATCCCCAACACCCTCATCTCGGATAACGGGGCTCAGTTCAAAAATACCTCTCTTCAGAAGTACTGTGAAAGGGTGAGTATCAAACAATTCTTCTCCACCCCTGGCCAACCTCAGGCCAATGGGCAGACAGAGGTTACAAACAGGACAATCCTAGATGGAATCAAGAAGAGGCTTGAGGAGGCAAAAGGAAGATGGGTCGAGGAGTTATATGTCGTGCTGTGGGCATACAGGACAACAATGAGGACCTCTACCAGAGAAACCCCATTCATGCTAGCTTATGGCTCAGAATCCGTCATCCCCACCGAGATTAAGTTTCCTACTTATAATGTCCAAATGTATGACCCCCAGAGAAATGCGGAAGAGAGGAGATTCGACTTGGACCTGATTGAGGAAAGGAGGGATGACGCTGAGATAAGGCAGGCAGCCTACCAGCAGAGGATGGCAAGGTTCTACAATCAGAGGGTGAAACAGAGGCCAATCGCAGTGGGGGACTTGGTCCTCAAGAAGACTTGGCAAAATCCCAACAAGCTCCATCATAATTGGCATGGCCCATATAGGGTCATCGATGAAGTCATCCCGGGGACCTATAGACTAGAAAATCTGGAAGGGGAACCCTTTTACAATCCCTGGAATGCAGATCATTTGAAGAAATACTATCAGTAGTGTTGTAAGGTCTTGATAGACCATAATTGTAATAAGAGTTGCTCCAACAGAACACTTGGAAAATTAATGAGAAATATCAGTGTTTCCCCTCATCCTGTGGTTATCAGTTCTATTACGCCTGGAAACATCTACAGAGAACCACCCTCGACTATAATGAGGGTCAGTGGAGGGGACGACCCCACCACTATCCTCAAGAAAGACGAGGGAAAACTCTGTTAAAAACCATTAATTTGGTAAGTTGAACCCTCGGCTATAATGAGGGTCAGTGAAGGGGACGACCCCACCACTATCCTCAAGAAAGACGAGGGAAAACTTTGTTAAAAACCATTAATTTGGTAAGTTGAACCCTCGGCTATAATGAGGGTCAGTGAAGGGGACGACCCCATCGCTGTCCTCAAGAAAGACGAGGGAAAACTCTGTTAAAAACCATTAATTTGGTAAGTTGAACCCTCGGCTATAATGAGGGTCAGTAAAGGGGACGATCCCACCACTGTCCTCAAGAAAGACGAGGGAAAACTTCATTAAAACCATTAGTTTGGTAATTTGATCCCTCGGCTATAATGAGGTCCAGTGGAGGGGACGACCCCACCACTGTCCTCAAGAAAGACGAGGAAAAACATTAAAACCATTAGTTTGGTAATTTGATCCCTCGGCTATAATGAGGGCCAGTGGAGGGGACGACCCCACCACTGTCCTCAAGAAAGACGAGGGAAAACATTAAAACCATTAGTTTGGTAATTTGATTTCTCGGCTATAATGAGGGTCAGTGAAGGGGACGACCCCACCACTATCCTCAAGAAAGACGAGGGAAAACTTTGTTAAAAACCATTAATTTGGTAAGTTGAACCCTCGGCTATAATGAGGGTCAGTGAAGGGGACGACCCCACCGCTGTCCTCAAGAAAGACGAGGGAAAACTCTGTTAAAAATCATTAATTTGGTAAGTTGAACCCTCGGCTATAATGAGGGTCAATAAAGGGGACGACCCCACCACTTTCCTCAAGAAAGACGAGGAAAAAACTTCATTAAAACCATTAGTTTGGTAATTTGATCCCTCGGCTATAATGAGGGCCAGTGGAGGGGATGACCCCACCACTGTCCTCAAGAAAGACGAGGGAAAACTTTATTAAAAACCATTAGTTTGGTAATTTGATCCCTCGGCTATAATGAGGTCCAGTGGAGGGGACGACCCCACCACTGTCCTCAAGAAAGACGAGGGAGAGGTTAGTGATTATACAAAAAAAAATTCACAACGCAAACCATACAAAAGGCAAATAAGGAAGACAGTAAAGGAGATGATAGTATAAATGAAATGCCAAGTGTTATATAAAATAGAGTAAAAAAATGATGATTACATTATGAGGGTATGGGCTACAGACAGCCACCCTATGGGACAATATCAGAGGGCAGGACCTCAACATCCACCAGAGGGGTTTCCTCAATGACCACAACCGGCTGATCCTCAGATGTGCCTACACCCTCGACTTGAACTTGTGATTCCACCTGAGTCAGAGCCTCGGCGATCAGAGGGTCGTCCAATCTGACTGCTTCAATCGACGGGCGAATCGAGGAGATGACATCACCAAACCTGAGGATGACCCACCGGCAGGCCGTCCTGATTCCTCTCTCCAAATATTTAAGGTCGAAGCCTTAAAACTCGTCAGAAATTTTATAAGCCTCAACAGCATCAGCATCAGCCTCAGCTTTCCTGATAGCTGCTTCAAGATCAGTCTTGTGCTTGACCCCCATGTTGGTCAAGGCCTCGTCCTTTTCTTTGATAAGCAAGTCTTTGGCCTTAAGGTCCTCGTCGTGCTGCCTCGTCAGCTGGTCCAGGATCCTTGCATGCTCAGTCCTGGTACTTTCCAACTCGGCCCTTGCAGTATCAAGCTCCGATTGAAGATCTGCCTCGTGTTGAATAGCCCTCTCGGCTTCATGGAACTTTGCTTGGTTCTCAGCCATCCACTTGGTGGCCGAAGTAAAGGCGCATACAGACTGCACAATAAAAATAAACAGATGTCAAGAGGCCGAGGAAACAGTTGGTGAAAGAATGAAATTAAAGAAGTGGGTCAAGACCAATACATGTGCAAGGGCGTGCAGACCATATTCGTACACTTTGGAAGGAGGCATATTTGATAGGAACTCGTAATCAGCGGCCATGGAGCACTGCCCTCAAGTTTATGATCAGTGATGAGGGCTCGGCCCTGAGATGTGCCAGGTTCTAAGACCAGATGGCCCCCATGCTGGATGAAGAAGCAGTCCCTTCAGATGCTTCAACCCTGGCCCTCATCCGAGAATCCGTCCGAGGGTCAACAGGAGCCTCAGGCTCCTTTATTTTGTGGCTATCGGCGGTCGGCTCAACAACCGTCGGCCCAGCGACCTTCGTCTTCCTCGGAGCCTGCTGAGGCTCCTTACCCTTCTTCTTGGCCAAGCCGGATAGTAAGCTGGGAGCAGTCATTTCCCAAAGGTAGTCTGATACACCTGCAGGACGACCTGAAAAGGGTACGACACGTAAGAAAAGTACAGAGATAAAGAGGAAACACTTCAAAAATAAGTAAAGAATGAAAAACATTCAGTATAACTCACATAGTTCTGTCAGAGGGCCAACCCTCAGACCAGCTTCTTTGAGGAACCGGGGGGTCATCAAATCTTCAAATTTTGCAATCTCACCCCCTCTCCCTCGTCCCCTCAGATACTCAACGATGTCCTTTTCTTCCAGACAAAGTCCGGGGTCTGACCTAGCCTTCATTGATGGGTTAGACCATCTACAGGGGACCCTCGGACCATCGGCAGCAGGGGATGCCTCGACGAACTCCCACTCCCCAGAGACGAAGAAGAATCTCTTTTTCCAATTGTGGTTGGAGGTTTGCGCCACGTGGAGGAGTTTCTTCTCAGACCTCCTCGCCCCCAGATGATAGTATCCGGGATGTTTGGACGAGGAGGTGATATTATAGCAGGCCAAGAATATGTCGGCTGAGGGCTCATCGGTGAAAGCGTTCTTCCACAGGGAGATGTAACCTAGTATCGTCCTCCAGGAATGGGGAGGAAGTTGAGAGGGGGCAACACTAAGGGCCGATAAAATGTCTACGATGGCAGGATGTAAAGGGAGTCTGACACTTACCTTGTACATTTGTTCATACACAGCAACCTCTCCCTCATCACCTTCAAAAACCCTCTCGTCCTCAGAGGGAACCCTCATGGTTATGCTAGGGGGCACTCCATAGGCATGTCTCAACAACAAGAGGTCGCGATCCCTAACTGAGGAGGTATAGGACGAGGCATGGGATGTATAAACCTGGTCATCTGAATCATTGCCCTCGTCCTCAGTCCCCTCTCCATCGGCCTCATCATCTTCCAGAGGCCCCTGGGGAAAGGCCATCTGAAAGGCATGTGGAGATAGGGTTGTCACAGGGACAGCCTCAGAGGGAACCATACCCTCGGCGTGTCAGCTCGGGATTAGGTCAGATGTCTCTACTCTACCAGAAGGACCAGCGCCAGTTGGCGAGGATGCTCTCTCGTCCATCTCACTTGACTGACACTCGGTTGGACGATGGGACGACCCACAAGACTCAGACGACTCAAATGGTTTTATTGTGGCTAGGGGAATAGGAAAGATGGGTCCTACCCAATTAGGGTCGGCCCCTCGTCTCCTCTCCTCTTCTTCCTCTATTCGTCTGATCTCAACAAATAATTTCTCTCTCAGGGAAGGGAATTCAGATGCTAAACTATAAAGCCTATTAAGCATTAAAGGGGGAGACCCTAGACTTGGAGGAATTTGGGGAACTTAGCTACAAACAAGTGTTCAGTTGACCAAATTAGACTTTTGGATTAAAACAAGGGGAATCAATGATTTTCACTCAAGAACACCCAAGAAATTCAAGAACACTCAAAAGACAGTCGCCGAAAAAGTTGTAAAACAACCCAAATCAAGCCCTACAAGCCTAAAACAGAAAAGCAAAAAAGAAATGAAAGTGAAGAGGGCGTTAGTGGCGGAAGATTACCTAAAGAGAAAGGGTGAAGCTGCTAAGTCGAAGGCTCGAAAGCTGCAAAAATGGCAGGAAGGCTGGAGACTTGAGAGAGAGAAAGCTTGGGCGCGAAGAAGAAGAAGAAGAGAGAGATTTCAAAAATCTCTTAAATACCTTAGTAATGAGTGGGCCCATTAACCAAGAAGGGTATCATTAGGGCACAAAGCCCCAGGCAAAGTGTGCAGCCGCCATGCCTAGGAAACTGAAGTGGCAATGAGTGCCCATCCAGGTGTCACTCACCTAACTGATCATACATACATCATAATTACAATCCTATCCCTCGGCCATCTCAACAGCATCTATGGCTAAGGGCTGGGGGGCGATTGATATACCCGTATATGTCCTCGGCCCGGTTGAGGGCTCCCTCTAACCGAACGACCCATCAGGGCCGACCCTTCACCAGCTTCGGACGACCCCTCAGGAGGCCGACCCTTCACCAGGCTCCGGACGACCCTCCGAGGGTACGACAGTACGAGGCGTAAATTAGGCCAGACTCACTACCAGAAGGGACTTTGCCCTCGGCCTCGTCTCATAGGCCGAGGGTGACATCATCACAACGCGTGGTTTGGGGGATGCGTGGAACAGTGCGCGTGAGGATCACATAGCACGTGGAAGACCGTTATAACAAAATCACACCCTCACGTGAGGGAATATTATGTCATCATTTGGCATCTATAAGTGTCAACAGGGGATTGGTTAGATCATCATTCACATGCACCATGCATACTTGGGGGGTACACTACACCCCCCAAGACCTATATATACTTGTCACCTACAACCCTACAGGGGATCGATCTTTTTATTGTAACCCTAGCTAAAACTCTGCTTGTACACACAGTAGAGAGAGAGAGAGAGAGTGAGCTTATGTGCATTATATCCAAGGCCATTAGTGCCCATAGTGGATCACACACTCATAGTGGATGTAGGCCAAATTGGCTGAACCACTATACATCATTGTCTCATTCCCTCTTATACTCATCCCCTTCTGCATATTTATACACTTATACACCTCTATGGCTGCCATGGTTACTACTGTTTGATCTCAATATCACTTATCCGGTGGTGCTAAATCGTAGCATCATCATGAAGGAATAAGATTAATTAGTCACGTAACCCGAGTCATGGGGCCGAACACGTGACGAATTGTCAAGAGAAGGGATATGGAGTAATCGCGCTCCATAACGATTTGGATATGATCAAATTTGATGAGATTAGTAAAAATAGAGATAAGCATGAAGTATCCTACAGGCGTGGGACACAATGTTAATAAATAGGGAAAATATGGCCAATGTTAAAGACTAATTATAATAAGCACGAAATAGCCCGGACTCTTATCTAGAAACACTAGCACTTTGTTTATTGTTATCTCCCTTCTTTAATAAAAACATTCCCCTTTACCTCCATGGACATAGGTCGATCTCACGACCGAACCACGTAAACAGGTCTTTTTTTTTTCATTCTGCATCCATATTATTTTTAGAGCATTCCTGATATTTCCCTTAATATTGTGGGAAAGATCTCATATAAAGAGAAAATTTTAAGAGTTTTTTTTTTAATTTCGATTACTCGAGAAAGTTAAATTTTTATTTATTTTATTTGTATTTTTCTTTATGTTTTTGAGTGTTTGATTTTTAAACTTTGATCACAAATCATACTGAAGTTTAAAGCCTTCTACTTTGGTTTTTGAGCTAGAATACTTGTCTAATAGTTCTTAGAGACTTGTGTGAATACTTCAAAACTATATTGTGATGTTTGAGCAAGCCAAAGTCATTTTAAACACTTTCATACCCTTTAGAAAAAATTGCATCATATAAAATGATAACAAAGAATTTGTGGCCTCTCAACGAAATTCGTCTTCTACTTTAAGAGGATTTTGATTCGTGGCATAGCATCGAAAATATTATAGGAGTCCAAGACCGGACGTGGCTGTGTAGCATTATCTAGTTATTTGCTCTCTCCTTGGAGAATATGATGGGAAATAATTTATCATTGGTCATAGCATTGTGTGATTGTAAACCTTTGTCTTATATTGTAATATTCCACCATAATGCATTTGTCATTTGATTGGCCTGAGGTTTTTTCCAATTGCGGATTTTTTCTCATATGTCTTCATGTTGTGTGATTGTTTGCCTTATTTTTGCATTTAGATTTACTCACCTAAATTGAAAATAAAATGTAATCCTATCTAATTGGTAAACATTTGATTACATAAAACTAGGTTGTCTATTATGTGCCTAAAAGGAGTTAAAAGGAAACATCGCTTTTATTCGACAATTATTTTGATTGGATACTTTCACTACATTCAAGGTTTCGAGCACACGACACTCTTATAATAAGACTTTTGATGCATCTCATATAACTGATCTTCATTTTTCAAAAAATTGTAAAGCCTCTTTGAGTTCCCGAGACTATTACTTCAAATGGTGATTTTAAATTTGTAAGCCATTTTTGGCATACCATTTGCGAAAACGTGATACAAATTTGCAAATTAGCTCTTTACATCACCCCTATATGGACGGACAAACCGATGTTGTTAATTGAAGCTTTAAAAATATTTTGAGAAGTTTGGTGGCAGAACACATTTGAAAGTGGGATCTTATATTAGCTAAAGATGAATTTACTTATAATATATGGGCGAATCAAACTATTGGATCTAGTAATTTGAACTTGGCTCCACTTCCTACAACTCAAAAATTCGGTGGAGATACTGAAGAAGAAGACAAATATATCAAGAAGTTGCATGAGTATGTATGAGATCTCATCATCGAGCAAAATGAGAACTACCGAAATCAAGCAAACAAACATCGAAAGCCCATTGGATTCAAAAAATAAGATTTAGTTTGGATTCATCTTCGAAAAGAGATATTTCCTCATGAACAATGAAAACTTAAGCCACAGGTTGATGGTACTTTTCGAGTTCTTCAATGACATGGGAAACTTTCAATGTGTATGGTCTATCCTACTATCATGATGGTGAAGTTGAATTAGATTTGACAGCGAATATTCTTTAATTGGGGGAGAATGATGCCAATATGCCCCTTGAAGTCCTCAAGCCCCCAAACCCACAAGAAATGTAATCGATTAATGATTGAGCATCTCAATAGCCCCCATCAAGTAGGTCAGCTGGTAAGGGGTTGTCCTAGCTTAACCAAGGTCTCGGGTTCGAGCCTTGGGAATGCAGCTGTGTTAAAATTTGGGAGGGAGAGTTTTGCCGCCCTTGTGGTCCTACCCGGCTCGAACAGGATTAGTCCCACGCCTAAAAAACGTGGGGAACCTGTGGTCTAGACCAAAAAAGATTGAGCATCTCAATAGTCATTCGTGGGTGGGTGGAGTAAAAAAAATATACTTTGGTAAAATAATCATAAATCAGTCTACAAAGGTCCAAATAATGAACCGTTTTTGGTTTGGAATCCTGACATCCCCTTCCTAATTCATTGTACGATGGCATGCTTGTGAACATAGGCCAAATTTCAGGATTATACTTTTGTTTTCAAAAAGTTTTTTGAACCTAGTCCTTTTCGGGTTTTGGTGTGATTCATTATGTTATTTTTTCACCGTTCGTTATTAATAATTATACATTTACCTATAGCAGGAGGGATGTCCCATTACTCCTATATAAGTCGTAAGTCTTAAGAATGTATGAAGCAAGACACATTTAATATGATTATTAAGGACTTTCTAAGAATAAGTGTTTTTGTAGATCTCATTTGGTGTGAGCGTTACTCATTCTCTTTGGTGGATTTCAAGAGAGTGAGTATGAGTGAGTGGAAGTGTGTTACTTTTTGAGTGTTCACTTGTGTTTTATCCCTCTCTTCCATTAAATCCGGTGTCACGTATATTTAACAATAACTTGTTGAATGACTCGTGTATGTTAGTTTCATTATTTATGGTGAAGATACTGGTGAACTGAATCTGATGATCTAACATATTAACAAATTCAATCTATAGACATATATAACTAGATGTGATTAGGTGAAATACTAATGTGACTAGACATTTTCACATTGTTTTGACTGTTGACTATTGCAATTAACTTATGGCTATTTTAGCACCAAATCAAAGATATTACTTTGGAGCTGTCGATTGTCTCGAGGAATTTCATATTTCCCGCATAAAAAGTATATTAAGAGGGCGCATGTGCAGATACTTACTCTCCCTAAAGTGGATTTCGGCTGATGAGTATATTCTTTGCTTGCTTCTTCTCCCCATCTCTCTCATAATTTATCCACTTACTTTTGGTATGGAACTTAGATTCTTAGAAAAAATAAGTGTATCTCCTCTCGTTCACTATGTTAAAGTCAACTAGGATGTGAGTCTACTTCTTTTGACACACACTAGTGGACCAATCGTCCCCCGTGCGGGCGAAACTCTCTCAACCTAGAGTAAGCACAAGTAAAGTATATTATCTATAACATTCAATAAGCAAAATTTCCTTACACACATACATTACACTTAGAATGCGAAATTTCCTTTCCCAATAATTAGGTGCCATATGTTTTAGAAATTAAAAGCTTAGAACATCTCCAAAGCTGTTAGGAATTGATAAAAAGTAAAGTGCAACATAAAATTAAAGAGAATAGTATTTGTTGTTGCAGTAATAAACAATTAGATGCAGAATTAAATTCAGGAACGAAATTACCCAATTGGAGCAAATAATTCTGGGGCAGAAAAATAATATAAGAATTCCGGAAACTGGACAGCGAAGAATACGGCTGAGTCGCGGACTAGGTCGCTCTCTTTAAGGTGTTTCGCGGCTCTGCCTCCAATTGTGCCGACAGTGTGCAGCCCCGTCACCCCCAGGATAAAACAGCCTCGAAATAAATACGAATCAACAGCATGAATTTGATTCGCTCAACAAACACCCATTTTGTGTACATATACTGCTCGATGAAGATAAATGTAAATAATCTGGGAAAGATTATATATTTCTGTGTCGCTATAATTATTCAGGGAATGAATAATTATTTCTGTAAAAAATTCGGAGGTTGGAACTGTTTGCAGAAAATTTTTGGGAGGTAAGTCTATGTTAAAAACAGAGGCTACAACCTCTTTTATGGGGCAAAAGAAAAGAGACGTTGGTAAACAACGTGGAGAAAAAACTGGAAGAAGTGGGCAACTCGGTTGAAGAAATCAACACGGAATAAACCACGTTTTAATTTTTTTTTTTCGGAATTAATTACCGTTAAAAAATAATTTTTAAAGCCCAAAAACGTTAATTTATTTGTCCAAAAAATTAGTTCTTAATGAGCCCAAGCCCAAGACCCCGGACCCGGACCCGGACCCGGACACGGGCACGGGCCGGGCCGGACGGACGGCGGCGGCGCGCGCGCGCGTGTGTGACTTGGCCCATTGGGTCTGCCCCACATACCCACAAAAACTTGAATGCCCAAAGGGCTGAACCTTTGTTCCCAAAAAATTGTAAATATACACAACCCAAATTTTCCTTCCCACCGATGTGGGACTGCCTTAAAGGCTGTTTAAAGCTTTTAACGCTTTTGCAACACACAGCTGCTAATGATAGCCAGCTGTTTCCAACAATCCCCCACTTGCAAAACTTGAAAACATTTTATCGAGCAATAATCTATAGAATTGTGCATAAGCAAAGGTGTCTTTCGACTTGAACCTTTACGTAGTAAAGATGATTCAGAATATACTAGAGTAACCGTAGTTTTGAACTCTATCTCTGACAACATCCCACACACAATCCTACTTGGGTGTAAGTCTAATAGCTAGCACGTTACGGCCATGTGCTTCTATCCCAGTATAGTGAACGCTTTAGGAATTTGCCCAAAATATCCATAGGAAGCGGCCACACTTCCACATTCACATAGGTGAGTCTATCAAGAATACTCATGTAGCTAAGTACCCCACTCAAAATAAAGCTATAGATCTCATTAAGAATTATCATAACTCATCCTTAACTCGCTTCAGGATATCATGCTCCATAGGGATGGACTCGGAGTAAAACCCCGTTCTATATTAATTAATAATCGCATGATTCAACCCATATCACTTGTGACTTGTTATTACCCTTTGAACATATTTCTTGGGATCTCCAGTCTATATGTTGGGTTACCATCACAAATGACTCATTTATCCAAGGGCTTTAGTCCTATCCCTTTCGTGGTGTTCCACACCTTCTCCCTAGCTAGTCCTTTCGTCAAAGGATCAGCTAAGTTCTGTTCAGACCGTATATGATCCACCCTCACAGCACCCGTAGAGATAAATTCTCTAACAGTACTGTGCTTACGACGTATTTGTCGTTTCTTACCGTTATAATAACGGTTCTCAACTTTTGCAATAGCCGCGGTACTATCACAATGAATCAAAACGGCTGGAATCGGTCTTTCCCATAATGGGATATCTGACGGGAGGTTTCTTAACCAACCCGCCTCTTCACTAGCAGCAGCTAGCGCTATCATCTCAGACTCCATAGTGGATTGAGCCAAAATAGTTTGTTTCTTAGATTTCCAAGAAACTGCACCACCAGCGATGTTAAATATATATCCACTAGTAGCCTTAGAATCATCAGATAGGGTGTTCCAATCTGCATCACTAAATCCTTCAAGGACAGCGGGATGCTTATTATAGTGTAATCCGAGGTTCATCGTCCTTTTAAGGTACCGCATGACCCTCTCAATAGCATGCCAATGCTCCATACTAGGTCTACTAGTAAATCTACATAGTACTCCCACAGCATAAGCTATGTCAGGTCTAGTGCAATCTGTAGCATAACGTAAGCTACCAATAATGCTTGCATAAGCATTTTGGTTTACACTGTCGCCAGTGTTCTTAAATAACTTTACACTAGGGTCAAATGGAGTACTAGCAGGTTTACAGTCAAAGTAATTATATTTCTTTAGAACTTTCTCAATGTAATGAGATTGATCCAAAGAAAGTCCCTTTTCTGACCTAGTAATATTAATTCCTAATATTACACTAGCTTCACCCAAATCCTTCATATCAAAGTTGGCACATAATAATGATTTAACATTTTCTACGGCATGAATATTGGAACCAAATATAAGCAAGTCATTAACATAAAGACATATGATAGTGCAAATGTTCTCAACATATTTATAATAAATGCATTTGTCACTTTCATTAATTTTAAACCCATTAGAGATGACTAAGCTATCAAATTTATCATGCCATTGTTTAGGTGCCTGTTTGAGTCCATAAAGAGATTTATCTAATTTACACACTTTATCTTCTTGACCGTGTACAATAAAACCTTCAGGTTGATCCATATAAATCTCTTCTTCTAATTCTCCATTTAAAAAAGCAGTTTTAACATCCATTTGGTGTACAATTAAATCATTTAAGGCAGCTATAGCAAATAGTACACGTATAGACGTTATTCTAGTCACGGGTGAAAATGTGTCAAAAAAGTCTACATTTTCTCTTTGTCTAAAACCTTTAGCAACAAGACGTGCCTTATATTTTTCAACAGTGCCATCAGGTTTTAATTTCTTTTTAAGAATCCATTTACACCCAATTGTTTTACATCCAGGAGGAAGGTCCACTAAATGCCAAGTTTTATTTGTTTCCAAAGAATCCATTTCATCATTAATAGCCTCTTGCCATAAATCGGCATCTAAAGAAGATAAGGCTTCTTGAATAGTGTTAGGATCCTCCTCTAAGGTGTAAGCATAAAAGTCGGGACCAAAATCTTTTTCTACACGAGCACTTTTACTTTTTCGAATTTCTAAAATGGATTCATTATTTTCTTTATTTTTATTTAAAGAAATATTAGTGGATGACTCGCCCCCACTATTCCTCAATTTAAAAGGAAATTTATCTTCATAAAAATCGGCGTCATTTGATTCAATAATAACTTGATTTTTCAAGTCATAAAATCAGTATGCTTTGCTATTAATAGCATAGCCTATAAAAACACACTCATATGCTCTACTTGCCAATTTAGACCTTTTAGGGTCGGGTATACGTACATAGGCTAAGCACCCCCACGTTCTAAAGTATGACACGTTAGGCTTAATATTTTTCCAAATTTCATAAGGAGATATTTTCATTTTAGTCTTAGGAATTCTATTAAGCACGTGACACACAGTCAAAATAATTTCACCCCACCAAAGTGAGGCAGCCCCGGAATTTAATAAAATAGCCACAACTAATTCAGTTAATGTCCTATTTTTTCTTTCGGCTTTACCGTTCATTTCGGGCGAATAAGGGGCAGTTTTTTCGTGAATAATACCGTGGGTTTTATAAAATTCAATAAATGGTCCAGAATCATATTCGGTGCCTCTATCACTACGTAACCTTTTTATTTTCCGATTAAATTGATTTTCAATTTCATTAAGGAAAATTTTAAACATGTCAAACGCTTCACTTTTATTTTTCATTAAATACACAAATGAATAATCGGAACAATCATCAATAAAAGTTATAAAATAACGTTTGCCATTTCTAGTTGTGACACCATCCAATTCACAAATATCCGAATGAATTAAATCAAGTGGTTCAGATTCTCTAAAAATAGATTTATGTGGTGTCTTAGTGATTTTTTCTTGACTACACCATTCACATTTTTCAAAATCATTTAATGATAATTCGGGAATTAATCCTAAAGTGCTCATATTTTTAACAAGTCGTTTATTAACATGACAAAGCCTAGCATGCCAAATATTAAATGAACAAGCAATATAAGCAGAAGGAGAAATTTTATTTATTGCATCAACATTCAATTTAAACATCCCATCAGTGGCATAACCCTTGCCTACAAAAATTCCATTTTTAGTCAAAGTAAATAAATCAGCACCAATAGTTTGAGTAAAGCCAGCTTTGTTGAGAAGATAGCCCGAAACCAATTTTTTTCTTATCTCGGGAGTGTGAAGAACATCTTTGAGGATAATAGTCTTTCCCGAAGTGAACTTCAATTCCACATTTCCAGTACCAGCAACCTCGGTGGAGTGAGAATCACCCAACAACACCTTCTTATCTGCAGTCTCAGAATAAGTCTTAAATAGACTACGGTCATAACAGATATGGCGGGAAGCGCCAGTATCCAATCACCACCCTTCGGCACCGCTAACCATGTTGATTTCTGAAATCATAGCACATAGGTCATCTTCGGTCAAATTCGCTTGTGCTTGTGGCACGTTGCGACATTTGCGAGCCATATGGCCAGGCTTGCCACACTTGAAACAGAGAAACTGTCCCGAGTTGCTAGACTGTCCATTTCCAGGGTTCTTATACTTATTCTGAGTCTGAGTCTGATTTTTAAAATTCTGGTTGTGGCTCTTTTTCTGATTTTTCATATTTTTCCCGTTTGCCTTTAAAACAACTGGAGTGTGGTTCTTTTTCTGATTTTTGTTGTTAGACACAACAAGAATTTCATCTTTATAGTCCTGTTTTCGGGATTCCTCCTCAATTCTCAATTTAGTAATTAATGACTCTAGTGAGAATTCTTTAGACTTATGCCTCAAAATATTTTTAAACTCTTTGAACAGTAGAGGCAATTTATCAATAATCACAGCCACCTGAAATTGCTCATCTAAGGCCATGCCCTCGGAAATAATTTCATGGGCAATCATTTGCAAATCATGGGTTTGAGCAACAACAGATTTGTCATCCGTCATTTGAAATTTCAAATAACGGCTGACGGCATATTTTTTAGCACCCGCCTCCTCCGTGTCATATTTTTTAAAAAGTGCGTCCCAAACATCTTTCGCAGTTTTATAATTGGCATAATAGTCATAAAGTTCGTCACTTAGAGCATTCAGAATATAGTTCTTGCACAAAAAATCATTTTCCTCCCAAGTTCTAATTGTTTTGCTTTCCTCAACAGTAGGTGGATTATTAACTACGGGTTTGTCAAATTGAACACATGATGCGACCTTTTTCATAGTTAAATAAAATAGCAATTTTTTGCTCCAACGTTTAAAATGAGTGCCTTCATATTTGAAAGGCTTATTAAGGTTACTAGAGTTAATTTCGTCCATGGCAGAATAAGAACACCTTAAAATTGTTGTTGCAGTAATAAACAATTAGATGCAGAATTAAATTCAGGAACGAAATTACCCAATTGGAGCAAATAATTCTGGGGCAGAAAAATAATATAAGAATTCCGGAAACTGGACAGCGAAGAATACGGCTGAGTCGCGGACTAGGTCGCTCTCTTTAAGGTGTTTCGCGGCTCTGCCTCCAATTGTGCCGACAGTGTGCAGCCCCGTCACCCCCAGGATAAAACAGCCTCGAAATAAATACGAATCAACAGCACGAATTTGATTCGCTCAACAAACACCCATTCTGTGTACATATACTGCTCGATGAAGATAAATGTAAATAATCTGGGAAAGATTATATATTTCTGTGTCGCTATAATTATTCAGGGAATGAATAATTATTTCTGTAAAAAATTCGGAGGTTGGAACTGTTTGCAGAAAATTTTTGGGAGGTAAGTCTATGTTAAAAACAGAGGCTACAACCTCTTTTATGGGGCAAAAGAAAAGAGACGTTGGTAAACAACGTGGAGAAAAAACTGGAAGAAGTGGGCAACTCGGTTGAAGAAATCAACACAGAATGAACCACGTTTTAATTTATTTTTTTTTTCGGAATTAATTACCGTTAAAAAATAATTTTTAAAGCCCAAAAACGTTAATTTATTTGTCCAAAAAATTAGTTCTTAATGAGCACGAACCCAAGACCCAGGACCCGGACACGGGCACGGGCCGGGCCGGCCGGACGGCGGCGGCGCGCGCGCGCGTGTGACTTGGCCCATTGGGTCTGCCCCACATACCCACAAAAACTTGAATGCCAAAGGGCTGAACCTTTATTCCCAAAAAATTGTAAATATACACAACCCACATTTTCCTTCCCACCGATGTAGGACTGCCTTAAAGGCTGTTTAAAGCTTTTAACGCTTTTGCAACACACAGCTGCTAATGATAGCCAGCTGTTTCCAACAGTATAGTAGTTAATGGGTAGATATTTACATTGGAAAAAATTCATTTTATTACAATTTAATGTGTAAATTAATTTTTTATCACTTAGAAATCACAATGTCTTGTTAAGCATCCAATCCATTTATCACTTAGAAATCACAATGTCTTGTTAAGCATCCAATCCATTTATCTCCACAAACAAAAGTAACTCATAAATTCAAATAGGATTAATTATGCACATGTCATTTTCCATATACAAGATGTGAAGGTCTATTACTCTTGGGAAAATGTTAGACACACCGGCTGATAGTACCGGTAGTGCTTTATTTGTTTGTATTATGGTGTGGGTCTCGTCAGAGAATGTTGTAGGTCCCACCAATATACAATCAAATAAATCGATACCGGTACTAAACTGGTACTATCACCCGGTAAGAGTATAACTCCTCTTACTCTTGCCGGCAGATTAATTTCCATAATGCAGCAAAGAAGGAACAAAAAGCGAGACAAAGGCTTTTGATGGTAATCGATAACAAACATATATTTTCAAGCCACTAGCTTGTGTTTTGTTAAAGAGGACAGTGCCCCCACAAATTTTATTGATTATTCATAGAGAAAAGGCCTCTCCAGAGGCATATTCCGGCCACTAGCTAGAACTGCTTTCTCCGTCATATAATGCACTTGAAGAAACCTCAGTGATAACACTGAAGTCAGAAAATGAAGATGATGACGAAGAGAAAGAGGAAGAGGAAATAGTGTGACCAAAATCAGTCATTTCCGTGGTCAAGAAATCATAAAATCTAGGCTGAGCCGCCTCAACCCTATTCCCTGTTTCATCCTCAAATGCCTTGACAGTTTCATCTTCACCATTCATACTCCCATTCTTCAAAAATATGTGACAAAGAACCCAATCGCCCATTTCAATCATAGACTTCTGCAATTGTAAGAAAAAACACAATTAAGTAACAGAAGAATAGAATAATATTGAACATATGTTAATAAAATATGGATCTTACCTGAGTAGAGTTTTTAATCTGCTGGGAAGTGGAAGCTGCATGTCCTGAGTGAACAAGGCGATATTCATGCATGACCCAATTGGTTCTACACCCTTGAGAAGCCTTGCCTTTGTAAAAGACTAGCGTTTTCTTCATCCCCATAATCTCGTGTTTCTTTCTTGAACATATAATTTTTTTGTCTACTCCAGTAGCTTTCCAATAACCAGCCCTAGTTGTTCTATTAGTTCGGTTTCCATTCCTATACTTGGCTTCTTTCATGCTGAAGAAGTATCTGTCCGGTTCGGATTCACCTATAAAGAATAAATAAATAAATATCCAATAAGTTCTATAATGTGGTTCAATATATAGAAAAGAAACGCACATTGAAGTGCATTGCTAGTATAATTTGAGTGATACAAAATAAAAGAAGATAGATCGTTTTGGAGAAACTAACCTGGAAAATCCCAAGGATCATATTGGCAAACGTTAACCTCGGGGATTATGGAAGCAGGCAAAGGGCAACAAGCTATTTTACGGGCCAAGTATTGAAAGACAATCTCTTCATCTGTAGGCTGAAACCGGAATCCAGGAGGCAATTTTGTTACTCCTTCTTTAACAAAATTCAGCTTCTCCATGTTAAAACCTTAATGATCGACTTAAACAGACTAAGCTTCGGATAATAAGCTGTGTGTCGTTGTTGGGGGTAGGGAAAACAAGATGGTCCCTTGGGTATGTGCGGCTATATATAATATATACAATTGTGGAGGGACGGCACGCTAAGTTTGCACATCATTTTTTTTTTATAGAGAATTAAGATAAAGGTCATGTTCCTTCCCATATTTGAATTTTTAGGACAATGCTTTTCAAGTTTATAAATCTAGTCTCTGTGGTACAATAACATTTATTTGTGTGGTTCCTTTAGTGCTAGGACATTTTCCCAAAACTCCGTTTTTTTAAATAGTAAAAAATCTATTTTTGAGTTGATTTTTTTATGTGATATTTAAACATTTCAACGGATCCATGTAAAAAAAATAAGCAAAAAAAGTTTTTTTGAAATGATTTTTTTTACATGGGTCCGTTGAAATGTTTAAATATCACATAAAAAAATCAATTCAAAATATTTTTTTAATGCTTTAAAAAATTGATGTGCGTCAGCGCTGTGCAAACTTAGTGTGCACAAGAGTCTGCATCTACAATTATGATATTTAAAAGCATGGTAAGAGGATATCAATTATGATATTTAAAAGCAGCTATTTCAAACTTCAAATTTTTTCTTAAAAATTAAAAATTTATAAAAAAATGCAAATTTAACCCTTAAGCTTGGAGTGATCTTCAATTTATGATCCGACCTTTCAAAAGTTGTAATGTTAACAACAAAATTTAGAAATTGTGCAATTTTAACCATTCGTTAGAAGATGTAATAGATTGATGATTAGGCACACAACTATGGCTTTCAATTAATAAATAGACCGATTAATATGTGACGCTTGACTAAAAAATAATTAACTAAATAATGCCACCTATGAAAAACAAAAGAAAGATTATATATATATATAATGACTCTTTATGGTACAGACCCTGGTACATACCAATTTTTTAACTAGTAAAAAAATAATATTTTGATGAAACTTAATGGATATGATCTCCACGATGAGAAGATCATATCTAATTTCTTTCATCAAAAAATTCAATAAAAAGATCATTGAGACGAGATGATATGTCAAAAAATGATATAAATATTCATTTTCAACCGTTGAAAGTTTGGGTCGGCACCAGCCACTTGATTGATTGAATTTTTTTATGAAACTTCATAGATATGATCTTCTCACTATCGAGATCATATCCATTAAGTTTCATCAAAAAATTCAATCACAAAGTGGGTGAGATGACCGTCAAATTTTCAGCGATTGAAAATGCATATTTATACCATTTTTTTAGATATCCCCTCATCTCAACGGTTTTTTTATCGAATTTTTTGATTAAAAAAATTGGAGATGATCTTCTCACCGTGGAGATTATATCCATAAAGTTTCATAAAAAAAATTATTTTTTTACTATTTTAAAAAAATGGTATGTATTGGGGTCTGCACTAGAAGGAGTTCTTACAGGAGGGGGCATCTCTCTCTCTCTCTCTCTCTCTCTATATATATATATATATATATATATATATATATATAAGAGAGGGGTGTTTGAATAGTAAAATAATCTAACGGTTGGGATCGAATTTTTTGGGATGATCTAAAGGTGTGAGGTTTTGCCATGTCACCACTTAGCATTGTGACATGGCAAATGAAGGAAATACCCCCCTAAACCCCCCAAAGAGAACCCGCCTCCTCATTCCCTTCCTCTCATTTGTTTTTCCCCCTTTCAAACCAAACCCTCCCAAAAAAAAACCTAGACGCTTCACCCTCTGCCACCACCGTCCCACTGCCTTAAACCCTCTGGCGTCGCCGTCCCATTTCCCTAAACACGCGTGAACCCATGAAAAAATAACCCCAACCTAATTCTCTTCATCTCACTCATCCCCCCTTATCTCCACGCTCCTCCCCACAAACCGAACCCACGCTGTCAACTCACACACAGATCTGTTTCAACCTTGGATCTATTTGGCTGGGTTTAAAAATAGGGCTCTTGGATCTGTTTCAACCTTACATCAAAATACACATTTGAAATGGTATAACCTTCGATTTCAGGGCTTACATATGGAGTTCATTTTATCCTTAAAGGGTTTTAGATTCAAGTGTGGGTTCGTATTTTATTTTTTGAGCCACCTTTAAAGATCTAACTAATTTCGGTTTCAATTTGCAGATCTATCTATTGTTAGGTTCAGTTTTGTGAGCTAATTTTATGTGTATTGTTCTAAATAGTTACATTTTATTATTTTGTAAGTAACTAATTTTGTGGGTTTCTGTGTGATGCTTTTGTTCTCAGTGCTCATTTAAGTTAAGGTTAGAAAATAGGGAGTGGGGTTGGTAATTATACATGATGATTCACATGTATCATTCAAGGTTTATTGAATCATTCAAGATTTATTGAAGATTTATTGAATCATTCAAGGTTTATTTGGATCATTCTTACTTTCCTAATTTTATTCAAGGTTTATTGAATTTTTGTAATAATTTTTTTAAAATACCTCATTTCAAATTTGAATCGTTTGGATTTTTACTATTTATTTGATTTTGTTATTTACTAACTTTTTGCCTTTGTACGATTTTATTTTTTTCTCGTTTACAGGTTTGTGGTGCATTTGTGTTTCACAGTCTCTTCTTTTATTCTTCAATTGATGGGTTATCCCCAATAATTCATTGGTATCTTTGAGATAATACAATTTAATCACTGATTTTATTGTGAATGTTTGGTTTTGTGCTAATTAGAGGTGTTAATTTGTGTTTGTAGTGGTTTAAAAGTAGGATTCTCAAACTGATCTCTCGGGGTATTTTGGTTACTAAAAGTAGGATTCAATATGTTTTTTAAGTTCAGTTCTTTCAATACTATACTAATATGTTCATTTATATTTTCGCAAATTTCATTTTTCTTTTCAAGCTTATCTGAGACATATATTATGCCATTGTGGTTTTTGTTATTCTCTTTAAGCTTTGATTGGTACACGAATGTACTAGCCCTAATTCTTTTTTGTTAGTCCATTATAAATTGGGTTTCATACTATTTTGTTAGATGATCTCTTGGGTTTGGACTATGAGTTTTGCAACTCATGTTTTTACCTTCAAACACGACAATTTCAACTTCAATTTTTCATTTCACTAATCCTCTTTTAACTTTGTGTTTCAAATGGAGCCCCCACATTTTTCAAATGGATGTTAATGTTGTGTCAAACTCTATGGGTACTATTTTTTAAGTAACTCTATTATTCAAGTTTTTTTGTGCAAGATGTTAATCTAATTTGTTTTCTCGTCAGGTATTTTGACACTTTCTCATCAAGTATTATATATTGGTTGAAATTTACTGAAAAAATTGAATTGCAGGTGGAGGACAGTGAACTAGCAGACGTGGCTGCAGTTAGTGCTGGGAGAAGCTACGAGATCGGGAACATGATAGCAGAAGCCATGAGCAAAGTGGGCCGAAAGGGTGTTGTGACCATTGAAGAGGGAAAAAGTGTTGAAAATAGTATATATGTTATTGAAGGAATGTAGTTTGCTCGTGATTACATCTCCCTTTCTTTATTACTAACAGCGAAAAAATGTCAGTTGAATTCAAAAACTACAAGGTAGGCATTTCTCTTAAGAGGAATTTTGTTTAATGTCCCTATTCTATAAGTTTTTTAGTGAAGCCCTCATGTTGTTGCACTTCATTATGCAGTTCCCGACACTGTATTTTTATAACTTTTTATTCGGAATTAGTTAATGGCGTGTGCTAATTTGTGCTCATTTTTAAAGGCTAATTTGTGCTAATTTTTCGATTTTCTTCATCGTATTCTTCAAGACAGGAGGGACAAAAATCCTCCTCTTATAGTGCTGAAAAAATAGGTTCACCAGACTTCTTAAGATCACCGGAGTTTTCAAACTCATCTTCCACTTCTTTTGATGCGAAAAGTTCAATAGTCTATGTAGCAATGGTAGTGGGTGCGACAAGTTCATCTTCCATTTCTATATAGTTTTTATTTCATTGTATCCTTCATCACTGTGCCACATCAGGTAGCCTCTCTCTCAGAGTCTCTTTAAATTTGATTTTAGGACTTTTTATTTATTTTTAATCGTAATTTAATAGAGTTTCGAAACCTTAAAATTTTGTTTAAATGATTTTTGGTTTTAATACGTCAAATCTAGACAAACTCAATATAGTTCCATTAGCACATAAATGTCGTAAGCATGTATCTTTAACCATGTTTGGTAGTTGCACAAGTGAAAAGGGTGCATCGTATTTCTCAATGAGATATTTGTGAAAATGTGTTTTAGTTAATACATTTTTTGTGGAGTATGAGTGACAATTTTTCTCGATGGATTATTTGAGTGTGAAACAAATTTTAATAAATTCATCTAAATCAATTTATAGAAGAAGAAATAAAATAGTTAACAGTGTAAACTTTGAACTGATAAAAATATTTAAATGCAATGGACATTTAAATATATATGGTGCTTCAAGTAACTGAGAGGATACTTTGTTCATTCACTCATTCTTGCATAGTATTTACATTCATTCATTATTTCACAGTATACAGTGAATCTTTGTTCAGTTGGTACTTATTCATTCCTGTAGAGTAGATAGTGTATACAACATAGTTGGTGTTTATATGTTAAGTTGTTTATATATCACTACACAGTTATGTTATAGAGTTTATTTTTGTATTATTGTTTGATTCAACCATACCTACTAAATTAACATATAAATGGATTTTCTTGGCATCAGTGGAGTCCATGCAGTCATTGGCTGACAAAAGCACACCTCAATAAAAAATAACTAGAAAATTTGGAGGTAAAGATACTGTGCACTCAATTCAAGAAAATTATGTTACAAATTGAGTTCACCTATTAAGTTTTATTTACTAGAACTAATTTACGCCATACATTAAGTCTTATTTAATTTAACCATTGTAGTATTTTGTAACTTCTATACAGGGGTTATAAAGTTACCTTTTGACAGATTTAGTGGGTGATTAAAAAAAATTAAATTAGTATTGACTTGCATAGATTTTTATTATCCTTGAGATGTTGCAACTTACATAAACCCTCAAGTTCTTCTCATGGGAAAGTCATATAAGTCTTTATTAATCAAATTTGTAAATGAATAAAGGAGTATGTGATGCTTACATTGATCCTTGCTTTCACTTTTTGTTTCTCATTATTTTTTGTACAATTTTTAACTGATATTATGTTTGGGAGGAAATGGGAGAGGTAAACATCGATTAGGGTTTTGTTTCTCAGTTAGGGGTTTGTTTGGGGGAAATGGGAGAGGTAAACATCGGATATGCCTCTTTCTTCTTCCAATTTTTCATAAATTTCCAAATATATAGTAGATTCACACCAAGTATGTTTGATATTGAGAATTACAAATAGAATGAATAGTTATTTCATTGAATCTGTCATCGAATCTCTCTTTTTTGGTGATTCGAAATAACATATTCATTGAATCTATCATTGAATCAAGTGCGCTAAACATATTCACACACGAAACCGCCTTATCTGATCCGATCAAGTGTTTTGATGGTGCCGACTTTGATATCAAATTCGGCAACGAACTAGGACAAGGTTGGGGACTCAATGAAGAAAAAGAAAAGAAGTCGGTTATTACATTATCAAGTAAACAAATCTAGATTTGGCCTATTTTACTGCCATAATTTATTACAAGTTTGTTCGGTTATTACATTATCAAGTAAAATTGTTTTTTTTTGTCAAATCATGCATTTTTTTGTCCATGTCGAGGAGTAAAGACTACACAGAAAAGATACCATCAATAAGAACCTATCTCAGTTCCTCACTCAAGGTGGTAGTGAAGTATAGGTTCTTTCAATCTGGATAAAGAGAGTTTTGCCTCCTATTCAGTTTGAAACATTAATGTTGAGGAAAATGGCGATGTACGAACATCATTTCAGTGGAAGAATCCCAGTCAAGATTGTTGAAAATTTAAAAGATTTTTTTTCCATAACAACCACTGCTCTGTCTGTCAAAAAAAGGTGAAAGATGAAGGATAAAGGAAGATTACATAGTAAAGAGTACAACCACTGCTCTGAAATTGTTCATACATAATGTTTTAAAGGTTAAGAGCTACTCTTGGTCCTTTTTTGAGTTTAGCATCTCTCCTAGTAAGGGATTTTTTTATACTACTTTTTGCATGTATAAAATTTTTCTAATTTTCAATTTAGCTGTGTAAAAAGAAGTATATAACAGGGGATCAAAGCCACCGTTCTTCTTGGGTGGTACAGCCACAATATTCTTATGACCAGTGGTTCAACTACTGGTATTCCCATCCACCTTTCAGAGAATTGGATCAACCTCCAATAGCTGTTCTTCCTTAGCTAAGTCCCCAACTATCCAATCCCACAAACTTTTTTGCACGCTAACTTTCCCGGAGCCTTTTTTGGCCTTTACAACCGTCTCTACTCTTATTCCTCAGCCTCTGGTAGTAACTGGACTAAAGAATATGTTCAACGAAGCCATTTCAGCTTGCTATATTCTATATTGTAGACTTAAATCTCCGTTGGAAAAGAATATAGGAGGAAAGCAATCTAAGTGGGAATATATTTATATATTCTTTTTGGTTATTGTTGGGTTAATAGGAGCCATTGGATAGTTGTGAAGGTTTTAATTGAAAATTACACGGGCGTGTTTGTAGCATGAGCCCTCCACTGACGTCTAATCTTCTCAAGATGCGCAAAATGGTGTATTCCCATTTTTGTATTATTCTGGATAATATGACTTCACACATTATATTGTTTATTGCCTTTATTATTTTTTATAGTCTGTTCTTTATAGTCTATTTAGTTTCTTTAAATTTTTTATGTTTGACAGGTCCAGTGCCAGATATATGTAAAACAACTCCCCCTTTAGATGTAGAGAATGCAAGCTCCTATTGAATAGTCAAGAAGGAAGGGAAGGAACTTGCGAGATATTAGATCCATACGAGGAAAAATATATTGTGATAGAAAGAGTTGTGAAAGAAAAAGCTACAAGATTAAGCGCTCCTATTGGAATTTAAGCATTTCCCGAATCAGCAAGTATCTCACCTCACGCTGAAATATTTAGTTTTTTTTTAACTTTTTCAAGTTTGACAAATTCGGTACCCTGTCTAAGGATTCACAAAAACTCACATTAGCCATCTAACTTTCTCTCCATCTTTTTTTTTTAATTTTGGCGCCTATATTATCCATTCTCACCATTTTAATGGTAATTGCAGTGGTAACAACAAAGAAAGGGGAACATAAGTACATTTTTCACATTTTTACATATATAAATAATCTGCAGAGAATAAAAATTTTGATTTTTAATTGGTTGGAAAAAGAAGACGTGAGATTTTAGGCTTCCTAAATAATTTACCATCATTTGAAGTGGGTTAGGGATAGCTGTTGGGACATACACACAGTGATGCAGACAGACACACACTAATGACAAACACAGTGTCCACATACAGTGACAAACATACACACACATAGTGATGTGCACACGCGCACACACCACTGCCCACACCACTGTTGTATATGTCTTAACAATGAGAATTTTTTTCTTCCATTTCAGGTTTAATTTGTATTCATTTTAGATGAATAGTATTGATTCTGACGTTACAAGTTACAAGTACACATAAAGCTGCAATGCAGATTTGAATTACATTGCCGAATGTTTAAACGGCGATGATTAAACATCGATTAACTCTTAGGTTCGTCGAAGGCCCATCTAACTTTAATTGTGTTAAGTCGATTAACTCTTCGGTGCGTAGATTTTTCTACACAACTTTAAAACCATGGTGTGTTGGTTTATTGGTAGCTCGACTTGATTTATACTGTGTTGGGTCGGCAGTAACAGTGGGTCGATTAAAGTGAAGATGAAAATGACACTACTTATACATATGTATTCAGTCAGTTCTGCATCTCATGTTTTTCTTTTTGGGAATATGGTGCGCCGGAGTAATAGTGGTAACTTATCACCGGTTCAGAACAAGGTCTATCAGATTATCAGATTTCAAAGCTAACTTTGGGCATAGCTCTGTTAGCACAAGAATCTAAGTTGTGACACTGGCTACAGTCACTCTCTTATTGTGTATTCTTTTTTCATTTGTTGTGAGTGTGAATTTAATATACTTAAATGTTGTTTTTCAGTTTAAAGATAGATATTTTTTTTATCTATTTTTGGCAGAGTATATAGACCTAAGACTTAAATATTGTTGAAATACCCAAATGTTATTGAAATATGTATTTGTCAAAGGCCTATGTGATGTTTGTCAAAATGCCTCTTTGAATTGAGTATAGTAGTCTTAAATTGTTATTATGCCTTACACTAAGAAAGCTCAGTACAATCACCTTGAAAAGAATAAGGTTTAGTTTAATGTTTATCTATAACTAATGTATGATTAAATTTGTAAGTTACTATTGTGTCAGACTTACATACCTTGAAAATTTTCATCGTTTTGATTTTACGTACTTTGGAAATCTTTATTGTGAACTATTTTTATTTCTGAATAGGGTGGACGGTCCCATAAATAAAAGAAATTTTGCCCAAATTTTCTAAATTGTTTTCACATTTGTGTTGTAAAAAATTAACGTAAATTGTTTACACATTCAATACTTTAGATTACATTATGTTTTGCCGAGGAACAAATTTTTTTCCGTTTTGCCATTACGTACTTTGGAATTTTTTTGTCGTTTTGCGATTACAAACATGGAAATTTTTGCCGTTTTGCGATTACGTACTTTGGAAAAAATTTGTCGTGCCTTCAGGCACGGGCATATTTTTACCGTTTTGCATCACACGGAAGAGTCCATAATTACTTATACACGATTCAACACTTTGGGGAATAAAATTTTTACCATTTTGCAATTATCTATTTTGGAAATTTTTGCCCTTTTATGTTTATGTTTCTTGGAGATTTTCGTCGTACCTTCAGGCACGGTCATATACTAGTATATATATATATATATATATATATATATATTAAATACACACATAAGTGGAAAAAAAACATAAAAATTAGCACAAAAGTACTTTCCACCCTCCATAATGCACCATCTACCGACCACCACCTCACATCATCATTAACCCTCACCCACTAGCCTCCATCTATTTATTCAATTACCACATACCCACCTACATACACATGTACACATGCACTCACATACATATACATGTACAAATATACACATGTACATACACGTACACATGTACACAAAGACAAACAAACATATTGAAGAATTTTATAAATAAGATGAAATAGAAGAATTGTATTTCATTATTAATGAAGAAAGTACACGAAAGAATATACATGATGAAAAGAAGATATAGTAAATAACAAATTTCTTGAAATAAGGAGCATGCAAGTGTAAAATAAACGTGGTTATTTTAGAGGAAAACTTGAGATCTTATTATGACTCTTCAAAGTGCTCCACAATGATAAGATCAGTTGGTTTTGTCGTTGCATGAAGTGTGATCACATGCTTTGCAAAGGTGGAACCAATGCATGATTTCCTTAACACTCCCCTTCAAGTGAAAAGTGGCCGGAGGAAGGACACTAGGCTTGAAACAACAGTTCGTGTGCCACCTGTGATCAGATCTCTTAGACCATAATGAGCTTGATACAAAATTGATTCAGAAACTCAATTATTCATTTTAGTTGGATCGACACGTGTAATGGGCAATTTGGACTAAAATGAGCTTGATCATAAAAGATTCAGAGGCTCAATTATCGGTTTTGGCTTGATCAACACCTATAACTGGATTCTTGGACCAAATGAGCTTGATCATAGAAGATTCAGAGGCTCAATTATTGATTTGGGATTGACCGACGCCTATGGTCCACTTGGACCAAAATGAGATTGATTACGATGGATTTAGGGGCTCTTTGCTTCTTGGGCTTTATCACGATGAACTTAATACGATCATGTATTCAATGTGGATTATTTCCACTAATATGGATTTTTTTTATCGTTGTCCTGTCCATTGTGGCCCCATTGTCATACAACACACGTTCAAAGTAGTCTCCCAACTTGACATCGCTGCCTTGGAGGGTGAGAGTGTCAGTTTCGCCACTCTTCTCGGTATCCAATTCACACTTCACGGAAACATTCAACATCTTAAAATCTCCCCCATCTAGTTCCATGTTGATAAAATGTCTTCATCCCATGTGGCGTAAAACAACACAAGGGTCAGAGATACATCAAAATATGTCTGTTAGAATACTTTTTAAGTCCCTAACACAATAGTTCATTTTTAAGAATATTTCTAGTTTTAAAAGGAACTGCCAAGGAATTTAATATCTGCACACAGGTGTTTGAAAATCCACATTGTGGGAAATACTTAGTTCCTTTCATGAAAAAGAACAGCCTTTTGTGATGTAACAACTTTATCCAACGTGTTCTTCAACTCATGAGTTAATGCAGAGAAGTATAAAATGGAGATATTTTTTTATTGTGGAGGAGATTTCAGGCATGACGGTAGAAAGTGTGAAGGAGAAAGTGTGAAGTCACTAGATAGGTTGAAGATTGTGTTCAACTAGTTAAAAGAAATTTCATTCAAGGAAGTAAGGTGAACAATGTTGATGTTGTTAACACCCCTTGGTAAAATTTGAAAAATACCCCTTGTATTATGATGTTGGGTAAGTTGGTTTTCACAATTCAAAAATGGTCCAGTCGAGATGTGAATAGATGATGAGATTAATAGATTAAATGGCTTGAAAGTTGAGCGGGAGGATGTTAGTGCAGCAGAAAGAACAGGGATGATACTCGGCAGACAATAGCAATGAATGGTGGCTACTGTCTCCAGAGAAACGGTATACTTGTGGATTACTAGGATTAAGAATACTCGTGAGAGTTTTACTCCTCCGATACCATGAAGAATTTTATACATTAAATGTAATAGAAAAATTATATTTTGTTATTAATGAAGACACTACACGAAAGAATATATACATGATGAGGAGAAGAAAGAGTAAATAACAGATAGCTAGAAATAAGGAACAAGCAACAGTGAAATAAATGTGGTTATTTTACAGTAACACTTGAGATCTTCTTTTGACTCTTCAAATTGTTGCACAATAATAAGATGAGTTGGTTTGTTTTTGCATGGAGCGTGATCACATGCTTTGCAAAGGTGGAACATTTGCATGATTTCCCTAACAAAATGTATATATACATATACGAAACTCACATTCACATATACACACATGTATACGTACATACATAAACATACACACATACATATAGACAAACATAGATGCAAATACAGATATGTACGCATGCTTGCTTATAAAAACACACGCACACACAAATACATACACCTATATGTGTATATATTACACAAATAAATGTATATATACACAAATGTGTGTATATGTACATGGACTAATGTAATAAATAAATAAATATATATATATATATATATATGGGTGCTTTTACGCCGGCACAGAAATTCGACATATTTGATGCGACATACTGACGTGTCACACCGGTATTGGCTCGTGTCCGGGCTCCACACAGGCCCCACAATAGTGGAACCCAGACAAGAGCCATTACAAGTATGACATGTCAGTGTGTCACATTAAATGTATCGAATTTCTGTGTCGGCCTAGAATTATCAGTATAAACACATATGTAGAGAGAGAAGAATAAAGAGAGAGGTATAGAGAAATGGATATTTGGGGTGCTGGCGCTCTAAACCATATGTGATGATGGTGTATCAATCTTTGCGGTGGGAATTATGAATATGTGGGGATGTTTGAGGCGGTAGTGACAGGAAACGGAGTTGGAAGGGAGTAGAAATTGGGGAAGTGGGGAATTAGGGGGGGAACATTCTGTTGGGTTTCTTTTCTTTTACTAAAATTTTCCTTTTTGTTTTTTGATTTATTTAATTTTAGACAAGGACATTATTTTTTTTAAAAAAAAACGAAAAAGAAAAAGAGGATACTTTTTAGGGTCAAGTATCAATCACACTCTGGACAGTACAATAAAGTTTGCTACATAGAATGCCATATCAACATCTCCGTTAAATACACTAAGGGAAATATAATGGTGGCTCAGATTGAAACAATTTTTAAACTTTAAGGTAAACATTACATTTAAAATTAAAAATCACTCCAAACTTCAGGATTAATTTTACAGTAATGTCAATAAATAAGTTCATTGAACTATTGGTAAATTTAATACTGTGATTCTACAAACATAAATTATTTTTAGACCCAAAATTTGATTTTTAATTTGAGATGAAGGAATTTTTTTCTTTTTTATTTAAATAAAACTTTAGACGTGCTTGCAAAATGAAAATATGATATTTAAATTTGCAAACTGACAATTGAGAATCTTTTTTTTATAAGTAAATGATTCAATAAAATAAACCCACCTAAGGGGGTGGAATCCCGTATACAGGGAGTATACAAAGAAAAAAAGTAAAGGGCCGAGTTCCAAAGCATACTAGACAATAGCCTGGAGCTCCTCCAAAAACTTAAGAAAGAGAGACAACAACGAATCATGGCGTTTCCTATACCAAGTAAGCAAAAGGCTTAGGAAACTGTAGTAAATTCGAGAGGGATCAAGCTCGACCTCCTCGAAGCATCTCTTGTTCCTCTCCTGCCAGATGGTCCAAAAAATACAATGAGGGACCATCATTGATATACCCAAAGTGCACCATCGTACTCAGAGACACTAACGTCGGCCAGTCTCAGAGACGAGTTGACAAGAAGCTCATGATAACCATCAGCAAGGTCGTCTCTCATAAGGTCGGCCCTTCACACACCAACCTCGGCTCTTCATCAGCCGAGGTCAGCAAAGGCTCACGGGCTCAATTAACTGCCAACATCATCATCGGCCTCAACTGACGTTACAGCTACCTCGTACCTAACCTCGGCCAACCTTCCTGGCCGAGGTCATCACGATTAGAGAACACAAAGCAACTACATCTGACTCCACCAACCTCGTACTCATCCAGGACGAGGTTACATCAGTTAAGGACCTAGGGCCGAGCATTTACAAGAACATGTAAGGTTTGGAACACGTGGACAAATCTGTTATAACTGAATCATTGCCCCCACGTGAGGGAATATTGAGGTCATCATTGTCTACATAAGGTCATCCATGTGTTATTCTCAAACTGGTTCGATTCTCATGCACATGCTCATTGAATGCTTAGGGGGTACATTACGCCCCCCAAGCACTATATATAGAGGTCATCCTCTACCTTGTAAAGGGATCCATCATTACAACCCTAGCTGAAACTCTGTTGGTTTACACAGTAGAGAGATAAAGTTTGAGAGATTGTATCTATGTCCGTTAGTGCCTTCATCTAGTGATATTACTCACACACTCACAGTGGACGTAGGCCAGATTGGCTTAACCACTTACATACAAGTGTTCATCCTCTTCTCCTCACCTCCTTCTACTATATATATACACTCTTGTGCTGCCATTGTTTTCACTGGCTTGAGCTTGTCAACACCTCATCTGGTGGTGCTGTTTCCAGCATCATCAATCATCCAGACCACTAGTGGGATAATCCAACCCCTTGGCCTCCTCTAAGCCTCCAACCCATTGCACACCATACGAGGCATAACCCAAGTAATCTGGCAAAGAGAGAAAAACAAATCCCAAAGTCCCTTAGTCACCTGACAGTGAAGAAGAAGATGATTGGGCGTCTCCTCCTCCTTCTTACATAACCAACATCTACTGAACATCCTCCACCGTCTAATCTGAATCCATTCAATAGTCAAGATGGCCTACCTGGAAGTAGTCCACACAAATAAACTAACCTTGGGAGGCGCATGACTTTTCCAAATGGCCTTCCACGAAAAAGAAACACCCTCCGACCCCTCAACACTATATCATGACTCTTGACTAAAAAGATGCCATCCTTAGAGCTCGACCACCTCATCCCATCTTCCCCCAAGGACGGAACCGGCGCCGACCTTACCCATGCAAAGAACTCCATTGCCTCCTCCTTCTCCCAATCCCGGAGTTCCCTCCAAAACTTTGGATCCCACCCCAGATGAGCCCCAACCCTCTGCCTATGCTGCTCAACCAGCCCCTCTTTGTCCTACCCAATACGATAAATCCCTGGGAAGAGAATCTCCAAAGACCCCCCTGCACCCAAGTATCCTTCCCGAACCTGATACGACTCCCACTCCCAAGCTTGAAGGAAGTAAGCAAAGAGAAATCCCCCCACCCAACCGTAATATGCCTCCACCACCCCACCCCATGAGCATAGCGCCCCAAAATAGGGCCCCAGACATACGGACCCACCCCATGCCTAGCGACCACCACTTTCTCCATAATTTTTCCCCTTCCCTATTAAAACGCCATAGCCACTTCCCCAGTAAAGCCTTATTGAAATGGGCTAAGCTTCCCACTCCAGCCCCACCTATGACTGCGGTCTTCACACCTCATCCCAATTCACCAAACAATATTTGAATTGATCATCAACGCCTTTCTATAAGAAATTCCGCATCACTTTCTCCAGCCTCTTTCCAACTGATACAGGTAAAGGGAGAACAGACATAAAATAAGTCAGTAGACTCGACAAAACGCTTTTGATCAACATCAACCGACCCCCTTTAAAAAGGTAACCATGCTTCCATCCCGCTAACCTCCTCTGGACCCTCTCAAGGACCATATCCCACATCGAAGTCGACGGAGGCCAAGATAAGTGGCTGGGATCGAGCCGACCCGACAGCCAAGAACACTAGCCAAATAGTCCACGTTACCCACCTCACCCACGGCAATCAACTCACCCTTACTGGTATTGATACGCAAGCCCATCACGGCCTCAAAACACACAAGCAACATCCTCAGTGTCCTCACCTCATCCACCGAAGCCCCATAAAAAATGATAGTATCATCCACGAATAGAAGATGAGAGATCGCGACAGTATGAGGAACAACGCTCCCAATCGAAAACCCGGAGACCAGACCACCCTCCACCGTACGACTCATCATCCGAGAGAATGCCTCCATAACTAAGATAAAAAGGAAAGGGGACAACGAGTCACCCCGTCGAAGACCACGAGTGCTCGAGAAGAAACCTTATGGAACCCCATTCACAAGGACAGAGAATTTGACAGAGGAGATACACCTCTTCATCCACCTACACCACCGCTCCCCAAATCCCATCCTCCTAAGCAGATAAATAAGGAACTCCCGGTTCACATGATCTTATGCTTTTTCAATATCCATCTTGCAGAGGATACTAGAAACCCCCCTCTCAATATGGACTCGATGCACTCATTTTCCACCAAGGTCGCATCCAGGATCTGACAACCGCCCACAAAGGCACTTTGAGCATCCGAGATAAGAGGGTCAATCACTTTTCTATGTCTAATCGATAAGACCTTAGAGATGAGATTATACACGCTCCCGAACAGACTAGTGGTCCTGAAATCTCTCACATTCGTTGCCCCCCTTTCTTGGGGACTAAAGTAATGAAGGTGGCGTTCAAGCTTCTCAGAAAGTATACCCTATCATAGAACTCGCTGAAAACTTCCATAACATCCACCCTAAGAACTGACCAACAATGCTGGTAAAAGGCCATAGTGAACCCGTCTGGGCCCGACGCCTTATCACCGCACATCGACCTCAAAACCTGGACCACCTCCTCCTCAGTGAACACACTTTCTAGCTGATCCACCTCGACCCCTGAAATACTCGCCACAAGAAGCTTATCCATCGTAGGACGCGAGGGTTCTTCCTCCATATATAACCTCTCATAGAACTGACTGATCTCTTTACAAACCTCACTCTCCTCGGTGAACTCCACCTCCCCTATAACCACCTTCCCGATATGGTTAAAGCGGCGATGGGAATCAGCCGCTTTATGAAAGAATCTAGTATTGTTGTCACCTTTCCTAAGCCAAAGATTTCTAGACTTTTGTCTCCAACTAATCTCTTCCTGGATCAATCTCTTTCCCCCTCCCTTTTTTTCTCTTCTCTAATCAACCTCTCAGACCCCGACAGACCACTCGACCCTTCTTTCTCGTCGAAAATCCGGATTTCCTCTAGAATCTGCTCAATCACACTCCCTACGTTCCCAAACTCATTTTTGTTCCACCGAATGAGATCCCCTTTAAGACGAAATAATTTATTCGCCAATTTGAAGCTCTCATTCCCCGTCACATCATACCCCTGCCACCACTCATGTACCTTCCCAATAAAGTTCTACTCCTTTAACCACATATTCTCAAATCTAAACGACTACCTACCCCCCCCCCCCCCCTAACACACTCGAGGAGGATAGGGTAGTGGTCCGAAGTCACACGAGATAAACAAGATTGAGTCACCCCCAAGAAATGGTCCTCCCACTCATTAGAGACAAGGAAACGATCAAGCCTAGAAAGCGAGGGCTCATCCCTATGACTGGACCAAGTGAATACCCCACCCTCCAAAGGAAGATCCACCAAGTGTATCTCATCTATGAAGTTCGAGAAATACCGCATAAAAGAATTCAATTTCCTCACACCGCTCCTTTCTGAGGGAAAACGAACGATGTTATAGTCTCCCCCGGTGCACTACGGAACATCCCAGACACTTCTGACTCCTGCCAGTTCCTCCCACAACTCCCAACGAGCTGAGTCCTCCACTGGACCATAAACCCCCCAAAAGCTCCAAATGAACCCATCCTCTCTACACTCCTAAAAAGGCAAAAGAGAGACCACCTGCCCACAAGCACGCCAATTTTTTCCACCGCTCTACTATCCCACAAAATGATGATTCCTCCAGATGCCCCATCTGCATCCAAACAACACCACTCCACCCTACGCCCTCCACAAATAGACCGCGCCAACTTCCTATCTATGCTCCCCAATTTAGTCTTCTGAAGACACACAATATATGGCCTCCACCTAGAAATGGCCCCACTAACCACACCCTTTTTAGCGAGGTCATTAAGACCCCTAACATTCCAGGAAATCAGTCGTAACTTCATAGGAAACCTCGTTGAGCCTCACCCACCACCCCCTTACTCCCCCCTCCTCTGCCCCTCCGCACCTCTTACAAGTTACATATAACGCAAGTAAATTGCATTTACTACCCATTAGTATGGTACCAAAATGCCTAAACAAATTACAAATTCGGACTAATAAGTAGTCCAATTGAATTGGAAAAGGATTAATTTAATTGGCTTGAAGTAATGGATTTATTAGATTGAGAATGTAATGGATGAATTTATCTAACATCATTCTTATAAAAGAAATTGGTAAATTTATTTCAAATATTAGTAACATCCATTCTAGTATTAGTAACATCCCTACTAATATCAAATATCACAAAATGAATAAGTTTTTATCACATATTGATGTACTATGAATTCATTGTCCATCTTTCTCATCTTAATGTAAGATTTTTTATTCAGTTCAAAGAATATGGTTTCCTTAAAATGGAAAAAGCAAGAGGCGACACACCCATCTCGTTTTCTAACGTCTAACAAAAAGGAATGTTATATTTTTTTCAACATTATAATAAAACAACCCTACATAAGAAAAAGAAAAAATAATAAGCTATCACATTACGTGATCAAAAAATTTTATTCACTCACTATCTAGGATAGTCATTTACAAATTTTTAGTTCAAATACCATTTTCTGTACATGGACATATGTGAACGGCTTAATAGGCCGGGAAAGAAAGATTGCTTTTCGTTCCATCTTTGCTGCTTTCGATTCATATATATGCGAGATCAACGGAACACGCACGCACGTAAGAGTTGAAAAACATGATTTAAACATGAAAGAAAAACGAGAATATGAATGGAAGCTCTATTTACCACGAGAATTTGGCATCACCTATCTCTATATATATAACCAGGAAACAAGAATAATAAACAGGTCCGGTTAGGGATAATGTTCAATTTTTTTTTTTGTAGTGTCGAGGATCGAATTGGGATCAAATTCAATCCACTCTCAAGAATGTCCCCGTGACAGCCTTATATCACTGGGCCAAGAAACCTGATCGATAAATTTTCAAATTTAATAACCCCAAAAAGATAATGAACAAAAAGATATCAAAAACTTTTATTTGGAATTGTATTTTTTTCTTATATGTAATTAGATGATATTTTAGTTATATGTTACTAATATTTGGAATTAACAAACTTTTGTTTTATGAAAGATATTTTAGTTTATGCGTGTTAAATGAACACGAGAAGACTAATAAACGTATCAAATTAGTGTTAAATTAATTAACACAATAGGGCACTCACGAACAGTCGCGTCGCCCATGTGTTTCTCTCCCACCTTCTTCTTCATTTTGTTTCGCAATGCTTACTTTATTAACTTGAGGCATTAATCACGATTACGGTTTCTTTCGAGCTTGCTTTGAGATATGTTAAGTAAGCGGTCATTAGCTTGCTTCAACTGCAAGTCTGATTTCGTCTCCAAGGAAATGATTTGAAGAGGTCTTATCTGTTTTGTTAAGTTTATTTAAATTTTAGTTTTCAAACATGTCCAACTCTTTTCTACTAAAATGGCTTTGCCTTTCAACTAATATAATTCGCTCACTTTGTATCATGGAGATCTGACATATAAAGGTCTTTGCTCCACCTCTTTCTTAGCAGAGATTCTACAAAAGAGTGAGATGTAGAGTGTGCTATATCTTTTAAGGTTGATTATGAATAATCTGATGTATCAGAAAAAGGCTTAAAGATGGATGCTTTCAAAGAAAAGCAAACACCTCAAAAAGCAGAGAGTAAATAGAAGCGGCCGATTGACTTATTTGATAGGTGCTTTCCTTCGTTGAGAAGATTTTGCTTTTGTTGCTCAACATAATGGTGCTGACTTCATAAAGCCACTACATGGTCACAACCTATTTAACTTTTTTCCCCGGTAATTAAGCAATTTAATCTATACCAAAATATAGAACTCTAAAACAGAGCATCAGATATGCCAGGAAGAGTATCTAGGAGAAGGCCTTTGGAAAGAAATTTCCCGGTTAATTCAAATACTTTGAAAAATATGTCTTCCTGCAAAATTAAATTTTAATTTCTTTGATTTCATTGATGTACATCTGTTTTTTTTCATTTTTTGCACTTGCACGCACATTGATCAGCCAAGTTTCTCTTGGATAAAACGTATAGACAAATTCATACGAGTACAAATTCAATTAATAATAAAAATTAACACAATAAAACTTATGATCATACGAAGGAAATGGATGGCGAAACTTGTATTTTCTATAATTTCTTCAAGACAGATTCATCCTCTTATCGGTGCTTATCTCCCATTATAGAACGACATTTCCATCTATATATAAATAGCACTTCAATCCATAAAGCTCTTGAATCCAAATTCTATGTTGCTCTCCAAAATGATTATTTAGAATGGTGGAGTTTGTTCTATATATACACAAAGGTAGGCATTCTTTTCGAATAGATATGTCACACGACTTATCACGAAAGCACATGTACTTGAAATAAAAATAAATAATTTAAATACAATTTTCACTTAATTAGAATTGCGAAATTTTATTAATTGCCCGCATAAGTTTAAATTAAAGGTTAAAGAACAAAAACAACAAAACGAGCAGACAAAAGAGAGTACGGATAAAATAATTGCATTGTGAAAAGTTACCAATGGCAATGAACTTATCCTAGTCTGAATCGAATGGATTTACTTGGATAATATGTGATGCCTTGAACAGTCAATTGTTTGTATAAATCAAACAATAAAAACCACACAATGATTTTCCACATAATTTGGTTCTCATGTTTGTGCTTGTGTTTGTGTTTGTGTTTGTTTTGGCTATAAACATCGCATGGCTTTGTGATTTCTATAGAGAATTGAACCATTTTCAACTCTCACAAGAGCGATTAATTCACACTCACATAGGTGATTCTTTTGAAGAGCATCTTGTATGTACCCCACTTGGACATATTGAGCTCTAAAGATGATTAGTAACATAACTTATCCTGATGATCGCGACAGATGCGCATTGTCTCATCATAGTAATGGAAAGGAGTCAATACATCCTCAGTGCTATCTACAAGCTGCCTCAGTCGTGCCATGACCATTTTCGCCCATAAATGTCCAAGCAGATCCTTCTTTAGAGACCAATTTTTCCATTGAATATGACTCTTACGTGTCAATAGTTATCTTCTTTCGGAGAGCTTTGGTGGGTCGTGCAGGAAGCATACCACCGTCTATCGAGAAAATGAAGTTTTGGGCTAATTAACAGTGGAGACAGGCAGGGGAGGCAGTGATTCATTATTTGATTTCATCTACATTATGTTTTGTATTTTGTGAGGATATTGAAGAAAAAGTGTTGGTCATTCTATGGGGTCCCTCTTTGCTTACACAAATGGCACCCTCTGGGTTGTTGTCCAAAAACTTTTCGACGCTCGAAAAATTAGTGGATTCGGGTGATAGATCTCCCCCTCCATTTATGGAGGGAGGAAGTGTTCCAAGCTATTGGAAATGGGTGTGGGATTTTTCTTATATGTTGATGAGGTTTAAGGCGGGCGTTGATTCTAGTTAAATGGAACGAATGAGTTTCGAACTTAGTGACGATTAGAGTCATGGGTTTTGAGTTACCCATGTGGACTAAGAAACTTGGCTCGTGCTATTATCGATGCGATGTTTCTTGGGCAAAGAGGGGGAAGAATGCTCCAGCAAAGGAGATAAAAGGAGTGAAAAATCATGTGGTGGCTGAAGTGTTACCTCCAATAGCGGTAGGGAGTGACGTAACTCAGCAACATAGGAGCGAGAGAGTGATGGAGAGGAAAATGCAGCTGGGTGATGAACACTCACGCACTCTCAGCATCGGTGTGGGTTTAGGGATGAATACACATGCACCAGGGCGCATTGCGTTTGTGAAAATTCTTATTCGTCCAGATTTGTCTAAGAAGAAGGACGTGACAGGAGATTCTTAGGTGGGTCTTGTTGTTGAGTGCATGGCTTCTTTAAGTGATCCCAAAATCATTGATTTATCATTGTTAGATCAGTAGTAGAGAGAAAGAAAAAGGCATGCTTTTCAAAGGTTGGTCCGATTTCAGATGCTGCCGAAGAAGAGCTCAGTTCTAAGTTTTCATTTGTTAGAGGTCCATCGGTAGTTACGGAGAGAGAGGAAAACATAGAACTTGTCAGTGGGCAAGAACATGTGGAGAGAAACACGGGAACATGGGCGATTATTAAAAGAAGGAATGCTAAGAGTGTGGAGCTTGGTGGACATGTGGTCCACTTTGGAAAGACCCAAAAGGTGGCTAATTTTCAAGCCGTGGACAATAAAAATGGGTTTGACTATTTGGTTAGGAGTCAGAAGGGTGCTTATGATAGCATTAAGGTTATCAAAATGGTATTAAAAATTTACTTCTTAATAATGTCTCTAATGAGGATTCGTCGCTAAATAAAGGGAATTTCTTTTTGGAGTGAGGATAAAAATGAGTCAAAGAAGAAAACTATTGAGAGAAGGGGTGTGGTTAGGAGCCGAAGATAAAGATCACATGATATTGGGAAAATTAAGAGTGTCACCAGGTGAATGTGCAGTTAGTGACAGGAAAAAAGGACACAAGGATGTTTACTATGGGATATCCATGATAGGATTAAAAAAAATTAAGATGTTTATTAATTGTGGTAAATCAGTTAACAAAGGGGCTGACAAGGATAAAATCGTAGGTAGGAGCAATACTCTATAGGCGACTAGAAGAAAAAAATTAGTGGAAGGTGGAAAGGGGGAAGAAGGTTCTGGTTTTAATCAAATGGCTATAGTGGTAGCCAGTTATAGAAATTAAAATTCCTAGACAAGATGACAGGTTTAGGGGTAGGGAGGAGGAGGGGTGGGTAGAGGACCTAGAGGGATGGGTAGAGATTATTAGAGGTGATTTTAGCAAGATTTCACGGGTGTAATTCTATGGGTGTGAAAGTATTGTTGTGAGCCTTTTTGAAAAAATAAGAAGGCACGGTAAGGGGTTCTCAAGGAAGATGAGGGGAAATTTTCTCTACTACAGGGAGGATATGGAAGGAAAGAAAAATCTATAGTACACATTGTTTGCTTATTCGTGAGGGAACGAAAGGGGGTGAAGGGGGAGGAGGGGGAGTTTAAGATTAGTTTTTTTTTGTTAATGAATATTAGGTTGATTTCATGGAATGCAAGGGGTTTGAACGATCCCAAGAAGCTTGACATTGTGAGTGGGGCCATTTCTAGGTGGAATCCAGATATCATTTGCTAGATCAATTTTTTTTTTGGGGGGGGGGGAGCGAGCATAGGATTGAATAAACTAGTCAGAATGTTGTGGGGGCTTCGAGTGGGGTGATCATAATTTGGGATTCTAGAGTTGTTCTTTAGGATAGCATGGTCGGCACTTGGACCTCATCTTGCCTATTTAGGAACATCGGGGACGGGTTCATTTGGATTTTCTTAGGGATTTATGGGCCTGTAAAGACTCGAGTAGATGAGAGTTGTGGGAGGAGCTAACGGACACCAGTAAGGTGTGGGGGTCCCGTGGTTTTTAGGGAGAGATTTTAATGAGGTGAGATTCCCTTCTTAAAGGAGCGGGAAAGGGGCATCAACAAATACGTGAGATAATTCTCAAATTTTATTAACGAGATGGGTTTATCAGACCTTCTGTTATAAGTTGGGTTGTTCATATTTGTCTCCTAGATCGGTTACTTATTTATCAATAGTAGGAAGAGAATTTCCATAGTGGGGTATATATTTGTTTACCTAGGGGTACGTCGGACCACTGTTCGACTCTGTTAGAGTGTGGGGGTTGGAGAGAAGATTGGGGACCTTTCAAATTCAAAAATATATGGCTTGAGGAGGTGGATTTCGTTAAGGTAATAAAGGGGTGGTGGATAAGTTATGTGGTGGAGATCAATGCAAGTTTTCTATTAGCATCTAAGTTGGAGTTTCTCAAAGAGGATATTAAAAGATGGAATAGGGATATGTTCGAAAATGTGAGGGATACCACCTCGAGGTACATGGAGGAAGTTAAGAGCTTTGATGAGAATGAGGAAATAATTGGTCTTTAAAGGGAGGAAAAGAGTGTTAGGGAGGAAAGTAAGGGGGATATCGGGAGAAGGCTTATTTAGGAAAAAATCAACTGAAGACTAAAATCTCGAGCGTTGGGGTTAAGGGAGGTTGATAAGAACATTAAGTTCATAAAGTGGCTAATTCACATCGATGCTTTAACCATATCGAGAAAATTGCAGTAGATAGGGTAGAGTATAAAGATGTTAATGAGGTGAGGAGGTCCATATCCCCGTTTTATGTGGATTTATTAAGGGAAAAGGAAGAGTGGCGCCCATCTCTCGACGGGGTAGAGTTGGGTTGCATATCAGGGGCGAAGGTCGAGATGTTAAAGGGGCAGTTCACAGAAGTGGAAATTATTCAGGTTTTAAATTCAATAAGTGGTGATAAGGCTCCAGGTCCGGATAGATTCACAATAAATTTCTTACAATACTTCTTGTTAGTTGTTGGAGGGGATGTAATGGCATTATTTGGATATTTTTATGATAGAGGTTACTTTTTGAGGAGTTTGAATAGTACATTACCTATTAGTCTGAATAGGAGTGTGTATAGGATTTTGGACATGGTTCTGTTAGCTAGACTCGGAAAGGTCATTGATCCCCGAATTTCAGAATCCAAAATGCCTTCGTGGGTGGTAGGTCAATCATCTATGCAGTTATGGTGGCTAATGAATGTGTGGAAGATAGACTTAGGAGTGTGGAATCGGGTCTTGCATGCAAATTAGAAATCGAGAAGGAGTATGATCATGTTAACTGCAATTTCCTTATGTATGTATTGAGGAGGATGGGGTTCAGAGAGAGGTGATGCTGGTGGATCAAAAGGTTCATCTCCATTATCAGGTTCTCTGTTCTGATTAATGGGGTTCTTGAAGTTTTTCTTCCTAGCATGCGCGGGCTTCGGCACGGTGACCCGTTATCGCCTTTTATGTTCATCTAAGTGATGGAAGTGTTCATTCAGATGATGGGTTATGTGGTTGAGGCAGGATGGATCAACGATTTTGTGATAGGGCAACTGAGGTCTAATTTGATTATAGTGTCACATCTTTTTTTTTGTCGGTGGCACGATTGTTATTTGTAAGGCAAAAGTGGGATAGGTGAGGGATTTAAGATTACTCCTTAAATGCTCGAAGGCAGTGTCGGGTATCAATATTAATACGGGGAAATGTGAGATGATTCAGATTGGGGGGGGTGAGCATGAAAAATTTGGTCGAGACACTTTGTTACATAATTGGTACATTCCCCTTTACTTATTTGGGATTACCATTAGGGGAAAAGTTTAAGACTAAAGATATTTTGGATTCAGTGCTGGAGAGAATGAAAAGTGTGGGTGAGTGAATAATTATTATTTATCGAAAGGAGGGAGATTAACCTTGAATAAAAGTACGTTGTCTAACCTACCCACATACCACATGCCTATCTTGTCGTTATCGTGTTTAGTTCATAAGAAGATGGATGATATGATGAGAGACTTTTTGTGGAGGGATAATGGGGATAAATTTAAATCCAGCCTAGTGGGGTAGGAGGAGGTGTGCAATCCTATTAAGGAAGGGGGTGCAGGGGTCAAAAACTTAGAATGCTTTAACAAAGAGTTGTTAGGAAAGTGGCTATAGATATTTCCCCATGGGGAGGACAGGTTGTGGAGGAGAGTAGTGGGAGTTAGGGAGAAGATGCATCTTAGGTGTGTAACACCCAATATTTTTAATGATTTTTATATTGGATATAATTAATTTAAAAAACGAGAAATTAATCTGGTTTAAAATAAATATTAATTAGCGAGACAAGGGTTAATATTTATTTATATTAAGTATTACTTAGTGAATGATTAATAAATAAATAAATAAGAACGTATTATGATGGTCGTGAGTGAAAAATACATTAATTGCGGTAATTTAGTGTGGGCGCTTGTGTCAGTCGTGTCGATACTTAAATTTATATGATAAAATATAATTTAATTATCTGTTATTAAATGGTAATTTCGAGTGAGCTAATGTGTTCGGAGGGTCGAAATAGTCAGAAAAATATACTTGGGGGATTGGATTGGGTCTCGTGGCATTTTTAGGCCAAACTGGCACCCCAGAGGGGTATTTTGGTCTTTTGGATTTTGGGGGAAAAAGGACCTACGAATTTAAGAGGTTTATATCAATAGTTATGTTAAGGGGGTTAGGATTAAAATTTATCAAAATATATAGAGGCCATTAAAGGAGGAGAAAAGGAGTTTCAAGGGTTCCCATACCACTATTGTACCACCACCACCACCAAAGTGTAGATCGGGAAGAGAGGAAGGCCATACCAACACCTTTTTGCAGAGAATCAGACCCAAAATCCCAGGAAAGTGTTTATCTTGCAAAATCGAGTGTATATATTATCCATGTTAGAGTAGAATTGAACAATACCCATGAATAAATGATTTTGACTTGAATTTGGAGACTTAATTCATGGTCTTTGGTAGGATTTTCATGTAGATTAAAGTCCTATATGATTTGAAGATGAAATAAGAATATGTGGGATAATATAAATGGGAAAAATCTGGTTCTAATGATGTATAGGCATGGAAGATCATAAAACTAGGGTTTTATGGATAATTATGAAATAATCAGTTCTTGGGTAGGATTTTTGATGATTTGATGATATATTTACGTTGGAAATCTCCTTTATATGTGTATATAATGTTTGGGAATCTTGGTTGTAAGTTTGGTGAAGAACCATGAGGTTTTGGGTAAGAAAAATAAAGAAAAATGCAACTACGTAGAGGAGAAGGAGACATGTACATTTTCAAATCAATTTGGCCCAATGGCGAATCGATTCGGTCAGGAGAATCGATTCGTACATTGGGTGAATCAATTCGGTCTCCCTGATTTTAACAGTTTTCTCTATGTTAGCCTAGAACTCGAAGTCGAGGAACGGGGGAACTTTTAGGACACCTTTAAAATATTGTGAGAGATATTTTGGTTAGTAGTAGGCTAATGGTAGGATTGGGATTAGTCATAAGTGAGATGAATTAAGGCTAAGATTAATCGATGTGATTTGTAATGTAATGAATTCGGGGAATGAGGATGAGTCCATAGAGAAGGTGAGAGAACCTATGATTTTTACCAGTAGGATATGGGTGAATTATCTACTGAAATACTTTAAAGAATAATTGGCACACTTCAGGTAGTGGGTGAAGCCCTTATACATTTGACTCACTTGAGTCTATATTGTATAAGTGCTCATCTAGTTTGGAAATTGTGACAAAATTATGTCCATCCTAGAAACCAAAGAGCCTCAGAAGTTGATTTGCCTATTCATCTCTCTTTCTTGCTTTGATCAAGAACCTATTGCCAACACTCACACACAGTAGAATTCATCTTTTGCATGTCATATTGCATAATTATGTGTGTACATGTGTTGAGTGTGTTTAAATCCCTAAGTTTGATTTTTAATAATTTTTTTGGGATTTTTTAAATAATTTTTAAACCATGTTTTAATAATTAAAACTTGTTTTAAAAAGTTTTGGGGTCAATCTCTAAATATTACTTGTTGTTTTTTATGGCCTAATGTTACCTTGGGTAGAATTCAAAAGCGGCAGAGACTTCAGGGTATTCTTTGTAATTAGTTTGAACGAGCGTTTTATATCCCTTAACTGGCCAACACATGTTGCCCTCTGATTAGTTAGATGTGTGTTTCTTTACTGAGACAATAGACGCGTGTGTTATGAGTCCTTGGATCATTTCTTATCAATGGTCTGCATGTTGCCTTGATGGATCCCCGTGTAACTTTTTAAGCCAATCAGCGTTCGTTTAAGCACCTCCTTGTACGAGCCCTTAGATTCAAGTCAATCTAAATTGACTCGATCTCAGCCCTTGGTTTTGATCAGATATCTCGAACCTTCTCCTCTCACTATAAAAAGGCCTCTATTCTCAGACTTCGAAGAATTTTTTCCATTTCATTTCCTCAAAGAATTGAGAGAGAAGAGAGAGAAGAGAGTAGACAGAGAAGAGAGAAAAAAGTTAGAAACCCTAACTTCATCCAAATCCTCTTCAAACCTAAACCAAACACTTCTTCAAAACACCATATCCAAAAACACCATCCTGAGTGTTCTTGAGTGTTTGAGAGTTTGAGTTGAGTTATTTTTGGTTGCTGTAACCTTGTGTTCATGAGATCTTGTTTCCAACTTATACTTCTACTTAGATCTAGTTTTTGTTTCCATAGAAATCTCAGATCTGAGTTATTCATGTTACATTACACTTAGTTTCATTTTATTTCTCATCTTGAGAAATCTATTGTTGATTATTTTTCTCTAAAACGTTTTCTTACTTTGAAATCAACAATAAATGCTTTCTGTTTCTTGTTCTTGTAAAACTAAACCTTTGACCTAGTTTGGAATCTCACTTGGAGGTTTTCAATCTCAAAAAGTTTTTGTTTTAAATTCTGAGATTGATTAAGACCTTGTCTGACTTCCTAGCAAGGTATCCGTGGATTATGGGATAGATTGAAAGGTCAAATAAGGTTCAAAGTTTTCTAAGAAGAAAGAAAAAGAAAAGATCACTGCATATAGTATAACTGTAATTTGTTAGGACTGTTTGTAATTAATAAGTGTGTGTGTGTGCATGCATGTGTTAGAAAACACCTTCACAAACACTTACACCCTACAACACGAAAAGTGTTGGTAATAAGATCTTGAGAACATAAGTCGACGTAAAGTGCTGGAACAAATCAGAAGTTGACAAACTGGGAGAACTACATCTACAATCAGAACTACAGAGAAGTTTAAGGACACCAGAGGGTACATTCCTAAACTTATATAGGTCTGAGTTGTTTGCATGTTAGTTATATAGTTTGTAACTCATATATTTGTTTTAGTGGATTTTTTTTCATTTTACTCCGTAGAGGGAGTCGTGGATGTTTCCTCATTTGGTGAGGTTTTACCACGTAAAAAATTGTGAACAGAAGTCTTCTACATTTTCTCATCTCATTCTTGGTTGTGCTGTGTTTAAAACTTGTTTAAACTATCTTTTAAACTTGTTGCCTAAATCTTGAATAAGATCTCGTACATACTGTTTTATTAAACACGTCTTGTGATTAATCTTTTTTTTATTTAAGAAAAGAGTTTCTTCAAAAAACAACTTGGAGTTACTTAAATAGTTTATTTTCAATAAACGGCTTTAGTAACGCATTTTTCAGTGGGGATACTCGGGAATATATGATGAGATGTAAAATCAAAATTTAATACTACATAGGATATTCGGGCGTTATATATACTACGTACGAGACATATATTATATGTTGCATATATGACAATATATATATATATATATATATATATATATATATATATATATATATATATATATATATATATATATATATATATATATATATATGTTGTGTGAATTATCATGTGTGAACATACATAGGCTACTTGCTATCACAGGAGGTTCCGCGCTGTGGACGGTCTTATCCCGATGAGCCCATTGGGGGGATTTTGATTTGTACCTTAGAACATAAAACTTAGGGATTGAGAACTAGTTGTGTAAGATAGTGTGATCGATTATTTGGGTGCGTTAGGTGTGTGCGTAGCCTAAAGGCTTAGGACTATGTTCGCCTTCAAATTATGTGAATTGTGAATGTAAGGTTCGAGAGTGATTCTGAACAAGATGTCCTTTACTTATTACATGATGTACCAGAACTTGATAGCAGAGTACGATTGAATTGCAGGTATCCACCTAGGGATGTCGTGTTCCCATATCGCACAAGTGTGTTGTATAAATATATATATATACTAGCGTATGCCCGTGCCTGAAGGCACGAAGAAAAATTTCCAAAGCACGTAATCGCGAAACAGCGACATTTTTTCAAAGTACGTAATTGTGAAACGCAAAAAATTTCGAAGTGCGTAATTACAAAACCACATAAATTTCGTTTCTCGACAAAACAAAGTGTAATTTTTAAAAAAATTGGTCATAATATCCTTTACTTATAGGACTATCCTACAAAATAATAGTGTTCATGATTGATCAAGTTCGTTTTTGGTTAAAAAAATAATGTACTCTGCCGCTTTTACTTGAGTTGTATTGTCCGTACCTGACGGCACGAAGAAAATTTTTCATAGTTAATAGGTCATGTATAATTTAAGAATTTTTTTATATAAAACAAATAATTGCAAACAATTTAGGTGAACCGTGAATAATTTAAGTGAATCATGAATATTTAAGTGAATTTTTTTACAACGCAAATAAGTGTAAACAATTTAGAAAATTTGAGCAAAGTTCCCTTTGTTTATAGGAGTATCCACCATGTTTAAGAAAAAAATACTCGTCTACAATAATAATAGTCCGTCTCGGACCTCGTATAGGTAACATGATCAATTCTACAAAATGTTATTTAGTACACAATCTTTTCAAATCTAAGCACAAACGCAATCAATCAACTACTTAATTTCACTACGAAAATTTTAATCTCTTCAACATCATCTCTCTCCTTGAAATCCAATGGTTCTGCAACATGTAACAACCAAACTAAGCACAATGAAAGAAAAAATGTGCACTTGTGAATTGAAAAATAAGAACGAACTATAAACTTGTCGTTCTTACCATTATGAGGCTTTCCTAGTGACATTCGTAAATGTGCACATCTGCAAGCACATTTTTTATCACTGTAATATTGGCATTTGTATCAAGATATTAGTAGAAGAAAAAATCGAGATATAAGTAAATAAACATACTTCAACGAAGCCCATATAATATGTTCGGTAAAGATGGTCACCAAAGAGAATCAATATGTGCTTAACATTCTTTTTTTTCTCGTTCTACGGGGAAAAAAGAGCAACTTAAATCTCTAGACATCACGTGCCCATAAAAGTGACATTTTTCAAAATTGTCTAAGGGGGCAATCAAAATAGGCAAAAAAAACTAAAGAAAAATCCTTACTCGAACCAAATCTGTAATTAAAAAAGGAAATGTTGACTTCAAAGTCAATTTCGACCCCTCGAGTGGCGCCAAAAATAGCCCGAAACGTTAATAGCTAGGCACGGACGATACGAATCCAATGGCGCTAGATCGCCTCATTCCGACTAACGGTTAAAAAGTTATGGCATTTCTCCCAACAGCGCAAAAAATAGAAAATTAAAAGTTCGCGTTAGCTTGTTCTTAGAAAAAAAAATTAGTTTCATATTTCATAAAATCAATGCAAAGCAAGCACTTAAGAACCACAACCTATATAGCAGTTATATAACAATTGCTATATAGCGGTTGTATAGCAGCCTATATAGCAGCTATATAGAGGCCTATATAGCATCCTACCAACTGATCAAAACACCAACCACCAACCACAAATGGCAAATGCAGATATATGCTTTATGCGCGGGTTTGTTATCATGCGCACCATTTATTCCTTCCACATTTTCAATCTTCAATGGCGATATTGAACACCAATTCTCCTCTTTATCGTCGCATAGTCCTATTCTTCCCCCACTTCCTCGATTCCATTGAACCTGCTCCAGGTGTTCATCTTGAAGGGCTTGAGGTCTCAAAGGAATGTTTGGATGAGGTTTTTAAGATCGATCCCTCGTCAGCTGATTGTCCATCAAAACCTGATTCATTAGTTGACATATTCAGTTTAAGGGAATTACTTGAATGACATGAAATTAAAATTGTAAATCGTGAAGGATTTTAAGTAGATGCTCCTAGTATATCTGGTGCACAAAAGTTTGTCGATGCTCGAGCAGAGGCATCACATTCTTCTCCATTTGCATTTGTTGCGCGTTCACTATTTGTAAGTTATATAGCTATATAACTGGTATGTAACAGCTTATACTAGCTATATAGCAGCTATATAACTGCTATATAGCAGCTGTATAAGCAGCTATAGGTTCAAGGCTTGAATGATTATTTCAGTAAGGTGTACTGAAATAGGCACATGTATGTATGTATGTATATATAGTGTAATGTAGTGAAAATAGATGATTAAATACCTGCCAAACACTCGGGTGGGATAACGGGGTAGCGTGATTTGTCGGTGTAGTAATCATACACCTCGTGGTTCATGCGTACCCAGCGACAGCACTGAGTTGTTGATAAGAGGGGAAATTGAATTTAAAAATACTTACCTCCCACGACAAATTCACAAAGGGCACTTATCCGTCTTGTGCATTCAACGCTCTCAGACCGCTCATACGTCTTATTAACCCTACCTATTCCAAAGCCATGTAAAAACATCAATTGCATCAGTTTAGTATATGAACATCAGAAACGATATATGAATACAGTTTAGTATATTATAAAATATCGGGAAAACTCGTATTAAAGAACTGCATTACCAAAATATAAACTCTAAATCGTTATATTCAAATCACAAAATCCATTAATCCCGTAAATAGACCTAGTAGTGTATTCAAAGAACCTGCTTAGTATTGCATACAAAGACAATTGGAAGTGTTAAAAAATAGAATTTTAATTAGGTATATATGCTAAGCAGGTATATTTATCAGAAATAAAATTTTAATTAGAATTTTGCTAAGCATGTATATGCATCATAGCTGCTGCTACTGCATATAAAGTAGAACAAAAATGTGCAAAAAAACCATTAATACATGAAAAGAAAAGAATCTAAAACCTCCTCCGATAGCCTTGCTATTTGGGCCTCAAACTGACTTTGAATATGTGTTGTAATTACAAAGTTAATATTAAAATTTTATGTCTTTTTAAGCCATAAAAAGAGTAATAAACTCCGGCATCTTTGTTATTTCTTTTTTTATTTGGCTGGACACGGGATACAAATAATAGTGTCATAGCATCTCTAGGTATAGACTGTGTCGGATCATTTCAAAATATTGCTACCTACCTCTACACTCTATTCAAACCAAGCCTCACCGATAATATTTTTCAATTAAGAACATTAAGAGTCCCGAGTAAATGCAAGTGAAGCTGAAATCATTAGAGTTACATCGTTTGCCAATGCCACAATCAGCTTATGCACTATCAGTGCATCCCAACTGTCAGATCAATCCTATTATTCTGTCTCAGCATTCTGAATCCCCACTGACCCGGCCTCCGTTTGATCCTAGAAAATATCAATTAACTTAATAAGATTCAAACCAATCAAACATTAGCCCAGACTATAAGCTAGTCATCTCATGATACGCAAATGCTAGATTCAATTCCTCCCGAGTGTGACTAATTTAATTCTTATATTGCAAAATAATCTCTCTCCCTGAGAGATACTTTCCACTGTATCGCACTCTCGTCATCAGGTATTAGTATCAATGAAGCCCTCGTCTCGAAATAGATTAAATAACTTCACCGAAACAGTCTGATCAAGACCTGATATCTTGTCAGCTAGGAAATTAGGTGATAAGGGGAATTCCATACATTTAATCTCTTCAACATCGATGCCGTTATCCCTCAAAAATTCCATATTTTCATCTACCCTTTGCTTCCTTGTTTTGTCTTTGGGCATGTGCACGAAAAGGGTAGGTGCATAGTCCTTGGCAATATCAATCTGACCAAACAATATTTCAGCAATCATTATCATAATGCTACTAAATCTCATATCAGTTGCAAGTTGAGAAAATAAAAAAATATAGAGTTGCAACCCACATTACGACTGAAAAGTTATTTATAGTAACTCCGTCAACACAGTTTCCTCCGAACTATTGGAGAGAGCAGAACATTTATTTTGCTCCCCAACAGAGGCGATAAGAAAATGAAATCTTCACAAATTAGAAAATAACCAATAGTAATCTTCACAAATTTCCCTTGCTAAGAAAATGAAATAAAACTTATAAACAAAAGTTAAATTGAGATATTATTCCGAGCATGAAATAAAAAGGAAATGTGTGAGAGAGAGAGAACAAAAGAAAAATTGAAGGCTATAATACCCACTTACCAGTTGTTCATAAACCTAAGTCGAAAAGAAATAAGAACTACGAAACAACAATCGGGACTGCAAAACAACAACTGTGAAAGTTATACAAATGCACATAATTTAAGCATCGAGAATAATTTAAAGTATGCCAAACGCAACAAAAGACCCCTAACTAAATTAAATTTTGTGTAAAACTCACTTAAAAAAAAGTAGAACTCTGAAGAAAAAAGAAAAAAAGTTAAATAATTGGAAAAGGTGGAAGTGGAGAGCGAAATGGAGGCAATCCTGAAGGAGGCATTTGGGGATTCTTCAGATAGCGAAGATGATCAACACCACTAACTTCTTAATTTAGAAGATTAGAACAACGAATGTCAAACATGAAGAAATGCCAAATGTGATGAGTTAAAATTTGGGGAAAACCCTACAAGGGAACCTATCCCGAAAATCAACGGCTTATGGTTATGCACAAACTTTTTGTCTCCTCAACAACAATCCTCATTACACCAAAAGATTGACCGAAATCAGATTCAACATAACTTTTCTGTGAAGAGAACCTACATAGAAGAACAATCTAAAATTATCCGCGATGTTATAGAGATTTTTTACATAACTTGTTTACATAGAAGCAGGTATTGTTCAACAAAGTATCTGTGACGTTATAGAGAAATACACACATGAAGATTTGTTTACATAATGAGATACTTGAAGGATGAGAGTGTGCGTGTGTTTAACACCATTGGACTGCCATAAGAACAAAAAGTAAACAATAGTCCTAAAATTTAAATCTCAAAATTAAGCAAAACAGACATTCATTCTTTAATTCGTAACCAATCAATAACCTAAACTCATTCCCTACTGAATCGAATCCTCAATTATTCTCTAGTGAGTCACAGTACAATGTTGACACTTTTAGTACTACAATGGTAAAAATAGTATTATCTATTGCAAAAAAAATCCATAAATGATTAATACTATGTTTATGTAGTTGTACTTGATTTCGCATTAGCATGAGAAGCATTAAAATATCTAGATTAGTTTTAGTCTATCATAAGCAATTGCTACAAAATTAATTGAGTGGAATTGAGATCAAATCCAACATAAATCTTTAATTCTAATGAGTAGGAAAAAGTGTCTTACCCAATAGGAGTACTAAAAAATGAAGGATGGATAAATTGTGACAAACGTGGTCATGACCAATTTTAGTTGACATACATTGATTGCTCTGAGTACCACAGAGGGGGAAAGACCTTCCGGTGAGTCACGGTATAGGTGTATCTGCAAACTGTGTATTTGCAAATTGTAACTCATGGTTTGTATACATATATGAAAAAATAGTGATGAGAGTGACAGAGTGCTTAGTTGGAGGCAGACGGCGTCGACAGATCTTTCGAAGAGAGTATGTGATTTGCCAACATATATCATATAGGATTCCTCAACTGGGTAATTTTTCAAAGAACTTGCAACATCCACACTTTGAATAGTACTCATTCCTAGAATTTACAAAGTTTACCAATAGTGAACACATTTAACGAGGCACACAAAACAATTTATTACACCGCGAACAAACATGAAAATAACAAATTTAGTTCAAAATGAAACTTTGAATAAACCGTTTAAGACAAATAATTTCTCTATAAAAAATTTCATGAACAAACAATTTAATAACTGTGGTGCTCGTGAAGAAAGCACTGTTCATTGTCAAGAGTCTCAATGTACTGAATATGCATACATATCAAAATCATAAAAACATGCCACCAAAATTAAATATAAACAAAAAAGTATTGGCTCTAATGATAAATAAAATTAAATGAAAAAGAGAACCCAACAAATTGAAAAAAGATAAGCTTTAAAGATCCCCAAAGAAAAAACTCATAGAGAATGAACAGTTCTGAAATAAAATAAAAAAAGAACCCAATTAAATGAAGTTATGAAAACATAAATTTCATGACTTCAGGGGTTAATCACTTACCCAAACCTACCATTCCATTTGCTCCTGCACTAAAAAAAGAAAAAAAATGTATTAAGCATTTATGTTCTATCAACCATTTTGCCAAACAGATAGTGTGTGATAACAGAAAGGAAAATCTAAAACTGCATAAAAACGAAACTAAAAAGGTAAAAAAAAATCTCATTATGTATGATTCTGAGTATGAGTGTAGATGCCCAATTTGAAGCACAAATCGATTTTGTATAACCCAACAACATTAGATCTGTGTGTGTATGAGTGTGTGTGAGTGTGATTGTGAGTGTGAGTGTGCGTGTGAAAGGCAGAGGTGGGAAGGTAGATATGTGTGTGTTTATGTGTGTGAGAGAGAGTGAGTATTCATGTGTAAGAGGGTGAGAAAGTCTACATAAATGCGGCGGCGTAGGGCAGCGGTGGCTAGGGTTTTTGGTTTGTGTTGAAAGGGGAAATAAATAAAAGGAATGAGAGCGCGAGAATGAGGAAGACATGGGTGGGTTTGGGGTTTGGATCGAGAGAATGGGGGAGACATATGATATGGTGCATGTGTAAGAGTGTGAGGGAGACACAATTCCAAAAATGCCTAATTTTTGAACCAAATGGTAGGTTTGAAAGGTAGAAAAAGAGGGGGAAATCAAAGAATTAAGGAGTAGGTTGGTAAAAAAGAAATGGAGTTGATCTGAACCATTAAAATGTGTAGACAATTCAAAAACCAAGATACGTTATTTTCTATATATATATATATACACGTGTGATTTATTCTACAATGTGTGCATTAGTAGATAAGGTAGATAATGATATATAGAGTAATTCAAGTGTCTGAGAACTTAATTACTTAACTGGTGAATTTCACTGGCTATAAGGGTTGGAAATTTAGTAACGTATTGTATGGGAAATACGGGTAGGCATAATAAATTATTAGACAGGAAGAGACTTAATTCAAACTGGTTAAGCGGGGTAGCGTAACTAGGTTGGTTTAGAAGTATACGTTAGGCGTGCACATTAAGATGTGAGGATCTCAAGTGAGGGTACGTAAAGTTAACATGTATACAATTTCTACTCTTTAATGTATTTTAAATACTTGCAAAATATTTTTAATTGTTTTACTTGGGCTCTGACCCGTTGCAAATAACCTTTTAGGTGGCCAACCACAGGGATGTTAGGCTTAGGAGTTCCTTCATATTTGACGTATTGCAGCTGTTGTGGACACCGCAAGACCTTGGTAGGAGTTCTTTCTATTAGTTCTTATTCATCATTTCTCTATCTAAATCGAGCATGTCGCTCATCTCGAGTTAGTGGTTATTTCAGAGGCATTGCACTTTTATTTTATTTCCAGTATTGGATTTGGGTTTATATTATGGATTATTGTATTTGAATTTCAGTTTGGAATGTTTATTCCAGACACATTTATTCATCTCGTTGTTTTATCATTTATTACTATGTTTATTGGAATGGTGAATGTGACTTATTTATTTAAATTATTTGCATGCTAATAACAAGATTAAAATTTTGACACCGGTCCATTAGGGAATTACTAAAATATACATATGTTTCGACAGTGATGCTAAGAATGAAACCATTAATGATTCATGTTTAGTGGACTGATCACCCACGATTAGAATAGGTAGGATGTCACGGATGGTATCAAAGCATCAGTTTCTAGTGTCCTTAGTATTTGTGCGAACTTTTTACGTTTCCGGCGTATCGTTCTTTGATATAGAGTTGTACTATTAGGATTGGTGCATTCATGATGATGCATTTACATCTTCAGATATTTTAGATATATTGAACTGTGGACTTGTGGAAATTCTCTTTCATTTCAGATGCCTCCCATAGGTTCACCACAAGCCACCCCAGATGCACAGCCTGAGCCGCAACCAGCTCAGGAACCAAGGACTATGAATGTTGTTGAGGTTTTCGCCATTATGGCACATGCGGTTAATGCGACTTTGACTAATTTTGCTAAGTAGGCACCATAAATGCCAACCCAACCTCATGTTGTGGCTCCAGATTGGACACACTCATTTCCTTCTACCTAGGAGCGAGTTTGTGATTCCTTTTAAAAGGCTCATCCTCATGAGTTTTAGGAGAGCTCTGATGTCGTTGTCGCTTGCCAATAGAAGAAGGACTTCCAGTGGAATTTACGGATGTATGAGTGCACTGATGTAAAAAGAGAATAACTAGTTGCTTTTAATATAGTGGGGACAGGTTTACAATGGTGGGAGTCCATTACCACCGCACAGGAGAGAGATAGCATGCTGATTCAGGAGTTCTGGGAGCAGTTCAACCGCAAGTACTTTCCATCCTCCATTCAGATAGAGATGAGGCAGAAATTCATAAACGTTTCCCAGCAAGGGCAAACAGTAGCTGAGTATGAGGAGAAATTTACTAGGTTGGAAAATTTTGTTCTAGAAGAGGTGATCCCGAAGGCGAAGAGGATACATTTGTTTGTGGATGGTCTTACCTGGAGACTCTAACAGCATTTGTTAGGTTATCCTGCCTTAAAAACATATACGAATGTGTTAACTATCAGGACCATCACTTAAACGTAAAAGGAAGCAAGTGCTCAGGAAAGTCTATCCAGCATGGCAGGACAGGGGGTAGCAGTGCTAGTGGGGCATAATTGACTCTGACTCAATGAGGCATGGTGCACAGGGTTCCCATCAGGGGGATGGTGCTAATAATTTTTTATTAGGAGATTTCAAGTAGAGGCTGGGTGGATTCAAGCATTGCCATCAGGGTTAGTACGGCCAGCGGTGCCAACAACATTTTTAACAGGGCCAGCAGGGCTAAAGGACAGGTGGTAGTGGTTAGTAGGTCCAAAGTGGAGGAAATTTCACGGGTAGATGTTTCACATGTGGCAAGAATGGCCACAAGAGTCAGGATTACCCTGATAAGGGAAGAGTTTCATAGCAGCAGGGCGCTCGCCAGGAGCCCCAGAGGCCTATTTTTCCCATCTTTCTCCCAGCGCCAGTACCAGCACCAGCATTACCTCTAGTACCAGTCGTCCTAACAACCCCACATCAGCAGGGGTAGCTACAGTATGGGCGTATGTATAACGTCCACCAAGCCACAGTTCCATAGGCTCCACCCGTAGTTGAGGGTACGTTTCTTATACATGGGACTTCGGGACGCATTTTATTTGACACTGGGCCTTCACACCCATTTATATCCACTAGATTTACATGATCTGTAGGATTGTTAGACACGGTCGATGGCACAGTCACATGTGTAAACTCCCCACTGGGTGGCGGGACACTTATCTTTTTTATTTGTCCGGGTGTGAGTATAGACATCGAGAGACTATTTTTGCCTGCCAAGATGCTTGTGTTAGATATGTCGGAGTATGACGCCATTATTGGTATGGATTGGATAGAAGCGTATAGGTCCATGATTGATTGTTATAGTAGGAGCATCGTGTTTGCTATTCTGTTATAGGAGATGTTCTTAGTGGCAATGCCCCATCCCGAATGGAGATCGCCAACTCACTTATGTTATATAGAGGAGGAGACCTCCCAGGAGGTAGTAATTTCCCTAGACTCGATCCTAGTTGTGTGCGAGTTTATCGACTTATTTCAGGGGTAGTGATTTACCTTGATTCAATCCCTATCACATGTGAGTTTGCTGATGTGTTTCAGGAGATACCGAGATTGCCCCTAGTAGAGAGATTGAGTTCATCATTGGCTTGGTGTCGGGCACTCGGCTGATAAATCGTGTGCCTTTTTGTATGGCTCCTATGGAGATAAGGGAGCTATGGGATTAGATCGAATAGATTTTTGGGGCAGGGCTTTATTCATAGGAGTACCCCGCCTTTGGGTGACCCAGTGTTGTTTGTGAAGAAGAAAGATGCATTTCTATGCATGTGTGTGGATTACCGGGAGTTGAATAAAGTCACGATACGGAATAAGACTCTATTGCCCCAAATCGACGAATTATTCGACCAGGTAAGAGGATCGGCCTACTTATCTAAGATAGATTTGAGATCAGGGTATCACCAGTTGCGCTTTCGGGTGCAAGATGTATCTAAGGCTGCCTTTCCAATAAGATATGGGTCTTACGAGTTTCAGGTTATGCCATTTGGGCAAACTAACATGTCAGCTGTGTTAATGAATAGGGTGTTTAGAGAGTTCTTAGATCAGTTTATCATTATCTTTATTAATGACTGATGATGCTGGAAACAACACCACTAGATAAGGTGTTAACAAGCTCAAGCAAGTGATAACAATGGAAGCACAAGAGTATACATGTATAGTAGGATATGAGGAGAAGGGGATGAACACAGCAATATAAGTGATTCGGTAATTGCCTGCGTCCATTGTGCAGGTGAGTGTAAATATCACTATCAAATGAGGCTCTAATGGCCTTAGTAATACAATCACTCCTCTTTCTCTCTCTACTGTAAATGCAACAGAGTTTTGGCTAGGGTTTATATTTTTGGATCTCTTTCAAGGTAGGAGAAGACAAGTATATATAGTGTTTTGATGGTGTAATGTACCCCCCCCCCCAAGCATACAATGAGAATGTGTGTGATGACCCAGCCAATCTAGTGAAGACATCTGTCACTGTCACATATAGAGAATGATGATGAAATATTCCTTCACGTGGAGGGAATGATTTAGTTATAACCAACTTGTCCACGTGTTCCAAACCATTTATGCTCCTATAAATGCTCGGAGCCCTTTGATTGGTGCAACCTTGGCCTAGCAGAGTACGAGGTTGGTGAAGTTCGATTGTTGCTTTGTTCTAAGGCTATTCATAATGACTTCGGCCAGCAAGGCTAGCCGAGGATAGGTATGTGTAGTTGTAACTTCGGCTTGGGTCGATGATGATTTTGCCAAAATTGATCCTATGTAGCATTAATGATCTCAGTTGATAATTTATAACGTCGTCCTAGGCTGACGATGGTCATGAAGGGTGGTTGGACCCATGAGTCCTTGCTCTCCTCGATTGATACCCAGTCGATGTTGATGTATGCGGTAGATGCAATGTCGGTTGGGCCGACCTTCTGAGTGATAACCTTACTGATGGTTGTCATAAGCTTATGGTTACCTCGGTTATGAGATTAGCGGAGGTTAGTTTCTCTGAGAAAGAGGGTGAACTTTGGTCATATCAATCACCCTCTAGCCCTTAGTTACCTATATGAATAGGTGACTAAGGGATATGCATGTCTAAGGCTGAGTTTTCTTGTGTGCCAATATTTCTTTGACATATGTCACTTGCTGAAGTGTGTGGCGTGCCTAACAAGGCATGATGATTTTGATTTTCCCCTTAGGTTCCCTAGGCAATGATGGGCATTGGGACTCGAGCCAAAATGATTAGGTGGGTTTAAAACCCCTTTCTCTCTTTCTTCTTCACTTCTTCATTCTATTTTCCCGCCTGAGTTTCCTTTTGTCTCTATAACTTCTCTCAAGCTTTCATTGTTGATCGCTCTGGTTTCCTTTGATTTCTAACATCCTCATCCCTCATTTGCAACCAATCAGATACCCTTTCCAACCTCTTTTCTATTTCTGGTCTTTGTTTCTCATTTCTGCATTTTTCGATAAGGGCTTGTGTTTTTTGGTGAGGGTTTTTGAGTTTTTCGGCAAGTCTTTGCATTTTTCGGTGACCTTGTTCTTAGATGTTCTTGGTGTTCTTAGTTTGAAAACCTTACACCTTCCCTATTTGATCCTTAGTTTAGGTTGAGTTAAATTTATTTATCTATATGCGGTTTTGAGTCCAAGTGTTGTGTCGTTTGCCTTATGCTCAGACCTCTATACCAACTCATACAAGAGTTCCCTTCCCTTCGTGAGAAGACTTTTGAAAAAATTAGGCAGATAGAGCTAGCCCAAGCGGAAGCTAGTAGGGCTAAGTCCTTTCCTGTTAGACCCGTCTTTCCTCCACCTCTGAAGGTTATCTACCCTAAGCCAGCCGAGCCTGTTGAGCCAATAGAGGTTCCAGTGGACCCAACACCCATGTCTGAGTCTGAGTCATCTTCCTCAGACCCCATGTCTGTAAACTCTTTCTAAGAGGCTATGGGTTACTCTATTAGGCAAGATCAAGTCCCTGATCAGGCCGAGGTTTCGAGTCGTGCCTCGTCTCACCAGGGTGCTAGCACCTCACAATCTTTTGATGTTGAAGTTATAGTGCCAAGTGTGGCCATTCCTCCCATACTTGATGCCATTCCTCTATCGACTGCCATCGGGGCTGAGTTTGCTCAGCGGTTTCCTGATGGTGTCCCTGCACCTGCCCAGGCCGATGTTGTTAGGGATAAAGATGATAGACAAGAGAGTGATATTGATACATCTGAGGCATCCGAGATTGAGAGCTCCGTTAGTGAGTACGATCTTCTAGCTTTTAGGAACCTCTACTCAATAGGACCTTCCATTAATCTTAGGAGACCTCTGAGGGGTGAAAGGGCCTTTGATGGGCGAGGCGGGGAGATCTGCGTCTATGAGAATATGTTCAATTTGGGCTTCCATCTTCCTATCCACCCTTCTATCAGAGTCATATTATCCCATATAAATCTATCCCCTTCACAATTATTCCCCAACGCCTGGAGGGTGATGATTGGGGCCATCATCCTTTGGATGGAAGTCCACCACTCAGACCTTCCAGTTAGGGTCTTCACAGGTTGTTATATACCTTCCTCTACTAAAAACCACCCTAGCTATTACCACTTCTTAGCTAGGAAGTCAGATAAGAAAATGTTTTTGGTTACCCAGACCTCAAATCATAACTGGAAACCTCGGTATTTCTTTGCATCCGGGGCATGGGAATTTGGTCCCCGTGAGGCTTCTGGAACATCGATTATAAGGACCCCTCTGAGATGGGGGAAGGTATCTCTTGCTGCTAAAGGTGACCCTGGACTTAGCCAAAAGAATATTCAAAAAGTTAAGGATCTTCAAGATCAATGGGAGCAGGGTGGTCTGGTTAAATATGAACATCTGATGACCCCCTACTACCTCTCTCAGACAGGCCTGGGGGGTAGTTCTTTGACAGAGCTTCGTAAGTATCATTTTTCACAAGTTGTACCTCTTACTTTTCATGCCTCTGATTTACTAACTCAGATATTTCTTTTTACAGAGAACCTTGAAGGTATATCTGACGACCTTTGGGAAATGTCTTTCCCAAGCCTTGTGAAGTTGATGAAGAAGGCTGGGAAAAATTTACCACCTACTACCACCCAAAAGAATGTCGACACATCCAAGTCCGATGCCATAAAGAAGAGGAAGACTGCAACCGATGCGAAACCTTTGAGGCAGAGCAAAAATTAGAGAGTAGATTGTGATATTCTAATCTCCACAGACGATGCCCTGGCTGCTCATTTTGCTCAGCTGAAGATCAGCGATAGTCTGATTGGACATGGTTTGAAGGCTACTGATGCCATCGGCTCAATGATGACTGAAGAGGATAAGTGTTTCCTATGCTATTTATGCATCCCACTACTGGCCGAGTTTACCCTCCATAGATCAATTCAGGTACTAGTTTCTGTTCATTTGCTCTCCTCAAGTGTAACCTCGGTTATCTTACATTAATGTGCTTATACATCTGACCTTCCACTGCAGGGTATCTTATCCATGCACCGTTTTGTGGACTGGACCCTGAAGAAGATGCCCCTTATTCAGAAGGGTTGGGAAGCTCAGAAGGTCCAAGCCTCTTTGAATGTAGAGGTTGATCATCTGAAGGAAGAGATAAAAGAAGTTGACAAGCTTAAGGACCTTGTTAAGCAGAGGGATCGGGACATATCCAAGATCAGGAAGGACCACGAAGCAGCTTTGAGGGATAAAGATGATGTCCTGCAGGCTAAGGTGGCTGTTGCGGTTAAGGCTGCCTTAGAGGACGCTTCAGAAAAGATCATCGAAGACTATAAAGTCTCTGATGAGTTTGTTAGCTTCGGCTTTGAATACCTTGAAAAATGTATCAAGGCAAATGGCAAATGGGCGGCCTCTAAGGAAAAGGATCCAGGGAGTCTGACTGCCTCAGATTTTGAAGGTCTGGGCTTTACTGACCCCCTGTTTGCTCCGGCCTTGCAAGAGGTAAAGGAGGCCGATGATGCTCCTGCTAAGATTGATCCCTTAGAAGTCACTGAGACCGAAGATACTGATCCTAAGGATAACACAACCGAGGTGACCAACGTCGGGGATGATGATACGACCCTACTTGCAGAGGCTTAAGACTTTCTTGTGAAGCTTTAAGACTTGTAATTTTTATTTTCATTCTTTCCGCTTAGCATTTGTAAACTTTGATGACCTTTTGGCACATATGACTTGTAACTCTTGAAACTCTTAAATGTTCATTGATAGATCTTTAATCTTATCTTCTTCAAATGTATTATATTCCTTCCAATGTTATGCTTGAGTACCTTACCTCTTGAATGTTTCTTAATGATGTCCACCCTCCATGTTGAAGGTCTGAAGTCACCATAATATGATGTTACACCTCATAACTTTCACCAAATTAATAATGTTAAATGTCTGAGGTCACCATAATATGATGTTACACCTCATAATTTTCACCAAATTAATGATGTTTAGGGTCTGAGGTCACCATAATATGATGTTACACCATAATTTTTACCAAATTAATGATGTTTAAGGTCTGAGGCAACCATAATATGATGTTACACCTCATAATTTTCACCAAACTAATGATGTTAAAGGTCTGAGGTCAATATAATATGATGTTTACCCTCATATTTTCACCAAATTAATGGTTTAAGGTCTGAGGTCATCAAATTATGATGTTTACCGTTATATTTTTCAACAATTTAGTGATGTTAAAGGTCTGAGGTCACCATAATATGATGTTCACCCTGATAATTGTCACCATATTAATGATGTTTAAGGTCTGAGGTCACCATAATATGATGTTAAACCTCATAATTTTCACCAAATTAATGATGTTTAAGGTCTGAGGTCATCATAATATGATGTTACACCTCATAATTTTCACAAAATTGATGATATTTAAGGTACGAGGTCACCATAATATGATGTTACACCTCATAATTTTTACCAAATTAATGATGTTAAAGGTCTGAGGTCACCATAATATGATGCTCACCCTCATAATTGTCACCAGATTAATGATGTTTAAGGTCTGAGGTCACCATAATATGATGTTACACCCTCATAATTATCACCAGATTAATGATGTTTAAACATAATGCAACAAAGTATTGACACTGGAAATGCTCTTTTCATTAACATCCTCTTCATAAAATGATACATGTATTACAAAGAAATAACTGCAACATCATATGTAATATTTCTTCATGTGGTCAGCATTCCAAGGATTGGAAAAAGGTTCCCTTTCAAGATTTTCTAGCCGGTAAGTACCAGGCACAACCTCATCGACTACTCTGTAAGGACCATGCCAGTTCGGGTGGAGCTTATTTGCCTTGTGTAACGTTTTCTTTAGGAGTAGGTCTCCCACAGCTATAGGTCTTGATTTCACCCTTTGGTTGTAGAACCTTACGGTTCTTTACTGGTAGGCTGCCTGTCTAACCTCCACATCTTCTCTTCTTTCTTCAATCAAATCCAGATCAAGTCTTCTCTCTTCCCCATTCCTCTCAGGGTCATAGGTCTAAACTCTATGAGTTGGAAGTCCTACCTCTATAGGGATGACAACTTCTGAGCCATGGTCCATTATAAATGGGGTCTCTCCCATTGGTGTCCTTGTTGTCGTCCTGTAGACCCATAATAATGTATATACCTCTACTGTCCATCTCCATTTGGCCTCTTCCAACATCTTCTTAATCCCATTAAGGATTGTTCGGTTCGTGACCTCCGTTTGACCATTTACCTGGGGCTGGCCAGGAGAAGAAAAGAACTACTTGATGCCTACTCTTTTACAGTATTTCTCTAAGGAAGCATTATTAAACTAAGTTCCATTATTTGAGATGAGGGTGTTTGGAAGACCATACCTACAGATGATATTCTTTCAGATGAACTGGAAGGTCTTCTTCTCTATAATCGTGATCATCGGCTCAGCTTCTACCCACTTGGAGAAGTAATCAATAACCACCACTAAGAATCGATAATTATTCGCAGCCCTTGGCAAGGGTCCTACCAAGTCGATACCCCATACTGCAAATGACCAAGGTGAGCTAATGGAGGTCAGAGGTTTTTGAGGTTGATGGGGGATAGTGGAGAATATCTAGCACTTATCGCATTTCTTCACATATGCTGTTGCATCTTTGGCCAAGGTCAGCCACCAGTACCCTCGAGTGATTATCCTCTTAGCTAAAGGTCTTCCTCCTATGTGATTGGATCAAGAGCCATCATGTACATCTTGTAAGACGTGAAGAACCTCTGAAGGGTGGACACATCTAAGGAGAGGGAGTAGGAACCCCTTTTTGTACAAAAAATCTCCTACAATTGAGAACTTAGCAGCCCTGAACCTCGGCTTTCTCCATTCCAACTTTAATTCTGGTAGCTCACCCTATCTGAAGTATCTGATAAGAGGGTCTATCCATGAGGCTCCCATATTTAAATTGAGGCAAGTTTGGGTAACCTCTTCTTCTTCAATAGTTGACTTGAGCAGAATTTCAACTAGCACAGTTCTTCTTATGTATGTCCTTATTGTTGAGTCCAACCTTGCGAGTGCATCATCTCGACTGTTGTCCTGTCGAGGTATCCTCTTCATCTTCACCTCCTTGAAGCTTTCTAGCATCATCCTCACTCTCTTCAGGTATTTGTCCATCCTTTCGTCTTTGGCCTCATATACTCCTAGGACTTGATTGACAACCAACCTTGAGTCGCTGTGGAGTAGGAGTTGGCCAACACTAAGGGCTTTTTTCTAAGGAGAGACCTGCTATCAGTGCCTCATACTCTGACTCATTGTTCAAAGCCTTGAAGTTGAACCTCAGTGCATATTCAATATCGGTGTCGTCCGGTGCCGATACTATTAGGCCTGCTCCACTTCCACTTTTATATGAGGACCCATCAACGAAGAGGTTCCAAACATCTTCGTTTGAGGAGAAGTTCCCTTCTGACAGGGTCCCTTGCCTGAAGAGGTATGTGTCTTCCTCATTTTCCACTATTCTTTTTCTGGCTTTGCTTGATTTAGCCTGGTCTGGGACTTGAAAGACGTTACTATCTGGTTCATCTGTAACCTCTTGACTATTCTCAATCTCAGCCTCTTCCCAAGTAAACTCAGTTATAAACTATTCAAGTGCTTGCCTTTGATGGCAACCTTGGGTTGGTAAACAATATCATATTCCCCCAACTCGATGGCCCAGACAATCTGTCTGCCTGACTTCTCAGGTTTATATAGCACCTGTCTGAGCGAGGAATCAGTGAGGATGACCATGGAGTGGGCTTGGAAGTACGACTTTATCTTCCTAGAGGCATGTATTAGGGCATAAGCTAACTTTTCCATCCGAGGGTACTTCTGTTCAGACCCTTGAAGGGCCTTACTGTTGAAGTATACTAGCCTCTGCACTCCATCATCTTCTCTTATTAGGGTTGCACTAATGGCTGATTCTGAAACAGCTAGATATACATACAACCTTTCCCCCGGAATGGGTCGAGACAGAAGTAGAGGGGATCCGAGGCAGGACTTAAGCTCCTTAAAAGCCTTGTCACATTACTCATCCCATTCAAAATCCTTTTTAAGCACTTTGAAAAAAGGAAGACACTTGTCTGTTGCTCTTGAGATGAACCTATTCAGTGCAGTAATTCTTTCGGTTAACCTCTATACGTCTTTGATAATTCTGGGTGTCTTCATTTCCATCAGGGCCTTGATCTTCTCAGGGTTAGCCTCTATCCCCCTCTAATTGATGATGAATCCTAGAAACTTTCCTGCTCCTACCCCGAAGACACACTTAGCAAGGTTGAGCTTCATCATGTATTTGTCTATGGTGTCGAAAGCTTTTTCAAGGTCGGCTATGTGAGTGTCGGCCTTCAAACTCTTTGTCAACATGTCATCCACATATACCTCCATGGACCTGCCTATCTGATCTTCGAATATCTTATTTACAAGACGTTGATAAGTAGCTCCTGTATTCTTCAAGACGAATGGCATGACCTTATAGCAATAGGTCCCCTTATCTATAATGAACGTCGTCTTCTCTCAGTCTTTCGAATTCATGAAGATCTGATTATACCTAGAATAGGCATCCATGAAGCTCATGATCTCATGTCCTACTGTGGCATCCACCATCTAATCAATTCGCGGTAGGGGGAAGCTGTCTTTTAGATAAGACTTGTTCAAATAAGTGAAATCTATGCACATCCTCCATTTCCCATTAGCTTTTGGCACGATGACGGCATTAGATAACCACTCAGGGTATATGACCTCTCTGATGAACTTGGCCTCTTCAAGCTTTTTGACCTCTTCCCTTATGACATCATACTTTCCCCTTGAGTAAACTCTTCTTCTTTGCTTGATTGGCTTAGTATTTCTAAAATATTGAGCTGGTGGCATATAATTTCAGGGTCAATGCCCGGTATGTCTGCGTGGCTCCAGGAAAAGACACTTTGTCTCTTCCTCAGTAACTTCACCAGCTCTTCCTTAATCTCAGGTCTTAAGACTTTGCCAATTTGGACGGGTTTTTTTGGCTCATCCTCATTGAGGACGATGGATTGTACCTCTTTTATGGCTTCTCCCTTCTTGAGTTTTACCCCATCCCTAGGATTAAGTGTGTCGATGGTGTACGTGATTATTGCCCTCTTATGAGCCTCTCTCTCTTTTGAAGAGTTAAAGTAGCATTCATGTGCTGATATTTGGTCACCCTGCACTTCCCCTACCCTATAGAGGGGTGAGAATTTTAGCATTTGGTGGATCGTTGAAGGTACGACCTCGAATTCCTTGAGGGATACTCTTCCTATGATGAGGTTGTAAGCTAAGAAGACGTTCTCATCCATGACAAAGAAGTTATTTTTTCTTGTCAACCTCTTAGGCCACACATCTCCATCCTTATATCCATCTCATATATGCCCAACGGATGAACCTTTTCTCCATTAAAATCGATCAAAGTATGATGATAAGGGACAAGCCTAGCTCTGTTGAGGCCTAGGCTCTTAAAACAGGGCCAGAACATTACGTCTGCTCAATTTCCCCCATCAACGAGGATTCTCTACACCTCACATCCATCCATCCTTGTGGTGATTACCAGAGGGTCATCGTGTGGAGCTATGATACCTTTGAAATCGAGCCGTGAGAAGCCAACTATGAGAGTATCTATATCTACCTTCTTTTTCTTCTCATATTTTACCTCTGAAGATGCCAAATTCACAACCTCCACTTTGGTCACTGCCTTAGCCTCTGCCACGTGAGCTTTGCGATCGCCTATCTCTGATCCACCCCCTGCTAGTCCTCTACAGATGGTGTTAACACCAAAGGAGATTATACCAACTCTTTTCACCCGAATATTATCATTTTTTGGTGGTAGGTCAGGGTCATCATCATCATTATTTGAGTCGTCAGTTCTTCTGGCTGGGGCATCTTCCCGACACCTGTCGTTTCTCTTCTTTTTAGGGTCGTCTCTTCCTCCCTTAGAAGCTCTACCATCCACATACTTCCCGAGCTTTCCAGATTTCAACATCTTCTCAATCTTATCCTTCAGGGCAAAGCACTTGTCAGCCAGATGACTGTGGTCTTGGTGGGACTCACACCACAGATTCTTGTTCCTCTTATGCGGAGGAGCCTTTAGCTTCTTCGGCCATCTCAGGGACCTATTATTTTTTATTTCGTTAAGGATGTGCTCACAGCTCACAGTTAGAGGAGTGTAGTGTGCAAACTTGTCATCCACAACCCTCTTCTTTTCATCCTTCTTCCTTTGGAATTTTCCACTGCTACTTCTGTTTTCATCCTCATACTTTATGGCAATTGCCTTTTCAGTATTCATGACCCTACCATTTGTTACTAATAGCTCGGCCTAGATTTTGGAGGGTCTTCAGCAAGCTTCTAAAGAAATTTCCCCTTCTGTAATCCTACTATAAGGGCTGTTATAGCTATATTCTCTTCATAGTCTTCAACCTCTAACTTTTCCTTGTTGAATCTTGCAATGTAGTCTCTGAGGCTCTAATTCTTTCCTTATTTTACGTAGAGTAGATGGGTTATCTTCTTCTGAGGTCTTACCCCATAACAGAAGTTGTGTATGAACCGCTCAGCTAAACCTTTAAAGTTCTCTACCGAACTTTTAGGAAGGGAAGTGAACCAAATATGCGCAGCTCCCGTCAAAGTGCTTGAAAAAGCTCGGCATCTCATCTCATCAGGGATTGAATAAATGTCAGATACAAGTTGATACATCTCAATATGATGTACTTGGTTGGTACTTCCATCATACTTGGGAGACACCATAGGTGTTTTGAATTTGGTAGGGGTTGGGAAGTTAACAAATTTTGCCATAAGTGGGGAGCCCTCTGAGAACCCCCATTGCAGTGGGTCTCGACTTTTTATGAGGTTGCCTATCTTCTCTTTCAGCCGCTGAATGGAGTCATTCCAAGGTTTAGCAACGTCGACTTGGCCGAGGTTGTCCCCAGCCACCTCCAAAGGGTGAACTGAGTGTTCCCCAACTGCTGCACAACGTCAGTTGTTAACCTCTTGGCCACCGTCTTGTCCATATAGGGGCCAGCCATGGCGAAGCCGATGTTCACCGTCTTCCCTCTGAGAGCCTACTGCACTTCTCAACCTGGATAACCTTTGACTAATATCATTAACTGGTCCAAGCCTTTTGAAGCATCTTATACCATTGACTCACTTGAGTCTACATTGTATAAGTGTTCATCTAATTTGGAAATAGAGACAAAATTGAGTCCCCATCCTAGAAACCAAAGAACCTCAGACTCTTCAATATACTTCATTCCTCTTGTTTGACTGATCAAGGTATAATCACAAACACTCACACACTTTAGAACTGCATACATTATTCAGATTTTGTTATATTGACTGGATGTGTGTTGTGTGTATTAATTTCCCTTAAAAATATTTTTTATAATTTTTTGGGAATTTTTAAAACATTTTAAAATAATTTTTTCTTAATTAAAAATGCAATTAAGAAGTTTTGAGGTCATTCTATGATTTCTGATTATTGGTTTTATCCCTGTAAAGTTCACTTGGGTAGAAACCGAAAGCTCTAGAGACTATAAGGGGTGTTGTGTAATTTCTTTAGGCACGCGTGTGAGGTTTAATATTAGCCCTACACCTGTCACTCTTAAACCGATTAGATTTGTGTTTCTTTATAGACACAAAACTATTGTTGATTGCCATCCCTTGGATTGATCTTATTAATGCTCTGCATGTGTTCCTTACCAATCCCTGTGAAACCCTTATCCTCTAATCAGAAGCTTTTTAACCAACCCATCCTCTTAAACCGTTGGATCAAAGTCAATTTGAGAAGACTTAAACTCAGCCCTTGATTTGCCTCTACCTTCTCGATCCTTCTCAGCCCCTATATAAGGAGGGTAACCCTCAGCCATTAGAAGACTTTTACCACTTCGTCATTTAGAGAGAGAAGAGAGAGAAATCAGAGTTAGAAACCCTAAACCTAAATCGTCCAAACCTTTTTTCGAACCCTAATTCTTGTATGAAAACCAGTTATATACCAAACACAACCTTGAGTGTTTGAGAGTTTTGAGAGTGGTTTGATAGTGGTTTCGTGCTGTAACCTCTTCGTTTTAAGATCTTGTGTCCAACTTAAGAATTAAGCTAGATCTGCATTTCTGTTTCATAGAAATTTTAGATCTGAGCATTTTATGTTATATTACACTTAAATCTGCATTTATTATTTCTCGCCTTGAGAAATCTGTTGTTGATTATTTTCTGTAAATGTTTTCATACTCAAAATCAACAATAACATTTTTTGTTTCTAGTTCTTTTGAAACAAGACCTTTGACCTAGTTGGAATCACACTTGGCAGTTTTCAATTTCAAAAGCATTTTCAAAACTCAGAAATTGATTAAGATCTTGATACGTCTTCTGAGAAAGATAGCCGTGGATTCTGGGTTTATTTTAAAGGTCAAATAAGATTCAAGTTTCTTAAGAAGAGAGAAACTGAAAATCACAACATATATATCTGATTTGTAATTTGTTAGGATTGTTTGTAAAAATAAACGTGAGTGTGTGCATGCATGTGTTAGATCACCATCACAAACACTTACACACTACTACACTAAAAGTGTTGGTAATAAGATCTTGAAACAAGAGTCGACGTAAAGACTGGAACAAAGTTGAAGTTATCAAACTGGAGAACAACATCAACAATCAGAACTGCAAAAAAGTTATAAGGACACCAGTGGGTACATTCCTAAACTTTTATAGGTCTGATTTGTGTGCATGTGTGTTATATAGATTGTAACTGTTATATTTTGTTTTAGTGGATTTTTATTTTTACTCTATAGAGGGAGTCGTGGATGTTTCCTCAGTTGGGTGAGGTTTTACCACGTTAAAAGTCTCTTGTCATTAATCTTTCTACATCTCCTCATCTCATTCTGATTAGTGTGCTGATTTAAAACTTTTTTAGTTTTGTTTTTCAGATTTTGTTAACAAATTTTGAATGGATCTCGTGCATATTTTTAAACACATCTTGTGATTAAACCTAATTTGATTTATAGAAAAAGGTTTCCTCAAAAAATAGTTCGGAGTTACTTAAATAGTTTAATCTTGTATCAAACGGCTTTAGTAATAGTTTTTCACCTTTCAAAGGTCGGTCATGTACTCAAGCGATCAAAAGTTGATCCTCTTGGCTGGGCATCACTAACCTCGGCCTTCTTGCTCCGCAACCTCGGCTCTGATGTATAGGGCGTACTGTGTTGTCTGAAACCTCATATGGCTCCCAGCAGTCTGCTGGAGCATCATCTGCTTCAATATCGTAATATCTATCCTCAGGGTAAGGGTTTTCTTGCCTCCCTAGACGTAAACATCTAGGGTCAGCAATGACCCTCCTCCATTTAGGCGTATGTTGGTCCTTTCGTGGTGCTTGGGGTGGTCCCCTGGCCTCTGGATATGGTTGAACAGCCGCCAGGGTAATTATTTCTGGTGAGACCCCAGGTGGCCTCATCATATTTTGGCTTAGCTGGGCAAACTCCTCCTTCATTACTTACTGCGTTGTGGCCAAAGACCTCAAGGCTGCTGCCATCTCAGCCATCTCGGACTGGGGTGGTGTTTGGCTGAAACTGGGTCCTCCAACACCAGATGGTGAAGGAGGTGGTGGTAACTCCGGTGCCATATGTTAGGATGAAAGATCTTGCGATGAAAATATTAGAGAGCTTAAATACCTTAAAGGACCTTTTTCAATGATGAAATAGCTTCGCAAGAAGGGTGAGGCCTGGTTCACCACCAGAGTCTCGGATGAGGTTAAGCTGTAAAATGGAAGAGATGAATCTTCTCGTTCCCACATATGCTACCAAAATGATGATGCTGGAAATAACACCACCAGATAAGGTGTTAACAAGCTCAAGCAAGTGATAACAATGGAAGCACAAGAGTATACATGTATAGTTGGAGATGAGGAGAAGGGGATGAATACAGCAATATAAGTGGTTCGGTAATTGCCTACGTCCACTATGTAGGTGAGTGTAAATATCACTATCAAATGAGGCTCTAATGGTCTTAGTAATACAATCACTCCTCTTTCTCTCTCTACTTTAAATGCAACAGAGTTTAGCTAGGGTTTATATTTTTAGATCCCTTTCAAGGTAGGAGAAAACAAGTATATATAGTGTTTTGAGGGTGTAATGTACCCCCCCAAGCATACAATGAGCATGTGTGTGATGACCCAGCCAATCTAGTGAAGACATCTATCACTGTCACATGTAGAGAATGATGATGAACTATTCCCTCACGTGGAGGGAATAATTTAGTTATAATCGACTTTTCCACGTGTTCCAAACCATTCATACGCCTATAAATGCTCGAAGCCCTTTAATTGGTGCAACCTCGGCTTGGCAGAGTACGAGGTTTGTGAAGTCCGACTGTTGCTTTATTTCGAGGTTATTCATAATGACCTCGGCTAGCAAGGCTAGCCAAGGCAAGGTATGTATAGTTATAACGTCGGCTTGGGTCGATGATGATATTGCCAGAATTGATCCCATGTAGCATTACTGATCACGACTGATAATTTGTAACGTCGACATAGGACGACGATGGTCATGAAGGGTGGTTGAACCCATGAGTCCTTGTTGTCCTCGGCTGATACCCAACCGAGGTTGATGTATGAGGTAGATGCAATGTCGGTTGGGGCCGACCTTCTGAGTGACGACCTTACTGATAGTTGTCATAGGCTTATGGTAACCTCGATTGTGAGATTAGCCGAGGTTAGTTGTGCTGAGCAAGAAGGTGAAATTTGGTCATATCAATGAAATCTTGGTTTATTCCGAGACTAAGGAGGAACATGTCGAGCATTTGCGTCGAATTTTGAAGACATTGCGCCATCAGTTGTACGCTAAGTTTGAGAAATGCGGGATTTAGCTACGTGAGGTACAGTTTTTGGGTCATATCGTATCTTTCAGGGGGATATCAGTGGATCCTAGTAACATGTCAGTGGTGAGGAAGAGGGGATGGACCACGACATCGATGGAGGTTCACAATTTCTTAGAATTAGTCGGTTACTACCAACAGTTTATTCGGGGATTTTCGAAGATTACGGATGCATTGACCAACTTGACTAGCAAAGGGGTACCATTTATCTAAGATGACACTTGTCAGTTGACATTCGATGAGTTGAAGGACAATTGGACTTTAGCACTCGAACTTGCACTCCCCAGGGAAGGACTGGAGTATTTTGTTTTTACTAATGCGTCCCTACAGTGGCTTGGGGGTGTGCTATAGCAAAAGGATTAGGCTATAGTTTATGCTTTTCGCAAGCTTAAGACTCATGAGAGGAATTACCCCACCCACGACTTGGAGTTAGTGGCAGTCATGTTTGGGCTACAGATTTGGAGACATTACCTATTGGGGGAGAGATTTCGCCTATTCACAGATCATAAGTCACTATAGTACTTGTTCACTCAGAGGGAGTTGAATATGCGTCAGCGTAGGTGGCTGTAATTTATGAAAGATTATCAGTTTGACATCCATTATCACCCAGGGAAGGCTAACATGGTGGCAAATGCATTGAGTCGCAGGCCAGTGCGAGATGCAGCTGAAGTTTGGAAGGAAAAATGGAAAGAGCTGGGATATCAGGATTAAGTTCTCGAATCGTTCGTGTTGGTTATGGATGTCACCCCCTAGATTGTCACGAGGGTGGTACAGGACTAGGCAACGGATTTATTTTGTCAAGATCGGATCTGACAACCTTTAGCCGGGAGAGCAGAGTCATATTCTGTGAGCTCAATGGATACTTACATTTCAACGGGAGATTAATTGTCCCGTAGGGGGAGGACTTAAGACACATGGTGATGGAAGAGTTTCACGGGTCACGATTTGCGGTGTATCCTGGAGGGGATAAGATGTACCAAGATATGAAATGGCAGTATTGGTGCAGTGGGATAAAAAGAGACATTGTAGAGTTTTTTTTAGGTGTACCATCAGAAGCTAGCAGGGGTTCTGCAGCCATTAGAGATTCCGATGTGAAAATAGGAGAGCATATTCATGGATTTTATCACTGGGTTGCCTACATAATAGTGGGGTTACAATTTTATTTGGGTGATAGTGGATCGGTTGAACAAGGTAGCCCACTTTCTACCAGCCCGGACGGATTATACAACTGAAAAGTATGCCCAGATTTTCATCAATGAGATAGTGAGACTACATGGGGTGCCACTTGATATTATGTCCGACAGGGACAAGATCATCGTGTCTTATTTTTGGGAGATTTTTCAGGAGTCCATGGGTACCGATTTGCGATTGAGTATGGCCTATAACCCGCAGATGGACGGGCAGACAGAGAGGACGAATCAAATGTTGGAAGATATGCTATGGATGTGTATCCTTGATTTTAGGGGAGGTTGGGAGAAGCATCTTCCACTAGTGGAGTTTGCGTATAATAACTCCTATAAGTTTACGATTGGCATGTCACCGTCAAGGTGTTATACGATGGACGTTGTTGTTCTCTCGCTTTTTGGTTGGAGGTGGGGGGGGGGGGGATAACAAGCTTCTCGGACCACAGTTTCCCTAATTTTGACAAATTTTGCCAATTTTAGCCTAAAACTCGAAATCGAGAAATGAAGGAAATTTTGGAAACCTTTAAAACATTATGAGAGAAATTTTGTTTACCAATAGGCTAATGGTAGGATTGGGACTTAGTCATAAATGAGATGAGTTAAGGTAAAGATTAATCAGTGTAATTTGTAATGTAATGAATTCGGGGAATGAGGATGAGCCACAGTGAAGGTGAGTAAACCTATGACTTAGACCAGTAGGGTATGGGTGAATTATCTACTGTAATACTTTAAAGAATAATTGACACAATTCGGGTAGTGAGGGATGCTCGAGAATATACGATGAGAAGTATAATCGAAATTTAATAATATATAGGATATTCGGGAGTTATATATACTACGTATGGGACATTTATTATATGTTATGTGTATTCCTATACTGATGTTATATATATATAGGTTGTGTGAATACCTATTTTGTGAATTCTCATATGTGAGCATACCAAGTCTACTTGCTATCATGGGAGGTTCCGCGTCGTAGATAGTCTTATTTTGATTAGGCCATTGGGGGGGACTTTAACTTGTACCTCAGAATATAGAACTTAGGGATTGAGCACTACTTGTGTATGAGAGTCTGACAGGTCATTTGGGTGCGTTAGGTGTGTGCGTAGTCTAAAGGTCTACACCTAAGGATGTCATGTTCGTGTATATTACAAGTGTGGTATATATATATATATATATATACACGTGTGATTTATTGTACTACATGTGCATTTGTAGATAAGGTAGACAATGATATCTAAAGTAATACAAGTATGTGAGAACTTAATACTTAACTGGTGATCTTTCACTGGCTATAAAGGTTGAAAATTTAGTAACGTATTGTATGGGCAATACGGGTGATCATAACAAATTATTAGACAGGAAGAGACTTAATTCAAACTAGTTAGACGGGGTTATGTAACTAGGTTGGTTTATAAGTATACGTTAGGCGTGCACATTAGTTGAGAGGTGAGGATCTCAAGTGAGGGAACGTAAAGTTAACATGTATACGTTATCTACTCTTTAATGCATTTTAAATACTTGCAAAATATTTTTAATTATTTTACTTGGACTCTGACCCGTTGCAAATCCATTTTTTGTACAAATCTTTTAGATTCCCAACCACAGGGATGCCAGGCTTAGGAGTTCCTTCATATTTGACATACTTCAGCTTCTTTGAATGTTGCAAGACCTCGGTAGTAGATGCCTACACTTTTATCAGTTATTGTTCATCGTTTCTCTATCTCAGTCGGGCATGTCACCCATCTCTAGCTCGTGGTTATTTCAGAGGCATTGCACTTTTATTTTATTTCTAGTATTGGATTTAGGTTTATATTATGGATGATTGTATTTCTATTTTAGTCTCGAATGTTTATTCTAGGCACATATTTTCATCTCGTTATTTTATCATTTATTACTATGTTTATTTATTAGTTTAAATTATTTGCATGTTAATAACAAGATTAAAATTTTGGCACTGGGCCATTAGGGTATTAGTAATATAAATATGTTTCGACAGTGGTGCTGAGAATCAAACCATTAATGATTCTTGTTTAATTTAATAATGGACCGGTCACCCAGGATTAGAATAGGCGAGGTGTCACGGGGTGGGGTCTGGGAGTGGGGAAGTTTTCTCACAGGCTGGGAATGCGGAAAAAAACTTCGAAGGAATGAGGAGATGTTTTTAGTCTTATGGAGTTTCAATTGGGGAGAGAAAACATGATTCTATTTTGTATGGATAGATGGGGAAAGAACGAAACATTATAGGAGAAATTTTCAGGGATATACAGTTTAGGGAGTGATAAAGATGATTTGGTTGAAAACCACATGATGGTTTTTGATGATGATAGAGTGATGGGGAACCCTAAGTTCAGAAAGTGGTTTCGGGATTAGAATCTTGAGGAGGATGGGGTCCTTTTTGACTGGTTGGGTTTGTCTCCACATCTGTCGAAGGTGGATGATGATTTGAGATGGAAAGAATGAGAAAAGGTGATTTTATAAGTGAGTGGATATTATTCCATCCTGAGAGGCAATGGGAATCAAGGTGCTCAGTTCCATCGGAGTTAAATCTGGAAGGCTAAGGCTCCCCCAAAAGTGGTGCTCTTTGTCTAGACCATGCCAAGACAGGACATTCTGATGAATGAGGGCTTACAGAATAGGAGGCGGTTAATGGCTAGTCATTGGTGGGTATGAAAAGAAGCGGAGGAAAAGATGAATCATTTACTACTGCATTGTAGGGTGACGAGTGTTATGTGGTGCATTTTCCTTTCCCTATGTCAAATTCTATGGGTTATGCCCAAGGAGGTGAGGGCGTTGCTAGAGGTTTGGCACCCCTCCCCCCCCCCCCCCCCCAACCAAGGTTTGGAAGAGGGACTATATATTGTGGCATCTGGTTTTGCACTGTATCTAATGGATCATCTGGTCGAATAGAAAAGTGAGATGTTTTAAAGGTCTGGAGACTACGTCGGCCAGAATTTGTTACAATTTTCTGAGCACCTTATTGTGTTGGCATAAGAAGAGGCATGTCACAACACTTCCTAATTTTTTAGAGTTTGTGGACGATTTTCAAAGGGACTTGTAGTTTTGGTTGTTTTTCATTTGTAACAGCAAGATTTTATAATTCCTCATAGATTAGGAATTTTAGCATATCTCATTACAAACTATTGGTACAAACTCAAGACTACATCCACTTTGGCCTCTAAGATCATTTCAAGATGTGAGTGACCGAGCATCGTGTACGACATTTAAGCCATTGGAATCATCACAAACTTTTTATGGACGTACATGAATTTGTGGCTTAAATTTCTCTGTCAAATTATATTTTGGGATATTCGTTTTTACTCGAGGTAATTTTCTTTAAAAATATATTTTTTTATTTTTAATCTCATTAGAACGATATATATATATATATATATATATATATATATATATATATCGTTAGAATGAAATGTTCTTTTCATTAGAATGAGCTTCGAATGAGCATATAACGAGATGGGTTGTGTTTACTAAAACTATTCTCGTTAGAAGGTCATTGTAAGAACGATCGAAGGAGAAAGGCTTATCGTTCGAACAAGACTTAACCTCGTTAGAATGAAACTTGTTTTATCGTTTGACCGAGATGCCAATTTCATTTAAACGAGATCGCCGCCTTGAAAATCATACTTTTTCTATAAAAAGGATTGTTTTAGCCTGTTTCAAACAGAACTTTGGGCAAAAATCTTTTGCAATACATGGCCTGATAAGTTTCCATCTTTGTATTTATTTAAAAACTTTTCTTTCCCAAATCATACATTTGTTATATGATTTGTTGAGTTTTTTCAAACCTAAGTTCCATATACGATTACATCAAACCCTTGTAGATTTTTCATCTACTGCTGATTTGTGGAGCCAAGGCTCTACTGCTGAAGAAGAAAGGATTTTAAATCCTGAGGTTGATGAGTGGATACTTAAGGAAGCATGCTTCATGTGGATGGTGTTAGACTATGTCGTATCTATATAAGAATTGAAGACTATGCATTATAATTAGTTGATCTCTAAGTAGTTTGTAACTCATCGAGTCTGTCAATTTATAATAAAGTACTAAAATCTAGGATTTTCCCAAAATGAATTTTTCCTCGGTTTCTTCTTCTGCTCTATTTAGGTTGGTTTGATTGTTTTCTTGGTTTCGCATAATTAATTTGGACATTATATTGCATGCACACCTAAATATTAATCAATATAAAATTTTGTTAAAAATTGGATCTTGTGTGTGTAACCTAATATACGAACTATTCATATGAACCCGCTTTCTCAAATTGGTATCGGAGTAGGTTACACTAATTTTTGTATGATGTTCTAAAAATTTGGGTGATTTGGATAATTTGTATAATAGGCTACCTATTTTTTATGGGTCTAATTATGCTCATTGGAAATCTTAATGAGGTTGGCTTTGAAAGCGATCGATGAGTGTGTCTAGCTTATTTGTGAAAGAGGGTGGACACCACCCACTGTGACCGATGGCGATATCATAGGGCCTAAACCTGTCACTACTTGGGCAGAAGATGAACTACAATGGTGTAATTTTAAGTCATGCGGTTTAACTGATATTTCTGGAGTCGTCATACCTTACGAGTTCCGTTGCATCATGATGCTGACCACGTCTAAGGAAGCTTGGGATACCCTCCAGATCACTCACGTGGGTACCAATGATGTGAAAGCTTCTAAGCTATAAAATCTCACAACACAATTTGAGAACATTACTATGCTAGAGTCTGAGTCTTTTGATGAATTTTATACACCATTGTCTGATATTGTTAACTCTAGTTATTATCTAGGTGAGATCATTCTTGAGATGCGCATTGTGAAAAATATTTTGGGGTTGCTTCCATCCCAATTTATTTCTATGGTGGTTGTCCTTAATTCATTGGTATATGCTTAGGTTGGAAGATCTCATAGGAGATGTTCAAACCTATGAGATCGATATGTTTTCCACAACTATTAAATCTAAGAAAAAGGAAATTACTTTAAAGTTCAATCTAAAAAGAAAGAGGATGTTTCTTCTTACTCCAATTATGATTTTGATCTCGATAATCTTACTCTTTTTGCAAAAAATTTCAAAAAAATTCTCAAGATAAGAGAAGAAAAAACTTCCGAAGAAAACAAAAGAATTGAGTAAGATAAAATGTTTAAATCGGGTAAGAGATATTTTAAAAAAAAACAAGAGGAGAGTACGCTAAGAAAGATGAGGAGAAATGATATTAGTCCGAGGTTAAAGCTTATAAATTTCATGAGTGTGCTAAGAGGTTAAAGATACAGGTTGAGGGAAAATTTGCCCTCAAGGCCACGCTTAGTGATAGCGATGTCGAGTCGCTGGATTCGAGAATAAATCACGACATAGAGGTAACTTCACCTCATTCATGTCCAGTTATGTTAGTACATCGAGTACACCTCATGCAGATGAGGAATTTACTAAACATGATGACCCCCACAGTGAGTTAGTCATTTTGGAGAGAGTTAGGGGGATGATATTTTGAGTGAAGGAGAGAGTGACCTTCAACGTGTTTATGCCGAGCTTTACGCCAAGTGCTTTAAAATAAAAAGGAAAAATAAAATTTTGGCGCTTAGGGTTTTATCTTTAGAGAAGGAGTTGAGAGATTTAAGAGAGAATGAGTCCTCGGTGAGAATGTCTTTGGAAGAGAGAGTTATTTTAGTGGAAAGAGAAAATGATGGCTTGACAAATAAAGTAGCTAGATTTATAACAGATCTTCAATCTTCATTGGAGACTCATGAGAAACTTTAAGCCCTTGTATCCCAACTCGAGAAAGATCTCAAATGTGCCCAGGAGGTCAAGGTCACTATAGAGGAAGGTAGGTAAGATGTTCCTCGGTCTCGCTTTAGGTTTTAGGGAGAGGCAAGGAATAGGCTACGAGGGTGCATCCACTTCCCATGTCGCACCAGAACCGATTCCTAAGTTTGTAGTGAATCTATATGGGCCTCGACCTAAACCACTAAAAATAGTTAAACATAAACGACCGAACCAATGTAGACCCAAAAAAGTCTATGTTTGTACCTATTGCAAAAGAATAGGTCATGTTAGGGAATTTTGCTACAAGTTAGGAAGAACTAAATGTACACATATGCCCACGCACCATCATAGAAACTTTGTTAGTCTTAGAGAAGAAGTTGAGTTCCTAGTCGTGACTTTGCAAAGCTTAATGGAGAGTTTCAAAGGATGTCTATGCCTTTTAAGAACGCTTCTAATGTTATAACTAGAGCCAACAATGATAAGGGACAACAAAAGGATTCCACCACTTAGGTACCTAAGTAAGATAATAAAGCCCATGTTGTTCACGGTGCTCTCAAGGTTAAAAATAGTTCCAAGGGTATTTTGATAATGGGTTCTCTAGGCACATGACTTGTGACAATTCATATTTTACAGGCCTTGTGGATCGCAAGGAAGGCAAAGTCACCTTTTTAGATGGGAATAGGTCTAGTATTTTTTGGTATGGTTGTGTTGAGATACCCAAATTTCCTAAACTAGACAATATTTTGTACACTAAAGGGTTGAGAGAGAACGGATTTGTATAAGCCAACTTTGCGATGCAAACTTTGTGGTAAAGTTCAACCATCAGAATGCAACGTATATTATCAATGCGGTGAACTATTACTTCAAAGAGCGAGGACCAATAATAAATTTTTATAGGATCATTCCCAAGTCCTCCTTTATGTGCAATAATGGCACGGTATTCTATATGGACCTTTGTCATCTATGAATAGTTCATGTGAACTTTAGATATCTTGAGAGATTAGTGAGAAATGACCTAGTCCGTGGCTTATCATCTTATGGGAAACCAACTTCCTAGATTTGTGGTCCTTTCCAACAAGGAAAACAAATTTGAAATCCTCATCGAGAGTTGAATACTATTACCACTTCACGTGTGTTAGAGTTGATACATATGGATCTTATGGGTCCTAGTAGTACTTAGAGAATAGGTGCTAAGAGATAAATTCTCATGATGGTTGATGAATTTTTTAGATACTTTATAGTGGGGTTTCTTGGAGAGAAGTCTGATGTGGTTGAGTTCCTGACAACCAAGTGTCTTGTCCTACAAAACCAATACGGTGTCACTATTATTCGGATGCTTAGTGGAAATGTCATTAAATTTAAAAAAGACGAAGTGGGGACGTATTATGATGGAGCGGGAATCAAACACGAATTTTTGATCGTTCTTACTCCTCAACAAAAAGGGATCGTGGAAAGGAAGAATGAGACAATTCAAAAAATGACTAGATCCATGCTTCTTGGGAGAAACGTGCCTAGACGTTTTTGGAAGAGGTGGTGAGTAATGCATGCCATATAGTGAATAGGGTATATCTTTATCCACACACATTACCCACGCCATATGAGTTATGGATGGGAAAAAACCTAACCTATTGTATTTTCGTGTCTCTAGGAGTACTTGATACATTTTGAGAGATAGAGAGCACTTAGGAAAGTTTGGATCTTGAAGCAACGAGGGGATATTTCTAGGTTGTTCATCATCGAGTAGGGATTATAGGGTGTTTAACCTTTCAAGCTCTAAGTTTATTGAGTCAATTAACATCACGATTAGAAATGACGAGACGACAGCGTCTATTGACCCTAACCCTGAGTGCGAAGATGATACACCCTTGGTGATGATCCAATTATTCTTCATACTACCCGGTGTACCCCACTCTTGATTTAGAGGATCCACCCTCTTTGGTTCGAAAGAGTCATGAACCTTTATTTATACTTGGTGATCCCATACTAGGTGTCAAGACTTGCTCTCAAATTGAGAATATGGTTAGCTACTTTTTTTAGACCTCCTTAGTCGAGCCCGAGAATGTGAAAGAAGCACTTAAGTACGAGAATTGAACATCCACTATGAAAGAATAGTTGTTTTAGTTTTGCAAGAACGATGTCTAGGATTTAGTCCCCTGGCCTAGTGAGACTAATGTAATATATTCCAAGTGGATTTACAAGAACAAGATGGATGATAATGATACCATAATTCGCAATAAGGCTAGGTTGGTCACTCAATGTTAAACACAAATTGAGGGCGTAGACTTTAACGAGACATTTGCTTATGTTTCTAGGCTTGAGTCCGTCCTCTTACTACTCGACGTAATATGCCATATATGATTTAAGTTATATCAAATGAATATCAAGAGTGTCTTCCTTAATGGAATTATATAGGAGGAACTGTACATGGAACAACCAAAGGGGTTTGAAGACCCAAAGAACCCAAGATATGTTTATTATCTTAAGAAGGCCTTATATGGTTTGAAGTAAGCACCCCGTGCTTAGTACTAGAGGCTCACCTCTTATCTTTTAACTCGTGATTTCAAAAGAGGGGGAGTGGATAAGAAGTTATTTGTGAGGAGAAAGAGTGGTGCTATATTAGTTGCCCAAGTCTATGTGGATGACATAGTATTTGGATCTATGTGCTCCCGGCATGATCCACTTTTGAGTAATAGATAAAGAGAAAATTTGAGATGAGCATGGTTGGTGAGATTATATTCTTCTTATGTCTCTAGGTGCATCAGCTTAAGGATGGTATATTAATATCTCAATCCAAATATGTTAGGGACCTAGTGACGAAGTTTGGTTTAAATACTGCTAAGAACTCACGCAGCCCTACGAGTACATCCACTAAGCTTAGCAAAGACACTTTAGGCAAGGACGTAGAGCAAACCCTTTATATAAGCATGATAGGAAGCCTTCTCTACTTGACTGCTAGCCATCCTAATATTGCCTTTAGTGTTGGAGTTTGTGCGCATAACCAAGTGTCTCCAAAAGAGTCTCACTTACTTATATTTAAATGTATATTTAAAGACATGAGTGGAACTCTTTCCTACGATATTTAGTATTCCTTTGATATTGATGATCGTTTGTCCACCTATTCGGATGGTGATTGGGCTGGGGATATTTATGGTTGTAGGATCATCTTGGGTGGGTGTTTTTACATTAGGACTGCTCTTGTCTCTTGGTTGAGCAAGAAGAAAAATTCCATTTCTTTATGCATGGAGGAGGTCGAGTATATAGCCATCGGTAGTAGTTGAACATAACTTTTATGGATGAAGAAAATGTTGGAAGATTATGGGATCTCCCAAGGCACAATGACTATTTTGTGTGATAATACGAGTGTAATTTATATATTATGTAATCCGGTCTAACATTAACTCACAAAGTACATTAGGATATATGAGCATTTTTTCATGATCTAATTGAGGAAAAGGTTATATCCTTGAGCTTTGTGAGCACCGAACATCAGTTAGCCGATATTTTCACAAAACCTTTAGATCTACTTAGATTTAATAATCTTAGGAAATCGTTGGGTATTTGCTCCGTCTATTGAGTTTGGGTATTTTATCTAATATAGAGTGCTTATCATGATCGTATCTTATATTTCTATTGCTATATTGTATTTAATTTATTTTTATGCTTTTTCTTTTGATATATATATTGAAAAATCCAAAATATTTTTGGTTTTAAAGAAAAAGTTAAAAAAATTGAAAAACATTTTGTTTTTGACAAAAATTTTGAATAAAATAAAAAGAATTTTCTTTTTTCTTTTTTCACCATATATGGATGTACATTTAAGATATTCAGATCACCCCAATATTCCATCCATTCATGTGACTTTTTCATGGTGTTTTGAAACATGACTTCATTTCTTTAGTGTTATTAATAATGTGTGGACATAATTTCTTGATCATTGATAACTTATTTCTCCATGCTAGACTTTTTGTCACATTTATTACACACGTGCACGAAGTTTTTTTAAAATTGTACTTGCTTATCATGTGTCGAATATAGTATTATCATCTCAATCATGCTTAATTACAAACAAAATGTAAAAAAGAGATAATTTTTGCATGTAATAACGATTTCTCGAAATTCATTTCCCAAAAAATATGGTTATATGTTAAGCAATGGAAAGGGGTTATGAAAGAGCAAAATTCTCTTAGCCTTAAAGCCACCATTTGTAAAAGGAGCCTAAAATATTGACAGCATGCAAAAACAGTAGTGCCAAGGCCATTTATTGTATATATATTCATTGATGTTTCGCTACATATGAGCATTATGATATCTTACAAAATATTTAAGAGTGAATTCATATATATAAGATATATTGAGGGTGTTATAAAGTAGAAGATCAATGGGTTTGCACAACGGACTCTCTTGAAAAACATTAAATAGTTTGGAATTATCTATTTGAGAATCATTTAAATTCATGGCATGTTGCAGAAGTCGAGTCAATTTCATTTAAGTTCAACATTTTTTACACCTAAGGCTGAAATTTAGTTTTTTCTTTAGAAGTATCTCATGACTTTATGTACCTATGTTATGAATTCCTATGTTGATTTGCCTATGAAAAATGTCAACGCAATTTCATTCCGCTTTCATGATTCGGATATTTCAGTGTAATTCCATGGTGTTTTTGCATTTTATACCTATATGTACTTTATATATGTACACCTTTGATACTTCAAAATTTTAATTTTTTTTAAAAGAGTTGGTTGGGAGCTTTTCGAAAATTCATCGCTTATGCTTAATTGATTATCTTTATAATGTTATTCCTTTGGATTCATGTGATGTCGTTATTCATGCTTAGCTTTTTACCCTTTGTCTATTACGTATAAAAGGGGGAGAACAAATTAAGGGAGAGTTTATTTTTTCTTTAAACTTGTACGCATCACGGTATTCTTTTATTTCATGTATGTAGGTCTCTTCTTCTTTGATGATGATCTCATAGACTACACAAGATGAAGAATTTCAGTTGAAGATAAGGTTTTGAATGTCGTTCCATTTTGGGGTTTGGGAGGACATTAGGATACATTGTCTTAGGGGTTTTATTATATTTTGTTTTTCGGTTTTTTACTTTTTACCGGAACAGACAAAGGGGAAATTTTGTAATATTAAGATTTATAATTGCTCATAGATTAGGAATTTTAGTGTATTCCACTACAAACTGAAGACTGCATCCGCTTTTGTCTCCACGATCATTTGAAGATGTGAGTGATCGAACATCGTATTCGATATTCAAGCAGTTGAAATCATCACAAAGTTTTTATGGACGTATTCGAATTTGTGGCTTTAATTTCTCAGTCGAATTATTGTATAGGATCTTTGTTTATACTCAAGGCAATTGTTTTAACAATGATCTTCAAAAATAAATATTTTTATTTTTAATCTCGTTAGAATGGAATATCCTTTTCGTTAGAACGAGCTTTGAATGAGCAACTAATGATATGGGCTCTATTTAAGAAAACCACTCTCATTGGCAGGTCATTGTGGTACCTTTTTCATAAAAAAAATATATACCTTTAAATGAAAACAATAAACTTACAGATAATGTCACCTAAGACAATTCTAACAACGATTCAGTCATCCTCTTAAAAAGGAGTATTTTTCTTCAATATTTATTATAGAGGGAATAAAATTACGACGAATATGGTATGAGCATTAAAATAGTGTCTTAACTTCCTCGATGACATTACTAGTGCCAAAGATAACTTATTGATAGATATATCTCTTTTCAATGTCAATGAGGGTATAGCTAATGTATTATATTGGTCATTGCATTTGATACATTTTCAAGTAACGAGGTATCCCAAAAACTTTCCTGAGCTAAACCTGATGTCACATTTAAAGGCATTCAACTTCATTATGTAGTTCCTTATGATTTAAAGGAATCATAGATGTCTTTGATATGATCAGTCGTGCATTTACTTTTGACGGGCATGTCATCGATGTGAACCTCCATGATGGAACCAATCTTCTTCTTGAATAATTTGGTCACATGTCACTAGTCAATTGACCCATCATTCTTGAGGTCGAATGGCATAACTTTATAACAGCAAAGCCCCAAGGTGCTGATTAAAGATGGCTTCTCCTAGTTGGGTCCAAATAAAGGTATTTGTTGATGTCCAGAGTAGGCATCCATGAAACTCGTATGCTGTTGGTATGTGTTTGAATTGACCAACTGGATGTTTTTACATGAATGGATGTTATCTTTTGGTCAATCCTTGTTGAGGTCTGTAAAGTCAATTGATACCCTCCACTTTTTATTTTTCTTTATGAATACAATTGCGTTGGAAAATCATTTGGGAATTCAACCTCCTTAATGGTGCCATACACTATAATTATATAGGGAATTACTAATTAATTAATTATACGATAAGTGGTTTAATTAAATAAATATTCGAATTAACTATAATTTAATTTGTGAATTTAAATTTAATTTATGTGAATTTCAATTTAAAACGAATTATTACCCTATAATTATAAAGGGAATTATTAATTAATTAATTATATGATAAGTGGATTAATTAAATAAATATTTGGATTAACTATAATTTAATTTGTGAATTTAAAGTTAATTTATGTGAATTTTAATTTAAAACGAATTAAAATGGAATTATAAAGTTTACTTGGTAAGTTGTTAAAATTTTGTGGGCTTTAGTTTAATAACAATAAAGTTTTTGGTTCAAACCAAAATTGTCATAAATTATAACTGAATTAGGCAAATGGGAAATTTGGGGAAAGCCTAAGGGTATATTAGTCCTTGTGAATTACTTACGGGTTTTAAGGTTTGTAGTTTAACATTTGGACTATCAATCATCCCCCATTGAATTTCCTAGTTCATGCCTAGGACTGCGACTACGGGCTTAACCACCGCTATCGCGGGCTACGAAGCCATGATCGTGGATAGGTCGTGGATAAACTGCGAATTAAGCATAACCCTGTTTGGTGTTTTATGACTTATACGAATTTTCCTACTTTAATAGCCATCAGTCCTTATTTTCTCTCATATTCTGCATTAAGAAACCCTAAACTCTCTTTAGACCCTTTTTTAAGCAATCCATTTCATTAATCAAATCAAAGAGCTTTTCAAACAAATTTCAAGTGGAAATTAAACAGAATATTCAAAGCATTTCATATAAGTTTTCAAAAGGTTTCAAGGCTTATTTTTTAAAGACTTTATCTATCCAATTAAAATCATGTTATTATGCATTTTAAAGGAAAATTACTAATCTACTCCTCTCATTTTATATATACAATTGTAATATCACCAAAACCTCACGTGTAGGCTTAAAATTGGTCAGTAACCCTTAGGATATTGAGATCACTTATGCTATTTCCCTATTGTGATGAAATTGGATAATTTGACATGGCTTAAATTAAGATTTGATCTTAGTTGATTTATAAATTATGAAATTGGACCATTAGTTAGTAGACATGCATATTAGGGCTTGATATTAATTAATGGCCTTATGTTGATTCGAACTTAATATTCGAGTAATTAAAACCTTTTTAGAATTTTATTATTATTGAGAATGCATGTAATAAATAAGGTTGCAGATTTAGCTTGCCGGATGGTACCTTTATGTAGAAATGCCTAATTAATGTAATTCAAAGCATGATGTTTAACAATTAGAGTTTAATTCCATATATAAATACATGAATAGTTCATAACCCCATGTTTATAACCTTGAATTGCAGTTAAAATCCCTACACTACACCAAATCTATCGGAGTGTCACGATCATTGACCGTGACAAGTATGGGGGTGACAACATTTGTAGTCACGGACTTGTCATGGTCTTTGACCGTGACAAGTACATTAGACTTGTCACGGTCACTGACCTTGACAATATTTATCACGATCAAAGATCTTGACAACTCCGTGGAAATTTTTAAAAAATTATCACGATTAATGACCATGACAAGTCCGTGATAAGTGTTATTTGTCACGACCTTGTCACGGTCAATGACCGTGACAATTCTGGGCAGAATTGAAAAAAAATCTGTTGGGCAGTATGGGCACTTCCACTGCTCAGCAGTATATTTGTACTCGTTATAGCAACGTTGTACCTGTTCAAACATCATATATCCAAATAAAATAGAGATAATGAAAATATACATTCAAAACAATATGCATCACGATCTAATCCAAATATAATTCAAATGTAACAACTTAAAACAATTCAATTCAAATAATGTCACTACATGTCTGGGGTAGGTCTGAGGAGGTGGATAGGCCACACGATATACGAATTAGTACAACCTTGAATATGCATCGTGCTACATTATTCACGCAACCACACTAGGGAGTTCTCCTTCTCGGGTATCACATGCGTGACGAGCACCCTAGCCTCGATGTCTTGAAGCGCACGTCCATAAACTAGCATACCTTAGATGGTATTCGGGTCCCTCAACCCCTGATTTATCCGTTAGTCATCAAATATGTCATGTATAAACATGCTTGTCCAACCAAGTGTCATCATCGGTCGATCAAAGGGTGCCAAATAGGGGACTGGATCATCAGAGTCCGCACGTGTCGGCGATGAAGCAGCGAGGTCCACGTCCTTGTCCTCCTCCACATCCTCCTCCACCACATTCCCCTTACGGTTTCCTCCCAACGAACGCTTCATGAATGAGAACATATCCTAGATCGTCGCCTCTAAATGGGACAGCTTCGAAATATGTGAGTCCACCGTTCGAGTCAACCCGGTGTTGCTCGTCTCCAATCCGATGATCTTAGATTTGGCCACCCGCGAGCTCACCCCTTGTCCTCCCCTTGCGATCAGCGCCAAGTACTTGGTTGAGTGCGTCTGTGGACAAACATGCCTTGTCATCATCAGACTGCGACTCATGCACTTCCTTAAGCTTTGCCTGAAATGACAAAAATCACATGATTAGTTAAATAAGTAAATAAAAAAAATTATAACATAATTAACAAAAAGTAAAGTGTCGGATTACTTACAATTATGGACGCTAAAATTAGGGACACCTTCTTATCCTTCCCCTTCTTCGCCCAAATAGCCACATAAGTATAAAGCCTATGTGGTCTACCTCCAGGCCCACTCCCTGTCCCCTAAAATAAAATAATGCAAAATTAGTATCGGCCCCACAAAGTAAAATAATGCAGAATAACATATTTCTATAATTAGAGAAAAATAAAATCTTACCATCATCCTATACTCCACCTCGGCGTAAGATGTTCGGCCGGAGTAATGCACGTCCGTCTTTTTTGCCCGATTTTCCCTCTCCGATTGGCGAGATGCCAATTGTCACTCCCCAATCTCACTGTCAATGAACTTTTACCATTATGTCAATGAGATCGGCTCCTTCAGCGGGACGGAGTCACACATTTGGATAATGGAGTCTCGGGTCTTCCCAAAGTACCGTCTTTGCAAATTTTTCTTTCACATCTCGTGTTGCTCCCTCAACTGCTCCAAGACGGAATCACGTAGTTTTGGGGACAGTCTGAATTGTTCCTTTCCAACAAATACAATGTTAGTTGGGAATAAATATAATATATATATAAAAATAAAAATAAATTGAAATTAAAATATTCATATAAATATAAATATAAATACATTACCTGTAGTGTCTCCCAAATAGCTAACTTGAGCATATTTGGCACCTCTTCCAACTAGTGTACCCTGGGCCGATGATCATCTTTTCCAGCTCGAGGGATCCCACTAATATCCCCGTCTTGTTCTCGATGGCCATCCCCAATTTTCCATATTTGGGGAGCCTAGGGGTCGAGGAGCCCTCGTCGCCTCCGCTACCACCGTGCCCGGACGACATCATCATAATCAACATCATCATCCTCGCCTTAATACATAAAGGAGACATTTTCTGAAAAAAAATGTTGTTATTAGTACAAATCGAAATGAATTAAAAGAACACATGAAAATATATAAAATTACTACAAATTCAAATGAATTATTACTGCACATAAACTCCGAACGCATCATCAACTAAATCCTCTAACATATTATGATTTACTTCGTCCCCTTCTACATCTATACTACTTGTTGAAGGTTGTTGTGAAGGTTGTTTAGGGACAAAATGAACTTTCAATTCACCATGAAAACTACAAAATTGATAAATATCTTGCATACCCCATCTTAACAAATGTAGTTCAATTGTTTTCCACTCAAACAAGTTACCATTCTTACACCAAGCACACGGACATAAAAACTCTTCATCATTATGACATCTCTTTGCGTATTTCACAAATTTATTAGCACCTCTGCGAAAAACATCCCCCATTCTATTTGTCTCACCCATCCACTCTTTGTATTTAGGATATCCCATCACATCTACCACAACTAATCACCTATTAAAGGTAAGAAGCGTATATTCCTGGATTAGTATAAACAAAATTAGATTTATAGTATGTTTCATTTAATTATGTCATATTTATATTCGATTTTTAAATTTCTAATTCAAATTCAATTTATAATAAAAATTCCTATTTCCTCCATCCCCTTTAAAGGGTGAGCGGTCCTATCCCATTCAAGACCGCATATTTCTGTAATATACTTAACAGCTCATGCACATTGTTACGATTTGAGAAAAATTCGGCAGCATATCCCCATAGTTCTCCAAGTACACGATGTAGATTAGCAAGTGTGAGTGTTATTTCAATTGATCAATTGAAATAACACTCACACTTGTCAATCTAGTATGTACCTAGAGAACATTAGGATACGACTGCAGATCTTCCTCCAAAAGTAACAACTTTAAGCCGCTAAGAATATTATTTTACAGAAATTACGCAGTCCCAAACTATCCAAACGGGACAATTCGAGAGATCCCATTACAAGGGTAATGACTCTCGAACGGGTCTAAGGACTATTGAATGCGTACGCATAAGAACTAAAAGGCTAGTAGCTATGCGCACTATATGTAAATTTAAATATGTTTCATTTAATTATCATACTATATATATATATATATATATATATATATATATATATTGTTCGTGATACAAAGTAATTTTAAAAAAAATTAAAAAATCCCACCCCCATTTGGACAATAATCCAGTGGTCATGCCACTTCTAAAATCAACCAACCGAACATCTATCCACTATAATCCAACCGCAATAGCAACAACAAATGTGTATCTCGTACTCCTTCAAATTCATCTACTCAATTAATTATTTTCATCAATTAAACTAACAATCAAATTATACAATTATTAATTTACTAATTTACAATTAGGGACAATCCTACTTGCATATGAAAGGGGCACTCATTGTTAATTTACTAAAAAAATTAATAACCAATCAATATTTAATCAATCAATTCTTTTAGAAGGGGCACTACTTGCATATGAGGGGCAATATCTAATAAACCAATCAAAATTTAATTAAATATAATTAACAAGCCCCCCCACCCCACCCCATTTCCCCTGCCCCCCCCCCCCACCCCCCACCCCCACCACACAAACATGCACACACTCACATGCACATACTCACACACATGTACACCCACCCCTACCCCACCCCCAGCCCTGCCCCCTGCCCCCTCCCCCCCACTGCCACTGCCCTCCACACATGCACACACACATATACACACACATGCATATATACACACACACGCACATATACACCCCCTACCCCCACCACACACACACACACATGCACATATACACACACATATATACACACATGCACATATACACACACATATATACAAATGGAAGATAAATAGAGAGAGAAAATGTACCAAAATCGTAGAGAGAGAGTGTGTGCACTTACTTAGAGAGAGAGAAATGGAGGGAATAGAAAACAATGGTAAAAAAGAAGAGGAAGGATTTTTTTTACTATGAAACTTATCACGGACATGTCACGATCTTTGACCGTGACAAGTTTATAAGGTTTGTCACGGTCAATGACCGTGACAAGACCGTGACAACAGTAATTGTCACGGTCTTGTCACGACCATTGACCATGATAAACCTTTGTCACGGCCTTATCACGGTCAATGACCGTGACAAAAAATGCGTATTTTTTTGTCACGGTCATTGACCGTGACAAGGCTGGACGGTTGAAGGGTGTCAATTTGACCATTTTGGTGTAGTGCTATAATCGATTTATGGTCTTGGAAATTGGACCTACTTACATTTAAATTGTATTTGAGCCCTAAATTACTCCCCTTGTCTTGTTGGAATTGAAATAATTGAGTAGTTGGATTATAAGGAGTACGAGAAAAATATTATTGGCTCATGTTAGATTGTTGTTGGTGGTGGTTTATGGAGGGTGGTTGTGGTTAGAAATGGAAATCATTTGTTTAATTAATTTAATCCTAAAATTAATTCACATATATTATTACTTAAATAATTATAATGTCTCAACGAATACCCTATCTAGATGGAAGTTTAATGATGGGGTCATTGTTTAGATTTCATTTATGATACATCCCATGCATGAAGTCTAGACACGAGTACGAGTGAGAACTTTAGAAATCCTATAATTAATGTATCTATTTTATTATAGTGCCTAGATTTTTTAGTGGTCCCCTATTAGTTGTGTCCCCGTGCAAGTGGTTCGGTAATTCCCTTAGAAGATAATTAAATAACGTAACGAGTGATTTAGAGACTAGTCTAGAATGGTATGAAGAATCCGGTTGATGGAATATAATAATGTTGTGATAAGTAGTAAGCTAAAAGTGGAACATAGAATTGGTAAAAGGATGATACTGATATTTATTAAAATGGGATGGGTAATTGGATGTGGCTATGGATGTGTGTCGAGAGAGAACACTCTTAGTAGTTGTGTGCCGAGGGAGAATGGTTGTATTTGGGTGTCACACGAGATGTTGTTTGTCTCGACCACGCTATCACGAGGTGGTTCTCAATCGTCATGAGGCAATATAGTTTTAATACATCACACAGATGCGATTTATTTGTGTGTCACGCAGTTTTATTCATGTTTATAGTTCCGTCCATGTGAGAGAAAGGTATTGCCCGATTGTGTGATGGCCTTTATTTGTGCATACTTTATTTTCTTGAGATGGCCGAGGAGAAGGGGTGCATGTCGGTTATGGTTTAATTAATTTCAAGATTAATTAATTATTAAAACTAATGGGCCAATCAAAATGGATAATGTCATTCCATAGAATTTGATTGGTTATCGTAGTTGGCTAGATAACGCTGTCCTTATCACTTATATGTAGCTTTGATAACTTTATGGGGTTTGAACCATTTATATTCATGGAAGCCTTTCAGGTTCCAGGGATTGTTCACGCAAGTGGATCTTCATCCATCTAGCATAAATCATCCATCATTTTTATCCCAGTCAAAGTCATCAGGAGCTTTGATGCGCATTTATCTCCATGATGTAATATCTTTCATTTTCAATTGTGTAAGTTGAGTATATTGGATTTAGTTGGCTTGTATATTAGGAGGATAATTTTACATGTATATTTCGTATTATTAATTGGGTTGGTGTTTTGTTGAAATTATGTAGTGGTATATTTTTAGATATGTGGTGTAGTTGTAGAGTATCACTCATATTATTTTAGTTGAAGATGCATTTTATGAGATGTCCTTTAAGGTTTATCACATCTTATTCATATCTTGTTACATTGTTTCATTTTTTTCCTACATGCTAAGAATGATATTTCAAATTATTTTAACAAGTTGTATATTTTAATATTAGGAACTGATTAACCATACAAGTTATATATTTTAATATTAGGAATTGATTAACCATAATGTTAAAATATACGAGTTATTACATATGGAGTTTCCAAGAAGTAGATTCTAAACTTCATCCTTAATTACATTATCCTTCTTAGTGGTTAACTCCAGGGTTTTTATTTACAGGTGGAGAGACAATATCCACAAGTAGTTGATGGCAAGCAACGTCCGAGTCTATGCTTAGAAGATCGTATGGTTGCCAAGCGAAGGCATAAACATTTAGCATGAGGAATTGAATGAGTTTATCCACTTATATTTCTAGTAACTTAGATCCAATTATAAATATATTATTTCCTTAGGATAAGTCTAAAGGAACGGCATGCAGTTCCTCCATTCCTTGATTGGCAGGGGTAACTTTAGTTTCCTTCACCGCTTATCAAGTTCCCTTTTATTGTAATTGGGGTTGTTCACCCTCCAATTCATCGTCGTTATGAATCTTATTAGATTGAGCATATATTTATTTAACATAGGTTGATCTCCCATGACTTCTATGATTCCCTAATTGGTAAAAAACTTTAGTTTTTGATAAAGTTGTGAAGGCACAACTCATATGGTGTGGAGCCAACCTCTACCTAAAATAGTGTTGTATGGTGACTCTGATCCAATTATGTGGAAATCAATCTCCAATTTATGGGACCAGCAGTTTAATCTTCACCAGCGGTGCACATTACCATTGAAGTTGAACAGATGGCCAAATTTTGTAGCCAAGTCTTAGAGGTTATAGCCTAGTTTATATAGCAAGTTGATATAGATGATTTTAGATTAGCTTACTTGATCAACCTATATCCTCTTAACATTGAAATTTGATATTATTAGATCAAGTAACAAGATGTCCTTATGGGGGAGATTATTGATGAAAAGGTCTTCATAAGATAACATGATTAACCGGTCCGAGCCTACCTCCTTTCGTTTCAGCTTGCTGAGTATTAGTTAGGATATTTCCACCTAAAAAGCTTTTTGTATGTTGGACGCGATTCTAACTCTATCCAAGTTTTTTCCTGTGGATTATGATGGATTGGTGTAGCCATGAATCGATGTCATACCGAAGGGGGTAGATCAGCATTGTTCTTTTTTTAACATCATAAATCTAACCCGAAGCCCTTGTTGTGTCAGCATCAATGATAAGGTGTTCAGTCTGGAAATGATCCTGAAGGTGTCCTTTGAGTATATTACAATTTTCAATTTTATGGCCATGATCTTGATGATAGGTACACCGCAAGTTGGTGTGCATTTCATTGAGATCTTTCCCCGCCTTTAGAGGTTTCTCGTACTAAGTTTTATCCTTTATTTGGGGAAGAATATTATAGATCAACTCCTTAAAAAGGTTGTCTATAGCCTGATTATCATTCTCATTAGTAGAAACCTTTATTCACCATTTAGAATTCTCTATTGTACCCCCCTTTGGAAGGGGTCGTATGTGACCCGCCCTTTCCTCCTTTATTTGTCTCAATTTTCTTGGTCGACTTAGAAGAATGTTTGACATGATTTTATGGATTGAGGATATCATCCTCTATTTTCAGTGTGCTTATCAATACGGTCCATGAGATTATCCATAGACGATGATGGCTTCTTATTCAGAGATTAATGTATGTCATCTGATCGCGGAAGTTCGAACTTAAAAGAAGAGGTTGTCATTATAAAAAATAATCGATATGATGATGTTTTTTGGTAACACTTATAAATACATTGATATATAACATATATGTTGATGTTTATATCACAATGTTGAAAATGATCGAAGTTTTTAAAAAGTGTCGAATAATTTGTTAACGTTTGTCTTAATTGTTGAAAAATTATGATGTTTATTAAAAAATGTGGGTTATTTATCATTGTTTCAACTTAAAAATGTCGGTTACCATATTAGTTTGGCGCTTAAACATTCCCACTTCCCTATTATTTTTTATTTTCCTCCACCCCCTCATAACTTTTCCTCACAATGTTTTTGGTACCTCCAAAACCTAGCCTTTCGTCAAATTCACCAAACTATTCCCCTTTCGTAAAAATCCTTCTTCTTTCATGATGATTTCTTACACAAGTCTTATCGACATAGAAATTGTGGAGACAAAGTTATAAATCTGTCCATGTGACCTTCTTAGGAAATTAATTTGACATAAATATTACATGAGATTATCCTTTATCTTCTCAAGATTTTAAAAGTTACACGTGTTATATTTGAGGTAGGGATTTTTGGTATGTGATTTAGGTAGGATTTTTTGGGACTTAGTGTGACACCCCGCCTAATATAATACCGGGTGATCAGTCCTATATCAAATTAAAATAAGAATCCCAGTTGGTTCATTCTTGGCATCACTGTCGAAAACCTTTTTAAAAGTTACTAACCACCTAGTATTCCAAAAATCCGGTGCCAAATTTTAATTTTTAATTTAAACGAGACAAAACATGCGGAAACACATATAAACCATTCACCACAACTGAATCAAATCAACTGAATAAATAATTAAACTACTTGCCAAATAAACCATCAGCCACCATAGTAAATAGTCCAACAATCATCAACCAACTGAATAAATGAATCTGAAAACTGTACTGAAAAGTCTGGGCGACGAGCCCTAATTAAAACTGAATCCGATAGATGATTCCTACTCTAGGAAAGAATGAACTATGCGTCTAATCCAAGCTCCTGCTAACATCCATATGTGCCGCAGCTACGTGTCCCTGGAATAGAATATCAAGTCTGGCATCCCTATGGCTGGACACCTAAAAGGTTTTGAAAATATTTTATAGCAAGGGTTAGAACCCAAAATATTTTTAAAACATTTAGCAAATGATTAACTTGCATTAATAAAATATGCATGAATGCATATTTTAGTTAGTGTCGCACTTCCTTGTGAACAGACTCACCCCTCAACTAATGTGCACACCTAACGCCTTCTATATATCCCACCTAGTCCTCTACCCCGAAACTAAATACTTAATATAGCTCTTGTCAATCGTAACTTATAAGTTATTTATCGCCTTAACTTAGTTAATCATCTTTCCTTGAAACCCATATAACATTCACTAGTTATATAATTATTACACTTTTCTCCATGTATTTAAATTTCTCGTATATAATTATTCACCCCATTATGTACGTACAATTATCTTACAACAATCACACATGTTGAATGTGAATATAACCCATATATAATTAATACAATTCACTTCATGTATTTAATGACCCGTATATAACTATTTATCCGATTATATATGTAGAACCATATTACAACATTAACACATATGTTGAATATAAATATAACCCATCCTCCTGAGTAATAACTCATCGGATGTATTCTCTAAAGTGATATCACAGTAGGTGTACTCGCATAACCTAGTTTCCCCACGTCAGAATCGCTCACTAACATGGCCAAAAATATAAACATAATGGAGGTAGTCATATTCCTTACCTGAAAGTGAGATAATACCCTCACCCATACAACGGACTCTATGACCTGGGGATATGCTCGCCCTACTCCTCAAGCTAGGGGATTCACCCACTATGCGCAACCTCCCTTGATATAACTACTAACCAGTATATTTATAAGCACACACCATAAATATACTATCACACACCGTGTGTATATATATAAATATAAAATATCATGGCTTTACCGTTACTGAGTCCGTAACACTAGCCTATACTTAGTATCTCGAGTTTATGGTCCAACTCTGATTATTAATTAATTTGCACATTAATTCATCAAATTACTTTTGGTGTAACCAAACCAATATACTCTGACTCGCTCTCGTGGTCCGAAATAAATATAATACCCGAGTCTAATCCCCGACTCCGAATTAATTACTTTTCATCCATAATTAATTTAAAGTAGTGCCTCCCTACTACTATACCCGAATTTATTCACTCAGTTCGTTATTTTATTTCTCAGGATTTATTCTCAAATGTGTTACACTTAATTACCCCACCACTCCCAATTATATGCCCCTATAATTGTGAGGATATCAACCTCCCTAATTAAATTTTCTCCCTTAATTAGACTTGGTGGTAATAAAACTAGAAGAAAATCCCACCTAAAACTCCCAAGGCCAAACTGTCAAAAATTCCCAGCCATCGATCGATCGGTCGAATAGGTCTTCATTTTCTCCGACTACCTGTTTCTTCCGTTAACGAATTCCTCTAATATCCAAGCTCGTCTATGGTTCATATCAAGCATTCACATAATTTTAATCATATGGGAACGTATTTAGGACCTCCCCTAGAACCTTAAACACAAATTAAATTTCACAAATCTCTACTTTTCCGAATTTGGGGAATTTATGGGTCTTTACTCATTCAGTCCCAATTTCATCTATTTATCTTAAATTTGTTCGTAAATTTCTACTGGGTTTTCAGATCTGAATAAATTATCTCACAACTATGTAACACAATGAATTCCCACATTAATTTTCCATTAATTTCATTCAAGTGTTCTATATATAAAAACCCTTTTTTTTGTACCTTTTTTGACCCAAAACTAATTTTGATGTATACATCACAAAAATATGAATTTGGATTTCATAAATAAACATCACAACAAGTTAACCACTTGCCTTTTGGGGTTCGTTGGGTCGGATCCGTTGGTGTAGAGGCAAGTTTGATGATGAGCACATAATCCATTCCTTATTTTATCTCGAAAAGATCACCAAATTGGCTCTAATTTCTCCCTCTCACTTTCTCCCTAAATTCTCCGATTTAGGTTTATGTTTCTTTGTTGTTCCCCACTCTTAGATTTAGGTCTTAAAATGCTAATCCCGTTTTTATCCTAATGGGCCAAGCCCAAGTGACCCAAATAGCCCCGTGTGGGCCCGATTATGCCCAAAAACGTCCCGTGACCCGTTTACTACCCTCGGGTACACGTTTCCGACCATCTCGGCCCATCCGGACTCAACCGTTCACTCAAAATCGACATCCAAATTAATATATGAAAATCCTTATCTAACACCCAAATTAGTCTATACCGACTCCCGACTGAGATAAATAAATGCCACGTCACTAATACACGTTATGACGTAAATAAATTATTACTATTCACTTAGTAATTAAGTTTCCCTAAATATTAACCATTCACTCTCCGATTAATATTTAAATAAATATTACCATAATTAATTCAATTAAATTAAGACACACAAGTAATTTAAAATTTCCCGAATTAATTAAAAATTACATGCACAGAAATACGGGGTGTTACATACTCCCCCCTTACAAAGGAATTACGTCCCCTAAATTTGGTCATTACTGTGGCGAATACTCTAGATACTGCTCTCACATATCCTCCTCCCGGTCCCACGTATACTCATCAATACTGTGATGACCCCACTCCACTACACTCTAACTGGTGGCACTACCTTAGGCTGCTGCTTGCTCTCACATAGCTACCAGTCTCCCCTCATATGAGGTGTCTTGTTGCAAGTCATTATCCTCAAGTGGAACGTGCCTAAAAATCTCAATCTCCCCTCCTGTATCCCTCCAGCCATGCCATATGGAACACATCCCGTATTTGCTGAAGATGTTCTGGTAAACCCATTCAATAAGCTACCGATCACACCCTCTCAAAGATAGGAAAGCACCCACATACCTCGATGCTAGCTCCCCTTTCTTGCCAAACTTCATCACTCCTTTCATAGGACACACTCGAACCAATCACTGGTCATAAATCTCTAAATCATGGCCCCTGACAACATAGTGTCCCAGAAGATGAGCCTATACTCCACCGGCTCCACTATCTCCATGTTAAGAAATTCCCCTCCTATATGTGTGTCAATTTCCTTATTGCCAAACGCATGATTATCTTCTGAATAATTACCAGCATTATCCATGACTAATCATGTCATACTTGAACGTTTAACCCACGGTGATTTACCCCTCCTTACATCCCTGAACTATACGAAAGATAAAACTTACCTAATTCCCGTTGATGGACCATAACCCATCTCGGGTCCTACCAGCTTCTTATTCTGCCACCTCTTATCTACCAAAGGTGGATAATGAAACTTTTCCCATAAAGTCTCCTAAGGTGTCACGCAGACCAAACCGTTACAAGGTATCACACGTAACTTTACCTGTGGTAAATACTACTCCCGAATTACCCAAAAATATAAAATGCATAATCCTTGCTTCCCGTATACCCATCGACTTATGGGTGACATGTTCAACCTAATATGTAACTCTGTCCTGATCACCTCCTCATAGTTTACCAATCTGAGCATTAATCCCTTCACTGGAATTATATAATTTAAAATTTTCCTGGTTGATACCCTCCAATCAACCTTTTTCCATCCTTAAATGGTCTACCCGGGGACAAATTCACTATGTCTCATTCATCACCAATTCCCATGCTTAAGAACTCTAACCCTTGTGCAATTTTCATCAGGTAGGACTCTACACCATGGCTATGCGGAAAGAAACCACTATAGACATAAGACTAAGTGAAACTCTTTTCTATTTTCCCAAAAATGTGGGTTTCTCCCTTTCCTAGGTATATCTTATTACACAGGTCTCCCCCACCTTTCCACTCCCTACGGTGGAAGTAGCTCCCTTTGATATACATAAAGTCAGACCGTTTCCTTTCTTAAACGAATTTCAATTCACTACACTTTCCACCTATTTTCTGACTGCCCCGCAAGCGTACATTCAATATGTTTATTTACACATCCCTTTTATCTCAGAACTATGTAACAGAATGAATTCCCACATTAATTTTCCATTAATTTCATTCACAATAACCTTTTTTTTTACCCTTTTACACCCAAAACGAATTTTGATTTACACATCGAAAAAATATGAATTGGATATCGTAAATAAACATCACAGCAAGTTAACCACTTGCCATTTGGGGTTCATTGGGTCTGATCCGTTGGTGTAGAGGCAAGTTTGATGATGAGCACCCAATTCGTTCCTTGCTTTATCTCTAAAAGATCCCCAAATTGGCTCTAACTGCTCCCTCTCACTGTCTCCCCAAATTCTCAGATTTAGGTTTATGTTTCTCTGTCGGTCCCCACTCTTAGATTTAGATCTTAAAACACTAATCCCGTTTTTAGCCTAATGGGCCAAGCCCAAGTGACCCAAATAGTCCCTTGTGGGCTCGGTTATGCCTAAAAATGCCCCGTGACCCGTTTACAACTCCCGAGTACACTTTTTCAACTATCCCGACCCATTCAGACTCAAACGTTCACTCAAAATTGACATCCGAATTAATATATAAAAATCCTTATCTCACACCCAAATTAGTCTATATCGACTCCCGACTCAGATAAATAAATGCAATGCCACTAATACACGTTATGACGTAAATAAATTATTACTATTCACTTCGTAATGAAATTTTCCTAAATATTAACCATTCAATCTCCGATTAATATTTAAATAAATATTACCATAATTAATTCAATTAAATTATGACACACAAGTAATTTAAAATTTCCCGAATTAATTAAATATTACATGCATAGAAATATGGGGTGTTACACTTAGTTTGGGTTTATGTGGTTGTTTTTGTCAATTTTTTATGTTTTTGTATATCACTTTTGAACCAACAACTTTCATTAATTTAGAACCACAGTTTACATTTAATATTTTTTTCTTCTTTTTCTCTCATCAAATATCACATCGCAAAAATAGAGAATGCCATTAAAGTGTTGTAGAAGATATTCTGTGATCAATCCAAAAAATTTAAAAAATTAAAAGGAGTTATTTAAGAACACATTATATGGTTGACTTACTTGAGTCTATACCATATAGTAGTTCCAACTAGTTTGGATATGGTGACAAAATAGTTTAGATTTTTTCTGAGCAATCTTCTCCATGGTTGGTAAAACTTCATCAATAATGAACCTATCTAAGACATCCTATCGACCAAAAAGGGAAGTAAAATATTGCACTGAACACACTATAGGACACAAATCATGCATAAATGAGTGTGTGTGTGTGTGTTTAAATATTTTTAGAAAATTTTTAAACATTTTTAAAATAATTAAACTTATTTTTTAAACATTTAAATATTGATTTAAACATGTTGTGGGATTAATTGAAAATATTTTTATTCCTATAAAACTTCTCAGGGTAGCATCTCAAACCGACAGAAAATTATGAGGGAAAAAAAATAGAATTTTTATAAACTCTAAAAAAACGCCTTTTTCATTAACTATCAGTCATACACGTGTTTGCTTCTAGTTGGCTCATTTTATGCTTTCTTTTCCTCACACATATTAGACAAAATATCAGCCCCCTGATTAGATCTTATCAACATACTGCATGTGTTTTTGTCAATCCAAGTGAGATCACTTAGAGCCAATTAGAGTTAGAGTTTGTGCGATCATCTTTCAACCCTTTGATTTGAATTCGAACGGTCAATTAAATCTCAGCCGTCCAAAGAATTCGATCTTATGGACCCTTCCATGCATAGTATAAATAGATACCTTAGGGTCCCCATTAGAAGACTTTGGCATTTAATCCAATTGAGAGAAAAAATAGAGAAGGAAGAGTAGAGAGAGGAAAGAGAAAGGAAAGAGAGAGAGTGAGAGAGAAAAACTAGAAACGATTAGAGATATCATCTTAGGTTTTATTCAAACCAAACACATGTTTATTCATATAAACCAAAACTAGAAAACAACCATCCTTAAGTATTTAGATTTTTAGGTTTTCTTAGAGAATTTGGGGGTTTGGTTGACTTGAAGAAACTCTTAAAGCATTCTCTCTCTGAGGAACACATTCTCTAAGAGTTTTTCACATTTCTTCCAAGAAAGTGTGAGAAACTCACTTGAGAAATATTTTCACGTATATTCTTAGCGTTTCAGTTCATGTTCTCTTTGTATCTAGTATTATTTTGTACATCTCATAAAGATCCATTTTATCTTGTTTTGATTTCTTGAAAAAAAGACTTTTAAAACGTCTGATTTTTCAGATCTGAAGTTTAAGTCCATAAAATAGAGTTTTACAGTTTCTGAAACACATTTTGTATATAAATAAGTTCTTATGACTTAGATCTGGTTTTTAGAAAGATTTAAAACTTCATATCTCAAAACTTCATTTTCTGTATTTGAAGTCTAATTTTCTTGAGAAACCAAATAGTTGCATTCCATATAAAATCTTTGTAATTTGTTAGGATTTGTTTGTATAAATCCTTTGAGAGACGTGAGTTGCATATTTGCATGTGCTTTTGCACTTCACTATCAAATACACTCTCACACGGCCAATTTCCGGTTTGATTTCCGAGTTGATGATTTCAACCCCGGAACTGCTTTCATAGAAAAATCATAAAAATTCGAAAAGAAATCATAAAAATACGCGGTCGGTGCCTACGCGATCGTATCGAAAAGATCTACAACTTTCATGATTTAAAAAAGAGCCGAATTAGCTGTCTTCCTAGACAAAACAGCTCGGAAGTGATGTTGGTCACTATTTTTCTTCTTCTCCAAACCTCCATTAAAGCACCTCCAAGCTTTTTATCTCCTCTCTCATCATCAACCAACCTCTGACAACCATAAATACACTTATAGAAAGGGTTCTAATCATCCTAAAACCCATTTTCAAGAATTAATTTCAATAAATTGCAAGTTTCTCAAATTGGGTATCAATCGAGTTATATCCGTTTTAATCTTCCGAAAACCCGTTTGATCCACAAAATTTCAACCCAAAAATCTTTAGTTTTATACCAACTACAATATGAGAAATAAACACACTAAATCATAAAGCTAGTTAAACACTTGCCTCGTGGATTAAATCCGACGACCCCGAGTCGAATCCTGCGAATTTTGGCCAGAAATCTCTTCTTTTCTTCTCTTTTCTTTCTTCTTCTTTCTTCTTTTCTTTCTCTCTTCTCTCTCTCTCTCTCTTAGGGCTTATATTTGGGGAAAATAAGGTCTTTCCCCTTATTAAACCCGAAATTGGGTATATACCCAATTGTTAAATGACTCGTGTACTCATTTACGAGTCCTTACTAGTCCAAAAATGCCCGAAACCCAAACACTACCCTCGGGTACTCTATTTTGACTATCTCGACCATTCCGAACCCAATGGAGCAGTCAAAATCTCCACCCAAGTCACTTTACTGAAATTCACTATTTTGACCCAACACGTTCAATACGCGTGTTTTTCAATTTAAAATATTTTCCTTTATTGCTTTACCCAACTGCGACATGTAATAAAAATAATATACTCATATACTTAGTCTCGAAATATAATCCACGTAAATATTAATCTGTCACTCGAAAACTAATATTTACTATTCACTTTATAATATTGAATTTATTTAATTTCGCTCATTAATCCCAGAATTACTATTCATAATAATTCCTCAAATTACATCCACAGTATAATTTAAATACCTTTAAAAGTAGGGGGTATTACACCCGGGTCATAGGTATATGAGATGGGAAACTTTTGGGCTAGTTGGGTTATGGATTTGGGTCCACTTGGGGGTCCAAAAGTTGGGTTTTAAGCCCAACTCGGGACTATCCTTTTAATTAGTGTTTAAGTGGGGGTAAACCACTCCCCCACTATCATAATAGAAAACCTAAATCAACAGGTACGTGAGAAGAAGGGAGAAATACCAAAATATGAGAAAAGGGGCAAGAACAAAGGAAATATTAAGGGGATTTCAAAGGACTTTCTTCTACGAATCATTAAGGCAAGAATTCTCTTGCTTAATTTATTCTTTCCAATGTATTTCCTGATGCATGTAATGATCCCTATGAATTTTTGGGATTTAGGTTTGATTATGTTTAATTTGATAATGAATCAACACACGTAGAGGACTAATTTTTATGTAGAATTTATCCCAGAAGTCTAGGTATCGTGAATCTGAAAATTGATGATAGAAACTGTAATATTTTGATAGTTAAATATGGGGTATTTGACTAATTGATATAAAGGACGTTCTAGGTAAATTGTGGACTGAAATTGATGTAGATTCCGTGATAAATAAATCCTTGCTGTGAATTAAATAAGGGTTAGAAGTTGGGAAAACATCTAAATCGTTTAAGTCTTAACATACATGAATTTGGGGTTGATTCTTGGAATTTAGAAGTTTAGTTTTGCATACATGTATTTCTTGGTTTCGGATGAACAATAATGGATTTAGAAAACTTCAGATTGGAAGAACAATTATTATGGAAAAAGGCGTGGAAAACGACGAAAGGTCGCTCAAACGAGGTGGAGTCTCGTTCAAGCGACATGTAGGTCATTCGAACGACATAAAACGTCGTTCAAATGAGATTAGTATCTCGTTCGAATGAGCTTATTATCTAGTTCAAACGACCATGGTTTTGGGTACGGAGATAGATCTTTTCGTTACGAACGCTTGGTCGCCAGTTTCGTATTTTTCTTATTTTTTTAATTACTTATGAATTTATTACGGAAGGGTGTCTGAAATCGAAATCCTTTGAGAGAAATTGGATTACTTAAGGATGTCGTAAATGAGTGTAGGACTCTGGAAAATATTAAGGAACATTATTTTTACCTTGTAATTTGATGGGAATGAATTTGGGGTATGGATTTAGAGTGTTTAGGATGAACAACACTCGAAAATATATGAACGGATTTGAATCGAAATTTCGGATGGAATTAGGATACGGGCCAAGGGAGTGAGTTCGGACATTTTGGTTGAGTGACACCATTTTTATAAATTAATTGAGGTGTACTTAATTAAATTTAGAGTCAGGTCAATAGATTCGAGTATTAAAGGATAGTGCTATGGGGGTTAAACACGGGGTAGCCGATTTAATTTATTATATATATATATAATAAATGATCAAATATCAAATTTATTAAAGGGTGTTTGACCTAATAGTGGAATTTTGTATAATAAATTCTGAAGGGGTGCAAATACGAACCGAATGAGTGAGACTGTGTATTGTAGTTGGCTCATACTACTTAACCATATTAGACGATTTATTATATATGTACATATAACCCTTTTCACAACTAGTTGACTCCTTATATATGTACATATAAACCTTATTGAAAAGGTATCAAGAAGCGCATAATTATTAATAATCTGGAATTATTGAAGTTTGAGTCAAGAGGACAACATACTAAGATTATTAATTGTATGGGTAAGGGTACTTGGGGATAACTATACATATAATCATGTTGGTAAGGTTAGTTTGGGAATAACTATACCTATAATGTTTTGGAAAGGTTAGTTTGGGAATAACTATGCCTATATATTTAAATAGAAATAATTAACGATGTAAATGTGATTTTAAGCCTAAAAGCGAAATACACGAGACTTGATATTTAATCAGTAAGTGGTTGAAGGATAACGATTTAAAATGGGTTATGGAATAATTGACTAAAATGCTATAGTTAAGCCAAAAAGGTTGTATTTTATGTGGATTGAGATTTCCTCGGATTAAAGTAGTTATAGAGTAACTACTAATACACATTGGATGATGATATGTAGTTATATGTATTTGTGTGGACATACCAATATTCATGGACCGTCCTATCGGCTCGAGGGTTCACGCATTCGAGTCTTGGGCTACACGTCGACATAGGTGGGCTTGACGATGTGTAAGCCATATAGGTGCTACGTGGAGGCTCAACCCTAAAGGGGTAGGTTTGGCACTGACCCTTCCTGTATCACCGCTGCGTACGGGCCGTATATAGGTGTCCTACGTAGGAAACGCCCCCAACTTACGGGTATTTTGTGGTGTTCACTCAGGATGTAGTGATTCCTCCGGAATTGTCGATAGAGCACGAACTAGATACCAACGGTAGATGCCTTTGTGTGTTAAACATAAGGACGTATATATATTATTACCCGGACTTTATATATGAGATAAATTGAAATGTCTAAGAATGTGGACATAAATTACAATTATGATTCTTTAATGCATAAAATATGTTTATGCCATTTATGTGAAACTTAACAGACTGGGATATTACGGGTATTAATAATTAAATGTAATCAGTACACTAAATCATTTAATTATCGACAAATTATCATTATTAATTTGACAAGATGTCATAATTATTACTTGGGATGTATTGGGATGCGGATAATATCACACTTAAATGAGAGCAAGGTGTTAAACGCATGCGAGTGACGAAGGGGGAATATTTATTTTGCATCAACTGTATTATTGCATCTTAAATTCATTAATTTAATTCTTGCACACCTTAGGCTCTGACCTAAATTATAAATGTTTTTTACCTAGGTATTCTTAATAATAGGGATAACATAACAGAAGATGGATCAAACTTACAGTTGCTTTGGACGTAGTGGATTTCTCTCAATTGATTCTAGTACAAATTGTACTTCAGTATTTTGTCATTTTATTATAACAACCCTCGCTTTTGAGAATCGATTTTATATTAATTTACTATGTGAAGTAATTATATAAAATGCCGGAATATGAAGTAAATATTAATTGAATGAGTTAAAAGTTAATGTTTACTAACTTGTTGCATATTTACTGTATGTGTATGTAAATATCCTTATGTTGAGTTTTATAGTGTCATAAGATTTAAATGACATTAATGGTTTAAAATGAAACCGGAACTTGAAATGAATTATAAAATTTCCAAATGATAATTTGGAGGACGTAGTTAGTTCCGGAATGTGCGAGATAGTCAAAGTGACTGCCATATTGTATTTTTATGTTTTGGGCACTTTTGACTAGTTTTAACATAAATGTGTAGTTACGGATCATTTTAATGTGGTATTTACCACTTAAGTTGGGAATTTAGTCTAAAGGCACGATTTATGTCTTATTAAGCCCTTTTATTTCTCTTAAGTGTATTGTTAACCTAGAGAGTAAGATAGAGGAAGAAATTGTAGAGATTGAAGATTGAGATTGGATTCTTGCTACTACACAAGGAAAATCTGAATTTGCAAGCTCAAGGAAAGTTTTCTACTTGCTATAATGTGATTTAAGTTGAATAATTAGTAGTGATAATTGGGTATTAATCATGGTTTAACTATGTTAGGGTTTTGTGTATTTATGAGTTTTGGACCCTTAAAAGTTGATTTAGATGTTTGTTGGGGTTATTTATTGTTGCTAGATGCATTTATGAGTGGTAGATTTTATTTATTGATCTTGGTTTGGAGGGATTTGAGTTGGGAAAATTTTGGAGTCCAAGACTCCATAGCCAAACTTGGCAAAATTACAGGACCGAATCGATTCGGCCAGGCCGAATCGATTCGCCTAGGGACATTTTCTAGGTATGGGTGGATCGAATCGATTCGGCCTGTCCGAATCGATTCGGCAATTATGCAAAAAGTCAGTTTTCTTGACGGAATCGATTCGGATGGTCCGAATCGATTCGCTTTTCTGACCAAATCGATTCGAAAACCCTGCACTTTTGAGAAATTTTTCTTAATTAAATTCAAACCCTTTTCTTTAGGTTTAGAACCTAGGAACCTTCTTATATGAAGTAAACTTAGTGTCCTAGAGTCTTAGATGAGTTGGGGGACTACCCTAGATTAGAATTGGTCTATATGGGGGTATTCTGAGGGTGCGTGAAGTGATGTTCAGGCATTACTTTCCTTTTATAAATTATTAGGAGTCTAGAAGTTGTAAGGTCATATTTGGAGACTTTAGAGGCTTAAATGAGGTACGATAGTATGAGTGAATTATTATAGAACCCTATAACGCTTGGAGACTAAATTGAGGGTTATTCAATTCTTTGAGGATGTAATAATGAGATGAAGTACCTATGGCTCCGAATGACTTATAATTATGGTTTAAGATAAAAATGAAACATATATGTTTAAAATGAACAGAGTAAATGATAATTTACTTAATCATGATACGGTAATTAATAAAATGGTTTAAACACACCCTCTCTAAATGCCATCTTAAGGGAAGTTCGCGTGTGAGGTGAAGCCCCCTGGCTAGTGAATGCAGGGTGGATATAGTCCTAGGCCATATGAGCGCTTGTTGTATATTTTCTATGATGGGTAGGTAATTTCGGGTGTGGTTATGACTACCCCGCGGGCATATGGCCTCTTCCCGACGTTTCGATAGGATCCCAGGTTGTTTTGATGATAGGCCCTGGAAGATGATGGTCATTTAGGGGCGCGCACAGTGGGGAAACCCGTACGGGCGGTCCTTGAATCGTTATATATGTATGTTTATAGCTATTCTAAAATAAAGTGGGACTTGATGGAGATGAATGCCACAAAGAGCATAATTAAATGCCATAAAGAGCATACAAATGAGATAAATGCCACAAAGAGCATATGATAGAATTTGTATTCCTAATAAGGAATGGAAAGATAAAATGAAGGTGAAAAATGATAAAGGCTTTTGATTAATGATGATTATTCATATCCTCTGGTATAACTGAATTAAAGTTCTAATCATTTAAATTGTCGTAGTCTATAATATGAGATTAACATGTTAGAATATCATCTTTATCATCCACGATTAACTGTTCATAATTGTCATACTTTTTATTTATCTAGTGATCACATAAAATTGGGCCCTCACCCGTTCATATTTCTTATTGTGCGTGAATATTGTATCCGCTCAGGTGCTCCGCCGGAAGGACGCCCGTACTGACTTCCCCTTTTCGGTGACTTTTGACGATCCGTGATATTTTTGCGGATATTATGGCTACTTTGCATAGACGATTCCATTTTTTGTACTCTAGTTACAATCGGATCTTTTATTCGGGCGTGTGGCCCAAACTTTTGTAATTTCATAATGGATGTAATATGTAACTTAATGAACTTGTTATACATTGTATGTACCTATTGATCGACAGCATATTCGGTCTTCATATTGTATACTTGTTGTTGTTGTATTATATGTTCTTGGGGTTTTCCACTTTCTTTTCAATTATGGGTTGTTTAAAATGCTTTCTTTAAATTATAAAATAAAAATTTTGGCAACTCGTTTTCTGAAATATTGAGTGGTTATCCCGTATACTCTTTATATTGTTACAATGCTGAGAATGATTCCATCCATAATTCCTGTATTATTGGAGTATCGGGCTGACCACCCCTTATTTTGGTGAGCGAGTTTTCACAGATGGTATCAGAGCATCAGGTTCTAGAGTCTTTAGGATCTATGTGAACTTGCCACGTTCTACCTTAGCATTTTTTTATATAGAGTCTATTGTTAGGACTTCTTTGTTGCTTATGTTTGCGATCTTTTGCAAAATTAGATTAATTTATGTAGTATTCTAACTCTATTACTTCTTTATCTCAGATGCCGCCTAAGAGAGGTCGTCCCGCTCGACGGAATAGAGTAGTAGAAGGGGATGATGGTCCTCCGTCGCCGCCACAGGGAAGTATAAATGCTGATGATGTAGCAAATATAGTGGCTCAAGCGGTCAACGCAGCGATGACTGCAGTGGTACAATAAATGCCACAAGTTCAACAGCGAGCTCAAGATGCACAAGCTCCTACGGAACCTTCTTCGTGGGAGAGAGTTAGGGAGTCCTTTCTAAAGGGTCATCCCCCGAAATTTGATGGAGGCTCGGATGTTATAAGGGATAATCAGTGGAAGAAAGACATGCAACGCCATCTTCAAATAGTGGAATGTAGTGAGGAGAAAAGCAAGTCCTTATTACTTTCAAGCTTGTCGGATCTGCTTTACATTGGTGGGAGTCAATGACTACACCAGAGTAGAGAGATTCCATGAAAATCACTGATTTCTGGGCTTTGTTTGACCGAAAGTACTTCCCTCCTGCAGTTCAAAGGGAGATGAGAGGGAAGCTTCAGGATGTAGTACAGGGAGAGAGATATATTGCGGAGTATGAAGAGGAGTTCACCCGATTAGCAAGTTTTTTACCGAATGAGGTGACTCCAGAAAAGAGGAGAATCTCCAAGTTTATGGGAGGTTAACATTGACGGATAATATAACATTTGCTGGGTAATCCAGCTTTGCAAACCTTTGGGGATGTGATGAATGCGGCATTGCTTCATTACTAAGAGCATCGATTATTTGTGCAAAATAGCAAGAAGGCTTCAGTAATGGGGCAAGCGGGAAAACCCGGAGGTAATGGTATCGGAGGAGGAGCATTTCCTTCATCCTAATATTCGGGGAGTAAGTAGAAGGAAAGGGACCCCCAGCAAGAGGATTTGTCTAAGCGATAACGTTTTGGTGGGTTTATTGCGGGTGGCAATAACAATAGACAGGGTCAAGGTGGACCGCCACATCAATAAGCAGGTAGAGCTGGAAATGGAGGTAGAGGCCATCAGGGATGAGGTTTTGGACAGTTTCGAAATAATCAAGGGCGGAACCAAGAGAATGCGACGAATCGATGTTTTCAGTGCGGAGAGCTGGGTCACTACAAGTGGTCGTGTCCTCAGTTGATTGGGGGATAGCCTCCTAGGGCTCCACAGCAGCCATATGTTCAGTTTCTGCCACAGGTACCTAATCCGGTTGTTCCTCCACAGCAGGGACAGCTACAGTATGGATGGGTTTATCACATTCAGGAGGCTATGCTTCATCCATCCCCTCCAGCACCGCCAGCGATTGAGGGTAAGTTTCTCATCCAAGGGCACATAGGTCGGGTACTATTTGATACGGGTGCGACACACTCTTTCATTTCTAGGAGGTTTGCTCATACCACAGAGTTGATAAAATCTGCTGAGAGTACCTTCACTAGCGTGGAGTCTTCCATGGGTGCTGGTTCACTGATTTTCTTTATTTGTAAACAAATAGGAATTAATCTTGGTAATTTGTTCTTTGAGGCCAATTTGCTCGTCCTTGACATGGTCGGGTATGATGTGATTTTAGGTATGGATTGGCTAATGAAGTATCACGCGATAGTTAATTGTTGTGGGAAGAGTATTGTGTTTGCCATTTCGGGGCAAGAAATGTTTTTAGTGGCCATGCCTCGCTTAGAAGGAGGTACTAGCACTTACTTATATTATATTGCGGAGGAGACTTCTCGAGATGTAGTTGTTTCCCTAGATTATATTCCGATTGTTAGAGATTTTGAAGCTGTTTTCCGAGAAATATCGGGTTTGCCTCCTAGTAGGGAGATTGCTTTTGTGATTGATTTAGCACCGGGAACTCGACCGATCACGAGAGCTCCTTATCGTATAGCTCCTGTTGAGATGAGGGAGTTGAGAGACCAAATTCAGCAGTTATTGGAACAAGGATTTATTCGGCGTAGCACATCACCGTGGGGTGCTCCGATGTTGTTTGTGAAGAAGAGGGATGGATCTCTCTGGTTATGTGTTGACTATAGAGAGTTGAATAAAATCACCATCCAGAATAAATACCCTTTACCTCGTATCGACGATTTGTTTAATCAACTTAGGGGAGCGTCATACTTCTCTAAGATCGATTTGAGGACGGGGTATCACCAGTTGTGAATACGGGAGCAAGATGTGTCCAAAACTGCTTTTCTAATGAGGTATGAGTCCTATGAATTTTTGGTTATGCCTTTTGGACTAACCAACGCCCCCGTCGTGTTTATGGACCTCATGAATAGGGTGTTTCGGGACTTCCTGGACCAATTTGTTATTGTATTCATCGATGAAATCCTAGTTTATTCTCGAACAGAATCTGACCATGCTACTCACTTGCGGTTGGTCCTGCAAAGATTGAGGGATCACCAATTGTATGCCAAGTTCGAGAAGTGTGGCTTTTGGTTGCAGGAAGTTCAGTTTTTGGGCCATGTGGTGTCATCCCAGGGTATTTCGATGGACCCAAGCAAAGTGGTTGCGGTTAAGGAGTGGGGTCAGCCCACGACACCTACCGAAATTCATAGTTTTCTTGGTTTGGCGGGTTATTACCGTCGATTTATCAAGGGTTTCTCTAAAATTGCTAGTCCTTTGATAAACTTAACCCGAAAAGGGGTGAGATTTGTATGGGATAATTCTTGTCAGTCTGCTTTTGATGAGCTGAAGGAGAGGTTGATTTCTGCTCCAATCCTTGCGTTGCCAAATACGGGATTGGAATATTTAGTCTTTACCGATGCATCTCTACAAGGTTTGGGAGGTGTACTCCAACAAGAGCAACGGGCCATTGCTTATGCTTCTCGCAAGCTGAAACCTCATGAGAGGAATTATCCGGTGCATGACTTGGAACTTGCCACGATTGTCTTTGCCTTAAAGATTTGGAGGCATTATCTCCTAGGGGAGAAATTTAGTCTTTTCACGGACAATAAATTGTTGCAGTATTTATTTTCACAAAAGGATTTGAATATGTGACAACGCCGATGGTTGGAATTTGTGAAAGACTATTAATTTGACATTCACTATTACCCGGGCAAATCAAATGTGTTAGGGGATGCTTTGAGTAGAAAGCCCAAAGGAGAGTTAGCGGAGGTGTGGAAGGCTAAGTGGAAGGAGCTTAGTCAGGAGGACGTGGTTGCTAGGGCGTTCATGTCAATGATGACCGTTACACCTACCATTGTGGCAAAGGTTGTAGAAGATCAAGGAAGGGATAAAGGTTATCAGGACCATATACGCCGATTGTTGTCCGAGGGAGCGAAATCCCACTCGATAAGTTCAGAGGGTGGATTACGTTTTCACGGGAGACTCATCATCCCGGATGAAGGGGATTTGAGAAGGGCCGTGATGTCAGAATCTCATGGGTCAAAATTTTTTGTACATCCTGGTGGGGACAAGATGTATCAAGACATGCGCCGTCAGTATTGGTGGCCAGGCATGAAGCGGGATATTTTGGAGTTTGTATCCCAATGCACTACTTGTCAATTGGTCAAGATAGATCATCAGCGACCGATAGGTTTGTTGCAACCGTTGGAGATTTTGGAGTGGAAATGGGAGAGTATATCGATGGACTTTATTACGGGCTTACCAAGGTCGAAGAATGGCCATGATTCAATTTGGGTGATTGTCGACCGCTTGACTAAGTCGGCACACTTCCTACCCGTGCGCACAGATTATGATACTGCTCGCTATGCCCAGTTGTTCATCGCAAAGGTTGTTAGACTCCATGGGGTGCCTTTAAATATAGTTTTCGATCGAGACAGGATTTTTGTTTCCCACTTTTGGCGAATTTTCCAAGAGGCCATGGGAACCGAATTGAAGTTAAGCACTTCCTATCATCCTCAAACAGATGGCCAGACAGAAAGAGTCAACCAAATGTTGGAGGATATGCTCCGAATGTGTATGCTCGATTTTAAAGGCGGTTGGGAACAATATCTCCCTTTGGTAGAATTTGCTTATAACAATTCGTACCAATTTACTATTAGGATGGCGCCCTATGAAGCTTTATATGGTAGACCGTGTAGATCACCCACTTGTTGGTTGGAGGTGGGCGATAATAAGTTTCTTGGACCTGAAATGATCCAGGATACTTTTTCCAAGATTGAACTCATCCGGAATCGCATTCGGATAGCTCAAGATCGTTAAAAGAGCTATGCCGATGCGGGTAGAAGGCATGTTGAGATGAAAGTTGGAGATCAAGTCTTGGTGCGGGTGTCACCAATGAAAGGCATAAAGATATTCGGAAAGAAAGGAAAGTTTGCGCCGCGTTATGTTGGACCGTTTCCTATTATTGCCAAGATAGGTCCAGTAGCGTATCAACTTGCCTTACCGGACCCCTTAGAACAAATCCATGATGTGTTCCATGTTTCCTCTTTTAAGAAGTATAAGAGGTCTGAAGGTGCCCTTTGGCATATTCCTTTTGAGGATATCAAGTTGCAACTTGACATTTCGTATGAAGAACAACCGGTTGCTATCTTAGAGCATGGGGAGCGTAGGTTGAGGTCTCGAGTGGTGCCCTTGGTGTGAGTCCAATAGAGTCATCACAATGCCAAATAATCGACGTGGGAACGTGAGGACGATATGCGGGAAAAGTATCTGCATATCTTCTTACAAGGTACGCTTGAATTTTGGGGGGAAAATTCCTTCATAAGAGGGGGGGGGGGGGGGGGGGGAGTATGTAACAACCCTCGCTTTTGAGAATCGATTTTATATTAATTTACTATGTGAAGTAATTATATAAAATGCCGGAATATGAAGTAAATATTAATTGAATGAGTTAAAAGTTAATGTTTACTAACTTGTTGCATATTTACTGTATGTGTATGTAAATATCCTTATGTTGAGTTTTATAGTGTCATAAGATTTAAATGACATTGGTGGTTTAAAATGAAACCGGAACTTGAAATGAATTATAAAATTTCCAAATGATAATTTGGAGGACGTAGTTAGTTCCGGAATGTGCGAGATAGTCAAAGTGACTGCCATATTGTATTTTTATGTTTTGGGCACTTTTGACTAGTTTTAACATAAATGTGTAGTTGCGGATCATTTTAATGTGGTATTTACCACTTAAGTTGGGAATTTAGTCTAAAGGCACAATTTATGTCTTATTAAGCCCTTTTATTTCTCTTAAGTGTATTGTTAACCTAGAGAGTAAGATAGAGGAAGAAATTGTAGAGATTGAAGATTGAGATTGGATTCTTGCTACTACACAAGGAAAATCTGAATTTGCAAGCTCAAGGAAAGTTTTCTACTTGCTATAATGTGATTTAAGTTGAATAATTAGTAGTGATAATTGGGTATTAATCATGGTTTAACTATGTTAGGGTTTTGTGTATTTATGAGTTTTGGACCCTTAAAAATTGATTTAGATGTTTGTTGGGGTTATTTATTGTTGCTAGATGCATTTATGAGTGGTAGATTTTATTTATTGATCTTGGTTTGGAGGGATTTGAGTTGGGAAAATTTTGGAGTCCAAGACTCCATAGCCAAACTTGGCAAAATTACAGGACCGAATCGATTCGGCCAGGCCGAATCGATTCGCCTAGGGACATTTTCTAGGTCTGGGTGGACCGAATCGATTCGGCATGTTCGAATAGATTCGACAATTATGCAGAAAGTTAGTTTTCTTGACCGAATCGATTCGGCTGGTCCGAATCGATTCGCTTTTCTGACCAAATCGATTCGAAAACCCTGCACTTTTGAGTAATTTTTCTTAATTAAATTCAAACCCTTTTCTTTAGGTTTAGAACTTAGGAACCTTCTTATATGAATTAAACTTAGTGTCCTAGAGTTTTAGATGAGTTGGGGGACTACCCTAGATTAGAATTGGTCTATATGGGGGTATTCCGAGGGTGCGTGAAGTGATGTTCAGGCATTACTTTCCTTTTATAAATTATTAGGAGTCTAGAAGTTGTAAGGTCATCTTTGGAGACTTTAGAGGCTTAATTGAGGTACGATAGTATGGGTGAATTATTATAGAACCCTATAATGCTTGGAGACTAAATTGAGGGTTATTCAATTCTTTGAGGATGTAATAATGAGATGAAGTACCTATGGCTCCGGATGACGTATAATAATGGTTAAAGATAAAAATGAAACATATATGTGTAAAATGAACAGAGTAAATGATAATTTACTTAATCATGATATGGTAGTTAATAAAATGGTTTAAACACACCCTCTCTAAATGCCATCTTAAGGGAAGTTCGCGCGTGAGGTGAAGCCCCCTGGCTAGTGAATGCAGGGTGGATATAGTCCTAGGCCATATGAGCGGTTGTTGTATATTTTCTGCGATGGGTAGGTAATTCCAGGTGTGGTTATGACTACCCCGCAGGCATATGGCCGCTTACCGACGTTTCGGTAGGATCCTAGGTTGTCTTGATGATAGGCCATGAAATATGATGGTCATTTAGGGGCGCGCACAGTGGGGAAACCCGGACGGGCGGTCCTAGAATCATTTTATATGTATGTTTATAACTATTCTAAAATCAAGTGGGACTTGATGGAGATGAATGCCACAAATAGCATAATGAAATGCCATAAAGAGCATACAAATGAGATAAATGCCACAAAGAGCATATGATAGAATTTGTATTCCTGATAAGGAATGGAAAGATAAAATGAAGGTGAAAAATGATAAAGGCTTTTGATTAATGATGATTATTCATATCCTCTGGTATAACTGAATTAAATTTCTAATCATTTAAATTGTCGTAGTCTATAATATGAGATTAACATGTTAGAATATCATCTTTATTATCCATGATTAACTGTTCATAATTCTCATACTTTTTATTTATCTGGTGATCACATAAAACCGGGCCCTGACCCGTTCATATTTCTTGTTGTGCGTGAATATTGTATCCTCTCAGGTGCTCCGCTGCAAGGACGCCCGTACTGACTTCCCCTTTTCGGTGACTTTTGACGAGCCATGATATTTTGTCGATATTACGGTCTACTTTGCATAGATGATTCCATTTGTTGTACTCTAGTTACGATCGGATCTTTTATTCGGGCGTGTGGCCCAAACTTTTATAATTGCATAATGGATGTAATATGTAACTTAATGAACTTGTTATACATTGTATGTACCTGGTGACCGACAACATATTCAGTCTTCATATTGTATACTTGTTGTTGTTGTATTATATGTTCTTAGGGTTTTCCACTTTCTTTTCAATTATGGGTTGTTTAAAATGCTTTCTTTAAATTATAAAATAAATTTTTTGGCAACCTGTTTTCTGAAATATTGAGTGATTATCCCGTATACTCTTTATATTGTTACGATGCTGAGAATGATTCCATCCATGATTCCTGTATTATTGGAGTATTGGGCTGGCCACCCCTTATTTTGGTGAGCGGGTTGTCACATTTATTTCATATTGGGATTTGTGCCCAAGGGTTTATTTATATCAATTGTAGTTAGCTTTACATTATGGACATTGTATGATGATTCAGTTTTATTATTCATGTGTTAAATCATTTCTATCCAGAGGTTTTTATTCATTGTGGATTTTGATATAAAACAAAGAAATTTTTTATTCCTTGCATACTGAGAATGGTATTAATTGACCGACAAGCCCCATCTTCGGCGTATCGGGCTTGAACAGCCTTTATGTGAGAAAATGGGGGTTGTTACAGTTGGTAACAGAGCACGGTTCTAGTGTCCTTAGGATCTATGTTTGAGCTTGTTGCGTTCTGCGTTGGGTCCTTTGATGTAGATCCCTATGATTATGAATCATTGTCTTCTTTTCGATTAGTTACTACCCGTTAGAGCAAGGGATTAGTTTTGGAGAGAGAGAGCCATAGAGACCTTAGTGTGGCTCACTTATTAGAATTGCGAGAATTTGGGCAATATGGTGCCTAAAAAATTTAGGGAAGACATTTAGAGAATTTGAGGATGTGGTAATGTCCAATAATACATCAGCAGAGGTTAGTCCATGTAAACTATGACCTACACAAAGATGGGCATCGAATTATAGATGAAATTATTTGGAGAAAACGAAACTAATGATAGTATCCGTGGTAAATAAGGTGTTTTCCTACTTTGGAGTATGTGGGACATGTTTTGTTTGATATTGGGATATAGTGTTCACTTTGTTTTTATTAATACATTAGAAAGGGAAGACTTTGCATTTCGGAGAGTGCTTAAAATTAACCCACCTTGGGTGAGAAGGAACATTGTTTCGTTGGTGCATGGACACATAGACATGAATAATGGGAGGCGTATGTTTATTTTAGACCTATTTGTTAGCTATGTCGGAATATGGTTTTTTTTCCTGGAAATGCACTTATAGTCACTTAGAATATATTAATTTTATGTGGACTACTACGAGTTGTGGTCATGTCTGAAAGATAAGATTCGTATGAAATTTGGGGTTCACCGTAGTCCTAAGGATTATTGCGAGAATTTTTTTATAGGCGAGCCTAGTTTTGAAACAATGAATTTCAATGGGAACTTAGGGCATGTAAGGACCTTTAGAAAATTTGAGTATGCTTAAGAAAGCAACACGTGAGTGTGATTTAAAATTTTGAATAACTCAAAGAGGTAGATGCATGTGAATAAGCTCAAAATTTTTAAAATGAATGAGGTTATGCTCAGATTAGAGTAAGGGTCCTTTATGTGGGGGAGAGCGTTGCGAGATAACGTGATGGTATGATTTGAGAAAATGTGGCCTTAGCAATTATAGGCAATATAGTAGAAGTAAGGCTAGTAATAGCTTCGATCATTGAGATTTTATATGATCATGTTTAATTGTATATATCGACGTTGTTATTGGAAATGGTTACAATAGACTTGATAAGAATGGGCATGCCTTTAGGGACTTAGAAATGACTACGTGCGCTATAGATTAAATATGGATAGAGAATGTCCCACCTAAGTTGATAAGAATTAATTTAATTCGGTGAAATTAATTAATCACGGTTGTGAGTAATTGGACTCACTATTATTTATAACATTAGAGTTGGACTTTAATGATTTGGAATAAATTTAAAAGGGATTTTATTTTAAATAAAGTGTCCCGTCACAATTAAAATATATTTTTGGATTAAAATATTTGGGACATACTTTGAGAGGTATTACGGGCTCGTTCGGGCATTTTAGATCTTTAGAAATGGTCCCGGGTCATAGGTATATGAGTTGGAAAACTTTGGGGCTAGTTGGGTTATGGATTTGGGTCCATTTGGAGGTCCAAAAGTTGGATTTTAGGCCTAGCTCGGGATTATCCTTTTAATTAATGTTTAAGTGGGGGTAAACCACTCCCCCGCTATCATAATAGAAAACCTAAATCAACAGTTATGGGAGAAGAAAGGAGAAATACCAAAAGAGGAGAAAAGGGGCAAGAACAAGGGAAACATCAAGGCGATTTCAAAGAACTTTCTTCTACGAATCATTAAGGCAATAATTCTCTTGCTTAATTTATGTTTTCCAATGTATTTCTTGATGCATGTAATGACTCCTAAGAATTTATGGGATTTAGGTTTGATTATGTTTAATTTGATGATGAATCAACACATGTAGGGGATTAATTTCTATGTAGTGTTTATCCCAGAAATCTAGGTATCGTGAATTTGAAAATTGACTAATTGATGATAGAAACCGTAAGATTTTAATAGTTAAATATGGGGTATTTGACTAATTGATGTAGAGGGTGTTCTTGGTAAATTGTGGACTGAAATTGATGTAGATTCCGTGATAAATAAATCCTTATTGCGAATTAGATAATGGTTAGAAGTTGGGAAAAACGTATAAATCTTTTAAGTCGTAACATACATGAATTTGGGGTTGATTCTTGGAATTTAGAAGTTTAGTTTTACATACATGTATTTTTGGGTTTTGGATGAACAATTCTGGGTTTAGAAAACTTCAGCTGGGAAGAACAGGTATTGTGGAAAAGGACGTGAAAAACGACGAAAGGTCGTTCAAATGAGGTGGAGCCTCGTTCAAGTGACATGTAGGTCATTTGAATGACACTGAACGTCGTTGAAACGAGATTAGTATCTCGTTCAAACGACCATGGTTTTGGGTATGGAGATAGATCTTTTCATTACGAACACATGGGCGCCAATTTCGTATTTTTCTGATTTTTTTAATTACTTATAAATTTATTACGGAAGGGAGTCTGAAACTGAAATACTTTGAGAGAAATCAAACCTGGATTACTTAAGGATGTTTGTAGATGAGTGTTGGACTCTGGAAAATATTAGGGAACATTATTTTTACCTTGGAATTGGATGGGAATGAATTCGGGGTATGGATTTAGAGAGTTTAGGTTGAACAACATTAGAAAATATATGAACGGATTCGAATGGAAATTTTGGATGAAATTAGGATACGGGCCAAGGGAGTGAGTCCGGGCATTTTGATTGAGTGACACTATTTTTATAAATTAATTGAGGTGTAACTAATTAAATTTAGAGTCGGGGCAATAGACTCGGGTATTAAGGGATAGTGCTACGGGATTAAGCACGGGGTAGCCGGTTTGATTTATTATTTATATATAAAATAAATTATCAAATATCAAATTTATTAAAGGGTGTTTGACCTAATAGTGGGATTTTGTATAATAAATTCTGAAGGGGTGCAAATACGGACCGAATGAGTGAGACTGGGTATTATAGTTGGGTAATACTACTTAACCGTATTAGAGGATTTCTTATACATGTACATATAACCCCTTCCACGATTAGTTGACTCCTTATACATGTACATTTAAAACTTATTGAAAAGGTATCAAGAAGCAAATAACTATTAATAATCTGGAAAAATTGAAGTTTGAGTCAAGAGGACAATATGCTAAGATTATTAAATGTATGAGTAAGGGTGGTTGGGGATAACTATACCTATAATCATGTTGGTAAGGTTAGTTTGGGAATAACTATACCTATAATGTTTTGAAAAGGTTAGTTTGGGAATAACTATGCCTATATATTTAAATAGAAATAATTGATGAAGTATATGTGATTTTAAGCCTAAAAGGGCAATATATGAGACTTAATATTTAATCGGGTTATAGTCGGAGGATAAAGACTTAAAATGAGTTATGGAATAACTGACTAAAATGCTATAGTTAAGCCAAGAAGACTTTATTTGATGTGGATTGAGATTTCTTCGGATTAAAGTAGTTATAGAGTAACTACTAATACATATTGGATGGTGATATGTAGTTATATATATTTGCGTGGACATACCAATATTCATGGACCGTCCTATCGGCTCGGGGGTTCGCGCGTTTGGACTGTGGACCACACATCGACATAGGTGGGCTTGACGATATGTAGGCCATATATGTACTATGTGGAGGCTCTACCCTCGAGGGGTAGGTGTGGCGCTGACCCTTCGTGTATCACCACTGGGTATGGGCCGTATACAGGTGTCCTGCGTAGGGACCGCCCCTAATATACGTTTGTTTGTGGTGTCCGCTCAGGATATAGAGATTCCTCCGGACTTGCCGATAGAGCACGAACTAAATACCAACGACAGATGCCTTTGTTTTATATATATTACCCGGGCTTTATATATGAGATAAATTGAAATGTCTAAGAATGTGGACATAAATTACAATTATGATTCTTTAACGCATAAAAGATGTTTATGCCATTTATGTGAAACTTAACAGAATGGGATATTACGGGTATTAGTGATTAAATGTAATCGGTACACTAAATCATTTAATTATAGACAAATTATAATTATTAATTTGACACGATGTCATAATTATTACTTGGGATGCATTGGGATGAGAATAATATCACACTTAGATGAGGGGCGGGGTGTTAAACGCATGCGAGTGCCGATGAGGGAATATTTATTTTGCATCAACTGTATTATTGCATCTTAAATTAGTTAAGTTAATTCTTGCACACTTCGGGCTCTGACCCATATTATAAATGTTTTTCCCCTTAGGTATTCTTAATGATATGTATAATGTGACACCCCGCCTAATAAAATACCGGGTGATCAGTCCTATACCAAATTAAAACATGAATCCCAGTTGGATCATCCTTAGCATCACTGTCGAAAACTTTTTAAAACTTACTAACCACCTAGTATTCCAAAAACTGGTGCCAATTTTACTTTTTAATTAAACAAAACAATACATGCGGAATTAAATATAAACCATTCACACAACTGAATGAAAATGAACTGAATCATAATTACACAACATGCCGAATAAATCACCGGCCACCAAAGAAATAATCCAAATACAAATATTCAACATCTGAAAACTGTACCGAGAAGTCTGGGCGACAAGCCCTAAATAAAACTGAAACTGATACAAGATTCCTACTCTAGGAATGAATGAATGATGCGTCTAATCCAAACTCCTGCTAGCATCCACATATGCCGCAGCTCCGTGTCCCTGGAATAGATTATCAATCCTGGCGTCCCTGTGGCTGGACACCTAAAAGGTTTTGAAAATAGTTTTATAGCAAGGGTTAGAACCCAAAACATTTTGAAAATATTTAGCAAGTGAATTAACTGCAGTAATTTAAAATGCATGAATGCGCTTCATATTTAAGTTAGTGTCGCACTCCCTTGAGGACATTCTCACCCCTCCACTATTGTGCACACCTACCGGTTACCTTAACCCCACCTAGTTGTACTACCCCGTCCAACTAGTCCTGATGTAACCTTCCCTTACCATATTACTCTAACCCGAGTATAATAATTTCTTGAATTATAAGTTATCTCACAATTAACTTAATTAATTCCTCTTAAATAGTAGCATACAACCGTCTCACAAGTTATATAAAGTAAATACACCACACCCTGTATTATTCCCACAAATGAATAACTTAATTAATTTCTCATTAATTAACAGCATATAACTGTAACCCAAGTTATATAAGGTAAGTACATCACACACTGTATTATCACCTACATATAATATTTATTACCATATTATACGTACCTTTACTAACATCCACACATATATCATACGTGTATCCATCCTTCCGAGTTTACCCTCACCGGATGATTCCCTCTAGAATGCTATCTCACTAGGTGTGCTCACAAAACCTAGTTTCCCCAAGTTAGAATCGCTCACCAACTTGGACCAAAATATAAACGAAGTGGAGGCGGTCATATTCCTTCCCTGAAAGTGATATAAATCCCTCACCCATATATACCGGACGCTATGACCTGGGGATATACTCGCCCTACTCCTCAAGCTAGGGGATTCACCCACATCGCGCAACCTCCCTTAATAGCATTAGAGTATATAAATTTAATAAATGTCTAATCACTGATATTTAGTATCACGCAAAATAAATACACGTATATATATACTATCACGACACCGTATATATATAATATAAACTCCGGCTTTATCGTATACTCAAAATCCCGTATACTGCCTGTAATTTAATATCACACAATATATACACGTATATATATATATATATATACTATCACTACATCGTGTATATATATAATATAAACCCCGGCTCTACCGTGTACTCCAAGTCCCGTACACTGCCTGAATTTTCCTGGCAATGTAGCTAATTTACTCACTTAATAATTTATCGTCTTCCCGAGCCTATGGTCCGACTCTAATAATTTTAACTCAATCTTTAACTTATATAATACTTTCCCCGAGTCTATGGTCCGACTCCAATTAAATTAATTGACACACTTATTAACTTAATACCTTCCCGAGTCTATCACCCGACTCTAATTAAATTAATTAACACACTTGTTAATTTAATGCCGTCCCGAGTCTATCGTCCGACTCTAATTTAATTAATTTACCCATTAATTAATCAACAAAAATCCGAGTCTGTGGTCCGACTCTAATATAATTAATTATCACATTAATTAATAAGTACCCATCACGAGTCTACAATCCGATTCTGATTAAACTAATTATCCCACCCATTAATTTAATCATACCCGAGTCTACAAACCGACTTTAATTAAATTAATTAACATCCTTATTAATTTAATACTACCCGAGCCTACAATCCGACTCTCATTAAATTAATTATCACTCTTATTAATTTAATATTACCCGAGTCTACAATCCGACTCTAACTAAATTAATTAACGCATTTATTAATTTAATAACTTGGTGTCACCCAACCATTATCCCCGGACTCACTTACTTGGTCCGTATCTTAATATTTCCCGACTCTAAATTACTTAGTTTATCTCCAAACTTAATTCACTACCTTGGGTCGCTTTACCAATATACCCGGATTCACTCACTTGATCCGTACCTCACTATTTTGGAATAAAGTCTCTCAATTTTATCCATTAAATGTCCCACATAAATTCATCCTAGTCCCAATCACTTTCCCCCGTAATTGCTAGGAATATTTGTTTCACAATTATTTACGACTAATAATTGTATGGAAATTATTTTATAATTAATTTCCCCTTATACTTCACCCAAGGCCGAACTGCCCAGAATTTCCCATTGTCGATCGATCGATGCCTCCGATCGATCGATCGACCCCTTCGTTACAGCTCTTCTTTCCCCCTGTTTTCCACCATTAACGAATTTCAAGGTTTTTAAACCATAATCTATCTCTAATTTCATCATCCCATCATCTACACATGGTTAATCCACATCCTATTCATCATAGAGATCATTAAGATAATCAACCCCTCTAATTATCTCATAATTTTCGAAATGGGTCTTTCTCCATAAAATTCAATTATCTGTTTTAAATCCAAATTTTCAGATTCGATTTCCACTCTTTTATGTTCTGGATTTCTCGTTCAAATCATATATACATATTCAGATATCAATCGCCCATCTAAATTTTACTTTGAATCTCATTCAAGTATTTCAAAAATAAAAACCCCATTTTGTACCCATTTACACCCAAAAACGAATTTTCATACCCACATCACCATGATATGAATTGATTATCATGCTTTAAGAATCAAAACAGTTAACCACTTGACTGAAAGTGTTCGTAGTATCTGATTCCGTTAGCGTGGTCCCTCGATTTGACTCCAAAATCCTCAATTTGGCTTTTGCTAAGCTTTCTCCCAATTTCCCTCTCAAGCCCTAGGCTTAGATTTGTGATGGCTGCTGATTTCCTAATCTCCCCATTAGGTTAAAAACCCTTAATCCCGTTTTTCACCTAATGGGCTTAATTAAAGTGGCCCAACTCACCCCGTGTGGGCCCGGCTAAGCCCAAAAATATCCCGAGACCCAATTACTACCCCCGGGTACTCTTTTCTGACTATCTCGACCCATCCGGACTCAACCGCGCACTCATAATTGGCATCCGAATTAATTTATAAAAATCCTTATCTCACACCCAATTTAGTCTATACCGACTCCCGGCTGGAATAAGTGCATACCCCGTCATTAATACCCGAAATGACGTAATTAAATTATTACTATTAACTTAGTAAATAAATGTCCCTAAACATTAACCATTCACTCCCCGATTAATATTTAAATATATATATTGTCATAATTAATTCAATTAAAATTACCACACACAAGCAATTTAAAATTCCCGAATTAATTAAATATTAAATGTACAAAAATACGGGGTGTTACATATAATAGGACTGGCGATGGATCAGACTTGCAGTTGATTTTGACATAGTGGATTTAGCTCAATTGATTCTAGTATAGGTTGTACTTCAGTATTTTATCATTTTATTTCATACTGGGATTTGTACGGGCATAAGCCCAAGATTTTATTTATGTCAATTGTACTTAGCTTTACATTATGAACATTGTATGATGATTCAGTTTTATTATTCATGTGTTAAATTAGTTTTATCCAAAGGTTTTTATTCATTATGGATTTTGATATAAAACAAATAATATTTTTATTCCTTCAATGCTAAGAATTGTATTAATTGACCGACAAACCCCCATCTTCGGCGTATGGTGCCTGGACAGCCTTTACGTAAGAAAATGGGGGTTGTTATAATTTTTAATGAATCGAAAAATTCCCATCTCATGAAATATGGGGTAATCTTATTATTGAGAAAGAACCCGCAATTTTTATTACATTATTTTCTTAAGAATCAAACTAGATTAATATAATTTTAGAAATTTATAAATCTAAAACTAATTTTTAAAGATTTAAAATAATTTTATTAAATGATCCATATCGGGTAGTTTATTAGAAAAGTTTTTGTCTTATTTTTGAGAGTTTTGTGAAAGTCTAAAATTAATTTTCTAAAAATAGATTTTATTTTTATCACATTTGCGATGAGAGTCAATTTGTGATTTAAATAAATATTGAAGTATTATAAAATTAAAAGTCACTTAATTAAAATAAATAATTAAGCCATGAATATATATATATATATGGTGTGATAAGACCCAAACGTGTTAAAATTATATTGCAAATAGATGCATTCTACTTCTCGTTAATATTGTCCATTTGTGTGTAATTGTCTATTTTGTAGTTTAGTCAGCGTGATTCCGGTTAAAACGTTTAATTTAAAGAAATTGCAATAAAAATGGGTTTACAGTATGATTTTTAATTTTTAATGACCCGAGACAAGAAGCACCCAATAAACTATGTCCCTAATCTCCCCTAAACCTCACGTGTATGTATTTTTTTGTTTATATATATATATATATATATATATATATATATGCAATAGAAATTTATTTATAAACAGATAGGAGAAAAAACCTCTCTCAGGGGCTTTTACAAGCGCTAGAGAAAAAAACAGACAAAAATGAGAGAAAACTACTAAAAACTAATTGATAAACAAGGGACTACAAAAATTTATGAAATTTTGTTCGAGAGCCAAAATACCTTAAATTATATATAATGGTTGATTTCTCTTTAAAGCTTAGTCGGAAAAGAGTCGAAAGATATGTGATGCAATGATTCATTGATATTTTAAGATACACCCTATCCACACACACACACACACACACACACACACACACACACATATATATATATATATATATATATATATATATATATATACATAATGCTCTTGTGCGGACTAGTCTGCATTTTAAGAATGTGGACCGGAGATGTGTCACCTAACGGTGCGCTTATAAATTATCGCCTAAATTATAGGCACATTCTTTCTCTTTTCTGGGCTCACCGTCAGGTGACACATGTCCGGTCTGCACTGTTAAAATTCGGACTAGTCCGCATAAGAGCAGGACTGTATATATATATCAAGGTTCTAAAAGGTGCGAGGCGTAGAAGTCAATCCTTAGGAGTCTAGGCATAAAAAGGCGTTTTACTTTTTTTATTATTTTAATTATTCTAAGGCTAATAATATAATAAAATAATGCATACCTTGAATTTTGAAAATATATCCGTATGTTTGGTAGCCATCTTTCTCATATTCATGCTCCATAATCAATATATAAAATGTATTTTGATTGTTTTGAACGAGATATTGGTCCGATTTGTAAAAAATAGTCTTTAAATGGCGATATCATTTCACTAAGGCATCTTTGTTTTAAAAAAAAGTGTGCCTTAAGCCTTTTACCAAGAATAAAGCGTAGGCGATGCGTTTCTCTCAAACCTCAAGCTTAGACGCGCCTTTTAGAACACAAACACACACACACACACACACACACACACACACACACACACATATATATATATATATATATATATATATATATATATATATATCAAGGTTCTAAAACACGCGGGGTGTGATCGAGGCGTGAAGAGCAAGCCTTAAGCCTTAGAAATCTAGGCGGGGCTTAGGCGTGAAATAGCGTTTAGGCCTTTTTTAAGGTATTGTAATGTTTTTTTAACAATGATAATGCTATTAAAAATACTAAAATGATACATAACTTAAAAATATGTCTAAATATTTGTAAGTTAAAATACTATTTTTTTTAAATATTGAAAAAACAAAAAACTTTCTGTTTTTCACGCCTTGCTTCTAACAAACTCGCGTTTTTTCACGCCTTACCCCCCCAAAATGCGCATTTTTTCACGTCTTACCCAAAAAACATTGACCATCGTTGACCACGCCTAGGGCCAAAACTTAGCGTATCTAAAAAGCCTCGGGCCTAGGGGCACATTGACGCGTATATATATATATATATATATTAAAAGTAGTAGTACTATATACGCATAAAGGAACGCTCTATACATCACACCATACATTATACCTAGTTGTAGGCCTTAAGAAACGTTTTTTCCAATTTTTTTTCTTGAAATTAACCTTTCAATTAACACATGTTCAAACAATTAGGGTAAAATATATTTTCTAACTATTTTTAAAAAATTCACAAAGTTCTGCTAGCGCAAACCCTTATAAATAAGGTATTTTCAGCAGTTTTTTTATTAGAATTTTAAAAAATAACTAAAAATTGTATTTTGACCTAATTTTTTTGAACAAGTGTTTATTGGATGGTAAACTCCATGGATAAATTAATAAAATTGAAAAGAAAAAGTTTTTTAGGGTTTAAAACTAGATGTGATGTAGAAAACATAATGTATAAGTGCCTTGCTCTATACGAGTAAAAGTGTGTCATTTTTTATTTTTGTTAATTTGTATATTACTTTATTTTTTTTTCAAGAATAATGATTTGTGTCTAAATTAAATTTTCCAAGTCATCTCCCAAATGAGCAAGACAATATCAAAATGGTGTACATTTTTACATTATTAATAATACAATAAAATATTTTAATGGTATGTTAATTTATTCGAGGGTAATTTGAAAGTTATAATTGAGACTCATAATATTACTCTTGAGTGGTTATATATATATATATATATATACTAACACTCACACACACGTACATATATATTAACGGGAATAAACAATTAAATAATAAGTATATTTAGGGCCTAAATATAACACTTTTAGATGCTTATCACACTACTCACAGATTGAAATTTGGTAGTCATCGAGCAAAAATAGAGACAAATCAAGATAAGGATCCAGAACAAAACAAAAAGAAAATATATATAAATAAAATATTTGTCACTTTCGTAGGCTTGTCTCGATTGCATTTAGCACATGCAATAAGCCGTTAAACCCCTCAATTTTTCCTGGAGGATGAGTTTTATCTTGTAAGTGCTTGTAGTGAATATACCGAAAAAATTCAATCTATTATGATATATACATTTTATGTAATGATTTTGTTGAATTTTTATATTTTATTCTCTTATTTATTTCTTGAACACATCAAACTTGAAAACAAGTCTATAACCGCTATCAAAATTTAGAATATTGTTCATCAAGTCTTACGTGTGTGCGCTAATATTTTTACAAAGTTTATTTTCAAGCAAAGATGACCTTTAACATTTGAAAGAATAAAAGACATCTTTCAAACATATAAACTTAAGCCAATATTAATGGGTCCTTTGAGAAATAATCAAATCATTTACAATATGCATATGGAATTTTAACTCAAAAGAGAAACAACTTTCACACACAAAAGATCAATAACTTTTTCCTTGTGGATTTTGTAACCAAGATTATTTCGTCGAGGATCACTTATTATTCTATTTTCCTTTTTTACATACCAAAAGAAAATTTCACTATATCCCAAAGTGACAACCATTTTCTCTATAAAAAAATCACTCTAATTAATAAGTTTGATTTGAAATTTCTTAAAAATGTCATAATTTTTGAGATATTACCAAGTGAAGAAGACTAGTCCATATTAATTATAAAAATGATTTTTATAAATAAAAACTAACGAAAATTTGTTTGGAAAATATACCTTTATTTGAAAAATACTAAAGATAATCTTTGATTATAAATTAAAGAATGAAGAACGTTATGTGCACAAGGGTTAGACTTTTCATGAATATTTATATAATTATTAATAATTGAAAGAGACTAAATCCTCAAATTCAAATATGGCAAGAATTGTTGTTTTTTAAGAAAAAGAAGGAAAATTATTGAAGTTCATTAAAATCTAAAAAAAAGTACATCACCAACAAAATTTCAAAATATACTTTTTTTCCCGTTTTTTCTTTTTTTTTTGGCTTGCAAGTATAAAATTGATAAAAAAAAACAACCAAACAAATAAATAAATTAGAGACACACAATATATATATATATCATCTCCGGTAACTATGCCATTTGACGAAAGGCGTTTTGCGCGTAATATTTTCCCGATCGTTGCATAAACCGCTTTTTAATCTGAGAGAGTAGCTACAGCGGAAATATGAGCAAATTATATATTAAAAGCCTTTTAACACAAACAAACCCTAAACATGCAGCAGTATGTGATTGAATAAATAGATAATCTACGCAAGAACATTCAAACACATGCAATTAAGGAAAAATCCCCCAAAGGGGCAAAACCATTTATTTTCACTATAATGTGTAAGAGAACGGTTTACAATCGGATTACAATGAAAATACAAGTTGACTAAGAATTACCCTCGGGTATCGAATTCTGTAGTCGCGGCTGGAATTATCCCTTTCCAGTAGGGCTGCAATGAAGAAGAGAAACGGCTTCTCCACAAGGGTTGAACAAACCAAAGTTGTGTTCTTGGGTTGCTAAAGGATTCACAAAGGTTTGGCAATTGTGTGAATCAAAACATGAGTCTTGGGACTCAAAAATATGAAGAATAGAGGTATTTGGACTCTCAAAAACGTCTTCTAAAGTCTTGCAAAACAACTCCCCCGAAGTTGGTATTTATAGGAAAAAATATGAAGAGTCCCATGTTCTTAAAACTCTAAAATTCTATCCAGCGTACAAAAAAAACAGCATTCTTTAAGGAATTTTCTCTATCTTCAAAAGGTCATAACTCCTTCACCGTAGCTCGGATTGAGGTGCCGTTTTTTCCAGTATCTTCGTTGCGGCGAGCTCTTCAACTTTCTAGTTGACCAGACCTCCGAACTATGGATGTAAAATTACGAAAATGCCCTTGAACTCTCCTATCGTGCCTTTTTTCACTGTTTTGACTTCCCTTGCGTACCACTTGCATTAAGTCCCTAAAATCTTGGACTGTGAAGTCGTTGAGGCAGATGTGGGATATATTAATGGAGATGTTGAATGCTTGATTCCCGAAATTCGGATAGAGGCCGTCATGTGAGATCGTGAGGTGACGTGCCAAATGTAGCGGCGTACGACATACACAAATGTAACATGTTGGACATGAGAAAAAATGTCCTAACAAATCTCCCCCTATGTCTATGCCGGTACATACATAAAAAATCCGAATTATCAAATATGAAATTGCCTATACAAATCTACCCTCCCATGAACCCAAAACTGGAAAAGGTACAAATGAATAGTCTTCATCGTTTGTTCTTCAAATCTTCAGGAATCTCAAATCTTTTCTCATCAGGGTGTGCAATTTAGAGATCATCAATATAGTACCTACACACATGAGATAAAGAAAAAAAAATATCAAGTGACGTATCGAGTTTGAAATGAGATAAACATAGATACCAATATATGATAAGCATAAGTCAAATCTCAAAACTCCCCCAAAATTCAAACTCCCCCATAAAATGATAATTCTTTCTCCCCCTTTTTATGATGTCCCCAAATAGACAAATAAGAAGAATGAATCAAACAAGTAAAATCGGGGTGTCACGGTATACAAAAAAAATACACAAACTATTTTTGATTTTTTTCAATTTTTTATACAAAAAAATAGATACCATTTTGAAAAAAAAATGTAAAACATGATACAAAAATCACACCATGGATTTAAACTCAAACAACCAAGTCATGGAAACGGAATGAATGGGTGTGAACACATTCGATAGGTAAATCAACTCAATCAATCATATGCGCACGATGCATATGTGTACCCCTAACGAATGAACATCAAAAGTATCCTTAGGTGTAAAAAAAAATTTGTTGAATTTAGATGACATCGTTTTATGCAAATCAACAAATCAAAGTCAAAGTGATTTCCACACCAATAACGTCCAAAACTATGTAGCGCATTTTAAAGCATTTCAAGGATGTGCAAACCCGTTTTAAATTCTCCAACCAAACTCCCTCATATATATATATATATATATATATATATATATATATATATATATATATATATATATTTTTAGAGGTAATCTAAATTCTCAAACTTTGGAGAATTGGTGCAAAAACCTATATGGCCCATAATTGGCATGAATTTCTTTTTATTGCCTTTCAATTTTTTCGGGCTCTTTTAAACCTCTTTGGACCCCGGATAATAAAATATCTCCATTTTTTAGGTCCAATTTAACGGTGGCTTTTGCGCAAAGGATAGATAATTACCTTTCGCAGCCCCTCACCGTTTTTAAATAAAGCACACAAACTCACAAAACGGTTCTTATATGCACAATTTCCTTATCAAAATTTTATCGCGCTTGGTTGGTTTTAAGGACAGGATTGAAGTGAAAACACCCAACCAACATGTGATAAGACAAGCACAATAATCAAGCAAATCCGTGCATGTGTGCAATAAAGGAAACATGAGTCAAACATGTAGGAAGAAACACTCAATTACATCTTAATGACTCCAAACATTATAAAGCACATGGATGAATTGACCTATTGTCTGAAAACACTATCAAATAGTCAATGGAATGATGTTGTGACTTGGTCATCCTAAGTGTTCATCCATAAACGGTGCAAACAAAAAACAAAAATCTTTTTGGATTTTTTTTTTTTAAATTTGACAAAATAAAATCTTTTTGTATTTTTCAAAATTTTTCAAAAAATATATACAAAAGGTACAAGTTATCACACTAGTAAAAATACATCATGAAACCACAACTAGTGTATGACAAACATGCAATCACAATCAACCAAAAGATTTCACATTGGGTGAATTACGTGCAAGCAAACGGGAATCGTGGACAAATAAACCATAAGCCTCTAAATCCGATTTTCTAACCCAAATTGATGTGTAATGAAGTGTGGGGGTTTTGGGAATCGAATTTATTCTTTCATTAACCTTCTTAGGTCCATTTATAAGCTTATAACAAAAGTGCCTAAGATGACCTTGCCTACCACAATGTGTGCAAGCGTAAATCGGGAGATTTGTGTTCCCTAAAGGTGGCCCTCTCCTCAAATTTATCGGTTGCTCTCTCCGAATTTGCCTAGGTGGGTCTCTCCTAATGATCCTAGGAGGTTCTCTCACACGTGTGGGAATGGGTGCAACATATTTTTCAAGACCAATCCCACCCCTATCAGTTTTGATCTCGACTGTGCCTAAAATCTTATTAAGTTTTTCAGACCTAGACTCCAAATCAAATTTCACTTTACTTGAATCTTTCAATTTCACCTCAAGTTCACCTATCCTAGATTCAAGTACTCGTTTAGAATCCTCAAACTCTAAAAGCTCCTTTTTCATAGTCTCCATCAACCCTCTAAGACTATCTCTCTCACCCTCGACGTACTCAAGCTTCTCTTTCAAAATTTTCTCATGTGCCCTAAGTTCTTTAATTAAAAAATCATTATTTTTTATGGCACACTCTTTCAATTGAGCTTTCAATTTCAAATTTTCTTTCTTTGTTTTCAAAGTTTCAGCATAAAGTTCATTGAAATAAGTTTGCAAGTCATGCTCATCTACACTTTCCTCCTCACTTTCATCCACACTCCCATCACTTTCACTATCATCACTAATCACACGGATGGGAAACTCTTGCCTAGAAGCATAAAAAACTTCTTCTTTCGAATCACAATCACTAAGGGTAGAAACATGAGAAATCGATTTATTCAATTTCTTCTTTAAATTTGTGGTACACTCATGTAACGTGTGACCAACACCCTCACAACAAGGACACCTCTCAGATTCGTTTTCAACAGAAGATTTAAAACAAGAGTTCGTGTGAATTTTCCAATTAATTTTTTCAAAAATTTGACATCGAAGATCATCAAAACCATCAAAAGCCATTTTTGTGCAAAATCAGGATCAAAACACAATAACTTAGTGCAACAGGCTCTGATACCAATTTGACGACGTGAGAAGTCAAATTGTATCAAAAAAAATAAATCCTCGAAAAATCAGGATCACGCGATAAATTAGCGTAACCCGCTCTGATACCAATTTGAGAGAGTAGCTACAGCGAAAATATTACGACTTCTCAAATAAAAACCAATTTTAATTAATCTGAAATTTGATCATTTGAACGCGAGCACACACGTTCTTCAAATTTCAGATTAATTAAAATTGGTTTTTATTTGAGAAGTCGTAATATTTCCGCTGTAGCTACTCTCTCATAATCAAAACCTAAACTCGCAAATATTATGTGTAGTGGCAAAAAAGGGATCATATCCACAGGGAATGGTATTTTAGAGTTAATATAGTTTTATTATTAAAATAAAGCAAATTTATATAATAGGAGTTCTACAAAATTTAAATAAAACTAAATTAATTAAAAAAAAGGAAATTAAATATCTTGAAGCTGTAGCATGAAAAACTTTAATAAGAAGTATTCAACTTTCACTATATTGAATTAATTTAAAAGATTCATTTTAAAATTTAAAATGCCCCAAGAATAAAGTACTATTCAATATTAGTGCTAGTTAATACAAGATAATAATTTATTTGTTAAGAAACTTCTTTGAACTCTTCATGATATATTCTTTCAAAATTTGAGATAAAATAATATTTACAATCACCCTCTCTCGACTAGAACTCATTGCTTTCTCTCGAAGCGCAACATTGATCATAATTAATTTTATGAGATTTAGTAATCGTCATTAAAAATAAAGAAGTTAAAAAAATAAATAATCATATAATAAACGCTTTATTTCTCCCATTAAAACGGATATTAGCCTAACTTCAAAATATTTGAACAAATTTTATGACATGAAAATAGTTCCAATAATTTTACCCAAAATCACAAAAAATAAAAGAAAAATAATACGACATTCTGCTAAAAAATACTCTCATACGCACTGTGAAATCTGACCACGTATAATCTTCTCTAAAAATAAAAATAAAGAAAGAAAAATGGGGTGGGGGGGGGTGGGGGTGGGGGGCAAAGCCCTCTCTAATACTGTTGGCTCTTTAACTTGCTGTGTAAAAATGGTGTGTAGTCTGCTCTCTAAATTTGATTGTTGCACTTCAATATATATACACACATATGCCGAAATTGGTAGAGGGAATGTGGGAGACCAGCTGAGAGAAAAATCAAGCTACCCCCACCCCTACACAGCCTCACACATATGCATGCATAAATATATCTATATATAAATGTGTGTGAGGTGTGTATCATTTCAAACCGTCGTTTTTTCGAATTTATGCAGAGGTTTGACTCTTTTTGGGACTCGAAAGTGACTTCCCAAAACTTCAAGCTTTCTTTTTTAAGGGAAAATCAACTTTTGTGAAGTACGAGCTTCCTCGGAATTTCAGAATGAGCTTGAGTATCTTCGATGCTCGGGGTAGAAGAAAGTTAGAAAATCGTATTGTTGTCGAGTTTTTGGGCTCTCAGTGATTTTCAAAGTACTTGAAACGAGAGGCGAGGGCCTCTATTATAGGAAACTGGGAGGGTCTTTCTACCGTTCGACAAAAGGATGGGGGGGGGGGGGGGGGGTCGTTGTTATTTAGATAAGGTTGCCACGTTTATGGCTAGGATCGAGCACTCTGACAGTTCTTCTACTGATCGGTGTAGAAGGACCCCAAAGCCTTTTGCCGATAAACAGAAGGTGCCAACAAAGTTTTTTTGCCCTTTTGAGATTATTTTCTTTTCATTTTTGGCTCCAATAGTTTTTGTATTGCAAATATTTTTTGCCGTTTTGGTATCCATTTGGGGTGGTTTTTAACCGGGAGTTAGGTAAGGCTGGGTTTAGAGTCCGGGACTTAGGCGAGGCCGAATTTAAAGTATCTAGGGATGTTTTTACCCTTGATAACTTAGGGGAGGCGGATTCAAGACATTTTGTTGGATGGGACATGATGAGTCACATCTCATTTGCAGATTGAGGTGTCCATAATACTCATTTCAAGAATTATTTTACGAACTAATATTTAATAAAATTATTAATTTATTTTAGTTTTGTTCAAGGTTCTAAAAAATGTGAGGCGTTACCGAGGCGTGGAGACCAAACCTTAAGTCTTAGAAGCCTGTGCAGGCCTTAGGCGTAAAAAGGCATGAAAATGCGTTTGACCTTTTTTTAATATATTTTAACAATTTTAACTATAGCAAGGCTATTAAAAATATTAAAATGATATATACCTTAAACTATATCTGAATATATGCAAATTAAAATACTATTTTTTAAATACTAAGAAAAAAAGAAAAAAAATAAAGAAAAAAGGGACATTTTTTTGGATGAGAGGCAGAGAGGTTTGAGATATCATTTGTTTTTTGATTGTTTTGAATGAGATATTTGTTCGATTTTTTCAAAAAAATCTTTAAAAGGGGATATTATTTCACTAAACCGTTTTTGTTTTCAAAAAAATTATGCTTTAAGCCTTTTACCAAGAATAAGGCGTAAAAAACTTAAGGTGGAGCGTTTCTTTTGACCCTTAGGATTTGACGTCCCTAGACGAAACCTAGATGTGGCTTTTAGAACACTGGTTTTGTTACCTTAATAATGTGCAATGGGGGAAAGTTGTTTGAAAAATAATTTATGCCGAGCCACAGCCCATACAAGTTTGCTTAAGCCCGTCCAATAACCCCATGTTGGGCCTTGTATGATTGAATTTGAGACCGTGGGCGTCTTTGTTAGGGTTTGTGTAGAGTTTAGACTTGCAAAGCTTTGAGTGATCAAATCAATACCTTCAATGGATCCTTCAGCTTTAAACTCCCCTCAACTACAACAATTTATCAATGTAAGTTTTATCCTTCTTTGTTTACCGCATAGATAAATTTGATTATTTTTAGTTTCCTCTAATTTTATTACGGAGTTAGAATTTTATGCGAATGAAAAGTGGTTTTATATGAATCTTAATAAAAATCATCTGTTTTCCGTTGAACTCTGACACCTAAGTTTTATATCCAATAAAATGGCTTGAATTAATTTATCTTTCCCTATCAAATTGCTTTATATATGAAGTGATTCTCAAGAAAATGACTTTAATTGATTTACTTTTACCTATCATGTTGCATTATTCATAGTTTGTCTCATTAATTTAATGATGGGTCATTTTATTTGATATTCTGACTACAATGATGAAGGTAAAATAAACAAAAAGGGAAAGTTCAACACAAATGACTTAAATTGACTTACATTTGTTCTAACCCTGCAAGCTGCATTACTATTGAATATCTTTGTCCAATTAATATAGTGTTACGCCTTTTTATTCTTGTGCACCGGACTATAATGGTGAAACAATACATAATTTTGAGCTTGGAGGCAAGTGTATACAGTTTAATCAAACCGAGGGAGCCAGTTTGCAATAAATCTACTAAAGAACTAGATAGGCAAAAGAGATATTTATAACTGAAATCCTGAAGATTCCAGGGTTAGAATGTCTGAATAAGATATTCAACATCCTTAAAGATGGGGCCTTTTTAAGTTACATGGCGCTAACCCTGCACATCCTATGCATCAACAGAACCAGCCAAGTAATGCATGGTGTTAGTTGTTTGTCTAGCAAAGTCAGGGTTGACTCTGCTAGTTGGCTGCCGCCAATTGCTTGAAATGTGCAGATCAAGTTTTTTTAGATTGTTTACCATTTTCTTTATATTTGCTCCATACAAACTTGTACCATTTCACAGAGCCAATTGACATCAATGAAGCTTGCCTTTTGCCCTTTGCCCTTTGTGTTGATACACCTATGCAATATGATGGCTTTTCAAAACTTTGTCACCTAGTCTCCGTAGTATAAATAAACAACACATACCCATATACTTCATCATTAGTAAAACCCAACTCTCAATGACACATTACTCACTACTTTCAAACATAGCCATTCTCATTCTTTAAAGGTCAGCGTTAATCCCTTGGCCCTTGGTGGTGTCTTTGTCTCTGTAGTCACTCTTTTAACTCTTAAGAGTTTATATCTTCTCACCCTTCATCCACATACTTTTGAGTTCTTTTCTTTCATTTATTTGGAATTGCGTGGGCCGTTCTGGGCGGATTTGGGCGGGTTGCATATGGGTGAGGGTTGGATATAGGCGGGTTGGTGACGGGTTGTAATCTGGGTTATCTGGGTTTGGTTAAGGGTTAGTCCACTAACCCGACTTCATTGTTTTAACTGCTTTTCCTTCTAGCATATGAACAAAATGTGTGGCTACCATTTGATCTCCAATCCGCAACAAACCAACAAATGGAACTTGCCAAAAATGAATTGCACCTGGGTCTTTTACTGGAGCAGGAGAATATATAGAGAGAAATGAGGAGAGAAAAGTTATCTGTGTAAATGAATATGGCTACCCCAAGCAATGACCAAGCCAAAACAGTAAACCTAATTTCGGGTTTAAATGGGCAATACAATGGGTCATTCATCAACCCGCCTAAACCCACCATAAACCGTGAGGTTTGGAAGGCCCATTATATGACCCGCATGAAGCAAACTCTATTTTACCCATTTGAATCCATTGTGGGTTAATATGTGTGGGACTTTCCTGTTCAGGTCAGTTTTGCCGGCCCTACCCCATCTAAAGGTAAACTAGTTCATTCACTAACATCATCACCATCACCCACTTAGAGGATCTCCAGCAGCATATTAAGATGGTATGTTAACTCATTATACACGTTGTGTAAAAAATTAGGCTCACCAACGGTATGTTAAAATGTGAAATTTTTTTGTGTATTTTGCACAAGCGAAATACACAGCCACGTTTGATTATTGTGTTCTCTCTCCTGCTATAGAGTTTATCCCACTTTCTCCACTAACTCTTTTCTCCACATTTCACTCCCAAGGCTATACATTATTGGTTACTTAGTTTTACCAAGGTTCTAAAAGGCGCGAGGCGTGGTCGAGGCGTAGAGGTCAAGCCTCAAGCCTTAGGAGCCTAGGCGTAAAAAGGCGTTTGTCCTTTTTTTATTATTTTAATTATTCCAAGTCTAGTAATATAATAAAATAGTACATACCTTGAATTTTGAAAATATATCCATATGTTTGGTAGTCATCTTTCTCACATTCATGCTCCATAACCAAAATTTGTCAACTAATCCTTTGTTTTGTTTAAAAAAAGTGTGCCTTAAGCCTTTTACTAAGAATAAGGGGTCATAAGGCGTAGGCGATGCGTTTCTCTCAAGCCTCAAGCCTAGGCGGGCCTTTTAGAACAGAGAGTTTTACACATTAAATGTTTGACATTCACGGTTGTATCACAAAACAGCTAAGGTTTAATTTTTTTTGCCACATCACATTTACACGTTCAAATCCTTTTGAGGACTGGAGATGCTCTTAAAAGTAAACTTTTACATTTGGTGACTATGCTGGGAAGGTATTGTTGCAGTCATGGAGACTCCTTTATGTCGAACCGAGAAGTCGTAGTGCCACAATATCATCATTTATCACCACCATTGACGGCGAAGTTTTGTTATCTACACAACATGCAAACCAAGTTGTGAAGATTTCCCTTAATATTATTGAGTTCTTTAACATGGATTAGTTTATCTTGAACATCCATGGTGCTCAGGAGGTGATGCGAGCAAGGTTCCTCTGATGCCGAGAGAATTCCTGTTGATTTTTCCACTATCTTGGCTGGACATCCACCCTCCGCACCTAAAACACTACAGAATTTCTCACCTATTAACTAGCCAAACTTCGTTATTTACACCTCCACCCAAAAGCCCACTTGTTGTGCCGTCAACCTTTAGTCCTCCTCTAACAAATACCTTTATGACTTGTCAAAAAAACTAAAAACCAAAAACACATACCTTTGTGACTAGGGAAAAGCTTAAAGGCTTTTTGTAGCCCAACCTCAGTTTGCTGGTGGAAATCCTTTGTCAAGTCTATTATAGTACGATTTTTGTTACCTTTATCCTCGAGCCATTTGAACATCCCTGAGTACCAATGACTCAAATTCCGAGTGTTTTCGGTGGTGGGAAATGAAGAGCTCATGAGAACATTGAACACTTTGTAGAGAACCTTGGGGCTTGCGAAATGACAAGAACACGCGTTTCAAAGAGTTCCTAAAGGGTGCATTTTTTTTGTATATTCAGATGTGAGATCTGAAATTTGAATTTGAGAATTTTGGTTGTCTTTATTTGAATGAATTATCTGAATAAATATTTGTAGAGTTATGATGACCTCTTAATGGGTTTCAAATACATTACCACTTATTACCACTTAATCGTTAGCCTCTTAAAACTAAAAAAAACATGCAACATTTAACACCTCTAAACTCTGAGTGGATTTAGATTCAGACTTGAAAGCCCAAAACAAGCAGCACCTAAGTTATTGATTGATAATGTATATACTTGTTATGGAAAGTTGGCATATATGGGTGCCAATCAAGTCATGCCATTTCCAATGTTATTAGGTTTGTGGGTCGCTTGGGTACGCTGTATGGGTACAGGTGCGGTATGGTATTTCTTCCAGCACACGGTGCGTTAGGGGGATACATCAGCGGATTGCTATTTTGGGTTGCGGTTTGCTTAAGATAGGAATGATATGTATTAGTAATAACTTGTACACATGTATTGATTAACTTTGATTATACTATATAAATAAAACATTTTTTTTTATCATGAGTTAATAAATTGCATATATAAGTAATTACTTGTACGCAAGTATTTGACTAATATCGATTTCAATATATTTAAAATATAACTAAAACATATTTGTAGTATAAATTAATTAATTACATGTTTTTACCCAGAAAATCAAGCCATTTCATGAATATTCGTTCTATACAAATTGGTGTCGAACTACAACTATTGGGACATGGTTTGTAAATATAAAGCAAACAAAAAAATGGTAATTTATATTGAAATATTGAAAAATTTAATAAATAAATCACTTCAGTTTAATATTAAAATCTTTAAGCAAAGGTACTGCCCAAGCAATGGCTTCATGTTCGTGCTCCCATTCATGTATTGATTCTATTTCATGTACACAAACTTGACATTTATTGTCTTCTTTATTTACTTATCTTTTACGTTTATGGAACATTGTAGAAGAGTTTGATTGAAATAGTCAGAGAGCACTCTATCAATAAAAAAGAGTTTATTAATGTTATTTTCTTTCGTATTTAATTTCTATATAATAAATTATCTACTCCCCTTGTGACTTGAGGAGAGTATCTTTTTGCCTAGTATCGTTTTTCTGTCAAGATGATTATTATGAAGAAAACATGGCAGAAAATCTAACCCCCAAATAACTCATCGATTCTTATGAAAAAAGAAGAAAAAAACAAGAAATATACAACTACAGTAGTAACAACTTTTTCGTTTCAGTATCCCTAAAGGTCGAAACCAAGGTCCTAAAAGGCTCGAAGCGTGGTCGAGGTGTAGAGGTCAAGCCTCAAGCCTTAGGAGCCTAGGCGTAGAAAGGCGTTTTTCCTTTTTTTATTATTTTAATATTCTAAGGCTAGTAATATAATAAAATAATGCATACCTTGAATTTTGAAAATATATCAATATGTTTGGTAGCCATCTTTCTCATATTCATGCTCCATAACCAATATTTGTCGACTAATCTTTTGTTTTTAAAAAAAAAAGTGTGCCTTAAGCCTTTTACCAAGAATAAGGCGTAGGCGATGCGTTTCTCTTAAGCCTCAAGTCTAGGCGGGTCTTTTAGAACACAGGTCCAAACTTGTATAAAATTAAACTTTAAAAATAACTCTTTGAATGGAATCTTCAATTTGAGGGGCGTTGGCAACTGAGTATCTATGATACATTGTAGAGAGGTCTCGTCGATGATCGCTTGTGGCTCTGAACAAAAACTTTCATCCTTGTTAAGTACGAACTCACGTGCAACCTTCAAGATCTCTTCTTCCTTTTCAAACCTTTCTTGATTTGTAGAGATCTTGATACATTACTCTTTTTTATTTGGAAAATGTGGTAGATGAAGGCTCTACTTTGTTTCTGAAACATGATTGAAATTTGGTTCGTTGGGTTTACTGATCCGGTGCACGAACGCACCACGTTCTGGTACTAACGAATTCGGAATTCGGAGTTCGGAGTTCGGAGGGGACAGGTAACTTAGTACATGTCGTGTTACGTGAGGTTCATGTCAAACATTTAACACTAATCTGAATTGTTTACTTAATTTTATTGAATGATGAACACTAACAAGATACGATTATGAAGCATGTTAATTAGGTTAACGTGCTTAACTCGTTACCTACAAACAAAAGATTAAACCATTTTGCTCAACAAGGTTTACCACTCATGACTCCCGTATACCATATGTAATTTCAAATGTTAGCAAAATTTAGTTACGATCTTCTAGATCTATAAAATTCATAAAATATGGTGTAAATGATGACAAAAAATAACATAGTTCAGCACCAATTGAACGAGACCTGTTATTATTGTCATAATTGAGTTCTTCTGAGCATGAAATTAACACGTCCCGTTTATTGCATGTGTTAACGGTTGTCATATTCGGGTTTTTGTCAAGATATGACCAACCTAATCTCACTATTTTCTCATCTTGTAAAAAATTGCCAAACCCGCGTTTTTCGTCATGGCCCTCATTTGGCATCGTTGTCCCCCTCTGACGAGTCGGCGTATTGGCTCTCATCGTGGTAAACTTCGGGGTCGAGTTTGTTCTATGCCTTTAGGTTCGAGTTTTGGCTGAATGTTGTCATTCCAGGCGTACAACTTCGTTGAGAGGGGAGGATTGTGCACCTCCGGTGATGAGCTCATCTCCTGCCTCCATGCTTGGGATGAGTAGTGTTCCGGATGTTTTTGGAAGTTTCATGAAGGCCTTTTGCCGCATTAGAAAGAAAATTAGCGGCCGATGGAAGTATGGAAAAATGCGGGCTGAGAGAAGAATTAATTTGACAAAAGAACATAGTGAGACAAGACTTGATGCTTCGTGATGTAACCTAAGGCGTTTATATGAGTAAATATACATACTGTTTAAGAAAATTGGTGCGATGGCAAGTGCCCTCACCCAAGCTATGATTGGTCTCTCGGGTTTGAGACATGAGAGTAGCCTCTCCATATATGGGGGTAAGGCCAGCCGACATCTGCCTCTCCCAGACTCTGCAGTTAAGTGGGAACCAATGTCGAAAGGTAAATATCTGATTAGTCAAAATTGAGTTGGTTTGTCTGCTCTCCGTCCTTTTAGTGATTTGTTGAGATGTTGCACAGATTGATTATTAAGATCCTCTATTTAATTTGATTTGTTCTTCTGTTGTTTTCATTTGGTGATTGCCTAACTGCCTCTTACAGTTATGTGGTTCTGCTTTCTAAATCTATGCAGCAAGAAAAGGAAAAGGCGATGGTTAATGAAATGGTGGCAAAGCTAACAAATGTATGCTGGGACAAATGCATCACTAGTACTCCAGGAAGCAAGTTCAGCTCTAGTGAATCAACTTGCCTTACCAATTGTGCTCAACGCTATATGGATCTAAGTCTCATTATCATGAAACGCTTTCAGTCCATGCGCTGAAGATAGAAAAGCATTGGCCGCTGGTCTCAGTTTCTAGATATGTCATCATTGGATTTGCTGTTGAATTTGTCTTGTATTTCTGGTACGGTCTGAAACCTTTCATTTGAGAAGGTATCATTAAAAATATTTATGTTCAAAGAGTGGGTTTCATTGAAGATGCAAAATATATAGCATGATGCATTTAGTTGCACTTTTCATTTAGTGTTGAATGAACAATAGAATGACTGTTCTAGTCGCCCATAAAAAGGGTGACTTGTTTTGGTAAAAACTAAAGCTCTTTCTTGGTCATCAGCATCTCTAAGTAAACTTGAACGAACTTTGTAGGCATTGAAAGAGGACTAACCTATGCCTGTAATTCTTGTATTAAATTGCTTGCAAATCCCTTTCAATTGCACCAATATTATATATATAAGAGAAATGCTACCCACTCCAAAAAAATTGTACTTTCTTTATGGAAAATTTAGATGTACTCCCTTACGCGCGCGTGCGCGCACACACACACACACACACACACACACATATATATATATATATATATATATATATATATATATATATATATATATATATATATATATATATAAATTTTTTTTAGATTTAGGACACAATGAAAATATAAAAGCATAAGATTCACCAATACTAACGACTTTTCATTGCAGTCCCTCCCTGCGTTGTACTGTATACTGTGCAATTTTTGCAATGTATAGTATATGTGCGAGGTTTGTGTGTACACTAAGGGTGAGTGGTTTTAGTGTTGAAAGAATATGTTAGTGGACTAAAGCGAAACATTTTTTATTGACTGGGGACTGAGCTAGAAAAGCTCCCTTAAATGAAAAAAAATGTTTAGATTTGGTTTATAGTTGTAGTTCATCCGTAGCAATGTAACTTCAATTATTAACTTGATTGTCTTTGATGAGAGCTTGTTTTTAAAAGGCTCTTGTAGATCAGATCCACCGTGCTTTTACATGACTGACAATCTGAAGGTAATCCTAGCAGCCCAAGAACGAGTCCGTCCACTCTTTCCAGATCCCCCAGTATTGATATATACAGTCTAAAACGTATTAGTTAATGCATAGAGTAATGCTAAACATAAATTTATTTTGTGTGTGAGAAATATTGACCTCGGCTTGGAGAGCCTGAGAGTGAGGTCAAACTACGTACTCCTTGCTCTTTTAACGATGCGAAAGCCACTTTGTAATGTAATTAAGCTTTGGAACTCCAAAATTGACCATCTCCAAAGCCTTCCTGGTTTTACTGTTGCGCGTTGCTTCTTCACTGCAACTGGATTGCCGTGTGAGACAAATGCTTGCTTTTAATATTTTAATGCTTTGATCCAATGTTAAAAACCGCTATTAGATAAAGAATAATGATATGTACACCTACTCTTAGTACCAACCAAGTACTGAATGTGCTTTAAATGATTGTACAAAAGTGTAGGCCCCATGTATTAAAGTGTAGGTCCCATGATGGTACAATGCATTTAAATCACAATCGGTACTGTGTTGGTACTGGAAGTTGGTGTTTGTAGCATTGTCCATTAGATAATACCTTTGTTGGAGCATTCCCAACGCATCTTGTAAAATGGTATATTTGCCCAAAAAGATTTGGAGCCCGCTGTGTAAATGAGGGTCTCTTTGGTTTGCAACTATAATTCTGTTTTTTGTGTTTAAATACAATTCCGATAAAAATTTGTGTTTAATAACCTGTTTTTAAACACTGAATTATAATATTTCTGTTATAATAAAGTTTTTCAGAGAATAAGTTGAGGATGTTTTATAACTTCTGTTTTTTATTTTTTAACTCATAATTATTCGTTCTTAATATTTTAATGCATTTATACCTTAATATATAATATACATACATAATACATTAATGTGTATAATTCTTATAAATAAAAAATATATATGTGCATATACACAAAATTAGGTATGGAATAATATCAAGTTAAATAATATTATTAATAGATACACAATACTCATATATAGTTTTATACATGTATTATAAATGTATGTAATAATATAAAATGTATATATAGTACATATGTATTAAAAAATATTATCAATTCATGCATGTAAATAATTTTATAGTGAATTATACATGCAATATATATATATATATATATATATATATATATATATATATATATATATATATATATATATAGTACTGCTCTTGTGTATACCAGTCTGCATTTTAAGAATGTGGACCAGACATGTGAGATTATACGCTAAATTATAGGCACTCTCTCTTTTTTCTGGACTCACCGCCAGTTGACATGTCCGGTTCGCACCCTTAAAATGCGGACTGGTATGCACAAGAACAATAATATATATATATATATATATATATATATATATATATAATAAAGTAGGAGGGTGTTTTGCCACATCATACAAATTTTGCCACATCATATAGCCACGTCATACAACTTTTTCCACGTCGTACAAGTCGTTTGTCCAACTAAGGGTTGAGATTATCTTATCTATGTCTCTTGACGAGACTGCCTCCAAAATCGTTTGTCCAAAATCAATTGTGCTGACCATTTGTACTCGCTAAAAAGCACAATCTGAATGAAGCTGAGCACAAGGCTCAAGAAGAAAGTACATATCTCAGAAGTTGAGCACAAGGCTCAAGGCTCAAGGCTCATGGCACAATGCACAATCTGAATGAAGCTACATATTTTATTAATTGATACTTTTAACATGACAGAGCGCAAGGCTCGAGAAAAAAGGAAGGTCAAGTTTCCATAAAACATATATCTCTGATGTTTTTTTACTCTCTCCCACAATCCAAATCCACCCCCACGCATAAAACATATATCTCTGATGTTGGGTGCTCTACTCCCCTGCCTACAACCCCAGTCGTCCCCCCACTCCCCCCCAACCATCCCACTGTGTTAAACATCCACTCCCTCAAACACCCAAAGATGTTGGCAAAATAAGGTACTGCTTCCCTTTGACATTTTGTACGTGAGAAACTCAAGCATGTGGGTTGTTGGAATTTCCACATACATACACAAAATAAGGCACTGGGTGATGGGCCTTTTTTCCCCAAACTGATCGATGTACCGGAGAAACTAAAGCATGTGGGCGGTGGAAACATACCACCAACTTCGATTTCTTCTTTGGGTAGGGAGTCCACTGTGAAGCCCACTGAGATTTCTTATTTGGCCAGATCCGAGATTATGTGGCGGCGACTTTTGGAGAGAGAGGGGTCATCATCAATGTCAATGGCGATATCGTCGGAGTGGATACGAATGACGCGGAGGCCGTTAACGGCGCCGGAGGTGGAGATCATTTGTGGGATTTGTTTTTTTCTGCCCCGACATTTTTGGGACGGGGTGGAGAGGGTTTGTTCGGGTTGGAATGGAGTTCAGTGTTGGAGTTTCAGATCCCTCTCTACCTTAGCTTTCCCCATTTTTTTCGGGTACAAAACCCATTTATTTCGATACAAATATCAGATCTTCGATTTAGGTACAAATATCACCTCTATTTCCAGGTACCTTAGCTTTCACCATTTTGTCTCTTTTTCAGGTTGATTATGTTTTTCTATTTCAACAGGTGGCTAGATCTGAGGTTCTCTCTCTCTCTCTCTCTCTCTCTCTCTCTCTCTCTCTCTCTCTCACTACAACTTAAAATGATTTTGAAGTCTTATTTATTTTTCTTCTTCACCGTTTATTTAAGTGTGGAGCAGAAAAATATAAATTACACCTTTTACAGTTTATTTATGTTTCTTCTATTGGAAACGATGTTCTCTCACTCTGATCTTTCCTTTTATTTTTTCATTTTGCAGGTACTTCTCTGGCTATATAAATTATTTAAGGGTTGTTTTGAAATTTCTGATATTTGGTAGTTCATTGATTTTTTTTTTGTAATTCGGGTTCCGAATTAGTGTTCACAATCAGTGTATGTGTGGATCTATTTATGAGATCTAATCATTTTTTGGTAAAATCAATAAAAATAGATGGGATCATTTTGTGTGTTTCAAAGGTAGGTTTACTACTCGGTTGGCCAAAATGTTTGGGTTTGTGTTGTGTTTGAGATACAATTTGGTTTGTTGGGTTGTGTCCATGAGAGAAGTACGGAGTCGTTGAGTAAATAATAAATGTTGGTACAGTACATAGGGCTCAAGAAATGCAGGTACACTGCAAGGGCTAAAAAAGTAAGTTATTGAACCATAGTAGCACTCTCAGTTTCAAAATGCCCAAAAAACTACATCTAGAGAGAGAGGTTTGTAAGAAGTTATATCAAGGGTCATATGGGTTTTATTTGGCTTACCAATAGGAAAATGTGTTTTTCTATCAATAGAAAAATGTATTTTAATCAGCTTCTCAATTTTGCATAATTTTTTATGAGTTTAAATCAGATAATAAATAATTATGATCAACTTAAAGCAGTCCCAATTTGTATTTCAATTAGCTTCTCAAATGTGCATTGAAGTTATGATTTGAACTTTAAAATTACTCTTGACATTACGTATATAGTTTTTTAAGAATTTTTTTGGTTATTATTTTTTTTCCAGTCACGTTATAATTACTCATGTTTAATTGAGTTTTTTTTAGTGCTCATTACGTATTATAATGTTGTACGTATGTTGTTAAAAATTTATATGATTGTTTTCCTTACGTTTTTGATAAAATACAAATGATAATTTACTTTTTAAATTGTTTACAACAATAATTCTATTCTCCATCGGCACAGGAATAAATTTATCATGGGAACAAATTTATTATCGTGCCATCGATACGAGTACAAAATATTTTGAAAATAAATTTATCGTCGTGTCATCACCATGGGTAGGCCCTAATCACAAATGAATAATACCATACATGGGAGTGAGTGTTTTACAACCACATACTCGAGAGAAAATTTATTACTGTGCCATCAACACGGGTACGAGTGTGAGCAAATCATAAATATTCGGGAATAAATTTATCACCGTGTCATCAGTACAGGTACATCCTATTATACATGTAAGCATAAAAGGTAATACAACTATGTGATATGTACTGTAAAAATGAGAGTATGATTACATATGTGGAAAAATTCATACTACACATAATGCTCTAATTAAAGATGATTTCAAAAGTAACTTGAAATATAAATAAAAAAAATTAAATCGGAGATTCAATATTTTGTTAGTATTTTTTGTAAAGTTATGCAAAACAATCTTAATATTCTGCAGTTGAACCAACTCGGGGTACTTTGAGAATGTATAATTTTAAAACCTTATTTGATGGATAATTTTTATTTACCCGAGTGAAATGAGTATCTTAGGCAATTATTTTTTTCTCTATTTTCGGTAGTGTGCGTGTTTTATAACCACAAATATTCGGGAGAAAGTTTATCCCCGTTCTATCACGTTTAAAATATAGTATTTATATTTGAAATATTGGTGACACGTTTAAAATACAAAATATCACGGGAACAAATTTATCGTCGAGCCATCGGCACGGAGACAAAATATCATGGGAACAAATTTATCGTCGTACCATCGACATGGGGACAAAATATCATGGGGACAAATATATCGTCGTGCCATTGACATGGGTACACCCTAGTATATATATAGAATCAAACGGCGCTTGAGTATTTTAAAGGGTTGGTACGGTAAATGGTTGGTATAAATACGAACCAGTTAAAATTTGTTGGCACCTTGTCCTAGAAGAAATTGGTGGGCTCCATATTTTTCACACGGAACTCATTGTTCCATTCGGCAAAAAATGGTATCATTTGAATGTGAAGAGTGGTAGTTTCATAAAATGGCATTTTTTTACGTCATTATAAATCCTTGTGATATTATCATAATGACCCATATCTCAGCAGGAACTCATTGTTCCGTGTGAGATATGGGTTGTAAAAAGACGCCATTTTACCAATAACCAAAATAACTAAGCCATTTTGTTGCCTTTTTGGTCAAATTTACCATTTGAGCATTGGAATTGTTATATTTCCAATACCAACCTCTAATTTTAAAATATGCATTGGGAATGCTCTTACTAACCAAAATTTGCAACAATAAAGAATAAAATACAAAATATACGTCACTATCATAGTTGTATTGTTCCACCCCTCTTCCTGTTGCCACTTTCAGCTTTTCATTCCACTTTTAAAGAAAAAAAATCATCTTTTGCGTTATCGGTACACGCGTGTACTATCTTCCATGTTAGAGTAGGGGCCACTCACCATTTATCTTCGGTACACGCGGATCGGACATGTGTCACCTGACAGTGAGCGTATAAATTGTCAGTTAAATTAAAGGCACATTCTCTCTCTTCTCCGTGCTCACCGCCAGGTGATACATGTTCGGTCCGCACTCTTAAAATACAGACTAGTCCGCACAAGATATATATATATACACGGAAAGTTTACTGTAAGGACTCCTTATGGTGCAGACCCCGGTATATACCATTATTTTAAAATAGTAAAAAAATAAAATTTTTGATGAAACTTCATAAATATGATCTCCATGATGAGAAGACCATCTCCAATTTTTTTGGTCGAAAAATTCAATAAAAAAATCGTTGAGATGAAGTGATATGTAAAAAAATGGTATAAATATACATTTTCATCCGTTAAAATGTTGTGTCGGCGCCAGTCACTTTATTAATTGAATTTTTTGATGGAACTTCATGGATATGATTTCTCACTATCGAGATCATATCCATGAAGTTTCATAAAAAAATTCAATAAAAAAGTGAGTGAGATGGTCGTCAATATTTCAACGGTCGAAAATGCATATTTATACCATTTTTTTACATATCACTTCATCTTAACGTTTTTTTCATTGCATTTTTTGATGAAAAAATTTGAACATAATCTTCCCTTCATCAAAAAATTCATTTTTGTAGTATTTTAAAAAAATGGTATGTATCGGAGTCTGTACTATAAAGAGTCCTTACAGGAGAGGGCCTCTCTCTCTCTCTCTCTATGTATATATAGGTTAAACAATAAATGAGCGTAAATATTAGAATTAACGGATAAAATTATGCTAGAATGCATAAATACAAAGCGTGCTAATATACAATATTCATGACTAATCATACCTCCTAAATCAGACGTTATTAGTCCTTAGTGATGAAACAAAATGAGACCGAATCCAACATAGAGAGATAAATATAAAAATATGTACAAAGGATTAATGTCACTTTCGCAGGCGCACAGTTGCATTTAGCGAATACAACAAGCCCTTAAACATCCAGGTTATCCTAGTGGACGAGTATTGTTTCGTGAGGGTTTCCAGGATTGAAACCCGCAAACATCACATCTCCTCAAAAGTATGCCGAAACTCAACAACAAAAATGATTTCAACAAGTTATTGGCATAATGAATGAATTCACTTAAATTTCCATAATCATTAACATTATTAGAATAATTTCCTCACAACTGAAACCTTAAGTATGGGAGGAAGAGAGAGCACAAGAAAGAAATAATTTGGCAAAACTTTTATAATCCGGATAAACATTAAAGCGCGCATGACATCAAATCTCTCAGAATATTACACTCAATAAATAAACACCCTGAATGGGTTGTAACACACACGGGACATGCGGGCAAAATGAGTAAATGTAAATTGAAGTAAGGGCACACATGTCATCAATGAAAAACGCTATATATAAAATAAAAATTTGTAATCTCAATGAAAGGATAGTGTTCATCAAATGCAGTGAAATACACATTAACAGATTATCGCAATTATTATTACTTTTGAATCAAATTAACCTTAGAATCAAATAGGATTTTTATAGGCTTGTAACGTAGATTTGGGGTCAAGGTCATGAACGAGATGGAATATGTATAGATACAAAGTGTTAGGGGGAGAATATTTGTAATAATGAAAATTCATGGGCAATTTCAAAATTGGAATATAAATTCCATACAAAGAAATGGATATAACATTGGGGTATAATTATCATTATTATTCTCTAAACAACTAGATGGTTCTTTATTTTTTCAATCCCTTTCTTTTTCTATTTTTTTTTTCTCTTTTTTATCGAGAGAATAAAAGCCAAATCATATGCTTAATTGCAACCACGGGATAAAAACATCATTAAATCCAAAGAATCATTCCCAGCAATGGTATGAAGGTGTATATATGGTTATAAACTCCAATGTAAAGTAGGTTAAGGGGTTTTGGGATATGATATGAATGACTATATTTATGCTCAAATGGGGTTTACTAGGGAAAACATGTAAGGTGAGGTTAAAGTCAATATGGGTGTAATAACGAAGAGGTCCTATGATAATTTTTCTAAGATTTACGCGATTTTTGAGTCAAAATAACGTTGAAAATCATGCTGAAGTAATGCATTTCCAAATAAACTCAATTAATGAACGATCAATGAAAGAATAGTGAGATTATTGATAACTTTAACGTTTTCAAGAAGGAAAGAGTAATGTATAAACACTCACAAATGAATAAAAGTGCAAGTCTCACTTGGTGTAATTCTATACAATGCAACAAAAGATCACCGAGTTATAAAAGCCTTAAATCAAATTATTTAAACAAGAAAACTACATGTGATCATGGGTTCAAAGTTTAATTTATGAAAATTTTCATAATATAATTGATTTGAGGACTAAAGTTTAATAACTTACGAAAATCGAGCACATGCATGTAGTACCCCGTACTTTTACGTCATTTCAATTGGTGGAAATATAGTAAATAATTTATTGAATATTATTGTGCATTATTATGTGATTAAATTATATTGCAAATATTGTATTACATGAATTATTTATATTGCATGATTAGTATAATAAAAATATATTATTCAATATGCACCTATATAAATAGGTTTTGGAGTGATTTAAAAGTTTATTTAAGTGTTTTAAACATCTTAAGTTGGGCTCGGGGGATAAGTATACTCTTAGGGGAGATTTGGACCATTCCAGGTAACATTTTGGGCTTATTTAGGAGACCAAAATTGGTCCTTGTGGGGAGATACGAGATTAGGGAGTTTAATTATACTATAATCCACCCTTATTAGGTTTCCTATCCATTCCAAATTAAGCCAACCAACAACATACCTTATGGGAGAAGATAACAAGTGGGGAAAGGAGCACAAGAAGAGAACCTCAAGGGAGGAACTTTCTTTCATCTTCTAAGGTAAGAATTTTCTTGCAATTTTTTTAATAATATGTTTTTCAATTTGTAAGAATGCCTCTCATACAATTTTGGATTTTCAAACATGTTGGGGGAATTGATTTATATATGGATTTGGGTCTAGGACTGTTTAGAACTAATCGGGACTAATTATGTTTTAAAAGTTAAAGACCTTAGTGACAAACTCGAAATTGATATCATAAAATTAAGGAAATACTATTAGCATTTATGTGATAGGATTGAATTCCATTTATGTGTCAAACTAATGATTTGATAGCAGTGTTATGAGAATTTGGAATGAAAATTATGAATCTTCATTAGTTTAGAGAAGTTGTGTTTTTGTGATTAAATTCCTTGAATTCTAATGTAATCATTTTTAGATGGATTAAGAATCAACATAGATATGTTCTTTCAATTTTTTGGATTCATAGTATTTATAAGTTTGCCTTTTAAAGCTTTGAATTCGTTAATGGAAATCAAGGAAGAAAACTCGTCTTTAAAATAAGGCAACTCTAGGCTTACTGTCTGACCCGAATCGATTCGGCCTTAGAAGCAAATCGATTATATCAGGGAAAATAGATTCGTTTCCTTGAGTAGAATCGATTTGTCTCCTGGACTTGGTTCGGGTCAGAGTGGTGAAAATTTTCGTGGGATTTTTACGAGTTCATCCGAGTATGTGGGAGGTTATCCAAGTAAGGGGTGGTTGATTTAACCGAGAATTGGTATGGTTAAGCATTATGTAACAATTTTAATAATTAACTAGAGATTTAATAATAGAGAATAGGAAACTGTATTCCGAAGTTATGAGATTAAGACAAATTGGATTAATGCCTGGTAGGTGCGATAGTTTATGGGGTAACAACATAAACATTGTGTTATATATATTATATGATTTTGTGGACATACCAATGCTCATGGTGGGCCTATCGGTTGGGGATTGTGTTTGACCTCATAACAACAAACCATACGCCGGCTGTGAAGTGCTAGGGGTAGTGGAGGTCATTATACTTGATCATGCATTTAGGGGTGTCCCCTTTGTGATGAGAAGAGGTTATTTGGACCGAAGCCATTAGTTAGGTTGGGTATGGACCCATTAGTTGTGTTATTGCATATTAATCGCCCCACCATTATGTGTGTTTTGCTTAAGCCGTCAGGTGATGGATTCCACGGACTTACTAATAGAAGCACGAGCTGGACACCGAGGGTAGATGCCCTCGCATGACGTATATGTATATAAAGGTATATTTATATAATTTGGTTAAGAAAAGAACTAAAGTTGTCTAATGATATAGATAATTGTTAATGGACCTTATATTACATAAAATACATTATGGGGTGTGATTGTATTTATGTAGTGGTTAATAAGCACCTAAAAGTGTTTAGATAAAACCCCAAATAGACTGTTTTTAATTGTTAATTCTCGATAAAATCATTTTTATATGCGTACATGTCTTTATTGTAGGTCATGGCCTCTTACGGAGTTTAAAGCGTGAAATCAAGGAAAAATGCGACACATATGTGGTTAAATTAGTTAAATCCCAATCCCAGTACCTATTACCTTCCCCTTAACCGAGCCTAGACCTCCTTAATCCTGTCCCGACGCTCGTGTGTATTTAGTTTGCACCTTTTATATTTTTTTTATATTTTTATTTAGGTCGTTTATAATATTTATAATTTATTTTATATTTTATTTTGAGTCATGTATATTTTTAGGACATATTTGTGCGTATACGTGTATATATTAGAGTCCGTATCATGAATCATTTATTTTTATAATTTTTTATGTAAATATAATTAGTGAGTTTTATTTTTATTTGATTTTTAGTTTTTATTAATAGTTTGATTTAATTAATATTTTATTATTATTAGGTTAGGTTTATTAATATTATTTTATTTAAGTCTTTTATTTTTAGATTAGGAATTTAATTTTCTATGTTTAGTAGATTTTATTATAGCAATAGTTTTATTTATATTTTAATTGAGTGTTAGGTAATTTTATTTTTAGTTGAAAACTAAATGCACACACATCTTACCATACTCACACAACACCCCACAATTTCCCTCCACCATATTTTTCCTCACACCTTTACCCACTGCTCTCTTGAGAAGGAGGTAATATCGGTTAACAAGCTGTGATACCAATTTGAGAATGTGGTGTGATATCGATTGTACGTGGATTAGTAAATTTCCAATTTAAAGCTTATTTAATTAGATGTCTATTTTTAATCCAAATTAATTAAACCCTAACACATGCATCTAGGTGTATAAATCATGCCATCACAAAATAAATATAAATTGATGACACAGATTTCAGGAAAAAATTCATTTTGGGTAAAACCTTTTATTTCACTATGAAGAGGTAAATCGCAACTTACATACATAATGAAATCTACAAGGAATATTGCAAACACTCACATGGACCTCAACCTAGAGTCAACAATGGATTAATCGCAGCGAACCCTAAAAAACATGCAGCTTTATCTTCAGCCAGGAACACCCGCAAGCACTCCCAATGACACGTAGTCTTCAGCATTAAATTTTCCCTCTCTATAAGAGAAACTTCAACAAGATCGTATCTTGGGTTCCAAAATAATTCACTAAACTATTTGAATTTTTGTGAATTGAAAAAATAAATTTTTAAACCCTAAATGAAGAAGACAAAATAGTTCTGCAGTTTGCAGTTTTCGTGTATGGAAAAGACTCGGGTCTTCTTCATGAAAATTAACTCATTTAATCAGGTATTTATGACAAACTTGAGTCGACAGGGTCGCTTGAACGAAAAGTGGATGTCGCTCGAACGACATGAAATGTAGTTTGATCTAGGGGATCGTGCGACCTTCTAACGACAATATTAAAACTAAAACAATGTGATGTCGTTAGATTAAACGCTTCAAGTGAGGTTCAAACGAGGTATCACGCGAGATTCCATGTTGTTTGAAGAAGCTGTTTGAATGACTTAAAGCTGTTGTTTGAACAATATCAACGAAAAATCAATTTTATTAAAATTCCGCCTCAACACTTAGAAAAAATTCTTTTGAAGAAAAATGATGCCTCAAATATTTAAAAATATTTTGGAAAAATTATCCCAACACTTTAAATGAACCGTTAAGGGAATTAAACACAACCTTACTAAAATCTATCTCGTAGAAGATTTTCTGTTGAAGTATGTTGATATTCGGATCCGTCTTGATGCATGAATGAGCTTTGATCTTTCTTCGATCGTTGTAGCGGTATACGACATACTCATTAACGGACAATATAAATTATGTACTTAAAAATATCCCCCTATGTCTATGCCGGTACAAACTAAAAACATTTGAATTATCAAATCAAATGTCCTATACAAATCTAATACCCTCCCATGAACCCAAAACTGAAAAGGTACTAAAAATATAAGTCTTAGACTTTCTTCAAAAATCTTCATATCTCCAACTTTTCTTTGTCATCATCAGGTTGTGCAAAATAATGATATTCAACTTTTGTACCTACACTCATAAGACAAGAATCAAATAACTTCGTGACGTATCGCGTTTGAAATGAGATAAACATAAATAAAAACAAATATCAAATCTCAAACCTCCCCCATTAAATCATAATTCGTCCCCCCCTTTTTACTTGTCCAAAATAGACAAGGAAAAGAATAAATAAAAATAAGCATGGAGTGTCACGACAAGCAAAACAAATCAACTACGATCATCAAGAAAAAACTTGAAAGCATTTACCAACTATTTTTTATTTTTCAATTTTTTCTACAAAATCAAATTTACAAAAAAAAAATACACACCATGAATTTACACTAAGATAATCAAATCGTGGATACGAAATGAATGAGTGATAATATATTTAATATGTAAATCAACTCAAACACACATAACAAATGTGCACGATGAATATGGATAATCTAGCGAATGAACTTCACAATCATCCTTAGGTGTAAAAATTGTTGAATTTAAATGACATTGACTTAATCAAATCAACAAATCAAAGCCTAAAATGATTTCCATACCAATAACGTCTAAACCTATTTAATTCATTTTCAAGACTTTGTCAGGACGTGCAAACCTGTTGTTTGCATATTTCCAACCAAACTCCCTCAAATATATATTTTCTTTTCAAGTTCTTTTGAGGTTTCTAATTATTTTCTCAACTTAGAGGAATCCTATTATCCCCATTTTTGGCATATTGTTCTTTTTATTGACTTAATTTTTTCTTGGGCTCTTTTAAACGATGGCTTTCACAATTTGATTATTATTCACTCGCAGCCCTTTCCCGCGTTCACTCATTATTTTTTCATATAAAACAAATTCCTCACAGGAAACGGTTCTTACATGCACTCTTTAATTGTCAAGTTTTATCACATATGATTCGTTTTAAAGACAGGATTGAGATGGAAACACTTCGACCAATATGTGATAGACAAGTAAAATAATAAAAAAAAATCGTGCAAGTGTGCATTAAAGGAAATAATGAGTCAAACATGTAGAAAGTAATCTCAAATCTCATCTCAATTACTCCAAACATTATAAAGCACATGGATGAAATGATGTATCATCTCAAAACACTATCAAATAGTCACATAGATATGGAATCATGTTGTGACTTAGTCATCCTAAATGTCCATCCATAAATGGTGTAAACAAAATACAAAATTCTTTTTGTCTTTTTCCAAGAAAATTATCTAAATAAAATCTTCTTTGCTTTTTCATTTTTTTTTCCATATAAGAAAATCTTTTTGTATTTTTCCAAAAAATTTCAAAAACTAAATTTTTTTTTGGTTTTTTGAAAAATATATAAAAAATGGAAAATATAAATACAAACGTGGTACATACTAGCAAGCATAAAATATCATCACGAAAATCATCATATGCTAGCAAACAAGTCTAAACCCCAACCGTTAGGTGCGGTGGAGTTTTTCAAAGGTGGTGACATGCTATGAAAAATATCCATCAAATCATGTGAAGTCTTGACCAAAAACTTAACATGCTCCCTAATATGTGCAAACTCTCTCATGTAATCATCCAAAGAATCATGTGTGGGTGCATGTATCGTAGTTTGATGATGCAAAAATTTGTACAACACATTAACCAATTTAAAATAAAATTCCCTAAGGTGTCCTCTCTTTTTGCAATGGGTGCAAACATACACGAGCGTAGGAACACCTATCCTAAAACATCTAGAACGCTCTCTCCTATCGGGTAACGGATGCCTAGGTGGGTTGGGTTGAGAGACATATGGATAAATCACAAATTCGAGAACTGGCTTAGGTGTAACATAGGAAGTGGATGCATCGTCATTACCTATTACTAGGTTCTCAACATTACCCAAAGCGGGACCAAGGAGCATCTTTCTAACCTTCTTAGATTTATCCTCTATAGTGATCTTTACCTCCCGGGATCATTCTAGATCTCTCTCTAATTGGACCATACAGGCTTGGAGATCACTCTTTTCCCGACCTACGATGATCAACTGCTCACTCAAAGTAACCTTTACCTTCTCGAGTTGAATCGTCCATGCCTCAAATCCCTTCAAAACATCTCTCTCGCTTTCTCCAAATCTAACACCCTAAGACCTAACTCCTTATTCCACTTTTTCGTCTTTAAGGTCTCGGCGTACAAATCTTTGAACGCAATTTGGAGCTCGCTTTCACCTTTGATTACACACTTACTTTCACCTTCACTCTCACATTAAACACTCAAATCATCATCGGGGACTTCACGTGCACAAGTATCCTCATCGTCATGGAACAAACTTGGTGTGCTCACATGACTAGCGAAAAATTCAACACACATCCCATGTGCATATTCATCCCCAGAATCCTTCACCTCTTCCTCACTATCGTTAAGAGTGGCTGGCATGGCAATCTTCTTTCCCTTTCTCTTTAGCCTAGTGGGACACTCAAACGCCCTATGCCCCTTGCCTTCACGTTCAAAACATCTCTCTTCTTCCTCATTGTGTTTTTATTTCTCACTGATTTCTTTGGCCTCTTCTTTCTTTTTATTTTTCTAAAAAATCTTTTATTGGAAGAATTTTCTTTGGAAAATTTGAGAAAGTTTTTAAATTTTTTAGTAAGTATGGCCACATCATCAAAATCAAACTCGTCCTCAGACTCAGAATCACAAACTCTCATTTTCTTTTTATTCTCTCTCTTGGACACTTCTTCACTCTTCCTAGACTAGGCTATAAGTGAGATCCCTCTATCCTTAGGCTTGACAGTGTCAGGAAACATGTCAATTTCATGTCCGGAGGTCTCCTACCAGTTCTTTTAACTTAAGATTGCTCAAATTTCCTAAGGAATTCAAAACAGTCACTTTAGGGATAAAACGTTTAGGCAACGATCTTAAAATCTTTTTAACAACTCGTGCAATAGGAGTGTGCTCACCAAGATTGAAACTACTGTTGATAATGTCAGACAAACGTGTACAAAAGTCATCAAAATACTCAGATTCAAGCATGGTAATCATTTCAAATTGAGTAGTTGAATTTTGCAATTTAGACTCTTTAACCGTATTCGTGCCTTCATGGGTAAGTTGTAAAACATCCCATGCTTCTTTTGACGTAGTGCACGTCATGATACGTCGAAACTCATCAGGAGTGATGGCTCCAGAAATTACACTTAGCCCACGAGAATTAAAAGTGCTCCATTTAAATTCATCCTTAGTCCAGTCAGTCACATACTTAAGATTTGTGACATTTTTAGCGGTGATAGTGGGAGGAGTCCACCCTCTTTCACAAACAACCCAAACTCTCTCATCGATTACTTTTAAATGAGATTTCATGCGGGCTTTCTAATAGGCATAATTAGACACATAAAAAACTGGCAGCCTATTATATAAGTTTTCATTCGAAAACATTGCGAAATCTCAAAATCAGATTTTTCAAAAAAAATAATATCATAAAAATATTTAGAAAAAAAGTATCACTCGATAAATTAGAGTAACCTGCTCTGATACCAATTTGAGAAAGAGGTAAGATCACTTAACAAACTCTGATACCGATTTGAAAATGCGGTGTGATATCGATTGTATGTGGATTCGCAAATTTCCAATTAAAATCTTATTTAACTAAATTTCAATTTTTTATCCAAATTAATTAAACCCTAACACATGTATCTAGGTATATAAATCATGCCATTACAAAATAAAAATAAATTGTCGACACACAGATTTCATGAAAAAAACCCTTTCTGGTAAAACCCTTTATTTCACTATAAAGAGGTAAATCGCAACTTACATACACAATGAAATCTGCAATGAATATTCGTAGACACTCACATAGACCTCAACCTAGAGTCAACAATGGATCAACCGCAACGAACCCACAAGAGCACACAACTCTATCTTCAGCCAGGAACACCCGCAAGCACTCCCAATGACACGCAGTTGTCAATCATAGATTTACCCTCTCTACAAGGGAAACTTCAAGAAGATCGTATCTTGGGTTCAAAAACAATTTACCAAACTGTTGTGATTTTTGTGAATTGGAAAAACAAAGTTTTAAACCCTGAATGAAGAAGACAAAATAGTTCTATAGTTTGCAATTTTCGTGTATGGAAAAAACTCGAGCTTTCTTCAGAAAAATGACTCATTTAATTAGGTATATATTACAAACTTGATTCGGCGGGGTCGCTTTAACGACAAACGGATGTCGGTCGAATGACATGAAATGTCGTTTGATCCAGGGGATCGCGTGACCTTCTAACGACAATGTTAAAACTAAAACAATGTGATGTCGTTAGATGAAACACTTCAAGCGAGGTTCAAAGGAGGTATCACGCGAGATTCCATGTTGCTTGAAGAATTCGTTTGAACGACTTAAAGTTGTCGTTTGAACGACACAGAGATGTCGTTTGAACGACATCAATGAAAAATCATTTTTATTAAAACTTCGCCTCAACACTTAGAAAAAAATATTTGATGAAAAATAACGCCTCAAATGTTTAAAAATATTTTAGAAAAATTATCCCAACACTTTAAATGAACCGTTAAGGGACTTAAACACAACCTTATCAAAATCTATCTTGCCGAGGTTTTTCTGTTGAAGTATGTTGATATTCGGATCCGTTTTGATGCATGAATAAGATTTAATCTTTCTTCGATGGTTGTAGCGGTATACAACATAGTCTAATGTAAACAAACAATATAAAATATGTCCTTACATCTCTCCTCCTCCATAACTAAAAACCCAAATCAACTAAACTCCTAACTACCTTATACCCCCTGCCTTATATGAATTCACCTTCATATACCCAATCCCCGTACCTATTACCCTATCCCCTGACCGAGCCCAGACCCCCTAGCCTGTTCTAAAATAACCCCTAGCGTGTGTGTGTTATTTTATTTTTATTATTTTCTATATTTCCTGAGTCATTTTTATTACTTTATTTTATTTTATTTAGTGTTTTATTATTTTATGTAAATATGATATGCGTGAGTATGGTTGTGTCGTTTTTATTTCTTTTTTCTTTTTATTTTTTATGATCTTTATTTTATTTTAGTATTTTATATTATGCGTGTGTCTTTAAGTCCGCATCTGTACATATTATCGGTGTCCATTTTATGAGAATTTTAGTTATTCGTTTATTTTATTTAACTTGTTTTTAATTTTATTAGTTTATTTTATTTTATTTTGAGTCTTTTAAGTTTTATTAGATTTTAAGTTATAGTTTTATTAATTTTGTTAGTTTTATTTTTTAGTTAGGTAGTGTTATTTTTCTTTTAAGTACAAATCTAAACACACACACACACTATAACTAACTAACCTATACTCACCCACACCCTAACACACCCATCACCTACTATTCATGATCTTCTCAAAATCACCCACAAATTCTCTCTCCTCTCACATTCATTAATAAACCTTACTCCATTAACCATCAAACCTATAAACTCACCATCACCATGGTATCCATACCTGGACCCGACAACCCCTGTTCAACCGACCATAACCCCACCTGCTTCTACCTTCTACTTGCTATGAACTGCGATAAAATCGGACAACACCTACTCCATAACCTCCGACCAACTATGGCGAATACACCAAACCCAGTTGACCCCCAATCTAGTCCATACCCACGACCCACCTGCTTCTCTAAACCCATTAACCCGATTTGAACTTAAAACCCTACTGCCTTCTAAGCCAACACCCAAATAAAACCAAAAATAAAAACCAAATGCTGTAAATGCTTTTATCCTATTTCCTAAACTACCCCCAACTTACCCTCACACTCTCATTACCTCACCCTCCCACATGCACATTTACTCATTTATCCAAAATACCCTCACCCAATTATCAAATACCCAATTTACCCCTTGCCTCATTTCACCTATAAGTTATTTAAAAGGTTTAAGACAATTTAAATGGCTCCGAACAGTTTGTTTGAGAAAATCCTTTTTTTACAAAACAAATACTAACACAAGATGTGTATAAATTGTAATGAAAGAGATATTTCAATTAGGTAACCAAGTTTTGAAAAACAAAACTAAGTAAATTCTAAATCAGCATTCAATCAGAAGGGGATGAGAGGAAGATTAAACATGAAAGTACACAGGTATTTTAACGTAGTAAAACCCCACCCAATTGGGGAAACATCCACGGAGGTCTCCACACCTCAAAAAACAAAATCCACTAAAAACGAGTTATCAAGTTACAAACTATTAAACAAACTAAACAGAACTAATCTAAGTCAAGAATTTATACCAGCTACATTAATCCCGACTTCTCTGAAGGCTCTGAAGATGTTCTTGTTGTTCTCCCATCTTTGTACCTCCTCCTCTTTTTTAGCTTTACGTCGACTCCAAAGTCAGAAATCTCTCAACCAACACTATTTATTGTTGTAATGTGAAAAGTGTATTGTGGTGTTGTGCCTAACACATGCATGAACACACACACACACACTCTTATAAAGATAAATAATCCTACAATTACAGATTTCATCTAAGATGAGTTTAGGATTTTGAATCTCAATTTGTTGAAAACTTAGACTTTGATTTTTAGACAGATCGAGTGACAACCCTGCTATTTAAAAGAGCCAAGGTCCTATACACTTTCCTTTTATTTATTTACACTTCCATTTCACAAGATGTGAAATACAAACTTGAAAGTGTAAACGTCTCAAGATCTTTAAAAGTTTTGAAGCCTATTTTTCTCAAAACTTGAAACATAATATAGATTTGTTGGTAACATGTTTAGAAAGAACATTTGATTATAAAGATACCAACAAATAATGATTTCTTGAAAACAAAATCAACCTACGCAGATCTAAGTGATATATATCAGAACAAAAGTCAGATCTACGTTTTCTATGAAGCAGAAAACAAGATTCAACTACGTGATAAGTTGGAAAAGAGATTTAAGACTAGAGAGGAATGAATCTCCAAACATGAACTCTCAAACTCTCAAAGGAATTTTTTTGAGAAAATTTTGCCAGAGTTTGGTTATTTTGTACAATTTCTTTCTCTCTCTCTCTCTTAAACTCACCAAAAGTCTCAAAACGTTAACCCCAAGGCCTCTATTTATACTGGACGAAGGAAGCGTCTGGAAAATCTACCCAAAATAACGGTTGAGATTAAATCTAGCCAATCGAAGTAAATCCAAGGGCTGTAAATGTACCACACTTAAGCTCCCTCTTATTGGTCCAATTGATAAAGACAAGGGTTGAGTTAAACAACATGCAGACCATCGATTAGATTAATCCAACGGTTGATACATGATTTAAGTTATGTGAGAGGCAATAAACACAATGTAGACCGTTGTAAAGCAAACATGTGTAGGGCTCAGATGACAACTAAAACACATGTTTTTGTTGTTTTAAAAATCCAATTTTCTACCCCATAAGTTCTTTCCACTTTCGGATTCTACCCAACCAACTTTTTAGGAATAAAATGATATTACAAATTAGCCCAAAACATTTTAAAACCTTAATTTTATATGTTTTAAAAATGTTTAAAAAATCCTAAAAATTGTTTAAAAATCCCAAAAATTATTAAAAAATTATTTTAATGGGAATTAATACTCACACACCTAAAATGATATAAATGCAACAAAAATATGCAGTCCTAGGTGCAGTGTTGGTGTACTCCTTTGAGACCATTAGAGGAATTTTGATGTAGTGTCTGAGGCTCTTTGGTAAACTAGGATATGACTATAATTTTGTCACTATTTCCAAATAAGACAAGCGCTTATATAATGTAGACTCAAGTGAGTCAAAGATATAGGGTGCTTCAATATCCCCCTTTGGAAATATGAGACAAAATCTCCTTTGAGTCATCGAGGACTAGTAGGGATATAAATAATATAGAAGATCCTATTCTTATACAAAAATTCTATCTATCCCATATCCTAGAAAAAGAAAATCACATTACTCAACTAAATACAGATCAATACCCTAACAATATTCTGATATGAATGAGGTAATGATTTCCTGAAAATAAGATAGCTAAGATCAAGTATTATAGTTAATGTGAACAAAAATTTGTCCAAGTGGACTCACATTTCTCCCCCATTTTGTCTCAAATGGACAAAGGGTAGGCACAAATACTCATAAGCAAATAAAGATACAAGAAATATATATCAATGCATAAACATCAACGAGTCACATTAAGAATCTCCTACCTAAATTAGATATAGCACTACACCAAAAACACCAATTTGGCACACTTTAATATTAAAAATTTGGCACAGTTTAAAGCTGTGCCAAATTCTAGCACGATTTAATGACAATCTGGCACACTTTAAAACAATACAAAAATTTGGCACTGTTTTTAAGTGTGCCAAAATTAAGTATACTTGAATAAAATATAAATACTAAAAATTATTGACATTTCATTTGGAGCCATCTAAATTTTCATCCTCTTCGCTCTCCCGCTCACACAAAAAGACTATACGGAACTATGGCAAAATGAAAACCCATTTTAGTTCTCTCACTCTCACTATTACTCTCAACCACCGTCCCTTACTCTCCACCGGCGCCGCTGTGATGATTTTCCCCCTTCGTCAACCTCCTCCTGCCTTCATTATTGTGTTTCCCTCTTCCATCCCCCCCCTCGCAGATCTGGCCGCCGTCCTTCCCCCTTCGTTTTTTCCCCATCTCTATTAATTTCTGGAGCTGAACAAATCCTTTCCTCTTACCCTTAATCTGCTTCATCTTCATCTTACATAAAACTCCACCTCGTTCACAACTTACCCACTAGCATTCCCCTGCCCTGCCACCACCGTGAAAACATTAAACTGATTAGGGTCTTTTTTCAATACGTGGGCCCAACTGGGTTATTGGATTAGGGATGTGGATGTTTTACACTTTGAGGTTTATTAATTTTTCCTATTTAAAGTTTATACTTATTTATTTATATTATAGTTTTACACTCAATCCGTTATATATTAATTGTTACTAAAAAATTATTTTCTTTGAATGTGTAAGTTGTCGTGCAGAAGGTGTTGGAAGATGGTGGAATTCAGAAATTAAGGTGTTAGACATAATGTTATGATTGTGTAATATATAATTTTATGATCATAGAATTATTGAAATACATTGAATGGGACTGAATTAGATTGGATTGGATTAGATTGCATTTGATAAAATGGTGTATAGATTGGACTGAATCTAAATCTAAATCCAATTTGATCCAATCCAATTTTGATTAAAAATAGGCAAAAGGAATATAGCCATTTTAGGTTTTCATTTTTTTGAGTTTTGGGTAGGAGATATGTTGTATTCTGCTTATACACACCATCCCATTTTGGGATTGAAGTAATGTTTTTATTTTTTGATTTCAATCATCTCACCCATGGATTCAGTTATCAACATGGTGGATTTGCATTTGGTTGTGCACTCTTCTTACGAGGGTATTTGTTTAATTTTAATTAACTTACACCTGAAATTTAATTATTGTTTTCTTATGAGGCATCTCTACATTAGAATTCCATAAGTGCCGGGTAACACAATTAGTGTAGAATATATGATGTTTTAGTATTTCTCTGCTATTGATAGTCATAGAGTGGTTTATGATGCTTAATTATCATGGAAACTGTATTCACTAGTTGGTAGTTACCTTAGACTTGTTGACCATGGGATATCCACATGCATGTCACATGTAAATTGAACACGGTGTGAATGTGAAAATCGAATTCACTGCATTTTAAACTGCAGTAGGATCTTGCACTCGACAACAAATTCAAAACAAAGTTGTTAGCAGACAATTTTATGTCGAACTTGACTAGACAAAAATCGTCTTCATAATCATACTCGTGTCTAATACTGCAGCTGATTATTACTTGTTCATGCGATAATCCATAAGCTCATCCCCCCCTAAATGGAAAAAAAATCTTGTCATTAATATCCACTTTTCAGTCCCCCCCCCCCCCAATATAACAATCTTAAGTGCCTCTCTTATACTGAATTCTTTGCATAAGGTTTGTGTACCCTGTTAAGCTGTTATATTGTCCTGTATCGAAAAGCATAGTACTGCTGAACAATATGGATTTGCATAGAGGATGAATACGCCCTGAGGGCCCCCAATTTTAAAATTCAAAAGTAATTACACTTTGAAAACAATTTCCTTGTTAGATATGCGGAAGCGTAAGATGGTTCACAAAAACACCAAATTTTAATTTACTTCAAAATTAAAATTAAACCACAGTGAAATAAGATTAAAACACATACTTATGTTAAATTTCACTTAAACCAAGTTAATTAACCCAAGTCCTAGAAAGTTGCCTAAGTCACATTTTTTATTTAATTAAATTAGACCAAACCAAATTTTAACAAATTAAATTAAATGACTTGAATTAAATTACCGAATTAAAAAATTAGTGATTAAATTAAATCAATTTTATCTTTTTACCTAAGAATGTGTTTTAGGTGATTTTGCAAAAGATAAAATAAACAATTAATTCACTACGCCGCGATGTACGAGGAAAAACCCACAACGGGAAAAAACCTCGGACGACCCTAGACTTAAGTCCACTAAGTATGGAATTACAATTACAAGACAGTAAGACTTACACCACTCGACTCGATCCCTCTCAAGCCTCGACGCTTCTTCTTGTAAACACCTCCGTTTAGTAGACAACCTCGGAGCTCCACCGGAATCTCGACCTTCACCAATGAAACATATGTACACCATCAACCACACATGGTGTCTTTCACCACGTGAGAATGCCGCAGCAAAACGAACTTTTCTTCTTTATGGGATGTAGAAGAAAATCCAAACTTCTCTTCAAACTAATGTAGAGATAAATCGGTGCCAAATGCTCCAAGGAAAGTATATGTATATATGAACTTGGATAAACGATATGGGTGTAAAACTAAAGTGTATAATCAAATTTTCTTGAAAACTTAGACACTTTAAAACATGAACTTTTTCCTTAATCAATTTTGCTCTCAAACTCTCTCTTGGAGATAGATGTGTATGAAAAAGTTAACTTACAAACTTTGGTTCCCGCACTATAATAATCTGTCAAAAGTTAGTGGGGGTAAGGAAGTGGGAAACATGGGTAAAAACTACTAAAAATTGCCAAAAACTTTTCCCGCCTGATATCTCATTCGAACAAAATTTTCATTCGAACTAAGTCTCGTTCGAACGAGGATTTTAACGAAGTTCCAGTGTGAACTCGTGAGAAATCTCATTGGAAATCTCGTTGGAACATCCATATCGTTCTAACAACATTTCGAACGAAGTTCCAGCGGCTAATATGGGAACTCGTTGGCAAACTCGTTCGAACGACAATGTGGTTCAAACGACAAACTCGTTCGAACGACACTTCGAACGAACTTCCAGAAATTTTGAAATGTTCTATTTTTAGCCCAGAAACTTTATAAACTTATTTTAAAGTTTCATTAAAATCTTTCTCAAAATAAACAACAGTTTTAATTAAACCTACACCTATTATAAAAGCGTTCCAAGCTCTTATATATATATATATATGTAATGCATTCATACCTTGGGAGCATGGAACCACCGTTGATGAAGTAGAAACGAGGCACTTAAACTCGGCATTTTGTTGAAGCTTTATACACTTGGCCGCTACGTCTTTAAACAAACTCGTCATAAGCTTGGAGGAAGATCAATTTACTCTATCCTATGACTCAAACGTGTTTGTCCAGAATTGAGCCAAAACAACAAAGGACTCAATTGGAAATTTGTGTCCTTACAAATCTCCACCTTTGGCTATTCAGGGACAAAAACTAAACAAAAATCCTAAAGGGACGTCAAGCTCTACTAGATGAATAAAAACTCCCACCCAAAGTAAAGAATACAATGCTTGACTCAAACAACCCAAAGGATAAAAATCTTTGCCGGTGAAAGTTGCCACTTAGAAAATAATTCCCGCACACTTAAGCAAACATATTAAACGCATAGGGAATATCGAAAGATTAAATATAATTAAATAATTACTCCCCCGAAATGATTAATTCTCCCCTTTATCAATGATCAACCTAAGAAGATAGTGACTCCTACTAAGTTAAATCTCCCCCAAACTAAGATACGATTACAATAGGATTAGATACCATTTCTCCTCCTATCATTTTTTCTCCCCCTTTTTGTTCAGGAATAGATAAAGGCTAAAGAACTAAAAGTATTAACTTTTCTCCCCCAATTAAAGCATATCACCCTTAGACTAAACAAGGGATAAATAAAATGGGATAACAAGCTAAACATGCAAATGTGTAAAAGTGATGAGAACATTAAATCATATGGGCAACAAAATCACAACTAATCCAACAAATAATAACGGATACCAAATAGGATGCAAGAAATAGATACCAATATGATACATAACTATTAAGCATGTGATATCAACAAAGAATGCAATAAGATGGATACCAATTATGAATTAAAACATATATGGACTAGAAAGCAAGGCAAAGACTAAACAAAAATATCAAATATATGTATACATAATATATACCTAATAGACTCAAGTACACATATATAGATATAAACGCACAAATGACACACACAAAATATAATAGGAGTCTTTCACACTCGTAAGGCAAAAATGTCTCATATGAAAACGAAAGTGTTGGGGTGTGAACTAGTAACAATTAACTTTAGAGCCAATCACTTAAGACATGTTCAGGGAGTTCTCAATTGATTGCAAACTTCATCACATTTGAATACAACCTCATGTGACAATATAGATTGAACTCAATGAACAGGCATACACAATGCATACAAGCCTAACATGTTGATGATTCTACAAACCAATAGAGTCATGACATTGAAAACGCAACTAGGATAAACGGACATTGTGCAAACCGTTGATATACAATCCAATCTCCCTCAATAAACATTTATATTAATTTTGAATGAATATATCAATCAAATAAAGACCTTGGCAATTATTTTTCTTTTTAATGACATATTTTCTTTTAGGCCTTGGACCACGTATTTTTTTTAGGTCCAAACAAACGGTGGCTTACTATTCGCAAAGGATAAATTAATCCTTTCGGAGCCCTTCCCCTTGCACATTTATATTTATCATTTTTTATTTCTGACAAATCTCACGTGCAACGGATTTTGACATGCACTAGTCCTCCTAGGTCACATAACATGCAGATGATAAGATTGAAAGGAGAACATCTCACAAAGCTCAAATATACATATGAAGTTAAATTTCAAAAGAGCTCGTGCATGTGTGAATAGAGGCATATACAAATAAAATCTATTTAATCAACACAAAATCCAACTACTCCATGTAAGCATGGTAAAGAACATAATAAGGATTGACAGTCTAAACCAAAAGTTCTAGCCACATGGGAGCGAAAAAGATGGGATTCTAACACAAATGTATGCCACATAAAGTGTGTCAAACTAAAATACACACCAAATAAAAATCATTTCAAAATTTTCATTAAGCTCAAATTATCAAGAAATAAAAACCCAAATGAGAAACAAAAAATCTTTTTGTATTTTTCATTTAATGCAAACAAAAATGAAAGAAATAAAATACAAAAGATAAAAAAGTCATGATTTCTAGCATGAGATATGAAATAAATCAATGACTAGCAAATGACTTAGCAAGCATACAATTATCATGGGTGATAGATCATGAAACACAAAAGCTAAAGTATGCAAATAAAACTAAGACATTCAACCTTTAGATTTTGAAAGGGAGGAAGCATGTGAAAGTAAATGAGAATAAAAAACCCTATCTTGTAAAGCTACCAAGTCGTATCTCCCAACCCAAACTAATGAAGAGTGACTATCTTGGGGTGTAGGAATCTTGACTACCTTGGTCGCCTTACATTGGGATTTTCTAGAAAATCTTTTAAGATCAAAAAAATATTTCTTAATATGACCTTTTCGACCACAATGTGCACATGTAAAAACATGTCGAAAAGATTTACCTAAGGGGTGATCTCTAAAGGCTTTCCTAGGCGATTCTCCTAAAAAGTTGGTTTTGGCTTTGTGAGTTGATTCATTACAAGAATCGAAGCCTAAACCACAAGTGTCATTTTTAATTTGGACCGTTCCTAATATTTTATCTGATTTTTCCAAAAGGCACTCCAAATCAAATTTGACATTACTAGAGTCTTTTAATTTATTTTCTAATTCTAGGATGTTAGACTCTAATAAAACATTTCTCTCTTCGAACTCGAGAATCTCCTTTATCAAGGATTCCATTAAACCTCTAAGGCTATCTCTCTCGCCTTCTACATATTCTAGCTTCTCTCGAAGAGATCTCTCTCGTGTCCTAAGGTCTTCAACCAACACACTATTATCAACGACCTTGACACGTTCTTTCAAACTAGCTTCTAACTTCAAATTATCTCTTTTAATTTAATAGATTCTTCATATAATTCTTGAAAAGCATTTTGAAGTTCACTCACATTAACCTCTTCTTCATTTCCCTCTCTCTTTCTTCTCCACTCTCACTATCATCCAAAACAAGGGAATCATAAACAATGACCTTGGAAGTTCCATGTGATAAATTTTCATCTATAGATGAGTTCTTACTATCACTCACATGACTAGCCATAAAAGAGACAAAGTTGGGCTTAGTAGGGGAGTCGGGTCCCTCTTCCTTATCACTATCACTAAGGGTTGCATTATATGAAATGGGCCGCTTACCCTCTCTCCTTAGTTTAGTGGGGCACTCAGAATCCCTATGGACATAACCCTCACAACCAAAACACTTATTTGACTCGTCCCTATTTAAATTTTCATTAATAGTTTTAGGGATCCTCTTGACTTTGTCATGCCTAGATTTATCAAATTTCTTAAAATAATTTTTAAATTTATCTTTGTACAATTTAAGAAATTTTCAAAATTTTCTAGCAAACATAGCCATGTCTTCCGAGTCACTATCACTCTCGCTCTCTACTACTTGTTTTTCCTCTTTTTGGGCTTTTAAAGCAATGCCCTTTTCAATTTTCTTTTCAGTTTTAGAGGGAAACATGTCCAGTTCATAGGTTTGTAAATCACCTACAAGCTCTTCTAATTTCGTAGAGGCTAAAGTTAGTAAAGAATTTAAAACAGTCACTTTTGGAATAAATCTATTGGGTAGGGACCTTAAAATTTTCTTTACTACTCGGTTGTCGGGTATTTTCTCTCCCAAGTTAAAAGATGAATTAACACTATCTGAAAGTCTAGCATAGAATTCATCAAAAGTCTCTTTTTCGTTCATTTTGATAGTTTCAAATTGAGTGGTGAGGTTTTGGAGTTTCGAAGCTTTAACGAAACTAGTACCTTCATGAGTGAGTTGTAAAATATCCCACGCTTCTTTAGCGGTCTCACACATCATAATGCGACGGAATTCATCTGGTGTGACAGCGCTAAATAAGGCGTTTAAATCATGAGAATTAAAATTTGAAAGTTTAAATTTACCCTCACTCCATTTATCGGTCGGCTTGGGAACACGTTCATTATCTACTAAATGAGTTGGTGGAGACCACCCGTTAACTACCGATAACCAAACCCTCTCGTCGATAGATTTTAGTGCCGATTTCATACGCGCTTTCCAATACGCGTAATTAGAACCATAAAAAATAGGAAATTTAGAAAATGGAGAAAATTCCATTTTAGCCAAAAATATTTAAAGGATCTTAACAAAGTAATTTATCGTTTGTGGCCCTGATACCAATTTGAATACGCTCCGAGGGCCCCCAATTTTAAAATTCAAAAGTAATTACACTTTGAAAACAATTTCCTTGTTAGATATGCAGAAGCGTAAGATGGTTCACAAAAACACCAAATTTTAGTTTACATTAAAATTAAAATTAAACCACAGTGAAATAAGATTAAAACACACACTTATGTTAAATTTTACTTAAACCAAGTTAATTAACCCAAGTCCTAGAAAATTGCCTAAGTCACATTTTTCATTTAATTAAATTAGGCCAAACCAAATTTTAACAAATTAAATTAAATGACTTGAATTAAATTAACTAAACATTACCCAATATTAATTTGCACCAAATTAAACAAGTAGTGATTAAATTAAATCAATTTTATCTTTTTACCTAAGCATGCGTTCTAGGTGATTTTGCAAAAGATAAAATAAGTAATTAATTCACTACGCCGCGATGTACGAGAAAAAACCCACAATGGGAAAAAACCTCGGACGACCCTAGCCTTAAGTTCTCTAAGTATGGAATTACAATTACAAGACAGTAAGATTTACACCACTCGACTTGATCCCTCTCAAGCCCTGACGCTTCTTCTTGTGAACACCTCCGCTTAGTAGACAACCCTGGAGCTCCACCGGAATCTCGACCTTCACCAATGAGACATAAGTACACCATCAACCACACATGGTGTCTTTCACCACCTGAGAATTCCGCAGCAAAACGAACTCTTCTTCTTTATGGGATGTAGAAGAAAACCCAAACTTCTCTTCAAACTAATGTAGAGATAAAATGGTGCCAAACGCTCCAAGCAAAGTATATGTATATATGAACTTGGATAAACGATATGGGTGTAAAACTAAAGTGTATAATCAATTTTTCTTGAAAACTTAGACACTTTAAAACATGAAATTTTTCCTTAATCAATTTTTCTCTCAAACTCTCTCTTAGAGATAGATGTGTATGAAAAAGTTAAGTTACAAACTTTGGTTCCCGCACTATAATAATCTGTCAAAAGTTAGTGGGGTAAGGAAGTGGGAAACATGGATAAAAACTGCTAAAAACTGCCAAAAAATTTTCCCGCCTGATATCTCGTTCGAACGATATTTTCGTTCGAATGAAGTCTCGTTTGAACGAGGCTTCTAACGAAGTTCCAGTGTGAACTCGTTAGAAATCTCGTTCGAACAGCCATCTCGTTCGAACGACATTTTGAACGAAGTTCCAGTGGCCAATATGGGAACTCGTTGGCAAACTCGTTCGAACGACAATGTGGTTCGAACGACAAACTCGTTCGAACGACACTTCGAACGAACTTACAGAAATTTTTAGATATTCTATTTTTATCCCAGAAACTTTATAAACTTATTTTAAAGTTTTATTAAAATCTTTCTCAAAGTAAACAACAGTTTTAATTAAACCTACACCCATTATAAAAACGTTCCAAGCTCCTATATATATATATATTTATGTAATGCATTCATACCTTGGGAGCATGGAACCACTGTTGATGACGTAGAAACGAGGCACTTAAACTCGGCATTTTGTTGAAGCTTTATACACTTGGCCTCTACGTCTTCAAAAAAACTCGTCATAGGCTTGGAGGAAGATTAATTTACTCTATCCTATAACTCAAACGTGTTTGTCCGGAATTGAGCCAAAACAACAAAGGACTCAATTGGAAATTTGTGTCCTTACAAAGGATCAATTAAATACAAGTTGTGTCCTTGTTTTGTTACAAGTCATGATATTTTCCAAGTCCTTATCTCAAATTTTAGGCCACTATGCCATCTAAACTATAGGTTATCAAAGACAAAGTTGAAGAAGTTGAGTTTCCTGAAAAAGCTGATATTCTGATTTCTGAGCTAATGGGTAAGTTTGTTGTTCATACTGGTTTTTCTCATTCTGGTTGTTACATTTTCTATTATATCTAACATACGCATTGAATTTTAACAACCGTAAAAAAATTATTACGATGAGTGAATCTTTATATTAATAAGAAAGGTAAGCATCTTTTATCGTATAGCTAGACAACCTTTACGATGAGTGAATACATTTTCTATTCAGGATCTATGACAACCTTTTTATTATTTATATGAGGTAAGATGAATTATTAGGAACGATGCAGTTGTGGTATGTTTTTTCTAATTTCTAATTTGTGACACAAGTAAAACCTATTTATGGTGTAGGAACCCAATTAACAAGGATCGAACCAATGTGGCGGAGCTCGTGTCTGTTTTGATATCTTGCGAAAAGAGGTTTCAGAACTAGGGTCAATAACACTCCCGTAGTATGTGATTCCTCTTTCCTTTTCTCTCATCACCATTGGTCTAAACGAAAAATATGAAGGAAATAATATAGGAAAGTAACTTGTAGGAATTGATCGCGTAGTCACGGGTCTCCTGGTTTGAGAATATGATGATAATTTGCAAATATTTAGATTAGGCTTAACAACAAGCCGCTAAAGGGTGAAAACCCAAACCATCTTCGAAATGGCCCCGTAAGAGGCATGGACACCTCGCACGAGACCAATGTAACTTGTAGGAACTGATCGCATAGTCGAGGGTCTCCCAGTTTAAGAATATGATGATAATTAGAAAATATCAAGATTAGGCATAAAAACAACTCGTCAAAGAGTGAAAACCCAAACCAGCTCCCAAACAGCCCCGTAAGAGGCATAAACAACTCACACAAGACTAATGCAACTTATCGAAATTGATCGCTTAGTTGCGAGTCTCTTGGTTTGAGAATATGGCGATAATTTGGAAATATCTAGATTAGGCTTAAAAATAAGCCGTTTGAGGGTGAAAACCCAAACCAGTCGCCCAATGATCCCGTAAGAGACACGAACACCTCGCACGGGACCATTGTAACTTGTAAGAACTGAACGAATAGTTGCGGGTCTCTTGATTTGAGAATATGAAGATAATTTGAAAATATCTAGACTAGGCTTAAAAATAAGCTGTCAAAGAGTGAAAACCCAAACCAGCTCCCAAACGGCCCCGTAAGAAGCACGAACACCTCGCACGGGATCAATGTAAATTATAGGAACTGACCACGTATTCACGGGTCTCCCAAATTTGCTAGAGGAGCTTTTAAGCTGGATTATCTTGGATTTCCTTCCATTAGATCTTCTAGAAATCTTTCAGGCCTTTATGCTTAGTTTTCTCTCTAGCTTGTTCAAGCCACCCAGGTAGGGCTTTTCTACCTGTATTTTAATAAATCTCAGGACCTTGTCCTTTTAAAAAAAAAAAAAAAAAAAAAAAGAAAAAAAAAAAACGGGTCTCCCAGTTTGAGAATGTGATAATAATTTGAAAATATCTAGCCGTTTGAGGTTGAAAACCAAAACCAGCAGCTAAACGGCCCACTAAGAGGCACGAACACCTCGTATGGGACCAATGTAACTTTTAGGATCTGACCGCGTAGTCACGGGTCTCACGGTTTGAGAATATGACTATAATTTGAAAATATCTAAATTAGGCTTAAAAATAAGCAGTTAAAAGGGGGAAAATCAAAACTAGCCCCCAAACGGTCCCGTAAGAGGCACAGACACCTCCCACGGGACCAACATAACTTGTAGGAACTAACCGCGCAGTCGTGGGTCTGCTGGTTTGAGAATATGATGATAATTTCTAATTATCTAGCTTAGGCATAAAAAAGCCGTCTAAGGGTGAAATTCCAAACCATCCCCCAAACGGCCTCGAAAGAGGCACGAACGCCTCGCACGGGACCAATGTAATTTGTAGGAACTGATCGCATAGTCACGGGTCTCCCACTTTGAGAATATGACGATAATTTGAAAATATCTAGATTAGGCTTAAAAACAAGCCGTTAAAGGGTGAAAACCTAAACCAGCCCCTAAACGTCCCTAGAAGAGGGACAAACGCCTCGTATGGGACCAATGTAACTTCTAGGAACTGACCGTGTATTCACGGGTCTCCCGATTTAAGAATATGATGGTAATTTAAAAATATCTAAATTAGTCTTAAAAATAAGCACTTAAAGGGTGAAAACCTAAACCAACCCCCAAATGGCCCCATAAGAGGCATGAACACCTCGTATGGGACCAATTTAACTTGCAGGAATTGACCACGTAGTCGGGGGTCTCCCAATTTGAGAATATGATGATAATTTGGAAATATCTAGATTAGGCTTAAAAACAAGCCGTTTGAGGGTGAAAACCCAAACCAGCCCTCAAACGGCCGCGTAAGAGGCACGAACACCTCGCACGGGACCAATGTAACTTATAGGAACTGACTGCGTAGTCATGGGTCTCCCGATTTGAGAATATGATGATAGTTTGAAAAAATCTAGATTAGGCTTAAAAACAAGCAGTTAAAGGGTGAAAACCCAAAGCAACCCCCAAATGGGTCCATAAGAGGCACGAACACCTCGCACGGGACGAATATAACTTATAGACTACGCGAGTCTCTCGGTTTGAGAAAATAATGAAAATTTGGAACTATCTAGATTAGGCTTAAAAACAAGCTGTTTGAAGGCGAAAACCCAAACTAGCCCCCAAACGGTCTCGTAAGAGGCACGAACACCTCGCACGGGACTAATGTAACTTGTAGGAACTAATCGCGTAGTCGTTGGTCTTCCAACTTAAGAATATGACGATAATTTCAAAATATTTAGATTAGGCTTAAAAATATGTTGTTTGAGGGTGAAAACCCAAACCAGCACCCAAACGGCCCCGTAAGAGGCACGGACACCTCGCACGGGACCAATGTAACTTATAGGAACTGACCGCGTAGTCACGGATCTTCCGATTTGAGAATATAATGATAATTTGAAAATATTTAGACTAGGCTTAAAAATAAGCCGTTAGAGGGTGAAAACTCAAACCATCCCCCAAACGACCCTGTAACAGGCATGGACACGTCGCACGGGACCAATGTAACTTGTAGAAACTGACCGCGTAGTTGCGGGTCTACCTATTTGAGAATAAGATGATAATTAGAAAATATCTAGATTAGGCAAAAAATAACCCGTCAAAGGGTGAAAACCTAAACCAACTCCCAAACGGCCCGGTAACAGGCACGAACACCTCGCACGGGACTAATGTAACTTATAAAAAATGGTCGCTTAGTACCGAGTCTCTCGGTTTGAAAATATGATGATAATTTTGAAATATCTAGATTAGGATTAAAAACAAGCCATTTGAGGGTGAAAACCCAAACCAGCTGCCAAACCGCCCCGTAAGAGGCACGAACACCACACACGGGACCAATGTAATTTTTAAGAACTGACCGCATAGTCGCGAGTCTCTCGGTTTGAGAATGTGACGATAATTTGAAAATATCTAGACTAGGCTTAAAAATAAGCTGTCAAATGGTGAGAACCCAATCCAGCTCCTAAACGCCCCCGTAGGAGGCACGAACACCTCGAACGGGACCAATGTAACTTGTAAGAACAGACCGCGTAGTAATGGGTCTCTCAGTTTGAGAATATGATAATAATTTGAAAATATCTAGCCGTTTGAGGTTGAAAACCCAAACCAGTAGCCAAACGGCCCTGTGAGAGGCACGAACACCTCGCACTGGACCAACGTAACTTGTAGGAACTGACCGCGTAGTCACGAGTCTCCCGGTTTGATAATATGACTATAATTTGAAAATATCTAAATTAGGCTTAAAAACAAGCAGTTAAAGGGCGAAAACCAAAACGAGCCCCGTAAGAGACATGAACACCTCATATGGGACCAATGTAATTTGTAGGAACTGACCGCGTAGTCGAGGGTCTCCCGGTTTGAGAATATGATGATAATTTGAAAATATCTAGCTTAGGCTTACAAAATAAGCCGTCTAAGGGTGAAAATTCAAACCATCCCCCAAGCGGCCTTGGAAGAGGCACGAGCGCCTCTCACAGGACCAATGTAATTTGTAGAAACTGATCTCATTGTCACGGGTCTCCCGCTTTGAGAATATGACAATAATTTGAAACTATCTATATTAGGCTTAAAAAGAAGCCGTTAAAGGGTGAAAACCAAAACCAGCCCCCAAACAGCCCCAGAAGAGGCACGAATGCCTCGCGTGGGATCAATATAACTTGTAGGAACTGGCCGTGTAGTCACGGGTCTCCCGATTTGAGCATATGATGGTAATTTAAAAATATATAAATTAGGCTTAAAAATAAGCAGTTTAAGGGTGAAAACCCAAATCGGCCCCCAAATGGCCCTATAAGAGGCATGAACACCTCATATGGGACCAATGTAATATGTAGGAACTGACCGCGTAGTCGGGGGTCTCCTGGTTTGAGAATATGATGATAATTGGGGAAATATCTAAATTAGGCTTAAAAACAAGCCGTTTGAGGGTGAAAACCCAAACCAGTCCCCAAACGGCCCCGTAGGAAGCACGAACACCTTGCACGGGACCAATGTAACTTGTAGGAACTGACCGCGTAATCGCCCGATTTGAGAATATGATGATAGTTTGAAAATATCTAGATTAGGCTTAAAAATAAGCAGTTAAAGGGTGAAAACCCAAACCAACCCCCAAATGGCCCCATAAGAGGCACGAACACCTCGCACGGAACTAATGTAACTTGTAGGAACTGACCCCGTAGTCGCGGGTCTCCCGATTTGAGAAAATAACAAAAATTTGGTAATATCTAGATTAGGCTTAAAAACAAGTCGTTTGATGGTGAAAACCTAAACCATCCCCCAAACGGCCCCATAAGAGGCTCGAACACCTCGCACGGGATCGATGTAACTTGTAAGTACCGACCGCATAGTCGCGGGTCTCTCAGTTTTAGAATATGACGATAATTTGGAAATATGTAGACTAGGTTTAAAAATAAGCTGTTAAAGGGTGAAAAACCAAACCAGCTCCCAAACGACCCCGTAAAAGGCACGAATACCTCAGACGGGACCAATGTAACTTTTAGGAACTGACCACGTAGCCACGGGTCTCCCGATTTGAGCATATGATGATAATTTGAAAATATCTAAATTAGGCTTAAAAATAAGCAGTTAAATGGTGAAAACCAAAACCAACCCCCAAACGGCCCCGTTAGAGGCACGGACACCTCGCACGGGACCAACGTAACTTGTAGGAATTAAGCGTAGAGTCACGGGTCTCCTGGTTTGAGAATATAATGATAATTTGAAAATAGTTAGGTTAGGCTTAAAAACAAGCCGTCTAAGGGTGAAAATCAAAACCATCCCCGAAACTGCCTCAGAAGAGGCACGAATGCCTCGCACGGGACTAATGTAATTTGTAGGAACTGATCACGTCGTCAAGGGTCTCCCGATTTGAGAATATGATGTTAATTTGAAAATATCTAGATTAGGCTTAAAAATAAGCCGTTAAAGGGTGAAAACCCAAACCAGCCCCCAAACGACCCTAGAAAAGGCACGAACGCCTCGTACGGGACCAATGTAACTTGTAGGAACTGACTGTATACAGATCTCTCAGTTTGAGAATATGACGATAATTTCAAAATATCTAAATTAGGATTAAAAACAAGCAGTTAAAGAGTGAAAACCCAAACTAGCCCCCAAATGGCCCCATAAGAGGCATGAACACCGTCTACGGGATCAATGTAACTTGTAGGAACTGACCACGTAGTCGAGGGTGTCCTGGTTTGAGAATATAATGATAATTTGGAAATATCTAGATTAGGCTTAAAAATAAGCCGTTTGAGTATGAAAACCCAAACCAGCGCCCAAACGGCCCCGTAAGAGGCACTAACACCTCGCTCATGACCAATGTAACTTATAGGAACTGACCGCGTAGTCGCGGGTCTCCCAGTTTGAGAATATGACGATAAATTAAAAACATTTAAATTAGGCTTAAAAATAAACAATTAAAGGGCGAAAGCCATAACTTGCCCCGTAAGAGGCACGAACACCTCGCACGGGACCAATGTAAATTGTAGGAACTAACCGCGCAATTGCGAGTCTCTCGATTTGAGAATATGATGATAATTTGAAAATATCTAGGATAGGCTAAAAAACAAGCCGTCTATGGGTGAAAATCCAAACCATCCCCCAAACGGCCTCAGAAGAGGCACAAACGCCTTGCACGGGACCAATGTAATTTATAGGAACTGATTGCGTCGTCACAGGTCTTCCAGTTTGAGAATATGATGATAATTTGAAAATATATAGATTAGGCTTAAAAACAAGCTGTTAAAGGGTGAAAACCCAAACTAGCCCACAAACGGCCCTAGAAGAGGCACGAACGCCTCGCACGGGACCAATGTAACTTGTAGGAACTGACTGTGTAGTCACGGGTCTCCCGATTTGAGAATACGACAGTAATTTGAAAATATCTAAATTAGTCTTAAAAATAAGCAGTAAAAGGGTGAAAACCCAAACCAGTAGCCAAACTGCCCCGTAAGAGGCACGAACACCTCGCACGGGACCAATGTAACTTATAGGAACAACCCATGTAGTTATGGGTCTCCCGGTTTGAGAATATGATGATAATTTGAAAATATCTAGCATAGGCTTAAAAATAAGCCGTCTAAGGGTGAAAATCCAAACCATCCCCCAAATGGCCTCGGAAGAGGCACGAATGCCTCGCACAGGACCAATGTAATTTGTAGCAACTGATCGCATAGTCACGGGTCTCCCTCTTTGAGAATATGAAGATAATTTGAAAATATCTAGATTAGGCTTAAAAAGAAGCCGTTAAAGGGTGAAAACCTAAACCAGCCCCCAAACGGCCCTAGAAAAGGCAAGAATGACTTGCATGGGACCAATGTAACTTGTTAGAACTGACCGTGTAGTCACGGGTCTCCATATTTGAGAATATGACGGTAATTTAAAAATATCTGAATTAGTCTTAAAAATAAGCAGTTAAAGGGTGTGAACCCAAACCAGCCCCCAAATGGCCCCATAAGAGACATGAACACCTCATATGGGACCAATGTAATTTGTAGGAACTGACCGCGTAGTCGAGGGTCTCCCGGTTTGAGAATATGATGATAATTTGGAAATATCTAGATTAGGCTTAAAAATAAGCCGTTTGAGGGTGAAAACCCAAACTAGCCCCCAAACGGCCCCGTAAGAGGCACGAACACCTCGCACGGGACCAATATAACTTGTAGGAACTGATCGCGTAGTCGCGGGTCTCCCGATTTGAGAAAAAAACAAAAATTTGGAAATATTTAGATTAGGCTTAAAAACAAGCCGTTTGAGGGTGAAAATCCAAACCAGCCCCCAAACGGCCCCGTAAGAGGCACGAACACCTCGCATGGGACCAATGTAACTTATAGGAACTGACCGCGTAGTAGCGGGTCTCTTGGTTTGAGAATATGACGATAATTTGAAAATATTTATATTAGGCTTAAAAATAAGTCGTTTGAGGGTGAAAACCCAAACCAGCACCCAAGCAGCCCCGTTAGAGGCACGAACACCTCGCACGGGACCAATGTAACTTATAGGAACTGACAACGTAGTCGCAGATCTCCCGGTTTGAGTATATGATGATAATTTGAAAATATCTAGATTAGGCTTAAAAGTAAATCGTTAGAGGGTGAAAACTCAAACCAACCCCCAAACGACCCTGTAATAGGCACGAACACCTCGCACGGGACCAATGTAACTTGTAGGAACTAACCGCGCAGTCGCGGCACTCCCAGTTTGAGAATATGATGATAATTTGAAGATATCTAGGTTAGGCTAAAAAATAAGCCGTTAAAGGGTGAAAACCAAAACCAACCCATAAACGGCCCTAGAAGAGGCACGAACACCTCGCACGGGACGAATGTAACTTGTAGTAACTGACCGTGTAGTCACGGGTCTCCCAGTTTGCGAATATGATGGTAATTTGAAAATATCTAAATTAGGCTAAAAACAAGCATTTAAAGGGTGAAAACCAAAACCAGCCCCCAAACGGCCCTTAAAGAGGCACGAACACCTCGCACGGGACCAACATAACTTGTAGGAACTAAGCGCACAGTCGGGGGTATCCCGTTTTGATAATATGATGATAATTTGAAAATATATATCGTAGGATTAAAAATAAGCCGTCTAAAGGTGAAAATCCAAACCAGCCCCCAAACGGCCTCAAAAGAGGCACGAATGCCTCGCACGGGACCAATGTAATTAGAGGGACTAATCGCATAGTCACGGGTCTCTCTCTTTGAGAATATGACGATAATATGAAAATATCTAGATTAGGCTTAAAAAGAAGCCGTTAAAGGGTGAAAACTTAAACCAGCCCCCAAACGGCCCTAGAAGAGGCATGAACGCCTCGCATGGGACCAATGTAACTTGTAGGAACTGACTGTGTAGTCACGAATCTCCCGATTAGAGAATATGATGACAGTTTAAAAATATATAAATTAGGCTTAAAAATAAGCAATTAAAGGGTGAGAACCCAAACCAACCCCCAAATGGCCCTATAAGAGGCATGAACACCTTGTACGGGACCAATGTAACTTGTAGGAACTGACCGCGTAGTCGGGGGTCTACCGATTTGAGAATATGATGATAATTTGGAAATATCAAGATTAGGCTTAAAAATAAGCCGTTTGAGGGTGAAAACCCAAACTAGCCCCCAAACGGCCCCGTAAGAGGCACGGACACCTCGCACGGGTCCAATGTAACTTGTAGGAGCTGACCGCGTAATCGTGGGTCTCCCAATTTGAGAATATGATGATAGTTTGAAAATATCTAGATTAGGCTTAAAAACAAGCAGTTAAAGGGTGAAAACCCAAACCAGCCCCAAATGGCCCCATAAGATGCACGAAAACCTCGCACGGAACCAATGTAATTTGTAGGAACTGACCGCGTAGTCGGAGGTCTCCCGATTTGAGAAAACAACGATAATTAGAAAATATCTAGACTAGGCATAAAAATAATCCGTCAAAGGGTGAAAACCCAAACCATCTCCCAAACGGCCCTGTAAGAGGCACGGACACCTCGCACGGGACTAATGTAACTTATCAAAACTGATCGCTTATCCGTGAGTCTCCCGGTTTGAGAATATGACAATAATTTTGAAATATCTAGATTAGGATTAAAAATAAGCCATTTGAGGGTGAAAACCTAAACCAGCGGCCAAGCGGCCCTGTAAGAGGCACGAACGCCTCGTATGGGACTAATGTAACTTAAAAGAACTGACTGCATAGTCACGGGTCTCTCGATTTGAGAATATGACGATAATTTGAAAATATCTAGACTAGGCTTCAAAACAAACTGTCAAAGGGTGAAAACCCAAACTGGCTCCCAAATGGTCCCGTAAGAGGCACGGACACCTCACACGGGACCAATGTAACTTATAGGTACTGACCACGTAGTCACGGGTCTCCCGGTTTGAGAATATGACAATAATTTGAAAATATCAAGCCGTTTGAGATTGAAAACCCAAACCAGCAGCCAAACGGCTCCGTAAGAGGCACGAACACCTCGCACGGGACCAATGTAACTTATAGGAACAACCCATGTAGTTATGGGTCTCCCGGTTTGAGAATATGATGATAATTTGAAAATATCTAGCATAGGTTTAAAAATAAGCCGTCTAAGGGTGAAAATCCAAACCATCCCCCAAATGGCCTCGGAAGAGGCACGAATGCCTCGCACAGGACCAATGTAATTTGTAGCAACTGATCGTATAGTCACGGGTCTCCCTCTTTGAGAATATGAAGATAATTTGAAAATATCTAGATTAGGCTTAAAAAGAAGCCATTAAAGGGTGAAAACATAAACCAGCCCCCAAACGGCCCTAGAAAAGGCAAGAATGCCTTGCATGGGATCAATGTAACTTGTTAGAACTGACCGTGTAGTCACGGGTCTCCATATTTGAGAATATGACGGTAATTTAAAAATATCTGAATTAGTCTTAAAAATAAGTAGTTAAAGGGTGTGAACCCAAACCAGCTCCTAAATGGCCCCATAAGAGACATGAACACCTCATATGGGACCAATGTAATTTGTAGGAACTGACCGCGTAGTCGAGGGTCTCCCGGTTTGAGAATATGATGATAATTTGGAAATATCTAGATTAGGCTTAAAAATAAGCCGTTTGAGGGTGAAAACCCAAACTAGCCCCCAAACGGCCCCGTAAGAGGGAGGAACACCTCGCACGGGACCAATATAACTTGTAGGAACTGATCACGTAGTCGCGGGTCTTCCGATTTGAGAAAATAAAAAAATTTAGAAATATCTAGATTAGGCTTAAAAATAATCCGTTTGAGGGTGAAAACCCGAACCTGCCCCCAAACGGCCCCGTTAGAGGCACGAACACCTCGCACGGGACCAATGTAACTTATAGGAACTAACCGCGTAGTAGCGGGTCTCCCGATTTGACAATATGACGATAATTTGAAAATATTTATATTAGGCTTAAAAATATGTCGTTTGAGGGTGAAAACCCAAACCAGCACCCAAGCGACCCTGTAAGAGGCACGAACACCTCTCACGGGACCAAGGTAACTTATAGGAACTGACAGCGTAGTCGCGGATCTCCCGGTTTGAGAATATGATGATAATTTGAAAATATCTATATTAAGCTTAAAAATAAGTCGTTAGAGGGTGAAAACCCAAACCAAACCCCAAACGGCCCTGTAATAGGCACGAACACCTCGCACGGGACCAATGTAACTTGTAGGAACTAACCGCGCAGTCGCGGCTCTCCCAGTTTGAGAATATGATGATAATTTGAAGATATCTAGGTTAGGCTAAAAAATAAGCCGTCTATGGGTGAAAATCCAAACCATCCCCCAAACGGCCTCGAAAGAGGCACGAACGCTTCGCACGGGACCAATGTTATTGATAGGAACTGATCGCATCATCACGGGTCTCTCGGTTTGAGAATATGATGATAATTTGAAAATATCTAGATTAGGCTTAAAAATAAGCCGTTAAAGGGTGAAAACCCAAACCAGCCCATAAACGGCCCTAGAAGAGGCACGAACACCTCGCATGGGACGAATGTAACTTGTAGTAACTGACCGTGTAGTCACGGGTCTCCCAAATTGCGAATATGATGGTAATTTGAAAATATATAAATTAGGCTAAAAACAAGCAGTTAAAGGGTGAAAACCAAAACCAGCCCCCAAACGGCCCTTAAAGAGGCACGAACACCTCGCACGGGACCAATATAACTTGTAGGAACTAACCGTACAGTCGCGGGTATCCCGTTTTGAGAATATGATGATAATTTGAAGATATATATCGTAGGATTAAAAATAAGCCGTGTAAAGGTGAAAATCCAAACCAGCCCCCAAACGGCCTAAGAAGAGGCACGAACGCCTTGCACGGGACCAATGTAATTTGTAGGGACTAATCGCATAGTCACGGGTCTCTCTCTTTGAGAATATGACGATAATATGAAAATATCTAGATTAGGCTTAAAAAGAAGCCGTTAAAGGGTGAAAACCTAAGCCAGCCCCCAAACGGCCCTAGAATAGGCACGAACGCCTCGCAAGGGACCAATGTAACTTGTAGGAACTGACCGTGTAGTCATGGGTCTCCCGATTAGAGAATATGATGACAGTTTAAAAATATATAAATTAGGCTTGAAAATAAGCAATTAAAGGGTGAGAACCCAAACCAACCCCCAAATGGCCCTATAAGAGGCATGAACACCATGTACGGGACCAATGTAACTTGTAGGAACTGACCGCGTAGTCGGGGGTCTACAGATTTGAGAATATGATGATAATTTGGAAATATCAAGATTAGGCTTAAAAACAAGCCGTTTGAGGGTGAAAACCCAAACTAGCCCCCAAACGGCCCCGTAAGAGGCACGAACACCTCGCACGGGTCCAATGTAACTTGTAGGAGCTGACCGCGTAGTCGTGGATCTCCCAGTTTGAGAATATGATGATAGTTTGAAAATATCTAGATTAGGCTTAAAAACAAGCAGTTAAAGGGTGAAAACCCAAACCAGCCCCCAAATGGCCCCATAAGATGCACGAACACCTCGCACGGAACCAATGTAATTTGTAGGAACTGACCGCGTAGTCGCGGGTCTCCCGGTTTGAGAAAATAACGATTATTAGAAAATATCTAGACTAGGCATAAAAATAATCCGTCAAAGGGTGAAAACCCAAACCATCTCCCAAACGGCCCCGTAAGAGGCACGAACACCTCGCACGGGACTAATGTAACTTATCGGAACTGATCGCTTATCCGTGAATCTCCCGGTTTGAGAATATAATGATAATTTGGAAATATCTAGATTAGGATTAAAAATAAGCCGTTTGAGGGTGAAAACCTAAACCAGCGGCCAAGCGGCCCTGTAAGAGGCACGAACACCTCGTACGGGACCAATGTAACTTAAAAGAACTCACTGCATAGTCACGGGTCTCTCGATTTGAGAATATGACGATAATTTGAAAATATCTAGACTAGGCTTCAAAACAAACTGTCAAAGGGTGAAAACCCAAACTGGCTCCCAAATGGTCCTGTAAGAGGCATGAACACCTCGCACGGGACCAATGTAACTTATAGGAACTGACCATGTATTCACGGGTCTCCCGGTTTGAGAATATGACAATAATTTTAAAATATCTAGCCGTTTGAGATTGAAAACCCAAACCAGCAGCCAAACTACCCCGTAAGAGGCACGACACCTCGCACGGGACCAATGTAACTTATAGGAACAACCCATGTAGTTATGGGTCTCCCGGTTTGAGAATATGACTATAATTTGAAAATATCTAAATTTGGCTTAAAAATATGCACTTAAAGTGAGAAAACCAAAACCAGCCCCCAAACGGCCCCGTAAAAGGTACGGACACCTCGCACGGGACCAATGTAACTTATAGGAACTAACTGCGCAGTCGCGGGTCTACCGGTTTGAGAATATGATGATAATTTGAAAATATCGAGCTTAGGCTTAAAAATAAGCCGTCTAATGGTGAAAATCCAAATCATCCCCCAAACAGCCTCGGAAGAGGCACGAACGCCTCGCACGGGACCAATGTAATTTGTAGGGACTGATCGCATAGTCACGGGTCTCCCGCTTTGAGAATATGATGATAATTTGAAAATATCTAGATTAGACTTAAAAAGAAGCCGTTAAAGGGTGAAAACCTAAAGAAGCCCCCAAACGGCCCTAGAAGAGGCATGAACGCCTCGCACGGGACCAATATAACTTACAGGAACTGACCGTGTAGTCATGAGTCTCCCGATTTGAGAATATGATGGTAATTTAAAAATATCTAAATTAGGCTTAAAAATAAACAGTTAAAGGGTGAGAACCCAAATTAGCGCCCTATAAGAGGCATGAACACCTCGTACGGGATGAATGTAACTTGTAGGAACTGATCGTGTAGTCGGAGGTCTCCAGGTTTGAGAGTATGATGATAATTTGGAAATATCTAGATTAGGCTTAAAAACAAGCCGTTTGAGGGTGAAAACCCAAACTAGCCCCCAAACGGCCCCATAAGAGGCACAAACACCTCGCACGGGATCAATATAGCTTGTAGGAACTGACCGCGTAGTCGTGGGTCTCCCAATTTGAGAATATGAAGATTGTTTGAAAATATCTAGGTTAGGCTTAAAAACAAGTAGTTAAAGGGCGAAAATCCAAACCAGCCGCCAAATGGCCCCATTAGAGGCACGAACAGCTCGCACGAAACCAATGTAACTTGTAGGAACAGACCGCGTAGTCGCGGGTCTCCTGGTTTTAGAAAATAAAAAAAAATTGGAAATATCTAGATTAGGCTTAAAAAAAGCCGTTTGAGGGTGAAAACCCAAACCAACCCCCAAACGGCCCCGTTAGAGGCACGAACACCTCGCACGGGACCACTGTAAGTTCTAAGAACTGACGGCATAGTTGTGGATTTCTCGATTTGAGAATATGATGATAATTTTGAAATATTTATATTAGGCTTAAAAACAAGCTGTTAAAGGGTGAAAAACCAAACCAGCTCCCAAACAACCCCGTTAGAGGCACGAACACCTCGCACAAGGCCAATCTAACTTGTAGGAACTGACCACGTAGTCGCGGGTCTCCCAGCTTGAGAATATGATGATAATTTGGAAATATCTAGCCGTTTGAGGTTGAAAACCCAAACCAGCAGCCAAACGGCCCCGTAAGAGGCACGAACACCTCACACGGGACCAATGTAACTTGTAGGAACTGACCGCGTAGTCACGGGTCTCCCAATTTGAGAATATGATGATAATTTGAAAATATCTAAATTAGGCTTAAAAATAAACAGTTAAAGGGTGAAAACCAAAACCAGCCCCCAAACGGCCTCGTAAGAGGCACGAACACCTCGCACGGGACCAACGTAACTTGTAGGAACTAACCGCCGAGTCGCGGGTCTCCCGATTTGATAATATGATGATAATTTGAAAATATCTAGGTTAGGCTTAAAAACAAGCCGTCTAAGGGTGAAAATCCAAACCATCCCCCAAACGGCCCCGAAAGAGGTACGAACGCCTCGCACGGGATCAATGTAATTTTAGGAACTGATCGCGTTGTCACGGGTCTCCCAATTTAAGAATTTGATGATAATTTTAAAATATCTAAAGAAGGATTATAAATAAGCCGTTAAAGGGTGAAAACCCAAACTAGGCCCCAAACGTCCCTAGAAGAGGCACGATCGCCTTGCACGGGATGAATGTAACTTGTCGGAACTAACCGTGTAGTCACTGGTCTCCCAGTTTGATAATATGATGGTAATTTGAAAATATCTAAATTAGGCTTGAAAACAAGAAGTTAAAGAGTGAAAACCCAAACCGGCCCCCAAATGGCCCCATAAGAGGCACGAACACCTCGCAGATGACCAACGTAACTTCGATGTAACTTGTAGGAACTGACCGCATAATCATGGGACTCCTAGTTTGAGAATATGACAATAATTTGGAAAGATCTAGATTAGGATAAAAAATAAGCCGTTTGAGGGTTAAAACACAAACCAACCCTCAATCGGCCCCGTAAGAGGCGCGATCACCTCGCACGGGACCAATGTAACTTGTAGGAACTTAATGCATAATCGTGGGTCTACCGATTTGAGAATATGATGATTATTTGGAAATATCAAAATTAGGCTTAAAAATAAGCCGCTAAAGGGTGAAAACCCAAAACAACCCCCAAACGGCATCGTAAGAGGCACAAACACCTGGCACGGGACCAATGTAACTTGCAGGAGAAGATCGCGAAGTCGCGGGTCTCCCGATTTGAGAGCATGATGATAATTTGGAAATATCAAGATTAGGTTTAAAAACAAGCCGTTTGAGGTAAAAACCCAAACTAACCCTCAAACGGCAGTAGAAGAGACACGAACAGCTCGTACGAGACCAATGTAACTTGAAGGAACTGACCGCGTAGTCACGGGTCTACCAGTTTGAGAATATGTCGATACTTTGAAAATATCTAAATTAGGGTTAAAAATAAGCCGTTAAAGGGTGAAAACCCAAACCAACCCCTAAATGGCCCCATAAGAGGGACGAACACCTCGCACGGAACCAATGAAATTTGTAGGAACTGACTGCATAGTCACGGGTCTCCCAATTTGAGAAAATGATGATAATTTAGAAATATCTAGATTAGGCTTAAAAAGAAGACTTTTGAGGGTGAAAACCCAAACTAGCCCCGTAAGAGGCACGAACACCTCGCACGTGACGAATACAACTTGTAAGAACTGACAACGTAGTGGTGGGTCTCTCGGTTTGAGAATATGATGATAATTTGAAAATATCTAGATTTGGATTAAAAACAAGCCGTTTAAGGGTGAAAATTAAAACCAGCCCCCAAACGGCCCCAAAAGAGGTACGAACGCCTTGCACGGGACCGACGCAACTCGTAGGAACTAACCGCATAATCACGGGACTCCCAATTTTAGAATATGACAATAATTTGGAAATATCTAGATTAGGCTTAAAAATAAGCCATTTGAGAGTTAAAACACAAACCAGTCGCCAAACGGCCCCGTAAGAGGCACGAACACCTCGCACGGGACCATTGTAACTTGTAGGAACTGACCGCATAGTCGTGGGTCTCTCGGTTTGAGAATATGACGATAATTTGGAAATATCAAAATTAGGCTTAAAAATAAGCCGCTAACCAGCTCCCAAACGGCGTCGTAAGAGGCACGAACACCTGCACGGGACCAATGTAACTTATAGGAGCTGAATGCATAGTCGTGGGTCTCCCGATTTGAGAATATGATGATAACTTGGAAATATCAAGATTAGGCTAAAAATAAGCCGTTTGAGGGTGAAAACCCAAACCAACCCCCAAACGGTTGTAGAAGAGACACGAACACCTCGTACTGGACCAATGTAACTTGAAGAAACTGACTGCGTAGTCATGGGTATACCAGTTTGAGAATATGATGATACTTTGAAAATATCTAAATTAGGCTTAAAAACAAGCAGTTAAAGGCTAAAAACCCAAACCAACCCCCAAATGGCCCCATAAGAGGGACGAATACCTCACACGGAACCAATGTAACTTGTAGAAACTGACCGCGTAGTTGAGGGTCTCCTGGTTTGAGAATATGATGATAATTTGGAAATATCTAGATTAGGCTTAAAAATAAGCCGTTTGAGGGTAAAAACCCACACCAGCCCCCAAACGGCCCCGTAAGAGGCACGGACACCTCTCACCAGACCAATGTAACTTGTAAGAATTGATCGTGTAGTCACGAGCCTCTCAGTTTGAGAATATGATGATACTATGAAAATATATAGATTAGGCTTGGAAACTATCCATTGAAGGGTGGAAATCCAAATTAGCCCCCAAACGACACTGTAAGAGGCAATGACACCTCGTACAGGACCAATGTAACTCATAGGTACTAACCCTCGTAGTCACGGGCCTCTCGGCTTGAGAATATGATGATAATTTGATAATATATGGATTAGGCTAAGTAACAAGCCGTTGAATGGTGAAAACCCAAACCAGCCCCCAAACGATCCCGTAAGAAGTACTAACACCACACATGAGACCAGTGTAACTCGTAGGAACTGATCAGGTAGTCATAACTTGATTAAGATTTTCAATTTTAGAATATAATAATAATTTCAACTATTATATGTAATTTGTCAGCTTGAGTAAACTTTTTTTTTTATATAAATTACTTGTTACTAATATCGTCTCTTTTTTGTATCCTATGTTTTTGCAGGATAGCATTTTATCGTTAGCATTTATTCACATGGAATACACGAATAAGTCAGTGGTTTACAACATCAGGTTTATTTATTTAATGTCGTTAATATTCATGATTCTATGCTTTTGTGTTATGGCCGTGCAAGCTTTTGTAGTTTTATTGTTAACTTTTATGGCCGTGTGGGCTTTTGTACTTTTATTGTTATATTTTGTGGCCGTGCGGGCTTTATATTATGCAAATTTTATATTAGCAGGTTTTAGAATCTCCAGAAAATAAAGAAAACTCTGTCCAATTTGTTTTTGGTCTGTGAACTACTAAAGACTTGTAATATTTTGAAGTTTGTATGTACATTAGTTTATGAACAACATGCAAGATTTGCAATTTGTGAATTTTCTTATTTTCAAATAATTTTTTTTCTTTTATCCAAAAATTTGGCACAGTTCGAAACTGTGCCAAAAGTGTATCAAATTTTGGCACGATTTTGAACTGTGCCAAAATTTTATCAAAATGTGCTCAATCTGGAACAGTTCAAAACTGTGCCAAAAGTGTGCCAGAAATATCAAATTTAGGCTTGGTTTAAAAGTGTACCAGAAGTGTTCCTGTTTGGTCAAATCTAGCACACTTTTAAACCGTGCCAGAATAAAATGGCCATTTTGGAACACTTGATTCTTGCACAGTTCAAAACCATGCCAGATTTGATCTGGCACAATTTTAAACCGTGACAGATTCCAATTTTTGGTGTAGTGTAAGAGGTATCTTTTGTCATTGTTGAACAACCGTACCCTATATCCTCGAAGATCAATTATAAGCAAGAGTGTGAACAAATGATATATTGTGTGATGAAAAATATTTACTCAAGAAAGATCATGCCAATATATTTCCTAAAAGATTCGAATCTTATATTATCTAGAGGCTTTATGAACAAATCAGCTAATTGAAGATATGTGGGAAAATACATAATTTCCAATTCCTTAGATTCTACTAATTCATGAATAAATTCATATCGAATCTTAATGTGTTTTGTATGAGAATGTTGCACCGAATTTTTGGAAATATTAATTGCACTTTAATTATCACAATAGATATGTAACTTATCTTCAATTATGCCATAATGTTTTAAAATCTGTTTTATCCAAAGTAATTGCGAACAACAACTTACCACTGCAATGTATTCTGATTCAGTGGTGGATAATGATGTACAATTTTGTTTCTTACTAAACCATCCTACCAAATTAATGCCTATATAATAACAGGCTCCCGTCGTACTCTTACTATCATCAGAACAACCAACCCAATCAGCATCAGTGTAACCAATTACATAAGTGGATGTGTCATTTGTGTACCAAAGTCCTAAGTTGAGATTTCCTTTAAGATTTTATTATTCTCTTAACACACGATAAGTGGCTCTCTTTAAGTGCATTCTGATATCTAGCGCATACACAAAAAACATATATAATGTTAGGGCATGAGGCAGTTAGGTATAGTAAGCTTCCTAACATACTGCGATAAAGAGTGGGATCAATAGATTTCCCATGTTCATCCTTAGACATTTTTAAGTAAGTACTAATGGGTGTCCTAACATCTTTTGCATTTTCTAGGCCGAATTTCTTAACAATCTCTAAAGCATATTTGGATTGTAAAATGAATTAACCTTTCGAATTTTGTTTAACTTAAAGTCCTAGAAGGAATTGCAACTCCCCCATAAGAGACATTTGAAATTCTCCATGCATAACTTTGGAGAAATTTTCAATTTTTTTTAAAGATGTAGATCCAAAGATGATATCATCTATGTAGACTTGGGCTATAACTACAGTTTTGTCAAAATGTTTGAGAAGTAGAGTTGGAATATTTCCACCTCTCCTAAAGCCGTTATTTAATAAAAATGTTGATAATCGATCATACCAAGCACGGGGTGCTTATTTTAGACCATATAAGACCTTTTGCAATCGAAATACATGATTAAGATGGTGAGGTTCAATAAACCCTTTGGGAGGTTCTACATAAACTTCCTTAGTTAGAATACCATTAAGGAACGCAAATTTTACATCCATTTGGTAGAGAGTGAATTCAAAATGACAAGCTATTGCTAAGAGTAGACGAATAGACTCAATGCGAGTTACTGGTGCAAATGTTTCCTCAAAATCTCTTCCTTCAATCTGACAGTAGCCCTGGGCAAATAATCTATCCTTATTTCTAATGACCATCCTAGTCTCGTCTGTTTATTTTTGAAAACCCAGCGTGTGCTAATAACCTTTTTAATTTTTGGACTGGGTACAAGATATCATACATTATGAGCGACAAATTGAAGAAGTTCCTCCTGCATAACACTTATCCACAGGGAGTCACTTAGGTCTTCATTTACATTCTTTGGTTCTACGAGGGACACAAAGCATTCAAATGAGAAAAATTACGTAGCTGGGATCTTGTACAAACATGCTCAGTAAGGTTACCAACCACGCTGTCTAAGGGGTGATCTTTAGAAACCCAGTTAGGCACTTTGGGGGTCTCAGGTGGTAAGGGATCATCTATCTCTAGAGAGTCACTGTTTAAAATATTTTTAGACTCATCCACGATAGTTGGTACTATCGGTTTACTCTCAGCATTAGTGTCACTAGCAATCACATTAATGGATTCCATGATGGTTTTAGTTCGAAGATTATAAACACAATAGGCTCTATTATTGGGGGAGTAACCTAAGAAGATGGATTTATCACCTCTGGTTTTGAATTTGGACAAATGTTCTCCGTCCTTACACACATAGCAAGCACTGCCCAAGGTTCTAAAATATTTTAGGCTAGGTTTCTTGCTGTACAACAGTTCGTAAGGATTCTGTTTGGTATCTTTTCTAAGGTAGACACGATTTATGATGTGACAGGTAGTCCTAACAGTTTTTACCCAAAAATAATTAGGAAGGCTTTTGGCATGAATAATAAATCGTGCCATTTCTTGAATAGTCCTATTCTTTCTTTCAGCTATACCATTTTGCTGAGGGATTTTAGGAACGCTGAATTTGTGTTGATATCCATTGTAGGTATAATATTCACTTACTCCTAAGTCTTTAAACTCTCCACCTCGACCACTAGGGATACGATTTACTTGACTATCCTTTTCGTTCTCAATACGTAGAAGAATTTTTAGAAATCTTGAAAGGTGGCGGACTTTTTTTAAGGAAAGCTATCCAAGTAAAACGAGTAAAATCATCGACCATCACTAAGATGTAGCTATTACCACATAGACTAACCATTCTAGCAGGACCCATTAGGTCCATATGGATGAGTTCTAGAGGTTTAGAAGTCACTACATCTTTGAATTTTCTATGTGCAGACTTAACCATTTTTCCTTCTTGGCAAGACCCACAAATAATATTTGATATAGGCTTTATCTTAGGAAGACCTCTAACTATTTCATGAGAACATAATTTACCAAGGCTATCAAAATTTATGTGACCCAAGCTATTATGCCTGTAGACACCTCATTCTGTTACCCCCTAACTCTCCTTAGGTCCCTAGTACCTCCACTCATCATCGCAAACCCAGGTCATGTCCCGATCACTGACCTGGAAGCCATCGAGCACTCCCCGGCTCAATTTGACCAAAAATTAGACTCTTCGTCTCGACCGAGATTCAATTAATATTCTAAGGGCACTGAATACCCTTTCCAACGGTCCATCCCGTGCACGATTCCGGATTACCATGCGGACGAACGTCCCACTTGCGTTCGAAACCCAACCTAGAGGCCACCGGATGCTCCCGGGCTCTGTTTGACCTAAGTCAACCCTTCAGCTCGACTAAGGCTGAATGAATCTTCGAAGGTCACTGAATACCCTTTCCAACAATCCGTCCCGTGCGCGATTCCGACTTACCATGCAGACGAATGATCCGTTTGACTCCAAGAGGTCACCAAATGCTCTCGGGACCAGTTGACCAAAGTCAACTCCCCAAACTGGGACAAACTCTTTGAAATGTTGAAGTACATCTCCTAAACTTTCTAACGGTCCTCGCCATGCCCAATTCGGACTTACTATGCGGACAAACGATCCATTTGCGTCCGAATGATTCCCTGTCCAGCGGACCGACAAACGCTTCCGAGCCACATTTGACCCAAAGTCAACTCCTAAAATCGGGAGCAGTCCAAAGGACTTTCGAAGATCTCTGAAATACCTTTCCAACGGTATGCCCCATGCGCGATCCTGACCAACGGTTTGCCCTCGGCGGCCAATTTTCCAAAAAGCCTGAAGCGCACTACCAAATGGCAGGTCCCAGACCCTACCTATCGGCACCTGCCGATAGGTAGTGCCATGGAAATGCCGATCGGCAGACCACTCGGCCAATAAAAGGAGGCCTTGGCCTCATTTTCAAGGGGAGCTCAGATGAGAAGCAAATCACTCTCAGCAAACCCCCAGAAATCTCTCTCGAAGGCAGCGTGATTTCAACTTCCAAATCCCTTTTTCACTTCCACTTTTCATCATCCCTTTCATCAAAATTTATGAATTAACCACTCTCCATCATCATCCAAGTGCAAGGGCTGCTTTTCAACATTCAAGATCAAGCTCAAGGTCTCCAAGAAGGTCCATCTTTCTCACCTTTCTCTTTAAATCTTCTTAAATTTGCAATAACTTATTTTATTACTTAAGCACTTTTATTATCTTATATCACATATCGTAACATACTTTTTATCTAGTATTATTGCACATCTCCTATTTTCATATAAATAAAACCCAAAAAAATAAGAAAAAGAGGGTTTGCTCATAAATTCCAAATAGGGGTTCCCACACTTTTTCCACACTTTTATCACAACTAAAACACTTTTTCTACACACACACACACACACACACACACACACTTACAAATAAGAGATTTCTCCATTTGGATTTATGGGTTAAACCCCACCCCTCATTTTGTATGCGAACTACGTGGACTTTGATGCCTTTATAGGCTACGTAGGCGTCTCGGGGTAAAACCCGAGACTCGAGTCCTTTTCTCACTTTTTCTCTTATTTTCCATCTTCTCTTTATCTCATTTTCCATTATATTCTATATACTTGTTCTTAGTAACGTATTACTCCATATGCATTATCGTTCCCTTATAACGATCAACGTAGGGGTAATCGCCTAAATCCTATTTTCTACATTAATCTCACATTCCTATGGATGACTCGCTTTATCTTTTCCATGATACAAGTCGAGGACTCCTACCTCCATTCTATATAGACACATGCACACATATCATGAGGGGAAACATAAAGGAAAATAGCAAATATTCATGAGAAACCGAAAGGGCGGAATGGCGACTCTGAATCTCTCTACATTTTCTTTTGTCTGTTTTGAGTAAAATAGACTGGCGACTCTGAATCTCTCTACATTTTCACACCTCACAAATCGATGCCGGCCGAAGCGCTCTCCCGAGAGAGGGGATGCGCGGGACCCGAAGGATCCTTTCTCCCTCCGCGACGGGGATCGGGGATGGCCACAATGCCAAATCTCATTGTCATCCATTCTGGAAATGTTACAAACCTCGTTACTTTGATTAATTGTGTAACAGTTATCTGGATTACGAAGGCCTGTAATAATGCAGTCACTATTTTCATTTAAAATTTTGCAATTACTCTTTGAAAATGTGACAATATGGTTAGAGTCACAAAGTTGTGATATACGAAGTAAATTTTCTTTTAGACCTTTTATTGGAAGTACATATTCTAAAGTAGGTAACCCTTTTTCTTGAAGTTTCCTTTTACCGATGATCTGGGATGATACCCCAGCTCCAAACAAAACTTTTCCTCCAAAGAAGCTAGTTTTATTTGAAAGTTGGGTATCATCCCCAGTCATGTGTTTAGAACATCCTGAATCTAAATACCATCCAGGTGCTGTGTGCTCAGCTTTTAAAGCACTGATCACGATATTACATTTCACCTGGGGTATTAATTCATCCTTTCTAACCCAAATTGCTCTGGTTTTTAAACGTTTGCGCTGATTAGCTCAAATAAGGTAAAATTTACGAGCATTATCCTTCTCTTTAAAATATTTATGCGCAAATTGATTTTTCTCATATTTCTGAGCATTTGGTGAATCTAGGGTTTCCTCTTGTTGATGATGTTTTAGTACTAGATCTTTTCTTCCTATTACGATAGTTAGAGTTCTTATCTGGTTACCTAGGAAGAAAATAATTATTTCTTCCTTTTCTAGAGTAGTTGAAGTTATGATAGACATGTGAACTAAAGATCGATTTATATAGACATTTAGAAAAACATCCATCAACAGAATGTCCATAGACATCGCAATATGAGCAATAAAGATGGCTCGTAGGAGGTGTATCCTAGGAAAGATGTTAAACATTGATTTTACTAATGGTTGGACTCTAGCTTTGTTTCTATGGGGCATAAGTTGTTAAGATGATCCGTATTTCTTTATGGGAGGAAAAACATATTTAGCCTTATGTTAAACATTAAGCTTAGAATTACTGGCCTCACCAATGTATATCTTTTGTTATTTCAAATCAAAATCATTTTTCAAGGCTTGAAAGTCTGGACAAGTTTCAATAGGTCTTTTTCAACAGGACACAAACTTAACAGTTTAAAGATTTTTAGTTTGTTTGTTAGTACTAGGGAAAAATCCTATTCTAGTTTTGTCATCAGAATTGGTTTTACTTTCATCAACAAAGTCTTTAAAACAGTTTGAGTTATTTTCAAATTTTGCAAATTGTTTGAAGACTATTAATGCCTTTTCTTTAGTTTGTTCCAATTCTAACAACGTCCCTTTATATTTCTTTTCTAAAATTTCATTTGATTCAGATAGTTCTTTGATTTTTTGAGCAAAAATCTTAGTCTCATTCTCATGATCTAGACATTGAGAGGTGTACTCTTCAGCATTTTGTTTGATCATTTGTCTTAGGGATTCTATTTTCTAGGTAATGTCCTTGACTACTTTTTTAAGTTTAGTACTCATCTGGAGGGTTTTCGTGTATAGTATGTGAATATCTAGGAGGTCCTCATTTTCGGAGTCACTAAGTTTATAGTGTGAAGTGTCCCCTAGTGATTCATTTTTATGACTCACGCACACACATTTACATTGTCAATTGAATGTTCCCTTTGACTCAAACACACGACATTAGGACTACTAGTAGTGTTCTCAAGTAACAAAATAGATAAACCATTAGGAACAGTATCATTCAGCATATCACCATTAGAGATACTACTATCAGATTCAGTACTAGTCATAGGCTTATTAGTGTAAATGATTTTGGCAAAGAATAACATACAAGGGTCAAAAAAATTAAATGATCGAGGCTCATCATTTTATAATTCAATTAAGTCATACCAGGCCTTGCACAAATTAGCCCTATTTTTTTGTTATTTCTATTCAAATTGACTCTACAATCATTTTCCATATGTCCTAATTTCCCACATCTAAAACACTCAACATTTTTAGGTATTTTCCAGGTTTGTTTTAGTTATGAATCTGGTGTTTGTCCTGTCTTTTCTCATGAGGCCTATTATGAGAGAACTTTGAATAAGGAGGTTTTCCTTGTCTGTTTTCAAGTTTGTAAGGACGCAAATTTCCAATTGAGTCCTTTGTAGTTTTGGCTCTATTCCGGACAAAAACGTTTAAGTCATAGGATAGAGTATATTGATCATCTTTCAAGCCTATGACATGTTTGTTGAAGACGTAGAGGCCAAGTGTATAAAGCTTCATCAAAATGATGAGTTTAAGTGCCTCGTTTCCACGTCATCAATAGTGGTTCCATGCTCCTAAGGTATGAATGCATTACATATATATGTATAGGAGCTTGGAACGGTTTATACTGGGTGTTAGGTTTTTAAAACTGTGTTTTGGTTTCAGAATGTTTTCTATTAAAACTTATATATAAAGTATATAAAAGTTTCTGGGCTTTAAAAGAATTTTTGAACATTCTGTGAGTTCATTCGAAGTGTCGTTCTAACGAAATTGTCGTTCGAAGCACAAGTCGTTCAAACGAGAGTGCCAACGACTTCCCATTATGGCATACTAGAACTTCGTTCGAAATGTCGTTCGAACGAGATGGCCGTTCTAACGAGATTTCTAATGAGCTTCTAACGAGTTCATATTGGAACTTCGTTAGAAGAATCATTCGAACGAGAATGTCGTTCGAACGAGATTTGGCGGGAACAGGTTTTTTGGCAGTTTTAAGCAGTTTTTCCCACTTTCCCACTTGTTTTACCCCACTATCTTTTTGCTGAATATCTATGTGCAGGAATAACTTTTTCTAACTTAACTTTTCATATCCTACCAACCTCTAGAGAGTGTTTGAGAGAAAAATTATTTTAGGGAAAAGTTCATTGTTTTAAAGTGTCAATTTTCAAGGGAAAATCATTATACACTTTAATTTACACCCATAGTTTAGTTTATCCAAGTTCATATATATATATATATATATATACATCTTGCTTGGAGTTTTGGCACCTTTTTTCTCTACACCATTGAAGAAGAGAAGTTTGGGTTTGCTTCTAAATCCCACAAAGAAGAAGAGGTTTTCGTGATTTACCCACTTGGAGAAAGGCTCCTAGTTCGACTGACGGTGACCACATAAAGTCTGATCGGTGGATTCTGAGACCGCGGTAGAGCTCCGGGGTTATTCCCTAAGTGGAGGTGTTTACAAGAAGGAGCGTCGAGGATTGAGAGGGATCGAGTCGTGTGATGTAAGTCTTTTGTATTGTAATTGTAAATTCCATACTTAGTGGATTTGAGGCTAGGGGCGTCCGAGATTATTTCCTGTTGTGGGTTTTTCCTTGTACATCGTGGCGTAGTGTGATTGATTTATTTTTATCTTGCATAATAGCTTAGAACTCATGCTTAGGATAATTCAAGATAAAAATGGTTTTAATTTTCACACTTAACTTAATTGGTTGCTAATTAAATTTGGGTAATTGTTTATTTAAGTCAAGTCTATTGTTAAAACTGGTTTGGCCTAATTTGGAATAATGATAAATATGACTTTGGCAAATTTCTAGGACCTGGACTAATTAATTGTGTTTAAGTGAAATTTGAATTGTGTGTGTATTCCATCTCATTTCACTTGTGTTTAATTTTAATTTGAAAGAAGAAATTAAAATTTGGTATTCGTTTGTTTTGTGAACCATCTTACGCTTCTGCATCATCAAGGAAATTGATTTTATAGAATTAGTTTATTTTAGCTTTACAAAGTTTATTTTTAAATTTCAAAATTTTCTTAAACTGTTTAGACATTAAGGCAACGTGATTATCCAAATTATCTAAATTATAGTCCTCATCAGAATCTAAGTCAATATCAGTCAATTGAACTCAGGTTTGGTCTACTTAGAGGAAAAGACAAGATTAGAGCTGGACTGTTTCTTTTGGGACTAAGTTAATTGTTTCTTAAACTCCAATTCCATTTCCATTGTTCTTATCTTGCTACTGAGGAGTTTAGGTGTTAAATTCGGGTCATCCATCTCCTTAATGGCATATCGTCTGTTATCAAATTATTGTTTAAGTGACCTTCGAATTTTAGAAATAATTTCCTTCCTATTATAGATTATTCCATTAGCATGCAACTTAGTCACTATGTTTGTTGATCTAATATAGAAGTCATCAAAAGACTCGATCTCAGTCATGACCAAAGTGTTGTACTGCTGGATTAACATTTGGGTTTTAGTAGCTTTAACACGTGTGTCTCCTTCATGTGCAGTCACTAGAGTGTCCCATGATTATTTAGAGGTAGTAAAGAAATATATCCTCTTGAATTTGTGTTCATTGATAGACATGAATATGACATTTTTCCTTTATTATTATTATTATTATTATTATTATTATTATTATTATTATTATTATTATTATTATTATTATTATTATTATTATTATTATTATTATTATTATTATTATTATTATTATTATTATTAAGGGAGGTATGTTTCTCTTCTTTGGTGAATTCACTTAGCAGCTTCCTAATCCTCACAGTACTTGCTTCTGCGATTGGTTTAGTAGGAAAAGTATATCCATTTTCAATAGTATCCCAGACATCGTCTCCCAGCATACCTTGGATGAAAGCAAGCATCCTCACTTTCCAGTAAGGGAAGTTGGTTCCATCAAAGAGTGGGGGTTTGGATAGGTTTCCTAATCTATCAAATTTCTCATCCATTGTTTTGTTTTGAAAAAAAATAATTTCAGAAACTTAGGATCAAAAGATTTTATAAAACCAAAGCTCTGATACCGATAGAAAAATATAATGCCACTTAAGTTGTTAAAAGGTTTAAGACAGTTTAAATGGCTCCGAATAGTTTGTTTGAGAGACTCCTTTTTTTTGCAAAACAAATACTAACACAAGATGTGTATAAAATTGTTATGAACGACATATTTCAGTTAGGTGACCAAGTTTTGAAAAACAAAACTAAGTAAATTCTAAATCATCACGCAATCAAAAGGGGATGAGAAGAAGATTAAACATGCAAGTACACAAGTATTTTAGCGTGAAAAACCCCCACCCAATTGGAGAAACATCCACGGAGGTCTCTACACCTCAAAAAACAAAATCCACTAAAAATGAGTTAATAGGTTACAAACTATTTAACAAACTAAACACACAAACATACCTAATCTAAATCAAGAGTTTATACCAGCTCCATTAATTATGACTTCTCTGAAGGCTCTGAAGATGTTCTTGTTGTTCTCCCATCTTTGTACCTCCTCCTCTTTGTTAACTTTACGTTGACTCTAAAGTTAGAAATCTCTCAACCAACACTGTTTTAGTGTTGTAATGTGAAAAGTGTATTGTGGTTTTATGCCTAACACATGCATGAACACACACACACACACACACATACACATACTTACACTTATATAGACAAATAATCCTAAAGAATATAGATTTCGTCTAATATGAGTGTAGGATTCTGAATCTCAGTTTGTTGAAAACTTAAACTTCTGATTTTTTGAAAGATCGAGTGACAACCTTGCTATTTAAAAGAGCCAAGGTTCTATGCACTTTTGTTTTATTTATTTACACTTCTATTTCACAAAATGTGAAATACGAATTTGAAAGTGTAAACGTCATAAGATCTTTAAATGTTTTGAAGTCTGTTTTTCTAAAAGCTTGAAACAGAATATGAATTTGTTGGCAACAAGTTTAAAAAGAACATTTGAGTATAAAGATACCAACAAATAATGATTTCTTGACAAAGAAATCAACCTACGCAGATCTAAGTGAGATATATCACAACAAAAGTCAAATCTATGTTTTCTATGAAACATAAAACAAGATCCAACTACGTGACAAGTTAGAAAAGAGATTTAAGACTAGAGAGGAATGAATATCCAAATAGGACCAACTCTTAAACTCTCAAAGGAATTTTTCTGAGAAACTTTTGCTAGAGTTTGGCTGTGTTTTACAATCTCTCTCTCTCTCTCTCTCTCTCTCTCTCTCTCCAAAAGTCTCAAAATGTTAATGCCAAGGCCTATATTTATACTAGACGATGGAAGGGTTTGGAAACTATACCCAAAACAATGGCTGAGATTAAGTCTAGCCAATCGAAGTAAATCCAAGGGATGTAAACGCACCGCACTTAAGCTCTCTCTTATTGGTGAAATTGATAAAGACGAGGATTGAGTTAAACAACATGCAGACCATCAATTAGATTAATCCAATGGTTGATATGCGATCTGAGTTATACGAGAGGCAACAAACACAATATAGACTATTGTAAAGCAAACACGTGTAGTTTTTTTGTTGTTTTAAAAATCCAATTTTCTACCCGATAAGTTCTTGCCTCTTTCGGATTCTACCCAACCAACCTTTTAGGAATAAAATGATATTACAAATTAGCCCAAAACATTTTAAAACCTTAATTTTAAATGTTTTAAAAATGTTTAAAAAAATCCTAAAAATTGTTTAAAAATACCAAAAATTATTAAAAATTATTTTAATGGGAACTAATACTCACACACATAAAATGACATAAATGAAACAAAAAAAATGCAGTCTTAGGTGCAGTTTTGGTGTACTACCTTTGATACCATTAGAGGAATTTTCATGTAGTGTTTGAGGCTCTTTGGTAGACTAGGATATGACTCTAATTTTGCTAGGATTTTCAAACTAGACAAGAACCTATATAATGTAGACTCAAGTGAGTCAAAGATATAGGGTGCTTGAATAGGGATATCCATTTTAGTTTTAAACTTGGGATAAATATTCTCTATACCTTTATAGAGAGTATTTCCTTTTTAGCAAATATTTCAATATACAAAGATGGAGTAGAATTTATCTCTTTTGGAAGTAAATTCTTCTCCATCACTTTATGAAGAGTATTTGCATTTTTAGTAAATATCTCAATATAAAGTGACGGTGTAGAGTGTATTCTTTGGATGAATTATAATTTATAATTTTATAATGAGAGGATTTGTAATTTTTAGCAAATTTATCTCATTATTTAAGAGTCCATTATGAATTCATCCATTATATATATTGTAAATATATATTTTTTTATTTTGTAGTTTTTATTTAAAAAATATATTAGTTAGTGATTGTAATTGAGAGAATTTTGGATTGTGATTGAAGAGTTCATTCCAATTCAAGGCTAAAATGGGTTTGATCTATTCATCTTTAATTACTCTTGTTTTAATCCTTGCATGCTTTCATTTTTTTAATCTATGTCTTAGATGATGATTATGAAGGGCTAATCTTCCATTCAAGGGATGAATTAAAGTCCTCATGGGTCCAGTTTAGTTAGTTTACTCATTAACATAATTTTGTGAATTTTTCTAATCTCAAATTTCTCTTATTATATTTTACATCTTAGTTAATACTTTAAAAATTAACATAGTTAGTTAATTAATAATCCCTTGAAAAATCATAAAAAAAATAATATGTAAATGATTTTACATTTTTATCTTCACATATTTTGTTCTTCACACATGAAAGGTGGATTGATACCCTTACTTATTCTATGCATATTTTTAGTGTGTTTGTAGATTGAAGGGATTTTGACTGAAAAAGGATTTGGAACAATGATTACAGTTATAATTCATGTTTCTTTTCCATCAATGGTAGTATCATGGGGGTTAGTCCTTGTGACTAAGATCGTATATTTGTCAATAGTGACATTCCAATTACTACGACAGTTAGCCATTTTTAGTTAGTATGTTAGTGTGTAGACCATTTATCGTGTAATGGCTTGGGTTGGGAATTCACATAGTATTGCACTTAGGAGAGCGCTGAGATACTTATTGCACATGAGAGCCGATGGGTGACATGTATTGCGGATTAACAATATTATTATCTATTGGTTTTGAAAGTAAATTCTTGTAACTTTAGGGCTCTAACCCAAATTATCAAAATTATTTTCCTAGTTTTCCAAGACAAGATCAACAAGGTTGACAAAGGATAAGAGTTGCAATTTCTGTTGCTTGGAAGATTCAACTATTTGATTCTAGTTTAGTTTCTACTTCTTTTTCCATTTCAGTCATTTTATTCCATAGATTGTATGGGAATAAGACCGAGACTTATTTATTCTAGCTGGTTTATTTTTAGTCGTGTTAGACAAATATTTTATGTCAGTTAGAGTTGGGACTTATATATTTGTTCAGTTTATTATTTCACTTCATTATGGTATGCATGGATGTTTTCATTTAAAAATATTTTATTCTATGGGTATGCGTGGATCTTTTGCTTTAAAAATATTTTATCCTACGATTTGATGCTAATAATGATATAAATTGTTAGATAATCCCATTCTTGGTGTATTTTGTCTGGCCAACCTTTATGTGGAAAGTGGGGTTCCGAGCATCCAGAATCTAGTGCCCTTAAGGTCGGTGTTGCGCTCATTACGTTTTGCGTTGCATTTTTTTTTGATATATTGATCCCTATGTCTAGGAATCATTGTACTCTTTATGATATATTACTAATATAAACCTTATTTGCTTTCAGATGGAAACCACTGGATGAGATAGACCATGACATGCTACTAACGAGGTTGCCCAGGACAGGGATCAGCAGGAGACGCAGCCACATTTGAGGTCTATCAAGTAGGAGAAATGTACTGTAGTAGAATATAAGGATGAGTTCATCGCATTATCACTGTTTGCCACATTTGAGGTGAACATAGAGGAGGCGAAAATGAAAAGATTTATGATGGGGTTAGTTTGGCACATCAGGAAATCCCTATTGGGAAACTCAACTTTTACTACCTATACTCAAATGGTGAATGCCTCACTATAGTATTGTCAATATCAACGGTCATTATAGAAGAGTGAGGGCGAGAAGAAGGCCACTTAAAATTTGTCGAACCACCAAGGCAAGACAGGTGGGAACAGTAATCAAGGATCCAATATTTTAAGGGATCCCAAACAGGAGATCAGTTCAAGAAGCACAGGGGTTTCATTGATCTGAATAAATAAGGCCAGGGAGATCAGTAGACGAGCCATCAGGACCAGCGGTAGTAAGGTCGCAGCTAGTAGGGCTAATAGGGGCAACCACATGATATACACCAATTTTAGGGATGCTGTTTCACCTGTGGAGCAACAGGGCACATGACCATGGGAATTGTGGGGTACATGAGTAGGGAGGTCGGTGTGGATATCAGGCTCCTCAAGGTCTGTGTTAGCAGTTTCCATCCTTTCCAGTTATTGCAGTGCCAACACTACCATCACTATCCACCCACCTCAGGGGAAACAACAGCAACTATAGTATGGGAGTGTGTATCACGTCGCACCTAGAAAGGGACTAGAACCATCACAAGTAATGGAGGGTATGTTCCATATCTTTGGATATATAAGGTGCATTTTATTCGATACTGGTGTATCGCAGTCATTTGTTAGTACTACTTTTCCTCAACCATCAAGGATAGTAGACTTAGCGTTTGATATAGTACTTCACATCGACTCACCCGTGAGTAGCGGGTCACCTATACGTTCCGTGTGCAGAGGTATATGAATAGACATTAAGAGACTTGGGTTTGTGCCAGACTTACTTGTTTAAGATATGTTTGAGTGTGAATTATTATGGGAGGTCCATCACCTTTACCATTCTAGAGAAAGATATGTACTTGGAATGAGATGTCGCGCCCAGAGAAAGGGTCGAGCACGCATTTATACTGCAATAAGGAGGAGATTTATGAGGAGGTCATTATTTCTATATATTACATTGAAGTTCTTAGGGTGTTCTTAGATATGTTTCGAGATATTCCTCCTCCAAATGAATCCCTGACCCACAAGTTATTGAATTTGGTCCCTAAGCTCTCATATCTCTAAAAGAGATATTCCAGGTCTGCCATCGAGTAGGGAGATCTAGTTTGTAATCGATTTGATTCCAAGTACAAGTCTATTGCCCACGCACCATATTGCATGTCTCTTTTAGAGATATGAGAGCTTAGGGACCAAATTCAATAACTTGTGGGTCAGGGATTCATTTGGAGGAGCACTTTCCCTTAGGGGTGCTTGAGTCCTATTCATGAAAAAGAAGGACAAACTGTTGAGATTTTGTATCAATTTAAGAGTGTTGAATAAGGTCACTATACTAAATAAGTACCCATTGCACCATATTGGTTCTCTGTTCGACCAGTGGAGGGGTGCTTCACACTTCTATAAGATTTATTTGAGGTCAGGGTACTATCAGTTAATGATTTAGGATCAATGTGTTTCAAAAACAACATTTTTTGATGAGATATGGGTCTTACGAGTTCATGGTTATGCCTTTCGGTCTAACAAATGCACCAAAAATATTTATGGACCTGATGAACATGGTGTTTAGGGACTTTTTAGATCTGTTTGTCATTATGTTCATGGATGATATATTAATGTATCCTCGGACTGCAGATGAGCATGCATAACACTTGCGGATAGTCTTACAAACATTACGAGACAATCAACTCTATGTTAAGTTAGAGAAATACTGATTTTAGTTGAAGAAGGTTCAGTTCTTGGGCTATGTTGTATCTGAGGTCGGGATATCCGTGGATCCGGGGAAGGTTTCAACGGTGATGGAGTGGGTATAACCCACTACATCTACAGAGGTGTACATTTTTCTGGGTTTGGCAGGGTATTATCGTTGGTTTATTCAGGGGTTCTTGAAGATAGCTAAGCCTCTAAAGAATTTTACTCAAAAGGGTGTACCATTTGTTTAGGATGATGCATGTTAGAAGGCTTTTGATGAGTTGAAGGTCAAGTTAACTTCAGCTCTGGTGCTCGCCTTACCTCACGGGGGAATAAACTATAAAGTCTTTACTCATGCGCCCTTACGTGAACTTGGAGGTGTCTTGATGCAAGAGGAGAGGCCAATAGCTTATGATCACCAAAATATTCAGCCTCATAAAGGTAATTACCCCACCCACGATCTGGAGTTGGCATCTGTAGTGTTTGCACTACGTATTTGGAGACAATATCTTTGGGGAAAATATTCCAGTTGTTTATGGAACAAAAAATTTCATAGTAATTTTTCACATAGAGAAAGTTGAACATGAGATAGCATTCATGGCTTGAGTTTGTGAAAGACTATCAGTTTGATATTTAATATCATCAGGGCAAGGAAAATGTAGTGTCATATGCCTTGAGCCGTAAATCGACAGTTGAGCTAGCAGCGGTATGGAAGGAAAAGTGGAGTTCTCTTTGCACAGACAATGAGCTGGCATATACCTTTATAGTATTTCTTACCATCGCACATGAAATCATCATTAGGGTCATGAAGGTGCAGGTGGGAGATTTTTTTTGTCCAGAGAAGGTCAATCAGTTATTAGCAGAGGGAGCATAACATTATTCAATTAGTTCTGATGGAGGATTATGATTCTACAGTAGGTTAGTAGTTCCAGAAAGCGAGGAATTACGATGAGCAGTTATGAAGGAGACACACGTGTCACATTTTTCAGTACAACTCGATGGGGATAAGATGTATATAAAGTTATATTTGTATAATTTGATTAAGAAAAGAACTAAAGTTGTCTAATGATATAGATAATTGTTAATGGACCCTATGCTACATAAAATACAATATGGGGTGTGATTGTATTTCTGTGGGGTTAGTATCGTGGGGGTTAGTCCTTGTGACTGAGATCACATATGTGTTAATAGTGGCATTCCAATTACTACGATGGTTAGTTGTTGTTAGCTCGTATGGTAGTGTGTAGACCATTTATCATGTTATGGCTTGGGTTGGGAATATATATAGTATTGCAGTTATAAGAGGATTGATATACTTATTGCATGTGAGATCCGATGGGTGGAATGTATTGCGAATGAACTTCATTATTTTCTAATGGTTTTTAAAGTTAATTCTTACAACTTTAAGGCTTTGGCCCAAATTATCAAAAATATTTTCTCGAATTTCCTAGAAAGGATCAACAGGGTTGACAGAGGATCATACTTGAAGTTTTAGTTGATTAAAGTATTCAACTATTTGATTCTAGTTTAGGTTGCTACTCCCTTTTCCATTCCAGACATTTACATTTCAGATATTGTATGGACATAAGCTCGAGACTTATTCGTTTCAATCGGTTTATTTGTAATCGTGTTAGACAGACGTTTTATGTTAGTTAGAGTTGGGACTTATGTATTTGTTCAGTTTATTATTTCACTTCATTATGGCATGCATAGTTGTTTTAATTTAATTTTTTTTATTCTATAGGTATGAGTGGATGTTTTAATTTAAAAATCTTTTATTCTACGGTTTGATGTTAAGAATGATATAAATTATTAGATAAGCCTTATTCTCAACGTATTATGTCTGGCCAACAGTTACATGGAAAATGGGTGTTGTTACAATATATCATTGAATTATCTATTGGATGAGGCATTTATTTGAATTATCATCGCAAAAAAAGGCATAAGTCCCAACAAAGGGGAAAAAAGAAAGAAAATATTTTTGAATATTTTTAAATTTTTACAAAAAAGGTATGCTTGGGAAGAACATATAATCAACCAATAAACTAACATACAACGGGAAGCATATCCTACATCCCTAACTTAAACGTTGCATTGTTCTCAATGTGAATCAAGAACACTAATTAAAGAGAGGAAGAGAAAGATACCACCCAAAATAGAGAGATCTACGGAAGTCAAAGTCAATTAATTCTACAAAACATGTTATAACCATGTATTACAAAAGAGGAGAAAATAAAATTTAACAAATTAAACTTGATAAAAATGAAAAAGAAAGAAGTTACTATTATAACGCTGTAGTTCTAATGAAGGAAAGGAGGCCAGAATTGTTACACACAGAGAAGGTTCATCGGATTGAGAAGTTTTCATGCATACATTTTTTGTTCCAACAATAAATCTCTCCAAGAAGGGGAAAATGTAAAGGGGGCTTGAAGGTAATCCTGAGATCATGGATAATCCCCCCAATAGCAACAGTGTTCGGGATTAAGAAGCCTAGGTAGCTTAGCGTGGCAACTCAACGAGGCAGCTCAGTGTGGCAACTTGTATTTTAGCTTTTTGTGTGAGTCATATTGTATCTTTGTTTATATTGACTATAAGATATAACGGTTGTAATGATGTAATGAGAATAATAATGAGTTTTAGTGTGAGGTCAAACGGTACTCGCGAGAGACCAGGCTTGGCAGGTCCTGGGAGAGCTTTAATGCTCTATCGAATGACCTTGTCGTGGAAACTTTATAGGGACTTGGTTCGGAGGATTGAGAAGTGAGCCACCATCGGGCTTGTCCGACCATCTTAGATACACTTGGTAAAAGACCGAAGAACCCTGATCGTGGAACCTCGGGCGGAGCAACTTGGAGTTCCATCGGGCGTTGAGTTATGAACCAAACAACCCTCTACATAATGTCACATATACTGTAGGTGATGTCACTATCCAACTAAACTATGTTAGACATGCACTTGAGTAAACCACCGTGGTATTTGGGGCTGTCAGGAAGTTGGTGAGCCATCTCTGCGATAACAGCCCCCTGACACACAGTGGTTAGGCAAAAGGCATGTCTTGGCATATAATGTTTGTGACGTGGAGACAACTAGTGCATCAGGTATTTAATGTTTATGAGATAAAGTATGAGGGAGGTCTTTCACAGGAATTGATGACTGAGTTGCCTCGGGGGTGGTGTGTGGGGCTATTTAAGGACCCCAACAACCTTTGAGGAAAAGGAGATATTCCTGAGAGTTCAGAAGTTATTACTAGAGATAATATACATTAAAGAGAGTTATTACAAACAAGAGAGTTTTACTCACCCACCATTGTCACTTATTACGAAGCTTTTAATATTCGATAGATATTATTGAGGGTGGTTGGTGTGTTTAGCTTCCTGCCGAGGTGTTACTAGGGTGCTTACTTCTCTCTTCCTCTAGCTAAGTTACTTATAAGTTCACTACTACCTTCTGAGTTATATACGAGAGATTTGGGAGTTTAAACTGAGTTCATCTTCATTGAGTGTGTGTGTGCATGTCCTATAATTAATCCAAGGTTTTGGCTAATTAACTTATCATTATTATACTAAAAAGGGGCTACACCTCAATCTTATCTAAACTACCCTCTTACATTTGGCGACTCTGCTGGGGAGGCATTCTTCTAAGTACGGTGTATGGTGCAAGATAACGTTAATCAAAGGCTCAACTTTGATGACATCCAACATAATAAAGAACAAGCCGTGAGAGAACTGGAGGCTCTAAGGGATGGGGCTCCTCGAATAGAGGTACCTTCGGTTTAGGAAATGACAGGCGTTCCAGGGGTGACATAAGCTTCCACGAGTGCAGGGTTGGGACCCACTCAGGTGGCACTCCTCGTGAGTAAGTTTTATGAGTTTTTGCAAACTCTGATAGCTTCAATAGTGATTGGAGGATTTGAAGCAAATTCCTTCATAACAACAAGGGCAGCCCCAACGGCCCCACCGAGTGCAGGTGTAATGGGAGAAATCCCAGCGAGTATACCCTCTATTGTGAATCCAGCCATGGGAACCTCAGGAGTATCAACGGCCCCAACTGTGATGATTGTTCCAGTTGCAACGAGCACTCAGCCCATGGTTTTGTTAGTTGGTGCCCCAGTAGCATCACCCATGGAAGAAATGAGGAAGGAGATGCAGAAAGAGATGCTGAAGTTCATGAAAGCCTCCTCGTAATCTGCTGGCGAGGTAGCTTCGGTCTATGATGACTTTCGAACACCTTATCCCCAAGAATACAATGATGAGACCTATCCAAAGGACTATATTCCTCCTATTTTTGAAAAATACACAGGGAAAGGTGGGAAACCGAAGGAGCACATTAAGAGCTTCATTGAACACTTAGGAGCACATTGTAATAATAAGAAGCTCAGGTTGAGGGAGTTCTCTAAATCCTTAATCGATAAAGAATATACTTGGTATTCTCATTTAGCACCCAAAAGCGTTTCTACGTGGGAAGAGATGCATGTTTTGTTCATCCAGAAGTTCTTTCTAGCGGAAGATGAGTTTTCTTTGACCCAACTGGGAGGGAGAAGCAACGACCTGGGGAAGAAGTGGTGGCCTACGTCCAAAGGTTCAGGAAAATATCCCTCGATGTGAGGGAGGAGGCAAAAGAGTACAAGTTATTACAGATCTGTGCGGAAGGATTGCTTCCTGAGTACATCTGTCATCTCATTAATGAAACGCGTGAGGGGACTTTTTCGGCGTTCTTAAGAGTAGTAAGAAATATATCCTTAATGGTACGACCAAATCTGGTGGTGGTGCCCATGATGTTTAGGCAGCCGATACAACCTGCGGGTGGGAGGTCTCATCCCCCACGGGTAGGGTACAACAAGGGAGGAGTTGGTGACAAGGCACCGAAGAAGGACAATAAGAGGAAGTTTGGAAGAGATAGGGAGGACCTACCACCAGTGCCTTATACAGTGGAGGAAACTGTCAGCTATTATAACGTGATGGTACAAGGAGGAACGGTCTACGAACCAAAGGGCATTCCTATTGGGGAACCTGATGCGGCAACAAGGGCGGATCCCAAGTATTTCCAGGTCCATCGAAAGATCCAACACCCAACAAAGAGTTATTTCACGCCGAGGAGAATCATTGACACGTATGTGAAGTCAGGAATATTGCAATTCCCTCCACAAAATGTCAACAATAGCTCACTGCCAGCACATGGGGCCAATCTCGTGGTGGAATATGATGAAGAGGCGGAGAGAGGAGAAAGAGAGTCAACAACGAAGCAGGAAGAGTACAAAGAAGCCCTGGAAGATTGTACGAGAGGAATGGCTAATGTAGTACTAGCCTACGATGAGGCAAGCACCAAAGACGTGGAGGATGTGTACAACGTTGAAGGTGAGGATGCAGACCCAATCCTAGAGTATTGTGCAGTTTCAAAATCCCCAAAATTCACCTGGTTCTTCGACCCGGTGGGGATATTGGAAGAGAGTAGGTTGGAGATAACCTAGGAAATACTTGATATTACGAGGAAGAACACAGTGCCTTCGCTGAGATGGAAGGGACCCATGTCCAGGTTGGTGAGAAGGTTTCTGTCAGAAGTAACCTTCAGTGATGCAGATAGGGCTGTAAGGTTCCCTCATAATCGGCCATTGTATGTAACTATCAACGTCAATGGAGTTAGGTTTGCAATGACTCTTATGGATGGGGGAGCTTCCATTAATTTCATGCCAATCAACTCTTTCCACGCAACCAATATTCCAGAAGAAAGGTCCCCATGCCTTTAGTAATTTTGGGGTATGATAACCAATCTTCCAAATCCATTGGGTACATTAATGTTGGGATTGTAATGGGAAATTTGAGTTCCCATGTCAAGTTCCACGTAATAGAGAGTGCAACTTCCTATTATCTGATAATAGAAAGGGTATGGATGCACAAACAAGGGCTAGTTTCTTTAACGTACCACCAATGTGCTAAAGCGAATATCAAGGGAATGGAGGTGACCATTAGGGCTACGAAGAGGCCTTTCGCTGTGGAGGAAGCTCACTTGGTAGACGCGGAATTTTACGCTGAGTTGGAAGAGGATGTCTGGGTCCTAACGAGAAGAATGGAGGGAGCATGGGTTCCCTCAATCAGAGAAAGGATGGGGCCCTTGAATGAGCAGAGTAAAGAGGTTTCAAGCAACGCAAGAGTAATGACCAAAGAGGCTCACCAGGTGGTCCCTTGACCCCAAAATATCTTAAAGCAGCTCAAAGACAGGATGAGGCCCAGAGTGGATCCGATGGAGCATGAGGTTCAACGACAAAGCGTGCTGAGTCGGTTCTCAGGAAAAAGAGTGGCCAAGGCTTCTAGAGAGAAGAAGAGAAAGGCAATCACCACAACCTGCAGACAGTGCAAGAACGTCATTACCGAGGAAGGAAAAGTGTTATATCGATTATAATGGTGTGAGAGGGTGGTCGAGGAAAATGATAATGAGGTTGACCCGATATATGAATGCTTTCTGGTAGATCAACGGGAACAATGTATGGTGATAGATAACTCCATCATATAGGAACTTGTGGTGGAAGTTGCCGAGGAACCAGATTATATGACGGATCGATCGAAACCGCAGGCATAAGAACTGGAGAAGTTGAACCTGGCGAGAGAAGAGGAGGACCTAAGGTCTATTTTCATCTCAAAAGATCTCAGTGAAGAGAAATGAAAGGCCATGGTGGAGTTGATTCGGGAATTTAGAGATGTTTTTACATGGAAATACACGGAGATAGAGGGGCTGGATGAGGAGGTGAGCTGTCAAAAGTTGAACGTAATGCCTTCATCCATTCTAATGAAATAAGCAACGAGAATGTACAAGCCTGAGCTATATTTGAAGATTAAGGAAGAGGTTCAATGCTTACCAACGGTAGGGTTCATCACACCGATACAACACCCACTATGGCTATCAAGAATTGTCCCAGTGGGAAAGAACGAAAAAACCAAATAAGGATCTGTGTGGATTTTAGAGATTTGAACAGAGCTCGTCCCAAAGATGAGTTCCCTCTGCCCTCTATCGATAGCCTGATAGATGCAACGGCTGGTCATGAGATGTATAGCTTCATAGATGGGCATGTAGGGTACAACCAGATCAAGATGGACCCCATGAATACAGAGCAAATAACGTTTAGAACCCCGTTGGGAAACTTTATGTACAAGGTGATGTCGTTTGGTCTCAGGAATGCTGGCGTGACTTACCAGAGAACAATGATGGCCATTTTCCATGACTTCTTCCACAAATTTATGGAATTCTATGTGGATGATTTGGTCATCAAATCGAGGAAGGAGGAGTCCCATTTGAGCTATTTGAGGAAGGTGTTTTCCCATTACAGGATGTATAAATTGAAGATGAACCCACTGAAGTGTGTTTTTGGAGTGACAAGTGGGAAATTCCTAAGCTTTGTGGTTGATTGACAAGGGGTGCAGATGGACCAGGACAAACAACGGGAGATCTTAGAAATGCTATGCTCAAGAACGGAGAAGGAGCTGAAGAGTTTCCTCAGTAAAGTCTCCTACCTTAGGAGATTTATGCCTGGATTGGCCAAAATAACACACCCACTGATGCAGCTATTGTGAAAGAACACGAAATTCAGGTGGGGGTAGGTTCACTAGGAGTCTCTCGATGGACTGAAGAAGTTGCTCGTTTCACCATAGACCATGGTTCCCCCCAAAGGCGGGAATATCGGTGCAGCTGTACCTGACATCGACCATGGGGTTTGTGGGAGCTTTGCTGGCATAAGAGTTTGACGGGAAGGAATGGCCAGTCTACTACCTCAGCCGGATCATCCATGGACTAGAAGTCAGATATAGTAGCTTAGAAAGGCATTGTTTAGCCTTAGTCATTGTAGTGTAAAAACTTAGACATTATATGATGTCTTTTACAATTCATATTGTGACTAGATGTGATCCTATTAAGTATTTGCTAGCAAGAACCATTTTTATTGGTAAGGCAGCTAGGTGGTTCCTCATCCTATCCCAGTATGACTTGAAGTGCGTGGTTCCTCACGAAATCAAAAGCCAGGCGTACGCTGATCTGTTGGCTATTTTCCCCTCAGGAACGTTTGAGCCACCCAAAGAAAGTATTCCAGGAGACGATTTGTAGGACAATCACCTAGACACAACGGATGAGGAATGGACAATACAGTTCGATGGATCCTTGGAAGAAAAGAAAGGAAGAGTAGGGGTTATTCTTTAAAAAATAATGGAGGAGATTTGCCTTTCTTACAAGTTAGATTTCCCTTGTTCTAACAATCAGGCAGAATATGAAGCATTGGTGTTGGGATTGCTAGAGGTTCTTCGAAGGGGGATTCGTTTACTTTGTATCAAAGGGGATTCAAACTTGGTGGTTCAGCAAGTGAATGGAGAGTACGCGTTGAAACATATGAGCCAGGCACCATACAGAATAATCATTCAGAGGATCCTCTGCTAGTTCCATCAGACCAAGATCAAGAGACAACCCAGAATGATGAATCTTCACTTAGACGCATATGCCACCATTACCCAAAAGATGGTCATGAGTAATTATACAACTACCATCATGATCTAATGAAGAATAACTCCTTCGATGGTACAGTTAATTCTACCAATGGAAGAGGACGTAGATTGGAGGGGAGAGATCAAAAGGCAATTGGATTCTGGGGAAGGAGCGATGGGGCTGAGAGAATTAGCCCAATAATTCACAAATCAGAAGAACCTTTACTTCAAAAACGTAAGAGGATGGCTGTCGAGGTGCATCATCCCAGAAGAAGCAAAGCGAAGATTAAAGAAAACACATGAAGAGCACTACGAAACAACTGAGATACCCCTCTACTGAAGAATGCAAAGGGAGGGGTATTTTTGTCCAAGAATGAAACAGGATGCAATAGAGCTACAACAGAAGTGCGACAAATGTCAGTTATTCGTTGAGGCAGCTAAATGTCATTTTGTGGAGGATTAAGCTGACTGGAGACAACCCTATATTGACTTTATTAAATATTGAGTTATCCCCATAGAGAAATTTGATGCAATGGGATTTCGGCGAAGGGTCCCGAGATTCTACTTTTAGGAGGGGTATCTTTATCGAAGGGGATACTTCAACAGGCCGTTGCGCTGCATCACGAAGGAAGAAGTAGTCGAGGTCCTCAAGTAGACACACGATTTAGGTCACATAGGAGGGGCTAAGTTATATGACCAGTTGATGACTTTGGGATACTATTGGCCAACGATGGAGAAAGATTTTGCTGATTTTGTTTGAAGGTGCAAGGCTTGCCAACTTCATGGAAATATGATCCATGCCCCATCAGTGGACGTACACTCCCTGGAAACACCCTATCCTTTCCACACTTGGGCATTCTACCTGGTGGGGTCAATACATCCTTCTTGGAGGGAGAAGATATGGATACTAGTAGCAACGAAGTGCTTCACAAAATGGGCTGAAGCGATACCACTGAGAAGGGGTATAACATGAGTGGTGAGCATCTTCATCAGAGAATACATCATTTGCCATTTTGGGATCCCAAAGGTTATCCTTTCAGACAATGGAAACCCTTTCATAAATTCAGAAGTAATGATGCTCACAGACAAGTACTCCATTGTCCATCATACTTCGATGGTGGCATATCCAAAGGGAAACGGTCAGGCCGAAGCAACTAACAAAACTTTGGTTAATATCTTGGATAAAATAATGGAGGATTTCCTAGGATCTTGGGATGACAAGATACCAGCCGTATTATGGGGCTATCGAACAACTACGAGGAAGCCCACAGGGTATACACCGTTCTCTCTTGTTTATGGGGCCGAGGCGATTATCCCAATGGTGTTAGAAGTTCCCTCTGCTCGATATTTCTTACGAAGTAGCATGCTCCCTCAGAATATACATGTGCAGTTGGAAGCATTGGACTAACATAGAGATAATGCGATGCAACACTTTTAAATGTATTTGAGACAGCTCTCCAAGGCATATAATAACTTGGTAAGACCAAGGAAATTCGTGGAAGGAGACCTCATGTTTAAAGCAGCAGTAAAGAACATCAGAGGATTGTCCCTACCCAAGTATGCAACGAATTGGGAGGGACCTTTTATTATAAAAGAAGCTCATAACTCAGGTTATTGCTTAATTTTTAAGATAGAAGAAGGAAGGAAATTCAATATTAACAACAAATGGTTGAAAGTCTATCATGTGTAAGCAGTTATGTTTGGGCCATCGATGTATCTAACTGTTATGAATATACAAGTTCTCTTTTATGACAGATGAAAGTTCTCTTTATTTATAACCCAATAGGGGACGAAAGAATTAAAGAACTTTACACTTCACAATCTATGTAAATAGTTGTAACACAAAGAAATGGCACGAGAAAATAAATATCTTTTTCCATTCATAAACTTTGGGGCATTACAAAATTGGGAGCTATTGCCCAAGAATTACATGAGAAGAAAAGAGAAAATATATATACAAGTTCATTGGCCTAAGAGGAACCACAAATCTGGAGAAGAGAAAAAATCTCTAGGGAGTCCCGAAGAAGCTTCTTGGTAAGACCATTGAGCATTGATAGAGACCTCTAACCTTGTTTTCACTTATGTACGCTTAATCAAGAGTTTCTCTCATCTCAGCTTTTCCAAACGCAGAGATTCTTTGATGTCCTCCACCTCCTTGTCATTATCTCCAGTAATAGGTGCTAGCTCGGCCAACTTAGCTTCCTCTGCCCGCTCGTCCTCCTGATGTTTTCATAAGAGTTTCCTCTAGTTGTCTAGTCGTTGGCTCTTCAAGGTCTTCAAATGCATGATAAACTAGCCAAAACGGAAGCCGTCGTGACCCAAATACCTCAGATAACCCATAAATTGGTTAAGTAGGGGTCTGGTAATGTTTAAGGTCAGAGTGTTGGCAATTTCAACAACGACGGTAGCCATGCCCTAAAGCTTGTAACTCATAACGGAGATGTTTGAACGTAGGCAATCCACCGTGAACGTCTTAGGATGATTATTTACAAGCTATTTAATGACCAGATGATGATTGACAGGCATTTGAGGAGAACGTTGAAGCACCATCAGACAGAACGCGCGAGGAGCTAGGTCGGGCTGAGGAAGCTCACAGCCAAATTCTCTCTCAACAACGACATTAGTCATGGAACCTTGATCGTTGTGACTGGAATCTTCTGAAATGACAGGTTCCCGGTGGGGCAAGGTAATGGGTGAAGGATCTCATGGAGACTCCTCTCGAGCAACCTGAGAACAGTTAGAGGAAATATGGAGTTAATGAAAAAATCTTAACAAGTGTTTTCGTTGTTACGTCACCGATATAGGTGGAGTTTTTGGAAAATCTTAACAAGTGTTTTCGTTTTTAAGTCACCGATATAGGTGGAGTTTATGAAAAATCTTAACAAGTGTTTTCGTTGTTAAGTCACCGATATAGGTGGAGTATATGAAAAATCTTAACAAGTGTTTTCATTGTTAAGTCACCGATATAGGTGGAGTTTTTGGGAAAATCTTAACAAGTATTTTCGTTGTTAAGTCAATGATATAGGTGGAGTTTTTGAGAAAATCTTAACAAGTGTTTTAGTTGTTAAGACACCGATGTAGGTGGAGTTTTTGAAAAAACCTTAACAAGTGTTTTCATTGATTAAGTCACCTACATAGGTGAAGTTTGGGAAGCTGAGAAATACAAAGAAATTAGCGAAGTACCTCAGCAGTAGTAGGAGTGAGAACGGGAGTCACCACGGGGGACATAATAATAGAAACTATTGGGGGTGGGCTCATTTCCTCAGTAGCTTTAACGGGGCCCTTGGATGAAGAAGCCTCAACGGTAGGCAAACTTCCCGTGCCATTAAACGATACCAGCTCTAACGAAGGTGGTTCATCAAAAGAACACTAGGGACCTCCAAGCGATGCCCCAACATGGGCAGGAACTAAAGAATCACCATGTGAGACAGCAACATCAACCTGGGCCTTGGAAAGGAAAAGGCCACTAAGAGCAAAGGGTGGAGAGAGACTTGGAGAAAGCTGCAGCAACAAAGCTAAGTGTTAGAAATGACAAATTAGTACTCAAAAAGAGAGAAATACTTATAAATGTTACTTACCCCCATTATGGCACTAAAGAGGGGAATTGCAGTCAGAGGTCTCATCAGTATAGGGGGAAGATGGATGCTGGCTATCAGAGATGCCATCTCAACCTGGGGCACCCCAACATGTCAAGGTTCAGCATATTACATAGAAAGAAAAGAGGTGGAATAGAGAAAAGTGGCCAGACCTAATAAGTAATAGATAATATGTTACCTCGAGGGAACTTTTTGCAACTGGAACAAGGGGCAGAAGAGCCTTGGGCTGAGGTTCTAATTCATAAGAAGCTGGGGGTGATCTCATTGCCTCAGTAGATTCAATGGTAGTAGCCCCCGCAGTAGCATCTCTAGCCCGTTGGGAGGATGAACGACGAGAGTGAGTAAGACTTATCATGGGGAACGGGTAAGGGTAGTGTCTGCTGGAGAGATACCCCATTACCCCCCACAAAACGGCTTACGGGGGGGGGGGGGGGGGGGGGGAGGGCTGGGGGATTGGGCCCTTCTTCTTCAACTCCCTGCACTAAAAAATTTTCTTATTAGGAAATGAGCAGATGCAACACACCTTAAGAGAAGGGGAATAAGAAATAAAGAATGCACACATACCTCAGATCTAGAGGGAGAACGAGAAGATATAATCACTGGTGAAGGTGGCGAGGAGGCAGCAATAGAGGGATTAGAAGATGGAGGTATATCGGCTGTCCGTTTCTTCTGGGACTTGGTACCTAGCATTTTCTTCCTGGAGCTCGTTGCATAACCACCTTCAGGTACCCTTGACCATTTTCTCCTCTTTATCGATGGCTCAGTTGGATCAACCACGATCGTGGGAAAAGAAGCCTAAGGAAAAACGACAACAACGCGCCATTGAAACTCAACATTTATTCTTTTGACCTCAGCTTGCACCTTCCTCCTCAACGCTTCAGCTACCTCTGGAGATATGGGAGGGGGAATGGAGGCAATAGGAAATGCTTCCAAAGGAGTTTGTGCTTGAACTTGGGGCTTAGACTTAGAGGAATTGGACTTCTTAGCCTTCTGAGCAGGTGGCTGAGAAGGCCCTTCTCCCATTGCAGCTTCGGTCGAAGGGGCAGTTTGTTTGGGAGTTGCAACAACCTTGGGTTTCGTGGAAACAGTTGGGATCATTGGGAAATGAGGGGGTAGCTTCTGGGGAGATTATTTAATGGTTTTACTCAGGGGAAACTCAACCCCAAGCACGGAGTTCCCCTTAAGACTAGTTCAGAAGAAGAGAAAGAAAGGACTGGGAGATATTAAGGGGGGACTGAATGTACTCACGAATCATTTTTAACTGCCCAAATGGAACTTGGTGGCAAAGGAGGTGGATACATCTCACTTCCTAGTGGAACTAGGAAGGGTGACATGACCATTGATGGTGGACATCACACCAAGAACCGTGACTGCAGTATAGAAGGTGCAGGATTCACCGAAAGTGGCCCTTGGGTGGTTGTGTTGAAATACAGGTCGAGGGCCCACCCTGATCAAACCTGAACTACCTGCTACATCTATCAGGGTTGTAGGGCTCTGAGGTGTACCCCCATTCAGTATAGGAAGGAAGAAACTCGGGGGTAAATAGAAGCACCACGGCTTGCGAGGCATCTTCTGCAACTAGGATGAACTTGACCATTGTGGCTGCAGAAGGAAAGAAATCCCAACTATGGGCAAATGTAGACTCACTGTATGGCCTCATCACGAAGGATTATAAAACATCAAAAACTTCCATTATCTCCTTTTGACTTTGTTTTTTTGAAAACATAGGAGGCGTGGGGGCTTGATACCGCCCACAGGCAGAGGAATAGACTTGGCGGCGATGGCAGGAAAATGGGTGTAAAGAAAGCCAGTCAAAATGATGGTGTTGGAAAAATTTTCCAAGTTATAACGGCCCAGTGATCGTGCCATGTTGATGTGGGTTCGATCCAACTAGTTGTAGAGGGACCCCAAGGCGATGGTGGACAGAGGAAGGTTGAAACCCCTGGCCAAACGAATGGAAATATTTATAAGGCCCCTCCTGGGATGATCATTGGGTTTCCCAGTCAGGAAGAAGAGTGAAAGTAACACAAGTATATAGGCTGGTAGTTTCAGGGATGTACCTCTACCTCGGTCCGTTATAGTATTGACATCCTTCAGGGTCAGAGCTTTGAAAAAATAGTTAATGACGGGAGTAAATGTGGCTTTGTTTGAGGAACCAATGCAACTACGACAGATTCGATCTATCTTAGCTCGATCAACAACCTCTTTAGCATCCAAGGCCTCATCGTGATATGTGAACTCACCCATTGAGTCAAACCCCAGGAGCTCGCAGATGTCCTCCAACGTAGCAGTGAACTCTCCCCACGCAGTAAAGAACGTGTGAGTTGTGATGTTCCATCTGGAAACTAGTACTTGGAGTGCCGCGTTGTGCTTAGAGAGGGTGAACTCCCCAAACCAGTAGGCTCGATGAAGCCCAACCTTTGAAAGAGTAATAGCGTGAGAACTCTGCATATGTGTATGCCAGGCACTGAAATGGCCTAGCGACCCCTCGGGTGCTTTGAAGTCAATCTGAGAATAGGGGAAGTCACCACGATCCTGACGAGAACACAGAGTTCCCTCTGGTGGAAGATATCCCCACTTTGATGAATCCATTTCCTCATCATCCAAAAGTAAGGTGTTGAACTTGGATGAGAAATGGAAAGTCTTGCATGCATCAAAAAATTTATCATCTTCATTAAAGATGGGCGCCCAGCGATAGAAGCATAGTTTCTATTGATGAGAAGAATTTGGGGCAGTGCCGCTAGGGACTGCAGCAGTGCCAGAAGTGGCAGAGGGGGAGCCTGGCTGAGCGGTGGTGGTGGCAAACTTAGAAGTACTTGAATAATCCATAATAGAGTGGCGATGAATGCTATAGCTGAGTAAGAAGGGCTACGAACAAGGAGGGAGGAGCACAACCACAAGTAGTGGGGCAAAAGATGAGAAAGGGAAGAGACTGAGTAAAGAATTGGACAACAATGGAGGTTTATGCATAGTTCTCTCTCTCTAAAGAAGACGGATTCTTGAAGAAGATGAAATAAACATAAGGGTTTTGAAATAAAGAGATGTTTGAAGCCTTTTAAACCTAACTTTTGAGTTTCCCACCATCGCACGTGCACGACTGCCTATAATCATTTCAAATAAACATGTGGCACTTCTGTTTTGACCGCTGAAAAGACAGCGCCACGTCATTTATAAAGCAACGCCTGGGGAATAGAAGGAGTAGGCTTCTTCATCAAGTTTGAGTTTTGGCACCAGAATTTTTGTCAGATATATCCAATAACTCCCAACGAAAAAGATGTCCCAATGGTTCAAAAAATCTATAATGCCCCCTCGCCAAAAGTCCAAATGTTGTTTAAATGGTGACTCGGATGCATAGGGGAGAATTTATAATTTTTTGAACATAGCCAAGCATTACAAGGGAGAATTTCACTTACCAAGAATCAAAATGAGTATTTGAGAAGGTTAGCAGGACTTTCGGGAGAATTTCAAATAATAAAAAGCTAGAACGGTTGAAGCTCAGTATAAGGAAAAAGTGGTGATATCCCTTCGTCAAAGCCACAATAAATCATGGCTCTTTGGCTCAGGTACATCGGGGAGAATTCACTTTTTCCTGGAGATTATAATGCTGCAGTTCTAATGAAGGAAAGGAGGCTAGAATTTTTACACACAGAGAAGGTTCATCGGATTGAAAAGTTTTCGTACAGCCATTTCTTATTCCACCAACAAATCTCTCCATGAAGGGGAAAATGTAGAGGGGTCTTGAAGGTAATCCTGAGATCATGGATCATCCCCCCATTAGTAGCAGTGTTTGGGATTAAGAGGCCGAGGCAGCTTAGCGTGGCAACTCAGCGAGGCTGCTTAGTGTTGAAACTTGTATTTTAGCTTGTTATGTTAGTCATATTGTATCTTTGTTCATATTGACTATAAAATATAACGATTGATGATGTAATGAGAATAATAATGAGTTTTAGTGTGAGGTTAAATGGTACTCGCAAGAGACCAGGCTTGGCAGGGCCTGGGAGAGCTTTCATGCTCAATCGAATGACCTCGTCGTGGGAACTTTAGAGGGACTTGGTTTGGAGGATTGAGAAGTGAAGCACCATCGGGGCTTGTCCGACCATCTTAGATACACCTGGTAAAACACCAAAGAACCCAGACCGTGGAACCTCGGGCGGAGCAGCTTGGAGTTCCATCGGGCATTGAGTTATGAACCAAACAACACTTTAATTAATGTCACATCTACTTCAGGTGATGTCACTAGCCAAATAAGTAATGTAAGACATGCACCTGAGTAAACCACCGTGGTATTTGGGGTTGTCAGGCAGTTGGTGAGCCACCTCTGCGATAACAGCCCCCTGACACACAGTGGTTAGGCAAAAGGCATGTCTTGGCATTTAATGTTTATGATGTGGAGACAACTAGTGCATCAGGTATTTCATGTTTATGAAATCAAGTATGAGGGAGGTCTTTCATAGGCATTGATGAGTGAGTTGCCTCGGGGGTGGTGTGGGGGGCTATTTAAGGACCTTAACCACCTTTGAAGAAAAGGAGATATTCCTAAGAGTCCAGAAGTTATTGCTAGAGATAATATACATTAGAGAGAGTTATTACAAACCAGAGACTTTTACTCACCCACCATTGTCATTTATTACGAAGATTTTAATATTTTATAGAGATTACTGAGGGTGGTTGGTGTGTTTGGCTGCTTGTCGAGGTGTTACTAGGGTGCTTACTCCTCTCTCCTATGACAACCCGCTCACCAAAATAAGGGGTGGCCAGCCCAATACTCAAATATAACGGAATCATAGATGGAATCATTCTCAGCATCACATTAAAAATATAGAGTATCCAGGATAACCACCCAATATTTCAGAAAACGGGTTGCCAAAAATTTTGAATTTTAAAGTAAATAAAGGAAAACAAACAACCCAATTCCTGAAAAGATAGGGGAAACCTCAGGGATGTATACATAGTACTATAATAACAAGTGACAATTAAGAGGACCAAATATGTTATCGGTCCGCTGATACATACAACATTGTTAAACAATTTCAATAAATTTATATAATTTATTACATTAAATAATTACAAAAGCGTGGGCCTTTCGCCCGAGTAAAAAGACCCGATCTTAACTAGAATGAAAAAATGAAAACGTCTATACCAAATGTATCCCGTAATACCCGCAATGCATCACGGCTCGCCGAGGATATCTAAATAGGAATTCAAATCAGGCATCCTTGCGGCGGAGTACCTGAGCGGAGACAAGATGCATATGCAACAAGAAATGTAAACGGGTCAGGGCCCGATTCTATATGATTACCAGATGAATAAAGAGTATGACAGTTATGAATGAGGAATCATGAAGAGAGAGATATAACTATCTAACTACACAATTTAAAAGATAACTAAGAAGGAAGATAAAAGTAATAACATTAATCTTAAAACTTATCAAGGTTACCAATTATCTCATATATCTTTTTCCTTAACAGAAAATATAGATAAAACCACAATGTTATGCTCTTTATGGCATTTTTATCCCACTTTTACATTTTGTAAAAATCCTTTCCTTATCAGGAAAATAATCATTTTCAAATTCTCTTTGTGGCATTTACATGTGCTCTTTGTGGCACTTTATCATGCTCTTTATGGCACACAAAATACATCAAGTCCCACTTGATTATGAACTGTTATATTTATATACATATAACGAATTCTAAGACCACCCGTCCGGGTTTCCCCACTGTGCGCGCCCCTAAATGACCATCATCTTCCAGGGCCTATCATAAGGCAACCTGGGCTCCTATATCGCAAGACGTCGGGAAGTGGCCATGTGCCTGCGGGATAGTCAAGACCACACCCGGAATACCCTACCCATCGTAGAAAAATATACAACAATAAGCGCTCACATGGCCTGTGGACTATATCCACCCTGCGTTAATTTGCCGTGGGCATCACCTCGCGCGCGAACTTCCCTTATGATGTCATTTAGAGAGGTGTGTTTAAACCATTTAATTACCATTTTAAAAATCAAGTAAATTATCATTTACCATTTTCAATATTAAGTAAATTATCAATTACTAAAATCAATACCATTTCCATTTCATTTCATTTCCATGTATATGTTTCATTTATCCGAAACCATTACTATTTACTTTTTTGTAAATAGTATCACTTATTATCCGGAGCCATACGATAATTTATCTCGTTACTACAATCTCAAAGGAGTAAGTAAACTCTTAATTAACTCCAAACATTTTAGGGTGTTATTTTAAAACCCCAATACTATCATACCTCAAAGGAATGAATGAACTTCCAATTTATCCTCCCAACATACTTTTATGGTGGTACTTTAAACCATTAGGACTAATATAACTCGAATAAGTTCCTAAAGTCTCCCAAACATAATATTATAACTCTTAGTTTTATAGTAATTGACTAGAAGAAAGGATGCCCTAACATCAATAGGCATAACCCCGAAAAAGTCCCCACATAACCCATTCCTAATGTAGGGAAAGTAACTGACTCAATTACAACTCTAGGACACTTAGTTCACTTCATTAAAGAAGGTTCCTAGGCCCTAGACTTAAAGAAAATTAATTGGAATTAAACTAAGAAAGTTACTCAAAATGCAGGGCTTCCGAATCGATTCGGCCTAGCCGAATCGATTTGGGTTCAGGAAAGCGAATCGATTCGGACCATCCGAATCGATTCGGTCGAGAAAACCTGACTTCTGTATAATTTCCGAATCGATTCGGACCATCGGAATTGGTTCGGTCGACCCAGACCTGGAAACCGTGTCAAGGCGAATCGATTCGGCCAGGCCGAATCGATTCGGTTCTGCATAATTTCCTAATTTTGTTCTAAGTGTTTTGAGCCCTAATTTCCCAAACCTCAAATCTCTTCCATTTTTACACACAACCAACCATAATTATCTACCCAAAATCATCCCAACATGATTACTAACTACTAGAATCCACCATTTCATCATCAAAACTAAGATTAGGGTTTAATTCCCACAATTTCCTCATTTAAATCATAAATGTAATTACACAACTATCATACAATTTATACATCTTAAATCAAATATTAACAAGTAGAAAACTTGCCTTAGAGTAGGAATCTCAGATTTGTTTGTGGTAGAAGCCATCTCCAATCCTCAATCTCCAAATCTCTCTCTCATTCTCCTCTTTTCTCTTCCTTTTTCCTTCTCTCTATATGTTCAAGACATAAACTGGGAAAATAAGGGATTTAGGAAACTAAAATCGTGGCTTAAGTTAAAACTCCCAACTTAAGTAGTTAATACCACATTAAAATGACTCCCCAATACACGTATAAGCTAAAACCAGGTAAAAGTGCCCGAAATACAAAAATACAATATGGCACTTATTTTAACTGTCTCGCACCTTTCGAGACTAACTAAACCCTCTAAACTGGCATTCGAAAATTTTATAAATCATTTCGGGTTCCAATATCATTTAAACCAAAATGCCATTTAAAATACATGACACTACAAACATGCAACCTGATGATATTTACATTCACATACAATAAATATGCATCAATCTAGTAAATATTAACTTTCAATTCGTTAAATTAATATTTACTCCAGTCCCCACATTTTATATAATTACCTTATGCGGTAAAATTAGTATAAAATGAGCCTCCCAGAATCGAGGGTTGTTACATCTCCCTCTAGATAAGTTACTTCTAAGTTCACTACTACCTTATGAGTTATACACGAGAGATTTGGAAGTTTAAACCGAGTTCATATTCATTGAGTTTGTGTGTGCATGTCCTATAATTAATACAAGGTTTTGGCTACTTAACTTATCATTACCGTACTTAAAAGGGGTTACGCTTCCATCTTATCTAAACTACCCTCTTACGGGATGTGATTGTATTTCTGTGGGGGTAGTATCGTGGGGGTTAGTCCTTGTGACTGAGATCGCATATGTGTTGATAGTGTCATTCCAATTACTATGATGGTTAATTGTTATTAGTTCGTATGGTAGTGTGTAGACCATTTATCATGTTATGGCTTGGGTTGGGAATATATATAGTATTACAGTTATAAGAGGGGTGATATACTTATTGCATGTGAGATCCAATGGGTGGAATGTATTGAGTATGAACTTCATTATTTTCTAATGGTTTTTAAAGTTAATTCTTACAACTTTATGGCTTTGACCCAAATTATCAAAAACATTTTCTCGGTTTTCCTAGAAAGGATCAATAGGGTTGATGGAGGATCATAATTGAAGTTTCAGTTGCTTAAAGGATTCAACTATTTGATTCTAGTTTAGGTTGCTACTCCCTTTTCCATTCCAGACATTTACATTTCAGATATTGTATGGGCATAAGCTCGAGACTTATTTGTTTCAATCGGTTCATTTGTAATCGTGTTAGACAAACGTTTTATGTTAGTTAGAGTTGGGACTTATGTATTTGTTCAGTTTATTATTTCACTTCATTATGGCATGCATAGTTGTTTTAATTTAATTTTTTTGTTCTATAGGTATGAGTGGATGTTTTAATTTAAAAATATTTTTTTCCACGGTTTGATGCTAAGAATGATATAAATTATTAGATAAGCCTTATTCTCAACATATTATGTCTGGCCAACAATTACATAGAAAATGGGTGTTGTTACAATACATCATGAATTATCTATTGGATCAGGCATTTATTTGAATTATCATCGCAAACAAAGGCATAAGTCCCAACAAAGGGGAAAAAAGAAAGAAAATATTTTTAAATTTTTGCAAAAAAGGTATGCTTGGGAAGAACATATAATCAACCAATAAAATAACATACAATGGGAAGCGTATCCTTCATCCCTAACTTAAACGTTGCATTGTCGTCAATGTGAATCAATAACACTAGTTAAAGAGAGGAAGAGAAAGATACCACCCAAAATAGAGCGATCTCCAGAAGTTAAAGTCCACTAATTCTACAAAAATGTCAAAACCATGTATTACAAAAGATGTGAACATAAAATTTAACTAATTACACTTGATAAAAATGAAAAATAAAGAAGTTACTATGTACACCTATAGTTTTATCTTTTAACTAACTATCCACTAGAAGTTTAAATTTTTTATGGTCCTCCTAAAAAATGATTTGATTTTGAGGGATCAATGGTGTATCCTCATTTGATTTCATGCCTCCCAAAAAATAGGAATTCCGTTTACATAGCGTAAGGCACGTAAATGGAGGGGAGGGGGATCACCAATTAAAACGTTTTGGCGGATGATGGGTGGTTTGGGTTCAACGAGGGACAAGTACACATGGGATACAACAAAAACTGAATTTCCTCCCAATTTTTTTAAAAAGTAATGGAAGGTGGCATACATGGAGACAAGATGGTATTCATGGTAGGAAACTCAAGAAAGTAATCCTCATTGATGAAAGGATTAAAAATTTTGAAGTTTTGAACCAATTTATGGGATTGATGTAATGGTTGGATAACATTGAATGGAAATGGGGGGGGGGGGGGGGGGGGGGGAATAAATTCAACCTCGAGACATTCATCATCACAAAAAAATTGAATTTTAAATGAGAAATATTTACTTTTAATGAAATCATCTTATTAAATTGTTTGAGGTGAAGAACAAGTCTCAACCTCCTCTTTGTTTTTCAAAGAACAAATCATATCATTGCAATGTGATTGAATTTCCATATCCTTACCATTCGTTCTCCTTTATGCCTTAGGCAAAAAGAAGAATGATCTGTTCCAAGGTAGGCATCCTTTTCTCATGAACATCGGATTCCTCATTTGGTTCAAAATATTCCTCAACTTCTAAAGTTTCGAAAGAAAATCATCGTGGATTCGAATGATGCATCTAACTATGGTTTCCTAACAATTATTTTATTCCTGGTGACATTTTCAAGATTTTCACTCTCAAGAATGCGAATTACCTGATGCGATATCATAGTGTAGGCTCAAATTATTTAAAATGAAGATTTTGAGAACTATTCTCGGAACTACTTTCAAAATTATTACTATAAGAATTTTGAAAGTTACTACAATAATAGTTCGGAGAATTATTATCACCATAAGTTTCAACTTCCTTATTATAACATTTTGCCGACACTTTATCAGAAAAATCATTCTTAAATCTCCTCACATCCTTTGTTTGACTTTTTTAAAACTTACCCAAAGTCATTTCAGATGTATCAAGCTTTTGACTTTGCAAGTAATTACCAAAAGTCACCGGTCTTGGGGGATTTTTATAATTATCACTACGATATAAATGAGAACCATTATAACTAGTAAAACATTGAAGTAAGAAAGGCTTACCCAATATTGCTAAAGATAGAAAATTCCACAAAGTGGCGCGCGAATGAGAATTAAAACATTTCTTAGTGCTCAAATTCAAGCATTTCTTGGCACTCAAGTGTCTGTAAAACAAAATAAACAAAGAATATAAATGTAAAGAAACAATATTACGAAATACTAAATCAATTACAATCTAAAAAAAAACAATCCTCAACAATGATGCCATTTCGATAGTGCAAAAATTGAGTGGTTTTGTAAGGATGCTGTCGTTGTTTGGTTTCCACCATAATGCAAAAACCTAAATTTTAAATACACATATTTTACAAGTATAGAGACGAGTCTGGGTATCAAATTCACAAAAAATGTTTGTTAGACTTTAATTGATTTATTACTTGAAGAATAAAAGTGTTAAAGGTGAAGTTTTAATTAAATTATACTAGACTACTTTTAATCTAGTCAATTAAGGAAAGTATATTAAAAACAAGAATGTAAACTGTAAGTTGAGAATTATATCCCTCAAAAGGATTAGTTAGCATAAATGATTACATTGAGAGAAAATCCATTTCAAAGATTTAAAGCCTTAATAGAAATAACGTTGGTTTGTCACCCCCAAATCCTCATAAAAGCTTAATTGTCTTTTGGTGTCAACAATATGCTTGAAGTTATCATAATAAGGTAGCAAGTATGGCACATACATGATATACCCCATTAAGGTTCCTAAATAAAATTTCAACAAACAAACAATCCATCAAAATAATCCTAAAACATCATATTAGAGCAAAGCAACTAATTAAATCACTTGATCTCAATAATCTCAATTTAAATGAACTTATCTAGATAGCATGGTAAATCACAATGGAATTAAAGGAAAATAATAAATAAAGCCATAATCCAATTGACAAAGAAAGAAGATTAATTAAAAAAGTTTGAATTAATGAATAAGAAGATGAACAATAACTTTACATACACAAAATGGAAAGCCCTAGGAGAGAGAGAAAAAATCACCCAAAATTAGTTCTCAACCCTAATACTAACTAAAAATTGGATAATGAAAAAAATAAGATCCAATAACTATTTATAGTAAGTGGATTAAATAAGGAAAAGAAATCAAAACTCACAAAAATATTTGAATTCTGGGATGATCGATCAATGATTCAAATATCAACCCACTGTCATCAATATGTTCACAAAACTGAGAGGATCGATCTATCGATGAGGAGGATCGATCAATCGCTAGATCATATTTCAGCCTCCTATATACATGTTTATAACCAAAAAGGGAGATCGATCGCTCGATGGGGGTCGATTGATCGCTGCTTAGTTTTCCGGGCACTTTCTCTTCTTTTTAAAGATTATCGGGCATTGGGAAAATGAGCATAACTCGGTCATATAGCAATGAAATGACTTTTTGCCTGAGGCTACATGAAGCTAACTTGATGAACTACGCTTTCATGAAATTCCGTCAACTGGGACACAAAGTTTGAAATTATAAAATCGCCCTTGAATTTTCGTCTTACGATGAAACTTTTTCGAAAGGAAACCAATTTCTTTTCTAAGCATTCCAATATCTTAAAAGCTCAAATAAACCTTGCAAAGCATATATATTGAAAAAACGTTAACCCATAAATGAGAGTAAGTATATGAATTAACGGATACAATTGTCATATAATGAATAAATATAAAGGGCACTGATATACTATATTTGTGACTAATCATTCCTCCATTTTCAAAGAATCCAATTGTCCATTTTCCTATAGTCTTTGTATTATTAGATTAATATGATCCAAGAGTAAGTGCTAAATATATGCCTGGTTTAACTAAGAATGGATGTTTTTCTGATGGTGTAATAGTTATTTGAATTCTTCATTTATGTATTTAACAATAATAAAGAGACAATGCTTATAGCATACAAGTTAGATTCTAATGTACCAAATAAAAGATTTGCCATTTTCTTTTAATGAAACCAACTTTATTAGAAATAATCGAATATCCATTCAAAACTAACTTGTAAACTAAAATCAAATTTCTTCTAGGAGTATGTACATAAAAAAAATTCTCTAACATTATCTTAATATTTCCCCTAAAATCTAAAACTAGACTGCTTAATGCTAAATTTTTTGATTTATATTGATTGGCTTATAAACAAGAATTTTTTTCCTTTAATTAGTTGCCTTCTTTCCTAGAACCCATGCAATGAATTCCAGATATGTTTAATGTATCTTGAATCTAAGTACAAGGTTCTTGTAGATTGGACCATAAAACATGCTTCTATTGTGAAAAAAAGAAAAATATCATCTTGTAATTTTCCTTATTTGGATAGGAAAATAGGACGCCACTTCTTTTAATGTCTTGACTTCTTGCAGTGGAAACATCTTCCTTTCAGCTTTATCCTTACATATTGAGGTTTAGTAATTGTCTCAACCAAAACCTTTTACACTTGAGACATGGCCTTATTATTCTTCCTTCATTTGGGGAAATAAGTCGAGGTCCTGTATGAAACTAATACCATGAGTTGACTCTTAGTTATGCCCTTAGCTACCTAAAGCTCCTTCAAAAATTGTGCCGATTTGTAGTACAACCTATTCATAATATAATCTTAGCATTTAAATAACCAAGGAAGAGACAACAACACATACTCAATTTTGATTTCCTCATTTATTTATGATATAAGAATTTATAATTCATTAAATATGGAAATCATCTTTAGAACATAATCCCTTATTGGAGCACCATCAACCATCCCGATGTTAATCTCCTAACATCGTTTTCATCTTAGCTGCAGGATATCGATCCTCAAACATGTCTTCGGGATTGAAAATCATGTCATAAGAAGTGTATTATGCTAGTTATAAATGCCAATATGTATTAACAATCCTTATAATAATCTTTATGCTAGTTCTCGAAAGCTTGGACTTCCATTTTAAGAGCCTATTCGATAGATTATTATGGCATGGTTTAATTAAGACAAATCTATACTATTTTGTAGTAAGGTTAATGTTTAAGTTTCATTTCAAGTTAGTGATTTTTGTTCCATTAAATTTGTTATCTTAAGGTACTAAACCAAGTGGATTGAAAGAACTGTCCACTTTAAAAATGTAAATTCGAATTAAAAACAAAACTAATATACGTGAATTAACCTTTGAATAACATTTTTTAATGATGCCCCTCTATTGTCATTTAAATTAAAACTATGTCACACAACCTGATTCTTGGTGAATTCCATTTCTATTTTGGAATCTAAATTATTCAACTAAATTAGACATCATTTGATCTCTTATATTCTTGTCTAATTAGTGCTTGATTTCAAATTGGTTAATTATTCACTTAGTTATTTTAATTGAAATTAAAATTAGAATTTGGCAATTGTTGGCATGCATTATTTTCACTTTCAAACTGGTATCGGAAAAGATGCACTAAGTTATCATGTTGATCCTATTTTAGTATGTTTAGGGTTTTTGTATTGATTTTAATCGTGAGGAAAGTTCCATTACCCGACCTCCCATGCTTGACAGTTTAAACTATCCCTATTGGAAGGCACAAATGATATTTTTCTTAAAATCTATAGATGAGAAAATTTGGAACTTGGTAGAATAAGGGCGGTCTCCTACCAATGAAGGTGTTTTATCAAAAGAGTACCACCTTTGGATAAAGATTAAAAAAGATGCCTCGACATTTAATTCCAAGGGTGTGGACGCATTTTTTGTATGTTGTCATTACTGAAGAGTTTAGGATAATTATGACTTGTGAGAGAGCTAAGGATACTTGAGAAATTTGGTACTATACATGAGGATATTGATACGATTAGGGTTTCTAAGATACAAAATCTTAAAACTAAGTTTGAATTGATTAAAATGGGAGAGGATGAGTCATTTGATAAATTTATGCTAAATTGTCGAATATTGTTAACTCCTCGTTTGACATGGGTGAGCCCATCCCTGAGCCGAGAGTTATGAGAAAAATCTTAAGGTCATTGCCTGAAAGATTTAATGCTAAAGTCACAGTCCTAGATTCTCTTGGAGGTGTTGATACTATGAGAGTCCAAGAACTTGTAGATGATCTCCAAGCCTATGCGATGAATATATGCCCTACTAGGAACAAAGAAGAAATGAATGAAAAGATCTTAGCTTTGAAAAACTGTAAGGAAGATGTGTCAGATTCTAGTAGTGAGTTCGAATTAGAGCTCGAAGAGACTGCTAGATTTGTGAAACAGTTCCTAAAAATTCCTAAGCTTAAAGAAGATACAAACTTTAACAATAAATCTAAGAACTTTAACAATGATCTTGATAGGAAGAAGAGGTATAACCCTAATAAGGTGGATGACTTGGACATATATTTCTAATGCTAATGGTTTGGGATTCATGATTTTGAGCATCCCACTAAACTAAGGAAGGAAGGCAAGAAGCCTAAAGCTTACAGTGTAATCCTTAGTGATAATGAGTCGAAAGAGGAACCTGATTATCCTTCAGAGCATTACTATACTACTTTCATACCTAGTCATGTGATCCTAAAGGGAAAAAGTTTTGTTATTGAAGATGACTAAGTGCGTGACAGTGTCGAGGTCTGGTCTTGTGATTCCCAAGTTTATGAAGAAGAAGAATAAGAGGAGATGAGTGACGTTCAGGAGAGTGAGCTTCACATTTCCTTTCATGAGTTATATATGGAGTCTTTGAAATTGAATAAGGAAAACTTGATGTTAGAGGCTAAGTTGATAGATAGTTTCATAGAAAATAATGATAAATTAATTGAGGATTTAAGGGCACGTGAGAAGACTCTTAGGTAGAAGCTCGCACACATTGAGGGGGAGAGAGATAATCTTCCGGAATGATTTAAAGTATGAAGGTGTACCTAAAATTTGACGACTCTAAAATTTTGATTAAGTATAGGATTTTAAAGTTAGAAAATGAATTAATAGACTCAAGTCATGTCAAATTTCAATTGGAATCTAGGTCAAATAACTTGGATACAAATTTAGGAACCGTCTAATTCACAAATGACAATATAGATCTAGGATTTAATGTTCCCAATTGTTCCACTCCGAAATCCAAGGCCAATTTTTTAGAGAGAGTCAACCATCGCCAAGGACATTGCCAAAGGTCAACCTAAGGGTAACATTCCTCATGTCTACACATGTACACATTTTGATGGAAAATATCACCTTATGAGGTTTTGTTTGATCTAAAAAAATGTCCTAGTAAGTCCGAGTCTCGTGTCACTATGGTTCCCAAAATCCGAGGCACTATATCATCATTTATTTGGGTTAAGAAATTCGAGGCACTTAATATTAAACTTGTTGATTTCTCATGCTTCCACATGATTCATCACATGCTATATCTTATGAGTGATTGCATTTGCATGTTTTTATATACTATTTTTGTTCTTCATCTTACATGTTATAAGTAGTATCATGATGTTTTGTCTTTTGTATTTTGATTCTTCATTTCATTGAGTCTATGTGAAAAATTCAAAAAGATTTTGTTTTTTAAACTCATTTTTCCTTTTTGAAAATTTAATAAAAATTAAAAAGATTGTTGTTTCGTTTGTGTAATAGTTTTACATTTTGTGTGGCAGATTAGTGTATTTGAATCCGATTCATTACAAATTTTCCACATCTCTATAATATTGGAGTATGACTTAAATTATTTTAGATTATTTCTTAATCATTCCTTATCCTAGAGTTATTCTTATTTGGTTTCGCTTAAGGTATCTGTCTATATATATATCTCCGCACTCACTTTTACGAGCTCTTTTTGATTTAATATCTTATATTATATGAGCTAATTGAAGTGTTCTCATATCAATCTTGTCAAATGCATATCTATATATCTAGGGGATTTGTGCACGTAAGAACCATTGATTGAGAATGTTATTAAGAATGAAAAAAATAAGAGTGTATAATGGATAAGGCTATCAATGACGTAAATATCTTTTACATGAAAGGACACTATTGGACAGAACATTTGAAAAAGAAAATAAAATATTTGCTAAGGCCAAAATTTAGAAATTTGATCATCAAAAGTGATATGTTCAAAAATAGAAAAATTGAGTATGTATATCTCTTGAGGGTGTTCTACATTGAAGATCAATGAGTTTTCATGATGAATCATGTTTATTCCTTAATGTTTAACGCCATTGGTTTGAGAATCATCAATATTTTCAAGGCTTATGTGCATTTCATCCGTTTATCTTTTTGAGTTCACTTTATTTGTCTCATGAGGCTAAATCGAAGATTGAATTTAAGATGATCAAATAGAACTACTTAGACTATTTTGAGTTTTTGGGACATTATTCTTTTGTTTTTTAGTTCACACCCCTTCACTACATACCACATTAGTTTAGACACGTTTATTCCATACGAGTGTGAAAAACTTATTTTTATATGTCGTTTGTGGTCATATCTATATATATCCGTGTGTGGTGCATTTTATGCAATATATATATATATATTGAGTATTTGCATGCATTTAATCTATGTTCGTAATATGTTTCAAATTGGTGTCATTTGTTTCATCGTTTGGATTATTTGTATTTTTCTTTTCATTTTTGTTTCTCGTTGACATATTTCACTTCACATCACATGATATGTAGCTTTACTATGGTATCACATTTGTTTCATGTGATACAACTTTACCTTTGTCTATTTTTGAACAAAAAGTGGGAGAAATTTAGATTAAAGGGGAGGGTATTTCATATACAGGATTTTAATTAACATTGTTACATTTCATATACGCTTTGAATTTGCAAGGTTTGTCAAGTGTGAAAGTTTAAGTGGCGTTACGATAAAGTTTCATAGAGCAAAGCTATTCAAGAGATAAAGTCAGTCCAGTAATCTTTTCATCTTTTTCCCTTTAGGGTTTAGTGATTGGACATTAGAGCGTGATGTCCCACTTTTATTTTATGGTTTTGTCCCGGAATATCCAAAGAGGGAGATTGTAAGGAAAAATTTGATCATGTGTTAGGCGTGTACTATTTATTATAAATTCTCAATATTGGTTTTATTCCATTTGAAAAAAACTGTTTGCGTCTACTTTCAAGCATGTGCATAAAAATCATGAAGCGACCCGAGTTAAAGCGACATCAACTTCATGACGTGCTTTCTTTTATAACCTTGGGATCTCAAGAAATGTATATTTGGTTATTATGATTTATCCAAAGGTTTTGTAATTTGGGTATTTAATTATTTCTCAGTCTATTTTTTCGCAAAAAGGTTTCTAAAGAAAAATATTTTTTTTCTTTAGAAATTTATTCAAACCAACTCTCGTTTCATTCTAACAAGTTTTGCATCTCATTCTAATGAGTTTAAGGTTTTCGTTCTAATGAGGTTCAAACGAGCATTGAGCCAAATCTTTTTACCTAGACAGTTTTTTTTCATTAGAAGGTCGTTTGGTCTCCGTTAAAACGAGGTTTGGTGTCTCGTTCGGACGACCCTATTTTTGTTCGAACGATGTTACCAAAGTCATTCGAACGAGATGGTATTTTCTCTTGAATAACATGCCACATTTTGCGTGCCGTAACGTTTTTACTTTTTTATATATATACAAGGGCACAGAAAGTTTATTTAAGAACAAGGGTTTTGAAAAAAAGTTTTTAAGAGAAAGCACAAAAGCCTCTTTAACCCAGTTTTACACCCTAGTTTGGAGATCCAAGAATCAATATTATATTATAGGTTGAGATCTCACATTTTAAGAACCAAGGTTGTTTACTCCACATTATTCAAATATTATTTTGGCATGGTTGATTCTTTGTGACATCGGTGACATATTCTAGTCAGAGATCGGTGGACACCAGAATGCGTTGTGTGTTGTGGGTGGATTCTTATGGTGTAGCTGTGAAGAATGTCCAAGGATTGATTATAAGTGAATCAGGCTTAAAGGCATCAAGTCATATGTCATTTGTCATCCTTGTATGAAATCCTATATCAGAATGGACTTTGCATAGGATATGCGATCTGTGGTTTTTCTTGTTATGGGTTTTCCTCGTACATCACAACATTGTGTGATTGGTTATTTTATTCTTTCTATTGACCTAGATGCACATTTTAGTCAAGATAAAATTGGAATAAAGTTTTCATGACATTGGCTTAATCGGTTCTTATTTTAATATTGATTTGTTATTTACTTGGTTATTTTAATTGAAATTAAAATTGGAATTTGGCAATCTTTAAAACAAACTATTTGCACTTTCATCCTTTTATACATGATAACTGAGAGTAAATAGTACATCTCGACACACACGAGTGAGATAAAAATAATGGCATATAGTAGAACCTACATCTCGATATCCCTGTGCTGATGATGACTCATAGATAAAGAAAGATAGAATATGGTATAGCTAGAGAGGGAACTAGTCACTCAGTCCAGCCCTAGTATTTAAAATGTTTCAACGATATAAATCGATCGGAGTCTAACAAGTTACTAAAGCTAGGGAACTCAAAAGCAGTTACGTGTATGAATTATATTTATCCAGTTTGTCTAACCTATAATAATTTTCATGAATATGAAATAAAACCTGACAATCCATTTTAAGTAAATGTTTATTTATGGTAATTAATTAATCTCTTAATAAATCCAACTGTAATTGCATTAAGACACTTCTCCCCTACTACCCATCGCACGATACACAACACATAATCTCGTCACATCATATAAGCACCACTGTTCGCTAGCATGGGTCCACCAAGAACAAGTGACGCACAAAGAAAACCGCCTTTTTAGACTCTCCATTCACTAGCATGGGACCATTGCTCACACATGATGCAACACATAAAATTTTGCCTCATTCTGTCAAATTAGACAACCATTATGGGCTATGCAACAAGTAAGGCTTCCTCTCTAGGAACATGTCCATATAATAATCCAATTCCATTATTATTTATTAAACATTATCATATTTACTAAAATATCATTACACATTCCATTATTAACTGACTACTCAAATTATGATCCCAATTTATTCATTCACCCCATCCGTTGTGTAATGCCAATCTAATATCCAATTATCACTTATACTAGCTAAATATCTTATAATGGAACCGATATAGACTACATATGTGAGCCTAAGTAGCACAGATATTCTCAACAATTAAATATCTTAATAAGGGGAAATCCTATATGCGTATTAAAAAAGGCATTGCGTCGTTTATTCTTCAATTAGTCTATCTCGAATTTTATTAACGAAATGATAAAGTTTGAAAAATAAAATACCCACTTCCAAGACAACAGCTATTAACCCACCATATGAGCCATTATTACTAATCCTAATATTAACCTAAACCAATTACTAACTATTTCAATTCCAACAATTTATAAAATATAAGTTACGAGCTTAATCCGACTGTATCCAATTAAAGTTGCAATAATATTAACATGTCCCAATTCCCGTTCCTAATTGACTATCATGTGAGAGGGAATTCTAAGTTCATCACTTAGTCTATTAATCATAAAGTTAATAATACTTTATATTCTTACACATGGAATTAAAGATGTATTACTAATCATTAAGCATTAGTCTACACTATATGGGTATTTCTACTTAAGGGTATTACCATGTGAATCTAAAAGTACAACTCTAATATGACCTTTAATAAATATAAAAAAATACCTAATTCTAACATGGAAATATATAGCAATTTAACAAGACTAATTATATTATTATTCCAATTTTCATTTATCAAAACTGTAACATGAGAATTACTTACAATTACTCTAGTTAAACTATTAAGTTTCTCAATTAAACTATAATTATATATTTAAACATATAAATCCTAATATAATTTCAACATATGAGGCAACTTAGATGGCTTAGCATGATTAACCCTGCTTATGTTTACTCAAATTGACTCATATTATATTAGTTTAGGTGAATCTAGAATTTATATATATCAAAGGAAATGAGTATAATGATAACTTTCCTTTTAATTAGAAGAAAAATAGTGAGTTTGGTGGATTGATGAGCACTTTGCAAAAATAATCTTGAATTCTTCAAAAACTCCTTTGAATCAATTGAATTATTCCAGATCTTGAACTCTCAATTATCTTCTCAATATTCCGTTTAAATTTTAAAGGTTTGTTAATGGAACTGGATTGAATTAGGAGTAAAGGTTGTAGGGAATTTAGTGTTTGTTTATAGAGGCAAAGAGTTTGAGTGGAAGTTTATGACGAGAAATGAGCATTTTCATGCATAAGAATGTTTATAAATGAAAGCCTTACAAACATACCTATGACCCAACCGTGAACATCTATCATGGTTGTCAACCCCACTATCAGGGTTATTTTAGCCACAATAATGATCTAGGTTAGGCTTTCTAGAATTCCCTGATGTCTATAATTTAAAATAATATTCTCCTCAGGATTTCATCCTAATCCCTATTCTCGCTTTTTAAAAAAAGTTCGAATCACTTTAGTGTCCTTAGGAATTTACCCAAACCCCCATGCACCCAAATTAGAGTGTTCCAACCCAAATGAAGCAAAACCCAATACTAATTGCTTTGTTATTAAGCTAAAGTCCATATACTTTAACAAGTTAACAATTAAATATCGTAACTTTGAATTATCTAATTTTGAATCAAATTTCTCAAATAATTATTAACCAATCAAATGTTTTTCATTTTATCCAAATTTCCTTTTAAAATATTATCTAAGACATTGTGTTTTTCTTTTAAAAATATGGGGTATTACATTCTCTCCCCCTAAGAAAATGAATTTCGTCCTTGGAATTCACATGAAAACATACCCGCCTTAATAAATGTGGATGCTGTTGTATTTTCGTATCATCATACTGCCAAGTGGATCCAACCTCACTATTATAACTAAATTGAACAGGAATTAATAGAATCTCCTTAGACCCATAAATATGAACTCTATGATATGAGATACCTATGGCATCCTGAAGAATCAAGCTTTAACTGAATATCCCCTAAATCAATGTGCTCATATGTAGCCTCACCTCACAAGAATCGATGAAACATGAATACATTGAATACGTTATGTACCTAGTATAAATCATGTGGAAGTGATAAACAATATGCAAGAGTCATTACGTGATCCGTAATCATGAAAGGCCCAATAAACCTCGAAGAAACTTCCCTTTCTTCCCGAAGTGCATCACCCCACTTCACTGGTCACCTTGAGAAGTACCTGATTACTACTCAAATTAAACATCACTCTTCTGCAAATTCGCGTAGCTCTTTTTTCGACTCTAGGCAGTCTTGATTCAATTCTGAATCATCTTAATCTTCACTGTCATCTCCTAAACATACTCTGGACCTAACAATCTAGTCTCACCCACACCTAAGAGAATGCTTTGTTCGGTGTCATACTGATTGACTTCTAATGGTTATTGTTGTAGGTGAACTCCAACAAGGGCAATACATTTTAAAATATCCCATATTTTTCTGGCATTTATTTAGATTTTAAATTGATTATTAGTTGTATGATGAGTTCATATTTCATACGACACTAGGTATGTCATTTTATTGTTTGACATTCGGTATCTCATTTTGTAGATTGATATGTTGCTTTGAGATGTTACAAATGTGATGTTATGTGATTTAGTGGTGCATTTCACGTATATATATATATATATTACAGTAATTGGATAACTCATACTAATTATCAAGATAAATATGTAAGTGATGGGAGACTATCGAATCGTCACGGCGCTAACTGACGGGGGTGTGCCATGGAATCTACACGGCGCTAACTGACGGGGGTGTGCTTGTTTGGATTATTCACTCAACATCGGTTCCCACCGATCGTGAATTGGGTTCTTATAATACCGAGCCACAATTTAATTGACTAATAATTAAGGTTTAAAATCAAAAGATCAAGTTGCAGGACATACAAAATGGTCTAAACAAAAGCCAATCTTTTTTTAATTTTTATAAATAAAATATTAAACTTAAATAGAATTATCCCAAATTAAACACTGCACTAATATTAAACAATTCTTAGGTTAAAATAGATTACCCAACTTTATCTTTATCCTAAAGCATGAATCTAGGTGATAGAAAATAAAATAACATCAATAACACAATACATCGATGTACAAGGAAAATCCACAATGGAAAAAACCTCAGATGACCGAATTACAAAATTCATTATGTATGGAATTACAAAGGACATGCCAATAGACTTACGACACATACTCAATGCCCTCTCAAGCCCTGACAAACTTCATCATTTCATCACCGCAACACCACAAACATAGAGTTCACCGTGTCTAAATAGCAAATACAGAATCCACCGTTATGCAACGTATTCAACAAAGATGCTGGCAAGTAAAACATTCTTGGTGCCCATAAATTGGAGATTTCAAACTAGCATAGAGATTAGATCTTGGATCTCAAAGAGTTTGGGAGAAACTTGGGTTTGATAACATTTAGTTTATGATTGAGATGTGATTTTTTTGACACCCCGACTAATTAAATACCGGGTAGCTACTCCTTTAATCAAATTAATACAAAATGTAAAGTTGGTTCAGTTCATAGCATCACTGTCGAAAAACATTTTAACAATTACTAGGCACCTAATATTTAAAAAGTGAGTTGTCAATTTTAACTAAATCCGATTAATCATACAATAAGTATTAAATTATGAAATAATGATACCACAACCACATTACATTCACATTACAATGATAAAGGAATAAATGAATTTGGAGGAACACTCCTCGAAAATAATCCAAATTACTGAATAAAACTGAATACAAGGTCTGAATCACTAAATAATTACACCCCAAAATCTGAAATAAAACTAAGTAAAATGTCTCTAAGAGAAAAGGGGCGACATGCCCTACAGATGAGTAAATCTGAAATAGAGTCAAGATAGAAAGTGGAGGTGTCTATAATCGAGGTCCTGTAACTTCCACAGCAGCTACAACAGGTCACTGGAATAGAACTCCTACGCTTGGCGTCCTTGTGGTTGGGCACCTAAAAGTTTTTACAAGACAAATGGATTTGAAAGAAAACGGGTCAGAGCCCGATTGTGAAAACAGTTTAAAATACAGCAAGTGTTTAATATCATTAAACAATGAATATAAAATACATGATAGTGCGTGCACTCACATGAGTTCCTCACCTCTCAACTAATTGTGCACTCCTACGTACCCATACCCATTCTAGTTATTCTATTAACTAACTAGTCTAATTCAATATCTAATTTTTACTATACTATTCATGGTTTTATTCCCGACGTCTTAATATAAACTGAGAGTTTTACCTTCATTCCTCAGAATTAGTTACAATAATTACTAAGAGTTTTCCTATTTTTAACTCTACAAAGATGTTACATTAATTCACACTTTTACTTATATAAACAATTCATTTCAATATTTTAGTATATCAATCTCATCATAAATATACAACAATAGCACCCCTAGACTAAGCTGCGGTGCACACATACTCTTCTATTAAATCCCGGTACATCACGTACATAAGGATCACATATTCCGAATCTCTAAGGAACCGTTTAGACAAGTAACAAAAACACATAATGGAGGCGAACAAAGTTCACATAACATGGGTCACGCACATACCTACGCTCCCATGATCAGCAGACTTATTAACTCCTTAATAAGTCATTCTCTGACCTATGTACTTGAGGTACCAATCTAAATCTCCCCGTAGGCACACAAAGATTAGATGGCCCTGATCGAACGCCGACCTCCAATGATAGCAAGTATGGTAGGTATGTTACACACAGATAGCCACATATACTAAGCATTCACACATCTTAGATATCTTATAATATTAATAGACGTATATTTTACATTCCTATACCGTCATTAATGTAGTACACTTACAAGTCCCCGAACAATATACATCATAGATAATCAACTCTTCTCACATCGCAAATTCAAGTACTTATTTCCTAACCCATAGATGTCATCCGGTTTATTACAAAATTCTAAGTTTTAATCCTTAATGTACTCCAATATCACAACTATACCCACTAGTCAACAAGGAAAGGTTAACAGTCAATTAAATAAGTCTACTAGAAGTTCAAAATAAAGTCAGGCCTAAAAAAGCCATTCTGTCAACTCGTTAGAAATCTCGTTCAAACGAGGTAGTTCGAACGAGTGTCGTTCAAACGAAGGGCTTTGAACGAACTCATTAAAAGGGGTACTGTTATCTCCTTAGAAGTCTCGTTCGAACGACCTGGGCATGTCTTCTAACGAGATGGCAGAAAACGCCCAGAATTTCCCAATTTCATCTTTCTTCATTTTTCTCTTCTCTAAATCCATCCTAAGATCATCCCAATAACGTTTTAATGTTTTTAAACTGCTCTAAGTCCTCCCAGGTCACTTCTTAACATATTATTGGGGTCAAATCCTCCTAATCAACATGCAATTATCATAAATCCCCAAATTTTGTCCCAAACCCTATGAACAAGAACCTAAAATTTTATTATACCTAAATACTCATCATTAATCCATTTTTAAATCATCAAAGTTAAGTTTTTTGGGTACCAATTTCGTCCATAATCATTCTACATGCAATTCCTAACCAAAATTAAGAGTTTCTACAACAATCCCATTGGGTTTTCACCAAAATTTTCAAAGCATATAAGGTTTCTACACTAAACATGGAGGAAATATTCATTGCAATTAATGACTTCAATCACTTGCCTTAAATATGATGTTCTGGTTCGTTGTTGATGATCAAGGGTTGGTTCTCTCTTCTTTTCGGTCACAAATCCTTTCAAATTTCTGGTGATGGGAGATGGTTTCGTTTGGAACCTCTTTTAACTTCTCTCTAACTTCTTTCAAAACTCCCGTAGCCCACTCTCTTGCCTTTTGCTGGTAATGGCCTTAGTGGCCACTTTAAAAATATATAAATAAACTCTAAAATTCGTGGGTTTTAATTCCTCAATTTTTAAAATGACCAAAATACCCTTCTGGGTTGCCGGTTTGGCCTTAAAATGCCCCGGGATGCAAACTAAACTCTCGGCTAGTGTTTTCTGACTATTTCGACCCTTCCGGATGCGTTGGCGCACTCAAAATGATCATTCGGTTGATAAAAATATAATTTACTTTTTAATTTAAATAAATTCATTCCTGACGCGATTGACACGCGCGTTCCAACTAAATTTACAAAATTGTTGTATTTCTACCTCGTGATAATTTTAATATTTTCAATACTCATATATTACCATATATGCTCAGAAATATTCAATTTTAACATCATACTCAAATACCAACACACGTCTCGCTAGTATTTACATCTGGATTAATTCCCAATTAATTATCATTTAATTCAATTAATCCCTTAAATAAAAATCAATAAAATTACGGGGTATTACATACTTCCCCCTAATAACAAAATTTCGTCCCGAAATTTAGATCTAAAGAATACCTGGTAAAATAGCTCTGGATAACGTTAGCGCATCTCATCCTCACACTCCCATGTGGACTCCTCGGCATTATGATGCCGACACTGCACGCGTACTAATGGTACTATCTTCGACCTCAGTTTTCTCTCGTTGTGGTCCAGAATAGCAATCGGCCCCTCCTCGTTGGAACTATCAGGATGAAGATCGATGTCCTCTAAAGCAATGTGAGTATGGGCCAAATCGTCCCTAAGTTATTTTCTTAGCGAGGAAATATGGAACACATCATGAATCCTATGCAAGTGCTCTGGTAACCTAAGTCTATACGCAATTGGCCCAATCCGATCGATGATAGGAAATAGCCCCACATATCTTGGTGCCAGTTTCCCCTTCTTTACAAAACGCATAATCCCCTTCATAGGAGATACTCTGAGTAGCACCTGGTTCCCCACCTTGAACTCTCTGAAGAACCTCTTGGCATCGACATAACTCTTTCGTCGATCTTGAGCTACCCGAATACGACTCCGTATTATCTCTATCCTTGTCGAAGTATCCTGAATCACTTTCGGTCGAAGGAGTTTGTTATCCCCCACCTCTAACCAACATGTTGGGGAACGAAAAGGTCTACCATATAATGCCTCGAATGGAGCCATGCCAATGATGAACTGGTAGGATTTATTATAAGCAAACTCCACCAGTGGAAGGTACTGTTCCCAACCACCTCCAAAGTCTAAGATGCACATACGCAACATGTCCTCCAACATCTGATTCGTTCTCTCGGTTTGCCCATCTGTCTGCGGGTGGTACGTCGTACTCAGCCGCAACTCCGTACCCATTGCCTCTTGGAAACTCTCCCAAAATCGTGAAATAAATATCATGTCTCAGCCAGACACGATATTGAGAGGCACCCCGTGAAGTCTCACTATCTCCTCTATGAAAATCTGGGCATACTGTCCCATAGTGTAGTCTGTCCGGGCTGGCAGAAAATGAGCAACTTTGGTCAGTCTATCCACGATTACCCATATGGAGTCGTGACCCCTCTGCGAAATAGGTAACCCCGTGATAAAGTCCATGGAAATTCTCTCCCATTTCCACATCGGAACCTCTAACGACTGTAGAAGTACTGCCGATTTCTGATGGTCCACCTTTACTATCTGACAAGTGGCACATTTAAAAATGAACACGGTAGTATCTCTCTTCATACCGCTCCACCAGTACTGTCGTCTCATGTCTTGGTACATCTTATCACCACCAGGGTGTACCGCGAATCACGAGCCGTGCGACTCTGTCATTACTTCGTGTCGCAAGTCTTCCCCTTCTAGAACGACCAGTCTCCTATTGAAGCGTAATCCCCATCTGAACTAATGGTATATGACTTGGCTCCCTTTGCTAGTAATCGAACTATCTGCTCCTAACAGAACGAGTCTTTTCCTTGGGCCTTTATCACTCTCGTAAAAATCTAAGGTGTAACAGTCATCACAGACATGAATGATCGGGCCACTGCATCCTGGTGTTCCAACTCCTTCCACTTTGCTCTCCACACCTCGGCCACCTCACATACTGGTCTACGGCTCAACGCGTCTGCTACCACGTTAGCCTTCCCTGGGTGATATTGGATATCGAATTGATAATCCTTCATGAACTCAAGCCACCGACGTTGATTCATATTAAGTTCCTTCTGTGTGAAGAGGTACTGTAGAGACTTATGGTCCATGAACAAACGAAATTTCTCCCCCAGGAGATAATGTCTTCAAATTCGAAGAGCAAATACAACTACCTCCAACTCCAAGTCATGGGTGGGGTAATTCTTCTTGTGAGGCTTAAGCTTACGGGAAGCATAAGCTATGGCCTGACTCTCCTATTGCAGTACACCTCTAAGTACTTGTAAGGATGCATCGGTGTAGACTAGATACTCAACTCCTGGTTTGGGCCATGCTAACACAGGAGCTGAGGTCAACTTGTGCTTCAGCTCATCAAATGACAACTGACAGACATCTCTCCAGATGAATGGCACACCTTTGCGAGTCAGATGTGTCAAAGGACCCGCTATCTTTGAGAAACCCCAAATAAACAGTGTCCTGCTAGGCCTAAGAAACTACGGATCTCAGTCGGTGTTGTGGGCTGTCCCCACTCCCTCACCGCGAATACCTTCCCCAGATTAATAGATAACCCCCTGTCTGAAATGATGTGCCCTAAAGACTGAACCTCCTTTAGACAAAACCCACATTTTTCGTACTTTGCATATAGCTCGTTCTAACGCAGCATCTACAAAACCTGCCTCAAATGCTCAGCGTGTTCCTCCTCTGTCTGGGAGTAAACTAGAATGTCATCAATAAAGGCAATGACGAACTGGTCTAGGAACTCTCTGAATACCCTATTCATTAAGTCCATAAACACGACTGGGGTATTGCTCAAGCCAAAAGGCATAACCCAAAAATCGTAGGAACCATATCTCGTCAAGAAAGCAGTCTTCGAGACATCCTGTTCCCTGATACGCAACTGATGGTATCCCGATCGCAAGTTAATATTTGAGAAGAAATAAGATCCTCTCAGCTGGTCGAATAAGTCATCGATTCGGGGCAACAGATACTTATTTCGTATCGTGACTTTATTCAACTCCCGATAATCTACACACAACCTCAACGATCCATCCTTCTTCTTTACAAACAGCACAGGGGAACCCCATGGAGAAGTACTCCTTCGGATAAACCCCTGACCCAACAACTGCTCTATCTAATCCCTTAGCTCTCTCATCTCTACTGGAGCCATACGATAAGGGGCGCGGACAATTGGTCGAGTGTCCGACGTTAAATCGATAACAAAATCTATCTCCCTAATAGGAGGTAATCCAGGTATATCCTGAAATGCATTAGTAAACTCCCTAACAATTGGAATCGAATCGAGTGGTAATACCACTTCCTTAGATCTCTCCTCCTCTATATAGTACAAGTGAGTGGACGATCCTCCCTGAGGGCGAGGCATCGCCACCAAAAACATCTCCTGCCCGGGTATGGCAAAAATGATACTCCTACTAAAACAATCAATCATGGATCGGTACGTAACTAGCCAATCCATACGAACAATTGCATCGTACTCAGTCATCTCTAATACTAACATATTAGCAAGTAAAGTAAATCTCCCGATCTCTATACCCACACCTCTATAAATAAGAGAAATCACAGAGCCCCTACTCAACGATGAATCTATGCAAGTAATCGTGCTCTCTGCAGTGTCTAACAACCCCAAAGTGCGTGCAAATCTCGTGGCAATGAAATAGTGTGTGTCCCCCGTATCAAATAAAATACGCCCCATAGTCCCTTGAATAAAGAACATACCCTCAATAGCAGGTGGATCCTGTGTGACTGCGGCCTACTAGAGTTGATAAACTCACCTATACTGAAGTTGTCCCTGCTGGACTGGGACTTCTGGGATGGGTGGCAAAGCTGGCATCTGTGGTGGTGCTGGGAGGGCGATGGGAAATATAGGTCTCTGGGGTTCGTGTCGAGCTCCCGGCTGCTGCTATTGTGGGGACTTGCCCCTATTAGGATACTCATGGCGCTTGTGGCTAATTTTTCCACAAGTAAAACATTTCCCCGGAAAATTCCCCCCTCTCGGACCCTGCTGCCCACGGCCCTGGTGGCCTTCCTCCCCTGGTCGTGCTGGCCCTGATGAAACTGCTACTGTTGGCCATGCTGGCCGTGCTGACCCTGCTGGCCATAATGAAAACCTCCATGTCCATTTTTGAAACCCCCAGATCTAAACCTCTTAGAATCCCCCTAGTGGGAACTCTGATCACCCTACTTGTGCAGACCTTGAGCAGATTGTGCCCTGCTGGCACCATTTCCCCTGTCCTTCCCTGAAGGATGGACTCTCCTGATCGCATAACCTCTAACAAGTGAAAATGGTGGTCCTGGCAGTGAAGCAGTGCTGCATTAACCACATCAGTATAAGTGTCCAATGAGAGATTACCCAATAAGTGTTGACGGATCCTCCAAGTCAACCCATCCATGAACTTCTGAATCTTTTTCTCCTCGGTCGGAATCTCATCGGGAACGATGTTCAAGAGATTAGTGAACTTGGCCTCGTACTCTTCCACGATCTTCGCCTCCTGCTTAAGGTTCATTAACTTCCTCCTCATTTCAGTGTGAACGGCTGATGGAAAATACTTGCGGTCAAACCGCACCCAGAATTCCTGAATAGAAAGGATGTCTCTCTCCTCCGTGGTGGTAATGGACTCCCACTACTACAACACTGATCCTATTATCTTAAAAGTAGCCAGTATCTATTTCTGTACATTCGTGCACTCGTACATCCTCAAGTTCCTTTGGATGTCCTTCTTCCACTGACTGGACACAACGACGTCGGAGCTACCTGCAAACTCTGGAGGGTGTGCTTTCTGAAAAGTATCACGAACATGTTCCCAAGTAGACGGGAATGCATGAGCTTATACTAGCGCTACTACCGGCGCATGAGGCGGTGCCTGCTGCACAACTGCTAGAGAGACATTTACCGCTTGGGCTACAATAGAGGCAACCTCTGCGGCATTCATGGAGCCCTGAAATGGTGCAGGCTATGGCTCGGGATGAGCATCCCTGGGAACTCGCTGTGCACGTCATGGAGGCATTTAAAATGAAAGTAAAGTCATATAAGTTCGCAGTTATTATCTCAAAATAGCTGGAGAGTGAAACATACACAAAGAGTACAACAATCCTAAAATATAGGGCTCTATATCAAAGAAAGCTACACGAAAACATAACAAGCCTTACAGATCCTAAGGACACTAGAACCTGATGCTTTGATATCACCTGCGACACCTCGACCAATTAAATACTGGGTAGCTACTCCTTTATTCAAATTAAAAAAATGTCAAGTTGGTTCAGTTCATAGCATCACTATCGAAAAACGTTTTAATAATTACTAGCCACCTAATATTTAAAAAGTGAGTTGTCAATTTTAATTAAATCCGATTAATCATACAATAAGTATTAAATTATGAAATAATGATACCACAATCACATTACAGTCACATTACAATGATAAAGTAATAAATGAATCTGGAGGAACACTCGGAAATAATCCAAAATACTGAGTAAAACTGAATGCAAAGTCTGAATCACTAAATAATTACAACCCAAAATCTGAAATCAAAACTGAGTAAGTAAGATGTCTCTAAAATAAAAGAGGGACATGCCCTACATATGAGTAAATCTAAAATAGAGTCAAGATAAAAAGTGGAGGCGTCTATAATCGAGATCCTGTAACTTCCACATCAGCTACAACATGTCACTGGAATAGATCTCCTAAGCTTGGTGTCCTTGTGGTTGGGCACCTAAAAGTTTTTACAAGAAAAATGGATTTGAAAGAAAACGGGTCAGAGGCCGATTGTGAAAACAGTTCAAAAAACAACAAGTGTTTAATATCATTAAACAATGGATATAAAATACATGATAGCGCGTGCACTCACATAAGTTCCTCACCTCTCAACTAATTGTGCACTCCTACGTACCCATACCCATTCTAGTTATTCCATTAACTAACTAGTCTAATTCAATATTAGATTTTTACTATACTATTCATGTTTTGATTCCCGATGTCTTAATATAAACTGAGAGTTTTACCTTTATTCCTCAGAATTGGTTACAATAATTACTAAGAGTTTTACCATTTTTAACTCTACAGAGATGTTACATTAATTCACACTTTTACTTATATAAACAGTTCATTTCAATATTTCAGTATATAAATCTCATCATAAATATACAACAATAACACCCCTAGACTAAGATGCGGTGCACACATACTCTACTATCAAATCTCGGTACATCACGTACATAAGGATCACGTATTCCGAATCTCTCAGGAACCGTTTCGACAAGTAACAAACACACATAATGGAGGCGAACATAGTTCACATCACATGGGTCGCGCACATACCTAAACTCCCATGATTAGCAGACTTATTAACTCCTCAATAAGTCATTCTCTGACCTATGTCCTCGAGGTACCAATCTAAATCCCCCCGTAGGCACACAAAGATTAGATGGCCATGATCGAACGCCGACCTCCCATGATAGCAAGTATGTTATACACATATAGCCACATATACTAAGCATTCACACATCTTAGATATCTTATAGTATTAATAGAGGTATATTTTACATTCCTATACCGTCATTAATGTAGTACACTTACAAGTCCTCGAACAATATACATCACAGATAATTAACTCTTCTCACATCGCAAATTCAAGTACTTATTTCCTAACCCATAGATGTCATCCGATTTATTAAAAAATTCTAAGTTTTAATCCTCAACATACTCCAATCTCACAACTATACTCACTAGTCAACAAGGGAAGGTTAACACTCAATTAAATAAGTCTACTGGAAGTTCGAAATAAAATCAGGCCTAAAAAGGCCATTTTGTCAACTCATTAGAAATCTCGTTCGAACGAGGTAGTTCGAACGAGTGTCGTTCGAACAAAGGTCTTCGAACGAACTCATTAAAAGGGGTACTGTTATCTCGTTAGAATTCTTGTTCGAACGACCTGGGTAGGTCTTCTAACGAGATGACCGAAAACGCCTAGAATTTCCCAATTTCATTTTTCTTCATTTTTCTCTTTTCAAATCCATCCTAAGATCATCCCAAGAACGTTTTAATGTTTTTAAACTACTCTAAGTCCTCCTAGGTTGCTTCTTAACATATTATTGGGGTCAAATCCTCCTAATCAACATGCAATTATCATAAATCCCCAAAATTTTCCCCAAACCCTATGAACACGAACCCAAAATTTTATTGTACCTAAATACTCATCATTAATCCGTTTTTAAATCATCAAAGTTAAGTTTTTTTGGTACCAATTTCGTCCATAATCATTCTACATGCAATTCCTAACCAAAATTAAGAGTTTCTACAAAAATCCCATTGGGTTTTCACCAAAATTTTCAAAGGATATAAGGTTTCTACACTAAACATGGATGAACTATTCATTGCAATTAATGACATCAAATCACTTTCCTTAAATTTGATGTTCTGGTTCGTTGTTGATGATCAAGGGTTGGTTCTCTCTTCTTTCCGATCACAAATCCTTTCAAATTTCTGGTGATGGGAGATGGTTTGGTTTGAAACCTCTTTTAACTTCTCTCTAACTTCTCTCAAAACTCCCGTAGCCCACTCTCTTGCCTTTTGCTGGTAATGGAATTAATGTCCTCTTTAAAAATATATAAATAAACTCTAAATTTCGTGGGTTTTAATTCCTTAATTTTTAAAATTATCAAAATACCCTTCTGGGTTGCCGGTTTGGCCTAAAAATGCCCCGGGACCCAAACTAAACTCCCGGCTAGTGTTTTTTGACTATTGTGACCCTTTCGGATGCGTTGGTGCACTCAAAATGATCATTTGGTTGATAAAAATATAATTTAATTTTTAATTTAAATAAATTCATTCCTGATGCGACTGACACACGCGTCCCAAATAAATTTCCCAAATTGTTGTATTTCTGCCTTGTGAGAATTTTAATATTTTCAATACTCAAATATTACCATATATGCTCATAAATATTCAATTTTAACATCATACTCAAATACCAACACATGCCTCACTAGTCTTTACATTCAGATTAATTCCCAATTAATTCTCATTTAATTCAATTAATCCCTTAAATAAAAATCAATAAAATTACAGGGTATTACAATTTTAGCCAAAATTCTCAACTTAAAAAGTTCCTAGTATGCCTATTTATAGAAACTATAATTTTCAAGGCGACAAAAATTCATTTGAACAAATGTAGAGGTTCATTCAAAGGAAGTGCATAATCTTGTTCGAACCAAACAAAACCTATTTCGAATGAATATGATTTTCTCATTCGAACATACTTTGAATAAGTTTCAAACAAATTTTTTACTCTTGACAAAATTTCCTCATTTGAACCTCGTTTTAATGTCATTCCAATGACATAACCTCTCGTTCAAACTAACAAAAATGTAGTTCAAACAAACTACATAAATTTGTTTGAGGAGTTCTAAAAACTCATTGGAACGACTTTGTTCAAAAACCAAAATTTTCTTATAAAAATATTTTTATGAAAAATAGCCTCAAATATATAACACAAACACCCAATGATATCTAGGAATCACACTAAAATTCATTCATACCTTTTTGAGATTTCTCGAATGTTGAAGATGAAACATGACACGAAAGACAACACAATGATGTAGACAATATAACTTGCCACTATGGTATTCAATAAAACACATCATAGTCTTAAAAGGTCAACACACTTAAGTCCTAACCTATAACTCAAATGGTTTTTCCCAAATACGAAATAAGCCAAAACATACAAATTGACACTATTAAAATTTTTCCTTCAAAATCTCCCCTTTTGTCTATTCTAGTACAAAAACAAAAATAAAAACTCACATGGACCATCAATCTCATCAAAGACTCAATCACTAGCCCTAAAAGAAAAGAGGTACTTGGACGACTCATAAACCTTGGGTAGCGTTACTCGCTTCTAACTTTGCCCCATGTTGCAAACCTACACACTTAAACGCATCTTCAAATGCAAAGAGAATATAACAAATATAAAACATTCATAAGAATAAAACTCCCCGTATGTCTAATGATCCCCACCTAAGTAAGTTTCCTCCCCCCAAGATAAGTATATCACCTAAAACTAAAGTGAAGCAAAAGCAATAATACTTAATAAACCAGTTCTATGCCGTAAATCATTTCTCCCCCAAATGTGAGAACATGTAATACTAATTGTAAATATATAGGAAAGAATAATATCGTGAAATGGTGTAAAGAGCAATGAACACAACATCGTAACACAAGCACATATAATGTAAACAATGATCAATCAATACTATATTCATACAATCAATAATACCAACTTGAATAAAAAATGAATCAAGGGATACCAATGTAAACAACCAACAGGCAATACCAATATGATCATATAACCTGCCAATTTGATTCAAAGATAAAGCATATGGCAAACATGGATTAAATGTGAACATAAAGACTTAAAATAAATGACACCATACATAAAAATGAAAAATATACCAATGACATACAAGAACATATATATTGTGATGCCCCGACCCAGATTTAAGGATTAATAAAGGATCAACCCGATTCGGCTCACTCGTTAATTATGAAGTGCAATGGAACAACTCAAATAACGTTTCTAATCCAATTTTATAATTGTTTAACGTAACACTAATTAACATGTGATTCCAATTTTTATCCACTACGTGATAGGACCCAAGAGAAGTGCCCCCCAAGGCCAAGTAAACATATCTACTAATCGTAAATGAAAATAATTGTGACAACCCGCTCACCAAAATAAGGGGTGGCCAGCCCAATACTCCAATAATAACGGAATCATGGATGGAATCATTCTCAGCATCATAACAAAAATATAGAGTATCTAGGATAACCACCCAATATTTCAGAAAACGGGTTGCAAAATTTTTTTTGATTTGAAAGTAAATAAATGAAGACAAACAACCCAATTTCTGAAAGATAAGGGAAACCCCAAGACATAAATAAATAATATAACAAGAATACCATAAAAAGACCGAATATGTAACCGGTCACTTAAACTGATACACCAAAATACACAAGTATGATAAGTTACTCATTACATTTCATTAGACATTTACAAAAGCTTGGGCCTCTCGCCCGAATAAAAGACTTGATCTTAACTAGAATGAAAGTGACAACGTCTATACCAAATATATCTCGCAATACCCGCAATGCATCACGGCTCGTCGAAAACATCAGAATAGGAATACAAATCAGGCATCCTTTCGGCGGAGTACCTGAGCAGAGACAAGAAGAATATGCAACAGGAAATGTAACCAGGTCAGGGCCCGGTTCTATATGATTACCAGATGAATAAAGAGTATGACATTTATGTAAGATAAATCATAAAGAAAGAGAAATAAGCAGCAACCTATACAATTTAAAACATAAGCTAGGCAAGAATAACAATAAGAAGCATTAAACTAAAACTTCATCAAATGTGCCAGTTATTTTATATATCTTTTCCTTAGCAGGAAGTATATATTTAAATCACAATCTTTTGCTCTTTAAGGAAATTTATCTCAATTTTACCTTTTGTAAAAATCCTTTCCTTATCAGGAAAATAATCGTTTTCAAATGCTCTTTGTGGCATTTACATGTGCTCTTTGTGGCACTCCATCATGCTCTATATGGCATATCAAAATACATCAAGTCCCACTTGATTATGAACTGTTATTTTTATATACATATAACGAATTCTAAGACCACCCGTCCGGGTTTCCCCACTGTGCGCGCCCCTAAATGACCATCATCTTCCAGGGCCTATCATTAGACAACCTGGGCACCTATATCGCAAGACGTCGGGAAGCGGACATGAGCCTGCGGGCTAGTCAAGACCACACCCGGAATCTCCTACCCATCGCAGAAAAATATACAACAATAAGCGCTCCCATGGCCTAGGACTATATCCACCCTGCATTCATTAGCCAGGGGGCTTCACCTCGCGTGCGGACTTCCCTTATGATGTCATTTAGAGAGGTGTGTTTAAGCCATTTTATTTATCATATCGAAAATCAAGTAAACCATTATTTACCGGTTTCATGATTAAGTAAATTATCATTTACAAATATCAATACCATTTCCATTTCATTTCCATCCCACGTATATGTTTCATTTTATTCGAAACCCTTTCTATTTATTTTGTAAATAATCTAACTTACCATCCATAGTCATACGATAGCTTATATCAACACTACAACCTCAAAGGAGTAAATAAACTCTTTATTATCTCCAAGCATTCTAGGATGTTATTTTAGAACCCCAAGGTTATCATCTTTCGAAGGAATGAAATGACTTTCAATTTATTCTCCAAACTCACCTTTATGGCGTTATTATGAACCACCAAGGTTAACATAGTTCAATCGAACTTTTAAAATCTCCCAACATTCTTTTGGGGTGGTAATATAAACCATCAAAACTAGTATAGCTTAATTAAGCTCCTAAGGTCTCCCGAACATAACACTACATCTCCTAGTTTTATAATAATTAACTAGAAGAAAAGAATGCCTTATCATTAATAGGCCTAACCCCGGAAAAATCCCCACATAACCCATTCCTAATGTAGGGTAGACATCTAACTCATCTCGCACTCTAGGACTCTAAGTTTACTTCATTCAAGAAGGTTCCTAGTCCCTATATTTAAAGAAAAGGATTGAAATTGAGTTATAAAATTAACTCAAAAACAGCAGGAAAATGAATCGATTCGCCCTAGGGCCGAATCGATTCGCCCAGAAAGCGAATCGGTTCGGACAACTAAACCAACCTTCTGCAATTGACCGAATCGATTCGGCCTTAACCCGAATCGATTCGGGTTATGCAGACCTGCCAATTTCCCTTAGCGAATCGATTCGGACCTGCAAATTTGCCAAAAAATGGCTACGAAGGGTTATGAACCCTAATTTCTCCAAACCCCAAATATCTTCCATCTTACACACAACCAACAATATTTATCTACCCAAAGTGTATCCTACACGATTTAAAACCATTTTAGTCCACAATTTCATCATCAAAACTAAGATTAGTGCTTAATTCCCATAATTTCCACATTTAAACCATAAATGTAAATACACAACTATCATACAATTTATGCATCTTAAATCACATATTAGCAAGTAGAAAACTTGCCTTAGGGTTGATATCTCAGATTTATTTGGAGAAGAAGCAATCCCAAATCCTCCATCTTCAATCTCTCTCTCATTTCTCCATTTTCTCTTCTTCTTTCTTTCTCTCTATGTTTTAAGACATAAAATGAGGGAATGAAATAAGAGGCAAGACCAAAAACCGTGGCTTAACATAATTCTCCCAACTTAAATGGTTAATACCACATTAAAATGACTCCCAAATACGCGTATAAGCTAAAACCAGGTAAAAGTGCCCGGAACACAAAAATACAATATGGCACTTATTTTGACTGTCTCGCACCTTCCGAGACTAACTACACCCTCTAAACTGGCATCCGGAAATTTTATAAATTATTACGAGTTCCAAAATCATTTAAACTAAAAGGCCATTTAAAATACATGACACTACAGACATGCAACCTGATGTTATTTACTTTCACATACAGTAAATATGCATCAATCTAGTAAATATCAACTTTCAATTCATTAAATTAATATTTACTCCAGTCTCCACGTTTTATATAATTACCTTATGCGATAAAATTAGTATAAAATGAGCCTCCCAGAATCGAGGGTTGTTACATACTCCCCCCCTTAAGAGGGAATTTTTCCCCCAAAATTCGGGCATACCCAAATCTGATAAGGGTATACTACTCTAAACTAGGATTCTACCATCCTAAACAAACTCCTCGTTATTGCGACGTCCCAAATGGACTCAGACTAAGGTCGACCCTATCGATCTCAGTCATAATCATTTGTTCTCTAATCTAGTAGCACAAGACGCTCTTCACTAAATATCGATTCTAGCTTCCTACGACGGAACACGATGCCCCCACGACTCGGCACAATTAGCCAAATCTTCAGAATTATGTTACATCTCACCTCGGTGCACCCATACCGACTCTAAGTGGCTTAGACCCAACGCCACTCAGTTATCCCTCGCATCGACTTATCTCATCAAGGCGTATGGTTTAAAAGCCAAATCTCTAAAGAAATGTTCCGAGACCACTCCAAGTCCAAGGAACATATTACCCATTGGTTCCATCCAACGAGTATCCGAATTACTCAACTGACCACTCACGATACCATGCCTTAGGAAATGATCCATAAGACCACTCCAAAACCTAATGGTTGCACGAAAATCTCCATCCATACCATTACTGCTCCCATCTTCTATGTATACTAAGGCGCACGTTCGTAATGTGCCTTTCGGCATAAGTCAATTTACTCCCTTTCATCCATCCACTTTAGAGTGGTAGGATATACGTCATTTCCATACGGTTCCCATTACTTCGCGGAAACTTTTGCTAAATTTTCAACACGAATTATCTGGTCTCGGTCCACCCTATTATAATAGGCATCTCCCACGGTTCTACCATCCCCCATCGAGAATGGGGTGTACTCTTCTACATGTAGTCCGTCCATAATGGGTGGAAAAGCAACGATTGGGTTGACGGTCACCAATTTTCTCAATTGGGATCATGACCAGTTCGATGCCGGTAGTTCCATGCAAACGTCTATGAATACCCTTCTTCATTCCACCACTACTCTTCTTCGCACGAGTAGGTGAAATTGTCAATCACAGATCGAAATGCTCTCGCTATAGAGTCTTCTGAGTCATACTCACTCTACTTGGCCTTCCATGCCATAACAATTTTCTTTGATGAGTTCTCTATTCGACATGTCCACTAGCCCAATCGCATTTCCTTAGCGAATGAGAAAATACCCAATCACTAGTTCTTCTGAACCCCGAGCACTAACTCGATTCCTCCCACAACATATTGCAACAACTTGTTGCTTACGAGAAGGACCAAATTTCCTGCCTAGAAAGTAGTTCCTTATCTATTTAAGGTGATCACTACCACGATGAAACTTAATCCAAGCACGGGATATTACTTTCCACAAGTTTAAGCTTGTGCGACGCATAAACAGTGAGTCTATTCCCTAGTATTATTACTCCCCAATCCTGGCAGAACTTACTCATTAAACTCACTCTCGAGCTTACAATCATGACTCAGGAGTGAGGATCCACCCATCCTTATTAGCTCCCCGGAAATGAAGTTACCAACATAACATTATCTCTAAGGAATGCCTCATCTCTTTCGGCCGAACCTACCAAACCTCTCGAGACCCCATAATCTCGTTCCTAAGGGATCTAATCTATTATAGAGTTAACCCATAACTTATTCATGGTTAACTCCGTATCGCTTTCCTAAACTAACACCACCTACCCTCAAGGTCTCATATCGAAATAAAAATCCTAAGGTCTATCTATATATATCCTACCTAAATCGTAAGCATATAATACTAAATATATCCCTAGTGCCCAAGACCTTACTCAACTTCAGACATTTGCTCGGGTTCATGCGTGGGACGTCTCGCCGAAGCGAAATCCAGACAAGGAACCCTCCCGTTACACTACTACCTCGCATTGTCGGTCCTCGAGATATGTGACGGTCTAAGACACATGATCGGGATTTGTATAACTCTAATAATAAGATTCTACTTCTAGACTTTACCTTAGCGTTCTATACACGAAATAAGAGAAAGGAAATATGGCATCTCTCCACTCCCAACGTCGTTAAGGTTCACGCGTGGAGCGTCCCGCAAAAGCGGAATCCAAATAAGGAACCCCTCCTATGCATTACTACTTAACTTTGTTGGTCGTGGAGATAAGTCATAGCATCCACACACAATGCAAGTAAACAATAGAACACTCAAACCAAGTAACACATATGACACATATACATTTAAAAATATCATCACTCGCTTCATAACGAGTGAAGAAAAGATAGAACTTCCATACCACAGAAGTCATATAATTACCCTTCTATAATAGCGTAAATACTACTACAAGCTCAAAATACACACCCGAGTCTACCGTAGACACAATGCTACTAAATCTTATCCTAAGGAATACACCACCCACCTATAAGGTGGAATTCCCACCACAGTTCGTACCAAGCACTCCGGGTCAATACTAATGGTTCTTAGACTCCACATTCGAGCCTTACACATACCAACATTATTTCTACCAACTCCCCAACCAGGCACTTTACTCTTGCCCTTGTTCTCCACTCAACGAAGTTTAAAATGAGTGGTTCTATACTCCACATCATAGCCGTTATTCCGACTCTGGCTGACAATAATTGCCCATGCAGTCCCTCTTACTTTCTCAGTAAAAGAGGACACGCTCTTGGCCTCCTCTTCCTCAGCTTAATGAAACCTCCCCAGGTGGGTGTCCACCGATGGGGTTTCACGATTCTTACTCCATCAGAAGTGTTAACAACACCAATTTGGAGCCTATCACTTCATGGTGCATGATATCGTCTCCCTAACCGTACAACACCTTATTCGCCCTTGGTCTTTAACCGAACATCTTGTGAACATTTGGGAATCCACCTTCTCCTCAGTCTAGTTATCCCAGAGAAACTCGCCATTGCAAGTATCCACCGGGCTTCTCTATGGGTCAAACTTCTGGCACCCATGAATATAGTGACCACATTTTCATCACCACAACACTTCTTCTATGGGTGAAGGATTTTCCCCCCATTCTACTACAGGGCACTTCTCCACTTCAATATAACATCGCGTGACTTCTCAAGTTTAGTACCATTTCCTACTTCTAGCGGTGCTTGGGAAACTACATCAACTAAAATTTGCAGTCGTAATAGTAAGACAAGAAAGTGCTACAAAAAGGGAGCGACCTCTAAAGCGATCCCCCTCTCCGACCACAACTTACAGTTCTCCACACACCTTCCCATAATGCCCTTCTTCTATCGACCTATTATTCTCACACGAATACGCAAAAGATTTTATAGATTCTACCTCATGGTAGAAGAACGAGATCTCATAAGAGAAATCAACGATCTTAATCCTAAGGCTTTACATCAAATCAAGAGCAACGCTGAAAACTTAAGGTGTCCACACAGATTCCTAAGGACTCTAGAACCTGATGCTCTGATACCATCTGTGACAACCCGCTCACCAAAATAAGGGGTGGCCAGACCAATACTCCAATAATAACGGAATCATGGATGGAATCATTCTCAGCATCATAACAAAAATATAGAGTATCTAGGATAACCACCCAATATTTCAGAAAACGGGTTGCAAAAAAAATTTTGATTTGAAAGTAAATAAATGAAGACAAACAACCCAATTTCTGAAAGATAAGGGAAACCCCAAGACATAAATAAATAATATAACAAGAATACCATAAAAAAGACCGAATATGTAACCAGTCACTTAAACTGATACACCAAAATACACAAGTATGATAAGTTACTCATTACATTTCATTAGACATTTACAAAAGCTTGGGCCTCTCGCCCCAATAAAAGACTTGATCTTAACTAGAATGAAAGTGACAACGTCTATACCAAATATATCTCGCAATACCCGCAATGCATCACGGCTCGTCGAAAACATCGGAATAGGAATACAAATCAGGCATCCTTGCGGCGGAGTACCTAAGCAGAGACAAGAAGAATATGCAACAGGAAATGTAACCAGGTCAGGGCCCGGTTCTATATGATTACCAGATGAATAAAGAGTATGACAGTTATGTAAGATAAATCATAAAGAAAGAGAAATAAGCAGCAACCTATACAATTTAAAACATAAGCTAGGCAGGAATAACAATAAGAAGCATTAAACTAAAACTTCATCAAATGTGCCAGTTATTTTATATATCTTTTCCTTAGCAGGAAGTATATATTTAAATCACAATCTTTTGCTCTTTAAGGAAATTTATCTCAATTTTACCTTTTGTAAAAATCCTTTCCTTATCAGGAAAATAATCGTTTTCAAATGCTCTTTGTGGCATTTACATGTGCTCTTTGTGGCACTCCATCATGCTCTATATGGCATATCAAAATACATCAAGTCCCACTTGATTATAACTGTTATTTTTATATACATATAACGAATTCTAAGACCACCCATCCGGGTTTCCCCACTGTGCGCGCCCCTAAATGACCATCATCTTCCAGGGCCAATCATTAGACAACCTGGGCACCTATATCGCAAGACGTCGGGAAGCGGACATGATCCTGCGGGGTAGTCAAGACCACACCCGGAATCTCCTACCCATCGCAGAAAAATATACAACAATAAGCACTCCCATGGCCTAGGACTATATCCACCCTGCATTCATTAGCCAGGGGGCTTCACCTCGCGTGCAGACTTCCCTTATGATGTCATTTAGAGAGGTGTGTTTAAGCCATTTTATTTATCATATCGAAAATCAAGTAAACCATTATTTACCGGTTTCATGATTAAGTAAATTATCATTTACAAATATCAATACCATTTCCATTTCATTTCCATCCCACGTATATGTTTCATTTTATTCGAAACCCTTTCTATTTATTTTGTAAATAATCTAACTTACCATCCATAGTCATACGATAGCTTATATCAACACTACAACCTCAAAGGAGTAAATAAACTCTTCATTATCTCCAAGCATTCTAGGATGTTATTTTAGAACCCCAAGGTTATCATCTTTCGAAGGAATGAAATGACTTTCAATTTATTCTCCAAACTCACCTTTATGGCGTTATTATGAACCACCAAGGTTAACATAGTTCAATCGAACTTTTAAAATCTCCCAACATTCTTTTGGGGTGGTAATATAAACCATCAAAACTAGTATAGCTTAATTAAGCTCCTAAGGTCTCCCGAACATAACACTACATCTCCTAGTTTTATAATAATTAACTAGAAGAAAAGAATGCCTTATCATTAATAGGCCTAACCCCGGAAAAATCCCCACATAACCCATTCCTAATGTAGGGTAGACATCTAACTCATCTCACACTCTAGGACTCTAAGTTTACTTCATTCAAGAAGGTTCCTAGTCCCTATATTTAAAGAAAAGGATTGAAATTGAGTTATAAAATTAACTCAAAAACAGCAGGAAAACGAATCGATTCGCCCAGAAAGCGAATCGGTTCGGACAACTAAACTAACCTTCTGCAATTGACCGAATCGATTCGGCCTTAACCCGAATCGATTCAGGTTATGCAGACCTGCCAATTTCCCTTAGCGAATCGATTCGCCCAAAGGGCCGAATCGATTCGGACCTGCAAATTTGCCAAAAATGGCTACGAAGGGTTATGAACCCTAATTTGTCCAAACCCCAAATCTCTTCCATCTTACACACAACCAACAATATTTATCTACCCAAAGTGTATCCTACACGATTTAAAACCATTTTAGTCCACAATTTCATCATCAAAACTAAGATTAGGGCTTAATTCCCATAATTTCCACATTTAAACCATAAATGTAAATACACAACTATCATACAATTTATGCATCTTAAATCACATATTAGCAAGTAGAAAACTTGCCTTAGGGTTGATATCTCAGATTTATTTGGAGAGAAGCAATCCCAAATCCTCCATCTTCAATCTCTCTCTCATTTCTCCATTTTCTCTTCTTCTTTCTTTCTCTCTATGTTTTAAGACATAAAATGAGGGAATGAAATGAGAGGCAAGACCAAAAACCGTGGCTTAACATAATTCTCCCAACTTCAATTAAAAAAGGAAAATTTCAAAACTCATTAACAAAGATAGCTACCTGAGGGGGTGTGGTAACAGGGAAAGATTGTCAGCACACAGGGGCTGCCAAAGAAACAGTAGCAAGAGCCACCTTCAAAACACACACCTTAGATGATGAGGTACTTAGGGGCCCAGCTGTAGAAGTGCCCACCGTCGAAGTAAGAGAAGACAAACTGATGACGCCAGAAGGCACAACCTTATGCACATCATAAATGGGTAAAGAAAAAGAAGAAAGAAAGAGGAAAAGAGCACGCTAAAAATTGAGAAAATTACAAGGCATACCTGAGCATAACGAGAAGTCACAGAGGTGGTCCTGGTGCTAGTATGGTGCACAGATGAAAGCCACAAGGAAATACCAGCATACGCAACCAAAATGTAATTGGTGGTCAACGAATTACATTCAATGATAAAAGAAATAAGGGGGTAGCAAACCTCTCTGAAGAGGCCTCGGGAAGAAACGAGTATAGAGTTCCTCTCCCGCGGAAAAGGTGTCAGTCATAGTGGGGGAAGTGGAGAAATACTTGCCTTCGTGGAAGTGACCTATAAAATATGGTAGAATGATTTCATTAGTAAATAAAATAATGAGGGGAAAGAAAGAAAATCATATGCATAAAATTTCCAATAAAAGAAACACTTACAGCAGTAGGGTGCATAGTCTGACCATAAGGAAGAGGTCGGGTGGTGGAGCTAACTCTCTCAGGAGAATGGGTTACCTCATCATCTCTAGAAGACTCTATTGATACTGATAACAAAGCATAAGTGTCAGTTGTGCCTTACCTGTGAAGATCCAAGCCGCCCACATCATCTGAAGAAGAACTATGGTCATCATAGGAAGGGGTGCTTCGATAGTCGACTAGTTCCTCTTCCAATGAGGGGGGAGGGGGCAAATTCAGGGGTGAAACTCCGAGAGAACTAGTTCCACTAAGTAAAGAATTTGGGGGATATAATACCTTTAGCAATGGGAATAGACGTGACCCATGACTCTAGAAGAGTGTAAGAGGGTAGTTTAGATAAGATGGAGGCGTAACCCCTTTTAAGTATGGTGATGACAAGGTTAGTTAGAAAAGCACTAGTGATTTAGCCACAAGACACAAAGAGAAGTTTGGAATGTATGGAACCCATCTTATACTCACAAATCTCTCGTGTATAACTCACAATATAATAAAGAACTTCAGAAATAACTTAGCTAGAGGGAGAGAGAAGTAAGCACCCTAGATACACCTTGGTAGGCAGGCAAAACATACTAAAACTCTCAAGGATCTCTGTTATGTATTAAAAGCTTCGTAAAAAATGACCAAATGGTGGGTGGCAGAACTCTCTGGTTCTTTAATAAATCTCTCTAGTAAAATAAATTTCTCTAGTAATAACTTTTGAACTCTCAAAAGATCATCCTTTCCTCAGAGGTGGTTGGGGTCCTTAAATAGCCCCCCACACCACCCCCGAGGCAACTCAGTCATTAAAGACTATGAAAGACATCCCTCATACTTTATGTCACAACATTAAATGCCTGATGCACTAGTTGTCTCCTACGTCATAAACATTAAATGCCAAGACATGCCTTTTGCCTAACCACTGTGTGTCAGGGGGTTGTAGTCGTAGAGGTGGCTCACCAACTATCTGACAGCCCCAAATACCACGGTGGTTTACTCAAGTGCATGTCTGACATTGTTTAGAAGGCTAGTGACATCACCCACAGTAGATGTGACATTTAAGTAGAGGGTTGTTTGGTCCATAACCCAATGCCCGATGGAACTCCAAGCTGCTCCGCTTGAGGTTCCACGGTCAGGGTCCTTCGGTGTTTTACCAGGTGTATCTAAGATGGTCAGGACAAGCCCCAACGATGCCCCACTTCTCAATCCTCCAAACCAAGTCCCTCTAAAGTTCCCACGGTGAGGTTGTTCGATAGAGCATGAAAGCTCTACCAGGCCCTGCCAAGCCTGGTCTCTCGCGAGTATCGTTCGACCTCACACCCATTCATTATTCTCGTTACAACATTACAGTCATTACAACTCGTAGTTAATATAAACAAAGCTATAATATGGCAAAGTAACAATAAGCTAAAGTACGAGTTTTCATGCCAAGCTTCCACGCTTGAGTTGCCTCACCAAGATGCCACGCTTGAGTTGCCACGCTGATCTTATCCTCAGAACACTGTTGCTAATTGGTGGATTATCCCTAATCCCAGGATTACCTTCAGGCCCCCTCTACATTTGCCCCTTCGTGGAGGGATTTGTTGTGGGAACAAGAAGTGCCTCCACGAAAACTTCTTAATCCGATGAACCTTCTCTGTCTGGCCTGCTGCTTTTTCCTAATGTTGAGTCTTAACCGTTTTAGCTTGAATATCTGAAATTCTCCCGAAGGACCTGCTAATATTCTCCCAGTAATGTTCGAAAAAGCGAAAAAATTCTCCCCGATGTAACTGAGTCATAACTAAACAACGTTTGAGCTTCTGTCGAGGGGACATCGTGGCTTTTTTGAACCGTTGGGACACCTTCCTTGTTGGGGGGTTTATTGGATATGTCAGAGAAAATCTTGGCGCCCAAAACTCAATCTTGCTTAGGAAGGTAACGGTGGCTGTTCCCTAGGTGTCATTTCATTAATTGATGGCAGTTCCCCAGGTGTCACTTCATTAAATGACGTAGCGTTGTCTTTTCCATGTCAGAACACTTCCCGAAGTGCCACGTGTACATTTGAAATGATTGCAGGCGGCCACACACGTGCAATGGTGGGAAACTTAAACGACGAACTTTAAAAATTAAACGGCCAAATCACTTAAAACCTTTCTTTTTCTTACTTTGCCACTACCTGCTTCAAATTTCCTTCATTTTTTAGAGAGAGAGAGAGAAAGAGGTTCCATTGTTGATCGTCTGAAGCCTCTATTGCTGTTCGAGCTTGTGCAGTCCTGTTCTTGCTCTCATCTTCTACGCCACCTCCTGTGGTTGCTCTTCCGCCATTGTCGTGCTCAGGCTCCTCTGACTCAAGGTTGTTTTTTGTTTGCTCTAACACTCTGTCATGGCATCTCAAAGTTACCCCACCATCTCTTCAACCAGTGCGCCGCCTGCTACTGCTGTTGCCACCACTACTGGTGCTTCTTCTTTGGACGTTGTCCATCGTGAACAGTTAAGGTTTTATCGTCGCTCTCCCATTTTTGGAGAAGATGATAGATTTGCTGTTGCTTGCAAGACTGTCAACTTTGAATGCAAGTTTGAGACCTTAGTGCTGGGTGATGAGGACGAAGAACCCTCGAAGTGGGGCTTTCTTCCTCCAGAGGGGACTCTCCGGTTTCGTCTGGAGCAAGGGGACTTCCAATGGTCCCAAATTGACTTCGAAGCACCAGGTGGTTCTCCTGCCCATTTTGCTGCTTGGAACTCTCACATGGTGAGTTCCCATGGTGATATTTTGAGTAAGATTGGCCTTCAACGGGCCAAATGGTTTGGTGAGTTTACTCTCTCCAAAAATAATGCTGCTCTCCCCATTTTTGTTTCTCGTTGGAACGTGACGACTCACACATTCATTGCTGCGTGGGACGAGTTCACGATAACCCTAGAAGATGTCTGCGAGCTTCTGGGGCTCGAAGCAACAGGTCATGAGCCTTATACCGATGAGCCTCTCGATGCCCAAGAGACTGTTGACCGTTTGGCGTTGGACCGAATATGCCGAAGTTGCATCGGTTCTTCAAACAAAGCTACCTTGACTCCACTGATTAACTATTTCTTCAAGGGTTCTAGTGAAGGTAGTTCTTCAACTTCAACGGATGCCCCTGGCCAAGGTACTTCGTTAGAGCTCCCCGCTTACATCCTTGTGATTATTTCCCGTTTTCTTTTGACGGGAAAACCAAACGATCAGCCCCGAAGGGACCTTATCAACATATCCCTTCGTTTGGCCCGGGGCATCAAACTTCCTTTAGCTGCAATTGCCCCAGGGTCCCTCTATACCTGGCTTGACAGAACATTGTTCGACATGGAACGATCACTTGGCCGTTATAACCTGGCCAATTTTGCTAACAGCGTCCTTCTAACCAGCTTTCTTTACGTGCGCTTTCCTGTTGTAGCGGCCAAGGCCAACCGCCCTCCTTCTGGGGAAACCATTCTGCCCCCACGCTCTTATATTTATCACAAGAGGCAGAGCCGAAAAGAGCTGATCACCTCAATTGATCGTTTGAGGACTTTGTTATGAGGCCTTACGGAGAGGACGCCTTTGTTCATACTTGTGATTTCTTTCAGCATGAATCCAAGGTGGTTCAGGTGGGGGTAGACATTTAAGATCCTCAGTTAGCCGTGGTGCTTCTCCTTTCTCCGGGGTATCTGCCTTCCTACACCGAGTGGGGATATTCCAGCGAACATTATAACCCCAATCGGTGTAGTCGTCAATTTGGGTTTGATCAGGGGGCTCCTCGCTCAGTTTTCCAATCCTCAAACCCAAAGGTTAGCTTTAGCGAGGCATGTTCCTTATTTTCCTCCACTGCTGCGTGGGGGATAAGTGAATCAATGGCTGGGCGAGTCACCATTCCCTCCAACAAGAGGCAAGGGAATGTGACCAGTCTATTTGCCACGAAGTTCTGGCCGAAACAACTGGCTAACATTGTCGAATTCATAGATGGCGAGCCTGTGTACCCTCCAGTTCTTTCATTTTCTGCGTTGGAGCTGGGACTCAAAGGCAACTCCGTTCTGGGGATTGAGTTCCCTCTAAGAAAAACCCCTACGAGGCCTTCCGAAGAGCTTCCTCCGTTATGCCCCATGACTCCTACTGTCATACCCAAAGAGAAAAGTGCTGGGGTATCCAGGAAGACTGCTCCTTCGACTGGAGCTACTGCTGATGAAGGGTCTTCGCATCCATCGACCAAGAAGGCCAAGAGTGGGGTGGCCTCCACGAAAAAAACAAAGTCCAAATCCCAGACTCCTGTGGCAGCCCTTCCCATAGCCTCCGTTCCTCCTCCCATGTCTCCTGAAAGGGCCGAGAGGTTAAGGAGGGAGGCGCAGGTTGAGGTAGATTGGGTGAATACAGAGTTTCAACGGCGCGCTGTCGTCGTTCCTCCTTCGGTTGCCTTCCCCACGATCATCGTCGATCCCACTGAGCTAGCTGCAAGGAGGAGGAAAAGTTAGAAGGTTCCTCAAGCCACTGGCAGTGACGTGACAAGGCTAAGGAGGAAGACTTTAGGCACCAAGTCCCAGCGGAAGCAAGCTCCCACGGTGCAAGCTTCTCATTCTTCTTCCCAATCTGAGGTATGTACACTTATCTTGTTCTCTTTTCCTCTTTGGTTAGAGCAAGACGGATTTGCTTATATATATTGTTCTTAACTACTTTGGTGCAGGGACTTAAATAAACGGGGCCTCGTTCTCCTAGCCCCCAAGTCCCCCCATTAGCCGTTTCGTGGGAGGCCGCTGTGGGGCCATCTCATCTGATACGACCCCACCCCGTTTGCTAATGACCGGGCTTACTTACGCCCGTCGTTCAATCTCACGACGGGATAGGGAGGCAGTTGTGGAGGGTGAGGTTATAGAGACCATGGATGTCTCTTCGCCACCAGAGACAACACAATCTGAGATGCCTACTCCAGTCCCCTCTGGCTCACTGGCTTCCTCTGAGGCTGTTCTCCCCATTGTTCTGGTTGCTGCAGGTGATCCTGAGGTAATTATTTCATATTTAAATTTGTCTGATCTGGCATTCCTTCTCTTTCACCCCGTTCTGTGTGCTGAATTTAGGATGTTGGTTTCCCTAGGTCGAAGTATCCTCGCTGCTAGCAAACATTCTTCGTCCAACGGTGCTGGCGATACCTCTAACCACAGTGCCCCTTTTCAACGTTCTGACTGAGGTAAGTTATTCTTGGATACATTTCGCCCTTTTTTTCTGTATTTGTTCCTCTTTACTAACATTGGCTTTTATATTGCAGCTTTCTCCTGATCTTTCACCACCCTCATCTATTCCCGATGAACCCCTTGCTCTTGCTTTGGTACCTTATGTGGGCGAGGGAACTATGCCGATGGTTGAGGTTTCTGGGGCCAGAGACCCCGTTGAGGCTGATGAGGTAACAAGTCCCCTCCCAACGGTTCCTGCCACTTTAACCTCCGTGATGACTCCCACTCCTGCCCCTGTTGTGATTCAGGTACTTTCTTAATTCTCTGCATAAACTCCTTCTTATAATAGTGACTTAACAACGAAAACGTTTGTTAAGATTTATATATAATCTCCACCTTATAACGGTGACTTAACAATGAAAACACTTGTTAAGATTTTTATATAATCTCCACCTTATAACGGTGACTTAACAATGAAAACACTTGTTAAGATTTTTATATAATCTCCACCTTATAACGGTGACTTAACAACAAAAACGTTTGTTAAGATTTTTATATAATCTCCACCTTATAATGGTGACTTAATCAATGAAAACACTTGTTAAGATTTTTGTATAATCTCCACCTTATAACGGTGATTTAACAATGAAAACACTATAATCTCACTGTTTCTTATATCTCTTCTCAGGCTGCTCAGGAGGATTCCTCACCAGCTCTTTCACTTATGGGCACACCACGTCAGGAACCTGTTGTTTCGGAAGAATCTGACCATGCTGACCAAGGTTCCACGACTGGTGTTGAGGCAGAAAGTGAATCTGGGTGCGAATTGCCTCTCCCTGACTTAACTCCTCCCGCCTTTTGCCTAATGGTGCTTCACAATTCTCCCCAAATGCCTGTGAGCCATCGCTTGGTGATTGAGCAGTTGGTGAACCATCACCCCGAGACCTTCACCGTGGATTGCCTACGGTCCAATATTCCCGTGATGAGTCATCGACTGCAAGGCATGGCGATCGTTGTTAGATTGCCAATACTCCTACTTCCAGTGTTACCCGAGCCCTCATTAATCAGTTTCTGGGTTTTCTGAAGGAATTGGGTAGTGACGATTTCCGTTTCGACTGGCTTATAGCGTATTTGAAAACTTTGAAGAGTCAGCAGCTGATCGGCCAGAGGGAACTGTTGAGGAAGCACCAGGAGGACCAACGAGCTGAGGAAGTTAAGTTAGCTGAGCTGGCACCTCTTTTGGAATCAGCGGATGAAGAAATAAAGAATGCCGAAGAGGCTCTGCGTTTGGCCAAGCTAAAATGGGAGAGACTTCTTATTGAACGCGCACAGGTGCAAATCAGGCTAGAGGTTGCTGTCAACGCTCAAAGCTCCTTTGCGTCAGCTTCTTCGGGCCTTCCTGGGGATTTTTTCTCTTCCCCGGACCTATGGTTCCTCTTAGGGTAGCAAACTTTTGTATATATTTTCCTTCTTCGTCCATTTATCTAATTCTTGGGCAATAGTTCCCAATTTTTTGTAATGCTCTTTTGTTTATTGAATGAAAGAATGTATATTTTCCCGTTTTATCTTTGAGTTATGACTGCTTTCATATCGGTGTCTATACTTCACGTCATCAATAAAGCTTGTATATTCATAATCAAAGACTAGATACATCGATGGTACAAACTTAATTGTTTACACATGATAGACTTTCAACCATTTATTATTAATTTTGAATGGCTTGTCTTCCTCAAACTTAGAAATTAAGCAATAACCTGAATCATGAGCTTCCTTCACGACGAAAGGTCCCTCCCAATTGGCTGGAAATTTTGGCAGAGGAAGTCCCCTAATGTGTTTCACCGCTGCTTTCAAAACGAGATCTCCCTCTACGAACCTCCTTGGTCTTACCAGGTTGTCATATGCCCTAGAGAGCTGCCTTGTATACATTTGAAAATGTTGCATTGTGTTGTCTCTGTGTTCATCCAATGCCTCCAGCTGCACATGCCTGTTCTGAGGGAGCATGCTACTTCGCAAGGCGTATCGAGCAGAGGGAACCTCCAACTCCACTGGAAGGATTGCCTCAGCCCCGTAGACAAGGGAGAACGGAGTGTACCCTGTGGGCTTCCTCTTCGTCGTTCGATAGGCCCACAACGCTGCTGGTATCTTGTCATCCCACGATCCTGGAAAGTCCTCCATTGTTTTAGCCAGGATATTAACCAGAGTTTTGTTAGTTGCCTCGGCCTGACCGTTCCCCTTCGGGTATGCCACCGTTGAAGTGTGACGAATGATGGAATACTTGTCTGTAAGCATCGTTACTTCTGAGTTGACAAAGGGAATCCCATTATCTGAGAGAATAACCTTTGGGATCCCAAAACGGCAAATGATATACTCTCTGATGAAGTTACTCACTACTAAGGATGGCAACGGGGCGGGTTTGGGGCGGGTTTTCAAAAATCCTAACCCGCCCCATTTAATAAACGGGGCGGGGCGGGGCGGGTTAGGATTTTTGAAAATTAACTCGTAACCCGCCCCATTTAATAAACGGGGCGGGTCGGGGCTCCTACGGGTTGCGTTAATTTTAAAAATAGTAAAATTAAAAATATTACATTATAGTCTTAGAGGTATACAATGGCTCGTATTCCAATAAGTGAGACAATCCCCCAATTGTCAATTCATATTTTCACTTAAATCTTTTACAAAATTAACATACATATAAAGATTTTTTTTAGTGTGTGAGTGTGTGTATATATATATATATATATATATATATATAATTTAATTATAATTAACATACATATAAAGGATATTTATATAAGCATAAGTTAAACGGGGCGGGGCGGGGCGGGGCGGTTTTATTTCAGCTAACTCCTAACCCGCCCCATTTAATAAACGGGTTTTTTTCTTAAACCCATACCCGCTCCTAATTCATTAATCGGGTTTTAAAACCCGCCCCATTAGGGGCGGGGCGGGGCGGGACTCCTACGGTTCGGGTTAAATTGCCATCCCTACTCACTACCCCAGCCGTTGCCCTTCTGAGTGGTATTACTTCAGCCCATTTTGTAAAGCACTCCGTTGCTACCAGTATCCATATCTTGCCCCTCGACGAAGGGTATATCGCCCCCACGAGGTCGAACGCCCAAGTGTGGAAAGGATAAGGCATTGCCAGAGAATGTAAGTCCACCGATGGGGCATGGATCATATTTCCATGAAGTTGGCAAGCTTTGCATTTTCGAACAAATTCGGCAGAGTCTTTCTCCATCGTTGGCCAATAATATCCCAACGTCATCAGCTAATCATATAACTTGGCCCCTCCTATGTGAGCTGGGTCATGGGCTTGTTTGAGGATCTCAGTTGCCTCTTCTTTCGTGATTCAACGCAATGGCTTGTTGAAGTACCCCCTTCGATAAAGCTTCCCCTCTTGGATATAGAACCTTGGGGCCCTTCGCTTCAGTCCCATCGCATCCACTTTCTCCGTTGGGACAGTTCCATCTTGAATAAAGTCGATATAGGGCTGCCTCCAGTCTGTTTGGGCTTCTATGAAATGGCACTCAACTGCTTCGAAAAATAGTTGACACTTATCACAATTCCGTTGTAGTTCTGCCGCATCCTGTTTCATTCTAGGCCAAAAATATCCCCCTCTTTAAATTCTTCCATAGAGAGGTATCTCAGTTGTTTCGCAATGCTCCTCATGTGTTCTCTTCAATCTCCGCTCTGCTTCCTCTGGCCCAATGCATCTTGATAACCACCCCCCTGCATTTCTGTAGTAGAGATTTCCCTGGTTTGTAAAGTACTGGGCTAACTCTCTTAGTCCCATAACTCGTTCCCCGGATTCCAGTTGCTTCCTGATCTCTCCTCTCCAATCCGCGTCTCCCTCCATCGGTAGTATTGACTGTACCACCGAAGGAGCTGTCCTTCGTTGGATCGTAACAATAGTCGTATCGCTCCTCATGACCATCTTTTGAGCAATTGTGGCATAAGCATCTGGATGACGGTTCATCATTCTGGGATGTCTTCTAATTTTGGTCCGGTGGAACTGGCTGAGGAGCCTTTGAATAATCGTTCTGTATGGTGCCAAACTCATGTGCTTCAACGCATATTCTCCGTTAACTTGCTGAATTACTAAGTTCGAGTCACCCTTGATGCAGAGAGAACGAATTCCCCTTCGAAGAGCCTCCAGCAACCCTAGCACCAACGCTTCGTATTCTGCTTCGTTATTGGAGCAAGGGAAATCTAGTTTGTAGGAAAGGCAAATCTCCTCCATTCTTTTTGAAAGGATGACCCCTGCCCCTCCTTTTTTCTCTGCCGAAGACCCATCAAACTGCATCGTCCATTCCTCATCGGTTGCATCCAGATAGTTGGCTTGCAAGTCGTCTCCCGGAATGTCTTCTTTAGGTGGCTCAAACGTTCCTGATGGAAAGATTGCCAACAGATCGGCATACGCCTGGCTCTTGATGTCACGAGGAATCACACACTTTAAATCATATTCGGAGAGAATAAGGAACCACCTAGCTACCCTGCCAATCAAGATAGTTCTAGCCAACAAATACTTAATAGGATCACATCTAGTTACAATATGAATTGTAAAAGACAGCATATAATGTCTAAGTTTTTGTGCTATAAAGACTAAGGCCAAACAATGCCTTTCTAGGCTGCTATATCTAATCTCTGGCCCATGTATGATCCTGCTGAGGTAATACATCGGCCGTTCTTGCCCGTCAATCTCTTGTGCCAGTAATGCTCCAACGGACCTTGTAGTTGAGGTGAGGTACAGCTGCAACGGTACTCCTGCCTGCGGAGGAACCATGATTTGTGGTGAAATGAGCAGCTTCTTCAACTCATCGAGAGACTCCTGGTGGTCCTTTTCCCATCTGAACTTTGTGTTTTTTCGCAGCAGCTGCATCAACGGGTGTGTTACCTCGGCCAATCCTGGTACAAATCTTCTGAGGTAGGAGACTTTTCCGAGGAAGCTTTTTAGCTCCTTCACCGTTCTTGGGCACGGCATTTCTAAGATCGCGCATTGTTTATCCTGGTCCATCTGCACCCCTTGTCGATCAACCACAAAGCCTAAAAACTTCCCGCATGTTACTCCAAAGATGGACTTCAATGGATTCATCCTTAATTTATACTTCCTACATCGAGTAAACACCTTCTTTAAGTCGTTTAGGTGGGACTCCTCCTTCTTCGATTTGATGACCAAATCGTCCATATAGAATTCTACAAATTTGTGGAAGAAATCGTGAAAAATGGCCATCATTGTTCTTTGATAAGTAGCTCCCGCGTTCTTAAGTCCAAACGGCATTACTTTGTACATGAAATTGCCCAACGGGGTTCTGAATGCCGTTTTCTCTGCGTCCGCGGGGTCCATCTTGATTTGGTTGTACCCTACGTACCCATCTATGAAGCTATACATCTCATGCCCAGCCGTGGCATCTATCAGGATATCAATGGAGGGTAGAGGGAACTCATCTTTGGGGCAAGCCCTATTCAGATCTCTAAAATCCACACAGATCCTTATTTGGCTCTTGTCCTTCTTCCCTACTGGCACAATGCTAGATAGCCATAGGGGATGCTGTATTGGTTTGATGAATCCTGCTGCCAACAATCGCTGAACCTCTTCCTTAATCTTCAAGTCCAACTCAGGTTTATAAGTCCTTGTTGCCTGTTTCACCGGGATGGCTGAAGGTATCACGTTTAGCTTGTGGCAGCTCACTTCCTCATCCAGCCCTTCCATTTTGGTATACTTCCATGCAAAGACATCTATGAACTCCCGGATTACCCCAGCCAGGGCTTCTCGCTTCTCCTTAGCGAGATCATTCGCGATGAAGATGGGCCTTGGTTCTTCCCCTTCTCCTGCTAAGTTCAACTGCTCCAACTCTTGTGCCTGGGGCCTTGGGTGATTTGCCATGTAGTCTGGTTCTTCGACGACCTCCTCTACGAACTCCTGTATGTTGGAGTTGTCTATCACCATACACTGTCCCTGCTGATCCACCAAGAAACACTCATATAACGGTTCAGCCCCATCCTCGGTCTCTTCGGCCGCCCGCTCACATCGTTATAAATGGTATACCACATTCCCCTCCTCAGTGACCACCTTCTTGCATTGTCTGTTGTTAGCTGTTGCCACGGCCTTCCTCTTCCTTTCTCTCGAAGCCTCAGCGATCCTTCCCCCTGAAAAGTGACTCAGCACGCTTTGCCGCTGGGCCTCATGCTCAATAGGATCCACTCCAAGCCTTACTTTGTTTTTGAGCTGCCTTGTGGTACTTTGAGGTCGAGGGATCACCTGGTGGGTTTCTTCGATCCTTACCCCTTCGTTACTCGTGGCTTCTTTACTTTGCTCGTTCAGAGGCCCCATTCTATCTTTGATTGAGGGAACCCATGCCCACTCCATTCTTCTCGTTAGGACTCGAGCGTCCTCTTCCAACTCCGTATAAAAGGCCGCATCTACAAAGTGAGCTTCCTCGATAGCAAAAGGACTTTTTGTAGCCCTAATGGTCACTTCTGTTCCTTTGACATTCGCCTTGGCGCATTGATGATATGTTGAAGGAACTAAACCTTGATTGTGCATCCACACTCTTCCTATTAGTAAATGATAGGAAGTTGCACTTTCTATTACATGGAACTTGATGTGGGAACTCAGATTTCCCATTACAATTCCCACATTCACATACCCAATGGATTTGGAAGATTGGTTGTCATACCCTGAAATTACCAGAGGCATGGGGACCAACCTTTCTTCTAGGATATCAGCTGCGTGGAAGGAGTTGATCGGCATAATGTTGATGGAAGCGCCCCCATCCATAAGCGTTCTTTCAAAACTAACCCCATTGATACTGGCCGTCACATACAAGGGCCTGTTATGAGGGAACCTTGCAGCCCTATCTGCATCGCTGAAGGTCACCTCTGATAGGAACTTTTTCACCAGCCTCGCCATGGGTCCCCTCCATTTCAACGAGGGAACCGCGTCCTTCCTCGCGATGTCTAGGATCGCCTGAGTTATTTCCAGTCTGCTATCCTTTGGTATCCCCACTTGATCGAAGAACCAATTGAATTTTGGGGATTTTGAAACTGCGCTGTACTCAACGACTACCTCCATTTCCTTGCCCTCAACGCTGTATACGTATTCCACGTCTTTAGCGCTTGCTTCATCGTAGGCTAAAACTACGTTAGCCATTCCTGTGGTGCAACGTTCCAGAGTTTCTTCGAATTCCGTTTGCCTCATTGTTGACCTTCCTTCTCCTCTTTCCACCTCATCGTCGTAGGCCGTCACCAAGTTGGCCCCATGTGCTGGAAGCTGGTTGTTGTTAACGTTTTGTGGGGGGATCTGCAGCGTCCCTGCCTTCATGTACTTGTCAATGATTCTTCTCAGTGTGAAGCAGCTCTCTGTCGGGTGCTGGATCTTTCGATGAACTTGACAATACCTAGGATTCGCCTTCGTTGCGTCATCGGGTTCCTCCGAAGGAACACCTTTTGGCAGGTAAAACGTTCCACCTTGGACCATGGCATTATAACAACTCACCGCTTCTTCTATCGTGTATGGTAACGGTGGTGGGTCTTCTCTATCCCTTCCGAACTTCCTTTTGTTGTCCTTCTTTGCCGCCCTACCCCCATCTTCTCCTTCGGTGTATCCCACCCGTGGGGGTTGAGGCCTTCCTCCCCCAAGTTGTATCGGCTGTCTGAATATCATAGGCACCGCCACCGGGTTTGGTCGTACGACCAATGAGATGTTCCTTGCAGATTTTAAGAATGCCGAAAAAGTTCCCTCACGCGTCTCATTGATAAGATGGCAGATGTACTCTGGGAGTAGTTCTTCGGCACATATTTGTAATAGTTTGGATTCCTTGGCCTCCTCTCTCACGTCCAGAGACCTTTCCCTGAACCTCCGAACGTACGCCACCACGTCTTCTCCTAGTCGTTGCTTCTCTCTCCATAGTTGGGTCAGAGTGAATTCATCATCTGCTAGAAAGAACTTTTGGACAAACAGCACATGCATCTCTTCCCACGTGGAAACACTTTTAGGGGCCAAATGAGAATACCACGTGTATACTTTATCGGTTAGGTATTTGGAAAACTCCCTCAACCTGAGTTTCTTGTTGTTGCAATGCGCCCCTAGGTGCTCAATAAAACGTTTAATGTGCTCTTTCGGATTCCCACCCTTCCTTTTCAAAGATGGGGGGAATATAATCCCTCGGGTAAGGCTCATCGTTGTATTCCTGAGGATAAGGTGTCCTAAAGTCATCATAGGCTGAATCTACCTCACCTATAGACTGTGAGGAAGCCTGCATAAACTTTAACATCTCCTTTTGCATTTCTCTCCTCATTTCCTCCGTGGGCGATGGGGCAACAACCAATGGGGGTGTTGGCTGAATGACCGTAACAGTTGGAGCCATCGTTACGGCTGGCGCCATTGATACTCCGGAGATTCCCATTGCCGGATTCACGACGGAGGGCATGCTTGCCGGGGCTACTCTCGTTGTACCTGCGCCCAGTGGAACCGTTGGAGCTGCCCCTGGTGTTACGAAGGAATTGGCCTCAAGTCCTCCCAGCACCGTTGAAGCTGCAGGAGTTTGCAAAAACTCATAGAACTTGCTCATGAGGAGGGTCATCTGGGCAGGTCCCAGCCCAGCGCTCATGGAAGCCTGCGTCACTCCTTGAGCGCCCGTTGTTGTCTGTACTGGGGGCACTTCTATTCGAGGAGCTCCGCTCCTTAAAGCCTCCAATTCTACCGCTGCTTGCTCTTCACTGTGTTGGATATCATCAAAGTTGAGCCTTCGATTAACGTTATCTTGCGCCATACTCCTTCCTTAGAAGAATGCCTCCCCAGCAGAGTCTCCAAATGTAAGAGGGTAGTTTAGATAAGATGGAGGCGTAACCCCTTTTAAGTATGGTGATGACAAGGTTAGTTAGAAAAGCACTAGTGATTTAGCCACAAGACACAAAGAGCAGTTTGGAATGTATGGAACCCATGTTATACTCACAAATCTCTCGTGTATAACTCACAATATAATAAAGAACTTCAGAAATAACTTAGCTAGAGGGAGAGAGAAGTAAGCACCCTAGATACACCTTGGTAGGCAGGCAAAACATACTAAAACTCTCAAGGATCTCTGTTATGTATTAAAAGCTTCGTAAAAAATGACCAAATGGTGGGTGGCAGAACTCTCTGGTTATTTAATAAATCTCTCTAGTAAAATAAATTTATCTAGTAATAACTTTTGAACTCTCAAAAGATCATCCTTTCCCCAGAGGTGGTTGGGGTCCTTAAATAGCCCCCCACACCACCCCCGAGGCAACTCAGTCATTAAAGACTATGAAAGACATCCCTCATACTTTATGTCACAACATTAAATGCCTGATGCACTAGTTGTCTCCTACGTCATAAACATTAAATGCTAAGACATGCCTTTTGCCTAACCACTGTGTGTCAGGAGGTTGTAGTCGCAGAGGTGGCTCACCAACTATCTTACAGCCCCAAATACCACAGTGGTTTACTCAAGTGCATGTCTGACATTGTTTAGAAGGCTAGTGACATCACCCACAGTAGATGTGACATTTAAGTAGAGGGTTGTTTGGTTCATAACCCAATGCCCGATGCAACTCCAAGCTGCTCCGCTTGAGGTTCCACGGTCAGGGTCCTTCGGTGTTTTACCAGGTGTATCTAAGATGGTCAGGACAAGCCCCAACGGTGCCCCACTTCTCAATCCTCCAAACCAAGTCCCTCTAAAGTTCCCAAAGTGAGGTTGTTCGATAGAGCATGAAAGCTCTCCCAGGCCCTGCCAAGCCTGGTCTCTCGCGAGTATCGTTCGACCTCACACCCATTCAATATTCTCGTTACAACATTACAGTCATTACAACTCATAGTCAATATAAACAAAGCTATAATATGGCAAAGTAACAATAAGCTAAATTACGAGTTGCCACGCCAAGCTGCCACGCTTGAGTTGCCTCACCAAGATGCCACGCTTGAGTTTCCACGCTGATCTTATCCTCAGAACACTGTTGCTAATTGGTGGATTATCCCTAATCCCATGATTACCTTCAGGCCCCCTCTACAAAGAGAAATTCCTAATTCTCTAAAACCTTTCTCTTTCACAACCAGGTAGGTTTCCTCCACTCCAAGATCATAAGTATCAGACCCCTAGTCTATCGCGGAGGAAGCGACAACATCATCACTATTCCCTTTCTTCTTCTGTGCAACCCGGGTCCTCACAGGAGAAGAGGTAGGATAAGCGGTGGTAGTAGGAATGAGTGCTTCCTCTTACCTATGGTAGGGATGTTCACTTTCCCTCTGCTCTTAGATTAACCTTTAGACTTCGTAGGGGGAAGCTCAGTCGATGGGAGCTGAAGGGATTCTTTAAGAAGGGGTTTTACTAAAATGGGGGTGGTCCGTTACAGAGATGGCCTAGAAGTTTGCTTCTATTTGACCAAAAGTTGGGCTTTTACATATTTGACTGGGATGGTCTCATGAGGGGTACCGACTACACAATCTTGGATCAGGTGAATCTATCGCTACCAAAACAGGAACCAAGATGAAGTAAATGCGGGATGATAATCGTGAGGAGGCACGTAGAGTCCCCCTAGGACACTAACTCAATGTAACAGTCCCTGGAGAGTGAAGTTGGTGCATGCCTCTAAAAATGCCTCAAAAGGATCACTATAGGAAGGAAAAGGAGGGATGTGAATGCCCTGATCATAGCCAAACTTCCGTCTTTCTCTCTCAGAATGATAAAATTCAGCACGCAGACCCAACTCCATCTAAGAAGGAAGGAGGCGTGGTAACAACATCATCACCACATTAATATGAGGATAGGTAGAAGCAGATCCCACGTTCGAAGGGACATAGAAAGTTCCACCGTTACCAGGAAAAGAAATCCAGTTAAAGATGCGGCCGGGGTGCTTACTATAAGACCGAAACTGAAACTCCTCAATATCATCAATCAATGCTACCAAGGGATTCTCAAAAAAATTTCTATGCCATCGGAGAAGTCGAGCAGCGTTGCTATGGCAAGCCTGAGCCTCCGAAGTAAGGTGGGGGAAATGCTCAAATAAAAATGCCATTAAAAGAGCGGCGTTTACAAAATTGGTAGCATCATATCGACCGCAAGACCTCTCCACATCTATATGTGCCCAGTACAACTAGGTGTAAAGGATACCAAGAGTCAAGGAGGTTTCAGGAACTGACCTATCGTGAGATAACCGTACAACCAATTTAAAGAGAAGATTGCGAGGGGAATCTTTGGGCTTACCGAGCAGCAGGAATCGAGTAAAAACTGTAACTAAGAAAGAGGCTAAGTGTGAAGGAGAGTGAAGCTTGGGGCCATCCGCGGTCCTAGGGACTGCGTCATAAGTCTCTCCTTTCTTCCGCTGCTCGAAATCTCTGAACCAATACCTTTACCATTTAACAAAGGAGTGCTTGGTATGACTAGTCACATTTACAGCTACATACTTTGAGCACTCTCTGAGAGATGCTTGTATCTCCCCCACCATCTCCCGCTCTAAAGGATCCTCATAGTCATCAGAAAAGACATGTTGCTCAAAGAAAGGAAGAGATTACAACTCACACACATCCTCTAGGGTGATGGTAAATTTTCCCCAACCTGTGATAAATGTGTGAGACTCCATACTCCATCGAGATAGTAAAAGATTGAGAGAGGATTTGTGCTTAGATACCGTGCTGGACTTCAGGCTACTAATGGTGGTAAAAGACCCAATTCCCTAAGAACAATCACGTAGTCAGGAACGCTCAGAACATAAACAACCCAGCTAGCCCATTCCTCCGTGGCACCCCCCATAGCTTTAACTTCAACATTGGAATAGGGAAAATCATCGCAGTCGACCCGAACCCGAAGAATAGAGTCTATAAAGATAGTAGAAGAATAAGAGGACTCACTCAACCCCACATGAGGGCGCGTAGCAAATTTTTCCTCAAATTGGGTAAGAGAATCCATGAAGTTGTCAATTAGACAAAAAAAGGGGGCACGCCGGTAGATACCAAAATCTTTCCCCTGGTGAATGCGCATATAGTTGTGACATGCCTGAGAAGAAGATGATGTAGCTGAGGAACTACCAAGATCCATTAGCTCAAGAAAAGAACTTATCGCTGTTGAAAATCCAATTGAGGAACTCTCAGCTGTAGCAGACCCTCTAGAAACACCAACTCGCGGTGAACCCATGGATGAGAAACCCTGGGTATCCCCCACCGCTAGAAAAGAAGTGGCAACAACAACCCTTGTAGAGATGTACACTTGCGAGGAACCTTGGGTGTCCCTCATCGCCAAAAAAGTAGTCACAATATCAACCCCAGGTGTAAAATCCAAGTGCAAGTAACTCCTAAACTCAATACCACCAGACGAGGAACCCTTGATAAAGCATGAGGTTGAGACATCCCCAGATGGGAAGTTGACACGCGAGGAACCCAAGGGCAACGAACCAATGCGTGAGGAACCTCTTACATCATAAGGGCTCAAAGCTGCACTTGATAAAAAATCACTACCTATGTTGGTAGCAAGTCCAGTCGATGAAACGTAGTTTGAGCGCGAGGAACCCAAGTCAAGAACACCATTTGTCTTGGTAGCGGTGGAAGGCAACTAGAACCCATCATTAGTCAGAACGAGTGGCACCAAAAAAACACCCTCGCTATTCATAAGATGTCGTGATGAACCCCCACCAATCGGCAAGGAATCCTCCATAGCTGGGGGCGAAGCGCAAGGAACACGGAGGTAATTGAGACATGGAAGATGAGGAACCTTTGGATAGAGAATAAGCGCGTGAGGAACCTCTAGCCATGGAACCAACGCACGAGGAACCCTCGGATAAAGAACAAGCAGGCGAGGAACCTCCAGCCATGGGCACAGACCCAACGCGCGAGGAACCCACCCGCGAGGAACCCTTGGCAGCGACTACCCCAAACGCAAAACCCAAAGATGCAAGTAAATTAGATGAGACCCCCTCTCTCCAAATAAAGCTCCACCAATCGAGACACCCCTTTCCACAAACCCAATTCCACCAGACGAGATACCAACTTCTCCAAAATGTGTTTCGCCAAATGAGGAACCCACGACAAGAGGCAAGGTCAAAATACCCCCATTCAAAACAACTTGAAAACTACCAAAACCACCAGCCGCTGACGAGAACCCCTCAAACGAGAACTCACTCGAGAAACTCTGGCTAACTGTCCAAGCCATCAGTGAAAAAAAATTTGATGAGGATCTCTTCGGTAAAGGTATCGACGAGGAACTCACTCACCAAAAATCTTCAGCAACAAAGGTTCGGGGTTGAGAAACAATGCGCGAGGAACCCTCGATGGCGGTAACTATAGACGAAGCAATTGGAGACCCAACAGAAATTGAAAAATTCAAACCGTCATTTTTTTCAATGGGAACAATGGTGGGGAATGGTATGGAGCCAAAGACAATGGGAACAATGGTGGTGTCAACATTGGAAGAAAAGTTTGATGGGTTAAAAGCCATTGATAGTGTGTTGGAGAAAAATTAGAGAAAAAAAATTAGGGGCTATGGTGTTTAATTTTTTTTCTCTCTTTCTCCCACTATAAACTTAAAAAAACTCTCTGTGAGGGTTTTGAAGAAGATGAAAGGTTTTAAGAAAGGGGCCTTATGTTTTTTACATCAAAATAGGAAAACGTGCAGGAAGGCAAAAAGGTTATGATAATTTTTTTCCCTAAATGATGAGAAGATAGTTTCCACACTGACCCGTGGAGTCTTGAAAATTAAAGAACCTAGGATGAAAGGACAGTGCATTTAATGACCCCAAGGTCCTTCAATTTTTTTTTGAAATAGAAAGTCGAGTTTATGGCGTACAAAGCCTTTTAGTCCACCAAACACAAAAGACTTTACACGAGGGGCTTATGTAGAAGGGTGTCTTCCCTAAAATATTTTTTAGGTCTCGGAAGAAACTTAAGTTAAGAGGGGACCCCACTTAGGTGGAGACAGAAGCCCATGTTAAGAGGGACTCCCCCAGGGTCCCTGTAGAAACTCAAGTCGAGAAGGGACATCACTTAGGTGGCGGGTGAAGCCCATGTTGAGAGGGACTCCCTCCAGTGTCCCTGCAAAAAGTCAAGTCGAGAAGGGACCTCACCTAGGTGGCGGCTGAAGCCTATGTTGAGAGGGACTCCCCTAAGGTCCCTACAAAAACTCAAGTCGAGAAGAGACCTCACCCAGGTGGTGGAAGAAACCCATGTTGAGAGGGACTCACCCAAGGTCCCTGCAAAAACACAAGTCGAGAAGAGACCTCATCGAGGTGGCGACAGAATCCCATGTTGATAGGGACTCCCCCTAGGGTCCCTCATAAGAAATTTACATTGAGAAGGAACCCGCATAGGGTTCCTCAACAGTAGAAGTTGACATGGATAAGGAACCCCCTACGGTCCCTCACAAGAAATGGGCATTGAGAAGGAACCCCCTAGGGTTCCTCAACAACATAAGTTGACATTGATAAGGAACCCCCTAATGTCTTGGAGGGGACATCTATGAACAAACATACCCGGGAGGAAGTTCTGATCTCTCAACCCCCTCGCTATCAGATGCCCACAATATATGTTAAGTAGATGCACACTCGACCAATCGAGTGTTGACATAGGCTAGTCGATGGGGGTGACGATGGGAAATGCATCATCATATGGAACATATTTTATGCGTATTGATGATGAAGTAGTGGCATCCTAGTCCTCATCTACATCTACATACTTCTCATTCCCGTTACCCTTGCCCTTGCGCAACTGACGCTTCATGAAGGCGTACGTATCTAGGATCATCGCATCAAACCTTAATAGCTTATCGTCATGGATGTCCACCTTATATGCCAATACACTATTTCTCGTCTCCAGGACGATGATCCAAGACTTCCCCACCTGCGAGCTCACTCCCCTAGTCCCCTTGCGATCTGCCCCGAGAACTTGGCTAAGTGGGTCCACAACCAAAGATGCTTTGTCGGCATCAGACTGCAACTCATGAACTTCCTTAAGCTTTACCTGAAAAGATAAAAAGTACACTATTAGTTAATTAAGTAAATAAAAAATTATAACATAATTAAAATAATTAAAAATTTATAACTTACAATGGTGGTTGTGACGCTCGGGGTCACATCCTTGTCCTTGCCCTTTTTCATCCAAATTGCCACATAGGCATCAACCCTATATGGCCTACCCCTAGGGACACTTCCCGTGTCCTGAAATAAAATAATACAAAATTAGTAAGTAAGGAAAGTAATGCTAAATTGGAATAACTAAAATTAAAGAAAAATAAAAACTTACCATCCTGTGCTCCACCTTGACGTAGACGTCCGCCTGGAGTAGTGCACATCTAAATTTTTTGCCCGATTGTTCCTGCCCGATAGGTGAGATGCCAATTTCTTCTCATTGGTCTCGTTGTCTATAAACTTTTGCCATTGTGCCAATGAGATCGACTCCTTGGGGGGACGTTGTCACGAAGTATCAGAATGAACTCCTGGGTCCTACCAAAGTACCGTGCGCGCAAATTCTTCTTCCACGTCTTATATTGATCCCTCAATTGTTCCAAGGTTGATTTGCGGAGATATGCAGGCAGACCGAATTGTTCCTGTCAAAAAAATACAAGCCAAAAAGAAAGTAACCGTTACATTTATAAATATAAACATAAATACTAAATACACAACCTATAGTGCCCCCTAGATGTTCAACTTGAGGTCAATAGGCATGGCCCTCCAGTCAGTGTACTAGGGGCCAAGAATCTCCTTCAAGAACTCTAGCTCTCTAGATAATAATGTTGTCTTGTTCTCGACGATGAACCCCAATTTTCCCCATTTTGTGGGCCCCACTCCGAGGAGCCTGATAACTTGCTCTTTGTGTGTCGTTGTTGAATAAAGTCAAGTTAATCAAAACCTCAAATTTCCTACCAAATATAACAAAATCAAGTGCAAAGGTAATTAAGGGTATCAATCCTCATCAAGGGGGTAAGCTAGAGACAAACTCAATTGTAATTCAATTTTATTTTCTTTTTGGGCTTTTGCTTTTTCTATTTTTTTTAGCTTTTTCAAATATTAAAACAATTACTTGAGGTGAGGATGTTATAACACTAAACTAAAATGAAAGATCAAATGACAAACTAAAAGGGGACTAAAATGTAAAATAAAGTCTAACACTAAAATATGAGATAAACGAGGTAAATAAATTTGAGAACAATCAAGGAGTGGGATTACACCAAAATTTTTAGCTATTCTAATTAATTAATTTAATTAATCGAATTCTTCCAAATTAATATCAAACTTACAAATCAACTCTCATTGCAAATGTAAGTTTAATAGTAACCTTTTATAAAATTAAGTTTAACACCCCACAACTCTAAAAAATAAATCTACACTCCTTTTAATTAATCACCCGCCAGGATCGATCAATTAAAATTTATGTAAATCTTAAAAAATAAATTTAGAGTTGAAACTCAAGTAATAATACCCCACTTAAGAAAACCCCTATCTCTAGTTCCAATCTAAAATGGGTATTACAACTAGAATTTCGATTTTCTCTGGAAAATCATTTACCCTCTCTCGAGGCGTAAATTTAAGGGTGGGGGATCAAAATTAATATTCAAGGGAAATTTTCATGTAATCAAACAAATTAAATTAAAATAACATTAAATAAGGGTTTCCCCCCACCCCTTGAAAGGGGATTTTGTCTAATATGGTATGAATTTTGACAAATTAATAATCAAAGGCATAAAATAAATGAGAAGAGAAGAGAACAATCAAACCTAATCTTTTGAAGTGAAATTGAACTCTTATTTCCTTGAAATCAAGCCCTATCCATCCAAATTGAGAATCCAACAATAATCAATTCAATATAATACTAAATTGAATTACTCACAATTTATCACTCAATAATCTCTAAAACGAAAAATAAAAACTATATACAAAAATAATTTCCTAATTTATTTTCTAATCTAACCTATCTCTCTCTTGAATTCTCTCTACCAATTCCTATTCTAAAACATTTTTCTCAAATTGAGTCTTCCATTCTATAAATAGTAGGTATGGAGCATTGGGTTATTTGGGTTGGTTTAATGTGTAAGAAGTATGTATGGGGAAAAGGTGTGGGTATTTAGGGAATTATGCACACATGTGCATGGTTTGTGTGAGGTCATGTGGGATGTGAGGTGAGGGTATAAAATCTAATTTGGTTTAGATGGGTAGTTGGGGGTATAAAAGGAAAAGTGAGGTAAGAGGGGTTAAATGGGGTTAAAACGTGTGAGTTTTATTAAGTTGACTTGGTCTTTGTGTTTTGTTTGATTTTGAACAGGTGGATAAATCGTTTTTGGCTTGGAGAAAAGGGAAGTGGGTTCATGGATTTCATTTGGGAAATGGGTTTTGAAGAGGTAGATATAGCTGGGGGTGGATAGGTGGGTTCAAAGTCGGGTTTCACCGGCGGTTTTGGGTCGATGTTCAGTGAGAAAAGGTTGTTCGTCCCGTTGGATTTGGGTCAGGCCGAAGGGGTTAGTAGCGGGTTCGGGGTGGTGCAGGAGGGAATGGGTTCCGGGTTTTCCAGTTTGGCCATCGGGGTCAGGTCACGAAATCATAATTGGGGATCCACAGGCGATGGTGTGACTAGCCGAAGGTGGTCGGGTTAGCGGTTTACAGGCTTGAGGTCCGTGTCACCGGGTTTTATGGGGTGGTCGGAGGTGGGGTTTTGTTGGTTGTAATGGTAGGATGAAAGAGAGTGGAAGATGGGTGTTAATGGAGGTAGGAGAGAGAGTGGAAGGTGGGGAAGAAGATGATGTTGGGGTGGTTAGAGTGTATGAGGGTGTATGAGATGTAGGGATGAGAGTGAGGGGTTGTTTTATGTGTGTGAGTGTGTATGGTAGTGGGGTGTGTATGAGTAAGTTATTTTAGGTGTATGGGGTATAGGTTAGATGGGTGTGAGGGGTTGTGTGTGTGTTTAACTTATGACCCCTAAAAAAATATCTAACTAAAACTAATAAAACTAAAAATTAAATCCTAAAAATAAAAATAAAACTAAAATTTTAAATAAAATAAAAACTCAAGTCCTAAAAAAATAAACTAATAAAAGTAAAAAAATAAATTCCTAAAACTTAAAAATTAAAACTAAAGACCTACAAAAATTACAAAAATGTAAATCCAAATAAAACTAAAAAATAAATGAATTCCTAAAAAAACTAATTCTAATAAAATAAAAACTAAAAATTAAAAACTAAAACTCAAAATAAAACATCATTAAATAAAAAGAAAAAAAATAGAACCTAAAAATAAAAACGATTCAAACTAAAAATTAAAAATATAAAAAATACGAAAGGGAACAAATAAAACACACATGGCTCGGGACAGAGTTTAGGCTAGGTTAGGATAGGCTAGGGTTACGGGATTGGTAATTAGCTCCATAATCTGCACAATTGCCTTGAAATATGCGTTTGGACACCGTAACGTGCATTCGACCTGTAAAATATATAATAAAGCGCATAAAATCCAAATTGCCGAGAATTAGGAAATAAAATACGTCTATTCGGGGTATAAATTGTACACTTTTGGGTGCTTATCAGCGCCCTCATCGCCTCTGCTACCGCGCCCTGATGAAGTCATTTTGTGCAAAAATTATTATTATTAGTACAAACATGTATATGAACTTTGAATTAATGCTCAAACCCGATAATAACAATACATACCAATACCAATTTTAATTTGCACACATGCACACTGCCCCCCCCCCCCCCCCCCCCCCAACACACACACACTCTCGGGTCATGGACTTTGAATTAATGCTTAAATTGATTAAAATTCCAATTAACATATTCACTTGGTTATTACAAGCATTAATATGATCAAGTACAAATGAATAACAAACATTAAATTGTCGTCCGATAATAACAAAACACTAGAATAGTACAACCACTAGTCATTACAAATAATTTGAATACTTATTACAAATAAAAAAAATTGTTTCAAATTTGGGTTATCATAAAAAATGGATTGATATTCGATAGGTGAATCCAAGTCATCCACACTATTGTTTAGACGCTTTGGTGCATATAGGATGATTGACCACGACTCGTTCTTGATATACTCCGAGTAAAAAACTTGCTTGACCTTTTGAAATGCACGAACAAACGGCTCGTCGCTCATGTGTTCGTTTCTCTTAAACTTGGACAAGTCAACCATGATGAAATTGGTGCCAAGATTAACTTTACAAGAATTTTTATCCTCAACTCTTACCTAATCACAGTAAAATACAAAATCTTTGAAGTTTACATAGTTCAATTCAATTATATTTCGAATTACACCATAGTAAGTCATTTAAGCTTCAACGAGGTTTTTATCTTTCGTGCTCGCTCGAGAGAAAGTAATAGCCTTGTATGAAATGACTAAGTTCTGTACATTTGTATTTTCCTCGTACACCCTTGAACCAAATACGCAACTGTTCAACCGATACTTTTTGTACTCTTGTGCCATGAACAAGGGTCCAGTCACTAGACAAACAAGCCTTGATGTCGCATAACCCATCTTTAAGAGCTGAGAATATAGATAAATTAATTAGGTTAGTTATAAAGATGTCTTGTCATGTAACGTTTAATAATAGCCATTGTTATTATAATTATCTCGTGTGACAACTACAACATTAATTCGCTGTCTGATTTTGCCATTGTTTTTCGTCTTTTATTGTTCTCACGGGCTTCATATTTTCTTCATAGATCATGATGAACGTATTACAAAATTAATCGTGTAAAAAATAATATAATTTAAAAGTTAAAATAATTTAAACTTAATTTTTCCATTCTTCAACATCTCATGTGTGTCAAATAGATAGCGAGCTACTTGTTAAGGTTGCAAACTCATTAATTATACTCGCTTACCCATCACACGACCACCCTCATAGACGAACTCATCATTGTCATCCATGCTGTAGATTGATGACTCCACAGTGATGTATTCCTCTTCAATTGATCCTTCAATGTATCGTGTATTCTTGACGTAATCTTCGAAAACTATTATCGTGTATTTTGACGTAATTTTTGAAAACTATCATCAATCTTTCAAACGGATACATCCACTGATATTTAATTGGGATGCAAAGAAGTGCCTAGTCGCATAGTTGTACCAACAAGTGAACACTTATGTCCAAGAAAGATGGGGGAAGGTACTTCTCCAAGACACAAATTTCTTTGTTCACCGCTAATTTTGCTGCCACTATGTGATCTCGATTGACTACCTTCTCACAAAAAAGTGAGAAGCAGCTAGTAATTTTCATAATAGCCCTCCGCAAATCCTTGTGCTTGGAGAAAAAGTGTTTAAACAATAGAGGAACCAATCGCATGATCACATGCCAATCGTGGGCCTTACACTCATGTAAATCATGGGTAGCATAATTCACAATCCTTTACAAGTTGGACAAAAAATTATATGGAACTTTCAAATTATATGTTGTGTCTAAAATCACCTTTCTTACCTCATTGGTCAAAGTAAACACACCAGGGGGAATTATTGTCCTTCCCCTACTATCTTCTTTCAATCATAGTTGTGGCTTAAATTTTAACACTTTAAGGTATTTTCGTGCATTTTCTCCATCCTTCGAATGACTCCCCCTAAGGCATGTGCTCATAATATGTTAAGCGATGTTCTTCTCTGCGAGAATCACATCCAATACATGGCGCACTGAGTTATTCTTCTAATAAGGCAAGTCAAATAAAATTGACCTCCTAGACCATGCCTTTCTTTTCTCAGTTTCATTTTTAGTTGGGGTGTCTTCTTATGCTTGATATTTTTAAATTTAGGATTTTTACCTAGCATATTAGGGTCACAATTAGAAGATTTAATTTTAATTTCTGAGCCTGAAAGTATTCTCGGTCGTAGCCTATGTTCAACCCCTCCCGGTAAAAAAATGGAACTTTTCTCAAATCTAAAACTATGAGAGGGGGTAAAACCCTCCTCTGGCAATGGTATAAATTTTTTGAGATATCGGGAAGATGAAGAGATTCAGTTTGCTCTCCACAAATAGGACACTCCAAATAACCATGTACTACAAAACCAGATAATGTCCCATAAGCTGGAAAATTATGAATTACCCACATTAACATGGCTTTTAGCGTAAAATCTTCTTTTCTAAAAGAGTCAAATTCTTGCACACCCTCTTCCCATGACTCATTTAATTCTTCCATCAAAGGATCTAGTTAGACATCGATGTCCTCACTTGGTGACTTTGGCCTAGGGATCAATAAAGACAACATCGAAAATTCAGGTCTCATACACTGTGAATGAGGGAGGTTGAGTGGGGCTAGGATCATTGGCCATACAATTATATTGGCGGTTAGATTTCCAAATGGGTTGATACCATCTGTTGATATTGCCAAATGAATGTTACGTTGTTCTTATACAAAATCAGGATACTCAAAATTCATTCTCTTCCAAACTGTAGAATCAATAGGATGGCGCATGAGATTTTCCCCTGCTTCTGCCTTAGCATGCTAAGTCATTGCCTCCGCTATCCATGGTACTGTGAAAATCGCTTTAATCTAAGCCCAACAAGAAAATATTTCAACACTTTTTGAGGCACTTTTGAGCTTGTGCCTTCCTTGCCAATAGATTGGACCTATCTAGTTCCATCGCATATCGGGCGTCGATCAAGATTTTCATACTTATTTCGGTATAATATGAAGTCATATACAAGCATGGATTGATTTATACTTCATTCCCAAACCTTTTAAACTATTTTCTGTTTGGGAGCGTATTCTACTTCGGTAGAAACCCTTTCACCCAATTCTAAATTCCTGTCACCCTAGTAACAATAAAATCATATTGAGTCTTCAAACTATGCAAACCAATCATGGCATGTAAAGTTGTTTGATCTTTCTCAAAGCCAAAGTATAACGGCCGCCTTGCCTTAAATTTTAAACTTTGGTAGTCATCATCAAGATTTATCCCGATATCTTAATGAGCACATGTACCTTGTACAGCGTCAGCGACCTCATTCTCTTCCACTTCATGAACTCCATACGCATAATCGACTAAATCCTCTAACATATTATGATCTACATTATCATCCTCCCCTTGTACATCTGTCCTACTTATTGAAGGTTGTTGTGAAGGTTGCTCGGGGATAAAAGGAACGTTCGATTCCCCATAAAAAACCCAAATTCGATAACTATCTTGCATACCCCATCTTAACAAACGTAGTTCAGTTGTTTTCCACTCAAACACCTTACCATTCTTACACTTAGCACACAGACACATAAACTCTTCATCATCAGGAAATATCTTTGCGTATTTCACAAATCGATTAGCACCTCTACAAAACACATCCCCTAATCTATTTGTCTCACCCATCCACTCTTTGTATTTAGGATATCCCATCACAGCTACTACAAACAATCACCTATTATGGGTAAGAAGCATATATTATTGGTTTAGAATAAACAAAAGTGTGAATATTTAGTTCCATTAGTATAAACAATCACCTATTGAATTCTTACGCATAAGAACTATAAGTGTGTTTCTATGGCATCATTTTAGGCATGCATTCAAATTCAACTTCAACTTCAATTTTAATTTGAAATTGAAATTAAAGTTCAATTTATAATATTAATTCCTATTTCCTCCATATCCTCTAAAGGGTGAGTGGTCCTATTCCATTCGAGACCACATATTTCTGTAATATACTTAACAACTCATGCACATTGTTCCAATTTGAGGAAAATTCGGCGGCATATATCCCCATAGGTCTCCAAGTACGTAACATAGTTTTGCAAGTGTGAGTGTTGTTTCAATTTATCAACTAAAATAACAATTAACATCACATCATCTAGTATGTACCAAGAGAACATTAAGATACGACTGCCGAATTCCCCCCCAAAGTAACAAGTTTAAGCAACTATGAATATTGTTATACAAAAATTATGCAGTCCTAAACTATCCAAATGGGACAACTCGAGAGATCAAATTATAGGAGTAATGTCTCTCAAACGGGTCTAAGGGCTACTGAATGCGTACGCATAAGAACTAGAAGTCTAGTATCTATGCGCATTATATACAATTTAAAGTATGTTTAATATAATTATGTCTTATCACAATTCGAGAGATTTCATTTAATTATGTAATTTAAAGTATGTTTCATTTAATTTAAAGTAAGAATAAGAACTAAAACTTATACCAATTTATACCAATATTAATACCAATTCAATTTCAATTTCAATTTCAATTTCAATTTATACCAATATCAATACTAATTAGAATTCAATTTCAATTTAGAGGAACGGTTCCTATAGAATTAAATATGTTTAGAGCATTTCATATGTTTTAGTCCATTTCATAAGGAGCTCAGGGGATGGTAACACTATTTCGGCAAAGTATAAAGTCCACTAACAACGTTGACACTATTTTCGTAATCATACAAGCATATGTGACATCCCCAAATTGAAAGCAACACAATAAATCCTCTTACACCCCACTCATCCCCCTTTCCCACCATGGCCACCCCCACTGCCACCCATCACTCTGCCCCTTGCCCCCTCCCCCTGCCCCACCACTGGCCCCGCCTCCCTCCCCACATGCAGACACACCATCACACACACATACACATACACATATACAACCATCACTCCCCCTGGACCCCACTCCCTCTACCCCCCAAACACACACACACACACACACACACACACACACACACACATATATATATATATATAAAGGAAAGATAGATAGATAGAGAGAGAGAGAGAGAGAGAGAGAGAGAGAGAGAGAGAGAGAGAGAGAGAAGGGGGAATGAAAACGGTGGGAAAAAAGAAGGGGTAGGGTTTTTTTTATTGACAAAGTTATCACCAACATGTCAAGGTCTTTAATCGTGACAACCCGTTGTCACGGACTTGTCATGGTCGATGACCATTGATGATGCTGAAATCTAGCACCACCAGATAAGTGATGATGAGCTCAAACATCAGTAACCATGGCAGCCATAGAGATGTATGTGTGTAAGTGTGTGTGTAGAAGGAGATGAGTATAAGAGGAACAAGATAATGATGTATAGTGGTTCAGCCAATTTGGCCTACATCCACTGTGAGTGTGTGATCCACTAAGTATGGGCACTAATGGCCTTGGATACAATGCACATAAACTCACTTTCTCTCTCTACTGTATGTATCAGCAGAGTTTTTTCTAGGGTTATAATTATCGATCCATTCATCCATCCCCTTGTAGGGTTGTAGGTGACAAGTATATATAGGTCTTGGAGGGTGTAGTGTACCCTCAAGTATGCATGGTGCATGTGAATGATCATTTAGCCAGTCTCCTGTTGACACCTGTAGATGCCAAATGATGACATAATATTCCCTCACGTGAGGGTGTGATTTTGTTATAACGGTCTTCCACGTGCCATGTGAGCCTCACGCGCACTGTTTCATGCATCTTCCAAGCCACGCGCTGTGATGATGTCACCCTCAGCCTATGATATGAGGCCGAGGGCAAAGTTCCTTCCATTAGTGAGTCTGGCCCAATTTGGGCCTCGTACTGTCATACCCTCGGAGGGTCGTCTGAGCCTGATGGAGGGTCGGCCCGTTGAAGGGTCATCTGATCCTGATGGAGGGTCGGCCCCTTAGAGGGTCGTCTAGGCCTGATGGAGGGTCGGCCCCTTGGAGGGTCGTCTGGGTCTAATGGAGGGTCGGCCCCTTTGAGGGTCGTTTGGGCCTGATGGAGGGTCGGTCCTTGGAGGGTCATCTGGGCCTGATGGAGAGTCTTCTGGGCCTTTGGAGGGGTCGGCCCTTGTAGGGTCGTTTGGTTAAAGGCGCCCTTGGCCTGGCCGAGGGTATACATGGGCATATCAATCACCCCCCAGCCCTCAGCCATAGATGTTGTTAAGATGGCTGAGGGATAATATTGATTCTGAGACAAGTGTATGGTATGTTTGATGAGTGACACCTGTCAAGCTGTTGTGACATTGTGGAAGATACTCATTGTTGTTTCTATTTCCAAGGCGTGGCGGCTACACACTGGTTGGGACTTTGTTCCCTAATGATGTCCTCCTCGTGGGCTGTGCTCTGCATTGGTAAGTGGGCCCACTCATTGGCAAGGTATTTAAATAATTTTTTGAAGTTTCTATTTCTTCTTCTTCTTGTTCGCGCCTGAACTCTCTCTCTCTCTCTAGCTTCCTGCCTTCTTGCCATTTCTGCAGTTTCGACATTTTAAGTTTGGCAACTTTACTACTTTTTCTCAGGTAACCCTTTTACCCTATTTCCCTCTTTATCTTCATTTCTATTTGTTTTCTTGTTTTAATATTGTAGGGTTAGGTTTTCCTTAGGTTGTTCCATAGCTTTTTCGGTGTCTCCTCTGGCGACTGGTTCTTGAGTGTTCTTGATCAAAACCTTCGATTTCTTTAATTTGGATCGAAAAGTCTAACCTGGTCAATTATGAGATTGTTTATAGTTGGCTTAGCCAAATTCTTCTAAGTTTAGGGTCTTCCCCTTAATTCTTAGGAGGCTTTATAGTTTAGCTGAAGAATTCCCTTCCCTGAGAGAGAAATTATTTGTTGAGATCAGACGGATAGAGGAATAAGACAAGAGAAGATGAGGGGCTGACCATAATTGGGTATGACCCATTTTACCCATTCCTCTAGTCACAATAAGACCATCTGAGTCTTGTGGATCATCCTATCGTCCAGCCGAGAGTTATTCAGGAGAGATGGATGAGAGAGCGTCGTCGCCAACTGGCGCTAGACCTTCTGGGAGGAATGAGATGTCTGATCTAAGCCCAGGTCGACAGGCCGAGGGTATGGTTGCTTCCGAGGCTGTCCCTATGACAACTCTATCCTCACATGCTTTCCAGATGGATTTTCCTCAGGCGACTCTGACAGGTGATGAGGTCGAGGGAGAGGGGACTGAGGACGATGGTGAGGACTCAGATGTTGACCCAGTTGACACCTCTCATGCCTCGTCCTATATCTTCTCCGTCAGGGATTGTGACCTCTTGCTGTGGAGGCATGCATATGGTGCGTCCCCCACTATAACTATGAGGGTTCCCTCTGAGTCTGAGAGGGTCTTCGAGGGTGAAGAGGGAGAGGTTGAAGTATACGAACAAATGTTTAAGGTTGGTGTCAGATTCCCTCTGCATCCTGTTGTCGTAAATATCTTGTCAGCACTAGGCGTTGCCCCCTCTCAGCTTCCTCCCAACTCCTGGAGGACGATCCTCGGCTACATCTCCCTGTGGAAGAATGCTTTCAGTAATGAACCCTCGATCGATGTATTTTTGGCTTGTTACAATATCACTTCCTCGTCCAAACAGCTTGGGGACTATCACCTGGGGGCGAGGAGGTCTGATAAAAAACTTCTCCATGTGGCGCAAACCTCCAACCACGATTGGAAGAAGAGATTTTTCTTCGTTTCTGGAGAGTGGGAATTTTCCTCCGAGTCTCAACATTTGGACGACAGTCCGAGGGCTCCTAAAAGATGGTCAAACCCCTCGATGAAGGCCAGGTCTGATCCCGAACTTAGTCTAGATGAGCAAGACATAGTAGAGTATCTGAGGGAACTAGGGAAAGGGGGTGAAATTGCAAAATTTGAAGATCTGATGACCCCTAAGTTCCTCAAGGAAGCTGGTCTGAGGGTCGGCCCCCTGACAGAGCTATATGAGTTACATTTATTTTTTGCCCCTTCTTTACTTTCTTCAAGTGTTTCATCTTTGCCTCTGCATTTTTCTGATGTGTCATTTCCTTTTCAAGTCGTCCTGCAGGTATCTCTGACCATCTTTGGGAAATGACTGCCCCGAGCTTACTGTCTATTCTAGGCAAGAAGAAAGGCAAGGAACCTCAGCAAGCTCTGAGGAAGACGAGGTCCGTGGGGTCGACGCTTGTTGAGCCGACTGCTGACAGTCATAAAAGGAAAGATCCTAAAGCACCTGCTGAACCTTGGACGGATTCAAGGATGAGGGCGAGGGTAGAGTCGTTTGAGGGGTCTGGCTCCTCTTCAAGCATGGGGACCTTCTGGTCCCAAAACTTAGCATTTTTTAGGGCTGAGCCATCTTCCCTGATTTCCAATCTGAGGGCGGCCAAAGCTTTTATGTTCTCCGCCCCCTCGGCCGTCGACTATGATCTCTTGTCTAAGATGCCCCCGTCCAAGGTGTATGACTATGGTCTGCACACTCCGGCTCGGGTATTTGTTTTCATTTCACTTCCTTAGTTTGAATTTTTCACCAACTGTTTCCTCGACCTCTTAACAACTGTTTATCATTTCTGTGCAGTCTATATGCGCCTTTACCTCGGCCACCAAGTGGATGGATGATAACCAATAAAAATTCCATGAAGCAGAGAAAGCCATCTAGCACGAGGCTGATTTGCAGACGGAGCTAAAGACTGCAAGGGTTGAGCTAGAGAGTGCTAAAATTGAACATGCAAGGGTTCTGGACGAGCTGACGAGGAAGCATGATGATGATCTGAAGGCCAAAGACTTGCTCATTAAAGAGAAGGATGAAGCCTTGACCAACCTAGGGACTCAGTTCAAGGCTGAGCCATTTGAGGCAGTGAAGAAGGCAGAGGTCAATGCTGTGGAGGCCTACAAACTCTCAGACGAGTTCCAAGGCTTCGATCTTGAATACTTAGAGAGGGGGATTAGGACGGCCTGTCGGTGGGTCGTCCTTAAGTTTACTGACGCAGTATCGTCCGTCTGCCCCTCTCTTGAGGTAGTTCAAATGGACGATCCACTTCTTGCTGAAGCCCTAGACCAAGTGGAATCTCAGCATGTAGAAGGCACAGGCACGTCTGAGGCTCGATCTATCATGGTCATAGAAGAATCTCCAATAGATGTTGAGGCCTTGCCCTCTAACATTGCTCCATAAGGTGGATGTCTGTAGCCCATACCCTCTTCATGTAGCCAATATTTTTGTACTCTTTTATCAGACAAACATCTTCATTTTGTAATGTAATATAATGCCTCTCTTTGTCTTCTGTATTTGTCTCTCGTATGACTTTCATTATGATGTTTTTAACAATATCACTAACCCCTCCCTCGTCTTTCTTGGGGGCCATGGTGGGGTCGTCCCCCGGCATTGACCCTCATTATAGTCGAGGGTTGTAATCACCAAATTAATGGTTTTAAAGTCCTCCCTCGTCTTTCTTAAGGGCCATGGTTGGGTTGTCCCCACCATTGACCCTCATTATAGCCGAGAGTTATTTTTAACCAACCTAATGGTTTTAAAGTCCTCCCTCGTCTTTTTGAGGGCAATGGTGGGGTCGTCCCCACCATTGACCCTCATTATAACCGAGGGTGGTCTTCACCAAATTAATGGTTTTTAATCATGTCCTCCCTAATCTTACTTGACGCCAAAGGTGGGGTCGCCCCCTCCATTGACCCTCATTATAGCCGAGGGTGGTCTTCACCAAATTAATGGTTTTTAATCATGTCCTCCCTCGTATTTCTTGAGGCCAAAGGTGGGGTCGTCCCCTCCATTGACCCTCATTATAGCCGAGGGTGGTCTTCACCAAGTTAATGGTTTTTAATCATGTCCACCCTCGTCTTTCTTGAGCCCAAAGGTGGGGTCGTCCCCTCCATTGACCCTCATTATAGCCGAGGGTGGTCTTCACCAAATTAGTGGTTTTTAATTATGTCCTCCCTCGTCTTTCTTGAGGCCAAAGTTGGGGTCGTCCCCTCCATTGACCCTCATTATAGCCGAGGGTGGTCTTCACCAAATAAATGGTATTTAATTATGTCCTCCCTCATCTTTCTTGAGGACAAAGGTGGGGTCGTCCCCTCCATTGACCCTCATTATAGCCGAGGGTGGTCTTCACCAAATTAATGGTTTTTAATCATGTCCTCCCTCGTCTTTCTTAAGGCCAAAGGTGGGTTCGTCCCTTCCATTAACCCTCATTATAGCCGAGGGTGGTCTTCACCAAATTAATGGTTTTTAATCATGACCTCCCTCGTTTTTCTTGAGGCCAAAGGTGGGGTCGTCCCCTCCATTGACCCTCATTATAGCCGAGGGCGGTCTTCACCAAATTAATGGTTTTTAATCATGTCCTCCCTCGTCTTTCTTGAGGCCAAAGGTGGGGTCTTCCCCTCCATTGAGCCTCATTATAGCCGAGGGTGGCCTTCACCAAATTAATGGTTTTTAATCATGTCCTCACTCGTCTTTCTTGAGGCCAAAGGTGGGGTCGTCCCCTCCATTAACCCTCATTATAGCCTAGGGTGGGCTTCACCAAATTAATGGTTTTTAATTATGTCTTCACTCGTCTTTCTTGAGGAAAAATGTGGGGTCGTCCCCTCCATTGACCCTCATTATAGCCGAGGGTGGGCTTAGCTAGCATTATCCCATTCACACTTGCTTTAATCAAACACAAAATGAGGGAACAATGTGACATTCTCATTCTCATTATTTTTCCAAGTGTTCTGTTGGTGCAACACATTCATTACAACTGTCGTCTAATAGGACTTCTACAAAATTACTGATAGTATTTTTTCAAATGATCTACATTCCAGGGGTTGGAAAAGGGTTCCCCTTCTAGGTTTTCTAGTCTATCGGTCCTTGGGACAACTTCATCGATGACCCTATATGGCCATGACAATTATGATGGAGCTTATTGGGCTTCTGCCAAGTCTTTTTGAGGACCAAGTCCCCCACTGCAACTGGTCTCTGTCTCACCCTCTGATTGTAAAACCTTGCAGTCCTCTGCTGGTAGGCGGCTTGCCTTATCTCGGAGTCTTCCCTCTTTTCCTCAATTAGATCCAAGTCTAGCCTCCTCTCTTCCATATTTCTCTGGGGGTCATACATTTGGACCCTGTGGGTAGGAAACCCAATCTCAGTGGGGATGACGGCTTACAATCCATAAGCTAGCATGAATGGGGTCTCTCCGATAGAGGTCTTTGCCGTCGTCCTATAGGCCCACAGTACAACATATAACTCCTCAACCCATCTTCCTTTTGCCTCCTCAAGTCTCTTCTTGATCCCGTCTAGGATCGTCCTATTTGTGACTTCTGTTTACCCATTAGCTTAAGGTCGGCCTGGGGTAGAGAAAAATTGTTTAATACTCACCCTTTCACAGTACTTCTGTAGAGATGTATTCTTGAATTGAGTCCCATTATCCGAGATGAGGGTGTTTGGGAGACCATATTTGCATATAATATTTTTCCAGATGAACTGGAAGGTCTTCTGCTCTGTAATATTTACCATCGGCTCCGCCTCCACCCATTTTAAAAAATAGTTAATGGCCACGATGAGGAACCAATAGTTATCGATGGCCCAGGGTAAGGGTCCTATTAGGTCAATCCCCCATACTGCAAATGGCCACGGGGATGTAATGGAAGTAAGAGGCTGATGGGGTTGGTGTGGGATGGTGGAAAATCTTTGGCATTTGTCACACTTTTTTACATGTGTCGCGACATCTTTCCCTAAGGTCGGCCACCAGTACCCTTGGGTGATCACCCTCTTCGCTAAGGACCTTCCCCCAATGTGGCTTGAACATGATCCTTCGTGCACATCTTGCAAAATGGATGGGACTTCAGATGGGTGAACACACCTAAGTAAGGAGAGTAAAAACCCCTTTTTGTACAAGGTGTCCCCAATGACAGTGAACTTTGCAGCCCTGTATCTTAACTTCTTCCTTTCTTACCTTGCTTCTGGCATCTCCCCCTCTTTAATATACCTGATCAGAGGGTCCATCCATGAAGCTTCCTTAACAATATTCACGCAATTTCCAAGTGATCCCTCGGCCTCTTCAATGGTTGGTCGAAGCAAAATTTCCACTGGGACTTTCCTCCTGATGTCTGTCCTAGTCGCCGAGGCCAACCTAGCAAGGGCATCAGCATGGCCATTGTTGAGCCTAGGTATCCTCTTTAATTTTAGTTCTTTGAAACTCTTCAGCAATGATCTCACCTTCTCGAGGTACTTGTCCATCCGTTCATCCTTAGCCTCGTAGGCTCCTAGTATCTGATTCACTACTAGCCTTGTATCACTATGGACCAAAATCTGGCCGACACTAAGGGATTTGGCCAAGGAGAGTCCTGCTATCAGGGCCTCATATTCGGATTCATTGTTGGAGGCTTTAAGGTTTAACCCAAGAGCGTACTCGATGTCTGTGCCATCGGGTACTAATACTATCAGTCCAGCCCCACTTCCGCTGTGGCAGGAGGACCCATCAACGAAGAGGCTCCACACAGTCTTTTCCTCTGAGAAATTTCCCTCGATGAGGGATCCCAATCTAAATAGGTATCTTCCCTCCTCATTTTTGTCCACCTTACTTCTAGCGGTGCCTGTCTCAGCCTTATCTGCAGGTGTGTCGGTGAGCCTGTCTTGTTGGGAATCTGTCTTCCCGAGGCTCTCATCCTCGGCTCCATCATCTTCCCAAGAAAACTCGGCCACGAAATCTGCCAATGCTTGCCCCTTAATGGTTGTCCTAGGCTGATACACAATGTTAAATTCCCCCAGCTCTATAGCCCAGGCCATTAACCTACCTGATTTTTCTGGCTTGTGCAAGACCTGCCTAAGAGGAGAGTCAGCGAGGATGACCATTATGTGGGACTGGAAGTATGGATTCATCTTTCTTGATGCATGGATCAAGGCATAGGCTAACTTCTCCATCCTTGGGTATCTTTGCTCTGCTCCCTGGAGTGCCTTACTGTTGAAATATACTGGCCTCTGTACCCCGTCTTCATCTCTGACGATTGTAGCGCTAATGGCTGACTCTGAGACAGCTAGATACACATAGAGTCACTCACCCTGCACCGGCGTGACAACAGCAAGGGAGACCCTAGGTATGATTTTAACTCCCTGAAATCCTCATCACACTCTTCACTCCATTCAAAGGCCTTCCTGGGGATCTTGAAGAATGGTAAACACTTGTCTGTGGCTCTGGATACGAACCTATTCAAAGCAGCCACTTGCCCCGTGATCCTCTGAACGTCTTTGATGGTCTTGGGGGTCTTCATTTCCAAGAGGGCCCTTATTTTCTCAGGGTTGGCCTCGATGCCTCTTTGGTTGACAATGAACCCCAAGAACTTCCCTGCTCCAACCCCGAAGGCACACTTGGCCGGGTTGAGCTTCATTTGGTATTTGTCCATCGTATTGAAGGTCCTCTCCAGGTCGGACATATGATCATCTTCCTTCAGGCTCTTGGTCAGCATGTCATCTACATAGACCTCTATAGACTTTCCAATTTGGTCTTCGAACATTTTATTTACAAGGGGCTGATACATTGACCCTGCATTCTTTAGGCCAAAGGGCATGACCCTATAACAGTACATCCCCTTGTCTGTAATGAAAGCTGTCTTCTTCGAGTCTTCAGGGTCCATGAAGATCTGGTTGTACCCCGAATAGGCATCCATGAAGCTCATGAGCTCATGGCCTGTGGTAGCGTCTACCATCTGGTCAATGCGAGGGAGAGGGAAGCTATCTTTGGGACAATGCTTATTGAGGTCGGTGAAGTCCACACACATTCTCCACTTCCCATTGGCCTTTGGGATGATGATCGCATTAGACAACCATTCTGGGTAGATGACCTCTTTGATAAACTCAACATCTTCTAATTTTTTGACATTATCCATTATGACCTTATACTTTTCTCTAGAGTAAATTCTCCTCTTCTGCTTTACTGGCTTCAAACCCTCTACCACGTTGAGCTTGTGGCACATGATTTTAGGGTCGATCCTTGGCATATCTGTATGACTCCATGCAAAGACACTCTGTCTTCTTCTCAGCAGCTTGATGAGGTCTTCCTTGATATTTGGCTTCAGAGACTTGCTGACTTGGATGGTTTTTTCTGGGCCATCCTCATTGAGGATGATGGATTTTACCTCTTCCGCGGCCTCTCCTTTCTTCAGTTTTTTCTCATCCCTGGGGTCAAGGGTGTTAATATTGTAAGTAGATGTTGCCTTCTTGTGCGCCTCTCTTTCTTCGGCGGAGTTGAAATAACACTCCCGCATTGTCGTCTGGTCTCCCTGAACTTCCCCTACCCCGTAAGGGGTTGGAAATTTATTCATCTGAGGATCGTGGATGACACAACTTCAAACCCCTTGAGGGCTACTCGCCCCAGTATAATGTTGTAGGCCGAGAAGACGTGTCCATCCATCACAAAGAATATGACCTTCTTTGTAAGCCCTCTCGGCCACTCGTACCCCATCCTGACATCAACCTCATACACTCTGAGGGGATGAACCTTTTCTCCACTGAACCTAATCAATGGGTGATGGTATGGAACGAGTCTAGCACGACTGAGACCTAAAGGTTTGAAGCATAGTCAAAACATCATGTCTGCAGATGAGCCCCCATCTACCAGGATCCTCGGCACCTCACACCCGTGCACCCTAGTAGTGATGACGAGAGGGTAATCATGTGGGGCTAAGAGGCCTTTGAAGTCCATTCTTGAGAACCCCACAATCAGAGTATCCATATGGACCTTCTTCCTCTTTTCTGACTTCGCCTCCAGAGAGGTTGAGTGTACTTTCTTCGTCACTGCCTTGGCTTCAGCCACGTGGGCCTTCCTATCTGCGACCTCTGAACCTCCCACTACCAGACCCCCAGAGATCATCCCCACACCAAGATAGATCATATTGAGTCTCTTTACAGGGCTGTGGTCATCTCGTGGAGGGAAGTCAGGGTCATCCTCATCATCATAAGGGTCGTCTCCTCTTTTTGGAAGATCTTCTCGGCATGCATCGCCTCTCTTTTTCCTGAGGTCCTCCCCTCGGCCCCTCTTGAAGGCACTCTTGTCAACGTACTTCCTCAACTTCCCTTCTTTTAATATTTTTTCAATCTCATCTTTCAGAGCAAAGCATTTGTCTGTTATGTGGCCATTGTCTTGGTGAAACTCGCACCATAGGTTTTTATTCCTCTTGTTTGGGGTTGCCCTCAACTTTTCAGGCCACTTCAGGGACCGATCACTCTTTATCTCATTGAGAATATGTTCATAGCTGACCGTTAGAGGGGTGTAACTAGCGAACTCGTCGTTCATAGACCTCTTCTTCCCCTCTTTGTTCTTCTTAGGTTACTTACCCCCACTAGCGCCTCCTTTTTCATCTTCGTATTTTGCGACCATCGCCTCTTCGATGTTCATCACCTTTCCTGCTATTAACATCAATTTAGCCATCTTCCTCGGAAGGTCTTCAGCTAGCTTCCATAACATCTTCCCCTTTTGGAGTCCTTCAATCAGGGCTGTCATAGATATGCTCTCCTCATAGTCTTCCACCTCCAACTTTTCTTTGTTGAATCTGGATATGTAGTCCCTTAGACTCTAATTCTTCCCCTGCTTAACATAGAGCAGGTGGGTGGTCTTCTTCTGTGACCTCATCCCAAAGAAAAAGTTGTGGATGAACAGGTCTGCCAACTGCTTAAAGTTTTCAATGGAGTTTTTTGGGAGAGACGTGTACTAGACATTTGCAGCCCTAGTCATGGTACCAGAGAAGGCACGACACCTCATCTCATCTGAGATATAGTATATGTCTGCTGCTGACTGATACATCTCAACATGGTGGACAGGGTTGGTGCTCCCGTCATATCTTGGAGTGACCACAGGTGGCTTGAACTTTGATGGCGTAGGGAAGTTGACTATCTTCACCACAAAGGGTGAGCCTATGGTGTATCCCCTCTGAAGAGGGTCTCGACTCTTCAGTATATCACCGATCTTATCCTCTAGCCGCTGGATCGAGTCATTCTAGGGCCTCGTAGGGTCAGCTTGGCCGATGTTATCCCCCGCCGCCTCTTTAAAGTGGACGGAGGGTTCTGCTATGGTAGGCCTGTGTCGACTGTTTACTTCCCCCTGGTCGTCGTCCTGTCCTTTGAGTCGGCCCCCGTGGGGTCGGCCATCTGCTGCCTCCCTTCTGGACCTCGCAGCACTCCTGGATCTGGACAATTTTTCTCGCAGGTCATTTACTGGGCCCAGCCTCTCAAAGGCTGATCCCCTGCTCAAGCAATCGAAAGCAAAGCCTCTTGGGCGATCGTCAGGATTTTGCCTTCCACACTTCCCTCTGCTCTCCTGGAGAGGTCGTACAGTATTGTTGGAGACCTCATACAGTTCCCAGCATTCTATGGGGGCCTCCTCCCCCTCTAGATCATCATACCTATCCTCAGGGCAAGGGTTTCCTTGCCTCCCCAGGCGTAGATGCCGGGGGTCAGCAACATCCCTACGCCGCTGAGAGAGTGGCAAGTCTTTGCATGGTGCTTGGGGTGGTCCCCTGGCCTCATGCTGTCCTGGAGCTGCTGCCGGAGTAATCATCTCAGGTGAGGCCCTGGTGGTCTTAGTATGTTCTGGCTTAGAGTTGTGAACTTATCCTACATGATCCGCTGGCTTGCTTCCAGCGACTTCAAGGCTGCCGCCACATCAGCCATCTCAGACTGAGGTGGTGGCTGACTAGAACTGGGTCCTACTCCACTATTCGGTTGAGGGAGTGGTGGTGGTGTTATCCCTGGTGCCATGTGTTTGCACTACACTAAATCCTGCGAATGGTCACGCCCAGTGGGTCACGGCCCAAGTCCGCGACCAGCTGGTCGCGGACTCAGGCCGTGACCAACTCAATATTTGGCGTGACCATATTCATTAACACACTGAGTCACGGATGCTTTGCAAGTGGTCACGGACCAAATCCCTGACCACTGTGGGTCACAGCCCAAGTCCGTGACCAGGGCGTGACCATTTTGGCGCCTAATCCGCGCCAAAATTCCCTCCAAGCTTGGTCACGGATGGGTCACGGACTTGGGCTGTGACCATAGGCATGACGAAGTAGAAAACACACACACTAAGGGTCATGGCTGAGGGCCGTGACCATTTCTTGGTAGGGGTCACGGCTATGGACCGTGACCATACGTAAATTAATGGGCGAATATGATTTCATTAAATGGTTTTGTTGGTGGGTCACGGCTGAGAGCCGTGACCAGGTTCAATATGAAAAAAAGGCGCGCTGTCTATTTTCTCCCATCCGCTGCTTTGTTTCGTTCATTTCCCCTAACGAAACCCTCCCCATACGCTGCCTTCATCTCTCCCCCTCTCTCTCGCTCACCTCCTCCCTCCGTCTCCATGGCGGCATCCCCAACATCGATTATCCTCCATAACCACAAACTCAAAACTCCAACTCGATCCATCCTCCTGCTCGACCCCTTAACCCGACCACCTCTAACCCCGTTTTAACACCGAAAAATCAAAACCCATTCTTTATTTTCCCTCTCTCTCTCGCTCGGTTTCGGATTTGGATCTTGAGCGTCCGCTAAACCCCGGGTAAGGTGGGGTTTCCATCGAGGTCCAAGTTTTAGCTCCGGGGTAGGGGATTTGGTGATTGGTCGGAGGTTTTTTGTTTACATCGAAGTCCAAGGTTAGTTCAAGGTTGCTTGCTGATGTTTTTTATTTCAAACATTTTTTTTATTATAGTCTGATTTTCCATTAACACAACCATCTCATGATGTGTATAGAAAAAAGGGAAAACATTGATTTCAACATTATCAAATTTACATAACCCATTTCTTAGTCACATTGGGAAATCTCATTTTCACAACCTTGATGCTTACTTGAGATATACCTTTTAATTAGGCAATATACATAAGGAATGTAGGATATGGAAGTAAATTAAGTTAAGATAAACTATTATGGACTCACTGCATAAATCTAATGTAATGTTCATGTTGTCGGTTTTATTAAATTTTTTTATAAAATCATGTTTACATGTTTGTCGGCATTCAGATTGATTGCCTTTTGTTAATGATTTTTCTATCTTTTTATCAAATTTCCAAAATAGTGTACTGTATGTCCTTATATTCCTTATATGACAAGGTAGGTATGCATTTTGATCCATTAAGTATAATCTAATTTTAGTTGTGTTGACAAGATATAAGAGATAAAAAAATATTAAATATTAAAAATGAGGGTCGTTAGGGTTTCGGCAAAAACTCCTCCTCCTTCTCACGCAGCAGGTGCTCGAAGCAGAAGTTGTTGATTTATGGGAAAATAATATATAATCCATTTATTGGTATGTTGTTTACTATTGTTAGGCTTATTGAAAATTATCCTATTGTATAGGGAATATTTCATTGAGGAATTAACAAGATTGTTGGTGTGGAAAGTTATGCTTTCTTTCAAAGGTATTATATTCCTATGTTCTTTCACAAGTATTTGTTTATTTAATTATTCCTTAGTTGTTTTTTACTAGTTTTGTCTCTATTACATAGTGACTAAGATAAAAAAAAAACTAAGATCTTAGACTTTATCCTTGCAAAGGTATGTTCCAATTCTGTTTAATAAATTTTATGCGGACTTCATTATTCCTCTTTTGAATCACTTTTGATAGAGAACTTCTATGTCTCACTTCATTAATCATCTAGATTAAAAACAAGGCGTTAGATAGAAAAAATACGAAACAACCCTTGTACGGATCCGTGAGAGGCACCAACACCTCTCACGGGACCAATGTAACACGTAGGAACAGACTGCGCGATCTCGAGACTCCCGGTTTGAGAATACGACGATAATTTTAAAATATGAGGAGTTAAGCATAAAAACAAGGCGTTAGATGGCGAAAATAAGAAACAACCCCTGAATGGCCCCGTGAGAGGCACCAACACCTCCCATGGGACCAATGTAACTCGTAGGAACTGACCGCGCGATAAAGGGACTACCGGTTTGAGAATACGAGGATGATTTGAAAATATAAGGAATTAGGCTTAAAAACATGGCGTTAGATGGCCTAAACCCGAAATAGCCCCCGAACAGCCCCGTGGGTGGCACCAACACCTCACACGAGACCAATGAAACTCGTAGGAATAGACCGCACAATCACGGGACCCCCGGTTTGAGAATACGACAATAATATACATATATAAGGAATTAGGCTTAAAAAATGGCGTTAGATAACAAAACCCTAAAATAGCTCCCGAATGTCCCCATGAGAGGAACTAACACCACGCACGGGACCAATGTAACTCGTAGGAACTGACCGCGCGATCATGGGACCCCCGGTTTGAGAGTATGAGGATAAATTTGAAAATATTAAGAATTCAGCTTAAAAAATGGCATTAGAGGGAAAAACCTCGAAACAAACGGTCCTGTGAGTGGCACCAACACCTCACACGGGACCAATGTAACTCGTAGGAACTGATCGCTCAGCCACGGGACTCCCGGTTTGAGAATACAATAATAATTTGCATACTTCTAGACCTAGGCTTAAAAACATGGCGTTAGAGGGACCCAAAACAGCCCTTGAACGGCCCCGTGGGTGGCACCAACACCTCCCACGGGACCAATGTAACTCGTAGGAACTGACCTCACAGCCGCGGGACTCCCGGTTTGAGACTACGACGGTAATTTGCATATTTAAAGACTTAGGCTTAAAAACTTGGCGTTAGAGGGTGAAAACTCGAAACAGCCCCCGAACGGCCCCGTCGGTGGCACCAACACCTCCCACGGGACCAATGTAACTCGTAGGAACTCACCACGCAACCGCGGGACTCCCGGTTTGAGAGTACGATGGTAATTTGCATATTTCTAGACTTATGCTTAAAAACATGGCGTTAGAGGGTGAAAACTCGAAACAACCCCCGAACGGCCCCGTGGGTGGCACCAACACCTCCCACGGGACCAATGTAACTCGTAGGAAATGACCGCGCAGTCGCGGGAGTCCCGGTTTGAGAATACAACGGTAATTTTCATATTTAGAGACTTGGGTAAAACATGGCGTTAAAGGGTGAAAATTCAAAACAACCCCCGAACGGCCCCGTGGGTGGCACCAACACCTCCCACGGGACCAATGTAACTCGTAGGAACTGACTGCGCAGCCGTGGGTCTCCCGATTTGAGATTACGACGGCAATTTGCATATTTATTGACTTAGGCTTAAAAACTTGGCGTTAGAGGGTGAAAAGTCGAAACAGCACCCGAACGGCACCGTGGGTGGCACCAACACCTCCCAAGGGACCAATGTAACTTTTAGGAACACACCCCACAGCCACGGGTCTCCCGGTTTGGGAATACGACGATAATTGGCATATTTCTTGACTTAGGCTTAAAAACATGGCGTTAGAGGGTGAAAACTCGAAACAGCTCCCGAACGGCCCCGTGGGTGGCACCAGCACCTCCCACGGGACCAGTATAACTCGTAGGAACTGACCACGCAGCCGCTGGAGTTCCGGTTTGAGAATACGACGGTAATTTGCATATTTCTAGGCTTAGGCAAAACATGGCGTTAGAGGGTGAAAACTCGAAACAACCCCCGAACGGCCCCGTGGGTGGCACCAACACCTCCCACGGGACCAATGTAACTCGTAGGAACTGATCGCGCGGCCGCGGGACTCCCGGTATGAGAGTACGACGGTAATTTGCATATTTCTAGACTTAGGCTCGAAAACATTGTGTTAGAGGGTGAAAACTCGAAACAACCCCCGAACGTCCCCGTGGGTGGCACCAACACTGCCCACGGGACCAATATAACTCGTAGGAACTAACCGCGCAGCCGCGGGAGTTCCGGTTTGAGAGTACAACGGTAATTTGTATATTTCTAGGCTTAGGCTTAAAAACATGGCGTTAGAGGTTGAAAACCCGAAAGAGCACCCGAACGATCCCGTGGGTGGCACCAACACCTCCCACGAGACCAATGTAACTAGTAGGAACTGACCCTGCGGCCACAGGTCTCCCGGTTTGAGAGTACGACGGTAATTTGCATATTTTTAGACTTAGGCAAAACATGGCGTTAGAGGGTGAAAACTTGAAACAGCTCCCGAACGGTCCCGTGGGTGGCACCAACACCTCCCACGGGACCAATGTAACTCGTAGGAACTGACCGCACAGCCGCGGGACTCCCGGTATGAGACTACGACTGTAATTTGCATATTTTTAGACTTAGGCTTAAAAACATGGCGTTAGAGGGTGAAAATTCGAAACAAACTCCGAACGGCCCGGTGGGTGGCACCAACACCTCCCACGGGACCAATGCAACTTGTAGGAACAGACCCCACAGCCACGGGTCTCCCGGTTTGGGAATACGACGATAATTTGCATATTTCTTGACTTAGCTTTAAAAACATGGCGTTAGAGGGTGAAAACTCGAAACAGCGCCCGAACGGCCCCGTGGGTGGCACCAACACCTCCCACGGGACCAATGTAACTCGTAGGAACTGACCCCACATCCGCGGGACTCCCGATTTGATACTACGACGGTAATTTGCATATTTATAGACTTAGGCTTAAAAACTTGGCGTTAGAGGGTGAAAACTCGAAACAGCCCCCGAACGGCCCCGTCGGTGGCACCAACACCTCCCACGGGACCAATGTAACTCGTAGGAACTCACCACGCAACCGCGGGACTCCCGGTTTGAGAGTACGATGGTAATTTGCATATTTCTAGACTTATGCTTAAAAACATGGCGTTAGAGGGTGAAAACTCGAAACAACCCCCGAACGGCCCCGTGGGTGGCACCAACACCTCCCACGGGACCAATGTAACTCGTAGGAACTGACCGCGCAGTCGCGGGAGTCCCGGTTTGAGAATACAACGGTAATTTTCATATTTATAGACTTGGGTAAAACATGGCGTTAAAGGGTGAAAATTCAAAACAACCCCCGAACGGCCCCGTGGGTGGCACCAACACCTCCCACGGGACCAATGTAACTCGTAGGAACTGACTGCGCAGCCGTGGGTCTCCCGATTTGAGATTACGACGGCAATTTGCATATTTATTGACTTAGGCTTAAAAACTTGGCGTTAGAGGGTGAAAAGTCGAAACAACACCCGAACGGCACCGTGGGTGGCACCAACACCTCCCAAGGGACCAATGTAACTTTTAGGAACACACCCCACAGCCACGGGTCTCCCGGTTTGGGAATACGACGATAATTGGCATATTTCTTGACTTAGGCTTAAAAACATGGCGTTAGAGGGTGAAAACTCGAAACAGCTCCCGAACGGCCCCGTGGGTGGCACCAGCACCTCCCACGGGACCAGTATAACTCGTAGGAACTGACCACGCATCCACTGGAGTTCCGGTTTGAGAATACGACGGTAATTTGCATATTTCTAGGCTTAGGCAAAACATGGCGTTAGAGGGTGAAAACTCGAAACAACCCCCGAACGGCCCCGTGGGTGGCACCAACACCTCCCACGGGACCAATGTAACTCGTAGGAACTGATCGCGCGGCCGCGGGACTCCCGGTATGAGAGTACGACGGTAATTTTCATATTTCTAGACTTAGGCTCGAAAACATTGTGTTAGAGGGTGAAAACTCGAAACAACCCCCGAACGTCCCCGTGGGTGGCACCAACACCGCCCACGGGACCAATATAACTCGTAGGAACTAACCGCGCAGCCGCGGGAGTTCCGGTTTGAGAGTACAACGGTAATTTGTATATTTCTAGGCTTAGGCTTAAAAACATGGCGTTAGAGGTTGAAAACCCGAAAGAGCACCCGAACGATCCCGTGGGTGGCACCAACACCTCCCACGAGACCAATGTAACTAGTAGGAACTGACCCTGCGGCCACAGGTCTCCCGGTTTGAGAGTACGACGGTAATTTGCATATTTTTAGACTTAGGCAAAACATGGCGTTAGAGGGTGAAAACTTGAAACAGCTCCCGAACGGTCCCGTGGGTGGCACCAACACCTCCCACGGGACCAATGTAACTCGTAGGAACTGACTGCACAGCCGCGGGACTCCCGGTATGAGACTACGACGGTAATTTGCATATTTTTAGACTTAGGCTTAAAAACACGGCGTTAGAGGGTGAAAATTCGAAACAAACTCCGAACGGCCCGGTGGGTGGCACCAACACCTCCCACGGGACCAATGCAACTTTTAGGAACAGACCCCACAGCCACGGGTCTCCCGGTTTGGGAATACGACGATAATTTGCATATTTCTTGACTTAGCCTTAAAAACATGGCGTTAGAGGGTGAAAACTGGAAACAGCGCCCGAACGGCCCCGTGGGTGGCACCAACACCTCCCACAGGACCAATGTAACTCGTAGGAACTGACCCCACATCCGCGGGACTCCCGATTTGATACTACGACGGTAATTTGCATATTTATAGACTTAGGCTTAAAAACTTGGCGTTAGAGGGTGAAAACTCGAAACAGCCCCCGAACGGCCCCGTCGGTGGCACCAACACCTCCCATGGGACCAATGTAACTCATAGGAACTCACCACGCAGCCTTGGGACTCCCGGTTTGAGAGTACGATGGTAATTTGCATATTTCTAGACTTAGGCTTAAAAACATGGCGTTAGAGGGTGAAAACTCGAAATAACCGTCGAACGGCCCCGTGGGTTGCACCAACACCTACCACAGGACCAATGTAACTCGTAGGAAGTGACCGCGCAGCCGCAGGAGTCCCAGTTTGAGAATACGACGGTAATTTACATATTTATAGACTTGAGCAAAACATGGCGTTAGAGGGTAAAAATTCGAAACAACCCCCGAACGGCCCCGTGGGTGGCACCAAAACCTCCCACGGGACCAATGTAACTCGTAGGAACTGACCGCGCAGCCGCGGGTCTCCCGATTTTAGATTACAACGGTAATTTGCATATTTATAGACTTAGGCTTAAAAACTTGGCGTTAGAGGATGAAAACTCGAAACAGCCCCCGAACGGCCCCGTCGGTGGCACCAACACCTCCCACGGGACCAATGTAACTCGTAGGAACTCACCACGCAGCCGCGGGACTCCCAGTTTGAGAGTACGATGTTAATTTGCATATTTCTAGACTTAGGCTTAAAAACATGGCGTTGGAGGGTGAAAACTCGAAACAACCCCCGAACGGTCCCGTGGGTGCCACCAACACCTCCCATGGGACCAATATAACTCGTAGGAACTGACCGTGCAGCTGCGGGAGTTCCAGTTTGAGAATACGACGGTAATTTTCATATTTCTAGGCTTAGGCAAAACATGGCGTTAGAGGGTGAAAACTCGAAACAACCCCCGAACGGCCCCGTGGGTGGCACCAACACCTCCCACGGGACCAATGTAACTCGTAGGAACTGATCGCGCAGCCGCGGGACTCCCGGTACGAGAGTACAACTATAATTTGCATATTTCTAGACTTAGGCTTGAAAATATTGCGTTAGAGGGTGAAAACTCGAAACAACCCTCGAACGTCCCCGTGGGTGGCACCAACACTGCCCACGGGACCAATGTAACTCGTAGGAACTGACCCCGCAGCCGCGGGTCTCCCGATTTGAGTTTACGACGGTAATATGCATATTTATAGACTTAGGCTTAAAAACTTGGCGTCAGAGGGTGAAAACGCGAAACAGCCCCCGAACGGCCCCGTGGGTGGCACCAACACCTCCCACGGGACCAATGTAACTCGTAGGAACTGACCGCGCAGTCGCGGGACTCCCGGTATGAGAGTACGATGGCAATTTGCATATTTCTAGGCTTAGGCTTAAAAACATGGCCTTAGAGGGTGAAAACTCGAAACAGCCCCCGAACGGCCCCGTGGGTTGCACCAACACCTCCCACGTGACCCATGTAACTCGTAGGAACTGACCGTGCAGCCGCGGGAGTCCCGGTTTGAGAATACAACGGTAATTTAAATATTATAGACTTGGGCAAAACATGGTGTTAGAGGGTGAAAATTCAAAACAACCCCCGAACGGCCCCGTGGGTGGCACCAACACCTCCCACGGGACCAATGTAACTCGTAGGAACTGACCGCGCTGCCGCGGGTCTCCCGGTTTGAGATTACGATTGTAATTTGCATATTTATAGACTTAGGCTTAAAAACTTAGCGTTAGAGGATGAAAACTCGAAACAGCCCCCGAACGGCCTCGTGGGTGGCACGAACACCTCCCACGGGACCAATGTAACTTGTTGGAACAGACCCCACAGTCGCGGGTCTCCCGGTTTGGGAATACGACGATAATTTGCATATTTCTTGACTTAGGCTTAAAAACATGGCGTTAGAGGGTGAAAACTCGAAACAGCTCCCGAACGGCCCCGTGGGTGGCACCAGCACCTCCCACGGGACCAATGTAACTCGTAGGAACTGACCGCGCAGCCGCGGGAGTTACGGTTTGAGAATACGAAGGTAGTTTTCATATTTCTAGGCTTAGGCAAAACATGGCGTTAGAGGGTGAAAACTCGAAACAACCCCCGAACGGCCCCGTGGGTGGCACCAACACCTCCCACGTGACCAATGTAACTCGTAGGAACTGATCGCGCAGCCGCGGGACTCCCGGTATGAGAGTACGATGGTAATTTGCATATTTCTAGACTTAGGCTTGAAAACATTGCGTTAGAGGGTGAAAAATCGAAACAACCCCCGAACGTCCACGTGGGTGGCACCAACACCGCCCACGGGACCAATATAACTCGTAGGAACTGACCGCGCAACCGCGGGAGTTCCGGTTTGAGAGTACGACGGTAATTTGTATATTTCTAGACTTAAGCTTAAAAACATGGCGTTAGAGGGTGAAAACCCGAAACAGCCCTCGAATGATCCCGTGGGTGGCACCTCCCACGGGACCAATGTAACTCGTAGGAACTGACCCTGCGGCCGCGGGTCTCCCGGTTTGAGAATACGATGGTAATTTGTATATTTCTAGACTTAGGCAAAACATGGCGTTAGAGGGTGAAAACTAGAAACAGCTCCCGAACGGTCCCGTGGGTGGCACCAACACCTCCAACGGGACCAATGTAATAAGTAGGAACTGACCGCGCAGCCGCGGGACTCCCGGTATGAGAGTACGATGGTAATTTGCATATTTCTAGGCTTAGGCTTCAAAACATGGCGTTAGAGGGTGAAAACTCGAAACAGCCCCCGAACGGCCCCGTGGGTTGCACCAACACCTCCCACGTGACTCATGTAACTCGTAGGAACTGATCGCGCAGCCGCAGGACTCCCGGTATAAAAGTACGACGGTAATTTGCATATTTCTAGACTTAGGCTTGAAAACATTGTGTTAGAGGGTAAAAACTCGAAACAGCCCCCAAACGTCCCCGTGGGTGGAACCAACACCTCCCACGGGACCAATGTAACTCGTAGGGACTCACCACGCAGCCACAGGACTCCCGGTTTGAGAGTACGATGGTAATTTGCATATTTCTAGACTTAGGCTTCTAAACATGGCGTTAGAGGGTGAAAACTCGAAACAGCGCCCGAACGTCCCCATGGGTGGCACCAACACCTCCCACGGGACCAATGTAACTCGTAGGAACTGACCCCACAGCCGGGGGTCACCCGGTTTGAGAATACGCCGATAATTTGCATATTTCCTGACTTAGGCTTAAAAACATGGTGTTAGTGGGTGAAAACTCAAAATAGCCCCCGAACGGCCCGTGGGTGGCGCCAACACCTCCTGCAGGACCAATGTAACTCGTAGGAACTGACCCCACAACCTCGGGTCTCCCAGTTTGAGAGTACAACGGTAATTTGCATATTATTAGACTTGGGCTTAAAAACATGGCATTAGAGGGTGAAAACTCGAAACAACCCCCGAACGGCCCCATGGGTGCACCAACACCTCCCACGGGACCAATGTAACTCGTAGGAACTGACCCCGCAGCCGCGGGTCTCCCGATTTGAGTTTACGACGGTAATTTACATATTTATAGACTTGGGCTTAAAAACTTGGCGTTAGAGGGTGAAAACTCGAAACAGCCCCCGAACGGCCCCGTCGGTGGCACCAACACCTCCCATGGGACCAATGTAACTCATAGGAACTCACCACGCAGCCGCGGGACTCCCGGTTTGAGACTACGATGGTAATTTGCATATTTCTAGACTTAGGCTTAAAAACATGGCGTTAGAGGGTGAAAACTCGAAATAACCGCCGAACGGCCCCGTGGGTTGCACCAACACCTACCACAGGACCAATGTAACTCGTAGGAAGTGACCGCGCAGCCGCGGGAGTCCCGGTTTGAGAATACGACGGTAATTTACATATTTATAGACTTGAGCAAAACATGGCGTTAGAGGGTGAAAATTCGAAACAACCCCCGAACGGCCCCGTGGGTGGCACCAAAACCTCCCACGGGACCAATGCAACTCGTAGGAACTGACCGCGCAGCCGCGGGTCTCCCGATTTTAGATTACGACGGTAATTTGCATATTTATAGACTTAGGCTTAAAAACTTGGCCTTAGAGGATGAAAACTCGAAACAGCCCCCGAACGGCCCCGTCGGTGGCACCAACACCTCCCACGGGACCAATGTAACTCGTAGGAACTCACCACGCAGCCGCAGGACTCCCAGTTTGAGAGTACGATGTTAATTTGCATATTTCTAGACTTAGGCTTAAAAACATGGCGTTGGAGGGTGAAAACTCGAAACAACCCCCGAACGGTCCCGTGGGTGCCACCAACACCTCCCACAGGACCAATGTAACTCGTAGAAACTCACCACGCAGTCGCGGGACTCCCGTTTTGAGAGTACGAGGGTAATTTGCATATTTCTAGACTTAGGCTTAAAAACATGGCGTTAGAGGGTGAAAACTCGAAACAACCCCCGAACGGCCCCGTTGGTGGCACCAACACCTTCCACGGGACCAATGTAACTAGTAGGAACTGACCGCGCAGCCGCGAGAGTCCCGATTTGAGAATACGACGGTAATTTTCATATTTATAGACTTGGGCAAAACATGGCGTTAGAGGGTGAAAATTCGAAACAACCCCTGAACGGCCCCGTGGGTGGCACCAACACCTCCCACGGGACCAATGTAACTCGTAGGAACTAACCGTGCAGCCGCGGTTCTCCCGGTTTGAGATTACGACGGTAATTTGCATATTTATAGACTTAGGCTTAAAAACTTAGCGTTAGAGGGTGAAAACTCGAAACAGCCTCCGAACGGCCCCGTGGGTGGCACCAACACCTCCCACGGGACCAATGTAACTTGTTGGAACAGACCCCATAACCGCGGGTCTCCCGTTTTGGGAATACGACGATAATTTGCATATTTCTTGACTTAGGCTTAAAAACATGGCGTTAGAGGGTGAAAACTCGAAACAGCTCCCGAACGGCCCCGTGGGTGGCACCAACACCTCCCACGGGACCAATGTAACTCGTAGGAACTGATCGCGCAGCCGCGGGAGTTCCAGTTTGAGAATATGACGGTAATTTTCATATTTCTAGGCTTAGGCAAAACATGGCGTTAGAGGGTGAAAACTCGAAACAATCCCCGAACGCCCCCGTGAGTGGCACCAACACTTCCCACGTGACCAATGTAACTCGTAGTAACTGATTGCGCAGCCGCGGAACTCCCGGTATGAGAGTACGACGGTAATTTGCATATTTCTAGACTCAGGCTTGAAAACATTGCGTTAGAGGGTGAAAACTTGAAACAACCCCCGAACGTCCTCGTGGGTGGCACCAACACCTCCCACGGGACCAATGTAACTCGTAGGAACTCACCACGCAGCCGCGGGACTCCCGATTTGAGAGTACGATGGTAATTTGTATATTTCTAGACTTAGGCTTAAAAACATGGCGTTAGAGGGTGAAAACTCGAAACAGCCCCCGAACGTCCCTGTGGGTGGCACCAACACCTCCCATGGGACCAATGTAACTCGTAGGAACTGACCCCACAGCCGGGGGTCAACCGGTTTGAGAATACGACGATAATTTGCATATTTCTTGACTTAGGCTTAAAAACATGGCGTTGGAGGGTGAAAACTTGAAACAGCCCCCGAACGGCCCCGTGGGTGGCGCCAAAACCTCCCGCAGGACCAATGTAACTCGTAGGAACTGACCCCACAGCCGCGGGTCTCCCGGTTTGAGAGTACAACGGTAATTTGCATATTTATAGACTTTGGCTTAAAAACATTGCATTAGAGGGAGAAAACTCGAAACAACCCCCGAACGGCCCCATGGGTGGCACCAACACGTCCCACGGGACCAATGTAACTCGTAGGAACTGACCCCGGAGCCGCACGTCTCCCGATTTGAGTTTACGATGGTAATATGCATATTTATAGACTTAGGCTTAAAAACTTGGCGTTAAAGGGTGAAAACTCGAAACAGCCCCCGAACGGTCCCGTGGGTGCCACCAACACCTCCCACGGGACCAATGTAACTCGTAGGAACTCACCACGCAGCCGCGGGACTCGCAGTTTGAGAGTACGATGTTAATTTGCATATTTCTAGACTTAGGCTTAAAAACATGGCGTTAGAGGGTGAAAACTCGAAATAACCCCCGAACGGTCCCGTGGGTGCCACCAACACCTCCCACGAGACCAATGTAACTCGTAGGAACTGACCGCGGAGCCGCGGGAGTCCCGGTTTGAGAATACGACGGTAATTTGCATATTTATAGACTTGGGCAAAACATGGTGTTAGAGGGTGAAAATTCGAAACAACCCCCGAACGGCCCTGTGGGTGGCACCAACACCTCCCACGGGACCAATGTAACTGGTAGGAACTGACCGCGCAACCGCGGCTCTCCCGGTTTGAGATTACGACGGAAATTTGCATATTTATAGACTTAGTCTTAAAAACTTAGCGTTAGAGGATGAAAACTCGAAACAGCCCCCGAACGGCCTCGTGGGTGGCACCAACACCTCCCACGGGACCAATGTAACTTGTTGGAACAGACCCCACAGCCGCGGGTCTCCCGGTTTGGGAATACAATGATAATTTGCATATTTCTTGACTTAGGCTTAAAAACATGGCGTTAGAGGGTGAAAACTCGAAACAGCTCCCGAACGGCCCCGTGGGTGGTACCAGCACCTCCCACGGGACAAATGTAACTCGTAGGAACTGACCACGCAGCTGCGGGAGTTACGGTTTGAGAATACGACGGTAGTTTGCATATTTCTAGGCTTAGGCAAAACATGGCATTAGAGGGTGAAAACTCGAAACAACCCCCGAACGCCCCCGTGGTGGCACCAACACCTCCCACGTGACCAATGTAACTCGTAGGAACTGATCGCGCATTCGCGGGACTCCCGGTATGAGAGTACGAAGGTAATTTGCATATTTCTAGACTTAGGCTTGAAAACATTGCGTTAGAGTGTGAAAAATCGAAACAACCCCCATACGTCCCCGTGGGTGGCACCAACACCGCCCACGGGACTAATATAACTCGTAGGAACTGACCGCGCAACCGCGGGAGTTTCGGTTTGAGAGTACAACGGTAATTTGTATATTTCTAGACTTAGGCTTAAAAACATGGCGTTAGAGGGTGAAAACCCGAAACAGCCCCCGAACGATCCCGTGGGTGGCACCAACACCTCCCACGGGACCATTGTAACTCGTAGGAACTGACCCTGCGGCCGCGGGTCTCCCGGTTTGAGAATACGACGGTAATTTGCATATTTCTAGACTTAGGCAAAACATGGCGTTAGAGGGTGAAAACTATAAACAACTCTCGAACGGTCCCGTGGGTGGCACCAACACCTTCCACGGGACCAATGTAACTCGTACGAACTGACCGCGCAGCCGTGGGACTCCCGGTATGAGACTACGACGGTAATTTGCATATTTTTAGACTTAGGCTTAAAAACATGGCGTTAGAGGGTGAAAATTCGAAACAACCCCCGAACGGCCCGGTGGGTGGCACCAACACCTCCCACGGGACCAATGTAACTCGTAGGAACTGACCGCGCAGCTGCGGGACTTTTGGTTTGAGAATACGATGGTAATTCGCATATTTCTATATTTCTCTTAAAGACATTGATATGTTGATAATTTGAACTCATATATGCAATTTTTCAGGTTGATGAAATTTTTTGTATTACTACTTGGTTACTGATATTTTTGTTTTTTGTATCCTACCATTTGTAGGACTTTTGCACGTGGAACAAATGAAGGAGACAATGGTTTACAACATGAAGATTGTTTATATGTTGGGGACATTCATGATAATTTTTTTATGTGTTATTGCCGTGTCGACTTTTATTGTTTAGTTTTATGGCCGTGCGGGCTTTTATAATTTGATTGTTGAATTTTATAGCCGTGCGGGCTTTATAATAAGCAGGTTTTTCATTTACAGGGTTTGGAATGTTAATAAAATAGAGGAAACTCTGCCCAATTTTTTTTTGGTCTGTGAATTATTAAGACGTGTAATATTTTTAAGTTTGTATATATATTTGTTTATTAACAACATTCTCAATTCGCAATTTGTGAATTTTTTTTAGTGTTTTGCCTATAATAAATATTTGTAACACCTCGTAGCAACCGACGGTGCACTCACAGGATCCCCAATTTTAGGATTGGATAAAAAAAATACATTTTTTTTTAAATTATAGATAAATATGGTCATGTACTTTGTCCATGACTATTTTTATTTTTTTTGTCGCACTTAAAAATGGTCGCGGCCAAAGTCCGCGATCATTTTTTTTTGTCACGGTTCTGGGTCGCGGACTAGGGCCGCGACCACATTTTTTTTTTGTCACGGACGTGGGTCGCGGACTTTGACCGCGACCAATTTGTCACGGTTCTGGGTCACGGATCAGGACCGCGACCATTTTTTTTATTTTTTTTTGTCACGGACGTGGGTCGCGGACTTTGGCTGCGACCAATTTGTCACGGTTGTGGGTCAAGGATAAGGGCCGCGACCCATCACGGCATGGGTCACGGCCAAAGTCCGCGACCATCTGCCGTGACCCCTCTTGGCCGTGACCATTTTTTGGTCACGGACTTGGGCTGCGACCCACGAAAATGGTCACGCCCGAAATGGTCACGGCCCAAGTCCGCGACCCACAGTTTTGGTCAGGGATTTTAGTCGTGACCAATCGCCAGTTTTGGTGTAGTGTTGAGCTGTGAATAGCTGAACTCGAAAAAGGACTGGTGAGCTTGAGAACCTTAATGGGTCTCTTTCAATGGTGAAACATCTGCTCTCAATGGGAGTGCTAGTTCACCACCAGAGGGCCCAGTGAGGTCAAGCTGTACAAGGGAAGAGATGTCTTCTCGTTCCCGCAGACGGTGCCAAACTGATGATGCTGAAATCTAGCACCACCAGATAAGTGATGATGAGCTCAAACAACAGTAACCATGGCAGCCATAGAGATATATGTGTGTAAGTGTGTGTGTAGAAGGAGATGAGTATAAGAGGAATAAGACAATGATGTATAGTGGTTCAGCTAATTTGGCCTACATCCACTGTGAGTGTGTGATCCACTAAGTATGGGCACTAATGGCCTTGGATACAATGCACATAAGCTCACTTTCTCTCTCTACTGTGTGTATCAGCAGAGTTTTTTCTAGGGTTATAATTATCTATCCATTCATCCATCCCTTTGTAGGGTTTTAGGTGACAAGTATATATAGGTCTTGGAGGGTGTAGTGTACCCCCCAAGTATGCATAGTGCATGTGAATGATCATTTAGCCTGTCTCCTGTTGACACATTTAGATGCCAAATGATGACATAATATTCCCTCACGTGAGGGTGTGATTTTGTTATAATGGTCTTCCACGTGCCATGTGAGCCTCACCGCACTGTTCCCCACGTCTCCCAAGCCACGCACTCTGATGATGTCACCCTCGGCCTATGATATGAGGTCGAGGGCAAAGTTTCGTCCGGCAGTGAGTCTGGCCCAATTTGGGCCTCGTACTGTCGTACCCTCAGAGGGTCGTCTGAGCCTGATGGAGGGTCGGCCCCTTGAAGGGTCGTCTGGGCCTGATGGAGGGTCATCCCCTTGAAGGGTCATCTGAGCCTGATGGAGGGTCGGCCCCTTAGAGGTTCGTCTAGGCCTGATGGTGGGTCGGACCCTTTAAGGGTCGTCTGGCCCTGATGGAGGGTCGACCCCTTAAAGGGTCGTCTGGGCCTGATGGAGGGTCGGCCCCTTAGAGGGTCGTTTGGGCTTAATGGAGGGTCGGCCCCTTGGAGGGTCGTCTGGGCCTGATGGAGGGTTGGCCCCTTGGAGGGTCATTTGGGCTTAATGGAGGGTCGACCCCTTGGAGGGTTGTCTGGGCCTTTGGAGGGGTCGGCCCCTGTAGGGTCGTCTGGTTGAAGGCACCCTCGTCCTGGCCGAGGGTATACATGGGCATATCAACCATAATAAAAAATGTATGTTTTTTTGTCACGATCAACTACCATGAAGTCTGGTCGGTCGAAAGGTCACGATTTGGCCTTTTTGGTGTAGTGGGTTAGAAGTGTTGTCGTTGATCATGTCGATATTGGGCAGAAGACTCTCCTTCCTGATTTTTTCTTAGGGACTATGTTGTCAAGCCAAGTTGTATACCAGACTATATGGATGAAATCATTAAACCACATCTAGTTGCTTGACCACTTTATCTTTCACTTTGAGGGACCGTTAAGGTTAAATCTTCCTCTGATTTTGCTTGACAAAATTACATTCAGTGAATGTAGGGATCTCATGTTGAATGATATATGGGTTAATGATGGGTGTATCATTGTTAGACGATGATAATACATTTACAAACTCGTTTAAAAGTTCTTATAATTGTGACCGCTCTTACTCATTCAGGGTTAATCCGATCCTAATCTCGCGTAGAGTGCTTTTATCACCAAGACTAATGACAATAGTTTACTCATCGTTAGTTTGAATGTGGTTATGTTGTTTTATTCCTTATCGAGATAAGTTAAGAAATTTTCATTCATAAAATTATTTAATTAACATAGTCAAGGAAATTAATATAAGCCACAACAAGATACTCAAAAGCTTCATTCATTCATTGATATCAATTTTAGAAAAAAATAATAGTGAGGACCTACTTAAAGGAGGCCTTATTTACATTAATATCTGAAATAAAAATAGTAGGAGTAAGTTTGGTCCTAAGATGATAGATAAGAAGGATGATTGGTAGGGTTAGACTTGCTGAGATGATCTACCATTTGAGGAGAGGTTTGTCAGTATGAGAGATCTTCTTATTAGGTTCAGACAATTTAGATTCGATGTGAAACATGTGAATATCCATTCCCAATTCCACGAGGCTGGCATCAGTGCTTTTGGTGTTCGATGAGATTAAATTATATGATTTGATGGCCAACGATTTCACCTTATTCTTGGATCCCTGAGTCTAGGTGATCTAGTCTGGGAAGAATACTTCAAAACCCTTCTTCATTGTTGTTGATATCAAATTTAGTCTGCTGACATGGCTCAATTGAATGAAAACACATGGCGAACAACATGGAGACAAAAAATACTTCCGAGGAACTCACACGCTCCGAGAAACCATACTACAACGAGGAACACTTCTTCCCCGAGGAGCTCATATGCGTCGAGGAGCTCACACGCTCCGAGGAACAAGAACTCCCCAAGGAAATCTTGAGTACCGAGAAGCTTAGGCGGTCCGAGCAACTCAGGCGGTCCGAGCTGCACCTCGAACAAAGCATTAATAGCAGGATAACCAACAGTTTGACTATTCATTAAATGCTTATCATTCAGACGCACATGCTTAAAGGGCATTGAATGTATTACCCTTTCATATGTACATGATTTAATGTATTACCCTTTCGCATTACATCCTCAGGGCTTTAAATACATTGTACAATCCTCATTGTAAGGGGACCAGAATTTCTTGATAGAATATGTAATCGAGAATTCCAAAACACTCGGCAATAACATAACAGTGGACGTAGGCCATTCTTATAAGGCTGAACCACTTTAAAATTCTTTGTCTCATTTATTTATCTGTGATTGAATAATTAGATATAATCTAATTTTTTACATCAACAATTGTCTTTTTAGGCATGTTATACAAAGGTCCAAAATATTCATAATAGGGGAAATATTCACCCTCTTTGATGAAGTGAGAATTTAGGGAGTCTCCAGAATTGACTTCTTTTCCTCTTTAACACCTTTTTTATGATAGACAAAGAGATATAAGTTTCTCTAAGGATTGATACCCCATAACATGTGAGGTATTATCTATTTTCAAGACAATTGGCTCGAGGATTCTCCATTTCCTATAACCTAGATCCATTATAGGAAAAAAGTGCATCGTTTTGAACATTTGGATTGCATTAACATTTCCATGTGGGATGTATTCGAGACTCTCCCTTTACTTGAAATTCTCAATCGAGAGAGGGAATAGATCAATCTTAAATCTAGATAGAACCATGTCATTGGGTTGTTCTAGATATCTAAGCTTATGTTGTTGGTGTCGATGACATCTGAATTGTTATCGTCCCCGATGATAGTGACGACTTAGTTATTTGCCAAAATTTTAGTTTTTGATGAAGTGAAAGAGAAACTCCTATGATACTGTCAATCCATGGGAGGCCGAAAAGAAAATTGAAACATGCTAGGATTTTGATCACTTAGAATTCCACTTAAGGTAAAATTAGACCTACCCTTAGTGTGAGTAGAATTGACCCCATAAATTCTCGATGGGTGTTTTCATAAGTGTGAACAAAAGTTAACGTATGAGTGTGATAACTGACTTGTATCCCCATTCATACGAGCATTTGAAATGGGCATACATTCGGGGTGAAACCATTATTAACAAATACTAATGGGACCACTTTCTGTACACGATAAACTGAGATGTCAAGAGAATATTTTTGATTAGGGCCTCACTTAGGGATTACCTCATCAATAAAAAAGATGATCCTTTTAGAGGTTATACTTATAACTATATAAATGGCCTCATAAGTGGAGGTAGAAGGAGGAACTTTATCTCGTGGGGGAAAATTAATAAAATAATTCTTATGAAGCTGAGAGGTAATCAAAAGTACCCATAGGGTTATATTGTCTTGAGTTTTTTCATCAGTTTGAGAATGTTTCCTTTTTTTAAGGTCATTTCAAGCATCGACGATTATTCACCAATTCTTTTCCATTTGTTTGTGAGAGGTATTAGATCCTTATAATTACGAACTGATATAGTCATGTGGTTTATTGATGATGGGAAAAAGGTAAAGCTAATTTCTTTGTCTATCTTGAGGGAGCAAAAGCTTCATTGAGCTCTTATAGAAATTCTTAAAAGTAAATAACTCGATAAAAGGAGGCAAGCATACTAGGATCTTTGTTATCGGGCTCATTACCTAAATCATATAGGTTGCAAAAGAAATCATTCCATCCTGTGGCAGTTATTCAGTTGTTACCAAAGAAGTGTATGCATTCAATAACTTCTAGTGATTCAAAGTATAAATCCCCATATTCCGTAGAGAAGTGGTTTTGAGAAGGGACAAATTATCCATTAAGCTTCATAGTGATGAGTAAATTGGAAGGTTAACGAATTTCTCTCTTCTTAATGCTTACCTCTATTAGAATTTGAATAATTCTTTTTAGGATGAACTCTTTGGGGAATACAAAATAGTCATGAAATTGGCGGGACCACTTTTAAGCCTTGATGTACATATTAGTAATTTTACCACATTAGTACTCTTCGAGAGTCAACTTGGTGGAATCTTTAATTTGATCTCTTTCAACTGTTCAAGGACGGTGGTCATATTCATGATTCGTGTTTCAATTTTGGTTAGGACTACTATATAAGATCTTGTCATGTGGGATAGGGATCGGTCATGTGAAGTTTAAGGATGCAACATGTAGGATGTGCATATTTAGAGAGGGGTCATGGATCTATCTTGGTTGATGGATGAAGTGGGACTATTTATAAGCTTAATTTTTGTTCAATGATCAAAATTATAATTCGAATCGATGAGTATGGAATTCACACCGGCTTGATAGATTATAAGAGGATTTTAGGCAGTGTTTGGTTTTGGGCCTGTAAGAGGAGCAAATGTGTCTTTATCACTGAGCCTTTGAACAATGTTTTTAAGGTGATGGCATTGATTGGTGGTATGCATGACAGTTTGATGAAAATCATAATTGGCATCATGTTTGAAATATCTCGCAAGAGGGTCAGGCAGTGGACAAGAGTCCAACAGCTTGATAAGGTTATGGGACAGAAAGTCTTGACACACTTTGGAGACGGATAATATACTTCAATGTACTCTTTTTTGATAGTATTATGGAGAGCTTCTCGTTGCCATGAAGCAGTTGGTTGAGAGGATATGTTATTTATGGAAACAACAATGGATTTCTCATACTTATGAGGAGTAAATTAACCAAATTACTTCTTAGCATATGATTATATCTTTACAATGTAATACCCCATATTTCTGTGTATTTTTTAATTTAATTAATTCAAAAATGAATTAGGAAAATAATTTTTATTTAAATTACCCGAGTGAAGTAATTTAATGTTATTTATTTAATAAATGTGATAATTAAATATTAATCGAGAGATAGATACTGATTAATATTTTGATGAAATTTACTGAGTGTGAATAGTAAGTAATAAATGGTTATTATTATACGACATAGCGAGTGATATGTGCGTATTTTAATTTATCTCACCGGGAGTTATGTGTAGACTAGTTTGAGCTGAGAAATGATAAATATATTTTTAGTAACTTGTATGATGATTTAGAGGTCACAGATGACTGCGATAGGGTTGAAATAGTCAAATTAATGTACCCAGGGGTTTAGTTCCGAGTCGATTTTGGATCAAATTGGCATCTATTAGGGGTATTTTGGTCATTTTAAAAATAGAGGGTAAATGACCTACGAAAATTAAATCCTATATCAAATAGTTAGGATCGTGGGTTAAGGTTCATAACTCACAAAACTTAGAGAGTCCATTAGAGAGAAGAGAAGAACCATTTCCAAAAGACTTAAGGAAAGTTCTTGGAGTTTGGAAGGCATTCTTGCACCCTAAGAACCTAAAGAGTGGAGATTTGAAGAGGAAACATATAGATTTATTTTCTTCTTCATGAAATCAGACTCTACAGTAATCAAGGCAATTTGTTTATTGCAAATTAAACTGAAGTTATAATACCCATGTGTAGGGATTGAAAAAATATTTGATTGTGAATAAATTCTTGGGAAGAATAATGAATTTAATGCATGTTCGGATAGGATTTCATGTAGAGGAAATTATACATGTGGAGGACTTTGAATTCAGATGATATTTCACTTGTTTTCATGGATTTAAATATGGTTTTGTGGTTGAACCTTTGGGGAAAACATAAAATTAGGGTTTTTAATGATAAAAGTTTTTAATCCATTCTTGACTGAATTATGCGAAGATTTGATGTGTTAGGAATGTTAAAAATCATCCTTATACGTTTAGAAATAGTTTTGGGTGATTGGTTGTGGATTTGGTGGACTACTATGAGAGTTGAGGTGTGTTAATGGAGGCAAACGCATGAAGAAGACGAACTGGGTCTGTCACGACTCGCTCGATCGATCGACCCTTGAATATCAATTGATCGACAAATCGATCATTCAACCAAATCCTCGATCGATTTACCAAAGCCGATTTCGGGTTATTTTGCTTGCTTAAATTCTTGTGTTGACCAACAAGGGAGGGGAACCCTAGGAATGATATTATACTTATTTGGGGACAGATTAATGACTAGTAAGTATGTTGTTGATGTCCATTAAGGCCATTGGGCGTAGGAATTAGAAAATGAACCGACGAGGATACACCGATGGAGTTATATATCGGGGGAAATTTGGGAATTGAGTTCTAGGAAGATTTAGGTCAATTCAGTATGTATACCAATAGGTTAGAGATAATAACTACTGAGATTATATGTAAGGGGTAACTAGGGCCCTTTAGAATTATGGGAAGGCTTAAATAAAATACGATAGTGAAAGAAATCGTAAAATAAAAGGTACGGTGAGTATTAGAGAGAAACATACTGCGTACCAATGTGAATTATTAGGTTATGTGAATACCTAATATGGTAAATACTTAGGCGGTGTGAATGTCTCGAGTATACTGACTATATTGGGGTCGATGGCTCTCCGAACCAATATATGTGCATGTATAATATTTACATTGGGGTCAATGGCTATCTGGACCAATGTAAACTCATAGGTGGTGTGAATACCTACTACACTAAATACTTAGGCAGTGTGAATGCCTAAGGCATACCAACTATATTGGGGTCGATGGTTGTACGGACCAATATACGAATAACATTTACATTGGGGTCGATGGGTATCCAGACCAATGTAAATGATAGGATGAATTGGAGTTGATGGCAAAGTTCGAACCAATAAGTCCTTAACGTGTGATAATAGGACTTTATAGCATAAAATACACTTGTAGTATATATTATATGTGAAATATATATACGTGTGAATGTCTCGAGTATACTGGCTATATTGGGGTCGATGGCTCTCCGAACCAATATATGTGCATGTATAATATTTACATTGGGGTCGATGGCTATCTGGACCAATGTAAACTCATAGGTGGTGTGAATACCTACTACACTAAATACTTAGGCAGTGTGAATGCCTAAGGCATACCAACTATATTGGGGTCGATGGTTGTACGGACCAATATACGAATAACATTTACATTGGGGTCGATGGGTATCCAGACCAATGCAAATGATAGGATGAATTGGAGTCGATGGCAAAGTTCGAACCAATAAGTCCTTAACGTGTGATAATAGGACTTTATAGCATAAAATACACTTGTAGTATATATTATATGTGAAATATATATACGTGTGAATAATCTACTTAAGTCGAATAGTAGACAATTAGATGACACACTTACATTCAAGTAAATTAAGTAGTGAGACTTAATGATAAATATGGAAAGCTAACATATTGGAAAATGTTACTTTGTAAATAATTAACATATGAGAGATGTTAATAAAATGGGTGTACTGTATGGGTAGTACGGTAACTTAGATGCATAAATAAGTTCAACGAGATACTTTAGTCTAGTTAGCTTGGGTAGTATAGCTAGGTGGGCTAGGTGTAGAATGTTAGGCATGCATTATGGATGAGGGGTGAGGAAAAACTCAAGATAGAGTGTACATGGTCCTAACATGTGTAATAAATAACTGATTTTTACTGTGATAAACTTCTTGCTAAATATTTTCAAAACATTTTGTGTACTAACACCATCTATAAAAAAAGTTAAAAACCTTTTAGGTGTCCAGCCATAGGGACGCCAGGTGTGACTTCTTTCTAGGGACTCGGAGTTGTAGCACTGTGAATGCTGGTAGGACTTATTTGATTAGACGATTCAGTCATTATGATCTAGTATAGGATTTCATTTCTATATTTCATGTACGGACATGTTGTCCAATGACATTCTTCAGTTACTTAGATCTGTTTTATTATGGAGTAATTGCTTTAGATTTTGGTCGACTCTTAATTCGTCAAACCTTGATTTCATTTATATATATTGTGATGGTTGGATTCTATATTATTATGATTCATTAATTTAGTTTAGTATGGTTCTTTTATCAGTTATTAAGAAAGATAAAATTTGGTACCAGTCTAATTTCACTTAGGTGGCTAGTAATTTAAAACGTTTTTGACAATGATGCTAAGAATGAATCACAAGAAAACTTGTTTTAATCTTAATAAAGACCTAATCAATCGATGTTTAAATTAAATGGGGTGTCACAGTGGTATCAGAGCATCCGGTTCTAGTGTCCTTAGGATCTATATGGATTACTACGGATTCAGGGCATCGTCATTTTGTTAAAGAGCCCTATTGTTTGGATTGTTGTTTATTCTTTACGTGCATACGATATCGTTCTGTTGCTATTGGAATTTTGTATAAACCGTGTGTAATACTCCATATTTATGCGTATTTATTATTTAATTAATTGGATAATTAAATTGAAAATACGTTATATTTAAATTATGAGAGTAGAGTAATTTAATGTGATTTAATATTTAAATTACATGAGTGAAGTAACTTAATAAGACGAAATTATAATTATGATTATTGAGTGGTCGAATAATAATCTGGATATTTCTATATTAATCGAGAGATGGAGACTGGTTAATATGTGATTTAATTTTATTAAGAGTGAATAGTAAATATAAGCATAGCGAGTGATATGGGCGTATTTTATGTTACCTCACCGAGAGTCGTGTGTAGACTATTTTTTAGGTGAGAAATGAGAAAAATATTATAAGTAACTTGAATGATAATTTAGAGGTCACGGATGAGCCTAAAAGGGAAAATAAGTCAAAAAAGTATACCCGAGTATGTCAATTAAGTCACGGGTCAATTTTGGACCAAATCGGCACCTTACGGGGGTAATTTCCTCATTCAAAAATAGAGATTAAAGGACCTACAAAAATAATATATCTATATTTGATAGTTAGAATTGGGAATTAGGGTTCATAACTCAAAACGCTTAGAGAAGTCATTAGAGGGAAAAGAGAGACCGTTCCTAAGAGCTAAAGGAGGGTTTGTGAAGGACTGTAAGGTGTTCTTGCATCCCAAGTACCTAAGGAGTGAAGATTTGAAAGGAAGAACATTAAGTCATCATCTTCATCACGAAATCAGACCACCTCTATATAAGGCAAGTGGTTTATTGAAATTAAATTTAAAGTTATAATACCCATGTGTAGGGTTACATGATTTATGAAAATTCTATTTAATCTTCTTGGAGAAAAAGATTGATTTTGATGCATGTTTGGTTAGGATTGCATGTAGTTGATATTAACATATGTAGAGGATTGAAAATCAGAAGAAATTTGATTAGCACAACATATTGTAATTATGGGTTTATGTTAAAATCAATATGAAGAACACCATTATCTAGGGTTTAATGGAAAATTGAATTTTGATGATTCTTGGAAGGATTTCATATGGATTTGATGATATATTTACGTGAGGATCAGTCTATATACATGTTAGTAATTTTTGGTGATGATGAGAGAATGTTTCATAAGGTTTTTAGAGGTTTAGATGGATCAAACTCAGAGAAAAACGAAACTGGGCATGGCTGATATCTGTTCGATCGATCGATCGACTTGTGAATGTTGATCGATCGACCAAAACCATCGATCGATCGATCGACTAAAGTTAAATTGAGGTTCTTTTGTGCGCTTATGGTTATTTGATTCCTAACGACCGAGGGGAGCCCTAGGGATGATATTATGCCTAGTTGGGGACTTAGTAAAGACCAGTAGGGATAATGTTAAGTCCGACAGTGTCCTTTAGAGTGAGAATTAAAGTAGGGATCGATGAGGATAAATTGATTGGGATGTGTATCAAGAAATGTGTAGCATGAATTATGGAAGGAAAGTGAACATTATCTAGGATACATACCAATAAAGTGAGTTAGGTTTACCTACTAAAATTACAAAGGGGTTAACTAGGTCCCTTAGAGTTGGGTGAATACTCAAGGAAATGCGATAAAGAGAGATATCGAAAATGCATTGTACGATGAGTACTAGAGAGAAATATACTACGTACTAATTTAAATATTTAGGTTGCGTGAATACCTATAAATTTTGTACTTAGGTTGGGTTAACACCTATAGTGCATAATTTGTTCCGTCAAAAACTGGCATTTTATTATATAATTTCTCCATTTTTGAACACACCCTATTTCAAAAATTAATTTTTCAGAAAATTACACGATATAATGGTGTAATTGGCTCTGAAACCAATTTGAGAGTGCGCGAGCGTTCAAATGAATTAATTATTTAATTAAATTCCAATTTCAGAGCCAACAATTTTTTAACTCTTGCAAATAAACGTGATTGAAAAAATTAATCTAAGCATGCAAGACAGTCACAAATGAGGAAAAAATCCCCGAAGGGTAAAACCATTTATTTCATTATAATTTTGCAACTCAACTTACATGGATTACAATGAAATAATTTGACACATGAATACCCACAGGCGTCGGTCGTCATCATCAGCAATGGAACAACCACAACTACTCCACAAGAACACGCAGTTCTATCTTCAGCAAAGATCCACACGCAACAAACCTTAATGACCGCAGTCTTCGATTAGAACCATGAACGGTACCAAAATCATAACCATAAGATTTTAGAAAAATATGCCTTGGGTTCCACAAAATAATTCATAAAAAGTAGTTGGGATTATGAATTAAATGGACAAAAGTTTTGGACCCTTAAAAGTGAGAAGAAGACATACTGAAAAATTCTAGAACACAAAGAATTTTTTCTTCTTGAAAAGTGCTATGTCAAAAACTTTTCTTCTCTTGTTTAAATTGTATGTGCATGGCCTTTTTAAAGAAAGAAGACGTGCAGATGAGTTCAAACGAGTACTATAGTCTAAACAGATTGGGTAGTTGTAGCTAAATAGGCTAAGTATGGAATGTTAGGCGTCCACTATAGATGAGAGGTGAGGAAAATCAAGTGAGTGTGCGTGAGCCTAACATGTGTAATAAATAACTAATCTTTACTGCAATATATTACTTGCTAAATATTTTCAAAACATTTTGAGTACTAACTCTTGCTATGTAAAATATTTAAAAAAAACCATTTAGGTGTCCAGCCATAGGGATGCCAACCATGACTTCATTCCAAGGATTTTTGAGCTGCAATACAGATGGATGTTGTAGGACATTGATTAGATGCTTATATTATCATTTCGGATCTAGTGTAGGATTTCAGTTTTCAGTTTTTAGTATGGACATGTTGTCCCACAGTACTTTCATTATTTAGAGTTATGATATTTATTGGATTTTTAGCTGATGGTTTATTCGGAAAGACTTGTTTATCTCAGTTGATATATTCAGATTCTTATGCTAGTTTTTGACTTATATATTGTTTCGCATGTTGTTGTACGTTTAATGGAAGTTAAAATTTGGCACTAGTCTAATTTCACCTAGGTGGTTAGTAATTAAAAGGTTTTCGATAGTGATGCTAAGAATGAACCAACTGAGAAACCTATTTTAATTTGATTTAGGACTGATCACCCGGGATTTATTTAGGCGGGTTGTCACAGATGGTATTAGAGAATTAGGTTCTAGTGTCCTTAGGATCTGTACGACTTACAGCATTTTCAGGGATTCGTTCGTATGTTATAGAGCCCTATTTTAGGACTGTTGCCTTATCTTTGCGTGGTTGAGATGTCGTACTTATACTATTGGATTTTGTATAAAATGAGTACTTACACAATTTGTTTTATTTTCAGATTCCACTGAGCAGACAGAGAGCAGAGATGGCCTAGGCCAGTAATGAGGTGAGGGAGGCTCATAAGGAACCACAGATACCCCCACCCCACCTGAGTTAATCTGTACTACTCAGGTGGCCGTGATAGTGGCTCAGGCAGTCAAGATAGCGACGAGGGCCCTGACAACCCATTTTCTTCAGCCCCAAGAACCAACAGTTAAAGCCCCAGTAGGGCCACCTTCTTGGCAGCGACTTAGGGAGACCTTTCAGAAGGGCCACCCACCCGAGTTCGAGGGCAGTACTGATGTGGTAAAGGATTGTGACTGGAAGAAGAACATTCAAGGCCATCTGTTCATGCTTGAGTGTATCGATGTGCAGAAGAAGATGCTTGCTACCTTTCGTCTATCAGGGGAAGATTTATAGTGGTGGGAGTCAATTACCACCAATGAGGAGAGGGACTTGATGATGATATCTGATTTCTGGGTGCGGTTTGACCGCAAGTACCTCCCACCTGCTGTTGAGACTGAGATGAGAAAGAAGTTTGGAGAAGTATGTCAGGTTGATCGCTTGGTAGTAGACTACGAGGAAGAGTTTACTCGCCTGGAAAGCTTTGTTCCAGATGAGGTGGGAAACGAAGAGAGGAAGAAAGAAAAGTTCATGGATGGTTTGACCTGGAAGATCAGGCAGCACTTGATCGATAATACTGCATTGAGGAATTTCACTAACATCATCAATGCTACACTGTTACATTATCAGGATCACTGCTTACATGCTAAGGGGAGCAAGAGAGGTGAGCACAACCAGCAGGGAAAGGCTAGGGGGAGTTCTAGTAATGGGGCACCACCCTAGCAGCAGCAGATAGAAGGTCAACAGGTGTAGGATTCCCAACAGGGGAATTTTGCCAAGAGATTTAAATCTAGAAAGTACCTACACGACGGGGAATTTAAGTAGGGTCAGTAGGCCCCCCAGGAGTAGTAGATTCCCTAGGGCTGACAAGGACAAGGGAACCAGGGATGGGGCCAGAAGGGTCAGGGACAGAGACAGTTCCAGGGTCAGTGCTTCACATGTTGTCAGTAGGGCCACAAGAGTAGAGCTTGCCCCCAGCCAAATGGGGCTCAGCGTCAAGGTGCCCACATGGGCAGCAGGCTCCATTAGCCCCAGCACAAACACAAGCCCCACAATAATTGCCATATTAGATACACGATAGACGTGTGTACAACATTCAGGACGTGCCTTTCCAGCCAACACCTCTAGCACCGCCGATAGTCGTGGGTATGTTTCCTATCCATGGGCATGAGGGTAGTATTCTGTTTGACACGGGAGTGACACATTCTTTTATTACCACTAGATTTGCACGGGAAGCTGGCCTTTTAGAGTCAGTTGACACTCATCTTATGTGTGTGGAGTCACTGGTGGGTAATGGGTCCCTTATACACTATATTTGTAGGGGTGTGGACATTATGATCGGGAGATTAAGTCTAGCGGCATACTTTCTAGTGTTAGATATGGAGGGTTATGATGTCATCCTAGTCATGTTTTGGTTGGAAGGTTATAAAGCGATGGTAGATTATTATGAGAGGGCTATCATTTTTTCCATTTCGGGACAAGATATGTTCCTAGTGGTGATGCCTCTTCTCGAAGGAGGATCGCGCACTCACTTATATTATATTAAGGAGGAGACCTCAAAGGAGGGGGTTGTTTCCCTGGAATCAATCCTAATCATGATGGATTTCGAGGCTATCTTTTCGAAGATACCATGATTACTACCCAACAGGGAGATTGAGTTTGTTATCAATTTAGCACCGGGGATGAGACTGATTGTCAGAGCACCGTATCACATGGCCCTTTCAAAGATATGAAAGCTGAGAGAGTAGATCTAGCAGCTCTTGGTTTCATTCATTGGAGTACGTTGCCTACAGACGCACCAGTGTTATTTATAAATAAAAGGGATGGTTCTCTTCGTTTGCATGTGGACTACAGGGAGCTGAACAAGGTGACGATACGTAATAAGTATCCATTACCTAGGATTGATGACTTATTTAATCAGTTGAGAGGGGTTGCGTACTTCTCTAAGATCGATTTGAGGTTAGGTTACCATCAGTTGCGCATTCCAGAGGAGGATGTCCCTAAGACCTCCTTCTTATCGCGGTATGGGTCATATGAGTTCAGGGTGATGTCGTTTGGGCTTACTAATGCACCCGCAGTTTTCATGGTTCTCAATAACCAGATATTCGACGAGTTTTTGGACTAGTTTTTTATCGTATTTAGACAATATTTTGGTTGACTCTCGCACGTAGGAGGAGCATGTTGAGCACTTACGTATGGTTATTTAGACGTTAAGAGACCATCAGTTATACGCTAAACTAGGGAATTATGGATTTTCTCTTTGGGAGGTTCAGTTTGTTGGCCATATAGTGTTCGACCGGGACATTGCTGTTGATCCAAGTAAAGTATCAGCGGTGAGAGAGTGTGGACAACCCATAACACCGATCGAGATTCACAGATTTTTAGGTTTGACCTGAAATTACCGTTGCTTCATCAAGGGGTTCTCAAATATTACAGGTCCATTGACGAACCGGACGCGAAAGGGAGTACCATGCGTGTGGAGCGACCACTATCAGTTAGCGTTTCATGAGCTAAAAGACAGGCTAACCTCACCACTCATACTGGAATTGCCTAGGAGTGGATTGAAGTACTGGGTATACACCGATGCATCCTTACAGGGACTTGGGGGTGTGTTTAAGTAGGAGGAAAGGGCCATAGATTATGCTTCTGGAAAGATAAAGCCACATGAAAAGAATTACCCCACCCACGACCTCGAGTTGGCAGCGGTGGTTTTCTCTTTGAGGATATGGAGGCATTATCTTCTGGGGGATTAGTTCACTCTTTTCACGGATCATAAGTCACTTCACTATCTCTTCACACAAAAGGATCTGAATATGAGGCAGGGATGGCGACTAGAATTCGTGAAGGATTACTAGTTTAATATATAGTATCATCCTGGTAAGGGTAACGTGGTGGGGTACGCATTGAGCTAACGACCTACTGGGGATGTAGATGAGGTGTGGAAAGTTAAGTGGAGTGAGCTCTAGTAGGAGGATGAGGTGGTCAGGGCATACATGGCAGTTATGACCATCACTCGCAAGATCGTCATGCGGGTAGTGAGGGCTCAGGCAGAGGACCAGTTCTGTTAGGACAAGGTGAGACAGCTATTAGCCGAGGGTGCGGAGTCTTACTCAGTCAGTTCAGAGGGAGGTCTATAATTTAATGGGAGGTTAGTAGTGCCCGATGATGAGGAGTTGAGGTAAGCAGTGATGACTGAGTCTCACGGTTCTAGATTTATGGTACATCCCGGTGGGGACAAGATGTACCAGGATATGCAGTGACAATATTAGTGGTCGGGTAAGAAGAGAGACATAAAAGAGTTTGTCTCGAAGTGTGTTACATGTCAGCTAGTGAAAGTTGACCATAAGAGACCTTCAGGAATGCTATAGCCAATGGGAATTCCCGTGTGTAAGTGGGAAAGTATTTCAATGGACTTTATTACTAGACTACCAACATCACAGAGAGGTCACGATTCCATTAGGGTGATAGTGGATCGACTGACCAAGGTAGCCCATTTCTTACCAATTCGGACTTACTTTGATACAATAAAGTACGTGTATCCATTCATTTCAGAGATCGTTAAGCTGCATGGGGTTCCTATTAATATTATGTCTGATAGTGAAAAAATATTTGTGTCACATTTCAGGCAAAGCTTTCAGGAGGCCATGGGCATAGATTTGCGGTTGAGTACAATATATCATCTGTAGACAGATGGGCAGACTAAGAGGGTAAATTAGATGCTCGAGTATATGTTGAGGATGTGCATCCTAGACTTTGGGGGAGTATGGGAGAGATATCTTCCATTGGTAGAGTTTGCGTATAACAACTCTTACCAATTCACTATCTGTATGACTCCATTTGAGGCACTTTATGGGAGGACTTGTTGTTCGCCCGCCTGCTAGTTAGAGGTGGGGTACAACAAGATATTGGGGCCGGAGATGATACATATGACTTCTTCCAAGGTAAAGTTAATTCGAGGCCATATCCGGATAGCTCAGGATAGGAGAAAGAGTTATGCTAACACCGGTAGAAGACACTTAGATCTAGAGGTGGGTGATCACGTGTTAATTCGGATGTCTCCTATGAAGGGGATTATGAGATTTGGCAAGAAGGGAAAATTAATGTCGAGATATATGGGACCATTTCCTATCATTGAGAGAGTGGGATCGGTAGGAGACAAATTGGGGCTCCCAGAGCATCTTCAGCGGATACATGATGTGTTCCATGTGGCGTCGCCAAAGAAATATAGGAGGAGCGAGAGAGCCTTCTGGCATGTTCCACTTGAGTAAATCGACTTACAGCCAGACGTCTCGTATGAGGAGAGGCCCGTGGCTATTCTGGATCATAGTGAGCGTAAGTTATGATCCAAGGTGGCACCACTAGTGCGAGTGAAGTGGGGTCACCACAATGTTGAGAATTCGACATGGGAGCGGGAGGAGGATATATGCGAGAGCAATATCCAGAGTTATTCACCGCAGGTATATCCTAATTTTAAGGACAAAATTCCTTTGTAAGGGGGAAGTATGTAATACCCCGTATTTCTACGTATTTATGATTTAATTGATTGGATAATTAAATAGAAAATACGTTATATTAAATTACGAGAGTAGAGTAATTTAATGTGATTTAATATTTAAATTACGTGAGTGAAGTAATTTAATAAGACGAACTTATAATTATGATTATTGAGTGGTCGAATAATAATCGTGATATTTCTATATTAATCGATAGATAGAGACTGATTAATATGTGATTTAATTTTACTAAGAGTGAATAGTAAATATACGTCATAGCGAGTGATATGGGTGCACCGAGAGTCGCATGTAGACTATTTTTTTAGGTGAGAAATGAGAAAAATATTATAAGTGACTCGGATGATAACTTAGAGGCCATGGATGAGCCCAAAGGGGCGAATTAGTCAAAATAGTATACCCGAGGATTTCAATTGAGTCACAGTTCAATTTTGGGCCAAATCGGCACCTTACGAGGGTAATTTGGTCATTCTAAAAATAGAGGTTAAGGGACCAACAAAAATTAAAGTCTTATATCTGATAATTAGAATTGGGGATTAGGTTTCATAACTCAAAAAGCTTAGAGAAGTCATTAGAGGGTAAAGAGAGACCGTTCCTAAGAGCTAAAGGAGGGTTTGCGAAGTATTGGAAGGTGTTCTAGCATCCCAAGTACCTGAAGAGTGAAGATTTGAAAGGAAGAACATCTTCATCACGAAATCAGATCACCTATGTATAAGGTAAGTGGTTTATTATAATCAAATTTAAAGTTATAATACCCACGTGTAGGGTTACATGATTTATGAAAATTCTATTTAATCTTCTTGGAGAAAAAGATTGATTTTGATGCATGTTTGGTTAGGATTGCATGTAGTAGTTTTTAACACCTGTAGAGGATTGAAAATGAGAAGAAATTTGATTATCACTACAGATTGTAATTCTGGGTTTATGTTAAAATCAATATGAAGAACATGATTATCTAGGGTTTAATGGAAAATTGAATTTTGATGATTCTTGGAAGGATTTCATATGGATTTGATGATATATTTACATGAGGATTAGTCCATATACATGTTAGTAATGTTTGGTGATGATGAGAGAATGTTTCATAAGGTTTTCATAGGTTTAGATGGATCAAAGTCAGAGAAAACCGAAACTGGGCATGGCTGATATCTGGTCGATCGATCGATCGACCTATGAATGTCGCTCGATCGACCAAAACCATCGATCGATCGACTAAAGCTAAATTGAGGTTCTTTTGTTCGCTGATGGTTATTTGATTCCTAACGATCGAAGTGAACCCTAGGGATGATATTATGCCTAGTTGGGGACTTAGTAAAGACCAGTATGGATAATGTTAAATTTGACAGGGGTCTTTAGAGTGAGACTTAAAGTAGGGATCTACGAGGATAAATTGATTGGGATGTGTATCGAGAAATGTGTAGCATGAATTATGGAGGGAAAGTAACCTTTATCTAGGATACATACCAGTAGAGTGAGTTAGGATTAGCTACTGAACTTACAAAGGGGTTAACTAGGTCCCTTAGAGTTCGGTGAATACTCGAGGAAATGCGATAAAGAGAGATATCAAGAAATGCACAGTACAGTGAGTATTAGAGAAAAATATACTACGTACTAATGTAAAACTTTAGGTGGTGTGAATAGCTATAAATTTGGTACTTAGGTTGGGTGAACATATAGTGCCTATATGATATTGGATTCGAGGATTAGACCGGGCCAATATTTTATTAATTCATTTACATTTGGAGTCGAGGATTAGACCGGGCCAATGTAAATGATGGGAGAATTGGAGTCGATGATTAGACTGGGCCAATATTACATACTATATAAATAATATACTTTGGTAGAATGGTAGATGATTATATGATGTGCATACATCTAAAAGATTACTAATTTGGGATAATTGGAGTCGATGATTAGACCGGGACAATTATCCTTATAGTCTATATTGTGTGTGAAATATATACTATATGAATAATCTACTAGAATGGCGTAGTAGATAATTAGATGACGTGAATACATCTAAGTAGTCACTTAAGTGGAGAAAGCTTAATTAGAAAAATATAATATTAGATAATGGACATCTAATGAATAAGATTAAGTTGTCAGACTTAACTTTCAAAATCAAAAACTAACATATGTAAAATGTTACTTGGAAATTTATTAACAGTACGAGAAGTGTTAATGAAACTTAGTACTGTATGACGGTACGCGAACTTAGACGTGTCGATGAGTTCAGACGAGTACTATAGTCTAAACAACTTGGGTAGTTGTAGCTAAATAGGCTAAGTATGGAACGTTAAGCATGAAATATAGATGAGAGGTGATGAAAATCAAGTGAGTGTGCGTGAGACTAACATGTGTAATCAATAACTGATCTTTACTGCAATAAATTACTTGCTAAAGATTTTCAAAACGTTTTGAGTACTAAATCTTGCTATGTAAAATATTTTAAAAACCTTTTAGGTGTCCAGCCACAGGGATGCCAAGTGTGCCTTCATTCCAGGGATTTTTGAGCTGCAATACAGATGGATGTTGTAGGACATTGATTAGATGCTTATATTATCATTTCGGATCTAGTGTAGGATTTCAGTTTTCAGTATGGACATGTTGTCCCACCATACTTTCATTATTTAGAGTTTTGATATTTATTGGATTTTTGGCCAATGGTTTATTCCTCAAGACTTGTTTACCTTAGTTGATGTATTTCGATTCTTATGCTAGTTTTTTACTTATACAATGTTTTGCATGTTGTTGCATGTTTAATGGAAGTTAAAATTTGGCACTAGTCTAATTTCACCTAGGTGGTTATTAATTAAAAAAAATTCGACAGTGATGATAAGAATGAACCAACTGAGAAACCTGTTTTATTTGATTTAGGTCTGATCACCTGGGATTTAATTATGCGGGGTGTCACACCGTGTACTTATACATTTTAAATTCTTATTTTAGAATGTAGTCGAGGAGAGGGTGAGTCGAGAGGACAGTAACCCGAGATGAGGTTAGGGAGGACCCTCGGGACTAGTAGGGATCCCCACCCCCAACGGAGATATTTTTGGTACTCATGTGGCGGTGATAGTGTCATAGGCCATTGATACAGCTATGAGAGACATGGAGGCCCACTTTCCTGAGCCTCAGACATAGCAACCCGCAGCACTAGCTAGTCAGGCCCATTCAGGGTGACCCACTTGGCAAAACATCCGATAAACCTTCCATAAGGGCCACCCTCCCGGTTTTTAGGGCGGTATATATTTAGTGATGGCATGCTAATGGAAGAAGAACATTCAGCACCATCTGTGCATATTAGATTGTAGCGAGGGCCAAAATTAGATGTTGGCTACCTTCAGGTTAGCGAGAGCATCCATTTATTGGTTAGAGTCAGTGACCACTACTGAGGAGAGAGACTCGATGACCATTTCAGGTTTTTGGGTGAGGTTTGACTGCAATTACTTCCCACCTGAAGTTGAGTCAGAGATGCGGAGGAGGTTTAGGGAGGTATGTTAGTGTGACCGTTCAGTAGCTGATTACGAGGAGTAGTTCACTTGCATGGTTAATTTTGTGCCAGATGAGGTGAGCAACGAGGAGAGAAAGAAGGATCGGTTCATGGATGGTTTGGCCTGGAAGATCAGGAAACATTTGGTCGAGAATCCTGCATTGATGACTTACACTAATGTTGTCAATATCGCACTGGTACATTACTAGGACTATCGCTTACATGCTAAGGGGAGTAAGAGAGGAGCAGAGACTAGCCATTTGAGTAATACAGGTGGGAGTGGTGGAAGTGGGAACTACCTCAGCAGCAGTAGGTAGCGAGCTAGCATGGGTAGAGATCCCAATAGGGTAACTCCGCCAATAAATTTAGACAGAGTGGGTTCAGGTCGGATAGGTAGGGCTAGAAGGGTCCTCAGTAGCAGTAGTTTCCTCAAGGTTGTCAGGATCAGGGGAACCTGGGGAGGCCATCAGTGCCAAGTCCATTAGGGCCAACATCACAACCAGGGGAGAGAGAGTTCCAGGGGAAGTGTTTTACTTATGGCCAACAGGGTCACATGAGTCGGGAGTGCTCACAAAAAGACAGGCCTCAGTGGCAAGGTGCCCACCAAGGGCAGTAGGCTCCTTTAGCTCAAGCCCCAGCGCCCGCACCAGCCCCACAGCAATAACAGGGTCAGATCCAATATGGACGTGTGTACAACGTCTTATATGTTGGCGTACCTCCACCACCTCCAGCACCGCCTACAGTCGAAGGTACATTTCCTATTTATGATCTTGAGGGTAGGATTCTTTTTAATACTTGGTCATCTCATTCATTTATTAAGACTAGATTTGCATGAGCCGCTGGATTATTAGAGACACCATGTAGTCTTCTTGTGTTTGTTGAGTCACCTATGGGTAGTGGCTCTTTGATACACTTGATTTGTATAGGACTCGATATATTGATTAGGAGACTGAGTCTAGCGGCAGGCCTCCTGGTGTTAGACATGGAGGGATATGACGTGATTCTAGGTATCGATTGGTTAATAGGATATAAGCAATGGTAGATTGCTATGAGAGTAAGATTGTATTTTCTATTCCAGGGCAGGAGATGTTCCTAGTGGTGATGCCTCTTCCCGAGGGAGGATCACACACTCATTTATACTACATCGAGGAGGAGACCTCGCAGGAGGTAGTGGTTCCCTTAGATTCGATTATTGTAGTGAGGGATTTTGAAGATGTGTTCTAGGAGATACTCGGGTTGCCACCGAGCCAAGAAATAGAGTTCGTCATCGACTTAGCATTGGAGACGATATCGATTGCCACAGCACTGTATTGCATGGATCCTTCAGAGATTGGAGAGATAAGATAGTAAATTTAGCAACTCTTTGAAATACCCCAAGATTTTTGGGACGATAATTTATTTATTTTTGAAGAAATAAATATTATTTTAATTGGAGATTAATTAAATTGGCATTTGAGGTCAAAATTTGAAGATGTTAGAAAATGATTCGGATGGCAATTCTAAGGGTGCGACTATTTTCAAAAGGGTCGAGATAGTCAAAATGATAGTACTTGGGGATTATTTGAGTTCCGAAATATTTTAAGTTCGTTTGGATCGAATTAGAGTGACCGACTCATTTAAAGTGTGTATTATCATTTGAAGTTGTGTATCTTGGGAGATAAGGCTTAAAAGCCTACGTGAGAAGTCATTCTCACTTAAGAGAAAGAGAAAGCCCTAGGAAGAGAGAGAGAGAGAGAGAGAGAGAGAGAGAGAAAGAAGAAAGAAGAAGAAAGAGAAGAAGAAGAAAAGAGGAAGAGAAAGAAGAAAGCTTGGGATCTCTAGCAAATCCGTGATTTTGAGGATGAATCAGACTCTACAAATTTGAGTCAAGTGATTAAACTTGCTAAATAATTGTTGTGTATCATTTATTTCATGATTTGTGGATAAATTTAAGGATTTTGGGTTAAATATGTTAAAACCTAGATTTTGGGATAAATCTTACATTTGATGTGTTTTGGATAAATTTAAGGTTTTAAATTAGTTGGGTTGAGTTATTTGATGTCTACTAATGTTATAAATAAGGTGGGTTGAAGATTTTTGTCAAAATGTAATTATTTTGGGGTTTTTGAGAAGTTAGAGTTCCTTAAAAATAGAGTTTGGCTGAGATACCTGGTAGGGCCGGTCGATCGTGCCTCCAAAATAAGGCACATTGTCTTCGTTTATAGGCATAATTCAAAAGCACGATTGACCGTGGTTGGGGAACCGGTTAACCGAGACTCTATTTTTGTCTCAAGTTTGGGAATTTAAGTTTATCCCCTTTCCTTTGAGTTTATATTTATGGACCTTCCTAATTATTATATCATAGAGGATTAAGTGATTAATTAAGGGGATTAAGGATCTTAGAATGTGAGAAGATTTTTGGGGATTATATCATAATGAAATTGAGTGCGCATTTCCTCTCTCACCAAGCACATGAAAGCAAAATTCATAGATGATGGGATGTAAATGTTGGCGGTTTTTGTGGTTGATTTAGAGAGAGTGTGAATTTAAGTTATAGTATTGATTTAGTGGTAAATCCTCTTAGTGTCGAGGTTAACAATTGAAGAGTAATAAATGTTTATTGGTGTGCATACGGATATAGAGAATATCCTCAACGTAAATTGAATTGAGAGAGTAATCAAAATAGAAGTGAGGTATGAACTTCAAGTGAGAAATCGTATAGTGTATACAAAGAGTAATAGATGATAGCATTGAGAACCTGCATCCTCGAGTTGTAGCTCGCTGGGATGGTTATTATTATACTTCTGTGAATAGTATATTAATTGTATATGATTATGTGATATCATATTTGTCTCTTAAGTAAAGAGACATAAGAAGATTGCTTAAATCTCATTTCGGGAGATTTTATCCGGACAAATTGTAATGAATATATATTAAAGTGGAATTGTAGAGTAGATAATTATTATGAGTATATATAGTACTTTGGGTATCGAGGGCATAATGGACTTCAACGACTAACATTGCCAAGGAGTAGTGTATCGGGGGGGGGGGGGGTTCCTTTTTGGATTTCTCTTACGAGATGTACCATGCACAAAACGCAGTGTAATGTTGGGAGTGAGGAGAAGTTAGTCCTTAGTGATCATATTTATATTAGTATATATCTCGACGATCGACAGTGCCAAGGAGTAATGTATCGGGGGGTTCCTTGTTTGGATTTCGCTTGTGAGATTTCCCACACACAAAACGCCGTGCACTATTGAGAATTGAGAATAATTAATTTATCATTTATAGAATAAGAGAATTTTGGTTATACGCGTCATGCATTGAGGGCATAATGAAATGCAGTGCGAGATGTCCCACGCACAAAACGCAGTGCAGTATTGAGAATTGGGAGAAGTTTAGTCCTTAGCACTTAGATGCTAATAACTTATATATATATATATATATATATGTGTGTGTGTGTGTGTGTGTGTGTGTGTGTGTGTGTCAATAACTAGAATATGAGAATGTTTATGTATATTGTATATGTTTAGAAAGTGGGCGAATAATTGAGATTGGGATTAGTGGAAGTTGAGGGTTATGATTTAAGAGAAAATTTTTATGATCATGAATTGGGAGTAAGTTAGATTACTTTGCCCCTAGATAGGTTTGGACAATTAATTGAGGATCATATGCATACGTTTTGTTGCGCGCTTTAATTGAGAGGTGAGTTGAATTTTATGGAGAGTGCGACTCCACCTTAATCTTGTTATAATGCATTTATAATTATTATGAATTTTAATACACTTGCTAAAAATGTTTTCACACCTCGGGCTCTGACCCATTTTTTCTTTCTCTTTCTCTCTATATATATTGTATTATTTTAGGCGTTCCTCCGCTAGAACGCCTTTGAGGATATCCATCCCGTGTATTAATGGAGCTGCAGCAGTTGCGGGTTGTTGCAGAATTTTGTTGTAGTCGATTCCTATCTTTTGTATATCTAGATTAGGATTCAGTTTGTATATCAGGTTTATACCGAAGTGTTGTAGATGTAGCACTTTAATTTTCTCGTTCATAATTTATTGTATTGTCTGTAACTCGACAGCATATTCGGGTATTTTACTTTGTACATTATAGTGTACTCTTGTATTAGTCTCTTTTATATTATCATGTGTATGTTCTTTGTCATATTTAGTAGTTGTTATGTTGTTGGTTAGTTATTACATAGTTTGTTTTATTAATGTTTTAAATTTTTGGCACCCTTTTTTTGTAGTAATGGGTAGTTAGCCGTGTTTATTTTAGTATCGTCTGTAGATGCTAAGAATGATCCACTTGAGATTCTTGATTATTTTAGTGTAGGGCTAGCCAGCCGTTATTATTTTAAGCGGGGTGTCATAGGTGGTATCAGAGCATCAGGTTCTAGTGTCTTTAGGATCTGTGTGGGTTTACTGTGATCTTTCGTAAGCATTCTTAAAGTAGAGCTCTATTACTAGGACTGTTGTGTTCATACGTCCATATTTTCTTCTGTGATGAGAAAACATTTGAAAGGCGTTCTGATACACTTGCTCTTGTTTCAAATGCCCCCGAAGAGAGGTCATCCAAGGAGTGAAAATAAAGGGGCTGAGAGTGTGGAACCCCAATCGCCTCAAAGGACTATGACTACAGATGAAGTTGCCAGTATTGTGGCAAAAGGAGTAACTGCTGCCATTTCTATGATGGCGCAGCAACCTGCATTTCAAGCAGCCCAAACCCATTCAGGAACGTCTTTTTGGGAAAGAGTACGGGAAGATTTTAGTAAGGGGCATCCTCCAGAGTTTTCAGGGGGAGTTGATGCGATGGCTGCAAGTCGATGGAAGAATATTAGGCAAAGGCACATCCATATAATTGAGTGTAGTGAGGTGCAGAAGCAATTTTTAGCCACCTTTAAATTGAAGGGTAAAGCTCTCTGGTGGTGGGAGTCTGTCACCACATCTGAACAGAGGGATACATTACCTATAACATATTTTTTGGAACTCTTTGACCGAAGGTATTTTCCTTCCCCAAATCAGAAGGAGGAAACTGATGGATGTGTTTCAAGGTAATCAAACTGTGGCCGAGTATAAAGAGGAATTTACTCGATTGGTGAATTTAGTGCCTGATGAGGTAAATACTGAGGAGAAGCGTATATCTAAGTTCATACAAGGTTTAGATTGGATAATTCAACAACCTTTGTTAGGAAACCCAATGTTAGTGACTTTCATCGAGGTAGTGAATGCGGCAGTGTTGCAGTGTCATGAATATCGTCTACGTTAGCAAGGGGGTAAGAAATTTAGAGATTCGGGTTCATCAAGTAGGTCTGGTGAAGATAATACCAGTAATGCCAGAGGGTATTGGAAGGATTTTCCAGGGTCACAACATCGTTATGTTCCTCAAGGTGGGCAGAGAGGATTTACGGGCAGATGTTTCTTTTGTAATGAAATAGGTTATAGAAAGAGAGGTTGTCCTAAAAGAGGTAAAGGACCACGTTTTGAGGAAGTTTTGGATGTGCAACACCTACAGCAGATTCGACGTCTTTTTAGGCCAGGGGACTTTGTGTGGGAACCCATTAATGAAGAGAGGCAATCGGACTAGAGAGGTATGATGTAAGTTATTTTCCTGTGTAAATAGGATTATGCTATACAAAGTCTTGGAAGTATTGTGTGTAAGATTGAAAAGAGTGGTTAGTGTTATAACCCTATTATGCATGGAATAAATCGAAAAGGAATATCGAGCAAGTGAGGCTCTTATATTATTACCTTTTAAGAGAATATATTATTTTGTAATGTTCTCATAGAGAGCTATAACTTTATTGTGAATGTAAGAATTATTGAAATGTGTTGAGTAGTAATTATAAAGCTACTTATTTTATAGTCGTGTTAGACTTATATAATTGTTATGTTCCATCTATGGAAGAGCCTAGTGTATGGCAATATATTATTATGATGAAAGAGATTATTACTGAAATGATTCAGAATTTAGTGGATTATTGATGAGTAAGAGACTTACATCATAATTATGTTAATTGTGAGAACTAAATATTATTATGAGTATGATAAATATTAAAACCTTATGTCTTGGCAATAAGGTAGTTTATTTAAATGTCGAAAGACATAAACTGTTTTATAATAAACTCTTTTCAAAATAAAACTTTTTATAGGACTTTGGGCAATACCAAAAATGATTTACACAAAATATTTGTAAACTCTAGTCCCGATCTAATAAACTCTCAATCCCCGACCTCGCTACATATTAATTTATTGGGAGGGTTCCTTGTTCGGATTTCGCTTGCGAGACCTCCCCCGCATGAAAGTAGAAAATGTCAAGAATTGAGAGGAGTTAAATCTTTGGACCTCTTAAAATTGTTATATTATTAGTATGTTAGTATAATTTATATATAATTAGAGTCATGGTACTATTTGAGGCAAGATAAGCCTAATTTTGTTTATACGAGTAGATCTAGAATTAAGGGTGTATGGGCGCCCTAGTTGTTATACTTGGTTTTATAAAACTAAAATAATTCGTCGTGGGAAGTGGGAGGTTTGGGTATAGTGTTAGCGAGGTTAAAGTGTAGTAGAAACTAGTTGATCTTTGGAGTATTAGGCTTAGCATAATTTCGAGGGCAAAATTCTTGTAAGTGGGGAAGTCTGTAATACCCCCGAGATTTTTGTGACGGTAATTTATTTATTTTTGGAGAAATAAATATTATTTTAATTAGAGATTAATTAAATTGGCATTTCAGGTCAAAATTTGAAGATGTTAGAAAGTGATTCGGATGACAATTATGAGGGTGCGATTGTTTTCGGAAGGGTTGAGATAGTCAAAATGACTGTACTTGGGGATTATTTGGGTTTCAAAATATTTTAAGTTCGTTTGGCTAGAATTAGAGTGGCCGAGTCATTTAAAGTGTGTATTATCATTTAAAGTTGTGTATCTTGGGAGATAAGGCTTAAAAGCCTATGTGAGAAGTCATTCTCACTTAAGAGAAAGCTAAAGCCCTAGAAAGAGAGAGAGAAAGAAGAAAAAAGAAGAAAGAGAATAAGAAAAGAGGAAGAGAAAGAAGAAAGCTTGGGATCTCTGGCAAATTAGCGATTTCGAGGATGAATCAGACTCTACAAATTTGAGGCAAGTGATTAAACTTGCTAAATAATTATTGTGTATCATTTATTTCATGATTTGTGGATAAATTTATGGATTTGGGTTAAATATGTTAAAACCTAGATTTTGGGATAAATCTTACATTTGATGTGTTTAGGATGAATCTGAGGTTGTAAATTAGTTGGGTTGAGTTATTTGATGTGTATTAATGTTATGAATATGGTTGGGTTGAAGATTTGTGGCAGAATGTAATTATTTTAGGGTTTTTGTGAAGTTAGAGTTCTTTAAAAATGGAGTTTGGTCGAGGTACCTGGTAGGGCCGGTCGACCGTGTCGAGGGGCCGATCGACCGCGCCTCCAAAATAAGGCATAATGTCTTCGTTTATAGGCATAATTTAAAAGCACGATTGACCGTGGTTGGGGGACCCATCAACCGAGACTCTATTTTTGGCTCAAGTTTGGGAATTTAAGTTTATCCCCTTCCCTTTGGGTTTATATTTATGGACCTTCCTAATTATTATATCATAAAGGATTAAGTGATTATTTAAGGGGATTAAGGATCTTAGAAAGTGAGAAGATGTTTGGTCATTCTATCATAATGAAATTGAGTGCGTGTTTCCTCTCTCACCAAGCACACGAGAGCAAAATTTATGGATGATCGGATGTAAATGTTTAGGGGTTTAGTGATTGATTTAGAGATAGTGTGAATTTAAGTTATCGTATTGATTTAGTGGAAACTCCTCTTAGTGTCAAGGTTAACAATTGAAGAGTAATAAATGTTGATTGATGTGTATACAGATATAGAAAATATCCTCAACGTAAATAGAACTGAGAGAGTAATCAAAATAGAAGTGATGTATGAACTTCAAGTCAGAAATCGTATAGTGTATACAAAGTGGGGAAGTTATGTAAGTTATTGACGAATAGTATATCGAGAGTAAAATATACTAAATACTGATATTATTTCATTTACGCCTAAGAGCGTAACAACAGTATGTAAATAGTGTGATACTTATACCTTGTATGATGGTATACATGTATATGATGTGATGATGTATGTATATCTTATATATATATATATATATATATATATATATATATATGTGTGTGTGTGTGTGTGTGTGTGTGTGTGTGTGGGTGTGTGTGAGTGTGTGTGTGTGTGTGTGTGTGTGTGTGTGTGTGTGTGTTTGTGAAGCATACCTCCTCTATGCTATCATGGGATGTTGCGCGATGTGGGTGAGGCCCCTGGCTTGAGGAGCAGGGCGCGTATAGTCCCCAGTTCATGGCGAACATTTATTATTGTGTGATTTTTTATTAGGGGTGAGACATGGTGGGTATGTTTCATCTCATTTCCGAGGAGGAACTATGACTGCTTCCCGTACGTTGTGTTATGGTTTTTACCAAGGCGGTGTGAGATTTCGACCGTTGTCACCCAGGATGATAATTGATTGATTTCCTGGTATATGATAGCATTGAGAACCTGCATCCTCGAGTTATAGCTCGCTGGGATGGTTATTATTATACTTGTGTGAATAGTATATTAATTGTATATGATTATGTGATATCATATTTGTCTCTAGAGTAAAGAGATATAAGAAGATTTCTTGAATCTCATTCCGGGAGATTTTATCCCGACAAATTGTGATGAATATATATTAAAGTGGAATTGTAGAGTAGATAATTATTATGAGTATATATAGTACTTTGGGTATCGAGGGCATAATGGACCTCAACGACCAACTTGCCAAGGAGTAGTGTATCGGGGGTGGTCCTTGTTCGGATTTTGCTTGCGAGACGTCCCACGCACGAAACACAATGAAATATTAGGAGTGAGGAGATGTTAGTCCTTAGTGCTCATATTTATATTAGGATATATCTCGATGATCGACAGTGCCAAGGAGTAGTGTATCGAGGGGGTTCCTTGTTTGGATTTCGCTTGCGAGACATCCCACGCACGAAACGTGCATGAAACGCCGTGCACTGTTGAGAATTGAGAATAATTAACTAATCATTTATAGAATAAGAGAATTTTGGTTATACGCGTCATGCATTGAGGGCATAATGAATCTTACTAACCAATACTGCCAGGAGTAGTGTATCGGGGGGATTCCTTGTTTGGATTCCACTTGCAAGACATCCCACGTACGAAACGCGGTGCAGTATTGAGAATTAGGAGAAGTTTAGTCCTTAGCACTTAGATGCTAATAACTCATATATATATATATATATATATATATATATATATATATATATGTCAATAACTAGAATATGATAATGTTTATGTATATTGTATATGTTTAGAAAGTGGGTGAATAATTGAGATTGGGATTAGTGGAAGTTGAGGGTTTTGATTTAAGAGCAAATTTTTATGAGTATGAATTGGGAGTAAGTTAGATTACTTTGCCCCTAGATAGGTTTGGGCAATTAATTGAGGATCATATGCTTACGTTTAGTTGCACACTTTAGTTGAGAGGTGAGTTGGATTTTATGGAGAGGGTGACTCCACCTTAATCATGTTATAATGCATTTATAATTATTATGCATTTTAATGCACTTGCTAAAAATGTTTTCACACCTCGGGCTCTAACCCATTTATACTTTCTCTTTATCTGTATATATATTGCATTATTTTAGGTGTTCCTCCACAAGAACGCCTTTGAGGATATCCATCCAGTGTATTCGTGGAGCTGCAGCAGTTGTGGGTTGTTGCAGAATTTTGTTGTAAATAATTCATATCTTTTGTATATATAGATTAGGATTCAGTTTGTATATCGGGTTTATACCCAAGTGTTGTAGATGTAGCACTTTAATTTCCTCACAGTTTATTATATTGTCCGTAACCCGACAACATATTCGGGTATTTTACTTTGTACATTATAGTGTAATCTTGTATTAGTCTCTTTTATATTATCATGTGTGTGTTCTTTATCATATTTAATAGTTGTTATGTTGTTGGTTAGTTGTTACATTGTTTGTTTAATTAATGTTTTAATTTTTGGCACCCTTTTTTTGTAGTAATGGGTAGTTAGCCGTGTTTATTTTAGTATCGTCTGTAGATGCTGAGAATGATCCACTTGAGATTCCTGATTATTTTAGTATAGGGCTGGCCATCCGTTATTATTTTAAGTGGGTGTCACACTCTTGGGGTAGGGTTTCATTCGATGGAGTAATTCACCCTGGGGGTTCTCCGACATTGTTTGTGAAGAAAAGGGATGGTTCACTTAGCCTGTGCGTATACTACAAAGAGCTGAACAAGGTAATGATACGAAATAAGTATCCGTTACCTAGGATTGATGACCGATTTGATCAGTTAAGAGGGGTTGCATACTTCTCTAATATTCATTTGATGTCAGCCTATCACCAGTTATGTATTCATGAGGAGGATGTTCCTAAGACCGTTTTCATGTCACGGTATGGATCATATAAGTTCAGGGCGATGCCATTTAGAATCACTAATACGCCCGCGGTGTTCATGGATCTCATGAACAGAGTATTCTGAGAGTTTCTGGATCAGTTTGTGATAGAATTCATCGATGACATCCGGGTTTACTCACAAACGGAGCAGAAGCATGCCGAGCATTTATGGATGGTTCTGTAGATGTTATGGGACCACCAGTTGTACACCGAATTTAGTGTGGGCTTTGTCTTCGGGAGGTACAGTTTCTTGGACACATTGTGTCCGACGGGGGCATAGCTTTTGATCCGAGTAAGGTATCGACGGTGAGGGAGTGGGGGTAGCCCATGACACTAACTGAGATTTGTAGCTTCTTGGGATTGGATGGATATTATCATCTTTTCATCAAGGGGTTCTCAAAGATTGCTGGGCCTCTGACGAACCTGACTCATACGGGGGAACCATTCATGTGGAGCGACCAATGGCAGCTGGCATTTGATGAGCTAAAGGATAGATTGACATCGGTCGGGTACTTGCATTGCCTAGGAGTGGGGTGGAGTATCGGGTCTACACAGATGCATTCTTACAGGGACTTAGGGGTATGCTGCAGCAGGAGGAGAGGGAGATATCTTATACGTCTCGAAAGATAAGTTCATTTTGTTAGTAGTTGTCATTTTTGCATTGAGGATATGGAGACACTACTTATTGTGAGAAGTTCATTTTGTTCACGAATCACAAGTCACTTTGGTATCTCTTCACACAGAAGGATCTGAATATAAGGCAGAGGCAGTGGCTAGAATTCATGAAGGATCACCAGTTTAATATACAATGTCATCCTAGTAAGGCTAATGCGGTGGCAGATGCGTTGAGTCGACGACCTACTATGGATTTAGCTGAGGTGTGGAAATCAAAGTGGAGTGAGCTCCAGCAGGAAGATGAGGTGGGAAGGGTGTACATAGGAGTTATGACTATCACTCCTGAGATAGTTATGCAGGTAGTGAGGTCTTAGGCAGAGGACCAGTTCTGTTAGGACAGGGTGCGACAGTTACTAGTTGAGGGTGTAGAGTCTTACTCAATCAGCTCAGAGGGAGGCCTACGCTTTAATGGGAGATTGGTAGTGACTGAGGATGAGGAATTAAGGCAGGCAATGATGACCGAGTCTCACAATTCTAGGTTTGTGGTACATTCCGATGGAGATAAGATGTATCAGGACATGATAAGACAGTACTGGTGGGACGACATGAAGATAGACATAATAAAGTTTGTCTCAAAGTGTGTTGCTTGTTAGCTGGTGAAGGTTGACCAGCAGAGACCTTCGGAGATGTTACATTCAGTTGATATTTCCATATGGAAGTGGGAGAACATTTCAATGAATTTTATTACTGGCTACCTACTTTGCAACGGGGTCACGATTCGATATGGGTGGGAGTGTATAAGTTGACCAAGGTGGCTCACTTCTTACCAGTTCGCACCGACTACAACACGATGCCATACGCATAACTATTCATTTCATAGATTGTTAAACTTCACGGAGTCCTAATTAATATTGTGTCTAATAGAGACAAATTATTTGTGTCACATTTTTGGCAGAGTTTGTGTAACAACCCTCGATTCTGGGAGGCTCATTTTATATTAATTTTACCGCATAAGGTAATTATATAAAATGTGGGGACTGGAGTAAATATTAATTTAATAAATTGAAAGTTAATATTTACTAGGTTGATGTATATTTACTGTATGTGAAAGTAAATATCATTAAGTTGCATGTTTATAGTGTCATGTATTTAAAATGACATTTTGATTTAAATGAAATTGGAACTCAAAATAATTTATAAAATTTATGGATGCCAGTTTAGAGGGTGTATTTAGTCTCGGAAGGTGCGAGACAGTCAAAATAAGTGCCATATTGTATTTTTGTATTTCGGGCACTTTTACTTGATTTTAGCTTATATGCGTATTTGCGAGTCATTTTAATGTGGTATTAACCACTTAAGATTGGGAGAATTATGTTAAGCCACGATTTTGGTCTTGCCCCTTATTTCATTCCCTCATTTTATGTCTTGAAACATAGAGAGAAAAGGAGAGAAAGAAAGAAGAAGAGAAAAGTGGAGAAAGAAGAGATAAAATGAAGATTTAAGATGGATTGATGCTTCTTCTACAAATAAATCTGAATTTGCAACCCTAAGGCAAGTATTCTACTTGCTAATATGTGATTTAAGATGTATAAATTGTATGATAGTTGTGTATTTTCATTTATGGTTTAAATGTTGAATTTGTGGGATTTAAACCCTAATCTTGATTTATGTTAAAGAAATTGTGGGTTTTGATGGTTGTAAATCATATAGGAAAATCTTTGGGTAGATAAATATTGTTGGTTGAGTTAAGATAGACAAGGTTTGAGATTTGGGAAAATGTAAATCATCATTTGGGTGTAGCTTTTGAAGGTGGAAGAACCCTAGGTCTGATACGACTGGTCGACCGCGGTCCCCCGATCGGTCGACCGGGCCTTCAGGGGCAGGCTTACTGCTTTCCCACAAAGGCAGAAAATTCTTGCGCGGTCGACCGCAGTCCCTTGACCGGTCGACCGGCTACACCATTTTGAGCTTTCTGCTTTCTTTCGTAGGCAAAACCTTGAGACGCGGTCGACCGCGGTCTCGGGACCGGTCGACCGGTCCCCTGTTTTCCACTTTATAACTTATTTTTATTTCCTAGATTTTTCTTCTCGATAGGAACTAGGAACCTTCTTGAATGAAGTAAACTTAGAGTCCTAGAGTTCTAGATGAGTTGAGATACCCCCTAGATTAGAAATGGTTTTGGTGGGGTTTCCGGGGATATGGCAATTGAAGTTAGGGCATTTTTCTTCTAGTTGATTTTCATAACACTAGGAGAGGTAGTATTATGTTTGGGAGACTTTAGAAGCTCAATTGAGCTATATTAATTTTTATGGTTAACATTATCACCCAAAAAGAATGTTGGAAGATTTTGGAAGCTCATTTGCGCTATGTTAACCTTGGTGGTTCATAATAACACCATAAAGGTGAGTTTGGAGAATAAATTGATAGTTCATTCATTCCTTTGAAAGATGATAAATCTTGGGGTTTTAAAATAACACCCTAAAATACTTGGAGATAATCAAGAGTTTATTTACCCCTTCAAGGTTGTAGTGTCGATATAAGCTATAGCATGGCTCCGGATGATAAGTTATATTATTTACAAAAAAAAAGTAAAAGGTAATGGTTTCGGATAAAATGAAACATATACATGGAATTGGTAATGATGATAGTAAATGATAATTTACTTAATCATGAAACTAGTAAATGATAATTTACTTGATTTTGAAAATGATAAATAAAATGGTTTAAACACACCTCTCTAAATGACATCATAAGGGAAGTTCACACGTGAGGTGATGCCCCCTGGCAAATTAACGCAGGGTGGATATAGTCCATAGGCCATGTGAGAGTTTATTGTTGTATATTTTTCTGCACTGGTTAGGAGATTCCGGGTGTGGTCTTAACTATCCCGCAGGCACATGGCCGCTTCCCGACGTCTTGCGATATAGGTGCCCAGGTTGTCTTATGATAGGCCCTGGAAGATGATGGTCATTTAGGGGTGCGCACAGTGGGGAAACCCGAACGGGCGATCTTAGAATCGTTATATGTATATAAATATAACTATTCATAATCAAGTGGGACTTGATGTAATTGATATGCCATAAAGAGCATGATGAAGTGCCACAAAGAGCACATATAAATGCCACAAAGAGCATTTGAAAATGATCATTTTCCTGATAAGGAAAGGATTTTTACAAAATGTAAAAATGAGATAAACATGCCATAAAGAGCAAAAGAATGTGATTACATATATACCTCTTGTTAAGGAAAAGATATATGAGATAATTGGTACATACGATGAAGATTGTAGTTTAATGTTACTTCTTTTATTGTTCCTTCTTAGCTTATCTTTTGCATTGTGTAGGAAGCTTCTTATTTCTCTTTCTTCATGATTTATTATTCATAATTGTCATACTCTTTATTCATCTGGTGATCATATAGAACCGGGCCCTGACACGTTTACATTTCTTTTGCATATGCATCTTGTCTCCGTTCAGGTACTCCGCCGCAAGGATGCCTGATTTGAATTCCTATTCCGATGTCCTCGGCAAGCCGTGATGCATTGCGGGTATTACGGGATACCTTGGGTATAGACGTCTTCATGTTAAATTCTAGACAGGATCGGGTCTCTTTACTCGGGCAAGAGTCCCAAGCTTTTATAAATGTCTAATGAATGGTATTGTATAAATTAATGTAATTATTTAAATGCAGTTATTTAGTTTGTTGACCAGCTGCACATCCGGTCCCTTATTTCATTCTTGTTGTATTATTTATATATACATCCCTGAGGTTTCCCCTATCTTTTCAGGAATTGGGTTGTTTGTTTTCCTTTATTTACTTTAACTTTAAAATTTTTGGCAACCCGTTTTCTGAAATATTGGGTGGTTATCCTGGATACTCTATATTTTTATTGAGATGCTGAGAATGATTCCATCTATGATTCTGTTATATTGGAGTATTGGGCTGGCCACCCCTTATTTCGAAATACGGGGTGTCACAGTTTGCAAGAGGCCATGGGCACAGACTTACGATTGAGTACGACGTACCATCCGCAGACTGACAGGCAGATTGAGAGGGTGAATTTGATGCTTATGGATATGCTGAGGATGTGCATACTAGATTTTGGGGGAGGATGGGAGAGATGCAGTCCATTGGTAGAGTTTGCGTATAATAACTCTTACCAATTTACTATCGATATGGCACCGCTCGAGGCATTATGTGGGAGGCCTTGTAATTGACCTGCATGTTGGATAGAGGCGGGGGACAACAAGTTGTTAGGTACCGAGATGATTTAAGAGACTACTTCCAAGATTGAGTTGATTCGAGGACACATTCAGATAGCTCAGGATAGGCAGAAGAGTTATGCATACGCAAATAGGAGACATGTAGAGTTAGAGGTTGGCGACCAAGTGTTAGTCCGAATATTTTCTATGAAGGGGATTGTGACATTTGGCATAAAGTGGAAGTTAGCTTCGAGATATGTAGGGTCGTTTACTATTATAGAGAGGGTGGGACCGGTAGCATACATACTGGGACTTTCAAAGCATCTTCAACGGATACACGATGTGTTCCATGGATCATCACTGAAGAAATACAGTAGGAGAAAGAGGGATTTCTGGAATGTGCCACAAGACCAGATCGACTTATAGCTAAACATCTCATATGAGGAGAGGTCCGTAGCTATTTTTGATCATGGTGAGCATAAACTACAATCCAAGGTGGTGCCACTAGTGCGAGTTCAGTGGGGACACCACATTATTGATGAGTAGACTTGGAAACAGGAGGATGACATGCGAGAGCAGCATCCAGAGTTATTCACCGCAGGTATGTCCTGATTTTGGGGACGAAATTCCTTTGTAAGGGGGGAAGTATGTAATACCCTCTATTTCTACATATTTTTTAATTTAATTAATTCAAAAATTAATTAAAAACATACGTTTTATTTAAATTATGCGAGTGAAGTAATTTAATGTCATTTATTTAATAAATGTGATAATTAAATATTAATCGAGAGATAGATACTCATTAATATTTTGATGAAATTTACTGAGTGTGAATAGTAAATAATAAATGGTTATTATTATACGACATAGCGAGTGATATGTGCGTATTTTAATTTATCTCATCGAGAGTCGCGTGTAGACTAGTTTAAGGTGAGAAATGAGAAATATATTTTTAGCAACTCGTATGATGATTTAAAGGTCACGGACGACTCCGATAGGGTCAAAATAGTCGGAATAGTGTACCCAGGGGTTTAGTTTGGGTTCGGGTCTATTTTGGACCAAATCATCATCTATTAGGGGCATTTTCATCATTTTAAAAATAGAGGATAAATGACCTACAAAATTAAAGAATACATCTGATAGTTAGGATCGTGGGTTAGGGTTCATAACTCACAAAACATAGAGAGGCCATTAGAGAGAAGAGAAGAACCATTCCCAAAAGGTTTAAGGAAAATTCTTGGAGTTTGAAAGGCATTCTTGCACCCTAAGCACGTAAGGAGTGGAGATTTAAAGAGGAAACATATATAATTATTACCTTCTTCACAAAATCAAATTCTATAGTAATCAAGGGAAGTTGTTTAATAAAAATTAAATTGAAGTTAAAATACCCATGTGTAGGGATTGATAAATAATTTGATTGTGAATAAATTCTTGGGAAGAAAAATTAATTTAATGCATGTTGAGATAGGATTTCATGTAGAGGAAATTATACATATAGAGGACTTTGAATTCATATGATATTTCACTTGTTTTCATGGATTTAAATATGAGTATGTGGTTGAACCTTTGGGAAGAACATAAAACTAGGGTTTTTAATGATAAAATTTTTTAATCCGTTCTTGACTGAATTATGCAAAGATTTTATGTGTTAGGAACATTAGAAATCATCCTCATACATTTAGAAATAGTTTTGGGTGATTGATTGTGGATTTGATGGACTAGTATGAGAGTTGAGGTGTGTTAATGGAGGCAGACGCATGAAGAATACGAATTGGGTTTGTCACTGCTCGATCGATCGATTGACCCTTCAATATCGATTGTTCGACAGATCGATCGATTGACCAAAGCTGATTTCGGGTTCTTTTCCTTGCTTAAATTCTTGTGTTGACCAACAAGGTAGGGGAGCCCTAGGAATGATATTATACTTATTTGGGGACTGAGTAATGACCAGTAGGTATGTTGTTGAGGTCCATTAAGGTCATTGGGTGTAGGAATTAGAAAATGGACCGACGAGGATACACCGATGGAGTCGTATATCGAGGGAAAATTGGGAATTGAGTTCTAGGAAGATTTAACGTCAATTCAATATGTATACCAGTAGGTTAGAGATAATAACTACTGAGGTTATAAGTAAGGGGTAACTAGGGTGCTTTAGAATTATGTGAAAGCTTAAATAAAATATGATAGTGAAAGAAATCCTAAAACAAAAGGTACGGTAAGTATTAGAGAGAAACATATTGCGTAATAATGTGAATTATTAGGTTGTGTGAATACCTACTATAGTAAATACTTAGGCAGTGTAAATATCTAGCGTATACTGACTACATTAGGGACGAAGGGTATCCGAACCAATATATGTTCATGTATAATATTTACATTGGGATCGATGGCTATCCGGACCAATGAAAATGATTGGATGAATTGGGGTCGATGGCAAAGTCCGAACCAATTAGTCCTTAATGTGTGATAATAAGACTTTATAGCAGAAAATACGCTTATAATATATATTATGTGTGAAATATATGTACGTATTAATAATCTACTTAAGTCGAATAGTAGACGATTAGATGGCACACTTAAATTCAAGTAAATTAAGTAGTGAGACTTAAAGATATATATGGAAAACTAACATATGGGAAAATGTTACTTAGTAAATAATTAACATATGAGAGATGTTAATAAAATGGGTGTACTATATGGGAGGTATGGGAACTTAGATGCGTAGATAAGTTCAATGAGATACTTTAGTCTAGTTAGCTTGGGTAGTATAGCTTGGTGGGTTAAGTATAGAATGTTAGGCGTGCACTATAGTTGAGGGGTGAGGAAAACTCAAGAGAGAGTGTATGTGGTCCTGACATGTGTAATAAATAACTGATTTTTAATGCGACAAACTGCTTGCTAAATGATAAGCTCCCAAAAGTATGTACTTTCTACCACGAATAGAGGCATTTTACTCGTCAATTCTTGGCAATTTGGGTCTTATATGCGTAAATATTTAATGTTCAGGCTTGATCATCGTTTCCGAAAGTTTGACGCTTATTTCAAGGCAAATGTGAGACTTATGGAGCTAATTCCCCAGTCCAGTATCAAGCCCGAGCCTAAACCTAGCCCAAACTTTCACCCAAGCATGTGTGTGTTTAGTTTGTACCTTTATTATTTTTCTAGATTTTTATTTTAAGTCATTTTTATTTTTAGGATTTATTTTAGATTTATTTAGAATTTTCTAGGATTTATTTTTCTTTATTTCTATTTTGATTAGTTTTTAATTTTGATCTTCATTTTATTTTATTTTTTATTGGGATTAGTTTTTAGGAATTTATTTTCTAGTTTTATTAGATTTTATCTTTCTTTAGTTTTATTATATTAGGATTATATTTTTATTTCTAATAGATTTTATTTTTATTTTTAGTTTGTGTCTTTTATATTTTTTTATCTCGGATTTTAGTTTTTTTTTTAGTTTTTTAGTGTTTAATTTTATTGCCTTTTATTTTTAGGATTAGTCTTTAGTAGTTTACTAGATTTTTATTTTCAGTTTAATTTAGTTTATTTGTTTTTTTTTATTTTACTTGTTTTTATTTTATTAGGTTTATTTTTATTATTTTCTTATTTCTTTTAGGGTACAAATTAAATACACACACACATGCATATCCTACACCATACCTCACACAACACACATACACCCTAGCACCCTACACATTCCTTTAACTAAACACTCCCTCACCCACGCACCATTTACCTTACACCATACACACACCCAAAACTACCCCATTATCTTCCTCACAAACCCACTCACTCCAACTTCTCTCTCAACCCTCAATTAAACCACAACCTAAGAACCGTTTTAACTCAAACCACCTCCATTAACAACAACACCAACAAACTCTCCACCACTACCACACGTTCTACCACTTGCCACCACCAGCAACATCGAACTCAGCCCTCGACCCCAAATCGCAACAACCACCATACCCGGGTTGAACCATTCCAACCCGCCGACCTTACTCACCTAACCCACTCGATCCCGGGAAAAAAATGCATCTCCACCCATCGGTAAACCTCACCAACCCAAAACAATACGATCTCTGAACCCGGATTGAAGCCATCCCGAACCAACCCATAACCCACCTATTCTACCCGGGGGATTAACCCACAAACTTGGACCAGTTGCGACCCAACATCTTAAACCCAAGTTCACCTCAACAACCCAAAACTAACCACCTAATAACCCGCGGCCCTTGCTCCGACCTTATACCCCAAAACTGAGACCCACTTCACTACCTATTACTTTCCAATCCCATAAAACCCAATTCGTTTTTTTTTCACCTGCCAATTTCCAAAACAAAAACCAAAAGCCATGGACAAAACAAAAGCCCATTGTGCAAAAACCAAAGTCAGCTCCTACCTGACACATCTGCCCAAATCCTTCCCAATCCAACAAAAATCAAATATCACAAGGCCCAAGCATCTGCCAATTTTCCTAAATAAAAATCCCATGTCTCATCCAAGAAGACCCTCTTCATTTTAAAAGGAGGAGAAGTAGACAAAAAAATCGGATAGTAAACAAATAGTAGGAGAGTAGCGTAGTTTTTTAGAGCTCCATTTTTGGAGCGCATTTTTAGTGTAAAATTAGTAGTAGTGTTATAATATTTTTTTATTTCTTCTTTGATAATTGTTTTCGTCACTTGAGTGAGGCAGAATATATTGTGAGACACAAAGCTTGAAGTTTTAGCATTTATTTGAGTGTTATAATATTCAGATTTGTGGATGCAATTAATTGCTCATGTTTGGGAATTATTATTGAGATCAAGGAGACTTAGTGCCATTACTTATGTCATTCCATTTTATTTTGCATGCCTCATGTTGTGTCATTATTACATTTTATATGTAATAATACCATAATGAGAGGCTAAATACCCCATTCAAGGGGTGAGATGAAACCCTCAACCTAATTATTTTTATTTTTGGTTTGTTTATTTATTATGCCCCTTTGAATATTAATATTAAAATTTTACAATTTATATTTATGCCTCGAGAGAGGATGAATTATTTTCGAGAGAAAATCGAAAATTCAGATTATAATATTTATTTATTAATTAAACTAGAGATAGGAAATTTTTAAATAATATTATAGTTTTAATTTCTCTACTCTAAAAATGTAATTTTTAATGATTTAAAATACTTTTAGTAGATTTTCCCTAGCGGGTGATTTATTAAAACAATGTTTAAATCTAATTTTCGCGAGTATGTGAAATGTAAATATTAATCTTCTAAAAGGACTATATGTAAATTTACATTTGCAACGAGAGTTGATTTGTGAATTTATATATGTTTTGGGGTATTTTGAATAGACAAACTAATTAATGAAAATAAATAGGTTAGGTGGTGAAGTTTAATCCCTTGAATTATCTCATAATTATTTTCTCATATTTAGCTCACTTTACTATTTTCTTTATTTATTAGTGTAGTTTTAATTTTAGTTCATAATGAGTAGTATAAATATCCCTTCAAAATTGTTTTAAAAATCATATATTGTCTTCATTTGTCTCTTGTCCACATTAGAGAGCGCGGAATTACCCCTTACTTGCCAATATACAATTTTAGTGTGTTTGTAGGTACCAAAGGGATTTTTGATTGACCGTCTTTTACTCTAAAACGACATATACACAAAAGGAGAAATATCACTAAATATTTTCAAAACATTTTGTTTACTAACACTTGCTATAAAAATTTGAAAAACCTTTTGGGTGTCCATCTAGTGGGATTCCAGGCATGACTTCTTTCCAGGAACTTGGAGTTGTAGCATTGTGGATGCTGATAGGACTTATTTGATTACACGATTCCCTCATTCTGATCTAGTGTAGGATTACATTTCTATATTTGATGTACGCACATGTTGTCTAATGACATTCGTCAGTTACATAGATTTGTTTTATTATGGAGTAGTTACTTTACATTTTGGTCGACTGTTAATTCAACAAACCTTGGTTTCATTTATATATATTGTGATGGTTGGATTCTATATTATTGTGATTGGTTAATTTTGTTCAGTATGGTTCTTTTATATGTTATTAAGAAAATTAAAAGTTGGCACCAGTCTAATTTCACTTAGGTGGTTAGTAATTTAAAAAGTTTTTGATAGTAATGCTAAGAATGAACCACATGAGAAACCTATTTTAATTTAAATAAAGGCCTGATCAACCAATGTTTAAATTTGACGGTGTGTCACACACAATATGACTAGTGGCATTCTATTTGATATCTACCTTAGCCACTTGGAGAGCTCTGAAATGGGGTAATACCATCTACCCATAGTTTTTAGAATATGAGGCAAAACATTCTTCTTCACTATATTGACATGATATTCCTTTGACGGGTGGTTGGTCATAGAGACAACCTTCTTCCTCTATCTAATTATGAAGTTGTCGAGAGATTATTTGGGAGCTTATATGAGTATCTTGAGGTCATATTTGGTTCTTAATTGTTCTTTATTATTCTTATACTGATCCATGAATTCTCTAGAGACATCATCCTAACTTCGGATTCAGGATTCTTTAGTGATAAAATAAGCTGAGGTCACTCTCTTAAGGGTTTTCTGAAACATTTGGGACATATTGTAATTTTTATCCCCTAGAGGACTCACAGTTTAATGTTAGTTTTGTAGATGCACAATGGGAGGCTCACTTCCTCTAAATTTCTCAATATCTAGCATATTGAATTTTTAGGGCAGGCGAGCCTTGGGATATGGAGACATGTGGGTGTGGTCCACATAATTTTTTAAGAGGTTCACTTGGTCAAAATTATGGGAGAGTATCTTGAGTTTTTCTTCTTTAGGATCTCTTGGAAAAATCATGAGCAAGTTCATCCCTAGTTGATAAGCAGGATGCGGTCCATTGATAGGTGGGATTAACGGAGATACACTAATGTGTTGAACATGCTAATATTAGTTAGGGGACCACATAGGCTAGAGAAATGATCGACTTATACCAGGTGGAAATGAGGCATTATGATTTGGCATGACCTCTTGTTTTGGCATTTCAAAAATTTAAGTCTTATTTCTTTGCAACTCATGAATATCTAACTACAAGTTGTTGATCTTAGTGTTGAGATGAGTAAGAACATTCATTAAATTTTCTAAATATTGGCATCTTGATTAAGGTTCTCCACATGAGAATCCCCTAACAGTGTGTGCTTAGGTAAGGATGGTCCGAACAAACACAAGTCCAATATTCTTATATTTTTCAAACTTTAATGATTGAAATTTAAAAAAAAATTAACCCAATTAAAATCAGCACCAATTTGAAAACTTTCTTGTGGATAACTAATTTACCGAATTTTATCTTTTTTCCTTGTAACATTATGAATAAAATAAAGAAAACATCCATAAGATACCAATGTATGTGGAAAACCACAAAGCAAAAACCTCGGACGACCCATCCAAACAGTACTATGATGCAAAATTACAAAAGAGGAAAATAAACTTACACAACGAATCGACCCCCCACAAGCCTTTACACTCTTCAATCTTTGATCACTCCTCCAAACTGTAATGTAGGAGTCCACTTACACCAGTGCACATAGCGTACGAGTCCATGCACCTCTGGACATCCATAGATAAGGCTCAGCAACCGCCAAACACTGCAAAGAGCATGCACACATTTCACCTCACAAAACAGGTCCTCTCCGGATGAAAGAAACAAACTGTGGTGCCCAATTTTAAGATCTCAAAACATATGAATTATGTAACATGGATCCTTAAACATATAGGCTGAAACTTCTGGTTTGAAACATTTGCAAATAGATTAGAAATCATTTTTCTCCAAAATCCCTTAAACATTATGAGGACAACATGCCTTAAATACTGAATGCATGAATTCGAGACGGTGACTCGTTCGAATAAAAACATGAGTTGTTCGAATGAGAATTGCACTCTCATTTGAACAACATCTTAATTTGTTCGAATGAAGTTACAATCTCATTCAAATGAGATACAAACGAGCTACTAATGAGATGTGACATCCTTGGTAAAGGAACCTTATTTGATAGTTGTTAGATCGTCGTTCTAACGAGATCAAAATTTCATTTGAATGAAACATGTAGTCGTTCAAATGAAACTGTAATTTTGTTCTAACCATCTTGATTCTCGTTCAAACCAATAATTATTTTTCTTCAAAAAATATTCAAAATTTGTTCCAAATGTTTTAAACCAAAAAAAACACCCATAAAAAATATTTCCAAGATCTCATAATTAATCTGCATTCATACCTACAAGATCCTCGGTAAAAGTGAAGATAAACTTGGCACTAAACACGACACGACATATCCAATCTTTTAATCTCAATAGCTACATCTTCATCAAACAACGTCATAGGCTCATGGTGTCAATAACTCAATGTCTATCATATGATGCAAATGTTTTGTCCCAAATAATGCAAATAATACACAAATTTGACTCGATTAGAAATTTATCCTTACAAATCTCCCCCTTTGGCTATTACGGAAAGAAATTAAAACAAAAATCCTATGGGTTGTCAAGCTCTCTAAAAACACTCATTCCCTCACCCAAAAAGGAAAAAAGACTACCGATGCTCGCGAGACACTTAAACATGAGTAGCTTTGTTTTGCTTGAAAACTTTACCGAATTGATATAACCTTGTAACCATGCACACTTAAACATACCTCTCAAATTCAAAGAGAATGTAATAAGAATAAATCTGCAAATGAATAAACATCTAAAAATATCTAAATAATCTCAACCTATGTAATACGTCTCCCTCTAAGATAAAGATATCCTAATCATGCAAAGGAAGTATACTATTTCTCCCCCTTTTTGTTCAGGATTAGACAAAGTAAGATAGCATAAAACAATTACTCCCCTAAAACCAAATATCCCCCTAAATACGTGATCTTAAGATACTAATATGAGAAAATTTGATATGACGATTTTTAACATAGGGAGAAGGGAATAAAACATGCAACGGTGTAAAGTGTACCAAACACACAATGTGTCCACTCAAGAACAAATAATCCGAATGATCAAGCATATGGAAAATATGGACTAAATGTAAACCGCAAAGACTCAAAAACACAATGCCATGTATAATATATGAAAAATATACCAATGAAAATTTGGCACACATATATAGGTATAAACAACCACAAAACTCAATACAAAACACATAAGCTTTACACACTAGTATAGTATTGATGTTTTTAAACTTGTGGAATGGAATGAATGGGAGTGAACTAGATACAAATGAATCATGACCCAAATACTTAAATATGTTCAAAAAGTTCTAATTGACCATAAAACTTTTGTCAAAAAAATATTTAGCCTAAAGTGACAAGACAAAGTTAACTTAATGAACAAATAAGTACAATGCACACAATCCTAGAGTATTGATAATTCTACAAATCAATAGCTTCATGACAAATAAGCATAACTATGATTCATTGTGCGAACCCGTTGATCTTCACCTTAACACCCTAAAACGATAAACATATAACATATTTTCTTTTCTTTTCTTTTCTTAATTCTTTTGAAGTTATTTCTTTTAAAATATTAAACAAACTAAACTATGTTGTCTTATTGGCATTTTTTCTATTTTTATTGCCTTTAGTCTTTTCATTAGGCTCTTGCCAATGGTGGCTTTCCTGCAAAGGAGAATTTCTCGTTTCATAACTCGTTTCTTCATGCCATCATATTTCTCAATACTAATCAAAATCTATCACGGGCAACAGTTCTTACGTGCACAAATCTCCTATAGTCACTAAACATTTAGATCAAAAGATTAATGGGAGAACATCTCTCAAAGCTCAAATATACATGTGAAGTTATCGTTTAAAAAACTCATGCATGTGTGTGCATAGGAATATACAAATTCGAATCCATAAAGAAAATCAAGTTCGAAATAATTCCATGATAACATGGTTAAGAACAATCTAAGTATCTGCAATCATAACCAAATGTCCTAGCCACATGGAAAGTACGAAGTTAATTGGATTCAAACACACGAATATGCCACACCAAATATGTAAAACTAAATTACACAAAAATCTTTTTGAGTTTTTCTAAAAAAAATTAAAAGATAATAACAATTTTTAACTTTTTGAACACAAACTCAAACTCAAAAGACAAACAAAATCTTTTTGTATTTTTTCAATATGATTCAATAAAAGAAAAATATCATACAAAATATACACATGTCAAACACTAGCAAACATATATCATGACACCCAAACTAGAGTATGACAAACAAGCTAAAACAAACAACCATTAGATATAGTATGGGAAATATCATGTGGAAGAAAATGAGAATTAATAATCTAATATTTAAATCCTCCAAATTCGATTTCCTAACCCAAGTAGGCGTAACATGATATTTTGGGGCTTTGGAAACCATGGTGACTCTATTCTTAGGCTTTATAGGACCATTCTTAACATTATAGGAAAACCGCCTAAGGTGACCTTTTTATCGCAATGAGTACAAATGTAAACACGACGAGGAGTGTTACCTAAGGGCTGACCTTTCCTAACGTTCCTGGTCGACTCTCTCAAATGCATGGTCTTGGCTTTGGAAGTAGGAGAATTATGATCATCGAAGTCAATTACACACTTGTCATCTTTGATTTGGATGGTGCTTAACATTCTATCCAACTTTTTCGATCAAGACTACAAATCAAATTTGACACGACTCAAATCTCTCAATCTCTCCTCAAGTTCAATAATCCTAGACTCAAATAAATGTCTAGACTCCTCAAACACTAGAAGATCTTTCTTTATATTCCGCATCAAACCACAAAGACTATCTCTCTCACCCTGAACATACTTTATCTTCTCTCAAAAAGTCCTCTTACTTTCCCTAAGATCCTCAATCAAAACACTATCATTATTTCCTATGGCACATTCTTTCTACCTAGCTTCCAACTTCAAGTTAGCTTATTCACCTTCAAAGTTTTTTCATACAACTTACGGATGGTAATTTGTAGTTAAATCTCCCCCTCCTATTATTCATCCTTACTTTCATCTCCACTCTCTCAATCATCACTCGCTTGTAATCCACAAACTATGTCCTTGAAATTGTCATACAAAGGAATATCTTCATGGGGAGATTTCTCGTCAAAGGTCACATGACTAGACATGAATGCGATAAAGTTGCGCTCAATGGGGGAATCATTTACCTCTTTAGGATCCCTATCACTAATTATAGCGTTAAATGCAACCAAATTCTTCCCCTCTTTCCTTAGTTTAGTGAGTGTAACCCCCCGTAATTTTAGACCATTTATTTAAACCATCGTAATAAAAAGTCGAAAAAATATTTTCATCTTAATTTGGATTATTTTTGGAATTTAAAATGTAGTTTTTATTATTGGAAAAATGGATTTGCAATCAGAAATGAAGTCGAGGGAAAAATGATTTTTTATCCACTTTTTTATATTTTGGGTCACCTAGGCACCTGCTAAGGGGCGAATCAATTCGCGACGGACTGTGCCGACAGATTTGCTTAATTTTTAGAGTATTAAAACTCTCTAACTTCGTAATATAAATATAAAGGGTTAGAATTTTTCAAACACTTTTATATCAACCCTACGAGCAGTAGCCTCCTTATTTTACATATCCTTTCATCTATAAAACCATAACCCCATTTAAAAGCAAGATTCAACCCAAGTTTTGAAGGTCCAAATCAAGTTTTCTCAAGATCGTCCAAGAACATGTTTTAATTATGTTCTTGAGAGAAATGCAACCATCAAATCAGATTCTTCAAATGATTTTTACAAGCATGTATACTTCTACTGTTCCCCTTTAGTATTTGCATTTTAAAGGTTGCCTAAAAATTAATAAACATCATTTTCCTAAAATAAATTAGAGATATTAATTAGGGAAAGTGAAACTGAGTTTGAGACTGTTTTTATGCAAATCTTCAATGCAAAAGTAAGACCCAAAACCCTTGCATGCTTAGATTATAGGTTGGAATTTTGTTAGAATTTATGACATTCACGTGTATATAGATAATAGGGATGTTATAAATTGATTTCGACATGTAATACCACATTAATTATTTGAAACTTATAGAGTAGAGATTTATCGTGATATGCTCCCCAAAATATGCATGTGAATAGAAATTCTATAAATTGATGGGCCAACTAATTGTTCTAATTAATGTTATAATTAAATGGACATAATTTGGATAAATAGTGATCTTGTAATTAATTTAAAGAATTGTTGTGATAAGTTGAAAATATGCCATCTGTGATTTCTTAATTTTATTAATAATTGATCATGCGGGGATGATGGGATTGTTAGGGTAGTTATTCCTATCACCTTATTTTTAGTTATCTTGCTAGGTATGGTACTAGTAGGTAGTCCTTAGGAGTTGGTAACACATTCTAGATATGGGACTGGATAGTGTGGATTTTTATGAATCGATAATTTTAGGGTGGGGCTGAATTATACTTCATTTTAGTTGGATCATGAACCTAGGTGCGAGATTAGGTAATAATTATTGATAGGTATTCTTCCTAAATGATAGTCTAGGATACACTTACGTTTTGGAGACCTCTAGGTATGGGACTAGGGGTAGTATGAGGATTTATGATTGATGGAGTGTGGACAACTCACTATACCCACCAAGGTACGTAGCTTTTTAGGATTAGTTGGGTATTACCTTCGATTCATTTAGGGGTTCTCCAAGATAGTCGGGGCCCTATAGAATTTGACATGGAAGGACATGTTATTTGAATGGGATGATGCGTGACATCAGACATTTGATGAGCTGAAGACTCGATTGACTACATTGGTTCTAGCATTACCTTTGGTAAGGATAGACTATAAGGTATTCATAGATGCATCCTTGAGGGGACTTGAAGGGGTATTGATGCAGGAAAAGAGGCCGATATATTATGCTTTACAGCAGCTAAAGCCTCACAAGGGACATTACCCCACTCACAACTTAAATTTAATAGCCATGGTTTTTTCACTGCGAGTGTTGATGTATTATCTCTCAGGAGAGAAGTTCCAGCTATTCACAGATCATAAGAGCCTAAAGTATTTGTTCACACAAAAGGATTTGAACATGAGGGAAAATATACGGCTAGAGCTTGTGAAGGATTATCAGTTCAACATTCAGTACCACCCAGGGAAGACGAATGTCATAGAGGATGCTTTGAGCCACAAGTCGATTTTGGAGTTGGCAGCATTGTGGAAGGTGAAGTGGAAATTACTTCGTAGGGATGATGAGTTGAACTGAGTACTTATGGTGGTTCTCACCATCACACCCGAGATCATTATTTTGTTCGTGAATGAACATACACGAGATCATCTTTTCCAGGAGCGGGTTAGATAGTTATTAGTCGAGGAGAAAAAATACTATTCTATTTTATCGGTTGACGAATTGATATTCCAGCGTAGGTAGTAGTCCTATATGACAAGGAGTTGAGGTGAACCGTTATGTCTTAAGATAATTGTTCACGCTTTATGGTACATCTCATAGGGGATACAATGTACCACAACATGCGATGTAAGTATTTGTAGGTCAGGATGAAGAGTAACATAGTGGTGTTTATGTCCAAGTGTGCTACATGTCAGCAAGTGATGGCAGACCATCAATGTCCTATAGTTATCTTACAACATTTGGATATCCCGATGTGGAAATGGGATATCATCTTCATAGACTTGATCATTGGGCATCCTACATCACAGAGGGGGAACGACTCCATCTGGATGATTGTCAAAAAATTAACAAAGGTGTCTTATTTCTTACCGGTTCAGACATATTATAGTTCAGAGAAGTATTCTAGACTTTTCCTTGCAGAGATTGTGAAATTTCATGGGGTACCACTCAACATTGTGTCAGACAGGGCCATAAGGTTTGTGTCTAATTTTTAGAGGATCTTTCTGCTGGCCTTAGTGGCAGAGTTAGGATTGAGTACCTCATATCATCCTTAGACTATTAGGCTGATGTAGAGGGTGAATTTCATATTGGAGGACATGCTACGGATGTTCATATTGGATTTAAGGTTTAATAAGAGTAATATTTACCTTTAGTGGAGTTTTCGTACAACAATAGCTACCAGTTCACGATTTGGATGGCACCAATTGAGTCGCTTTACGAGAGGCCTTATCATTCACCTTATGCTGGTTGGAGGTGGGAGAGAACAAATTTCTTGGGCCAAATTTCATTCAAGACGCCTCAAAGAAGGTAGAGAAGATTCAGGCCTGGATAAAAATTGCCTTGGATAGGCAAAAGAGTTATGTAAATGAGTTCTAGAGACACTTAAACTTTAATATTGGGGACCAGGTGCTATTTAAAGTGTCTTCCATGAATGGAGTGATGAAATTTGTAAAGAAGGGGAAGTAGTCTCCCTGATATGTGGGACCATTCCCTATCCTTAAGAGGATTAGGTCCATAGCATATCGGTTGGGATTACCGGACCACTTGTAGTGGATGCACGATCTCTTCCATATATCTGCATTGTGGAGGTTCCTTAGAGACGAGACTGCATACCGGCATATCAAAATTTATAAGACAGAGCTCCAACCAGATGCTATCTACGAGTATAGGCCCGTAGCAATTATGAACCGTAGGGAGCATGGACTTAAATCCAAGGTTATTCCATTAGTTCGCGTGCGATGGGGACACCATAAGGAGGACGAGTCGATTGGGAGAGGGAGGACCACATGAGGAAGAAATATCTCAAACTTTTTTATCTAGATACATATTATTCTAGATTCTGAGGACGGAATCCCGTTATTAGGGGGAAGAATGTAATGCCCCGTATTTTGCTAGAATGAAACAAAACTATTTTTGCGATAAAGTAAAATTTGGGGGAATTAAATTAAATCGAGAAGTTTAATTAACTAGTTGTGGAAAAAATTTATCTTTTCATAATCATGTGAGAATGATTTTATATGTTGAATAATTTCAATAGAAAACAATTGCATGCGTAGTGAATAATTAATATATGATACATGATTCAATCGCAATATACTTGTTGAATAAAAATAATTGGTAGAAATCTTGGGAGGCTTTGTGGGATCGTTTAGGTGTTTTATACCTTTAGAAATGGTCCCAGAGTATAAATATATAAGTTGGGAGCTTTTTGGTTAAGTTTAATTATGAGTTCAGACCCATTTGGCAGTCCAAAAATGGGGAATTAGGCTTAACTCGAGAATTTGGGTTAATATGAATTTAAGGGAAAGATTAATAATCTCTACATTTGATAAAAAACCTAAACCTAGAGTCCCACCTCAATAGAAAAAGGAACAAAGGCCAAATACGAGAGGAGACAAGGATTCAAAAGAAAATCATCAATCACCATATCTAGGCAAGATTTTTCTTGCTGAATTTATTGTCCAATGTATTTCTTGATTCATAATAGTAAAGCCCATAAAATTTTTGAGTTGTAGTATGAAATTTATGATTAAATGGTAGGATTCAATCTCATGAATGTAGATAAGGCTAATTAAAAATTAGGTGGTTTAACCCTAAAATTTAGGATGATTATAATATTAAATTGGATGATAGAAATTTATGCCTTAGGACTTCTGAATAAATTTGAAATATTGATTCATATGTAGAGGGTTTGAACTCATCCTTTAAAGTCTGGAAATTTAGAGAATTATGATCCATGTGATATGTTAGAATATGATTTTAATCTAGGTGGATTTATGGCAAAAATTTTGGGCTAAGGGTTATGATCAATGATATAAATTTTGAAAATTGGGAGAATGTAATTGATGTTAAATTATGTAATTAATTCTAAGATGAAGGACTAAGTCATATGGACCTGTTTTTATGCTATCAAAATTGAATCAACAATTGGAATGAACTTTGGGATGGAATTGAAGAATCCCGTATTAAGAAAACGTAACAGATTTGGGCTTCCGCTCAGATCCAAATCGATTTGGCCCAAATAGACGAATTAATTAGGCCCCTGGGGCAGGATGAGTTGGGACCGAGGATGGATCTGGGGTATTTTTAAAAAACTATATGATTTAGTGGGACGATGTTTGGGTCAATGATGATTTTATTAAAACTACTCTTGTGGCACAAATATTGAATGATAAATTACATTTAACTAAATGGTTAAATAATCTTATAAAGATGAAGAAATTAACAATTAACTAGATGGTCGACTATTAATGTGTGATTATTTATGCGTAATCAGTTGGGATATTTTGGGTAATTATAGAGTAATTACCTATACGTATTAGACGAGAATAATATGTAATTATATGTATTGTGTGGACATACTGATATTCATGAATGGTCCTATCGGTTGTTGTTACACGTGTTCGAGGCCGTAGCACACATCGGCACAAGTGGACTAGTTATTGTGTAGGTCCTTATCATAGGTATTACGTAGCAGTGCCACTTACGAGATGTAGGTACATATGCTAGGATCCTTTATCACCACTGGGTATGGGCTGTGAACTGGTGTACTATGTAGGGACCGCCCCACTTATATGTGTTTTGTGATGTCTAATTAGATAGGGGATTCCTTCAAACTTAGCGATAGAGCACGAATGAGACACCACCGGTACATGCATTTGAGTGTCGCAATATGAAAGAATATATATATATATATATATATATATATATATATATATATATATATATATATATATATATATATATATATACAGATTAAATAAGATTAATTAAGTTGTCTAATAATTTAGACAATAATTACATACCCCATACTATGTTGCGTGCATAATAGATGTTTATGTCACCTTTACGAGTTATATGAGACTGGAATACTTTGGGCATTGATAACATGAATGTAAATGATTACGTTTCAGTATGTTAACTATAATTAATGCATTTGATATTAAATTGTCATATTTAGTATTTATTAATTCGAAATTCGATCAGATACGGGAAATATCACGCTTAGATGAGGGGTGAGATGCATATCTTTTGTGAGCAATGATGGGGGGGTACTTACTTTGAATTGACTGTATTATTGTACTTTAAATTAAATAACTTAATTCTTGTAATTCTAAGGTGCTGACCCAGTTTATAAATATTTTCTCTCCTCAGGTGCTCCAAGATAGGGATAATAAGACTGTTGACGGATCAACCTTGCAGTCTCTTTTCTCTTATCGAATTCTCTAGATTATTGATATTAGTTTAGGTTGTTACTCCGCTTCAGTCTATTTCTTTTTAAAATCTGTATATGGTCATAAGCTCGGGGTCTATTTATTACATGTTGGTTTGAAATATGTAGGATTATGTTGGATTTTATTTACACTTGGTGCATGTTGGATTTTATCATCGTTTTGGATATTAATTTAAATTAAATTACAGCTTATCAATATATATATGTGTTATATGGTTTTATGTAGAGAATGGTATTAATTGACAAACAAGCCCCATCTTTGACGTATCGTGTCTGACCAACCTTTATGTGATAAAATAGGGGTTGTTACAGAGTTAATGCCTAAGATAATAAACATGTATTAAATTGAATTTGCATCATGTGTATGTGCAGAACTAACGATAATTGGGTTGACTAACTATTGGGATGTGGGGGAGTGTTGGCGTGAGGAGTATGTGTAGGGCTGTTAGATATTGGGTCGACTGGCTATAGTGACGTGTCGTGCATGGAACCTCAAGAGTATGGGCAAGGATGGCATAAATCGAGCTGACTTGCTATATTGAGTGGAATGGGTATGATGTGTAGAATCTTGAGCACGCCAAGAGTGTGTGCAGAACGGATAAAGGGTTGACTATCCATAGTACTTTCGCATAAATAAAAATAATTGGTTAATTAAATTAAGTACGAATAATAACTAATGTTTAAATTGTAGTTAAAATGGAATAATTGGACTTAAACATTTGGGGTGGTTTATTTATGTGGGTAGATGGTAGTAGTTTATTTTTATCTGCATGTTTATATATATATATATATATATATATATATATATATTTTAATTTAAAATATTTTATTGTGATATTTATCATGTATAATGCTATTTTCTAGGTTCACGAACCCTAATTGGGAGGAGTAACTAGTATTCATGCGGTGAGCTTTGAACCATTGCATTAACTAACATTTCAGGTATAGTGCTGGAGTAGCTGCACATGAGTGATTAGAGATATTTTTAGGAGTGTAGTCGGATATTTATTTTATGTGCTTTAGTAGTTTAGATTTACTTTCCATTCGGTTTCTTTTATTATAAGACTTTCATTATAGATTTGGTGGGCCAATCAGTTCCACAGTTGTTTATAGTTTCATTCATATATTTAGAGTTGGATTATTTCATTTGGGTTTATAATTATTTGGAGTTGAATTTTGTAGGGGGGAAGTCTGCATTGAAGATTGATTAGCTGAGATGACTTTGCACCTAGTGAATGGATAACGAAAGAGTGAAGATAGAGGCTGACTCAAGGAGCCTCCTATAAAGATCAGTGTTATTCGAATGAGAAGATTTGTAATAAGAAATATGTTGTATATAGACTTACATTTATGCTTATTTGTAAAAGTTCGCTTTGTAATATGTGCGAGGATGTTTGGTACCCTCGAGGGGCCATGTCTGGCAGGGCATGGGAGAGCTTACATGCTTTATCGAATGACCTCCTCTTGGGAGCTTTGCAGGGATTTGATTTGGAGGATTGGGAGCAAGGAAACGTTGGGAAATCAATAACCGACCCTATTGGCACACTTAGGCAAAACCTTGTTTAATACATACGGTTTCTCGAGTTACCATGTTTAAGGGAACCTCCTCAAGGAACCTCAATCCTAGATAGTTAGCTAAAAATAATCTCTAGACCACAAACAATCCTTGAGACACTCGAGAAATTTCCAGCCAAGCAACCTCAACTTGATAAAATATCCCTTTCATTGATGTGACAACACACATAGTGTAAGTCACTGTTCACCTACCTTGTGACGTCATAGCATCTGACATTTAGGGGCTCAAATCCTTAATGAATGGAAGACCCATTTAATGAATTCGTATCTTCTAGCCATTTTAAGAATAATCTATGAGCTATCACATCACATCCTCATTAATACCACTATGCTTTTTATTAGTGAGGCAGTTTCCCGCCAAAATCATATTACAATATCTTCAGCATTAATATAATATTACTTTAGTATTGATTACCAGACAATCACATTTAATATTAGGGTGGCCTCACCCTCATATAAATACATAAACTCAAACAGTTTATGAGGACGACAATTTGAACCTAGAAATGTTGTTGGTTTTTCCTCATACACAAGCATTATTTTGAGAACATTTATTGCTTGAACATTCCCTCTTACTTCCATCGATACTAATATTGAATGTTAACTATGCTTTGGGTTCCTGCCTTGCATTTATTGTGACAAGAGTTCTTGCTCTTTCTCCCTCCGACCGGGTTACCTATTGGTTCCACTCATTTATTGTATCCGCAGTGCATTTATGGTGTAAAGGTCCCATTTAATACAAGCTTGAATATCAAATATTGTTGTCTCTTTCATTCTCATTTGTTATCACTGTCATATATAACTTATATCATTAATCACGTTCTTGATAAGGGGTTACTCATCGCTCGATACTAAATGAATTCCAAGAACCCTCCTATTACAAAATTATTTTGGATATAACATAGTGATGGATTTTTAATTTGCATGAGCGGTTATATTTGTTGGATAAATTTGATAATATCTTGTGGAAAATTTTTAAATGTCTCATAATTCTGTCACATGTTGAGAGTGATAACTTATTTAGTGACGCCCAACAAAGTTTTGCGACGGCCGCTGGCCACCTCGCTTGTTAGAATGCGCGAGGTGTTATAGTGGGGCACTCAGCTACCCTATAGACATAACCCTCACAAGAATAACATCTCTCTGAATCATCTCTTAAAGTTCTCATTACAGTTCTTGGGGACATGATCGACCTTGTTGTTCTTATTTTTCTCAAATCTATTTTCATATTTTGATGGATTTTGGAATTTGAGAAATTTCTTGAATTTCTTTATCAACACGGACACATCCTCAGAATGAATGTTAGAGTCATCATCTGAAAGAGTTGTTTCCTCTTTTAAGGCTTTTAAAGCTACATCTTTTTCTTTCATCGCCACATTCTTGAAGGTAAACATGTTAATCTCATAGGTTTGTAAGTCACCTGCAATCCCTTTAAGTTTTTTCTTGTCAAGAGTACCCAAAGAATTCAAAACAATCACCTTTGGATTAAATTTGTCAGGAAACCACCTCAATATTTTATTTATCACTCGGTAGTCGGGAATGTTCTCTCTCAAGTTAAATGAAGAGTTAACTATGTTGAACAATATATCATAGAACTCATCAAAGGTTTCACTCTCCAATATTTTAATCCTTTCAAATAGAGTGGTGAGGTTTTGGAGTTTGGAAGCCTTAGCATCACTAGTTCCTTCATGGGTGAGTTAGAGTATATCCCAAACCTCTTTTAACTCCTCACATGTCATAATACCGTGGAATTCATTCGGGGTGACAGAACAAAAAAAGTATTTAAACCTCAAGATATATTGTGATAATATATGCATAGAATAACTCCATGATTCTACAGGTTTTAAATGAATTGTCTCTCCATCTATCATGATAGCTAAAGACAACCCTTCTACAGATGCTAACCGCACCCACTCATCTATTGCCTTAAGTGTTGACTGCATACGTATTTTTTAGTATGCATAGTTTGGTCCGTTAAACATCGGGGTTCGAAAACCATCAAAACCTCCAAAATCCATTCCTAAAGGCACGGGATCAAAACATAAACATTGAGTATTTTAGATATAATACCAATTTGAGAATGCCCTAATTGTTTTTGCTTAGGTAAGGATGGTTCGAATAAACACTAGTCCAATATTTTTATATTTTTCAAAATTTAAACATTGAAACTTTAAACAAAATTAACCCAATTAAACTTCGCACCAATTTGAAAACTTTCTTGTGGATACCTATTTGACCACATTTTATTTTTTACCCTATAGTATGCATCTAAGGTGACAAGAAGAAAAAATAAAGAAAGCATCCATAAGATGCCAATGTGCAAGGAAAACCAAAAAGGAAAAAACCATACTATGATGCAAAATTATAAAAGATGATAGTAGACTAACACAACGACTCGATCTCCCACAAGCCTTGACGTTCTTCAATCTTTGATCTCTCCTCCACAATGCAACGTAAGAGTCCACCTACACCAGCTACCAAAATAAACGAGTCCACACACATCTCGCTATCCATCGATAAGTCTCATTAACTATCAAACACCGCAAAAATCTCGAACGAGGTCCACCACATGAAATACGTCTCTCCAGATGAAAGAAACAAACTTTGGGGCCCAATTTGAAGATATCAAAGAATATGAATTATGGAACTTGTATATTTAAACATATAGGTTAAAACTTAGGGTTTGGACCTTTTGTAAACAAGTTAGAAATCATTTTTTGCCAAAAACGCTTAAACATTCTGAGTCCAACACGCCTTAAATACTGAATGCACAAAATTCTAGGTGATGAATCATTCGAATGAAAACATAAGTCATTAGAACGATAATTGCACCCTTGTTTGAATGATATCTTAATTTGTTCGAACGAAGTTGTAATCTCCTTTAAACGAGATTCTAACAAGCTACTAACGCGACGTGATATCCTTGGTAAAGGAACCTATTCTGATAACCATTCGATTACCGTTCTAATGGGATTAGAATGTCGTTTGAACGAAACATGAAGTCGTTCAAATGAAATCATAATTTTGTTAAAGCGAGACTGATTCTCGTTCAAAGAAAATATTATTTTTCATTACAAAATAATTAAAATTAGTTCCACACATTTTAAACAAAAATCAACATCCTTAAAAATATTTTCAAAGTCTAATAATTAATATGCATTCATACCTGTGAGATCCTTGATAAACGTGAAGATAAATTTGACACTACACACGGTACAACATATTCAATCTTTGAAGCTTGTCCATTAAGTCTTCATAAAAAAACTTCATAGGCTTATGGGATCAATAACTCAAAGTCTATCATATGACTCAAACTTTTTTCTTGGAATAATACAAATAACATACAAATTTGAATCTATTGGAAATTTTCCTTTCACCACAAGGTAACTACAATAAGGCTGATTTGTCTCTGATGAGCTGGGTGAAGATGAAGTAGAACTCCAAGGCGATCTGATGGGAAATAGTAACCAATAGGGAGACATGTAAAGATAAAGGTAATGCAGTCGAACCTAAGAGGGAAAAAGTATTTTTATTTTTTAGGAAAAAGGATATTTTTTTTTTTTTTGCAAAATAAAGGGGAAAAATGGAGGAAAAGGACCTCAATGTAGTTTTTATTATTAGGTTCCACTTGTGTTATGTTCCACCTAGGTTGAAGGTGAAATGCCAAATATGACCCCAAGTACTAGAGAAAATAAGGTGCGTAATGCAAGACATGGTTCGACTTATTCCTAGATTCACGAATAGGCTTATGTTTTAAAATAATCAAAAGTGTGCAAAATCAGGTCGTAAGACGACTCAAAATATTTACAGAGTTTCGCATTATAACTGGAAATCTAGGTATGAGTATCATTGTATAGACATCTATATGAGGGTTGTGCATGTGATGTTAGAGTAGGAGTTCCCCCCTTTCGCATGACTTTTACAATGTACCTATTGCCTATTAGGGTAATCATTCATCTGTAGGTGTGGATAAATCATTTGATATGCGCTAGTATAAATGAATTATCTTAAGATATACCTTATGGTGATGATATGTGTGATAAAGAATTTTATATACTCGACATATGTGAATTAATTCCTTCTTTATACCTCATGTCATGAGTTTGGTGAAGCGGTATGATGTGAGGGAATCGTTCAATATATCTCGAGGGTATTAGGCTAATGAAAGGTGGTAGCCTATTTCTTTGGTTAACCGTGACCTATAGAACCCATAACCCATCACCAAGCAAATCCCAAGTACATAACAAATATGATGTCAACACATAATGCTCATGAAATGTAGTGACCAAATGCAAGAGTCATAATTAGTATCTTTATGAAAATTATTATGTATGCTAAGAGGAATATGTATAACTACTAAGCATGGATTAAGGAGGAAATACATACAAATGGCATGTGATAAAGAGTTAACTACACAAGTGAAACACATGAATATATACAAATGATATGAATAATGTGAATATATACAAGTGGAATGGAGTTGGGAAACATAGATAACTAAGAGTAAAGAATGAAAGTATATACAAGTATGGGAAAGCATGAAAATATACAATGATGTGAAACAAGTGGCATGCAGCCTGTGAGATATACAAGTGACATAGATCATGTGATATGTACAGGTGATACAAAGAATGAGATATATATAGAGCATCTGATAAATATGGATCACGTGATAAATGATAGAAAAAGTGGGAAATACATGCAATGAAGAAATATGTACGTACATGAGATGGAGATAAATATGCATGGATAGTGTAACATGAGCATGTCATACAGAACATGTGAGCATGAAAGAAAAATGATTATACGAGTGAGAAAATAGATAGACATGTAGAAGATGATATAGGAGAAAGAAAAATAAACCCATGTACATAGAGTTTAGTCCTCAAAAAGTGTCCCCGATAGAGTCACCGTTATTTCCATCTTGGCCCATGGCAGCTCTAGTGCATGCGCGGAGGCGTCATGTGGGGTTCCCTTTTTGAGAGACAAAACGGGGGGGACTATAAAAATGTCCTTCATTAGTGTGTGTGAAATGTGTAGAGATCAAAGACACAAATCTATTTTGATCCAATCAAGCAAAAAAATAGCCATCTCTGATGATAAAGCATAAATGACTACTAGTTCAAGCAAAATCAAACAATATGTGAGCTCGGAGACTCTATTAAGGAATGGGAAGGAGTTAGACACCCATTTTTCCCATTCGGTCTTTCATGGGAAACAATGTTCTCCTTATCCTAAAGTGTATGGACATGTATATAATATGCGAAATGTGCCATGTGTGCTAAATGTACAAAGTGAAAATGTGCAAGTGTGAGTGTGTGTGTGGGATATGAAATCATTATATCCACATCATGGCAAGGATGAGAATGATTCATTCTAAGGATATAAGATAACTAAAAGAATATGAAAATAACTAAAATGTGAGTGGTATCCCGCGAATGTAGCATCACTATAGAAATTGACTTTGTATGATGTGGGATTTCTAAGGAGAAAAAAAATGTAAAGAATCTAAGTAGATGTATGAGATACTAACATGTGTATGTGAATAAAAATGGGATGAATAAAGGAGGACTCGAATCCTAAAATGACTTCGAGAAACCTACGTAGCCAAAAATGGCATCAAAATGCACTTAGTTCGCAAGAAAGATAAGGTGGGGTTAGTCCTAATCTAGACTATATCTCTTATTTTATGAAAAAAGTGTGTAAAATGTGGTGAGATGGTGATAAAAAGTGAGATAACCCTAAATTGAAAACTAAGGTATAAATCCCTTTTTGGGATTTTTGATTTGTAAAGGAGTGATATTAATGATAAAGTAAACAAAAAAAAAACTAAGAATATGTAAAAAAAACATCAAAGTATATGAAATAGGAATTATTCGGCAAAGAGGAATGGAAATAGGTTTGGACCTTCAAGATCTTTGAATTTTGTTTTTAGGACTTCTATAGGTTGATTTTTTAGTGTAATTAGTGGTGGTGGCCAATGGTGAGGTAAGGATGAGTAAACGAATTTGAAAGAACTGTGGTGAGAGTGATATTCTCTAAATTTGAGGAAAGCTTCTGCACTGATTTTGAGGTTGAAATCTCTCTAAAATGAGGTTAGAGTTTCCTGAAATAGGAGAACCTTATTGGAATAAAATGACCAAGATGGAAAAGGGACATGTCGATCGACATGAAATCCTGACCTCTGGGCTTCTAGGGTGGCCAAACTTGTTGGCGAAGGAAACCTCCACCTGCCAGCATGCAGGTGAGGTCACTTGTCGATAGGGAGGTATAAATGGATTTTTGGATAAAAAAATGCAAAACCCAATTCCAATTTTTGCATGTTTGGGGCCATTAGAAAGAGTATTTAGATATCTATGAAGTTTGTTGAGAGAATCCTGGGTTGGAGAGTTGATCAAGGTCAAATAGGACTCTGGGAGCATGCAGATTTTCTCAAGTTAGGATTTGAAAGAGGATCGGGTGTCTAAGACTTTAGGTGATTTTGTTTGGACCTTATGGATAGTGTAGGGGTACTAGAATGAGGTGTCTACAAGGTTGTATTGATAATTTTAACTCTTTAAATTTCAAGTGAAATGATGTTACAATTGCGCAAAATGTGTCAAGTATAGGAAATCATAGTGCAATATCCCTTCAGAGTTATTAATTAATCTTATACAATTAAAATGTGACTTCCAGTACGAACAATAGAATTCCTAGTATTATAAATAATGAAGGATGGATAAGACACGTTTAAAATGAGATAAGAACTACTTAAAGAGTGTTTGAAATGGATTGTTTCAAACAATTTTTCAAAATAGTTACAATTTTGATAAAATTTTCCACCCCAAACAAAAGTGAACATCGCTCCTGATGTTAAAACCATATGTTAAATTTGAAGCACAAGGTATAAAAGATATTATCATAATCAACCACTAATGAAAGTGTACTGCAAGACGTACCCAATGTGAAATTTGGATGAAAATGTTATGATGCAAATTGCATAAGTCTAAAATTAAATGTAAAGCATCAGAAGAAGTATATAACACCACTCCCATATACAATTAGACTCATACTTAACAAGGAATAATGGGCTGCATCCGCGTAATGGTAAGTTTAATGTATTTAACTAAACATAAAGTTACTCATTCTAATAAAAATATAAAAGATACAAGGAAAGGGTGGAAGAGTGAGGGTGATGTAAACCGCCATAAACATGACTAAAAAGTAAATCTTGGAAAATCAGATTAACAAGCCCAATGCACTTGTAAGGAAAAGTTATTAACATGGTGAAGGGTATCGGTTGACGAAGGGAGTGAAATGGTAAAGCTATCAAGTTAATGAGGTAGAATGATGGCATTTAGGCATATCTCACACGCCTCATTGAGCATGAAAATGAGGGATATAATGGCCTTATAAGCATGGTGCTCAATCTGGGTATTGTGGTGGAATAGTTTGGCAATGGTGATAGGATCGACATAAAGACAATCCCTTGAACATTTTAATAAATGGATGATGATAATGGTCACATCATGAGACATTAATGAGCCGGTGATAAGTAAAATAAGAATATCAGGTGAGTTATATGAGAGATAGAACAAGCTCTATATAACATGATGTGGGAGTGTCACCATAAGAATTCTATAGGATGATAAAATGGAGGATGATCACATGAAATGTCTCCTAGATATTTAGGGTAGATGGGGGTTCATGTGAGGACCTAAATACATAGACAGGAAGAGGTGAGGTATAATATCAAGGTCCAAACAATGTGCTAGTTTGGGTGGGACAATGGGCAGGGGAAGATGATCCAACTCGAGAGTAGAGGACACCTTTAGAGGGAACATGGTACTAAAGGATTGAGATATCAATGTATCCACCCATATGTCACTGTCTATGGTTGTGGAAGAGTCTAGAGAGGCATTAAGATTCAGTATGTATGAATCAACATCAGTATCAGACTCAGAGTGAACCAAGAGTTATTGGATTGTACCCATATCAATATAAGTAGAAAAAATATCGATTTGAATCTTGTTTCATTGGTTAGAACTCATAGACGGAGCTAACTTATAAGGAAATAGTGCCTTAGGGACAACCACAATGGACTCAAGAGGTGTATACGTAGACATATTATCGAACTTGGTGGGTGGAGGAACCTAAAAATTGGGTTCTTTGGAATCAAAGGGGATGTGAACCTCATATGAGGGTTATTTGGTAATACAATGGTAAGGAATCTGAACCTCAATGTTAGGTTCTTTTGGAATTTTAGGTTAGTAATTTTGAACCTCAATGTGGGGTTGTATGGATCAATGTCATAATATTTGGTCATGTCAACATATTTTTCAACTTAGGTTCTGAACCATGGCGTGGTATAAACTTCCATATTCACGTGGTAATAAGGTTTGCCACACTTAAAACCGATATCAGAATACGACTCATTGTCATCTACCACGGGTTAAGCAGTAGTTTGAATCGAGTGGATATCTTGCTCTTGTTCAGATGCAAGTTGATTAAAGCATTACTCAAGTTGCTGAAGGGCTTGGTTTTTATCCCAAGTGGATTTTTATTATTTGATGATGAATTTTTATACAATAATTTCGAGAGAGGATGTGGATGGTGGCAGTGAAGTGGTGTAGGGGGTGACGACAGCACCAACTCACTATTCACACTAGGAGAGAATACCCATAAAAATCATGTCGGATGGTGTCAAGTTGTTGGATATGAACCTCCGTAAGAGACAAAATGTTGATGAATTGGGTAAGTGTAGTGAGAATAGTAATCAAGGAATGGTGAACATGATTTCCATAACAACAGTTGGTGATAAGCACCCAAAAGTATCTATTTTATACCCCGAATAGATGCATTTTAGTCGCTCATTTTAAAAAAAAATGGCCTTATGTTCGTATTTTATCATTTTGCAGGTCAATATGTTGTCGCGGTACAAATTGTGCTAAATCGGCATAATTGCAACATAATAGCGGTCAAAAGCATGAAACAAAGAAATAAAAGCACCGAGAAGTCTGAAGTCCTATTTGAGCTTTTCGAGATCATTTTCGATGTTTCGAACCCTATCCCTGAACCAAACCTAAGCCTACACCGAGACCATACCATTCCCCGATTCCCTGTGAGTGTCTAGTTAGTACTTTTATCAATTTTTAGATTTTTTATTTTGAGTCAGTTTTATTTTTAGGATTTATTTTAAATTTATTTAGAATTTTTAGGATTTATTTTCTATTTTTATATTTTTTTATTTAGTGTAGTTTTACTTTGATTTTGATTTTTTAGTCTTTAGACTTTATTTTATTTTATTTTAATAGGATTAGTTTTTAGGAAGTTAGTTTTAGTTTTATTAGATTTTACATTTTTTTAGGACTTTAGTTTTTATTTTTTTTATTCGATTTTTAGTTTTTATTTATTTTTTACTTTATTATTTGAATTTTTTTTATATATAGATTAGGATTTTTTATTGTAGATTTTAATTTTTAGTTTATTAGTATTATTTTTTAGTTAGATAGTGTTTTTTTTAGGATACAAACACACACACATATATCCTATACCCCTACACTCATATACGCACTAATCCTCCCTAACCCACACCCTTCCCACGTACACCCTCACACATCAAAACACCCCACTTTATCTTCCTCACCAACATCTTCTCTCTCATCCGCCATAACCATCAATAACTAAACCCAAAATGCCCCACCTCAAAACCATCCCTTCCCAATCAGTTGAAACCCGACCTACCACCTATACCAAATGACCCACCATGCCGAACTTAAACCCAAAAATTGAAACACCGAACTGAGTTCTAAACCGCAACCCAACCATCCATGGTGGGTCGCCCAATCTCTTATTCCATCCAGTAACCCAATTCAACGAATCAAGACCAAACTCCATACCCGGTAACAACCTGAACCCATACACCTACCACAACAAACCCACATCGCGGCGTATTCCTAACAATCCCCACCGGAATCTATCTCCGCACACCTACTGCGACACACAAATCGGAGTTGTCCAACCATATTTCAACCCAAATCAATATCCGACCCGCTTGAAAAACCACTTCCATACCAAATCCAAGCTCCAACCTTATCTCTCCCACAAAAGTAGGTACAATACCCATGTGCCAATTCCAAACCAAATGTCTAGGTGAATTAAAATCCTTCCAAAATTTCTTTTGAGTGGGCGAAATAAATTCCTAAAATCTCTCCCAAATAAAACCAATCGTGGGTTATAAAAAAATGGTGGCATCTCATATTAGGAGGACTATCACGTAGGAAAGGATGCATAAGAGATAAGTCATGTATATTATGTACAAACTAGGATCATAAAAGTATTAAAAAAAATACAAAAAAAAATTGTGTGGTTTAGAATAATTTTTAGGTTTTTTTTAGTCTTGTTGGTGTAATCAAGTGTTGAAATTTGTGTAGAAGATTGGATGAATGTCGAGACGCGTTTCAAGAACATGATTCGACAGGAAAAATTGCGTACTATATTTCTTCCTCTTGTTTCATTTTACATTATTCTTGACATATATTTCATTATTGTGTTATGTTCTGATATGAGAATGTTAGGCTAGACACCCTTTTCAAGGGGTGGGATGCACTACGTAGGATATTAAATTAATTGATTAATTTCATTAATGCTATATTTCTAGGTTGATTAATTTAGAATTGTCACAAATTAATTTATGTAACGAGAGCTAGTAAATTAATTTGAAAAATTAATGTTTGATTTTGGGAATCAAACTAGATATAGGTTTTGCCTAAAATTAAATATTAATTTAGTGTTGAAATTAGAGAATTGACACAATTTTTATTAAATTGATCCTAGCAGGTAATTTTCTTGAAAATAGTATAATTCTTAATTTTTCATTGTGTGGCATTTTTAAATTAGTTTTCTGAAAAAGATACTATTAAATTTATAATTGTAACGAGAGTTAGATTATCAATTTAATACTATCTCGAAATATTTCAAATTAATAAATTGAGAAATTAAAATAATTGATAACGCGGTGTACTCCCATCTCTTAACCTTCTCAGATTTATTACACTCGGTTACACAATATTTTTTGTTATTTAGTCATTTCATATTTTTAGCCTTTATTAGTTAATTCTCCTTTGAAATTGTTTTAAAAAATATATAAAAATAAAAAATATTTAAAATAAATAAATTGATTGCAAGTGTTCATGTCAATTGTTTCACCTTGAAAGTTGGATTGATACCCGTACTTACCGCAATACAAGTTGTTTTGGCAAGTTTCGTAGGTAATTGAAGGGAATTTTTATATTGGCTATTGAAGACAACAACCACACGTAAAAAGCATCTTGTCAAATGGCGTCGTTGCCGCTTTCTTGACGTGGAGACAAAGTTGAAGACTTGTAATTTTTTCATTATTTTTTAGTGTAGTTCTTCCTTCTTCTCCCTCCTCCTTAGACTGGTGTAACACCCCGCTTAAAATAATAATGGTTGGCCAGCCCTATACTATATTAAATCAGGAATTTCAGATGGTCCAGTCTCAACATCAACTGTCGGTACTATATAATATAGGACTAAATACCCGATATCATATAAGCGAGATGTTAAAATAAATTAAAACATGCAACAACTAACAAACCAACACCATAAAACTACGAATAAATAGGAGAAAGATGCAAGAAAGAGCTATGACAAACGAAATGCTATAATAAAATGATATAATCAACTACAGCAGAATGTGATACAAAAAGTAGACCCGAATAAGCTGTCGGGTCACAACGAATACAATAACTGGAATGGAATAAGTATAAACATCTATAAATATCCCTTGGGTACAAACCCGATATACAACATGAATCCTACCTAGAATTTTAAAAGTAGGAGGCGACTACCAGATACATCCCGCAACAGTCCGCACCTGTCACGGCTCCCAAGACTCTGGATAGGAAGTCATCCGGCATCCATGCGGTAGGATACCTGTAATAATATATATATATATATATATACAGGCAGGAGAGAAAAGTTAACGGGTCAGAGCCCGAGTTGGGGAAATATTTAGCAAGTGTGTTAACCGTGCATAATAAATATCGGTGCATTTATTTCATAATTAAAGTGGAACGGCACTCTCGTGGAACCCCAACTCACCTCTCATCTAAAGACGCGCACCTATCCGCGTCCTCAATTTTTATTAGTTAAATTACCCCTATTTTATTAGGACAACCTAACTTATCATAGGCCTAGCCTATACCCACGAGATCTACCTTCCTATCATACCCCAAGAATCCACCCCCCTTTAACCACAGATAAGTATTTATTTTCAATCATATGTGCCTTATTAGGCTTAGTGGATTCCGGTTTATACTTTAACCATTTAAAATTTAATAAGTTACCCACTATGCATTTGGGTTGAAACATATAATTTAAATTTCTAATTAATAAGCATGAAAAATCATTTTTGACACAACTTCCCTCCAATTTAAACGCTGCGCTGCGTTTCGTGCGTGGGGTGTCTCGCAGAGCGAAATCCATACAAGGAACCACCCCGTTACACTAATCCATGTCAACGTCGATCCTGGAGATCCATTATGCCACACATAAATATCGACAAAACTTCTCTCTACTCTCAACAATGTACTACATTTCGTGCGTGGGGTGTCTCGCAAAGCGAAATCCAAACAAGGAACCGCCCCGTTACACTACTCTTTGACAATGTCGATCATAGAGATCCATAATGCTGTACATACCATAACTGGCAGAACTTTCCTCTAATTTCAACACTGCACTGTGTTTCATGCGTGGGGTGTCTCACAAAGCGAAATCCAAACAAGGAACCACCCCGTTACACTACTCCTTGACAATGTCGATCCTAGAGATCCATAATGCCATATATACAATATAATACTACCACTATTACCAAAACTCCAATAATATCCTTGGGATGATGTAACTGAAATATTCCTTAAATGCGATACATCAACCCCCATCAATCTAGTACACCATAATCATCCAAGATGTACTCCACAAAGATTCTATATCCTTTCATCTATAGGATATGTATATATATAAATATATATATATATATATATATATATATATATATATATATATATATATATATAGGTATTTAATCTAACCATATATATACTCACACCATCATCCAATCCCATGACCATGTATACATACCATATATGATGTATAAAGGCCATGCACAAATAAATACCCGGCTATATATAGCGTCGATAAACTGCATCAATGCTATCATCTTCCCAGTGCCCGGCTCACGTAGCAATACTGGGGCCACCATGGTGGGACTAAACGACACCCATCTCGTGGTAACTCACACACACGACGTCCCGGGAAGCGGTCATAGCTCCAAACCGGCAATGAGATGAAACATACCCACACATACTCATCCCAAAAATATATAAAAATGTAAATCACATAATAACACACGGGACGACTATGACCTGGGGAATATCCACACCCTGCTTTTCTAGCCAAGATGCTCACCCTCTACACGCACAACTTCCCAATGATAGCATGAGCGGGGTATGCTTAAACAAATAGGTGTATATATCATTCACATGCATAATATATATACATACATATGATCCAATCATATGATCCAATAATAAACCATCATATCCGCTTTAAATATCCATACCATGTATTTCCACAACATAAATATATCCATATATTTATATGCATACAGATATATATATATACACACATATCCACATATCCATATATCTATATATAAACTAGTTCTCATTCATATATATAAGGTATACAAACCCGACTATAAGTATGCATAAATCCTCAATATACAAGCCGTCACCACAAACTCATATCATTTACCTTGATATGTGAATACAATCCCTCACTTGAAACATATTCAATCATTTTTCCTATGATGAATAGTTTCCCAAAACCATATGTATATATCTATACATATATATATTCAACATTAGGGTTATCACCCAAGAGTTTGTGTAGGAATCCATCAGTACACATTTCACCTCTAAATGTGAAAGTACATAATTTCCTTTTGTACTATTTAACCATAGGCATACACATGACTGAATACTCTAAAACCTCAATTTATTCCAACCTCGTTTCAAGTATTGGAATCTCAATGATTATTTCACCACAATTTTGTGTAAACTATCCTTACTTGAATTTGTGCTACCGCTTATTCTAATCGCTAGTATGATACCAAGCCGTTCCCAATTTTACCTATGGTTGAATTTATTTTATGAACCCTTACTCCTATCGGGTTATCATTTGTTCCTTAGTCTAAATATTTCTAAGGATAGGAGACCCCTCACTCTTAAAGAGTATGCGACCACTCTCTTCCATTTGGCCCCAAATTATAACTTAACAATATCCTATTCTTATAAGGAGTTGACATAGATGTCGGCGTATAAATTTCACAACATACATGAACATATTCTTCTCCAATTATTCCAAGAAGTCCCCATTATCATATACTAAGTGAAAGACCCCCTATAAGTCTCCAAACGATATCTCTTACTACATAAGAGAAATCCCCAAATCAATAAACCCATCCAACAAGGGCTAGAAGTCCTCCTAGATAAACCCCATAAGACAACCCTCAAGGAAGCCCCTAATAATAAACTCCAAAAGAAAAAGGGATAAAAGAACTCCAAACTTGGGCTAAAAATAGGGGACCGGTCGACCGGTCCCAGACCCCCGGTCGACCGGTCCCAGACCCCCGGTCGACCGCGGGTCCAAATTTTGCCTACGAAGAAATGTAGTAGGCTTTTCCCTTAAGGCGTGGTCGATCGGTCCCTACACCGCCGTCGACCGGCCATACCAGATATTCTGGACGATTTCCCCTTTCTCATCAAACCACGAAATTAATACCCTAAAACTTTCATTCTAATCCCCAAACTTTCATCAAATCTTGATGTTAAGCCCATTAATCAACCCAAAGTTGATCCCAACCCTTTCTAATCCATTAAATCCATATTTACACATTGATTTCAAAATTTAACATAAAAATCTAGGTTTTTATGTTAATACCCAAAAATCCATTTCTTTAACCCACAAATTATGAAATGAAATACACAAATAGATATTTAGCAAGATTAAACACTTGCCTCAGATTTGTAGAGGTTGGATCGTCCTTGATGTCGCGGTTTTGGGCCGGAAACTCCAAGCTTTCTTCCTCTCTCTCTTCTTTTCTTCTTCTTTCTCTCTTCTTTCTCCCTCTAGGGCTTTTTCTCTCTTTCTCCCAAATGAGAAATGGCTTCATCCGTAAGCCTCATAAACCTTTAAAACAAAATCCCAATTTTAAATGTTAATACACACTTTAAATGACTCGTTTACTCTAATTCGAGTCAAACTAACTTAAAAATATTCCGGAGCGGAAATAAAACCCAATGACAGTCATTTTGACTATCTCAACCCTTACGGGATCAATGGTACCCTTAAAATCATCATCCGGAATACTTCAAAATGTCCTCTATTTTTGTACTTAAATTCCCAATTTTTGAACTCTCCAATTTAATTAAATTTTTATTTTCCCAAAATTTAATTTCTCGGTCTCAAAAGTCTTGGGGTGTTACAATCTTCCCCCCTTACAAAAATTTCGTCCGCAAAATTTAAGATATGCATAGGACCTCAATATCATCTAGTCCTTACAATAACCTTTAGGTTCACTATACCGATCCTTCCTAGTTCTCACGTCGAACCATATAAATTTAAAATCAACTAGCTACCCAGGGCACCCATACACCCCGTAACCGAGTTTCCACTCGTAGAATTACAATCAGGCCCCATTAGCCTCAAATCTTAACATAACTATCACCAATATAATCTATAATAACATATTAAATATATAAAAGTTTGAAAACTCCCAACGGTTGAACTCTCCTCAATTCCTGATGCTAGCTATCTTCGTGCGGGGGAGGTCTCGCAAGCGAAATCCAAACAAGGAACCCTCCCAATACACTACTCTGTAGCTAGATCGGGAATTGAGATTAGTTGAACCAGGGCTAAAGTTTTATGAAAGATTTTCATATATTAGATATTGTCTGAAGGCCTATATAACAATATAATATAAATAAATTCCGCGTCTTCCGACACGCCAACAAACACCTTATGTTTAGGACACAAGGTCTCAACAAATGCAACACTATAACCAATACCTAGTTCTCAAAACTAGCACATCTATGAGCTCAATTATCCGCTCAACATACACCTACTAAACTTGAACTTCTCAAGTATATAAATTTTTTCTTCTACATCACATCAACACCTTTCCACGAAATAAATTCTCCCCTCATTGGAACACCGCAATTACACGCCCTAACCCATCCATAAGACGAATAACCACTACTTAACAAACCTTAACATTCCAAACCTCCGGAATTCAATATTATAACTCTCGACGTTCCCGATATCGCACAAAGCATGACTTAAACCCAAAGAAAGGTATTCTACCTTGTACTTCCATAATCTAATGGTTTCACCTCATCTAAGGATCTCAGTTCAAGACCCTCTACTTCTTCCAGGACGATCATTACTCCTAAACCTATCTCTCTGCAAGAGAAACATTTTTCCCAAAATCCTTCCTAACCATTTTGAAGGATAAAACATGATGGAGACAACCGAAAACTCCCTCAGTCCTACACAACGAACTGATTCTCTAAATGCATTCTCCCTCATCCTAGAAGGCGATACTCTCGATATTGGGACAACTCCATGCCTCACATCAGGGAAAAGTCACCAACACCAGGCTTCCTAACAAAGGTTAACGGGTTTCTCAACCTAAACCTCCCAAAGACTACACTATATTTCTCTCCTCAGACTTATTTTACTAAGTCCAAGGTTCGCCATTCAAGTAAATTTTCCTTTCTTACTCAACTGTCGATAAATCACCTCACACCACTACGAGAAATCTCCTCAAAATCTCCTCCGAAATCGGGGAAAACAAATACCCCCGATTAAAGCATACCCAAAATATGCTATGGGTATTGTACTTCTAATCTTATTCTTTCCTAGACGACAAAATCTAGGCGACGTCTGAAACGAAACAAGAGCAACTGTTATCACAACGTCAATCAAGTGAATGTACTTCACAGAAGAAAACAACGCAGTGAACACAACAATCATATTTGTAGGGCTTTATGTCAAGAACGTTAACGGAAGAATGTAGAAAACTCGCACAGATCCTAAGGACTCTAGAACCTGATGCTCTGATACCATCTGTAACACCCCGCTTAAAATAATAACGGGTGGCCATCCCTATACTATATTAAATCAGGAATTTCATATGGTCCAGTCTCAACATCAACTGTCGGTACTATATAATATAGGACTAACTACCCGATATCATATAAGCGAGATGTTAAAATAAATTAAAACATGCAACAACTAACAAACCAACACCATAAAACTACTAATAAATAGGAGAAAGATGCAAGAAAGAGCTATGATAAACGAAATGCTATAATAAAATGATATAATCAACTACAGCAGAATGTGATACAAAAAGTAGACCCGAATAAGCTGTCCGGTCACAGCGAATACAATAACTGGAATGGAATAAGTATAAACATCTATAAATATCCCTTGGGTACAAACCCGATATACAACATGAATCCTACCTAGAATTTTAAAAGTAGGAGGCGACTACCAGATACATCCCGCAACAGTCCGCACCTGTCACGGCTCCCAAGACTCTGGATAGGAAGTCATCCGGCATCCATGCGGTAGGATACCTGTAATAATATATATATATATATACAGGCAGGAGAGAAAAGTTAACGGGTCAGAGCCCGAGTTGGGGAAATATTTAGCAAGTGTGTTAACCGTGCATAATAAATATCGGTGCATTTATTTCATAATTAAAGTGGAACGGCACTCTCGTGGAACCCCAACTCACCTCTCATCTAAAGACGCGCACCTATCCGCGTCCTCAATTTTTATTAGTTAAATTACCCCCATTTTATTAGGACAACCTAACTTATCATAGGCCTAGCCTATACCCACGAGATCTACCTTCCTATCATACCCCAAGAATCCACCCCCCTTTAACCACAGATAAGTATTTATTTTCAATCATATGTGCCTTATTAGGCTTAGTGGATTCCGGTTTATACTTTAACCATTTAAAATTTAATAAGTTACCCACTATGCATTTGGGTTGAAACATATAATTTAAATTTCTAATTAATAAGCATGAAAAATCATTATTGACACAACTTCCCTCCAATTTAAATGCTGTGCTGTGTTTCGTGCGTGGGGTGTCTCGCAGAGCGAAATCCATACAAGGAACCACCCCGTTACACTACTCCATGTCAACGTCGATCCTGGAGATCCATTATGCCACACATAAATATCGACAGAACTTCTCTCTACTCTAAACAATGTACTACATTTCGTGCGTGGGGTGTCTCGCAAAGCGAAATCCAAACAAGGAACCGCCCCGTTACACTACTCTTTGACAATGTCGATCATAGAGATCCATAATGCCGTACATACCATAACTGGCAGAACTTTCCTCTAATTTCAACACTGCACTGTGTTTCATGCGTGGGGTGTCTCACAAAGCGAAATCTAAACAAGGAACCACCCCGTTACACTACTCCTTGACAATGTCGATCCTAGAGATCCATAATGCCATATATACAATATAATACTACCACTATTACCAAAACTCCAATAATATCCTTGGGATGATGTAACCGAAATATTCCTTAAATGCGATACATCAACCCCCATCAATCTAGTACACCATAATCATCCAAGATGTACTCCACAAAGATTCTATATCCTTTCATCTATAGGATATGTATATATATATAAATATATATATATATATAGGTATTTTTTCTAACCATATATATATTCACACCATCATCCAATCCCATGACCATGTATACATACCATATATGATGTACAAAGGCCATGCACAAATAAATACCCGGCTATATATAGCGCCGATAAACTGCATCAATGCTATCATCTTCCCAGTGCCCGGCTCACGTAGCAATACATGGGCCACCATGGTGGGACTAAACGACACCCATCTCGTGGTAACTCACACACATGACGTCCCGGGAAGCGGTCATAGCTCCAAACTGGCAATGAGACGAAACATACCCACCACGTCTCATCCCAAAAATATATAAAAATGTAAATCACATAATAACGCATGGGACGACTATGACCTGGGGAATATCCACACCCTGCTTTTCTAGCCAGGATGCTCACCCTCTACACGCACAACTTCCCAATGATAGCATGAGCGGGGTATGCTAAAACAAATAGGTATATATATCATTCACATGCATAATATATATACATACATATGATCCAATCATATGATCCAATAATAAACCATAATATCCGGTTTAAATATCCATACCATGTATGTCCACAACATAAATATATCCATATATTTATATGCATACAGATATATATATATATATATATATATATATATATATATACATACATATTCACATATCCATATATCCATATATAAACTAGTTATCATTCATATATATATAAGGTATACAAACCCGGCTATAAGTATGCATAAATCCTCAATATACAAGCCGTCACCACAAACTCATATCATTTACCTTGATATGTGAATACAATCCTTCACTTGAAACATATTCAATCATTTTTCCTATGATGAATAGTCTCCCAAAACCATATGTATATATTTATACATATATATATTCAACATTAGGGTTATCACCCAAGAGTTTGTGTAGGAATCCATCAGTACACATTTCACCTCTAAATGTGAAAGTACATAATTTCCTTTAGTACTATTTAACCATAGGCATACACATGACTTAATAGTCTAAAACCTCTATTTATTCCAACCTCATTTCAAGTATTGGAATCTCAATGATTATTTCACCACAATTTCGTGTAAACTATCCTAACTAGAATTTGTTCTACCGCTTATTCTAATCGCTAGTACGATACCAAGCCGTTCCCAATTTTACCTATGGTTGAACTTATTTTATGAACCCTTACTCCTATCAGGTTATCATTTGTTCCTTAGTCTAAACATTTCTAAGGATAGGATACCCCTCACTCTTAACGTGTATGCGACTACACTCTTCCATTTGGCCCCAAATTGTAACTTAACAATAGCCTATCCTTATAAGGAGTTGACATAGATGTCGGCCTAGAAATTTCACAACATACATGAACATATTCTTCTCCAATTATTCCAAGAAGTCCCCACTATCATATACTAAGTGAAAGACCCCCTATAAGTCTCCAAAGGATATCTCTTACTACATAAGAGAAAGGCCCAAATCAATAAACCCATCCAATAAGGGCTAGAAGTCCTCCTAGATAAACCCCATAAGACAACCCTCAAGGAAGCCCCTAATAATAAACTCCAAAAGAAAAAGGGATAAAAGAACTCCAAACTTGGGCTAAAAACAGGGGACCGATCGACCGGTCCCAGACCCCCGGTCGACCGCGGGTCCAAATTTTGCCTACGAAGAAATGCAATAGGCTTTTCCCTTAAGGCACGGTCGACCGGTCCCTAGACCGCAGTCGACCAGCCATACCAGATATTCTGGCCGATTTCCCCTTTCTCATCAAACCACGAAATTAATACCCTAAAACTTTCATTCTAATCCCCAAACTTTCATCAAATCTTGATGTTAAGCCCATTAATTAACCCAAAGTTGATCCCAACCATTTCTAATCCATTAAATCCATATTTACACATTGATTTCAAGATTTAACCTAAAAATCTAGGGTTTGATGTTAATACCCAAAAATCCATTTCTTTAACCCACAAATTATGAAATGAAATTCAGAAATAGCTATTTAGCAAGATTAAACACTTGCCTCATATTTGTAGAGGTTGGATCGTCCTTGATGTCGCGGTTTTGGGCCGGAAACTCCAAGCTTTCTTCCCCTCTCTCTTCTTTTCTTCTCCTTTCTCTCTTCTTTCTCCCTCTAGGGCTTTTTCTCTCTTTCTCCCAAATGAGAAATGGCTTCATCCGTAATCCTCATAAACCTTTAAAACAAAATCCCAATTTTAAATGTTAATACACACTTTAAATGACTCGTTTACTCTAGTTCGAGTCAAACTAACTTAACAATATTCCGGAGCCGAAATAAAACCCAATGACAGTCATTTTGACTATCTCGACCCTTCCGGGATCAATGGTACCCTTAAAATCATCATCCGGAATACTTCAAAATGTCCTCTATTTTTGGACTTAAATTCCCAATTTTAGAATTCTCCAATTTAATTAAATTTTTATTTTCCCAAAATTTAATTTCTTAGTCTCAAAAGTCTTGGGGTGTTACAACTGGTTGTATAGGATTTTTGAAGATTTGTATTTATTTGGGTGCATTTTGACGCCGTTTATTTGTAATAATTATTCATCACAATAAAAAAGCAAAAAGGGAAACTAGACAAGGTATATAGAGGGCATCCAACTGCGAGGATTTTTTAAGCCGCTCTACTTTGGGTCGGTAGGACATCCGGGGACGACTGAAGTTAGGCGAGCTTCCCCCCGGTTGACTAAACTCAATCTTCACCCCACGTGTGTAAAAACCATGGGAGGTAAATTTCTTTATCACTCGCGAATATCCTGCAAGCGAATTCATTTTTATGTGATTAATAGCTCTTGTGTGCTTTTAATTTTGCATCACATTTAAATTAAATGGTTTGATGAATTAATCTACCTAAGACCAAGACCCGATTATTGCAACGATTTGGAATTTCATCACCCACTCAATCACTTATCCATTTGCTTGTTACACGTGCTATCACTTAAATTAAAATCAATCAACTAGATAGCCCATTAGGATCAGTGTTCATTAGGACCCTTTTGGACCCAAACAATTGAAGGATACTCTAATGAGTCCTTTCCACCCCTGAAAACCTTCAATCGACTTTCTTATGACTTTTGTTTAGGGAAACTGGGTTTTAAATGAGGCCCCCCAGTAAAACGGGTTTGTGCTTCCCCCAATGTGGTACCGGATGGTCGATCGTTGTAGTAGCTAGTGTGGTGGGACTTAACTAGTAAGCCTCTTGTCCTCTTGGGAAGAAAGTAGGAGCACAATTTTTTTTAAATACGACGTACGACTCCGTGTTTTTCTCGCCCGTGGATTAATTTAAAATTTGATTACCCTATCACTTAATTGAAGATAATATTTGGCTATGTGCTCATTAGAATTTTTACTTTTCTCGTACGTGTTTAATTCATCCCTTTTAGTAGTCGGTTTTCTGCTCCTTCCTTTTGAGTTTCAAAAAGAGTCCATTATCTCCCCTTTTTTGAAAAAGCCCAAAAATAATCTCCTCATTTTTTAAAAAAATATTTCCAAAAATCCCCAAAATATTTTTTCTTTTTTTCCATATTCCAAATGCCAAAAAGATTTTCCTTTTCTTAGTTTCAAAAATCGCAAGAATATTTTCTTTTCTTTTGAAAAGTATTTAAAAATCCAAAAATATTCCTCTCGTCATAGCTGAAGAACGTCCTTTACAGGAATACTTTAGCCATTTACCATTCTCTCGAAGATTTTTTGACGAGGAGCCCGAATCGCACCTCCATACATTACTTCATGGATTTAACTCTCAAACACCCACCATTGATACTCATGTGTCATCCACACACACATCTCATCTTCCACCGCCTTCGATGATGAGTGTCAACCCATCCCATGCTTCGTTGTACACACACTGCTTTCTGGTTGATCACTTGTCCCACGAGTGTCCATTTATTTTCACTCCATCTGAACCCACCATGGTCCAAGTGTTTCCATTTCACACTATTTTGGAACCACCCTCGGCGTCTTGTCATGACATATATAATGTAGAGGGGTATGGGAACCTAAGCTATTCATGGAGTCCTGATCACCCTTCCATGCAATATGAATCCCAATTCCATGTTGTGGATCCTTACGATTTTCAATAGTCCTCATCGCAACCTCGTGCACCTCATTCCTATCAGTCTCCTTATTATGCTCATCATGCTAATAAACCTTTTGTCTCTTACAGAGAATCTCCTATCGTGTATGATGAACTTGACCCCACTCCCCACACTTCATATGAACAACCGCCACCCGCTGATATTTCACCACCACCTTGCACATCCGCTCTTGAGAGATTCTTGCGCAAAATCTTCCTCGAACATGATCACACTCTTAAATCTCAAAATGAAGCCCTTCAATGACTTGAACAAAGGTTACATGAATTTGAGTGTGAGAGAGAGTCGGGTTTCACCCCAAGTCAACCCGTTGTTTCTCCCATGTGGATTGATGATGAGTCGACTTCTGACACGGATTTTAAGTGTGACAAACCCTATCATCATGAGAATCTTAAAGTTTAGACCACCTCGTGGTCTGGGCCTCAAGTTGCGAATTGTGTTAACATATCCTTTGACTATGAGACTGATCCCACACCACCCTATCCTTTCGAACCCACCATTGAGGTTTGCCTTTCCCCTTCCAAAGAATCCTTATTTATGCCCGAGCCTACACCTTTTGATCCCTTCCTGTGTGTTCCTGTGGAACAAATTCCTTATAGGTTAGCTCCGGTGAGTGCCTACCATTGTCCTGAGATTGCATCTGAGTTGGTTCCTACCTCTCCAAATATGGATCATGTACCACCATGTTTGGCTTCCTTTGAGTCATATATTCATGTTGATTCTTCCTTCTCGACTCTGGATACCCCGTTTGATTTTTCCACCACCACGGATGATGACACGTTGGTAGAGAAGTTGACCACTCCATCTTTAGACACCACACTCCCTTATGAGTATTCCTTCCCTCCTCCCGACGAGTATGTGTCCCCTACACTTGAGTTAGATCATCTTCCCCCACCCTTTGTCCCACCCGATCCAGCCATTGTCCCTCCTCACCCACCACTTGGTTTGGGCCTTGCTCTTGCACTTCACATGTTTCCATCTATGCATTTAGATCCTTACCTACACCCACCCTCCACCCTAGTTCCCTATGATCCCACTCCTGTATTTTTCTTCCACCCCGATATTTATCAGAGTATTTGTGCTACTCTACTCTTTCGTGACACCGAGATTGCTCTTTCAATCCCACCATTCTCATGTCGTAGTGATTTTATTTTTGCCAGCTCATTGACGTGTCATGACTCGACCATTATCATCGTCCATTTATAGAACGGTTGTGTGATTTATATAAACCTCACCCCATACCACTTTTCAAACCTTTTCGCCTTCCTCACCAACTTGAGCACCATTCTTATAGGGCCCTTATTGCCCTCACCTTTCGGCTCAATAAGGTCCGTGACCGATGCTTGTTTACCCTTACCCTTCTTCCATATACCTTTCGAGCCACCCACCCTTGGTCCATTGATGCATTGCATCGAGATGTGCGTTGCCTTACAAATGCATTGAACCTTGTAGACATTATTTAACAAGACTGGAGCTTCAGTCTTGTTTGGGGGTGATTCTCATCACCCAATTTTTCCCACATTTACATAGATCTTATCTTTAGGGTGATATTTGTTCGGTCTGGCTGGAGAAGGTAAACTTAGCTCTATTGGGAGGCAGCCCTTCGTTCATTATTTTCGAGTATGAGTCTTATTCTGTTTGGGGGTTGTGTTACACATCACCCAATCATTTTCACATGCTTTATCGACTTGCGCATATTTGTGTCGCATATGTTCCTCAGGTTTCCTCTTTTCTCCATTATGCGGTTCATTTTCATTAGCAGTTCTTTATGGTAATATATTTCCTACCTTGTGCTTCTCAATTTTGTATATATAGTTTTAAACATCAAGGGCAGTGTTCTTTTTTGTTTGGGGGTAGGAAATTTATCAAAATCGTATCTCTTTAAAAAAAAAATCAGAAAAAAGTGAATTTAAACTTTTTTTGCAGTTAAAAATATTTTTTATGACTTGAATTGTCTATCATCCCTCTTTTAGAAATCTCGAAATACCCGTGTTCTACCCTAAAATATGCATTTTACCATCAATTAATTAATACCTCTTAAAGCTTATTTGCACTATGAATTCCTAAACTCAACAATTTTCACTATCATGTTTACAATCAAAAGTTGAAGAGTAATTATATTCTCAAGAAAGCCTTAAAAGATCACTAGTGATGACTTAAACCCGTGAGATTTAAGGTTTTCACCTTTTTGAGGGTTTTTACGAATATCCGTGTCACAAGTTGACTCAACTTTCTTTGGATACCGCACTTAGTCATTGCATGGTCTCATTATTTTTTTCAAATTTGGCTTAATCACTGAGAATGACATCATCTTCGAGTTATAAGAAACATGTGTCTTGTAGTTTGTCCCGAGAAATAAATTGATTTTATTATACACTTACCATTTTTACCCTTCACTCCACCTATTAACATTCCATGTTTTCCTTACACATATATGTCTCAGATATGATCCATATGTCATTTCCCATCATTACCATCATTTTTGAGAAAAAGAGTGTTTGAAATTATCAATGTAAATTGTCTTCATTTTCATTATGAAAAGAAAAATGTATTGAAATATAAAAAGAAAAAAAAAAGGAAAAAAAAAGCAAAGAAAGAAAGAAACAAAAATAGAAACGAAGGAAAAGAAAGCATGCGATAAAAAAATGAAGACATTAGTTATTCTCGTGTCACACTCTTCTCAAAACATTTCCATTCTATCATTCATCTTCTTCATTTCATTATACCCTCGCACCTTTCATAAACCCCATTTTCACCCCGGGTGAAGTGTTCGGGGGAACAAGAAGTTTATACGGTGAATAACTCGACATTATCAGCATAGTGGTTAGCATTCATTCATGAGATCAATTTTCTTTCATGTATCCATCATTTTCTATTAAGTGTGTGAGAAGTTTGAACTAACTTACATTTACTCACCTCCTCACACACTAGAGGGATACATTTATCCAATTCTTAGAGAGTTTGATTTAGAGAGATATATCCAGTGAGAATTGAAGCCAAAGCTTTGATTTTATAAAGCCAATCTAAGAATTACTCTAATAATACTCAAGATTGTTTCATACTAACACATGCAGAGTTTTACGAAGGATTACGCTTTTGGTATTAAGTTATTTTATTTCACATTTTTGATAAAATTATTTACTAGATTAATAACAAAATGTTATAAGTTGATTAAACTCCGAATAAACTTTTTGGACAAAACTCTTTTCGAATAAAAGCACAAGATGTGTTCAAAACTGTTTTCTGAATATGTAGTCTAGATTTAGTAGTTGATTACCATAGGTTTTATAAATTAAAATCCATCTACTAAGTCTAACAAGTAGAACCAATCACAATAGAAATTAAGAACATTCAAAGTAATGAACACGAGAATCCTAACGTGGTAAAACCCTTAAATAAGGGAAACATCCACGGTTCCCTCTACGATACAACCCAAAAATCCACTAAAATAAAGAATCAAGTTACAACACTTAGTAAAAACACATAAAGATCCTAAATCTAAGTTCAGAGTTATACCTACATGAGCCACTCCACTTCAAAGGTTTTCTGACTAGAACTGATCTTCCCTTGTTACTTCCTTGCCTTTTCCTTGATCTCATTTTCTTTGATTTTTGATTCTAGCAACTCTTCAATTTCTAAGTTTTTCAAATAGAACCACTATGACTAAGTGTTTATGTGTGAGAATGTGTTTGTGATGTGAAATAAATGCATATTTATGCAACTGTCCCTATCAAATTATTTATGCAGATAAATTCCTATAAACCAAGAGGTTCTATATGACATGCAAAAACTCATTCAAAACATTTTGAGAAATAACTTATTTTCAAGATCAGATCCAAAAAAAAAACCTTGATTTTAAAACTTTCCATGGTTCTATGTGTTTCTTTTTTATTTTTGTACACGTTTATTTCAAAAATTGTGAAATATAAGATCAGAAACACAAACGCTCTAAAGATCTGATGTAGCCTTGAAAATCAGAAGTTTCTTTTTCAAAATCTCTTGAAATAGAAAGGATCTAAAATAAAATATCCAAAAGAGAATAATAAAGAAAATTTAAGCGTGTGATATTCTCTTCTAGAAAAACTCAAGTTTCAACAGTGAAACTTAAGATTCTCTTAAAGATGAGTTCTCAGAGAAACTAAGACTTAAAGAGGTCTTCAAATGTGATGAAAATCCAACACCAAACTTCACGAAAATCCTAAATGGATTTAGCTCTCAAGGTTTTAGTTATCAGGTGTATGAAAATTTGAAGGTTATGGTTTTTGGGTGAAGGTAAAACACTTTAGAGATATGAGGTTTCGAAGATTAGAGTTTTTTCTCTCTCTTCTTTATATTTTTTTCGCTCTCTTCTCCCTTGTCTCTCTTCTCTCTTCTCTCTCTTATCTCTACTCTCTCTTTTTCTATCAATTTAGACGATGGAAAAAAGTGTCAAATGGCTCAGACTACATAGGTTTATATAGTAGCTAAAAAATAAACTTGAATGTCTGAGGCAATCCAACGACTAAGATTGTTTTTGACCAGTTGACTGCAAATCTAACGATTCAAAGTAAGCGATGGAAAAACTAACATTGGTTGGTTAAAAATGGTTAACAAACACAAGCAGATCATTGATAATGTTCATCCAAGGGTTGAGAATGAATGTAAAGAATGTGTCTAAGAGAAAACACAAAATTAACAACTGAGGAGCAAACACCTGTATTATAGATAAAAGCTGAAAAAAGCGTGTTTTGAAAATAATTACATTCCCTCACCCCCCCCTAGTCTCTAGAGCTTTGAGATCATGCCCTACACAACATTCAATGAATAAAACTATTTTGCATAATTCAAATTTCAATCCCAATACTTTTAAAAAACAAATTTTAATAATTTCAAAAATTATTTAAAATGTTTTAAAAAGGTTATAAGTTATTAAATTGATTTGTAAAAACTGGTTAAAGTGTTTAAATCAACATATGCGCATAGGAACTATAAAATATGCAGTGAAAGTGTCCTATAGTGGTTATAAGGTAGAATTAACATCCCTTTAGGTGATTTTAAGGATTTCTTGGACTGATTTTTTCATTATTGCGTGAACCTTTTAGAGATAGAGCAACTCATAAAAACTAACGTACTTTGTCTCAATATCCAAACTAGTTAGAACTCCTATATATATACTCAAGTAAGTCAATATATAGTATGTTCTCAATCTCCCCCCTTGGGTATTGGAGACAAAATTCCCTTGAGTATTCTGAACTCGTGGGTGAAAAATGAAAAATCGTAGTTGTCTTATAAATAGTTCTAACTACCCATTCCGATCCGAGAACCGAAATAAGGTGAAAAAAATCATCACTCAACTACAATATAGACCAATACCCTAGATTAATAAAACAACGGGTCTGAAGAATGCCTATAAAATATTAAACACTTTAATAACATATTAGTTGAGTTAGAATAGGAATAGATATAAATCGTAGAAAAAATAAAAATACTCAAGTTCTTCTCCCCTAATTTTTCTTAAATATATAACAGGATAAAAAAATAATAGAGAAAACCAAGAATATGTAAAAAGTTTCAATCACAAAGAATATCATAAGCAAGGGCAGAGTCAAACGTCTCCTACATAAACTAGTGTTAGGAGGCGTCTCTTGTCATTTGAGAAACGTCTATACCCTTAAACTTTAGAAACCAATTATACGTGAGAAACTACCGATACTATGACAATAAATTATGTGAGAGCTATCATACCTATAGCTATTTGTAGATACTCAAATCGTATGTTATCCAATGGTTTGGTAAAGAGATCAGCTAGCTATTTTTTAGTATTCAGATATTCAATAATGAGTTCTTTAGATTCTATAAGATCACAAATGAAGTGATGTCCAATTTGAATATGCTTAGTTCGAGAGTGTTGTACCGGGTTTTTCAAAATATTTATTGCACTCTAGTTATCACAAAACATAGTTAATTGATTTTTGGTGATACCATAATCTCTAAGCATATGTTTAATCCATAATAGTTTTGAACAATAACTTCCCGCGATAATGTACTCGGATTCTATGCTAGATAGAGAAATAAAATTTTGTTTCTTGCATGACCAACCTACTAGGTTATTTCCTACATAGTAACATGCCCCATACGTGCTCTTTCTATCTTCAGAACACCCCTCCCAATCAGCATTGGTGTATCCTACAATAGAACTAGTTGTGTCTTTGGTGTACCAAATAAAAAAATTTAGAGCACCTTCAACATATTTAATAATTCTTTTCACACACAATAAGTGGGATTCCTTAGGGCTACTCTAGCACAGACACAGACACAGACTGCGAAGGAAATGTCGGGTCTAGATGTTGTAAGATATAAGAGACTCCCTATCATACTTCTATATAGAGTAGGATCAATATTTTTCCCATTATCATTCTTAGATAGTTTTATTGAAGTACTCATGGGGGTTATAGAAGGTTTAGCATTTTCTAATCCGAATTTTTCAACAAGTTCTTCATCGTATTTGGATTGGGTGATAAATATTACATCACTATATTTCTTTACTTGTAGACATAAAAAATATTGAAGCTCACCCATAAGTGACATCTGAAATTCAGCATGCATGATGGCGAAAAAATTCTTAACTTGTTTAGAACAAGTGGATCCAAATATTTTGTCGTCAACGTACACTTGTGCTATTAAAACATGTTTGTCTTCGTTCCTAACGAATAAAGTTTGATCATTTTCACCTCGAACAAATCCCTGAGATACAAGAAATGTAGATAATCTCGCATACCAATCTCTTGGAGCTTGTTTCAAACAGTATAAGGCTAAATACGTAGCCAGGGTGTGATGGATCTACAAACCCTTTGGGTTGTTCTACATATACATCCTCAGTCGAAATTCCATTAAAAATGCGGACTTAACATCCATTTGGAATAATTTGAATTGCAGGTGGCATGATATGGCAAGGAGGAGACGAACTGAATCAAGACGAGTAACAGGTGCAAATTTTTGTCGAAGTTAATACCCTCTATTTGCGATCATCCTTGTTCTACCAACCTAGCTTTATTTCTAATGACCTCCCCATTTTCATATGTTTTTTTTAAATCCATCATGTGCTGATAACCTTCGAATATTTTAGCCTGGGAACAAGATACCACATATCGTGACTCTGAAATTAGACAAGCTCTTCTTGCATAGCATTGATACAAAAGGAGTCAGAAAGGGCATTATTTAGATTTTTAGGTTCCTCAAGGGAAACAAAACATATAAATTATACCACATTTCGAAGTTAGAATCTTGTTTAAACAAGTTCAGAGGGATTAACAATTACAGTTTCAATAGGATGGTCTTTAGAAACCCAAGTGGGTACAAAAGTATTCTCGGGTGGTAGTGAATCTGTGTCTTGTGAGGGTTCAATTGTAAAATTGGTTCATCCTCATCTTTTGTCATTGATTGACTGGCACTTCTCCCGATACTTGTATCATCTATAATTACATTTAAGGATTCCATAATTCTTTTTTGGTTCGATAATTAAAAACAGGAAAAGCCCTAATGTTTTGGGAATAACCAAGAAATATTCCTTTCTCTCCTGGGTGTCAAATTTTTAAAGTTTTTCTCCATCTTTACAGACATAACAAATACCCCCGACGGTTTTAAATGTCTTAAGTTTGACTTTTTGTGGAACCAAAGTTCATAAGGGGTTTGTTTGGAATTTTTCCTAAGGTATACACGATTAATGATGTGATATGCAGTTTGAACGGCTTCTACCCAGGAATATCTAGGAAGACTTTTAGTGTGTAGCATAACCTTAGCCATTTCTTGTAAAGTTCTATTCTTACGTTAAGTGATGCCATTTTACTGGGGTGTTTTGGGAGCACTAAACTCATGTTTATAGCCATTGGCTACGCAGTATTCAGTAACACCAGAGTCTTTAAACTCTCCACTTTTGTCACTCCTAATATGAAATACTTGGGCATCCTTCTCATTTTCTTTTTTCAAAAGGATTTTTAAGAATTCACTGAAGGTATCTGATTTTTGTTTCATAAAATCAACCCAAGAATATCATGTATAGTCGTCTACTATAACTAGGATACAACTATTTTCCCAGAAACTAACAGTCCTTGAGGGACCCATGAGGTCTATATGGATGAGTTATAAAGGTTTTGTGTTCAAGACATCTTTAACTTTCTTATGAGAGGATTTACTTATTTTCCCTTCCTGACATGGTCCACATACTGGATTAAAAGAATTTTTTATTTTAGGTAAAACTCTAACTATTTCTTGGGAGCTTAATCTTCTAAGATTATCAAAATTCGTATGTCCAAATCTAAAGTGCCAAAGGTCAGAATCCTCTAATCTGGCAACATGGCAAGACAGACTTAGGAATTACTGTGTAATAGTTTCCTGAGTTCTGTTTCCTGTCAATATACAGTTTCCTTTTTTATCAATAATTTTGCAATCATTTTTTGAAAAGGTAACGGTATGATTGGAATCACATAATTGACATATACTTAAGAGATTAGCTTTAAGGCCTTTAACTAAGAGAACATTATTTAGATCAGGAAGCCCATTCTCACTCAATGTTCCTTTACCTATGATCTAAGATGAAACACCATCTCTAAACATGACACTACCTCCTAATGGTCTTTTTTAGACAAATCTTTTATTTTTAAGGAAAATTCTTGAATCTCAGTCTCATGAGTAGTAAGCTGGGCAGTATAATCTTCAGTATTCTTCGTAATGGTCTGGTTAAGTAAATCGATACGCTTAGTTAATGATTTTATCAGTTTTTCAAGATGTGCACTCTTCTTAACCATTTTCGTGTATAACTCATGTAAATCAGGTAAATCATCATCAGACTCACTAAGTGTGTCGTCTAAAGTGTCCCCTAAAACATTACTTGGTTCCTTTTTACTAACGCACACATTCAGTTCGTCGGCACTATTAACGCTTTGACTCACACTTAGATTACTTTCAATAATAATAGGAGTAGTATTAACATCAATATTAACAGGCAATACAGATTCTTGAGTAGGTAAGAATGCATCATCATCATCATTATATACAATTTTGGCAAAGAAAGACATGTAATACTCATCATTCTTGGTTAACTCTGTTTCAACTTCATCAGAATCACTAGAGTCATCCCACGTTTTACACACATTAGCCTTGTTATTATTGCTAAAACTAGCTGGACATTTAGTGGCATAATGTCCCATTTTACCACATCTATGGCATTTCACATCTTTCAGGTCTGTTTTAGGTCGATTATTGTCATAGGCCTTTTATTGTCATATGAGTGTTTGGCATTGTCTCTGTCATGAGGTATGCGACTTTGATTTCCTTAATAATTTGACTTGCCTTGTTTAGAGGCTACATCATTTCTAAATTTCAAAATATTTTTGAAATTCTTGCTCATAAGATCTATTTAATTGTCATGGTCATCCAATTCATAATCGTCAGTACAGTCAAGGTCAAAGTTCAAGGAACTGATTTTAGGAACATGCATTTTAGATGAAAACACAACATTAGAACTAGTGGGCTTCTTTTTCTGTCTGGCCAGTTTCTTCTTGAAGTCTAACTCCAATTCTACAATCCTCAGTTTACTACTAAGTAATTCAGGAGTCATATTAGGGTCGTGTATTTCTTCAATGGCATATCTTTTATTGTTAAATTTGGGAGGCAGTGACCTAAGAATCTTTTGAACAATTTTCTTTCTACTATAAGTTATACCATTTTCATAAAGTTTTGTGAAAATATCAGTTAACCTAATGTAGAAATCGTCAAAGGATTCATTGTCATCCATTATCAGGTTATTCTATTGCTAGACAAACATTTGAGTTTTTCCTACCTTAACTCTTTCATCACCTTCGTGAGCAGTGACAAGAGTGTCCCATGCCTCTTTAGACGTTGAACATATGGATATTATTTTTAATTTATGTTTATTGATGGACATAAAGATGGCATTATTGCCTTTGTTATTATCTAGAGATGCATTTTTCTCTTCCTTAGTAAATTCACTAAGAAGTTTTTTAATCCTTGTTGGATTAGTTTCAAAGATAACCTTAATAGGATGTTCATACCCTCTTTAAATCATGTCTTAGACATCATCACCAAGGGTTCCTTTAATGAAACCAACCATTCGTACTTTCCAGTATGAAAATTTGTTTCCATCAAAGAGTGAAGGTCTGGAGAAGTTACCAAACTTCTCAAATCCTTCTTCCATATTCAAAATTTTCGAAAGAAGTTTCGAAAACAATTTCTAAAGTCTCAAGATCACTAAAGATGGTCCTGCTCTGATACCACTTGAAAAATTATTTACTAGATTAATAACAAAATGTTATAAGTTGAGTAAACTCCGAATAAACTTTTTGGACAAAAATCTTTTCGAATAAAAACACAAGATGTGTTCAAAACTATTTTCTGAATATGTAGTCTAAATTTGGTAGTTGATTACCTTAGATTTTATAAATTAAAAACCATCTACTAAGTCAAAGATCCAGTACCAATCACAACAGAAATTAAGAACATTCAAAGTAATGAACACATGAATTTTAATCTGGTAAAATCCTTAAACAAGGGAAATATCCACGGTGCCCTCTATGGTACAAATAAAAAATTTACTAAAATAAAGAGTCAAGTTACAACACTAAAGCAAAACACACAAAGATCATAAATCTAAGTTAAGAGTTATACATACATGAGCTACTCCACTTGTAAGGACACAAGTCTCCGACTGAGTCTTAATGTAGTGTTGGCTTAATTCCGAACAAAAACATTTGAGGCATAGGATAGTGTTCATGTGTATCCATCCAAGCCTGTGACGTGTTAGTTGAAGACGTAGCGGCCAAGAGTATAAAGCTTCATCATATATCGGGTTTAGCGTGCCTCATTTCTACGTCAACAACATTGTTCCAATGCTCCTAAGGTATAAATGCATTTGATATATATATATATATATATATATAAGAGCTTGGAAATTTATTGGGTGTATTTTACAAATTTTTTATAAAAGGTTATAACGACTTTGGCGGGAACAGTTTTTTGACAGTTTTATGTAGTTTTCTCCATGTTCCCACTAGCTTTTCTCCACTACTTTTTGACAGCTTTTTTTAATTTCGGGAACCAACCTTTTCTAAGTAACTTTTTCATATTCTAAGTGACTTTAGAGAGAGAAAATCTTCCAAGAAAAGTTCTGTGTTTTGTGTTTGATTTTCATGGATTAAATTCACCAAAAACACATACACACCCAATAGTTTCTTTTATTCCAACTTCCTTAATATATATCCTTAGTTAGAGTGTTTGGCATCGAGTTTTTCTCTACACCTAAAAGAAGAGAAGTTTGGATTTGCTTCCATATTCCACAAAGAAGAAGATTGTTTGCTGTGACATACCCACTTGGAGAAAGGCTCCTTGTTCGGGTGGCGGTGATCGAAAAAGTCCTATCGGTGGATTCCGAGACTGCGGTGGATCTCCGTGATTATTCTCTAGGCAGAGGTGTGTAAAATAAGGAGCATTGGGGCTTAAACGGATTCAAGTCGAGTGTTGTAAGTCTTACTGTGTTGTACTTGTAAAATCGTACTTAGTGGATTTGAGGCTAGGGTCGTCTGAGGTTTTTTCCCCTTGTGGGTTTTTTCTCGTACATCGCGGCGTAGTGGTTGTTTACTTATTTTATCTTTTTCAATATCACATTATATGGATGCATAGGTAAAAAGATAAAATTGGTATATTTAATTTGGTGCAAATTTAATTTGGTTAAATGTTAACTTAATTCAAGTCATTAATTTTATTGGATAAAATTTGGTGTGGCCTAAATTATAAAAATGAATATTTATTATTAGGCAAATTTCTAGGACTTGGGTTGAGTTAGTATGTTAAAGTGAAAAATTTATTTGTTGATTAATTTAATTTCCCTTTGAGTTTAGTTTATTTTAATTTGAATAAAATTAAAATTTGGTTTATGTAATTGTGCGTTTGAGCTATCTTTATTCCGCACCTAAAAGGAAACTCTTTTTGTAAAATTTGAAATTGGAGTCCTATCGGTCCTACAAATTGGTATGGGAGCAGGATCGCTAAATTATTGCGTTTAAGATCCTTTTAAATATTTTTTTCTAAAATGGAATTTTCCCCATTTTCAAAATTTCCTATTTTCGATGGTTCTAACTACGCATATTGGAAAGCGCGCATGAAATCGACACTTAGGTCTATCGATGAGAGGGTTTGGCTGTCAGTCGTTAAGGGGTGGTCCCCACCTATATATTTAGTTGAAAATGAACGTGTTCCCAAACCCACCGATACATGGAGTGAGAATGAATTTAAACTTGCAAATTTCAATTCCCATGATTCAAATTCCTTATTTAGCGCGGTCACACCTGATGAATTCCAACGTATTATGATGTGTGAAACCGCTGAAGAAGCTTGGGATATTTTACAACTCACTCATGAAGGAAATACTGTCGTTAAGGCTTTGAAACTCCAAAATCTCACCACTCAATTTGAAACCATCAAAATGAATGAAAAATAAACTTTTGATGAATTTTATGCTAGACTTTCTGATACAGTTAATTTGGGAGAGAAAATACTCGACAACCGAGTAGTAAAGAAAATTTTAAGGTCCCTTCACGATAGATTTATTCCTAAGGTGACCGTGTTAAATTCTTTACCCACTTTAGCCTCTAAGAAATTAGAAGAGCTCGTAGGTGATTTACAAACCTATGAACTAGACATGTTTTCCTGTAAAACTGAAAAGAAAATAGTTAAGGGCGTATCTTTAAAAGTCCGAAAGGAGGAAAAGTAAGTAGTAGAGAGTGAAAGTGAGAGTGACTCGGAAGATATGGCTATGTTCTCTAGGAAGTTTTGAAAATTTCTTAAATTTAACAAAGATAAATTTAAAAATGATTTTAGGAAATTTGAAAATTCTAAGCATGAGAAAGCCGAGAAGATCCCTATAACTTTTAATGAAAATTTAAATAGAGACGAGTCAAATAGGTGTTATGGTTGTGAAGGGTATGGATATAGGGCAAAAGAGTGCCCCACTAAACTAAGGAGAGAAGGTAAGCAACCAATTTCTTACAATGCAACCCTTACTGATAGTGATAAGGAAGAGGGACCCGATTCCCCCACTAAGACCAACATTGTGGCTTTTATGGAAAGTCATGTAAGTGAAAGTGAGAACCCTTTTAGTGATGAAATTTTAACACATGACACTTCCAAGGCCTTTGAGTGTGAATCCCAACGAGATGATGGTAGTGAGAGTGGAGAAGAAAGAGAGAGTGAAAGTGAAAATGAGATTGATGTGAGTGAACTTCAAATTTCGTTTCAAGGATTATTTGAAGAATCTATTAAATTAAAAAGAACAAATTTGAAGTTAGAAACTAGTTTGAAAGAGCGTGTTGAGGTCATTAATGAGAGTGTTTTAATGGAAGACCTTAGGACACGTGAGAGAGCTCTTCGTGAGAAGCTTAAATTTGTAGAAGGCAAGAGAGATAGCCTTAAAGGTTTAATAAAATCCTTGAAAAATGAGCTTCTTGCATTTGAAGAGCGAAATGTTTTATTAGAGTCTAACATTTTAGAATTAGAAAATAAATTAAAAGACTCTAGTAAAGTCAAATTTGATTTGGAGTGTCGTTCGAAGAAATTAGATAAAATATTAGGAACGATCCAAATTATAAATGACACTTGTGGTCTAGGCTTCGATACTTGTAATAAATCAACTCTTAAAGCCAAAACCAATATTTTAGGAGAATCCTCTAGGAAGAATGTATAAATCATTCCTTAGGTAAGTCTTTTCGCCGAGTCTTTAGGTGCTCACATTGTGGTCAAAAAGGTCATCTTAGAAAATTTTGTTTTGATCTTAAACGAGGTCCTAGAAAATCCCAACGTAAGGCAACCGAGATAGCCAAGATTCCTACACCCCGAGATAGTCATTCATTATTAGTTTGGGTTAGGATATCCGACTTGGTAGCTTTACAAGATAGGATTTTTTATTCTCATTTACTTTCACATGCTTCCTCCCTTGCTAAATCTAAAGGTTGAATGTGTTAGTTGTTTGCATACTTTAGCTTTTGTGCTTCATGCTATATCATCATGCTAATCGTATGATTGTATATAATTTTCTAGTCATTGCTTTATCGCATATCACATGCTAGAATTATGATGTTTGTTTATCATTTGTGTTTCATTTGTTATAATTTAGGCTTAATGAAAAATACAAATGATTTTTGTTTGTCTTTTGGAGTAAATATTTTTGTTTGTTTGGTTTAAAATTTTTAAAAACTCAAAAAGATTTTTTTTTGTGTATTTTAGTTTGACACACTCTATGTGACATATATCTGTGTTTGAATCCCTTCTTTTTCGCTTCCATGTGTCTAGAACTTTTGGTTTAGATTGTCAATCCTTAAAATGTTCTTTACCATGCTTACATGGAGTAGTTGGATTTTGTGTTGATATAATGGATTCTATTTTTATATGCCTCAATTCACAGATTCACGAGCTCAATTAAAATCTTAAATTCACATGTTATATTTGAGCTTTGTGAGGTGTTCACCTACCAATCTTATCATCTACATGTTATGTGATCTAGGAGGACTAGTTCATGTTAAAATCCATTGCACGCAAGAATTGAGAGATAAAATATGATATATATAAATGTGCACGGGGAAGGGTCCGAAAGGAAATATCATCCTTTGCAAGTAAGCCACCGTTTGGTATGGACCTAAAAGAAATACGTGGTCCCAAGGCCTAAAAATAAAATATGGCATTAAAAGGAAAAATAATTGCCAAGACCTATTTTGTTTAGTTGATTTATTCATTCAAAAGATTAAAATAATATGCTTAAATTGAGGGAGTTTGGATGATATATCAACGGTTTGCACAATGTCCGTTTATCCTAGTTGTACTTTCAATGTCATGACTCTATTGGTTTGTAGAATCATCAAAATTCTAGGTTTGTATGCATTGTGTATGTTTGTTCATTGAGCTCAATCTATATTGTCACATGAGGTTATATTCAAATTTGATAAAGTTTGCAATCAAATGAGAACCCTGAGAGCATGTTTTAAGTGATTGAGTCTAAATTTAATTATTACTAGTTCACACCCCAACATTTTCGTTTCCATATGACACATTTTTGCCATACGAGTGTGAAAATCTTATTGTATTTTGTGTCATCTGTGGTGTTTATACCTATATATATGTGCGTGTGTGTTAGTGATATTCATTATGTCTACATATATATGGTATTTTTTCTTTGCCTTGATTTCTAGTCCATATATGCTTCAAATTCATAATTGGTATCTACCGTGTTGCATATTGTTGTTCATATCACATGCTTAGTATCTCATGTATCACATTGATATCATTTTTTTTTGCATCTTCGTTGGTATCCGTTATTCTTTATATGGATTAGTTTTGATTTTATTGCCCATATTCTTTCATGTTCTTATCACTCTAAGCTTCATCGTGTTTAAATTATTTTTATCCTTTGTCTATTGCTGAACAAAAAGGGGGAGGATGATAGGGGAGAAATGGTATCTAATCCTATTATAATCATATCTTAGTTTAGGAGACTTAACTTAGGGGGAGTCGCGACCTTCTTAGGTTGATCATAGTTGATAAATGGGAGAATTAATTTAGAGGGATTATTTATTTTTCATGCATTTAATATTCTTGATATTCCCTATACGCTTGATAGTTTACTTAAGTGTGCAGGAATTCTTCTAAATGGAAACTTTCATCGACAAAGATATTGATCCTTGGGTTTTTGAGTCATGCTATGTATTTTTTATTTTAGGTGGGACATTTTTTTTAAGTCTAGTAGTGCTTGACGGCCCTTTATGATTTTGGGTTGGTTTTTGTAGGGGGAGACGAGACATTCTTAGGTTGATCATAGTTGATAAAGGGGAGAATTAATTTAGGGGGAGTATTTATTTTTCATGCATTTAATATTCTTGATATTCCCTATGCGTTTGATAGTTTGCTAAAGTGTGCAGGAATTCTTCTGAATTATAGATTTCATAGGCAAAGATATTGATCCTTGGGTTTTTGAGTCAAGCTATGTATTTTTTATTTTGGGTGGGACATTTTTTTTAAGTCTAATAGTGCTTGAAGCCCCTATAGAATTTTTGGTTGGTTTTTGTCCTGGAATAGCTAAAAGGGGGAGATTTGTAAGGTCACAAGTCTCCGACTGAGTCTTAATGTAGTGTTGGCTCAATTCTGGACAAAAACATTTGAGTCATAGGGTAGTGTTCATGTGTATCCATCCAAGCCTATGACGTGTTATTTGAAGACGTAGCGGCCAAGAGTATAAAGATTCATCATATGCCGGGTTTAGTGTGCCTCGTTTCTACGTCAACAATATTGCTCCAATGTTCCTAAGGTATGAATGAATTTTATATATATATAGGAGCTTGGAAATTTATTGGGTGTATTTTATAAATTTTTATAAATGGTTTTAACGACTTTGGTGGGAACAGTTTTTTGTAGTTTTCTCCATGTTCCCACAACCTTTTCCCCACTACTTTTGGATAGATTTTTTTTAATTCGGGAACCAACCTTTTCTAAGTAACTTTTTCATATTCTAAGTGACTTTAGAGAGAGAAAATCTTCCAAGAAAGAGTTCCATGTTTTGTGTTTCATTTTCATGGATTAAATTCACCCAAAACACATACACATCCAATAGTTTTGTTTATTCCAAGTTCCTTAATATATATCCTTGCTTGGAGTGTTTGGCACCGGGTTTTTCTCTACACCTCAAAGAAGAGAATTTTGGGTTCGATTCTATATTGCACAAAGAAGAAGATTATTTGATGAGACATAACCACTTGGAGAAAGGCTCCTTGTTCGGGTGGCGGTGACCGAAAAAGTCTGATTGGTGGATTCCGAGACCGCAGTGGATGGTTATTTGCTAAGCAGAGGTGTGTACAAGAAGGAGCGTCAGGGCTTGGATGGATTCAAGTCGAGTGTTGTAAGTCTTACTGTCTTGTACATGTAAAACCGTACTTAGTGGATTTGATGCTAGGGTCATTCGAGGTTTTTTCCCGTTGTGGTTTTTCCTCGTACATCGCGGCGTAGTGGTTGTTTACTTATTTTATCTTTTGCAATATCACATTATATGCATGCTTAGGTAAAAAGATAAAATTGGTATATTTAATTTGGTGCAAATTTAATTTGGGTAAATGTTAATTTAATTCAAGTCATTAATTTTATTGGATAAAATTAGGTGTGGCCTAAATTGCAAAAATGAATATTTATTGTTAGGCAAATTTCTAGGACTTGGGTTGAGTTAATATGTTAAAGTGAAAAATATATTTGTTGATTAATTTAATTTCCTTTTGAGTTTAGTTTATTTTAATTTGAAAGGAATTAAAATTTGGTTTATGTAATTGCGTGTTCAAACCATCTTTATTCCGCACCTAAAAGGAAACTCTTTTTGTATATCTCTCTTCAGCACTCCGAAGATTTTCTGACTATAACTGATCTTCCCTTGTTGCTTCTTTGTCTTTTCCTTGATCTCCTTTTCTTTGATTTCTGATTCCAACAACTCTGCATTTTCCATGTTTCTCAAATAGAACCACTGTGATTAAGTGTTCTTGTATGATAATGTGTCTGTGATGTGCAATAAATGCATATTTATGCAACTCTCCCTCTTAAATTATTTGTACAGAGAAATTCCTATAAATAAAAAGGTTCTATATGACATGCAGAAACTGATTCAAAATATTTTGAGAAATAACTTCTTTTCAAGATCAGATTTGAAAAACAACCTTGCTTTTAAAACTAACCAAGGTCCTTTGTGTTTCTTTTTTATTTTTGTACACGTTTATTTCACAAATCGTGAAATATAATATCAGAAACACAAACGCTCTAAAGATCTGATGTAGCCTTTAAAATGAGAAGTTTTTTTTTCAAAATCTCTTGAAACAGAAAAGATCTAAAATAAAAGATCCAAAAGAGAATAATAAAGAAAATTTAAGCGTGTGATATTCTCTTTTAGAAAAACTCAAGTTTCAAGAGTGAAACTTAAGATTCTCTTAGAGATGAGTTCCAAGAGAAACTAAGACTTGAAGATGTCTTCAAACGTCTCGCAAATCCAATACCAAACTTCACAGAAATCCTAAATGGATCTAGCTCTCGTGGTTTAGGTTTTCTGGTGTATAAAACTTTGAAGGTTATGGTGTTTAGGTGAAGGGAAAACACTTCAGAGGTATGAGGTTTCAAAGATTAGGATTTCTTCTCTCTATTTCTTTTCTCTCTCTTCTCTCTTCTCCCTTCTCTCTCTTCTCTCTACTCTCTCTTTTTCTATCAATTTGGATGATGGAAAAAAGTCTCAAATGGCTGAGACTACATGGGCTTATATAGTAGCTAAGGAATAATCTTAAATGTATGAGGCAATCCAACGACTGAGATTGTTTTTGACCAGTTGACTACAAATCTAACGATTCAAAATAAGTGGTGGAAAAACTAATGTTGATTGGTTAAAACTGGTTACATGTGGATTGCGAACAAGCATATACAGATCATTGATAATATGCATCCAAGGGTTGATAATGAATTTACATAATGTGTCTAAGAGAAAACACAAAATTAACAACTTAAGAGAAAACACGTGTATTATAGATAAAGGTTGAAAAACGCGTGTTTTGAAAATAATTACATTCTCCCCCTGAAGTCTCTAGCGCTTTGAGATCATACCCAACACAACATTCAACGAATAAAACTATTTTTCATAATTCAACTTTTTATCCCAATACTTTTAAAAACAAAATTTTAATAATTTCAAAAATTAGTTAAAATGTTTTAAAAAGGTTATAAGGAATTAAATTGATTTATAAAAACTGGCCAAAGTGTTTAAATCAACATATGCACATAGGAACTATAAAATATGCAGTGAAAGTGTCCTATAGTAGTTCTAAGGTAGAATGAACATCCCTTTAGGTTATTTTGAGGATTTCTTGGGCCGGATTTCTTCATTCTTGCTTGAACCTTTGAGAGATAGAACAACTCATAAAAACTAGCCTACTTTGCCTCAATATCCATACTAGTTGGAACTCCTATATATATACTCAAGTAACTCAATATATAGTGTGTTCTCAATCTCCCCCTTTCGAATTTTGTGGTTAGATTCACTGCAACCCCTCACGAGACACCACTCATCCTATAGGGCAACTTACAGGTTTAACGATTTATTGCATATGCTAAGTGCAATCGCCAGTACCTGCGAAAGTGGCACACTTTTGGTTACTTATCTTTATTTTCTCTCTACTTTTGCTCATTGACCAGCCATGTTCTGTTTGGGGGTGGTGTGATAAGCACCCAAAAGTGTCGATTTTATACCCCGAATAGATGCATTTTAGTCGCTCGATTTTAATAAAAATGGCCTTATGTTCGTATTTTATCATTTTGTAAGTCAATATGCTATCATGGTACAAATAGTGCTAAATCGACATAATTGCGACACAATAGCGGTCAAAAGCATGATATGAAGAAATCAAAGCACCGAGAAGTCCGAAGTCCTATTTGAGCTTGCCGAGATCATTTTCGATGTTTCGAACCTTGTCCCCAAACCAAACCTAAGCCTACACCGAGCCCAGACCATTCCCTTAGCCATGTGTGTGTCTATTTGGTACTTTTATCAAATTTTAGATTTTTTATTTTGAGTCGGTTTTATTTTTAGGATTTATTTCATATTTATTTAGAATTTTTAGGATTTATTTTCTATTTTTCTATTTCTTTTTATTTAGTGTACTTTTACTTTGATTTTGATTTTTTAGTTTTTAGTTTTTAGACTTTATTTTCCTTTATTTAATTTTATCTTATTAGGAGTAGTTTTTAGGAAGTTATTTTTAGTTTTATTAAATTTTACATTTTTTAGGACATTAGTTTTTATTTTTTATTCGATTTTTACTTTTTATTTATTTTATTTTTTTATTTGACTTTTTTTTATATAGATTAGGATTTTTTTATAGATTTTAATTTTTAGTTAATTAGTTTTATTTTTAGTTAGATAGTGTTTTTTTTAGGATACTAACACACACACACATCCTACACCCCTACACTCATATACACACTAATCCTTCCTAACCCATACCATTCCTACATACACTCTCACACATCAAAACACCCCACTTTATCTTCCTCATCAACATCTTCTCTATCATCCACAATAACCATCAACAACCAAACCCAAACACCCCACCTCAAAACCATCATTTCCCAATCGGTTGAAACCCGACCTACCACCTACACCAAACGACCCACCTGCCGACCCACCCATGCTGGCCTTAAACACGAAAATTGAAACACCGAACTAAGTTCTAAACCGCGACCCAACCATTCATAGTGGGTTGCCCAATCTCTTATTCCATCCAGTAACCCAATTCGACTAATTAAGACCAAACTCCATACCCGGTAACACCCTGAACCTATACACCTGCCACAACAAACCCACATCTCGGCCTGTTCCTAACAATCCCCGTCGGAATCTATCTCCGGCCACCTACTCCGACACCAAAATCGGATTTGTCCAGCCCGATTTTAACCCAACTGAATATCCGACCCGCTTGAAAAACCACTTCCATACCAAATCCAACCTCCAACCTTATCTCTCCCACAAAAGTAGGAACAATACCCATCTGCTAATTCCAAGCCAAATGTCCACGTGAATTAAAATCCTTCCGAAATATCTTTCGACTGAGCCAAATAAATTCCTAAAATCTCTCTCAAAGAAAACTAATCATGGGTTATAAACAAATGGTGGCAGCCCATATTAGGAGGACTATCACGTAGGAGAGATTGCATAAGAGAGAAGCCAGTGTATATTATGTACAAAGTAGGATCATAAAAAAAATCAAAACAATATAGTTTAGTTTAGAATAATTTTTGGGTTTTTTTAGTCTTGTTGGTGTAATCAAGTGCTGAAATTTGTGAAGAATATTGGATGAATGTCGAGATGCATTTCAAGAACATGATTCGATAGGAAAAATTGCGTATTATATTTCTTCCTCTTGTTTCATTTTATATTATTCTTGGCATATATTTTATTATTGTGTTATGTTCTGATATGAGAATGTTTGGCTAAACACTCTATTCAACGGGTGGGATACATTGCGTAGGATATTAAATTAGTTGATTAATTTCATTAATGCTATATTTCTAGGTTGATTAATTTAGAATTGTCACAAATTAATTTATGTAATGAGAGTTAGTAAATTAGTTTTAAAAATTAATGTTTGATTTTGGAAATCGAACTAGAGATAGGTTTTGCCTAAAATTAAATATTAATTCGTTGTTGAAATTAGAGAATTGATACAGTTTTTATTAAATTGATCATAGCGGGTCCTTTTCTTGAAAATAGTATAATTCATAATTTTTCATCCTGTGACATTTTTAAATTAGTTTTTTGAAAAAGATACTGTTAAATTTATAATTGTAACGAGAGTTACATTATTGATTTAATATTATCTCGAAATATTTCAAATTAATAAATTGAGAATTAAAATAATTGATAACGCGGTGTAGTCCCATCTTCTGACCTTCTCACATTTATTACACTCAGTTACACATTATTTTTCGTTATTTAGTCATTTCATATTTTTAGCATTTATTAGTTAATTCTCTCTTGAAATTGTTTTAAAAAATTATAAAAATAAAAAATATTTGAAAAAAATAAATTGAATTGCAACTGTTCATGTCAATTGTTTCACCTTGAAAGTTGGACTGATAACCGTATATACCGCAATACGAGTTGTTTTAGCAAGTTTTATAGGTAATTCAAGAGAATTTTGAGATTGGCTTTTGAAGACAACGACCACACGCAAAAAGCCTCTTATATGTTGGAAACTAGGAGGATCTATAACTTTTGGTTGGGATTCATATTGGGTGGGATGGTGGTCATTCTTCTAAGGACAATTTAGTTACTCACACCACTCAGTATAATGAATGCCACTAGGAAAATTTGAAGTGGATTCCTAAACAGTGCCAAATGGATACACTTATTCCATAGTGGGATCGTGTTGATAATTAAGGAACATGCACACTTTGAACAAGTGCTCAATATGAAGACCATTTGTGTATGAAAAAGTATTGGACTCAATGATACTCAGGACCGAGAGTGTTGGAATGTAATATTTTTGCATGGAGCAATAAACGTAATCAACGATTTATGTGAAAGAATTGAAGCCACGAAGTAGAATGTGGAGTTCACGAGAATAAAAGAATGAGGTAAAGTAATCATTTAAAGGAAATTCTATAACCATGAAGGGAGAAAAAACTAGACCCCTTTTAATTCAACTCAATCGATTTCCCTTCTATCTTTAAAAATCCCTGAATAAACTTTGAAAAGTATCCTACCAAACCTAAGAAACTACGAACCTCCGTAGGCATCGTGGAAAATCCTCCAAAACACGACTAAAACCTTACTCAGATCTGTCAAAAAACCTTTATTTAAAACAACATACCAAAACTTAACCTGTCACTAGAGTTCACACTTTTTGAACTTAACATACAACTTATTCTCTTTCAACAATTTAAGAGATATCCTCAAATGCTCAACGTGTTCCTCTTCTACCTGTGATTAAATCAGAATGGAATAGATGTAAAGAATGATGAACTGATCTAAATATGACTAAAAGACCAGGTTCATTAAATCCGCAAACTTTTGTAGGGCAATGGTCAACCCATACAACATAACCTTGAACTCATACGTACCATATCATTCCAAAAAGGAAGTCTTGGGCATGTCCTCATTAGGTACACTAACTTGGTGATAAAACGAGCACAAGTCAATCTTTCAGAAGAAAGAACCGCCTTGAAACTGATCAAACAAGTTGCTCATCCTTAGAAACGGTACTTGGTCTTCATCATCATGTTGTTCAACTCCATATATATCAAATGTGTTATATCACGAAACTGCAAAAAGATTCCTCTTTTTCATGAAAAGAATTGGAACAACATATGGAGAAGTGTTGCGCCGAATGATTCCCTTCTTTAATAACTACTCAATATGCTCCCATAAATTTTTCATCTCCAATGTCTCCATCCAATATGGTTCCCTAACAATAGGATTAGTGGAGGGAAACAAATCAATCACACAGTCAATCTCTCGAGTTGTTGGTAACTTGACACCCCCTAAAATACAACGACAAACTCCTGCACTATAGGTATTAAATATAATGAAGTGATAACTTCCTATTAAGTATCCCCACTAATTAAATAAAAATGGATCATAGCATCACCTTTTGTCCTAGGTATAGACACCACGTACATTTCCTGACCCAGTATCGCATACGTAATCGCATGACCACTACCAGCTATGTTAGACTCATACATAACTAACCATTTATCCCCAATATTACATCTTAATAATAAGTATCCAAAACAAATAAGTTGGACACGAATCATAAACGACCAATATCTATTCGAGTACCCTCACTTATCTTTGAAATACAAGTAGAAACACCTAAAGGAGTAGAGATCCCCAAAACTCTATCATAAAGTCTTGATGATACTTCAAATACCTCAATAAATGTACATGACAAAAATGAGTGTGGGAGGATGGTGTAAAATAAAACAGTAACAAAGGTTCCATAAACCTAAAATGTACTGTCTACTATCTGGACTTATCTTTGACCCTCCTTCGATGGATGCATTATTTAGTGCACTAAATTTTACTAAAGCTAAGGCTGTAGTTGTACGATTGGTAGCATTGGAAGTGCCATTGGGGCCTGCTGCTTATGTGATGGTAACTATTAGGGCGATAATAATATTGATACTGGGGTCTAAAACCCTATCGACCTTGATAGCCTTATCTCTGTTGTTGTCCCTGGCCTTGTTAGTCTTGCCTTGATTTCTAATACCCCGTAATTTTTAAAGAGTTAATTAATTGTTAATGATATAATTAATATAAAGAAAACCAAATTTAATTATGAGAGATTAAGAGATAGATTAAGATTAATTATGTGTCAAAATATTAAATGGAATTAATGTGATGAGTTTATGAAGTTAATAAAAATGAAATTGGAATTTTAATATTAATTGGTTTAATTGCAAAAGTTTTGAGGGAAAAATTTATATTATATAAAATTTTGGTTATTAATATAAAATTTATATAAGTTTGGGTGGATAGGAAAATTAGTTGGCCGTTAGGAAGTTCCTGTACAAGGTAATGACATTTTGGTAGTTTGGCCCTTATTTAAGGCTGGGGCTTAAAGCTCTAGGTTTTTGGGTATTAGTTTTTGGGACAAAAAGTAAAAGGGAACTATCTTAGGAATTAGGGCACTGGAAAAAGAGGAAAGGGTGGCTGGGATTATTTAAGGGAAATGGCGACTGAAATTTAAGAGGAAAATAAGAGGGTTTTGAGTTGAGGCGCTTTTGAAAAAGAAATCAAAAAATCAAAACCTTTAATTGGAAATAATTGGCAAAAAAGAAAAGGTCATTTTCTATATTCCGTCATCATTCCCCATAAAAATAATTCCCACTTTCATTTCTTTTTCTCGGAATCAATCCAGTGTTTCCCAACAAAATTACACATTATTCTCTAGTCTTCACCCAAGCTTAAAATAAATTACCAAATCAAACCTTAGCTTTTATTCTTAAATTAAATATATTAAAGGAGGGTTTCAAATCCTTCACAAAAAAGGATTCAAGAGTCTTTACAAGATAATTTTCAAAAGGGATTTTGAAGCATTTTCTTCACCAATAAGAAACTCAAGTTTGAATCTATTTTTAGGCAAATTACTTTCTACTCCTTTCCTTTTATTTGTGTAATTTCTAAATTCTCCAAAACCCAATTGTAATGTTTAAATCAATGAGGAACCCTTAGGAAATTGTGTATACCTAACTTATTTTTGTAATTAGGTGAATTATAATATTCTCATATGTTTGAAATTAAATGCTAAGCCTTAATAAATTATGAGAATTGAATATTTGTCCCAAAGTATGAAAATTACATTTTTGGGTTTGAACCCCATTTGTGGAAATTTATTATTTGAGATTAGAAAATTGATAATATGGACTTCATTAATAATTTATAAATTCAGAAAATTTACACATTCTTATTAGGGTTGTGACTTATTGTTTAAGGGTGGTACTTTTGGTAGATATATGCAAAATTGATGAAAATTTAATATGAAGACCTTAGCCATGATATAAGAACCTATGTGAACATATTTTTTATTGACTTGGTATACTTGATATGTCATGGAAAAGGAGAATAAATGTGGTCGACCCCATATGATGGGATTAAGGCAAGGATGATGATGATGATGATGATACTGGATATATCAATGAAACCCTCATAATGAAACATGCCTTTGTTAGTTTAATTACATTTTTCTCTTTGTGCAAGAATATGTTATGAGCCCGTACTTGAGGTATTATTATTATTAATATCAAGATCATGCAAACGCTAAAAGGAGTACATGATAATTTGTGTTGATTGTTGGATGGCTTTGTTAGACTACTTGGGTTAATTATGAATTTTGCACATGTAGACATTTAATTCCATACCTTATCCTCTCAAAGTAAACTATTAATTAAAATTTTCTCAACAACTACCTTATCTAAATGGAAGTGTATAGGGAGGGAGTACTTGTTTGGAGTTCACTTTGGTGAGATGCTCCACGCATGGAGTATATATACGGATATGAGTGATGACTCAAATATTTAATATAATCACCATACCTTTAATGTTTTATTTTACTACAAGTCACCTGTAGGATTATATTCCTTTTAGCTCCATATGAAATGGATTAAAAATGTATTAATGGATATAAGTGATAATTTACATATTGAGAATATAGAACAAAATGATAAAGTCATGTTAGATTGTGAAAGTCATTGATAAAAGAACATGTGACATGTGAATGAATGATTAAGTCCCGAGGAGGAACACCCCTATGTTGAGATATTTCATGAGCATGATTTATTTCAATATGTTATTTTGTCACATGGTGTGTAGAGTTCTTGTGCTACTTAGGATGGCGACAACAAGTTTACCGACACTTTAGAATAGGTGACCAAGAATTATGTGATGGATTGATTTGGCATACCACATTTTTTGAGATGGTCGAGAAGAAGGGGTGCATGTTGATTACATGTTGATTAATTAATGAGAATAATTAAGTAATTAAATAAATTAAGATAATCTCAATAATACTCTAAAGTTCTATAGAAAGCATTTAGAGTCCTATGTTGCGAAGCTATCACTACTGGAATATTGATTTTTCCCTACATAAATTAAATTCCAAAAAAGCACTAAAAATGCCAGTAACAATTTTTGCGGCACTTTTTGCGGCATGTTTACAAGTGCGGTAATAGACAATGTGATAAAAGAACAACAATATTTTAAAAAATGCCGCGAAAAGTTAGCGGCATTTCCACAAGTGCGGTAGCCAATGTGGTAAAAGAACAACGACATTTTAAAAAATGTCGCAAAAAGTCAGCAACACTTTTAGGCATTTATATTAATGCTGGTAATAACCTTTTAACGGCATTAAAAAATGTTGATAACAATCTTTTGCAACACCTATTAAATGTTCAACACACTTTTGGTGGCACTAAAAAAATGTCGAGAATAAATATAGCGGCATCAAACAAAATGTTGACATTATTTTGTAATATATGACTGGGAACAAGTGTTAAAAAAATCAATTATAAGAAGTATTTTATTTATGTGCAAATACATTACCATAACATTAAATTAAGAGGGCAGTAATCAAATTAAAACGTCATTAAATTAGAACCAATAGTATTCATCGTAAATAAATGTAATTGTGCTTGGAACAATTATCCATTCACAAAATAAAATGTATCACTTGTCCAATAAGAAAAAGGGGGGAAACATGAAGGGAAACTAAATTTTATATAATGTACGATCCTTCTTCATCAAAGTCAAACATCCTCTTCGACCTGAAAATAAAAAAAGTCAATTGTTAGCCATCGATACTTATTCTTTAGTATTTTAATTAAAAAATTAAAATTAAAAATTAGTACATTAGCAATATGCCACTCTATAGTTGAATGATGTAAATTTTCAATTGTAGACTTGTTTCCATAAAGTCTAGGTAATGGTTCATTTGTTACAAATGTTTTCTCAATATATACTTCCCAAAAGTCTTCACCCAGTGGCGTCCCCCCTACTTTTGTTGAAGGGTCCTTGCTCACAATGAATCCACGTGCCACAACCACTTTGGGAAGTCCGGAAGTAATAAGGTCTACAATTTTAGGAAGTGCATTATTTGAGACCCTTTGTCGTGGTTGATGGTTCTTCTTCTTCTTCTTTGATGGTTCTTTCTACAAACAAGATGAATATGTCATCAACCATATATTTTTGGAAAAAAATCGACAGAGTTTTATTTGTTTTTAAGACATCCCAATAATTTTAAGACTATATACAACCAAATATGCCAACAACTCAATGTCAAGTATACATAAACTCTCTAAGAAAGCGCAAATATATTGTGCCCTTTAAAATCCTTTAAATTAGTAACATACCTGAATTGAATTAGCATTCATTTGCTCACTAACACGAGCAACAGTCTCGGGGGCATCCAAGTGTTGAGAATTTGCAATCTACAAAAAATAAATTATTTCAATCATGAAAACATATAGTCATAAATTATGATTTTAAAAAGTAGTTATCTACTTGCCTGTTGAGATGGAGGTAAATGGTGATTTGATTATGGTACCACTACATGTTAAAATTGGTTGGTTTCTTCTAATTGTTACTCGGGTTGTAAAATAGACCTATATGATGGTATGTTTTGCTCGTTGGAGGATTGAGGAACTTGTTAATAGCATAATTTAATACTAGAACATAAATTTATATATATACACGATAATTAAGCACAAAAGATAAAAGTGTGTACTTATTAACCTGTTTAGATACAACGGAAGGGCAAGCCATCATGTGTGTGCATATCAACTCAAACCGAGCCTCTAAATGATCAAATTTATCCTGAAATTCAGATCGAATCTCAGATCTTAGTCACTCATACTCTTTTTCATTAACCTTCGGTCGTTTAGTTCCATGCACATCAGTTGGATATGGTCCATGCCCATAAGCTCGACAATGGCCATGTTTATCAGGTCCCAGGACTTCATAAAATATCTCGTCTTTACAACTGATGAATTCATTACAATCTGACGAAAGTTGATGTACTTTTGCCTCATTTTTTACTGAAATGAAATGATTCTTATTAACATAATAATTTCATGCATAATTTTAAATTTCATAAATAATAATAAACTTATTTAATTGTTAATTTAATCCTCATCCGTGTATGATATATATTATGCTTTTAACGATATGACACAATCTCCTGCATGTTGCCTTTTATAATGGTTGATAAATAGAATAAGAATTTTGATTAATAGGTAAAATGACGTCGTTGAGATTTTCTAAGAAATAAGGGAAGGAACATGGATGATATTTTTGTACCATTGCTTCAGCGAAATCCTTATCGATGGCTGAGCCATCACTCCTCTCATGTCTTTTGATGTAAACATTAACCAATGAAACCTTTTTCCCTTGATCAACCTCCATCTGCATAAACCCAATGACTCGTAAGTCGTTAAAAATGTTAAACCATAAATCATTGATATGCTCCCTCAAGACTATGTAAATTTACAAATAGTAAGACTCTAATTATAACACTATTTGGATGTGGCTTTATATGAAAACTACCAATATTTAGTGATATAAAATGAAGAAACTTAACTATCAATATATTTTAACCTTAATTAGTTAACAACAATTAAAAAACTCACTCATAACATAATCAATTACTAAACGATATTAATGTAGCAATGAATCATAACACATTAAGAAGAAGACTACGCCGAATGCCTAAACATTTTAGCTTAAACGAAATCAATGTACAACGAATGAATACCCCAACACAACAAATCACATCAAGACTTAATTTTCTAAAATCTAAAAAGATTAAACACAAAATAATGCATAAGGCTCTCTCTTAAAAAACAACTTTAGTAAAAAATAATCATTACGAAAAACAAATCTCCTTGTCAATAATGAGATAGCATAATTAAATCATAGAATCTAGATGAAAATGCTACTAAATCAAAATGTCCAGAATAGAAAATAATATTAAAACTTGTTTGTTATCTTAAAATTCAGCACGTGTTTCATGAATAAAGGGGCTTACTAAATTCAACTACAATGTAAAAAAGTAATTTTGTAAAGATACCATCACAACAACATTAATTACAAAATGGAACATATACAAACTAAGTTGAATGACTAAAAATATTGTAAAAAAGGTTGTTACATTTGTTCGCGCAATAAGTATATTGTCGAACTCTGGCGATTAGCTCTAACTTGCAGTTTGGACATCATCATATATAAAAGTAAGATGAACTAATAATTCTAAAATAGTTTAAAATAAACGAATAAAGACATGTAGACCCATCTAATTTTCATTTAGAGTTGGTAAGTTTTGTAATATTAAACTAAAAGGCTAATATGATACATATATACCAGCACACATGAATACACACATATACATGAGAAACATGTAATACCCCGCACTTTTAAAGGTATTTAAATTGCACGGTGGATGTAATTTGGCAATTTGAGGAATTATTATGAATAGTAATTTTTGGATTAATGAGTGAAATTAAATAATTTTAATGTTATAAAGTGAATAGTAAATATTAGTTTTCGAGTGACAAATTAATATTTACGTGGATTATATTTCGAGACTAAGTATATGAGTAGATTATTTTTATTACATGTCGTAGTTGAGTAAAGCGACAAAGGAAAATATTTTAAATTGAAAAACACGCGTATTGAAAGTGTTGGGTCAAAATAGTGAATTTTAGTTAAGTGACTCGAATGGAGATTTTGACTCCGCCATTGGGTTCGGAATGACCGAGATAGTCAAAATAGAGTACCCGGGGGTAGTATTTGGGTTTGAGACATTTTTGGACTAATAGGGACTCGTAAACGAGTACATGAGTCATTTAACAATTGGGTACACACCTAATTTTGGATTTTAAAGAGGTGGAAACCCTCATTCTTTCCCAAATTCTGCCCTAAGAGATAGAAGAGAGAAGAAAGAAGAAGAAGAAAAGACAGAAGAAAAGGAATTCCGGGCCAAAATTCGCGGGATTCAACTCGGGATCGTCGGATTTAATCCACGAGGCAAGTGTTTACTTGCTTTATAAATTTAGTGTGTTTATTTCTCATATTATAGTTGGTGTGTAAAACTATAAAGATTTTTGGGATGAGTTTTCGTGAATCAAAATGGGTTTTTCAGAAGATTAACGAGTAAAACCCGAATAATATCAAATTTGAGAAATTTAGGAATTTATTTAAATTAATTGTTGGATCTGGGTTCCAGGATGATTAGAACCCTTTGTATATGTGTATTTATGGTTGATTGAGGTTGTATGATGATGGGTGAGAAAATAAAAACCTCGGAAGTGTATTAATGGAGGTTTGGAATTTTGGAGAAGAAGGTGAATAGTGACCAGCGTCACTTCCGAACTGTTTCGGATAGGAAGACAGGCATTCAGCTCTCGGTCAAAACACGAAAGTTGTAGATCTTTTCGATACGGTCGCGTGGGCACGATCGCGTATTTTTTTTTATTTTTCTTCGAATTGTTTTGATTTTTATAAGATGAAAGTTCCGGGGTGAAATTACCAACTCAGAAATGCACTCGGAAATTGGAAAAAATAAAAGCTAAAATTCTTTGGAGATAAATATTTGGGGTTCCTAAAAATAGTGCGGGGACTTCTAAATATTTTTTTAAGTAAGGTACATATCTTGGGTTAGATGAAAGTAAATCCCAAGATTTACCCAAATAGGGGTGTTTGGGAGGAGTAACACTCGGGGTGATGTTTCGGTGAGTAAAATTTTATATAAGTAATTGTGTGCGTAGAAAACACACTTATATACCCATTTTGGTTGAGTAAAATCCTATGAGGTGACTAGGATGAAATTTAGGATACAGGCTAAAGAGAATTGAGCAGTCATCCGATACGTCTATTTATGACAATTATTATAGGTGAGAGGAATGCCTATCGTTATTTATGGGACGAACAAATATATCGGTGTTGTTGGTATTATCATCGCGCGGTGAGAAAAGCTTGGAAATAATATATTGAGGATTAGTCAAAATTGATAAATGCGTAGGATATTCGAGAGATAAATATACTACGTAGGAGATTTATTATACGGATTGTGTGTATGCCCGAATGCTATTATATACGTGGGTTAAATAATTACCTATGGGGAATTATGTATAGGTGAGAGAAATACCTATAATTATAATATGGTTGTGTGAATACCAAATTGATGATATATTTATATAGGTGGAATGTGTACCTATATGATTGTTTATTATATGTATGACATACCTACCATACTTGCTATCACGGGAGGTTGGCGTTCGTGCGAGGACAATCTTATCCTGTGTTGCCTTCGGGGGGATTTTAGATTTGGTACATCCAGAACATAGGACTGTGAAGGGATTCTTTATGAGTCGATAAGTCTACTGACTATGGGAGCGTAGGTATGTGCGTGAACCATGGGTATGTAAACTATGTTCGCCTCCAATATGTGTGATTTGTATTGATATGGTTCCTGAGTGATGCGAAACACGTGATCCTTATGTGCGTGATGTACAGGGATTTGATAGCTGAGTATGAGTACACCGCAGCTGAGCCTAGGGGTGCCATATGTATATATATGTATTGTGATTAACATATATGTGTACTTGAGATAATCCACAGATGCTTAGTAAATGATAATGACTAAGCCACTTATACTATAGTTCGATTGATGATTAATATACTTGTTACGTATAGTATATTGTTTATATATATGAGATGAGATATCATATAACCTAACCTGGTATAAAGTGAAAAGAATCAATAAAGTGTGATATTACTTCCGGTAGATTTATATCCGGATTTATATGAATGTGAATCATAGGTTCTAATGAGAACTATTAATAAATACGTAATGGTATAAATGTGTTATGTACTGAAGGCCTAATGGATTCCAATGATCAACATTGTCACGTAGTAGTGTATCGGGGGGTTCCTTGTTTGGATTTCGCTTCGCGAGACACCCCACGCACGAACGTAACGTAATGTTGGGAATGGGGAGAAGTTTAATCCTTAGTACCCAAATTAATGAGGTTTATTAGAAGATGGGTAATTACATTAGTTAGGCAAGGTAGCTTGCCTAGGTTGTCTAAAATGGTATGCGCTAGGTGTGCACTTTTAGAAGAGGTGTGAGGTGTATCTCATGTGAGAGCGATACTAGTTTAAAATATGAGAAATAACATATTTTTAAAAACAAAATATGGATTTTAATGAACTTGCTAAAATATTTTCAAAACTCGGGCCCTGACCCGTTTCTCTATTTTTCCCTCTTTTGCTATATCTATATATATAGGTGTCCAGACACAGGGACGCCTGGATGATAATTCTTTCGAGTCAGACGTTTGCTGCAGCAGCTGTGGATGCAAGCAGGTTTATATTAGACGCTTCCATCATTGAGATCTAGATATGAGGTATTGTAGAAACATTCGGGCTTATGGCCCAACTGTACTCATTTATTCTTTTATCGCCTTTTAGTGCGGCATTCGATTTGGTTGTATTATTGTACCGAGTGTTCGGTTATTTTATTTTGTTTCATTTTAGTTGGTGCAGATAAACTGTTAAAATTTTTATTTGAATGGTTTGGTTAAAAAGATTTGTTAATTTAAAATTTTTACGTCGACCTAATAGGATATTAGTAATTAAATTGGTTTTCGACAGTGATGCTAAGAATGAACCATATGAGACTCCTGCTTTAATTTGATATAGGAGTGATCCCCGGTATTTTATTAGGCGGGGTGTCACAAAATAATACGTACATATCAAACTAAAATGCAAATGTGACACATATATACCATCACATGAATGCACACATACATAAACATGAAAAAAATATGTATACAATCCCCTATAGTAAAAAAACACGTCGATTTAGATGATTAAAATAATACTAATCAATGAAAACAGGGGTATAAGATTTACACAAAGATGATATCATAGTGAGTGATTTAAGTTTACGTTGAACTTGACTTTTTTAATCAATAGAAATAAATGAAAGAGTGAAAAAAATGGTAGTTACCAAAAATAGATAAGAAAATCCAACTAAATACTTCATCTAATTATATAAATAGAACCAAAAACACAGCAACAACTAACAAATTAAACATTTCTAACATTTTTCTCTCGCACATCAATTAAAATTAAATAAAATTCAGTACTTTTTTCTCTCACAAAAATACAACTTATAACAAAACAAAGATTACACAATAATAATTACCATAATAACACCCCCTACCAATTTTGTACTAATTTTTCCTTTCTAGTTTCTTGCAACCCCGCTATATCTAGTTTTTCCTTATTTAAAGTATCTATCATAACCATTATCTATATGCATAAATTTTGTATGACACAAATTTTACTAAAAAACAAAGATTACACTATTTTATATACATGATTATATAATATCAAATCTGAAAAAAAAAGAGTTAAATACCAAAGATGTAAAAATATTATTGATTCATGACTAATGAGACTGGTATCGATTTAAAAACTCACAGGTAAATATCATGAACAAAAGAAAATATTACCTTGCTTCAGGGATTTATTCTTTCTTATATATCTTTCTTCTGAAAACTCTTTGCCTCTATTGCCAGTAACAAATAGAACCCAATCAAAAGCCAATATATGCAAGAAAGTGATTCTCCGAGCCAAAAAAATACACAGAAATAAGAAATATACACCGAAATACACAAAAATAAGAAGAATACACCGAAATAAACAAAATAAAACGTAACTTACCTCAAAATTTCAAAGAACAAAACCATTCTTCTAACAGGGAAACAACAAAAATCGTGCAAAGCTTCAAAGATCAAAATCGTTCAAAGCTTCAAAGAAAAATACACCGAAATAATGAAAGTGATTATATGAGCATCCGGAAATTGAAACATGGGTGAGATGAGAGCGCCGTCATCCTTCTTATAACAAGGGAACAGCAAAAATCGTTCCAAGATGGGTGATATTGAGGCAAAGTGATTGGGTGAGATTGAGGTAGATACTTGATAAGGTTTGTTGAGGATTAGGTTTAAGAGATTGAGCCAGATACGGGAGAGGCAGATACGGGAGAGAGGAGAACGTGCCCGGAGAGCTATCGAAGCTTACACGACTTTATCCGCCAAAAAATAGGGCAAAAGTGATATTTTTTAAAAGAAAATAAGACCTGCCATATTTATTTAAGTGAAAGTAATTTTTTTCCAATTTTAATGGCATTAGTTATGAAATGCCTAAAAAATACCACATTTGTTTCAGCATTAATTAAAAAATATATTATGTACTTTTAGGACTTAAAATAATATTGATTATGTACATAGGACAACAAACATTTCGTTTCCATTTTTAGTCCCTATTTTTAAATTAAAGAGACACGTGGCAAGCTGTAATTGGTTGACGTTTTATGAAAATAGGTCCTCGCCAATGACTTTATTGAAAAATAGGGACTAAAACTATAAATAAAATATTTGTTGTCCCATTTTCAAAATACATATTACAATAGATCCTAAATTTACGAATCCCCATTAAAAAATGCTCTACTTATGCGGCACATCAATATAAATGTCGTGAATTTTCAATACTTATAAATAAATGCAGGTAAAAATAAAATTCGCAGCATTTTTGAATAATATCGAGAAAAAAGTGTCGAAAAAAATTAGTTTTCTTATAGTGTATGCACGTAGGATAAATATTGATATCAAATATTGGGCTAGGTCGAGATAACTCATTAAGCCTGTAAACGGATCGGATTCGGACCGGATCAGGCAAATCCAAATCCATATCTGTTTATGCTAAACGGATTCTGATCTGATCCGTTTATTAATCGGATCGGATCAGGCACATTCAAATCCATATCCATTAATATTAAATGGATTTGGATGGGATCCGACTATCCGATTATCCATTTATGTTAAACTTGATTTGCAACATTTTTATTTTTAACTCTTATTTCATAAATTTATCTTGCAAATGTCCCCAAAAAAATAGATAATGAAATAAAGAACTATTATAATAAATATTTAAAATATTATTTAATACAATATATATTAATTAAAAATATATTATATATAATTTATATATGTATATTAAAAATATTAATCGGATCGGATTATTAACGGATCGGAGTAGATGAATCCAAATTCGCTCCATTTAATAAGCGGATAATCGGGTAATTGAATAATCGAATTTTAGGCATGATCCATATCCGTTTAAACGAATCGGATTCGAATTCAAATTCGGATAAAATTCGATCCATTGACATGAACTCATTGCATATTACAGCTGTCCTTTTCGATTTCTTCACCCGTCTATCCTTCTTCAAACCCTAAAACATTTCAAAACTTATCCCATCCCAAATAGGCCTGTCAATGGGTCGGGTCTGGACCCGGACCCGCTCCGTATAATAGGGTCTAAGCATATTTTTTTGGACCCGAGACCCGAAGACCCGTTTATTAAATGGGTAGGGTCTGGACCTTATACAAGACTCGGACCCGAAGACCCGACCCAAATTGTACATTATTATTTTTTAAATATATATACATATACTATAAATTTATATATATTTGTAAATATATCTTATCAATATAACATTTAAGTAATATATATATAAATATATATTTATGTATATAATAAATATAAATAATATATGTTTTATTTATACTAATAATATTCTATAATAGATTACAAAATATTTTCATTTAAGATTAAAAATAAAGCAGGGGAATAATATAAAATAAATTTATATATTTAGTTAGACCCGGACCCGAACCCGAACCCGAGATCCGAAGACCCGAACGGATTCGGGTCTGAATTCAATATTGTAGATCCAATGAAAATCCGGACCCGAACCCGATGAAGACCTAATTACACGGATATGAATCTTTCTAAACTCGCCCCGCTCCAATCCATTAACAAGCGTAATTCCAAATGGCATAACAAACGTACACTATTTATGTGGATCAAACCTGTGTTTTTGACATACGTCAACTCTCTGTTTTTTTTTTCATTTCTCTCCTCTTTTTTATCTTTGTTCTTCCTTTTTCTCTCTCTATGCATATAAATATAACACAACCAAATCTCATATGTGAAAACCCCTACGTCGCCTCTCTAAATTAAATTCACCATCACATACCTCTGAGATTCCCATATCCATCATTTCAACACACAAATTGATTGATCTAACAACAAAAAAAAAAAAAAATCCACAAATCACATAAAATTTGATCTGAAATAGTTGCTTAGGGTAATGGAAGGTGTATTATTCGTCAATGAATATATGAGAGTTTGAAGATGCCAGGATAATTACCCAACAGATATGATAATCGATTTAGTAATGTTAAAACGTCGTATTTGATTTCGTCTTCCAATGGATCAGTTTCTGGCAATGTTTTTTTTATTAATTGCGGCTTTTTGTTATTTTTCAGATCTTAATTTCATTCCAGTAGTGTCTTCTTTCTTTGTCACTAAGGCCTCGTTTGCGAGTTCTATTTTTGGAGAGAAAAGAAAGGAAAGGAAGAGAAAGTGTGTTTCCTTTCCTTCGTTTGGGAGTTTAAGTGGAAAGAAAGTGACTTTCTTTCGTTTGGGAGTTTCAAAGGAGAGAAAATAAAGGAAAATTTTTAAAAAACTATCTCTTCCTTTCTCTCCAAAACTTTCTTTCCAAATCGGAAAGAAATGGAGAGAAAGGAAAGTTTTTTAATGAATTGTTCTTTCTTCCTCTTAAAAAAATTATTTTCCTCCCAAACTCCCAAACGCAAGAAAGAAAATTGTTTTCTTTTCTCTCCCTAACTCCTTTCTCTTCTCTTCTTTTCTTTTCTCTCCTATTAACTTTCTCTTCTTTTCTTTTCTTTCCTAATAAAATTTTCCGTTCCTTTCTTTTCTCTCCCAAACTCCCAAACGAGGACTAAAACTACACAGTATATATGTGGTGATGGGTTCCTTCCTTGTCCCTGATGGGGCATTTTTGTAACTATGAATGTGTAGAGGAAGAAAAAGGAGAACTACAAATGAAGTAGAGGAAGACAAAGTGGAGTTGGATTGTAGTGGGTGGGGATTCAATTCATTCAGGTACATGTGTCGATTTTAAAGGAGCGGAACCCATAAAGGCTGGTTGAGAAATGCAAAGACGTTCATTTTTTCCGCCATATAAATCTCAGGTGGGTTCTTTGCTTAGAGAATTTAAAAAGGAGTAGTGATTTAGATTTTGGGTCTTAGTGATGAAAAATTAGGAGTAGAAGATGGGTATTTTGAAGATGAACTCAGCAAAAGGGCTGGGAGTAAGGCTGTGTTTCGGTCGGATTGGATCGGAAAAACATATTTCAGAAAAAAATTCGAAAAAATCAGCGTGCCGAATCCGATTTTTTTTGGAAATGTTTTTTTTCCCGATTTCAGAATTTTCGGCAAAATCGGAAATTTCGGTAAAATTCGGAAATTCAGAAATTCGGCAAAATTCGGCAATTTTCCAGAAAAATACTTCGGAAATTATTTCGGAAAACAGTTCGGAAAACATTTCGTGGCAAAATTGGAAAATAGTTCGGAAAATATTTTGGAAAAACAATCGAAAAATAGTTCGGATAATATTTCGAAAATTCGGATCGGAACAAATTTCGAAAATTCGGATCGGCAAAAATCGAAAATTCGGAAAATAAAATAATTTCGATTTCCGATCCGATTTTTTTCGAAAAAATAAAAAATTGAAAAATCGAAAATTGGCAATAAAAAAATATTTCCAAAATCGAAAAAAAACCGGATCGGAATTCGGAAAAATTGGAAAATCGGAAAAAAAACACAGCTCTAGCTGGGACTCATATGATGAAGTCATGAGTTTCTTTAACTCCAACTTTTTTGTGCATTTGTCAACGCTGGGTCTCTTTGCGATAGTTTTGTGAGGCCAAAATGTTGGAGTTTTGTTATGAAAAGAACGAAATATATTATTTAATTTCTGCAAGGCACGTTCTTGGAACGCTTTCTTTTAGGAAAAATTTCTCCCAATCCGGTTGAGACAGAACCAGAACCGTGAGTACACTATGGGTTTTATAGAATTTGCCTTCAGGATACAATGCAGTATATGAACATTTGTTTGATTCAAACTATGTACTGTTTGATCAAATCGAGAACACTCTGAATTTGTAACTTGATAATGCCAAAGTATAGAGGACGGAGAGAGGAGAAACTAACAATTTTCGGTGTCCAAAACAGAGGTCTGGAACTCTTTTTATAGCCATTTATGTGACTGTTCTTCAACAGTCACAGCTCTTCATGGAGTGACTCAGCAACCGCTGGATCGTGCCTGTTTGGAACAACTGCGATCTAATGGTTCAGATTAGGCGTCCCATCGTAAGCGAATTGACATCCCCTACACGAAACCCAACGAGTTCATCTAACGGTTTAGATCAAGTCGTTTCGAATTTTAAACCCTTTAATTGGATCGTTTAATCACAACCGTTGATCTATTTTACCTCGTCAAAACTTTAGGCTCCCACTCTCCAAGCAAAGTGCCAAGTGCGCGTCAAAGCGCGCAATGCTCCCTAAGTCGCCCAATCGCCCTTTCGCGTGTCGCGATTGGTGGTGCTTAAGCACCACCGCGATGCGTAGGATCATAGCCTCTTATTTGACTTGTCAACTAAGAATCTTAGTTGTCCTTTAGTTGATATACCACTACTTTTTGTAGTATTCTTCCAATGTGGGACAATATGGAATTTCGAGCACTCCCGTATCTTTCACACCCATTTGCTCATGTTTCTACCTTCTAAATTAACACCCAAACTATGTTTAAAATAAAACACCAATAATATAATAAAATATTAACAACTAAAAAATAAAATATCAATAAATATTGGAATTTATCCAACATTCCCCCACCAATTTCAATATACACAAGAGAGCAAAGCAAAAAGACAATAAATAACTTTTGGCATTATCGCTAAAATCTAGTACATAAATGAGAAGTGTCTTTCGGACTTGAACTTCCATATAGTGAAAATAATTCAAAGCTTCATCAAGGTGCTGTGGTGAATGTATCTTGAACCAATGACCTTTTGAGACTAGCCGGAACCATCACACTTACCGATTTCTGAGTTTATAAGTGTTCTTCTAGCATGCACTTTTATGGCCTTGTGCTAATCCTGATTTCACGAGCGCTTTAGGATCGGTCTGGATTTCATAGAAAACAGTCACACTTTCGACACTCGTATAGGTAAATCAACTTTAGTGATTCTGCGAGTCACACTTATATGATTTATTAAGAACTTCATCCTCTAACATGCAGAAAACCAACACTAGGCACATAGGAATGGAACTTTTTTTTTATATAAATTCCTAGTGTTCCATAACTATAATTTAACTTGTTTGTACCACATTGAACTCTATCTATATTTTCAAGATATGAGTTGGGTTCTCATTAAATATAGTTGTGTTATTTAATAGACCTTAGTCCCATTCCTTTTGAGGTGATATATATCATCTCCCTAACAAGACCTTTAGTCAGAGGATCTGCTAAATTCTTGTTTGTTTTAATATAGTCGACTGTAATTACTCCTTCCTTGAGTAATTTTCTTATAATTTGATGCCTTAGACTAATGTGTCTAGATTTTCCGTTGTAAGTTTTGTTCGAAACTTTATAAATTATGGCTTGGTTATCACAAATTATCATAATAGAAGGTGATGGCTTTTTCCATAAAGGAATACCATACAACACATTTCTAAGCCATTCTCTTCTTTACATGCATCTTCTAGGGCTATAAATTCAGATTGCATTGTTGAATCTAATACACATGTTTGTTTCTTGGATCCCCAAGAGATAGCTGCTCCTCCTAGCGTAAAAATCCAACCAGTAGTTGACTTGGATTTTGATTCAAGATTATTCCAACTTGAATCACTATAACCTTCTAAAACATATGGATATCATACATAATGTAAGCCATAATCCAAAGTCCTCTTCAGGTATCTAAGCACCCTAGAAATTGCATTCCAGTGCTCTTGTCCTGGATTACTTGTAAATCTACAGAATACACTCACTGCATAAGCAATGTCTGGTCTAGTGCAATGCATGGCATACATTAGACTCCCAATAATACTAGCATATTTAAGTTGATCCATAGCACTCCCAGTATTTTTCATTAATTTGATGCTAGGATCCACTAGTGCAGCAGCTGGCTTAAGTTCAAAATGATTATATCTTTTTAGAACTTTTTCTATATAATGAGATTGAGATAACGCTAAAGAATTATCCTTTCTCACAATTTTGATTCCTAAAATCACATCAGCTTCTCCAAGATCTTTCATATCAAATTTTGATGAAAGACACCTTTTGGTTTCTTCAACATATTTGAGATTAGACCCAAATATTAACATGTCATCCACATATAAGCAAATAATAACACCAACACCATTTTCAAATTTACTATATATACATTTGTTGGCATCATTAACTTTATATCCATGGGGTATAACAATATTATTAGACTTCTCATGCCATTGCATAGGAGCTTGTTTAAGGCTATAAAGAGATTTAACCAATTTACACACTTTCTTTTCTTGGCCAGGCAAAACAAACCCTTCGGGTTGTTCCATGTAAATCTCTTATTCTAAATCACCATTTAAAAATACAGTTTTAACATCCATTTGATGAATAACTAAATTGTGAATAGAAACAAGAGATATTAATATCCTAATGGAAGTGATTCGAGCAACAGGAGCATATGTATCAAAGTAATCAATTCCATGTTTTTGCTTATAGCCTTTAGCAACTAGTCTTGCCTTAAATTTATTTATAGAACCATCCGGATTTAATTTTCTTTTAAATATCCATTTGCACCCAAGAGTTTTAGCCCCGGGGGGAAGATAGGAAATAACCCAAGTTTGATTTGACAAAATTGAGTTCATTTCATCATTTATTGCTTCTTTCCAAAAGACAGCATCCCTAGATGTTACCACTTCCTGAAATTTGGTAGGTTCATCTTCTACATTAAGAACAAATTTAGTTTTGTTCTTAGTCTCATTTAAATCCCCTTCAACTAAATAAATAACAAAGTCAGGCCCAAATGTTTTTTCAGTTCTTTGTCTTTTACTCCTTCGTGGTTCAACGTCATTCGTTGTTTCCGAAGAAGATATAGGTTGTGAATTTTCTTCTAAATTTGAGGAGTTAACAGTCGCTTTCTAAACCTTGATTCAAAGTACTAAACTTTGTTAGATGTTAAAAGAATTGCACATCTACCGACTCAATGATTTCTCGAGTTTCAAGGTTTAAAAATCTATAAGTCGTACTGTTACTAGAGTATCCAATAAAAAACACATTTGTAAGTCCTATTTCCTAGTTTAGGCCTTTTAGGTTCGAGTTCTCTTACATAAGCAAGACATCCACAAACTTTAAGACGTCTAAGATTAGGCTTACGATTAAACCATAATTCATATGGTGTAATATCCTTGTTTTTCAATGGAACTCTATTTAAAATATAACATGCGGATAAAACCGCTTATCCCCTCATCGACAAAGGTAAACCAGAACTGATTAACATTGAATTTATTATTTCAACTAAAGTCCTATTTTTCCTTTCCACCGTTCCATTTTGTTGTGGCGTATATGGCGCCGTAACTTGATGGATTATCCCATGAGTATTACAAAATTGTATAAACTCACTCGGGTAATATTCACCACCCCTATTGGATCGTAGGACTTTAATTTTCCGATTTTGTTGAGTTTCAACTTCTGCTTTAAAAATTAGGAATTTCTCGAAAACTTCATCTTTAGTTTTAAGTAAATATGTATATGCATACATAGAGTAATCATCAATGAAAGTTAAGAAATATTTATTTCCACCACGAGTCATATTACTCTTCATATCACATACATCACTATGAATAAGATCAAGCATTTCGGATTTTCTCTCAACAGATTTGAACGACTTTCTAGTTATCTTCGATTGAGCACAAATTTCACATTTAGAAAGGTTATCAAATTTACAATCCGAGATTAAGCCGAGATTAGTCATATTTTTTATACTTCTATAATTCATATGACCTAATCTACTATGCCATAAAGAAATAGGCTCAACCATATAAGCAGAACTAATATCATTGATTACATTAGTTTTGATCATGCCGTTACAAGAGTACCCTTTGCCAATAAATTGGCCATTCTTAGACAAGACAAACTTATCAGACTCATACACTAGTTTGAAACCTCTCTTATTGAGAAGGTCCCCAGACACAAGATTTTTACACATATCAGGTACATAAAGTACATCAATTAGAGTAAGTGTCTTTCCAGAAGTTAGCTTCAATTCCACTATGTCTTTTCCAACTACATTTGTGCGAAGATTATTCGCCATCTTCACTTCTTTTCCATCAATTTCTTGATATGTTTTGAATGAAGAGCGGTCTTTGCATATGTGGACCGTTGTGCCGGTATCCAGCCACCATCCACTTTCATTATCAATTGAATTTGCTTCGTAAACAGTAGCAATAAGATCTTCAACATTGTTGGTTTCCTTCGACCCTTGTTTTTCCTTAAATGCCTTCTTTTTAAGACGACATTCTCGAGAATAATGGCCCGGTTTGTCACAGAAGAAACATTTTCCCTTCTTTTTCTTATTTGCACCTTGGTTCTTGAATTTTGAATCATTCTTTGCTTTAAATTTTGAGTCTTTGGTAATCTTTGATTTTTGATCCTCAACCATATTATCTTTTGAATGACCCTCACCTTGTTCATCCTTCTTTTCTCGAATACGAGTATCTTCTTCAATATGAAGGTGACGAAGAAGGGATTCCACAGTATAAGTCTTTTCATCATGAATAATTTTCTTCTTAAAGCCATTCCAAGAGGATGGAAGTTTTGAAACAATCACCCCTACTTGAAATTCATCTTGAAGATTAATACCAGCGGCTTTAAGGTCACCAATAATTTGTTGGAGTTCATGGGCTTGTGCAACGACAGATTTATCATTACTCAATCTAAAATTCATATAGTTTGAAATTAGAAACTTACGGTTGCTCGCTTCCTCGTTTTGATACTTTGTCTCCAAAGCCTTCCATAATTCCTTTGCCGTCGAAATCATTCGACGAGCGCTATAAACAGTTTGAGACAAAGCATTGAGGATGTGTCCTCGATACATAAATTCGTCTTCTTTCCTCTTCACACGTTTTTGCTTTATTTCTTCGGTGTCTTTGGGTGTGGGCTCGGGAATTTGTTCAAGGTTATCATCTAGAATGTATGCAAGTTTTAGTGATGTGAGCAAGAACATAACTTTCTCTTTCCAACGGGTGAAATTTCCTCCATCAAAACGGTCGAGTCGGATTAAGTCTTGAGTCATGACTTGGATAGATTGTGCCACAGTACCTTCCATTTGAGTGGAGTAATAAGAATAAAATTTTGCTTACAACTGTTGGAGTTCTGTAATGGAAAGAACGAAATATATTATTTAATTTCTGCAAGGCACGTTCTTGGAACGCTTTCTTTTAGGTAAAATTTCTCCCAATCCGGTTGAGACAGAACCAGAACCGCGAGTACACTATGGGTTTTATAGAATCTGCCTTCAGGATACAATGCAGTGTATGAACAGTTATTTAATTCAAACTATGTACTGTTTGATCAAATCGAGAACACTCTGAATTTGTAACCTGATAATGCCAAAGTATAGAGGACAGAGAGAGGAGAAACTAGCAATTTGCGGTGTCCAAAACAGAGGTCTGGAACTCTTTTTATAGCCATTTATGTGACTGTTCTTTAACAGTCACAACTCTTCATGGAGTGACTCAGCAACCGTTGGATCATGCCTATTTGGAACAGCTGCGATCTAAAGATTCAGATTAGGCGTTCCATCGTAAGTGAATGGACATCCCCTACACGAAACGCTACGAGTTCATCTAACGGTTTAGATCAAGTCGTTTCGGATTTTAAACCCTTTGATCAGATCGTGAAGTGCCAAGTGCGCGTCAAAGCGCGCAATGCGCCCTAAGTCTCCCAATCGCCCTTTCGCGCACCGCGTGTCGCGCTTACGCGCTTATGCGTGTCGCGATTGGTGGTGCTTACGCACCACCGCGATGCGTAGGATCATAGCCTCTTATTTGACTTGTCAACTAAGAATCTTAGTTGTCCTTTAGTTGATATACCACTACTTTTTGTAGTATTCTTCCAATGTGGGACAATATGGGATTTTGAGCACTCCCATATCTTTCACCCCCATTTGCTCATGTTTCTACCTTCTAAATTAAAACCCAAACTATGTTTAAAATAAAACATCAATAATATAATAAAATATTAACAACTAAAAAATAAAATATCAATAAATATTGGAATTTATCCAACACAAAATATGTCCATCCATCTTTGACTATGAGTATGAACAATAACTCTACTTCATACGCATCACAAATTGATAGAAATGGTAAATGAACACCTAACATTTATTTTTTGTAAAAATAGTAAATGGTACTGAGTCTTTCAATTTTTTTATATTGACAATTAGATTGATAATTAGATCAGGATTACATCGTTGAGTTCAATCTGAGAGTTAAAAGAGGTTACCTAGTTGGAATTTCAAACCCATTTAGGCTTTCTTTTTTAATGTTTTAATATACTTTGCTATTTTTTAATCATTAAAATTACGAATTTTCAAGCACGTTCGGTTCTGATAGTGTTTTCTTTTCCTATTTCTTAATGCTATTGTTGTGGGATGTGTTCTTCATTGTTTTTTGCAGTTAGGAAGAAGACATAAATAAAACAAATAGAAACAATGTATGGTTTGAAAAGGAACCGTCCATTTAAAGTTGTTATGAGATTTAAGGATTCTAAAAAAGTAATTTTTGCATTACTATTGTATAAGTTTTAATTTAAGATTTGTGTAAGACTGAATTTGGTGATAATGATTTCACTGTTAAAGAAAATAGTATTTATTTTTATTGATGTTGTTTCAATAACAATCCACATGTGGTGAGAGTGTATATATAAAAAAATTGTTATTAAATTTTTATAATTTAATAGTATACCTTAACTCTTTAATGATAATATTTTTTCACAAAACAAATATATTTTTAATCACGTATGCAAAGTCGTCTAACCCGCGCATCGTGCGGTTCTACAAACAGTTCTAACATATTTTGGGGTTATAATTGGTGTGATGGGCTGTTCATGTGAAATATATAAATAGTGATTTTATCATTTACTCATACAACTGCTTGGATTTACATAACTAAACGACTTGGTAAGGTTTGAAACTATTTCTTTTACGTGGACATCGGGTGCTAGGGTTATACCTCCCTCATATCTTCCTTGCGCTAGTTAGAAGACATTATTCATCTATCTCATCTAAGATATCAATTCAGAGACGATGTGGGTCTCTATCTTATATCGTTTAGCATTTTCATTTGAATCTAGTTTACTTTGAGACATTTCAGTTCTCATGTATTACAAGACTTAGTTTGACTTATATTATTCAAATATTTATTTGGGATTATATTCAGGTATCATGTTGGTGTGTTACATTTAGGGGTTTCCACATCTTGGTACATCTTTTATTTTTTTCTCTCCACACTGAGAATGGTATTAAAATATTTACTATATTGTATGATTTTATATTTAGATTTTATCAACCTAAGTGTTTAATTACATGGGGTATCACACTATTTCCCTTATGCACTCATGCTTAAGAAAACTTTGGATCTATATCCACTACCTTCACATCTAAGACACTTATTAATGAATTTGATTGGAACCTTTCTTCCTCTACTGTTAATACACCTGATCTACTAGAGGGGGTTCATGATGCTCCTACTGGGCTCTCTATCATGTTGGTTAAAACCTTCTGTATTGCCCATCACCTAGAAATCCCTTCGATCTCCATTGGAGTTGCCATAGGTCATGGGCCCACTCGAAATGATCATCTTCTCCATATTCCTCTTAACCTTAAGTCTATCCTAGAAATGCATTAATGTTACATCCACCACGTATCCTTACACAGTGTACATAGATTTACTCATGATAACCCGTATGATATGTCGTTAACCTCTACATACAACACTCTGTATTATTTTAAAATTAACCTCCTTTGGCGTAAACAATGACTATGCCATCAACTCATACTCATACTTAGCCACCATACGAGAACCCTGCTATAGAAAACAAAACTCCCTTTTCTTCGACACCATCAAGGAATATGGAAGGTACCACTCATCAAATCCTGCCATAAACTGACCATACATAAAAATCTCTCTATCAGTCACCAAAATTATGTTCTACCACCTCTAGAGTGGGATAACCAACTATTTGAACCATGGATGATTAATCCTTTATCAAAATAACCAGGAATATCATTTGGTTCATTCTTAGCATCACTGTTAAAAACTTTTTAAATTATCAATCACCTATGTCAAATTAAACCGGTGTCAAATTTTATCTTTCATTATATTATCAACATGCAGAATACAAATAAAATAACCAAACCATCCAAATGATATAATAGTGTGAACCAATCACATGATAAATAAATGAATAAAAAATATCGAATAAACCATCGGTTCCAAAAAAATAAAGTCCAACTACATGTCTAAAGCAAATAAAACAAAGTCTGCCAAATACCGAATCATCTGAAGGGGAACATGTCCAAATGAAATACTAAAATGAAACTCCTAATCTAGGAATGAATAACTGAAGATTCTAAATCAATCCTGCAAGCCTCCATAAGTGTTACAGCTACGCATCCTTGGAAAGAATCATTAAGCTTGGCGTCCTTATGACTGAACACTTAAAATGTTTTGGAAAATAGATTTGATAAGGGTCGGATTCCAAAGCCATTTGAAAATATTTTGCAAGAATTTAAATCACAGTTTTAAAGTAGTTATTAGATACACATGTTAGTTCCACGTACACTCCCTTGATTCCTCACCTCTCAACTAAAGTGCACGCCTAATGTCTCCTACCAAGCTATGCTACCTAGATTAAGTAGATAATGTATCTAACTAAGTACAAAAGGTTTAGCTCCACCGTATTACACATACGCTACACTACTGTACTGCCAATAATTAATATTACTCGTACATTATTATTGAATCATTGTTTAAGTTTCTCTATTTAAATTACTTTTAGATATACACAATCCATTGGTTCTACTATGACACATAAGTAGATTAATCACACCTGTATATGTTTATCACACATATAATATGTACAAATATTTCATCCCACAAAACAATCCCTGTGATGTTGGCATAGTCTTCTATCATGTCCATGTACCTATCATACCAAATCAAGGTCTATCGATTTAGAATGTCTCCTCGAACCCTCAATCAAACAACACATAATAAAGACAATCATAGTTCTAAAACTTTAGGATATGCACATACCTAACGTACCCAAATGAGCTTCCAATATCACTAATACACAACAAATAGAAAGATGCCCTAAGTTCTATGTTCTATGGCACACATCTAGACCTCACTGGAATCGTCAAGGTGGGATCGCCCTCTGTGGGGAACCTCCCACGATAGAAATTAGCGTAGGTATGTTCACACTAATAACCAAATCAGAAAATAGGTATTCATATGACCTATTTATATACATATATTCGTAGGTGTATACACAACCTAACATATAAACCAATACATAGTATTTATCTCTCTCGAATACTTAAAGTACTATTAATTCTCACAGAATGCTTATTTCATATTTTTCGAGCATTACTCACTACCTAAAGGGTTCCATCTACCCCTTAGGCTAGTTCAATAGTTTATACATTATTATACTAATGATTTAAGTCTTAAGTTATCGTTCACTCATCTCGTAATCCAAATCGTAAATTCCTCCCTCAATTAGTTAAGCATTGTCGGTCCAAGTAGCAATATACCCTCATTAAGAATAACCAAGCCTAATTCATGTAGCTACTAACCTTACCTAAGACTTTGTACAAATATTAAACTATCCCAAACTTTTACATAATTAATTTCTTCAAGAGTTTAACAAATCAAAACTTTAGCACTAACAAGTCAGCCTAACTGGTTCCAATGGCAAGAGAACTGGTTCGCTATCGAACCAGTTGAAAGTGGGGTCCGAACCGATTTGAGTTCCCTGAGAGTTCTTCTTCTTCACTATTACATGTGCCCTCCATTTTTATCCAATAAAACCTTCATGCATCATACCCAAACTCCAACATAATTCAAACCATCATCAAATAAGAGTATATGGACAATTTCTAATGAATTTATAATACTCAAACATCATTAAATCCATAATAATCAAGAGTTTATCAATTGACCTAGATTTTAATATCTCAAAATCTCATAAAAATCAGATTTTGTATTATTAATCACAGAAATCGAAACTCTAACATGAATCCTAATCATTAACATGAATTTAGCACATTGTTTTATCTCAAGATCATAAGTTCATGCTAGATTTCATCAAGTACTACTATGGGTATTATAACTTCTTAAAAAACATGAAAGATAACAATATCCTTGTAATTATAGGCCTGGTCTCATTTTTTGAAGGTGGAGATGCCTTCCTCTCTTCCCGATTTGCACTCCAATGGTAAAGGCGATGCAAGAATGGTGTAAAATCTCTAAGAACTCTCTATTATTCCTCTCTAATTCCGTCTACTCTCTCAAGATAGTAGTAACCCTACCCTCTAACTCAAAGGGGATGATATAACCTTTCAATTTTCAGAGTTCTCTCGGTCGTAGTTCGCCAAATGACCAAAACGCTCTCATATGGTGCCAGGTTGGTCTAAAATTTCCTTGGGACCCAAAAAATACACCTGGATATATTATTCCGACTATTTCGAACCGTTCGGAATCAAACGTGACCTCTAAATTACCATCCAAGTCACTTTACACAAATATCCTAGATCGATCTCATATAGTCTACGTACGATACCCGGTTGAGATATAACACCGTTACGTCACTATCACTGCTATGACGTAAACTAATAAATTAGTATTTGCTTAGTAATTATAGTCAATAAACATTATTCATTACATTTTCTCTCCCAATTAATATTTTAATTAACATATAATATTTAATTCCATTAAATTACGACACACATGTAATTTAAAAATACTTGAATTAAATAAATTTTAAATATTCAGAAATACGGGGTGTTACATGGAGGACATCCCCTTACCGGATAAAAGTCACCAGCACCTGCTTCTTCACCTTTGTGTAATCTAATAATTTCAAACAACACTTGATGTCATGAAAACACTGCTTACAATGCGATCCAACAATCTAGGAAAAAGTGGGCAAAAAATTCTCATGAATGATCCTCAGAGCTTCTCCCAAGTCGAGGTAGGTGCAGTCAGTTATGGTGCTTCCCGATCCCTCTCTTTCCAACCCATTCCATCCCTATCATTGCTGGATGGAGAATTAGCTCTGTTAGATCATGTAGGACAAAATATTGCTGACACTAAATGTTGGGAGTCATTACTATCAGTGCCTTCTTGAATGGGGATGCGAGGTCAGCCCATCCACCTCTGCCCTATAAATGCACACTCTCCTTATAGGAGACATTTGAGAAATTCAAGATAAATTCCTACTAGTAATGAGTCATAAGTAAGAGTACAAAATAATGGCACGTATCAAGCAACACTATACCAAAACTACAGGATCTTATAACCCTCGAAGCCGAAGAGCATGCTATAATACCACTTGTACTAACACCCATATTATGGCATTAAGGTTATTCTGGTCCTAATGTTAAAACATACAAATTGCTAAAACAATTTGAATATCATTACATCATCTAAATAAAAAATAAAAATATGATATGACAAGATATAGAGAGAGATATGATAAACTTCAAATAACAAAACGGAATCATCATCAATGACTATACTAATGAGATATAAAGAGGCTAATCATCCAATACATGTATTACAAAACCATGTATAGTCTGAACAATGAAATCTATAATTCAAAAGTACCAACACAATAAAAATGAACAATATATGCTAAATAGTCTCCTCTGATACAAGACAACTGATAGTAAAGAGTATAACTTAACAGACAAAAGTAAAATGAAAATAGTAACCCATAATATCAGCTACATCTCAGATCCCTGTGTTTATGATGACTCCGCAATAGATAAAGGTAGAATGTGTGCTGACATGAGTAGGAACAACTCTTTTTGTCCAACCCTAGAACCTAAAATGTTTTTACGATATAAATGGGTTAGAGCCGAGGAACTTACCAAAGCTACACAACTCAATATATATATATATATATATATATATATATATATATATATATATATATATATATATATATATATATATATATATATATAAAAGATGATAACTTTTCTTTTAATCGAAGAAAACTCGTGATTTGTGATTGATTGATGAACACTCTTCAAAAACAACATTGAATCCTTCAAAAACTCTTTTGAATTACTTTAATTATCTTCTCAATCTTGTGTTTAAACTTTATAGGTTTGTTAATGGAATTCGGCTAAAGGGGAGGAAAGGTTGTAGGGAATTTATGGTTTGCTAAGATAGGTAAAGAGTTTTAGTTGAAGTCTATGACGGAAAATGATCACTTTCATGTATAAAAAGGTTTACAAATAGTATCCTCAAAGAGCCAACTGTGAACCATCCATGACCCTCCCACGGTTTGAACCACTGTCAAAGCAGGGTTACCCACCATGGTGGTGGATAAAAACCCCGTGAATGCGGGAGGGATTGGTCGTCACTAATTGACCGGGGTTGGTTCTGTGTGGTTTTCATTTACAATCTATTAAAATGGTGTATAAGATCAATGTGCTTCAGTATCGATTACGATTATTATTTCTAAAATTCCCATTAATAACTTGAGAATAAAACACATTGATCTTAAATAACCAATTTAATAGGGCATCTGCGGAACAAAGCATAATCAACACGAGGCACATTCTCACTAGATACCAAATTTTTTATATGTTTCCAAAAACTTCAAACTCCCACAAATTTAATTTTCTTTGGTTGAGTCTAAGTATTTTCATTAATGATTTATTCGATTGTTGCTTTTAAGTGAGGGATACTACATATTTTTTATCATGATTAGTTTTCCTCTCTATTTATTCTAGTATGTATAATACCATGGTTTTCTTATTTGTGATATATTTCATTAATACAAAAATATATTTTTTTCAAGTTTGTTAATTATATATTTTAATTTATATAGCTTCTTAAGTAAAACTAATATGACAGTTTACTGTTCTTGAGTCTATGTTCTTTATATAAGAAATTTGTTTAATATATAACGAAAATATGTTTTGAAAGTGTTCAAAGAAATAATTATGTGAATATTTCAACATTCAATCTTCCTTGGAATTATGAATCCCTTTAAAACATGTCAAACTATGAACTAAATAATAATAAGTATACAAACTTCAATTCCTCCTGTGTTCATTTTTAATACATTATATTGTAACACTTCAATCTTCTTTGAACTATCGAAAATGTTTCTAAACCGTCTCGTGGTTAAGATCAAACACTAATATTATACATGCAACTATACAATTAAGATGTAAAATTATATAGTATGTTCATTGTTCAATTATACTTGAACCGAATTTCATATCTTCCTTGAGTAAGCAAAACTCTACTCATTAAATTTTCCACTGAGTATAATGGATTGATATGAAAATACATTTAACAAATAAATACAAATCATTTAAACAATTTGATTATCATTAAAATAAAATATTATTAAAGCTGAATTAATGTATTTACAAAGCATAGGTTTAAGAATTAAAACCTCAATTATAGAAAAACACGTAAAAATTTGTACATGGGTTGACAAAAAACTCACGTAAGATAATATGGCAAGGACATGGAAAAAATACACTTTTTCATTATAGTTAGACTTATTTACCTTACTATTTGTCATCTCGAAACGTTAGACAATGTGAGAGGTTACGCCCAGTTTTGAATCCAGTCTTAAAGCATCAAATTTTAAAAACATGAAAAGAGTCATACTTTATGTAAATAGAACCCTAAAATTGGGATTACGGTAATCCTCTAAGATAAAATATTTACTACAAATGTCTATTAATATTGGTATGGGAGGGGGGGGGTGGGGGGATTTGGATACAGTGGATAGAAGTAATTCGAGGGATATTTCTTATTTGGCATGTCTCTTGTGCCATAGTTGTTTAAAAAAATAGACTTTTATCTCATTGTAAATGAAGAAAGACAAATAAATATATGTTCTACATAATGTTATGGGTAAAATATAAATGATCGAAGGACGTAACTAGGTTCGATGGATTTTTTTGAATAATATGATTGTGATTGATATTTTTAAAATTTCCATTAAACAATCGAGAATAAAAATCATCGATCTTAGGCACCATTTTATTAAGGTCATACTAAAAAACATAATCAACACGAGTCACACTGCCACCGAGTAATAACTTGTTGGAAAAACCTTTAGACTCCCAAAAATTCGAGTTTCTTCAGTTGAGTTTAATTGTTTGCATTATTGAGTGATTGGGTTGTTATTTTAACCAAGGGACATTGCATCCTCTTATCATGATTAATTTTATTATTTGTTTAGTTAATTTATGTGTGAAAGATTCCATTGACCAAAGAATTTATATACTGAAAAAAATAATAACTAAGATCTTTGAAAAATATAGTCATTTAGAATTATTTTAGTTCAATCCATGACAATAATTAACATGCTATTTAAAACGGAAAGAACAATGATATTTACCAACATTACTTAGTGGATTTTGGGTTGCTGAAAACATGATAGATAATAAAGTAATTTTGTATTTTGATAATTATTTCTCACATGATTTGTTTCAATCCTAATTTCTTATATTTATTTTCGATACTGTCGGTCCCCAATCCCGAATAAAGGAGGAAGTTTGAATTAGGTACCTAATAACCAACATAAAACTTTGTAAGATCCTTATGAACATGAATCATTTGAATATACTCGCTAATACTAGGGCATTCCCCTTAAGCGATGCATTAAGCCTACCACCAGGTGTCTCGAAAGTTAATCAACGAGCGTTGCAGCTACCACTAGGTGTTTGGAAAAATAGGCAAGGGGAGTCCCATCAGATCTAGGTGCAACGAGAAATGGACAAGGGTTCCTGAAACAATTTGAATGTATTCTAGTGAAGAAGCTACTCTAGAATAGTAGACTTATATTGTTGACTTGGAATATAGGGATGAAGATAAGTAAGGGATGTAGAAAATGGATACCATGATATGAAGAAAGTTAACTAACTTGTTTATGCGAAACTAAATGAGTTGGTGAGAAAGATAAAGAAATACAAAATACTGAGTTTAAATTATATTCTATTGGAAAAAATAAAAATAGGAACGTAGTGAGAGTAGTAGATAAGAACCTTAAGGGTAATATCGTAACTATTATTAAGATACAATATAATCATACTTGTAAAACTTCCATTGCGTGATAATACAATTAATATTGCTAGTGATTATGCACCCTAAGTAGGATTATATGAGCATACTAAAGTATAATTTTGGGAAGAAATGGATGAACTAATTCAAGAAATACCCATAGATGAGAAAATTTATATAAGGGAAGATTTTAATGTCCATCGGAGAATATCCTATAGGATGTGAGTTGATGCATGGAGGATATAGTTTTGGAGGTAAGAATAATGGTGGAGGCTCTATCTTATATTTAACGATGGCTTATGATTTTTTACTAGTAAATACATGTTTTTAAAAGAGTCTTGAACAATTGATAACTTATGAAAGTGGAATGAATGAGATTCAAATAGACTTTTCATTACAAGAAAAGGATATCAATTTACATGTAAAGACCGTAAGGTTATCCTAGGCAAGAGCCTCACAATTAGGACGATGGTGATGTATATAAATATTAAAAATCAATCACGAGCATGAAAATAGAAGATTAACCCATGAACTAGGTGGTGAATCTTAAAGGGGGAGAAATTAGAATTATTTAAAGATAAAATATTACATTAACAATATTAGATTTCTGAAGATGAGAATAACACAATTTAGGATAAGATGGCTACATGCATTAGGAGAATATCGAATAAAATTCTTGGAAATCAAAACGTAGGGTAAACAATCTTGAAAAACTTGGTGTTAGATCAAAGAAGTACACAATATAGTAAAAATCAAAAGGTAGTTCTTTAAAACATGGTAAACACCTAGAATCCAAGAAAATATTGAGAAACATATGGACTAAGAAATAAGTTAAGAAAATTGTAAAAAGATGAGTTAAAGGCATATGACGATCTATATACAAAACTAAGAACACAAGTAGCGAAAAAAGTATTTATAAGTTTGATAAACTTAAGGACATATAAACAAAAGATTTTAATAATGTTAAGTGTATTAAAAGAGATGATTCGATAGTCCTAATCAAGGATGATGAGATTATGGAGAGATAGAAAAACTACTTCGGGAGGTTATTGAATGAAGATAATGGGTGTAAACTAGATAGAAAGGAACTTAGAAATACTCGAGAAAATATATTTTTTGCAGGATTAGGACAACGAAGGTTAGGATTTCTCTAAAAAAGATGAAAACAAGGAGGGCTTTAGGATCAGATCGTATCCCTATTGATGTTTAGAAGTGCTTGTGGAAGGAAGGAGTGTATTGGCTTACCAAATTATTTAATAGAATTATAAAGACTAATATGAAGCCATATGAATGGAGAAAGAGTGTTTTAGTACCTATTTATAAAAATCAAGGAGATGTATAAACTAGTTCAAATTATCATGGTATTAAGTTAACGAGTCATACAATAAAACTTTGGGAGAGTGATTGAATATAGATTGAGGTTGAAAATAATAGTATCTAAGAATTAGTTTGGGTTTATGCCTGGAAGGTCAATAAGGTAATATATTTATTTATCAAGGAGATTGATGGAGACGTATAGGGAGATAAATAAGGACCTTCACATGTTTTTTTATAGAATTGGTGAAGGCGTATGATCGGGTACGAAGAGATGTATTACAATGGATTTTTCATAAAAATGAGTGACTTGTAAATATACTGATGTGATCAAGGATACGTGTGACGGGGCCATGAGGGTAGTAAGAATATCAGTAAGTGCAAGTAGTGAGTTCTTGATTATTGTGTCTTTGAACCAAGGTTCAACACTAAGCCATTATATCTTTTCTCTTGTTATGGGTGAATTAACTAAAAAGATACAAGATGAGGTGCGACAGTGTATACTATTTGCAGATTGATATTATTTTTTTCGATGAGACTAAAACAAATATTAATGCTAAATGGAGTTATGGAGATAAACTATAGAAATAAATTAATTTAAAAAAAGAAGAACTAAACAAAATATTTATAGTAAAATTGTAGTAGTAATAAGAGGACAAATGGGGATGTGGTGAAGTTAAAGGGTCAAGCGATACTTATAAATGATCATTTTTGTTACTTAAACCCGATTATTAAAAAATATGGTGGTATTAGTGATGATGTTACTCATAGAATTAAGGCAGGTTGAACTAGGTGGAGAAGTGCTACTAGTGTATTGTGTGATCGATGTATACCTTTGAAGTTAAAGAAAATTTTTTATAGGATGACCATTATACTCACCCTTTTATATGGAACATAATGTTGAGTGACCAAAAAAAATTTACAAAAAATGAGCGTGGTGGAGTTGCGAATCCTAAGAATCCTAAGATGGATTTTTGGTAAGACTGGAAAGGATGAAATTAGAAATGATAAAGTCGTGAAATGGTAAAAGTGGCACCAATATAATAAAAAAAATGATATAAAAAAGACTTAGTTAATATGGGCACACCAAGTGTAGACCAATGAATGCCCCTATAAAGAAGAATGACTTAGTTAGTACTAATGGTAACATAAGGGGTAGAGGTAGGCCCAAATTGGCATGTGGGATAATGTTAAAAAAGTACAATGTATTATGTGGTTTAGACATCGATAGGGCATTAGATAAAGAGGAATGGAAAAATATGATTCATGTAGCCGACCCCAATAATTGGAAAATGGTTTTGTTGAGTTGAGTTGAGTAGAGTTGATACATCTTGTTTATGAACAAAGAGGCTAATAAATTTAATATCAAGTCCTAAGTGGAATTCATGTGAAATAAGAAAGTTTGTTTTTTTATGTATGAATGAATAAATTCAATATGTATGTTAAAGTTGTTTTTGGACATTGAGTAACTTAAACATTGTGTTTTTGTACATATACTTTTATTTTTAATTTTTGTTCATTTTATAACTAGAATGATGTTTTTTTTTATCAATTCCAGTGCTTTAAATTTGGGGGGTGTTTTATGTTGTTCAGTGGTGAGGGAATTTCATAATTTTGATGAAGAGTAGGGTTATCAATTGTTCATGCGCAAAGTCACAAAAGGTTATGTGTGAACTCTTAATAGAAATCTATTCTATGGTATTTCCATGTGCATAAAAGAAACTAATGGGTGTGTGAATGCTTTGGAGATGCTTTTCTTTTTTTGGTGTGCACGCATGATCCATGAGAAGGGATGGAAGTGGTACGAGTTTTTATCGTACTGTACCGTTTTGGTCCAAAAAAATGTCTTGGTTTCATATTTTCGAATACCGAAAACTGAATGTACCAAAATCGAAATTAACACAAAAAAAAATAGTTGGTTTTGGTTTTAGACATTAAAACTGACTTACTGAATTTATCGTACCGAATTTTTCATACCAAATTTATCGAAATTATGTACCAAAATACTGCACCAAAATTATTGCATATTATCACACCAATTTATTGAGTTAAAAAATAAAAATACTAAATAAAAGGTCTGCTAAAAATATATATATTACCAATTTATCTACACCTTTCATTTTAATCTTATATAGGTCATTCATTTATCTCTATATGAAACCTAGACAACCCTAATAACACCAAAATTTAAACATAACATCTGCATCATTAATGAGCATGCACACACACATAACAAGGTATTATCCCTCTCCTTCTCCAATCTTCTCTCCAGTCATCATTCGTCCACAAACACGCACATAACATCTACACATGCACATATGCACACACATGTACACATGCACACATACGCACACACACACGAACACACTCTGACCACACATGCACACACACGCACACACACGCATAATCTCAGTGTGAGGTTCACATATGTGGTTTCTGACGTGTCCCAAAAATGACATTGATATGTATATAAGGGTATACAAAATTTCATTGAGGTTTATATAAGTGTGTGTATGTATCTTTGTCATTGATTTATTATATGTGCACATGTATCTTTATCCATATCTATTAAGGGTGTGAAGTAACCAAAGAGAAATCATGGGAGTAGCCAAAGAGAAAATCCTTCACGCGAGAGGCTAAAAATTTGTGAAGTTTATTTAGTATTTTTTTTATTTAACCTTCCTTCCGATTTTGTTTCTTTTTTTTATTCCCCTAAAACTGTAAATAATATTAGTTTTAAAGAGTTGTTTTTATTTCCTTAAAACTGTTAATAGTATTAGTTTTTTTAATCTCCAATACAATCTAAGGCTATTCCTTTCATGATTAATATTTTGTTATATTCACTGAAAATTAGTATGGGACTAGGTTCAACATTAGTACAAGTGAGTTATTAATTTATTTAATTTATAACGGATTGAATATAAAATGTATTATAGTCCATTTTAGGTGTAAATATTGGATATAGATTTCATTGTATGTTTGAGTGGTGTTGTGTATGTTTAGTATGTTACGCAATTGAGTAATTAAAGTTTTTAATCTTTTTACATTTTGCCATTATCAACAATTAAAGTGTTAAAAAAATGTTATGTTAAAAAAAATTGGTTTTAGGCTTCAACAATTAAAGTTTTTAATTTATGTGCTATTTATGTGTTGTTTTGGTGCCGTTATTAACAATTAAAATGGTCTGTACCGAAAATTGTACGAAATTTATCAGAATCATAATACCAAAACTTGTACCAAATTTATCGAATGCATAAAACATACTTGTAATTTTAGTATTTATTGGGAAAAAGCAAAAAATAAACCAAAATTACAAAAACATAAAAAAACGAATTACCAAAAATACCGAAATACCGTCCAGTTTGGTTTCGATTTTTATTTTGGTGTACTGGCTAGAAAATTTGGTACAAATGATTTTATCATTCAGATTATGGTTTTGGTATTGATAAGGACTCCTTACCGACCAAACCATACCGTTTCCACCCCTATTCATGAAGGTGCGTAGACAAATTATTTATGCGCATGCCTTATTTTTTTTACATGAGAGCACATTACTTTAATACCCAAAGTAATTCTCCTTTTGTGCACGATATAATTTTAAGTTACACGAACTTCAACTATCACTTCATGGTGCATAGTTACCATTTAACTACTGCTATATGTTATTTTTCCCATTTATAGTATTCTAGTTGAGATATCATGTTTTGATATTTTAAATTTCTTTGTAGTTATCATGATAAGGGTAGATGTTGTGTTTTTGATATATCCTTCATGTCATGTTTGGAGATTAGACTTCCTATCCTTAATTATTAAATAGTTTACCATATTTCTGAACTAATATTTGGAGTTTTATAACTATATCTTTTCATTATATTTATTGCGCACCCTAGTTATCCTAGGGTTGTACTTCCTTAAATTTGGCTCATGTCAATAATGGGAGACATATTCACTAAGATTAAGAAATGGCATACTTTTATGGGGATATCTTTAGAAATGGGTCTTTCACCATTGGTCGAGCATACCTGCATAATTGGATCTTGGTGTTTCCATTTGTATGGCTATTGATCATGAATTTCCAACTCAAACCCATAAAAAAAATTCACGTTCATGGTTAGTTTGAGATATTAGTTTTCTTTGATTAATGAAGTATTTAGTTTTCTAGACTTGAGGGGTCTACTTAGCTAATTGTGGACATTGATGTATTTTTCGTTTTTTGATATTTTTGCACATAACATCTAAAAGGGAAGAGTAAGAATATATAATGTATAATATTGGATTATTCCATGTTGAAGTTAATTCTTACACGTAATCAGGAATATCTAAAGGCCATATATTTGAGTCATTCCCCAAGTCAAAAACACCTTGTAAGTACACTACATGACTTAATTTAATTAGATCACATCATGTGTAGTGGATAATTTATTTTGATTTGGAGTTTATGCTTTTAATTAGGATTAATTGGATTTTAAATCACCATTTGCCCTAACTGACAGCCATTTTAATCAAGTAATTGAATCAAACTTTGAATGGTCACATGTGTTTTGATCATTAAATTTCCATTTCACTTTTTTTATTATAATTGAATTATATTAGAGGATAAATTAATATTGTTATACCATAAATATGGGACAACTTATCAACCAATTAAAAGAGGACATCTGGATACACAAACCGACATGACTGAGGTTGACCTTAGCTTGTAACCTGGTCGACCCCGATAGAGATCCACTCAGCCATTATTGACATATTAGTTAACCTTGTTCATTAACACTATTATTTTACTCCATTATAGCATGCATATACGATCTAACTAAATGACATTAGCAACATTTATTACACATGCACATGGAGAAGATATGCAAATATTCTTCCGATATGACAATACATAACTTGTGATTATTCTCTCACCATGTATGTAAAGCGTGTACTCATCTAACCTATAAAGCCGAGCCACATGATTCTCCTTTTTCTCCCTCCTTTAACATCCTATAAATAGAAACATTACTTACATTTGGGAGGATTCGAGATTTTCCATAATGTTATGTTGTCCAACTCTAGATAGAACTAGAGATATTAACTATTGTATTAATCAATAGCTTTTGCCCAATAAATCAATACAATCAACACTGCACTTATGGATATAGGAACCATTTTGTATCGAACCATGTAAATCTGGTTCTTATTCTCTTTCTCTCACATCTCTACTATTTTTATAGTGTTTGTGTTTTGCCACTTTAGATCTCTTATCTGTTATTTTATGATAATTAGTATTTTCAAGATAAGACTATCAGTATACCAATTTTAGGCGATAAAATATTGGTTCCATCTGTGGGAAATGGCTATCCATTATCACTTTCAACCATTTTCAATTGTTTTGGCTCGAGGATACCCAATTTCAGCGAGCCAATAAATTTTGAGTCAATTTGACAGGGCTTTAAAGGGTTGGATCTTTTTTCTAAGTAATTTCAATTTTATTCATAGTAATTCCCTGAATTATGAGTTAGATCTTAAATTTTCTACTTTAGATTTACATTTTCCAATTAAATTGGTCTTTTATTGTGGTACTCAATTTTCTACATAATTTATATTGAGAATTTCTGAAAACCCTATTATCATCAATTATCTAGAGGAAATTACACCCTCTACACTGATTGGTTTGGGGGATTTGCATGGATTCTTATAGATCTTATCTGGAGCTAAGAGGCTACACAGGAAAATATGAAGCAATTGAGGCAAAGGATTTTGGTAGGGCAAAACAGGCCAGAACTGAACCCAGTTACCCAGTAGTTGGGCAAAACTCATACCGAAGGCGTGATATACCGCCCCAGCCCCATATAGGTCAATGAGATAGACTCACAGTGAGCAAGCAGTGGAAATTACAAAGAAATTGGATTTGGGTTCTCAAGGTGAAGGTAGTAGGTCAAGAAGGCCAGGATCCGATCGAGGTGATCAGTATTATATGCTAGGGAGAACATCAACCATGTTATGGACATAATATAATGAACATCAACCGTCTTATGGACATGATATAACAATCAGACTTACTCAGTGGAGCATTTAAGTTTGTTATTGAGGTTAAGCAGAGCCTTTGCTTTTGATCGATTGGGCCCAAGGGTACCATGAGTACATCTATATAGAGATTCAAGAGAGCCTAGGGAGCAAAGGGAAGAGTCCTAGAGGTCTGGTACTAGGAGAATCACATGCTTGGCTAAATCTAGGAAGAGTTTGATAGGATCGGTCAGGTCCAAGCACACATAATAGAAAGAAGAGAGATCAATTGAGAACAACAGATGAGCCGAGAAGATTGTTAAAGCTGAAAAGGAAAATAAGGATTAGCCCTAGAAGGGATTAATTCAATGACTATAGGATCAATTGGGAGATCTGAGAAAGATAAAAAAACCTTATAGATGGGTTATGTCTAGGGATATCCATTCATAGCATCTATAATAGGTTATTCGGTGACTGTAAAATTCAAGACCCTGTTATCACTTCGAGATATAGTGGAAAGTTTTGTCCGATGCTTCATGTAGAGAACTGCCAAGTTTCTCATGACATTTACTCCATTACTTCCGAGACAAAATGTAGGGCCTTATCCATTACTCTAACTAAGTTAACCATGATATGGTACAATGACATCCCAAGAGGGTAGATCTCTAATTTCAAATAGCCAGCCGACCTATTTATGCGTAAATTCAATTACATCACAGAGCCAAGGAAAATGGTATCCCACTTATTAATCACCTGTTAAAAGAAGGATGAAACGAAAATGGAATATATCACCCATTTTAACACAAAAAAGTTATAGGTGATAGAGTAAGACGAGAAGATTACCATTACAACCATTATGAGTGATCTGTTTCCTACAAATCTATATTGGGCATTAATAAAAGAGCCTTTGAGGGCAATATATGAGCTCTTGGCCAATGCAAAAAGATTATGAATGTTAAAGTGGCAATGACTACAAAGGAATCAAGTTATATAAAGTCCAACAGTGGTGGGAGTTTGGATGGAAAAGACAAGTCCAAGGAGCCTAAGAACCCAAAGCCAAAGAAGTTTGATAAATACGCACCACTCATTATGGGAGCTCATCACATACTCAAGAAGAACCAAGGAAGTGAAAATCTCCAGGATGCCAAAGGAATTGAAAATGCCTTCTGGCAGGAGAGATGAAATAAAGTTTTATGATTTCCCTAAGGACCAAAACCACACCACTAATAACTGATTATCTTTAAAGAATGACATTGAGGCCTTGATATAACAAGGCAAGATGATGAAATATGTAAACAAGTATGGTTGATTAACCCTACCTAAATACGGTCAGACGCTTAGGAGAGGATCAAATTCTTCTTATAAGGGTAAGGATGATAAAAAGTGAAGTCGAGATAAGGAGCCTAAGTATCCAGTGGATAATGTTGGTATGATTTCATTAGAATTCAACTTCATTGTGGTAAGAGATGATGGCAGTAGATATGGACTAAAAGAGAGAAAGGCATATCTGAACGAAGCTAAGGCTTGTGCATATATCAGGGGTGAATCTTGTCGAAGAATCGGTGACACAAACTTGTAAAGTAAATAAATATTGTCTTATTATTGGTTTTTCCATTGATAGTTTATCTGAATTGTTATAGCCACATAACAACCCTCTGGTCAATAACATGATGGCCTATGAGAGTAAAGCTCAAAGGATTTGAGTGGATAGCGGTAGTTTCACAGATGTAATATTTTATGACTATTTCAAAAGATTCAAGTTGTCAAAGAGGAAGCTTTAGGCGTAACACCTCTACTGATTGATTTTTTAGGGGAGAAGGTGTACCCTTTGGATACTATTGAACTAAAAGTAATTATCGATACATAGATGACCTGACAAATATAGACTTGACTTATAACATTATCTTTGGTAAGGTTGGTTTAAAGAACTTTGAAGCAGCCCCTTCTACCATCCACTAGTGCTTAAAGTTACCATCGTACTATTATGTGGGGGTGGTGAAAGGAAATTGTAACAACCCACTTAAATAAATACCGTGTGATCATTCCTATACCCAATTAAAACAGATTAAATAGTTGGTTCATTTTTAGCATCATTGTCGAAAAATATTTTTGCCTTAATATTTAATCACCTAATATCCAAGTAAGCAGGTTGTTAAAACTTTTCCAATTTAATTTCATAAAAATTCCATTTTAATAACATAAAAAACCCTTAATGCAAACCATTCACACAATGAATAATAACTGAATAGACATCACAATGGAATTTAAATGCAACTGGGATAAACTTTCCAGTAAAATATCTTAATACAATAATCTCAACAATACCATATGTACCAAATTGACATAAGAATATAATCCGAATCAAATAGAAAGGAAATAACTAGAATCCTCTTGGGCTACATGCCCTAAATGAAAGTTCAACTACTACAGAGTATGAATCAAGAATATGAAAGCGTCTAAACAAGGTCCACAACTCTATAGCATCCATAGTATCGTCAATAGACCTAATCCTTTATGGTTGACATCCTTGTTCCTGAACACCTGATATATATATATATATATATATATATATATATATATATAGAGAGAGAGAGAGAGAGAGATGATAGAAGAGAGAGAGGAGAATGTGAAAGTAAACGTGCCAGAGTCCGAAGTGAAAACAGTTTTAAAAAGAACAAGTGAATAAATGCTAGATTCAATAGTTATTATATACATTTTAGCTTATTGGACTCCCTCTTAAAATTCTCATCTCTCATCTAGAGTGCACGCCTATCGTACCTCTAAACCATACTAGTTACAGTCTCATGCTAAGTAGTTCATCCAAGTGTATTCACTAACCACATCCCAATTTGTTCCCACGTATTACTATCGTAATACATGTAATAATATCATATGTATCCATTTAGATTCAACATGGGTAAGGCCCTTATTAATTTAATTCAGTTAAGTGTTCTCATACTTAATTAATTCCAGATATCATTATCTTTCAATTTTACTTTAGTCACACAGTAAATATCATCATATGTATATATATACATTCACTCATATATATATATATATATATATATATATATACAATACTGCACCCCGAGACACAACTGCGGTGTTGCATTACTCTGTTATCATGTCCCAATACATCTCGTCACTATATAGGGGACTATAGGTTCGGTAAAGATCCCTCGAACCACAAATATTAAATCACAAATAATGGAGGCGCACATAGTCCTAAGATTTTGGGTTATGCACATACCTACGCTCCCAAATGACCGTTATATACCATTGTTTTCACTAATGGTACTCGACCTAAGTCCTATGTTATCGAGCAACAAGTCAAAGATCCCCCCATATAGGCTCATCAGGATGTGTCTGACCTCACCCACGGACCTCCCTCGATAGCAAGTAAGCTAGGTATATCATGCACATAATCATCAATGAATTAAATATGCATTATCATCTACCTATTTAGTGTTAGGTACTCAAACAGTGTATATCATATTAGGAATTCTTCCTATACTAAGTACCCGATGTATTTCTCGAATACCACCCGTACTTGTTAATAACAATTATCATCATATATTTTATTATGTAGTTATCACTTACATAATATTTTATTTGACCCAAGTACCCGTATATATATCATAAATATTACCCGTACTTGATATAACGATTATTCTCCTCTAAATCGTAATATAATTATGTAGATATCTCTCCCAAAATTTAATCCAAATAATTTTCCAACAATAACCCAATTCCCTCGCTCCTTGTTACTGTACCAAAATTAATAAAATCTCACCATGGGCGAAATTACCATTTTCCAAACCTTTTTTTTCGATAAAGGTACATTCTTCCCAGAAATATAAAATTACAATTTGAGGCTTTTCTTCTTTGATTTTGAAAAAACTTAAAACTGAAAAGATGTGCATAACGTGATTTTATACAAAAACTCGTGTGCACACTGCCAATTTTCTCTTAAAACCGTCCTGATATTATCATACAATATTCGTCCTTTTTCAACAATTTTTCATGCGTTTTGTCCATTTTCTTTCTCCCAAACTCACATGAAATATATTCTAACGAATCCCAAATATCTCAACATCATTTTTACATGATTATGGGTAATTATAATACAAGTAAAAATATTTAAATCACCATGTTTACATGAGAGTTAACACCAAACCCAATTAACCCTCAAAATTTCATTTATCTAAAATCTCCATTTTTATACACCTTAAAAATCTAGAATTTAGAATTATGATTCCTTCTATAAATAATCAAATTTCATATTCAATCATGAGTAGGATTCATCTACATGCAATACATATCATCATTTCCCATTTTCTCCATAAACATATTTTTTTTTCTATATGTTCATCCTAACAAGTTCATCATGTTGATAACCTCTACATGTGAGTAATCAACTACATGAATTTGCATATCAATTGAACAATATTTATCAATAATTTTAATCCCAAATTCATAATTTCATAATCCCAAAGAAAATCCTATTCAAACTTGGATATTATAAACACTGAAATAAAGCAAGAATCACTTGCCTCTTCGTGTAGGTCTGAACTTTTGGAGAAAATAATGTTAGAACCTTCTCTTTCCTTTTTTCGTTGACTTTATAGTGACTTTTTAGTGATCGTACGAGGTGTAGAGATGGTGGTTTATGGTGGTTATCCCATTTTATTGCCCAATATGACTCTTCTTCTTCTTCTTCTTCTTCTTCTTCTTCTTCTTCTCTTCTTCTTCTTCTTCTTCTTCTTCTTCTTCTTCTTCTTCTTCTTCTTCTTCTTCTTCTTCTTCTTCAAGGGAACTCTTCATCTCCATATGGTGACTTTTCTTTTCTCTCAAAGTCTCTTCACTTTCTCTCAAAGAACTCACAAATGAAAATAGTTGAAATGAATATTATGTAGAGTGTAACCTCACTTATATAACAAGTCTCCAAGGCTAGCTAAAAGACAAAAAATGTTGATACTATTCATCTCCTAAACCAAATGACTAAAATGCTCATTCGAGGTGTCCTTTCATCTTCCAATTAACCAGAGACCCAAATCAAACAACCGAGTATACTTTTTACCTATTTCGACCCTTACGGACTCAACGGCGCACTCGAAATGATCGCCCGAATGATATTTCATTAATTTACATTTTATTACCCAACTTTAGTCTCGACACGACTCATAAGTGTGTCCCGACTTAAGTTCTATAATTTTCGTATTTGTATCTCATGATAATATTCATAATTATCATATTCACAAATTACTTATATATCACTAACTAATATTCAATAATTTATTACTCTTATTAGCAATAATATTCAATCCGGATTAATTCTAATTAATCCACAATAATTTGGCCCATTAACTTTCAATTATTCTTAATCTAAAAGCCATAAAATTACGGGATATTACATACTTCCCCCCTTATAACAGAATTTCTTCCCAAAAATTAAAAAATAAATTATACCTGGTACGAATAACTCTAGGAACCTGTCGCGCATCTCATCCTCGCGCTCCCAAGTAGACTCATCAATGTTATGGTGCTCCCACTGGACACGCACTAATGGAACTACTTTCGATCTCAACATCCTCTCACTATGATCCAAGATCACTACCAGTCTCTCCTCATACAAGCTATCACGATGCAAATCAATCTCCTCCAATGCTACATGAGTGTAAGCCAACTTATCTCAGAGATATCGCCTCAGCGATGAGATATGGAACACATCACGAATCCTATGCAAGTGCTCCGGAAACCCCAATCTATAAGAAATTGGTCCAACCCTCTCAATAACAGGAAAGGGTTCAACGTATTGTGGTGCCAATTTCCCTTTCTTCCCAAATCTCATTATTCCCTCAATATGAGATATCCGCAACAATACTTAGTCCCCTACACTAAACTCCCCAAAGAATCGCTTCGCATTGGCATAGATTTTCTGTCTGTCCTGAGCTACCCGAATACGATTATGAATCATCTTAATCGTGGAAGACGTATCATGTATCACCTTTTGCCCAAGTAGCTTGTTATCCCCCACCTCTAACTAAATGTAGGAGAATGAAAAGGCCTACCATAAAGTTCCTTAAATGGAGCCATTGTGGCTAATCATTTAAATTTATTGAACCCATAAATATGACCCAACAAACGTAGGGGAAATTGTGGGTACCCAAAATTAAGACCATGGGCCTGGACTAGTAGCCCAATTCTGGCGGCCCAAAGTCCAGTCCCCCCACCTCTTATTTTTACTGTGATCCGGTGTCTTCCCACGTTCCTATTAAGGGAAGTTATAGGGAGAGATGGCAGACGTGGGGATATCCATCACCCCCACTTACCTAAATGAACATGTATATATTAAACCCTAGGTCCGGGGCAAAAGGACACATTGTATTCTCTGTAATCACTCCTCGGAGTATATATAAATAACACCGAATGCACCACCGTGGATGTAGGCACATCTTTGCTAAACCACGTACATCCTTTGTTCTGTGATTGTCATTTTACGTTCCTTATTCTTGCTTGGTGATTGATTTTTTCTTATTTATTTGTGTTGCACAATAATTGTCACCACACATATGTATCCATTTAGATTCAATATGGGTAAGCCCCTTATTAATTCAATTCAATTAAGTGTTCTCATAATTAATTAATTCCAGATATCATTATCTTTCAATTTTACTTTAGTCACACAGTAGATATCATCATCATCATCATCATCATCATCATCATCATCATCATAATCATATATATATATATATATATATATATATATATATATATATATTCACTCTATTATATATATACAATACTACACCCTGAGACACAATTGCGGTGCTACATTACTCTCTTATCATGTCCCAATACATCTCGTCACTATATAGGGGACTATAGGTTCGGTAAAGATCCCTCGAACCACAAATATTAAATCACAAATAATGGAGGCAAACATAGTCCTAATCCTTTGGGCTACGCACCCAAATGACCATTCTATACCATTGTTCTCACTAATTATAATCGATTTAAGTCCTATATTCTCGAGAGACGAGTCAAAGATCCCCCCATATAGGCTCATCAGGATGCGACTGCCCTCATGTGCGGACCTCCCCCGATAGCAAGTAAGGTAATTATGTCATACACATAATCATCAATCAATCAAATAGGCATTATCATCTGCCTATTAAGTGTTAGGTACTCACACGACCTATATCATATTAGGAATTCATTATATCCCAAGTACTCGTCGTATTTCTCGAATACCACATGTACTTGTTAATCACGATTATCATTGAATATTTTATTATGTAGTTATCACTCAAATAATATTTTATCCGACCCAAGTACCCGTAAATATATCATAAATATTACCTATACTTGATATAACGATTATTTTCCTCTAAATCGTAATATAGTTATGTTGATATCTCTCACAAAATTTAATCCTCAAATCCAAATAGTTTTCCATCATTAACCCAATTCCCTCGCTCTTTGTTAATGTACCAAAATTAATAAAATCTCACCATGGGCCAAACTATAGTTTTCCAAACCTTCTTTTCGATAAAGATACATTCTGCCCAAAAATATAAAATTACAATTTGAGTCTTTTCTGCTATGATTTTGAAAAAACTTAAAATTGTAAAGTTGTGTAGAACGTGATTTTATACAAAAACTAGCGTGCACACGGCCAATTTCCTCTTAAAACAGTTCTAACATGATCATACAATATTTGTCCTTTTTCAATAATTTTTCATGGGTTTTATCCATTTTATTTCACCCAAACTCACATGAAATATATTCTAACGAATCGCAAATATCTCAACATCATTTCTAAATGATTATGTGTAATTATAATACAAGGAAAAATATCTAAATCACCATGTTTATATGAGCGTTAACATCAAACCCACTTAACCCTCAAAATTTCATTTATCTAAATTCTCCATTTTTATACACCTTAAAAACCTAGAATTTAGAATTATGATTCCTTCACTAAATCATCAAATTTCATATTCAATCATGAGTAGGATTCATCTACATGGAATACGCATCATCGTTTTCCATTTTCTCCATAAACATATATTTATTTTTTCACATGTTCATCCCAACAATTTCATCATGTTCATAACCTATACATGTGAATAATCAACTACATGAATTTGCATATCCATTAAAAAATATTTATCAATCATTTTAATCACAAATTCATAAGTTCATAATCCCAATGAAAATCCTATTCTAACATGGATATTATAAACACTGAAATAGAGTAAGAATCACTTCCCACTTAGTGTAGGTTTGCACCTTTGGAGAAGATAATATTAGAACCTCCTCTTTCCTTTTTTCGGTGACTTTTTGGCGGCTTGCCGACGATGGTGCAAGGTGTAGAGATGGTGGTTTGTGGTGGTTTTCCCCTTTGATTGCCCAATACGACTCTTCTTCTTCATGGAAAATCTTCCTCTCCACAAGGCGACTTTTCTTTTCTCTCAAAGTCTCTTCAATTTCTCTTAAAGAACTTACAAATAAAAATAGATGAAATAAAACTTACATAGAGTGTAAACCCACTTATATAAAAAGTCTCTAAGGTGTAATACCCCGTATTTTTATGTCCTTTAATTATGGGATTAATTAAATTTAATTGGGATAAATTAATTTAATATTAATCCAAATTTTTAAATTGAATATTTACTAGCGTGATGAGAGTTAGTAATTATTGGTAAGAATTATGTTGAATATTACTAGAAGAGTAAAGTAATATATGAGATTAAACTTAATAATGTTCTCGGGAGTGAATAACACGACAATTATAGAATTTAAGTCGGGACGCGCTTCTATCGTGTCGGGAATAAATTAATGGAATATAAAGTAATTAAATTATAAGTCTCCCGTATGGTCATTTTGAGTGCGCCAAAGTGTCCGGAAGGTTGAGATAGTCAGAAAAATATACCCGAGGGTTTAGTTTGGGTCTCGAGACATTTTTAGGCCTAACCAGTAACCCGAGAGGGCATTTTAATAATTTTCCTTTTTAAGGCTTAATTATGGACTAAATTAAAGGGGTATATCTGATGGGAGTGAGAGTCTTTGAGGATTAGAATTGGTAGAGTTACAGAGAGGCTAAGGAAGGGAGAAGAGAGAAGACTCCAAAGGAGAGAACCACCCTACCTACACCACCGTTGCTAAATTTCACCACCAATGCGTTGATCGGGGAATGACCTTCATATCTGAGGCAAGTATCTATCTTACTTTTATTTTGTTTGATATCATACCCATGCTAGTGTAGGAGAATAATATTGTTGTGTCATAAAAAGATAATTGATGTTTGGGATAAATTGTGAAAATTGCAGAATAGAAATCATGTTAGAATGATTTCCTTGTTGGATTTAGATTGGTGAACAAGAAATTTGTGTCCAGTAGAGATATGAATCTGAATATTAATGGAATTCCCGTGTAAAAATATAAATTAGGGCTAAAGTATGTTTCTTGAATTCAATTTATTTGATTATGGTTCTTGATGAACTAATGGAAGTTTTACGTTAAATCATGGATAATGGTTTATATAATGTTCCGTATGTTTGGTTGGGATTTTGGGACTCACTAATAGAGATTTGGTGAAGTTTTATAGAGGAAACCCATAGGTTGGAATAGCAAAATCTGGGCAAGAACCGTGTGTATAAGTAGATTTTGCTGTTAGGTAAGAACTGTTGGGAAGTGTTTAGTTCTTACTATAATAAAAGCATTTATTCAATATTTATCTACTTATACACACAGTAGATCGATCGATCGACTATGGGTTGGAATAGAAAAATCTATGGGTTCAATATCGATCGACTCAAGAATCTATTTATTCAATATTTATCTACTTATACACACATAGGTTGGAATAGCAAAATCTGGGCAAGAACTGCTTGTTCTTACTGTAATAAAACCCCTTTTCATCGATCGATCGACCCCTCCTGAAAATTTAATATTTTTCCCTTTTTGATTAGTTTGATTAAAATACGTAGGGACACTTGGGGATAATTTAAAGATCATGATGAGACATGGGAAGGACCAGTAGGTATCAGGAAATGAAATTTAAATACGAGATGCAACCGTAGGATAACGGGGGCATATAATTTATTAGAATTCGCGCGCACGTTAAGTGAGGTGTTGAGAGACTCAAGAAAGACTTAGACCAGTTGTTAGTGAGGGTACACCTACTCACTTTATATCTTGTAAAAGAAAACACTTAGAGGGACGAGAAGTACTTACAAAATGGGGACATTTAAGAATAAAAAGAAATGGGCTAATTATACGTAGGACTTGGGTGATTTGTACCACGTATGATTTTAATATTATGAGGGGTCATGGGCATACCTAAAAGAAAAATAAGAAAATATATATATTATCGAGTGCATGTGTATATATATAATGATATTGATATGTGTATAATCATGCCTGCGCTACTTGCTATCACGGAGGTTTTTGCACTAGGACAGTGTTATCTCGATGGGACCTTTATAGGGGATATTGACTCTTGCCCTATAACATAGGATTCCTTGGTACAGGCTATCAGAGAATGATAGTCAGATGGTCCTTAGAGACTTGAGGGTATGTGCTGACCTCTTAGTGACTTGTAACTATCCTTCGCCTCCATTATCTGTGTATTGTGTTAATACAGTTCGAGAGTGATTCCTAACTAGTATTTCCCTTCGTACGAGAGATACGGGGACTTGATAGCAGAGTATGCCAGCACCATAGATTTTATGTGGGGTGCCGAATAGTATATGTATATTTTATGAGTAAATTATATATATGCTTATATCTGGAATTCTTCTACTGTGTGTATAAGTAGATAAATATTGAATAAATGATTTTATTACAGTAAGAACTTGACACTTCCCAACAGTATTGAGAAATACATAATTGACTTAAATGATCATTAAGAAGATGGTATTTTAAATAAATCGTTGAATAGGACTTCGTGAATCAGAATTTTGGGAGGAGAATTGGGTTAGACTTATGAGTCATTTTAGTAGTAAGATAGGTGTGCACACTAGATGAGAGGTGAGAATTCTCAAGAGAGTGTTGCGTACTAACATGCGTGTCATATCAACTAGTAATCATTTTAAATAATTGCTAAACTATTTTTAAAGATGTTTTACACTCAGGCTCTGACCCGTTTCTGGTTATTTTTCCTTCTCTTGTATATATATATATTGAAGGTACCCAACCACGGGGTCATCAGGCGTAGGTTCATTGGATTGGACGTGCTGTAGCTTGTGTGGGAGTTGCAGGTACTTGCAGTAGATGATTGTTCCTTTGACTTCTCAGCTTCTGATTTAGTTCTCTTTAGTTATGGTATGTGACTCCCATTTCTAGATTCCAGTTTAGATTTGCTAGAGATTTTTTACTCCCTTATGGTTTCAATATTTTGTTTTATTTAGGATTGTTTCATCTATTACGTTGGCAGTAGTTATGGATATTTATTTGGATTGAGTAATCTAGTTGGCATAACGCATTTGAATGGTTTGTTTTATTTATCATTACTACTATTCATAAATTGGTTTATATACATAAGGCCTTTACAATGGAATTTAAATTAAACAAAAAAATTAAATGTTCTGACACCTAGCTTAATTATTTACTAGGGTGTTAATAAAGAAAATTGTTTTATGACAATGATGCTAAGAATGAACCAACCGCGCACTTTGAAATAATTTAATAAAGGACTGATTACCCAATATTTAATTAGGCGGGGTGTCACACAAGGCTAGCTAAAAGACAAAAAACTTGGATATTATTCATCTCCCAAGCCCAATGACTAAAATTCTCCTTTAGGCCATCCTTTCATCTTCCAATTGACTCGAGACCCAAATCGAACACCCGAGTATACTTTTCTACCTATTTCGACCCTTGCTAACTCAACAGCGCACTCGAAATGATCATCCGAATGATATTTAATTAATTTACATTTTATTACCAAACTTTAGCCCCAACACGACTCATAAGTGCGTCCCGACTAAAGTTCTATAATTGTCGCATTTGTATCTCACGACAATATTCATAATTATCATATTCACATATTACTTATCTATCACTAAGTAATATTCAATAATAGATGACTCTTATCATCAGTAATATTCAATCCGGATTAATCCCAATTAATTTATTAATTAATTAATTTTAATTAATCCACAATAATTTAGCCCCTTAACTTTTAATTATTCTCAATTTAAAAGCCATAAAATTACGGGGTATTACAGAAACCAAGTAGAAGAAATTTTTCTATAAATCTACTGAGCAAGAAGAGCGTAAGAAGTTAACTTAAATGTGTGAGATAGATACATTAAATCCCCAGTATGAAGATAAACTAGTCACATGAGAAGTCACTGAGAAAATTGAGCTAGTTATATTAGACGATGAGTATCCGAAAAGGACAACCCATATTGGCTCTTCTCTACACCCAACTATGAATAATGAATTGGAAGATTTTCAAAGGTAGGGGAATAATATGTTTGCATGAAGACATGAGGATATGAATTGAATGGATCCAAATGTACTTTGTCGCGAACTCAGCATCGTGACAGAAACTTGACCGATCAAACAAAGGCGTAGGGTATTCCTAGAGGATGAGAATATGTCCATTTAAGAAGAAGTAGGAAAATTGAAAAAAATAAACTTCATTAAAGATGTGAAATATTCCGACTGTCCCTCAGACATAGTAATGGTCCCAAACAAGAAAGATAAACGACATATGTATGTTGATTTTTCAAACTCGAATAGAGCCTTCCATAAAGATCACTATCTGCTACCCTGAATTGACCAACTGATCAACACCACAGCTGGGCGCGAGCTACTCAGTTTCATGGATGCTTACTCGATGTATAACTAAGTAAATATAAAGCCCGAGGATCAGGAAAAGACCTCCTTCATCACTAACTGGGGCATAATTTTCTACAATGTTACGACCTTCTAGATTAAAAATATTGGAGCAATAAAATAAAGGCTGGTTAATAAGGTCTTCAAAGGACAAATTAGGAAGACAATGTAAGTTTATGTGGATGAAATGCTGACCAAAAGTAGGAAGGTAGTTAGTCACATTCGTGATTTCAGCTAAACTTTTGACGAGTTAGAAAAGTACCAAATGAAATTAACTCTTGCAAAGTGTATCTTCGGAGTAAGACCATGAAATTTCCTTAATGTAAGAAGAATAGTCTAAGTCTAACCGATCGAGTGGTTGCATGTAACAAAATTTTATTGATTGCCAGAGATCGATGCCATTAATTCTGTAAGGTGCTCATAAATACATTCAAATGGAATGAAGAATGCAAAAATCCTATATGGAATTGATTAAGTACCTTTTAATAATGCATCTGTTATCAAGGATGATCCTAGGTAAGAAGTTATACTTTTACCTTGCAGTGTTTGAGTATACTGTGAGCTTGACACTTGTATAGATAAAAGATGGTGTGCAGAAGCCAGTATATTAATTGACTAAAGCCTACTTAGGAGTGTAAAATCTAGTATCTAACATTGGATATGTCGAAACTTGCATTGATTGAGGTTTCCATGAGGATGAAGTCGTACTTCCAGGTATACACAAACATGTCTCTTTGATAAGCCATGCAAAAGCCTAGAAAATATGGTAAGTTAATTTCATGGGTAGTAGAGTTGGGAGAATATAAAATCATTTATGAGTTGATAACAACCATTTAGGGCAGGATATCGTTGACTTCATACATATGATTAAGAGAAGACAACTAAAGAGAATGTGGAGAAGCCAGGAGAGGCCGAGGCCACTTCAACATCAAATAATGATAAACTATGATCTTTTCTAAGACAACTGCAAAGAGCTCGAGATTTAGAGCAAAAGAAGATTTTCAAGAATGAATCCTTAATTGAAGGTAGTTTTAAGAAGGAGATGTAATACCTCGTATTTTTATGGCTTTTAATTTGGGGATTTATTAAATTTAATTGAGATAAATTAATATAATATTAATTCGAATTTTATTATAAATAATTACTAGCATGACGAGAGTTAGTAATTTTATGTTGAATATTACTAGATGAATAAAGTAATATATGAGATTGAATTTATTAATTTTGTAGCGAGTGGATAACACGACAATTATAGAATTTATGTCAGGACGCGCTTGTATAGTGCCGGGACTAAATTAATGGAATATAATGTAATTAAATTATAAGTAGCCCATATGGTCATTTTGAGCGAGTCAACATGTCCAGAAGGGTCGAGATAGTCAAAAAAATGTACCCGGGGGTTTAGTTTGCGTCTCAGAACATTTTTAGGCATAACCCGTAACCCGGGAGGGAATTTTAGTAATTTTCTTTTTTAAGGTTTAATTATGGACGAAAATTAAAGGGGTATATCTGATGGGAGTTAGAGTCTTCAAGGATTATAATTGGTAGAGTTTCGGAGAGGCTAAGGAAGGGAGAAGAGAGAACCACCCTACCTACACCACCTTTACCATCTTTCACCACCAACGCGTAGATCGGGAAATAAGGGATGCAACCATACCCATTAACACCTGAGAATCAGACCTTCATATCTGAGGCAAGTATCTATCTTGCTGTTATTTTGGTTGATATCATACACATGCTAGTGTAGGAGAATAATATTGATGTTTCGTAAAAAGATAATTGATGTTTGGGACAAATTGTGAAAATTACGGAATAGAAATCATGTTAGGATGATTCCGTGTTGAATTTAGATTGGTGAAAACGAAATTGATGTCCAGTAGAGATAAGAATCTTTTATTCAATGAATTTCTTGAGAAATTAAATAAACTAGGGTTAAAGATATTTTTTGAATTTAATTCAGTTAATGATGATTATTGATGGTTCAAGAGGAAATTTATGTTAGAAATCATCTATTATTGGTTATATAATGTTCCTTACGGTTGTTTGGGAGTTTGGGACTCACTAATGGCGATTTGGTGGAGTTTTATAGAGGAAACCCGTAGGTTGGAATAGCAGAATCTGGGCAAGAACTGCTCGTATGTTTACGTAGGACTTGGGGTAGTTGTACTACGTATGTTTTAAATATTATGGGTCGTGGGAGAACCTAATTGAAATACGTATATATATATATATATATATATATATATATATATATATATATATATATAACCGAGTGTATGTGTATGTATATAATTATATTTATCTGTGCATAATCATACCCGTGCTACTTGCTATCACGGAGAATGCCGTGTCGGGACAGTCTTATCTTGATGGGACCTTTATGGGGGATATTGACTCGTACCCTAGAACATAGGATTCCTTGGTACAGGGTATCTGATAATGATAGTCAGTCGGTCATAAGAGACATGAGGGTATGCGTTGACCTCTTAGTGACTTGGAACTATACTTCGCCTCCATTATATGTGTATTGTGTTAATGTAGTTCGAGAGTGATTACGAACTAGTATTTTCCTTTGTACGAGAGATACGGGGAGTTGATAGTAGATTATGCCAGCACCATAGATTTTATGTGGGGTGTCGATCAGTATATATATTGTATGAGTGATTTTTATATATAGTTATACCTGGAATTCTTCTACTGTGCGCGTAAGTACATAAATATTGAATAAATGCTTTTCATTATAGTAAGTGCTTGACATTTCCCAGTGGTATTGAGAAATACATAATTGACTTAAATGATCCTTAAGGAGATGGTGTCTTAAATAAATTACAGACGTACGATCTCGCGAATTAGGATTTATGGGAAGAGAATTTGGGTTGGACTTATGAGTCATTTTAGTTGTACGAAAGGCGTACAAACTATAGGAGAGTTGAGAATTCTCAAGAGAGTGTCGCATACTAACATCTGTGTCATATCGACTAGTAAGCATTTTAAATACTTGCTACTAACATGTGTGTCCTATCAACTAGTAAGCATTTTAAATACCTGCTAAACTATTTTTAAATCTATTTTACACTCGGGCTTTGACCCGTTTCCTGTCAGTTTCCTTCTCTTGTGTATATATATATATATATATATATATATATATATATATATATATATATATATATATATTACAGGTGCCCAGCCACAGGGGCGTGAGGCGTAGGTTCATTGGATTGGACGTGCTGTAGCTTGTGTGGGAGTTGCAGGTCCTTTCAGTAGACGATTCTTCCTTTGACTCCTCAACTTCTGATTTAGTTCTCTTTAGTTACGGCATGTGCCACCCATTTTCAGATTTCAGTTTAGATTTGTTAGAGGTTTTGTACTCCCTTAGGGGTTCAGTATTTTGTTTTATTTGGGATTGTTTCACTTGTTACATTGACGGTAGTTATGGATATTTATTTGGATTGAGTAATCTAATTGGAGTAACTCATTTGAATGGTTTGTTTTATTTATCATTAGTACTATTCATAAACTGGTTTATATACATAAGGCCTTTATAATGGAATTAAAATTAAACAAAAATTAAATTTTTTAACACTTAGCTTTATTTTTTACTAGGTTGTTAATAAAGAAAATTATTTTATGACAGTGATGCTAAGAATAAACCGACCGGATACTTTGAATTAATTTAATAAATGACTGATCACTCGGTATTTAATTAGGTGGGGTGTCACATGAGCTACCTTTTTGGCAGTTATTTTTTATGGTTTCATCATGTGCAAATTGTAGTTGAGTGGGGACGACTGTCACCACACCTGATGGGGTAGACGTGTAATATACATTCTCATTAAATTTTTAAGCCTCTAATAATGGGGCAGAATATGAGGTTATGGTCGTGGGTTTGGGGCTTGATTCATTTCTAGGAGTGTAATAATTTTCACCATATAGAGATTATCAACTAGTTGTAAATCACGTGCTGGGAGTCTACGAGTAAAGAGAGGAAACCATGTCCAAATCTTCTAAAAGTGGAAAATTATTACTCCGAAAATTTGTTGTTGTTCAGATGGTCAGGATCCCAAGTACTAAAAAAGCCCGAGCTGATGCGTTAGCTCATCTGGCATCGGTTACCAGGGCTGAGCGCAGAAGAATAGTCCTAGTGAAAATATTATTGCAGCGAAGGATTAAGGGAAAAAATGTACAAGTGATGGAGTTGGGACTAAAGACATTCTATATGGACCTCATCAGGTCATACTTGGATATCTTTGTAGTTCTAAAAGATTATAAAGAAGCACATACTCTTCATTATAAAATAATGAGGTATGTGATGATGCTGAGATTCAGCACCACCGGATAAGTGATAGTGAGCTCAAGCAGTAGCAGCCATGGCAGCCATGGAGATGAATAAGTATATAGAAGGGGATGAGTATAAGAGGAAATAAGACAATGATGTATAGTGGTTCAGCCAATTTGGCCTACATCCACTATGAGTGTGTGATCCACTAAGTATGGGCACTAATGGCCTTGGATACAATGCACATCAGCTCTCTCTCCTGTGTGTACAAGCAGAGTTTTTGCTAGGGTTGCAATAATCTTATCCCTTTGTAGGGTTGTAGGTGACAAGTATATATAGGTCTTGGGGGGTGTAGTGTACCCCCCCCCCCCCAAGTATGCATGGTGCATGTGAATGATGATCTAGCCAACCCCCTGTTGACACCTGTAGATGCCAAATGATGACTTAATATTCCCTCACGTGAGGCTGTGATTTTGTTATAACGATCTGCCACGTGCCATGTGAGCCTCACGCACACTGTTCCACGCGTCTCCCAAACCACGCGTTGTGATGATGTCACCCTCGGCCTATGAGACGAGGCCGAGGGCAAAGTTCCTTCCGGTAGTGAGTCTGGCTTAATTCTGGCCTCGTACTGTCGTACCCTCGTAGTATCGGCCGGAGCCTGGGGAAGGGTCGGCCCCTCGTAGGGTCGTCTGGAGCCTGGTGGAGGGTCGGCCCCTCATAGGGTTGTCTGGGCCTAGTGGAGGCCAGCTGGAGCCTGGTGAAGGGTTGGCCCCTCGTAGGGTTGTCTGTTTGGGAGATAATCTTCAGCCAGGCCAAGGATATAAATGGGTATATCAATCACCCCCCATCCCTTAGCCATAGGTGCTATTGAGATGGCTGAGGGATATTGTTGAAATTGGGACGCGTGTATGATCAGTTAGGTGAGTGACAAATGGGCAGGTACTCATTGCTATTCAAGTTTCCAAGGCACGGCGGCTGCACACTTGCATGAGGCTTTATGCCCTAATTATACCCTTCTTGGCAAATGTGCCCATTTATTGCCAGGGTATTTAAGAGTTTTTTAAACTCTCTCTCTCCAGCTTCTTCTTCTTTGCGCCCAAGTCTATTCTCTCTCTAGAACCATTAAGCTTTGCCACTTGCAGCCTTCGTTTCGTCAGGTCTCAGCAGCGTTACTCACCCTCGTTATCAGGTATTCTCCTTCATTAAGAGCTTTCCTTTGTCTTCAATTCTGTTTGTTTTTTAGGGCCATAGGGTTGTGTTTTCTTCGAGTTCCCCATATCTTTTTCCGGTGCCTTCTCCGGTTAAAGGTTATTGAACGTTCTTGACGAAAACCTTTGAGTTCTTTTGTTTAATCCAAAAGTCAAACCTGGTAAATTCCCCACTTGTTTGTAGCTGAATTAGCCAAGTCTAGTGTAATTTCTCTAAGTGTAGAGTCTTCCCCTTAATGCTTAGGAGGCTTTACAGCTTAGTATCTGAATTCCCGTCCTTGAGAGAGAATCTCTTTACCGAAATCAGACGAATCTAGGAAGAGGAAGAGAGGAGACGAGGGGCCGACCCTAATTGGGTACGACCCATATTTCCCATTCCTCTTGCCACCATAAGACCATCTGAACCTTCTGAGTCTTGTGGGTCGTCACCTCGTCCTGCCGAGACACCCAACCCAAGTGAGATGGATGAGAGAGTCTCCTCACCAACTGGTGCTGGAACTTCTAGTAGAAGGGACACACCTGACCTTAGTCCAGGCCGAGAGGCTGAGGGTACGGCCCCCTCTGAGGCTGTCCTTGTGACAACCCTGTCCCCCAATGCCTTCCAAGTGGCTTTTCCTCAGGGTCCTCCTGCAGGTGGTGAGGGGGAGAGATCTGAGGACGAGGACGATGATACAGATGATGAGGTTGATACCTCCCACGCCTCATCCTTTATCTCCTCTGTTAGGGATCGAGATCTCCTGATATGGAGGCATATTTATGGAGTGCCCTCCGGGGTGACTATGAGGGTTCCCTCTGAGGCTGAGAGGGTTTTTGATTGCCAAGAGGGAGAGGTTGCAGTCTACGAACAGATGTTCAAGGTTGGAGTCAGGCTCCCTCTGCACCCTGCCATTGCAGATATTCCGGTTTCCCTCGGCGTTTCCCCCTCTCAACTTCCCCCCAACTCTTGGAGGACGATCTTGGGCTATATTTCCTTATGGAAGAATGCCTTTACCGACGAGCCCTCGGCTGACCTATTTCTGGGCTTCTACAACATCACCTCCTCGTCCAAGCAGCCTGGATATTATAACCTGGGGGCAAGGAGGTCTGAGAAGAAACTCCTCCATGTGGCACAAACTTCCAACCATGATTGGAAGAAGAGGTTTTTCTTTATCTCCGGGGAGTGGGAGCCCGTTGCCGATAGTTCGTGGGTCCCCAGGAAGTGGTCTAACCCCTCCATGAAGGCCAGGTCAGACCTTGGACTTAGTCTGGAGGAGAAGGATATAGTAGACTATCTGAGGGGACGAGGGAGAGAGGGTGAGCTTGCAAAATTCGAAGACTTGATGAACCCTCGATTCCTTAAAGAAGCTGGTCTGAGGGTCGGCCCTCTGACAGAACTATGTGAGTTATACTGAACATTTTCCCTTCTTTACTTATTTTTGAAGTGTTCTCTCTTTATCTCTGAACTTTTCTAACATGTCGTCCTCTTATCAGATCGTCCTGTAGGTACACCAGACTATCTTTGGGAAATGACAACTCCCAACTTACTGTCTGGATTGGCCAAGAAGAAGGGGAAGGAGCCTCAGCAGGCTCCGAGGAAGATAAAGGCCGCTGGGCCGACAGTGGTGGAGTCGACCACTAACAGTAACAAAAGGAAGGAGCCTGAGGGCCCAGTTGAGCCTCGGCCTGATTCTCGGACGAGGACCAGAGTCGAGGCCTCTGAGGGGACGACCTCTTCGTCTAGCATGGGGGCCTTCTGGTCTCAAAATTTGGTCCATCTGAGGGACGACCCCTCGTCACTGATCACGAACTTGCGGGATGCCAAGGCCTCGATGTTCTCTACTCCGTCGGCCTCTGACTTCGATTTCTTAGCAAAGATGCCTCCTGCCAAAGTGTACGACTATGGTCTGCACTCCCTTGCTCAGGTATTGGTCTTGACCCACCTCCTTAATTTCATTCTTTCGCTAACTGTTCCCTCGGCCCCTGTTGATATCTATTCATTTTTCGTGCAGTCTGTTTGTGCCCTTACCTCAGCCACCAAATAGATGGCCGAGAATCAGATGAAGTTCCATGAGGCCGAAAGGGCTATTTAGCATGAGGCTGTCTTGCAGACAGAGCTTGATACTGCGAAGACTGAGCTTGATCTTGCGAGGGCTGAGCTTGAGAGTGCTAGGATCGAGCATGATAGGGTCCTAGATGAGCTGATGAGGCAGCACGATGCCGACTTGCAAGCCAAGGACTTGATCATCAAGGATAGGGATGAGGCTTTACTGAACATGGAAGTCAAGCACAAGACTGATCTGGAAGCAGCCATCAAGAAAGCTGAGGCCGACGCTGTTGAGGCTTATAAGACTTCAGACGAATTTCAGGGCTTCGGCCTTGAGTATCTGGAAAGGGGGATCAGGACGGCCTGCCGATGGGTCGTCCTCAAATTCGGTGATGTCGTCTCGTCGGTTCGTCCTTCACTGGAGGGTGTTCAACTGGACGACCCCCTAATTGCCGAGGCCCTCAACCAAGTGGAATCCCAAGTTCAGGTCGAGGGGGTCGGCACTTCTGAAGATCACCCTGTTCTGGTTATTGAGGAGACCGTTCCCATAGATGTAGAGGCCTTGCCCTCTGATGTCGTCCCATAGGGTGGCTGCCTGTAGCCCATACCCTTTTAGTGTATTTTTGTGCTTTGTATTGTAAAACACTTGATATTTTATGTTGTCAATACCATCGTCTCTACTTCTACTGTCTTCCATAATTGCTATTTTCCTTATTTAATTCTATTATGGTTTGCTCATTGTTGATGCTACTAACCCCTCCCTCATCTTTTTTGAGGACCAATGTGGGGTCGTCCCCTCATGTGGCCCCATTATGGCCGAGGGTTCAAGTAACCAAATTAATGATTTTTAAATAAAGTCTCCCTCGTCTTTTTTGAGGACAGTGGTGGGGTCGTCCCTTCCACTGCCCCTCATTATAGCCGAGGGATCAACTTACCAAATCAATGGATTTAATGAAGTCTTCCCTCGTCTTTCTTGAGGACAGTGGTGGGGTCGTCCCCTCCACTGGTCCCCATTATAGCCGAGGGATCAACTTTCCCATTTAATGGATTTTAAAGTCTTCCCTCGTCTTTTTTGAGGACAGTGGTGGGGTCGTCCCCTCCACTGGTCCCCATTATATCCGAGGGATCAACTTTCCAATTTAATGGATTTTAAAGTCTTCCCTCGTCTTTTTTTAGGACAGTGGTGGGGTCGTCCCCTCCACTGGTCCCCATTATAGCCGAGGGATCAACTTTCCAATTTAATGGATTTTAAAGTCTTCCCTCGTCTTTCTTGAGGACAGTGGTGGGGTCGTCCCCTCCACTAGTCCCCATTATAGCCGAGGGATCAACTTTCCAATTTAATGGATTTTAAAGTCTTCCCTCGTCTTTTTTGAGGACAGTGGTGGAGTCGTCCCCTCCACTGGTCCCCATTATAGCCGAGGGATCAACTTTCCAATTTAATGGATTTTAAAGTCTTCCCTCGTCTTTCTTGAGGACAGTGGTGGGGTCGTCCCCTCCACTAGTCCCCATTATAGCCGAGGGATCAACTTTCCAATTTAATGGATTTCTGTAGATGTTTCCATGCGTGCTAGGACTGACAACAGGATGAGGGAAACACTGATATTTCTCATTAATTTTCCAAGTGTTCTGTTGGAGAAACTCTCATTACAATTATGGCCTTTCAAGACCTTACAACACTACTGATAGTATTTCTTCAAATGATCTGCATTCCAGGGGTTGGAAAAAGGTTCCCCTTCTAGGTTTTCTAGTCTATAGGTCCCTGGGACAACTTCATCGATGACCCTATATGGGCCATGCCAATTAAGATGGAGCTTGTTGGGCTTTTGCCAAGCCTTCTTGAGAACCAAGTCTCCTACTGCTATAGGTATCTGTTTCACCCTCTGATTATAAAACCTTGCGGTCCTCTGCTGGTAGGAAGCCTGCCTTATCTCAGCGTCCTCCCTCCTTTCCCCAATCAGGTCCAAGTCAAGTCTCCTTTCTTCCGCGTTTCCCTGGGGGTCGTACATTTGGACCCTATGAGTAGGAAACTCGACTTCGGTGGGGATGACGGCTTCTGATCCATAGGCTAGCATGAATGGGGTCTCCCTGGTAGAAGTCCTCACTGTCGTCCTGTATGCCCACAGTACGGCATGTAACTCTTCGACCCATCTTCCTTTTGCTTCCTCAAGCCTCTTCTTGATTCCATCTAGGATTGTCCTGTTTGTTACTTCGGTTTGCCCATTGGCCTGAGGTCGTCCTGGGGTGGAGAAAATTGTTTGATATTTACCCTCTCACAGTACTTCTGCAGAGAGGCATTCTTGAACTGCGTCCCGTTATCTGAAATGAGGGTGTTGGGAAGACCATATCTGCATATCACATTTTTCCAGATGAACTGGAAGGTCTTCTGCTCTGTAATTGTGACCATCGCTTCGGCCTCTACCCACTTTGAGAAGTAGTCAATTGCTACAATGAGGAACCGATAGTTATTGACTGCTCTTGGTAAGGGCCCTACCAGGTCAATCCCCCACACTGCGAACGGCCATGGAGATGTAATGGAGGTAAGAGGCTGATGGGGTTGATGAGGGATGGTAGCAAATCTTTGGCATTTATCACACTTTTTTACATATGCTACGGTGTCTTTCCCCAAGGTCGGCCACTAGTAGCCTTGGGTGATCACCCTCTTCGCTAAGGATCTGCCCCCGATATGGCTTGAGCACGATCCTTCGTGTACATCTTGCAAAATGAAAGGGACTTCTGAGGGGTGCACACACCTAAGTAAGGGGAGCAAAAACCCCTTTTTGTACAAGGTGTCTCTGATGACAGTGAATTTTGCAGCCCTGTACCTCAGCTTCTTCCTTTCCTGCTTTGCTTCTGGCATCTCACCCTCTTTAATGTATTTGATCAGGGGGTCCATCCACGAAGCTTCTTGAGAGACATTTAGGCAATTGCCAAGTGTTCCCTCAGCGTCCTCAATAGTTGGCTGAAGCAAAATTTCCACTGGGATCATCCTCCTGATGTCTGTCCTAGTCGCCGAGGCCAATCTTGCAAGGGCATCAGCACGGCCGTTGTCTAGCCTGGGTATCCTCTTTAATTTTACTTCTCTGAAGCCTTTCAGTAGTGACCTCACCTTCTCGAGGTATCTAGCCATTCTCTCGTCCTTAGCCTCGTAGGCCCCTAGTATCTGATTCACCACTAGCCTTGAATCACTATGGACCAGAATCTGACCGACACTAAGAGACTTGGCCAAGGAGAGGCCTGCTACTAAGGCCTCATATTCGGCCTCGTTGTTGGAGGCTTTGAAGTTGAACCTCAGGGCGTATTCGACGTCTGTGCCATTGGGTGATGACAGTATCAGTGCAGCCCCACTTCCGCTGTCACAGGAGGACCTGTCAATGAAGAGGCTCCACAGAGTCTTTCCCTCTGAAAAATTTCCCTCAGAGAGGGACCCCTGTCTAAAGATGTACTTTCCCTCTTCGTTTTCAGTTGCTTTCCTTCTAGCGGTGCTTGTCTCAGCCCTTTCTGCGAGTGTGTCAGCGGGTCTATCTTCTGTATCCGTCTTCCCGAGAGTCTCACCCTCGGCCTTATCGTCTTCCCAAGTGAACTCAGCCACGAAGTCTGCCAATGCCTGCCCCTTAATGGCCGTCCTAGGCTGATACACAATGTCAAACTCCCCCAGCTCTATAGCCTAGGCCATCAACCTACCTGATTTTTCTGGCTTGTGTAGGACCTGCCTAAGAGGAGAGTCGGTGAGGATGACCATTGTATGGGACTGGAAGTACGGCTTCATCTTCCTCGAGGCATGGATCAAGGCGTAGGCCAACTTCTCCATCCTCGGGTATCTTTGCTCTGCCCCCTGGAGTGCCTTGCTGTTGAAATACACAGGCTTCTGTATTCCTTCTTCGTCTCTCACAATGGCTGCGCTGATGGCCAACTCTGAGACGGCGAGGTACACGTAAAGTCGTTCACCCTGCACGGGTCGTGACAGCAGCAAGGGAGACCCTAAGTATGATTTTAGCTCCTTAAAAGCCTCATCACACTCTTCACTCCATTCGAAGGCCTTCCTGAGGATCTTGAAGAATGGTAAACACCTGTCTGTGGCTCTTGACACAAATCTGTTCAGGGCAGCCACTCTCCCTGTAAGCCTCTGAACGTCTTTAATGGACTTGGGGGTCTTCATCTCAACAAGGGCCTTTATCTTTTCAGGATTGGCCTCGATGCCTCTTTGGTTGACAATGAAACCTAGGAACTTCCCTGCCCCGACCCCGAAGACACATTTGGCCGGGTTAAGCTTCATCTGGTATTTGTCCATCGTGTTAAAGGTCCTTTCCAGGTCTGCCACATGGTCCTCTGCCTTCAAACTCTTAGTCAGCATGTCATCCACGTAGACCTCAATGGACTTCCCAATTTGGTCTTCGAACATTTTGTTTACGAGGCGCTGGTACGTTGCCCCCGCATTTTTTAGACCAAAGGGCATGACCCTATAATAGTATGTCCCCTTATCAGTGATGAAGGCAGTCCTCTCCGAGCCTTCAGGGTTCATGAAGATCTGGTTGTACCCTGAGTAGGCATCCATAAAACTCATGAGCTCATGGCTTGCAGTAGCGTCTACCATCTAGTCAATGCGGGGGAGAGGGAAGCTGTCTTTGGGGAAGTGCTTGTTGAGATCTGTGAAGTCCACACACATTCGCCACTTCCCGTTGGCCTTTGGGACAATGACTGCATTGGACAACCACTCAGGGTAGATGACCTCTCTGATAAATTCAGCGTCTTCCAATTTTTTGACCTCATCCCTGATGACCTCGTACTTCTCTCTAGAGTAAATCCTCCTTTTCTGCTTTACTGGCTTTACTCCCTCTACCACATTGAGCTTGTGGCACATGATTTCAGGGTCGATCCCCGGCATATCTACATGACTCCACGCGAAGACGCTTCGTCTTCTCCTTAACAGCTTGATGAGGTCTTCCTTGATATTGGTCTTCAAAGACTTGCCAACTTGGACGGTTTTTCTCGGGTCATCCTCATCGAGGATGATGGGTTCTACCTCCTCGGCGGCCTCTCCTTTTTTGAGCTTCGTCTCGTCCCTGGGGTCTAGGGTATCAATGTTGTAAGTGGTTGTAGCCCTCTTGTGTGCCTCCCTTTCTTCAGCAGAGTTGTAGTAACATTCTCTCGTTGCTGTCTGGTCTCCCTGAACTTCCCCCACCCCGTAAGGGTTGGAAATTTGATCATCAAATGGACTGTAGCAGGCACGGCTTCAAACCCTTTGAGGGCCACATGCCCCAGTATGATGTTGTAGGCCGAAAACACCTGCTCATCCATCACAAAGAAACTTACCTTCTTCGTGAGCCATCTCGGCCACTCGTCCCCCATCCTGACATCAGCCTCATACACTCCAAGGGGATGAACCCTTTCCCCACTGAACCCAGTCAATGGATGATGGTACGGGACGAGTCTAGCACGACTGAGACCTAAGGCTTTGAAGCACGGCCAAAACATCACGTCTGCAGATGAGCCCCTATCTACTAGGATCCTCGGCACCTCGCATCCGTGCACCCTGGTAGTGATGACGAGAGGGTCATCGTGTGGGGCCAAGAGGTCTTTGAAGTCCATTCTTGAAAATCCCACTATCAGTGTGTCCATATCAACCTTCTTCCTTTTTTCTGACTTGCCCTCCAGAGAAGTCACGTGTACCGTCTTCGTCACTGCCTTAGCCTCAGCCACATGGGCCTTCCTGTCGGCGACCTCAGACCCTCCTCCTGCAAGACCCCCGGAGATCATTCCCACTCCGAGCGAGATCATATTAAGCCTCTTAACAGGGTCGTGGTCGTCTCTCGGCGGGAGGTCAGGGTCGTCCTCATCATCAGAAGGGTCGTCCCCTCTTTTTTGAGGACCTTCTCTGCATGCGTCACCTCGCTTCTTTCTGGGGTCGTCCCCTCGGCCCCTCTTGAAGGCGCCTTTGTCGACGTACTTTCTGAACTTCCCTTCCTTTAGCATCTTCTCAATCTCATCTTTCAGAGCAAAGAATTTGTCCATTACATGGCCGTGGTCTTGGTGAAACTCACACCACAGGTTCTTATTCCTCTTCCCGGGGGCTGCCCTCAGCTTCTCGGGCCACTTCAGGGATCGGTCATTCTTAATCTCATTGAGAATCTGTTCACAGCTGACCGTTAGAGGGCTGTACCCCGTGAACTTGTCATCCAAGGACCTCTTCTTCCCCTCTTTGTTCTTCTTGGGGTATTTACTCCCACTTGCACCTGCTCTTTCGTCCTCATATTTTGCAGCCATTGCCTCTTCGGCGTTCATCACCTTTCCGGCTTTCGACAACAGCTCGGCCATCGTCCTCGGAGGGTCTTCAGCAAGCTTCCATAATAGCTTCCCCTTTTGGAGTCCTCCAATCAGGGCTGTCATAGCTATGCTCTCCTCATAGTCTTCCACCTCCAGCTTCTCTTTATTGAATCTGGCTATATAGTCCCTCAGACTCTCACTCTTCCCCTGCTTAACATAGAGCAGGTGGGTGGTCTTCTTCTGTGGACTCACCCCAAAGCAGAAATTATGGATGAACAGGTCGGCCATCTGCCTAAAGTTTTCAATGGAATTTTTTGGAAGAGACGTGTACCAGACATGCGCAGCCCCTGTCAAGGTACCAGAGAAGGCATGACACCTCATCTCATCTGAGATAGAGTATATGTCTGCCGCCGACTGATACATCTCCACATGGTGGACAAGGTTGGTACTCCCGTCATACCTTGGGGTGACCATAGGTGGCTTGAATTTTGATGGCGTGGGGAAGTTGACTATCTTTGCCACAAAGGGTGAGCCTATGGTGTATCCCCTCTGAAGAGGGTCTCGGCTCTTCAATATATCACCAATATTATCCTCTAGCCGCTGGATTGAGTCATTCCAGGGCCTCACAGGGTCAGCCTGGCCGATGTTATCCCCTGCTACCTCTCCGAGGTGGACGGAGGGTTCTGCTGCAGCAGGCCTGTGTCGGCCGTTTACTTCCCTTTGGCCATCATCTCTTCCTCGGGGTCGGCCATCTGCTGCCTCCCTCCTGGATCTCGCAGCGCTTCTTAGTGTGGACAACTGTTCCCGCAGGTCATTTACTGGGCCTAGCCTCTCAAAGGCCGACCCCCTGCTCAAGCGATCAAAAGCGGAGCCTCTTGGACGATCATCAGGGTTTGGTCTCCCACACTTCCCTCTACTGTCCTGGAGGGGTCGTACATTATTGTTGGAGACCTCATAGGGTTCCCAGCATTCTATTGGGGCTTCCTCTCCCTCCATATCATCATACCTGTCCTCAGGGAAAGGGTTTCCTTGCCTCCCTAGGCGTAAACGCCGGGGGTCAACAACATCCCTACGCCGCTGAGGGGGTGGTAGGTCTTTGCGTGGTGCCTGGGGTGGTCCCCTGGCCTCATGCTGCCCTGGAGCTGCTGTCAGAGTAATCATCTCAGGTGAAACCCCTGGTGCTCTCAGTATGTTCTGGCTTAGAGCTGTGAACTGCTCCTGCATCATCCGCTGGCTTGCTGCCAGAGACTTTAGGGCTGCCGCCACATCAGCCATCTCAGACTGGGGTGGCGGCTGACTGGAACTGGGTCTTCCCCCCTCATCCGGCGGGGGAAGTAGTGGCGGTGGCATCTCAGGTGCCATGTGCTTGAGCTATGAAAATTTGAACTGAAGAAAATACTGGTGAGCTTGAGAACCTTAGTGGGTCTCTTTCAATGGTGAAACACCTCCTCTCAGGGGGAGTGTTGGTTCACCACCAGAGTGCCCAGTGAGGTCAAGCTGTACAAAGGAAGAGATGTCTTCTCGTTCCAACAGACGGCGCCAAACTGATGATGCTGAGATTCAGCACCACCGGATAAGTGATAGTGAGCTCAAGCAGTAGCAGCCATGGCAGCCATGGAGATGAATAAGTATATAGAAGGGAATGAGTATAAGAGGAAATAAGACAATGATGTATAGTGGTTCAGCCAATTTGGCCTACATCCACTGTGAGTGTGTGATCCACTAAGTATGGGCACTAATGGCCTTGGATACAATGCACATCAGCTCTCTCTCCTGTGTGTACAAGAAGAGTTTTTGCTAGGGTTGCAATAATCTTATCCCTTTGTAGGGTTGTAGGTGACAAGTATATATAGGTCTTGGGGGGTGTATTGTACCCCCCCCCCCAAGTATGCATGGTGCATGTGAATGATGATCTAGCCAACCCCCTGTTGACACCTGTAGATGCCAAATGATGACTTAATTTTCCCTCACGTGAGGGTGTGATTTTGTTATAACGGTCTGCCACGTGCCATGTGAGCCTCACGCGCACTGTTCCACGCGTCTCCCAAACCACGCGCTGTGATGATGTCACCCTCGGCCTGTGAGATGAGGCCGAGGGCAAAGTTCCTTCCGGTAGTGAGTCTGGCTTAATTCTGGCCTCGTACTGTCGTACCCTCGTAGTATCGGCCGGAGCCTGGGGAAGGGTCGGCCCCTCGTAGGGTCGTCTGGAGCCTGGTGGAGGGTCGGCCCCTCGTAGGTTCGTCTGGAGCCTGGTGGAGGGTCGGCCCCTCATAGGGTCGTCTGGGCTTGGTGGAGGCCAGTTGGAGCCTGGTGAAGGGTCGGCCCCTCGTAGGGTTGTCTGTTTGGGAGATAATCTTCAGCCAGGCCAAGGATATAAACGGGTATATCAGTATGTACGAGTCTTATCCTATAGAGGTTTCGTCATATCCCTAATACAATGTGCTCACCCCACGGAGGTCCCCAACCTGTTCATAGAGGTTTATGTGGGATCTTATGGGGCACACTCTATAGTAAGATCACTTTGTCAAACAAATTATGCTTAAAACATTCTTAAGAAGTTTGGAATGTTTGGGTATAAACCGACGACAACATCACTGGTTGTAAATGAAAAACTTATAAAGGAAGATGGAGGAAAAAAGGTTGATGAAAATATCTATAGAAGTTTGGTTGGAAATTTTCTATATTTAACATGAACAAGACCAGATATCATGTTTACATCAAGTCTACTTTCTAAATTTATGCTTTGTCCTAGTCATTTCCATCTTGGGGCAGGAAACAGAGTGTTAAGATAATTGCAAGGCACGCTAAATTATGGAATTAAGTATTACAAAAATGTGAATGTGAAGTCAACTGGATTTTGTGATAGTGATTGGGGTGGCTATGTTGATGACATGAAAAGCACCTCGGGTTATGCCTTTTCTATAGGTTCTGGTATATTTTCATGGGCGTCAAAGAAATAATAAACCATGTCCCAATCCTCAGCTGAAGCGGAGTACATATCCGCATCATTAGAAACTTCTCAAGCTATTTGGATATGGAGAATTTTAGAAGACGTGAAAGAAAAGGAAGAAGAAGGAACAAAGTTATTTTGCGATAACAAATCAGAAATAGCATTGGCAAAGAATCCAGTCTATCATAGCAGGATAAGACACATTGCTATCAAATATCATTTCATCTTGGAAGCAATTACAAATGGGGATATAAAACTTAAATATTTCAAGTTAAAAGATCAAGTTGTGAACATTTTCACCAAAGTTCTGTCGCCAGGAAAATTTTAGCAATTAAGGGAACTCTTGGGAATTAAGGAGCATCACATTAAGAGGGAGAATGTTATTTCGTGTGATGTGGGTCTAGCATAAAACATTCCATCTTTTATGGTTGACCCAAATCACACTAAACAACATTTTATTTTATGTTGTCTCCTTGTTTTATGGAATGTCTCCCATCCCATTATTATGTATTATATATGTGTGTTGAATTGTAAGTAATGCAACGGAAGAAATGAAAAACAAACTTTCATAAATTAAGAGTCTTTCTCCTCTCTCTCTCTCTCTCTCTCTCTCCAGAATACAAATTCCTCTTCTTTCTTATTTAACTTCTTCTAATTACAAAATCACCTAACAGTTTTAATGGAACCCATTAATTCTTCAACACTCAAAGAGGCTATTTCTTTAGTTTCTTTAACAATGGCAACAATAGGGTCATATTTTTCTGGCAAACTAATCAAAAAAATTTCAACAATCCTTTGATCAGAAAGTTATTCCCCATATGTTTTAATTTGATTCACAATATCCATTAATCTAGAGAAATAATCTTTCAATATTTCCACATCCTTCATCTTCATATTCTCAAAACCTATTCTTAAGGACTGGATTTTAATATCCCTTACCTTCAAAGTACCTCTGAATTCTTTTTGTAAAATATCCCAAGACTCCTTTGCTTTGTTTACATTGATGATTCTTGGAAATATTATTTCAACTACCCCCTGTTGGATTAGGCTTAAAGCTTTTGCATATTTCTTCTTGTGCTCCTTTAACTTTTGCTTTTGAGCTTCCGGCAAAGCCGTGATATCCTCCGGTTCATCAAACCCATCTATAATATACTCCCATAAATAAAATGAAATAAAGATGGTTTTAATTTTTATAGAATAAAAATCATAGTTCTCTCCATTAAAAATTTGAATGAAGGTTTGCTGGGTACCCATTTGGTTGCTAGAACTTGCCATAAATTTTTTGTCGCTTTTCATCGGATTTATTTTCCAGCCCGCAAAGAAAATACACCCAGCTCTTGATATGATCAGGGATCTAATACCACTTTGTTGGAGTTTAAATGATAACCATATAGTTGTATTATAAGAAGTGGAGAAGTGAAGAAAAATTAGAGATAAGTTGGAGAAGAAAAACTTGTTCTTAGAGAGAGAAGTGATGTTTTTTTTCCAGTAGAGTACATTCTTAAAACATGGGTGATGGGTTACATTTATGTGCTCAGATTTTTAGACATTAATTGCCATATAAAGTAGGTACAACAACTAAACTTTAGGACCACTTAGTCACACATTAATTATCCCTATATCATCCCCTACAACTGCCCCTACAGCAGCTCCTACAGCAACCCCTATAGCAGCTATGCATTAATTTTAACAAGCAAATGGCATGGAACATTTTGCCCAAAAATCTAGAAAAGAATTAAAAGAATTAAAAGGCTGAAGATGGATTCATCTTCTTGTACAACACTTACAAGAAGGTATATGAGCCAATGACCAATCCTATCAAATGACCAAAAATGTGAGAGAAGTGTGATAAAATGCCATCGAAGCCACCAATATACCACTCACTGCCTGGTAGGCCAACAATGAAAAGAAGGAAGACAACATATAAGATACAGGAGGGTAATGGAGAAAGAATAAAATTGGAGAAAAAACATCAAGTCTCTTTAAAGTGTGGTTGTTATTATGGGATTGTTTGACATAACATAAGAAAATGCCCCATGCTGAAAGAGGAGGTAAGCAAAAATGGAGCTGAGGAGGAGCTCAACTTGTGTATTATACTATTTATTATGTATTACTTATTATTTTCATATAGTTTGTAAGTTATTACCATTATTAATCTTAATAGGTGAAACATTCAAGACCAAAGTAATTCACACAAAGAACCATAAAGGAGGGGGTAAAGTTCACATCATTGAACCACCAGTTTTTCTATCTCAAAATGATGTGAGCAATCGATTTATAAGCGAGACACCACAAATCCTCACACAAGAAGCCAAATTTGTGAAATTATCTTCATTAGACAATGCCAAACGATAGAACCCAACATAAGTTAATTTTTCTAGCAACGTTTTTGCTATGTGGCTGCATACTTTTTTATTTTTTATTATATAAAGGGTGAATTATTTTAGACTATGGATGCACCTTTTGTCTATGTATGCAAGTCATGAAATGTACAGAACATAGGTCTTAATGAAATTTCTACAACCATATGTGGAGAGGGTTGGTATGATCTCCTTCGGTATTAACACTATATCTGGAGGACTAGCAGGGGGTGACTCCGAAGTAGCTGACCATAAATCTCATATGGCAGAGGCTAGGTCAGTGACCAAAGTTGAGGTTGTGAATCTGGCATCTACAGAGGCTAACAGAAGAGAAAGAAGGTATATATGGATAGCCTTGTAGTTGGATTCTCCCGACTCGACTTCAAAGGTATCTTAGCTCCGCATGATGACCCTTTGGTAATTACAACAAGGGTGCATGGATGTGAAGTACAGAGAATCCTCATAGATGGGGTAAGTTCAGCAGATGTGATGTTCTGGCCCTACTTTAAGAGCCTAGGCCTCAGCAAAGCTAGACTGGTACCTTATCATCATCCGTTGATGGGCTTCAGCGGACATAAGGTACATCCATTGGCCATGTATGAGATGGATGTACGAATGGAAGATGAGTGGCCTAAGAGGTTGACCCGAAAAATCAATTTTTTTGTTATGGATGAAAATGTCTTCTCGGCATACAACCTCATCATAGGAAGAGTAGCCTAAAGAGTTTGAGTTCGTGCCATCAACGGTCCACCAAATGCTAAAATTCCTGACCCCCTATGGGGTAGGGAAGTGCATGGTGACCAAACCATAGCACAAGAATGCTACTTTAACTCGGCTGAAGAGAGAGAGGCTCATAAGAGGGCAACTGCCACATATAGCGTTGATACACTTGATCTCAGGGATGAAACAAAATTAAATAAAGGAGAGGCTGCGGAAGAGGTAGAATCCGTCATCCTCAATGAAAACGAATTGGAAAAAAAATGTCTGAATCAATAAGGCCTTAAAATATGAAATCAAGGAAGAGCTGATAAGATTTTTGAAGAAGAGGCAGAGTGTCTTCGCATGGAGCCATGCATACATGCCTGACATTAATCTGGAGGTTAGGTGCCACAAACTTAATGTTGCAAAAGATGCTAAGCCAATCAAATAAAGACGAAGAGTTTACTCTACGAAAAAGTATAACCTCATCAGAGAAGAGGCCAAAAAGTTAAAAGAGGCAGAATTCATTAGGGAGGTCATATACCAAGAGTGGTAATCAAACGCCATCATTCTGCCCAAAGACAATGGGAAATGGAAGATGTGCGTAGATTTCACCGACCTCAACAAGTCTTGCCCAAAAGACAGTTATCCCTTACCTAGGATTGATTAGATGGTAGATGCCACGATAGGACATGATCTCATGAGCTTTATGGATGCGTATTAATGATATAATAAGATCTTCATGGATGTTGAAGACTCAGAGAATACAAACTTCATCACAGACAAGGGGGCCTATTGCTATAAGGTCATGACCTTCGGCTTGAAAAATGCAGGGACCGCGTATCAACGTCTTATAAATAAGATGTTCGAAAATAAAATTGGAAATAACATAGAGGTATATGTAGATGATATTTTGACAAAGATCTTTAAGGCCTGCACTCACGTGGTAGACCTAGAGAGAACTTTCGACACCATGGACTTGTACATGATGAAACTTAATCCCGCAAAGTATGTCTTCAGAGTCGGAGGTAAAAAATTTCTTGGATTCATTATCAATCAGAGGGTGATAGAGGCCAACCCTGAGAACATCAAGTCTTTTCTCGATATGAAGACACTAAGAAGTATAAAAGACATTTAGAGGCTCACTGGAAGAGTAGCTACACTCAACAGATTTATTTCCAGAGCCACGAATGAGTGTCTTCCATTTTTTAAGGTGCTTAGAAAGGCCTTCGAGTGGGACGAAGAGTGTGATAGGTCCTTTAAGCAGCTCAAGTCCTACCTCGGATCCCCACTGCTCTTATCTTAGCCCATCATGGGAGAGAAATTGTATGTTTATTTAGCAGTATCAGAGTCAACCATAGTACCGGAAGATGTTGGGGTCCAAAGGCCTGTATAATTTAATAGTAAGGCCCTTCAAGGGTCTGAACATAATTATCCTCGGATGGAGAAGTTGGCCTACGCTTTGATACATGCTTTCGGGAAGATGAAACCCTACTTCCAAGCCCACTCTATGGTTATCCTCACTGATTCCCCATTAAGGCAAGTCCTCTACAAGACTGAGAAGTCAGGCAGATTAATGACCCGGGCCATTGAGTTGGGACAGTATGACCTTATTTATTATCCCAGGGTGGCCATTAATGGGAAGGCACTTGCAGATTTTGTTGCTGAGTTCACATGGGAAGAGACTAAGGTTGAGAATAATCCAATGATCGTAGAGGAATCAAACAATAACATATTTCGAGACTAGAAAGAGGTTATGTTCGGCAGACCCATAAGAGGAGTGGCTGAGAATGAGGAAGACATGTACCTTTTCAAATAAGGAACCCTGTATGAGGGAAGTTTCTCTTCGAATGAAGACGTTTGGAACCTCTTTGTTGACGGGTCTTCTTGCGAAAGTGGAAACGATGAAGGACTGATACTCTCAACCCCGGATAGTACCAATGTTGAATATTCACTAAGGTTCAACTTCAAGGCATCAAATAATGATTCAAAATATGAGGCCATGATAGCAGGCCTCTCCTTAGAAAAGACCCTTAGATTTGGTCAACTCCTACTTCACAATGACTCGAGGTTAGTTGTCAACCAAGTGTTTAGAGTTTATGAGGCCAATGATGAAAGGATGGCCAGATACCTGAAGAGGGTAAGGATGATGCTAGGAGGTTTTGAAGAGGTAAAAATGAAGAGGGTGCCTCGATAAAATAATATCCACGCAGATGCACTAGCAAGGTTGGCTTCAGGAACAAGGACAGACATCAGAAGGACAGTACCAGTCGAGATTCTACTCAAACTGACAATTGAGGAAGAAGAGGTTGCCAGCTCTTGCCTGAACTTGAACCTAGGGGACTCATGGATGGACCCCCTCATCAGATATATCAGAGAGGGAGAGATGCCAAAATCAAAGCTAGAGAGGATGAAATTGAGGTACAGATCTGCAAAGTTCTCAATAAAAGGAGATGTCCTATATAAGAAAGGATTTATGTTACCTCTCCTTAGATGCGTTCATCCTACCGAGGTCCCCGCGTGCTACAGGAGGTACATGAGGGTTCTTGCTCCAGTCACATAGGAGGAAGACCTTTGGCTAAGAGTATTATCCCGTAAGGATACTGGTGGCCGACCTTGGCAAATAATGCTACAGGCTACGTGAAGTGGTGTGACAAATGCCAAAGATTCTCCACTACCCCCCATCAACCTCATCAACCTATGATGTCAATCAGTTCCTCTTGGCCATTCGCAGTATGGGGGATTGACTTAGTGGGACCGTTGCCGAGAGCTGCAAATAATTATCGATTTTTTATCTTTGCAATTGATTATTTCTCCAAGTGGGTAGAGGCTGAGTCGATGATCATGATTACAGAGTAGAAGACCTTTCAGTTTATCTGGAAGAGCATCATATTCATACATGGCCTTACAAACACCCTCATCTTAGACAACGAAACCCAGTTCAAAAATTCTTCGTTAGGGAAGTATTGCGAGAGAGTTGGGATCAAGAAATTCTTCTCTTCTCCAGGCCGACTTCAGGCAAACGGTTAGACCGAAGTCACGAACAGGACAATCCTCGATGGAACTAAAAAGAGGTGAAAAGAAGCTAAGGGAAGATGGACCCAAGAGGTTTATGCAGTGTTATAGGCCTACAGAACAACGACTAGGACACTAACGGGGGAGACCCCATTTATGTTAGCACATGGCTCAGAAGCCATCATACCAATAGAGGTAGGACTACCCACTCATAGAATTCAGACCTATGACCATGATAAGAATGGGTAAGAGAGAAGACTTGACCTAGATTTGATTGAGGAGAGAAGGGAAGATGCAAAAATCAAACAGGCATCCTACCAATAGAGAATAACAAAGTTCTACAATCAAAGGGTGAATTCAAGACCCATAGCTGTAGGAGAACTGGTGCTGAAGAAGACGTTATAGAAGGTAAATAACCTCCACCCAAATTGGCATGGCCCTTACAAAGTGATCGAGGAGGTTGTACCTGGTACCTTCCGGCTAGAAAATCTCAAAGGGGAACCTTTCTCCAATTCATGGAATGATAATCATCTGAAGAAGTATTACATATGATGTAGCAATTATTTATATATAAATGTATCATCTTATGAAGAGATTATTAATGAAAAGATCAGTTCCTGTGTCAATTCTTGGTTCATTATGCTTTAGTGGTGAAATTTATGGGGGTAACATCTTAGTTTGATGACCTCAGACCTTTAAAACATCATAATTTTGTGAGAAGGTCTGAGGTGAAACATTATATTTGGATGACCTCAGACCTTAAACATCATTAATTTGGTGAAATTTATGGGGGGCAACATCTTAATTTGATGACCTCAGACCTTTAAAACATCATAATTTGGTGAGAAGGTCTGAGGAGAAACATCATATTTGGATGACCTCGGACCTTAAACATCCCTAATTTGGTGAAATTTATAGGGGTAACATCTTAGTTTGATGACCTCATACCTTTAAAACATCATAATTTGGTGAGAAGGTCTGAGGTGAAACATCATAGTTGGATGACCTCAGACCTTAAATATCATTAATTTGGTGAAATTTATGGGGGTAACATCTTAGTTTGATGACCTTAGACCTTTAAAATATCATAATTTGGTGAGAAGGTCTGAGGTGAAACATCATATTTGGATGACCTCAGACCTTAAATATCATTAATTTGGTGAAATTTATGAGGATAACATCTTAGTTTGATGACCTCGGACCTTTAAAATATCATAATTTGGTGAGAAGGTATGAGGTGAAACATTATATTTGGAAGACCTCAGACCATAAACACCATTAATTTGGTGAAATTTATGGGGATAACATCTTAGTTTGATGACCTCACACCTTTAAAACATCATAATTTGGTGAGAAGGTCTGAGGTGAAACATCATATTTGGATGACCTCAGACCTTAAACATCATTAATTAAGTGAAATTTATGGGGGTAACATCTTAGTTTGATGACCTCAGACCTTAAACATCATTATTTGGTGGCAGGGCCTGAGGTGAAACATCATATTTCGATGACCTCAGACCTTGAACATCATTAATTTGGTGAAATTTATGGGGGTAACATATTTGTTTGATGACCTCAGACCTTAAACATCATTATTTGGTGATGAAGGCACCATTATATTGAGGCTTCAGGCCTTAAATACAAACACCATGACATGACATAAAACCATTCAAGGAACATTCATCAAAAGAACCAAAGTACCCTGAAGAGGGTGGTATAACATGAAGAATTTATAGAATTACAAGTCAATATGCAAGAAAATGTTATCAGGAACTATGATGTTACAGATGAAAAATAAAAATTGCAAGTGAAGCTTCACAAATTAGGATCTAAGTGTCTGCAGTCACAGGGTCAGTAACCTCGGCCTGATCATTTTGGCCGACATTGGTCACCTCGGTTCCATCATCTTGAGGGTTAACGTTCTCAGTCTCTGTGGCTTCAGGTTGGGCAGTCTCTGCAGGGGCAACACCTCCTTCCTCCTCTACCTCTTAAAAGGCCTGAGCAAACTGAGGGTCAGCATAACCTAGACCAATGAAGTCCGAGGCTGACAGGCTCCCTGAATCCTTCTCTTTCATTGAAACCCATTTACCAGTGGCCTTAACACCTCTTTCGAGGTAATCAAAGCCGAAGATTATGAATTGGTCAAAGACCTGATAGTCGGCTAACCACTTCTGAGAGGCATCCTCAGGAGACACTTTCACTGCAGCATCAACCTTTTATTGAAGGACGTCGTTCTTGGCCTTTAGAGAAGAGGAGTGGTCTTTCTGAAGCTTTGTTATATCCTTCTCCCCCTGCTTCACCTTGTTCTCAAACTCCTTCAAGGGAGTCTTCAGACGTTTCACTTTAGTATTTAGAGAGGCCTCCACCTTCTGGGCCTCTCTTCCCTTTTCAATCAGGGGTAGCTTCCTTAGGGTCCAGTCAACAAACCGGTGCATGGAAAGGACACCCTACAACACCAAATCAGATGCATAAGATCAAGATAATGCAAATCAAAGATGAGGTTACACTTAATCCAAAAAGTGTAAATCTATACCCAGATAGACCTATGAAGGCAAAACTCGGCCAGCAGAGGGGTATCAATGGAGCGTAGAAAATGCTTATCTGCGTCAGACATCGCAGAGCCGATAGTGTCCATCGCCTTCAGACTATGACCAATTATGCTATCATCGCTGATCTTTAACTGCTCCAGACAAGTAGCCAGTGCATTATCGAATGAGATGGAGATGGAGCGATCACTCTTTTGGGCTTTGCTTTGCCTCTGATCCTTGGGGGAAGTGATGGAGGATTTCCTCTTCTTTATAGCGCCGGACTTAGATGTGCCGACGTTCTTCTTTTGTTATGGGGAAGGTGAGTTTAGGATTGCTTTCTTCACCAGCCTGACAAGACCTGGGGCCGACATTTCCTAAATGTCATCAGAGATTCCTTCGGGAGGTTCTACAAAAATAAAGGTCTCAGTTAGAAGATCAGAGACATAGTAAAATCAGAGGTACAACTTAGAAAAATAAACATATACGAAGTTCAGCTAAAGGACTTCCCCCGAGGCCACTTTCAGAGAGGTAGTAAGGGGTCATCAGGTGTTCGTACTTGACCAGCCGACCAAGATCCCCCTGATCTTAAAGGTCCTTGACCTTTTGATGGTTATCCTGGCTTAGCCCAAGGTCGGCTTTGGTAGCCAGTGACAGTTTTGTCCACCTCAGAGGGGTTCTTGGCTCTAGAGATGAAGAGAGGGCACAAGTGCCAAATTTCCATGCCCCAAAAATGAAGAAATATCGTGGTTTCCAATTGTCATTCGAGGTTTGGGTAACCAACAACGTCTTCTTATTAGACTTCCTAGCTAGGAAGTGGTAGTAGCTCAGATGGTTTCTAGCAGAGGAGGGCATGTAGCACCCTGTGAATACCCTGACAGAAAGGTCTGAATGATGAATTGCCCTCCATAGGACGATGGCTCCAATCATCACCCTCAAGGAATTGGGAGACAATTGGAAAGGGGCCAGGTAGATATGGGATACTATGGCCCTAATTATTGGATGGATGAGAAGACGAAATCCTAACTTAAACATCTACTCATATACGCAGATTTCCCCATCTCTGCCACCAAAGGCCCTCTCATCCCTTAGAGGTCTCCTAAGTTTAATAGAAGACCTATGGAATAAAGGTTCCTAAATGCTAAGAGGTCACACTCATTGACAGTACTTTCTATCTCTGCTGCCTTCGAGGTATCAACATCACTTTCATGACCGTCATCCTCATCCCTGTCAATATCGGCCTCGACAGGTTTAGGAACACTTCCAGGGAACCTCTGAGCGAACTCAACCCCTGTGGCAGCTGACAGGGGAATAACATCAATGATTGGGGGAACAGCCACACTCGACCCCACAACTTCTACATCAGAAGAAGTCCCTGAAGTACTGGAATCATTGTGAGACGAGGCGCAACTTTCGACCTCGGCCTGATCAGGGACCTGATCTTGCCTAATGGAGAAATCCATTGCCTCCTGGAATGAGTCAACAGAAATAGGGTCTGAGGTGGATGAGTCGGACTCCGACATTGGAGTGGGTTCTAACGGAGTTTTCGCTGACTCAGCTGGTTCTGCTGGCTCAGGGTATATCACCCTCAGAGGGGGTGGAAAAATAGGTCTGAGTGGAAATGCCTCAGACCTACGAGCTTCCTCCTGGGCTCGTTCTATCTGCCTAATCTTGTCTAAAGTCTTATCCCTAAGAGAAGGGAATTCCTCTAAGAGTTGATAAAGAGGTCTGAGCATATGAGTCATACCTTACACGTGGGACCCTAAATCCTAAATAAACAAGTTGGCAATTTAACTAAGGATCAAACTGGGAGTTTAAAAGCAAGAACAGTCACCAAAAAACTCAAGAATTTCACCGAAAAGCTCAAACAGTCACCGAAAAGCTCAAACAGACACCGGAAAACACAAAAATCTCGCTAGAAATGAAAGAAACAAGAATAAAATGGGAGAGTGAGGTGGAGACGATACCTGTGGACTCACGAAGTGAAGGAAATGTGCAGAAATCGAAGAAACCCCTGAACACATAGCATCCAAGCCCTTGCAAGAGAGAGAGAATTGCAGAGATAGCCAAGGCGGGAAAGAGAGAAATGAGGTTTAAACCTTTTAAGTGGGTTGGCACAACTCCTAAGGCCCATCATTGCCTTGGGAGCCTAAAATAAAATCAGAATCATTTCCCTTGTCATGCAGGCTACCCACTCCAATAGGTGATACATGTCAAAGAGATGGTTGAACACAAGGAAAATATAGCCTCAGACGCGTATACCCCTTAGTCACCCACTCACACATGTAACTAAGGGCTAGGGGTGATTGATATGACCAAAGTGTACCAGCCAGTCCAGAGATCTCAACCTCGGCCTTATGACAATCGAGGTAATATAAGTTCAAGAATACCCATCAACAACATCGTCCTAGTGAGGTCGACTACAACCGACGCTCCTATGACTATGAACCTTAGAGCACAGTTCTTATCAGGTCGACCATATCCGAAGACGCACTAACCTCATATATCAACCTCGGCTGGTCATAAGCCGGGGTCAACAAAGACATGGGTTTAACCATCCTTCAACATCATTATCGACCCTAGACAACGTTACAAGCACCACATGAGAATTAGCAGCCCTGTAGGCTCAGCGTCAGTTGTTAGGTCAACATCAGCCCTGGTCGACGTTCCACATATCTAACTTCGGCTGGCATCCCAGCTAAGGTCAACATATAATTCCCAACCAAGGCATAGGTCGTTCCTCACCAACCTTGTACTCACCCAAGCCGAGGTTGGTACAAGCAAAGACAACCGAGCTTCTACGCGTACATGTATGGCTTGAAGCACATGGACAAATCTGTTATAACTGAATTATTCCCTCACGTGAGGGAATATTGAGGTCATTATTAGCTACATAAGATCATCCAGGTTTCATTCTCATACTGGTTCGACATTCTTGGGGGGTACATTACACCCCCCAAGCACTATATATAAAGGTCATCCGCTACGTTGTAAAGGGATCCAAAATTACAACCCTAGCTGAAACTCTGTCATTTTACACAGTAGAGAGAGAAAGCTTGAGAGATTGTGTACATGGCCACTACTTCCTTCATTCAGTGATATTACTCACACACACTCACAGTGAACGTAGGTCAGATTGGCTGAACCACTTATATTCAAGTGCTCATCCTCTTCTCCTCACCTCCTTCTACATACATATATATATATATATATATATATATATATTCTCTTATGCTACCGTTGTTATCACTTGCTTGAGCTTGTCGACACCTTAGCTGGTGGTGCTGTTTCCTGCATCATCATAATGTATGGATTATATTTGTTTTTTTCAAAAGAAAAAATTTATTCATTAGAAAGAGGAAAAACCCCACCTGTGACAAAGAAAACAAGCAAAATAACTTGACTCAAGTGGAAGAAAAGACTTGATGTGACTATTAAACAACTACAAACAACATAACAATCTGAAGTAAATTTAAAAAGCATTTATGTCCTACGATTTTCTAAACGTGTTCGCTTGCGGATGACGTTCCAAATGTAATGTATGGATTACATGTATGAAATTATATGATTGTTTTGAAATGTATGAATTACATCATGTTGATATTTTGCAGTTATGTCTTATAAATATGAAAATACAATATAAACTTATGCACTCCACTCTTTTTTTTTACTTACACCACATTTACAAATTGACCAATATACACCATCAGTACAATCATCCTACGATTTCTAGTTTTGGAGAACCATATATAAAACACAAACAACTAGTGCAACCACCAAATTCTTCCAATTCTTCTCCCTTCTTTCGCATGGTTTCCTTTCATTCTTTACTTTGTTTATCTTATTTAACAACCCAGGTATTAGAGCCTCTGGTATTGAATATATTAGGGGATCTAACCATTGAAAAAATCCACATCCATCAATTTATCATGAAAAAATGCATATAACATTTTGCAATGAATGAATATATAAGAGAACCAAACTAATACTTACCCTAATTTTTTTAAATGCTCTAAACCTTTTACTCGGGATAATTGATGTCCACGAAGTCCTGATTATAGTTCTCCTAGAACAATGACATATGTGAGGGTGATTCATTGCATATAAAACACTTGAGGATGCTGTTTGACAAATTTTGGCTATTGTTGGTTGTGTTTATAGGGTCACCAACATTAAATTTGTCGGGAAAATTCTATTTGACATATTTACTCTCAATTTAGAGGCACGTTCCATGCACATGCCTAATTTTGTTAGATAGTTTAACGATAGGTTAACTTTTGGTTCGAATTGCAATTACATGGATATTTCTGGATTTTATGTGCCTAACTTTTATACATTGGGGTTTGATGTACAAAACTGACCAAGGTTCAGGGTACTAAAATCCTAATAAACCTTAAAACAACTATTTGTTAACTAATCTTATGTCGAGGCAAAATATAACGTATAAAATTAATTCACTTGGTTCATCAATTACAAATGCACTGATTTTTGTTTTGACCCTATTTAATTACCGTGGGGCCAAAATACAACAACTGTAAAGAGTATTTAAGTATAATGAGAACTAAATAGAATTTTAAAATATTATTTAAGTACCATAAGAAATAATAGTATTTTTAAAGTTATCTAATTATAATGGAGAGAAAATATAATTTTTAAGAAGGATTTAATTCCCATGGTAATATGGGTACCCGAAATTAGAACTATGGGCCTGGACGAGTAGCCCAGTCCTAGCAGCCCAAAGTCCAGGCCCCTCATCTCTTATATTGATTCGGTTTCCCCCCCCCCCCCCCCCCCCCATGTCCTCATGAAGGAAAGTTATAGGGGAGATGGAAAACGTGGAGGAACCCATCACCTCCACTTACCTACATGTACATGTATATATTAAACCCTAGGTCCGGGGAAAAAGGACAAGTTGTATTCTCTGTAATTACTCTCTGGAGTATATATAAATAATATCGACTGAACCACCGTGGACGTAGGCACATCTTTGCTGAACCACGTACACCCTTTGTTGTGAGATTGTCATTTTATATTCCTTGTTCTCACTTGGTGAATGCTTTCTTCTTATTTATTTGTGTTGCACAATAATTGTCACCACAATTGGCGCCGTTTGTGGGAAATGTTCATCTTTCTCTGAGAAAATCCCACACCAAGAAAGGAGTTTAAGATGTATGGTCACAGCAGCAATTCCCCTCAGGCAGGAGATATTCAAGAGCCACCTGCTCCTTGCAGGATTAGGTCTGAAGTTCGACGTTTAAATCTGAGAGTTCGCCTGGAAAGGCCAGCCTCAGAAGAAAGTCAGGGACCAGCGAGGTCCACACAGATATCCAGATTGATTGATGCGTACGAGGCAAGGCTCCACCAGCAGAGGGAGTCTTCCCGCAGATACGAGGCTGAGAATGCTTGCTTGAGAAGAAGGCTGGAAAGACTGGAGAGGGAGATTCGTCCCAATAACAGGAGACGCCCATATCGCACTCCTAGCCCTCAGGCGAGCAAGTCTCGCAGCTGAGGAAGGATCCCTAGGCGAGAATCTCAAAAGGTCGAGGGAGGAGAGTCAGACGATGGCCTCCGCGAATAGCCGCGAAGAGCTCGCCACTACCAGAGCCCTGCTCGCAGCGATGAGAACATACAAAATCTAGTCCACAGAGAGATGGACCAACATCCTGATCACCATGGAACAAGATCAACCAGAGAACTCACAAGGCGAGCTCTCAAAATCCAGATGAAGTCACCCTTCACGACGAAAATCGAAGAGGAAGAAGCCCCCAAGAAATTTACCCTTCCAAGGTTCAAGATTTACGACGGAAAGACTGATCCCATCGATCACGTCAGGCAATACCGACAGGCTATGACCCTCTGGAATCACCGAGATACCTAGATGTGCCGCATTTTTCCCTCGAGCCTGCATGATGTAGCGCAGAAGTGGTTCGAAAGGCTCCCCCACCGGTCGATCAGGAATTTCAAATCCCAAGCCGAACTTTTTACGGCCCGATTCATTACCAGCAACTCCCATCCCAAAAGGATGTATGCTTTACTAAAAATGAAGAAAATTCCTCAAGAGACCCTCCAAGACTACGCGAAGAGGTACTGGGAGTTATTCAATGAGATCGAGGACTGCACAGAGGAAGTGGCAGTGGCCTCCTTCAAAATTGGGCTCCCTAGTTCTTCCCTCCTATACCAGTCCCTGACGAAGAAGGAAGCTATGACTATTGCCGACCTAATGGCCCGAATTGAGAAATACGCAAAGGTGGAAGATGTCACCCGCCCTAATACAGGAGAGAACGGTCGAGCTAAGCTCACTACCAAGGGAAGTGAGAAAACTGAGAACCAGAAGAAAGGAGGAAAGAACGGAGGCAAAAATGGCTCCAAGAATGGAGGAAACCATGACGAGTCAAAAGTATTCCAGGCGGTCAACACCGTCTTCAAAGAACCAATTTACAAAATTCTCGTGAAGATCAAAGATGAGCCATTCATCAAGTGGCCCAGGAAAATGGGAGGAGATCCCTCGAAGAGGAACAATGCGTTAAGATGCGCTTTTCACAAAGAGGGAAGACATAAGACCGAGCACTGCAAAGCTCTTAAGTCTCGCCTCGAGGAGTTGGCCTAGTTCGGGCATTTGAACGACTTTTTGGAAAAGAGGGCAGATAAAGTGGCTGCCAACAGAGAGGCGAGACCCGACAACGTGCTGGAGGATGATGTTGGACATGAGTTCGCAGTAATCCATGGAGTATCTGACGTTAAGAAGATACAAGGGAACTCAGTTCGAATGGAAATGAAAAAACTAACAGCAGTAATGCAGGATTTTCAAATAGATCTAGCAAAATCACAGTCAGGAAAGCGTCAACGAGCAGAGGACGTCAACTATAACAAGCATATTGTTTTCATGGATGAAGATTTGGTGGGAGTAAGGACCCCATATCATGATACCCTGGTCATTACACTCAGGATAACCAGTTTTGACATCGACAAGCTGCTCGTCGATCAAGGAAGCTCATCCTAAGTAATGTACCTCGACCTATTTAGGAAATTGAAATTAAGCGTCGCCGACCTAAAAGAAGCTACTGTTACTTTGGTCGGCTTCACTGGAAAAATGACCATGCCCCTGGGTAAGATAGTAATGCCAGTGCGTGCTGGAAACGTCTCCAAGATGATCGAGTTTTTGGTAGTTGACATCGACTCACCGTACCAGGCCATCCTCGGCAGGGGATGGCTTCATGCGATGAAGGCAGTCTCCTCGACCTACCATCAAAAGCTGAAATATGTAACCGAGCGAGGAGTAATGGAGATCCACGGTGACCAAGCGATGGCGAGGAAGTGCTACATAGCAGCCATCCGACCAAAGCCAGAGAAGAAGGCCGGTCAACCCAGCGAGAAAGTCGAAGAAGGTGTGATACCTTCCAAATAGCAATTAAAGTACGGACGACCTGGAGTAGAGGAGACTAGGCTCCTCCCCTCCGAGCGTGTCGTCGAGGACTTGGTAGAAGTTATGGCTGAAGTTGGTGATAGTAGTAGAGTCTTATTGATTGGAGCATCTTTCACCGATCAAGAACAAAAGGAGTTGACGACCTTGCTGAGACACAACGTAGATGTTTTCGCATGGGAACTATACGAGCTGCCTGGAATCGATCCTAGTATGGTCCGTCATCAGCTGCACGTCGACCCCACATTCAAGCCAATTACGTAGAAGGCACGGAGAACTGCACCCGAGAAGTCTAAAGCGGTCATAAAGGAAGTCAAAAAACTGTTGGATGAAGGATCCATACGGGAAGTGAAATTCCCTAAGTGGTTGTCCAACCCAGTAGTAGTTCCGAAGAATAATGGGAAGTGGAGAGTTTGCATCGACTTCACTGACCTCAACAAAGCATGCCCTAAGGATAGTTTCCCCCTCCCAAAGATAGACCAACTAGTAGACGCCACTGCAGCTCACGAGCGAATGAGTTTCCTGGATGTATACTCAGGATATCATCAGATCCCCTTGTATGCCCCAGACCAGGACAAAACGGTGTTCATCACGACAATTGGGTTATATTGCTACAAGGTCATGCCCTTTGAGATCAAGAATGCAGGGGCAACCTATCAGCGGCTGGTCACTAAAATGTTCAAGGATCAAATGGGAGACACAATGGAGGTCTACATCGATGACATGCTCGTTAAGAGCAAGAAGAAGGAAAATCACCTCTCGGACCTGTCAAAGACCTTCAAAATCCTCAGGAAGTACCGAATGAAACTTAATGCGAGCAAGTGTTCCTTCGGTGTCCAGTCAGGAAAATTTCTTGGGTACTTGGTCAGTAAGAGAGTCATAGAAGCTAATCCAGACCAGATCGATGCAATCAACAGGGTGCAACCCCCTCGAACAATACGGGACGTGCAAAAGCTCACTGGAATGCTCGCTGCCTTAAATCGCTTCATCTCCAAATCCTCTGAGAAGTGCAAGCCTTTTTTCCAGCTTCTAAAGGGGAGTAAACCGATAGAGTGGAGCCCAGACTGCTTGCGAGCTTTGGACGAGCTCAAGTCCTACTTAAGCTCCCCACCGCTGCTTGTCATACCACAACAAATGGATTCTTTGTACCTGTACCTCTCCGTATCCAATCACACTGTCAGCTCTGCGTTAATATGCGAGGTTACAGGAATCCAACACCTAGTTTACTACGCGAGCAAGACCTTATTAGACGTCGAGCAAAGGTACCTTCCATTAGAAAATCTCTCCTCTGCACTTGTAATAGCCTCGAGGAAGCTGAAGCATTATTTCGAAGCTCCTACCATCATCGTCCTTACATCGCATCCCCTTAAGGCGGTCCTAAGGAAAGCGGACTTGTCGGGAAGAATGTCTAAGTGGTTAGTCGAGCTCGACCATTTTGACATCAAATTTCAACCAAGGACAGCTATCAAGGGTCAGATCCTTGATGATTTCATAGCCTAATTCACGGGCGAAGAACTCCCCGACCAACCTCAACCAATAAGGCAAGAGAAGAACCAAGCAATAGAGAGAACCTGGAGACTCTTCGTTGATGGAGCCTCCAACTCAAAGGGGGCAGGGGTAGGCATTGTCCTCATCACTCCAGAAAATACAATCCTCGAACAAGGAATCAGGCTTGGATTTGCAGCCTCCAACAACGAAGCAAAGTACGAAGCCCTAATAGCCGGTCTCCAAAAGGCACAAACTCTAGAAGCAAAACATTTACAGGTGTTCGGCGACTCTCAACTAGTCTCCAATCATATAAGTGGAGATTACAATGCAAAGGGTGAAATAATGGCAGCCTACCTCGCCTTTGTGAGGGAATTAATGCAAAGCTTTGAAGAGATCAACATCCAGCAGTTTCCCAGGAGGAAAAACAGTCACGCTGATGCTTTAGCAGCCTTTAATTTGGCAGTTGACTCTGACCTTAAAAGGGTCATCCCCATCGATTTCCTCATTTTTTCGAGCATTAACTACAACAACAAGTTACCAAACGTGGAACAAATACTTCAGGTGGGATCAACCCCCAGCTGGATAGACCCCTTAAAGGACTATTTAAAGGATGGCACGCTCCCAAATGACAAGAAAATTGCCCACCAGATAAGAGTCAAAGCTTCTTGCTTTCACTTATCCACAGGAAGCGACTTGTATAAGAAATCCTTCTCCGGTCCCTACCTTAGATGCGTCCACCCAGGTGATGTCGAGCAAGTGCTACACGAGCTTCAGAAGGAATCTGTGGAAGTCATATCGGAGGAAGGTCTCTAGCCTTTCGAGCAATGAAGGAAGGCTATTGTTGGCCATATATGCAAAAGGACTCCGCAGTATATGTCTGTAAATGCCTGAAATGCCAATTCCACGCTCCTATGGCACACCAACCCACCAGCGACCTGAAGTCCCTGTCCAGCCCATAGCCCTTCGCTCAATGGGGAATGGACATCGTGGGACCGCTGCCTACCGTCGTCGGGAATCACAAATACCTGTTGGTTGTGACTGACTACTTTACCAAATGGATCGAGGCTGAACTCCTGGCGAACATCCGAGATGATGATATGATAAGGTTCATATGGAGAAATATAGTCACTCGGTTTGGAATCCCCAGAAACATCATCACCGATAATGGAACGCAGTTCAAAAGTGGGCCCTTTCAGAACTTCTATAACGAACACGGGATCAGACACCACTTCAGTTCGGTGGCCTACCCTTAGAGAAATGGCTAAGCTGAAGCTTTCAACAAAACTGTGATCGATGGATTAAAAAAGCGATTAGAACGAGCCAAAGGCGCGTGGGTAACAGAGCTACCCCATGTTCCATGGGCGTACCGAACCACTCCTCAGCGAGCAACAGGAGAAACCCAATTTTTTCTGACATATGACATGGAAGCAGTCATCCCACTAGAAGTAGGTTTGCCAACAATGAGATCTAACCTTGTCGACCAAGGCCTGAATGATGAAGCATTGCTCGCCGAACTCGACCTAGCCGACGAGCGCAGAGAGCTAGCCCCGGTGAAGCTAGCGAACTATCAGTAACATCTCGCGAAGCATTACAACAAAAGGGTTAGCCCGAGGACGTTCCAAGTTAGGGACTACGTTCTAAGGAGAGTCCTGGGAAGCACAGTGAAGTCGTCAGACGGCAACCTAGGCCCAAACTGGGAAGGACCCTTTAAAGTAACTAAAGACGATCTACAAGGTGCCTATCACTTGGAAATGATGGAGGGCAGAGAAATACCACGAGCATGGAACGCAGCTAATCTTAAGAAATTCTATTTTTAGATCTTTTTCTTATATTCTTTTGTTATGAAAACAGAAGTTCATTTTCCTTATTACTAATGAAAGTTACTTAATTGATTACATTCTGATAAAAAATAGCTGCATTTATCGCACATCTTTTCCAAATAATAGGCACGATGGTCACTATAGCAGGGGAATACCCCTCCTCAGGTCATCATCATAAAACACGAGAGACCTTTTAGCATTGCCCCCCTGGCAATATATAAAGCCCTACAGAGGATTCTTAGGCAATACGACCAAATCTTATACTGGTCATCAAACCTACTTCGGTTGAACAAAATCCTGATCGGATGAAGACATCCAACACCAGGTGTGTCCTCGCCAATTGCCCTACTTAGGCCTAAGGGAGTGTGACGACACAACCTAAAACGTAAAGTGGGGCACAATGGTACTTTGGTATTATACTGGACTCGGGGGACACTTGCATGACAAAACAGAAAAGATCATAAAGCAGCAAGGATATGAAAAGTAGGGTATACACGTTTAGTTGGAAAAATTTCCCAAAACACAAACTTTTCATTAATCCATCATACTTACAACGATGATAATACATGTTTAGTCGGCGAGCTCACCTAAAACATTTACATTATCAAAAAAAAAAAAATGGCAACTGGAAAAATCTCAAGGGGGTGGAAGCCTCCGAGCAAGATAATCAGCCTCTCGAGCTCTTCGTCTGTCATCAGGAGCAGGAGAAAAAGCTTCCACAACCTCATTCGCATCCGACTCCAATAATTGCCGAGTAATAGCATTGATGGGGATCCATCGATCGTCCCTCCTGAATGGATTGGGCATCAGAGTGGAGGAAGACATCTCATGACGATACCATAGCACTGAGTTCCTCGGGACTTGTAGCTCCTTCAAGGCACTTGGCCATCCCCTGATGAAAGAAAGCTCCTCGAACTCAAATAGCCTTGTTGGAGCATCCGACCAGCCTCGATCACAACCGTCAGCCCACGCTTGCCGAGGACCTTTCTTGAATAAGTGACGCAACCGAGTGACGTCCCTTTGAAGCCCAGCAGCAATTACATATGCTCGCTGCACATCACCGTGGAACTCCTCCATTTTCTTGTCACAAAGCTCTTCCGCTTCCCTGTTTCTACCCCTGGTGCTCCTACCAGCTCGCGGAAGGGGAGGGCGAGTGGGACCTCACAGCATAGAAGGAGTGACATTATGACCAGATCTAGCTCGCGACGACGAGGAGCCTTACAGAACTACTGGAACAGTGCTCGACGCATGCTCCCTAAGTCGTAAGACTTCTCTCCTCAGGTCTTGATTCTCCTGCTGAAGAGCCTCCCCAACTTGGTTGATCTCGGTGGCCTCTAGTAGTCTTGTTCTCAGCACATTGACCTCCTCTTGCACTGAATCACCAATATCCTCCATCTCCTGGAGACTGTCCTTCAGCTTAGCCACCATCTCGGATTGCTCCTTATACTTCTCATTTCTGGACCTAAGGGACTTGCAAAGCTTAACGAAGGCCTGAAAAACTTCAGGACTCGCGTTGGGACCAAGGGTCTTACCCAATTAGGAAGTAGCAAGAATGTAATCATCTACATCAACTAACTACAAATGAAAGGAAGATAAAGGAGAGAAAGAGATAAATCAGTACAAGCAGAAATAAAGCCTTTTTTATTAATAAAGATTGAGGTTACATCGAACTGAAGAAATAAAGTTTACAGACTGGAAAAGGCAAAAAAATACAAAGTAATCCTATCAATTAGCAACCTCAGGTGGCCCAGAGGTGGATGGAACTTTCTCAGCATTAACAAGAGCACTGCCCTCAGCAGGGGTGGTCTCTGTCACTTCAACAAGAGAAACATCAGCAGAGGTCACCTGAGGAGCAGGATTAGCAACTTCACCGGCTTGGGCAGGGTCCTCATCCACGACTGGCCTCGGCCCTGGATCGTGCTCGTCAAAGAGTGGGGATGCAACATCCACCCCAGCAGCTATGAGAGCCTTGTTCCATCCTTTCTTGAAGTTCAGATAGCTAAAATAGCCTATCTGAACTTCAGCATCTTCGTATACTGCAGCCCAGCCGAAATTATAAGAGTCTTCCTTGGCAGTGACAGCCTCAGACTCCTTCTTCTTCAGCACTTCGGAGAGTAACCTTTTCTCCTCCACGACAGCAAGTTTTCTCGAGAAAACCAGTTCGTAGGCCTGCCTCAGCTCCTCCAGATCCTTGAATGCCGCATCCTTCTCCTTGCTCGCGGTAGTAAGAGCCAAGTTGGATGAAATCCGAGCAGCGTCAATAGCCTTAAAATTGGCTTCGAGCTCCTTACCCTTCACATTCAGGGCATAATTCTCTTGCTCTATCTCACTGTTCTTCTTCACCAGCTCATTGCGTGAACGATACAGCATGACGAAGTCAGTAACGAACTGCGAAAAAGAGAAGGCATTAGAAGAAGAAAATGAGGGAAGTCAGAAAAAACATAAGAGAAAAGGAAAAAGAAACCTTACTAGAGCAAGCCTCTGACTAGCCTGGAGGGCCAAATGCTCTGACCCCACTGCCCTTTGGTGATCAGCTGGGAGGACAGCTCTCTCGAGCAGGGCCGGGGCCAGCTGAGGAGAAATTGCCACAGAGACCCCCTCGGGCAGAGTGGACACTGGGACTAAGGCTTGCCCGATCTTCGTCCTCGCCTCAGCCCTCCTCTTCTCCTCCTCTTTCTCGCTCTCTCTCTTTTTCCTCTCCTCGACCCTCCTTTTCTCCTCCAATTTCTTCCTCTCTTCTTCCTTTTTCCTCTCTCTCTCTCTCTCTCACCTGCTCCTCTTCCTTCCTTCTCCTCTTCTGCTCCTGAGCGGAGGACCGAGAACCAGTAGCCACGACCCCAGAAGTAACTTTTTGCTTCTTTGACCTCTGTGCAAGAAATACATGGTCCTCATTATCATCATCCCTAATCAAGTTCTTCCTCGGAGGAACCATCTCTTCCCTTGAACTACTAGAAGTGCTCGATGATCCCCGAGCTTTAGAAACCTCCTCACGGTCAGAGGAACTTCTACTATCAAAGCTCCCTCCACCCAAATTACTCACAGCTCCTGCAAGGTCACTTTCAAAGCTACTCTCCTCCTCATCCAACCAGATAGGCTCTGCAGCAGTCTCTTCGAAGGAGTCAAACTCTAGTATACTATCCACAGGCCTTGCTATGAAGCTGGAGCCAACATTCTTGTACTCGAGCAGAAAGGCAGCAGACCTGGGATGCTCGCCGTCACCCAGAGGCTCCCTGATATTCCAAGCCTTAACCAATTCCGATATACGAACCTCGCTGAGAGCAGGCTCCAAATTCTTTGACCTCGCTGTGGAAGAAAAAGCAAAAGAGGAGTTAGAAAGGTCACAAATCAGTAAAAATAGAAACAACAGTACAATGTCTACCTATGTATTCCTCCCCGTAAAAAGGAACAGAGAACCTCTTAGACCTCGACCCTTCAAATTGGGGAGGGAACTGCCAATTTCTAACAAGGAAACCTTCTTGCCAGTAGTCCTTGTGGGAATCAGGTATATTTACTACCAATACCCTGTCAGGGCTCCTAACTTTGAGGTAAAGGACACCTGAGCTAGTTCGAGAAAAGGAATAACAAAAACAGACCTCGACAAACCCTAACCTAGTACCATACAATTAATTTATCCTATGTACGCCATTCAATATTTTCCACACATTGGGCGAGCATTATGCGGGAACAATATTAAAATATCCAAAAAAAATGCAAAAATAGATAATTAGGAGGAAAAGTGAGTCCCCCCTGAGAAAGCAACAAGACATGGATCCAGTGGGCATCATCTATATCCCTAACATTCCTAGGAGGGGAGGCACAACACTCAATATCTACCCACTCAGGGATGTTGTAAAACTTCCTAAATTTAGAGATTGACCTATTTCCAATCTTCGCCATTGGAAGACCCAAGAAAAGCTACAAACCAAAGAGAAAGTACAAAGAAAGGGCACAGGAAACTTACAAAATAGAAGACCGGTTCTAGTGATGAAGAAGCACGAGCTCAAACAACTAAGAAGCAATGGGAATGGAAATTGAGAGAAGAAGGTACGAGGCGCTAGAGCTCTTAGAAGATAGAGGAATACTGGAAAGACTGAAGCGACGGGAGAAAAGTGGCTATTCCAACAAGCCTTCAAATTTTAATCATAGTGCACAGTAAGCGAAGCGGGTGCCGCCAAAATCAACTCCACAGCTTTCGAGGAATCACAAAACAACCATTATGGCTAATCATTTAAATCTGTTGAGCCCATACACATGGCCCAACAAATTTAGGGGCAATTGTGGGTCCCCGAAATTAGAACTATGGGCCTGGACGAGTAGCCCAGTCCTGGCGGCCCAAAGTCCAGGCCCCTCATCTCTTATATTGATCCGGTCTCCCCCCCATTTCCTCATGAAGGAAATTTATAGGGGAGATAGAAAACGTGGAGGAACCCATCACCTCCACTTACCTACATGTACATGTATATATTAAACCCTAGGTCCGGGGCAAAAGGACAAGTTGTATTCTCTGTAATTACTCTCCGGAGTATATAGAAATAATATCGACCGCACCACCGTGGACGTAGGCACATCTTTGCTGAACTATGTACATCCTTTGTTGTGTGATTGTCATTTTATATTCCTTGTTCTCACTTGGTGAATGCTTTCTTCTTATTTATTTGTGTTGCACAATAATTATCACCACAGGTAACAACACTATTTTTTATAGCTAATTCCTTTATAAATACGGAAATAAATGAATGAAAGAGCTAAATTGAAACATCACCAATACTTTAAGATCTCAGTTAGCATAAAATAAACACATAGAGCGCTCAATGGAATTGTCTGCCTACATTAGGAGTCAAAAGAGGCAACTTACTACATTTTATTTTTAGGTTTCTATGTATATGCAATTGGCTTGTGATCAATTTATGGGCATTGTGCGAATACTATTGCTGTGATTAGACTTGAGAAATCTTTTCTTCCGTATTAAACTCCGCAAAAAAAAGCAATGAAATTATGCAATCATCTCTTTTTTATTTTTTTTGAAACACGCAATCATCTCTTTGTTGAGATTGTTATCCAATGTTTTAGTGGATGTGCTGCATTTGAGAACTGCTGTTCACTTGGGTAGGTATATCCCTCCAAACCACCTGGCCCTCTAAGGAGGCTTTCAACACATAAAGTAAATAAAACGAAAAGAAAGATTTGAGTGCCTACAAGCATTATAGGATTACCATTAGTGCCACCCTGATTGATATTGTACAATTGCATTCATCTCTTTAGTAACATAAAATATGTACAAAATACAATTCGAGATGACTAAGAGAGACGACTACATTAAATAGTCCGAACAAAATTAACATAACAGTTCTGTTGGCTGCTCTGTCACATCACAGTTATTTACAAAGCTCCAACTGCATTATGTGATAAAGTATGGCTTCTTCCATTACAAAGCTTGTCTTATTATAATAGAGTCTGTCATTTTCTATGGAATTCCTGAAGATATTATGCTTTTGCGCCTGTACTCATTGCCGTATATGTAAGGATAACATGCTTTCGAAAGCTAACTTTACAATAAGTTGGCAGCTACGTCTTGGAGCGACCGACCGCATGAATTAAATACTTGTTATAGAAAGCCTTATTCGGGACGCACAAGCTGGCCGGTGATACCTTACGTCACAAAAAAAAAAAAAAAAAAATTACAGGAGGAAATAATTTCAATAAAGACTGATATTGCATATAGTCGTTTCCCACGTGGAAAACTTCTTAAATAATGAAGTTGCTTGGAGTTCATAAAATAATTTCTAAAACAACATTTGGACAAATTTAATGAAACTTTTCATGAGGTAAAGAAAACTAGAAAAACAGGCCCTTGATAAAACCAGCTAAATAGGCTTCATGCAATGATTGCATTATATTAGTACATAAATTTCACCTTGGAAAATAGTATTTTCTTCTAGATTTCCCCGAAGAGCTAGGATATCATCAAAATAAAATAAAACTAGTGGACATATTTGCTAAATCCGTATACTTGAATAACATATTTGCGAAATCCATACGAAGCACATGGCTTGCTTGTCGCTCATACATGACAGTTTGATTATCTCATTGGGCATATTTGCTAAATCATTAGTGTAGCATGTAACTGAAAAATAGAGTTGAACAGGAAATAATGCAAATAGAGACTTAAAAAGTTTAGATTAATTAAAAACTTAGGTCATAGAAGGTCAAATTCACCTACAGGTTGTATATATAAATCAAGAAAAGCGATCTACCAATCAAATGATTGCGATGCGCAATTAAGAAAAAAGAATAGTCATAATGATAAGAGATTAATTGTATGATATTGTGGATACCAATACGAAAATGAAGGAAATATAACCCCATCCCCATAAGCCTATTAAACAAATAATTGTTCCAGTCTCTTGGGAGAAAACCAGTCCACAAAATATCTACGAAAATGTAATTTAATAGAAAAAATATGTTAGTTTAGATCCAGCGTGCGGTTAGTAAATCTAAAGTAACAATGAATTGGAAGATGAATGTTGCAGTGGCATAGTTTAGTAAGTGAACGACAATTGTTCTGATCATCAAAGATATGGTAAGCTAATAATCTTGATATATTATTCTAATACCGAAAAGGGAGAGACGATGCATGGGGCTTTTCATACAATCAAACGGCGCCACATGAAACTGTAAGAGTGTAGCTTTTGAATCCACTGGTAAAAAAAGCCATAAGATAGAGCGCAGTAGCATATATTGTATGTATGATGGCAGATGACATAAGCTCTCGTATGAAACCTTTTGTCACTGCCACAGATGTCCTAGTTTCATCTTGGGGCATGAGAAACATATTGATTTTTAAATTTTAGGGTACTTAGTGGAGTAACAAGAGTTATATATAGGATTAGCACGTAATATAGTACTAGGGACAAATCTGGTGTCAAGAGAACAACGGTTGGGAACTCAAACTAAGAGCAATTTGGTGGTCCCAGGAAAGAGGTACGATGATGGAGACCTACTCCTCAGATGAGGAGTTAATTACTTAAATACAAATAAAGATAGGACACAAATAGGTTATAACTCATCGAACATAAGTTGAAACATAGGTTTTTCTCTAAAATGTCCAAGACTCCTATTAAAAGGATTGGTTTCGGTAGGTTTGATCGGTAATGAAGTATGTTAATATCGTATTAACTTTGAAATTATCAAATCAAAATTACTAGTTTTATTTGTCCATAAGTCAAAATCAAACCGCGCAGTACATCAATAAAATATGTTTTTCGGAAAATACAGTAAATTTCGGTTTACGGTAATTTTGATGGTATTAATGGTAATTTTTTATACCACTTACGTAAGCCTTTTTATATTCATATCTTTAAAAAAATAATAAGAAAATAACCTACACAATTTTGTCGTCTCCATAACTATATATAAAAATTAAACTCCAAAATAAACATCACAAATTGTAATTCAAGTTACATTGTTGTCCCAATAACTCGAATAAATATCAACCTGAGTCATTATAACCGAAATAAAAATGCTCCACATTCTTTATTTCTTACACTCTCCATTTTTTCATCTACAAAAAAACTATGAGTATCAACATATTGCAAAAAAAATAAATAATCAAAACCTAAAAAAAATAATGTGTACAAAACTGAATACACGAGACAGTAAAATATATAAAAAACAGAAAATAAAAAAAAATAATAATCATAAAGGTTACTACACACTATCCAAATTTGTCAAGGTGTAAATGTTATCAATATGAGTCCTATTTCATGTCCTTAAAACCTCCGTTTTAAATGACTAGTGAGATGAGAAATTGTTCAAGTGAAAGATAAATGCATTAAAAAACGTAGAGTGCTAACCAAATTACTATACTTATGGCGTTGTGGGCCCTGAACGATGCCCGAGGCGAACTTGCGTGTGCCGGTGGATGCCCAGGAGTGCTTGTCCTCTTGTCCATCATATCCCCCCGAGGTTGGTTGTTGGCTCGGCGTGGGTCGAGCGGTGAGAATTTTTTCTTGGGAGATGTTTGATGCCATGTTGAGTTTGAGTTACACACCCCTAGTTTTAGGCATAAGCCTAAAGGTATTTTGTGCGATAAGGAGTTTGGTTGGTGCATTCTAAGTCTCCATTTTTCTTTATACAAAAACAAATAAAAGATTCGGGTTAACGCTATTGGACTAATCCTAAGGTAGGTTTATGTCCATGGTTGGTCCAAAGATTCTTGTTGGGTGGGTTCGGGAATAGAGTTACAAGTGGGGAAGGCATTAAAACCCCTACATATTCTTTATGCTTCCTTATTTATATGGTTATTATTGCTCTTAATATTAATTGGTTAGTTTTTACTTATTTTTGAACTAGTTTATAGACCTTAGGTTTAAAAATCCCTTTAACGTAGACAGCTGCTTAAGTAGGAAAATAGTATTAGTGAAATGTTTAAGAACGTCATTTGAACCGGTGCAGGTACACATGGGAAATTTGGCATGACTCTGTACTCATGAGTAATGGGTGGCCGTCAGTCAGTTTATGTGTAGGTGTGCGAGAGAGATTGACTTTGAGATAGTTTGGCATCTCTTTCGAGGTTGAGAAGAGATATAAAGGTAAAATGAGAGATATGTGCATCTTTGTTTTAGACAACATATCGAGAGATATATTATCAAGGTTCGTGACCATGAGAAGGGATCGATATTTCACAAAGATACCCAAGGAGACTTGGGATCAAAGCCTATATAGTTCGGTTTGGTATATGAGCGTTTGGTGTGGATTTGCGCAAGAAGCTGCGAATTGAGATAGTTTGATATCTCATTTATTTTATATGAAGGGGATGAAGGGTGCAGGATAATAATTTTCATCCTTTGAAATATGTACGCTTGAGTTTAGGAATATCATAGTTGATTCAATGGTTACACTTGCACTTTGGGTAAGTCATAAACATGCAAGGTATGACACTTGCACTTTGGGTAAGTCATAAACATGCAAGGTATGAGCCGAAACTTTTCATCACGAGAGTTGAAACACTATGAATATACTTATTATTATTTCCACATCTCAATGGAGAATATTATTTTCAAGTGGGTGGATGAATAATCCATGGTTCATAGTTTGTTTTTGTATAGTATGTATGTTTTTTAGCATTTGTTTAGGGGTGTGCGAGAGATTGCAACTTTGAGATAACTTGATATCTCGTTTGTTGATATCTCGTTTGTAGTATATATGAATGTGGGTGCAAAACAAAGATAATAGATGATTACATCTCCGTGGGAAAAAATATCACGAGACATATTATCGAGGTTAGAGCTCACGAGGACGTAGTATTGCACCTAAGCACTTGTGTGGCCATGAGATCAAAGCCTCCATAATCAGAATGGTTACATGTTCGAACGTGATGTAAGTGTAAGTGTAGGGATTGACTTGTGTGGCGGATAAACTATTTGTGGGAAAAAAGTTAACTTTGGTGGAGGGTCAGAATGAGAGTTGACCTAAAGTCAGCGATAAAGACATTTATCGCCTCTAGTGCATTACTAATAAGAATGTGATATTTAAGCTTTGGAATAGGTTGGAGATGTAGTGCTAAGGATGTCATGTTTTAGAAATCCTCGACTAGGGAGGTATAGGAGGAAGTCGGGGATTTTGGACTGGGGATCGATGCATCCGTACGAAATAGTAAGCCTAGAGACGTATTATGAGGCTTGGGCTTCACGAGTTTAGTTCATTACAGTGCCTATGTACCCAAAGACACTTGGTATTAAAACCAAAATAGTTCCAACAAAAAGAGAATATTTATAGGTGTATGAAATGGGATACCGGGTATACAATATACAATATTACGGTATTTATGGAGCCTAATCCTTAATATAGCATTTTCGTTGTGTTGTATTGGTATATTTACAATTAAAAAGTACGTCTAATCCAAGTCGTACATTTGACAAATTGATATATTTACAATTAAAAAGTACGTCTAATCAAAGTCATACATCTGACAAGCATTTGATATGAAAGCACATATTTGGGGTGCCCCTACAGGGACGAGCTTTGTTCATTTGGATAAGCGGTGGGAGTAGTCGAATTTTAGACTTTGACTTTTCTAAAGTTTTGACTCACGGATAATTTCTTGAGAATAATTTCAAAAATTATGTTTTCTTGTTTTATAATGGTCATTGTGGCAATTGATTCGGTTTGTTTTAAACTATGAGTGTGAAAAGTCAATTAACAGAGGTACTAGGCTAAAATCCATGCTTTAAAATACAAGAAATGTAAAGTGCATACCCAATAACCTAAATGGGATCTGTATTAAAAAGGATTAATAGATATGGACAATTTATCACGATATATATGGGGTATTTAAAATGAAATTTTAGAAGAGGTTCTTTCTCACTAATATTTATAAGGGATGTTGACCAAAAATTCAGGCAGAGTTTCCTTACCCTTAGAGTGTGAACTGAATTGTTCTTGGAGAAGTGTCCCCATTTGAGGTGCCTGAGGTGGACAGAGCTCCGTTTAGTCGACAAAACATTCATTTACAAGTGCCGACATTCGTAGAATGCACGCAGATATTTGCCTTTGTTTTCCTCTTGTAGACGACTTCACGACTTTTTAGAAGTATGTACCTCTTTTGGGGATGAAACAACTTTCTAGAAGTATGAACTTTCCTAAAAAAAAGAGACTTCTACAAAGTATGAACTTTTTGAGATTTTTTAGAATAAGATCGAGTATCTCAAACGCTCGGGGGAGAAGAAAGAGAAAAAAAGACCATGTTTTGGTGTCCTTTCCTTTGTTGGAAAGGATCCTATTTATTAGGTTCAGGCCTGAGGCATTTAACTGATCGGTTAAAGTCCCTGGATGGAGGATTTGTGGGGTGGGACAGGTGTATAGATTAGAAAATACTTCCCCAAAAATAGCATAATTATGACTTTGGAAGGGGATAACTGATAGGTTATCGGTTTGGTATAGCTGTAACCAATCGATGATCGATTTAGATGGGCCTTTAACTTATCGATTAAAGGACCTACGAGGGTTTTTGGTTAATTTTTTCCTTCTTTTTCTTTTTCTTATTTATATCACACCCCAATTGTAGATCGGGGTGTCCACAGAGGGGGTAGACTAAAAGTATGGATGTGAGAACATTCATCATCAAAATTGGAAGGTTAAAGAAAAGGTTTTCCTATTCCTGAGGGAGCATAAGGTATTGGGGTGATAGGTGGAGAGTGTTGGGGGGAAATGGGATTTGCAAGGGGGGGGGGGGGGGGGAGTAGTTAACCGATTTCTTAACTCTTGGGTGGCAATGGTTAACTTTTCGATTAACCCTTAGGTTTGAACATTTAACCGATCAATTAAATTATGGAAATGTTTACCTGATCGATTAAATGTTCCAATGGCCCAAACCTAAAATTTCCCTTTTCATGGCAGTTACCTTATTCCTTCACTATATTCTTGTCCTATCTCATTTCTCTCTATACTTTTGAGACTTCCATACTGTTTTGAGAAATTTTTGACACCTTATTTATTTGTTATGGATCTGTTGGAGCACGTGTTGGTTGATGGGGATGAGGTTATGGACTTAAACCAAACTGAGGGGGTCGTAAGGATGATGGAGGGGTGGCAGTGCATGATGGGCATGTTGACGTCGAGTTATGGTTAGATGTGTTCATTTTGTGGATCGCTGGGCATCAAAGCGTGGCCCCTTATGAGGATGACTGGTTCGAGATAGCCTAGTAGGGAGAGGATGATGTTCCCAGGGTACGATGATGTTTTGCGACACCTCACTATCGAAATATGAGGAGGGCAAAGAGATCATTTTGCGGGAGTGTAAGCATCATTGAACCATAGTGGAGAATCCATTAAGTTTTAAGAACCTTTTCCTCTTTACACTTTTTGTCACATATTTTTTTAGTTATTTTATATTTTAATGCCGAATTTAGTGATGGTATTTTTTATATGTCCTATCAAGAACAAGAAACATGAGTATATGTTGCTAAATTAAATAACCATTTGATGTTTGTTGCTAAATAAAAATAAAAATAAAATAAAAATAAGAAAAATTATAATGGAGGGGGTGTATTCTTTATGGGGTGAGAAAATATGGGTGACTTAAAGAGTGGAAGGAATGGGGTTGTGATATGGTGGCGGTAGATAAAAATGGCAATAGATGAAATTAATAATAAAATAAATCATCTCGAAATAATGATGAAAAAATGAGGATAATAAACTAGAAACTAATGCAAATGTATGAGTTAAAAGAAGAAAGATTATATAAATATAGGTCCAGGGGTGTATCTTATATTGAAGAAAATAATTTAATAAGGGGATAAAAAATGACGGGCCCACCTCGTGTATCATATGTGTATCCTTTCATGATAACAATAATAATATAAAGGCATTTTGGGTCACATTTCGGTTTATCCTTCTTGGCTAGTAGGAACTAAGGGTAGGGAGACTTCGTGGGGAAGTATGGTGTTTAAAACACTAAGAGAGAAAAAGTTTTTGGGGGTAAGATATCTCGGATTTTTTTACTTTGGTTTTAGTAAAGATTCAAAATATAGAAAGCCCTTCTATTTTAGGTTGTTCAAGGAACAAATGTAGAAATGAAGGGTTTCAGAGGCGTCTATTGGAGTGTAGGTTCGCTTCACTACTATTCAACCTCTTTAGTTAGTAGGAACTGAAGAAAGTGGGTTAAGTTTGAATGTAAGGCTATTAAAACACTTAGAGGGAGAAAGATGCGAAGAGTAAAAGGTATCTCTGCTTTCGACTTTGGTTTTAGAAAAAATTGGAGTAATCCAACCCCTTATATTTTAGGCATCGCAAGGGACCAAACTCATCAATGAGGAGTTTCACTGGCATCTATTGGGGTGTAATGTTACCTCACTATAAGATAACCTCTTTAGTTAGTAGGAACTTAACATAGTTATCTCAAATGTGAACAGAGGATGATTTAAAATAGAGAGAGAGAGAGAGAGAGAGAGAGACCTAGGGGTGCAAGGTATGTCTTTTTTTATTTTAGTTTTAATAAAGATTCAAAATATTACACCCCCTTGTATTTTAGGTCACTCAAGAGATGAGGCACATAAATACGGGGTTTCAAGGGTGTCTATTAAGGTCTAGGGTCGCCTCACTATTGTTTAACCTCTATAGTTAGTAGTAAGCGAAACATTGAGAGGAAGAAAGATCCTAGGGGTGAAAGGTATCCTTATATTTTACTTTGGTTTTAATATAGATTCAAAATAGTCTAACCACTTATATTTTAGCTCACTCATATGACCAGATGAAGAAACACGGGGTTTTGGGGATGTCTATTGGGGTATAAGTTTGCCTTGCTACTGGTTAACCTTTTTAGTTAGTAAGAACTGAGGAGATGTGACTTAAGTATGAACTTAGGGTGATTAAAACACTGAGAGTGAGAAAGTTCCAAGGGGTGCAGGGTAACTCAATTTTCAACTATTATTTTATCAAAGATTCCAAATATTCCACCCCCTTCTATTTTAGCTTGGTTAAGGGACTAGACTAGGAAAGTCGGGGTTTCGACAACATCTATTGGTGTGTAGGGTCGCCTCACTACTTCTTAACCTCTTTAGTTAGTATGAAGTGAAAAGAGGTGGCTCAAGTGTGAATTTAGGGAAATTAAAACACCGATAGGGATAAAGATCCTGGGGGTACTGGGTATCTCGATTTTAGACTTTGGTTTAAGAAAAAATTAAAAATATTCCAACATTTTCTATGTTACATCGTTCGGGGGACCAGACATATAAATATGAGGTTTTGGCGATGCCTATTGTTGTGTACGGTCACCTCACTATTGATTAACTTCTTTAGCTAGTAGGAACTGAAGAGATGTAGTTTTAGTGTGAATGTAGGGTGACTTAAAACATCCAAATGGACAAAGTTGCGGGTTTTTTTTTGCCATCTCATGACTGATTATCCTTCTTGGTTAGGGGGAACCAAGGGTAAAAAGATTAGTTTAAAATATGTTATGATCCAAATACCATTTATAGATATCACCTTTTGTGTATGACTTACATATTTTTTTTCTTTTGTGTTCTCTTTCTTGCAACTTGGAGGGAGTTCTCGAATTAGGGTTTTGTAGCTCTACTAGCTAGGGCTAGGGATCCTACTTTTGTTTGAGGGTTCATATATTCCATGTGATTTACTATATTGCTGGATTTCATATATGATGATTACTTTAGGAAGATATGTAACATTATCGAGGTCCTAGGAGAGCTTTGATTGGATACTAGTAGTACATTTAATTTACCAGTGGGGAAGATGACTCTTAATGCCTTAGACTTCTTTTATATTATGGTACTCCATTTTTCTAAAGGGGCTCTAGTGGTAGATTAGGTCCTGACTTTCACTATGGAGGGGCTGGGAGAGGAACTAGGGATACATGTTCATCCCATTCGAGGGGAGTATATTAATTCCATTATTTTGTCTACATATACGACGGAGGTGGTATATGATCCAGGGCTTGATATAGTGGTGGCGAGACGGTATTCCCGGAGTTTGGTACTACTTTTTAGGGGTGAGCTCCTTGTGTTTGGTGGTTCCAGTGGGATCCACTTATAGTGGTTGCCATTTTTGATGGATTTTCTAGATTTCTAGATATGCCTGGGAGCATATGTGGCTAGTAGAGATGTGTTGTTCCATTCCCATTTTCTCGATATATCGTACCAATAGATTTATAGGTTCTGCATATTTAAGGGTGGTATGTATTTTTAATTTGTTATTTTTAGTTATTTTAATGAGCTGTTATTCTATTTGTTTATTTATGTTATTTTTTTCCATTATATTTTATGCAAATGTGTTTTTTTTGCTTATATGTATACCTATTTTGATCCTTCTTAGCTCATTCAATCGATGGATGCCATTTTCCTTCTCTTTAGGCGATATGAACGAGTGAACCTCAGGGCAGGGTCATCCATGTCATTAGCGGCGGCCATGATGCTTTTGAACAGGATGATTGTAGGTGATGTAAATAGTTCACTATATTTTACTATTATCGTTTCCTTCTTACTCTTAGTAACTACTTGTTTATGATGACTTGATTTTTATTCTTGGTTTTTTCTTATCTTATATTTATTGGGGTTGACTCGTTAGGAAAGTTTTATGGTGTTGTATTTATCGAGAGGAGATTGATATTGGGAGATCGATATAGGGATATTTTTAACTTGAGCGAGGGGGTGACTCATCAATATGCATGGGATTCCTCATTTAGGGTATCGTCCCCCCTCCTTATCATATAAGGAATATAGTGGGGTTGATTGAGGCGGATTAAAAAATGTCATGGGTTGGGTACATACATTGGTTATTCTCAGGGGGGCCTTGATTCTCAGGTATTTATAGAGAAACGGTAATGATGATGCCCCTCTATGTGCTAAGGGAGATTTAATTTTCCAAGAAGGGAGTGATACTGAAGGGGGAAGGGCCTGCGGTAGTGGATGGAGAGACAGTATCCCCGACAGGTAGGCCGAAGGGGATAGGTTAGGATTAATCAGGTCTTAAGGTGGAGCATCAAGAGTAGAAGGGGGTGATTTAGGGTGGTATTGAGTTTCAGAGGTGGTGCTTGATGTGGGTGCAAGGTCACATGGGGTGGTCATCATGGGGGAAGTAAGGGTCTAGAGTATACCCGAGTAGGGCGTATCTAGGGTTGAGAGGATTATAAGGGATCCTAGTACTTCGAGGGTATCCTTTCCACTAATATCAGTGGATCTTCTTACACCGAGGAATATGATATGGATGGATTTACAATTGGGTTCAAAGGAGGTCGTTATGTCATTGAAGGCTCATGAGAGCGTGGGGGCCCTTCTTTGGGGTAGTTTATAAGTTATGAGGGGTTATTTTTGACGTCGTACGTCAATTTGGGTTTAGGGGATCTTGATCTTTGGGGCTAGTAGTTGCCTATCGATGAGAGGGCTAGGGCATTGGAGGAGGGTGTAGCCTGTGGCTATCAGGGGAATGTGGACATTGTTGCAACCCGTATTTTCACCATGAAGGCTAGGGTGAGGGAGATAAAGGAGGCATCCATACGCAAGGAGCGGGAAGGTTAAGGGGAGGCACCCTTCAGGAGGGTGGTTCTTCCTGTTTTCCCTTTTGAGGATAATTCCTATGATTATGCAATCTTGACTTTGTTTCCCCTTTCATCATTTGCCTATCACTTGGATTGATTGGTTCCCAAATTTAGGGGGATTTGGGAAAGGATGGGGCATACATCACTTTTTACCTTTTTTTCTTTTTCTCTATACTGAAGATTTCCTTATTTTAGTGTTTTTAAGGAGATTTTTCTTTCAACGTCTGCCTTGCATAGGGTGATGCTTTACTGTCCCTCTCTATGTGAGGAGTTTTCCTATTCTATCTAGGTCTATGGCCCTATGATAATTCATTAGAGTCAAACAGCTGATTAGGTGGCGTCTGGCTCTCAATATCGTTTTGAGTCTCGTACTCGCACTAAATTGACCTCACCTCTTGAGGAAGTTTCATAGTCGACTATACGTCTAGTGAAACTTTAGGGGGCTACTCACGTGCCTCCTCCTCCTCCAGCAGAACCGAGCTTCGAGCATCTTACGGATCTATCTATTTTAGGTACGTTTTTGGTATTCCACTGAATGGGCCAAGAAGGAACATCATGATTAGTTTTTAACTTTCATTGGATAGGTGGAGGGGCTATGTCCACCGATTTATACATTTGACGCTTTCCTTTTATACTTTCCCTAGTGTATGGATATTTTTTATTGGTTCTTGGTTCTTAGTAGTTGGATAATAGAGATTAGCATTTTTTTCATTGCTTCACGATATGAATTTTTTATTTCATTTCATGATTAGGCCTTTTAAACCACCCATGAGGAATTATTATCAATGATGATTTGATAGAATGGGTGTAATGTTATTTTATTTATAGGATAAACAACGCCCAACATGTTTAAGAAAATAAAGTGGGATTAAGACCCTTAAGATGGGGGTAATGTATAGAAGAAAATAAAAGAAAAGTGATCAATACATATATGGGAACAAGTGGGTGAGTCCAAGATCTTTTATTAAGACGGGGGTGACACATATGAGAAGAAAATACATGTACACACATGGGAACAAAATTTCCCTGTCTTTTCGAGACTTTTTTTAAGAGAGAGACCATTTTATCTGCTTTATGGAAAGTCCTTTGTCTATACTAGCATTAGAGGGGTTAAGGAAGGAATTTCCATTTTCTTTACGAGGTGATCACACGTGAGCCTTTGAACGTAGACTTTGAATTGGAGTGTTGTTCCTTATAAAAAATAATGTTCCGTTTTGATGGGGAGTCTTTATCAAGTCTGCTTGTTGATGATCCATCCTAGGATGTGGGGTGATTTGAGTGGATGGTGTTTGGGGTTTTACTTTTATAGTGGAGAGGTGTATAAGGGTAGTTCATTATCCCTTTTGTCTTTTTTTGGCTGTCACTTTCATGGTATAAACCTTCGTGTGATGAGTTTATATAAGGATGAACCTACAGAGTCTTTAAAATGCTTTATAACACAGTTTCATTACCAGACACTTAGTTTATTTATATCGCATCGTCTCTTTTTGAGTGAGGGAAAGATGAACACAAATAGTATTTTCCCATAAATGAGGGTTTTTTGGTGTTTATTTAGATAGGTCCTGAAGTGATATGTTGGGTTGCCTACGTATCTCTGATTCAATGATAAGTAGTTTCTGTAATAAAAATATAGTGGAGAATCCAGTATGTTAGTATTTAACATCAATGATAAATATATAGTTAAGAATCACGTCTACGTTGTTATTTTTAGGTGATATTGTTAGGGGCTTAAAGTGTTTTTATCTTACTTCAAGTGAAAGTTTGGTGGCTCAACTGATCTTTTTTATGTAGGGCTACAAATGTGTATGGGCTTGTATAGTCTTCCCTACCTGCTACAATCGATTATTTTGGTGTTAAAACCAATTTTTACCTTTTTACCGCTAGTGGATTTAAGGAAACAATTTCTTAAACTATTTGATATTGAAGGGTTGGGAAAATATGAATTCGTCAAGATCATTTAAGGTAGTTGCCCATCGGAGATTATTTTGGTGGCGAGATAGGGGTAGTTGGGTGAAAATTTATGGCCGAGAGTTCGAGGAAGTTTGATAGTCTCATTTAGGACTAGGTCACCCACTTGGATATTTTTTTTACCATTTTTATTGAATTCTTGGGTGATACATTACGGATAACTCTAATTGTGATTGGTGGATTTCAATCTCCTCTCGTTGATGCATTCATCATAATAGTCTTAGATTTTGTTTGTTTTCGCCACTTGGCTTTTGAGCATGACAAGTAATGACGATATCTCAAGTTCTGTGGGTAGGACTTCCTTCGTAGGATAAACTAAAAAGTAGGTATGACCAGTATTGAGTGTCTCTATATAGTGCTATATCCCCATAGTGCGTATGGGAGCTTTTTTGATTAATCACTATAAGTCCTAGTCATCTTTGTGATGATGTTTTTAATGTTCTTGTTAGAGGCTTTGACAGCTCCATTGGTTTGTGGTCTATATGGGGATGACTTATGCCAAATAATCTAGTATTTATGTATTAGTCTTGAGACTTCTTTTTTTAAAGAGCCCCCCTATTTGATACCATCCTACGGGTTACGCTAAAGAGGCAGATGAATTTTTGACGTATGAATTTGGCCACTTTCTTAGCATTGAGTATAACATAAGATTCGACTTTGATACATTTTGTGAAATAGCCAATAATGACTAGGATGAATTTTTTTCTACTGAAGGACTTGGGAGTTAGCTTCCCTGTGATGTCTATCCATCAGGTGGATAAAATCCCATAGTGAGGTCATACAATTAACATTTTCGCCTCCTTCTGGTGTAGTCCATGCAATCCTTATGAATAGTAGTCCATTAGTATGACGATCTAAGGATTTTTTTTCACTCACTGCTATGGATTTTGTCCATGAACTTGAGGGTCTCGTATTTGGTGATGCAATGTAAGCGCATTTTGTCGAACTCTATTTTGTAGAGTTTACCCTCACAGATAATGAATTGGGCTACCAAATGTCTTGGGCGAGATGGTCGTTTGGGGAAACGTCGAGTCAGTAGTGGTTCTGGTTGCAATTATTCATCTCGAATTTTCAATTTGGCTATTATTTGGCTGATGACTAGGTTGAAATCCTTATAGTCTTCCAGGTTGGTGATTATCATTTCTAAGGATATTTTGAGACCTGTGATGAAATCCTCACACTCATCCACATTATTGGTCTATTTCTAGGTGAGTTGAAATCTTCATACTCATCCACATTATTGGTCCATTTCTAGGTGAGTTTGATGGACTGTGGGGTCACCATGAGTTGGGGGATATTAGGAATCCTCCTCGAGTATTTCTTCTTAATATTTTTCTTCTTCATTTGATAGGGGCTGCTCTGCGAGGAGGTCAAAGATGGTCATCCTTTGATTGCTTTTTGTGTGACATACGTGATCTCGAACTCGGATAGCATCAGTAGCCATTGTCCATTTGGTTAAAAATAGGGAGTTTCTCAAAAAGATATTTTAGGGGGTCCATCCTAGAGATTAGTTTTATACTTAAGGACATCATGTACTGTCGTAGTTTACGAGTGATCCATATAAGGAACCCACGAGCCTTTTCTAAGGCGATGTTTGAGCTCATAGGAGACTATATTTTTATCACATAATATATTCCATATTACTTTTGAGAACTCTCTATGTATTGGTCCATTATGGCTTTAGTGGCCATGTCGATTATGGTCATGTAGAGAAGGAGAGGTTGTACTGGCTTGGGAGGTACTAGCATTAGTGGGTAAGGGAGGTGTTTTTGGATTTTCTCGAATGCTTCTTGGTCTCGAAAATTACAATTGTTGGGTAATTCCTTCTTAAGTATTTGGAAGATGGATTCACAAATGGTAATGAGATGGTTGATGAATTGACTTATGAATTGAATTTTGCCTAGGAACCCTCTGACCTATTTGTTGAGTTTTTCAATTATTAGGATTTCGGTGGTGCAGTGGGTTGGATTCTCTTGAGTGATTATAGGAGTGGTCTGTAGGGGCTCTGGGACATTGGCACATATCGTAGTATGGGGTAAATGGTGTTCCTCCAGTCAAACTGTTTCTTTCTCAAAGTTTGTAATAAGAACCTTTGTTGGGTCGACCACGAGGTCAGTGTAAGGACGTGCGTTGGAGAGAACTTATACCAAGATCTAGTGGATTTCTTCACGCAACTAATAATCCCAAGGGTAATGGAAGGTGACATCCCAAGGCTTGATCAAAGTCAGTGTTTTTGTGGGTGGGGCTATTGATTCCGGCACTCAAAGGTAAAGATTAAGTTTAGGTATGTTAATTAATCTTTCTTTTTATATCATACTACTCTGGGCGGTCTACTAATCATGAAAGAGTCCTACAGGAGTTAACCCTGAGGTTCCTAATGTGGATATCAAGGAAATTTCATCAGGAAAGAACATTGGAATTCCTCACTCTGGTTTAGGTTCTGAGTTATTTTTGTCTTCCTCAAAGGCCCAAGAGACATTAAGCTCATTCTGGCTGACCGTGTGGAACTTCCCGTAGTCTATGTACAGTCCTTCCTCGTAGAGGATCTCCAACATTGGTTGTAAGGATTTTTTAGTTTCATCCCACTGTGGTTCGAGGACTCCGTGGTGGTAAAGTCCTCTCCATTGAGACAAAAGTGACCATTTCGCCTTTGATAGGGGTCTTTGGGACTAGGGGTTGGAGTTTTTCAATTAGTGGCATACTCGAGGCCAAACTTTCCCTTATGTTCCGTGATGGTGATGAATTCGAGGGTTCGTTGCTAGGTAGGACCTTGGCATGTAGCCCATTTTTTGGATGATCGACCGTCTACTCTGTGAATAACTAACTCCTCTTCTATCATGTGATCATGTGGGATGACTCGAAATTTGCTAAGGAAAATGTATCTACTATCATGGTGGGTATCCAGGACTCTAATCGTACTAGTGTTGCAGATTGTGGCCCAATCGTTATCTCCTTGGATTGTAATGACCACCGTATATCATATGAACCTGACTTTCATGTGCAACGATGAGGGTAATGATTCCATAGTGTGTATCTAGTCCCTCTCAAGAAAGAGATTAAAGCTTACTGGGAAGTCAAGTACTTGAAACTTAACATCACACTTGATTAGCCCTATTATGAGAGTAAGGGTGATGGCCCATAGTACCTCTTGGCGAGTGCTATCATAGGACCTAGTGTGTATAGATAATGTTATAAATTCCTAGGTGGTGTATCCTATATCGATTGTAGTGCAAAAGGGGTAAACTTGGATGGTGTACCCGTTAATTATTTGTCTATGGACACACTATGTTCATAAGTTTCAATGGTGATGTGCAATTGGAATCAGTAATTACGGATTTGCATGGGATGGTATTAATTAGATAAACTGATATGCTGATATATGGTGATCAATTTTGATGGTAAATTACATCCCAGTCAGGGTTAGGTCCGCAATGACAAAAGCTTGAAGCATTATATGGATTAGGGTGAGTTGATGTTCGCGGGACATAGCTAACAGTTCCTAGATGGTGATGTTAGTTGATGTCTGTCAGAGTTTCCCATGGATTTTTTTTATTTTCCATAAGAGGTGGTGTGATGACTTATTTAAGGGGCTTTTCTCCTTCCTAACTGGGTTCAGAGGAGTGGAGTTTCGTCCTAACCCGTGAAGAAGCTGGCCTATTTTTCTAGAGAGAACACAACATTTGCCCTGTCTCCGTGTTTAGATTTTTCTAGAGGGAGTAAAAAAATGAATAAATATGTGGGGAGTTCGACATGAGATGCTGGTTTTGGGTCCATCACTTTGGTCAAATTCAAGGTATTTTTGAGATTTTAGGATCCATGTTGTGAGTTATGGCAGGATTTATAGACATAGAGTCATCCTTCCACCGTATGGTTACGTTCGAGTCCTAGGCGGAGGTGATATATATATGTGCATATCTCATGCCCAAAAAAATTAAAAAATGATAAGAATAAAGGAAAATTGAATTATTATTCATGGAAAATGGGAAATACAAAATAATGTGAAGGGGATAGTTCTTATCATTTACATCATCGATAATATTTCCCCATATGTTCATCATTCCAGGAATTTTTGAACTGTTTTCCTTCAAGAGTCTTAATACGATAGGTTCCTGGTCTCATAACACTGGAAACATGATAAGGACAATGCTAGTTAGGATCAAGTTTGCTCCCTTTTAGATGACCTTTTCCAAAACATAATCACCTTCTTTCTTACTTCTTGACCTTTCTCGGCGATTGTAGAATTGCGTAGATCTCTGCTAATAAGCAACAACTCCCAACGTTTCATTTTCTATTAATTTTTCCACGAGGTCAAGATCCATCCTTCTCACTAGGTCTCTTCTTGGGTAATTAAAATTGAGTATGTGGTGGCTGGAAAAGATGATCTCATGTGGGATCATGGTCTCTATAGCAAAGGTTGTCATATGGATTTTTACCGGTGGCAGTCTTGGGAATGGTCCTATAAGATATAAGATGCTCTTTAATTCGTTGATCTAGTTCCCTTTTGCATTTTCCAACCTTTTCTTGATTCTTTCCAATAAGGTTTTGTTAGTGACCTTAGTTTGATCGTTCCATTGCACATGTCTTAGGGAAGAATGAAGCTTCTGAATCTTTGAGCCAATGCAGTAGTGCTTGAACTCTTGGTTGTCAAACTAGGTGATGTGGTCGGTACCGAATGCATAGGGCATTCCATAATGGCAAATGTTCTTCTTCCAGATGAATTGGAACACTATTATATGAAATTTTGACCCAGGCCCTACTTCTACCCATTTGATGAAGTAATCCACACTGACCACTAAGTATTTGAACATTTATTTGTTTTAGGTAACGGGACAACCAAATCAATCACCAGATTGAAAATGGCCAAGGGGATGTAATTGGCATAAATTGATCTCTCCAAGTATGGTGGATCTTGGCATATTTTTGGCATTTGTCACACTTTCTAGCATAGTTAGTTTAACCTACTTTTATGGTTGGATCGTAGTAGCCTTGTGTATCTATTGGTTTAAATAACTTCCTTCAAATTATGCCCTGCAACAACCTTCATGTATCGCATTTATCAGGTTGTCCACCTCTATAGGGTGAATGCATCTTAATAGAGAGATGATGTATCCTCTCCTGTACAATACTTTGATTCCAACATGTAACTAACTGCTTTATATCAAAGCTTTCTCACTTCCTTTGGGACAGATGTCACTCCTCTAGTCTTAATGTGATCTTGTATTGGTTCCATCCATAATGGGCCAAGATTCACTTCCATGACACCGGCAATTTCCTTATTTGTTCTGCGATGGGTAAGTATTTTGATTAGTATTATTCTTCGCAATTCTTTACGGGTGGCTAACACTAATCTCGCCAGTGAGTCTGCCCTGGTATTCTATGCTCTAGGGATTTGCTGTAACTTTACCCCTAGAAATTTCATTAGATACCACCTTGTCCTTGATATACTTTATCATAGTTGTAACCCCCAATATTTTTAAGTAATATATATTTAATTAATTCAGTTAATTTAAATTACTAGTGTGTCGTAATTTAATTGACTTAATTATTATGAGTTTAATTAAATATTAATCAGGAGTATTAACGGTTAATATTTATGGAAAATAATTTCTAAGTGAATGGTAATAATTTATTTTCATCATAACAACTAATAGTGATGTGGTATTATTTTATTTCAACTAGGAGTCGGGGATAGACTATATTGAGGTTGAGATAGGGACTTTTAGTAAAATAATTTTGATGACAATTTTGATTTCATGGTTGATTCTGAATAGGCCGACATACTCAAAAAATAGAACTCGTGGGTAGTAAATGGGTCTCGAGGCATTTTTAGGCATAATAGGGCCTACACGGGGTGTTTGGGCCATTTTAATTTGGCCCATAAGATTAATTTTGGGATTAACATAATAAAATCTAAGTTAGAGAGTTAAGGGAAGACACAACTCAAAAAGAAGACCCTAGTTCTTCAGAGAAGAAAAAAGGGAGAAAGTAGGGAGATTCTCGGGAGCCAAATCAAAGGAGATTAATTTCATTCTTCATCAAATCATCGTCTACCCCGAACAAAATCAGACCCTACGAACCAGTACAGGCAATTCGTTAACTTTCTTTAAATTTAAATTTCTTTTTTTATTCATATCATGGTGGGTGTATTTGCAAATCCATTTTTTGGTGGGTTATTACATTAAAATGGGTTTTGAGAAATTTTTACACGTGATGTGGATTTAGAGGTTGAATTGATGATATGAGATATGTCAAAACTATTTGAAATCAAACAATGTAGAAATCCAGTTGTATAATATGTTTATTTGAATTATGATGTTGAGTATTCATAGAATAAATTAACGAAATTGGGAGAAAATCGAATCTGGGATTTAAAGGAATCGTGATAAGAAATCAGTGATGTGTATTGACTAAACCCATAAATGGAATGTGATAAAAGAAGGAATTTTATTGGTACTGTTGAATAGAAATGTGGGTGGAATTAGTAAAGCCTGAAGAAAATCATTCTTGGCAGATTTCGTAGAAGGAAGACGAATGGGAGAAAACCCAATCGATCGTTCAAGCGACTTGAGGATCGTTCACGTAATGTGAACCAGTCATTCAAATGACTTGGTGAGTCATTCGAATGACGTGGGGAAATCTAGTCCAGTTCATCTTATTTTTATTTTTGGCCTGAGATTCATTGATGGGATAAATGAATATCAGTAGTGAAATTTTTAGTCTCCCATACTTAGGTACTTAAGGTAAATACACATAATTCTGGGGTAAAATGAAAGTATGAAAGTTAAATTACGAAATTTGGGGTGATAATTTCTATAGTCTAAATTACGAGCTGAGTGAATGAGTCCGGGCATTTTGGTTGAGTGACACCACTTTTAATAAATTAATTGATAAGAAATTAATTAAATTAAGAGTCAGGGATTTCACTCGGATATTTTAGGCTAGTGCTACGGGAGTTAGGAACGAATTAGCCGGGTTTAATTTATATTGTGTGTTCATTTAATATCAGTGTAAAGATATGTTTAAAATTACATACCCCTCTAGTGCTATCATAGGAGGTTGCGCGAAGTGGGTGAATCCCCTGGCTAGTGAATGTAGGGAGAGTATCATCCCCAGGTCATAGTGTCCAATATTTTGTTTTTACGATTATTTTCGAGGTAAAATGCTTTCGGTATGATTCGGTCTCACACTCGGGGAACTATTAACTCCTCCGCTATGCTTATTATTTATTGCATGATTCGGTGTGAGTGAACCATCTCATGATATTCGGGTTAGATTGAGTATACCTGGGATGATAACACTTTAGAGAAAACATTTGGTGAGTTAGTACTCGAGAGGATGGGTATTATATATAACATGTGTGTGAATGTGTAGTATATTTATACATATATAGTAGTGTAGATATTTATATATGTGTGAAATACTTGGAATGAAAATGGTATTATTTATATAACTGGCAAAATTGTTATATAGTTATTTAAAGATGATAAATTAAGTTAATGTGAGAAATAACTTAGAAATCATTAGAAAATTACTCAGGCTAGAGTAAGGTGTTAGGAAGAGTTATTAACAAGGATAGTTAGATGGGGTAATGTAGCTAGAGGGTTATAAGAAAAAGACCTAGGTGTGAACTTTTGGGTAAGGGGTGATTGTTATCTCAAGTGAGTGCGACACTAGCTTAACTATGAAAAACATTCATGCATTTTAATCACTGCAAACTTAATCACTTGCTCAATATTTTCAAATTGTTTTGGGTTCTAACCCTCGTTGCAAATATTTATAAAAATCTTTTAGGTGTCCATCCACAAGGACACCAAACTTGAAGATTTTATTCCACGAATTAGTAACTACGACATATGTGGATACATGCAGGAGCTAGATTAGACGCATCATTCTTCATTACTAGATTAGAAGTATCATCTTAGTTACAGTTTCATTTAGGTCGTGTTTCCCATTTACTTTCAGACTCAGAATTTAGATTATATATTTATCTGTTGGATTATTATGTTGGATTGGGATTTTTAGCCAATGGTTTATTCAGTAAGTCTTTCAATTATTTATTCAATATTGCTTTTAGACTCAGTGATTATGTGAATATATTAGTTATTTTTATTCCTCGTATATTTATATTCTTAGTGAAATATAAAATTTGGAACTTTTTTAATTAATTAACTATGTGATTAGTAATTAATATGGTTTTTGATAGTGATGCTAAGAATGAATCAAATGGAAATCCTATTTTAATTTACTAAAGGACTGATCAACTGGTATTTAAATAAGTTGGGTGTCACAGTTAGTATTAGAGCATCAGGTTCTAGTGTACATAGGATCGATACGGGTTATTACAAATTTTGTGTACCGTTATTTTGATATAGAGCCCTATTATTAGGAGTGTTCCATTATCGTTACATGTTTAAGATATCGTGGTTCTGTTATTTAATTTTTTATAAACTGTGGACTTATATAATTCAATATGTTTTCAAATGCCACCAAGGAGAGAGTGAGTATCTAAGGAAGAGGCTAGGGATGAGGTGAGGGAGGCTCACCAGGAGCCACAAGTATCGCCGCCACATCCACCACTAGAGATGATCTCGACTGCACAGGGGGCTAAGATAATGGCCTAGGCTGTCAATGCATCCATGACAACTATGGTCATTCATTTCCCACAACCCTAGCCATGGCCTCTAGTGGAACTAGTGATCCAGGATGGACAGGGCCATCTATATGGCGGAGAGTCGAAGAGACGTTTCAGAAGGACTACCCACTCGAGTTTTAGGGTAGCTCTGATGTAGTTGAGGCGTGTTAATGGAAGAAGAATATACCGCTCCACCTGTGCATAGTGGAATGTAGTGAGACATAAAAGTAGATGTTGGATACTTTCAGACTTGCTGGAGCACCATTGAAGTGGTGGGACTCAGTTACCACCGTCGAGGAGAGAGTTATGATGAAGATTGATGAATTCTTGGTGCTGTTTGAACTCAACTATTTTTCGCCAGTAGTAGAGATAGATAAGTGGAAGAAGTTCAGCTAGGTGACCCTGGGTGACCGCTCTGTGGCAGAATATGATAAGGAGTACACCCGTTTGGATAATTTTTATCTAGATGAGGTGAGAAATGAGGAGGGGAAGAAAGCAAGGTTCATAGATTGATTAGCTTGGAGGATTAGGCAAAACTTGATCAACAACCCAATATTGGTGATGTATACTGATGTCGTCAATGAAATATTATTACACTTCCAGAATTACCACTTCCACACGAAGGGAAGCAAGATAGTAGGTGAGCCTAGCAATTAGGGAAAGGCTCATGGGGTTACTGTTAGCAAAGAATATCAATAGGTTGGCAGGCAATAGGGACAGGACTCCCACGAGGGTGATTCTCCCACGAGATTCAGATCTGGGTTTATCAACCTGATGGTTAAGGTTTTAGGTTGGGACAACAGGGTCCTAACCAGTAGTTGTAGGTTCAACAAGGTCATTATGTCTAAGGGAACAATGATGGAGGCCAAGGCCACTAGGTCCAGCATGAGGGATAGCCTTGTCAGGGATAGGGACAGAGGGGTTTTCATGGGTAATGTTTCATTTGGGGACAGGCACGGCATATGAAGAAAGAGTGACAACAAAAAGATAAGAGATAGTAGTAGGGGGTCAGTAGGGGCAACATGTATAGATGCTTCTAGTAGCGCCAACACCACTATCCCCACAGCCATAGGGGTAGATGCATTATGGGCATGCATATAACATCCGAGACATGCCTATACCACTAGCATCGCAGGCATCTCCAACAGTTGAGCGTACTTTTCCTATTCATAAGCATATGGGTAAGATTTTTTTTATACAATTGAGGGTACTTTTCCTATTATATTTGCAAGAGCAATCGATCTTTTAGAGACAACTGACGCTCACCTTATATGTGTAGAGTCACTGTTGGGTAGTGGGTCACTTATACACTCAGTATGTAGAGGTATGGAGATTATTATTGGGAGTCTAAGCTTAGCAGCGGATCTTATAGTGTTAGGCATGGTAGGATACGATGCTATCCTAGGTATGGATTCATTGACGAGCTGCATGGCGACAGTAGATGGTTATGAGAGGACCATAGTGTTCTCCATTCCAGGTCAGGAAATGTTCTTGGAGGTTATGCCTCTTCCCGAGGGAGTTTCACGCACCCACGTGTACTACACTAAGGAGGAGACCTCATAGGAAGCGGTTATTTTGATAGACTCAATTCCAGTTCTGAGATATTTCTAGGATGTATTTCAGGATATACCAGGGTTACCATCAAGCTGAGAGATTGAGTTTGTTATTGACCTAACATCGGGTATGAGACTGATTAGTCGAGAATAGAATCGCATGGCACCTCCAGAGATGCAAGAGCTGATGGAGTAGATTCAGCATCTATAAGGGAAGGGTTTGATTTAATGGAGTACAACATCGTGGGGTACACCGGTGTTATTTGTGAAAAAGGGGATGGTTCACTTTCCTTGTGTGTGGACTGAAGGGAGCTGAACATGGTAACGATATGGAATAAGTATTCGCTTTCGAGGATTTATGACATGTTTAATTAGTCGAGAGGGGTTGTGTACTTCTCCAAGATTGATTTTAGATCTATATATCACCAGTTGTGCATTTGGGAGGAGGATGTTACCAATACCATCTTCCTATTACGGTACAGGTCGTACGAGTTTAGGGAGATGTTGCTTGGTCTCACCCATATGCCTTAAGTGTTCATGGATCTGATGAATACAGTATTCAAGGAGTTTTTGGACCAGTTCATGATCATGTTTATATAAGACATTTAGTTTACTCTTGTACTGAGGAGGAGCATGCAAAGCATTTGCAAAGGGTCTTACAAATACTTCGGGACCACCAATTGTATGCCAAATTTGGGAAGTGTGGATTTTGGCTATGGGATGTACAGTTTTTTATCCACATCGTGTTCGACGAGGGTATTGTTGTTGATTCGAGTAAAGTATCAGTGGTGAAGGAGTGGGGATAACCCATGACACCAACAAAGATTCATACCTTTCCGAGGTTAGCCTAGTATTATCACTACTTTATTAAGTGATTATTAAAGATTGTGGGCCTATTGATGAAGCTGAATCACAATGGGCTATCATTTATGTGGAATGATCACTGTCAATTTTCCTTTGATGAGATAAAGGATGAATTGAAGTCAACACATGTACTTGCATTGCCTAGGAGTGGGGTGGAGTACCGGGTCTACACTGATTTATACTTTCATGGACTTAGGGGTATGTTACAACAGAAGGAGAGGGCTATCGCTTATGTGTCTCATAAGCTTAAGCCCCATGAGAAAAATTATCCCGCACATGACCTTAAATTGGTTGTAGTTGTGTTTTCTTTGAGGATATGGAGATATTATCTGTTAGGGGAGAAGTTTACATTGTTCACGAATCATAAGAAACTTCAGTATCTCTTCACACAAAAGGATCTGGATATAACACATAAGAGGTGGCTAGAATTTATGAAGGTCTACCAATTTGATAAACAGTATCATCCTGGTAAGGCTAATGTGGTGGATGATACATTGAGCTAAAGACCTATTAGGGAATTATCAGAAGTATGGAAAGTGAAGTGGAGTGAGATTCGACATGATGATGATATTTCCAAGGCATGCATATCAGTTTTAGCTATCACTCTTGTGATTATCATGCGAGTAGTAAAATCACAAGCGGAGGATCAGTATTATCATGACCGAGTTCACCAATTATTATTTAAGGTTGCAGAGTCTTACTCAATCAGCTCAGAGGGAGGCCTACATTTTACTAAGAGACTAGTTGCTCTTGAGGATAAGGATTCGAGGCATGCTACTATGACTGAGTCTCGAGATTCGAGATTTTTGATACATCCCGGTAGGGAGAAGATGTACCAGGACATGAGGAGATAATATTGGTGGTCAGAGATGAAGCGAGACATAATAAAGTTTGCCTCAAAGTGTGTTACCTATCATTTAGTTATGGTAGACCACTAGAGGCCTAAAGGGATGCTATAGCCACTTGAGATTCTCATGTGGAAATAGGAGAGCATTTTGATGGACTTTATTATTGGACTTTCGACGTCGCAGAGAGGTCACGAATCCATTTGGGTGATAGAGGATCGACTAGCCAAGGTGGCCCATTTCTTACCAGTCTTCACCGATTTAAAAATGATGCAGTACGTGCAACTATTTATTGCCAAGATAGTTAAGGTACAGGGGGAATTAGTTAACATTGTGTATGAAAGAGTCAAGATCTTTTTGTCTCACTTCTGACAGAGCTTTTAGGAGTCCATGGGCATAGACTTGCAATTGAGTACCACATATTATCCACAGATAGACTAAGAGACTGATAAGGTTAATCATATGATAGATGATATGTTGAGGGTATGCATTCTGGATTTTGGAGGAGGATGGGAGCGAAATCTCCCATAGGTAGAGTTCACGTACAATAACTCTTACCAGTACATTATCGTCATGGCACTATTTAAGGCACTTTATGGGAGGCCTTATCATTCACCCGCTTCCTGTTTAGAGGTGGGGGATAATAATTTATTTGTGCCAAAGATGATACAGGAGACTATTGCCAAGATTGACCTGATTTTGGGATATATTCGTATAGCGAAGGACATAAAAAAGTGCTATGCTGATGCATATCAGAGACATGTTGAGTTAGAGGGTGGCGACTAGGTCGCGGTTCAGGTGTCTCTCATGAAGGGGGTCATGAGGTTTAACAAGAAGGGGAAGCTAGCACTGAGATACATGGAATCCTTCACTATTATTGAGAGAGTGGGGCCAATAGCATACAAACCGTGTTTACCAGAGGATCTTCATTGGATACATGACATGGTCCATGTGGCTTCACTGAAGAAATATTGGAGCAGTGAAATAGCATTATGGTACGTTCCACTCGAGGAGATTGTTTTGCAGCCAGACATATCGTATGAAGAAAGTCCCGTGGCTATTCTGGATCATAATGAGCGTGACCTATGGTATAAGGTGGTACCACTAGTCAGTGCTTAGTGCGGACATCACCGTGTTGATGAGTCGATACGGGAGCGGGACGATGACATGCGAGAGAAGTATTCGGAGTTATTCACTGCAAGTATGACCTAATTTCGGGGACGAAATTCCCTTGTAAGGAGGGACGTTTATAACACCCCATTTTTTAAAGCATTATATATTTAATTAATTCATCTAATTTAAATTACTAATGTGTCGTAATTTAATTGAATTAATTATTATGAGTTAACTTAAATATTAATCGGGAGAGTTAATGGTTAATATTTATGGAAAATAATTACAAAGTGAATGCTAATAATTTATTTATGTCATAACGAGCGATAGTGACGTCGTATTATTTTATCTCAACTAGGAGTCGGGGATAGAGAATATTGAGGTCGAGATAGGGACTTTTAGTAAAATAATTTGAATGACAATTCTGAGTGCACAGTTGATTTTGGATAGGCCTAGATACTAGGAAAATAGTACTCAAGGGTAGTAAATTGGTCTCATGGCATTATTAAGTATAACCGGGTCCACACGAGGGTGTTTGTGCCATTTTAATTTGGCCTATAAGATTAATTTTGGGATTCACATAATAAAACCTAAGTTAGAGAGTTTTGGACAGAAAAAACTCAAAAAGAAAACCCCAGTTCTACAGAGAAGAAAAGTCAAATAAAGTAGGGAGATTTTGGTGGGCATAATAAATGTTGATTAGGTGAATTCTTTGTTAAATCATCGTCTACCCCAAAGGAAAGCAGACCTTACGAACCAGTACAGGAAAGTGGTTAACATGATTTCAACTTAAGTTACTTTTTTCAATTCATATCACGATGGGTGTATTTAAAAATCCATTGTTTGGTGGGTTATTACATTAAAATGGGTTTGGAGAAATTTTTACATGTAATGTGGATTCAAAGGTTGAATTGATGATATGAGATATGTCAAAACTGTTTGAAATCAAACTATGTAGAAACCCAATTGCAGAATGGGTTTATTTGAATTATGATGTTGAGTATTAGGGGAATAAATTAACGAAATTGGGAGAAAATTGAATCTGGGATTTTAAAAAATCTTAATAAGAAATTAGTGAGATGTATTGACTAAATCCATAAATGGAATGTGTTAAAAGAAGGAATTTTATTGGTACTCGTGAATAGAAATCCGGGTGGAATTAATAAATCTTGAAGAAAATCATTCATGGCGGATGTCGTAGTAGGAAGATGAAGGGGAGAAAAATTAGTCAATCGTTCAAGTGACCTGGGGTAGGGATGGCCACGGGTCGGTTTGGGGTCGGGTTTTAAGTCCCCATCCCCGTCCCCATTTGATAAACTGTTCCTCGTCCCCGTTTAAAATGGGTATTGGGTTCCCCGCAAGGAACCCATTTTGATTTTTTTTCTTAAGCAGCTAAGTAAAAATTTCTTTTAAATTATATCTCAATTAATATTCTTATATATAATACAATATATATATTTAAAACACTACCCACTATAATAATGAGAAAAATGTATTATGAGAATAGAAATTCAGAATCTTGAATGTGTTTTCAAATGGAAACTCAGATACAAGGAATTTACCAGGACCAGCTAAGCTGAAGCTTTGAAATTCTAGTATTGAAAAACCAAAGACAATTTTCTTAATCCTGTTGTCCCCCACATTTTCTTTGTAACCAATGAAAACATGAAAATAAAAAATAAAAGCAAAGAGCTGAACAAAAACATGATCTGAGGCCCATTGTACATATTACCTGAGCCAAAAAATCGAGAGCATAGCAATCAAAGCCATGTTGAGAATAAAAGGGAAACCAGTGCTCAACCCAACACCACGCTGCATGAAAGCTTCCATGGACGAATACTAAAGGTGGGGTTGGGTTTGGGTTATGAGAAGATATCTCTTTGATTCCCTTTTGGAATATTCATTGGTGGGATAAAGAACTATCAATAATGAAATTTTTGGTCTCCCATACTTAGGCACTTATGGGAAATACACATAATTGTGGAGTGAAAAAAAAGTATGGAAGTTAAATTATGGAATATGGGGTGATAAATTCTAAAGTGTAAATTAATAGCTGAGTCAATGAGTTCGGTCATTTTGGCATCACATTTAATAAATTAATTAATGTGAAATTAATTAAATAAAGAGTCGGGGATTTGATTCGGATATTTTAGGCTAGTGCTATAGGAGTTAGGCACAGATTAGTTGGGTTTAATTTATTATATATATATATATATATATACATATATATAGTGTGATCCTTTAATATCAGTGTAAAGATATCTTTAAAATTACATACCCCTCTAATGCTATCATATGAGATTACACGATGTGGGTGAATCCCCTGGCTAGTGAATGCGGGGAGAGTATAATCCCCAGGTCATAGCGTCTAATATTTTTTGTTACGATTCATTTCTAGGTAAGATGCCTTGGGTTTGATTCAGTCTCACAGTCGAGGAACTATGACCGCCTCCGCTATGCTTATTTTTTATTGTATATTTCAGTGTGAGTGAATCGTCTCGTGGTATTAGGTTTAGATTGAGTATACTTGGGATGATAGTACTTTAGAGAAAACATTCGGTGAGTTATTACTCGGGAGTATGGATACTATATACAACATGTGTGTGAATGTGTAGTATATTTATACATATATAATAGTGTAGATATTTATATACGAGTGAAATACTTGGAGTGAAAATGGTATTGTTTATATAACTGGTGAAATTGTTATATAGTTATTTAAAGATGATAAATTAAGTTAATGTGAGATATATTTTAGAAATCATAAGAAAAATACTAGGGCTAGAGTAAGGTGTCATAAATCATTTATAAGAAGGTTGGTTAGACGGGGTAGTGTAGGTGGAGGGTTATAAGCGCGGTAAGTGTGCACATTAGTTCAGAGGTAAGTAGTATCTCAAGTGAGTGCGACTGTAGCTTAAATTTGAAAAGTGTTCATGCATTTTAGTTACTGCAAACTTAATCACTTACTAAATATTTTCAAAATGTTTTGGGTTCTAACCCTTACAAGAAATATTTTTAAAAAACTTTTAAGTGTCCAGCCACATAGACGCCAGACTTTAGATTCTATTCCAGGGATATGTAGCAATGGCATATGTGGATGCATGCAGGAGTTGGATTCAACGCATCATTTCTTCATTCCTAGATTAGGGATGTCATCTCAGCTACGGTTTCATTTAGGGCATGTTTCCCATTTACTTTCAGACTCAGTATTTGGAATATTTATTTATCTCTTGGATTATTATATTGGATTGGAATTTTTAGCCAGGGGTTTATTTGACAAGTCTTTCAATTATTTATTCAATATTTCTTTTTATAATCAGTGATTGTGTGCATGGATTAGTTATTTTTATTCCCTATATATTTATCTGTTTAATGAAAGATAAAATTTGTCACCAGTTTAATTAGTTAATTGGGTGATTAGTAATTCATTTAGTTTTTTACAGTGATGCTAAGAACGAACCAAACGGAAATCATGTTTGAATTTAATAAAGGGCTGATTAATCGGTATTCAATTAAGCGGGGTGTCACAATAGACACTTCTCTGGTTTTATAAAGCCCGATTAACTAGTTAACCACAAGTTGTGAGTCATTGTGTGCTAAAATATGCTCGACACTAAGTGACTTTGCCAATTCGAAACTCACTATCAGTGCTTCATACTCATCCTCATTATTGGAGGCTTCAAACTAAAAATGGATTCCATACTCCACATCTATTTCATCCAAAGTGGTGATAATAAGACCCGTTCCACTACCCCTCGTACAAGATGATCCATCCGTGAATAATTTCTTGATAGTAGCTTCTTGATTTAACTCTCTTTCTACCAATTCTCCAAAGTTGATCAACTTTTTTAACTGATCGTGGTCATGTATAAGGTCTTCATGATTGATTGTATATTTTAGGTCATTCACATGAGGATTTTCTACTAGGTTTGTCCACCCATTCTTTTCATTGTGTGAGATCTCTCCTAAGGGAGTTTTCTCAGTTTCAGTCATATTGAAGCTCTCTTCCAGAGAAGTCTTCTTTGTCGAGACTGTTGACCTCTCTCCAGAAGGAGTCTTCTTGGAAGGTTTCTCTTCATATGTGACCTCAACTATAAATTCTTCCATACCTTGGCCTTTGATATCCATTTTATTCTCATACTGGATGTCATATTCTACCGATTCCACTACTTAGTCCATCAATCGTCATGACTTTTCTAGTTTATGTAGAATTTATCGTAAGGGAAAATCTATATAAACAACAATGGAATGGGTATGGAAATATGGCTTCATCCTTCTCGAAGCTTCAATATGTGTGAGGGATAATTTATCCATCGTAGGGTACCAGATTCCTAATCCCCATATGCTTTGTTGGTATAGTAAATTGGCCTTTGTATTCTATCTTCCTATCTTGCCAGAGTTGAGCAAACAAAAATTCTGATACCGCCAAGTAAAAGTAGAGTTCTCTCCAAATACTATTCATTATAGGAGAGAGGCTGACCCCAAGTACATTTTAACTCCAAGAATGAATTTTCACATTCCTCGCTCCATTCGACTGTTTTTCTCAAAAATTTAAAGAAAATGAGACATTCATCAGTGACTCTAGAGACAAACTCATTGAGTGAAACAACACGTCATGTCCATCTTTACACCTCATTCCTTGTATTTGGGGACTGTATGTTGATAAAGGTTACTTTTTTGGATTATCTTCGATTGTGCATTGGTTGATTATAAAACCTAAGAATATTACCTTTTTCACCTCGAACACCCATTTGGTTGGGCTGAGCTTCATCTGATGCTTCTTTAGATGGTCGAAGGTCTTCTATAAATCTCTAACGTGGTCAGTATAAATTTTTCTTTTAGTGATCATGTTGTCCACATATGCTTCCATATTTATTCCGATTTGGTCTTCAAACACCTTATTTACCAATCGCTGGTATATTACTCCGGCATTCTTGAGGCCAACAACCATGACATTATAGAAGTAAGAACCATTGCTAGTGATGAAGAAATTTTTCTCTCTATATAATGGTTTCATCCTGATCTGGTTGTACCCAAAATATATGTCCATGAAGCTGAGCAGCTCATGGCCAGAAGTGGCAATGACTAACTGGTTCATTCTAATTAAGGGATAGTTATCCTTAGGACATGCCTTATTCAAGTCGGTGAAATCCACACGCATCCTCCACTTGTTGTTCTTTTTTTTTCTTCATCACCACCTTGGAGATGCACTCAATATACTTAATATACTATATGAAGTTGTCTTTCTAAAACTTTTAAAATTTATCCTAAACTTCCATGTTCTTTTCAGCATCGAACACCTGTATTTTTTATTTGATCAGTTTAGCACCCTCTATTATGCTCAGCTCATGGCATATGAATTATGGGTCGATCCCGGGCATGTTTTTATGGCACAGGCAAACACACTCTTTCGCTGTCAAAGGAAGTCAAGAAGATTATTCTTCAAGTCTAGGTCAAGGGATGACCCAATCTGAATGGTCTTCTCAGGGTGTTCCTCATCGAGGACAACAATTTCTTGACCAAATTTTCTTCGTCTCATGGATTAATTATCTCAATTTAGTAAGTGGTGGTCCTCTTTTTCTGCTCTATCTTGTTGGTCTAAATGTAGTAATACTCACGAGCTTCCGCTTGACTCCCCTTGACCACGCCTACTCCATAATGGGTTAGGAACTTCAAGTATTAGTGAACTATTGAGGTCACTAACCCTAATTTCTTCAGACATACTTTCCCCAAGATGACATTATAAGCAGATATTTTTTTAGTCTACGATAAAAAAATGCAAAATTTATGTTAGGCATATTGGCTAGGAACCTACTATGACCTCAAATTCTACAATCATGAAGGGATATACCTTCTCTCTTAAGAAAATAACCAAGGGCCGATGATACAGTGTTAATTTTCTATCTCGAAGCTTTATCTTTTGAAAACAATTATAGAACATGACATCTACAGAGCTGCGATTATCTAAAAGAATTTGGGAAACCTTACTTTTGTGGATATCATGGTGACCTAAGAATCTTTAAAAAATCTTGTAATGAGGCAATCTTTATTTACCTTCCTCGAGCAAGCATCCACATTTCCTATCAAGTTAATTTGTTTAATATGAACGCCGCCCTTGGCATTATTCAGGTAAGCTTTCCTTTTTGAAAAATCTTCTCCTCCTCTTTAATATCTTCCACAAATGACATCAAAAGGAGATCATCTTGACCCCAAGGACTGGTTGTCTTGGATTATTTGGGAGATTTAGATTATCCTCTGAATTTTCATCTCATCTTCTTTTCTTCTCATTAGTCTTCTCACAATGGGATTCACATCGTCTTCTGCCCTTGAGCTCGTCCATGTTTTCTCATCCATCTTTATCCACATACCTTGACATTTTTCCCTTCCTAATGAGGCTTTCTATCTCACTCTTTAGGGTAATACAACTATCCATGTTATGGTCATGATCTTTATGAAACTCATAGTACTTACTTTTGTCACATCGGTTTGTTCGTGCCTTGAGTTTGCCTAGTCACCCGAGGTCTTTATTTCCTCTAATATCCTCAATGATATTGTTGATGCCTACTAGCAAAGTACTATATTCGTCCTACTTTTTTTTTATTCTCAACCTTCTTATTTTTTTTTGTCCTTCTTGTCCTTACGTTTGCTAGATGTAGCTTTTGGACGACCTAATTCCTTGGTTTACATAGCCTATTAGGCATTCATGATCTTTCGTGCTTGGTCCAGAAGCTCCATTATGGTATTGGGAGGCTCTTTAGGCAGCGTCCAAAATAATTTTCCTGAATATAACCTACTAATCAATACGATTATAAAGATTATTTATTGTAATCTATGACTTCAAGTTTCTTATCATTGAAACGAGTGATGAAATCGTGTGTGGTCTCATCGGCCTTCTTTCCCATAATGAGGAGATGGGTAACCCTCTTACTAGGCTTTGCTCTAAAAAAGAAGTTGTTGACAAATAGGATAACCAGCTATCGAAAATTTGAGATATGTCTCGTGGTAAGAAACTATACCAAATTTGAGTGGAGCCATTGTTCGTACTGTAAAAAGCTGGGCTACACATTTTGTTTGGGATAGAATATATGTCATCAATTGCCTTATATTTATCCACATGCAAAATAAGATCAACTTTTCCATCGTACTTTGGTATAATCACAGAGGGTTTAAATTGGCGAGAGTTGGATAGCCCACAATTGAGGGGAGAAATGGATATCCCTCCATGATGTCCCTGTGGAGAGGATTTTTAGGTCTACCCATTTACCCTAATCGGTCGTCTAAGTGCTGGATGGATCCCTTCAAGGTTTGATCTTTCGGTTCACCTATTACTGATGCATATTTAATTGTTCAGCCCGAGCTTTTTGATGAGGTCTCTTCCTGAGAAGACTGCTCAGTCTGGGTCAACGCTCTTGAACTTGTCGTAAACTTAATCAAATGGTATGAACCTCTAGTGACTAATTGGGCTAATTATTCCCACCGTACATCATGCTATCGAGGAGCTACCAAAGCCTATGCTCTGGTTTGATGTGGACCCAGTTAATCAAATAATGATCCCCTGCTTATCCTTTCCAACGCGTTGGTCTTTCCTCTAAAAAGGATAGATCGTCATCGTATCCTATTAATCGGAGGGAGGAGCTAACATTGGGACGGTACGATCGATCATGGTGTGAATCGAATTGTCGAGATGTGATCCTATTGTCATGTGATCTCAGCCTCAATAACTGGGATTCTCAAGATCTTGTGTTTTGTATGCATTCCTTCTGTATCTATAAGGGCTGGTGATAGCATTACTCCCCTTCATTTCGATTCCCCCTCTAGGCTTGAGTGACAAGGTATGTAGTGGGCTTGCCCTGTCGAGAATGTATTGCCTCCGTCAACTACTCAACGCTTTTCTACATAGCCTCTTATCCTTTTTCCAGGATCATCAGTATTCCCTTTATGTCACCGATAGCCATTGGAGTGGAGGGAGTTAGGGCTTCCTCCATACCACTACTTTTCGAGTTGTCAAATATTCCCAATAATAAGAGGGTTATGGAAAAGTAAAAAGAGAATTTATGAATGGTAGTAAACAATAATGACTTGTCGTACTCCCATAGACGGTGCCAATTTGTTATCGTATAAAATTAATTTAGTTAATTTGTACCTTATCCATAGGTTTAACAATAGTAAAAAATAAAAATTAATTATTCAGCAATTAAAATAAAATAGAGCATGGAGATGAGAGAGAAAGAGAGAAGACACGATTTATATAGTTCGATCCACAAATGGTACCTACGTCCACAAGTTCTTTGATAATGAAATTATTAGTTTATGAGCATGGATACAAAATTTAGGGTTCGCACAGGGATGATGACTTTAGTCCCCTATCCCTGTGGGATTTTGGGCTATTTATAGTCAGTTACTTGAGAATATCAAGGTTACATGTTGAATGCCTTTATAGGTCAAGCCATTACACCCTTTACACATAATGGGATAGATAAGAATTAGTTTGTTATAACTCAAATGGATTCGATAGGAGTACATATTTACCAGGTGCTGAGGTGTCACCAGAATCACTAGTGAGCTTCTCTAACGTGTATATGCGGGCATAGAAGATGTCTCGACTGAGTCATTGAGACGGGATAAATAATATCGTGAGACAACTATTATGTTAGTAGGTAGAATACAATGTTGAGCACAAGCACACATGAGCCGAGCATAATATGTCACCTGGAAAAACCCTTTTTTCTCCCTAATAGACGGTTTATGTCTTACCCCAAAGGTTTTGTAATACCCTACACTTTCATAGATATTTGAATTACATAAATGGGTGTAATTTGGAGAATTGAGGATTTTATTCGAAAAATAATTTTTGGAGTTTATGAGGGCTAGATGATTTCTGATGTGTGTTATATTTACTTTTGGGACTAAATAAAGAAGTCGGATTATTTTATTACATATTGCACTTGGATAAAGACACAAAGGGAAATATTTTAATTGGAAAACCCGTAAAAATATGTGTTGGGTTTAATTAGTGAATTGTGGTTAAGTGACTCGGATGGAGATTTCGAGTGTGAGGTTGGTTTCGGAATGGCCGACATAGTCAGCATAGAGTACATGCAATTCGTGTTTAGGTTTTGGGGATTTTTGGACTAATAGGGACTCAGAATCGAGTAACGAGTCATTTTTTGGTTTAATAGGGATAAACCCATTTTTGTTCTCTTATAAATCACTAGAGAGTGGTAAAAAGGAAAGAAAAGAGAGAATAGAAGAAAGGAAGAGGAGAAAGGAGGAGAGAAAAGGGAGATTCCGACCAAACTCCGCGGGATTCGACTCGAGGTCGTCGGATTTTATCCACGAGGCAAGTGTTTACTTGCTTTATACTTTTGAATGCATATCTCATATCATAATTCATGTGTAAAACTATAAACATTTTTGGGATGGGTTTTTGTGAATCAAAACGATTTTTTGAAAGATAAACGGATAAAGCCCGGATAATATCCAAGTCGAGAAACATAGGAATCAATTAAAATTTATTATTGGATTTGGGATATAGGATGATTAAAACCCTTTTTATGTGTGTATATATATGGGTTTGAGGTTGGATAATGATAGGAGCAGAGTTAAAAGCTTGGCTGAAGCTTTAAAGGAAGAAACAGGGGCGGGAGAAGAAGCTGTCCTTTTTGGTCGATCGATCGACGACCAAGGGTCGATCGATCGACCGTACATAAATTTTGACAGTTTTGGCTGGTTAAATTTAAATGGGGTAAATTCCAAATTTAATTGTTTATAGCTTATTTATTTCAGGAAATAAATATTCATTTAGGGGAGATTAATACCTAGCCATTTAAGGGAAATTATTTGGACTAGGAGGGAGAAAAATTGTGGGACACTTAAGGTGTAGTTTTGGGGAAAACAAATTGTGGAGTTAGATTTTATGGGTTCCTAAAAATGGTTTGGGGACTTCTAAATTATTATTTGAGCGAAATGTAAAACTTGGGTTCGTGGAAAATGTTGGGATGAGTAACACTCGGGATAGTAATTCGGCGATTGATTATTCATAGATACATAACGATGCATGTAGAGAATGAAATTATGTTCCAATTATGGTTGAGTAAATCCCACGAGGCGATTGAGATGGAAAATTTAGGGCATCAGCTAAAGATGATGGAGTAGTTATCCAATACTTCTATCGACGACTATTATTATGGGTGATGCGATACCTATGGGACTTAAATAAGTTGAGTGGAAACTTTTTTAATTATTACGAATTGGTATATTCGGAAATTATAAATCCTTAAAACTGACTAAGGTGCGAGTCATATATGTGGATAAACACCTTTTTCTTCTCTTATAAACCACGAGAGAGTGGGAAAAAGGATAGAAAAAAGAGAAGATAAGAAAGGAAGAGGATAAAGGAGGAGAGAAAAGAGAGATTTCGGTCAAACTCCGTGGGATTCGACTCGAGGACGTCGGATTTTATCAACGAGGGAAGTGCTTACTTGCTTTATACTTTTGAATGCATATCTGATATCAGAATTGGTGTGTAAAACTATAAACATTTTCGGGATGGGTTTTTGTGAATCAAAACGGTTTTTTCGAAAGATAAACGGATAAACCCCAGATAAAATCCAAGTCGAGAAACATAGGAATTAATTAAAATTAATTGCTGGATTTGGGATCTAGGATGATTAAAACCCTTTTTAAGTGTCTATATATATGGGTTTGAGGTTAGATAATGATAGGAGAAGAGTTAAAAGCTTGGGGGAAGCTTTAATGGACGAAATAGAGGCCGGAGAAGAAGTTGTCCTTTTTGGTCGATCGATCGACGACCAAGGGTCGATCGATCGAACGTATATAAATTTTCACAGTTTCGGCTCGTTAAATTTAAATGGGGTAAATTCCAAATTTAATTGTTTCTAGCTTATTTATTTGAGGAAATAAATATTCATTTAGGGGAGATCAATACCTAACCATTTAAGGGAAATTATTTGGACTAGGAGGGTGCAAAATTGTGGGACACTTAAGGTGTAGTTTTGGGGAAAATAAATTGTGGAGTTAGATTTTAGGAGTTCTTAAAAATGGTGTGGGGACTTTTAAATTATTATTTGAGCGAAATGTAAACCTTGGGTTAGTGGAAAATGGAATCCATGATTTATTTATTTAAGGGTGTTTGGGATGATTAACACTCAGGATAGTAATTCGGCGACCGATTATTTATAGATACATAACGATGCGTGTAGAGAATTAAATTATGTTCCGATTCTGGTTGAGTAAATCCCACGAGGCGATTAATATGGGAAATTTAGGGCATCAGCTAAAGATGATGGAGTAGTTATCCAATACGTCTATCGACGACTATTATTATGGGTGATGCGATACCAATGGGACTTAAATAAGTTGAGTGGAAACTTTTTTAATTATTATGAATTGGTATATTCGAAAAGTATAAATCCTTAAAACTCACTAAGGTGTGAGTCATATATGTCAAGTAAGATAATACTTATGGGTTTTTGTGAGTCATGTATGTGGATAAACACCTTTTTCTTCTCTTATAAACCACGACAGAGTGGGAAAAAGGAAAGAAAAGAGAGAAGAGAAGAAAGGAAGAGGATAAAGGAGGAGAGAAAAGGGAGATTCCGGCCAAACTCCGCGGGATTCGACTCGAAGACGCAGGATTTTATCCATGAGGCAAGTGTTTATTTGCTTTATACTTTTGAATGCATATCTCATATCATAATTGGTGTGTAAAACTATAAACATTTTCGTAACGGGATTTTGTGAATCAAAACGGTTTTTTCGGAAGATAAACGGATAAACCCCTGATAATATCCAAGTCGAGAAACATAGGAATTAATTAAAATTAATTGTTGGATTTGGGATCTAGGATGATTAAAACCCTTTTTATGTGTGTATATATATGGGTTTGAGGTTGGATAATGTTATGAGAAGAGTTAAATGCTTGGGGGATGCTTTAATGGACGAAACAGCGGCCGGAGAAGAAGCTGTCCCTTTTGGTCGATTGATCGACGACCAAGGGTCGATCGATCTACCGTACATAAATTTTGATAGTTTCGACTGGTTAAATTTAAATGAGGTAAATTCCAAATTTTATTGTTTCTAGCTTATTTATTTGAGGAAATAAATATTCATTTAGGGGAGATCAATACCTAGCCATTTAAGGGAAATTATTTGGACTAGGAGGGTGCAATATTGTGGGACACTTACGGTGTAGTTTTGGGAAAAACAAATGTGGAGTTAGATTTTAGGAGTTCTTAAAAATGGTGTGGGGACTTCTAAATTATTATTTGAGCGAAATGTACACCTTGGGTTCGTGGAAAATGGAATCCATGATTTATTTATTTAAAGGTGATTGGGATGATTAACACTCGGGATAGTAATTCAGTGACCGATTATTTGTAGATACATAACGATGCGTGTAGAGAATGAAATTATGTGTCGATTATGGTTGAGTAAATCCCACGAGGCGATTAAGATGGGAAATTTAGGGCATCAGCTAAAGATGATGGAGTAGTTATCCAATACGTCTATCGACGACTATTATTATGGGTGATGTGATACCTATGGGACATAAATAAATTGAGTAGAAATGTTTTTAATTATTACGAATTGGTATATTCGGAAAGTATAAATCCTTAAAACTAACTAAGGTGTGAGTCATATATGTTAAGTAAGATAATACTTATGGGTTTTTGTGAGTCATATATGTGGATAAACACTTTTTTCTTCTCTTATAAACCACGACAAAGTGGGAAAAGGAAAGAAAAGAGAGAAGAGAATAAAGGAAGAGGATAAAGGAGGAGAGAAAAGGGAGATTCTGGCCAAACTCCGCGGGATTCGACTCGAGGACGTCGGATTTTATCCATGAGGCAAGTGTTTACTTGCTTTATACTTTTGAATGCATATCTCATATCATTATTGGTGTGTAAAACTATAAACATTTTCGGGATGTGTTTTTGTGAATCAAAACGATTTTTTCGAAAGATAAACGGATAAACCCCGAATAATATCCAAGTCGAGAAACATATTAATTAATTAAAATTAATTATTGGATTTGGGATCTACGATGATTAAAACCCTTTTTATGTGTGTATATATATGGGTTTGAGGTTGGATAATGATAGGAGCAGAGTTAAAAGCATGGAGGAAGCTTTAATGGCTGAAAGAGGGGCCGGAGAAGAAGCTGTCCTTTTTGATTGATCGATCGATGACCAAGGGTCGATTGATCGACTGTACATAAATTTTGACTGTTTCGATTGGTTAAATTTAAATGGGGTAAATTCCAAATTTAATTGTTTCTTGCTTATTTTTTGAGGAAATAAATATTCATTTAGGGGAGATCAATACCTAGCCATTTAAGGGAAATTATTTGGACTAGGAGGGTGCAAAATTGTGGGACACTTAAGGTGTAGTTTTGGGGAAAACAAATTATGGAGTTCTTGAAAATGGTGTGGGGACTTCTAAATTATTATTTGAGTGAAATGTAAACCTTGGGTTTGTGGAAAATGGAATTTATGATTTATTTATTTAAGGGGGTTTGGGATGATTAACACTCGTGATAGTAATTCGGCGAGCGATTATTTATAGATACATAATGATGTGTGTAGAGAATGAAATTATGTGATGATTATGGTTGACTAAATCCCACGAGGCAATTAAGATGGGATATTTAGGGCATCAGCTAAAGATGATGGAGTAGTTATCCAATACGTCTATCGACGACTATTATTTGGGTGATGCGATACCTATGGGACTTTAATAAGTTGAGTGGAATCTTTTTTAATTATTACGAATTGGTATATTAGGAAAGTATAAATCCTTAAAAGTGACTAAGGTGTGAGTCATATATGTCAAGTAAGATAATACTTATGGGTTTTGGTGAGTTATATATGCGGATAAACACCTTTTTCTTCTCTTTTAAACCACGAGAGAGTGGGAAAAAGGAAAAAAAAGAGAGAAGAGAACAAAGGAAGAGGATAAAGGAGGAGAGAAAAGGGAGATTCCGACCAAACTCCGCGGGATTCGACTCAAGGACGTCGGATTTTATCCACGAGGCAAGTGATTACTTGCTTTATACTTTTGAATGCATATCTTATATCATAATTGGCATGTAAAACTATAAACATTTTCGGGATGGGTTTTTGTGAATCAAAATAGTTTTTTGAAAGATAAACGGATAAACCGCGGATAATATCCAAGTCGAGAAACATAGTAATTAATTAAAATTTATTGTTGGATTTGAGATCTAGGATGATTAAAACTCTTATTATGTGTGTATATATATATGGGTTTGAGGTTAGATAATGATAGGAGAAGAGTTAAAAGCTTGGGGGAAGCTTTAATGGCCAAAACAGGGGCCGGAGAAGAAGCTGTCCTTTTTGGTCGATCGATCGACGGCCAAGGGTCGATCGATCGACCGTACATAAATTTTGACAGTTTCGACTGGTTAAATTTAAATGGGGTAAATTCCAAATTTAATTGTTTCTATCTTATTTATTTGAGGAAATAAATATTCATTTAGGGGAGATCAATACCTAGAAATTTAAGGGAGATTATTTGGACTAGGAGGGTGCAATATTGTGGGACACTTAAGGTGTAGTTTTGGGGAAAACAAATTGTGGAGTTAGATTTTAGGAGTTTTTAAAAATGGTGTCAAGACTTCTAAATTATGATTTGAGCGAAATGTAAACCTTGGGTTCGTGGAAAATTGAATCCATGATTTATTTATTTAAGGGTGTTTGGGATGATTAACAGTCGGGATAATAATTTGGTGATCGATTATTTATAGATACATAACGATGCGTGTAGAGAATGAAATTATGTGCCTATTATGGTTGAGTAAATCCCACGAGGCGATTAAGATCGGAAATTTAGGGCATCAGCTAAAGATGATGGATTAGTTATCCAATACGTCCATCGACGACTATTATTATGGGTGATGCGATACCTATGGGACTTAAATAAGTTGAGTGAAAACTTTTTTAATTATTACAAATTGGTATATTCGAAAACTATAAATCCTTGAAAGTGACTTAGGTGTGAGTCATATATGTCAAGTAAGATAATACTTATGGGTTTTTTTGAGTCATATATGTGGATAAACCCCTTTTCCTACTCTTATAAAGCACGAGAGAGTGGGAAAAAGGCAAGAAAATAGAGAAGAGAGGAAAGGAAGAGGATAAAGGAGGAGAGAAAAGGGAGATTCTGGCCAAACTCCGCGGGATTCGACTCTAGGACGCCGAATTTTATCCATGAGGCAAGTGTTTACTTTCTTTATACTTTTGAATGCATAACTCATATCATAATTAGTGTGTAAAACTATAAACATTTTGGGGATGGGTTTTTGTGAATCAAAACGGTTTTTTGAAAGATAAACGGATAAACCCCGGATAATATCCAAGTAGAGAAACATAGGAATTAATTAAAATTTATTGTTGGATTTGGGATCTAGGATGATTAAGACCCTTTTTATTTGTGTATATATATGGGTTTGAGGTTGGATAATGATAGGAGCAGAGCTAAAAGCTTGGGGGAAGCTTTAATGGACGAAACAGCGGTCGGAGAAGAAGCTGTCCTTTTTGGTCGATCGATCGACGACCAAGGGTCGATCGATTGACCGTACATAAATTTTGACAGTTTCGGCTGGTAAAATTTAAATGGGGTAAATTGCAAATTTAATTGTTTTTAGCTTATTTATTTGAGGAAATAAATATTCATTTAGGGGAGATCAATACCTAGCCATATAAGGGAAATTATTTGGACTAGGAGGGTGCAAAATTGTGGGACACTTAAGGTGTAGTTTTGGGGAAAAAAATTGTGGAGTTAGATTTTTTGAGTTCCTAAAAATGGTGTGGGGACTTCTAAATTATTATTTGAGCGAAATGTAAACCTTGGGTTCGTGGAAAATGGAATCCATGATTTATTTATTTAAGGGTGTTTGGGATGAGTAACACTCGGGATAGTAATTCGGCGACCGATTATTCATAGAGACATAAAGATGCGTGTAGAGAATGAAATTATGTGTCGATTATGGTTGAGTAAATCCCACGAGGCGATTAAGATGGGAAATTTAGGGCATCAGCTAAAGATGATGGAGTAGTTATCCAATACGTCTATTGACGACTATTATTATGGGTGATGCGATACCTATAGGACATAAATAAGTTGAGTGGAAACTTTTTTAATTGTTAGGAATTGGTATATTTGGAAAGTATAAATCCTTAAAAGTTACTAAGGTGTGAGTCATATATGTCAAGTAAGATAATACTTATGGGTTTAGTATTTTAAATGTGTAAGATAATACTTATGGGTTTAGTAAGATAATACTTTTGGGTTTAGTAAATACTTATGGGTTTAGTATTTTAAATGGGTTTAGTATTTTAAATGTGTCGTCCTTCAGAGCAATCAGTGGGGTGTGGCACCCAATCACCTCATAAAACCACGTCTGAATTAACGAGCAAAAAGAGACGCATAAGGAAAATGCAAATGCATGAAAGGAAAATGCGAATGCATGAAATGGAAATGCGCAAAGTAAAGAATACCTCAAGGAGATACGTGGCTCCAATAAAAGTCTTCCGGTAGCACCGGATGAATGCATCCAGAGAAGAGTAAAGAGTCTCCAAGGTCAGATGAAACGACTCAGAATGTGTCTCTAAAGTGTGTACTCTCTAGGCTCAAGTGCAAGCCTGTCGCTCAAGTAATAATCCGACAAGTCGGGTATCGATCCTCAGGGAAAAAGGACAACGGAGTTGTGACGATGGAATCAGACGGAGGAATCCTAACGACGACTCTAAAAAGGAAGGAAAAGATTTGGTTTTGGTCTTTGGGAATGATTAAACTAAATGCAATTACAAAATTAGGATGAACTATGCAACCAAATAAATTATCTCAATGAGGAATGAAGAATTAAATTGAAACTTTTTGAACCTAAATGATAAGAAAACAGGATGGGAATACAATCCCCCAACCCTAGTGTAGTGTAGTGACAATGCTAATCATAAATTTATCCGATTAATCCGACCCGAAATTTAGGAATCCCAAGCATTATGTATACGAGGTTCAAGCCCGCGTCATACCTAATCTGAGGATGAGTAAATCGGTATCGCAGTAATTGCATTCAAATTGTACTCTAAATCATCACGAGTACCCAAAGGTAAACGAGATATAAATATCCACAATTATTATGTAATTATGCGATACGATCAAAATCAATCATTAAATTTATCGGATTCACGTTGTACACATAGACTAACACATTAGGTTGGGTTCATGCATCCCAACCTTTAAAACCTAGCAGGACATGTTAAATGGACTAATGCATGAAATATTAACGTTGCATGTGTATGAATTCATGATGAAACAAGATTGAAACATGTAAAGATATACTATGAATGCGAAAACAAGTTGAATCGACTACGAAAACTAAGCATGCAAGAACAACGACAAAAATCTTGAATCCTGAATTAAAACTTGAAAAACAAACCCGAAACAATGAAATCTTGAAGCAATATAATCCCTTGATGTTCCTAGATGTTCCTCTCCTTTTTCCTTATCAAAAACTCTCTAAAACTAGCCCTAATAGCTGTTCCTAAGCTGCCGCCCCCGTTCCCTACAATTTTGGAGTGTTAAAAACCTAATGGGAGTCTTGGGAACCAATCAGCATAAAAGACAAAATTCGCGCATCAGGTACCCCGAACCGGTTCGCCCCCCCAAACCGGTTCGGCCTGGGGTTCGCGAATGTATGCTGGCCTGGAGTTCAACACTTAGGATTTTTTTGGCTTTTCTCTTCTTTTCTTGAATTTTTCTTCAACTTAAACTGAGCATAACTTTTCAATCGTAGCTCGGATTTGGGTACCGTTTCTTCCAGTGTTCTCGTTGTTCCGAGCTCTTCAAGTTTCCAGTTGACTTCTCCTTTCGGATCTGGCTGCAAAATTACCAATTTTCCCTTGAACTTGCCTTCTTAGCTTTTCTAGCATTGTCTTGCTTCCTCTTTTGCACTGCTTGCATAATTTACCTGTAAAACCAATAAGAAAAGTACGAAACACGAAATACTTGCCAACGAAGGTTAGTAGCATAAATGTGAATCAAATCCATACATATGTTACATCACTCGGGTTCACAAAAGCACTGAAATTAGGGTGATAAATATACAATATTTATTCCCAATCAAACCCCCCTAACTTAGAACTTTGCGCGTCCCGAGCAATGTAAAATAATGAGAGTATGAGTTAAGGATCCATCAAAGACTTTATTGGGATAGAGCACCTCTTTCGCGGGCAAACGATTGCATTTAGCGCATGCAACAAGCCTTTAAACCTCTAGGTTACCCTAGTAGGACGAGTTGTGTCTCGTGAGGGTTTGCAGTGAATATACCCACAAAATTCGACTCAAAGAAAATTCAAAATACGCAAAAATTGAGTAATTCAAACTTTTCCAGAAAATAGTCATCATCAAGTCATATTTACGAGTCTCAAACCGTAGTGTGTGTGTGCGAAACCGGAAATATAACCGCCAATTTTCACCGATTGATCATTACGTTACTTATCCGAAAGTTCGTTTTGATTTCAATTTCTCATGGAACGCTCTCACAACGAATCTCTCGGATTATGGCTCTTCTCTCCGCATGCGTGATATAAAGAGTAAATGTAATGGAAGAAAATTCACGCATACAAGTAGAAAGACGGAAACTTTGTGGCGAAAGGATCTCATCAACGGATTACGATTTTAAAAACGGGAACATTGCCTTTATTTCGCGCACTTAGCCCCTTATATTATCTTTTGGTGTCTTAGCTCTCCACGCGGTAATCAATTTTCGCAATTTGGACTCGGTTAGGACTTTTTTCGGGTTAAAGGTTGCATTGGGTAAAATGAAGGCGGTATGGGAGGTTGGAATTGGAAAAGTCATTAATGATGTCCATTTGTGCTTTTTCCGGGCTATTGCTCATTTTTTTCCTTCTTTCTCTATTTTTATTTATTTTTTTATTTTTTTTTTGTTGAGCATATTATTTTGTTTCTTGCCCCTTTATATGCACTTTTTGGTCTTGAAATTTGAATTTTCTCATTTTTCACAATTCCGGCTATTTTGGGTTTTTCGGGTTGTCAAACGAAAGGGAAAATTACTCGGCTCAATTTGGGGTGCAAAGGGTGATTTTTCGCTACTTTTTCTGGCCAATATTTTTGGGGTGACAAACGAGGACCTACTTCATTGTCCAAAATGCCAATTGCGTTACCATATGCATTTCGAGATGAATTTAAGTTTAGAGGCTAATTTGGCACGTTTTTCAAGGCAATATTGCACACATTTTTTAAAACCGATCAAAATGAAAGGATTGAGATCCTTGACAACTTATTAAGTGCTAAAAAGAACGTTGAGTTAACAATTAACTCGGAATGATTTAAAAAGCTCGCAAAACGGGGTAGGCTCGAATCTCACCGGGTTTGTTAATCTCCACATTTATTCGTTAAGTCTTCAATTTTCGCACAATTTCCATCTTTGGTCAATTTCGGCTTTGTGTATGTTGGATATTTACAATTTGAGACTCCAATTCGACTTTTAATGATATTTTTGAAAATTTTGAATTCCAATTTTTATTTATTTTGAACAAAAATATTTTTGGGTTTTTCAAAAAAAAATTTTAATTTTTTTTTTTTGTGGAAATTTTGAGCATTTTTGAAAATTTGTGAAGTTTTAGAAATACGCACTTTTGACCCCCCCCCCTAACTTAGACTTTTGCATTGTCCTCAAGCAAAAAGGACTAAAATCTAACTCAAAGCGAATAATAAGTGCGGAAAAATAAAACAAACAAATATGAAAAATGTAACAAGACACTATATGACACTCATGCATGACACAAAAATACAACAACAATCACCCCATACGCGTCTGGGGTGCGGCGACCTCTCATCTCTCCACAAACTCACCCGACCCCACTCACAGGGTTTGATGTTCTCCTTGTCTCTATCGTCCTAGGATTATAAGCTAACAATCGGAACAAGTTGGGACCTCGCCCATAGATAAAGGATAGGCCGGGAGACTCACCGTGACTAACTGGAAAGGGATCCTCGTGATGCTGGCTCAAAGTGTGATCTGCGTGCACTGACTCAGAGGGAACACCTAGGTTTCGTTCAATTTTTAAGATGCATGGGTCGGGCTCTAATTCAGATGAACCACAACTTTTCTCCTCACTTGCCTTCGGGGCCTCTAGTGTTGTGGGTGGATTTTCACAACGAAGGAATTCATCAATTTTTTCTTTCAATTCACTTTCGTCTAAGTGACTACATGAATCCAATAGGGATTGGCGTTCAATAGTAATACTTTCATCCACCTGCCCGAATTCTCTTTCAAAATCTTCCATGCTCATGTCTCCTAGTTCTCTCTCTCTAGTAGTGTCTACGTCCTCTCTTACTTGCTCGATCTCCAACTCCACCAGTTTTCTCTCTTCTAACCCCTCTCTCTCTCTTTCAATTGTGGTCACTACACACCTCTCCCCCACTTTTCTCTCATTGTCACAACTACCACTATTACTTGATGAAATAGGGCACACCCCTAACTTCTCTCTCTTGTGGGGCCCCTCATTATCATGGCTCTACATTAAGCAGGACCCTAGGGTATCTCCACAATCATTTTCCTCAAAGTACTCCCCTACGATCTCGTCTACGAAGCTCACCGCGTGAAGGTCATCTTCTTCCCCCGTATGTTGGGCGACATGGAAGATATTTGTCTCTAAGGTCATGTTCCCAAAGGTGAGTTGCATTCGCCCATCCCGAGTATTGATGATTGCATTAGTCGTAGCTAAGAAAGGGCGCCCAAGGATGATTGGAACATGGTTTCTCGAGTTAAAGGAGGGCTCCGTGTCCCAAATGACAAAGTCTACCGGGAAGTAGAAAGGGTCAATTTGGACAATCACGTCCTCGACTATGCCTCTTGGGATCTTCACAGTTCGATCCGCTAATTGGAGAGTGACCTTTGTGGGCTTGAGGTCGCCCAAGTCAAGTTGCCTATAGATGGAGTAAGGGAGGATATTGACACTTGCTCCCAAATCAAGTAAGGCTTTTTCAATTTTGTTTTCTCCAATGATGCAGGAAATGGTGGGTGCACCGGGATCATTGAATTTAGGTGGGAGATCATTGAGTAGAATGGAGCTCACATTCTGTGCTAGAAAGACATTTTTCTTTACCTTCATCTTTCTCTTTGCCGTCAACAAGTCTTTAATGACTTTTCCATAAGCTGGAATTTTCTTAATGGCATCGAGGAAAGGTAAATTTAGCTTAACTTATTTTAGCACGTCATCACGTGGGTTCCCTTTATGGTAAGGAATTAACCTTTGAGGAAACGGTGCCGCGTAGGGTGGTTTCACTACAACCTCGGGCTCACTAGCGTCTTCTTTGTCACTCTCATTTAAGGATACATCTTCAGCCTCTTTCGTACCGGGCGAAATCTCCTTGTCTTTAAGTACGTCTCATGGGTGAGGTGACAAGTCAACTACCCTCCCACTACGTAGAGTGGTAATTGCGCTACATTGCTCAGGATGGTCATGGGGTGTCGAGCTAACACTAGTTTGACCTTGGAGAGGTCTTTGGCCCTGGGCAGGAAACTTGCCCTTCTCTTGAACACTCAATGAGGATTGTATTTGAGACAGATTCGCATTTATGTCGCCGATCAGACGATCATATTTGGCATTGGTTGCGGTCTAGCTTGCGATGAATTGATTCATAGTATCCTCCAGAGTTCTCCGCTGTGGTGGGATATAATTTCCATGAGGTGGTGGTGCTTGCACATGTCCTTGCATGTGTGGAGCTTATTGAAATTGTTGTGATGGAGGAAGGGCAACATGCGAAGGAGGGTTCATTGCGGCATGTTGTTGCCCGTAGCTAAAACCGAGATGATTTTTCCACGAAGGGTTGTATGAATTCCCGTGCGGGGCACCGAAATTACCCTTAAAGCCTCCTATACCACTAACTTGCTCCTGCAACATTACTTTATAGGCGGGTATCGTCGGACATTCCTCAGTTGAATGTCCCGCCTCACAAATCGCACACACTTTCACGACAGGGTTCGGAATGGGTCCAGCTAGTCCTTTTTCATATAACTTGCACAGGTCTCGCAATCCTTTCTCAATGGTATCCAATCGACAATCCGTCATAGAATTCTTATCTACATGGAATAGGCCGGATGCCGATGGAGCAGTGGTGGGTTGTAGAATTCGATTTTGAGCGTTCGGGTCAGATTTATCCCAGGACTGGGTAGTCTCGACGACATACCTCATGTGAAGATCAGCATCGTGGGCATCGAGATCGACAAACGGACCGCTTCCCATAGTTTCAACAAGTTGTTTAGGGTTAAGATTTAACCCATTATAGATAAAGGAGATGATTTGCGATGGATCAAATCCATGATGGGGGCATGAAGCCACTAACTCGTTGAAACGTTCATAACATCGATGGAATGGCTCATTTTCATGTTGCCTAAATGCTTGAATTTGAGCCTTGATAGAGATTGTTCGATGTGTTGGGAAGAATTTCTTGAGAAATTTAGACTGTAGCTCATTCCAGGATGGAATCGAGCTTGAAGGTAAAGACCAGAGCCAGGCTTTAGCTTTATCTTTAAGCGAGAAGGGTAAGAGTTTGAGACGGATTACCTCTTGTGTGCAAGTTTGATCATTGAGAGTATCACATACGTCCTCAAATTCCCTTATATGGAGGTATGGCTTTTCAGAATCCATATCGTGGTAATGTGGTAGCGTCTGGATCATTCCATTTTTGAAACGAAACTGCCCAGCATTATATGGGAGTATAATGCATCCCGGAGTGACAATGCGCTCAGGATATAAGAATTCTCTCAATAGGCGGTACGGAAGCTCGTCCTCACCGGTGGGTGAATTACCATGTTGCGACATCTCTCTCTCACTTGACGACTCGGCGCTGTCACTAGGTGTGCTCGAAGTGTGTCCTACAAATGAGAATGGAGTGTTACTAGAGACTGAGTGCGACGGTGTGGGCGGTGGGATCCAAAACTGTGGGGCATTTGGAGTGTGGGGACTATTAGGATTATACTAAACAAGTGGATTTTCGTGAATGCTGGTTGGAGTATTATGGGGTGTGGGAGTGGTTTCAGAATTTTGCTTTAAAGTTTAGGAGAGGTGATGATTATGAATTTTTATTTTTTTTGGTCAAAGCTTTGGATTAACTCAATCTAATCCTAAGTCTACCTAGATCCCCGGCAACGGCGCCAAAAACTTGACACGACTCAGAATGTGTCTCTAAAGTGTGTACTCTTTAGGCTCAAGTGCAAGCCTGTCGCTCAAGTAATAATCCGACAAGTCGGGTATCGATCCTCAGGGAAAAAGGACAACAGAGTTGTGACGATGGAATCAGATGGAGGAATCCTAACGATGACTCTAAAAAGGAAGGAAAAGATTTGGTTTTGGTTTTTCGGATTGATTAAACTAAATGCAATTACGAAATTAGGATGAACTATGCAACTAACTAAATTATCTAAATGAGGAATGAAGAATTAAATTGAAACTTTTTGAACCTAAATGATAAGAAAACAGGATGGGAATACAATCCCCCAACCCTAGTGTAGTGCAGTGACAATGCCAATCATAAATTCATCCGATTAATCCGACCCGGAATTTAGGACTCCCAAGCATTATGTATACGAGGTTCAAGCCCGCATCATACCTAATCTGAGGATGAGTAAATCGGTATCGCGGTAATTGCATTCAAATTGTACTCTAAATCATCACGAGTACCCAAAGGTAAACGATATATAAATATCAACAATTATTATGTAATTATGTGATACGATCAAAATCAATCATTAAATTTATCGGATTCACGTTGTACACATACACTAACACATCAGGTTGGGTTCATGCATCCCAACCTTTAAAACCTAGTAGGACATGTTAAATGGACTAATGCATGAAATATTAACGTTGCATGTGTATGAATTCATGATAAAACAAGATTGAAACATGTAAAGATATACTATGAATGCGAAAACAAGTTGAATCGACTACGAAAACTAAGCATGCAAGAACAACGACAAAAATCTTGAATCTTGAATTAAAACTTGAAAAACAAACCCGAAACAATGAAATTTTGAAGCAATATAATCTCTTGATGTTCCTAGATGTTCCTCTCCTTTTTCCTCATCAAAAACTCTCTAAAACTAGCCCTAATAGCTGTTCCTAAGCTGCCGCCCCCGTTCCCTACAATTTTGGAGTGTTAAAAACCTAATGGGAGTCTTGGGAACCAATCAGCATAAAAGACAAAATTCGCGCATCAGGTACCCCGAACCGGTTCGGGTGTACCTGCGAACCGGTTCTCCCCCCCAAACCGGTTCGGCCTGGGGTTCGCGAATGTATGCTGGCCTGGAGTTCAACACTTAGGATTTTTTTGGCTTTTCTCTTCTTTTCTTGGATTTTCTTCAACTTCAACTGAGCATAACTTTTCAACCGTAGCTCGGATTTGGGTGCCGTTTCTTCCAGTGTTCTCGTTGTTTCGAGCTCTTCAACTTTCCAGTTGACTTCTCCTTTCAGATCTGGCTGAAAAATTACCAATTTTTTGCCCTTGAACTTGCCTTCTTAGCTTTTCTAGCATTGTCTTGCTTCCTCTTTTGCACTGCTTGCATAATTTACCTGTAAAACGAATAAGAGAAGTACGAAACACGAAATACTTGCCAACGAAGGTTAGTAGCATAAATGTGAATCAAATCCATTTATGTTACATCACTCGGGTTCAAAAAAGCACTGAAATTAGGGGGATAAATATACAATATTTATGCCCAATCATCAGACTCCCCCAATCATAGAAAGGGATGTTCGAAAACATCCTCAAGTGTGGCAGAAACCACAAATGGACGACGTCATCGCTCGACGCCACCATGAAACCTCCTAGAACCAACAAGATGAACAACCGGGCCATCTGCCTCACTTGCAGCCCGTCCTCCACATCAACCACCCTGCTCAGCAAAACATCCTTCAGCAACGACAGTCGGATAGAATCTCCAGAGACTATCGTCCTCACATCACCAAGTGTCGCATACACCACCTCCAGCCTCACCCGCAAAGAGCGGTCCACCTCTATCTGCTCCCCATCACAATCCACCCCCAGCAGTTGCTGCACATCTATGGGAGTCACCGTCATCTCCCTGAAGCCAAAATGAAAAGTGTGGGTAGTGTCCCACCACCTCTCCCCCAAGTCACACAAAACTGTTATCGAATGAGGCGTCTCATCTAGCGCAGCCTCCAACCTCCAAAAATCCACTGATGATACCATCCAGCACACCACGGGTGGAAGATGATCACAAACATCCCTAAGCCCCGTCGTCCCGTGGGCACGCATGTTCTTTAAAGAAATATCTGACTGGCGAAAGAAAAATTCAGTCAAAGGTCAAGAAAAGGAAAAATCACCCAAAAAGGAAAGAATACCAAAGGTCAGGTTACTGACATAACCACCGGGAATCACTCTCGAAAAGCGATGACGCGACGGATCCCGCAACAAGGTCCGCTCATCCTCAACCGTCTCCAATGCATCAAAGGCATTCTCATTCCCCAAAGCAAGGGGCACCCTGTCCCTCCAATCCACATTCGCCCAGTCATCAACGGTCAACCACTCCCGGTGGACAGCGGTGCTCACAAAAGGGGCCATTCCTTGAAGATCGGAATGCTATAACGATTCGCAGAGAGGAATCGCAGAAAGAGAGAAGGCAGGAAGCTGTGAAAAATGAGGGGAATTCGTCCCTTTATATAGGAGGCCAAACTCCATGCCGATCAGAAACCCACCTCACCATACCGATCGACACTGTCTCCTCACCTTCCCGAGGCAGCCCAAAAGTCCGTGCCACTGCCGAATGGCACCTCTCAGTCTATGCCGACCGGTACCCCCTTAAAATTTTGTGTAAAAATTCCCAGAAAATACCAAAAAGCCTCGAAAAATCCCCAGAAAATTCCTAAAAATCCCAGGAAGGATTTAGAATGTTTTCGTCAAGTAAATTTCACACTCCTTCGGGCGACACACCGTTTTCCCCAACGGAGCCCTCAAAATCCAAGTGATTGACCTCTCAGGTAAGGCGCCCGGACCACCTAATCACCTCCTTATCATACTTTACAACCATCGGCTATCCGGTGCGGTACAATATCACATGGTATTTTTCCCAGCTGAAATCAGAAGAACCACTCTCCCCGAGAAATCTCTCCTAAATGACAATCCAAATGTTCCCCAGCTCCTTCATCGACGGAACCTCAAATCCAATTCTCATTCCCAGCGGAACCCCTCTTCCCCAGCGGAATCCTCAAAAACTAAGTGAAAAATCCTCCCGACAAAGCTCCAGAAAATCCCTAAGGATCACCTGATCACTTCCCCAACGGAATTCTCTTACAGCACCCAAAATAGGTTGTTCTCCCCTGCGAGGTCTCCTAACAAGCTTCCCCCAGCTAGCAGCTCCCCAGCTCAAATCAGAATCACAAAGCTCTTTCTCCAGCAGAATTGAATTTCAATCTTTATCTACTCTTGGGTCAGAATTAGCCCCGGTCTTGGATCGTCACCTTAGTTAGGTTGGAATTGACCTCGGTCCTCGATCGTCACCACTCTTGGGTCAGAATTGGCCCCGATCTTGGATCGTCACCTTAGTTAGGTCAGAATTGACCTCGGTCCTCGGTCGTCACCACTCTTGGGTCAGAATTGGCCTCGGTCTTGGATCGTCACCTTAGTTAGGTCAGAATTGACCTCGGTCCTCGGTCGTCACCACTCTTGGGTCAGAATTGGCCCCGGTCTTGGATCGTCACCTTAGTTAGGTCAGAATTAACCTCGGTCCTTGATTGTCACCACTCTTGGGTCAGAATTGGCCCCGGTCTTGGATCGTCACCTTAGTTAGGTCAACATTGACCTCGGTCCTCGGTCATCACCACTCTTAGGTCAGAATTGACCCCGGTCTTGGGAGAGTTTGGGCGTCCTAGTGGCTGGGCACCTAAAAGGTTTTACAAGAAAAATAGATTTGAAAGCAAACGGGTCAGAGCCCGATTGTGAAAACAGTTTAAAATACAGCAAGTGTTTAATATCATTAAACAGTGAATATAAAATACATGATAGTGCGTTCACTCACATTAGTTCCTCACCTACCAACTAATTGTGCACACCTATCGTACTCGTACCCATTCTAGTTATTATACTATCAACTAGTCCAATTAAAAATATAATTTTTTTCTATACTAATCATGGTTTAATTCCCGACGTCTTAATATAAACTGAGAGTTTTACCTTCATTCCTCGAAATTAGTTACAATAATTACTAAGAGTTTTCTCATTTTTAACTCTACAAAGATAATACATTAGTTCACACTTGTACTTATATAAACAGTTCATTTTACATATTTCATTGTATCAATATCATCATAATTATACAATAATGGCACCCCTAGACCAAGCTGTGGTGCACACATATTCTGCTATCCAATCCCGGTACATCACGTACATAAGGACCACTCATTTCGAATCTCTCTGGAATCGTTTTGATAAGTAGCAAACACACATAATGGAGGCGAACATAGTTCACATCACATGGGCCACGCATATACCTACGCTTCCATGATCAGCAGACTTATTAACCCCTCAATAAGTCCTTATCTGACCTATGTCCTCAAGGTACCAATCTAAATCCCCCCGTAGGCACACAAAGATGAGATGGACCTAATCGAACGCCGACATCCCGTGATAGCAAGTATGGTAGGTATGTTATACACATATAACCACATATACTAGGAATTCAAACATCTTAGATATCTCATAATATTAATAGGGGTATGTCTTACATTCCTACACCGTCATTAGATATTGCACGTTTACAAATCCCCGAATAATATACATTAAAAGTTGTCAACCCTTCTCATGTCGTAATTTTAGGTACTTATTTCCTAACCCATAAATGTCATCCGGTTTACTAAAAAATTCTAAGTTTTACTCCTCAACATACTCAAATATCACGACTATACCCACTGGTCAATAAGGGAAGGTTAACACTCAGTTAAATAAGTCTACTGGAAGTTTGAAATAAAATCAGGCCTAAAAATCCCATTTTGTCAACTCGTTAAAAATCTCGTTTGAACTAGGTTGTTCTAATGAGTGTCGTTCGAATGAAGTCTTCAAACGAAGTCTTTATATGGGATATTGTCATCGCGTTAGAAGCTCGTTCGAACGACCTGGGCAGGTCTTCAAACGTGGTGGCAGAATACGCCCAGAAATTTTCCAACTCATTTTTTTTCATTTTTCTCCTTTCTAAATTCATCCTAAGATCATCCCAATAATGTTTTAATGTTCTTAAACTACTCTAAGTCCTCTTAGGTCACTTCTTAACATATTTTTGGGGTCAAATCCTCCTAATCAACATGCAATTATATTAAATCCCCAAATTTTACCCCAAACCCTATGAACATCAACCCATAATTTTATTGTGCCTAAATACTCATCATTAATTCGTTTCTAAATCATCAAAGTTAAGTTTTTGGATACCGAATTCATCCATAATCATTCTACATGCAATTCCTAACCAAGATTAAGGGTTTCCACAACAATCCCATTGGGTTTTCACCAAAATATTCAAAGCATATAAGGTTTCTACACTAAACATGTAGGAAATATTCATTGCAATTAATGACATCAAATCAGTTGCCTTAAATTCGATGTTCTGGTTCGTTGTTGATGATCAAGGTTGGCTCTCTCTCTTTTTTTGGGTCACAAATCCTCTCAAATTTCTGGTGATGGGAGATGGTTTGGTTTGGAAACTCCTTTACCCTCTTTCTAACTTCTCACAAAACCTCCGTAGCCCACTCTCTTATCTTTTTCTGGTAATGGCCTTAGTGGATCCCAAATAATATATAATTAACCTCTAAAATTCGTGGGTTTTAATTCCTAAATTTTTAAAATTACCAAAATACCCTTCTAGGTTGCCGGTTTCGCTTAAAAATATCCCGGGACCCAAACTAAACCTCTGGCTAGCGTTTTCTGACTATTTCGACCCTTCCGAAAGCCTTGACGCACTCAAAATGATCATTCGGTTGATAAAAATATTTTTTAATTTTTAATTTAAATAAATCCATTCCTGACGCGACTAACGCGCGCGTTCCAACTAAATTTCCCAAATTGTCGTGTTTCTGCCTCGTGACATTTAAATATTTTCAATACTCATATATTACCATATATACTCAGAAATATTCAATTTTAACATCATAATCAAATACCAAGTCACATATCGCTAGTATTTATATCCGGATTAATTCCCAATTAATTCTCATTTAATTAAATTAATCCCTTAAATAAAAATCAATAAAATTACGGGGTATTACTTACTTCCCCCTAAAAACAGAATTTCGTCCTGAAATTCAAAACTAATGAATACCTGGTAAAAATAGCTCTGGATAACGTTCGCGCATATCATCCTCGCACTCCCATATGGACTCATCGGCATTATGATGCCGCCACTGCACGCGTACTAATGGTACTATCTTTGACCTCAGTTTCCTCTTATTGTGGTGCAGAATAGCAATCGGCCCCTCCTCGTAGGAACTATCGGGCTGAGGATCGATGTCCTCTAAAGCAATGTGAGTATGGGCCAAATCGTCCCTAATATATTTCCTTAGCGAGGAAATATGGAACACATCATGAATTCTATGCAAGTGCTCCGGTAACCCAAATCTATATTCAACTGGCCCAATCCTCTCGATGATAGGAAATGGCCCCACGTATCTTGGTGCCAGTTTCCCCTTCTTCCCAAAATGCATAATCCCCTTCATAGGAGATACTCTGAGTAACACTGGTCCCCCACCTTGAATTCTCTGAAGAACCTCTTAGCATCATCATAGCTCTTCTACCTATCCTGAGCTACCCAAATACGGTTCCGTATCATCTCTATCCTTGTCGAAGTGTCCTGAATCACTTCCGACCCAAGAAGTTTGTTATCCCCCACCGCTAACCAACATGTTGGGGAACGACAAGGTCTACCATACAGCGCCTCTAATGGAGCCATGCCAATGGTGAACTGGTAGGAGTTATTATAAGCAAACTCCACCAGTGGAAGGTACTGTTCCCAACCACCTCCAAAGTCTAGGATGCACATACACAACATGTCCTCTAACATCTGATTTGTCCGCTCTATTTGGCCATCAGTCTGCGGGTGATATGTCATACTCAGCCGCAACTCCGTACCCATGGCCACCTGGAAACTCTCCCAAAATCGTGAAATAAATATCTTATCTTGGTCAGACACGATATTTAGAGGCACCCCGTGAAGTCTCACTATCTCCGCAATAAAAATTTAGGCATACTGTACTGTAGTGTAGTCTGTCCTCACGAGCAGAAAATGAGCAACTTTCGTCAACCTATCCATAATTACCCATATAGAGTCGTGACCCCTCTGCGACGTAGGTAACCCCATGATAAAGTTTATGAATATGCTCTCCCATATCCACATCGAAGCCTCTAACGGCTGTAGAAGTCCTGTCGGTTTCTGATGGTCCACCTTTACTAGCTGACAAGTGGAGCATTTAGAAATGAACACGACGATATCTCTCTTCATCCCGCTCCACCAGTACTATCGTCTCATGTCTTGGTACATCTTATCCCCACCAGGGTGTACCGCAAATCGTGAGCCGTGTGACTCTATCATTAACTCGTGTCACAAGTCTTCCCCTTCCGGAACGACCAGTCTCCCATTGAAGCGTAATCCTCCGTCTGAACTAACGGTATAGGACTCGTATCCCCCTCCAAGTAACCGAACTATCTTCTCCTGACAGAACGAGTCATTTGCCTGGGCCTTTATCACTCTCATAACATTCTGAGGTGTAACAGTCATTATAGACCCGAATGATCGGGCCACTGCATCCTGGTGTCCCAACTTCTTCCACTTAGATTTCCACACCTCGGTCACCTCATCTACTGGCCTACAGCTCAACGCGTCTGCTACCACGTTAGAATTCCCCGGGTGATATTGGATATCAAAATGATAATCCTTCACAAACTCAAGTCAACGACGTTGACGCATATTCAGTTCCTTCTCCGTGAAGAGTTATTGTAGAGACTTGTGATCTGTGAACAACCAAAATTTCTCCCCCAAGAGATAGTGTCTCCAAATCCGAAGAGCGAATACGACTCCCGCTAACTCCAATTCATGGGTGGGGTAATTCTTCTCGTGAGGCTTAAGCTTACGGGAAGCATAAGCTATGGCATGACTCTCCTGTTGCAGCACACCTCTAAGTCCATGTAAGGACGCATCAATGTAGACTAGATACTCAACTCCTGGTCTGGGAAATGATAACATAGGCGCTGAGGTCAACTTTCCTTCAACTCATCGAATGCCAACTAACAGGCATTGCTCCAAATGAATGGCACACCTTTGCGAGTCAGATGTGTCAAAGGACCCGCTATCTTTGAGAAACCCCGAATAAACCTTATGTAGTATCCTGCTAGACCCAAGAAACTATGGATCTCAGTCGGTGTCATGGTCTATACCCACTCCCTCACCGCGGATACCTTCCCCGGATCAACAGATATCCCCCGGTATGAATTGATATGCCTCAAAAACTGAACCTCCTTCAGCTAAAACCCATATTTTTCGTACTTTGCATAAAGCTCGTTCTGATGAAGCGTCTGCAAAACCTGCCTCAAATGTTCAGCATGCTATTCTTCTGTTTGGGAGTAAACCAGAATGTCATCAATAAATACAATGACGAACTGGTCTAGGAACTCACTGAATACCCTATTCGTCAAGTCTATAAACACGGCTGGTCAAGCCAAAAGGTATAACCCAAAACTCGTAGGAACCATATCTCATCAAGAAATAAGTCTTTGAGACGTCCTATTCCTGATATGCAAATGATGGTATCCCGATCGCAAGTCAAGCTTTGAGAAGAAGGAAGATCCTCTCAGCTGGTCGAATAAGTCATCGATTCGGGGCAACGGATACTTATTTCGTATCATGACTTTATTCAACTCCCGGTAATATACACACAACCTCAACTATCCATCCCTCTTCTTTACGAATAACACAGGGGCACCCCATGATGAAGTAATCCTTCGGATAAACCCCTGACCCAATAACTGCTATATCTGATTCCTTAGCTCCCTCATTTCCGTTGGAGCCATACGGTAAGGTGCGTGGGCAATTGGCCGAGTATCCGGCGTAAAATTGATGACGAAATCTATCTCTCTACTAGGAGGTAATCCAGGTATATCCTGAAATACATCAGTAAACTCCCTAACAACTGGAATCGAACCGAGTGGTAATACCACTTCCTTAGAGGTCTCCTCCTCTATATAGTACAAGTGAGTGGACGATCCTCCCTCAGGGCAAGGCATCGCCACCAAAAACATCTCCTTCCCAGGAATGGAAAAAATACTAATCCTACTGAAATAATCAATCATGGCTCGGTACGCAACTAGCCAATCCATACCAACAATCGCATCGTACTCAGTCATCTCTAATACTAACATATCAGCAGGTAAAGTAAATCTCCCGATCTCTATACCCACACCTTTACAAATAAGAGAAATCACAGAACCCCTACTCAACGGTGAATCTACGCAAGTAATCGTGCTCGCTGCAGTGTCTAACAATCCCAAAGTGCGTGAAATTCTCGTGGTAATGAAACAGTGTGTGGCCTCGTATCAAATAAAATGCGCCCCATAGTCCCCTGAATAGAGAACATACCCTCAACAACAGGTGGATCCTGTGGAAATGCGGCATGCTGGAGTTGATAAATTCGCCCATGCTAAAGCTATCCCTGTTGGACTGGGACTGCTGGGATGGGTGGTAAAGCTGGCATTTGTGGTGGTGCTAGGAGGGCGGCGGGAAACATAGGTCTCTGGGGCTCATGTCGAGCACCCTGCTGCTGCTGCTGCTGTGGGGCCCTACCCCTATCAGGACACTCCTGACGCTTGTGGACAATCTTCCCACAAATAAAACATTTCCCTGGAAAATTCCCCCTCTCTAACCCTGCTGCCCATGGCCCTGGTGGTCGTTTCCATTCCTCCCCTGGCCGTGCTGGCCCTGATGAAACTGCTACTGTTGGCCATGCTGGCCGTGCTGGCCCTGATGGCCGTGCTGACCCTGCTGGCCCTGAAGAAAACCTACTGACTATTTTTGAAACCTCCAGATCTAAACCTCTTAAAATCCCCCGGCTGGGAACTCTGATCTCCCTGCCTATGCTGACCCTGAGCAGATTGTGCCGCGTTGACACCATTCCCCCCTGTCCTGCCTTGATGGCTAGACTCTCCTGGTCGCTTACTCTCTGACACGTGAAAGCGGTGGTCCTGGCAGTGAATTAGTGATGTGTTAACCACATCAAAATAAGTGGCCAACGAGAGATTACCCAACAAGTGCTGGCGGATCCTCCAAGTCAACCCATCCATGAACTTCTGAATCTTTTTCTCCTCGGTTGGAATTTTCATCGGGAATGATGTTCAAGAGATTAGTGAATTCGGCCTCATACTTGTCCACGGTCTTCCCCTCCTACTTGAGGTTCATTAATTTCCTCCTCAATTCGGTGTGAACAGCTGATGGAAAATATTTGCTGTCGAACCGCACCCAGAATTCCTGAATAGAAAGGATGTCTCTCTCCTCCGTGGTGGTAATGGACTCCCACCACTGCAACACTGATTCTACTAGCTTAAAAGTGGCCAGTATCTATTTCTGTACATCCATGCACTCGTACATCCTCAAGTTCCTTTGGATGTCCTTCTTCCATTGATTAGAAGCAACGACGTCGGAGCTACTTGCAAACTCCAGAGGGTGTGCTTTCAGAAAAGCATCACGAACACGTTCCCAAGTAGACACGAATGCTTGAGCCTGAACTGGTGCAACTACTGGCGCCTGAGGCGGTGCCTGCTGTAAAACTTCTAGGGAGGCATTTACCGCTTGGGATACAATAGCGGCAACCTCTGCGGCATTCAATGAGCCCTGAACTAGTGCAGGTTGTGGCTCGAGCTGAGCATCCCTGGGAACTCGCTGTGCACATCGTGGAGGCATCTGAAATGAGAGTAAAGTCTTTTAAGTTTGTAGTTATTATCTCAAAATAGAGGAAGAGCGAATCATACACAAAAGAATACAACAATCCTAAAATATAGGGCTTTATATCAAAGAAAGCTACGTAGAAACATAACAAGCCGTACAGTTCCTAAGGACATTAGAACCTGATGCTCTGATACCACCTGTGACACCCCGACTAATTAAATTTCGGGTAGATACTCCTTTATTCAAATCAATTCAAAATATCAAGTTTGTTTAGTTCATAGCATCACTGTCGAAAAACATTTTAACAATTACTAGCCACCTAATATTTAAAAAGTGAGTTTTCAATTTTAATTAAATCCGATTAGCATACAATAAGTATTAAGTTAAGAAATAATGATACCACAACCACCTTACAGTCACATTAGAATGATGAAGGAATAAATAAATCTGGAGGAACACTCCTCGGAAATAATCTGAAATACTGAATAAAACTGTATAAAGTCTGAATCGTAAATTAATTACATCCAACGCTGAAATGAAACTGAATAGATAAGATGTATTTAAAAGAAATGGGGAGACATGCCCTATAGATGAGTAAATCTAAAGTAGAGTCAATATAGAGAGTGGAGGCGTCTACTATCGAGGTCATGTAGCTTCCACAGCAGCTACAGCACGTCACCGAAATGAAACTCCTACGCTTGGTGTCCTTGTGGCTGGGCACCTAAAAGGTTTTACAAGAAAATAGATTTGAAAGCAAACGGGTCAGAGCCCGATTGTGAGAACAGTTTAAAATACAGCAAGTGTTTAATATCATTAAACAGTGAATATAAAATAGATGATAGTGCGTGCACTCACATGAGTTCCTCACCTCTCAACTAATTGTGCAGACCTATCGTACTCGTACCCGTTCTAGTTATTCTACTATCAACTAATCCAATTCAAAATCTGATTTTTTTTCTATACTAATCATGGTTTAATTCCCGACGTCTTAATATAAACTGAGAGTGTTACCTTCATTCCTCGAAATTAGTTACAATAATTACTAAGAGTTTTCTCATTTTTAACTCTACAAAGATAATACATTAGTTCACACTTTTACTTATATAAACAGTTCATTTTACATATTTTATTGTATCAATCTCATCATAATTATACAATAATGGCACCCCTAGACCAAGCTGCGGAGCACACATACACTGCTATCCAATCCCGGTACACCACGTACATAAGGACCACGCATTCGAATCTCTCAGGAATCGTTTCGACAATTAACAAACACACATAATGGAGGCGAACATAGTTCACATCACACGGGTCACGCACATAACTACGCTTCCATGATCATCAGACTTATTAACTCCTTAATAAGTCCTTCTCTGACCTATGTCCTCGAGGTACCAATCTAAATCCCCCTGTAGGCACACAAAGATTAGATGGCGCCGACCTCCCGTGATAGCAAGTATGGTAGGTATGTTATACATAGATAACCACATATACTAGGAATTCACATATCTTAGATATCTCATAATATTAATAGAGGTATGTCTTACATTCCTATACCGTCATTAGATGTTGAACGTTTACAAATCCCCGAATAATATACATTAAAAGTTGTCAACCCTTCTCACGTCGTAATTTTAGGTACTTATTTTCTAACACATAAATGTCATCTAGTTTACTTCAAAATTCTAAGTTTTACTCCTCAACGTACTCAAATCTCATGACTATACCCACTGGTCAACAAGGGAAGGTTAGCACCCAGTTTAATAAGTCTACTGGAAGTTTTAAATAAAATCAGGCCTAAAAATGCCATTCTGTCAACTCGTTAGAAATCTCGTTCCAACGAGGTTGTTCGAATAAGTGTTGTTCCAACGAAGTCTTCGAAAAAACTCATTAGAAGGGATACTGTCATCTCGTTAGAAGCTCGTTTGAACAACCTGGGCAGTCTTCTGACGAGATGGTAGAATACGCCCAGAGAATTTTCCAACTCGTTTTTCTTCATTTTTCTTTTCTCTAAATTCTTCCTAAGACCATCCCAATAACGTTTTAATGTTCTTAAACTACTCTAAGTCCTCTTAGGTCGCTTCTTAACATATTTTTGGAGTCAAATCCTCCTAATTAACATGCAATTATCATAAATCCACAAACCCTATGAACATGAACCCAGAATTTTATTGTGCCTAAATACTCATCATTAATCCTTTTTTAAATCATCAAAGTTAAGTTTTTGGATACCAAATTCATCCATAATCATTCTACATGCAATTCCTAACCAAGATTAAGGGTTTCCACAACAATCCCATTGGGTTTTCACCAAAATATACAAAGCATATAAGGTTTCTACACTAAACATGGAGGAAATATTCATTGCAATTAATGACATCAAATCACTTCCCTTAAATTCGATGTTCTGGTTCGTCGTTGATGATCAAGGTTGGCTCTCTCTCTTCTTTCCGGTCACAAATCCTCTCAAATTTCTGGTGATGGGATATGGTTTGGTTTGGAAACTCCTTTACCCTCTTTCTAACTTCTCTCTAAACCTCCGTAGCCCACTCTCTTATCTTTTGCTGGTAATGGCCTTAGTGGCCTCCCAAATAATATATAATTAACCTCTAAAATTCGTGGTTTTAATTCCTAAATTTTTAAAATTACCAGAATACCCTTCTAGGTTGCCGGCTTGGCCTAAACCCGCGGCTAGTGTTTTTTGACTAATTTGACCCTTTCGGACGCGTTGACACACTCAAAATGATCATTCGGTTGATACAAATATATTTTACTTTTTAATTTAAATAAATTCATTCCTGACGCGACTGATGCATGCGTTCCAACTAAATTTTCCAAATTGTCGTATTTCTGCCTCGTGAAAATTTAAATATTTTCAATACTCATATATTACCATATATACTCAAAAATATTCAATTTTAACATCATAATCAAATACAAACTCACATCTCGCTAGTATTTATATCCGGATTAATTCTCAATTAATTTTCATTTAATTAAATTAATCCCTTAAATAAAAATCAATAAAATTACAGGGTATTACATTTATCTCAAAAACCTTATCCTCCATGGCTTTATCATATTCTACACAATTTTCTCATGTATTCCCATTAAAATATCACCTTGAATGAATGGGAGATTAGCCTTCCATATGGTTAAAATCACACAAAAACTGTCAACATAATTCCATACAAAGTTTTTGTAATACCCCGTATTTTTATAGTTTTTAAATTATGGGATTTATTAAATTTAATTGAGAAAAATTAAATTAATTTTAATCCGGAATGTTGCTTTAAATATTTACTAGCGTGACGAGAGTTAGTAATTATTGGAAATTTGTTATTTGTTGCATATTACTGGATGAGCATAGTAATATATTGTATTGGTTATATTGAATGTCATAAGTGAATTAAATGACTATTTCGGAAATTTAAGTAAGGACGTGCCCGTGTCACGCCGGGACTTATTTTGTTAAATAAAAGTGAATATTTTATAAGTTGTTCGTATGGTCGTTTTGAGTGCGACAACGCATCCGAAAGGGTCGAGATAGTCAGAAAAGTGTACCCGGGGGTTTAGTTTGGATCTCGGGATATTTTTAGGCTTAATTAGTGACCCGGGAGGGTATTTTGGTCATTTTACAAAATAGGGTAATTAAACCCACGAATTTCAGCCAACCTATATCAGCCATTAGGTCAGCCTCTTAGGGTTAGAACATTCACAAATCAAATGACGGCCATTGGAGAAGAGAGGAGAGAACTCCAAGGCAATCCAAGGCCAAAAGGCCACCGGTTTGCACCGCCACCACCACCACCGCGTAGATCATGAGATGAGGAACGCAGCCATACGAAAATAAGCCGTGAACCTGCATACCAAAATCCCAGGCAAGTGTTTAACTTGCGTATTTTCGTTGGTGCAATAATCATATTAGTGTAGGAATGATTAGGAGTATAATTAAAGGAAGAAAACCCCAATTTTTGATAGGGATTTGCATGTAGAAATCGTTATAACCTCATTCTGAAAATAATATGTGAAGTAGATGATCAACCCACGAATTTGTGATGTTATGTTAGAAGGAAATTCGGGAGAAAACTGATTAGAACAAAAGTTAAGAAAACTTAGGGTTCTTGATGATTAGATGAGATTTTAGGTTGTTTAATCATGTTTAATTATGGTTATATGCATGCTTAACGTTAGAAACATCTGGAAATATATTACCATGATTGTAGTATAAGTTTTGGGACGATTAGTGTTGGAAATTATGGATTTGAATGAAGAATATTAGTCAAACCCGTAACTGCACTTCTGCAGAAATCGAAATACCTGTTTGATCGATCGATCGAACCTAGAGCGTTGATCGATCAAAGGTTCGATCGATCGAGCCCCAGACGTCGATCGATCGACCCCTCCTGGCAAACTCTTTTTCCCCTTGTTTAATTAGTTGAATTAATTTACCGTGGAATATTTCTTGGGCGTTATAAATAAAATGTTTTGGGATATAGAAGAGGCCAGTAGGACATATGATTAAGTGTTGAGAACTTTATTATGAAATAATAATTGGGTCTAAGGGATAATTAATTAAGGAACGACGAACTGCGTATTTCAAGTGAGAGATTACAACGAATACCTACGATAGTGAATAAACGTCTACCTACTGAATTTGTTACTTGGATGAATAAAATCCACGAGTGTCACGTAATTAGTGAGAAAACCCTCCGAGTTAAGGTTAGAGACTAAACCTTATACGAAATCTTAAAAATGTAAAATTAAGGATAAATGTTGTAATTATGGGTAAGGAGAGTGACCTATATTAATATGATAAAGTGGTATATTTATATGATTGTGTGTACATATATTATATACATGTGAAAAACGTACCCGCGCTACTTGCTATCCCTGAGGTTACCGCGCTGGGACGGTCTTATCCTGTGTTGCCTTATGGAGGATATTGATTCGTACCCTAGAAGATAGAGATCCTAGGTACAGGCTATCAAATTGATAGTCGGACGGTCCTAAGAGACGTGAGGGTATGTACTGACCTCTTGGACATGGAAATCTATGCTTCGCCTCAATGTTGTTTTGTTTATGTTAATACAGTTCGTGAGTGATTCCGAACTTGTATTCCCCTTTGTGTGAGCGATATGGGGATTGGATAGCAGAGTATGCCCGCACCATAGTTTTAGTTTGGGTGCTGTTATATATATATATATATATATATATATATATATATATATATATATATATATATATATATATATATATATATATATATATATATATATATTATGCGAGTAGTTAATATATATATGAGATTATGAACTTTAAACTGCCTACTGTGATTTGATAAGTAGGACATGGTTGTTGACTCAATAATAAATGCTTGTTTTGTGAAAGTATAATATGTCACTGTAAAACTTTATTGTTTTTATAAAGTTAGAAATAGAGAAATTTGGTTACAAATTGGAACATCTCTTTTAAATGAAACCGTTAATTGCAAATCTTTCGGGTAAGTGATGTTAAGTCAAATCTTTTAGAAAGACTAGTGCGTTAGATGATGAAACAAACCAATGGGAAGGATAGTGCGATAGGGGTACACATTAGAAGAGAGGTGAGTATTTTCTCAAGAGAGCGACGCTCTAATATGTTATTGCATTGGCCTGTATCAATTTAAATACTTGCTAAACGTATTTTAAAATCAAACACACTTTCGGGCTCTGACCCGTTTCTTCTCCTCTCTCTCTCTCTTGTATATATATGTATATTTTCAGGTGCCCAGCCACAAGGGCGTCTTGCGTAGGATCCCTTGAGAAGAACGAGCTGCAGCTTAGGTGGGAGTTGCAGGTCACTTGAGTAGACGACTTCTGTTATTGACTCCACCCCTAGTACTCTCATTTATTGGGCACGTGTCGCCCCTTTTCATTATTTCATTTGTTGTTGGGAGATTTATATTTCAGTTATTTCCAGTATTGTTTCTTTGGGATTTATTCAGTATGGACTTGTGTTTTAGTTTTAATTTGTTGCCATTCGATTGACAAATGTATTATATTATTTGTCTTACTGTAGTGTGATTCTTAATTGTAAGTATGTTGTTTTTAATTAAATAAATATTTTTCTTTAAATTAAAATTTGGAAAGTATGTATGAAAATGGTTTTAACACTTAGCTTAATTATTTAGGGTGTTAAATTGGAAAATTTATTTTTATCGACAGTGATGCTGAGAATGAACCAACTATATACCTTGATTTAATTTAATAAAGGAGTGATCGCCCGGTATTTAATTAGGCGGGGTGTCACAGTTTTTCAAAATACATAAATAAAGAAAATATACCCAGTCTCCTTGAATACACTTTCAAATCTTAACAAAAATACACTTCACAAATATGAGTTGCACAAACAATATTTTAACAACCCCCATTTTCTCACGTAAAGGATGGTCAGACGCGATACGCCGAAGATGGGGCTTGCTATACAATCTACATCATTCTTAGCATTAAACTATATAAAATATTTATTATCAATCCACATTTGAATTAAAACTGAATTTAAACTAATAATCAAGATAATGATAAATCCAACAGCCACAAAATATAAATGAAAATCTAACAGAAACATAAGTGTCTCAAACCAACTGAAATAAAATAGACTTAGAGAATATGCCCATACAATAATACCAAAAGTAAAAATATTGAAATAGGAAAGAAACCTAATTTAGAATTAATGATCTGAACTCCGATAAGAAAAATGAGGACAGCAAGGTTGATCTCTCAATAGTCCTTCTATCCCTATCTAGCAGCACCTGAGGGGAGAAAACATTTATAACTTGAGTTAGTGGACTAGAGTTGAAATAATTAACTTACGGAATTTAAAGTACAAAAATACACTAAATTCAAAGTAAGCATATCCCATCGGCTCTCACATACGATAAATACCTCACCGCTCATTTAAGTGCAATAGTACACGTATAACCACCCAAATTCCAAGGTAATAACTGATAAGTATGCACTTTAATATAATATTCATCTAGCATAGCTAACGTACTAAAATGTAATCAACTACATTCATATTACCACATCGCAAAGTATCCCACTCGTACTACCCATACAAGTAACATAAACATTTATCATGCATACTACGTAGTATTGAGTTTGTAATTTATTCTCTACATCATTAGACTAATTAATTAATCTCCTTTAATTTATATGATTATATATATGTACTTATATATATGACACGCAAAGGCATTTACCTTCAGTGTCACATTTGTTCTCCATCGGTATGTCCAGACGAGTCTCTCATCCAAATGGATATCAAAAAACACATACAAGTGGGGTGGTACCTACGCTATACACCATTGCACGGTGCATACCCCCGATGGTGATAATGGATCCCAGCATCAACACCTACCTCCTCGTAAGTGACTCGTCTACGTAGAACCCTCAATAATGACCTACATAATGCCTAGACCACCTATGTCGGTGTATGCTACAGTCCCGAGACATATGCAACCCCAATTGATAGGCCATCTACGAACATAGGTATTTACAAACAAATAATTAAATGCATGTCTATATCACACAATATGCATAGGTAATTAGCTCTATAATTACCCCCACGGAATATCATGATTTCCAATTAATATTCTTACTTTTAAGATTTAACCATTTAGTTAAGTTGTTAATTCTCCCATACTTAAAAATAGTGACGAAATCCTATTTTTATCGCAAAATATACTTAAGTAATTAATTCCATAATCACTCTCCATGATGTGCCATTTAATCTCCTGTTAATAATTTTTAAGATACCCATTTAGTCGCATATTAAAAAAATCCCAATTTACTAATTAACCATCCAATCAAAAGATAGGTTGCTATTTTCTAATAGCGCAACACTGTATGGTTACCCATAGAAAAATCCCACATTAATAATCGACCACCTAATTAATTTTTCATTCTCTTCCTTTTTATGAAATGCTTAACCATCTAGTTAAATATAATTCCCCATTTAGTATTTGTGTCGTGAATTTTTTTAATAAAATCCCCATTCATCCAAACACCTTCCTACCAACTCGTATGGGTTCTCTCGGATCAAATCTCGATCCCACCTCAACCTACCCTAGAGGAAGAACCAGTGCGCTTCTAGGTCCGAACAGATTCACCTAGCCGAATTGGTTCGCTTCTAGTAGCTGACGAGTTTTGGATCTAGGCAACAACCCAAATCTGTTACAGTTTTCTCGATACGGGAATTATAATCTTAATCCTAAACTTGATTCCAATGGGTTATACCGTTTTATAAACATCGAAAAAGGTCTATATGACTTAGTTAATCGTCTTAGGATAATTATTTGCATAATTTGACATTGATTTAATCTCCATAATTTCAAAATTTAAATCCATTAACATGCCTACATATATCATATTTTTTTCACTTAATTGCACAATGTTCTATTATTATACAGGGGTCTCAATTATCAAACTTTCCATATTTCTAAACATGAATACAAACTTCTACATGTGAAGATCATATCCAATTTTTTAATGAAACTTCATGGATATGATCTCCACGGTGAGAAGATCATCTCCAATTTGTTTCATAAAAAAATTCAATAAAAATCGTTGAGATGAGGTGTTATGTAAAAAAAGGGTAAAAATATACATTTTCGACCGTTGAAATTTTGGCGATAAACTCACCCACTTTATGATTAATTTTTTTTATGAAACTATATGGATATTATCTCGATAATGAGAATATCATATCCACGAAGTTTCATAAAAAAATTCAATCAATCATGTGGCTGGAGCAGACCCAAAATTTCAGGAGTCGAATATGCATATTTATACCAATTTTTACATATCACCTCATCTCAATGGGTTTTTTTCATTGATTTTTTTTATGAAAAAATTGGAGATGATCTTCTCGCTGTAAAGATCATATTCATGAAATTTCATTCATTAAATTATTTTTTAATATTTGAAAAAAAGGTATGTATCGGGAACTACACCATAAAGAGTCAATATATATATATATATATATATATATGTGTGTGTGATAATTCTCACCTACATCATCCATACATCACACCTAGTTGTAGACCCTAAAAAAAATTTACTTTGTTATTTTTTTCTTGAAATTAACCTTCCAGTAAACCCATGTTCAAAATATCAGGTCAAAATACATTTTGTAGATATTTTTAAAAAATCCACAAAAAATTGCTAAAATACCTTATTTATAATGGTCTGCGCCAACAACTTTTTAATTAATTTTTAAAAATAGCTACAAAATATATTTTGATATATGTTTTTTAATATTGGTTGATTTGAATGTTAATTTCAAGGGAAAAATAAAAAATTGGAAAAAGAATTTTTTGGAGACTAGAATTAGGTGTGATGTGATGTATAAATCATGATGTAAGTGAGTCTCTCTCTCTCTCTCTCTCTCTATATATATATATATATATATATATATATATATATGTATACATATTAATAACTATTATATTCAAATGATAGATATATTTACATAGACATAAAATATGACATAAAAATAACACACGTATATATAATAATATAACACACATATACCCATATAGGATATGGAAGATGAAAAAGGCTTGGGACAAGGTAATGGCTAAACATGGTTTCCATTGGGAACTTGATCTCTCAGGTCACATGAAATCATGACTTGATGCTTTGATTATATTTTGTCGCAATTGATTTGAATTTCGTAACTTGAAACCACAACTGCGTACAACAAAATAAGCAAATACACACAGTGGCCAATATTAACGAGATCTAAGAATTAAAATGATTTTTCTCGAGGTATAAAAATTAAACTTTTGGGTACTTATCATTAACTTTATAAGACATTTTGAAAGCTATCTGGGTTTTGAAACAAATACTAGAAAAATAACTTCAAGACATTGATGATGTACTTTCAAAGTACACTCTTGCATACCACGTGTTCTTCATATATATTGCACAAGGGTGCATCAGATTAACACCAATGGTGCCACTACTTGAAGTTGATAACATTTCTCAAAACTTTGACAATTTATTAAGTTTTTATGTGCTTTAATTCAAAGCAAAGTATGAAGAATTTGTTAAGAGAAGAAATATGTACACTCGACGGGTTGAAAAAACTATTCCAACAAGGATAAACTCCCTTATTAACTTTATCGAATCACTTGACGATTTTGTTGATCCTTATCTTGACTACAAAAATAGTCAATTACCCTTTTAAATATATTTATGTTTTATAAGTAATGTTTTTTTTTTTATGTTTTTGTAACTTTTTTAATGAGTTTGTAAATTGTATATCCACTTGTTTTTTAACTATTGAATATGGACAACTATTGCTTTTGTTATAAATATAATATTATATTGAGTAAGTCATTGCTCTGGGAATATAAAACACGTTTCAACGGTGTTCATATGTAAATCGGTGGTTGTTAACTCTAGCAAGAACTATTAAAATAACACATTTATGCCATCCATATAGACATTTGTTTCGCGTTGAGAAATATTGAAATTTTGCACTACAAAATAGTACTTCACACTGCGAATTTAGTATTTCACAATGCGAAATATTTCTCCATTCAAACATAAATTATGAACAAACAGTGATGATAAATTGAAAATATTCAATTATCAGACCAAATCATACAATATCTAACTGTCAATTTCGGCATATAGTAATTCATCATCACATGTATTATAAGCTTCATCCAATCCATGCTCAAAGCCATTAATTTCTTTAATTATTTGAATGTTTACTGTACCCAAACTATTAGGATATTTATATCCACTAATGTTATTTAAATAAATCGCATCATCCAAAATGCATAATGATTTACCTGAAACTTCTTATCTTATATAAATTGTAGTGGATTAACACTTTTCCCATTTCAAAATAAATTTTTAAATAACATCCTCTTATGAATATGTTGAACATATAATACCCTTGAAACATATTCGTTTTCTGTTGTACGCTTGGTAAACAGGATTAATATCTCAATACCTAACTAATAAGAACCCTAATAGAAATGTATAGTTGAAAAGGAAGCAAAATTACATAAATAAAATCTAGAAAGGGAAAAAAGTCACATAAAAAAAAAATCTCATCTATGATATAGGAGATAATCTTATATCTAAGAAATATTTTAGAACTAGTGTCATGTTACTAGTCTCAGATGCATTTTGCAACTTCATATTAACCGATTACCATGGAAAGGGTATTTTTGGCAACTTACGTATTATAAATACATGAAAGTAGACTAAAGATGTTTTGATACGGGGCTAATAATTCTACACATTTCATGATAATGATGGATCATTTATTCGCGCTAACAACTTTACCAATTAATCAAATGAAATCTAGGTTACAAATTAACACATTCTAATTTTTAATCCTAATAAATGATTTTTAATTCTTAATTTAAATTATGTAATTCGTCAAAGTTTCTATTTAATTAACAAAAATTATTCTCGATTAATTAATTGTAAATCCTCTTAACAATTACTAGGTATTACAGATCCACTAAATTACAATTGGTCAACAGTCCATAATGTCACCCGAACATATCGTGATGTATCTTTACACAATACCCATCACTATAGCCATATTTGTCTAAGTCCTGCACATACCATAGTAGTCAGTCAACCCTAAACATCGCACAAACTATGACACACTCATAAAATTGTTACTATAGCAAGTTTGCCAAGGTCCCATATAAATTATCACATCTATCCAACACTAAAACCCAAACATACCGTAATTCCCACATTAATCCCATCGGAGTAGCCATGCCGATTTAGGTCTAGTACACATAGTGTAGCCAATTAATATACACCCGCACATATAATGATGCCACGAATACCTTAATCTTTAATACTTGTTATTATCTAAGGTATTGATTATATTGTCATTTATTAAATTGTGTTCTCATTATTTATCACTTGCCCCAAAACATAGGCATTGCAAATCGATCCATCCCTAGTCCCATATCTAGGGATCATCAAAACCACACGTATTTCTCAGTCCCATACCTAGTCCCTCACCTAGGATATAATAAAAAAAATACTTATCTACTAGTCCCATACCTAGATAACATAAACTACAAATAATATAAATATAAGTACAAACTAAAGTACATAACCGAATAGTCCCACTAATATCATTGTTTTAACGTATTCCAATTCTACAATTATTATGTTCTCCCTACCAACGTCCTATTCTTTTATTCCATATTTATAAGATCTTGATTACATGGTAATTATATTAATTTCATCATATGATTTAAAAGTTTTACAAAATATCCCAACAAGTTTTCAAAATCCAATGCTCTTATTCGAGAGAGAGCTAATCATATCAAAGTATAAAACCGTGTAAGTATGTGGATTCACCATTTTAAAAAACATATATAAATTTTCTAAGAAATATTTGTTCTTTTTTTTTTATTTCATAAGCAATAACATATATTTATGATTCATAAAAATTTAACATGCAATTTGATTCAATTTCCAATATCAACAAAACCCATTATCCCAAACCTGCGAATTTAAAGTATAAATCCAATATTATAAGTTCATAAAAATTATTTTGTAATTTGGTTATCAGTTACGCTAATTATATTCCTAATCATATTTACCAAACATGTTTAATTAGAGTTTCGGCAACATTTAAATCAAATAAAACTTAACGAGAAAATTGAGATATTTTCTCCTTAAGAAATATTTTGAAAAATATGAATATTGAACAAGTTTTTCCTCTGTAATAAAGATCCAATTTGTTTTCTTTAGTATTCTTAAAATTCAAAGTATAGGTTTGAATGTGTTTAGTGGATATTTTAGGGTTTAGGTTTTACAATTTAAAATTCCAAGTGCAAACCCAAACTTGCGACGCCGAGAGCCAATGGGCATAGTCCTGACAACTAGCCCGTGATCGTGGGTCATCAAAACCCCGCAAGGGTGACCCAAAACACTACGTTCGGAATCCTCCCAAGTGATTAATTTCCTCTCTCCTTTAATGTTTAGAATCTAATTCAATTTTAAAATTATTAAACGTCAAACTCCAACATAGCTCCAAACCAACAGGTAACACCACACGTGATTGACTTTTAACAAGTCCTAACTTGGATCCTAAACGTGTCAAAAATGACTCATTGGCCCCTAAGGTTTCTATCAAAACACCAAAATACCAAGTAATTATTTAAATGCTCGGATTATTTATTTAATTATCCAAAATTCACCAAGTTCATTTGAATTAAATATTTTCTAATTACATTTAAATTCCAACTCCAAAACTCATTTGAATTAATTGAATTGCATTCTAAGAAATATGGGGTATTATCATGTGCAAGAGACTCCACCTTATATGTATTGTAATTTGTAATTCTGTATCTTGAATAAATCTTGCTAACCAACCGAAGTCTCATGATCCACGTGTTAAGAAGACTTTTTGGTCGTCCTATACAACTGATATTTCTAATTCTTCATCATTTAGGAATCTTTAAAAGCAATGCCTATAATAGTAATGATCCTCTTCAAATCGAGGAACCAAAATTTATAACCTTTCACCCCATCTAAAGCTCAATAATTTGGATTTATTGGCTATAAGATCTAAATTAGTATTATTAAAATTAAAATATTAAAGACAAAATAATAATAAAAAACATCGTCCAAAATAGGTTTCTAGGCCATGTTTGTATGGGCATTTAACCTTCAACCACAACTGTAAGAATCCTCTAGATGAGATGGCATGCATGTGTCACAACCTTCGGCCAAAATTGCAACATGTCTCTAACTATTAAGTGCATCATAATCCACTAATCAAATCGTACTTGCAAGAATGTATTTTATTTGTATTCACGACCATTATCTAAAACAATTCTTTTGATTTCATTCCAGTTTAGGACTTATTCTTATTCTTCCATCTCAAAACTAATTACACAACTTATTCCTGGTGTTGCATGGTGTACATCCAAACTCATATACATAATTCATCCACAAATGACATACTATAGTGCTTACTTTGAAAATATGCAACTGTAGAAGGTCTCTAAACATATTTGTGAATAAAACGTCCCCTTCGTATGGTGAAGCACAATGCTGAACCTTGACTCTTATCTTATTTACTATATTATAATTCTCCTAAAATCCGAGATTGTAGGTCTTTGTAACTTTCAGTTTACCATGATTGACTAACCCTTACGAATCTTTCTCACCGGCGTGTTTTAAGAACGTGTATCAAACTCTGGTTGTATGAGATACAACCTCGTCTGGTCTATCTGAAATACAACCAACCATAGTTATACTATATTCAAAACAATGCAATAAACATGTATGAATCCCCTTTATCACAATAATTCCCCCAAAGGTCCTTCATAATATATCTCCCTTCAAAGTAAAAGCTTTTAGGGTTAATAACATATTTGTCCCTTAAAGTTTGAGTGTAATCTCAGTTCGGTCATCGATGTTTCAATTTTCGCAATCAAGCCCTCGAAGTACCATATTGTTTAAATTTTGTCAAAAATTTAATGAAATGTTAACTCCTTTAATAGAATTGGCATATGTTACTCACATGAAATACTTAATTGCCGACTGAACCAAACTTCAGGGGATATATTTGTCAAGACACTACATGATATAATCATTAATGCAATGTTCTTATATTTTTCATGTTTAAAGGGCATTAATATATTCTTATTTTATATACAACTATAATGGTGATAATTCTTTAAAACATTTAGTAATAAATATCCATTACTTATATTTACTAATAAATGATCATTACCTATATGAATTATAATATTATTGCTAATATTATAAAAGAACTTAAATGGTACCACCAAGTAGGGGCGGACGGACATTATGCTGAATAGGGGCGGCCGCCCTAGTTCAAGTTTGAAAAGAAATTTTTTTTAGGGTTAAATATGCAAAACTCAAAAAGTTTAGGGTAGAAAGTAAAAAAAGACACCACTTAACCTTACTGAAGCCTTTCTCTGCCCGAAGCTCATTCCGAAACCCATTTCTCCCTTTTCTCCGAAACCCATTTCTGCTCGAAACAAACTTCGGAGTCCGAACCCATTTCTATCGTGCCAGTGGCGGTGTCGTCCCTGTTTTCAAGGTAATCACCATTTATTAGTTGTTTACATTTGGCAAATGTAATGTTCTTCTCACTTTGTTCTGATCCACGAAATGGTGATTGAGGGGAATGTTAGGTATTTTATGTTTATTGCTATGTCTTTGTGTAATGCCCAAAATGGTGATTGAAGGGAAATGTTTGGTACTTTTTTGACAAATGTAAAGAAATGTTATATTTGTTTTCTTGCTATGTCTTTGTAATTATTTTGAAAGCACACGACCCAAAAGTTTGGTATTTTATAAGGAATATATACGTATTTAACAAATTAATAGGATATGGTACCTAAACATTACTTTTAATGCCCAAATGATGTTCAAGTAGAATACCCAAACATTTGCAATTTGTGGTGGAGGATTTTGACATTGGAAATTTTTTCTTTGATTGAATTGGAGCTATTGAGGTATTGACAATATGTTTATCTATTTTAGTGGATTAGCGCTTTCTGTTTCCCTTAATGGACATATTGTTTTATATCATATATTATAAGTCATCAACATTTATTAATCGTTGTTTATTTCTTGAAATTAATTAGGTATTGTTAATAATAATTGAGAGTAGTTATTTGGGCATTATAAAACTATAATTTGTATAAAGCTCGAAATAACTCCAAAAAAATCGCCTTGGGGGGATCACGCCCCCGAACACCCGGCACCACTCGAAACTTTCGCCCCCTTGGATCAATAATCGTGGATCCTCCACGGACCACAGGCATGACATGAAAATGTGTCACTAGAAAAAAAATAATAAAATCATATTAGGACATCATCACTTGTGTTATCATTATTAGTTTTTTTTTACTTTAATACAATATTAATTTTCGATTTTAGATTTTAATCTAAATCAATCAATTTATTAGACTTTTCTACACTTATGTCGTTGAATGTCAATAAGATCACTTTTAGTTGAAATTTCGAATTTAACGATATTAAAATATACAAAAGTCTAATAAAATGATTAATTTGGATTACAGTCTAAAATCACAAATTAGTAATGCATTAAAGTATAAAAAAAAACCTTATTTTTATTTTGAAAATTATTATTGAAAATTAAGGCACATAGGTAGAGAGATATTAATTGATTAAAAAATGTCAGGTTAAATTTAAGTCGTATCTCTATTTTAATCATAAATAAAATTAAAAATATATTATTACATTTAAAACATGAAAAAATAGAAGAAAATCACAAAAACTATTACATTAGTTAGTGCATTTAGAAATCCTCCTCCCCCCCCCCCCCCCCCCCCCCCCCCCGCCCCCTTCTCTCTCTCTTTTCAAGTTTAGTCCAACAGGTGAGTGACACGTGCTAATTTTGTAAAATAAGATGAGGTTCGAAATGGAAACTATATGATACTTTGAGACCTTGATTAAGAAATTTGAAATATTATGATATCAAGTGAGACTATCCCAATCTTCAGGGGACAAATATATTATTAACACAATTTTACACTTTAAATGAACGAGGAAAGAATTTTCTTCAATTACCGTATATAGGAAATGTCTTTCCGAACGGACAATTGATATATATATATATATATATATATATATATATATATAAAGAGAGAGAGAGAGAGAGAGACTAGTCAACATTTTGAAGAGTGCGGATCGGACATGTATTACCTCGCGGAGAGCCTATAAATTATAGGCACTTTCTCTCTCTTTTCTGGTTCACCATCAGGTACACCATGTTCGATCAATACTCTTAAAATGCTGAGTGGTCCGTACAAGAGCAGTATATATATATATGTTCTTGTGCGAACTGTCCTGCATATTACTAGTGTGGACTGGACATGTGTCACTTGACAGTATCTCCCGAAAAGAGAGAGTGTGCAAATATTTATCCATATGTCAAAATTGGCGGTGTTCTCAGAAAGAGAGAGTGTGCCAATAATTTATCCATGTGTCAATTGGCGGTGTTCTCAGAAAAGAGAGAGTGTGCTGATAATTTATCCGATAATTCTTGCGCTCACCGCTAGGGGACAACATGTCTTGTCCCGCACTGTTAATATTAATATGCAGGACAATCTGCAAAAAAACAGTAATATATATATATATATATTCAACATATTTTTTTTTTTTTTTTGATAAGCAAATGATTCAATAAAACAACCCGCCTAAGGGGCGGAATCCCGTATACAGGAAGTATACAAAAAAGTAAACAAGCGAATGACCGGGCCCCAACACAAACAACTCAAGCCCCTAGAATACCTCCAAAAACTCAATAAGGAAAGACAAAGACGAATCCCGTCGTTTCCTATACCAAGTAAGAAGAAGGCACAGAAAACTGTACCGAATTCGAGGAGGGTCAAGATCGACCCCCTCGAAGCATCTCCTGTTCCTCTCCAACCACATAGTCCAAAAGATACAGTGGGGGACCAACATCCAGACCACCCTCGGTCCTGACCAACCCCTAGGCCTTCGCCACGCCGCTAGCACATCACACACCGAACTAGGCATAACCCAAGCAATCTGGCATAAGGAGAAAAATAAATCCCAAAGACCCCTAGTAACCTCACAGTGTAGAAGAAGGTGATCAGTCGTCTCCTCCTCCTTTTTACACAACCAACATCTACTGGCCATCCTCCTACCTCTTTGCTGAAGCCCCTTAACAGTCAATATGGCCTGTCTGGCCGCAGTCCACACAAAGAAGCACACCTTGGGAGGCGCATGGCACTTCCAAATTTTTACCATCACCTTTATGTGACAAGGTCACAAGCATCATTTCCCATCAATATTACTTCACCGTCAAAATTTGAAAGTTGCAAAACGGGCAACAACACAAACCCACAATCCATTCTTCTACAAGAGAGATGACTAATAGAGCAAATAGAGCCATATCGCAATCTTCATAATATTCAAATATGATTGCTGTTTTGATCATAACGAAACAACCACAACATAAAGACGGCGATGAAGAAGAAAAAGTAAATAATCAATTTTGATATAGTAAATAATCAGCATCAAGTGTGCACGTAGAAAATTAGCATCGCTTATGAATGAAAAACAATAAACTAACAAAGATGTAAAGGTTATTGGCTATGTTATGCTTTATAATACAAATATATTCTTAATTAATTTAAGATACATAAAATCATCCCTAATCAATCCTTTTCGATATTAGATCAATCTGAGATTTTACGTGTATATAATGGAGCAGAAACACTCAAATCAAAATATTGAATTGTGAATGAAGTTGTTGAATGACCTATAACATTTTATGTCTTCCATTGACGCAAGTGTAATCCTCTATAAAAATATATATTTGGGATATGTGTTTTTGACTTTTAAATTTCAGTAGATTTTACTTTTTACTTTCGATTTTATATCTTATTATATAAATCTATATATGTAATTAATATTTAATACATTTAGGGACACACAACAAGTGTGAGACAATGTGCCCACATCCAACGGTTTTCTTTATTGCTACCTCAAAATTACCAAGTCTTTTCTACGGGCCTAACAAATATAGTTTATATATTTTAGGGTCTAAAATAATATTAAATTTCGATATAGGCCAACAAACATTTGGTTATTTTTAGTCCTTATTTTGAAATTATCGATTGACGTGATATGTCCGTGATTGATTAACGTTTTATGGTTGTGAATCGGTGCCAACGACTTTATTAAAAAATAAGGACTAAAATTATAAATGAAATATTTGTTGTCCTATTTTCAGAATACATATTACAATAGACCATAAATTTATAAAGCTCCTAACAAATATGCCGATCCCTATAAACTATTATATGGGACTTTTGTGACTGTGCAGGCCTCGGACCAATATTAAGCCCTAATTTTTAGAATATGTTAAATTGGGATCTTAACAAATAAGTTTTGTTGATATAAGACATTTTTTAATTAATTCTATTAAAAAAATTAATGAGTTATATTCATACATACATGTAGCAAATAGTTACTAGTTTCTAATATGACCACTATAGCAAAAATATTCAAGAAGCTTGTTGAAGTAAAAACAAAAGGCATAAAATATTTTTGAAGATATACTTAGTTGACATGACTAATAGATAAATTTTAAATATTGATCTAACACGAACGGTGTAGGATGGAATAGGGCAAAGTGGAACCCACATCACAACTAGTGGATCCCTATCTATTGTGCCAGCAGTTAGGTTTCGTGGTCTTCCATCCCATGCCACCTATGATAGTCATACTTACACTTCTTGCATGTTCTTACACAACATATTCCTATATATATGTTGTACCCACTGTCCTTGCTGTTGCATTGGTAGAAGGACAAGGCAAAGGTGTTCTATAGAGCCCCTCTTCTTCAGTTCTCGATTTTGGGAGAGTGAGAGAGAACTGAAGAAACAACCATGTTCACCGTCCACAATCCATGGGTTTTTACTTTCGGAATTCTAGGTGAACTTTATACCTAACGATGTTATAGTATCAATGTACATTTCTTAGATTGTTTTGTATTTTGGATTAGTTTACTCTTATTGCATGCATATATTCAGTTTTTTAGATGTTCACCTCTTTCTTGGTAGATTGTCTCTGGCTGTTTAAAGACCTGTTTTAGAATTAGAATAAAATTAATGCAATACCAATCATCACTTTGAAGATCAACTGCAGAAACAACATAGTATAGATAGAATACCCACTATCATTATTTTACAACCTTGAACATGGTCAATCACCAAATAAATAATGTTTTCTAAGTAACAAAATTCATCCAAGAGAGTAATATTAGGTCTATGAATCACGGACACGTAATATGTGTTTTGATACGCGAGACGTGATTGATCCAAAAACTAGGATACGACACGCTATGATACGTATAATATATAGTATATATTTAAATATATATTAATTAAATAAAATAGATTTTCTCCATAACATATATTATTAGAGCATTCTTAACATGAAATTAAGAAAATGGACCATACAAAACAAAATTCAAATAAATAAAGCACAATCACCATCACTTGAGTCAAAGTTGGCTCGTGATTTTCGAGAGAGTGTTCGTGTTTTACAGGTGTCCGACACGTTGTAGGACACGACACTTGGTTTCCGGGAGAGTGTCTATGCTTCATAGTATTAGGTACACTTTCAAATTGGACACTCGGATGAATGCTCGTGAGTTGTCGGTAACTAATGTATCGCTGACACATCAGATTATTTGATTTGACAATTTCATTTGAGGGTTTGATTTGAGGGTATACCCAATATTATTGTATCAGAGAAGGGTTTAGGAGACCATAGGGCATCACATTTTACGTTCACATGTATCATGTCTTAATTGACATGCCACATTGTGTCCTTAGGAAGAAGAATAACATGTTGTGGAACCCGAAAAATATTCATTTTGTTTTGCATATCTATTTGGTGAATACAACATGTGGTAGCCTCTATATATTTATAAATATAATACATGTATTAAAAATTAATTAATTTCATTTAGCCCCTAACATTTATTTTTTATGGTGAAACTACAATACATGTATAAAAAAATTCTGGATTTTGAGTTGGGTGTCGACCCCTCTCCTGACTTGGTAGGCACACCCTAATCATAGATCTAATTGTTTTATCTTCGAATCCAGTGGTCCTGGACGATGTTCATGTTTCTAAAATTATTTGTCATTACATTGATAAGTTGAAATCTATCTATATCTGCGGTTTCACTTTTTATGTTTAGTCCTTGCCTCATGTTTAATAACGACTTCTTTTTTCTCTCTTTTTAAATAATATTACAGGTAACGTCGTCTCGTTTTTGGTATATCTTGCACCTCTGTAAGTTTTTTCTGTTTATTTCATTTGATCACTGTAGCCATTTTATAAGAGGATTGTTCACGAATGGCTAATTAGAGCTAAGTTTCAAATTTCCTTTTTTAGACCAACATTTTACAGGATCTACAAAAAGAAATCAACACAAGGGTTTCAATCAATTCCTTACCTGGCGGCTCTCTTCAGTGCCATGCTTTGGATATACTATGCATCACTTAAATCCGGTGTTACACTTCTCATCACTATCAATTCGTTTGGTTGTGTCATAGAGACGCTTTATATTGCCATCTACATTGCTTATGCACCAAAGAAAGTCATGGTAATATTTGAAAAGTCATTATCCCTTAGCTTGTTTGGGGGTTGTTAATTTCCTATATGTGCAGTTATAATTTAAAAATTATCTATTTGAACTGACATTGCAGATTCTTACGCTGAAGATGCTTTTTCTATTGAATTTTGTGGGGTTTTGGTTGATTGTTGCTCTCACTGAAATATTAGTAAAACGAGAAAACCGTGTTCGAGTTCTTGGATGGGTTTGTCTAGTACTTGCCGTTAGTGTTTTTGCAGCACCTTTAAGTATTATGGTAAGAATTAAATTCAAGTTTTCATATTTCTTTATTTAATATTTCATTTGTCTTAGACACACAAATAATGTACAATGTAACGTGTCATTAATTTGATTGATCTAGTCATAAGAACGAATCAAGTGGTATATCATTTTAGGTAACAATACTTTAGTTGGTGTACAAAATTATTGATTAGAGAACTTGTCAAAAGCCCCTACGGTGAGGGGTAGTTTTAGGTGGGGCTCCTGATTTTTTTAGTATTTGTGTGCTATCCTTGACTGCTGTATTAAAATTATTGGAGCTAATATAACATGTATTGTGTTATAATATAACAAAATTATTTATTACTATAATATAAATATTTCTAATATGACATAAAAGATTCTAATATGACAATTTATTAAACATAATAGTATTATAATATACCAAGACCCCATTCAATGTTATATTAGATTTTTAATATCCCACCGAAGTATTAGGAGCTTAAAATTATATGTTTCGTTAATGATTCATTTTCTTTTAGGGCCCGTTTGGCAACCCAATTCCAACCCTTGGAATTGGAATTGAAAGGCCAATTTGAATTCCACGGAATTGAAATTGGTCTTCAAATTCCAATTCCAAGCTTTGAAATAGGATTGTCAAACGGGTCCTTAGAGTAATTTTAGAGGAAACCTAGAATTCAATCTTATTTTCAACACCATGATGTGTCAATGGACCCGTGTGAACTATAAACACCATTTAATACGTGCTCAACGCATCACATTTTACTCTTTCTTTTATGTCCCTCAACCTCTATACTAATTCTCATACTAATTTACTATGCCGTAATATGCAGAGAAAGGTCATACGAACCAAGAGTGTCGAGTTCATGCCGTTTTGGTTGTCTTTTTTCCTTGCATTGAGTGCTGTTATGTGGTTCTTTTATGGGTTGCTACAAAAGGACTACTATGTTGCTGTAAGTGCCACTTCCCCCTAGCCTGATTCGTATTTTTCCATCAATATAACACACGACCTACCTACCCACCCACCCCCATCACGCACACACTACATGAAGTTTAAGTATAGAGGAGTGATGTGCAAGACATTTTATATCCTCACTAATGTTTATTTAATTTATTCTTTTGGTTTTAAAAAATTATAGCTTCCGAACATACTCGGATTCTTATTTGGGATAGTTCAAATGGTACTTTACGTTATCTACAAATACTGCAACGGTGATAGAAAGGAGCATAAACTACCTTCAATTGAGAAACCCTGCACCCTGACACCTGACGTACATCCGGTTTGCACCATGCGGATATCATGTGATGAAAACACAGAGGCTAAAGATGAAAATGCGCATGAGGCCCAAACAGAGCAGTACGATAAAGTTGTGGACGCCACCAATCAAGTTTAGCTCTCTCATTGGGGACATCCACTCCAAAGCCGCACTTGTTTGTGCCAAGTCCCTAATGCTTATATATCTGTATGCTCATGCAATAATTTCCTAAGAAACTTCTAAATCTGCATCTTCTTGTGTATATTGTAATATAATTCAGAGCTTGTACTTTATGTTATCATCCTGTATGTTTCCTTCCAACCTGCCGTTTCTGTTTACCTCCTTCGAATAAAAGATATCTTATATATTTTGGCTATTGATGTATCTCATATTAGTTACTCGAATCATTTGAGCAAGAGTCGGTTAGCACAGATTTTATGTCTAGAGATTAGGTTAAAATGTTGCACAAAATATTTCTTCATTGACCGTGAAGTTTAAAAAAAAAAAAAAACTAATTTTAATAGGGTGTTTGTTATGTGCTAATGTATTTTCCTTATTTATTGCATCGTGCGTGGCATTTTTTTTGTTATTTTTTGTTACCATGAAAGAGAATGACTGGGTATAAGACGATATTTGAGAGACGGCTACGTGTAAGCGGCCAACTTCACATTGTCACCAGTAAACGGATTAATTAGTGATCTGATTTGCGTTACAATGTGTTGGGGCTAAATCCCTAATAGAAACGATTGTTCATCTAACATTTCCTTCGTCCTTTCTTCTTTGCTCATTGGAGACTGAGCATGGCAAGCCTTTCCATTAACCGTTTATTTTAATTTTTAATGTTGACAACTCCTTGACTGTCCAGAACTTGCCACCTGTTTGGCACCTACATATCCATGTGTAACGCCTACGCAAGTGAGGTATCCTTCAATCATTGGAAGTAACTTTTCCGTACCGGCCCTTAAATACTATGTGATATTATACTATTGGTTGATTGAGTTTTAGTGTAAACGTACATCCGCCCCTACCCCTCTTGCATCATTTGAACTTAAAACAATTCACAAGTTTGATTGACGAATAAAAGACAAACAATATTATTATGCTGAACATTATTAATCGGACCTCAGTCCCTTATACCATTGTAACACCCAACCCAATGAGGAAAACCAACATTTCCATTCGAATACGTCCTCTTTTTTTTTAATAAGTAAATGATATATAACAAAATCATCGTTAACAGAACGAACTCGTATACAGGAAGTATAAAAAAAAACAAGTACAATGGAAAGAAAGCAAACAAAACCCCGCATAGAAAACCAACCTACGCAACAAAGTGAAACCCCTCGACGAACTCAAGGACCTCCTGAGTCGAGACGGCGAATCCCACATTCCTCCAACTAAGAAGAGTGCTCAACAATATATAACGAATCCTCGAAGGAGCCGTCTCAATACCATCAAAGCATCTCGCATTCTGCTCCTTCCAAACCGTCCAAAAAATACAATGTGGAACTAAGCGCCACACACTCCTATCCCCCAACCACCCCCACAGTGTCTCCACCCATCTAGGAGTGCCCTTACAGACCCTGGCATAATCCAAGTGGTACTAGTAACGGCAAAAAATAAATCCCACAAACATCTCGTCACCTTACACTGAATAAGAAGATGATTGGTCTTCTCCTCCTCCTCCTTACATAACCAACAACGGCTCGTCAGACGGTATCTTCTCTTCTGAAGGCCCTCAAGAGTCAAGATTGTCTGCCTAGCCGCAGTCCACATAAAGAACCCGACCTTCGATGGCGCCTTCACCTTTCAAATACTCTTCCATGGGAAACGGTCTATGGGATTCCCACTGCCGCTCAGAATCTCATAGTACCCTCTGACCGAGAACACCCCTGACCCTCCCCCCTTCAACTTAAGGGAATCCTCCCTAACCGTCGGACGGGGGGCCAAACCCAACCACTCAAAGAATAAATCCGCTTCCTGCAGCTCCGAGTCCCAAAGTCTTCTTCTGAACTGTGGGTTCCACGTCACTCCATCCCCACTAAACGATATGTGCACCGCCACCAACCCATCTTGATTTCCTCCTAGGTTAAACATCATATGATAGAGCTCCTGAATAGACCCCTGAACACCCCACTTGTCCTTCCAGAATCTGATCCTATCGCCTCTCCCTAGAGAAAACTCGGTGTGACTGGAAAAAGACGTCCACTTCTTCGCTATATGTCTCCAAAAACCCATTCCATGAGCAAAGGGCGCCACCACCAGCCCCCACCCCAACTGAGAACAACCCCCTCTAGCACTAACAACTCTTCTCCACAACCTATGTTCCTCCCGAGGAAATCTCCACAGCCACTTCCCCAACAAAGCTTTATTAAAATTAACCAAGTTTCTCACACCCGCCCCCCCCTTCCTTGATTGGCTTACACACCTCCCACCTAACCAGACTATGCTTAAAGCTAACCTACGTGCCTAAGACCACGCCTCCCTCTCAAATCCCTCAAAAGAGACCCCCGAGTCTTTGTTAATAGCTTCCATCATGTCCTCTCTCCAACCCATCGGATCCTCGTCCCACACTTCTTGCTCAATTCCCCTGCCATCACCCTCTTGATCTGGGATCACAATTGTGACACCCCGACTAATTAAATACCGGGTAGCTACTCCATTATTAAATTAATACAAAATGCCAAGTTGGTCCAGTTAATAGCATCACTGTCGAAAACATTTTAATGATTACTAACCACCTAGTATTTAAAAAGTGAGTTGACAAATTTTAAATTAAATCTGATTAACATGCAATAAATGAAATATAGAAATGTAACACAACCATTCACGATAAAGTCCAACTATAATGAATAAACAATTAAAGATGAGTCTAGAGGAAATACTCCTCACAACAATCCCAATATGAAATGAAATAAAACAAGTCTGCATCCTGAATTAATTACAAACCAAAGTCTGAATAACTGAAATATAAAATGAAATGTCTCTAAAAGAAATGAGCGACATGCCCTACAACTGATGAAATCTGAATAAAGAGTCAAGGCAAATGAAGCGTCTAATAGCAAGGCCCTGTAACTTTCACAACAACTACAGCTCGTCACCTGACTGGAAATACAATGCATGGTGTCCTTGTGGCTGGGCACCTAAAAATGGTTTTTACAAAAAGATAGATTTGAAAGAAAACGGGTCAGAGCCCGAATGTGGAGAGTATTTTGAAAACAGCAAGTGCTTTAATAACAATTAAAATAATGAATGCAAGATACATGTTAGGACGTGCTCTCACATGAAATACTCACCTCTCGTCTAACAGTGCACTCCTAACGTTCCTGTACCCATTCATGTGTTATTTATCTAACAAAACCATCATAAGTTCTAACCCAACTATTCGATTCACAATATGAATACCCAATGTTATTTACTTAAATAGATAACTTTACTTGAACTCGGATTCTCAATGTTAGCATTACCGTTTAGTGGAGGTTATCCCCTTATTTATCTTCTTAAGGAGTTACTATAAATGATTCTCATAAATAAACATCACAATTCCTTTTCATTCCACCGTATATTATTCACAACATAAATATACAATATAAGCACCCCGAGGCAAAGCTGCGGTGCACACATACTCTGCTATCCATCCCGGTACATCACGTACATAAGGATTACAAATTCCGAATCTCTCAGGATTTGTTAGAATAAGCACAGCACACAAAAATGGAGGCGAACATAATTCAACATATCCATGGTCACGTACATACCTACGCTCCATAGTCAGCTGGCTTAATAACTCACAATTAAGTCATTCCCTTGAACTATGTCCTCTAGGTACCAAACTAAATCCGGGAACACAAGGATTAGAAGGCCCTAAGCGAATGTAAACCTCCCGTGATAGCAAGTATGGTAGGTATGTCATACACATAAGATCATATACTAAGCATGCACACATCTTAGATATCTCAATATTAATAAAGGTATTTTTTACATCCTTATACCATTATTCCAATTGTATACATTTTTAGCGTTCCGATAATATATAATGTAGACTGTCGACACATCTCACGTCATAGATTCTTATACTTAAAACCTATCTCAAAGGGGTTATTAAGTTTCCTATTATTCCCACATACTACATCATTATTCTTAAGGTCCTTACTTCTGTCCCAAACCTCAATTCATCAATTTATTCAAAATTACTCTTTTAACCCTAATATTAACTCACTCATCGAGCTTCATTAGCTTTTAGAATAATTCCTCTATTTAAATTCTAAATAAGGTCCAAACTTCATAACCATACCTACTGGTCTTCCTTAAGTCTAAGGATATTCATAAGGTTCCAATAATATTTTCCAAGGGTTAACATCATTAAAATTTAAATAGGGGAGATTTTACTCTTTCTGGGAAGGTCGATCGATCGATGGTGGTCGATCGATCGACTGATGAATGTCGATCGATCGAACGCACCAGGTAGGCTGCGGACTGCTTCGATTTGCAGTTTTCAAATCATCTCAAAACACCATTAACAAGCATGAAACTCTAAGATAACGTTATAATATCATCATACAACCATCCTACAACAGTGTTAACGTTCTAAAACCAATAATTCATCATTCAAGGTCTTTGTTTGGATCAAATCTTCATCAAGAATTCCAGTTTTCTATTTCTTTCAAGAACATTAATAAACTTCTTCTAAAATCCATTTTTAGATCATCAATGGTTCTGTTTTGAATGCATAATTCGTCCAGAAAGTTTCTACATGCAATTCTTAACATATTTCTATTGATGTAAAAAATTAGATTACTCTAATTATTCAATCACAGATAAATAAATGAGACAAAATATTTGTAAAGTGAATCAGCCTTATATGAATGGCCTACGTCCACTGTTATGTTATTGCTGAGTGTTTGAGAATTCTCGATTACAAGTACTATCAAGAAATTCTGGTCCCCTTGAATGAGGGTGATACAAGGTATTTATAGCCCTTAGGTTGTACATGAAAGGGTGATACATTAAATGATATACACATGAAAGGGTAATTCATTTAATACTCTTCAAGCGTGTGCGTCAAGATGATTAGCATTCAATGAATAGTTGAACTGTTGATTATCTGGCAATCGTCGAGATGCAGCTCGAAGCGCCTTTAGTTTCTCGACGTTCAAGATTTCCTCGGAGAGCTGGAGTTCCTCGGAGCATTGGAGTTCCTCGGAGTGAGTCTGACTTGGTCGGGGAAGTAGATTTCCTCATTGCTATTGTGCCACGTAAATCGACACGTGTCTTCTTGTGATTCGTCTATATCAGCATACTAATTTTGGTATCAACAGAAGCCCCCAATGTTTCATATTTCGAACTTTGAGGAGTATGGAACATTATTTCTCGGTATATGGAAATATTAAAAGACCTTCCTGGGTTTTAGGAGCATTTTCTTCGTATTTGAATTTCCTTCCAAATTCGCAGAATCTGCCTTTTTGCATTTTTATAAGCGCTTCGATCTTCGTGCACTTTTTGTCCTTTTAGCCGCCGGTGGCGTAATAGCTTCCTTTTTGTAATCATTTCTCTCGCCGTTTCCCAAGACAAAGTATTTAAACTTCATAGACAATATCACCGTCTTCTACCTTTTTCCAATTTCTACTTTCGAGTTTTCCATAGTCTTTCTTTCTCTTGTGCGTTCATCCTTGTCTTCGTTCGTTGTCAACAGATCTCCATTTTTCCTGTAAGATCTTCTTCCTACTTCTTCATTTCTTTTATTCACCATGGTTTATATTATCGAATCTCTCGAGAAATTCCGTTTTGATTTTTCCATTCCATCTTGGGTAACTCTGGAGGATCTTTCTGAGCCTTTAGATTACTTTCGTTTGGCTGAGGGACACTGGTTATCCAACCTCTTTATTGTTGAATGTGGATTTTCTTTTCCACCAAACCCTTTATGCTTAGAGTTCTGTTAATATTTCGATGTTGTTCCTGCAAAAATAGCCCCCAACACATGGAGGATAGTTAATGGAGTACATAGGTTAAATCAAACTTATGGAACTCGTATAGGAATTCCAGAGATTATGTACTGTTATAGATGGGCTATTCTGGACAATGTGATGCTATTAACTGGACCAACTTGGCATTTTGTATTAATTTAATAAAGGAGTAGCTACCCGGTATTTAATTAGTCGGGGTGTCACAGGTGGTATCAGAGCATCATGTTCTAGTGTCCTTTAGGATCTGTACGGCTTATTATGTTTCCGCTGAGCTTTCTTTGATATAGAGCCCTATATTTTAGGACTGTTGTATTCTTTATGTATGCTTCACTCTTCAGCTATTTTAAGTTTATAACTGCGAACTTATAAACTTTATTCTCATTTCAGATGCCTCCACAACGTGCACAGCGAGTTCCTAGGGATGCACAGCCTGAGCCACAACCAACTCCAGTACAGGGCACCATGAATGCTGCCGAGGTTGCAGCCATTGTAGCCCAAGCGGTAAATACCGCTCTTATCGTTGTATAGGAGGCACCACCCCAGGTGCCGGTAGTCGCGCCAGTTCAGGCATATGCATTCCCGTCTGCTAGGGAACGAGTTTGAGATGCTTTCCAGAAAGCACACCCTCCGGAGTTCGCAGGTAGCTCCGATGTTGTGGTATCTAGTCAGTGGAGGAAGAACATTCAGCGGCACTTGAGGATGTATGAGTGCACCTATGTCCAGAAGAAGATACTAGCTACCTTTAAGCTAGTGGGGTTTGCACTGCAGTGGTGGGAGTCTATTACCACCATGGAGGAGAGAGATACTCTCACTATCCAGGAGTTTTGGGTGCGGTTCGACCGCAAATATTTTTCGTCAGCTGTTCATACGGAAATGAGGAGGAAGTTGATGAGCCTTAGACAAGAGGGTAAGACTGTGGCCGAGTATGAGGCCGAATTCACAAATTTGCTGAACATTGTACCAGATGCGATACCGACGGAAGAGAAGAAGATTCAGAAATTCATAGATGGATTGACTTGGAGGATCCGTCAGCATTTATTGGGGAACCTCTCGTTGGCCACTTATTCTGACGTGGTTAACGCTGCATTGCTCCATTGCCAGGACCACCGCTTTCACTTGACAGAGGGGAAGCAATCAGGAGAGTCCAGCCATCAGTGCAGGACAGGGGGAAATGGTGCCAGCGGGGCACAATCTGCTCAGGGTCAGTATAGGCAGAGTGATCAGGGTTCCCAGCAGGGGGATCATAAGAGATTCCAATCAGGGGGTTTCAGGAACGGTCAGGGAGGATTCCGGAATGGCTAGCAGGGTCACAACGGCCATCATGGCCAGCAGGGTCAAAATGGTCAACAACAGCAGTTTCACCAGGGCCAACAAGGCCAGGGCAGAAATGGTACCGGCCACCAGGGCCGAGGGCAACAGGGATAGCGAGGGGGAAACTTCCAGGGGAAGTGTTTCATTTGTGGTAAGATTGGACACAAACGTCAGGATTGTCCTGATAAGGGTAGGACCCCACTGCAGCAGCAATAGGGTGCTCGACACAAGCCACAGAGACTTATGTTTCCCGCCGCCCTCCCAGCACCACCGCAGATGGAAGCATTACCACCCATTCCAGCGGTCCCAGTTCAGCAGGGACAGCTTCAGTATGGGAGAGTGTATCAGCTTCAGCAGGCCGCAACCCCATAAAATTCGCCAGCTATTGAGGGTATGTTCTCTATTCAGGGGACTCTGGGGTGCATTTTATTTGACACGGGGGCTACACACTGTTTTATTGCTATGAGATTTGCACGCACCATTGGGTTATTAGACACCGCAGAGAGCACCGCTACTTATGTAGACTCACCGTTGAGTAGGGGTTCCATGATTTCGCTTATGTGTAGAGGTGTGGGTATAGAGATCGGGAGGTTTACTTTACCCGCCGATATGTTAGTGTTAGAGATGACCTAGTATGATGCCATTATTGGTATGGATTGGCTAGTAGCGTACCGAGCCATGATTGACTGTTTTAGTAGGAGTATTATCTTTGCCATTCCCGGGCAGGAGATGTTTTTAGTGGCGATGCCTCGTCCTGAGGGAGGATCGTCCACTCATTTGTACTACATAGATGAGGAGACCTCTAAGGAAGTGGTGATACCACTTGATTCGATTCTGGTTATTCGAGAGTTTGCCGATGTATTTCAGGATATACCTGGATTACCTATGAGTAGAGAGATAGATTTCGTGATTGATTTGACGCCGGGCACTCGGCCTATTGCCCACGCACCTTACCGTATGGCTCCAGCTGAGATGAGAGAGTTACGGGATCAGATTGAGCAGTTGTTGGGTCAGGGGTTTATACGGAGGAGTACTTCGTCGTGGGGTGCCCCTGTGTTGTTCGTTAAGAAGAGAGATGGATCGTTGAGATTGTGTGTGGATTATCGGGAGTTGAATAAGGTCATGATACGAAATAAGTATTCGTTGCCCCGAATCGATGACTTATTCGACCAGTTGAGAGGATCTACTTTCTTCTCGAAGATTGATTTGCGATCTGGTTACCATCAGTTGCGTATCAGGGAGGAGGACATCTCGAAGACTGCTTTCTTAACGAGATATGGTTCCTACAATTTTCGGGTTATGCCTTTTGGTTTGACCAACGCTCCAGTCGTGTTTATGGACTTGATGAATAGGATATTCAGAGAGTTACTAGATCAGTTCGTCATTGTATTCATTGATGATATTCTGAATTACTCCCAGATAGAGGAGGAGCACGCCGAGCATTTGAGGCAAGTTTTGCAGACGCTACGTCAGAACGAGCTGTATGCAAAATATGAGAAGTACGGGTTTTGGCTGAAGGAGGTCCAGTTTTTGGGACACATTATTTCCGACCGGGGAATATCTATTGATCCGGGGAAGGTATCCGCGGTGAGGGAGTGGGGACAGACCACGACACCAACGGAGATCCGTAGTTTCTTGGGACTAGCAGGTCCTTTGAGACATCTGACTCGTAAAGGTGTGCCGTTCATCTGGAGTGATGCCTGTCAGTTGGCATTCGATGAGTTGAAGGATAGGTTGACCTCAGCACCTGTGTTAGCATTGCTGAGACCGGGAGTTGAATATCTAGTCTACACCGATGCGTCCTTACAAGGACTTGGAGGTGTATTGCAGCAGGAGAGTCAGTCCATAGCTTATGCTTCCCGTAAGCTTAAGCCTCACGAGAAGAATTACCCAACTCATGACTTGGAGTTGGCGGCAGTTGTATTTGCCCTTCGGATTTGGAGACATTATCTTTTGGGGGAGAAGTTTCGATTTTTCACAGACCACAAGTCCCTACAGTACCTATTCACGCAGAAGGAGATGAATATGAGGCAGCGAAGGTGGCTTGAGTTTGTGAAGGACTATCAGTTTGATATCCAATATCACCCGGGGAAGGCTAACATGTGTGACACCCCGACTAATTAAATACCAGGTAGCTACTCCTTTATTAAATTAAATCAAAATGCCAAGTTGGCTCAGTTAATAGCATCACTTTCGTAAACATTTTATTATTACTAACCACCTAGTATTTAAATAGTAAGTTGCCAAATTTTTAATTAAAGTCTGATTAACATGCAGTAAAAGATTTAAAGCAAGAATAATATCACCATTCCCCATAACGAAATAATAAAATAACCATCACAAGATATAAATAAATTCGGAGAAAAAACTCCTCACAACAAATCCCACAACTAAAATAAGTAACGAAATACTGAATATTGAATTAATACATGCCAAAGTCTGAAAAACTGAAATGGAAATGTATCTCTAATGGAACTGGGCAACATGCCCTAAAACTGAGGAACACTGAATATGGAATCCAAATGATAGAAGCGTCTAAAAGAAAATCCCTGTAGCTTCCAAAAACAGCTACAGCTCGTCACCTGAATGAGTATCCTATGCATGGTGTCCTTGTGGCTGGGCACCTAAAAATGGTTTTACAAAAATAGATTTGAAAGCAAACGGGTCAGAGCCCGAATGTGGAGATATTTTAAAAACCTGCAAGTCCTTTAAAAACATTTAAAACATTAAATGCAAAGTACATGTTAGGACGTGCACTCATATGAAATTCTCACCTCTCGTCTAACTGTGCACTCCTAACGTAAGTACCCATCTAAAATGACACAAACCACTAGCTAAGTGACATCATAACTAGCTAGACTGTCATGAGTTCTACCCTTATTACTCGGTTCCCATTAACATTATAACGCTCGCAATTAAATAGGGGCTTAACGTAAATTCAGGTTCTCACATACAAGTAATACAACTCATTATAGATCATCCCTTTTGTTATTCCATAGTTATACACACAATTCCATATGAAAGTTCCCAGTTTATTAAGTGTATATTTTCCACAATATAAATATACAATATAAGCACCCCGAGACTAAGCTGCGGTGCACACATACTCTGCTATCCATCCCGGTACATCACGTACATAAGGATTACATATTCCGAATCACCCAGGAATAGTTCAGAGATAACAACATCACAAATAATGGAGGCGAACACAGTCACATCACATGGGTCACGCACATACCTGCGCTCCCACGATCAATAGACTTATTAACATCCCAATAAGTCCTTCTCTGACCTATGTTCATCGAGGTAACCAGTCTAAATCCGGGCAACACAAGGATTAGAGGGCCCTAAGCGAACGGAAACCTCCCGTGATAGCAAGTATGGTAGGTATGTCATACACACAAATCATATATTAATACTAAGTAAACACGCATCTTAGTAATCACCGTAGTTTAATTGTAGTACTTATCGCATTCTCGTACCAACTTAATGTATATACACTTATATAATCCCGGTCCATATTTATACGCGCCATAATTTATTCTCACGTCATAGTAGGCACTCACGTCTCCGCTCATAATGTCTATTTGATTCGTTCCACAATTATATAATTTACTCCTCATTATATCCCAAATGTCCCAAGTATACTAATACACCATCAAAGGAATGTTATCTCTATCCTCGAACAAGTTTACGGGACTCCCAAAATCAAAACAGGCCAAAAAGCCTAATCTGCCAGTTCGTTAGAAGTCTCGTTCGAACGAACTGGGATATCTAACGAGATCTCGTTCGAACGAGATCATCGAACGAACATCCCTCTCGTTAGAACCCCAAACTGTCAACTCGTTAGAATCTCGTTCGAACTAGCTCGTTCGAACGACCTGGGTAGGTCTTCTAACGAGTGACCAGATTTAAACCCAGAAATCCTATCTCGTTTTTCACCAATTTCTACACCTCATATCTCAACCAAAATTCGTCCCAACAATGTTTAAAGGTCTCTAATCAATCCTAAACATATTGAAATCACATACTAACGTGTTTTAAGGAATTAATTCATCCTCAACATCATTAAATCATCAAGTCTCATCATTTTTCCCCAAATTCTCAAGAACCTAAACCCTAGAATTTTAAATCTTCCATTCCCAAAAATAGATCCGTTTTTGTATCACATAAATTAGTAATTCTCTTAATTAGATCTTCCAATAAAATTTCTACATGCAAACCTATCTCCAAAATTAAACTAACAACTCCAATTATATGGGTTTTTATTTATCTCTCAATTAAATATGATTATGGAATTGTCTAAGCATGGAAGAAGCATTTACTGCATAAAAATGTAAATTAAACCACTTGCCTTGATTCAATCTCTGATTTTGATGACGATTTGAAGAACTTCTCTCTCTCTTTCTGCATAATTATTTCTATCTCTCTCTCTCCAAGCTTTCTTCTCCAATGGCTATGGTGGCTAGGATTTGCTTTGGGAAATATTAGGAAACCTAATTCTAATAACCTACGTAGCCTTCTAGGTTAATATGGGTTGTTAATGGATTAAGTGGGTCAAATCCCAATCAGATAAAAACTCTTAATTTTCGTCACTATTAATTCCCAAAAATACAAAATTACCAAAATATCCTTTACGTTGCCGGTATGGCCTAAAAATACTCCGGGACCCAAACTAAACCCCCGGCTAGTGTGTTTTTACTATCTCGACCCTTCCGGACGCGTTGGCGCACTCAAAATGACCATACGGTTAATAGAATTTAAATTTCACTTTTAGAATCAAAATAATTATATCCTGACGCGACTGTCTCACGCGTTCCAATAAAATGTCCAAATTTCCGTATATCAATCTCACGACAATTTCATAATTCAACATTCATATATCATCATATATACTCAATATAGTCAAATACCAACTCACATCTCGCTAGTATTTTATCCGGATTAATTTCCAATTAATTCTCACTTAATAAATAAATCCCAAAAATAAATATCGCCAAAAATACGGGGTATTACATACTTCCCCCCTAATAACAGAATTTCGTCCCGAAATTTGGAACTAGAAAGTACCTAATAAAAACAACTCTGGATAACGTTCGCGCATCTCATCCTCGTGTTCCCATGTGGACTCCTCAACATTGTGATGTCGCCACTGAACACGCAATAACGGAACTATCTTCGATCGTAGCTTCCTCTCACTTCGATCCAAAATAGCAATCGGCCCCTCCTCGTAGGAGCTATCAGGATGTAGATCAATCTCCTCCAAAGCGATGTGAGAATGAGCCAAATCGTCCCTGAGATATTTCCTTAGCGAGGAAATATGAAACACATTGTGAATCCGATGCAAATGCTCCGGTAATCTGAGTCTATACGCAACTGGTCCAATCCGCTCAATAATAGGAAATGGTCCCACATATCTCGGTGCCAACTTCCCTTTCTTCCCGAAATGCATAATCCCCTTCATAGGAGATACTTTGAGCAAAACCTGGTCCCCCACTTGGAACTCCCTGAAAGATCTGTTCGCATCAGCATAACTCTTCTGCCGGTCTTGAGCTACCCGAATGCGACTCCGAATCAACTCAATCCTTGCCGAAGTATCCTGAATCACTTCCGGCCCAAGTAGTTTGTTGTCCCCCACCTCTAACCAACATGCTGGGGAACGACAAGGTCTACCGTACAACGCCTCAAACGGAGTCATGCCAATAGTGAACTGATAGGAGTTGTTGTAAGCAAACTCCACCAGTGGAAGTTACTGCTCCCATCCACCCCCAAAGTCAATAATGCACATGCGTAGCATGTACTCCAACATCTGATTTGTGCGCTCGGTCTGCCCATCGGTCTGCGGATGATAAACCGTACTCAACCACAATTCCGTGCCCATGGCCTCCTAGAAACTCTCCCAAAACCGCGATACAAATATCTTGTCTCTGTCAGACACGATATTTAGGGGCACACAGTGAAGTCTCACAATCTCTGAAATGAAGAGCTGGGCATACTGTCCCGTAGTGTAGTCAGTCCTTACGGGTAAAAAGTGAGCTACTTTGGAAAATCTGTCCATAATTACCCAAATGGAGTCGTGACCCCTCTGCGACATTGGCAACCCCGTGATAAAATCCATGGATATGCTCTCCCACATCCACATCGGGACCTCCAATGGCTGTAGAAGTCCTGACGGTCTCTGATGATCCACTTTTACTAGCTGACAAGTGGCGCATTTCGAAACAAACTCAACAATATCTCTTTTCATACTGCTCCACCAATACTGTCGTCTCATGTCTTGGTACATTTTGTCCCCTCTGGGATGCACCGTGAACCGTGATCCGAGCGACTCTGCCATCACCTCGTGTCGTAATTCCTCCCCTTCCGAAACCACCAATCTCCCATTGAAGCCTAATCCCCCGTCTGAGCTAACGGTATAGGACTCGGCTCCCTCTCCTAGTAATCGAACTATCTGCTCCTGATAGAATGAGTCATTAGCCTGTGCCCGTACTACCTTCGTGACAATCTACGGTGTAACGGTCATCACAGACATGAAACATCGGGCCACTGCATCCTGGTGTCCCAACTCCTTCCACTTTGCCTTCCACACCTCTGCCACCTCATCTGCTGGCCTACGGCTCAATGCGTCTGCTACCACGTTAGCCTTACCCGGGTGGTACTGGATATCAAACTGGTAGTCTTTCACAAACTCAAGCCACCTCCTTTGTCGCATGTTCAACTCCTTTTGCGTGAACAGGTACTGTAGGGACTTGTGGTCCGTGAACAATTGGAACTTCTCCCCCAAAAGATAGTGCCTCCAAATTCGTAGGTCAAATACCACCGCCACCAATTCCAAATCATGCGTGGGGTAATTCTTCTCGTGAGGCTTAAGCTTACGGGAAGCATAAGCTATGGCCTATCTCTCCTGTTGCAATACACCTCCAAGTCCTTGCAAAGACGCATCAGTGTAAACCAAATACTCAACTCCCTGTCTCAGCAATGCTAACACAGGTGCTGAGGTCAATTTATCCTTCAATTCATCGAATGCCAACTGACAGGCATCACTCTAGATGAATGGCACACCCTTACGAGTCAGATGTGTCAAAGGACCCGCTATCTTCGAGAAACCCCGAATAAACCTCCTGTAGTATCCTGCTAGACCCAAGAAACTACGAATTTCCATCGGTGTCGTGGGCTGTCCCCACTCCCTCACCGCGGATACCTTCCCTGGATCAACAGATATCCCCCGGTCGGAAATAATGTGTCCCAAAAACTGGACCTCTTTCAGCCAAAACCCACACTTCTCAAACTTTGCATACAGTTCATTCTGACGTAGTGTCTGCAAAACTTATCTCAAATGTTCGGCGTGCTCCTCCTCTGTCTGGGAGTAAACCAGAATATCATCGATGAAGACAATGACAAACTGATCTAAGAAATCCCTGAACACTCTGTTCATCAAGTCCATAAACACTGCTGGAGCGTTGGTCAAACCAAAAGGCATAACCCGAAACTCGTAAGAACCATATCTCGACAAGAACGCAGTCTTCGAGACATCCTCCTCCCTGATACGCAACTGATGGTATCCCGATCTCAAATCAATCTTCGAGAAGAAAGAAGCTCCTCTCAACTGGTCGAATAAGTCATCGATTCGAGGCAACGAATACTTATTCCGTATCGTGACCTTATTCAACTCTCGGTAGTCCACACACAATCTTAGTGAACTGTACCTCTTCTTCACAAACAAAACTGGAACGCCCCAAGGTGAGGTACTCCTGCGAATAAAGCCCTGACCTAACAGCTGCTCTATCTGATCTCGTAGCTCCCTCATCTCAGCTGGAGCCATACGGTACGGTGCGCGTGCTATAGGTCTCGTACCTGGTAATAAGTCTATAAAAAATTCTATCTCTCGACTGGGGGGTAGGCCTGGTATCTCCTGAAATACATCAGAATACTCCCTGACAACTGGGATCGAGTCTAAAGGAATCACAACCTCCTTAGAGGTATCCTCCTCTAGGTAATACAAATGAGCGGTCGAGCCTCCCTCTGGGCGAGGCATCGCCACTACAAACATCTCTTGCCCCGGAATGGCAAAAATAATGCTCCCATCGAAGCAGTCAATCATGGCTCTATAATCAGCGAGCCAATCCATACCGATAATCACATCGTGAACATGCATATCTAATACCAACATGTCTGCAGATAATACCAAACCACCAATCTCTACCCCCACTCCCCGGCATATAAAGAATATAAGTGACCCATTCCCCAATGGTGAGTCGACACACGTCACTGTGCTCTCTGCCGTAGCTAACAACCCTAAGGCTTTCGCGAAATGTGTAGCTATAAAACAATGTGTAGCCCCCGTATCAAACAATACCCGACCCATAGTGCCATGGATAGGAAACGTACCCTCAATCGCGGGCGGTGCCTGTGGAACTGCTACCTGGTGGACGTTATAGACACGTCCATACTGTAGTTGCCCCTGCTGAGCTGGGACTGCTGGAATGGGTGGCAATACTACCATCTGTGGTGGTGCGGGGAGAGCGGCGGGAAACATAGACCTCTGCGGCTCCTGGCGAGCACCCTGCTGCTGCTGTTGTGGGGCCCTGCCCCTATCAGGACAATCCTGTCGTTTATGGCCAGTCTTGCCACAAACAAAACACTTCCCTGGGAAGTTCCCTCCTCTCTGCCCATGCAGTCCCCGACCCTGATGGTCGTTACCGTTCCTCCCTTGGCCCTGCTGGCCCTGCTAAAACTGCTGCCCATTCTGCCCCTGTTGTCCCTGATGGCCGTTTGGACCCTGATGGCCCTGATGGAAACCTCCCTGTCCGTGCCTATAATTCCCTGATATGAACCTCTTCTGATCCCCCTGCTGGGAACCCTGCTCACCCTGTCTCTGCCCCTGAACAGATTGTGCCCCACTAGCACCATGTCCTCCAGTCCTGCCCTGATGGCTAGACTCTCCCGATCTCTTGCCCTCACCCATATGAAAGCGGTGATCCTGACAGTGTAACAAAGCAGCGTTAGCCACATCAGAATAAGTGGCCAATGAAAGGTTCCCTAACAGATGCTGACGGATCCTCCATGTCAACCCGTCGGTGAATTTCTCAATCTTCTTCTTTTCTGTCGGTATCTCATCCGGAATGATATTCAACAGATTCGTGAACTCGGCCTCATACTCGGCCACGGTCTTACCCTCTTGCTTCAAATTCGTCAGTTTCCTCCTCATTTCCGTATGAACAGCTGACGGAAAGTACTTGTGGTCGAACCTCACCCAAAAGTCCTGAATAGTGAGAGTATCCCTCTCCTCCACGGTGGTAATGGACTCCCACCACTGCAGTGCAGATCCAACTAGCTTTAAAGTAGCTAGAACCTGCTTTTGAACGTTCGTGCACTCATATATCCTCAAGTGCCTCTGTATATCCTTCCTCCACTGGCTCGAGACTACCACATCTTAGCTACCTGCAAACTCTGGCGGATGCGCTTTCTGAAAAGCGTCACGTACACGTTCCCAAGCAGAAGGGAATGCATTTGCCTGTACTGGCGCGGCAACCGGCGCCTAAGGTGGTGCCTGCTGAACTACGGCAATTGCGGCATTTACCGCTTGGGCTACAATGACTGCAACCTCAGCGGCGTTCATCATGCCCTGAACTGGAACGGGCTGGGTTTCGGGCGTTACATCCCTGGGAACTCGTCGTGCACGTCGTGGAGGCATCTGAAATAAGAATAAAGTTTATAAGTTCACTGTTTATAAACTTAAAATAGCTGAAGAACGAAGCATACACAAAAAGAGTACAACAGTCCAAATATATAGGGCTCTATATCAAAGAAAACTTAGCGGAAACATAATAGCCGTACAGATCCTAAAGGACACTAGAACCTGATGCTTTGATACCACCTGTGACACCCCGACTAATTAAATACCGGGTAGCTACTCCTTTATTAAATTAAATCAAAATGCCAAGTTAGCTCAGTTAATAGCATCACTGTCGTAAACATTTTATTATTACTAACCACCTAGTATTTAAAAAGTAAGTTGTCAAATTTTTAATTAAAGTCTGATTAACATGCAGTAAAAGATTTAAAGCAAGAATAATATCACCATTCCCCATAACGAAATAATAAAATAACCATCACAAGATATAAATAAATCCGGAGGAAAAACTCCTCACAACAAATCCCACAACTGAAATAAGTAACGAAATACTGAATACTGAATTAATACATGCCAAAGTCTGAAAAACTGAAATGGAAATGTATCTCTAATGGAACTGGGCAACAAGCCCTAAAACTGAGGAACACTGAATATGGAATCCAAATGATAGAAGCGTCTAAAAGAAAATCCCTGTAGCTTCCACAAACAGCTACAGATCGTCACCTGAATGAGTATCCTATGCATGGTGTCCTTGTGGCTGGGCACCTAAAAATGGTTTTACAAAAATAGATTTGAAAGCAAACGGGTCAGAGCCCGAATGTGTAGATATTTTAAAAACCTGCAAGTTCTTTAAAAACATTTAAAACATTAAATGCAAAGTACATGTTAGGACGTGCACTCACATGAAATTCTCAACTCTCGTCTAACTGTGCACTCCTAACGTAAGTACCCATCTAAAATGACACAAACCACTAGCTAAGTGACATCATAACTAGCTAGACTGTCATAGGTTCTACCCTTATTACTCGGTTCCCATTAACATTATAATGCTCGCAATTAAATAGGGGCTTAACGTAAATTCAGGTTCTCACATACAAGTAATACAACTCATTATAGATCATCCCTTTGGTTATTCCATAGTTATACACACAATTCCATATGAAAGTTCCCAGATTATTAAGTGTATATTTTCCACAATATAAATATACAATATAAGCACCCCGAGACTAAGCTGCGGTGCACACATACTCTGCTGTCCATCCCGGTACATCACGTACATAAGGATTACATATTCTGAATATCTCAGGAATATTTCACAGATAACAACATCACAAATAATGGAGGCGAACACAGTCACATCACATGGATCACGCACATACCTGCGCTCCCACGATCAGCAGACTTATTAACATCCCAATAAGTCCTTCTCTGACCTATGTTCATCGAGGTAACCAGTCTAAATCCGGGCAACACAAGGATTAGAGGGCCCTAAGCGAACGCAAACCTCCCGTGATATCAAGTATGGTAGGTATGTCATACACACAAATCATATATCAATACTAAGTAAACACGTATATTAGTAATCACTGTAGTTTAATTGTAGTACTTATCGCATTCTCATACCAACTTAATGTATATACACTTATATAATCCCGGTCCATATTTATACGCGCCATAATTTATTCTAACGTCGTAGTAGGCACTCACGTCTCAACTCATAATGTCTATTTGATTCGTTCCACAATTATATAATTTACTCCTCATTATATCCCAAATGTCCCAAGTATACTAATACACCATCAAAGGAATGTTATCTCTATCCTCGAACAAGTTTACGGGACTCCCAAAATCAAAACAGTCCAAAAAGGCCTAATCTGCCAGCTCGTTAGAAGTCTCGTTCGAACGAGGCTGTTCGAACGAGAGTTCGTTCAAACGAACTGGGCTATCTAACGAGATCTTGTTCGAACGAGATCATCGAACGAACATCCCTCTCGTTAGAACCCCAAACTGTCAACTCGTTAGAATCTCATTCAAACGAGCTCGTTCGAACGACCTGGGTAGGTCTTCTAACGAGTGACCAAATTCAAACCCAGAAATCCTATCTCATTTTTCACCAATTTCTACACCTCAAATCTCAACCAAAATTCGTCCCAACAATGTTTAAAGGTCTCTAATCAATCCTAAACATATTGAAATCACATACTAACGTGTTTTAAGGAATTAATTCATCCTCAACATCATTAAATCATCAAGTCTCATCATTTTTCCCCAAATTCTCAAGAACATAAACCCTAGAATTTTAAATCTTCCATTCCCAGAAATAGATCCATTTTTGTATCACATAAATTAGTAATTCTCTTAATTCGATCTGCCAATATCATTTCTACATGCAAACCTATCTCCAAAATTAAACTAACAACTCCAATTATATGGGTTTTTATTTATCTCTCAATCAAATATGATTATGGAATTGTCTAAGCATGGAAGAAGCATTTACTGCATAAAAATGTAAATTAAACCACTTGCCTTGATTCAATCTCTGATTTTGATGATGATTTGAAGAAGTTCTCTCTCTCTCTTTCTGCATAATTCCCTTTTATCTCTCTCTCTCCAAGCTTTCTTCTCCAATGGCTATGGTGGCTAGGGTTTGCTTTGGGAAATATTAGGAAACCTAATTCTAATAACCTACGTAGCCTTCTAGGTTAATATGGGTTGTTAATGGGTTAAGTGGGTCAATTCCCAGTCAGATAAAAACTCTTAATTTTCGTCACTTTTAATTCCCAAAAATACAAAATTACCAAAATACCCTTTACGTTGTCGGTATGGCCTAAAAATACTCCGGGACCCAAACTAAACCCCCGGCTAGTGTTTTTTGACTCTCTCGACCATTCCGGACGCGTTGGCGCACTCAAAACAACCATACGGTTAATAGAATTTAAATTCCACTTTTACAATCAAAATAATTATATCCTGACGCGACTGTCTCACGCGTCCCAATAAAATGTCCAAATTGCCGTATATCAATCTCACGATAATTTCATAATTCAACATTCATATATCATCATATATACTCAATATTGTCAAATACCAACTCACATCTTGCTAGTATTTTATCCGGATTAATTCCCAATTAATTCTCATTTAATTAATTAATCCCAAAAATAGATATCGCCAAAAATACGGGGTATTACAACATGGTAGCAGATGCGTTGAGTCGTAGGCTAGTAGATGAGGTGGCAAGGGTGTGGAAGGCAAAGTGGAAGGAGTTGGGACACCAGGATGCAGTGGCCCGATCATTCATGTCAGTGATGACTATTACACCGCTGATTGTCACGAAAGTAGTAAAGGCACAAACAGATGACTCGTTCTGTCAGGAGCAGATAGTTCGACTATTAATAGAGGGAGCCGAGTCCTATACCGTTAGCTCAAACGGGGGATTACACTTCAATGGGAGACTGGTAGTTCCGGAAGGGGAGTAATTGCGACACGAGGTGATGGCAGCGTCGCACGGCTCATGGTTCATGGTACATCCCGATGGGGACAAAATGTACCAGGACATGAGACGACAGTATTGGTGGAGCGGGATTAAGAGAGATATTACTGTGTTTGTTTCTAAATGCGCCACTTGTCAGCTAGTAAAAGTGGATCATCAGAGACCGTCAGGACTTCTACAGCCATTGGAGGTCCCGATGTGGATGTGGGAGAGCATATCCATGGACTTTATCACGGGGTTACCTACGTCACAGAGGGGTCACGACTCCATTTGGGTAATTATGGATAGGTTAACCAAAGTCGCTCATTTTCTACCCGTAAGGACAGACTACACTACGGGACAGTATGCCCAGCTCTTTATTGCAGAGATAGTGAGACTTCACGGTGTACCCCTAAATATCGTGTATGATAGAGACAAGATATTCGTTTCACGGTTTTGGGAAAGTTTTCAGGAGGCCATGGGTACGGAATTGCGGTTGAGTACGGCGTATCACCAGCAGACCGATGGGCAGACCGAGCGTACAAACTAGATTTTGGAGGACATGCTACGTATGTGCATCATTGACTTTGGGGGTGGATGGGAGAAGTATCTTCCACTGGTGGAGTTCTCTTACAATAACTCCTACCAGTTCACCATTGGCATGGCTCCATTTGAGGCATTGTACGGTGGACCTTGTCATTCCCCAGCATGTTGGTTGGAGGTGGGGAACAACAAACTACTTGGGCCGGAAGTGATTCAGGATACTTCGGCGAGGATAGAATTAATACGGAGTCGCATTCGGGTAGCTCAGGATCGGAAGAAGAGCTATGCTGATGCGAAGAGGTTCTTCAGGGAGTTCCAAGTGGGGGACCAGGTTTTGCTCAGAGTATCTCCTATGAAGGGGATTATGTGTTTCGGGAAAAAAGGGAAGTTGGAACCGAGATATGTGGGATCGTTTCCTATTATTGAGCGGATTGGATCGGTTGCGTATAGACTTGGGTTACCGGAGCATTTGCATCGGATTCACGATGTATTTCATATTTCCTCGCTAAGGAAATATCTTAGAGACGATTTGGCTCATTCTCATATTTCTTTGGAGGACATCGATATCCATCCTGATAGCTCCTACGAGGAGGGGCCGATTACTATTTTAGACCGAAGTGAGCGGAAACTGCGGTCAAAGATAGTTCCGTTAGTACGTGTTCAGTGGCGACATCATAATGTCGAGGAGTCCACATAGGAGTGCGAGGATGAGATGCGCGAATGTTATCCAGAGTTGTTCTTACCAGTTACTTTCTAGTTCCGAATTTCGGGACGAAATTCTGTTATTAGGGGGGAAGTATGTAATACCCCGTATTTTTGGTGATATTTATTTATGGGATTAATTGAATTAAGTGTATTAATTGGAAATTAATCCGGATTAAAACATTAACGAGATGTGAGTTAGTATTTGATTATAATGTGTATATATGGCAATATACGAATATTGTAACTATTGAAATTGTCGCGAGATTGAATACGACAATTTGGGAAATTTTGTTGAGACGTGTGTGACAGTCGCGTCAGGAAAGTAATTATTTAATTAAAAAGTGAATTTTATTTCTATTAACCGTATGGTCATTTTGAGTGCGCCAACGTGTCCGGAAGGGTCGAAATAGTCAGAAAACACTAGCCGGGGGTTAAGTTTGGGTCCCGGGGGATTATTGGGCCATACCGGTAACTTAAAAGGGCATTTTGGTAATTTCGGAAATTTGGGAATTAAAACCCACGAAAATTAGAAATAAAAATCTGGCTTATTCTCTATCCACTAAACCCACTAACTACACTAAGGGACTTAATGGGCTACGGGAGAAGTTAAGAAATAGTTCTAACTTGCCAAAAACCAACCCCCACCTCCATTGTCATCATCCTTAGAGAAGAACTTGTATAGAGAGAGAGAGAAGAGAATTCTGCAGAGAGAGAGAGAGAGAACAACTCATCCTTCAAGATTCAACATCAAATTCAGAGAAAGATTAGAGGCAAGTGGTTTAATTATAATTGATTCAATGCTATGCTTTTCCATGTTTAGGATAATCATCAAATTTATCTTGGAAGATTGATTAGACCCATGAATTTGAGAATTAAAACTATGAACTATGTTAGGAATTGCGTGTAGAAACTTTTTGTATGAATTATGCATTCAAAACAGAACCATTGATGATCTAAAAACGGATTTTAGAAGAAGTTTATTAATGTTCTTGAAAGAAATAGAAAACTGGAATTCTTGATGAAGATTTCATCCAAACAAAGCCCTTGAATGATGAATTATTTGTTTTAGAATGTTAACACTGTTGTAGGATGGTTGTATGATGATATTATAACGTTATCTTAGAGTTTTATGCTTGTTAATGGTGTTTTGAGATGATTTGAAAACTGCAAATCGAAGCAGTCCGTAGCCTACCTGGTGCGTTCGATTGATTGACATTCATCAGTCGATCGATCGATCACCATCGATCGATCGAAGGTCAAGGTCGATCGATCGACCTTCCCAGAAAGAGTAAAATTTCCCCTAGTTAAATTTTAATGATGTTAACCCTTGGAAAATATTATTGGAGACCTTATGAATATCCTTAGACTTAAGGAAGACCAGTAGGTATGGTTATGCAGTTTGGACCTTATTTAGAATTTAAATAGAGGAATTATTCTAAAAGTTAATGAAGCTCGATGAGTGAGTTAATATTAGGGTTAAAAGAGTAATTTTGAATAAATTGATGAATTGAGGTTTGGGACAGAAGTAAGGACCTTAAGAATAATGATGTAATATGTGAGAATAATAGGAAACTTAATAACCCCTTTGAGATAGGTTTTAAGTATAAGAATCTATGACGTGAGATGTGTCGACAGTCTACATTATATATTATCGGAAGGCTAAAAATGTATACAATTGGAATAATGGTATAAGGATGTAGAAAATACCTTTATTAATATTGAGATATCTAAGATGTGTGCATGCTTAGTATATGATCTTATGTGTATGACATACCTACCATACTTGCTATCACGGGAGGTTTACGTTCGCTTAGGGCCTTCTAATCCTTGTGTGCCCGGATTTAGTTTGGTGCCTAGAGGACATAGTTCAAGGGAATGACTTAATTGTGAGTTATTAAGCCAGCTGACTATGGAGCGTAGGTATGTACGTGACCATGGATATCTTGAATTATGTTCGCCTCCATTTTTGTGTGTTGTGCTTATTCAAACAATTCCTGAGAGATTCGGAATTTGTAATCCTTATGTACGTGATGTACCGGGATGGATAGCAGAGTATGTGTGCACCGTAGCTTAGCCTCGGGGTGCTTATATTGTATATTTATGTTGTGAATAATATACGGTGGAATGAAATGGAATTGTGATGTTTATTTATGAGAATCATTTATAGTAACTCCTTGAGAAGATAATAAGGGGATAACCTCCAGTAAACGGTAATGCTAACAATTGAGAATCCGAGTTCAAGTAAAGTTATCTATTTAAGTAAATAGCATTGGGTATTCATATTGTGAATCGAATAGTTGGGTTAGAACTGATGATGGTTTAGTTAGATAAATAACACATGAATGGGTACGGGAACGTTAGGAGTGCATTGTTAGACGAGAGGTGAGTATTTCATGTGAGAGCACATCCTAACATGTATCTTGGATTCATTGTTTTAATTGTTATTAAAGCACTTGATGTTTTTAAAATACTCTCCACATTCGGGCTCTGACCCGTTTGCTTTCAAATCTATCTTTTTGTAAAAACCATTTTTAGGTGCCCAGCCACAAGCACACCATGCATAGTATTTCCAGTCAGGTGACGAGCTGTAGCTGTTGTGGAAGTTATAGGGCCTTGCTATTAGACGCTTCATTTGCCTTGATTCTATATTCAGATTTCATCAGTTGTAGGGCATGTCGCCCATTTCTTTTATAGACATTTCATTTTATATTTCAGTTATTCAGACTTTGGTTTGTAATTAATTCAGTATGCAGACTTGTTTTATTTCCTTTCATATTGTGATTGTTGTGAGGAGTATTTCCTCTAGACTCATCTTTAATTGTTGATTCATTATAGTTGGACTTTATCGTGAATGGTTGTGTTACATTTCTATATTTCATTTATTACATGTTAATCAGATTTAATTTAAAATTTATCAACTCACTTTTTAAATACTAGGTGGTTAGTAATCATTAAAATGTTTTCGACAATGATGCTATTAACTGGACCAACTTGGCATTTTGTATTAATTTAATAAAGGAGTAGCTACCCCGTATTTAATTAGCCGGGGTGTCACAACAATGTCCTCCCACATTCGAGAATTATTCAAATCCTCAAACTCGAACCGCCACCCCCTACTCCCTCTCTAACCGACAAATGATTAACTCGTAACACCCCACACCCCTTGAAAGTATAGGAAGTTGTTTCACTAGTCATCACGACAACCTTTTTACTATTAATTGGCTCTGATGCCACACCCTTATTAGTTTTACCCTCCCCCTTACGAACCATCCACGATAAATTTTTATTGACACCCTCCTTTCTCGAAGCCAAAACTTTTTTACCACTTTTCCTCGAGCCCCTAAGAGACTTTATATTTTTAAGTCCTAACATGGCATTCCTAAGATACAAGGTTTTATTCTTATTTAAATACATTTTTGATGACATAGAGTCCATACGAACTAAAGCCTCATTCTTATTTAACCCCTCTAAATTTAAGTCAACTGACAAAGCCCCTTCTTCAGCAAGTTACACACACGATTCGTCAATATGGAACTTCCTATTACTGACAACACTCAAGTGCTCATTCCCAACCAATTTTTCCGCCTCCTGTACAGAAATCATCTCTAGGCGATTTTCCCCATACCCATACTCTTTAATCACCTTAGTCAAATTTGTCCCTTCTAAGTCAGTATCTAGCGAGCTACATGGTACCTTGCCTATATCCGCATGCTTAACACTCATAGCTGCAGAAAAGTCTACATTGACAAACCCATTTTTCCTAACCAAGATTGCTTTACCAGCCCTAGACTTAAGTCTACTGTCCACATCAACAAACCCCTGTAAAACATGCCCATGCACTGCTGGTGCTTTCCCCTGCAACTTAACTTTTTTTTTAGAACAAACTTCCTTAAACCATGGATGTGACCTCCTTCTGACGTGAAAGGAGCAGCGCTGGGGCCAATGTCACAAGTCTCCATTCCCAGAAAACTAGCAGTCGCCCCCTCTGCCACCGTAGTCCCCGCACGCCTGACAGCTACCTTCCTACCCACCTCCCCGCTGCAAACTCCGTCACCTGCTAGCAACTGACCCAGTGTCTTAATCGGACCACCCGGCGGTCCAGTATCCCCCTCTCTAGCCACCTCTTCACGCAGCCCTTGCCCGTCTCCTTTCCCAAAGATGCTCAACTCATTTACAGAAATGGAGGAAGAGGTTTGGAGTCGCATCTTACCTTGAGTCTTACTTGGACGTGGATCAAACTTACACACTCCATCTCTAAGAGAAAAGTCATCACCAAAAAAACACTCCTGAATTTCTTCACATACAGACAAAATAAAAACCCACCCCCTACGCCTATCTTGATTTTGTACAGAATAACATTAGACTCATGAATAAGAGCTCCCGCCCACTGAGTTTCCTCTCCTGTCAACGTTGTATGGTCAACTTTGATGAAACCTCCACACTTATCACCAATGGCTCTAACAACTTCTTCCCTCCAAAGATGGAGGGGGAGACCCATCACACGGATCCACCGGTGACCCAAGGCGCGTGGGAGAGGAGAGAAACCTGATAAATGATGCCACGTTTTTAACCAAACTGGTTCTCCCTCAAACTTCCATCCATGACCCCCCAGAATTCTATCACCCTCTTCCACATAAGTAAACATAAAAGGAAATAAGTAAGAGTTGAGATATCTCACTTGAATACCTCCCACAGGTTTCCAATGAGACTCTGCCCAACGTAAGACCTTGTCCTTCCCCGAAGGAGAGCTCTCAGGACTTCCAAACTGGCCAACCAAGGCTTTTTGAAAAAACTTAACTCTTGAACTACACGAGTAATCTTCTAAAATCAGATCCGCCCCTAGCTGGAGGTCTGATGAGATGTTAATGGCCGAAAACAGCCATGGCTCCACCAAGGCTGCCTTCAAATAAGTTATGCCATCTACCACCTTCCACTTAGTCATGACCTCATTACGAGTCTTCTTACAACAAACCAAAGGTTCCAACCTCCTGAACACATGACTCACTGCTATCCACCCTTTCCCCGGGAAGCCTTTCAGTATCTGAACTTGAACCCTCGAAGAGGTCTTCCTGGCGACAATGTTGAAGTATCCTTCATTCCTTTTCCAAGAAGAGAGAGCCATGATCTTACGGCCCGCATATTTCCTCATCTGAAAAAAATGCTCGGTATACTTGGTGACCTTCCAAAGACAAGAGCTCAGCTGCAGTACCTCCCCCTTGACCAAAACTATCTCCTTGACTCCATTCTTGCCATTGGAACTCAGTCTAAACTGGTGCTCACTGCCTACTGACTCCTTGAACAGCGCGAAGCTAATACCTCTAGCATGAAAGAAGTGATTAAGAGATGCTATTGCTCATAGACCTGGCAGACGTCGGTGGATCTAAATGTCATATTTCAATGAAAAAATTAAGACTATTAATACATTTACTACGAGTTAGTACTGATCCAGTATCAAGTGTGCTTTACATGTGTTATATCATAGTGTAACTACAACACATGTAAATCACATTTGGTACTTGATCAGTAGTAACTCCCAGTGTACGTAACATTATTATAAAATTAATAAGAAGTAGTTGAAGCCATAATTTGGACATTATGTCCCTTGAAATTTTGAGGAAACATTCCTATCGCCCCCGCATTGTTCACGATATTCTCATTTATGTATGGGTTTTATTAAGGACAACGTATCTACTTTGTATTCATTGTGTGAAATCTACTTGTATTAGTAATTCAAATTCTTCTTTCATCTTGGTCATGATCTTAAGCGCCATCCTTCGTGGCTATCACTTGATTCCTAGTTTGATAGGTAATTCTCCATGAAGATTCGTTCCAGTTCTGAAAAATCATTGCCCTCCCCTTTAAAAATCTTTGTATATTAATGCACTTCCACCCAATTTTATTACGTTGTCACAATTAAAATTAATATATGTGATTCACTAAATGTTTTCTGATCTTAAATTAACTTCTAATATCGGGTTTTGTTCACTCACCTCTAACTCTTTTGCGTTCATGAGTAAGTTGTATGACTCCTCCCCATTTGACCCCTCTAGCTTCACAAGTTCATCCTCAAAGTGGTAATATGCCCCATTAATAACACGGTGATTCCTCAACTTTTCTTTCATTATTGGAACTTGAAACTTTATTTGATTGCATTTTATTCTCATTTTTCCCAGGTGGTATATCTTGCAGATGTTCTTATTGTTTCAATTATTCATATGCTTTGATTATATTTCTTGACCTTGCAGCTTCAAATATTTAAGGATTTCATATTTTATAGGGAACTTTGTGCGCGATTGGTGATATCACGTATTTATAAGTGATAATTTTATTTTGTACATTATTGCTCTATTTTAGTCTTAATCCACCTTAGATTTGATATCATTTATTACAGTGTACGGTATTACTATTGACTTTACTATTGATGTATAATTTATATATTAGTTGATATCGTTGTATCTACATTTGGAATATTATATTTGTGGCTTTTGATAACTTGTGTAGTTTATATCGAAAGAAAAAACAGTCCCGCCATGTCCCCGATAATTGGATTCTTAGGAACAATCTGACTTCTCCACGCACTTAGGAAATTGGGGGTACCACTCCTACTCTAACCACCATCACATGAACGGGCACATTTATAACTATCTGCACAATAATTATATAGGTCTAGATGGTGTATCTTTTCGTACGACCATTATTTCAGGCCTTGTGTGTGTGTTTAGGTGTTGGGGGGGGGGGGGACCAAAGGGAAGATGGACAATTTGGCACACAACATATTTAATCTTCTCCAAGCTAATATATAATTCCCCTCCATTTTACCACGTGGGGGAAGGTTAAGGATATACCAAACCATGTATCCCTTGGTGTAGTTATTTGCATGCTCTTATTTCCATTATAAAATTATCAAGGTTTTAATAATCCTCTCTAACTACTTTTGAGCCATCTGTGGGAATTGGTATTTCAAGCCATAAATCCACACCGGGACATCCAGTCCATCAATGTCCTGGTTGAGCAATGGGGAGTCCTCCAAGAGAAGCTCACACAAAATTTCTCTCAACTACAAGACAATACTGCACCAGCATTACCCTAACAAATGAGAAGGAAGGAAAAAGCTCCTCGGGAACTAATAACCTTCACCGATTAAAATGGAGAGAATCTTCCTCCCCTGTCATCATTGGATCTCTCATACACCGTTAGAGCCTGTGTCTTTCAGAGAATAAATCCATTGATCACCTCAGCCAACAGGGATTGAGTCGGTCGACCCTCTTCGTTTAGCTGTGATATCCTAGACTATAAAATTCCATTGTCCTTCAAAATTCCGAGGATAAATGTTTTTTATGGGATGTCAACCCTCGTGATCACATTGATCACTACACGGCTTACATGTATTTCATGGAAAGGCCAAACCAAACTGGATGTAGAGTCCCACTACTAAATTTGAAGCATTAACAAGGACTTGGGTCAGTTGATTACCATCCAACTTCATAACATGATTCAATGAACTCAATGACATGTTTGTAAAACGTTTCATCAGAAATCGGGTGTAAGAAGACAATTGGCTACCTCACATATGAAGAAGGACTTTATAACATTACTTGCATAATTATGTGCCCCTAACAATTGGATTATCTTCTTTCGTATTAGAGAATATGTTTTGAGTCTCTTATCCTTGAGTTCATTCCAACAAAGTGACGCATGAAGTCACATTCATAGAAAAATTTCATAAAAACTCAACCCGATATCATACATAATCACACTCGATAGAATGCCACTTAGGTTCAGGTAATGAACATAGTAGACCTTAACTTTTTTCATACTCAATATTTATTTTTCAAACTTTGAACATATGTCGTATTGAATTATAAAGCACTTCTACCTTTATTCTTAAACAAATATATTTAACTTTGTTCTTGTTAGACTTGTGTTACTATGTTAAAATTATATTTTGAGATTTGAACAAGACAAAGTATTTTCTACACTTTCAAAACCATTAGGAAGATTCTCATCCTCAAAAGTTGTACCCAAGAATATGATGGCTTCTAAAGAAAGTTCATCATAAACTTCAAAAGGGATATTTTGATTTCAAGGAAAATATTTCAAGACATTAGTCGAGACCGAAATCTTTCACGATTATGTAGTATTCTCCAACTTATGTAGACTTCGATGGAAGATATGGTGCAAAAAAGTGATAGTCAGTTAGATTGTTGTGTGATGGTAAGTCATTAGTTTCGATTTGTAAAATTCTACCATATATCATTTGTCTTTCATTTTGGTTCGGATTTTTCTTCCCGTTAGTGAGTTTTTTCCTCATAGGACTTGATGTTGTGTGGATTTTTTCTTATCTCATAATAAGCACCCACTACAAGAAAAATGAGTATTAGGGACGGTAAAAAAACGGTCCCTAAAAGTAACAAAATCGTCCCTAAAGAGTATTAGGGACGGTTTTTGCAACGGCAAAAATTCGTCCCTTATACTAGGCGTCCTAAATATTTTAGGGACGGATTTTACCATCCTGAATGTTAACTCATGAACACTCTGCATTTGGAATTGGGGACGGATTTTTCCGTCCCAAATGGTGTTCCCGCGAAAAAAAATCCCGCTCCCGCCAATAGTATTAGGGACTGATAAACCGTCCCTAATACTACTGAGATTCTGGCAACCCAATTAGGGACGGTTTCCGTCCCTAAAGGTAATTTTATTGATGCAGAAATGGGTATTAGGGTCAGTAAAAACCGTCCCAGAAGGTATTCTCAATTAATACAAATAAGTATTAGGGACGGTTTATAACCGTCGCAATTGATAAATAAAAAATGATCATAAATAGTTATATTATTATATGTTTTACGTTGCAATAATAATTGACGTCTAATTGACATTATAAATCAAATCATCTGATAAAAAAAGCAATATATCAACCACATTCATTGAAGCATGTACCCAATAACAATTTCTTCCATTGAACAACATTCAAGTCGAAATATTTAAATGAGTACAAAATCATACTAATTAATAAGATATACAATTGTGAAAAAAAAATATCAATCCTAAATTAAGATGATAAATATGGTTGTCACGCTTCGAAAACTTCTCTTAGTAAAATATGTATCTTCAACTTTTTGTACACAGCCTGCAATCAATAAATAATCATATTATCAAAATAATATTATAGTAAAATAAAATATCCAAATATATTAGTTCATCATATCAACAACTTTTTACAATTTTTAAAAAAATTTGACAGTCTTCTTTGTTTATACATGAAAACCAACCTGTTTAGTCAATAAAAAAACCACACGGCTATAAGAATCTTGCATATTAACAATTATTTACAATTTTTTTAAAAAATCGACAGAGTCTCCTTTGTTTATACATGAAAACCAACCCGTTTAATCAACACAAAAGTCCGCACGGCCATAAAAAATTGAAAAATCTCCATATCAACAATTGTCTATAATTTTAAAAAAAAATCGAGAGAGTCCCCTTTGTTTATACATGAAAACCAAAATGTTTAATTAACACAAAAGCCCACACGTCCACTAAAAAAAATTAAAACAACAATCTCACATATCAACAACAATAATAAATAAACAATCTACCTGTCGCAAACCATTGCTTTGTTCATGTGTTCAATGCGAATAAAATATAACCCTAAAATGTTATCCTGCAAAAAAATATAAGAAACAAAACAAAAAAGATATCAGTAATCAAATAATGTTTAAACCTACGAGTTACATCATAATTACTCATATATATTTTAACAACAAGATAAATCGACAATCAATTACATATAATAAAAACGCATCATAATAAATTAAATTTATTCGTTACCGTTTTTTTAAGTACTTCTCCATTATAATATACTCATGTGAAAATAAATGGAATTTTTAATGAGTTTCGTGACAATTAACGGACATAACGGCCTAAAAATAGGTTCACTAAAAATGGTATATGTGTATATCTGTGTATATAAAACAGGGACTGTTATATACACATATGTATATGTGTATATAACAGCAGCATATGTTATATAGACATATACATATGTGTATATAACAGGGCTGTTATATACACATATACATGTGTATATAAAAGGTATATACCTATTACATACACATATGTATATGTGTATATAACAGCATACACTGTTATATACACATATACACATGTGTATATAACAGGGGACTGTCATATACACATATGTATGTGTATATAACAGAAGCAACTGTTATATACACATATACATATGTGTATATAACAGAAGCAACTGTTATATACATATATACATATGTGTATATAATAGGGGACTGTTATATACACATATGTATATGTGTATATAACAGCATACACTGTTATATACACATATACATATGTTTATATAACGGGGGCCTGTTATATACACTTATGTGTATGTGTATATAATACCATACACTGTTATATACACATATACATATGTGTATATAGCAGGGGACTGTTATATACACATATGTATATGTGTATAACAGCATATGCTATTATATATACATATGCATATGTATATATAACAGTGTATACATACTAAGTATTACATATTTATATATATATATATATATATATATATATTTATGTAATATGAATATATAAATATGCATGTATAAACAGTATGACAGAAGTATATATTACATATGGCGGATCCAAAAATGTGAGTTAGAGGGGGCCAAACAATAAATATTTATTTTTGCAGGGGCCAAAAGTATAAAAATATAACTTTTTTATAAAACTTTAAAGCTATAGGGTTAAAATTTGAAATTCTTTGAAGTTTGGGGGGGCCAAGGCCCCCCCCCCCCTTGCCCCCCTTATTTTTATGCTTAAGTCCAACTTCGCGTCGTATACTAAAACGGGAAGCTCCGTGACTACGTGGTCGGTTCTTACGAGTCACATTGGTCCCGTACGAGGTGTTTGTGACTCTTACGTGACCGTTTTGTGCCTATTTTATGTTTTCACCATTCGATGGCATGTTTTTATGCTTAAGTCTAACTTTTTACAAATTTGCGTCGTATACTAAAACCAGGAGTCCCGTGACTACGCGATCGGTTCCTACGAGTCACATTAGTCCCGTGCGAGGTGTTCATGACTCTTACGAGACCGTTTTGTGGTTGCTTTATGTTTTCACCCTTCGATGGCATGTTTTTATGCTTAAGTCTATTTTTTTACAAGTTCGCATCATATACTAAAACGGGGAGCCCCGTGACTACGCGGCCGGTTCCTACGAGTCAATTTGTCCTATCGAGATGTTCGTGACTCTTACGGGACTGTTTTGTGGCTATTTTATATTTTCACCATTCGATGGCATACTTTTATGCTTAAGTCCAACTTTTTACAAATTTGCGTCATATACTAAAACCAGGATCCCCGTGACTACGCGGATGGTTCCTACGAGTCACATTGGTCCTGTGCGAGGTGTTCGTGACTCTTACGATACCGTTTTGTGGCTGTTTTACGTATTCACCCTTCGATGGCATATTTTTACGCTTAAGTCTAACTTCTTGCAAATTCGCGTCGTATACTAAAATCAGGAGTCCCGTGACTACGCGGTCGGTTCCTACGAGTCACATTGGTCCAGTGCGAGGTGTTCGTGACTCTTACGGGATCGTTTTGTGGATGCTTTTCGTTTTCACTTTCGCTGGCATGTTTTTATGCTTAAGTTTATTTTTTTGCAAATTCGCGTCATATACTAAAATCGGGAGCCCCATGACTATGCGGTCGGTTCCTACGAGTCACATTGGTCCCGTGCGAGGTGTTCGTGACTCTTACGGGACCGTTTTGTGGTTATTTTACGTATTCACCCTTTGATGGCATATTTTTATGTTTAAGTCTAAGTTTTTGCAAATTCGCGTCGTACACTAAAACCGGGAGCCCCGTGACTACGCGGTCGGTTCCTACAAGTCACATTGGTCCCATGCAAGGTGTTCATGACTCTTACGGGACCGTTTTATGGCTATTTTATGTTTTCACCATTCGATGGCATGTTTTTATGCTTATGTACTCCCCCCCCCCCCCCCTCACCACCACCACACACACAGGATGTGACAAGAAACAAATGCGTCAACTGTCTTTGTGTAATACATAAGCAGGTCTTGCTTTGCTTTGTGATTTCTGAGACATAATTGTACAATTTAGTATTCCTATCCAAAATAATATCTTTCTGATAATTGGATAACGATGAAAAATGAGGATACCTGTTCCCTACAGCTAAACATTGGAAGTACTCGAGGAATCATATGGTGGGATTGGGAATCCAGCATTTTGTATCATACAAAATAATTTGTTGGTGGTCTCTTTCAACTCTTGAATCTCTTCACGATGACGAGTCTCTCCCTCCTCAATCCTCTTTTGCAACCTTTCGATCTCTCTCTCGTAAAAGTGATAAGGCATGGACCTTACAGATGGAGGTCGAATATCAACTCCCCTACATAATGCACGTCCATGTCAGTCACGGCCAATGACATCCTTCTGCTGTTCTTCTTCTATCGCATTCAACTGTCTTTGTATACTTTCCTATAAATTAAGAAAAGAGTTTTAAACAGTGTGCAATACCATAAAATATTTATTGTAATATTTTTTACATTAGGTAACAAGGATGGACATTAAAATATAGCACCTCTATACCAGCCGCTCCATCCTCCATATTATACCTCTTATCCTTCAACCTTCGAGTCTCTCTATACACACTAAGCTTGTCGATAGGCAAGTCATCTTTTTTCATCTATTATTTTTTAAGCAAGATAAGAAAAAAAAACATATTACGTTCATAATAGTAATGATGAAATTCAACATTATCATCCTCAAACTAAAAGCATAAAAGAATATGTAAGGAATATAAAATATGATGTTAACCTTTTCTACAACTTGAGGAATTGACATCCTCCCAATCCTAGGGTGGGCACAAAGGTTTGCCCTATTTTTGGTGTTTTTGGCCGCCACTTGCTATATAAAGAGTTAAATCATGTTACAATTTTTATACATATAAACAATCAACAAAAATAAATAGAAAGTAATTCTACATATGTCATACCACCGTTTCTTTTTCACCCCAATAAGACACTAATTTATGCCATATATCGGGAATAACTTGGAGATGTACATTTTCAAGTCGAACTATGTCATTTTCATACGCCTCATAATAGTCCTTTTTTATACGATACTTAAAGTGCCTCCAATCATTGTCCAGCATTTGAAAACAAATTGGCTTAAATTCTTCAGGGGCATTTGTATTGCGCTACGAACAAAAGAACATAAATAAATTATAAATAGATCATTTGATTGACATACTAACTGAGCATTTTAAAGTATTCAAATTTATATTCGCAATGATAGAAGTACCTTCACACTATCCCAAACTATATCGAGATTTTTCTTCAATACTCTTCTCCAATCATCCACATCCAAAGGAAATAACGATCCTTGTCTAGTGAAATATCCCAACTGACTAGCAAGATTCTTCCCGTTGGGTTCGATTGGCTGGCAGTAGTTATTCCACCCAATTATGAACTTTTGACCACTATCCCATTCATTCCATGGTTTCGAAAACCCTCTACGTTTCACACTCGTAGCGGGACAATTTTTAGTTGGTAATGGTGTACCCTCAGCACTACCTGATAAAAATTCAAAAGAAATATATGACATGAATAATTATAAAAGTAAAATATTTGTAGTAGAATTTTACAATTATCTACTATATAGGTAGACACATACCTCCACCCATATTATATGAGGGTTGGAATATCATTGACTGAGATGACTATGGTTGAGACCGATGTGATCCTATAGACGTCCGAGCACATGGGAGGTCATTTCTACTTGAGAATCCGATGGCCCTCCTACTCCCACGGAATGATAAGGGCGTTTAGTTGGCATGATAGATCTGTATAAAAGACATATATGTCAAAATAAATATGAATAAATGTTATACATGAAACACAAAATGAAAACTTATAATACATCGTATTTCCTTTGATAGTATACATTTTCAATACCTTTCTATTTCTTCCAAAAAATCTGCCACATCCCTCATATTGAGCCAACCACATTTTATCCTTTCAATAATAGATGAAATTGGCCACGTGGGTGGAAGCGTACTCACAATCGCATGCACGAGAACAATTATGTAAGGACAAAAATCTCTCCTCTTTAAAATGTTGTATACTCTTTCTTTGTTATGCATATGATCTCGCATATTTAAATTTGGGATCATTTTATGTTGCTCAAATTCTATCCATAAAGGATGAAACTCTCGTTCTTCTTCCTCTAGTAGCTCTACTAATTTCTCTCCATATGTTGGATTATGTTTTGAAATATCTTTTCTTTTGCTTCATCCCAACATGGTGGTAGCGTCTGGAGTATTTTTTCAAACAAATATTGTTCTAATATTTGTTTCCCACATTTTTGCAAGTAACGACATAATTCAATTTTACGGAATCCATACAAAGTAATTGGAGTGCCCTCTTTAAAAGATGAATGTTAAAATTATTCTAATGCATTCTTAATATTATCATGAAAATTTACAAAAGACCGCATTATTTCCTGTCACGATATCAAAAAACATTTAAGCACAACATTTATAAGATAACAGTTAATATTAAAAAATAAAAGGCAACACGTGAATACGAGAACAAAGATTTAATTAAACATCCATTTCAATCATCAATTTGTAATTATGATATGTTCTCACTAACGTAATACAGAGGTAAAAATGTTCAAGCATTTCAACCACCATCCCTTCATTCCTCAATAACTTCGTCCCTTTCTTCCTCCGTGCCATCGTCATCATCAAGAACGATTATGTCAATTATGGAGCCATCTATCCCTTGCCTCGTCCAAGATACATTTTGATCTTGATCTAGTTGTTGCATGCTAAATGGATCAACTTCATGGACATCTAAGTTTTCATTGGTTAAATATCCATCAAATTTGTCTCTTGGTGTCATCGAAACAACAACATGCCAGTCTGATTCTAACGGGCCTTCCACATACCAAACTTGTTCTTCTTGAGATTCTAGGATAAAAGGTTCATCACCAACTCGGTTATCTTTGTATAACAAATAGTTGAAGTTAACGAGCGTAAAGTTAAATTCATCTAATTTTTTACCCATACGGTTATCGATCCAATCGCATTTGAATAAGACAAATTTCATGCCGTTAAGGTAACGAATCTCAATGAAGTTTAAAACTCGTCCATAGAAAGTAACATCCCCTAAAAGAGGATTTTTGTCTCTATGGATAGAATAAATCATCTGTTCAGCTTTTAGAACCACCCCACTATTTTGAGTTTTTCTTCGTTGATCAACTGCCTTTGTCCGAAATCGAAAACCAAGAACAATATAAGAGTGGAATCTAAAAGCATCCATAGAGGGCCTAAAGACAAACTCCTAATTTCGTCGAGTAGTTGGGCGTTATTTGTCAAATCCTGTTATTTGCCGAACAGAAAAGGTAATCAAAATTTTATATAGCAAATATACTAGAGCACTATTAAGACTAATAAGGAATAAACTGACTTACATGATTCTTAAACCATGGGCTGAATTTTTTGTTATGAAGGAGTTCAATATGGTGCTGTGAAAGTTGAGGATACTCTTTTGAAAGTTCCACAAGGTGTTTTCTATAAAAATGCACACATGTCAATTTCGTAATGAATGTATCAAAACCTACAATTAACAAAGTTGTGCACATTGTTAAGGCAAAAACCTAACTTACTCGATGAACGGTGCCACTGAATCAGTGTTGAAAAGAACATAACAATGAGCTTCAACCAATGTTTCATCATCAAGATGAATTTGAACTTTTTTCCCAACAGCGCGACCAGAGTCATTACCTTTGTCATCTGTTCTAATAGGTAGAATAGACTTGGTTTCCACATTATCACCCAAATACCTTGAGCAAAAGTTCATGCACTCTTCTAAAAGGGAAGACTTAGCAATTGTGGCCTCGGGATGAGCACGATTTCGCACATAGAGTTTCAATGTGTGTAGATACCTTTCCATTGGATACATCCAATGATAAAGCACTGACCCGACAATTAATAGTTCATCAGTCAAATGCATAGGCAAATGTTCCATCACATCAAAAAATCCTGGAGGGAATATCTTCTCTAGAATGCATAAAGTAAGAGCCATACGGTATTCAAATTTCTCCAAGTCAGCTAAAGTATTTACACTTGAGCATAGTATCGCAAAGCAATTACTTAATTCAATTAAATCTTTGACAACATGCTTTGGCAATACCCTACGTACAGCCGTCGGGAGTAGTTGTTGCATTAGAATGTGATTGTCATGACTCTTAAGTCCCCGAATACTTCTCTCTTGAGGGTGCACACATCGTAAAATATTCGAAGAATAACCATCTGGAACTTTGAGATTCAGTAACACTTTCAAGAATATATTTTTCTCTTTATTACTCATCGTAAACTCTGCTGGAGCCACTTCCTGTTGATTTTCTCCTCGCGGCTGAGGATGTAGCACGCGCCTAATACTCATCTCTTTGAGGTCTTTGGGGGCATTTAAAGTATCATTTGTTTTCCCTTTGATGCCCAACAATGTAAAAAGAATATTTTCACAAAAATTCTTCTCAATATGCATGACATCAAGATTATGGCGAATCAAATTATGCTCCCAATATTACAATTCAAAAAAGATACTTTTCTTCTTCCAATTCAGTCTTTTTTTTGGAATATTTCCTTTAGTTTTTTTGTAAGCTCAATTTCCTTTTGGTCTCTTATCATTCTTTTCAGCACGTCTTCTTTCTTATATTCAGTTACAACGTCGAGCTCATTTAATTATTGCAGAACTTGTGATCCAGTTAGTTTCAATGGTGGTGGCCTCATATCAACCTTGCCATTAAATGTAACTTTGTCTTTTCAAAATTTATGTCACATTGGTAAGAATCGACAATGACCCCAATAATAGTACTTACGACCATTATTCAATCGTACAGCTTGATGGTCCTTATTTCAACAAGGGCAAGAAAATTCACCTTTTGTGCTCCATCCTGATAACATCGCATAACTAGGAAAATTCCTAATTGTCCATAACAACACCGCATGTAACTGAAAAAATTGTTTCACTGATTCATCATAAGTACGTACCCCATTAGCCCATAACTCTTTCAACTCATCAATTAGTGGTTGTAAATATACATCAATTTTATCATTGAGCCATTTTGGTCCGTCAATAATAAGAGACAAAATTAAGTGGGGTTGTTTCATACACAACCATGGGAGCAAGTTTAATATCATTAGCACAATAGGCCAAGACCAAACGGATTGAATCCATCAGTTGCTAGTGCAATTCTAACATTGCGATAATCACTCGCAAAAGATGTATTTCGCTCATCAAATGTCTTCCATGCAAAGGAGTCAGCAGGATGCCTCAACACTCCATCATCGATCCGTTCATCAGCATGCCATTTCATTAGTGGAGCAGTATGCGATGACCAATACAATCGTTGTAATCTCGGTTTCAAAGGAAAATACCTTACCTTTTTCGCTGCTACTTTTGTACCCTCACCACTATCAAATTCATTTTTGAACCTAGATTCCCCACAAATTTTTCATTTCTCAAGATTCTCGCTCTCATTTCGAAAGAACATACAACTCTTAGGACATGCATCCCACGTTTCATATTTAAATCCTAAATCTTTTGTCAATTTATTAGCTTGATAGAAGGATTTTGGAATCTGGCTTTCGGGAACACCTTCTGCAAGAATAACATCAACATAGTAAAAGAACGATTTGTCCATCCATTTAGTTGTGTTCAAGTGCAATAATTCAACAACAAATGACAACTCGGTAATGTCCTTAGGACAATTCTCATACAACTCACTTTGTGCCTCTTTTAAAAGTCTAAAATATTCTGGGAGGTCTGCGTCGGGCACGTCATGATCTTCGATGTTAGGTTCTTCATCATTGCCCATATTTTCCTTTCGACATGGAATCCCCCTTCCTTCGTGAACCATTGCAATCATGCTTGCCCCCCGAGTTCAAATCGGCTAATACATCATCAACAACCATACCATAGTTCCAACTATTTACGTTGATATTAAAATCACCCAATGATTCCCCATGATAAATCCAATTCTTGTAACTCTTTTCAAAACCATACATCTCTATGTGATTCCTCACAGTTTGTGAGTTATAGTAGAGATGATTAACACAAGTACTACATGGGCATTTGATGCTAGAAGTAAGAATATCCTTATTTCTATATGCAAAATCAATAAAGATTTGAACTCCATCGGCGTACACCTTTGTGGTCCTATCTCCTCCGATCCAACTCTTATCCATATTGATCGTATTGAACCCCTATTACAAATTGAAAAAAAGATATATAAATATATACAAAATTGCATTTGAATATCATTTGTTTGTGTCAATGTTCTAAAAGTGTCCGTATCAATGTTATAAACATGAATTACTAATTAAACATGGATGGAGTACAAAGCAACAATAAACTGTAAAAAAAATGAAATCCTTCGTTCTCATTTGGCACGTGGGATTTAGAAAATTATAAAAACTATAAATCTGATTTTTTTTCGATTCGGTAATCCAATTAGATTTTTGTTTTTTATTTTTAAAATTTTGTTTGCTATAAATAATTAAAAATCTGCTTTACATTTACTGATGTTAAATGCATAAAAAGCCCTAACTAGTATGTTAAAAGATGTAAACATGTCACTAAACAAAACTGTATTCTAAGCCAATCCTTAACAAATGTCTAAACAAATCAATACAGATAGTGTATGTGTATGTGATATATATATAGATATATATAAATTTTGTTTGCTATAAATAATTAAAAATTTGGTTTACACTTACTGATGTTAAATGCATAAAAAGCCCTAACTAGTATGTTAAAAGATGTAAACAGATCACTAAACAAAACTGTATTCTAAGCAAATCCTTAACAAATGTCTAAACAAATCAATACAGATAGTGTATATATATATATATATATATATTGCAGGAGGGATATAATACCTGTGCTCAGGGGAGAGGCGGAGGCAAATGGGGAGAGGAGGAGGATGAGAGGGTGGAGCGGGGGTAGGGAAGGGGAGAGGCGGAGGGGGTACTTCTCTGTAGGGGAGAGGCGGAGGCTCAGGATTTGAGCAGGGCGGAGGCGAAGGGGGTAGGGAGTAGAGGTGGCGGAGGGGGCTGGCCAGAGGAGCGGAGCGAGAGAGAGTGAGCGCGAGAGCACAGAGAGAGAGAGAGAGAGAGAGAGAGAGAGAGAGAGAGCGGGATTCCAAACGTAGCATTAGGCCAATTTTTAGAATAAGTGGGGGAAAATTAGGGAAAACATTAAAAGGGTCGGATGTAACCGTCACTTATGCTATATTAACAGGGATGGATTTTTTAACCGTGTTATTTGGTATACTAAAAGGGGCGGTTTCAAAAATCCGTCCCAAATGCTCATTTAGAAAAAATAAAAATAAAACAATTTATACTAAATGGGACAAATTTTAAAACCGTCTTTTTTGGTATATTAAAAGGGATGGTTAAAAGAATCAGTCCCAAATACTCATTTGGAAAAAATAAAAAATCAATTTATACTAAATGGGACGGAATTTAAAACCGTCCCTTTTGCTATATCAAAAGGGATGGATTGTCAAATCCGTCCCTTTTGATATAGCAAAAGGGACGGTTTTAAATTCTGTCCCTTAAATTAACCCAGGAAAAATCAGCGCTAAAAATTGGTATATGCTTGGAGGGACGATTTTAATTACCGTCCTTTTTGAGAAATACCAAAAGGGACGGTTTTTAAAAAACCGTCCCTTTTGTTACTATAAAAAAGGACGGTAATTAAAACCGTCCCTTTTGGTATAGTATAAGGGACAAAATGACACGGCAGTCCCTAATACTCCCGTCCCTAATACTCATTTTTCTTGTAGTGACCCAAAACGGTTATATTTATATCCTAAATATACTAATTTTAAATATTAGTTCTCGTTAAAATTGGCCTTATGTGTGTACATATTTATTTTGTAGGTCAATATGCACGATTGTGGTTTAAAGGCTTAATTCAAAGAAATTGCAGTAAAAATATGGTCAAAATCATAAATGTAGATCCCATGTGGCCCTAGGCATTAAGTTCGCATTAAAACCCACCCTTTGTCATTCCCTTATCCCACTCCGATTTTATCTCCCATATCCCATGTGTGGGTGTGTATGTCATTTGGTATATTTATACACATATATGTTATATGTTTCTAATATGTGTGTTCTTTATATTATGTGTGTGTCAATTTGTTGTGTTAGTATGTATTTACTATATTGTTATTTTTGTGTGTTAATTTAATATTATTATGTATGTGTTTATGTGTTGTTATTATTTAACTATTTGCGTATTTTTATATATACTATTGATGCCATAAATTCATCTGCATGGACCAATTAGAAATGGACACTTGGTTCCTTACGTGGAAACAATCATAGTCGGCAATCACTTGATCGACTAACAGGTCGGCCAACCTAGAGAATATAAAGCATCAAAGTAGACAAATAATCACCGTGTGGGAGACAACCAAGAGTCATTCTACAGATGCTCAAGACTATCAACCATCACATTCATTATGTACGGGTGTGAATGCTTAAATATATAAAGGCATTCTAACCCTTAATCTTCGGGTCATTATAAATACATTGTATGTGTTTCACAAAAGGCAAGAGAGAAACGTACAAGGTCATTCTTACAAGAATACCTAGTTTTCTGTAATCATCAACAAATATATGACCACGGTGGACGTAGGCTTTCCTCATATCCGAACAACTTATAAACTTATGTGTCTTGTTATTTTTATATCATAATTTATCTGTGATAATAAATTTGGTGTTGTAAAATCAATTACAAAATCTATACATCAATAGATTGGCGTCGTCTATGAGAACATTTGTCTACCGTTGTTCCCTACCAAACCCATTTTCTTAGTCTTCCTAAGAGATTGTACGAGATGAATGAAATTTTTGAAAACAATAATGCTGCTAGAGACAACGCTCCTCCTACTAGGGTAGTTCTAAATGGAGTTCTGATCACTCTTGCTAAAGGGCAAGAAGCGATGCAAGAAACTATGAGGCAATTATCTCAATACTTACAAGCTTGGCATATTGTTCCATCCAGGCATCCTACTGATCCGTCTTTTATAAGGGAAATTCCACCCCCTCCTGTCAAGAACAATCAAAATAGTTTTCCCAAGTCTTCACATAATAGATCCTATCGCCAAATTATTATGATGGTCTCTCTCTTACTCGTGAACGTCCATGCGTCCTAGAAAGGTTAAGCAGGACCTCGGCTTTTGATTGCCCGGGTCCTCGAGAAAATAGAGGTAATCACATAGAACCATTTAGATCACGAGAACATCCAGACGACCATCATAAGGGATTAGACAAATTTAGAACCAGTGGACAAGGATCTATGTGCCGAGCAGACTTTTCAGGAAAAGAGCTAAGCATAGACGCATGGAAAAGACGATCGAGCAGCTTCCAACAAATTTAAGGTTAAAAATCCTTCATGAAAAGAGTCAATCCGACGATTCGAAGATCGGTTGAGGGAGAGGGCCAAAGCAAAGAATATATTACATCGAAATTTTATCAAGGGGTCTCCTTTTATCAAGGGAATTGTTAATTTTCCTCCTCTGTCCAAGTTTAATACACTAGTAGTTACCCCCCAAATATAATGGTAAGACTGATCCAGTTTAACGCATTGAGAAATATCAGGCTGTAGCTGATATATATTCAGTTCCTAATGAAGTAAGATGTAGATCTTCTTCAAGAACCATCACCGGTTCAGCCAAGATATGGTACGACAACTTGCCCTGAGGACAAATTAACCTTTAATTAACTCACCGAGTTATTCATTGGTAATTTCTTCTTTGGGTCCAAGCCAGTTAAGGGAGTAGCTCATCTTTTAAGTGTTCAACAACGAGCAGGGGAGACCACGAGGGCATACATCACTCGTTTCAACAACGAGAAACTAGAAGTTGTTGATTATGAGGAAAAGGAAACCATCACAGCCTTAATGATTGGGTTACTTCCAAAAAAATTGTATTATGCATTAGCAAAAGATCCTCCTAAAACCATGACAGAGATCATGGCTAAAGATGGGAAAATTATGAATGCCGATGAAGCGATGTCTACAAAGAAAACCCGGAAAACCAAGCCTGCAGAAATGAAGGAGAAGAAGCACAAGAAGGTTGATAAACCCAAAAAATATGAAGCTTATACTTCACTGACAGTTCATATCCATCATCTCATGGAGGACATAAGAAACAATAAAGATTTGAAATGTCATGGGAAGCTGAGAGCACCACCTAACAGGAGGGATAAGTCTAAATATTGCCAAGTCAATAAAAATCATGGGCAAACAACTGACAATTGTATTGAATGCCTCATCCACCAAGGAAAACTGAATAAGTTCGTTGATCGGCATGAAAGTCGAGAGACTAAAGGAATGTCGAACTCCACTACACCAAAATGGCCAAATTGTAACCTTTCAGCCGGCCACCCTTGTCAAGGTCATTGACCGTGACACAAATCTCGCGTTTTGTGTCACGGTCAATGACCTTGACACGACCGTGACAACTTTTGCATTAAAAAAAGACCTGGAATTCTTTTTTCCCACCTATTTTGGTTTCCCCCCCCCCCCTCTCTCTCTCTCATCCGCGATTTCTGCTCTCTCTCTCTCTAAGGTATATTTTTTTTTCCTCTCTTTCTCTTTCATTTCTATATGTATGTGTATGTGTGTATATATATGTGTGTATATGTATATGTGTATGTGTGTATATATATGTGTAAATGTTAGTGATAGTTAGAATGGTGTAAATGTTAGTGATAGTTAAAATTGTGTAAATGTTAGAAAAGTTCAAGAATTCATATGTTAAATTTAATTATATAAATATTTAAATTGATAATAATTTTATTCATGAAATTAATTCAATTAGGTAAAATCCTAGATAATTTTTAGGAATATCATTAGTTACTTTCGTGCCCAACTATGTAGAATCCATACACATGCATGTTGTTAGAAAGTCTTAAATTTAATTCTCACTTTAATTTGTAGAATCTCTGTACTTGGTTGGATTTATCCCTTTATGATAATGAAATTTATGCTCCAATTATAATTATCTCATGTCATAATTTTATTGATAAACAATAAATTAGTTGTCACGGTCGTGGTGGGGGGAGGGGGTGGGGTGGTGGGGGTGGGGTGTGTGTGTGTGTGTGTGTGCGTAGGTGTGTGTATAGTGGTGTATGGTGGGGGAGGGGGTAGTGGGGGTGGGGTGTGGTGGGGGGAGGAGGTGGGGGTCGTGGTGGGGGTGGGGTGTGTGTGTGTGCGTAGGTGTGTGCGTGTGTGCGTGGTGGGGGGAGGGGACAAGGGGTGTGGTAGGGGTGGGGGTGGGGTGTGGGGGTGTGGAGGGGAAATTTTAACAATTGTATATCTTTAATTAAGAAATTGTATAGCTTTAATTGTAATTTTAATTTTATAGTTTTAGATGAAAGTAAATTAATAATTAGTGCCAATTTCATATGAAAGTAGGATTGTCCCTCATTGTAAATTAGTAAATTAATAATTGAATACTTTAATTGTTAGTTTAATTGATGAAATGTTGGGTTGGTTAGTTTTAAAAGTGGCATAACGTGTGCGTGTGTGTGGTGGGGGTGGGGTAGGGGTGTGTGTATGTGTACTATTAACATTTTTTTTATGTGTATTAATAACATTTTTTTACAGCAAAAATGTCTCCTTCAGATATTAAGGCGAAGTTGATGATGCTGTTTATGATGATGTCGTCTGGGCTCGGTGGTAGCAGAGGCCACGAGGACTCCTCCGCCCCTAGACTCCCCAAATATGGAAAATTTGGGATTAACGTCGAGAACAAGTCGGAGCTATTAGCGAGATCCCTCGAGCTGCTAAAGACGGTCATCGGCCCGGGGTTTATGAGTTGGAAGGAGGTGCCATATGAGCTCAAGTTAGCTGTTTGGGCGGCACTACAGGTAATATATTTATATGAATATTTCAATTTCAATTTCAATTTCAATTTCAAATTCAATTTCGATTTCATATTCATATTTATATTTATATTTATATTTATATTTATATTTATATTTATATTTATATTTATATTTATATTTATATTTATATTTATATTTATATTTATATTTATTCGCAACTAACATTGTATTTGTTGGACAGGAACAATTCAACTTGGATCCAAAGCTACGCGATCCCGTCTTGGAGCAGATTAGGGAGCAACTCAAGTCGTGGAAAAAAAATATGCGGGCACGGTACTTTGGGAAAACAAGAGAGTCGATTATCCAATGGCGTGAATCCGTCCCCCCTAAGGAGCCGATCTCATTGGAACAATGGCAGAAGTTCATTGACAATGAGATCGAGGATCGACAATTGGCATCTCGCCAATCGGGGAGGAAAAATCGGGCAAAAAAGACGGACATGCACTACTCCGGTCGGACCTCTTACGTCGAGATGGAGCATAGGATCCGGGTAAGATTTAATTTTTCTATAACTACAGAAATATATTATTCTTCATTATTTTACTTTGCGGGGCCGATACTAATTTTACTTTACTTTATTTTATTTCAGGGGGTAGGGAGTGGGCCAGCGGGTAAGCCACATAAGCTCGATACTTATGTGGCTCTTCGGACGAAGAGGGGAAGGACAATGAGGTGTCCCCGAGCGTCGCGGCCACTATTGTAAGTAATCCGACAGTTTAATTTTTGTTAATTACGTTATAATTTTTTAGTTTACTTATTTTACTAATCATGTGCCTTTTGTCATTTCACGTAAAGCTTAAGGGAGTGCATGGGTCGCAGTCTGATGCCGACAAGGCATCTTTGTCCACAGACGCACTCAGCCAAGTGCTTGGCTCTGATCGCAAGGGGAGGACCAGGGGAGTGAGCTTGCGGGTGGCCAAATCTAGGATCATCGGAGGGGAGACGAGTGACACCGGGTTGGCTCAAACGGTGGATTCACACGACGCGAAGCTGTCCCGCTTGGAGGTGAAGGTACAAGATATGTACGCATACATGAAGCGTACGTTGGGCGGAGACCGTAAAGGGAAAGGGAAAGGGAAGGAGAAGGCAGTGGAGGAGGAGGTTCGGGAGGACGAGGCGCAGGATGACGAGTATGTGGACCTCGTTGCTTCATCACCGACACGTTCTTACTTCGATGATCCACTTTCCTATTTAGCGCCCTTCAACAGACCATTGTCGACACTTAGTTGGCCGAGCATGTTCATATTGGACGTATTTGATGGCCAGCGGATAGGGCGGGGTTTGAGGGACCCGAATATCGTCAAGGGTGGAATAGTTCATGGACGTGCACTTCAACAGATGGAGTCCAGGGTGCTCATCACGCATGTAATATCCGGGAAGGAGAACTCCCTATTGTGGTTGCGCGGACAATGTTGCACGACATATATTAGTGATGATACGAAATGAGGTCGTGAGGATGATTATGAAGATAATCCAGACCTGCCGAAGAAACCCAAGCAACCAAAGATTGAGGTAGCTATGATAAGATTTGGTTATTTTGATTCTCATGCAATTGCAGGTGGGTATGTTAACGCATCAAATTGAATGACAGTGATGATCAGACCAAAAAAATAAATAAAGGAAATATTGTTATTGGTTTCTCTAAAAATAATCTTTTTAGAGTATTATATCCCCATGACGACCCTGTGGTCATTAAATTCAAGATTCAGGAAGCCATAATTGCTAGAGTTTTGATAGATAATGTAAGTTTTGCGAATATCGTGTTCTATAACTGCTTCCAAAGCCTAAGATTGAAACCTAGTCAACTAGAACCATATCACATACCCTTGATTGGTTTCTCGGGGGGGGGGGGGGGGGGGGGGATTATCCCCAAGAAACTGCGAAATTGGAGGTGTTATTCGATACTTGGCCAGTTAACCAAACAGAGAAGATACGGTTCTTAATTCTTGATAAGAATGTCATGTCAACCCACAATGTGATTCTCGACATGGTTGGTTTAAAGAAATTTGAAGATATGCCATCCACTGTCCACCAATGTTTAAAGTTCCCTACTGACTTCGGAGTCGGCGTAGTAAATGAGGATCAGAAAGTGGCCAGGGAATGCTATTATACTTCAGCTGAGCAGGAAGACTTGATCGATCTGAAGAAAAAGACCACAACCTATCAACTTGACACATGGAACTTAATGGAGAAATAAAAGTTAACACTCTGGAACCCAAAGATAAAATAGAGAGGGTCAAAGTGCAGATAATAAAAACTATTGAGAGTATAATCCTTGAATAGGAAAAGGAAGAAAGAACCGCTCAAATAGACTCTACATTATCACCATCCCTTAAACAGGAATTAGTTTCATTCCTGAGGGAACGAAAAAATGTATTCTCTTGGAGCCATGAAGATATGCCTGGGATTGACCCCAATTTCCTCTGCTATGATCTCAATATTAACAAAGATCCAAAGCCAATTAAACAATAACGCAGGGTGTTTAGTCCTGAAAAGATCATGGCCATCAAAGAGGAGGTAGAAAATTTTCAAAAAGCCCAGTTCATCGAGGATGACAAGTGCCCAGAGTGGTTGGAAAATGTAGTAATGGTAAAAACAAAAATGATAAATGGGATATGTGTGTAGATTTCACTGATATTAATAAGGCATGCCCAAAGGACCACTTTCCTCTTCCCAGAGTCAATCAATTAGTGGATGTCAGTGCTAGGATATGAATTATTGAGTTTCATGGATTCTTATTTTGGTTACAACCAAATAAAAATGAAGCCAAAAGATAAGGAGAGCATTTCTTTTATCACCAATCGAGGTACCTACTGCTATAATGTGATGCCTTTTGGGCTTAAAAACGCTAGAGTAACATACAAAAGATTGGTAAATAAAGTGTTCAAAGAACAGATTAGGAAGAACATGGAATTATACGTAGATAATATACTAACCAAAAGAAAAAAATCTTAAGAGAACATCAAAGACCCCAATCAAACGTTCGACTAACAGGAAATGCACCAAATGAAACTAAACCCGACCAAATGCGTGTTCGGTGTGAAATAAGGGATGTTCCTCGACTTTATAGTGAATCAGAGAGGAATAGACGCTAATGCTGCTAAAATCATAGATCTATTTAAAATGAAATCTCCAACCTGTAAAAAAGATGTTCAAAAACTTACTGGTAGAGTAGCTTCCCTCAACTGGTTTGTTTCTCAGGCAACAAATAGGTGCTTGCCATTCTTTAAGGTGCTAATAAAGGCCTTCAAATGGAATGATGAGTGTGAAAAGGCATTTTAGGAGATGAAGAAGTACTGTGGATCTCCGTTATTACTGCCTCAACCAATTTTAGGAGAGAAGTTATATTTGTATTTAGCTATCTCTGAATATGCAGTTAGCTCGGCCTTGGCCCGATTGGAGGATGGAATCCAAAGACCAGTTTATTACACAATCAAGTCATTCAGAGGTGCAGAGATTATGCATATGCATATGGAAAAATTATCATGAGCTCTTATTGAAGCCTCAAGATGAATGAAGTTTTACTTTTAAACGCATACCATAAGTGTATGCACTCATTTACCTCTTCGGGAATCACTTCATAAGCTTGAAAAGTCAGGCAGGTTGATGTATTGTGCAGTAGAGCTGGAAGAATACGATATCATTTATGAGCCAAGATCATCATTGAAGGGGAAAGCTATATCAAATTTTATTATAGAATTTACATATCTAGAGGTTACCGACCAACGAAACTTGCCTACCGAGTAGAATTTTTCAGAAGATAACTTAGCTCCAAAGCAAGCCAAAGTCATAACAGATCAATTGGAATCATCCATTATTCAGGAGATGTCTCAAAAGTATGCCGAAGAGAGAAAGAATATATTTTACCAAGTAATTTTATTTGTATAAAAGTTTAATAGTCACATTCCGTTATGAAGGTTATATGTGGATGGATCTTCATGCTCAACCGGTAATGGAGCTGGTATTATACTGAACACTTATGATGATATTAATGTAGAATATGCACTCAGGTTTTAATTTCAAGCTTTGAATAATAAATCCAAGTACGAGGCATTAATCACCGGCCTTGAATTAGCTTTGTCATTAGGTGCCGAATATGTAATGACACACAATGACTCTTAGTTAATTGTTAACTAACTACTTCAGATATACCGATTCAAAGGATATTTAATGGTAAGATACTTGGATAAATCTATGGAGGTGATGTCCAAATATTTAGTAGTCCAGATAGTGAGAGTACCAGGGATAGAGAATACTCGAGCCGATGCACACGCTTGGCTAACCTCCGCGAACAGGATAGAACTCAGGAGAAGAATCCATGTGGAGATCAGTGATATAGGAGAATCGAGGATAATCATATGATGAATTTCATTGTTGTAGACTTGGGACCATCATGGATGGATCCAATTTAATATTACATTGAAAAGGGGGTCCTACTAACTGATCCAAAAGATGTTAGGAAACTCAGATACAAGGCAGTTGGTATGTATTTGAGAGAGAAGTATTATACAAAAGAAAAATATATTATTTCCTTACTATGGTGTGTCCACCCCCTATAAGTTAAAGAATATATTAAGGAGGTACATGAAGGTTCTTGTGGGGCTCACTCAGCTGGTCAATCATTAGTCCAGTGAATTGCTATGCAAGGGTATTATTGGCCTACTATGAAGCCAGGTTGCAGAACCTTCGCCAGAAAATGTGATAAGTGCCTGAGATTTGCAGTAATTCGCAGGTCACCGGGGGAAGCCTTAACACCAATCACTTCTCCTTGGCCTTTTGCCATTTGAAGAATTGATTTGGTTGACCTATTACCAACCACTAAAGGCAGGTTCAAAAACTTGGTGGTGGCAGTAGATTATTTCACAAAATGGGTGGAAGAGGAACGATTGACAATATATGCCTTAAGATAAGGTATTTCAATTCATATGGAAGAACATCATATGCAGGTATATCATGCCTTATACCTTCATTACAGACCATGGCATCCATTTTGACAACGATGAATTTGAAGCATACTGTGTTCAATTCAAGATCCAAAACTTCACTCTACTCCAGGCCATTCACAAAGCAACGATCAAACATAAGTAATGAGCAAAACCTTGTTTAATGGACTAAAGAGGAGACTTGATGCTGCCAAGGGCAACTGGATCAATGAATTGCACTCTGTCCTTTGGGCTTATAGAACCATGTCGAGAACAGCCATTGGAAAAACACCTTATATTCTTACTTTTAGGACAGAGGCCATGGTACCAGTTGAGATAGGACTACCAACTCGTAGAGGGTTGAACTTTGATTCCCCTAAAAGTGATCTAATGAGATGATTGGATTTAGATATGGAGGAAGAAGTCAGAGAAGATGTTGTACTCAAAGTTGTTGCGTATCAATAAAGAACGCCGCATTTTTATAACAAAATGGTCAAGCTGACCAACTTGAAAGAAGGATATTATGTCCTCAAGAAATTTATTCAGAACGGAGACAATCTTGAGGCAAACTGGCATGGTCCAAACTACATTTTAGCAATCATCAGACCAGAAACTTTTCGATTAGAGACTCTTGATGGGGAAGAATTCAAGAACCCTTGCAACGCCGACCACCCCCGATAATACTATGAATAAGATGAAGTTTTATGCATTTTTTTTTAAGTTTAATAAAAATATTTATTTCAGTTTAGATATGCTTCAATTTTTTTAATTTTTTCAATTTTTTTTGGGAGTATGGTAGCGATGTTCTACATACCCAACAAAATAGAAATATAAGCATTGGATCCATAATAACTTTCAATCTTTTTCTTCTCTTGGTCTTCAGTCGTTGCCAACCAAAAAACAACAAATACTTAATCAGGTTGAACTTATCAAATTCGAGATGCACTAACACCTTAACAAGCATTTGTGTTTTCGATTAAGTTAAATACTGGAATTCATATATACATTCCTAAAGGCATGGATATATATACATTCATAATACACCTAATTACCAATGATCATTACTTCATGTATGACTTGGTCTTGCACAAGTCACGAACAAGAAGCCCGTAAAACTTCATATGTATACATAAGAAGCTTTACCCGACTAAGTTAAACACCAGAATACATATATTCAATCCTAAATACACTTAGTCACCACAGATAACTAATGGAAACACTTAATAGTTTAACACTACTTATAGTTCTTCCCAAGTGCATTATTAGAATCTAAGGCCCTATAATCTAAGTTCAAGCATTGAACCCATCACCTATTAAACAAAGTAGGATTACCTAGTTAGCCTACCTAGTAACTAATTGTAATCTTAAAATAGGTGTTAAATAAAATATACAAAACATGTATTTAAGACAGTAAACAAAATCTTTTTATTTCATTCAAATAGAAAGGTGTTACAATCAAAAGCAAGTACAAAAAGCAAAATTATTCTGCTGGAAGTTTCCCTTATGATTTGTCCATTTTAGTAGGAGTCCCTTGTATCTTGTCCATCCCATCTGGAGGATTATCCAGGGTATATGGAGATTTTATGTAGTCGAAGTCTCTTAACATTTATCTATTAGTGCTGCTTGGTTTGTCAATCAAATGAGCAGGACAAACTATTTTATGCTCACTGTGAAGACCATAATCCCCTAGGTACTTAGTTATTAGACATTAGGGAATTTCATTAGGTGGAATCCATGTTGTATACAACTTGAATGGAGGAATGTCACAATCTAAGAAGCTTGGGTCATTCTATTGCCATAAAGTACTGTTTGGGTCATATTTCAGCAAAGTCAACACATTAGTCCACCCCCATTTATAGCCCTCATGATTACTTTGGGCAAGGTGTTCATCCATGTTGCTTAAGGCCTCATTAAAACCATCCATCCATACTTCCCCGGGTTATTTGTGGAACCGAAAGGTTAACCTCTCCACCTGGTTTTGAAGCTTCTTGATGACATTATCCGTGGCTGTCAGTTGAGCTGCATGGCCAGGAATGGTAGTATCTTTGGTCTTCAACTGGGCAGACCAGTCGACAATACATTTTTTCTTTCAACTTGGTAGCTAGTGGGCCGGTGTTTTATTAGTTCTTTCTCCATCAATCGTTGGTCGAACAACAATCATTTGCCTAGAAGTTTTCCCAAATGCAGTACTTGTCTTCTCTAACGCTTCCAACGGTCTTACATTTTAAAGCTCCAAAAAGTAAGCTCCTTCACTTGGAAATAACTCAAACGATTTCTTCAAGATGTCTAGCTCATTTATGAGATGATTATGCTCCTCTTTAAGAAATTTTCCTACTTCCCTAGATTTTTCAACTTCTTAATTTTGCAAGAATTCGTTCCTTCTATACATGGAGGAATACTCTTAAAGTTTTTTTTTTATCAAAACCCAATCCTTCACTCAAAGACTTATAATTGTCTTCATAATCAGCATGAAGTAGAGCTCTGGATTGATTATTATCTTCTTGCATTTGCTCTATCATTTCATAGTAAGCAACATTATTGGTTACAACCCTGTCCCATAAGCAATGAAAATGAATATTTGACTCATTGACTTAGTCGAATGCATCTGGGCCTAGCAACCCAGCCAAATCCTCTTCAGACATGGGAACATGAATAGCTTCTAGAAGGTTTCTATTATTCCTAAGCAGGTCAGATTCGACAAAAATAATAGAATTTTCCCTAGCATCAAACTAAGAATCAGAAGTGTAAGAATGCAAAGACTGTTGATGAATAAAAGCACCTAAGAAGTATAACTTCAACTAAGCAAAGGTAACACAAATATAGCAAATAAAATGCACTTAGTAAAAAATAAGATCTTTTCATTGATAAAGGAAAGCGATTATAAAGATACATTCTTATTAAAAGACAGAGAAGAAAGAATAAGAAGCTTGCAAAAAAAGAAAATAGACAACAAAGGAGCTAAACATTCTCCTTATCCTGGACATCAACTTCAAGCGGCAGCACAATTGGAATGACATCTTCACCAATTGGTTCCAAGGCACACTGAGTAGGATGTATAAAAGATTCCTCTGATCCTTCTTCATTATCAAAATCGTCCTCCAAGTTTGGAGAAGTTCCTGGATTATGCCGCTGGAGTAACTCAGAATCTTTGGCAATACCAACTTCCTTAAGTGCCTCCGACCAACTATCCTTGAATGATTTTTTCTTGGCATACTCAATATGTGCTGAAGAAGCCAATAGTACCTTGTCTCAACCATTGTTAAAAGAAGTTTCCTTTACGTTCTTACTCTTGTCCTTCTCTGCAATAAGATTAGTAGTTAAACCTTTTAGCTTCTCCTCAACATACGAAAGAAGAGTCTGGTTTTCCAATAATTTTTCCTCGGACACCTTTGCCCTATTCTCAGTAACTGTCAGACTGGCCTTAGCAGTTTTGAATTCTCCCTCAGCAGTATTGGCCTTATCATTCACCTTTTTTAACTCTTCTTCCCAAGCTTTTTTCTTTGTCTCCAAAGCTTATCGGGAAGCTTCAAAAATTTCCTTATACCTTCAAAGACCTCTTTAACTTAACCTAAGGAGGAACGCAATTGACCATCTCTCTCCATCAGTTGATTAAAATCCACTAAAAACTATAAAAGGAAAAAGTATCACGTCAGCAGAGGAGAAAATGAGACAGTAAAGACAAGTGCTGGTGGGAAAGGGGTACTAAATATGGATTCTGGAAAGTTCTCTCAAACAATCTTTATTAGGGAAAGGGAACAGTAACTTCCCTATCATCTTGAAGAGTCCCAACTTTTATCAAACCTCTGGACAAACCAGAATTAACATCTACAGAAGATGACTCGTTAACAACCATGTCATTTTGTATTTTCTTGACCAATTCCTGCTAGACGATAGTAATCTTCTTCCTCTATTTTCCAGACTAACCTTTTCTTAGACTCTTATATTGAGGTGCAACAATGTCAAATTCCTCATTACCAATAACCCCAGGTACTTTCTCAATCACCTTGGACTTCTGGACATTAGCAGCGATAGTTTTCTCTATATTATTCATGGTAGAAGGAGAAAACGCCCCCTCCATCAAATTAGTGATTTTCCTCTTACCCATGCCTACTAGTGGTGAAGTAAGAATAGAAAAGATGTCCAAAGATTCAAACCAAGAAGAAGTTCCAAAATCCTTCTCAACTCCAACAGACTCCTCAGTCGAAGAAGTAAGAATTGTCTCTTCTTCCAAATTAATAGGAAATGAAGGTACTACAGTAGTTGGACTAGAAAAAAATAAAGTAATAAAGTTCCTTTAATTTAGCAAATAGGAGGTTGATCTTGGGTGTTCTTCAAGAACCCTCTGATGAATGGACCACGGGAATTTAAGTTTGTCAAGTTTGATATCCCTCTCCTTAGGACACTTCTTCTTACTATCAACTGCACAAAAAGAAGACAAGAGTGTTAGTCGGCATATCATCGAACCATTAACCAGCTAAAAAATAAAAATAAAAGTTCTACAACTTATGCATTGACTCTCATAGGGACACCGGGGACCATCATACACTTCTCCACTTTGGAGAGGAATATATTGACAGTTCTTAATAATTACCCCATAATCAAAGTAATCTTTGTTAGAGTCTGGCAGATTGACTACCAATGCCCTATTCGCAAACCTGGTCTTCAAATAGTACATATTTTCACTAGTAGTGCCCTATTTATAGCAGAACAATAGTTTAGGAATACCAATATGGGTCCCTATGAATTTGATTAATCCTATGAATACCATTCACCACCCTCCATGTATTGAGGGCTACTTTGGCAGGAACAACATCAAAATATTGACAAAACTCAAGGAAAAATGATTGGGAGGATATGTAACACCGCATTCATCTATGAACAAAGAGGGAATCCAGTGACCTTAATCTAGTGATAAAATGTCAATTGGAGTAACAACCATTTCTAAATCTATCCATTCAGGGATATTTCTTTCCAGCCTAAAATTTTATAAAGAATCCCCATGAACGATATACAACATGTTTAAATCAAAGAAATAGATCAAAGAAGAGGGAGGAAAAAAGATTACAAAGAAAGTGATGGCAGAAGCAAGAACGATGGTGAATATCGAAGCAGAAAGAAAACTTTGAGACGAAAGAGAGTTCGAAGTTTGAAAATTTGTGGTGCAAAAATTGACAAAAAATTTTGTCTCTTATAGCTTGCCTAGAAAATGATAAAAGTAATGATTAACTGTATTGACATTGTGACGACTGCATAGCTCCAAAGATGAGAAAATACCGATATAACCTTTGGCGGTTCACGTAATTGTAAACTATTCACAAAACTGCCATTACATGATCAATCCATGGAAAATTTTATAAGTCCTGTAAGTTGATCGCCAACTAAAGCCACAAAAGATTGACGATCAACTCTGCAGGGCTCATACTCTATCCTTTCAACAAAATATCAAGAATGAAGCATTGGGGGCTTCTGTTGATGCTAGAAATTATCCATCTACGTGGACCAATAAAAAATGGACACTTGTCTCCATACGTGGCAATATTCATAGTCAGCAGTCACTTAGTCGGCTAACAGGCCGACCAACCTAGAGAATATAAAGCATCAAAGTAGACAAATAGTCATCGTATGGGATATAACCAAGGTCATTATATAATTGCTCAATTCTATCAACCATCACATTCATTATGTACGGATATAAATGCTTAATTATATACAGGAATTCTAACCCTTGATCTCCGGATCACTATAAATATATTGTATGCCTTTCACAAAAGGCAAGGGAGAAAAGTACAATGTCATTCTTACAAGGATACCTAGTTTTCTGTAATCATCGACAATAATACAAGCATAGTGGACGTAGGCTTTCCTCATAGCCGAACCACTTAGACACTTTTGTGTCTTGTTATTTTTCTCTCACAAATTATCTGTGATAATAAATTTGGTATTGTAAAATCAATTACCAAATTTAGACATCAATATATACTATTAAAAATATTACCATTAATTTAATTTTTAATTTACATAAGTATATGTGTTTGTATATTTTCATATTTATATTTATATTTGTGTGTGTATTTCTAATGTTATATGGTACACATAGATATGTGTGTGTATGTGTGTGCGTGTTTGTATGTATATGTGTGGGTATATAATTACAGAGACCTACACCCACACATAATTCATATCCTGCATAACCAAGTCTACGAAGGTACAATACTGCCAAACACGCCCCCCCCCCCCCCCCCCCCCCATCATCACTTCACTTAAATTCACACATAACTAAGACTTTTCATGTAAAAAAACATGCAACTTTTGCTGCATGGTTGTACAAACCCTCTCCCCCTCACCATTCAATGCCCAATGGAACCCCAACACCCGTTCACGTCCCAAAAAATCTCATCCTTTCTCCCATCATACGAGCACTTATTTAACCTCTATTACCTACCATCTTCCACCTAGGGTCGACTCTATAGTTTTCGGGGTCCTAGGCGAAAAATCAAAATGGGGACCTTTTGTATAAAAAAAATCAAATTAAAGAAAATGTGTTCTTCTCGCATTTTTCGACGCAAAACCACTTTTTATATAGAAAATCAATTTTAATATACTAATGTCTAATCTCATCACTATAATTCTCACCAAAATATTTTTTTCTATAAATATTACGCTTTTCACAAAATACGAGTTCAATTTCCATTTCTTTAGCAATATCTATAGACATATTCACACAACACAACACAATAAGAAGTGTAATTTGCTAGTAGACATATTCACACAACACAATAACAAGTGTAATTTGTAAAAACAAAAATTAATCACACAATCACAAGATTCTCAATAAAATTAACAAACCATATTACAGAAAAATGCTAAAGAGGAACAATAGAACCTGATTTGAGTACCAATTTGAGAGCAATCTCAAATTTTAATTTGTAAATACCCAAATAATAAATTGAAATCTAAAAAAAATACAAATATTAGTAGTAACACAAACAAATTTATATAGTGGGATATAACAAAGTAAATGAATAATATATACTTACACAAACAAGGTCCAACCAATCTCCAATCAAGCGCTAACTTTATGAAATTGAAGAAATTGAAATCCTAGATTTTTAACCCTTATTTTGATGAGGTTAGTTAAAGAAAATAAAATGGAAGGGGGGGGGGGGGGGGGGGTTGCTCATTTTTTTGGGAGGGTGGGGTTGCCGAAAATTTCTTTTTTTAGGGTGGGTGGTGGTGGGTGTGGCAGTGGCGGCTAAGGGTTTTGGGGGGTTGGGGGGGTAACAGAGGGTTTATTCTTGCTTTGTTTAGTAAAGAAAGAGACTAATGTGAGTGAGAGAGAAGAAGAGAGGAAGAGAAGAAGAGCGAGAGAAGAAAGTGGGTGAGAGAAATGGGAGAGTTAGGGTTAGAAGAATAGAATAAGTAAATGGGTTGGGTTGGGTTGAGTTGGGTTATGATAGTGGGTTTATTGTGTGGATTTATTTATTAGTGTGTGAGTGGGTTATTATGTTGTTGTTGGGTTTAGTGTATGAGTTTATTTTGAATAGAACAAATTAATTTTTTGGGCCTTTTTTTAAGTGATAACTCTAATTTTTTTCATAATTAATTTTTTTGGGGCGGCCTTTTTTTTTACGACAATTTTTTTTTAAATCTGTTTTTTTTATACCTAATTTTTTTTTTTGATACCTACAATTTGTTTTTCCCCGGAAGGGACCCTAATTAATCGGGGGCCCTAGGTGGCGGCCTAACCCGCCTATGCCTAGAGCCGACCCTGCTTCCACCTCTTGCCCCTGATACACCTCTCATTATACCCATTTTCCTTTACCCTCCTAATTTTTTTTACACCAGGGTATCCACTAGAGACTTAGTGACTAATCCCTTTGCTAATTTGTAGGCACCTCGATGGGTGGGACAGCTGGCCCAGGGATTTAAGGCTGCTCCATGCTCAAGGAGGGGATCGAACCCCTGACCCTTGATTAAGGGAGGAATAGCCCCTTCCGCTCTACCACACCCCTGAATTTTTTACCCACCTAATAATTTCCTAAACTAAGCCTATAATGTACAACTATGTAGCTTCCAGATCCATAGCTTGTACCTATTCACAAAACCCAAAACATCCGCATGCTCCTACACTTGTCCTATCCCAAACCTCACCTGAACAAAATCCCATGACAACCCACTCTCCAATCTATTTCTTACGCAAAAATATACCCCTAACTATTGCACGTCTTCTCACACACCATTTCTACTTCTCCTACAAGCTCGATGTCGATACACACTTGCTTACCCCGTACATGCCCCTCACTCTCTTTTATGTCTCACTCGCCAACTCCCATTCCTGATCCCCGTTTTTCCCTATAATTTCCCTCACATCAACTCACTAATTTTTTTCTATAATCCTAGCCATCTACCTATCCTCCCACGCAGTGGCGAAGCCACTTTGCAGTTGACCTGGGCACAGGCCCAGGCCAGCTCCGGTAGAACCTTTTTTTTTTTTTTTAATATATACACATATTTGAGTTAAATTTTCACATTAAATAAAGGTTTGTTCTTCAACCTCTCTCCATTTTATCTAAGGTTTATTATATCTTTGTTCTTCCTCTTACTTTTTCTCCTTTTTTTTAGCAAATATCTATTGTTAGGGTTTTTAAGAATTTGTTGAAATTGTGTAGAAAATATTCATTGTTAGGGTTTGTTGAAATTCTGAAAATATGCTTATTTTTTGCTTTACCCCTTCTAATATTATTGTAAATATTGTTGTTATTGGTTTGTAGTAATTAATTTTCGGGCATGGAGTTGTTGAAATTAATGCTTATCCATTAAATTAATGTTGTTAAAATTAATGACAACTATCTATTTTTGTATGAACTTATATTAGACTCGTTTTTTAATGATGTTTGATTTTTAAAATAATTGTAATTCATTTATTAATATGTAATTTTCTATGCATTCAAAAGATTATTATAAGTAGTCCTAAAAAAAACATTCGGTGGCTCCCGCCCCCGAACCCTTGGAAATTTCCTTTTCTGCCTAGGCCATCTCTAATTCCTGGCTCCGCCACTGCTCCCACGACCCCCTCATCCTACCTTTCTCTCGATTCTCTCTCATCATCTTCATTTCCATCACACACCCAACATACCTAATGTGATATTCTATTCCCCTAGTAGCCCCCTCATCTATCCCTTCAACCGTACACGTACTTTTACAATCCAACCCCCAACCTCTCCTCACCTATTTATACAAGCAATAGCTGTATTTGATGCAGTATTCTGTACATTATTTTCAGCTCACTTTTTTATTTATCTGAGTTGTAGTTTTTAAGGCTAATTTAGGATTAATGTAGTGTAATTTTTTACTTCCTCTTTTTTATTTTTTAGGGAGTTGATGTAATACCCCGTATTTTTATGATATATTAATTTGGGGATTTATTAAATTTAATGTGAATTAATTATTTAATAAAAATCCGAAAATTAATTGTGTTATAATTATTAACGTGATGAGAGTTAGTAATTATGGGAAAATTTGTTGAATATTACTAATGAGCAAAGTAATATATAATATTGCTTATATTGAATGTCACGAGTGAATAAAATGACAATTTTAGAAATTTGAGTCGGGACGCGCCCGTGTCGCGTCGGGACTAAATATTGATAAATAAAATTGAATATTTTATAAGTTGCTTGTATGGTCGTTTTGAGTGCGCCAACGCGTCCGGAAGGGTCGAGATAGTCAGAAAAGGGTACCCGGGGGTTTAGTTTGGGTCTCGGGGCGTTTTTAGGCCTAATTAGTACCCCCGGAAGGCGTTTTGGACATTTCGCAATTTTGGGTAATTAAACCCACGAAATTCTAAGGGTAATATAAAATGTCTAAGTTCTCCTTCTAGGGTTAGAACAACTAAAGACAAGTGACGGCCATAGGAGAGGAAAGGAGAGAGCTCTCAAAGCAATCCAAGGCCCAAAATCCATCCGTTTGCACCGCCACCACAACCAACGCGTAGATCGCGCGACGGGGAACGCAACCACACCAAAATCATCTGCAAATCAGAACACCAAAAATCCCAGGCAAGGGTTTATCTTGCTTATTTCGTTGATGCATCTTTCATATTAGTTTAGGGATGATTAGGATGAATGGTATGGAAGAAAAACCCAATTTGAGATAGGAAAATCCATGTAGTTATGGTTTAAATGAAAAATTTTGGAAACCCTTGTCATGTAGAGGACTTAACCACGAAATTATGATGTTTATAATAAGCAAATTCTGGGAAAAATAAGATTTGAACCATGTTTAAGAGATTCCTAGGGTTCTTGATAATTAAATAAATTTTTGGGCTATTAATCCATGTTTAGTGATAGAAATCCACATGCTTTACGTTGGAAATACCTAGTATGATGATATAATTTTAGTAGTATGAATCTTTGGACGTTTGGGAATGTAAAACTTGAATTTGGATGAAGATATGTGTTAGAACCGGTAACTGCAAAACTGCAGAAATCGCAATACCTGCTTGATCGATCGATCGAGCCCAGAGCTTCGATTGATCGAAGGTTCGCTCGATCGAGCCCCAGACCTCGATCGATCGAGCCCTACTGGCAGACTCCTATTTCCCTTTTTAAGTTAGTTAAATTCAATTTAATGTGAAATAATTGTTGGACATCCTTAATAAAGTGTTTTGGGAGATAGGGAAGATCAGTAGGACATATGAATAATTTTGGGACTTTTAATATGAGATGAGAATTGTATTTTTGGGTATAATTACTTAAGGGTCGATGAGTTTATGTATTAAAGGGGGAAATTCATAAGAGAGTTACGTTGGAACATAAAAAGGACACCTACTGAATTTTATACTTGGGAGGATAGAGTCCATGAGAGTTACGTAATAAGTTGGAAGAATCCTTCGAATTAAGGTTAGAGACGAACCCTTATACGCGATTCTAATAATGGAGAATTATGGATAAATGTCGTAACTATGGGATTTGAGATATGCCTAATATTGATATGGTAATATTAGTATAGTTATATGATTGTGTATGCATATACTATCTATGTGTGAAAATCGTACCCACGCTACTTTCTATCCTGAGGTTACCGCGCTGGGAGGTCTTATCCCGTGTGCCTTATGGGGGATATTGATTCGTACCCTAGGAGATAGATATCCTTGGTACAGGCTATCGATTTGATAGTTCAGACGGTCCTAAGAGACGCGGGTATGTTCCATCCTCTTAGAGACTTGGAATCTATTCTTTGCCTCAATATTGTTGTTTATGTGTCAATACAATTCGAGAGTGATTCCGAATTTGTATTCCCCTTAATACGAGTGATACGGGGTTTGGATAGTAGAGTATTCCCGCACCATAGTTTTTATTTAGGGTGTTGTTATGATATATATATTTTACGAGTAGTTAATATATATATATATGAATTTTTGAAATCTGGAACTGCCTACTGTGATTTGATATGTAGGACATGGTTGATGACTCAAATTGTAAATACTTGTTTTGAGAAAGTATAATATGACACTGGAAAACCTTATTGATTAATAAAGTTAGAATGAGAACTTTGGTCACTAATTGAAATATTCTTTTCAAACAATTGAATCGTTAAATTTTGAATCCTGCGAATAACCTAAGATAAGTTAAATCATTGGGGAAAGATAGCTTGATATATGATGAGATAAACCATTGGGAAGGTTAGTGCGATAGGTGTGCGCATTAGAAGAGAGGTGAGAATTATCAAGAGAGTGTCGCACTAATATGTTGTTGCATTGGCTTGTATCAATTTAAATACTTGCTAAACATATTTTTAAATCATATACACTATCGGGCTCTGACCCATTTCTCTCTCTCTCTCTCTCTCTCTCTCTCTTTTATATATATGTATGTACTACAGGTGCCCAGCCACAGGGGCATCTTGCTTAGGATCCCTTGGAAGGAACGTGCTGCAGCTTAGGTGGGAGTTGCAGGCCACTTGCTTAGACGATTTCATTTACTTGATTCCACTTCTATGATTCTCAGTTACTGGGGCGTGTGTCACCCTTTCCACTATTTATCTGTTTTGTTGGGACATTTGTATTTCAGTTATTTCTAGTACTGTTACTTTTGGATTTATTCAGCATGTATGTTTTACATTAAGTTTTAAATGTTGGGATTTTGGATGTTGAATGTTTAAATCAATTGGATTATGTTCCAGGATAATTGTGGTATGATTCTTACTTATTGAAAATGTGGTTAATAGTTAAATAAATAATTTTTTCTTAAAAATACATTTTGCTTAGAAAGGTTAAAAATGGTTTTGACACTTAGCTTAATTAATTAGGGTGTTAATTTGGAAAAAGTTATTTTTACGACAGTGATGCTAAGAATGAACCAACTGTTCACCTTGATTTTAATTTAATAAAGGAGTAATCGCCCGGTATTTAATTAGGCAGGGTTTCACAGGTGGTATCAGAGCATCAGGTTCTAGTGTCCTTAGGATCTGTTCGGCTTATCTTGTTTCCAGCTTAGCGTCTTTGATTTATAGCCCTAACATTAGGAATGTTGTATTCATCTTTATGCATTGGAAATTCGTTCTTCTGCGATTTGTCGATGTGAGTATTGAACTTATTCAGATTAAATTTTAAATTTTCAGATGGCCCGTCAGGACGAACAAGCCAAGACCATTGGGGAAGTCAATGGGCAAGGACAACTCACACCTCAGGTGCCTCCGAAAAGGGTACTGATCACCGAATTTGCAGGCATTGTGGCACAAGGAGTTACCACTGCAATCTTATAGTACCACGAACGCAGCATGCATCTCAGAGGAGGCAAAAGACCTAGAGAGGTTAATAAAATGCATGTGACTAAAGTTGACAATTGTGCGAAGGCACCAAAATTGACAACAAACCACTCAAGACCGAGAAAGTTCCAGAGGTAACAAAATATTTGTAAAGGGACAAAAGTGTCAGGGCCAACAAAGTCAGATTCAGAATGAAGTCACAAAGAGGTGTTTCAGTTGTGGAATGGACTGTCACAAACATCGATCGTGTCCAAATCAGACTAGGGAGAAACTACAATCCAACCAGCGAAGAATTTCGGGACTCTGCTATAAATGTGTACAGCCGGGTCACAAGTGGAGGGATTGTCCTCACCTTGACATAGTTTTTCCACAAATTTCTCATCAAGGCCAGAAAGACCAGGGAAAAAGCGAGACTAGTCAATAGCGAAGTGAATTGAGGCAGTTTCGAGGGAGGTGCTTCCAATGCGGCAAGAATGGTCATAAACGCCAGGATTCCCTAGAGGGTAATAGGGCCCCACAGCAGCAGGGTGCTTGTAATGAGCCACAGAGATCACTTTTTCCAGCTGCTCTCCCAGCCCCAGCCCAGGTGCCAACCCTACCAGCCGTTCCAACAGCTCCAGTACAGCAGAGGCAGTTACAGTATGGACGTGTCTATAACGTCCACCAGGCAGCAGCTCCACAGGCACCACCCGCGATTGAGGGTATGTTTCCTATCCATGGTACTATGGGTTAGGTTTTGTTTGATACTGGGGCGACGCATTGTTTTATAGCTACGCATTTTGCGAAGGTCTTAGGGTTGTTAGCCACAGTAGAGAGCACACTGACGTGTGTAGACTCACCACTTGGGAGTGGGTCGCTTATCCTCTTTATATGCCGGGGAGTGGGGGTAGAGATTGGTAGTTTGGTATTACCTGCAGACATGTTAGTCTTAGATATGCATGAGCATGATGTTATTAGTGGTATGGATTAACTCGCAGCTTATAGAGACATGATTGATTACTTCGGTGGGAGCATTGTTTTTGCCAATCCGGGGCAAGAAATATTTGTAGTGGCGATACCTCGCCCAGAGGGAGGTTCGACCGCTCATTTGTATTATATAGAGGAGGATGCCCCTAAGGAGATTGTGATTCCTTTAGACTCGATCCCAATCGTTCGTGAGTATTCTGATGTATTCCAGGAAAAACCAGGCCTACCCCCCAGTCGAGAGATAGACTTTGTCATAGATTTATTCCCAGATACGATACCTATAGCATGCGCTCCATATCGTAAGGCTCCGGTGGAGATGCGAGAGTTACGAGATCAGATAGAGCAGCTGTTAGGTCAGGGCTTCATTCGCAGGAGTACCTCACCTTGGGGCGCTCCAGTCTTGTGTTTGAAGAAGAGAGATGGTTCACTGCAGTTATGTGTGGACTACTGGGAGTTGAACCAGGTCACGATAAGGGATAAGTATCCGTTGCCTCGAATCGATGATCTGTTCGATCAACTGAGGGGAGTAACTTTCTTTTCGAAGATAGATCTGAGGTCGGGGTACCATCAGCTACGTATTAGAGAGCAGGATGTTTCAAAGACTGCCTTCTTGACGAGATATGGGTCTTACGAGTTCAGAGTCATGCCATTTGGTCTCACAAATGCTCTAGACTTATTCATGGACTTAATGAACCGAGTATTCAGAGAGTTCTTGGATCAGTTTTTCATCATCTTTATAGATGACTTTTTAATATATTCACACTCCGAGGAGGAGCATGTCGAGCACTTAAGGCATGTTCTTCAGACTCTACAAGAGCATGAACTGTATGTTAAGTACGAGAAGTGTGGATTCTGGTTGCGAGAAGTACAGTTCTTGGGGAATGTTGTTTCTGAACAGGGTAAAGCAGTTGACCCGAGTAAAGTGTCAGCGGTGAGGGAGTGGGGACAACCCACAACACCGACGAAAGTGCGTAGTTTCTTGGGGTTAGCCGGATACTACAGGAGATTCATTAGAGGATTCTCCAAAATAGCGGGTCCATTGACGAACCTGACTTACAAAGGGATACCATATGTTTGGGATGATGCTTGTCAATTGGCTTTCGACGAGCTGAAAGTTAAGCTTACTTCAGCACCAGTAGTTTCTTTACCAAATCTAGGTGTGGAGTACTTGGTTTACACCGATCCCTCTTTACGGGGACTTGGGGGAGTACTTCAGCAAGAAGAGAAGGCTATAGATTTTGCCTCCCGCAAGCTTAAGCCGCATGAGAAGAATTACCCCACCCACGACCTGGAGTTAGCAGCGGTCGTCTTTGCATTGAGGATATGGAGACACTATTTATTCGGGGAGAAGTTTCGTTTGTTCACAGACCACAAATCACTGCAGTACCTATTCACTCAGCGAGAGTTGAATATGCGTCAGCGCAGATGGTTAGAGTTTGTGAAGGACTATCAGTTCGACATACAGTATCATCCGGGGAAGGCCAACATAGTTGCTGATGCGTTGAGTCGTAGACTGGTGAGTGAGGTAGCGGATGTCTGGAAAGAAAAGTGTAAGGAGTTGGGTCACCAGGACGCAGTAGCCCGTTCCTTCATATCTGTTATGACAGTCACACCCGAGATTATTACGAGGGTAATATAGGCCCAAACCACAGACCCATTTTTCCGGGAGCAGATTATACGACTTTTAGCCGAGGGTGCTGAGTCCTATTCTGTTAGTTCTGATGGGGGTTTGAGGTTTAATGGGAGGTGAGTGGTTCCAGAAGGGGCAAAATTGCGTCATGCAGTGATGACCCAATCTCACGGGTCCCGATTTGCAGTGCATCCTGGAGGAGATAAGATGTACCAGGATATGAGGAGATAATACTGGTGGAGTGGGATGAAGAAGGACATTGCTGAGTTTGTGTCCAAGTGTTCTACCTGCCAGCTGGTGAAGGTGGACCATCAGAAACCATCAGGGTTGCTTCAGCCATTGGAAGTACCTGCGTAGAAGTGGGAGAGTATTTCCATGGATTTTATTACAGGTTTACCTACATCACAGTGGGGCCACGACTCCATCTGGGTGATTGTAGACCGTTTGGCCAAGGTGGATCATTTTTTGTTGGTACGGACAGATTATACCACAGGCCAGTATGCTCATTGTTCATTGCTGAGGTTGTCAGATTACATGGGATGCCCATGAATATTGTGTCAGATAGGGACAAGATTTTCGTATCGCGTTTCTGGGAAAGCTTTCAGGAGACTATGGGTACTGAGTTGAGGTTGAGTTCATCTTATCACCCACAGACAGATGGACAAATAGAGCGTACTAATCAGATGTTAGAGGATATGCTACGCATGTGTGTTCTTGATTTTGGAGGAGGTTGGGAGACACATCTTCAACTGGTAGAGTTTGCTTATAATAACTCTTATCAGTTTACGATTGGTATGGCTCCATTTGAGGCTTTGTATGGCAGGCCTTATCGTTCTCCAACTTGTTGGCTCGAGGTGGGGGATAACAAGTTGTTGGGACCAGAGGTGATTCAGGAAACCTCCGCGAGGATTGAGATGATTAGAGGTCTCATTCGAGTAGCCCAGGACAGGCAGAAGAGCTACACCGATGCGAAATGGTTCTTTCGGGAGTTTAATGTGGGAGACCAAGTGTTACTGCGTGTATCTCCTATAAAAGGAGTGATGAGGTTCGGGAAGAAAGGGAAATTGGCCCCGAGGTACGTGGGACCATTTCCCATTATCGAGAGGATTGGGCCGGTAGCATACAGATTGGGACTACCAGAGAATTTACATCGCATTCACGAGGTATTCCACATCTCGTCGTTGAGACGGTATCTTCGGGATGATATGACCCATACTCATATTGCGATAGATGAGATATACTTACAACCTTATAGCTCTTACGAGGAGAGACCGGTGGCTATCCTAGACTATAGTGAGAGGAGATTGAGGTCGAAGATAGTTCCACTTATACGGGTCCAGTGGGAGCATCATAATGTGGCGGAATCCACTTGGGAGCGCGAGGCCGATATGCGCGAGAGATATTCATATTTGTTCTTACCAGGTATGCCTTATTTTTCGAATTTCGGGACGAAATTCCGTTATTAGGGGGGAAGTATGTAATACCCCATATTTTTATGCTATATTAATTTGGGGATTTATTAAATTTAATGTGAATTAATTATTTAATAAAAATCCGAAAATTAATTATGTTATAATTATTAACGTGATGAGAGTTAGTAATTATGGGAAAATTTGTTGAATATTACTAATGAGCAAAGTAATATATAATATTGGTTATATTGAATATCACGAGTGAATAAAATGAAATTTGAGTCGGGACGCGCCCGTGTCGCGTCGGGACTAAATATTGATAAATAAAAGTGAATATTTTATAAGTTGTTTTTATGGTCGTTTTGAGTGAGCCAACGCGTCCGAAAGGGTCGAGATAGTTAGAAAAGTGTACCCGGGGGTTTAGTTTGGGTCTCGGGGCGTTTTTAGGCCTAATTAGTACCCCGGGAGGACGTTTTGGACATTTCGCAATTATGGGTAATTAAACCCACGAAATTCTAAGGGTTATATCAAATGTCTAAGGTTGACGGTCATAGGAGAGGAAATGAGAGAGCTCTCAAGGCAATCGAAGGCCCAAAATCCATCCGTTTGCACCGCCACCACTACCAACGCGTAGATCGCACGACGGGGAACACAACCACACCAAAATCATCTGCAAATCAGAACACCAAAAATCCCAGACAAGTGTTTACCTTGATTATTTCGTTGATGCATCTTTCATATTAGTTTAGGGATGATTAGGATGAATTGTATGGAAGAAAAACCCAATTTGAGATAGGAAAATCCATGTAGTTATGTTTTAAATGAAAAATTCTGGAAACCCGTGTCATGTAGAGGAGTTAACCACGAAATTATGATGTTTATAATAAGCAAATTCTGGGAAAAATCAGATTTGAACCATGTTTAAGAGATTCCTAGGGTTCTTGATAATTATATAAATTTTTGGGCTATTAATCCATGTTTAGTGATAGAAATCCACATGCTTTACGTTGGAAATACCTAGTATGATGATATAATGTTAGTAGTATGAATCTTTGGACGTTTGGGAATGTAAAACTTTAATTTGGATGAAGATATGTGTTAGAACCCGTAACTGCAAAACTGCAGAAATTGCAATACCTGCTTGGTCGATCGATCGAGCCCAGAGCTTCGATCGATCGAAGGTTCTCTCGATCGAGCCCCAGACCTCGATCGATCGAGGCCTCCTGGCAGACTCCTATTTCCCTTTTTAAGTTAGTTAAATTCAATTTAATGTGAAATAATTTTTTGACATCCTTAATAAAGTGTTTTGGGAGATAGGGAAGATCAGTAGGACATATGAATAATTTTGGGACTTTTAATATGAGATGAGAATTGTATTTTTGGGTATAATTACTTAAGGGTCGATGAGTTTAAGTATTAAAGGGGGAAATGCATAAGAGAGTTACGTTGGAACATAAAAAGGACACCTACTGAATTTTATACTTGGGAGGATAGAGTCCATGAGAGTTACGTAATAAGTTGGAAGAATCCTTCAAATTAAGGTTAGAGACGAACCCTTATACGTGATTCTAATAATGGAGAAATAAGGATAAATGTCGTAACTATGGGATTTGAGATATACCTAATATTGATATGGTAATATTAGTATAGTTATATGATTGTGTATGCATATACTATCTATGTGTGAAAATCATACCCACGCTACTTTCTATCCCGAGGTTACCGCGCTGGGACGGTCTTATCCCGTGTGCCTTATGGGGGATATTGATTCGTACCCTAGGAGATAGATATCCTTGGTACAGGCTATCGATTTGATAGTTCAGACGGTCCTAAGAGACGCGGGTATGTACCATCCTCTTAGAGACTTGGAATCTATGCTTTGCCTCAATATTGTTGTTTATGTGTCAATACAATTCGAGAGTGATTCCGAATTTGTATTCCCCTTAATACGAGTGATACTGGGTTTGGATAGTAGAGTATGCCCGCACCATAGTTTTTATTTGGGGTGTTGTTATGATATATATATTTTACGAGTAGTTAATATATATATGAGATTTTGAAATCTGGAACTGCCTACTGTGATTTGATATATAGGACATGGTTGATGACTCAAATTGTAAATACTTGTTTTGAGAAAGTATAATATGACACTGAAAAACTTTATTGATTAATAAAGTTAGAATGAGAACTTTGGTCACTAATTGAAATATTCTTTTCAAACAATTGAATCGTTAAATTTTGAATCCTGCGAATAACCTAAGATAAGTTAAATCATTGGGGAAAGATAGCGTGATATAATATGAGATAAACCATTGGGAAGGTTAGTGCGATAGGTGTGCACATTAGAAGAGATGTGAGAATTTCTCAAGAGAGTATCGCACTAATATGTTGTTGCATTGGCCTGTATCAATTTAAATACTTGCTAAATAAATTTTTAAATCATATACACTATCGGGCTCTGACCCATTTTTCTCTCTCTCTATCTTTTGTATATATATGTATGTACTACAGGTGCCCAGCCACAGGGGCGTCTTGCTTAGGATCCCTTGGAAGGAACATGCTGCAGCTTAGGTGGGAGTTGCAGGCCACTTGCTTAGACGATTTCATTTACTTGATTCCACTTCTATGATTCTCAGTTATTGGGGCATGTGTCGTCCTTTCCACTATTTATCTGTTTTGTTGGGACATTTGTATTTCAGTTATTTCTAGTACTGTTACTTTGGGATTTATTCAGCATGTATGTTTTACATTAAGTTTTAAATGTTGAGATTTTGGATGTTGAATGTTTAAATCAATTGGATTATGTTCCAGGATAATTGTGGTATGGTTCTTACTTATTGAAAATGTTGTTAATAATTAAATAAATAAGTTTTTCTTTAAAAATACAATTTGGTTATAAAGGTTAAAAATGGTTTTGACACTCAGCTTAATTAATTAGGGTGTTAATTTGGAAAAAGTTATTTTTACGACAGTGATGCTAAGAATGAACCAACTGTTCACCTTGATTTTAATTTAATAAAGGAGTGATCGCCCGGTATTTAATTAGGCGGGGTGTCACAGTTGAGTGTGAGGAAAACATTATTATGAGTGGTAAATATTGAGTTCATTGTATTAATTCATAATGGAGTGTGAGCGCAATTTTTTCATCTATTATCTTGGTGTGAAAGTCATATTTGCTGGGATTATTATTCATGTATTCTTGTGGAGATTTGAAAATCTGAGTACAAGGAGACTTATTTAATTATTTTCTCTTCTTCTCTCTTATTATATTGCTTTACTAGCTCGCAGGCCACGCGTTGCGTGACTCTGCTTATAGAAATTATGTTTGTTCATTTTGATAGTGTTTATAAAAAAATATGTTGATTAAGTTGATGCCGATTATGGTAATGTTATTTTAAATAAATGAAACTTTTTTTTAAATAAATGAAACTTAATATTAAATAAATATATTATATGTTATGAATGACACTTTTCTTTGTAAAATTACATTTGTAAATGTTAAATATACGGACAAAATTGCAATCCTTAGACATTGAAAATGTAATTATAAATCCTATAGATTTCCAAAAAGAAAATGTATAGCTAATTATCCTAATAAATATGTATGTCAGCCAAAATGGGCTTAAAATATATATATATATATATATTACTCAAATAAAAATGTTTTCTAGGAGGCATGACTATACAATAATAATTAAAATCCAATTGATCATAGATAAAGATAAACATTAGAACTTGATCAGCGAATTATACAATATTTCAAGCACAAAATATTCAAATTAATCAGCTCCTCCTCCCAAAAAATTTAATTCATAATAAATCTGTGTCACATAGTAATATATCAATAAATTGAAATCAGAAAATATAATTTATAAAATATAAAACAAAAGAAAAATTTGTTTATGAAATTATTAAAAAAAAATGGGTTGCCCACTTCCTCTAGTTCTCCCACCACTTCCTCCAAAACTGTACTAATAAATTATATTCATGAGGTAGCACCTGGACCCTACTTTTGTACTATGTTCCCCATCTCTCTCCTCAACATCCTCGTTTATCATTTGTTCTTAATAAAACATATGAGTTCGCTTATTCCGCTGTTTAAAATATTCCCTTCTATATGTACCATTTTTTTAAAACAAACTTTTTTGTTGAACCTTTCCTACCTTTAGAACAGGGCCCGACTCCTTCAAATTAACACTCATTTTTCCGTTTTTAAAATTAATGGGGACCCCTATTTTTGTAAGGAAATGGTTCTCTGCTTGCTCCTTTTTCTCGTTTGTCGACCACCTCAGTTGACAAAAAATAATAATTTGCACCCCTAGCGTGAGTTTTGATGCCAACTCCAATCTTTCGTTTTTAACTATAACTATTCTTCCCAATACTTACTCCATTTTTACACCAATAACCTACAAAAAAAATGTAAGTTTCCCCCCACCTACTGACCCACTTCTGCGGGCATCCAACAAAACATCAGATAGTCCACACTTCTATGTGAAACCTCCACTCCCCATAATCTCTTATCCCTCCTTCACGCGTTCTCTCCCTACCGCTCCCACTTATTCTTCGATCGGTTTTGCGTTTCCGACCTCAGTTGTCATATATTTTGTTTTATCTAAAAGATAAAACAAAAGGCAATATAGTTTCTTATCTTTATTCCAAGAAATTGTTTGTTGTTTCATCAATTTAATGGACATTTTGTATTTACGGAATGTGTGGGATTGAAGTATTTGAAGAGTTGTTTGACTTTGTATTTGTCCATTGTATTTTTTAGAAATCGTGTGTCGTTTGGTATATAAGGTTTATTATACATTGATGGAAAAACATGTGGCAAAAGCATGCAACTTTAGGCTAGAGTTTTATATATATACATAGATGCCTTTTATAGTGTTATTATTACATTTTATATATAATAATACACAAATAAGAGACTAAATACCTCATTTAAGTCGTGGGATAAAACCTTTAGCCTAATTATTTTTATTTTTAACTAATTCATTATTCTCGTTTGAATATTATTATTATACTTTCACAATATATATTAACGCCTATGGAGAGGGTGAATAATTTTGAGAGAAATTAGTACATTCGAATTACAATATATATTTAATAATTAAATTAGAGATTTGCAATTTTTAAATGGTATTATGTTTTTAATTTCTCAACTCTTGAGCTTCATTTTTAATAGTTTAAAATACTTTTGTAAATTTTCCCTAACATGTGATTTATTAGAAAATATTTAAATCTAATTTTTAAGAGTTTGTGAAAGTTTAACTTTAATCTTCTAAAAAGACAATGTTTAAACTCACATTTGTAACGAGAGTTGATTTGTGGATTTAAATATATCTTGGGATATTTCAAATAAATAAACTAATTAATTAAAATAAATAAACTAAGGGGTGAATTTTAATCCATTGATTTATCTCATATTTATATACACCTCATATCTCTCTCGCTCTTGTTTCATTTCTTTATTAGTTTAGTTAAAATTTCACCCCATTAGTTAGTATATTATCATTTGAAAATTATTTCAAAAAACATATCTTTTACTACTATAAAATGCAAAACAAGGCATTAAAACTCCTCTCCAACCAGCCTATCCACGTAGGCAACTCTAAAAATATCAATTAATGCACTCTTTTTGTTATACTACAAGACACGTGGATGTCATTATTAATGATACTTAAGGAGCCCGAGGAAGATAATAAGACTTGGTTCATTTTCCCTCATCCTAAACACTCCCCCAAATCTTGACAGTAAGAGTAGACTGGATTCATTGCTATTGTAACAAGAGTCGAGAAACCATTAATGGGCATAACTCTTCGTCTCCTCCATGGCAATCCACGAGATATTGAAAACCTTGGAAACCCCTCATCTCCAAACTCTTCATCTCCAAACATATAGTTCTCCTTTTTATCTCTTCCTCTTTCATCATCTATTAATAACAGCTCCACCAAATATCGTCTGAATATACCAGCCCATCCAAACCCCAACACCTACCATTTAAACCCCATCAACTCAGCATAATCAAACCAAACAACAACTCATCCTTTTTTTTTCTCTTTAAATGAACCAAATATGAAATAAGAAGTGACCTGGGTTGTGATAATAACAATCAAAGACACAAAGAAGGTGATGTGTTGCTTATAAAATACCTTCATAACAGTAACCACATGAATGGCGTAAACTGAGCCGGCACCAGAATCAGCAAATATAGTGATGAGTACATTCTCTTTCACATTTAATGGACCCGGGCTGAGCATAAACTCCCAACGGTTACTTTTAAAGAAAAGTCGGTCGGTGATTTTAGCGTCCATGAGTTGACCGAGGGGGACCACGGCAATCTGGGCGGGGATGGCGGTGATCGCTAGCGGTTTGGTTCAGTACCAAAAAATTGGTTTAGGAAAGATAAAAGTGCACATGAAAAGATGCCCAAAACCCACATTCTGAAGGTGAGGACCGGTAGTGAAGGGTCATCGCTGGTGGATATGATCAGGGCCACCTGTTCGATTTGCTTTTATCAATTGCAGCCACTTCGAACAATTGGATTTAGAGTTGATAATATCTGGAAACTGTGTGTGGGATTTCTTATTATATTTGTAATTAACATGTTTCTGACATGGAATTTTTTATTTCGGATTTATGATTTACTAATCTAAGATACTTTTGTATGTGTACAGATTCAATTTGGATAGGTTGGATGCATCTGGGTTTAGGATGGAAGAGAGAAATTTATTAGTTGGTGATTTTTTAAGTTTTGTTTTTCTTAATGTTTTTAAGATACTTTGTTAGTTGACATTTATACAGGGAAAATGATATACTGTTGGTGCTTTTATGGACTGTCTAGATTTTGTATCAGTTTTTTTAGATACAAGGGTGATGAATTAGTATTGCTGATTCATCATTTTTTTTTCTATTTTCCCACATTAGTTATTAATGTACACGTTGATAGTTTTTAACATTGAAAAATATACTCTTTGGGTTTAATTAAGTTTATTTAGTGTAAACGATATTTTTTTTAAATCTTAATTATTGGCACCCCAATATTGGTAGTGGACATAATGACAACCTAAAACAATAATATCTTCTTTATTTTTTGATGAAAAAATAGATACCAATTACTCTATAGCTACATTTATACTTCAAATTGGTATTATTTTTATTATTTAAATAGGTGTATATTATTTTTATATGTGCGGGATTATATAGTGTTTGTCCCCTTCCAATTATCTTTATCAACTTTATTCCTCAAAGATTGATTTCTTAGTGTTTGACCTTAACATTATAAAATAGTTTGTATAAGTATCAATTTTTTCTTATTTAAAACAACACAATTTAGACAAAGTCGGTCACGCATTGCGTGGCCTTAATACTAGTTAGTATTCATTTTGCTCCTTACCATATTGAGAAGACGGAATGATACCCCTACTTGCCATTATACATGTTATTTCGTTTATTTTGTAAGTTTCCAAAGGATTATTATTGAAGAGGTTATCCATTAGAGACACACACATCCCAAATACCAATTCATCACCTTTGTCTCTTTCTTAAGTCGTGGAGCCATGTGTAGACTAGTTGGAATTCATTTTCATTTGTATCTATAATAGCATTAGATTGGGTTTAGTAGGATTCTTGAAGCCTTGTATTATTCAATTATGGTGTTTAAGCACTAATTATTTATAATAATTAATTAAAAAAGATAAAAGGAGAAATGAGACAAAATAGAGAGAAGTCGTCCTTGGAGCCTCTCTATTTTTGGTCCGTGGGAGTCCCGGGGCCGACTGAAGTTTAAGCAAACATTTCCCGATTGGCTCAACTATGTCTTCACCCCATGTGTGAAAAAACCGTGAGAGGTAATTTCTTATCACTTATGAACCTCCCGTAGTCAAGTCCATTATTCGTTACCTGATTTGCTCCTATGTGCTTTTAATTAATACATTGCATTTAATTTTAATGGTTTGAAAAATTAATTAACTTAATACCTAAACCCGATCTTTGAAACGAGTTGGGATTTAACAACCCGCGCAATAACTTAATCCTATTTACTTTTTACTGTGATACCCCGACTAATTAAATACCGGGTAGCTACTCCTTTATAAAATTAATTCAAAATGCCAAGTTGGCTCAGTTAATAGCATCACTGTCGAAAACATTTTATTATTACTAACCACCTAGTATTTAAAAATCAAGTTGCCAAATTTTAATTTAAGTCTGATTAACATGCAACAAGTGTAAAGAAATAAATAACACCATTCACCATACTGAAGTAAAATGAATAACCATCACAAAATGTAAATAAACTCTAGAGGAAAAACTCCTCAATACAAATCCCACAACTGATAAGTAAACTGAAATAAATAACTAAAACTGAATACTGAACAATACATGCTAGAGTCTGAAAACTGAAATGTAAAAATGTCTAATAGAATTGGGCAACATGCCCTACAACTGATAGATGCTGAGACTGGAATCCAAATGAGAGAGGCGTCTAAAAGCAAGTCCCTGTAGTTTCCACAACCAGCTACAGCTCGTCTTCTGAATGAGAATCCTATGCTTGGTGTCCTTGTGGCTGGGCACCTAAAATGGTTTTACAAGAAAGTATATTTGAAAGCAAATGGGTCAGAGCCCGAAAGTGGAAAGCATTTTAAAAACCTGCAAGTTCTTTAAAAACATTTAAACATTAAATGCAAAGTACATGTTAGGACGTGCACTCACATTAAATTCTCACCTCTCGACTAACTGTGCACTCCTAACGTAAGTACCCATCTATAACGACCCATATTACTAGCTAACTGACAACATAACTAACTAAACTGCCAAAGGTTCTACCCATATTACTCGGTTATAATTAACATAACAACACTCGTAATTAAATAGAGGTTTAACGTAAACTCAGTTACTAACTATGCCATTGATATAAGTATCAGCTAACTCATTATATATCTTGAAACAATACCGTAATATTTTTACAACATTAACATGAGGATTTCCATTAATTTAATGTATATTATTCACATCATAAATATACGATACAAGCACCCCGCAATCTAAGCTATGGTGCACACATACTCTGCTATCCATCCCGGTACATCACGTACATAAGGATCACATATTCCGAATCTCTCAGGAATAGTTCAGATAACACAAATCACAAATAGTGGAGGCGAACACAGTCACCATCACATGGGTCACGTACATACCTACGCTCCCATGATCATGAAGACTTATTAATATCACAATAAGTCCTTCTATGATCTATGTTCATCAAGGTACCAGTCTAAATCCCCCCCGTAGGTACACAAGGATTAGAGGGTCCTAAGCGAACGCAAACCTCCCGTGATAGCAAGTATGGTAGGTATGTCATACACATAAACTATATACTAAGCATTCACACATCTTAGATATTACCATTTTAATAAGGTATAGGCTACATCATAATACCATTATTCCAAACTTATATTTTTCAAGTCTCCCATTAATATAAAGTTAAATTACCAACACGTCTCACGTCGTAGACCCTTAACCTTAAAACCTATCTATAATAGATTATTAGGTTCCGATTATTCCCAAATATAACATCTTTATTCCTAAGGTCTTTACTTCTGCTCTAAACCTTATTTCATCGAATTACACAATTTTGCACTATTAACCCAAACGTTACCTCTCTAACGAATTTCAATAATCTAGAATAATTCCCCGAATTGCATTCTAATTAAAGTCCACTATAATAATCACACCTACTGGTCTTCCTTAAGGGTGAGGGTATTCATAAGTTCTCCAAACATATTCTCCGAGGGTTTCTGCCATTAAAATCATATTAAGGAAAATTTTACTCATTCTAGGAAGGTCGATCGATCGACCTATGAATATCGATCGATCGATCAAGTCGATCGATCGACTGATGAATGTCGATCGATCGATCGAACATGTATGGCTACGGACTGCTTTGTTCTGTAGATTTGAAAACGTCCCAAAACTTATTTCTAACGTATGATTCTCAGATATAACGTTATATTAATGTCATATAACAATCCTACAATATTACTAACGTCCACAAACCATTAATTCAACATCTAAAGGCTACATATGGGTCAAACTTCATCAAAAACCTAGTTTCCAGATTTTATCTCAAGAACATTCATAAACTTCATCTTAAATCCGTTTTTGGTATAACAAAAGTCGATAATTCTCTTAATATAATCTTCCAGTAACATTCTACATGCAACCTATATCCCAAAATTTAAACTAATAACTCCAATCTTATGGGTTTTTTCATTATCTTCCAAGAACACACAAAGTTTTTGAATAATCTAACATGGAAGAAACATTCTCTGAAATTTAAATGGAATAAATCACTTGCCTTGGTTTGATTTCGGATTTGGTGTTGATTTGGTGAAGAATCTCTGCAGAATTCCTCTCTCTCTCTCCTTCTCCAAGCTTTCTTCTCCAAAAGGCTATGGTGGCTAGGGTTTGCTTTGGGAGAGTTGGAAGACTAAATGATAACCTACGTAGCTTATGGGGTTAATAAAGGGTTGGTTGGGTCAATCCTTATCAGATTACAACTCTCAATTTTCGTCACTTTTAATTACCCAAAAATACCAAATTACTAAAATACCCTTTAAGTTGCCGGTATGGCCTAAAAATACCCCGGGACCCGAACTATACCCCCGGCTAGTGTTTTCTGACTATCTCGACCCTTCCGGACGCGTTGACGCACTCAAAACGACCATACGGATTATTGATTTTAAATTCACTTTTATTAACAAAATAATATACCGTGACGCGGCGGTCCCACAAATTTCAACAAAATTTCTAAAATGCCGTATATAAATCTCACGACGAATTTCATAATACCAAATACATATATAATCTTATATGTACATAATCAAATACCAATTCGCATCATATTAGTATTTATAACCAGGATTAATTTCCAATTAATACGCTAATTAATTAATTAATCCTAAAAATAAATATAGCCAAAAGTACGGGGTATTACATACTCCCCCCCTAATAACTGAATTTCGTCCCGAAATTCGAAACTAGAAAGTACCTGCTAAAAACAGTTCTGGATAACGCTCGCGCATCTCATCCTCGCGCTCCCATGTGGACTCCTCGACATTGTGATGTCGCCACTGAACACGCACTAACGGGACTATCTTTGACCGCAGTTTCCTCTCGCTTCGGTCCAAAATAGCAATCGGCCCCTCCTCATAAGAGCTATCCGACTGGAGATCGATGTCCTCTACAGCAACGTGAGAATGAGCCAAATTGTCCCTAAGGTATTTCCTCAGCGAGGAAATATGGAACACGTCGTGAATCCGATGCAAGTGCTCCGGTAGTCCAAGTCTATACGCAACTGGTCCGATCCGCTCAATAATAGGAAACGGCCCCACATACCTCGGTGACAACTTCCCCTTCTTCCCGAATCGCATAATCCCCTTCATCGGAGAAACCCTGAGCAAAACCTGGTCCCCCACTTGGAACTCTCTGAAAAACCTCTTCGCATCAGCATAACTCTTCTGCCTGTCTTGAGCTACCCGAATGCGACTCCGAATCAACTCAATCCTTGCCGAAGTATACTGGATCACTTCTGGCCCAAGTAATTTGTTGTCCCCCACTTCCAACCAACATGCTGGGGAACGACAAGGCCTGCCGTACAATGCCTCAAACGGAGCCATGCCAATCGTGAACTGATAGGAGTTGTTGTAAGCAAACTCCACCAGTGGAAGATACTGCTCCCATCCAACCCCGAAGTCAATAATGCACATGCGTAGCATGTCCTCCAACATCTGGTTGGTGCGCTCTGTCTGCCCATCGGTCTGCGGATGATAAGCCGTACTCAACCGCAATTCCGTGCCCATGGCCTCCTGGAAACTTTCCCAAAACCTCGAAACAAATATCTTGTCTTTGTCAGACACGATATTTAGGGGCACACCATGAAGTCTCACAATCTATGAAATGAAGAGCGGGGCATACTGTCCCGTAGTGTAGTCAGTCCTTACGGGTAAGAAGTGAGCGACCTTGGACAACCTGTCCACAATTACCCAAACGGAGTCGTGACCCCTCTGCGACGTAGGCAACCCCGTGACAAAATTAATGGATATGCTCTCCCACATCCACACCGGAACCTCCAACGGCTGTAGCAATCCTGCTGGTCTCTGATGGTCCACTTTTACAAGCTGACAAGTGGCGCATTTCGAGACAAACTCAGCGATATCTTTCTTGATACCGCTCCACCAATATTGCCGTCTCATGTCTTGGTACATTTTGTCCCCTCCGGGATGTACCGCGAACCGTGAGCCGTGCGACTCTGCCATTACTTCGTGCCGCAATTCTTCCCCTTCCGGAACTACTAACCTCCCATTGAAGCGCAATCCCCCGTCTGAGCTAACGGTATAGGACTCGGCTCCCTCTGCTAGTAATCGAACTATCTGCTCCTGACAGAACGAGTCATCGGCCTGTGCCCGTATTACCTTCGTGACAATCTGCGGTGTAACGGTCATCACAGACATGAAAGATCGGGCCACTGCATCCTGGTGTCCCAATTCCTTCCACTTAGCCTTCCACACCTCTGCCACCTCATCTGCTGGCCTGCGACTCAACGCGTCTGCTACCACGTTAGCCTTACCCGGGTGGTACTGGATGTTGAACTGGTAGTCCTTCACAAACTCAAGCCACCTACGCTGCCGCATATTCAATTCCTTTTGCGTGAACAGGTACTGTAGTGACTTGTGGTCCATGAACAGCTGAAACTTCTCCCCCAAAAGATAGTGCCTCCAAATCCGTAAGGCAAATACCACTGCTGCTAACTCCAAATCATGTGTGGGGTAATTCTTCTCATGAGGCTTAAGCTTACGGGAAGCATAAGCTATGGCCTATCTCTCCTGCTGCAAAACACCTCCAAGCCCTTGCAAAGACGCATCGGTGTAAACCAAATACTCAACTCCCGGTCTCGGCAATGCTAACACAGGTGCTGAGGTCAATTTATCCTTCAACTCATCGAATGCCAACTGACAGGCATCACTCCAGATATATGGCACACCCTTACGAGTAAGATGTGTCAAAGGACCTGCTATCTCCTTGAAACCCCGAATAAACCTCCTGTAGTATCCTGCTAAGCCCAAGAAACTACGAATCTCTGTTGGTGTCGTGGGCTGTCCCCACTCCCTCACCGCTGATACCTTTCCCGGATCGACAGATATTCCCTGATCGGAAATAATGTGACCCAAGAACTGTACTTCCTTCAGCCAAAACCCGCACTTCTCATATTTTGCATACAACTCGTTCTGATGAAGTGTCTGCAAAACCTGCCTCAAATGCTCGGCGTGCTCCTCCTCTGTCTGAGAGTAGACCAGAATGTCATCAATGAAGACAATGACAAACTGATCGAGGAAATCTCTGAACACCCTGTTCATCAAGTCCATAAACACTGCTGGAGCATTGGTCAAGCCGAAAGGCATAACCCGAAACTCGTAAGAACCATATCTCGATAAGAACACAGTCTTCGAGACATCCTCCTCCCTGATACGCAACTGATGGTATCCCGATCTCAAATCAATCTTCGAGAAAAAAGAAGCTCCTCTCAACTGGTCGAATAAGTCATCGATTCGAGGCAACGGATACTTATTCCGTATCGTGACCTTATTCAACTCTCGGTAGTCCACACACAATCTCAGTGAACCGTCCCTCTTCTTCACAAACAAAACTGGAGCGCCCCAAGGTGAGGTACTCCTACGAATAAAGCCCTGCCCTAACAGCTGCTCTATCTGATCCCGTAGCTCTCGCATCTCAGCTGGAGCCATACGGTACGGTGCACGTGCTATAGGTCTCGTACCCGGTAGCAAGTCTATAACGAAGTCTATTTCTCGACTGGGTGGTAAGCCTGGTATCTCCTGAAACACATCTGAATACTCCCTGACAACCGGGATCGAATCCAAAGGAATCACAACCTCCTTAGAGGTATCCTCCTCTATGTAATACAGATGAGCGGTCGATCCTCCCTCTGGGCGAGGCATCGCCACTATAAACATCTCCTGCCCCGGAATGGCAAAAACAATGCTCCCGCTGAAGCAATCAATCATGGCCCTATATGCTACGAGCCAATCCATACCGATGATCACATCGTGAACATGCATGTCTAACACTAACATGTCCGCAGGCAATACCAAACCACCAACCTCTACCCCCACTCCCCGGCATATAAAGAAAATAAGTGACCCACTCCCCAATGGTGAGTCGACACACGTCACTGTGCTCTCTGCCGTAGCTAACAATCCTAAAGCTTTCGCGAAGTGTGTAGCAATAAAACAGTGTGTAGCACCCGTATCAAATAACACCCGACCCATAGTGCCATGGATAGGAAACGTACCCTCGATCGCGGGCGGTGCCTGTGGAACTGCAGCCTGGTGAACGTTGTAGACACGTCCATACTGTAGCTGCCCCTGCTGAGCTGGAACTGCTGGAATGGGTGGCAAAGCTGCCATCTGTGGCGGTGCAGGAAGAGCGGCGGGAAACATAGGTCTCTGTGGCTCCTGGCGAGCACCCTGCTGCTGCTGCTGTGGGGCCCTGCCCCTATCAGGACAATCCTGCTTCTTATGGCCAGTCTTGCCACAAGTAAAGCACTTCCCTGGGAAGTTCCCTCCCCTCTGCCCCTGCTGTCCCCGGCCCTGGTGGCCGTTACCATTCCTCCCTTGGCCCTGCTAGCCCTGATGGAACTGTTGCCCATTCTGCCCCTGTTGGTCCTGCTGACCGTTTGGACCCTGATGGCCCTGACGGAAACCTCCCTGTCCCTGCCTGTAGTTCCCTGACCGGAACCTCTTATTGTCCCCCTGCTGGTTACCCTGCTCAGTCTGTCTCTGCCCCTGACCGGTTTGTGCCTCGCTGACACCATGTCCTCCAGTCCTGCCCTGATGGCTAGACTCCCCCGACCGTTTGCCCTCGGCCATATGAAAACGGTGGTCCTGGCAGTGTAACAATGCTGCGTTAACCACATCAGAATAAGTGGCCAACGATAGGTTCCCTAGCAGATGCTGACGGATCCTCCAATTCAACCCATCTGTGAACTTCTCAATCTTCTTCTTCTCCGTTGGAATCTCGTCTGGAACGATATTCAACAGGTTAGTGAACTCGGCCTCATACTCGGCCACTGTCTTGCCCTCTTGCTTCAAACTCATCAGCTTCCTCCTCATCTCTGTATGAACTGCGGACGGAAAGTACTTGCGGTCAAACCGCACCCAGAACTCCTGAATCGTGAGGGTATCCCTCTCCTCCGCGGTGGTAATGGACTCCCACCACTGTAGCGCAGATCCAAGTAGCTTGAAAGTAGCTAGCACCTGCTTCTGAACATCAGTGCACTCATGCATCCTCAAGTGCCTCTGCATGTCCTTCCTCCATTGGCTCGAGATAACCACATCTGAGCTTCCTGCAAACTCTGGCGGATGCGCTTTCTGAAAAGCGTCACGTACACGCTCCCAAGCAGATGGGAATGCATTAACCTGTACTGGCGCGGCAACCGGCGCCGGTGGTGGTGCCTACTGAATAACGGCAATCGCGGCATTTACCGCTTGAGCTACTATAGCTGCAACCTCAGCGGCGTTCAACATGCCCTGAACTGGAGCGGGCTGGGGTTCGGGCACTGCATTCCTGGGAACTCGTCGTGCACGTCGTGGAGGCATCTGAAATAAGAACAAAGTTTATAAGTCTAGTTATAAACTTTAAAATAGCTGAAGAACGAAGCGTACACACAAAGAGTACAACATTCCTAAAATATAGGGCTCTATATCAAAGAAAACGTAGCGGAAACATAATAGCCGTACAGATCCTAAAGGACACTAGAACCTGATGCTCTGATACCACCTGTGACACCCCGACTAATTAAATACCGGGTAGCTACTCCTTTATAAAATTAATTCAAAATGCCAAGTTGGCTCAGTTAATAGCATCACTGTCGAAAACATTTTATTATTACTAACCACCAAGTATTTAAAAATCAAGTTGCCAAATTTTAATTTAAGTCTGATTAACATGCAACAAGTGTAAAGAAATAAATAACACCATTCACCATACTGAAGTAAAATGAATAACCATCACAAAATGTAAATAAACTCTAGAGGAAAAACTCCTCAATACAAATCTCACAACTGATAAGTAAACTGAAATAATTAACTAAAACTGAATACTGAACAATACATGCTAGAGTCTGAAAACTGAAATGTAAAAATGTCTAATAGAATTGGGCAACATGCCCTACAACTGATAGATGCTGAGACTGGAATCCAAATGAGAGAGGCATCTAAAAGCAAGTCCCTGTAGTTTCCACAACCAGCTACAGCTCGTCTTCTGAATGAGAATCCTATGCTTGGTGTCCTTGTGGCTGGGCACCTAAAATGGTTTTACAAGAAAGTATATTTGAAAGCAAATGGGTCAGAGCCCGAAAGTGGAAAGCATTTTAAAAACCTGCAAGTGCTTTAAAAACATTTAAAACATTAAATGCAAAGTACATGTTAGGACGTGCACTCACATTAAATTCTCACCTCTCGACTAACTGTGCACTCCTAACGTAAGTACCCATCTATAACGACCCATATTACTAGCTAACTGACAACATAACTAGCTAAACTGCCAAAGGTTCTACCCATATTACTCGGTTCCAATTAACATAACAACACTCGTAATTAAATAGAGGTTTAACGTAAACTCAGTTACTAACTATGCCATTGATATAAGTATCAGCTAACTCATTATATATCTTGAAACAATACCGTAATATTTTTACAACATTAACATGAGGATTTCCATTAATTTAATGTATATTATTCACATCATAAATATACGATACAAGCACCCCGCAATCTAAGCTATGGTGCACACATACTCTGCTATCCATCCCGGTACATCACGTACATAAGGATCACATATTCCGAATCTCTCAGGAATAGTTCAGATAACACAAATCACAAATAGTGGAGGCGAACACAGTCACCATCACATGGGTCACTCACATACCTACGCTCCCATGATCATGCAGACTTATTAATATCACAATAAGTCCTTCTATGATCTATGTTCATCAAGGTACCAGTCTAAATCCCCCCGTAGGCACACAAGGATTAGAGGGTCCTAAGCGAACGCAAACCTCCCGTGATAGCAAGTATGGTAGGTATGTCATACACATAAACTATATACTAAGCATTCACACATCTTAGATATTACCATTTTAATAAGGTATAGGCTACATCATAATACCATTATTCCAAACTTATATTTTTCAAGTCTCCCATTAATATAAAGTTAAATTACCAACACGTCTCACGTCGTAGACCCTTAACCTTAAAACCTATCTATAATAGATTATTAGGTTCCGATTATTCCCAAATATAACATCTTTATTCCTAAGGTCTTTACTTCTGCTCTAAACCTTATTTCATCGAATTACACAATTTTGCACTATTAACCCAAACGTTACCTCTCTAACGAATTTCAATAATCTAGAATAATTCCCCGAATTGCATTCTAATTAAAGTCCACTATAATAATCACACCTACTGGTCTTCCTTAAGGGTGAGGGTATTCATAAGTTCTCCAAACATATTCTCCGAGGGTTTCTGCCATTAAAATCATATTAAGGAAAATTTTACTCATTCTGGGAAGGTCGATCGATCGACCTATGAATATCGATCGATCGATCAAGTCGATCGATCGACTGATGAATGTCGATCGATCGATCGAACAGGTATGGCTACGGACTGCTTTGTTCTGCAGATTTGAAAACATCCCAAAACTTATTTCTAACGTATGATTCTCAGATATAACGTTATATTAATGTCATATAACAATCCTACAATATTACTAACGTCCACAAACCACTAATTCAACATCTAAAGGCTACATATGGGTCAAACTTCATCAAAAACCTAGTTTCCAGATTTTATCTCAAGAACATTCATAAACTTCATCTTAAATCCGTTTTTGGTATAACAAAAGTCGATAATTCTCTTAATATAATCTTCCAGTAACATTCTACATGCAACCTATATCCCAAAATTTAAACTAATAACTCCAATCTTATGGGTTTTTTCATTATCTTCCAAGAACACACAAAGTTTTTGAATAATCTAACATGGAAGAAGCATTCTCTGAAATTTAAATGGAATAAATCACTTGCCTTGGTTTGATTTCGGATTTGGTGTTGATTTGGTGAAGAATCTCTGCAGAATTCCTCTCTCTCTCTCCTTCTCCAAGCTTTCTTCTCCAAAAGGCTATGGTGGCTAGGGTTTGCTTTGGGAGAGTTGGAAGACTAAATGATAACCTACGTAGCTTATGGGGTTAATAAAGGGTTGGTTGGGTCAATCCTTATCAGATTACAACTCTCAATTTTCGTCACTTTTAATTACCCAAAAATACCAAATTACTAAAATACCCTTTAAGTTGCCGGTATGGCCTAAAAATACCCCGGGACCCGAACTATACCCCTGGCTAGTGTTTTCTGACTATCTCGACCCTTCCGGACGCGTTGACGCACTCAAAACGACCATACGGATTATAGATTTTAAATTCACTTTTATTAACAAAATAATATACCGTGACGCGGCGGTCCCACGCGTTTCAACAAAATTTTTAAAATGCCGTATATAAATCTCATGACAAATTTCATAATACCAAATACATATATAATCTTATATGTACATAATCAAATACCAATTCGCATCATATTAGTATTTATAACCCGGATTAATTTCCAATTAATACGCTAATTAATTAATTAATCCCAAAAATAAATATAGCCAAAAGTACGGGGTATTACATTTACCTAAAGCCATTAATTAATTCAAAGCAACCAACTTGCAAGCCAAGTATGATTCTATGTCCGTAGGACCCTTTCGGAATGAGATACCCGAAAGACACTCTAGTGAGTCCCTCTCACCCATGAAAATCCTTTATCGACTTTCGTTGAGGTAACTACGCAGTCTAGGAAAATTGGATTTTAAGTGAGACTGCTAAGTAAAACAAGTTTTTACTTTCCACAGCGTGCAGCTGGATGACCGGACGTCATATTAGCTAGTGTGGTGATACTTAACTAGTACGCCTCTCGTTTTCCTAGTAAGAGAGTGGGAGAACAATTGTTTTCAAATGAGATTTGTAAGACTCCATTCTTTTCTCACCCGCGGCTTAATTAAAATTTGACTACTCCATCACTTAATTAAAGAGTAATATTAGTTATGTGCTAGTTAGGACTTATCCTTTATTTGTATGTATCTAATCAAAATCATTTGGTGATCAGTTATACGCTTAGTCATACGCTTTTCATAAACAGTCCAAATTTCCATTTTCAAAAAACCAAAAATATTTTCCATTCCTTTTATTATATTTAAATTCCAAGAATATTTTCCTTCTTTTTCCAAACAACATTCAAAACCCCCCAAACAAATTTCCTTCACATTCTAAAAAATTCAAAAATAAAAAATATCATTCCCATCATGGCCGAAGAATGTCCTTTAAAGTACAATTTTTCCCCAGTACGATCTTTATCTAAAATAATTTTCTCCAACACCGATCAGTTGTTCCGTGCGCTACCATTCCTTCATTGTCAACCAGATTTCACAATCTAATGTGACAGCCCGCCTAATAAAATACCGGGCGATCAATCATATACCAAATTAAAACAGGAGTCTCATATGGTTCATCCTTAACATCATTGTCAAAAACTAATTTAATTACTAATAACCTATTAGGCTGGAGTCAAAATTTTATTTAACTAATCTTTTTAATCAAACCATTCAATAAATCAATCACAACAGTTTATATATACAAAGCTGAAACGAAATAAAATAACCGAACACTCGGTTTAACATAATACAACCCAATCGAAAGCCACACTAAAAAGGCGGTAAAAGAATACATAAATAAAGTTGGGTTATTAGCCCGAATGTTTCTATAATACCTCCTATCTAGATCTCAAGGATAGAAGTTTCTACAAGAAACCTGCAAGCATCCACAACAGCTGCAGCAACGTCTGACTCGAAGGAATCATCATCCAGGCGTCCCTGTATCTGGACACACACACACACACACACACACACACACACACACACACACACACACACACACACATATATATATATATATATATATATATATAGCAAGAGAGGAAAATAAAGAAAAACGAGTCAGAGCCCGAGTTGTGAAAATATTTTGCAAGTGCATAAATGCTATATTTTTAAAAAAATATGTTTTAACTCATATTTACATTGGTATCGCACTCCCATGAGATATCCCTCACCCGTCTTCTAATAGTACACACCTATCGCATTCCTATTAAACAACCTAGTTATGTAAATGTAATATTCTCAAGAGTATGAAATGTTTGTTGAAGACGTAGCGGCAAAGAGTATAAAGCTTCATCAAATATGCCGGTTTGCGTGCCTCGTTTCTACGTCATCAATCATAGTTCCATGCTCCAAAGGTATGAATGCATTTATATATATATAGGAGCTTGGAACAAGTTTATTGGGTGTTAGGTTTTATAAAAACTGCATTTTGTTTTAAGAAAGAAATTATATAAAACTTTATAATAAGTTCATAAAGTTTTCTGGGCCAAAATCGTATTTTTCAATCTTTCTGGTCGTTCGTTAGATATGTCGTTCGAACGAGTTTTTTCGTTCGAACCAAATGTCGTTCGAACGAACTTGCCAACGAGTCTAAACTGGTCCGTCGTTCGAACGAACTTTCTGTTCGAACGAGGTATCTAACGAGATTCTAACGAAGTCCATACTGGTGCGTCGTTAGAAGTCTCGTTCGAACGAGAGTTCGTTCGAAAAAAATGTCGTTCGAACGAGCTGTCAGGCGGGAACAGTTTTTGGCAGTTTTTCACCCACTTCCCCACTTGGTTTTTAACCAACTTTTCCAGACTTTATGAAGTGCGGGAATCACATTTTCAAAACTAACATTTCCATAACTTTTCCAACTTAGTTTATCTCTTAGAGAGAGTTTGAGAGCAAAAATGGTTTAGGAAAATGTTCATGTTTGCGTCGTTAGAAGTCTCGTTCGAACGAGAGTTCGTTCGAACGAGCTGTCAGCCGGGAACAGTTTTTGGCAGTTTTTCACCCACTTCCCCACTTGGTTTTTAACCAACTTTTTCAGACTTTATGAAGTGCGAGAATCACATTTTCAAAACTAACATTTCCATAACTTTTCCAACTTAGTTTATCTCGTAGAGAGAGTTTGAGAGCAAAAATGGTTTAGGAAAATGTTCATGTTTTGAGTGTTAATTTTTCAAAGAGAAAATCCTTCACACTCTAGTTTACACCCAATTGTGTTTAGTCCAAGTTCTTATTTACATATTAAATTGCTTGGAGTTTGGCACCGGTTTATCTCTACCAAATTTAAGAAGAGAAGTTTTGGTTTGCTTCTACATCCATCAAAGAAGAAGACGTTTTGTTGCAATTCTACCCACTTGGAGAAAGGCTGCATGTACGGGTGACGGTGACCATAGAAAGCCCCATCGGTGGATTCCGAGATCGCGGTGGTGTTCCGAGGTTATTCGCTAGGAAGAGGTGTCTACAAGAAGAAGCGTCGAGGCTTGAGAGGGATCGAGTCAGTCGTTGTAAGTCTATTTGTCTTGTAATTGTAATTCCGTATCTAGTGGATTTGTGGCTAGGGCCGTCCGAGGTTGTTTCCCGTCTTGGGTTTTTCCTCGTACATCGCGGCGTAGTGTGATTGGTTTATTTTATCTTGCATATTTTATTTAAAACACATGCGTAGCATAATTCAAGATAAAATTCGGTTTAATTTATCACACTCATTTAATTTGGGACTTAATTAAATATTGGCCGTTGTTTATTTGTGAACCATCATTCAACGCTTTCGCATCATTTATCGTTTTTACATAAAAGGAAATTACCTTGATTTTAATTGAGAAAATCACCATCTGGGGGTTCCAGCTTTTACAAGTTAAGCTACCGTGCCTAACTAAACCGTTACACCCAATCTATGAAAAACCTAACTAACCCGAGTACTAAGGGCCAAACTTCTCCCCATTCCCAACACTGCGCTACATTCGTGCGTGGGGTGTCTCACGAAGTGAAATCCAAACCAGGACCCCCCAAAACACTACTAATTGGCAATGTTGATCGTCGAGATCCATTAGGCCCTCAACACCAAACACATATATAAAACTTATATATAAATATAAAAGCCTCTTTATGACCTAATGCTTCATTTTCATATAAATACGGATATGCCTATATACCGAAAAGGGATAATACTTTATCATTCTTTTCACCTTATATCAATATATAATATCTCAATGAATATAATTATACTTATTTCAATCACAAGCATAATAACCATCCCACCGAGCTATAACTCGAGGATGCAGTCTCATAGTGCCTATCCGAACCCGAGTTTACTCACTATAGTGTGGTACTAAGCCAAACACTCTCATGGTCATGGTAAAATATCCACAACGGTGGAGGCGGTCATGTTCCCCCTGCAAGTGGAGTACACACACATCACACTCGAGTGCGGGACGAGATGACCCAGGGATATACTATCCCTGCTCATCAAGCCAGGGGATTCATCCACATCGCGCAACTTCCCCGGATCACACTAGAGAAAATATATAAGATGGTTGTTCCAACCCTACGCCAAAGGAAAGCCCATGGAGCCAGCCTCTAAGGTACAAACATATCAATCACCCACATATATATTTATACATATAATATTACATATGCTATAATCGCATCGTATATATAACCTATATCACTCCTCAAATATATATAGATATAATTGCCAATCTCATAATAATATTTAAGTATTCTCATAATTAAAATATTAATCCCATAAGTATTCTCTCTCTTAAATATAACTCACCCCTTAATCACTTTTAAGGACTTGTACATAAACCCAAATGTACCAATTCGTACTAATTAGATAAGTGTACTATCGTCTTACCTAAATTCTATAAGTATCGCACAACCTCTAATAGCCATCGTCAATAGAAGCATGGGGTAACCGCTAAATCGTCTTTAGCCTATATCCCAAATCCCATCCTATTCGCCTCATAGGATTTACTCAAATATATTCGGCGTATAATTACATTATCTACGTGCACCATTTTCTATATATAATCGTCAGCCTGAATACTCCCTCGAGCATTACTCATCCCAAACACCCCCCATTTAAAGAAGTCATGGATCCTAATTTCCATGAATCCAAAGTTCACATACCACTCAAAAATTTATTTAGAGGTCCCCACTCTATTTTAGGAACCTTAAACATTTAATCCCTTAACCTATTTTTTTTTGTACCACACTATTATAACACCCTCCTTGCCCCCATAAATTTCTCAAATGGCTAGATTTCAATTCTCTAAATGAATCTTCATATCCTGAATTAAATAATCTAGAAACAATTTCCTTTGGAATTTATCCCATACAAACAACCTTAGCCGAAACTGTCAAAAATCCTGAAGGGTCGATTGATCGACGCTAGGCCTTCTATCGATCGATCGATCCGGACAGCTTCTTCTCCGAGAAGCTGTTTCGGCCATTAAAGCTTTTCCTAAGCTTTTAACTCATATTATAACATCATCTAACCTTAATCAACTACATATACACACACTTAAAAAGGGTTCTAAACGTCCTAGAACCCGTAACTAACGATCGATTTTAATAAATTCCTAAGTTTCCCCAATTGTATATTATTCGGGATTTAACCGTTAATCTTCTAAAAAAACCCAATTTGATTCACCAAAAACCCATCCCAAAAAATCTTTGTGGTTTATTACTACCAACTAAAATATGAGATTTATGATTTGAAAGAAATAAGCAATTAAACACTTGCCTTGTGGATAAAATTCGTCGACCTCGAGTCGAATCCTGCGGAGTTTGGACGAAATCTCCCTTTTCTTCTCTCTTTTCTCTTCTTTATTCTCTTTTCTTTTTTTCCCTATTTTCTTTTCTTCTTTCTCCCTCTCGTTTATTTTATAGGAGGAATAAGGGTTTCTCCCTTATAAACCCAAAAATGACTCGTTTACTCAATTACGAGTCCCTATTAGCCCAAAAATTCTCGAAACCTTAATACTACCCCCGAATACTCTATTCTGACTATCTCTACCATTCCGAAATCAATATCGCACTCGAAATCTCCATTTGTCTCACTTAACTACAATATACTAATTAAACTGAACACTTCTCAATACGGGGTTTCCACTTAAAATATTATCCGTTGTCGCTTTACTCAACTGCGACATGTAATTAAAATGATCTGACTTATTTACTCAGTCTCAAAAGTAACAGTAACATGCGCCGGTAATAATCAAATGTTCATAAATCCCAAAATTTCTATTCAAATAATTTCCCTTAATCTTCAAATTACACCCACTTATGTAATTTAATTATCCCAAAAGGTACGACGTGTTACATACTCCCCCTATAACGGAATTTTGACCTCGAAATTAGGATATAACTTGCACGACCAACCTAGTATCGCTAATTACACTACGTCCTAGTACACCAAAATCGAAAGGTACTATCACAATGGTCCCCTACCATATTCTGCCTATTTCGAGACGTATGCTCTAATGCATTATCTTAACCACGAGCGTACCTAAATCTCTATATGCTACAATGCTACCTCGATCGTAAGGTTGACTCTAACATCACATTGCACCTAGTGCTTCTATAGCCGCGTATAAAGAAAACGAGACTATAACTACCGCTCTAACTTATCGATTCCATAGGAGAACCAATGTTCTAAGCATCCACTCATCTACCTCGGACATCAAATTTTCCCTCAAAAGGAAACTACACTAGCACTTGACTACTCCCGTCAGTTTCATTGCTTATCTTGGGCGTGCTAACTCTTGTTGCACCTATTCAATTGGGATTATCGCTTGGCTCCTACGACGTTCCACCCAACAAACTTCAAATCTAATTCAGTTTATGACTAACTTACAACATAATCCTTAGTTTTATATACTACGCCCCTTCTATTTCAGACGATATATAAAACCAACTTACCAAGATGCCCATACACCTTTTTAACCCGTGCTTATCCGTATAAGCAATGCAAACTTCTGACATGTAACACTCTCTCTCTAAACAGAAAAATTTGAAACTCAACTCTTCCCATACATGGAAATTCAATCTTTCATAAAGTTAACCCGCCAATCTTCTCGAGGTCAACTCACAAAAATCTTTTTATATCGGCGTCATTAGTCCTATTGGTCTTACTTCCTAATAACCCTATGCTCGATGTGTTTTCCTAGCCACGTGAAACGAGTACTATCCTAACTATATCCCTAGTGCCCAACGCTTATCTCAAATTTCGACATTTTCTCGGTTTCATGCATGAGATGTCTCGCAAAGAGAAATCCAAACAAGGAACCCTCTCGTTACACTAATTCCTCGCATCGTCGGTCATCAAGATATAATGGCCTAAGGTACACCAGCAAGACATCCTAAATCCTACCTCGCTAATCTACTAACGTACTTCTACCACTATGTCCTTCCATCTTGGTGAAATGGAAAGTTTAACTAATATGGGCGCCTACTCTCTACAAAAGTGTTTTTGAATATTATACCCTAAAAATTCTACCTCCAAAATTTGCCTTCTATTCAAGGCCTGACTATAAGCCTCAAATCAATTTCTCTAACTCCTGCCTCACCCATATACTTGCGGTGAGAGAACCATTTCAGTGCTTTTCCATAGCACTTATATCTCCATAGTCACGTAATCCATCACTCGAATCTCAGCCCATAGTGTTTTCTCCACACTAAGCAATGTATTGTTAAAACTAATATCCTTGCATCCCATAACATCTCTCCACTCCTGACGTCGTTAAGGTTCATGTGTGGAGTGTGTCATAAACTCCAATACACTACTACTTAACTTTGTCGGTTGTGGAGGACCGTTAGTTTCAAATATGCAACCGGGAAAATCGTATCCCCTCTTTCAATAAAAGGTGGTCTGAACTCCTATTTCCTCCTAGGATCCATACCACGAGGCGCTTGTACTAACACTAAGTCCTTTGCACAATCAACAATAAGCTTAAACTCACAGCTTAACAATAAATCTTGGATACCTTAAATCATATATATAATGTCGTCACGCTCTCGAATCATAATAATGAAACATCTACTCATTGAAGTTCCATCTACCCATATAACAAAGGAGAACTCAACTTGTATCTAGGTGACATATCGCAACAACAACCCGTTCCACCTTGGAACCGCGGATACGATAGTCTTGTAATCATTAGCCTTCTATCGCTTCGATCAACTAAGAGCATATAATACTCAGAATAATACTATACTCGTATATCACACACAAAACGAGTAGTACAACCCAGATATGTATATTTAAAATAGAACCCCGCTACCGCAAGAAAACATATAATGTTACTGATACTGCCACAAAGCTCGAATTACACCCATGAATCAAAGGCTAGCGAAATACTGCGACTCTATATAGCCACACAAAATATACCTCCCCCATTTGAGGTGAAACTTATAACAACAACTTCGCTAATCTCCCTAGCTACTCCAACTGGCTCTCTTACATGGTACTCTTTCCCTAACAGAACCCCAAAACTACTTTAATCAGTGCTCCATCTAGGCACCCTACTCTTGTCCTTTAACTCCTATCGAGAAAGATCAAAGCGTGTGGTTGTACACTCCACATTGCCACATTTCCCCATCTCTGGACACCCTGACCATGTTAAGGTTATTAGTATCTTGAACACTATATCCTCAATCATGACAATCATCTTCATAGTCCCCCTAAATTCTTCATCAAAAGGAAACTCCACCACCGGCCTTAACAACCCTATTTCTAGTAATTCCTCGGGTGGATGTCCACCAATGGGATTCCACGAACACAAATTCTCCATAAGTGTTGGAAACACTTACTAGTCAGCCTATCATTCTTCTGAACGACTCTCTCTTCATTGTACCTACCTTACTTCGGTGCAAAGTTCACTTCTCCATATCACTCTTTATTCATTATCGGCTTCTAATCGATCCTTATGTGAATAATTCGAAACTACATTCCTTTCATTCCTGCTAAATCATGGTAACTCGCGATTAAAACTATCCATAAGATTCCTTCACGAGGAAAACATATTGCTCTCTTAAGCATGGTGACTACCGTTCCCATTATTACAATATTGCTCCCATGAGTGAAAAATTTTCTTCAAATTTTCACATATGGGTATTTCCATACCCTGCCCTAAGCCCAATCTTTTGAGCCTTCTACATCCACTGAGTATAGCTACACTGCCTTCACAGGACTTAACTTCAACATATAGTCCTTATCAAAGACTCCCTTCAAACTTTTTCCCACACTTAACTTCACTGGGTAATTCAATTTTAGCTCCACTTTCTACTATAGCGGTACGTGAATAATTATAACTACTATAAGTTAGTAGTCGTTGCATCAATTCTTAGCAAATTCCATAAGGAGAGTGACCTCTACTGCGGCCCTAGTCTCCGACTTCAACTAACCGCCCTAAATAAGTCCCATCTTCTACTACCCTCATCACGGCATTCCCTGGTCGCCCTACCTAGATCATCACATGAATCTCGAACGAGCACACAAAATATTTACTATAACCCTACATAATAGCGGGAGGATAAAATCTCACAAGATAGATCAACAATACTCATCCTAAGGCTCTATATCAAATTAAAAGCAACGCTGAGAGCGTATCACGTCTGCACAGATTCCTAAGGACACAGGAACCTGATGCCCTGATACCATCTGTGACACCCCGCCTAATAAAATACCGGGCCATCAATCATGTACGAAATTAAAACAGGGGTCTCATATGGTTCATCCTTAGCATCACTGTCGAAAACCAATTAAATTACTAATAACCTATTAAGCTGGCGCCAAAATTTTATTTAACTAATGTTTTTAATCAAACCATTCAATAAATCAATCACAACAGTTTATATATACAAAGCTTAAATGAAATAAAATAACCGAACACTCGGTTTAACATAATACAACCTAATGGAAAGCCGCACTAATAGGAGGTAAAAGAATAAATAAATATAGCTGGGTTATTAGCACGAATATTTTTACAGTACCTCCTACCTAGATTTCAAGGATAGAAGCGTTTACAAGAAACTTGCATGTATCCACAGCTGCTGCTACAACGTCTAACTCCAAGGAATCATCATCCAGGAGTCCCTGTGTCTTTGGACACACACACACACACACACACACACACATATATATATATATATATAGCAAGAGAGGAAAATAATGAAAAATAGGTCAGATTCGGAGTTGTAAAAATATTTTGCAAGTGTATAAATGCAATATTTAAAAAATATATATATGTTTTACCTCATATTTACATTAGTATCACACTCCCATGAGATACCCCTCACCCGTCTTCTAATAGTACACACCTATTGCATTCCTATTAAACAAGCTAGTTAAGCTACCATGCCTAACTAATCCGTTACACCCAATCTCTGAAAAACCTAATTAACCAGAGTACTAAGGGCCAAACTTCTTCCCATTCCCAACAATACACTACATTCGTGTGTGGGGTGTCTAGCGAAGCGAAATCCAAACAAGGAACCCCCTGAAATACTACTAGTTGGCAATGTTGATCGTCGAGATCCATTAGGCCCTAAGCACCAAACACATATATAAAAATCATATATAAATATATAGGCCTCTTTATGACCTAATGCTCCTTTTTCATATAAATTCGGATATACATATCTACCAGAAAGGGATAATACTTTATCATTCTTTTCACCTTATATCAATATATAATATCTCAACGAATATACTTATACTTCTTACAATCACAAGCATAATAACCATCCCACCGAGCTATAACTCGAGGATGCAGTCTCATAGTGCCTATCCGAACCCAGGTTTACACACTATACCGTGGTACGAAGCCAGTTCTCTCACGGACATCGAAAAATATACACAAAGGTGGAGGCGGTCATATTCCATCTGCAAGTGGAGTACACACACATCGCACTCGAACGTGGGACGAGATGACCTGGGGATATACTCTCCCTGCTCTTCAAGCCAAGGGATTCACCCACATGGCGCAACCTCCCCGGATCGCACTAAAGAAAGCTGGTTGTTCCAACCCTACACCAAAGGAAAGCCCATTGAACTAGCCTCTAAGGTACAAACATATCAATCAAACACACATATATTTATACGTATCATATTACATATGCTATAATCTCATTGTATATATAACCTTGATCACTCCTCAAAAATATTTATAGCTATAATTTCCAATCTCATAATAATATTTAAGTATTCTCATACTTAAAATATTAATCCCCTATGTATTCTCTCTCTTAAATATAACTCACCCCTTAATCACTTTTAAGGACTTGTATATAAAGCCAAATGTACCAATTTTTACTAATTAAATAAATGTACTATCGTCTTACCTAAATTCTATAAGTATCGCACCACCTATGATAGCCGTCGTCAATAGACACGTCGGGTAATCGCTAAATCCTCTTTAGCTTATATCCCAAATTCCATCCTCGTCACCTCGTAGGATTTACTCAAATATAGTCGGCGTATAATTGCATTATCTACATGCACCATTTTCTATATATAATCGTCCGCCGAAATACTCCCTCGAGCGTTACTCATCTCACGCACCCCATTTAAATAAGTCATGGATCCTAATTTCCATGAATCCAAAGTTCACATACCGCTCAAAAATTTATTTAGAGGTCCCCACTGTATTTTAGGAACCCTAAACATTTAATCCCTCAACCTATTTATTTCCTCGAAATTATAGATTTTTTTTTGGTGCCACACTATTATAACACCGTCCTAGCCCCCATAAATTCCTCAAATGGCTAGATTTCAATTCTCTAAATGAATCTTCATATCCTCAATTAAATAAGTTAGAAACAATTTCCTTTGGAATTTATCCGATACGAATAACCCTAGCCCAAACTGTTAAAAATTCTGAAGGGTCAATTGATTGACACTAGGCCATCGATCGATCGATCGATCGATCCGGACAACTTCTTCTCCGGGAAGCTGCTTCGGCCATTACAGCTTCTTCCAAGCTTTTAACTCTTATTCTAAAATCATCCAAACTCAATCAACTACATATACACACTTAAAAAGGGTTCTAAACGTCCTAGAACCCGTGACCAACGATCGATTTTAATAAATTCCTAAGTTTCCCTAATTGTATATTATCCGGGGTTTAACCGTTAATCTTCCAAAAAAATCTCGATTTGATTCACCAGAAACCCATCCCAAAAATCTTTGTGGTTTATTACTACCAACTAAAATATGAGATTTGTGATTTGAAAGAAATAATCAAGTAAACACTTGACTCGTGGATAAAATCCGTCGACCTCGAGTAGAATCCTATGGAGTTTGGCTGAAATTTCCCTTTTCTTCTCTCTTTTCTCTCCTTTCTTATCTTCTCTTTATTTTCCCTCTTTTATTTTCTTCTTTCTCCCTCTGTCGTGTCTTTTATAGGAGAGAATAAGGGTTTATCCCTTATACACCAAAAAATGACTCGTTTACTCAATTACGAGTCCCTATTAGCCCAAAAATTCTCGGAACCTTAATACTACCCCTGGATACTCTATACTTACTATCTCGGCCATTTTGAAACCAATCGTGCACTCGAAATATCCATCCGTGTCACTTAAATAAAATATACTAATTAAACCCAACACTTCTCAATACGGGTTTTCCAATTAAAATATTATCCGTTGTCGCTTTATACAACTGCGACGTGTAATTAAAATGATCCGACTTATTTACTCAATCTCAAATTTAACAGTAACACACACTGATAATAATCAAATGTTCATGAATCCCAAAATTTCTATTCACAGAATTTCCCTTAATCTCCAAATTACACCCACTTATGTATTTTAATTATCCCTAAAATTACGGGATGTTACATCTAACAACCCATTTGACACTATTAGGGAACTCACTTAGTTACCATATAATTATACTTACAATACCAAGTGGTGTGAGAAACCAAACTTCTCGTGGAGGCATGATCACGCTCCCACCCCATCCATATCCAAACCATAAGTTGTGGATCCTTTTAGTTTTCAATAGTTGTCACGTGTTACGGACAGTTTCACGATCAGTATTCTCACCACATTCACCAAAGTCATCAATATTTTGTTTTTCATGGAGGCTCGCCTCTTGTGTATGAGCACCTTGACCCTATTGTATTGGAAATGAACTCATCCATGAATAATATTTGTAGATTTATGGGCATACCTAACTTAATATGGATTTTTTGTACGAAAAAATGAGTAATCTAAATTTGTTAAAACTAAAGGATGAAATGTAAATGTTGGAATGTAAATAAACGTGCATTGAATTAAAGTAAATTAACATTTAATTGCTAAAAATTAAAGGATAAAAAGTACAAAAATAGGCGCTAAAATTTAAATGATAGAATGTAAACACATATGTTTGTTTGATCGTTTCGAGATGTATTTTATCTTCCTTAATGGATGAATAGTTGTATGAAATAATGAACTTCCTTTGGCTCCGAGTAATTAATTATATACAATGACCATCCACTAACGTTTTTTCTCTCCAAGTATGAATTAAATCTCAACAATAACCACCCATATTTGACTCCAAATTAATCTAGTTCGAATTCAAAGAATAATCAATTTAAACTACACCTTCCACTAGAAATTGCTGTAATAACCACCACTAACTTTTCTCGTCATCATGACATATGTCAAAAAATGTCACGAGATGAACTCAGTAAAATATAATGTAAACATACACCCACACCACCTGAGTTTTTGGAGACTTGATAATTGCAGTCTTGGATAAACTTCATCGGATTTGTAAAATGTGCAAAATTTCTTCCTAATTGAAGTAGTTATCCATGTTGAAGCTCACTGTAAAAATTTGCATAATTTATTTCCCAGTTTCCACTTCCATCGTCATCAAATGAGGAGAATAACCTCACTCCTTTTAACTTCTAACATCATCAAGGATTGTGAATAATTGTAAAAATTTTAACCTTCGAAGGTTATTAAAGATGGTGAATAATAACACAAAAAATTTAAACTTCAAATGTTCACCAAACATGGTGAAATAATTGTAATATTTTTTTTACCTTTGAGGGTCACCAAAGATGGTGAATAATTAAAAATAATATTAAACTTAGAAGGTTCAACAAAGAGGATGAATAATCGCAATATTTTTTACCTTCAAAGGTCACTAAAGATGGTGAATAATCCCAAAAAATATTTAAACTTCGAAGGGTCACCAAATATGGTGAATAATTACAACATTTTTAACATTCAAACATCACTAAAGATGAGAAATAATCATTAAAATTTTAGGCTTCAAGGGGTCAACAAAGTTGGTGAATAATTTAAACATTGTTTAATCTTCGAAGATCACCAAAGATTGTGAATAATCATAAAAAAATCAAAACTTCGATGGGTTACCAAATATGGTGAATGATTGTAACATTTTTTTAACTTCAAAGATTACCAAAAATGGTGAATAATCATAAAATATTTTTAACTTCAAAGTTCATCAAATATGGTGAATAATTGCAACATTTTATTTCCTTAGAAGATAACTAAGTATGTTGAATAATAAAAAAAAACTTTGAAGGGTTACCAAAGACGGTGAATAATTGCAACATTTTTTTCCTTCGAAGATCACCAAAGATGGTGAATAATCATAAATAATTTTAAATTTTCAAGGGTAGCCTAATATGGTAAATAATTGAATTTTTTAATCTTATAAGATCACCACATATGGTGAATAATAATAAAAAATTTAACCTTCGAAGGGTCTCCATAGATGGTGAATAAATAAAACATTTCTTACCTTTGAATTTACCAAAGATTTCTATAGCAATCGAAACATTTTGCCTACTTCCCAAGATTGGAGTCATTTATGTATTTTGAAGTAGAAAATAATCCACACACAAAAATTAATATTTAGAAGTCAAGCTTCCAATGCAAAAGACGGTTCATCATTTGTACCTATGTTGAGAGAGTTATGATCATTTCTCAAAAACTTATTTTAATGATAGCATAAAATGGTCTAGTAGTCTAAAATGTTAGTCTGAATTCTGGAGCATGGTTTCTATGTGTATTTTGAACTATAAAACAAGTCAGGTACCAACCAAAAGTACTATAAGTCAAGCTTCAAATTCGAAAAGCATTTTTTCATTTAGACCTCTGTAGAAAGAGTTATAAACGTTTTACTGAAATCCATTTTTTGTTACTGCACAACCTAAATTGCTTATAATCGCCATTGTAAAAATAACATCCTTACGAATTTCTCATAATCTCCATTGTATTTCACACTCATAAGAGGAGAATATGATAATAAAGATCATAGGGAATAACTAAGATTTTTATTATCTTCCCAAAAAACTTTGATGTATCTCCATGACTTGGTTCGAATAACATATCTTGAATAATTTTTTGCTGTAACTCTTCATATATTTGGACATCTTCTTACTTCCCAAAAACTGGTTTGAACACTAACTTTTTAGACACCCTCGAGTTTTGAAATGTTTTGAGGATCTTTAAACCCCCGAGTTTTAGATTAGCTTTGTGATTTTCTAATGCAAAAGGTTCATGATGATCATCACATTCTTCTACAAATACGTGGCATTTTCTTTGCCAATAGGTTTTTCCATAACAAGCTGTTTGCAGAAGGCTAGTGTGGCAGGGACAATTACAACTGGATTGCAAAGAATTTTATCCACATGTTGTAAACTTTATGCCAAATCATTAAAACTTTTAAGTGTTTGTCTCATACACCATTGAAAATAATCACTTAGCAAATATTAGTTTAAATATTGAATGGGGAAGACTTGTTCAGTCATTTTGACAATATGTTCCCCCTTCTTCCAGCTTTAAAATATGTTTGATTGGAAATGAGCTCATCCTTGGACAACACTTATAGGTTTATGGGAGTATCTAACTTAATACAACTTTTTCGAGGATAAATTGAGTAATGAAAATTAGTTAAAAATAAAGGCTCAAATGTAAATGCTAGAATATAGATAAACTTTCACTGAATTAAAGGGAAGTACGATTGCATTGCTAAAGATTAAAGGATAGAAACTATAAAAATAGGTGATATTATTTAAAGGATAAAATGTAAAGACATCGGTTCTTTTGATCATTTGGAGATGTCTTTTTCTTCCCCGAGGGCAAAATTTAAGGTTGTTTGTAACAACTAACTTCCTTTGGCTCCAAGTAATTAATTATCTTCACTAACCACTCACTAAATGTTTTTGCCCCCAAGTAACTTCCACTTTGGTTTTGAATTAAATATCTATAAAAACCCCCCATATTTTCCTCCAAATAACACTAATTAAAATTCAAATAATAACAGCTCTAAACTGCCCACTTATTCCACCAAACATTCCTGCAATAACCACCACTAACTTTCCCCGTCATCTTACCACATGTAAAAAAATATCATGAGATGAACCTGAAAAATATGGTATAAATATATCCTATCTCACCTTATTAATATGTGTATTATCTGCTTCCTAGTGATCATAATGAGTTGTTCCCACCTCAACTATACACCACTTTAACGCCACCACCATATCCTCCCTTGAATGTCTCTTACAACAATTCATAATCAAAAAAGTTTAAGCAACTCAAGATCAAAACCAAGCCTTTCGACAGTTTGATAGATAGAGAAATGGATTTTCTCTAGAGTCAACCTATTAATAACCCTATGGGTAATAGAAATGATTCGGCTCGTGACATTGATTTTGAGTGTGACCAACCCACTTGAAATGATAATCTCAAAATTGAGACCAGTCCGTGGTTTGGGACCTAAGTTGATAATTGTGTTGAATTAATTAAATATTGTGAGACTGGTACTCTCCCTAAAAGTTCAAAAGAACCTAATATTAAGGTTGGCATACCGTCCCTACCTAATCGAAAAGACCCACATTTTAGGTTCAAATCCATATTGAGTCCAAAGAACCATATATTGAGGTTAAACCACTCGTCAAGTCAAAACAAGCAACCGAGTGTATATATATTAAGCCCATTGTATATGTCCTTAAGGCACCCCTTGTTCTTGAATATGTGGCCATCCCCGATCAGAAGCTATATTTGTGGGGATTCTGTTACCACATGTGAGAAGCTATAAATCCCTATACGCTGTATCTGTCGCGGGGAGTCATCACCATATTGGGTGACGGCGATAACGCCGAGGGTGCAAGCACCAGTAGTACAATTATTGAGATACAACATGGGTCAAATGATATGCTCCTATCAGGGTTTTGAGTTGAGCCATCCCTACTCCCGGCAGGGGACGGTTTCAAAGAAAGGGTTTGTCCAGAATATGACCCTCATGGCAATGTCAATGTGATTCAGATGTTCAGAGATATGCACTTCATACCCGGACTGGGGCTAGGGCAAAGACATCAAGGGATACTTGAGCCCATTGAACTGAATAACGCTTTCCCTCCCTGTGGCTGGGGTATCAACCATCAGAACAAGAGCTCAAAATGATACGCTAGTCTCGACCAAAGAGAAGATTAGACTGCATTCAGATTCTCCCAGGTGACTCCCTGAATGGACGATTCATTAAAGAGGGCGAGGATTTCCCCTTTTGCGGTTTTCCAGAACCATGGTACGACCGCACAAATAAGAAGATGAAGCCTGGAATGGAGATCTTTTTCCAAGATAGCTACCCATGGGCTGAAAGTTTCCAACACCAGGTGCCACCTTTTATCAAAGATACCGAAAAAACTAAGGAAAGTGACTCCGAAGATTCCTTCAACTTGCAGACACTGAGGCTGGCACTCTGCATGGTTTATTCAGGCACTACATCACTGGTCCCCTATCATCTTATCAAAGATGCTGATACACCTCTCCTCAACTGGCATGTTACGCAATTCTACCTCTTGAAATCTCCCCTAACCCCAATGTTCACCCTATTTCTTCTACTGTTGTCTATCCTTGCTCAAATGTAATTGAGACCTCTTTTGAGGAGGTTCTCAATGCTGTTTTTCCTATCAATGAAACAAACGAAGATTTTGAGTATCTTGTTGTGCCTTACATTAATTGTTTAGATTCTAATCAAACTTTTGATGATGATGATTTTGCAAATGAACAATTCTTAACTGATTTAAATAAGGTTAATAACAAACAACATAACCGCGTTCAAGTTAATGAAGAAGAAACTGTTGTTATTAATCTCGGTTCTAGTAGCCAACTGTGCGAGATTAGGATAGGGGCCACCCTTGATGAGCATGAGCGCGCACAACTCGAAGAATTACTAAAGGAGTTCGTGAATATCTTCGCATGGTCCTACGATGATATGCCCAGTATTGATCTTGAAATAGCTTAGCATGAGATCCCCACTCTCCCAGATTACAAGCTAGTTAAACAAAAGTTGATAAAGCTCCGCACCGAATGGTCACTCAAGGTCAAAGAAGAGGTGGTCAAACAGTTGAACGTACGTTTCATTCGAGTAATCGAATATCCCACATGGCTAGCCAACATTGTACCGGTGCCAAAATTAGGAGGAAAGGTTCGAATGTGTGTGGATTACCGAGATTTAAACAAATCTTCTCCGAAGGATGATTATCCTCTACCCAATATCGACATGATCATGGATAACATAGCCAGTCATGCTCTCAAGCCATTCGTCGACAGGTTTGCCGGATACAACCAAATCAAGATGCACCTCGACCACCAAGAAAAAACCGCATTCATCACCCCATGGGGGACCTTTTGCTACACCGTTATGCCGTTCGGTCTCAAGAATGCTGGGGCTACCTACCAGAGGGCTGCTACAACCATCCTGCACGATCTGATTCCCAAAGAGGTCGAGGTTTATGTGGATGATATGATTATCAAGTCCAAAACTAGAGAAGGTCATGCTCCTGCTCTTCGAAAGTTCTTCGAACGACTGCGGCAGTATCAGATGAGACTCAATCCACAGAAATGCATCTTCGGCGTTACAAAGGGAAAACTCTTAGGATTCATGGTCAGTGAGAAGGGGATAGAAGAAGATCCCACCAAGCTAAAAGACATACATGAAATGCCACCACCCCGAACGGAGAAAGAAGTCCGAGGTTTTCTTGGGAAATTACAATATATCAGTCGTTTCATCAGCCAGCTAACCTCCATCTGTGAACCCATCTTCAATCTCCTCCGAAAGGATTCAACCAAGGTTTGGAACGAGGACTGCTAAGAAGCTTTTGATCGAATCAAACAATATCTGATCCAGCCTCCAGTTATCATGCCACCACAGCCTGGTCTCCATTTGCTCCTATGCCTAACCATAACCAACATTGCAGTTGGGGCTTTGCTAGCCCAATACTTTGAGGACCCCCGCAAATAAAGAGTCATCTATTATTCTAGTCGCAAATTGGTCGGGTACAAGGTCAACTACACCGCTTTAGAAAAATCATGTGTCGCGCTTGTCTGGGTCACCCAAAAGTTGTGACACTACATGCTCGCCTTCCCCATCAAACTTGTATTCCGAATGGATCCCATCAAATACCTGCTTGAGAAACCCGCCTTATCCAGCCGAGTGTCCTGATAGTTGATGTTCCTAATCGAGTTCGATATCATGTACATCACACAGAAAGCTGTTAAAGGAAGAGACATCTCTGACTACCTCGCTGACTACCCTGTAGAAGAAATAGATATCTGGATCTCTGAATTCCCAGATGAAAATGTCCTCTGCACCACTCAAGACTGCCTTTGATGGAAAATGTTCTTTGATGGCGCTGCCAACAAAAAGGGATATGGCATTGGGATACTCCTGGTCGCCCCAGATGACTCCCACACTCCTATCGCCATAAAATTGGATTTCCCTTGCACCAATAATATGACAGAATACGAGGCATGCACAGTGGTCCTCAAAGTCGCTCTCAAGAAAAGTATTCAATACCTTGATGTATATGGGTATTCTGCCCTCATCATCGGTCAAGTGTTCAAAAAGTGGAAAGTCAAGGACGAAAAGCTCCAACCCTTTCATGCCCAATTAGAAGAGTTAGCCTCCCAATTTCAAGATATCACCTTCCATTACCTACCCCGATCAAAGAATAACCTAGTCGATGCTCTCGCTACCTTGGCCTCCATGGTCGACATGCCCGAGGGAATAACAATGACCCCCTTCCTAGTTCAAAAGCAAGATAAGCTTACCCATTGCTACCATATTGAGCTCGTTACCACAGAAGATGCTGAGCTAGTCAACTACTGGTACTATGATATTTGGTGCCTCCTCAGGTATAGTAGGTATCCCGAGGGTTCCAAAAAAAACAACCGAGCTACCCTCTGAAGGCTGGCCGCCCAGTACATCATCTGTCATAAAGCATTACTCAAGAGGAATTTCGATGGAACTCATTTGTACTGTATCACAGGGGCTTACATTGAAAAGATAATGCATAAAATACACAGCGAGGAATGCGAGCCCCAAATGAATGGTCAAATGCTTGCCAAGAAGATCATCCGACAGGGCTATTACTGGACCACCATGGCCCAGGATTGCACCGCCTATGTTCGGAGATGCCCTAAATGCCAACAATTCTCCAATCTCCAACACCTACCTCCGCGGGAATTATACAACATGACTTCTCCCTATCCGTTCTCCATCTAGGGTATCGACATCATAGGGAGGGTTATGCCAAAGGCATTAAATGGGCATGAGTTCATCCTAGTTACCATTGATTACTTCACCAAATGGGTCAAAGCTGAGTCATACACAGTATTAAATGCCAAGAAGGTGGCCAAATTCATCAAGAAAAATATCATCTGCCGATATGGGGTCCCGCACGAGCTAATGTCAGATAACGGTTTGCACTTCGAGGCAGAAGTCACAGAAGTAGTCAACGAGTATGGGATTCAGAGACACAAATCTTCTCCCTACCGACCTCAGACCAATGGTGCAGTTGAAGCCGCCAATAAAAACCTCAAAGCCATCATCAGCAAGATGATCGAAAGTTGTAGGGATTGGGCCGATCGAATCTCGTATGCCTTCTGGGGCTATCGAACCTCAATCTGAACCTCTGCTGGGGCTACCCCTTATTCCCTGGTCTACAGCATGGAAACAGTCCTACCTGTGGAGCTGGAAATACCCTCGCTACGCGTCATGCTCGAAAGCAAGGTTAGTGAAGAAGACTGGTGCCAAAGCTATCTTGATTAGCTAGACCTTCTAGATGAAATAAGATTAAAAGCTCTATATCACATACAGGGATACCATCACCGAATAACGCGATCATTCAATAAGAGAGTCAAGGACCGTGGTGTCCGGGAGGGGGATTTAGCCCTCAAGGAGATGATCGAACCCATCTGGGACCCCAGCGTAAAATTTAAGCCCAATTGGAGCGACCCTTATATTGTGAAGAAGATTTTGTGTGGCGGTGCTGCCATGCTCACTGACCTGGATGGGGAAGAGATGGCTCGTCCAGTTAATCAGGACCGTCTCAAGAAATTCTACCCCTAGTCAGAAATCTCGACGCGCTACGACTCTTCTTATCCCCCTTCTATTCTAAAAAAAAGAAAACTCTTCATTTCCTTCTACCTAGAGCTACGTGGGCCTGATCCTCTACAAAAAACCACTTTTAAATAAAAAACTTTTCAAAAACCCCAGAGGTACGTAGGCAGCTCATACATCTTACATGAGTACGACCCCTTCTTTTTCACAAAAATATATTCTTTTCTTATCTCCGAGAACGACAGTTCATTCTAAACATCTACTTGAACAAAAGGCTTATGTATGCCTTAGCGATTGGTATAGATAATTCAAAATACAAAATTCATCGAAAGGCACAGTTGGATGATCAGAAACTTGTTTATTTCCTTAATAAGAAATTACAGTACGGATTACATAAGAAAAAGGAACGGATAACTCCCTTCCCCTACTACCATAAAAAGCCAGTTAAAATCCCCCACATCTGTTACACAAATAAACTCCCCAGGAGTCCTACCCACAACAACCATAAGAGCCTGCACCCTCATCATCTATATCCTGAGGACCCCAAGTTTCCCCTGCCTGAATAGAGTGTCTCAAATATTCCATGGATCAATGAGCCTTAACCATCTTCGAAAAGACCACAACACCCCCTTCCATGTAATCAGATAAAATAAACCACCTTTGACGAGTCTCCACTGCCAACATCTTGCTGACTACTTTCCTCCACAACCACTTCATATGATCTTTGGGGACATGGCAAACCTTCCCGACAGACTGAGAGGTACGGGTCGACGGATGTCGATTCTCCCACAGAGATCCAAGCAACAGACGCAAGCGCTCAGTCAAATCTTCTATCGGAAAGAAATTTGAGGTCCTAGGGGGCACGACCTGCGCCCAGCCAAATTGGCGTAGAAGCCACCAAGGGAAATAAAAAGAGGCATATCTAAGACCAACCACCCACACATATGAATACTCTCCTAGCTACAGAACTGGATGCAACTGTCCCCACTAAGGCACTGACCAATATAGCCCACGAGCCCCTTACTCCACAAGCCAATTCTCCAAATTCTCAACATATAATCTTTGGGGACATGGCAAACCTTCCCGACAGATTGAGAGGGACGGGTCGACGGATGCCGATTCTCGCACAGAGATCCAAGCAATAGATGCAAGCGCTCAGTCAAGTCTTTTACCGAAAAGAAATTTGTGGTCCGAACGAACTTCTCTCCAGGCATCCAGGCCATTCAGAGTCTTTGCTAATATCACCATCGTAGGATTGCGATAGTATGACATCTATGAGGTAATGGCTGCAAGTTGTGGGTCCACTCGCACCTCCCCAATCACCAACAACAATTTTGAAACCAGGCCCAAAACAATGGCTCTAGTATAGCTAGCATCACCTACTTCTCGCAATTACACGAATTGGAACATCGGCGGGAGGGAGATCAATCCTCCGGTAACCAATGACCTGGCCGCCGAAGGTGAGATATGAATAATCCCGACCAACAAATCCTTAGGGGAACTAGAAAATTCGGGTAAAGCCGCGACAACACTGGGATTCACACCTAGTATGGCGGAAAATTCCTCGTAGGTAGGACAAACTTCTTCCAACCCAAAGCGGAATACATGGTCTTCGGGGTACCAAAATTGTACTGCCTCCATCAGCATATTCCACTAAATAGGTCGATTATGCCACAAGGAAACTTGGTGCATGTTGAAAGCATCGTAGTCAACATTATAAGAGCACATTGCTTCCAAGGCTTCGAGGTAATTAACAAAACTCAATGTTACCAGGGAGAGCCATTTTGAAAGACTAAGAAATAGTACGCAAGTAGATAAGAATGCAAAGGTGTGATGAAAATACTCCACCCTTCCCATTTTTTTATACTTGAGAACTCTCACAAAAGACATAATCCCTGCAGAAATCGGAAGGAATCCTACCACACAAGGTACTAAAGGTTGAAGGGGTACCAATAAAAGCTTTCAATTGATAGGACTGGACTGAACTGCCGATAGGCAGGCCAGGGTGCTTGCCGATCGACAACCCCCCATTTTTGGAAATTTCCTCCTTTCATCTTTTGCCAAATTAGAAAACTCAATGAAAACAAATTGATATTCTCAAAAGAATTTCAAGAATCCTGTTTTCTCCTTATAGGATCCCCCTTTTTAATTAAAACTTTCCTGTGAAAAATTCCAAAAATATTCGTTTTTATGGTCTCAGCAGCAAAGTGAAAAGCGCATATGCATTCATTCATCATTAATAAAAGAAAATAAAAAATGCCATTGCATTGCATATATCCGTTTTCTGTGTTACATCATTTTGCAGGAAATAAAGAAAAAGCCAAAAACAACGGGACTCAGCCCGAACCCACATTCCCTCTCTCTCTCTCTCTCAAGAGATTCCACCCCTGTGACACGCTCTCTTTCCCCTCCGACGAGACAATGCGCCCCCACTACCCTAGCCAGAGTCTTCCCCAGATGAGGCTAACGACACCAAGCAAGAAGGAATAGGGAAAACATCCCAAATGTCGGCAGTCGCCGATGATATCCAGTCTCTGATGTCTTTCAGCCAAGTGGTCGACACCCGGATTTGCTGTAAGGAAAAGGCAGAATCATTATCAAGCAAAAGAAATCAAAATAAGGAAAAGGACCGAAATGTTTACCGCAGGATGAAAGTACCTCCTCTATTAAACCCAGCTCCTCCGAATCCATCGCAAGAGGACGATGCAGCATCAGCACTATCCCTCCATCAACCCGTCGGATGTTGTACGAAGGAGTGTGCAACCGCACAAAAGGGACCTCCGAGGTCGCCGTCGCAAATGCGGACGGACCACCACCACTGTGGGAAGACCCCATCGCCCGACTCGAACCCGCAGGAGGGAAAGGCAAGGCATCATATATGCTGGGCGCCATCAACCAGCTCGTCACAAAATCCATATAGTCATACGGCGTAGTCGTATCAGTGTACAACTCATAGGACTCGTCGATCATCGTCGCGATCCTCTCATCCTCCAATAGTTGTCGCTCCCGCCTCATAGACATAGGAGGCTGCGCAGGTGGCACCACCACCTCCTCCTCAATGGTCTGACGAACCAACCTCTCCCCGAGGTACCAGTAATGGACGAACTCATGCATCAACAAATGCCTCATCTGCGCGTTCACCCTGGTCACCCCCGTATCCTGAATGGCTGTCTCCCAAGGATAAAAGGTCACCTGAAAATACCCAAGCAAGCCTGAGTCAATACAAGATCAGAAGGTGTAAAAACCAAGACTGAAAAGGAAAGGACCTTACCCCACCACTGGTCAGGTCATTCAAGACCTGACGCAACGCCTCTAGGGAGAGAGATCCCTTTGTCTTGATCTTGTATTGACTCAGGCCTTCTTGGGTATTTTTAGGTGACCTTTTATCCTTGGGGGATAGCCATTGACGATACGGGGATGACCGGGGTAAATGCGCAGATAAGGCATTTATTGGCGCATGAGTTTGGCCATTCCTGGTACCTCGGGGAGAGTGTGGTTCATCAGATCGTCGAGGAGGAGGTGGTGGTGTCACATGCACAGCCTTCTATGTCTATGAGGCGGGAGCGATAATTGTTGGAGGATGAGAGTATCGCAGCGATGATCGGTGAGTCCCATGCCTTGTACACTGATAAGGCTGTGCCTTATGACTATATGGACTTTTTGATGAGCTGGTTGATGGCGCCCAACATATATGACGCCTAGCCTTTCCCTCCTGCGGGTTCGAGTCGGGCAGTGGGGTCTTCCCACAGTGGTGGTGGTCCGTCAACACCTGCGACGGCGGCGACCTCGAAGGTCTCTTTTGTGCGGTTGCACACATCTTCGTACAACATCCAGCGGGCTGATGGATGGATAGTGCCGATGCTGCACCATCCTCTTGCAATGGATCCGGAAGATCTGGATTTGACAGAGGAGGTCCTTCGTCCTGCGGTAAACCTTTCGGTCCTTTTCCTTTTCTGATTTCTTTTGCTTGATACTGATTCTGCCTTTTCCTTAGAGCAAATCCGGGTGTCGACCACTGGGCTGAGAGACATCAGAGACTGGATATCATCGGCGACTGCCCACATTCGGGATGCTGTCCCTGTTCCTTCTTACTTGGTACCGTCAGCCTCGTCCGGGGAAGACTCTGGCTCGGGTAGTGGAGGCGCATCGTCTCGTCGTAGGAGAAAGAGAGCGTGTCGCAGGGGTGGAAGCTCTTGAGAGAGAAAGAGAGAGGGAATGTGGGTTCGGGCTGAGTCCCGTTGTTTTTGGCTTTTTCTTTAGTTCCTGCAAAATGACGTAACACAGAAAACATATATATGCAATGCAATAGCGTTTTTTATTTTCTTTTATTAATGATGAATGCATGCATATGTGCTTTTTACTTTGCCGCTGACCTCGAAGCCTTGGAAGCAATGTGCTCTTATAATGTTGACTACGATGCTTTCAACTTGCGTCGAGTTTCCTTGTGGCGTAATCGACCTATTGAGTGGAATATGCTGATGGCGGCAGTACAATTTTGATACCCCAAAGACCATGTATTCCTCTTTGGGTTGGAAGAAGTTTGTCCAACATATAAGGAATTTTCTGCCATACTAGGTGTGAATCCCAGTGCTGTCGCGGCTTTACCCAAATTTTCCCGCTCCCCTAGGGATTTGTTGGCCGAGCTTCTTCATATCTCGCCTTTGGTGGCTAGGTCATTAGTTGCCGGAGGAATGATCTCCCTCCCGGCGGTGTTGCAATCCGTGCATTTACGGGAAGTAGGTGATGCTGGCTATGCTGGAGCCGTTGTTCTGGGCCAAGTTTCAAAATTTCTGTTGGTGACTGGGGAGGTGCGAGTGGATCCACAACTTGTAGCCATTACCTCATGGATGTCATACCGTCACAATCCTGTGATTGTGATATTAGCGGAGACTCTGAATGGCCTGGATGCCTGGAGAGAAGGTCGTTCTGACTTTTTGAGGGGTAGCCCTGTGATGCTATTCATGTGGTTGTATGAAAGATTTCATTTGGCGACTCCTCCAGAGTATCCCTTATCGGCTGTACTCAACTTATTTTCGCATTACTTCATCCGCGTTGGCCTGTATGTTGAGAATTTGGAGAATTGGCTTGTGGAGTAAAGGGCTCTTGGGCTGTATTGGTCAGTGCCTTGGTGGAGACAGTTGCATCCAGTTATGGAGCTAGGAGAGTATTCATATGTGCGGGTGGTTGGTCTTAGACATGCCTCCTTTTATTTCCCTTGGCGGCTTCTGCGCCAATTTGGCTGGGCGCAGGTCGTGCCCCCTAGGACCTCAAATTTCTTTCCGATAGAAGATTTGACTGAGCGCTTGTGTCTGTTGCTTGGATCTCTGTGGGAGAATCGGCATCCGTCGATCCGTACCTCTCAGTCTGTCGGGAAGGTTTGCCGTGTCCCCAAAGATTATATGAAGTGGTTGTAGAGGAAAGTAGTCAGCAAGATGTTGGCAGTGGAGACTGGTCAAAGGTGGTTTATTTTATCTGATTCCATGGAAGGGGGTGTTGTGGTCTTTTCAAATATGGTTAAGGCTCATCGATCCATGGAATGTTTATGACACTCTATTCAGGTAGGGGAAACTAGGGGTCCTCAGGATGTAGATGATGAGGGTGCAGGCTCTTCTGGTAGCTGTGGGTAGAACTCCTGGGGAGTTTATTTATGTAACAGATGTGGGAGATTTTATCTGGCTTTTTATAGTAGTAGGGGTAAGGGAGTTTTCCGTTCATTTTTCTTATGTAATCCGTACTGTAATTTCTTATTAATAAAATAAACAAGTTTCTGATCATCCAGCTGTGCCTTTCGATGAATTTTGTATTTTGAATTATCTATACCGATCGCTAAGGCATACATAATCCTTTTGTTCAAGTAAATGTTTAGAATGAACTATCGTTCTCGGAGATAAGAAAATAATATATTTTTGTGAAAAATAAGGGGCCGTACATGTAAGATGTATGAGCTGCCTACGTACCTCTGGGGTTTTTGAAAAGTTTTTTTGTTTAAAAGTGGTTTTTTGTAGAGGATCAGGACCACGTAGTTCTGGGTAGAGGGAAATGAAGAGTTTTTTTTTTGTTTTTTTAAGAATAGAAGTGGGATGAGAAGAGTTGTAGCGCGCTGAGATTTCGGACTAGGGGTAGAATTTCTTAAGACGGTCCAGATTGACTGGACGAGCCATCTCTTCCCCATCCAGGTCAGTGAGCATGGCGGCACCGCCAGACAAGATCTTCTTCACAATGTAAGGGCCGCTCCAATTGGGCTTGAATTTTCCTCTGGGGTCCCATATGGGTTCGATCATCTCCTTGAGATCTAAATCCCCCTCCCGGACACCACGGTCCTTGACTCTCTTATTGAATGATCGCGCAATTCGGCAATGGTATCCCTGCATGTGATAAAGAGCTTTTAATCTTCTTTCATCTAGAAGGGATAGCTCATCAATACGTCTTTGGCACCAGTCTTCTTCACTAACCTTGCTTTTGAGCATGACGCGTATCAAGGGTATTTCCATCTCCACAGGTAGGACTGCTTCCATGCCATAGACCAGGGAGTAAGGAGTAGCCCCAGTAGAGGTTCGGATTAAGGTTCAATAGCCCCAGAGGGCGTACGGGATCCGGTCAGCTTAATCCCTATAACTTTTGGTCATCTTGCTGATGATGGCCTTGAGGTTTTTATTGGCGGCTTTAACTGCACCATTGGTCCGAGGTCGGTAGGGAGAAGATTTGTGTCTCTGAATCCCATACTCATTGACTACTTCTATGACTTCTACCTCGAAGTGTAAACCGTTATCTGACACTAGCTCGTGCGGGACCCCATATCGACAAATGATGTTTTTCTTGATGAATTTGGCCACCTTCTTGGCATTTAATACTGCGTATGACTCAGCTTTGACCCATTTAGTGAAGTAATCAATGGAAACTAGGATGAACTCATGCCCATTTTATGCCTTTGGTGTAACCTTCCCCATCGTTCATGTGGGGCCCGCATTCCCCGCTGTGGATTTTTTGTATTATCTTTTCAATGTCAGCCCCTGTGATACAGTGCAAATGAGTTCCATCGAAAATCCTCTTAAGTAGTGCTTTATGACAGATGATGTACTGGGCGGACAGCCTTCGGAGGGTAGCTCGGTCATTTTTGTTGGAACCCTCTGGATACGTACCGTACCTGAGGAGGCACCAAATATCATAGTACCAGCAGTTGACTAGCTCAGGATCTTTTGTGATGACGAGCTCAATGTGGTAGCAATGGGTTGGTTTGTCTTACTTTTGAACTAGGAAGGGGGTTATTGTTATTCCCTCGGCCATGTCGACCATGGAGGCCAAGGTAGCGAGAGCATCGTCTAGGTTATTCTTTGCTCAGGGTAGGTAATGGAAGGTGATATCTCGGAATTAGGAGGCTAACTCTTCTAATTAGGCATGAAAGGGTTGGAGCTTTTCATCCTTGACTTTGCACTTTTTGAGCACTTGATCGATGATGAGGGAAGAATCCCCATATACATCAAGGTATTGAATACTTTTCTTGAGAGCGACTTTGAGGCCCACTGTGCATGCCTCGTATTCTGTCATGTTGTTGGTGCTAGGGAAATCCAATTTTATGGCGATAGGAGTGTGGGAGTCATCTGGGGTGACCATGAGTATCCCAATGCCATATCCCTTTTTATTGGCAGCGCCATCAAAGAACATTTTCCATCGAAGGCAGTCTTGAGTGGTTAAGAGGACATTTTCATCTGGGAATTTGGAGATCCAGACATCTGTGTCTTCTACAGGGTAGTCAGCGAGGTAGTGAGAGATGGATCTTCCTTTGATGACTTTCTGTGTGACGTACACGATATCGAACTCAGTTAGGAGCATCAAGCATCGGGCCATTCGACTGGATACGGCGGGTTTCTCAAGCATGTATTTAATGGGATCCATTCGGGATACAAGGTTGATGGGTAAGGCGAGCATGTAGTGTCGAAGCTTTTGGGTGACCCAGACAAGCGCGGCACATGCTTTTTCTAAAGCAGCGTAGTTGACCTCGTACCTGGACAATTTTCGACTAGCATAATAGATGGCCCTTTCTTTGAGGAAGTCCTATGGGTATTGGGATAGCAAAGCCCCAACTATAATATCGGTTATGGTTAGGTATAGGAGCAAAGGGAGACCAGGCTGTGGTGGCATGAGAACTAGAGGCTGGGTCAGATATTATTTGATTCGAATAAAAGCTTCTTGACAAGCCTCGTTTCAAACCTTGGTTGAATCCTTTTGGAGGAGCTTGAAGATTGGTTCATAGATGGAGGTTAGCTGGCCGATGAACCAGCCGATATATTGTAATTTTCCAAGAAAACCTCGGAATTCTTTCTCCGTTTGGGGTGGTGGCATTTCAAGTATGGCTTTCATCTTGGCGGGATCTGCTTCTATGCCCTTCTCACTGACCATGAATCCTAAGAGTTTTCCCTTTGTAATGCCAAAGACGTATTTCTGTGGATTGAGTCTCATCTGATACTGCCGCAGTAGTTCGAAGAACTTTCGGAGAGCATGAGCATGACCTTCTCTAGTTTTGGACTTGATAATCATATCATCCACATAAACCTCGACCTCTTATGAATCAGATCGTGCAGGATGGTTGTAGCGGCCCTCTCGTAGGTAGGCCCAGCATTCTTGAGACCGAACAGCATAACAATGTAGCAAAAGGTCCCCCATGGGGTGATGAATGCGGTTTTTTCTTGGTGGTTGGGGTGCATCTTGATTTGTTTGTATCCGACAAACCCGTCGACGAATGACTTGAGAGAATGACTGGCTGTGTTGTCCATGATCATGTCGATATTGGGTAGCGGATAATCATCCTTCGAAGAAGCTTTGTTTAAATCTCGGTAATCCACACACATTCGAACCTTTTCTCCTGATTTTGGCACCGATACAATGTTGGCTAGCCATGTGGGATATTCGGTTACTCGAATGAAACCTACGTTCAAATGTTTGACCACCTCTTCTTTGACCTTGAGTGACCATTTGGTGCAGAGCTTTCTCAACTTTTGTTTAATCGTCTTGTAATCTGGGAGAATGGGGATCTCATGCTGAGCTATTTCAGGATCAATACCGGGCACATCGTCATAGGACCATGCGAAGACATCCACGAACTCCTTTAGTAATTCTTCGAGTTGTTTGCACTCATGCTCATCAAGGGTGGCCCCTATCCTAATCTCACGGAGTTGGCTACTAGAACCAAGATTAATAACAACAGTCTCTTCTTCATTAACTTGAGCGCGGTTATGTTGTTTGTTATTAACCTTATTTAAATCAGTTAAGAATTGTTCATTTGCAAAATCATCATCATCAAAAGTTTGATTAGAATCTAAACAATTAATGTAAGGCACATCAAGATACTCAAAATCTTCATTTATTTCATTGATAGGAAAAACAGCATTGAGAACCTCATCAAAAGAGGTCTCGATTACATTTGAGCAAGGATAGAACATAGTAGAAGAAATAGGGTGAACATTAGGGTTAGGGTAGATTTCAAGAGGTAGAACTGGCGCAGTATGCCAGTTGAGGAGAGGTGTATAAGCAGCTTTGATCAGATGAGAGGGGTCCAGTGATGTAGTGCCTGAATGAACCATGTAGAGTGCCAACCCCAGTGTCTGCATGTTGAAGGAATCTTCAGAGTCATTTTCCTCAGTTTTTTCGGTATCTTTGATAAGCGGTGGCACCTGGTGTTGGAAACTTTCGGCCCATGGGTAGCTATCTTGGAAAAATATCTCCATTTTAGACTTCATCTTCTTGTCTGTGTGGTTGTACCATGGTTCTGGAAAACCGCAAAAGGGGAAATCCTCGCCCTCTTTGATGAATCGTCCATTCTGGGAGTCACCTAGGAGAATCTGTATGCAGTCTAATCTTCTCTTTGGTCGAGACTGGCGTATCATTTTGAGCTCTTGTTCTGATGGTTGATACCCCAAGCCACAAGGAGGGAAATCTTTCTTCGGTTCAATGGGCTCAAGCATCCCTTGCTGTCTTTGCCCTAGTCCCAGTCCGGGCATGAAGTGCATGTTTCTGAACATCTAAATCACATTGACATTGCCATGAGGGTCATATTCTGGACAAACCCTTATTTTGAAACCGTCCCCTGCCGGGAGTAGGGATGTCTCAACTCAGAATCCTGATAGGAGCATATCATTTGACCCATGTTGTATCTCAAGAATTAGACTGCTGGTGCTTGCACCCTCGGCGTTATCGTCATCACCCAAGATGGTGATGACTCACCCATCGACGAAGAACTTCAATTTCTGATGGAATAAGGAAGAGACACCCTTTATACTGTGGAGCCAGGGTCGTCCGAGCAACATGTTAAAACAGGCCGGGATATCAATGACTTGGAATTAGATGATGGGGTTTATAGGGCTAACCCCTATTGTAAGTTTTATGGATCCCATCACCTCCCGACGGGTATTATCATAGGCACGCAAGGCGGCGGAGGTTGGAGCGAGGTCACTTTGTTTTAGGTCTAGACATGCGAAGGTTCTCAGTTGGCAGACATTCAAAGCGAAACCGTTATCAATGAGAGAAAGCGATACAACCTTCCCTAAAACTTCGATAGAGATGTTGAGTGCATGATTGTGATTCGACCCAATTCTGGGGATTTCCTCTTCAGAAAATGACGTCATTCGGGTGGAGGTTAAGGATCCGACCAAATTTATTGCTTCTTCTGGTGTGGTAGAAGGAGGAACTATGGGTCTTGTGAGAAACTTGATTAAAGCATTTCTGTGCAGCTGGGAAGACATGAAAAACCCCCATAGAGTGATGTTAGCTTGATTTTTCTTCAGTTGATCGAGGATCTTGCTCTCCTCGATGGTCATTTCTGGCATAGGAAGGTCTTCAATGCCCTTCCCCTTGTCATTTGCTGGTAGCGAGCTTGGAACTTGGTAATGTCTCCTAGATCTGGTAATGTGATTTACTGAAGAAGGGAAAAACTTAAATCCAATTTCCTCATCAATCTGAGGTTATTCTAACGCCCTATCTATTTTTCCGAGGAGTTCTTCAAATGATATCATCCCACATATGTCGGCTACTGGGACAATTCTTCCTAAAGCCTGTTCTTTATTTGAATCTTCGAATTCTTCCCCCCATTCAGTGGTAATAATTATGTTTTCCCTCGTGAAGTCAATGCATTCCACAACTTCAACAACTTCCTCATATAGGTCTTCCCATTATGTGGGGATGTTTAAGGGTGAAGGGACCAGGTGACCTTGTAGCTTCAAAGCACCAAATAACTCGGTGATACTGCAAATGTTATTGGTTTTCCTGAATGCTTCCACCATGATCTGGACAGCACCATCTAAGCTGACTTCATCGATTGGTACCACCTAACTATCTGATTCTCGGGCCCATTTATGTGCTTTCAAAAATAGCACACTGAACCTCTGGCAATCAATATTCATCTGTGAGGGAAATTTCAGCCAGAACACTAGGAGTTGATTTAATACCTCTGACAATTCCATACTTCCACTTTCAGAACGGGTCCGGACAGTGATGCATGCTCTGGTAAGGAGTGACAATGCTTGATCAGCGGGGCTAGTAGGGTGTAGGAGGAAATATGGGCAAATTTGAAGAGATTTAGGAGGGTATAGGGGTGTGATTTGAGTTAATGGATCGAAATTTGGGTTTTCTTCCAAGAATATGGCATTGGTGTGATTTGGGAGTTGGTTGTGAGTAGTGTTTGGCTTAGGATTGGATGGTGGGGCGATGGTACCCCGGTCAATGAGTTCTTGGATTATGTTTCGAAGGTGGAAGCATTGGTCGGTGGTATGTCCAGCTGTTTGGTGAAAGGCGCAATGAGCATCGGTCTTGAAATTTTTGGGAAGTGGATTCGGTAATGGACGTGGATCCAGGGGCTTGATGAGGTTTTGACCTAACAGGTCTTGGTAGACTTTTTAGAGGGGATCATGAAGCTCAGTGTATTCCCTTTGGACGGGGGCAGGGCGACTTTCTGGTGCCCATGATGTGGTTGGTTGAGAGATGTTGTTCATGGTTGAGACTGTAGCATTGGCAGGCTTGTCATACTTTATAGGGGTGAACTGTCTGGACAACTTTTTCGGTTCAACTTCTATTTTGGCAAGACCTTCCTCGATTTCTACTCCTGCTTCTCTGAGAGCTGGAAAGTGGGGGTAGTAATTGTAATACCCCGTACTTTTATTCATATTTATTTACGGGATTAATTAAATTAAATGTGAATTAATTGAGAATTAATTCGGATAAAATACTAACGAGATGTGAGTTGGTATTTGATCATAATGTGCATATATGGTAGTATATGAATATTGAAAATATTAAAATTGTCGCGAGACTGAAATACGACAATTTGGGAAATTTTGTTGGGACCCGCGTGACAGTCGCGTCAGGAAGGTAACTATTTAAATTAAAAAGTGAATTTTATTTTTATCAACCGTATGACCATTTTGAGTGCGTCAACGAGTCCGGAAGGGTCGAAATAGTCAGAAAACACTAGCCGGGGGTTTAGTTTGGGTCCCGGGGCATTTTTTGGGCCACACCGGCAACTTAAAAGGGTATTTTGGTAATTTTGGAATTTGGGGAATTTTGACCAACGAATTTTGGGAATTAAAAATAGGGTATTTGGGAACCCACTAACCCATTACCAGCACTTAACTAATTAGAGGGCTACGGGAGTTATAGGAGAAGTTAGGAGAGGTTCCCAAAAGAGAAAAACCATAACCATCATCTTCAACCTTCAACCTTGGGAGAAATTGTAGAGGAAAAGAGAGAAACATCCAACATCCAACATCAAATTCAGAGAACAATCCGAGGCAAGTGGTTTAATTACGTTAATTTCAAGCGATTGTTTCTTCCATGCTTAGAAATCTACATAATTGCATTGTATTGGGAGATTTATAAAAACCCATGAAATTGGATTTGTAAATTCAGGTTGTGATATATGGATTGCATGTAGAATTGTTATTGGGTGATTATACCAATAGAAATACGACTTTGATGATACAAAAATGGATTTATTAAGGGAAATTGATGACTTTAAATTTCTAGGGTTCTTGATGATATTTTGATCTAAATAAGGCCTTTGGTTGATGATTAATTAGTTTTAGAACGTTAACTATGTTGTAGGATGATTATTTGATGATATTATAATGTTAGAATGAAGTTTCATGCATTGTAATGGATTTTTGGGACGATTTGAGGACTGAAAAACGAAGCAGTCCGTAACTTATCTGGTGCAATCGATCGATCGACATTCATCAGTCGATCGATCGACCACCATCGATCGATTGATGCTCAAGGTCGATCGATCGACCTTCCCAGAATGAGAAATATTTTCCATAGTTAAATTATAATGATGTTAACCCTTAGAAAATTATTAATGGAGATTTTATGAATATCCTTAGACTTAAGGAAGACCAGTAGGTATGGTTATAAAATTTGGACCTGCGTTAGAATTCAATTTGAGGAATTATTATGAAATCTAATAAAATTCGATGAGTGAGATAATATTAGGGTTAAAGGAGTAAATTCGAATAATTTGATGAAATGAGGTTTGGGGCAGAAGTAAGGATCTTAAGAATAATGATGTTATATATGGGAATAATAGGAGACTTAATAATCCCTTTGAGATAGGTTTTAAGTACAAGAAACTATGACGTGAGATGTGTCGACAGTCTACATTATATATTATCAGAAGATTTAAAAATGTATAAAATTGGAATAATGGTATAAGGATGTAGAATATACCTTTATTAATAATGAGATATCTAAGATGTGTGAATGATTAGTATATGACTTATGTGTATGACATACCTACCATACTTGCTATCACGGGAGGTTTGCGTTCGTTTATGACCATCTAATCTTTGTGTGCCTACGGGGGGATATAGATTGGTACTTCGAGGACATAGGTTAGAGAAGGACTTATTGGGAAGATAATAAGTCTGCTGATCATGGGAGCGTAGGTATGTGCGTGACCCATGTGATGTGACTGTGTTCGCCTCCATTGATTGTGATTGTTATCTAAGAACGATTCCTGAGAGATTCGAAATGCGTGATCCTTATGTACGTGATGTACCGGGTTGGATAGCAGAGTATGTGTGCACCGCAGCTTAGTCTCGGGGTGCTTGTATTGTATATTTATGATGTGAATGATATACGGTTAAATGAACAGACTTGTCATGTTTAATTATGAGAATTATTTATAGTAACTCCTTGAGAAGATAAATAAAGGGATAACCTCCAGTAAATGGTAATGCTAATAATTGAGAATCCAAGTTTAATTAAAGCTATCTATTCAAGTGATAACATTAGGAATTCATATTGTGAATCGAGTAGATGGGTTAGAACTTATGTCGATTTAGTTAGATATAAATACCACTTAGATGGGTACTGTACGTTAGGAGTGCACGATTAGTCGAGAGGTGAGTATTTCATGTGAGAGCACGTCCTAACATGTATTTTGCATTCTTTGTTTTAATGTTATTAAAGCACTTGCTGTTTTTAAAATACTCTCCACTTTCGGGCTCTGACCCGTTTGCTTTCAAATCTATTTTTGTAAAAACCTTTTAGGTGCCCAGCCACAAGGACACCATGCATAGGATTTCCCTTCAGGTGACGAGCTGTAGCTTTTTATGGAAGTTATAGGGCCTTACTAGTAGACGCTTCTTTTGTCTTGAAACTATTCAGTTTTCATCATTTGTAGGGCATGTCGCCCATTTCTATTAGAGACATTTCATATTTCAGATATTCAGATTGTTAGCATGTAATTAATTCAGGATATACTGTTTTATTTATTTCAGTGGTGGGATTGTTGAGAGGAGTTTTCCTCCGGACTTATTATTATTTGTTGGTTACTTTATTATGACTTTTTGGTGTATGGTTATGATGTTCTTTCATAATTCTTTTATTGTATGTTAATCAGACTTAATTTAAAATTTGACATCTTACTTTTTAAATACTAGGTGGTTAGTAATGATTAAAATGTTTTGGACAGTGATGCTGTTAACTGGACCAAGTTGACATTTTCTATTAATTTAATAAAGGAGTAGCTACCCGGTATTTAATTAGTCGGGGTGTCACAGTACTGTCCTCCCATGGTTGCTCGAACATGGGGCAAGAAATTCTTCTTCACTATGTTTACTTGTTCTTCTTCAGATGGACGATTGGTCATGGTAGCTGCTTTTTCCCTCCATCGGGCTATAAAATTACTGACTAATTCTCCAGAGTTTTGTTTGAGAAGCTTTAAATCACGGTGGGTGACCTCGAGCTCTTCGTTGTATTTTTACTGCGACATGAATTCTTGAGCTACATCCTCCCAGCTACGGATTCTGGATTCCTCGAGAGATAAAAACTATCGAAGGGGCAATCCTTCAAAGTTTGTTAAAACAGTTGGGCCATTACTTCTTTAGAATCCCCTAGGAGAGTCATGGAATGGTGATAACTGCGAAGATGAACAATTGGGGGACCGCTCCCTCCGAACTTCTCGATATTTGGCATCTTAAACTTCTCGGGTAACCTTGCTTTAGGATAAGGAGACATATGGGTGTAGTCCATGTAATTCCCAGAGATCCTGACCTGATCAAACTTCTTGGTGAGCATCTTAAGATCTTCTTTGACTTTGTTCAACTCCTCCTCTTTTGGATCAATGACTATTGGCGGGTTAGCCACGGGCTGGGCAATGTTTGGCATCGGAAGCTGGGCAGGCGACGGCCCATTGGCAGGAGGGGCACGTGGAGCGTGATGATATTCTTTCGGGACCCAGATAGGCTCGGGTGGACCCATAGCACGAGGGAACAGGTCCTCGAGCTCTTGAGGAATAGGAACTTGGTTTCGTTGCATTTCTTGGACCTCAGATTGGAGGTTGTCGATCTTAGCCACGAGTTGAGCTAGGACTGTCGGCAGATCCGGTTGTATGACTGGGGGTTGATCTGCATTCTCCATGGAAGAGGGATGGATTCCGGACTCGAAAGGAGTAGTATAGTAATAGATGGAACTCTGGGGTGATTTGATTGCAGACCGAAGCCAATAAGGAGCCAGACCAAGGGCGTGCGATCGACCCGAGAAGGCGTAGGTTGAGATTTATTTTTGAGAAAAAGGGAAGAAACTATTTTTGGATTTTTGACAAAAAGAGAGAAATGTTTTTGGAGTTTTGATAAGAAGAGGAGAAATGTTTTTGTATTTTTAATAAGGAGGGAGAAATGCTTTTGGATTTTTAATAAAGAAGGGAGACATGTTTTTGGAGACGGAACTCAGCATGATTATTATGTTCTCACTTGTATTTAATTCTCCTAAATGCAATGCTGGATGGGACCCGATCCTGGAAAAGTGGGGGTCTTAATATATGCAAAGCTACTTTTGGACTTGTAACCAGGCTCGCGGACATGGTCCCATTTTAAAAAATGCTCAAAAATTGGGCGGCAGGCCGACCCGAAATTTTGGCAGACTTTCGGTTTAAAACCAGCAATCTAAAGTGCGTGTCCTAGGTTTGACACCTATATGCGGGTATGCAGTTGGTTGGGTGAATCGGCATGGGTTCCCCCCTTTGGCGTGACTTCCACGGTATACGTCTTGCTCTCGTGGGCAATCGGTACGTGTGGACAAGCCATTTGATACACCTGAGTGTACGTGAATTGCCTCACCATATACCTCGTGGGGACGGTACGTGTGAGAGAGAATTCAATATACTTAGCGTACGTGAACGAATTCCCTGCGATATACCTCCCATCATGACTTCGATCAAGCGGTACGATGCGGGGGAACCGTTCGATATACATCGAAGGTAGTTGGTCAATGGAAGGTGAGAGTTATATCACTCAGGCTAACTGCGACCTGCTAGACCAGGGCCCATCACAAAGTGACCCTCCAGTTACTGGGTCAAATTTGGTAAATAGAAATGCTCTTTGGTGATATCGTGTGAATCATGCATGATTCTCTTATTAGTATCATATGATGAGAATGCCTTTCTTAATTATGCCAAACCGGGAACAAAGTACAAGTACCCCAAAAGGTACACCAAGGATGGATGGGTGATGCGTGCAACATGGGGATATATATGTGATGCTAGGTGCACGTGGTGTGAAGTGTACATGGAGAATTTTCTACAAGTGTGTGAATATAAGCATAAGCATGGGATACACATGTGAGAAAGGGGGTAGGCAGATATGGGGGGGGGGGGGACATAAATAAATATAACATCCATGTAAATAGAGTTAAGCCCACAAGAAAAAACACAATACATCCCCAGCAGAGTCGCCAATATGGCCATCCCCGATCCCCGCCGCAGAGTGAAAAAGGATCCTTCGGGTCCCGCGCGTCCCCTCTCGGGAGAGCGCTTCGGCCGGCGTCGATTTGCGAGGTGTGAAAATGTAGAGAGATTCAGAGTCGCCAATCTATTTTACTCAAAACAGAGAAAAGAAAAGGGGGAGCCATCCCGAAGCATGGCATCCAAAGACATACTGGTGCGTGCGAAATCAAATGATTCGAGAAGGGTTCAGAGGCTTAGTTACGAAATGGGAAGGTGTTAGGCACCCATTCCGCCCTTTCGATCTCTCATGGATATTTGCTATTTTCCTTTATGTTCCCCCCGTGATATGTGTGCACGTGTATATATAGAATGGAGGTAGGAATCCTCGACTTGTATCATGGAAAAGATAAAGCGAGTCATCTGTAGGAATGTGAGATTAATGTAGAAAATAGGATTTTCGCGATTACCCTTGCGTCGATCGTTATAAGGGAACGATAACGCGTGTGGAATAATATGCCACTAAGAACGAATATATAGAATATAATATAAAATGATATAGAGAGAAGATATAAAATAAAAGAAAAAGTGAGAAAAGGACTCGAGTCTCGAGTTTTACCCCGAGACGCCTACGTATCCATCAAAGTCACGTAGTTCGCATACAAAACGAGGGGTGGGGTTTATCCCATAAATCCAAATAGATAAATCTCGTATTTGTAAGTGTGTGTGTGTGTGTGTAGAAAAAAGTGTTTTAGTTGTGAGAAAAGTGTGGAAAAAGTGTGAGAATCCCTATTTGGAGTTTATGAGCAAACGCTCTTTTTCTTATTTTTTGGATTTTTTATTTATATGAAAATAGGATGTGTGCAATAATCCTAGATAAAAAGTATGTTAGGATACGTGAAATAAGATAATAAAAGTCCTTAAGTAATAAAACAAGTTATTGAAAATTTAAGAATATTTGAAGAGAAAGGTGAGAAAGATGGACCTTCTTGGAGACTTTGAGCTTGATCTTGAATGTTGAAAAGAAGCCCTTGTACTTGGATGATGATGGAGAGTGGTTAATTCATCATGTTGATGAAAGGGATGATGAAAAGTGGGAGTAAAAGGACGATTTGGAAGTTGAAATCACGCTGCCTTCGAGAGAGGTTTCTAGGGCTTATTGAGCGTGATTTGCTTCTGATCTGAGCTCCCCTTGCAAATGAGGCCAAGACCTCCTTTTATAGGCCCAGGGGTCTACCGATCGGCATTGCCATGGCACTACCTATCGGCAGGTGCCGATAGGCAGGGTCTAGGACCTGCCATTTGGCAGTGCGCTTCAGGCTTTTTCAGAAAATTAGTCGCCGAGGGAAAACCGTTGGCCAAAATCATGCACGGGGCATACCGTTAGAAAGGTATTTTAATGACCTCCGAAAGTCCTTTGGACCGCTCCCGAGTTCGGGAGTTACCTTTGGGTCAAATGTGGCTTGGAAGCGTTTGTCGGTCCGCTGGACGGAGAATCGTTCAGACTCAAATGGATCGTGGCATGGGGCAGACCGTTAGAAAGGTTAGGAGATGTACTTCGACATTCCAAAGAGTTTGACTCGGTTCGGGGAGTTGACTTTTGTCAATTGGGGCCGAGAAGCATTCGGTGACCTCTCGAAGTCAAACGGGTCGTTCGTCCGCATGGAAAGTCGAAATCGTGCACGAGATGGACTGTTGGAAAGGGTTTTCAGTGCCCTTCGAAGATTCATTGAGCCTTGGTTGAGCTGAAGAGTTGACTTAGGTCAAACAGAGCCCGGGAGAGCCCGGTGGTCTCTAGGTCGAGTTTAGGATGCAAACGAATCGTTCGTCCATATGGTAAGTCAGAATCACGCACGGGACAGACCGTTGGAAATGGTTTTTAGTGCCCTTCGAAGATTCATTCATCCTCGGTCGAGCTGAAGAGTTTGACTTTTGATCAAACTGAGCCGGGGAATGCCCGTTGGCTTCCAGATCAGTGCTCGAGACATGACCTGGGTTTGTGGTGATGAGTGGAGGTACTAGGGACCTAAGGGGAGTTAGGGGGTAATAGAATGAGGTGTTTAGAGTCAACCAATTAATAACCTTATGGGTAATAGAAATGATTCGGCTCGTGACATTGATTTTGAGTGTGACCAACCCACTTGAAATGATAATCTCAAAATTGAGACCAGTCCGTGGTCTGGGACCTAAGTTGATAATTGTGTTGAATTAATTAAATATTGTGAGACTGGTACTCTCCCTAAAATTCCAAAAGAACCTAATATTAAGGTTCGCATACCGTACCCACCTAATCGAAAATACCCACATTTTAGGTTCAAATCCATATTGAGGTTAAACCACTCGTCAAGTCAAAACAAACAACCGAGTGTATATCTATTAAGCCCATTGTATATGTCCTTAAGGTACCCCTTCTTCATAGGTTAGCCACGGCTATGAGTTCACACGAATTCATCGAGATTGAAATGGTTCCTACCTCTCTTTATATGGATACTTTTCAATAATGCTTGTCTCATTTTGAGTATGATTTTGGCGTCAACTCCAATATCTCGAATCTTAATGCCTCTTTAGACTCTTCCACCAACAAAATGGCGACATTTGGGTGGATAAGTTAATCTCTCAATCCTTCAATACCATTCTCCCTCTTAAGAGTGACATTAAGGATCATTTCCACCCTCATAATGAGTGTGTCTTCCCTACTCTTGATTATATTAATATATCCTAGCCATTGTCCCACCCGACCCACCACCTGACCTGCTCCCATTCTCCACCCTTGAGCTCCACAAGTCATCCCGCGAGTTCTTCCTCCACCTTGTCATCATAGATAGTGTTTCGAACGACACTCTCGACCGTAACATGAATTTTTACCTCTTGCATACATAGCGATTCTCAAGTCTCTTTTGATCATTTAAAGTTCATTGACTTGTTACGATATGATTATTTTCATCGCCCATTCATTAAAAGGTCACATGATTTCCTTGAAGGCATGTCCTATCATGATTGAAAAACCATTATGCCTCCCTAACTAACTTGAGCATGATGGTTATAGGGCCCTCGTAGCACTCACTTTCACACTCAATAAGGCCTGTGAGCGATGCCTATACTCCATCTCCATTGCCCATTCACTCCCTCGATCAACTAAAGAGCTTCTTCACGTTAATCACTTTTCCTTTTCTAAGATATTAGTTTGTCCTATTTATTTTTAAATAAATGGAGGCGTAACTAATCTTAATGGTGATGAAATAATAATAAACGTACTCCAATAAATGAGGAATAAACTCTAGTATATGTTATAATAATGAGTAATAAATAAAAAATGTTTAAATAATAAATGAACCTCTGATGAATGTTAGTTAGAAACAAAGAGAAGCAACCCCTCTAAATACACCAAAGGTAGGCTGGAAAACATGAAAATATGGGTGGAATAGTGTTTGGACCTCAATAATTGGTTGGGTTCTTTGTAAGAACTAGAAAAGCATAATGGCGGAGGGTACAAGCTATTGTTCATAGTGGAATATCTCAAAGTGATCTTAAAGATCAAAATATCTGATGGATTATGAAAGGATAAGTGAGGTATATATTGGCTAAGGTATCTCTCGATGGACCTCTTGGGAATTAAAAATTAGGACACACTACCGTGCCTAACATGTCGTTAGCATTAAAAATTTATTGAAATTCTCAAGAAACCGGCCATTGTGTTAGGTGGAACAACAGGTTTGTCGCACATTTTTGCCCAATTACTCACCAAACCATCATTGTATTGAGGTAAGTTTGATTTAACATATGTTAGGTATGGTATAAAGTCATAAATATATGTTATGGAAAGATACTATTTTTGCTGCTAAAAGTTTATGGCTAAGAAAAAAATTTAGCCATGGTTATTCGATTAATCCTCATTCGGGCTAAGACGGGTGGTTTACTTGTTGTATCTAAAATGGATAAGCTCAATGCCTTAACGATTCATTGATATCTATCCTCCAAACCGATTCCCTCAAAGGTTCCAAAATGAGTTTTCTTGATAGAGAATGGATGCTCTCTCAGGTTCTGCCAGACATGGTCCAAGACTGGTACAAAGTAACCTCACAAATGTTACAATACAAAGCATTATTGTTAGACAAAATACATAATGGATCGACTAGCTTATTGTGGAAGGCTTTATTAGTCTTAAATTAAGCTTCACTTTGTCTTGATCTGTCATTAATCAATTAATGAGGACGTTTATCTCTAAGTGAGGAGGATTATCTTTAAAACCATCCTACATTTCCCCCTCGTAGAGAAAGTTATTGTGTAAACGATAAGTTTCTATACGAAACACCATTAACTAACACATCATAACTTGAAATATCTTTAGCTAACATATCTCAAATCGAAACACCATGGTTTTGTGCCTGCCAGCCAAATATTTATGTATCTCTAAAATTTAATGTTGATGTCCCATTACCTTGAAACTATATTTCTTTTGGACACATTGAGCTTTAGGTTAAACTCTAAACTGCCTTGATTCACGCAATCATCATTTTCCCCTCAATTTTCAAAATATTCCTGGCATAATGAACCGTCGTGAAACCTCAACGGTTGTCTTTTTCAACATTTTAAATATATCATCGTCTTTTTATTTCAAAACTTCTTACAACTCATGGTGTTATAGAGTTCTAATCCTTTATGCCTTAGAGAGAGAAAGTGACCCCTGTTGCTTTAATCTAGCTGAAAAGTTTATGTTGATCTCATATTCACTGATCAATTTCTGTTAGTGTCCTTTCTACACTACTTTAGTAACCTTTATATAGTTATAACCCCCCAACTCTACTATGGTGGTCTCTTCAAGATGAACTAAGAATAGTTTCAGTAAGGTTGTGGCGGAGTAAATGGCGAAGCATGAGGAGGTGTATGGGTTAATCATAACTATCCATTATTTGGGGACAATGATGAATTTTAGACTCACTCCAAAGTATTTTCCTTAACTGTTCAAAGCAAGGACGCACTTTCGCTAATGGATGAAGAACCCCTCGATAACACTCAATGAAGTTACCTCTTTTCTTTTGGCATGTTTAGGTTTAGGTTGATTCTTAGGGTGTTTTTATACTCCAATGTTTACGTCGAGGGAGAAATTTTTTCTAAGATGAATTCACAGCTTGGTCAAGCTCTTGAAATACACCGATACTCTTCTCAAGTTTGGTTTGGCCCATGTTTCCCTCCAATTTGGGGATTTTACTTTATAAAAAAACAACCCCATAGTTCAACTGCTAATATCTCGATTGGGCATGACTTCCCATGCTTTTGTTTCATCTTGGGGTGAATTTACTGTCACCTTAGAGGATTCATATGAGTTGATGGGTCTAGATCCCTATGGTGCTCTTCCATATGAAAACACACATCTGGATGATGTTGAGGCTAAAGAACGAACTAAATTGGGCAACTTGGTTCGTGGGTGGGTTGGTGATTATACCAAGGCCACTATTGGCCAATTCATTAAGTACTTTTACAAGTCTTATGTGAATTCCACCAAGAAACAAAAGGAATAGGGCCTTGTGGCAGATGCACCTCTTATCCCTAGTCATGGCAAACCCTCAGAGTTAGAAGCCTAAATTTTTACACTACTTTCTCACTTTTCTTCAAAGTAAGACCAATTATCAACCACATTGGGACTTGGTTAATATTTCTACCAGGTTTGCTCATTGAGACAACATTTCATTCGTTTTTCTTTGATAAGCATCCAAAACTGTGTTATTTATACCCTAAATAGGATCATTTTAATTATTAGATATTGTTAATCTTAGCCCTATGTGTGAAATTTTTTATCCTGTAGGTCAATACGTAGTTGCGATTTCAAAATTATTAATTCAATACAATTGCGAAAAAAATGCGATCAAAAGCATCAATGCTTATTTTCCTAATGACCATGAACCCTCCTAAACCATTATCGTAGCCAATTTTCTCACCAAACATGGGTAAATGTGTTATTTTATATAGACATATATAAATATATGTGTGTTATGTGAGTGTCTGTGTCTATTATTTTCGTTATTGTATGCATAAGTCTAAATGTAAGTCAGTGTGTCGGTTTGTTATATATGTATACATAACGACACACAAAACACATATATTAATATCAAAACATACAACTACAAATATAATTGTGCACACATATAAACACAACAATACACACATAAATAAAAATAAATACATATAATAATATTAATATTAATAATAATAATAATACACACTAAAACAAACACACATGCACGCGCACGCACACGCGCGCGAACACACACACACACACACACACACACACACATATATATATATATACCGCAGTTTAATAGTGCGGACTGGACATATGTCACCTGACGGTGAGCCAAGAAAAGAGAGAGAGAGTGCCTGTAATTTAGCCGATAATTTCTAGGCTCACCGCTAGGTGACATATGTCCAGTCTGCACTGTTAAATACGGGACAATCTGCACAAGAGCAATACTATATATAGTACTGCTCTTACGAACCTATACACATTTTAAGAGTGCAAACCGAACTTGTGTCATCTGGTGATAAGTATATAAATTATCGTCTAAATTATTGGCACACTCTCTCTCTTTTCTGGTCTCACCGTCAGATGACACTAGTTCAGTCCACACTCTTAAAATGCAGACTGATCCGCGCTAGAGACAATGGACACGCGTGTGACACGCGGTTATGGCGTGAGGGTGGGGGGGGGGGGGGGGTAAGATGTGTGTACTAAAAACACACATGTCTGTTGCCGCTGGTGCGTATTAATTACAACATATGAATTAAAATTAATGGGTTGTTAAAGTATTTTTTTGTTAACGTTCATTAAAATGTTCATCTTTTAGTTTCAATTTTCAACCTCTACCTACCTACCTATATATATATATATATATATATATCAGGCTCTCCAACATACCTCATTAAACATACCTATGAACACATCAATTTTTTGAAAATAGTAAAAAAAAAATTTAAAAAAAATTGAATTGATGTTTTTTATATGGGTTCATGATATTTCAATGTACCCCTGTAAAAATATTCAGATCAAAATAATGTGTTTTGTTATTTTAAAAAAGAGGTAAAAAAACCCGACAATTTTAAGGGTAAAAACTATCAGTTTTTTGATCAATTTTTTAAAAATAACAAAACAATTATTTTCAAATAATTTCTTTACAAGGACCCACTGAAATATCATGAACCCATATAAAAAATATCATCTCAACTTTTTTTACTATTTAAAAAAAGCGTCAAATACCAAAAAGTCCCTCAACCATTTTTTAATACACATTTAGTCCAAGCCATTTATTTTGTACCAAAAAGTCCCTTATTCTCTTACTTGTAAAGGTCCGCGTCAGCGGCATGGTGAAGGACATTTTGAGCAAAATAAAAAGGCTTGGATTTTGGGGTGGCAATTCGGGTTAGTCGTGTTATTTCGGGTCGCGTTGATTTTTATTTTAGTACAAGTTTGAGTAATCTTAAATCTATACAAGTCAATAGGATCAGGTTCGGGTCATTTCGGGTTATTACCGTAAACGTGTATTAAAAAATGTTTGAGGGACTATTTGGTATATGCCCCTTAAAAAATGGGTATGTTCATAGGTACGTTGCTAAGAGGTATGTCGGAGAGCCTGACCATATATATATATATATGTGTGTGTGTGTGTGTTTGTGTATATACATGTATGTATATATATTTATTTTTATGTTTTCAGTGTTTTAGTTATACACATATATGTATTTATATATTGTATATAAAATAATATACACGTACACATCACCCCCTTATCAACAATTCACCCATATCAAAACCAGGCGTAACCCTTAGCAACCCAACTACCACGCTAGCCAACCTCCTCTCATCACATCACCAAACAAACATCTAACCCTATAATAGCCTCTTTCATTATTTGTCCTTTATCTGCTAGACTTCCTTTCCTCTGAGGTTGTATGAAACTTGCTACAGTTGGCATCAGGTGGTCCCCCGTCCCATTCTCAACAATATTTCCTTATCCCTCATATTCTAATCACCACAACTCACAACTAGTAGTTGAAAAAATGAGCCTCAAATGATTAAACAACCCATATTAGCCCAGTCATTTAAATATGAGGCCCATTTTTAAAAACTATGAGTCAAATATGGGGTTCATATTTAAAAGCTATATGTCAAATATGGGGCCCATATTTTAATGTTACAAAACAAATATGAAGCCCATTTTCAAAGGCTACGAGTCAAATATAAAGCCCGTTGTTAAAAGTTATGAATGAAATATGAGGGTTTTTACATACACTTGGAGTTTTAATACTTATTTGAATTAACAAATATGGGTTGGTACAATCCACATTTGGTTCGCCCATGTTTGGCCCAACCCACATTAAGTCCAATCCATATTTGGCCCGCCCAAATTAGGCATAGCCCATAATTTTGCCACTACTGATCACAACCAATTCTTCGTGTAGTCCACCTCACACCTCTCTCCCATGATCCCTAGTTTTTCTCTCCCAGGTATCCTAAACCATCTTCTCTACCCATGCACAAAACCACACATAAACACCAAATCATCCCCTCGCCCATTTTCCTTTCTTTTCCATTTTGCACCCTGAATGTATGGACCACCACCTCTTCACTCAACGGTCTTTAACCCATGACCATACCTGTGAACTCTTCTATTAACTTTCTCCTGAAATACCAAACAAGATATTTATCCATTAGATATCGGTTTTTATAAAGATTGGGTAGAAGATATCATCGATGTTAAAGCTGACGAAAATTATGGGTTAAGATGCATTGCAAAAGGTCTCAAATTTGGGCCCGATGGATGGATACAGGTGAGATCAGACTTGGTTGAAGAAGTCACGGCAAATAATGAATTATATGCACATTGTTTTGGTTATTGGTTTCCAAACATTATTCTACACATGTTAGACGATTATTCAAGCCCATGTATGGCTAAGTCATGGATGATCATGACCGAGTGTGGCTATCTTTTGGCAAAAACTTACAAGTGCATGTGCATCCTCATTTTGAAGAAATAGTGTCTCCCATTTCTACCAATGAGACATGAATGAACCATGCATCCCATGTTCATAGAGATTGCTCATGTATGCAGGAATCACTTTATAGATTTGAAGTTGTAGTATGATTGTCCAATTCCCCCGTTTGCAAGTCACTAGCATAATTGTTCATTGCCAGAAGAACAATTGTGGTGATATGGCCAATATTGCACCGACTGCCGAAGATTCATAAGAAACGGGTCATTTCCTGAGGACCATATCTCGCGACATATAAGTTTTCTAGTTAACAAGCCTTAGACGATTTCCACTCAAGGACAACGGCAGTGCACATATGTGCCTCACTGGCTGCGGCCTGACTAGTAAAACCCTTGCAGCAATGCAAACGCTGCATCCCAACTTAATATTTAGTTCATCCTATATTCTGTTATTACTCACTTCTTCTAGTTTTGTGTCAGAATATATACTTTTTAAAGACTAACAAAATATAAACTAGATGGAGAGTTCAACCAAAGCGCAGAAGTGAAGAATGAGATTGCTTAGCTATAAAACCACCTTAATCATCTGTATGACAACCATGCCTCACTCCAGACTCAGGTTAACTTCCTGACCCAAAAGGTTCTAAGGATATAAGCTCTAAAAGCAATAAAGGCTACTATCCCATCCACCTCAGTCGCGACCATAGGGTCCTTCGCAGCACAATTAGATATAGAAAAAGGTCAGAAGAGGAAAGTTGAAAAAGGAAAAAAAGGGCTTTGAAGTTGATTTACGAAATTAAAGAGGTGTTGAAACTCATCAAAGAAGACAAATTGATTTGCTGGCCTAAGAAATTGAAGTCCCCTCCTTATAAGAGGGACAAAACAAGATATTTCAGCTTCCACAGGGACCATGGGCATAGCACTGACAAATGTCTTACGCTTAAGGATGAGATCGACGGACTTATGAGGAAAGGAATTAGCGATTCGTAAAGGATGCTTAAGGGATGCAACCTAATCTAATAGGCCGCATACCTCATACTAGCCTATGCTTATGATTCACTCTATTTTTATGTTATCTCTATAAAAAACTCTATTCGAATAGTTCATTTTTAACTTTGTATTGTCCTAACAAAGTTATGAATATATGAATATACGAAATTAGGCTTACTTTGTATTATCCTAACAAAATCGTATATATATATATATATATATATATATACACACACACACACACACAGAGAGAAAGAGAGAACATATTCAATCATGTTTTATCTCTTGATTTTCCATTTATAGAAATCTTATGAATGACCTTCGTCTTGAACAGATTTCAAGGGAAAGATGGTCAGTTATCTTGGAAGACTATTTATTTTGGTAATGATCCAATGGTTTAAAAATGACAACCTTAATTGACTTACAACGCCACTCATGGTGCAAGGACATATTCTTATATTCATAAGGCCAACCATCCTTTAGTATATGCTACTATCAGCTTTAAGGGCTCAAATTTCCCCCACTCAGCTTTCGGGATCCGTACATTAGCCTGGGGAGGCTTAAAAATGTCCCATACATAAGCTTGGGAAGCTTTGTAATACCTAGTTTAGGAGGCCTGATAATAGCCCACTCAGACTAAAGAGTTAGTTGTCTGTGGATAATCCTTTCCTTGAAGGGAATGAAGACTTAATTGTTTGTGGATAATCCAATCATAGCCTGGGAAGGCTTTATATACATCCAAACATAGTTTGGGGATGATTTATAGTACCTAGCCTGGGAAGGCCTGATAATAACCCAATTCAAGTGACTAAGAGAAGCTATGAAAGTGGCTTCATGATAAAGGGACTACAGGAAGCCATGTAATGCAATCAAAGAGACTAAGAGAAGCTACAAAAGTGGTTTAATGATAAAGCGACAAAAGGAAGCCATGGAATGCAATCAAAGCGACTAAGAGAAGCTAAAAAAGTGGTTTCATGATAAAGTGACAAAAGGAAGCCACAGAATGCAATCAAAGCGACTAAAGGATGTTGTGGAACTCACATTAGGAAGCATAATAAAGCAACAAAAAAATATATAGAGATGGAGCTTTAATTCAGGTATTGAAGCAAGAAAGATTGAGGAATAAAAACATGTAGGTAGAGGCAAAAGTAGTCAACTTTAAAATAGGCACCACAGCCTTATTAATATGGCTGCAACCATTATGTAGTCCATTCATTCATTTGGAAGATGCATAAGAAAAAATGATGACATTAACATGTGAATTACTCAAATGCTGCGTGAGGACTTTAAACTAACCGTAGCCTCTGAATTGCAACCAAGACTTAGAAAAATGATGGAAAAATTAGCTGAGGCAAAGAAAGTTAAGCCGCGACCTGTTGATGTCGATAAGATAACATTGATGCTATTCCAGAGCCATTTTTCTTTGGAACCGTGGCTTAGGGGATGACAACCTCAAATACGGAATGGAAAATTTAAAAAGTCTAAGGCAAACTGAAACTGGACACAAACTTATATCCACATTTCAGTTATTGAAGAAGCATTTTTGCAAATTATTTATTCAAGCAATTAAATATATGGAGGCATCATTCATTCAAATATCAAATCATACAATAAAGGAATAAGTAGAGGAGAAATTAAGAAAGCAGTTAGATTAAAGGCCGCGCCCTTGGCTAAAAGTTATGAAATGTCACGTCACAAGTACAAACAAATGGCCATAGCCTAAATAAAGTTCAAATGATGAGAGGCAGCAACCCAGTGTACATTACAAAAAAAGGAGAAGTTCCTAAGTCTAAAACTCAACATCATCCTCAACATCTTCGTCTTCACCTTCTATGGCCGTCTCAGTCTCTTCATCATCTGTCCTAGCATATTACAAAAGCTTCCTTTCTCTCTCCTCTATTACAACCCTCATCTCAGCTACGCAGGCACTGTGTTCTTCATCACCAACACTCCAAAACATAACCGGGTCCTTAACATCTGAGAAGTTTTTGGTCACCCTGTATATTAGTTCTTAGTATCCGCAGATGTATACCTTGTTTTTGATGAGGAAGAAATCTCTAGACTTTTCTAAGTCTGTTACGGCAACTTCTGCAGCCTGATTGAGGGTTGCAGAGTTAGAATCCTCTATTTGCTTAAGGACTGCGGCGTGATCGGTCTCCCGCTGACTATATTTTTCTTAAGGCTCCTTCAGCTGGGCCTCAAGACTAGAGGCCTGTTGGGAGGCTTCTGCAGCCTTGTTCTGTTCAACCTGGAGAGATTTCATAGTCGTTGTCATCTTTGCCTCAGCATCATTTTTGGCCTTGACAGCAGCTTTGAGGTCCATTTGTGCTTCTTGAATTTCTTCAACAGCAGTCTCTTTGCCAACCTCAAAGGAAGACTTCTTAGCATTCTCCAAGTCAGTTAAATGCACCCTCTCTGCAGCCTCCTTTAATTTGTAAAGGCCTTTATACTTCAGCTTTTGGGACATCATAATGTTCGCGGCCTGAAAAGAAATTGAAGGTTTTAATCAAAATGAGTTCAAAAAGAATGTTGGAAAGTGATATTGTCCTTACCCTCAACAGGCTATGGAGAGAATATTCTTGAAGATGTTCATGGTCATCCTCCACCAGGAAGTCCAGGTCCATATTGTTAGGAACCTTTCGTATCCTATGGACCTCCCTGGCAGTTGTATCCCAGGATGATTGAGGATTTGGTCTTCGAAATTGAGTCCGAGGATGAGTATTAGGGCTAACACTGGCATGACTTTTGAGGAGGTTCCAGGTTGGCATTAACAACCATAATTATTGGAGGAGGAGGTGAATTTGAAGTGGTAGTTTGTGAGGTTCCGTGGCTATGTTGCGTCTTAAACTCAAAGGGCATTAAGCCTTCCATGGCTAGATGATTGCCAGCGTCATAATCATATTGTCCTTCAGGCCTTTCTTATGGAGCAAACTCCTCAACTTAAACCTTCAGTGCGGAAGGAGCTATTTGGTACCCCCTAGTGGCTACGACCGGACGCTTAGACTTGGTCCTTTTTCTCTTTCTCTGTTTATGTGTATTGTTGAGGGCAGCCACATCCTCATCCATTTCAGCCAATTGAGCTACTAGGATCACCCTATCTATCCCCTCACCTGAAGAATAAATGAAACAAAGTTGAAACTTTGAGGTTTAAAACTAATTGTTGCAACGTTAATAAAGTAAGGAATTAATACCTTCCACAGCCATCACTTTTGGCACAAATTTATTGGCGAAGTAACCACCCTAAAAAATTGAAGCTAAAGTCACTAAGGTGCTAAATTTATTGTCGTTATCGCATACAACCACAACTCTTCTTATTCTACTCTCCTGCCGCTCATTTAGGGATAAATTGCCAAGAGCTGCATAAAATTTCAATATTAGTATAAAATAATAAAAGGAATATAGTAAACTATGGAAACATGACGCCTCATATGATCAAAATATGCAACCTTACTTACCTAGTTTGGATGGGTTTCCCCACTACCGCGGTATCCCGAATGATTTCTCTCTCTCCGACTCATCTGGATGGATCTCCCACCCTTCTCCAGAAACATAAAAATACTTGCCCTTCCAGTTTTTTACACTGGTAGGTGTGCTAGTATAAAGAATTTCATCGTTGTCACGGAGGGAAAAGTAGTAATACCACACAAACTTTACAGAGTTCTCCTTCAGTCTGTAAAAGTGGAAGAACTCCGCGGGAGTTATGTCCCTCCTAAATTTATTCTTCCACAACACTATAGATTAAAGAACGTACCTCCATCCATTGGGATCTAGTTAGGTCGGGGCTAGCTTCATGATGTGGAAGATTCTCCTAATTAGGTATTGAACAGGTAGCCGCATCCCATATATGAAATCATGAAGGGGGAACCATACCCCATTATCAGCAATAACAGAGCATGGCCTTTGTTCCGTGGAGGGTGCTGAGCATATCACATTTTCAAGAAACTTAAATTCCTTAGTAACTTGGTTAAGCTATTCTTGAGTCATAATGCTTTAGACGTTTAAGGCTGCAGGTGGTCTCTCTGCTCTGTTAGATGGGCCAGAAGGTGTGTCCCTAGTCTCAGAAGTCCCAACAGTCGTGGTATCAAGGTCCATAGGGTTTCTACTTGAGTGGGTTTCCTCTTTCACTACCTCGGTATCTTTCCTATAAGTGGAATCTGTGGAGTTAGAGTCTAGAATGATAGAGTTTGGGCAATCTTTGAGTAGGTAAGGACCAAAAGTCGTTAAAGGACGTATAAATGGGATTTCATGGGGAGAAACTCCAAAATGTGTGTTCCAGAAGTCCTTCAGAAATCCGTCAGGATTCCATCTCATATGGCTGCAGCAAGACCTAAAAAGCAGAAAGTCCGCTATTAGGTGCCATAGTCAGTAGGAAGAGATAAGCCTGTTAGAGGCCGTGATAAGAACAATGTAATAACAAGTTCGAAAGCTAAAATATAAGTTTCAACAATTTTTGCTAACTACACAAAGTGCTGGGCCTTGGAATCTTAAGAGATCAAATTACTTATGCGGCATATTATTTTTAGAGAATGAGATATTAGATAAGTTCTTACATGCCGCAGTCGTTGGGTTTATTGGCAAAAGGCTGCGGACAATATCCTAAGGGTAAACGCTAAGGGAGGAAGTGAATATTCATTATACAAGAACTGACATGATACCACATCCAACTAACTTAACCAGGATATGCTACTTGCTGTGACAACAATTCAGAAATAGGTTGACAACGCAGATGGCCTAATATAAAGATCGAAGCCCTAGAATCTGAACGGTTTTGTGACACCCCGACTAATTAAATACCGGGTAGCTACTCCTTTATTAAATTAATTCAAAATGCCAAGTTGGTCCAGCTAATAGCATCACTGTCGAAAACATTTTAATGACTACTAACCACCTAGTATTTAAAAAGTGAGTTGTCAAATTTTAATTAAAGTCTGATTAACATACAACAAGTTTATAATGAAGAATAATAACACCATTCACCATACCGAAGTAAATAGAATAACCATCACATAATGTAAATAAAGTCTGGAGGAAAACTCCTCACTACAAATCCCACAACTGAAATAAGTAACGAAATACTGAATCAATACATGCCAAAGTCTGAAAACTGTAATGGAAAAGTAACTCTAATGGAACTGGGCAACATGCCCTAAAACTGAAGAATACTGAATACAGAATCCAAATGATAGAAGCGTCTAAAAGCAAATCCCTGTAGCTTCCACAAACAGCTACAACTCGTCACCTAAATGAGTATCCTATGCATGGTGTCCTTGTGGCTGGGCACCTAAAATGGTTTTACAAAAAATAGATTTGAAAGCAAACGGATCAGAGCCCGAATGTGGAGATATTTTAAAAACCTGGAAGTGCTTTAAAAAGATTTAAAACATTAAATGTAAAGTACATGTTAGGACGTGCACTCACATGATATTCTCACCTCTCGTCTAACTGTGCACTCCTAACGTAAGTACCCATCTAACCACTAGCTACGTGACATCATATCTAGCTAGACTGTCATAGGTCCTACCCTTATTACTTGGTTCCATTAACATTATAATGATCTCAGTTAAATAGGTGCTTAACGTAAATTCAGGTTCTCAAACAAAAGTAATACAGCTCGTTATAGATTAGCCTTCTATGTTATTCCATAATTACACACAATACCATATGAAAGATCCCAGTTTATTAAGCGTATATTTTCCACAACATAAATATATAATGTAAGAACCCCGAGACTAAGCTGCGGTGCACACATACTCTGCTATCCATCCCGGTACATCACGTACATAAGGATCACATATTCCGAATCTCTCAGGAATAGTTCACAGATAATAACATCACAAATAATGGAGGCGAACACAGTCACATCACATGGGTCACGCACATACCTACGCTCCCACGGTCAGCGGACTTATTAACATCCCAATAAGTCTTTCTCTGACCTATGTTCATCGAGGTAACCAGTCTAAATCCGGGCAACACAAGGATTAGAGGGCCCTAAGCGAACGCAAACCTCCCGTGATAGCAAGTATGGTAGGTATGTCATACACACAATTCAGATACCACTACTAAGTAAGCACACATCTTAGTAATCCCGTAGTTTAATAGTAGTACATATCTCTTTCTCGTACCAATCTAATATATATACAACTTATATAATTCCTGTCCATATATACACGCGCCATAATTTATCCTCACGTCGTGGTAAACACTCACGTCTCAATCCCATATTAACCATTATTTAAATCACTCGCATATAATTTACTCCTCATAAGAACACAAATGTCCCAAATTTATCAATATATCCTCAAAGGAATGTTATCGTTATCCTCGAATAAGTTTACGGGACTCCCAAAATCAAAACAGGCAAAAAAGGCCTAAACTACCAGCTCGTTAGAAGTCTCGTTCGAACGAGGCTGTTCGAACGAGAGTTTAGTTCGTTCGAACGAACTGTACCTTCTAACGAGATCTCGTTCGAAAGAAGTTCCCTTTCGTTAGAAGCGACTGGTCAACTCGTTAGAAGCTCGTTCGAACGACCTGGAGAAGTCTTCTAACGAGGAACCAGTTTCGGCCTAGATTTTCTCCAACTTTGTTTTTCATCCATTTTAACACCTCAAACTTCTTCCAAAGTTCATCCCAACAACGTTTTAGGGTCTCTAATTCATCATAAACATATTAAAGTCACCTCCTAACATGTTTTAAGGAATTAAATCGTCCTAAACATCATTAAATTACAAGTCTCTACACTTTTCCCCAATTTTTCAAGAACATGAACCCTAAAAGTTTTAGATCCTTAATTTCTCCAATCAAATCCGTTTTTGTGTCTGACAAGATATATCAACATAAGATTAGTCCTCTAAATATGATTCTACATGCAATCCTTTCATCAAAGTTTAGTATTCTACTTCCAAACTCATGGGTTTTTCATTATCTTCCAAGAACAAACATAAATTTGAATTATCTAACATGGAAGGAACATTTTCTGAAATTAAATGGAATTAAGTCACTTACCTAGAGTGTCTCTGGATTTTGATGACAATTTCCTCTCTCTTTCTGCAGAATTCCCTCTCTCTCTCTTTCTCCAAACTTCTTCTCCAATGGCTATGGTGGCTAGGGTTTTCTTATGGAAAGTAATTAGAAACCTAATTCTAATAACCTACGTAACCTATTGGGTTAACATGGGTTGGTTAGTGGCTTAGTGGGTCAAACCCACATCCGATTTACTTTACTAATTTTCGTCATTTTTAATTCCTAAAATACGAAATTACCAAAATACCCTTAATATTGCCGGTATGGCCTAAAAATACCCCGGGGCCCAAACTACACCCCCGGCTAGTGTTTTCTGACTATCTCGACCCTTCCAGACGCGTTGGCGCACTCAAAATGACCATACGGTTAATAGAATTTAAATTCACTTTTATAATTAAAATAATTATATCCTGACGCGACTGTCACACGCGTCCCAATAAAATGACCAACTTGCCGTATATCAATCTCACGACAAATTTCATAATTCAATATTCATATAACATCATATGTACTCAATATAGTCAAATACCAACTCGCATCACGCTAGTATTTTATCCGGATTAATTTCCAATTAATTCTCATTTAATTAATTAATCCCAAAAATAAATATAGCCAAAAATACGGGGTATTACATACTTTCCCCCTGATAACTGAATTTCGTCCCGAAATTCGGAACTAGAAAGTACCTGCTAAAAACAACTCTGGATAACGTTCGCGCATCTCATCCTCGCGCTCCCATGTGGACTCCTCGACATTCTGATGTCGCCACTGAACACGCACTAACGGAACTATCTTTGACCGCAGCTTCCTCTCACTTTGGTCCAAAATAGCAATCGGCTCCTCCTCGTAGGAGCTATCCGGCTGGAGATCAATGTCCTCCACAACAATGTGAGAATGAGCCAAATTATCTCTAAGGTATTTCCTTAGCGAGGAAATATGGAACACATCGTGAATCCGATGTAAATGTTCCGATAACCCAAGTCTATACGCAACCGGTCCGATCCGCTCAATAATAGGAAACGGCCCCACATACCTTGGTGCCAACTTCCCCTTCTTCCCGAAACGCATAATCCCCTTCATAGAAGATACTCTGAGCAAAACTTGGTCCCCCACTTGGAACTCCTTACAAAATCTCTTCGCATCAGCATAACTCTTCTATCGGTCTTGAACTACCCGAATGCGACTCCGAATCAACTCAATCCTTTCCGAAGTATCCTGAATCACTTCCGGCCCAAGTAGTTTATTGTCCCCCACCTCTAACCAACATGCTGGGGAACGACAAGGCCTACCGTACAATGCTTCAAACGGAGCCATGCCAATAGTGAACTGATAGGAGTTGTTTTATGAAAACTCCACCAGTGGAAGGTACTGCTCCCATCCACCCCCAAAGTCAATAATGCACATGCGCAGCATGTCCTCCAACATCTGATTTGTGCGCTCTGTCTGCCCATCGGTCTGCGGATGATAAGCTGTACTCAACCGTAATTCCGTGCCCATGGCCTCCTGGAAACTCTCCCAAAACCTCGAAACAAATATCTTGTCTTTGTCAGACACGATATTTAGGGGCACACCGTGAAGTCTCACAACCTCTAAAATGAAGAGCTGGGCATATTGTCCCGTAGTGTAGTCAGTCCTTACGGGTAAAAAGTGAGCAACTTTGGACAACCTGTCCACAATTACCCAAACGGAGTCGTGACCCCTCTGCGACGTAGGCAACCCCGTGATAAAATCCATGGATATGCTCTCCCACATCCACACCGGGACCTCCAATGGCTGTAGAAGTCCTACCGGTCTCTGATGATCCACTTTTACAAGCTGACAAGTGGCGCATTTCGAAACAAACTCAGCGATATCTCTCTTCATACCGCTCCACCAATACTGGCGTCTCATGTCTTGGTACATTTTGTCCCCTCCGGGATGTACCGCGAACCGTGAGTCGTGCGACTCTGCCATCACCTCGTGTCGCAATTCCTCCCCTTCCGGAACCACTAATCTCCCATTGAAGCGTAATCCCCCATCTGAGCTAACGGTATAGGACTCGGCTCCCTCTGCTAGTAATCGAACTATCTGCTCCTGACAGAACGAGTCATTAGCCTGTGCCCGTACTACCTTCGTGACAATCTGCGATGTAACGGTCATTACAGACATGAAAGATCGGGCCACTGCATCTTGGTGTCCCAACTCCTTCCACTTTGCCTTCCACACCTCTGCCACCTCATCTGCTAGCCTACGGCTCAACGCGTCTGCTACCACGTTAGCCTTACCTGGGTGATACTGGATATCGAACTGGTAGTCTTTCACAAACTCAAGCCACCTACGCTGCCGCATATTCAGCTCCTTCTTGCGTGAACAGGTATTGTAGGGACTTGTGGTCCGTGAACAGTTGGAATTTCTCCCCCAAAAGATAGTGCCTCCAAATCCGTAGGGCAAATACCACTGCCGCCAACTCCAAATCATACGTGGGGTAATTATTCTCATGAGGGTTAAGCTTACAGGAAGCATAAGCTATGGCCTGTCTTTCCTGCTGTAATACACCTCCAAGCCCTTGCAGAGACGCATCGGTGTAAACCAAATACTCAACTCTCGGTCTCGGCAATGCTAACACAGGTGCTGAGGTCAATTTTTCCTTTAACTCATCAAATTCGAACTGACAGGCATCACTCTAGATGAATGGCACACCCTTACGAGTCAGATGTGTCAAAGGACCCGCTATCTTCAAAAATCCCCGAATGAACTTCCTGTAGTATCCTGCTAGGCCCAAGAAACTACGAATTTCAGTCGGTGTCGTGGGCTGTCCCCATTCCCTCACCGCGGATACCTTCCCCGAATCAACAGATATCCCCCAGTCAGAAATAATGTGTCCCAAAAACTGGACCTCCTTCAGCCAAAACCCTCATTTCTCATATTTTGCATACAGCTCGTTCTGACGCAGCATCTGCAAAACCTGCCTCAAATGCTCGGCGTGGTCCTCCTCTGTCTGGGAGTAAACCAGAATATCATCAATGAAGACAATGATAAACTGATATAGGAAATCCCTGAACACTCTGTTCATCAAGTCCATAAACACTGCTGGAGCGTTGGTCAAACCAAAAAGCATAACCAGAAACTCGTAAGAACCATATCTCGACAAGAACGCAGTCTTCGAGACATCCTCCTCCCTGATACGCAACTGATGGTATCCCGATCTCAAATCAATCTTCGAGAAGAAAGAAGCTCCTCTCAACTCATCGAATAGGTCATCGATTCGAGGCAACGGATACTTATTCCGTATCGTGACCTTGTTCAACTCCCGATAGTCCACACACAGTCTCAGTGAACCGTCCCTCTTCTTCACAAACAAAACTGGAGCTCCCCAAGGTGAGGTACTCCTGCGAATAAAGCCCTGACCTAACAGCTGCTCTATCTGATCTCGTAGCTCTCGCATCTCTGCCGGAGCCATACGGTACGGTGCGCGTGCTATAGGCCTCGTATCTGGCAATAGGACTATAACAAAGTCTATCTCTCGACTGGGTGGTAAGCCTGGTATCTCCTGAAACACATCTGAATACTCCCTGATGATTGGGATTGAATCTAAAGGAATCACAACCTCCTTAGAGGTATCCTCCTCTAGGTAATACAAATGAGCGATCGAGCCTCCCTCTGGGCGAGGCATCGCCCCTACAAACATCTCTTGCCCCAGAATGGCAAAAACAATGCTCCCACCGAAGCAATCAATCATGGCCCTATAATCAGCGAGCCAATCCATACCGATAATCACATCGTGAACATGCATATCTAATACCAACATGTCTGCATGTAATACCAGACTACCAATCTCTATCCCCACTCCCCGGCATATAAAGAATATAAGTGACCCACTCCCCAATGGTGAGTCGACACACGTCACTATGCTCTCTGCCGTAGCTAACAATCCTAAGGCTTTTGCGAAATTTGTAGCTATAAAACAATGTGTAGCCCCCGTATCAAATAATACCCGACCCATAGTGCCATGGATAGGAAACGTACCCTCAATCGCGGGCGGTGCCTGTGGAACTGCTGCCTGGTGGACGTTGTAGACAAGTCCATACTGTAGCTGCCCCTGCTGAACTGGGACTGCTTGAATGGGTGGCAATGCTGCCATCTGTGGCGGTGCGGGGAGAGCGGCGGGAAACATAGGCCTCTGCGGCTCCTGGCGAGCACCCTGTTGTTGCTGCTGTGGGGCCCTGCCCCTATCAGGACAATCCTGTCGTTTATGGCCAGTCTTGCCACAAACAAAACACTTCCCTGGGGAGTTCCCTCCTCTCTGCCCCTGCGGTCCCCGGCCCTGGTGGCCGTTACCGTTCCTCCCTTGGCCCTGCTGAAACTGCTGCCCATTCTGCCCCTGTTGGCCCTGATGGCCATTTGGACCCTGATGGCCCTGACGGAAACCTCCCTGTCCCTGTTTGTAGTTCCCTGATCGGAACCTCTTCTGATCCCCCTGCTGGGAACCCTGCTCACCCTGTCTCTGCCCCTGAATAGATTGTGCCCCACCGGCACCATGTCCTCCTGTCCTGCCCTGATGGCTAGACTCTCCCGACCTCTTGCCCTCAACCATATGAAAGCGGTGGTCCTGGCAGTGTAACAAAGTAGCGTTAACCACATCAGAATACGTGGCCAATGAAAGGTTCCCTAACAGATGCTGACAGATCCTCCATGTCATTCCGTCGGTGAATTTCTCAATCTTCTTCTTCTCTGCTGGTATCTCATCCGGAACGATATTCAACAGATTTGTGAACTCGGCCTCATATTCGGCCACGGTCTTACCCTCTTGCCTCAGATTCATCAATTTCCTCCTCATTTCCGTATGAACAGCTGACGGAAAGTACTTGCGGTCGAACCACACCCAGAAGTCCTGAATAGTGAGAGTATCCCTCTCCTCCATGGTGGTAATAGACTCCCACCACTGTAGTGCAGATCCAACTAGCTTGAAAGTAGCTAGCACCTGCTTCTGAACGTCCGTGCACTCATACATCCTCAAGTGCCTCTGCATATCCTTCCTCCATTGGCTCGAGAATACCACATCTGAGCTACCTGCAAACTCTGGCGGATGCGCTTTCTGAAAAGCATCACATACACGCTCCCAAGCAGACGGGAATGCATTTTCCTGTACTGGCGCGGCAACCGGCGCCTGAGGTGGTGCCTGCTGGACTACGGCAATTGCGGCATTTACCGCTTGGTCTACAATAGCTGCAACCTCAGCGGCGTTCATCATGCCCTGAACTGGAGCGGGCTGGGGTTCGGGCGTTGCATCCCTGGGAACTCGTCGTGCACGTCGTGGAGGCATCTGAAATAAGATTAAAGTTTATAAGTTCACAGTTTATAAACTTAAAATAGCAGAAGAACGAAGCATACACAAAAAGAGTACAACAGTCCTAAAATATAGGGCTCTATATCAAAGGAACTTAGTGGAAACATAATAGCCGTACAGATCCTAAAGGACACTAGAACCTGATGCTCTGATACCACCTGTGACACCCTGACTAATTAAATACCGGGTAGCTACTCCTTTATTAAATTAATTCAAAATTCCAAGTTGGTCCAGCTAATAGCATCACTGTCGAAAACATTTTAATGACTACTAACCACCTAGTATTTAAAAAGTGAGTTGTCAAATTTTAATTAAAGTCTGATTAACATGCAACAAGTGTAATGAAGAATAATAACACCATTCATCATACCTAAGTAAATAGAATAACCATCACATAATGTAAATAAAGTCTGGAGGAAAACTCCTCACTACAAATCCCACAACTGAAATAAGTAACGAAATACTGAATCAATACATGCCAAAGTCTGAAAACTGTAATGGAAAAGTAACTCTAATGGAACTGGGCAACATGCCCTAAAACTGAAGAATACTGAATACAGAATCCAAATGATAGAAGCGTCTAAAAGCAAATCCCTATAGCTTCCACAAACAGCTACATCTCATCACCTGAATGAGTATCCTATGCATGGTGTTCTTGTGGCTGGGCACCTAAAATGGTTTTACAAAAAATAAATTTGAAAGCAAACGGGTCAGAGCCCGAATGTGGAGATATTTTAAAAAACTGCAAGTGCTTTAAAAACATTTAAAGCATTAAATGTAAAGTACATGTTAGGACGTGCACTCTCATGATATTCTCACCTCTCGTCTAACTGTGCACTCCTAACGTAAGTGCCCATCTAACCACTAGCTACTTGACATCATATCTAGCTAGACTGTCATAGGTCCTACCCTTATTACTTGGTTCCATTAACATTATAACGATATCAGTTAAATAGGTGCTTAACATAAATTCAGGTTCTCAAACAAAAGGAATACAGCTCGTTATTGATTAGCCCTCTATGTTATCCCATATTTACACACAATACCATATGAAAGTTCCCAGTTTATTAAGCGTATATTTTCCACAACATAAATATACAATGTAAGCACCCCGAGACTAAGCTGTGGTGCACACATACTCTGCTATCCATCACGGTACATCACGTACATAAGGATCACATATTCCGAATCTCTCAGGAATAGTTCACAGATAATAACATCACAAATAATGGAGGCGAACACAGTCACATCACATGGGTCACGCACATACCTACGCTCCCACGATCAACGGACTTATTAACATCCCAATAAGTCTTTCTCTGACCTATGTTCATCGAGGTAACCAGTCTAAATCCGGGCAACACAAGGATTAGAGGGCCCTAAGCGAACGCAAACCTCCCGTGATAGCAAGTATGGTAGGTATGTCATACACACAATTCAGATACCACTACTAAGTAAGCACACATCTTAGTAATCCCGTAGTTTAATAGTAATACATATCGCTTTCTCGTACCAATCTAATATATATACAACTTATATAATTCCTGTCCATATATACACGCGCCATAATTTATCCTCACGTCGTGGTAAACACTCACGTCTCAATCCCATATTAACCATTATTTAAATCACCCGCATATAATTTACTCCTCATAATAACACAAATGTCCCAAATTTATCAATATATCCTCAAAGGAATGTTATCTTTATCCTCTAATAAGTTTACGGGACTCCCAAAATCAAAACAGGCCAAAAAGGCCTAAACTGCCAGCTCGTTAGAAGTCTCGTTCGAACGAGGCTGTTCGAACGAGAGTTCAGTTCGTTCGAACGAACTGTACCTTCTAACGAGATCTCGTTCGAACAAAGTTATCGAACGAAGTTCCCTTTCGTTAGAAGCGACTGGTCAACTCGTTAGAAGCTCGTTCGAACGAGCTCGTTCGAACGACCTGGAGAGGTCTTCTAATGAGGAACCAGTTTCGGCCTAGATTTTCTCCAACTTCGTTTTTCATCCATTTTAACACCTCAAACTTCTTCCAAAGTTCATCCCAACAACATTTTAGGGTCTCTAATTCATCCTAAACATATTAAAGTCACCTCCTAACATGTTTTAAGGAATTAATTCGTCCTAAACATCATTAAATTACAAGTCTCTACACTTTTTCCCAATTTTTCAAGAACATGAACCCTAAAAGTTTTAGATCCTTAATTTCTCCAATCAAATCCGTTTTTGTGTCTTAGAAGATATATCAACATCAGATTAGTCCTCTAAATATGATTCTACATGCAATCCTTTCATCAAAGTTCAGTATTCTACTTCCAAACTCATGGGTTTTTCATTATCTTCCAGGCACAAACATAAATTTGAATTATCTAACATGGAAGGAACATTTTTTGAAATTAAATGGAATTAAGTCACTTACCTCGAGTGTCTCTGGATTTTGATGACGATTTCCTCTCTCTTTCTGCAGAATTCCCTCTCTCTCTCTCTTTCTCCAAGCTTCTTCTCCAATGGCTATGGTGGCTAGGGTTTTCTTATGGAAAGTAATTAGAAACCTAATTCTAATAACCTACGTAACCTATTGGGTTAACATGGGTTGGTTAGTGGCTTAGTGGGTCAAACCCACATCAGATTTACTTTACTAATTTTCGTCATTTTTAATTCCTAAAAATACGAAAATACCAAAATACCCTTTATATTGCCGGTATGGCCTAAAAATACCCCGGGACCTAAACTACACCCCCGGCTAGTGTTTTCTGACTATCTCGACCCTTCCGGACGCGTTGGCGCACTCAAAATGACCATACGGTTAATAGAATTTAAATTCACTTTTATAATTAAAATAATTATATCCTGACGCGACTGTCACACGCGTCCCAATAAAATGACCAAATTGTCGTATATCAATCTCACGACAAATTTCATAATTCAATATTCATATAACATCATATGTACTCAATATAATCAAATACCAACTCGCATCACGCTAGTATTTTATCCGGATTAATTTCTAATTAATTCTCATTTAATTAATTAATCCCAAAAATAAATATAGCCAAAAATACGGGGTATTACAGGTTTGCTCAAGAAGATCAAGAAAAAAAAAGACGTGTTTTCAATACTTATACTACTGTAAAGAAAGTGAATTTGATCCTACATAAGAATAAGGAATTCAAAAGCCCTAAAAACCTAGGCCTAAGTCAGTAAGTTTCATTTATTGATTCAACATGGATGTTAACATTTTATTTCATCATTGAAGATTGATTCAAATCCAAACCAGTTATCTATTATGATCCAATCAAATCAATGGGCTCAAATGAGTTCATTTCAACATGAATTTAGTAGTATCGATTCAATTCAGAATTAGTTATTTGATATGATTCTACAGAAAGGTGGATTCAAATGGTTCATTTCTAAATAGAAATAAAGAATAAGAGTCAACAAATAATAGACTTATAGAATGATTCGAGAGGTGTTTGATTTGAAAAGTACATGGAAGTTGATGAAAACTCGTTTCTCAGCCTCCTACCATCGCTAGACACCGCCTGAGGTTCGCTAAAAAAGTCAAAGGATGAAATGACAAGGGTTTGCTCTAGATATAATCTCAAGGAATTGGAAAATATAATGAAGGTAATGGCTAGTTCCCATTTATATAATAGGCCATAGGAATACGAAGCATTGCCTTTAAATGGCCGCGACAACTTGAGAAGAGGACCTGATTACTCAGCCATAGCCCCAATCTCTCTCTCTTGGCACTACGACTTTGGGGCTTATTGATATGGACAATATTGTATCCATTGTCGCAGATTCATAAGCAACAGGCCGAGGCATATATTTTTTCTAGTTAGCAAGCCTTGGACGATCGCTGCTGCCTGGGGTCAAACAAAATGCAGCACCTCACAGTCAACTATGTAGTATTAGCTGCAACCTTGTAATAGACAGGTGGCAGAACCTTATTCAAGGGATGCTGCTAGATTCAAATAGGTTGCAACCCTAATCAAGACCAACCCAGCTTCCAGAGAAGTTGCATGCTATTCATACTTTTCTACATGCCACGTGCCCTAGGCAAGTGGCACGGTATTCATATCTCCTATAAATGGAGGTGCTCACCTCATGATTAGGGAGATAGACAAAATACCCGGTGAATCCATGCCAAACTCTCTACATTACCTCTTTCTTCAAGGCTATTCCTACTTGGGGATTCGGGTTCATTTCTTATACTTATACCTAGTCCAGAGAACACTACACTTGTGGCTACATCGTCAAACTCTCTACATCTTTTGATACAGCTTGGGGGCTACTCATCTCGATCACGGTCATCTCTCCGGCACTCCTGGAACCATCATAAACATGTATTCTCTTCTCTCATATACATTGTACTCTATTACGGCATCGTAAACTTGTACTACAACGCATACATAATAAGAGTAAGGCAACAAAGTGGACGTAGGCTCATTTTAATAGCCGAACCACTCTATATCTTGTATTTTCTCTCTCTTTACTTTCTTTATTTTTACTCTCTACTTGATATGATCATGTGAGTATGACTTGTGCTCGATTTCTCACATCAAAATGTGGATTGATAAATATGCGCAACAAGTAGCGGAGTTTCGAAAAATATGCACAAACGATGTAGCAACCAACGATGAGCATATCCATATCGACTAGTTTGGTGTACGAAACGTTTTGTATCATGTGAAAAGAACTTGTATGATATGATATTCTAATGAAGTTGTATGATTGATAGATTCTTTTCTTGTCTCCATTTCGTAATTTATGAAGTTATATTTTTTGATTTGTTATAATTAATTAATGAAGTCATATACAAGACTGGTTTTCTATATACATCCCGAATTAGTACCCTTTTTTTTCCTATAATGATCCTGAATGGACCTCAAGATCCGATACACATACGAAACTGTTAAGGATGTATATACCGAACAAAGTTTCCCTAAAACTGGTTCAGTATATATATCCCGAGTTATTACCCTTTTTTAGCTATAATAATGCTGAATGGACCTCAAGATCCAATACATATAGGATTCTGTTAGGGATGTATATACCGAACCATGTTTTCCCAAGAGTGGTTAGCTATATATATCCCGAATTATTATCCTTTTTTCGCTATAATGATGCCAAATCGATTTTACTCTCTAACAAGAATGGACACTGTAGGGGATGTATATGCCGAACAAAATAATATTCCACACCAATGGATGTTGAAGAATTATAATCCAAAACCAACAATTAGGGATGTTTATACAAAATATTCCAAGACCAACAATTAGGGATGTTTATACAAAATAGTCCACAATCAGCAATTAAGGATGCGATTTTCAAAATAATACACAACCAACAATTATGGATGATTATACAAAATAAGCAACAACCAACAAAATAATTGCACATTCATCAATAAATATTATAATTAAATAATAAACAAAATGTTCATAGAATATTATTCCACTTTAATACAAAAATTCAATGACATTCGACCTATTTCTTTCTTTTACTTTTATGTGACCCCGCAACTACTTTATTTTTTCACTTGCCTTTGGACTTGATTTTATTCGCCAGACGCTCCTTAATGACAATCGGCCTTCGCGCAGCTACGATATCGTAGGCTTGCACATCGCGTGCAATTAATTTGGCCGGATCAGCAACAATTCCATTATCAATATTGTTCTTCGTTAAGTACATAGCCTTGTGCACCTCATCTGCCTATGGATCAGATAATAACACAGTGGGATTAGATTAGAGAAAAAACTTATATATAATTACATATATGTAATACCGGAAGAAGGTTAGAGAAAAAACTTACCCAAAATGTTTGCTGTTGTTTCACACTGCGAAACTTAGGGTTTTGGACTCTAGGATGGGATTTGGACATGAACCAAGACATATAATCATTACTACAATCCCAGGGGCTAGATATGGGCACGTACCTTTATTTCTCGAATAAGAGGTGGTCTTGCAGTTTTCTTGGTACCATTTTTGCATATCGAATTTAACTTTGTATCGAGCTGCCTTGTCTCTCATATCGTCCTTTAAGGGTGTCATTGGGTCACGCATTATGATTTGTAGCCGTTCTATTTATCTAAGGCATATTTCAGGGAATTAGGGCTCCCCCACCTCAAAATAAATCATGCTCCCGCTATACCATGAAGCTTCATGGAAGGGATAAGCAACCCTAGAATTCTACAACTTTCCCAAATGACCTACAAATAAACAAAATATAATTTGATGTGAGAAAATATAAAATTCAAAAGAAAATGTTACAAAAAATATTTGAATTTACTCACATCACCAACACTCATATCATCCAATTGCTCCCGAAAATTGATTAAGTTTGTAAATGCATTTTTCTGAGAGGCGGACTCTAATGACCAATGTGCAATCCTTGGCATGGTTTCATCAAACTCCATATCAACGCATTCGCCAACCACTGCAAAATGATCATATATCCATGACTGTAAAACACACACATTACGAGTTTATTAAAAAAAGAAGAAAATTGATAAACATACATAAATAAAATATGAATGTGTATTATTGGTTACCTGTATAAGAAAGAGGTAACCATTCATTTGACTCACACCTAAATAAGAGGCAAGGCCCAACTGCCTAAACACATGCATTAAGATCCCCATACCCAATGATACTTTCCCCACCTTCTTCATGCCTCTAAGAACATGAAGGTATAGAACGAAAATCTTGTTCTTTGTTTTGTCAGGGAAAATTGTTCACCTGATGGTGTAGAGAAAGTCGGCTCTGGCGTAATAGTCTTTGTCTTCACTCAATGCATTGGTGTCACACAACTTCTCCTTGAAAATCGCAGTGAGCCAGGTCAAACGGACGGCCGCATACTCTCCACATTCCTCCAAGGAAACTTCCCTTCTCACTTCTAACAACTCTACCACTAAGTCCACAAGTTATGGGACTACTACTTCCTTCTTCTCCTCCTCCTCAACTGCGGGCGACAATTTATACAAAGGTGATCGGATGAGAGGAACACCCAAGATTATCGATACATCGTTAAGGGTGATGGTCATCTCCCCAAATGGCATATGGAATATGTTAGTCTTTGGATGCCACCTCTTGACAAACACAGATATAAGGTCGTAATCTAAATAAAAATGGCTAGATGAGATAATCCCCCAACTTATCCCTTTTAACCCTCTTTTGTACACTTACAAAAAGATCACTGAATTGTTACTCCTTTATCTTTTTCCAGTGATTGATGAAAAATAACGTAACCCACTCCACCTACAATAAAAGCAAAATATTTATTAAGGTTTATGAAAGCATTGGAAAATTTAAAACATTAGTGATTTAATAGTGAAGGGAAATGAAATTACCACTGATCAAGTCCAAATACTGTAGGCCACATGATGCTTGAAATGTTTTAATAGGATAAGATCGGCGGGCCCCCCATATGCCGTAGTAGATGTGCCTTCTTTAGGCATCTTTTTTTTCCTGGCTATATGCTACTGCGATCTTGTGTAAAATGATAAAAAAGTTTTCAGGCCGTTGGGGAGCAACATCCAACTCCAAACCCCCGTCCGTCGCCTCATGACCCTCCTTCGCCTCCTCCTCAAACTCGACCTCCTCCTCAACCTCATTCTCCTCAACCTCAACCTCAACCTCCACCTCAATTTACTCTTCGTGAACTGCAACCTACTCATGCATCTCCACCACTCGGGGATCCACCTCCATCACATTCGGGACAGTCGCATTAGAGAGAGCATGTATATCTTCTCGATGCTTCCTCTATAAGTTAGTCAATGAGTTTTGGTTCTTATGAGTGTAGGATACTAGGTTATCCATGGTAAACCTGCATTCATTATAAACATAAGTAAATTCGTAGGTTGTCATTGTATTCTGATAAACATAATGCATACGTAATCATGTATCAATTCGTAGGTAATAATGAATTTATTATAAACATAAATCATAGGTAATCATGTATCAATTCATAGGTAATCATCTATCAAATCAGATGTAATCATGTATTGATTATAAACTTAATCATTTCATATGTAATCAAGTATCAATTCGTAGGTAATAATTAATTCATTATAAACATAAGTCATAGGGAATCACGTATCAATTCATAGGTAATCATGTATCCAATCATATGTAATCATGTATTAATTATAAACGTAGGTCATAAATAATAATGTATCAATTCATAGGCAATCATGCATTGATTATAAACATAAATCGTTTCAAAGGTATTCATTATAAACATAATTCATTCATTATAAATATAAGTCATGTCATAGGTAATCACGTATCATTTGATAGGTATTCATCATAATCATAAGTCATAAAGATAATAAAATAATTGATTCCATTCGGGGAAAAGGTGACGACCTGGGGTCGTTACATTCGGCATAAACATCACGAAAATTTAAAGTCCATTCAGGGTAAAGTGGCGAATGAAAAATATAGAAACTTTTTCATTAATTCGGAATAAAAATAATTGATATGAATGTAACGAATTGATATTTTTCTTATCCTTAATTAAAAATCCATTATTTCGTTTATACATGAAGAAACATTATAACTCATTCGTTATGAATGTAACGAATGAAACCCTAGGTAATAAAAAAAATTATTCTTCATGAACATATCGAATAAATGGAATTCATTCAGTATGCTCATAACGAATGAAACCCTAATTCAGTACCTTCAACTTTTTTAACAGTCCAGACGAGGTTATATTAGAAAACAAAAATTTATTCGAACCTTTTGAGCTGGGATTGCGATCGTTGTAGTCATTAAACATTATCGTTTTCATTCAAGTTACTTTGTAATTCGATTTCACACTCTTATACCAGAACAACAAATGTTGGGAGAACTTTGAAGGCGGAGTAATTTGAAGTTCGATTCTTTGAACATAAAATGAAAACGGTTGAACAACAAATGTTAGGTATATATTTCTCAACAGCAAATGATTCGTTGAACAAAAAATGTTATGTTGAACATCAAATGAATAACAAACGATTTCTCAACGAGTGTGTGTGTGTATATATATATATATATATATATATATATATATATATATATATATATATATATATATATATATATATATATATATATATATATATATTGGGTATTCAAATGGGTAGTGCATTCAATGTACCAACCTGATGTTTAATCTTTAGTTGAAGGAGAATGGATTTCAAGATGAAAACTTTAGAAGTTGAAGATGAAAGGTTTGTATGTTTGAATGTGTAAAGAGATGGAGGGAAAGTGTGTAAATGATTATTAGAACTTTAAATATGTGGTGGCCCTGATGTGGCATTATGAATTAACTATTAGAATTAAGTGGTATTTTGTAGTAAAAATATAGTTGTGGTATTTTGGAGCAAGATATGTGGTGCCCTTATAAACTCCCCAAATAAATGCGACCCAAAGTCAAATTTCACCTCTACCCATTGGATGCAATAACGAGAAGAAATAACACATTGAAGAGAGAGGTCACACGAGACTCATTTTTTAGTTTTCTCTTAGTTTTTTAAGGAGTACATTATGCTGTAGTTTTTATTTTCATCTTTTGTAGAATGTTTTAGTGTGAGGAAGAATATTTCGCGCCAAAGAATATTGAGTTTCATATCATTTTTCATACTAGAGTGTCGGAATATTAATGTTCTTATGCCCCACTTTCTTAGTGTAACCTCATCTCTGTGAGGTGCATTTTTGTAAGAGTTGAATGTTATTCATGCAAAGAGATTTGTTTATATTCTGTTATTCTCCTATATTTTTTAAATAGTCTTTATATGGAATAATTTTGCACTCTATGTGTGATTTTATCCATGTGGAAGGCTAATCTCCCATTCAAGAGAATAAATGAAGCGACTATGGTCTTATATATGTTTATTTTCATTATGAAATTTCCAATTTTTTATGATCCTTTGAACATTAATAATAGAATTTCAAATTAAATTCATGCCTCGAGAGAGGGTGAATAATATTTGAGAAAATATTTGAAATTTTAGTACACTATTTGCTTGAGAATGAAACTATCGATAAGCTTTTATTGGCTTAAATTTTGTTTTCTAAATTTCTAATTCTAAAACTTATTTTCAAAGGCTTAAATGTTTTTTAGTGAATGATCCCTAGTGATTAGTTCATTTGAAGAGTTTTAGTTTAATTTCCTAGAGTTTGGGAGAGTCAAAAATTAATTTTCTAAAAAATATATTTATTTTTATCATATTTGTGACGAGAATCAATTTGTTGATTGAAATATATCATCGACTATTTTTAAAATTTTAAATTACTTAATTAAAGCAAATATTTAATCCATTGAGATAGATTCCCAAGCCTTGATGTTTTCTCAAAACTTGTTTTCCTTACTTTACTCATTTTTTGTTTTTTACTTTATTAGTAGTTAATTCTCAAAACAACCCCTTGAGTTATTTTTAAAATCATAAAAATGTTATTTCACTTGTCTTCACCTCTTAGTTCCTCTCATTAGAAGATGGATTTATACACTTACTTGTCACTATATATGTTCTTTAGTATATTTTATAGGTTCAAGGGATTTTGATTGAAAATGTCACCGGAACGACACACACCAAAAACCTTTTCATAACCATTACTCTTGGAACTTTGTATATTTTCCTAGATAGAACTCAGGTTTCACAGAACACATCATCGGTTTCCATGACGTGTCAATTTTTTCCAAAACAATCCTTTTGATGGGGTTCCTCTATGCTAGGTTCCTCATTCTTTCCCCGAAAGAACAACCGATTAGCCTCTTCCCTCTTAAACGTCCATGTATAATGCAATAGAATGAGAAGCACATAAGCCTTTGATAACTATTTTTATGATCATACTTATGCTGAAGAGACTAACACTTAAACTTGGTTTTTCTTTAAACAATAAACTTCAACAGTGAAGATCCTTAGTGGGATCAGGGTGTCGAAACTCATCCATCTTTGGTTGTGATTTTTCTAATCACACTAAACCTTCTTAGCACATTTACAAAGTGTTATGTCGATGGTGAGAACTACAATCCTTATCGACGTGGTAAATAATTTGACAATAACCAAGGCATCCATAAGGCAATTTATAGAAAAAATAGAGTTGGTGAAACATTTTTACTCAGCCTTCCTTGGCATTACTTGTCATAATATGGTGGTTTTACATGCAGATAATCATGATTGGTTGATCATTACTGAAATGAAGAGACTAGGTTATGTTTTTAGGGTTGGACCTGTCATTGTTGTCTAATGCATCTCAAAATCTTCAAGGAGTTTATTCAAGCAGATCCCAAGTATCCTATGGTGGAACGATATGGGGATGTAGAGCTTGGTCTAAAAATTAGATCCATTATTGGCATGGAGTTTAATTTGATTACAATAATGAAGACCCTTCCAAAAGAGTTCCCACCTTGAGCTCTAATTGGATAGGTTCCTAGGGTGTCTAAAAAGGAAAAAAATGAAACATGCCACTAAAGCTGGTGGGACTAAGAGTAAAGAGTCATCATCTCCAGGTTCATTAAAAGGGTAAGTTATATCTCAAGTTTCAATGAAACCAAAGGCCACCAAGGATTACTATAAACTTGTGAATGCTCCCTTACTAAATCCTATCATGGTAGACCATGAAGATACCTTAGTGTCTGATGTTCTTTAGGATGGAATCCAAACTCGTGACTTCAAATGATGCTTTAGCTAGCTCTGAGATACACTACACAATTGGTTATTTTTTTATTCTTTGGGTTATTAGGAAAAAGGTTTCTCACATTATGTAATTAGAGAAGGTATCTCCAACTGATGTACCTCATTAACGTAAGAAATTTTTTACAAAAAATCTTATTGGAAAATGCGTGGTTCCAACTCCCATGCCATCAGCTTGCTCAGAGAAAACTATTATAGATGGTGCAAATGATGATGTGTTGGATGTTTCCATCCTAGTTTGAGTCTCTTTTGTTATTTTTTAACATTTTTGTTCTTTCTCTAAGGTCCCTCTACCCTTAACATGGAAATTGTGTCTATTCTAGACGATAATGTCCTATGGGAGGATCTTCGAGTTCAATTATTGAAGAAGACAATGTTCCAACTTCTCCCTTGCCCCCATCTTCGAGTTATATTATTGGATTATATTTGGGATTAATTAATAATTAATTTATGTTGTAAATCATTCCTATGAATCTATGTAGTGATTATTTTTGTTGGTTTGAAATTTGGTGAAGTTTCATGGAGAATTGAGGAAGATATAGGGTTGAAAAATCGCAAAACCTTGATGAAGAAGAGACCAGCTATATTTTCAATCGATTCAGCCCAGAGGAGAATCGATTCGGAAGGCAAATCGATTTGGCCTCCTGGGCGAATCGATTCAACTTCCCAAAATTGGGCAGTTTTGCCTCTTTGATGTTATTTTTCCTCTTGGATGAATTATGAGGAACTTGGGGGTTAATCCTAGAATCAATTAAAGACTTAGAGGAGGTCTGTAACTATATGTTTGAGACTTGATTAGATTTGAATGTGAGTAAGAGTATAATTTTAAACCGATGATAGTACATGGAGTTAATTGCAAATCAAAAATTTAGAATTTGTTCTTCGGGAAGAGTGGTCCATGACCTAGGGCTATATCCAGTAGGGTATGGGTGTAATAACTACTGAATTAATATAAGGGGAAACTAGGGGATTTTCGGTTAGAGAATAACGCTCGTATAAAAATAATTGAGAAATGTGAATAAATTATACGGCGAGTATTCGAGAGATAAATACTACTTACGGGTGATTATTAATTGTGAGAGTATACCTATATGAATTTTAATAGGTTGAGTGCGTATTTATATGAATTTATTATAGGATGTGTGTGTGCATATACTGAATATACATATGGTTAGGCCGTGTGTATGCCTATTATGTTCTTTAGTGTATGTTAACATACCTACTCTACTTCTTATCATGGAGGTCCCACACAGTGGGCGATCCTACCTTGATGATTCTCGTGAGGTCTGGATTTGTGCCCGAGAGCATAGTGATGATAGTGGATAACTATGTGAGAGAAATAGTGATGTCGACAAGTCATTTGGGTACGTTAGGTTATGTGTTATTTGATTGATGAGTCGAAGAGGCATTCTGAATCGAAAGTTCATGATTAGGTACGAGAGGTACTTGGACTGATAGCAGAGTACGCAAGTGCGCATCATTATGACCAGTCTGGGAGATGCGGTATATATATATATATATATATATATATATATATATATATATATATATATATATATATATATATATATATATAGATAGATAGATATATATAGTGTGTGTGTGTGTGTGTGACATTTATATACTCATGGATGCTTAATATTACTTATATGTGATAGGAGATTAGATAATGTATATCTAAAGAATGCAAAATCTTACTTATGTGTGACAGTAAGGGGACTAGATAGTATATATCTAAAATAATGCTTAATCTACTTAAGTGTAAATAGTAGAAAAGATAGATAGTGAAAATCTAAAGTTAAAGTAAGTGTGGGAACTTAACATGAGTATGATAACAATAACGTAAGAGTGATGTTAATTATTAATTGATCCGTAGCGTACTATATGGGAAGTACGACGTAAGTTAAGGATAAACTTAACTAAAGGCTTAATTATAATTAAGGGTATATTATAGCATACTGTATAGGCGGTACAGGTGAGCTAGACTAGTTTATAGTTAGTTAGATTATTGAGACCTAGTTAGATTGGGTAGCTTGAATATGTTAGACATTAGGTGCGCACTATAGATGAGAGGTGAGGAACTCAAGCTAGTGTACGCAGTCTAACATGTGTATCTAATAACTGTTCATCTAAACTGCATTTTAAATACTTGTTAAATGTTTTCAAATGATTTTACTCAGGATATGACCCGTACTGGAAAAACCTTTTCCAAAACCTTTTAGGTGTCCAGCCACATGGAAGCTCAGTTTGATAATCTGTTCCACAAATGTGTAGCTGCAGCACTATGGATGCTGGCAGGATTTGGACTTAGACGCTTCGGTAACTTCGTTACTAGAGATAGATACAGTTTAGCTATTTCAGTTGGGCCTGTCACCCCTTCAGTTATTTATTTTATTCACTTTATCAAACTTTGCATTTGCGGACTTAGTTTGATTTAATTATATGTTTTGTTGGATTTTATATTGAGAACCGTTAGTTTATTCGATACCATTTTATTTCTGTTATTTATCTGATATTTAATTCCGATTTTCTTTACTGTATGGATGGTTTGGATATTATGGTCATTTCACTTGTGTTGTTGTTTAATAAAAATACAAAATTTGGCATCAATTGTTTTCACAACTAGGTGGATAGTTAAATTTTTAAAAGTTTTCGACTGTGATTCTAAGTAATGATCCAGATGAGATTCATGTTTGAATTAGATAAAGGACTGAACACTCGATATTTAATTAGGCGGGGTGTCACACTTCCCTTCATGGTGGTTTGGTCTATGTTATTTAGTATTGTTCATAAAAAGTTAAATTTTGTCACCTTCTTGGTGATACACTCTAATTGGGTATGGTTACACTTAAAACGTACACCTTCTTGGCGATTTAGCTCAACACTCGCCAAGATTTTGTAGTTTTACCTATTTGGTAAAATAAAATTTTGAAATTTTGACTAAATCTTTTGATTTATCTATTTTATTGGAAGAGGAAAATCTTCCCTAAGCACTAGAGGTGGCACATCCTATTGTTAATGTGCCCATGAAAGCAATGAAAGTCGATCACGATGCAACTGAAACCAATTAAGTTGAGTCACTCTGCCAAAGAGATCATGGTGCAATGAAACTGTAAATAGTGAGGTAAGTGAGTCTGTGTGTGGTGCCCCTATGACAAATGTTGCGCCAGTTTAATTGTTAGTAGATACTTCAAAATAATGACTTCATTCAAGTCTCTCTTCCATTATGCTAGATCAACTACTGTCCTCTAATCCTGAGACATTTATGACTAACTGTCTAAGAGCCCATGGTTTGTTGATGGAATATCGACTGCAAGGTGTGGAAAATGTGGTATCTAAAGTTGTGAGCACATATATTTCCTCTCTTGAATGGTCCATCCTTATTTTACATATGGGTTATTCAAAGATATGCGAAAGGATGGGTTTGATTTTTCACGGATTATTAACAATTTAAAAATATTTCAAGGAACCCCACTTGATTACTTATCATGATCAGTATTTCAAGATTGTAGAGGATTTGAACCAAAGATGGAAAATTGAGGTAAATTTCACCTAAATCTAATAGAGTGACAAATCTTGGAAGAATACCTAAGAATCTTTTTCCCAAGTGAAAAGAAAAAATGAACATAACCTTAATAAGAAGGCATGAGATGAATCTAATATCTCAGTTATGCATGATTACCAAAAGAAAGTTACCTCTAATGTTGATGCTTTAAATGGGGAATTCTTCTTCATTTCTTCTTATTTGTGTTTACTTTTAGGGTACATTCTATTTTATATGTAATTATAGGCAGTAGTCCCTTTTTGCATGTAACCATTTACAAATGAAATATAAAGTGTGTTTATTCTTTAACATATGTGTACTTTGCTCATTTTTTCTTGCTTCAACATTTGTATATTTATAATAAATTTTAACCCAAAATTTATATGTGTTTCTTCCCAAGTTCCGAGTACATGGTAAGAACAAAAATTTGCATGTGCTGCCCATATATGATAAAACTTAAACAATTTGTTTTTAGCTTTGAATGGCTTATCATCTTCAATATTTGAGATCAAAAACCACTGTTCTAAAAAACCCGCCTAGGCTCCGCCTAGGCACGCCTAGGCTTGAGGCATGAGAGAAACGCCCCGCCTTAAGATTTTGACGCCTTATGCTTGGTAAAATCTTTAAGGCGTATTTTTTCTCTAAAAACAACAATGCTATAGTGAAACGATATCGCCTTTTCAAGATTTTTTTATAAACCGGACCATTATCTCATCCAAAATAATCAAATAGTATTTTTATTTGCAAATATTCAGACATATATTTATGATATGTACAATTTTAGTATTTTAATAGCCTTGTTATGGTTAAAAAATATTAAAATATATTAAAAAGCCTAAACGCCTTTTCACGCCTTTTTACGCCTAGGCCCGCCTAGGCTTCTAAGGCTTAAGGCTTGGCCTCCACGCCTCGATCACGCCCCGCATTTTTTAGAACCTTGTCAAAAACTAACTTGAATCATGTGCCTCTTTAATAGCATATGGTCCCTCTGAATTTTCTGTAAAATTTGTCAAAGGGATTCTTGTAATATGGTTGACAACTACTTTTATAACTAAATCACGTTTTATGAATTTTCTTCATTTCACCAAATTGTCATAGGCTCTGAAGAGTAATTTTGTGAAGATCTGGAAGTGCCTTATCACATTATCTTTTGTTCATCTAGTTTTACAAATTGAATGTGCTTAATTTATGGAAGCATACTTCTTCCTACAACATATCTGGACGAAGGTACTTCTAACTCTACAGGGAGAGTTGCTATAACTCCATAAGCTAAGGAAAATTATGTTTAGCTTATTAGTTTCCTCTTGGTTATTTGATAAGCCCAAAACACCATTGGTAGTTTGTCGTCCCATGCTTCAGGAAAATCCTCCATCATCTTGGCTAAATTGTTAACCAAGGTCTTGTTTGTGGCGTCGGCTTGACCATTTCATTAAGGGTAAGCAATTGTTCAAGTGTGGTAGATGATCGAATATATGTTGGTTAGCATTTCCATTTCCTTGATAATAAATGGAGTTTCATTATCTGATAGAATAAACTTGGGAATTCCAAACAGACCAATGATGTATTCTCTGTTGAAAAATGTCACTTTGGCCATCCTAGGACTTCTCCAGTGCGGGATGGAACCAAAAGGAAGAGAAAAAATGGGGAAATCACTCTCGATGTGTGGGGATTCGAGAATAGGATTCATATTTCCTCCACTCGTGTGATCTTCGTGGGCCGCTTTAGATCTAAATCGATCGTTGTCAAATGGGAGGAAAATGTAGAGAATGGAGTCACCAACCTATTTTCCCCAAAACAGACAAAAGAATGTAGACATCCCTAAAAGAACGACGTTAAAAGACAAACTGATGCATACAAAGCAAAATGAGTCGAGGGTCCAGAGAATAGGTTACGATAAGGTGTTAGGAACCCATTCCACCATTTCGGTCTCTCATGGGTTATAATAATGATCTCATTTTTCTCTAAAATATGAATTAAGTGCACAATATGTGTGATGTGAAAATAAAGGAGGAAAAGAAATCATCTTACTCAAGTAATGGGAAAGAAGGAAAGGAGTCATCCTAAGGAGTGCATGAAAGGAAGAGAATAATAGAAAATATGATGTTAGTGACCACCGCATCATGATTCAGTATGAGAAAGTGAACATACGTGTCAGGTGGGAACATTAATATATAGGCGTGTACATACGTGAAATACTACTAAATATAAAGAAATTAATGCAATGAACAAAGTACGACTCGAATCCCGATAAAGACTTGGGGAACCTACTTAGCCATAATAGACATCAAATTCCACATAGTTTTCTATATGATAAAGGTGGGGTATAACCCATAAACCCAAATTTAGAACTCATTTTTAATTGTTTTTGAATGAAACGTGCTCAAATGTAGAAGTGTAGAAATGGTGATGAAATCCTACTTTTGGAGTTTATAAGTAAAAACCCTCTTTTTTTCTTTTTTGATTGTATGAAAATATATTATGCAACTAATAGTAATAAAAATGACATTAGTTGATGTGAGATAATGGGGTAAGACTAAAAAAGACATAAAAATGGAAGAAAAATAAATAAACCACATTAATTAAATGAATTAGAAAAGAGTGAGAGTAGACCGCCTAGAAGATTTTGCTATTGATTTTTTAAAGAGAGTAGGATGATTTTATGGTGGTGGAATCATGAACAAGTAGGGGTGAGGTAAGTGGAAAAAGTTGGTATGAAAGTGAGGTAAGAAAGTTGAAATAAATAATTGAAATTTAGATTTTTTGGAATGACAACACACTGATTTCGAGGAAGAAATGTCTGGATTATTGAAAAGGAGTGCTTAAAAATGAGGTTTTGACCTACTTAAATAGTAAAAAATAGTGTTTCAGGGTGTTTTCGATCGACATGGGCCCTAATCAGCCTATCGGTATACCCCGATCTTGTTTACGAAGTAAAGTAAACCCCTCCCTATAGGTGGGGGTCTCGGGTGCCTATATGTAGACAAAAAAGGATTGTTTTGGATAAAACTAGCATAAAATGCAAATCTTAAGTCCATATCACGCACGATTTAGACCATTGGAAAAGGTATTCCGAACCCTAAGAAATTATATGGGTCACTCTCGAATTTAACAGTTGACTAAAGTCATATGAGGCTCAAAAGCGATCAATGACGTCTAGACGGGGGTTCTCGATGTAAAAAGGAAAGTACAAGTTAACCTTAAGTCCGATTCGTGCATGATATGGACCATTGGAATGGGTATTCAGATCCCTACGAATGTGCAATGAGCTTCTCTCAAGTTGGAGAGTTGACCAAAGTAAAACAGGGTTCCCGATGGCCTCTAGATTAGGGTTTAGAGTAAAAAATTGAGTATTCAAGAAACATAAAACCGATTTGTGCATGTAATGGACCATTGAAAAGGAGACCTATGAGGATGCAATGATATTCGCTAGAGTTGGAAAGTTGACCAAAGTCAAACGGGGATCGGGAGTGCCCACTGGCCTATATATTAGGATTTTGAGTAAAAAAGTGAGTATGTATGGAACATAAGGTCGATTCGCGCATGTTATGGACTATTGAAAATGGTATTTAGAGTCCTATGAATGTGCAATGAGCTTCACTCTAGTTAGAGAGTTAACAAAAGTCAGACAAGGCTTAGGAGCACCGAATGGCCCCTATATTAGGGTTTGGAGTAGGACCTAGGGCCTTATTGTGGGAGGCGAAGTGTTATCGACCTAAGGACGTGTTTAAAGAGTACTAGGATGGGGTGTCTGTAGAGACCCTAGATGAGATAGCTTGGAATAAGTGGATGTTATCAAAAGATAAACATCTCATTGATGTTTAAGAGTTTTGGAGGGACAAAGCTTATGCTGGGGGTTTGAAGGTGATCAATTTAAAGCGTTGATGCCAATTATATGGACCTGTGTCAATTCGACAAACCTAAAGAATTGAGATGATCGATTCAAAGGTTCAAGGTCGATTCAGTAAACTTAGGTCAATTCTACGGACCTAAAGAGTTGAGGTGACCGATTCAGAGGGTCAAGGTCAATTATGTTAACCTAGGCAAACTATGTGGAGCTAAAGAATTGAGGTGACACATTTTAGAGGGCCGAGAACGATTTTGTGGACCTAGGTCAATTCTGTAGACTTAAAGAGTTATGGTGACTAATTAAGAGGGTCGAGGTCGATTCTTAGGACCTAGGTCAATTTTGTAATCCTAAAAATATAAGGTGACCAATTTAGAGGGCCGAGGTCGATTATACAAACCTAGGTCAATTATGCGAACATAAAGAGCTAAAATGATCGATTCACAAGGTCGAGGTCAATTCTATGGGCCTAAGATGTTAAGGTGACTGATTCAGAGGGTCGAGGTTGATTCTACGGACCTAAAGAGATTATGACGGGGGCATTCATCAATTATGACTCCAATGGGAAGGATGTTGGTTTTTTAAGTGATGAATAACTTTGATTTTAATCTTGCTAAAGGAAAGCTTGTAGGGTTCTGTAATCGGTTTCATGATAATTAATGAATTTTCTTGCTCCTATCACGTATTCAATCCTATGGGAATTATTAGAGAATTTTTTAGAATATTTTGGGTGATTTTTTATATTATTTTAAAATATTTGTGATGAAATTTTTAGAGGACTATCGATAGTCATAGTAGGAGGGGTGCCTACCATTATAGGGCACAGACTCCTGGGCTTATTGGGGGAGGTGAAGGGTCACTATTGGTAGGCATGACTAGGGTATTGTCAATCGACACCCCCCCTTCTTATTTATAAAAAGGGAGATACCCTATTCATTTTTTCACACCTTCACTCATTGAATCTCTTTAGTCCCTTCTATCGTAATCAATTTTTCAGTGTATTTCTTAGAAAGAACTCATGGGGGTGCAATGGATAATGCTTGGATGGTCACTGATGACTAAGACATCTCGGAATGATGTAATGATAATTTGTTGCCATTGGGGAGAGAGAATACCTATGATAGTTTTGAGCATGTCCTTGATGATAGAGTAATATTGCGGGAGCTGACGGATCATTATTCTATGAGGGTGAAGAACTCGAATGGCTGTGTAAGTGATTATTGTTATTTTTGTTCTTTTTGTCTTTTTTTTTCTTCTTATCCTTGGGATGCTGAAGGATTTTTTTAATTTATGTGCAGGTCGACATTTCTTTGTTTAGAATTCACTCGCGTGATTTGGCAAGGTTGAAGAAGGTGTGGGAAAAACTCCCTCAAGTGGTGCAGTTGATGGTGGAGGCTGTGGGATTTTTCCCTCTGGCTGGGAATTTGGATGAGATGTCACGTTCTACAGTGGTGTTACGTGCTATGGGAAAGAGATGGTGTGATACCACCCATTCATTCTACTTGTTTTTCGATGAGATGATAATTACACTTTTTGAAATTTGTCGGTTGACTAGGCTCGAGGGCGAAGGTCACCAGATCATGATAGACTAGAAATTTATTATTTCTGAGGTTGCAATTCGGGATGCCTTAGGATATATTAGGGGGGTCATTTCTAGGGAGTTGGTTTGGATATTGGTGTTAAAGTAAACCTTATTATCTAGGAAGATTTATGAGACTAACGGGTGGCAGGAAGCTCATTTATTTATTTTACTTTTGCTGGGAGGGTTTATAGTGGAGACAAGTGATGATGTCTGTCATTTATGGATTCTTCCTTACTTAAGGATCATCTTAAAAATTCAACTGCATGACTGGGGAGATTTACCTTAGCATCCCTTTATTCTTCTCTTTATGCTCTCGATCGGTGTTGCTACCAGACTTTCACGAGGCCACGTATCTTTTTGAGATAATCTTTAGTTACTATTTCCTCTTATTTTCTTATAGTCCTTCTCATTTTTATTCTTCTTGACATTCAATATCTCTTTCTGCAGACATGGTTCTATGAGATGATTGGTCACAACATTCAATTGATATCATTTAAGGTGAGTGATATGGGTAATTTATCGAGGATGTATAAGTGAAGGAAGTCAAACAGGAAATCCAACTAGTCCTTAGTTTTGAAGAATGTGAGGGAGGCATTGAATGCCTTGATGAGCGACCGGGTTATAGTTTGGTTTCCATCCTTTTTATGTATTTCATATTTTATTTGTACTTAGTAGATGACTAACCTTTATATGGGAAACAAGTTACATTATACCATTGACATTTATCCTCGAGGGTGTAGGGATTACGGGTTTGCATGCCTAGATGAAGAGGTTGTTAATGCATGATTTAGGCTAAGTCTGGTACTTGGGGGAGAGGGTGGTGATTTAGTTAATGGGGGGCAAGGTGGAGGTCTCACTGTCAGCTCCCCAGAGTTCATAAGGCGGGTGAAGGAGATGTCGGACGAGGAGAGGGTGATGGCGATGGAGGGAAAATCCTATATGATTTATACAAACACGACGATGGATACAATTACTTAGACTTTACAAACAGTTGGTTTATGGCATAGTTTATCTATGACACAGAGGGTATGCCTCCACTAGTAGTGGGATCAGGGAGAGGTGCTAGTGCACCGGTGGTTTTGGCCCATAGCATGGAGGTGGTGCAACGGTAGTAGAGGATGTTCATTTTCAACATATTTCCATTACTTCTACCATATTTGGGTGGGTGATGGGGAGGTGGTATCAGTGCATCATAACCCTCATGAAGAGATAAATGGTTTTTCATGTCTTCCTAAAGAGGTTCTTTAGAGACATGTATTGCTCCCTTTTCTGTTTCTTATTTCTTCTTCTGATTTTCCTCCATTTATTACTGACTTACTTACTTTTAGTGGATTGGTTATTTTGTATACTGTTCATGTATCAACATCCTGGCTATGGGACATTCGAGACTGGATGGCTTCGGTGTTCGACTAAGTGAGGAAATCAGCCAACTCTTTCATGGTTCCACTGACCACTTTTGAGGTGAGTTCCTATTCTAGGAGCGAGGGATTTACTACTCATTCGTTGAGGGGATTGAGGTGGGTTTTTTAGTTGATGTGGTTTTTAGAAAGTTTGGTCTGCATCCTGATTTATTATGGGTTTTCCTTTTTTTTTCTTATTCTTTCTGTACCTGGAAAATGTAATCATTTCGACAAATACATATAAGATGCATTTTCAATCATTTTGATTTATCCTGGATTAAATGACTTAGTGTATATGAACTTTAATATTCTGCTAAGGTTTTATTTTTTGCAAAGATCAGTAAAAAATATAAAAGAAATATTCGAAAAAGATTTTTTTGTAAATAGGTTGTTTTTGGTGAAAGGGTCTTTAATTGATAGGTACATGAAATAAGGGGAATATAGAAAGAAAAACAATTGGGGGATGCCGATTGGCATACACCTTGTCCTGCCTATTGGAATATTGATTAAGTCCAAATCACTTTCCTATCTTTTATTTCATTTGTTCTGTAACTAGGATTACTAAGACAGCATGTCAGGCGATTTATTTCTTATGTGTGCATTTGGGTATGGAAAGGGGATTAGATGAGGTTTCATCAACACACTTCAATCTTTTCTCTATCTTCCAAGAATTCTTCTTTTCTTGAATGGCGCTTCCCATAACGAAGAATTTACATCTTATCATAAGGTTTCATAGTCTAGGTGCCTATACAATGTCAACTGTGAATATTTTAACTTACACTGCGCCCCATGTCCTTATGGGACAACCGTCCTCAGGATTGGAATCTGTTGGAAGTGGCATTACAATGTTGGTGTCCGAAAGAACATGTATTTATCTTTTTCCTTGACAAAGTATGCCCTACTTATGAGGAGTTTTCGGCGATGGGCAATAATCCAAGAGTTGCGACATCTATGCAAAACTTGACTAGTTCCCCTCGGGTGTCAATAGCCGTGTTACCCCACATTTATCCTTTGACTTCCAGATTATTAGTGCACAAAGGAAGTATTAACTCGGTGTGACAAAGATATTATATTGATAATGGCTTTTCTAGTGATGTGTCCCTAGGGTTGACTTCTATGATGATTTTAATGACCGATGAGATGATGACAGACCCTCAGGTGGCCACGATAGTGCTGTTGATGTCTCATCATTGTAATCTAGCTACTGTTATACTAAAAGAGACTTTAAATGTACTAGATTATTAGAAAGAAGGTCTGGCCAGTTTTCTATAGAAGAGCCCTCTGATACTGTTCATGTGGTTATCAGAGAGACTTCATCTGGTGGCTCCTCCTGAGTACCCTATGATGGGCATTCTCAATTTCCTTTTTCGATTCTTCTTTAGTTTTGTGACATTTATGGAGAATTGAGTGAATTGGATTATCGATCAAAGGGCCAGGAATCTTCATTGGTCCATACCAAAAGGGCGCACTCTGCAACTTATTTTACAATTGGGTGATTATTGGTATGTGCGGTTGGTGGGACTTTTACAGACTTCTTTCTATTCTCCATGGTGACTCATGCATCAAGTGGGTCAGGAGGAGGTCATTCCCCCATATATAATCAACTTATTTCCCATGGATGACCTAAATTAATTGCTGATGTGGAAACTCTGTCCGTGATCTACCTGTCCGTTTCAATCTATCGGGGAGGTTGGGTTCATATCAGGTGACTATTTGAAATGGTTATGGAAGTGGGTGGTTAAAATATATTTGTGTTTAGGAGACTAGTGAAATGTGGCTTATGATTTTTGAGACTTTAGAGGAGGGTGTCGTGGATTTATCCAAGATGATTAAGGTATATGTCGCATGGAGCAGATACAGAATCTCAACCAAGATTAGGATTCTTGGGTTAATTAGGTAAGGATTATAAGACGGCTATGTTTGAGAGCTGAAGGCAGGTTTTGAGGTGTTGGTAATCAGTGGTTTTGTTGTGTAGGTTTTGAGATGTTTGGTTTGTGGAGTTTGTAAGAGTGTTGGATGTTTTTCATTATTGTTGCTGATGTTTCATGTAACTTCTGTATTTTATTTTTTTAATAAAACATGATGATGCTATCGACACATTTTTCCATGCATTTGATGGATTTATTTTATTTGAACTATGTATATCGATCGATAATGCATAAAAAGTCTTTTGTTCATTTAAATGATTAGAGAGAGAGAAACTAATGTTCTAAGAGGGGAAAAAATATCATTTTATGAAGGATAAAGGATCGTTCCCAAAGTGTCTTATGGGCTGTCTACATACCTCCGCAGGATTTAAAAATTATAAGTTTCTCTTTTAAAAAATTAAATTACGAGAGGATCATGTCCTATGTAGTTTTATGTAGAGATTGGCGAGAGATATTTTTATAATATCATGGAGGTGATAAAAGTCATAGCATGGTGAGAGTTTGGACTAGGGGTAAAATTTCTTAAGATGCTCCAAATTGACTGGACGCGCCATCTCCTCTCCATCGAGGTCTGCGAGCATAGGGGTACTGCTTAACATGATTTTCTTAACAATGTAGGGGACACTCCAGTTGTGCTTCAACATTTCTCTCTAATCTCTAACGGGGTATATGATTTCATTGAGGGGGAATATATCCTTCTTGTACATATTGGTCCTTGACCTTTTTATTGAGTGATTGCGCAATACGATGGTACCCTTGTATGTGATATAAGCCTTTCAATCACCTTTCATCTAAGAGAACAAGTTCATCGTAATAGTTTTAAGTTGATGCACTCCACCACCTCTATAGCCTCATTATATAACCATCCCATTCAGTAGGGAAGTGTTTGAAGGAATGGACTAGATTCCCTTGGAGTTTTAAAATCGTGAGCAGTTTGGAGACAGTGCATACTTCTCGCTTTTGATAAATTCATCGAACATAACCAGCATAATATCGTTGAAACTGAACTCTTTCATAGGTATTAACCATTCGTCATATTATTGATCCCACTTCCGCGCTTCCATGAATAAGGTGTTGAACTTTTCACAGTTGATGGTCATCTCTGAAGGCTATTTAAACCCATATTTTTTATGTTGATCTAAAATCACGGGAAATTCCATACCTTCCCCTTTAAAATGGGTTCGAATTATAATGCAAGACTTGGTGAGGAGAGATTGAACTTGGTCAGCAGAATTACCAGCGTGTAGGAAAAAATAAGGATAAACTTTTAGGGGTTCCGGTGCAATTTTAAATGGATTCAATGTTTTAACGGGCTTGATTCTAGTGGAAGGTTTGAATTTTTCATTTTCTTCTAAAAGGATGGCATTCACCCCGGCCCAATGTTAGGATAGGATTTTAAGGGGTATTGCTTTGGATTGACTGGTGGGGAAATGATTCCCCTGCCTGTGAGACTTTGGATAACATTTTTTAGATGGAAATACTGATCAGCGTTGTGCCTGACAATTTTATTGAAGTCGCAATGGGCGTCATGCTTGAAATTTTGGGTAAATGGATCTTGCAATAGTCGGGATTCCAGAGGTTTGATAATGTTTTAGGCAAGAAGGTCTTAACACACGTTTAACAAAGGGGCATGAAGTTCGGTATATTCCTTTATGACTTGATTAGGATGAGTTTCGAGTGTTAAAGAGGTAGCAGGTTGGGAGATATTATTGATGGTTGAGGCTGAGGTACTAGCTAGCTTATCATACTTTGAGGTGTGAACTTCCCAGTTAACCTTTTTGGCTCAGATTTAATTTTTTTGACTTGCGACCCCTTCTTCGATTTCGACCCCTGACTTCTAAAGGGATTTGAAATAGGGGTAGTATTGGACTCATGTTGAAATTCTGATATAGGGAAATAAGTTCTTCTTTGTAATTCTTATCTACTTCAGCAGTTCTAGGTCTAGATGGGTAACTTATATTTCTTCATTATACTTGTACTTAGTCATGAATTCTCGAGCCACATCTTCCTAACTACAGATCAAGATTCTTTGAGGGATATGAACTATCTAGGGCATGTTCTTTGAGAGTCTGTTGGAATATATAAGACATTATTTATTTTGATGCTCTGAGGAGATTCATGGCACGTTGGTAGCTGTAAGTGCACATTTGGGGATTCTCTTCCTCTGAACTTCTTGATATCCAGCATTTTAAACTTCTCTAGTAGTCGAGCTTTATGATAGGGAGACATGTGGGTGTAATTCCTATAATTCTCTGAGATTTTAACATGGTTGAAACTTTTAGACAGTAACATAAGGTCTTATTTGACCTTGTTCAAATATTCTTCTTCTGAATCAATAGGCACTGGTAGATTACCCCCTGGCTGGGCAAGATTTGGTATCGGTAGTGATCTGGCAGTGACCCATTAGTAGGTGGGGAATACGGGACATGCTGGTACTCTTCTAGAACCCACACTGGTTCTAGAGCTGGTGGACCCATAACATGGGAACAGAGGTTTTTGGGCTCGATAGCGTCGGGTGTCTAAAATCAGGTCTTTGCATTTCCTAAACTTATACCTATAGATGATCAATCTTGGCACAGAGCTGAGCAATGATTTCCATCAGATCTCGCTGGACACTTTAAGTCTTTCCATTTGTTTTCTATAAACACTCTTCATAGGGATTTCAAAAAATCTGTAAAAGCATAAGAGGAAGCCATGGAGCTTTAGGCTAGCTTGGTGGAAAACTTGAGCTAATGGGGAGCCAGACCAAGAATGAGAAATGCAATCGTACATGAGAGGAAAAAAATATTTTTGTATTTATTTGAAGGGAAACGGGATTTTTTGGTGTATATGTTTTTCATTCTTTTTTCAAACGAGGGCGAAAATATTATTTGTATTTTTGAAAAACAAAAATCATCAGCATAGTTATTATTATTAGGTTCCACTTGTATTATGTTCTGCTTAGGATGCAAGTGAAATGTTAGACATGATCTAAGTCTGCGAAAAAGATAGGGTATGAAATGCAAGACATGGTTTGACTTGTTTTCAGACTCACGGATAGGGTCCTGCATTAAAAAATGGGCAAAATAGTGCAAAAATTTGGGTAGTAAGGCGACCCAAAATTTCGCAATAGTTTCGCGTTGGAATCGGTAGACTAGGTATGAGTGTCCAATAGAAGACACCTATATAAGGTTGATACATTGGTGGGTTAGAGGAAAGGTTCACCCCTTTGGCATTTTTCTATGATATACCTCTTGCCTATATGAGAACTTATTCATCAGTATGTGTGGAAAAGCCATTTGATATACCTGAGTTTATGTCAATTGTCTCATGATATACCTCTTAGAGACGGTACGTGTGAAAGAGAATTTGATATACTCGCGTACATGAACGAGTTCCTACTATTGACCTCCTGACATGTGTTCGGTCAAGCGGTAGGATGCGAGGGAAACATTTGATATACGTTAAAGGTACTAGGATAATGGAATATGGGAATTATATCACTTAGGTTAATCGTACCTCGTAGGACCACCCATCACGAAGTCACCCCCCCAGTATGGAATACATTTTTTTTTATATTGTAATGCTCGTGTGACATAGTGTGAAAGAATGATGAGTCTTCGTTAGTATTTTATGGAGACTTTTATGTATGCCAAGTGAGAGAAACATTACTACTATGAGGGAGAGCATATAATATACAAGTAGCATGGGGAGTAAAACTAGTTAATATTCACAGAAAACATGGATACTATACAAAACATGATGACATATACAAAGTGTGAGCCATATCAATAAGTAAGTGGGAAATATGTGAAAATTCAGGGTGACATGTGAATATGTGTGAGTGTAGAAAATATGTGGATATATACAAGTGGGAGAAATGTGGAAGTGTGTTCTAGTGTGGCTGAGCATGGATATATATAAGTGATGTGGATCATGTGAAAGTGTGAGTGAGTGGAGTGAAACATGGTAATGATACACAAGTGAGTAAAGCGTGAAGCATGTGATAGGGAGATGATATAAACATGTGATGAGAAAAGAGCATAGTAGAGAGAAGGATATAAGCCTCATGATATAAACAAGACATATATACAACATGCATGTATATAAGTGGAGGTATATGTACGCATGTAGAAAAATATAGAGAAAGGAGATAAAAGAAAATAAAACCCATGTGAAATAGAGTCCAGTTCTCTAAAAAATAAGTCCCCAGTCAAATCTCCATTTTTTCCATCCAAGAATTCCTATGGTGTGGGCTGGCCCTGAAAAAGATAGAGAAAATAAGGACATTTCTCTCTATGTGTGTGGATTTGAGGATAGGAGTTCTCTTTTCGCCACTCATGCAATCTTTTCATGCTGCCATGGATATAAATCGTCCATCATAAAGGGGGAAAATGTAGAGAATGGAGTCGCAAGCTTATTTTGCTAAAAACAGCCAAACGAATGTAGTTGTGCCCGAAAGAGCGACATTAAAAGACAAATTGATGCACACAAAATCAAATTAGTTGAGGGTCCAAGGACTAAGTTATGGAATGGGAAGGTGTTAGGTACCCATTCCTCCCTTTCAGCCTCTCATTGGCTATGATTATGTTCTCCTTTTTATTCAAAATATGACTCATGTTCACAATGTAAAAATAAATGAGGAAAATAATTCATCATACTCGTGTCATGGTAAAGACCGAAATACGTCATCCTATGGACTGCATGAAAGGAAATAGAATTATAAAAAAAATATGATAGTATCCACCGAGTGACGATTCACTATAAGAAAGTGAACACATGTGTCAGGTGTGAACAATAATATATAGGCGTGCACATACGTGTAATACTACTAAATATGAGATATAAACTAAGTAACATGATGAACAAAACATGACTCAAATGTTGATAACGACTCGGGATGCCTACATAGCCATAATAGGCATCAAAGTACACGTTGTTCGACATATCAAAAGGGTAGGGTCTAACCCATATATCCAAATTTAGGACTCCTCTTTAATTGTCTTTTAAGGAAACGTGCTCAACTGTAAAGGTGTGGAAAAATTGAGGAAATCCTACTTTTGGAGTTTATAAGTAAACCTTCTTTTTTATCTTTTTTGATTTTATGAAAATATATTATGTGAATACTAGTAAAAAAAAGGATCTTAGTTGATGTGAGATAATGGGGTAAGGCTAAAAAATATATCAAAATGGAAGAAAAGTGAATAAACCACACAAATTAAAAAATTAGAAAAGTGTGAAAGTAGACTTCCTAGAAGATTAGGATGATTTATGGTAGTGAAATGATGATGAAGTAAGGGTGAGGTAAACGGAAAAAGGTGGTGAGAAAGTGATGTAAGAAAGGTGAAAGGAATGTTGAAAATTTGGACTTTTTGGAGTGACAAAACACTGATTTCGAGGAAGAAATCTTTGATTACTGAAAAAGGGTCCTTGCTAATGAGGCCATGACCTCCTTAAATAGTAAAAATTAGAATTTAATCAGAGTGCTGATTAGAATAGGCCATGGCCTTCCTAATGATATACACTTGGCTTGCTGGAGAAGTAAAGTACACCCACGCCTATAGGATGGGGGGTCTGAGGTACCTATAGGCAGTACAAAAATGACATTTTTGGAAAAATGAGCATTAAATGCAGACTGCAAGTACAAATCGTGCACGTATGGGAACAATTTAAAGGGTATTTAGAGATGATGAAAATATATGGGGCCACTCCCAAGATCAAGTGTTGACTAAAGCCAAATATGGATCAAAAGCTCCCGATGGCCTCTAGACGGGGGTTCTCGGAGTAAAAAGGCAAGTACGCCCAAACCGTAAACTAATTCATGCAGAAATGGATAGTTGGAAAGGTTATTTAGAGTGATATAAAGATTAAATGAATTTCACTTGGTTTACAGAGTTGACCAAAGTCAAATGGGGCTCAGGAGCGATCGACTGCCTCTAAATTAGGTTTTAGAGTTAAAAGGTCAGTTTGCGCGAACCATGAGGTCGATGTGAACACGGTATGGACCATTAGAAAGGTTATTCAGATCCTTATGAGGATTCAATGAGTTTATCTTGAGTTGGAAAGTTGACCAAATTCAAATGGGGTTGAAGGGTCTGGTGGCTTTTAGATTAGATTTTGGAGTAAAAAGGTGGGTACGCACGAAACGTAGGTCGATTTGTGCACGAAGTGAAATGTTAGAAAGGGGATTCTGAGACCTATGATGGTGCAGTAAGATTACCTCAAGTTAGAATGTTTACCAAGGTTAAATAGGGCTAGGCAATGTCTGGTGGCCTCTAGATTACAGTTTGAAGTAAAAATGGGAGTTCGCACAAAACGTAAAGCCAATTCGCGCATGGTATGGACCATAGGAATGGGTATTCAGATCCCTATGAAGGTGCATTGAGTTTTTCTTGAATTGGAGAGCTAACAAAAATCAAATAGGGCTTGGGAGCACCCAATGGCCTCTGGATCAACGTTTGGAGAAATACCTAGGGTCTTAGGGTGGGAGGAGAAGTGTTATGGACCTAAGGAGGTTTTAGAGGGTACTAGGATAGGGTGTTTACAGTCCCCTAACCCGTTTTAGCCCTTTTTAAGGGTACTACCTATGCCCACTTCGTAAAGAACTTAGTTTTCACTAGGAGTCATGTTTTTTTCCCTAGAGGAAGGATTGATCTTCAAGTCTAGGTAAAACGTCAAAGTATGAAAAGGATAGGGTGTTGTCAATGGATGGAGTTACATCGAAGGAGCATGAATGAGGGTACCATAAAGTTGGCAATTCTTGCATTTATAAACAAACACAAATAAATAATTTTTCGTTGTTGTCCAGTAGTAGCCAGATGTAATGAGTTGATCATATAACATTGCTCCTCCAATGTTATCTTGGTCATGAGGTTGCTTAAGGACTTCTTCTTCTTCCTCTCTAGTAATGCATCTCAATTCATATTGAAATATCCCATATGAAATAACTTATCTTCCAATAGGTAAAATATTAGGTCTCTTCCCTTTATTTTTATGTCATCTTATTTCTCACTTGGGCTACCTCTAATCTGTTTAAGCTTCTAAGAAACTACATTTAGTTGATTGAAAGAAAGCTTGACACTTAGCATATTCTCTTTGTATTATTGTTGTGTCTTGCATGATTATTGGCCAAAAATACTTTTCCCTTTAAATTTTCCGATTAATGATGTGGCCTTTCTGGGGGCTTCCCTTTGGCTTGCACACATGATTGAGATTTTTCTTGGGCCGCTTGGTCATCATCAAGGTGATATAATGTGTAAAGATAGGGTCACCAACCTATTTTGCACAAAATAGGAAAAAAAATGTTTTCATCTCGAGAGAACTACATCATTGACAATACTGATGCTACTAAATTACAGACTAGGAAGTTGTTAGGCACTGATCCTACCATTTCAATCTCTTATGGGTATGTGTTAATTTTCTCATATTAAACTGTGAACTATGTGCTTATGTGCATAATATAGATGGAGAACGATGTCGTTAAACTCGCACCATGGAAAAGGATGGATTGAATTCATCCTTAGGATTGTTCCTAAAAAAATAATTTAAAAAATAATGTAAGTGTTTGCCAAATCACAAGTCAGTATGGAAGAATGAATGTATACATCGGACAAGACACAAGAATGCAAGAATATGACATTCATTATATATATATATTTATAAAACAAATGACAAATGTGCATAAAGAAGAACTCGAATCTCGGGATTTACCCAAGACGCCTATGTAGCCCTAGCGACATAAATGTCCACATACTTCAAAGAAAACTTAGGGTAAGATTTAACCCATAAATCCAAACGGGAGATTTCTCTTATATGTGTATGTCAGAATATGTAGTGAGAACCCCTCTTTTGGAATTTATAGATAAACCCTCTTTTTCTTGTATTTTTTTTTATGAAAATAGAGTATGTGCAAATACTACTAATAATGGTTTGAGATTAATGTACGTGGCGTAATGAAATAAAGTGATAGAGTATAAATAAAACAAACAATATTATAAGATGAGAATTTGGAGAAAAGGATGGAGAATTGCAGCTCCATATGAATACCTGAAGTGGATCTTGAGTGCAGCTATGGTGATCTTGCAATGGCATGAAGGAGGTATAATGAGATGGGGAGGAATTCACTAAATTAAGATGAAAGGGATGGAATGGAATGTGCGAAATGGGTTTTTTTAGGAAGGGAACAACTTTGAAATCGGAAAAATGTTCCGTGAATTGCTAAGAGGGAAGTTTAGGGGGTGTCTTCCAAAGTGAGGTAATGGCCTCTATTTATAGGTCCAAAGGGGTGCCGATCGGTAGGGTCTTGGACTTGCCTATCAGCATAGAACCCCAGACACACTGTCAATAGGCTAAGGGTTCCATTTGGAAGTCTAGGATAAGTTTTTCAAAAAAATGATCGTAAAATGTGAATCGTAATTCCCAATCGCGCACGCGGGGTACATTGGAAAGGTTAATAAGATCCATTTAAGAATCCATGAGCCACTCCCAAGAATAAGAGTTGACTGAGGTCAAACGGGGATCGAAAGTGCCGGTTGATCATTGGATATGAAGTTTTTAGAGGAAATGGATCGTTCGTCTTAACCGTAAGGACAATTCAAGCACGGGAGGGACCATTGGAAAGGGTATTTAGAGCCCTTGTAGATTTCGCTTGGATTCATTTGTTTCGAATAGTTGAATAAGGTCATACGGGGCTTCTAAAAGTGGTCGATGATCCTTCAAAGTAAAATGAGTCGTTCTTCCCTACCATAAGGCCAATTTGCACATGGGGTAAACTATTGGAAAGGGGATTGAGAGACCTTCGAAGGTTAACTGATCTTCACTCAAGACGGATAAGTGATCGGGGTCAAACGGGGCCCAAAATCACCTGATGGCCTCTAGATCAATTTTTGTGGTAAAATAACCGTTCATTTGTATCGTAGGTCCGATTTGCGGATGGGGTGGACATTTAGAAAGGGGTTTCAGATCCCTTCAAAGATTAATTGAGCTTTCACCCAGGAAAAAAAGTTATCCTTGGTCAAATGGGGCCCAAGAGTGCCCGGTGGTCTCTGGATCAGTTTTTATAGTAAAACAGACCACTCATCAAACCATACGGCCAATTCGTGCATAAGGTGGACCATTAAAAATTTGATTTAGATTCCTTTGAAGATTCATTCAGCATTTACTTAGACGAGGAAGTTGGATGAAGTCAAAAGGGGCTCAGGAGCACTCGATAGCCTCTAGATCGACATTCAGAGTGTGACTTAAGGTTTACGATGATCGAGTGAGTGATAGGGACTTAAGGAGATGCTTAGGGGTCCTATGATTGGGTTTCTACAAATGGGAATATCAATGGTTTCACATTGTTAATCATTAATCTTCTTTAACAATTATCATGTTTCCTTTAGACCTATAAATCTAGACAACGTTCCCTCGATACGTCTGTAGTACAAACTTCCTTACAGAAGGAAGTATTCTGCGAACTCAGTAAGATTCATCTTGCAATATCTTTTATTCAACCACTTTCTTATCTATCCCCTCAAATATGAATCCTTAGAACCAGTGAAGATTTGGAGCACAAATGAAGGTGATGTTCTTCGATGGATTAAAATTATTATAAACTCACTATCCATGGCCATTTTTTGTGTGATTGTTGTATCGGCATCATCGTGATGATTCATCATTCCTGTGTGTCTCTCCACCTTAACCTTATGAAACATTCCTATAAACCTTTGGATAATGATTCCATAAGGAGCTAAAATGAGGTTATTCAACACATATACACCATTTGTATGCTTAATCACATGGTTGGAAAATGAATGCCTCTTCATAGAGCTTTGACCAACCCTAAAATTAGTGCCTCATACTCTTCCCTAGTATTTGAATAATAAAATTCCAACTTAATTGACAAAGTAATATCTTTCTTCCCACTTGAAAAGATAATATATGATCCTCCTTTTCCCTGAAAAGATGAATCATAAAACTCCATAGACCACTCTTTCAGATCTACTTCACAGACATTGACTTGTAAATCATCACCTGATATATCTTCATGAGGTGGATCAAAAAATCTTGAGGGAAAAATAACCAAAAGGTATGCCTAAGATTAGATTTTGATCACGCGAGGGACCACATACTTTAGATCATACTCATAGAGAATGAGAAACCAACTTATCACTCTCCTAATTAAAGTTATTTCGTGCTAAAAAAAACTTAATTAAATCACATCTTGTCATCATATAGATACTGAAAGATAACATGCAATGTCATATCTTTTGAACCACAAAAACTAACTCCAAATAGTGCCTCTCTATGTTGGTATACCTTGCCTCAGAACCATGGTTAATTCTACTCAGGTAGTTGACATGTCTCATTTGTTCATCAATCTTATGCTAGTAGTGAACTAATGGACCTTGTAGTGGAGGTAATATACATGAGCAAAGGTATTCCATCTTTGGTGGAATCCTAATTTAAAAATAAGTGACCAATATCTTGATTTTGTCAAAGGTATCTTAGTGTGGTTCCTCCCATTGAAACTTGGTAGTCTTTCACAGAAGCTTCATCAGTAGGTGAGTGTTCTCAGATAGACCTATAACGAATCTTCTCAAGTAAGAAATTTTTGTAAGGAAACTTTCTAAACTCCTCTGTCTTTGGATATGGCATATTAGGGATAGATTTTTTCTTATCTTGGTCTCTTTGAACCCCTTTTCTATCCACCACAAATTCTAAGAATTTTCCACTCATTACACTAAAGGCACACTTGAGTGGCTTCATCTTTAGCTTGTATTTTCTATACCTATTGAAAAATATTCCCAAATTCGCCAAGTGTGAGTCTTTTTTCTTAGACTTAATGACCAAATTATCCAAATAGAAACCCAAGATGTCATAGAGAATGACCACCATTGTTATTTGGTAGGTTGCCCCCATATATTTCTTACCAAAATGCATGACAATGTATTTGAAATTTCTTAAAGGGGTACTAAAAGTTGTCTATGATGCATAATTTATATCCATGTTTATCTAGTTATATCCTACATAACGATCCATGAAACTATACATCTCATGTACAACTATTGAATCGATCAAGTTGTCAATTAGTGGTGGAGGAAACTTATCTTTTGGCAATGTTCTATCAAGATCTATTCAGTCAACACACATGCATATTTGTGTTATATCTTTCTTGCCCATTAGAAGAATGCGTAAAAGCCATATTGGATGTTGAATCGTCTTAATAAATCCATCTACTAGTAATCGTTCCACTTTAACTTTTATCTTTATATCTAATTTAAGATTATACGTTCCAGTTCCCTACTTGACCGAGATTGCTGAGTGCATGACATATATATGTATGTATGTATGTATGTATGTATGTATGTATGTATGTATGTATGTCTTTGTTTGAATCAAGAAAATCATGTATATTCTAGTTTTTTTCCTTATTTTTTTTCTAGTTTATATATGCATTTGTAGATTTGAAGTGTGTGTGTGTGTGTGTGTGTGTGTGAATATCTATTTATAGGTTTTGAATTTATATATGAGATTCCATCTTTTATTTACACAATATTTAAGAATCTTCCATGGTGGATACCAAAACATAAATTGATTAATAGGCAGCGAAAACATGCATGAAATGAATTAAACTCTCATATGTATCCCTTTGTAGTGGAACATTGTAATGAGCACTAAGTCTTACCTTATATGAATATTAGAGATAGATATACATGTGTGCATAAGCGCTCGTAATAAATTTATAGGGTAAGGGACAGTCAAAAACACACCTCACTATTGATACCAAGAATATTCACCTATCTTCTGCTAACAATCCCGTAATCGATGACAATAAGTCTGTTTAACTTCTTTTACTTTGTCTTGACTATTGAATATTTAAATGAAACTTGGTTGGGGAAGAACCCTGCAAATTAGTGGATTTATTGGATAATTAAGATATTTCTTAGGATCCAAAAGGGTATTATCTTGGAGGCTATAGAGTAAGGTTGTTGGGTTCTTACATGACAACCACCCAAATAAAAGATAAAAAAGGAACAATAAACCTCGATAACATCACAAACCACAAATATACTCATTTGGACAAAACACCACTACAATTGGAACCCAAGTAAACATGCATTTACCTAAAAATATTTGAGGGCGGGTTATATAAGCCACCCACAAACCCACTTTATCAGCCAAGTTTAACAAATCTTCCACTTGATAACTTATCACCCCTACATAATGAACAACACGCCTCATAAATTTTTCTCGACTTCCACTCCCAGATGAAGATTAATGGCTAAGATGTTCCTCAAACCCTATATAGAAATATAGTTCATGCTATTAACTAGAGTTTAGTTGGTCATTTTACTCACATACACTTACCTACTAATATACTTGAAAACCCCCTAGAAACATTCACTTTGTCTTAAGAGAAATATCAGTATCAAGTAGTGTATTGCCTTACCCCCATTATCACAAAAATTATTACCCCCACCAACTTCCCAAACAATCCATGTGGCCACTCATAAACCCCAGGTTCTCTAGGCTACCCACTAAGTTTTAATTTTTGAAAGTGAATGCTTAATCTCCCACTGTCCATACCGACAACACTTTGGGGAACAATACTATCATTTATTGTTATTTATTATTGTATTATTGTTGTGTCACTGTTGTTTTATGTGAGATTTGTATACTTTGTATGTGCGATTTGTATACTATGTATGTGTAATAATATCATATGAGGATGTATATGCTTGTATTAGATATTACAAGAAGCTTAGTATCAGTAGAACTTGACATTATGGTTGTATATGGTCAGAACCACAAAGATGATAAATAGGGTGTTATTAGATGTATTAGCTACTACTTAAGATGAATAAGACCATAGTGTGACATTACAAAATAAAAAAGAAGTAGTTTTACAGTATTAAGGCAGTAATTTTTGCTTTTAACGGTACTATTTTACTACTACTTGAATACTCAAATTTTACACTCAAATGCTCAAATGTTATACCTCAAATTCTCTAATGCTACACCACTGCTTGAATGCTCAAATGCTACACTCAAATGCTCAAAATAAAAAGGCGGTAGTATTTTTTTCCTCTTGTTTTTTTAAAATTATTTTAGTGTTTTTGTTTTATGTTTTGGCATTGTATTGATATTAGTATTTAATTTTCTTTTGTAGATGAAGAAGTGGGCACTGCAAGAAACAATGAATTTGGAGAATTTTCATTTCTGTTTGTAATTTAATGTGATGACCTTGGTTGACATTTATTTGAGTTGTTTTCACAATAGTGTAACTTCAATTATAATTTAACTATGATGATTATTTTGGGGTTTAATGTTTATATGAAGTTACGGACAAGAGACAAATATGCAGTTTTTTATTATTAATATTTTAAATATGCGTATGAACAGGTTTAGTAAAGTGGTACAAAAAAATACCATTATGTACTGAGTACTACAAAAATTATCGCAAAGAAAAATTTATCGAAATTACTGTATTTACCATAGAAAACTGATTTTACCGTAGAAAATCGATTTACCGATATACCGCGCGGTTTGGTTTGTGGGCTGGTGCACCGCTAGAAAAACTGGTAATTTGGTTTTATCCTTTCAAAGTTGGTTATTTATTGGTATGCTCCATTTACCGACCAAACCACCCATCCTTAGTTTTGCTTGATAAAAAAATATCATAATTTCAGTTCTAGTTCAATTGAATGGTTCACATCCTAAATAGGGAGTTGGAATATTAACGGTAAAGTTTCGATTATGATATTCGTAGTTTATCTTCATGAGTGGCAGGTTTAGCGGGTTAGAGGGATTTGTCCGGATCAAGCGCAGTCACTTTTTGGTGGGTTTGTGTAAAACTATTTTGGAATTACTGTATCTGTTCTGAAATGGTTTAAGACTATTGGTAATTAACAGTCATACCATTTCGAAATTAGGTAAAGACTGTTAAAACTTAACAGTTATGACCCCTGAGATGCATCCTTTCATTTCCTATAAATAAAGGCATCCTATTTCGAAATTGCACATAATTAAGATTAACCCAGTTCCGAATTTTCCAACCCTTGCAATTAGTCTCTACTCTGTTCGGTGCACATAAACAGAATAAGATCTTGATTGAATGTTCTTCACTGCTACATCCAAAGGCTGTCTTCAAATATACAAGTTGCAGAAAGTGCAAGTTGCTTCATTATATCCTGAGTACGAATTTGCGGATTCCCGTTTGTATACCAAAGTTATTCGTGTGGGGGGAAAATACTATATTTAGATTCTTAGATAAAATGTATGCAAATATAGAAATGGAACTCTTTATATATCACAATAATGTAAGCTTTAATATAATAATGTAACTTCTGAATAGATTCTGGAAAACTTCAAGGGGTTAGAAGTTAGTAGATTTACCTATAGGGTCTAAACCTAGCAAGTGTAGATAGATTTTTAAAAAGAAAATGAAAATAGATGGAACAATTGATAAATTCAAAGCTAGATTGGTTGCTAAAGGTTTTACACAAAAAGAAGGAATTTATTATTTTGATACATATGCACCAGTTGCTAGAACCTCTACTATTAGAATTTTAATTGCATTAACATCTATATATAATTTTGAGATTCATCAAATGGAGGTGAAAACTGCCTTTTTAAATAGTGAGTTAGAAGAAGAAATTTACATGGAACAACTTGAAAGCTTTGTCATGGCTGGACAAGAACATAAAGTATCTAAATTAATTAAGTCCTTATATGGTATAAAACATGCACCTAAACAATGGTATGAAAATTTTGATAATGTCAATATTACTTATGGTTTTAAAATTCGTGAATTTGAAAAGTGTGTTTACTGATTCCGAAAGCATTAATAATACAAATAGTTTGCTCTCTTCTAAATTTGATATGAAAGATATGGGTGTAGCTGATGTCAGATTAGGAATGAGAATAGTAAGGAACGATACAAATATAATTCTCACTCAATCTAATTATGTTGAGAAAATTTTAAAGAAATTTAATCAGTTTGACTGCACACCTGTTAGTACACCTTTTGAACCACTGCTAAAGATGATCCTTAATACTGGTAGAGCTATTTCACAATTGGAATATGCACAAGTAATTGGTAGTTTAATATATGCCATGACATGTACTCGACGTGATATCGCATATGATGTTGGTAAATTAAGTAGATATACCGATAATCCTAGTTTATTACATTGTCACGCTGATAATAGAATATTAAAATATTTGAAAGGAACTATGGACTATGATATATACTATAGTGGATATTCTTCAGTATTGGAAGGGTTTTCTAATGCCTGTTGGATAACTGAGCGGGAGGATCATTCCTCAACAAGTGGATGGAATTTCACTCTTAGTGGAGGAGCTGTTTCTTGGGTATCAAAGACACAAACTTGTATATCTGATTCTACTATGGCAGCTGAGTTTATAACATTAGCTGTAACTAGTAAAGAGGCAGAATGGTTAAGGAATTTATTGATTGAAATTACTATTTGGTCAAAACCAATGCCTCCAATATATATACATTGTGATAGTGGGTCTACACTTTCCAGAGTTTATAGTAAAGTGCACAATGAAAAATCTAGACATATTGGCCTGAGACATAGTTATGTCAGACAAATGATTACAGATAGTTTAATCACAGTGGATTATGTAAAATCAAGTCCAAATATAGATGATCCTTTTACAAAAGGTCTTGGAAGAGGAATGGTGTCTAAAACATCATTAGAGATGGGACTAAAGCCCATTAACCATAATCACTCTTGATGGAAACTCAACTTGAAACTTGATATATTCAAATCTCAAGTTCAATGATTAAAGTACATCATGCGGCGTGGTTGTAAGCACTATAAAATCTAACACCCAAGGATAAATGCTTAAAACTTGTAATGAATACTGAAAGAGGATGAGTTTAATCTTAATAGATTTATGGTATTTTAGTTACATGGACACTTATGATAGTCTACATATATCAGTGGGGAAGTGGTGTCACTTCCTATGAGAACTGGTCTTGACTCTAAAGCAATGATGAAATTAAGGTACATACACAAGGCCTAATACATGTGTCGATTTATGTGGATAATCAGTGACTAAAATATCTGTGCGTGTAAACAAATCCGACTGATTAATATGGATAGATAGTTCAAAGACAAAGTCTACTATACTTTCATGGTTAGCCTTGACGAATCTTCATAGGGTATTGGTTCAAGTCATGAGACACCAATACTTACAAACAATCTTACAGAAAATCAATGATTTACAAAACTTATTTTGAAAATGGTGGAGAAATGTTGGAGAATTTTTAAAATATGTGAGAAAGAGCCTTGGGAGTAAAAGATTAAAATCTTGTCCCACATTGGAAGTGTGGAGAAAAGTGGTAAGCTAACCCAATATAAAAGGGAGAGTGTCCCACATTGGAAAATAAGTAAAGCTAAGTGATACCCACTAAGCTATAAAAGGAATGGGAAACTTTTGAGTCCCACATTGGAAAAATATTAAGAAAGTGTGCACTTAATAAGTAGAAATGGAAGATGAAGAGTTACTTCATCTATCATTTAAGAGGTTATTCAAGAGACCTCCAATATGGTGCGATGAACCGTACGGACACGTACGCGCTCGTGCGTACGTGAAAGGAAGTGGGCTGTAGAGGCGCTAGTGGCTCACTTTGCACTTCGCATGCCGTGTGTCCACAGTGGTAGCGGGTTGCCGGAATTCATTCGGGTCGGATCACTGTATCTCGGGCATGGTCACTTTTTAGTGGGTCCGTGGAAAACCATTTCGGTATTACTGTACCTATTTATAAATCATTTAAGACTGTTTATAATTGATAGTCATACCATTTTGAAATTAAGTAAAGACTATTAAAACTTAACAGTCATGAACCATGAGATGCTGCCTTTCATTTCTTATAAATAAAGGCATCGTATTTTAAAATTGCACATAATTAAGATTAACCCAGTTCTGAATTTTCCAACCCTTGCAATTACTCTCTTACAATTTTCAGGAGATATAAATTATCTTATTCTGTTTGATGCACATAACTAGAATAAGAACTTTATTGACTGTTGTTCGTTGTTGCATCCAAAGGTTGTCTTCAAATATACAAGTTGCAGATACTGCAAGTTGCTTCATTGTATCTTGAGTACAGATTTATAGATTCCCATTTGTATACCGAAGTTATTCGTGTGGAGAGAATACTGTATTTAGGAAAGTGATATCATGCCTTTAAGTTTCTCAGAATCTATTCGGAAGTTACATTATTATATTAAAGTTTACATTACTATGATATATAAAGAGTTCCATTTTTGTATTTGCAAACATATTATCCAGCAGATTCAAATCGTGAAGCTAATTGCTTTGCTGATTGTTGCTGGATTTGGTTTGATCATTGTCCTAACTCAATTTCTAGTTAAGGAAGATAGCCGAGTCCATATACTAGGGTGGATATGCCTTATATTTTCTCTATCTTTATTTATTGCACCTCTTTGCGTGGTGGTAAGCATCGATAAAATATTTTTGCTATTTTGACTTTGGTTACAAAATCCATTAGTCTTAATCAATACTGACGAACTCATGTTCGTATTGTGCAAAGACAAGTTATACGAACCAAAAGTGTAGAGTATATGACCTTTATTCTATCATTTTTCCTCAGTCTTAAGTGCTGTCATGTGGTTCTTCTCTCGCACATGCACGTTGGATTAAGTTTTTCTAGTTTGCTTAATATTGATCACTTCCAATGATTCATCTTTTGCTAATTTCAAACTCTCTTTCTTTGTGTTTATAAATTCGAAACGTACTGGGAATTGGCTTTGGTATTCTTCAAATGGTGCTTTATGCACTGTACAAGAGCCCGAAGAAAGTAACTGAGCAAAAGCTTTCAGAACTGAAAACTCAAACAAGAGCATTGGATAAGCAAAAAAAGCTTTATAAACAAAGTGAATAGATTGTAGATGTTGCGAAGCTGAGTGTAATGGTATGGTCAGAGATAATTCCAATAATATCAAAGTTGAATGATATTTAGAATGAGATGGTTGAAATCCAGATTGTACCTAAGCAATGTATTAAAGGCCCAAAATGACCCCAATGCAACTTTTCATATATATATATATATATATATATATACTAGCAAAATGCCCATGCCTGAAGGCACGACAAATTTTTTCCAAAGATCGAAATGTGTAAACAATTTAAGTCGGTTTTTATTACAACACAAATGTTAAAATGATTTATAAAATTTGAACAAAGTTTCCTTTGTTTATACAATTATCCACCCTATTAAGAAATTAAAAAAATTTACAACACTAATAGTCCATCTTGGACCTCGGATAAACATCAAAACGATCACAATTATACCATTATGAAACTTCACAACAATACACAAATGTTGTTTACAATAAAAAAGTGTAAATATCAGGTGTACTGATATTACGTTTGAATGAATTGAAATGTTTAACTGGATTGAAACTTATATAATATCACCGATATTTTATGTTATCAGCACACCAAAATTTTCAACCAATGAATTGAAATAATGTATAGAACTGAAACTTAAATAATATCAGTACTGATATTACATTTAATATCAGTACAGGTGTACTGATATATTGAATTGAAATGTAGTGATAATTCAGGTTTACTGTTATTACATTTGAATTAATTGAAATGTACCATGCCACATATAATACCTTGTACTCAAATAGCCCAATTGAAAACCAACACAACATAACAGTTAATACAAAATTCTCCACACCTAAGAGAATTGAAAAGCATATTAAGAAGCATATCCAAACGTTTTACCAATACCATAGCATAAACCACAAATATCTATCAAATGTTTCATTTGTAGAGGAAATGAAGAGAAGTTGTTTTAGAGAGAGCCAACTAATGAGGTTTTACTAAGATTGGTTCTTCAAAGGCATCCCGAATAACATAATATGTGGCTCTAGTCGATGGTCATAGTTCACCCTTCAAACGAAATTACAATCATAAACATGAGATTAGAAGTAATTACATACTCTTAATAATTCTTCTAATGGTACATGGGACTTATAGAATTGAAATATGTAATACTCAAAGAGTTATTTAGCTACTATGGGTTATTTTATAGATTTGGAGATTTCCATGCTCCATATTTGCTTGATAAACAAACTCAATTGCTAATTGAAATTAAATGAGACCATATGAAAAACAAACTTTAGGATCCATAGGATGAATACAACCAAAACATAGTAAGCATCACCCTAAAGTATAAAACAATCTATGGTAGGAATAAAATCCAGAGATCCGAATAAGTGTGTGTGTGTGTCATTCAAAAAACTTTTAACTCAAAATCAAGAACATGTTAAGAAATAACTATAATAAGATTTGAACTTTTAAAAATTATATAATATAACTATAATATCAAGAGGCAACATCAGTGATAATAATTTAACTCAAATTGTTATAACATCACTTCAAGACATAACAAAATTATACCAAACATCAAAAGGCAAAGATCGATTGGATAAAATAAACATCTTTTTTGTCGAATACACACGATTCTTCTCCTTAATCTTCATCATCGTATACCTAGTATTAATACAAACACCCCCAGTTCATTCTTTCTAGACAATAACCCAGAAATAAGAGTGGAGAAAACCCTTGACAAAAGAAACCTCGTATATATGTAAAAGCAAATTTGGTGTAAAAAATGAACTTTATTTTATATACATAACTTGAGAGAGTGCAACTCTTTTTGACTACCAACAACTCAATAATAATCAATTTTACATAAGATGACACCAACACCACCTCGATCGGAAAAGATGATTCAGTTATTAACAACATTTTACTGTTATTAACAATTGTTAAATGTTAAAACATGACCGGATATTATAATGTCATAACATAAAGTTATTGGCAAAGATGACCTCAAAACAAAAATGAACACAAACAACTAAAAGAGATGTACCAGCAACTCATTAATTTATCATGTATAAGTAACATATATGCTTCATCTGCCATCTCGGAGATCTTTTCTTCCTCCTTAACAGCCTCAGTTGCGACAAATGATTTGTTTTCTGCTTCGGCAATCTTATAAGTAGCAGACACAACCGCTTCTTGTACTATATCACGAAGATAACTGATGGTTTGTAATTGTCTAGGTCGAGTTTCCTTTGTCTTTGGAGTAGGGTACTTTGATCCCAGTTTGCAACTATGTACGATATGCCACCATATGAAAAAGTAAAACTTGGGCGGGCAGCGACACCATATAAAATAGTAAAACTTGTATGCACAACGCCCCTAATAATCGTTCATCCTCAAAATTTAGTGACCAGTGTATCACTAACCTTTGACATCTACTTCAAAACCATGACAGTTACTTCAAAGTATATCTAGAATACAAAATTTCCACATAGATACAATGCCAACTTTGGGGTTAAGAAAGAGCTCAAATGATACCACATAAATATTAAAAGAATAAATGAACAATTAAAAAATTAAGTTTGGAAGAGAGTGAAATAGAGAACAAAAAAACATGGACGACGGCTCGAAGGCTCTAATGGATATCTCTGCAACTGAAATTTGCTTATGCTACGCCTTTTCTGCACGAGGGTAAGGGGACAGGTTTATTTGGAATTCATTAACATCCACATTAAGAGCTCCGTCAAACCGGAGAGAAGCTGTCATTACAATCTTTTGATCAACGAGTTGAGACTATTCTGTTTTAACCATAAAAAAGAAAAAAAGATTATGAGATTATGCGACAAAAAAATATGAATTTGAAACCTCACTTTTCTAATAAACTATGACTATTCATAGGGAAGTATATGCAAATACAAATATGATATTTAGTGAAAAGGAAACTCGTGAAAAGGAAACTCGTAATATATAGATGTTTTAGCAAATTATGGCACTTATGTATTACACCCACACCCTGCGAAGGAGCCACAGTGCTGCTGACCTGGGCACGTGCCTAGGCCAGAAAGTTAATTCCCAGAATTTTTGTTTTATACACTTGTATTAGTAGGGGTATTTTCAGAGCCAACCCAAAAATATGATGTGGAAAGCCCAAAAACATGGATTAGTAAGGTTATACACACATAAATAAAAGGCCAAAACGAACCCTACTCGTTTATCCCTTCCCTTCATATCCCAAGAGAAAAGTTAACTCATTCCCACAAAAACAAAACAACTACACGCAGCAGGGCAGCAACCACTCCTCTTTTTAACCCCTCTCTCTAAACTCCTTTTTTATTTAAAATACTCACAATACTCTCAACGATATATATTAAAGATCAAGAGGTTTGTATTCTTTTTTTTCTTAATCTAAATTTTATTTATGTATAATTTTTTTATCCGTGTAATTTTTTTTGTCCCTCTAAATTTTTTTTATTAATCTGATTTATTTAACAGCATTATTTTAATATCAGGATGTATTCGTTTTTTTATTTAGGATGATTCTTAGTCTTTTTTTATTAAGTTGTTTATTTATGTTCATGTTATTATCAATCTGGTATTAACTTAAAAACAATATTGTTAATTATTAATTTGTCATTAACATAGAAAAATATTATTAATCTGTTAACTTGAAAAAATTGTTATTAATCTGTCATTAACTTAGAAAAATATTATTAATTATTAATTTGTCATTAACTTTTTTAAAATGTTGTTAATTGTTTTTTGTCCTAAAAGTTGTTATTTTCTGCGCTAAATGCAGTTTTTTTATGCTAAATGGTGTTAATATCACCTCTTAATATGTTAATGATGTTAATTTTTTATTCAGTTATGGAGAAATTTTTTAAAAGGGCTCGTGAAGACTCGGTCGAAGCGCCAGTATCCACTCCAATTGACACCAATGTTGTTCAAAATGAGCCTAGCCCAAATATAATCCCTCGAAGCTGCATTAATATTGACTTGTCAAATCTTCCTTCCGATCCTATTTTGTGGCCACGCATTTCAGATTATGATGTTAATGATCAAGATAAAATTAGACAATCATACTTACAATTGGGTCCTTGCCAACCATATTCACATACATTTCTTACAACAAAATATTGGAAACAAGATTCGTCATTTCAACAATGATTGGTTTACTGAATTTCCTAGTTGGTTGGAATATAGTGCGAAGGAGAACTCCGCTTTTTGTTTGGTTTGTTGCTTATTTTATGATGAGTCTCCTGACAGAAATAAAAGTGATGTATTTGTAAGGGGTGTATTTAATAATTGAAAGTGCAAACGGGTGCTAAATGAGCAGGCTAGTAGTATTGGTCATCACACGGCGTATATGGGGAGTCAGAATTTATTGAATCAAGATCAACATAATGAGACAATAATTCATAAAAAATCCAAGGAGTGCCGAGTTGAGTACCATCGAAGGTTAGTTGCCACAATTGATATGGTGCAATTTTTGTTGACACAAGGGTTATCTTTCCGTTCTCATGATGAATCAGAAAAGTCGATGAAGAAAGGTAACTTTCTTGGACTGTTAGAATTTCTTGGTCATAGGGAGGCATTTGCTAATAATGTTGTACTTAACAATGCTCCTGAAAATTTAAAATTGACATCTCCCGATATTCAAAAAGATGTTGTAAATGCAACTGGATTGGTCTACAGGCTTTGGAAATTGTCATTAATTCATCTAGTTTCAATTGCTTTATTAATTCATCTAGTTTCCACTGCTTCAATAGAAATGGCCTTCTCTGCTATGAATATCATCAAGACTGATCTTTGGAACCGCATGGGGTATGCTTAGTTGAGTGATACTTACATAGCATGCATTGAAAAGAATGTGTTTGATGTAATTGCCAATGATGTAATGGTGAATCGTTTTCAAAAAATGAAAAATCACAGCAGAAATTTGTAGAATGTAATGACAACTATCTATTTTAAATCATTGTAATTAATCTATTGATATGTAATTTTTCATGCATTTAATAGATTATTATAACTTTTCCCTAAAAAAAATTCGGGGCCTACCGCCCCATATCCCCCGAATTTTTCCTTCTGTGCCCAGGCCAACTATAATTCCTGGCTCTATCACTGCCCACACCCACACAATTATTAAAAGAATTGAACAAAGAAAAATAATCCCAAATTATGCCATGCCATTTTAGAAACTTACGAAGCCAAAAGCGTAAATATTGAAGATTCTAATCAAATAGAAGAAACAAAACTTAGTAATAGTAACAAAATTACTATGACAAACATATAAATGTGGAAAAATCAATGTTTTACGATCGTGAATACAAAAGATTACATTATTTGAAGTAAACTATGTTTTATTATACTCCTGGAAGAGTTAAAAAGTTGGAAAATAAATTACATTTTATATAAATGTGGGATCGAGCCATGCCATGGATGGTATGACTCAAAATTCGTTTCTATCTCGCCTTTGGACATTTAAGCATTAATTACCCTAGTGGGAAGTCAACTTCTTCACTCCACTGTTCACTTATTTATTCTTTACTCGGACCATCAACTCGGTGAGATGGATCCTGACGATGTAAACATTCTATGGTCAATGTATACTCAGGTTACAAACCAGGAATCTGTTTGCTGTCGTGCAGCTGCTGCTCAAGTAGGTAGTTTCGAGTATATCTTCAATTCCTATAGGAGAGTAGACAAGGTTAATACACAAATTAAAGAGTCAAAACAAGCGTTTAAGGAGGCCACATGTACTACGTTTTTATGGCTGCATTAACGTTGATACCTCTTAATGCATTGGTAAACTTCAAGATGATTGATAAGGAATCAGATGTAAAGAGAACATATACCTTATTTGTATCATATATATCATGTACCTAGAGGTAGATGGGAGATTTCACTGTTGATGAGTGGAGGTTAGCATCCTAGGGTGAGATCTACAAAGTCATAAACTTGTAAACCATAAAGGAAAAGACATGATTTGAACACAAAGAAAAATAAAAAAAAGTCAATAGTGGTATTTTCTCAATTACCCTATCTTTTAATGTGGAATTTAGTTGCTCTAGTCGGTCTGAAAAGTAAAAAATTGGACCTATATAAATTTTAATGAAATCGTTGGGTTCAACTCTAGCATCTGCACCAACAAAATCGAACAAAACAAAGTAACGATTAGAAAACCTAATAGCGATCTAAATAAGGAAAATGAACCGAAATGGAAGATTAGATTACCGAATTTAGTGAATCTGACATGCCTTTGCTTCTTGGAATATGAGAATGGGTCTGAAGGATGATGTTTCATCCCCATTTTTTCAATCTTAGCATTTATACAGAGTGGGAAATATGTCAAAAGAGGTAAATGTGTAAAGAGAGTCAATACAATTCACGCATACATCACAAAAGACAATTGCTAATGGTATTAAAAGGAAAAAAAATTACAAGTGGTTCTTTATAAACAATAAACATACAATTTTAAAAAACAAAATCCAACATAGGATCCACTGTTTGAAAATAAGTGTGTTTCCTCACACCTACTAGAAACATTAGTAGGGGAATGATAAAACTACTCAAGAAGATTTTACTTGGATTTTGGCAGATATCCTGCTACAAAAAGAAAAACTGTATATTAGCAAAATTAAAGCATGCGTTCATATGGTCTATGAACAAACACAAATAGTCATATATGTGTGCTAAGAAATTTCAATAAAAAAGATTCATGGATGACATATGCATATTCGGTAGTATAAATGGGGGAGCTTGTGAAGACACCATAAAGGAAAGAGAACGATTCCAAATTAGAGCATTCCTCAATCTATATAAATTAGATCATTCCCCAAAATTGAAAGTATAAAACAAATAATATCTTCACTAAAACCATATATTAGTATTCAGAACATGGAAGAAAAAAACTAAGAACAATATTCGTAAATAATACCTAAGGAAGATGTTTTAAATATATTTGTCAGATAATGAATAATGGTTATTCTAAAAAAGTCATTACATCCTTATCTCTCTCACCCCAACTTTACCTACTTACTACTTGAGAAAGCCCCCCTATTGTAGCATTTATAGAATATAAAAAATCCCATTTCAATAAAATCAATTCAACCTAATGGATGAGAAATAATTAACAGATACGAAGAAGTGATGAAAAGACAACATCATGTCACTATATTTTAAAGGACAATCCAAATATAGCCCCATAATTTCAAGACAAACACCCTAATATGTTTAACCATGATTTCAAAGGAAAAAAATTAATGAATAGGATAGCAAGAGCCCCAAAAATTATATCACAAAAGGAGAGAACACTGCATAAAGGGAGAGTGGTGAGTTAAAAAAAAATCACTAAAAAATAATTTGAAACCAAGATAAAGAAAAATAGAAAATAGGTATTAAACCTCAAATTATAAAAAACAACAAACCCATATATATACATCGAGCATAGACCAATATAGATCAACCAACTGGACAAAACAAAGACCATGTGGATATAATAAAAAAATAAAATAGATTTGAATAACAACACAGGTATATAAAATTGCGTAAATAAGTATAGGGTGCAGGTCACCCATTAATAGAGAGAGAGAGAGATGAAGAAACATTGGCACCTTGATGTATGCCCCGAGTATGAAAACCTTGAAATGTATAAATTCTAAGATGAAACTACATAATTTGAAAGATCTAAAATTCCAAGGAACATAGAAACTCTAAGATGAAACTTGCAAAATCATTCGTGGAACTAAAAATTATTGTCCCTGAATTTTCTGGTCTTGTAGTGGCGTGGTGAAGATGATAGAAAATGATAGAAAAAGAGTTTTGGGAAAGTAAAAAAAGGCAAATGTGTGCATGGGAGAATGTGTATCCCTTCAAATTAAAGTGTGCTGTCATCTTGGGCGGGATATGTATTATTTGGGCGGGACATCTGAAATGCAAAGATTCATCCCGATCGTTAGTTTTCACAGTGATGGTGTGGCAACATCTCATGTGAGCACATTTTCAAATACCTAGCATACAAAATATGTGTTTTGTATTATCTCGATACATTCACAATGGTTGAATTAGTTCTTCATCATTATCTATATACATCACAAGTGATGTCGGAACACACAAATCGAACCCCAAAAAATCAACCATCCATTTTGTTTATGGGGAATAGTAAATTAAAATCCCACCTGAATGTCGTATCACATAGAAGAAGAGGAAAAATACCGAGAACTTGCCTGAGATCACTGGATCAAATCGGTGAGAAAAATGGCAGCGTCCTGAGATTTTCGTTAGCAGCAAACTGAAAAGACAATTCAAAATATCAAACCAATGCCGAAGTGAACCATAAAGAGATCACACACGTTCAAAATCATACATACTATTTCTACCATAAAAAATTCATAATCAAAATATGAGTATCAAGAACAGCATAGATATCTAAATAATTGAAAAATGAATCAAGAACACCACATATATCTAAATAATGGGAAAATGTATCAAGAACAACATAGATATCTAAATAATGAAACACAATAATACCAATTGCATGTTCATCCAATCAAAGGGTTCAATGGATATCTAAATAATGGAAAAAGTATGACATAGACCATCACAACCAACTCTACACTTTGTGCCAAAATACCTAAAACTAAAAATAATATACCTGATTTGAACAAATGTTATGTAAGCCATCCTTTGAGATCTACAAACTCTGCATAACCCATACACATGAATGATTTAGCCCTTAATAAATCCCCTAAAAGAGTTGAATCAGATTAAACATGTAACAAATAAAAGAAATAGAGCTAATACCTTATTTAGAACAAACCAAAAAATCTAAACATTAGCCCCTTTGATTTAGATCTACAAAACCTAAATCTAAAGAACAGTAAAAAGAGGGAAACATATTCTATTCACATCTACAAAAGTAAACTTGGGTGAGAGAAAACGCATACCAAAAAATTCATTGTGTAAAGGTAGATGAAAAATGGAAATCGCGTACCAAAAGTTGTTCCTTCTTCGTGTAAAAAGTGTATATCGTAGTCATTCCTTCTCCATACTCATCTATCATAAGGAAAGGAGAACCATGTACCCTAGATGGAGGAGGAGGAGGAGAGAGAACGATGAATTTTTGGTGATGTTTGATGATTTTTTGATTAAGTTATTGATTTAACCCTTATTTTGAATTAAAGTATGATAGAGAAACTAATTAGGAGGGAGTTAAAAGAGGAGGAAATGAAAAATGAAGGGGCAAAAGAGTAAAATGGAATAAATCAATCTCAACCCTTCATTTTTTGCCTTGTTGGCTTAACGTGGACCCTTAATTGTGTTATGATTTATGGAATAGTAACCAAAATTTTACTCCTTATTTTATATATATATATATAGGCTAGGGTATGTCCGTGCCTGAAGGCACGGCAAAAAATTTCTAAGTATATAATCGTAAAAACTTCATTCCCCAACAAAAGATAATATAATATTTTTAAAAAATGGTTATAATATCCTTTGTTTGTAGGGCTATCTACCCTTATTAACAAATAATAAATAATCCAACACCGATCAAATAGTGTAACAACATTCAAATGGTCTAAATTCATCAAACAAAATCAAATAGAACATAAAATATACAATATTCATCAACTAAATTTACATTTTGTCTCAAATAAATAAAGTGTCAATTTAAAAAAAATGAACATAGCCTCTTTTATTTATTGGACTATCCACTATGCTTAAGGGATAACCACCAATCCAACAGTATTCATATAGTAAAGTAACAACCTCATCAACCCAAATCAACGATATAAAAACAAAAATTACCATTACAAAGAACCACAAATACACTTTTTACCTTAGAATTAAAACAATAAAAATAGTACACAAAGATGTACGTAAAACATAGTGTACCAATTGGTTGTAATATAACTGAAGTTGTATTGTGATTCCCACTTGCCTTCTTTTACTCCATGATCCTATAAATTATGTCATCAGATTACTTGCCCGCTTCTTCTTTTATTTGTCACGCTTCTACTTCTTTGTTACAATCAATCAATAATCAGAATCCTTATGCCTAAAGGAACATAAGCAAGCCTCCTTTTGTCCTCATGTGCTGAAAGAACAAAATTAAAAAACAAATGAACCAAATATTAAGTCTAAGAACCCTAAAATTTATCAAAAGTAGATATCAGTTTACAACGTTGTTTAAGCTAACCTCGGTCTTTATACCCAGTCCCAAAGAAGCAGCTGCAACTACCATCGATATGATCAAGGTAGTAGCTAGGTAAGCATCATGGACAAACCTTTATAGGACATAAGCATAAAGGAAAAACCTCTATAAGATATAAGAACACAAAATTAAAATAGTAAAACAATTTCTTCGATAAAAAAATGTAACTCCTCTAAAATTTACATTCAAATTTAGAAGAAAAATAAAATCAATAAGAAAATGTCACCAATTTGAGATGTTTGCAATATTTACCCAAAAACTTCATCCTTTCTTTTAAGGATATGTTTTGGACCCATATACATTCTTTCTCTGTAATATATCACCCTCATCTTTAGGGATCCCCTTTTTTGTATCCTCCTTTAACTTAACATCCACTCTTTTATCCTGATTTAAAAACAGAAGATTATGCAATTGAAGTTAATCCACCATTGTTGCTTTCATCTTTCAGCAGCTTTTCTGGGGTGTTTGAGGTAAAGTCTGCTTCATATTTATGATTCATTCCTAGCAACTTCTCAAACCATTTATCAAATTAGGCTTCTCTCCCTTCTGCAGCTAACAACACTTTGCTCAGATTTTCGTTCTCAATCCACAAACGATCAGTAATGCTTCTTGATTTTTTGTGATGAGTCAGAGGGTTGAATAGGGGGAGTTTTGGTTGTGTCGCCTTTACAATAGATGAACATTTAAAAACCTTTAGTCACGGGTTTGTGATCCGGTGGCTTAAGGCCGTATTAACCTTGTAAAGTGCTCATGGCAGAGGAGACTCTCCGCTGGGAAGAAGGTTTCAAGTTCAATGACTGAAATGAATCAAATATATCAGTGTGCCTACGGTTGGGTATGGTCTACTCAGAATTTCCGGGTCTACAAAAAAATCATCATGACAAGCCACCATATATGTCAAAGAAGTTTGTAAATTGATTTAATAGAAAATAAAGCGAAAAAATGGACTTAAGACAACATTATTTGTGCACGATTATTAAAAGTCAATATCACGTCAACATAAATAATGAAACAAAAAATACAAAAACATAAGTGATCCGACCTCTTACCTCTGCCAAAAAACCTCCACCATTTTTTATCGCAACTATATAATAAATGCTAGAAAAATGAATCACCAAAGCGAAAACGAAATAAGCCAGAAATGGTGGAGTCTTGATCAAAATAAGAATAGAAATTCATAAACAAAATAATTACCCACCAAACGAAATTATTACCAATCATAAACTAAAACTAAAAAAATATGAGTCCGCAAACCGAAATAAAAAACATTTAGGCGTAGAAGAAACTACGTAGAGAAAACATAAATAAAAAACTTGAGGTTGTCAAACCTTGAGGTCATCGAACCAATTTTTTCAAACCCTATGGTTACTTGATTCAAAGCATTCACGGGCCAAGTGACCTCTTATTATGCACAGATGGTAGAAAGGACCTGCTTAAAATGCTGACATACACTGAAACTTAGAAGTTTGGCAGGTCACATTTGTTTGACTACTCTATTTAAGATGCAATCAATGTCAAAACCACTGAAGATAACAGGAAAAATAGAATTTTGGGTTGGTCCATTAAACTTATGAAGAAGATATCAGAAAACTGAAATAAAGTATAGAAATTGAAAGGCATAAAAATTGAAAAAATATGATTCAAAATATGTATGATGCTCAGATATGTGCTGCTGCCAAGTATAGAATGCTAAATTAACTAATACGATCATGAGTTAAACCTACAAACTATTTCGGTGTCGTAAATAAAACCACGAAATGAAATACGTGATTGTTCTTGCATTGTAATCCAGATGTTTTTCTACCTAACTAACCGACATTTTACCGAGAACCTAAGACTAATCCAGATATGATTTGATCTTTTCCTTTATTGCATATGAAATGAAATACAAATTTGAACTTTTATAAACATATTACCTATGAAATGATCTACAAATTTGAAATGAATTACAAATTTGAAATGTGAAAATATCTGTGAACTACCTGAAATGAATAACCTGTATGCAACCCCATAGGTAATATGTATGGAACAATCTGAAATGAAGAACCTGTTTTACCTGAAATGAACCCGTATTACTTGTATTATCCGAAATGAACAACTCGTATTACCTGAAATGAACCACCTGGAAAACTAGTATTGAATATTAGGAATATGTTGGTGCAGTAGCTAGCATTATTGAGGCCATTGAGAGTTTCGGTGGGTAGGTAACAACTGCAATAGATACAGACATGGAAAACTTCAAGCTATGGTGGGAATTTTTTAGAGCGGATTGTGACCAGGCAGAGGAGTATTGGGAGTACGTGAGGCTGAGAATAGGATCCGAGTGCTTAGTTCCATCATTATAAGTGAAGTTTTGATGATCCCAAGGCTACTGGTATATCTATATATCTCCCTCTCTCTCATGGAATTCATTCACTTATAACAACAATGAAACATAGATCATAGAGCTTAAAATGATTCTAGCTCTTGGATCTCAAAAGATATTAGCTCTCTTACACAGTTGTTTGACACAGGTTCTTAAACAATTCATACTTGATCATGAGTTCGATACTAACTCGTCTTTATAAAAGCAACATCATAATATATTAAATCACTTGTGGTTAAGACCAATCAAGATTAGATAAAGGAAATAAATGAGTCAATCTCAAACATCATTTCAAGATTCTTAACTTTCAAACCAAGCTCAAACAATTAGTAATAGAAATGACACCTCTATCGCTTATTGCCTTACTCGTATGAAACTCAAGTTAGTACACATGTGCGCGAATTTAAATTGAATCCACAAATCAAAATGCCACTGCTTAGATTTTCTGCAATACAAAAACAAACACAATAAAAAAATCACAATTTAATCAAAATAAATTAGATATACCGTAGAAACACTTTTAAACTAAGAGTGATTATAAGTGCATGAGGAGTTTAAATCAATTGATAGACCAACGTTGTAGTTGTGAGTTACCCACATCAAAGGCCATAAAGGTCAAGTTTCCATGACAACAACACAAAAGTTTATGGAAAAGCAGGGGTTTCTATAACAGAGAAAACTCTGTAAAGGATTAAAAAAATTAAGACACAAGATTATTTCTCAAATTTGCAAAAAGAAAAAAGAGATATTCAAAAATCCGGGGTTTCTAACACGTATTCTATAAAAACGTTTTGAAGAAAAAATAAATTTATTGATAGTATTAGAGAGAATAGCCCTCTCTAGGTGGCACACAAAGATTGGAATTAAGGAGGCATCCTATCCAGTAAACTTCTAGACATTAGAAAAATTGACGATTTTAATCTAATAGCTTTTTAAATATCTCTAGGAACATCAAGTAAACTTTAAAAAGAAGAGGATCTGCTATGAATAGAACAATACTTAAATAACTTGAGAGAAACATTATTCACTTCTTTGGAGCAATGAATGCTCGAGTATTGAACATGTTGAAGAAGATCAACAATCTCTTTGATGATGTCTTTAATTCTCCTTGGGATAAATTTTGGGAAAGAGGAAAGGATTAACGAGATAATATTTTAGTCAATCTCAATATCAAATTGGATGTATTTTTCCTAAGCACAATAAATAATTCCCTTTTTTTATTCCTTGGACTTGCACTTATTGAATCGAACCATAAGGCAACCAGTAAGTAGATGCCCAAACAAAGTCTCCTATATGATCTCTGATTATGATACCTGCTCCAAAACATGAGTGTGGGCCTTCAATATTTGCACAATTAATCTTTAATATCCCTCTTTTTGGAGGATCCCAATGAAAAGTAGAAAATATTATTGAAGTAGGGAGCCTAATTTTGATTCTAAAAGTATTCAGAATATCCTGACTTAAGTCACTACAACCACCTTTAAAATTGAGATTGTTGCCTAGCTCACAAATGTTGGAAATCACTTTATTAATAAAGAAAGAAGGATTCATAGGTTTATCTTCATATATAGCCTTGTTCCTACTAAGAAATATCTCCAAAATAATGCTCAGAGGAATAATTTTGAATAACCAATTGGAGGAATCAAAAGAACCTGCTTGTATACACCACTGAACCTGCTTGTATGCATCACTGAATAACTGTATCAATTCATCATTAACCCAAGTTAAATTAGATTGAATGAGATCCATACCTAACTCTCTTATCGAATAATTATACACGTCATCACAACTATCTATGATAGTAGTCATACATAAATGCATAAGGTGTGAATGAAATTTATCTAAAGAATCCAAATAATAATAAAGTGAGGAATTAGGGAGTGCAGTTACCGATCACAGTAGTCATACATCAAAATGACCTAAATAGTGGTAAAAATTAATGACATTATATGCACTGACATGTATATGCACCGAACTGGCGTGCATCACTGAGTAATACTCCGCATCAACTAAAAATTGAGGATTTATTTTTGTTTTGTTTTTGAATGAAGTACCTATTCATAATAGTTGTCAATGTTGAAACATAATCGACAAATAATGTATAAGCGGTCCACTTGCAGCAATGATTAATTATTCAATACCTTAGTGTGTTGTGCAGGCATCAAAATCTTGCTGCTCTCATTTGTTATTTAGTTGACTTCAATAGGTAACAGTTTGCACTTCAAAATTCCACTGCCTTTCTCTCATGCTCATCAACTGCATGTAAACATAATAACATGATATCACAAGTCCTAAATTAAATGCTAGAAAACTACAAAATCACGCCATCCTTCCTCCACCACCATGCCTTAACCATGTAAATGTGAATCCAACTAAAAAATTTAGAATTTTTCAGAATTATTAAATTCTACTAAAATTAGGTAATCAGTGAAAGCAAGTTCAAGCAATTTAAACAGTTTCTGGAATAAAATTCAAAATTTCTTAATATTTACCGTTTTCGTTCTTAAAACCCATGTGAAAGAATCACATTTGAAACCCATATGAAAGAATCACAAAAAAATAACGATTTAGAGCACTGGTCAATGCAAAATAGGAGAGGGGAAGTGAGAAATCAAGAGAGGGAGGAAATAATAGAAATGATTCATATAAAACCAAAGATAATGCCCACATCAGCTCAAAGGAGATTATTTTCGGCAGCGTAGATCTGATTCGTATACAACCAAAGATTTTATTCAAACTCCACACTTGTAAACCTATACCCAGTTTAAACAGAGTAATATTAACATTCAAAGCATAATACATAGTTAAAAAAATAACACATTTATAAGTTAAATAATTACCAACCGTCATTTATTAACAACAATCATAAAAATAATCTGGAAAAAAATGTTAAAAAATTCGTAAATTCCCTCGTTGGTCTTTCACAAAGACAAATTGAAAAGGAAGAAAATGTAATGAAATGAGAAAGGGTGAAAAACCATTACCCATTTTCGATTATATGTCTCACATATACATGTCTTCTTCGCCCATAAAATCATATTCTAGTAAAAATTCACCTGTAAAAAATCAATATAAGCAAATATATACCTATTTTACATCTGTAAAATCCATATAAATAGGTATATACTCCATTTTACACCTGTAAAAGTAAATATAAGTAGATATATACCTATTTTACATCTGTAAAATCCATATAAACAGGTATATACTCCCTTTTAAGGAGTGGCAATGTGGGAGGGGAGCGGTTGCATATATGTTTCAGAAAGAGACCTTACCATGGGAGGGGTACACGGGTGGAAAAGCTAGGGAGAGGATATTAGGGGATGGTGGAAAGGGAAGGGAAGAGAGAGACCGGGGAGTGAGGCGAGTCAATGAGGGTTTGTGGTGAGAGTGTATTGGAGGTGTGTTTACAAAGATACCCTTCATTTTAATTTTGAAGAAAGGGGGGAAATAAATTAGAGTGTGTGAAAAGAGGGGGAATTCAAATTTGTAAGGGGTAAAATAGGTAGTACTAAAAAACTCATAAAGATGACATCATCTATTAATCTTATGACATACTTAAGTTTTATACTTCATTATATATATATATATATATATATATATGTATATATATATATATATATATATATACACACACACACACACTAGGGTATGCCCGTGCTTGAAGGCACGACGATATTTGGGAAAGCTAACAAAACCACAACAAAATAACGGTCGACTCGACTTAATTTCAATACAAATAAGTCCATTTAAAAAAAAATTGGACAGAGTTACCTTTATTTATAGGACTATCCCCATGTTTAAGGTATAAAAAACACTTCAACAATCAAATAAATAATCACTCATGAACTATAAACTATGCGCCTATTCAACAATATTCCATATCCATGAAATGCAAAACCTAATAATTTAAATAAAAGTTCACCCAATATAAGCAGCAAATTAAAATTGGCATATAACGTTCGGTTCAAAAGTGTACATTTGCACCATTTCAATTTACTAATAACAAAACGAACTTGCATACAGCAATGCATTAACTTCTACTCAGTTATGAAAATGGTAAAAAGAATCTTGTTTCGTAATCGTCTAACAAACACCATAACTCTCTACAATCAAGCACATCCCGCCTTTTATACAATCCAAAAGAAAAAAAATGTTTTAGTACAATATATCAATGAAGATAATAAAGTTTAAAAGTATGCAACATAATGTTAGGTACAAAATTTAAAACATCTTAAAATCGGTATTTATCGACATAAGATGCAAGTTGAGTAAGGATAACAAAACCACAGTATCTCGTGCCAATTAGAACGATGATATAACCCCTTGGTGTGTCATTCCGTACTTACTAAAATTCTGCTCATCTTCCCTTTTTTCACCTTAAAGCGGTTGAAACTTGCATTCTTCCCATAATACCTTTCAAGAACGAAAAAATAATCATTTATAACCGAAGAATATTAAAAGGTGTAAAATAATTAATGAAATTCACACCAATAGATATATTGATTTCGCCTAATATCCGAGGATTATCTTAATAAATCAATCCAGAAATCATAATTTACCCCAAGTGTACCTGTCCATACAGCACGCCCCAAGCAACAAAGCAACATTATCTTGACCCAACCAAAAGCACAAACATAAACACTCATAAAATACTGAAATCACAACCCAACACCACATAAAAAGCCCAAAATAAACACTAATTATGTGCCCAGTTAAAGCTATCTCTATGAAAATATAACAGAGTCTCAAGTCTTATATACATTTTAAAAAATAAAAAAATAAAAGTAAACTTGGCTGAAGTAAAACAACATTTACTTTTTAAAGTAAAATCATCCAAATAAAATTGCAACTCAATTATAAATTCTACAAAATAGAACATGTGATTGCCTTGAGAAAAACCCAATGCACAAACTTCCTCTTGAACATTTTATCCATATACCTTAATCATTAAAGGACAATACAATATATTTTTCATTATATCATTGTCGAATAAATATCAGTGTTGTGTAGAAAAGGCTTAACAAAATACCATTGTTCACATTACCCATTCAGAAGTCAACTGTTAAGTCCTCAAGTGAAAGGGTTAAAAAGGTGAGAATCAGTGGTTCCCCAAGTTCTACATATATAACATACAAATTATTTCCTATTATGTTTTTCTTTCTTTTAAGTGATTAGCTGACTATAAACCCAGATATGCTACACATGGTAATCTAACAAAACTTTAATATTTATTTTCAACAAACAAAATGGAATAAATCTATCTGGTAATGAATATTATTTCTCTTTATGTATCAAACCTTGGATTATAAACTTAATAATGCTAAATCTACCTAAAGAACGCACATAAAGTGAACATAAAGGAGTCATTTATAACTACTCAACATATAGGATACACCTAAAGGAAATACATCAACTTGTATCATACTCCATTTGAGGCTTGCCTCATCTATGCTTTTTAAGTTCTGTAACGAAGCATATGAGATGCAAGAAATTATAATAACACTCGAGGTTGAATCGAGTGACACAATTGATAATGTTAAGGCTAAGATTCAAGACAAATAAGGTATTCCACTTGATCAGCAGAGGTTGAATTTTTCTAGGAAATAGCTTGAAGATGGTCGTACATACACTTGTTGATTACAATATTCAGAAAGAGTCAACTTTGCATTTGGTCTTAAGGCTTCATCTGCATCCTTGTGCTGTTAACTGCAGGAAGAAAAAGTGGGGGCACAACAACCAGTTGAGGCCCAAGAAGAAGATCAAGTAGATGATGATGTTTTTATCATGTTCTAATGAGTACTATATTTTGAAATTGATCTATGCTTATAGTGGTGGCTATAGCTAACCATTTATGACTATTTTTGGTCTGTCTGCGACTTTGGAATTTTGAGATTTACGATTTTTCGTATAAAAAAAATGATGTCCAAATTAGACTTTCAACAACCTTCACACATAAAGAAAATATAAATGACCAATGTTCTGAAATCAGCCCCAATTAAACATATACAGTTCCACCAAGAATCTTATTGTGCAGCATTTTAAATCTCTCTACTCTCAGTCTCATACTTAAGTGAACAATGGGTTGATTAAGTCCATCAAACCCACTTTGGTCAATGATATTGATAATAACATGTTCACTACCAGTCCCCATGATATTGAAATTGCTTTGAGCCCCCACTATGCTCCTGGTCCTGATAATTTTCCAGGCCTATGCAGATCTCGCTTTTGCAAAGGACATACATATATATATAAATATATGAAAATTAACAAAAAAGAAAATGAAAGATTACTTAAAACTATGTTAGATGTATAAAACAATAAATATACAACAAATTACTTTTGATTGCCTCGATCACCTCAGCTATTAGTTACATTTTGTTCATTTGACACTTTAATCTAACTATGAAAAGTGTCCTAATTAAAGAATACAATTGTGAGATCTTACCATTAAAAAGTGTCCTTCTTATATACATGGATCTAACTTCATAGCTTCCATATCCGGAGAATTACTGCCACATTAGCTGCAGTCTGCAAATATAGGAAGCAAAAAATTACGTTTGATCGACTGCATCACCTTAGCAAGTAACTTGTCATCTTTAAACCTTTCTAAATCCAAACATCATACAAATCCATCAGAAATAAAAAAATGACAAAAGGTGGATTTTGAACCTTTCTAATGCAAAAAAGATAAGATGCCATCACAACAGTTAGATCAAGAATAATGAAGATAAGAAACAAAATATAACATTCGCAGTAGCTAGATCAATGTAAGTGATTTCATTGTAACTAAAAATATTGGGAAAATGTTTAATGTCTTGTCCAAGGTGAAATCTCTATGAGGATGCAGGGGAAACTGAGTCGGTGGACATCAACCCAAATCATTCAAGGCCCCCAACTCCCCAGCATGCCTGTTCAAAATTATCACCAAATATGTTGAATCTAAAAAGGAAAGTTCAAATTAATTGACAAACATGTTAGTAATTATACCCTGCTTCTCGAGACACGCGTATGAACTCTTGATCAAGTAATAGTACTTCAGGCAGTGTATTTTGCTAGGGATAAAAGGTTATATATGACCTTTATCTAAGTAGAAAAGAGTGAAACTCCCAACAAATGAAATAAAGTACCTTTCAGCTCCTAAAGCATTGATAGCAGAATAATTTATGAAGCTAAGGTATACACGATTTTTTCAATTAAAGTGTTAGAAATTAACTCAGATTTTTTTTCTTCACTTTTTTCTGGAATGAACCTAAAGTGTCCATGTAGTCAATTTTAATACTACTATCACAATCGAATGAAATTCAATGCATGAGATGAGACTATCCCAAAAAATAATTCAAAGAAGATCATAACGTACCTAAAGGAGTAGATTGAATAGATAAACAAAAAATTATACCTTAATGAGTATATTAAATCTATATAATAAAATAGAACACACGTTATCAGCTGTTACCTACGATCGAACGAACCCCTTCCGCCAAGAATAATACATCAATGCCCCCACACTGTTTACTTTACGTGCCTCAAGGGTATAATCTGATTTGAGTAGTTTACAACTTTAGTTAGAAACAAATATACTCACAATTGTTGAAAACAATCAACATATATACACACAAACACCAATATTAGTGCCCAAATACTCACATATTTACAAAATCAATTTCACATGAGGTGAACACCACCCTTTTTGCCCGGGATGGAAAGTTTCGTTAAGAGTGGTAAATGCATTGAGCCCTCGACGTTTATATCTTTCATCCATACAAACTATATGTATAGATAATTATGGTGGTAAATCTAATAAAATAAGACTTTTAAAAAAAGACGTCAATGTAAGTTGTGGACAAAAAACAGAGGGCCATGACCACGCAAAAAATTCTTGGAGAGAAATAAAAAAGCGAGCCAAATACAATATAGATTCTCATTGACATTTTTTTGCGTTGGGTTCAAATATGTAGAACTCAAACCTCACTCCTTCGAAATGAAATAAGAAAATGATGCTAATTGCGTGCCTATGATGATGGCGGGCAGGCATGATGATGCTAATCCAAAACACTAAATCGTAGCCAAAAAACTATTCAAGCATGAAAATAGCTGAAAAAGCACGGATAAAAAAAACATCTTAAGCCCCACTAAAAGTAGGATACGTGTTAAAAACCAACTGTTACCAAAATTATACATAGGAAGAAACTATTTCAACACCTAAAAAAAGAAAGAAAAAAGGAAAAAAAAAGTCAAGGGTGTGACATATTTTTATTCAGAACACCTCAAGAAAAGTATTTTTATTCAGAATCCCGCCCAATAGAAAGTGAAGGGTGTGAAACATACTAGTGCAGCTGTTAATCTCTCTCGTGTGAAGTCTCTATTGGCTTGGCAGGTTTTGAAGAAGCTGAGTGAGAAAATGTTGTAACTCTGTTGCGCCAAGTTTTAAAGCAGTGCTGAAAAGTCACCAAAAATGTCAGCAACATAGTGGAGAAAATTATATGCCTATAGTTTCAAACATAAATGATCATACTAACATTAATAAAAAAATTATTAACGGTGGTGTTGGAGGTGCTAATAACCATACAATTTAATAAAAAAGATAAATACAACTCTACTATTATAGAAACAAATCCAGATTACAAATAGATTACATATATGCTTTCCCAATGATTACAAATCCACTACAAATGTATAAATGATTTCATTTTCCCAGAAATAACTATTCAACAACTCAAATAGACCAAAATCACCAACTACGTACAAAAAGAACCTACACAAAAATCACACATATAGAAAAATTTAACATCAGCAACTCAAATAGACCACAATCACCAATCTTACAACACTACAAAGCATCAGGTGAAAGTTGTATACCAAAGACAATATTACACTCATGAAGGCTAAAGTAAGACTTCATAGAAAACAACTCTATATTTTAACATCCCATACACTAAGAATACATAAGACAATATTATCACTACAAACTCAAATTCAACCGATTGTTGACAATATAAATTTTTTTTAACAACACAAATTGTAAAGGCACCAAATTAGTACCTTAAAAACAAAACAAACTAACAAATGAGGCCCAAAATTTGAATCAGAAATAGCTAAAGCCAATTTAAACTCGCCCAAAAAAATGATGGATACAGTTACCTGTGGTCAAGCAAAAAAATAAACACCAATTGTCGATGCTCCGTAAATTTAGAACGAAGAACCTTGTAGAAAAAATTGTGAAAGAAAAACCCCAAAAAATTTAAGATCGAAAAAGTAGCTCTAAAAATTTCAAGATATGAAAAATATCTCATGGTTGGTAGCACTAGCTCAAGAGTTGAAGATCCTGGTTAAATACCTCTTGATTTATGATCAAACCATGAAAATCAAACAAAAGAAACCCTAACAAAAGAAACCTTCAAAAAATTTCAAAGGGAGGAAGGATCCCAGCGTGTGTGAGTGTAAGTGTGTGTAAGAGAGAGAGAGAGAGAGAGAGATTACCTTTATGAGCCCAACGTCGGAGGATTTGTGTTGCGCTAGATCATAGTGTGAGAAGGCTGAGCGCATGGGAGGGTGGACGTCGTTGAAGAGAAAGGAGAGAATGTTGTGGGAAACAATGAGAGGAGAAAGTGAGAGGAGATGCCGAGAGTGAAGAAAAATGAACTCAAAATGCTATAATACTATTTTACCCTCAATTTTGAATTTTGAAAAGGAGGGGAAAACAAATTAGAGTGTATCAAAAGAGGGGGAATCTAAATTTGTAAGGGGCAAAATAGGTAATGCAAAAAAAATTATAAAGATGACATCATAGTTTCATCTGATGACATACATAAGTTTCCTACTTTATTATATAGAGATATATATACACACACAAACACACACACACACACACACACATAGTAGTGCTCTTGTGCAGATTATCCCGCATTTTAATAGTGCGGACTGGACATGTGTCACCTGGCGGTGAGCCTATAAAAGAGAGAGAGAGAGAGAGTGTGCCTATAATTGAGCTGATAATTTCTAGGCTCACTGCCAAGTTAAACATTTCTGGTCCACACTCTTAAAATGCGGACTAGTCTGCACAATAGCAGTACTTTCTCTCTCTCTCTCTCTCTCTCTCTCTCTCTCTCTCTCTCTCTCTCTCTCTCTCTCTCTCTCTCACCTCTAGGTGACACATGTCTGGTTCACCCTCTTAAAATGTGGACTGGTGCGCACAAGAGTAGTATTATGTATATATATATATATATATATATATATATATACACACACACAATACTGCTCTTGTGCGGACTATCTCGCATTTTAAGAATGCGGACTGGATATGTGATACCTAGTAGTGAATCCGTAAAAGAGAGAAAGTGTACCTATTATTTAGCTAATAATTTATAAGCTCATCGTCAGGTGACACATGTCCAGCCCGCACTCTTAGCATGCGGACTGGTCCGCACAATAGAAGTACTATACACACACACACACACACACGCGCGCACGCGCGTACTAGCAGAATACCCGTACCTAACGGCACGACAAAAATTTCCAAAGTACGTATTCATAAAATGGTGAAAGTTTCCCAAGTTATAATTGTAAAACGGTAAAAATTTCTTTCCCCAACAAAACAAAATGTAATTTTTAAATTTTTTTTGCCATAATCTCCTTTGTTTAAAGGACTATTCACTCTGCTTAAGAAATAAAAAATAATCCAAAAACATTCAAGTAGTCTAAATTCGTCGAACAAATTCACATATAACACAAAATATATAATATTCAACAACTGAATTCACATTGTGCCTCAAATAAACAAATTGTCAATTTGAAAAAAATTGAGAAATAATTTCCTGAAGTATTAAGTCATGTATAATTTAAGCCAAATAATTATCTAAGAAGCCACTGTCATAATTGTAAATAATTAAAAATGTTACTAATCTTCAATGAATGTCTTTTACGAATCCATTCTCATATTTCAACTCAATTATATTTCTAGTGCATCCATTCTCGTGGCGTTGTCCAAACTAATAACTCTATCCAAACTAATAGCATTATTTGTGAGACCATTTTCACACTCTTTCCTATAACTTGTCAAAACCATAACTTATTTATTTACAAATACTAAAATAATAAACAAAACATACCTACAACATGACCTTGTTAAACACAATAGACAACTATCATTAATTTGTCACTAAATAATAAAAAATAAAAAATAAAAAGAGTAATAATGAGGTATATTTTACTAATAATGAAGCCCCAACCTACTAATAATTATTGAGTGAAGCGTTTATTAAAAGAATAAAATTTAAATCTTACCAACACTGAAAATGAGGCAATCTACTATATTCAATGTTACAATTGGTTACATGTATAAGGTTAACAACAATCCATTATGAAATTCTCAATTCTTCAAGGCCAACAACCATGAAATTATGAAATTCAAGGTCAACAACAATCTACTCAATTAAATTATGAAACTCTCAATCTTCAAGTTCGAAAGTTCAAGGCAAACAACATAACATTATAACATTATTACATATAAATCTCTCATGATAGAAATCCCCTGTATATGTCATTACTGGCAGTGATGGACACATCATTTATCAGCCCAATTTTAATTCAAAATGTATATATAATTTCAACTTGTATGCACAGTTATATGTGCATACAATCAGTTCAAGTATAACCAACTAACTACCAAATTTACAAACAACTCACACTATCATATTATTATATCGACCTTGGCCACTTTGTGCTCTTTGTTGAAGTGACCAATAATAAGCGTGGATGCCTCTCGTAAACCTGGTACCCCCCATCTGCCATGATGCTGAGGGATCTTTTATTTAAATCTTGACAATGGAATATTTCTCTATTAAAAAAATAATGTCCGACAACTCTGAAGCCGAAATTGTAACTTTGACCCGTATAGGCATTAGATGAAAATCTGAAACTTGTGATACCTCTTCTTCAGGTTGTATGTAGCATGACTTATGAGAGTTGGAAACCTATGACACCTCTTATTTTTGAGTCAGGTCCCAATATTAATTACGACTGGAAACTTGTTTTCAAAAGATATGTTTAGATGTCATGATCAAGTAAGAAGAAAATATAAGTCTAGGAAGTTATAAAACATTCCCTTTTCAGAGATTGTAATATAGAATGAACCAATAACAATATATATATATATATATATATATATATATATATATATATATATATATATATAAAAATAATTGGTTGTCCCTGCTTTAAATTATACAGACATATTATATATTCCTTAACTTGTCATATGAAATTACTAATTTATATTCAAATTACTTATTGTCCATATCTTAAGTTTATAAGTAGAGGCTTAATTGTATTTGGGATTCATAAGATAAAACATCTGCCCATCCAAGGTACCAAAATTTTTCTCTGACCATACCTTTTAATATTTAGACCCGTGGAACAAAGTTCATGTTGCTGTTTACCATAATATTGAACAATTAATCAATAAAATTGAGGAACTTACTTTTGTAACTCAATCTATTGATTGTACCCCACCCTCCCCCACCCAAAAATAAATAAAATAATAAAAATAATAAAATTAATAAATAATCATGGCTATTCATTTTTTTTTATTTTATAAATGATCTTAAAGCTTCAGTTAATGCATTTTCATTCATCCTCTAGCCCATAGAGCCTCAACAACAACCAAAGCATCTTCATTAATTTTTCAACAAAAATAAACTCTATGAATTTGTCACTTCATTATAGTGGTTGCCAAGGGAACCACAAAAGTTATAAGGGGCATCCACCCATGTGTACAATGCATTAAGAAAAATGTACCATCATCTTATGCATGTTCCGGTTTCCCCCAATAATTTGTGCGATTATCTAAATCAAGAAAGTGGATAAGTTCAAGTTTCAGACTTGGCTATGGGGATGACTTTTCTTCTCATCCCATGTGTGACTTGGTTTATAAGAACCCATAGCAATTTATGCGCTTCTTGAACCATCCAAATATCTCTTATTTATGTTTATTGATACCATTAGAATGTATTCATCATAAACTACCATTTCTTTGGGATGCACGTAGATCATAAATCAAAATAAGTAAAGTAGAGACTAAGAACTTACCATTTAAAAGAGACACAAATATGTCAAATATGTAGATATTGATTTAGGTGTTATCAATCCCGTAGGGGAGCACGACAATTAAAGTAGAGACTAAAAAATTACCATCCAAAACTTTACCTCTTCAAGATCATTGTTTAAGTTTTATCCCATGTTTAACAGTAGCTCGGGGGAAAATAAAACTGGAGGGAGGGCTTCCCTGTCTTTGGTAGGCAACAACCACACTTACTGTCAGGATATGATGCCGTCCACTGCATCACATAATTCAACTAACTTTAAATTAATTCACCAATTACGTTTTCGCGTATGAGATACAAATACATGGGAGTAATCCACCAATCGAACTTGTTATTGGATTAATGACTATTTCCTTAAAGAATTCCTCTCTTGAGAAGGTGGTTCCGAGGTCCTCCACATAAATCAATTACACATCCTTTCCCCGAGCCTGTAAATACCATGAAATCTTTTCAATACTTACAGTTGTCCAAAATGAATTATAGAAAATAATAATATAGACAATGATATCTAAATTGAAGAAACTCACTTGTTTCAGTATTAATCCAAAGAGTTCAAATTGGAATCTCTTGCTCCCTACGAACTTAATTATATCCTCATATTTTTTCCTGTGAGTGCTGGCGCTATATAGAACTTCGAACTATTTGGTTATAATATGCTATCAGTACATAGAGTTACCACCTTGATGCCTAATCATCACAGAGCACAACTCCTTATCTAAAGAAAAATGCAGAAATATGATGTACCATACACCGACAGGATGGTTCAGTAAACCATTTATGTAATTAGGGTACATAAGACTTAAATCACATGACATGTAAACATACATCCCTCCCGGTGCAAAGCAGATCCTAATTTAAATAAAATAAAACAGGCAATTGAATGAAATATGAAGATGTGATGGAAAAGGCAAAGACATACCGACCTTCAATAACCATATCCATATCAAAAACTTTTTCTTCAAAGGCAAAAACCACATCAAAGACACCATCAGTGGAATTATCTTGCCAACGTTAAGATGAGGCTTTGACGGATAAATTCTTCTTAAGCATTAGTAATATCCCATTACTCTTGTACAGATTGGGTTCTTTGCACCTCCATTCTTCGAACATGTGTTTATAAGGAGTACCAAAGTCGTAGATGTTCGGTTCTCTTTTACAGAAAACATTTTTCCAAATCCAAGATTCTCATCGCCCACTACACCAAAAAAATGTTAAATCATCACCTTTCAGCCGACCAGCCTTGTCATGATCATTGACCATGACAAGCCTTTATCAGGGACTTGTCACGATCATTCAATGACCGTGACAAGTCCGTGACAAAGGCATGTCACAATCAATGATCGTGATAACATTAGAAACTTGTCACGATGGGTAACAGGTTTGTGACAACTTTATCAGTAAAAAAACCCTTCCCCCTTCTTTTTTCTCACCGTTTTCACCTCACTCCCATTTCTCTCTCTAAGCACTCGACTGCTCTCTCTCTCCATTTTTAGGTGACCTTTTTTCTCTCTTTCTCTTTCCTTTGTATATATGTGTTTGTAGGGGGGAGGGAGAGGGGGAAGTGGGGTCTGGGGGGTTGTGTGTGTGTGTGTATATGCGTGTGTGTGTAGTGGGGGGAGGGGGAGGAGGCAGTGGGTGGTGGTGGGGTAGTGGGTGGTGTGTGTGTGTGTGTGTGCAGGTGGGTGAGTGTGTGTGTGTGTGCAGGTGGGTGAGTGTGTGTGTGTGCGTGTGTGTAGTGGGGGAGAAGTGGGGGCAAGGCAGGGTTTTTTGGGGGTGGTGGGGTAGGGGGTGAGTGGGAGAGGGGTGTGTGTGTGTGGTTTTCAATTTGGTTTTAGGAATTATCAATAGTGATTGGGTATTTTTATTTTTAGTTTAGGACTTAAAATTAATTATTAATGTTGATTAGGTGATGTTAGTCGGGATTGAAATTAATATGTATTGTTCATATTGATTGAATCTTATTGTATATTCTTATTTAGTTTTGAAATTGGTTAGAAATTGGTAATGTTGACTTAATTGAGTAGATGAATTAGAAGGAGTTCGGGATACACATTTGTTGGTTTGTTGTTGCTGTTGGATTATATTGGACAGATGTGGTTGGGTATGAAAGTTAGTTGTCTAATTTTTTTAAATCCTTAATTTAATTCACACTAATAAATCCTTAAATAATTGTATTATCTTAATTTATTGGGTTTGTTCATTTTGAAAGTGGCAGGACCACTGGATTGTTGTCAAAATTTGGATATATATTGTTTGAACAAGTAAAATTTTTGCTATAACAGGTACAAATATACTGCTAGGCAGTGGCAGTGGCAGTGGCCATACTTCCTAGTAGATTATTTTTAAATTCTGCCTAGAATCATCATGGTCAAATACCATGACAGGTTTGTGAAAAAGAAACTTGTCACCGACTTGTCACAATCTTTGATGGTGATAATTGTTTTGAGGTTTGTCACGGTCTTTAACCGTGACAAAACCTGTCAAGGTCAAAGACCATGATAGGACCGTGACAAGTCCGAGACAAAAATAGGTGTTACCCCCAGACTTGTCACGATCAATAACCGTGACAATCTGATAGTTTTGGTGTTGTGGACATTGTGCCTATATACACTGCGCCACAACTAATTGATGAAATATAATGAAAATAACTTGAATAACAACTCCGGCTAACTACATTTAATAATGAAACTGGAATTTTCAAAATCATTCAATGATTTTCCCTTCGTCCAATGATCTTCATAATGCCATACTCATGACAACATCAAGCCAGGAACTGAAAATACATCGAATAACAAATAAGAATGCAAAACTACAACATATTATAGTTTGAGCTAATAAGAGAAAACTAAAGAAGAAAAAATTTACAGTTCATATTTTTAAACAGAAGATAGAAAATTAGTAATAATTATTTAATGAAAATAATAATGAGGCGCGCTACATCAATTAAGAATAAAAATATTAATTCATTAATAAAGCAAAGGAAAATTTGACTTTTGGTCAATAGGCATGTGCTGGTGAGAAAGAATAGTGGTATTTATCAACTTTGGGTTATGTCAAAACCTCTTCAAGGCAATATGCTTCTGAGATATGGCCTCGTATTGGAAATTTAAATTCAGAGGTATTAGCTGAAGAAGCAAATCTTCTTCTGAGATATGCCTCCTATGAATAAATTTCGACATTGTATTCATTTGTTCGTAAACTTTTTTTCGTCATTGTGGCACATGTCCCATTGTATTCATTTGCTCAACACATCCATACAGCTCATATACACAGTTGATAACATAATTACCTAGTTTTATAAGAAAATAATGAAGTCGTATCAGATATGATTACCTTTGTGGGTATAGAATAACGCTTTTTTATAACAAAATTATCGTCTTCATCATCATTGTCGTTGTCTTCTTGTGAACTCGTAGCAAATTTTTACAAAATACCTTTTTTTCTAAACAATGGAGATTTATATTTCTGCTACAATAGATGGACGGAATATCTCCAATAACCTCCAATAATTTTTGATGCAATAGAGATTTATAAACAATATTAAACTTAAATAAAGATACTAAAACCATACTATGATTCCAAATTATATGTCGTTTAATTACTCAATCTCCAAGGTTCAATAACATTTCTTCGATTATATTAAACCATCCTTGTTAGAAATTGATGGCAACCCAAGTAAGAATGATTTCTCAAATGTTAAAAAAAATATAACTCGCTATGTCCCATCGACTTCCCTAATTGTCAGCATAGTGTAGATGGAGTGAGATGAAGAGTTTCACATGGAAATGACCAATTAAAGGTGGCAATTACAAAAACCAACATGATAAAAAGACACAACAATATGAAACTGAACCAAATTATACACGATATATACATGAATAAAAATTATCCACAATAAAAATTGCAGGTGACAAAGTTAACACCCATCTTGGTTAAGCAATGACCTTTCCAAGATAAAGACTACTGTTGACTTCTCACATTTACCTTTTTTGATCATGCTCAATGTACTACATACTCACTCCTATTTTATTGAAAAATAAGAGACATTCAAGACCAAATAATCCTATACGATTCAGACATGGGGTAGAATTTAAGGAAAATCCTAAAACACAAAGGCATGACAAGAACAACAACTATAAGAACTGTCAAAACTAAGAACTTTTGGTGCTATTTAAATAATAACAGACACGGGGTAGATTTGTAAAAAGATGAACATGTACATAGTATAGTGAAATACAAAATAAAGCCTTGAAATTTGAGTTATATATTATGTAGCTTCAAGAATAAAACTTTAGTTATATCATAGATTAAAAAATATCAAAGAATATCAAAGATGAAATCAACGTACTATGAATACCATTTTAGTCATTGTATGATAAAAAAATACCCAATTCCCAAATTGAAACCAATCTATTTGTCTTGAAAACCATTTTTAAATAGTGTATTATAATAGTAAACTCCCCTTAATTTCAAATATAATATATTGTATAAACATTCAGGATTGCTCGACAGTTCTTGGCAATGATAGGCCCATTCTGTTTCACTTGGCAGTGCTTGGTTTTACTACTTCTGGTCTATTTTCAGTCATTGGGTTGCTGGTCCGTTCGGCCCCATTTGTTATCGAGTTGATCTTACGTTGGTAAAAATAGAACAAATAAAAAAAGTGGATAAAAATGGAATACACAAACTGCAGAATCATGAAGTGATAAAAAAAATTAAACATATAAGTAAGCATTAGAGGATGAATAATGAAGTCATAAAGTGGATTGAACTCGTAATTGAAAAAAAAAGATTATATGGCCTAAGAAAAAAACACATAACCATGCAAAAATTGTTTCTCATATACACAAAATGTGTTACAGATCTACTGATAAAAAATGTATTCTAGATCTGGACCTTCCATTGCTATTTATAAGGAAAAGTAGGAGAGGAATGGTAAAATAAGATATAATGAATATGAATATGGATGTTACAAAATAGGGGAGTGAAGGGAGAGTTTACAGCAGTGTATTGACGGGGATGATTTTGTTGTCAACGACTCTAGTAGTACATACAAATATGCAACACTTGATTAGGTCCCCAAATTTACAATGTAACAGTTAAACTCTTAATTAGACTAATTATAAGAAACTTGTAAAAAAAAATGGAATTGCATCGATAGAATAGTAAATTGCAATTTACGTTGATAGTAAATTGCATTTGGTATAGTGTGTCCTCAAATAGTTAAGACTAAATCGTTACAATCCAAAGCAATTTCTTCGATAGAGTAGGGTAATATCATTTACAAAAGTCAAAATACATCTAACACATTTGAATGTTAAAGAAAGTAGAATATATGTAATGCCAAAGTCATTTTTTGATTGATAATATCAACATTGGAATAATCTATAATGCAGATCAAAGATGTAAACTTATGTTTACTAAGAAACCATGTAAGTCTTGGTTAATAATGTACACCAAGTAACATGTAAATAATCAAAATGTACCACCATGTAAGTCCTAATTAACAATGAAGACCAATAAACGTACCTCAATGTTAAATGTGTTGGCCATTATCCGAATGGTCCATGTTTTCCTAATTAACAACCTGGAAAATAAGATAAAATTCAATATCCATAAGTAATCTATTATTATATCTTAATGCACAAACTGATGAAGAAGATAAAACATTATCATTATCATTTTACTACTAACCATTATCATTTTATTGTGCTACCTAAGCTTATAATCCTACTAACCATTATCATTTTATTACTTTCAAGAATGGAAGCAATCTGTGTCAAATGGCATCCCTCTTAATTGTAAAAGTAACTATAAAACTAAAAAAATAAAATTAACCATTAGTCATTATATGAAAGAGTAACTATTAAAGTAAACCACCATTAACCTTTCCATAATTAAGCAAAGAAAAGGAACGCGAAAGAACGAAAATTTCATATTAAATTACAATTTTGGTCATAGAAAATCATCTCAGTGAAAAATTTTCAATCACAAACCAAGGCAAATGGAGAACAAAAACACTTTTAAGAGTTACAAGATCACTCAAGACTTCAAAGAAATAAAGGACTCTCACTGTCAAAATGTGAGCAAAAATAATCAATGGGAACAAAAATATAGCTTAACATTTTGGTATGTTTCTCTAGCACCCATTCACATAATACAACGTTAAAGTAGTTGACACTCATTAATCCAACTCGTAACTTGTTAAGCGCTCTACAATTTCAAGGAATGCACTAAGAAAACATTGTTTGCCAAAGTTACCAACTCTGAAAATTCCAAAATGATTTCATAAAAACACTTGACATACCAACAAAATATTTAAAGAGAAATAGTTAAATGAAACAATCCTAAGGGTAAGGTATATAATTCTTCCCACTTAACCTAGTAGATAATAATAAACCAAAGTAATACTCCAATTTGGGGTAATGAACTGCAACACAAAAAGAGCCTTAAGTAATGTCGATACTCACACACGCGCACACATACAGTGAGAGATGAAACATGGCTTGGATCTACTATTAATAAGACATACATTGAACCAATACAGAAACTGGAAGATTTTGTAATAATGCCATTAAATACACAACAATCATAATAAGGTCATTTATTATAATGCCAATAATGAGGTCATTGGATCATTTAGACAAACACACAGTAGGCCATTTTTTCCTACCCACACAAAAATGTTATTGGCAAAAAAAAAACGGGCTTGCACAGATACGTATCTTAAACACAAAAATCACAAACCAACCAAACAACCTTAAAAAATTCAAGATATGAAAAAATACCTGGTGGTTGCTAGCACTGGTTGGAGAGTTGAAGATTTTGGTTCAATATGTATGAATCAGTGGTCAAAAGTTGAAAATTAAACAAAAGAAATGTTGATTTTAAAACTAATTCAAAGATATAGAACAAAAAAATTGGTAAATCAAGGGGCAAGTGTGTGTGTGTGTGTGTGTGTGTGTGTGTGTGTGGAAGAAAGAGAGAGAGATTACCCTTTGAAACAAACTGCTACTAAAATGGAAACACTACACCAAATACCGAAAATGGTCACGGAGAAGAGGTCACGGATGGAAGTCGTGACTAGCTGCCGTGACCACATTCAAAATGGTAATGACCAAATCCATGACTATGTGTGATCATGGGTCGTCGTTTGTGTGGTCACGGATCTAGAACCTAACTCCTTTGGGTCACGGCTTTAGACCCTGACCCAACCGTGACCATAATGGCACCAAGTTTCCCTATAATTTTGGTCAAGGAAGGAGTCACGACCGTTAGCCGTGACCACAAACCTCTTTACATAGGGATATGGTCACAGCTTAAGTTTGTGACCAGTAGTCAGGGCTTTGGGCCATGACCATGGCCTTATTTCCACGCTGACATGTAAAAAATAAATGCATCACATCATATGGTCACGACCCTAAGCCAGGACCATGGTCTTTATACTTAAAAAATGCAGAACAGTTTTTCATTTCCCTTTGAAACTTCTAAACCCTTATTTTCCCTCCCTCTCTCCGGAGATTTCGGTGATTTTCCACCTTCTCTCAATCTCAATCTCTCTCTCAATCTCAAAATCAAAGGTAAATACGTGTGTGTACATATTTCTCTCTGTGTGTGTTACTCTATGTGTGTATACTGTAAATATGTGTGTGTATATTTATGCGTGTATAAATATGTGTGTGTGTATATATGTGTGTGTTCGTATATACGTCTGTGTATATGTGTGTGTGTGTGTGTGTGTGCGTACGTGTGATTATACGTCTGTGTATTATTTATATGTATGTAGTTGTGTACACATTGTCATTATGTGTATCGTGTATATGTATGTAGTTGTGTATACTGTAAATGTTTATGTGTGTGTGTATTATAGAAAAAAATATAACTAATGTTGGTGTAAGTTTCAAAATAGGGAAAATTTTAATTTAATGGATATTGTAGGTTTAAGTTTTAAACTAGGTCAAATTTTAATTTAATGGATATTGTTGGTTTAAGTTTCAAACTAGGGAAAATTTTAATTTAATGGATATTGTTCGTTTAAGTTTGGGACTGAAATATAAAAATATACATCTCCATTAATATTGATGCCAACTTTAGGATTAATTTAATGTTAATTTTAGGGTTGAAATATAAAAATATACATCTCAATTAAAATTAAGTCCCAAAAATGCGTAATCTATTAATTGTAGGGGTAATGTTTGTAAGGGTTGATTTTAGGGATTGTTGGTTTAAATGACAAAAGTAGGTATTCAAAACCTAATAAATTAACGGTTGACGATTCATTAGAGCCATAATTTATAGGAATCATATTCACGCCCTCGTACATAATAATTCATTAATGATTCATTAGAGACATTATTTTTAGGAATTATAATCATGCACTCGTTCATTTTTCTCAAGAAAAATAAGTCACGGTGCTATTAAATTTCAACAAGGGTAGGACGGGTTATAATTGGACCGCATGCATACATATTTCATTAATGAGTCTCATAAAGTGGTTACTCCAGTTTATTGGTATGGGAATATGAAGATCGAACAATTTAACTACCTTGTAAACAATGGAGTTCCTCGCCAGCAAGATTACTTGTTCGATCATATTCTGTTTTCACTGCCATAATATTAGGATGGAGTTGTACAATATATATACCGCGTACATAACCCTAATAGATGACTGACCTTGCTTATGCTGTTAGAGAAGGTAGAAAAAATTCACACATTATGGATAGAATTACGTATAAAGAGCATTGACGAAGACTGTGATGTTTCACGACATATGCACGTCAAACTCAATCTTGCGAATCAGCTGAAGAGGATGAGATTTTGAGTTCATGTCACTGACATCTATGAATCCATTATAGATACGCTTCCTCCTAATTGAACACATGAAAAAATCCATAGGTTTTTAAAAACAAATCCAAAATGGATGGAGATCAGACACATTAAACTTTCATTAAAGTCTTACCATGAACATCTAACTTTGAAAATAAATTAAAAACATTTAACTTATAATGTATGAAAAATAAATTTATTTTGTTAGTTATATTTTCATATTGAACTTTGAAATTATGTATCTATTATTATAGACACACATTTAACTTTTATTATTTTTGTAGATAATTTCGTGTGATAATGGAAGCAACGCTCCAACCAGCAACGTGACACAACCACAAGGAGAACTCTCATCACCAATTGGTTAGAAATATTCAACTCCACAAATTGTTCACTCCCCTACTCCAAATTATGTTCACTCCCCTACTCCACAAATTGTTCACTCCCTTACTCCGAGTTACGGGGGGAAAAGTACTCCCACTAATCCAATAGACACGCCCAATGCTCCTAAAATTGACGGGTCAGTTAAGACGAAGCCCAATGGGTTCTCGTTATTGGGAAATAACCCCACAGGGGATAATAATCATGTTCAGTAGTTTAAATCTCACTGTTTGTCCTCGGAAAAAAATGAATGTGGGAGTGGGAGGAGCTGGCAATTGGAACCTCATAGATAAAGCTATGAAAGATGACATCTACAAGCAACTTAGCAAATGTCTCTCATCCCCCCCAACTCAAAAAATAAGGTTCTTTCTCGGGTTTCGGAACAACTCAAAACATATCGGAGAAACCTTAGGTAGAAGCATTTCCCTAAGTGAGCATCGAGCTCTGATATTTTGGCGCTCAAAGAAAAATTCCCTTCGAACGTTGAGATACCAGTCTCTCAATGGAATGATTTTCTGGAGAATGAGGCGAAGGACTCCAAAATGCTGCAAAGGGAGAAAAGTAAGCAGTGTAGGGAAAAAACACTGATGTCCATCGGTTTAGCTCAAAATCTTATGAAGATTTAAAGAACGAGTGGATGACCGTTATGAAAGGCATCTCAGATGAAGAAAAGACACCAAATAGGGCCAACTTGTACATGCATGCTAGACAAGACAAAGATAATAAATTCCCTCCTCACTTGGCCAAGACTTTAAAATCAATAGAGTCTATCAGTAATCAGTCAAATTAAATCATGCTCGATGACATTGATAATGATTCCATCACACAAACCTTTGGGAAGGACCACAGAGGGAGGATGAGAGGTTTGGGGTCGCATATGTCAAAATTAAGATTCAAACACACCGCACCTCTCGTGGAGGAGCCTTGTTATCTTAATAAGCAGTTTGCGTCCAATGATGAACATAAATCTAGGACAAAAGGGGATATGATAAGGATTTGAAATGAATTAGGTGGTGTGAATGATAAACTTGCATATATTGTGCCCCATTTAACCGGTTGTATGCCCTTGCAGCCCCCAATGCATCCCGATTTCCATCCACAGTTGTCAGAGATTCCTCAAAATTTTCCTCGTTCTCCATTCCCCCCATAAATTTTGATTCCTCCTTCAACATTCCCTTTGCGAGCGCCTCAGTATGGAACATGTCCTAGATCATTGTCAACAACCTAAGGTGACTATGGAGAGAAATATTATATACACGACATGAATGGTAAATTTATTGTTGGGATATGTACCCTCATGTCCATTGCCATAGGAACTTCAGTACATAATCGACCTTCATAGTAGGGTGACTGTCAGATTGTGGTTGATACAGTATAGGAGAGTTAGGAAACTGTTCTAGCACATGCCAACAGTGGAGAAGGGAATTTTCTGAAAACTTAAGTAAACTTTGTTACCACCTGGCTAATGTATCGCTTGATGAAGATGTAGTAATATATTTCTTATGTTGTAATAATGCCACTAGACAAATTTATTTCATTTGAGTTTAAGTGGTTGTGTAGTATCATTAATTGGCGTGTTCTTGTATTTAAGTTATTGCATAGTTTGACTGATTGGTGCATTTTTTACTATATTAGTGCTTTGCTTTGATACTATATTAGTTCTTTACTATGCTACATGATATTTATGCAACATGATATTTATTTTATCATGTTAACACAGGACTGAAATTTCAAGATTTTTAAATGGATTTTCTATACAAATAGTGGATGGAGGAGACTGACCGAATATCTAATAGTTATGTTAATGGTGTTCAAGAATTTATTAGATACGCTTTTAAAAACCTTAAAGGTGAGAAGATTTCGTGTCCGTGCACCCGTTGTATAAACAAAAAATATAAATCTTTCGAAGGTGTTGAGTTACATTTAATAATGTGGGGAATTTGTAAATAATATAACAAGTGGACATACCATAGTGAAAAGCATGTACCTTATGTTACCAAATAATTTAAGGTAACCAACCACGTAACAGAACACCAGTGAGTGGAAGTGGTAAATAATTATCCAGTACATCGTCCATTGATCGACCTTATTGACGATGATTACGGAGTCCACCACGACCAAAACCACCAACCTATGGAGACATATAATGCGCACAATGAAGAATTTGATACTGAACTACCAGGAGACCGAGAATATATACGGTTGAACCGATTCGGCTAGAACTTTGTATAAATATTGCGATGAAGATCATTCGGTATTATATGTAATCATTGGTTTGCATAATTTGAAGAGTCAATTTGGCTTGTCTGGGAACAGTGTAACCGAAATTCTTAAGTGGATTAAAGAAATTCGCCTAAAAGAGATCACGTTACCGGATAATTATACTACCATGAAGAAAAGCTTGAAGGGTTTGGGATTGAAATACAAATATATTCATGAATGCAAGTATGATTGCATATTTTATCGCAACGAACACGGAGAGAATGCTGAATGTACAGTATGCGATGAGTCTAACTATGTCGTTTATGAGAAGGTAAATGAAAAACCTGCAAAATATCAAAAGATCTCGCAAGTCCCACAAAAGGTTTTGAAGTATTTTCCACTTGGGTCAGGGTTAAAACTATTTTTAGTGTATCATGGATAGCGAAGGCCATGACATGGCATGCTCGATGCGAGGTGGGTGGGAATTTGATGCGTCATACGGTTGATTCACTCGTCTGGCAAATTTAAAATGCACAACACCATGAATTTTAAAAAGAACCACACAATGTTTGTCTTGCAATCTCAACTAATGGGTTTAACCCTTTCAGTAATTTAAGTACTAGTTAAAATTATTGGCTAGCTTTCATGGCGCCATTAAGTCTCCCTCCGACACCATGCATGAGAAATGAGTTCACATTATTATCTTTATTGATACCCGGGCCAAAGGCTTCGAGTGATGATATTGATATATTCTTAACCACATTAATCGAAGAACATAAATATTTGTGGGATAAAGGCGTGACGACGTTCGACTCTCACAAGGGTGAAGAGTTTACACTTGAAGCAATTGTGATGTGAGAGATCCACGACCTTACCACTTATGGAACCTTTTCCGGTTGTAATGTTCATGGTTATTATGGATGTCCCATATTTGGGGAGGAAACTGAAGCCATTGGGCAACAAAATAGAAGTAAGATGAGTAACACGGGTCATCGTAGATCTCTTCCATTGGGGTGAGAAACCCCTTAGCTCCCTCTATGGCCTTGTGAGTAGCACTAACACCTAGAATGGGTCCAATGTAACTCGAACGAACCGACCGCGTCATCACGGAAACCTTAGTTTGATAGGAGAATCCAAAACAAAGAATATCCACACTTAGACTTGAAAACGTGATGTTGGGGTGAGAAACCCCTTAGTGCCCCCACATGGACTCATGAGTGGCACCAACACCTCGCACGTGACCAGCATAAATTGTAGGAACCAATCGTGTGGTCACGGGACCCGTGGTTTAAGAGCATGTACCAAAATAGGGAATATCCATACTTAGGCATGAAAACATGCCATTGGGATGTAAAACCCCATAGCCCCCCCCCCCCCCCCCCCCCCCGACCCCTTGAGCGGTGCCAACACCTCTTACGAGTCATACAAACCGACCGTGTGGTCACGAAACCCTCGATTGGAGAGCACGACCCAAAATGAATAATATCCACACTTAGGCATGAAAATCTGTCATTGGGGATGAGAAACCCCTTAGCTCCTCCCCTCCCCCCTCCCCACCACTACCCCGTGAGAGGCTCCAACACCTCGTAAGGGTTCCAATTTAACTCGCATGAACTGACTGCGTGGTCACGGGACCCTTGATTTGAGAGCACGGCCCAAAACAATGAATATCCACACTTAGGCTAAAAAAGGTGTCATTGGGGTGCGAAACCCCATAGATCCCCCACACCACCCCACGGCCCCATGAGCGGCGTCAACACATCGTACGGGTCCAATATAACTCTCATGAATAGACTGTGTGGTTACAGGACCCCCGATTTGAGAGCACGACCGAAAATAGAGAATATCCACACTTAGGCTTAAAAATGTGTCGTTGGGGTACGAAACCCCTTAGTACCCCCCCCCCCCGGCCCCATGAGTGGATCCAACACCTCGAACGGGACCAATGTAACTCGTAGGAACCGACCGCGTGGTCGCAGGACTCTCAATTTGAGAGCACGGTCTAAAATAGAGAATATCCACACTTAGGCTTGGAAACATGCGGTTGGGGTTAGCGCCCCCACACGGCCCCATGAGCGGCTCCAACACCTTGTACGGGACCATTGCTACTTGTAGGAATCGAGCGCGTGGTCACGGGACTCTCGATTTGAGAGCACGGCCCAAAACAGAGAATAAACACACTAAGGCTTGAAAACATGCGGTTGAGGGGTGAAACCCCTTAAGCGCACTCCAAATGGCCCCGTGAGCAGCGCCAACACCTCACACGGGACCAATGTAACTTGTAGGAATCGACCGCGTGGTCACGGGACCCTCGGCTTGAGAGTACGACCCAAAATAGAGAATATCCACACTTAGTCTTAAAAACTTGTCGGTGGGTACGAAACCCTTTAGCACCCCCCCAAACGACCTCGGGAGCGCCACCTACACCTCGCACGAGGCCAATGTAACTCGTAAGAAATGACCGCTTGGCCACGGGAACCTCGGGTTGAGAGCATGGTCCAAAATAAAGAATATCCACACTTAGGTTTGAAAACGTGTCGTCAGGGGGCGAAACCCCTTAGTGCAACCCAAACGGCCCAGTGAGCGGCGCCAACACCTCGCATGGGACCAACTTAACTCGAAGGAACTGACCGCGTGGTCACGGGACCCTCGATTTGAGAGCATGGGCCAAAACATAGAATATCCACACTTAGGCTTAACAACATGCCGTTAGGGTGCAAAACCCTTAATCACACCCCCCCCTCCCCCCCAAAAAAAAAAAAAAAAAAAACTCGTGAGCGGCGCCAACACCTCGCATGAAGCAAATGTAACTCGTAGGAAATGACCATGTGGTAACGGAACCATCGGTTTAAGACCAACGTACAAAATAAAAAATATGCACACTTAGGTTTGAAAACGTGTCGTCTCAGGGCGAAACCCCTTAGTGCCTCCCAAACGGCCCCGTGAGTGGTGCCAACACCTCGCGTGGGAATGACGTAACTCGAAGGAACCGACCGCTTGGTCGCGGGACCCTCGGGTTGAGAGCATGGCCCAAAATATGGAATATCCACACTTAGGCTTAAAAATGTTCCGTTGGGGTGTGAAACCCTTTAGCCCCCCACCCACAAATGGCCCCGTGAACCGTGCCAACACCACGCACGAGGCCAATGTAACTCGTAGGAAATGAACGCATGGTCAAACCATCCAAAAAAAATAATATCCACACTTAGGTTTGAAAATGTGACGTCGGGAGGAGAAACCCCTTAGTGCCATCCAAACGGCCCCGTGAGCGGCGCCAACACCTCGCATGGGACCAACGTAACTCGAAGGAACCGACCGCGTGGTCACGGGACCCTCAGTTTGATAGCACGACCCAAAATAGATAATATCCAAACTTAGAAATGAAAACATGTCGTTGGTGTGTGAAACTCCTTACCCCCCCCCCCCCCACGGCCCCGTATGCAGTGCCAACACCTCATACGGGTCCAATGTAACTCGCACAAACCGACCGCGTGGTTAGGGCCTAAAACAAATAATATCCACACTTAGGCTTGAAAACGTGTCGTTGGGGTGCCATACCCCTTAGCCCCCCCCCCCCCCCTCCCCCCCCCCCAGGCCCCGTAAGTGGTATCAACACCTCACTCGGGACCAACGTAGCCCGCACGAGATGATCGCATGGTCACAGGACCTACGATTTGAGAGCACCTCCCAGATTTTGGAATGCTTACACAGGTCATGACCGCATCGTCAGGGGACCCCGATTTGAGAGCATGTGACCCCCGCAAGGTCACCCAAGGAGCACTTGCAGAAAATGTCCGATTATCCTCCCGATTCGAGGATTTTTATTATTATTATTATTAAAGCTGGTCACAGGCCAAAGCTGTGACCATGTTATGCATACTACAAGTTTGGTCACGACCCGAATCCATGACTAAGTTGATTTTTATGGAAAATAGAGTCACGGCCCACAACAGTGATGAATATTAATTATAAGAATAATAGTTACAACTTAAAGCCATGACCAAGTTTGATTGTACAGAGAACTTGGTCATGGCTATGGGCCGTGACCAAATGCTTTTTTAATAGGGTGATGGTCACGGGTTTGGGCCGTGACCAGGCTTGTAAAGAGGGTCAGGGTTATGGGCCGTGACCACATCCATGATAACTGGAAGTCTTTGACCAGGAAGTGGGTCAGGGATTTGGGCCGTGATCACCGAAATGGGTCATGCTCGATTTGGTCATGGACCAAATTCGTGACCCACATTGACTTGTTAGGGATAAAATTTGTGACCAATCATCCATTTTGGTGTAGTGATTGATGCAGCGATTATAGGTCTGCCATCATGATACAACAAAAATAAACCATTTATAATGGGTCTCATTAGTTTCCAAAAATCCAAGTGATGTTCATAAGGTTTATAATGGTGTGGGAGGCTTTGGGCAGGATGAGGGCATGGGAGGATGTCAATGTTGGAGTATGGCATGGAAGTAGACGAATAAGGGAGGATGATGGGTGGGTTTTGGTAGATAGAAAAGGGTAATGAGTTTTTTAAGGGTATTTTACTATTTTATCCCTGTTTTGAATTTTGGGCAAGGATGAGAAATGAAAGTAAGTGAAGAAGGGGGGGGGGGGGGGGGGGGGGGAAGGAATTAAATAATAAAGGGACAAAAAAGGAAATGAGGGTCCTTTTTATCTCAACCTTTGGATCCCTCTTTTTAATAATCAATCCCAACCCCCAATTAGTTTATCAACTTTTGGAATAGTGAAAAAATTCTACTCCTTATTATATATATATGCAGTTGTGCACTCAAGGCACTCCAAAATTTAGTCCTAAGGTGGGAGACATTCCTTAATCAAGCCACCACCACCCACTTTCTCTATCTTGTTGTGACAATCCTTATCTTTTAATATCATTTATTCCATGTAAAGTTGTCTTAAAAGATTTTTATTTTTCATTTTTTGAGTTCCTTAATTCATTAATTATACATAAATTATTATATAAAAATCTTAGTAATGGTACTTGTTTCAAGTTGTTAGTACTAAAATTATTTCATAAGTGATATAAATATTAATCACTTATCTTAAAAATTATTGCGTTAGAAAATATTTCCTCCTATATAATTGAATTATGAAAAAAATATGATTATTAAGGTTTAAATCCCATACAATTTTAATTTTACATAGTCGAATAATATGATTTAAATATTACTTCGAGAAAGTTATAATTATTTACAGGTCAAACCAAAAATTTTATTAAGATTTTGGGGGACCAAAACAAAACAAACCAAGTTGGGATAAATATCTAGATATTTAATGTTTTTCTCTCTGCAATATTTGGACTGACCATGAAACCCAGTTGGTCGGTTCCCTCCCAATTGTACATATTAACAAACCACCTACTATAAAAGATGACTTAAACTCTCAGACTTCAACCCAGCATCTTAAAAATCACCAATTCCTTAAACAAAAACTCTCAACCTCTCCCTTAAATCCCATATCTTCTAATTATGTACATGGGTTTTTACACTCAAAAGAAGATCCAAGATTCGTCGGGGGTGGGGTGGGTGGGGGGGACTATATTATGACAAACTTATAATAAATTAGTCATATTCTTGATTCAAGATGAAATACTTTACACCGTGATGTAAAAATATTGAAATATAATTTCACCTATGTGGAGTTGAATTTTATTAACCATTTTTATATAAAATTGTCTAATTATAGCATATCCACTTATTTAAAATTTCAAACTAACAACGTTTTTTGGTTATGTCATTACAAATTCGAAAAAAGACTCAAAATTGTTCATTTTTGCTAGAGTATGGAAATTGAGCAAAAAATATGGAAATGGTTTCATCTTATTTTATAAATTTTCCATAAAATAATTTTTGGGTGTGGAAACGAGAAAACTATGAGGTACTTTAAATATTCGTAATTATTTTTTTTCATAAAATGTATATGAAATCAAACACGAAAATATAAAATGAAGCGAAATAACTCTTTTTAATGGATAAAATAAGCGTCAATTAAACAAACAATTAATTTCAATGACGTCGAAGGTAATTTTACTACTTCTTTTTTCACAAACCTAAAATATTGCATCCTTAACCAAATGGGTCCTAGAGTGGGAAGAATAGCTTGCTGAACCTTCTATATTTTATATACCCCTAGCCAAAGTTAGCTGACAAATCGTTAACAATGTCAGGTAATAATGTATATAGACATGTAAGTCTCAAAGAAACTTATATACATTTGTTATTGCATTATTAAAGTACCAATCAATAAGACATATACACAAAGATTTTACAATCTTAAATTCAAATATAGAGAGAGTATAATCAAGAGAAGCATAAAAATGAAAATGACTTTAGAATACCAACCTCGGTTTCATGTTTGTCAAAACTCATTCCAATAAACAATGAAATTAGTACTACAATTTTAGCCCACAGGATTTTTCTTCAATGCTTATGTCTCAAGTCAAGTATATTGTTGTCAGATGTGCTAAAATGTGATAAATTAGGTGTTGGGATGGCAATAAAATGACTAGTGAAAAAATTCTTCCTTTTTTGGGGTGGGCTGCAGCCCTGGTGTGCCTACCCCTATCTCCACCCTTGTTTATAGTGATTTGTATTTCTTTCCATATAGATAGATGATTAAATATATCTGGGAATGGGTATAGGTATGTTTGGATGAGAAATTAGAGAAAAAAAATTCTGGAAAGTTTCTTATATATGTTTTCGATCGTATTTTTTTCTATATATGTACACTGTTGATGGTCAGTGGCTATATAAGAGTTTTTGTTGATGAGAAATATACAAATCATTATTTTTAAAGGAGAGAGAAAAACTTGGGAGTGCCTCCTATAACGTACTCACAAAAACCAGGAGACATTTAAAAACCACTGCCAGTTTTGAGGGAAGGCCAAGGAGGCGACCGCCCCGGCCCCCAATTTTTGATGCATTTTGAGGGCCTTAAAATTTATGTGTATGTATATATTCATAGCGTCATTTTCTAATCATCCTAAAAAAATTTGTTGAAAACTGACCGGACAAACATTTAAACGTTTTGCAACTCCCGGAAAGTAACTCAGCATCCTTTCGGTTAGAAAAACTACAATTTATAAATTAATAAAAAAATCTCTTGTTGAATATGGGGCACCCAACTCTAGAGTTTTCTTCGTGCCCCTAAGATCTCGGGACCGGACCTGATAAAAATGTATGTGGTAGTACATTTTGTAAGAATATGTACTTTATGTCTTTTACATGAGAGTGAATATGCATAAACCTACATAGAGTTTATATAACTGAACAGTACATGTGTGTGTGTTTGTTGGGCCAGAATGAAGATGTGAGGATGAGAGCTGTTTTGTTTGGTTTGATGAGGGAGTTGGGTATATATATATATATATATGTGTGTGTGTGTGTGTGTGTGTGTGTGTGTGTGTGTTTATATTATGTTTTGATTCAAGCATGATAATACAAAACATAATTACTACTTAATTCCATAAAATTCAATCTTCATGCATTTACATATTAAATGCTTACATATTAAGTATGATGAACACACCTTTGTCCATTAGTGAGAGATAGAAATTTGATGATGTTTCTCATCACTTCAGTACTCCAGAATTGCTCCAAAATCACTCCTCACTATTCTAGAATTATGAAGGAATAAAATGATTTTTTTAATTTCAAATTTTTTCCTTCTACCCAATATAATTGTGTGTTAAAGTGTGCTAATGATAGAATTACCCTATTGGTTATATGAGTGAAGGAGTCACTAATTGCCTCTGTCCCATAAATCGACTTCTTATCAAGGTGGGCCAAAAATAAAGAAAAACTACCCACTAACACACTAATTCAAATTATTTTTTGACTTATTAAGACTATAATAAGTGGGATATTAATTAATTCTGAAATTACCTAATTCATAATTAGTTAATTCATTTTCAACCGTCACCTATTTAGGCTTAATAAGAACGGCCTCATAATTTATTTAAGGAACATAAGGTGGACCATTAAGCAAGATAATTAACAACAATTTTTGTCATTATTGAATAATTCAGCAATGCAAGTCATGGCGGTTCCACATTATTCAGCATATTGGATCCTCCAATGTACAACAACATCAATATTTTATATAACCAGGCCTATAATGTGGGTGTGACACCTCGCCTAATAAAATACCGGGCGATCACTCCTATATCAAATTAAAACAGGAGTCTCATATGGATCATTCTTAGCATCACTGTCGAAAATCCATTTAATTACTAATAACCTATTAGGCCGGTGTCAAAATTTTTCTTAACTACTCTTTTTAAAACATTACAATTTAAAACATCAACACAGTTTTGTGGAAATGAAACTTAAATGAAATAAAATAACCGAACATTCGGTCAAAATATACAACCATATCGAATGTTGCACACAAAGAATAAATAAATGCAATTGGACCATTGGCCCGAATGTGTATACCGTACCTCCTATCTAGATTACAAGGATAGAAGCGTCTACTAAGAATCCTGCACGCATCCACAGCTACTACAGCTGACGTATGACTCGAAAGATGTGTCATCCAGGCGTCCCTGTGTCTGGACACCTATATATATATATATATATATATATAGCAAGAAAGGGGAAAGTAGATAAATGGGTCAGAGAACGAGTTTTCAAAATATTTAGCAAGTGCATAAATACCTTATTTTTAGAAAAAGGTTTTATCTCATATTTAAATTTGGTATCGCACTCCCATGAGATACCCATCACCTCTCCACTAACAGTGCACTCCTAACGCATCCCTCTAAACATCCTAGTCAAGCTACCTTGCTAAACTAGTCTATCACTCAACTACTATCAACCCTAGATAGTCCAAGTAATGTACTAAGGGCTAAACTTCTCCCCAGTCTCTGCCCTAAGACATGCTCATGCGTGGGGTGTCTCGCAAAGCGAAATCCAAACAAGGAACCCCCCCCCCCCCGATACACTACTACGCGGCAAGGTCGATCTTCGAGATCCGCCAGTCCCTCAGTACATAATATGTATATTTCTATATATATACACCATTTAATAAATCTCAATATTAGATCACTAAGAATTAAACTTCTCCCCAGTCTCAACACATTGCCATATTCGTGCGTGGGGTGTCTCGCGGAGCGAAATCCAAACAAGGAACCCCCCGATACACTACTATGCGGCAAGGTCGATCGTCAGGATCCATTAGACCCTCGGTACTCGATTTATCCATATATATATATATATATATATTCATATTACACTATACATCCAAATCTATCTCCCGGAATGAGAATTCATTTACTTTATTTCCATTTATCTCAAATCTTTCCATTTCCTTTATTATATCCAGGATTTGTATATAAAAGCCAATTCATTATCATGAATTGCTTCAACATATCATATAACTTTTTAAAAGCCGGTTTTATTATCATAAAAATGCTTTTCCATTTTATAACATCCCATTTCCCTTCTCATATCCAAGAAATGTATATAAAAGCCAATTTTTATTATCATAAAAAATGTTTTTCATATCATATGCTTCCATTTCCTTTCTTCCATCCAGGAAATGTATCCGAAGCCAAATCATTTATCCCATTTCCCTTCTTCCAACCAGGAAATGTAATTAAAGACAATTTATTATCATAAATTTCTTTAACAATAACATATAACGCGTTCTAAGACCACCCGTCTGGGTTTTCCCACTGTGCGCGCCCCTAAATGGCTATCATCTTCTAGGGCCTATCATCAAGACAACCTGGGATCCTACAACACAAGACTTTGGGAAGCGGCCATATGCCTATGGGATAGTCATGAACACACCCAAAATCACCTAACTAGCACAGAAACATACAATAATCGCTCATATGGCCTATAGGACTATATCCACCCTGCATTCACTAGCTAGGGGGCTTCACCATACGTACGCAACTTCCCTTATGATAGCGATTTAGAGAGGTGTGTATCCATATTTTATTAATTATGAAAATCATTTATCTTTCCATTTTGAAAACATTCATTTATACATTTTCAAAAGTCATTTATCTCAAATCGTATATATACTTTAATCACATAGTATTCATATACCATATATTCCTCTCTTATTTATATAAATGGCCATATTTGTCAATTACATCTACCGATGACCAATAATCCAAAAGATTCTCTCAAAGAATCATAATCATGCCTTCATATATGCATGATACTAAACCTAAAGTATTTCCTTACTTTAATAAGTAATACATACTTTAATCCCATCAAAGGATTTATTTGATATCTCCAATTATACCACTCCCCAATCAATTATAATTATGCTTCCTATACGCATAATTATATGGGCTTAATGCCCACTAACAATATCCTAGGGATTTATCTTTCTCAAACAACTTTAAATATAGTGGGCCATGGATTTCATTTCCATAAACCCAAGGACTACATCTTGTCCATAAAATCATTTAAAGGTCCCCACCATAATTTTGGAACCCTAAACCATCAAATTCTACAATTATTCTATTTTCCTCAAAAATATATTTTAAGGGTTATACATTTAAAATCCTCACCTTACCCTCCTAAATTCCCTTAATTAGAGGACTCTATAGTCCTAAAAGGTCCCTTATTTTATCACATAATTAACCTCGAAGCAATATGAATTGGAATATATCCTATCCAAATCATCCTAGAAAAATTGTCATCTTTCAACAGGGGTCGATCGATCGACCCTTGGCCATCAATCGATCGATGGCTTCGATCGATCGAACCCCCATGATTGATCCATCGATCATGTCGAGCAGCTTCTTCTCCGAGAAGCTGTTTCAGCCATGGAAGCTTCCCCCAAGCTTCCATCTCTTCACTCAACAGCCCACAACTTCAACCAACAATAACTACACATATAATACGGGTTCTAAACATCCTAGGACCCAAAATCACCAATTAATTTAGGTTAAAACCTAAGTTCCTCAAATTGAATTATTATTGGGGTTATTCGTTTTATCTCCCGAAATCCCATTCTATTCACGAAAACCCAACCCAAAACATTTAGGGTTTATTGTTACCAAACTACAATATGAGATTTATGCTCAAAAGTAAATAAATCAAGTAAACACTTGCTTCGTGGATATAATCCGACGACCTCAAGCCGAATCCCGCGGAGTTTGGTCGAAACCTCCCTCTTTCTCCTCTTTTCTCTCCTCCTCTCTCTTTTCTCTCTCTTTTCTTTCTTTCTTTCTTTCTTTCTCTTTTCTCCCTCTCTCCCTCTTTATAAAGAAAGAAAAAGGGTTATACCCCTTAAAACCCAAAAACGACTCGTTTACTCAATTTCGAGCCCTTTTAACTCTAAAATTTCCCCAAAACTCAATTTTGACAATCGAACACTCTTTTTCGACTATCTTGGCCATTCCGAGACTCACTGTGTCGTCGAAATTTCCATCCAAGGTACTTGTCCAAAAATCACTATTCTAACCCATTATAACTTAATGCGGATTTTCTAATCAAAATCTTATCTTTTTGTCGCTTTACTCCACAACGACATATAATTAAAATACTTCGACCTATTTAATCCCAAAAGAAATTACAACACTCATCGAAAATCATCAAATCCTCAAAAATCCCAAAAATCACTATTTTGAGAAATTCTCCAAATGACCAATTTATACTCAATTATGGAATTTAATTGCCTCCAAAAGGACGGGTTGTTACAGTGGGTTGTCATAATCACCTCATAATGTTTTTTAAGAAAAGACTATTTCTGTTATACAATAGGTTACATTCACATGTATGCATACATTAAAAATAGAAATGATAGAAACCTGGAACACTTCTATTGAATTGAAAATAGTAGTCTTAAAGAACGAAACTGTTATGAATCATAATAAAAATAATCGAGACCCATCTCTACGACATGTTTCATAAATATCTTCAGAGATAGTCCTTTTGTAAGAGGATCTACTATGTTATCACTCGTAGTAATGTGATCCACTGACACTCGTTTCTTCAAAACTTCTTCTTTCATTGACAAGTACTTCATCTCAATAAGTTTATCCGTCTTAGTATACATGTCATTTTCAAAAAGCAGATTGTTGAAATATTAACATAGTAAATTTTCAGCGGCTTAGATATTGTCCCCACAATTTCAAGTCCTGAACTAAAATTTTCAAGCCATAATCCATGATTTGTTGCTTCTAAGAAAACTATGAATTCAACCTCCATAATTGATGATGAAATAACACTCTACTTAATAATTTTTCATAGGACGGCAGCAAGGAGGAAGACATAACCTGAAGTTATCTTTCTACTATCAAGTCATCCTCCAAAATCTAAGTCTGAGTATCCGAACAACTCAAGGTAATCAGTATTCCTACATTTGACCATGTTTTCTTTAGTCCCTTATAGGTAGTTCAATACTTTCTTTGCACATTTCTAATGATAATTTCTCAGATTGTTTTGATATCTTCCTAGCATCTTAACGATAAAATTGATATATGATATAGTATTCACATATAATAAGTTCCCTACGAGCGAGGAATAATCTACTCCTTTCATCTTCTCCCTTTCTAATCCACTTTTTATGCATTGCATTAAGCTGAATTTATCCCCTTTATGAAATAAAATGTCGATTGGATTGCAACTTTGCATGATGAACCTTTCTCATAGTTTGTTAATATAAGATTTTTGAGACAGTACCAATGTTCCGCGTGATTTATATTGAGATATCTCTATCCCTATCACGAATGATGCGTCTCCCATATCTTTCATTTCAATGTTTTTCTAGGTTTCACATAATAAACCAACGTCACCGTTAGCAAGTCGTTAACATATCACTAAAAATATGAACTTACTCCCACTAGTATTTTGGTAGATACACAGGTCAACAGTGTTTTGTTTTAGCCCAAAGAGACAATGTTATCATGAAACTTAAGGTACCACTGACGAGAAGCTTATTTTTGACCATATATTGGCTTCACTAATATACAAACCATATAGACTTCATATTCTGAAATCCCATTCACAAAGTTGTTTTTACATCCATTTGGTGCAACTCTAAATCATAACGAGTGATCAATGCCAATATGATTCTTAGAGAATCCTTCTTTGAAACGGGAGATAAAGTATCATTATAATCAATGCCTTCTCATTAATTAAAACATTTGGAAACCAGCATGGGTTTATGTCGCTCAATATTACCTTTTGAGTCGATTTTTTTCTTAAAGACCCATTTACACCCGACTCGTTTTTGTCCTTCTCGTGACTCGACTAACTTCCAAACTTTATTGTCATTCATAGATTTTATTTCCTTAGTCATGGCATCATTCTATTTATTAGAATCATTATTATCCACATCTTGTTCATAAGAAAATGGATCATTAACATACTTATATTAAATTATGCCTCTTGTAAATACAACACATGATCACCAAGGATAGCCAATTTCCTTTCTATTTGAAATTTTCTTAATGGCATTTCCTGTGCTGTTTTTATAATAGGTTTGTTATTAAATCTTGATTATGTGGTTGTTCAGGTGAGTGATCATGCAATTGTTATTCATTGTCGTTGATTAGTTCATTAAGCGACTCAATTACTATGTTAGGAACAACATGTACATTATGAACTCAAGGTATGGGGATTGGTATCTTGACTTCTTGGATGGTTACTTACCTCTATTTTTCACTCCCACTGACTTCTCCATATTCAATGAATTTAGCATTTCCGGATTCTATTATCCTAGTAGTATGATTAGGACACTGTAACAACCCTCGCTTTTGGGAGCCCATTTTGTATTTATTTATTATGTTGAGTAGTTGCATATATATAATGCTGCACGTGGGTAAGTATTGATTTGATGAAATAAGTTAATATTAACAAATAAGTTGCATGTTACCATGTGTGTAAGTAGCTGTTACCATGTGGTGTTCTATTTTGTCATGAAAATTAATATGGCAATTTGAATTAAAATGGAACCGGAACTTAATTTGTCTTATAAATCTCCAAATGATAATTTGGAGGGTGTAGTTAGTTACGGGAGGTGTGAGACAGTCGAAATGTGTACCATATTGTATTTTGGGATTTTGGGCACTTTTGACTGGTTTTGGCATATTGCGTATTAGAACTTAACTATTGCGGTATTTCTACTTAAGGGTTGGAGACTTTTAATCTTAAGCCACGTTTAGTCTTTCCCCAAGTCTTTCATTTCCTCTAAATTGCCCTAAGTGTTGTAGCCCTAGAGTGAGAGAGAGTGAGAGTGGAAGATTGGAGAAGGAGAGGAATCTTGAAAATTGGTGGTTTGATCTTGCTTTCTTCTTCAACCAAGACTGAATTTGAAGCCCAAGGCAAGTTTTCTACTTGCTAATATATAGTTTAAGATGAATAATTAGTATGGGTAGTTATGTATAGTTTTGTGGTATTATAATTGTGGTTTTGGTTGGATTTATTGGTTATCCACATCTTTGATAGAGTTTGTTTGTTGATTAAAGTAGAAAATGTTATTGGGAGCATTTATGATATTTTTGTATCATTAAATGTAGTTGGAAGATTTTGGGTTAGTTATGGATTTTGTATTGGTTGTTGATTTTGGGTTTAGAAGGAAAATAGGAGAGAGAGGTCTAGGTCTGCTATGGCCGGTCGACCGCGTATCTCAGACCGGTCGACCGGGCCTTCGGAAGAGGGCTCACTGCTTTCTTCCCAGGCATGAAATTTAGGGAGCGGTCGACCGCGGTTTCCCACCGGTCGACTGGTCCATCCGAAACGAACCTTGTGCTTTCTTTTAAAAGATAAAATTTGAAGACGCGGTCGACCGCGGTTTCCCACCGGTCGACCGGTCCCCTGTTTTCTTTCCCAAAATTCCCACTTTTGTTTTTAATCCTTTTCTTTCCCTAGGAACTTAGGACTCTTCTTGAATGAAGTAAACCTTGTCTCTTAGAGTCCTAGTTGAGTTGGTTGTCACCCTAGTGTTGAGTGGGTTTCACTTGGGGTTAAGTTCGGGGGAGGGGTTGTTCTAAGTGATGTTAAGGCATCACTTCTCTAGGTGCATCCAAATAATTTGGATGGGAATTGAAGGCCCATACTTGGAGACTTTAGGGGCTTGAAATGAGGCATATGAGACCTTAAGCTCGGGAGCCTAATATGATCCCTTGGAGATTTATTCGAGGCATAACCTAGGATGATGAGATGGTATATCCTAATTGTATTTTCAAACAAACGAAACATGTAAATGTAATAAAAAGGAAAAAAAATCTTTTTTATAGTAAATGATAATTTACTTAAACACACCTCTCTAAATGCTATCATAAGGGAAGCTCGCGCATGAGGTGATGTTCCTTGACTAGTGAATGCAGGGAGACTATAGTCCTCGGCCATATGCGGGTTTATATTATGTATTTTTCTGCGCTAGTGAAGTAATTACGGGTGTGGTTATGACTCACTCGCAGGCACATGGCCACTTCTTGACGTGCGCTAGGTACCCAGGCTGCCTTGTTTGATTGGCCCCTAGAAGATGATAGTCATTTAGGGGCGCGCCCAGTGGGGAAACTCAGAGGGGCGGTCTTAGAATCGTTATATGCATAAGATTGTAACTTTTCTAAACTCAAGTGGGACTTGAGGGATGTATGATTTCCACTAGTAGTATTATGTTAATTACATTCCTGCTAAGGAATGGGAATTGGAATGAAATGAGAAGAAAATAATACTGTAATCCTGTTAAGGAAATTCATCCGGTTTAAAGTGGAAGCTTTTAAATTTACTTTAATTTAGCATCATTTCATTCCCTTGCATAGCTTACTTAGTCATGGATTTTCACTTGTATTTGTATCATTCATGCTACGTTGTTAGATTCTTGTTCTTTTTATTTCCATGATTTAACTGTTCATATCTAGCATGCTTTTTGTTCATCTGTGAACTATATATAAAGTGGGTCCTGACCCGTCCATTTTCTTCTATGCTGTGCTTGTTATTGTATCCTCTCAGGTGCTCCTCCGCAAGGACGCCTGTGTTGACATTCCTACTCTTTTGGCTTTTAAGGAGCTGTATGAAATTGCGGATATTACAGGATGTTTTGTTAGACGCCGTCCTTCTTTTGACATCTAGTTATGATCGGGTCTATCACTCGGGCGAGTAGCCAAAACCTGTAATTGTATAATGATTGTAAAGCATAATATCTAACTGTTGTGATTACTTTTGTGTAGCTGTGAACCGACAGCATATTCGGTTCTCCTCTTTGTATATGGTGGTTTTAAATGTATATTATTTATGTTTCTTTGAATTCCACTATGGTTCTAAATTGGGTTGTTTAAATTGTTTTTCTTAACTTTTAAATTGCATAAATTGTTTTGGCAACCCGTTCTCTGAACTATTGGGTGGTTTTCTCGGTTACTCTTACTATTTGTGGTGCTGAGAATGATTTTCGTCCATGATTACCGCATATGTCGGAGTATCGGGCTGGCCACCCCTTATTTCGGAGTGCGGGTTGTCACAGATGGTATCAGAGCACTGGGTTCTAGAGTACTAGGATCTATGTGGACTTGTCACGATCTACCGTAGCGTTCTTTGATATAGAGCCTAATGATAAGATTGCGTTGTTGCTATTATTGCGATCTTCTGTGAAATAGATTGTTGTGAATTGTATTCTAACACTATTGTCCCTTCATCGCAGATGCCGCCTAAGAGAGGTCGCCCTGCGAGATGCAATAGAGTCGTGGAAGAGGATGTTGGTCCTCCACCGCCCCAAGGAACTTTTAATGCTGCGGACGTAGCCAATATCGTGGCTCATGCAGTTAATGCCGCCATGACCGCAATAACTCAACAGATGCCAACAGCTCAACAACGGGCACAGGATGCTCAAGCACCTACGGGACCCTCTCCATGGGAAAGAGTAAGGGAGTCCTTTTTAAAGGGCCATCCCCCGGAGTTTGATGGAGGTTCTGACGTTGTTCGAGCAAATCAATGGAAGAAGGATATGCAACACCATTTACGAATGGTGGACTGTAGTGAGGAGAAGAAGCAAGTCCTTGCTACTTTCAAGTTGGTTGGGGCAGCATTACATTGGTGGGAGTCGATGACTACGCCGGAACAGAGGAATACTATGTCCATTACTGATTTCTGGGTCTTGTACAACCGAAAATATTTTCCTCCCGCGATTCAGAGGGAGATGAGGAGGAAACTTCAAGATCTAGTCCAGGGAGATCGATCAGTTGCCGAATATGAGGAGGAGTTTACCCGGCTATCTAGTTTTGTGCCGGAAGAGGTGACTCCGGAGGAAAGAAAAGTCTCGAAATTCATGGGAGGCCTAAACTGGAGAATCCGGCAGCATTTGCTGGGTAATCCGGCTTTACAAACTTTTGGTGAAGTGATGAATGTTGCATTGCTTCATTGTCAGGAGCATCGGCTGTTTATTCAGAATAGCAAGAAAGCTTCAGGAGTTGGGCAAGTAGGGAAGTCCGGGGTGAGTGGGAATGGAGGAGGAGGCTTTCCTTCGTCCCAACCAGTGGGCAATAAGCAACGAGAAAGGGATCCCCAGCAAGGGGATGGGTCGAAAAGGCAGCGTTCTGGAGGGTTTAATGTTAGTGGGAATGCTAACAGGCAAGGTCAGGGTGTCGTACCACAGCAAGCGGGTCGAGGTAGCCAGGGAGGTAGGGGCCAACCGGGCCAAGGTTTTGGGAAGTTCAGAAATAACAGAGGTCGAGGTCAGGAGAATATGGTGGGGAAATGTTTCCAATGTGGAGAAGCGGGTCACTTTAAGAGAGATTGTCCTCAGGTGATTGGGGGACAACCTCCACGAGTTTTCAGCAGCCTTATGTGCAGTTCCCTCCATAAGCACCGAATCCAATTGTCCCTCTACAGCAGGGCCAACTATAGTATGGGAGAGTCTACCACATTCAGGATGCTATGCTTCCTCCTATTCAGCCAGCGCCGCCAACTATAGAGGGTAAGTTCCTTATTCAGGGACACATGGGTCGCGTTCTGTTTGATACGGGTGCGACGCATTCTTTTATTTCCAGAAGTTTTGCTCAGTCCACAGAGTTGATAAAATCTGCGGAAAGTACCTTTTCTAGTGTGGAGTCCTCTATGGGTGACGGTTCCCTTATTTTCTTTGTTTGTAAACATATAGGGATCACTCTTGGTAATTTGTGTTTTGAGGCCGACTTACTTGTCCTAGACATGGTCGGGTATGATGTTATTTTGGGCATGGATTGGCTTGTTAAGTATCATGCTATAGTAAATTGCTACGGGAAGAGTATAGTCTTCGCCGTTCCGGGACAAGATATGTTCCTGGTGGTTATGCCTCGTTTGGAGGGAGATTCTGGTACTTATTTATATTGCATTGCGGATGAGAATTCTCGGGATGTAGTTGTTCCCTTAGATTCTATTCCTGTTGTTCGAGATTTTGAGGACGTTTTCCGGGAGATACCGGGTCTGCCTCCTAGTAGAGAGATTGAGTTTGTTATTGACTTAACGCCGGGAATTCGACCGATTGCGCGAACTCCTTAACGAATGTCTCCTGTGGAAATGAGGGAGCTAAGAGATCAGATTCAGTAGTTGTTGGAACAGGGGTTTATCAGGCGTAGCACATCGCCGTGGGGTGCTCCTGTGTTATTCGTGAAGAAAAGAGATGGTTCTCTCCGGTTGTGTGTTGGCTATAGAGAGTTGAATAAGGTTACCATCCGGAACAAATACCCTTTACCTCGCATAGATGATTTATTTGATCAGCTCAGGGGAGCGACCTACTTCTCTAAGATAGATTTGAGAACGGGGTATCATCAGTTGAGGATACGGGAGCAAGATGTATCCAAGACTGCTTTTCTGACGAGGTACGGGTCTTATGAGTTTTTGGTTATGCCTTTTGGGCTAACCAATGCCCCTGCAGTATTCATGGATCTTATGAATAGGGTGTTTCGGGACTTCCTGGACCAATTTGTTATCGTATTTATTGATGACATTCTTGTGTATTCTCAAACGGAAAATGACCATGCTACTCACTTGGGGTTGGTCCTACAAAGGTTGAGGGATCACCAATTGTACGCTAAGTTTGAGAAGTGTGGTTTTTGGTTGCGGGAAGTGCAATTTTTGGGGCACGTCGTGACATCACAAGGTATATTGGTGGACCCAAGTAAAGTTGTTGCGGTGAGGGAGTGGGGTCAGCCCACGACGCCTACCGAGATACGCAGTTTTCTGGGTTTGGCGGGCTATTACCGCCGATTTATTAAGGGGTTTTCTAAGATTGCTAGTCCTTTGATAAATTTAACCCGGAAGGGGGTTAGATTTGTGTGGGATGACGCCTGTCAAGCTGCGTTCGATGAGCTTAAAGATAGATTGACTTCGGCTCCAGTCCTCGCTTTACCCAAGCCAGGGTTGGAATATTTAGTCTTCACCGATGCATCTCTACAAGGTTTGGGAGGTGTGCTTCAGCAGGAGCGGCAAGCTATTGCATATGCTTATAGAAAACTCAAGCCTCATGAAAGAAATTATCCGGTGCATGATTTGGAATTAGCCGTCGTTGTCTTTGCCTTAAAGATTTGGAGGCACTATCTTCTCGGGGAGAAGTTTAGTCTTTTCACGGACCATAAGTCGTTGCAATATTTATTTTCTCAGAAAGATCTGAATATGCGACAACAAAGATGGTTGGAGTTCGTGAAAGATTACCAATTTGATATTCACTATCATCCGGGCAAGGCGAACGTAGTGGCAGATGCCCTGAGTAGGAGACCCGAGGGAGAATTAGGTGATGTGTGGAAAGTTAAATGGAAGGAACTTAGTCATGAGGATGCGGCTGCTAGGGCATTTATGTCCGTTATAACCGTTACTCCGACGATTGTGGCAAGGGTAGTGGAAGCCCAAGGCAGAGATAAAGAGTGTCAAGACCACATTCGCCAGTTATTGACTGGGGGAGCGGAGTCCTACTCGGTAAGCTCTGAGGGTGGATTGCGCTTTCATGGAAGGCTTATTGTTTCGGAGGATGGAGATTTGCGATGGGCTGTGATGGCGGAATCTCAAGGCTCTAAATTTTCGGTACATCCGGGAAATGATAAAATGTATCAAGATATGCGCCGTCAATATTGGTGGCCGGGTATGAAACGAGACATTTCAGATTTTGTGTCTCGATGCACTACTTGTCAGTTAGTTAAAGTTGATCATTAGCTACCGGCAGGTCTGTTGCAACCGTTAGAAATTCCTGTTTGGAAATGGGAGAGCATTTCAATGGATTTTATAACCGGTTTGCCAACATCACAAAAGGGTCACGATTCTATTTGGGTTATCTTGGATCGCTTGACAAAGTCGGCGCACTTCCTTCCCGTCCGTACTGATTATAATACCGCTCGTTACGCTCGATTGTTCATTGAAGAGGTTGTTAGATTGCATGGGGTGCCGTTGAATATTGTTTTCGACAGAGATAAGATCTGTGTTTCCCATTTTTGGCAAAGCTTCCAAGAGGACATGGGAACCGAGTTGAAATTAAGTACTTCTTATCATCCTCAAACAGATGGACAGACCGAAAGGGTTAACCAAATGTTGGAGGATATGCTCCGTATGTGCATACTTGATTTCAAGGGTAGTTGGGAACAATATCTCCCTTTGGTTGAATTTGCTTATAATAATTCATACCAGTTCACTATTGGGATGGCGCCCTATGAAGCCTTGTATGGTAGGCCTTGTAGATCCCCCACGTGTTGGTTAGAAGTGGGAGATAACAAGTTTCTTGGACCTGAAATGATTCGGGATACTTCTTCAAAGATCGAGCTTATTCGAGATCGTATTCGGGTAGCCCAAGATAGACAAAAGAGCTATGCTGATACGGGGAGAAGGCATGTGGAGTTAGAAGTTGGAGACCAAGTATTGGTGCGGGTGTCGCCTATGAAAGGCGTTAAGCGTTTCGGGAAGAAGGGGAAGCTTGCACCACGTTACGTTGGGCCTTTTCCTGTACTTGCTAAAGTAGGCCCCGTGGCGTATCAAATTTCCCTACCGGAGCCTTTGCAGCAGATTCACAATGTTTTCCACATCTCCTCTTTGAAGAAGTATAAGAGGTGTGATGGTGCCCTTTGGCACATTCCTTTTGAGGATATAGAGTTACAACCCGATATTTCTTATGAAGAGCAACCCGTGGCCATTTTGGAGCATGGGGAACGTAGATTGAGATCTCGTGTGGTGCCCTTGGTTAGAGTACAATGGAGTCATCACAGTGTCGATGAATCTACTTGGGAGCGTGAGGATGATATGCGGGAAAAATATCCGCATCTTTTTATCCAAGGTACGCTTGAATTTTGGGGGCAAAATTTCCTCATTAGGGGGGGAGTATGTAACAACCCTCGCTTTTGGGAGCCCATTTTGTATTTATTTATTATGTTGATTAGTTGCATATATATAATGCTGCACGTGGGTAAGTATTGATTTGATGAAATAAGTTAATATTTACAAATAAGTTGCATGTTACCATGTGTGTAAGTAGCTGTTACCATGTGGTGTTCTATTTTGTCATGAAAATTAATATGGCAATTTGAATTAAAATGGAACCGGAACTTAATTTGGCTTATAAATCTCCAAATGATAATTTGGAGGGTGTAGTTAGTTACGGGAGGTGCGAGACAGTCAAAATGTGTACCATATTGTATTTTGGGATTTTGGGCACTTTTGACTGGTTTTGACATATTGCGTATTAGAACTTAACTATTGCGGTATTTCTACTTAAGGGTTGGAGACTTTTAATCTTAAGCCACGTTTAGCCTTTCCCCAAGTCTTTCATTTCCTCTTAATTGCCCCAAGTGTTGTAGCCCTAGAGTGAGAGAGAGTGAGAGTGGAAGATTGGAGAAGGAGAGGAATCTTGAAGATTGGTGGTTTGATCTTGCTTTCTTCTTCAACCAAGACTGAATTTGAAGCCCAAGGCAAGTTTTCTACTTGCTAATATATAGTTTAAGATGAATAATTAGTATGGGTAGTTATGTATAGTTTTGTGGTATTATAATTGTGGTTTTGGTTGGATTTATTGGTTATCCACATCTTTGATAGAGTTTGTTTGTTGATTAAAGTAGAAAATGTTGTTGGGAGCATTTATGATCTTTTTGTATCATTAAATGTAGTTGGAAGATTTTGGGTTAGTTATGGATTTTGTATTGGTTGTTGATTTTGGGTTTAGAAGGAAAATAGGAGAGAGAGGTCTAGGTCTGCTATGGCCGGTCGACCGCGTATCTCAGACCGGTCCACCGGGCCTTCAGAAAAGGGCTCGCTGCTTTATTCCCAGGCATGAAATTTAGGGAGCGATCGACCGCGGTTACCCACCGGTCGACTGGTCCATCCGAAATGAACCTTGTGCTTTCTTTTAAAAGATAAAATTTGAAGACGCGGTCGACCGCGGTTTCCCACCGGTCGACTGGTCCCCTGTTTTCTTTCCCAAAATTCCCACTTTTGTTTTTAATCCTTTTCTTTCCCCAGGAACTTAGGACTCTTCTTGAATGAAGTAAACCTTGGCTCTTAGAGTCCTAGTTGAGTTGGTTGTCACCCTAGTGTTGAGTGGGTTTCACTTGGGGTTAAGTCCGGGGGAGGGGTTGTTCTAAGTGATGTTAAGGCATCACTTCTCTAGGTGCATCCAAATAATTTAGATGGGAATTGAAGGCCCATACTTGGAGACTTTAGGGGCTTGAAATGAGGCATATGAGACCTTAAGCTCGGGGGCCTAATATGATCCCTTGGAGATTTATTCGAGGCATAACCTAGGATGATGAGATGGTATATCCTAATTGTAGTTTCAAACAAACGAAACATGTAAATGTAATAAAAAGGAAAAAAAATGGTTTTTATAGTAAATGATAATTTACTTAAACACACCTCTCTAAATGCTATCATAAGGGAAGCTCGCGCATGAGGTGATGTTCCTTGACTAGTGAATGCAGGGAGACTATAGTCCTCGGCCATATGCGGGTTTATATTATGTATTTTTCTGCGCTAGTGAAGTAATTACGGGTGTGGTTATGACTCACTCGCAGGCACATGGCCACTTCCCGGCATGCGCTAGGTACCCAGGCTGCCTTGTTTGATGGGCCCCTGGAAGATGATAGTCATTTAGGGGCGCGCCCAGTGGGGAAACTCGGAGGGGCGGTCTTAGAATCGTTATATGCATAAGATTGTAAATTTTCTAAAATCAAGTGGGACTTGAGGGATGTATGATTTCCACTAGTAGTATTATGTTAATTACATTCCTGCTAAGGAATGGGAATTGGAATGAAATGAGAAGAAAATAATACTGGAATCCTGTTAAGGAAATTCATCCGGTTTAAAGTGGAAATTAGAGAGTGGAAGCTTTTAAATTTACTTTAATTTAGCATCATTTCATTCTCTTGCATTGCTTACTTAGTCATGGCTTTTCACTTGTATTTGTATCATTCATGCTAGGTTGTTAGATTCATGTTCTTTTTATTTCCATGATTTAAGTGTTCATATCTAGCATGCTTTTTGTTCATCTGGGAACTATATATAAGACGGGTCCTGACCCGTCCATTTTCTTCAATGTTGTGCTTGTTATTGTATCCGCTCAGGTGCTCCTCCGCAAGGACGCCCGTGTTGACATTCCTACTCTTTTGGCTTTTAAGGAGCTGTATGAAATTGCGGATATTACAGGATGTTTTGTTAGACGCCGTCCTTCTTTTGACATCTAGTTATGATCGGGTCTATCACTCGGGCGAGTGGCCAAAACCTGTAATTGTATAATGATTGTAAAGCATAATATCTACCTGTTGTGATTACTTTTGTGTAGCTGTGAACCGACAGCATATTCGGTTCTCCTCTTTGTATATGGTGGTTTTAAATGTATATTATTTATGTTTCTTTGAATTCCACTATGGTTCTAAAATGGGTTGTTTAAATTGTTTTTCTTAACTTTTAAATTGCATAAATTGTTTTGGCAACCCGTTCTCTGAACTATTGGGTGGTTTTCTCGGTTACTCTTACTATTTGTGGTGCTGAGAATGATTTCCGTCCATGATTACCGCATATGTCGGAGTATCGGGCTGGCCATCCCTTATTTCGGAGTGCGGGTTGTCACAGACACTTTTTTGGATACCCAATAAAATGAAAACTTATTGTCCTAGGATCTAAGTTCTTTTCTTGTTTGCTATAAATTCTAGATTTCATTGGGCAACCCCAAATACGTAAATGCCTTAAAATGAGTTCCCATCCTTTCCACAGTTCAAATGGGGTCTTTGAAACTAACATACTAGGTACCCGATTTAAGATGTGCATAGCGGTTAGAAGAGCATGTGTCCATAAAAATATAAGTAATTTAGTCCAACTTATGATACTTCTAACTATTTATATAAGGCTCCTTTCATCTAAACCATTATGTCGGGGTGATCCCTGCATTGTGTATTGGGCACATATACCTAACTTCTCTAAGAGTTTAGAAAAAGGGTTAGGGTGCTGTCCCAAATCATCATATATTCTATTTAATTCACTATTTATTTGAGACCTAATAATTTTTTACCTTTTTACCTAATTGTCTTTCAACCTCAGTTATCTATATTTCAAAATCATTTACGGATTGAGATTAATCATTCAATAAGTATAATGTTAAAATTCCTAAAAACTCATTGATAAAGGTAATAAAAAAAATTCTCAACCAATAGATGGAACATGAAAAAGTCCACATATGTTGATATGGGGTATCTCAAGTGTTGGGTTTTTCTTGTGGCTCCTTTCTCTATGTGTTTGGCTGGTTTGCCTTTAACACAATCCACACACACAACATAACCAACTCAATATAGTTTATGGAGAATCCAATCTTTAATAATCCTTTGAATTATTTTCCTTCATATGTGCCTAAGCATTTAGGCCTAAATAATCTAATTTTTTATTATTTGATTCACGTTTCATCCCAATATTAAGATGCAAGGATGTTAGCAATTCAGACATTATTTTTTGAAGATTAAATTGATACAAAACATCCGTCATAAATCCCAAACCAACATGGGAAGAATTTTTAATTAAATTAAAACTATTATTTTTTAATACAACTATAAATCCTCTAAAAGTGAGTTTATATAAAGAAACCAAAATTCTAAAAATTGAAGGAACGTAAAGACTCTCTTGAAAATGTAAACAAAAAACATAATTTAAAATGAAACAAAATACTCTTATAGCTTCTATCTTATCCCTCGCTCGATTGCCCATGTAAAGAAATGGATCATTTTGGTTTGTTCTGTAGGTTAAAAGGAATCCCGACATCGAATTAGAAACATGACACATATAACCATAATTAATCTACCTAGTATTATAAGTAACATTGATAAGGCTTTATTCATAACATAGAAAAACCATAGGCTTACCCTTTTTCTCAAACCAAGCCTTGCATTTTTTATAATCTTTCTTGAAATGACCTATATTTTTATAGAAGTGACGCTTGTAATTTTTCCCTTCTTAATAGCGGATATTGACGGTTCTCCTAGATGAGATGGTTCAGGATCATGCTTAATTCCCTTTCTAGTTTTCTTTTTATCAAACTCCTCTAACCATAAAGTTAGCAACCTGTCATTTAGACACGTTACCATTATGTTGCTTCATCATTCCTTCTTCCTATACTAACATGCTTTTGCAGTTCATTTATAGTCCACCTATCTTTTATAGTGTTATAATTAATCTGAAATGTCCCACACTCAGGAGGTAAGGAGTTTAGGACAAATTGGACAAGAAATGAATCATCCATAATCAAGACTAAAACTTTACGCTTAGCGTCCAGATTAATCATTTTGCTTATGCGTCCATTCATGGTTCGAGTACCATCAAACCGCATAGTGGTGTGATCATCCACTAATTTCCCAACTAGGGACTTATCAACAGTGCGAAAGCGTTCTTTTAAGTTGTTCAAGTATTTTTTTGCATTCATTGTTTCAGGTAGGGATGTCCTAATGTTTGCAGCAAGGCACATTTTTAAGAACATAAGGGAAAGTCTATTGGTTCTGGACCATGCCTCATGAATGACTATCTTGTCCTCGCTATTATTTTCAGTGATAGCAACGGGTTACTCAATAAGGATAACCATATCAAGGTTAAAAAGACCCATACCTAACTCGACTTTCTCACTCCATTCTGAAAAGTTGCTTCAATGAAATTTTTGATACTTAGAAGCATGCGAATAAAGGTTAAGAGGAACTGCAATAATTTAACAATGTTCACGAATTAATAATATACTAACATCAGAATAATTTTAAAAGGGGTTGAATATTGAATTGTTGACTTAAATATAATTTGGTAGATCGTTTAAATAATTTCAATAATATGGCATATGTATTTCACATTACATAATATTTATATTACAAAAATACTACCCATTTATTTTCAATAATCATGGTTCCATAGTTGTGGCATCTGTGTTTGTTGTCTCATAATTTCATAAACATGATTACATTGACTTTCAACAATTCAATATTCTCACAAATTCTAATGTTAATAAATCTAAATTACAGCTTGTGCTAAGCTTCATCTAATTTTGTAACGAACATCATTGAAATAACAAAATGACTATGGTAAAATATTCTCACATATAAATCTCATCTTGTGTTTAACCTTTGATTCTAGCTAAATGAATATTCACTTATTACTCTTAAATAATACATTTAATATTCATTTCTATCAAATATAATCTATATTTTCTAATAAACACAGTCGTATATGAACATTAAACTAAGTACCTCAAGACATAACTGCCCATATCATACTTGATTTTTGCCAAAAATGACAAAATTGAGTTATCACCATATAATTGAAGTAAATCTTTCTAGAAACTCAAGCCATTCATGAAGTATTGATTGTTGGGATGTTTCAGGATGACCCACAAGGTTTCAGACCAATCAGATACTAAAACTTTTAAAAACACTATTCAGTGCGGAAAAAATCACAAAAAACATATTTTTGGCGTAATTGACTTTTTTTATTCGAATAATATCAAAATAGTTGTGTACTCATATTATAATCATCTTTAGGGTTTTTTCATGTCACATAGGAGACATAAACATTATGAAACATTAATGAGACATATTAGAGTTCCTAAACATGATGAAAGAGTTTTGAAAAATTATTTTTCTATTTAACTATTTTTTTTGTTTTGGGCATAATATTTTTCTGATTTTTTGAATCATACAGAAATCATTCTTATTACAAGCATTATTTCAAATAAAAATCTCAAGATTACTGTTTTGATTCTAGAATGATAATACAAAACAAAATTACGACTTAATTTCAAGAATTTCAATTTTCATACACTTATACATTAAATGCTTAAAAATGAAATATGAAGAAAACATCTTGGCCCATTACATAAGCATGAAAGTTGATAATGTTTTTCCTCACTTTAAAGCTCCAGAATTGCTCCAAAATCACTCCTCAATGCTCCAAAATTATAAAGGAAAAACTGTTTTTTTTAGGTTTTCGTATTTTCTCCTTCTATCCAATATAATTGTATCTTAAAGTAAGCTATTGATAGAATTATCCTACTGATTACAATATTGGTTAAGGAGGGCCAAAATGTCCCTTGTCCCACAACCCCACTTCCCATCAAAGTGGGTCAAAAATAATGGAAGAACTAGCCACTAACGCACTAACATTTGACTTTCCAACCTCCACTAATTCAAATTAATTTTTGAGTTATTAAGGAACATAATAAGTGGGATATTAATTAATTCTAAAATTACCTATTTCCTAACTAATAAATTAATTTACAACATATGTGTGTGTGATGCATGTATACATTATATATACAAGCCGTGTGCATGAACAGTGTGCATGTGTGTGTACGTGGCTATATATATACATATACATACACACACACACACACACACACACACACACACACACACACACACACACACACACAATAGTGTGGGTGTGTTATATATCTTATTATATATACGCATGTAGTTATTTTCTAAGAATCCTTCAAATACCAAATCCTACATTCTTAGGCCAACTCCAATGATTCTTTCTACGAATAGTATATTCCATACTAGAAATAAAAATTTGAGAAAAACTCCTTCAAAACCTATTTCTATTTATTAGCGGATATGATGTGGAGGTAAGTAATCAAGAAAAATTTCCAGTACCATTTCTAGATGTATTAATGTATTTATAGTTTTTCCATATGACATGGAGCAATCAAAGACCCACGATTAGTTTTTCCATTAGTTCAAAGCCGATAATTTTCTTTCCAGATTTTTATAGAATCTCACTACTCGAGATGTAAATTGATTTCATTTCTACATATATTTTGGAATTATTCTAGCTAGATAGGAAACTCTGTTTAACCACGTGATATAATGGTTTTTCATTGGAGAAGGCCTTAGCTTCTTTGACTTTTACAAACAAATCAACACACGTGTTAAAACTCTAAAAACTCTAAAGCACTGATATAGTTTTCAAACTTACCTCAAACTTGCTAACCCATTTGTTCTTTTTAAACTTATGTAGAGATTTCCCTCCCATTTTCGTGAACAACATAACCTTGTTCTTGATAACAAAAAATCAAACAAAATCCTCTAACTTCTAACTATATATCATGCACGATTCTTCCTCATACAGTACATATATGAAATCATAGGAATGAATGTAGTTATTTTACTTCTTTTTTTTATTTTTTAAATCATTATAGTTTTTTAAAAAAATTTGCAAGATAACATGATGTGAGAAAATGTCTTTATTCTTCAATTATCTTTAATTAGTTGACCCATCCCTTTATTATAGTTTTTGTTGTGCTTTGTGCATCAAACCGTGTGTAATGGAACAAAATCGGTCTACCCAATAATAGTCCTCAAAACGGAATTTTGACTCTCCACCGTACTATGTAGATGAGAGGATGCACACCTCTTCAGACCGTAGGAGGGAAGGTAGTTTTTTTACTTCCTCTTTTTTTGTAATATTAATATAGTGTTTTTAATTGTTTTTCAACAATGTTTTTTTCCAGTCACCTAAGATTGTTCACTGTTATAATATATGAGATGAGGGACATCGGTTCAGACCATAGGAGGGAATGTAGTTTTTTTATTTCCTTTTATTGTTAGATTAATATTTTTTTTTCTTTGCAATGTTTTTTTAATCACATGAGACAGTTCAGTGTAATAATATATGAGATGATACAAATATGTTCAAACCGTAGGATGGAATGCAGTTTTTTTCCTTCCTCTTTTTTGTTGGATTAATTTAAGTTTTTTAAGTTTTTCTGCATATTTTTTAATCACATAAGACTGTTCAGTATTATAATATATGAGATGATGCACATTTGTTTAGAGGAGGGAATACAACTTTTTTACTTCCTATTTTTTGTTAAATTAATATAATTTTTTATGTTTTTCTGCAATTTTTTTAATCACATATGACCGTTCAGTGTTATTTTACACACACACGCATATATACACACACACACACACACACGTATATATATATATATATATATATATATATATATATATATATATATATATATATATATATATATATATATATATATATAACAGCTGATGTATAATTTGCTCGAGGCATGGCCAAGCTGTGCATAAAACAAACTATAGTTTGCAAGTCTTAGTCATGAAAAAACATGGATTTGTGAGTAGAACCCATCAACTTATTCGGGAAAAAAAGGCAAGGAAAATGCAAAAAATGACTTAATCAACAATGCCAACAACCATAATAATTACCTTTTAGAATTTGTTGTAAACTTATATAAGTTTTTCTGATAATTTATATAAAGGGTGGCAGACTCACTTATAGGTTCACAACGTAAATGTGTAATTTTGAAAAAATATTAAAAAATAATTTTTTGTTGATTTATTTTGTATCTATTTTAAACATTTCAGCGTGCCCAGAAGAAAAATTAATGAAAATATATATTTTTTTAAAACTATTTTTTAATAAAATGGTTAATGTTTGACAGTTTTTATATAAAGTTAGGTAGATTCACTTATGGGCCCACAAGGTAGGAGTTTTTTTTTCTAAATATTAAAAAAAATTGTGTTGATTTATTTTGTGTTTATTTTTAACACTTCAGGTTACACATAAAAATAATCATTTTATGATTTTTTTAATTATAAAATTGATTATATTTTTACGTAGCGAAATGATCAATATGAGTTGATTATTTGTTCACTACCTTAAAAAATGTTAAAATTTAATACTTTGGATTCAGTAAATTTATATAAACATTTCTTTTATATCTTTTTTTCTCTACACATGAGTAATATTCTTCTCGATTGCATTATACCTCCCATATTTCGTTTCCTCTCTCTCGACTTTGGTAAGTTACTATCTTTACAAATATATGCAAATAAAGATTCTATCGCTTATACTGTTTGGCTATATGGATTAGAAATGTCATGCTTGCAAAAAAGAGTTGCGCTATTCGAACTATTGTCTTTGGTTTTGTTCATTAGAATTTCCACCCACCTATTTTGTTTTCATTTGTGGTTTATGAGAATTTATTGAATGTAGTGAGTTGTTTTTATGTTTCCAAATTTTGTTAGATTTTAGAAATTTTTAATTTTAAAATATACATGTGTCACTTTTCTATAACAACAAAACCCATAACTTAGCCGCCACAATTTATGGATTATTTTGAACATCTCTAAAATATTAAATTAACCACCTAAGATACTCAACCCTTTATAATGTTTAAAATTTCTAACTAAAGGCACAATGATTTTAGGTTACCCATAAAAAAATCAACTCACATTGATATTTTTTGCTATTTTTAAAAATTGGTCAATATTTGAAATTTTTATAATTGCTAAGGTGGACTCACTTATAGGTCAACAATGTAGGCGTTAATTTTTGAAAAAAAAATTTAAAATAACTTTTTTGTTCATTTATTTTGTGTGTATTTTATACATTTCAGGGTGCCCACTAGAAAAATCAATTCAAAATATATATATTTTTATAGCTATTTAAAAAAGGTCAACGGTTGACTCTTTTAATAAAGAGTTCGGGAGACTCACGTATGGGTCCACAACGTAGGGGTTTATTTTTTTTAAATATATTAAAAAAAAATTGTTGACTTATTTTGTGTTTGTTTTTAACGTTTTATGTTACAAACAATAGTAATCAATTTAAAATAATTTCTTCATATAAAATAAAATTGGTCAATGTTTGACAATTTTTGTAATTGTTATAAAAACTACTAGACATTGGACATTTTTTTAAAATATCAAAATTATCAATATGAGTTGATTTTTTTTGGATACCCTAAAAAATATTTTTAATACTTTTGATTCGATAAATTTTTGTACACATTTCTCTTATATCTTTTTTTTCTTCTACGGAGGAGTAATATTTTTTTCCATTGCATTATACCTCCAATATATCGTTTCCTCTCTCTCCACTTTGGTATATGACTCTCTTTACAAATACATATAGACAAAGACTGTATCTCTTATAATGTTTGACTATATGGATTATAACCGTCATGCTTTCAAAAAATAGTTGCTCTATTCAAGCCAATATCTTCGATTTTGTACATTAGAATTTTCACCCACCTATTTTATTTTCATTTTTGCATTATGAAAATTTTTAGAATGTAGTGAGTTGTTTCCATGTCTCTAGCATCGAGTTCCAAATTTTGATAGATTTTAGGATTTTTTTAATTTTAAAATACAAACATGTCACTTTCCTATACCAACAAAACCCATGACATACACCTAACGATTTTGGGACATTTTAACATATCTCTAAATTTTAAAATTAACAAACTGTGACACCCCGCTTAAAATAATAACGGGTGGCCAACCCTATACTAAAATAAATTAGGAATCTCAAGTGGATCATTCTCAGCATCTATTGTCGATACTAAAATAAATATAGCTAACTACCCAATACTATAATAAGCGGATGCGAAAATTTTAAATCATACAATGAATCAACATACCAACCACATAGTAACTACTAAACATGATAAAATGTACACACATACCACGATAAAAGGAAGTTCTCATATAAAACATAATAAGTACAACAAAAGGAAATATACCCGAATATGTTGTCGGGTCACAAACAATACAACATCCTGAGGAGAGAAATATAAAAGTGATACAGATATAACCCTTGGGTATAAACCTGATATACAAAATGAATCCTTAACTAGATTTACAAAAGATAAGATGCGACTATAACAAAATCCCGTAACAGTATGCATCTGCTATAACTTTGAGGACACTAGATAGAAAAGCATCACTGGCGTCCTTGCGGTGGGACACCTATATTATATATTGTATATATATATATATATATATATATATAACAAGAGAGAAATATAAACGGGTCAGAGCCCGAGTTGTGAAAATATTTTAGCAAGTGCATTAAAATGCATAATAATTTTAAATGAACAATTTCATGATTTAAGTGGAGTCGCACTCTCGTGGAATCAAAACTCACCCCTCGACTAAAGTACACAGCTAAACGTATGCACCTGAACCTTAATTAAACTACCCGACACATTCTAGGGACAGTTCAATCTTAATCTACGCATAATCTACACCCGCGCAACCAACTATCTCAAGTATAACCCAAACTCTTCTCCTTCTATCATATCCAAAGTTTACGCCCGAACTTATATATTAATGTATATATATATGTACACATATATATTTCTAGAGTTCATCGGTTCTGATTATTAGATTAGACAAGTTATTAGCATCAAAATAGTCACATATCATCTTTATGTACTTATAAAGTAATGTTTCACCATAACGCATAACCCTAGTACCAAGAACTAAACTTCTCCCCACTCCCAACATTTCACTACGTTTCGTGCGTGAGGCATTTCACTACGTTTAATATATATATATATATATATATATATATATATATATATATATATATATATATATATATATATACTATCTCACGTCCATATATATAAAAGTAATGAATTCTTCTATATGTATATGACTCTCATTATACTAACCGATGCTATAACGTATACTTTCCCAATTCATTTCATAATACGATCCCTAACTGAAACTTACTCATCCATCACACCTATGATATGAATAGTCTCCCAATTTGATCAACATTACGGATACTATCTCATAACCGAATGTATATAACAATCATCATTCGCACACCATCTATATCTGTATGCACACCGATATACAATAATTATCCCGTTTATAAGTACGCACAAAACGATTGGTCGGTTATCCACAAGCATAATCCCTATTCATTTTACGATCCCATCATGCATTGAAGTATTTATCATTAATCGCACATAGATATATAATGACTATCCCGACTATAAGTATAAACACAACTTATTCTAGTCGAAAAAAATTAAATCATTCTCAATTTAGATTACGTATCAATGGATCATATGAACCCCTAACATTTCACATTCATGATTAAATCCATATGTTTAACGTCACTAAGGATACACGACCATTCTCTCGTTGGTCCCCAACCATATCTAAATAAAGAAATCCCATCGCTAGGAGGATTCAATACAAAAGTTAGCATAACAACTCCAAGTCATACATTCACAACCACCTCGATGAGCCCCCAACGTCACATCATATAATAACTTACATCTAATCTCCAAATATGATTACCATCACTAATATGATTCCCCATTAAATCAAGGCGACAAATCCAATTTATACCTTCCCTAATAACTCGATGCGTTCCCAATATCACCTCATATAAGAAACTCCTAACAAATCTCCATAACGTGTTTATCGCATCATATAATAATGTTACAAATCGATAAACCCATTCGAAACAGAGAAAACTCACTCTAGAAAAACATCGCAAAACAACCCTGTTTTCTAATAGATTCGGCCCAGCCCGAATTCATTCGGTCCTAAAAGAGAATTGATTCGCCCCTTAAGAGAATCGATTCGCCCCTTAAGAGAATCGATTCGGTCCAAAGGACATGTAAGTCTATCTTAGGAAGAATTGATTCATTTTGGATCCGAATTGATTCGGTCACACAGGACTGTAAGTCTGCAACATTGTGAATCGATTCGCAATGGGGGAGAATCGATTCAGTCTGTTCAGCAAGCTACGAATGGCTTATTTTCTCCAAAACCCAAATTTTCAAAACTCAATTATATTATCTTCCAACCCTCAATATTCAACCCAATCATGTTTCTAAAATCAAAGCTCATAATATATATCAACCCAACTAATTATACAACCTCAAATCCATGTACGCACCTCAAATGCAAGATTTAACCAAAAATCTAAGTTTTTGACATATTAACCCGAAATACATATTTTTATCCACAAATCATGAAATAAATTACACACGGATTATTTAGCAAGTTTAATCACTTGCCTCAAAGTTTTAGAGGTTAAATCTTCCTCGAAATCATGGATTGGTCGAAGTCTCCAAGCTTTTCTCATCTTTCTCTTCTTCCTTTCATCTTCTCTCTCTCTCTCTATCTTGGGCTTTCTCAATCTCATAAATGATATTGTTATCTCACGTGGGCTTTATCGGCCTTAGCTCCAAAATACCAAACTTTAAATGATAATACACACTTTAAATGACTCGTTTACTCCAATTCGAGTCAAACTAACTTAAAATATTTCAGAATCGAAATAAAACCCAAAGACAGTCATTTTGACTATATCGACCCATCTCGAGTCAACCGTGTGCTCGGAATCATCATTCGATACACTTTATAACATCCTCAAATTTTGACCTCAATCGCCAAATTTAAAATCCTCATATTCAAATAAATTTTATTTCTCCCGAAATAATTAAATTCCTAGTCCTAAAATAACGGGGTATTACACAAACAAAGGTACTCATTGATTTTTTTTGCTATTTTAAAAAATGGATCAATTTTTGAAGTTTTTATAATGGGTCAGTCGGACTCACTTATGGGTTCGCAATGTAGTTTCTTTTTTAAATATTAAAAAATAAATTTTGTGTTGATTTATTTTGTGTCTATTTTAATCATTTCAGGATGCATATAAGAAAAATCAATGCAAAATATTTTTTAAGCTATTTTGAAAAAAGTTTGTCAATATTTGACAGATTTTATAAACAAGCAGGCGGGTTCATGTATTTGTCCGCTACGTACAAGCTTATTTTTTTAAAAAAATATTTAAAAAAATTGTGTTGACTTATTTTGTATTCATTTTAAACATTTTAGGATACACATAGACTAATCAACTTGAGCTATTTTTTTATTATAAAAAAATTTATCAATATTTGATAATTTTTTAAATTGTTACAAAAACTCCCAAAACATTGACCATTTTTTTAAAGGGGCATATACCAAATAGTCCCTCGAACTTTTTTAATACACATTTAGTCCAAGCCTTTTTATTTTGCACCCAAAATTCCTTCACCATGCCAAAAAGGTTTTACCATGCCGTTGGCGCACACCTTTAAAGATAAGAGAATAAGGGACTTTTTGGTACAAAATAAAAGTCTTGGACTAAATGTGTATTAATAAATATTTGATGGACATTTTGATATTTGATCCTTTTTTTAAAATAGCAAAATAATCAATGTGATTTGATTATTTCTATGGGTACCCTAAAAGATGTTAAAATTTAATACTGTGGATTCGAGAAATATTTTATGGGCACCGCCCATATTTTGTTCAATATCTCTCGACTTCGGTATGTTATTCTCTCAATAAATATATACAGATAAAGTATGTATTGCTTATAATGTTTGGCTATATAGATTAGAATTGTCATGCCTGTAAAACGTTCCAAGGTTCCCATTAATTTTTAATCATATAATAACGTGCGTTGATAACATTTTTCAAAAATTTATATTTCAAAATAATATATTATATTATTCAAAACTATATTTGAATAATAGAATAATGTGCATCAATGAAATATGGCTATGATATTTTTTTAAAATACTAATAATAACTATATATTGGAATAATATATTTCAAAACGCGTTACACATGACCGTGCACCGCACGGGGCACCACTAGTATGTGCATATACATATGTATGTGTGTTGTGGGCTGCCCGGGGAAAATAAAAGCATAACTTCTACAGGTGGTAGCTATAACACCCCGTAGATTTTAAACCATTAATAATTTAAATTAATTCGAAGTTGAAAAAAATAAAATTTTTGGATTTTATTATTTTTAACAATTTAAAACGTTGAAATTTATTTATGAAAAGAAGGATTTTAATCGGAATCGAAATCATGATTTTATTTAACTTATATAAAAACATGGCGAACTGCCAACTTGATCCCGACCGAATGGATTCGTCCTCGAAGGCAAATCAATTCGAAATGTTCAGTGTCAGGAGTAATGAGGATTTGTGGGATTTTTTTTCTTATATACAACTATAATATTTTTCCCATATTAAAACAACTGGGGTTAGAATTTTCTAAACACTTTTTCACAAAATTTTCAACCAGAAGACCTCCACATCTTTACCACCTTTCATCTATAAACCCTAGCCCGAAATTTAATATTTAACTCATGTTTTGAAAGCTTAATTGGTGTTTTCTCAAGATTGTTCAAGAACGATTTTTTTCTTAATTTTTTGAGAGGAACGCAACCATTAAATTAGAATTATCAATCGAATTTTTAGCAGGCATGAATACTTCTATCCTCTCTCTTTAGTATTATGCGTTTTAAGTGTCGCCTAAACATTAATTTACATGTTTTTCTTAAAATAAATTAGTAACCTTAATTAGGGAAAGTGAAGTACAACATTGGATTATTTTTTGTGAAAATATTAATATGAATTAAGACTCATAACCCTTGTGTACTTTGGGTAGAGATTTGATTTTGATATTATGGGGGTAGGTTTGCATGTATAAAATCATAGTTGTTCTATTTAAATGAAAAAAGGGATTCTGCAATCATATGAAATTACGTAGGCATGATCAAACTGAATTATTATTGTGTGCTCCATAAACTCGCATGATATTGAAATTATAATTACTCAATAAAATAAATTGTGTTGATTATGAAGATGGATTGAATGAATTAAATTAAAGTTAATTGTGACTCGATGATAAAATAGTGTAATTGTTGACAAATTGGAATGTGTAGTTCATCGTGGGGGCGATGAGGTTTTGGGTGGCTACGCTCTCATCTTAATTTAAGGAGTGCTTGCTAGGTATGGGACTAGTGGGTATGCCTTGGTTTTTGTTAACATTTTTTAGTTATGGGACTAGTTAGTGTAGATTTTTACGAATGGGATATTTCGGGGTGGGGCTAATTTTTTGATGTCATTATGTTGATTTGATAACCTAGGTGAGAGACTAGGAAGAGAGAAATGCAACAAATTTATCCTATAAAATAAGGTAGGGAATGTTATTTTTTTGGTGACCTCTAGGTATGGGGCTAAGGGTTGGTTCATGAATTATGCTCTCTGTAAGATGTGGGTTCTTAGAATACAACTAGTATCAATAGAGGCGTAACCCATTCTCAAGATCGAGATTAACACTCCATACAGTATTAAATAATGACAATGGACATAGGTGAATAAGAGGCAATGATATTAAATATTCAGGCTTATATTAAAGGATATGTTTGCACCATAAATACACAACGGTATAATAAATAAAATGGGACCAACTGGTAGCTTGGTCGGAGGGACAAAGAGCAAGCACTCTGGACACATTAAAGGCAAGGCAGAAACCTCAAACTCAGTTAATGCTCAATGATATGGGTATTAAATGGGTGTGGGAATAATTTCCTCAATGGATTTCTCGTGTATGAAGGAAGTTGGGAAATAATTCTAGGTTCAGAATGCTTCTCCTTGTAAACTATTTAGTTGGTCTATTTATACGAAGGCCGGGTTACTTGAGTAATCTGGGTAGTATTCAATGTGATTAACCGCATTAAATGAGCAAGTACCTCGCTCATTAATGTGGGAAATATTACATTAAATGCATGGGATTTTATAATTTCGTGGGAAACTGCTTTACTAGTTGGAAGCATGGTGGGCATTAATGGAGGACGTGATGTGGCAGTCTAGGGGATTTCCTTAGAATGGATAAGGGTCATATTTGGTAGACTAGTCCTATCATCCTAAGGATAAACCCACATGAGCGTTGTAATTGGGAGTCCCTAAATGCCAATCGTGATGACATCAGAAAGTGGGTGAATAGTGACCCCACTAGGTGTGTGCTCACATCAATCAAACGAGATGGTGTTTGATTTGAGGTTGCTCGACGGATAGGTAGCTTGAGTGTTTAGTCCTTTGTTGGTTAGTGAAGAATTATCTCTAAGACAAGGTTGCAATAATGAAGTACCTAGAGGAGGTTCTCTCGAATAAGTGGAAGTTATGGTAGCTTGGCTATAAGTGGCTCAAGAAACCACATATACTAGATGAAGTTTTGACGAAATGTGTCAAGAGGGTTGGTAACTATATTCCCAATGTTTACTTGATCCCAATCCTCCAAACCGTGACCCTGCGAGGTTCCCTGGAGGAGGTTATTCGATAGGGCATGTTATCCCCCCCATGCCCTACCAGGCATTGTCCCTCGCGGGTACCAAACAACCTTACTCAACATATAACATAAGATAAAGTACATTATACAATTCATTATGTTTCATAATACAAACTATTGTCATTCGAGTGATTTTTATCTACGAGTGGGATTCTTCGAACCACGTACGTGGAGAGTCTTCGAGAGAGGTTCTTCGATGGAGATTCTTCGAGTCATGTATGTAGAGAATCTTTGAGTTAATTCCTTCGAGAGAACTCTCTCAAGTGATATTTACCTTCCTCCTTTGTCCTCCAAGCAACGGATTAACTAAGTTAATCATTCTTTGGTGGGGACTCACCCCTATATTTTCCCCTTCATAGAGATATTTGTTTATTGCATGAATACATATCTGTTCAAAACCCTTTGTTAGTCTTTAATATTTTCCTGCAACAAGTATCAATATCCTCGGTAACTTAATTTATATGAAACAACAAGTTGCTAGTAATGGAGGAGCTATATCTTGATCTATCTTTTGAATTGCCTCATCTTCTTTAAATATCTCATGATATTTCTGATAGCATCTTTCTTTTTAGTGGGACTTCATGATTACGTGTGACAGATACCATGGGGGAAGTGAAGGGGTTTATTTAAATTTCCCCCAAAGCGCTTCATCTCCCCCAAGACTGAAAAGAATCCATGCACGTCTCATTTAATGAGGCTTCCGTTTGTGCTTCCGTGTGTAACACGTGGAGGCATCAGGGTAAACACGTGTTTCCCATGTGATATCATTTGCATGTCACTTCCTGAAACTCCATCATTACAACTCTTGAACTCCGTCGCTATGCGTGTGTGTTGGTCACCCAAGATGATTCGATCATTATTACGATTCTCAAAGCGTTGCCTTTTACCGCCTATTATGGCTTGTGTTGCCCCTATAAAAATGAGTATGCTTTAATCTCTCATTTCCACTACTGGGTTTCTATTTTCAAGATGAGCTTTTTTGAGAGTAGGTTTTTACCTTTCCCTTTCAGCCTCTTTTCTTTTAACTTACCCTCTTTCTTTATCCTTCTAAACTCCCTTCATGGAACTCATCATAAAGAGGATCCAATATTCTAGGGGTGCTTCCCCCAAGACTCAGGCATGCCAGAACCAATGGGCCCACTATCGGTGTGCCCCATAATTTAGGGAACTTGATTGCTTTTATTCAACTGCTGAAAATTCCCTAGAAAATTGGAGTCGGTGGAAAATGTAAAGTTACTGATGGAGGAAGGCGGCGATGCTGAGGACTTCGCCTACATCCCTACTTCCACCGTCACTAGATTCCATGTTGAATGCAGTGATTTGCCATTCTCAAATGTGGAGTTTAAGGCCTCATCTGATGTTTGTGAAGATTTAGGTCCTTCGAACGACCATATGTATTCAAAATATTATGTACAACTTGCTTTGATTGGTATATCATCCACTAGTTGGATGGGTGACCTCACCCTAGAAAAGAATAATATCGACCTCAAGTTACTCGTGTCCTGCTGGAGTCATAGGACACACATCTTTATGAACTCTTGGGGTGAGTTTACCATCACCCTTGAAGATGTCTATGAGCTGCTGGGATTGGAGGTAATAGGTTTGGACACTTTCTTCAAGGAAGCTCTTTATAGCCTGGAAAAGGCTTTAAGGAACGAGTTGGAGGCAGTTATGAAAGACTGTATTGTGAAATAAAACAACTGTACCCTTTCAGAGGTAATTAGGTACTTTTATTTCATAGAGGATAAAACAGTGATCAACGCGCGCGAGGCAGCTAAAGAAAACCCTCGCGGGAAGTAAGTATTCGAGCAACCCTTGCCTGAAAAGGGTATGATTCTTAGAGTGAGCTCGTTGGCTATATCTGGGTGATTTTATAAAAGATCTTCCTCCTGGGTAAGACCAGCGATTTCCCAAGAAAAGACTTGATTAATATGGTTGTTCGCATGGACAATGGCGTAAAACTCCCTCTCACAGATATTACACTTGGTTCTTTATAAACTTGGTTGGATCGAGTAGCAGCAGACTCAACGAGGAACATCGATAGGATTAATGTCTCCAACTATGTGAACCACGTACTGTTGACAACCTTCATATATGCCCATTTTCTAGATTATGCCCCTGTCGGTAGCTATCCCAGTTCTCATCCCATCAGAGTCCCCTGAATTTGTTGTTGGAACCACAAGAGTTCTAAGAAACCTCTTATATCTTTAATTAATAGAGCCGAATGTTTCTCACCTCACCCATATGTTAGGGTGAACTAATTTTTTCAAATCATTTCTTCGCAGAGGAGGAGCGTCCCATCATCCCCATTCATGAGGCACTAGCTAGAAATTTTCTCTCCAATAATGTCCCCCTGCTGTTGATTCTTTCTTATTTGACTTCCTACACGGAATGGTCTTCTTACTCCATCTACAGCCCACACCGCGTAGCCATATAGTTTGGCTATGATCAAGGAAACCCTATGTTGAGCCATTTCACCCGAGAAAAACTAATAAATTTCTCCTTTTCATGCAGTAATTTCCTTACTTCAACTTTTGTTAACCTTTGTGTAAATTACCCCGCCAACCCTATCATCCCAAGTAAGGATGCTCGAGGAGGTAGATCAGCGATGCACCTTGCAGTATTCTGGCAGAACCATCTTGGATGTTTGTAGAGTAATCTTCTAAAGGAGCCTTGTTATCCTGAGGTTGAAGATATCCTCCCAAGGATTTGGGTTTGAGAAGTTGTACTACCTTCAACTCAATGTTCCCTGATGATGCTGGAAACAACACCAGCATATGAGGCATTTGTAAGCTCAAGCTAGTAATGCCAATGGCAGAACAAAGAGAATATATAGTAGAAGTAGGTGATGAAAAGAGGATGAACACTAGTATATAAGTGGTTCATCCTATCTAGCCTATGTCCACTATGAGTGTGTGAGTAATTTCACTAGATGAAGGCACTAATGGCCATAGATACAATCTCTCAAGCTTTATCTCTCTACTGTGTAAACCAACAGAGTTTTAGCTCGGGTTGAAATTATCGATCCCATTACAAGGTACATGAAGACCTCTATATGTAGTGCTTGGGGGTTGTAGTTTTCCTCCCAAGCATGAATGAGCATGCGTATGAGGATCGAACCAGTATAATGATGACACCCGACTGATCTTATGTAGATAATGATGGACATAATACTCCCTCACGTGAGGGGAATGATTTGGTTATAACTAATTTTTCCACGTGTTCTAAACCTTACATGTACTTACATATGCACGGACTTGTGCCCTTGAATGATGTAACATCGGCCCGTATGAGTACGAGGTTGGTGAAGTTCAATAGAGTTTCTTTATCTTGTCAATCGCCGATATGGGGTCGACCTGGAAGACTGGACGAGGTTATGCATGAGGTAGGGTATAACGTCTGCTCAGGTAGAGTATGACATTGGCATATCATGATCCCATGACTCTGATGACCTCGGCTGATGGCCAGCCGAGGTTGGTAGATAATGGGCCGAACTTTCGAAAGATGACATTTTTTATGGCAACTGGGAGCTTCTTATCAACTCAGTTGTGAGACAGGTCGAGGTTAGTTACCATAAATATGAGGGTAAACTTTGGGCATGTCAATCACCCCTAGCCCTTAGTCTCCTATGTGAGTAGGTGATTGAGGTGTATGTTAGGCTGAGATAGAGTTTCTTTTAGTGCCTTGGGGTGTGAAGAGATTCCTTGACACATGTCACTCATTGTAGTGACTAACATATTCCCCAAGGTGTCTTTTTGGTTTCCAAGGGTAATGATGGGGGCATTGGAAATCATGCCCCATCATTGAGTAGGTTTAAAACCTTCTTCTCTTTCCTATAGCTTTTCTCCCATTACGAATTTCTTCAAACCTTCCATTATTTTGCTGTGATTCAGGGTCTTTTGCTTCTAACCTCTTCATTCTTTAATCATAATCAATCAGGTATTGCTTCTCAACCTTTTATTTTCCATTTCTGGTCATTATTTTTATAGCTTTAATTTTTCGTCGAGTTCTTCTTTTTCCGGCGAGGGTTACCACTACTATCAGGTTGTTGTAGGACTAGGCTTCTAGAAGTTAAGTAGTTTTAGGACTGTTCTAGGCTCCTCTAAGGTTGTTTCAGCCATAAATAATCCTTGTTTAGATCTCCGATGAACTTTCGGGCACCTTCTCTGGTGACCTGCCATTGAGTGTTCTTCGTTTGAGACCTTTCAACTTCCACCCTTTGATCTTTAATTTAGGTTGTTTAAGTTGTGTACCTGTTTGTAGTTTGAGTCTTTTACTCAAGTGTATTGTCATCTTCCTTATGCTCAGACCCTTGTACCAACTAATAGAAGAGTTCCCCTCTCTTCATGAGAAGACTTTTGAGAAGATTTGGCAGATAGAACTAACCCAAGAGGAAGCTCGTAGGGTTGAGGCCTTTCCCCTCAGACCAACTTTTCCTCCACCACTAATGTTCATATACCCTGAGCCTGCAGAGACTAATGAGATTATAGAGGATCCTGTCCCAATACCTGAGTCCTCATCCTCAGACCCTATGTCAATATATGATGTAGGTGATCCTATAGAATCGTTTCAAGAGGGTATAAATTATTCTCCTAGGCAAGGTGAGGTTCCTGAGGAAGCCGAGGTTTCAAGTAGTGCCTTGTCCCATGAAGGTCCTATCACTTCGCGTAGGTCTTTCGATGTTGAAGTCTTAGGGTCTAGTGTGGAAATTCTCCTTCTGATTGATACCATTCCTCTATCGAATGTCACCGGGGTTGATTTTGCGAAGAGGTTTCCTAGTGGTGCCCTACAACTGCCCAGGATGACGTTGCTGGGGATAGTGATGATGGTGAGGAGAGAGACCTTGATTCCTATGAGGTTGTTGAGTGTGAGAGTACCATCAATAAGTATAACCTTCTTACTTTTAATCACCTCTATTATATATATTCTTCAATCATCCTTAGGAAGCCTCTGAAGGATGAGAGGGCCTTTGATGGCCGAGATGAAGAAATCTGCATTTATGAGCAGATGTTTAAGTTGGGCTTTCCTCTTCCTATCCACCCAACCATAAGAGCTATACTCTCCCATATAAATCTTTCCCCTTCTCAACTGTCCCCAAATTCTTGGAGGGTTATGATTGGGGACATCGTCCTTTGGTGGCTTGCTCACCTTTCAAACCTTCCAATTAGAGTTTTGATGGGTTGTTACATTCCTTTATCTCCTAAATATCACCCCGGCTATTATCACTTCTTATCCAAAAGATCAGAGAAGAAAATGCTCTTAGTTACCCAAACTTCAAAGTACAACTGGAAACCTCAGTACTTATTTATTTTTGAGGCATGGGAATTTGGTTCAGACGAGGCTTCTAGAACGCCGGTTCTAAGGACCCCTCTGAGATGGGGAAAGGTCTCCCTAGCTGCTAAAGCCGACCCTGGTCTTATCCTGGACCACTATAAAAACATTGAGGACCTTCGCAGTCAAGGAGATAAAGTTCGTCTCGTTAAATATGAGCACCTGATGACCCCCTACTATCTATCTCAGATAGGTTTTGGGGGTGGTCCCTTGGAAGCACTTTGTAAGTCTTAATTTTTCTTACCCAAATTATGCCTCTTATATTTTTTTATCTCTCACTGACTAACTCAGAGACTTGTCTTCTACAGAGCGCCCAGCAGGAATATCATACGAGTCCTGGGAAATGTCTACTCCTAGTTTGGTGAAGCTTATGAAAAATCATGATGCCAAAAGTTGGCCACCGCCAGCATCAAAGGGGAACGTCGGCACTTCCAAGGCCGATGCTACCAAAAATAAGAAGTCCACGGATGACTCGATGCATATGAGGCCGAGCAAAATCGAGGCCAAGGATCGTGACATATCCATCTCTACAGACGATACCTAGACTGCTCGTTTGTCTCAGCTAAAAATCTTAGATAGCTTAATCGGCCACAATCTGAAAGCTGTTGATGCTATTGCCGTAATAATGACTAAGGAAGACAAGTGTTTCCTATACTCATTGGATGTCCCTTTATTGGCCGAGTTTTCCCTCCACAAGTCAATCCAGGTATCAATTTTTTGCTAATTTTCTCACATGTGTAACATCAAATTTTTTAGAAATTATAACTCTTATGTTCATACATCTGATCTTCTTCTAAAGGGTGTCTTATCTTTTTATCGTCTTATTGATTAGACTTTGAAGAATATGCCCCTTATAGAAAAGAGGTAGGAAGCTGACAAGGTTGAAGCCTCACTGAATGCAAAGGTTGCAAGGTTAAACGGGGTCATTAATAAGAGGGACAACGACATGGCTAAGCTCAAGAAAGATCATGACAAAGCTCTTAAGGCCAAGGACAATGTTCTTTAATCTAAGGTTGATACAGTAATAAAGGCTACTTTGGAATATGCTGCTAAGAAGACCATCGAATACTATAAGGTCTCAGATGAATTTGTCAGCTTTGGTTTTGAATACCTAGAGAGAGGTATTAAAGAAACTGGCAAATGGGCAGCTCTGAAGGAGAGTGAGTTTGGGGCTTTGACTGCCTCAGACTTTATAGGTCTCGAATTTGGAGACCCTCGATTTGCTCAGACCTTAAAGGAAGTTGAATAGGATGATGATGCTCCAGCCGAGACTGCTACTCTTGAGGCCACAGAGATAGAAAAAGCTACTCATCGTGATGGAGTTTAAGTCACGAACGTCGACCGTTACCGTACGACTGCTGATGTTGGTGGGTCGGCTCCTGCCGAGACCTAGGCTCTATTCTTGTGAAGCTTTTCAATATTTATAATTTTGATATTTTTATATGTAAATCTTATTTTTGTAAACTCTGTTGGCTTCTTGACATTCTACTTTCATAACTCTGAATCCCTCTTATTTTCACCAATCTAATGTTGTTTTACGTATGAGGTCACCAAACTATGATGTTTTACCTCTTAAATTGTCACCAAATACTGATGTTAGAGGTCTGTGGTCACCATATTATAATGTTTCACCTCTTAAATCGTCACCAAATTCTGATGTTAGAGGTCTGTGATCACCATATTATGATGTTTTACCTCTTAAATTTTCACCAAATACTGATGTTAAAGGTCTGAGGTCACCAAATCATGATATTTTACCCTGATATTTTCACCAAATAATGATTTTAAAGGTCTGAGGTCACAATATTATGATGTTTCACCCTCATGTTTTCACAAATAATCATGTTTTCACCAAAATTTAATCAAAGTATCAGCACAACATTGCTATCTTTTCATTGTATAAACTGGTACATGAATTACAAAAATATAAGAACAACTACAACATTATATGTAATACTTCTTTAAGTGATTGGCATTACAAGGGTTGGAGAAAGGTTCTCCTTTAAGATTTTCTAGCCGGTAGGTACCAGGCACAACCTCATCAACTACCCTATAAAGACCATTCCAATTAGGATGGAGCTTATTTTCTTTTTTCCACGTCTTCTTTAAGACTAGGTCTCCCGCAGCTATAGGCCTTGACTTTACCCTTTAATTGTATAATCTCGCAGTTCTTTGCTAATAGGCTGCCTGTCTTATCTCTCTATCCTCTCTTCTTTCTTCAATTAAATCAACATCAAGTCTTCTTTCCTCCCAATTCTTTTGAGGGTAAAACGCCTTACTTCTACGAGTAGGAACTCCTACCTCTGTTAGGATGACAACATCTAAACCACAGGCTAACAAAAATGGAGTTTCTCCCATTAGTGTCCTCATTGTCGTCATGTAGGCCCAATGCACTGCATATACCTCCTCTATCTATCTCCCTCTGGCCTCTTCCAACCTCTTTTTTATCCTATCAAGGATTATTCGATTTATGACCTCAGTGTGACCATTTGCCTGGGGTCAGCCAGGAGAAGAGAAGAACTGCTTGATCCCCACTCGTTCGTAGTATTTTTCTAAGGATATGTTCTTGAATTGGGTTCTATTGTCTGAGATGAGGGTTTGGAAGACCATACCTGCATATGATGTTCTTCCAGATGAACTGGAATGTCTTCTTCTCATTAATTGTTATCATTGGCTCAGATTCTACCCATTTGGAGAAATAATCAATTACCATTATTAAGAACCGATAGTTATTTATAGCTCTTGGCAAGGGTCCTACCAAATCAATCCCCCATATTGCAAGGGGCCAAGGGGAGAAGATTAAAGTCATAGGCTGGTGAGGCTAATGAGGGATGGTGGAAAACCTTTGGCAGTTGTCACACTTCTTCACATACGCGACTACATCTTTAGACAAGGTCGGACACCAGTACCCCTGAGTGATTATCCTCTTAGCCAACGGCCCTCCCCTATGTGACAGGAATAAGAGCCCCCATGTACAACGTGAAAGTTGTGTGGAACCTATTAAGGGTGGACACATCTGAGGAGAGGGAGAAAGTATCCCTTTTTATACAGGACATCACCTACAATTGAGAATTTAGCATCCCTGAACCTCAGCTTTCTCCTTTCTATCTTCGATTCTGGCATCCCTCCCTCTCTGATATATTTGATGAGAGGATCCATACATGAGGCTCCCATACTCAGATTTAGGAGAGGTTTAGCAACCTCTTCCTCTTCGATAGTCGGCTTGAGCAAAATTTTAAGTAGCACCGTTTTCCTTATGTTTGTCCTTATTGTTGAGGCCAACCTCATGAGTGCATCAGCTCGGTTGTTATCTAGTCGATGTATCCTCTTCATCAGCTCGGTTATTATCTAGACGATGTATCCTCTTCATCTTTGACTTCCTTGAAGCTCTCTAGCATCGTTCTCACCCTCTTCATGTATCTGGCCATCCTTTTATCTTTGGCCTCATACACCCCCAGACTTTGGTTCATGACTAACCTGGAGTCCCTGTGGACTAGGAGCTGGCCTCTATTGAGGGAATTTCCCAAAGAAAGACCTAATATTAATGCCTCATACTCTGACTCGTTGTTGGAAGCTTTAAGGTTGAACCTTACTGTATATTCAATATCGGTACCATCTGTTGTTGACACTATCAACCTTGCTCCACTTCCTTTTTCACAATATGACCCATAAATGAAGAGGTTCCAGATGGTTTTACATGAAGAGAAGTTACCCTTGGTTAGGGTCCCCAGTCTGAAGAGGTATCTCTCTTCTTCATTCCCAACTGCTCTTTGTCTAGCTTTGCTTAACTTAAATGATTTTATCTGGTTCATCTGGGGCCCCATGACTGTCCTCAACATTAGCCTCTTCCCAGGTAAACTCGGCTATAAAGTATGCGAGTGCCTGTCCTTTGATGGAAACCCTGGGTTGATAAAAAATATCGTATTCCCCCAACTCGATTTCCTAGGTCATTAAACTTCCTGACTTCTCAGGCTTATGGAGGACCAGTCTGAGTGGAGAATAAGTGAGGATGACCATTGAGTGGGCTTGAAAGTATGGCTTCATTTTCCTAGAATAATGTATCAAAGCATAGGCTAACTTTTCTATCCGAGGGTACTTTTGCTCACACCCTTGGAGTGCCTTGCTATTGAAGTAAACTGTTCTCTACACTCCATCCTCTTCTCTTACTATCATACCACTCATGGCTAACTTTGAGACAACTAAGTATACATATAGCCTATCCCTCTGAATTGGCCGGGATAGTAGTAGTGGAGTCCCGTGGTAGGACTTTAGCTATTTAAAAGCAATGTCACATTCCTCATTCCATTCGAAGACCTTTTTAAGAACTTTAAAAAAAGCAAGAAACGTATATGTGGCTCTTGAGATGAACTTGTTAAGTGCATTACCTCTTCAGGTTAGCCTCTGAATGTCTTTGATAGTTCTGGGTGTCTTCATTTCCAACAAAGCCTTGATATTCTCAAGGTTAGCCTTTATTCCCCTTTGGTTGACGATGAATCTCAAAAACTTTCCTTATCCTACCCTAAAGACACATTTGGACAGGTTAAGATTCATTATGTATCTATCCATGGTGTCAAAAGTTCATTCAAGGTCGGCCACATAAGTGTCGGCCTTTAGGCTCTTCGTCAGCATGCCGTCCACATAAACTTCCATGGACTTGACTATCTAATCCTAGAACATCTTATTTACAAGACGTGGGTAAGTAGCCCCTGCATTCTTCAAACTAAAGGGCATGACCTCGTAGAAATAGGTCCCCTTGTCTGTAATAAATGTTGTATTCTCTGAGTCTGCCGAGTCCATGAAGATCTGGTTATAACCGGAAGATGCATCCATAAAGCTCATGAGCTCATGTCTAGTTGTGGCATCCACCATCTGATCTATACGAGGGAAGGAGAAGCTATCCTTTGGGAACGAGTTGATTAAATTAGTGAATTCTACACACATCCTCCAATTCCCATTTGCTATAGGCACTATGACAGTGTTAGATAACCACTCAGGGTATATGACCTATCTAATGAACTTTGCCTCTTCGATATTTCTAACCTCCTCTCTGATGACATCATACTTATCTTTTGAGTATACTCTTATTCTCTACTTCATGGTCCTAGAATCTTCTACCACATTGAGTTTATGGCACATAATCTCAAGATCAATACCTGGCATGTCTGCATGGCTACAGGCAAAGATACTTTGTCTCTTCCTTAACAACTTCACTAACTCCTCCTTCTTTTCAGGCTTTAGGTCTTTACCGATTTGGATGTTTTTTTCCATCTCGTCCTCATTGAGGACGATGAATTCTACATCCTCTGTGGATTCTCCCTTTTTGATCTTTGTTTCATCTCTAGGATCAAGTGTGTCGATATTGTACATGGTCGTTACCCTCTTATGAGCCTCTCTCTCTTCTGCAGAGTTGAAGTAGCATTCTCATGCTGACATTTGGTCACCTTACACTTCCCCTACTCCATAAGGAGTCAGGAATTTTAGCATTTCATGGACCGTTGAAGGCACGGCCTCAAGTTCCTTAAGGGCTAATCATCCCATGATGAGGTTGTAGGCTGAGAAGACGTTTTCATCCATCACAAAGAAATTGATTTTTCTGATCAACCTCTTAGGCCACTCATCTCCCATTCATACTTCCATTTCATATATACCCAATGGATGAACCTTTTCACCACTAAATTCAATTAAGGGATGACGATAAGGGACAAGCTTAGCTCTATTGAGATCGAGGCACTTAAAATAGGGCCAAAATAAAATGTCTGCAAAGCTTCCCCCATCAACTAGGATTCTCTGAACTTCACACCCATGCACCCTTGTGGTGATGACTAAAGGGTCATCGTGGGGAGCTAAGATACCTTTGAAATCCAATCGTGATAATTCAAGCATGAGGGTGTCAATATCTACCTTCTTTCTCTTCCCACATTTAACCTCTATAGATGGAAAGTTCACAACCTCGGCTTTGGACACTGATTTGGCCTCTACCACATGAGGCTTGCGATCGTATACCTCTGAGCCACCCCCTGCTAATCCTGCACAGATGGTGTTCACACAAAAGAGATCATATCGACCCTCTTCAACGAGACATTATCATCCTTTGGTGGGAGGTCAGGGTCATCGTCATCATCATCTGAGTCATCAGGTCTTCTGGCAGGGACATCTTCCCGGTATTTATCATTTCTTTTCTTTTTAGGGTCAACTCTTCTCCCCTTAAATTATCTGCCATCCACATACTTATAGAGCTTTCCAGACTTCAACATCTTCTCAATTTTGTCCTTTAGGGCGAAATACTTGTTAGTTAGATGGTCATGATCTTGATGTAACCCATACAATATACTCTTTTCTCTTATGTGGAGGATCCTTTAGCTTCTTCGGCCATCTCAGGAATCTATCATTCTTTATTTCATTGAGGATATGTTCGCAGATCACTATTAGTGGAGTATAGTGTGCAAACTTATCATCTGCAGTCCTCTTCTTTCCATACTTTTTCTTCAAAAATTTCCCACTACTAGGTTTATTATCATCCTCATACTTTACAACCACTGCTTCTTCTTCATTCATGACCTTTCCAGCTGCTGCTAACAGCTCGGCCATTGACTTGGAGGGTCTTCAGTAAGCTTCTAAAGTAGTTTTCCCTTCTAAAGTCCTCCAATAAGGGCTGTAGTGGCTATTCTCTCTTCATAATCTTCTACCTCTAGTTTTTCCTTGTGAACCTCGCGATGTAGTCTCTAAGGCTTTCATTCTTCCCTTGATTTACATAGAGCAGATGGGTTGTCTTTTTCTGATGTTTTAGCCCGAAACACAATTTTTGAATAAATCTCTCAGGCAAACCTTTAAAATTATCAATTAAACTTTTAAGAAGAAAAGTGAACCAGATATATGCATACCCAGTTAGAGTGCTTGAGAAAGATCGACACCTTATCTCATAGGAGACTGAATAAATGTCTGTTGCAGATTGATACATCTCAATATGATGGACTGGGTTGGTACTTTTATCGTACTTGGGATACACTATTGGAGGTTAAAATTTCGCAGGGGTGGGGATACACCATTGGAAGTTGAAAATACTTTCTACAAATGGGGAGCCCTCTGAGAATCCCCTTTGAATAGACTCATTCCATGGTTTATGAGGTTTCCTATCTTCTCTTCCAACCTTTGAATAGACTCATTCCATGGTTTAGCAACATCGACTTGGTCGAGGTTGTCCTCAGCCACCTCCAAAGGGTATATCGAGGTTTCCCCAGCTGTAGCACAACATCGGCTATTGACCTCTCCCTAACCACAGTATCGGCCATGTGGGGGTCGTCCATTACGGGGACGATAATCACCTCTATCTATTCTTGAGCCAGTGAGACTTCTTGATCTAAACAGCCTCTCCCTCAGGTCATTGGCTGGGCCTATCCTTTCAATGGTCGACCCTCTACTTAAACGATTAAAAGTTGATCCTCTTTGTTGTGCATCACCATCTTGTCTTACCCATAACCTCGGATCTGATGTATAGGACGTACAATGTTGTTTGAAATCTCATATGGCTCCTAACAGTCTTTCGGAGCATTTCCTACCTCAATGTCGCCATACCTATCCTCAGGGTAAGGGTTTCCTTGCCTGCCCATGCATAAACGCCTAGGGTCAGCAATATCCCTCCTCTGTTGAGGAGTAGGTTGGTCCTTTCGTGGTTCCTAGGGTGGTCCCCTGTCCGCATGCTGTGGCTGAGCAGCGACCAGAGTAATCATCTCTAGTGAGACTCCAGGGGGTCTCATTATGTTTTAGCTTAGCTGGGCAAATTGCTCCTGCATCACTTGCTGAGTTGCAGCCAAAGACTTTAACGCTGCTGCCATCTCGAACAGGGGTGGTGCCTGGCTGGAACTGGGTCCTCCAACACCACATGGTCGAGGAGGTGGTGGTAACTCCGGTACCATATGCTTGATCTTTTGATGAGAGGACTATAGAGCTTGGAAACCCCTAAGGGACCTCTCTTAATGGTGAAATAGCTCCACGCGATGGGTGAGTCCCGGTTCACCACCAAAGTCTCCGGTGAGGTTAAGAAGTAAAAGTGGAAGAGATGAATCTTCTCGATTCCGACAGACGGAGCTAAAATGATGATGTTGGAAACACCACCACCAGATGAGGTGTTGGTAAGCTCAAGCTAGCAATGTCAATAGCTGCACAAAGAGAATATCTAGTAGAATGAGGTGAGGAGAAAAGGATGAACACTAGTATATAAGTGGTTCAACCAATCTGGCCTACATCCATTATGAGCGTGTGAGTAATTTCACAAGATGAAGGCACTAATGTCCATAGATACAATCTCTCAAGTTTTCTCTCTGTACTGTGTAAACCAATAGAGTTTTCGCTAGAGTTGGAATTATCGATCCCATTAAAAGGTCAAGGAAGACCTCTATTTATAGTTCTTGGGGGTGTAGTGTATCCCCTAAGCATGCAATGAGCAAGTTTATGAGGATCGAACTAGTATGAAGATGACACCTGGCTGATCTTATGTAGATCATGATGACCGTAATATTCCCTCACATGAGGGGAATTATTCGGTTATAACTAATTTGTCCACGTGTTCCAAACCTTACATGTTCTTGCATATGATCGAACTTGTGCCCATGAGTTAGGTAACCTCATACCGTATAAGTACGAGGTTGGTGAAGTCTGATAGAGTTGCTTTACCTTATCAATCGCCGATATGGGATCGACCTGGAAGACTGGTCGGGTTATGCATGAGGCAGGGTGTAACATCGGCTGAGGCGGAGTACGACATTAGCATAGCTTGATCCCATGACTCTGATGACCTCGACTGATGGCCAATCGAGGTTGGTAGATGAGGGGCGGACCTTTAGAATGATGACATTTCAGATGGAAGCTGGGAGCTTCTTATCAACACGGCTATGAGACAGGCCGAGGTTAGGGACCCTAAATACGAGCTTCTTATTCATCCTATTCGTAAGGCTGATGCATGCATGATATGGACCATTGGAAAGGGTATTCAATGCCCTTTAAGATTTCATTTAGTTTAACCTGGTTTGATGAGTTGACCAACATCAAACGAGGCCCGAAAGTGCCCTGTGACCATTTGGAGTAAAATGTGTCATTCATTTATATCATAAGACCGATTCTTACTTAGGATAAACTACTGGAAAGTGGATTCAGAGCCCTTTAAAGATTCATTGAGCTTGTCTTAAGGGAGAGAGTTTACTAGAGTAAAATTGGTCCAGAGAGCGCCTTATGGCCTCTAGATTAGTTTTAAGAGTAAAATGAATTATTTGTCTGAACCATAAGATTGATTTGCATACGTGGAAGACCCTTGGAAAGGGTATTCAGATCCCTTCGAAGATTTATTAAGACTCCACTCAAGCGAGAGAGTTGAATAGAGTCAAATGGGGCCCTTAAGCTCGAGATAGCCTGTAGATTGGTACTTATAGTATGACCTAGGGTTAATTATGAATGAGCGAGTGTTAGGGACCTAGGGAGGTTCTTAGTGTCGTCCTAGGATGGGGTGTCTACAAAGAGCCCATCGATGTGCGAGCTCAGAACAAATGAATAAAGTTGAATGATAGACATCACATTGACATTGGGAAGAGGATTTTAGGTTAATTGAATGGACTTAGAGGATGAAGGTCATCGATTCAGAAGGTTCAGGTCAATTATGTGGACCTAATGAGACGAGGATGACCGATTCAGTGGGTTAAGGGAAATTCAGCGGGTCGAGGAAGTGTCAAAGTTAATTTTAAGGGGCTATGGTGACCAATTCAGTGGGTTGAGGGAAATTCCGAGGATCTAAGGAGTTGAAGAAGACAAATTCAGCAGTTCACATTCAATTCTAAGGACCAAAAGATATGATGATAATGACCGATTCAGTGGGTCGAGTTCAATTCTGAGGACCTTGAGTCGGGGCGACCAATTCTAAGGGCCGAGGTTAATTCTGAGGACCTAATATTGTGATTACCAATTCTATGGGTCAAGGTCAATCCTGAGGACCTAAAGTTATGACAGATGATTCTGAGAGTTGAGGTCAATTATGAGCACCAAAATTTGTGACGATCAGTTATGAGGGTCGAGGAAATTTTTTAAGACCTAAAGTTGTGATAACCGATTCGAAGGGTTGTGGTCAATTTTGAGGACCTAAAGTTCTGATGACCAATTCTTAGGGTTGAGGCCAATTCTGAGGATGTAAAATTATGACGGCCAATTCTGAGGGCCCATGTTAATTCTAAGGAACTAAAGTTTGGGGTGACTAATTCTCTGGGACGAGGTCTTCTGAGTACCTAAATCTATGAGACTGATTCTAGGTCGAGGTCAATTCTGAAGACCTAAAGTTATGACGACCAATTCTAAGAGTCGAAGTCAATTATGGAGGTCCAGGTCAATTATGATCACCTAAAGTTGTGACGATCGATTCTGAGGGTTGAGGTCAATTATGAGGACCCAAAGTTGGGGGTGACCAATTTTGGTCAATTCTAAGGACCTAAAATTATGATGAATAATTGTGTTGGTCGAGGTCAATTCTGTGGACCTAAAGCGATGATGATCAATTATGAGGGCCAAGGTCAATTATGGGGACCTAAAGTTAGGGGTAAACAATTCTGCAGATCGAGGTTGATTCTGAGCACCTAAAGTTGGGGAGACCAATTTTATGGGTCGAGGTCAATTTTGAGGACCTAAAGTAGTAGTTTTGGGGGGGACAACTCCGTTGGGGAAGGCATGAAGGACTTTGACATAGAAACACCTTTGATTCTTCTAGGGATGGTGTTGTCTTGAAATTTTGTTGAGGAGTGTTTAGTTTTGAGGTTTCGAGTGGGGAATTATTATAGACTTGGATGCGGGCGTATAATTGGTTCCATTGTGGTGTATGATGGAGATAAGAGTGTAAGATTAAGCCAGTTAGGGGTTTTTGAGAGTTTTTAATAGGTTTAGTGCTACAAAAATGATTTTCATGAGGAAAAATAATATTCTATACTTTTTAGGAATTTTTGGGAATTTTAAGGATTTTTTTTGGCAGTTTTTGTATTTTTTGACATTTTTCTATACGAAATTTAGAAGGACTATTGATAGGCAGTCGTAGGGAGGTGCCAATCGGAATAGGGCACTGACTCCTAGGCTTTTTGGGGATGAGAAAAAGGCAGTTGCGACTAAAATGGTCGAGGTGGATGATCGGTAGGCCCCTTAGCTTTCTATAAAAAGGAGGTGACCCCTCTTAATTTTCCACACCTTCAACACTACACAAAAATGGGCATATTGTCCAATAAAAAACCTTGACAAGTTGAACTTGTCATGGTCAGAGACGGTGACATGGCCGAGTGTGACAATTATTTTGTCAAGTATGTGTCAGGGTTCAAGTCCATGACACATTTTTCTTTGTCACGAACATGTCACGAACTTTGACCATGACAAGTCCGTGATAAAGGGAACTTATCACGGTCTTTATCTGTGACACATCCATGAAAACTTTAAGTTTCCATGGAAGTGTCATGTTCAAAGACCATAACAAGTTCCCTTTGTCACGAACTTGTCACGGTCAAAATTGTGACAAATATGGGAAGCAATAAAAAAAATTAATGGGCAGTATGGGAACTAGTACTACCCAGTACTATATTATAACCTGTTACATCAAGTATATGACATATTTTCTCAACCAACATTCATTCATTCATAAGAAACTAATCCATATAACATTCATTCATTCATTATCAAATAATAAACAATAGACAACATTCAATATTTATATTCTTAATAATAAAAAACTAAGTAAATAGTAATCAAATTATTAGAAATTGTTGAGTCATCATTGTGAAGGAGAAAGGTAGACCATGCTACATAAGAATTATCACAACCCTTAATTTTACTAGTGTCGCAATATTCATTCAACCACATGAGTTTATTCTCATTCCCCATTTACATGATGTGGACTCGTGCATCTTGTGGTTGTAATGGACGATTATGCACCATGGCACCTGGGCATGTATCCGAGTCTCTCAACCCCTTAGATATTCTATCACCATCTCGTGGGTTTACTATATAAAAACTAGGATGACTAATTGCTGTAAATGGACTTTGGACGAGGGGGTATGGGTGCGGGTGGTGAATATGTCATATGAAGACAGGGGGTGGGTATCGGTGCAGGTGAGGGTGATAGTGTGAAAGACGGAGCAGTGGTCCCCTCATCCACCGCTTTATCCTTTCCCTTCCTTGAGGGGGACTCAAACTGTTCTTTAATAGCACACTTGACAAACACATATATTTTTTGCATTGTTCTCTCCAAGTTGTCAAACTTCTCGGCATTGTTGGTTATTGACTCGTCCACATTATGTGACAGGCCAGTGTTGCTAGACGCAATCATGGTGAGCCTAGACTTCCCCACCTAAGACCTCACCCCTGATTACGGACCTTATGATCCCTCCAGAGCACTTAGATTAATGCGTCCATAGCCAGAGATGCCTTGTCGGCATCACTCTGCGAGTTGTTCACTTCTTTAAGATTTTCCCAAAATAATAAAAAGGTGCACTATTAGATAAATTAATAAAAAAAAAGTTATTATAAATTTTTATTCTTATAAAATAATTAAAATGATAACTTACTATAGTGGTTCTCACATTCTAATCCACCTCCTCATCCTTCCCTTTCTTCGTTCGAATTGCAACATAGGCATTGAGCCCATGTGTCTAACCCAGGACCGCTCCCAGTCTTCTAAAATAAAATGATACAAAATTAGTGAATTAGTATATAATTATCACTAAATAGAATAAAATAAATCTAAAATGAACGAACATACAAAACTTATCATCCTTTGCTCCACCTCGACGTAAGACGTACGCTCAAAATAGTGCAAGTCATCATTCTTCGTCTGATTTTCCCTCCCCCATTCACGAGAGGAAAATTGTCTCTTCGAAATCTCATTACCGACAAACTGTTTCCAGCTTGACAATGAGATAGGCTCCTTCTCAAGGACCATGTCCTTACATCATAATATGGATAACCGGTCCCGGACAAAGTACTGTGAACGCATATTTTTCTTCCACGTTTTATATTGATCTCTTAATTCTTTCAACGTAGTGTCGCGTGCTTGTGGGGGCAAGCCTAATTGTTCCTGTCAAATTAATACAAAAAAAAAAAAGAAAGTGTGGTAGTGGTATTTAAATAATAAAATAAAATATAATATAAATATAGATACAAAACAAAAATAAACTAAGCAAGTACTTATAATGCCCTTGAATAGCCATCTTAAGCTCGTAGGGCACCCTCCTCCAATCCGTATACCCGGGGCTAGTAATCGTCTTCAGTAATTCCAAGTTCCTATCTTGTAAGTTCGTTTTGTTCTATTAAGTTCCCCAACTTTCTCCACCTTGGGGGCCTAGTGATAGATGGGCCTTCCTCACCCCCACTTCTCTGACGCCCTGATGTAGACATTATTGTAAAAATTGTTAATAGTAAAAACATATCTATGAGAAAACGATCAACCACAACTGAATAAAAGCATTAAAATGTCATATTATAATAAGAAATCACTAGAATAATGCAAATTAACGACATTAAAAAAAGAATACAAATCCATATAATAAACCAAACTAAGCATTGTTTCAAACATTTAGAATACTTATTAGAAATCTAAAAATAATTTCAAATTTGGGTTATCTCAGAAACTTTAAAATAATGTTTAAATTGATAAACATCCAAATTAACATATTCACTAATCAACCAACAAATTTTCATTCAAATCTACAAAAATGATCAAATCCAAAGGAATAAAATCATTAAACTATTATCCCATAATAACAAAGAGGTAGAATAATATAAATTAATGACATTAGAACAATACATATCCATATCATAAACCAAACTAAGCATTGTTTCAGATCATTGGAATATTTATTACAAACCTAAAAATTATTTCAAATTCGAGTTATCATCTAAGATGGATTGATATTCAGTGGGATCGACAAATATATCCACACTACCAGTTAGATGCTTTGGCATGAGTAGGAGGATTGACCATGGCTCATGGATGATATACTCCAACTAAAACACTTGCTTGACCTTTTGAAGAGTACAAACAGACGGCTCATCGCTTACATGCTCGTTGCTCTTCAACTTCGATAAGTTAACCATGATCGAATTTGAACCAAGATCAAGTTTACAAGAATTTTTATCCTCAAATCTTACCCAATCATAGTAAAACACAACCTTTTTGAAGCTTATATACTCCCATTCGAATGTATTCTAAATGACACCATAATAATTCATTTTATCTTGAAAGAGGTTTTATCTTTCGTACTCATTCAAAAATAAGTGCGAATCTTGTATGAAATGTCCGAGTTCTATACATTTTTATTTTCCTCGTACACCCTTGCACCAAATACATAATAATTCAATCGATGCATTTTGTACTCATGTTCCATGAATAAGGGTCGAGTGGCTATACGAGCAAACATTGATGTTGCATCGGCCATCTTTAAGAGATGATGTTATAGATAGATTAATTAGGTTACTTTTAAGATTTCTTGTAATATGTCATTTGATAAGCGATATTATCATTATAATTACCTCGTGTGACACCCATAGTCTAAATTTGTTGTCTGATTGGGCCATAATTCTTCATATTTTATTGTTCCCACACGCATCATATTTCCTCCATTGACCGTGACGAACATATTACGAAATGGATCAAGTATAAAAGTTAAAATAATATAAACTTACTTTTTTCCAATCTTTAACATCTTCATGGGTTTGAAATATACAACGGGCAACTTATTCATGATGTAAACTTGTTAATTTCACTTGTGTGCCCATCGCCTGACCACCCTCATCGACGAACTCATCAATGTTATCTATGATTCTTGGGTCAAACATATATTCACGAGTGTAGATTGATGACTCCACGGTGATGTCTTCTTCTTTAATTGATCCTTTAATGTATTGAGTATTCTTGATATAATCTTTAGAAACTTTCATCAACATTTCAAATGGGTACATCCACCAATATCTAACTGGGCCACAAAGAAGTGCCTCGTAGCATAAATGTACCAACAAGTGAATACTTATGTCAAAAAATGATGGGGAAAGTACTTCTCCAACACACAAATAGTTTAGGCTATAGCTGCTTTCACGACCGCTATGTTCTTTGGATTGAATAGATTCTCACATAAAAGTTTGAAGACGATGCTAATTTTCATAATGGTCCTCTGTAAATTCTTATGCTTAGAGAAATAGTTCTCAAACAACAAAGGAACCAATCTCATGATCACATGCCAATCGTTAGACTTACACTTATGTAAATCATGGGTAGCATAATTCACAATTCTTTGCAAGTTAAATGAAAAATTACATGGAACCTTTAAATTATATATTGTGTCTAAAAAGGCCTTTCTTTCCTCATTCATCAAAGTAAACACGCCAGTGGGGATTATTGCCATTCCCCTGCTATCTTCACCATAGTTATAGTTTAAGTTTGAACGATTTAATGTCTTTTCGTGCATTTTCTCCATCCTTAAAATGACTCCCCTAATGCATGTGCCCATAATATGTTCAGTGATGTTATTCTCTCCATGCATCATATAAAATACATGACACACTGGGTTACTCTTCCAATATGGGAAGTCTAATAAAATTAACCTCCTAGAACATGCCTTTCTTGTCTTAGTTTATCCCTGGTTAGGCTATTCTTATGATTGAAATTCTTCAATTTAGGATTATTACCTAGCATATTAGGGCCACAATTAGAAGATTTAATCGCAATTTCTTAACTTGAAAGTTTTAAAGGAGGTAGTCTATGTTCAACCCCGCCCGGTAAAAAATTAGAACCTTTATCAAATCTAAAAATATGAACAGGGGGTAAAAACCTCATTTCGAAATGGTTTATATTTTTCCCGCTAGTGATGAGACGCTGAGAATCAGTCTCCTCTCTGCATATAGGACACCTCAAATAACCATGTACAATAAAATCGGATAATGCCCCATAAGTTGGAAAATTATGAATTGTCCACATTAAGATAGCTTTCAGCGTAAACTCTTCTTTTAAAGAGTTAAATGCTTGAACACTGTCTTCCCACAACTCATTTATTTCTTCTACCAAAGGATCCAAGTAGACATTGATGTCTTCACATGGTGCCTTTGGCCCAGGTATAAACAAAGAAAACTTCAAAAATTCAGGTCTTATACACTGTGAATGAGGGAGGTTAAGTGGTGTAAGGATCACAGGCCATACAATCTATTTGGTTATTAGATTTACAAATGGATTGAAACCACCAGTTGATGTTTCCAAACAAGTGTAACGATGTTCTCGATAAAAATACGGATACTCAAAATTCATCCTCTTTCAAACTGTAGAATTAATAGGATGACACGTGAGATTTTCCCCTACTTTTGCCTTAGCATGCCAAGTCATTGCATCCGCTATTCATGGTACTGTGAAAAACCTCTTAAATCTAGGCCTAATAGAAAAATATTTCAACACTTCTTGAGTCAATTTTGAGCTTGTGCCTTCCTTACCAATAGATTGCACATATCTAGGATCCTCACATACTGGACACCGATCGAGATTTTCATACTCCTATCGATATAGTATGTAGTCATGAACATAAGCATGAATTGATTATACTTCATTACAAAGTGTAATATTAAAAGTGAGTTCGCTTAAGAGAAAGAGAAAAACTGTCTGATAGAGTATTTTAAGTTTGGGGTAAAACGAATAATAACTATTAAGGTAGGGTTTTAATTTTTCAGTTGGCACATTCGTGTCATGGGTTTTAATCATGACAGTAAATAAATGTAGTCACGGTCAAAACTCGTGACAAGATCATGACAAAAAAGTTGTCAAGGTTTTGGACTGTGACACGACGGTGATAAGCTATTGTCAAGGTAAAAAACCTTGACAACAACTCCGTATTTTTTTGTCAATGTTTTTTAACATAACAACTCTTTGCGGATGAAAACTGACAGAAATGTTTTTGGTGTAGTTTCAAGTGTTTTAATCTTTTGATTTCTCTCTTTAAGAGTCATTCTTAATTCTTTTCTTCTTCAAGTCTTCAAATGGATGGTACTTAAAGTGATGTTTATAACAACGAGTCACTGGCGATTGACGACTGGGCTGGCCTAGAGTGGCGTTATAAATTACCCCTTTCATTGGGCAATGATAATGCTTTTGATTTATTTAAGTGAGTTACTGATGAGGGTATCTTGTTGTGATATCCCACATATCATCGTTCATCCAAGGTGGCGAACCCTAATGGCTATGTAAGTATGGTGACTTTTGGTCATCAGATTTATTTTACATTCTGTTAATTGTGCTAAATGAAGGGTTTTTCTTGTGTTTTCTTACAAATTAACATTGATCCTTCGATCATTCAGTTCCGAGGGATGACTAGGTTAAAGGATATTTGGGATAATCTCCTTGTTATTGTGTGATAGATGCTATCATACGTCAAGTTTGGCCCATTGGTGAAGGCCCTAGATGAGACTCATCATTCCACTGTAGTGTTGTGTGATCTTGGGGAGAAATGATGGGACAGTACCCACACATCCCATCTCGGATTCGGGAATATGATCGTTACTCCCATTCATGTCTAATAGTTGTTGGGGATGGATTGCGAGGGGTTCCAAATTATAATGGACCTTACTTTGAGGGTTATGCCTGAGGCGGTGAAGACAACTTTGGGAAATGTGGGTAGAATCATATTGGGGGATTCTATCCAAATTTCTCCTTCAAGGGATATGCTTCTAAGGAAGAGGGTGGATGTGACCGATGAGTGATAGGTGATACATATGGGCCATCTATTTATCTCTCTTTTGCTTAGGGATTTTTTCGTGGCGAACAATAGAGACATAGTTTATCTTTGATTTCTACCGTATTTAAGGACAATTTCTAATGTCCTGATGTATGACTAGCGGAGCCTTACTTTGGCGTCCCTCCATTTTCCCTGGATGCATTCAGTCAGTGAAGCCGACAGACTTAAGAACGAGCCACGTATCTTCTGGAGGTAATTTTGGATTTATTTTTCTTTTCCATATCCTTGCATTCTTCTTTACATATTTTTATCTTTTGTAGACGGGGTTCTATGAGTTGATTGGGCACAATGTGGGGTTAATGGCCCTGGAGGATGAAGATTTGGGAGATTTATATCGGATGTTATGATGGAGCAAGTCCAATCGACAGTCGAACCAATACTCATCCCTAGCAGACGTGTGGTAGGTCTTGAATATTTGGACGAGTGACCGGGTTAATATTTACCTTTTCTGATTTGTTCTTAGCATATTTATTCTTGAGTAGATAATAATTGTCTATTGGGGATTGAAGGTGACCTTATACACTTGGGGGTGACTTCGCGGGATATAGGGGTTACGAGCATGCATGCGCAGATGTGACAGTTGATTGCACACGAGTTCGGGTACGTCTGGTACCTGGGAGAGATTATGGTGAGGAAGAGATCGGAGGAGGAGGTGGCGATCCCACCATTGGTTCCCCTATGTATATGAGGTGAGTGGGGGATATTTTCAATGATGCTAGGGTGAGATCGATGATAGGAAGGCCCTATACGCATTACACGGATATGTTGGTGAGTTATGATTATTTGGACATTGTGACGAGATGGATGATGCCATATTGTATCTATGATGTGAAGAATATGCCTTCACCTGCCACTGCTTTGGGTAGGGGTCATAGTGTACTGGTAGGATCATCCCATGACACGAGTGCTGGTACATCAGCGGCGATAACAAAAGAGGCTCCGTTGATTGAGGTTACTCCTCCTTCTTATAATTTTTTACTGAGTATCGAGAGTAGTTGAGCATGGCAAACCATCCTCGTGATTCAATGTCTTGCTTGATGGGGATTACGAATGTGGACCTTCGACCAGAGTTATATTCTTTCTATTTTATCTTCTGTTTCCATTGATTCACTCCTTGCTCTTTACTGTCTGTCTCATTTTTTTTCTCTTTTCTTGCATTATGTACGAGTGCTGACCAATGGTAATGGGACATGAAGGACTAGATGGCCTCCATGTCTGATTATATAAAGAAGTATATTCCATACTGCTTGGTTCCATCTTCCCCCTAGGTGAGTATTCTGGGTCTAGCAGTGGAACTTCCACCTCTTGTCGTCGGGAAAAACGTGTACATCATAGTGGTTGATGGAAGGTTAAGGGTTTGGGCGAAGTCCCAGTTGTATTTTTTATTTTTATTTTTCTCTTTGTACCTGCAAAATTTAATTATGAGTAGAAAAATATATTTAAATAAATATGCATTTTTCTTTTTTTTCTATTTTTCTACATTTAGTGACCTATCCTATATGCACATTTTAATTTTCTCGTGAGATTGCTTATTTTATGCAAAGTTAAAGATAAATATTGATATGATTAAAATGTAAAATGTTGATCTTATGCAATGATAGAGATAAATATGGAAATGATTAAAACGAAAAAAATTATTATTATTTTATTTTTAAAAAAATGGAGAGTTGTAATAATTAACTCGAGTGTTAATATATTTATTTCAAAGTAAGAATTTTTTAGTTTTGAGCAAAAAAAGGAAAAATATTTTGGAGTAAGAATTTATTTTGCGAAGATAGAGTTGAGAATGAAAATGATTTTGAGGAAAATGTTTATTGGAAAAGTAGTGATAAAAAGGAATGACCCGGGGTAACTTTTTAAAATAAGGATTTTTGGAAATCGATTTCTGGCAAAAGAGTAAAAAAAAGGTATTTTCTAAAATGGGGGATTTATGATCGGCATACCCCTTCACCTGCGTACTGACCTGGGCTTCAACTGAAATCACTCCTAAACTTTGATTGCACTTTCATGGGGGGTTTTGGGTATAAAAGGAGAGTGTGTGGGGTATGTTTTCTCACCAACACCCATATTTATTCCCTTTCTTTTTCTTTCACTATACTCCAAATGGCTCTTCCAATGCATAAATAATTCTCTTCTTATCTTAAGGCCTCTATAATGTTGATTATGATACTTCAATCTCGCGTCGAATTTCTATGTGGGGTAATCGAGCAATTAATCGAAACTTTTTAGAAGTGATGATATAATTTTGGTACCCTCGCGATAATATCTTTCGATTTTTCTAGGATGAGGCATATCCTATGAGGAATTATCCTGGGGGTTAAACGTGATTACAAAAAATTTACTTCTTGCATGGGGGTTTTTGGGTATTAAAGGAGAGTGTGTGGGGTATGTTTTCTCACCAACACCCATATTTATTCCCTTTCTTTTTCTTTCACTATACTCCAAATGGCTCTTCCAATGCACAAATAATTCTCTTCTTATCTTAAGGCCTCTATAATGTTGATTATGATACTTTAATCTCGCGTCGAATTTCTATGTGGGATAATCGAGCAATTAATCGGAACTTTTTAGCAGTGATGATATATTTTTGGTACCCTCGCGATAACATCTTTTGATTTTTCTAGGATGAGGCACATCCTATGAGGAACTATCATCAATGTTGGGGGCTAGACCTAGTGTTACAACGAATATGCCTGAATTTTTCCATTCTCCTAGGCATTTTTGGTTGAGTTGATCCATATTTCCCTTAGAAGCTCGATCGTTGGTTCAACGAGGGACTATTTCTCTTTTGGCAATTACGTATTCGGTGCATCAGTAGGTATTTGAAGATGCTAGCTTTATCGAAGTTGTTATTTTGGTTCTGCGGCAAGGTTGTTAGTAGTGATAGGGAACTGAACGATTGATCCTCAAGTGCCTGCGATAACAACATGGATGTCTTACTGTTATAGTCCTACGATAGTGGTGCTGGAGGAGACCCTTATTGGTCTCTATTCTTAAAAAGAGGGGCACTCCAGTTTTATGAGGGGCAGCCCGGTGATGTTGTTCATATGACTTGTAGAGAGGTTTCACATGGCGGGTCCTCTTGAGTAACCCTTGGCGAGTGTGACTAATTTCTGTCTATCCTTTATGTAGTTTTGTCTTATCAACAGAGAACTAAGTCAACTTGTTTGTTGAGTACGGAGGCCGATATCTTCATTGGTCGGTGTTGTAGTGGGGAGACTTGTAAGGTATTTTACATCTTGGAGATTGTCGATATGTGCAGCTTGTTGGACTTCGTATGACTTCCTTTATTTTCGTTGGAGGCTTTTGCACCAAGCACAGTGGAAATAAATAGTTCCTCCTCGCATGAGGAACTTTTTCCAGGCTGAGGACAAGACTTATTTATTATAGATGATAATGGGTTCCTTGTGGCAGCGTCACTGTCCGTCTACTCATCCGTCATAATCAATAAAAGGGGCATGGCATGTGGTCGGGGACTACTGGAAGTGGTTGTGGAAGAGGGTAATGGAGAATATTATGGAAGAAGAGACTGGGAGAAGGTATCTTATCTCCTTCGACTTCATGGAGGAGGGTGTTATGGTTTCGTTCAAACTTGTGGGGTCTATCGATTCATGGAGCTCATACGAAGTGTTAACCAAGAATGTCAGACTTGGGGACCTTCAGGGAAGGGAATGATGATTGAAGCGGGGCCTTCTCACAGTTGAGGACACTGTGTGTGAAGCTTAGGAGATGGGATAATTTGTGTTTTGGGTGATTTTGGGGTTTTTCTGTGGGATTAGGGACAATTTTTTGTGAAGTTGGAATGGATTAAATTTGTTTAAGATGGTTTTTTTAGTGAAAGGGGGTTGTCTATTGAACTCCCTTCGCTGATACTTCATGTAAAAGTTGTATCCCTTTATTATAAATAAAAATTATTTTGATAATATTTTGTTGTGCCTCTTGATAAGTTTCAAAGGCGTACACAATCCTTTTGTTCATGTAAATTATTAATATGGACCGTTGTTCTCGTAGGTTAGAAAAGAATATTATTTCTTGCAAAATATGGGGATCGTACCGCTGTAGGGCATATGGGTTGCCTACATACCTATAGGGGTTTCGAAAACTATCAGGAGTTTCATTTTTAAAGAAAATGTTTTAAGAGGATCATATCTCACTTATTCTGGGTAGGAATAAATGAAGAGTTCTTTTAAGAATAGAATGAGGGTGAGAAGAGTTTTAGCACGCTGAGATTTTGGCCTAAAGGTAAAATTTCTTGAGACGGTACGAATTGACTGAACGAGTCATCTTTTTTTCATCAAGGTCTGTGAGCATGGCATCACCGCCTGACAGAATTTTCTTCACAGTGCACTGGCTACTCTAATTTGATTTAAATTTCCCTCTAGGGTCGCAGACATGTTATATGATCTCCTCATGGTAAAGATCTCCTTCCTAGACACCACAATCTTTAATTTTTTGATTGATTGATCGCGGTATTGGGCGATGATACCCTCGTATATGGTATACAACCTTAAGTCTGTTTTCATCCAAGAATGATAACTCTTCATAGAGATTCTAATTCCGGTCTTATTTGTAACTTTGTTCTCGAGTATGATGCAGATGGAAGGTATTTCTTTCTCAATGGGTAGGATAGATTTCATATCGTATACTAGAGAATAAGAGGTATCCCTAGTATGTGTTTTGATTAAAGTGCGGTAGCTCATGATGGTGTATGAGATCGGGTCGACCCAATCTCTTTAATACTTGGTCATCTTGGTGATAATGGTTTGAGGTTTTTGTTGGAGGCTTCGATAACATAATTGATTTGAGGTTTGTAAGGAGAAAATTTATGTTTCTAAATTACATACTCATCGACCAGTTCAATGATGTTGGCTTCAAAATGGAGTTTTTTATGAGATATGATCTCATGGCCATGTAACACCCCGCATTTTCATGCATTAAATATTTAATTAATTCGGAAATTTAAAATTACTTGTGAGTCGTAATTAAATTGAATTAATTAGGGAAATCTTATTTAAATATTAATCGAGGAAAATATGGTTAATATTTACGGGAAGTTATTTACTAAGTGTATAGTAATTATTTATTTAAGTCATTTCGAGTATTAATGACAGGGTAGGCATTTTTCTCAACCGGGAGTCGGTATAGACTAAAGGGGTGAGGGGATAAACATTTTTATAAATTTATTTGGATGCCAATTCTGAGTGTACGGTTGAGTCCGGATGGGCCGAGATAGTCGGAAAAGTATACCTGGGGGTAGTAAACGGGTCACGGAGCATTTTTAGACATAGTCGGGCCCACACGGGGGCATTTGGGTCACTTGGGCTTGGCCCATTAGGAAAAAAACGGGATTAGGTAAATTAAGGAATTTGGAGGAATGATATAACGGCTGATAGAGTTTAGAAGAAGGCTAAGTGGATTAAGTAACCCTAATAGCAGTTAAAGGCAATTTTGGGATCACTAGAGAGCTAACAAGGATCATTTTCAACCTTGGAATTCATCTCCGAATGAGACACTACGAAACCTAAGGCAAGTGGATAACTTGCAATTGTATTAAATCTGTTTTGAAATTCATATTCATGTGATGTGTTTGATCAAAAATTCGTTTTGGGTGTTCATGGCATAAACATGAGGTTTTGAAAAGTAATAATCTAATTTACGAATTTGAATGAGAATTTTGTTAGAAATCTGATATTATAAACTGATACATATCTAGTAGGATGATATCTGGATAATTAGAAACGAATTTGGTGTAGGGATTTGGGATGTAAATGGGTTAAGGGTTAAATATGAATTTTTCCCCAAATTATGAAATTGTAGTTAATGGACGAATTGATGATGTTGGTGGATATTCTGGAGGTCCCTAATAAGGTTTCTAACATGTATTAATGCTAAGAGGACTTGAGGTTACTGGTAGAAAGAATTAGGGTTTGAGAATTTTCGTCCATGGTTGATTCTGTCTTCGCAAAGAAGACGAAGACCTGTTCGATCGATCGATCGAAGGTCTTGGGTCGATCGATCGAAGGTCGGCAGATTTTGACAATTCTGCCCAGTTATGTATATAAAAGAAATTTATATAATAAATCCTTAGGTAATTAATTATGGGGAAATTAATACTTGAGTTTAAACCTAATTAATCGTAAGTAAAGTTAATTAGGATTTGAGGAAGTTTTGGGTGACACGTCATGATTATAAATTCGAGAGTCGGGAATTTAAACTTGAGTGATGTTATTTCGGGCTACGAGAGTAAGTCCAAATTTATGGTGGGGGCGACACCAAAGGTGACTAAATTAATTAATGTGCAAATTAATTAATAATTATGGTTGGACCATAAACGCTTAATAAATTAAATAGGCTTGTGTTACAGATTTAGTACATGGTGTAGCCCGGACATTTTATATTTATATATATATATATGGTGCGTGATAGTATATATATATAGTGTGTATGCATTAATATCGGGGATTGAATATTACTATTATATACTCTAGTGCTATAGGGGGAGGTTGCGTGTAGTGGATGAATCCCCTAGCTTGAGGAGTAGGGCGAGTATAATCCCAGGTCATAGCGTCCGTTATATGGGTGAGGGGTATCTCACTTTCAGGGAAGGAATATGACCGCCTCCAATTCGTATGTTAAACTAAGTTAGTGAGCGAATCTAACTTGATTAACTAGGTTACGTGAATGCACCTAGTGGGAAAGCACTTGGGAAAATTTATATTTTTGTGAGTATTCTTACTTGGTCGAAAGTTGGTATTAAATGTTATTTCATTATGTTTGTGAATACTGTAATATGATTAAATATATAATTAGGTAAATAATTATATAGGGGATAATTAATACATAGTGAAAAATGTATTATGTGCATAACAGGTGTGAATGTTATATGAAATTAAGAGGAGTAATGATTCAATTAAGTTGACGTTTATAATAACTTAAAAATCATGAATTAAGACATACTCGGTTAGAGTAGGAAAAATTCAAGGGTTAAAATACGCATTTGGGTCAGGAGCATAGGACCTAGTAAAATAATTGGAAGCGTTAGTAGTGCACATTAGGGGAGGGGTGAGGAAGTCCTCAAGAGAGTGCGGCACTAACTAAAATATGAAGAGCATGCATATTTATTATTACTGCAAGTTAATCATTTGTTAAATGTTTTCAAATGTTTTTGGGTACTAACCCTTGCTATAAAATTCTTTTAAAAACCTTTTAGGTTTCCAACCACAAGGGCGCCAAGATTGACTTTATTCTAGGTATCCTTGCTGTAGCACATGTGGATGTTGCGGGGTTTTGCTAGACGCCTCCTTCTTCCATTCTTGTAGAGACTCTCTAGTAGTTATCTGAGCTTATCGCTCACAGTTCATTTATCAATAGTAGACTTGTTGAGATGTTTTCTGATATTTACTTGTATTGGATATTTGGACCGATGGTTTATTTCGGTTAAGTGTTTAATTTTGGATGGTTATTTTAATTTACTGTGATTGTGTATTAGTGTGTGTTCCGCACAAGCTTTTATTTAATTAATTGAAAGATAAAAATTGGCACCATCCTAGTTCTCTCACTTAGGTGGTTAGTAATTAAAAAGACGACAGTGATGCTAAGAATGGACCAACTGAGAAACCTTTTCTAACTTGATTTAGGACTGATCACCGGGGATTAATTAGGCAGGGTGTCACAGGCCAATCCCGTATCGACAAATGTTATTCTTTCTGATGAACTTAGCCACTTTATTGGCTTTAGCATTGCATACAACTCGACTTTAACCCTTTTTTTGAGGTAGTCCAATGGTGACCAGGATGGTTTCATGCTCGTTAGAAGATTTGGGGTGACCTTCCTAGTGATGTCTATGATCCAAGTGAAGAAGGGCCATGGAAAGCTCATGTAGTAAATTTCCTGAAGGGTAAGTGTTAGAGATTGGCAAATTATTGGCACTTTAGCCATCTTCGAGTGTAGACAGTGCAATCTTGAACCATAGTGGTCCAATAGTACCCTTGGTGGATGATCTTCTTAGAAAGCATATTACCATTCAATTGGGGGCCCGTATGGTGGATCTTTTGCATCATTCCTTCAATATCAGCCCTCAATGGGTTCTATTAATGTTTCTCTTAAAAAGTAGTTTATAATGATGATATACTGGGACACCAATTTACGAAGGGTTGCATGATCTTTCTTATCTGCTTCTTGGAGGAACCTACCATATTTGAGGAGGCACTAAGTGTCATCGTACCATAAGCCAACCATGTCAGAATATTCCTTGGTGATGACCTTAATGTGATAGAAGTGAGTGGTCATAGTTTATTTCTGAACTAGGAAAGGGTCCATTATTATTTCTTCAGGCAAATCAGCCATGGATTCTAGGGTTGCAAAGGCATAAGTTAGACTATTATTTGTATAAGTCAGATAGTGGAAGGTGACATCTTTGAACTGGGAGGCTTTCTCTTCTTAGTGGGCGTGTAAGTGTGGGAGTTTAATGTCTTTGACTTTCCATTTTTTGAGGATTTATCTGATGATTAGGCCAGAGTCCCTATAAATTTCTAGGTTTTGGATACCTTTATTAAGGGATATTTTGAGACTACATTGCATGCCTCATATCCATTCATCTTGTTGGTGCAGGGGAAGTCTAATTTAATGGAAATGGGGGTGTGAGAGTCATAAAGTATTATCAGGAGTATCCTAATGTCGTATACTTTCTTGTTTGCCTCTCTGTCAAAGAAAATTATCCATCTAAGGTCCTCCTGAGTAGTGAAGAGAATGTTTTCATCTAGGAATTCAGAAACCAAACACTGGGTCCTTCCTTTGGGTAATCAGCACTGTCTAACGCACACAATATCAAATTCGGCTAACAACTTCAACCAATGAGCCATTCGTCTAGTCATAATGGGTTGTACTAGTGGGTACTTGATGGCATCCATCTAGGACACTAGTCGGATAGGAAATTCAATAATGTAGCGACGTAAATTATATGTGTCCTAAACTAAGGCGACACATTCATTTTCCAAAGCAGGGTAGTTATCTTCGTACCCATCCAGTTTTAAAGCGGCGCAAAAGATGAATATTTCCTTGAAGGATTCTTCATTGTATTGGGAAAGTAAATCCTATGTTTTAGTATCTGTGATTATCAAGTATAATAGTAAGGGAAGACATGGTTGTGGAGGCATGAGCATCGAAGGTCGGGTGAGGTATCACTTGATTTGGCCCAATGATTATTGGAAGGCCTCATTATATAATTTAGAGAAGTATTGATTTGGTCAAAGGCTTGATTTGGTCCTAAACTAAGGCCTCATTCTATATTTCATGGGTTGCACATTGTACCACCATAGCATTATATATACTTTCTTCCTTCTACCTTGGTAAGGATCCTTAATTCAAAACTGTAGCAAACCTCTGTTAAAATTGCACTATAGAGAGAAAGTTGCGTGCATTGTAATTCAATTCCATTACACCCTAGTTTGATAGTAAACGTACACTCACCTAAAAAGTGGAGTAGGCCTAAATAGGCTGAACCACTTATATTATTGTCTTCCTCCTCTTTGCCTCACCTCCTACTTTATTTATATTGCTGTGATTTTACCATTATTGAGGTCCTACTAGATTGAGATATTATTCACTTACTTGGTAGTACTATATCTGGCACTATCAGTTGGCGCCATCTGTGGGAAAAGAGTTCATCATCTTCTTCCTCTCAATTGCAGTTGCATCTCACCTAATTCTCTGGTGGTGTTTTAACTCAACTTTTAGTTGGGCTTAAACCACCATTGAAAGATCTCAAGTTTGAGTTGCTCAATCTTCTATACAGATCATTCAGATCTTCCATTACACCTCTTACTCTTCCTATTCACCGAATTTTATGGAATCACATCTAACCCCAGGTGGTGGTGCTAGTTACCGTCAAGCACAGCCAGAATCTCAGATGGCGCACATTGTAGTAGCGCTGCACACATTGGCAGTCAGTTAAGTTAAATTATACGAGCAGCTGGATGTCTTCAATCAAATTTTCTTGTCCAGGCCCACTGGCAGGATGACAAAGATGATAACTCCGATCACCAGGGATGGCGTACACTAGATGACATGATGACCACCCGCAGCCCCATAGAAGGATGCACCGCCGTAACAAAGGTGAAAAGACGTTGCTGAGCCCAAGTGTATATGCTTGGGGAGGCAAGGTCAAGAATATGAAGACAATTAGTATGATGATGATGCACAGTGGTGGTCACCATACAAAATTTAAGGAGATACTGTGCGACCTATTATAGCTAGTAGGGGAAACATCGTATGACCAAGCCGAGAAGGAAGATCTTGTCCCTCAGCATTTTATAGGCTCAACAGGGGTTCTGCCTTTGACAGACTCGACCTCATTGGTGAACTCCGAAACCGATTGTCTAAGTCTCACAGCATGGTAAGATCCAGGAAAAATAGAGGATGTGCTGATAGACGGCCCTACCATGGCTGAGATGAGGAGAAACATGCAGTCACCCATCAGAGAATGGTCGACCGAGAACTAGTCCAACGCCGGAATGAGAGGGAAGGGGTTAGTAATAATGTTGCTCTAGCCGATGGAGATAATCCCATCGTTTTTTCTACCGATAAACCATGGAATAGATCTATTCAACGACTAGAGGAGAACATTGGAGATTTGCTAAAAAGTCGGGACCCTCTGTAGAGCGGGTATATAGAAGGGTCTCCATTTGTTGCCCTTAATATGATCTACCCTATCTCCACTAAGTTCAAGTCGCCGGTGGTGACATCGAAATATTATGGGTGTACCAATCGAGTCCACCATGTTGAAATGTATCATATTACTCCAGATATCATCTCAATCTCAGATGAAATGTGGTTTAAATCATTCTCAAGAACCCTGACTGGTGTTGTGCATGTTTGATATTCTTATCTCCTAAGAAACTCAATAGAGAACTTCAAACAATTGTTTGAGAGGTTCATACATAATTTTTACTTTGGCATTGTGGAACAAGACCACTCACTTTTTATATGTAAAGCAACAGATGAACGAATCTCTATGGGACTACATTTCATGCTTCAATAAAGAGAAATTGGAGGTGGAAGACTATGACGAGAGCATGGTTATAACTACACTAATGGGAGGACTACAAAAGGGAAAGTTCCTATGGATGCTGGCCAAGGATCCTCCAAAGTCCATGGCTGAACTCCTAGCTACATTCGGGAGGGTCATGAATAAGGAGGAGTCCATGGCGGCCAAGGGAAAAGATGAGAAGGGAGCTAGTGGGAGTAAATCCCGGATGTTTAAAGGCAAAGGAGACAAGAATATGTCGACGAACGAGAAGTTTTCTTACTATACCCTATTGATTATTAGCCCTGAAATGATATTGAACGAGATCAAGAATGATAGATCCACGAGATGGACAGAGAAGCTCAAATACCCCCTCATAAGAGGGATAAAATAAAATGGTATGAATTTCACCAAGACCATGGACATACCACTGAAAAATTCTTCGCATTGAAAGATGAGAAAGCAAAAATGTTGAAAAAAGGAAAACTTACAAAGTAAATAGATAAGAAAGGCTACCAAGATGACACTCAGCTAAAGTGAAGATGAGTACAGTCAGGACAGTGGTGGATGAGAACAAAGAAGATATATTATCGTTCAATAATGGAGCCTTGAAAGAAGGAAAGTTCTCTAAAAAGCTACTGTGTGGAGCCTCTTTGTTGACGATTCTTCTTCTAAGGTAGGGAGTGGATCCGGCCTGATAGTGTAGACTCAAAACTGAACTGATATAGAATATGATTTAAGATTCAAATTTAAGGAATCAAATAATGAATCTGAGTATGAAGACCTACTGGCAGGTCTCTACCTCTCTAAGGCACTGAATGCCACCCAGTTGCTGGTTCATAGTGACCCAAGGCTAGTAGTAAACCAAACCCTGTGAGTGTATAAACAAAAGATGAGAGGATTGCGAGATACCTCGAAAGGATAAAAGCAACATTAAAAAAATTTAGGTAAGTGAATCTAAAAAGGATCCCTCGGCTAGAGAATGGCTGAGTCGATGCACTGGCAAGACTAGCGTCAATAACCACGATAGAAGTCAAAAGCTCAGTACCAATGGAGATCCTACACTGACCGAGCATTGAATAAGAAGACAACACGGTTGAGTTCTCATCAAACCTTGAGATAGGTGAATCTCGTAAGAACCCTCTCATCCGATATATAAGGGATAGTGAACTAACAGAGTCAAAGATAGAAAGGAAGAAGTTTAGGTGTAAGGCAACTAAGTTCTCATTCATTGGAGATATTTTATGCAGGAAAGGATTCCTCCTCCTTCTTCTTCGGTGTGTCCATCCGATAGAGGTGGAATTCATCCTAAAATATATACATGAAGTTTCTTTCTCCATCCATATAGGAAGAAGATCGTTGGCAAAGAGGCAAGGCACACATGGGTATTGGATGCCAACCTTGGCTAGGGATGTGACCAGTTATGTGAAGATATGTGATATATGTCAAAGATATGCCAGCATCCCTCATTTGCCTCATCAAAATCTGACACATATTTCATCTCCTTGGCCATTTGACATGTGGGGTATTGATTTGGTATGACCCTTACCCAGGGCTACCAGAAACTACAGGTATCTCATTATGGTGATTGACTATTTCTCTAAATGAGTGGAGGCAGGGGCCATGATAACCATCACCGAGATGGACCTTCAAATTTATTTAGAGGAACACCATTTGTAGATACGGTCTACCTCATACCCTGATCTCAGACAACGAAAAATAATTCAAAAACTCATCTTTGGAGGCCTATTGTTATAGGGTAGGCATCAAGAAATTTTATTCAGTTCCAAGTCGGCTCAGGTAATCGGCGAAATAAAGGTGACAAACAAAACCATATTGGATGGGATCAAGAAGAAACTAGAATACGCCAAGTATGTTTGGACTAAAGAAGTGCATGTTGTCCTGTGGGCCTATAGGATGATAGAGAGAACTTTGATCGGATAAACCCCTTTTATATTTGCCTACGGCTCAGAGGAATTGATCCCTTCAGATATTGGCCTACCAAGCCTCAAAGTTCATACGTATGACCCCGAAGAAAACATTAAGGAATGAAGTTTGAACCTAGACCTCATAGAATAGAAAAGAGAGGATGAAGAAATTCGATAGGCTGCCTATCAGCTGCTAGATTGTACAATAAAAGGGTGAAGGCAAGGCCATTAGTTGTTGGAGACTTAGTTTTATAAAAATCTTGGCAAAATCCGAATAAACTTCATGCTAACTGGCATGTCCCCTATAGGTTTACATGAGAAGTAGTTCATGGCACGTATCGACTCGATAATTTGGAGGGAGAGCCATTCTCTGACCCTTGGAATGCTGATGATCTAAAGAAATATTATCAATAGGACAATGTAAAGTTTTCTTTTACCATTGTATCACTGTACAAGACATGTATTAAAAAAATTAATGAATGAAAAATTGCAAGTGTTCTCTCCTATTCTTGTTGTATGAGTAATTCAAATTGCATGTTTCAACTCGTCCTAAGATATAGAACATCATTCATGTAGTGAAGTAGCATTAACTCACTCTCGGTGACATGACAATCCAAATGAGGCTAACCTCATCCATGGATTCTCAACAACACCGATATGGAGGAATTAGTGTGATAACATCATCTTTAATGGTGGAAAGCAGAAAGTTTACCCCAAAACGATGACAGTGTAGGATAAGGAATCACTCATTCATACACTCTCAAAACAACGAAAGGGGACATATGATGAAACACCATAATTTGGCGAATTCAAATTCAAAAAATCATTTAATTATGGTTTACCTCAACATCATTAATTTGGTGAAAAACTCTCTCGATCGAGACGATAGTGTAGGATGAGACGTCACTTGTCCAAACACTGTCAAAATGATAAGATGGGACTTATGATTAAGCACCATAATTTCGTGAATTCAAATTCAAAAAACCATTTAATTAAGGTTTACCTCAACATCGTGAAAAACTCTATCGGCCGAGACAATTGTGTAGGACGAGGCTTCACTCGTCCATACACTCTCAAAATGACGAGAGGGGACTTATGATTAAACACCTTAATTTGGTGAATTTAAATTCGAAAATAATTTAAGTATAATTTACCTCAAAAATATTAATTTAGCAAAAAAAACTCTCTCAATCGAGATGATAGTGTAGGATAAAACGTCATCATCCATACACTCTCAAAATGATGAGAAGGGACTTATGATAAAATACCATAATTTGGTGAATTCAAATTCTAAAAAATCATTTACTTGGTTGTACTCACATCGTCCAAGGACGAGAGGAGATTTAAGAAGGAAATTATTAACTTTATGATCTCAGATTAAAAACCATCTTATTATCGTTACTTGTTAAACGTCTTTAGCTTTTGTTTAACATAAAAATAGTGTAAAGTCAATACAAGAGAACATAACATAGCAAGAGTAGATGATAAAAACAAACAATACAGGCATTTGTCATTCAGAGATCTAACCAAATTCTTCCAACAAAAAGGTGTTTAATGAGGTTATAGACATAAGGTTCCAAGAAACAAAAAATCATAATTGTTCAAATGTTACATCAGATAAATGGCATCAGGCCACATGAGGCCGCCCTGATAGAGAAGAAGGATTCAAGTTGCTTGGTTTTCCTCAGTCTCCACTTGAGTTGACTCATTAGCAGCACCATCTTGCTCAGCCTCGGCATTGTCTTCATTATGGATTTGGGTGGTCTTAGCCTAGTCATCCCTTGGCTAATTGTCACCTTCATCTTTATCAATCTGTATTATCGACTCAGGTTGGGACAATCCATCTATCTCGCCTAGGGCAGTCATATCCAGACGGCCAGAAAAGATGAAGGCCTCAAGTTACTGTGTCAGATTAGAGACATCTAGGAACTTTAAGGTTATCCAACGATAGAACGTTTTAGTTCCTCTCTCTAAATATTGCATGTTGTATTCAATAAACTCTTCTAAAGATTTAAAAGTTTCCACAGACTTCTTATGAGATTCCCTAAGAGCCTTATCAACAAGATCCTTAACCTTATCATTAACCTCAATTGTATGCCTCTAATTCAAGGACTTAATTACCTCACCATGGTCAAATTTCATCTCGTCAATGACACTTGTGTGCAGACTCTTTAGATTTTTAATATTTGTCTTGTGACCAACCTCAAACTCCGAGATCTGTTTCTTCAGACTCTCCTCATTTCCGATGGTCGAGTGAGCTTACCGAATCTCTGGAAGTTTTTTATTCACCCAATGGTGGATCTTTTTTAGACATATAACAAACTGCATAAAAGATGAACATTAGTATAAGATGATACTACATGTTATAATGAAAAGTTAAATAAAGGCACATGAATTCACTTGAATGACTCTATAAAAGAAGAAATTATTTAAGAGGGAGACTTTGTATATTCTAAGAAGCGAATGTCTTCATTAGGCGTTATGGAAGAAAGAGCGTCAAAATCTTTTTTCCTATTTCCCATCAAGGAATCATTGTTTATCTTAAGATTATCCAACCGAGATTCAAGGGCAGCCTCAGACAATATTGGAATGGCTTATGATGGCATCATCTTGGATGAGGCTTCTTTGCACTTATTTTGTTGTTATTGCTGGCTCGTATGAACATCCTCAGAGACGTCCTTTCGATTTTTACCCCCTCTTCCTAGTAGGGATTACCGACTATGAACTTCTTGGTCTGAGGTTAGGGTGGATACCTTTTCCCAAATGGCTTCATCAAATTTAAAAGATTTGTGGCTGCCATTTTTCACACGGCATATGATATATTGGGTGGTTGGTCTGCAACATATATAAAAGGTCAATAATGAAGTCAAATTAATGATAACACAATAGTTAACACGCACAATACTTAAATAGTTCAGTTAGGCGGTTATCCCCCCAACCTGTCTGCCCCAAGAATTAGTGGGTCACCAATTGCTCAAATTATATAAGGTCCCCCTCCTTTCCCTATTTCTTAACTTTCTCCACATCCTTGGTGGCATTAATACTCAATCCTGGATGTTATTTGGCCAATATCGAGGCCTTTGCCCATCTTTGGGGAACTCTGGGCGTAGAAACACTATAGGAAACATTAGGGTTGAACTCCCAGGCCCCAGATATGAAAAAGTAACGAGGCTTACAATTATGCTTGGAAGTATGAGTCACACACAAAACTTTCTTTGTGGGTTTCCTAGCTATGAGATGATAATAGCCAAGCTGAGTTTTTGAAGAAGAAACTTCATAGCAACCCCCGATGACGCTAACTTGAAGGTCAGTATGGTGAAATAACTCCTAGAGAGAAACAAAACCAAGAATAATGCTCCACGCAGTGGGTGGAAGCTGAGCAGGGCCGAGACCTAAACCCACTAGAATAACTCGTATAGTTTTATGTATAGGTAGCCTTAAGACGACCTTAAACACCTGCTCGTACACACAAACTTTGTCATCTCGGACCTAAAATATTCTCTCATCCTCAAAGGTTTCCCTCACGGTGACATAGCATCTTATACCATAAAGATGTCTTCAAACCATAAGATTCACATTAGTGACAATTCTCACAAAAGATTTAGCATAAGAGGTGTCAAGTGTATCCTCGACTACATCATCATCGTTCTCTTAGTTTGAAGCTGGGAAGTTACCTGGAACACTTCGAGTAAATTAATAACCCAGAATGGTAGATAATGGGACTACCATAAGTGGGGAAGAAAATGCAACCTCAACCCTCAGCTCAGTTAGATCCAAAAATAATCTGTATGGAGGAGATAATTGATTTGAAGACTCAACTTATTAGGAGGGTGAGGCTCTGGAAGAGTCTTCATCTTCTTTAGACCCATCAGAAGGGAGTCTTATAGCCTCTTCATAAGAAGCCACACTCTCGGCGGTCTGGGAGACATATGGATTTCCATATGTAGAGGAAGTTGACTCAAACATTGAGTCACTAATTTCTACAACGAGAGGGCGTATGAAAGAAAAAGGAACAGGATAGATTGCACAAAAAGAAAAGGCCTCGTCTTTATGCTTAGTGGCATACTCGTCTTTTACCTTCTTATCTCTCTAAAACACCACTCCCTAAGGGTGGGAAACTCCTTGGCTAATTTTTATAAGGGCCTTATCATTCAAATAAATGTTTGAATTAACTAAGTTGACTATAAGATCAAAAAGAAGAAGTTATATCATTTTCAATGAAAAGAAATAAGAATAGTACAAGAGCTAAAAGGAAAATAATGAGAACTCTGCCGGAGAAGATGGTCAGAGAATCATCGGAATCCTTAAACTGAGAGATTGATAACACATAACCCTACGCAAGGAACACATCCCACTACCTAAAAAACCTCCAAAATAATAAGGGCATAGCCCAAACGTCGCCAAACAAACTAACCGGAAAATAGATCAGTTGCCAAAAAATAAAAACTCAACTAAACCACACTAATCTAAACTGAAATCAAACGGATCTTGGTAGAGAAGATTTACCTGGATGAGAGAAAGTTCTTGGAAGTATAAGTAGCTCAAAAAAATGAACAGAGAGTGAGAATTGAGCGAAGAAAAAGAAACATCAATGGCAGTTTGCACAGAAAGGCTTAGGCGGGAACAAGTTTGCAAGACTGAAAGACAAAAGGGTAAATGTCTTAGTTTTTAAACCAAGCAATGATTACGCAAGCTTCCCAAAGAGAGTCATCAATTGGGCGCTAAACCCTTAGTGCTTCAGCCGTTATTTAGGCTTAGATAAGACGCTACCCAATATAAACTATGACACGTGTCATATCAAGACTGCAAGCCACTAATCAACTACCATATGTCACATTAATGACCATTATCAACTCAGACACGACATTACAAGGACTACTCAGCCATCAATCAGAGCATCTCATCAAGTTTCTCATCTTCATACACTCTTACCCCTCAACTACCTCTTAATATCAAAGACTAAGGACTAGGGGTGATTATTATACCCAAGTGTGACCTCGTTAGGGTACAACTCATACTCGACTCAGTCAACATAGGAAAGCATGCTTTCTATAAGGATTCTGCATTTAACTGTCTTGACTTCATCCATTATTTGAGGCCTAGACCTTCTACCAGTTAAGACTTCCTTATTAACTTCTCGACTAGTTCACTTGATAGCCAAGACCCCATCTCGGCTCGATGTCTATTCGGTAGAGACCACATTTTAAAGATTATTATTGAACAAGCCTCTATGAGTCTCATACTCGGACGAGCCGAGACCTTTCTGGATGACCTATCTACCACGCACAAGGTAAATATCCAACATCGATATCCCATGTCAACAAGCAGTTACAACCGTATCACATGTGCACATGGGAGGAATATTTTATCATCATGATCTACTTACATAGGTGACAGGTGTATATTACTCATTCATTAATGCAAACTTCACATTCATGGTGCATTCATGGGGTGAACACTATACCATCTTATCACTATATATCCTTGTTTCCTTTTACCTTGAGAAGGATTCTTAATTCAAAACTCTAGCAAAACTTTATTAAAAATGCAGTAGAGAGAGAAAGTTGAGTGCATTGTAATTCAATGCCATTATATCTTAGTTTGATAGTAAACATACACTCACCTACATAGTGAAGTATGCCTTAACAAGATGAACCACTTATATTAATGTCTTTGTCCTCTTTGTCGCACCTTCGGCTTCATTTATATTACTGTGATTTCACCATTATTGCACATTTGAGGTCCTACTGGATTGAGATATTATTCACTTACTTGGTAGTACTATATTTGGCACTACTAAATCCTTTTGGATAAGTTTGAAAATTAGTTCACAAATGGAGGTCAACTGGCTGATGAATCGACTGATGTACTATAGTATACCTAGGAATCCTCGAATTTCTTTCTCCATCCGTTGTGGTGTTATATCAAGTATATCTTTCATCTTGATAGGATTTTCTTTAGTTCCCTTCTCACTGGACATGAATCCCAAGATTTTTTCTTTGGTGACGTTAAAAACACACTTCTATGAATTTAGCCGCATCTGAATTGTAGTGGCCACTCGAAGAACTTTAGGAGGGTGGGAATATAACCTTCTCGAGTCTTAGACTTAATGATCATATCTTACACATAGACTTCAACCTCCTTGGGAATAAGGTCATGCAGGATAGTTTTCGTAGCCTTTTGATAGGTAGCCCCATCATTCTTGAGTCCAAATGGCATGACAGTATAATAAAAGGTTACCCATGGGGTGATGAAGGTAGTTTTTTCCTAATAGTTAAGGTGCATCTTGATCTGGTTATATTCGGAGAATCCATCGATAAACAATTTAAGGGTGTGGTTGGTTCTGTTGTCCAGGATCATGTCAATGTTCGATAATGGGTAATCATCATTCGGGAATACTTTGTTCATATCTCGATAATTCCTGCACATGCAAACTTTTCTTCTTGACTTTTGCATGGGAACGATGTTGGGGAGCCATATTGGGTAATCGACCACGTTCATGAAACCCACATTTAATTTCTTGACCATTTCCTCTTTTACCTTGAGTGACCACTCGATACAGAGTTTTCTTAACTTCTGTTTGACTATCTTGCATTCTAGGGTTAATGGGATCTCATGCTGAACTATTTCTAAGTCAATTTTGGGCATGTCATCGTAGGACCATGCGAAGACGCCCATGTATTCTTTCAGTATTTCTTCAAATCGTGCATTCTCCTATTTTTTTAAGGGTTAGCTCCATCCTAATCTTGTGCTGGTGTCTATTAGAACTGAGATTAACAAAAATAGCCTTATTATAATTAATTTGAACGCAGTTATGTTTTTTGTTATTTTCCTTATTAATACTAGTTAATAATTATTTATCTGTAAAATCATCATCATCAAAAGTTTGATTAAAATAATGACAATTACTTTAAGGCATAACAAGATACTCAAATCCTCGACTATTTTATTTTCATGAAAAATAGTGTTGAGAACCATGTCAAAAGAGGTCTCTATTTCATTCATATCAAGAAAATGAAAAATAGTAATAAGTGAAGAGAGTTGAATAGGCTAAATAGCAGGGTTGGGTTGAATTTGAGCAGGTTGGATTGGTAAGACATTCCATTTGAGAAGAGGCATGTCAGCAGTCGTGATCTTAGCGGACAAGTTCGATGGTGAGGTATTTTAGCAGATCATGTAGAGACTCAGCTCCAGTGTCTTCAATTCAAAGGATTCTTCGAAGTCACTTCCCTCAAAGTCTTTGGTAATTACCATGGATTGATTGATAAGAGGTCATAATTTATGTTTACAGTCTTCGACCCAAGAGTTACCATCTTGAAAGTAAATTTCCATCCCTGGTTTCATATTTTCATCAACATGGACATACCACAGTTCATGGAATTAACAAAAGGGGAAGTTTTCACCCTCTTTGACAAATCTTTTGTTCAAAGAGTCTCTTAAAATAGTCTTTTCATCTTCCAAGCTTCTTTTCGATCGTAATCGGTGGAGAGCTTTGAGCTCATTCGGTGAAGGTTGATAACTTAGGCTATATGGGGTAAAGACCTCTTTCAGTACTATAGGCTTAAGGATTCCTTTTTTATGTTGTCCTAGCCCCATCCAGTGAATGAAATGCATGTTCTTTAACGTTTGAATCATATTGGCATTGCTTTGAGGGTTGTGCTCTTTATAGGCTCGGTCTTTGAAGTTTTCCCCCACTGGTACAGGGAGAGGATAAATAATGAAACCGAAGAGGAGTATGTCATTAGTCCCATGTTGAATCTGTAATACTAGGTTACTAGTACTGTCACTGTTTGCGCTGTCGTCATCCCTCAAAATGGTGATAACTTGACCTTTAGCTAAGAACTTCTATTTCTGATGGAGAGAAGAGGATATTCCTAGGATTCTATGGAGCCAAGGAGGTTAAGGAGTAGATTGAAGAAACAAAGTATGTCGATTACCTGGAACTCTGTGAGCAAATTAACAGGGCCAACCCTTAGTGTGATTTTTATGGAACCCATTACTTCTCAACGAGTATTATCAAAATCGCACACAACGATAGATGTAGGAATTAGATCACTGACTTTCAGTCCCAAATAGTTGAAGGTTCTGAGTGAATAGACATTGAGAGCAGATCCATTATGGAAAAGTGTTAGTGAGACTCTATTTTCGAAGGATTCGACGGAGATGTTGAGAGGATAATTGTGATCATGGCCGAACATAGGTATTATTTCCTCAGAAAAAGGACAGAATTCTGGAAGAGGTCAGGTATCCAACCATATTTATAGCTTCTTTAAGAGTAGTGGAAGGATAAACCGTGGGTCCTATAAGGAGTTTTACCAAGGCATTTTGATGTAGTTGACAGGACATGAAAAGTACTCATAGGGTAATATTGTCTTGGGTCTGCTTGAGATGATCGATTGCTCTCCTAAATGATCATTTTGGCATTAGAAGTTCTTTGAACACACCTATTCCTTTTTTTTCAATTGCATGAAGAATTGAATATTTTTAGTACTACCCTGATCGAGTCAGGTGGTTGACTTATGTAGGCAGGAATATGAATCCCGTGGCTTCATCTATCTCTGTCTAACTAGACATTTTATTCATTTCCTCCAAATAATTCTCAAGGGAGATCATTCCACACAACCCAGTAACTGGATTAGCCTCTTCATGATTAGATTCATCATATAAACTTCCAAAGTCATCCCCCATCCAATGGAGACTGTACATTCTTGCAAAGAGTAATAAATACACTAGAAAAATTCAATGACTTCATCTTATAAGTCTTCCCACTCAGTAAGGAAGTGCAGGATTAAAGGGACCAATCATACCTAAAGTTTCAAAGAAGAGAGGAACTAAGTGATGTTTTATATTTCCTTTCTCCGTGGAGACATATTAGCCATGATTTATAGGACATCATCTAGACTGACTTCTTCAACAGGCACTACCATTCGTCTGATTCTCAAGCCCATTTTTGGGCTTCCATTTACAAGACGCTGATTTTTTTATAATCGACGAACATCTTGGTGGGTAATTTCAACCCAAATTCTAAAAATTAGTTCAACACAGTAGGTATATCCATGCCCCTAGTATTGGGTATGTATGGTAATAAAAGTCCTGTAAGGAGAGACAAAGTTTGATCAATAAGATATAGGATGTAGGAGAAAATATGTACAAACCTTAAGAGGTTTAGGTGTGACTGTGAGGATGAGAGGTGCTTTGTTGGGCATGATTGGAGTAGATGGGTCAAACTTTGGGTTATATTCTAGAAATATGGAATTTATCCTAGTTCCATATGTTGGGTTATGGGTGGTATTAGGTTTAAGATTTTCTGGTGGGGCAATGATACCCCGGTCGATAAATCCTTTGATTATATTTTTTATAACGAAGCATTGGTTAGTGGTATAACCCGTGAATTAGTTAAAGTCATATCGAGAATCAGGCTTGAAGGTTTTAGTGAGTGTATTTGGTAATATTAGAGGTTCTAATGGTTTGATGATATTTTAACTTAATAGTTCCTGGGAAACTTTGGACAAAGGAGCATGGAGCTCTGTGTACTCTTACTTATAAGGATTGGGGTGGCTTTCTGGTGCCTAAAAGGTAATGGGTTAAAATATGTTGTTGATTATTGAGACTTAGCACTAGAAGTCTTATCATAGTTTCTGGGTATGAACTATTCGGTCTCCTTCTTCGATTAAGATTCCACTTTGGTGCTACCTTTTTCATTTTTTACACTAGCCTCTCGGAGGTCTTGGAAGTGCAGATAATACTATCCTCCCATAGATGCTCAAATACGGGGTAATAATTTCTCTTCATAATGTCGACTTGTGCCTCCACTTATGATATAGCTATTAACTGATTCCCCAAGGTTTTTCTTGAATAGTTCTAGGTTTCAATGTGTGACCTCCAACTCTTTGTTGTACTTGTACTAATACATGAATTCTTGGGCCATATCGTCCTAACTATGAATTCTAGATTCATTAAAAGACAAGAACTATCAGAGGGAAATTTCTTTTAATGTCTCCTGAAACATTTGGGCCATTATCTCTCCAGAAGTACCAAGAAGGGTCATGGATCGATGATTGCATTAAAGGTGCATAATTGGGGGTTCTCTTCCCTCAAACGTCTCGATGTTTGGCAACTTAAATTTCTTTTGTAATCTAACCTTAGGATAAGGATACATATGGGTATATGCTATGTAGTTCCCGAATATCTTGAGTTGGTATAACTTCTTTAACAGAAGTTTGAGGTCTTCTTTGACCTTATTTAGTTCCTCTTCTTTGGTATCCATGAGTACTAGTAATTTATCCCCAAGATCGGTGAGATTTGGAATCGAGAGCTGAGCTGGATGCATTCCATTGGCAGATGGGGCACAAAGGACATGCTGGTACTATTTTGGGACCCAGACAGGCATGGTGTTACTTCTTTTGTAGGACTTCAGTTTGAAGGTTGTCAATCTTGGCACTGACGTTGGCTAGGACAACCATGAAATCTCGATGAACATTTGGTGCTTAGTTAGTGTTTTACATGAAGAGATCGTAGAGGTAGATCCCAAACTCGGACGAAGTAGCACAAGAAGAGACGGAGCTTCATCGTTATTTGAAAAAAGACCGACTCTAATAGGGAGGTACGCAAAAATCGAGTATGCGATCGACCTGAGAGGGGAAATGGTTCAAATTTATATTTGAAGGAAAGAGGACGAAAGTTTTTGGAATTTTTGAGAAAATGAGGGGTAGATATTTTTGATATTTTTGTTTTTTTTGAAAGGGGGAGAAAAATGTGAGGAATCTCAACATGATTATTGTTATTATTATTAGGTTTTGACTTGTATTAGATTTGCCTAAATGCAAGAAAAATATTTAAGACAAATTTTGACTTGTTTCTCACGGACAGGGTTCTGTTTTGAAAAAGGAGAAATAACAAGAAAATTTGGGTGGTACAGTGGCCCAAAATTTCGATAGAGTTTCGAATGGTAACTGACAAACTAAATATGAGTGACCTACGTTTGATGCCTAAATGAGGTTTATGCACTTGTTGGGTTACTGGAAAGGTTCCCTCTTTTAGCATGACTTCCACAATACACAACTTGCATATAAGGGCAATCATTACGTGGTATATGTGGATCAACCATTTATTATACTCGAGTGTACCTGAATTTCCTCATGATATACCTCATGGGGATGATCATGTGAGAGGAAATTTGATATACTCTACATACATGAACGAGTTTCCTACTATATACCTCCTACCATGAGTTCGATCAATCGGTATATTGCGGGAGGGACCGTTTCATATACGTCGAAGGTATGAGGCCAATGGAAGGTGAGAATCATATCGTTTAGGTTAGTTATGCCTCATAGGACCAACACCCATCACAATGTTACCCCCCACAACGAGAAAATTTTTGGGTCAATATTGCTATGTTCTGGTGATGTAGTGTGCGAAAATGCATGAGTCTTAATTAGTATATTATGAAGAGAGAGTTTTTTTTATTCACAAGTATCATAAGAATTAAATATAGCATGAAGCATGGAGACTATACTACTCATGGAGCTAGAGATATATGTGAGTGAGTGATATGTGAATAATTACAAGTGAGCGTGTGTGGTAGTGAGCTGATGCATGGATCAACTACATGTGGTGTGTGATGTGTATAAGTAATTATGGTGATATATATATATATATATATATATATATATATACATATATATATATATATATATATATATATATATATATGTATATATATATATGTATATATATGTATATATATATATGTATATATGTATGAGAAGTGTGGGTTTGTACTAGTAAATCCTAAGCATGGATAATCTAAGTGGTGTGTGGATCATGTGAGTAACTGAGAAACCAAATACAAGTGTAAGTGTGTGAAGTGAACATGGATAGTATACAAGTGTGTGAGGTGTATAAGTGAATGAAAAGTAATATATACATGATGAGGGAGCATGATAGATATAAGAACGAGGTAGATATGCACAAAAGTAAACAGAGGAGTAAAGAAAAAATACATTTGGGAGCGTATGTGACGCGACTTAATATTTGTCTCAAAAGTGCGTATTTATCTAGGCTCAAGTGCAAGCCTTGTCGCTCAAGTAATAACCCGGTAAGTCGGGATCGTCTCCACAGGGATCAAAATTGCCAAACAATAACAAGGAAAATTACCGAACCGTTAAATGATTTCTTGAAAGAAATAAAAAGATGATTGATTTTTGAGAAAATTTCTAAAACTTTACTTATGAAAAACAAATGGAAATTAACAGCAAAATTTGGGTTTAACAATTTAGAGAAAATTAGGGTAGGGTACAATCCCTCAATCCTTAACAAATTATTCTTTAGAATATTAAAATTATAAATCAAAATTCTTGATTAAATCCAGTCCTTATCATCACTAAGCATTACATATATGAGATTCAAGACCGCATCATATGAAATCAAAGATCAATATAAGGCAGTGAACGACAAATTATACATACAAAACATTCTTAAACATCCCAAGTACCTAGGGCAAGAGAGATTAAAAGATATGACAATGCATATATGATTTTCATTCACGATTCAACCAACATTTTCATTTATTTTCTAATTTTCCATACGAATAATTTGTATTAGGATTGATTTCATGTACCCCATCCCTTGAGAAATTAGCTACTCATGATTTGGTTGAAAAACAAATTCACATATGAAACTATGAAATTGCAGAACATTGTAAGAAATTTGCAGAAATTAAACAAAAGAGAATAGAGTGATATTACTTGAATTCAGAACAAAAACGGAATTGAGATTCAGAATACAAACTAGGGTTCATACAAATCTTGAAGGAAATGGAAATTAAACCTAAAAATCTGATCTGAAAACTCTCTCTAAAATTCCTAACCCTAGCCTCCTCGAAATGATGTAGAACTTGGCTTTTTATAGAACAAATCATCCAAAGTCGGTTTCCAATTGTGCTTGTGGAACAAGATTCACAGCTACGTACTCAAATCTGCACAATAAATGGCAAATTAATGCCAGGCTTTCGAATACCCAGATCGGTCCGGGTCTTAATCGGATCGGTCCGATATCCATCGGATCGGTTCTTTTATTTTCTTCCGGATCGGTCCGGTTGTGTCCGGATCGGTTCGATTATTGCTTCCATCGGTTTGCCATCGATCCGGAGTGCACTGGACTTGGGCAAATCGTATCGGTCCGACTCCTACCCGGATCAGTCCGAATTTCTTCTTCTTTGACTTTTTCCTTGCAGCTTTGACTGGCCATATCTTCTTATCTAGACCTCCGATTCGGATGCCGCTTCTTCCTATGCTCTTGTGAACTCATTCTCTTCAACTTCCCTTTTGGTGTCACTTTCGAATTCTGGATGGAATTACACTTTTGCCCTTAGACATTTCTTGCTTGCATCTTTTCTTTTCTTTTGGATTCTTTCTTGCATTCCATTCCTGAAAACTTCATCCAACTTATACAAAAACTAGGGAAAGTTGTTAGGAATAAACAATGGATTGATATGGCATAAAAATGGCTCAATTACATTGTTCGAGATATTAAAATTACTAAATTAAGGAGCTGAATTCTGAAGAATTTATGCTTGGTCAAATCCCCCTAACTTAGGACTTTGCACGTCCCGTGCAATGTATTTGAATCTGGCCATCATTCATTTCTTGAAAGCTTCTTTATTTGAAATAGTATTCCACTTTCGCAGGCACGCGATTGCATTTAGCGTATGCAACAAGCCTTTAAACCTCCATGTTACCCTAGTAGGACGAGTTTTGTCTCGTGAGGGTTTGCAGTGAATTTACCCACAAAATTCTTTATTGACTCAAATAAATATCAAAATACTCAAAAATTGTACAATTTAAACTTTTCTAAAAATAATCACTATAAATTCATATTCAAATGTCTCAAACCATAGTGTGTGTGTGCAAAGCCAAAAATTAAACCTCAAATTTCCACCGATTGAGCATTACATTACTTTCCGAAAATTCGTTTTGATTCAAATTCTTACGGATTGCACTCACAAACGAATCACTCGGACTGTGGCTATTTTCTCTCGGTATGCATGATATAAAGAGTAAATATAATGGACACAAATTCATGCATAAAAAATTGAAAAGAAGGAAATTTATTGTGAAAAGATCTCATCATCGGATTACGGTTATTAGGAAATGGGAACATCACCTCTAATTCACACCATTTTAATCTCTTATATTATCTTTTCATGTCTTAGCTCTCCACGCAGTAATTAATTTTGCCATTCGGACTCAGTTAGGACTTTTGGGGGTTAAAATGTGTAAAGGGTAAAAATGGGAATGGATGGAATGTTCGGAATTGGAAAATGTCCTTATGATGTCTGTTGATACCAAAATTAATGTGCTGATGTGGACGAATAAGATGAAGACACGTGTCAATCTACATGGCACAATAGCAGCGAGGAAGATCATTTCCCGACCAACCGTGCTTCTTTCCGAACAACGAGAATACACCGAGAAACTCTATCATCCCGAGATACTCTAAGTACTCCGAGGAACTCTTGATCAACAAGCAACTAAGGCGGTCCGAACTGCATCTCGGTCGTATCATTAATTACCAGATGGACAACTGTTCAACTATTCATTATATTCTTGACGCACACGCTGCATTAAATGTATTACCCTTTCATATGTATATCATTTAATGTATTGGACCTTTCATGTACAGCCTAAAGGCTATAAATACCTTGTATCATCCTCAATTCAAGGGGACCGGAATTTCTTGAGAGAACTTGTAATCAAGAATTCCACAAACACTCAGCAATAACATAACAGTGGACGTAGGCTTTATTCCTAGCCGAACCACTTTAAAAATATTTGTCTTATTTATTTATCTGTGATTGAAAAATTAGAGCGATCTAGTTTTTTACATCAACAGATTGGCGCCGTCTGTGGGAAACGACTATTATTATCGTTTTTCATAAAAATCATTTATCACCAATGGCAGATAATCCAGAATCCAGTAATCGAAATGCTGGAAATACTGGAAATCTTCCAAATCCATCCGCATCCCCAGATCTGGCTGGAATTATGACGAATCTGGCTCAAGGACAAACCGCCATGCAAGAATCTATGAGGCAACTCATTCAAACTCTTCAGGGCGGTGCACCTACCTATTCAGGGCAAAGGAATGATCATAGGCAATCACAATCTAGACACACTGGGTCATATCGCAATGAGGAGTCTAATGATTCTTCTTATCAACCTGGGCGAACTTCATCGATACGGGCTACGGATACAGATCAATGTATCACTCTCTCTCCGGAGAGAACTAGCGCTTTGGAAAGGTTAAGCAGAGTGTCTCCTTTCAGTCGGTTAGGACCAAGGAGGAACATGAGTCCACCTAGGGCTCCATCAAGAAGTTTTCGACCACCACCAGGTTTGAGAGAAGGATCTGCGCAATCACGACCAACTACTCGTCGAGATAAATCTCAGGAAGCTACGTCAGAGCAATCAGTTGCTCGGACTAAGCGGCCCGAGGAAGGGAATGAAGCATGGAAAGGTTCCATTCAACGATTGGAGGATAGACTGGGAGAAATGGCTAAGGCGAGGAACCCCTTACAGAGAACTTTTGTTCAAGGAACACCTTTTGTGCAAGCCATTGTGGATTTCCCTACACCGTCGAAATTCAAAGCACCCGTAGTGACTCCCAAGTACGATGGAAAGACAGATCCCGTACTTCATATAGAACAATACCAAGCTGCTGCAGATATCTACGCTGTCCCCGACGAGATGAGGTGTAGAGCATTCTCGGGAACTCTTACCGGATCTGCACAGATATGGTACAATAATCTTCCTCGGGGTAAGATTTCAACTTTTGTTCAGTTAGCCGAGCTGTTTATTGGCAATTTTTGTTTTGGAGCAAAGCCGGTAAAGCGAGTAGCACACTTGCTAAGTGTTAGACAAAAATCAGGTGAAAGTACTAGAGATTACATAACTCGTTTCAATAACGAAAAATTGGAAGTCATAGATTATGAAGAAAAGACAGCAATCACTGCTCTGATGAGTGGTTTGCTGCCTAACAAGCTGTATTACACCTTGGCCAAAGATCCACCTAAAAATATGTCGGAGTTGATGGCAAAGGCGGCCAAAATCATGAATGCCGAGGAGGCTATGGCTGCAAAGAAGAATATGGATAAAGAAGTTAAAGTGGAGGTCGACAATTCTAAGAAGAAAGATCAGAAAGGTAATGGTGGTGACAAACATTCCAAGAATAACAGGATGAAGTTGGAAGCCCTAAAGAAGTATGATAATTATACTCCATTGAAAATGGGTATTAATCATGTTTTGGAAGAAATCAGGAATAACGAGGAAATCAAGTGGCCAGAGAAACTGAAGACAGATCCCGACCTGAGGAATAAGGCCAAATATTGCGAGTTTCACAAAGATCATGGCCATATGACCAAAAATTGTATAGCCCTTCAGAACGAGATTGAAACACTCATCCGAAGAGGAAAATTATCAAAGTACGTAGATCGCAGGAGTGAGAGGAAGAATGATGATAGAACTAGAGAGAGATCTAGATCTCCTCGTCGTGCAGAGGAGAAAAAGAGGAGGGACCATGAAGAGGATCCAGATGATGACCCCGATCTTCCCAAGAAGCCAAGGAAACCTGAACGAGAGGTATTTTCCATACGTTTTGGGTCATTTGATTGTAATGTTATTACAGGAGGAGATGCAGGAGGAGGAGACCTTACTGCAGAAAGAAAAGCTTATCTCGGAGAGGCTCAAGCTTGTTCATACATTCAGCGAATAAACCTGGCCGAGGATGATCGTCCGAGGAAGGTAAACAAAGAGAAGCTAGTGATTGGTTTTTCAAAAAACGACCTGGCAGGTGTTCTCTACCCTCATGATGATCCTCTGGTGATCAAAATGAGGATGAAGGATGTGGTCATTTCAAGGGTGTTAGTAGACAATGGTAGTTCGGCAGACATCATGTACTATTCATGCTTTGATAGCTTGAATTTAAAATTATCTCAATTAGAACCTTATCACAGACCCCTTCTGGGTTTTGCTGGCGAGAAAGTTTTTCCACTTGGGACGATCAAGTTGGATATACTCATTGGAACTTGGCCTGCTTGTCGAACAGAAAGAATACGCTTTTTTGTAATGGATAAGAATGTGCAGTCCGCCTACAACATCATCATGGGAAGAGTTGGACTGAAGAAGTTCGAAGCAGTTCCATCTACAGTACATCAGTGTTTGAAATTCCCAACGAATTTTGGAGTAGGAATTATGAAAGGTGATCAAAAAGTAGCTCGGGAATGCTATTATTCGTCTGCCGAGCAAGAGGAACTTGAAGAATCAAAGAAAAAGACTACTACTTACCAAGTGGAGGAAGGCACAGAAATTGAAACTCTTGACCCAAGGGATGAATCTCAACTCGTAAAAGGGCAGGTTGTGGAATCTACAGAAATTGTTATCCTGGACGACGAGCATCCTGAACGAATAACTCAGATAGGATCGTCGTTGGATTTTTCAATAAAACAGGAGTTGATAACTTTCTTGAGAAACAGGAAGAATACTTTTGCTTGGAGTCATGAAGACATGCCAGGAATAGATCCAAACTTCTTATGTCATGAACTCAATGTGAATAAGGAGATCAAGCCTGTGAAGCAAAGAAGAAGAGTGTTTAGTCCCGAGAAGAACCAGGCCATACAAGAGGAGGTCGAGAAACTCCAGAAAGCCCAATTCATTGAAGATGTGAAATATCCAGATTGGTTAGCAAATGTGGTGATGGTAAAGAAGAAGAATAACAAATGGAGAATGTGTGTTGATTTTACTGATCTCAACAAGGCATGTCCAAAAGATCATTTTCCATTGCCCAGAATTGATCAACTAGTGGATGCTACCTCGGGACATGAGCTACTCAGCTTCATGGATGCTTATTCGGGCTACAACCAGATCAAAATGAAACCAGAAGACAGGGAAAGTACTTCTTTTATTACCTCAAGGGGAACTTATTGTTATAATGTTATGCCTTTTGGTTTAAAAAATGCAGGTGCAACATATCAGCGGTTGATGAACAAAGTTTTTACCGAACAAATCAGCCGCAATATGGAGGTCTATGTCGACGACATGCTCACCAAAAGCAAGAGAGCTGCAGATCATTTGGTTGACTTGAGTCAAACTTTTGATCAACTGGATAAATACCAGATGAAGCTTAACCCGACAAAGTGTACTTTTGGAGTACGAGAAGGAATGTTCCTCGGATACATCGTCAACCAACGAGGTATTGAGGCAAATCCAGAAAAGATCAAAGCTCTTTTAGGGCTGCGATCCCCAACGACGAGGAAAGAAGTGCAGAGTCTTACCGGACGAGTTGCAGCACTCAACAGATTTGTATCCCGAGCAACTGATAAATGCCTCCCATTCTTCAAAACACTACGAAAAAGTTTTGAGTGGACTGATGAATGTGAGAAAGCCTTTCAAGATTTGAAGAAGTATTTGGGAGCCCCACCATTGCTGTCTAGGCCAATAACTGGAGAGAAGTTGTACTTGTATTTGGCAGTATCAGAAAATGCAGTTAGCTCGGCGTTGATCAGATTGGAGAATGGAGTCCAGAAGCCAATTTATTACACAAGCAAGGCCTTCCGAGGTGCGGAAATCAGATACCCAAAGCTGGAAAAATTGGCACTGGCATTAATTGAAGCAAGTAGAAGAATGAGGCCATACTTCCAGGCCCATACCATCATTGTGTATACCGACATGCCGTTAAGACAAGCCCTTCACAAGCCAGAAAAATCAGGAAGATTGATGTACTGGGCAATAGAGCTCGGTGAATATGATATTGTGTATGAACCCAGATCATCGTTGAAAGGGCAACCCGTGGCAGATTTTATAGCAGAGTTCACATACCCTGATACCCCCGAGGAGCAAAAGGTGATTGCTGACCTACCTGTGGATGATACAGGGTCAACAGACACAGATCCAAACCAACCAAGGTTGGTAAAAGGACTTGTGGATGTAGAAAAATCATCATATTCAAACCCCGACCAACTCCGGTTGGTAGAGGGGCGCGAACAAATGACCAACGAGGAACGAAGGATACTCGGGGATGATGAAAGAAAACAGATGATATTTCACCGAGGAACTCTAACAGATAAGAAATTTGAAGACGAGTTACATACATGGAGATTATATGTAGATGGATCATCTTGCACGGCTGGTTGTGGAGCAGGGATTGTTTTAAACTCTCCAGATGATATTGACATGGAGTATGCCTTGAGATTCCAATTCAAAGCTTCCAATAATGAGGCTGAATATGAGGCTATGATAGCAGGTTTTCATTTGGCGAAAGTTATGGAGGCACGTCAAATAATTGTTTTCAGTGATTCTCAATTAATTGTGAATCAAATGATGGGAATATATGCAGTGAAGGGAGAGTTAATGGTGAAGTACCATGCAAAAGAGATGGAGTTATTGAAAGAATTTGATGCTATTCAATTGGTGAGGATACCGAGAATGGAGAATGCTAGAGCAGACGCATTGGCCCGACTAGCGTCAGCTACGCGCACCGAGCTGCGAAGAACAATACCAATTGAAGTACTAGAAAGTCGGAGCATAGAAGAAGATCTGACGGTGAAGATTATTACCCTTGATTTAGGACCATCTTGGATGGATCCTATCAGGGCATACATTGAAGAAGGAGTACTACCGGAGGACAAACTAGCTGCCAAGAAATTGAAGTATAAAGTTGCTCGGTATGTGTTAACTAATGGTGTTTTGTATAGACGAGGCATTATGGCAGGTTTGCAGAGACGTGTGCATCCATCAGAAGTCAAAGAATTGATTGAAGAAATCCATGAAGGATCTTGTGGAGCTCATGTAGCAGGTCGGACTCTTCTGCAAAGGGTGATGACACAGGGATACTACTGGCCGACGATGATAGCTGATTGTATAGCCTATGCTAAGAAGTGTGACAAGTGCCAACGTTTTTCTTCCATCCGAAGAACTCCACAGGCATTGTTGACACCCATAACATCACCTTGGCCATTTGCCATGTGGGGGATTGATCTGGTTGGACCACTGCCGACGACCCGAGGAAGGTTCAAGTATCTCGTCGTGGCAGTAGACTATTTTACTAAGTGGGTGGAAGCTGAACCACTAATTGACATGACGTACGAGAAGGTGTATCAGTTCATATGGAAGAATATCATTTGTCGATATGGTCTCCCCCATGCTTTCATCACAGACCATGGAACGCAATTTGATAATGAAGAATTTGCAGCCTATTGTCATCAGTCAAACGTCTTGAAGTTTCATTCAGCACCAGGCCATCCTCAAAGCAATGGACAGACTGAAGTGACGAACAGAACATTACTAAATGGATTGAAGAAGAGGTTAAGTGAGGCTAAAGCAAATTGGATTAATGAGCTACAGTCAGTTTTGTGGGCTTACCGAACAACTCCCCGAGCAGCAACAGGAGAATCACCATATATGCTAGCATTTGGAAGTGAGGCTGTGATACCTGCCGAGTTGGGCCTACCAACACACAGGGTGTTAAATTTCAATTCTCCGATCAGTGATTTGATGAGAAGGCTGGATTTGGATATGCTCGAGGAAGTCAGAGAAGAGGCAGCCATTAGGAATACTGCTTATCAACAACGAACAGCTCTGTTTTACAACAAAAGGGTAAAGAAATGTGATTTGAAAGAGGGGGATTATGTGCTAAAGAAGGTCATTCAGAAGCAGAATAAACTGGAAGCAAACTGGCATGGACCTTACCGAGTTACAGAGGTTGTTCGACCAGGAACTTACAGAATAGCAACTCTAGAAGGAGAGGAATTTAAGAACGCATGGAATGCTGAACACCTGCGCAAGTATTATCAATGATGTCAAATGTAAAGCATTTCTTTCATTATGAATAAAACGAGGATGTTTCGCCATTTTCTTTCTGGTTGAAAGTTTTTCGGGGAATACTAGTGTAATACACTACACAACAAAAGTGCTCTAAGGAGCCAACCTCCTTTGGTTAGGAGGACAGCTCTACGGAGCAAAAGTTCTCTAAGGAGCCAACCTCCTTTGGTTAGGAGGACAGCTCTACGGAGCAAAAGTGCTATAAGTAGCCAACCTCCTTTGGTTAGGAGGACAGCTCTACGGAGCAAAAGTGCTATAAGTAGCCAACCTCCTTTGGTTAGGAGGACATGCTCTAAGGAGCCAAAAAAATGCTCTAAGGAGCCAAAAGCTTTAAGGAGCCAGAAAGTGTACACCAGCATCAATTACGGTTGGTAAGATAAAAATATACTCTCATATTACAACTTATGTTGGTCGGGAGGTAATATTATTACAAAGAATTCTTTGAAGAACAAAATATTCAAAATATACACCAAGTATAGTTGGTCGGGGATAAAAACCCAATAACTGTAGTTGGTCGGCGAAGACAAATTATTGATCTTAGTTGGTCGGACGCAATTTTATAAATAAACCAAGTATAGCTGGTCGGGAATAAAAACTTATCAGCTGTAATTGGTCGACAAACATTATTCACCCACCTTGGTTGGTTGGAAACAGTTTGAACATTTTTACTCATTACTTTATTAATAAGTGATCGAGAAACATTACTAATACTTGTAACTTTTTATTAAGTTGCTTATTGAACAATAATATTGTTATCTTTTTAACAGATACATAGATACATATGTACAAATATAAATGTGCTTGATAAACACAAGACTAACAAAATTGGCAAACAGAAAATGAAAATCTTTTCATTAATCTAGAATAAATTACAAATTACAAGAAGGTACTAAATTGTTACATGGATATTACTATTCTATTGGTTTTTTGCCCTGTGCTTTAGAAACAGGTTCCTCGCCGGCAGGAGGGTCTTCTAGGCAAAGGGGAGAATTGATGAAATTAACATCTCTGAGCATTCTGACGTTCATAACAGAAGGTGTATCCAAAAGATGCTCAGGACGAGATAATTCAACTTGGGAGTGAAGGCTATAATCACCAAGGTATTTTGAAATTAGACTGCGAGGAATGGAACGAGCTGGGATCCATGCCATATCCAATTTGAAAGGTGGTACAGGCAGGTCTAATAATGATGGAGCATGATAGTCCCATAAAAAATGCCCTTGCTCCAACTTTAATACACCCAATGCATTTAACCATCCTTGCTTGTAACCTTCATTGTTAGCATGTTCAATGCGAGCATCCAGATGAACGAAAGCTTCATTGTATCCTGCCATCCAGAATTCCCTTGGCTGTTTATGGAATTGGAAGGTTAATCTATCCAATTGTTCATGAAGGCTTTTGGCAAAGAGATCCTTGTTATGCAAGGCAGATTTCGTTGATGCCAGCTGATCTTCCAGAGACAGATTTTTATTGGACATTTCAGTCAAAGCACGGTCTTTTACTTTCAACTGGAATGCTTGAGTTTCCAGAGTAGACTGAGTGCGAGCCTCTTCAACATTTTGGCTGAGGATTCTTCCTCGCCCCCGAGAACCTCTTCCTCGTCCCCGAGCAGTTCCAGAAATGGCAGATCTTCTTAAGTCCTCCAGCTCTTGCCTTAGTTTGGCATTTTCGACCTCTAAGAAGGAGAAGCCTTCATCAGTAACTGGTATTAATGCAGTAGAAGATGAAGTAGCAGATTCATATTGAGCTAATTTTTTCTGCAAATTATTATTTTCTTGTTCCAGGATCTCGGCAATTTGTCTACAGGCTTCAACTTCACCTTTTAGAGTCCTCTCCCTAACGTCATACCCAGCAATGATTTTCTTGTGGCCCGTTTCTGAAGAGAGCTGCTGGTATTTATTTTCATAATCCCTATGCAGCGAAGCCATTGATTCGTTGTGTTGATTTTGAAGATCCTCTAAGGAACCATGAAGCTCTTCGATCAACTCATAGTAAGCGACATTGTTGGACACTGCTCGGTCGAGTAAAGCTTTCAAGTACTGATAAGCTTCAATAGCCTGCTCTGAAGCACCATGACCAAGGATATCAGCAATTTCCGATGTACTAAGATCTGTATGACCAGCCTTATAGTATTGATGACATTGCTGCATCAGCTCAGTATCATGAGAAGAGATCAAGTCCATTCTAGCAACAAATTAATGACAAGAAAAAGACAACAATCAACAAAAACAAGTTATCAACAACGGAGATAAGCAAAGATATATTTTATTAGATCATCAAAAAGTTACATTGTTCGATTACAAGGAAATACAGAAATGCTACCGAACAACTTCACACCTTTTCCTTGTCTCCCAAGACTTTCTCGGGAGGCTGGGACGAGGAGCTCGGTTGCTCGGTGGTAACTACAGCTTGATCGGTAGGAATCTTCTCGGGAGGAGGAGGCATGGAGGAAACGTCCTCGGTGGCAGAGGGTTGAGAGGTAGAAACTTGATCGCCCATAGCCATGGAAGACTCATCTGAAGCAGGTTCATCTTCTTCTTCTTCCACAATTGGTGGAGGAGGACCAGGGAGATGCCGTTGGAATAGCTCAGAATCGTCTTGGACTTTTAGCTCTTGTAGAGCAGCTACCCAACCATCATGGAAGTATTTCAACTCCCCATATTGAACTTGGGACGTCATTGCAGCTATCCCTCTCTCCCATCCTTTCTCCCAACCAACGCTGAAATGTTTCTTGATTGCAACTTTTCTCCTCGACTTCTCCGAGGAGAGCTTCACCTCCAATTCCTCTTTCTTAACCTTAATATCTCGCAGAGTAGATAATTCTTCTTCTGCCTTCTTCAATTTATCATCAGATTCCTGATGTTTAACCTCCAAATCTTTAATTTTCTCCTCCAAATTCTTGGAGGTTTTAGCCATCTTCATCTTATCAGCCTCAGCCACAGCCAACTTTTTCTCCCAAACAGTTCTCTCCTCGATGTACTGTTGGCGAGATTCTTTCACAGATTGGGTTAAACCCAACAAAGCATCGTCAACATCGGACGAGGAAGTGGAAGCTTTAATAACTTGATCTTTCTTCACGATGGTATTGAAGCAGTTCACCAACTGAAAGATAAGAAAAACAATAGAGTCAACACAAATACAAGAATTCAAGAAAAAGAAAGAAAGACCAAAGGTATGAGAAATTTACTGAAGAAAGATGGCGAGCAGCTAGGGATGTCAGTGTATCCCTAGGAATTTTTTCATCAACCCCGAGAACCTCGGGTATAACTGAGCTCGTTGAAGAACTCGGAAGAATGATTTTTGAGACACTACTACCACCAGCGGGCAGAGAAGATGTAGTTCCAGCAATATTAACTGAGGATGATTTCCTCAATCTCTTCAAAGGACGGTCGGCAGCATCAACCAAGGAAGAAGTCTTGGTCGGAGAGAGGGCAATTACATCAACAGGAGCATCTTTCTTGCTCGGGGCCACTGGGGGCTTCTCGGCAACTTTGGAGGAACCAGCATCTACTCTTTTAGTCCCCTATGGGACATCAATTTTGCCTTTCTGGGCTCCAACAGCAGAAGAAGTTTCACCAAATAGAGCAGGAGGAGCTCTTTTCTTGCCCATTCTCTGAGATAGGGGGATATGAGAATCTGAAGATGAACTTTCTAGTGTTGAAGCTGGTTCAACAGGGCGAGCAGTATAAGAAGTTGTGTAACTCTTATACTGTAGTAAATATGAAGCAGATCTAATATGCTCGTCAGCAATGGTCTTATGCAAATTCCAGATAAGTTTCAAATGCTTGATATTCACTTCTGACTCTTTTGGAGTTTTTCTTTTGCTATCAACTGCAAATAAATACATAACGGAATATCAGTCATACATTTTGTCAAACATGATGAAAGCATAATTTCATAAGTAAAATAAAATGAAAAATAAACCTATCCCATTGCCGTATGGGGGGCATCTGGGACCGTTGTATACTTCATTCCCAGATAAAGGCGCATGTTGCCAATTTTTTATGACCAACCCATGCTCAAAATAATCCCTATTTGAGTCAGGGAGATTAACTACAAGAGCCCTATTCAAATACCTAGTTTTTAAATAATAAATATTATCTAGAACAGCCCATTTATAACAAAACATAATTTCAGGGATCCCAATACGAGTCCCATGAGTTAGATTTAATTTGTGCACCCCGTTAATTATTCTCCATGAATTGGGGGCTATTTTTGCAGGAACAAGATCAAAATATTGACAAAACTCAAGACATAATGAGTTTGGTGGAAAGTAAAAACCGCATTCAGCAACAAAAAGACTGGGGAACCAATGTCCCTCAGCCAATCAAAAGTAATCTAAAGGCTCAGAAAGAACCTCTAGAGTTACCCACGAAGGAATGGAAAAATCAGAACGAAATTTCTCAACAGACTCCACAATATAAACCATATTGAATAAAAGAGATACAGAAGAAAGGAAGAAGATCTTACAGAAAGAAAGGAGGTGTGTTGACAACGAACGGAAACAAGGACGAACGCACAAGAGAAGAAGAGAATAGAAAGCTTGAATGCAGAAAATGGAAAACGTAGACGACGGTATGGTTACCAAAGAAATTTAAATACTTTGCATTGGGAAGCGGAGAAAGAAATGATTACCAAAAAGAAACTACTGAACTTCCGGCGGCTAAAAGGACAAAAATTGCACGAAGATCGAAGCGCTTATAAAAAAGGCGGAAACTACGAAATAAGAAGGAAATTTGAATACAATGTTCCTGAAACCCGGGAAGTACATTTAATATTGCCATATACCGAGAAAGAATGTTCCATACTCTTCAAAGTTTAAAATATGAAACATTGGGGGCTTCTGTTGATACCAAAATTAATGTGCTGATGTGGACGAATAAGATGAAGACACGTGTCAATCTACATGGCACAATAGCAGCGAGGAAGATCATTTCCCGACCAACCGTGCTTCTTTCCGAAGAACGAGAATACACCGAGAAACTCTATCATCCCGAGATACTCTAAGTACTCCGAGGAACTCTTGATCAACAAGCAACTAAGGCGGTCCGAATTGCATCTCGGCCGTATCATTAATTACCAGACGGACAACTGTTCAACTATTCATTATATTCTTGACGCACACGCTGCATTAAATGTATTACCCTTTCATATGTATATCATTTAATGTATTGGACCTTTTATGTACAGCCTAAAGGCTATAAATACCTTGTATCATCCTCAATTCAAGGGGACCGTAATTTCTTGAGAGAACTTGTAATCAAGAATTCCACAAACACTCAGCAATAACATAACAGTGGACGTAGGCTTTATTCCTAGCCGAACCACTTTAAAAATATTTGTCTTATTTATTTATCTGTGATTGAAAAATTAGAGCGATCTAGTTTTTTACATCAACAATGTCCATTAGTGCTTTTTCGGGCATTTGCTCATTTTTCTCTTTCTCTTTTTTTTCTTTTTCTTTTTATTTTTTTTTCTTGCTATTTTTCTTTTTTGTTGAGCATTTCTATTTTTTTCTTCTTGCCCCTTTTTATTGCACAATTTGGACTTTATTTGATGAATTTTCTAAATTTTCACAATTCCGGGCTATTTGGGTTTTTCGGGTTATCAAACAAAAGGATAAATTTTTTATTAGGCTCAAATTGGGTTGCAAAAGGATAATTTTATTTTTCACAACTTTTTATGGCTAATATATTTGGGTAACAAACGAGGGCCTACTTCATTGTCCGAATTGCTAATCACATTACTATATGCATCTCGAGATTAATTAAGTTTAGAGATATATTTAGCACGAATTTCGAGACAATAATTAACACATTTCCCATAACCGATCAAAATAAAGGATTGAGATCATCAACGACTTATTAAAACGCTGAAAAGAACTTTGAGTTAATCATAAACTCGGATTGATTTAAAAACTCATAAAAAATTGAAAAGCTCAAAATCTCACCGGGTTTTATTAATCTCCACACTTATTCGTAAAGTCGTCAATTTTCTTTCAATTTCCATCTTCGGTCAATTTTGGCTTCGTGCATTTTGAATTGTACAATTTGAGACTATAAATAGAATAAAGGTGATATTTTTGAAAAATTTAAATTCCAATTTTTATTTATTTTGAAGAAAAATATTTTTTTGATTTTTTTCAACATTTTTTTTTTAAATACATATATATGAATATAAGCGAAGTTTTATGAATACGCACCTGTCATCCCCCCTAACTCAATGATTTGCATTGTCCTCAATCAAATAGATAAGAGATAAAAGAAGACAACATAAAGAGTGCGATAAATAAAACATGCCAATATCATATTAAAACTGTAGATTACAAACAAACTGTGGAAATAACTGTATAAGCAAAACTATAACATAGGGATAAAAATCCTAATAAGGGAAAGGTATCCTAAGGGGCGGGTGGGGGATGGGAAGTACTCGGAGCAGATGGATCATATGGATTGTAGTAGTACGGAGGAAGAGGGGCCTCAGGGCCCGCTTGGAGACGGTACAAGTCGGCCTGCATACGCAGGACCAAACTCATATCCCTCTCGTAGGAGGACACATGTGCGTCAAATCGCGTCTCAAGAGAGAGAATGTGCTCATGCAAGACCGGATCCTCCGAAATGTAATCCGGATCCGCCGTCTCATCGGCTTCTGCCTCTTCACCCTCCGCCATTTCCACGTCCTCCTCGGCGATGTTCTCCTCTTCATCGTCGTCTTCCTCGCTAGAATCGTCTTCGTGCCGAGCACGGACGACCTGAATTTGCCGCTCACTTCGAGTGCGGGACTCTTGTCCTAAAGGTTTAGGAAGTTTGACAAGATCCTGAGGTGGTGCAATACCGGCATCTCGAAGCATTGAGGTGATGAGTCGACCATACGGAAGAGGAGTGCGGCCCTTTTTATCATAGGCCACAAAAAGGATATCGGTGTAAAATGTGCGGGCCAAATTGATCACGGTCGCCGGGTCGAAGAGATGATACACCATGGTAGCTTGGCGAGGCCTCATCGCCGAATCATTAGAAGTTTGCAAAATGTTAGCACAAACGATATGGAAAGTGAATCGTGCCTTGTCGGACAAGCGGCCGACGGGAAATGTCTCGGTGTTCCAAACCGCACCCGGTTGGATTCGCGAGATACAAACTTCTTTTGTGAGGACGGGATCGGGACTCGGATAGTCAAACTGATCGGGAGTGAGCACACCATATGATTCGAGTTTGCGCACCACGAGGTCAAGTGAGAACGGGATAGGTATGGAATCCACAAAGGCTTGGGATTCAAATTCAGCCGTACGGACAAGAGAGCCGTAAAACTGACGAACTTCATTTTCCCACACAGCCTCATATGGTTCATTAAAGAAACGGCCCCAGCCCCGTAACCGAAAAAGGTTGGTGACAGAATTGGGCATTTGATCCCATAACACTTGACGCTCGATATGGATTTTGCGGGTAGGGCTGAAAAATTTTCGGCACCAATTTGCCTCTTGGCGGGAACGATACTCCCCATTGCCGCTGGGGAGAACTTGAATGGAAGTGTACTTTTGGGGAGCAGCCATGAGGTATGGAGGAAGGAGATAGCTATGGAGATATAAGAGAGAAGATAGGTGGAGGTGTGAAGAAAATGGGTAGTGGAGGTTGGTATTTATAGGAATGAATGGGTGGGAAATGGGGGGACGAAATTTTGAAGGAAGGGTTGGATTGGGGGAAGTGAATGGGTGGGGATTGAGGAGGTGGAAATGAAGAGGTGGTCTCTTGGGATTATAAACCTGCAGAAAATCGGACCGATACAGTTTTGGGCCGGACCGATCCACCTCACCGGATCGGTTCTGTTTTTACCCCGGACCGATCCGGATGACCGGATCGGTTCTTTTTTTCCACCGGACCGATCCGATTTTAGGATTCCAGAATTCTTCTTCTCTCTTCCTAAAAATGCTCATACTCCACTCCAATGATGATTTTTCATGCTCGCAAACTTCCAACTAACCTCGCAACTCATTGATAACGAACAACCCGCACCCTTCGGATTCTCAGCCCTCAAAACGGACTCTAACCTATAACTTATACATCCTACGACTCAATGTACAACAATCACCCCATACATGTCGGGGGTGCGACGACCTCACTCTCTTCTTTCAATCAATCCCCATAAATGGGGTCCGACAGCCAGATTGTGTCGGCTTCTTTAACCATGGCTTCCAAATAAGGCTTGAGACGATTCCCATTAACTTTAAAAGTGGTTCCCCCCTTCTCATCCATTAGCTCAACGGCTCCATGGGGAAATACCGCTTTCACAATGTAAGGACCAGACCATCGAGACCGCAATTTACCGGGAAACAAGTGCAACCTCGAGTTGTAGAGAAGTACTTTCTGTCCCAAATGAAACTCTTTCTTACGAATAATTCCGTCATGAGCTCGTTTCATTCGGTCCTTGGAAATTTTGGCACTTTCATACGCATCATTGCACATTTCTTCCAACTCATTCAACTGAAGTTTTCGTGTTTCACCGGCTTGATCCATTTTGAAGTTCACCCTTTTTATAGCCCAATACGCTTTGTGTTCGATTTCAACCGGAAGATGACAAGGTTTGCCATACACAAAACGAAATGGGGACATCCCAAGGGGATTCTTGTATGCGGTTCTATAAGCCCAAAGAGCATCAGTCAACCTAAGAGACCAGTCTTTCCTATTAGGATCAACTGTCTTCTCCAAGATATTCTTGATCTCCGTATTAGCAAGCTCGGCTTGGCCATTCGATTGGGGGTGATAAGGTGTGCTAACCTTATGGACAATTCCATACTTCCGCATTAGTTTATCCATCGGCCTATTACAAAAATGAGTTCCATTATCACTAATAATGGCCTTAGGCATACCAAAGTGAGAAAGTATATTTTCTTGAATAAATTTGATCACCACCTTACTGTCATTCGTCCGTGTAGCTATAGCCTCTACCCATTTTGAGACATAATCTACAGCGACGAGAATGTATAGAAAACCAAAAGAAGGGGGAAAGGGCCCCCATGAAGTCAATTCCCCAACAATCAAACAACTCCAAGACTAAAATAGGGGATAATGGAATCATATCACGGCGAGTAATAGCTCCCATTCTTTGGCATATATCGCAAGTCTTACAAAAAGCATTCACATCCCGGAAGATTGTGGGCCAATAAAGACCACTTTGAAGGATTTTCGCAGCAGTTTTATTTTTAGAGAAATGACCGCCACATGCTTCCGAATGACAGAATCGAATCACCCCTTGAATTTCCTCATCGGGTACACATCTCCGGATAATTTGGTCAGCACAATACTTAAACAAGTATGGATCATCATAAAAGAACATGCGTGACCAAGTAATGAACCTCCTTCTCTCTTGCGGATTCCAACTAGAGGGAACAACTCCTGTGACAAGGTAATTGACAATATCCGCAAACCAAGGGAGAGAAGAGGTAGCAAATAAATTCTCATCCGGAAAATACTCGTCTATGGGAATGGGATCAATAGGTACGTCGGACGAGCGTCGTGACAAATGGTTAGCAACGACGTTTTCTACTCCTTTCTTATCTTGAATCGAGAGATTAAACTCTTGTAAGAGTAGGATCCACCTGATTAAACGAGGTTTGGCATCTTTCTTGCTCAAGAGATACTTCAATGCCGAATGATCAGTGAAACAAAGGATAGGCGACCCAACAACGTAAGAGCGAAATTTGTCGAGAGCGAAAATGACAGCTAGCAACTCTTTCTATGTAGTAGAGTAATTCAGCTGAGGGCCAGATAATGTACGGCTAGCATAGTAAATAACATGAGCTTTCTTGTCTCTTCTCTGTCCAAGAACAACCCCAATCGCGTAATCACTTGCATCACACATAAGCTCAAAGGGAAGCGACCAATCCGGAGCTTGCATGATAGGTGCAGAAATAAGCATGCTTTTGAGTTTATCAAATGCTTCTTGACATGCTTTACTCCACTCAAATGGAGTGTCCTTCATGAGAATATTACTCAAAGGTCTAGCGATGGTGCTAAAGTCTTTGATAAACCTCCTATAAAATCCAGCATGGCCTAGAAAGGACCTCACATCTTTAAGTGATTTTAGCGGGGGTAACTCAGATATTACTTCAATTTTTGCTCGATCAACTTCAATTCCCCTAGATGAGACTATGTGGCACAAGACTACACCCTCGGTAACCATGAAATGGCATTTTTCCCAATTGAGGACTAAGTCTTTTTCCACACATCGGAATAGAACTCTCTCAAGATTAGCTAAACAATGGTCAAAAGATGAACCGAAAACGCTGAAATCGTCCATGAACACCTCAAGACCTTTTTCAATCATGTCGCTAAAGAGACTCAACATGAACCTTTGAAAAGTATCCGGCGCATTACATAATCCAAATGGCATACGTTTATAGGCAAACGTACCAAATGGACATGTAAAAGTCGTCTTCTCTTGATCAAGAACATCCACTTCAATTTGATTATACCCGGAATACCCATCTAGAAAACAATAATAAGGATGGCCCGCTACTCTTTCAATAACTTGATCGATAAATGGTAAGGGAAAATGATCCTTTCGAGTTCCGGCATTGAGCTTTCGGTAGTCAATGCAAACACGCCACCCGGTGGTGGTGCGTTGAGGTATTAATTCTCCCTTAGCATTTTCAACCACAGTCATCCCCGATTTCTTTGGAACGACCTGAATTGGGCCCACCCATTTACTATCCGAAATAGGATATATAATTCCAGCATCTAGCAATTTGATTATTTCCGCTCTTACAACATCTTTCATGGTTGGATTTAACCGCCTTTGCATCTCACGAGATGGCTTCACTTCTTCCTCGAGATGGATTTTATGGGTACAAATCAAAGGACTTATACCCTTCAAATCTGCTATGGTCCATCCAAAAGCACTTCTATGCTTTCTCAATACATCTAACAACATACCTTCTTGCCCTTTTTCTAGATGGGAAGACACAACAACAGGAAATGTATCATTCTCACCTAAAAAGGCATATTTGACATGGGAAGGTAGTTTCTTCAACTCAAGACTAGGAAATCTATGTTCAGAGGGGACCATGGGTGTCTCCCTCGGAGGCAATTTTTCATATCTAGAAATCCAGTCAACCGCTCTCAAACTCTCAAAACTCTCCTCCTCTTGTAACCATATTTTTAACTCTTCCACCTCTCTCTCAAACTCAGTATAATCACTCATTTGAGCATCACTTTGCCCTAAGCACACTTTCAGAGCATCTCCTCCTATGATTTTTTCAATATTTTCATCCACCACTTCTTCAATAAGATCCACTTCAAGAATCTCATCCTCATCACCCATTTGGTTAGCGACATTGAAAATATTTTTCTCGAGAGTCATGTTTCCAAAAGTGAGTTGCATTTGGCCATTCCGTGTATTGATCAAAGCATTAGCGATAGCTAAGAACGGTCGGCCCAATATAATTGGAACATGATTTCTCGTATGGGGAACAGGCTCGGTGTCCCAAATAACAAAATCAACGGGGAAGTAGAACGTATCCACTTGAACAATTACGTCTTCTACAATCCCGCGAGGCACTTTGACTGTCCTATCCGCTAACTGTAGGGTGATTCGGGTAGGTTTTAAATCACCTAAATCAAGCTTCTTATAGATGGAGTATGGGAGGATATTTACACTCGCACCTAAATCAAGCAATGCCCTTTCCACTCTCATTTCTCCAATGATACATGAAATGGTAGGTGAACCTGGATCTTTGAATTTTGGTGGAAGATCATTGAGAAGAACTGAGCTGACATTCTGTGCCAAGAAAACATTTTTCTTCACCTTAAGACGTCTCTTGACAGTCAAAAGATCTTTAATAACCTTCGCATATGCTGGAATTTGTTGAATAGCATCAAGGAACGGCAAATTCAATTTTACTTGCTTCAACACATCCATCACCTCGATACGCGAAGCACCTTTCTGGGGTGACTCTAAGCGTTGAGGAAATGGAGCAGCAGTAGGCGACTTGACTTCAATATCAGGATCAACTTCCGCATCTCTCAATTCCTTTTCTAAGGAAGGTTCTTCAGACTCGGAAATTTCAGATTTCTTTACAGTGTCGGGTTTGACACCATCATCATTCACCTTTGGCAATTTAGGTGCTAGATCAATTTCTCGGCCACTACGAAGAGTAGTAACAGCTTGACATTGTTCTTGCAGATCTGATGATGTGGAACAATCCGTGGTTTGACCTTCAATAGGTGGTCTTTGGCCTTGAGTTGGAAGCTTACCCTTTTCTTGAGTATTCACCGCAGACTACAACCTAGAGATGTTAGTATACATTTCAGCGAACATTCGCTCAAATTTGGCATCTCTCCCTTTTTGGGATTGGATGAATTGATTAAAATTATCCTCAATAAATCTCTTAGGTGCAGGTACATAAGGCCCGGGAGGTGGTACTTGCATAGGATTTGCCACTTGCTGAAATTGAGGGGGTTGCTGTAGAGTCATCTGTGGGTTAGGAACCATCCCACATTGGGGTTGTCCATAACTGTACCCGGGATTCCTCCACGATTGATTATATGCATTCCCTTGCTGAGCATTATAATTTCCTCGATAACCTCCTATTGCATCAACCTGTTCAGTGTACATGGCCTTGTATGCAGGAATAGTAGGACATCCTTCGGTAGAATGGCCTGCATTACAAATGGCACATACCTTCTCCACCCCAGTTTGTACGGATCCAGACACATCTCTCAATCGCATATCTAGCATATCTCTAAAGTTCTTCTCCATTTGGTCAAGTTTTCGATCCAACAAAGTGTCCTTGTCCAAGTGATAAATACCGGACGCAGCAGGCAAGTTGGACACTTGTCGATTTCGATTTTGACTATTTGGATCAGAAGTATCCCATGCTTGGGTAGTTTCCGCCACATATTTCAAATGAGCCTCAGCATCGCTCGTACTTAACTCCTAAAAAGGTTTCTCACACATGGTTTGAACAAGTTGTTTAGATGCTACAGTAAGGCCTTGATGGAAAAATGAAATCAGATGATGAGTTTCAAAACCATGATGGGGGCACGCACTAACTAACTCCTGATATCTTTCCCAACACTTATCAAAAGCCTCATTCTCATTTTGACGAAAAGCTTGAATTTGGGCTTTAACAGAATTGGTTTTGTGTTGTGGAAAAAATTTAGAGATAAACTTGTTTTGCATATCTCTCCATGATAACACAGAATTTGGGGGCAGGGTCCATAACCAAGTTTTCGCTTTATCCTTTAAGGAAAAAGGAAAGAGCTTTAACCGGATTACTTCTTGTGGACAAGTTTGATCTCCAAATGTCTCACACGTATCTTTGAATTCTCGAATATGGAGATATGGTTTTTTCGAATCCATCCCATGAAATGTAGGAAGAATTTGGATCATTCCATTCCGAAAGTGGAACTGACCGGCATTATATGGGAATAAAATGCAACCAGGGTTAGCAGTTCTCTCTGGAAATAAAAGATCTTTCATGGGTTGATATGGTACATCATCCTCTCCAGCACCAACACCGACACTACCATGATCCGACATATTGCTACCGAAAGTTTCAGAATTCTCACTTAGGGTTTGACTCCAAGAACGACTTGTGATGGAATTATTAGGCGAAGGAGGTGGAACCCAAAACGGCAAAGACTCAGAATTTTCAGATCCGGCTTCGGCAATAGGATTTTCGTGAATTTGGGTGGGAGATGAATTCTGCATATAACACACAAGAGAAAGGAATTTTTTTTTTTTTTATGAAATCACTTGTAGATAACAATAACTTTCTTGAAAATTTAACAATTTTCGATCCCCGGCAACGGCGCCAAAAACTTGACGCGACTTAATATTTGTCTCAAAAGTGCGTATTTATCTAGGCTCAAGTGCAAGCCTTGTCGCTCAAGTAATAACCCGGTAAGTCGGGATCATCTCCACAGGGATCAAAATTGCCAAACAATAACAAGGAAAATTACCGAACCGTTAAATGATTTCTTGAAAGAAATAAAAAGATGATTGATTTTTGAGAAAATTTCTAAAACTTTACTTATGAAAAACAATTGGAAATTAACAGCAAAATTTGGGTTTAACAATTTAGAGAAAATTAGGGTAGGGTACAATCCCTCAATCCTTAACAAACTATTCTTTAGAATATTAAAATTATAAATCAAAATTCTTGATTAAATCCAGTCCTTATCATCACTAAGCATTACATATATGAGATTCAAGACCGCATCATATGAAATCAAAGATCAATATAAGGCAGTGAACGACAAATTATACATACAAAACATTCTTAAACATCCCAAGTACCTAGGGCAAGAGAGATTAAAAGATATGACAATGCATATATGATTTTCATTCACGATTCAACCAACATTTTCATTTATTTTCTAATTTTCCATATGAATAATTTGTATTAGGATTGAGTTCATGTACCCCATCCCTTGAGAAATTAGCTACTCATGATTTGGTTGAAAAACAAATTCACATATGAAACTATGAAATTGCAGAACATTGTAAGAAATTTGCAGAAATTAAACAAAAGAGAATAGAGTGATATTACTTGAATTCAGCACAAAAATGGAATTGAGATTCAGAATACAAACTAGGGTTCATACAAATCTTGAAGGAAATGGAAATTTAACCTAAAAATCTGATCTGAAAACTCTCTCTAAAATTCCTAACCCTAGCCTCCTCGAAATGATGTAGAACTTGGCTTTTTATAGCACAAATCATCCAAAGTCGGTTTCCAATTGTGCTTGTGGAACAAGATTCACAGCTACGTACTCAAATCTGCACAATAAATGGCAAATTAATGCCAGGCTTTCGAATACCCGGATCGGTCCGGGTCTTAATCCGATCGGTCCGATATCCATCGGATCGGTTCTTTTATTTTCTTCCGGATCGGTCCGGTTGTGTCCGGATTGGTTCGATTATTGCTTCCATCGGTTTGCCATCGATCCAGAGTGCACTGGACTTGGGCAAATCGGATCGGTCCGACTCCTACCCGGATCGGTCCGAATTTCTTCTTCTTTGACTTTTTCCTTGCAGCTTTGACTGGCCATATCTTCTTATCTAGTCCTCCGATTTGGATGCCGCTTCTTCCTATGCTCTTGTGAACTCATTCTCTTCAACTTCCCTTTTGGTGTCACTTTCGAATTCTGGATGGAATTACACTTTTCCCTTAGACATTTCTTGCTTGCATCTTTTCTTTTCTTTTGGATTCTTTCTTGCATTCCATTCCTGAAAACTTCATCCAACTTATACAAAAACTAGGGAAAGTTGTTAGGAATAAACAATGGATTGATATGGCATAAAAATGGCTCAATTACATTGTTCGAGATATTAAAATTACTAAATTAAGGAGCTAAATTCTGAAGAATTTATGCTTGGTCAGTATGCATACATATAGGAAAGAATAGTATCCATGTAGAATTATAGTCTTGTCCTCTTAAAATATTTCCTCAGCGGAGTTACCACTGTGGCTATCTCGGGGCTTCCCTTCTCGATTCCCATCGGTGTGCGCGTGAGGTTTTGCCCTTTCTCAAGTCGCTTAATTGTCGTCAATGTGGGGTATAATTTGTAGAGATATAATTGCCAGCCTATTTTGCACAAAATAGTCAAAAATAAATGTTGCCACCTCGAGATAATGGCATCAAGGACAATACCGATGCTTGTGAAACCAAGTAGTTCAATGGTTCGGGGACTAAGTTACAGAATAGGAAGGTGTTAGGAACCTATCCCTACCTTTTGGTCTCTCATGGGCATGTCTTAATCTTCTCATGTTAGACTCCGTGAAGTGTGTGCTCATGTGCATAATATAGGTAAAGAATGGAATCATTCAACTCGAATCATGGAAAAGGACAGAGTGAATTGATCCTTAGGAGTGTTTCTGAAAATAATAATTCAAAATGTAATATGAATGTTTGTCGAATCATGAGTCAATATGAGAGAGAGTATATATATATCCCACGAAACACAAGCATGTAAGAATATAAACCCATGAAAAATATATATGTAATACCCCGTGTTTTTTATTAATTAATTAATTGGAATATTCGAGAAAAATAAATTTTTGGATTTAATGATTTTTATTACTTAAATATGTTGATTATGATTTTAGAAGAATAGAACTTCAAACGGAATTGAAATCGGATTTAAAATGAATTTTTAATGGAGTTTTTAATATTTGCCTTATGTGATTTTCGTGGGGGAACTGTCAGATTTTCTGTAGGGTCAATAGATCGACCCTTTTCATCGATTGATCGACCATGCCCGATTTCTTGCGCGATTGAGTCATATTTTAGAGTTCGATTGGGATTCAGACTCTTAATTGTTATATAAGACTTATAATCTGTAGGTAGACTTCTCATAAACACTTTTTCCGAAGTTTTTCATTAGAAAGATCTTCCAAAAGATTTTCCTCTCCACCACAATCATCAACCTTCAATAAGATCAAGTTTTTGTCACAAGTATTGACACAAAATTTAAAGGTTTAATTTGGGGCTTAATCAAGATTGATTCAAGAACACTTCTTTGCTAATTTTTTAGGGGAATCAAGATTTCTAATCATATTTTCAACATGATCTTCACGGGCATGAATACTCTATTCCTTTCCTTTGGTATTATGCGTTTTAAGTGTAGCCTAAACACTTAATTACATGTTTTCTTAAAAATAATTAGTAACTTAATTAGAGAAAGTGGACACTAACTATGGGCCTATTTTTATAAAATCTTTTAATTTGAATAATATTCATAACCCTTGGGTACATAGAATTGTTGAGTGGATTTGGGTTTATTGGCGTAGGTTGCATGTAGAAAAACCCTAGTTTTTGTAATAAATGATTTTTGGGTGCATATAACTCATGTAATTTGTGTAGAGATAGTGGAATTGAAAATATGATGTATTAATGATGAAACCTCGGTGAATTTAAGTTAAAATAATTAAATGGGATTAATTGGGTTTTTTGATATTATGATAATTAAATTATGATTTAATTGAATTGGACTATCATGCGTAGTTTTATACATTGATTAATTATGCTTATTTGTGTGACTTTTTGGTATTATTATATTACCTTTGTGACGACGGGTTGTTGGGTAATTTTTCTCTCCCTATATTTTAGGATGCCTTCTAGGTATGGGACTAGTGGGTAGGACTTTTGATGATTTGCGCCTTCTAGGTATGGGACTAGTGAGGATTGATTATTGCAACTTTAGTATGTCATGGGTGGGATGATTTTTATTACTTTATCATCGTTACGCTATCCTAGGTCGAGGTTTAGGTTAGAAATTCATCCTATATATAGGGTAGGACGGATTGATAACTTGGGGACCCTTAGTTATGGGACTAAGGGATATTTTGAGGATCTCACATCGATTAAAAGGGTGGGGTAATTTATAAATTGAGAATTAATGCCTAAGATAAAAACGGGTATTAAAATTTATGGCGACATAATGTGTCAGTGCCGATTGTTTAAATGGGTCGGAGGGCGATTTATGTCGCGTCGTGTGTGGAACCTTGTCATGTGTCGAGGCCGACAGTTTAAACGTGTCAGAGGGTGATTGATAAGGGGAAGTGTGACATTTTGGTGAACTACCACCCGATGCGAGAGGACCGCCATAATAAAAAGTGAGAACAATAATAAAAGTTGGTTAATTTAATTAAAATAACATCGGGGACTTGGGAATTTAAAATAATATTGGTGTGCCTTTATAAATGGGGATTTCTTCGGGTAGTTAGTGATTTATATTTATTGCATTTAATTATCCCGTTTAATTTAAAATATTCTATTGTGATATTTATTGCGTATAATGCTATTCTCTAGATTCAATGATCCCATTTGAGGGGAGTAGTGTGTATTCATGATCGGGGCTCTGACCCCGTGCATTGACTCACAATTCAGGATAGTATTTGGAGAAGCTGCATAGGATTATCAAAGTTATCATTTGGAGGTGCAGCTGGAGTTATTCATTATTATGGCATTGTTTAGTTAGACTTTCCCTTTTCAGTCGTGTTTAATTATGAGACTTCATTTCAGTTTTATTGGACCATTCGGTTCCAAAGTTGTTTAGAGGATTTCTGTTGGACTATTCAGAACTTTATTATTCAGATTTTATTTAATCATTATTGGAGATTGGATTTATTCGGAGTTAGCATGTGATGGATCTTTTATCGCTTAGTTATTTATGATCATTTGAGATTGATTCAATTATTTATCTTATGGACTAATTTATTTATTTATGTCTTATAACTGTCTAATTCTAAGAATGGTATTTATTTAGTTCATGCCCGACATAGTTCGACGGCGGTGGCTGGCCACCCCGTCTGTCGAATTTTGCGGGGTGTGACAGATGTTATCAGAGCATGGTCTTAGGTCTCATAGGTTATGAGTTCGTTTAACTTCTGCGTTGCCAATATTTGATTCCCTTTATTGATTCGTACTCCTTAAGGTTGAGGGTCTAGCATACGTGTTAGATGTGTTTCTTGGAGATGTGAAGCTTTGTGCTAAGGATGTCGTAGGCATTGAGTTTAGAATTAGTAAGATTAATGTGAGGAGTTGGAAACGATAATTATTTTAGAGATTTTAGTGAAGATGCCAGGTAACGTATGTACCAATTTTTGATGTTGAGATTTAATTTGAGGATGTTAGAATTTTGATAACTTTCGGATATAGGATCGAGCGGCGATTTGTGGGAGCGTTTGGTACGCTGTTATTTTCATAGTCATGCATATGTATATAGGCAATATATATTATTTTGTTGCTTGAGGGGTAGGTGCGCGTAGAATTGGGTGTATGGGCGCCCAATTATGGCATCCTACGGGTAGGCATATGTGAGCCTTATTTTATGTTTTGCGATTTACGTTTGATGTGTATGCTTCATCTAATTTCGAGGACGAAATTATTTGCCCGTGGGGAAGTATGTAACACCTCGTGTTTTATATTAATTAATTTAATTAATTAATTGGAATATTCGGGAAAAATAAATTTTTGGATTTAATTATTTTTTATTAGGTAAATATGTTGGTTATGATTTTAGAAGAATAGAACTTCAAGCGGAATTGAAATCAGATCTAAAACGAATTTCTAATGAAGTTTTTAATATTTTCCTTATGTAATTTTCGTGGGGGAAGAGTCAGATTTTCTGTAGGGTCGATAGATCGACCCTTTTCATCGATCGATCGACCATGACCAGTTTTTTACGCGATTCAGTCAAATTTTAGAGTTGGGTATTAGGACTCTTAATTGTTATATAAGACTTATAATCCTTAGGGGGACTTCTCATAAACACTTTTTCCTAAGTTTTTCATCAGAAAGCTCTTCCAAAAGATTGTCCTCTCCACCATAATCATCAACCGTCAATACGATCAAGTTTTTGTCACAAGTTTTGACACAACATTTAAAGGTTTAATTTTGGGCTTAATCAAGATTGATTGAAAAACACTTCTTTGCTAATTTATCAAGAGGAATCCAGATTTCTAATCAGATTTTCAACACGATCTTCACAAGCATGAATACTCTATTCATTTCCTTTAGTATTATGCGTTTTAAGTGTCGCCTAAACACTTAGTTACATGTTTTCTTAAAAATAATTAGTAACTTAATTAGAGAAAGTGGACACTAACTATGGAGATGTTTTTATAAAATTGTTTCATCTGAATAATATTCATAACCCTTGGGAACGTAGGATTGTTGAGTGGATTTTGGATTTATTGGCATAGGTTGCATGTAGAAAACCCTAATTTTTGTAATAAATGATTTTTGGGTGCCTATAACTCATGTAATTTGTGTAGAGATAATGGAATTGGAAATATGATGTATTAATGATGAAATCTCGGTGCATTTAAGTTAAAATAATTGAATGGGATTAGTTGGGTATTTTGACGTTATGATAATTAAATTAAGATTTAATTGAATTGGACTATCGTGCGTAGTTTTATACGTTGATTAATCAAGCTTGTTTGTGTGACTTGTTGGTATTATTATATTTCCTTTGTGACGACGGGTTATTGGGTAATTTTTCTCTTCCTATATTTTAGGATTCCTTCTAGGTATGGGACTAGTGGGTAGGCCTTTTAATGATTTACGTCTTCTAGGTATGGGATGAGTGAGGGTAGATTATTGCGAGTTTATTCTGTCAGGGGTGGGATGGTTTTTGTTACTTTATCGTCGTTACGCTAGCCTAGGCATGATACTAGGTAGAGGTTTAGGTTAGAAATTCATCTGTGACAACCCGCTCACCAAAATAAGGGGTGGCCAGCCCAATACTCCAATATAACAGGAGTCCCGGATGGAATCATTCTCATCATCAAAATAAAATATACAGTATCCAGGATAACCACCCAATATTCAGAAAACGGGTTGCCAAAATTTTTTGTTTTAAAGTTAAAGAAAGAATTTAAACAACCCAAATCCTGAAAGGATAGGGGAAACACCAAGGCATATATAGATAATAACTACAAGTATACAATAAAAGGACCGAATGTGTTGTTGTCCAACAAACTCTATTACAGTATTTAAACAAATTCAATAAATTATATAATAAATTACATTAGACAATTACAAAAGCTTGGGCCTCGCGCCTGAGTAAAAGACCTGATCTTTACTAGAGTACAAGGATGACAGCGTCTAATGCAATATGTCCCGTAATACCCGCAAAACATCACGGATCGCCAAAATCACTGGAATAGGAAAGTCAGAACAGGCGTCCTTGCGGCGGAGTACCTGAGCGGATACAAGATGCATGAACAACAAGAGATATGAATGGGTCAGGGCCCAGTTTTATATGATCACCAGATGAATAAAGAGTATGACAATTATGCATGGTAATCACTGCTAGCAGTAATAAGGATCTACTTACACAATTCAAATGCATAAGCAGGAAAAATAAGAACGGATAAAAAAAATTAAAACTTTCATCATATACCTTGATTCATTTCATATATCTATTCCTTAATAGGAAATATATAATCACAATTTTATGCACTTTGTGGCATTATTATCCCAATTTTACATTTTGTAAAAATCCTTTCCCTTATCAAGAAAATAGTCATTTCCAAATGCTCTTTGTGGCATTAATATGTGCTCTTTATGGCACTTCCATTATGCTCTGTGTGGCATATATAATCCATCAAGTCCCACTTGATAAAGAATAGTTATATTTTTGTGCATATAACAATTCTAAGACCGCCCCTCCGAGTTTCCCCACCGCGGGCGCCCCTAAATGACCATCATCTTCCAGGGGCCTATCAAACAAGGCATCCTGGGCACCTATAATGCAAGACGTCGGGAAGCGGCCATATGCCTGCGGGAGAGTCAAGACAACACCCGGAATCTCCTCACCAGCTCAAAAAACATAACATAATCGCGCATATGGACTAGGACTATATCCACCCTGCATTCATTAGCCAGGGGCATCACCAAGCGCGCGAACTTCCCTTATGATGTCATTTAGAGAGGTGTGTTTATGTAAATTAGCATTTACCATATTAATGATTAAGTAAATTATCATTTACCATCATTATTACCGTTTCCATTCCATTTTATTTCCATATATATATGTTTCATTTTATCCGAAACCATAATCATTTACATTATTGTAAATACCTCATATTATACCTGGAGCCATGCTAAATGCATCTTATCGATGTAACCTTGATGAATTAATGAGATTTCAATTTATTCTCCCAAGATACGTTGTAAAGTTATTATAGACCATCAAGACTAACATAGCTCAAAGGAGCCTCTAAAGTCTCCCGAACCTAACACTACCACTCCTAGTTTCATAATAATCAACAAGAAGAAAGAATTCCCTAACATCAATTTGGCATAACCCCGGAAAAACCCCCACATAATACATTTCTAATCTAGGGTGGATAAAAAAACTCATCTAGGAATCTAGGACTCTAAATTTACTTCATGCAAGAAGGTTCTTAAGTCCTAAACTTACAGAAAAAGGATAAAAGTTGAGTTAGAAAAACAACTCAAAACTAGTCTGATTCTGAATCGATTCGCCCCAGGCAGCGAATTGATTCGCCTAAAAGAGAATCGATTTGAATGACAAATCCAACATTCTGCTTCATCCGAATCGATTCGGCCTTAACCCGAATCGATTCGGGTATGCAGAACTGTAGGATGACCCTCTAGGGAATCGATTCGCCCCTGCGATTTGGCCAAGAATGGGGATACGGGTTATGATCCCTAGATTTTCTCCAAATTCAATTTCTACTCCATTTTTACATACATCCATCAACTCTAAATGACCCCAAACCATCCTACATGATTATTAACTACTAAAACCCACAATTTCATCATCAAAATCTAATATTAGGATTTAAACACCATAATTTCCATTTTTGCTCCATAAATACAAATACATAAATATCATACAAATTATTCATCTTAAATCACATATTAGCAAGTAGAAAACTTGCCTTAGGTTTGATACCTCAGATTTGTTTGAGGTAAAAGCAACAATCCATCTTCAATCTCCAATTCTCTCTTATTTCTCCACTTTTCCCTTCCTCTCTCATTTTCTCTTTGTTTGGTAATACACAATTAGGAAAAAAAATAAGGTGCAAGACTAAAATCATGACTTAAGTCTAAATTCCCAAGTTAAATGGTTAATACCATATTAAAATTACTTGCAATTACGCATATAAGCTGAAACCAGGTAAAAGTGTCGGAAATACAAAAATGCAATATGGCACTTATTTTGACTGTCTCGCACCTTCCGGGACTAACTACATCCTCTAAAATGGCATCCATAAATTTCATGAATTATTTCAAGTTACGTTTTCATTTAAACCACAGTGTCATTTAAAACACATGACACTATAAAACATACAACAGAATGATATTTTCTTTCACATACAGTAAATACGCAACAATCCAGTAAATACTAACCTTCAACTCATTAAATTAATATTTACTCCGGTTCCAACATTTTATATAATTACCTTATGCGATAAAATAATATAAAATTAGCTTCCTAAAAGCGAGGGTTGTTACATACTCCCCCCCTTATGAGGGAATTTTGCCCTCAAAATTCAGGCGTACCCAATTGGGCTCAGACTAAGGTCATCACTAACGATCTCAGTCACATTCTTGGTGCTCTGGCATAGCACCAAATCGTTCATAACGAACTATTGATCCTACCTATCTATGGCGGAAGAAGATTCCCACATAACTCGGCACAATTTTCCTTGCCTCCAAAATCACGTTACACCCCTTCTCAGGGACACCCACACCAGCGCTAAATGGCTTAATCTCAACACTACTCAACTCCTCTTCGCATAGGCGTATCCCTTCAAAGCATATGACTCAAAAGTCAAATCCTGAAAGAAATGTTCCGTAACTATTCCAAGTCTTAGGAACATATGATCCGCTGGTTCCATCCAATGAGTATACGAATTTCTCCATCGGCCACACTAGGCCACTCACGGTGCCTTAGCATAGGAAAGGTCCATAAGGATGTTCAATAGCCTAATATTTGTACGGGAATTTCTATTCATACACACTAGTTCTCCATCAGCCATGTATCCTAAGGCGCACATTCAAGATATGCCTTTCGGCATTAAGTCAACTTCCTCCATTCATCCATCCCCTTTAGGGTGGTAAAATATACTCCCTTTTCATGCGATTCCCATACCTTCATGGAAACTTTACCAAACCTTCGGCATTAATATCTAGTTTCGGTCCATAACCAGGGGCATTTCATGTAGCTCTATCATTCTTCCACATAGAGCGGGGTGTACTCTTCTAAATATAGTCCACCCATAATGGTCGAAAAAGCAACAATTTGGTCGAACAATCAACAATTTTCTCAAATAGGATCATGACCAGCTCGATGCCGAAAATTCAAAGAGAACATCTATGAATCTACTTTTCTTCATTCCACTGCTACTCTTCTTCACACAAGTAGGTGAAATGGTTAGTCACAAACGTAAATGCTCATTTTACTTGGCATTCCATGCCTTCAAAAAAATTTTGACGGGTTTTGTACTCGTCATATCTACTACCCAAATCGCTTTCCCTTAGCGAAAGGGAATATTTCATCGATAGTCCTTTATGAACTTTATACACCAGCTCGATTCCTCCCACAACCTATTGCAACAACTTGTGGCTTGCAAGAAAGACTAATTTCCCTGCCCAGGAAGTAGTGCCTCTTTTCTTTAAGGCGATCACTAGCGTAATGAATTTTAAATCAAGCGTGGAATAATACTTCCAACACAGTTGAAACCTGTGAGGCGCATAGACAATGAGTCCATGCTCCAGTATTATTACTCCCCCTTCCTAGCAGAGACTTATTCATTAAATCTACCCTCGATCTTAACAACATGGGCTCAGGAGCAAAAGTTAATTTATCCTTTCAACTCCCCACGAGTTAAGTTACCCACGTAACACTCTATCTAAGTAAGTAATCATCTCCTTCGGCCTAAACTTTCAAACCTCTCAAGATTCCATACTACTCGCTCTTGGGAACCTAATCCCTCTTAGAGTTAACCCACAACCTACACATGGTCAACTCCCTACCGCCTTCCTAAGCTAGCGTCACATGCACTAAAGGCCTTATGTCCTAATAAATCTAAGGTCGATCTATATATATCCTATCTAAGTCATAGACGTATAATACTAATTATATCCCTAGTGCCCAAGACCTTTCTCAACTTTCGACATTCGCTCGGTTTCATGCGTGGGACGTCTCGTCGAAGAGAAATCCAAATAAGGAACCCTCCCATTACACTACTACTTCGCATCGTCGGTCATCAAGATATGACGGTCTAAGACACATGATCAGGACAGTAAATTCTAATTTACATCCCTACTAACAAGATTTTACTTCTATGTTTTACCATTCAAATAATCAAAGATTTCAATTAATCGGACAATTACTTCCTGCAAAGTCTTACAAATATATATCCCATTATATAAACATGGCCTTCTCATCAAGGCATAATCCAGAAGTCTCAAATTGACTTCATATCTCAGTCTCCTTCACATCGATCAGAGGAGAGAACTATATGTAGTGCTTCCATCTCGCACTTTAGTAGCCCATAATCACTCAACTACGTGATTCTTGTCTAAACCCTTCAGCCCAACTTCTAACAACAAAAATAAAATAAATTTAAAATAAAGAGAAAAGAATAGTGTCTCTTCACTCCCAATGTCGTTAAGTGTTCATGCGGCGGAGTGTCTCGCAAAGTGAAATCCAAACAAGGAACCCCTCCGACACATGCCTACTTAACTTGTTGGTCACGGAGATAAAGTGTAACAAGCACAAACAAGGCAAATGAACAATCAAACACTCACGTAAGATAACAAAACAAATAATAACGAATATCCTACATACCTCGATCCACCTGTATAAAGTCTCAACATATATCCAGGAGAGATATTATAGAACAACTAGTTCCATCTTGAACTAGAAGTGAGATAGCCTTAATATTTTATTTGCTTGCTATCACTCCAAGCTAACCAAAATATCTTAACATAAAATAAGAGAAATGAAAAGTATCATCTCTCCACTCCCAACGTCGTTAAGGTTCACGCGTGGAGCGTCCCGCAAAAGCGGAATCCAAACAAAGAACTCGTCCTATGCATTACTACTTAACCTTGTTGGTCGTGGAGATATGTCATAACAACCACATACAATGCAAACAAATAATAAAACCCTCAAACCAGGTAACACATAATGCAAGTAACACATATGACACATATACCTATAAAATATCATCACTCGCTTCATAACGAGTGAAGAAATAAAAAAAACTTCCCTACCATGGAAGTCATATTACTACCCTTTCCATAATAATGTCGATACCATTACAAGCTCGATATACACACCCGAATCTAGAGTAAACACAATACTACTCTATCATTTTATGGGGGATGCACCACCCACTACTAAGGTGGAATTCCCACAATCATTCTTGCTAATCACTCTGGGCACTACAAATGCTTCTCAGACACCGTAATCGAGTCTTATCCGAGCCAAATATTACTTCCATCAACTCCACAACTAGGCACTTTATCTTTGCCCTTGTTCTCAAATTAACAAAATTTAAAATGAGTGGTTATAAGCTCCACATCATAGCCATTGTTCCGACTCTGGCCGACAACAATTGTCCATGCAGTCCCCTTTTTTTCATCAACAAAAGAGAGGACGCTACCGACCTCCCCTTTCCTTATTTCAATGAATCCTCCCCGGGCGGATAACGGATATCCACCAAAGGGGTTTCATGAACGTTGTTCCTTCAGAAGTGTTAGCGACACTTATTCTGGAATCTATCATTTATGGTGCACGGTCTCCCTAACCGTACAACACTTTATTCACTATCGGCCTTTAACCGAGCCTTATGTGAACATTTGAGAATCCACCTTCTCACCAGTCCAGTTATCCCAGAGAAACTCGTTGTTGCAAGTGTTCACCGGGCTTATCCATGGGATAAACTACCTTCACCCACAAATGTGGTGACTACGTTCTCACTGTCTCGACACTACTCCTCCGGGTGAAAGATTTTCCCCCATTCTTTTCATCCGGGCACTTCTATACCCCTTCCTTAGGGCCAAAGCTCTTGGACCTCATATGCATCCACCAAATTAGGGCGCATCTCTTTAATCTTACTTTAATATGTGGCCCTCGTCAGGCGGCTCCTCTACAATTTAATTTAACGTTGCTTGGAGTCCCAAGCTTAGTACCACTCTCTACTCCTAGCGGTACTGGGAAAACTACATCCACTGTAATTATTAGTCGCAGTAGCAAAATAAGAAAATGCTACAAAAAGAAGTGACCTTCAAGGCAGTCCTCATCTCGGACCATAACTTACAGTTCTTAGTAACCCTTCCCATGATACCATCGCGACGACCTTCTCTGGCGTCCTTCTTCAATCGACCTAAGAATCTCACACGAAGACGCAAAAGATTTTATGGGTTCTACCTCATGAGAGGAGAACGAAATCTCATAAGAGAAATCAACGATCTTAATCCTAAGGCTCTATATCAAATCAAAAGCAACACTGGAAACAGAAGGCATCCACAAAGATTCCTAAGCACTCTAGAACCTGATGCTCTGATACCATCTGTGACAAACCACTCACCAAAATAAGGGGTGGCCAGCCCAATACTCCAATATAACAGGAGTCCATGATGGAATCATTCTCAGCATCAAAATAAAATATAGAGTATCCAGAATAACCACACAATATTTCAGAAAACGGGTTGCCAAAAATTTTTGTTTTAAAGTTAAAGAAAGAATTTAAACAACCTAAACCCTGAAAAGATAGGGGAAACCCCAAGGCATATATAGATAATAACAACAAGTATACAATAAAAGGACCAGATGTGTTGTCGGTCAACAAACTCTATATCAGTATTTAAACAAATTCAATAATTTATATAATACATTACATTAGATAATTACAAAAGCTGGGGCCTCGGGCCCGAGTAAAAGACCTGATCTTTACTAGAGTAAAAGGATGACAGCGTCTAATGAAATATGTCCCATAATACTCACAAAGCATCACGGCTCGCCAAAATCACTGGAATAGGAAAGTCAGAACAGGCGTCCTTACGACGGAGTACCTCAGCGGATACAAGATGCATGCACAACAAGAGATATGAACGGGTCAGGGCCCGATTTTATATGATCACCAGATGAATAAAGAGTATGACAATTATGCATGGTAATCATTGCTAACAGGAATAAGGATCTACTTACACAATTCAAATGCATAAGCAGGAAAAATAAGAACGGATAAAAAAAATTAAAACTTTCATCATATACCTTGATTCATTTCATATATCTATTCCTTAACAGGAAATATATAATCACAATTTTATGCACTTTGTGGCATTAATATCCCCATTTTACATTTTGTAAAAATCCTTTCCTTTATCAGGAAAATAGTCATTTCCAAATGCTCTTTGTGGCATTTATATGTGCTCTTTATGGCACTTCCGTTATGCTCTTTGTGGCATATATAATCCAACAAGTCCCACTTGATCAAGAATAGTTATATTTTATGCATATAACGATTCTAAGACCGCCCCTCCGAGTTTACCCACTAGGCACGCCCCTAAATGACCATCATCTTCCAGGGGCCTATCAAACAAGGCAGCCTAGGCACCTATAACACAAGACATCGGGAAGCGGCCATATGCCTGCGGGAGAGTCAAAACAACACCCGGAATCTCCTCACCAGCTCAAAAAACATAACATAATCGCGCATATGGCCTAGGACTATATCCACCCTGCATTCATTAGCCGGGGGGCATCACCAAGCGTGCGAACTTCCCTTATGATGTCATTTAGAAAGGTGTGTTTAATTAAATTTGCATTTACCATATTGATGATTAAGTAAATTATCATTTACCATAATTATTACCGTTTCCATTTCATTTTCTTTCCATATATATATGTTTCATTTTATCCGAAACCATAATCATTTACACTATTGTAAATACCTCATATTATACCCGGATCCATGCTAAATGCATCTTATCATTGTAACCTTGATGAATAAATGAGCTTTCAATTTATTCTCCCAAGATACGCTGTAAAGTTATTATAGACCATCAATACTAACATAGCTCAAAGGAGCCTCTAAAGTCTCCTGAACCTAACACTACCACTCCTAGATTCATAATAATCAACTAGAAGAAAGAATCACCTAACATCAATTTGGCATAACCCCGAAAAAACCCCCACATAACACATTTCTAATCTAGGGTGGATAAACAACTCATCTAGGAATCAAGGACTCTAAATTTACGTCATGCAAGAAGGTTCTTAGGTCCTAAACTTAAAGAAAAAGGATAAACGTTGAGTTAGAAAAACAACTCAAAAATAGCCTGATTCCGAATCGATTCGCCCTAGGCAGCGAATCGATTCGCCCAAAAGCGAATCGATTCGGATGACAAATCCAACATTCTCCTTCAACCGAATCGATTCGGCCTTAACCCAAATCGATTCGGGTTTGCAGACCTGTAGGATGACCCTCTAGCGAATCGATTCGCCCTAGGGCCGAATTGATTCGCCCCTGCGATTTGGCCAAGAATGGGGATACGGGTTATGAACCCTAGAATTTCTCCAAAATCAATTTCTACTCCATTTTTACATACATCCATCAACTCTAAACTACCCCAAACCATCCTACATGATTATTAACTACTAAAACCCACAATTTCATCATCAAAATCTAATATTAGGGTTTAGACACCATAATTTCCATTTTTTCTCCATAAATACAAATACATAAATATCATACAAATTATTCATCCTAAATCACATATTAGCAAGTAGAAGACTTGCCTTAGGGTTGATATCTCAGATTTGTTTGAGGTAGAAGCAACAATCCATCTTCAATCTCCAATTCTCTCTTCTTTCTCCACTTTTCTCTTCCTCTCTCATTTTCTCTTTGTTTGGTAATACACAATTAGGAAAAGAAATAAGGTGCAAGACTAAAATCATGACTTAAGTCTAAATTCCCAAGTTAAATGGTTAATACCATATTAAAATGACTTGCAATTACGCATATAAGCTACAACCAGGTAAAAGTGCCGGAAATACAAAAATACAATATGACACTTATTTTGACTGTCTCGCACCTTCTGGGACTAACTACGCCTCTAAAATGGCATCCGGAAATTTCATGAATTATTTCAAGTTCCGTTTTCATTTAAACCACAGTGTCATTTAAAACACATGACACTATAAAACATACAACATAATGATATTTACTTTCACATGCAGTAAATACGCAACAATCCAGTAAATACTAACTTTCAACTCATTAAATTGATATTTACTCCGGTTCCAACATTTTATATAATTACCTTATGCGGTAAAATAATATAAAATTATCTTCCTAAATGCAAGGGTTGTTACATCATCCTATACATAGGGTAGGACGGATTGATAACTTGGGAACTCTTAGTTACGGGACTAAGGGATATTTTGAGGATCTCACATCGATTAAAAGGGTGGGGTGATTTATAAATTGAGAAATTGAGAATTAATGCCTATGATAAAAATAGGTATTAAAATTTGTGGCGAAATAATATGTCGGGGCCAACAGTTTAAACTGGTATGAGGGTGATTGACAAGGGGAAGTGTGACATTTTGGTGGACTACCACCCCGGGCAGGAGGACCGCCATAATAAAAAGTGAAAACAAGAATAAAAGTTGGTTAATTTTATTAAATTAACATCGGGGGACTTGGGAATTTAAAATCATATTGGTGTGCCTTTATAAATGGGGGTTTCTGCGGGTAGTTAGTGATTTATATTTATCGCGTTTAATTATCCCGTTTAAGTTAAAATATTCTACTGTGATATTTATTAACGCTACTGTTTTGATTTAAGGATCCTATTTGAGGGGAGTAGTATGTATTCATTCTCGGGGGTCTGACCTCGTGCGTTGACTAACTTTTCAGGATAAGATTTGGAGAAGCTGCATAGGATTATTGAAGTTGTCATTTGGAGGTGCACCTGGAGTTATTGATTTTTATGGCATAGTTTAGTTAGACTTTCCCTTTTCAGTCTTGTTTAATTATGAGGCTTCATTTGAGTTTTATTGGGCCATTGGGTTCCAAATTTATTTAGAGGATTTCTATTGGATTATTCAAAACTTTATTATTTAGATTTTATTTAATCATTATTGGAGATTGGATTTATTCGGAGTTAGTATGTGATGGATTTTTTATCGATTAGTTGTTTATGATCATTTGAGATGGATTCAATTATTTATCTTATGGACTGATTTATTTATGTCTCATATGTGTCTCATGCTACGAATGGTATTTATTTAGTTCACGCCTGACATAGTTCGACGACGGCGGTGGCTGGACACCCCATCTATCGGATTTTGCGAGGTGTGATAATATATATATATATATACTGGGGAAATGCTCGTTCCTGAAGGCACGGAAAAAATTTTAAAAGTACATATTTGTAAAATGGAAAAAATATCCAAGGTACGTAATTACAAAACGAAAAAAATTTCATTCCCTAACAAAATAAAGTGAAATTTTAAAAAAAAATATCCATAATTTCCTATGTTCGTAGGACTATCCACCCCGCTTAACAAATAACACATAGTCCAATAATATTGAAATAATCTAAATTCATCAAACAAATTCACATATAACATGAAATATACAATATGCATCAACTGAATTCACATTGTGCCTCAAATAAACAAAGTAACAATTTTTAAAAAAAAATTGGACATAGCCTCCTTTATTTATTTAACTATCCACCCTGCTTAACGGATAAAAACAAATCAAAAAATATTCAAAGAGCCCAAATTCATCCAAAAAAAATTTCAATGCAAATTACACAAACCTATAATGTAATTATACACAAGTATGCATACTAAAAATGATGAAAGCATAGTTTATTGAGTCCAACAATTTGAAATACCATTACCAAAAAATTAGTAACATCCTTTTCGAAAAAAAACAAGGAACAACGCGGCCACGCAGCACCTCCATCTCAGACTCCTGCCTCTTTTTTGCTCAACCAACGACCTCAATCCCTCTCCAACTCGAGTTGATCTACAAAGCAACAATTTGATTGATATGAATATATAACTATAAATAAGAAATAACTAAATGTAATTGAAGGGAAAAATGATTTTTTTACTCGGGTAACTCGCTAATTCCCGAAATTGGACCTTAGTACTGTCGTTGGAGAAGTAACTAAAAAAAACTTCAACACCCAATAATCAAACCCGAAAGAAACTATTCTGACCTCAAACATGATTAGGGCTTCTTTTTGATGAAATTAGGTTCCCAAAACCTGCAAAACATAACAACAATTTGAGATTTACAACCACATATCAGGTTTTAATGTTTGAATATCTAAAACAAAATCTTACCAAATCTTTTGGTGAGATCGGACCAAATCGAACATAATCTTGAAGTTGGCACATAAGAGAGACAGAGATCAACTCTATTAGTAACCAGTAAAATAAAGACAGATAGATCATAAGGTGTTGCAAGTATAATTAGTAACCTGTAACAGGAAAAATAAACAATACACATCAATACATGAGGCAATGGAAAATAAACAATACACATCCAGGCAATATCCCAATACAAATTAAAGCCTCAACGGCCTAAGAATTTCACACCCAGAGATCATATTCCTTTTCCCTAGGCAGCCTCCTGCCTAGGAGTACTCAACAACTAGATCAAAGGTCACAAATGCAACAGCCTAAAGTAAATAAGTAACAACAGTAAAAAGAGCTTCCTGGTAAAAGTATTTCCACTTGAGTGTAGTTTGAAAAGAGAAATCAATAGAGTTAGTTGTAAACTCTTATTCAACTCAGTGCTAAAAAAAACATTATGTTCAACATTAAGACCACGCATAGTAAGGCAAAACAGTAATGCAATGTCCTAACTTAGGATATTAAATCCCAGAACCCAAAGAAAATAGATGACATTAGTATGGTGTAAAGATAAAGAAATCATGTGTAGTTACACTACTCACCTAATAATAAGTGGACCATTAGTAAAATTGCATTTTCCCCAAATCTGTTTTTAGATCAAATTTGTTTTAGATCAACTAACAAATTTGTTTTAGATCAAATCCGTTTTAGATCAACTTTGTTTTAGATAAAAGACAAAAAAGGCAATATAAACCCAACTAAACTAAGAATTGCCATTTTGAAAAGCGAAACAGTGACTGCGTATCAAAAAGGCAATATAAACTCAACCATCCCTAACGTGTCTTCATTTTTTTATAATAGGTAATAAAAGGCGATACAAAACTTAATTGTATACATATATGCAAGCATATATATAGAAGCATATATGCTGCATATTGCACATATGCATATATGCAATATGCATATATGATCCGCGAGTTAGCTTGAGAAACAAAGTGAACATAGCAACTTCATGACAATGAAATGTTATTCTCAGCTAGTTACCTTATCATCTTGCAAAGCATGTGCTCTTCTATGTGGTATTTTTCGAGATTAAAAGACCACTTGTTTGATCTTCTATCCATCTTCTTATCTAATAACAATTGCAGCCTTCGGATTCCAGAGTCAATTATTGATTGTAGCTATTGATTGAGCTCCATTGATTATAGCCATTTATTTGACATCTATGTCTTATAATGATATAAAATAGTATAAATTCATGCTAAATGCATTTGAGACAAATAACATTACATAGCAACCAAACTGCATCCAATAAAGTATTAAGATGATATTAATATAATTTGTGACATCAGTCCTAATGATTAACAAATGAAACATAAAGTACAAACAAGTGTAACTAAAAATACATGGTGCCTGATTTACAATGCCAACCCAGTTTTAGCTTATATTCCCCACATCAATACATCAGCATATGAGAATGTCATAGCAGAAAAAAATTTAGCCATAAAGGAACATCACACTTATCTTCAACACCACAAAGCAATCACATCATCAATCTTCATCCCAACTGAGATTATATGTTGTTGAGACTCCATAACATGAAATATGACAAATTAAAGGTTAAGTACATCCAATTGTGGGCATGATAAAGACAGGGGCTGTAACACCCCGTATTTTTGGTACATTTAAACTTTAATTAATTCAGAAATTCTAAATTACTAGTGTGTTGTAATTTAATGAATTAATTATGGTAAAATAATATATAAATATTAATCTGGGATTGAATGGTTAATATTTAGGGAAATTTATTTACTAAGTGAATAGTAATAATGTAATTATGTCGTTTCGAGTATTAATGACGAGGTATGTATTTATCACATCCGGAAGTCGGTATAGACTATATTGGGTGGGGGATAAGTATTTTTATAAATTAATTCGGATGCAAATTCTGAGTGTACAGTTGAGTCCGGATGGGCCGAGATAGTCGGAAAAGTGTACCCGGGGGTAGTAAACGGGTCACGGGACGTTTTTTGACATAGTCGGGCCCACTCGGGGGCATTTAGGTCACTTGGGCTTGGCCCATTAGTCAAAAAACGGGATTTGGGTAATTAACCTAATAAAAAGAAGTAAGGGCATGGCTGAGCTTAATTAAAGAGAAGAATTAAAGGGTTAGGAAACCCTAACAGCAGCCAAAGCCATTTGGGGATCTCAAAAGAGCCAACAAAGGTCATCTTCAACCTTGGAATCCATCTCAAATTCAGACACTACGAAACCTAAGGCAAGTGAATAACTTGCAATAGTATTAAATCTGTCTTTCAATTCATATTTGTGTGAGGTAATGAATTAAAATTCGTTTTGGGGTTTCATGGCATAAACATGGGGTTTTGAAAAACAAAAGAAAATATTAATCTGATTTGCCAAAATTTATGAGGATTTATGTAAAAATCTGATATTGGAATATTGATGTGTATCTGTTAGAATGATATCCGGATAAATTAGAACGAGTTTGATGAAGAAATTTGAGGTGTAAATGTGTTTAAGGATAAAGATAGATTTTTCCCCAAAATTATAAATCAGTAGTTTATGGACGAATTGATGATTGTTGTGAACTTTCTGGGGGATCCTAATAAGGTTTTTGATATGTACTTGTGATAAGAAGGCTTATAATTCATGTTAGAAGAGATTAGGGTTTAAGTAAATTCGTCCATGGCTGCCCTGTCTACGCGAAGAAGACAAAGACATGTTCGTTTGATCGATCGACGGTCTGGGGTCGATCGATCGACGGTCGTCAGAACTTGGCAGTTTCGCCAGTTAATTATATAAAAGGAGAAATTCATATAAAAATCTTATGTAATTAATTATTGAGAAATTAAATACATGAGTTTAAATCTAATTAATTATAGATAAATTAATTAAGGTTTGAGGCAGAAAAATTTGGTTGTCACGTCATGATGAAATACGGAGCTATTGTCAAGTCCGGGGATATTGGTTGAGCGAAACCGAAATGTAATAATTTAATTAGACAGAGGCTAATAAATTAGAGTCGGGGATTTTGACTCGGGTAAATTTATTTTGGGCTACGAGAGTAAGTCCAAATTTATGGTGGGGGCGACACCAAAAGTAACTTAATTAATTAAGGTGAAATTGAATTAATATTTAGAGTTGGACCATAAACTCTTAATAATTTTAATAGGCTTATGTTACGAATTTAGCGCACGGTAGAGCCGGGACTTTTATATTTATATATACGGATGTGATAGTATATATATATGGTGTGTACATTAATATCAGTGATTAGATATTTTATACTATAGTGCTATAGGGGGAGGTTGCGCGTAGTGGATGAATCCCCTAGCTTGAGGAGTAGGGTGAGTATATTCCCGAGGTCATAGCGTCCATTATATGGGTGAGGGACATCTCACTTTCAGGGAGGGAATATGACCACCTCCAATTATTTCTTTTTATCAAGTTGGTGTGAAATTCTGACTTGGGATAACTAGGCTATGTGATTGTACCTAGTGGGATAGCACTTTATAGAATTTACATTCTACGAGTATTTTACTCGGGTGGATGTAAGTTGTTAAATATATTACAGTATGATTGTGAATGCTGAAATATGATTATAAGTATATAGTTGGATAATTAATTATATACGGGTTATTAATGAAAAATATGAGTTGTTTCATATGTATAACAAGTGTCGAAGTTATATGAATTTAAAAAGGGAAATGTTTTAGTTAAGTTGATGTTACTAATAACCTAAAAATCATAATCACTATATAATCAGTTAGAGTAGGGTGGGTATAAAGTAACTTGGTTAATTATCTAGTCATGAGATGAATAACTCGGTAATTTAATTAAAGTGTTAGTAGTGTACATTAGAGGAGGGGTAAGGAAGTCCTCAAGAGAGTACGACACTAACTAGAATATGAAGAGCATGCATATTTATTTATTACTACAAGTTAATCATTTGTTAAATGTTTTCCAAATGTTTTGGGTACTAACCCTTGCTATAAATCTATTTTTAAAACCTTTTAGGTGTCCAGCCACAGGGACGCCAGCCTTGACTCAATTTCAGGGATCCGTTGCTGCAGTATATGTGGATGTTGCGGGGTTTTGATAGACGCCTCATTCTTCATTCTTAATGTAGAAATTCATGATTAGTTATTCGAGCATGTTGTTCACATTCCGTTTATTTGTATTAGACTTATTGGGAGTTCATTCTTGTCTTTACGGGATTTATTATTTGGACCGATGGTTTATTCGGTTAATCATTCTTACTTGTGGATGATTATTTCAGTTATCTGTGATTGTTGTATTGTTTTATGTTCCGCATGGGTTTTTGTTTAAATAATGAAAGATAAAAATTGGCACCAGTCTATTTTTCTCACTTAGGTGGTTAGTAAATTAATAAGACGATAGTGATGCTAAGAATGGACCAAATGAGAAACCTGTTCTAACTTGATTTAGGACTGATCACCCGGGATTAATTAGGCGGGGTGTCACAGATGGTATCAGAGCATCAGGTTCTAGTGTCCTTATGATCTGTGCGGATTTTTACATTTCAGCGTAGCGTTCGGTTGTTATAGAGCCCTATTATTAGGACTGTTGATTATATTTTCCGCTTGTGAGATATCGTATTCCTGCTATTAGTTTTTGTATAAATTGTGTACTTATACAATTCAATCTATTTCAGATGCCACCAAAGAGACAGAGAGCGGAAAGGGCTGAGGCTAGAGATGAGGTCAGGGAGGCTCGCCAGGAGCCACAGATACCGCCACCACCACCCCCACCCGAGTTGATTTCTACCACTCAGGTGGCAGTGATAGTGGCCCAAGCGGTCGAGACAGCGATGCGAGCTATGGCAGCTCATTTTCCACAGCCCCAGGCACCGCCTCCAATGGCTCCAGCAGTTCAGGCTCCAGTGGGACCACCGTCTTGGCAGCGAGTGAGGGAGACCTTTCAGAAGGGTCACCCACCTGAGTTCCGAGGTAGCACCAATGTGGTGGAGGCTTGTGACAGGAAGAAGAACATTCAGCACCATCTGCGCATGTTAGAGGGTACAGAGGTGCAGAAACAGATGCTGGATACCTTTCGTCTGTCGGGGGCAGCCTTAAAGTGGTGGGAGTCCGTTACCACCGCTGAGGAGCGGGATTTGATGCCGATTTCTGAATTCTGGGTGCGGTTTGACCGCAAGTACTTCCCTCCAGCAGTAGAGTCTGAGATGAGAAACAAATTCATCGAGTTGGTACAGGGTGACAGGTCAGTGGCAGAATATGAGGAGGAGTTCACCCGTTTGGCAAACTTTGTGCCAAATGAGGTGAGCGATGAGGAGCGGAAGAAGTCAAAGTTCATGGATGGCTTAGCCTGGAGAATCAGGCAGCACTTGATTGGAAATCCGGCGTTAGTGACTTATACAGATGTCGTTAGTGCCACACTTGTACATTGCCAGGATCATCATTTCCATGCTAAGGGAAACAAGAAGGCAGGTGAGCCGAGCCAGCAGGGCAAGGCGGTTACTAGTAGTGAGACAAGTGGCACATAACAACAGGTTATCATTCAGCAAGGGAATCAGGTTAAGAAGTTTAAGCCTAGTGGGTTCCGACCGGGAGGACAGGGGTTCAGGCAGGGGCAACCAGGCCCTAATCAGCAACAACATGTTCCTCAGGGCCATCAGGGACAAGGGAACAACGGGGGAGGCCAACAGGGCCAGCAGGGCCAACGGCAGGGTGACGACCAGAAATGCTGTTTCGCCTGTGGCCAGCCAGGACACTTCAAGAGGGAGTGCCCACAGAGGGGCAGAGGCCATCAACAGGGTGCCCAGCAGGGGCAACAGGGTCAGATGCTGCCAGCAGCACCAGCTCCACCCGCCCCACAGCAGCAGGGGCAGATGCACTACGGACGTGTGTATAACGTTCGGGATGTTCCCAATCCTCCAGCACAGCAGGCGCCGCCAACGGTTGAGGGTATGTTTTTCATTCATGGGCATGAGGGTAGCATTATTTTTGACACGGGAGCATCACATTCATTCATTAAATCTAATTTTGCTAAACGGGTTGGGTTATTAGAGACAGCGGGTAGCCTCCTTATGAGTGTAGAGTCGCCAGTAGGCAGCGGGGCTTTGATTCGCTCGATTTGTCGAGGAGAAGACATTTTGATTGGGAGGCTTAGTTTAGCAGCAGACCTCTTAGTGTTAGATATGGAGGGGTATGATGTCATCTTGGGCATGGATTGGTTGGCAGGTTACCGGGCTACGGTGGATTATTATGAGAGGACAATCGTGTTCTCCATTCCGGGACAGGAGATGTTCCTGATAGCAATGCCGCTTCCTGAGGGAGGGTCGCGCACTCACTTATATTACATTGAGGAGGCAACCTCACAGGAGGTGGTAGTCCCTTTAGACTCTATTCCTGTAGTGAGGGACTTTGAGGATGTATTCCAGGAGATACCAGGATTACCACCCAGTAGAGAAATCGAATTTGTTATCGATTTGGCACTGGGGACGAGGCCGATTGCTCGGGCACCTTACCGTATGGCCCCTTCAGAGATGCGGGAATTGAGGGAACAGATTCAGCAACTACTGGGTCAGGGTTTTATTCGACGGAGTACATCACCGTGGGGTGCGCCGGTGTTGTTTGTAAAGAAGCGAGATGGTTCACTCCGCTTGTGCGTGAATTATAGGGAGCTGAACAAGGTGATGATACGGAATAAATATCATTTACCTCGGATTGATGATTTATTTGACCAATTGAGAGGGGCGTCTTACTTCTCCAAGGTCGACTTGAGGTCAGGGTATCATCAACTGCGTATCCAAGAGGGGGAAGTTCCTAATACCACTTTCCTGTCGCGGTATGGATCATATGAGTTCATGGTGATGCCCTTCGGGCTCACCAATGCACCTGCAGTGTTCATGGATCTCATGAACAGGGTTTTCAGAGAGTACCTAGATCAGTTTGTCATCATGTTCATTGATGACATCCTAATTTACTCGCGCACCGAGGAGGAGCACGCAGAGCATCTGCGCATGGTTTTACAGACACTGAGGGATCATCAGCTCTATGCCAAATTAGGAAAGTGTGGATTCTGTCTACGGGAGGTACAGTTCCTTGGTCACGTCGTGTCAGATCAGGGTATTGCAGTGGATCCGAATAAGGTGTCAGCGGTGAGGGAGTGGGGACAGCCCACGACACCGACCGAGGTGCGCAGTTTTCTGGGTTTGGCCGGTTACTACAGGCGATTCATTAAGGGATTCTCTAAGATTGCAGGACCTTTGACGAATCTGAATCGGAAAGGGGTACCTTTCAAGTGGGATGATAATTGTCAATTAGCGTTCGACGAACTAAAGGACAAGTTGACATCTGCACCCGTGCTTGCATTGCCAAAGGGAGGGCTAGAGTATCAGGTTTACATAGACGCATCCTTACGGGGTCTTGAGGGTGTGCTCCAGTAGGAGGAAAGGGCTATAGCTTATGCTTCCAGGAAGCTAAATCCCCACGAGAGGAATACCCCACTCACGACCTAGAGTTGGCTGCGGTCGTTTTTGCTTTGAGGATATGGAGGCATTATCTTCTAGGAGAGCAGTTTACTCTATTCACGGATCATAAGTCACTTCAGTATCTCTTCACACCGAAGGATCTGAATATGAGGCAGAGGCGGTGGCTAGAATTCGTGAAGGACTACCAGTTTGATATTCAGTATCATCCTGGTAAGGCCAATGTGGTAGCAGACGCATTGAGCCGAAGGCCGACTGGGGAGATATCGGAGGTATGGAAAGCGAAGTGGAGAGAGCTTCGATATGAGGATAACGTAGCCAAGGCTTGCATGTCAGCATTATCTATCACACCCGAGATCATTATGCGAGTTGTGAAGGCTCAGGCAGAGGATCAGATTTTCCGGGATAGGGTGGGCCAGTTGTTAGCTGAGGGAGCAGAGGGTTACTCAATTAGCTCAAAAGGAGGCCTACGCTTTAATGGGAGGTTAATGGTGCCAGAGGATGAGGATTTGAGGCACGCTGTTATGACAGAATCCCATGGTTCAAAATTTGCGGTACATCCCAGTGGGGATAAAATGTACCAAGATATGAGGAGGCAGTATTGGTGGGCAGGGATGAAAAGGGACATAGCGGAGTTTGTTTCGAAATGTGCCATGTGTCAGCTTATGAAAGTTGACCACCAGAGACCATCAGGGATGCTACAGCCGTTAGAAATTCCCGTGTGGAAGTGGTAGAGAATCTCCATGGACTTCATCACAGGGTTACCTGTATCGCAGAGGGGTCACGACTCCATATGGGTTATTGTGGATCGGTTGACTAAGGTGGCCCACTTTTTTTCGGTACACACAGACTTTGAGACGATGTGTTATGCACAGCTATTCATAGCAGAGATTGTTAAGCTGCGTGGGGTACCAATAAATATTGTATCCGACCGAGACAAAATCTTTGTCACCCACTTTTGTGAGAGCTTTTAGGAGGCAATGGGCACGGAGTTATGCTTGAGTACAGGGTATCACCCACAGACTGACGGACAGACTGAGAGAGTTAATCAGATGCTGGAAGACATGCTCAGAATGTGCATTTTGGACTTCGGGGGAGGATGGGAGAAATATCTTCCTTTGGTAGAGTTTGCGTATAACAACTCTTACCAATTCACGATTGGCATGGCACCGTTCGAGGCACTGTACGGGAGACCTTGTCATTCACCTGCTTGTTGGTTAGAGGTGGGGGACAACAAACTCTTGGGGCCGGAGATTGTCCAGGAGACATATGCCAAGATAGAGTTAATTCGAGGAAGGATTCGGATAGCTCAGGACAGGCAGAAGAGTTATGCTAATGCTTCTCGAAGACATATGGAGCTAGAAGTTGGGGACCAGGTTTTAGTCCGGGTATCCCCTATGAAAGGGGTGATGAGGTTCGGCAAGAAGGGTAAGTTAGCACCGCGGTACGTAGGACCTTTACCTATTATTGAGAGGGTGGGACCCGTGGCGTATAAGCTTGGGTTACCAGAACATCTTCAGCGGATACACGATGTATTCCATGTGGCGTCGTTGAAGAAATATCAAAGGAGCGAGAGAGCCTTTTGGCACATTCCACTCGAGGAGATCGACTTACAGCCAGACATCTCGTATGAGGAGAGGCCGGTGGATATTCTGGATCATATTGAGCGAAAATTACGATCCAAGGTTGTTCCATTGCTTAGAGTACAGTGGGGTCATCACAATGTTGACGAGTCTACCTGGGAGCAGGAGGAGGATATGCGGGAACAATATCCAGAGCTTTTCACCGCAAGTACGATCTAATTTCGGGGACGAAATTCCTTTGTAAGGGGGGGAGTATGTAACACCCCGTATTTTTGGTACATTTAAAATTTAATTAATTCAGAAATTCTAAATTACTAGTGTGTTGTAATTTAATGAATTAATTATGGTAAAATAATATATAAATATTAATCTGGGATTGAATGGTTAATATTTAGGGAAATTTATTTACTAAGTGAATAGTAATAATGTAATTACATCGTTTCGAGTATTAATGACGAGGTATGTATTTATCACATCCGGAAGTCGGTATAGACTATATTGGGTGGGGGATAAGTATTTTTATAAATTAATTTGGATGCAAATTCTGAATGTACAGTTGAGTCCGGATGGGCCGAGATAGTCGAAAAAGTGTACCCGGGGGTAGTAAACGAGTCACGGGACGTTTTTAGACATAGTCGGGCCCACTCGGGGGCATTTAGGTCACTTGGGCTTGGCCAATTAGTCAAAAAACGGGATTTGGGTAATTAACCTAATAAAAAGAAGTAAGGGCATGGCTGAGCTTAATTAGAGAGAAGAATTAAAGGGTTAGGAAACCCTAACAGCAGCCAAAGCCATTTGGGGATATCAAAAGAGCCAACAAAGGTCATCTTCAACCTTGGAATCCATCTCAAATTCAGACACTACGAAACCTAAGGCAAGTGAATAACTTGCAATAGTATTAAATCTGTCTTTCAATTCATATTTGTGTGAGGTAATGAATTAAAATTCGTTTTGGCGTTTCATGGCATAAACATGGGGTTTTGAAAAACAAAAGAAAATATTAATCTAATTTGCAATAATTTATGAGGATTTATGTAAAAATCTGATATTGGAATATTGATGTGTATCTGTTAGAATGATATCCGGATAAATTAGAACGAGTTTGATGAAGAAATTTGGGGGGTAAATGTGTTTAAGGATAAAGATAGATTTTTCCCCAAAATTATAAATCAGTAGTTTATGGACGAATTGATGATTGTTGTGGACTTTCTGGGGGATACTAATAAGGTTTCTGATATGTACTTGTGATAAGAAGGCTTATAATTCATGTTAGAAGAGATTAGGGTTTAAGTAAATTCGCCCATGGCTGCCCTGTCTACGCGAAGAAAACAAAGACCTGTTCGATCGATCCATCGACGGTCTGGGGTCGATCGATCGACGGTCGTGAGAACTTGGCAGTTTCACCAGTTAATTATATAAAAGGGGAAATTCATATAAAAATCTTATGTAATTAATTATTGAGAAATTAAATACATGAGTTTAAATCTAATTAATTGTAGATAAATTAGTTAAGGTTTGAGGCAGAAAAATTTGGTTGTCACGTCATGATGAATACGGAGCTATTGTCAAGTCCGGGGATATTGGTTGAGCGAAACCGAAATGTAATAATTTAATTAAACAGAGGCTAATAAATTAGAGTCGGGGATTTTGACTCGGGTAAATTTATTTTGGGCTACGAGAGTAAGTCCAAATTTATGGTGGGGGCGACACCAAAAGTAACTTAATTAATTAAGGTGAAATTGAATTAATATTTAGAGTTGGACCATAAACTCTTAATAATTTTAATAGGCTTATGTTACGAATTTAGCGCACGGTAGAGCCGGGACTTTTATATTTATATATACGGATGTGATAGTATATATATATGGTGTGTACATTAATATCAGTGATTAGATATTTTATACTATAGTGCTATAGGGGGAGGTTGCGCGTAGTGGATGAATCCCCTAGCTTGAGGAGTAGGGTGAGTATATTCCCGAGGTCATAGCGTCCATTATATGGGTGAGGGACATCTCACTTTCAGGGAAGGAATATGACCGCCTCCAATTATTTATTTTTATCAAGTTGGTGTGAAATTCTGACTTGGGATAACTAGGCTATGTGATTGTACCTAGTGGGATAGCACTTTATAGAATTTACATTCTGCGAGTATTTTACTCGGGTGGATGTAAGTTGTTAAATATATTACAGTATGATTGTGAATGCTGAAATATGATTATAAGTATATAGTTGGATAATTAATTATATACGGGTTATTAATGAAAAATATGAGTTGTTTCATATGTATAACAAGTGTCGAAGTTATATGAATTTAAAAAGGGAAATGTTTTAGTTAAGTTGATGTTACTAATAACCTAAAAATCATAATCACTATATAATCAGTTAGAGTAGGGTGGGTATAAAGTAACTTGGTTAATTATCTAGTCATGAGATGAATAACTCGGTAATTTAATTAAAGTGTTAGTAGTGTACATTAGAGGAGGGGTAAGGAAGTCCTCAAGAGAGTCCGACACTAACTAGAATATGAAGAGCATGCATATTTATTTATTACTACAAGTTAATCATTTGTTAAATGTTTTCCAAATGTTTTGGGTACTAACCCTTGCTATAAATCTATTTTTAAAACCTTTTAGGTGTCCAGCCACAGGGACGCCAGCCTTGACTCAATTTCAGGGATCCGTTGCTGCAGTATATGTGGATGTTGCGGGGTTTTGATAGACGCCTCATTCTTCATTCTTAATGTAGAAATTCATGATTAGTTATTCGATCATGTTGTTCACATTCCGTTTATTTGTATTAGACTTATTGGGAGTTCATTCTTGTCTTTACAGGATTTATTATTTGGACCGATGGTTTATTCGGTTAATTATTCTTACTTGTGGATGATTATTTCAGTTATCTGTGATTGTTGTATTGTTTTATGTTCCGCATCGGTTTTTGTTTAAATAATGAAAGATAAAAATTGGCACCAGTCTATTTTTCTCACTTAGGTGGTTAGTAAATTAATAAGACGACAATGATGCTAAGAATGGACCAAATGAGAAACCTATTCTAACTTGATTTAGGACTGATCACCCGGGATTAATTAGGCGGGGTGTCACAGGGGCTACTAGTCTGGATGGAATGGAAATGAAGGGACCTACAGCTGCCAAAGAGGAATTGGCAATGAAGGGACCTGCAATGAAGGTACCACTACTCACCATTAAGGGTGCCTCATCTCAGATAGCGAGGGTTTAGTCCCAAACATCAAATCGGGGTGCATGGGCTTCATTCGGGAAGCCTATTTTCCCCGTGCTTGAACCGCAGAAAATGAGAACCGAGGGGATATGAGGATATGGCATAAAGTAGTGGGCAGGGGCTGTTTATCAGCATTACTGCCAAGGTGGTTTTTGTCGATAGGGGATGTGCCTACAACCAAATATAAAAGTGCAATCAGTGGGTTTTTTATACTTTTAAAAAAATTATAAAAAAATGTCTACAATCTAATTAATATAAAACCTAGTAAACCAATCCATTAAGCCCTATAAACCCTCTGAAATGCCCCCCCCCCCCCCCCAAGGCTAAAACCAGTGTCTTCAATCAGCAAAACCTTACCCAAATAGTCCTTATACAGTCTTTATCTTTTTCCATACATACTCAAAATGATAAAGATATCCAAATCATATATGAAGCAGGTAATTATCAGAAAAGATATTGAGCTATAAGGGGAAAGAAATTTACCACCGCATCACAGGGTAAAATGAACATGACCTATTGTTGTAGGGGATCTATTTAAGGTGGAAAGATAAATTGAAAACTCTAAATGTTAGATGACAGAGGAATCTCACCTACAACTTCCTTATTCCTTTGATACATCTCTTGATTCACACCCTCGTAGTAGTGCAGTTTGTACCATAACACCAGCAGGTATGGGCCATGGTTGCGCGTGACATAAAGTAGGGTAAGTTGTTAAGACCCACCTCCGAAAATTGTAACCCAGTTCATTCCGACTCCGAGTCCACCCATCTTGCCTAGGTCCTACCCGATTATGCAAGATAATTTTGGCACACCTGTGTGTTCGTTCCTGAAGTGCGTTGAATTACGTCATAATCCAATATGAATTGGAAAACAATAATATTATGCTTACATTTCAAATCCTATTTTCCAATGCCTGCAAATTTCAATACGTTTCAAATAAATCATTGTCTTTGTCTTGGACATTTAATGGACAAAAAAATGAAAAGAAATATGAGGTTATGAACCATGAAATAAGATGGAGGTGTTTAACTTGAGTTCTTATAGTTTAACACCCAACAAACCTGATAACGCAATGGAGGTGTTTAAAACCTCAAACACTTGTCCGTAGAGAGAAAATGTACTTAGTGCACAGTCAAAATGAGCAAAACAATCAAAAGAATATTCAGCATATGATTATATAAAATGTGAAATACGTAGGCCAAAATAGCCCTAAAAAATGTGAAATACCAAGCTCAAAATAGCCCTATAAAATGTGAAATGCCTAGGTTAAGAATTTTATCGAACACCTATTATGAAACTACAAAAATGTAACAGTTAAAAATCACACGATTCCCGAGGTAAAGATCTCCATTACTCTAATTTATTATAGCCCAAATCTATAGCTATTACCAAGAACAAAGTGAAAGATCGAAGATATTCAATAACATAAAGATGTAATCAAACTATAACACACATAAGCATATGGACATAACCCCGAACTAAAAATTAATGAAGAAATACATGTATCCTAACATTTTTCAAGAAATAATGTATGTCTCATTGAATCTAGGTAGGAAAAAAGTACACATAAGCATCTGCATAAAAAATACACGTATCAAACAATAGAACAAAAAATTTCACAAAATCTCAAACGGAGAGAGAGAGAGAGAGAGAGAAGGTTTAACGGATGGATCTGGAAAAAAAAATATCAAACATGGTTACCAACTAAGAATGTTGGTATTAGATAAATTAGTGTTTTTAGAATTTATTTTATTATTTCTTGATAGAAATATCACAAATACGAAGGGGAGGAGCTAAATATAAAACCTACCTCACTTTAATGAGCAATTACAGACTGGATATATGCAAATATTGATCATCCCCAACTGAATCATAAGTAAGAAGATCTACTACTTGCAAAGTCTGGACAAATTTATTAGAAAATTAAAATGAAAAGAAAAACATGAAAAGAAATAGGTAAACATAAAACAATAAAAGAACTCTTCACACTAAAATCACTGAGAATTAGGAGTAACAAAGGCCACAGAGGTCTAATACACAAATTAAAATTGCAACTAACACTTCACAATAAACAAAAAAGGTGAAAGAGGTAAAAATAAAAATTCAGAACATTTAATTCACTTAAGAAAACTTTAGTACCTTGTATTGTCTTCCTCACATGACCATGAATCCCTCTTGACCATTTGTTTAATACAACAATAATGATGATTAAAATGAATCCCTGTTCATCTGAGTGTTTTGTCTAACACCTTCCATGCCTTTAAAAAGTTCATAATCTTTTCAGTCATCAAAATCAAACATCGATAGTTTTGAATAACCGATAAAAGACACAATGAGAGACAAAGAGCGGGTTGGGGGAGGGTATAGAAATTTTAATAGAAACATTAAACTCCAACAATATCAAAACCCTAGGCTACTACTTATTAATATTTTCAATATCATCATTAGGACCTAACACGCATTAGGATCAAACATATGAGCCACTCATTAGGTTGCTATTTCTCGAGCTATAAGAAGAATAAGATATCAACAATTTGAAAAAAAAAATTAAAAATGTTATCCAGAAGCAAAACTAAACATACATATTCATAAAAATAATAAGCATGATAATCACTCATATGAATCACGTGTTAAATTGGGGTTCCCATTTATTTGCATGTTAAGTATATTAATTTAGTTTCTTAGTGAAGATAGATTTATAATTTATACACAACATGCACAACCAGTTATTGAAAATTGATAACTCTAGATATGCACCACCAAAATGCTCACCTAACTAAATGCCAGTGCCCATAAATATGAATAAGCCTAATAATCGAGTGTAGTAAATAAGAAAAAGGTGAAGAGTAAAAATACAATAAAATATTTCCTAAAACTCCTCAAAGGCTTGCCATTCCCTAGCAGTCAAGATTGCTAGGCAGCTGAACAACTATTGAACAAATCAAGGCCCTGTATACTAAGATTTGATCATAGTAATGTGTATTTGTTATTCAACATCTCTTATTCTCCCTCTGCGCTGCTTATTTTCCATTTCTAGTGTGTAGCTTTTAATGAAATCTCACTTGAATATGGTGTCCAAGTGGTAAACAAACTCAGATTTATATTGGACTTACTAACAACAATTAGATATTTCATTGGAACATGAATTTATTCATACATAAGTTTTATTTATCAAAAACTATCATATCCTTCCTTTTAGACGAAAAGAAAACATAGTATCCTTTGAAAATGAGACAAAAGGAACAAAAGGAACAAAGAAGACTTTTCAAATAGATAAAATGAACTAACTAAATAAGACATTATAAAACACTAATGAACCTAAACCAAAAGTAAAAACAAAAAACATTTAGAAAACAAAAAAAGAAACCCTAATAATGGACAATTTCTTTCCAAAATCAAATAAAAAGACATAAAATGAAACCAATAAATAAAAAAGTCACACCCCAAAAACCGGGCCCTATATATAATGACTTTCATAAACTATGACTTTTAACCTCAAGACAGAGTCGAATCCAATTTTTTAGAACCTAAAACCCCTCAAAATGGAGACCCATATATAATGCCATTTACCAGTTCCCAAAGCATGATACACTTAACACCAAATGAAAACAGAGAGTCTCAAATTAAACCAAAATGAAAACATTTCCCTAAAATTCTTATTTCGTGCCCGTATTGTGGCGTGTCCTGTTTTGGTGTGGCTTGTCTCATATCATGCTCGTATCGGGTAAAAAACATGGATACTCTCTCAGACCCAACAAAATTAATTCATACCCATCTAAAATCATCAAAAATCAATGAATCCCATGTAAAACCTTCATGCACATTTAAGTCGCATACGACACAAAATTAATAAAGTCATCAGATCCACATAATTAATATGATCCAATAAATACGATCCATAAACATCTAGATTCCAACTAATTGAACCAATATAAACATAAATTTTATAATCTTGGTACTTAATTCGTACAATGAAAGAAAACGATCATACATGTATAGATATTGCAACACATTGAACACAACATTGAATCAGTAATACACCTTCACATCAACAGAGCATAGAGATAATAAACCACAAAAAATTAGTTTTTTTTAATTCAAACAAACAAAGTTTCATACACAACAAAAAAATAAACATGTAGGTCTAGCTATATATGGATCCACTCTGGAAGAACAAATGTATAAACCAAATATACATTAAAATCTATGAACATTCAATACAAAAATGAAGCATAAAAAATAATATACCTCTCAATACACATCAGAGAAACAAACCCCTAATTGTCTTATGATTTATGAAATAGTAAACAAATTTCTACTCATTATATAAGAAAACTTCTACTCCAAATGTTATGAGTGTTTATTAGATAAGAAAACTCACAAAATGCTCTTAGATTTGAATCCCAAAGCTTCTGTTGAAAAAAACACACAATAGCTATTAATATGGTTCCCTCCCTCTATATTAGGTTCTTGCAAAACAAATATGGCTAGCTTTATCCAGTGTGAATAGCATTTTCATAGCAACAAATAGGTTGGCAAAGGGTAAAGGTTGTTGATAAATATTTTTAAACAACAATGATCTGTAAATTTTTAAATAATTTTGCTAAATATCTGCAAACTAAGTAATGCCAACAGTTCCAAACTTATAAATAACAAAGATCTGCAAACTAAGTAATACCAACAGTTCCAATACAAATGTTCCGAAATTATTTTTAAAATACTTAGTTTCAAATAATCAAAAATCTACAAGGGGTATTAGATCTAAAAAACTGAAAAAAGAAAAGATACACTTTTTTTCTCAGATTGAAACAAAAACAAACCCCATGGCTAAAAAGCTCAAACAATACATACCTAATCAGACCCCATAGGATGGGACCGTGTATTTAAGAGGGAACCCCATACCTGATAAGACCCCGTATCAAAGACCCAAAAATCGAGATCCTATTTTGAAACCAAAAATACCGTCAGAAGAGACAGAGAGAGAGAGAGAGAGAGAGAGAGAGAGAGAGAGAGAGAGAGAGAGAGAGAGAGAGAAGTTAGATCTATAAAAAAAATAGATCCGCAAAAAAAATAGATTTGCAAAAGAATCCCTTTCTTCAAATCCTCACCTGAGAGCGAGAAGACAGCTGAGAGAGAGAGAGGTCACGAGAGAAGAGAAGCCAAAGAGAGGAAGGGGAGGGTCGGTGGGACATGTGTGATGGGGGAGAGAATGAAGAGGAAGTAGTGAGGGTAAGAGGTTGAAAAGTGAGATCAAAATGGGTATAATACCCTTTTACCCTTGATTTTGACTTTTGAAGATAGGAAAAAAGAATTTAAGTGTGTTAAAGAGGGGGAGACCAAATTTTTAAGGGGCAAAAATGGTTAGAGGGGTATTTTAATCTCAACCATTATATCGTTGCCTTATTGGATTAATCTGAACCCCTACTTAGCTTATCATCATATTGAATAGTAACCAAACTTCTACCCCTCATTATATATATAGGGAAACATATAAACATGAATAAAGGAGGCTTCGAATATCGGGATTAACAAAAGACGCCTACGTAGCCCATGGGGAATCAAAGTTCGCATAGCTCGAAGACAACATAAGGTGGGGTTCAATCCATAAATACAAACGGGAGATTTCTCTTATGTATGTGTGTAGAGAAAATATGTTTTGAGAATAAGAATCCCTCTTTTGTAATTTTCAGATAAACCATCTTTTTCTTGTTTTTGATTTTTTTATTAAAATAAAGTATGTACAAGTAATACTAGTAAAGGTTTGAGATTAAAGTATGTGACGTAATGAAAAAAAGATAAAGTTGAAGTAAAGATAATAATACTACAATGAAATAATTAGAAATAAGGGTGGATAATTGGACCTCTTTATGAAAGCTTGATGTTAATTCTGGATGTATATATGTCGATCTTTCAATTTCATGAAGGTGGTATGGAGAGGTAGTATGGAATGGAATATGGGAGAATGGATTTTTTTAGCAATGGGAACAACTCTCAATTTGAGAGAATGTTCTCTGAATTTCTGAGAGGGTGTTCAGGGGTTTGGGGTGTTCTGAGTGTTTCTTTTAATATGAGATCGTTGCGTCTATTTTAGGGACAAGGGGGAACCGATCGGCAGGGGTCTTGTCCTGCCTATCAACATAGCACCTTAGACACACTGCCAATAGGCAAGGTCCCTAGGGTGCCATTTGTACATCTGGGATAGGTTTTTTGGAAAAATAGCCATAAAATTCAAAACGTAAGTCAAAATTGCACATGGGGGAATGATGTAAAGGGTATTCAAAGACCTTTAAGAATCCACTTAGCCTCTCTTCGGACCTGTAGTTAAATATGGTCAAATGTGGCTCGAAAGCACCCATTGGTCACTAGACAGAAAGTTTTCATAGGAAAATAGATTGTTCGTCCAAACCGTAAGGCCGATTTGTGCACGGGATAGACCGTCAAAAAGGGTATTCAGTGCGCTTAGAGATCCATTCATATTTATCTGGTTCGGAGAGTGGACTGAGGTCAAATAGGTCACAAAAGTTACGGGTGACCCTTGAGTAAAATAGGTCATTCATTCGTATTATAAGGCTTGTTAGTGCACGAGATGGACCGTTGGAAAGGGCATTCAGATACCTTTAAAGATTCATTAAGCTTAAGTCAAGCAAGAGAGTTAAACGGAGTCAAACGAGTCTCATGAGCTCCTAGTGGCCTCCAGATCAGTACTTAGAGTATGACCTAGTATTTATGGTGAACGAGTGAGTGCTAGGGATCTATGGAGGTGCTTAGGGGTGTCTTAGGATGGGTTGTCTACGGATTCCATTATGCCATAGTTCATTACCGTTGATATTTCATATTATTCTATATTGCTTTAATTGCAATTTACCATAAACTATAACTCGTGTCATAATACTATCAATCTCTAAGTTACTAATTTTTATAAAAGTAAAATAATGTACTTGGAAAAGTTTTCCCTATTATTTTCCACCCCTCCCATAATTTTAAATAGGTATCTATAGGAAAGGATGACCAATTCAAACATCTCAAGCTAGGATAGAACGAAGATCACAAATAGTTTTGTTTTAGAGATAATCATCTGAAAGTTTGTGTTAGTAGAGCATAGAGAGGGAGTAAGGTAGTGATGTCCAGTTGAAATTTTGTACTCTAACACAATGGATTTTTAATATAATCTCATTGCTATTATGAATTTTATAATAGTTTAGTGTTTACTAACCTCACACTCGAGAAATCGGGGTGTGACAACATGGTATTCGAGCACCAAGGTTATTGAGCCTGTACGGGCCATGGGTTGAGGTTAAGGTTGAAGAATTTTAGTTGATTAAATCTGAAGGAGGATTATTATTAGAAGTTTATACATGAGTTGAGAAATAAAATTATGAATTACATCATAGATATCTGTGATGAGATATCAGAACTTTTCTTAGGCAAAAATTTAAAGGTATAAGTATTAGTTAAGATAAGAGGATTGAATTAGTTACATAACACTTTATTGATTACAAGCATAAGATATTTTGGACGTGGATTAAGGGATTGAATCCTCAAATATCAACTTTATTGTATGAATGAAGTTATTATATCAATATAAATATTTTAAATTGTCATTAAAATCATTTAAGAATAATAACGTATTAAAGAGATGGAATTACGAATAGATATGCAACATATTAAGAAATTTATCTATCTTGTGAAGAGACTATATACATTATACTCTGCAAGTCTTTACGTAAATAACTAGTCTTATTCAAAAAATAAATTTGTACTCTCCTTCACAGTTTTTGTTGATCTTTCGATGTCATCTTTTGCATTATACTCTATTATATTATATATTATTCCTAGTAGGGAGTGAGAAATAATTACTTATATTTGAATGGTACCTAAATAGGATGAGATAGGAAAAAGTATTAGATAATTATTTAGTAAGAATTAATCATTTCTTTAGCAGAATTATTGACTAGAGGAAATGTTAAGTGAGATCATTATACTCTTTAGAACATAATGCTACTAATTTTTGGATTCTATTCCACAACTACAATTTCCATACAACCTAAACATGTCTAAAAATTCTGATCGATTGACATATACCATCTACCTTATAATATCCGAAAATTAATTTCCAAATTTACTCTAATGTATGATATCACTAGAAACTCAATATCACCAAATTACGGGTTTCGTAGTGAAATGGAATTTAATAACTATAAACCACAAATATAGCTGTGACTAGATGAAACCTTATGTTACATAGTACATGTATATGATATTGATACCACATGTATGTTTCCCTTATAATTCATTTTCAGAGGAAAACCAATCGAAAATGCAAATAATATTATTAAATAAGAAGAGTGACTCTCTGCCCATGGCTGGTGAATGATAGTATCCACGACATTAATAAATTCATTTATTTCTCCGATTTTGGGTGAAATGTGAGTAACCCATATGAATATGGGTAAACCATGACAATGACTTTGCGCAATTTACCAAGACTAATGAAGTTTTATCTGAGATAATATTTCGTCTATCTTATATAAATAATACTTTATACCATACCCTGTATTAAAATCCATAGCTTTAGCTTACTTATCCCTTGACTATTATATTATTGTGAATCGTTAACGAATTACTAGTGAAAGTAAAATAATTTATAGTACCTTTGTCAAATCTCATGTTTTACTTATGATAATAATATGAAGGAAAAGGGAAAAATACGTCTTTGCAAATAGAAGATCACATTGAAACTTACGTTTTCATTAATTCATAATGAGTTTACCCTACCTTACTTTATGATGTTGTCTAATTCATTATTTGAAACGTGTGAGAATATAATCTAAGAATATATGTAAATACAATACATGAATCCCATACCATATAATCTATTATTAGATTTTCTAAAGTATCAATGTCTTTGTACGGACACAAATTTCCAATTGAGTGCTTTGTAGTTTTGGCTCAATTCAGGAAAAAAATGTTTGAGTCATAGGATAGAGTATAGTGATCATCCTCCAAGCCTATGAAGTGTTTGTTGAAGACTTAGCGGCCAAGTGTATAAAGCGTCATCAAAATGCCGAGTTTAAGTGCCTCGTTTCTACGTCATCAATAGTGGTTCCATGCTCCCAAGGTATGAATGCATAACATATATATATAGGAACTTGGAACAGTTTATAATGGGTGTAGGTTTATTTAAAACTATTGTTTATTTTCAGAAAGATTTAATTAAAACTTTAAATAAAGTTTATAAAGTTTTTGGGCTAAAAATGAAAATTTTCAACTTTCTGGAAGTTCGTTCGATATGTCGTTCGAACGAGTTTTTCGTTCGAACCAAATGTGGTTCGAACGAGTTTGCCAATGAGTTCCCATATTGGCCACTGGAATTTTGTTTGAAATGTCATTCGAATGAGATGGCTTGTCGAACAAGATTTCCAACGAGATTTCTAACGAGTTCACTCGGGAACTTCATTAGAAGCATCGTTCGAACGAGATTTCATTCGAACGAAAATGTCGTTTGAACGAGATTTGGCACGAACAGTTAAATGGCAGTTTTTAAGCAGTTTTCCCATGTTTCCCACTACTTTACCCCATTATCTTTTGACATAACTTATAATGTGCAGGAATAACTTTTTCTAACTTAACTTTTTCATACACATCTATCTCCAAGAGAGAGTTTGAAAGAAAAAGAGAAAAGGAAAAAGTTCATGTTTTGAAGTGTCTATTTTTGAAAGAAAAATTCATTTACACTTTAGCTTTTACCCATATAGTTTAATCCAAGTTTCAATATATATACATCTTGCTTGGAGTTTTGGCACCGGGTTCATCTCTTCCGTTCAAAGAGAAGTTTGGGTTTACTTCTACATCCCTCAAAGAAGAAGAAGTTTCCGTTGATTTACCCACTTAGAGAAAGGCTCCTTCTTCGGGTGACGGTGACCATATAAATTCCGATCGGTGGATTCCGAGACCGCGGTGAAGCTCCTTGGTTATTCGCAAGGTGGAGGTGTCTACAAGAAGAAGCGTCGGGGCTTGAGAGGGATCGAGTCGAATGTTGTAAGTCTTACTGTCTTGTATTTGTAAAACCATACTTAGTGGATTTGAGGCTAGGGTCGTCCGAGATTTTTTCCCGTTGCGGGTTTTTCCTCATACATCGCGGCGTAGTGATTTCATTATTTATTTTATCTTGATATACTCACCTAGAACGCATGCTTAGGTAATAAGATAAAATTTGGTTTTAATCGCTACATGTTTAATTGGGTGCTAATTAAGTTGGGTAATGTTTAATTAATTCATGTCATTAATTTAATGTGTTAAATTTTGGTTTGGCCTAATTTGTTAAAATTGAGAAATATGACTTAGGCAAATTTTCTAGGACTTGGATTAATTGTGTTTAAGTGAAATGAACATAAGTGTGTGTTTTAATCTTATTTCACTTTTGTTTAATTTTAATTTAGAAGAAATTAAAATTTGTTTATTTGTCTGAACCATCTTACGCTTTCGCATATCTTAACAAGGAAATGGATTTTAAAGTCAAAGAATTTTAAAATTGGGGGCCTATTGTTCCAACAACTGGTATCAGAGCCGAAGCGCTAAGTTATCGCGTTAAAGATTCATTTTTCGGTTTTTATAACTTTTGTGTTTACTTATATTTTTAGGTGGTTCTTTTTTATCTCACTCTCAATTTTTGTTTTATATCTCTCGATGGGACGTCTTAATGATAATTTGTCCAATTTTAATGATAATGAAATTTTTGATTTTCGAGAGGAATTAAATGGGCTTAATAAATGTAATGAAAATTTAAAGGAATTAAATTTGAGATTTGTAAAAAGAATTAAGTTTCTTGAAAATGAAAATTCATGTTTTAAAACTAGAATTAAATTTTTACAAACCTCGCTTTCTCAAAAAGATATTTTTTGTGAAAAGCTCAAGGACTTATATTAAAACTTTGAAATTTTAGAAAAGTCCAAGAAAAATAGTGATAGTCGTGAAAAGACTCTTAGGGACAAGTTTGCTCACATTGAGGGGGAGTGTGATAACCTTCTAAGTGTAATTGAAAATTTAAAGAAGGAGTCCCATAAATTTTAGGAGTCTAATTTATTACTTGAGTCCGATATTTTAAAAATGAAAAATGACTTACAAAACTCGAGTAGTAGTTGTGATGGTTCTAGCTCATCTAGTTCAAATACTTCCGTTGCTAAAGATAAAACCATTATTTGTTTTAGAGGGTCTACTTTATCCAAATACTTTATAAAAGGTCACACCTTAGGTAACATTTCTCCTGTTTTCACATGTTTGCATTGTGGTAGAAAAGGTCACCTTAGGTCATTTTTTTTTTATCTTAAAAGAAGTCCTGGGAAGTCGATATCTAGCACTTTATTAGTTTTCAAATCCCATCATTTTAAATATACATCTATATGGATTCGGAAATCATTTTTAGATGCGCTAGATATTAGATTTGTTGATTCTCATTTGCTTTCACATGAAACGTCCCTTGCTAAATTTAAAGGTTGGATGTGTTAGTTGTTTGCATACTCTAGCTTGTTATGATTCATATTATATATCATTGCTAGGTGTATGCATGTTTAGTCATTTTCTAGTCATTGCTTTATTTCATATCTCATGCTAGAAGTCATGACATGTTTATCTTTTGTATTATATTTATTTGTTTGCTTTAATTGAAAAATACATAAATATCTTTGTTTATCATTTGTGTTTTATTTGTTTCATTTAAGCTTAATGAAAAATACAAATGATTTTTGTGTGTATTATAATTATATAATTTTATTTTTGGTTAAATTTTTCAAAAACTCAAAAAGACTTTATTTTGTGTGTATTTTAGTTTGACACACTTTATGTGGCATATACTTGTGTTTGAATCCCATCTTTTACGCTCCCATGTGGCTAGAACTTTTGGTTTAGATTGTCAATCCTTAAAATGTTCTTTACCACGTTTATATGGAGTAGTTGGATTTCGTGTTGATTAAATGGATTCTATTCATATATGCCTCAATTCATACATGCATGAGCTCTTTTGAAATTTAACTTCCTATGTTATATTTGAGCTTTGTGAGGTGTTATCCTATCAATTTTCTCATCTACATATTTGTGACCTAGGAGGACTAGTGCATGTCAAATTCCATTGCACGTGAGATTTGTGAAAAATAAAAATGATAAATATAAATGTGCACGGGGAAGGGCTCCGAAAGGATTTATTATCCTTTATGATTGTAAGCCACTGTTTGAAATGGACCTAAAAGAAATACGTAGTCCAAAAGCCTAAAAAATAGAAAATATGGCATTAAAAAGAAAAATAATTGCCAATGGCTATGTTTGATTGATATATTCTTTCAAAATTAATATAAATGCTTATTGAGAGAGATTGGATGGTATATCAACGGTTTGCACAATGTCTATTTATCCTAGTTGCGCTATCAATGTCATGACCGTATTGATTTGTAGAATCATCAACATGCTAGGCTTGTATGCATTGTGTATGTTTGTTCGTTGATTTCAATCTATATTGTCACATGAGGTTATATTCAAATGTGATGAAGTTTGCAATCAATTGAGAACTCTGTGAACGTGTTTTAAGTGATTGGGTCTAAATTTACTTATTTCTAGTTTACACCCCGACACTTCCGTTTCCATATGACACATTTTTGCCATATGAGTGTGAAAAGCTTATCTTATTTTGTGTCATTTTGGTGTTTATATCTATATGTGTGTACTTATGCTCATCTTGTATCTATTATGTATACATATATATGATATTTTGTTTATGTCTTTGCCATGTTTAATTAATCCATTTTTGCTTCAATTCATAATTGGTACCTTGTTTGTTATGTAGTTTGTTTGATATCACATGCTTAGAATCTTATTTGTCTATTTTGTATCATTTGTTTTCACATCATAGTTGGTATTCATTTGTACGGATTAGTTATGATTTTGTTGCCCATGTGCTTTAATGTTCTCATCACTTTATGCATAATTGCATGTTTTAGCTTGTTATCCCATTTTATTTATCCCTTGCTTAGTTTAGAGGGTGTATATGCTTTATTGGGGAGATAAGTTAATGTTTTGATTCTTTAGCCTTTGTTTATTCCTAAACAAAAAGGGCGAGAATGATAGGGGGAGAGAATTACTTTAGGGGGAGTACTTACTTTACTTGCATTAAATATTTTGATATTCCCTATGCGTGTAATGTGTTTGCTTAAGTGTGCAGGAATTATATTCTAAGTGGCAACTTTCACCGGTAAAGATTTTGATCCTTTGGGATGTTTGGGTAAAGCATTGTATTTTTATTTTGGGTGGGACCTTTTATTAGTCTATTAGAGTTTCACGGCCCTTTAGGATTTTTGTTTGTTTTTGTCCCGGAATAGCCAAAGGGGGAGATTTGTAAGGACACAAATTTCCAATTGAGTCCTTTGTAGTTTTGGCTCAATTTAAGACAAACACGTTTGAATCATAGGATAGAGTATATTGATCATCCTCCAAGCCTATGACGTGTTTGTTGAAGACGTAGCGGCAAAGTGTATAAAAGCCTCATCAAAATGCCGAGTTTAAGTGCCTCTTTTCTATGTCATCAACAGTGGTTCCATGCTCCAAAGGTATGAATGTATTACATATATATATATAGGATCTTGGAATACTTTATAATGGGTGTAGGTTTATTTAAAACTGTTGTTTATTTTCAGAAAGATTTAATTAAAACTTTAAATGAAGTTTATAAAGTTTCTGGGCTAAAAATGAAAATTTCCAACTTTCTGGAAGTTCATTCGATATGTCGTTCGAACGAGTTTTTCGTTCGAACCAAATGTCGTTCGAACGAGTTTGCCAATGAGTTCCCATATTGGCCGCTGGAACTTCGTTTGAAATGTTGTTCGAACGAGATGGTTGTTCGAACGAGATTTTCAACAAGAGTTCTAACGAGTTCACTCGGGGACTTCATTAGAAGCCTCGTTCGAACGAGATTTCGTTCGAATGAAAATGTCGTTCGAACGAGATTTGGCTGGAATAGTTAAATGGCAGTTTTAAGTAGTTTTTCCATGTTTCCCACTACTTTACCCCACTATCTTTCGACAGAACTTATAATGTACGGGAATAACTTTTTCTAACTTAACTTTTTCATACACATCTATCTCCAAGAGAGAGTTCGAGAGAAAAAGAGAAAAAGAAAAAGTTCATGTTTTGAAGCGTCTATTTTTGAAAGAAAAATTCATTTACACTTTAGTTTTTACCCATATAGTTTAATCCAAGTTTCAATATATATACATCTTGCTTGGAGTTTTGGTACTGGGTTCTTCTCTTCTGTTCAAAGAGAAGTTTGGGTTTACTTCTACATCCCTCAAAGAAGAAGAAGTTTGCATTTATTTACCCACTTGGATAAAGGCTCCTTTGTTCGGGTAACGGTGACCATATAAACTCCGATTGGTGGATTTCGAGACCGCGGTGGAGCTCCGTGGTTATTCGCTAGGTGGAGGTGTCTACAAGAAGAAGCGTCGAGGCTTGAGAGGGATCGATTCGATTGTTGTAAGTCTTACTATCTTGTATTTGTAAAACCATACTTAGTGGATTTAAGGCTAGGGTCGTCCGATGTTTTATTCCGTTGTGGGTTTTTCCTCATACATCACGGCGTAGTGATTTCATTATTTATTTTATCTTGATATACTCACCTAGAATGCATGCTTAGGTAATAAGATAAAATTTGGTTTTAATCATTACATGTTTAATTGGGTGCTAATTAAGTTGGGTAATGTTTAATTAATTCAAGTCATTAATTTAATGTGTTAAAATTTGGTTTGGCCTAATTTGTTAAAATTGAGAAATATGACTTAGGAAAATTTTCAAGGACATGGATTAATTGTGTTTAAGTGAAATTAACATAAGTGTGTGTTTTAATCTTATTTCACTTTTGCTTAATTTTAATTTAGAAGAAATTAAAATTTGTTTATTTGTCTGAACCATCTTACGCTTCCGCATATCTTAACAAGGAAATTAATTTTAATGTAAAAGAATTTTAAAATTGGGGGCCTATTGTTCCAACAATCTTACCACCCATTACTTTCAAACATGTATTGAACACTTGATATAAGAATTATGGGATCATCCTAAAAATATTTTCAAGTCCTAAAGAATGATTTATCAAAGTATCTTATTATTTTAGAGCCAACTAAGTATATTCGAAATCTGGAGCGGCAAGATTTTTTAGATCAGTAGCTATTTAAGTGGTGCCCCTGTGAACCTCCAGAGCTACTGAAATTCGATTGATTTGGGATAACTATAAATTTAATTCTTAAATTTTGATCCACATAATCATAAACGTTAGATTTTCTTTTTCAAAAATTTATCTAAAAGTTTTTAATTGTTACATATTGAGATAGGAGAAATCAAATAAGGTAACCATTAGTATAAATCCCATTCAAATTATTTACATCAACCCTCTAACAACTTTCCCAATTATCACATTAATCCTTACTTGATAATTTTTTCGTGACACCCCATAAAATCCGTAAATATATTGATCAAGTCTAATATTAAAATCATGCGAGTTAAAAATTTCAAGTAACATTTCAATATATTAAATAATCAAAACTGAATGAACAATGACAAGATAATAAAATACTAAATCAACACAAAACCATCTCTGACACCAATCACTACTAATACGACATAAGTCCAACTATGAATATAAAATTTGACCATACAAAGTCTAACTCAGAATATAAGTATAAGAGTAAAACCATATTTAAAATAAAAGAATATAATAAAAGAATGAACTACATTTGCTCTACTCCTACAATCATAGGATTAAGAAATGGGACATCGCTAGAGATACTCCTCTAACAAACCCGCATTCAAAAGCACTATCGTAACAGGGACCTATAAAAATAGTTTTAAAAATAAAATGTAAACATCAAGCCTATGTACAGTATGATTATAATTGAATCTCGACCATATATAACTACACATCTTCCTTTCGCATTTTAATATATTTCAAGTTATTATTTACCAGTGTTCTAAAAAACTCGCCTAGGCTTGAGGCTTGGGAGAAACCCCCTTACTTACGATTTTTACGCCTTATTCTTGGCAAAACCCTTAAGGCGCATTCTTTAATTGCCTTTTAAAGAATTTTCTTACAAACCAGACCATTATCTCATCCAAAATAATCAAATAGTATTTTAATTTTCATATATTCAGACATATTTTTATATTAGGTACAATTTTAGTATTTCAATAGCCTTGTTATGGTTAAAAAATATTAAAATATATTAAGAAGGCCTAAACACCTTTCCACGCCTAAGCCCGCCTAGGCTTCTAAGGCTTAAGGCTTGACCTCCACGCCTTGATCACGCCCTGCGTTTTTTATAACATTGTTATTTACCCAAACCTACAACCTAAAATAAGATGTGGTTCTAAATCCAAATCCCATATGTAGCCCATGTGATTAAAGTCTTATTACATCATTCTTAAATCTTGACCATTAACCATAATAGGTTAATCTCTTTCAATAGAACTCACATGATATTCCAAGGTTTCAAATCATAAGTTGTTTCTCAACATAACTACGATATCAATAGCAATCTCATATCTCAAATATATCCATGTTTAGCTATTGCATAACAATAATGCAATATACGTATCTCTAGTATAGTTAACACACAAATCTGAAACATAAGTATATAAGTGGGCTTCCCTATTATAAGTCATGTACAACTCTAATATAGTATATTGACCGATACAACTCTCTTTGGTGCCACTACACAGTAATCACATATGGTACGAGAAAGACTCTGCTATCGTCTAACATCCATACAAAGGTTGTAAACAAGTGAAGATGCGCCTTGTGCGATATGGACTTCAATAAATTCGCAAATTCCAAGAATAAACTTATTTAATTAGAGTCAATTTTAAACCAAAATAAACCAGCCCCTAAATATGCAACTACGTGTGTGAGTGTGTCAAACCATCATAAAAACAAATATGTTAACTCACAGATTTCAGAAAAAATCCCCGAAGGGCAAAACCTTATATTTCACTATGAATTAAATCGCAATTTACAATCACAATGAAATATGCAATAAGTTTACCTCAGCAAACCTACTTAGACACGCTGCCTAGAGTCAACAATAGATTCCACACAGCGAACCCACACGAACCGCACTCCAATCATTAGCAGAGGAACACCCTCAAGTAATCCTTAATGATGCGCAGTCAATAGCCCAGTGCCATAAAAAGCACCTAAATCAGTAGCATAAAATTCTAGCAAAATATGTCTTGGGTTCCTCAAAACAACTCCCATAAAAGTAATTGGGATTATGAATGGAAAAAACAAACTTTGAACCATTAAATTTCTAGAGAAGAACACACACGATACTACATAGCAGTTATCAAAATAAATAAAAAAGTATTCTAACAGAAACTATAGTCTCCACGCTTTAAAACAAAAGACTAAATGCTCATTATATAAGGATAATTGAGGAGGTGGCATTCAGTGTCGCTCGAACCAGAAGACATCTCACTCGAATGATCCTGATCTCACTCGAACTGGACACGTGTTGTTTGAACGAAATTTTGATCTCGCTTGAAAGATGAGAGCGTCAATCTCGAGGTTCGCCATCAAACTTAGGAAAAATTCTGAAAAACTTTAAACCTTTAAAACTTGGAGATTAGTAAACTTTTTTAGCACAAAAACTTTTATAAAAATATACTTTTGAAAAACTAACTTTATATAAATAATTTATAAATCCTTCAAAAACCATTTATTATAATTAGAAAAATATATTACCTTTTTAAAAAATATCCCAACACTTTTAATATGAAATGCAAATGAAACTTAAACATATTTTTACCAAAATCATCTCGCCGGTGTTTGAGTGTTGAAGACCACTCGAAATTCGTATCCGACTTTTGTAGATGTAAACTTACTCAATTCTTTGATAACTTTTTTTTTAATAATTTAGAATTTTATTAGATAAGAAGAGAACAGCCCTCTCCAGGTGGCATGTACAAGATCAAACATAAGTAACGTTAAAGTCTGAAATAAAAGAAAGAAAAATTCTAGCCTTGGATCCATGATATGGCTTTACATGAAATGCTAAGAAAATATCATCTTTGATTTTTTGGATTATCTTCGAAGAGATAATAGGAGAATCTTCGAAATTATTTGAATTTCTGGCTTTCCAGATGTGCCAACAAAAGAAGGATGGGATGATTTTGCTAAGTAAGCTCCGAATTGAATTTCCTCGAGCATGTAACCACCAAATCATTAGATTGCCTTTAAAATTCGATGCTCAAAAAGAAATTCAATCGTAAGCTCCAAATTGAATTTCTTGCTTTGACAACTTGTAGCGGTATACGACATACTTAATTGTGACAAACATTTATAAAATCACGTCCTTACAATTTCCCCCCACTGTCTATGCCGATACAAAGAAAAACATCTGAATTATTAGTATAAAAAATGACCTATACAAATCTACATTCCCATAAATAAAAGGTGGAAAGATAAAATTTCAAGTCTTCAAACATTGCTTCAGTAACCAAATCTTTAAATCTTTTATCTTTTCTCATCAGGGTGTGTAAAATAATGATCTTCAATTTTGTACCTACACACATGAGACAAAGAAAATACCTTCATGATGCATCGAGTTTCAAATGATATAAGAATAAATCAATCAATATAACATCGAGTTTTAAATGATATAAGAATAAATCAATCAATATAATCAAATCTCCCCCATAATGCAAAATCTTCCCCATAATTCGGTCTCCGCCTTTTTATTTATCCGAAATAGATAAGGAAACGAATAAACAAAATAAATCATTGACTTTTCACGATTAAAATGCATAGAAAATACGAATCAATCTACGCTCATACAAAGGATTAACCCCAAAGCTTCCACAAACTATTTTTGATTTTTCAAATTTTTATGAAAGAATAATTTTACAAAAATCACACACCATGAATTTACACTAAGACAACCAAATCATGGTAATGGAATGAATGGGTATGAAAATATTCGATAGGAAAATCAACGCAATCAAACATAACATATGTGCACAATAAATATGTCTACTCCAAACGAATGAATATCAAAATCGTCCGTAGGTGTTAATAAGTGTTGAATTTAAATGACATCGACTCAATCCATCAACGCATCAAAGTCGAGAATGATTCCCACACCAATAACGTTTAAAACTATGAATGATTTTTCATGACGATGTCAGGACGTACAAGCCCGTTTTTTATTTCTTTCCATCCAAACTCCCTCATAAATAATAATCATTTATTTTTCTTTTGAGGTGACCCACTTTTGGGATATTTATCTTTTTATTGCCTATAATTTTTTTTGGCTCTTTTAAACGGTGGCTTTCACGAGGAGTTAATTTTGAACTCTCGCACCTCTTTCCCGTGATTCACTCATCATATTTCATAGTAATTAAATTCCTCACGTTAAACGATTTTTACATGCACTACTTCCATTGTCAAGTTTTATTGCATATGGTTCGTTTTAAACACAGAATTGAGATGACAATAGTCCGACCAATATGTGATAAACAAGTATAATAATCAAACACATCCATGCATGTGTGCATTAAAGGAACTCAAGAGTCAATCATGTAGGTAGTAACAAAAAATTACATCTCAATGACTCCAAACATTGTAAAGCACAAAAACTAAATGATGACGCATATCAAAACACTATCAAATCATCACGTGTATTTGGAATGAAATTGTGATTCGGTCATCCTAAATTTCCAACCATATATCGTGTAAAAACAAACAACAAAACTCTTTTTGTCTTTTTCAAAAAAAATTATCAAAATAAAAACTTTTTGAATTTTTAAAAAAAATAAAAAATACAAAAATAATATAAAAAATGCATACTAGCAATTGGTAAAAAAAATTATCATGCAAATCAACCTATGTTAGCAAAAAAGTCTAAACCGCAACTGTTAGATACAATTAGGGGTGGCAATTCAAACCCGAACACGACAACACGACACGATCCAACACGAAATTGACACGAAATTAAAATACCTTGTCGTGTTCGGGCTAAATTTTTTGGCTCACTAATGGGTCGTGTCGTGTTCGTGCCAGAAAATTGACACTAAATTGGCCCAAAATTGGCCCGAAATAGCCCAATTACAACATGATAAATGGCCCAATAAAAACCACAAATTAACACGAAATGGACCCATTTGTATTTTGTAAAGAAGCATATCAGCGCTTCTCACACACACTCATCTAAAACATATGGTATAAAATGAAACTTTAAAATAAAAAACCCTAAAGCTTCTCTCTCTCACTCTAGTCCATGCCTCTCTTTCCCCATAGGAGAAAAAAAAAACTAACATCAAAAACCCTGTCTACGCCACTCCGTCGCCCTTCAGAACACACCCATTCTTTTTCTCCCTAAATTTTTTGGTTCTATTTAAGTTTATACCTGTTCGTTCTGTTTACACTGGTAAGAAGCGTAAATGAATTAATAATGGGTGTTTGTTCTGTTTATACCTGTAATGATGGATGTGTGTTCTGTAAATGGGTGTGTTCTGTAAATGGGTGTGTGTTCTGTAAATGGGTGTGTGTTCTGTAATAAGTTAATAATGGGTGTGTGTTCTGTAAATGAATTAAGAAGCGTAAATGAATTAAGTTTATACCAGTTCGTTCTGTTTATACATGTTCATTCGTTCTGTTTTTGTGTGTGTATGTAGCCACTGTAAGACTGTAGTTGCAAAGGCAGGTAGAAATTCCAAGGGGTTTATTTTTTCTATATGTCCATATCATCAAGTTTCGAAAGAACTGCGTAATGAAGATAAGCATACCATATTGAAAGTACTGAGGTCTCAAGTTGAGGATTTGGTACTCATACCTCTTGTTTTTTAGTTTGGTTCTATTAATACCTGTTTTGGTAATGTTTAATAAATTCAGTACATGTTCATCCGAGTTTTGGTAATGTTTAATAAATGTTCACTTGTTCAAAAAATAATTTTGGTATTGTTTTTTTTTTAGTTTTGGTAATGTTTAATACCTATTCATCCGTTCAGGAAATAATTTTGGTAATGTGTTTTTTTTTGGTAATGTTTAATAAATGTTCACCTGTTCAAGAAATAATTTTGGTAATGTTTTTTTATATATTTCAGCCATGGATAGTGTAAAACGATCGTCTACACCCTCTTCCCACATTACGGGCCTAAATCAAAAGAAAAAAGGGAAGATTTCAGAGATTATTCAAGTGCCACCAAGTGAAACAAATGAGGAACAAGTATATTTCTGATTTTGTTTTTAGTTGTTTTAACAGTTATATGTCATTTGTTGTCGGTATACTTATAATTTTTTTATTCTAGGATGTGGACAGCGGGGACGATAGTTCATACGATGACGATAATGTAACTGAAGTACCGGTACAAGTGGTTGGCATTGAAGAGGTTAAACAGTCTAGGGAGCGTTGGTCTGAGGTATGGGATTCTTTTGAAATTCTTCCAAAAACTTCGGATGGTAAAGAGAGAGAAAAATGTAAAAAATATGGAAAGATATATGCATGTGCATCTAAAAATGGAACAGTTAGTTTAAGACGACATTTGAAGAAGTGTCCAAGTAGGGATAAAAAAGATATATCGCAACTTTTGATGAATCAATCTCTAGGTCAGTTGTCAATGCGTTCGTCTAAATTTGAGTCTGGAAAATTTCGAGAGTTACTTAGTGAGGTGATTTTAATGCATGATTTGCCTTTTCAATTTGTGGAGTATGAGGGTATTCGTGCTATTTTTAGTTATTTGTATGAGGATGTTCCCACAATCACAAGGAATACCGCTAAATCTGATGATTTAAAATTGTACAGAAAGGAGAATGTTAAATTGAAACAAATGCTAGAATTAGCTCCTGGTAGGGTCTCCTTGACTTCGTATTTGTGGTCTTCCATTAATACAGATGGGTTTGTTTGTGTCACTTCTCACTTTATCGATCATGAGTGGAAATTGCACAAGAGGATCCTAAATTTTCAATTTATGGCTCCCCCACATAATGGTGTTTGTTTGACTAAAAAAATATCTAATTTGATGTCCGAGTGGGGGATTGAAAAGAAATTGTTTGCTATTACTTTAGATAATGCATCTAGTAATGATACATTTGTCGAGTTATTAAAAAGTCAATTTAATAATGAAGGTGCACTTGTTAGTAGAGGTGAGTATTTTCATGTTCGATGTTGTGCACATGTTCTCAACTTAATTCTACAAGAGGGGCTAAAAGAAATTGATGAAGGAATAGGGAAAGTGAGGGAATGTGTTAAATATGTTAAAGGTTCACAAGTTAGGAAACAAAAGTTTATGGAATGTGTGAAGTTTGTTCATTTGGATCCTAAGAAAGGTTTGCGACAAGATGTTCCCACAAGGTGGAATGCCACATTTATTATGATTGAGAGCGCCATATTTTATCGTCGTGCCTTTGATCGTTTGGCATTAAGTGACTCAAATTTCACACATTGCCCGAGTGAATTGGAATGGAGTAATATAGAGAAAATATTCAAGTTTTTTGAAGTATTTTATGAAGTGACTTGCATGTTTTCGGGAAACAAATACCCAACATCAAACTTGTACTTTACTTTTGTTTCCACGATTGAGTTGACTTTGAAACAAGAAATGAGAAGTCCAGATCCTTTCATGAAACAAATGGCTTGTCAAATGTATACAAAATTTTCAAAATATTGGAGTGATTATAATATGCTTTTAGCAATGGCGGCGGTGTTGGACCCTCGGTACAAGTTGAATTACATTGAGTTCGCATATCAAAAAGTCTACGGTATCAATAATTGTCAAGCCTCTCTAGTGCGGGAAAAGTTGTTTTGCTTGTTTAATGAGTACTCAAGTAGTTCAATATTGAGCGATCAAAATTTTGATTCAATGCATGAGCGTGGTAAGAAGAAGGTTGATGAGGAGAAAAAGAATGCTACGGTTCTTAGTCAAGGCACAAAAAACATGTTCAAGGTAATTTTCTTCTTCCTTTTTAAGCATATATTGCTGTTTTTATGTACATTTATGCTGATTTTCAGCATATATTGCTATTTTCTCACCATAAAATGCTGATTTTCAGCATGTATTGCTATTTTTACACCATAAAATGTTGATTTTCAGCATATATTGTTATTTTTATGTATATATATGTTGTTTTTCAACATATACTGCTGTTTTTTCATCATAAAATACTTATTTTCATTACTTTGTAGGAATTCTCATCATATGAGAGTCAATCACTTGCTTCTAAACAAAAGTCTCAACTTCAGATGTATTTGGATGAACCAAGAAGTGGTTTAGAAGAAGATTTGGATGTATTGTCTTTTGGGAGAGCACATCAATTTCGCTATCCCGATTATTCTTGCATAGCACGTTATATATTGAGTTTTCCCATATCTACGGTTGACTCTGAATCCGCCTTTAGTAATGGAGGTCATGTTCTTGATCAATATCGAAGCTCACTCAAATCTGAAACAGTTGAGGCGTTGATTCGTACTAGGGATTGGTTGTTCGGAATTAAAGGTTGTTTATATTTTTGTAATTTACTTAATAAAAATAAATGAGTCTTTCGATGTTATTTACATGTTATTTTTTGTTATTTTAGGAGACGAGGAGTTGAGTTTGCATGAGCTAACGGAAGACATCATTCAATTTGATCCTTCTAAAAAGGTAATTTAAATTGATTGTTTAGAATAAATGTAATATTATATTTTCGCAATTTTTTAATACACTTTTATTGTCCTATGCAGGAATGATTACAATTTGTCTTGGTGGCATTTTTGGATTAATGATTTTCAAGTTGGTGGGAGAAGTTGCTGATTTTTGAAGATTTATCACTTGAAGATGAATATTTTTTTTTTGTATAAAATTGAAGGAAATACTAATTACCATGGATGTTATTTTTGTTTAGTATATGTTGACGCTTATCAAATTATGGGATGTTATGTTACCCATTATTCTGAATATTATTTGTATTTAGTAAGTTGGTATATTTATCAGCACTGATCTGATGGGATGTCATTTTTTTTAGCAATATTATTTGTGTCAATTGGGCCAAATGGGCAAAAAGTGGGTTAATATGAATCGTGTCGTGCCGTGTCAATCGTGTCAAATTGACACAATTTTTATATCGTGTTGGGTCGTGTCATAAATGGGTCGTGTTCGTGTTGGCAAAAAAATCACGACTTCGTGTTGTGTCGTGTTCATGTTGCCTAAAATATAGTCGTGTCGTGTCGGGACAGGTCAAAACACGACCCATTGGCCCGAATTGCCACCTTTGATACTATGGAGTTTTCCAAAGGTTGTGACATCCTATGAAAAACCTCCATCAAATCATGTGAAGTCTTGACTAAAAATTTTACTTGCTCCCTAATATGCGCAAACTCTCTCGTGTAATCATCCAGGTGTCATCTCTTCTTGCGGTGTGTGCAGTCATCAGGTGTGCGGGTGCATGTGTGTGAACACGTCTAGTAGCAAAATGTGACACATGACCCAAATTAAAATAAAAGTCCCTAAGGTGTCCTCTCTTCTTGCAGTATGTGCATTCATAAACAGACCTAGGTGAACCTCTCTCAAAACATCTCCAACACTCTCTCCTAACTGGTACGGGATGCCTATGTGGGTCGGGTCAAGAGCCATGTGGATCAATAACAAACTCGGGAACTAGGTCGGATGTTATATGTGAAGTAGATGCACCGTCATGTCCTATTCCTAAACTCTAACCACTACCCAAAATGGGATTGAGAACCATATTTCCTTCCTTCTTAGATGTGTTCTCTAAAGTGACTTTAACCTCTAGGGGATGTTTAATATCTCTCTCTAATTATGACGCGCGAGTTATAAGTTCACTCTTTTCCCGGCCTAAAGCTATCAAATGTTCACTCAAGGAAACCTTCACATTCTTGAGTTGACTCCCTTTTGCCTCAAAATCCCTCAAACTTTCTAACTCTGACCCCAAATATTTTACCTAAGACTTAACTCCTTATTCAATATTTTTAGTCTTTAAAGTATCAGCGTACAAATCCTTAAATGCGATCTGGATCTCACTATCACCCTCACTATTTCACTCACTCTCAGACTCACTAGAAACACTCAAAATCATCCTTGGGAATTTCACGTGCACAACTATCCTCATCATCGTGGGATAAAATAGGTGTTCTCACATGACTAGCTAAAAAGGAAACAAACTTTCCTTTTGAAGACTCATCCCCGAAATCTTTCACATCATCCTCACTATCACTAAGGGTGACTGGCCTAGCAACTTTTTTGCCCTCTCTCCGAAGTTTAGTGGGACACTCAAATGACTTATGCCCTTTTCCCTCGCACTCAAAGCATGTTACTTTTTCTAAATATCCCTCACCATCTTTCTCTTTCTCACCGGTGTTTTTGGCCTTGTCTTTCTTTTTCTTAAAAAACCTTTTATTGGAATAATTTTGTTTTGAAAATTTGAGAAACATATTAAAATTATTTGCAAGCATGGCTAGATCAAAATCAGACTTGTCCTCAAACTCGGACTCATAAAACTCACTTTTTTTTCTTTTTAGAACGGGCTTTAAGTGCTATCCCTCTATCCTTAGGATTAACAGTGTCAGGAAACATGTCAATCTCATATGTCTAGAGGTCTCCAACCTACTCTTCTAATTTCAGAAGATTCAAATTACCTAAGCTATTTAAAACAGTCACTTTAGGGATAAAACGTTTTGGTAGTGATCTTAAAATCTTTTTAACCACTTGTGCATTAGCTATAGGCTCACCAAGATTAATACTAATGTTGACAATATCAGACAAACGTGCATAAAAATCATCAAAATACTCAGTCTCAAGCATGGTAATCGTGTCAAATTGAGTTGATAAATATTGAATTTTAGACTTTTTGACCGTCTTAGTGCCTTCATGGGTGAGTTGTAAAACATCCCACGCTTCTTTAGACAAGGTGAATCTCATAATACATCTGAACTTGTCGGGGGTGACGTGTCTGAAAATTCAACTAAGCCTTCGTGAATTAAAAGTGCTCCATCCAAACTCACCCTCAGTCTAGTCTGACACAGATTTTAAATTCGTGACATTATTTACGATGACAGTGGGAAGAGTCCATTCTCTTTCAAAAATTAACCAAACTCTCTCATCGATTGCTTTTAAATGATATCTCATTCGGGCTTTCCAGTAAGTATAATTAGACCCGTCAAAAATTGGCACCCGGTTATATAAGTTTTCACTTGGAAACTTTGCGATAATTTTTTTAAAAATATGATTTTTTTAATCAATATCAAACAATTTTGCAGAAAATAGGAATACTCGATAAATTTGAGTAACCTTCTATGATACCAATTTGTATATAAGTGAAGATACGCCGTGTATGATATCGATTTGAATAAATTTTCAAATTCCAACAATAAACTTATTTAATTATAGTCAATTTTAAACCAAAATAAATCAGCCCCTAAATATGCAACTACGTCTGTGCGTGTGTCTAACCATCATAAAAATAAATATGCTAACTCATAGATTTTAGGAAAAATTCCTAAAGGGCAAAATATTTTATTTCACTATGAATTAAATCGCAATTTACGATCACAATGAAATCTGCAATAAGTTTACCTCAGTAAACCCACATAGACACGCAGCCTAGAGTCAGCAATGGATTCCACGAAGCGAACCCACACGAACCGAAGTCTAATCTTCAGCAAAGGAACACCCTCAATTAATCCTCAATGATGGAAATTCAATAGCCCAGTAGCATAAAAGGCCCCTAAATTAGCAGCATAAAATTCCAGAAAAATATGTCTTGGCTTCCACAAAATAACTCACATAAAAGTAATTGGAATTGTCATTTGAAAAAATGAACTTTGAACCCTTAAACTGTTGGAGAAGAACACATATGATACAACACAGCAGTTATCGAAACAAATAACAAAGTATTCCGAGAGAAACTGTATTCCCCACACTTTTAAACAAAAGACTAAACGCTTATTTTATAAGGATAATTGAGGCGGTGGCGTTCAGCGTCGCTCAAACCAGAAGACGTCTCGCCCGAACAATCCTGATCTCGCTCGAACGACACACGTGTCGTTTGAACGACATTTTGATCTCTCTTGAATGATCAGAGCGTCAATCTCGAGGTTTGCCATCAGGCTTAGAAAAAATTTTGAAAAACTTTGAACCTTTAAACCTTCGAGATCAGTAAACGTTTTTACCACAAAAACTTTTATAAAAAATATTTTTTTAAAATTAACATTATAAAAATCATTTATAAAACTTTCAAAACCCATTTATTATAATTAGAAATATATTTTAACCTTTATAAAAAAATATCCAAACACTTTTAATATGAAATGCAAGTGGAACTAAAACATATTTTTACTAAAATCATCTCGTCGGTGTTTGAATGTTGAAGACACTTGAAATTCGGATCTGTCTTTTATATATGTAAACTTCCTCAATTATTTGACGACTTGTAGCGGTATACGACATACTTAATTTTGACATACATTTATAAAATCATGTCGTTACAAAGGTACATCCCGGGACAAGTATAAAAAAAATGGGCTACTCGCACACCCGCATATAATGTAGTCCTACTCTTATAGCCTCCAGGGATCTTCTCGCGCGTACTAGTATAGTCTTAGGTCAGCCCAAACCAAAGACCACATCACAAAAAGTGATAAGTCACAACGTCTACCCATCAGTCATAAAGCCTACCATACCTAATACTTATGAAAGAAATATCGTCATAAACTATCTCAGTCTCAGGTACCTATAGATAGGACCTAGGAGTAAATGTGACCAAGTAATATCCCATCTTCTCATCGAGGTACCAGCGCGGTTCACGTCGCACGTGCCCCATCATGAAATCCCTCCTAGTATGTCACCCAATAAGAATTCACACATGGTATGCATTGCACATAAAACATGCAATGAAGTAGAACCATCACTAACGTGTAAAAGAAAATAGATCTAATTCTATCGAATCGCACATGAAACCATAATAATTCATAAGTGTATTACATGCATTAAACTTAATTGAACCTATAAAATAGTAAACCTAATCCCCAAGACTTCTCGAGTCTATTACCGTATTGCCCCTCACTAATGGGAATCATCCAAATCATATACTACCCTCTACCATGGATTACCGATAATAATCGAAGCCATCTCTACTCTTAAGCATTCACATATGCATTCCTAAATATTCAAAATATGAAATGTCTAGATAAAATAACTAGGCCCCCTATTAGGTATTGATCCCACCCAACTCATGATATAACGTACACATCATAGATATATCCCTAATGCACGTAACACTAGCCCGATATCTCGAGGCTCAAGTTTTAGGTCTTATAATGTACTTAACTCACATATGTAAAAACAATATAAACTACCCCAACTACAGGGATAACAGATAATTCCTAGTCTCCCCGAAGGATATAAGGACTATATTTAGTTTCATTAAGTCTGAACACTCCTCAGATATCCAAAGTTAATCTCAAAAACTCTCAACCCTCTAATTATCAATCTTTGGCACCTCTTCATTAAAAATCACCAAAAATCCAAAAAAGATAGAAAACCAGTGGCCACACGTTTTGATTAAAAGATCTAAAAATTTAATTTCCAAATCGATTCCCTAACAGGCCGAATCAATTCGAATATGGGAAGAATTGAAGGTTCCGTAAATTCATAAAAATGGCAGCCCAACTCAAAATCCAATCAACCTACAAGTTTTTAAACGCATTACAACCTTTCCACCTTGATATATAATTGGTATATCATCACCCAAACACCAAATATAAATATTTTAAATGAAAAACAAAAGATCAAAATGGTAAATTTTCAACTTTCACTAATAACCCAAGTTTCGTCAATTTCAACCAAATTCTTTAATTCTAATCCAATTTAAGGTATTTATGAGGGGCTTTTGCATACTTTTGATTGTCAAACATACTTGTTACAATATTACATAGAATCTAACCTCAAATCATATAAATTTTATTTCAATATCTATAACAGGATTAATATATATTTAACTTAAAACCTAATTCAGTTAATTAATTAAAACCAATTCTTATTAATTTAGAAAAGGAACACAATAACAGAAATTCAATTATAATCCAATACTCAATAGAACTTGCCTCTTGGTGGATTGAGAAATCACACCCCAAAATCTTTAAGTCTTTTATCTCCTCTTGAGACTCCTTTTATCTAGCCATAGGTTGGCTCCCTGGCCTATGAAATGAGTTTAATGAAACCCTAGTGACCCATATTAGACACTTGGTATCAAAATAGGATTTGGTCCCAATATAAACGTCATTTAAATGAGCCCCAAAACACCTTCAAATGATTTTAAAAAATCCATAGGACCTACAGTAATCCAGTAGACCTAAAAATCATTATTTTACGTCATAAACGGACATTCTACTCATCCCAAAAGATGACTACCAAATGCCAAATCAAGTATCTAACAACTCATACATTTAATATTCACCCAATACGAGTCCAAATATCACTTTATCAATCAATTAATATATATATATATATATATATATATATATATATATATATATACACATACTAGGGTATGCCCGTGCTTGAAGGCACACTGATAATCTCAAAACGACAAAAAATTTTATAAGTACATAATTACAAAAATGCAAAAAATTCATTCCCCAACAAAACAAAATTGAATTTTTTAAAAATTGGCTATAATCTCTTTCGTTTATAGGACTATCCACTCTGCTTAAGAAATAACAAATAGTCAAAAACTCATCAAATAAACTCACATATAACTTGAAATATACAATATTAATCATTCGAATGCACATTGTGCCTCAAATTAACAAAATGTCAATTTAAGGAAAAAAATGGGCGTAATATCCGTTGTTTAAAGGACTATCCAACCTTCTTAAGGGGTAACAACCAATCGTACAATATTCAAAAAATCCAAATTCATCAAACAAATACTTCTACAAAACAAACTTCTTTAAAAAAAATCACATATATATCAATTGAGGTTATCCCACGTGCTCCACTATAATGATTGTCCGTAGTTTTCAAATTGCGACCTGATACAAAACAGAAAATATAGTTAATCAATAGAAATTCCCAATCAAATATTTTATAAACCATGTTAATTATTAATTATATAGAAAATACACGTGTCGCTAACATAATGCTAGAAAGTTTCAGAAGAGGGACTTTGTAACAAAATACATTTATGTATGACGTTACCCACTAAGAATTTATAAAATCTAAATGATCAACCTTTAAAGTAATACATACATCAAAGTGATCAACCTTTTGTAATTTAAGATAGTAACCAACCCGTAGCTCAGTGGTGACGGGGTACTTATCCATGTCAACGTAGTTTTTATTAATGGAGTTCAAGATGAGATTATCAGACTCAGGTTCCATCCATTTAGTCATGAAAGAGCCAAGATTTAGCATTGGATTTTGTTCTAACATAAGGTCGTCATTTATTATTTGGTATGCCTTATCCTTTGGTATATAATTTTCCCCCATCATGTACCTGAATAACATAAATATTATAATGATCCATTCCATATCTAAGCGGAACCAATTTTATTCTCGGGTCTGCATCCTATATATGCATGAGCGGAACCAATTTTATGCACAGATCTAATAAATGTGTGCAAATCATCACATACCTCAAATATTAATGGAGTTCAAGATGAACTTATCACACTCAGGTTCCATCCATTTAGTCACGAAGGAGGAAAGATTTAGCATTGGATTTTCGTCCAACATAAGCTCGTCGTGTAGTATTTGGTATGCCTTATCCTTTAGTATTTAATTTTCCCCCATCATGTACCTGAATAACATAAATATTAGAATTATCCATTCCATATCCAAGCAGAACCAATTTTATTCTCGGGTCTACATCTTATATATGCATGAGCGGAACCAATTTTGTGCACAGATCTAATAAATATGTGCAAATCATCACATACCTTATATATTTGAATCATCTAGTAGACATATTAGATCTTCCTTTGTACCCAAATGGTCAAATGAGAGAGTGGGGAAAACAGAACCAGATAGAGATTTAAAAAAAAAGACACCAAACTCAAGAACAGTAGCATATTAGTACTTTGAGATTGTGTGGAGAAAAAATAATCCACATATCAGTACTTTGAAATTTGGTTGTGCATGGTATAATAGCACATTAAATGAAAGAAAATTAAAAAACCACCAAGCAGGCGGTCAACGGATTAAACATCTCCGTAAATAAAAAACCTACAAACTTCTTTTCTTAGAAGATCAAAACAAAACCCGATACATTAGAGAGGCTCAACTCCGATATTTAAAAGTAACATACCAAATGAGAAATTCATTGCTTGAAATCATCAAACTTGTGTGGGTACGCTGTAATTTTGACATAAATATCAGCCGATTCACCCAGCATCCTCTTAAACTGATAACTATATAAAAAATTATGTATACTTTTCTTTTCCTCCTTTTTACTTTTTGAAAAACAAATTACACAACTTCATCAGGGGGGAATTTTTAATCGCTCACTACATAAACAAACGACAAAACAGATAGTTAACCTTCAGCAATTACAGATCCATACATATTGCGCTCGAGTTTACTTTAGCAATTACAGATAGTTAACCTTCAGCAATTATAGATCCATAGATGTGTGTATATAAGCCTATTTAAGCAGGTTATCAAAATAAATAAATAAATAAACTCAGATCCATACATACAAATCTCAGTGGAATATATATATATATATATATGTGTGTGTGTGTGTGTGTGTGTGTGTGTGTGTGTCAATATGTATATGTATTGGTGGTGTGTGTGTAAATTATCAAAAACAAAAGGTAAATATCGGATCCATACCAGTCCGAAGGCGTGCGATCCATACCAGTCCAACATGAGCATTTCAGTTCAGCTAAGCAAAGATTGAACGGGAAGGATTTGCGATGCATTTCAGTTCAGCTAGGAAGGGAGATGAGGAGAGGATATGTTGGTTTGTATTGTACCACTATAGCCTTAGAATGGGAATATGACAAATGGGGAAAATGAGTGTACACATAATGACTCAGCCATGGACTATATCACCCCTAACTTCTTTCATAACACATTAATATCTATTGTTGAGAGGAGAATGCCTAACTAATTCTAATCAGTAACTGTATTCTATCAAGTTTGGAATTGAAACTAAGAAGCTAATCCAAAAATATGTTGAAAATCCAGTTGATTTATTTGAGAAGTTTTCAAAATCCATGGTGAAATTGGGAAATATTACCAATTGGGACGCCTCCGTAATGGAGAAAGTAATAAGACTTGTAGGTTTGTGAGCACGTAAGCTACCTGAAAACTTTGTACTACAGTAGTTTGTTTTGTTAACAAAAAACATGAACAAATACATGAGTAGTTGATGCTTAAAATAACAATATATCGCAGATGAAGATTATGAAACCAAAAGTTTGGAACCCCCTAGATCTGTTTCAAAAGAATAAGCCCCTAAAAGTTTTAATACATTTAGTATGGATTAATATAAGACCAAAGGCCAATGAAACACAATGGATGGAAAAAAAGTTACACAGAATCACCAAACACATAGCCACATCGATCATTAACAAAAATATATCAAATTTATAGATAATTACCTGTTCACGATTGAGTCTGCGAAAATATCAAAGAAAAGTGTTGCACACCTATGAAATATAAATATTAGCATAAATAAAATTTAGTACACTTAACCTTGGCAAATGAAAGGAAGCATCGAGCTTGTGATCCAGGGTGGTGGAAACACAGAGGCGCCAATAAAATTCAGTACAATAAACACTCGTTTGTCTTAAGAAGGTATCAAAAAATAAAATGACTCTTAACAACCTGTGTTGCAAGTAAGAGGTGTTGCTTCTTCCTAATTAGTGTCTCAAAGACATTTTTCTCTTTCATATCATTTGTTCTAGTGCCATAGCAGTCTATCCCACAGCAAGTATATATTGGTAACATTAACACAGTGCCATAACAATCTATAATTATAATAAAGCTCAGCAGAGTAATATAACTCTAATTCTATCCAATAGATACATTAGAATATATAAGTATCAGGTTACGAAATCAAGTTGGATATATGGGAGCTGCTACATGAGGAGGATCTATAATTCATCCCACAATCTTCCCACTTAAAGAAATGTCCTACTTTTGAATATTCTCCAAAATAGAACCATATCTTTACGGTAACAAACAAATAACTACATATTGGAAAGAATTATATACACGACATGATATATGCACACAACAATACCTTATCGGTTGTTCCTTTTTAAGGGAGGTTTAAGAGGGGCTTATGCAGGCCCCCCCGATGTACAATTGCCACTCTCTCAAGAGACGCAAACCCAAGCATCATTCTCTCATCGTGCTCACGATCAAGAGGATAATGCAGTGCTTAAGAAAGGGGAAATCAAGGCCGAGTGTGATAGATAAGAGAGAGTACCTGCAAGGCTGTAACACAAACACATATTCCGATTAAAACAACTGATGAATAACCTATGTGAAAAAATAATATTTATACACCACTAGTGCCACTTAAAATGTGAACTTAAGTACCTCATAATCGTTAACAACATTGTCCCTCTACTAACTACAAAATGCAAGCCACCTTGATTGATCTTCCATCTCATCACCTTGATAAAATCTGAGAACCTTTCTGATTTTAAAAAAGAAAAGAAAGTATGAGTGAATTTTTGAAAAATGATATTGTTTCACATCATTTACATTTGCATTCCACTCACGATTTTATACCTTTGTATTTCAGTGTGCAAGTGAGAAGAGAAAAACTAAGATAGTTTCACATCATTTATAGACAACATCACCGGTGCATCATTCAAGAAGATTCAATCATTTTGACCATCATCTTACTCTATGGGATAATTCAAATTGATGGTTACCTCACTCCGGTAAACTTGACATTAACCTCGACCTGATATTAAATTGGCGAGTTCAAAACGTCCGAACAAAATGATTATAAATAAATTGATCTAAAAATTAGAAAAATTAGTCACAAATTTATGCACATGTGTGACAACCCGCCTAATTAAATACCGGGCGATCACTCCTTTATTAAATTAAAATCAAGGTGAACAGTTGGTTCATTCTTAGCATCACTATCGTAAAAATAACTTTTCCAGTTTAAACACCCTAATTAATTAAGCTAAGTGTCAAACCCATTTTTAGACATTACTTTCCAAATTTTATTTTATAAACCAAGATTTAAATGTATACAACAATTCAATAATAAAGAATCACACCACAATTATCCTGGAACATATAATCCAAATAATTTAATCATTCAACAACAAAATCCCAACATTTAAAACTTAAAGTAAAACATCCAGACAGTAATAAATCCTAAGATGACAAAACTAGAAATAAATGAGTCATTATGTCCAATAAAACATATGAATAATGGAAAGGGCGACACATGCCCCACTAAATGAACATGCTAGGAGTGGAATCAAATAAATGAAGTCGTCTAAACAAGAGGCCTACAACTCCCACCTAAGCTGCAGCGCGTTCCTTCCAAAGGATCCTATGCAAGACGCCCATGTGGCTGGGCAGCAGTATTATATACATATATATATATATATACAAGAGAGAAAGAGAAATAGAAACGGGTCAGAGCCCGATAGTGTAAATGATTTAAAATTTGTTTAGCAAGTATTTAAAATGTTTACAGGCCAATGCAACAACATATTAGTGCGACACTCTCTTGAGAAATTCTCACCTCTCTTCTAATGTGCACACCTATCGCACTAACCTTCCCAACGGTTTATCTTATCTTATATCGCACTAATCTTCCCAATGATTTAACTTATCTTAAGTTACTCGTAAGATTTAAAACTGAACAATATAATTGTTTAAAAGGAAAATTTCATTTAGTAACAAGCTCTCATTTTAACTTTATTTATTAATAAAGTTTCCCAGTGTCATTTTATACTTTTCAAAACAAGTATTTCCAATTTGAGTCATTATACATGTCTTACTTACCATAACACAGTAGGCAGTTCCAAATTTCAGAATTTCATATATATATTAAATACTCGTATAATATATATATATTCTAACAGCACCCCACATAAAAATTATGGTGCGGGCATACTCTACTATCCAATCCCCGTATCACTCGTACTAAGGGAAATACAAGTTCGAAATCACTCTCGAACTGTATTAGCACATACACAAACAATATTGAGGCGAAGCATAGTTTCCAAGTCCAAGAGATCAGTACATACCCTCACGTCTCTTAGGACCGTCCGACAATCGATCTGATAGCCCGTACCTAGGATTCCTATCTTCTAGGGTACGAGTCAATATCCCCCATGAAGGCCCATTCGAGATAAGACTGTCCCAGCGCGGTAACCTCAGGGATAGCAAGTAGCGCGGGCATGATTTTCACATATATATATATAATATATGCATACACACAGTCATATAATATACTACTTTTATCATATCAATTTAGGTTCATCCCATAACCCATAATCACGACATTTATCCTGATTTTCCCATTATTAGTTATTACGTATAACGGTTTGTCTCTAACTTTAATTCGAGGGATTTTTCTAACTTACTACGTAATACTCACGGACTCTATCCTCTCAAGTGTAAAATTCAGTAGGTATTCATTTATGTTCCAACGTATCTATCTTACGCGTCTCTCCCTTTAATACATAGTTTTATCATCCCTTATATGTAAGTATCCCAAAAATACAACTCTCGTCTTACATTAAAGGTCCCAAAATTATTCATATGTCCTACTAGTATTCTTTATCTCCCAAAACATTTTAATAAGGGTGTCCAAGAATTATGTCTCATTAAATTGAATTCAACTAATTTAAAAGGGGAAATATGAGTCTTCCAGAAGGGGTCGATTGATCGAGGTCTGGGGCTCGATCGATAGAACCTTTGATCGATCGAAGTTCTTAGCTCAATTGATCGATCAAACAGGTATGGCGAATTCTGCAGTCACTCAGTTACGGGTTCTATCACATAACCTCCTCCAAATCCAAACTTTTCATTCCCAATCGCCCAGAAATTTGTATTACTGACATTATAATCTCATTTTATGTATCTTCTACGTAAAGCATGTAAATTTCCGTCACTAATCATGGATTTATAGGCAAAAACCTCATAAAAATCTCAAGAACCCTAGAATTGCTTTAACATGGTTCTAATCAATCTTTTCTAGAATTTTCTTCTTCTAAAACATCATAATTTCGTGGTTTAATCCTCTACATGTGAAAGGGTTTCCAGAATAACATTCGAATCATTACTACATGCGATTTCCTATCTCAAATTTGGGTTTTCTTCCATAAAACTCATCATAATCATCCCTAGACTAACATGAGTGATGCATTAACAAAAATAAGCAAGATAAACACTTGTCTGGGATTTTCAGAGTTCTGGTTTGATGATGAAATTGGTGTGTTTGCGTTCCCCATCGCGCGATCTACGCGTTGGTGGTGGTTGCGGTGCAAATGGATGGATTTTGGGCCTTGGATTGCTTTGGAAGCTCTCTCCTTCCCTCTCCTATGGTCGTCACTTGTCTTTGGTTGTTTTAACCCTAGAAGAAAACCTTAGACATCTGATATATCCCTTGAAATTTCGTGGGTTTAATTACCCAAAAATGTAAAATGTCCAAAATGCCCTCCCGGGGTACTAATTAAGCCTAAAAATGCCCCGAGACCCAAACTAAACCCCGGGTACACTTTTCTGACTATCTCGACCCTTCCGAACACGTTGGCGCACTCAAAACGACCATACGGATGACTTAAAAATATTTCACTTTTATTAATCAACATTTATTCCCGACGCGACACAGGCGCGTCCCGACTTAAATTTCCAAAATTGTCATTCTATTCACTCGCGACATTTAATAGAACCAATATTATATATTACTCTGCTCATTAGTAATATTCAACAAATTTTCCCATAATTACTAACTCACATCACGTTAATAATTAAAAATAATTAATTTCCAAATTTATATTAAATTAATAACTCACATTAAATTTAATAAATCCCCAAATTTATGAAGCATAAAAATACGGGGTATTACATACTTCCCCCTAATAACGTAATTTCATCCCGAAATTCGGAAAATAAGGCCTAATTGGTAGAACAATTTTGGATATCTCTTTGTACGCAGACTATCTACATAGTAAGGCGCTTAATCACTATAGTCCCCGCTTCACAGCAAGCTTGATTAACATTATTATTGGAGACACTTTACATGGTGCTCCTAACCGACCACATTCGCAAAGGTTATGCCTCATTACATGGAAGCTACTCGGATTTATCTATATACAAAAACTCCCATTCTGAGAAAACCATACAAACCTTTGACCACTCTTGTTCGCCTAAAACAGTCGTGAAATTTCACCATAGTCATCGGAGTATTCCCGACCGATCCAAAATTCTGAGTATCCACTCACCTCTAAATATACGAGAGGAGAATATTCGAGGTTCTTCCATACCAAAACCTTAAGAATCACCTCATATGCGATTAACAGATACGAGTGCCTTTTTAGAGCAATCCTGAAAACACCGAACTAAGATTCCAAAATTTCCTTCACGTGCTTCCCCTAATTTCTAATCACCGTGAGCCTATTTCCTGGCTAGGGGTGATACATCCTTCTCGCAATGAAACTTTATCTCCGTTGGTTCCTGAAATCCCATATTAAAGGTGGGATTCACAAATCTGATCCCGATCCAGGAATTAACACTGCGCCAGACCATGCGCTGGCGCGATCCTTCCTTTCAAAGGAATTTTTGGGCGAACTAGTTAACAATTCCTTGATCTTGTTTTGAGGGTGGTAACCCATCCAAGAACTTTATCGACTTTACCGACATCCTCCCATTTCAGGAATTGTCGATAAACACAAAATCTTCTGGTCGCTTTTCCTCTTCCAATCGAACCCTACCCATGGGCGGTGCACGTAGGGACTACTTACTACGTCCCGCTAAACATTGATCTTTCCTTGAATTGTCTCACATTATGTGACACGTGATATTCCCTTTCCTTCCTTGGTGTATGTCGAAAGTTTCGACCCGTGCCCTTTTTCCTCCACGAAGCGCACTTTTGAATCCTTTACACCATACTAACATCATCACTCTTTGCATGCGCAAGTTCGCTCTCACACTTGTCTAATAACTACTCCGCTCCGAAGGTTCTTCATAATAATTAATTTTCTACTCTATTCAAGGGATACCCTTTCTTAAATGGCTTCCCACAGCCTTCCCATCAAATTAGGTTGTGCTATTTTAATTGCACACTTACGTATGGATTATCGCCCCTCATGTGACGTTTAATCCACTATATCACTTCCACTTCGTTATGTTAGCCCCACAAACACATTTTCCACACGTCCATTTCCACGCCCCTTCATCTCGGACGAGTTTTAACATCAGTTAACCAGGATGTATACACACCCTATAAACCGGGCATACTAGCGTAAGCATCACACACGCTCCATACTAATAAACAAATTCTTTGTTTTCCCTGGTGCTTGCAGCGTGATTACAACACATTAATCACCCTAAAAATCAAAATTTTATATCTTCCTTATTATCATTCCGCCCCCTTAACTCGTGGTGACAAAGAAAAACTTTCAATGCTTTCTTACCACACAACCAGCTCCAATGGCTTTAAATCAAAATTTAACTTCCCACTTAAAGATATAATTACTTGATCCCCTTTTGATTGGGGTACCGAACTCATGGAATAGTGACCAAACGTCTCCCTATTTCCAGCCTTACACTAAGTTTCATCCGTGGGATGTCTCGCAAAGCGAAATCCAAACAAGGAACCCTCCCGATACACTACTGCCTAGTTTTGTCGGTTATCGAGATCCGTTAGGTCCTCCTTCCATAGCATTTACCCCTTTACTCCGCCTTTTAGAAAAAAAGTTACATTTCCTCCCGTAATTACACTTAACAAAGAACATCTCACCAATTGTACTATCGTTCAGAATTGGGTGTTGGAAATTGCGTTCCATGAATCTCGAATACATACAATCGGAATTTGAAACTCCTTCCCCTAATAAGAGGGGTATCACTCTTATTGCCCTCCTATCTAAAGGATATATATAATAATGTACCCTTTCTTTCACCAAGTACTGAGCGCTACCCACAATATTGAGTTAAAACTTTTCGCTCAACCGTAAACCCGATACATACTGAATCATAACAACCAAGTCCCATCACGCCGGTATCGAACATCTCGAACTCAATATCCCCTCCTAAGTCTCTAGGATAGATAGTATATAAGTGCGGGTTCAACCCTCTTGCAGGTTAGGCCTCGCCAAAACAGAACACGTTGCACTAAAGCAACCACTCCAATAGCCTTGCAATAACTGCCTACTATTGTACTGACCATTTCTATAAAGTTGTAATCAATACCATACTATACTCGTATATCACCTCACTAAAATGAGTAACCTCAATAAAGTATATAACACTATTAATATACTAATTCATCCTCCGCGGATAGCACTAAGGAAAATCCAACTACACTAGGAAAAATATTCACATGATAATACCGCTCTTAGTTATACACATTAAACCCACCTCACATGCCAATTTAGTAATGAACATAATACAATGACTCGCTCATGTCACAGAGAACATGCTTCACCCTCTGAGGATAAAACCTATAATTCTGCCTTGTCAATCGTCTTGACCGTACCAATTGACTCCGGATGTAACATGCCTGTCCAAACCAAAACAAAACTACTATAATCGTTGTCCCTTACTAGACACCACACTCTGTCTACATACTTGCTTCGAAAAATATTTTAGCACGTGTGATCTCACTCTCCGCAAGATATTTCGATATTTAATCCACTTACCATATAAAATACTTTCAAAAACTCACGAACTACTGGAATCGAATCTAGGAGAATTACAATTTCCTTAAAGGTATCCTCCTTTATATAATAAAAATAGTTGTAAAAGCCCCCTTCTGGGCGAGGTATTGCCACTCAAATATTTTTGGCCCCGAAATGGCAAAGACATTACTCTCACCAAAGAAATATATCATGCCTCTATAAGTTGCGAGCCAATTCATACTGATAATAACGTCGTGCTCATGCATATCTAAGACTAACATATCTGCAGGTAATACCAAGCTACCAATCTCTACCCCCACTCCCCGGAATATAAACAAAATTTAGCGATCCACTATCCAGTGGTGAGTCTACACACGTCACAATGCTCTCTGTTGTGGCTAACAATCCTAAGGCCTTCGTAAAATGTGTAGCTATAAAACAATGCGTCACCCCAGTATCAAATAAAACTCGACCCAAAGTACCATGGATAGGAAACATACCTCTTTTCTCGGTTGGGGCCTGAGATGTTTCTATCTGGTGGACGTTACAGACACGTCCATACTGTAACTGTCTCTGCTGAACTGAGGCTGTTGGAAAGGGTGGTGGAGCTGGCTTCTGTGGTTTATTACTAGCACCTTCCTGCTGTGGGGCCCTATTCTTCTCTGGGCAATCCTGACGCCTATGGCCATATCTTCCACATTGGAAGCACCTCCCTCGAAACTGCTTCACTTCACTACGTTGTTGACTAGTCTCGCTTTTTCCCTGGTCTTGTTGGCCTTGGTTGGAAATTTGCGGAGGAACTATGTCAGGGTGAGGACAATCCCTCCACTTGTGACCCGACTTTACACATATATAGAAGAGTCCCGAAAGTTCTCGATGGTTGATTTGGAGTTCATTTTTAGACTGATCCGGACAAGTTTGACGTTCATGACCGTCCATTCCACATCTGAAACACTCCTTCGTGACTTCACTCGGACCTTGGCTTTGTTGACCCTGACGCTTTTGGGCTTCCCCGTATAATTCGTTACCTTCGTGACTTTTACGGTCCTGAGGAGCTTGTTGCTGTGATTTTTATGTCTTCACACACTTGTTATTGTCAGTCACGACAGACTGACTGTACTCTCTAGATTTTTTGTCCCCCGTGAGTTGTGTGTTACGCTCTTGATACTGCAAGACCGCAGTGGTAACTGCCTGTGCCACAATACCTGCTAACTCGGCGGTTGATATTCTCTCTGGAGATACCTGAGGTGTGAGTCGATCTGGCTCGTTGACTCCCCTAAGCATTTTAGCTAATTCTTCTTGACGATCCATCTCAAAATTTAAATAAATTTGGATGAGTTTATCATTCACATAAACAAATCGCAGAAGCACGAATTCCCAACGTATAGAGATGAACGCAACATTCCTAGTATTAAGGCTCTATATCAAATATGTTAACCCGGAAATGAAATAAGCCGTACAGATCCTAAAGGACACTAGAACCTGATGCTCTAATACCACCTGTGACACCCCGCCTAATTAAATACCGGCGATCACTCCTTTATTAAATTAAAATCAAGGTGAACAGTTGGTTCATTCTTAGCATCACTTTCATAAAAATAACTTTTTCAGTTTAAACACCCTAATTAATTAAGCCAAGTGTCAAACCCATTTTTAGACATTACTTTCCAAATTTTATTTTATAAACCAAGATTTAAATGTATACAACAATTCAATAATAAAGAATCACACCACAATTATCCTGGAACATATAATCCAAATAATTTAATCATTCAACAACTAAATCCCAACATTTAAAACTTAAAGTAAAACATCCAGACAGTAATAAATCCCAAGATGACAAAACTAGAAATAAATGAGTCATAATGTCCAATAAAACATATGAATAATGGAAAGGGCGACACATGCCCCACTAAATGAACATGCTAGGAGTGGAATCAAATAAATGAAGTCGTCTAAACAAGACGCCTATAACTCCCACCTAAGCGGCAGCGCGTTCCTTCCAAAGGATCCTATGCAAGACGCCCCTGTGGATGGGCACCAGTATTATATACATATATATATATACAAGAGAGAAAGAGAAATAGAAACGGGTCAGAGCCCGATAGTGTAAATGATTTAAAATTTGTTTAGCAAGTATTTAAAATTTTTACAGGCCAATGCAACAACATATTAGTGCGACACTCTCTTGAGAAATTCTCACCTCTCTTCTAATGTGCAGACTTATCGCACTAACCTTCCCAACGGTTTATCTTATCTTATATCGCACTAATCTTCCCAATGATTTAACTTATCTTAGGTTACTCGTAAGATTTAAAACTGAACAATATAATTATTTAAAAGGAAAATTTCATTTAGTAACAAGCTCTCATTTTAACTTTATTTATTAATAAAGTTTCCCAGTGTCATTTTATACTTTTCAAAACAAGTATTTCCAATTTGAGTCATTATACATGTCTTACTTACCATAACACAGTAGGCAGTTCCAAATTTCAGAATTTCATATATATATTAAATACTCGTATAATATATATATATTCTAACAGCACCCCACATAAAAATTATGGTGGGGGCATACTCTGCTATCCAATCCTCGTATCACTCGTACTAAGGGAAATACAAGTTCGGAATCACTCTCGAACTGTATTAACACATACACAAACAATATTGAGGCGAAGCATAGTTTCCAAGTCCAAGAGGTCAGTACATACCCTCACGTCTCTTAGGACCGTCCGATAATTGATCTGATAGCCCGTACCTAGGATTCCTATCTTCTAGGGTACGAGTCAATATCCCCCATGAAGGCCCATTCGAGATAAGACTGTCCCAGCGCAGTAACCTCAGGGATAGCAAGTAGCTTGGTCATGATTTTCACATGTATATAATATATGCATACACACAGTCATATAATATACTACTTTTATCATATCAATTTAGGTTCATCCCATAACCCATAATCACGACATTTATCCTGATTTTCCCATTATTAGTTATTACGTATAACGGTTCATCTCTAACTTTAATCCGAGGGATTTTTCCAACTTACTACGTACTACTCATGGACTCTATCCTCTCAAGTGTAAAATTCAGTAAGTATTCATTTATGTTCCAACGTAACTATCTTATGCGTCTCTCCCTTTAATACATTGTTTCATCATCCCTTATATGTAAGTATCCCAAAAATACAACTCTTGTCTTACATTAAAGGTCCCAACATTATTAATATGTCCTACTGGTCTTGTTTATCTCCCAAAACATTTCAATATGGGTGTCCAAGAATTATTTCTCATTAAATTGAATTCAACTAATTTAAAAGGGGAAATATGAGTATGCCAGAAGGGTTCGATGTCTGCCAGAAGCGGTCGATGGATCGAGGTCTGGGGCTCGATCGATCGAACCTTCGATCGATCGAAGTTCTTAGCTAGATCGATCGATCAAACAGGTATGGCAAATTCCGCAGTCACTCAGTTACGGGTTCTATCACATAACCTCCTGCAAATCCAAACTTTTCATTCCCAATCGCCTAGAAATTTGTACTACTAACATTATAATCTCATTTTATGTATCTTCTACGTAAAGCATGTAAATTTCCGTCACTAATCACGGATTTATAGGCAAAAACCTCATAAAAAATCTCAAGAACCCTAGAATATTTTTAACATGGTTCTAATCAATCTTTTCCAGAATTTTCTTCTTCTAAAACATCATAATTTCATGGTTTAATCCTCTACATGTGAAGGGGTTTCCAGAATAACATTCCAATCATTACTACATGCGATTTCCTATCTCAAATTTGGGTTTTCTTCAATAAAACTCATCCTAATCATCCCTAGATTTACATGAGTGATGCATTAATGAAATTAAGCAAGATAAACACTCGCCTGGGATTTTCAAAGTTCTGGTTTGATGACGAATTTGGTGTGGTTGCGTTCCCCGTCACGCGATCTACGCGTTGGTGGTGGTGGCGATGCAAACGGATGGATTTTGGGCCTTGGATTGCTTTGGAAGCTCTCTCCTTCCCTCTCCTATGGCCGTCACTTGTATTTGGTTGTTTTAACCCTAGAAGACAACCTTAGATATCTAATATATCCCTTGAAATTTCGTGGGTTTAATTACCCAAAAATGTAAAATGTCCAAAATGCCCTCCCGGGGTACTAATTAAGCCTAAAAAATCCCCGAGATCCAAACTAAACCCCCGGATACACTTTTCTGACTATCTCGACCCTTCCGAACACGTTGGCGCACTCAAAACGACCATACGGATGACTTAAAAATATTTCACTTTTATTAATCAACATTTATTCTCGATGCGACACAAGCGCGTCCCGACTTAAATTTCCAAAATTGTCATTCTATTCACTTACGACATTTAATAGAACCAATATTATATATTACTTTGCTCATTAGTAATATTCAACAAATTTTCCCATAATTACTAACTCACATCACGTTAATAATTAAAAATAATAAATTCCTGAATTTATATTAAATTAATAACTCACATTAAATTTAATAAATCCCCAAATTTATAAAGCATAAAAATACGGGGTATTACAGCATGCCTTACAATGATCTTCTTAGCTGCTTAAGGGTCAACTTCATCCATATCCTTTAATACACACATCCCAAGCCCGACATTGAAATGCATTCAATAAAAGAGAATTCTAAATAATCAATTAGGAAAATGACCACTGATAAATGTTAAATAGAGTCATTAAAGTATAAAAACAACATAAACAATTGTAGAAATGATTTATAGAAAGTTTGATACCAAAACATCCCTAGGGTATGGTCATGCCAATGGCACGCTATTATACTTGTTGCTGGTGCACTCACACTTATGGCATCAAAGCTCTAGTTCTTACAACTCCGAAAAGCACATCATAGCATCCAACCTCTAATTATACAACCCGTAAATTATTTTTTACTAAAAATATAGTAGATATACCCACCATGAATTCAGACAAAACAAATCCCCCACTCGAAATATTGTCAACATACTTATGAACAAATGACCAAAAAATAATATATCCCAAAAATTAATGAACCATAAAATAAGCATATACACATTGTTTTATGTAGAAAATATAGTTGTACACACAAATAATGATCTTCCAGTGGTATCCAACTAAAAAAAATTGATGGACAACAACCAATGATTGATGTGTTCTCTGTCCACTTGGTAAATTGAATTCGAATAAAGAAATCATATATTATATATCTTAAGAGTACATAGCTTCTGGGGTTCGGATTTTTATGGAAGTAAAATGAAGCCTTCCCCATAAACACCAACATCACTTAATTCTAAGAGACAAACACTTGAAAATAACTTTAGACAACAACTGAATCATACAAAAAGTCAAAGAATGTTGGTACAATATTTGTAGGTCTATCCTCATCCATCAATCATTTTAGTATACTAATAAGACTAAAGAAATGCAAGCTTATTAATCGGCATACATATCACATTTTAGTATAATGATAGAAAATACACCCGTAGACAATAGTAACTTAAATACAACTAAGAGTGAAATCTTTTTTTCTTCATTCACTCTATCCAATAACACTAAATAAAACTAATAGAAGGCAAAGAAGACATGGATCAATAATCACAATCCATCCCCTATAAACCAATAAAACAAATTAAGAAAAAATACTGACTTAGGAGTTGTGTCAAACACCTAAGAGGCATAGGCATACACATGAATACTTTAATTATGGAGTAAAAGTAATAATGGTGTACTTAATGGATGGGATTGAACACGTACAAAACCTTAATTATGGAGTAATAGTAATAAGAATCATTTTTTCCACCACCTATGTCAAAAACATTAAGTTTGATGGTCAATGCATCAGGCTTGGGCACTAAAATCTCAGTTGTAAGAAAACAATGTTCGTGTAATGACCATACCAATTACAATATTGGATATAATACCAACACTACTTTCATTAATCTTAATGACAAACAAAGGTAAGAAAAGAGTATCAGTTGTCACAATTTAAAAATAATCCAAGGTTACTAAATTAACATCGTTGGTGTATATCATCATAAACTAACAAATAAAAACAAAAACAACCAAACTGGAACAAAGAGAATACCTTGAGCAAAACGAACAATATAAAAATGCTATAACATCAAGACTTCAAAAATAGAAATAGATTAGATAGAATACCTTAACTCAACATTTGATATATTCCCTACAAAAAAGAATGATCACCAAGAATGTTGGAACATACCTAATGACGTTTAATGACAACTTAGCTCAAGTTGTAAGATGATTCAATCTTGAAGCACCTATAATTATATATAAAAAAAATAGAATCTAAATCAAATGGGTGAATACAAAACAACATGTATGTTATATATTTCCAAAAGATATATAAATAAGTTCAAAATGCACTCAACTCTAGATATGTACATAATAGTTCTAATGGGGTAAATGTTATATATGTACATAATAGTTCTAATGGGTCAAATGTTAGATTATAAACCTAAATGAAACAAATAAAAAAAATAACAAAAAATGAAAAAATCCCTAATTAGAGGATATAACACCTTCAAAATAGCACTAGATTACCCCATATTTTCCTGCATAAAGTGAATAAACAATAATGATATAAGAGACTAAACAAATCATAAAATCTAGATACAAAATCTGAATCCCAAATAGTATACCTGATTAGTGTGGTGGTGTAGAACATTCATTTGAAACCTTCGCTTTAGATCTACAAAACTAAAATAGGGAGGAAAAAAAGCCCTAATATAATCGAACCATTTGAAACCTAAATGAATGAACGAATCGAAAAAATCAACAAATAATGAAAAAATCCCTAATAGAAGGATAAAACACCTGATATGAGCGAGTTGATGAGACCGGAACCTGGGAGATAATGGTGGCGATAGGGAGAAGGGATGAAGAGGTGAATGAAAGGATGGGGTTATCGTGACCTGGGAGAGAGAACGGGAAAGAAGTAGGGAGAGAATGAGAAGAGTGTGAGAAATGAGTGGGTGTGAACAAATTGAAGAAGTGATTTTGACTAAAGTACCCCTAATTTTGAATTGAAGTGTAAATTTGGTAGGTTAAAAAAGAGGGGGAAATCAAATATGCGAGGGTAAAATGGGTATTGCAGGAAAAATGCATATGGATGACATCATCAACTAAGCTTATGACATACATAAGTTTTCTAATTTATTATATATATATATATATATATATATATATATATATATATATATATATATATATATATATATACACACACACACATAGTACAAAAAATGTAAATAGTGACATCTCCAGTCAGGATAAGAACATAACAATTATTTTCCAAGAATTTTTTATAATTAAATAATACGCATAAAAATAAGGAGATTTACATTCATCCCCATTTAAATAGTGAATTTTGTCCTTGAAATTTGAATTCTTTATAGACCTCTACAAAAGTCTTAGAATATCTCGGATGTAGCATCCTCACGGTACCATAAAAGAATCTTCTCAATTCTAAACTAGCATAATCTAAGGTCTCTTATGCTGTAAATCCCGTTTAGTTAATACTTTGCACCAAACTAATCTACTCATTACTATGACAACTTATTTCCCGTCGAGCATAACTTAACGGTGACCAAATAAGGTTTAATGACACCGACCTCACCCTTTCCAAGATTACAGACAAAAAACTTCTCATTAGGTTTAAAAATTCCATTCAAACCCAAACTCACAATTTTCCTTTATCAGAAAGATAACCGAAAATACGTGGTCCCTTTCTTTTGGGACCCCAAACCTTGATCCTGCTCAGTTTGAAGGACTCTTTTGCCTACTCTGGCATAGTTCACATGTTTGATAACAAACACCATTTCCCTTGAACTGTCCCGAACACAGCCCCAAAAGAAGTACTAGCTAATTCTTAACCCTAAACAACTCATTCAATCTTATCAAATGCCATTAAATGGTGTCATGCCCTATTTGAACTCATGATTCCCATAAAAGTCATTTTCTTTACTCTCTCACTTCTATTTTGGAATTTCAAACCCTACACCCCCCTCAAATGTCTCTGATATTTTATCATCTCGATAGGTAGGGGCACTCTCTATACCAAAACCATGCCAAAAAGTATGGCATCTCATAAACCATATAGACTTTACCAAATTATATGCCCCCAATCACTTTTGGAATGTATAGCATACATCAAAACATGTTCCTTGATCAAAACTAATCGTTATAATTTTGGACCTCCCCTTGCCAAAAATATGTTTGTGAAAGTTGTAATGCTATCATGTCATCAAATGGAGAAAGGACCTATTCCCAATACTATTTTCATTCTCAATCTCGATAAAATTCTATACTGACGTATAAACCACCCTTAATCACATATTTGGTTGTGGTGGACACCACTTCTATACCATTTCCTATTTCAACAATATATCATCTCAAACCACGGCGAATAACCACTTCGCGTGGTCAAAAATCCATAAATAAGGCAACCAATTGCACCAATGATGATAACTCACTCCTATTTCACATGATCGGATAAAACACTCCCCTTAACTATTCTAATAGGTCATTTATACATCTCAACAAATAGTCATCTCGTATCTTGACCTAAGTTGCTCCTAGTGGTCTGCACATCCTCTTAGTGAACAATCCATCTTTTGAATCTATCTCAAGGGAACTAAATCCTAGAATACTCTTTTTTTTAATCAAGAGGGAAATATTATTGAATCAAAACAAAAGAATACAAGGAGAGTTTATAAGGAGAAAATAAAAGAAAGAAAAGAACAAAGAAAATTAAAGAATAAAATACAGCATAAAATCCATAAACAACCTATCTAATGATACCTATAAGAAGGCAGGCCCATGAAGTCATTGAAGATAGGAATAAAGAGATCTTTGGGGCATTGGTCTATCCATAAACCATTGTTATGGTCCAGGCCTAAGTTGGCCAATTTATCAGCAGGACAACTCCCTTCTCTATATGAAATTTGATGAAGGCAATTTATCTAAGAAATTTTCAAAGGCCATGGAGGGGAGAAGCCAAAGTTGTTGAAGTAAGAAACAACGCTAGAAGATTCACATTCCAACCATAGATGAATCCAGCCTTTAGAAAAAGCTATGTCAATAGAAGTAATAGCTCCTTAAATCTCAACAAAGAAAGAGTTGTGCCAACCAATGTCCTGACAATAGCTGCCAAGAAATTCACCCTTGAAATTCCTAAAGATGATTCCAAAAATAGAGGGCCAAAGGCTTACTTTAGATAAACCATCAGAATTAGCTTTAATCCAAGGAAAAGGAGGGGTTTTCCAAATGATTGTATAAATATTTGTAGCTCTTCTTAAACCAGGAAGAATGCCTAAGTTGTTTAGAATAATCAAGTCATTAATATCTTTGAAGAATCCAGGGACATATGGACTGATAAAAAGGAGCCAAGACTTTATGCTACTACATATAACAACTTTATTAGGATGAATATCCTCAAATCTGATTTTACTCCTTGAACACCAAATCGTGTACACAACATATAAAGAGGAAGCATTCCATAGATTGTGAACTTGAGGGCCATGGTGAGGATGACTGATAAATTTCCAAAAAATATCTACATCAATTAGTGTTTGGGATATTCAAGCTGAAAATACCTGCTATCCAGTTCCATAAGGATTTGGCAAAAGAACATTCTATGAAAAGATGGGTTGCATTTTCTTCACAGTGGAAATTATCCAAAATAAGGCATGTGGAACCATTAGGATTCCTCTAGCTTTAAGTATATCATCAGTGGGAAAGAAATTATGATGAACTCTCCAACTTATCATAGAGATTCTAGGAGGCACAAAATTATTCAAATAGTTTTGAAATTTAAAATTAATTGAGTTTCATTTTCAATAAAGTTATAGGCTTCTGTAAAAGTGAGATTTTGAGTAGAAGAATTGTCCCACATGAGAGTATCATGAGTATCAACCATATGAAGTTTCATAGAAATAATAGATTAACAGACTTTAAGAAAGGAATTAAGAAGACATGATGGCAGCCTCCAAGAACCTTCATGAATTAGATCATAAACTTTGGAAATAAGATGAGGGGATGAGTTAAGGTTTAAAGAGGAAACAATGCGAGATCCAATCCAATTATCAAGCCAAACATTGATTGAATTTCCATTGCCAATGATCCATCTAGAGTGAAGCTTTACGAGTAGCATGGAAGATTTGAGATCAGGCCAAATAGAAGACTTGTAATAATGAGATATGAAATTAATCGCAGAGAGTTTAAATATGGCTTTAAGAAAAGAGGAATAAATAGAATGTTGATTTAGGATGTTCCAGGTTGTTTTAACCAAAGTTGTTTTGTTCAAAATAATTGCATTCTTTAAACCAAGACCTCCATTGATTTTAGAATCACAAACTTTCTTCTAGGAAATAGTGACTAACTTTCTAGTACTGATTTCTCCTCCCCACGTGAAACCTCTAGCACTGGAGTTGAGATATTTGAGAAGATAAATAGTCCTCTTATAAATTTGAAAGCTATAAAGGAGTGTACTTTGAAAGACTGACTGCATAAGTTGAACTCTACCAGCCATAGTGAGAAGAAGACCTTTCCAACTATTAAGCTTAGCAGTAGCCTTGTCAGCTAGAGGTTGTAGAAAAACTTTCCTTGGATATCCAACAAAGATGTGAACACCTAGGTATATGAAAGGAATTGTACTCTCTTTGATACCTAAAATTTCAACAATTGTGTTCCTTCTATGAGTAAAAAGAGACCCCAAGTAGAATCTACTTTTATCATTGTCCATTAATTGAATAGATACTTTACCATAAAGATCAATAAAGTTGAGAATCTTGGATAGAGACCTTCTATCAAGTCTTGAAAAAATAATAAGATCATCAGTATGTAGGGAGTGAGTAATGGGAGAGCAACCTTTAGGATGAGAGATGTGTTTAATTTTCCCTTGATAAAAAAGATTACAAAACCCTCTGCTTAGGCCTTCTTCAGCAATGCAAAATAATATAGGAGATAGTGGATCTCCTTTTCTAACACCTCTACTACAAGAGAAGTAACCCCCAAGAGTTCCATTAACAAGAATGGATAGCTTAGCTGATTTAAGAAGAACATGGATCAATTGGATAAACCTTTGGTTGAAATAAAATTTTAATAGAACTTGAAGAAGATAATCCCAATTAAGAGTATCAAATGCTTTAGTGATATCCACCTTTAGACCAAGATTCCCACCCAAACTTTTGTTTTCCATATGATTAAAACCCTTCTGATACCACTCCAATACAATCTATAATATTTTTACCCTTGATGAAAGAATTTTGTTGAGGGAATATGATTTTGGAAGCAAGAGGGTTGATTCTATCTGTAATTATTTTGGGAATAATTAAATATGAAGTTGGCTAATGCAAATGGTCTAAATTGGGTGATTTTGTTAGAACATATCTCTTTGGGAATGAGAGTGGTAAAGCTAGAATTGAATTTTGGAAAAATCCAACCATCAATGAAAAACTGTTGAACTACTTCTACAACTTCTTTCTTGACAATACCCTAACATTTTTGGTAAAAAAACTCTAGAGAATCCATCAGGACTAGGGGCACTTCTTGCATCCATACCAAAGACTGCATCATGAACTTATGCTTCAGAGGGAATAGAGGTTAACATCTCTTTTTCTGAATCAGAAATGAGAGATGGAATATTGCTACAAATAGAATCAATAGAGTCAACTCTATCACAAGGATTGTTTTTGTAGAGGTCAGAATAAAAGTTGAGAATCAAGTTGGACATGAGGTCATGGTCTGATATTTTGGAATTACCATCCATAATGTGGTGTACGGAAGACTTATCTCTCTTTATTTTGGCATAACTGTGAAAGAATGAAGTACATTTATCCCCTTCAGTGAGCCATTTAACAATGGCTTTTTCTTTCCAATAAGAATTACAAACCTGGATAGCAGCTTTCAAGACCATTTTAGCATTGGCCTCAATGTTGAATTTATGAGTATCAAGTCCCTATTCACTGATTGTCTCCCGAATTTCTTTAAGATTATTCCTATCCATATCAATATTAAATTAAACATGACCAAAAGCATTTTTATTCTTGAATTTGAGGTTTATTTTAACAGCTTTGAGTTTGTGGACAAGCTTAGACATATGGCAGCCAGATATATGAGAAGAATTCCAAGAGGCAGACGTCGCATTCATGAAATTTGAATGAGAGGTCCAAATAGTTTTGAATCTAAAAGGGGATGAGCCAATAGATGATTTAAGGCAAGTGAGGAGAAGAGTTGAATGACCAGATATAGATCTGAGCAAAACAACTACACAATAATTAGGCCAGTTATCAAACAAGTCTTTAGAACATAAAGTTCTATCAAGTATTTCCTCAACATGGTTAGATGCATAGTTTCCTCTAGCCCAAGTAAATAGAGAGACTTGGATATTAGGATGAATGAGATGACAAGTGTCAATAAAATCTTGAAATTCTGCACATGAAGCTCTCGAAGGAAGATTTCCACCTATCTTTTCATGAGTTCCAAGGATGCAATTGAAATACCCAGTGATCAATAAAGTAGAGGATATATGAACTATATCCTTAGCCATATTAAACCATAGAGGTCTTCTATCGGCAGTGGTTGTCATGGCATAAAAAAAGATAATGAGAGTAGATTCCAACAATCCAGGCAGAGATGGTGACATGTTGACCAGACTTAGAAACAATTGCAGTGATGGCCACATTAGAAGAATCTAATATCCATATATTAGGAGATATATTATCTCTAATATTTGTTAAAACAATACTCAGGTTTAAAAAAGACCAGAAAGAAGCAGAAATACAATCCAAATCAATCATAGGCTCAGCAATCCCAATTAAACTTGGATTGTGAGCCTTGTAGAGGTTAGAAAACTCATCTTGAGAGTTTGAGTTCCATAAGAATCTTATATTCCAAAAAATAATATTCATGAAAGAGTGTCAATACCACTTCTTAGGGTGGGGTATGGATCCCTTATTTGAATTTTGTTCTTGGACTTCTTGAGCCGTATTTTAGCTAACTTAGACAGTACAACAGTGAAATCATCTCCCTTAGGTTCCTTGCATAAAGAATTAAGAATTTTTAAGTCATAGATAATTGTATTATCTTCTTCAAACATCAAACTGTCCTGGATGAGGACTCCCTTCCTTGATTTTGCAGTGGATACTTCCATTCTTGGTGAATCAATCTGAGCATCACTTTTATTTTCAATGTCATCATATGTCTGAGGCAAGTCCAGTCTCTTAACATCCTCTGTGACTTTTGGAGCTTCTTGATCCAGAGATTGATCTATCTCCTGAGCATTCATTATTACTTCTTCTTCCTTTTTATCTTCAGTGTTTCTTGACTCCTCAATTATAGGCCGATGGTTTTGTTTAGTGCTAACTACTTCCTTCCTTTCTACATTGCTTCATGAATTCCCAATTATGCTCAATTGGTTATATTTATTACTTCCTTCTTCCTTATTGTCTTTTGTGTTTCTTGAATCCCCAATTGCTGACACTTGGTTTTTCTTCCTTTTTTTCTTACACCCTTGCATATAATGAAGTGAAATTCATTTATATGCTTTAAATTAACATTAAGCCAACAATCAAGAGGATGATGGCCAATTCCCCCACATTTAGAGCATAGCTGAGGGATGTCTTCATATTTTATCATTACTTCAGTTCCATGATTATCAATGACAACAAATTTTAGTAGAACCAACTTTAGATTAACTTCAATAAGGATTTTGTTACTCCATTAAACCTTAAAGGTATTCCCACACCTCTAGCTATTTCTATGAGGTCTTGAGGATGCCAAAATTCCTGCCCAAGTCTATAGATCTTAATCCATATCTGAGCATGAGACGATGGAGACACTATTTTTGGCTTGAAATTAGGGATTCAGTGTGTGAGTCTCATCGAGCCATATGGGAGGGAACAAGCACCAGAAGCCCAAATTCTACTTTTATCATCATCACTATCAAAATGGAAATCAAAATAACCCTTTCCAATAGGTGTCAATCTCTAATTCATATTCGGTTTACAGATTCTTTGAAGGCTGTTCTTGAGAGTTTAAAGAGATGGAAATGTTGAATTCTTTCCCAAAGTCAATTTCCCAATTAGATTTTTCTTGAAGTCTTTAAGTTGTTCTTGATACAGTACGTCAATAATTTGCACATATGATTTGTCACCATGAATTTATGGGGTTTAATAGAGATGGAAGTATTGGAATTAAAAATTTGTACGTAGGATTTCTCATTATCTTGGCTTGAAGGATCAATGGCGGATGTGGAATTAGGGATATTATCAATTTTAGCAATCGAAGTAGATTGTTCGTTCAACTTTTTGGGAAATGTAACATCAGTCTTGGATTCAATCATGGCATCAGAAAGGTTTGATCGTCGAACTTCTTTATTTTCATTTTCCAATTGTTGATTTTGAGGAAGATTATTATGAGGAGAATGAGAATTATTGTCCCGTGATGATACAATGGATGACACAAATTCGTGACAAAAGGAGAAAAAATCTAGAGAGGGATTGGACTCTCTCTCTCTAAATGCCATCATCTCCAATCCCCTAATACTCTACCAGCTAAAAACCTGTGGTGTTTCCTCCAACGACACCTTGACTATCCCCTTCTAAGTTAGTCTTATAAAATTTCCTCATAGCGGATCCAAAGTGCGTTCAAACTCTAAGGTAGAAACTAATCCCTTACGTAGGTGATAACTCACAATCTATCTAATTAAAATTAAAAGGACTTCGGACTATCGGTGACACCTCTACATAAACCTAATTCCCTCTAATATACTAACCTTAATACATAAACGAGTGTGCCAGACCTTCTCCCGAGACTATGCATAACTCACTAAGGCAAAACCCGACTTAAAAATATAATGTAAAATCCTACCCCCGGTAGTCGATATAAACGTAAAACATAGCTATACACACAAGATCACTAATAATACGATGATATCTCATCTAAAAGTCAACAAAGCGTCTAAAACAAAGTCAGCGAATCAAACTTCCCCATCTCTATAATCACATCATAAAGCATCCTACCCCTTGCCTGCTGGTGGCAACCACAAATACGTAAAGCTAAAAAAAATAGCCATATACCTCATAATCATAGTACACACATACTACTAATAAACAATGACAAACCCTTGATATCTACGCTAATCTCATGCGCGCGATCCATAAACGTACCCATAACCATTCCCTAGAGGTACATAAAAAGTTGGTTTCCACTAAGGCATCTAATAACTAGTTGACCTCACTCACCATGAGCATAACACGTAACTTTAAAGGAACTATCGAAATTGAGGCCCCACTATATATCCTGCTGACCCTACTTCTCTAATCCTCCTTGATAAAGTTGTCTCATTTTCCCTGCTCCCAGAGGTGTTGGCTCCATTGTCCATTATTCCTTTAGTCTTACTGGCCAAAACATATCGCATCATCTACTCTTAGAAACCTCTTAGGCTCAATATGAAACATGAATCTAGTATGATTTCATTCTCAGCACCCTTGTTGCAACAAGACATAAAATATAAAATGAATAAAACTATCCATACTATAAAATTATATAATAATTAAAATGAATAAATAAATAATTGTGAACCAAATAAACCCTACCACTACTAGAAATAACTGAGGCGTACCCAGATAGAAAGAAGCTAAGGTAGATAAATTAAATCCCATTGCATCCACATCTATTTCTTAAAACAGTATAAAAGTTTTAATCATGTTGTCCCTACTACTATTGCACACTTGGGGTTTTGAAAATTAAGAAACTAGATTTTCCAGCTGGTCAAGACTCGAAAAGATTTGAATATATTTTTCAAGTATTTAAGTGCTTTAAATAAAAGCACGCAATATATTATTTCCATAATTAATTCACCAATCACACTCAAATGATACTTATCCTCACCTCTCATCTACATTGCGCACCGAACACATTCATTTTATTTTCCTAATTACGCTACCCAGTCTAAGGAGTACAATAACCTCTATCAAGCCCACCCCACTAATAATAACCATTACATAAGTATATACTACCTTCACTAGGTATATATCCATAAACAATAGCATAGCGACACATGTGCTATAAGTAAATATACACACAACATAGTAACATAGATGCACATGTGCTATAAATAGATATACATGCAATACATACATATATATCACTTGATATGTCCGTATAACCACATCCCGTGGGTTGAGAACTCTCGAATACATCCCTTTGTGTGATATTAGGCTCCATGCATATCACGCATCACACCGAGTCATCAGGTAAGAATCTCACTAACGAATCCAAACGTAAATACAAACAATGGGGGCGGTGATAAGTATATGTTTGAGGGTTATAACCATACCATATCGCACCGAGAAGGTCTCCAAACCAACACTTATCCCCACAAATGGATAATGGTCATGCAATATTACTCTGACCTTGGGAACCAATCCAACACTTCCTAGTTAACGTCACGGTGGACTACCCACTACGCCCAACCTCCAAACAATAGTAGCACCGAGTAGGTATGTTCAAGAAAATACACATCAATCACACGTATGTCTCTCTCTCTCTCTATGTATATATATATATATACACACACATATACACACACACACACACACATATATATATATATATATACACACACATATACACACACACACACATGCATATATATATATATATATATATATATATATATATATATATATATATATATATATATATATATATATATATATATATATATTACTGACCATGTACGAAAATCTCGAACTCCGAATCGACTTCCCGATTATTCAATTAAGTGTTCAATCACTTCAATTCCCAGTTCGTCTCACCTGAACCCATCTAACCATTATCCTAACACATGTACGAAAGCTTAGAAATGTTCACTATTAGTCCCAATTTACCAGAAAGCCCAGACGTCCATTCCCAAGGTACTAATAGGTCAAAACAACATGAAATAGAAATCCGAGCAACGCAATAAACTAAACCAATTCGCATAGCAGACCTAACCAGTTCACTATACCGAACCAATTCGCTACCCCCAATGAATCGATTTGGTTTGTTGGCCTACTAGTTGTCTTCTTCCTAGGGTTTTCTCCTGTAAAACGCTCCAATAGAGACCCCAAGCCTCCCAAAACCTCAAATTGATTAATCCTATCAATATATTATCAGCCAAGAAATATTTAAGCGTTAAATTAAACCCTAATCCATCATCTAAACACAAGGATTTTTAATCATTCATTAATTCAAATAACTCAAAATTAATCAAACCTTGATATTTATTGATTTCTTTTTAATCAAAAACCCATAATTTTAGTCACAAAATTCTTACATATTCATCATCATTAAATATTGATTTTGATCAGAGGTTAAACATAAATTAAATCTCTTCATTTAATTTGCAAAGTTTAAATCTCTCAGTCTCATATTTGGTTCCTAATCAATTATGAATGTAAGTAACTACAGGATTTCCAATCTAAAGCAATTAAATACTTGTCATTTGGATATAAATTCGAATTCATGTTTTGTATGGAGTATTTGAATCCAGATATTATCTCTTCTCCTTTCTTCTCCATGTTCTTTTTTCCCTTCTTCTTTTTTATCATCTCTTGATCTATCCTTTAATTAAAATTGTGCAGATGTCAAAAGTGAGGTTGTCATCCACTCTGTAAACCTTATATACTCTATAATTAGACCTAATCCCATATTTAGATTAAACCCTAGGTTTACAAAGACCAATGTACCCCATACAGGACCTACTATGTCTAAAAACCCCTCGTAACCAAACTGTAACACCGGGGTACCTATTCTGTACTATTTCAACCAATTGTGGATCACTAGTGAACTCAAAAAGGTCATCCGAGTCACCCAACTAAAAATATACCAACATCTCATTAATCGATCCAGACACGTGTGTACAGTACACATCTCCCACAAACTATATAAATCAGTTGATGTAACTCTTTATTGACATAATATAATAAACCTCCGCCTTTCATTTGTAGATGACATATAATAAATCACATATCTATTTACTTATGACACGCAAGTAAATAATAATAGGATTAAATATTAATCCTTAACTTGCTAATTAATATTTATCAAAATCAACTTAATTTTCCCAATTAAATTAATAATTAAACGCGCACATGGAAATTAAATACTCATAAAAGTACGGGGTATTACAATTTGCCCCATAATAACAAAATTTCTCCCTTGAAATTCAAATGTAACTGCCACAAAGAGCTCTGGATGCTTTTCCCGCATGACATCCCCGCGCTCTAACATTGACTCGGCAACATTATGGTGTACCCATTATACACGCACTAATGCTACCACCATTGAATGAATCTTTTGCTCATTACGACCTAAAATGGCAATAATTCTCTCCTCATAAGAAATATCTTGCTGTAAGTCTATCTCCTCCAATGCTATGTGGCGATAAGACACATCCTCCCTGAGATACCTTCTCTGTGAAGACACATAAAACACGTCACAAATCTACTGTAAATGCTTCAGTAAGGTATACCTATATGCAAATTGACCTACCCTCTCAATAATAGGATAAGTCCCCAGATATATAATGACCAACTTCTCGTTCTTGTCAAATTGCATCACTCCCTTCATGGGAGATAATCTCTGTAACACCTGATCACCCATGTCAAACTCTAAAAATCTCTAATTCATAACAGCATAACTCTTATGTCAATCTCGAGCTACCCGAATGTGACTCGTGATCAAATTCTATTCATGCTCACATCTCCTGAATAAAGTCCAACTCAAGAAGATTATTATCCCCCACCTCTAACAAACAAAAGGGTGAACAATAAGTTCCACCATACAAAGCCTCAAAATGAGTCATGCTAATAGTAAATTTCTAATAGTTATTATACGCGAACTCTACCAAAAGTAAGTATTGCTCCCAACTACACTTAAAATATAGATACGCATCCTCAGAATCCTCTAAGATTTGATTCACCCTCTTCGCCTTCCCATTAGTATGTGGGTGATACATTGTGCTCAAACGCAACTGTATCCCCATCGCCTTTTTAAAATTCTTATCCAAATTTGAAAGAATGCTGAGCGACACCCTATACAATCTCATTCTCTCTGCAGTGAAAAGTTGTGCATACTGCCTCGTTATGTAATCCACCCGAATTGGAAAAAAATGAGATACCTTATTTAATCGATCCATAATAACCCAGATGGAATCATGACCCTTCTGTAATGTCGATAAACTTAAGTCCATCGATATACTCTCCTATTTACACACCAAAATATCTAACGGTTGAAAAATCCTGGTTGGTCTTTAATGATCAACCTTCACCATGTGACAAGTGGTGCACCTAGAGACAAACTTTTTTATGTCCAATTTCGTATCGGCGGCCTTCTCATATCCTAGTACATCTTATCCCCTTTGAAATGTATTGAGAATTGTGATCCTCATCATCTGGGCAATCAAGATCCCATCGAACTACAAGACACCCTCAGAACTGATTGAATAAGACTCTACTCTTCCTACAAATAACTATGCTATCCTCTCTTGGTAAGAAGGATCCCCTACCGTTGCCTTCACAACCCTCAAAATGATCTTGGGTGTGATAATCATCATTGCTATATAGGCTCATAATACCTCCTCCTCCTAATAAATCTTGTCCAACTTAACCTTTTATACTGTTGCTAACTACCCTTCCCACATACAGCTCAAGACATCTGTCACTACATTAACCTTTCATGCATGATAATGAATGTCAAACTGATAATCCTTAAGAAAATCAATCCACCTTGTTCGTGCCACCTGCGGTGCCGTTTGGGTGCCTCTGGGGTACCCGTCCCTCGGCATGTTTTCAAATCGAAGAGTGTCTATTTTCAAATTGGTTACTATCCTCAAACCAAGAGGCCTGTGGCTGAGGCAACCTCTACGAGTTATGTTGGATGCACACGAGGTCTTCGTGAAATGTACGGTGCCATTTGGCTACTGCTGGGGTTGGCATACCCCCACCCTCTCTCGTAGCACATTTCCAAGCCTAAGTGTACCTATTTTCAAATTAAGGTCCTATCCTCAAATCGGGAGTCCCACAACTTCATTTATTGATACAACATGTTACGTTTCATGAACACTAGATTTTCGTTCCCCCCCACAGTGCCATTTGGGTGCAACAATGGGTACCCGCTCCCCCGCAGCACATTTTCAAGCCCAATGTGCATATTTTTTAATTCATGTCCTATCTTCAAATTGGGCAACTTGTGACTATGTGGGTGGTTTCTACGTGTTACATTGGATATGCACGAGGTGTTTGTGCCACCCGGGGTGACATTTGGATGACGCCCCCCCCCCCCCCCCCCCCGTGGGACGTTTTCAAGCTTAAGTGTGTATGTCTTAAAAATTAGGTCCTATCCTCAAACTGGCACTCCCGAGCTACCCTAGAGGATGCTACGTGTTATAATAGCCACAAAAATGGTGTTCCTACCACCCACAGTGCCGCTTGAGTAACACTGGGGTCCCCTGCACATTTTTAATACTTAGTGTGCCTATTTTTTTAGGTCCTACCCTCAAAGTGAGAGTCCCGCGACTATGTGGAAGGTTTATATATGTTCCATTGGACACGCATTAGGTGTTTGTACCAACCGCAGTGCCATTTGGGTGCCGCTGAGGATGCCTACCCCCTGCAGCACGTTTTTAAGCCTAAGTGTGCTTGTTTTCGAATACAGGTTCTATACTCAAATCAAGAGTCCCTCAGCTGTACAAGAAGTTGTTACATGTTACGTTTGATGCTCATGAGTTTTTTGTGCCATCTGTGCTACCATTTGGGTGCCGCTGGCGGTGCCCGTCCCATTGCAGCAAGTTTTCAAGCCTAAATGTTATTGTTTTTGCATTCGGGTCCTATCCTCAAACCGCAAGCCCCGCGGTTGTGTAGCCGATTGATACATGTTATGTTAGATTCACATGAGGTTTTTGTGCCACCCATGGTTCCATTTGGGTTCCGTTGGGTGCGCCTGCCATCGCGGTACGATTTCAAGCCTGAGTGTGCCTGTTTCCAAATTCGGGGCCTATCCTCAAATCAGTAGTTTCGCGGCTCCATGGGTGGTTGATATGTATTAGGTTGGATGCGTATGAGGTGTTAGTTCCATCCTCGGTTCCTTTTGTGTGCCTCTAGGGTTGCCCCCTCTCCCCCGGGCACTTTTTAAGCATAAGTATGCCTGTTTTTGAATTAAAGTCCTATCCTCAAATCGAAAGTCCTGAGGCTCTGAGGCCTATTGCTACATATTATATTGGACACGAAGGAGGTGTTTGTGATACTTGAGAAGACGTTTTAGTACCGTTGGGGGTTCCCTCCCCACCTCGGTACATTTTAAAGCCTAAATGTGCCCGTTTTTAAATTCATATTGTATCCTCAAATTGGGAGTCCTGTGGCTACACGAGCAGTTGCTACATGTTACACTGGAAGCACATGAGATGTTAGTGCCACTCGTAGTTATGTTTGAGTGCCGTTGGGGGTGCCCACCCCCTGCGGCAAATTTCAAGCCTAAATGTGCTTATTTTCATATTCGGGTCCTATCCTCAAATCGGGAGTCTCGTGACTACGTGGGTGTCTACTACATGTTATGTTGGAGGTGCACAAGGTTTTCTTGAAACGTGTGGTTGCATTTGTGTGCCGCTAAGGTTTCCCCACTACCCCCGCAACACGTTTTCAATCCTAAGTGTACCTATTTTTGAATTGGGTCCTATCCTCAAATCGAGAGTACCATAGTTGCACGGCTTATTTCTCTGTCTTACGTTAGACGTGTACGAGGTGTTTGTGCCACCCGTGGTTCCGTTTGGCTGCCGTTAAGGTGCCTTCCCTTGGCTTATTTTCAAGACTATTTGCATATTTTTTAATTTGTGTCTTATCCTCAAACAAGGAATCCCATGGCTGCATGGACGACTACTACGTGTTACGCTGGATGCCCGTGCCACTCGCAAGGTCGTTTGAGAGCCGCTGGGGTGCCCCCTTGACACACATTTTCAAGCCTAAGTGTACATATTTTTGAATTTGGGTCCTATCTTCAAACTGGGAGTCCCGCGGCTATGTGTGAAGTTGCTACATGTTATGTTGGATGCACATGAGGTGTTTGTGACACCCACAGTGCCGTTTGGGTGTCGTTGGTGGTCTCCCCGGCATGTTTTTAGGCCTATATGTGCCTATTTTTGAATTTGGATCCTATCCTCAAATCGGGATCCCCACGGCTATGCATGTGGTTTCTACTTGTTATGTTTGATGTTCACGAGGTGTTCAAGCCACCCGTAATTCCATTTGGGTGATGTTGTGGTTTCCCGCCCCGGAGAAGCACATTTTCTATCCTAAGTGTGCCAATTTTTGAATTTAGGTCCTATATTCAAACCAGGAGTCCGACGGTAGCATGGACGATTGCTACATATAAAATTAGACATGAAAGAGGTGTTGGTTCCACCTGCAGTGTGTGTACCGCTGGGTGTGTCAACAACCCATTCGACACGTTTTCAAGCCTAAGTGTGCCTATTTTTTAATTCGATCCTATCCTCAAATCGAGAGTCCCTCGACTATGGGCGTAGTTGATACATGTTATGTTTGATGCGCACGAGTTGTTCGTACCACCCAAGGTACCATTTGGGTGCGTCTTGAAAATCTGTTACTAAAGCCGTTTAATAAAATTAAACTATTTAAGTAACTCCAAACAATTTTTTGAAGAAACTCTTTTCTTAAAAACCAAAACTATTTTGAACACAAGATGTGTTTTATAAAAGTATGTACGATATCTATTCAAGATTTGATTAAGAGGTTTATTAAACAGTTTAAACAAACATTAAACTCAGCACAACCAAGAATGAGATGAGAAGATGTAGGAAGACTAAGAACAAGATTTTTTACGTGGTAAAACCTCACCCAACCGAGGAAACATCCACGACTCCCTCTACGGAGTAAAACAAAATCCAATATAAACAAATTTTAACAGTTACAAACTATATATCAAACATGCATACAACTCAGACCTATATAAGTTTAGGAATGTACCATCTGGTGTCCTTAAAACTTCTCTGCAGTTCTGATTGTTGATGTTGTTCTCCCAGTTTGTTAACTCCCAATTTGTTCAAGCTCTTTAAGTCGACTCTTGTGCACAAGATCTTATTACCAACACTTTTCGTGTGGTAGAGTGAAAGTGTTTATGGAGGTGCTCTCTAACACATGCATGCACACACACACACACTTATTATGTACAATCGGTCCTAACAAATTACATATAAGTCTATATGCAGTGACTTTTCTTTTTCTCTCTTCTCACAAAACTAAACCTTTTTTACCTTTAAAGCAATCCCTGAATCCACGGCTATCTTGCTCAGAAGACGTATCAAGATCTTAATCAATCTCTGTTTTTGAAAAGATTTTTGAGATTGAAAACCACCAAGTGCGATTCCAAACTAGGTCAAAGGTCTTGTTTCAAGAGAACTAGAAACAGAAAACACTATTGTTGATTTCAAAGTTAAAAACAAACTTTTTAGAAAAGAATCAACAATATATTTCTCAAGCTGAAAAATAATAATGCAAACTAAGTGTAATACACCATGAAAAACTCAGATTTAAAATCTCTATATAAAAGAAAAATATATCTAAGAAAATGATTAAGTTGGAAACAAGATCTCAAGAACGAAGAGGTTACAACAACAAACCAACTCTCAAAACACTCAAACACTCAAGGTTGTGTTTGGGAAAGTACAAGGGTTTAAAGATTTATATTTGGATTGAACTGTTTGGACGATTTAGGGTTAGAGTTAGGTTTACTAAATCTTTCTTTCTCTTCTGGTTTCTCTCTTGCTCTCTCTTCTAGTTTCTCTCTTTCTCTATCTTTTCTCTCTTCTCTCTCTACTCTCTTTTTTTCTCTCAAAGGACGAAATGGCAAAAGTCTTCTAATGCTGAGAGTAGGAGCCTTTTTATAGGAGGCTGAGAAGGTTCGAGAATGAGGATTGAAATCAAGGGACCAGATTGAGTCAAGATGGATTGACTCTAATCCAAGGGCTCATGATATGCGGTGGTTTAAAATTCTCCTGATTGGTCCAAACAGGGTTCACAGGGATAATGAAAGGGCGCATGCAGATCGTTGATAAAAACGATCCAAGGGTTGAAAATAGGCGTTGGTTTACACTATGTGAAGAAACACAATTACAACCAATCAGAGGGCAACAGGTGTTGGACAATAAGATTGGATAAAACACGAGTCTGAAAATAATTACAATGAACACCCTGAAGTCTCTGCCGCTTTCGGATTCTACCCAAGGCAACTTTTAGTCAATTAAACCAACAATATGAAATAGCAGATTGACCCCACAAACTTTTAAAACCAAGTTTTAATTTATTAAAACCTTATTTTAAAATGTTTATAAAATCCCAAAAAATATTTAAAAAACAATATTAGGGATTTAAACACACTCAACATATATACACACATTAATATGCAATATGACATGTATATGGTCCATTCTACTGTGTGTGAGCATTGGTAATGAGGTCTAGATCACTTCAATCAATGATGAAATATAAGTGCAAGCTCTGAGGTTCTTTAGATTCTAGGTTAGACATAATTTTGTCACTATTTCCAAACTAGATGAATACTTATACAATATAGACTCAAGTGAGTCAAGAGTATAAGGTGGTTCAATCTCCCCCTTTGGAAATATGAGACAAAATCTCCTTTGAGTCATCTAGAACTCGTAGGGCAACAAAAGAAAGGAAACCTATTCCTACAAAAATCTATCTACCCAAATCCTAAAAAGCAAAAGTACATAACTCAACTATTTACAATTGAATACCCTATTATAACTGTACAAAAACCTGCAATGAAGTACTAAGATCAAGTTGTTTAGCATATGTACAGAATCATTAGAGACTCAAATTTCTCCCCCATTTTGTCTCAAATAGACAAAGGGAAAAAATAAAGAGATAAAAGATATTAATCAGCACACACCATACCAATAGATTTACGTAAAGAAATAAATCGATTATAATCTAATGGTTTAGTAAACATGTCTGCAAGTTGAAAATCAGTAGGAAGATAATTTATTTCTAATTCCTTAGTTTCAACTAATTCGCGTATAATGTGATGTCTTATTTTTATGTGCTTTGTTCACGAGTGTTGAACAGGGTTTTTAGAATATTGATCGCACTTTGATTATCACAATAGAGATGCAATTGGTTTTTTTGAATACCATAATCACTCAGCATTTGTTTAAGCCATAGTAATTGAGCACAACAGCTGCCAGCGGCTATGTATTCAGATTCAGCTGTTGAGAGTGATGTGCAGTTTTGTTTCTTACTACTCCATCCTACCAAGTTATTACCTATATAATAACAGGCTCCTGATGTGCTTTTACTATCATCAGTACACCCAGCCCAGTCAGCATCAGTGTACCCAATTATAGTGCTTGGTGTGTCATTAGTGTACCAAAGTCCTAGATTCAGAGTGCCTCTTACATATTTAATGATTCGTTTAACAAAATTCGGATGTCTCTCTTCAGGGTTATTTTGATATCGAGCACAAATACACACAGCATACATAATATTAGGACGCGAGGAAGTAAGGTATAGTAAGGTTCCTATCACACTACGATATAGTGTAGGATCTATGGGATTTTCAATTTCGTCTTTAGAAAGTTTTACCTTAGTACTCATCGGTGTTTTAGCATTTTTAGCACTCTCAAGGCCAAATTTCTTTACTATCTCTAAAGCATAGTGAGAAACAAACAATCCTTCTGAATTTGGTTTGACTTGAAGACCTAAGAAAAATTACAACTCCCACATAAGAGACATTTGAAACTCCTTATGCATTTTTTCAGAGAAGGATTTTACTTCTGAGGGAGAAGTTGATCCAAATATAATATCGTCAACATAAACTTGAGCAATAATGATGTGTTTGTCAAAATGTTTGACAAAAAGGGTTTGATCATTTCCACCTCTTTTGAAACCTTTATCTAAGAGAAAACTGGAAAGACGCTCGTACCAAGATCTAGGTGCTTGTTTAAGCCCATACAAAGCCTTTTTAAGACGAAATACATGATTTGGATATTGAGGGTCAATGAATCCTTTAGGTTGTTTTACATAGGTCTCCTCAGTCAATATTCCATTAAGGTTGGAGATTTGACATCCATTTGGTAGAGTGTAAAATGAAAGTGGCAAGCTATAGAAAAGAGAAGATGAACAGATTCTAAACGAGTAACAGGAGCAAAGGTCTCGTTAAAATCTATTCCTTCAATTTGAGAATATCCTTGAGAAACTAATCTAGCTTTGTTTCTAATGATTATCCCACTTTCATCAGACTTATTTTTAAAAATCCAACGTGTGCCAATAATCTTTTTGTGATTAGTCCTAGGTACAAGATGCCAAACATCATGAATGAGAAATTGAAGAAGTTCTTCCTGCATAGCAGAAATCCAGTGAGAGTCATTCAATGCCTCATTTACATTCTTTGGCTCCACTAGGGAAACAAAATATGCATAATGTGCATAATTTCTTAGTTGAGATCTTGTACGTACTGGCTCACTAGGGTTACCAACTACGTTATTTATGGGATGATCTTTAGAGACCCAGTTAGGTACTTCAGGTATCTCAATTGGTAATGAATCATCTATTTCAGGAGAGTCATTTTCTAAAATATTTGTAGGCTCTTATATAATAGTTGATTCACCAGTCTTGTTCTCTACAGTAGTGTCACTCACAATTACATTTATGGATTCCATCAAGGTTTTAGTGCGAAGATTGTACACTCGATAGGCTCTATTATTAGGCGAGTATCCTAAAAATATAGCTTTATCTCCCCGGCTCTCAAATTTGGACAAGTGTTCCCTATCTTTGCATACATAGCAAGTACTACCAAAGGTTCTGAGGTACCTAAGATTAGGCTTTTTCTTATACCAAAGTTCGTAAGGGGTTTGTTTGGAATTCTTTCTAAGATAGACCCTATCTATGATGTGACATGCAGTACGAATGGATTCTACCCAAAAATACTTAGGCAAATTATTGGCATGTAACATAACATGTGCCATCTCTTGAAGTGTACGATTCTTTCTCTTGGCTATCCCATTTTGTTGAGGAGTCTTAGGACCACTAAACTCATGTTTGTAACCATTATAGTCACAATACTCTATTATACCATTGTCTTTGAACTCTCCACCTCTATCACTACGGATTCTATTTACTTAAGTGTCCTTTTCATTTTCAATCCGAAGAAGAATTTTTAAGAAAGTTTGAAAAGTGTCAGACTTTTGTTTTAAAAAGTCTACCCAAGTAAATCTGGTGAAGTCATCTACCATAACAAGAATATAAATGTGTCCACATAGACTAAAAGTTTGGGAAGGACCCATTAGGTCCATATGGATGAGCTCCAAGGGATTAGAGGTAAGAACATCATTAACTTTCTTATGTGGTGCCTTAACAATTTTACCTTCCTAACAGGAACCACAGAAAATGTTAGGAATGGGTTTGATTTTAGGAACTCCTCTAACTACTTCTTGAGAGGTCAGTCTACTAAGATTATCGAAATTTAAGTGACCCATTCTGTTATTCCATATCTCGTTGTCATCCATTCTGGCAACATTACAGTTTTCAAAATTATTCATGACAGTATAACAATTGTCAGGAGTTCTGAATCCTGTAATTATGCATTCACCTTTTTCATTTAAAATTTTGCAATTTTTCTTTGAAAAGGTAACAGTATGATCTGAGTCACAAAATTGCGAGACACTAAGTATATTGGCCTTAAGATCTTTAACTAGAAGAACATTTTCAAGAACAGGAAGTCCATCTTCTTGGAGAGTGAAATACCCTGTATTTTTGTGATATTTAATTTGGGGATTAATTATATTAAATGCGTATTAATTGGAAATTAATCCGGATTAAAATACTAGCAAGACGCGAGTTGGTATTTAAATATAATGTGCATATATGATTATATATGAATACTGAATTATGAAATTCGTCGTGAGATTGAAATACGGCAATTTGGAAATTTTGTTGAGATGCGTGTGACAGTCGCGTCAGGAATATAATTATTTTATTAAAAAGCGAATTTTATTTCTATTAGTCGTATGGTCATTTTGAGTGTACCAACGCGTCCGGAAGGGTCGAAATAGTCAGAAAATACTAGCCGGGGGTTTGGTTTGGGTCCCGGGGCATTTTTAGGCCACACCGACAACGTATAAGGGTAGTTTGGTAATTTTGGATTTTTGGGAATTAAAACCCACGAAAATTTGGAATTAATATCTGATTTGGACTTTACCCACTAAACCCACTAATAACCAAATAGGCTACGGGGGTTATTAGAAATTGTTCTAAAAGAATTCCTAAGGCAAACCCTAGCCACCATTGTCACTTTGGAGAAGAAAGCTTGTAGAGAAAGAAGAGAGGAGATTTCGAGAGAGAGAGAGAGAGAGAACCATTCATCAGATCGACATCAAAATCAGAGATTTACATAAGGCAAGTGGTTTAATTCCGTTTATTACAAAGAATGTTTCTTCCATGCGTAGGAGATTGACAGAATTTCATTGTTCTTGGAGAAAGATAAAAACCCATTGAATGGAATGTAGAGATTTATAATTTTATGAGGAGATTGCATGTAGAACAATGTTAGGATGATTAGTCAGTGAAAAATACATCTTTTATACCATAAAAACGGATTTATTTATGCCTATGGATGAATTTAATTTCTAGGATTCATGTTCTTGAGATTGGGGAAGAAGATGTGGAGATTTAATATTTGAATGGGATTTAGGATGAATTAATCCCACAAAATACGTTAATATATGACCTAAGTATATTTAGGATTGATTAGAACCCATGTACAATTGTTGGTTTGATTGTGTAGAGGAGATTAGAGGTGAAGAAAAGTTGGAAAAACGAGTTATGGAAAATCTGGGCTCGAATCTGGCCACTCGTTAGAAGACCTGCCCAGGTCGTTCGAACGAGCTTCTAACGAGTTGACAGTTTGAATTCTAACGAGCGAGATCTCGTTAGAAGGCCCAGTTCGTTCGAATGAACTCTCGTTCGAACAGCCTCGTTCGAACGAGACTTCTAACGAGTTGACAGTTTAGGCTTTTTAGCCTGTTTTGATTTCGCGTGTCCCGTAACCTTATTTAATGGTAGAGATAACCTTCCCTTGATGATAAATTGATATAGTAGGGACATTTGAGATATATAGAGGAGTAAAACCTAGAAGTGTGATTCGAACCAAATGGAAATTATGGATTAGGACGTGAGTGTCTATTACAACGTGAGAACAATTAATGGCTTGTATAATTGTATCAACCGGGATTATGTAAATTGTGTAACATTATACGTAGGTACGAGAATGAGAAGTGTACCACATATAAATTATGGTGATTACTAAGATGTGTGCTTACTTAGTATATTTATTGATTTTATGTGTATGACATACCTACCATACTTGCTATCACGGGAGGTTTACGTTCGCTTAGGGCCCCCTAATCCTTGTGTTGCCCGGATTTAGACTGGTACCTCGATGAACATAGGTCAGAGAAGGATTTATTGGGATGTTAATAAGTCTGCTGATCGTGGGAGCGCAGGTATGTGCATGACCCATGTGATGTGACTGTGTTCGCCTCCATTGTTTGTGATTGTTGTTATCTGAGAACGATTCCTGAGAGATTCGGAATGCGTGATCCTTATGTACGTGATGTACCGGGATGGATAGCAGAGTATGTGTGCACCACAGCTTAGTCTCGGGGTGCTTGTATTGTATATTTATGACGTGAATAATATACACTTAATTATTGGGAACTTTCATGTTGTTATTGTGAATATAATTATGGTAATGTTTTGAGAAAACATAACGGGTTAACCGATAGTGAATTGTATTACTAATAGAGAATCGGAGTTTAAGTAAAGCCCTCTATATAATTGGTAACGCTAGAATGTAATATGGGAATCGAGTAGTAAGGGGTAGAATTTATTACGGTTTGGTTAGATATGTATGTCATTTAGATGGGTACGGTACGTTAGGAGTGCACATGTAGTCGAGAGGTGAGAATTTCATGTGAGTGCACGTCCTAATATGTATTTTGCATTTAATGTTTTAATGTTATTAAAGAACTTGTTGTTTTTAAAATGATTTCCACTTTCGGGCTCTGACCCATTTGCGTTCAAATCTATTTTTGTAAAAACCATTTTAGGTGCCCAGCCACAAGGACACCATGCTTAGGATCCTCATTCAGGGACGAGCTGTAGCTGTTTGTGGAAGTTACAGGACTTTGCTTGTAGACGCTTCATCTATCTTGACTCTATATTCAGATTTATCAGTTGTAGGGCATCTTGCCCATTTCTTTTAGAAACATTTCATTTATTTCAGTTATTCAGACTTCTGGCATGTAATTAATTCAGGATTCAGACTTGTCATATTATTTTCAGTTGCGGGATTGTTGTGAGGAGTTTTCCTACGGACTCTTATTATTATTTGTTGGTTATTTAATTACTTCGTTATGGTGAATGGATTATGTTGTTATGCTATCATTATTCCTTTTATTGCATGTTAATCAGACTTAATTTAAAATTTGGCAACTTACTTTTTAAATACTAGGTGGTTAGTAATCATTAAAATGTTTTCGACAGTGATGCTATTAACTGGACCAACTTGGCATGTTGTATTAATTTAATAAAGTAGTAGCTACCCGATATTTAATTAGTCGGGGTGTCACAGGTGGTATCAGAGCATCAGGTTCTAGTGTCCTTTAGGATCTGTACGGCTTATTATGTTTTCGCTGAGCTTTCTTTGATGTAGAGCCCTATATTTTAGGACTGTTGTATTCTCTTGTATATGCTACGTTCTTCAGCTATTTTGAGTTTATAACTGCGAATTTATAGACTTTATTCTTGTTTCAGAATGCCTCCACGATGTGCACAAAGGATTCCTAGGGATGCAACTCCGAAACCATAGCCCGCACCAGTTCAGGGCACGATGAATGCCGCTGAGGTTGCAGCCATTGTAGCCCAGGCGTTAAATGCCGCACTAGTTGTAGTTCAGCAGGCACCACCTGAGGCCCCGATAGCCGCGCCAGTTCAGGCACATGCATTCATGTCTTCTTGGGAACGTGTACGTGATGCTTTTCAGAAAGCACAACCTCCGGAGTTCGCAGGTAGCTCCGATGTGGTGGTTTCGAGTCAGTGGAGGAAGGACATTCAGCGGCACCTGAGGATGTATGAGTGCATCGATGTCCAAAAGCAGATACTAGCTACATTTAAGCTAGTGGGGTCTGCACTGCCGTGGTGGGAGTCCATTACCACCGTGGAGGAGAGAGATACTCTCACTATTCAGGAGTTTTGGGTGCGGTTCGACCGCAAATATTTTTCGTAAGCTTTTCACACGGAGATGAGAAGGAAGTTGATGACCCTCAAGCAGGAGGCTAAGACTGTGGCCGAGTATGAGGCCGAATTCACTAATCTTCTAAATATTGTTCCGGATGAAATACCGACTGAGGAAAAGAAGATACAGAAATTTACAGACGGGTTGACTTGGAGGATCCGTCAGCATCTGTTGGGGAACCTATCGTTGGCCACTTACTCTGATGTGGTTAACGCTGCATTGCTCCATTTCCAGGATCACCGCTTCCACATGGCTGAGGGCAAGCGATCGGGAGAGTCCAGCCATCAGGGCAGGACTGGAGGGAATGGTGCCAGTGGGGCATAATCTGTTCAGGGGCAGACACAGGGCGACCAGGGTTCCCAGCAGGGGGATAACAAGAGGTTCAGGTCGGGAAATTTTAGGCAAGGACAGGGAGGTTTTCGGAAGGGCCATCAGGGTCCGAACGGCCATCAGAACCAGCAGGGTCAGAATGGTCAACAGTAGTTTCAACAGGGCCAGCAGGGCCAGTGGAGGACCGGTAACGGCCACCAGGGCCGGGGGCAGTAGGGACAGAGAGGGGAGAACTTCCCGGGGAAGTTTTTCGTTTGTGGCAAGACTGTCCATAAATTCCAGGACTGTCCTGATAGGGGTCGGGCCCCGCAACAGCAGCAGGGTGCTCGACATGAGCCACAGAGGCCACTTTTTCCACCTGCTCTCCCAGCTCCAGCCCAGGTGCCAGCACTACCAGCCATTCCAACAGTTCCTGTGCAGCAGGGGCAGTTACAGTATGGACGTGTCTATAACGTCCACCAGGCAGTAGCTCCACAGGCACCACCCGCGATTGAGGGTATGTTTCCTATCCATGGTACTATGGGTCGGGTTTTGTTTGATACGGGGGCAATGCATTGTTTTATAGCTACACATTTTGTGAAATCCTTAGGGTTGTTAGCCACAGCAGAGAGCACAGTGACGTGTGTAGACTCACCATTGGGGAGTGGGTCACTTATTTTCTTTATATGCCGGGGAGTGGAGGTAGAGATTGGTAGTTTGGTATTACCTGCAGACATGTTGGTATTAGATATGCATGTGCACGATGTGATTATCGGTATGGATTGGCTCGCAGATTATAGAGCCATGATTGATTGCTTCGGTGGGAGCATTGTTTTTGCCATTCCGGGGCAAGAGATGTTTGTAGTGGCGATGCCTCGCCCAGAGGGAGGCTCGACCGCTCATTTCTATTACATAGAGGAGGATACCTCTAAGGAGGTTTTGATTCCTTTAGATTCGATCCCAGTTATCAGAGAGTATTCCGATGTGTTTCAGGAGATACCAGGCCTACCCCCCAGTCGAGAGATAGACTTTGTCATAGACTTATTGCCAGATACGAGACTTATAGCACGTGCACCGTACCGTATGGCTCCGGCAGAGATGCGAGAGCTACGAGATCAGATTGAGCAGTTGTTGGGTCAGGGGTTTATACGGAGGAGTACTTCGTCGTGCGGTTGCCCCTGTGTTGTTCGTGAAGAAGAGAGATGGTTCACTGAGATTGTGTGTGGATTACCGAGAGTTGAATAAGGTCACGATACGGAATAAATATCCGTTGCCTCAAATCGATGACTTATTCGACCAGTTGAGAGGAGCTTCTTTCTTCTCAAAGATTGATTTGAGATCGGGATACCATCAGTTGCGTATCAGGGATGAGGATGTCTCAAAGACTGCGTTCTTAACGAGATATGGTTCTTACGAGTTTCGGGTTATGCCTTTTGGTTTGACCAATGCTCCAGCCGTGTTTATGGACTTGATGAATAGGGTGTTCAGAGATTTCCTTGATCAGTTCGTCATTGTCTTCATCGATGATATTCTGGTTTACTCCCACACTGAGGAGGAGCACGCAGAGCATTTGAGGCAGGTTTTGCAGACGCTACATCAGAACGAGTTGTATGAAAAATATGAGAAGTGCGAGTTTTGGCTAAAGGAGGTCCGGTTTTTAGGGAACATTATTTCCGACCGGGGGATATCTGTTGATCCGGGAAATGTATCCGCGGTGAGGGAGTGGGGACAACCCACGACACCGACAGAGATCTGTAGTTTCTTGGGCTTAGCAGGATACTACAGGAGGTTCATTCGGGGATTTTCGAAGATAGCGGGCCCTTTGACACATCTGACTCGTAAGGGTGTGCCATTCATCTGGAGTGATGCCTGTCAGTTGGCATTCAATGAATTGAAGGATAAGTTGACCTCAGCACCTGTGCTAGCATTGCCGAGACCGGGAGTTGAGTATCTAATCTACACCGATGCGTCCTTGCAAGGACTTGGAGGTGTATTAAAGCAGGAGAGTCAGGCCATTGCTTATGCATCCCGTAAGCTAAAGCCTCACGAGAATAATTACCCCACTCATGACTTGGAGTTGGCGGCATTTGTATTTGCCCTTCGTATTTGGAGGCATTACCTTTTGGGGGAAAAGTTTCGATTGTTCATGGACCACAAGTCCCTACAGTACCTATTCACGCAGAAGGAGTTGAATATGAGGCAGCGAAGGTGGCTTGAGTTTGTGAAGGACTATCAGTTTGATATCCAGTATCACCCAGGGAAGGCTAACGTGGTAGCAGACGCGTTGAGCCGTAGGCCAGTAGATGAGGTGGCAGGGGTGTGGAAGGCCAAATGGAAGGAGTTGGGACACCAGGATGCAGTGGCCCGATCGTTCATGTCTGTGATAACCGTTACACCACAGATTGTCACGAAGGTAGTAAGGGCACAGGCAAATGACTCGTTCTGTCAGGAGCAGATAGTTCGATTATTAGTAGAGGGAGCCGAGTCCTATACCGTTAGCTCATACGGGGGATTATGCTTCAATGGTAGATTGGTAGTTTCGGTAGGGGAGGAATTGCGACACGAGGTGATGGCAGAGTCGCACGGCTCACGGTTCGCGGTACATCCTGGTGGGGACAAAATGTACCAAGACATGAGACGACAGTATTGGTGGAGTGGGATGAAGAGAGATATTACCGTGTTTGTTTCTAAATGCTCCACTTGTCATCTAGTAAAAGTGGATCATCAGAGACTGGCAGGACTTCTACAGCTATTGGAGGTCCCGATGTGGATGTGGGAGAGCATCTCCATGGACTTTATCACGGGGTTGCCTACGTCACAAAGAGGTCACAGAGAGGTCACGACTCCATTTGGGTAATTGTGGACAGGTTGACCAAAGTCGCTCATTTTCTACCCGTAAGGACAGACTACACTACGGGACAGTATGCCCAGCTCTTTATTGCAGAGATAGTGAGACTTCACGGTGTGCCCCTAAATATCGTGTCTGACCGAGACAAGATATTTGTTTCACGGTTTTGGGAAAGTTTTCAGGAGGCCATGGGCATAGAATTGCGGTTGAGTACGGCATATCACCCGCAGACTGATGGGCAAACCGAGCATACAAACCAGATGTTGGATGACATGTTGCGTATGTGTATCATTGATTTCAAAGGTGGATGGGAGCAGTATCTTCCACTGATGTAGTTTTCTTACAATAACTCCTACCAGTTCACTATTGGCATGGCTCCATTTGAGGCGTTGTACGGTAGACCTTGTCGTTCCCCAGCATGTTGGTTAGAGGTGGGGGACAACAAACTACTTGGGCCGAAAGTAATTCAGGATACTTCGGCGAGGATAGAATTGATTCGGAGTCGCATTCGGGTAGCTCAGAATCGGCAGAAGAGCTATGCTGATGCGAAGAGGTTCTTCAGAGAGTTCCAAGTGGGGGGCCAGGTTTTGCTCAGAGTATCTCCTATGAAGGGGATTATTCGTTTCGGGAAGAAAGGGAAGTTGGCACCGAGATATGTGGGACCATTTCCTATTATTGAGCGGATTAGAGCGGTTGCGTATAGGCTTGGGTTACCGGAACATTTGCATCGGATTCACGAAGTGTTTCATATTTCCTCGCTAAGGAAATATCTTAGAGATGATTTGGATCATTCTCACATTGCCTTGGAGGACATCGATCTCCAGCCTGATAGCTCCTACGAGGAGGGGCCGATTGCTATTTTGGACCGAAGTGAGCGGAAGCTGCGGTCAAAGATAGTTCTGTTAGTGCTTGTTCAGTGGCGACATCATAATGTCGAGGAGTCCACATGGGAGCACGAGGATGAGATGCGCGAACGTTATCCAGAGTTGTTCTTACCAGGTACTTTCTAGTTCCGAATTTGGGGACAAAATTCAGTTATTAAGGGGGAAGTATGAAATACCCCGTATTTTTGTGATATTTATTTTGGGGATTAATTATATTAAATCCGTATTAATTGTAAATTAATCCGGATTAAAATACTAGCAAGACACGAGTTGGTATTTGATTATAATGTGCATATATGATTATATATGAATACTGAATTATAAAATTTGTCGTGAGATTGAAATACGGCAATTTGGAAATTTTGTTGAGATGCGTGTGACAGTCGCGTCAGGAATATAATTATTTTATTAAAAAGTGAATTTTATTTCTATTAACCGTATGGTCGTTTTGAGTGCGCCAACTCGTCCGGAAGGGTTGAAATAGTCAGAAAATACTAGCCGGGGGTTTGGTTTGGGTCCCGGGGCATTTTTAGGCCACACCGGCAACGTATAAGGGTAGTTTGGTAATTTTGGATTTTTGTCAATTAAAACCCACGAAAATTTGGAATTAATATCTGATTTGCACTTTACCCACTAAACCCACTAATAACCAAATAGGCTACGGGGGTTATTAGAAATTGTTCCAAAAGAATTCCTAAGGCAAACCCTAGCCACCATTGTCACTTTGGAGAAGAAAGCTTGTAGAGAAAGAAGAGAGGAGAATTCTGCAGAGAGAGAGAGAGAACCATTCATCAGATCGACATCAAAATCAAAGATTTACATAAGTCAAGTGGTTTAATTCCGTTTATTACAAAGAATGTTTCTTCCATGCGTAGGAGATTGACAAAATTTCATTGTTCTTGGAGAAAGATAAAAACCCATTGAATGGAATGTAGAGATTTATAATTTTACGAGGAGATTGCATGTAGAACAATGTTAGGATGATTAGTCAGTGAAAAATACATCTTTTATACCATAAAAATGGATTTATTTATGCCTATGGATGAATTTAATTTCTAGGATTCATGTTCTTGAGATTGGGGAAGAAGATGTGGAGATTTAATATTTGAATGGGATTTAGGATGAATTAATCCCACAAAATACGTTAATATATGACCTAAGTATATTTAGGATTGATTAGAACCCATGTACAATTGTTGGTTTGATTGTGTAGAGGAGATTAGAAGTGAAGAAAAGTTGGAAAAACGAGTTAAGGAAAATCTGGGCTCGAATCTGGCCACTCGTTAGAAGACCTGCCCAGGTCGTTCGAACGAGCTTCTAACGAGTTGACAGTTTGAATTCTAACGAGAGGGATGTTCGTTCGATGACATTCGTTCGAACGAGATCTCGTTAGAAGGCCCAGTTCGTTCGAACGAACTCTCGTTCGAACAGCCTCGTTCGAACGAGACTTCTAACGAGTTGACAGTTTAGGCTTTTTAGCCTGTTTTGATTTCGCGTGTCCCGTAACCTTATTTAATTGTAGAGATAACCTTCCCTTGATGATAAATTGATATATTAGGGACATTTAAGATATATAGAGGAGTAAAACCTAGAAGTGTGATTCGAACCAAATGGAAATTATGGATTAGGACGTGAGTGTCTATTACAACGTGAGAACAATTAATGGCTTGTATAATTGTATCAACCGGGATTATGTAAATTGTGTAACATTATACGTAGGTACGAGAATGAGAAGTGTACCACATATAAATTATGGTGATTACTAAGATGTGTGCTTACTTAGTATATGTATTGATTTGATGTGTATGACATACCTACCATACTTGCTATCACGGGAGGTTTACGTTCGCTTAGGGCCCTCTAATCCTTGTGTTGACCGGATTTAGACTGGTACCTCAATGAACATAGGTCATTGAAGGACTTATTGGGATGTTAATAAGTGTTCTGATCGTGGGAGCGCAGGTATGTGCGTGACCCATGTGATGTGACTGTGTTCGCCTCCATTGTTTGTGATTGTTGTTATCTGAGAACGATTCCTGAGAGATTCAGAATGCGTGATCCTTATGTACGTGATGTACCGGGATGGATAGTAGAGTATGTGTGCACCGCAGCTTAGTCTCGGGGTGCTTGTATTGTATATTTATGACGTGAATAATATACACTTAATTATTGGGAACTTTCATGTTGTTATTGTGAATATAATTATGGTAATGTTTTGAGAAAACATAACGGGTTAACCGATAGTGAATTGTATTACTAATAAAGAATTTGAGTTTAAGTAAAGCCCTCAATATAATTGGTAACGCTAGAATGTAATATGGGAATCGAGTAGTAAGGGGTAGAATTTATTACGGTTTGGTTAGATATGTATGTCATTTAGATGGGTACGGTACGTTAGGAGTGCACATGTAGTCGAGAGGTGAGAATTTCATGTGAGTGCACGTCCTAATATGTATTTTGCATTTAATGTTTTAATGTTATTAAAACACTTGTTATTTTTAAAATGATTTCCACTTTCGGGCTCTGACCCATTTGCGTTCAAATCTATTTTTGTAAAAACCATTTTAGTTGCCCAGCCACAAGGACACCATGCTTAGGATCCTCATTCAGGGACGAGCTGTAGCTGTTTGTGGAAGTTACAGGACTTTGCTTGTAGACGCTTCATCTATCTTGACTCTATATTCAGATTTTTCAGTTGTAAGGCATCTCGCCCATTTCTTTTAGAAACATTTCATTTATTTCAGTTATTCAGACTTCTGGCATGTAATTAATTCAGGATTCAGACTTGTCATATTATTTTCAGTTGCGGGATTATTGTGAGGAGTTTTCCTCCGGACTCTTATTATTATTTGTTGGTTATTTCATTACTTCGTTATGGTGAATGGATTATGTTGTTATGCTATCATTATTCCTTTTATTGCATGTTAATCAGACTTAATTTAAAATTTGGCAACTTACTTTTTAAATACTAGGTGGTTAGTAATCATTAAAATGTTTTCGACAGTGATGCTATTAACTGGACCAACTTGGCATGTTATATTAATTTAATAAAGGAGTAGCTACCCGGTATTTAATTAGTCGGGGTGTCACAGAGAGTTCCTTTGCCTATGATTTGAGATGATACTCCATCACCAAAAATAACTTTTCCACTAGCGAAGTTGGTTTTGTTCAAAAGTTTAGTATCATCCCCAATCATGTGCATAGAACATCCTGAGTCTAAATACCAACCAGATGATGTGTGCTCGGCTTTTAAGGCAATAATAACTATATTACACTTCATCTGAGGTAATAGACCTTCTTTTCTAACCCAAATTGCTCTTGTTTTCATTTTGCGCTTATTAGCTCTCAATTGATAAAATTTGCGAGCATTGGTTTTTTGTTGAAAAATATTTTGCGCATGATTTTGAATTTTATGAAAGACATGAGCATTTGGTTTAGGAAAGTGCTTAGGAATCCTTTGAGTAAATGTTCTTTTAGGTTTGGTCTTTCTCTTTCTATAATTAGAGTTTTTGTCAGGTTGTCTAGGAAGTACATAATTGTTGTGGGTCCTCCTAAAATAGTTAAATTTCTGATAGGTATGAGGATAACAAACAGGTTTAACAAGTCTCCTAGCATATCAACTATCGAAAGAGTGACCGTATATATCACAGTAAGATCAATAAAGATTTCTCAAGATTGGGGTCTCCATAGGAAAGTCTCTAAACAACGGTTTTGAGGAATTTTGAGGTTGGACTCTATTCCTAGGTAGGACAGTCTTGAATGCGGACTCACTCTTCCTAATAGGGGGCATACGTATTTAGCCTTAGGTGAACTTTCATGTTTAGAGTAACTTGATTCCCCAATGTTAAAATTTTGATGTTTTGAATCAAACTCAGTTTTTAGGGAATGGAAATATGGGCAAGTTTCAATAGGTCTTTTACCTCCTGACACAAACTTGATAGTTTCAAAAGGTTTTGTTTGTGTCTTCAAATTGGGGCAAAATCCTATTCCAGTTCGATCATCAGAATTGGTTTTTGATTCAGCAACAAATTCATCAAAAAAGTTTGAATTATTTTCAAATTTTGTAAATTTTTTGAAAACAGTTGTTGTATTTTCTTTACTTTGTTCCAATTATAACAATGTCCCTTTGTATTTTTTTTCTCCATAATTTCATTTGTTTCGGTCAAATCTTTGAGTTTTTGATCAAACATTTTAATTTCGCTTTCATGAGTTAAAAATTGGGTAGTATACTCTTCAGCGTTCAGTTTGACCATCAGGCTTAGATCTTCCATCTTTTTGGTGAGATCTTTCACAATTTTTTCTAGTCTAGTGCTTTTCTTGAGAGTTTTAGCATAGAGTGTGTGAATATCTGGGAGGTCTTCATTGTTCGAGTCACTAAGTGTAGTGTGTGAAGTGACCCCTAACGCTTCATTCTTAGAACTCACACACCCTTTGACATCGTCATTATCGCTTTCCCTTTGAATCACACACCCCGAAGAAGAGATAGAAATATTCTCCGTAATCAAGGCATCTAAACCAGTAACAACATTATTCGAAACATAAGTAGTAAAATTACTAGATTCGTCATCACTAACAAACACAGGCATATCATCATTATAGATAATCTTGGCAAAGAAGTACATGCAAGGGTCAAAATCATCAGGTGACTCAGGTTCCTCATTTTCAGAGTCACTTGAATCATCCCATGTCTTGCAAATGTTGGCTCTAATGTGTTTGTTTTGAGTGTTCAAGTTAACTCTGCAGTCTTGTGCAATGTGTCCTAGTTTTCCACATCTAAAGCATTCAGTCTTCTTAAGGTCTCTGTTAGGTCTAGTGTGAGAATCCTTGTGATTTTTGTCATGGCTTTTCTCATGAGGTCTGTGATTAAAGGGAGTTGGATAATTAGACTTGCCTTGTTTATTTGCCATGTTGTTTCTAAATTTAATGATTTTTTTAAACTGTTTTGACATCAAGGCAATCTGATTGTCCAAACTCTCTATATCGCATTCCTCATCAGAGTCATCATTGGAAGTATTAAACTCAAGCTTAATCAATTTAGAAGAGAAGCTTAGATTGGAACTAGTCTGTTTCCTATGGGACTGGGTTAGTTGTTTCTTAAATTCCAGTTCCATTTCCACAGTTCTTAATTTACTACTGAGTAATTCATGAGTGAGATTTATATCACACATTTCCTTAATAGCATATCTTTTGTTATCAAATTTCTGTGGTAATGATCTTCGAATTTTAGATACAATTTCTTGTCTGTCATATGTTATCCCATTAGCATGCAGTTTTGTCACAATATCAGTCAAGTTCATATAGAAGTCATCAAATGACTCAGTCTCAGACATAATTAAAGAGTTATACTGTTGAATGAGCATTTGAGTTTTAGCAGCTTTAACTCTAGTGTCACCTTCATGAGCAGTAACCAAGGTGTCCCAAGCTTCCTTAGAAGTGGTACAAGATGAGATTCTTTTGAACTCATGTTCATTTATGGACATAAATATGGCATTATTTCCTTTGTTATTATTTCGAGAAACTTGTTTCTCTTCTTGTGTGAACTCACTTAATACTTTCTTAACCCTCTCATTACTTCCTTCAGTGGCTGGTTTTGTAGGAAAAATGTAACCATTTTTAACAATGTCCCAGACATCATCTTCCAGAGTTCCTTGAATGAAATCAATCATTCTTACTTTCCAGTAAGCAAAATTGGTTCCATCAAAGATAGGAGGTCTGGTCAAGTTACCAAATCTTTCATTTTTCTCGTCCATATTTGATTTTCAGAAAACAATTTCGGAAACACAGGATCTCTTTAAAAGAAGTTTTCCAGGCTCTGATACCAATTGAAAATCAGTTACTAAAGCCGTTTAATAAAATTAAACTATTTAAGTAACTCCGAAAAGTTTTTTGAAGAAACTCTTTTCTTAAAAACCAAAACTATTTTGAACACAAGATGTGTTTTATAAAAGTATGTACGAGATCTATTCAAGATTTGATTAACATGTTTATTAAATAGTTTAAACAAACTTTAAACTCAGCACAACCAAGAATGAGATGAGAAGATGTAGGAAGATTAAGAACAAGATTTTTTACATGGTAAAACCTAACCCAACTGAGGAAACATCCACGACTCCCTCTACGGAGTAAAACAAAATCCAATATAAACAAATTTTAACAGTTACAAACTATATAACAAACATGCATACAACTCAGACCTATATAAGTTTAGGAATGTACCCTCTGGTGTCCTTAAAACTTCTCTGCAGTTCTGATTGTTGATGTTGTTCTCCAAGTTTGTTAACTCCCAATTTGTTCAAGCTCTTTACGTCGACTCTTGTTCACAAGATCTTATAACCAACACTTTCCGTGTGGTGGAGTGAAAGTGTTTATGGAGGTGCTCTCTAACACATGCATGAACACACACACACTTATTATGTACAATCACTCCTAACAAATTACATATAAGTCTATATGCAGTGACTTTTCTTTTTCTCTCTTCTCACAAAACTCAACCTTTTTTACCTTTAAAGCAATCCCAGCATCCACGGCTATCTTGCTCAGAAGACGTATCAAGATCTTAATCAATCTCTATTTTTGACAAAATTTTTGAGATTGAAAACCACCAAGTGCGATTCCAAACTAGGTCGAAGGACTTGTTTCAAGAGAACTAGAAACAGAAAACAGTATTGTTGATTTCAAAGTTAAAAACAACCTTTTTAGAAAAGAATCAACAATATATTTCTCAAGCTGAGAAATAAAAATGCAAACTAAGTGTAATATACCATGAAAAACTCAGATCTGAAATCTCTATATAAAAGAAAAATAGATCTAAGAAAATGATTAAGTTGGAAATAATATCTCAAGAAGGAAGAGGTTACAGCAACAAACCAACTCTCAAATCACATCTCAAAACACTCAAGGTTGTGTTTGGGAAAATACAGGGGTTTGAAGATTTATATTTGGTTTGAACTGTTTGGACGATTTAGGGTTAGGGTTAGGTTTACTAGCTCTTTATCTATCTTCTGGTTACTCTCTTTCTCTCTTTTCTGGTTTCTCTCTTTCTCTCTCTTTTCTCTCTTCTCTCTCTACTCTCTTTTTTTCTCTCAAAGGACGAAATGGCAAAAGTCTTCTAATGCTTAGAGTAGGAGCCTTTTTATAGGAGGTTGAGAAGGTTCGAGAATGAGGATTGAAATCAAGGGACCAGATTGAGTCAAGATGGATTGACTCTAATCCAAGGGCTCATGATATGCGGTGGTTTAAAATTCTCCTGATTGGTCCAAACAGGGTTCACAGGGATAATGAAAGGGCGCATGCAGATCGTTGATAAAAACGATCCAAGGGTTGAAAATAGGCGCTGGTTTACACTATGTTAAGAAACACAATTACAACCAATCAGAGGGCAACAGGTGTTGGACAATAAGATTGGATAAAACGCGCGTCTGAAAATAATTACAATGAACACCCTGAAGTCTCTGCCGCTTTCGGATTCTACCCAAGGCAACGTTTAGTCAATTAAACCAACAATATGAAATAGCAGATTGACCCACAAACTTTTAAAACCAAGTTTTAATTTATTAAAACCTTATTTTAAAATGTTTATAAAATCCCAAAAAATATTTAAAAAACAATATTAGGGATTTAAACACATTCAACATATATACACACATTAATATGCAATATGACATGTATATGGTCCATTCTACTGTGTGTGAGCGTTGGTAATGAGGTCTAGATCACTTCAATCAATGATGAAATAGAAGTGCAAGCTCTGAGGTTCTTTGGATTCTAGGTTAGACATAATTTTGTCACAATTTCCAAACTAGATGAATACTTATACAATATAGACTCAAGTGAGTCAAGAGTATCAGGTGGTTCAATCTCCCCCTTTGGAAATATAAGACAAAATCTCCTTTGAGTCATCTAGAACTCGTAGGGCAACAAAATAAAGGAAACCTATTCCTACAAAAATCTATCTACCCAAATCCTAAAAAGCAAAAGTACATAACTCAACTATTTACAATTGAATACCCTATTATAACTGTACAAAAACCTGCAATGAAGTACTAAGATCAAGTTGTTTAGCATATGTACAGAATCATTAGAGACTCAAATTTCTCCCCCATTTTGTCTCAAATAGACAAAGGGAAAAAATAAAGAGATAAAAGATATTAATCAGCACACACCATACCAATAGGTTTACGTAAAGAAATGTATCGATTGTAATCTAATGGTTTGGTAAACATGTCTGCAAGTTGAAAATCAGTAGGAAGATAATTTATTTCTAATTCCTTAGTTTCAACTAATTCGCGTATAAAGTGATGTCTTATTTTTATGTGCTTTGTTCACGAGTGTTGAATAGGGTTTTTAGAATATTGATCGCACTTTGATTATCACAATAGAGATGCAATTGGTTTTTTTGAATACCATAATCACTCAGCATTTGTTTAAGCCATAGTAATTGAGCACAACAGCTGCCAGCGGCTATGTATTCAGATTCAGCTGTTGAGAGTGATGTGCAGTTTTGTTTCTTACTACTCCATCCTACCAAGTTATTACCTATATAATAACAGGCTCCTGATGTGCTTTTACTATCATCAGTACACCCAACCCAGTCAGCATCAGTGTACCCAATTATAGTGCTTGGTGTGTCATTAGTGTACCAAAGTCCTAGATTCAGAGTGCCTTTTACATATTTAATGACTCGTTTAACAAAATTCAGATTGCTCTCTTTAGGGTTATTTTGATATCAAGCACAAATACACACAGCATACATAATATTAGGACACAAGGCAGTAAGGTATAGTAAGGTTCCTATCATGCTACGATATAGTGTAGGATCTATGGGTTTTTCAATTTCATCTTTAGAAAGTTTTACCGTAGTACTCATCGGTGTTTTAGCATTTTTAGCACTCTCAAGGCCAAATTTCTTTACTATCTCTAAAGCAGACTTAGACTGAGAAACAAATAATCCTTCTGAATTTGGTTTGACTTGAAGACCTAAGAAAAATTGCAACTCCCCCATAAGAGACATTTGAAACTCCTTATGCATTATTTCAGAGAAGGATTTTACTTCTGAGGGAGAAGTTGATCCAAATATAACATCGTCAACATAAAATTGAGCAATAATGATGTGTTTGTCAAAATGTTTGATAAAAAGGGTTTGATCATTTCCACCTCTTTTGAAACCTTTATCTAAGAGAAAACTGGAAAGACGCTCATACCAAGCTCTAGGTGCTTGTTTAAGCCCATACAAAGCCTTTTTAAGACGAAATACATGATTTGGATATTGAGGGTCAATGAACCCTTTAGGTTGTTCTACATAGGTCTCCTCAGTCAATATTCCATTAAGGATGGAGATTTGACATCCATTTGGTAGAGTGTAAAATGCAAGTGGCAAGCTATAGAAAAGAGAAGATGAACAGATTTTAAACGAGTAACAGGAGAAAAGGTCTCGTTAAAATCTAGTCCTTCAATTTGAAAATATCCTTGAGAAACTAATCTAGCTTTGTTTCTAATGATTATCCCACTTTCATCAGACTTATTTTTAAAAATCCAACGTGTGCCAATAATCTTTTTGTAATTAGGTCTAGGTACAAGATGCCAAACATCATGAATGACAAATTGAAGAAGTTCTTCCTGCATAGCAGAAATCCAGTGAGAGTCATTCAATGCCTCATTTACATTCTTTGGTTCCACTAGGGAAATAAAACATGCATAATGTGCATAATTTCTTAGTTGAGATCTTGTACGTACTGGCTCACTAGGGTTACCAACTACGTTATTTATGGGATGATCTTTAGAGACCCAGTTAGGTACTTCAGGTATCTCAATTGGTAATGAATCATCTATTTCAGGAGTGTCATTTTCTAAAATGTTTGTAGGGTCTTATATAATAGTTGATTCACCAGTCTTGTTCTCTACAGTAGTGTCACTCACAATTACATTTATGGATTCCATCAAGGTTTTAGTGCGAAGATTATACACTCGATAGGCTCTATTGTTAGGCGAGTATCCTAAAAATATAGCTTTATCTCTCCGGCTCTCAAATTTGGACAAGTGTTCCCTATCTTTGCATACATAGCAAGTACTACCAAAGGTTCTGAGGTACTTAAGATTAGGTTTTTTCTTATACCAAAGTTCGTAAGGGGTTTGTTTGGAATTCTTTCTAAGATAGATCCTATTTATGATGTGACATGCAGTACGAATGGATTATACCCAAAAATACTTAGGCAAATTCTTGGCATGTAACATAACGCGTGCTATCTCTTGAAGTGTACGATTCTTTCTCTTGGCTATCCCATTTTGTTGAGGAGTCTTGGGACCACTAAACTCATGTTTGTAACCATTATAGTCACAATACTCTATTATACCAGTGTCTTTGAATTCTCCACCTCTATCACTACGGATTCTATTTACTTAAGTGTCCTTTTCATTTTCAATCCGAAGAAGAATTTTTAAGAAAGTTTGAAAAGTGTCAGACTTTTGTTTTAAAAAATCTACCCAAGTAAATCTGGTGAAGTCATCAACCATAACAAGAATATAACTGTGTCCACATAGACTAACAGTTTGGGAAGGACCCATTAGGTCCATATGGATGAGCTCCAAGGGATTAGAGGTAAGAACATCATTAACTTTCTTATGTGGTGCCTTAACAATTTTACCTTCCTAACAGGAACCACAGACAATGTTAGGAATGGGTTTGATTTTAGGAACTCCTCTAACTACTTCTTGAGAGGTCAGTCTACTAAGATTATCGAAATTTAAGTGACCCATTTTGTTATTCCATATCTCGTTGTCATCCATTCTGGCAACATTACAGATTTCAGAATTATTCATGACATTATAACAATTGTCAGGAGTTCTGAATCCTGTAATTATGCATTCACCTTTTTCATTTAAAATTTTGCAATTTTTCTTTGAAAAGGCAACATTATGATCTGAGTCACAAAATTGCGAGACACTAAGTAGATTGGCCTTAAGACCTTTAACTAGAAGAACATTTTCAAGAACAGGAAGTCCATCTTCTTGGAGAGTTCCTTTGCCTATTATTTGAGATGATACTCCATCACCAAAAATAACTTTTCCACTAGCGAAGTTGGTTTTGTTCAAAAGTTTAGTATAATCCCCAATAAGGTGCTTAGAACATCCAGAGTCTAAATACCAACCAGATGATGTGTGCTCAGCTTTTAAGGCAGTAATAACTATATTACACTTCATCTGAGGTAATAGACCTTCTTTTCTAACCCAAATTGCTCTTGTTTTCATTTTGCGCTTATTAGCTCTCAATTGATAAAATTTGCGAGCATTGGCTTTTTGTTGAAAAATATTTTGCGCATGATTTTGAATTTTATGAAAGACATGAGCATTTGGTTTAGGAAAGTGCTTAGGAATCCTTTGAGTAAATGTTCTTTTAGGTTTGGTCTTTCTCTTTCTATAATTAGAGTTTTTGTCAGGTTGTCTAGGAAGTACATAATTGTTGCGGGTCCTCCTAAAATAGTTAAATTTCTGATAGGTATGAGGATAACAGACAGGTTTAACAAGTCTCCTAGCATAGTAACTATCGAAAGAGTGACCGTATATATCACAATAAGATCAATAAAGATTTCTCAAGATTGGGGTCTCCTTAGGAAAGTCTCTAAACAACGGTTTTGAGGAATTTTGAGGTTGGACTCTATTCCTAGGTAGGACAGTCTTGAATGCGGACTCACTCTTCCTAATAGGGGGCAGACGTATTTAGCCTTAGGTGAACTTTCATGTTTAGAGTAACTTGATTCCCCAATGTTAAAATTTTGATGTTTTGAATCAAACTCAGTTTTTAGGGAATGGAAATCTGGGCAAGTTTCAATAGGTCTTTTACCTCCTGACACAAACTTGATAGTTTCAAAAGGTTTTGTTTGTGTCTTCATATTGGGGCAAAATCCTATTCCAGTTCGATCATCAGAATTGGTTTTTGATTCAGCAACAAATTCATCAAAACAGTTTGAATTATTTTCAAATTTTGTAAATTTTTTGAAAACAGTTGCTGTCTTTTCTTTAGTTTGTTCCAATTCTAACAATGTCCCTTTGTATTTTTTTTTCTCCAAAATTTCATTTGTTTCAGTCAAATCTTTGAGTTTTTGATCAACCATTTTAATTTCACTTTCATGAGTTAAAAATTGGGTAGTATACTCTTCAGCATTCAGTTTGAACATCAGGCTTAGATCTTCCAGCTTTTTGGTGAGATCTTTCACTATTTTTTCTAGTCTAGTGCTTTTCTTGAGAGTTTTAGCATAGAGTGTGTGGATATCTGGGAGGTCTTCATTGTTCGAGTCACTAAGTGTAGTGTGTGAAGTGACCCCTAATGCTTCATTCTTAGAACTCACACACCCTTTGACATCGTCATTATCGCTTTCCCTTTGACTCACACACCCCAAAGAAGAGATAGAAATATTCTACGTAATCAAGGCATCTAAACCAGTAACAACATTATTCGAAACATATGTAGTAAAATTACTTGATTCATCCTCACTAAAAAACACAGGCATATCATCATTATAGATAATCTTGGCAAAGAAGGACATGCAAGGGTCAAAATCATCAGATGACTCAGGTTCCTCATTTTCAAAGTCACTTGAATCATCCCATGTCTTGCAAATGTTGGCTCTAATGTGTTTGTTTTGAGTGTTCAAGTTAACTCTGCAGTCTTGTGCAATGTGTCCTAGTTTTCCACATCTAAAGCATTCAGTCTTCTTAAGGTCTCTGTTAGGTCTAGTGTGAGAATCCTTGTGATTTTTGTCATGGATTTTCTCATGAGGTCTGTGATTAAAGGGAGTTAGATAATTAGACTTGCCTTGTTTATTTGTCATGTTGTTTCTAAATTTAATGATTTTCTTAAACTGTTTTGACATCAAGGCAATCTGATTGTCCAAACTCTCTATATCGCATTCCTCATCAGAGTCATCATTGGAAGTATTAAACTCAGGCTTAATCAATTTAGAAGAGAAGCTTAGATTGGAACTAGTCTGTTTCCTATGGGACTGGGTTAGTTGTTTCTTAAATTCCAGTTCCATTTCCACAGTTCTTAATTTACTACTGAGTAATTCAGGAGTGATATTTATATCACACATTTCCTTAATAGCATATCTTTTGTTATCAAATTTCTGTGGTAATGATCTTAGAATTTTAGATACAATTTCTTGTATGTCATATGTTATCCCATTAGCATGCAGTTTTGTCACAATATCAGTCAAGTTCATATAGAAGTCATCAAATGACTCAGTCTCAGACATAATTAAAGAGTTATACTGTTGAATGAGCATTTGAGTTTTAGCAGCTTTAACTCTAGTGTCACCTTCATGAGCAGTAACCAAGGTGTCCCAAGCTTCCTTAGAAGTGGTACAAGATGAGATTCTTTTGAACTCATGTTCATTTATGGACATAAATATGGCATTCTTTCCTTTGTTATTATTTCGAGAAACTTGTTTCTCTTCTTGTGTGAACTCACTTAATACTTTCTTAACCCTCTCATTACTTCCTTCAGTGGCTGGTTTTATAGGAAAAATGTAACCATTTTTAACAATGTCCCAGACATCATCTCCCAGAGTTCCTTGAATGAAAGAAATCATTCTTACTTTCCAGTAAGCAAAATTGGTTCCGTCAAAGATAGGAGGTCTGGTCAAGTTACCAAATCTTTCATTTTTCTCGTCCATATTTGATTTTCAGAAAACAATTTCAGAAACACAGGATCTCTTTAAAAGGAGTTTTCCAAGCTCTGATTCCAATTGAAAATCTGTTACTAAAGCCGTTTAATAAAATTAAACTATTTAAGTAACTCCGAACAGTTTTTTGAAGAAACTCTTTTCTTAAAAACCAAAACTATTTTGAACACAAGATGTGTTTTATAAAAGTTTGTACGAGATATATTCAAGATTTTATTAACATGTTTATTAAATAGTTTAAACAAACTTTAAACTCAGCACAACCAAGAATGAGATGAGATAATGTAGGAAGATTAAGAACAAGATTTTTGACGTGGTAAAACCTCACCCAACTGAGGAAACATCCACGACTCCCTCTACGGAGTAAAACAAAATCCACTATAAACAAATTTTAACAGTTACAAACTATATAACAAACATGCATACAACTCAGACCTATATAAGTTTAGGAATGTACCCTCTGGTGTCCTTAAAACTTCTCTGCAGTTCTCATTGTTGATGTTGTTCTCCCAGTTTGTTAACTCCAAATTTTTTCAAGATCTTTATGTCGACTCTTGTTCACAAGATCTTATTACCAACACTTTCCGTGTGGTGGAGTGAAAGTGTTTGTGGAGGTGCTTTCTAACACATGCATGCACACACACACACTTATTATGTACAATCAGTCCTAACAAATTACATATAAGTTTATATGCAGTGACTTTTATTTTTCTCTCTTCTCACAAAACTCAACCTTTTTGACCTTTAAAGCAATCCCAGAATCCACGGCTATCTTACTCAGAAGACGTATCAAGATCTTAATCAATCTCTATTTTTGAAAAGATTTTTGAGATTTAAAACCGCCAAGTGCGATTCCAAACTAGGTCAAAGGTCTTGTTTCAAGAGAACTAGAAACAGAAAACATTATTGTTGATTTCAAAGTTAAAAACAAACTTTTTAGAAAAGAATCAACAATATATTTCTCAAGCTGAGAAATAAAAATGAAAACTAAGTGTAATATACCATGATTAAGTTGGAAACAGGATCTCAAGAACGAAGAGGTTACAGCAACAAACCAACTCTCAAAATACTCAAACACTCAAGGTTGTGTTTGGGAAAATACAGGGGTTTGAAGATTTATATTTGGTTTGAACTGTTTGGACGATTTAGGGTTAGGGTTAGGTTTACTAACTCTTTCTCTCTCTTCTGGTTTCTCTCTTTCTCTCTTTTCTGGTTTCTCTCTTTCTCTCTCTTTTCTCTCTTCTCTCTCTACTCTCTTTTTTTCTCTCAAAGGAGGAAATGGCAAAAGTCTTCAAATGCTGAGAGTAGGAGCCTTTTTATAGGAGGCTGATAAAGTTCGAGAATGAGGATTGAAATCAAGGGACCAGATTGAGTCAAGATGGATTGACTCTAATCCAAGGGCTCATGATATGCGGTGGTTTAAAATTCTCCTGATTGGTCCAAACAAGGTTCACAGGGATAATGAAAGGGCGCATGCAGATCGTTGATAAAAACGATCCAAGGGTTGAAAATAAGCGCTGGTTTACACTATGTGAAGAAAAACAATTACAACCAATCATAGGGCAACAGGTGTTGGACAATAAGATGGGATAAAACGCGCGTCTGCAATAATTACAATGAACACCCTGAAGTCACTGCCGCTTTCGGATTCTACCCAAGGCAACTTTTAGTCAATTAAACCAACAATATGAAATAGCAGATTGACCCCACAAACTTTTAAAACCAAGTTTTAATTTATTAAAACCTTATTTTAAAATGTTTATAAAATCCCAAAAAATATTTAAAAAACAATATTAGGGATTTAAACACACTCAACATATATACACACATTAATATGCAATATAACATGTATATGGTCCATTCTACTGTGTGTGAGTGTTGGTAATGAGGTCTATATCACTTCAATCAATGATAAAATAGAAGTGCAAGCTCTCAGGTTCTTTGGATTCTAGGTTAGACATAATTTTGTCACAATTTCCAAACTAGATGAACACTTATACAATATAGACTCAAGTGAGTCAAGAGTATAAGGTGCTTCACGGCTGGGGTTGCCTGCTCCATTGTGGCACGTTTTCAAGCCTATAGGTGCCTATTTTCTAATTTTCATCATATCCTCAAACCGCGAGACCCGCGGTTGTGTGGACATTTGATGAAAATTACGTTGGATATGCACGAGGTGTTCGTGCCACCCACGGTTACATTTGGGTGCCACTGGGGTCCCCCCCCCCCCCTTCCGAGGGCATATTTTTAAGCCTAAGTGTGCCTATTTTCGTATTCGGGACCTATCCTCAAATTGGGAGTACCGTGGTTGCCTGAGTAGTTGCTATGTATTATGTTTGACACAGTCTAGATGTTTATTCCATCCTCGATAATATTTGGGTGTCATTGGGGGTCCCCCCTTGCGGCACATTTCAAGCCTAAGAACATTTGTTTTCAACTTCGGGTCCTATCCTCTAACCGGGACTCCTGCAGCTGCCCGAATGGTTATTACGTGTTATGTTGGATGCGCATGAGGTGTTCGTGCCACCCACAGTTTCGTTTGGGTGTCATTGGGGTCCACCCCCATGGCACGTTTTCAACCCTAAGTGTGCTTGTTTTTTGAATTCGGGCCCTATCCTCAAATCGGGAGAACCGCGGATGCACGAGCGGTTGCTACATGTTATTTTGAACACACAAGAGGTGTTAGTGCTGTCCTCGGTACCATTTGGGTGCCTCAAGCCCTCCCTCATCCCCGGGGGGGCACATTTTCAAGCCTAAGTGTGTCTGTTTTTTAATTCGAGTCCTATCCTCAAACCAGGAGTCCCTTGGCTGCACAATTTATTTCTACGTGTTATGTTGGAGTTGAACTAGGTTTAGTGCCACGCGTTGTACCATTTGAGTGACGCTAGGATGCCCAGCCTCTTGTGGAATGTTTTCAAGCCAAAGTGTGTCTGTTTTAGACTTCGAGTCATGTCCTCATATCGGGAGTCCCATGACTATGCGGGTGGCTGCTACATGTTATTTTTACGTGAACTAGGTGTTCGTGAAATGTGTGGTGCGGTTTGGGTGCCGTTGGGGTTTCTTGCCCCCACAAGGCACATTTTCAAGCCTAAGTGTCCCTATTTTCGAATTCAGGTTTTATACTCATACTGGGAGTCATGTAGCTTCATGGATGGTTGTTACATGTTCAGTTTGATGCACATGAATTATTCCTGCCACCCGCGGTGCGTTTGGGTGTCGCCAGGCTGTTTCCCCCCTGCGGCACATGTTTAAACTTTAGTGTGCCTGTTTTCGAATTTGGATCATATACTCAAACTGGGAGTCCCGCGATTGAGTGGGAGGTTTCTTTATGTTATGTTGGATGCGGAAGTGGTGTTCGTTCCATCCTCAGTGCAGTTTGGGTGCCGCTATAAGTCCCCTCCCTCCCTCCACAGAACGTTTTCAAACCAAAGTATGACTGTTTTTGAATTCGGTTCCCATCCTCAAACCGGGAGTCCCATGATTGCGTAGGTGGATTCTACGGGTTACGTTGGACATGTATGAGGTTTTTGTTCCAGCCGTGTTTTCAATTTTAATGTCGCTAGGGTCTTCACCCCCACCCTCCGCGACACATTTTCAATCTAGGTAGTGCCTATTTTCGAATTTGGGTGTTATCCTATAACCAGGAGTCTCAAAGTTATGAAGAAAGTTTGTACATGTTACATTGGATATGCTTGAGTTGTTCATGCCACCCACAGTGCCATTTGAGTGCCGCTAGGAGTTCCCACCCCGTCGTGGCATGTTTTCAAGACTAAATGTGCCTGATTTTGAATTCGGGTCCTATCCTCAAATCAGGAGTTCCATGGTTGTGCGGCTGGTTTCTATGTGTTATGTTAGATGCCCATGAGGTGTTCGTGCCACATGCGGTGTCGTTTGGCTACTACTGGGGGTGCCCCCTCCCCTCGTAGCACATTTTAAAGCCTAAGTATGCCTATTTTTAAATTTTGGACCTATCCTCAAACTGAGAGTCATGTGGCTGTGAAGGTGGTTGTTACGTTACATTGGATGTGCACAATGTGTTCATGCAATCCGCAGTTCCTTTTGGGTACCGCTGGGGGTACCCGCACCCCATGAAAAGTTTTCAAGCCTAAGTGTGCCTATTTTTGAATTCGGATCCTATCATCAAATTGGAAGTCCTATGATTGCGAGACCTATTGCTACATGTTACGTTGGACACGCACAAGGTGTTCGCACCACCCGAGGAGCCATTTGGGTTCCACTGGGGGTGGCTTCCCCAGTGCAACACATTTTCAAGGCTTAGTGTTCCCGTTTTTGAATTCGGGTCCTCTCCACAAATTGGGGGTTCCATAGCTATGTGGGCAGTTACTACATGTTATGGTAGAGATGCACAAGGTTTTTGTGCCACCCTCGGTGCCATTTGGGTTCCGTTGGGGGTGCTTGCCCCCTGCGGCAGTTTTAAGCTTAAGTGTGCCTATTTTCAAATTCGATTCTTTTCCTCAAACCGAGAGTCTTGCATATGTGAGTGTAGTTTCTACTTGTTACATTTGATGTGCACGAGGTGTCTGTGCTATTCGTAGTGCCGTTTGGGTGCCCTGGGCGTTCCCGCACCCCACAGCATGTTTCCAAGCCTAAGTCTACTTTTGAATTTGGGTTCTATCCTCAAACCAAAAGTCCCATGGTTGTGCGGTTAGTTACTACGTGTTACTTTGTACATAAACGAGATGTGTGTTCCACCCGTGATGTCATTTCAGTTTCGCAGGGGGTGCACGCGATACGTTTTCAAGCCTAAGTGTGCCTATTAATGAATTCGGGTCCTATCCTCAAATCGGGAGTACCGAGACTGCGCCGGTAGTTACTAATTTTTACATTGGATGTGCACGAGGAGTTCATGCCACCCACGGTGTCATCTGGGTGCCGCTGAGATTCCTGATCCTTGCGATACGTTTTATAGCCTCAGTGTGCCTAATTTCGAATTCAGATCATATCCTCAAACTGAGAGTCTTGTGGTTGCACGTGGTGTTTATGCCACCCGCAGTGTCGTTTTGTTACCATTGGGTGTGCCCACACCCCGTGATACGTTCATGTTTTCAAGTTTGGGTCATATCCTCCAAACGGGAGTCCCAAGACTATGCAGGCATTTGTCGTGTGTTACTTTCGATGCATATGAAGTGTTTGTGCCTCCCGTGATGACATTTGGGTGTCGCTGGCCTGTGGCATGTTTTCAAGCCTTAGTGTGTCTGCTTTCGAATAAGGAATTATCCTTAAACTAGGACTCCCTTGGCTTTGTAGATGGTTTCTATATGTTATGTTGGATGCACACGAGGTGTTCGTGCCACCTACGGTACTGTTTGGTGCCACTAGGGGTGCGTACCCCATCGTGGAACATTTTCAAGCCCCAATGTGCCTTCTTTCGAATTCGAGTTCTATCCTCAAATAGAAAGTTATGAACCTGCCCGAGCGGTTGATACGTGTTGCATTGGATGTGAAAGAGGTGTTCGTGCCACCCATAGTCCCGTGTGGGTGCCGTGTGGGGTGATTGTCCCCCCAAGGTACGTTTTCATGCCTAAGAATGCTTATTTTTTAATTAGGGTCCTATCCTCAAACCGAGAGTCACACAGATACGCAGCCAGTCGCTATATGTTAAGTTGAATGCGCATGCAGTGTTCATACCACCTGTAGTGCCGTTTGGATTTCGCTAGGGGTGCTCTCCCCACCGTGATACATTTTCAATCCTTAGTGTGCATGTTTTCAAATTCGAGTCCTATCCTCAAATCGGGAGTCCCGTGACTACGTGGGCAATTTCTACCTATTACGATAGATGCGCGTGAGGCGTTCATGCCACTCGCGATGCCACTGAGTGATGTTGTGGGTGCCACCCTCTCCGATGGCACGTTTTCAAGACTAAGTGTGGCTATTTTCAAATTTGGGTCTTATCCTCAAATCAGGAATCCCGTAGTTATGAAGACGGTTGTTGCATGTTACGATGGATGTTCATGAGGTGTTTTTTACACCCAAGGTACCATTTCGGTGCCGCTGGGGTGCCTCCCCACCCACCACTCACCACCCGCGGGAAACATTTTAAAGCCTACATGTGCCTATTTTCAAATGAGGGTCCCATCCTCAAACTAGGATTCTTGCGAATGCACAGACAGTTGCTATGTGTTACATTGGATTCACACGAGGATTTGATGCCACTTGTGGTGCCGTTGGGAGTGCCCGCCCTGCCACGGCACATTTTCAAGCATAAATGTGTCGATTTTTAAATTCGGGTCCTATCATCAAACCACGGGTACCACGATTGCATGGGAGATTGACACATATTACGTTTTACATTCACGAGGTGTTCGTGCAAACAACCCTTTAGTTTGGGTGCCACTGGGGGTGCCCCCTCCCTTGCGGCATGTTTTGAAGCCAAGTTCACCTGTTTTTGAATTCGAATCCTATCCTCAACCCTGAGTCTCGTGGCTATGTGATTCGTTGATACATGTTATGTTAGAAAAGAATGAGGTGTTCATGCCCCCCGGGTGCCATTTGGGTTTCTCTATGTGTGCCCGCCCACCTGAGATAAGTTTTCAATCCTAAGAGTGTCTGTTTTCGAATCCGAGTCCTATCGTCAAACCGGGAGTCTCGTAGCTACGCGGGAAGTCTCTACATGCTATGTCGAACATGCATGAGATGTTCGTGTCATCCACAGTGCCGTTTGGGTTCCGCTTGGGGTGCCCGCCCCAACCCCCTGTAACACCCCGTATTTTTATAACTTTTAAATTTGGGGGATTTATTAAATTTAATTAGAGATATTAATTTAACATTAATCCGGAAATCATTTAAATATTTACTAGCCTGATGAGAGCTAGTAATTATTGGAATTTTGTTATAAATTTCTTTATGGGTAAAGTAAGATATGTAATTAAATTTATTAAAATTATCACGAGAATCTAATTTGATAATTTTGGAAATTATATCGAGACGCACCTGTGTCGTGTCGGGATTATATTCGCATTATTAAAGGTGGATAAATTATAATTCACCCGTATGGTCATTTTGAGTGCGTCAATATGTCCGAAAGGTTCAAGATAGTCAAAATTATGTACCCGGGGGTTTAGTTTGGGTCTCGGGGCATTTTTAAGCCTAATTAACATCCCGGGAGGGCGATTTAGACATTTGTAATTTTGGGCATGGAAACCCACGAATTTTCTAAGGTTATATCAGATGGTAGGGATTTTCTTCTAGGGTTAGAATAACCAAAAAACAAGGACGGCCATTGGAGAGGAAGAGGAGAAGCTTTCCAAGGAGTTCTAGGCCAAGAACTCCACCGTTTGCACCGACGTCACCGCCAAATTGTAGATCGCGTGACGAGGATCACAACCACACCAATTTAATCCACAAATATGAAACAAATATTTCCAGGCAAGTATCTATCTTGCTTTATTTTAGTTAATGCTTCAATTATAATAGTCTAGGATTGATTAGTAGTAGTTTTCGTGAAAGAAAGCATATATTGGAGACTAAAATTTACATGTTATAGAGGTGAAAATCATATTCTGGAAATCTATTTCATATGTAGAGGTTGAACTGCGAATTTTCATTGAGTTGGGAGTAGAAAATCTGGAAAAATAATGGGAAGAACTAAGTTAAAGAAAATATTAGGGTTCTTGAGATTTATATAGATTTTGCCCTTTTTAATTCGTTATACTTGATGAAATTTCACATGTCTTATGTAGAATATTATTTATTTGGGTATATAACACTTGTAGTATCATTTGTTGGGAGTTTGGGAGTCAAAAATTATGATTTGCATGAGTTTGGAATAGGATTCCCATAACTGGTATTTCTGCAGTTTTTCCGTAGCTGCTTGATCGATCAATCGACCAAAGAGCATCGATCGATCGATCGACCAACTTCCATCGATCGATCGACCCCTCCTGGAAAATTCATATTCCTCTTTTAAATAGTTTATTTCGATTAAAATGAGTGGTAACCTTTGAACATTATTGTTAAAACATTTTAGGACATAGAGAGGACCAGTAGGACTTTGTAAAAATGGAGCATTTAATGTAAAGACAAAATTAGTATTAATGGGGAGTGATTTACACTTAAGGAATAATGGGAACGTGTGTTTAAAGGAGTGAGACTCGTAAAGAAGTTACGTCGTAAAATAAGAGAGTACCTACTGAAATTATACTTGGGGAGATAGGATACTACGAGTGATACGAAGTAAGTTTGGAATAATCCCATAAATAAGAATAAAAGAGACAAGCCGTTATACGGGATAATCTAGTAATGTGTACTAAGAACGAATATCATAAGTATGGGTCGTGGGTGTACCTAATTTAGAAATGGGAATGGTAGTATACATATATATGAATGTGTTTGTGCACGTACTATATACGTGTAAAAATCATGCTCGTGCTACTTGCTATCACTGAGGTTACCACGCCAGGACAGTCTTATCTCAATGGGACCTTTATGGGGGATATTGACTTGTACCCTAGAACATAGGAATCCTTGGTACAGGCTATCTGATCGATAGTCAGACGGTCCTAAGAGACGTGAGGGTATGTGCTGACCTCTTAGTGACTTGGAACTATGCTTCGCCTCAATTTGTATGCGATTTGTGTTAATACAGTTTGAGAGTGATTCCGAACTAGTATTTCCTATAGTACGAGTGATACGGGGACTTGACAATAGAGTATGCCAACACCATAGATGGATGGATGGATGGATGGATGGATGGATGGATGGATGGATGGATGGATGGATGGATGGATGGATGGATGGATGGATGGATGGATGGATAGATCGATGGATAGATAGATCGATCGATAGATAGATAGATAGATAGATAGATAGATAGATAGATAGATAGATAGATAGATAGATAGATAGATAGATAGATAGATAGATAGATAGATAGATAGATAGATAGATAGATAGATAGATAGATAGATAGATAGATAGATAGATAGATAGATAGATAGATAGATAGATAGATAGATAGATAGATAGATAGATAGATAGATAGATAGATAGATAGATAGATAGATAGATAGATAGATAGATAGAGAGAGAGAGAGAGAGAGAGAGAGTTGAAATTGGGAAACTTTCTACTGTGATTAAAAGTAGTTGAGTAATGAATAAATATTTGGAATTTATAAGTGTTTGAAAAGTTTGAGGCAATACTGAAAGACTTTATAATGAAATGAGATTTATGTGAAAAATTTGCTTTCAGAAATTAATTATCTTAGCCTTAGAAATTGTCGACATGAAACCGTACGAGGAATTTAAGATAAGCTAAACTGTTGGGATTAACAGTGCCGTAGGTGTGCACATTAGAAAAGAGGTGAGAATTTCTCAAGAGAGTGACGCATACTAATATGATTGTTGCATTAGCCGGTAAGCATTTTAAATATTTGCTAAACTAAATTTTTAAACCGTTTTACAATCAGGCTCTGACTCGTTTCATGTTATCTCTTCTCTCTTGTATATATTTGTATATATTACAGGTGCCCAGCCACAAGGGCGTCATGCTTAGGATTCTTTGGAAAGAACGTGTTGCAGCTTAGGTGGGATTTGGAGGCCTTTTTCTTAGACGACCTCATTATTGATTCCACTCCTAGTTCTGTTTTATCCGGTTGGGCATGTGTCGCCCTTTTTCCTTATTTAGTTGGTTTTGTCAGATATTGTGATTCATTTACTTTCAATATTTCTACTTTGGGATTTGTTACTGTGAGGATGTTTTTTCCTTTGAAGTTTTAAAGTTAGAATTAGTTATTTGAATGCTTAAATTGCTTGGATGACATTTTACAGTCTAGTTATTGTGTGACTCTTAAACTATGAATTATGAAAGGTTTTTATTATTGGGTTTATATTAAATATGAAAATAATGTTTTAAAATGGTTTTGTCACTTAGCTTAATTATTTAGGGTGTTAAATTTGAAAAGTTATTTTGTGGCAGTGATGCTAAGAATGAACCAACCGTTCACCTTGGTTATAATTTAATAAAGGACTGATCACTTGGTATTTAATTAAGCAGGGTGTCACATGTGGTATCAGAGCACCTGTGAACCCCACCTAATTAAATATCGGGTGATCAGTCTTTTATTAAATTATAACCAAGGTGAACGGTTGGTTCATTCTTAGCATCACTATCGCAAAATAACTTTTAAAATTCAACACCCTAGATAATTAAGCTAAGTGACATGGTAGTATAGGTAGGGTTTTATTTGATACTGGGGCAACACAATGTTTTATAGCTACTCATTTTGTGAAGGCCTTAGGATTATTAGCCACAGCACAGAGCACTGTGACATGTGTAGACTCACTACTGGGAAATGGGTCATTAATTTTCTTTATATGCCGGGGTGTGGGAGTAGAGATTATAGCTTAATCTTAGTAGCAGACTTGTTAGTCTTAGATATGCTTGAGCACGATGTTATTATTGGTATGGATTGGCTCGCAGCATACAGAGCCATAATAGATTTTTTCGGTGGGAGTATTATCTTTGCCATCCTGGGGAAGGAGATGTTTTTAGTGGCGATGCCTCGCCCAGAGGGAGGCTCTTCCGCTCATTTGTATTACATAGAGGAGGATACCTCTAAGGAGGTCGTGATTCCCTTAGACTTGATCCCAGTTGTTCGTGAGTATTCTGATGTATTTCAGGAGATACCAGGCCTACCCCCCAGTCGAGAGATAGATTTTATCATAGACTTGTTACCGGATACTCGACCAATAGCAAGTGCTCCGTACCGTATGGCTCTAGCAGAAATGATGGAGTTACGAGATTAGATAGAGCAGCTGTTAGGTTAGGGCTTCATTCATAGGAGTACCTCACCTTGGGGCGCTCCAGTTTTGTTTGTGAAAAAGATAGATCGTTCACTGAGGCTATGCATGGACTACCGGGAGCTGAACAAGGTCACGATGCGGAACAAATATCCGTTGCCTCTAATCAATGATCTGTTCGACCAGCTGAGGGGAGCAACTTTCTTTTCGAAGATATATTTGAGGTCAGGTTACCATCAACTACGGATTAGGGAGCTGGATGTTTCTAAGACTTATTTCTTGACGAGATATGGGTCCTATGAGTTCAGAGTGATGCCATTTGGACTCACAAATGCTCCAGTCATATTCATGGACTTGATGAACCGAGTGTTTAGAGAGTTCTTGGATCAGTTTGTCATCGTCTTCATAGATGACATCCTTATATATTCATACACTGAGGAAGAGCATGCTGAGCACTTGAGGCAGGTTCTTCAGACTCTACGAGAGCATCAGTTGTACGCTAAGTATGAGAAATGCGGATTTTGGTTACGGGAGGTGCAGTTTTAGGGGCATGTTGTATCTGAATTGGAGATAGCGATTGACCCGAGTAAAGTGTCAGCAGTGAGGGAGTTGGGACAACCCACGACACTGACGAAAGTGCGTAGTTTCTTGGGGTTAGTCGGGTACTACAGGAGATTCATCTGAGGGTTCTCCAAGATAGTGGGTCCATTGATGAACCTGATCACAAGGGGGTACCATATGTTTGGGATGATGATTGTCAATTAGCTTTCGATGAGCTGAAAGATAAGCTAACTTAGGCACCAGTTCTTGCTTTACCCAAGCCGGGAGTGGAGTATTTAGTTTACACCGATGCCTTCTTACGGGGACTCGGGGGAGTACTTCAGCAGGAGGAGAAGGCTATAGCTTTTACCTCCCGGAAGCTTAAGTCGCACGAGAGAAATTACCACACTCAAGACCTAGAGTTAGCAGCGGTCGTATTTGCATTGAGGATATGGAGACATTATTTATTGGGGGAGAAGTTCCGCTTGTTCACAGACCACAAGTCACTGCAGTACCTGTTCACTTAGCGAGAGATGAATATGCGTCAGCGCAGGTGGTTAGAGTTTGTGAAATACTATCAGTTCGACGTACAGTACCGTTCGGGGAAGGCCAACGTGGTTGCTGATGCGTTGAGCCATAGACCGATAGACGACATAGTGGACGTCTGGAGAGGAAAGTGGAAAGATTTGGGTCACCGGGACGCGGTAGCCTATGCCCTCATATCTGTCATGATAGTGACACCCGAGATTGTTACGAGGGTAATACAGGCACAAACAGCAGACTCATTTTGCCAGGAGCAGATTATACGGCTTTTAGCTGAGGGTACTGAGTCCTATTCAGTTGGTTCCGATGGAGGTTTCAGGTTTAATGGGAGATTAGTGGTACCAGAAGGAGTAGACTTACGTCATGTAGTGATGACACAGTCTCACGGTCCAGATTTATAGTACATCTCGGGGTAGATAAGATGTACCAGGATATGAGGCAATAATACTGGTGGAATGGGATGAAGAAGGACATTGTTGAGTTCGTGTCCAAGTGTTCTTATTTCCAGATGGTAAAGGTAGACCGCCAGAAACCGTCGGGGTTGCTTCAGTCGCTGGAAATACCCACGTGGAAGTGGGAGAGTATTTCCATAGATTTTATTACTAGGTTGCCTACATCACAGCGGGATCACGACTCCATCTGGGTGATTGTGGACCGTTTGACAAAGGTGGCTCATTTTCTGCCAGTACGGACGACTATACCATGGGCTAGTATGCTCAGTTGTTCATTGCCCAGATTGTTAGACTACATGGGGTGACCCTGGATATTGTGTCAGAAAGAGAGAAGATTTTCGTGTCACATTTCCGGGAGAGCTTTCAGGACGCAATGGGTACAGAGTTGAGATTTAGTTCAGATTATCACCCATAAATAGATGGATAAATAGAGCGTACCAATCAGATGTTGGAAGATATGCTACGCATGTGTATCCTTGATTTTGGAGGAGGATGGGAGCCACACCTTCCACTGGTGGAGTCTACTTATAATAACTCCTATCAGTTCATGATTGGCATGGCTCCATTTGAGGCATTGTATGGCAGGCCTTGTCGTTCTCCAACTTGTTGGCTAGAGGTGGGGGACAATAAGTTGCTATGACCAGAGGTGATTCAGGAAACCTCCGCTAGAATTGAGCTTATCAGGAGTCACATTCAGGTAGCCCAAAACAAGCAGAAAAGCTACGCCGATGCAAAGCGGTTTTTTCGAGAATTTAATGTGGGGGACCAAGTATTACTACGTGTATTTCCTATTAAAGGAGTGATGAGGTTTAGGGAGAAAGGGAAATTGGCCCCAAGGTACGTGGGACCATTTCCCATTATCGAAAGGATTGGGCTGGTAGCATACAGATTGGGACTGCCAAAGCATTTACACCGCATTCACGATATATTCCACATCTCGTCATTGAGACGATACCTTCGGGATGACATGGCCCACACCCACATCGAAATTGATGAGATTGACTTACAGCTCGATAGCTCTTACGAGGAGAGACCAGTGGCTATTCTAGACCATAGTGAAAGGAGATTGAGGTTGAAAGTAGTCCCACTTGTACGGGTCTAGTGGGAGCAACATAATGTGGAGGAATCCACTTGGGAGCGTGAGGCAGACATGCGTGAGAAATATCCAGAGTTATTCTTACCAGGTATACATTCTTTTCCAAATTTCGGGATGAAATTCCGTTATTATGGGAGAAGTAGGTAATACCCCATATTTTTATGACTTTAAAATTTTGGGGATTTATTAAATTTAATTAGAGATATTAATTTAACATTAATCCGGAAATCATTTAAATATTTACTAGCCTGATGAGAGCTAGTAATTATTGGAATTTTGTTGTAAATTACTTTATGGGTAAAGTAAGATGTGTAATTAAATTTATTAAAATTATCACGAGAATCTAATTTGATAATTTTGGAAATTTTATCGAGACGCACATGTGTCGTGTCGGGATTATATTCGCATTATTAAAGGTGGATAAATTATAACTCACCCATATGGTCATTTTGAGTACGTCAATATGTCCAAAAGGTTCAAGATAGTAAAAATAATGTACCCGGGGGTTTAGTTTGGGTCTCGGGGCATTTTTAAGCCTAATTAACATCTGGGGAGGGCGATTTAGACATTTGTAATTTTGGGTATGGAAACCCACGAATTTTCTAAGGTTATATCAGATGGTAGGGGTTGTCTTCTAGGGTTAGAATAACCAAAAAACAAGGACGGCCATTGCAGAGGAAGAGGAGAAGCTTTCCAAGGAGTTTTAGGCCAAGAACTCCACCGTTTGCACCACCGTCATCGCCAAATTGTAGATCGCGCATTGAGGATCACAACCACACCAATTTATTCCACAAATCTGAAACAAATATTTCCAGGCAAGTATCTATCTTTCTTTATTTTAGTTCATGCTTCAATTATATTAGTCTAGGGTTGATTAGAACTAGTTTTCGTGAAAGAAAACATATATTGGAGACTAAAATTTACATGTTGTAGAGGTGAAAATCATATTCTAGAAATCTATTTCATATGTAGAGGTTGAACCACGAATTTTCATTGAGTTAAGAGTAGAAAATCTGGAAAAGAATGGGAAGAACAAAGTTAAAGAAAATATTAGGGTTATTGAGATTTATATAGATTTTGCCCTTTTCAATTCGTTATACTTGATGAAAACTCACATGTATTATGTAGAATATTATTTATTTGGGTATATAACACTTGTAGTATCATTTGTTGGGAGTCAAAAATGATGATTTGGATGAGTTTGGAATAGGATTCCCGTAATTGGTATTTCTGCAATTTCGCCATAACTGCTTGATCGATCGATCGACCAAGGACCATTGATCGATTGATCAACCCACTTCCATCGATCGATCGACCCCGCCTGGAAAATTCATATTCCTCTTTTAAATAGTTTATTTCGATTAAAATGAGTGGTAACCTTTGAACATTATTGTTAGAACATTTTGGGACACAGAGAGGACCAGTAGGACTTTGTAAAAATGGAGCATTTAATGTAAAGACGAAATTAGTATTAATGGGGAGTGATTTACACTTAAGGAATAATGGGAACGTGTGTCTAAAGGAGTGAGACTCGTAAGGAAGTTACGTCGTAAAATAAGAGAGTACCTACTGAAATTATACTTAGGGAGATAAGATGCTACGAGTGATACGAAGTAAGTTTTGAATAATCCCATAAATAAGAATAAAAGAGACGAGCCGTTATAAGGGATAATCTAGTAATGTGTACTAAGAACGAATATCATAAGTATGGGTCGTGGGTGTACCTAATTTAGAAATGAGAATGGTAGTATACATACATATATATATATATATATATATATATATATATATATATATATATATATATATATATATATGACTTTGTTTGTGTATGTACTATATACGTGTAAAAATCATGCCCGCGCTACTTGCTATCACTGAGGTTACCGCGCCGGGACAGTTTTATTTCGATGGGACCTTTATGGGGGATATTGACTTGTACCCAAGAATATAGGAATCCTCGGTACAGGCTATCTGATCGATAGTCAGATAGTCCTAAGAGACGTGAGGGTATGTTCTGACCTCTTAGTGACTTGGAACTATGCTTCACCTCAATTTGTATATGTTTTGTGTTAATACAGTTCGAGAGTGATTCTGAACTAGAATTTCCCTTAATACGAGTGATACGGGGACTTGATAGCAGAGTATGCCAGAACCATAAATTTATGTGGGGTGCCGATAGTGTGTGTGTGTGTATATATATATATATATATATATATAATTTAAATTGGGGAACTTTCTACTGTGACTAAAAGTAGTTGAGTAATGAATAAATATTCTGAATTTATAAGTGTTTGAAAAGTTTGAGGCAATACTGAAAGACTTTATAATGAAATGAGATTTATGTGAAAACTTTACTTTCAGAAATTAATTATCTTAGCCCTAGAAATTGTCGGCATGAAACCTTATGAGGAATTTAAGATAAGCTAAACTGTTGAGATTAATAGTACGGTAGGTGTGCACATTAGAAGAGAGGTGAGAATTTCTCAAGAGAGTGTCGCATACTAATATGATTGTTGCATTTTCCAGTAAGCATTTTAAATACTTGTTAAACTAAAATTTTAAACTGTTTTACAATCGGGCTCTGACTTGTTTCCTGTTATCTCTTCTCTCTTGTATATATTACAGCTGCCCAGCCACAGGGGCGTCCTGCTTAGGATTCTTTGGAAAGAATGTGATGCAGCTTAGGTGGGAGTTGCAAGACTTTTTCTTAGACGACCTCATTATTGATTCCACTCCTTATTCTGTTTTATCCAGTTGGCCATGTGTCACCCTTTTTCCTTATTCAGTTGGTTTTGTCAGATATTGTGATTCATTTACTTTCAATATTTCTACTTTGGGATTTGTTACTGTCTGGATGTTTTTTCCTTTGAAGTTTTAAAGTTGGGATTAGTTATTTGAATGCTTAAATTACATGGATGATCTTTTCCAGTCTAGTTATTGTGTGACTCTTAACTATGAATTATGAAAGGTTTTTATTATTGGGCTTAAATTAAATATGGAAATAATGTTTTAAAATGGTTTTGTCACTTAGCTTAATTATTTAGGGTGTTAAATTTGAAAAGTTATTTTACGGCATTGATGCTAAGAATGAAGCAACCGTTCACCTTGGTTATAATTTAATAAAGGACTGATCACCCGGTATTTAATTAGGCGGGGTGTCACACCCCCCACCCACCCTCCCATGCACCTTGTGACACATTTTTCAGGCCTAAGTGTGCCTCTTTTCAAATTCGGTTACTATCCTTAAATCTGGAGTCTCGCAAATGTGTGGGAAGTTTTTACATGTTACGAGGTGTTCTTTCCACCTGCGGTGCCATTTGGGTGCATTGGGGGTGCCCTCCCCCCGTAATGCTTTTCAAGCCTATGTGTGCCCTTCTTTGAATTAAGGTCCTATACTCAAATTAGGATTCCCACAGCTGTGCAGGCGGTTGCTACGTGTTACATTGGACGCTCACGGTGTGTTCGTGCCACCCACGGGCCCATTTGGGTGCCGTTGGGATCCCCCCCAGCACGTTTTGAAGCCTAAATGTGCCATTTTTTGAATTCGGTTCCTATCCTCAAACCAGAAGTCCCGCTATTTCTTTAGATGATTTCTACATGTTATGCTGGACGTGCACGAGGTGTTCGTGCTACCCGCTATTTCAATTTGGGTGCCGTTGGTGGTGCTTGCCCCTCCCCCCCCGGCACGTTTTCAAGCCTATGTGTGTCTGTTTTTAAGTTTGGATCCTATCATCATACCAGGGTCTCGTGGTTTCTACGTATTATGTTAAACGTGCAAAAGCTATTCGTTCCACCCACGGTGCCATTTGGGTACTGTTGGGGGAGCCCGATCCGTCACGGCACATTTTAAAGCCTAAATGTGTCTGTTGTTCAATTCGGTCCTTATCCTCAAACCAGAAGTCCCGTGGTTGTGCACCCAATTACTACGTGTTACGTTAGACGTGCACGATGTTTTTGTTCCACCTGCAGTGCCGTTTAGGTGCCGCTGGGGGTTTCCCCTTACCCCCGCATCACATTTTCAATCTTAATTGTGCCTCCTTTCGAATTAGGACACTATCCTCAAATCGAAAGTCATGTGGCTACGCTGGTGGTTTCTACGTGTTACATTGAACGTGCACAAGGTGTTCGTGCCATCCGCAGTGTCATTTGGGTGCCGTTGGGGTGCCCGCCCCTCGCAGTACGTTTTCAAGCCTAAGTGTGCATGTTTTCAAATTCGGGTGCTATACTCAAACCGGGAGTCCCGCGGATGCACGACCTATTGCTACGTGTTACATTAGACGCACACAAAGTCTTTATACCACTTGGGGTGCTGTTTAGCTTCAACTGGGAGGTTTCCACCCCACCACAGTACATTTTTAAACCTAAGAGTGGCTCTTATTGAATTCGGGCTCATTCATCAAACTGGGAGTCCTATAAAAGCGCGAGAATTTTCCAAGCGTTACGTTGGATGCACACGAGGTGTTGGTGCCACCCGCGGTGCCGTTCAGGTGCCCACCCAAGCCTAAGTGTGCCTGCTTTTGAATTTATGTCCTACCCTAAAATCAGAAGTTTCGTGACTATGAAGGCTATTGCTACGTCTTACTTTGTATGTGAATGAGGTGTTTGTGCCACCCGCGGTGTCGTTTGGGTGTCGTTAGGGTTGACCGTCTAACACATTTTAAATCCTATTTTTGCCTATTTTTGAATTCCGATCTTACCCTCACACCGAGAGTTCCTGGGATCCGTGGGTAGTTCATATGTGTTACGTTGGATGCGCATGAGGTGTTTGGCCCAAATAGGTACCCACCCCTGCCGCACATTTTTAAGCCTAAGTGTGCCTGCTTTCAAATTCAAGTCCTATCCTCAAATTGAAAGTCCCACGGCTACGCAGGAGGTTTTTAAGTGTTAATTTGGATGCGTACGAGGTTTTAGTTCAACCCACGGTGTCGTTTATTTGTCGTTTGGGGTACCCGCCCCCCGCTACCCGTTTTCAAGCCCAAGTGCTCCTATTTTTGAATTCGAGTCCTATCCTCAAATATGGAGTCCTGAGTCTACACGAGTAGTGTTTATGCTACCCGTTGTACCGTTTGGGTGCCTCTTGGTGTTCTAGCCCCCAGTGGCATGTTTACAAGTCTAAGTGTGCCTAATTTCGAGTTCAGGTCCTATCATCAAACTTGGAGTCCTGCAGTAGCATGGGAAGTTACTACGTGTTTGTTACACACGCAGTGTTCATACCACCCGCGGTGCTGTTTGGGTGGCACTGGAGATGCCCGCCCCCTGCGGCACGTTTTCAAGCCTAAGTGTTCCTATTTTTAAATTTGGGTCCTCTCCTCAAACCGAGATTCCCACTACTGCACGGCCAGTTTCTACGTGTTATGTTGGACATGCACCTAGTGGTCATGCCAACCGTAGTGCCATTTGGATGCTTCTGGGAGTGCCCGCCCCACTGTGGAACGTTTTTAATCCTAAATATGACTATTTTTGAATTCGGGTCCTATCCTTAAACCATGATTCTCGTTGCTATGCAAACGGTTGCTACATGTTACGATGTATGCACATGAGGTTCTCGTGCCACCCACGGTGTCGTTGGGGCACCACTATGGTGTTGTTGGGGGTTCCCCCCCAACCGGTACATTTTAAAGCCTCAGTGTACTTGCTTTCGAATTTGGGTCCTATCTTCAAACCCAGAGTCCCACAGATACACATGCGGTTTCTACGAGTTGCATTGGATGCGCATGATGTGTTTGTTCCACCCGCAGTGCCATTGTTATGTTTTAAGTTGGATGCGCACGAGGTGTTCATGTTATCCAAGGTGTCTTTTTGGGTGCCAGTAGATGAGTGCATTATTTTGTATTATTTACACTCAAATCTAAGTGTTGTTATTCCCATTTTATCATAAATAAAGAGCTTTTATAGATATTTTTATTATTTTAGAGAAAAATACAAATTTAAGAATAAATGGGGTTAATAATGCAATTTTGGGAACTTCAAGCTCACATCTTATATTCATTGCTAATCTCTTGTTCAAGTTGTTTTTTTAGTATTGACAGGTTTAAAAAGAAAGCGGTGAAGTCCGGACGTAAATTGAGCATGAAAAGGTCACTTACGCACCTTCAGGGGCAAAATTATAAATTCAAATGGCTGATTTCGAACTCGGACCAATCATGGAAATTGAAGGCCTTGAATCAAGGGACGCCTGGGCTCAAACGGCGTATCAATCAGAGTTGAAACGAAGAAGTTATGGTCGTGCAAAGTTTCGAATTCAAAAGAAATTCAAAGCCTCGGGTCAGCGCCCAAAGTCAATCCCGAGACCTGAACACTACTGAAATATTGTTGGCACCGAAATGAGGGTCACGTCGGTTCAAACGGCATGTTAATCGGGCTCCGAATGAAGAAATTATGGTGATTTGAGCTATTGTGCAAATTATGAAATTTGGGTTGTAATATGTTGTTAAATATAATTGGGTGTATATTTATATTAGAAAGAGCTGTTAGGTGAGCTGGTTGGGGCAAGGAGAGTTATGCGCGAGGTCAGGGGTTCGACCCCTGGCTCTCCCCTATATTTTTTTGTCGATGTCGAAAATCCACTTGCCACTTGCCCAATAACCCACTTGCCCACTAAACCCATTACCATTACTCCACCAACCCATGTTTCTTCCCACAACTCCACCTTATTTTCCCAACGTTTTTGTACCCCATTTTGGGGTATAAATCATAAGCCAATTCCCACATGAAGGGGTGGACTTTACTTTTGGATAGAAAAAAAAAAGACACACTTTGAGAGATAAAAAAAAATATGTGTAGAGAGTATTTTTGAGACACACTTTGGAGGAGCATATTGTGTATTGTAATTCAAGTCTTGGCCCCAAAATTTTGTAAGTTCATATTTATTAATGAAAATTATTTTTTCATCTTGCAATATTTGTGTGTCAAATATGTTGTGTGAGTAGTTTATTTACTAGGACTTAGGTGATGTTTGTCATGACTAATTAAACCACGCATGTTAATTTAATTTCGTACATATTCCGACATGTTTTAATTTGAAATAAAAAAATTCGGTATTCGCTTAAAAATACACGAGAGTGTATTTTTAAACCTCAAGAATTAATTAGAAATTCATGCTTTAAAAATTTAGAATTGTCATTTTTGATGGGTTATGCTTACACTTAGATGTTTTGATATCCCATGCTTAAATACACATTAAAATTTTAGAACGTGATATTTTCGAGGGAATAGGGATTTATGGTGTCTAATTCAAGAGACGTTAAAATATTTTGAGCTCATATAATGTTATATTCTCCGAAATGTACGCAACGAGAGTCGGTATATTTTGTGTTATAAATTCGGAATCACAGAATTAAATTAATGTGTTAATTTAATTAAAATTGACAAACGGATCCGACGTCCTTGTTTCTTCCTCATTTAATATTATCTATTGTACTTGTTCGTTTATTTTTTCTTTATTTTTATTGTTACATAATTTGTGTCACGCATTTATTTATTTATTTTGTTCCATCACTCAATCACATTGACACACTCATATGTCTAGTTGGACAATCGATATTTTATAAAAGTTGACGAAATCTCTGTGGATTCGGCCCGTACTTACACACGCTATATTTCAATAGCCCGTGCACTTGCGGTAATTTTAACTTTTAAAATTTGACAACAAGTTTTTGGCGCCGTTGCCGGGGATTTCGGTCGATTTTAAGAGTATTGATTTTCGGACTAGTTTTATTAAAAAAAAAACAAAAAAAAAATATCCGACAAGTTCAAAATTCCAGCAGCAATTTTTTTTTTATTTTCAGAATATAGAAAAAAAAACAAAGTTAAGTTTTTTGTGATTAAATAGTGTTTTTGACACCTAATTTTGTCATAAATTACCTAAATATTTGTAAAAATTCGTAATTATTTTTTTTTTTCGTGGAATTTTTTTCAAAACTGCCATAATTTGTTTAAAAAAAAAAGCTTTAAGTGTTTTATGAGAAACTAGTTGTTTTTTACACTAGTTTGTCACAAAAGTACTTGGAATTTTGGAAATTTCGAAAATAATATTTTTTTGTTTTTGGGAAACTTCCAGATTTTCGAGTTTGTATAAACAAAAAAAAAAAAATTCTGATTTAAGTTTTTTTTAATAAATAGCACTTTTAGTACTAGTTTATCACAAAAATACATAAAAAGAGATGTTTTTCCTTGTCACTTTTTTTAAAAAAATGGTGTATTTATTTAAGTTTTTCCATGTCACTATTTTTTTTTTGTGTGTCGCACTTTACAAATGGTGTATTTATTTTTGTGTTATTTTTCTGTAGCACACTAAATAAATGCAAAAAAAAAAAGAGATTGACCTAATAAACTACAATGAGCGATCCCAATATTGTTATCCCATCATATTTTTCGGATTCCTATATTGATCATTTGGATGTGTGGCTAGAAAATATTGAAAATCCGGATGACTACATATTTCGATTTGAGTCGGATGGGTCAGTAATAATTTTTAAAGAAATTAAAGATGGCATGGACGAGAGTCCAACTCCTTTAATTACAATTTGCCCACCAAAGTGTATCAACTGGGAAGAAGTGAACCAACGTTGTAATGACGAGATTTCTAAAAATAGTCATGAAATAATTGAAGATAATCAATTTTGTCTGAAGAAAATTGACAAACTTGACACAAGTAATAATTGTGATTATTTAGATGTTGACTTTTGTCAAGTTTCTTCTTATAATTCAATTGATAATATTGCTACTTCACCTTATCTGTGGTAAAATCTAGTGGAAGATTTGTTACCCGATTTTCTCGATAATTCTAATGATTATGATGGTCCTCCCATTTTTGACGAAGAGAATACATTCCCGTGGGATACATCTTCGTCCCGTATTTTTTGTAAAGTCTCACATTTAGGATTGGAGTATGCATCTCCAATTTTACATGACTATTTTAAGAATAGGGATAGTAAATATGTGGATCCTTATTGTGATTTGTTACCCCAATGTGATGCATCGACACATGATTCACGTGCTTTGAAATTCTTTATTTGTGATGTTGTCGGTGATCACCATTATGACCGTGACTTTAATTTTTGGATTTATGTTGTGCGGTCAAATTCACTAGTTTATACTACTTTTTTACTTAGTACTATAAAGATTATTAATTGGAATGACCCACAACTATTTCGATTATTAATTTATGGTGATGGTGATAATTGTCACAACTTTGTATATAATTTTTTTTCCCTCCTTCTTAGATTTTTTTAGGTTGTTTAGATTTATTTTATGGCTAACATACACTTGTATAGTTTGTAAGTAGGTGACACAAGTGGAAATTCACAAGTAATATCCTCATTTTACTTCTCTATTTTATTTTATTTGTCCATATTTTGATTTTTGTATACATTGAGGACAATGTAAAATTTAGGTTTGGGGGTAAGGATAGTATTTTTGAAAAAAAAAAAAAATTCAAAAATCCAAAAAGATTTTCAATATAAATGAGTTTTGAAACAATTTCTTAATATAGAATTAATTCACAAATCTCTCAACTTATAATATATTACACTTAGCCATATAATATGATCGAAAATGGATATTGAGGCGAAAGTTAATATGCTTAAAGAATAAATGTGGAGATTTTAGCCCGATGAGATATTGTGCCATTCATCGTTTTCGAGAGATTTAAATCAATCCAAGTTAAAATAACTCAAACTTTCCTTCAGTGATAAATTCGTTGATGATCTCAAATTCGTTGTTTTATTCAATTACTGAAAACAAAAGGTCAAAATCAGAATCTTACGCACTAGAAGTCTTAGTAAGTCGTCTTGAGACACAAATCAACTTAATGAAACTTGAGAAATGAGATTAGGCCCTCATTTGAAAGCCCAAAAATTAAACCCAAACTCCAACATTTTTTTACATTATTACATTGCAAGCCCATTTGAGCCAAAAAGAAGATAAGCCTTTTGTGAAAACCCACTATCCTACCCAACTCCAACTAAGAGTTTAAAGCCCATAAAAAGAAGCCATACCCATTTTCTGAGAATACTAGGGTAAAATTACGGTTGGAAAAAGGCCAAAATAAAATGAGGTTGCAAGAATAATATATGAAAAAAAAGAAAGAAAAAAAAATGTGAGTTTGAAAAGAAAAAAAAAAGGGGTAAGAGAAAAGAAAAATGGAGGTGAGAAAAAGTGCCTAAAAGTCAAAATACCGAAAAACCTCTATATTCTCAGAAATTTTGAACTCGAAAAGCCATTATTTCTAGCCAAAATTCGAGCCTACAATAAAATCAAAGAAAGTCCTAATCGATCTCAAGTGAAGTTAGTTAAAGTGTGGATAGAAGGTGAATAGGATTTATGGTGTGATTCAATATTTTCAAAAAGTAATCGAGTTTCCGTTCATGAGATCATATTCATCCATTATAAAAAATTCGTTTTTGATCATGTATATGTGAAATTTGTTCATATAAATTTACTCTTTTATTCACATATACCGAGAGAAATTATCCAACTACGAGTGTTCATTTATGAGCGCATCCCGTGAGCACTTGAAATCAAAACGAACTTTCGGCTAAGAAATGTAACGATCAAATCTTTTGAAATGGACGGTTATATTGGCCATGCACACACACACGATAAGTTGAGATTGAAAAATGAAATTCTGCTATATTTATGAAGTTTGCATTCAAACTTGGTTATATTACTTTTAAGTCTTTTGTAAATAGAGTCAAGTTTTTGAATTTTGTGGGTATATTCACTACAAACCCTCACGAGACAAAACTCGTCCACTAGGTCAACCTAGGGGTTTAACGGCTTGTTGCACATGCTAAGTGCAATCGTGATTCCTACGAAAGTGAGTTAGATTTTAAAATTTTAGTTTTGCTCGAGGACTAGCAAAGTTTAGGTTTGGGGGTATTTGATGAGTGCATTATTTTGTATTATTTACACTCAAATCTAAGTGTTGTTATTCCCATTTTATCATAAATAAAGAGCTTTTATAGATATTTTTATTTTTTTAGAGAAAAATACAAATTTAAGAATAAATGGGGTTAATAATGCAATTTTGGGAACTTCAAACTCACATCTTATATTCATTGCTAATCTCTTGTTCAAGTTGTTTTTTTTTAGTATTGACAGGTTTAAAAAGAAAGCGGTGAAGTCCGGACGCAAATTGAGCATGAAAAGGTCACTTACGCACCTTCAGGGGCAAAATTGTAAATTCAAATGGCTGATTTCGGACTCGGACCAATCATGGAAATTGAAGGCCTTGAATCAAGGGACGCCTGGGCTCAAACGGCGTATCAATCAGAGTTGAAACGAAGAAGTTATGGTCGTGCAATGTTTTGAATTCAAAAGAAAGTCAAAGTCAAAGCCCCGGGTCAACGCCCAAAGTCAATCCCGAGACCTGAACACTACTGAAATATTGTTGGCACCGAAATGAGGGTCACGTCGGTTCAAACGACATGTTAATCGGGCTCCGAATGAAGAAGTTATGGTGATTTGAGCTATTGTGCAAATTATGAAATTTGGGTTGTAATATGTTGTTAAATATAATTGGGTGTATATTCATATTAGAAAGAGCTGTTAGGTGAGTTGGTTGGGGCAAGGAGAGTTAAGCGCGAGGTCAGTGGTTCGACCCCTGGCTCTCCCCTATATTTTTTTGTCGAAAATCCACTTGCCACTTGCCCAATAACCCACTTGCCCACTAAACCCATTACCATTACTCCACCTTATTTTCCCAACGTTTTTGTACCCCATTTTGGGGTATAAATCATAAGCCAATTCCCACATGAAGGGGTGGACTTTACTTTTGGATAGAAAAAAAAAAGACACACTTTGAGAGATAAAAAAAAAATATGTGTAGAGAGTATTTTTGAGACACACTTTGGAGGAGCATATTGTGTATTGTAATTCAAGTCTTGGCCCCAAAATTTTGTAAGTTCATATTTATTAATGAAAATTATTTTTTCATCTTGCAATATTTGTGTGTCAAATATGTTGTGTGAGTAGTTTATTTACTAGGACTTAGGTGATGTTTGTCATGACTAATTAAACCACGCATGTTAATTTAATTTCGTACATATTCCGACATGTTTTAATTTGAAATAAAAAAATTCGGTATTCGCTTAAAAATACACGAGAGTGTATTTTTAAACCTCAAGAATTAATTAGAAATTCATGCTTTAAAAATTTAGAGTTGTCATTTTTGATGGGTTATGCTTACACTTAGATGTTTTGATATCCCATGCTTAAATACACATTAAAATTTTAGAACGTGATATTTTCGACGGAATAGGAATTTATGGTGTCTAATTCAAGAGACGTTAAAATATTTTGAGCTCATATAATGTTATATTCTCCGAAATGTACGCGACGAGAGTCGGTATATTTTGTGTTATAAATTCGGAATCACGGAATTAAATTAATGTGTTAATTTAATTAAAATTGACAAACGGATCCGACGTCCTAGTTGCTTCCTTATTTAATATTATCTATTGTACTTGTTCGTTTATTTTTTCTTTATTTTTATTGTTACATAATTTGTGTCATGCATTTATTTATTTATTTTGTTCCATCACTCAATCACATTGACACACTCATATGTCTAGTTGGACAATCGATATTTTATAAAAGTTGACGAAATCTCTGTGGGTTCGGCCCGTACTTACACACGCTATATTTCAATAGCCCGTGCACTTGCGGTAATTTTAACTTTTAAAATTTGACAACAAGTTTTTGGCGCCGTTGCCGGGGATTTTGGTCGATTTTAAGAGTATTGATTTTCGAACTAGTTTTATTATAAAAAAAAAATATCCGACAAGTTCAAAATTCCAGCCGCAATTTTTTTTTTATTTTCAGAATATAGAAAAAAAAACAAAGTTAAGTTTTTTGTGATTAAATAATGTTTTTGACACCTAATTTTGTCATAAATTACCTAAATATTTGTAAAAATTCGTAATTATTTTTTTTTTCGTGGAATTTTTTTCAAAACTGCAGTAATTTGTTTAAAAAAAAAACGCTTTAAGTGTTTTATGAGAAACTAGTTATTTTTTACACTAGTTTGTCACAAAAGTACTTAGAATTTTGGAAATTTCGAAAATAATATTTTTTTTTTTGGGAAACTTCCAGATTTTCGAGTTTGTATAAACAAAAAAAATATATATATATGATTAAAGTTTTTTTTAATAAATAGCACTTTTAGTACTAGTTTATCACAAAAATACATAAAAAATTTGAAAAAAAACTTGAAAAAAAAATATTTTTTTAATGTAAATTTCCAGATTCGTTTTTTTTAATTAGTGGAAAAAAAGGTTTACAACAAAATATATATATATATATATTTAATCCCAAAAAAAAAAATTAATCCAAAAAAAAAAAATAACCCAAAAAAAAAAAAAAAAAAAATTGTAATAATATCCAGAATAAAAGCAATAAAAAAAATTGTTTCATAAGTGTGCTTGGTCATTTTTGTTTGTGTGTTGAATACACCATTAGTGCGCGTGTCGTGTTAATTTTTTTTTTCTTTCCTTGTCACTATTTTTTGTGTGTGTGTCACACTTTACAAATGGTGTATTTATTTTTGTGTTATTTTTCTGTAGCACACTAAATAAATGCAAAAAAAAAAAGAGATTGACCTAATAAACTACAATGAGCGATCCCAATATTGTTATCCCATCATATTTTTCGGATTCCTATATTGATCATTTGGATGTGTGGGTAGAAAATATTGAAAATTCGGATGACTACATATTTCGATTTGAGTCGGATGGGTCAGTAATAATTTTTAAAGAAATTAAAGATGGCATGGACGAGAGTCCAACTCCTTTAATTACAATTTGCCCACCAAAGTGTATCAACTGGGAAGAAGTGAACCAACGTTGTAATGACGAGATTTCTAAAAATAGTCATGAAATAATTGAAGATAATCAATTTTGTCTGAAGAAAATTGACAAACTTGACATAAGTAATAATTGTGATTATTTAGATGTTGACTTTTGTCAAGTTTCTTCTTATAATTCAATTGATAAAATTGCTACTTCACCTTATCTGTGGGAAAATCTAGTGGAGGATTTGTTACCCGATTTTCTCGATAATTCTAGTGATTATGATGGTCCTCCCATTTTTGACGAAGAGAATACATTCCCGTGGGATACATCTTCGTCCCGTATTTTTTGTAAAGTCTCACATTTAGGATTGGAGTATGCATCTCCAATTTTACATGACTATTTTAAGAATAGGGATAGTAAATATGTGGATCCTTATTGTGATTTGTTACCCCAATGTGATGCATCGACACATGATTCACGTGCTTTGAAATTCTTTATTTGTGATGTTGTCGGTGATCACCATTATGACCGTGACTTTAATTTTTGGATTTATGTTGTGCGGTCAAATTCACTAGTTTATACTACTTTTTTACTTAGTACTATAAAGATTATTAATTGGAATGACCCACAACTATTTCGATTATTAATTTATGGTGATGGTGATAATTGTCACAACTTTGTATATAATTTTCTTTCCCTCCTTCTTAGATTTTTTTAGGTTGTTTAGATTTATTTTATGGCTAACATACACTTGTATAGTTTGTAAGTAGGTGACACAAGTGGAAATTCACAAGTAATATCCTCATTTTACTTCTCTATTTTATTTTATTTGTCCATATTTTGATTTTTGTATACATTGAGGACAATATAAAATTTAGGTTTGGGGGTAAGGATAGTATTTTTGAAAAAAAAAAAAATCAAAAATCCAAAAAGATTTTCAATATAAATGAGTTTTGAAACAATTTCTTAATATAGAATTAATTCACGAATCTCTCAACTTATAATTGTAATACCCCGTATTTTTGGCGATATTTATTTTTGGGATTAATTAATTAAATGAGAATTAATTGAGAATTAATCCGGATAAAATACTAGCGAGATGTGAGTTGGTATTTGACTATATTGAGTATATATGATGATATATGAATATTGAATTATGGAATTTGTCGTGAGATTGATATACGGCAATTTGGACATTTTATTGGGATGCATGAGACAGTCGCGTCAGGATACAATCATTTTAATTATAAAAGTGAATTTAAATTCTATTAACCGTATGGTCATTTTGAGTGCGCCAACGCGTCCGGAAGGGTCGAGATAGTCCGAAAACACTAGCCGGGGGTTTAATTTGGGTCCCGGGGTATTTTAAGGCCATACCGGCAACATAAAGGGTATTCTGGTAATTTTGTATTTTGGGGAATTTAAAAGTGACGAAAATTAGTAAATTATATCTGATGTGGATTTGACCCACTAAACCACTAACCAACCCATGTTAACCCAATAGGCTACGTAGGTTATTAGAATTAGGTTTCTAATTCCTTTCCCAAAAAAACAAACCCTAGCCACTATAGCCATTGGAGAAGAAAGCTTGGAGAGAGAGAGATAGAAGGGAATTCTACAGAAAGAGAGAGGGAACTCCTTCAAATCGTCATCAAAATCTGAGATTGAATTAAGGCAAGTGGTTTAATTTACATTTTATGCAGTAAATGTTTCTTCCATGTTAGAAATCTTGATAATCATTCTTTTTTGGGAGATAAAGGAAAACCCATGAAATTGGAGTTGTTAGTTTAATTTTGGATGTAGGTTTGCATGTAGAAACGTTATTGGAAGATTGAATTAAGAGAATTACAAATTTATGTGATATAAAAACGGATTAAATTTTGGGAATTGATGATGATAAATTCTAGGGTTTATGTTCTTGAAAAATTGGGGAAAAGAGTTGAGACTTGATTTGATGATGTTTAGGAAAAATTAATCCTTTATAATACGTTAGTATGTGACTTTAACATGTTTAGGGACGATTAGAGACCTTAAACAACTGTTAGATTGAGGTTTGGATGAGATTTGAGGTGTAGAGAAATTAGAAAAACGAGATAGGATTTCTGGGCTTGAATCTGGTCACTCGTTAGAAGACCTACCCAGGTCGTTCGAACGAGCTTCTAACGAGTTGACAGTTTCGGGTTATAACGAGAGGGATGTTCGTTCGATAATCTCGTTCGAACGAGATCTCGTTAGATAGCCCAGTTCGTTCGAACGAAATCTCATTCGAACAGCCTCGTTCGAACGAGACTTCTAACGAGCTGGCAGTTTAGGCCTTTTTGGCCTGTTTTGATTTTGGGAGTCCCGTAAACTTATTCGAGGATAGAGATAACATTCCTTTGATGATGTATTGGTATACTTGGGACAATTGGGACATAATGAGGAGTAAATTACATAATTGTGGGACGAATCAAATAAACATTTGAGTCGAGACGTGAGTGCCTACTACGACGTGAGAATAAATTATGGCGTGTATGATTATGAACCGGGATTATATAAATTGTATAAATTATAAGTTGGTACGAGAATGCGATAAGTACTACAATTAAACTACGGTGATTACTAAGATGCGTGTTTACTTAGTATTGATATATGATTTGTGTGTATGACATACCTACCATACTTGATATCACGGGAGGTTTGCGTTCGCTTAAGGCCCTCTAATCCTTGTGTTGCCCGGATTTAGACTGGTTACCTCGATGAACATAGGTCAGAGAAGGACTTATTGGGATGTTAATAAGTCTGCTGATCGTGGGAGCGCAGGTATGTGCGTGACCCATGTGATGTGACTGTGTTCGCCTCCACTGTTTGTGATTTGTGTTATCTGAACGATTCCTGAGAGATTCGGAATGCGTGATCCTTATGTACGTGATGTACTGGGATGGATAGCAGAGTATGTGTGCACCGCAGCTTAGTCTCGGGGTGCTTATATTGTATATTTATGTTGTGGAAAATATACACTTAATAAACTGGGAACTTTCATATGGTATTGTGTGTATAACTATGGAATAACAAAAGGGATGATCTATAATGAGTTGTATTACTTTTATGTGAGAACCTGAATTTACGTTAAGCCCCCTATTTAATTGCGAGCGTTATAATGTTAATGGGAACCGAGTAATAAGGGTAGAACCTATGACAATCTAGCTAGATATGATGTCACTTATCTAGTGGTTTGTGTCATTTTAGATGGGTACTTACGTTAGGAGTGCACAGTTAGACGAGAGGTCAGAATTTCATGTGAGTGCACGTCCTAACATGTACTTTGCATTTAATGTTTTAAATGTTTTTAAAGCACTTGCTGGTTTTTAAAATATCTCCACATTCGGGCTCTGACCCGTTTGCTTTCAAATCTATTTTTCTTGTAAAACCATTTTAGGTACCCAGCCACAAGGACACCACGCATAGGATTCTCATTCCGATGACGAGCTGTAGCTGTTTGTGGAAGTTACAGGAAATTGATTTTAGACGCTTCTATCATTTGGATTCCATGTTCGGTATTCCTCAGTTGTAGGGCATGTTGCTCAAATTCTATTAGAGACATTTCCATTTCAGTTTTTCAGACTTTGGCATGTATTGATTCAGTATTCAGTATTTCGTTACTTATTTCAGTTGTGGGATTTGTTGTGAGGAGTTTTTCCTCCGAATTTATTTAAATCATGTGATGGTTATTCTATTATTTCGTTATGGTGAATGGTGATATTATTCTTGCTTTAAATCTTTTACTGCATGTTAATCAGACTTTAATTAAAAATTTGACAACTTACTTTTTAAATACTAGTTGGTTAGTAATAATAAAATGTTTTCGACAGTGATGCTATTAACTGAGCCAACTTGGCATTTTGATTTAATTTAATAAAGGAGTAGCTACCCGGTATTTAATTAGTCGGGGTGTCACAGGTGGTATCAGAGCATCAGGTTCTAGTGTCCTTTAGGATCTGTACGGCTATTATGTTTCCGCTATGTTTTCTTTGATATAGAGCCCTATATTTTAGGACTGTTGTATTCTTGCGTGTATGCTTCGTTCTTCAGCTATTTTAAGTTTATAACTGCGAACTTATAAACTTCATTTTTATTTCAGATGCCTCCACGACGTGCACGACGAGTTCCTAGGGATGCAACGCCCGAACCCCAGCCCGCTCCAGCTCAGGGCATGATGAACGCCGCTGAGGTTGCAGCCATTGTAGCCCAAGCGGTAAATGCCGCAATTACCGTAGTTCTGCAGGCACCACCTCAGGCGTCGGTTGCCGCGCTAGTACAGGCAAATGCATTCCCGTCTGCTTGGGAACGTGTACGTGACGCTTTTCAGAAAGCGCATCCGCCAGAGTTTGCAGGTAGCTCAGATGTGGTAGTCTCGAGCCAGTGGAGGAAGGATATACAAAGGCACTTGAGGATGTATGAGTGCACGGACGTTCAGAAGCTGGTGCTAGCTACTTTCAAGCTAGTTGGATATGCACTGCAGTGGTGGGAGTATATTACCACCGTGGAGGAGAGGGATACTCTCACTATTCAAGACTTTTGGGTGCGGTTCGACCGCAAGTATTTTTCGTCAGCTGCTCACACGGAAATGAGGAGGAAATTGATGAATCTGAAGCAAAAGGGTAAGACCGTGGCCGAGTATGAGGCCGAGTTCACGTCCGGATGAGATACCGACAGAAAAGAAGAAGATTGAGAAATTCACCGACGGGTTGACATGGAGGATCCGTCAGCATCTGTTAGGGAACCTTTCTTTGGCCACTTATTCTGATGTGGTTAACGCTGCCTTGTTACACTGCCAGGATCACCGCTTTCATATGGCTGAGGGAAAGAGATCGGGAGAGTCTAGCCATCAGGGCAGGACTGGAGGACATGGTGCCGGTGGGGCACAATCTGTTCAGGGGCATAGATAGGGTGAGCAGGGTTCCCAGCAGGGGGATCAGAAGAGGTTCAGATCAGGGAATTACAGGCACGGACAGGGAGGTTTTCGTCAGGGCCATCAGGGTCCAAATGGCCATCAGGGCCAACAGGGGCAGAATGGGCAGCAGTTTCAGCAGGGCCAGTAGGGCCAAGGGAGGAACGGTAACGGCCACCAGGGCCGGGGACAGCAGGGGCAGAGAGGAGGGAACTTCCCAGGGAAGTGTTATATTTGTGGCAAGACTGTCCATAAACGACAAGGTTGTCCTGATAGGGGCAGGGCCCCACAGCAGCAGTAGCAGGGTACTCGCCAGGAGCCGTAGAGGCCTATGTTTCCCGCCGCTTTCCCCGCACCGCCACAGATGGAAGCATTGCCACCCATTCCAGCAGTCCCAGCTCAGCAGGGGCAGCTACAGTATGAACGTGTCTATAACGTCCACCAGGCAGCAGTTCCACAGGCACCGCCCGCGATTGAGGGTACGTTTCCTATCCATGGCACTATGGGTCGGGTATTGTTTGATACGGGGGCTACACATTGTTTTATAGCTACACATTTCGCGAAAGCCTTAGGATTGTTAGCTACGGCAGAGAGCACAGTGACGTGTGTAGACTCACCATTGGGGAGTGGGTCGCTTATTTTCTTTATATGCGGGGTAGTGGGTGTAGAGATTGGTAGTCTGGTATTACCTGCAGACATGTTGGTATTAGATATGCATGTTCACGATGTGATTATCGGTATGGATTGGCTCGCTGATTATAGAGCCATGATTGACTGCTTCGGTGGGAGAATTGTTTTTGCCATTCCGGGGCAAGAGATGTTTGTAGTGGCGATGCCTCGCCCAGAGGGAGGCTCGACCGCTCATTTGTATTACCTATAGGAGGATACCTCTAAGGAGGTTGTGATTCCTTTAGATTCGATCCCAGTCGTCAGGGAGTATTCGGATGTGTTTCAGGAGATACCAGGCCTACCCCCCAGTCGAGAGATAGACTTTGTTATAGACCTATTGCCAGATACGAGACCTATAGCACGCGCACCGTACCATATGGCTCCGGCAGAGATGCGAGAGCTACGAGATCAGATAGAGCAGGTGTTAGGTCAGGGCTTTATTCGTAGGAGTACCTCACCTTGGGGCGCTCCAGTTTTGTTTGTGAAGAAGAGGGACGGTTCACTGAGATTGTGTGTGGACAACCGAGAGTTGAATAAGGTCACGATACGGAATAAGTATCCGTTGCCTCGAATCGATGACTTATTCGACCAGTTGAGAGGAGCTTCTTTCTTCTCGAAGATTGATTTAAGATCGGGATACCATCAGTTGCGTATCAGGGAGGAGGATGTCTCGAAGACTGCGTTCTTATCGAGATATGGTTCTTACGAGTTTCGGGTTATGCCTTTTGGTTTGACCAATGCTCCAGCAGTGTTTATGGACTTGATGAACAGAGTGTTCAGGGATTTCCTAGATCAGTTTGTCATTGTCTTCATCGATGATATTCTGGTTTACTCCCGGACAGAGGAGGAGCACGTCGAACATTTGAGGCAAGTTTTGCAGACACAATGTCAGAACGAGTTGTATGCAAAGTATGAGAAATGCGGGTTTTGGCTGAAGGAGGTCCAGTTTTGGGGACATATTATTTCCGACCGGGGAATATCTGTTGATCCGGGGAAGGTATTCGCGGTGAGGGAGTGGGGACAGCCCACGACACCAATGGAGATTCGTAGTTTCTTGGGTCTAGCAGGATACCACAGGAGGTTTATTCGGGGTTTTTCGAAGATAGCGGGTCCTTTGACACATCTGACTCGTAAGGGTGTGCCGCTCATTTGGAGTGATGCCTGTCAGTTGGCATTCGATGAATTGAAGGATAAATTGACCTCAGCACCTGTGTTAGCATTGCCGAGACCGGGAGTTGAGTATTTTGTTTACACCGATGCGTCTTTGCAAGGACTTGGAGGTGTATTGCAACATGAGAGACAGGCCATAACTTATGCTTCCCGTAAGCTTAAGCCTCATGAGAAGAATTACCCCACGCATGATTTGGAATTGGCGGCGGTGGTATTTGCCCTACGGATTTGGAGGCACTATCTTTTGGGGGAGAAGTTCCAATTGTTCATGGACCACAAGTCCCTACAGTACCTGTTCACGCAGAAGGAGTTGAACATGCGGCAAAGGAGGTGGCTTGAGTTTGTGAAGGACTACCAGTTTGATATCCAGTATCACCCGGGTAAGGCTAACGTGGTAGCAGACGTGTTGAGCCGTAGGCCAGCAGATGAGGTGGCAGGGGTGTGGAAGGCCAAGTGGAAGGAGTTGGGACACCAGGATTCAGTGGCCCGATCTTTCATGTCTGTGATGACCGTTACACTGCAGATTGTCACGAAGGTAGTACGGGCACAGGCTAATGACTCGTTTTGTCAGGAGCAGATAGTTCGATTACTAGCAGAGGGAGCCGAGTCCTATACTGTTAGCTCAGACGGGGGATTACGCTTCAATGGGGGATTGGTGGTTCCGGAAGGGGAGGAATTGCGACACGAGGTGATTACAGAGTCGCACAGCTCACGGTTCACGATACATCTCGGAGGGGACAAAATGTACCAAGACATGAGACGGCAGTATTGGTGGAGCGGTATGAAGAGAGATATTGCTGAGTTTGTTTCGAAATGCGTCACTTGCCAGCTAGTAAAAGTAGATCACCAGAAACCGACAGGACTTCTACAGCCGTTGGAGGTCCCGGTGTGGATGTGGGAGAGCATATCCATGGATTTTATCACGGGGTTTCCTACGTCGCAGAGGGGTCACGACTCCGTTTGGGTAATTGTGGACAGATTGTCCAAAGTCGCTCACTTTTTACCCGTAAGGACTGACTACACTACGGGACAATATGCCCATCTCTTCATTTCAGAGGTTGTGAGACTTCACGGCGTGCCCCTAAATATCATGTCTGACAGAGACAAGATATTTTTTTCGCGGTTTTGGGAGAGTTTTGAGGAGGCCATGGGCACGGAATTGCGGTTGAGTATGGCTTATCATCCGCAGACCGATGGGCAGACAGAGCGCACAAATCAGATGTTAGAGGACATGCTACGCATGTGCATTATTGACTTTGGAGGTGGATGGGAGCAATACCTTCCACTGGTAGAGTTTGCTTATAATAACTCCTACCAGTTCACTATTGGCATGGCTCCGTTTGAGGCGTTGTACAGTAGGCCTTGTCGTTCCCCAGCATGTTGGTTAGAGGTGGGGGACAACAAACTACTTGGGCCGAAAGTGATTCAGGACACTTCGGCAAGGATTGAGTTGATTCGGAGTCGCATTCGGGTAGCTCAAGACCGGCAGAAGAGTTATGCTGATGCGAAGAGATCTTTCAGGTAGTTCCAAGTGGGGGACCAGGTTTTGCACAGAGTATCTCCTATGAAGGGGATTATGCGTTTCGGGAAGAAGGGAAAGTTGGCACCGAGGTATGTGGGGCCGTTTCCTATTATTGAGCGGATTGGACCTGTTGCGTATAGACTCGGGTTACCGGAGCATTTACACCGGATTCACGATGTGTTTCATATTTCCTCGCTAAGGAAATATCTCAGGGACGATTTGGCTCATTCTCACATCGCTTTGGAGGAGATTGATTTACAGCCTGATAGCTCCTACGAGGAGGGGCCGATTGCTATTTTGGACCGAAGTGAGAGGAAGCTGCGGTCAAAGATAGTTACGTTAGTGCGTGTTCAGTGGCAACATCACAATGTCGAGGAGTCCACATGGGAACGCGAGGATGAGATGCGCGAACGTTATCCAGAGTTGTTTTTATCAGGTACTTTCTAGTTCCGAATTTCGGGACAAAATTCTATTATTAGGGGGGAAGTATGTAATACCCCGTATTTTTGGCGATATTTATTTTTGGGATTAATTAATTAAATGAGAATTAATTGAGAACTAATCCGGATAAAATACTAGCGAGATGTGAGTTGGTATTTGACTATATTGAGTATATATGATGATATATGAATATTGAATTATGAAATTTGTCGTGAGATTGATATACGACAATTTGGACATTTTATTGGGACGCGTGAGACAGTCGCGTCAGGATACAATCATTTTAATTATAAAAGTGAATTTAAATTCTATTAACCGTATGGTCGTTTTGAGTGCACCAACGCGTCTGGAAGGGTCGAGATAGTCAGAAAACACTAGCCGGGGGTTTAGTTTGGGTCCCGGGGTATTTTAAGGCCATACCGACAACATAAAGGGTATTCTGGTAATTTTGTATTTTTGGGAATTTAAAAGTGACGAAAATTAGTAAATTATATCTGATGTGGATTTGACCCACTAAACCACTAACCAACCCATGTTAACCCAATAGGCTACGTAGGTTATTAGAATTAGGTTTCTAATTCCTTTCCCAAAAAAACAAACCCTAGCCACCATAGCCATTAGAGAAGAAAGCTTGGAGAGAGAGAGATAGAAGGGAATTCTGCAGAAAGAGAGAGGGAACTCCTTCAAATCGTCATCAAAATCTGAGATTGAATCAAGGCAAGTGGTTTAATTTACATTTTATGCAGTAAATGTTTCTTCCATGTTAGAAATCTTGATAATCATTCTTGTTTGGGAGATAAAGGAAAACCCATGAAATTGGAGTTGTTAGTTTAATTTTGGATGTAGGTTTGCATGTAGAAACGTTATTGGAAGATTGAATTCTGAGAATTACAAATTTATGTGATATAAAAACGGATTAAATTCTGGGAATTGATGATGATAAATTCTAAGGTTTATGTTCTTGAAAAATTGGGGAAAAGAGTAGAGACTTGTGATTTGATGATGTTTAGGAAGAATTAATCCTTTATAATACGTTAGTATGTGACTTTAACATGTTTAGGGACGATTAGAGACCTTAAACAATTGTTAGATTGAGGTTTGGATGAGATTTGAGGTGTAGAGAAATTAGAAAAATGAGATAGGATTTCTGGGCTTGAATCTGGTCACTCGTTAGAAGACCTACCCAGGTCGTTCGAACGAGCTCGTTCGAACGAGCTTCTAACGAGTTGACAGTTTGGGGTTCTAACGAGAGGGATGTTCGTTCGATAATCTCGTTCGAACGAGATCTCGTTAGATAGGCCAGTTCGTTCGAACAAAATCTCGTTCGAACAGCCTCGTTCGAACGAGACTTCTAATGAGCTGGCAGTTTAGGCCTTTTTGGCCTGTTTTCATTTTGGGAGTCCCGTAAACTTGTTCGAGGATAGAGATAACATTCCTTTGATGATGTATTGGTATACTTGGGACAATTGGGACATAATGAGGAGTAAATTACATAATTGTGGGACGAATCAAATAGACATTTGAGTCGAGACGTGAGTGCCTACTACGACGTGAGAATAAATTATGGCGTGTATGATTATGAACCGGGATTATATAAATTGTATAAATTATAAGTTGGTACGAGAAAGCGGTAAGTACTACAATTAAACTAAGGTGATTACTAAGATGCGTGTTTACTTAGTATTGATATATGATTTGTGTGTATGACATACCTACCATACTTGCTATCACGGGAGGTTTGCGTTCGCTTAGGGCCCTCTAATCCTTGTGTTGCCCGGATTTAGACTGGTTACCTCGATGAACATAGGTCAGAGAAGGACTTATTGGGATGTTAATAAGTCTGCTGATCATGGGAGCGCAGGTATGTGCGTGACCCATGCGTTGTGACTGTGTTCGCCTCCACTGTTTGTGATTTGTGTTATCTGAACGATTCCTGAGAGATTCGGAATGCGTGATCCTTATGTACGTAATGTACCGGGATGGATAGCAGAGTATGTGTGCACCGCAGCTTAGTCTCGGGGTGCTTATATTGTATATTTATGTTGTGGAAAATATACACTTAATAAACTGGGAACTTTCATATGGTATTGTGTGTATAACTATGGAATAACAAAAGGGATGATCTATAATGAGTTGTATTACTTTTATGTGAGAACCTAAATTTACGTTAAGCCCCCTATTTAATTGCGAGCGTTATAATGTTAATGGGAACCGAGTAATAAGGGTAGAACCTATGACAGTCTAGCTAGATATGATGTCACTTAGCTAGTGGTTTGTGTCATTTTAGATGGGTACTTACGTTAGGAGTGCACAGTTAGACGAGAGGTGAGAATTTCATGTGAGTGCACGTCCTAACATGTACTTTTTATTTAATGTTTTAAATGTTTTTAAAGCACTTGAAGGTTTTTAAAATATCTCCACATTCGGGCTCTGACCCGTTTGCTTTCAAATCTATTTTTCTTGTAAAACCATTTTAGGTGCCCAGCCACAAGGACACCACGCATAGGATTCCCATTCCGATGACGAGCTGTAGATGTTTGTGGAAGTTACAGGGAATTACTTTTAGACGCTTCTATCATTTGGATTCCATGTTCAGTATTCCTCAGTTGTAGGGCATGTTGCTCAAATTCTATTAGAGACATTTCCATTTCATTTTTTCAGACTTTGGCATGTATTGATTCAGTATTCAGTATTTCGTTACTTATTTCAGTTGTGGGATTTGTTGTGAGGAGTTTTTCCTCCGAATTTATTTAAATCATGTGATGGTTATTCTATTATTTCGTTATGGTGAATGGTGATATTATTCTTGCTTTAAATCTTTTACTGCATGTTAATCAGACTTTAATTAAAAATTTGACAACTTACTTTTTAAATACTAGGTGGTTAGTAATAATAAAATGTTTTCGACAGTGATGCTATTAACTGAGCCAACTTGGCATTTTGATTTAATTTAATAAAGGAGTAGCTACCTGGTATTTAATTAGTCGGGGTGTCACAATAATATATTACACTTAGCCATATAATATGATCGAAAATGGATATTGAGGCGAAAGTTAATATGCTTAAAGAATAAATGTGGAGATTTTAGCCCGATGAGATATTGTGCCATTCATCGTTTTCGAGAGATTTAAATCAATCCAAGTTAAAATAACTCAAACTTTCCTTCAGTGATAAATTCGTTGATGATCTCAAATTCGTTGTTTTATTCAATTACTGAAAACAAAAGGTCAAAATCAGAATCTTACGCACTAGAAGTCTTAGTAAGTCGTCTTGAGACACAAATCAACTTAATGAAACTTGAGAAATGAGATTAGGCCCTCATTTGAAAGCCCAAAAATTAAACCCAAACTCCAACATTTTTTTACATTATTACATTGCAAGCCCATTTGAGCCAAAAAGAAGATAAGCCTTTTGTGAAAACCCACTATCCTACCCAAATCCAACTAAGAGTTTAAAGCCCATAAAAAGAAGCCATACCCATTTTCTGAGAATACTAGGGTAAAATTACGGTTGGGAAAAGGCCAAAAGAAAATGAGGTTGCAAGAATAATATATGAAAAAAAAAAGAAAGAAAAAAAAATGTGAGTTTGAAAAGAAAAAAAAAAGGGTAAGAGAAAAGAAAAATGGAGGTGAGAAAAAGTGCCTAAAAGTCAAAATACCGAAAAACCTCTATATTCTCAGAAATTTTGAACTCGAAAAGTCATTTTTTCTAGCCAAAATTCGAGCCTACAATAAAACCAAAGAAAGTCCTAATCGATCTCAAGTGAAGTTAGTTAAAGTGTGGATAGAAGATGAATAGGATCTATGGTGTGATTCAATGTTTTCAAAAAGTAATCGAGTTTCCGTTCATGAGATCATATTCATCCATTATAAAAATTCGTTTTTGATCATGTATATGTGAAATTTGTTCATATAAAATTACTCTTTTATTCACATATACCGAGAGAAATTATCCAACTACGAGTGTTCATTTATGAGCGCATCCTGTGAGCACTTGAAATCAAAACGAACTTTCGGCTAAGAAATGTAACGATCAAATCTTTTGAAATGGACGGTTATATTGGTCATGCACACACATACGATAAGTTGAGATTGAAAAATAAAATTCTGCTATATTTATGAAGTTTGCATTCAAACTTGGTTATATTACTTTTCAGTCTTTTGTAAATAGAGTCAAGTTTTTGAATTTTGTGGGTATATTCACTACAAACCCTCACGAGACAAAACTCGTCCACTAGGGCAACCTAGGGGTTTAACGGCTTGTTGCACATGCTAAGTGCAACCGTGATTCCTACGAAAGTGAGTTAGATTTTAAAATTTTAGTTTTGCTCGAGGACTAGCAAAGTTTAGGTTTGGGTGTATTTGATGAGTGCATTATTTTGTATTATTTACACTCAAATCTAAGTGTTGTTATTCCCATTTTATCATAAATAAAGAGCTTTTATAGATATTTTTATTATTTTAGAGAAAAATAAAAATTTAAGAATAAATGGGATTAATAATGCAATTTTGGGAACTTCAAGCTCACATCTTATATTCATTGCTAATCTCTTGTTCAAGTTTTTTTTTTTAGTATTGACAGGTTTAAAAAGAAAGCGGTGAAGTCCGGACGCAAATTGAGCATGAAAAGGTCACTTACGCACCTTCAGGGGCAAAATTGTAAATTCAAATGGCTGATTTCGGACTCGGACCAATCATGTAAATTGAAGGCCTTGAATCAAGGGACGCCTGGGCTCAAACGGCGTATCAATCAGAGTTGGAACGAAGAAGTTATGGTCGTACAATGTTTTGAATTCAAAAGAAAGTCAAAGTCAAAGCCCCGGGTCAACGCCCAAAGTCAATCCCGAGACCTGAACACTACTGAAATATTGTTGGCACCGAAATGAGGGTCACGTCGGTTCAAACGGCATGTTAATCGGGCTCCGAATGAAGAAGTTATGGTGATTTGAGCTATTGTGCAAATTATGAAATTTGGGTTGTAATATGTTGTTAAATATAATTGGGTGTATATTTATATTAGAAAGAGCTGTTAGGTGAGCTGGTTGGGGCAAGGAGAGTTATGCGCGAGGTCAGGGGTTCGACCCCTGGCTCTCCCCTATATTTTTTTGCCGAAAATCCACTTGCCACTTGCCCAATAACCCACTTGCCCACTAAACCCATTACCATTACTCCAACAACCCATGTTTCTTCCCACAACTCCACCTTATTTTCCCTACGTTTTTGTACCCCATTTTGGGGTATAAATCATAAGCCAATTCCCACATGAAGGGGTGGACTTTACTTTTGGATAGAAAAAAAAAGACACACTTTGAGAGATAAAAAAAAATATGTGTAGAGAGTATTTTTGAGACACACTTTGGAGGAGCATATTGTGTATTGTAATTCAAGTCTTGGCTCCAAAATTTTGTAAGTTGATATTTATTAATGAAAATTATTGTTTCATCTTGCAATATTTGTGTGTCAAATATGTTGTGTGAGTAGTTTATTAACTAGGGCTTAGGTGATGTTTGTCATGACTAATTAAACCACACATGTTAATTTAATTTCGTACATATTCCGACATGTTTTAATTTGAAATAAAAAAATTCGGTATTCGCTTAAAAATACACGAGAGTGTATTTTTAAACCTCAAGAATTAATTAGAAATTCATGCTTTAAAAATTTAGAGTTGTCATTTTTGATGGGTTATGCTTACACTTAGATGTTTTGATATCCCATGCTTAAATACACATTAAAATTTTAGAACGTGATATTTTCGAGGGAATAGGGATTTATGGTGTCTAATTCAAGAGACGTTAAAATATTTTGAGCTCATATAATGTTATATTCTCCGAAATGTATGCGACGAGAGTCGGTATATTTTGTGTTATAAATTCCGAATCACAGAATTAAATTAATGTGTTAATTTAATTAAAATTGACAAATGGATCCGACGTCCTAGTTTCTTCCTCATTTAATATTATCTATTGTACTTGTTCGTTTATTTTTTCTTTATTTTTATTGTTACATAATTTGTGTCACGCATTTATTTATTTATTTTGTTCCATCACTCAATCACATTGACACACTCATATGTCTAGTTGGACAATCGATATTTTATAAAAGTTGACGAAATCTCTGTGGGTTCGACCCGTACTTACACACGCTATATTTCAATAGCCCGTGCACTTGCGGTAATTTCCCCCGGCATGTTTTCAAGCATAAGCGCGACCATTTTAGAATTTGGGTCCTATATTGAAACCGAGAGTCCTGTAGTAGCACGGATGATTGCTATGTGTTATGTTGGATGCGTAGGAGGTGTTAATGTTACCCGCGTTGCCGTTTGGGTTCCGCTGGGGGTGTCGGCCCACCGCAGGACGTTTTTAAGCCTAAGTGTGCTTATTATTAAATTCGGTTCCTATCCTCAAACATGGATCCTCGCAGCTATATGGTTCATTTCTTCGTGTCATGTTGGATGAGCATGAGGTGTTCATGCCACCCTCAGTGCCTTTTGGTGCCGCTGGGGGTACCTGCGTCCAGCACGTTTTCAAGTCTAAGTGTGCATGTTTTATAATTTATGTCCTATCCTCAAATCGGTAGTCCCACGACTTCACAAGGAATTGCTATGTGTTACGTTAAACACGCACTAGATTTTTATTCCACTCCTAGGGCCGTTTGGGTGCCACTGCGAGTGCCCGCACCACTGAGGCACGTTTTCAAGCCGAAGTGTGTCCGTTTTCGAATTGGGGTCTTATCCTAAAATCGAGAGTCCCGTGTCTGCGCGAGTGGTGGATACATGTTACATTGAACATGTATGAGGTGTTTGTTTCACCTGGGGTTGTTTGGGTGTCGCTGGAAGTGCTCGCCACCCACGGTACATTTTTAATCCTAAGTGTGCATATTTTAAAATTTGGGGCTTATCCTCAAATCGAGAGTCGCCTGGCTACCTGAACAATTTTCACTTATTACATTGGATGCGCACAAGGTGTTTGTGCCACCCGCGACGCCGTTTGGGTGCTGATGGTGGTGCCTAATCCCCATGACACATTTTCAAGCCTAAGTGTGTTTGGTTTTTAATTTGGTTCCAATCCCGAAATCCCAGTCCCAAGGTTGTGTGGTTTTTTGCTACGTGTTACGTTGGATGCACACCAGGTGTTCATGCCACCCGTAGTGCCATTTGTGTGCCACCGGGAGTGCTCGCCCCTCTCAGCATATTTTAAGCCTAAGTGTGTCTGTTTTCGAATTCAGGTCCTATCCCAAAATTGGGAGTCCTTTGGATGTGCGAACTGTTTCTATGTGTTATGTTGGACGTGAACGAGGTGTTAATGCTACCTGCGATGAAGTTTGATTGCCACTGGGGGTGCCCGGCCCCCCACGACACGTTCTTATTCCTAAGTGTGTCTTTTTCGGATTCGGGTCCTATCCTCAAATGGAAAGTCACGTAACTGTGAGACCAATTGATACGTGTTACGTTGGACATGCATGAGGTGTTCGTGCCACCTTCGGTGTTGTTTGGGTGCCACTGGGGAGCCCCCAGGCACATTCTCAAGCCTGAGTGTGTCTATTTTCAAATTTGGGTCATATACTCAAACTAAAAGTCCCGTGGATAGTTGCTACGTATTACGTTGGATGCGTACGAGGTGTTCGTGTCACCTGTGGTGTCGTTTGGGTGCCACTAGTGGGTACCCACCCTCCGCGGCATATTTTCAAACCTAAGTGTACATGTTTTTGAATTTGGGTCATATCCTCAACTCGGGAGTCCCGAGGCTGCACGGGTAGTTGCAATGTGTTACTTTCAATGAGCAGGAGATATTCGTGCCACCCGCAGTACCGTTTAGGTGCTTCTTGTGTTGCTCGCCCCCACAACACATTTTCAATCCTAAGTGGTCATGTTTTCAAATTCGGGTCCTATTCACAAACTGGGAGTCCTGTAGTTCCATGGTTGGTTTTTTCATGAAACGTTGGATGCGCACGAAGTGTTCCGACCACCTGCAGTGCCGTTTGGTTTCCATTGGGGGTGCCCTCCCCCCAGCTACACATTTTCAAGTCTAAGTATGCTTATTTTTGAATTCGCGTTCTATCCTCACACCGGGAGTGTCGTGGATGCACAGTTGGTTACTACATATTACGTTGGACATGCATGAGGTGTTCATTCCACCCGCAGTGTCATTTGGGTTACACTTCTAGCGCCTCCCCCGCTATACGTTTTCAAGCCTAAGTGTACCTATTTTTTAGTTTAGGTCCTATTCTCAAACCGGGAGTCCTACGATTGCACGGTAGGTCGCTACATGTTACGGTGGATGTGAAACAGATGTTCATGACATCCGTGGTGCTTTTTGGGTACCCCTGGGGTGCCCCACCCCCTCCCATCTTGCTTTTAAGCCTGAGTGTGCTTGTTTTCGAATTCGGGTCCCATCCTCAAATCGATATTCCCGCGACTGCATTAGCAGTTGCTACATCTTACATTGGAAATGCACGAGGTGATCGTGCCACCCGCAGATCCATTTCCCATGGCTTCTTTGGTGGTTGCTATGTGTTAGGTTGGACGCACACGATGTGTTCATTCCACCTATGGTACTATTTTGGTTCCACTGAGGGGGCCACCCTCCCACGCCACTTTTTAAAGCCTGACTATACCTATTTTCGAATTCAGATCCTAACCTTAAAATAGGAGTCCTACGGCTGTGAAAACGGTTGCTACATGTTACGTTAGACGCGCAAGAGGTGTTTGTGCCACCTGCGATGCTGTTTGGGTGCCGCTGGAGGTGTCCCTTGCGGTATGTTTTCAAGCCTATGTGTGCCTGTTTTCGAATTCGATTCCTATCCTAAAATCGAGAATCCCACGGTTACGCGGCTAGTTGATACATATTATGTTCGACTTGCAAGAGGTGTTTGTACCCCTCGCTGTGTCGTTTCAATTCCGTTGAGGGTGCCCACCCCCAACGACACGTTTTAAAGCCTAAGTGTTCCTATTTTTGAATTTAGGTCCTATCCTCAAATTGGGAGTCATGTGTCTGCGCGGGTGATTGTTAGGTGTTATGTTGGATGCGTATGAGGCATTCGTGCCACCCACGGTGTCGTTTGGGTGCTGCTGATGGTTCCCTCCCCATTGCGAAACATTTTCAAGCCTATGATACGTGTTACGTTGGACGTCCCGTGGTTAAGCGTGAAATTAATACGTGTTGCGTTGGACGTGCACAAGGTGTTCGTCCTAGCCGTAGTTCCATTTGGCTGCCGTTGGGGGTGTCCTCTCCCCGCAACACGTTTTGAAGCCTAAGTGTGCCTAGTTTAGAATTCGGGACCTATCCTCATATCGGGAGTCCTGATGCTTCACTAACAATTTTTATGTGCTACGTTGGAAGATAACGAGGTGTTTGTACCACCCACGGTGCCGTTTGGATGCCAATGCCACCCCCACCCCTGTGTGCGACACGTTTTCAAGCCTAAGTGTGCCTATTTTCAAATTTGGGTCCTTTCATCAAATCGAAAGTCCCGCGACTGTGCAGTTGGTTGATAAATATTATGTTGGATGTCCATAAGGTGTTTGAGCTACTCGTGGTGTCGTTTGGGTGCTGCTAGAAGTTCTCCCCCCGCAGCATGTTTTGAAGCCATAATGTTCATGTTCTTGAATTCATATCCTATCGTCAAACCGAGAGTTTCACGGCTGGGCAATCGATTGTTATGTGTTACGTTGGACATGTACGAGGTGTTTATGCCACCCTCAGTTCCGTTTTGGTTCCGTTGGGGATGCCTCCCCCCCACAACACATTTTCAAGCCTAAGTTTGCCTCTTTTCGAATTCAGATCCTATCTTCAAATCGGGAGTCCCGCGGCTGTATAGGCGGGTGCTACGAGTTACGTTAAACGCGCACGAGGTGTTAGTGACACTTGTGGTGCCTTTTGAGTTTCACTGGGTGTACCCCTGCGACACGTTTTCAAGACTTGGTGTACCTATTTTGGAATTCGAGTCCTATCCTTGAATTAGGAGTTCCATAGCTGCGCAGGCGGTTGCTATATGTTATATTGGATGAGCACGAGGTATTTGTTCCCATCCGCAGTACTGTTTGGGTTCCCGTGGGGGTGTCCACCCACTACGACACGTTTTCAAGCCTATCTGTACTTGTTTTCGAATTTGGGCCTATCCTAAATTCGGGAGTCCCGCGAATGTGCGGGCGGTTTCTACGTGCTAATTTGGATGCACACAAGTTATTCGTGCTACCCGCAGTGCCGTTGGTGGTGCCCTCCCCCCACACGACACGTTTTCAAGATTAAGTGTGCATGTTTTTTAATTCTGGCCCTATTCTCAAACCAAGAGTCTCGCACAGCTATGGGTCTCCCATTTTTTTTAAATCGGGACTGCAATGAAATCCCAGTGCCTGTTTTTTGTAAAGGAATGACATTGGTCAGTGACTAAATCCATAACCCCTAAACTGCAACCTTTTTTTTAAATAGGAATGACATTCGTCACTGCCCCTAGCTGTGATCCATGCCAAGAAATGGTCACAGCCCCCAATCATGACCCATGCTAAGAAATGGTCACGGCTCCCAACTGTGACCCTCAGTGTATGTGTGTGGTGCTTCGTCATGTATATGGTCACGGACTAAGACTGTGATTAATCCATGAGTAAGCTTGGAGTGAATTTTGGCTCGAATTTGGCACTAAGATGGTCACGGTATTGTCACGGCCCAGGTCCATGACCCAAAGTGGTCAGGGATTTGGTCCGTGACCACTTACAGGAGCATACATGACCCAATATGGTTATGGATCTGGTCACGCCAAAGGTTAAAAAAGTCACGGCCAATGTCAATTACCAGCTGGTCACGGCCCCAGGCCGTGACCATTCATAGGATTTGGTGTAGTTCTCTATCACTAGGTCTTAGGGTTTGATAAAATCTCTCAAGAAACTCTTTATAGTTGACTGTATGTTGTTTTTCAATTGCCCCCCCAACTAAGGGGTGTAGTAAACTATTTATATTTGTTGGAAGGAGAATATGTGGAATACATTTCTACATCATGTATTTGCATCCTTTTAAATTATGGATAACAATTATAATGTCCTCACTTGAATGTACATAGGTGATTGTAGAGATTTTCATATGTGCATGTTCACCTTGTTGATAATTTTCCCTCCTAAAGTCGGTTGGGCATTTTGTCGATCGGAGGAGATAATAAGCCGACTATATTAATATCATGCAATTGAGCTCACTAGATTATATAATAGGTGTCATATTATCATTGGTCCATGTAGTACTATTATTTTAGGTTACAATAATACTAAATTTTTCATCTTTTTTATATTTTGATAGGTTTCAAGCAACAATTCATATATTGATGATTTAACAAGGAAATTTTTTACTGGGAACGGGGCCTCAAACTTCACCTGAAGAAAGATATGTTCGACAGAAAAATGATTATAATGTATATACCAAAACTTACAGATATTACATTAATTAGTTATGATGATATAAGCATATGGTTGAATCCTCAACTATAATTAAAACCCAATATCATTCAATATTGATATTACTAGAATTATCTCTGACCATACCATTACACTCAGCTTCGTAACATCTATAATTTGTTCACTTAGGTCGGAAGCTTTTTCAGCTCATCCAATGCTCTTGTTTTATTTTTCAGTTATGGAAGCTTAACTTTCTTTTGGTTCTTGTACAGTGCATAAAGCACCAGTTGAAGAATACCAAATCCGAATCCCAGTATGTTTGGAATCTATAAACATAAAGAAAGATTGTTTCAAATTAGCAAAAGTTGAATCATTAGAAGTAATCAATATTAAGGAAAACTAACAAAAGTTCATTCAATGTGCATGTGTGATACACTTACAACAATGTTATAACATTTCAAAGTAGACCATAGAAGAACCACATGGCATCACTTAGAGTGAGGAAAAATAATAGAATAAAGGGCATATACTTTATGCTTTTTATTCGTATAACTTGTCTTTACACAAATTCTATAAAAGTGCTAAGGATTTATTTCATCATCCACTATGGAGGCTAAATTTATAGCTTGCCTCAAAGCTACAAATCATGGATTATGGCTGCAAATTTCATTTCTGGATTTAGAATCATGGAGTCAATATCTAAGCCGGAGAAAATTCGAGTGATAATGTTGCAACAATCTTCTTTTCGAAAAATGACATGTATATTAAGGCGGATAAACATACTGAGATAAAGTACCTGTTAGTGAAAGAAGAATTCTGAAGCAACGAATTTTAATTGATCACATTAGTACGAGTGATAACATAGCAGATCCTCTTGACTATCTCTAAAGACCTTTACGAAATAAGTCGAATAGATGGATCTCAATTATTTTGGTTATGACTGGTATTAATTTTATTGTTTGATAATACTATTTTTGAATTCAATAAAAGTGTTTCATATTTCTATCATTTGTGTCTTTAATGTATGCATGCATGTGAGTGTGACTTATTATATAACATAAATAATCTTTTCTCAAAAGACGTTATGAAGCCATTGTGACAACCCACATTATAGGCCTAGTTAAAAAAATATTGATGTTGTGGTACATTAAAGAAACTATGCCCTGAATAGTGTGGAACAACCATGACTCTCATTAGTGAATATTTAATTATGGCAATATTTATTTATAAGTATCCTGCTTAATGGTGCGCCTTATGTTCCTAAACAAATATGAGATATTCATATTAGGACCAAGTGAGAGACTGTTGAAAATTAATTAATTAATTAATTAATTTGGAAATAGGTAATTTTGGAATTAATTAATATCCCATTTATTATGGTGAGATTGGGAAGTCAAATGTTAGTGGGTAGTTTTTCTTTATATTTTCCCCGCCATGATGGGAAGTGGGGAGATGGGGAAAGGAAAATTTTTAGCCTCTTTCACCTATATAATAAGTAGGGTAATTTCATTATTAGCAAACTTTAACACAGCATTATATTGGGTAGAAGGAGAAAATTCAAAATTTAAAAAAAAATCAATTTATTCCTTCATAATTCTAGAGTAGTGAGGAGTAATTTTGGATCAATTCTGGATCATTAAAATGAAGTGAAACATCATCAACTTTTATCTCTAAGCAATGGACAAAGGTGTGTTCTTCATATTTAATTTATAAGCATTTAATATATAAATGCATGAAGATTGAATTTTCTGGAGTTAAGCAGTAATTCTGTTTTGTATTATCATGCTTGAATCAAAATAGAATATATAAAACATATATATCTATAGGATAATTGATACCAAACTCCCTTATCAAACGAAACAAGACACCTCTCATCTTTACATCATCTTTTTGTCCCAACACACACACCTATACTGCCAAGTTATATAAACTCTATGTAGATTTATGCATATTCACTCACATGTAAAAGACACAAAGTACACATTCTTACAAAACATACTGCCACATACCATTTTATATGTCTCCTGCTACTTTTTTTTGCGAGCACATTATAGGAGACACTCCCAAGTTTTCTCTCTCCTCCAGAAAAAAAAGAATTGTATATTTCTCTTCAAAACAAACTTTTGTTTACCCACTGAACACCAACAATGTACATGTATAAAAGATACAAATAAAAACATATATAAGGAATTTATCATAATTTTCGTTCTTCAATCTCTCATCCGAATATACCCATACTCACCCCCAAGCATACCCAATCATCTATCTATATGGGAAAAAAATACAACTTAGTGTAAAAATCCATTTACAAAAATAGAACATATGGGATTTATGGTAGAGGTTCAAAGTTTTTGTTTAAGGAATTGGTGAGTTTTAAGATGTTGGGTTGTAGTCCTATTTATTGGAAGTATGAGAGTTTAAGTCGATTTTTGTAGAAGGTGGCTTGTTAACATATACAATTGAGAGGGACCCGACCAACCGGGTTTCGTGGTCGCTCAAAATCTTGGAGAGAAAAAACACACACTAAATATCTAGATATTTATCGCAAGTTGGTTTGTTTTGTTTTGGTTCCCTAAAGTCTCAAGAAAATTTATATTTTACACCACACAAATTCTATAAAACTTTTGGCTTTGACCTGTAAATAATTAAAACTTTCTCCAAGTGATATTTAAATAATATTATTCAACCACGTGAAATTAAAATTTTATTGGATTTAAACTTTAATAATTCATATTTGTTTCATAATTCAATTATGTAGGAGAAATTATTTTCTAACATAATAATTTTTAAGATAAGTGATTAATATTTATATCACTTATGAAATAATTTTGACACTAACAACTGGGAAGAAGTGCCTCTAGTGAGATTTTTATAGAATAATCTCTATCTAATTATTAAATTTAGTAACTCAAAAAAAAAAAAAAAAATCTTTTTAAAACAATTTTAGATGGAATAAATGATATTAAAAAATAAGGATTGTCACAACAAGGCAGAGAAAGTGGGTGGGGGCTTGCTTGATTAAGGATTGTCTCCCACCTTAGGACTAAAGTTTGGACATATATATATATATATATATATATATATATATATATATATATATATAAAGGAAGAGGGTCTTTTCAGTATTCATGCCATGTCATATAAAGCTTTATATACAAAATCTATATAAATAGTTTTTGTATCTATATAATGAATCAGGAGTGACATTTTGTTCCAGCAAACAAACGTCTGAGAATCTCTTGGATTTGTATCTAAAGGTCCAAACAAGAGATGAGGTGAGATTAAAAGTTGATATCACAGACCTCGAGCCGTGTGCTCTGTTACGGTACACAGACATCAGGCCATGTGCTATTCCACATGAATTTAAGTTTTTGTTTCAAGTTTATCCCATCCATAACTGAAACACTAAAACAAAGCTTTAGGATCTGTTTGGTTGATGTTGGGCAAAAGAGTTGACATGATAAAATTTGTCAAGACAAATATTTTTTTTCCTCACATTACGCTATCAAACACCAGATGAGGTAAAACGAGTTTTTTAGGCAAACCATTTTAATAACACATTTTCGCCCATGTTATCATATATAATAATAAAAAATGTGTTTTTTTTTTATTTTCATCCCAAGTTTTTTTTTAATAAAAAACGGTCTTTTCTTTTCTTTTTACTTCCCATTTTTATTTATTAAAAAAGTAACAAACTATATATAAAAAATATTTTTACCCCAGGTTTTAAAAATGTTACGAAAACACAGTTTTTACGTTACCAAAAAACAGTTTTTACGCTACCAAAAAACAGTTTTCACATTAAAAACAGTTTTACATTTTTTCTTAACAATTTTTAATAATATTAAAAACAGTTTTTAAAACATTTCAAAATAGTTTTTAAATATTCATAATAGTTTTTTTAACAATTTAAAACAGTTTTTATTTTTTTTAACTTTAAAACAATTTTTATAATATATTCAAAGGAATTTTTAAAAATGTTAAAAACATTTTTTACAATATTTTTAAAATACAATTTAAAAAAAAATTCTCAACTATATTTTATAATATTAAAAATCGTCTTTAAAATATTACAAAATATTTTCAAATATTCATAACAATTTTTTTTAATTATTTAAAACAAATTTTAAATAATAACAAATAGGGATCTTTACACATAGGTCCCATTTATCGGGTCAACATTCTTATAAGTCCTATTGACCTTTCAATAATCCCATAGGTCCTATTCCAACTTTTTAGGAAATTTTTTCACCCTTTTACCCTTTTATAACTAATCATCGGTAACTTCCTTTAGGAAGTTACATAAGTGATTGAATTTTTTTTTTAATCTTTAAATGATCATAACTTTCGATTCACAAATTCGTTTTTCGCAAAATTACTGTTTTTGAAATCTGCTCGACGAGATCTATCAAACAAGATCTATGAAGGCTATAAAATTTCAAAGAAAAAAATTTACACAAACAGTAAACTTTACTGTATGCACTAGAATATGAAATAATTTTATATATGTGTCATTTTCACAAACAAACAGTAACATTTACTGTGGTAATACTACACAGTATATATATATATATATATATATATATATATATATATATATATATATATATATATCCGGTGGATCCAAACCCTCTTTTTTCAAAATTACCTTATAACTAAAGGTTCGCGCTAGCAGTATCCAATCCTTACCACCATTGTTGGAGCTTCAACGACCTTCGTCAGAGCGCCGATTTGAGGTGGGTAAGGGTGGCATGTGGTGCCGCTGGCGCGGACCTTTGAAAATAAGAGACTTTTGAATAAATGGGTTTTGGATCCACCGAAGTATCATGAGGTGTCGCTGGCGCAGACCTTTGAAAATAAGATTGGATAAATAAAATCGGGATCATCTAGAGCACCGATTTGGGGTGAGTAGGGGTGGCACATAACTTTAATAATATGAGCATATTGGATATATATATATGGTTTGTAATAATGTCATAGATACAAGGTTCTAAAAAATGCGGGGTGTGATTGAGGCGTGGAGGCCAAGCCTTAAGCCTTAGAAGCCTAGGCGAGCCTAGGCGTAAAAAGGCGTGAAAAGGCGTTTAGGCCTTCTTAATATATTTTAATGTTTTTTAACCATAACAAGGCTATTAAAATATAAAAATTGCACATATCATAAAAATATGTCTGAATATATGCAAATTAAAATACTATTTGATTATTTTGGATGAGATAATGGTCCGGTTCGTAAAGAAATTCTTTAAAAGACGACATCGTTTCACTAAAGCATTGTTGTTTTTAGAAAAAAGTGCGCCTTAAGGGTTTTACCAAGAATAAGGCGTGAAAAGCGTAAGGCGAGGCGTCTCTCCTAAGCCTTAAGCCTAGGGGTGCTTAGGAGGAGCCTAGGCCGATTTTTTAGAACAGTGCATAGATATTAAACTTTATTGTATACACCAGAAACTGAAATAGTTTCATATTTGTGACATTTTCACAATCAATAACATTTACTGTGTTAATATATTTATGAAATAGTTTTATATATATAACATTTTCACAAACAGTAACATTTACTGAGTTAATATTACATAACATATATATATATATATATATATATATATATATATATATATATATATATATATATATATATATATATATATATATACACGGTAGATCCAAACCTCTTTTTTTTTTTAAATTACCATATTTTTAAAGGTTTACCCTAGCGACATTCAATCCCCACCACTACCCACCCCCATTGTCGAAGCTTCAACGACTTTCATCAGAGCTATGATTTAGGTGGGTAGTAGTGGCATAGGGTGCCACTTGCGTGGACCTCTGAAATTAAGAGAATATTAGATAAATGGAGTTTGAATCTACTGGAGCTCCGATTTGGGGTGAGTAGGGGTGACATTGGATTACGTTTATATCTATAACATTTTTACAAACGTTAACATTTACTGTATTATAACACAATATATATATATATATACAGTGGATCCAAATCTCTTTTTTATGATATTGTCTTACTTTTAATGGCCCGCGCTAGCGATATCTAATTCTGACCACCACCAACCCTAATTGTCTGCGCTTCAACAACCTTCATCAGAGTTCTGATTTGGGGTGACATGGAGTGCCGCTGGCGCGGACCTTAGAAAATAAGAGAATATTGGATAAATGAGATTTGGAAACACCGGAGCTCCAGTTTGAGGTGAGTAGGGGTAGCATTGGATTAGGTTTATCTCTCTAATATTTTCACAAATAATAAATGTTACTGTTTGTGAAAATGTTACTTCGGCATCCCACGCCACCTCAAATCAGAGCTCTGATGAACGTTGTTGGAGCTCCGATAAAGGGGATGCGTGGTGGTGGAGATTTGATGCCGCTGGCGCGGACCGTTAAAAATAAGATAATATAAAAAAAAAGTTTGGATATATATATATATATATATATATATATATATATATATATATATATGAACACAGTAAATGTTAATGTTTGTGAAAATGTTATTGATATAAACCTAACTCAATGTCACCCTTACTCACCCCCAATCGGAGCTTCGGTGGATCCAAACCCCATTTATCTAATATTCTCTTAATTTCAGAGGTCCGCGCCAACGGCACCCTATGCCACTACTACCAACCCAAATCATAGCTCTGATGAAAGTCGTTGAAGCTCCGATAATGGGGGTGGGTAGTGGTGGGGATTGAATATCGCTAGCGTAAACATTTAAAAATATGGTAATTTTGAAGAAAAAAAATAGGGGTTTGGATCTACCGTGTGTGTGTGTATATATATATTATGTAATATTATCCCAGTAAATGTGAAAATGTTATATATATATATATATATATATATATATATATATATATATATATATATTATGTAAGATTAACTCCGTAAATGTTACTGTTTGTGAAAATGTTATACATATAAAACTATTTCATAAATATATTAACACAGTAAATGTTATTGTTTGAAAAAATATCACAGATATAAAACTATTTCATTTTCTGGTGTATACAAAAAAGTTTAATATCTATGACACTTTTACAAACAATAGCATTTACTGTGTTATCACATTATATATATATATATATATACATATATATATATATATATATTCAATATGTTTTTATTTTTAAAGCTCTGCGCCACCGACACTTAATCCCACTCCTACTCATCCCAATCGGTGCTCAAGAGTATTCAGATCCCATTTATCCAATCTTATTTTCAACCGTCCGTGCCAGCGGCACCCCATGACACTCCGGTCGATCCAAAATCCATTTATTCAAAAGTCTCTTACTTTCAAAGGTCCGTGTCAGCGACATGCCACCCTTACCCACCCCAAATCGGAGCTCTGATGAAGGTCGTTGAAGCTCCAACAATGGTGGTAAGGATTGGATGCCGTTAGCACGAACCTTTAAATCTAAGGTATTTTTGAAAAAATAGGGTTTGGATCCACCGGATATATATATATATATATATATATATATATATATATATATATATATATATATATACTGTGTAGTATTAGCACAGTAAATGTTACTGTCTGTTTGTGAAAATGTCACATATATAAAATTATTTCATATTTTAGTGCATACAGTAAAGTTTACTGTTTGTGTAAATTTTTTTCTTTGAAATTTTATAGCCTTCATGGATTTTGTTTGATAGATCTCGTCGAGCAGATTTCAAAAATAGTAATTTTGCGAAAAACGAATTTATGAATCAAAAGTTATGATCAATTAAAGATTAAAAAAAAAGTCCAACCACTTATAGGAAGTTACGGATGATTAGTTATGAAAGGGTAAAATGCTAAAAAAATTTCCTAAAAAATTGGATTAGGATCTATGAAATTATTGAAAAGTCAATAAAACTTATTAGAATATTGATCCGATAAATAGGACCTAAATATAATTATCCCTATTAAATAAGGGGAACGAAATTAAGGTTATTTCATAACAGAGATTGGTGCGGTGCCATTTTCTCCATCCAGTCTCTTCTCACCTACCCCACATAGAGTAGAGCATGAAGCAGCTACATCACCTCTTCCAACCTCTCTGACCCACACGTCTCCTCTTCCCCGGTCTACATCGACCCCTTCCAACGTCCTCTCTGTCCGCCCCTCTTCCTCCACCCTCCTCCCGCCGCAAAACCCCTCTCCGCCCCTCCCTCTCCTTCTCAACAGGGTTATCAAATAAATGATTTTGGTTCCATAAACATTCTTCGGTGCCTAATTTCTTTGTTTATATTTTTCGGAGTAGGTTCCATGTTGTGTTGATTATCTTTACCATCTTTGATCGATGATATGCTTTATCATTATTTTTTATGGTAAAGTTTTGAGATTGCGTTATAAATTGATGGTTTTCATTTTATTTTTTCAAATTGGTGAAGTGGGATTGAATGATACTAATTGATTTTTGAGGTTTATATGATGATACTTCATTTTTTGGGGGAGTTTAAAAAATATTTCTTATATTTGAGGAAATCTGGGTCTGAATGCGTGGTAGAGGAGAGGGGGTTGAGTTTTTTTTTTTTTTTTTTTTTGTCAGTCGATCAAAATTTTTGTTTGTTAAACCTAATATAAGGTGATGATAGTTTGAAAATTGGGTCTTCGTATGCAGTGTCGGCTAACTCTAATAACAAAAACGTTTGAATTTATAATTTGTTATCCACTGTGTTTCCATCTGATAAATATTTGTTCGGTAAAACAAATATTATTTGTTTTATTTATTTTTGTTGCAGGATTGGCCAGTTAATAATACATTAGAGTTTGAATTATGGGGCCAGCTATGAACACTTCAAAAAATCTGATGCCACTCTAAAAAAATTAATAAATAATAAAATTATCTTTATCGTTTATCCTTTTTTCTTTTTTTCTTTTAATGTTAACTAACAACTTAAAAGAAATGTCATAAAATGTTGACACAAATTATTTTTAATTATTTTTTTATTTAATAATTAAATACAATTTAAGTAAAGATTTTCTTTTAACTTTGAATAACAGTTATTAACAATTTAATTATTAATTGATTTATATTTTAGTACTTATTTTTTTTTATTAAATATGATCACAATCCAATTAAATGACATAAAATCAAAATTGTTTTTTTATTTTTTATTTATTTAAAACGAACACGAATTAGATAAAAAAAAAGTGGTAAAAGGTAATTTTATCATTTCTTTTAAGTGTTTATTTTTGTTGCAGGATTGGCCAGTTGATAATACATTAGAGTTTGAATTACTTTTAGGAAATTTCTTATACGGGTTGAAAAATAATGATCAGGATGAAACTAGATGGGAAGTCAAAAGTGTACGTTATACCAACTCTGCTCAAGGCATGCGTACACTGCCTAATGGTGTACCTTTTACTTACATAATTTGATTGATTGAATACCAAGTTTGAATTGTTTCTTATGAAGTCCAAGATTTTGTTTTATCTTCATTACTTTAAATGTTTAATGATTGAACTTGATGTTTGGGTCTTAATAGTTTAGAAATAATGGTAATACATGTTATATTTGCATCCTTAAAATGTTCTCATGTTATATGTGGTACCTTAGATATCTAAAGTGTGGTGATAATTTAATTTATTCACAACACCTAAATAAAAAGAGCAATTATTTCATTTTTTTATTCATATTTTATTACTTCTTTCCAATAATTTTTGTACTCATTAATGAAAAGTTGTAAGAACGACTAGTCGTGCTATTGACGTGTATTGTTGGGGTAATCAAGAACAATGTTTAAAAATGCGCCTCGTGATGCGAGGCGAGGTGTAAGTCTCGAAGCGTATTGAAACGTAAGCCTCACAAAAAAAGTAAAATAAATTTAAAAAATAATAATAAAATCATAAAAATAAAGTAACAAAGAAATATAAAATAAAACTGCAAAATAAATATTTTTGAAGACTTATTCATTTAGTTTAATTTTTTTTTGTTCCTCCGAGATGATTTTTCTACATATTGTTACTTTTATAATATGGTAATAAATTAATCAATGTAAAATCGTATTGATCAAATCATTTTTTTTAGTTTCATTCGCATTGGTTATTTTATAACATGATAATATATTAATCAATGCAAAATCAAATTGACAAAATAAGTATTTTAGGTTTCATTCACATATTAATTATTTTTGAAAAATTTCTTTCAAGTTACTATAGTAATAGTATAAGTTAACTACACTTTTAAGAAAACAAAGAAGAGTTAGTAGATTAAAACACCATTTTTTAAGTTTAAGTGGAATTTTAGAATAATGAAGAAATTTAACTTTGAAAAAAACAAACTTCGTGACCGAAGAAGGAGAAGAGTTTTTTTTCCCGTGCTTCAGCAAAGGGGCGTGAGGCTCATCGAGGCGTAAGCCTCAAATTCAACCTTGACGCTTAAATCTCGAGGCATTTTTTGCTCGCCTCGCCTCGAGGAGCGCCTGGAGGCGTACGCCTCAACTGTCTTTTTAAACATTGATCAAGGGATGTCGTAGACATGTAGCACTAAATAAATTTATAACCATGCCATCGGCACGGGTACCATCTATTGTATATATATATATGACAAGTTACATTGGAGTCATTTTGGGCCTTCAATACATTGCTTAGGGATAATCTGAATTTCAACCATCTCATTCGGAATATCATTCAACTTTGATATTACTGGAATTATCTCTGAGCATTCCATTGCACTCAGCTTTGCAACATCTATAACCTGATCACTTAGTTTAGAAAGCTTTTTCTGCTCATCCAATGCTCTCGTTTGATTTTTGACTTCTGGAAGCTTTTGCTCAGTTACTTTCTTCGGGTTCTTGTACAGTGCATAAAGCACCATTTGAACAATACCAAAGCCGAATCCCAGTACGTTTGGAATCTATAAACACAAAGAAAGGGAGATTGAAATTAGCAAAAGTTGAATCATTGGAAGGGATCAATATTAAGGAAAACTAGGAAAACTTCATTCAACGTGGATGTGTGATACACTTACAGCAATGTTATAGTCTTTCAAAAGTAGACCATAGAAGAACCAAATGACAGCACTTAGAGTGAGGAAAAACGATAGAAGAAAGGGCATATAGTCTACGCATTTGGTTCGTATAACTTGTCTCTGCACAACATGAACATGAGTGCATTAGTATTGATTAAGACTAATGGATTTTGTAACCAAAATCAAAATAGTAAAAATATTTTGCCTATGCTTACCACGATGCAAAGAGGGGCAATAAATACAGACAGGGAAAATATAAGGCATATCCACCCTACTATATGGACTCGGTTAGCCCCCTTAACAAGAAATTCAGGTAGGACAACGACCAAACCAAATCCAGCAACAATCAACAAAGCAATTAGCTTCACAGTTTGAATCTGAATGCATTCCATGGAAACAATAATAGTTAGTAAGATATATATTGTTTAGATTATAAAAAAGAATAGAATATAATTGTTCGTCTCGTATATGTACCTTAGCATTCTTTGGGGCATAAAAGAGGTAAAAAAATATGTAAAATGTCTCTATGAAACAGCCAACTGAGTTTATGGTGATGAGAAGCATTCCATTGGGCTTGAGGAGTGCATAGTAAATCCAAAGCATGGCACTGAATAAACCAACCACATATGGAATGGATTGAAATCCTTCAGTTGATTTCTTCTTGTACACTTGATAGAATGTTGGCCTACGAAAAATATGAAGAGAAATTCAGAATTTGGACAAAGCTACTCCATATTTAACTTATTAAAATATTAATTAATTAATTGGTCAAGTTATAGAGACTCACAGTGGTGCGAGATAAACCATGAATGAGACGATATTACCTGCATGGCACAAGGAAAGCAAAACATAATATCAACTTCAATATATTTGTACGTGCATGCAACATTGGTTTTCTTTTACACATCTGGCCACAATGCTCCTCTAAGAAATAAAAACAAGATGGAATATACGATAGTGAAAAACTGACAAAAATGATATAATACCTAGAAGGCCAAATGCAAGAGTCATGTAACTAGAGAAACCACCCATCTCCACGGAGCACTAAAAATCTCTATCGCTCTTTCACTCACAAACACAAACTTTCACAGTAGTTATCTGAGTGAAGTACTAGCTAGTTTCCTTTGACACGAGTAAGCACATAAGCGACCCATTTATATAGAGTTGGGGTGAGGTGAGACTCTGAATAAATTCTAGTGTCTTCGTACGAGATAAATTGATACGACATATCGCGTCGTGACGTGTTTTTTGAAATGAAATATTACTTTATTGTGTAAGGTTTACAACTCATACTTCGATTCCTAGAAGGTTTTCGTACTGTATTGTTTTATATCTGAAACCCAAATATGTGTTCTCCTATTCAGCCGTATACCAATCCAGAATTGTCGTGTGCCAATCACATGTTGCCAAGTCGGATTCATTTCTTGTGGGTCCTAAACTGCCAGCAGATTTTCTGCAAGAATAATGATAGACTCTCCGAAAGGAGAGCTACCGATTTCTTATCCAACAATGTGAACCCTTAATCTTATTAGATACCAAAATAATCTTATACTTAATTTATTTCTCAAAAATAATTCATTATATCTTTATAGTTATAATTTATTTTAAACTAAAATTAAAAGATATTGTTTTTAATTTTTTTTAAATTTATTTTACATTGATAAATAACTAGAGTTATGATTTATTTTAAAGTTAAATAAATTTTACATTAAACTAATTATGTTTTCTACATTAAACTAAGCATAATTATGTTTTTTTTAAAATTATTTTTAACTTATTTAGTCTCTCAAACATCTATTTACTCAATATTCTCCTTATTTTTAAAGGTCCGCGCCAGAGGCACTCCTTATTTTTAAACTTAATTTTTTAATTCATTTAGTCTCTCAAACACACTCATTTACCTAATATTCTCTTATTTTTATAGGTCCACGCCAGTGGCACCCCTTATTTTTAAACTTAATTTATTAACTCATTTAGTCCATCAAACACCTATTTACCCGATATTCTCCTATTTTTATAGGTCCGCACCAACGACACCCTTATTTTTAAGCTTAATTTTTTAATTCACTTAGTCCCTCAAACACTCATTTACTAAATGTTTTCTTAATTTTATAGGTCCACGCTAGCGGCACCCATTGTTTTTAAACTTATTTTTTTTTTTATTTTACAACATTTAAAACAATTTTGTATTTCTTAAAACCATTTAAAAATATTTTAAAAAAAATTCTTTTTATTTATATTAAACTAACTTTTATTTTTTAAAATATTTTTTAACAAAAAAAAAATATTTTTTATATTAAAATAATGTTTTCGTTAAATTATCGCATTAAATTAGGTTGGATTCGGGTTATTTTAATTTAGTCATGTTTGTGTTCCTTTTTTCATATAACATACTATATTTTTATATAAAAATACAGATTTTTATAAAATAAAACAATTTTTTAATTAAAAAAAAACAAATAAAAAAGGAACTTTTGCCTTCTGTATGGGTTGCGGAAGGAAGTATCGGTAAGTCGAGCACTGCTCTTAGTGCAATGATTGTCACAAAGTTTAAGATGTGCTTTGGTCGGCTTATCTAGTTTTTGGTGGGTTACAGAATATCATGACATCAATCTTGTTTTCTCAATCACTTAATTAAATTTGAGTAATAATGCACTGAGATTTATCACCCTAAAATAACTAAGTACAAAGTCCGAGTAATCTTCTCATCCACTGTTTCCCCCTACTATTAGGTGATTTAGAACAAAACACCCTTAAATAACTAGGTATAATTATATGTTGGTCACATAATTAAGCTTATCATATGTTAATATTATTTTAAATTTTGTGGATTTTTTACTTTTCTCCATATACCTTCACATACCTCGTTAGAAAACTAGTAATTAGCAATACCCATTGTTGTTTTAACATACTTTTAACTTCTAAAGTCCACCCCTCATTGATAATTAGACTTCCTTAATTATTTAAAGCCACATAAACCACTCAACTCTACAGGACTTTCCCCTTCTTCTAAAAAGAAACCTCACCTTAATCAACATGAATGGTGAGTCGATAAACCACACATATCGATACATATACAAAGTTCGAGTAATCTTATCACATGTTGCCAAGTTCGACTCACTATCAGAAGATTTAGTACCATGATTGTCACAAAAATTAAGGTGTGCATTGGTAAGCTTATCAAGTTTTGGATGGGTTATGGAATCTCATGTCATCAATCTTGTTTTCTTATTTATTAAATTTAATTTGAGTAATATTGGCCTTAAAAATTTATTGAATAACAATTTTCACAATTGCATTAACATTTTAATTATTACATTTCATTAGTCTTTTGTATAACAATTAAAATATAGAACACTTACTCCTAGTCTTCAGTCTTGGTCAACCTATGAAAAATGAGTGATTTTGAAATATTCATCTCTCCCACCCCATGTTTCTTAAACCTCATGATCTTTGTTTTGTAAAACGTCTTCACAAAATTAGGCATAAAATAATTTATCTAAGTTTACATTATCCGCATTGCTTAAGCACTAATTTAGAAAACAGTGTATGCTTCTAACAAATAAATCTTCAAATCAAAGATTTAAAAAGAATTGCATCTTACAATATAAAGTACATAATTTTTTTTTAAGAAATATATTTCATTAATGGATGGAGAAAAACCTCTCCAAGAGCATTTACAAGCGTTAAATCAGGACTCTTGCAAAAAAGAAACCACAATCTAAAGCCAATTTAAAAAGTATTTTAGGATCTACAATTTCTAGAACGCGTTCGCTTGCAGAGGACGTTCAAATTGTCATTTTCAGCAGTATAATTTACTTCATTCGAGATCAGATCAGAATCCACCACAGATGCTTTGGGGAGATCTATGAATAAATCAATGCCGGAACCTTCAAGATTCTTTGGGATTCCATTCATTTTTTGAAAAACATCGCCGGCCAACTGAAGTCCGCCTGAATTAATCCCATTCTTTTGCAGACTGGTTGATGGATGCACTGTCATAGTACAAGCATCATGCAGATAACATGACTTATCTGCAACTAGTTGAAAACCGCGTGCAGCAATAGACCCTTGAAAACCGCGTGCAGCAATAGACCTCGACTCCGAGGAAGCATTCTGAAATGACTCATTGGCCAGTGGTAAATATGGGCGGTAAACCTCTTTAGCAGAGCTAGAGAGAGATTCAAAATCAGTTTTACTCGTATTTCCTGCACCAACCTTACTGTCAACTGTTTGTTTATTTGAACTTTGTTTTGACAACATTTTTGTTAACGGCTTGGATACTTCCTTTTGTAAATTCCTACACTCATTAATAAAGTGTCCAATTGTTTTGCAAAAATTGTAAAACAAAGGTAAACTCTCATAATTAATGTTAACAAAAAAAAGAATCTACACTTTTTTCAACAAGAATTCCATCAGGAGGTTTAGTTAACATGTCAACTTCAACTAAAGTTCTAGCATAATTTCCATAAGACCTTTCCAACGTGGATTTGTAAATCTGCAAAGCAATACCCATACCTCTGGCTATTTGAAGGAGAAGATGTGGGTCCCAGTAATCTTGACACAACCCCATAAATCTGGCCCATATATTAGCAGTGGTAATAACATGCAAATCTGGACATGCAAATCTGGATTGAAATCAGGGACCCATTGAAACATCTTAAAAGTTCCAGCAGATAACTTAAATTGTCTAAATGACATTGCCCTTCTCATTTCAGAAGAACATGAAAAACCAAGATAAAAGTAGCCCTTACCTATGGGTGTAAAAAGCCATGTCTTCTGAATCTCCCCAAGATGTGTAAGTTCCTTTTTATGCTCTCTAATCTTCCAAGGTTTGTGTCCTTTGGCAAGAATAATTCACTTAATGAGTGTAGTAGAACTACAATCAGTGATAACCTCTTGATACGCATCATGAAGAAGCCTAACTGCTAGAGAGTCTCCACGAACGAAAGTTGTAACATAAGCTTATCACCGTAATATTTTTTTTATGTTTAGTTTGTTCTTTCAGGGTATTTGAATTGACAATAAATACAATATTTTAAATTAGTCCAAAGAATATGAATGTAATGAAATATATTATAATTGGAGTTTTTTGCAAAAGGTAAAATCCTTAAAAAGTTTGATAGTACCATAACCAGTTTAATACCAAAAGTGCCTAGTCCTAGTACTATGAAATATTTTAGACCTATTGCTTGTTGCAATACAGTTTACAAAGTCATCTAAAAAATTATGGTGAAGAGGCTCAAGGATGTTATGCCTTTTTTGGTCGGTAACAAACAGTCAATTTTTGTAAAGGGAAGAAGCGTTGGAGATGATTGTTGATACCAAATTTAGTCTGCTGCCATGACTCAATTGGGTGAAGACACGTGGCAATCTACGTGGCAACGACAAACACTTACGAACAACACCTCGACTCCTAGGAACCATACTGCAATGAGGAACTCTGCTTCCCCGATCAACTCAGACGCTCCGACCTACAAGAACTCTCCGAGGAACTTTTGAGTTCCGAGGAACTTTTGACTACCGAGGACCTTAGGCGGTCCGAGCTGCGCCTCGGACAAAACATTAATAGCCGGATAATCAACAGTTTGACTACGCATTAAATGCTTATTATTATCATACAGATGTATACGCTTAAGGGGCATTAAATGTATTACCCTTTCACATTACAACCTTAGGGCTATAAATACATTGTATTATCCTCATTGTAAGGAGACCGGAATTTCTTGAGAAAACTTGTAATCGAGAATTCCCAAATAGTCATCAATAACATAAACAGTGGATGTAGGCCATTCTTATAAGGCTGAACCACTTTAAAAGTTATTTGTCTCATTTTATTTATCTGTGATTAAATAATTAGATATAATCTAATTTTTTACATCAACAGATTGGCGCCGTCTGTGGGAAACGACTGGTAATATCGTTTTTCATCAAAAACAACTCATCACAAATGGCTGATATTCCAGAACCCAGCAATCGAAACGCTGGAAGCCCTCCGAATCCATCTGCTCCGCCCAATATTCCAGATCTGGCTGGAATAATGACAAATCTGGCCCAGGGCCAGACAGTCATGCAAGAAACTATGCGACAACTCATACGAACCCTCCATGGCGGTGCACCAACCCATTCAGAATCGCAAAGAAATACCCGTTTACCTTCTTCGCGTACTAGGCGTACCGGTTCATATCGTATTGAGGAGTTTGAAGATTTTTCTTATCAACCTGGACGAACTTCGTCGGTACAAGCCACAGATACTGAACAACGTATCACTCTCTCTCCAGAAAGGACTAGTTCGCTAGAAAGATTAAGCAGAGTATCTCCTTTTGATCGATTGGGTCCTAGGAGGAGCAAAAGTCCTCCTAGAGCCGCATCGAGGAGTTTTCGACGACCATCAGACTTAAGGGAAGGATCTGCCCAGTTGTGACCAACTGCTCGTCAAGATAGATCCCAGGAAGCCACATCAACGCGATCAGTTGCTCGAACCAACAGGTCCGAGGAGGGAAATGATGTATGGAAAGGCTCTATTCAGAGGCTGGAGGATAGATTAGGGGAAATGTCTAAGGCCAAGAACCCTTTACAACGAACTTTTGTTCAAGGAACACCTTTTGTCCAGGCTATTGTAGATTTTCCAACACCATCAAAGTTCAAAGCACCTGTTGTGACCCCCAAATATGATGGAAAGACCGACCCTGTCCTTCATATAGAACAATACCAAGCTGCAGCCAACATCTACGCTGTTCCAGATGAGATGAGATGCAGAGCATTCTCGGAAACTCTTACCGAATCTGCTCAAATATGGTATAATAATCTTCCTCGGGGTAAGATCTCAACTTTCTTTCAACTGGCCGAGTTATTCATTGGGAATTTCTATTTTGGGGCAAAGCCAGTTAAACGAGTAGCGCATTTGTTAAGTGTTAGACAAAAAGCTGGTGAAAGTACCAGAGATTATATAACTCGTTTTAATATCGAGAAGCTCGAAGTCATTGATTATGAGGAAAAGACAGCGATTACCGCCTTGATGAGTGGACTACTACCCAACAAGTTGTACTACACTTTGGCCAAAGATCCACCTAGAACTATGTCAGATCTGATGGGAAAAGCGGCCAAGATTATGAATGCCAAGGAGGCTATGGCTGTGAAGAAGAATATGAATGCCAAAGAAACCAAGGTGGAAGGTGATAAAGCTAAGAAGAAAGAGCATAAGAACAATGGTAGTGACAAACACTCAAGAACAAGGTCGTCATGGGAAGTATTGAAGAAATTTGATAATTATACTCCTTTGAAGAAAGACATCAACCATGTTCTAGAAGAAATCAAGAACAACGAGGGATTAAACTGGCCAGAGAAAATGAAGGCAGACCCTGACAGGAGGAATAAGGCAAAATATTGCGAGTTTCACAAATATTATGGCCATATGACCAAAAATTGCATAGCTCTTTAGAATGAGATTGAAACACTCATCAGACGAGGAAAACTGGCAAACTATATTGATCGGAGGAATGATAGAAGAAACAACGACCGAACAAGAGAGAGGTCTAGATCTCCTCGTCGAGCAGAGGAGAACAAGAAAAGAGACCATGAAGTTGATCCAGAAGACGACCCCGATCTTCCCAAGAGACCAAGGCAGCCAGAACGTGAGGTATTTTCAATACGCTTTGGGTCATTTGACTGTAATGTTATTACAGGTGGAGATGCAGGAGGAGGAGACCTTACTGCCGAGAGAAAAGCTTACCTCTGTGAGGCTCAAGCTTGCTCATACATTCAACGAATAAATCTAGCTGAGGAGAATCCCCCGAGAAAGGTGAACAAAGAGAAATTGGTCATTGGTTTCTCAAAGAACGACCTCGCAGGTGTTCTATATCCTCATGATGACCCTTTGGTGATCAAAATGAGGATGAAAGAGGTAATGATTTCAAGAGTACTGGTAGACAATGGTAGCTCGACAGACATCATGTTCTACTCGTGCTTCGACAGTTTAAATCTAAAGCTATCTCAACTGGAGCCTTATCACAGACCCCTCCTGGGTTTTTCTGGTGAGAAAGTTTTTTCACTTGGGACGATCAAGTTGGATATATTCATTGGTATGTGGCCTGCTTGTCGGACAGAAAGAATACGCTTATTTGTGATGGATAAGAATGTTCAATCATCATACAATATCATCATGGGAAGAGTAGGATTGAAGAAGTTCGAGGCTGTACCATCTACGGTACATCAATGCCTAAAATTTCCAATAATTTTTGGAGTAGGAGTTGTGAAAGGTGATCAGAAAATAGCTCGGGAATGCTATTCTTCATCCGCCGAGCAAGAGGAAATGGAGGAATCAAGGAAAAAAACCACCACCTATCAAGTGGATGAAGGTGCAGAAATTGAAACATTGGATCCTAGAGATGAGTCGCAACTCGTGAAGGGTCAAGTGGTGGAAGCTACTGAAAACATCATCCTGGACGACGAGCACCCTGAACGAACAACTCAAGTAGGTTCGTCGTTGGAAGCCTCACTAAAGTAGAAATTGATAACTTTCCTAAGAAGCAGAAAGCAAACTTTTGCGTGGAGTCATGAGGATATGCCTGGGATAGAACCAAATTTCTTATGTCACGAACTCAATGTGAATAAGGAGATCAAGCCTGTGAAGCAGAGAAGAAGAGTATTCAGTCCCGAGAAGAATCAAGCTATACAGGAGGAAGTCGAGAAGCTCCAGAAAGCTTGTTTTATTGAAGATGTTAAATATCCAGACTGGTTAGCAAATGTGGTGATGGTGAAAAAGAAGAACAACATATAGAGGATGTGTGTAGACTTCACCGACCTCAACAAAGCATGCCCAAAGGATCACTTTTCGCTGCCCCGAATTGATCAACTAGTGGATGCTACCTCGGGACACGAGCTGCTGAGCTTCATAGATGCTTATTCTGGTTACAATCAGATTAAAATGAAACCTGAAGATAGGGAGAGTACTTCTTTCATTACCCCTAGGGGAACTTATTGTTATAACGTTATGCCTTTTGGTTTAAAAAATGAGGTGCAACATATCATCGGCTGATGAACAAAGTATTTGCAGAACAAATCAGTTGCAATATGGAAGTCTATGTTGACGATATGCTGACAAAGAGCAAGAAATTTGCTGATCATCTAGTTGACTTAAGCCAGACCTTTGATCAATTAGATAAATATCAAATGAAGTTGAACCTGACGAAGTGCATATTTGGAGTACGAGAAGGCATATTTCTCAGGTACATTGTCAATCAGCGAGGCATTGAAGCTAACCCTGAAAAGATCAAAGCTCTGTTAGGGCTGCGATCCCCAACGACGAAGAAAGAGGTACAAAGTCTTACAGGACGAGTAGCAGCACTCAATAAATTTATATCGTGAGCAACTGATCGATGTCTCCCATTCTTCAAGACGCTTAGAAAAACTTTTGAGTGGAATGATGAATGTGAAAAGGCTTTCCAAGATTTGAAGAAATATTTGGGAACACCTCCACTGTTATCCAGGCTAGTAATGGTAGAAAAATTATACTTGTATCTGGCAGTGTCCGAGAATGCAGTTAGTTCGGCATTGATAAGAATGGAGAATGGAGTATAAAAACCGATCTACTACACAAGTAAGGCCTTCCGAGGAGCAGAGATCAGATATCCAAAGCTGGAAAAATTGGCACTAGCGTTGATCGAGGCAAGTAGAAGAATGAAGCCATACTTCCAGGCTCATACCATAGTAGTATATACTGATATGCCACTGAGGCAAGCCCTTCATAAACCAGAAAAATCAGGAAGATTGATGTGTTGGGCAATAGAACTTGGTGATTATGATATAGTTTATGAACCCAGATCATCGCTAAAAGGGCAAGCGGTAGCAGATTTTATAGCAGAGTTCACCTATCCTGATACCCCCGAGGAGCAAAAGGTTCTCCCTGATCAACTTGTGGATGTTACAAGATCATCAAATACAAGCCCAGACCAACTTAGCTTGGTAAAAGGGCAAGTAGATGTTACAGCATCATCAAATTCGAGCCCAGACCAGCTTAGGCTGGTAAAAGGGCAAGAAAAGATGATCGACGAACAACAAGAAATATTAGGAGATGGTGAAAGGAAGCAACAAATTTTCCACCGAGGAACTATGTCAGATAAAAAATTTGAAGACGAGTTACCTATATGGAGTCTGTATGTGGATGGTTCATCCTGCACTACAAGATGTGGCGCAGGGATAGTTTTGAACAGTCCGGACGAGGTCGACATGGAATACGCCCTACGCTTACAATTCAAAGCTTCCAATAATGAGGCTGAATATGAAGCCATGATTGCAGGTCTTAGTTTAGCAAAAACCATGGGGGCAGAACAAGTTATTATTTTAAGTGATTCACAATTGGCCATAAACCAAATGATGGGAGTATATGAAGCTAAAGGAGAATTAATGATTAGATATCATGCAAAGGCAAAGGAATTGGTGTCGGAATTTTATGCTATTCAGCTGGTCAGAATACCAAGAATGGAGAATGGAAGAACAGACGCCTTAGCTCGATTAGCATCAACTACTCGTACCGAGCTATGAAGAACAATCCCAATTGAAGTTTTAGTTGGTCGAAGTATAGATGAAGATCTGACGATAAACTTTAATACCCTCGATTTAGGGTCATCATGGATGGATCCCACCAGGGCATATATTGAGAAAGGGGAATTACCAACTGAACAACTTGTAGCTAAGAAACTGAAGTTTAAGGCTGCTCGTTATGTACTGACTAATGGTATTCTATACAGACGAGGAATTATAGCAGGTTTACAAAGATGTGTGCATCCAATCGAGGTGAAAGATTTGATTGAAGAGGTCCATGAAGGGTCCTGTGGAGCCCATGTAGCAGGTCAGACTCTTTTGCAAAGAATGACGACTCAAGGATACTACTGGCCGACGATGAGGGCAGATTGCATAGCCTATGCTAAGAAATGTGACAAGTGTCAGCGCTTCTCCTCCATCCGAAGAACCCCCAAGCGTTATTTACACCCATTACTTCCCCTTGGCCATTTTCCATATGGGGAATAGATTTGGTTCGGCCACTGCCGACGACCAGGGGAAGATTTAAGTATCTCGTGGTCGCTGTGGATTATTTTACTAAATGGGTTGAGGCTGAGCCTCTCATTGATATGACATACGACAAGGTGTACCAATTTATTTGGAAGAACATCATTCGTCGATATGGTCTTCCTCATGCCTTCATCACAGACCATGGAATGCAGAGCACCTGCGTAAATATTATCAATAATGTAAACTCTCATGTAATGCAGTTTCATCAGTATGAATAAAGTGACAATGTTCTGCCCAGTTCTTTCCCTTTATTGGAATTTTTTTGCGGAATACTAGTGCTACACACTACTCAGCAGATCTCGGACTACTCAAAACTATTCCTAAAAATGCCAACTTGGTTGGTTAGGAAGTAAATTTATTCCTAAAAATGCCAACTTGGTTGGTTAGGAAGTAAATATATTCTCAAAATCGCCAACTAAGGTTGGTCGGGAAGTAAAACTATTCCTAAAAATGCCAACTTGGTTGGTTAGGAAGTAAATCTATTCCTAAAAATGCCAACTTGGTTGGTTAGGAAGTAAATATATTCTCGAAAATGCCAACTAAGGTTGGTCGGGAAGTAAAACTATTCCTAAAAATGCCAACTTGGTTGTTTAGGAAGTAAATATATTCTCGAAAATGCCAATCTAAGGTTGGTCGGGAAGTAAAACTATTCCTAAAAATGCCAACTTGGTTGGTTAGGAAGTAAATATATTCTCGAAAACGCCAACTAAGGTTGGTCTGGAAGTAAAACTATTCCAAAAAGTGCCAAAGATTGGTTGGTAAGAAAAACCCACTAACTGTAGTTGGTCGAGAAGAAAAATTTACTGACCTTGGTTGGTCGGAAACATTTTATGAATACGAGAAAGTGATCGAGCAAAATTTTTGATACTCGTAACTTTTTAAATTACTACCAAGTTGGTCGAGAAACAAAATATCATCAATTTTGGTTAGTCATCAAATGATTACCATAAATTCAAGATAGTCGACAATAAGTTTTAACAAACTCCAGTTGATCGACAAATAACACAATGTTGTTATCTTTTTAACAGATATACATGCACAAATGTAAAGTGTTTTATAATTACAAGACAATGGCAGTCAAGATTTGTAAATAAAATTATTTCATTAAATGTAGAACAAAATACATCAAGAATGAAATACAAATTTATTACATTAAGATTCCTATTCTATTGGTTTCTTCTCCTCTGCTTTTGAAACAGGTTCCTCGCCAGCAGGTGGATCATTTAAAGCATGAGGGGAATTTATGAAGTTAAGATCTTCAAGCATCCTGATATTCATCACAGATGGGCGATCTAGTAGGTGCTCGGGATGAGATATCTCGACATTAGAATGGAGATTTTAATCGCCGAGGTATTTGGAAATCAGACACCGAGGGATGGCCCGAGCAGGGATCCAACTCATATCAAGCTTGAATGGTGGCACTGGTAGGTCGAGCAGCCCAGGATTATGGTAATCCCACAGGTAATGACCCTTTTCCAGTTGCAGCACACCTAAGGCATTAAACCATCCCTGTTTGTAACCCTCATTGTTTGTATTTTGGATACGATCATCCAAATGGTAGAGAGCCTCGTTATAGCCAGCCATCCAGAATTCTCTGGGATGCTTATGGAATTGATATGTTAATCTTTCCAGCTGCTCGTGGAGATTTTTGATAAAGAGTTCTTTATTCTCCAAGACAGACTTCTGCGTAGAAATCTGCTCTTCCAGATCCCTGATCTTTTTAGACATCTCAGCCAATGCCTGGTTCTTTGCCATCAGTTGGAAGGCCTGGTTCTCTAGAGAAGATTGAGTCCTCTGTTCCTCGACAGGAATCCGAGCAGATCTTACTCGTCCCCGAGTAGAAATAGAAGGGCCAGACCTCTTCAAGGTTTCTAACTCATCCCTTAGGTTGGCATTTTCGACCTCTAAGAAAGAGAATCCCTCGTCGGTCACTAGGATCAAAGCATTTGAGGTGGAAGCTGCAGACTTCAACTGAGACACTTCTCTTTGCAAGTTATTATTTTCTTGCTCTAATAACTCGGCTATCTGTCTGTGTTCTTCGACCTCAGCCTTCAACGTTCTCTCCCGCACATCGTAAGCAGCAAATCGTTTATCATATCCCTTATCGGCACAGATTTGCTGATACTTCTTCTCGTATCCCTCGTGCAAAAGGGCAGTGGATTCCTTATATTGTTGCTGAAGTTCTTCAAGAGTGCCTTGGATATCCTCAATCATATCATAGTATGCTACATTGTTAGCAACTGCACGGTCGAGTAGGCACTTCAAATACTGATAGGCTTCAACTGCTTGCTCTGAAGCATCATGACCGAGGATATCAGTGATTTGAGCTGCACTCATGTCTGTATGACCGGATTTAAAATATTCATTGTATTGTCGTAACAACTTTGTATCATGAGAAGACAATAATTCCATCCTGGCCAGAAACTAGTAGAGGAAGAAAAATCAATAATCAATAAGAGTACAAACAGAGCGTGAAGAAGAGAATCAACAGTATGCATAAGTAAAAGTTCAAATTTTATTACATCATAAAGTTCAGAAGTACAAGGTTCAGAGTTTCATATTCAGAAGTTACATTTGACAAAGAAAAATAAAATAGAGAGAGAAATATGAACAACTCTACACCTTTTCCTTGTCTCCCAAAACTTTCTCGGGAGGCTGGGACGAGGAGGTAGGTTGCTCAGATGGAACAGAGGGTTGCTCGGGAAGTGATGGAGGTTGCTCGGAGGAAGTAGCAGGTAATTGAAGTTCCTCGTTAGGGGGATGGATGGATGGGGGATGAGAAACTTGATCTCCCATCACCATGGAAGACTCCTCAGAGGCAGCTTCGTCCTCTTCTTCGTCTTCAGGAGTTGGAGGGGGCCAGGGATGTGTCACTGAAATAATTCAGAAGTTTTATCAACTTTCATTTCTTGTAGAGAAGCGACCCATCCATCTCTAATGTATTTGAGGCTGCCATATTCGACTTATGACATCATGGCAGTCAAACCTTTGTTCCACCCTTTATCCCAGCCAGCGCTGAAAGATTTCTTCACAGCCAATTTCCTCTTTGTCTTCTCCGAGGAAAGCTTCTCAGAAAGAAGATTGTCAGCAGCCTTCAGTTTATTCTCTACTTCCTCCTTCTGACGGCTTACTTCCCGAAGTTGACCCAACTCCTCATCAGCAGCCTTGAGCTTATTTTCAAGCTCCCCAGTATTTTTGAGCTTCCCTTCGAGTTCTTTATTCTTCTTCTCCAAATCATTCATTTTTTTCTCCAACCCTTTGGAGATATCAATAATCTGAGCCTTCTCCTACTCAGTCGAAGTAAGCTTTTTCTCCCAAATTGCCTTATCATCATCATATTTCTGACGAGAATCTTTCAGAGACTGCGCCAGGCCTACCAAAGCTTCCTCTACACCGGACGAAGAGCTTGAAGCTTTAATAGCTTCATCTTTCTTCAAAATTGTATTAAAACAGCTCACCAATTGTGAAAAGAAAACGAAAGCAAGTCAGGGCACATATACAAAAAGGAAAGAATGAAAATTTAAGACTATAAGACTTACAGAAGCAATGTGACGAGCTGGTAATGTGGTAATAGTGCCCCGGGAAAGGTTTTCTTTAATACCTTGGATCTCGGGAATGATCCAAGTCTTCACCCATCTCATAGCAGAGCTCGGGGGAACAAAAGTGGGAACACCACTATTCGGGGGCTGAGAGATGGATTCAGCCAAATTGACAGAAGAGCTTTTCTTCAGCCTCCTCAGAGGAGCATCAACTTTCTCGACTAACATTCTAGACTTAGTCGGAGAAATGACAATCACCTCGCCTGGAGCAGCAGCCTTGCTCGGGGCCACTGGGGGCTTCTCGACCACCTTCACAGGAGGAGAAGAGGGAGGTGCATCAATTTTCTTTGTCCCTTCTCCTGGGACATCAAGCTTACTTATTTTTTCTTCTCCAGAACCAGAGGCAGGTTTCGCAAAAAGGTTAGGAGGTCTTCTTTTCTTCATCCTTTCACTCAAAGGAATGTGTGACTCATGTGAAGAACTTGTAGAGGCTGGTATGGGTTCTGCGTCGCTTATCACCGGACGAGCAGTAAAAGAGGAGGTGTAACTCTTGTACTGCAGAAAATGTGAAGCTGACCTAATATGCTCGTCGGCAACAGTCTGATGCAAACTCCAGATAAGTCTTAAATGCCTTATATTAACGTCTGCCTCTTTTGGAGACTTTCTTTTGCTGTCAACTGCAAATAAATCAAAATTAAAATATCAGTGGCATATTTTATCAAACACAAAGGAAGCATAATTTTGAAAATAAAATAAAAACAACCTATCCCATTGCCATAGGGAGGACATCTGGGACCTTGGTAAACATCATCTCCAGTTAATGGAGGGTGTTGCCAATTTTTCATAACAACCCCATGCTCAAAGTAGTCCCTATTGGAATCTGGGAGATTGACCACTAAAGCTCTATTTAAAAATCTAGTTTTTAAATAAAAAGTATTATCGCCCACAACCCATCTATAACAAAACATAATTTCAGGAATTCCTATATGGGTTCCATGAATTTGATTTAGTCTATAAACACCGTTAACTATTCTCCATGTTTTGGGGGCTATTCATGCAGGAACCACATCAAAGTATTGACAAAATTCCAGACATAGAGGGTTTGGGGGAAAAGAAAAGCCACACTCAGCAACAAAGAGACTGGGGAACCAATGTCCCTCAGCCAAATGAAAATATTCTGAAGGCTCAGAAAGCTCTTCGAAAATAACCCATGAGGGAATGGAGAAATCAGAGCAAAACTTATCAATCGATTCTACAGGATAAACCATGATGAAAGAAGGAAATCAAAGAGAAAGAAGAAAATCTTACAGGAAAGGGATGAGTCTGTTGACAACAAACGATGGAAGAGATGAACGCACAGGAGAGAAAGACGATGGAAAACTCAAAGAGACAAATTTGAAAAAGTAGAAGACGATGGGATTTTCTGCAACGTTTAAATACTTTGCCTTGAGAAAGGGTAAAAGTAATGATTACAAAAAGAGATGGTTACGTTACCGACGGCTAAATAGACAAAAGAGGCGCGGGAATCGAAGCGATTAGAAAAATTCAAAAAATGCCGATTCTACGAATTTGGAAGGAAAAATAAATTCAAAAGAAAATACTCCTAAATTTCAGGATGACAATTTAAAACCGCCATATATCGAGAAATAATGTTCCACACTCCTCATATTTTGAACTATGAAACATTGGGGGCTTCTGTTGATACCAAATTTAGTCTGCTGACATGGCTCAATTGGGTGAAGACACGTGGCAATCTACGTGGCAACGACAAACACTTACGAACAACACCTCGACTCCGAGGAACCATACTGCAATGAGGAACTCTGCTTCCCCGATCAACTCAGACGCTACGACCTACAAGAACTCTCTGAGGAACTTTTGAGTTCCGAGGAACTTCTGAGTACCGAGGACCTTAGGCGGTCCGAGCTGTACCTCGGACAAAGCATTAATAGCCGGATAACCAACAGTTTGACTACACATTAAATGCTTATTATTATCATACAGATGTATACGCTTAAGGGGCATTAAATGTATTACCCTTTCACATTACAGCCTTAGGGCTATAAATACATTGTATTATCCTCATTGTAAGGGGACCGAAATTTCTTGAGAAAACTTGTAATCGAGAATTCCCAAACAGTCATCAATAACGGAAATAGTGGACGTAGGCCATTCTTATAAGGCTGAACCACTTTAAAAGTTCTTTATCTTATTTTATTTATCTGTGATTAAATAATTAGATATAATCTAATTTTTTACATCAACAATGATGTTCTACTTATGTAGAAAATTATTAGAGGTTATCACAAGAGAGGGGGGGAGTCCTATATGTGCTATGAAGATTGATATTATGAAGGCTTATGGTTCTGTGAGGTGGAGCTACTTAATAGATGGTCTGGTTGTTATGAACTTCCCAAATACTATGATCAATTGGATAATGGAATGTGTTCAAATTGCTTGTTTCTCTATAAATATAAATGGTGGTCTGGATGGGTATTTCAAAGGTTCTAATGGTTTGATGCAAGGGGATCCAGTCTCTCCTTATTTGTTCATTCTTATCATGGAATCATTTTCTTGGTTAATGGATGATGCTGCAAAGAAAGAGGGTTTTGAGTTCCATCCTAAGTGTTGAAATATGGAATTATCCCATATTCTTTTTGCCGATGATTTGTTCATTTTGTCTAGTGCTAAGGAGTCTACCCTGAGGATCCTTGATAATACTTTAACAGAGTTTGAAGATATGTCTGGTTTGGAATCATATAGAAGATCACCTATGCAATATTATAAATATGAAGAAAGGGGACATTACTATTAAGTGTTTGGATGTTCCATTTGTCACTACTAGACTTAAAACCTCTGACTGCAAAAGCCTTATTGAGAAAGTGGTAGGAAAAATTAAATATTGGACTAATAGATGGCTCTCTTATGCTGGAAGAGTCCAATTAGCTATTTTAGTACTCAGGAGTATGCAAAGGTACTGGTTGAATTTGTTTATTATACCTAATAAAGTGATAAAGGAGGTGGATCAAAATATTAGCAACTTTATTTGTTTTAGTGTGGATCTAAAGAGTCATGTTGCTGAAGTGTCTTGGAAAGATATATGCTTTCCTACTAGTGAATGGGGTCTAGGAATAAAGAACATATTCTCTTGGAACAAAGTATGTATTATGAGGAATATATAGGATATTTCTAGGGAGAAAGACTCCTCATGGGTAAAATGGATACATACTATAGTCCTAAAAGGAGACGGTTTATGAATGTAAAAAATTAAGCAGGATGTTTCATGGACTATGAAAAAAATTCTTAAATTGAGAATGAAACCAGGAATCTTATTACTTATCATACTGGGATGGGAAAAACACTTTCTTTTGGGTTGACAGATGGCATGAAAGGGGATCTTTGGTGGACATCTATGGGAATAGGGTTATATATGATGCTGCAAGTCACATTAACTGTAAGGCAAGTGAATTCGTCTCAAACTTTGAATGGAAGTTTCCAAATCCTATGTCTGAGGATCTTATTGACCTTGGTAAGACTACTATTGTTCATAGTAAAGATAAAGAAGAATGGGTTTCTTGGAAAGGGTGGCCTAAGGGAGTTTACAATGTCTACAATGGTTATGAATGGATAAGGGAAAAAAGAATACATTGATATGGGATAAGTGTGTTTGGTTCAAAGTCAACATCCCTAAATTTGCTTTTTTTTTCTTATTGACTATTTATTGGGACATAATTTGGACTAGAGACAAACTTCATAACCGGGGTTGTATTGATTCAAGTACGTGTGAACTATATAATCAAAGTGTGGAGTCCAGAGATCGTCTGTTTTTCCTTTTCCCTTTCTCTAAGAATGTGTGTGAGTCAAGTTTCAATAAAATGGGAGCTAAAAGGAAAAATGCAAAAGTTATGGAGGAAATTAGACAGCTATCTTCTCAGACCCAGGAAATTAAAAATTATGGATCCATGTTTATTGGTGTTAAATAAATGGAGGCTCTTATCTATATATCTTCTCTGAACTCTGAAATAAGATATGAACCTCTACTCATGGATCGACATCTGCATGTTTTTTCTTTGATCTTGAATGGTAATTTAGAGTTGACTTTCTTGGTTGGCGCTCAAAAAGAGAACTCTTGTGGATTGGTCCTCTTTATTGGAGCTTTTCCCCTCTTGGATTCTCTTTGATTTTCTCTACTTGTCTCTTTTTTGGCTTTTGGAGAGAGTTTTGGAGTCGGTGTTCCATTGGGTGGTCGGTATGGAGGATATGATTGTTGGTTTAGTGGTGAAGAGTCTCTAACGGTAATTTTGCATCTTTTGCTGTTGTTATAAATCTTCTTGGTTATTTGCAGCTCGATCGTTTGATGGTTAGAGTTTGGAGAGCAAGAGGTTTTTATTTTGGTGATTTATTGAAGCTTTTGATGGGGAGATTCAGGATTGAGATGGAGTATTTTGGTTGAAGTGGTTCTTCTTTGTCTGAAGTGTCAGTTTTGATGGTTTTTGTTTGAGTGGGTTATGATACAATTTTGTATGTTTTTGTGCCGTTTTGAGTTTATTTTGGGATGGTTTTGAGGTGGGTGGGTTGTGGTTTATTATTTTGATCTAGAGTGAGATGCGTAGCGGGAGGTTTCTGTTTTAGATCGACACGTTTGTTTTGAGTTGGAGTCTTTATTCCCTTTATAGTTTTTCAATTCAAGAGTGGGTCAGAGCTTTTCGTGTTTCTCTTTTTGGTTTTTGTAGTCTTGGTTGTTTATTTTTTGTTATAGGATGATTATGTGTCTAAGTGGTCTGGTAGAGTCTTAAGAGGCTTTGTTTGTTAGCCGATTTGTTCTAATTTTTATTGTTTGGAGTCTATATGTTCTAGGCCTTGGATCTTTCTTATATACTTGCATTTTATAAAAAAATGAATGTAATGAAATAAGCGACACAATATATATGTTGTTCTGAAAATTGTCTTGCCTACATTTACGAGAAGGGAGGAACAATTGTTTATTAATTGTAAACTATAATAGATAAAGATAATATAAATCGCGGGAATGACAATATAAAGAAAATAATAGAGAGAGATAAGAGAAAAAGATGGAAACTGGGTTACGTGGTTCGGCCCAAAGTGGTGCCTACGTCCAAATATGAAGTATTGATTGTATAGATTCTAATGGGAAAGAGTCGTAGATGAGCGATAGTTACTATCTCTCGTAATCACTCTAGAAATTGACAGCATAATAGTAGATAAATATTTCTCGACCCCCTACAATGTGGGATTGCGTGCTATATATGGGCTATTAGAGGAGAGAAAATGCAGAGGGACATATGTCGTGTCTTTATAGGTTATGCAGTTACACATTTTGCATGCAATTAGTAAGGATAATCACGAGTTTGTTATCCGCACATGGAGTAGTAATATTTGCATATTTCCTACATGGGAGCGTGATGTGACTTCTAATAATTATATTCTATTATATGATTCATACTTGTTCTGAAGGTGTTATGTAATAATGTTAACTGATGTGAAGGTACAAAAAAGTACTTTTGAGACTGAAACTTTTGAGACGGCTAAAATTTGAGTCTCTAAAATTCATCTTTTGGGACGGATAAAATTAGCGATCTTAAAAACGACTAGTTTTTAAGGCCCCATTGTTACCCGCCCCAAAAAGAAGTACTAAAGAGAATGGCCATCTTAAAAAGTATACCTTATGAAACGGCTAAACCAATTTGAGTTCCCCCTTAATAATTTCATCTCCCCCTCTTCTAACTTTTCTATTTATCGCTTCTATCTATTTGCATAAGAAAACAAAAAAGAAAATCCAATCAAAATCCCACCCCATCTCACCCCAACTTTCTTCCTACCGAGTAGATTTTTCTGCCTCGCCTCAGCCCTAGCCTTCCTCAGCTCACTCTCCCTCAACCCTAATTCTACCTCATCCCTCATTCTCCCCAACACCGCCATCTCTAACCCTAGCCATCTACCTCACCACTAGTTCAATTCACGAGATAGGGTAACTCAAACTCTTTCTTTCTTTGTTGTGGTGGGATTACGGTGGTCCAGGTGGTAATCTAGGTAGAGTTTCAAAAAATTGGATTTTATAGTTGAAAAAATCAAATTAATTTTTAGTATTGTAAATTTCCTTGTTTGGGTTCTTTTACAAAGAAAGGAATGGCAGTGGAAAAGTATTTGGTTGGTTATTGGGATAGTTGGAGTTTTTTTATAAGAGAAATTATTTATAATTAGTTAATTATATTTTTTCCGCCTAGTATCAATACTATGTTCTTTCAATGGCAGTCATATATTTTTTAATGATGGGTATTTGATAGGGTTCATTGGTGATTAATTTCATTAGTTTTTGTACTTGATTAATTTTTAGTGGTGATAGGAGGTTGAGGGTGAGCTAATTGAAAACTCGAATTGTCAATTGATTGTTGTAGTATAGTTTTAAGATTAATTTGTGAGATTATTTGTATACTTGTTTATGTAATTTTTGTTAGAATTATGGATATGTTTGTTTTTGTTAATTAATTCATATCCTTTGAATGTAGTTAATGCCATTAATTTGATTTACTATTCGATTATGATTTAGGGACAAGGATATAGCCAATCGATACAATTCATCTAATATATGGATAGTCCTTGCAAACGGTGATGGACACCTTCTTAGATTCAATGGTTTCCACAGTGCTTCATGGACATTACTTGTTTTAACATGCCTATATTTATGAGTTTGTGCAATTGAAATCTTTAGTAATCATGGCATTATAATTGTTCAAATAGGTTTTTACGGTCTAGTCCTTGGACTAACAATTTTGGACAAAAAAATGGTGAACCAAATTTTAAACGATTAGGTCCAACATATAAATACTACCAATCTAAAAAAATCATAGACCTAATCGGCTATTGGAGGTTTCTCTGCAACTAACGACTATTCTTCGAAATCAAAAATAACATCAATCTTATGCTTTTTTCGTTTGTCTTATAATCGATTACAGTGTTCTTAATCGATTATACCTGTATCACTTGGATCCATCATTTGTAAGTTTATCTTTATCAGCAGTTGGTTTTTCTATTTTCAATCGATTACAATAAGTGTATGTCCTTTGTTTTGATTCAAGAGACTCATTGTAATATTCATTCATGTGATTGAATAGCTTTTTATATGTTATATATGTATATGTTTTGGTTTTGTGTTTTTTATGCATTTATGTTTGGATTCTTCATATATAAGTTATATATATCAATATTTGTAATTGTTAGTTAAATTGTTGAATGAATATTATTGATGTTTCATTCTAATTTTAAGAGTCCTTGATTTTGATTTCGTATTGAATCACTTATTGATATAGGTTCGCGCCAGCGGAAATAACCAGTTCGATATGAGTTTTCAAAGTACACGCAGTGTTTATAAAGTAGACGTGATTCTTTTTTTGAAAATATGTGTCTGCTTTATTGCTTTATGTATAGATTTTTAAATTGTGACTGTAATTTTATATTAATTATATATAAATATTTTGATATTTCATTCATTAAATTATTTCACACATTTTTAGAATTATTGACCTTGAAGTAAATGTTTTTCGTCTCTGTTTTACTGCAGGACATTATGGTAAGTAGTGTAATAGCAAGGTGTTGTTATTTGGATAACATGGCTTGTATTGAAATATTTGAATATAGCTCATTAGATTTCATATGCAATAAGTTGTGTATTAGGTTTACTAATTTGAGAAGTGGGAGTTTTTCATTGAGGTATTCATTTGGTGATGAATGTCGGTTCATGTTGGTTTGTGACAACGATGTTTGTTGTATATTGCGGTCCCAATTGATCATGAGAGCTAATATCATTTGAATATATGTCATTGATTCATTACCATTGCAAGTAATACATGTCGTGAACGGGTTGAATGCTCTAATCGAATTTTTGAAGGGGTTGACTGCAGTAATACAAGTTCTGAGAGGGTTGACAGTTGTGATACACATACACAGAGGTTAGAGTATTTATCATCAGGCACTGCAAAGGATTTTAATAGTTGCATTGAAAATGACTTTTATCTAGGAGGTGTGGAGCCAAGTAAGTCGAAAGTCTATCTTTCGAATGATTGGAAGACGTATATAAGTCATGAGAAATAATGTTTTGAAGGAGGTGTAGTGGAATTTTGGGATAAATTGCGAAAGTATACCGTTGAGGTTGGGTTCAAGTATGTGTATTTGAAGAATGATAAAACTCGAGTGATGGTTGAATGCTCTAAAAAGACTATTAAGAATTGCATGTGGAGAATTCATGCTTCATTATCTACAATAAATGGATACTTTTACATACGTGCAATGAATAATGAGCATACATGTAGAGGTGTCTTTCGTAGTCCATTAGCCAAAATGATAGCCTCCAAGTTGGTTTCAACATTGGTAGATGATGATCTTAGAGATAACCCGCTATTGAGACCAATTGATGTAGTTAGAGATACGAAGAAGAATTATGGTCTTGATATAGCTTATCAACATGCATGGCATGCAAAAGAGATGGTTGTTGTTGATATACATGGTGATGAAAAGGTTTCTTATGGATTAATGAATAATTATCGTGACCTTCTATTGCAGTATAATCCTGGGTCGCATTGCATCCTTGACGTGGAACATGAGAGTAAAAAATTCAAGAGAATATTTGTAATGTTTAGAGGATGTATTTATGGATTTCAATACTATAGACCTGTTTTATTTTTTGATGGTGCCTTTTTGAAGAGACGTTACCGTGGAACAATACTATCAGCTACTGCAAGGAATGGGAATAATGGTAAATTAATTCTAAATATTTTATTTTGTGTATTGCATTGACATTTTGTTTGTTCCATTCCATATCATCAAAATACAAGCACAAAAATATAAAATACCTTTGAATGTCTTTGTTTTAGTTCACGTGTACTTTTCATTTTTCTGCGTGTATTTTCATGATATGTCTTATTATGTGTAATACTAAGTAAAGTACACGCATAGTACATGTCAATTACACGTGAATGTTTTTCTTAATTTCACGTGTACTTTTCATTTTTATGCATGTACTTTGATGATGATGTTGTTATGTGTAATACTAAGTAAAGTACATACATAGTACATGTCAAGTACACGTGAATATTTTTGTTAATTTCACGTGTAAGTTTCATTTTTATGCGTGTACTTTGATGATGTTGTTGTTATGTTGAATACAAACTAAAGTACATGTTAAGTACACGTGAATGTTTTTCTTAATTTCACGCGTACTTTTCATTTTTATGCGTGTACTTTGATTGTAGGTGTTGTTATTTAGAAATAATAAAGCCAAGTACACGTTAAAAATGTAAAGTACCTTTGAATGTTTTTGTTGAGTTCATCTGTACTTTACATTTTTATGCGTGTATGTTGATGTTAGTGCTGTTAATAATAAAGCCAAGCAAAAAAGTGGAAAGTAAACGTGCATGTCTTTTTATCTTTATCACGTGTATGGTACATTTTTATGTTTTGTCTTGTTATTTACAAACAATTTAAATTAAACACATAATATATTTCCCATGTGTTTTATGGTCTGCGCCAGTAACATCAATTTACAAAGTGTTGTATATGGATATGTTATTTATTTTAATTTTGATATATTTTTATATTTCAGGCCTTTTTCCTGTTGCATATGCTGTTGTTGATTCTGAAACCGAAGATAACTGGATGTGGTTTCTTGTCAATTTTCATAGTGCAGTAGTTGAGCAATATCGAAACATAACATTTATATCAGATCGAAACAATGGATTACTTGAAGCTGTTTCGAGGGTCTTCCCGTTGTCTGCACATTCCTACTGTATACATCATTTACAAGGGAATATAAAAAAGAAAATTCGTGGGAATTGTGTTGGATTTTGAAAGAAAATTATTAAAGATTTTTTGTCTTGTGCATATGCTGTCTCAGTAGATGTATTTCACAAGAATATTGAAGAATTGAAGAAGGAAGGAGGAGCTGATATTACCGATTTCATTGATAGTTTACCTCTCGAGAATTGGTCTTGTGCATATTTCCCTGGTAAACGGTATGGTGACATGGCATCTAGTGTTGCGGAGTCATTCAATTCATGGATATTGGAGGAAAGGCATCTACCAGTAATGAATATGCTTGACAAATCGAGAGTGAAGATTATGAATTTCAATGCAAACAAACTTGTTGAGTCTGACACTTGGACAAATGAGCTATGTCCTTTTTTTCAAAAGTTACTGAATGAAAATTGGAATAAAATCCGACATTGAACTATTAGTCGCTCAAGTCAAAATGTATTTGAAGTTCATTTAGAAGTGCGAGCAACAGTTGACTTAGAAGAAATGACTTGTTCTTATAAGAGTTGGTAGATTAGATGTTTTCCATGTTCTCATGGTGTTTGTGTTGTGCGGAGGAAAGGGACCAATATTTATGATTATATTGAGGAGTACTATAAGGTATCTTTCTAAAGAAAATCATACTCGATACCTATAGTTCCTCTTCCTGATTTGATTTCCTTAAATATTCATATTCCTGAAAATCCATCTATCCTTCCACCAATGACTAAGAGACCGACATGCAGGACAAGAAATAAGAGAATAAAGTCTTCTTGTGATATCACAATAAGGGAAGTTACTTGCTCAAGGTGTAGTAAAATGAGTCATTACAGGTCTACTTGTAAGGAACCCATTTGAGTATTTTTAAAATTGTTGAACTCATTCATTTTAACCATTTGATTGAATAAATTAATTAATAAACCATTTGTTTCATATAAATGAATGTAATTTATTTTTAAGTCTCATTTTTTAGTTTGTTTTTTGTGTAGTTGTACACATATTTTTCATAAAATATACGTGATAATTGTGAACTGATGTTCATGTGTACTTTACATTTGTATACGCATGTTATGTACAGTACACACGCATTTTGATGTCCAAAGAAATTTTATCAATGCGTGTACTTGATGAAATATGCGTGTACTTTATGAAGTACACATAGAATACATAAAGTACACGCATTTAAAAATGGATTTGGTCAGTTTAATATGCGTGTACTTTATAAAAGCATGCGTATAATTTATTAATGACATTTAATTTAGATTTACTTGATGAAATATGCATGTACTTTATGATGTACATGCATGAACTACACACATAATATAAATATAATATGCGTGTACTTGATGAAATGTGCGTGTAATTTATGAAGTACACGCATTGATAATTAAAGTTTACTTTATAAAAGCATGCGTGTACTTTATAATTAAAGTACACATAGTTTACATAAAGTACACGTATTTAAAAATGGATTTGGTCAGTTTAATATGCTTCTACTTTATAAAAGCATGCGTGTACTTTATTAATGACATTTAATTTAGATTTACTTGATGAAGTATCCGTGTACTTTATGATGTACATGCATGAAGTACACGCATAATATAAATATAATATGCGTGTACTTGATGAAATGTGCGTGTAATTTATGAAGTACACGCATGGATAATTAAAGTACACGCATTTAAATATAAGTGTACACGCATGTTTTAGGAAAGTACACGCATATTGATATGACAAAAATATAATTCAATATACATGTACTTTATGTATTCTGCATGTAATTTTATCAAGTAGACACTTGGGTCACTCATATTGTTAAATTTCTATGTGTATTATGGTCCGCGCCAACGGCATTATTATACAAGTATTTCAATTGGCGTGTACTTTATAGACTATGCGTGTACTTTATAAAGTACACGTGTAATATATAAAGTACACGCATTTATATAATTGTTTGGGATAATATTTTTTTTGTGCTTTATAAAAAATTGCGTGTATTATAATTTATAATACACGTAATCATATTTTGACAAACAATTTTTTTTACATTAAATGATATTAATGTTTACATTTTTTAGTATACACGTGATCATTTTTATAAGGGTTCACGTGTACTTTACTATATTTGGTGTATGACACAAGTGAGAATACATGCATGAAAGAAATAAAATTTTTATTAAAAACAAAAAAATAAAGTACAATTTTTCATATAATAAGAGCTGAAAAAACTAAAGAATGCTTCTATTATGGAAGTTTGTCAAAGGCATCCAGGGTGTCAGGAAGAGAGTCAATTAAATTCGACTAGTGTCGAATTTCTTCTTCTATGACAGCTACAAGGCCTTCATGGAGAGCCTTCTTCTCCTTCAACTTGGCGATTTTCATGGGAACTTCTTGTGTATAGAAAGATATGAGGTCTTCATGTGTTTGAGTAGGGTCCTCATCCACATCAAATAAATCTATGGGATTGGGTGGAAGTCCAGAATAGCCTTCCCTCACATATGTTTGAAACAACTCAAAGGCAGTTTCATATGAGGAAATATTTTCCTCTATTTGCCTTATTTTTATTTTATTTCTTTCATCTCTCTCAAGAGTATCTCGCAACTTTTCTGCTGGAATAGACATTATGTTATCTTTACCCTAGATGTAATGGTTAAGAACGGAACAAATATTACTCTTTTATAGGAAAAGTTAAAGTTATTTATTTTTTGACCAGAAGTAGTTGGGAAGTGAGTAGTTGAGCTTAATAAATTAATTTTGGTTATTGTATCCTGAATAAATATTTAAAGTAGTTTTCAATTAATATAATAAAAAATTATTATATTAACCAGTGCGTGTACTTTAGTCAAAATGCGTGTACTTTGGAGAATTCATTGATGTACTTATTAATTATCACTTGTAGTTTTCGTGAAAAATGCGTGTACATTGTTTCATAACACTTAGGTGCATTGTTTGTCTAAACCTTACGTGGATTGTGGTCCGCGCCAGCGGAAATAAACCATTTTGGTGTAATAAATATTGTAAACAATAACCAATATAACACAAAACAAATTACAAATATGGTTTGTATTTGAATCACAATTTATACAAGTTTTTTCTCATTTCGGGGGAAGAAATATTTTGATAGAAGAATTTTCCCGAGTACATTTGCTCTTTGTTTTAGCATGTCAGGGTCTTGAAACAAATTTTGCATTTCCTTGTTTCTGCTAATTTGTTCAATGTAGTACATGCAGAACACCCCACAGTCAACCCTGAAATTAAAATAAAACAAATATACAAATTAGTATGATGTGAATGAAATTTTATGAAAAGATACAAATTAGTAATTTTTAAAAATGAAGTTTTTCTTACCCATTATATTGTTTAGGGCATTCATGATCTCTTATTAGGTCAAATTTGAGATCACTTTCGAGCAAGAAATCTACTGTCCTTTTTTCTTGCTTTGTCAATGAATCATCATCCAATGTAAACTCATTTGGTGTACCTTCATCAAACTTCTTCTGAATTTTGAAACCATTGTTTTTCATTGTTTTTGCTTCAGTCTTCAATAGGCACAGTGTTTTTTGGAAGATAGAAAACTGTTAAGAAGACAAATATTTAGTGTAAACAAATAAAAGACTATATGAAGATTAAAGAGTGAAAAGTACACGTATTATATTAACGTACACGCATATTTTATTTTTTCATATCACGTGTATTTTAAAGTATGATGCGTGTACTTTGCCTAGAGAGTTAAAAGGACACGCATAATGTTAAAGTACGCACATATTTTATTTTTTCATATCACGTGTATTTTAAAATATGATGCGTGTATTTTGCCTAAAGAGTTAAAAGTACACACATAATATTAAAGTACACGTAATTTGTATTGGTTCATTTCACGTGTATTTTAAAATATGATGCGTGCACTTTCATAATATAAGTACATGTAACATTACTAATTAAGTTTAGCAACTAACCAATTTTTTTGCATCATCGAAGAATATTGTGTTTTTTTCCTTGTCGTTTGGTCGAAGGGAATCCATGTGGACAACTTTATTTTCTTTTTTGTATATCACAAGTAATGTGAAATGTCCTACACTACGTCTTAGTACAGTGAACTAATTATTACAAGTGCCTAAGTATTATAATAAATCTCTGTATAACTCCCCCTTCTTATTGACTTCATTTGTGCTACAAGCTTCTATCTGAATAAAAATTATAGACATTGTGTTAATAAAAAAACTGAAATTTTGTTTCTCAAAATTTTTGGTTTAATTATACTTACCCAACGATAATCAGAAAAAGTGTGTGAGTAGTAGATCCCTTTTGACAATTTTAACCTTAATACTTCACTAAAGGCAATTATTATCTGTTTCACACAATATAAAATGGTGAGGAAATAATAATGTTGAAATTTAATGGATGTCTAATATATGGACTACATACTTGGCTTGAAATTTCTTGATTGTTGAGGACTTCAACAAAATCTTTCCATGGGACATACGAAACCAGCCCTTGGAAAATAAATTCCCTGCATTTTATATAATCAATAAGAATTGTATAATAATAATAACCTTATCCTTTTGCACAAAAAAAAATATAAATTAGCGAAGTGATAAATCATAAAACAATAAACTTTACCCTGGCTCAGCCTTTTGAATAAACTCTTCAATCTTTTTCTTCGAAGCTTCATCGAGATATTTGTATACTTTGATTGCTTCAAGCTTGAAGTGAGTTTCTTTCATTTGTTGAGCTATTGTTAGATGGCCTTTTCTCAGCCTTGACTCTTTTTGTTTCTCAATTGGTTCATCCTTTTCGATTTCGCTATCAGCTTTTCTTTTCTTCTGTCCTCTAGTAAGAGGCCCTTTTGTTTTGGATATTTTGGGGGTGCCCTGAACTGTCTTTGAGGCTAGTTCAATCTTCAAACTCAAAATTTCGTCCATGAGTTGTTTATTAATGTTTGCCTAATATATTTAACAAGGAATGTTGGACTGTAAGCATTTTTTGAAACAATGATTCATTTTCTCTTACGTGTATTTTATAAAGTACACACCTGTATTTTAATACATGCGTGTATTTTATAATATACACGCATGTATTATAAAATACGTGTACTTTATAAAATTTATAATATACACGTGTACTTTCAACATAATTTGCGTTTACTTTAGATAGTAAAGCGTGTACTATATATCTATTGTACTTTATAGATACCTGATCAGTTTTTTTCAATTCCGATTCATCAAGCATTTTTTTTAACTCCGAAATTTCGGCATTTAGGATTTTATTATTGTTTTCCTGTTATACAAAAAGAATGTTACGTTATAAGCAATACTTGAATAAAACTGCATTATTTTTAATCAAATAATGCATGTACTCTGCATTATTTGTAATATCAAATAAAACTGCATTAAAAATACTATGAAATAAAATTGCGTGTACTTTAGGAAAACTGGGTATACTTTATGGAAACTGCGTGTACTTTAGGAAAACTGCATGTACTTTAGGAAAACTACGTGTACTTTTAACGTGTACTTTAGGAAAACTGCGTGTACTTTAGAAAACTGTGTGTACTCTGCATTCAAAAGTACCTGTTGGGTTCTTTTCAATTCCGACTCCTCAAAATTCTGCCTCAATGTGATCTTTTCTATGTCAGCATCTTTCTATTTTTGCAATGTATCATCATACTTTTTTTGAGATCTTCATTACTCAGAGACAGATATCCATTTTTTTGTTCCAAAATTCGTGTTGATTCTGCCTGTTTTTTCAATGATTCATCCAATCCTTTAATTCTATTTGAGTCACTCATTGTGACTTGATCAATCTTTTCTTTTAAAGAATTATTTAACTCAACTAGTTGAGCATTTTCTACCTCCAACTTATTTAGTAACTCTTTTTCCTTCAAAAGGTTGGAATTCTCCACCTTTAACTTCTTCATTTCCTCATGGGCTTCAAAAAGTGAATCACGATCTACCTGCAACTGTACATTCAAAATGGCTCTCTCCACCTCCAAAGAGGTCACCTTCTCAAGTGCACCATTAAAGTCTTCAGCTGCTTTAGATAGTTGGTTATTTTTTTCCAACAATTTCCTTTTCAAAACAGCGATTTGTTCCTCCAAATTAACCTTTGGTTGATCTTTTCCCTTCTTTTTCTTTGGAGTCACAATGTTTTTAAGGGGAATATTCCAACCATGTGAAAACTCATTGTCATTAATATCTTCAGCAACTTTTTCTGATGATGAATCATCATGTATATGACTTTCTATAGAAATGTTCAAAGAGTAACTTGGCCCTTCAAACTGAGATTCCTTTTGTACATAACTGTCTTTACAAGTTGGTTTATTTGTAGCCTGCTTCAAAGTTGTTATTGCGATGTCATTCTTCACAACCCATTGTCTTAAAGACAATAATTTCCACTTCAGGAATTTTGGAGTCTTTTCTTTAAATTCTTCAACAGGAGAAATAATTTCAAATTTCTCACATGCCCAATACTGTGATCATACAAAAAATAAAATGAATTTTAAAATACAAGTGATAATGGTGCATTCATATATTTACAAAGCATTCATAGTGGATACAAGTGTACTTTCATGTGATATAAGACGTGTATTTTCAAAATACACGTGATATAAGACGTGTATTTTCAAAATACACATTAAATTATCACGTGTATTTTGAAAATACAAGTGAAAATATGAAGTGTATTTTGAAATAACAAGAGAAAATATCATGTGTATTTTAAAAATACAATTCTACTTTATAAAGTACACGTGTATTTTACAAAGTACACGTGTACTATGTTTTGTAAATATAACAAGTGTACTTTCAAAATACACTTGTTATATCACGTGTATTTTGAAAATACACGTGAAAATATCAGGTGTATTTTCAAAATACAAGTGAAAATATCACGTGTATTTTGAAAATACACGTGATATTTTCAAAGTACAGGTAAGTATTGGTATGTAAATTTTGAAATATCAAGAATATCATGTGTATTTTGAAAATACACGTGAAAATATACGAGCATTTTCAAAATACAAGTGAAAATATCACTTGTATTTTGAAAATACACGTGAAAATAAACGTGTATTTTCAAAATATAAGTGAAAATATCACGTGTATTTTCAAAGTACACGTGAGTATTGGTATGTAAATTTTGAAAGATCAGGATGTTTTTTTGCTCACCAGTAGGAAAATGATACATCTAGTAACTGTGCTAGGTTTTGAACTTGCTGATTTATCAAGTGAATGTACGAGAAACTCATGCACAACAGATGCCCAATCATACTAATTCATTTCCTCAATATTGTCGATGTATTTCAACCAAAATTCTCTAAGGGTGAAGTTTGAGTTGGAGAAAAATAACGTGTTCAAGAAGTGGAGACACACAATTTTAAGAAAATCAGCAATTCCTTCATCTATCTCCAATTTAACTGATTTCTTCAAACCATTCAAAATTTATGACTTTCCTGTTCTTTTTGCGAAGTATCGTGCTTGTAATCCAGATTTTTGTGCAGTATTCGGTCGCTTTTTCAGTTCTATTGATTTTAAACCCTCAACTAGGGTATGCCAAATATTTCACTTATATCTATTGGCATTATTGGAATCCTACTCTTCATACGGAAACTTTTGATTTCCGTACGGTACAACTCGATAATTAATAAAATATTTTTATCCGTCTTCTTGTGGTCCACTTCTACTACTTTCTCACTGTAGTATGCATTGAAAAGCTCCCAAAATAGAGTCTTCTTAAGAAGTTCATTATGGCTATTGTTTATTTTATCTTTAATCTGATGTAAATCATGGAGAAAGCTAACAATATTGGTCATTCTTCTTTGCAGGACGTTTAGATTTCAATGCCACACTAGAATTGGAACTGGATGAAGAACTATCATCAGAACTGCTCTTTTTTTTTGTTTCTTTCCTCTTCTTGCCTTCATCTTCATCCCCATTATATTGATCTATAAACAAAATTTAAATTACTAACCTATAATGATATGCACAAAAAATAAAATACATGCGAATTAGAATAAAACATAGACTAAAACAATAAAATACAAGCGTATTTAATAAAAGTACATGCAATATTCTCACAAATAATTTATACAAGTCTCAACAAAATACATGCTAAAGGCGATAATATATATCGTCAGTTTCATGGTAATACCTAACATAGGTTGTTCGACAAGTCAAAAACCAAGATTCTCTATTCCTAACATATTCAGTAAAGAAGTGATACAATAGCTGCATGCTAAAAGCTCTAACATTATCAAAACCCCTTAAGCAATACCGCTCAATTCATTTAGCTAAATCCTTCGCTTTCGATTCAGTTACTTGAAGCTGTTGCCCATCAAAAGTGCAGTAAATGTCTTCATAGTAGTAGTATAAACCAAGTAACCTTTTATCTCTATCATTGATGCGAAGGAAAAATAAATTTGGTCATCATTAGTACTATTGACTGTCAATGTGAAAGGTTTTGTATTGTTAAGATCTTCGAACGTGCAAGCAATAGGTTTGTAGTTGAACATGCTTGAACGTATGATTCCTAAACAATAACACAACAATACAAAATAGTACACTCATAATACACATTAGTACATGGATATTGGATTGAACAAATTGAATTTCAATGTGCATGTACTTTATGAATTGTTTGCGTGTACTTTCAACAAAGTTCACGCAAAAAATGAAAAAGCACACGCAATAATACTGATTACAAGCTAATGACATATCATTCAAATGCTGCTGGCGCGGACCAAAAAAACTCCTAAATCTTAACACAATAATAATACTTCTTACAAACTCATGGAATATCATTCAAATGCCGCTGGCGCGGACCGAAATAACATAGGATTTATCAAATATGGATTTGAATATATATATATATATATATATATATATATATATATATATATATATATATATATATATATATTTATAGAGTACACATATAAAACATAAAAGTACACGCATATTGAATTGAGAAATTCAATTTCAATGTACGTGTACTCTGTGTATTTTGCGTGTACTTTTTGATATTACATGTAAAATACACATAGTACACGCAAAACAGGGCTCGTACATGTACATATTCCAATCATGTATATATTCCTAGTCCTTGATAAATCCTCGATAAATGATGTATACAGGAGGAAAAGTACAATGATGAAATACATATATCTTACATGAAAAAAGTGTGTTTTGCAATTAAAATGAGGAAAACAAATATATTTTTTCATATCATGAAGAAGAAGAATGTGAATTCATCAGTCCATGTGTCTACAAATTTATACATATGAGAACACAAAATACACAAGGACAAACAGGTTATAAGAGAATGTATACATACTTGTTAGTGGTGTTTGGAAGAATTTGGTTTAGAATGTAAAATGCTCCGTAGAACTTAAACGATTGGGGTTTGATTGAAGATAGTTAGGGTTTTGATCGAAGAGAGATTTCTGACGAAGAGAATTTTTGGCGCTTTGATTTCTGAATAGTGCGTGTTTGTTTTAATTTCGGGCTATTTATATGTTGGACCTAATCGTTTAAAATTTGTTGGGCCTGGTTTTTTTGTCCAAAATCGTTAGTCCAAGGACTAGACCGTAAAAGGCCCTTGTTCAAATGAGATCAATTTTCTTCCCAGAATTATGCTTGTTTTGTGGGTTTCTTTTTCAAGGTTGGATGTGATGAACTCTAATGAAGTACATATGGATAGAGAAAATTACATTCTTATTTAAAATAGATTCCCCCAACATTGATGGGTATTTCTGGGCAGTATATTAGGGGGATGGCACATATTAGACTGCTGCCATATATCTTATTCAAAAGTATATATTTTTTTGTTAATGTAAACAACTAGTAGTGATTTTTTAAGGACTTCAATTTTAATAATTTTTATCACTTAATTGATTTGAAAATTACTCTATAATTATCCCACATTATATCGTTAATTCGCCAATCAATATTTTTTCAATTAATTAACCATCCCGTTAATTATAGATTTCTCCATTTTATATAGTCATTCAACATTACTCAATCTATATAGTTTCATTAGGCAATAACTAGCCATTCCAATTCATACCGTAAAATCCTACATTTCCGTATCCTGAGTCCTATCCTCGCCTATCCCAATAGGTGTATATTATCCTCCCTATTTTACTTGAAATTCCTGGCTAACCCAATGGATATATTTTATATCTATCAATTTTACAAAAGTATTAAATTATCATTACGTAAAACCTAAATTTAACTGGACCCTTAACGATTAGCCTAAAACACAAAAATACCAACCTGGGGTGAGTAGGGCAACCGAACCGGTTCGCCCCCAGGGCCAAACTAATTCGCCCTAGATTTGGTGAAAGTGGGGCTGTATTATTTTGGACAAAATTTCTGCAATTTTCTTCATAAACAATCCATTATTCATCACCCAAAAGTTACTCCAACATCACATATGATCATTAACTAGTTTTATATCATCTACCAACAATTTCCAAATTTTAATAACAAGTAATTCATAATCAATTTATAAGAATTCAATTTTCTCTACAAATTATAAAGTGGGTGATTTCTAGTTTTCAAGATCCATATTTTTTTTTTCATAAATTTGTATCAAGAAATAATCTTTCTCAGGGGTATACATTCGATCTACATTACCACATCATATTATCACAAGATCCATCTCTAAACCAATATTATTATTACTTTTTTTGGATTTTATAATCAATCTCTCAATTCTGTAATTTTCTAATCATCAAAGTGAGATCCTCTACATGCATATAGTGAAACCTATTACATATCATCAATTATAAATTAAATCCGGAAATCTACATGGAAAACTACACAATTTAAATTAAAAAATAATTTGGCAATCAATTTAAGTAAGATAATTATTGCCTTAGGATGAAGATGGAAGTTCCTCTTTTTGAATCCTCTTCTTAAATCTCCAATTTCCTCCTTTTTGACCTTGGTATCTCCTCTCTATGGGAGTGGCTGCTAGGATTTTCTTCAGTGTGTGAAATGAGTTTATTAATCTACTTAATTGACTTATAAACTCCCTAGTCTAGAGCTATCTTTTTACGCTCACTTTTGGGCCACCAAATGAGCCTGAATCCCTAACTAGAATGGTCAAATATCCTCCCAATTAATACAATTATACCTCGACAAAAAGCTCAAAAACACCTAAACGAGTTACCGAAACATCTTGAAACAAGCCAAATTATTTTTACTCAACATACCCATTTTTATTAAGTTTAAACAACATGTAACCATATGTAAATTACTATATGATTTTTTTTCTACGAGTGAACCCATCATGCCCAATTGAGTCTAATAATTATGTAATCACGAATAAGCACGCATTCTCAATTTAAATTTTACCCATTTAATTTAAATCCCACGGATTTAGTTAATTCTCGAATTTATTCCAAATTATTAAATTAATTTTTGTCATAATATTTTATTTCGAAAACACGGGGTATTATATTCTCCCCCCTTAACAATGGAATTCCATCCTCAAAATTTACTGCAGTAGAACATCATATTTTAATCCGCACAATTATCAGAAGTCTCTGATCAAGTAGTCCATAATTATATCCCATGAGACAAAAGAAAAAGGTTCATTTACGACTATCATGATATTACTAGGATGCCTATACATTACATATCATATGTACACGCGCCCACAAACATCAAATATGGATGACACCCATACATCCAACCTGAACCATACATACAATGTGCATCTATAAAGAAACTATATTCAATTAACCAGTTGACTGTGATTCAATTCATCTAGAGATTGTCCCACTTATTGGACTAGTGGTGTAAACATTACTAAGTGCTCTCATCAATGCAATCCTTGGCCCCGTTGTCCTTAACGCATATAATATCATTTCCCCGATGCGTTATACCTCCACACATGTGAAACATAGCAACAAAACATCCTAGAACCCAATATCTCTTAACTCCCGACATTTTCCAATTTCATGTGGGGGATGCCTTGCAAGCGAAATCCAAACAAGGAACTCTCCTGATACACTACTACATAGCTTAGTCAGTTATTGAGATCCGTCGATCCAAGACTAAAGGAAAAAAAAAATTATGTTAACTTCATAGATTTTAACTTGTGCCCATTTATACAAAAGGCTCATCACTTCCAAGGGATACACTAAATCCTGATAAATTTATTGATTCAATAATACCAAGAACATCATGTTCCTTTTTACACATACGATAGGACATCCTATGTCCATTCTTAAGTCTAGTACAATTCTTAATTACTTTTAAGCCACCATAGACCTACCCATTCCAATAAAAGGCTACTATCGCACATTTTCAATGACATTGTCATCATATGAAACTATTCATTACTATACACATCCTCATTTCATCACCTATGAAAATACATCCATCTTCGAATACCCCATTGCATTTATTTAGAACTCAAAGTATGCCACCATTAGCATTTAGTCTATGTTCGTACCCCGAGTTGAACATTCATTACATCTAAATTTCAAGGAATACATCGTTAACCAATACTAAAATTTTAGCATTGTTGTGCCTACTCTCCATAAGGCAACACTTCCCAATTCATGTTGTATAACCTCTCACTATATAAGGTTTATAACTCCTTCAGACCATTTATGGTCTTAAGATACTATCTCCAAGATTCCATTATTGGACAACTGGTTGTCCATAAATTTCACCCTACATCGGTGCATCGATAAACACACGGCTATGATGCACTATAGTCACGTCGCCCCCAACATATTTTCTAATTGAGTCGTCGCCCTTCGAAATCACATGGTGGTCCTACTTCTAGGTCTAATCGCTCACACATTATTCTCACCAAAATCATGAATGAGTTTAATTAACAGAATACTTTTTGTCCAATCTGAGTGTGGCTCTAATTTGACGTTCTTAAATAGGAATCGGTCCACCCCTACAATCTTTCTTTAAAATCCTCACAATTTCCTCAATATGTTGCTCTCTCTAAGAACACTAAATTTTATAACATCATCACATAAATCCCCAGTTTCTACCACCATCTATTTTACCATATTTATACCCAAGGTGTTAAAATTCATATAATATTCCTCACAGTTATGGTGAACATCATTGTTCAAATGGTCGTTTGACACTCACCCATTAACTCTAGACGGTCCAAAAATCGACAAAAGTCCTATAAATGTACTTTAGATCCATTTTGAGGATAAAATCTCACTATGACGTCTCTTATGAAAATAGGTCTATCACGAACCTAAGTCTTACCAAAGTCAATCCCTATCCATCTACACACGAAGCAATATAAGTGCTTTCCCCTCAACTCGCAAGTAAATTAACGTAATGTGTTATGTCAAAACTAAGTATACTATCCTCGATGAACTAATAATGTAGTATTAACAATGGAGTACTATGCACTGGTGCTAAACGAAGTATACCTTATGTAATAAAAAATTGGGAACATACAATCCACTATCTATGTTGGCACTGGTCCCTCTCTCGATGCTATGTGATATACACATCCATATTGTAGTTGTAGTTATTGTCCATGAGGTGGAGCTGGTAGCACTAGTCAGGATGGCACTACCACCATTAGATGGGATGGCAACGACTGATGTTGTCCCTGAGGTACCTTTTGTGTGACACCCCGCCTAATAAAATATCGGGCGATCACTCCTATATCAAATTATAATAGGAGTCTCATATGGATCATTCTTAGCATCACCGTCGAAAAACCATTTAAGTACTAATAACCTATTAGGCCGGTGTCAAAATTTTACTTAACTACCCTTTTTAAACAACTAAAATTTAAAACATCCACACTAAGTGCATAAATGAAATTGAAATGAAATAAAATAACCGAACACTCGGTCATAATATACAACCATATCGAATGCCGTACTAAAGAATAAATATAATTGGACCATTGGCCCGAATGTTTATACAATACCTCCTATCTTGATTACAAGAATGGAAGCGTCTACCGAGAATCCTGCAGCGGACGTCTGACTCGAAAGATGTGTCATCCAGGCGTCCCCGTGTATGGACACCAATATATATATATATATATAATATAGCAAGAAAGGAAAAGTAGATAAACGGGTTAAAGCCCGAGTTTTGAAAATATTTAGCAAGTGTATAAATGCATTATTTTTAGAAAAATAAATTTTTATCTCATATTTAAATTGGTATCGCGCTCCCATGAGATACCCCTCACCTCTCTTCTAACAGTGCACACCTAACGCACTTAACTTTCCAGTTAAGCTACCTAGCCTAACTAATTTTATACCCAACTTCTATCAACCCTAGATAGTCCAAGTAATGTACTAAGGTCTAAACTTCTCCCCAATCTCAACACTAAGCCATATTCGTGCGTGGAGTGTCTCGCAAAGCGAAATCCAAACAAGGAACCCCCCCGATACACTACTACGTGGCAAGGTCGATCGTCGAGATCCGCCAGTCCCTCAGTACAGAATATATACACATATACATATACACCATAAGAATTACTAATATTAGAGCACTAAGGATTAAACTTCTCCCCAGTCTCAACACATTGCCATATTCGTCCGTGGGGTGTCTCGCAAAGCGAAATCCAAACAAGAAACCCCCCGATACACTACTATTCGGCAAGGTCGATCATCGCGATCCATTAGACCCTCGGTACTCGATTCATCCATATAAACATATTAATATTACAATATATATCCGGATCTATCTCCCGGACTGAGGATTCATATACAAAGTATTTATCAATACTTTTCATTTTTATCTCAAAACTTTCCATTTCCCTTTTTATATCCAGGAAATGTATTTAAAAGCCAATTCATTATCATGAATTGCTTTAACAAATCATATAACTTTTAAAAGCCAGTTTTATTATCCTAAAAATTCTTGTATCATAACATATGCTTCCACTTCCCTTCTTCCATCTGGGAAGTGTTACCGAAGCCAAAACATTTATCCCATTTCCCTTCTTCCATCCGGGAAATGTAAATCAAAGACAATTTATTATCATAAATTGCTTTAATACCAATAATATCCAACATTATTAAAACCATTTATATATGTATCATATAATGCGTTCTAAGACCTCCCATCGGGTGCACCCCTAAATTACCATCATCTTCTAGTGCCTATCAATTATGACACCTGGGCACCTATACGTACAACGTCGGGAAGTGGCCATATGCCTGCGGGCTAGTCATAACCACACCCCAAGTTACCTAACCATCGCAGAAAACATAACATAAATGCTTATATGGCCTAAGACTATATCCACCCTGCATTCACTAGCCAGGGGGCTTCACCTCAACGCGCGAACTTCCCTTATGATGTCATTTAGAGAGGGTGTTAACTATAAATTATTAATTATGAAAATCATTTCTTTTCCATTTTGAAAACATTCATATTTCATTTTCAAAATCATTAACATCATATCATATATATACTTTAATCACATAGTATACATATACCATATATTCCTCCTCGAATATATATAAATAGCCATATTCGTCAAACCATCTAACGATGACCAATAATCCCAAAGATTATGTCAAAGAATCATAAGCATGCATTCATATTCGCATGATACTAAACCCAAAGTATTTCCTCACTTTGATTCTAATAAATACCTTATTCTCATTTAAGGACTTATACATAAACCCGAATGTCTCTTGTCCCAAAACATTTATTAACACCATACCCCAGATCACACTCTAAATTAATCCGATGTTTACTTGTCCTCCTCAAATCATCATCTAGGAGTCCTAATATTCCATTTAAAAACTCCTATAATAGTCTCCAAAATCATACATTAAGTCTCCCTAAACATAAAAGGAGAAAAACTCAAAATTTTTCCAGGTCTGAATCGATTCGGCCTGTACGAATCGATTCGAAATGGTTCTACTTTCAAACTGTCTCTTACCGAATCGATTCGTCTTGTCCGAAAATCCCAAATTTTCCTAGGGTTTTATATGTATCCCCCAAACCCCAAACTCAATTCAATCCCCATTTAAATGATAACTCAGATTTATTTCAACGAACCCAAAGTTTTCATATCTCCTCAAGTCCTTTAGAGGTCCTAACACTCTTTTTGGGAACCCCTAATATTTATCTCCAAATAATTCTAGCGTTAATTTATGACTAACTATTTCGATCTCGGATAGCTTTCCGTAGAAAAATCACTATAAATCCAAAAAAATAAAAAAATATGCGGTCGGCGCCCACGCGACCGCATCGAATAGATCTACAAATTTTATTTTTTGACCAAGGGCCGAATCGATTCTCCCTAGCCGAATCGATTCGGTTAACATGCAGGTCCTACTATTCATCGTCTTCTCCGAGACGGTTTCAGCCATTAAAGCTTCTCCTAAGCTTTTGTCGCCTCACCCAACGTCTTATAACCTCAACCAACTACAAATAAACATATATTAAGGGTTCTAAACATCCTAGAACCCTAAACCACCAATTTATTTCGATTAATTTATAAGTTTCTCCAATTATGAAATTATAGGGGTTTATTCGTTTTAACTCTCGAAAACCCATTTTATCCACGAAAACCCAACCCAAAATCTTTAGGCTTTGTTTATACCAAACTACGAGATGAGATTTATGCTCAAAAGTAAATAAAGCAAGTAAACACTTGCCTCGTGGATATAATCCGACGACCTCGAGCCGAATCCCGCGGAATTTGGCCGGAACCTCCTCTTTTCTCTGCTTTCTTTCTTCTATTATTCGTCTTTTCTTTCTTTCCTTTCTCTTTTCTCCCTCTCTCCCTCTTTATAAAGAAAGAAAAAGGGTTTAACCCCTTAAATCCAAAAAACGACTCGTTTACTCAATTACGAGCCCTTTTAACTCCAAAATTTCCCGAAACTCAATTTCGACAATCGGACACTCTTTTCCAACAATCTCGGCCATTTTAAGTTCCACGACGCAGTCAAAATTTCCATCCGAGGTACTTGACCGCAAATCACTATTCTAACCCAATATAACTAAAAGCGGGTTTCCAATAAAAATCTTACCTCTTTTGTCGCCTTACTCCACTACGGCATTAATTAAAATACTTCGACATATTTAATCCCAAAAATAATTACAACTTCCATCGAAAATAATTAAATCCTCGAAAATCCCAAAAATCACTATTTCGAGAAATTCTCCAAATTGCCAATTTATACCCAATTATGGAATTTAATTGTCTTCAAAAAGGACGGGTTGTTACATAATCCCCCCCTTACAACGGAATTTCATCCTCGAAATTTGAATACAACCTACACCACAAATCCTATAATCGCTCCAAATCCTAATATCTCAAAGGGGAACGATACTAACCCAATGGCTCCCAACCATATTCTCTACGGCTACCACGGTTGTAAAGTGACTCCAATAGCTTCACATTGCACCGAATCATTTCCATTGCCTCACGGCATAAACTTCAAATTTATATACTATGCCCCTTCTATTTCAGGCGGTATATAAACCAACTTACTAAGGTGCCCATACACCTTTCTATCCCGTGCACATCTGGACATCCATCGTGAACGTTTGACACGTAACACTCTCTCCCAATAAGGGTCTCCTATCCTCGGTGTAATACTCACGTATGGGTCCTCCTAACCCGCGAAATTCCATTCTCCTAACCTCGGTGCCACTAACTCTACTAAACTTACATCCTAATAATACTAAGGTCTATGCGATGTCCTACCTATGCGAAATGAGTGTAATCCTAAGTGTCTTTAGTGCCCAAGGCCTCTCTCAACTTCCAACATTTGCTTGGTTTCATGTGTGGGACGTCTCGCCAAAGAGGAATCCAAACAAGGAACCCTCTCGTTACACTACTCCCTTGCGTTGTCGATCATCGAGATATAGCGACCTAAGGCACACCAGCGGGACGTCCTAAATCCTACCTCGCTAACCTAAGAATGCATTTCTACTATTCTATCCTTCCGCCCATACGAAAGGAAATATGACTAATCGAAGTGCCTACTCTCTGTAAAAGCACTACGACATCATACCCAAAACATACCTCCTCAAAATTTGCCTTTGCCTTAAGGCCTGGCCATAATCCTCAAATCAATTTCTCTGAGTCCTGCCTCACCCACCCACTTGTGGAGAGAGGACCACTTTAGTGCTTTTCCATAGCACAATATCTCTATAATCATACCATCATCACACGGCTCATAGTCTATAGCGGTTCATCCACACTATAAGACTTTTCCACAAAACCAACATCCTTGCATCCTATAACATCTCTCCACTCCCGACGCCGTTAAGGTTCATGTGTGGAGTGTCTCGCAAAGCGAAATCCAAACAAGGAACCCCTCCACACACTCTCTTTTAACTTCGTCGGTCATGGAGGTCCGTTATTTCAAACATGAAATCGGGATAACCCTCTCCCCAATTCCAACAAAAAGGTGGTCTAAACTCCTATCTCTACCTAAGAGTCACCCCACCCAGCGCTCGTACTAATTTTAAGTCCTTTCGCAAACAAAAATGAGCTTAATCCTACGGCTCGACAATAATCCTGCGACCTTAAATCATATCTATAAGGTCACCATATACTCAATTCACGATAATGAAACCTCTGCTCATCGAAGTTTCATCTATGCACACAATAAAGGCGAACTCAACCTATATCTAGGTGAGACACCGCAACAACAACCCGTTCCAACCTGGAACTGCGAACACGATAGTCTTGCCATCATTAGCCTGCTATCGCTCCGAAAATACCAATACATAATATACTCACCATATCACCATACTCGTATAAGCATATAAGACGAGTATCACAACCTAAATATATATATATATATATATATATATATCAACACCCGCCTCTATGGCAAATGAAGGAAAATAAAACTCCACTAGCGCGGAAAACACACAGGAATACATGATATAATGTTATCGATACCGCCAAAAAAACTCAAAATTACACACATGAGTCTAGGGCTAACAAAATATTGCGACTTTATCTAGCCTTACCAAATATACCTCCTTCATTGAGGTAAAATTCATAATAACCACTTTACCCTGCTCCTTACAATCATCATAATAGTCCCCTTAACTTATAAGTTAAGAGGAAACTCCACTACAAGCTTCAACCTTATTTCTCCAACTAAGCCCCACCTCCTGCCGCCATCCAAGCCCCGCACACGATTCTCGAACGAGCGCGCAAAAGATTTACAAAATCTTATACTATGGCAGGAGAACGAAATCTCACAAGAGAAATCAACAATCCTAATCCTGAGGCTCTATATCAAATCGAAAGAAACGCTGAAAGCATAGTACGTCCGCACAGATTCCTAAGGACACTAGAACCTGATGCTCTGATACCATCTGTGACACCCCGCCTAATAAAATATCGGGCGATCTCTCCTATATCAAATTATAACAGGAGTCTCATATGGAACATTCTTAGCATCACCTTCGAAAAACAATTTAATCACTAATAACCTATTAGGTCGGTGTCAAAATTTTACTTAACTACTCTTTATAAAACAACTAAAATTTAAAACATCCATACTAAGTGCGTAAATGAAACTGAAATGAAATAAAATAACCGAACACTCGGTCAAAATATACAACCATATTGAATGCCGTACTAAATAATAAATAAATACAATTAGACCATTGGACCGAATGTTTATACAATACCTCCTATCTAGTTTACAAGAATGGAAGCGTCTACCGAGAATCCTGCACGCATCCACAGCTGCTGCAACGGACGTCTGACTCGAAAGATGTGTCATCCAGGCATCCCTGTGTCTGGACACCTATATATATATATATATATATATAATATAGCAAGAAAGGAAAAGTTGATAAACGGGCCAGAGCCCGAGTTTTGAAAATATTTAGCAAGTGCATAAATGCTTTATTTTTAGAAAAATAGATTTTTATCTCATATTTAAATTGGTATCGCGTCCCATGAGATACCCCTCACCTCTCTTCTAACAGTGCACACCTAACGCACTTAACTTTCTAGTTAAGTTACCAAGCCTAACTAATCTAATACCCAAATTCAATCGACCCTAGATAGTCCAAATAATGTACTAAGGGCTAAACTTCTCCCCAGTCTCAACACTAAGCCATGTTCGTGCGTGGAGTGTCTCGCAAAGTGAAATCCAAATAAGGAACCCCCCCGATACACTACTACGTGGCAAGGTCGATCGTCGAGATCCGCCAGTCCCTCAATACAAAATATATACACATATACATATACACCATAAGAATTACTAATATTAGAGCACTAAGGATTAAACTTCTCCCCAGTCTCAACACATTGCCATATTCGTCCGTGGGGTGTCTCGCAAAGCGAAATCCAAACAAGAAACCCCCCGATACACTACTATTCGGCAAGGTCGATCATCGCGATCCATTAGACCCTCGGTACTCGATTCATCCATATAAACATATTAATATTACAATATATATCCGGATCTATCTCCCGGACTGAGGATTCATATACAAAGTATTTATCAATACTTTTCATTTTTATCTCAAAACTTTCCATTTCCCTTCTTATATCCAGGAAATGTATTTAAAAGCCAATTCATTATCATGAATTGCTTTAACAAATCATATAACTTTTAAAAGCCAGTTTTATTATCCTAAAAATTCTTGTACCATAACATATGCTTCCACTTCCCTTCTTCCATCTGGGAAGTGTTACCGAAGCCAAAACATTTATCCCATTTCCCTTCTTCCATCCGGGAAATGTAAATCAAAGACAATTTATTATCATAAATTGCTTTAATACCAATAATGTCCAACATTATTGAAACCATTTATATATGTATCATATAACGCGTTCTAAGACCTCCCATCGGGCGCGCCCCTAAATGACCATCATCTTCCAGTGCCTATCAATTACGACACCTGGGCACCTATACGTACAACGTCGGGAAGCGGCCATATGCCTGCGGGATAGTCATAAACAAACCCCAAGTTACCTAACCATCGCAGAAAACATAACATAAATGCTCATATAGCCTAGGACTATATCCACCATGCATTCACTAGCCAGGGGGCGCGCGAACTTCCCTTATGATGTCATTTAGAGAGGGTGTTAACTATAAATTATTAATTATGAAAATCATTTCTTTTCCATTTTGAAAACATTCACATTTTATTTTCAAAATCATTAACATCATATCATATATATACTTTAATCACATAGTATACATATACCATATATTCCTCCTCGAATATATATAAATAGCCATATTCGTCAAACCATCTAACGATGACCAATAATCCCAAAGATTCTCTCAAAGAATCATAATCATGGATTCATATTCGCATGATACTAAACCCAAAGTATTTCCTCACTTTGATTATAATAAATACCTTATTCTCATTTAAGGATTTATACATAAACCCGAATGTCTCTTGTCCCAAAACATTTATTAACGCCATACCCCAGATCACACTATAAATTAATCCGAGGTTTACTTGTGCTCCCCAAATCATCATCTAGGAGTCCTAATATTCCATTTAGAAACTCCTATAATAGTCTCCAAAACCATACATTAAGTCTCCCTAAACTTAAAAGGAGAAAACCTCAAAATTTTGCCAGGTCCGAATCGATTCGCTGGCCACCGAATCGATTCGGCCTGTCCGAATCGATTCGAAGTGGTTTTACTTTCAAACTGTCTCTTACTGAATCGATTCGGCTTGACCGAAGATCCCAAATTTACCTAGGGTTTTATATATATCCCAAAAACCCCAAACTCAATTCAATCCCCATTTAAATTATAACTCGGATTTATTTCAACGATCCCAAAGTTTTGATATCTCCTCAAGTCGTTTAGAGGTCCTAACACTCTTTTTGGGAACCCCTAATATTTATCTCCAAATAATTCTAGCGTTAATTTATGACTAACTATTTCGATCTCGGACCGCTTTCCGTAGAAAAATCACTATAAATCCAAAAACAATCAGAAAAATACGCGGTCGGCACCCACGCGACTGCGTCAAAAAGATCTACAAATTTCATTTTTTAACCAAGGGCCGAATCGATTCGTCCTAGCCGAATCGATTCGGTTAAAACGCAGGTCCTACTATTCATCGTCTTCTCCGAGACGGTTTCGTCCATTAAAGCTTCTCCCAAGCTTTTGTCGCCTCACCCAACGTCCTACAACTTCAACCAACTACAAATACACATATATTAAGGGTTATAAACATCCTAGAACCCTAAACCACCAATTTATTTCGATTTATTTCTAAGTTTCTCCAATTATGAAATTATAGGGGTTTATTCGTTTTAATTCCCGAAAACTCGTTTTATCCATGAAAACCCAGCCCAAAATCTTTAGGGTTTGTTTATACCAAACTAGGATATGATATTTATGCTCAAAAATAAATAAAGAAAATAAACACTTGCCTCGTGGATATAATCCGACCACCTCGAGCCGAATCCCGTGGAGTTTGGCCGGAACCTCCTCTTTTCTCTATTTTCTTTCTTCTCTTCTCCCTCTTTTCTTTCTTTCATTTCTCTTTCTCCCTCTCTCCCTCTTTATAAAGAAAGAAAAAGGGTTTAACCCCTTAAATCCCAAAAACGACTCATTTACTCAATTACGAGCCCTTTTAACTCCAAAATTTCCCGAAACTCAATTTCGACAATCGGACACTCTTTTCCGACTATCTTGTACATTTCGAGACTCACGACACAATCGAAATTTCCATCCGAGGTACTTGATCACAAATCACTATTCTAACCCAATATAACTAAAAGCGGGTTTCCAATAAAAATCTTACCTCTTTTGTCGCTTTACTCCACGACGACATATAATTAAAATACTTTGACATATTTAATCCCCAAAATCATTACAACTTCCATCGAAAATCATTAAATGCTCGAAAATCCTGAAAATCACTATTTCGAGAAATTCTCCAAATTGCCAATTTATACCCAATTATGGAATTTAATTGTCTCCACAAAGTACGGGTTGTTACACTATGCCCTCGCTGTCTCCCAAGATCCTATGATGCCCGATTTACTTGAGGGGAAATATGTCCTTTCTCACCACAAAAATTATAATTTCCCTAGAACTAATGCCTATATGGTTGTTGCCCCCATTGGTCTTTCCCCTGCTTTCATTGGCCCTGGTTGCCTCTTTATTGTTGGCCCTATTGGCCTTGTCTGTTTCGATCATCAGAATTGCTACATCTCTTATTCTGATTAGTAGACCGTGGACCCTTAAAATTTTGGGTCCCCTAGTTGTTACTCCATTCTTCTGACCCTCTTGGATTGACATTTGAGAGTTGTGTCATTCTCCCTCATTTTTCTAAAATTCCTTATGATCCTGGAACTGTCGTAAAGTTGTGTTCACCATCTGATTATACGTGGTGAGGTTTGGATTCCCCAGTAACGACTGCCTGATGTGCCGGGCTATCCCCGACATAAATTTCTCCGTTGTTTTCTCCTCGGTGTTTACCTCATTTCCAGTAAAATGGGATACCGAGGTAAACGGTTCTTCGTACTCTGCTATTAGACTACCTTCCTGCTTAAGGTCCATAAATTTTCTCCTCATCTCAAACTTCATTTCCAGTGGAAAATATTTTCCCTCAAATTTTCTCTAGAACACATTGATCGTAAAACGGTCTCTCTCCTCTGTCTAGGTGACAAACTCCCACCGCACTAACGCTTCCCCAGCTATACAAAATGAGGCTAACATTTGTTTTTGAACTGTCGTACACTCTACCATCCCTAAGTAACGTTGGATATTCTTCTTCCACTTACTAGTGTAACAACCCGCGTAATTTTTTGGGTATTTTCAAAATAAAGAGGAAAAATGAAGTTTTTGATAAAATTATTTTTATTGCTCAAATATGTTGGTTATTATTATTAAAGGCGAGAATTTCAAACGGTTTCGAAAACGGAGTTAAAACGGATTTGAAAATGATTTTTAAAAGTTTTTAACTCTTGGAGTTGTTTTGACTTCCAACTCTTCATTTATTTGCCTTATTTAAAGGAGTCTTTTGGATTCCAACTCTTCATTTCTTTGTATTATAAAAGGAAGTCGTGGGCAACCTTTTTAATCTACTTTTGGCACAAATTTTGGCATCAAATGTATTTTATATTCCTCTTCTTTTTATATACACATTGGCCCTTGATATTTGTGAGTTCCAACCTTAGATTAGAGGTGTTCTTGGGGATATTTTGTTGGAGTTTCTTGGAGGAGCTTTTGTAGATCTTTTGTGTTGATCTTGAGGATGTGATCATTGGTTTCTCATCATGGTTTGAGGTATGGGGTTTTACACAATATGCTCCTTAAATCTCGCGAGTGTCATTCTCTTTGAATTCTTGTTAATTGAACTCATATTTGAATTGATAAATTCATTGAAATCAGGAAAATAATTGTTGAAATTATTTTGATTCATGTGGTATCATTATATTGTTGATGAGCACGTTGTAATGAGATTTTAATATGGCACGGATGTTGGGCACCCGCCAAAATTCCTGTTTCCCGGGCTATGGCTTGATAAAGCATATACGGATGTGGTGAGGCCTAGTGACCCAGTTAAAGTGTTGTTGATAAATTATATTGATAAATGCTTTGAGATTTGCATTTTGATTTGAATATTCATACTCGCGTTGTTACGTTTTATTCATCGCTAATATATATTTGTTGAGCATCTTTCTTGTCGTATTGTGTAGTTCCCCATATTTTCTTTTAGTTGGCAGGTTAGCGTGGATTTGGGACGCTATGGACCATTTAGGATGATTTTTGGCATGGATTATTTTGGGAAGAATTTTTAATACAAGTTGGAAGAATTGTATTATTTTTATGTATAGAGCATTGGGAATTTATTTTATTCGAGTTAGATAGTTGTAATTTCAATTCGAGAGACTTGTTGTAATTGAAGAGATTGAGATTAGTGGATTTATATTATTGTGAGTTTATTTAGATGCTCTATACCTGGTTATTGTGGATTTGGATTTATTTTATCACACTAGCGCTCCGTTCGCTCTCCCCGGGTGGGCGGGGTGTTACAGGAGTGCCGAAGATGAGACCAACATAATGTGGGATAAGATAGCCAATTGCATTAGCAGAATATGGAAAGAAATTTATGAAGAATAAAAAAACAGGGGGGCACAATCTAAAAAAACTTGGTGGTGGAATGAATAAGTACAAAATATTGTAAAAATCAAAAGGGGGTGCTTTAAAACATGGCAAATAACTAGAAACGAAGAAAATTTTGAGAAATATAAATGGTCTAAAAAAAGTTAAGAAAGTGGTAAAAGATGCTAAGTTAAAGGCGCATGGTGATCTTTATAAAAAATTATGAAGACAAGAAGGGAAAAACGTATCTATAAGCTTTCTAAACTCAGGGACAAAAAGAAAAAGGTTTTAATAACATTAAGTGTATTAAAAGTGACGATTCGAGAGTCCTAGTCAAGGATGATGACATTATGAAAAGATGAAAAAACTACTTTGAGTGGTTATTGAATGGAGATAATGGGAGTAGATTAGATATTGAGGAACTTAGGGAGAATCGATAAAATATATTTTATTACGGAATTAGGACTACGGAGGTTATAATTTCTCTAAAAAGGATGAAAACAGGTTGGGCTTTAGAACCATATGGTATCCCTATTGAGGTTTGGAGTACTTAGGGGAGAAAAAAGTGTCTTGGTTTACAAAATTATTTAATAGAATTATAGTGACTAATAGGATGCCCAATAAGTGGAGAAAGGGTATTTTAATACCTATTTATATTAATAAAGGGGATATACGAAGTTGTTCTAATTATCACGGTATTAAGTTAATGAGTCATACAATGAAACTTTGGGAGAGAATGATTGAATATATATTAAGATTGAAAATAACAATATTCGAGAATCAATTTGGGTTTGTGCCTAGGAGGTCAACAATGGAAGCAATTTATTTATTGAGGAGATTAATGGAGAGGTATCAAGAGAAAAATAATGACCTTCATATAGTTTTTATATATTTGGTGAAGGCGTATGATAGGATACTAAGGGATATAATATGGTGGGTGCTACATAAAAAAGGAGTGACTCGTAGAAATATTGATACGGTCAAGGATATGTATGATTATATCATGAAGATAGTAATAACATCAACTAGGGAAAGTAGTGAATATCCAATTACGGTATGTGTGCAGCAAAGTTTAGCACTAAGTCCTTATCTCTTTTCTCTTATTATGGGTGAGTTGACTAGACAAATACAAGATAAAGTTCCATGGTGTATTCTATTTGCTGATGATATTATTTTTAGTAGATGAGACTAAGGTGAAGATTAATGCTAGATTATAATTATAGAGAGAAACTCTAGAAATAAGATTATTTAAAATAAGCAGGACTAAAATAGAATATGTGAAGTGCAATTTTAGTAGTAATAGGAGGACAAAATGGGATGTGATTAGAAAATTATAGAATTGAGAGATTGATTAGAAAATCCAAAAAAACTAATAATAATATTGGTTTAGAGATGGATCTTGTGATATTATGATGTGGTAATGTAGATAGAATTTATACCCCTGAGAAAGATTGATTCTTGACATAAATTAATGGAAAAAATTTGGATCTTGAAAATTAGGAATCACCCACTTAATAATTTTTGGAGAAAATTGTATTCATATAAATTGATTATGAATTAGGTGTTATTATAATGTAGAAATAGTTGGTATATGATATAAAACTAATTAATGACCATATGTGATGTTGGAGTAACTTTTGGGTGATGGTTAATGGGTTGCTTATGAAGAAAATTAAGAAAATTATATTCGAAACATTAGTAGCCCTGCTTTCAACAAACCAAGGGGCGAAGGGCAAACCGGTTCGGTTGCCCTGTTCACCCCAGGTTGTTATTTTTGGGTGTTAGGCTAATCGTTTGGGGTCCAGTTAAATTAAGGTGTTACTTAATGATAATTTAATACTTTGAAATTTCTAGATTTATAATATATTCGTTCGGTTAGCCCAGGATAACACCTAGGATACAGGAATGTGGGAGTTTACTGTATGAAATGGAATGTCTTGTGATTACCTAATTAAATTATAGAAATTCAGTAATGTTAAATAACTATATAAAATGGAGAAATGTAAAATTAACGGGATGGTTAATTAAGTGGAAAATTATTAATGGGAAAATCAACGATATAGCGTGGGATAATTATAGAGTAATTGCCTAAAGCATTTAAGTGATAAAGATATGTATCTAATTTCTTATGTGAACATACCTATGTTCATGGACGGTCCTATCGGTTGGGGTTACGGGCATTTGGGACAATAGCACATGTCCGTACAGGTGTTCTAGGCATTGTGTAGGTTATTACTTAGGTACTACATAGCTGGACTATTTATGAGAGATTTATGTAGATGTTGGAATCCATTATCACCAGTGGGTATGTGCAATGAAAATAATGTAATGCGCAGGGATCGCCCCATTTATTTGTATTTTGGCATGTCCGATTTCGATAAATGACTCCTTCATACTTACTGATAGAGCACGAATAAGACATAAATAGTTGATGTCATGCAGTGTCGCACATATATTTATATATATAACCCTGTGAATTGAATGAAGATAATTGTTTAAATCTAATGATGTGAATAATTTATTTTAGACCCAATACCACGTAGTATCCATAAGGGATGGTTATGACACTATTGTAAGTAATATGATTAGAATACTCGGGAAAATGGGACAAGGGTGTAGACAATGATATGTCCAATACATTATTAATGCTAGAAGCATCACACGTATAATAATTATCTTGTTATCGACATTACATTTCACTTTTATGGATAGGATACGATTAATGTTTCACCTAGGTGAGAGGTGAGAAAATCATCACATGCGAGTGTCTATGGGAGACACCTATTTAAATCAACTGTAATCTTACATTTCAATTTCAGTAAATTAATTGTTGCACACTCTAGGGTGATGAACCAAATTATAAAAGCTTCCTCACCCCTGCTTTTCCTAGACAGGGATATAGGGACTGAAGGAATATCAGACTTGCTGTCACATTTTGTTTATCGAAGATCTATTTATTGATTCAAGTTTAGGTTGCTCCTTGTTCCTGTCTTTATTTATTTTGCCTTTTTGTATGGGTATAAGCCCGAAATCATTTGATTTTATTGTTCGAGACATTTATGTTCTTGTTGTATTTAATTTTAGGATGTGGATGTTGGATTTATTATTATCTATTGTCATCTAATTCAAGTCTCTTTCAAAAATTGAATCTGATTTAAAAATATGAATTTTTATTACTGTCAACGCTAAGAATGATATAAACTGACAAGCAAGCCCCATCTTTAGTGTATCGTGTTTATCCAACCTTTACATGAGAAAATGTAGGTTGTTACAGTTGGTATAAAAGCATACAGGTTCTAGTATCCTTAGAATTTGTGTTGCATTCATTGTGCTCTACGTTGCATTTTTTATGTATAAATACTTATGTTTAGGAATAATTGTATTCTTATGATTAACTATTAATATCAACGTCATTTTCTTTCATGTGGAAAATGGTAGGGGAGGCGAACCATGACGTGTCGCTGCACCGGTTGAAAATGAGGGGGTTAACAGGAGACACAGTTGAACCCACACCACCACCTGCCCACCCATTGTTGGTCCCATAAAGATTGCTACTATCGTGACTCAAACAATCACCAAAACGATGGCCACTATACTATAGCATTTTCAGCCTCCGTAGTCGTTGTAGCCACCACCACCACCATAGCATGTGGTGCTATAAGTATATGCATCTGGTTTGATATGTGACAGAGCTAGGGAGTCCCTAATTAAGGGACACCCACCAAATTGTAGGTGATTTCGACATTCTAGTGGCTAGTTGTAACACCCCGCCCACCCGGGGAGAGCGAACGGAGCGCTAGTGCGATAAAATAAATCCAAATCCACAATAACAAGGTATAGAGCATCTAAATAAACTCACAATAATATAAATCCACTAATCTCAATCTCTTCAATTACAACAAGTCTCTCGAATTGAAATTACAACTATCTAACTCGAATAAAATAAATTCCCAATGCTCTATACATAAAAATAATACAATTCTTCCAAATTGTATCAAAAATTCTTCCCAAAATAATCCATGCCAAAAATCATCCCAAATGGTCCATAGCGTCCCAAATCCACGCTAACCTGCCAACTAAAAGAAAATATGGGGAAGTACACAATACGACAAGAAAGATGATCAATAAATATATATTAGCGATGAATAAAACGTAACAACACGAGTATGAATATTCAAATCAAAATGCAAATCTCAAAGCATTTATCAATATAATTTCTCAACAACACTTTAACCGGGTCACCAGGCCTCACCACATCCGTATATGCTTTATCAAGCCATAGCCCGGGAAACAGGAATTTTGGTGGGTGCCCAACAACCGTGCCATATTAAAATCTCATTACAACGTGCTCATCAACAATATAATGATACCACATGAATCAAAATAACTTCAACAATTATTTTCCAGATTTCAATGAATTTATCAATTCAAATATGAGTTCAATTAACAAGAATTCAAAGAGAATGACACTCGCGAGATTTAAGGAGCATATTGTGTAAAACCCCATACCTCAAACCATGATGAGAAACCAATGATCACATCCTCAAGATCAACACAAAAGATCTACAAAAGATCCTCCAAGAAACTCCAACAAAATATCCCCAAGAACACCTCTAATCTAAGGTTGGAACTCACAAATCTCAAGGGCCAATGTGTACATAAAAAGAAGAGGAATATAAAATACATTTGCTGCCAAAATTTGTGCCAAAAGTAGATTAAAAAGGTTGCCCACGACTTCCTTTTATAATACAAAGAAATGAAGAGTTGGAATCCAAAAGACTCCTTTAAATAAGGCAAATAAATGAAGAGTTGGAAGTCAAAACAACTCCAAGAGTTGAAAACATTTAAAAATCATTTTCAAATCCGTTTTAACTCCGTTTTTGAAACCGTTTGAAATTCTCGCCTTTAATAATAATAACCAACATATTTGAGCAATAAAAATAATTTTATCAAAAACTTCAATTTTCCTCTTTATTTTGAAAATACCCAAAAAATTACGCGGGTTGTTACACTTCCCCACTAACAATGGAATTTCGACCTCGAAATACCCAAAAGAAGTTTGCTTGGGAAGGAGGAGAACCAAAAGACCAAAGGTCACCACCACCAACCACCACCGAAAGTGGCCGGAAAAGGGGAGAACCACCTATGTTATTCAACCCCAAAGGATCAGATCTTCATTAAAGGCAAGTGTTTGATATTTGCAACTTAAGTTCGTATATTGTCCATGTTAGAATAATTATGAAAAGAGATGATTTTTCATGTTTGGAAGATAAAAATGGAGTAATAATGGATTTCTGGAAGTATGAAATATATAGGAATTAAACTCATGTTGTAGGTAGTTAGTAATCCAAGAAATATTCATCAATCCGTGGAAGAAATTCAAAAAATCATTTTGTGTTCTTGAAGTTAATATGTTGATAATTTTCTGGAAAAAGAGGCAAAAACGAGTGGAATGAGAAGAGCCAATTTTGAATGTTTAGATCGCCTTTTTGAGTGCATTTGGATGAGATTTAAGAAAATCTCAAAACACATATCTGACTCAATTTTTCGTGTAGAATCCAAATATGAAGTCGGATTGATGATTCGAATAATTTTTGGATCTGATTTTTCTGAGTATTTAAAATATGAGAATTCATGATGTTGTTTCTTTTTAATGTTGGTTCTTATCCCAAAACTTTTGTGGATCTTTGGTGATTATTAATTGGATATTATGAGACTTAGAAAATATCAGTAGACCCTTGATAAGATTTGAATTAATTTGTTTGGGATTTAAATTGATTAGAATGATGATAATTAAATTAAAGAAATTTCGGTTGTTAGATTCATTTGTTGGATTATAATTGGTTTGCTTGAGGATTAAGGATAGGTCCAGTAATGGTGATTGAATGTAACACCTGGGTAGCCTTAGGATTACAATTTGAATACCAAGGACTGAATTTAAGCTCATTATTGATTTTGCAAGGACTGGGTGTAGTTCAAGAGCGTAGTGGTATGGCTCCTGGATAGAGATGGGAGTTTAGAACACATTTGGTTGAAAGAGGGTATGAGGTTATCCCGATCGCGTATTTGAAGTTGACGGACCTCCTCGATCGACAAGTTAAGTAGTAGTGTATTGGAGGGGTTCCTTGTTTGGATTTCACTTTGCGAGACGCTCCGCGCATGAACCTTAACGACGTCGGGAGTGGAGAGATGTTATAGGATGCGAGGATAATTAAATTATGAAGTAAAGATATGACAATTTAATACGTGGGATTTAAAGAGATATAATGCTACGTAAGGGAATAATCTAAGGTTAATGTGAGTACCTTGCTGTTAGTATACTATAGGTATGATAATACCTATTTGATTCATTGATGATTTATGTGTATGACATACCTAGCTTACTTGCTATCGGTGGGAGGTTTGCGCGTGAGGGCAGTCATATCCTGATGAATCCATGGGATCTTTGATTTGTCGCTCGAGAACATAGGTCTATGAAAGACTTATCGGGGAGTTGATAAGTTCGCTGACTGTGGGTACGTAGGTATGTGCGTGACCCATGGGTATGAAAACTATGTTCGCCTCCAATAATTGTGTTGTTGTTTGTGGTTCGAGGAATCTTAACGAACCTTTAGTCCCCTATTCGGCGACCTGCGATGATGGGACATGATAGCAGAGTAATGCATTGCACCGCAGCTGTGACTCGGGATGCCGTATTATATATGAATATATATATATAATGGATTAAATGAATGATTGGATTTATTGTGGTTAAATCTATCTACGGTGATAATTGCAGATAACGGTGAATAGAGAAAGATAATTGAATTAAGTTAATGAATGTTTATTCTTAAAGAATTGAAAAGCTTAACTCATATTAATGAGAAATGATTCATGTTAATGAGAAACTAATCATATAAATGAGAAATGTAAATGAATAATAATGTGGCGTATGGTATGGGACATACGGGAATTATGATATGGGAATGGAATTATTATATGGAGACTAGAAAAGAGGAACCATTAACTAGGAGGTTAATAGGAAACGTTAAGTTTGCACTCTAGTTGAGAGGTGAGAATGGCAAGTGAGAGTTGGGTCTAACATGTACATAATAAAAGATTTATTGCATTTGTTAAATACTTGCTGTTTTAAAAATCATTTACACAATCGGGCTCTGACCCGTTTCCTTGCATATTTTCTCTTCAATTGTATCTATATATCAGGTGTCCAGCAATAGGGACGCCAACCTTAGCGGATTATGACAGGCTATGGATTTATGGAGTTTTTCTTAGACGCTTATCTTCATTTGATTCACAGTATTCTCTTAGTTAGGGCATGTCGCCCAAAGGATTCAGTTATCTCTTTTCTATCGGGGTCAAATACTATTGTATTCGTGTCTTTTAATACATTTAACATTGTTGGGATTACTGTAATGGATTAATATTATGTGGGAATGTTTATTCCAAATTCTTTTAAATTATTTTATGTTATCTATTTGGTTATCAGTGTTGTAGAATAAAATGTATTGTGTTATTCTTAAACTGGAAATGGATTTTGTTAAATTAAAATTTGAAATGTTTTTAACACTAGCTTAATTGGGTATTGGGTGAGTTGTAAATGTTTTTCGACAGTGATGCTAAGAATGAGCCAACTGTATATTCTGTTTTAATTTGGTATGGGACTGGCCACCCGGTATTTAATTAGGCGGGGTGTTACAATTCCATGATGTTTCATCTAATATTTTATATTTAAATAATTGTAATTTATCTGCTTTTAAATTCCACCACCTAGTTTGGGGGTTAATCTTCTTTTTTCGCACACGTGATTAAATTTGATATTTATATTCTACAGCATCATCCTATATTGTGCGGTTAATCTCTCTCATGGGATAACCTTACAGTATTTACATGTTAATTGGTCTCCTTTACTAGTAATTAAAAGTGAGTCTCTTTTTAAAATATGTATTACTAGTAGAAAATCATAAGCCATCGCAAAATCTATGATATGCCCTTTATCGTTGTCCTGTCTCTAAAACTATATCCTCTATGCACTATCTCGAATCCTATAAGATGTTTTCGTACATGGCCATTAAAAACTTTCACTATATAGATTTTCTCCCTTATGGGTATTTCTTGAATTACATCATCCATAATTTCCCAAAATTGTATTTAAGTGTGCTCATCTAATCCTACTTGAGGTCTATAAACACTACTAATATTAATTATATTTTCACCTAAAAATAGTTTTACAAGTATAAGTCTATCACCTTTTATAATAATGGTTACGATATCATCCATAAGGTTCTTATCTACTATTATTTTGACTCTATTCTTATTTCTAATTTTTCCTGTATGATATATTTTAAGCCCTGTATTTTCTATTTCTCTAACTTTCTCACCGACTAATTAAGTTTCTTGTAAACAAACTATGTTAACTTTTCTTCTTATCATGATATTAACTAACTCCATCCCTTTCCCTGTCACAGTCCCTATGTTCTAAGTTGCTAACCTAACTCTACGATCTTGGACTAGCTTCTTTAGACTCACATGTTCAGATTGTTGTTGGAACCCTTGCCCATTTCGCATCGCACCCTAGATTGGTGTGACAACCTTTGTCTATTTTTCAAGACACTCGGTGGCAGTCCCAACACTCCTTACCTATTTTTTAATAATATCTATGATTTTATAATGTTAATAAACCTAGTAATTTATTGCAACCAAAAAAGATGTGTTTAATGTTGAATAAGGTATTCAATAAAATCATTCATAAGTAGAAATAAAAAATGCTTCATACACTTAAATAAAAATTGTACAAGTTTTAATTTACTACAAACTAAAATAGGCAAATTGAATTTCAATTTTTAATATTCAAGTTTTAAGGGTAGTTTTTATAATATAACATATTTTTATGGGCTTTATTATATTCACAAAATATTTTAAAGGAATTCCAGGGAAAAGTAGGTATGTTAGATGCATTTTTTCCATGCTTTCTCAATAATGATGTAACTAATTTTTTTTAGTATATTCTTATACAAATAAATTTCGAACCAAACAAAATAATGTCATTTTTTTTAAAATATTGTTTCAAAGAAATCAAATTTCACTAGGGGTGCAAATTCTTATTCTAGGTCGTATTTGGGCATGATGTGATATAATATGATGAACACCATTTATACATGAACATGAGATGATATATACCATCTAGACATGAACATGACATAATAAAAAGATGTGTTATTTTTACCTAACACGGACATGACCCTAGCACCCTAGTTTGTAATGTTTTAATTTTTAATTTTTAATGTAGTTCTTTTGGTCATGTTTTGTAGGCCTTGTGCCATTTTCTTAATCACTGAAAAGTTTATTTATGTTTAATTCCTTGTCTCATCCATTTTTGAATGAATGTTTAAGGTCTTTATGAAAAGGATTGATGGAGGTTAGGTCTGTGACCAACTTCACTAACTTATGAAATTTAATAATAAATTAGCCTTCTTACTTACTTTATCAGTTAATTGGTGTAAGGTAAGTCTGTGACCGCCTTCATTGTAAAACTTGATAGTAATTTACCCTTATTATTTAACTTACCACTTAATTGTTCAAGGTTAGGTTTAGGACTAATTCAACTGACTTGTGAAATTTATAAAAGAGTTAACATTCGTATTTAACTTTCCCGTGAACCAAGATCCTCAAGTAGGGTTTTTCCTATTCCAGGATAACCAATACATTCTTGTTTCATCCACCATTCTTAAAAGAATTTTTTCCTATTCTAGGTGAAATAAAATTATTTGAAGTCGTACTACCCATTATTAGGTGGGTTTGTGCCTATTCTAGACTGGCCAACCCATTCTTGGGTTGCACCACCACTTCCAAGTAATTTTTTGCCTACTTTAGAAAAAACCAACTTACTCTAAATCATACCAACAGTTCTTAGGTGGGTTTGTTCCTATTATAGTCCGGCCAACCCTTTCTTTGGTTGTCCCATCATTTTAGGTGTTTTTTTTTCTAGGCGAAGCCAAATTGTTCTAAGTCGTACCATCTATTTTTAGGTGGGTTTGTGCTTATTATAGGCTGATGACATTACAAGGACAAAAGTTTATTAAACCAACCCTATCATTAAAATCAATCATCTTTATTCATCTAACCTCTGTAAAATTAAACCAAAATTGCTCAGTGATTGGCATTATACAACTAACATATTTCTGTTTCATCTAGCTCTTATACGTGATATGAATCAGTTCCTCCTTTTAAAGAAACTTTGTATGGTCTATGATAATTTGGTTCTAGTTTCCCATTAGAGGGATTCTTGGCAGCTGAGAGAAACTTACTAAGTACCAGGTCGCGGACCTTAAATTCTCTGACCTTGATTTTTTTCTTACGATGCTTGGCAAATCTTACTGGTCAACTGTTTGGTGAGTTAAAGCTTATTCTCTTATTCATTAAACTAAATCCAATTCATGATCATAACAATTATCATTGTACTAATCCTCATAAATTTTGGACATGGGTGTATGTAGGTCGATCTCTAGAGGAATGACAACTTCCATGACATAATCCATAACATAAGGGATTTCTCATGTTGATCTTCTTAGAGTGGTTATCTAGGACCAAAGGACAGAGGGTATTTTGTCAACCCACCTTCCATCGATGTTTTATATCAACATTTAATTACGGTGAGTAGAGTCTTATTATTGATCTATGCTTGCCCTTTTCTTTGTGGGAAATACCACCTAGGCATAGTGATTATGGGTCCCATAATCTAAACAAAAATATTTGGACGCTTCATTATTGAATTGGGTTCCGTGGATATTACAGCTCTGGGATGTCGAACCTCTTTATAATGTTTGTCATATTCCCTGATGTTTGTCAGCAGTTTAATTTTTGCCCACTTGGTGAATAATCGATTGTAGTGACAAAAAAATTTTCATTACCTATATATCGAGGAAGAGGTATGACAATGTCTATACTCCACTTTGCAAAGGGCCAAAGACTTGTGAGCAGGTTTAGGTTGCCTTTCGAATGCTTAATAATAATGGTGAACTCTGGATACTTGGGACAAATATAAATGAACTAAACTATATCCTTTTCTAAGAAGGGAAACCAATATCCTTATGGCATCCCCCTGTTGGATAAAAATCTTCCACTTACGTGAGCACCCCAACTGCCTCGTGCCTCTCCTTGGGGAGTCTTCTACTTGATATAGGTGAACCAATTTGAGTAGGGAGACATTAATGATCGTTAGTAGATATTTACTTCCAATTTGAGGCAAAATCTAGATGACTGGATTTTCATTTTTTGGGACTCCTTATTATCTTGTGGGAGCTCCCCATCCTTAAAGTAGGTGGTGATCGAATCCATCCAGTGTGGGTACAAATTGATCTACATGATAACTACATTTAAAACATGTCCATCAAAATTAGTCCAATCAATAACATTCTCCACAATCATCCTCTTCAGATTATTGTCAATTATTGAGTCCAATAGAAAGGTCTTAAGGATTTTACAGGCACTATCCTAGTATGCTAGAATTATGCGGTCACTAACTTCATATTACCCGCTCAATTAGCTGGCTATAAAGTGGGAATAATAGTGGATGACTATGTCATGTTCTCCAATGTCGATCTATCCTTTCGGGTCTATAATCATTGCCTTATATTCGTCTTCATTGTTCGACCCTCTAGAACCTAATCGAATGGCTTTCTCGATGAGGGATCCTTGTGGAGTGATGAAGGTGATTGCAATACCAGTTCCTCATTCATTATACATCCCATCAATAAATAATCTCCACTCAAGGGACTAATTGACATGATATAGGTTGAACATCTATAGTAGAGGGCTTAGTTAAATGGACCCCTCTTTTAGGCTTCTTGAGAATCCATCTATGATGTTTTCTAATACCTACCCTTTAATGGATGTTAAGGGATCCTAGATGATGTCGAACTGATCCAATTCCAATGAAAAATTAGTCATCTTACTAGATAGGTCGAACTTCTTTAGAACTTTTTTGAGAGGAAAGGTAGTCAAGATGGATATGGTATGATAACCGATATAGTGTCTTAACATACTCGATGACATTATCGAATCCAATGAAATTTTTAGAAGGAATGTATATCCTTTTAGAGTCTAGGAGTGTTTATATGGCATAATAAATCGACTAATGTTACGATTGCACCAATGCACCACTTATTTTAGGGTGGGAAACGAACATGTACAAGTGGATCTTCCCACCAACGTTGGCCATTAGGGGATACCCCAAGTATAATTTTTTCTACTCTATATCTTTATAGGATTATTGCATTTAGATCATTGTGTTTGCATTCTTTAATGACTAAAATAAAGGAAGAGACTATTTAGATGATATAAATATCATTTGATTGAGGGATATCATCATCCAGCAAGCACTTGAACGTCTCTGGCTGTGGTCGATTTTTTTTTGTTTTTTTGTAAAGCTTTGATTTGATCGGGGGATACTATTTAAGTGGTGTATTTGTTTTTTTTATAAATCTTTCGATCCCCAAAGCATTATGTAATTCACAAAAATGCCATCAGGGCTACTATTTAAAATTATTGAGCCCAAATTGTGACCCAAAATTTTTAGGGGAAATTGTGGGTACCTCGTTTAATTGTCTTGGCCCAGATAAGTAGCCCGACGAAGCCTCATAAAAAATAGGGAAGGTCCGACCCAAAATCTAAGGTCTCGTAAATAACTAATTGATCAATGACCCATTCAACCCCTAAAATCTCTCAAGAGATATTCTAGGGATTATGGACCAATACACCCCTAAAATCTCTCCAAGAATTACATATATATATATATTAAACCCCTCAGCCCGGGGCAAAGGGCATGCAATTGTAAAAGCTCCCCTAGATAAAAGAGAAATATAATTAGAGAGGACCACCGTGGACGTAGGCAACTTGTCTAACCACGTAAATCTTGTGTCGTGTGTGATTACAATTATTTTGTGTTCTGTATTTTTTCTGGTGATCGCATTTACTTATTATTTGTGTAGAGATTTATTGTCACCATAATTGGCACCGTTTATGGGAAGCGATTTTTTTTCCTTTAAGAAAGCCTTCACCAACAAGATTCTAGATTGTCTGGTCACAGCAATAATACCCCTCAAGCAGGGGATATTCAAGAGCAACATATCCCTCGTAGGGTTAGGTCTGAAGTTCAATGCTCAAATCCAATGCCTTAGCCAGAGTGGTAAGCCTCAGAAGAAAGCCCGGGACCAGCTAGGTCCACGCAAGATTCCAGGCTGATCAATGCCTACGAGGCCAGGCTCCAAGAGCAAGAAGAGGATAATCACAAGAAAGAAGCCGAGAATGCTCGACCAAAGAGAAAATATAAGAAGGAGAAGACCCTAAGAAGTTTGTAATGCCTAGATTCAAGATATACAACGGAAAAAATGATCCTATCGACCATATCAGGCAGTACAGGTAGGCCATGACCCTTTAGAATCACATGGATGCATTGATGTGTAGGATCTTTTCATCAAGCTTGCACGATGTGGCTCAAAAGTGGTTCGAGAGACTCCCTCACAGATCTATCAGGAACTTCGAGTCCCTGGAAGAGCTCTTCACAACTCGCTTCATTACCAACAGCTCCCACTCGAAGAGGATGGATGCTTTATTGAATATGAAGAAAAAGCATTAGTAGAGACTTAAGGACTATGCTAAGAGGTATTGGGAACTGTTCAATGAGGTCGAGGATTTCTCGGAGTAGGTCACCGTCGCATCCTTTAAGATTATCTTACTCGCTTTCTGCCTCTTATACCAGACCCTCACTAAGAAGGAGGCCACAACCATTGACGACTTTATGGCTCGTATTGAAAAATATGCCAAAGTTGAAGATGTGACTCATCTCAATACAGGGGATAATGGTCGCACCAAGGTCGCTGGCAAGGGAAGCGATAAAATTGAGAATCAAAAGAAAGGGAGTAAGAATGGAGGCAAAAGCGTCCCTAAGAATGGAAATAAAAGTGTTGTTTCAAAAGAATTTCAAGCAGTGAACACAGTTTTTAAAGAACCAATCTACAAGATTCTGGAAAAGATCAAGGACGATCCGTTCCTTAAAGCCTAGTAAGATGTGTGGATACCCCTCAAAGAGGAACAATGCACTGAGATGAGATTTCCACAAAGAGGGCGTGAATAAAATTGAGCACTACAAAGCCCTTAAGTCTCACCTTAAAGAGTTAGCTCAGAATGGACACTTGAGCGAATTTATGAAAAAGAAGGCAGAGAAGGTAGCTGCCAATGGAGATCAGAGGCCTGACAATGTGCTCAAGGAAGACGTCGGCCATGAGTTCGCAGTAATTCATGGGGCGTCTGACCTCAAACAGATTCAAGGAAACGTAACTCAAATGGAATTCAAAAAGCTTATAGCAGTAATGTAAGCTTTTCAAATCGATCCAGCCAAAATGCAGGTTGGAAAGCGTTGACGAGCAGAGGGCGTCGATTACAAAAAGTACATTGTGTTCAAAAATTAAGACTTGGTGGGAGTGAGAACCCCACATCATGATGCATTGATCATTACACTCAGGATAGCTAACTATAACATCGACAGGTTTCTCGTCGACTAAGGTAGCTCATTCGAAGTAATGTACCTCGACCTGTTCAGAAAGTTGAAGTTAAGCATCGCCGACCTAAATGAAGCCACCGTTCCTCTAGTTGTCTTCGCTGGGAAAGTAACCATCCTTTTGGGGAAGATTATCCTACCAGTAAGGGCAGGAAACATCTCCAAAATGATGAATTTCTCCTAGTTAATATTGATTCACTCTACCAGGCGATCCTCGACAGAAAATGGATGCACGCAATGAAGGCCGTCCCCTCTACCTACGATCAGAAACTCAAATGTGTGACTGAATAAGGGGTGGTGTATATCCACGGAGATCACACGATGGCGAGAAAGTGCTTTATAGAAGCCATCCACCCCAAGCCAGATAAGAAGGTTGAGAAGGTTATAAGAAAGGATGAAGAGCAGGAGAGGATAATTCCCTCCAAATAGCAACTAAGATATGGGAGACCAGGAGTGTAGGAGACTAGGCTCGTCCCCTCTGAAAGAGTAATCGAGGATCTGGAGGAAGTCATGGCCAGTAGCAGCTCAAGTGAAAGAAATTTCCTAATTGAAACCTCACTCACCGATCGCGAAAAGAGGGAATTTGTCGCCCTACTCCGTAGTAACCTAGACGTCTTTTCATGGGAGCCTTACGAGTTTCTCGGGATTGATCCGAGCATCACTTGTCATCGACTACACGTCGATTTAGCATTCAAGCCAATTGCACAGAAAGCTAATCGTACCGCTCTGAAAAAAGCCAAGGCATTGGATAAAGAAGTTGAAAAACTACTAGATGCAGGATACATATGGGAAGTCCAGTTCACCAAAAGGTTATCCAACCCAGTGGTTATCCCTAAAAGCAATGGAAAATGGAGAGTCTGCATCGATTTTATCGAACTCAACAAGGCATTCCCTAAAGGCAGCTCCCCCCTCTCCCCCCCCCCCCCCGAAAGATTGAACAGATGATGGATGCCACTACAACACACGAAAGGACGAGCTTCTTAGAAGCGTACTCTGGGTATCACCAGATCCCTCTGTACGAACCACACTAAGACAAAACAACATTTATAACCACAGTTGGGCTATATTGATACAAGGTCATGCCCTTTGGGCTAAAAAATGCAGGGGAAACATACCAACGATTGGTCACAAAAATGTTTAGAGACCAAATGGGAAGTACTATGGAAGTCTCCATAGATGACATGCTCGTTAAGAGCAAGCTCAAGGATGACTACCTCTCTGACCTATCAAGGACCTTTAAAATCCTCAGGAAGTACCGAATGAAACTCAACGTGACCAAGTGTTCATTCGATGTCCAGTCAGGAAAATTCCTTGGGTACTTGGTCAGCGAGAGAGGTATCGAAGCTAACTCGGACCAGATCGATGTCATTAATAGGGTGAAGCCCCCCGTACGATAAGAGACATACAGAAGCTCATAGGGATTCTCGCCGCCCTAAATCGGTTCATCACAAAGTCATCCGAGAGGTGCCAGTCATTCTTCCAATTGTTAAAAAAAGCAGAGATGTGGAGTGGAACGAGGATTGATCGAGGGCGCTTGAGGGACTCAAAACTTACCACGGCACACCACCCATGCTCGTAATCCCTTAAGAGAAAGAATCTCTGTACATATACCTTGTATTATCCAGTCGTACTGTGAGGTCTTTGCTGGTATGAGATAGGATGGGGATCCAGCACCCAGTCTATTACGCGAGCAAGACTCTCTTGGATGCCGAACAATGATAGCTTGCCTTTACGCTAATGGTAGCCTTAAGAAAATTGAAACATTACTTCGAAGCCCACACAATCATCATACTTACATCCCACCCTCTTAAAGCAATCCTGAGAAAAGAAGATCTGTCAGGTAGACTATCAAAGTAATCGATCAAGCTTGGGTGATTTGACATTCAGTTCCACCTGAGGAATGCCATCAAAGGGAAGATCGTCATCAACTTCATCGTAGAGTTTATAGGAGAACATCCTAGCAACCAACCCCACGCTATTCATCCAAATGAAGTTGCCCCAACATCTGGCTTCTGGAGACTATTCGTTGACAGAGCCTCCAATTCCAAAAGGGCGGGAGTAGGCATTATGCTGATTACCCCGAAGATGCAATATTCGAGAAAGGAATTAGGCTTGGACTTGAGGCCTCCAACAATGAAGCAGAATATGAAGCACTAATTGTAGGCCTACAAAAAGCACGAGCACTTGGAAAAAAGCAACTCCAAGTTTTCGGTGACTCACAGTTGGTCTCCAACCAGATAAGTGGAGATTTCAATGCTAGAGATAAGAGGATGTCATCCAACCTTGCCACATCGAAAAAATTAATGGCCGACTTTGAACAAGTTAGCGTCCAATAGTTTCCCAGAGTACAGAACGGCCATGCTGACGCCCTAGCATCCTTAAGCTCAGCGATCGATTCTAACTTGAAAAGATTGATTAGGATTGATTTCCTCAACCAGCTAAGCATCAAGCAGATCGTTGAGCATTCGAATGAGGGTCATATTCTCCAGATTGAGACAACCTCCAGTTGGATGGACCCCTTAAGGGATTATTTGAAGGATGGTGCACTACCAGACGATAAGAAGATCGCTCATCAGATAAGTATTAAAGCTGTTCACTTTCACTTATCTGTTGAGGGAAAGTTGAACAAGAGATCTTTCAATGGCCCGTACCTCCAATGCTTTCATCCAAAGGACGTCGAGCAAGTTATTCATGAACTTTATGAGGGAATATGTGGGAGTCAAATTGGGGGTAGGTCTTTATCTTTTCGAGCAATGAAAGAAGGCTACTGGTGGCCGTACATACAGAAAGACGCTAGAATATATGCTCGCAAATGAAAAAGTGCCAACTTCACGCACTTATGGTTCACTAGCCAGCAAGCGACCTGAAGTCACTTACTAGACCATGGCCTTTCACCCAATGGGGTATGGACATCGCGGGCCCCTTACCTACCGCAGTCAGGAATTGTAAGTATTTGCTATTCGCAACAGACTACTTCACCAAATGGATAGAGGCAGAACCACTAGAAAACATTAGAGACGCATATATGGTAAGATTAATATGGAGAAACATTGTCACTCATTTTAGTATCCCCAAGACTATCATCACTGATAACGGAACCCAGTTTGAAAGTTCCCTTTTCTAGGGTTTCTACATCGACCACGGTATCAGGCACTACTTCAGCTCTGTGGCATACCCTCAGAGCAACGAACAGAATGAAGCTTCGAATAAAATAGTGATTGATGGATGAAAGAATCACTTGGAAAGAGCCAAGGGGGCATGGGTAAATTAACTTCCCCACATCCTATGGGCCTACCGCACCACCCCACGGTGAGCAACTGGAGAGACACCGTTCGCACTAACGTGTGTGATGGACGCAATTGTCCCCTTGGAAGCTGGTCTCCCTACCATGAGGTCTACCCTGGTCGAACAAGGTCAGAACGATGCAGCATTGCTCGCTGAACTTGACCTAGCCGAATAATGAAGAGAGTTGGCTTTAGTGAAACTAGCAGCTTACCAGCAACAGCTGGTGGAGAACTACAACAAAAAGGTCAATCCAAGAACATTCCAAGTCGAGGACTATGTCTTGAGGAAAGTTCTTAGCAGCGCTGTGAAACCATCAGATGGCAAGCTAGGACCAAACTGGAAAGGGCCATTTAAAGTGATAAGAGACGACCTGCATAGATCCTATCACATAGAAACACTTGAGGGCAGGGAGATACCTAGAGCTCGGAATGCAACCAATTTGAAGAAATTCTACTTCTAGTCTTTATTTTCTCTTTTTAGACTCAATGTTAAAATTTTCAATTCATGATTAATAAAGATTTGCTTGGCAGTGGCATTCTATGAAGTGTTGATTTTCTCTCTACATTATAATTCATGTACCCTTTCCAAGTCACAGGATCCCTTCTTAAACTAAAATCGCGAGAGACTTATTATAGCAGGGTCATTATGTATGGCCCTCCTCAAGCATTCGTCAACAAACATGAATAACCTCGTAGCTTGCCCCTGGAAAAATATGAAGCCCTATAGGGGACCCTTAGGAAACACGGCCAACCCAGGTTAGTCCCTAATATTGTTTGGCTTAAAAATCCTGCTCGGATAGAACATCCGATACCAGGTGTATCCCTGCCATTGCTTCACTTAGGCCTAAGGAAGTGTGACGACACAACCTAAAAGGTAAAGTAAGGCAAAATGGTACACTAAAATCATACTGGACTGGGGGGATACTCACTCAACAAACCAACTCTTCCTAAATCAATCTAGTCCGCTAGAAGAGCCCAGATGGTTGAATAAGAAATCAATGAAGTAAAAAATATACAACACATGTTTAGTGGACGAATCACCCATATCATAACTATTTTATTACATCATTACATATACAAAGAATTACATATGCTGAGTAAATTGAACCCTAATAAAAACTAGGTCGCTAAGTAAGATAGTCAGCCACTCAAGCTCTTCGACCATCATCTAGGTGAGGAGCTAATTCCTCCTCGACTTCCTCTGAATTTGGTTCCACGAGCTGCCTTGGAACCCATCGATCATCCCTTCTGAATGGATTTGGCATCATAGTTTAAGGGGAGATCTCATGTCGGTACCAGAGGACATAGTTCATAGGGACTTGTAACTCCCTAAGAGCACTTGACCACCCTCTTATGAAAGATAACTCTTCGAACTCATTCAACTTCGTCATAGCATCGGTCCAACCCTGGTTATAACCATCAGTCCACACTTATCGAGGACCTTTATTGAACAGATGCCTCAGAAAATTAACATCTCTTTGGAGACTGACAACTATCACATATGCCCTACGAACATCACCTCGAAGCTCGAAAATCTCTCTAGATGAGCCACTATCATCAATACCATCTGGCGGCCTAGTCGATGAAGAGGAAGACGATAAGACTCAAGGGGAAATTCTCAACGCATTCTTCCCAAGTCGCTAGACTTATCTCCTTAGATCATCATTCTCTTGTTGAAGGACCTCTCCAACTTGATTAACCTCGAAGGCATCCAGAAGCTTGGCCTTCAAAGCATCCACCTCTTTTTGAACAGAAGCGCCAACCTCCTCTATCTCCTAAAGCCTATCTTTCATCTTCACAACGGGCTTTTAATGGTCCTTATGATATTGATTCCTCAACCTCTAAGACTTGCATATTCTTACAAAGGAACAGCGAATTCGGTTTCTCGCATCAGGACCAAAATTTTTCCTAGTTGAGAGGTTGCAGGAATATATTCCTCAATATCAATAAGCTATAAACCATATAAGCATTAAAGAACAAATAAATCAGTACACAGAAGGGAATAAAATTTTATTTCATTATAAGGAAGTTCAAGTACATCAGCAAAAGAAAGTAAGAACAACAAAAATATAAAAATACAAATGTTCCCTAAGAAGACTAGATGGCAACCTCAGTCTGCTCTGAGAATGCGGGTTGCTTCCCCTTATTTGCGGTAGCCCCAGGTAAACCTCCCTCAGATGGAGAAGTCACCATCCCCTGATCAAGGGGAGCATTAGCAGTAGTGATCAAGACAGCTGGGACACCTTCAATGGCAACAAGAGGAGGCATCTCATCCACAACAGGCTTAGGGCTAGGGTCATGCTCATCAAAGAGGGGGCAATTAACGTCTACCTCGACATCGATCAAGGCTTTATCCCAACCCTTCTTAAAGTTGAGACGGATGATATAGTCAATCAGAGCGTCAACATCCTCGTACGGTGTCACCCATCCAGCATTGTACGAGCTCTCCTTGAGGGTGGCAGCCTTTGATTCCACCTTATTCACCTTCCTAGCAAGCACCTTGTTCTCCTCCACCACCACTAGTTTCTCGTACTGACCAAGTCGTAAGACTGCCTCAGCTCCTCGAGCTCCTTGGACGTCGCCTCTTTTTCTTTATTAGCTTTGGCCAAGGCAAGGTCAGAAGATTTCTGGGCAGCAATGGCAGCCTTCAAACTAGCCTTTAACTTAATAATCTTCTTCACCAACTCATTGCGGCTGCGATAGAGGACGGTGAAATCAGATACAAACTGCAGAAAGAAAAAGGACATTAGCAAAAAAGACATTAAAAGAAGAACTGCGAGAATAGAGAAGTAAGAAGAGACTTACCAAGGCTAGCCCCTGACTTGCCTTCAGGGATAACTGGTTTGTCCCTCTGCTTGACGACCTCTGGTGATGATCTAGCAAGACTGCTCTCTCGAGCACCCTCAGAGCCAGTTGAGGAGAGAGAGCAATAGAAGACCCCTCTACTAAGGCAGACACAGGCACCATAGACTACCCCACCTTGGTCCTCACCTCCTCTCTCCTTCTTCCTCCCCTCTTCCTCTTTCTTCCTCTCATCTTCCTTTTTCTTCACCAATGCCTCATCTTTCCTCTTCCTCTCTTGATCATGAGCTACAGTCTGGGAGCCAGTGGCAGTATCCCCACTCCCCTACTTCTGCTTTTTTAACTTGCTAGAAAGAGCCACATTATCTTCATTATCATCTCGGATCAATGTTTTCCTAGTAGGAGCTATAGTTTTCTCACTGCAACTATCTGAATCCTCTAAGTCCTCCAAAAACTCTGAACCTTCAGAACCCTCCTCTAAACTAGAAGATTATTTGCTGCTTGAACTTTCCTTACTATAACAACCCTCTACTCCACCTCTGTCTGCTCCTTCACTCTCTTTACCCGAGCTGCTTTCCTCCTCGTCTAACTGAATTGGTTCAACAACAACCTCTTCTGTGATATCTAGCTGAGGAACACTACCCACAGGTTGGGCGATGAAGCTAGATCTGATGTTCTTATACTCCAGAAGGAATGCATCTTATCGCGAATGTTCATCATCAGCCAAGTATTCCCTTATCTTTCAAGCCTTGACCAACTCATCAGCTCGAATGTCGTGAAGTGCAGGTTCTGAGTTCTTTATCTTCGCTGAAAAAGTAAAAAAGGAAAATATAAGAAAGGTCATACACTAATAGAAAATCCATGAGAAAAATAGGAGATTTGACTAACTATATATTCCTGCCCATAAAATGGAATCACAGCTCCCCTATATCTCACCCCTTCAATTTGGGGAGGGAATTTCCAGTTCCTGGTAATAAACCCCTCTTGCCAATAGTCCTTATGGGAATCAGGTAGATTGACTACCAATACCCTGTCAGGACTCCTAGCTTTCAGATAGAGGAGACCAAAACTTGTTTAAGAGAAGGAATATCAATAACAAATTTCAGTAGGACCTAGATTGATGCCATAGAGTTGATTGATTCTATGTACGCCATTGACAATCTTCCAAACATTTAGAGAACACCGTGTAGGAACTATATAGAAATAATAAAAGAAATGCAAAAATAAGAGATTTGGGGGAAAATTTAGACCCCCCTGGGATAAGAGAAGAACATGAATCTAGTGCCCGTCCTCGATGTCTCTAACATTACGAGGAACAGGGGCACATTCAATGTCCACTTAGTTTGGAATGTTATAAAAGTTCCTAAACTTCGCTATCGACCTATTGCCTATTCGTGCCATCAGAAAAGAAAAACCCTAGCAGGAAAATTAAAGAAATTCCAACAAAAAAAGAAAAGAGAAGAAGTTTGGAGAACTTACGAAGTAAGAATCATCTTAAGATGGTGCAAAGCCACAAGAAAAGAAGATGGAAAGATAAGGAATAACTCGAAGATGAAAAAAGAGACATGTAGATGAGAAAATACAGTAGGAAGCGGAGGATATCTTGATAATTCGAGAGTTTGTGAAACGACACCAAAAATGGCTTCATTAAAATAAGTTTAAACCCTCTCAATCATGACGCATGGAGAACGAAGCAAATCGATCGCCTGAATCTGCTGAAGAAAGACGTTTCGATCCCCAAAGCATTATGTAATTCACAAAAATGCCATCAGGGCTACTATTTAAAATTATTGAGCCCAAATTGTGACCCAAAATTTTTAGGGGCAATTGTGGGTACCTCGTTTAATTGTCTTGGCCCAGATAAGTAGCCCGACAAAGCCTCATAAAAGATAGGGAAGGTCCGAACCAAAATATAAGGTCTCGTAAATAACTAATTGAGCAATGACCCATTCAACCTCTAAAATCTCTCAAGAGATATTGTAGGGATTATGGACCAATGTGGGAGTGCCCAATACCCCCACTCTCTGAGAATTACATGTATATATTAAACCCCCCAGCCCGGGAAAAAGGGAATGAAATTGTAAACACTCCACTGGAGAAAAGAGAAATATAATTAGAGAGCACCACCATGGAAGTAGGCAATTTACTGAACCACATAAATCTTTTGTTGTGTGTGATTACAGTTATTTTGTGTTCTTTATTTTTTCTGGTGATCGCGTTTGCTTATTATTTGTGTTGAGATTTATTGTCACCACAGTTTTCGTATCATTATTAAGGCTAAACAACATAACTCTATATTAGTAGAGTCTGAATATGGTGGTGTCATGTTGATACCAAGTAGGCGCCTATGAAAGTCATTCGTTGGTAACGTATAGTTCAATCGATAAGTTAGTCATTCTTAGGGAGTAAACGATGTATTTTGGGCAGTTCTTGTTGCGGTTTGTAAAGCCAACACAAACCCTCCATTTTCCATGTTCTTTTTTACCACGATCGTGTTGAAGATTTAATTCATGATCTGAACTTATTTGATGGAGTTATCATAAAGTCGATTCTCAACTTCATCCTCAACTGCCTTAACCTTCTCAGGGGTTATTTTCCCTAGATTTTTCTTGATACGATGACATGAAGGATCCATGTTCATTTTGTGATAAGCAACTGCTAGGTCTATGACTCGTAGGGATTCCAAGTGAAGACGTTGTAGGTTTCCTAATTATAACGAGAGATTTTATGATCTTTTCAATGTAAATGGGGTTTACCTTCCATTGTGGGAGCTACAGGCCTACCATTGCACCGAGTTATTAGGTTCATCTTGAAGGGTTATGGGATTACTCCTACCAAACTACCCCCAATACCTACTGGATAATTCTCGGGTTGATGATTTTTTTTGAGGATCGAACTAGTTTTAATCTTACTGGGAATGTATTTAAGTTCGTTTATGGACTAAAGGATAATGCCAAAGCACCTAGGCATTATTACTTTGCACCCAGGAAGTCCTATTTGAGGATGATTAAGGTTATCCAGATGGGAAACCAAAGATTAAAAAAAACAATTTGTGTTTAGGAAGGGTGTCTAGGAGATTAGAGACCATGAGAAGAATAGGTCTTATAAGGCTCCCCGTGAATGCTGTGGGCCGAACAAAATTGGTAAATATTGATTTTGATTTTCTTTTTTCTTTCCCTTTTACATGTATTGACCTAATACCCTTATTTAAATTTATCAGCGAAGAAATATTGCTACTTCTTCCCATACTACTGGACATGGTTAATACTTATTGAGAGGGTGTGGAAGCTGATCAGTTTATTGAAGACAAAGTTGAAGCATGTGATAAGATTTTTCTATATCCGGTTGTCTTTTGCTTATATGTTTTGATATGACTAATTGTTGAAATTTTGTCCAACTTCCACTTATACTACCTTAGGTTATATTTCTAAACCTTCTAGGGAGATAGAATCTCATACAATTGATCGTGCTACGATGGATATTGCTTATCGTAAAAAGTTAGAAGTCGGGCTGAGAAGAAGGCCGATATAGAGGCCAAGGACAATCAAATAGTTGATGCCCAAAAGAAGGTTGATGATGAGGATATGAAATAGGCAGAGATTAATGCTAGGAGGAAGGCTGGGGCCGAAGCAGTGGATTGGGATAAATCAAAGGGGAAGGATCCAATGTATCATCGTCCTGCTACTCTTGGTGACAAGAGGCCCCTTAAATCCCCCACAATTCAAAGTGAACCGAAGGTACCTTAAGTGGACGAGGCTAGGTCAACTGGTTATATTGTCAAGAGGGATCAAATTTAAGAATGGCCTTATCACCATGTTGTTCATGGTTAGGGATCTGCCTCCCATTATAGTGAGGTTAAAGACACCATGTATGATCCCAGTAATCACATCATGACTGGGGTTTTAAAAAATAATACAGATTCCATTTTCCTCAACATGAATAAAGTTATTGATATTCTTAGTTATCATAAGTATTACAAGTATTTTGAGTTTTTGAGGGGTTATAATCATAACGCCTAATGGAAGTTAGTTCAACATCATCTATCAGTGGTAAGCTTGCTAAACTTGTGATCATTTTCTTATGTTTTAAATTTTGTTGCCTACTATCCTTTTTACTTTTCTTTTAGGGTGCATTAGCAGCCACTATTTTGAGATAGAAATCCGTAAGCAACGATCACACCTATGAGGAGCAAAGGGAAACCATTACTACAATCTACAAGGAGAACACTCCGTTGAAGGATAAACTAAAGTAGTATGTCAATGATCTAAAAAAATATTTTAGCAAGCTTCAATAAAAAGGATGACAGGTAGTCACGAATAGGATATCTCTTAGAAAAGAGAAAGAGAAAATTCATAAGATGCAGGAATAGGTTGCCACTAATGCCATCAAATTCCAAAGCTTTGAGTAGGTGAACAAGAAATCCAACGATGAGCTGAACACATCTAGATAGGAACTTGGCATGACCAAATAAGAGCTTTCTAGGGTGAACCAAAGTCTCCTAAAAGCTAATGAAGCTCTGTTTAAATATGAGGAAGTTGGGGTGTAAAAGTTCAAATTTCCCACTGACTACAACTAGAGACCTTAACCTTCTTTCTTGATGGTTATGAGGAACTACAGAAGATGTTGGTGAAACTTTACCCTGATATCACTAATGTTGTTAAAAAATGGGAGGGTGATGATGAAGAAGCCACAACCTTAACCACTGATAATTTAGTGGATGTTGATGAGTCTGAAACTGAGGATGAGGAGATCTACGGAGATAATTAGACTGTTGTTGTAGAGGTTACTCTCCCTATTGTTATAAACATTACTTAGAACATTATCATGGAGGATGAAGATACCTCCACTATCCCCTCAGTTGATCTAAAGACCAACCAGGCTCCTGATGCTACCCCTGGTACTCGGAGTGTCCTCATGGCATAATACTTGTGAATTTGTGGCTTTGTAAGGATTTCCATGTTTTGTATTCCTATTACCATATTTTATTATGAACACTTGGAATTATTCTCTCTTTTTCCTTTGAAGTCAAATATGATTCAATCTATTATCTGTATGCATGTATATACGTTGATTTCTTGCTAATGTGTTTCTCATATAAATCTTTAGCTAATACTTATAGTTAAGTGTTATTTGAAAAAAATATTTTTGACAAGTATATATGATCGGATTTCATTGACCTCACAGTTAGTTCTAGTCTTATGGACATGGTGGGATCTTGTCAACATGTCATCTTAACTTACAAGCCTCTTAGTGTTAAGGCATTCTAACTAGTAGTTTAGACTTACGATCATGTGGTCGAATCTTATCAACCTAATTTGCCTCACTAGTTACTAGTTTTGGATGAACCTTAGTTGTCCTGACTGAGGATCTATCAATGCTTGTGCTAGCTTACTCATCATATGGATGGATCTTATCATGGTGACAATGTGTCAGCATTGGTTACTATAGTCGACCAAATGTACTAGGATTTAATATTGTGTTAGTTAATTCTAGTCGGATCTTATCGTCCATATGAAAAGAATGAATTTGCCATATTTGGCTAAAACTTATTGACCATGACTTGTCAAAAGATGAGGTTATACATCAAGTGTGATTTGCATTATGTTTTATGTTATTAACTCGCGATGTCTTGACCTAGGATTCTTGAACATATCTCATATTGTTGAAACAAACATTAAAAGGACAACATATGTAGAGGATGAAGTTTTTATTCACATGCATTACTTAAAGATGTATTACAAGGAAATAAAAACTAGTTACATGGTGTTTTAGCCTTCCAATCTATAGTATACTCATCATTGGTAATACATACTCAAGTGATTGGCATTCCACGAGTTCTGAAAATTTTCATCTTCTAAAGTCTCAATTTTGTAGTTTCAGGTCATATGAAAGCGAATACTCTATACGGGGCATCCTAATTGGGTTCCAACTTGTTCCCTTTTTAATGACCATAGTAAGTACATAGTCTATTTCCTTTAAAGTGCTCGATTTTACCCTTTTATTGTAATATTGAGCAGTACTTTGCTGGTAGTCTTCTACCCATAATGTTGCGATTTCCCTTACTTCTATTTCAAGATTCAGATCAACTATTCTCATCAAATTGCTCCTTGGTGAGTTAAAGATGAGTAACCAATGACTGGGCAAGCTTATTTTAGTGGGCACTGCCGCTTCAGTACCAAACCTCAACATGAATGTGACCTCACTCGTTATCATTATCATTGTCGTCCTGTATGCCATAAGAACACTCTCAGCTAATTGATTCAGTTTTCCTTGGCGTCATCCGACCTATTTTATATTTCGCCAAGTAGAGTTTGTTCGTCACCTCAGTCTACTCGTTACAGTATGGGTTACCAGGTGCTGAGTGCAATTTTTGGATCTTTAAACTTATTCAATAGTCTTCAAGTTATTTATTATAAAATTGGGTACCATGATCCATAATGAAGGCATATGGTATTTCGTAATTTCAAATAATTCTCTTCTATATAAAGTGGAATACTTTTTCATACGATATCTTAACCAGGAGAATAGCCTCCACCCACTTAGTGAAGTAATACACCAATATGACCATATATTTTAACCCGCATATCGTCTTTAGCAGAGATCATACTAGATTAGTCCCCCACATAGAGAATGGCCAAGAGGATAATATGGGTTCAATGAGGCTCCTGGAATTTTTTTATTCATGTCATTCTTATATCACTTATCGCACTTCCTCATGTAGCTCTTCTTTCATAGTGTCAAGTAGTAGCCTTGAGTGGCCACTCCTTTCACAAACTATCTGCCCGTGTAATGGATCCACATGAACCGTTATGCACTTCTTTTATCAACTCATTAACATTAGCAGGAGGGACACTCCTGAGCAATGACATGATAAAATGTCTTCTGAACAAGATTCTAATTTCCAATACGTACCTTGCCCTTGTATCGAAGTCTTCTTACCTCATTGAGATCTTATGAACCTACACTAATCTCTAAATATGCTCAAAAGGGATCCATTCAAATAATTATATGTTTGAGTCCATTACAAAATCATATTCATTATTTTCACTATGAAGCATTAATACTTCCACTAGTAATATTCTTTTCAGTTCAGTTCTAGTGTCTGACGCCAAATGAGCAGGTGTGTCTACTCGTGTGTTTTGAGCTCTTGGTATTCTAACCATTTTCACAACTGAGAACTTTGATACCAATGCTTTCACCTTTTCTAGGTACTTAGTCATTGTCTATTTTCTTTCCTCGTACACTGTGAGCACTTGGTTCATTACGAACTGAGAGTCACTGTGCACTGATAGCTTCTCGGCACCCAGTGACATTGCCAATCATAAGCCTGCTATGAGGGCTTCACACTCTACCTCATTATTGGAGGACTAAAATTAGAACATAATCCATACTCCACATCATCTCCATCAGGTGTTGTGATTATTACGTCTGCTCCACTGCAGTTGGAACATGATGATCTATATATGAACAACTTCCAAACTAGAGGTTCTTGCTAAAAACTATCTTCAACTAAACATCTACTCTTGAACAAATTCTTCATTTTCTCTAAATCTTGAGCCCTTTTCTTCGTTCCTAGATGATGAATCTATCCTATCAATAATTTGGTTGACTCTATTTATTGATCTCTATTCCTAAAAGTTCTACTCGATTGTCTTTGGCATTGGGCGCTCTTCTGGAAAAGTTTTATCGAATGTCTTCATAGCTGAGCTCTTGTAATATCCGTACTCGAACTAAAGATGCCCTAATTTTAATTTAGTCTCTCCTAGAATGTATAGGCTCAAACATATTCAAAAGAAGGATTAAACTACACTACAAAACATACAAAATTGCTAAATTCACCAGGGATATTCGAAGTTTCAATAATTGCAAATTTTACCTTGAAAACTTCAAATTACCATCACTTAACCTATACTTAACCCCTAGATCGCAACTTTATACCAAATCGATCCTATAGACTTCAACTAAATAGAAATTATAATTTTAGCCATTGTAGCTTTCTAAAATTATAATAATACCCCTAAACTTTACCAAAAATAAAGTTTTGAGCTTTATAAATAAATATGTTATCAACCAAGGACCAAAAACTAATTATTTAACATTTACATTAAACCTCGTGTCCACCTAAAACTACACATAAGCTCAAAACGACAAAAACCACATGTTTGAACCATGCAAACATGTGAGGTTCAAGTACCAAGCATTAAAACTCTTATAAACCAACTCAGATCCACCTCTTATTCGAACCAACCAGACCTCCTAGTTATACACTATAAAAAAAACCATGAGCTCTGCCATTAAAACTCACATATTCAATAGATTCAAAAACTATAATTTTCTCTCAAAACAAGTAACTTTTCATTTTATGCATTACATTCAGTTCTTTCAATTCCAAATGATTTATATGTTGTTATAAAGCTTAAATACATTGAAACAGTAGAAACTTTACGTGTAAAACAGCACGTAGGTGAAGAAATGTGAAAATTTGATATCAAAACTTAAACTTTAATATAATGCTTAGAACTCGTGTTTGAAGCTATTAATACATTCATTATAACCTCAGAAACATTAGTGTAATGATCAAAACCCACGAATTTAAACAACAAGCTTCAATTCATCACAAGTGTTTTTTGAACCAGAAAGCTCAAAACTTCGAATTCTTCTTGTATAATCCGCATCAAACCCTGAAATCAAAATCAAACTACACCTTAACATAGAAAAAAAAAACCATGTTCACAAGAATCCCTTCCATATTCTTAAAATCTACGGATGTTAAGTAAAAATATTTCAGAAACACACCGTTATAAAACTCACTATATACTACATCTCAATCCATAAAACCTATATATTTGAATTCCTTATGAAATTTTAGATTGAGTTTGTTTCGAAATCATCCTAAATGGTTTAGAAGCGAAGGATATATCTTTGGTCAAGAATCTAAAATGCTAATGTCAAAAATTAAGATGTTGAAGATGAAAATTTTGATCGGGAACCTTAACCACATGCATGAGAGCGCATGGCCAATCAAAATTTTCTGAAACTTTTTTCAATATTTTTATTTTATTTTTATAGTCAAAATGTTATATGGTAAGGCCATGTTTGGACAAGCCTAGCCGAAGTTATGAAAAAATAAGGTTATAAAGTATAAATATTTTGTCTAAATTACAACTTTTTTAACTTTTTCAACTTATTAAATTTAATCCCAAACTTTGTCTATAAGTACTTTAATATATTTTAAGTCAAAAGTCTTACACCAAAGTTCAAGTATAACCCTAAGTCCAAGATTTTAAAGTCCGAAGTTATTTACAATTAAACCCATGAAACTTTAAATTACACAGTTTTGGGTATAAATTGACCGAAAACCCAATTCCAACAATACTTATGCACCCAAATATTTGTATACAGATAATCCAATACTAGCTCCTCCTGATATACTCTTTTGATCCATTAGAAGTTCAAAACACTGAGCAAATAAGTCATTTTACCTCTTTAATAGTAAATTTTGCGTCTTTTCTTAACTACTATTGATATCATTCTGTGATAGCCCCATATGATTCCAAGTATGTGTAGAAAGTACCATACTCATTTAACATTATATCTATCATTGTTTTAATTATGATAACCGAAACAAATTTAACCCTTGTTATCTAATAACTAATATCAGAGCAATTTATTATCACGATTCAGTTCACCCAACACTGTTGTGCATTATTCTTATTTGAAAAAGCATTAGTAATAACCAAGGAGTAGACCGTAAGCCAAGTAGAATAAATATATGGGATAACATAGTAGTCTAAACTTTTACATAAGTATGGGATTATCAGTTCAACCTCTTGATTTAATAATATTATGTGGAACACTTACATTTGACAAACACTGAATTCTATATACACTCCACCTCTCATCTATATAGATATTTAATGTAAAATTGGTAAGGCTTGCTTAACATGTTTGTTCTAATTATTTTTTCCTCCAGATGACCCAAGAGAAAGAGGATAGTACGTTTTCCCCTTTAGAGACAAACATTAGTCACATGTTTGCATATGTTTACTATATAGGCCGAGAGTAATACAATTGGGATCAAGCAGTGACACTTTTCTATTTTCTTCTTTATTGTTCGAGTTAACAATAAAATGTAATTCACCACTGCGGTGGTAATACAATCTGTGTACTATTTTTATATTGAATAAAGTTATCTTTTCCTCCTTAAATTTAATTGATTAGTTTATGTATACTCTTTTGTACATTCATATAAAAAAGAAAGGTGTGATAAGATGGTATCAGAGCATGTTTGTAATTTAACATATCATCAGGTTAGCATTCTATGCAAGAAATTTTTATAAGATATTAGTTATTTTATCTTTTCGTAACTTCTTTTATCACTATTATATATTAATTCCATTTTGTAGAATCGATATATGGGAATCATTTCACCTTAATGTGGACATCGAACCAATAAATCTTTAGGAGAATAAAGTTAGATAAGAGGCCCTGAAAAGGCTTAGAGAAATGAGCCCCCAGTAGATGAAGATTGGGTAGGTTCAAGTAGTGATATAAAGTGACTAGTATTGATCAATATAGTTTTGGATGAAGTGTATGTAATGAGGAAAGTATATGATTATGTTAATGATCCAGTAATACTCCAGGAAGCCATAAATCTTGCTTTAACTTATGTACCACCGACTCCATCAGTGTACCCAGATGTTACTTACAATGGTGAACTTATAATTTGTGTATCTTCTAATACAAGTGACTCGACTGACGAAACTCCACCAGAACTCGATGACTATCTTGATATTCCAGATTCTTGACTCCTCTAAAAATGATGCTATTGTTCCCGCCTAAAGAAAATTCAAAATCAACAAAAGGAAATCATCCATCCCAATGTGATATAGAAGAATAAAGTGTTGTACCTAATGTGTCATACTAAGTTTTAGGTGGTTGATTCACATTTAACTATTGTAGAATAAGTACCATTGTGATATATGACTGTATTGTACCATTGAACCTTATCTTGCATAATATAGTAGGCTTTTGATATATTCATGTTTTATGTTCTTGTTTATTATTATGACTGTTCTATTATATTTTAGTATGGTTATTACTTAAATTCCATCCATTGGAACTCAAGCTGAATAGACTCACAATGAATGAATCATGCGATGCCTTCAGGAATTATCATATTTAGCCCGACAACAATAAATTCCTCGCTCTGCTCCAGAGTAAATATCATAAGAAATCTGTAAGATGAACACTATAAAAGAATTTTTGAGATAACTACCTCCATCATTCCTTAGGAAGCCAGGTTCTAGTGAAGCTATGAATGGTGCATCAGATTGTGAAAATTCTAAATGGAGTAGGTATAACTGCCAATCTCCCGATAACTCTAGCGGCGTATATGTTCGAAGGTGAAGCTGATTTTTAGTGGCAATAAGTGTTACGTAACCAAAATGTGGTTAATTTTACTTGGGAGAAATTTGAAGAAATCTTATTCAAAAAGTATTTTCCTAAATCCGAATGAGATCAACGAATTATGGATTTCTTAAAATTACAATAACCAAACTAGTTCGTAGCCCAATATAAAGCCAAATTTATCGAGTTATCTCCTTACACCATTGAGTATGTTGATGCTGAGATAAATAAATGACAAAAGTTTGAAATAGGACTACATTCCAAGATTAAAACTTCAATCGCTCCTTTACGAATTCTATATTATTCCCAACTTATCGACGCTGCGGTAATTTTGGAACAAAATTCTTCCGCCGTTGTACGATCTTCTCCCCTAATTAATAGAAATAATCACGTGATTAGAAATTTACCGCAATATCTACCCCAAACCTATCCAAATTAAAGTGGACAAGATTATTCCCAAATTTTCCATAACTCTACCCGTTCAGTGATTTGTTTTTCGTGAAGTCGTGAAAGGAATTTTTTCGATATTACCTACACGAAACTCCCATGATGTGATAAAGGGTACAATATTTTTTCATCATCTTCCCAATCATATTTTATTTGATTCAGGTTCAACACGTTCATTTATAATTCATAAACTAGCTAAATTATTACAATTACTACCTATGTTATTAACTTTTCTATTGGATATTGAATTATCTACATGTGAAATCAATACAATAACACAAGGTTATAGAGATTGTAAATTTTATCTTGGTTTAGGTACACTCTTTATTGACTTGATAATCTTAGATATTTGCAGTTTTGATATCATAATAAGAATGGAAGTTTTGTCATGACATCATGCTTATATTTTAATTGTTATGCCAAGAAAATTTATTTTCTAAACGAGAAAATTAATCCTTTGTATTTGAATGATTAGGACTATCTGAACCATCAAGTTTTCAAATTCAGAATTCTTTGTTAATTCTAAGAATTTCGAAACAATTCGAAAGTGCCTTCCCCGAAGAATTACCAGGATTAACCTTTTCCCGAGAAATAGAATTTAGCATAAATATTTATCCTAATTATCTTCCTATTTAGATACCTCCGTATCGATTGGGTCCTTTATAAGTTCTAGAACTCCGTACCCCATTAACTGATCTTCTTGAAAACATTTTATTTGCATTACCTCAGCTTATTGGGGAGCTCATGCATTATTTGTCAAGAAACATGATGGAAGCTTTAGATTATGCATAGATTATCGTAAACAGAACTCAGTAACTGTTAAGAATAAGTATTCTTTACTTTGAAATGGAGATCTATTTGATCAACTTCGAGGAGAAAAGGTCTTTTCTAAAATACACTTACGATCTGGTCACCATCAATTTCGAGTAAGAGAATAAGATATTCCAAAAATAAACTTTTGAACTCGTTATGGACATTTTCAATTTAATGTAATTTCTTTTGGATTGACCAATGCACCCACAACTTGTATGGATCTTATGCATGGAGTTTTTAGACCTTTTCTTAACCAATTCATTATCGTTTTCACTGATGACATGATTTTATATTCCTAAAATCCAGTAGAGCATGCCGAACCTCTGGAAATAGTATTAGGCACTCTACGAAACCATCAGTTATATGCTAAGAAGAGAAAATCTAATTTTTTAATGAAGAAAATAAAATTTATAGGACATGTGATTTCTAAAATTGAATCCAAGTCGATCTTGCCAAAATTTCATCCATTTTGGAATGGAAATATCCAACTAATATTACCGAGATAAAGAGTTTTCTAAGATTAGATAGTTATTATCGTTGTCTTGTTGAAGGATTTTCTCACATCTCTCTTACCCTTTTAAGGATAACAATAAAGAAAGTACCATTTGTATGGACTGATGAATGTAATCATGCATTACAAGTTTTAAAGGACAAATTAACTACAACACTTGTACTCATTATTCCTTATAGTAATCTAATCTACGATGTATATACTGATGCCTCACTGTAATGGTTATGATGCATTTTAATGCAAGATGAGAAAGTTATAGAGTATGAGACATGACAACTCAAAATTCCTCAACGTAATTACCCTGTCCATGATCTTGAGTTACTGGTTGTAGATTTTTCTTTAAAATGTTGGAGTTGTTGTCACCTTTATGGAATTTTCAAATCTTTTGTGACCACAAAAGTTTAAAATACATCTTCACTCAAAAGACTTAAATTTAAGAAAACGACGCTTGAGGGAATTTTTGGAATATTGTCGATTGAAATTAAACTACTATCCAGGAAATGTAAATGTGGTAGTCGATGCTTTAAGATGTAATCCATTAGGAAGACTCCGTACTTTGATTTCTTACATATTGTATCTACCATAGATAAATATGATCTTCGTTTGATACCCCCTTTCTCAAAATTTTCCAACATCATTACATATCCCTAATTGAAATGGAAAATCTTAGTCAAATAATCTAAAGATCCTTTTGTGCAATCCATTTAGGATGAAAATCATTACTTACCATATGATAAGGAAACATGTTTACGATTTAGAAATAAATTATATGTACCTGATAATTTATCATTTCGAGAATAAGTATTGCAAGAAGCCCATTGTTCTAAGTTTATGATTTATCACACAAGTTAAAAAATGTACCATGCCCTAAATAAGCAATATTGGTGGCCAAATATGAGAAATGATATTGAAAATTTGTAAGGAACTATCTTACTTTTTAACAAGTAAAGATAGAATACCAACATCTTGGAGAACTCCTTCAACCCTTACTAATTCCCAAGTGGAAATAGGATCGTATTACCATTGATTTTGTCAGTGGACTACCTCGTACATGTCAAGTATATAATTTCATTTGGGTAATAGTGGATCAACATACCAATCTGATCATGCTCTACAAATGAAAACCACTTATTCATTTTGAAAACTTAGTAAGCTCTACATTCAAGAAATTATCTAATTATATGGAGTTCCTTTATCTACAGTGTCAAAATAGAGATTCACGTTTTGTAGAAATGTTTTGTCAAGCACATCAAACCACAATGGGTACTAAACATCATTTGAGTATCGCATTAGACCCACAAATGGATGGACAATTGAAACATACAATTCAAACATTATAAGATATTTTACGAGCATGTACATTATATAAGTCCGACGATTGGAATGAATATTTACCCCTTGTTAAGTCTTATTATAACAACAGTTATCAATCAAGTTTTAAAGCTGGCTCGTTTGAAGCTCTATATGGATGATTGTGTCGTTCACCAACATATTGGATAGAAATGAGAAAGGGTCAACAATTTGGTTTCGAGATAATATAATAACCATGGCGAAGATACAACAAATTAGAGAATGATCGAAGAGAGACAAGGATTGTCAGAAAAGTTATGCAGACCAGCGCTCGAAGCCTTTAGAATTTCAAGTTAATGACCGAGTATTTTTTAAAATATCTACATGGAAAGAAATTTTACTCTTTAAAAAGAAAGGAAAATTATCCGCAAGATATATTGGACTTGAGAGTGTACTTCTGTTCAATGTCTAAACTTATTTAATTAAATTCCAATTTTATCACTAGTTTTAATTCAACTTTAACCAAACATTAAGTGAATGAAAGAAACAAATCTATCTAGCATGCAATTCAACAATCACAAAAAAAAAATCAGGAAAATTTCCCTAATGGGGAAAAACCATTTATTTCACTATATAATGTAAACCACGACTTACATGTACATAGATAAATACAACGTTTATGACATACGAATACCTTCATGCCTCGGTTCATTGTTTTCAGTAAGAGATCCCGTAAGAACTCCAAGAATTAATAATGGAGATAAATACTCTTCTCCATAAGTACCACTCTAAGAATGGGTAATATCAATATAAGGGTTTCTCAAAGATTCACAAACATATATAATGAGGTTTGAGTGAATCAAAATGGGGTTTGGTCATAAAACATGAAGATTTAATTTGCAACAGGTCTGTAGGAGGCGGAGTTAAAAAGTCTTCCCAAATACCAAATGAGAGCAAGTATTTATACGCAAAATAAAAATCAAGGTGGCGTCATGTCGCTCGAACGATAACGACATGTCATTATAACGACTTAGAGATGTCATTAGATCCAACTTCGAATGACCTAAGAAACGACATACCAAAAACCCAAACAGTACGTGGTCGTTTGATGCACAGAAGAAACGAGGCATCTCGCGACCATCAAATGAGATGCCCATGTCATTTGAACGACATGTCCAAGTCATTTGAAGGATCTTAAGGGAAAATATTTATTTTTTATTGCCAACCTTGTTTTGATTAAATGCAAACAATTATAAAAATTCTCCCAAATATAATTGCGAAAATCAATAACTCCAAATAAGAATTATACCAATGATGATGGAGATTTAACGTAGTGGGGATCAATTGAAGTATAACGTCGCATGATTGAAGATGATGGGTGCGTGACGATGAGCACGTTACCAATGATTCAGATAGTGGTAGTCAAGGATGATCGTGTGTAGAAGTGCCAAATGTAGCGGTATACGACATATCAACTGTTATCTAGGATAAATCCGAAAATTCCTAGAATCTAGCGAACAGTCACAAGACTATGTCCTTACAAATCTATCGTTATGTCTATGCCGCTACATTCATAAAAATATCTAAATTATTGATTCGGCACGAGCCCCCTTGGGTACCTTAATTCCTATATTTATGTTCGTTAACTAGAAAAACTCTATTTTATTTGTTAACATGCTATATGAGGTATAATTGAGCTTTTTTAGGTATTTCGGTGCTTAGTGTGAAGTTCGGTAGCTTTTCAACAAAGTTTCATTAAAGATTGCAGCTTCGGGAGAATTTTAGTAATTTCATCATTCGAGTTTTAATCCCCAACTCTTCATGGAAGTTGAATCCCTTTAATTTCTCTTCACATGGTCACCGACGGTGCATGAATCCGAGTTGTATCGAAGGAGTTATGGCATTTTAGGATGGTTTTGACTTCAAAAGCACACTTAAGGGAACATTCAAGGGCATTTTAGTTATTTCAAAATTTAGTTTTTTGGCCTAATTCCTTCTTGTATGTTGCATCCCTTTGAGTTATCTTCGCGTAGCCTCTGACCGTGCCTAATTATGAGTTATAACGAAGAAATTATGGCATTTTCCGTAAATTTGGAAAGAGTTGCAGCAACCAAACCAGTAGGGTGAGAATCGATTCATTAAAGTGTGAATCGATTATATTTGGCACCAGATCCTACTGCTTTATTTCCCTTATTTTCGACTCGATTCGGTTTCTACCTAATCGATTCGGTCATGCAGATTCAATTTTCTTTTAATTGCAATTACGCCATTGGGGTTTTGTCTAAATACAATTTTCTCTCATTTTGAGAAAAAAATCTATCATTTGTTCTAGTTTTGGGGTTTGGTTAGTAGGAGCTAAGCCTTTCTCCCATTTTGGGTGTTTTGCCCCTTGGTTTGTAAGTTACATTTTATTTCTTTGTCTTCCTAAATATAGTTGGCTTGTTTTTAGTTTATTTCAATTGTTGTCATTTAATTTCCTTGCATAGATTAAGTTGTATTTCATTTATTTCTTTCTTTCTTAGTGTTAAATTAGTTTTATTTATGTCGTGCCCTTAGATAAATAGGTTCGGGGTTGTGTTCCGCCATTAACGGGCCTCGAGCTCTGAAAGTTAATTTTTAGGTAAAATTGCATTTAATTGAAACCTCGCGTATCAAAAGTGTATTATTACGCGTTTAACTTTCTTTGTCACGCAACCTTAGCATTTAAAGCGATAATCTAAATTTAATTCACGTGTGACAATTTTTAATTAAATGTTTTATCAAGCAACTTTGGGTTAAATTCCTTCTTGCGTGATGTTTATGCTTAATTAAAATGCTCGGTTAAATACCTTTCGATCTTGAATTCTAATTATTGGTAGTTCGACCCGTGTGGTGAGATTGCGATCTCGGCCCTCTCTTTATTTTTCATAGTGTAACTCTCTATTTCTTTATTTTCTTTGTATCCCTTTATCATCTTTTACACGTTTATTCTTGAAGTGATAAATCAATTACCAATCTATCCAACACTCCCTGTGGATTTCTTACGATACCCGACTTACCGTTGTACTTGCCTCGCAAGTGTAGTAATAGTTTAGATTTTTTGCATTAAGGCGATGAACCAAAAACAACGACAGTTCCCTTACACGAGCACACGGTTCTCGCCTGATCAAAATGGCATCATTACCGATGAATGTGCTTTAGATTGTAGTTGATTTTCTATTTTGTAATATTTCTTTTATTCATATTTGTATTCTTTATTTTATCCTTTCTTTTTGACTTGTGCTAGATTATTTCGAGAAATTAAAATTTTGGCACTTGTTGCTTTTGTTGAATTAGCTTATTTTAAAATATCTCACCATAACTCTTTAGATAAATTTAATTGTTACATTAATAGTTCTCAAAGTTACACTCCTAAAACAATGCGGGAATCCCTACAATTTCTTGAGTATGAGTGTCTTGCACATAAAAATCAAGAAGTTATAGGTAATCCCTCATTGTCTTGGGATGGAACTTTACGTTACGGGAATAAGGAATTGAACGACGAGGCTGCGATTTATGGTGCTTGGACAACGAAAAATGTCCAACTCGATGAGATCATTTCTTTTTCAAAAATCTTGGTTAAAGTTGAAACTTACGTTTCACCTACACTCTTTTTTGAGGAAGAGATAATTGACAGTCATCCAAGCGCCGTCGTTTGTCCATAACTTCCTTTCTTCCCTACTTTTCTCTAACCATTAAATTTATCACAAGAACTAGTTGAAAGTCTTGAGGATTTTGACCCGATTCTTGAAAGGGAATGTTATTTTGAGATGGTTCATCTCATGGGCTATTCACTTGCGCTAGCCCCACCTCCCTTCCAATTGAAGAACCTTGGGGATGTGATTTTAATTTTCCCCTGATTAATGTGGTCTTGTCCCCTGTTTTATCCAAATCCCCCATCACCCCACTAAATTTTTTAATTGGTTATGGTTCATTTCTTACGCCTTACACATGACTTACGTTGTTCAAACATAATTATTATTTTTTGGAGGCATGCTTTCAAGGGAGGGTCCACCGCTTATCCCTCAAAGCCAAATCATATTTTGGGCAGACCCTCAAAAATTTAAACTTCTAGTGTATAGTTAGTTATACGTTCAAATTGTAGGTTGTAAATAGATAGCTTTTTAATTTTCTTTCTTTCTTTATTCTTTCTTCTTAGTTTATTCTAGTGTAATTAGTTAAACTTTTTATTATTAATTTTTGTTACGCTCAGTACTAACTTGTTTTGTACATTCTTTGGACTCGTACTGAATGTGGATCGCTCCAATTTTGGGTAATATCTTTCTTTGCCTTTATTTATGTTGTGTTCCTGATTAACATTGAGGACAATGCAACATTTATGTTAGGGGTATGGGATATTTTATCCATTTATTTGATTTGTCCATGAATTTTATCACATGTTAGTTATTAAGTATGCTTTCTTAGAAAAAAATGAAAAAATTGAAAAAATATATTTCTTTCTCTTTTGTTGGGCATTTTGCCTTATTTTCGATGATAAATTTCAATAAATGCCCGATCCAATTGACAACTCAATGATGCATGTTTTTTATTTTAGAAGTTATTAGACTTTAGTCCTCAAATCATTGATATTATGAAGAACTGCATGAATTAAACTTTATCCCATGAGCATTTGCGCTTTTCTTGTTTTATTGGTTTGGTTTAAGATTTTTATAACTCTTTTGTTGCATTGTATATACTTACACCGAGTGATATTATAGACATACCTTCATTTGTGAGTGTTATACACTATAAGTTCCTCATTGAAAACGTTGAATTCGTCGGTAATCTCACCATTCTTTCAGTGATTGTTCATTATTTGAGTTTATATCTTGGAATGTGTTACTTGAGCATGATTTTCAAAATTGTTCCGACTCGAGAATTGCGTAAACTTTATGAAATGATCACAGGCAATCTTTGTTATATCACCCATATTATCCTTAACCTCACCTTTAATGTTTCCGTAGTCAATCCATTTGAGCCTAAATAGTAGCCTTTCGTTTCATTACCCAAAATACCATAACCAACTCCAAATTGGAGTTACATACTATACATATTATCTTTCATACCTTTTTATGGAATGATAGTGTGACAACCCGCATTCCGAAATAAGGGGTGGCTAGCACGATACCTCTAAATAACGGAGTCATGGATGGAGATCTTTCTCAGCATCATAACAATAAAATAGGTATATGGGAAAACCACCCAATATATCATAAAAAAGGTTGTCAAATAATTTTAGTTTAAGTACAAGTTAAGAAAATAAATCAAACAACCCAATCCGATAAGAAAGTGGAATTCCAAAAGAACTCATATTAATACTAAAGCAACCATGCAATAAGAGGACCGAATAATATGTCGGTCTCCAGTTACATTCAATGTATTACAAAAGTCAATAATTTACATAATACATTCATTAACAAGTACAAAAGTTGGGCCACACGCCCGAGTGAAGGACCCGATCATATCTAGAACTCAAAAAAAGAGAGCGTCTAGCAAGCATCCTGTAATAATCCGCAAAATCATACAGCTCGTCAAAAGCATAGGAATAGAAATATCACAATGGAACCCCTTGCGGAGGAGCACCTGAGCGGATACAATAAGATGCACAACATATAAAATGAACAGGTCAGGGCCCGGTTTAAATATGATTCCCAGTTGAATAAGAAGAATGATAGATATGGAAAGTTAAACATGAATGATGTAAATGAGAATCTAACAACCTAATCACCAAATATAATAATGCATGTTAAGGTTTCTAACAGTTATTAATTATGCAAGAGAATAAAATTAAATCTCATTACTCCTCATTTCTTTTCGTTTTCAATTCCTTAGCAGGAATACAACTACCATCATCTCTTTTCGTTTTCCATTCCTTAGCAGGAAAATAATTACCATCATATTTTCATATGGAAATTTACATAAACCAAGTCCCACTTGATTTTATAAAGGCTATATTCTTATACATATAACGATTATAAGACCGCCCCTCCGAGTTTCCCCACTGGGCGCGCCCCTAAATGACTATCTTCTTCCAGGGCCTATCTATACAAGATAACCTATGCACCTAACGCACGTCGAGAAGTGGCCATATACCAGCGAGTGAGTCATAACCACATCCGGAATTACCTCACTAGCGCAGAAAAACATTTAGAAATCCCGCATATGGCCGAGGACTATAGTCTCCCTGCATTCGCTAGTCAGGGGACATCACCTCATGCGCGAGCTTCCCTTATGATAGCATTTAGAGAGCTGTTTTAAGTAAATTAACATTTGCCCAATTAGTCTCATTATCATTTTCATTAATCACATGTAGGTTTAATTTTATTTGAAACCATAATCCTTGAATATTCGTTAATATTCGTCATATTGTAAGTCCCGAATTATTCTCCAAACAATTCCCTAAAATCTCATAAGTCCCAAGGATTTATACACCTCAATAGGGCTTTTAAAATCTCCACATATGGGCTTAGAACTATAATTTCCAAATAATTTACCAAATCAGAAGTGATGCCTAAACATCACTTTAAGTACCCATGAATTAACCCCAAGTGATGCTATTCAACTATAGGGTAACGACCAAACTCAACTAAAACTCTAGGATCCTAAGTTTACTTCATACAAGAAGATTCCTAGGTACTAATCCTAAGGGAAAGGGTCTAAATTCAAAAAGAAAAACAAAGGGAAAAATGTAGGATTTCCGAATCGATTCGGACTAGCCGAATCGATTCGGTCAGGAAAAATGAGTTTCTGCATAATTACCGAATCGATTCGGACCATACGAATCGATTCGAACCATCTGAATGGATTCGGTCGACCCAGACCTGGAAACTGTCTCAAGGCGAATCGATTCGGCCCGGACGAATAGATTCGATTCTGCAGAAATGCCAAGTTTTGACTATGGAGTCTTGGACTCCAAATTTTACCCAACTTCAACCAACTCAAGTCCTTATCATTTATTGCTACCATCAGATCATAAATACATCAAACAACCAAAATTTACACCAATATTAAATCAATTTATCCTCCCAAGGATCAAAGGCCATAAAATCCATAAAAAACCCTAACTTTCTTATACCATAATTAACCACAACTATCAATACTTATTATTCAACTTAAATCATATTATAGCAAGTAGAAAACTTGCCTCAAGTTTATAAATTCAGATTTTGATGAAGTTGTATGCAAGAACAATCACCAAAGCCTCAATCTCTCACTTTCTCCATAAGTTCTCTTCCTCTCTTTCTTCTCTAGGTTTAGGAATATAAATAGGTGAATAGTGACTTAATCAAGACATAAATAGCGGATTAGGTCCAATATTCCAGCTTTAAGTGATTAATACCGCGATAAAATAATACACAACTACTCAATTAAGCTACAACTAGTCAAAAGTGCCCGGAACCTCAAAATACAATATGTCACATAATTTGACTATCTCACACATCTCGGAACTAACTACACCCTCCAAATTATCATTTGGAAATTTTATCATTCATTTTAGGTTCTGGTTTCATTTTAAGTCAAAATGTCATTTTAAATCTTATGACATAATAAAACACAACATGGCAATATTCACCTATTATTACGGTAAATATGCAACACCATAGTAAATATTAACTTTTCTTCTTTAAATTAATACCTACTCCAAATGCCAACATTTTTTATCTAATTACCATACCTAGCAAACAAATATAAAATAGGACCTCAAAAGCGAGGGTTGTTACATCCTCCCCCCCTTATGAGGGAATTTTGTCCCCAAAACTCAGGCATACCTTGTATAAAGAGATGCGGATACTTTTCCCGCATATCATCCTCGCGTTCCCATGTTGATTCCTTGGTGTTATGGTGACTCCATTGAACTCGCACTAAGGGTAACACTCGCGACCTTAATCTACGCTCCCCATGCTCTAAAATAGCAACCGGTTGTTCTTCATATGAAATGTCGGGTTGCAAATCAATGTCCTCGAAAGGGATGTGCCAAAGTGCACCTTCGTACCTCCTATACTTCTTTAGAGAGGAAACATGGAATACATCGTGAATTTGTTGCAATGGTTCCGATAAAGCAAGTTGGTATGCCACTGGACCCACCATCGCAATAACTGGAAAAAGGTCCAACAAAATATGGCGCAAGCTTCCCCTTCTTCCCGAAACGCTTGATGTCTTTCATTGGTGACACTCGAATCAAGACGTGGTACCCAATATCCAATTACATGTGTCTTCTACCCGCATCTGCATAGCTCTTTTGACGGTCTTGGGCTATCCGAATGTGATTTCAAATGAGTTCTATTTTAGAAGATGTATCTTGAATCATTTCAGGTCCAAGAAATTTATTATCGCCCACTTACAACTAACAAGCGGGAGATCTACAAGGTCTTCCATACAAAGCTTCATAAGGTGCCATTCCAATAGTAAATTGGTAAGAGTTGTTATAAGCAAACTCGACCAATGGGAGATATTGTTCTCAACGACCTTTGAAATCAAGCATACATATGCGAAGCATATCCTCCAACATTTGGTTTACTCTTTCCGTTTGGCCATCTGTTTAAGGATGATAAGAAGTGCTTAACCTCAATTCGGTCCCCATCGCTTCTTGGAAACTCTGCCAAAAGTGGGAAATGAAGATCTTGTCTCGGTCGGAAACTATATTCAAACTCACCCCATGGAGTCTAACCACATCCTCGATGAATAAGCGGGCATATCGCGCAGTGTCATAATCCGTACACACGTGTAGGAAATGTGCTGACTTTGTCAAACGGTCGACAATCACCCAAATAGAATCAAAACCACTTTGTGATCTTGACAAACCCGTGATAAAATCCATCGATATGCTTTCCCATTTCCACACTGGGATATCTAACGGTTGTAAAAAACCTGTCGGTCTCCAATGGTCGATATTGACCAACTGACAAGTAGTGCATTGGGACACGAACTAAAAAATATCCCGCTTCATTCCTGGCCACCAATACTGACGGCGCATGTCTTGATACATCTTGTCCCCACCAGGATGTACCGTAAATTTAGATCCTTGAGATTCGGCCATCACCCCCCGTCTCAAATCCTCTTCCTCTGGAACAATGAGTCTTCCATGGAAGCATAATCCACTCTCAGAACTAATTGAGTTGGACTCCGCTCCCTCGGACAGTAATCGGCGTATGTGGTCTTGACAACCCTTATCCCTTCCTTGGGCATCTACAATTTTTGCCACTATGGTAGGAGTAACGGTCATCACCGACATGAATGCTCTCACCATCGAATCCTCCTGACAGTGTTCCTTCCATTTAACTTTCCAAACATCAGCTATCTCTCCATTAGGCTTTCTACTCAAAGACTCCGCTACAATGTTTGCCTTGCCTGGATGATAACGAATATCAAATTGATAATCTTTCACGAACTCCAACCATCGGCGCTGTCGCATATTCAAATCCTTTTGTGAAAATAAATATTGCAGCGATTTATGGTCCGTGAAAAGACTAAACTTTTCCCCGAAGAGATAATGCCTCCATATCTTCAAGGCAAAGACAACTGCGGCAAGTTCTAAGTCATGCAACGGATAGTTTCTTTCATGGGGCTTTATCTTGCGAGAAGCATAAGCGATAGCCCGTCTCTCTTACTGAAGTACACCTCCTAATCCTTAAAGAGATGCATCGGTGAAGACTAGATATTCCAATCCCGGTTTTGGCAACGGAAGGAATGGAGTCGAAGTCAATCTATCCTTAAGCTCATCAAATTCAACCTAAAAAGAATTATCCCAAACAAATCTCACTCCCTTATGGGTCAAATTCGTCAAAGGGATAGTGATTATAGAAAAACCCTTAATGAACCGACAGTAATAACCCGCCAAACCCAAAAAACTCCGAACCTCGGTGGGTGTCGTGGGCTGACCCCACTCCCTCACCGCAACCACCTTGCTCGGATCCACCGATATACCCTGGGATCACCATATGACCCTGAAACTGTACCTCATGTAACCAAAAGCCACACTTCTGAAACTTAGCATACAATTGGCGATCCCTCAATCTTTGTAGGACCACTCTCAAATGAATATCATGATCAGATTCCGTTCGAGAATAGACTAAGATGTCATCGATGAACACAATAACAAATTATTCCAAGAAATCCCGAAATACTCTATTCATGAAATCCATAAATACAGCGGCAGCATTAGTTAGTCCAAAGGGCATAACCAAAAATTCATAGGACTCGTACCTTGTCAGAAAAGCAGTCTTAGATACATCCTCCTCCCGTATCCTGAACAGGTGATACCCCGTCCTCAAATCGATTTTTGAGAAGTACGACGCTCCTCGAAATTGATCAAACAAGGCATCGATATGAGGCAAAGGATATTTATTCGGATGGTGACTTTATTCAACTCTCTATAGTCCACACACAACAAGAGAGAACTATCTCTTTTCTTTACAAACAACACTGGAGGACCCCATGGTGATGTGCTACGCCTAATGAATCCCTGCTCCAACAACTCCTGAATTTGATCTCTTAGCTCCCTCATTTCAATAGGAGCCATTCGATATGGAGCCCTCGAATAGGCCTCGTTCCCGGCACTAAATCGCTCACAAACTAAATTTCTCGGCTAGGAGGCAAACCCAGTATTTCCCGAAAAACATCCTCAAAATCCCTCACAACCGGAATAGAATCCAAGGGAACAACTGCATCCCTGGAAGTCTCCTTGGAAATGCAATACAAATAAGTACTAGTACTCCCCTCTAAATGAGGTAAAACTACTATGAACATTTCTTGTACCGGAAGGATGAAGACTATACTCTTCCCGTAACAATTAACTATAGCATGATATTTCATAAGCCAATCCATGCCCAAAATCACATCATACCCTACCATGTCCAAGATGAGTAAATCGGCCTCAAAGCATAAATTACCAAGAGTAATTCCTATATTTTTACAAACAAAGAAAATGAGTGAACCATCACACATAGAGGATTCCACACTAGTAAAAGTACTTTTAGTAGATTTAATCAACTCTGTGGTCTAAGCAAAACTCCTAGAAATGAATTAATGTGTCGCACCCGTGTCAAATAAAACGCGACTCATATGTCCATGAATAAGGAACTTACCCTCAATAGCTAGCGGTGCCGGCGGAGCTAGAGGAAGCATAGCGTCCTGAATATGATAAACTCTACCATACTGTAACTGAACCTGCTGTGGAGGAACAACCGGGTTAGGTACCTATGGAGGAAACTGAACATACGGCTGCTGTGGAGATCTAGGAAATTATCCCCCAATCAATTGAGGACACTCCTTCTTATAATGAACCATCTCACTGCATTAGAAACACCGACCCAACATATTCTCGGCATTTCAACCACGATTATTTCTAAACTGATTTGCACCCTGGCCCTAATGGCCTCTACCTCCTTGACCACCCCGGCCTGCTTGATGTTGTGGGGAACCCTGACCGTGCCTATTGTTATGGTTCCCCGAATTAAGCCCACCAGAACGTTTCCTCTTTGACAAGTCCACCTGTTCGGGATCCCTTTCTTTTTGCTTACTACCCAAAGATTGGGATGAGGGAAAAACTCCTCCTCCAATCCCAGTAACTCCAGGCCTTCCCAATTGCCCTACTAGCATGGATTTCTTGCCACTTTGCACAAATAATCTATGCTCTTGGCAATGAGGTAATGCAATATTCATTACCTCACCAAAAGTTTACAATGCCGGATTACCTAGCAAGTGTTGCCGAATTCTCCAGTTCAACCCTCTCATAAACTTCAAAACTTTCCTTTCCTCGAGAGTCACTTTATTCGGCACAAAACTTGCCAACTGGGTGAACTCCTCTTCATATTAAGCCATGGATCTCTCTCCTTGCACAATGTCTTGCAGCCTCCTTCTCATCTCCCCTTATATTGTGGGAGGAAAGTATTTTTGATCAAACAAGACCCAGAATTCAGAAATTGACATCGTATCTCTCTGTTCTGGTGTAGTTATAGACTCCCACAAATGTAATGCAGATCCAACAAGTTTAAAAGTAGCAAGGACTTGCTTCATTTCCTCACCACATTCCACCATACGTAGATGGTGTTGTATATCTTGCTTCCACTGATTCGATTTTATGACATCCGAGCCTCCATCAAATTCCAGAGGCTGACCCTTTAGAAAATATTCCCTAGCTCTCTCCCACGGAGAAGGTCCCATCGGAGCATGAGCATCTGGCGCTCGCTGTTGAGCCTGTGGCATTTGTTGGGCCACTCTTGTCATAGCCGCATTAACCGCTTACGCCACTATGTTCGCTACATCTGCAGCATTAATTGTTCCTTGTGGCGGTGGTGGAGGACAAATATCCTCTTCTACAACCCTATTACGTCTCGCTGGGTGACCTCTCTTAGGAGGCATCTGAGATGGAGAAACAATAGAGTTAGAATACTATCGAAAACAATCTATTTTGCAGAAGATCGTAAATATGAGCAACAAACCAGTCCTAACATTAGGATCTATACCAAAGAATGCTAGGGTAGAACGTGACAAGACCACATAGATCCTAAAGACTCTAGAACCTGATGCGCTGATACCATCTGTGACAACCCTCATTCCAAAATAAGGGGTGGCCAGCCCGATACCTCAACATAACGGAGTCATGGATGGAGATCATTCTCAGCATCATAACAATAAAATAGATATATGGGAAAACCACCCAATATATCAGAAAATAGGTTGTCAAAAAAATTTTAGTTTAAGTAAAAGTTAAGAAAATAAATCAAACAACCCAATCCGATAAGAAAGTGGAATTCCAAAAGAACTCATATCAATACTAAAACAACCATGCAATAAGAGGAACGAATAATCTGTCGGTCTACAGTTACATTCAATGTATTACAAAAGTCAATAATTTACATAATACATTCATTAACAAGTACAAAAGTTGGGCCACAGGCCCGAGTGAAGGACCCGATCATATCTAGAACTTAGAAAAAGAAAGCGTCTAGAAAGCATCCTGTAATAATCCGCAAAATCATGCAGCTCGTCAAAAGCATAGGAATAGGAATATCACAATGGGCGCCCTTGCGGAGGAGCACCCGAGCGGATACAATAACATGCACAACATAGAAAATGAATGGGTCGGGGCCCCGTTTATATATGATTCTCAGTTGAATAAGAAGAATGATAGATATGGAAAGTTAATCATGAATGATGTAAATGAGAATCTAACAACCTAATCACCAAATATAATAATGCATGTTAAAGGTTTCTAATAGTTATTAATTATGCAAGAGAATAAAATTAAATCTCATTACTCCTCATATCTTTTCGTTTTCCATTCCTTAGAAGGAATATAACTGCCATCATCTCTTTCCGTTTTCCATTCCTTAGCAGGAAAATAATTACCATCATATTTTCATATGGCAATTTACATAAATCAAGTCCCACTTGATTTTAGAAAGGTTATATTCTTATACATATAACGATTATAAGACCACCCCTCCGAGTTTTCCCACTGGGCGCGCCCTAAATGACTATCATCTTCCAGGGCCTATCTATACAAGACAACCTGGGCACCTAACGCACGTCGAGAAATGGCCATATACCTGCGAGTGAGTCATAACCACACCTGAAATTACCTCACCAGCGCAGAAAAACATATACAAATCCCGCATATGGACGAGGACTATAGTCTCCCTACATTCGCTAGTCAGGGGACATCACCTCATGCGCGAGATTCCTTTATGTTAGCATTTAGAGAGGTGTGTTTAAGTAAATTAACATTTACCCAATTAGTCTCATTATCATTTTCATTAATCACATGTATGTTTCATTTTATTTGAAACCATAATCCTTGAATATTCTTCATATTGTAAGTCCCGAATTATTTTCCAAACAATTCCCTAAAATCTCATAAGTCCCAAGGTTTTATACACCTACATGGGGCTTCTAAAACCTCCATATATGGGCTTAGAACTCTAATTTCCAAATAATTTACCAAATCAGAAGTGATGCCTAAACATCACTTTAAGTACCCATGAATTAACCCCAAGTGATCCTATTCAACTATAGGGTAACGACCAAACTCAACTAAAACTCTAGGATCCTATGTTTACTTCATACAAGAAGATTCCTAGGTACTAATCCTAGGGGAAAGGGTCAAAATTCAAAAAGAAAAACAAAGGGAAAAATATAGGCTTTCCAAATTGATTCGGACTAGCCGAATCGATTCGGTCAGGAAAAATGAGTTTTTGCATAATTTTCGAATCAATTCGGACCATCCGAATCGATTCGGTCAACCCAGACCTGGAAATTGTTTCAAGGCGAATCGATTCGGCCAGGCCGAATCGATTCGATTTTGCAGAAATGCCAAGTTTTGACTATGGAGTCTTGGACTCCAAATTTTACCCAACTTCAACCAACTCAAGTCCCTATCATTTATTGCTACCATCAGATCATAAATACATCAAACAACCAAAATTTACACCAATATCAAATCAATTTATCCTCCCAAGGATCAAAGCCCATAAAATCCATAAAAAAACCTAACTTTCTTAAACCATAATTAACCACAACTATCAACACTTATTATTCAACTTAAATCATATAATAGCAAGTAGAAAACTTGCCTCAAGATTGTAAATTCAGATTTTAATGAAGTTGTATGCAATAACAATCACCAAAGCCTCAATCTCTTACTTTCTCCACAAGTTCTCTTCCTCTCTTTCTTCTCTAGGTTTAGGAATATAATTAGGGGAATAGTGACTTAATCAAGACATAAATTGTGTCTTAGGTCCAATATTCCAGCTTTAAGGGATTAATACCGCGATAAAACAATACGTAACTACTAATTTAAGCTACAACCAGTCAAAAGTGCCCGGAACCTCAAAATACAATATGGCACATAATTTGACTATCTCTTACCTCCCGGAACTAACTACGCCCTCCAAATTGCCATTTTGAAATTTTGTCATTCATTTTAGGTTCCGGTTTCATTTTAAGTCAAAATGTCATTTTAAATCTTATGACATAATAAAACACAACATGGCAATATTCACCTATTCTTACGGTAAATATGCAACATCATAGTAAATATTAACTTTTCTTCCTTAAATTAATACCTACTCCACATGCCAACATTTTATATCTAATTACCGTACCTGGCAAATAAATATAAAATAGGATCTCAAAAGCAAGGGTTGTTACAGATAGTTGGGATTTAATTATGTTAATGCTTTGTGGTTGCAAATTAAGCATGTGATAGTGAATAGAGTGAAGAAAAAAAAGTGTAGTGAAAAAGAAAAGAAAAAATCAAAAAATAAAAGAAAACAAAAGAAATAAGAAAAAGAAAAGAAAAGAAATAGAAAGTTTGTATATGGTGTATATAGTGTTCAATAACCCTTGTCGCTCTCCAATTTCATATTTAATTCTTGTATGGAAATCATTTTTCCAATTTTGAAATTGCCCACAGTTTCCATTATCCCAAGTTTTTCGTCCTCGAACACTTTGAATCCCTGCATATTTTGTTCATTTCATAACCCGATCCTAGCCTACATTACAACCCTATCAAGTTCAATGTCATCTTAGGGTAAATTTCATTTAAAAGTTGAAATAGTTTTGATAATCTGTAAAAATACATTTTGCCTCCTTTAATGTGCGGTATCTTTCATTGAGATTACATGTTTTTATTCCCTATATAGCGTTATTCATTAGTGACATATGCGCGGCCTAGTTTCTATTTACATTTATTCTTTATGCCCGCATGTCTCGTGTATCACATCCATTTTCATAGTGATTTCATTTGTTGAGCGTAATGCCCGGCGATGATTGATTATATGCATGCTTTTATGTTTATCCTGTTTATTTAAGTTTTTTCCAAATCATACTTTGCATGTGCTCGATCCCCTACCACGTTTAAGGTTTCAATTCAATGAAGTTCGTTTTATAATGTTAATAACAATGGACTTTTATTTGAATTCGTTCGATATGATAATAACATGTTTGAAATATTTTTCATGTTGTTGAGTTTGTCGCATGTTGACTGGGCATATTTTCAGGAAATTATTTGATGTATGTGGGTTTCATTCCTAAAAATCCTCACGAGATGACACTCGTCCACTAGGGTAACCTAGGGGTTTAACGACTTATTGCATACACTAAATGCAATCGTTCACCCGTGAAAGTGGCTTTTATATCTTTTGGACATGTCTCCTTTTTTGTTTTTTACTTGTTGTTGTTCTTTCTTCGTACTTCATTGCTAGTGGCTAGCAGTGTGTAAGTTAGGGGGTGTGATTCGGCACAAATATTGTACTTTTCATCCCTTATGCTTATGCATTTTAGCCCCCTTGGGTACCTTAATTCCTATGTTTATACTCGTTAACAAGAAAAGTTTTGTTTTATATGTAACATGCTATATGAGGTATAATTGAGCTTTTGTAGGTATTTTGGTGCTTAGTGTTAAGTTCGGTAGATTTTCAAAAAAGTTTCATTGAAGATTGCAGTTTCAGGGGCATTTTAGTAATTTAAGCAATCGGGTTTTAATCCCGAACTCTTCACAGAAGTTGAATTCTTTTGATTTCTCTTCGCGTGGCCACCGAAAATGCATGAATCCGAGTTGTATCAAAGGAGTTATGACATTTTTAGGATGGTTTTGACTTCAAAAGCATAATCAAGGGAACATTCAATGGTATTTTAGTCAGTTATAATTTGTTTTTTTAGCCTAATGTCCCTTGAATGTTGTATCCCTCTGATTTATCTTCGCGTAGTCTCTGACCGTGCCTAATTATGAGCTATAACGAAGTAATTACGGCATTTCCCGTAAAGTTGGACAAATCTGCAGCAACTAAACCTCTAGGGTGTGAATTGATTCGCTAAAGTGTCAATCGATTCGATTTGGCACCAGATCCTACTGCTTTATTTCCCTTATTTCCGAATCGATTCGGTTTCTACTGAATCGATTCAGTCCTGCAGATTCAATTTTCTTTTAATTGCAATTATGCCATTAGGTTTTCGTATAAATACAACTTTCTCTCATTTCGAGAAAAATATCTATCATTTGTTTTAGGTTTAGGGTTTCGTTAGTGGGAGCTAATACCTTCTCCCATTTTGGGTGTTTTGCCCCTTGGTTTGTAAGTTACATTTGATTTCTTTCTCTTCCTTAATATAATTGTCTTGTTTTTAGTTTATTTCTATTGTTGTCATTTAATTTCCTTGCCTAGATTAAATTTTACTTAATTTATTTATTGATTTCTTGGTGTTAAATTAGTTTTATTTATGTCGTGCCCTTAGATAAATAGGTTCGGAGTTGTTTTCTGCCATTAACGGGCCTCGAGCTCCGAAAGTTGATTTTTGGGTAAAATTGCGTTTAATTGAAACCTCGCGTATCAAAAGCGGATTGTTGTGCATTTAACTTTCTTTGTCACGCAATGTTAGTATTGTAGCAAAAATCTGAATTTAATCCGCGTGTGAACATTTTTGAATAAATGTTTTATCAAGCAACTTTGGGTTAAATTCCTTCTTGCGTGATGTTTATGCTTAATTAAAATGCTCGGTTAAATAGCTTTCGAGCTTGAATTCTAATTTTTAGTAGTTCGACCCTTGTGGTGCGATTATGATCCCGATCCTCGCTTTACTTTTGCATAGTGTAACTTCTCATTTTCTTTATAACCCTTTATCACCTTTTACCCTTTTATTCCTGAAGTGATAAATCTAATATCAATCCATCCAACATTCCCAATGGATTTCTTATGATACCCGACTTACCGCTTTACTTGCCTCGCAAGGGTAGTAGTAGTTTAGGTTTTTTTGCATTGACGCGACAAACCAAAAACAACTACAGATCCCTTACATGAGCACACGGTTCCCGCCCGATCAATTATTCAACCAAAAAAAATATCCCTAAGACATACAATCTAATATCCACAAAAATCCTCAAATTGAAGTATCAAAATACATGTTTTTAAATCTTCAAAACTTCAACTCTCCAACGTTTCTTTGTCATCATCTGAATGATTTTCAATTTCTTCCTACACACATGAGATAAAAACAATACTCTGTGACGCATAAAAGTTTGAAATAAAATGATAAGCATAAATGATAAATTAATTAAGCACAAGCACACCATTAAATAAAAAAAATTCCCACTCCTCCATAATTCGTTTTCCCCCTTTTTATGATGTCCCAAATAGGCAAGGTAAGAAAATATAAACAATAAATACGGAGTGTGGCACAAATAAATAACTATCTCTTTTTGAATTTTTTCAATTTTTTTCTCACAAAAAATATACAACAAAAATATTACACCATGAATGTACACTAAAATAACCAAGTCGATGAAAGCGTAAGTGTAGGGGTGTTAACAAATTCGATAGGCAAATCAACTCGAACATTCAAAATCATATGTGCATGATCAATTTGGATACTCCTAACGAATGAACTCAAAATTGTCCTTAGGTGTAAAAATGTGAATTTATATGAAATTGACTCAATCTAATCAACACATCTATGTCTAAAATTATTTCCACACCAATAATGCCCAAAACTATTTAATGTTTTTTCGAGATTCTTCAAGGACATGCAAACTCGTTGATTTATTTCCACCCAAACTCCCTCATATATAATTATGCTTTTTCTTTATCTAATGAGGTACTAATATCTCTTTTAGATATTTCATATTGGCCCATTATTGGAAAATATTCTCTTTTAATGCATTATTTTTTTCTAAGGCTCCTTTCAATCAGTGGCTTTCACGATTAGATTATTATTCTCTCACAGCCCTTTCCAGTGGTCACTCAAAATTTTTTATTCCTAACAAATTCTTCATGGGCAATGGTTCTTACATGCATTACTTTTATTATTCTCATTTTATCACATTTGGTTAGTTTTATAGACAGGATTGAGATGAAAACACTTAAACCAACATGTGATAGACAAGTAAAAAAATTAAATAAATTCGTGCATGTGTGGATCAAAGGATAAAATAAGTCAAACAAGTAGAATGAAATCACTAATTACATCTCAATGACCCCAAACAGTATAAAGCAGATGGATGTCATGAAGTTGTGTCTCAAAACACTACTAAATAGTTACGTGGATAATGGAATGATGTGTTGACTTGGTCATCCTAAATGTCCATCCTTAAAAGGTGTAAGCAAACTACAAAAATCTTTGTGTTTTTCATTTTTCCTAAAAAATGAAAATATTTTTGTATTTTTCTCTTTTTTTTTAAAACCAAAAATCTTTTTATATTTTTTCAATTTAAGAAAAAAACGAAAATCTTTTTGGATTTTTTTTCTGAAATATGAAAATGGAAAAAAAATAATACAAGAATTATACATATGATATAATCTAGCAATAACGACCAATAATATGCATGTGACATACCATCCTATACGAGGCACACAAACCAACCCTCAGTCAACAGTGCAGATACCTAAAGAGTTCCTAGTACTCTCGAACATAGGTTCATCTAAAGGTTTCGTGAAGATATCGGCTAACTGGATATCGGTCGATACAAAACTTAAGGACACGACTTTTTCCTCTAGTAACTCTCAGATAAAGTTCTCGAGTAATCTAATGTGCTTTATGCATGAATGCTGGACTGGATTGATGGATATGTGTATCGCACTCATGTTATCACAAGAAATAGTCATGGTGTTTTGTGAAATCCCATTATCCTCCAGCATCTACTTCATCCACAAGAGTTGCGTACAAAAACTCCCGGTGTCTATGTACTTAGCCTCCATAGTGGACAAAGAGATGGAGTTTTTCTTTTTCTCAACTAAGAGACAAGAGAATAACCAACACATAAACACCCACTAGATGTGCTCCTATATTCATCTATATCCCCGACCCAATCAGCATCCGAATAGGCAGACAAACGGCTATTGGCATCAAAGGAATACCAAATACCGTATGAGAGAGTCCTACTAACGTATTTGATAATATGATTTAGCGTGTGTACGTGTGACTCTTTTGGGGAAGCCTAATATCGCGCACATACTCCAACGGTAAAGGCTATATCGGGATAATTGGCATTTAACTAGACAAGACTACCTATCATACTCCGATACAAGGTTTGATTTATGTTCTTACATGAAATGTCCTTGCGAAGATTAGTTGAGGTACTCATCAGGGTATGTGCATTTTTAGTGGACTCTAAACCAAAATTCTTCACAAGCTCTCTTGCATACTTGGATTGGGAGATAAATATCCCATCCTCTATCTAAAGAACAGGGAAGAACGTAAGCTCACCAACCATGCTCATCTCAAACTCACTCTTCATCCCACCCTCAATGTCCTGAGCATAATGAGAGAACGTGGATCCAAAGACTATGTCATCCACATAAACCTAGGCAAATAAAATTACACCTTTTCCTCTCCTAATAAGTAACGTCTTATCTACTCCACCTTTCTTGAATCCACGATGTAAGAGATAGGAAGTAATCCTCTCGTACTAAGCATGGTGTGATTGCTTCAAACCATATAGGGCTTTCCTTAGATAATAGACGTGTTTGAGTTCTTAGGGCCTTCAAAAGATTTCGATTGTTCCACATAAACCTCCTCCTGTAGAATGCATTCATAAAGCCACTCGTGACATCCTTCTGATATAACTTGAAGTGCAGATAACATACAATGGTGAGTAGTAAGAAAATGTCTCCTAAAAATCTACACCCTCAATCTGTGTATAGCCCTGAGCGACCAACCTAGACGTATTACATATAGTGGTAACATTCTCATCCATCTTATTCTTAAATACCCCCTTAGTACCAATTCAATTCTTCTCACTAGGTCGAGGGACAAGTCTCCAGACATGATTCTTTATAAATTGAAGGAACTCTTCCTGGATAGTGGATATCCAGTGTTCATCATTGAGTGCTTCTTTGACATTCTTGGGCTCAACTTTGGATGACGTATAGTAAAAATAGCTAACATTATTTTCAAACTGAGCACAAGTCTTGACACTAAAGGTAAGATCACCTAAAATGGCGAAAGGGTCATGACTCTTGTGAACCCAAGCAAGAGTGTCCCCTAAGTCAGGAGTAGGATCCCCCATGGGTGTGTGAGGGACAATGGGATCATCACATGGAAGTGCATCTTCTTCATATAATTGGTTAGGGACAACAAGTGCCGATGGTTCCCGTCTTGTACAATGATGTTTATTGACTCCATAACTTTCAAGTTGCTCAGGTTAAAGACCCGATATTCTCTACATGTCGATGAATATCCTAATATAATTCCCTCATCGTTTAGAAAGTAAAACTTTCCTAATTTGTCTTTATCCCTAAGTATGTAGTATTTACTCCCAATTATATGGATATATAAAAGGTTGGGATTCTTCCATGTCCACACTTCATATGACGTCCGAAGTGTGTATGGACAAAGATATACCCTATTCACCTATGACACGCAATAGACATCGCATCTGCTTAAAATCTCCTAGAAACTCCATGATCTAGAAGTATAGATCTAGTCATCTCTTGAATCATTCGATTATTTCTCTTAACAATCCCATTTTTCTGAGGAGTTTTCACTGCCAAAAATTCATGTTTAATTCTGAGACTGTAATAGTAAAGATCCACTTTTGCTTCTTTAAATTATGTTCCATTGTCACTGTGCATTTTGTTGATAGCAACACCGCGTTGATTTTGCAGGACTCGACACTTGGTCATAAAAAACTTTATAACATCATATTTCTCTCTCGAAAAACCTACTATGGAATAATGACAGAATTCATCTACCATTAAGAGGATATACCTCTTACCACCCAAACTCTTGGTGTGAGTAGGACCCATAAAATCCATGTGAATAAACTCGAGCACACGTGTACTGGTAATGGAATTAATCTTCCTATGGGGACTACGTGCTTATTTTCCTAGCCAACAGGGTCAATAAGCCATGGAAGTTGACTTTCCAAGTGACGTCAAGCCACGTACTAGGTCTTTCTTCACTAAATTCTCCAACTCTCTAAATTAACGTGACCTAGACGTTGACGCCACATATCCATAGAATAGATCGTGGCAATGTTGTTCACTAATGAGGACTTGGCCGTAAGAGACTTAAGAGCTACATGGACAATAAGGGCTTTCTCTTCATGCTTAGGCACCCAAGTAGTGGTGACTTTTTGTTTATCATTGTCATGGTTAGGTCTAGTCAGGATATTTAAAGTATCCATTGACGAAAGAGACATCCATTGGAACATTTCCATCAAACTATGAGAAGTGGAGATAGGACACTCAACCCTCTCTTTACGACCATCAAAATTGCTAACATGGTGCAATAGAGTATGTGACATCAAGTTCGACCCAAACTATAGCAAAACTCCCTAAGGTGGCCTTTTTCTTACAATAAGTACAAAAGTAAACAGTCTTAGGTCAACCTTAGTTTGCTATGCTTAGCCAAAATATTCTTTGGGATTTTAGTTCATGTCCATAAGGATCCACTATAAATTCAGGAACAAACTCCGGTGAAATATGAGGCATGGAAGCTCTATCAAAACCTATTCCTTACCTTTTAGCAAAAGCTTACGCGAGGCCATGGAGCATATTTCCCATCTTTCCAGATTTATCCTCAATCTTTACCTTGACCTCCCTGGCTCTTTGAAGATCATGAATGAGTTGGGATACAAGTTATTCAAGCTTATTTTGAGTCTCCACGGATGTAAGGAGCTCACTCGTAAGACTATCCCCTTGTTTGGTCAAGGCCAATTTCTCTTTCTCAAAACTACTCGCTCTATAAAATCTCTTTCTCTCTCTCTCTCTCCCTGTCTCTCTCTCTCGGACATGCTAACATAGGACTTTATCTCTCACATCTCTTAAATCTTTCTGTAATGCGATGATACTAAGAGATAACCCTTTATTTTTCTTTTTAGTTTCAAAGGACCCAGCATATAAATTGACATACGCAAGTTGTAGGTCATTCTCACTCTCACTTGTAGTATCCTCATGCTCACTCACATATCTTTCACTATCGAGGTGTCCTTGTGATATAACTTCCTCATCGTTATGATGTGCACTAGAATTAATCACATGAATAGCCATGAATGCGGTGAAGTTACATTCATGTGGTGATTTTTCTCCTGAATCCACTGACTCTATCTGGCTGCCGTCACTAAGGGTGGCGTTTAAAGAAACATTACCTTTTCCTTGATTATTTAATCTAGTTGCACATTCAAAGGATTTATGACCTCTTCATCACACTTGCATCACCACTCTTCCTCTTTCTTAGGGGTAACCATTTTATCTTTATCAAATTTCTTTCCAAATTTCTTTTTCCCCAAACCCTTTTTATCTTTAAAATTGCCATTATGTTTTGGTTTGATAAAATTCTTGAAATTTTCAACAAATAGGGCCAAATCGTCTAAATCAAAATAATATTCAAAATTTGATATTTCTTCCTCTATCCTATTAGACGACCTCTCTCTCTTTCTAGATTACTCCTCACTTTTCTATCATGGGCTTTAAGTGCTATCCTTTTTCTTTGGGTTTAATCATTTTAGAAAACATATCAATTTCATAAGTCTGGAGTTCTCCTAAAAGTTCTTCTAACCTAAGAGAGTCTAACATTCCAAATTAATTCAGCACATAGACTTTCGGGGTAAAACATGCGGGCAATGATCTTAAGATCTTTTTAACTTCTATTGTATCGGTTATTTTTTCATCAAGATTAAAGCTAGTATTAACTATATCTGACAGACGAGCATATAATTCATCAAAGCTCTCAAATTCAAGCATGGTAATTGTTTTAAATTGAGTAGTTAAATTTGCAATTATGAAGCCTTTACGACATTTGTTCCCGCATGGGTAAGTTGAAGAATATCTGTTGTCCATTTATTAAAATACCGCAAGTACACGGGCTATTATAGAATAGCAAGTGTAAGTACGGGTCGAACCCACAAAGATTTGTCATTTTTTTTATAATTGTGACTGTCCAACTAGACGAAATTGAGTTTGGAGATGAGATGTAATATCAAACTAAGCAACACAAACAACAATTAGGAGTACGAGAGATATAATCAAGGGAGCGTGAAAACTAGGACATTGGATCCATTTATCACATTGAACTAATATTACGTAATAATTTAAACTCATTAGTCTCGATATTTATACTAAATCGACTCTCATCGTATTTAATTCGAAGGATAACACGATTAAGTTTCCAATAAAATTTAACGTCTCTAAATTAAGACGGCTAAATCCCTATTCCCGTAAAAGTTCACTTTTAGATTTCAAAGTATAGCCTTTAAGCGTGGACTATCAAAACAATCAAGTGAAAGCATAATCCATCAAAAAGTACTCACACTTAAAAATAAAAATATGATTTTTCTTAAACAAAGCCGATGGTTTAAAACACAATCTCGTGTCGTTTTAAATGAATACAGAATTTTTAAGACCTTTAGCACATATCGGTAACAAAGACGAATTTAAATCACGCAGAATATTAACTAGACATGATAAATTTCACCTAGTCCTAGTAGAGAAATTGCGCTAGCATAATGAAAGACATCATAAAATCGCAAGAATGAATATGAATTTTTATTAATAAAACAACTTACAAATGATGTGTCTTACAATTGATGTTGACAGAATTCCTTCCATGAAGATACAATTCTTGGCCCTCAAATATAAATACAACTCTGAATATATAAGAGAACCAAAAAATATTTCCCAAATTCTCTCTATAATTGTTTCCTTGTTCTACACACGAAATAATGAGCCCCGAGGGTTCTATTTATAGGCTTAGGGTGAGGCTTTAGATTTTTGGTGGAACTCTTCAATTTCCACCTCTTTAATTTCCCCCCACTTGAAAAGTCTTATCTTTTCTTCCTCAACAAGCATGTCAAATTTCGTCCAATTCAGAGAATAAAAATTCCTGACTTTTTTACGATCTCACAAGTGTAAAAACAAGATTTTTCGAACGACCGTAAAATTCAGCTTTTTCACGCCTTTTTCAAGTTGATCATCAATTTGCACCAAATTCCATCATTACCTGCAAAAATTTCACTACGCAACTTTTTTCACAAATTAGCACAAGAATATTATAAAATTATTGAAACACCCATTTTTTACTTGGAATTGCCATTTTAACTATGAATTCAATCATTCTTGCATTTTTTCCCTTGTTAATAAAATGATCCTAAGAACATATTAAATAAAACAAAATGGAACTAACAAGGTATAAATTTGGGTATAAAATATACAAATTAATGCACTCATCAAATACCCCCAAACCTAAACTTTGCTAGTCCTCGAGCAAAACTAAAATTTTAAAATCTAACTCACTTTCATAGGAATCATGATTTCACTTAGCATGTTCAACAATCCGTTAAACCCCTAGGTTACCCTAGTGGACGAGTTTTGTCTCGTGAGGGTTTGCAGTTAATATACCTACAAAATTCAAAAACTTGACTCAGTACAAAAGACACAAAAGTAATATAAGCAAGTTTGAATGCAAACTTCATAAATATAGCATACCTTCATTTTTCAATCTCAACTTATTGTGTGTGTGTGTGCATGGTCAATATAACCGTCCATTTCAAAATATCTGATCGTTACATTTCATATTCGAAAGTTCGTTTTGATTTCAAAATCTCACGGGATGCTCTCACAATTGAACACTCGGAAATGGGTAATTTTCTCTTGGTATATGTGAATAAAAGAGTAAATTTAGATGAACAAATTTCACATATACAAAGTCAAAAATGAATTTTTTTAATGGATGAATATGATCTCATGAATGGAAAATCGAATACCTGTTGAAAACATTGAATCACACCATAGATCCTATTCATCTTCTCTCCACACTATAACTAACTTCACTTGAGATTGATTAGGACTTTCTTTGGTTGTATTGTAGGCTCGGATTTTGACTAGAAAGAATGGTTATTTGGAGTTAAAAACTTCTAAGAATATAGATGTTTTTCGGTATTTTGACTTTAAGGCACTTTTTCTTCCAACCTCCATTTTTATTTTCTTTCCTTTTTCTTTTCAACTCACTTTTTTTTTCATCTTTTTTTTTCTTTCTTCCTTTCACACATTATTCTTTCGCAATTTTGTTTTCTTTCTTTTTGGCCTTTTTCCAAACCGTAATTTTACCCTAGTATTCTAAAAAAATAGGATTGGTTTCTTTTTATGGGCTTTATACTCCTAGTTGGAGTTGATTAGGATAATGGGTTTTCAACAACAAGGATTAGTTTCTTTTTTTGGCTCAAATGGGCTTGCAGTGGAATAATTTAAAAAGGTTGGAGTTTAGGCTTACTTTTGGGCTTTCAAACGATGGCCTAATCTCATTTCTCAAGTATCATTAAGTTAATTTGTGTCTCAAGACGACTTACTAAGACTTCTAGTGCTTCAGATTCACATTTTGACCTTTTGTTTTCAGTAATCGAACAAAACAAAGAATTTGAGATCATGAACGAATTTATCACTGAAGGAAAGTTTGAGTTATGTTAACTCGGATTGATTTAAATCTCTCGAAAATGATTAATGGCACAATATCTCAACAGGCTAAAATCTTCACATTTATTCGTTAAGCATATTAACTTTCTCCTCAATATCCATTTTCGGTGATATTATATGGCTAATATGTAAAAAATTTCATAAGTTGAGAGATCCATGAATTAATTCTATATTAAGAAATTGTTTCAAAACTCAATTATATTGAAAATCTTTTCGGATTTTTGAATTTTTTCTGATTTTTTTTTCAAATTTCAAAAATATCATCCTTACCTCCAAACCTAAATTTTACATTGTCCTCAATGTATGCTCAAATAAAAATATGGACAAATAAAATAAAGTAAAGAAACAAAATGATGATACATGTTAACTAAAAAAATAACAAAAAATAAATAAAAGAAATACACAAATAATATACAAACGCATGACAATTACCATCATCACGATAAATTAATAATCTAAAGAGTTGTGGGTCATTCCAATTAAAAAACATTATAGCACTTAGTGCCAAAACGTCATAAATTTGAGAGCATGACCGCACAACACAATTTTCAATCTTAAATCTATGGTTATAATGGTGCGCACCGACATCATCAATAGTAAACAAATTTGAATCGCACGAATCATATGCCGATGCATCACATGGAGGTAATAAATTGCATTAAGAATCCAAATATATACTATCCCTTTATTGAAAATAGTTACGTAAATTGGGGATGCATACTCCCCTCCTAAATGTGATACTTTATGAAAAGCGCGAGAAAAAAAGGTATCACGGGGTGATATGCTTTCTTCATAAAAAATGGGAGGATCGTCATAAATACTTGACGTGTCACTAAAATCGGATGACGAATCCTCAAATAAATTCTCCCACATATAAAAAGAATTAGTATTTTTCTCAATTAAATTAGGAGAAAAATCTCGACAGAAATCAACATTCAAATCATCACAAGTATTACATATGTTAAGATTGTCAATTTTTTCCTCCTCATCAAATTGGTTGTCCCCATTTAATTCATGATTATTTTTTGAAATAACACAATTATATCGTTTGTTTACCTCTTCCCAATCGATACACTTTGGTTGACAAATAGTAATTATAGGGGTTGGATTCTCATCCATACCTTATTTAATTTTTAAGTTGACCACTGACCCATCTGAGTTAAATTGAAATACGTAGTCATCTAAATTTTCAGTATTTTGTAAAAACATGTCCACATGATCAATTGAGGAATATGAAAAAGATGACGGGATAATAATATGAGGATCACCCATTGAAATTTACAACTCAAGATTTTTTTAGAGTTTTTTTTAGAAACTTTCACAAACAAAAATGCAAAAAGTAAAAAAAAAAAACTAGTCCGAAAGTCGCAACTTTTAAAAAAAAAAATCAAACAAATCCCCGGCAACGGCGACAAAAACTTGTTGTCAATTTATTAAAATACCGCAAGTGCACGGGCTATTATAAATGTAACAACCCGCCCTTTTGAGGACCGTTAAATTCCGTAATTGGATATAAATTGGCAATTTGGAGAATTTCTCGAAATAGTAAATTTTGAGATATTCGAGGATTGAATGATTTTTGATGGATGTCGTGATTATTTCTGGGACTATATAGGTCGAAATATTTTAATTATATGTAGCTGTGGAGTATAGCGACAATAGAGGTAAGATTTGATGAGAAAACCCGCATTTACTTTTATGGGTAAGAATAGTGATTTGCGGTCAAGTACCTCGAATCGGAATTTTGACTATGCCATGAGTCTCGAAATGTCCGAGATAGTCGGAAAAGAGTGTCCGATTGTCGAAATTGAGTTTTGGGTAATTTTAGAGGTAAAAGTAACTCGTAATTGGGTAAACGTGTCGTTTTTGGGTTTTAAGGGGTATAACCCTTTTCATTTCTTTATAAAGAGAGGGAGAGGGAGAAAAAGAGAAAGGAAAGAAAGAAAAGAGAGAGAAGAGAGAGAGGAAGGAGAAAGAGGAGGAGAAAATGGAGATTCTGGCCAAAATCCGCCGGATTCGACTCGAGGATGTCGGATTGTATCCACCAGGCAAGTGTTTACTTGCTTTATTTATTTTTAAGCATAAATATCTCATATCATTGTTAGTATAACAAACCCTAATGATTTTGGGTTGGGTATTCGTGGATAAAAATGGGTTTTGGGGAGTTAAAATGAATAAACTCCTAAAATTTGATAATTGGAGAAATTTAGAAATTAACCGAAAATATTGGGTGATTTCGGGTTCTAGGATGTTTAGAACCCGTATTATAAGTGTATTTGTTGTTGGTAGAAGTTGTAGGTCGTTGTGAGAGGAGATGGAAGCTTGGGGGAAGCTTCCATGGCCGAAACAGCTTCTCGGAGAAGAAGCTGCCCGACATGATCGATCGATCGATCGACGGATAAGGGTCGATCGATCGACCCCTGCTGAAAATAGGCAATTTTCTTAGGGTGAATTGGATGAGGTGAATTCCAGTTCTAATTGATTCGGGGTCATTTATGTGATAACATAAGGAGTTTATTAGGACTATATGGTCCACGAATTAAAAGAAATTAAGAGGGTAAAGTAAGGGTTTTAAATGTATAACCCTTAATCGATATTTTTGAGGAAAATAGAATTTAATGGTTTAGGGTTCCTAAATTATGTTGGGGACTTTAAGTGATTAATTGGACTAGAGGTGTTCCTTGAGTTCATGGAAATGAACTCCATGACCCACTAAATTCAAGGTTTGGGAAAGATAAATCCCTAAGTTATGGTTTTGGGCTTTTAGGCCTATATGATTTATGAGTACATGAAAATATAGAAATATTAATATTGGTTGTGTGAATCCTATGAGAGGATTATGATGAAATTTGGGAAAATAGGTATATATTCACTAAATGTAAGATGGTATGATTGGAGATATCCAATAAATCCTTAAGAGAGGCTTAAGGTAATTATTAATATTTTGGGTTTAGTATCATGCTTATATAAATGCATGATTATGATTCCTTGAGGGAATCTTTGGGATTATTGGTCATCGCTAGATGCTAAAGGCCATTATGGACGTTTATATATTCTAGGAGGAATATATGGTATATGTATGTACTACGTAATTAAAGTATATATATATATATATATATGATATGATGGTAATGATTTTTGAAAATAGAAAAATGAATATTTTCAAAAATGGAAAGACAAGTGATTTTCATAATTGATAAAAATGTGGATTACACACCTCCCTAAATCGCTATCATAAGGGAAGTTGCGCGCATTGTGGTGAAGCCCCCTGGCTATTGAAAAGGGTGGATATAGTCCCTAGGCCATATGGGCGATTATATATTTTTACTGCGCTAGTTAGGAGATTTTGGGTGTGGTCTTAACTATCCGGCAGGCATATGGCCGCTTCCCGACGTTGGTAGGTTCCCAGTTTGTCTTGTATAGATAGGCCCTGGAAGATGAAAGCCATTTAGGGGCGCGTCCAGTGGGGAAACCCGGAGGGGCGGTCTTAGATTTATTAAAGCAATTCATGATAATGAATTGGCTTTATATTTATATTTCCTGAGTATAAAAAGGGAAATGGGATAAAGGTTTGGCTTCGGTAACACTCCCAGATGGAAGAAGGAATGTGGAAGCATGATAGGATCAAAGCATTTTCATGATAATGAAAATGTCTTTGAATACATTTCCTGAGTATAAAAAGGGAAATGGGATGATATAAAACGAAAAAGCATTTTTATGATAATAAAATTGGCTTTTTAAAAAGTATATGATATGGTAAAGCAATTCATGCTAATGAATTGGCTTTTAAATACATTTCCTGGATATGAGAAGGGAAATTGAAGGTTTTGATATGAGTATAGTATACACCTCAGTCCGGGAGGTAGATCTGGATGTGTAGTATATATGTATGTGTAGTATATGTGTAGATCTGGATCTGGATGTGGAGATCTGGATGTGTAGTATATGTGTAGTATATACGTCTGGTAGAGATCCATTAGGCCCGTAGCACACACAAATGTATAAATACATACATATAGATGATCATTATGTAAACCTCATTTTGGGAGATATTATCCAGACGTATATTGTAGATGTATATATGTATGTATTTATACATTTGTGTGTGCTACGGGCCTAATGGATCTCTACCATTAACCCTGCCAAGTAGTAGTGTATCGGGGGGGGGGTTCCTTGTTTAGATTTCGCTTTGCAAGACACCCCACGCACGAACTTAGTGCAGTGTTGAGAATGGAGGGAAGTTTAACCCTTAGCACTTGGACTATATAGGGTAGATAGTAGATGGGTGATTATACTAGTTAGGCGGGATAGCTTGACTAGGGTATGTCACTAGGGTGCATTAGGTGTGCACTATTAGAGGAGAGGTGAGGGGTATATCATGGGAGTGCGATACCAAATTTAAATATGAGATAAAACTTTTTTCAAAATAATAAGGCATTTATGCACTTGCTAAATATTTCAAAACTCGGGCTCTGACCCGTTTATCTACTTTCCCTTTCTTCCTATATTATATATATATAGGTGTCCAGACACAAGGATGCTTGGATGGCACTTCTTTCGAGTCAGACGTCAGCTGCAGCAGCTATGGATGTGTGCAAGTTTTTGATAGCCGCTTCCATCCTTGTACTCTAGATAGGAGGTACTGTATAAATATTCGGACCAATGGTCCAACTGTTTTTATTTATTCTTTGCACGTTATTAGATATGGTTGTATAATTTGAACCGAGTGTTCAGTTATTTTAATTTATTTCGTTTTCATTTCAGTTCATTTACGCGTTAACTTGTGGATGTTTTATTTTAATGGTTTAAAAAGAGTAGTTAGGTAAAAATTTTAACGCTCTCCTAATAGGATATTATTAATTAAATGGACTTTCGACAGTGATGCTAAGAATTATCCATAAGTAACTCCTGTTTTAATTAGATATAGGAGTGATCGCCCGGTATCCCATTAGGCGGGTTGTTACAGATGGTATCAGAGCATCAGGTTCTAGTGTCCTTAGGAATCTGTGCAGACGTACTATGCTTTCAGCGTTGCTCTCGATTTGTTACAGAGCCTCAGGATTAGGATTGTTTATCTCTCTTGTGAGATTTCGTTCTCCTGTCACAGTAGAAGATTACAGTAATCTTTTACGCGCTCATTTGAGATTCGTGTGCGAGTCTTGGATGGAAGTAAGAGGTGAGGCTTAGCGGGAGCAGCTGGTAGAAGTCGGGGGATTAGGACCACCGTAGAGGTCACTCACCTTACGGAAATTATTAGGGATCGTTGCAACGACTACTAAAGTATAGTAGTTATGAGCATCCAAATACTGCTATGATGGAAAGTGGTACTCAAGTTGAACTACCCTGTGAAGATAAGGGTTCGAAAAGAGTCTTGGATAAGGACCATACGTTAAAGTTGGGGTTGTGCAATGTGAGCGTGGCACTACCTAGTGGACGTAGAAGGCTCGGGAGCTTTAACTTAGAGAAGGGTGTGGAAATACCAGGATGTGAAAATTTAAGGAAGATTTTCACTTGTAGGGAGAATGTGGGTGCATTCATGTGCCCCATTGGGGACATCCACGTAGGGAGATTTGTTGGAACTGGTAGTGTACTTTCCTTTTAACGAAGATTTTAAGAGGATTAGTAAGGTGAAGTGCGGAGCCACAACAGTTAGTCCTTTCCCGGTAGGAATAAAGGACAAGGTTAGGGTGCCCAGATGGGGCCTAGAGTAAGAAATTCTAGTAAGAGGTGTTGCTAGATGAAGTTGTGGTGTTTGTTGGATTTAGACTTGTGTGTGTAAATTGGGTTGTGTCGGTGTCGATAACATAATAATGTAGGCCTATGTGTTTTTCTGCGATAGCGGAATTTTGTTTTCCTTCACTCATCATAGAGGCGGGTGTTTATATTTTGTATATATACGTATAATGTATTTGGTTGATCGGAGCGATAGTAGTCTAATGATGGCAAGACTATCGTGTCCGCCGTTCCTGGAGGGAACATAATGTGGTTGCGGTGTCTCACCTGGATACAGGTTGAGTACACCTTTATTATTATGGATTGATGGAACCTCGATGAGAAGAGGCTTCATTATTTTGATGTGAATGTGTGGCAACCTTATAGATATAATTTAAGTCCCACAGGATTAGTATTGGGCTGTAAGATTAAGCTCAGTGCTGGTTTACGCAAGTACTTAGAATTAGTGCAAGCGCTGGGTGGTGTGACTCTTAGTTGGAGATAGGATTTCAGACCATCTTTTATTAATAAGGGATAGGATTATCCCGGTTGCATGTCTGAAATAACGGAACTCCGTGACCGACGAAGTCAAGTGTTAATGTGTGGAGGGGTTCCTTGTTTGGATTTCGCTTTGCGAGACGCTCCACACATGACTCTTAACGACGTTGGGAGTGGAGAGCTGTTATAGGATGCAAGGATGTGGGTTAGTCTTATAGTGTGGATGAACCACTATAGACTCTGAGCCCTATGATGATGGTGTGTTTATGGAAATATTGTTCTATGGAAAAGCACTAAAGTGGTCATCTCGCCACAAGTGGGTGGGTAGAGTAGGACTTAGAACAATTGATTTGAAGATTTTGGCCAGGCCTTAATGAAAAGGCAAACTTTGATGGAATATGTGTTGGGTATGATGTAAGTAGTGTTCCTACAGAGAGTAGGAACTTCGATTATCTAGGTTTCCTTTCGTATGGGCGGAAGGATATGATAGTAGGAATGGGTTCGTAGATTAGTGTAGGCAGGATTTAGGACGTCCCGCTGGTGTGCCTTGGGCCATTACATCTTGATGACCGACGACGCGAGGGAGTAGTGTAACGGGAGGGTTACTTGTTTGGATTTCGCCTTGGCGAGAAGTCCCACGCATGAAATCGAACAAATGTTTGAAGTTGAGAGAGGCCTTGACCACTAGGGACATATTTAGGATACTCGTTTCGCTTAAGTAGGGTAACGCTTAGACCGTAGCATAAGTAGGATGTAGTTTCGATAGAGTTAGTGGCACTGAGATCTAGGGAATTGAATTTCACGGGTCGGGAGGACCCATAGATGAGTATTACACCGAGGAAAGAAGATCCTTATTAGGAGAGAGTGTTACGTGTCAGACGTTCGCTATGGATGTGCACAAGTTAGAAAGGTGTATGGGCACCTTGGTAAGATGGTTTTATATACCGGCTGAAATAGAATGGGCGTAGTATATAAGGTTGAAATTCATGCCGATAGGCATTATAGATGATGGGTATTATGTGACGTATTAGAGTCACTTTACGATCATGGTAGTCGTGTAGCATATGGTTGAGAACCATCGCGTTAGTATCCTTCCCTTGAGGTTTTAGGATTCGTAGTGATCCTAGTTGGATGGTGTAGGTTATATCTGAATTTCGAGGATGAAATTCCATTGTAAGGGGGGGGGGGGGGGGAGTATGTAACAACCCGCCCTTTTGGGGACCGTTAAATTCTGTAATTGGATATAAATTGGCAATTTGGAGAATTTCGATTTTCGAGGATTGAATGATTTTTTATGGATGTCGTGATTATTTTTGGGACTATATAGGTCGAATTATTTTAATTATATGTAGCCGTGGAGTATAACGAAAATAGAGGTAAGATTTGATGAGAAAACCCGCAGTTACTTTTATGGGTTAGAATAGTGATTTGCGGTCAAGTGCCTCAGATTGGAATTTCGACTGCGCCATGAGTCTCGAAATGTTCGAGATAGTCGGAAAAGAGTGTTCGATTGTCGAAATTGAGTTTCGGGTAATTTTAGAGGTAAAAGTAACTCATAATTGGGTAAACGAGTCATTTTTTGGTTTTAAGGGGTATAACCCTTTTTCTTTCTTTATAAAGAGAGGGAGAGGGAGAAAAAGAGAAAGGAAAGAAAGAAAAGAGAGATAAGAGAGAGAGGAAGGAGAAAGAGGTGGAGAAAATGGAGATTCGGGCTAAACTCCGCCGGATTCGACTCGAGGACATCCGATTGTATCCACCAGGCAAGTGTTTAGTTGCTTTATTTATTTTTAATCATAAATATCTCATATCATTGTTGGTATAACAAACCCTAATGATTTTGGGTTGGGTATTCGTGGATAAAAACGGGTTTTGGGGAGTTAAAACGAATAAACCCCTAAAATTTGATAATTGGAGAAATTTAGAAATTAACCAAAAATATTGGGTGATTCCGGGTTCTAGGATGTTTAGAACCTGTATTATAAGTGTATTTATTGTTGGTAGAAGTTGTAGGCCATTGGGAGAGGAGATGGAAGCTTGGGGGAAGGTTCCATGGCCGAAATAGCTTCTCGGAGAAGAAATTGCCCGACATGATCGATCAATCGATCATATGGGCTTGATCGATCGATCGACAGCCAAGGGTCGATCGATCGACCCCTGCTGAAAATAGGCAATTTTCTTAGGGTGAATTGGATGAGGTGAATTCCAATTCTAATTGATTCGGGGTCATTTATGTGATAACATAAGGAGTTTATTAGGACTATATGGTCCACGAATTAAAAGAAATTAAGATGGTAAAGTAAGGGTTTTAAATGTATAACCCTTAATCGATATTTTCGAGGAAAATAGAATTTAATGGTTTAGGGTACCTAAATTATGTTGGGGACTTTAAGTGATTAATTGGACTAGTGGTGGTCCTTGAGTTCATGGAAATGAACTCCATGACCGACTAAATTCAAGGTTTGGGAAAGATAAATCCCTAAGTTATGGTTTTGGACTTTTATTTATATACAATTTATGAGTATAGGAAAATATAGAAATATTAATATTGGTTGAGTGAATCCTATTAGAGGATTATGATGAAATTTGGGAAAATAGGTATATATTCACTAAATGTAAGATGGTATAATTGGAGATATCCAATAAATCCTTAAGTGAGGATTAAGGTAATTATTAATATTTTGGGTTTAGTATCATGCTTATATAAATGCATGATTATGATTCCTTGAGAGAATCTTTGGGATTATTGGTCATCGCTAGATGCTATAGGACATTATGGCCGTTTATATATTCTAGGTGGAATATATGGTATATGTATATACTACGTAATTAAAGTATATATATATGATATGATGGTAATGATTTTTAAAAATATAAAAATGAATATTTTCAAAAATGGAAAGAGAAATGATTTTCATAATTGATAAAAATGTGGATTACACACCTCCCTAAATCGCTATCATAAGGGAAGTTGAGCACATTGTGGTGAAGCCCCCTGGCTATTGAGCAGGGTGGATATAGTCCCTAGGCCATATGGGCGATTATATATTTTTACTGCGCTGGTTAGGAGATTCTGGGTGTGGTCTTAACTATCCGGCAGGCATATGGACGCTTCCCGACGTTGGTAGGTTCCCAGGTTGTCTTGTATAGATAGGGCCTGGAAGAAGATAGCCATTTAGGGGCGCGTCCAGTGGGGAAACCCGAAGGGACGGTCTTAGATTTATTAAATCAATTCATGATAATGAATTGACTTTATATTTACATTTCCTGAGTATAAAAGGGGAAATGGGATAAAGGTTTGGCTTCGGTAACACTCCCAGATGGAAGAAGGGATGTGGAAGCATGATATGATCAAAGAATTTTCATGATAATGAAAATGGCTTTGAATTCATTTCCTGAGTATAAAAAGGGAAATGGGATGATATAAAACGGAAAAGCATTTTTATGATAATAAAATTGGCTTTTTAAAAAGTATATGATATGGTAAAGCAATTCATGCTAATGAATTGGCTTTTAAATACATTTCCTGGATATGAGAAGGGAAATGGAAGGTTTTGATATGAGTATAGTATACACCTCAGTCCGGGAGGCAGATCCGGATGTGTAGTATATAGATGATCATTATGTAAACCTCATTCCGGGAGATATTATCCAGACGTATATTATAGATTTTTTTATATATATATATATGTATTTATACATTTGTGTGTGCTACGGGCCTAATGGATCTCTACCATTAACCCTGCCAAGTAGTAGTGTATCGGGGGGGTTCCTTGTTTGGATTTTGCTTTGCGAGACACCCCATGCACGAACTTAGTGCAGTGTTGAGAATGGAGGGAAGTTTAGCCCTTAGCACTTGGACTATCTAGGGTAGATAGTAGATGGGTGATTAGACTAGTTAGGCGGGGTAGCTTGACTAGGGTATATCCTTAGGGTACGTTAGGTGTGCACTATTAAAGGAGAGGTGAGGGGTATCTCATGGGAGTGCGATACCAAATTTAATTATGAGATAAAACTTTTTTCAAAATAATAAGGCATTTATGCACTTGCTAAATATTTTCAAAACTCGGGCTCTGACCCGTTTATCTACTTTTCCTTGTCCTATATATATATATATATATATATATATATATATATATATATATATATATATATATATATATATATATATATATAGGTGTACAGACACAAGGACGCCTGGTTGGCACTTCTTTCGAGTCAGACGTCAGCTGCAGCAGCTGTGGATGCGTGCAGGTTTTTGATAGCCGCTTCCATCCTTGTACACTAGATAGGAGGTACTGTATAAATATTCGGGCCAATTGTCCAACTGTTTTTATTTATTCTTTGCACGATATTCGATATGGTTGTATAATTTGAACCGAGTGTTCGGTTTTTTTAATTTATTTCGTTTTCATTTCAGTTCATTTATGTGTTAACTTGTGGATGTTTTATTTTAATGGTTTAAAAAGAGTAGTTAGGTAAAAGTTTTAACGCTCGCCTAATAGGATATTAGTAATTAAATGGAATTTCGACAGTGATGCTAAGAATGATCCATAAGTAACTCATGTTTTAATTCGATATACGAGTGATCGCTCGGTATCCCATTAGGCGAGTTGTTACAATAGAATATCGAGTGTAAGTACGGGTCAAACCCCCAGAAATTTGTCAATTTTTTTTTAATTATGACTGTCCAACTAGACGAAATTGGGTTTGGAGATGAGATGTAATATTAAACAAAGCAACACAAACAAGAAATATGAGTACGAGAGATATAATCAACGGAGCGTGAAAACTAGGACGTTGGATCCATTTATCACATTCAACTAACATTATGTAATAATTTAAGCTCGTCAGTTTCGATTTATAACTCAAATTAAACCGACCCTCATCGTATTTAATTCAGACGATAACACGGTTAAGTTTCCAATGAAATTTTACGTCTCCAACTTAAGACGGCTAAAATCCCTATTACCTTAAAAGTTCACTTTTTGATTTCAAAGTATAGTCTTTAAGAATGGACTATCAAAACAATCGAGTGCAAGCATAATCCATCAAAAAGTACTCACACTTAAAAATAAAAATATGATTTTTCTTAAACAAAGCCGAAGGTTTAAAACACACCCTCGCGTCATTTTAAATAAATACTGAATTTTTAAGACCTTTAGCACATATCGGGAACAAAGACGAATTTAAATTACGCACAATATTAACTAGCCATGATAAATTTCACCTAGTCCTAGTAAAGAAATTACGCTAGCATAATGAAAGACATCATAAAATTGTAAAAATGAATATGAATTTTCATTAATAAAACAACTTACAAACGATGTGTCTTACAATTGATGTTGACAGAATTCCTTCCACAAAAATACAATTCTCGACCCTCAAATATAAATAAAACTCTCAAGATAAGAGAACGAAAACTATTCCCAAAATTCTGTCTACAATTCTCTCCTTGTTCTACATACGAAATAATGAGCCCCCAAGGGTTCTATTTATAGGCTTTAGGGTTTGGTGGAACTCTTCAATTTCCACCTCTTCAAATTCCCCCCACTCGAAAAGTTGCTCAACACGCATGTCAAATTTGTTCCAATTTGGAGAATAAAAATTCCTGACTTTTAAAAACAACATTTTTTCGAACGACCGTAAAATTCAGTTTTTTCACGCCTTTTTCAAGTTGATCATCAATTTGCACCAAATTCCATCATTACCTACAAAAATTTCACTAGGCAACTTTTTTCACAAATTAGCTTAAGAATATTATAAAATTATTGAAGCACCCATTTTTGACTTGGAATTGCCATTTTAACTATGAATTCAATCATTCTTGCATTTTTTCCTTTTTTAATAAAATGATCCTAAGAACATATTAAATAAAACAAAATGGGACTAACAAGGTATAAATTTCGGTATAAAATATACAAATTAATGCACTCATCAATATCCCATCCTTCTTTTGACGTGGTATACATCATTATACGTCGAAACTCGTCAGGTGAGATGGCTCCTAGAATTTCACTAAGGCCACGTGAATTATAAGTGCTCCATTTAAATTCATTCTCAGTCCAGTTACACACAGATTTATGATTGGTCACATTATATATGGTGATAGTGGGAGGAGTCCACCCTCTTTCAAAAATTAAGTAAAGATGTTTATCAATAGCCTTTAAAGTGGATTTCATGCGAACTTTCCAGTAAGCATAGTTGGTACCATAAAAAAATGGGATTCAATTATATAAGTTATCCATTGAACATAAGCTTTTTGAAAAATTATTTAAAAAAAATCGATATCCAGAAAAATTTTGCGAAAAAATTACATGGTATAATTGTGCAATTGTCTCTCATACCAATTTGATAGTGCGCTTCCGTTCAATCTCTAAATGTATTTAATTCAATTCCAATATTATCACTAGTTTTTATTAAACGCTAAGCAAGCATCTAAGTGATTGAAATAAACAAATCTATCTAGCATTCAATTCAATAATCACAAAAGTAAATTTCAAGAAAAATCCCCCAAAGGGGAAAAACCACTTATTTCACTATATAATGTAAACCACGACTTACATGCCTAGAGAGAAATACTATGTTTGTGAGAGACGAATACCTCCAGGAATTGGTTCATTGTCTTTTGCAAGAGCTCCCGCAAGAACTCCAAGAATCAGCAATGGATATGGCTCCTCTTCTCCACAAGTACCATTCCAAGAATGGGTAAAATCAATATGAGTGTTTCTCAAAGATTAACAAATATATATAGGGAGGTTTGAGTGAATCAAAATCGATTTTGTTCATAAATATTAAGACTTAAGTTGCAGCAGGTCTATGGAGTCGGAGTTAAAAAGTCTTCCAAAATACATAATGAGAGCAGGTATTTATAGGTGAAATAAAAAATCAAGGTGACCACATGTCTTTAGAACGACAACTGCATGTCGTTAGAACAACATAGAGATGTCATTATATCCACCTTTGAATGACCTAAAAAATGACAAACCAAAAATCAAAGTAGTATGCGATTGTTTGATGCACACCAGAAACGAGGCATCTTGCGACCATCGCACGACATGTCCATGTTGTTTGAACGTCTTTAAGAAAAATATTTATTTTTTAATGCCATCCTTGTTTTGATAAAAGGCTAACAATTATAAAATCGATTTAAAAAATCTCCCAAATTTAATTATGAAAATTTAGAACTCCAAATAAGAATTATATCATTTTCGTAGTGGAGTAGTGGAGAACATAGTGGATTAGGGGAGATCGTTGAAGTAGAACGTTGCACATTTGATGATGATGCGTGCGTGATGATGAGAATGTTACCAATGATTCAGATAGTTTCCAACATGGATGATCCTTTGTAGAAGTGCCAAATGTAGCGGTATACGACATATGAATTATTATCTAGGACAACTTGGACAATTCCTAGAATCCAAAAGACAATCACAAGATTATGTCCTTATAGGACCATTAATTATTTTTAGCCGTATTGGCCTTGTAGCCTAGCAATTAGACACACCTGTCGAATTATCTAATTTTCATAATGTATTTCATGTCTCCCAGTTACATCAATATAGTTCTGATCCCTCCCATAATATTTGATGGAAAGAAATTTATGTTCAGCCAAATCATGAATTTGAAGTACATCGTATTCAAATTTTGGATCTCCAAGTGAAATGTCTCAGAAATAAGGAATTCCCCCCAGTCAATGTACTTTGGGAAAATCAAAATTATCAAGAAGCCACATGGGATCTAGAACAGGCTACGGAAGATAAATATCCTGATCTCTTTGAAGGAAAATATGAGGATTTGTTTTTTGGTAGGTAGATTATAATATCCGCACTCGAACTAACGATACCCTAATTTCAATTTAATTTCTCCTAAAATGGATAAACTCAAACATATTCAAAATAAGGATTAAACTGGTCTACCAAACCTACAAAAATTCGATATTAACCAAGGATCTCCGAAGTTTCAATAATTGCAAATTAGACCCTAAAAAATTTAAATTACGATAACTCAACATATACTTAACCCTTAGACCCCAACTTTATACCAAATCGATCTTTAGAGTTAAAATAAAAAAATTACAATTTTAGTCCCTATAATTGTCTAAAATTGCAAAAATACCCCTACACGTTACCAAAATACACTTTTTAGCAACATATATTATCAACTAAGGATCAAAAGACATTTACATTAAACCCCCTGTCCACCTAAGACTCCACATGAGCACAAAATGACAAAAACCACATGTTTGAACCATGAAAACATGTGAGGTTCAAGTACCAAGCATTAAAACTCTTGTAAACTTTCTCAAATCCACTTCTCATTCGAACCAATCAGATCCCTTGCTCATAAATTATGAAAAACCCACGAGCTCAACCCTTAAAAATCACCTCTTCAGTAGATTAAAAAACATGATTTTTTCTCAAATAGGTAACCTATCATTTTTGTGTTGTTATTGTGCTTAAATACATCAAAACAGCAGAAACTTTATGTGTAAAACAACCTCTAACTGAAGAAATGTGAAAATTATCTATTAAAGCCTGACCTTTAATGTCGAACATCAATATGATGATTAGAACTCATGTTTGAAGCTATGAATGTATTCATTGGAACCTCAACAACTCTAGTGCAATGATCAAAACCCACGAATTTAAACAACAAGCTTCAATTCATTAAAACTATTTTCATAACATGAAAACTCAAAACTTTGAATTCTCCTTATATAATCCACCTCAAACCTTGAAATCAAAACCAAGCTACTACTTAACATAGCAGAAACCAAATCACATTCATAAGAGTCCCTGGAACATTCTTGAAAGCTACGAATGTTAAGTAAAAAATTCTAAAAAATACGTAGTAATGGAACTCACTATATATTGCACCTCAATCTATAAAACCCCTATATTTGGATTCCTTATGAAATATTAGGTTGACTTTGTTTAGAAATCAACTTAAATGAAGGAGATATCTTCAGTAAAAACTTGAAACGCTAAAGTAAAAAATCGAGACATTGAAGATAAAGTATTTGATTAGGAACCTTTATCACGCGCGTGAGGCTGCATGGCCAATCAAAACTTTTGATTTTTTCCAAAATTTGTATTTATTTTTCTGGACATAGTGGTTTAAGGTAAGGTAGTTTTCGGACATGCCTAGCCTAATTTATGGGAAAATAAGGTCTTAATGTTTAAATATTTTGTTTAAATTACAAATTGACCCATCCTGAGTTTTTCAACTTATGAATTTTAACACCAAACTTTGTCTAGAAGTACTTAAAAATATTTCAAGCAAAATGTATTCTACACCAAAGTTCAAATATAACCCTAAGTCCAAGATTTTAAAGTCCTGAGTTATTTACAATTAAACTCCTAAAACTTTAAAATACACACTTTTTGTTATAAATTGACTAAAACCAAACCCAACTTCAACAATACTTATGAACCCAAACATTTGTATATAGATAATCCATTATCAAATCCACCCGATATCAACTTTGTATCCATAAGAAGTTCAAAACACTGAGCAAGTAGGTCATTTTACCAGTTTAATAATAAATTTTACATATTTACTTAACTGCTATTGATATCATTATGTAATAGCCTAATTTGATTCCAAGTATGTGTAGAAATTACCATACTCATATGTTATTATATCACTCATTATTTTAATTATAATCATCTGATAAAATTTAACCCGTCTCGTCTAATACCTGATATCGGAGAAATTTATTATAACGATTCAGTTCACCCTGCACTGTTGTGCATTATTTTTATTTGAAAAAGCATCAGTAATAACCAGGGAGTAGACAATCATGTTATCCCACGGAATTTTTCTAGTTGTCCTACTGTCTCAGATGTTTGAGAGCCCAAAATTTAGCTGCATACTTATGAGAGCCACTTTAATTGTGTTCCTAGTCAGTTATCATCCAAAGGTTTTGGATTACTTATTATTTGGATGTAATCATGCCTTATTAAATTTTATACCCCTTAGTGAACTGATAAGTATGGGATTATCAGTTAAGAAATCCTTGATTTTCTTTATAATAAATCGGTAAGTATGGGATTATTAATTTAACTACTTTATTTAATGTTATTAGAAGGAACATTTATATCTGACAAACACTAAATTCTATATAAACTCCACCTCTCATCTATACAAATATTTGTGATAAAATTGGTAAAGCTTCTTAGCATATTTGTTCCAATTCCTTTTTCCTCTAGATCACCCAGGAGAAAGAGGATAATATCTTTTCCCATTTAGAGATAAACACCAGTCACTTGTTTTTGTATTTTTACTATATAGGCAAAGACTAAGACAGATGTGATCAAGGTGTGGCACTTTTTTATTCCCTACTTTATAGTTCGAGTTGACAATACAATGTAATTCACCCCTGCGGTGGTAATACACTATGTGTACTATTTTTATAACGAGTAAAATTTTTTTTTCTGCCTTAACTATAATTCACTGCTTTGTATATACTTTCTTTTACATTCATACTAAAAAGCAAGGTGTGATAGATCTCTTTCATAAAAGTCTACTCCAATGTTCTTGATGTTGATCTCTCTTCCGTGGATGTTTACTCAACAAATTTCTCTTCATATGTAAAGTTTTCTATAATATCAGGAAATGCTTGGACTTGAATTATTATTTTTGGTTCACATTGAATGTCGTACTCTTCGAGTTATACTGCCCAAACCATCAGTCTATCTAATTTTTTAGGTTTTTGAATTGCTTGTCGTAGAGGAAGGTATGTATTAACGATAATAGTTTGTGCTTGAAAGTATGTCTTCATCCTACAGGAAACTTCAATTAATTCTAACGAAAACTTTTCCAACCAAGGTTAGTAGATTACTTTTCCATAATCTGTCTCTCTAGTATAGTGAGCAGTCTTTTGTACTCCTACTTCTTATCTAATAAATGCTGCGCTGATTGTCGACTCTTATACCTCCAAGTATAAATAGTGTTTTTCACTTAGGACTGGCCTTGAAAACAATAACACAGACCTTAGGTAATACTTCAATCCCAAAAAATCTAATCTGCCTCACACTTGTCGTTCAGATCAAAGGTCATTTACAACACATTAAATAATGAAAGACATCTACTAGTGGCTCTTGACACAAACATGTCTAGTGATGCCACACGTCCTATCAACCTTTGAATTTCTTATTTTCCCATGGGAGACTGAATATTAATCAGTGCACTTGTTCGGGTTAGCATATACAACCCTCTAGTTGACCATAAATCCCAAGAACTTCCCATCCTTAACCCCTAATTCATGTTTCGTGGGGTTGAGATTCATTCAGTGATTTTTAATTGGTTAAAAGTCCATCCAAGATCATTGACATGGTTGGGAGATTTCTTACTCTTTATCAGCACATCATCGACGTAAACTTCCATGATTTTATTGATTTGACCATTAAAGACATTATTCACAAATTTATGATATGTTGCTCTAGTATTTTTCATCCCGTGGAGAATAATGTTATAGAAATAAGATCGCTAATAGTGATAAATGAGGTTTTAATCATTCTTTTGCCTTCATTTGTATCTAATCGTACGCCGAATAGGCATTCATAAAGGTGAGCAGTTCACGCCTGACTATATCATCGACCAGCTGGCCGATATTGGGAAGAGGATAGTGATCCTTGGGACAAACCTTGTTGTGGTCTATGAATTCAATGCACATATGTTAATTATATTTCTTAGTCCTGACTATAACCACATTTGAAAGCCATTTTGGATACTTGATTTCTTCACAGAAATTTGCCTTTTGCAATTTATCAATCTCCTCTTGTATTACTATGTTCTTTTCCAGATTTAACACATCACGTTTTTATTTTACGGGCTTGGAATCCTTCATTATGCTAAACTCATGGCAAAGGAATTTTAGATCTATTGTAGGAATTTTCTCATGGATCCAGAAGAGCATGTCCTTTCTCTTCCTCAAGAATTCTGCTAAGTCTTTCTTAAGAGCCGGGTCTAGTTATGAGCCGATCTGGGTTGTCATTCAGGGTGATCATCATTCAACATCATAGGATCAATCTCATATACTATAATCCATTGACTAAATTATCTTCACGTCGAGGATCCAATGTCTTGATTTGATCAGTAAAGGTCAATTTCTTTCATGTCTCCTTATCCGCCGACATGAAGTAGCACTCGCAGGCCTCTACTTGAGTTCCTTTTACCACGAAAAACCCATATCTTGTAGGGAATTTTAGATATTAATGAACAGAAGACGAACTAACTTTGAACTTATTCAATCTGACCCTTATTAATGTAATGTTGTAGGACATTCTCATCCAGGATAAAAAAATGAATCATCTCAATTTTATTGGTTGGCTAGGTGCCTACCATAAACTCCAGCTCAATTGTTCCTACGAGAAACACCTTTCTCCCCTGAAAAATAGACGAGGGGCCTATAATATGCCTTTAACTTTCTATATGACAACCTCAAATTCTTAAAGGAACTATAAAATAAGACATTAGTTCAATTGCTATTGTCGACCAAGATCCTTGCCACCCAAATCTCATGCACCATCATTTTGATGACTAGAGGGTCATTATGTGGCTAAAGTACACCTAACAATTTATATTTGAAAAAACAAATGTTAAGAAGATATTTGTTTACCTTTATGGGGAGACTTTCCACAACATCATTCTAGTTAATCTGTTTGATGTGAGGGTGAGCCTTTGCCTCATTAAGTTATGTTTTTTTATGCCAATTCATCTCCACCACGAGTGTTACATCCTACTAGAAAGTAAAACCCTAAGGTGATCATATTGAGTTCATGCACATGATATTTAGGCTTCTTGGGAAGGTCTTGATTATCCTACGAATTTTGATCCCTTCCCATTTTCTTTCATCCGCCTTCTTACAAGGCCACTCTGATCATAGTACATGTTTCTTCTTACCTCGCCTATCTGATCAACCACCTTTATTAACTCACTTCATCATATTCCTTATCTTATGAGGTTAATATCAATTTTCAAAGTGAGTTAATTGTCAATGTTACAGACGTGATCCTTATGGAACTCGCAGTACTTGCTTTTATCCCTATTGTAAGGTGGTGCCGTCAAATTTCCTGACCATTTCAGGTCATTATTTTCTCGAATCTCATCGATAAAGTGGCGTACACCTATAGTCAGTGGGGTATCCTTATAAAACAACTTTGACATGTCACACTTATTTTTGTCCTTGGAATCTATCTTCTTATCGTAGATTTTGTTAGTATGGCCTTAAAATATCTCAACTCCTTCACTGTCATAGCTTTTTTAGTGTTAATAATTTAACCATTTTTGGCTCATAGTTCAGACATTGTTCTTAGCGGATCCTTAGCTAATGCCCAATAAAACATTATAGGAAACAAACTACTTATGATTGCGGATTTTGAGATATTCTCATCATAACCTCTATCTTATCGATTTTAAAAATATGTATTGAACTATGTATTTGTTTCATCCATCTTCTGACGGATGCATCATAACTGAGACACACTCTTAGCTAGATTTGTAAAAAAATAGAAGCTATTGAGGAAGATATCACCTAACTGCTAAAATTTTTAGATCGTCCCTCTCAGTAAGATATTGTACCAGATTTGAGCCGATCTAATGATCGTATTATGTCCATCCCCGATCCTCGTGGTGGGATAGGATCCTTTTGGGTCCCATGCGTCCTCTCGGGAGCTCTTCGGTCGGCGTCATTTATGAGGTAAAAAAATTGTAGAGAGATGGAGTTGCCAGTCTATTTTACTCAAAACAGACAAAAGAAAAGGGAGCTATTTTGAAGGACAACATCCAAAGACACACTGATACATACGAAACCAAAATGATTCGAACAGGGGTTCGGAGGCTAAGTTACGAAATGGGAAGGTGTTAGGCACCCATTCCGCCCTTGCGGTCTCTCATGGGTTATTGCTGTTTTCCTTTATTTCCCAGTGGTGTGTGTGCATGTGTATATGTAGCAGAGATAGGAATCATCGACTTGTATCAGGGAAGAGATAAAGCGAGTCATCCATAGGAATGTTCCTAAAAAATAATATTAGAAAATAGGATTTATGTGATTATCCTAGCGTCGATCATTATAAAGGAATGATAACGCATGTGGAATAATATGCCACTAAGAACAAACATATGCATATGTAAATATGTAGAATTTAAAAGAACTGAGTTTAAGGAATATAGAGAAAATAGAAAAAGGCAGAAAAGTAGGAATAGGACTCCAGTCACGGATTTTACCTCGAGACGCCTACGTAGCCTATAGAGGCATCAAAGTCCACGTAGTTCGCATGGAAAATGAGGGGTGGGATTTATCCCATAAATCCAATCGGGTACTTCTCTTATATGTGTGTGTGTGTAAAAGAGTGTTTTTGTTGTGAGAAAAGTGTGTGAATTTCCATTTGGAATTTATGAGCAAATCATCTTTTTCTTGTGTTTTTGGGTTTTATTTATATGAAAAGAAGAGATGTGAAATAATACTAGATAAAAAGTGTATTAAGATATGTGAGATGAGAGAATAAAAGTGCTAAGTAATAAAACGAATTGATGCGAATATAGGGGAGTGTAAAGAGAGAGTTGAGAAAGTTGGAACTTCTTGAAGATCTTAAGCTTGATATTGGATGTTGGAAAGAATCTCTTGCACTTGGGTGATGATGGAGGGTAGTTAATTCAGCAAGTTTGATGAAAAAGGTGATGAAAGGTGATGGTTGGAAAGGGATTTTGATGTGGAAATCACGCTGACTTCGAGAGGGGTTTTCTGATCTTGCTGAGAGTAATGGATCTATGATTTTTTTCTTCTTCTTGGAATGAGGTTAGGCCCTCCTTTTTATAGGCCTAGGGCATTGTTGATCGGCATAGCCCTGGTCCTGCCAATCGACAGGTGTGTTTAGGCACACTACCAATAGGCAGGGTTTGGAAACTTTCGTTTGGCAATGTCTTTCAGGTTACTTCAAAAAATTTATCGTAGAGCGTGAACCGTTGATCCTAATCATACATGAGGTGAACTGTTGGAAAGGTATTTCTGATACCTTTAAGAGTCCTTGGGACTTCTCTTGGTTCCGGGAGTTGACTTTGGGTCAAATATGTCTGGAAAGCGTTTGTCGGTTTTTTGGACGAAGAAACTTCGGACGCAAAAGGATCGTTCATCCACATGGTAAGTCAGAATCACACATGGGGTGGACTGTTAGAAAGTTTAGGATATTTACTTCAACATTCCAAATAGTTTGTGAATTGGGGTCTGGAAGCATTCTGTGACCTTTCGGAGTAAAACAGATCGTTCATCCGTACCGTATGTCAGAATTGTGCACGGGATGGACCTTTGGAAAGGGGATTCAGTTCCCTTAGAAAATTCATTCAGTCTCGGTCGATCTAAATAGTTTACTTTGGTCAAACAGAGCCTGGGAGCATTCGATGATCTACGGATCGAGTTTCGGGGGAAAATGGGTCGTTCGTCTGCACCGTAAGTCAGAATTATGCACGGGATAAACCATTGGAAAGGGGATTTAGTGCACTTAAAAGATTCATTTATTTCATTCGAGATGAAGAGTTTGACTTTTGGTCAAATGGATCCTAGGAGTGCTCGATGGCCTTGAGGTCAGTACCTGGGGTATGACTTGGGTTTGCAATGGTGAAGGGAGGTTCTAGGGACCTAAGGAGAGGTTAAGGGGCATTAAAATGGAGTGTATATAGAGCCCGTTGATGGGTGAGTTTGGAACAAATGAAAGCTGTTGAATAGACATCACATGATTCCTTTGAAAAAGGATGACTCGGGGGTCGAGGTCAGTTCTGAGGACCCAAGGATGAGGATGAACAATTCTGTGAGTCGAAGCCGATTCTGAGGGATTGAAGATGAAAGTGACCAATTCTACAGGTTAAAGATAATTGTGAGGGCTTAGGGTTAAGGGTGATCGATTCTGCGGGTCGAAGCCAATTCTGCAGGGCGAAGCCAATTCTAAGGGTTGGAGATGAGGGTGACCGATTCTGAGGGTCAAAGCCAATTCTGAGGGTTTAAAGGGGCATGATGGGGATGGTCCTAAAGGAAGTGATGACCAAAGATTTAGATCAATTCTGAAGACCAACAACAATGATGGGGGTGATCAATTCTACGGGTCGAAGCCAATTCTGCAGGCTTAAGGAGATGACCAATTCTGTGGGTCGAAGCCTGTAGAAGGGTGTCTACCTATAAAAAAGTAAAAATATTATTTTATTAGAAATATTGAGAAGAAACCCAGGGTCCCGGCAGAAACTCATATTGAGCAGGAACCCCCCAGGGTCCCCGCAGAAACTCGTATTAAGAAGGAATCCACCTAGGTTCCCGACAAAAATCCATAATTGAGAAGGAACCACCCTAGGGTCCCGACAGAAACTCATATTCAGCAGGAACCCCCAGCGCCGTTGAAAGTGTCAGCGTCGCTGCAAGGGTCAGCGCCGCTGCAAGTGTCTATGCCGCTATAAAGGTCAGCGCCGCTGCAAGTGTCAGTGCCGATGCAAGTGTCAGCATCGCTGCAAAGGTCAGCGCCACTGCAAGTGTCTACGCCGCTGCAAGGGTCAGCGCCGCTTCAAGTGCCAGCGCCACTGCAAGGGTCAGCGCCGCCGTAAGTGTCCGCGCTGCTGCAAGGGTCGGCGCCGCTTCAAGTACCAGCGCCCCTGTAAGTGTCTGCGCCATTGCAAGGGTCAGCGCCGCTGCGAGTGTCGGTGCCACTTCAAGTGCCAGCACCACTTCAAGTGTCAGTGTCGCCGCAAGTGTCCGCGCCGCTTCAAGTGCCTATGTCGCTATAAGGTCCAGCGCCGCTTCAAGTGCCAGCGCCGTCGCGAGTGTCTACGCCGCTGCAAGGGTCGGCATCGCTACAAGTGTCTGCACTGCTGCAAGCATCAAAGCCGCCACAAATGTTCGCGTCGCTGCAAGTGTCGGCGCCGCTTCAAGTACCAGCCCCGCTGCAAGGGTCAGTACCGCCGCAAGTGTCGGCGTCGTTGCATGTTCCAGCGCCGCTCCAAGTGCCTGTGCCGCTACAAGTTTCAGCGCTGCCGCAAGTGTCAGCACCGTCGCAAGTGTCCGCGCCGCTTCAAGTACCAGCGCCGCTGCAAGGGTCAGCGCCGTCGCAATTGTCGGCGCCGCTCCAACTGCCTGCGCCGCTACAAGTGTCAGCGCCACCGCAGGTGTCTACGCCGCCGCAAGTGTCAGCGCAGCCGTAAGTACTAACGCCGCTGCAAGTGTCAGCACCGCTGTAAGGGTCGGCGCCACTGCAAGTGTCCGCGCCGCTGTAAGGGTCGGCATCGCTACAAGCACCAGCACCGCTGTAAGTGTCAGCGCCTACAAGTGTCCGCGTCGCTGCAAGGGTCGGTGCCATTTCGAAAGCCAGCGCCGTTACAAGTGTCTGCTCAACTGCAAGGGTCAGTGCCGCTGCAAGCATCGACGCCGCTCCAAGTGCTAGCACCCAAGTGTCTGCGCCATTGCAAGTGTGGGCGCCTCTTCAAGTACCAGCGCCACTGCAAGTGTCCGCGCCGCTGCAAGTGTCAGCACCGCTTCAAGTACCAGCGCCGCTGCATGGGTCGGTGCCGTTGTAAGTGTCCGCGCCGCTACAAGTATCAGCGCCGTTGCAAGGGTCAGCGCCACTTTAAGCGTCAGCGCCACTACAACAAGGGTCACTACAGCAATAACATTAGAGAGGTGCCCGCGAGAGTCACCACAGAAGTCCAAAATTGAGAAGTACCACTTCAAGGGTCAACGCCGCTACAAGGGTCACTGCAGTAATGACAGTCGAGAGAGTCACTGTCACTGTAAGGCTCAGTGCCAGTCCAAGGGTCACTGCAAAAATGTTATTCGAGAAGTGCTGCTACAGGGGTTTCGACAGAAACTCATATTGAGGAAGTAGCTATCGCGAACAACTCCTCATCATGAAACATTAGTATCTAAATGAATAACAGCACTAACACTTTACTTTCTTGTACAGGTTGCCTAGTCGAGCAAGCAGGGCTCGAACAGGCGCATTGGGACCTCCTGGGAGTTTTGGCTTGGCGGCTGAGGGAGAAGGTATGTTGAGAAAGCTCAACCACTTAGCACTATAGGATTGAGAGAATACTAGTAGGAAGACCCAGAAGTCACCCAGTCCTCACACACCTCACACTTAGTCACAAGTGAAGTGAGCAGCCAAAGGGCTGGCTGCTCACAAGAAAAGAACTGTGTATAAAATGATTTTAGAGGAGAGGGTCCTCTAAACCCCTCTCAAGAAAAATGATATTAGAAGGGGGTCCTCGAGACCCCCCTCAAGCTTGAAAATATTTTAGAGGAGGTGGTCCTGGAGACCCCCCTCAAGTTTACAAAGTTTGTATCAAAGTTACCGTTTTAAAAGATATTTAGCAAATCAGATATTTTGTCTCCATTAGAAGATATATTTGCTTTTGAACTTTGGTTGGCGCCAGGGGGCATCTGCTAGAGGGGACAGGCAGACCTGCCTGCAGGTAGGGACAAATAGTACAGTGCAGACTTTGTCCCTCACCAACCCTCTAAGTTTTGGCACCGAAAGTGCCAACCCAGCCTTAGTGCCCAAGTATAAATAGGACCCCTGGGCAAGGTCATAGAGAGAAAAAAAGATACACAATAGAAATTGCACTGTTACTCAACCAAAATATCACCAGACCTACCTAAGTATTCTCTCCCTGCTCATTCTCATAGTGTTGAGTGCCTTGTTCCTTCACTCCCCACTGACAACCATCACTCTCAGGTGTTTCCCTTGAGAAAATTACTATTTTTGCTGTGAAAGTTCATCTTCTTGCAGGGAGTGAGTTGAAGCTTGAGTTCCATTGTTACCAGAAGGAGAAGTTTTCTTCAGAAGTTTCACCAGGAGACCTTGAAGACCTTGCAGGCAGCGTCCATTGGAGTGGGTCACGCCTCACCCTTTCTAGTTATTCATAGACCCCAGTCTCACTACCCTCCTACATTTGGCGACTCCGCTGGGGAGGTATCCTCACTTCAATGGACAAAGAAGGTTTTCATGTTTCTAAGAAGCTAGTTCTTGAAGACATTCCATCTGGGAAGGGAGATCAAAGAGACTAGGCCACTCAGGTGGATGTGGTGGTGGCCGGAGCAAAGATACCTGCTCCTCCGGGAGGGCAGACCCGCTCACTGGCAGCAGCTCCGGTGGCAGAGGCTTATGAGTATGTTTTATCTTTTTTTTAGACTTGTCAATTTTGGGTCAAGATTGTGTAACACCAGCAGTAACCCCCTGTGGAGGGGCGGTCGTTTCGACGGCGTTTTCGATAGAAGTAGCTCAGTCGCGGAGGACGGCGCTGGAGCAAGTTGTGACAACCATCAAGTTCACTGACAGGAACCCCAGGAACCCTAAGTGTTTGGCGAGGAGTTCAGTATGATCGAGGAACTCATCGCGCATAATGGTAGCGATGATGAACCCTCAAGAAAATAACCCATCATGGTATAAATTCCAAGTAAGGAACTCTCAGCTGCAGCATCCCCTCTAGAAAGTCAAACTCGCGAGGAACCCATGGATGAGAAACCCTGGGTGTCCCTCATCGCAAAAAAAAGAAGAAGAAGGGGGAAGTAGTAGCACCAACCCTTATAGAAATGTCAACTCGCGAGGAACCCTGGGTGTCCCCCGTCGCCAATAAAAGAAATCGCAGCAGCAGTCTCGACGAAGCATGAGGTCGAGACACCCCCATATGGGAAGTCGAGGAGCGAGGAACTCATGGGTGAGGAACCCTGGGTGTCCCTCGCTGCCAATAGAGAAGTTGAGGCACGAGGAACTCATGGGCGAGGAACCCTGGGTGTCCCTCGCCGCCAACAAAAAGTCGTGGAAGCAGTCTCAATGAAGTATGAGGTCGAGACAACCCCGGATGGGAAGTCGAGGAGCGAGGAACTCATGGGTGAGGAACCCTGGGTGTCCCTCGCTGCCAACAAAGAAGTTATGGAAACGGACTCAACAAATCATGAGGTCGAGACACCCATGGATGGGGAGTCGAGATGCGAGGAAAACTGGGTGTCCTTCACCACCAATAAAAAAAAGGGTCGTGGCAGCAGTCTCGATGAAGCATGAGGTCGAGACACCCACCGATGGGAAGTCGACGCGCGAGGAGCCCGTGGGCAAAGAACCAATGCATGAGGAACCCCTTTCACTATAAAGGCTCAAAGTTGTGCTTGACAAGGAACCACTACCCATGTTGGTAGAAAACTCTGTCGAGGAACCCACTGCCATAAAGAGGTTTGGATCCACCAGGGGAAATGTCATCTGCGAGGAACCACCGGGTATAGAGTCCACCCGTGAGGAACCCTTAGCGAATGACATATTTTGCAAGGAACCCATGGGGATAGGACCAGTTCGCGAGGAAGTCTCGCTCATATAAGGAGCCAATTCAGCAATTAGAAATTCTCGCGATGAGGAACCCTTAGAAAAATGCATAGTCTGCGAGGAACCCTCGGGTATTATGCCCATTCGCGAGGAACCACTTACACAATGGGGGTTCCCACCCATTTCTAACAAATAACTGCCACATGTACCAACATCAAGTGTCGAGGAACCCAGCAGATGAGAGTTGAAGCCGAACAGATGAGAGTTAAACTCAGCAGGTGGTGAGAACCCATCAGGAATTAACAATGATAGTGGCACCCCTCAGAGCTCGAGGAACCCCTCATGGTTGCGAGAACAGTTGAAGTCGCGATAATAGAAGAACCCCTTTCACTGTCGCGTGTTGGCGTGGAATCCATATAGGCGATGCACGGCGACGAGGAACCCTCTATAGTCAATAGCCCTCGCGAGGAACCTCTAACATTTTGTGGTGGGAAAAAGTGGTGAGAAACACCCAACATAACTGATGACGATGAAATACTTGTAGTCGCCCCAACAATCAACCCATCACCAACAGACACATTAACAGAAAAATAAAAAAATAAAATAAAAATCGATTCATCCGAAGAAGAAAATGCCACCGACGAGGGAGGGCAAGGAGCAACAGTTGACTAGGAACCCAGAGTTGTCGAGGAACCCTCACTCATAACATATCCCAAATTATCTGACACAGATGCTGTCAGCAAAAAAATCATGGGATCATGGGCGTTGAGACACCCTTCTTCAGCAAAAATCATGGGCGTCGAGACACCCTTCTTTAGGAAATAAAATAATGGGCGTCGAGACACCCTTCTTCAGCAAAAAAAAAATCATGAGCGTCGAGACACCCTTCTTCAGCAAAAAAGAAATCATGGGCGTCGAGACACCCTTCTTCAGCAAAAAATCATGGGATCATGGGCGTCAAGACACCCTTCTTCAGCAAAAATCATGGGCGTCGAGACACCCTTCTTCAACAAATATCATGGGCGTCGAGACACCCTTCTTCAGTAAAAAATCATGGGCGTCGAGACACCCGAGGTCGAGATACCCCCTATCAATGTCACAAGTTCGCGAAAGGTTGAGGAATCCTGTCAGCGCCACAGCGCCAAGGTGCGAGGAACCCCAAAAAAATAATACAGATATTAGGGGCGAGACCCCCTGTCAATGCCACAAGTTCGCGAAAGGTTGAGGAACCCTGTCAGCGCCAAGGTGCGAGGAACCCAACACACACACAAAAAATAGTACAAACATTAGGGTTGGATATCCCCCCATCCAAACAAAGCTCTACCAGGCGAGACACCCTCGGGCACGAGGAACCCGAGGTACTATAAGCAGTCAAAGAACTCAAAATTACAGTAATTATTTGGGGCGAGGAACCCACCTCGGCTGGCGACGATCGTAAAAAAAAAACCTCGGAGCTCGAGGAACCCCTTATGGGGGCGTTAGGAGATGAGTCTAAGAGTGTGGAGGAGATAGCTATGGTGGACAAAAAAACCCAAGCGAGGGACGCGCAACAGTTACACCCCTCAACGAGGAACCCATACCAGATAATGTTCCAAAACCAAAGGTTTCACCAACACTGGCCCAGAAAAGATTTGGGAACAAAATCTGTTCCTCTAGACGTGGTACCCCCGGTCGAGGAACCCATAAAAAATGAAGTCCCAAATTGTGGTGAATTTAGAATGGCGTCAACAGCGGCCTCCGCCGAGGGACCCTCGTTCCTTATGTCTTACCAACAGTGGCTCCTAAAGATTTGGGATCAAAACTCATCTCTCTAGATGAGATACCATGGTTGAGGAACCCAAAAGTAATAAAGTCCCAAAATTAGAGGAACGCTTGTTTGATTTTTTTTATTCATCACATGAGGAACCCACGGGCACAATCTCCAGGTGATGAAACCCCATAGGCATCACCTCACATGAGGAACTACCAGTAGCTCTATGTTCCAACGAGGAACCCAGTGAAGAAGGGGCTTGGGGACTCCAAGAGAGGAACCCTCATCAGCAAACAACCCCCTCGTTCACAGTGACATGTGAGGAACCCAGAAGCGAGGAGCCCTCCTCAATAACCTGTGGGTGCAAGGAACCCATAGTAAATTCAGTTCCAAGAAGGGGACTTTCACGCAAGGAACCCCCGCCATTACAGGCAGTGGCGAGGGACTGTACAAGTCCTCGCCCCAATAAAAAAAAAAAAAATCAACCCGTCGTCAACAGACATCTTTACCACTACAACTGAGAAGGTACTATGCCTAACTCCTGCCCGGTTTCATTTTCTTAAAAAAATTTGAATAGCCTGCTATATTTTTATGAGTACACTTCTTGTAAGAAATATAAACTCTGACTACAATGAAGAAAAGTAATACCCATTATTTTTGGCACTAGAAATTTTGTGCATGACTCATTTACCTACATTGTGCGGTGGGTACACCAGATTTATGCGTTCTTTTCTTAAAAGAAGGGCAGAACCTCTACTAGATTAGAAGAGGGCCCAGGATATAAGGAAATTTCCTCATCATACTTGGGGGGATATCCAACCCAAAAGTAAAAGTATAGTGAGTAAAGTCCCTAAGACCCAATAGGACCAGCAGGAGGTTATCCTCCAAGTAATAATAATAATAAAAAAAATCACTACATTTTTTTTATTCAATATAGATTTATAGCCTAGAGAACAAGTCCTAACCTCTGTTCTCAAGAAAACTTTACTCGACCAGTTTTCAGAAAATAGGGAGAAGCGGGTCTACCCCCCTCTCTAAACTTGTTATTTTTATAAGACAAAAAAGGTTCCTAAGAAAAGTTTGGAACAAGGACCCTTCAGACCAAGGGAAATTTTTAGTATAAAGAAATAATTATTTCTTTACTTATAATATATGTGAAATTTTATGCAAAGTTTGTGGGAAGGAGAAGTGCTAACCCCATCTCTTAGTTACTTCCCAAGAAATGAATATGCATAACAAAATACCCCAAAGTCACACGGGGTTGGGCTAAAAAATATAACTTGCTCAGCTATATGCAAGTACCCCGCAGTTAGAGGGGTAACGTCCAAATTTTAACTTTCCCAGTTATATGTAAGTACCTCCAGCTAGAGGGGCTTCTTCCAAAATTTTAAACTTGCTCAGCTATATGCAAGTACCCTGCAGTTAGAGGGGCAGCTTCAAATTTTTTAACTTGCTTAGTTATATGCAAGAAGTACCCCACAGCTAGAGGGGCCGCTTCCAAATTTTAACTTGCTCAGTTATATGCAAGTGCCCCGCAGTTAGAGGGGCAACTTCAAAATTTTAACTTGCTCATCTCATATGAAAGTACCCCGCAGTTAAAGGGGAAACTTTTAAAATTTTAAACTTCCTCAGCTATATGCAAGTACCCCGCAGTTAGAGGGGCAACGTCCAAATTTTTACTTGCTCAGTTATATGCAAGTGCCCCGCAGTTAGAGGGGAGCTTCAAAATTTTAACTTGCTCATCTAATATGAAAATACCCCACAGTTAGAAGCGGGAAGTTCAATCTTGAGGTTCTCATATAAAAAAGAGTAACTCAACGTATTGAGCAACTCCAAGTATAAATATAAGGTACGAAAGTTTAGTACCTAAGGCTCTAAGGGCACCGGAGCGCTCACAGTCTTGAGAAAGTGCCAAGTATAAACATAAGGTGCTCCAGATGAGCACCTAAGGCTCCAAGGGCATCAGAGCGCTCACAGTATTGAGAAAGTGCCAAGTATAAACATAAGGTGCTCCAGATGAGCACCTAAGGCTCCAAGGGAATCAGATCGCTCACAGTCTTGAGCAACTGCCAAGTATAAGTATAAGGTGCGACAGTTTAGCACCTAAGGCTCCAAGGGCACCGGAGCGCTCACAGTCTTGAGCAAGTGCCAAATATATATAAGGTGCGCCAGTTGAGCACCTGTGGCTCCAAGGGCATCGGAGCACTCACAGTCTTGAGCAAGTGCCAAGTATAAATGTAAGGTGCTCCAGATGAGCACCTAAGGCTCCTAGGGCACCGGAGCGCTCACAGTCTTGAGTAAGTGCCATGTATAAATATAAGGTGCGACTGTTTAGCACCTAAGGCTCCAAGAGCGTCGGAGCGCTCACAGTCTTGAGCAAAGGCCAAGTACAAACATAAGGTACAACTGTTTAGTACCTAAGGCTCCAAGGGCACCGGAGCGCTCACAGTCTTGAGAAAGTGCCAAATATAGATATAAGGTGCACCAGTTGAGCACCTGTGGCTCCAAGGGCATCAGAGCGCTCACAACCTTGAGCAAGTGCCAAGTATAAACGTAAGGTTCTCCAGATGAGCACCTAAGGCTCCTAGGGCACCGAAGCGCTCACAGTCTTGAGCAAGTGCCAAGTATAAATATAAGGTGCGACTATTTAGCACCTAAGGCTCTAAGAGCACCGGAGTTCTCACAGTCTTGAGCAAAGGCCAAGTACAAACATAAGGTACAACTGTTTAGTACCTAAGGCTCCAAGGGCACCGGAGCGCTCACAGTCTTGAGAAAGTGCCAAATATAGATATAAGGTGCACCAGTTGAGCACCTGTGGCTCCAAGGGCATCGGAGCGCTCACAACCTTGAGCAAGTGCCAAGTATAAACGTAAGATTCTCCAGATGAGCACCTAAGGCTCCTAGGGCACCGAAGCGCTCACAGTCTTGAGCAAGTGCCAAGTATTAATATAAGGTGGGACTGTTTAGCACCTAAGGCTCTAAGAGCACCGGGGCTCTCACAGTCATGAGCAAAGGCCAAGTACAAACATAAGGTACAACGGTTTAGTACCTAAGGCTCCAAGGGCATCAGAGCACTCATAATCTTGAGCAACTGCCAAGTATAAATAAAAGGTACGATAATTTCATGCACAAGTCTCTCGACATTACAAGACACTTATGCACAAGGGGGCTAATATTGAGAAGTCCTCAAGCAAGTGAACAAATAATAAAATAAGCTTGGAGGGTGGGGACCCACTTAGAGTGACTCCACCTGCCCAAGATTGCAAGTTTGACAGAAAATAGCCAAGGGCGAGGGACTCACCGCGAGTAACCCCTCCGCCCAAGATGAAAGGCCCCAGAAGAAGGCCAAGGGCGAGGAGCTCACCGCGAGTAACCCCTACGCCCAAGAAATAAAGCCACAGAATAAGGCCAAGGGCGAGGGGCTCACCACGAGTAACCCCTCCGCCCAAAATGAAAGGCCACGAAAAAGGCCCAGGGCGAGGGGTCCACCATGAGTAACCCCTTCGCCCAAAAAAAAAAGGAAAGAACACAGAAGAATGCCAAGGGCGAGGGACTCACCGCGAGTAACCCCTCCGCCCAAAATGAAAGGCCAAGGGCGAGGGGCCCACTACGAGTAACCCCTCCGCCCAAGGTGAAAGACCACAGAAGGTCAAGGGAGAGGGGCCCGCCGCGAGCAACCCCTCCGCCCAAGATGAAAGGCCCCAGAAGAAGGCCAAGGGTGAGGGGATCATCGCGAGTTATCCCTCTGCCCAAGAAAGAAGGCCACAGAAGAAGGCCAAAGGTGAGGGGCTCACCGCGAACAATCCCTCTGCCCAAGATGGGAGGCCACATAAGAAGGCCAGGGGCGAGGGGCTCACTGCGAGAAACCCATCCGCCCAAGATGGAAGGCCGCAGAAGAAGGCCAAGGGCGAGGGGCCCGCCGCGAGCAACCCTTCGCCCAAGGTTAAAGGCCCCAGAAGAAGGCCAAGGGCGAGGAGCTCATCGCGAGTAACCCCTCCGCCCAAGAAAGAAGCCATAGAATAAGGCCAAGGGCGAGGGGCTCACCGCGAACAACCACTCTGCCCAAAATGTAAGGCCACAGAAGAAGGCCAAGGGCGAGGGGCTCACGGCAAGAAACCACTCCGTCCAAGATGGAAGGCCGCAGAAGAAGGCCAAGGGCGAGGGGCTCACCGCGAGCAACCCCTCCGCCCAAGATAGAAGGCCACATAAGAAGGCCAAGGGCGAGGGGCTCACTGTAAGAAACCCTTCCGCCCAAGATGGAAGGCCACAGAAGAAGGCCAAGGGTGAGGGGCTCATGGCTCACAACCCCTCCACCCTAGAAAAAAGGCCACATAAGCAGGCCAGGAACGAGGGGCTCACCGCGAGTAACCCCTCCGCCCAAGTTGATACCCAGATAAGGAGGTCCACATAAGTGGCCTCATCTACAAAACTTGGGATGAAGTGACAGGACATTTAATGACCCTAAGGGGGAATGATGAAGGAACCATAGGGTCCCCCAAAATAAAAAAATAAAAATCGACTTTATGGCGTACAAAGCCTTTTTAGTCTACCCAACCTAAAAAAATTTGCACGAGGGGCTAATGTAGAAGGGTGTCTACCTATAAAAATGTAAAAATATTATTTTATTAGAAATACTGAGAAGAAACCCAGGGTCCCGATAGAAACTCATATTGAGCAGGAACCCCCACAGGTCCCGACAGAAACTCATATTGAGGAGGAGCCACCCCAGGGTCCCGGCAGAAACTCATATTGAACAGGAACCCCCCAGGGTCCCGACATAAACTCGTATTAAGAAGGAACCCACCTAGGTTCCCAGCAGAAACGCATAATTGAGAAGGAACCACCCCAGGGTCCCTATAGAAACTCATATTCAGCAGGAACCCCCAGCGCCGCTGTAAGTGTCAGCGCCGCTGCAAGTGTCTATGCTGCTGTAAAGGTCAGCGCCGCTGCAAGTGTCAGCGCCGATGCAAAGGTCAGCGCCACTGCAAGGTGAGATGACCAATTCTACGGGTCAAAGCCAATTTTGCGAGATTGAGGGGAGGTGACCAATTTTATGTGTCGAAGTCAATTATGCGGCTTAAGGTGAGATGACCAATTCTACGGGTCGAAGCCAATTCTGTTAGCTTAAGTTGAGATGACCAATTCTGCGGGTTGAATCCAATTCCACGGTCTTAAAGGGGAGATGACCAATTCTGCGGTCTTAAGGTGAGGTGACAAATTCTGCGTATCAAAGCCAATTCTACGGTCTTATGGTGAGGTGACCAATTCTGCGAGTCGAAGCCAATTCTGCAGGATTAAGTTGAGATGACTAATTCTGCGGGTCAAAGAAAATTCTGCGGGCTTAAGGTGAGATGACCAATTCTGCAGGCCGAAGCCAATTCTGCGGGCTTAAAGGGGAGATGACCAATTCTGCGGGTCGAAGCCAATTATGCGGGATTAAAGGGGATATGACCAATTCAGCGGGTCGAAGCCAATTCTATGGGCTTAAGGTGAGGTGACCAATTCTTCAGGTCAAAGCCAATTCTGCGGGATTGAGGTGAGGTGACCAATTAACGGGTCGAAGCCAATTCTGCGAGCTTAAGCTGAGATGACCAATTATGCGGGTTGAAGACAATTCCGCGGGCTTAAAGGGGAGATGACCAATTCTGCGGGTCAAATCCAATTCTGCGGGCTTAAGGTGAGGTGACCAATTCTACGGTTCGATGCTAATTCTACGGGCTTAAGGTGAGGTGACCAATTCTACGGGTCGAAGCCAATTCTTTGGGCTTAAGTTGAGATGACCAATTCCGTGGGTCAAAGCCAATTCTACGGGCTTAAGGTGAGGTGACCAATTCTGCGGGTCAAAGCCAATACTGAGGGCTTGGAGATGAGATGCCTTGAGGAATTCCGTCGGGGAAATTACATCGTGATTTTGATTTGAGCTAGGAAGCCGATTGTCGGGGAAATACTTGTGTTTTTTAGAGAATTTACTGGGGGAACAACCAATCTGATGCTGGGGAAACGATTACGTGGTCCAGGATTTGAACGTATTTCTCGGGGAAATTTGAGACCTATGGGAAATAGGATATGATCCTGAAATTTTGGATATTTTGGAAGTCCTCTAGGGACGTTGTCAGGGAGAGATTCGCTTGGCTTTTAAGAGTTCCGCTGGGGAAATTGGGGTTCCGCTTGGGGGAGTGTGAAATTTTTTTTGGTGAAAATGTTCTAAATCCTTTCTGAGATTTTTAGAAATTTTATGAGGATTTTTTAGTGTTTTTTGGAAATTTTTGTACGAAAATTTAAGGGGGGTGCCAGTCGACCTGGTGTGGAGGGTGTCATTTGGCAGTGAGATGGACTTTTGGACTGCCTCAAGAAGGTTCAAGGTTAGTGCCAATCGGTAGGTGGGGGTGAAGTGACGATCGACATGACCTTTGGCATCCTATATAAAGGGGGCGAGTTCCCCTCATTTTTCAACGCTTCTTGGCTTCTCTCTTTCTGAGATTTTCTTCAGTGAATCGTTCTATCATTTCGATCCCTGGAAAATGGCCGCTTTTGTGAGCACTGCAGTTCAACGGGAATAGTTGGCTATTGATGACTAGGCAAATGTGGAGTGGAGGGCAAGGGCACCTCTTACTCTGGGGAGTGGGAACTCGTTTGACGCATTCGAGCTGCTTACGAATGAGAGGACCTTGCTGTAGGAGCCGTCGCATCATCGCTCTTTGAGGGTGGTGAGCCCTGGCGGTTATGTACGTAAAATGACTTTTGGCATTTCCTTTTTTTGTGGTTTTCCTTTTTTCTTAGATCTTGACAAGGATTTCTTCTTTTGACACTCTGATGTTTCTCTGTTGAATATGCATGCCCGCGGGACGACGGGGCTTAAGGATGTCTGGGAGCATTTTCCACCTGTGGTGTGTTGGGTGGTTTCCCCAGCAGCCATTGGGAGGTTGGCGTCTATGCTAGATGAGACGCCTCGTTCGACGGAAGTCTTATGTGCTCTGGGGAAAGGTGGTGGGACACTACCTGCACCTTTCATTTTGTCTTCGGGGAGATGACTGTGACTCCCATAGAAGTGTAGCAACTGCTGGGTCTAGATTGTGATGGAGAGAAGATATAGGTGAATCGATCTTTGCGGGTGAGGCTAGAGGCATTGCGTGTAGCGCTTGTTTATGTGGGGAGGATAGTGTCTGGGGAGTCCATCCGTCTGTCGCTGCTGAAGGATGTTTTGCTGGGTAGGGTGATTGATGTGGAGGATGGGCTGCAGGTGAGGCAAATGGCCCGGTTGTTCATTTTACTGGTGTTGGGGGGATTTCTATTGGCGTCGAGCAGCGACGTTGTCCACTTATGGTTTTTACCATATCTGAGGATGTTTTCGAACATCCCTCTCTATGATTGGGGGATTCTGACTTTGGTGACCCTTTATTTTTCCGTGGATGCATTCTGCCGGTGCTGCCGCTAGACTTTCACTGGAGCCATTTATCTTCTTGAGGTATTCTTTAATTTTGTGCATTTTCCTTTCATGCATTCGCATTTTCCTTATGCATCTCTTTTTACTTACAAAATCTTATCTTTGGCAGACGTGCTTCTATGAGGTGATCGGGTGTAATACCCAACTGATTGTTTTGATGGATGAGACCGTTGGGTATTTTTTCCTGTTTCATTGATGGCACAAGGCCAATCAGCAGTCGAGGAGGTCTCTCTCTTCGGATGCGGTGCTTCAGGTCTTGAATGGCCTGACCACTGATAGGGTAAGGCTTCTTTCTTCTTCAGTCTAAGACCTTTGTGTGCTCTAATTTTGTATTTGACTCATATCTTCTAGGGATTTTTTACGTGACCTTTTACCCTTCAGGGATGACCATTTAGGACATAGGGTTGACTGGAGTAAATGCACAGGTGAGGCATTTACTGGCGTATGAGTTTGGCCATTCTTGCTATCTCAGGGAGTGGGTAGTCCCAAAGATTATTAAGTGGGTGGCAGTGATGCTACCTGTGAGGCCCCTTATGTCTATGAGACGGGAGCGGATGCTGCCAGAGGATGCGATGATCGCGATGATGATTGACTAGTCCTATCTATTATACACTCATATGGCTATGCCGTATGATTTTATGGGATTTGTGATGAGCTGGCTGATGGCGCCCAACAAATATGATGAACTACCTTTCCCTTCTATGGGTTCAAGTCGGCCAGTGGGGTCCTTCCACAACGGTGGCGGTCTTTCGACATCTGCGTCGACGGAGACTTCAAAGGTTCCCTTTTGTGCCGTTGCGTACTCCTTTATACAATATTCGATGGGTTGATGGAGGGATGGTGCCTATGCTGCATCATCCTCGTGCGATGGTCCCAGAGGAGTTGGGCTTGACAGAGGAGGCTCTTCATCCTGAGGTATATCTTTTATGTCCATATCCTTTGGTTTCTTTTGATATTTTCTACCTGATACTGATTTTTCCTTTTCTTGCAGCACGTCCGGGTGTCAACCACTTGGCAGAGGGATATTAGAGACTGGATATCTTCTACGACTGCCCATATTCGGGACGCAGTTCCTGTTCCTTTTTTCTTGGTGTCTTCTGCCTCATCCCGGGAGGATTCTGGTTTAGGTCACGGTGGTGCGTCATCTCCCCGTCGAGGAAAGAGAGCGCGTCGCAGGGGTAGAAGATCTTAGGAGAGAGAGGTGAAGATTAGGTGTGAGAGATAGAGGGAGAATGTGGGTTCGGGCTGAATCCTGTTGTTTTTTGCTTTTTTTTCCTGCAAAAATGATGCAACAAAAAAACATATCTATGCGATACAATGAAGTTTTTTGATTATCTTCTGTTAGTGATGAATGAATGCATGCACTTGCGCTTTTTACTTTGCTACTGAAACCGTAAAAAGAAATGTTTTTGGGATTTTGAAACAATGTTTTATTCAAAATGAGAATTTATATAATGATAAAAAGGGGAATTTTGAAATTATGTTGAGAATATCAATATATTTTGAGTTTTTTGAATTTTGATAAAAGAGGGAAAAGGAAAATTTCCAAAAGTAGAGGGTTGCCGATCGACAAGCACCTTTTACTGCCAATCGACAGGTCAATCCAGTCCCATCAATTAAAAGCTTTGATTATTACCCTTTTCATCCTTTGGTAGCTCATGGGGCAGGATTTCTTTCGAATTCTGCAGAGGTTATGTCTTTTGTTGGGGTTTTCAAGTATAAAAGAGGGGTAAAAGTGGAGTGTTTTCCTCACACCTTCACATCTTAACTTTCTTATTATGTGAGATGGAACTCCCTGGTAGTGTTGAGTTTGCCAACTACCTCAAGACTTTGGAGGCGATGTGCTCTTATAACATCGACTACGATGCTTACAACATGCATCGAGTTTCTTTATGGCCTAATCGTCCCATAGAGTGGAACATGCTGATGGAGGTAGTACAATTCTGGTACCCTAAAAACCATGTATTCCTCTTTGGCTTGGAAGAAGTCTGTCCGACTTATGAGGAATTTTCTGCCACGTTGGGGATAAATCTCGGTGTTGCTTTAGCTCTGCCTGAGTTTTACCGTTCTCCTCGAGAGTTTTTGGTTGGGATTCTTTGTATTTTGCGCTCGGTGTCCAAATCACTGGTGGCTGGAGGTATGATTTTTCTTCCAGCGGTGTTGCGTTCTGTGCATTTGCAAGAGGTGGGTGATGCAGGATATGCAGGAGGTGTCGTTCTAGGCTTGGTTTCAAAATTGGTAGTGGTGATAGGGGAGCTGCTGGTGGACCCACAACTTGTAGCTATTACTTCATGGATGTCCTACCGTCGCAATCCTACGACGGTGATACTAGTAGTGACTTTAAATGGCTTATATGTCTGGAAAGAAGGTCGTTCAGATTTTCTGAGGGGTAGCCCTGTGATGCTGTTCATGCGGCTGTCTGAAACATTCTGCCTGGTGGCTCCTCCGGAATACCCTTTGTCGGTTGTACCTAACTTATTTTTGTGCTATTTCATCAGTGTTGGTCTGGATATTGAGAGCTGAGAGAACTGGTTTGTGGAGCAGTACCTTAGTGAGGACAACTGCTGCCTATTCTAGAACTGGGAGAATACCCGTATGTTCGGTTGGTTGGTCTCAGATGGACCTCTTTTTATTTCCCTTATCAGCTTCTGCGCTAATTTGGCTGGGAGCAGATCGTGCCACCTCGGACACTAGACTTCTTTCCGTTAGAATATTTGATAGAGCGTCTGCGCATACGGCTTGGCTCTCTGTGGGAGAGTCGATGTCCATCGACCCGTCCCTCTCATTCAGTTGGGAGAGTTTGGCACATCCCTGGGGATTATATGAAATGGTTGTGGAGAAGAGTAGTTAGCATATGTTGGTAGTGGAGATTGGACAAAGGTGGCTTGCCTTATCTGATACCATGGAGGGAGGTGTGGTATTTTGTTTGAGGCTGTTTCGAGCTTATCGGTCCTTGGAGCGTCTGCGACACTTCATTCAGGTGGGGGAAGTTTGGGGATCCAAGGATGTAGATGATGATGATGGAGCGAGCTCCTCTGGTAGGTGTGGGTAGGACTCCTGGAGAGTTTATTTTGTATCGGTAAATATGTTTGGTTTTTTTATTTGGCCTTTTAGGAAGGTAGGAGGAAGGGAGTTATCTGTTCCTTTATGTAATTGCAATGTAATTTCTTATTATGTAAATAAATAGGTTTTTTATCATCCCGTTCTGCCTTTTGATGAAATTTCTATTTTGAGTTATCTATACCGATCGCTAAGGCATGTACAATCCTTTTGTTCAAATATATGTTAAAGTGAACTGTCATTCTCGGAGATAAGAAAAGAATAGTTTTTGTGAAAAAGAAGAGGCCGTGCTCATGTAAGATGTATGAGCTGCTTACGTACCTCTATTTTTGTTTTAAAATTTTTGAGTTTTCTGAAAATGATTTTTTTTGCAGAGGATTAGGCCCACGTAGTTCTTGGTGGAGGGAAATGAATTTTTTTTAGAATATAAGGGAAATGATAAGAGTCGTAGCGCGCCAAGATTTTAGACTAGGGGTAAAATTTCTTGAGACGATCTAGGTTGACTAGACGAGCCATCTCTTCTCCATCTAAGTCGGTGAGCATGGCGCCACCGCCGAATAAGATCTTCTTCACAATGTATGGGTCACTCCATTTGGGCTTGAATTTCCCTATGGGGTCCCAGATGGGCTCTACTATTTTTTTGAGGGATAAATCCCCTTCTTGGACACCGCGGTCCTTGACTCTCTTATTGAATGAACGTGCTATTCGGTGATGGTACCCTTATATGTGATACAACACTTTTAATCTCCTTTCGTCCAAGAGTGACAGCTCGTCGAGGCTGCTTTCATGCCAGTCCTCCTCACTGAACTTGGTTTTAAACATGACGCGTAATGAGGGTATTTCTAGCTCCACGGGTAGTACTGCTTCCATGCCATAGACTAGAGAGTAAGGGGTAAACCCAGTAGAGGTTCAGATTGAGGTTCGATAGCCCCAGAGGGCGTATGGGGTTCGATCGGCCCAATCTCGACAACTTTCGGTCATCTTACTGATGATGGATTTGAGGTTCTTATTAGCGGATTCGACTGCACCATTGGTTTAAAGTCGGTACGGAGAAGACTTGTGTATCTAAATCCCATACTCGTTGGCCACTTCTGTGACTTCTGCCTCGAAATGCAACCCGTTGTCTAACACTAGCTCGTGCGGGATCCCATATCGATAAATAATATTTTCCCTGATGAATTTGGCCACTTTCTTGTCATTAAGGACTGCGTATGACTCAACTTCGACCCATTTGGCGAAGTAATCAATGGCAACCAGGAAGAACTCATGCCTGTTAGAGGCCTTGGGTGTAACTTTCCCTATGATGTTGATGCCCCAGGTGGAGAATGGCCAGGAAGAAGTCATGTTGTAACATTCTCGTGGAGGAAAGTGCTGAAGGTTGGCGAACTATTGGCAACTGAGGCATTTACGGACATAGGCGGTGTAATCCTGGATCATGGCAGTCCAGTAGTAACCTTGTCATATGATCTTCTTGACAAGCATGTGACCGTTCATGTGCCCGCTGTGGATTCTTTGCATCACCTCTTTAATGTCAACCCCTGTGATCCAGTGTAGATGGGTTCCATCGAAGTTTCTTTTGAACAATGCTTTATGACAAATGATATATTGGGTGGCCAACCTTCGAAGGGTTTACCGACCATTGTTGTTGGAACCCTCGGGATACTTACCATGATTGAGTAGGTGCCAAATATCATAATACCAATAGTTGGCTAGCTCGAGATCTTCTTTGGTGATGAGCTTAATGTGGTAGCACTGGGTTGGTTTATCTTGCTTTTATACTAGGAAGGGGGCTATTGTTATTCCTTCGGGCATGTCGACCAAGGAGGCAAAGGTAGCAAGGTAATCGGCTAGGTTAGCCTTTGCTCGAGGTAGGTAATGGAAGGTAAGGTCTTGGAATTGAGAGGCTAGTTCTTTTAAGTGGGCATCGAAGGGTTGAAGTTTCTCGTCCTTGACTTTCTATTTTTTGAGCACTTGACTAATGATGAGGAAAAAATCCTCACAGACATCTAGGAATTGAATACCTTTCTTGAGAGCAACTTTGAGGCTTACCGTACATGCCTCGTATTCAGTCATGTTATTGGTGTAAGGGAAATCCAATTTGATGGCGATGGGAGTGTGGGAGTCATTTGGGGTGATCAGAAGTATCCCAATGCCATATCCCTTTTTATTGGCAGCGCTATCAAAGAACATTTTCCATCGAAGGTTATCTTGAGCGGAGTAGAGGATATTTTCATCTGGGAATTCTCAGATCCAGTCATCAACTTCTTCCATAGGTTAATCAACTAGGTAGTTAGAGATGACTCTTCCTTTCATGGCTTTTTGTGTGTCGTACACGATATCAAACTCGGATAAGATCATTAAACATCGAGCCATTCGACTGGAAAAGGTGACTTTCTCAAGCAGGTACTTAATGGGGTCCATTCGGGATACCCGTTTAATGGGGAAGGCGAGCAGGTAATGTTGTAACTTTTTGGTGACCCAAACAAGCGCGATGCATGTTTTTTTCAAAGCGGTGTATTTGACTTCATACCCGCCAATTTTTGACTGGCATAATAGATTGCCCTTTCTTTGCGGGAATGTTCAAGGTATTGGGATAGAAAAGCCCCGGCTGCAGTGTCTATTATGGTTAGGTATAGGAGCAAGGGGGGACCAGGTTTTGGTGGAATTGTTTGATTCGGTCGAAGGATTCTTGGCAGGCCTCATTCCAAACTTTGGTTGAATCCTTTCGGAGGAGTTTTAAAATCGGTTCACAAATGGAGGTGAGCTGGGCGATGAACCGGCTGATGTATTTCAATTTCCCAAGAAAACCTTGAACCTCTTTCTCCGTTCAGGGAGGTGGCATCTCATGTATGTCTTTTAGCTTGGCAGGATTTGCTTCCACCCTTTTTTTACTGACCATAATTCCCAAGAGTTTTCCCTTTGTAACGTCGAAGACACATTTCTGTGCATTGAGTCTCATCTGATATTGTCGTAATCATTTAAAGAACTTTTAGAGAGAGGGAACATGACCTTCCCTAGTTTTGGATTTGATAATCATATCATCCAAATAGACTTAGACTTCTTTCGGAATCAGATCGTGCAGAATTGTTGTGGCATCCCTCTGGTAAGTAGCCCCAACATTCTTGATGAATGTGGCTTTTTCTTGATGATCTGGGTGCATTTTGATTTGTTTGTATCCATAAAAACCGTTGACGAATAACTTGAGAGCATGACTAGTTGTGTTGTCCATGATCATATCGATATTTTGTAATGGGTAATTATCCTTTGGAGAGGCTTTGTTCAAGTCCCGGTAGTCTACGCACATCCGAACTTTCCCTTCTGATTTTGGCATAGGTACTATGTTGGCTAGCCATGTGGGATATTCGATCACGCGAATGAAGCCCTCCTTCATTCAGTGCGGAGCTTTCTCAACTTTTGTTTAACCGACTTGTTAACTGGAAGAGTGGGGATCTCATGATGAGCTATTTCAGGATCAATGTCGGGAATATCGTCAGAGGACCATGCGAAGACATCCATGAAATCCTTCAATAATTCTTCGAGTTGTGCGTGCCCATACTCGTCGAGGGAAGCCCCTATCCTATTCTCGCGAATTTGGCTACTAGAACCGAGGTTAATAATAACAGTCTCTTCTTTATTAGCTTGAACGTGATTATGTTGTTTGTTATTAACCTTATTTAGACCAGTTAAGAATTGTTCATTTGCAAAATCATCATCATCAAAAGTTTCATTAGCATCTAAAGAGTTAATGTAAGGCACAACAAGATACTCAAAATCTTCGTTTATTTCATTGATAGGAAAAGTATCATTGAGAACCTCATCAAAGGAGGTATCGATTACATTTGAGCAAGGATAGACAACAAAAGAAGAAATGGGGTAAACATTGGGGTTTGGTGAGATTTCAACAGGTAAAACGGGCGCATGCCAGATGAGGAGAGGTGTATCAACAGCTTTAATCGGGTGGGATGGATCCAGTGATGTAGTGCCTGAATGAACCATGCAGAATGTTAGACCCAGTGTTTGAAAGTTGAACGAGCCCTTGGAGTCACTTTCCTTAGTTTCTTCGATATCTTTGATGAGTCATTGTACATGATGTTGGGAACTTTTGACCCATGGGTAGCTGTCTTGGAAAATGATCTCCATTCTGAGTTTCATCTTCTTGTTTGTATGGTAATACCATGGGTAGCTATCTTGGAAGTCCTCACCCTCTTTGATGAATCGTCCATTTAAGGAGTCACCTGGGATAGTCTGGATGCAGTCTAATATTCTCTTTGGTTGAGACAGGAGGATCATTTTGAGCTCTTGTTCTGATGGTTGATACCCCAAACCATAACGATGTTCAGTTCAATGGGATCAAGTATACCTTGCTGTCTTTGTCCTAGCCATAGTCCGGGCATCAAGTGTATGTTTCTCAACATCTGAATCACATTGACGTTGCCATGAGGGTCATATTCTGGACAAACCCTTTCTTTGAAATCGTCCCCTGTCGGGAGTAGGAGTGGCTTAACTTAGAATCGTGATAGGAGCATATCATTTGACCCGTGTTGTATATCAAGGATTGGTCTGCTGGTACTTGTACTCTCGGCATTCTCGTCGTCGCCCAAAATGGCGATGACTCGTCCATTGACAAACAACTTCAATTTCTGATAGAGTGAGGAAGACACACCCTTGATACTGTGGAGCCAAGGTCGTCCGAGTAATAGGTTGAAACAAGCTGGGATGTCAATAAATTGGAATTTAACGACAGGGTTTATATGGCCATCACCTATGACAAGTTTTATAGATCCCATCACCTCCCGACGGGTATTATTGTAGGCATGTACAACAGCAGAGGTTGGAGACAGGTCACTTTCTTTCAGTCCTAAGAATTTGGAGGTTCTCAATGGGCATACATTTAAGGCGGATCCATTATTGATAAGAGAGAGTGGTAAGATCTTCCCCATAACTTCAACAGAGATGTTGAGTGTATGATTGTGGTTTGGCCTAATTCTGGGGATTTCTTCTTCGGAAAAGAATAGCATTCGAGTAGAGGTCAAGGATCCAACTAAATTTATCGCTTCTTCTGGTGTAGTAGAGGGAGGAACTGTGGGTCCAGTGAGCAACTTGATCAAAGCATTTTTGTGCAACTGAGAATACATGAAAAGCCCCCATAGAGTGATGGTAACTTGAGTTTTTTTTAGTTGATGGAGGATATTTCTCTCCTCGAGGGTCATTTCTGGCATAGGAAGGTTTTCAACGCCCTTACCCTTATCATTGGATGGTAGTGAGCTTGGGATCTGGTAATACCTCCCTGATCTCGTCATGTGATTTACTGAAGAAAGGAAGAACATGAACCCTATTCTTATTCGATCTTGGGTTGTTATGTTACCTTGTTTATTTCTCCTCAGAGATCCTAAAATGATATCATCCCACACATGCCGGCTACCAGGCCAGTTTTCTCGAAAGCTTGTTCTTAATTTGAATCTTCGAATTTTTCCCCCATCCGGTGGCAACAATTCTGTCTTTCCACGTAAAATCAATGCATTCCACAACTTTAATGTCTTCTTCATACAGGTCTTACCATTCTGTGGGGATATGTAAGGGTGAATCAACCAGGATCCCTTGTAACTTCAGAGTATCAAGTAACTCGGTCATATTGCAAATAACTTTGGGTTGCCTGAATGATTCTACTACGATCTGGACGATATCATCCAGGATGACTTCATCGATTGGTACCACCCATTTGCCTGACTCCCAGGCCCATTTTCATGCTTCCAGGAATAGCGTACTAGACATTTGGCAATTAATGATCATCTGTGAGGGCAATTTCAGCCTGAACTCTAGTAGTTGGTTTAACACTTATGATAATTCCATACTTCCATTTTTAGAACGGGTACGAATAATGATGCATGCTCTGGTAAGTAGTGAAAGCGCCTGATTAGTGAGGCTAACAGGGTGTAGGAGGAAATATGGGCAAGTTTAGAGAGGTTTGGGAAAGTGTATGGATGTGATTTGAGTTAAGGATCAAATTCTGGGTTCATTTATAGGAAGATAACATTTGTATGATTTGGGAGTGGGTTATGAGTAGTGTTTGAGTTAGGATTGGATGGTGGGGCAATGGTATCCCGATCAATTAGACCTTGAATTACATTTGGTAGGTGAAAGCATTGGTCGATGGTATGACCAATAGTTTGGTGAAAGGCGTAATGGGCATCTACCTTGAAGTTTCTTGGAAGTGGGTTTGGCAATGGCTGGGGGTCCAAGCGTTTGATAAGGTTTTGGCTTAACAGGGCTTGATAAACTTTGGATAGGGGATCATGGAGCTCGGTTATTCCTTTCGGACTGGGACATGGAGGCTTTTTGGTGCCCATAAAGTGGTTGGTTGAGAGATGTTGTTGATGGTTGAGACTGCAGCATTGGCAGGTTTGTCATATTTTCTGGGGTGAACTGTCCTGACACCTTCTTTGGTTCAACCTCTGTTTTAGCAAGATCTTCATCGATTTCTAATCCTGATTCTCTGAGAGCTTGGAAGTGAGGATATGATTGTCCTCCCATGGTGATTCAGACATGGGGAAAGAAGTTATTCTTCACTATGTTGACTTGTTCTTCCTCCGATGTCCAATTGGTCATAGTGGATGCCTTTTCCCTCCATCGAGCTATGAAGTTACTAAATGATTCCCCAGAGTTTTGTTTGAGCAGCTCTAAATTACGGCGGGTGACCTCAAGCTCTTCGTTATATTTGTACTGCAATATGAATTCTCGGGATACATCCCCCTAGCTACGGATTCTGGACTCCTCGAGAGACAAAAACCATCGGAGAGCGATATCCTTCAAAGTTTGCTAAAATAATTCGGCGATCACTTCTTCATAAGCCTCTAGGAGAGTCATGGAACAGTGATAACTACGAAGATGAACAATCGGAGGTCCACTTCCTTCAAATTTCTCCATATTTGGCATCTTGAACTTCTCGGGCAACCTTGCCTTAGGATAAGGAAACATATGGGTGTAGTCAACGTAATTTCCGTAGATTTGGAATTGGTCAAACTTCTTAGTTAGCATCTTGAGATATTCTTTGACCTTGTTTAACTCCTCCTCTTTTGGATCAACGATCATAGGCAAGTTAGCCCCAGGCTGGGCAAGGTTTGGCATAGGAACCTGGGTGGGCAGCAGCCCATTAACAAGAGGGACACGTGGAGCGTGATGATACTCTTCAAGAACCTAGATTGTCTCAGGTGGACTCATAGCGCGAGGGAATAAGACCTCCAGCTCTTGAGGAATAGGAACATGGTTTCGTTGCATCTCTCGGACCTCAGTCTGAAGGTTATCGATCTTGGACACGAGCTGAGCTAAAATTGTCGTCCGATTTGGCTGTGTAACTGGCACTTGATCTGTGTTCTCTCTAGAAAATGGATGGATACCGAACTCGAAAGAAGTAGCAGGGGAACAGACGGAGCTCCGGGGTGATTTGACCGAAGACTGAAGCCAATAAGGAGACAGGCCAGGGGCGTGCTATCGGCCTAAGAAAGCACAAAATGGGATTTATTTTGAGGAAAAGAAGGAAAATATTTTTGAGATTTTTTGTTTCTCTTTTGAGATCGAAGGGCAAAATATTTTTGGATTTTTGATAAAAAAGAGAGAAATATTTTTCGATTTTTCATAAAGAAAGGAAACAATGTTTTTGGATTTTTTATAAAGAAGGAAAAAATGTTTTTGGAAGACGGCTCTCAGCATGATTATTATTATTACTATGTTCTCACTTGTATTAAATTCTCCTAAATGAAAAATGAAATCCCGGACGTGACCCGAGCCTGGAAAATTTGTGTTTGTAACATATGCAAAGCTATGGCTGGACTTGTAACCAGGCTCACGGGAAGGGTCCCATTTTAAAAATGCGCAAAAATTTAGGCAGCAGGCCGACCTGGAATTTCGACAGAGTTTCGAGTTAAAACCGACAATCTAACATGCCTGTCCTAGGCTTGACACCTATATGCGGGTACGCAGTTGGTTGGGTGAATCGAAAAGGATTCCCACCTTCGGCGTGGCTTCCACGATATACGTGTTGCTTTTGAGGTCAATCGATACATGTGGACAAGCCATTTGGTATACCTGAGTTCCCTGCGATATACCTCCCATCATGACTTCGGTTAAGCGGTATGATGCGGGGGAACCGTTGGATATATGTCGAAGGTACTTCGCCGATGGAAGGTGAGAGTCATATCTCTTAGTCTAACTCCACCCTGCCGGGCCAGCGCCCATCACGAAGTGACCCTCCAGTTACTAGACAAAATTTGGTCAATCACAATGCTCTTTGGTGATATTGTGTGAATCGTGCATGATGCTTTTATTAGTATCTTATGTTGAAAGTATCTTTCTTGATCATGCCCAATAGGGAGAAAAGTATGAGTAACAATGGCATACGAAGTATGGGTGATGCGTGCAACATGAGGATATATGTGATCCTAGGTGCACGTGGTGTAAAGTGTACACGGAGAATTTTCTACAAGTGTGTGAATAGAAGCATAAACATGAGGTACACATGATTAATAAAAGGGGAACATGCAAAATAGGGGAGTATATAAGAAAATAAAACACCCATGTAAATAGATTCTAGCCCTCAAAATGAAAAAAAAATCCCCAGCAGAGTCGCCACTTTGGCGATCCCCGATCCTCGCGGCGGGAGAGGATCCTTTTGGGTCACGCCCGTCCCTCTCTGGAGCACTTCGGCCGACGTTGTTGATAAAGTATAAAATGTAGAGAGATGGAGTCGCTAATCTATTTTACTCAAAACAGACAAAAGAAAAGGGAGTTGTCTCGAAGGACATCATCTAAAGGCATACTGATACGTACGAAACCAAAATGATTTGAAAAGGAGTCTGGAGGCTAAGTTACGAAATGGGAAGGTGTTAGGAACCCAGTCCGCCCTTACGATCTCTCATGGGTTTTTTCTATTTTCCTTTATTTTCCCGTGGCGTGTGTGCATGTGTATACGTAGTAAAGATAGGAATCATCGACTTGTATCACGGAAGAGATAAAGCGAGTCATCCATAGGAATGTTCCTAAAAAATAATATTAGAAAATAGGATTTATGAGATTATCCTAGCGTCAAGCATTATAGGGGAATGATAACACATGTGGAATAATACGCCACTAAGAACAAATATATGTATTTGTAAATATGTAGAATGTAAGAGAATTTAGTTTATAGAATATATTGAAAATAGAAAATGAGAGAAAAGTAGGAATAGGACTCGAGTCACGGGTTTTACCTCGAGATGCCTACGTAGCCTATAGAGGCATCAAAGTCCACGTAGTTCATATGAAAAATGAGGGGTGGGATTTATCCCATAAATCCAATCGGGGACTTCTCTTATGTGTGTATGTGTGTGTGTGTGTCTCTGTGTGTAAAAAAGTGTTTTAGTTGTGAGAAAAGTGTGAGAATTCCCGTTTGGAATTTATGAATAAATCCTCTTTTTCTTGTTTTTTTGGGTTTTATTTATATGAAAATAAGAGATGTGCAATAATACTAGATAAAAATTATATTAAGATATGTGAGATGAGAGAATAAAAGTGCTAAGTAGTAAAACGAATTGATGCGAATATAGGGGAATTTAAAGAGAGAGTTGAGAAAGTTGGACCTTCTTAAAGATCTTCAGCTTGATATTGGATGATGGAGAGTATCCCTTGCACTTGGTTGATGATGGAGGGTACTTAATTCACGAATTTTGAAGAAAAAGGTGATGAAAGATGAAGGCTGGAAAGGGATTTGGATGTGGAAATCACGCTAACTTCGAGAGGGGTTTTTTGAGCTTGCTAAGAGTAATGGATATATGCTTTTTTTTTCTTGTAATGAGGTTAGGCCCTCATTTTTATAGGCCTAGGGAATGTTTGATTGTCATAGACCTAGTCCTGCCAATCAACAGGTGTGCTTAGGCACACCACCGATAGGCAGGGTTTGGAACTTGCTATTTGGCAGGGTCTTCCAGGTTCCTTCGAAAAATTGATCGTAGAGTGCGAACCATTGATCTCAATCGTGTATGGGGTACACCGTTGGAAAGGTATTTTAGAGACCTTCGAAATTCCTTTGGACTGCTCCTGGGTCTGGGAGTTGACTTTGGGTCAAATATGGCTCGAAAGAGTTCGTTGGTCTTTTGGAGGAAGAAACTTCAAACGCAAACTGATCGTTCGTCGGCATGGTAAGTCAGAATCATGCATGGGGCGGACCATTAGAAAGGTTAGGAGATTTAATTCAACAATCCAAAGAGTTTGACCTAGTTCAGGGAGTTGACTTTGGTCAATCAGGGCCTGAAAGCGTTCGTTAACTTTCAAAGTAAAATGGATCGTTCGTTTGTACCGTAAGTTAGAATTGTGCACAAGATGGACCATTGGAAAGGGAATTCAGTTACCTTTGAAGATTCATTCAGTCTCAGTTGAGATAAAGAGTTGACTTTGGTCAAACGGAGCCTGGGAGCATCCAGTGACCTCCTGATCGAGTTTCGTGGGAAAATGGGTCGTTCGTTTGCACCGTAAGTCAGAATTGTGCATGGGATGGACCATTAGAAAGGGGATTCAGTGCCCTTCGAAGATTAATTTAGTCCCGTTTGAGCTGAAGAGCTTGACTTTTAGTCAAATGGAGCCTGGGAGTGCCCGATGGCCTTTAGGTCAGTGCCCAGGGTATAACTTGGGTCTGCAATGGTGAAGGGAGGTACTAGGGACCTAAGGAGAGGTTAGGGGGGGGGGGGGTACTAGAATGGTGTGTCTACACGTAATTTGAGAATTCTCTATAATGCATCTAATCAGGAATGGAATATATATTAGAAGCATCTTGATGTTTTCTTTACATTCAGTATAGGGTTAAATTTACCATAAATCTTTGGGGTGGTGATATGAAGTTTTGAACTTCGTGGGCATTATATAACCCATGATTAATGAGGTGAATGGTGACTCTTGGAGAAAAAACCACTTCAAAGAGTTAATGGTCTTTATAATTTCTCCTGAGGGATCTTCCAAATGCTAAATGGATCCCTTACAGGACTATTCTTCCTCCTTAGTCTTCACTATGATAGACTTTCGTGTCAAACATTATCTTTTAATTGAGATATATTCCTAACAAGTCTATTCGATTTGGGCTGACACTCGGACTCTGGATGAGCACTCTGTCCTTCTCATCTCAGACCTCCTAAGCTATTCCTTGTGCTTTCTTGGCTCTCCTAGATCCCTGCGATGTTGTGCTCTCACCCTTTTGGGCCCAGATGATCAAATGCAGAGCCATTTCTTATCCTTTCTAGAACACCTGTCCTATCCACAGAGTAAGTTTGTTCATCATCATAACCTGCAATTGTGAGGGTCGATATTTCCTCAAAATAATAATCCCTATTATCTCGTGTTCCATAATACTTAGAACTAATACCTTCAGCTCATGAGCCAAAGTTTAACGTTCATGGATTCTCCAACACTTTGTCGTAGTGAGCATGTCCCTATATTTGTAAGGGGAAACAGGTGGCAGATCACACCTACTACCCGTGTTCTCACCCTTGTTAGCGTAACTAGTTCCATTCCGAGTCAATTTTGTTCGGCTAAAAATGTGTGCAGTAATGCTTTCATGCTTTCTTGCATCATTTCTCGGCATTTGGACAAACTTATTAAGATTCCCCGAAGGTCGTCCATACCAACAGGTGTTAAAGGAAAAATTCCTTCTGATGCACGACTACTTTCTTGGTTGTTAGCCCTATTTCACTGAATTCGCGAAAAATAGATTATCGCAAATGCTAAACAAATTATACCAAAACGGTGACCTAAATCATCGAAAAATGAATCCAATGTAGGGAAAAATATATTTCAAGTGAGAGGTCAAGGAATTTAGAAAGAATTTTGGGTTAATAAAACTCTAACCTAATGAATAAAATCTATACAATTAACGCCACACCTATGGATGTAGGCACCACTCTGGGCCGAACCACATAAACACGGTTTTCATCTCTTTCTCTCAGCTCTCTCTATTGTTTTCTGTAGATTGGCATTTTCATAATTTATATCTTTTTGTGTTATAGTTCAAAATTAGTTTACTATTAATGTGGCCCATTTAAATATAATAGTTTAGAAAATTATAGATTAGGGCTATTCAAGAGAATCAGCAAGCCATTTGTTGTTTTCTACCATTGTTGATTTCTATAGCTCGAGAATACCCAACTCTATGAAAACTATGAATTGCAATCCAATTCAACCGTGTTTTGTTGTTCTTGAGTTTATTAATACATAATTCTTTCTAAATTCCTTGAACTCTCACTTGAATTAACTTTTCTCTTCTTTGGATTCATTTCCCTTCTATTTATGTCGCCCATACCAAGAGGTTTTGAAGGATAAATTTCTTCTGCTACGCGGCTTCTTTCTTGCATGTCATCCATGTTTCATAGAGTTCGTAAAAAATAGAAAATCAAAAATACAAAACACAGTATATGAAAACGGTGACATAAATCGGAGGAAAATGAATCCAAATTAAGGAAAAGTAGAATCTAGTGAGAGTTCAAGGAATTTAGAAAGAATTGGGTATTAATAGACTCTAACCCAACGAAACACAAATGAATCAGATTATGATTCATAGTTTCCTTAGAACTAGGTATTCTTGATCTACATAAATTAACAATGGTAGAAAGAAACAAATATCTTGTTGATTCCAAAAAATTCCCCTAGTTTGTTATCGTCTAAAACTTGTATACTTAAATGATCCTTAGCAATAGTACACTAATTTAAAAATATAACATATAAAGATGTATAAATCATGGAAATGCTAATCTAACGCAAATAATAAAGAGAGATGAGAGAAAGAGATGGAAATCGAATTTATATAGTTCAGCTCAAAGTGGTGCCTACATCCACATGTGTAGTGTTGATTGAATAGATTTTCATGGGTAAAAGCCAAAGATAACCATTAGTTATAATATCTTGTGCCGAGTTTAGAAATGGACAATATAAATATATGGAAAATATATCTTGATCCCCCTTACGATGAGAGATTTCATTCTATATATATTCTTTTAGAGGAGCGAGAGTGTTGAGGGACATGTGTTGTGCTTTTATAGGTTAGACAGTTACATCTTTTACAACGAAAATCACGAATTTTTATGCATTGTATATCTCCCAAATGCGTGCATTATATGCTTGTTGTTGATGTCATTCTATCATATGGTTCATACTTGTTCTGATGGTGTCATGTAGTAATGTTAACTGATGTGAGATAGGTGAGTTAAATCGACCGCCTATGATGCTGGGTCGACACAGAGTTGCACCGGTGAACCAGATGGGTGGCTGGGTCAACCTCCTATAAGGTATAAATGAATTCACCTATTGTCTTCTGCTTGGTTCCTGGGTGTTATCATATAGATGGTAAAATAGTACATATATAAAAGTACTTCATCAAATAAGTATGTACACACACACACACACACACACACACACACATATATATTATTTTTAGGTTGTTTTATTTTTTAATGGTATTTCTAACCCACAAATGAAATATTTTAAATTATCCTCAAGAATATGAATGTAATGAAATAAGTGACACATTATATATGTGGTTCAATAGATTATCCTCCCTGCATCCATGGGAAGGGAGGGAGAGTTTCTTATTACTTGGTAGAACAAAAGATACTTGCATTACTAGGGTTACTAGTTCAGAATCGAAGTCGTCATGAGAAAAGTAAAAATCAATACCCTAAAATAGGTTAAGGTCATCTTTATTTAATCCTAAAAGGTTACTACATATCCAGTCTCCTTTATTTAAGCTTCTCTGTAGTAAGGTAGAGTCATGATGTACTCGATCATCCATGATGCATTATGAATTCATAGATTTTTTTATTAGTCCCACCTTCTCGTTCAATCGACTACACCTCCTCCAATAATTGGTGCCACGTGTTTCCGCATGGCACGATCAACCAAACAACCTTTAAATTGCCATAAAAAATTAAATGATTAGTCTTGTAGTCTAGATCTTACTAGTCTTGTCATTATTTGGAAATGTGTTGGCATGGATTTCCTTAACCCGTTTCCACTAACTTAACATATTCCCCCATGAGAAAGCAAGATCTAATCATTTACTCCTTGATGTGATGGATACCTAGGCCTAGGATCTTATGAACCATTAGTAGTTTATCCCAGGAAGTGAGTGCATGTGAGAGCATGCTCTAGTGAGCCATTAGCATAGGTTCCTTGCCCATCACCAAACCATCATGCCATTTGCCTTGGGTGGCAGAAGGTATAAAGTCTTGGGATCCTTATAACTTCACCATTTCATCATCATTTCAGATATACTTCATTTATCTCTCTCTCTCCCTCTCTCTCTCTCTCTCTCTCTCTCTAGAACCTGCAAGAATGAAACAACTACTCCTTTTCTCTTTATGAATTTTGAGTCATATCAAGGATTCTGAGGAAGTATGAAATTTACTCAAATAATAACTTTGAGGAATTTCGTACTAAATACCTCATACCTTAAAATGTTAATATTAGGATTTATTTTGGACAATAAGATGCCTTTAGTATTGATGGACGAGTAGCTTTTATAACCATTTCCATCATATGGGGCATGGGTCAGGGTAATTTCCCCTTCACCCATTGCTGGTGTAAGTACTATGCTTTTATGAGATATTTCCAATTAAAGAGAATGGTAGTTTCTACCAGACGTTATGGGCACAATATCCATTGACCAAATTCTTGGGACAAATCTCGGCCTAAATGATTTTAAGTATTGTTATGATCTAAGGAGTTATCATGGATCTGATGTATACCATTTGCAAGACCGAGATAGTCTCACAATTTGTTCACATGGATGCCTACATGACAAATAATTACTAACAAAAATGTCTTGTTGTTCTATGGACTTCTATATGGTGAATGCTACATGGGTCCTCATGTTCTTTCTATGATTGGATCTCCTGGTCGACCGCCTAGTATTTAGTTGATCATTTTTAATTTCACTTGATGTTTTAAATCCATTTTTTAGAAAAGAAAATATATAGATTTTGAAGTAAACCTCTTTGAACTTGAGATCGTCTAGAGAATGAAAAATTCGATTGGTGTGAGTCCACATAACAGATAGGTCCACACACTACTTGGATACCACCTTATTGTTTCCTCTAACACAAAGTAATTATGGCCAATTACACAGTGGTCGATGACTTTTTTATTCTAACTTCCACCCTCGTTCCTAGTAAGGATGCAAGGATGTTTACCTTGGGGAGTTTTCTCCTGTTTACACTACATCAATCAACTTTAGTGAAGACCAGGAGGAGGAAGGAAAAGAGAGATGAATAAAGATAAATGGAGGGTCAAAACATAGAAAAATACCCTTTTTATAACCTTGACCTCCTTTTCTCATACGAAGAGTTCGATACTTCTATATACCTTTTGGAAGTGCTCGAAGAGGAAGGGAGTTTACATCTAGAAGACTTAGCTTTTAACCATCTTCCACACAATCGAGAAATGATGATTAATGATCTAAGATGAATAAAGGATCTAAAAGTCATCAGGGTCAATCAGAAAAAGTAGGGCGGCCAAGTCGATCAGGCTGCCCAAGGGGCACCTGTGAAAAAAAAATCAGTGATCACTCTTAGGGAGAAAGATCCTCTTGGGTTGGAGTGATAAACACACACACACACACACACACAGAGACACACACACATAGAGTAACCTAACATATATTGGCTTGTAGTCATCCATTCTTAGTCATAGAGCCCTAGAGTCGATAAATAACTTCCCCACCATCCACATCCAGGCTATATCATTCACAAAATTAAGGAGTTGATCATTACTCTCGTCTCGGATCATTATAATCTGGAAGTTACTTACCCTATTGTGCAAATAGCCATGTTATATTCTAATATGGATGACTTGAAGACTTTCTTCCATGAGAGTCTTCAATACGTCACAATGTACTAGGAAGTTTTGACCTAGTTTCAAGATTTTTATTTTACGTATTTTTTTCTAGTCTAACTGTTGCTTTTGTTTCCTTAGGATATTCTTATGCATGTAGTTGCTAATCGAGTTGACCACCTAAAGAGGAGTAATGACATTCTTCTTGAGAATAATAATGTCTTTAAAAATGTTATATTACAGAAAAAGAAGGAGGTGATTGACCTCTAAAAAAATTTAAGTAAAATATGGTTGCAAAGGAAAAAAAACACTGAAGAAGTATAGTGAACTCTACTGCAGTTCAATAAGGTTGAAAACAATTTTTCTAACCTAAATAAGACTATTGCTGGAAGACCCTACAGAGGAAAAGATATAACCTGGAGAGAAATACCAAATCCGACCTAAAAAACGATTGTGATTATGGTTCTGAGGTAGCTATTCAGTAAGTTTCTTCGATATTCAACTATCATGAGTTCGTTACGTACAACTTAGGTTCGTTGATTGGGTTTCAAAGGGGTAATGTTACAAAAGGTGAATCAGATTACTTCGAACACCCTCCATTAGATGATCCATTGAAGAGGGGAAATGATTTCTCTTAAGTCCTTACCTAGAAGTCCCTTGCGTTGAGACCAACTAAGAAATTGATGATGTTGATCAAACTATTGGGTAGATCGATTAGGTCATTGTTGACCGCTCGACTCCAGTTGACAGAATGGAAGATGACATTTTTTAGAATGCACCTATAGCAAGTTTGTTGGAGGTCACCCGTAACTTTATCTTTAGAATGCACTTAAGACATTTTTTTATTATGAATTGAAAGTTACATATTTTCCCTTACATCTCACTTTTTAATTTTCTGATGTAGTTAATTATGTTCGCCTTAGTATTGAAAAAGTAATCGTTCAATTTAACTCATTCTCTCTAAGTTCATAATAAAATATTTAATTAACTTTTCTTAGTTGAGTCTTGAATAAATATAAGCTGATGATAACCTGAGAGGGCCTAGTCGTCCAAATGGTATGACCTATTTATTCTTAGGTCGATCAACCCACTTGGGTTTTACCACCGTTGGGTTTAGCCGATCGTAGGCTTCCAACTTTCTTCACTTTGTACCATTGAAGTCAATTTATACCTATTCTAGGTTGACCAACACCTGGTATATACCACCATTTTTATGTGTGTCTTATGCAAAACTTAATCCCTCACTATATTTCTAAGTCGTAAAACTCAATTCTTAAGTGGGTTTGTACTTGTTTTAGTCCAACCATACCACTTGGGTTATACTGCCATTTTTAGGTGGATTTTATAACAAACGTAAGCCCCCAATATTTTTCTAAGTTGCACCACTCAATTCTTAAGTGGATTTATGCATGTTCTAGGATGACCATGCCACTTTTGCTATATCACCTTTTTTCATTTGGATTTTATGCTAAACGTAGTCCCCCAACTTATTTCTAGGTTGTACCACTTAATTCTTAAGCGAGTTTATGCATTCTAGGCCAACTATCCAACACAGACTATACCACCATCTTCAAGTGGGATTTATGCCAAATGTAGGCCTCAATTTATTTCTAAGTTGTACTGCTCAATGCTCAAGTGAGTTTATGAATGTTGTAGGCCGACCAACCCATATGGGATGTAAAACCTGTTTTAGATCGGTTTTAATCCCAACGCATGCCCCTAACTTATTTCTAAGTTGTACCACTGAATTATTAAGTGGATTTATGCATGTTCTAGGACGACCAACTAACTTGGGTGGGACCACCATTTTCAGGTGTGTTTTATGCCAAATGTTGGAATCCAATTTATTTTTAAGTTCTACCACTCAATTTTTTAATTGGGTTTATGTATGTTACAGGTTAAACAACTCACCCGGATTGTACCACCATTTTAAGGTGGGTTTTATATTGAAAATTTATACTGTGACCGTGATACTAAAGGAATAACTTTTCTTAATCATGTAAGAGGGTAGTCCCCTTGAAGCCTAGAAGTATAGTAATACAAATAGAGGCATAACCCCTATAAATATGGTAATAAACGGTAACCCCAAATACAGTTAACAATGACAAATGAATACTCAGTATTGTATATAATAAACACTCAGATTAGACTCACAAATCTCTCGTCTCTAACTCAAATAATAATAATAATAATAATAATAATAGTAATAATAATAGTAATAGTAATAGTAATAGTAATAGTAATAATAATAATAATAATAATAATAATAATAATAATAATAATAATAATAATAATAATAATAATAATAATAATAATAATAATAATAATAATAATAATAATAATAATAATAAAAGGACTTAAGAAACAACTCATACAAAATGAGAGAGAAGTAAGGACCCCAGATACACCTTAGCAGACAGTCAACACACCAACAACCTCCAATATCTCCCTGGTTAGATAATAAAAGCTTCACAATAAATGTTAACGGTGGTCGATAAAACTATGGTTTGTAATAAATCTTTTTCTCTCAATGTGGCTTTCTCTCTCTAGAAATAAGTCTCCTCTTCTTAGAAGTGGTTGAGATAAATAAATAGACCACACCGTTACCAAGATGTCTCATTCCTCATACTGTGAAAGGCATTTATCTCACACTTTAAGTCTCAAGCATTAAATGCCTGATGGTTCAGTACACCCTACATCATAATCATTAAGTGCCAGTACATTCCTTTTGCCTACCAACTGTGCATAAAAAGACTATCACGACAGTGGTGGCTTACAAAACCTTGTGACAACCCCAATACCATAATGATTTACTCAATTTGGGATTGGATAGTGGGTAGGTGGCTAGTCACATCACCTAAAGTAGATGTGACATTTGGTAGAGGGCTATTTGGATCAAATATCAATATACGATGGAAATCAAGGTTACTCTACACAAGATTCCACGGTAAAAGGTCCCTTGGTGTTTTACCAAGTGTATTTAACATGGTCAAGACAAGCCTTAATACTGCCTCACTTTTCAATTCTCTAAACAAAGTCCCTTTGAAGTTCCAACATCGAGGTCATACGATAGAGTATGCAAGCTCTCCCAAGCCCTACAGGCATGATCTATCGCGAGTACCATTTGACCTCACCCTCAATATTGCAATCATTATAGCATTACAATCAATTTAGTTAAAAAGATAAAATTTCACTAAGTAAAGAACATAAATTAAAGAAGATCTCACTCTGCAAGTTTCCCTATGAGCTCAATCACTTAGTTGCCTCTCTATTTCCAAGATTCTTCCTTATCTTGAGTTTCTTCTGTTAATTGGGAAAGCTCCCTCTAATTCCAAAATTACCTTCAAGCCCCCCACATTTTCCCCTTCCTGTCTAGATTTATTATGAGCATAAGAATTATCTGCCCGAAAACTTCTCAATCCGATGGACCACTTTACTTTGTGGGAAAAAATTCCCCCTTATCCGCCTTCAATGAAATTACTGTCATTATTTCTATTAGAAAAAAGTTAAATTCTTCCCGATGTACTTATGCCAAAGCTTTATAATACTTGGGCATATGGCGCGAGGACATCGTAATTTTTTTTTGTGAGTAGACTCCAACCGTTCGGTCGTCTTCATCTCTTAGTGAAATTATCCTGAGGCATATGTAGATCCTGGGCGTCATCATTCTAACTGCTCAAAAAATAAAAAATTTCCCCGACATACCCAATTGAGTACATTGCGAGGGGACGTCATGACCTTTCTTGAACTTTAAGTGAAGACTCGTGCCTATTCTCTACGATTGACCATTGTTCCATATGAATTCACACTATTTATAAAAATTCTCCCCAATGTACTTGAATCCTTTGTACCATTGTCTAAGCTTGAAGCGAGGGGACAATCTTTCATTAGGCTTTTGTAATTATATCAAAATTAAAAAAATTAGTGCCAAGTCATTACTTCTATTAAAAGAAACCCTCTCTCTTCTCTAACCATCACCTCATCAATGACGTGAGGCTATCTTGTCAACTTTTAGAGCACTCCCCAAAGTGCCATGTCTCCATTTGTAATCATTTTGACGGCTAAGCACATGCCTTCATGGAATAATCAACCGCCCATTTGAATTCAAAGCGTTAGAGATTTTCTCCTTTTCACGCTTTCCTTTGCCTTCATACTTTCAGAGATATTAGAGACATAAAATAGTTATTCCACCATTGTCGACCTTCTGTAAGCTTTCTTCTTTCTTAAAAAACGTCTCCCTCTTCTCTTTTCCACAGTCAACAACCACCTATCATTTAGCCTTTTCCTGCTTATCTATCCCCCATTTTTCCTCTTCCAGGTTCCACTAATGGATTCTTCTAGTTCTCCTACTACTCCATCCACTGATGCTACCTCCACCGCCTTTGCCACTCCTTCCACAACCTTAGATGACACCGCTCTAATGGTGTCACGTTATTAGAAATGGAGTTTCTACCACCATTCTCCTATTTTTGGCAAGGGTGGTGACTTTGTGTTTGCGTTCAAAACATACTCTGCTAATGCCAAGTGTGACCCTTTAATACTTGGTGATGATGACAAATCAGCTGATGCCTGGGGTTTCTTATCCCCAAGGGAACAATGCATTTTTTTCTTGATCGAGGTAACTTCCCCGGCTGTTAGATTACTAGAGAAATACAATTTTATCGGATCACAATTTCCTAGGAAACAGTAAGAGACATTCTTTCACTTTCTCAGTCCTAATGTCAACATCTTCACATGGAAATCATATGATTTTGAAGGTACAAATCCAGCCGTGGCATTTCATCGACAACATGCTGATCCAACTTGTCGACTAATGAAAAGGAAAATAAATTAGGCACCGTATAATGTAAGGACCGTGGAAAGAGAAGTAGAGAACCTCCTCTAAGCCATCTCAATAAAAGAAGTCTAATTTTGGAATTGAATTTCCAATAACATATTAGTTGGAAAGAATATATGGAAATGGAGAGTGTGTGGGGATTTCACCAACCTCAACAAGCACTATCTAAAAGACAATTTGCCTCTGTCGGATTGATTATCTTGTACACTCAACGAAAAAATATTAGTGCATGAGTTTTATGGAGTCTTACTCCAAATATCATCACATAAAATTGTTTGCTCCGAACCTGGAAAATACCCCATTCATTATGACCATGAGACTTTCTATAAAGTAATTCCCTTAAGATCTGAAGAACGCCAGGGAAACTTATCAATGCCTCATAACGTTAATGTTTAAGGAGTCGATCGACGTAACTATGTAGTTTTACGTCGATAAAATTATTTTTAAAACCACGTAGTACACCGCTCACATCAAGGACCTGGTAAAAAATTTCAAGATCCTTAAAGAGTACAAGATGAAGAAGAATGCCTCTAAGTCTATCTTCATAGTGAGCTTCGATAATTTTTGAGTTATTTAGTGACACAAAGGGGGATAGAAGAAAACCCAAATTAAATCGAAGATTTTATGATATGAGAAAGACAATGAACATCCTAGATGTCCATGTCCTTACTAGAATGTTGATCGCACTTAATCGATTCATATCCTAGTCGTTGAATAAATGCTGACCATTTAGTTAAGCTTTAAAGAAGGCAAACATCATAATCCGGATGGATGGATATTACTGGGCATTAAAAGGAATTTGGCGGTACATGGGATCACCACCTTTTTTATTGACTCGTACCATCAGAGAAGATCTCGAGTTATACTTAGATTTATCAGAGCACGTAACCAATAAGGTACTGGTAAGACTACATGATGGAGAAAAGCTGTCAGTCTACTATAAAATCCACACCCTTCGTGAGTAGAAACAAGATATATTACTATTAAAAAGATGTCCCTTAAATTAGTGACATCCACCAAGAAACTGTGATATTACATTGATGTTCGCATGATAGTCGTTCCAATGAGCAAACCATTGAAGAAAGTTATTAAAAAGGTAGATCACTCCAACACAATGATAAAATTGTCTTAGGAGATGACATAGTTGGACATCAAATATGAACCATAAACAACTATCAAGGGACATGTCGTAAATGACTTTATCACCGAGTTATGTGTATAAATCTTTAAAAAGGATGAGGCATAACCCAATCCGTTTTAGAATCACTATAAATTATTGAGGACGATCTGAGATTGAAATTATCTGTAAATAGGGCATCGAATGAACAAGGTACTAGCATTGTGATAATTTTTTTCACACCTCAATGGTCATTTATTAAACAATAAGTTCGACTTGGGTTAAAAGGATCCAACAATGAGGCCAAATGTGAAGATACGATTCATGGCTTGTAATGGATAATCAACATAAGATCCAGTCATGTGGGAGTGTGTTGTGACTCTTGCTTGGTTAAAAATTATCTCAATGGAGGATATGAAGCCACTGATCTTAGAATGCATGGTTATCGGGAGAAAGAGAGAGGAATCCTTAAAAATTTCATGTCATTCTGAGTAGAGAAGCTTCTAATGAAAAGTAACAATCATGGCGATGAAATAGTTATGCTAGAACTTTCCATAGCCACCGAACTCAACAGAATGATTGAGGTAGATTATATGGATTGGGCCAGCATCGATGAACTAGAGTCGGCCTCAAATTTCATTCAAATCTCGTATCACCATTATGGATGGATCCGATCATGTCATATTTTAAGAGAGATGATTTTTTGGTTAACGGTAAAGAGGCTTGCAAATTAAAGATCTAGTCGAAAAGGTTCTCCTTTAAATCATAAGGAAAAATTTATCGATAATTTTTTACTGGTCCTCTCCTCATGTGTTTCCATTTAAACCAAGTGGAAGGAATCCTCAGCAAGATATAGAGGTTGTTTTATATCACACACAAGGGTAGGTCACTCCCTTATATGGTGATATATTTGGGATACTGGTGGCCCTCCATACAAAATGATACCCTCTAATTCATCTATATATGAATTATATGTCACGGTGTATATCTAATAATTAAGCATCCGATCAACACTATGATCCACCTCATGAGTCCTTATCTTTTTTTTCTCAATGGGGCATAGACATCTTGGGTTCTTTACATGTAGTCCCCGATAATCGAAAATACTTAATAATTGCCAAAGACTACTTAACAAGTGTGGGGAGGTAGATACTCTCACCAACATTAGAGAAGTAGATTCCAGATGGTTCGTTCTGAGAAAAAATATGACTAGGCTTGGGATCCCAAGAGCTCTGGCCGCTGACAACAATATACAGTTTGATAACAACACATTTTAGAGAATTTTTTATAGAATATAGAATTAGAATCCACTATGTCTCAGTTGTATATCCATAGAGTAATGGCTAGGCTGAGATCCTAAATAAAACCATGCATCTGAAGTCATGTGCCAACTGGAAAATGTGAATGGAAGATGGGTGAATGAATTACCATTTTCTTATAGGTCTATAAAAAATACTAAAAGGCCGCTCGGAGAGACCCCGTACTATTTGGCATATGAGATTTTGGAAGTTATCCCTATGAAGATCGATATTCTAACTCTAAGGGCTGATATCTTTGAAGATGGTAAAAATGATGACCAGATAGATTATTAGTTGGACCTAGGAAAGGAACAAAGAGAAAAGTCTCTCACACCTAGTTGCTTGCCAACAAGAGTTGTCTAGGCAACATGAAAATAAGGTCAAAGTTAGGTATTTTGAGATTGGTAACCTAGTCCTCAAGAAGCTCGTGCCTGCAGTAAAGAAGCCTTCATTTGGGAAATCGACACCAAACTGGTAAGGACCTTACAGGTTAGCATAAAAAGGGAGTGGAGGATACTACCACTTAAAATAATTTGACATAATAGTATTACCAAGGTCATGCAATGTTATGAAAATTTGGAAATTTTATCATTAGTTAGGTTTTCATTTCTGTAAATATTTGAAGTTATTTGTGATTTGTAGGAGGTTTGAAGGTAATCTCTAAATTCGATAGAGCATCCCCAATTAATAGAAGAAACTCAAGAGAAGGAAGGAACATGAAGACAGTTAGGCAACTCAATGAGGAAACTTGTCGAGAGATATCTTCCTTATTTTTCATTCTTTTCTTAGTCAAATTATATCTTTATAATTACATAGATTGTAATGGTTTACCAATTGTAATGTTAAGGATGAGGTCAAACGGTACTTATGAGAAACCATACCTGGTAGGGCTTAGGAAATATTACATGCTCTATCGAATGACCTCACCATGGGAACTTCAGAGGGAATTGGTTTGGAGGATTGATAAGTGAGGCACCATTAAGGATTGTCTTGACCATCTTTGATACACATGGTAAAACACTTAGAGGCCTTTGATCGTGGAATCTTATTCGGAGTAACCTCGAGTTCCATTATATATTAAAATTTATGCCAAACAACTCTCTACCAAATGTCACATCTACTTTAGGTGATGTCACTAGATACCTACCCACTAACCAATCTGAGCTTAAATAAAGTATTTTGGTATTGGGACTGTCAGATGATTTGGTAAGCCACCACTATCGTGACAGTCTTATGAAGCACAATTGGTAGGCCAAAGGCATGCACTGACACTTCATGATTATGACATAGGTTGTGTTGACTTATTAGGCATTTAATGCTTATGACATAAAGTGTGAGATGAATGTCTTTCTTGTTAATGAGGACTGAGACATCTCAGGTAGGTTGTTGGGCTGTTTATTTACCTCAACCAATTTTGATAAGAGGTGAGTTCTTTCTATAGAGAGAAAAACACATTTAAGACCAAAAGAGTTATTGCAAACCAAAGTTTTATCGACCCACCATTAACATTTAGTGTGAAGCTTTTATTATTTAACTAGGGAGATATTAGAGGCTGGTGGTTTGTTGATTGCCTCTAATGTTTGTCTAGGGTGCTTACTTCTCTCTCCCTTTGAATGAGTTATTTCTGAAGTCCTTTTATTATTATTTGAGTAATACATGAGAGATTTTCAAGTTCAATCTGAATGTCTATTATATACGATAATGAGTTCTTTTGTCATTGTTAAGATCATTTGGGATTATTGTTTATCACCATATCTATATGGATTACTCCTCTGTTTGAATTAATATACTCCCAGGTTGCAAGGGTACTACCCTCTTACATTTAGCGAGTTCGCTGGGGAGGCATTCTTTTAGAAAATATGGCACAAGATTACATTAACAGTAGCCTTGACTTCGATGCTATTCATCAAAATAAGGAACAACTGGAGAGGGAGCTTGAAGCTTTCAGAGATGAGGTGCCTCGGATGTTGTTCCCCTAAGTTCAAACGATAGCAGGAATCCCAATGGTCACACGGGCTTCCACTAGTGCTGTGATAAGACCAATTTAGATGGACTTTCTAATGGGTAAATTTTTTGAGTTTCTGTAGACTCCTGTAGTTGCAAAGGATATTGGGGGAGGAATACACTCCAGTTATTTTGTCACTCCAATGGAGGATTCAATAACACCATCGAGTATAGCTTCAACCAGACTAGTCCCGCGGACATTGTCCCTACTCATTTGCTAATAATGGGTGCCCCAGGTGTGACTGGTATTCCACCTGTGGTCCCTCAGCCCATTGCTCAATGGTTGAGAAGACTCTAGTATCTTCCTTAGAAGAAATGATGAAGTAAATGCAAAAAGAAATGATGAAGATGATAGCAGCTTCCTCGCAATCAGCCAACAAGATAACATTAGTATGCGATGATTTTCGTACTCCCTACCCAAAGGAGTACAACAAGGAACCTTAACCGATGTATTACATTCCTTATGTCTTTGAGAAATACACAACGTAGGGAGGAAACCTAAAGGAGCACATCAAGAAGTTTATCCCATTTCAACAACAATAAGTTAAGATTAAGGGAGTTTTCTAAATTCCTCACCGATAAAGTATATACCTGGTACTCTCACTTGGTGATGAAGAGTGTCTTAACTTAGGATGAGATTCACGTTCTTTTTGTCCAGAAGTTCTTTATAATAAAAGAAACATTTAAGTTAACACGACTCGGTAAGGAAAAGCAACGACCAGGAGAGGATGTGGGGGTGTACATCCAAAGATTCAGAGAAAGGTACCTCGATGTGAGGGATGAAGCTAAGGAGTTTAAGGTACTTCATATACATGTTGCACGCTTACTCTCAGAGTAAACCTGCCACCTTATAAATGAGACATGCAAAGGAACCTATGTGGCATTGTTAAAGATTGAGACAAATATCTCACTGTATGTATTCCCAAACCCAATCTTCATGCTTATGATGTTCAAGAAGCAGGTACAACCCATTGTGGGACATGTACATCCCCCACGAGTGGGTTATGCATATAAGGAGAAGAAGAGGTTAAGTAGTCGAATAAGAAAAACAAGAGGAAGTTCGGATGAGATACGGAGGATCCACCACCATTGCCTTGTACTGTTGAAGAGGTCGTTAGTGGATATAATGTCATATTGCAAGGGGGATAGTATATGAACCTAAAAATTCTGCAACAATGGAGCCATAAGGAGAAGTGAGGGCTAACCCCAAGTATTGCCAGGTCCATTCAAAGATTGATCACCTAACGGCATCATGTTTCACCCCGAGGAAGATCATTATAAAGCATGTGAAGGAAATGACTTTGTACATCCCTCAGGGGAACATTAATAATGGCCCATTACCAACATATCGAGCAAACATGATGGTGGCCTACGACAAAGAGGCTGAAAGAGAAGCAGCAGAGTTGGCATTGGAGAAAGAGGAGTTTGAGGATGCCCTAGAGGATTGAATAAGGGGGATGGTTAAAATTGTGATAACTTATGATGAAGCAAGCGAAAGGGATGTAGATGATGTGTACAACATTGATCCTGAGGAGATAGAATAAGGGATGGAATACTAGGCTGTGTCGCAGTCACACAAGTTTAAAAATTTCTTCGACCAGGTGGGAATGCCCAATGAGAGTAGAGGGGAGATAACTCAGGTGATTATAAACATTTCATAAAAGAATGCGGTTCTATTACTAAGGTGGAAGGGGCCTATGGCTATGTTATTGAGGATTTTTTTATCCGAAGTGGATTTTTCAGATACTGATAGAGCTATGAGGTTCCCTCACAATAGACCCCTGTACGGAAAAACAAGCATCAATGGGGTGAGATTTATAAGATCACTGATGGATGGGGGAGGTTCCATAAACATCATGACTATCATCTCCTTATATGAATCCAACATCTCTGAGGCAAGATTGATATCATTGCCTTTAGTGATATTTTGTTATGACAACTAATCTTCTAAATCAATTAGGTATGCTAATGTGGGGATATTGATGGGTAATATCACTTCACATATCAAGTTCCATGTGATTGAGAGTGTTAATTCCTTCCATCTATTAATAGTAAGGGTGTGGATGCATAACCACGGTCTAGTTCCTTTGACGTATTACCAATGTGCCAAGGCAAATGTGAAAGGGAATGAGATTGTTATACGAGAAACCAAGAAGCCATTTTAAATTGAAAAGGCTCATTTGGTGGATAATGCATTCTACATAGAGATAGAGGATGATTCAAGGGTAATAACGAGATGTATGAAGGGTGTTTGAGTGCCCTCTACCAGAGAAAAAATTGGGTAAGTGAATGGTCAAAGAAAGGAAGGAGCAAACAAGAGTGAAGTAGCTGAGGAGGTTAGCAGTGCAAGTCCTATGCCTCAAAATATATCTCAAAAATTGAGAGATAGGATGAGGACAAGGATTGATCCAATAGATCATGAGGTTAAACAAAAAAGTCTGTTAAACAGGTTTTCAAGAGATACGTTAGTGAAATATTTAAGAGAGAAAATGGAAGGTGGCTGCATCAGTCAATGGTTAGTGCAAGAAGGTGATAACGAATGATGGAATGGTGATCTATCATGTTTAAAGGTGTGAGTGGGCAATCAAAGGAGTTATTGAATACGCTGGCGAGGAGGCTAACTCAGAGTATGAGTTTTTTCATATGGATAATCAATGGCAATGCATGGTCATAGACAACTCCAACATCTAGGAGTTTATGGAAGAAGTGGAGGATAATACACAGTACATGATGGATCGCCCAAAGTCGTGGGAACAAGAGCTGGATCATCTTGATCTAGCTGAAGAAGGAGAAGATCCAAGCCCCATCTTCATTTCAAAGGATTTGAGTGTACAAAAAATAAGGGCCTTAATTGAGCTAATTCGGGAATATAGAGACATCTTTGCGTGGAAGTACAAAAATATAGAGAGGTTGGATGAGGAGGTGATCTGCCACAAGATGAACGTTATGACTTTAACTATACCAATAAAGCAGGCAACAAGAACTTATAAGACAAAGTTAGGTCTAAGTATTAAAAAGGAGGTCTAACGGTTGTTAGTGGCAGGGTTCATCAAACTGATTTAGCACCCACTTTGGTTGTCTAGCATTGTGTAAGTAGGAAAGAAGGATAAAAATGAGATATGAATCTGCATGGACTTTAGAGACTTGAATATAACTTTTCGAAAGGATGAGTTTCCTCTGCCTTCCATTTGATAGCTCTATCGATTCAACTTCTGGGCATGAAATGTATTACCTCATGGATGGGTATGTGGGATATAACCAAATCAAGATAGATCCAAATGATGCAAAGAAAATAATTTTAATATTTCCATTTTGTAGTCTTATATCCAAAGTGATGCCTCTCGAGTTAATGAATGTTGGATCAACATACCAGGGAAATGTGATATGCCATTTTACATGACTTCTTCCAAAGGTTCTTGGAATTTTATGTGGATGATTTGGTCATCACTTCAAATATTGTGGAGTCCCATATGGATGACTTAAGGAAGTTGTTCATTTGGAAGTATAAACTAAAGATGAATCCATTGAAATGTGCTTCGGGGTAACAAGTGGGAATATTCTAGGGTTCGTTTTAGATAGGTAAGGAGTATAAATGGAATAGGACAAACAATGAGCTATCCTAGAGATGCCATGTCCAAGAACTGCAAAGGAGCTCAAGAGTTTCCTCGGCAAAGTCTCCTAGATCAGGAGATTTGTGCGAGGATTTGTAAAACGTGCGACTGCGTGATAATTGATTAAATTCGCAAATATCTAATTTGGCACACTTATTTAATTAGAGTCTATTGATTCCTAAACATTCATCTATGGTGCGAGTGTCAAACCACAAACAAATTACGCATGCCACACAACAAATATGATGAGACACAGATTTCAGGAAAAAAACCGTTTCGGGTAAAACCTTTATTTCATTATGAATCTATAAATCACAACTTAAAATTATATAGTGAAATCTGCAATGGATTAATGCGCAGCCAACCCACAAAGACTCGCAGTCTTGAACTCAGCAAGAGAATACCCGCAGCACCCGCCAAGGACTCTCAGTCCTATCTTCAGCAAAGAATCTTCACGCAGCAAAATCCTTAATGACACGCATCCATACGGTGTAGAGACGCACTCCACAAAAGATGAACAAGGGCAAAGATGTGTTCTTGAACACCAAAACAATTCACTAAATCAGGATGGGAGTTTTGTGAATTATAAATCAAAAAGGGATTAAACCCCTACAGGAAGAAGCCTAAAGAATATTGCTTTGGCAGTGTTTTTGTTCTGGAAAACGTATGGACTTCTTAATGAAAACGTTACCATTTAATGAGTATTTATACAAAAACGTACTGCCTCGAAATACGAGCTCGTTCGAATGAGAAGCATATGTCGCTCGAACGAAGTACGCATGTCATTCAAACGACATCGCGCGACTTCCAATCTTGTTCGAACGAGATGCTGATCTCGCGCAAACGACCTGGGCAAAAAAATCGAGGTCCGCTTCAAGACTTAGAAAAAATACTCATTCTCAATATTTGACAAAAAAGTCCGCTCCAAGACTTAGAAAATATTTTGTAAAAATCTCCCAAAAGCTCTAAGTGAAAAGCTAAGGTATTTAAAACATAACCTTACCAAAGTAAACTTTGCGGAGCCTTGAATGATGAAGAACTTGAATAATTCAGATCCGTCTTTGATGTAGATGTCTCTTGAATGCTCTTCGACGGTGTAGCGGTATATGACATAACAAATTGATAATGGACCTATGAAAATATGTCCTTACAAATCTCCCCCCATGTCTATGCCGGTACATACATAAAATATCCGAATTATCAAAAACCAAAATGCCTATACAAATCTACCCTCCCATGAATAAATTTGCAAGACCTCAAAACTATTCTTCAATCATCTTCGTCAAATCTCGCAGCTTTTCTCATCAGGGTGTGTAACATATCAAATCAAGCTTCAATTTTGTACCTACACACATGAGATAAAGCAAAAACCTTCGTGACGCATCGAGTTTGAAATGATATAAGAATAAAGCATTAATAATCAAATCTCCCCCATAATGCAAAAACTCCCCCATAACATGATAATTCTTTCTCCCCCTTTTTATGATGTCCCCAAATAGAAAGATAAGAAGAAAAAAAATCAAAACATGGAGTGTCGCGACAAAATCCATAGCAAACAAGGATCAAACTACACGTATGCAAAGGAGTATCTCAAAAAACTCACAAACTATTTTTGGATTTTTCAATTTTACATAAAAAAATGAGATACCACTTTAAAAAAAATATGATACAAAAAATCACACCATGGTTTAGGCTCAAACAACCAAGTCATGGAAACGAAATGAATGGGTGTGAACACATTCGATAGGTAAATCAACGCAATCAATCATATGTTCACGATGCATATGTGTACTCCTAACAAATGAACATCAAAAGTATCCTTAGGTGTAAAAAAAATTGTTGAATTTAAATGACATCGTCTTCATCAAATCAACAAATCAAAGTCTAAATGATTTCCACACCAATAACGTCCAAAACTATTTAGTGTCGTTTCGAGAACTTTTCAAAGGACGTGCAAACCCATTGATATATCCATCCAAAACTCCCTCATATATAATAATGCAATTCTTTATATCTGAAGAGGTACTAAATTCTCAACTTAGAGAAAACCTATTGGCCCAAATTTTTGGCATATTTCATCTTTTTATAGCCTTAATTTTTTTGTGTGGGCTCTTTTCAAACGGTGGCTTTCACGATGTGATTATTATTCACTCACAGCCCTTTACCGTGTTCACTCATCATTTTTCCAAACTAAACAATTTATTCCTCAAGGGAAATGGCTTTTACATGCACTACTTTTATTACTCTCGTATTATTGCACTTGGTTCGTTTTAAGGACAGGATTGAGATGAAAACACCCAACCAAAATGTGATAAGTCAAGAACAATAATCAAACAAATTCGTGCATGTGTGCAATAAAGGAAACATGAGTAAAACATGTAGGAAGTAACATTAAATTACATCTTAATGACTCCAAACATTATAAAGACCATGGATGAATTGACCTATTGTCACAAAACACTATCAAATAGTCACATATAAAATGGAATGATGTTGTGACTCGGTCATCCTAAGTCTTCATCCATAAACGGTGCAAACAAAATACAAAAATCTTTTTTGTATTTTTCTAAAAATTTTATGAAAATAAAATCTTTTTGTGTTTTTCAAAATTTTTCAAAAATAAAAATCTATACAAAAAGTACATGTCATAACGCTAGCAAAAATATATCAAAAAGCATAACTAGCGTATGACAAACATGCAAACACAATCATCTATATGATATGGCAAGAGAAGAATCGTGTGCAAGAAAATGAGAATCAACTATTCTAAAATCTAGTGTATCCAAAAGTGATTTTCTAACCCAAACGAAAGTAACACGTCGGCACGGGGTCTTGGGAACCAACAAAACACTAGACTTCGAATTCTTAGGATCTCTTCCAAGATAAAAAAAATCTCCTAATGTGACCTTTCCTACCACAATATGAACATGTGTAAACGGGTGGAACGACACCTAAAGTGCGATATTTTCTAACATCCTATGGAACGGTTGACCCTCTAAAACAAATAATGGTTTTGGCATTAGCACTAGAAGCATGAGAACAAGATGAGCCATTACCATCACTATCAAACCTACTTGAGTCAGTCAAATCATTTTTTAACTTCAAAATTTTTGACTTAAGCAAAGAATTAGACTCTTCCAAAGACAGAGATTTCTTTTTCAAATTTTCAATTAAACTTAACAGTTTATCACGCTCCCCCTCAATTATAACAAACTTATCCCTAAGAGTCCTTTCACGTGCCGTAAAATTATCGATTAATTTTTTATCCTCGACGACACAAATGGGAACCCTAGAATTTTTTAAGTCCTTTAATTCCCTCTCTAAAACTAGGACTTTCTCATCACTCTTCTTCTTGGCAATTTTTAAAGAATCAAAACCAATACACAAATTACCAAAGTGCTAATGACAAATATCACTTTGAGTTTGAAACGCTTGCAAATATTCAATCTTGCTTTTAAAGAGAGAATTTTATTTTTCCAAAAATTTAATTCTTTTGCAAAGTTTCAAATTCAAACTTTTTAATTTTTCAGCACGGTCGTGAACTTTTTCAAAAATAGGCTCCTCATTAAACGGGCGTACCATTGAAAAAATGCGATTTTTCACAAAACTGATTTAAAAAAAATCAATATCACACAATTTTTGCGGAAAATAGGAATACGCAATAAATTAGCGTAACCCGCTTTGATACCAATTTGTAAAACGTGCGACTGTGTGATAATTGATTAAATTCACAAATATCTAATTTGGCACACTTATTTAATTAGAGTCTATTCATTCCTAAACATGCATCTATGGTGCGAGTGTCAAACCACAAACAAATTACGCATGCGACACAACAAATATGATGAGACACAGATTTCAGGAAAAAACCCGTTTCGGGTAAAACCTTTATTTCATTATGAATCTATAAATCACAACTTAAAATTATATAGAGAAATCTGCAATGGATTAATGCGCAGCCAACCCACAAAGACTCGCAGTCTTGAACTCAGCAAGAGAATACCCGCAGCACCCTCCAAGGACTCTCAGTCCTATCTTCAGCAAAGAATCTTCACACAGCAAGATCCTTAATGACATGCAGCCATACGGTGTAGAGACGCACTCCACAAAAGATGAACAAAGGCAAAGATGTGTTCTTGAACACCAAAAAATTCACTAAATCAGGATGGGAGTTTTGTGAATTATAAATCAAAAAGGGATTAAACCCCTAAAGGAAGAAGCCTAAAGATTACTGCTTTGGCAGTGTTTCTGTTCTGGAAAACATATGGACTTCTTAATGACAATGTTACCATTTAATGAGTATTTATACAAAAACGTATCGCCTTGAAAAACGAGCTCGTTCGAACGAGAAGTATATGTCGCTCGAACGAAGTACACATGTCGTTCAAACGACATCGCGCGACTTCCAATCTCATTCAAACGAGATGCTGATCTTGCGCGAACAACCTGGGAAAAAAAATCGAGGTCCGCTTCAAGACTTAGAAAAAATACTCATTCTCAATATTTGACGAAAAAGTCCGCTCCAACACTTAGAAAATATTTTGTAAAAATCTCCCAAAAGCTCTAAGTGAAAAGTTAAGGTATTTAAAACATAACCTTACCAAAGTAAACTTTGCGGAGCCTTGAATGATGAAGAACTTGAATAATTCAGATCCGTATTTGATGTAGATGTCTCTTGAATGCTCTTCGACGGTGTAGCGGTATATGACATAACAAATTGATAACGGACCTATGAAAATATGTCCTTACAAATCTCCCCCTATGTCTATGCTGGTACATACATAAAATATCCGAATTATCAAAAACCAAAATGCCTATACAAATCTACCCTCCCATGAATAAATTTGCAAGACCTCAAAACTATTCTTCAATCATCTTCGTCAAATCTCACAGCTTTTCTCATCAGGGTGTGTAACATATCAAATCAAGCTTCAATTTTGTACCTACACACATGAGATAAAGAAAAAACCTTCGTGACGCATCGAGTTTGAAATGATATAAGAATAAAGCATTAATAATGGACCTTCGTGTAGCGGTTATGACATAACAAATTGATAACGGACCTATGAAAATATGTCCTTACAGGATTGGCCAAGATAACTGATCTGATGATGGATCTACTCCAAAAAGGAACAAAGTGAATATGGGAAGACACTCACCAAGAGGTGAACAACAGGCTGAAGAAGCAGCTCACTTCTCCACAAACAATGATTCCTCTCAAAGTAGGGATACCTTTGTAGCTTTATCTAAACTCTACCACTAGGTCTGTTAGAGATCTCTTGGCACAGGAAATTGATGGGCAAGAAAGGCCAGTCCACTACCTGAGAAAGATCATACATGGGACTCAGGTAAGGTACATAAGCGTAGAAAGACATTGTTTAGCCTTAGTATTTGTAGCACAATATCATAAACATTATGTGTTATCTTTCATAATTCATATTGTAAGAAAATGTGATCCTATTTTGTTTTTATTGGAAAGAATTTTTTTAATGTGAAGAGAAACTTGGTGGTTCCTTATCCTCTAAGAATATGACTTGAAGTATGTCGTCCCTTCAGCAATCAAGAGTTAAGCGTATGCATATTTATTGGCAATCTTTCCGTCAAGAGTATTTTATCCACCTTGTGAGATCATTCTGGGAGATGATTTCCAGGCCACTTTCTTGGATATAAACTTTGAGGAATAGACTATGGAATTTAATGGTTCTTCGATAGAGAAGAAGAGGGAGCATGGGTCATTGTTTAAAAAGGGAAGGAAGAGATTTGCCTTTCCTATAAGTTAGATTTTCCTTGCTCCAATAATGAAGCAGAGTATGAGGCATTAGTGCTTGGATTGCTAGAATTCCTTCGAAGTGGAATTCGTTAACTCTACATAAAAGGTTATTCAAACTCGGTGGTCCAACAAGTTAATGGGGAATAGGCGTTCAATCATCTAAGCCTGGCGTCGTACATAATAATCATAAAATGTTTGATCAACTGGCATGTTGATGCTAGTTCCACCATTGCTTAGAAACTAGCCATGAAAGACAACACAACTATGATTCTAATACCATGAAAAGTATCTCCCTAGGTACTACAATAAATATTAACTATGGAAGACTACACACATTAAGAGGTTAGATTAGGAAGCAACTATAGTCTGGGAAAGGAAATATGGAACTAAGAATTGGCGCAGTACTTTGCGAGCGAATGAAGTATACACTTTAGGAATGTAGGACGATGGCTACTAAGGTGTATCAGGCCAGGGTAAGGAGAATGTAAGATGAGGAATACACATGATGAACACTGTAAGACAACTAAGGTCCCTTTATATAGAAGAACCTAGAGAGAGGGATACTTCTGGCCAACGATAAGGTAAGATCTAGTAGAGTTACGACAAAGGTGCTACAAATGTCAACTTGTTTTAGGTAGCTAAATGCCACTTCGTTGAAGTTAAGGAAGATTATAGACAACCTTACATTAATTTCATTAAAGATGGAGTTGTTACTTGGTACATAATGTATGCAATTGGACTCAAGAAAAGGGCCCCATGATTCTACGTTTAAGAGGAGCAACTCTATTGTAGACGATACTTTAATAGGCCTGTATGATGCATCATAACAGAGGAATCAACAGAAGTCTTAAAGCAAGCTCACGAAGTAGATCACATTGGAGGGGGAAAGCTATATGGCTAATTAATGACCTTGGGTTATTATTGGGCAACAATGGAGAACGATTTTTCTGAGTTCGTTCACAAGTGCAAGGCATTCCAACTGCATGAAAACATGATCCATGCTCCTTTGGTGAACTTACACTCTTTCTCCACTCCTTACCCATTACACACTTGGGCATTTGATGTGGTAGGGTCAATACACCCATATTTTAGAGGAGATATTTGGATACCGGTGGCGACGGAGTGTTTCACCAAGTGGTCTGAGGTAATACCTTTGAGGAGGTAAATATAAGGTGTGGCAGTAAACTTCATTAGGGAGTATATAATTTTTTAGATTTAAAATTCCAAATGTCATTCTATCTGATAATGGAACACCATTTGTTAACAAAGAAGTAATGATGTGAACGTACGAATACTCCATCGTTCTCCACACCTCAACGGTGGCATACCCAAGGGCAATGGGAAAGTAGAGGAAACTAACAAGAGCTTTGTCAGCATTTTGGCTAAAATGATGGAAGAATTTCCAGGATCTTGTGATGACATTATCCCTGTAGTCCTATGGGCTTATCACACAACAAAGAGGAAGCCAATAAGGTATACACTATTCTCACTAGTTTTTGGAGATGAGTCCATTTTTTCACTAGAGTTTGAAGTATAATTCGCCAAATATGCCTTGATAAGGAGTAATATAGACACCACATTCTAAGAACCCCCAGGCCTCTCCTTAGTTCAATAACACCTCCTCAATTCACTACAAACCCTAGGTCATTCTCCGAGTACCGATGTGTAGGCCATCGGGCTCTCTAAGGACCTTTTTTACTCCGGTCAACTCCATCGTCACAACGAAAGCTCAATGAATCATCAAAGGGATCTAAATTCCCTCTCCAGTGGTCTACCCTGTGTGAAAATTAGCATAACGTCTCGGATAAACGGACCATTTTACTGTCAAAAATTGATTTGGAGGCCACCGGGCGCTCCCGAGCCCCGATTTGACTGCACTCAACTTCATCTTCAGACTGAAGGCTTAATGGATCTTCAAAGGGAACTAAAACCCCTTTACAATGGTCCACCCCCATGCGTGAAATGGCATAATCATTCCGAAGAACGGTCCATTTTTCCCCCAAAACGAATTCGGAGACCATTGGATGCTCCTAAACTCCATTTTACCATGGTCAACTTTCATCTCGAATGAGACTGAATGAATATTTAAAAGGAACTGAATACCCATTCCAATGGTTGTCCCCATGAACGAATCAACCTTATGGTACGAATGAATGATCCCTTTTACTCTGAAAGATCACTAGGCAATTCCGAGCACCGTTTGACCAAAGTCAACTCTCTAAACCGATCAAATCCCTTGGTAACGTAAAATTACCTTACATAACCTTTCTAATGATCCGCCCCGTGCACGATTTGGACTTACGATTTGGATGAACAATCCATGGTCGTCCGACGATCTTCCGTCTAAGGGACCGCTGGGAGCTTTTGAGCCCCATTTGACCCAAAGTCAACTCCTGGACCAGGGATCGGTCCAAAGGACTCTTAAATGTTCATAAATTAACTTTTTAATGGTATGATATATGCAAGATTTAGACTTAGGAAATGTATTTTATAATCATTTTTCTAGAAATTCAGCACGAGAGTGCCAATCGACAAGTCCATTTCCATGCCTATCGGTAGTGTGTCTTGGACTACCTGCCGATTACCAGGGTAAGGACTATGTAAATCAATAGTCACCCTACCCTATAAAATGAGAGCATAGGCTCAAGTTGAAAGGGACCTAAGATCCACCAATAGCAGTGATCTTAGCAACATCCTTCTTCAATCAGCAAGGTTTCCTTATGTGAAATTCCTTTCCACCTTTCATTCCATCATCTTCATACCCAAATTTGCAAAAATCTTCTTCTCTCTCATCCAACATCCATCATAAATTGCAAAGGACGTCATAAAGGATCAAAGTCAAGCTTCAAGTCTACAAAGAAGGTCCAAACATCCTTCTCACTTTGAATTTCTTTATTTTAGTATTAGTAATATAAATTCTTAATTTAGCTTCTATTTTAGTTCATACACATCAATATCTCCTCCTTTATTAGTTATATTTCACATAATTTATTTTCTGTAAAAAAAACAAAACAAAGAAAAAGAGGGTTACACCTATAAATTCCGACGGGATTCTTCATCAGATTTTCTCAAAACTAGAAATACCTTTTCTACAAACACACACACACACACACACACACACACACACACACACACACAAAATAAACTCTTGTTTGAATCTATGGGATAAACCCCACCCTTGTGCCGCATGGGAACTACTGTACTTTGATGCCTTTAAATTCCACGAAGGTGTCTCAGGCTAAAACTCGAGACTATAGTCATATTTTCTTATTTTCACATTTTCATCTATTTCCTATTTTATCCACACATTATTCATATATATCATACTTGAGTCCTATCTAACTTATATTATCATTTCATCATAATGATAAATATCTTGATAATCACACACATCATATTTTTCTAATTATTATTTTGTGAACATTCCTATGAGCGACCTCACTCCATTATTTCCATGATGTGAGTTGAACGATTCCGATCTTCACTTATATATACATGCACACACACTTCATGGAGAAATTAAGAAAAATAGTAACACAAGCCCATGAGACACCGAAAGGGCAGGATGGGTGACTAACACCTTCCCATTTCATAACTTAGCCCACTGAATCTCTTATTTATTTTGTTTCATAAGCATCGGTTTGTGTTTGATGCCTCTCTCTCGAGGCAATGACATGTTCTTTTTCCTATTTTGTGAAAAATAGGTTGGATAAGGACCTTTATCCTCCCTATCCCCCCCCCCCTCCCCCCCGAAATAGATCGGTGAGGGTAAGATCTCAAGATGGCCACAGTGGAAACTCTACTGGGGACTAACTTAAGAGGGCTAAACTCTATTTGCATGGGTGTCATCATATTTTTCTTGTGTGCTTATGCACCTACATGTATGTTCCCCTTTTTCCCCCTGTCATTTCTTGTATATATGTACCTCATGTTTATATCACCTCTAACTCACCTTTCACTTCACACATGTATATATAATCTCCATGTACACCTCACACTACCTACACTTATATATAGGTTCACTTGTACCCACATGTTGCACACACCACTTAGAATATCTCTGCTTAGGTGTCACTAGAATGCACTTCCACTTATCACACTTTTATATATCCACGCCCACTCCACTTGTAGATGATCTATGATTACGTTCATTACCACACACTAGATACTCACATATCACTCACTCTTGCATACCGGTGCTTAGTGTAATCTGAATGATCTATGCTAGATTTACTTTTCATGATGCTTGTACATTCTTTCCGACTGCTATAACGCTCATCATGCAAAATAAAATATTCTCTTCATAATATACTAATAAAAAATCATGCATTTTGAACACTACATCGCCAAAGAGCATGACTATTGACCAGATTTTTTTCTCCATACTAGGGGGCCATTTTGTGACGGGCGCTAGTCCGACAGGTCATACTAAGCATAAGAAATATGACTCTCACCTTAAATTTGAGAAGATACTTCAATGTATATCGAAATGTTCCCCCCAAATAGTAATACTTGACTGAAGTCATGAAAGCAGGTATATAGCAGGGAGTTCATTCACGCACATCGGCTATATCGAATTCCCTCTCACACATATTTTCCCCACGAGGTACATAGTGAGGCAATTCACGTACACTCATGTATATCAAGTGGTTTGTCCATATGTACCAATTGCCCTCAAAAGCAAGCCGTATATCGTGAAGGTAATTCCAAAGGGGGGAACCTTTCAACTAACCCAATAAATTCATACCCTCATATAAGCATCCAATCTAGGGTACTCATATTAAGATCGCCAATTACTACCCGAAACTCTGCCGAAATGACGGTTCGATATGCCACTAAAATTTTCAAGCAATTTCATCTATATCCAAAACGAGAACCTATCCATGAGCCTAGAAATAAGTCAAACCGTGTTTTACATATTTTTCAAACCCAATTTTACCAGGCTCGGGTCTTGTCTGACATTTCTTTTTTCATTAATTAAACCTATTACAAGTGACAACATAATAATTGTAATAATCGTGCTGAGACTCTCCTCTCACTTCTCCTCCTTCCTTACCAAAAGTGTCAAAAAAAAATTTCCTCCTCTTTTATCATAATACCAAAAACATTTTTTCCACCTTTTATAAAAATACCCCAAAAAATTTGTCCTCTTTTTTCCAAAAATATCAAAAAAAAATTCCTATTTTCCCACAAAATAACTTTTGCTTTCCTCTTTCAGAAATAAATTCGAATCATTCTCCTTCTTACGTTAATCGCATACCCGACCCCTGTCCTGGTTCCCTATTGGTTTCAGTCTTCCATCGAACTACCCTGAAGATCCGTCAGCTCTCCCATTATTTCTTTCGAGTCCAGAATCCACCCTCACCCACTCTACATGGAGGGCACCTATTAAGTACCGAATATGTAGCCTGATTTGATGACGGTCCTAGTCCAACTTACTACCAAGATTGATAACCTTGAAATCGAATTACATTAGATGTAGTGAAATTGGGTCCCTATTCCTGAAGAGCCCGAGGCCCTCTTCCCTCGCGCTATGGCTCCACCCACACCTGAGCCTATTTGGGTCCCAGAAGAATATCAGTATTCTCCATGTGGCCCTCCTGCCAATGGGCCATCGTCAGATTAGCTCCCTATATTAAATGTTGTCCAGCTAGGGGCTAACCTACCAGTACCTGTTGATTCAAAAGAAGAAGAGTTGAACATGGTAAAGGAGGACCTTAGGATTTCGACCAGGTTCGAATATCTAGGAATTACATGTATTACACTCATATGTCTCCATACCTTAAAGCAAGTCTTCTAGAAAATTTTAAGATGCCCAATATTGAGAAGTTCCGGGTTAGTGGCCCCCCAATTGTTCATCTACGAAGTTACCACCAATACATAATTATGCTAGGTTCCTTCGAGGAAATAATGGCACAAAAGTTCTAACAGGCTTTAAAGGATAGCTCTCTACACTAGTTCCTATCCCTCATGGAGTCTCGAATCTTTTGTTAAGAGGATGTTGCTCATGAATTCATATAATAGTATAAGTACAATGAGGAATTGGAGGTTACACGTCGTGATTTAGAACTTCTCAAGAAGAATGTTGAAGAAATTGTGAGTAATTTCATAGAAAGGTGGAGTGAGAAAGCGACAACTATGACAACCGAACTTCTGAAGAGTAGCAAGTTAGTGTTGTGAAGAAACAATTCTTACCCCATATTCGAGTGATGATGGGAGGACAATATTACCCCCATTTCCAATCCTTACATCAAGAAGGAGTGGAGGTTGAAGAAAGAATTGCCAAGACAAAAGTTGAGACATATAAAGTATCTGGACAGTTCCCTCCAAGAAAATATGATAAGCCTACTATAGTTTCGATTATCAATAACATTTCACAAACTTCTACCTCTTGAGCACCATAAAGCTTCCATAATCCCTCTATATAGTTATACACGGACATTAATGCTCCACTCTTCAAAGTCTACGAAGCCCCATTGAAACAAAATCTCATCAATCCGTTGGACCCTCGTCCATTACGAAATCCACTTCCCAAAAATTTCAAACTCGACGCCCATTGTGATTTCCATCAAAATACCGGCCATACCACTGATCAGTGCATCCATCTTCAGAATGTAATCTCAGATGTGATGGATTAGGGTATCATGGCCCTACCATCCAATCTTAAACCAAACAATACTCACAATCCACTTTCAAATCATGTAAATGCTATCTTCCTAGAAGATAACCCAACAATCGACCCATCTACCTAGATTGTACCCAATAAATCACCCATTATACCCATATCTTCACCAAGGACCCTTAAAGTTATCTCATATTTTCTCCTACACCCTACCTGTTTTGCCGACCAGGACCTATATCTTCTTATAAGAGCATTCATTTTCGTTTATACTCGTTCTAGATGAAAGGATATGGAATTAACAACAGTGTTCAACCAGCTCCAAGAAATGACCATTGACTGCCAAACGTTCAACACACTATTCATAAAAGACCATAAATGGGCTTGAGAGTAAAATAATTGGGTGGTAGCCATCAACAAAGTAAGTTTTGACGATAAATTTTGGGTAATGGTAGGATTATTTTGACAAACCAATGAGATTTACAACATATTCAAGTTACTTGATGCCTTGAACTATAAGGATGGTTGGTTCCTTCACTTCTGCATCTCTTTATTAAGTGGGAAGATCTATATCAAGAAGTCGCTAAGGTTGTAGAATGCATTGACTTCTCATGGAAGGATGACACCGTTTCCACTAGATGAGGGTACTAATATGATAATTCAGATAAAGAGCTAAGTCAGGAAAAAGCTAGCCCAGTAGTCAATGCATGTGGGATGATATCATTTCAATATCTTCTAGGGGAGATTTTTAAAGTGGCCAAACAACCCAAGATAGATGAAGAAATAGGGTTTCTATTTCCTCCCTCTTTATGAACCATATGACTAGATCTAGGAGGCACTACTAGAGTCTGAACCCTTAATCGGTATCGGCGAATAAAGAAAATAGTTTTTTCGAAAAACTCCCCATGCTAAAAATGAACATTCGGGGGATCAATATCCTCAACTAGTTAAAGAAAACTCAGGTTAACATCACTTTATGGGGACTCTTTATGTCTTCCCAACTACACCAAAATGAATTGATTAAATTACTTACCGGGCCCACAATCCCTCATTCCACAACTCTAGAGGAAGTAGTGAACTTTTTCGTATCCTTAACATCTACTAGAATGATCTCCTTCTCTAAGGAAGAAATCCCTAAGTTTGCTATTAATCATAACCATACTCTCAATATCTCCATTAAAGTAATCGGGAAAACAGTACCACTTTCACTCGTCAATAATGGATCAACACTTAATGTTTTCCCGTTAAGAACACTAAACTTCTTGGGATTAAAGTAAGCGACCTTCCTCCAACTTCCTTCGCAATATGTGCTTATGAAAGTACGCGTCGACATACCAGCTTGTTGCTCAGTCGAACGTGGCCTCACAACATCAAGGGGTATTTTCTTTTCTGCATCATAAATTGAAGTTCTTAGCCAAGGGGAAAGTATTCACCATCTTGGGCGACGATGATAATACCGAGAATGAAAGCACTAGTAATATGGTACTAGAGATAAAACATGGGGAGAATGACATGGTTCTATCTAGTTTTTTAGCTGAACCACTTTTGCTCCCAACAGTGGATGATTTCAAAGATAGAGTTTGTCATGAGCACAACCCTCATGGTAATATCAATGTGATAAATATGTTTAATAATATGAACTTTATGCCCAGACTAGGGCTAAGACAATGACAAAAGGTCATAAAGGATCCCATAGTGCTGAAGAAGGTCTTTCCTCCATGTGGATTGGGTTATCAACCATCATCAAAGGAGCTCAGAATGCTCCACCAACTCGGTTGAAGAGAAGGGTAGAAAGTTCCAAGACTAACTCATGGCATTCCTTGAATGGGAGACTCATCAAAGAGGGTGACGATTTTCCTTATTCTGTCTTTTCGGCATCATGGTTTGATCAAATGGATAAGGAGATGAAGTCAGGAATGGAGATCTTCTTCCAAGACAGTTATTTATGTGTTAAAAGTTGATAGCATCATGTGAAACCACTCGTTGAGAAGACTACATTTTTTACCAAGGATTCTGAGGGAGGTGACTCTACGGACTCATTTAATTTGTAGACATTAGGGTTGACACTCTGAATGATCCACTTAACTCGTCAGATCCGGCCATCCTGATCAAGACTACTGATGCACCCCTCCTTAACTGGAATGCTACACTAGTTCCACCTGCTGAGATATAACCCAACCCATATATTTATCCTATTTTTTCTTATTTTCTTATTCCTCCTTGTTCTGATCAAAATGTAATCGAGACCTCCTTTGATGAGATTCTTAACGCTATTTTTCCCGAGAATGAAATAGATGAAGATTTGGAGTATCTTGTTATGCCTTACATTAATTGTCTTTATTCTAATCAAATTATTGATGATGATGATTTTGAAAATGAACAATTATTAACTAATCTTAATAAGGTTAATAGCAAACAACACAATCTCATTCAAATTAAGGAAGATGAAACTGTTGATATCAATCTCGATTCTAGTATCCAACTGTGCGAGATTAAGATAGGGTACAATCTTTACGAGCATGGGCGCACGCAACTTGAAGAACTACTAAAGTAATTTATGGATGTCTTCTCATGGTCCTACGATAACATGCCCATCATAGATCCGAAGGTTGCTCAACAAAAAATTCTACTACCCAATATCAACATGATTATGGAAAACATGGCCAGTCATGCTCTGAAGTCATTTGTTGATGGGTTGATTGGATACAATCAGATCAAGATGCACTCGAATCGTCAGGAAAAAATCGCATTCATCACCACCTGGGGAACCTTCTGTTACACAGTTAAGCCATTCGGTCTTAAAAATGCAGGGGCTACCTACTAAAGGGATTTCACAACTATCTTACATGATATGGTAAATAAAGAATTTAAGGTCTATGTGGATGATATGATCATCAAGTTTAAGACTCGGGAAGGTTATGTTCCAGCTCTGTAGAAGTTTTTTGAACGACTGCATTGATACCAGATGTGACTTAACTGTGTGTTTGGCGTTACCTAAGGAATACCTTTGGGATTTATGGTTAGTAAGAAGGGGATTAAAGAAGATCCTTCCAAACTGAAAGCCATACTCGAGATGCCACCACATCAAATGGAAAAGGAAATCTAGGGATTCTTTGGAAAATTACAGTATATCAGCCAGTTAATCAACCAGCTAACTTTAATTTGTGAACCCATCTTCAAACTCCTTCAAAAAGATTCCATCAAAGATTGGAATGAAGATTGTCAGGAAGACTTTGACCGAATTAAGCAATATCTAACCTGATCTCCAGTACTCATGCCACCATAGCTTGGTCTCCCTTTACTCTTATACTTGATCATAACAGATACCAAAATTGGGGCTTTACTAACCCAATACCTTGAAGAAACCCATAAAAAGGTCATCTACTATGCCATTTGCATGTTGTCCGAATACGAAGTTAAGTACCTTAGAGAAAGCATGTGTAGCCTTTATTTGGGTCACTCAAAAATTATGGCATTACATCCTTGCTTTTCCTATCAGATTTTAATCTGGATGGATCCTATCAAATACGTTATCTAGAAACCTACCATGTCTATCTGAATGGCTCGATGAATAATGCTACTAGACGAGTTCGATATTGTATATTTACCGCAAAAAGACATGAAAGGAATGACTATCTCTAACTACCTTGTTTATTACCCCATAGAGGAAGTTGACGTTTAGATCTTCCAATTACCAAATGAAGATACTCTTTGCACCTCTCAAGAAAACCTCTGTTCACAAATTCACTTTGATGATGACTCCAATAGAAAAGGATACAATAATGGAATACTCCTAATCTCTCCTGATGACTCTCATAGTCCCATTTCCATGAAGCTAGAGTTTTCTTACACTAACAACATGACTAAGTACGAGGTATACATCGTAGGACTCAAAGTATCTCTCAAGAAAGAAATACAATGCTTATATGTCTACGAGAATTCATCCCTCATCATTGGCCAGGTCTTTAGAAGATAGAAAGTCCAGGACGAGAAGCTCCCACCCTTACACTCCCACTTAGAAGAGATGGCCTCCCAATTCTAAGATATCAACTTCCATTACTTTCCTCGAGCAAGGAACAACTTAGTTAATTCTAATGTTACCTTGGCCTCCATGGTCGATATGCTCTAGGGAACAAGAATGACCCCATTCATAGTCTAAAAGCTAGCTAAACCAACCCACTACCACCACATCAAACTCGTCATAGAAGAGGACCCTGATATGGTTGAGTTATGGTATTATGATATTTGGCGCCTCCGCCAGTAATTATCCCAAAGATGACAACAAGAAAGATTGAGAAACCCTCTATAAATTGGCTTCCCTGTACATTGTCTGCGATAAAGGATTGTTCAAGAGAAACTTTGATGGAACCCAGTTACACTGCATCTCATATGTATAAGGGTGTCTATACACAAAAAATTTAATTAAAATTCTTTTTTTGAAGATATTGAGAGGACCCCACCTAGGCCACTCCACCTAGGGTCACTGCAGAAATGACATTCATGAAGCGCCACCGCAAGGGTCACCGCCGAAATGACATTTGTGAAGTACCGCGTAAGGGACACTGAAGAAGTCCAAGATTGAGAAGGGCCTCCACTTAGGGTCGCTGTAGAAATGAAATTCATGAAGCGCTACCACAAGGGTCACCGCGGAAATGACATTTGAGAAGTACCGCGTAAGGGCCACTGTAGAAGTCCAAGATTGAGAAGGGCCGTCACAAGGGTCACTGCAAAAATAACATTCGTGAAATGCCATTGCAACGGTCACTATGTAAATGACATTTGAGAAGTACCGCATAAGGGCCACTGCAGAAGTCCAAGTTTGAGAGGGGCCGTCGTATGGGTCACTGTATAAATGACATTTATGAAGTTTCACCGCAAGGATCACTGCGGAAATGACATTTGAGAAGTACCGCGTAAGGGCCACTGCAAAATTCCAAGATTGAGAAGTTCCGCCGCAAGGGTATCGGCAGAAACTCATTGAGAAGGAACCCACCAAGGGTTACAGTAGAAACCCATATTGAGAAGGAACCCACCCAGGGTTTCGGCAGAAACTTATATTGAGCAGGAACCCCCAGGGTCCCGGTAGAAACTCATACTGAGAAGGAACCAGCCCAGGGTCCCGACAGAAAATCATATTGAGAAGGAACCCTCAAGGTCATTTAACAACAGAAAATGAAAGGGGGAGGAGCAGTCAAGGTCCTCCCCCTCAGCTTCCAGAAAAATAGGCCAGGATGAGGGATAAATAACTATGAGCAACTCCTCATCATGAAACATCATTATTTAAAAGAACAACAGTATTAACACTTTGCTTTCTTGTATAAGTTGCCTAGTTGAGCAAGCAGGGATCAAGTAGGCTAGTTGGGACCTACTAGGAGTTTTGGCTTGGCGACTGAGGAACAAGATATGTTGAGAAAGATGAACCACTTAGCACTATAAGATTAAGAGAATACATGTAGGAAGACTCAGAAGTCACTCAAGAGTACACACACTTCACACTTGGTCACAAGTGAAGTGAGCATTCAAAGGGCTGGCTACTCACAAGGAATAAACTCTTTATAAAAAAATGACTTTTCCAGAGGAGGGGGTCCTCGATGTCCCTCTCAAGAAAAACAATAATTTCATAAGAGAGGGGTCCTTAAGGCTTGCTCTCTCAAGATTTGTAAAATTGCACCACAAGTTACCGTTTCAAAAGATAATTACCAAATCCGATATCTTGTCTTCATTAGGAGACATATGTGCTTTTTGACTTTGGTTGGCGCCAAGTGGAGCCTGCAGGAGGGGACAGGCAGGGCTGCTTGCTGGTAGGGACAAATGGTACACTTCAGACATTGTTCCCCACCAACCCTCTCAATTTTGGCGCCCAAAAATTCTAACTTAGCCCTAGTGTCCTAGTATAAATAGACCTCTGGGCAAGGTCAATAGACAGACAATTGAAATTGCATAGCTACTCTGCCAATATCACACTAGTCCTACATAAGTATTCTCTCCCTGCTCATTCACTTAGTGCTGAGTGCCTCATTCCTTCACTCCACACTGACAGCCATCATTCTCGGGTGTTTCCCTTGAGAAAATTACTATTTTTGCTGTGAAAGTTCATCTTCTTACAGGGAGTGAGTTAAGGCTTGAGTTCCATTGTTACCAGAAGGAGAAGTTTTCTTGAGAAGTTGCACCAGAAGACTAGAAGACCTTGCAGGCCGTGTCCATTAGAGTGGGTCATGCCTCACCCTTTCCAGATATTCATAGACCCTAGTCTCACTACCCTCCTACATTTGGCGACTCCGCTGGGGAGGTATTCTTGCTTTAATGGACAAAGAAGGTTTCAATGTCTCTAAGCAATTGGTTTTTGAAGACACTCCATCTGGTAATGGAGCTCACAGTGACAAGACTACCCAGGAAGAAGTGGTTGTGATCAGAGCCAAGGTGCCCGTGCCTCAGGGAGGGTAAACCAGTTCGCCGGCAGTGGCTCCAATGGCAGGTATGAATCTTATGGCAATGTTTCTTGACTTCTTAAAGAAAAATAACGTAGACCTATCAAGCTTGGGTCAAGGTTGTGTAATACCTCCTGCTGCCCCTTCTAGAGGGGTAGCCGCCCCTGTTGTGATTCCGACGGAGACGATTCTGTCCCAGAAGGTGGCGCTAGAGCAGGCTCTGGTGAAAAAAGGGTCGCTAGCTGCTAAAAGCATGTGTTTGGAATAATCGCCCTCTAAGGCTGTTACTATGGAGGAAGTGAGGAACTACTCTCCTCCTCCCAGAGGGGGGGTTCCCGCCTATATGCGGAGTTACAAGACCCCTATCTGCAGGATGTAAATGAGAATCCAAACCCTGAAGGGTATATCCCGCCAAATTTTATCAAGTTCAGTGGCAGGGGGAGAACCCTAGAGAGCACGTGAAGCGGTTTTTTGAGTACTTAGGAGTGCATGCTAGCAACAAGAACTTGAGGTTAAGGGAGTTCTCCAAGACCCTCACCGGGAAGGCTTATACATGGTATTCCCACTTAGCACCTAACATCGTCCCTACTTGGGAAGAGATGCACAGGCAGTTCCTCCAGAAATTCTTTGTAACGAAGGACGAATTTACATTGAGGCACCTAGTATAAGAGATCAAGAAGACAGGAGAATAGTTGATGCACTACATCAAGCGAATTCATAAGAGGGCCTTAGATGTCCATGAGGATGTGGCGGAGGCCGGGTTACTACAGATATGTGTGGAAGGACTCTTAGAAGAGTGCAAGTTGCACTTGATCAAAGAAACTAGATACGAAACTTTTAGAGAGTTCACCAGGGCTGCTAGTAACATAACTATGATAATAAAACCTGGGGCCCCGGGCTGGAGGACACAAGTTCCATTGACTTTCGAGAGGTTTCATGTTTTGAGGAGGCAAACGGTTAACGATGTGGATAGGAGTCCCAAAGGGAAGAAGGGAGGCTCTGGAGCCAAGACTGGCAGTCCCAATAACAAGAGAAAGTTTGGGGAAGATGCCCCACCGCCTCTACCATGCAGCTTAGCTGAGGCTATGGATTGTTATCGTACATTAGTACGAGAAGGGGTAGCAGGACTTCCTCACTTGAAAGGAGAAACAACCACTACAGCTGACGAGGCCAATCCGAAGTACTCTGATTTGCACCAACGGGTGTAGCATTCTACCAAAGATTGATACTACTTACGAAGGATCATTAGCGAGCAGGTGGCCAATGGTACCTTGCAGATACCCCCTGTGAATGTTAACGAAAACCCACTTCCTGCACATAACTTTGGTACCGCCAACATGGTAGTTGCTTATGATGAAGAAGCTACCAAAGTTCTAATGGAGTGGGAGAGCGGCGATCGGTTATGTGAGGAGTTGGAAAATCTATCACTAAGGATACTTGAGCTAGAAAGAAAGCAAGAGGAGTGGTTCTTCACTCCGAAACAAGAAGATGGAAGTGGGGAAGTTGAGGCATTGGCCCTGTCGGAGGGTGAAGTAGATTTCATTCTCACTCTAGATGAGAGAGGGACCTCTAAGGCGGAGTATGTCTGCAATGCCCAAACATATGAGGTGGACCTATATTGTAAGGACATTTTTGTCCATTATTAATTTGTATGTCATACGCCGTTACACCGTTGAAGAAACTCAAGATCACATCTACATCAACGGATCCGAATATCAAAGCGTCTTGAACATCATAGCCTCTACGAGAATGAACTTAGTAAAATTTTGTTTTTACGTTCCTTAAAGTTCATATTTAGTATTAGGAAATTTTTATAAAATGTTTTTTATAAAAATAAGAAGTAAGTTTTTTAAAGCAAAATGAGGCTTTTAAAAGGATTTTTTTCCTGGGAAAACCGGACCGATCTGCTTGCTGCAGATCCAGTATACCCCGGACCGCAAGCGAACCGATGGAGGCCTAAAATAAACGAACCGATCCGCTTGACCGGACCGATCCGCCTCCAAGCCGGACCGATCCGCCTGGGATAAATTCGGCCAGATTCGCTGCAGATTTTTTAGGCTCAAAGTTTTCCTATTTAAAGCCATCTTCGGGGAGTTATTTTTTAAGACTTTTAAACACGATTTTCAGAGTCCTAAATACTCTAAGTCTTCATTTTTTTTAGTCCCAAGAATCTTTTTGATTCACACAAAAATTCCCAATTACTTTTGTGAATCTTTTGGAACCCTAGAACACAAGCTTTGCTATTGTTCAACCCTTGTGGAGAAGCCGTTCTCTTCTTCATTGCAGCCCTACTGGATAGGGATAGTTCCAGCCGCCAACCCTACTGGAAAGGGATATTTCTAGCCGCGACTACAGAATCCGATACCCGAGGGTAATTCTTAGTCAACTTGTATTTTCATTGTAATCCGATTGTAAGCCGTTTTCTTACAAATTATAGTGAAAATAAAAGGTTTTGCCCCTTTGGGGGATTTTTCCTTAAATTTATTTGTTTTATCCTGCATGCTATATTTTATTTGATAAATCATCTAGATGCATGTCTTAGGGTTTAACTAAAATTTGGGTTTAATTAAAATTGGTTTTTATTTGAGAAGTCGCAATATTTCCGCTGCTGTTGCTCTCTCAAATTGGTATTAGAGCCTGTTGCACTAAGTTATTGTGTTTTGATTCTAATTTTGCACAAAAATGGCTTTTGATGGTTTTGATGATCTTCGATGTCAAATTTTTGAAAAATTTAATTGGAAAATTCACACGAACTCCTGTTTTAAATCTTCTGTTGAAAACGAATCTGAGAGGTGTCCTTGTTGTGAGGGTGTTGGTCACACGTTACATGAGTGTACCACAAATTTAAAGAAGAATTTGAATAAACCGATTTCTCATGTTTCTACCCTTAGTGATTGTGATTCGGAAGAAGAAGTTTTTTATGCTTCTAGGCGAGAGTTTCCCATCCATGTGATTAGTGATAGTGAAGGTGATGGGAGTGTGGATGAAAGTGAGGAGGAAAGTGTAGATGAGCATGACTTGCAAACTGCTTTCAATGAACTTTATGCTGAAACTTTGAAAACAAAGAAAGAAAATTTGAAATTGAAAGCTCAGTTGAAAGAGTGTGCCATAAAAAATAATGATTTTTTAGTTGAAGAACTTAGGGCTCATGTGAAAATTTTGAAAGAGAAGCTTGAGTACGTCGAGGGTGAGAGAGATAGTCTTAGAGGGTTGATGGAGACTATGAAAAAGCAGCTTTTAGAGTGTGAGGATTCTAGACGAGTACTTGAATCTAGGATAGGTGAACTTGAGATTAAATTGAAAGATTCAAGTAGGGTGAAATTTGATTTGGAGTCTAGGTCTGAAAAACTTGATAAGATTTTAGGCACAGTCGAGATCAAAACGGATAGAGGTGGGATTGGTCTTGAAAAATATGTTGCACCCATTCCCATACGTGTGAGAGAGCCTCCTAGGTTTGTTAAGAAAGAGACACCTACGGGTGTTAGGAAAGAGCCCCCTAGGAACATCGTGAGAGTGCCTCCTAGGATCATTAGGAGAGATCCACCTAAGAAAATTCAGAAAGCGCCACCTAGGAATTTGAGGAGAGGGCCACCTTTAGGTAACACACACCGCCCAATTTACACTTGCACACATTGCGGTAGGCAAGGTCATCTTAGGCGATTTTGTTACAAGATTTTAAATGGACCTAGGAAGGTTAATGAAAGAATAAATTCGATTCCTAAAACCCCCACACTTCGTTACAAATCTATTTGGGTTAGAAAATCGGATTTAGAGGCTTATGGTTTATTTGTCCACGATTCCCGTTTGCTTGCACGTGATTCACCCCATGTGAAATCTTTTGGTTGATTGTGATTGCAGGTTTGCCATACACTAGTTGTGGTTTCATGATATATTTTTACTAGTGTGATGACTTGTACTTTTTGTATAAATTCTTGTTTTTGAATTTTTTAAAAAAAAAATAAATACAAAAAGATTTTATTTTGATAAAATTTTGAGAAAATCCAAAAGGAATTTTGTTTTTTTTTGTTTGCACCGTTTATGGATGAACACTTTGGATGACGAAGTCCCAACATCATTCCATTATTTTTATGTGACTGTTTGATACTGTTTTGAGATAATAGGTCAATTCATCCTTGTGCTTTATAATGTTTGGAGTCATTAAGATGTAATTAAGTGTTACTTCCTACATGTTTGACTCATGTTTCCTTTATTGCACATATGCACGGATTTGTTTGATTATTATGCTTGTCTTATCACATGTTGGTTGGGTGTTTTCACTTCAATCCTGTCTTTAAAACGAACCAAGCGCGATAATTTTTATAAGGAAATTGTGCATATAAGAGCCGTTTTGTGAGTTTGTGTGCTTTGTTTGAAAACGGGGAAGGGCTGCGAAAGGTTCATTTTGCCTTTGCGAATACTAAGCCACCGTTAAATTGGACCTAAAAAATGGAGGAATTCTATTATTCGAGGTCCAAAGAGGTTAAAAGAGCCCGAAAAAATTGAAAGGCAATAAAAAGAAATTCATGCCAATTATGGGCCATTTAGGTTTTTGCACCAATTCTCCAAAGTTTGAGAATTTAGATCACCTCTAAAATAAAATATATATGAGGGTGTTTGGTTGGAGAATTAAAACGGGTTTGCACGTCCTTGATATTTGAAAATGCGCTACATAGTTTTGGACGTTATTGGTGTGGAAATCACTTTGACTTTGATTTGTTGATTTGCATAAGACGATGTCATCTAAATTCAACAAATTTTTACACCTAAGGATACCTTTGATGTTCATTCGTTAGGAGTACACGTATGCATCGTGCACATATGATTGATTGAGTTGATTTACCTATCGAATGTGTTCACACCCATTCATTCCGTTTCCATGACTTGGTTGTTTGTGTCTAAATCCATGGTGTGATTTTTGTATCATATTTGTTCACATTGGTATCTTATCTTTTGTATGATAAATTCAAAAATTCAAAAATAGTTTGAGAAGATTTGTTTGAGCCTCTCCTTGCAAGAGCACGTTTATCATATTGTTTGATACCCTGTTTTGTGTACCGTGACACCCCGATTTTGCCTATTTGATTCATTATTCTCTTTTGTCTATTTTGGGGACATCATAAAAAGGGGGAGAAAGAATTATCATATTATGGGAGAGTTTGAATTTTGGGGGAGTTTTTGAGATATAGCTTATGTTTTTATCATATATTGATATCCATGTTATCTCATTTCAAACTCGATATGTCACGTGGTATTTGCTTTTGTCTCATGTGTGTAGGTATGAAGATTGAAGATCAATATGTTGCACACCTTGATGAGAAAAGCTTTGAGATTTGATGATTGTTGAAGATTGAAGAACAAACGATGAAGATTTATACCTTTGTATCTTTCCATCTTTAGGGTTCATGGGAGGGTAGATTTGTATAGGTCATTAGTTGATAATTTGGATATTTTTTATGTATGTACCGGCATAGACATAGGGGGAGATTTGTAAGGAAATTTTTGTCCATTATCAATTTGTATGTCATACGCCGTTAAACCGTTGAAGAAACTCAAGATCGCATCTACATCAACGGATCCGAATATCAAAGCGTCTTGAACATCATAGCCTCTGCGAGAATGAACTTGGTAAAATTTTGTTTTTACGTTCCTTAAAGTTCATATTTAGTATTGGGAAATTTTTATAAAATGTTTTTTAGGCTCTAAGTCTGGGATAAATTCGGCCAGATTCGCTGCAGATTTTTTAGGCTCAAAGTTTTCCTATTTAAAGCCATCTTCGGGGAGTTATTTTTTAAGACTTTTAAACACGATTTTCAGAGTCCTAAATACTCTAAGTCTTCATTTTTTTTAGTCCCAAGACTCTTTTTGATTCACACAAAAATTCCCAATTACTTTTGTGAATCTTTTGGAACCCTAGAACACAAGCTTTGCTATTGTTCAACCCTTGTGGAGAAGCCGTTCTCTTCTTCATTGTATCCCTACTGGACAGGGATAGTTCCAGCCGCCAACCCTACTGGAAAGGGATATTTCCAGCCGCGACTACAGAATCCGATACCCGAGGGTAATTCTTAGTCAACTTGTATTTTCATTGTAATCCGATTGTAAGCCGTTTTCTTACAAATTATAGTGAAAATAAAAGGTTTTGCCCCTTTGGGGGATTTTTCCTTAAATTTATTTGTTTTATCCTGCATGCTATATTTTATTTGATAAATCATCTAGATGCATGTCTTAAGGTTTAACTAAAATTTAGGTTTAATTAAAATTGGTTTTTATTTGAGAAGTCGCAATATTTCCGCTGCTGCTGCTCTCTCATATATTCTTAATGTGAGGCCATAGCAAGGAGACCCAAGTTCAACTGGTTTTTCGACCAGATAGGAGTGAAGTACGACACAAGGATGTCCATCATGAGGAAAGTCTTGGAGGCAGTGCAGCAGCGTGGAGATCCTTCAATAAATTGGCAGGGGCCAATCGGAAGGATGAGTAAGAAGTATACTTATGAAGTGGTGTTTTAAGAAGCAGATTGGTTGGTACCTTACTTCCACAACCGCCCGCTGTATGTTACAGCCACGGTTAATGGCGTCTCATTTCCCAAGGCGTTAATGGATGGGGGAGCATCTATTAACATCATGCCCATCAGTACATTGTATGAAATAGGAATTGACCAGGGGAAGGTGGTTCCGATACCACTAGTAATTTTCGATTTGATAATGTCGAAATGCAGTCTATTGGATACGTGAATGTGAAAATCAAGTTGGGAAATTTCACCTCCGACATCAAGTTCCATGTTATTAATGCTAACACTAGCTACCAATTACTCATTGGAAGGGTATGTATGCACACTCATAGCATAGTGCCTTCCACATACCATCAATGTGCAAAGGCAAACATTATAGGTATAGAGATAGTGATCAAGGCCACGTAGAGACCCTTCGCCGTTGAGGAAGCCCACCTGGTGGATGCTGCCTTCTATATTGAGTTAAATGAGGAAAGAAAGGTCTCTGTAAGAAAGCTAAAAGGGATCAAGGTAGCCAAGGGAAGTGTCCCGCAGAAGAAGTCCATTCATGACCATCTAGGGAGGAGGGTGATCCCCCACATGGCAAAAGGCAAGATGAAAGTAGAGGAGGTGGCTAGACCCCCTCGAACTTGCAAGAAGGTGGTCTTACTTGATGGAAAGATCATCTACCATTTATAACGGTCTGCGCAGGTGGTATTCTGGGATGAGAGCATTGACCCGGTGCCCGAGTGTTTTATTGTTGATGAATCCCATATTGTTGAGCATGTTGAGGAACGAGAAGAAGCTCCAGAATGCATGTAAGATGGACCCAGAGAGCAGCTGCAAGAATTAGAGGAAATCAAGTTGGGGCCAGAAGAGGGAAAGAGTAGACCAATTCTAATCTCCAAGTGTCTAGAATCGAAGCAGAAGGAAGATCTCATTGTGCTACTTAAGGAGTTCACTGATGTATTTTCCTGGAAGTACACAGAGATGCCAGGAATAGATGCAGAAGTGAGCTCTCATAGGTTGAACATCCTTCCCAATGCCCTTTCGGTAAGGAAAGCCACACATACATACAAAGCGGACCTTGACTTGAAGATAAACGCCGAGGTGGAGAAGTTATTAGCGGCAGGGTTCATCAAGCCTATTCAGCACCCCATATGGCTTTCTAGGATAGTGCTAGTGGCAAAAAAACACAAGATCCAAATCATAATCTGTATGGATTTTCATGACTTGAACATGGCATGTCCTAAGGATGAATTCCCATTACCAAGTGTATATAGCTTAGTTAACGCCACTGCGGGACATGAGATGTATAGCTTCATGGATGGGTACATTGGCTATAACCAGATTAAAATGGATCCTGCCGATGTGGAGAAGACTGCCTTCCGCGCACCGTTAGGGAACTTTCACTATACAATCTTGCCCTTCATATTAAAGAACGTCGGGGCCACTTACCAGCGGACCATGATGGCAATTTTTCATGACAAGCATATACAGGATCTCAGGAGAGTATTCGAAAGGTGCTGCCAGTATAAGATGAGGATGAGCCCCTCAAAGTGTGCCTTTGGGGTTACTGCAGGGAAGTTCTTAGGTTTTGTTGTGAATAGGCAAGGGGTGCAAGTGGATGTAGAGAAGATGAAATCCATTGTGATGATGCCACCTCCCAAGAGTCAGAGGCAACTTAAGAGCTTCCTGGGAAAGGTATCCTACATGTGGAGGTTTATACATGCACTGGCAGAAGTAACTCATCCGTTCGCGCCTCTACTAAAAGATAAAGCCCAGTGAGTTTGGGGAGATAGAGGAGAAAGCGTTCGAGAAGATTAAATAAATCCTATCCTATCCTTCCACAATGATTCCCCCTGAAGCCGGAGAACCGCTGTTGCTCTACCTCACTTCTACAGAGAGATCGATAGGGTCCCTCTTGGCGCAAGAGAAAGGAGTGGAAAAACCAGTCTACTACCTGTTAAGAGTGATCTCTGGGACAGAATCGAGGTACACAAGCATCGAGATACACTGCCTCACATTGGTATTTGTGGCCCAGAAGTTGAGACACTGTCTTCTAGCCTTCATAGTTCACATAGTCACCAAGTGTGACCCTATTAAGTACCTCCTCGCGCAGACTATACTCGTGGGACGAGAAGCAAAGTGGTTTTTTTATCTTATCAGAATATGATCTGAAATGTGTAGTGCCCAACGCCATTAAAATCCAAGTAGTAGCAGATCTGCTTGCCCGCTTCCCAAGTGGAGTCTTTGAACCACCTAGTGAAGAGCTACCCGAAGAGGGCTTTCAAGTATGCATGGCGGAGGAGGTGAAGAAGTGGTCCATGGAGTTTGATGGTTCTAGTGCTCAAGGAATAGGGGGGTCGGCATCATACTGTCAGATGGGAAAGAGAAGATCACTCTCTCCTTCAAGTTGGATTTTAAATGCTTAAATAATGAAGCTGAATATGATGCCCTCATTCTAGGGATGCTGTAAGCACTCAGAAGAGTGGTTAGAGTGTTGTGTATTTGGGGGGACTCCAATTTAATAGTGAGGCAAGTCCATGGGGAGTTCGCCCTTAAGCATGACAATTTGGCACCGTACAGGCACATCATCCAAAGTCTGCTGGGACAGTTCTTGGAAGTAACTGTGGAGAGGTAGGCGCGAACGATGAATAGGAACCCTGACGTGCTCGCCACCATAGTGCAAAAGATAGACATGGAGGAGTCAGAAGCAACCATCACAGTTCGGCAGAAAACAGTACCCACAACTTTAAAATCTTTGTTCCCAAGTAACGAGCTGGAAGATTGGAGGCATCTAGTGGAGAAGCATCTTGAAATTAGATAAGGGGCAATGAAGATGTTAGAGTTGGCCAACTATTATGTGGTGCAGGGAACTATCTACGTTAAGAGTTCTGGAGGTTTTCTAGCAAGGTGCGTCAGTGAGCAAGAAGCTAAGGAAAGGTTAATAGAAATGCACCAAAGGCATTGAGGTGATACCAACATTTCCCTCTATAGACGACTGTAGCGAAGTGGGTACTATTGGCCTACCATGAGCGCAGAGGCGGCCCGTTTGCAATAAAGCTGTTTAAAGTGCCAAACTAATTTTGACCAGCCGACGGAGGCTAACTTTGTGGAAGCCTTCGAAGATTGGAGACAACCATATATAGCATACTTGAAAGATGGGGAGCTTCCTGCAGAAAGAGAGGATGAAATTTATCTTAGAAAAAGAATAGCTCATTTGTACTTGGTCGAAGGAGAGTTATACAAGAAGGGATACAATGAGAAGGCATTAAGGTGCATAGCCAAAGAAAACACGGAGAAAGTGATGAAAGAAGCCCATGAGCCCTCCCACATGGGGGTACCAAACTGTATGACCAACTGATGACGCTGGGATACTACTGGCCGACCATGGAGGCTGACTCCATTGGGTATGTGAAGAAGTGTAGAGCATGTCAGGTGCATGGAAACATAGTGCACGCTCCTTCTGTCAGTCTGTAATGCTTGGCAGCTCCTTATCCCTTCCATACGTGGGCATTTATCCTGGTGGGAAAGATCACCTCGGCATCTCACGATAAGGCTTTTATCATTGTTGCTACATAATTGTACACCAAATGGGCGGAAGCCATTCCTCTAAGGAGAGTCATCGCCCAAGTGGTAACCCGGTTTTTAAAGGATTATATCATATGCAGGTTTTGTATACCCAATGTGATCTTAACAGATAATGGGAAGCAATTCATATGCAAGGAAATGGCCCTCCTCACAAACAAATATAAAATTGTGCATAATAGCTCAACCATCTCCTAACCCAAGGGCAATGGCCAAGCACACGCTAACAATAAGAAAAGAAAGCCAACAGGGTTCACTCCCTTCTCCCTAGTATACGGGATTGAAGCTGTCCTACCAGTGGAACTGGCGGTACCTTCAACTAAAATTTCTCTTAGCAACGGGCTCATCCCTGACCCAAGGCATGTGTAGCTAGAGGCACTAGATGAGAACATAGACAAGGCGAAGGAGAATTTCAATGTATACACCTAGCAACTGTCCAGGGCCTACGAGAACTTGGTCAAGCCTAGAAAGTTCCAGGCGGGAGATTTAGTCCTGCGAGCATCCACTCACCATCTTCGCAGCATGTCGGCCTCAAAGTTTAAACCTAACTGGGAAGGCCCCTTTGTCGTCAGAGGAGTAGGGAAGTCGGGGTACTGTCAAATCTCAAAACTAGAGAGTGATTGCCTCCAGTCCATCAGCTGCAAGTGGCTGAAGAGGCACTATGCTTAGTAATAACTAACAAATTTTTTGTGTTTGTCATGTCTGTAATGGATTTTGAGGATTGCTCCTATACCAGAAAAGTTTTTTTGTAATTTTTTTTTAGAGCAATACCACATTGTAAATAGCACACAAAAGTAAAGAAATGAAATAGCAACACTTTTGATCCTTGTTGATGCTTGATTTTTTTACTCATCTATATGTATATACATAAATATATATACACTCCCTACTAAGTTAGAAGAGAGTACATAAAAACCAGGAACTCTGGTCACTACACTTGGGAGGTAAATCTACCCTAAGAGAAAGTATACTGAGCAAAGTCCCCCAAACATCAATTAATAGAAAATATAGAGGGGAGGGGGGGTCAAATTCCTCCTCTTGAATATTTCAAAGAATAGTGAAAATCTTAAAGAGAATATAGAGCAAGGACCCCAAAGACTAGCGGGTAGCTAATTTAAATAGTTTATAATGAAACTTAACTTTCTGTAACGGGACAGGGGTCACTCCCCTATCCAACCTGGACTTTATGAATATAAGTAGTAGTCTACAGGAATACCCCCATAGACAGGAGGGGCAATCCAAGACAGTAACATGCAAATACCTCACAGTTACAAGAGATGTATTTTTGAAAAATATATACGATATATATATATATATATACATAACTTCTCATATTAATGCAAGAACCCCGCAGTAAATGGCGTAGCCATCAGTAGACTAAATGCTTACAGAAATTAGAGCAAGTCATATAAAACACCCACAATATAAATGGAGAAGAAGGGAAAAGAAAAGTGCACAAGAAACGAAGTGTATCATCCATGAATGATCAGTGATGTAAACACAAAATTCTGAGCACTATAAAGAAAGAAGTAGCCTATCCGCTAGAAACCACAAAAAATAAATCATCACGAGCGATGGCACCGGCATATGACGGACCAGGCTCCCGCAAAAACTCTTCCTCCAACCTGACGAATTTAGCCTCGTCCTCCTCGTCGCCAGACTTGAGTCTAGAAAGCTTCACCTGCAGTAATGCGATCTGATTTCAGATTCTCATGGCCTCAGCCTGCCGCTGCTCAACTCTAGATTGTCTAGAGGTGTGAAATCTCACTATCTTCCGGAAAGCATCACTAAGAAAGGGGAGAACTCCCGTAACAAGCCAATCCAAATGAAAATGATAGAACTGCCGCAAGTCGCGAAGAGCATCCAAGAATAGTGAAATAGAAGAGCTAGTCAGCTTAGGAGGGGAGGTAGCTAAGAACTCATGAATATGGCTGGCAAGAGCCTTCAGGTTGAAGGCCGTGAGATTGTCAATCTGAAGTATACTCTGAGAAGTGAATGTCTCGGGATGGTGCTCTAAGATGAGATCCAAGAGCTGAGGCTGATGTGTTCTGAATCGTCCTGGTAACTCCTCATGCCATAGTCTACCCATAATAGTCGCAGCATCCTCTACTTCACTATCGTCGTCGATGTGGAGAGATCCTACCTCATAAGGGAGGAAAGAAGACTCTCCACCATAATTAGCGTCACCGACCAGGGGAGTGGCCTCAAAACTATGATCTCTCTCCACAACCATCCCACTGCCAGACTCCATAGTCATTGGAGTACTCTCATGCACCTGGAAACAATGAGACAAAGGTGAAATGAGAACGCTTGCATAGTATACGCAAGAAGAAAATAGGGGAATAGTAAAAAGAGGGGATATGTTAGTTTAATACCTCTGTCGCATTTGCCCCACTTCCAGACTCCATAGTCATCAAAGTACTCTCATGCACCTGGAGACAATGAGACAAAGGTGAAATGAGAACGCTTGCACAGTATACGCAAGAAGAAAAGAGGGGAATAGTAAAAAGAGGGGGTATGATAGTTTAATACCTCTCTCATAGTTTCCCCACTGCCAGACTCCACAGTCATCGGAGTACTCTCATGCACCTGGAAATAATCAGACAAAGGTGAAATGAGAACGGTTGCACAGTATACGCAAGAAGAAAAGAGGGGAATAGTAAAAAAAAGGGTATGCTAGTCAAGCACCTCTCTCGCAGTTGCCCCACTTCCAGACTCCATAGTAATCGGAGTACTCTCATGCACCTGGAGACAATGAGAAAAAGGCGAAATGAGAACGCTTGCATAGTATACGTAAGAAGAAAATAAGGGAATAGTAAAAAAGGGGGTATGCTAGTTTAATACCTCTCTCGCAGTTGCCCCACTGCCAGACTCCACAGTCATTGGAGTACTCTCATACACCTGGAAGCGATGAGAGAAAGGTGAAATGAGAACGCTTGCACAGTATACACTAGAAGAAAAGAGGAAAAATGGTAAAAAGATGGAGTATGCTAGTTTAATACTGCTCTCGCAGCCATCCCACTCTCATAATCCCCAAATATCATAGCAGCTTCATCAGACTCCATAGTCATCAGAGCAACCTCACTCACCTAGAAACAATGCAACAAAGGTGAAGATGGGAATACTTAAATAATCTAAACGAAATAATAAAGGCATAAGAATGACATAAGGGAAGTAGACACCCTTATACACTGTACTTAAATAACGCTCTCCATAACTGTCAAAGAAGGAGGTGCAGGGGCTCCCGAAGGGGATGCCACACTGGCCGATGCTCCTATAGGGGATGTCACAGCGACCAGTGCTTCTGAAAAGGTGGCATCAATCTCAAGTGCTCCTAAAAGAGATACCTCAAAGGCGGTAGTCACAGGGGGTTCTCCTAAAGGGGCTATCTCAGTAACCAGTGCTCTTATATAGGCTACCTCAACCTCAGACGCTTTCGAAAGAACAACCTCGGCGACGGCAGTCGCAATGGATAGGCGAGGTTACGAATGACCAGAAGGGGCAAGAGTTAATAAATCACCTACCTTATAAATGACAAATACCTCAATTAAAAAGGGAAAGAGTTAAATTCCTAAAATGACACAACAAAGATAGCTACCTGAAGGGGGGTGATAATAGGGCAAGCTGGCCTGTGCATAGGGGCTGATAAAGAGACAATAGCAGAAGCAGCACTCAAAACAGCACCAAGGGATAACTGTAACAACAAGTGAAAGGGGGCTATGATAAGTACAAGATGGATAGAGAAGAAATTTATAACTAAGAAAATATGAAGGTACCTGAGCCCATCCAGAGAGGAAGAGCGAAAAAGGATGGTCGGTAAAGTAGGGGCTGTGCTGATAGCCTGCAAAGAATGAAAATATATTATTCGTCACATGTTCGAGGAAAAAGAGATTCCATGATCCAATGTAAAGGCCTAACCTGAAGTGTGGGCTCACTAGTTGAAGCCATAGTAAAGACTGGGCTTTGAGAAATGGCTTGAACCAAGAGTCTGCCGTCCATAGATATACGGACCCGAGGGCTAGAAATCCTCCCCGAAGAGAATAAACATGGGATAATAATGTCAGGTAAGGGAAGAGTCCCTCCTTGGGAAAAAAATCCAAAAGATGTTAGGATCTGCTACTGAAAGGAAACAAACATTCAAAAAGAAATATACATATACATACCTTAGATGAGGAGGTGCCCAGGGGCTCAGCTGTAGAAGTGCCCACTGCCGAAAGAAGAGAGGATGAAGTGACAATGCCGGAAGGCACAACCCGCTGTATATTGTAAATGGGTAAATAAAAAGAAGTAGTAAAGGGAAAAAAGGGCACAGTGAAATTTTTTAAAATGGTGAGGCATACCTGAGCAGAAGGAGATGGCACGAAAGTGGTCCTAGTGCCGGTATGGTGAACAAATGAAAGGTGCAGGGAAATACCAACATACACAACTAAAATGTAATTGGAAAATTAACAAATTTCATTATATGGTAAAGGAACTAAGGAGATAGAAAACCTCTCTAAAAAGGCCTCGGGAAGAAACGAGCATGGAGTTCCTCTCCCGCTGAAAAGGCATCAGTCGCAGTGGGGGAAGAGGAGAACTACTTGCCTCTATTGAAATGACCTGCAAAATACGACAGAATACTTTCCTTAATAAATAAAATAATGAGGGGGAAGAAATAAAATTGTATGTATCAAATTTCCAACTAAAGGGAACACTTACCGCAGCAGGGGGCGTAGTCTGGACATAAGGGAGATGTCGGTTAGTGGGGATAACTCCCCCAGAAGAATGGGATGCCTCATCATCACTAGAAGACTCTCTCGAGACTGATAACAAAGCATAAGTGTCACTAGTGCTTTTGCTATGGAAACCCAGGTCTCCCATATCACCCGAAGAAGAACTATGATCTTCATAGGAAGGGGTGCTTCCATAATCAACTAGTTCCTCTTCCAATAAAGGAGAGGGAGATCCAGGAGGTGAAACTCTGAGAGAACTAGTTCCATTAAGTAAATAATGTCGTGATATAGTACCTTCTGCAATGGGAATAGATGCGAACCGTGCCTACCTGGAAGAAAGGTCTGATGCTCTGTAATCTTTCTTTTTCACAACTTTATGTCTCCTCCACCCTAAGATCATTAGTATCGGACTCTTGGTCCACTATGGAGGAGGCAGGAATGCCATAACCATTTCCTTTCTTTTTCTTTGCAGCCCAGGTACTCACAGGAGAAGGGGAGGAGAAGCGGTAGTAGCAGGAACGAAATTAGATACATCTGTGTTGGGGTGCTTCCTTTTGCTTGTGGCAGAAGTTCTCACTTTCCCTCTACTTTTCGGTCGGCTTCTAAACTTCACAGGGGGAAGTTCTGCCGGCAGGGGCTCAAGTGACTCGTCAAAAAGAGGCTTAACTAAAATGGGAATCCTGTTCCAAGGGTGGCGTGGAAGTGGTGCTGAGAAACCAAGGATCTTTCTGCGTTCGCCTGACCAAAAACTAGGCTTTGGTATATTTAATTATGTTGGTCTCATGAGGGGGATCAACTACACATTCTTGGATAAGACGAACCTGCCACTGCCAAGAAGGAACCAAGATAAAGTAAACCAAGGATGATAATGGCAGGGAGGCACATAGAGACAACCCAAACTGCTGACCCTACGAAATAATCCCTAAAGAGTGAAGCTAGCGCACGCCTCTGAAAACGCCTCAGAAGGATCGATGTAGGTAGGAAGAGGAGGGATGTGAACGCCCTGATCATAGCCAAACTGTCGTCTTGCCCTCTCGGAATGATAGGATTCAGTACGCGGACCCAACTTGGTCCAAAAAGGGAGGTGATATGGTAAGAGCATCGTCACCACATTAATATGAGGATAGGTAGAAACGGACCCCACTGCTGAAGGGCAATAGAAAGTCCTGCAATCGCCAGGGAAAGAAAGCCAGCTGAAAGTCCCACAGGGCACTTGGTATAAGGATGAAACTTAAACTCCTTAATATCATCAATTAATATTTCCAAAGATTTCTTTGGAATTTTCTTGTGCCATCGGAGAAGTCGTGTAGCATCGCTATGACAAGCGTGAGTCCCTGGAGTAAAGCGGGGGAAGTTCTCAAATAAAAAGGCCATCAAGAGAGCGACATTTGCATAATTAACAACATCACACCGATCTCAAGATCTCTCTACCTCTATATGTCCTCGGTCCATCCAGGTGTGAAGGGAACCCAAAGTCAAGGCGGCCATAGGTATTAACCTACCACGTGATAACCGTACAGCCAATCTAAAAATAAATTTAGGAGGGTAATCTTTAGGCTTACGTGGCAGAAGGAATCGAGTCAGAAATGTAACCAAGAAAGCGGTCAAATATGAAGGAGACTGGAGCTTGGGACCATCCTGGGTTCTGGGGGCTACGCAGAAAGTCTCCCCCTTCTGTAACTGCTCGAAATCTCTGAACCATTACCTTTGCCATTTGGCAAACGAATGCTTGGAATGACTAGTTATATTTATAGCTACATACTTCGAGCACTCACTGAGAGCTGACTGTATCTCCCCCACCATCTCCAGCTCTAAAGAATCCTCACAGTCATTAGAAAAGATATGTTGCCCAAAGAAAGGAAGAGCATACAATTCACATACATCCTCTAGAGTGATAGTAAATTAACCCCAGCCTGTGACAAATGCATGGGACTCCATACTCCACCGAGATAATAAAAGATTGAGCGAAGAAATATGCTTAGATATGGCCTAGGACTTCAGGCCGCTGACGGCCGTAAAAAGACCCACCTCCCTAAGAATAGCCACATAATTAGGAATGCTCAGAACATAGTCAATCCAGCTAGCCCACTCCTCCGTGGGACCCCCCCCTAGCTTTAGCTTCAACTTTGGAATAAGGAAAGTCACCGCGGTCGACTCGGACTCGGAGAATGGAGTCTGGAGAAATAGTAGGGAAATCAGCAAACTCACTTATCCCCACGCGAGGGCGCTCGAGAACAGTATTAGAAAATTTTTCCTCAAATTCGAAAAGAGAGACCATGAAGTTGTCAGCTGGACAAAAAAAAGGAGCACGACGGTAAGTAGCAAAATCCCTCCCTTGGCGAATGCGCATATAGTCCTCCCATGCCTGAGAAGAGGATGATGTAGCTGAAGAACTACCAAGAGCCATTGGCTCAAGAAAAGAACTCCTCGAGATAGAGACTCCGAGTGAGGAACCCTAGGTGTCCCCCGCCGCAAAAAAAGAAGTGAAATTGGCGGCCCCGATAAAAACACCACATTACGAGGAACCCTCGATGCGACACGGGGTCGAGATACCCACACTTTAAAAAAATTGCAAATTACGTGTTTCCCCAAATGCACCACGATAAGTCAAGGAGCCGTCGACAACGCATGGGGTCGAGACACCCCCAGCCACCGACATATGATGCAGCGAGGAACCACTACCAATTTCAGCAGATGTCGAGACACCCCCTTCCAAAATAGTGGGGATCGAGACACCCTCATATAGAATACCAGGCGCCAACGACATTTCTGGCAAGGAACCACTACCAATTACAGCAGATGTCGAGACACCCTCAAACAGAATACCAGGCGCCAATGACATTTCTGGCGAGGAACCCACAATCATGATTTTTTACGAGGAACCCTTAGTAGAAGCCATATTAAACGAGATACCCTTTTCTCCAAACAAAATGCCACTGGTCGAGACCCCCTAGCTGTCAACAAAGGTTCAGTCGAGGAATCGCAAGAAAATAAGGAATTAAATGAAATCGTACCTTGTGAAGTCGCCATTTCATGGGAAGTGGAAGAAACCACAAAAAACCCTCACTCGCTGAGAGAAATGGCTAGGAGCCCATGAGGGTTCTCGACCTAAAATCAATACCACCGCCCAATTGAGAAGACGCAGGCGGCCCAGAAAAAGCATCGGTGCCACCAAGAAAACGCGACCGGAGGTCATCGGCGCCCATAGTACCAAGGGTCGGGGCAGTTGGGATGGGCAATGAAGAAGGTATGGAGCCAAGTGTTAAGTGAGCTATGGGGGTGTTCATATTTGATGGATTAAAAGCCATTAGTGAAGTATTGAAAAAAAAAAGCCAAAGCAAAAAAAAATTGGAGGCTATGGTGTTTAAATTTCTTTTCTCTCACTTTCTCTCACTACAAACCTAAAGACCCTATGAGGGTTTTGAAGAAGATGAAAGAGTTTAATAAAAAGGCCTTATGTGTTTTACACTAAAGTGGGAAAATGTGCAGGAAGGCAAAAAGGTGATGACATTTTTTTCCCAAATGATGAGAAGATAGTTCCCATACTGACGCGTGGATTCACGAAAATAAAAACCTCGGATGACGAGACACTACATTTAATGATCTCTGGATCCCTCTAAAAAAATAATAATAATGAAGAAGCTGTTGAAATCGACTGTACGACGTATAAAGCTTTTTTGGTCTGCCCAACCCAAAAAACTTTGCAGAAATGACACCTAGGGTCACTGCAGAAATGACATTCGTGAAGGCTGTCTACATACAAAAAAAATTAATTAAAATACTTTTTCTGAAGATATTGAGACGACCCCACCTAGGCCACTCCGCCTAGGGTCACTGCAGAAATGACATTCGTGAAGTGCCACCACAAGGGTCACCGCGGGAATGACATTTGAGAAGTAATGCGTAAGGGGCACTGCAGAAGTTCAAGATTGAGAAGGGCCTCCAGCTAGGGTCACTGCAGAAATGACATTCGTGAAGCGCCACCACAATGGCCACCGCGGAAATGACATTTGATAAGTACCGCGTAAGGGCCACTGCAGAAGTCCAAGATTGAGAAGGGCCGCCGCAAGGGTCACTGCAAAAATGACATTCGTGAAACGCCACCGTAGCGGTCACTACGGAAATGACATTTGAGAAGTACCGCATAAGGTCCACTGCAGAAGTCCAAGATTGATAAGGGCCGCCTCAAGGGTCACTGCAGAAATGACATTCGTGAAGTGTTACCACAAGGATCACTGCGAAAATGACACTTGATAAGTACCGCATAAGGTCCACTGCGGAAGTCCAAGATTGAGAAGTGACGCCGCAAGGGTCGCGACAGAAACTCATTGAAAAGGAACCCACCCAGTGTCCCGAAAGAAACTCATATTGAGAAGGAACCCACCTAGGGTCCCGAGAGAAACTCATATTGAGCAGGAACCCCCTAGGATCCCGACAGAAACTCATACTGAGAAGGAACTACCCCAGGGTCCCGATAGAAAATCGTATTGAGAAGGAACCCTCAAGGTCCCTTAACAACAGAAAATGTCAGGGTGAGGAGCACTCAAGGTCCTCCCCCTCAGCTTCCAGAAAAATAGGCCAGGATGAGGGGGAAATAACTATAAGCGACTCCTCATCATGAAAGCCATTCTTTAAAAGAACAACAATATTAACACTTTTCTTTCTTGTACAGGTTGCCTAGTTGTTCAGCAAGCTCAACAAGCTCAACAACTTACCTCAGGGGAGTTTTGGCTTGGCGGCTGAGGGACAAGGTATGTTCAGCAAGCTCAACAACTTAGCACTATAAGATTGAGAGAATACTAGTAGGAAGACCCAGAAGTCACTCAAGACTACACACACTTCACACTTAGTCACAAGTGAAGTGAGCAGTCAAAGGGCTGGCTACTCACAAGGAATAAACTCTTTATAAAAAAATGACTTTTCCAGAGGAGGGTGTCCTAGAGGTCCCTCTCAAGAAAAATAATAATTTTAGAAGATAGGGGTCCTTAAGGCCTCCTCTCTCAAGATTTGCAAAATTTTACCACAAGTTACCGTTTCAAAATATAATTACCAAATATGATATCTTGTCTTCATTATGAGACATATGTCCTTTTTGACTTTAGTTGGCGCCAGGTGGCGCCTGCAGGAGGGGACAAGCAGGACTGCCTGCATGTCAGGACAAATGGTACACTTCAGACATTATTCCCCACCAACCCTCTCAATTTTGGCGCCCAAAAATGCCAACTCAGCCCTAATGCCCTAGTATAAATAGACCTCTGGGCAAGGTCAATAGACAGACAATTGAAACTGCACAGCTACTCTGCCAAAATCACACCATAACTACCTAAGTATTCTCTCCCTACTCATTCTCTTAGTGCTAAGTGACTTATTCCTTCACTCCCCACTGACAACCATCATTCTTAAGTGTTTCCCTTGAGAAAATCACTATTTTTAATGTGAAAGTTCATCTTCTTGCAGGGAGTGAGTAGATTTTTGAGTTCCATTATTATTATAAGGATAAGTTTTCTTGAGAAGTTGCACTAGAAGACTAGAAGACCTTGAAGGCAGTGTCCCTTGGAGTGGGTCATGCCTCACCCTTTCCAAATATTCATAGACCCCAGTCTCACTACCCTCCTACAGTATGGGCTGAAATTAAAGAGATGATGCAGAAAATCCACAGTGGGGAATGCGGACCCCACATGAATATCCATATTCTTTACAAGAAGATTATCCGACAGGGTTACTATTGGACTCTCATTGTTCAAGATTGCACTGCCTATGTTCGAAGATGCCACAAATGCCAACAGTTTTCCAATGTCCAGCACTTGCCCCCACGATAACTATACAACATGACCTCTCTCTCAAAATTCTCCGCATGGGGCATTGATATCATAAGGATAGTTACACCAGTAGCCTCCAATGGGCACGAGTTCATCCTCGTTACCATTGGTTACTTAACCAAATGGGTCAAATCCGAGTCATACGCAGTGATGAATGCCAAAAAGGTAGCCAAGTTCATCCGAAAGAACATCATATGCCGATACGGGGTCCCACATGAGCCAGTGTCAGATAATAGGTTACATTTGGATGTATAAGTCACATAATTGGTCGACGAGTATGAATTGAAAGACATAAATCTTCTCCGTACCGAACATAAAGCATCAGTGTAGTTGAAGCCACCAATAAGAACCTCAAAGAAATCATCAGCAAAATGATTGAGAGTTATCGATATTGGGTCGATTAGATCCCTTACGCCCTTTAGGGATACCACACTTCAGTTCGAGCATCTACTGGGGATACCCCTTACTCTCTAGTATACGACATGGAAGAGGTCCTACCCGTTAAACTACAAATACATTCACTACGCATCATGCTTGATAGAAAAGTCAACAAAGAAGACTAGCATCAGAGCCATCTTGATGAGTTATCCTTCTTAGAAGGAAAGAGTCCAAAGGCTCTATATTATATACAAGGGTGCCATCGCCGGATAGCACAATCATTCAACTAGAGAGGAAAGGATCGTGGTGTTCGATAAGGGGATTATCCCTCAAAGAAATCATAGAACCTATCTAGGACCCCAGAAGGAAATTCAAGACAAATTGGAGTGGCCCCTACATCACGAAGAAGATCATGTCCGGTGGATCCACTATGCTCACTGACCTTGGCAGAGAAGATATGGTGCATCCAGTCAACTAGGACTATCTTAAGAAACTCTACCCCTAGTCAGAAATCTCGAGGCACTACACTCCTCTCATCTCCCTCCTATTATATTCTAAAAAAACTATTCATTTTCGTCTATTCAGATCTACGTGGGGCCTAATCCTCTAAAAAATCTTTTTAAAAAATAATTAAACTAAATCTTTTTTCAGAACCCCCAGAGGTACATAGGCAACTCATATGCTTTACATGGGCACAGTCCCCTTCTTTTTTATAAAATTCTATTATTTTCTTACCTACGAGAATGACTGTTCATTTTATCATTAACATGAACAAAGGGATTATGTACGCCTTAGCGATTGGTATAAATAATTCAGATGTAAAACTCATTAAGAGGCACAATAATATGATTAAAATCTATTTTTATTCCGTGTTGGGAAAATTTAGCACAATTACACGAAATATCAGCGTAGGGAGTCAAATAACTACCCCCACCACTTGACTATCCTAAAAATGAATGAAACCAAGCTACTCCTAAAAAACAGACCAAATCTTTCCAAATTATTTCCCAAAAAAACAAATACATAACCATCAGAAAAGCTTTACAAATATCACCACTTCGCAAAAGACCCTACCCGCAGCTACTAGAGGACCCAACTCCATCATTATATACATCTTGAGGTACCCAAAATTCCCCTTCGTGGATAGTATATATAAGGTTATTTATGGAACGGTAAGCCCAGAATAGCCTAGAGAACACCACTACACCCCCCTTATAGTGTCAAATATGGCAGGCCATCTCTGCCCGGTCTCCTCGGCTAAGATTTTGGGCACTACCCTCTTCCACAACCATTTCATGTAGTCTCCAAAAATATGATAAACCCTACCAAAAGGTTGGAAACGACAGATTGATGGCTGGTGACTCTCCCATAAAGAGCCCAACTGAATTCGCATGCCTTTCGCCAAATCCTCTATAGGAAACAAGTCCAGGGTACGAGAGGGAACAATTTACTCTCTTATAACTAAACTCAAGAGCCTCCAGGAAAATAGAAGGAGGTCAGTCGGAGACCAACTAACTGAACATATGGGTATTCCCCCAGTTCTAGGATAGGCTGTAACTTCCACCACCAGGGCACTGACTAGTGCAGACAACGAGCTCTATGCTCCACAAACCAGTTTACCTAGTTCTAGATGTTCAAGCCAAAGCTAATGAATTAGTAGGTGAAGAAATTTGGCACAACTGTTAAGGGATATTCAGGGGGACCGCAAAAAAAAAATCTCAGACAGCGAAATGAATAGAATGATGGTTTCTTCTCAAAAAATTAGAATGACCTTCCCACCAAGCGTTTAGACCATTTAGGGTCTCTGCCAGTATCACCTCCGAAGGATTACGATGATACGACATCCACGCAATAATGGAAGCTAATTAGGGTCCAACAGGAGGTCCCCAATCACTAACAGTAGCTTCGAAGTTAAGCCAAGGGCAACGGCTCTAGCATGGACCGCATCATTAACATCCCACAGATGCACGAAGGATAATAAAATAGGGAAGAATATCATTCCTCCAGTAACCAATGATCGAGCCGCCGAAGGAGAAATGTGTACAATTCCTTCTAGCTCTCGAGGAGATCGGGAGAATTCAAGAATGGCCGCCGCCACACTAGGATTTACCACCAACATAGTAGAAAACTCCTCGTAGTTCGGGCAAACCTCTTCCAAGCCAAAATAAAAAACATGATCCTCAGGGGTACCATAATTGAGTTATATCCATCAACATGTTCCATTAAATGGGCCGATTGCTCCATAAGGAGACCCGGCGCAGGTTAAAGTTGTCGTAGTCTACTTTATACGAACATATGGCCTCTAAATTGTCGAGATAAGAGGCAAATTTTGCACTTATTGGAAGGGCCATTTTAGAAATAACAATACACAAGACAAGAAATAAGAAGGAGAAAGAAAATTTGAATGGGTGAAGAAATATCCCCACCTTACTCCCTTTTATACTTGAAGGTTTGGGTGTGATATAACTGGATTGACCTACAGATAGGCAGGACAAGGGCATGCCAATCGGCATCCCCCTATTTTTTTAAAAATTCCATCTTTCTCTTTTTGTCAAAGTAAAAAAATCATAAAAATAATCTTTATTTCAAATTTTGGATTTTCCTTCTAATATTTTTACTCATTCTACCTTAAAATAATTTTTTCCTAGAGTAATTCTAGTCCTTTTTTACGGTCACAGCAACAAAGTAAAAAAATGTATGTAGATTAAGTCATTTAAAGAAAAGATATATAAATAAAATCCCATTCCTTTAATATATATGTTGCTATCATTACATATTTTGCAAAAACAATAAGAAGAAATACAACAAAACTTAGCCCGATACCCCAAACTTTCTTTCTCTCTCTCACTCCCCCCCCCCCCCCCCCAATAATCCTCCATCCCTGCGACTCGTGTGCTTCCCTTGGCGATGAGATGAGGAGCCTCTGCTACCTGATTCAGATCCCTTCTTAGAAGAAGAAGATAGCACAAGACATGAAGGAACCGTGATCGAATCTCGAATATGAGCAATCACAAAAGCCACCCAGTCTTAAATATCTCTCAGCCAGGGAGTTGACACCCGGATGTGCTGCAAGGAAAATGTAAGGGCAAATCAGTCAGTCATAAGTAAAAAGAGAAATCAGAAAGATAACACTACACCAAAACTGACGATTGGTCACGAAAATATCCCTGACGAAGATTGTGGGTCGCGGACTTGGGCCGTGACCATTTCGTGCGTGACCAATTTCCTGGGTCGTGGCCCAAGATCGTGACCCACAAATGGTCACAACCGACAGGGGGTGTCATGACAGAAGGTTGCATACTTGGGCCATGACCCATGCCGTGACGGGTCGCGACCCTCGTCCGTGACCCACAACTGTGATAAATTGGTCGCGGCCCAAGTCCGCGACCCATAACGGTGACAAAAAAATTGTCGCGGCCCAAGTTCGTGACCCACAACCGTGACAAATTGGTCGCGGACTTGGGTCGCGACCCACAACCATGACAAAAAAGGAAAAAATGGTCGTGTATCAAGTCCGTGACCCCAATCGTGACCAAAAATGGTCGCGGCCAAAGTCCGTGACCCATACCGCGACAAAAAAAAAGAAAAAGATCGTCGCGGACTTTGGCTGCTACCATTTTTGGTCACGTTTGGGGGTCATGGACTTTGGCAGCGACCATTTTTATGCGCGGCGGAAAAAATAAAAATGGTCATGGACAAAGTCCATGACCATATTTAACTATAATTTTAAAAAAATGTTTTTTTGTGTGTAATCCTAAACTTGGGGGTCCTGTGAGTGCACTGCCAGTTGCTACGTGTAACGTTGCACGCGTACAAGGTGTTACAAATATTTATTATTGGCAAAACAATAAAAAAAATCACAAATTGCGAATCGAAAACGTTGGTAATAAACTGATATATATACAAACTTAAAAACATTACACGTCAGAGACCAAAAAAATTGGAGAGAGTTTCTTCTATTTTTGGGACATTCCAAACCCTATAAATGTAAAACCTATTTATTACAAAGCCCGCACGGCCATAAAATTTAACAATCACATTATAAAAGCCCGCACGACCATAAAACTAAACAATAAAAGCCCGCACGACTGTAATACATGAAAAACATAATCCTGAATGTCCACAACATTATATAGACAATCTTCATGTTGTAAACCATTTCCTCCTTCATTTGTTCCACGTGCAAAAATCTTACAAATGACATGATACAAAAAAAATGATATTAGTAACCAAGTAGTTTTATAAAAAAAATTATTCAAGCTGAAAAATTGCATATATGAGTTATAATTATCAACATATCAATTCCATTCTCAAATCGTAAGTCTCGTGATCGTGTGGTCTGTTCATACTAGTTACATTGGTCCCGCGCGAGGTATTGGTGCCACTCATGGGGCCGTTCGGGGGCTGTTTTGAGTTTTCCCCCACTAACGCCATGTTTTGCCTAAGTCCTCATATTTTTAAATTATCATCATATTCTCAAACCAGGAGTCCCGTGATCGCGTGGTCAGTTCGTACGAGTTACATTGGTCCCGTGCAAGGTGTTGGTGCCACTCACGGGGCCGTTCTGGGGCTGTTTCAAGTTTTCACCCACTAACGTCAAGTTTTTAAGACTAAGTCTAGGAATATGAATATTATTATCGTACTCTCAAACCAATATTCTCGTGATCACGCGGTCAGTTTGTATGAGTTACACTGGTCCCGTACGAGGTGTTGGTGCCACTCACGGGGCCGTTCGGGGGATATTTTTGGTTTTTCCCCACTAACGACAAGTTTTTAAGCCCAAATCTAGAACTTTTTAAATTATCGTCGTATTATCAAACTGGGAGTCCCATGATCATGCGGTTAGTTAGTACGAGTTACATTGGTCCCGTGCGAGGTGTTGTTGCCACTCACGGGGCCGTTCGGGGGCTGTTTTGGATTTTCGCCCACTAAGAGCAAGTTTTTAAGCCTAAGTTTATAAATATGCAAATTATGTTCATATTCTCAAATCGGGAGTCCCTTGATCACGTGGTCAGTTCATACGAGTTACATTGGTCTCATGAGAGGTGTTGGTGCCACTCACGGGGCTATTCGGGGGATGTTTTGGGTTTTTTCCCACTAATGCCATGTTTTGCCTAAGTCCTGATATTTTTAAATTATCGTCATATTCGCAAACTGGGAGTCCTATGACCATGCGGTCAGTTCATACGAGTGACATTGGTCTCGTGCGAGGTATTGGTGCGACTTACTAGGCCGTTCGGGGGCTGCTTCGAGTTTTCGCCCACTAACGACAAGTTTTTAAGCCTATGTCTAGAAATATGCAAATTATAGTCATATTCTCAAACAGGTTCCCGTGATTGCGCGATTAGTTCTTACTAGTTACATTGGTCCCGTGCGAGGTGTTGGTGCCTCTCACGGGGCCGTTCGAGTGTTTTTTTCGGTCCGCGCACTCTAAAGTCATGTTTTTAAGCCTAAGTCTTGATATATGCAAATTATACTCATACTCTTAAACCGGGAGTCTCATGATCATGCGGTCTATTCGTACGAGTTACATTGGTCCCATACGAGGTGTTGGTGACTCTTACGGGGCCGTTCGGGTGTTGTTTTGGGTTTTGGCCATCTAGTGCCATTCTTTAGGCCTAAGTCTATATATTTTCAAATTATAGGCCTACTCTCAAATCGGGAGTCTCTTTATTGCAGGGTCTGTGCGTACGAGTTAAATTGGTCCCGCGTGAGGTGTTGGTGCCTCTCACGGGTCCCGTCTGAGGTGTTTCGAGTTTTGGCCATATAATGCCATTTTTTAAGTCTAAGTCTATATTTTCAAATTATCGTCGTATTCTCAAATCGGGATATAGTTTGTTTAGAGGTTTTGTCCGTTCAGGTGTGTAGTTTTAGAGGCTCAACCGACATGAGGGATATAGTTCAGGGGGTATTCATGTACTTAATAAATCAAGTGATGATAAACCTTATGTACTAACTGATTTAGAGTGTACAAGAATAATTAAAAGAAAGACTATAAGTACTAGTATGGAATTACATACCAAAATCACTGATTTTCCTTCGAGGCGTATGACCAAATTCAACGTAATCTTGATTCTCTTCATCTATCTTTTGAAATTGAAAAACCAAAGGTCTCCTTGTGAAAATCCCTATGTTAACCCCCAATTTTATTAAAGAAAAGTTGACAAGTTCTAAAGTTTCGTGAGACACTTTCAGACTATGGAAGCACGAACACACAATGCGACTCGACACAATCATACATGTTTAAACTTTAGCACGATACATATGGACTACAACAGACTCCTAATTTTAAGTAAAGCCACAAGGATCAAGCATCAATCGAAGAAAGCCTTAAACTTATATAACGACAGTTATATAACTTTTATATATAATAGTTATATAACAACAATTATATAACAGTTCAAGTCCAAATTGATATTGCCCAACAAGAAGAAATATGTAAAGTTATCAATGGTGAGGAATCAATTGAAAAGGCCAACCGTCCATCACATAATTACACAGACATTGTAGAAGAGTAACAAGAACTTGCTATAGAGTAAAATGTAGAGGGGAATGAAAAGGAGGAAACATGAGATGAAGAGAAAAATGATGATGTGATTGATATTTTGCATTTATCTCCAAGAAAAATTACTATTCATGAGGGGGATCAACCTAAACAAGCTATAGAGGGATGGACTTAAGGGACTAACAAAAAAAAAGAAGAATTTATTGTAGAAAAAGACTGTAACTATAGAGAAAATTTTGCTAAGGTCAACATCAAAGAATATTCTAAAACCTATCTTTAAATGATTAAGTTGATGATTTGGAATGTGAGAGGCACTGGAAAGAAAATAGTTCATAGAAGAATTAACAAATTTGTGAAGATACACAAAAAATTGATGTTAGTCTTCTTGGAACCTAAAGTAGACCAAGCTAGACATGAAGAATTTCGAATCAAGTTTGGTTTCATTAAAGCGATTGATAATGAAGTCAACACTATTTGGAGTTTTTTCTCTTTTCATATCTCAGTGTCGATAGAATCTCAAGCTCCTCAATGCTTAAGTCTAAAGGTCTGTCATCCTGTTCTGTCTTATGTTACTCAAGTTTCCTTGGTTTATGCTAAATGCACTAAAAGAGATAGAATATTTTTATGGGAATATTTAAATTCCATTCATACATTGAATCCATGGTTTGTAGGAGGTGACTTCAATACAGTGTCTGCTTCTGCAGATAAGGTAGGAGGTTTACCTTATGACTTTAATGCTACAGAAGATTTCATCCAATGTATGGAGTCTAATGGCCTCATTGACTTGGTGTATTTGGGCTCGAGGTTCACTTGGTGGAGTAAAAGAGAATCCAATGCTTGTATTTGGGAAAGAATAGATAAAATGTTGATGAATTTGAGTAGCAAGGAGTTATTTTCTAAAGTGGTTGTTAAACACTAAAGTAAATTAACTTCTGATCATTCTCATATGCTTCTAAACTTATCTAGTGATTGTGATAAACTCCCAATAGATTTATGTTTCAAAATTTTTGGGTTGCTCATTCCTCATATAAAGTTGTTATCCAAGCCAATTGGAAGTGTTACAATGGAGGAAACCCCAAGTATAGTTTGGCATCCAGTCTAAAGATTCTTAGAGCATGTCTAAAAAATTGGAATAAAGTTCAATTTGGTAACATTTTTCAAAAGACTATCTCGACTGAAGATGATTCTATTATAAGTGAAATCAATTTTGAAAATGATCCCTCACACTATAATAGAGACAAGATGAATAGATGCTCGACGAGACGATCCTATTACCGGTGTAGTAAATGAAGACGAAGTACGATATTATTTCATTTATACTTCCTTCAGCTTTCGTCCTTCCCTATGCAGATCTCCATAAAGAAGATTTTTCAACTTAAGTGAATAGATCCGTTATTTCCTATTGTAGTGGTTTCCTAGTTATCCATGTAATTTTCTTAGAACGAATGTGTTCGTTCTACTATCGTAACTTACTAGACAAAGCAAGACGAACCCCTTGCCCCTTTCTCTATGCAAAGGTTATTAAGCCACATATGTTATGGTTATATAAGGGTTTAGTGATCGATTATTCGAGCAATCATTGTTTATAGAGAAAGGCCTAAGAAGCAGTGATATAAACAGTTATATGACGGGGCCTTTGGGGGTTGTTTCTGATTTTTGCCTTCAAACGCCATGTTTTTAAACATAAGTATAGAAATTTGCAAATTATCGTCATATTCTCAAAACGGGAGTCTCGTGATCGCGCAGTCAGTTCCAACGAGTTACATTTAGTCGGTCGCGGCCCAAGTCTGCGATCAGCTGGTCACGGACTTGGGCCATGACCCACTGAGCGTGACCATTCACAGGATTTGGTATAGTGTACATTTGTCCCGTGTGAGGCATTGGTGCCTCTCATGGGGCCGTACGGGGGTTGTTTCATGTTTTCGCCCTCTAATGCCTGGTTTTTAAGCTCAAGTCCTCATATTTTCAAATTTTCATCGTATTCTCAAACCGGAAGTCCCGTGACTGCGTAATTAGTTCCTACGTGTTACATTAGTCTCATGTGAGGTGTTAGCCTCCTCACAGGGCCGTTCGGGGGCTATTTTGGGTTTTTAACTTCTAACGCCTTATTTTTAAGCTTAAGTCCTCGTATTTTCAAATTATAATCGTATTCTCAAATTGGGAGTCCTGTGATTGCGCGGTCAGTTCCTACGTCTTACATTGGTCCCATGAGAGGTATTGGTGCCACTCACAGGGCCGTACGGGGGTTGTTTCATGTTTTTACCTTCTAACGCCTTGTTTTTAAGCTTATGTCCTCATGTTTTCCAACTATAGTCGTATTCTCAAATCGAGAGTCCCGTGACTACTCAAATCAGTTCCTAGGAGTTACATTAGTCCCATGTGAGCTGTTGGTACCTCTCATGGGGCCATACGGGGATTGTTTCATATATTCACCCTCTAATGCCTTGTTTTTAGGCTCAAGTCTTTATATTTTCAAATTATCATCGTATTCTCAAACCGGGAGTCCTATGATCAAGCGATCAGTTCGTACGTGTTACATTCGTCCCGTTAGAGGTGTTGGTGCCTCTAACACATTATTTTTAAGCTTAAGTCCTCATACTTTCAAATTATCGTCATATTCTCAAATTAGGAGTCCCGTGATTAGGCGGTAAGTTCCTACAGGTTACATTGGTCCCGCGTGGGTGTTGGTTCCCCTCACGGGGCTGGTCAGGGGCTATTTCGGGTTTTTACCTTTTAACGCCTTTTTTAAGCTTAAGTCCTCATATTTTCAAATTATAGTCATATTCTCAAACCGAGAGTACCATGATAGCGCAAGCAGTTTCTACAAGTTATATTGGTCCCGTGTGAGGTGTTAGTGCCTGTCACGAGGCCGTACGGGGGTCGTTTCATGTTTTCACCCTTTAATGCCTTGTTTTTAAGCTCAAGTCCTCATATTTTCAAATTATCATCGTATTCTCTAATCGGGAGTCCCGTGATTGCGCGGTCAGTTCCTATGTGTTACATTGGTACATTGAGAGGTGTTAGTGTCTCTCATGGGACCGTACGGGTGCTCTTTCGTGTTTTCACCCTCTAATGCCTTATTTTTAACCTTAAGTCCTCATATTTTCAAATTATCATCGTATTCTCAAATCAGGATTCCCGTGATTGTGCGATCTGTTCCTAGGAGTTACATTGCTCCCGTGTGAGGTGTTGGTGCCTCTGAGTGGGCCGTTCGGGGGCTGTTTTGGGTTTTTACCTTCGAACGCCTTTTTTTAAGCTTAAATTCTCATATTTTCAAATTATAGTCGTATTCTCAAACTGGGAGTCCCATGACAGCGCGATCAGTTCCTACGAGTTACATTGGATCCATTTTAACATCGTAATTCGAACGAACATGAGCACCCTACTGCCTATAATATTTACAGAAAGGTACACAAAGGCAAAGAAGAACAAAAATGTATAATATCAACTCAGTGCCTATAATATCAATGTAGTTGTAATTATTACGCCCCCATTTTAAGGCTTTAAAATACATATCCAATCAAGTTGATCACAACAAATCTCAAACTAAAACAGAACTATATGAAATCAACAGAATTATGGCATACATGTCAACTTAAAATATGAATTAAAGGAATCAAGTTGCCTTTGTTCCATGTCAAGTTGTAGCCTCCTAATATCTTGACGTAAACATTAAAAAATGCACATTAATCCGAAGATAAGTGATATACTTTTTCATAGGAAAATCAAGAACACACCCAACAAATTTAATAGCATGTACACTTATTGACACTAGTATCAATTCAATAAATCCAACATAGTATTCAACAACCAATCCAACAATATCTCACTATAATAATGTGCACACGTGTTTGCTACTAGTATGTCAAAAAAATTCATTTAATTATATTTTATCAAAAAAAAAATCACGACAAGCATATAACCCCCAATATAATATGATGACATGCATATAACCCACAACAAGGTGGATGCAATTTTTTTTACTTATTATAAAAATCCATTTAATTACATTTTTTCAAAAAACACACATACAGCTGTGACCCTCTTGCATGACTAATAACAGACCTTGATTTTTGGGATGGTCACGTCCCATAGCCGTGACTCACATCAAGAAAAGGTCACGTCCCCAAGCCGTGACCCCATATGTTTATGTTTTCTCCTTCGTTATGCCATGGGTCACGGACTTGGGCCATTACCCATCCGCGACCAAACTTGGAGGGAATTTTAGCGCAAGTTTGGCGCCAAGATTGTCACGCCTGGTCATGGATTATGTCCGTGACACACAGTGGTAAGGGATTTGGTTTGTGATCACTTCCAGGGCATCGATAATTTAGTGTAGTAATAAACATGGCCACGCCAAATATTGAGTCGGTCATGGCCCAAGTTCGCGATCAGCTGGTTACGGACTTGGGTCGTGACCCACTGGGCATGACCATTGGCAGGATTTGGTGTAGTATAAAAGACAAAGAGATGAAAATATATACCTCTGGCATAAGGACGTCCTCCGTCATCCCCAGCACTTAAGATCCATAGCATTAGGGAAATAATGCATGCTCACTAATCCCTCTCTAGGAAATTGGAGATTGTAAGAAGGAGGAGCAAGGTGGAGAAATGAAACCTTTAAAGTCACTGCTGCTACCGACGTCGATGCACCACCAATGATGTGAACATACACCATTGGCCAAACCTGAAGCCATACGCGGTGAAAGCATATTTACCAAGTCATAGTCATGATGGCATCATCCATGTTGTCACGAAATTAAGTTAGTATTAGTCACCCAAGTGTACTTATATGACGAATAAGACTCACCAATCATCGCCACCTCTCGGGCCTCCTCCGATATCTCTAGGAATCTCCTTATATATCTAAGGTAATCCCCCGTGGGACCACCGACTCGTCCTCCATGATCTGTCAGACTACTCTCTCTCCCAGATAACAGGAGTAACCAAACTCATGCACTAGTAGTCGGCGCATTTGTGTATGCACCCCCACCCCCGTGGGCTTGATGGTATAATGCCACTTATATTTTTCTAAGATAAAGTCAATACTCACACAAGTAAAGATAATTCCATCCAAAATGATTCCAAAAAGAAAAGAAGAAATAAACTGTTCACTAATTAGGACATTACCAGGTGTACTATCAACAAAGAGAGACTAGTTCAAGCACCTGTTGGACTTTCACCACTGGTACATCCGGTAGACGTTCCACACTAACTCATAACACAAACCAATTAGATAGTCATTGAACCCAATCACCTTGTAGAACCACGTATGCCAAAGGACAAGAGTTAGTAATCAGAATAGATTAAAAAGGAAATGAAAAAAATGCATAAAGTAAAAATGCAAAAAGAAAAATACCTCCAAAAGATACATGGCTCCACTAAAAGTCTACCAGTAGTACTAGGTGATAACATCGATAAAAGAATAAAGGGTCGCCAAAGTCAAGCTCCCCCAATCAAAGAGAGGGATATTCGAAAATAAACTCAAATATGGTAAAAATCACAAGTGGTATATGTCTCCACTCGACGCCACGAAAAACCTTCCCAACAACCGAATAATAAACAAACAGACCACCCGTCACACCTGCAACCCATCAGTCTCATCAATCTATTATCTCAGCAAAATCTCCCAAAAAAGAGCTATACGAATAGAATCCCTTGACACTATTTTCCCCACATCTCCTTACTCTGCATCCACCACCATCGGTGTCACCCTTAGGAACTGGTCCACCTCTATTTGCGTCCCCTCACAGTCTATCCCCAACAGCTATTAGACATCAACGGGGGTCACTGTTATCTCCCAAAATCCAAAGTGTATGGTGTGGGAAGTATCCCACCACCTCTCCCTTAGAGCGCATAAAACTACCATAAAGCGTGATGTGTCATCCAATGCAGATGCTAAATGACCAAAACCCACGGAAGAGACTACCCAGCGTACCACTGCAGGAAGATGATCCCGTGCATCCTTAAATCCTGTCATCCCCGAGAGCAAAGACTTAACGCAGAAATGTCAGTCTGTCAAAATAAAAGAGAAACTTTTTATCAAAATTCAAAGAAACAAGAAAATACAAAAAAAAAGAAGGAAAAGAAGGCCAAAAGTCACGTGACACTTAAATAACCACTAGGGTTCATCACCCTATAAGAACGATGGTGTGAAGGATCGCACAGTAGAAAATGGTCATCAGTGAAAGGCTCGAACAATTGAAAAGCGTTCTCATTACCCAATGTTAAGGGTACCTTAACCTGCCACTCCAGATTGACCTAATCGTCAACACCTAGATATGCCATGTGGGCCTCGCTACTTCAAAAATTCGCCATTTTTAATATCAAATGAGGAAAGAACACAAGAATAGATTGATGAAGAGAGCAACAAAAGATAAGAAATCTAGAAGGTGTGAAAAATGAAGAGAATTCGCCCCTTTATATAGGAGGTTATGGGGCATGTCGATCGGAAGTCCCCTAACACCCACTGATCGGAACTATCCACTCCCCATCCTAAGGTCATTCGAAATACCTTGCCACTTCCGGTTGGAAACTCCTACAACATTCCGGTCGGCAACCCCCCTGAAATTTCGTACAAAAATTCATAAAAATGCAAGAAAATTCATAAAATTCCCTGAATTTTTTTTGAAATTGCCAAATAAATATTGGAACATTTCTCCACCAAGAAAATAATTTTTTGAGCTCTCAAATCCCCATCTAGATTAAAAACCATATTTTTTTCCCAGAGAATCAGAATGCCCATAAAGCCTAGTTCAACTCTTCAGTGGAATCCATAAAAACTTCATCCTCAGCAGAAATCAAATGCTTCGTCAGCATAGCTACCCATTTTCTAACGAGAACTCCAAAATTTTGTTCCACGAAAATTCCAATACCCACAAACAAAAGTAAAATCCCAAACTAGACATATCTCCCCAATGGCGTCTCCAAGAAACACATTCCTCGACAGATTCTTGATCCTTTAAGTTACAAACTATTTCCCCTATAGAACTGCCAAACTAAGAATCCAAGCTCTTTTCAAAAGAAAAAATCCCTAGACAAATGTATCTTCCCCGATAAAATCTATAAAAAAGGAAAATTTAAAATTCCCCAGGAGGGATATTCCCCACGCCCCCACTTAAGGTCCTCAGAATTGACATCAACCCGCGAAATTGGTCGCTCCCACTTAATGTCCTCGGAATCAACGTCGACCCTCAGAATTGGTAGCTCCCACCTTAGGTCCTCATAATTGACCTCGACCCTAAAAATTGTTCACCCCAACTTAAGGTCCTCTGAATTTACCTCGACCTTCAGAATCGTTCTCTTCCACTTAAGGTCCTCAAAATGGACCTCGACCCTCAGAATTTGTCACCTAAACTTAAGGTCCTCATATTTGACCTCGTCCCTCATAATCGGTCTCTCCCACTTAAGGTACTTAGGATTTACCTCGACCTTCATACTTGGTAGCTCCTACTTAAGGTCCTCATAATTGACCTAGAGCCTCAGAATTGGTCGCTCCAACGAATCGTTTATCGAATTTATTCCAATCTTTACTAAGATGCTTTAGGGGGAACGAAAGCAATCGAAAAAAAATTAATTGGAACTTGAGACTTGGATTTGGACTTGGATGAAGTCCCACTCTTGGTAGATTTTTCCTTTTTTGAGGGGGGTTGAGAAGGCCCATATCTAGGAGCACCTTCGGCAGAAGAACCTTTAGTAGGGGAGGTTATTTTTGGCTGGGAGAGTTTTTAGCCATCAAAGCAATAGTGATAGATAAAGGGAAATCAATGGGAGGATCCTTAGTGGTTTGACTTGGAAGAAACTCATCTCCCAAAATCGAGTTACCTTTGAGACCTAACTTAAGATGTGGAAAGTTAAGAACATGGGTTTAAACATGTTAGATTTTGATACACTCACGAATCTTTTCCAGCTGCATCGACTAATGTTTTATGGAGAAAAGAGAAGTGACATCACCCTTCCTTGTTATCCTGGGGATGGTGATTCATCCAGAAATTTCTAAACAAATAGATGAAGCAACAGATGTGGTGTAAAAAGAATAGGTCTTAAAGAATGTTTCCTTAGCGTGGGATTACTAGAAAAATGGACGAGGAGACCCTTGATTGTAGAAAATTGGTGAGAACAATGATCAATGTTGAGTTCTCTAATGTATATCCCCACTAAGTACAAGAAGAAAGATAAATCGGAGTCAAGAGGAGCACAACTGTAAATGAAAGATCTTCAATGATGATCTCATTAGATGTGGCTTGAACCATCCTAACTTCATGAGTGAAGAATGTCCCAATCTGGGCAAAGGATTCCTCACCATATGGCCTCATAACAAAATAATTGGGATTATCAAAGATGGAGAGAAGGTCCTTTTGACTTTATTTCTTATGGAAACGAAACATAAGATGGGGCTTAATGTCTTCAAAAACTGGATTAGGGTTTTCGTTGTTTGCTATTTCTAGAAAATACGCATAGAGTAAACTTATAAGGATTATGGTGTTCCAATTTATAGTGGACAAGGGAATGTTTCATGTCTAAAGGGGCCCTATCTAACCAGGTATAGAGGGACCCCAAATCCATTACTTCCGTAGGGTGCTTAGACCCCCTAGCTAAATGAATGGAGATGTTGATGAGATCTCGACGGGGTTGGTCATTGGGTTTTTCGGGCAACACAAAATGAGAAAGGATAAAAAGTATATAAGTTATTAACTCTAAGGGTGTACATTTTCCTTTACCAAAGCGAGAAGAACTATCCTTTTTAGAGAGGTCTTGAAATAAATAGTTGCTGAGGGGTGAATGTAGCTTTATTGGAAGACCCATGTAGCTTCGAAAGATCTAATCTAGTGTTTTATGATCAATAACTTGTTCAATGTCCAAGGTACATTATAATAGGATGATGTACCTATGGTCTCAAGCCCAAGTAACTCACATACATCCTCCAACTTGACAGTGAATTCCCCTCAAGCAACTACAAAGATATGGTTCGTAAAGTTCCATTATGACACAAATAACTGGCGGGCCCCATTATTCTTAAATAGAGTGAACTCATCGAACCAGGTTGCCCGATGAAGCCTAACCCTTGTAAGAGCATCTGTGTAAGTCGACTGCGTGTAACTATTCCAAGAAAAAAATTAGGTCGGGGAACCTCCTGGCCCTTCAAAGTCGTTAGGATGAATACTTAGGAATATTAATTAATCCCTCAATCGCTCGCTTGGCTGGGGCCAATATAGTTTCCTTAACTACCGATTGAAATTCCTTTCATTACTAATTTGGTTATTCATAATTATAATCATCATTATTTTTACTCTTCTTGGACTAATTCTTCTTTGTCTTTATGGCTTCTATGAAGTAACTACATGCCTCCACTTAGTCTTTTCTAATTTCCATGACTCGCTGATCACCTACAAACTTGAGATTTTGGTCAAGAGATGAAGGGACAACTCTCATGGTGTGGATCCAGTCCCTGCCAATAATGGAATTATAAGGTAACTCATACTGGATAATGTGGAACTCTATCTCACGATTGAATATTTTGACTTTTACAAGAAGTTTGATCATCCCTAGAGAGGTCTATACATTTACATTGAAATCTATCCACGGTCCCATCCTGGAGTCCAAATCCCTACTAGTACCGCTAATCTTGATAAGAAAACTGAGGAATATAATACTCGAAGAGCTTGCCTAAGTAACTAATATTCTCTTGAGATCAAAATTAGTTACTCAAAGGGTTAGGACCAAAGCGTATTTATGAGGCATGTTAACACTGATCAAACCTTCGTTAATGAACATAATGCTCCAGTCAAAATCTATTGTGTGCTTTAACTTTTAAACATGATGGTCTTGGACTCCTCTTCTTAGAATGACTCTTGGATTCAAGTGGTATTATTCACCATCTCCTTGAGCTTCTTGCAACTACATTGTGAAGAATTGATATAATTATGAATGTCCATAGCCATTCTTGTAGGTGGGAGATCATCATGTTTCTTCTGTATTGCATTCATGATTAATAAGGATTGGGTTATTTATTGTGTCAATGTATTCCTTAAGGTTCTCATCCTAAGAATTTGGTCTATGAGATGTCGTTTGAACACTTTATAGTTTTATATGAGATGGTTATAACATTTATGATAAGTTCACCTGAGATTAGTGTCCTTGTCATTCAGATCGCTGGACATCTTGTTCGTACTCTTGATGTGTGTTGCGTCCTTAATTTATGGAATTAACTTATATATGGGTTCCTTAAAGAAGGTATCCAATACCTGGAAGCCATTTTCATTGGTCCGCGGCTTGGAATGTGACTTGATGGTGTAAAGTTTATTGATTTCCAACCCTTGAAGGGTTTCTTAGAATAACTTTTATTTTACTACTAAGAACCCTGGTTGACTGGAACTTCAATAGTGAGGAGATCATATTTTTGTTGGATTTGGAGAGCCCAAACTCCAGGAATGAGATGGTTAATTATTCTTTGAAATCATCAATCTCATTGAAAAACTCCGAATAACATTATGTGTACTGCGTTAGGGAAACTCCTTTGCTTCTCCTTAAGGTTATTAGTAAATCAAACGCTTTAAATTCTTTTATAAAACTTCTATGAATGAGCAATTTAACCCAGGTATTAATTTCTCAAACCACTTGAGTCGATCTCCACTAGAGTATAATGGAAAGCTAGGCATATAAGGGCATCATGGTGACAACACGAAAAAATCATTTGTAGATAGTGACTAATATGATGAGAATGACCTACTTTTCTAACATATATGGTCATCTTTAAGACATAAAATAGTTTAAGTGGCACTGATATTTCTATCTCGCGAATAAAAGGCGAGGAAACCCATACCCATATGTTCTCATAGGAAGATATTTTGGATTTTTTACTAAATTGAGGTTCATTTTTCCTTCTAATTACTTTCTAATGATATCCATGTCTTCATTACTTACATTTTTCTTCAGTGGAAACCTAGGTCTGACTGACCTTCTGTAATGTGCTAATTCCAATGGACGAATAAGTACATGATGCTGACCGGAAGAGTGATGAGACGGTGCATGAATCTTGCTTCATCGGTTAGATTACAGTGCATGAGGGTTTATCGATGTAGATTAGCTTCCATCATAGTTTGATTCATCATGCCTAGAGGAGAGAATCTTCCTTAGATGTCTCATCCCATACCACGTGAACTGGAGTTGCGTTTCTCAGACTTTTCGATTAACTATCTCCTCAGAATGGGATATCCTCATTATAACTATCTAATATTTTTTATAAAGACTAACCAATCATAGTGTTTTATCCCCACTAGTCTAACTAAAGAGGGTATATAACGTCTCCGAATGAGCTAAGATCTTTTGCGTCTCCGTTCCATTGAACTCGTTTCATTGATAGGTGAATGGTGTGCTTGAATAAGTATACTTCCTCCTGAATATTCATAATTTAGATTCGATAAAATTTCTTGTGTACAAATGATGAGATTCGTGAGCACTCATATTGCGGACAAACTAACTTTCATGGTGGTGAAAATTTTGATCTTCCTGTAGACAATGCCAAATTATAGGGAATTTTGAACGAATAATAAATGAAATATTATAAATTAACCCATAAAATATGAGTGCAATGATATAAGTGACACTATATATATATGGTTCAACAAATCGGCGTACCTACATCCATGAGAAGGGAGGAAGAGTTGTTTATTACTTTGAAGGAAAGAAGACGATTTGAGGACTAGGCTTGCTAGCTGAGAGTCCAAGTCTTTATGAGCAAATTACAAATGAAGACTCCAAAATTGGTTGAGGTCCCCCTTATTTAAAAGTACAAGGTTCCTACATATCCAAGTCCCCTTTCTTTAATCTTATCTCTTAACTAGTAGATTCACGATGGACTCAATTGTCCATCGTGCATCATGATATTCTAAAATACTTTGTTGTCTCCCCCTTCTCGTTCGTCCTACCCTACCGCCTATTATAATTGATACTACATGTTATTCCATATGAAATGATCGGCCAAACCTCCCTTCAACTTTTTCCCCATGTACCTTGACATAAATAATTCAAAATAAAATAATTAGGTATACCCATTACCTATTAACAGACTTCTAAATTAGTAAAAGGCACCCCATGTGATAATTTTTCACTTCTGTTTTAAGAACCAAGATACTGCTCACTTATATCACATGTTCTGTTTAGACTAAAACTAACTTTAAAATAATTACCATGGATGGTGAATCCTATACCCACATTTATAAATTAATATATTGGCTATAGATCGTGTGTACACTAATTATATATGTATTATTACAATATCTTTAAGTAGGGTAAATGCAGAGAGTGGGAGAGATAGAAAGGTGTCAAACTTATATGCCATCTCACTCTTCCTCCCTTTCTTTTTTTCAATCACATTAATATTCCAATTAAAATCCATACTCATTGCTGGTATTAGGAAAAATACATATGTACGAGTATGTTTGTGTGAACCGGTGTTTTTGGAAGAAAGAAGAACTGATTTTGATTATAGCAATTGAAATAAAAATATGTCCAACACTTGATCTTCCTCTTGAGTGTATTTTAGTTATAGAATCTAAGATTGTAAAATTATTAAAGACCCAAATAAATCCACAAACACGTTAAAATATCAGGGACATCATTAGTTGATGAAGATAACACCATATAAGACCATTTAAAGGAAGTCAAGTGATCACCCAATTAAGAAAAAATTGATTTAATTATCCAAGTACAAGATTTCTTAATTAAAATAACTAAAGCGTTGAATTGAAGAACAATCGCAAGATCAGTTAACAAAGAGAACTCATGACTTAATGCAAAAAAAAATGCCAAATCCTTCAAAAATGAGGATTGAATGATTTAAAGTAATGTTAAGTTCACAAGTCATTAGAATATAATAAAGAGCAATCAAGAAAAAAACAATGTGATTAATGACCTTAAAAGGAGACAACAAGATCCATATAAGATCAAGTATTCGTAAAGTTAAACAAAGAGAAAAATTCATGAAGAATTAAAGATTGAGAGAACTAGGACTATAGTCTAATGTATCAATCTTAAATCAACTAATAATTGGACCAAGAATTAAAAAACTCACATATATGATAGAGTTATGAGAAACATGTCAAATTATAAATAACTACAAAAAAATTTACTTGGTTAAGGATTAGTAGTTGAGTGTATTCCCAGGCATCCAGGAGAAAAAAATCAGGCATCCGAGTCACTTGAATTCCAAAACAAGACACCCAATTTATGAGAAAAAGGGCAGTTAATTTTTGAAATGAATTGGCCTAAAGATATAAATTTGAAAAATAAACTATCACGTTTCCTTTCTTACCCCATACAAGTTTCTTAAAATTCACATAACGATTATATTTGATATGATTGCTAAAAAAACACTTGAAAACCTGTTAATAGTGTAACTTCAAAGAAAACTTGAAAATTTAATAAAAAAAATTATAGTATATATTGGTTATCTCATGTGTCAAAATATTTGAGTAATTCAAGTCACATAAATTTGACTCATTTGAATGAGGTGCTATCATTGGACTTTGAAGATTGAAGGTATTGAGCGCCTCTCATTGAAGACTTACGTTGTTATATGATCGACATTGGATTGAAGATTATGTCCGTTTAGTAAATATTGTAAATTGCCTATGCCTAAAATACACATATGGGCATGATATTTTTAAAACGTGTGAGGATGTTTAAATTTAATGGAACCGGTGTTTTAAAACTCTCTCAAAGATTTTGAGAAAATGGTTTTCAGATATGGTATTTATTTTTGAACACGTTAAGGATTTTAAAATCCACGCAACGTTTACTATTAACAGGGATGTATTTTAAGCCCGTGTATATGATCGCATTAACAAAAATTTTATAGGGTTTTTTCTCTCATAAACATTGCCTTGCGAATCTTTGTCTTTGACATTAATTGATATGCACACATTTGATCACACACACCAATTAGATCACATTTCAATTTAGTGAATTGGGCTTAAATTGAATTAAGTGTGCTTGATTTAGATTTATCTTATAGATTCGCTTAATTTCATTGTTGTGTGAGTTCAACAAGTTAACTGAAAAATATTTTGGTAAACTGGAGTTATGGGATTTTAAATTGCAAGAAATTTTATTGAAATTGAAAATTTGATCTTAAGATAATATCAAACGTATTCACCCCAACCCCTGTCTAGATTTGGTGTTCATGTTTTACTCACATTAGTAGAACACATTATTAAACAGAGACTATTCAATATGTTTCTCACATAAAATCATTAATTATATTAACCACTTCAAATTTGTTCTCATTGAATCCTAAATTTACACTATTATTCCAAGATATTAAAATTTGTATCTCAAAAATGTTGAAAATAGTTTTTTGAGAATAATAGACTTCTCTTGAGTGATATTCAAACTCCCAGACGATAGACCCACTTAATAAAACACATATTATATAATGAAGTAAACAATATGTGTAGTATAATGCCCCGACCCAAATTTAAGGGTAATTAAGGGATGAACCCGGTCCGGTTCGTACGTTAATTGTGAAGTGTAGTGAAACAGCCTAAAAGTGTTTCTAGTCCAGTTTTATTACTATGTAATGTTAATCTTGTTAGCATGCGATTACAACTTTAACCTACTACGTCATTGGGTCCGAGGGACGTTCCCCCAATGCCAAGTAAACAGAGATACTAATCGTAAATTCATAAAACTACTTACCTATATAACGCTCTCAAAGTCCAGAACAACACGAAACCTGCGGTAAAAAAAGAGGGATATGAGCCGAATGCTCAGTGGGAATATCTACAAATGCAGTATTGAAATGAATGGAAGAAAGAACACTCACACGCTTCAATGATATGCATGTGAAAATATATGTATATCTATCTATATATTTATGGAAATACATGTCTTAATGTATTAAATCGTTTTATTTCGAAAACGTTATTTGATACCGTTGGTATTCCTTATCTATAAAAAATAGTCATATTGTATCTTTTTGCTTAGAACTAGCATATTCCTCCCGTTAACTCACCAATTAGACATTTTACAATTGTTGGGAAAAACCTTTCATTCACTTCCAAAATGTTTATAACTCAGCGTTCATTAACTCACACCCGAGTTATTAATCATTACTTAAGACTTTCTTTCAACACACACGCACGTCATGTTAGAGAAAATTCATTAACTTTAAAATCCTTATATAAACACACACACACACACACTTGTGTTATAATGGGTTTACTTATCAATAGGTAGCTTAATTATCCATTAAGTCTCCTTTCTTAGTCATTTTGCTTTCTTATGAACATTATTCATTATTTTCTATTTACTCATCCACCTTATGTTACATGGAACCTTAAACACTTACTCATGTTAGGTTACTTCCATATTATAATTCATTCTTAACATGTTACCAATTTCATCATTTTCTTTGGGATTTAGCCAATAACCACGGTGTTCGTGGACTCTCACCACCGGTCTTCGTCACCATAAGCTACTGAAGTTACTTTGGGGTCATTCACCACTAGGGACATCATGACTTGCTTAATTATTTTCTCCAGCATCAATCAAATATTCCTTTATCTTTATAATGTGCTCAACCTTATTCCATTCTTCAAAATATTCAACATTTAATGGCCGAAGCCAAAAGCCCGGACTTAACCATCCATTTTTCCATTAATACTTGGAAAATGGTTTCGTCTACTTTATGCCCTTTATTCACCCACAAGTTGAGTTTTTACTAAAAAATTATTCCGACGTTAGGACTTAAAACATTTTCACCCTCGTTAGTGTAAATCAATGATCAACATTTTTACTTCCTAAAAATGTCACACTTTAAGAAAATTACCCTTTATTTACCAAAACTTGCAATTTGGTTCTTTAACAAATATCATTTTTCGAAAAAGTAGTTTAAATTGTCATTTCTATACTTAAATACGTTTAATCATTTAAAAACACTTATCTTACTAGCATACTTTACCCAACTTTTAGATTATACACTTTGCAAATCTTTAATATATAAACTTATGCATTTTATATATTAAAACATATTTTTCACACATTTGACAAACACAGTTTATATTTGACATTTTGCATTCCAACACCAACTAAGCCATTTATTTCACATATAGTCTTCTTTACCGTCACTATTTGCATGAAGGCCTAGTTTCATATGTTTACACGTTGTACCCACTTTATTTATGAGTTTTAACACTAAAAACCTATTTCAGTCAATTCTTACATATTAGCCCATTAAAGTGAAAGTTTACTTTAAAAAATATCTTTATTATTCAAGTAAGAATTCACATTTTAATGTCATAAAAATGTCTCAACATGCCTAGTGTACTTCTTTGCATAAAAATAACATTGTTCATCTTTACCCCCTCCCCCCTAACACATTTTTATTTCACAACATGGTCATGAATAGTATTATGATTTTATAACACTTTTATTTAATAATCCCATAAATACATTATAACCATTTTAAAACACACTTTTACACCCAAATGGTGTGAAATAGTAATCTTAACTTATATTTAGTTCTAACCCTACTTAAAACATTGGTTCAAACCCGTGAAACAATATATAACAGTCAACAACTTCATTGATGCAAACTACCACAAAACCCACATATATTTAACCTAATATGTTTATAACAAGCTGGAATAATACTCATCAATAAACCTAAACCAAGGTTAGTAAATTTCCACCTGAAAGACTTCAAAAATGGTGGTGATGGAGAAGATGGGTGGCTCCCCCACCTCCAAAGGTGGCCTTAAATGGAGTCACAAAATCTCCACCATACAAGCTCCAAAATACTCCATAAAATGCACCAGAAATCCCTCGTCTTCCTTTAAGAATACTCTCCTCAAATACCCAAAACTCCCAATAAAAACTTTTATATTTCATATCCCTAGTTTTAATAGAGGAGAAATATATATTTTTGGTGTTAATGTATTTTCTAGGGCCGTTAATGGCTGAAGGCTGTGTTCCACAATGAGAGTGAGTTGCAAACTCCTCAAGAGTGAAAATGGTTGGCAGTGGGTTCCCTCCCCACACCTCTCTCTTATACATACAATAAGGCTCTAATATTAGATTCATAAAGCTTTTGGTCAATGGTCACAACAAAATGGGCAGAACCCGTGATTTGATAAATCCCTTTCCTCTTACCTCATTCATAAAGTTAGGCCCATGCGCTGACAAAACGTGGATCAGCATTTAAATGCAAAAAGAAAAATTGGCATGACCATTAGGCATTAGGCATCATTTGAAGATGTTCCTTGTCGTTCAAACAATATCCCATCCTCGTTTGAACAACACCATTCGTCGTTCGAACGACTAACTTTAAAACTTCGCTATTTTCCCCCAATCAGTTTCCAAAGTCTTAGAAGAGGCCTACACAAATTATAACATAAAATCCCATGATCCATATAGAGTTCTTAATTCAATAATTGTCATTATTTCACTTCCAATTTGTTACCCACAAATTTCTAATAGTTTTCCTCAATCCTTCAGATCAATTTAAATGGAAATACAATCTAGTCATAATCATCCAAGACTCCATGTTTTTCATATTATTACAATTTTTATACTGGAATAAAATAAAATGTTTAGGGTGGGGTATTACATTCTTCCCTCCATAGGAAATTTCATCCTCGAAATTTGTAGTCATTAATCTTAGAATCCAACTATCTTCAACCAATTTCCAATCCTAAAGTCTTTCCAACACTATGGTCTAAACCTAAAGGTTTTTGCTTTCATCAATTACATCTCCAACCCGATGATTGTGGACATTAAGGCCTTAATACTAACTCCGAGAATGTCTCACTCGTCTACTTAAACAAAAACCCGGGGGCAATCGATACTCACCAAAATATCTTACTAATGAACTCATCATGATGGATCATTCCTACGCTGGGATTCAAAATCTATGTTTACTCAAGAAACCTTGGATAACGCCTAGCCTAGGCTGACACATCCTTGTCATCATTAGTCATCACATCATTAATCATGACATGGTGCTTTAGTCTTGTTGGTCTACTCGACCGATATCTCCTATGCTACCCTTATGGTAACTTAGGGTCATCCTAAGTGTCACAACACTCATATATACGAGCGATTCCATCCTCAACCCGAACACGTCCGGGAAAATTAAAAAACTAACACCTAACACTATGTCTGGTTCTAATACCCACATCGTTCTCAAGTCACAACCTCGCGACTCACAATCAAGTGGTAACTAGATATATTGAAACATATCACCCTAAAGAAAAGCAACCAAGAAACACATAAAACTATGTGCAACAAATGTGAGACCATGTGGACACAAAACTAATGTAAAATAAAGGTGCTTCCAAAGAAGAGCGCACTCATATACTGTGACTTATCTGCCACAACTGGCCTATCTCGTATCACTACTGAGCTTATGCAGCGCTACACCCTAACCACAACTGATTAACAAATTCCCATTGTTGGGATCAAAGAAGGCACAAGGAATGTGATGTATTAGGCGACCGCCACACCAAAAGAAAATGATCAATTTTTGACAACGAATTGTACAATACGAATTACGAACCCATAACGTGCCCTCAAATTCTATAGTCCTCACTGACATCCGTTAAAGTCTTAGCCTTGCCACATACTCTAACCCGACCCATTAGATGGTACGAGTCCTAATTATGAATCATTAATACTTCCCATATGAACTAAACACCAAATCAATTCGTTTGGGAAGCTGAGACGCTAGGCTTACATGCTTAGGACCAATGCTACTTTATCCAACACTAGTAAACATAACCATCCCAAATCAAGGAAAATATAAATCTTTTGGGCTTATCGAGAATCACTGAACCATTGTACCTAGGCCTCCACAATCTCAACTCATGATAGCTAACCTCAGTCTCTAAAGTCACCCTCATCAAATGAAACACATTGCTCAACTGGTTTCAAACATTCAAGTCACGGATCATTGCTACTACTTTTAGTAACATCCTATATTACCCTGAATCATAACTACTATAATGACATCCCAACCTTTCAAAATTATACATGCTTAGGAACAAATAATTTCCTTCACCAGTGTCATACCAAATCGTTGAAGTAGCACACACAGGTGCTATAATTGATCTCAACACTCCACTCCAAGTATTATGTCCAAACCAGGATGAAATCGTCGTTCTCTAAGTCTCCCAGGTGCACTATCTATGCATTATCAATATATTTTTTACATTATCCTCAAACGTCATTGTAACAACCCGCCTAATTAAATATCGAGTGATCAGTCCTTCATTTAATTAAATCAGAATATCCAGTTGGTTCATTCTCAGCATCATTGTCGAAAATAATTTCTTTATTAATCACCTAATAGTTAATTAAGCTAAGTGTAAAAAAAATTCCATTTTTAATTAAATTAAAACCATTCCACGACACGAAATAATAATATACAACAACACATCACAACTGAATTAACTACAACAAGAATAAATGTTACTGGACTAACTTTCCACTTAAATTATAACATTTACACTAAATAAAACTGATATCCACAATGCTTACATAAATAATTACAACCTCTACAATCCTAGGCGACAAGCCCTAAATGAAGTAGACGATACAGATGAGTGAATCAATAGAAGGGAAGTGTCAAAATAGAATCTGCATCTCTGCTAGTAGCTATATTCCATCGAAACATCCATAATCTAAGCCGGGCATCCCTGCTTCTGTATACCTTATGTACAAGAAATATTAGAGAAGAGAATATGAAGGGAAACGGGTCAGAGCCCGACTGTAAAAGATTTTAAAAATAGCAAGTTCTTAAAAATTACAAATAAGTATTTATTATGTACATGTTAGTTTCTCGAGCTCTCTCTTGAGAATTATCACCTCTCATCTAGAGTGCAGACCTATCGTATCTTATTATCTTCCTAGTTAAGGTTCACTCATAACTAGCCTCAATGCCATTATGACTCTAACCCATATCATATTCCCGTATTTCCCATATAATAGGTATATTAATTATTCATATTAATTTCTCTTTAATATGAACTATTCATGTTACAACATTGGAATGAAGTGTTCACTTTCTTAATTCAATTCATATTTCATTATTTACTTCTATCTACAAAATTACACAGTAGATTAAATGACAGTTTATATTTTTAATCTACAGTTTCACACAGAAGATTACATTACTATATCTATAATGTCACATAGTAGATTACATCACAATTTATATATATAATATCACACTAATTATAGATATACTAATACGGCACCTCCCCGGTCACAGCTGTGGTGCATGCATACAATGCTATCATGTCCTGATACATAATGTCATTGTATAGAGGACTATTGATTCCGCGTCTCTCAAGAATCATATCATAAAATAAATATATTGGAGGCAAGCATACTCCCCAGCCAAATGGCTCACTCACATATCTATGGTCCCATTCAACCATCGAAACTATAATTACACCAAAGTCCTATGCTCAGGGTAAGAATATAAAATTCCCCCCATTTGGGCGCACAAGGATAAGACCGTCCACTACGCGAAACCTCCACCCCGATAGCAAGCAGCGTCGGTATGTCATACATACAAATAATAATGTAGGTGTCCATCACACTTATATAAATATAACATCCATAAGGCATTCACACAACCATATGATAATTCGAATACGTAGTATTTTTATTTATCAAATCCTACGTATTAAAGATTATGACTTTACTTCTTTATTTTATATTTTTGAGCCTTACTTATTACTCGAAGATTAAAAAAGTATTCCTCAACCTAATTCAGTAGGTAAATGTCTACACCATACTTGTCCATGGCATCACAACTTTCAAAATTCTATGAATTAAACTCATCTTTATTTAGGTTTAATTCTTGATAACCGTTAATTCATTTTTAACCCTTTATTCTATCTCTTAGGGTTAATCCCAGCTATTCCTAAGGTTATACCGATAAATAATAACTCTCTTACTACTGGTCCTAACCTTAAATTATCATTTATCCAATTTAAATCCCAAGTAACATAAGTCTCGATAATAACTCGTTTAATTTACACTCGTTAATTTACCCTCATTCAAAAATCCTAAAAATAATATTTTTCGGGTCTTAGGTATATCCTACTACCCTTCTCTAAGTCCCAATATGTTTAATAAATCATCACCAAAGATTTCTCAAAGTTGGGATTGAATCAAAATTTAAAAAGGAACAAAATCACATTTTCCAGGGGAGTCGATCGATCAACAGTCTTGAGTCGATCGATCGATCGACGAGATATTGCCCAGTTTTCTGCATTGTTTTTACTACGGGTTTAATACTTTTTAATCATCAAAACCTTTATTAAATAATCCCAAACTCCCCAATAATAATTCCATATGATAAACCAAGATATATAAATGATTTTTAATAATCAAACCACCCAAAACATCAAAAACGTTGGATTTAAAACATACTATTTCCAGAAAACTCATATTTTTATATTTATCCATGAACATCATATAAAATCCATTTTTCCTTCACCAAATGATTCCCAATTTAATCTCATAATATTCAGATCATATACCATTATATATGGATAAGTTCTAATGTAAGCAAAATCATTTAAACATCATTAACATGAATCAATTTACTCAAATTCCATTTTATTCCCAAGAATCTCTAATTTTTGACTTTATCATCAATAAGAGTGTAAATCCCAGATTTATTCACAAGATAATATAAAATTCATGGAGTTTATTCTATAATAAAAAGATATCTCTCCTAGATAATTTCCATTTCAAAGATCCATTTAAAATTATGGCAAATTTATCTTTGTTCATGCAACTTTTCAGAATTTTCCTAATTATCCTAACATGGACAATAACTTTCCTTTAGATTGTAGGTCTGATCCGTTGGGGATGATACTCTATTGGTGGTCCTCTCTTTTTCCGGCCCACTTCCGATAGTGGTAGTGGTGGCTCTTGGTGGTGTAAGGTGGTTGTCCATTGGTTTCCTCAAAAAGTATTTTCTTCTCCCATAGAAAGTCTCTAAATCTCCCCTAAACACTTTCCTCTTATTTTTGGTGAATAAACCCAAGCTCTCTAATCTCTTTACTTATCAAATTGTAATACCCCGTATTTTTATGCTATATTAATTTGAGAATTTATTAAATTTAACGTGAATGATTTATTTAATAAAAATCCGGAAATTAATTATGTTATAATTATTAACGTGACGAGAGTTAGTAATTATGGGAAACTTGTGAAATATTACTAATGAGCAATGTAATATATTATATTGGTTGTAATGAATGTCATGAGTGAATTAAATGACTATTTCGAAAATTTAAGTCGGGACGTGCCCGTGTCACGTCAGGACTAATTTTGTTAAAGAAAAAGTGAATATTTTATAAGTTGTTCATATGGTCATTTTGAGTGCGCCAACACGTCCAGAAGGCTCGAGATAGTCAGAAAAGTATACCCGGGGGTTTAGTTTGGGTCTCGGAGCGTTTTTAGGCCTAATTGGTACCCCGGGAGGGCAATTTAGTCATTTCACCTTTTTGGGTAATTAAACCCACGAAATTCAGCAACCTATATCAGCCATTTAGGTTAGCTTTTAGGGTCAGAATATCCAGAAATCAAGTGACGGCCATTGGAGAAGAGAGGAGAGAGCTCCAAGGCAATTCAAGGCCAAAAAGTCACCGGTTTGCACCGCCGCCACCACCAACGCGAAGATCGGGAGAAGGGGAACGCAACCACACCGGATTCATCTACAAACCGGACTTCTAAAAATCCCAGGAAATTATTTAACTTGCGAATTTTCATTACTGCAATCCTCATATTAGTTTAGGATTGATTAGAGATGAAAACCATGGAGGAAAACCCAATTTGTGTTAGGAAAATGCATGTAGTATTGATTATATAGAAATTATGGAACCCTTGCCATGTAGAGGAATATAACCCACGAAATTTTGATGATATATTAGAAGGAATTTCTGGTAAAAACAGATTAGAACCTTGATTAAGAAAAACTCTAGGGTTCTTGATAATTAGATGGGATTTTGGGTTAATTATCCATGTTTAATGTTCGATATACACATGCTTTACGTTAATAACATCAGGTATATTGTTATAATGATAGTAGTAGGATTTTTAGGACATTTAGAATGGAAAAACATGGTTTTGGATGAAGAAATATGGTAGAACCCGTAACTGCATTTCTGCAGAATTTTTCGCAGACCTGCTTAATCGATCGATCGAGCCTAGAGCTTCGATCGATCGAAGCTCCGATCGATCGAGCCCCAAGCTTCGATCGATCGAACCCTCCTGGCAGACTCCTAATTCCCTTTTTAAATGAGTTAAATTCAAATTGTCGTGATATGATTCTTGGGCATTCTTGATAAAATGATTTGGGAGACATTGAGGACTAGTAGGGCATATGAATAAATGTTGGGACCTTTAATCTTCAACAAGAATGGTATTTATGGGATATTTACTTTAGGGTTGGTAAATTTATAAATTTAAAGGGTGAGGTGCGTGAGAGAGTTACGTTGGAACTTAATAAAGACACTTACTGAACTTCAGATTTGTGAGGAGATAGTCCACGAGTGTCATGCAATAAGTGAGAAAACCCTTCGAGTTAAGGTTAGGGATGAAAACTTATACGTAATACTAATAATGTGTAAATTAAGGATAAATATCGTAATTATGGGTTATGAGAGAAACCTATATTGATATAATGATAAGTGGTATATTTATGTGGTTGTATATGCATGTATTATATACGTGTGAAAAACGTATCCGCGCTACTTGCTATCCCTGAGGTTACCGCGCTGGGACAGTCTTATCTCGATGGGACCTTTATGGGGGATATTGACTTGTACCCTAGAAGATAGATATCCTTGGTACAGGATATCGGACTGATAGTTCAGACGGTCCTAAGAGACGTGAGGGTATGTATTGACCTCTTAGAGACTTGGAATCTATGCTTCGCCTCAATCTTGTTTTGTGTATATATGTTATTACAGTTCGAGAGTGATTCCGAACTTGTACACCCTTTAGTGTGAGCGATACGGGGATTGGATAGCAGAGTATGCCCGCACCATAGTTTATATGTTGGTGCTGTTAGGATATATATATATATATATATATATATATATATATATATATATATATATATATATATTATACGAGTGCTTAATATATATATCTGAATTGGGGAATTTAAACTGTTGCTGTAACATAGTAAGTTAGAAATAATTCTGGACTATAAATTATGAATACTTGTTTTGAGAAAGTATAATATGTCACTGGAAAACTTTATTGATTTTATAAAGTTAAAATGGAGAACTTTGGTTACTGATTGGAACATCCTTTTTAAAATGGAATCGTGAATTGTAAATCTTACGAGTAATCTAAGATGAGTTAAATCATTTAGAAAGACTAGTGCGATAAATGATAAAACAAACCGTTGGGAAGGTTCGTGCGATAGGTGTGCACATTAGAAGAGAGGTGAGATTTTCTTAAGAGAGTGTCGCACTAATATGTTGTTGCATTGGCCTGTATCAATTTAAATTCTTGCTAAACGTATTTTAAAATCAAACACACTTTCGGGCTCTGACCCGTTTCTTTTTCTCTCTCTCCTGTATATATATGTATATATTTCAGGTGCCCAGCCACATGGGCGTCTTGCTTAGGATCCCTTGAGAGGAACGTGCTGCAGCTCAGGTGGGAGTTGCAGGTCACTTGCGTAGACGGATTCCTTTATTGACTCCACTTCCAGCATTCTCATTTATTGGGCATGTGTCTCCCTTTCCATTATTTCATTGTATTGCGACATTTATATTTCAGCTATTTCCAGTATTGTTCTTTGGGATTTATTCAGTTTGGATTTATGACTTTAGTTTTCATATGTTGACATTCGATTGACGAATGTATTATATTATTTGGTTTATTGTGGTGTGATTCTTAATTGTAGAAATGTTGTTTTTAAATAAATAAATCTTTTTCTTTAATTAAAATTTGGAAAGTATGTATGAAGATGGTTTTTACACTTAGCTTAATTAATTAGGGTGTTAAAATGGAAAATTTATTTTTATCGACAGTGATGCTGAGAATGAACCAACTGTTTACCTTAATTTAATTTAATAAAGGAGTGATCGCCCGGTATTTAATTAGGCGGGGTGTCACACAAATAAACTCAGATTTTCGTAGTTACTATTTACCTCCCTTGTAAAATGATGGAAATACCCCTCTGGGGTGTCCTTTCGGCTCCAAAGTTCCCCGAGACCCAAATCAAACACCCAAGTAGACTTTTTCGACTATTTGAACCCTTCCAGACACTTTGGAGCCATCAAAAGGACCATTTGGATGACACCCGACTTAATTACCATAATTATCGTACACATAATTCGCGATAATTTCATAAGGTCACAATCAATTGTAAAGTCATAATCATATATATATTACATTAATCACTAAGTAATATTCAACATAAATCACATATTACTTTATTCTCGAGTAATATTTAAATTCGGATTAATTTCCAATTATACACAATTAATTCTAATTAATCCCGTTTTAAAAGTCATTAAAAACACGGGGTATTACATACTTCCCCCCTTACAATGGAATTTCGTCCCAAGCTTCGGAAAACAAAAGTATAGCATGGAAGAACAATTTTGGATAAGTATTACGCATCATATACTTACACTCCCAAGTAGACTACTTTGTACCGCCCATACAGTACACTATCGAAAACCCCCAATAGTGAACACTTCACTTATGAACATTTTAACCACAGGTTACCCTATCACTTTGGTTCTTGTCCAAGCCTTACACTTTAAGTTTCACTATTTGTACTTTATTCTAGATATTCATTATCTAATCTTCTACTATATGCACTTAAATAGATTAACCGTTCTTTAGATAAATACCATCTCATCTTGTTATTATCATACGCAAGTAGGTTAATTGTGCAGTATATATTTTACACACAATATATAATATAAGTTTCAAATCATCTCAACTATTTTCAATAGTTCCTAGTTCCTCACTTTTATCGCACAAGTAGGATAAATAATAAGACTTATCGTACCATACTTCAACTAGAACCATGACAAACATTAAACTTCTAAGTGTTATAGTACATCAACTTCACTAGTGGAATGTACGTCTCTCGTCCTCCCTTAAGATTCAAGGGTACAAACATAATTTATCTTCCAACACCAGAGTTTTCTGCTTAGTTTGCCCATTATTCTACGGATGATAGATCATTCCCAATTACAACTCAATACCCATGCCTCTTGAAAGTTCTTCCAAAATTGGGGGACAAAATCTCGTCCTAATTGGACACAATATTAAATGGTACCCTATGTAACCTTACTATATCGGTTATATAAGATCAAAGCATATTGTCTCTTAGTATGATCAACCCTAACTGGCATAACATGATCTACTTCAGTCAACTAATCCACTATCACCCATATAGGATCTTAACCATCCTTACAATAAAACCCTTACGAATACTCTCCCAATACTACTTGGAAATCCCTAACGGTTGGAAAAACCTTTGCTGGTTTCGAATGGTCCACCCTAAGTCCAACAGACAGGTGGCTCGCTATAAGAGGAATCTAGCCAAACATCTCTTCATTTAAATCCTATTACGATAGTCATTTATATCCTGATACATTTGTTATTCTACCGACTATATCTCTAATCATCATAAATGACTAGACATTCATTTTTTGATATCTAAACCTATAGATTTATTTTCCTTACCCCATATCTCTAAAATGGTGAACAATATCAGATTCAATTACCTAGGGGACCCATACACCCTATATTTCTCGTATTGTTGCACAAATATCATAAACTTTTCTTAAATTAATTTTCGCTCACTTGGCATACTGATATGGTAGGGGTGAACTCAATCACCTCACTAGTGATAACTTAATCACTCTATCAATGGCATCATTGTTTTATTCATAATGTTACTAGGACTAGGTGACATTTAAGTCATAATATAATTATCAAGTTTAAATTTATGTTTGTATATTTAAAATGACTAAGGTACGAACTTATGTACTATCGACTAAACTTCTCTCCCACTCTCAAAGTTCGCTAGTTTCATGTGTGGGATGTATCGCAAAGAGAAATCCAAACGAGGAACCTCCCTGATACACTACTACTTAACATAGTCAGTCGTCGAGATCCGTAATGGCCCTAAGTCCATAATCCATACATTCCCATAATTTCTGTATGTTAACATAAAAGTCTACTAGTCCATGCTTATATATCCCTAAAAATAACATAAACCATTATGCTCTCACTATCGCAAATTCTTGGTGCTATATATAATGAGCTATTTCTCGCTTTTCGACAAAAATATAATATATATCCTGGGTCTCATCTGACAACATTTTCACTAAGGTCTATGATATCATGAAATATAGTTCCAAACCTATTTCAGTTGGTGCTGCACAAACTTAATTTTAGTCTCCCCAGAGTATCCAGCATGATATTTTTTTTTACTAAATCTATTATCGTTTAAACATTTGGTAATTTATCACTACATATTACAATAATGAGTTCTATTATGCTAACTCAAAGCAATAGAAAATTATAATAACAAAATATACTCTTAGGAACCACCCGGTTCACTCACGGGCGACACCAAAACGTCCCTCTATCAACGAGAAATACTTTTGTAACCAGATTGTTAAAATTATCGTTTCCACTAACCTAGACTCCTACATGAATTTAGGTTTTTCAATTTATATATTTCTATTGTGACACACCCTGTCACTATAATTAATCCTTTATTCAGAAGGATGAAATAAAACTTCAGCAGTCTCTCCTGATTACGTAGGGTCTTTACATGCTCTTATCACGGTAAAAACAACTTACGATCACTTGCACCCATTATACATCTAGGATTTCATCCTATAGTTGTACCCAACCGTTGTGGACAAATTATTCACTTATGTGGTTTACACACCCATTATTGAAACGTTGGCTCATCATATCTAGGCCTAAATTATGGTCTTATCGACCTCCCTTTTTTTGTTCTTAGACCCCGTCAACCTTGAAATACGATATGCTACAATTACCGAGGACTCCACTGGTCCTAATTAAACCTACCACTCTTAGGTCGTAAATTTCCTAGGCCTAATTCTCTTGACCCAATTACTCCCTTAGAAGTATCACTCCTCCAGTTGTTACGCCTAATTGGTATGGTTTACTATTCCTAAAATTTATCGGTCTCACTACTCAATGTGGATACATTTAACACTTAGTAGTCTCTCTCTACACCTAAGGTAATTTCCCTTACTATTTCCTCGTTAATGACCATTTGAACGTCCTTCTCTTGGACCTATCAATCTTAACTCCCAATTGATATTCCCATTATTCTTTTAGCTCTACGGGTCCTATGGGATACATTTTCGACTACACTGGTCTTGTCTGATTTCATCGCACTAAGTAGGGGTTTAATCATGTCACTTTAAATAGGTTCCCTACTGGCTACACCTTCCGATGATGTTTCATTAATAATATTGAATTCAATCTTACCCTTTGGCTAGGTTTCGTAACCCTTCTAGCTCCCCTTCATTTGGAAGCATCATCAAATTTTTTGGTGACGTTAATCCTAGACATCTTCATTAAATTTCCACTCACACTAGAGTATTTCACTCATGAGTCCTTTCGCACAATTAACTTTATCTATCTATGTACCCTATTCTTCTTAAGGTAAGGAGTTCGTTAAACAAGTTACTTATCTCTTTCTTTCCCATAAGAGATAAGTTTCGAAATTCCATTCATATCATGATTAAAACATCAAATGAAAGATTTCACTATCGAACCATACCTAAAATTCTTATTCCATCTTCACACATGTTATTTGTATGTGATGTCTAACTCTCATCACTTAAGTTTGTTATGCCTAGAAAAAATTTACTAGAAAATTTTCAAATCCTGAGTGTTACTACATTTCACCCTTCACAATTGTCTTTGAATTTCTTCCTTCACAAGAGTCCTTCCGACTCCCTCACCTTTCAGACATAGTGCTGGGTGATTGAAGAATGGCACAACCATAAATTATGATGGTGCTTGGGAAACTACATCTCCTAGGCGACTTCCTTAATATTCTCAGCCCAAACAACAATTATAATGGTTTCTATCTCCAACATCATTTTCCAAAATACTCTATATCTTTGGCTGAGTCCTCCTCCTGCTGTCCTTCTAGGGGTTCTTCCTAGTCGTCCCAATGTGTTGGGCACATGATGCCCGAACGAACTCGTATAAGCATTACATCTCACATACTTCATGGCAGGACAATGTAAGTCGAAATACGCAGAAGAATTCAACATCCTAATAATAGGGATCTACATCAAAGAACACTATGCCAAAACATAGTAAGCCACGCATATCCTAAAGACACTACATCCTAATGCTCAGATACCACCTGTAATAACCCGCCTAATTAAATATCGGGTGATCAGTCCTTGATTTAATGAAAACAGAATATCCAGTTGGTTCATTCTCAGCATCACTGTCGAAAATAATTTCTTCATTAATCACCTAATAGTTAATTAAGCTATGTGTCAAAACCTTTTTCAATATTTAATTTAATTATAACCATTCCACGACACAAAATAATAATATACAACAACACATCACAATTGAATTAACTACAATAAGAATAAATGTTACAGGAATAACTTTCCAGTTAAAGTATTACATTTACACTAAATAAACTGATATCGACAATGCTTACATAAATAATTACAACCTCTAAAATCCTAGGCTACAAGCCCTAAATGAAGTAGACGCTACAAATGAGTGAATCAACAGAAAGGAGGCGTCTAAACAAAATACGTATCTCTGCTAGTAGCTATAATCCATCGGAACATCCATAATCTAAGTTGGTCATCCCTGCTGTTGGATACCTAATGTACAAGATATAATAGAGAAAAGAATATGCAAGGAAACGGTTCATTGCCCGACTGTAAAATATTTTAAAAATAGCAAGTGCTTAACAATTACAAATAAGCATTTATTATGTACATGTTAGTTTCTCGGGGTCTCTCTTGAGAATTGTCACCTCTCATCTAGAGTGCACACCTATTGTATCTTATTATCTTCCTAGTTAAGGTTCACTCATAACTAGCCTTAATATCACTATGATTCTAACCCATATCATATTCTCGTATTTCCCATATAATAGGTATATTAATTATTCATATTCATATCTCTTTAATATGAACTAGTCATGTTACAACCTTGGAATTAAGTGTTCACTTACTTAATTCAATTCAGATTTCATTTTTTACTTCTATCTAGAACATTACATAGTAGATTAAATCACATTTTATATTTTTAATTTACAATTTCACACAGAAGATTACATAACTATATCTACTGTGCCCATCCCCGATCCTCGATCCTTGCGGCGGGCGTGTAGAGTGAGGATCCTAGGTCCTGCACATCCCTCTCGGGAGCGCTTCGGCCGACGTCATTGGGTGAGGTGAAAAATGTAGAGAGATGGAGTCGCCAGTCTATTTAACTCAAAACAGACAAAAGAAAAGGAGCCATCCCGAAGGACAGCATCCGAAGACATACTGATGCCTATGAAACCAAAATGATTCGAAAAGGATCCGGAGGCTAAGTTACGAAATGGGAAGGTGTTACGTACCCATTACACCCTTATGGTCCCTCATGGGTTTTTGTTATTTTCCTTTATTTTCCCCGTGATGTGTGTGCATGTGTATATATAGTGGAGACATGAGTCGTCGACTTGTACAATGGAAGAGGTAAAGAGATTCATCAGTAGGAATGTAAAAATAATATTAGAAAATAGGATTTACACGATTATCCTTATGTTGATCATTACGATGGAACGATAACGCATATGGGATAATATGCTACTAAGAACAAATACATATAATATGAGAGAATTGAGTTTAGGGAAAAATAGAAAAAGAGAGAAAAAGTAAGAATAGGACTCGAGTCTCGGGTTTTGCACTGAGACGCCTACGTAGCCTATAGATGCATCAAAGTCCACGTAGTTCGCATGCAAAATGAGGGGTGGGGTTTATCCCATAAATCCAATCCGGGGATTTTCTTATTTGTGTGTGTGTGTAAAATTGTGTTTTAGTTGTGAGAAAAATGTGAGAATTCTCGTTTAGAATTTATGAGCAAGCCCTCTTTTTCTTATTTTTTGAGTTTTTATTTGTATGAAAATAAGGGATGTGCAATAATACTAAATAAAAATTATATTAGGATGTGTGATATGGGGGAATAAAAGTGCTAAGTAATGAAACAAGTTAATGCGGATTTATGAGAATTTAAGGAGAGAATTGAGAAAATTGGACCTTCTTGAAGATCTTGAGCTTGATCTTGAATGTTGGAGAGCAGCCCTTGCACTTGGATGATGATGGAGGGTAGTGAATTCATCATGTTTGATGAAAAGGATGATGAAACGTTTAGATGTGGAAATCATGCTGACTTCGAGAAAAGTTTTCTGGATTTTATGAGAGAGATGTCTATCAGATTTGGGGCCCCCTTTGCAATGAGGACAAGGCCTTCTTTTTATAGGCCCAGGGCATTACCGATCATCATAGCCCCGGTCCTTCCAATTGACAGGTATGTTTAGGCACACTGTCGATAGGTAGGGTCTGGGACCTATCGTTTGGTAGTGAAGATCCAAGACCGAGGTCAATTCTGACCTAAGAGAGGTGACGATCGAGGATCAAAATTAATTCTGACCTAACTAATGTGATGATACAAGACCTAGGTCAATTCTTACCTAAAAGAGGTGACGACCGAGGACCAAGGTCAATTCTGACCTAACTAATGTGACGATCCAAGATCGAGGTCAATTCTGACCTAAGAGAGGTGACAACCGATGACCGAGGTCAATTCTGACCTAACTAATGTGATGATCCAAGATCGAGGTCAATTCTTACCTAATAGGGGATAAATATTGGATTTTAGGTTTCCTCTAGGGAATAGCGAATGAGCCGGGGAAAATGTAGAGTGTCCTTTAGAGACATTGAAAATGACTTTCTGGAGTTCCGCTGGGGAAATTACCTCGTGATGTTGCTTTGAGTTGGGGAATCGATTGCTGGGGAAATCCTTATGATTCTGGGGATTTTGCAGAGTAAATGCAAGTTTGATGCTATAAACTCCACTGGGGAAGTGATTAGGTGGTCCAGGTATGGGACGTATTTCTTGAGGAGGTTTTAGACCTTTGGGGTATAGGAGGTGATCCTTAGAGATTCTCCGGGGACATTGTCGGGGGGGGGGGGGGGGGGGGATTTACTTGGCTCTTAAGAGTTTCACTGGGGAGATAGGGACTCCGCTTAAGTGAATGCAAAATTTTCTTGGCGAAAATCTTCTAAATCCTTTTGGGGATTTTATGAAATTTTGGAGGATTTTTTAGGATTTTCTGGGAATTTTTGTACAAAATTTTAAGGGGTTGACGGTTGGCATGGTGCAGAGGGTGCCATTCGATAGTGGCATAAACTTTTAGACTACCTCGGGTAGGTAAAGAGGCAGTGCCGATCGGTGGGTGGGGGGTTAATGCCGATCGGCATGACCCTTGGCAACCTATATAAAGGGGGTCAATTCCCTTCATTTTTCAAAGCTTCTTCCTTTTTCTGTCTTTCTGTGACTTTCCTCTACAAATCAGTCTAGCATTCCGATCTCTAATAAATGGCCGCCTTTGTAAGCATTGCAGCGCATAGGGAATGGTTGACTGTCGATGACTGGGAGAACGTCGAGTGGAGGGCCAGGGCGCCTCTTGCTTTGGGGAGAGAAAATTATTTTGGTTCATCCGAAACTGTTGCGGATGAGTAGACCTTGATATGGGATCCTTTATGATATTGCTCTTCGAGGGTGGTAAGCCCCGGCGGTTATGTAAGTAACCTAACTTTTGGCATTCTTCTATTTTTTCTTGGTGATTTTTCCTTCCTTCTTGAATGTTTGACAAGGTTTTTTCTTTTGATAGTCTGATATGTCTTTGAATAACATGTGTGCCTATGGGACGATGGGTCTTAAGGATGTCTGGGAGCATCTTCCATCTATGGTGCGTTGGGTGGTATCATCAGCGAGATTTGTGAGGTTGGCGTCTGCGCTGTATGAGACGCCCCGCTCGACAGCAGTCTCAAGTGCTTTGGAAGATAGATGGTGGGATACTACCCACACCTTAAATTTCAGCTTTGACGAGATGACCATGACCCCCATAGATGTGCAATATCTGTTGGGGTTCGATTGTGATGGAGAGAAGATAGAGGTGGATCACTCTCTAAGGGTGAGGTCGAAGGCGGTGCGGGCGGTGCTTAGCGACTTAGGGATGATAGTTTCTGGAGATTTCATCCAATTGTCCTTGATGAAGTATGTTTTGCTGAGTAGGGTGGTTGATGTGGAGGACAGGCTGCAGGTGAGGCAGATGGCCCGATTGTTCATATTATTGGTGCTGGGAGGTTTCATGGTGGTATCGAGTGGCCACATAGTCCATTTTTGGTTCTTGTCGTATTTGAAGATGTTTTCGAACATCCCATTCTATGGTTGGGGGAGCCTGACTTTGGCGACCCTCTATTTTTCTTTGGACGCATTCAGCCAGTGCTACTGACAAACTTTTACTGGAGCCATGTATCTCTTTGAGGTATTATTTAATTTGCGCATTTTCTTTTCATGCATCCGCATTTTTCCTTATGCGTCTCTTTTTGATTGTGAATTCTTGCCTTTGGAAGATGTGGTTCTCTGAGGTGATTGGGTGTAATACCCAGCTAATTGCCTTGAAGGAAGTTACTATTGGGGACTTCTACCAATTGAATCGATGGCGGAAGGACAATCAGTAGTCGAAGGGATCTCTTTTTTTGGAGGCAGTGCGTCAGGTCTTGAATGGCCTGAACAGTGGTAGGGTAAGACTCTTTCCTCTCCAGTCTTGGTTTTTGCATGTTCTGATTCTTTATTGACCCATGCCTGCTGGGGATTTTCAGGTGACTTTTTACCCTTTAGGGGCAGCCATCTAGGATACGGGGGTGACAAGGGTGAATGAGAAGATAAGGCATTTGCTGGCGCATGAGTTTGGACGTTCTTGGTATCTTAGGGAGAGGTTGGTTCAGAAGATTATTGGGGAGGAGGTGGTGGTGCCACCCGCACAGCCTCATATGTCTATGAGGTGGGAGCGGCTGCTGGAGGGTGTGAGGATCACGGTGATTATCAGCGAGTCCTACCTGTTGTACACTAATACGGCTATGCCGTATGACTATATGGACTTTCTGACGAGCTGGTTGATGGCGCATAGCATATATGATTCCTTGCCTTTCCCTCCAGGGGGTTCGAGTCGGGCGTTGGTGTATTCCCACAGCGAAGGTGGTCCATCAGCGTCTGTGGTGACGGCGACTTCAGAGGTTCCCATTATTCGAGTGGATACACCCTCATACAATATTCGACAGGAAAATGGAGGGATGGTCCCCATGTTTCACCATCCTCATGCGATGGATCCGGAGGAGATGGGTTTGACAGAGGAGGTTCTTCATCCTGCGGTATACCTTCTTCCTCTTTTGGGTTCCTTTTTTGTTTTGATCCTTTTTGCCGTGATACTGATTTTTCCTTTTACTTATAGTAATTTCGGGTGTCGATCACTTAGCTGAGGGACATCGAAGACTGGATATCTTTGGAGACTGCACATATTAGGGATGTGGTCCCGGTTCCTTCTTTCATGGTGCCGTATGCTTCATCCGAGGAGGAATATGGCTCGGGTAGTGGTGGTAAGTCATCTCATCGCAAGGGAAAGGGAGCGCGTCACATGGGTGAAATCTCTTAGAGAGGGCAAGTGTGAGAGAGAGTGAGAGATTGTGGGTTCGGGCTGAGTCCCATTGTTTTTTTCTTTCTTTTATTTCCTGCAAAATTTGATGTAACACAGAAGAATATATATATGCAATGCAATGGTTTTTTTTATTATCTTTTGTTAATGGTGAATGCATGCACATGTGCTTTTACTTTGCTAATGAGACCGTAAAAAAAAGAGATATTTTTGGGATTTTGGAGTATGTTTTTTTTTAAATGAGAAATTATATAGGGGTGGAAGAGGATTTTTGAAATTTTGTTTAGAATTATTTTTTATTGGGCTTCTGATTTTGACAAAAGAGAAAAAAGGAAAATTTCCAAAAATAGGGGGCTGCCGATCGGCAAGACCCTTGTCCTGCCTATCGACAGTCAAGTCCAGTCTGACCAATTCAAAGCTTTGATTAGTGCCCTCTTCAGCCTCTTATACTTTGTGGGGTAGGATTTCTTTCGATTTCTGCATGGGTCATGTCTTTTGTGAGGGTATTCAAGTATAAAAAGGGGTAAGTGGTGGAGTGTTTTTTTCACACCTTCACATTCTTACTTACTTGCCTACTATCTCTTAGTCTTGTAAGATGTATCTCCCTAGTAGCATTAAGTTTTCCAATTACATCGAAGCCTTGGAATCAATGTGCTCTTATAATATCGACTATGATGCTTTCAGTATGCATAGGGTTTCCTTGTGGCGCAGCCGACCCATTTAGTGGAACATGTTGATGGCGGCGGTGCAATTTTGGTACCCCGAAGACCATGTATTTCACTTTGGGTTGGTTGAAGTTGTCCTACCTAAGAGGAATTTTCTACGATGCTGGGGATAAATTCTAGTGTTGCTGCGGCTCTACCTGAGTTTTTCTATTCTCCGAGGGTGTTTTTAGCTGGGCTTCTTCACATTTTGCCTTCGGCGGCCAAACCATTGGTTGCTGGGCGAATGATCTCCCTTTTGAAAGTGTTATAGTCCGTGCATTTGTAGGAGGCTGACGATGCTGGATACGTCGGAGCAGTTTTTCTAGGCTTAGTATCAAAATTACTGCTGGTGAGTGGGGAACTGCTGGTGGACCCACAACTTGCAGATATTATTTCATGGATGTCATACTGTCGCAATCCTGTGGTGATGATACTGGCAGAGACTTTGAATTGCATGGATGACTGGCGAGAAGGTCGTTATGACTTTCTGAGGGGTAGCCCCGTGATGCTATTCATGAGGTTATTTGAGAGACTCCGCATGGTGACTCCTCCGTAATACCCTCTATCGGTTGTACCTAAGTTCTTTTTGAGCTATTTCATCAGCGTTGGCTTAGAAATCGAGAGCTGGGAGAACTAGTTTGTGGAGCACGGGGCTCTAAATTTGTAATGGTCACTGCCATGGTGGGGATAATTGCTGCCTATTCTGGAGCTGGAGGAATACCCGTATGTCTGGTTGGTTGGTCTCAGACAGGCCTCTTTCTATTTTCGTTGGCTGCTTCTGCGCCAATATAGCTGGGAGTAGGTCGTGCCACCACGAACACTAGACTTCTTTTCGGTAGAATATTTGACTTAACATTTGCGCATGCATCTTGGCTCTATTAGGGAGAATCGATGTCTGTTGACCCGTCCTTCTCAGTCTGTTGGGAGAGTTTCGCATATCCCTGGGGATTATATGAAGTGGTTGTGGAGTAGAGTGGTCAGCAAGATGTTGGCAGTGGAGACTGGACCAAGGTGGATTGTATTATTTAATACCATGGAGGGAGGTGTTGTGGTTTGCTCGAAGCTGGTTCGGGCTTATCGGTTAATGGAGTGCCTACTGCCCTCTGTTTAGGTAGGGGAAGTTTGGGGACCCGAGTATGTAAATGATGATGACAGAGCAGGCTCCTCTCATAGCTGTGGAAAGTAATCTTGGAGAGTTTATTTTGTAATGTGGAATAAATGTGGGGATTTTATTTTGGCTTTTTTAGGAAGGTAGGGGGAAGGGAGTTATCCATTCCTTTTCTCATGTAATTTGTACCAAAATTTCTAATTAGTGAAATAAATAAGTTTTTGATCATCCAGCTGTGCCTTTGATGAGTTTTGTATTTTTCAATTATCTATACCGATCGCTAAGTCATACATAATCCTTTTATTCATGTATATGTTAGAATGAACTATCGTTCTCGGAGATAAGAAAAGAATAGTTTTTGTGAAAAAGTAAGGGTAGTACTCATGTAAGGTGAATGAGCTGCCTACTTACCTCTGGGGTTTTGAATATTCTTTTAAATTGTTTGAAAATGGTTTTGCAGAGGATCAGGACCACGTAGTTCTTGGGAGAGGGAAATGAAGATATTCTTTTTAGAATAGAAGGGATATGAGAAGAGTCGTAGCGCGCAGAGATTTTGAACTAGGGGTAGAACTTCTTGAGATGGTCCAGGTTGAATGGACGAGCCATCTCTTCCCCATCTAAGTCAGTGAGCATGGCGGCACCGTCGGATAACATCTTATTCATAATGTAGGGGCCGCTCCAATTGGGCTTGAATTTCCCTCCGGGGTCCCAGATGGGTTCTATGATCTCTTTGAGGGCTAGATCCCCTTCTTGGACACCGCGGTCCTTGACTCTCTTATTGAATGATTGCGCTATTCGGCGATGGTACCCTTGTATTTGGTATAGTGCTTTTAATCTCCTTTCGTCTAGGAGGGTCAGCTCGTCAAGATGGCTTTGGCACCAGTCTTCTTCACTGACCTTATTTTCGAGCAGGAAGCGCAATGAGGGTATTTCCAGCTCCACGGGTAGGACTGTTTCCATACTGTAAACTAGAGAGTAAGGGGTAGCCCCAATAGAGGTTTGAATTGAGGTTCGAATTGAGGTTCGGTAGCCAAAGAGGGCGTACGGGATCCGATTGGCCTAATTTTGATATCTTTCGGTCATCTTGCTAATGACGTCCTTAAGGTTTTTATTGGTGGATTCAACTGCACCATTGGTTTGAGGTCAATAGAGAGAAGATTTGTGTCTCTGAATCCCATACTCGTTGACCACTTCTGTAACTTCTTCCTCGAAATGCAATCCGTTATTTGACATTAACTTGTGCGGGACCCCATATCGGCAAATGATATTTTTCTTGCCCCTTTATTATCTTTCAACACTGCGTATGACTCAGCTTCAACCCATTTGGTGAAGTAATCAATAGAAACTAGGATGAACTCATGCCCGTTGGAAGCCTTCGGTGTAACTTTCCCTATAATGTCGATACCCCATGTGGAAAACGGCCAGGGAGAAGTCATGTTGTATAATTTGCACGGAGGCAGATGCTGAAGGTTGGTGAATTGTTGGCATTTGAGGCATCTCCGAACATAGGCGGTGCAATCCTGGGTCATGGTAGTCCAGTAGTAGCCATGTCGGATGATTTTCTTGGCAAGCATGTGACTGTTCATGTGGCATTCGCATTCTCCACTCTGGATCTTCTGCATTATCTTTTCAGTGTCAGCCCCTACAGTACATTGCAAATGGGTTCCATTGAAGATTCTTTTGAGCAGTGCTTTATGACAGATGATGTATTGGGCAACCAGTCTTCGAAGAGTTTCTCGATCTTTCTTGTTGGATCCCTAGGGATACCTACCACTCTTGAGAAGGTTCCAGATATCATAGTTGTAATACCCCACCATAGAAAATAGATGTTAAATAATAATTTGAGTATTTCATTCAGAAATGGAATGGGAGTAGCAATTAAATAAGTGATCGAACTAGAATTGTACATAAAATGACAAGTTGCGCAAAGTGAACAAAAAGAAAAAATTGACGTTGCATGGGCAGCATGGAGGAACATTTAGATTCAAATGGACAAAATTAATTTATTGTTAGAGTACACCGCGATTCAATTAAGAAACGAAAGACCTACGGTCGTGAGGAAGTATAAATGGAAATTTAGTTAGCACGCGACATTGTAAAGTGAAACCTTGCGTGATTTTTAGAAAAATAATCATACGGAGTAAAATGGTTTGACCATAAATTATGGGTACTAAAAATAAGGTTAACAAGGCTATGGGGTCAAATTGGAAAAAAATAAAAGTTTTTGAAACGGGGTCGATCGATCGACGATGAGGGTCGATCGAACGATCGATCGGGCCTTTAGACAACCTCCCTTATTTGATGCACTGTTTGAGTATGGCCCCTTGATTTTTCCACTTGTTAACTTCCTGTGTACTCCAGACCAAGATGATTTCGGGCTAGGGCATCACTTGGTGGTATATAAACGATAGTGGGGGGTGTTCTAGGGTTGAAAAACCCTCCCCTCATTCTTGCAACCACTCTCCCTCGCATTCTCTAAGTTATAGATCTTGAGGGTGTATTCTGGATAGAAATGATAAGACCAAAGCCACCATATTACACCTCCACTTACAGAGATGAACCACCCCTTAGTAATCCTACAAACCCCATACATCACCATATAAAAACCTTAGACATATGGTACAAGGTAGAAGATGAAGTTCTTGAAGGTTTTTGGGTGTTCTGAAAATGGAGTTGGAATAGAGTTCTTGGAGATTGAAGAAAGCTAGCTTGTAAATGGAGAATGGATTCTTGGAGACAAGCTTTGGTGCGCTTTTAGAGACTCCCTTGAGGCCACCTTTGAAGGTGGGGGGTCCTCCATCTTCTACAACATCTACACCATTTTGGAAGCATTAGAGGTGGGATTCTTTAACATTGGTTTAGGTTTATTATTTAGCATAATGTCAGATTGCTATTTACATATATTAGGTTTAATATATGTAGGATTTGTGTTGATTTTCATCCATGGGGTTCATTGGGTGGGTTTCTATGATTTCTTGAACAAATGGATTTTCAAACAAGTGAATTAAATGGGTTATGAATTTGACGAAATTTCATAATAGTTTTTTCCACCATTTGGGTGTAAAATGTGTAAGAAAATGGTTAAAATCCATTCATGTGTTTATTGGTTACACTCTTGGTAATTTGCGTATGGATGGGTATTTAAAATGAGGGTTAAATGTACTAATAGACTTATTAGTATCATGCTTACTATTTTTAAATGAAAATGGGTACTTACAACAAGAGGTTGAATGGGTTTTTTAAAAAAGATAAATTTCAGCCCCCAATCACAATCATTTTATGGAATAAAATGTTTTAAATTCAAGTTTTAAGGTGAACAAATGATTTCCTTGATAAAAGAACATTTGACGCATATGTTCCCTTATTGTTAGATTAATATAGTGATTTTTGTTGGTAAATCATTATAAAGTGCACAAATAAACTTTCATTTAGAAAGTGTACTATTTAGTTTTTTTAAAACTATGTTTGGGGTTAAAAAGCGTAAATATGTAAAAGTGTAGTCTTCTTGAGAACTTTGGGTAAAAAATGTAAATAATGAGAATATAGGAGACTACGTTTGAAATAAAAGACTAATTGTGGGTTTTTATGCAATTAGTCATAATGAAAGTGTGTGGCACCAAGTTTGAAATTATAAAGTGTCAAATGTGTAAATGTTGGTTAAAATGGGGTTCTAGTGTTAAAATCACGAAATTAAGTGCAGGGACTTTAATATGTGAAAGACATGATTTTATATATTAAAGAGGCTAAAACGCAAAATGTGAAATTTTTGACTAAGTGAGAAGTTGAACAAGTGTTTTAATGATGAAAATACCTACGTGTCGAGAACAGAACTCAAAAGGGTGTTTTTGTGAATAACACTTGAAAAATAATAAGGCTACAAGTTTTGGTCGAGAAAAATGGTCAATCTGTAATTTACCTAAAGTGGAACATTTTTATGAAATAAAAATGTGAGTGAATGTTTTTATACAAGTACGATGAAATTGAATTAAGTCCTAAAACGTGAATTATTTTTGGTATAATATCAACACGTGTGTAAATACTCAAAGAGAAGTAATGATTTTCCATGTATAATGGGAAAATGGACAGTTAAGTCCAAGGGTTTGGCTTCGGCCCAAAGAGAATGCAAATTAAAGTACAAACTATGAAAATATTGAACACATTGGCAAGATAATGATATTGGATGATGCCGGGTTAAATAATTAAGCAGGGCTATGTTGTCTTTAGGGTGAAAAACCCCAAACCAACTGCAGTAGTATATGGCGGCGGAGACTGGTGGTGTGAGGCCACAAAGTCCGTGAGTGTTTGTTTGCAAATCCTAAAAAATAATGCTAAGTAATGAATCGAATATTCATGAAAGAGGCATAAATGAATGACACTAATTCATTGTTCCACTAATGCAAGAATAACGCGCTATATGTTTGAAGTTCATGTGGCAACATGGGGTGGTTTAATAAGGCGACTTGATGAAATTGATCTACCTTAGAATATTTGAATTAAAGTAAACACAAGCATGTGTTACATGGTATGTGTGTGTGTTGAATGGAAGTCCTGAAATGGTTAAGTAACTTTGGCATGAGTTAATGAACATTGGATACTAAATCTTTTGAAAGTAAGCAGAATGTTTTCCAAACAAATGCCATTTGTTTAAACTGTACGGGTTAATAGGAAACACGTACAAGTCCTAAGCATGGTAATGCAAATGACTGTTTTGTAATGTCAAGGAAGTTAAATGGCATTAAATGATGTTTTTGGAATAAAACGACTAAATACATTGGCATATGTATTTTTCAAAAGTATTTATGTAGACATATACATATCTTCACATGCATGTAGTGTAGTGTGTGAGTACTTTTTTCTGCTGCTCATTTTTATATTGCTGTTGTATATGATCCCACTGAGCATTCGGCTCACATCCCTTTGTTGCGACTGGTTGCATGATATTCGTTGGGGGCACTTCCCTTGGGTCATATCACATAGTGGGTGTAATTTGGACTAGAATTCTAATAAGTGTAACGTTAAATACTAATGAAAATGGATTAGAAACATTATTTAGGATGTTTCATTGCACTTCACTGTTACCCTATGATTCAGATCGGGCTAATCCTTAATTAACCTTTAAATTCGGGTCGGGGCATTACATTAGCACCAGTAATTGGCAAGCTCGGGATCTTCTGTGGTGACGATCTCAATGTGGTAGCAGTGGGTTGGTTTGTCTTGCTTTTTAACAAGGAAGGGGGTCATTGATATTCCTTTGGGTATGTCGACTATGGAGGCCAAGGTAGCAAGGGTGTCGGCTAGGTTATTCTTTGGTCGAGGTAGGTAATGGAAGGTGATGTCTTGTAATTGGGAGGCTAGTTCTTCTAAGTGGGCATGGAAGGGTTGGAGCTTCTCGTCCTTAATTTTACATTTTCTTAGCACTTGACCGATAATGAGGGTGGAATCCTCGTGGACATCTAGGTATTAAATACCTCTCTCGAGAGCAGCTTTGAGGCCTACCGTGCATGCCTCATTTTCAGTCATATTGTTGGTACAAGGGAAATCCAGCTTGATGATGATGGGAGTGTGGGAGTCATTTAGGGAAATTACAAGTATCCTAATGCCATATCCCTTTTTATTGGTAGCGCCGTCAAAGAACATTTTCCATCAAAGGTTGTCCTGGGCAGTGTAGAGGATGTTTTCATCTGGGAATTCGAAGATCCAGACATTGGCTTCATCCATGGGGTAATCAGCGAGGTAGTCAAAGATATCTCTTCCTTTCATGGCTTTCTGCGTGACGTACACAATATCAAACTCGGCTAGGATCATCAACAATCATGCCATTTTACTAGATAAGCAGGTTTCTCAAGCAGGTATTTGATGGGGTCCATTTGAGATATATGTTTGATGGGGAAGGCGAGCATGTAGTTCCGTAACTTTTGGGTGACCCAGACAACCGCGACACATGCCTTTTCCAAAGCAGTGTAATTGACTTTGTATCCAACCAATTTGTGACTGGCATAGTAAATGGCTCTTTTTTACGAGAATATTTAAGGTATTGGTCTAATAAAGCCCCAATTGCAGTGTCGGTTATGGTTAGGTATAGGAGCAATGGGAGACCAGGTTGTGGTGGCATGAGTACCAAAGGTTGGGTCAGATATTGTTTGATTCGGTCAAAATATTCTTGGTAGGCCTCGTTCCAAACCTTGGTTGAATTCTTTCAAAGGAGTTTGAAGGTAGGTTCGCAAATAGAGGTTAACTGGCTGATCAACCGGTTGATGTATTGCAATTTTCTAAGGAAACCTGGGACTTCTTTCTCTATTTGTGGAGGTGGCATCTCAAGTATGGCTTTCAGCTTGGCGAGATCTGCTTTTATTCCTTTCTCACTGACCATGAATCCCAGGAGTTTCCCCTTTGTAACACCGAAGATATATTTCTACGGATTGAGCTTCATTTGATACTGTTGCAATCATTAAAAGAATTTTTGGAGAGAGGGAACATGACCATCTATAGATTTTGATTTGACAATCATATCATCCACATAGATCTCAATTTATTTATGAATTAGATCATGCTGGATGGTTGTGGCAGCCCTCTGGTAGGTATCCCAAGCGTTCTTAAGATCGAATGGCATAACAGTGTAGCAAAAGGTTCCCCATGGGGTGATGAACGCGTTCTTTTCTTTGTGGTCTGGGTGCATTTTTATTTGGTTGTATCTGTCAAACCCGTTGATGAATGACTTGAGAGCATGACTGGTTGTGTTGTCCATGATAATATTAATATTGGGCAACGGATAATCATTCTTTGGATAGGCTTTGTTCAAGTCCCGGTAGTCTACACACATCTGAACCTTCCCTCCTGATTTCAGCACAGGCACTATGTTGGCTCGCCATGTGGGATATTCGATCACACGAATAAATCCTACGTTCAACTGCTTGGCCACCTCTTCTTTGACTTTGAGCGACCATTCAGTGCAGAGCTTTTTCAATTTTTGTTTAACTAACTTATAATCTGGGAGAGTGGGAATCTCATGATGACCTATTTCAAGATCAATCTCGATCATATCCTCAAAGGACCATATGAAGATATCCATAAATTCCTTTAGCAATTCTTCGAGTTGTTCATGCTCATGATTGTTAAGGGTAGCCCCTATCCTAATCTTGCACAGTTGGACCAAGGTTAATAACAAAAGTTTCTTCTTCATTAACTTGAATGCGATTATGTTGTTTATTATTAACCTTATTTAGACCAGTTAAGAATGTTCATTTGCAAAATCATCATCATCAAAAGTCTGATTAGAATCTAAACAGTTAATGCAAGGCACAACAAGATACTCAAAATCTTCATTTATTTCATTGATAGGAAAAACAACATTGAGAACCTCGTCAAAGGAGGACTCGATTACATTTGAGCAACGATAGACAACAGCAGAAGAAATGGGGTAAACAATGGGATAAGGGAGGATTTTAATAGGTAGAACTAGCGTACCATGCCAGTTGAGGAGAGGTGTATTAGCAGCTTTAATCAGTTGGGATGGGTCCAATGATGTAGTGCCTGAGTGAACCATACAGAGCGTCAGTCCTAGTGTTTATAAATTGGAGGAATCTCCGGACTCACTTTCATTAGTCTCTTCGGTATCTCTGATGAGTGGTTGTACATGGTGTTGGGAACTCCCATCCTATGGGTAGTTATCTTGGAAAAAGATATCCATTCCAGTCTTCATCTTCTTGTCTGTATGGTCATACCATGGTTCCGAAAAGCCGCAAAAGGGAAAGTCTTCGCCCTCTTTGATGAATCGTCCATTCAAGGAGTCACCTAGGACAGCCTGGATGCAATCTAGTCCTCTCTTTGGTCGAGACTGGTGGATCATTCTGAGATCTTGTTCTAATGGTTTATACCCCAAACCACAAGGAGGGAAAGATTTCTTCAGTTCAATCAACTCAAGTATACCTTGATGTCTTTATCCTAGCCCCAGTCCGAGCATAAAGTGCATGTTTCTGAACATCTAAATCACATTGACGTTGCCATGAGGGTTGTATTCTGGACAAACCCTTTCTTTGAAGCTGTCCCCTGCCGGGAATAGAGGTGGTTCAACTCGGAATCCTGATAGGAGCATATCATTTGACCCGTGATGTATCTTAAGAATTTGACTACTGGTACTTGCACCCTCCGAATTATCATTGTTGTCAAAAATGGTGATGACTCGTTCGCTAGAGAAGAATTTTAATTTCTGATGGAGTGAGGAGGACACACCCTTGATACTGTGGATCCAAGATCGTCCAAAAAACATATTGAAACCAGCTGGGATGTCAATAACTTGGAATTCGACGACATGGTTTATAGGGCCAGCCCCTATTATAAGCTTTATGAATCCCATCACCTCCCGGCGGGTATTATCGTAGGCACGCACAGCAGCGCAGGTTGGAGCAAGGTCATTTTCTTTCAGTCCTAAACATTTGAAGGTTCTCAATGGACAGACATTCAAGGAGGATCCATTATCGATAAGAGAGAGTGTTACAACCTTCCCCATAACTTCGATGGAGATGTTGAGTTCATAATTGTGGCTTTGTCCAATCTTGGATATTTGTTCTTCGAAAAAGGATAGCATTCAGGTAAAGGTCAAGGATCCGACCAAATTTACCACTCCTTCTAGTGTGGTAGAGGGAGGAACTATGGGTCCAGTGAGAAACTTGATCAAAGCATTTATGTGTAGCTAAGAAGACATTAAAATCCCCCATAAAGTGATATTACCTTGAGTTTTATTTAGTTGATCGAGGATCTTTCTCTCCTCGAGGTTCATCTCTGGCATAAGAAGGTTTTCCACGCCTTTCCCCTTGTCATTGGCTGGTAGTGAGTTTGGGATCTAGTAATGCCTCCTTGATCTGGTCATGTGATTTAATAAAGAAGGGAAGAACATGAATCTCATTTCCTCGTCAACCTCGGGTTGTTCTACCACCTTATTTATTTCTTCAAGAAGTTCTTCAAATGATATCATCCCACACATATTGGCTATCAGGCCAGTTTTCTCTGAAGCTTACTATGAATCTTCGAACTCTTCCCCCCATCTGGTGGAAACAATTCTATCTTTCCATGCAAAGTGAATGCATTCCATAACTTCGATAGCTTCTTCATACATATCTTCCCATTCTATGGGGATATGTGAGGGTGAAGGGACCAGGCACTCTTGTAGCTTTAGAGCATCAAGTAACTCAGTTATATTGCAAATATCATCGGTTCCCCTGAATATCTTTGCCATAACCTAGACAACATCATCCAAGTTGACTTCATCTGTCGGTACTACCCAATGGTCTGATTCTCAAGCCCATTTTCTTACTTCCAAGACCAGCGTGCTGAACCTTTAGTAATCAATGATTATCTGTGAGGGCAATTTCAGCCTGGACTCTAGGAGCTAGTTTAAGACTTCTGATAATTCCATGCCTCCATTTTCAGAACGGGTATGGAAAATGATGCATGCTCTAGTAAGGAGTGACAGTTCCTGATCAACGAGGCTAACAGGGTGTAGGAGGAAATATGGGCAAATTTGGAGAGGTTTAGGAGAGTATATGGGTGTGATTTGGGTTGAGGGATCAAATTATGGGTTCTCTTCTTAGAATATGGCATTAGCGTGATTTGGGAGTGGGTTTTGAGTAGTGTTTGGATTAGGATTAGTTGGTGGGGCAATGGTACCCCGATCAATTAGACCTTGGATTACGTTTCGGATGTGAAAGAATTGGTCGGTGGTATGGCCATCTATTTGGTGAAAGGCACAATGGGCATCTGCCTTGAAGTTTCTTGGGAGTGGATTTGGCAAAGGATGAGGGTCCAAGGGTTTGATAAGGTTTCGGCTCAACAAGTCTTGATAAACTTTGGAGAGGGGAGCATGGAGCTCTGTGTATTCCTTTCGGACTAGGATAGGGCGGATTTTTGGTGCCCATGATGTGGTTGGTTGAGAGATGTTGTTGATGGTTGAGACTGCAGCACCGGGAGGATTATCATATTTCCTGGGGGTGAACTGTCTGGACACCTTCTTTGGTTCAACATCTGTTTCAATAAGACCCTCCTTGATTTCTACTCCTTCTTCTCTAAGAGCTGGAAAGTGGGGATAGTATTGTCCTCCCATCGTTGCTTAAACATGGGGCAAGAAGTTCTTCTTCACTATGTTGACTTGTTCTTCTTAGAAGGTCGATTGGTCATGATAGTTGATTTTTCCCTCCATCGGGCTATGAAATTATCGACTGATTCCCCAGAGTTCTATTTGAGCAGCTCTAAATCGCGGTGGGTGACCTCAAGATCTTCGTTGTACTTGTACTGCGACATGAATTCTCGGGCTACATCCTCCCAACTACGAATTATGGACTCCTCGAGAGATAAAAAATCATCGGAGGGTGATATCCTTCAGAGTTTGCTGAAATAATTGGGCCATCACTTCTTCAGAAGCCCGTAGTAAATTCATGGAATGGTGACAACTGCGGAGATGAACAATCTGGGGCCCACTTCTTCCAAATTTCGCGATATTTGGCATCTTGAACTTCTCGGGTAACCTCATATTAGGATAAGGAGGCATATGGGTGTAGTACATGTAATTACCCGAGATTTTGAATTGGTAAAACTTCTTGGTAAGCATCTTAAGGTCTTCTTTGACTTTGTTTAGCTCTTCTTCCTTCGGATCAATAATCATAAGCAAGTTAGCCCCATACTGGGCAAGGTTCATCATCAAAAGCTGGGCAGGCAGAGTCCCATTAATATGAGGGACATGTGGAGTGTGTTGATACTCTTCAGGATCCCAGATAGGCTTGGGTGGATCCATAGCGCAAGGGAATAGGACCTCGGGCTCTTGAGGAACGAGAACCTAGTTTCGTTGCATTTCTCGAACCTCAGTTTGGAGGTTATCAATCTTGGACACGAGCTGAGCTAGGAATGCCGTCAGATCTGGCTGCACAATGGGTACTTGATCTGTGTTCTCAATGGAAAGCGAATGGATTTCGGGCTTGAAAGAATTAACAGGGGAACAGATGGTACTCCTGGGTGATCTGACTAAAGACCGAAGCCAATAAGGATCCAGGCCAAGGGTTTGCGATCGACTTGAGAAGGCGCAAAAATGGGATTTATTTTTAAGAAAGAGGGAGGATTTTTTTTTCCTTTTGAGATGAAAAGACAAAATATTTTTAGATTTTTGATAAAGAGAGGAGAAATGTTTTTGGTTTTTTAATAAATAAGGGAGAAATATTTTTGGCTTTTTAATAAATAAGGGAGAAATGTTTTTTGATTTTTTTTTTCGGGAGACGGACCTTAGCATGATTATAATGATTATTATGTTCTCACTGGTATTAAATTCTCCTAAATGCAAAATAAAATGTCGGACGGGATCCGAGCCTGGAAAAGTTGGGTTTGTAATATATGCAAAGCTATGGCTGGACTTGTGACCAGGCTCACAGAGAGGGTCCCGTTTCAAAAAATCCTCAAAAAATTTGGGAGGCAGGCCGACCATGAATTTCGGCAGAGTTTCGGGTAAAAATCGACAATCTAACATGTGTGTCCTAGGCTTGACACCTATATGCGAGTATGCAGTTTGGTTAGGTGAATTGTAAAGGGTTCCCCCCTTTGGCGTGACTTCCATGATATACGTCTTGCTTTTGCGGGCAATCGGTACGTGTGGACATGTCGTTTGATTACATGAGTGTACGTGAATTTCCTCACTATATACCTCATAGGGACGGTACATGTGAGAGAGAATTCGATATACTCGGCGTACGTGAATGAGTTCCCTGCGATATACCTCCCATGATGACTTCGGTAAAGCAGTACGATGTGGGGGAACAATTCGATATACGTCGAAGGTACTTGGCCAGTGGAAGGTGAAAGTCATATCGCTTAGGCTAACTACTCCCTGTCGGACCAGCGCCCATCACGAAGTGACCCTCCAGTTACTGGATAAAATGTGGTCAATCACAATGCTCTTTGGTGATGTTGTGTGAATCATGCATGACTCTCTTATTAGTATCTTATGAGAATGTCTTTTTTATCATGCCCAACGGGGAGCAAAGTATTAGTACCAATAGTATACCAAGTATGGGTGATGCGTGCAGCATGATGATATATGTGATCCTAGGAGCACACGGTTCGAAGTGTACATGGAGAATTTTTTACAAGTGTGTGAATAGAAGCATAAGCATGAGGTACGCATGATTTGTAAAGGGGAACATGGAAATAAGGGGGATATATAAGAAAATAAAACACCCATGTAATTAGAGTCTATCCTTCAAAATAAATTCCCCAGCGGAGTCGCCACTGTGGCCATCCCCGATCCTCGATCCTCGCGGTGGGTGGGCAGAGTGAGGATCATAGGTCTCGCGCGTCCCTTTAAGGAGAGCTTCAGTCGGCGTCATTGGTTGAGGTGAAAAATGTAGAGAGATGGAGTCGCCAGTCTATTTTACTCAAAACAGACAAAAGAAAAGGAGCCATCTCGAAGGACAACATCCGAAGACATACTGATGCCTATGAAACCAAAATGATTCGAAAAGGGTCCGGAGGCTAAGCAACGAAATGGGAAGGTGTTAGGCACCCATTCCGCCCTTAAGATCTCTCATGGATTTTTTCTATTTTCCTTTAGTTTCCTCGTGATGTGTGTGCATGTGTATATATAGTGGAGATAGGAGTCGTCGACTTGTACCATGGAGGAGGTCAAGCAAGTCATTATGTAGTAATGTAAAAATAATATTAGAAAATAGGATTTACGTGATTTTCCTTACGTTGATCGTTACGATGGAATGATAACGCATATGGGCTATACGCTACTAAGAACAAATTCATATAATATAAGAGAATTGAGTTTAGGGAAAAATAGAAAAAGAGAGAAAAATAAGAATATGACTCGAGTCTCGGGTTTTACCCCGAGATGCCTATGTAGCCTATAGAGGCATCAAAGTCCACGTAGTTCGCATGAAAAACAAGGGGTGGGGTTTATCCCATAAATCCAATCAGGGGATTCTCTTATTTGTGTGTGTGTGTGTGTAAAAAGGTGTTTTAGTTGTGAGAAAAGTGTAAGAAAAGAGTGAGAATTCCCATTTGGAATTTATGAGCGAACCCTGTTTTTCTTGTTTTTTGGGTTTTTATTTGTATGAAAATAAGGGATGTGCAATAACACAAAATAAAAACTATATTAGGATGTGTGAGATGAGGGAATAAAAGTGTTAAGTAATGAAACAAGTTAATGCGAATTTATGATAATTTAAGGAGAGAATTAAGAAAATTGGACCTTCTTGAAGATCTTGAGCTTGATCTTGAATGTTGGAGAGCAGCCCTTTCACTTAGATGATGATGGAGGGTAGTGAATTCACAAATTCTGATGAAAAGGATGATGAAAAGTGAAGGTTGGAAAGGGATTTGGATGTGGAAATCGCGCTGACTTCGAGAGAGGTTTTCTGTATTTTTTGAGAGTGATGTCTATCAGATCTGGGCCCCCTTGTGCAATTAGGACAAGGCCTCCTTTTTATAGGACCAGGTCATTACCTATCGTCATTGCCCTACCATACCAATCGGCAGGTGTGTTTAGACAAGGTCTGGGACCTACCGTTTGGTAGTATTTTTGGCCTTTTTGGAAAATCAGACGCAGAGTGAAAATAGTTGATCGAATCGTGCACGAGGGTGGACCATTGTAAAGATATTTTAGAGACCTTCGAAAGTCCTTTGGACCACTCTCAGGTTCAGGAGTTGACTTTAGGTCAAATGTGGTGCGAAAGCGCTCGCCGGTCCTTTAGACGGGAAAACGTTGGACGCAAATTGATCGTTCATTCGCATGGTAAGTCCGAATTGCACACGGGGTGGATTTTTAGAAAGGCTAGGAGATATATTTCACCATTCTAAAGAGTTTGACCCGGTTCGAGGAGTTGACTTTGGTCAACAGGGCCTTGGAAGTGTTTGGTGACCTCTCGGAGTAAAACGGATCGTTCGTCCGTACCATAAGTTGGAATCGAACACGGGATGGATCGTTGGAAAGGGGTTTTAGTGACCTTTGAATATTTATTCAGTCTCAGTCAATCAAAAGAGTTGACTTAAGTGAAACAAAGCCCGAGAGTGTTTGGTGGCCTCCTGATCGAGTTTTAGGGGAAAACGGGTCGTTCGTCTGTACCATAAGTCAGAATCGCGCACGGGATGAATCGTTGGAAAGGGATTTGAGTGCTCTTTGAAGATTTATTTAGTATCGATCGAGCTAAAGACTTTGGTTTTTGGTCAAATGGAGCTTGGGAGTGCCCGATGGCTTCTAGGTCAGTACTCGGGGTATGACCTGGATTTGTAGTGATGAAGGGAGCTGCTAAGGACCTAAGGAGAGTTTAAGGGGTAACAGAATGGGGTGTGTACATCTACAACGTCACATAGTAGATTACATCACAGTTTATATATATAATATCACACTAATTATAGGTATACTAATACGTCACCTCCTCAGTCACAACAGCGGTGCATGCATACTCTGCTATCATGTCCTGATACATAATGTCACTGTATAGAGGACTATTGATTCTGCATCTCTCACGAATCATATTTTAATAAAAATATATTGGAGGCAAGCATATTCCCCAGCCAAATGGGTCACGCACATACCTACGCTCACATTCAACCGTCGAAACTACCATTACACCGATAGCACGTGTCCATGGTCCTATGCTCAAGGTACAAATCTAAAATCCCCCCCAATTGGGTGCACAAGGATAAGACCATCCACAACGCGAAACCTCCACCCCGATAGCAAGGAGTGAAGGTATATCATACATACAAATAATAATATAGGTATTCATCACACTTATAAAAATATAACATACATAAGGCATTCACACAACCATATGATAATTACCATACGTAGTATTTTTATCTATCAAATCCTACGTATTAAAGATTATGAATTTACTTCTTTATTTAATATTTCTGAGCCTTACTTATTACTAGAATATTAAATAAGTATTCGTCAACCTAATTCTGTAGGTAAATGTCTATACCCTACTTGTCCATGTCATCACAACTTTCGAAATTCTATGAATTAAAATCATCTTTAATTAGGTATAATTATCGATAACCCTTAATTCATTCTTAACCCTTCATTCTATCTCTTAGGGTTAATCCCACCTATTCTTAAGGTTATACCGGTAAATAATAACTCTCTTATTACTGGTCCTAACCTTAAATTATCACATGTAGAGAACAAATGTTCTATGGATTCTTCTTTGAAGGAGCTACAACACAAACATTTCGAAGGAAGTAAAAAATAAGATTTCTTAAGCCTGTCACCTGTAGGAACCAACCCTCTGAGAAACTTCCAATTAAAAATAGAAACTTTAGATGGAATTTTAGAATCCCAAACAAATTGAGATGACTTAACGGCCACTGTCGACTGTCTTATGAGATCCCATGCAGACCTAACACTAAAATCCCCCGAACTGGTAACAGACCAAAATATTTCATCATTCTGATTACGCCATCGATTTGATCTAAGAACCATATTGATAATATTGTCAGGAAGATCATTCTTCAACTTAGTTACATCCCATTCTCCATTTTGATCCCATAATTCATTGACTACACAAGACTTGTCCCTTTTCGTGAGTTGACAAATAGGACCTTCAGCCATCCAGCTATCTTTATAAAAATTAATTTTGACCTTTCCTAATCTCCACCAAATAATGTCTTCAGTAGCTCTCTGAATTTTACACATTCTGCTCCAAACAGTAGACTTGGATCTAGGCTTAGCTTCAATTGGATGTAGCTTCCTGCAATATCGAGCTTTAACAAAAGCAGACCAAAGAGAATTACCTTATCTAAATTTCCACCATTGCTTAATAGCTAAAGCTTTGCTAATATCCTCTAACTTTCTAATCCCCAACCTTCCTTCTTTAACAGGAACTGAGATACCATCCCACTTACACCAATGCAGTTTTTTGATTCCCTCAGTAGACCCCCAAAAGAATCTAACGAAGATAGCTTCCATTTACATCAAAATAAATTTAGTTGGTGACATAGCAACCAAAGTATGTAACGGTATCGAACTTAACAAATATTTGATTAGGATAAGCTTTCCTCCAAAAGATAAGCATTTAAATTTCTAGCTACTTAATTTACTCCTAATCTTCATAATCAAATGTTCAAAGTAGGAAATTTTCTTTATACCTACAAAAAGAGGACAACCCAGAAAGATGATAGGGAATTTTTGATAGGTATACCTGTAAGAGTGCCAATATTTGTAGTTGCTTGAGAAGAGATTTTATTTGAGATAAATATCTTACTTTTGTTCTTATTGATCTGCTGACCTACTGCCCTCTCATATTCATTAATCACTCCCATAAGCAGTTTTAGGTCCTTCTTAGCTCCAGAAGAAAACAAGATTGTGTCATTAGCATAGGCCAAATGATTAAACCTAGGACATCCCAAAGGGAGTTTGAAACCATACATTTTGGGAAGAACTTTGTTGAGGTTTATAGAGAAAGCTTCAGCCATTAAAATAAAAAGTCTTGGAGATAAAGGATCTCCTTGCCTAAGCCCTCTAGTAGACTTGAAAAAACCATTGGATTGGCTATTTACAACCACAGAGAACCAACAATTAGAAATATTCCTCCAAATTAAGTTTATCCAACGTTCTGAGAAACCAAATCTTCTCAACACATGAATAAGGAATAACCACAAAACCTTATCATAAGCTTTATCCAAATCTAATTTAAAGACAACATTCCCTCCAAAATTCTTTTGATTAATCATGGACACCACTTCTTGAGCCAACACGGCATTCTCCAATATATCTCTCCCATGTATGAAACCACTTTGATTGGCTGAAATAATTTTAGGAAGGACTTCTCCTAATCTATTAGCCAAAAGTTTGGAAATAATTGTATTAAAGAAATTAACCCAACTAATAGGTCTAAAGTCAGAAAAAGATTTTGGGGCATCTGATTTAGGAATTAAAGAAATAAGAGAAGAAGTCGTCCCTTTAGGCATGTCCATCCCAAAAACTATGGATAAATACTTTTAGAATTTTGATAGGACACTGTAGGTAGGGTATTGCCTAAGAGGACGTTCACCCTAATGACTAAGAAGTCCTATTATAGAACATCACAAAAATAGTTCTTAATGCTCAGTCACCAAGATTTCTCTATTCACTCCTAGGGTACTTCTAATCACCATGATTATTTAAATTCACATTAAAGCCAAGATGCACTAAGTCAGAGTCCTCAACCAAGGGACCTAATATGTTCTCACCATAAAATCAACACTTATGAACAACACTCAGTCAATTAATCTCCATAGGTGAAATATACAACCTTTATACCTAAATTTCACCGAATTCTACTTGATAGTGCCATTACTACTAAGGCTACTCATAACAGTAAAGTTACCACAATATATCTCTCGTAATAGTTAACAATGTTTCCACTATTCGTCTATACTAACACCCATGACTTATCACACATCTATGCCAAAAATGGTGCGAAATGTAAATGGACTAATAACTTCGTCGTTTACCATCTCACAAAAGTTCCACATCATATTCATGTCTTTTTCTTCACCGTCCAGGATACGAACCAAAATTCTTACTAATCCAACATCACTGACCCAAACCAACATCGACGTCGAGAAGATTCAATATCGACATCACCACATCACACCCCAAAGGAACATTGAACCTAAAGCTATGATATCAAGTCGTAACACCCGACCCAGATTTAAGGGTTATTAAGGGATCAACACGATTCGATTCGTACATTAATTGTCAAGTGAAGTGAAACAACATAGAAATGTTTGTAATCCTGTTTTATTACAATTTAACATTACTCTAATTAGCATACGATTCCAAATTTATATAACACTCTCGAAGTATGGAACAACATGGGACCTACTGTAACAAAAGAGGGATTTGATCCAAATTCTTAGTGGGAATATCGACAAATGCAGTATAAAAATAAACGGCAGGAAGAACACTCACACGCTACAATCATATGCATGTTAAAATAACTGTATATCTACGTATATACTTATTGAAATACATGTCTCAGTGTATTAAATCATTTTATTTGGAAAACGTTATTTATTATCCTTTATATTCCGTATCTTTACGAATTAGTCATCTTGTATCTTTTGCTTATAACTAGCATATTCTTCCCGTAACTCACTCAGTTAAACAATTTACAATTGTTGGAAAAAACTTTCATTCACTTCCAAAACTTTTATTACTCAACATTCATTAACACACACCTGGGTTATTAATCATTACTTAAGACTTTCTTTTAAAACACGGGCACGTCATGTTAGAGAATAATCATTAACTTTGAAAGCCTTATATAACACACACACTTGTGTTATTAAGGGTTTACTCCTCATTAGGCAGCTTAATTATCAATTAAGCCACCTTGCTTAGCCATTTCACTTTTCTTATGGACATTATTCATTATTCTTGATTTATTGGTCCGCTTTATGTAACTGGAACCTTTAACATTTACTCATGTTAGGTTACTTCCATCTTATAACTCATTCTTATCATGTTACCGATTTCATCATTTTCTTTGATATTTAGCCAACAACCACGTACTTCATGGCCTCTCACCACCAGTCTTCGTTGCCATAAGCTACTGCAGTTACTTTTGGGTCTTTCACCTCTAGGGACGTCATGCCTTTCTTAATTATTTTCTCCATCATCATCCGAATATTTCATTATCTTTTCAATGTTCTCAACCTTATTCCATTATTCACATTATTCAACATTTAATGGTCGAAGAAAAAATCTCGGACTTAGCCGTCCGTTTTTCCATTAATACATGGAAAATGGTTATTTAAGTCCGTTATTCACACCCACGTTGATTTTGTACCAAAAATTTATGCCTGCGTTCGGAGTTAAAACATTTTAACCCCTGCCAGTGTAAAGAATTCACCAATATTTTTACTTCATGAAAATGTCACACTTTAAGTAAATTACCAATTTACACTTTATTTATCCAAACATGCAATTTGGTCCTTTAACAAATATCATTTTCCAAAAAAGTAGTTTAAATTGTCATTTCAATACTTAAACACATTTAATAATTTAAAAACACTTGTCTTACTAGCATGCTTTACCCAACTTTCATATTATATACATTGCAAACCTTTAATATATAAACTCACGCATTTTATATATTAAAACATTATTTTCCACACATTTGACAAACACAGTTTATATTTGACATTTTACATTCCAACACAAAATAATCCATGTATTTCACATTTAATCTTCTACCCTTACTATTTTCATGAAGACTTAGTTTCATATGTTTACACATTGAACCCACTTTAATTATGAGTTTTAACACTAAAAACCCAATTTAGTCAATACTTACATATTAACCCATTAAAGTGAAAATTTCCTTGAAAACATATCTTTATTATTCAAGTAAGAAGTCTCATTTTAATGTCATAAAAATGTCTCAACATGCCTAGTGTACTTCTTTGCATAAAAATCACATTTTTCATCTTTAACCCTCACGCCAACACATTTTCATTTCACAAAATGGTCATGAATAGTATTCTGAATTTTATAACACTTAATTCATTTAATCCTTCTCCTAAATGCCCTTCTTTCTTTAAAACATTAAGAATGTATTTAATAAATCCATAAATACATTATAGCCATCTTATAACACACTTTTATACCCAAATGGTGTGAAATAGTAATATAAACTTATATTCAGTTCTAACCCTACTTAAAACATTGGTTCAAACCCATGAAACCGTAGAAAACAGTCAAAAACTTCATTGATGCAAACTACCACAAAAGCCACATATATATAACCTAATATATGTAAATAACAAGATGGAATAGTACTCATAAATAAACCTAAATCAAGGATAGTAGATTCCACCCGAAAGACTCCAAAAATGGTGGTGATGGAGAAGATGGGTGACTCCTCCACCTCCAAAGGTGGCCTTAAAGAGAGTCATAAAAGCTACAGCATACAAACTCCAAAATACTCCATAAAAAATGCACAACAAATCCATCATCTTCCTTTATGAATACTCTCCTCAAATACCCAAAACTCCCAACAAACATTTTTATATTTTGTAGGCCTATTTTTAATAGTGATGAAATATATATTTTTGGTGTTAATGTATTTTCTTGGGCCTCTAATAGCACAAGGCAGTGTTCCACAATGAGAGGGAGCAGCGAAGTCCTAAGGAGAGAAAAGGGTTGTAAGTGGATTCCCTCCCTACACCTCTCTCTCATACACATAATAAATCTTTGTATCAGATTCATGAAGCATTTGGTCAATGGTCACAACAAATTTGGCAGAACCCGTGATTTATTAAATCCCTTTTGTCTGTCCTCTTTCAGAAAGTTAGGCCCATGAACTGACAAAATGTGAATAAGTGTTCAAATGTTGAAAGTGAAATTGGTAAGACCATCGGACAGTAGGCGTCATTCGCACAACGTTCCTCATCATTCAAACGACATTCTCTGTCGTTCGAACGACACCCTTCTGAATTCAAATGACCAACTTTAAAACTCCAATTTTTTGCCCCAATTACTTTCCAAAGTCTTAGAAGAGGTCTACACAAATTATAAGAGAAAATCCTATAATTCATATAAAATACATCATTCAATAATTATCTTTATTCCATTTCCAATTCGTTACCCAGAAATTTCCAATAGTTATCCTTAAGTTGTTAAATCAGTTTAAATAGGAATACAACCTAGTCATAATCATCCAAGTCTACAAGTTTTTCATATTATCACAATTTTTCTATGGGAATTTAATAAAATGTTTATGGTGGGGTATTACATGTAGCATGTTATTAATGTAATAACATAAGTTTCTTTTAATTTAAAATTTTTGTTTAAACTTTGTTGTAACTTGTTTGTTATTGGATAATTGGCGAAAGGAATAAAAGTGGTCTAGCGATGTTAAGAGAAAATAGATCACCACACCATGATTTATGCAAGGAAACCATCCTTGGAGGTAAAACCCAGTTGAGGTGACTAAACCTAATTAATAACAACTATAAAAGTTAAAATAATTACAAATACATAAGTAAAGAAAAATAAACAACATATACATAAATATGAATCACACTCCCAGTAGACGCTTGTTCAATCCTTTCTTTAGACTCTCTAATTCCTCTTCAACTTATGATCGGAATCTCTTTAGTGGAATGTGAATTATTGAAGGGGAGTATGTGTGTGTCGTGAATAGTGTATGTGTGTGTTGAATTACATATAAAAAAAAATCTACTCAACTTAACACACACTTTCTATTACAAAAAATTCCAAAAAATTACAACATATCATATTAAATCTAGGGGGATTATAGATTACAAGCAGAATATACAAGTCAAAACAATTAGATCAGAAAACTAATCTTGTATTAAGTAATGAAAGATTTGATATTTAGATTTTTTTAAAAAAGATATTTTCAAATAAAAAACTAAAAATAAATCTACACCTTTTAAAAAAATCAAATATTATTTGTAGAAATAATTTAGATCTAACTAGTGATATGAAAATATCATTTTGATTTCTATACAATGAGAGATATGAATATATTTATACAAACACAGCAAATAATACACCAATCCATTCATATATAGGTTAATATTGTTACATCCATGTTGATTGAAAACATATTTATTAAAAGCCATGGAAAGAACTAAACTAGCAATATTGAAAGTGTGATTGCAAGTGATAAAATCAGTGAATCATGTTAAATCCTTTGTTTTAAACAATATAAAAAGAGATTTTGTTTGTTTAAACAGTGATCTTATTTGTTGCTTTACTAGGAGAAAATACAAACCAATAACTTTTAGTTTGATAAAACAAATCCTAACACTCCTTTTCTTTTTCTCTCTAATTTCCCTCTCACTTTTATTTACTCACGCAATATTCATTTTCTCTTTTTTTTTTTATTTCTCTATGCTCTACGTTATTTCTATGCTCTTTATTTTCTATTATTTTTCTCTTAAACTCTCTCTTGGTCAAATGACTATAACCTACGACAATAAGAGGGATTTTATAAAGTTAAAAGGATGGATCTAACGAACCCATTGGCATTTATCGAAATGGACGATTGATATCAAACAAAATAGGAACAATTGGAATCAATAGTTCATATCTAAGAATATGTTTTTAGCTAGTTGTCTATAGAGCGTTTATCAAACAAACATTTTTTATTTATTAGTTAATATATCTTACACAGGGTCATACTTTGAACCATTTGATAAAATGTCAATCAATGGTTCACAATTATCCTTAAGTGGCTGAGAGCAAGAAAAAACATAATCCACGTGAAATGAAACATAATAGTCTACTAATAAGCCATGCATATAATCCAAATGTGCTTGTTTTGTAAGAGATCTACCACCATGATACGCGTCAAGCCAAATAAGTTACTCGTATTTAGTATCATAAATAAGTAATCAACATACTAGATTGGGACGTGTTATTATTCCATATTACTCTAATTAATTCCTAAAATTCAAAACAAATCTTAAAAAATAATTAAATTAAAAAATATATACAAAAAATTGTAAGTTATTTTGGATTAATTTCATAATATAAACCATTTTTAGGTGTGAAATTCAATAATTTTTTGTGGTGAATAATAAGAACGTTAATGTGTAAAAAATGATGTGTGCATCCATTGCTACACTTGTATTTTTTACTCATATTGAATGAGTTATGTTCCATTTAGACATGTATTTCAGACAAGTATTTAAGGCAATGTGAATGTTCTACACAAGGTGTGTTCTATTTTTAGCAAATTTTTGACATAGTTCGTAAAAAAACACAAAAACTAGTGTGTGTGACCCCCTGTATAAATACTCAAGTTGATCAAGTCTAATTATTAAATACATGTTGTTAAAATAATTAAATAACATTCTCGGCATCAATAACAAACAAAAGAAGAAGGTGACAAATATACAGATGCGGTATGAAAGTCTTCCAATATACAACTTATGATGCTGTAGAAAATCCATAAAATAGAGGGATCAACAATTAACTCATAAATTCATAGTTTATATAATCAATAAGGATACCCCAACACACATAAAGGTGTCTCCAAATGCATTTAATTATCTTGTTGGTGCATAAAATAAATAACCTATTAATTAATCACAACGCAAATGACATCTTCACTTTCTACACGACCATTTGTAGAACATGCGGTACACCCATATAAAATTGTCACACAATTATATCCACCTGCTTTGTAGTGTTAGAAACACTGTAACCACCATGTTACGTGTTGCTCAATTTCCACCACATCGCGTAACGCATAAAAGTCCATATCAAATCATATTGGTCTCGTATATCATCATAAGCATGTTTCTTATCGACATACACCAAAAATCCGTACTCACTGATTCATTTATCGATGACTCCCCATTTCAATCATACTTTATCACTTATCGTTCTATTGTTAATATCTCATTTCCCATCCATCGGGTCATTTTCCAATATTTTAGTTCGACAAATGTTAAGTCATTACAGTAGGAGATAAAGGCATAATAAGTCTAACATGAAAATACTCAGAAATTGAATGATGAAAGTAAATATATATAAATATTTTATTTAATATTCATATGTCATTACTTATACCCATCTTTAAAATTTGTGCAGCAGATGTCTCAAAAAAATGAAAGCCAAACAAGGAACCCATAGATATAGTTACATTTTGAAAATCTAGTAGTTAAGACATTTAGTGGAATTAATGGTTTATTATGACGAGTTTAAATAAGAGAATAAGAGTTTAAATATCCAACCCCCATTCGTTTAAGACATACCCTAACAACCATAGACCCAAAATACAATCACAAGTTGTATGTGGTATTTTCTTACATATAGTGATATTTGATGAAAACATGACAAACAAGAATAATAATGGTGGAAAGTAACGACATCACACACATAACACAAGATGTATGTGGTTCAGTAATATTCCTATGTCCATAGGGTGCTATAGTTTGTTCTCTATTATTTAAGATCTCAGGTTGCCAGAGTTGTAGTACTTCTTGATGTTATAATCATTCATTCATGCCCTATTCATGTGGGGAGGTTTTACATTTATAAGGAACTTATGAGAATTATAAGTCCTGTTAATAATTGTTCCTTAGATTTTGGAGTTACCATCAATTATCATCAAGTGTTATAAGTGATTGAGTTAAATGACTCTTCTCTGACTTAGATTTTTCATTGATCACAGATGCACGTGATTGGGGTTCACATGGTTGAGCACATGTCAGTGCAACTCTTGACCATAGAATTACCCCCAAAGCCCATGGTCTTATCGAGGTCACTAGGCTTTATGCCTCAGTCATCTGTTCATGTTGGATGAGTTTTCATGCTCTGTAAGGATGGTAGGATTCCTCTTCGGTAGGAGGTCGAATCTCATCTTGAAAAGGTGTATGTTTACCAAATGAAAATTCCATCCATTCTCCAATAATTGAAAAGGCTTTTTGTGTTTTGAGTGCCCTGGGGGCACTCTTATAAATCTGACACCTTAGCCTTAGGGAAATGCAGGCATCGCTTCGATAACCATCACATGTCGTTTTGTACAAGAGTGGAATAATCATTTTGGGATCTCTAAAGTCATTTCTCACCACAAAACAACCATTCCGTCTCTTTGCCTTTCATTTTAAAAACATGTGCATTTGAGGAAGGTCTTTCATTACCTCCATTTCATTATAAGCACCTTACTTCGTCTCTTTCATTTTACTGCACTTCGAAATTACTTTTCTTTAATTATTTCTTTAATTTGCCTTAGTGACTTAAAAATGGTGTATGTTATTAAATAATATACTCTACTCAACAACTCAACAAAGCCTTTTCCCAATTATTTGGGGTCGGCTACATGAATCATATACTATATTTAATAATATAGTATATTATTAAATAATATACTATAGAAAATTTTAAATTTTACTATATCCCACGGTTGTTCATTGTTGAGTTATTTGAGGGCCCGAGCAGATCTGTAAACTTGATGAAGGAAGTCAGCTACCTTCGATCTTCATTTCTGAGTGTGGTGTAACTTCCCCTCGAATTAATTTTTCTTGAGTTTTATCCATACTTCGATGTAATCCCACCCCATATTTCTCCAAATACTTGGTGGATAGTTAATGGGGTTCACCACATTAACGAGTTGTACGGGGACAATCTTAAAATTAATGAAATCAATTACCATCACCAATGGACATCGATGCATGGAAGTATTTAATTTTGAAGATGAGAGTAGCCAATCAAGCTCTAGTGATGAACTTGCCTGATTTCATCAAAGACTAATTGGATTATGGTGTTATTGTGAAGATATGACAACACAACCCATTCCTAGAGGGACAAGAATATGAAGGACTAGAGTTTCCTCAGAAAGGGAAAGGAATAGGTTAGGTTGCGAGTGTGCCTTTTATTTGTATTTTACTTTTCACTCGATTCATTATTAATTCGTTTTCTTTATTTTTGACAATAAACAGTAATAATAAACCTCCTTGTGACCAAGACATGAATTTTTTTGATCTTTTGGAAGGGTTGGTAGAGAAAGTTGTCCTTTAAAAGTTGTTAAGATAAGAACCTTATTAAGGAAGGCATTGCTCAAGACTTTTAGTTGTTCTAGGAGAATAAAAAGGGCCCCCTCCTACAAATAATTAGGAAGATGATGACGATGAGGATGATGCATGGTTCATAGGAGAGAAACCTGTTTGTTTTGAAACTACCGTTATTGGCATTGAGGTGGCCAATGTTGGCGCTAATCAAGCCGCTGAGAAAAAGAAAGGCAACAATGGTACCTCCACGGTTCTTAAAAATGTTTGTTCTTACCAGGTTGCTAGGAAGGCTAAGAATATGACCAACTAGTAGGAATACATTGCATCCGCTCAGGCTATCAAGAAGGCGAAGGTGGAAAAAAATGCCTTAGAGTTAGAAATTTTTTAATCTATTTCCTTTCAATTTGTGGTTTGGGAGTTTCCCCCATTTAATATATTTTAATAAAATTAAAAGTTTGATTCAAATTAATCTATTCATTTTCCTTGTTATGTTTTGTGCACATTATCTTTTGTAGATATTGAATAACTGACCACTGGTCCTTACATTTTTTAATTTGATGCAAGACTTGCAGCACTTATTACTACTCACCATAACTTTAAATAAAGGCATGGAAGACTATTTTCTAGCAATGATGATGATGATGTTTACCTTGACAAGATATGCGGATATGATACGTTCTCAAAAACAAAAGAAGCCTACTAGAATTTGAGTAGACTTTTCCATTAGGTTGTGACTGACAATATTGAGCCACCCAAGCTCGTTGAAATAAACATTAAATAATTCACGGGATATGTTTGACAAGGAGTTAGGTGAGCAGTCTAAATAAAATGGATTTGACTGGAAGCTTAATGACATTAAGTCTAAGCATGCAAGAAAGACCTTTATTCTGCAAGCCGACCTCTAAGGAAAAAGGGAGGTCATCGCTGTCCTCGATAAGGTGAATAATGATTTAAGATCTAATATTGGGAGAGCCAAAAAGTCCCCTCTAAATAATCAAGTTGGAGGGGGATCTTATTTCCTTGAATTGGATAATTCTTAGCTAAGAGAAGAGATAAAAAAGGACCAAAGGTCCTTGTATGACATGGATGCGACCATCAAAAGTTTTCCTTCATCTCATGATAAGGAGAGTGGTTGTCTTGGGAAGGACCTTGTGAAGATAAAGAACTCTTTGCATGATAAGGAGGTGACTTTCAAGATACTATCCGAGAAGCTTGATCACCTCAGATTTCAATTCAACAAGAAACTTTGCCAAGTGTGGATGAATGGATATAATAAGTCTCTTCTTAGTCGAAATGACGCTTTAAGTGATGCTTGGAATGACGCCTACAAAAATGGATGGCAAAATGCCTTTGGAGTTACGAAGGTGCCTAAAGATTCTGAACAATGGTATTGATATGATCGTGGGTGCCTCGATTATAAGAATCCTCCTTACAAGCTTTATGATTTGTGGATCCCAATGGCCGCATTTTGACCAGTTTGATAAAGATGTACTACGAAAACTACAGGCTCAATTATGATAATGGGCTTTATTAACCTCCTCACTTAGTCAATAAAGTGACTTTTGAAGGGCCATCAAGAATTAGGAAGTTGGATGAGAATGTTAAGCCTTCTCATGGGATATTCTTCTCACTGGAGTAAAACCCTTAGAGGAAAAATCAATTTGGTTGTGTAACGGATCCATCCATATTTACTTCTTCATTATAATTTTTGGACTTTTTAATTTCCTTGTGATAATTTTTTTTACTATTGGGAATTTTTACTTTTTTCTTTCCTATACTTTACGTCGTCTCTTGTCTTACTTTTCTGTGATGTCTTCACATAAAAACTTTGGCCTAAATCCAATAAAGCAAAAATACATTTGTTTACGGGGTCGTCCCCTAATTATGATTTTTTGTACCTTGTTGGTCATGGGTGCCTAGGATTTTTTGGTAGGCCTTTAGTCCGTTGTTAGCAATTATTTGATATTTGGTTCATCATCAAAATAACTTGGTTCTAGTCGGTCATTGGTCGACCATCTTGTCAATGATGGTCTTTGATCAATCAGTTAATCAGTCTTACATGATGATATTTAACAGTGAAGTGTTGCTTTTTGGCTTCGATCAACCAATAATTTATTATTGAAGAAGATAAACATCAAAATAATAAATAACGTTTCAAACACAATCCATTTGTATAATTAATCTTCATTATTAAATATGCATTTTTGGCCACATTGAAAAGTGCAAATAGATAAATTTGACATAACGAAATATATGTAAAAAAAACTAGAAGAATGTTTGAAAAATAATTCAAGAATGAAATAAATTAAAATCTCAAAAGTAAAACATCTTGATATTGGCAGCATTCCAAGCTTGGGGGACTAATATACCCTCCACATTTTCTAAGTGGTAGTCTCCCTATAATTCATCTCTTATAACTTTAAATGGACGTTCCCAGTTAGGCACGAGTTTTCCATATGAGGGCTTACTTTAATTTCCCACAGTCATCCTTAGTACGTAATCTTCGACCTTAAAGCTCATTGCCTTGACCCCCTATTATATTTTATGGACAATTATTATTTATAAGACGCAATATTTATAAGTTCTAACTCTTTCTTTTGAGTATTTAGGTCGGGCTCTCCTCTGATCACTTTTCTATTGAGATCTTGATCGATCAGGAAGGAATTCATGGTTACCACACATGTTTTTAATTGAATGAGAATTTCCATTCTATATGACAAAGAAAATGGTGTTTCCATCATTGATCTCCTAGGTATAGTTTGATATGCCCAGAGAACATAAGTGAGATGGTCGACCCATGCGACCTTCATTTGTTTAAAACTCTTCCTTATTTCGCCAAGGATTTCCTTGTTAGAAGGTTTTTCTTGCCTATTTATTTATGGATAGGCTACCAAACTATAGTAGTGCGTTCTTTTTTATTTGTCACAAAAACTTTAAAAGATGATGCTTTCAAACTAAATTCCATTGTCTATTGTGATGATCCGAGGAATACCAACGTGTGTTATGATGTCCTCTAGTTAAATCTAGTCATGTCAACATCTTGGATGTGTATGACTGGCTTTCCTTCCATCCATTTGGAGAAACAATGTGTCGAATAGAAGAAACTTTATGTTGTCAAACGTAAGGGTAGAGAACCAATGATATCTAATCCCCATTAAGAGAAAGGCCAAGGGATCGTGAGACACATGAGATTATAGGAAGGAAAATTTACTAAAGGTGAGAATACCAGATAGTTTTTGTACTTCTCGACGTAGTTGACTTCATCCTTATGCACATATTTCCATTAGTATCCCTCTTTTATAGATCTAAATTCTGACTACTTTCCACTTCGTGGCTTCCATATATGCCTTCATGCAACTCATAAAGGGCTTGGTTGACATCTTCTAGGTGACTAAATTTCATGTGATGTATAGATAAATAGAACTGATAAATATTATCATCTAGAAATAAATTGAACCAAGAAGACTATCCCTGAATCTTGTGTTCATCTTTCTTGGCATCAGGAAAAACATCCTCTTTTAGGTAAGGAACTATATGATCCATCCAACTTGGGGCCTACCAAAGGCCATAAGTTTCTCGATCAACTTCCCCTTGTTGATGTTAGGTTGATCAAGGTATACCACTTTAATTATTAGATTCATATATCCCTTCAAAGCTAATGCAAGCATGGCTAAGTCATCTTCATGACTATTATTCCATTTTAGGAACTACTATACTTATATATGCTTCAATTGAGTTACTAGGTGTTGGGAATCTTTAAGGAATGTATCCATATGCTCATCCCCGACATTATAGTCTCCTAATATCTAATTTAATATCATCCTTGAGTCACAAAAGACGCCAAGGTAATGACCAACCAAGGATTTTTCTTTCTTCAAGTGGCCGACTAATGCTTTATATTCAACCTCGTTATTTGATGCTTCAAATCCCAATCATATTTACTTCTCAATAAGAGTTTTCTTCGAGGATACTAGTACTATGACCACTCCTAACCCTTGTAATTGGAGGCTCCATCGACATAAAGCATCATATTCTCCCCTTTTTCAATCAGTTGTTGGACATTCTATTTATTTTTAGTTTTAACGTCCACTGGTGTCTGGTCTCTGGAGAATTTAACTATAAAATAATCTTGAGCCTTCCATTTGGTTGATGTTTTGGGCTGGAACTGGATATCAAAACTCCATAATTCCACTGACAACTTAGATATCCATCAAAATAGGTTGGCCTTTTGGATCACTATATTCAAAAGAAAGGAGGTGATGACTATTATTATGTGTGCTTCAAATTAATTCTTTAACTTACGAGACACTATCATTAATGCGAATGTAATATTTTCCAATGATATGTATCTTTTCTCATCGTCAATCACAATTTATCTCGCGTGATTGATGGGATCTTGATTCTCATTATTCTCTTAAATGAGATTTGATCCAACTGTGTGATATGACATCACCAAGTACATGAGTCCCTCTTCGTTAAGGATTATTAGTAATAGTGGTCGACTGAAATACTTCTTCGAGTGCCATTGTACATTTATCATCCCATATATCCCTCATTTCTCTCCTCAAGATATGAAATAAAGGTGAGGACTATATTCAAAAGAAATGAGGCTCCATCAGACAAAGGGCATCAGGCCATGGGCGGCCGCTCGAACAAAAAAGAAGGATTCAAATAGCATAGTTTCCCTTGGCCTCCACCTAAGACGACTTGTAGGTAGTGTTGTCTTTCTCTTTCTCAACATTATCCTCATTCTGGAATTGGGTTGTCTAGACCTCATCCCCATCCAACCCATTTTCGCCTACGTCATTGACCATTTGAATAGTCAGCTTAAGCTGTTCTGAACCTTCAATCTCGGTAAGAGTCGTCATGGAAAATAATTCATAGAAGTCAAAGGATTCTATCTCCTTTGTCATATGTGAGAAGTTAGGGAACTTGAGGGTAGTCCAATGACAGTATGACTATACCCCAAGAACTCCTTAGATGACTTGAAGTCTTCAACTGTCTTTTTTTCCTCCTCAAGGGACTTCTCAACTGCAATATTTACCTTCTCATTCTCCTTAGACTCTTACTCGTCGACCAAAGCTTTTATGGAAGCATCATGATGAAAATTCATATTTTTGATGGCCTTAGTGTGTTGGGACTACAAGGTTTCTTATGCCTTATGTAAAATGCCTTATGTTACACTGATTTCAATAGTTGCACAAATTCCAATCACAAATTTATTTAATTAGAGTCAATTTATTAATTAAATCAATACATCCCTGAAACTTAAATAGCATCGTGCATGCAGTGTCAAAGCAACCTAAATAAAATATGCGACACAAAGTTCAAGAAAAATCCCCTTAGGATAAAACCTTTTTATTTCACTATAATTATAAATCGCAACTTACATGAATTACAATGATATACATTTTGACACTCGAATACCTGCAGGCGTCGGTCAATGTCGTCAGTAATAAGTCCACACGCAGCGAACCTACATGAATCGCAGTCATGTCTTGAAACCAGGAACACCGCAACACTCCCTCATGACACGCACTCACAAAACTACGTCGAGACTCACTCCACAATAGCATGCAGCCCTCGGTTGTAGACATCTCCCTACAAAGAATGAATAATAGCAAATTGTGCTTTGGGTTCCACAAAATAACTCACACAAAATCTATTGGGATTGTGAATTGTAAAAAAAAAAGTTATGAACCCTCAAAATGGTTGGAGAATAAACCAAAACACTCAAAATTATATTCTGTTTAAAACCAGTCTTTTCTCCACATGAAAATCATACGCCTGACATCCTTATTTATAATAAAAATCAAGGCGGTGATGTGTCAACAAAAACATCTGTCATTCGAACGAAGTGCGACATTGTTTGAGCGAACCTCCATCTCGTTTGAATGAGATGTGATGTCATTTAAACGACGGTCACTTATCCACTTAAAAACTTTTAAAGTTTTAAAATAACTTGGAGTCCTCAAATCTTAAAACTGTTCACGGGATCAGGAGATATTTATTCAAGACTTTTATGAGAAAATGTTTTTTGAAAAATAAAAAACTTTATAAAAATTTCAAAAACCATTTTAACTTTTATAAAAATATCCCAACACTTTTTAATGTGAAATGTAAATGAAACTTAAACACATTTTAAATAACTTGGAATCCTCAAATCGTAAAACTGGTCACGTGATCAGGAGATATTTATCCAAGACTTTTACGAGAAAATGTTTTTTGAAAAATAAAAACCTTTTACAAAAATTTCAAAAACCATATTTACCTTTATAAAAATATCCCAACACTTCTTAATGTGAAATGTAAATGAAACTTAAACACATTTTATCAAATTCATCCTTGTTGGGCCTCAGTGTGGAAGTGTTCTTAAAATTTGGATTCGTCTTTTGTAGATGTAAGCTTATCAATCCTTCGACGACTTGTATCAACTTGTAGAGGTATATGCCATACAAAATTGTGATGGACAATGTCTTTACAAATCCCCCTATGTCTATGCTGGTACAGAATAAAAATATCAAAATTATCAATCTCAAATGACCTATACAAATCTACCCTCCCAAAAACTCAAACATGGAAAGATAAACTAACAAGTCTTCAAACTTTTCAAATGATTCTATAACAATCAACTTTTTAAAACCCCAAGCTTTTCTCATCAGGTTGTGTAATTCAAAAATCTTCAATTGTACCTACACGTATGAGATAAAGAAAAAACCTCGTGACGTATCGAGTTTGAAATGATATAAACGTCAAACATGTACGCATAATCAAATCTCCCCCATACTTAAACTCCCCCATAATATCATAATTCATTCTCCCCCTTTTTATTTGTCCGAAATAGACAATGAAAAGAATAAATCACATAACACAAATCGGGGTGTCACGATAAACCAAAAAACAAACTATTTTTATTTTTCGGATTTTTCATACAAAAATGCAAAAATGATGTTACAAAAGACACACACTATGAATTTATACTAAGATAACCAAATTATGGAAACATAATGAATGGGTGTGAACAAATTCGATAGGAAAATGAACTCAATCATATCATATGTGCACGATGCATAAGTGTACTCCTAACGAATGAACATAAAAAATAGTCCTTAGGTGTAGAATTGTTGAATTAAGATGACATCGTCTTAATCATATCAACAAATCAAAGTATAAATGATTTCCACACTAATAACGTCCAAAACTATGTAATGCTTTTTCATGACTTTCAAGGATGTGCAAACCGTTGGAAATTCCATCCAAACTCCCTCATTAAAAGAGAATGGTTTTTATTTTTCTGATGAGGTGATGAAATTAAAAACCTATTGGTCCATTTTTGGAATAATATTTCTTTTTATTGCCTTTCAGTCTTTTCGGGCTCTTATAAATCTCATTGGACCCCGGATAATTTTCAATTCCACACTTTTTAGGTCCATTTAAACGGTGGATTTATCGCAAAGGAAAAAATGAAATACCTTTCACAACCCTTTTTTCGTTTTCCAAAATAAACAAACTCACAAACGGCTTATAACATGCACTACTTTTTGTCAAGTATTATCGTATTGGTTCGTTGTATAGACAGAATTATGATGGAAACACTCAACCGATATGTGATAGACAAGTACAAAAGTCAAACAAATCCATGAATGTGTGTAATAAAGGATAAATAGAGTCAATCATGTAGGTATCAATGGTATATCATCTCAAAGACTCCAAATTTTGTAAACCACATGAATGACACAACATAGTCTCAAAACACTATCAAACAGTCACATGGATATGGAATGAACTTGCGACTTGGCCATCCTAAATGTCAATTCCTATATGGTACAAACAAAATTAAAAAGTCTTTTTGGATTTTTCAAAATTTTTCTTAACCGAAAATCTTTTTGTATTTTTTTAACACTATTCAGAAACAACTCAGCAGGACCAAATATTATATCAATATGAACCATAGGACTATAAACATAAATTACCGGAAACCCTAACAGGTCGTTCGAACAAGATTCCTTGTCGTTTGAACGACATAGGCTCTCGAGAGAAGCCTTCATGCGGCATATGTTCTCATTAGAATGATAAAATAAAATTTTCTCAGAATGTTCATAATAACATGTAGTTTGTCCAGTGGGAAAAATTTTGAGAAAACATTTCCTACAATGGGCAATCAGATCCAAAACAGTGCTAAAATAGTACCAAAAATAAGAAAAGGAGATAAAAATGCTAAAAAAAGTATAAAATAAATGGTACATGCTAGCAATAGGCAAAAGTGTCATCATGTAAGTCACCCTATGCTTGCAAATATGTCTAGACCTCATTCGGTAGACACAATGGAGTTCTCCAAAGATGGTGACATCTTTTGAAACAACTCCATCAAATCATGAGAAGTCTTGACCAAAAAATTTAATTTCTCTCGAATATGTGTAAAATCTCTATCATTATGTTCAAACAAAGTATCATGAGTGGTGCATGCGTGCCAACATGTGTAGGAGCAAAGCTTGACACAGAACCCAATTTAAAGCAAAGCTCCTTAAGGTGTGCTCTCTTTTTGCAATGGGATTAAACATAAACTTTCCTAGGTACACCTCTCTCAACAACACTAGGCCATGATGTCCTAACATGTATGGACGCCTAGGTGGGTTGGGTTGAGTCACTAAAATGGGAACCGTATCGGGTGCAATAATAGAAGTGGATACACCATCATGACCTTTTCCTAAACTCTCACCACCACCAAAAATGGGATTAAGAACCATATTTTCAAATTTCTTAAATGCATTCTCTAAAGTGACACTGACCTCTCGGGCTCGTTCGAGATCACTCTCGAGTTGGGATACACGTGTCATTAGACTCGACACCGTGTTGGTAAAATCACACTTTTCCCTCCTAAAAACCTTTTCCTCTCTCTCCAAATCTAAACCCCGATGACCTAATTCTTTATTATACTCCTTTGTTTCCAAGGTCTCAGTGTATAAATACCTAAATGATTTTTGGATCTCATCTTCATCTCCACTCTCAAACTCGCTCTCATCTACACAAGAAACACTCACGTCATCACCTCGCTCTCATGGACAATATCATTGTGAGACAAAGTGGGTGTGCTCACACGACTCGAAAAATCTACACACATCCCATGTGCTAAAACTTTATCGAACTCATCGTCCTCAGCTCCCTCTTCTCCCTCACTATCACTAAGTGTGGTGGGAATGGAAAATTTCTTCCCCTCTCTTCTAAGCCTAGTGGGACACTCAAATGACTTGTGACCTCTCCCCTCACACTCAAAACATTTCAAATTTTCAAAATTTTCTCCACCCTCTTTTTCTTTCTCACCGCTTTCTTTGGCCTTGTCTTTCTTTTTGTTTTTCTTTAAAAACTTTTTATTGGAAGAATTTTGTTTCGAAAATTGGACAAAATTTATAAAATTCTTTGCAAGCAGTGCTATTTCAAAATCAGACTTGTCCTAGACTCAAACTCACAAAAACTCACTTTTTTTCTTTAAATAAGGCTTTAAGCGCTATCCCTCTATCCTTAGATTTGACACTGTCAGGAAACATGTCAATTTCGTACGTCTGTAGGTCTCCTACCAACTCTTCTAATTTCGGATGATTCAAATTTCCTAAGGTATTAAAACAGTTACTTTAGGGATAAAACATTTGGAAAACGATCTTAAACTCTTTTTAACCACTCGTGCATTAGGAATCGGCTCACCAAGATTAAAACTAGTGTTGACAATGTCGGACAAATGTGCATAAAAGTAATCAAAATACTCAGTCTCTGTCATGGTGATGGTTTCAAATTGAGTGGTCAAGTTTTGAATTTAAGACTATTTGACAGTGTTAGTGCCTTAATGGGTGAGTTGTAAAATATCACACGCTTCTTTAGACATGGTGCATGTCATAATATGTCGGAACTCATTAGGGGTGATGTATCCGAAAATTGCACTAAGCCCACGTGAATTTTAAGTGCTCACCTAAACTCATCCTTAGTCCAGTCTGACACAGGTGTTAAATTAGTGACATTATTCGCGGTGACAGTGGGAGGAATCCAATCTCTTTCACAAATTAACCAAACCCTTTCATCGATTGCTTTTAAATACAATTTCATTCGGGCTTTCCAGTAAGAATAATTAGACCCGTAAAAAATTGGCAACCGATTATATAATTTTTTGTTTGGAAACATTGCGACAAACTTTCAAAATTCAGATTTTTCAAAAGAAATAAAATCACATAATTTTTGTGAAAAATAGGAATACGCGATAAATTTGTGTAACCTGCTCTGATACCAATTTGTAAAATAGCTTATGTGATACTGATTTCAATAGTTGCAAAAATTGCAATCACAAACTTATTTAATTAGAGTCAATTTATGAATCAAATCAATTCATCCCTAAAACTCAAATCGCAATGTGCGTGCAGTGTCAAACCAACATAAATAAAATATGGGACACAAAGTTTAGGAAAAATCCCTTTAAGGCAAAACATTTTTATTTCACTATAATTGTAAATCGTAACTTACACGGACTACAATGAAATACATCTTAACACTCGAATAATCGTAGGCGTCGGTCAATGTTGTCAACAATAAGTCCACACGTAGCCAACCTACATGAACCGCAGTCCAATCTTCAACCTAGGAACACCGCAGCTGTCCCTTGTGACACGTAGTCACAAAAATCCATCGAGACTCACTCCACAATAGCACGCATCCCTCGGTTGTAGATATCTCCCCACAAAGTATTAACAATTGCAAATCGAGATATTTCCATCTTGACCATCATATGCTCATGTTGATAGAGGGACATATCCCATTAAGATGCCTCCATGTTAAGAGATTAACTTTTATGATTGTACTAAGAAAGTATTCATTATAGGATGTTCCAAGTGTATCCTCGATGGAATAAGATTGATCATTCGGATTGGTAGCCGAGACATCACCTAAGTATTGGCATGAGAATTCGCCACCCAGAATGACCAATAATGGAACCGTCAATGGAGGAGGTGGAATTACAACGCCCATTCTCGACTCTTCCAAATCTAAGATAACTCGAAGAGAAGAGTATGATTGGTTCAAATACTTTCAGTGTTGAGAGTATAAGGCTAGAGAAGAGGTCTCAACCTCCTCAGACCCTTCAGAAGAGGTAGTCGAGAGTCTCGTAGCCTCTTCATAAGAATCCACACTCTCAGGTGTGTAGGAGATAAAAGGATTGTCATACGTAGAAGCAGAAAACTCAGACATTGAGTCACTCAGTTCAATAATGGGAGGGCATTTAATAGTTAATTGTACATGATGGATTGGAAGTTTAGGGATGAACTCGGCTTTACACTTAATAGCAGCCTCAACTTCTATCCTTCGTATCTCCCTAAAATATCTCTCCCTAAGGGTTGGATACTACTCAATAGTTTGTATAAAGTGTTTAACATCCAAACAAGTTGAAGGTTGACTAAATTTGACTACAAGATTAAAAGGGGGTAACACAATCATTTTCAAGAAAAAAGAACAAGAATAGTGGTATGAACTTTGCCGGAGAGGGTGATCGGAGAGTCATTGGAAAGTTCAAAATCAGGCATTTTGATACTAAACAACACTAAAACTTAAACATGAGACACCAAATTCCAACTAATTATTCATAGAAACCTATAATGTAAGGCCCAAAACCACCAAACCCACCGTTGGAATGTGCAACCGTTAACTAGAATTTTGAGAAAAAGAAAACATGGAAAAAACAAACTTCAATCAAAGAGAAGTTGGTGGAAATGAGTTACCTGGAGAAGGAGAAGCTCTTTAAAGGAAAGAGTGGCTCAGAAAACGTCTCAAATAGCGAAAATAGAAGAAAAATAACCAGAATGTTAATGGCGGTTGGCACAAAAGTTACAGGTTGGAGAATGAAATGTTTGCAAAGGAGAGAGAAAAAATGTTAAATATGGTTTCTAAACATATAAATCATTGGTTATAAGTCTCAAAAGGAATCATCAATAAGTCATTGAACCCTAAGCGACTCACCCGTTGCTTATACTTGGTTAATGACGCTAGCCCATCAAAATAAGGACACGTGTCATCTTAAACCAATATAGCCACAGACTAACTACCAAGTGTCACTTCAATGACCATCATCAACTCATATTTGACATTGGAAGGACAACTCCGCTATTAGTCAGAAGAATATGTCATCAACTCTTCATCCTCAGACACTTTTAACACTCAGCTTCCTCCTTATAATGAATTCTTAAAGCTAGGGGTGATTGATATACCCTAGTGTAACCACGTCTTTGACTGGGACTTGCTCATCTTAGGATGACCTCACAAAGCACACTTTTTGCGAGGAATGCAACATCAGTAGTCATGGTCTTATCCATCCTCTCAAGCCGAGACGATCCAATACCCCTAACCACCTTTAGGTCTTGTATCGTCTTCTATCCTAGACAACCAAGACCTCATTAGTCTTGATACACGCTAGTCTCGGCCAGATGGCTACCAAGCCTAGACCACCACTTCAACATTCTCCATCATATGATCGAGTCTTATACTCGGTCTAGCCGAGACCCATCAAGAAGACATTTCCCTTATGATTGATTCAAGACTTCAGTATGGCTAGTCCACGTGGAAAGTTAGTTATAACCGAATCACATGTGCACATGGGGGGGGGGATATTTTCATCATTATGACCTACATGTTCTAGTGACATATGGCAGATCTTTATTATTAATAACATTCTACACATGCTTATTACATTCTTAGGGGGTACAATACACACCCCAGACACTATATATACTCATTTTTTTCATTAAAACCATAGACAAAGATCTGTTGCTATCATAGTAGAGTGAATTGTATCACTAAGGACATTAGAACCCATTTTTATAGCAAAGCATACACTCACGAGCATAGTGGAGTAGGCCAAAAGGATGAACCACATATTTCCTAGTCTTATTCATTATTGCCTCATCTCCTTCATCACTTAAACATTTGATTTCCAGCATTGTTGCACCATTAAAAGCTATTCTGGATTGAGGTCATACTATTTTACTTCTTGGTACTATATCTGGTATCATTAAGCATATATTAAAGAATAGGATTAGAGAGAAACTTGCCTCAAAAGTTTTGGTAAATCCTTATTCTAATTTATAAGGAAAAAGTCTTAAAATCTAGCCTTGAAACCATATAAAAATCCCATTAAAGTATTCGTGAAAACTTAATTGAAAAACTAGATTTGTTAAATTGATTGTCGTTCAAATTCCTTAATTGAAAACTTTATTAAATTTCTTTGTTTTGATTGAGGGAAAAAGTTGAATAGAAATAGGTTTAGGGGTTATTAGTGTTTCTTAGTAGATAAGATAACCTAAAATGAGAGTCTTCTAGTTTTAAAATAAGGAAAAAACTTATAAGGTATATAATATGAAAGGGAAGTCAACGTAACCCATGACCCGACCGCAGTCTCGGTACTCCTAGCCGTAATTGAGGCTTTTTTGGATAATTGAACAAAAGGTGCAGATGATATGAATTTTAAAGAACCAAAAATGAAACCCTAACTTATACAAAGAGTATCATAACAAGAGCATATTACCCTTTAGTCTTCTTACGAATTTCTCATAATTCTAAGACACGTACTAACTTAAGTCAATTACCAAATTGACCCCAAACTCATATACAGTCAAACTTTATCCTATAAATATTTATTAATTAAACTCTTAAATTCCAAGATAACTCATTTAACTTTTTACCTCATGAGCAAATTTCAATTACTCGGTTTTAATTATATAATTAATATGCGTTATCTTTTAATTCATTAAATTGCCCTTAATTAATCCATTAAAAACACAAAGTATAACATTCTTCCACTCTAACAAACAGAATTCCATCCTCAAAATTCATAGAAAATTACACATATATGCCTCAAACTAAGTGCCATATAGTTATATCATTATATTCCCCTTCTCCCAAGTCGACTCATCCTCTCTACGATGACCCCACTGAATAAGAACTAATGATATCTCCTTAGAAGTAAAAAATCTAGACCCTAAAGTCTAAAATATGCACGGGATCCTCACTATATAAATAATTTTCATTAAAATGAATGTCCTCCAAGTCAGTGTGTTTGTAAGTGGCCTTACCACATAAGAATCGGCGAAGCATGGATATACTAAACACATTATGTGCGTGAGGTTGATGGTTTGGGAGTTCTAAATGATACCCAATTGAACCAACATGATCCATGATTATAAAGAACTCAATATACCTTGGAGCTAACTTCCTCTACTTCTTAAATTTCATCACGCCCTTCATGGGTGACATGTAGATAAATATATAATCTCCCACATGAAACTCATCAAAATTACTACCCATGTTAACGCAAATCTTTTTCATACTCAAGGTTGTCTTGATATTCTCCCGAACAATCTTAATCTTATCTATGGCCTCCTGAACGAAGTTTTGTTCGACCACACTACCCTCCCCTGGATCCAACGAACACATCGGTAACCAATATTTTCACCGATACGATATCTCATATGGTTCCATACTAGTAAATACATGATAATCAACTAAATCAAATGTCAGTGTTCCTCTTAACTACCCCTAAAGTTAAATATGCATAATCGAATCATGTCCTCCAAAATTGGTCCATCTGCTTTACCTACCCATCTTTTTGAGGATGACATGATGTACCCAAGGAAAATCAATCCTCATAACTTCCTTTAAACTTTCCCAGAGTGGAGATACAAAAATTTAATCTCTATCTAAGATTATCGATAAAGTTAACCTGTGCAAATAAACAATCTCTACGATATGCAAACGTGCATACTTCTCTATCGTGAAGTTCTGTGGGAAAGAAATAACTATGAACCTTTTAGAGGTCCACTATAACCTAAATAAATTCATATTTCCTATGCCTCAAACACAATTTGATGGTGATGTCAATCAAAGGGATGTCCCACTTACACTCGGGAATGTGTAAGGGATGAAAGGTACTCGAGGGTAGTTGGTGATCCACTTTTACCATCTGGCAAGTGATGCAATGGGACACATATGTTGGAATATCTCTCTTTACCGGGACCCAAAAATACTATATCCTCATATATGGTTAGATTTTATTCCCATTGGTGTGCACTAAAAAATGGGATTCATGGTTACGCAACTCGTTATAAGAAGGTACAACCAATATCCCCTTGTACCCTCATTCACTATTCGAACCAATAGTGTAAATAGGTACACCATCGGCTAAAAGTTTTGCCACTTTCTCCTTACACATCGCGTCATAGGCCCGTGCTAAAAAAATAAGCATTACAATATCGGGATTCACGATGAGCATCCCCATGAATGCATCGTCCAACTCTCTAATCATCATAATGGAATTCACAGCAGTGAATTGAAGAGTAGACAAATTATTGCTTGGTCGTCGACTAAAAGCATCGGCCATTATGTTAGCCTTCCTCGAGGTGATACTGAATCATGAAATAGTAGTCTCTGATAAACACAAAACATCATCACTATTAAATAGTCAAAGCCTTTTGTGTGAACAAAAAATGAAGATTCTTTTGATCACCAAAGATCCTGAACTTCTCTCCCTATAAATAATGCCATGAAAAATGTAGCGCGAACACTACCGCTGCAATCTCCAAATTATGGGTCGGATAGTTTTACTCATTGGGCTTTAATGCCTGAGATGTATAAGTAGTAGGATAATTCTCTTGCATCAACTATATCAATTGCATTCCTATGAAGAACAAAAATTAGAGTCAAAGTAAACTTCTCCTTAAGAGTGTCAAAGGAATGTTGACACCACTTAGTATAACAAAATTAATCTCCCTCTAAGCCAACTTAGTGAATGGTCCTTCTATTGTCCAAAATATCCAAATAAACCTCCTATAATAATTGAACATTCCTAAAAATATATAAACCTTCATAGGCATCATGAATTTCCCCTAATCCAACAGGGCTGACACCTTATTCGAATCCACTAATAATACCGATTCCAAAATCACATTTTCCCAAAAATACATGCCACGTCTTTAAAACTCACAATTCTGAAATTTACTATACAAGTTATGCTCCTACAATGTCTACAGTGCTATTCTTAAATGCTTTTCATGATCTCCCTCAGACCGTGAATAAATCAAGATATCATCAATGAAGACGATAATAAACTGATCCAAGTATAGTCCTAACACCAAGTTCATCAAATCCATAAAAACAGTGGGGGAGTTAGTCACCCGAATCAACATGAACCTGAATTCATAAGAATAATAACGATTCAAATAGACCTTCTTTGAAAGATCCTCCTCCTATAACCTCAGTTGATGGTACCCTGGACATGAATATATCTTTGAAAAGAACAAAGCACCCTTAATTGTTCAAACAAATTATCAATCCTCGACAAAGTGTACTTGTTCCTAACTGTCACCTTGTTAAACTTGCAGTAATCAACACTCAACCCTAGTGAACCATTTATCTTACTCATAAAGAAAACCAGACTACCCTATGGTGAGGTTCTACGTTGAATGAATCCCTACTCTAACAACTTTTTAATCCGATCTCATTACACAAAAAGAGAAGAATTATCATCATTTTTTTCCAAGTGTTGTCACGCTCCTTAACCGTGATAAAAAAATAAGCGCCCATTGTCACGGTCAAGGATTGGGACAAGGCTTGTCATGGACTTGTCACGATCCTTGACCGTGACAATGGGCAAAACAAACTTTTTATCATAAATCTTATCACGACTAAGGATCGTGAGAAGGTCCATGACAAAAATTTTTGGGACCAACTACTTTTTCCTAAAGAGGGACAAAAAGATTGTGATCACATATGTCGGAGAACCGTCTTCAATCAATTCCGAATCTAGTTGAGTTCCATAATGAATGAAGGAATAGCAGGGAAGAAAAGTTAATTACATCTATCTTAAAGTCATATTCGGATTTTGCTTGATCAACCTTAAGAAAAAAAGATGTTCCATCATATTGAAGAATAAATCTCAACTAATAAAAGTTAATAACTTGGGTTTGTGATAACTTGTAAAATACATATGCTTGGGACAGGGAAGATAAAACATAAAAAAATGTGAATTATTCTTACCATTACTAATATTATAAACTGACTTTTAAAAGACCTTGTTCCAAAAAAAATTACACTTTCTCTCCCCTTTGTCTCATAAATACGGCACCCTTTCTCTCATAGGTCAAAATCTACCATTTTATTTCACCTAAAGATATGATTTACGTATTATATATATGATGTATATATAAAATCAAATTCGGTAAGATTTATATATATATATATATATATATATATGTGTGTGTGTGTGTGTGTGTGTGTGTGTGTGCAATTAGAGTTCTTCAATATATTATTTGTTTGTAGTACAATAATTGTATTCATATGTATGAACATTAAATCCAATCTTTATTACAATGAGCATATTTTTCTTTGATTTTTCTATGTGCTTGAATATATGCGCTTGTTTGTGGTAAAATAGTTTTATTTACACGTGTGGCTTTGATATTATTGATTTTTTTTTTATAAAACCTACATTTGAACATTTAAACCAATATTTATTACAATATGAATATTTGACTTTAAAATTTATTTGAGCTTGAATATATGCGTTTGTTTGTTGTAAATATTTTCATTCGGGTTAAAGAAACTAAAATTATCAGTTTATTTAAAATATGAAGGATTCTGGGATTTTGGATGTGAATGCCAAACAAAAAAATGAAAGTTCTACCATAAATTCTAACTTGGTATGTATATTTGGATTAGCCTTTAAACCATAGTTATCAAATCGGGATATGTATCATGTATCAAAAACTCTATGTATCGCGTATTGTTGATTGTATTGTGATACTATCATAAAATACGATGAAAAAATTAGAATACATTATAAGGACTAAATAAATCAATAAAAAACACTTTGCAGGAAATTACATCTAGAAAAGTGAAAAAAGGAGTAGGGTGGGGAGGTTTCTCATAAAGTCTTTTAAAAATTGGACATATCGTATTGGGATACGTATCATGTATTGTAATATTCATAATGCAAGTGATTCAATGGATTAACAAAATTCCATTTTTTACCAAATTTTATCTTCGATTAAATTAGGTTTGCATACAAGATATATTCTAATTTCCAATTATCAAACGAAGCATGCAATAAACGCAAGAGATGAGGAAACATCCCTAAAAAGGCAAAATTATATATTCGCCACTATCGAATGATTTAACAGGTAATGGACTCATAAAACTTTGATAAACTAAGTGAGATGCGCATAGTTTTTAAAACATTAATAAAATACGACCCAGTCCAAAGCCATCAATAAGTAGCAGTTTGCCCTCGGTATCCATTGATCAGTTTTTCTTCTTCTTCAACAGTGAACCCTCGGTTCTCAATTCATCTAGAGAGTAATCTCCACAAGGTTTGTGGATGGTATTTGAAACTAGGGTTTAAAAAAGTTCACAAATTACATAAGGGTATGATGTATTTGTGAATCTAAAAGTGATTTTTAGTAATAAAAAAGAAAACCTTTGGACTATTTATGCAGAAATCATTTTAGCCAAAGTCCCTTAAAAAACTGATCGAAACAAATATTTATAAGGTTTTCATGGATTTTAAGGCAGCGTGGGTCATTCAAATGAATGTGGAATTCGTTTGAATGAACACAAGGTTTTGTTCGAACATGATTCCAACTCGTTCTAACGACATGGAGATTTCATTCATGCACCTATCTAACATCCTTTAAACGACAGTCGTCTACTAAGGAAAATCAACCTTATTTGAAAGACGTCAGAAGATCGTTCTAATGAGATGATTGTTCTCGTTTGAATGAGACTATTTCTCGTTGGAACGTGGCAAAGGAAAACAATAATTTTTTATTAAATAATTTTTTTACAAAAATGCCTTGATTTTTTTCTAAAGCATAACATTCCACATATGATTTATAAAAATTGATTAACACCCATGTTTATACCTCATATCTTGGAGGAGTGTCTTCGACCTCGGAGATATCAGAGTTCGATTCGATGAGTCGGTTTGTAAAGAGATACGTCAAAAATAAAATAAAGCCTATGGCATGAGCAATTATAAATATTTTCTCTTACAAATCTCAACCCCTTTGTTTATTTCGATACAAAACAAAATCGAAACCCAAATTACAATAAATCCCCTCTACACAAATGATTCCTAATGCCCTCCCAAACCCTAGAAACGGAACGACATTACTGAAACTTTGTCTTCAAACTGAACTTGTTCTTCCCTTGGGTAACTTTGTCTCCATATTGTGTGGTCCATGAATTTATCATGAACGCGGATGAAACTTACACACATGAAATAAAGAGATACCGTGATGCATACGAGTTTTAAAGAGAAAATAGAACTCCAATTCAACTTTTTCTCCCTATTTTTTTGTTAATAGTCAAAACAATACAAACTAGTCATGAATTATAAATCATCACGTGAAGAAGTAAGATATCATAACAAGAATAATCAAGAAATCACAAGTAATGATAATATCAAAAGGCAACTTTTCAACAAACTATTTTTGAATTTTTTCATTTTTTTTCAAATATAAAGTCTAAAATGTAAAATACAGCACACTTTTGGAATAATATTAAAATATACGAATCTTGAATGCAGAATGCAATTGTGTTGACATTTTCCATAGGAAAATCACATAAACATTAATAACAAGTGTGCACAAAATCATGAGACACTTCTAAAGAAAGAACTCAAAGTATACCTTAGGTGTAAAGATTGCGAACTCATATGAAATCGACTCAACTTAATCACTATATCATCAACTTAAATGATTCTCACTCTAATAACACCAAAATATTTACTTTTTTCAAGAAATTTATTGTGCATAACCATTGATCTTTGACTTTAAGTCCCTCAAAATTCTTCATATGATAGGAATTGACCCTCTATTATTTTGAAGAAATCATAGTGATGATATGTAGTGAAGAAGCAATGAATCTAAAAAAAATAGCCAACCAATTCTATTTTTATGCGCCTCTATATTTTATGCAAATGGTGACTTAACACAAAAAACACTTTAATCTTTCGTATCACCTTTCTGTTTCATAACATACGACAATATTTTTTTGGACAATAAATAAAATATGGCCAATCATTCTTACATTGACAACTTATCTCTTTTTATATTTGGTTGCTTATTAAGAAAATTTGAGATGAGAACATCGTATTCAACAAATGACAAATAAGCACAATCTTCAAATAAGTTCATGCATGTGTGCAATAAAGGTAACAAGGAGTCTAACATGTAGATCACAATCATCAATGATCATAGTAAGGAATCAACACATGATTAAGCACACTAACTTAATAAAGTCATGTCTCAACGAACTATGAAAGGTCACGTGAATCGATGGTAAGACGGGCGATCCGATGATCTTAAGTGTTCATCCATATATGGTGATAAAGAGTAATACAAAACTCTTTTTATTTTAGTTTATTTTTTTTTATCAAAAATGAGATCTTTTAACTTTTTGAACCTTTTCTTAAAAATTGAAAATCTTTTTTGTAATTTTTAAACTTTTTCCAGAAAAACTAAACTTTTTATTTTTATTTTTCGAAACATATCAAAATGAAAATCATTTAAATTCAATACTAATACAATCTATCACTAGGAATATAAAATGTGAATATGACCCGAACTCAATCAATAGTGAAAATACCTAAAGATTTCCTAAGATCTTTAAATCGAAGTACATCTAAAGGTTTCCTAAAAATATCGACCAATTTACTTTTGGTGCTCACAAAGCTCAAGGATACGACCTTCTCCTCAACTAGGTCACGTATAAAATGATTGTGTATTATAATGTGCTTTCTACATGAATGTTGGACCGAATTATGAGATATATGGATTGCACTAATATTATCACAAAAAATAATCATCATGCCTTGTGAAATCTCGTAATCTTCCAACATTTTCTCCATCCATAAGAGTTAGGTGCAACAACTCCAGACGAAAATATACTCAGCCTCCGTCATGCACAAAGATATGGAGTTTTACTTCTTTCTCAACCAAGAGACAAGAGAACTCCTAAAGTAAAATCACCCACCTGAGGTGATCCTGTAAGCATCAACATCATCGACCCAATCGGCATCATAATAGGTAGACAAATGGTCATGAGTACAAAATAATATGAAATACCATAGGCAAGAGTCCCACTCGCGTATTTAACTATAGGTTTAAGTGAGTATAAGTGTGACTCTTTAGGGGATGATAAAGGCAATATCGGGATGATTAGAGATCAATGAGAGGAGACTAATTATCATACTCCAATAAAGGGTTTGATCTATGCCCTTACCTAAAGCGTCATTGCTAAGCTTAGTTGATGTACTCATAGGGGTGCATGAGTGCTTAATGGAATCAAGAACAAACTTCTTCACTAGGTCCTTTGCATATTTAGATTCATATATGAATATCACATCAAAAATATGACGAACCTTAAGACCTAGGAAGATCTTATGCTCACCAACCATACTCATCTTAAACTTAATCTTCATCCTCTCCTCAAAGGTGTGATCATGGAAGGAGCATGTGGATGAAAATACCAATCTATCTCCTCACAAACACATCTTATCCACTCCCCATTTCTTGAAGCCATGAGATAAGAGATTGAAAGTGAGACTCTTGTATCAAGCATGGAGTTCTTACTTCAAACCATGCAAGGACTTCTTAAGAAAATAGATATGTCCCAAGTGCTTATGGTCTTCAAATATTTTTGGTTATTCGACGTAAACCTCCTCCTGTAGAAGTCCATTTATAAAGGAACTCTTAACATCCATCTGATATAACCTGAATAAAATATGGCATGCAATGGCGAGTATTAAGTGGATGGACTCAAGCCTATCAAGAGGACCCAATGTCTCATTAAAGTCTACACCCTCGATTTTTGTGTAGCCATGAGTGACCAACTTATCCTTATCACTAACTATGGTACCATTCTCATCCATATTATTCTTGTAAATCCACTTGTTACCTATCACATTAGTCTCGCTAGGTAGGGGGACTAACACTCCCAGACATCGTTCTTGTGAAACTGAAGTGACTCATCTTATATGAAAGATATCCAATGTTCATCCTTGAGTGTTTTTTTACATTCCTAGTCTTGAGAAAGGAGGTCTAGAATAGATAGCTGATCATATTCTTGAGTTGAGCATAAGTCTTAACACCTAGTGTAGGATCACCAAGCATTGAGGAGGGGTCATGAATCTTTCGAACTCAAGAAGATGGATACTCTAAATGAGTAATGGGATCCATCAATTTAGTATGAGGAAGGATGGGATAATCACAAGGGGGTGCATCATCCTCACATTGGTGGATAGGAGAATAAAGATCGATGGCTTGTCATCTCTAATCGTGATGTTTATTGACTTTATAAACTTAGATATTGCAAGGTTAGAAACTCCATAAGCCCTATTAGTTGATGAATATCCTAAACATATCACCTCATCACTCTGGGAGTCAAACTTTCCTAAGTTCTCTCTGTATCTCAAGATATAGCAAGTACCCCTAAAGACATAATACGATAGATTGGGTTTCTTCCCCATTCTTAACTCATAAGGCATGTGAAGCGTGTGTGGATGAAGATATACCCTATTCATGGTATAGCATGAGGTTCTCACCGCCGCTACCCAAAATTGTCTAGAAACATTTATCCTAAGAGGCATGGATACATTGATCTCTTATGTCATCTGATTCTTCCTCTCAATTATCCTATATTGTTGAGGAGTACAAATGGTCATCTGATTCCCACTCCATCACAGTAGCTATCCACTTTAACATCTATAAATCTAGTGCTAAAGATCACTATGCATCTGATTAATAGTGACATTGTTTTGGTATTATAGACACACCACTTAGTTGTAAGGAACTCAACTGCAACAGACTTTTTACATAGAAGTCCATCTACAAAAGTCATTTACCATCATGAGAATGTATTTCTTACTACCTAAGTTCTTTGAGCAAGTATTACCCATAAGATCCATGTAAATTAACTCCAAAACATGGGAGATGGTAACGATAATCAACTTACAATGGGAACTTCGAATAGTTTTCCTTGTTGGAAAGGTCCATAAACCCAGGAAGTTAGTTTCCCAAGTGATGGTAAGCCACAAACTAGGTCATTTTTCACAAATATCTTAAGATCTCTAAAGTTCACATAGCCTAGTCGTTGATGTCGAAGGTTCATAGTGGAGACCGTGGAATTATTGCATACAAAGGAGGACTTGGTCACAATCCCATAGAAATATCTTTGGTCCTCACACCTTGTAGTAAAATTTCACTAGATTGGTCATAAACATTACATTTAGATAAGTCAAACTCCCATAGTTGTCTTATGATAGTTAATTTCTCTTTTAACCCTTTCATGTACAACACATTGTGTAGTTTAGGGGAATCGAGTATCTCAACACTTCCACGTTCTAAAATACTAGACTTATTTCAATCTACAAAAGTGACTTTACATTCGATGCAATCCTCAAGGTGAGTAAAAAATTATAGGTCACCCTTCATGTGCTTAGAGTAACCACTATCAAAATAACATTGGGAAGTATTTTGAAACTTGACAGCAATGTGGACATCAAGGGCTTTGACATCCGTCTTAGGTACCCAAGTTGAGGTAACCTTTTATTTTACCTTGTCATTATTGGATCTAGTCAGAGCAACGGAAGCGTTCTCAAATGCCAAAGACATCCACTGAAATTCTTTCTTTAATCTTTGTGGAGTTGCAACAAGGAAATCAACTTTATCTCTAAGACTAACAAAGTTGCTAAATCAGTGCGAGGTAATATGTGTACGCCTAGTTATACCTAACATAGAGAAAAACTCTCTAAGGAAACATCTTCTTTCGTAAAAAGTGCACATGTACACTTATTTAGGTCTACCCATGTTTTCGTTTTTAGGTTGAACTCTCTTTTTTCATTTAGGTTGGTGCCCATAAGGATTAAACACAAATTAAGGAATTGGTTCCGATGCGGTATGAGAATTAGATGCATCGTGATAACATATTCCTCATTTTTTACCTAAACCTAAAGTAAGATCGAGAAGAATCTTTCCTACCTTCTTCGATGTATCCTCTATGGTAACCTTGACCTCTCGGGCACATTTGAGATCTTTATTGAGTTGGGATGTAAGGGACTCAATCCTCTCAAGAGTATCCACGAATTCCTGAAGATCTCTCAAAAGACTAGTGACCTTATTGGTCAAGTCACCATTTTCCCTCTTAACTAAAACGGCCCTCTCTCCCAAAGATTTTCTCACCAAGGAATCTCTCTCTCTCTAGCCTTTCTCAATTCCTTCTCCAAGGATAAAACTCTAATCTTTAAACCATTGGTTTGTTTTCCCATTTTAAAGGACTCAATGTAAAGATAAGCGTGGGCGCATTGAAGATTACTCTCATTCTACCTTAAAACATCCTCTTCCTTACTCTCACTAGAAAGACTAGACTTACTGCCAAGGCCATCATTTTTAGTAGCTTCCTCATCGACATGAGGGGCACTAGATATATTAACATTACTAGGGATAAACATGGTGAAGTTACGTCTATGAGGTGATTCTTCCTTGAAATCCACTGACTCGACCACGTTATCTCTAAGCATGGCATTTATATATTTTCCTTTTCCTTATCTCTTTAACCTCTTCAGACACTCTTTATCTATGTGATCCTTACCCTTACACTCATAACATCCCTCTTCATCTTTCTTAGGGTAATATTTTTTCCTTTTCCTTTTTCTTTTTCAAAATTTTTCTCGCATGATTTATATGTTTTTATCCTTTTTAGAACAATTTTTTCTTTGGAATATTTTTTTAAGTTTTAGAATTTGTTTTGCAAATAGGACTAAATCATCAAAATCAAAATCTTACTCGGAGTCAGATGGCACTACTTCTTTATTTTTGCATTTAACTTTTAATGCGATTCCTTTTTCCTTAGGTTTAACTGTTTTGGGAAACATATCTATCTCATAATTTTAAAGGTGTCCTACGAGTTCTTCTAATATAAGAGTATCTTGTATCCCTAATGAATTTCACATGGTAACCTTAGCAATAAAGCGGGCAGGAAGCGTTCTTAAAATTTTCTTAACTACATGCATCTTAGGTATTTTCTCACCTAAATTGAAAATCGAGCTTACTATATCAGTTCGACATGTGTAAAACTCATCAAAAGATTCAAACTCAAGCATAATGATTGTTTTAAATTATGTGATAAGATTTTTCATCTTAGAAGCTTTTACAGCATTGATTACTCGTGAGTGAGTTGGATAGAATCCCAACCTTTTTTTAGACATGATGTATGTTATAATGCGGTGGAACTCTTCAAGAGTGATGGCTCTAGAGATGGCACTCAGACCGTGCGAATAAAAATTGCTCCACTTAAAATCGTCATATGTCCATGCAGAAATAGGTTCTGGACTTGAGACGTTATCAACTTCCATAGTGGGTTGTGTCCACTATCGTTCACAAACTAACCAGACGTGTTCAGCAATGACTTTTAAAGTGGACCTCATTATAGCTTTTTAGTTGGCATAGTTTGAACCATAAGAAATGGGCATGCTATTATAAAGATTATGCATTAAATACAAAATTTTAAAGATCAATAATATTTAGAAAAAAATTGTAAAAAGATCACATAGTAATTTAGTGTGACATGCTCAGGTACCAATTTAAGAATGCAAGTGATTTATTGGATTGATTTCTATCTTAGGTTCCCACACGTAAATCTGATTTTTACCAAATTTTATCTTTGATTAAATTAGGATTGCATTAATGATGTGTTCCGATTTTCAATTATCAATCTAAGCATGTAATCAACACAAGAGATGAGGAAAAATTCATAAAAAGGGTAAAAACTATATATTCAGCACTATCGAATGATTTGACAGACATTCGACTTACAAAACTTACAGAAACTAAGTGAGATACTCAGAGTCTTAAAAACTTCAATAGAATATGTCCCAGTCCATATCCATTCATTAGTAGCAGTCTACCCTTAATATTTATCAATCATCCTTTCTTTTTCTACAGCATTGAACCCCGGGTTCACAAGTTAGCCATAGAGTAATCTCCACAAGGTATATGAATGGTATTTGAAACAAGGGTTCCACAAAGTTCACAAATAAAATAAGGATGATGTATTTGTGAATATAAAAGTGAGGTTTAGATATCAAAAAGGAAAACCTTTGGACTATATATGCAGAAATCGTTTTAGCCGAATCCCATTGATAAACAACTACATAAAATATGTAATTACAAGATTTTCACAAATTTTAAAGGAAGTTCAAGTCGATCAAACAAAATTGGAAGTCATTCGAATGAATATAAGATTTTTTTCCAATGAGGTTCCATCTCATTCTAACAACATGAAGATTTCATTTTAAATCCCATCTAACATCCATCAAACGAATGAAAACCAAACTCATTTGAAAGGTTGTTTATATCTTGAATGAGGCAAAGAAAAAATAATTTTTTGTTATAAAACTTCTTACAAAAATTCCTCCATTATTTCTAAAACATAACATCCCACTTATTATTATATAAAATTAATGAACACCGTTGTTTATACCTTCATATCTTGTAGGGGTGTCATCGATCTCGGAGATGTCAGAGTTTGGTTTGATGAGTTTGTTTGTGACGGGATAAAACAAAAATAAAATAAAGACTAAGCTGTGAGATAATACAGATATCTGATCTTATAAAGATACTAGCAAAGGAGGTTTGAATACAGGTTTAGAAAATTGGATTTAATTAGGTTATAAAGTAAAAATAAGACTTTTTTGGTATGTACATAGGTTTCAAAAATGAGATTTGATTAGTTTATAAAGTATAATTAAAACCAATTTGACATACATATGAAACTTATAGTTTCAACATGATAGTTTTTCAATAGTATTATCTAAATGTGATAGGATGTTAATTAGATTATATTTGAGTATGAGTTAAATAATTATTTAACTAACCCACGGGGATAAACAAACTTGTAGAAGTAGCGTGAGCCATAATACTTCATTTGGTATTTCTACAAGTTAGTTTATTCCCATGGGTTATAAAATAATATTGACCTCATTTGTTCATACATAGTAGGTAAGGATTCCTGCAGGTTTTTTATGATGTATCCTCTAAACAAATAATGGATGGGTGAGACAAATAGACTTGGGAATGTGTATTGTATAGGTGCTAACGAGTTTGTAAAATTCGTAAAGAGATGTCTCAATGATGGATATTTTTCCTTCCGCAATTTGTAGAAATGGCAAAGTGTTTGCGTGGAAAATAGCTTAATTATATTTGCTTACATGGGGTATGAAAGACGATTACCGGGTGTGGGGGTTTTCATAGGAAAATACACTGTCCCTTTATCCCTGAACTACCTCAACTACAACTATCAATTAGGAAAGTGGTGGAAGGATGGGAGGATCCGTAAAGCATAATATGTCAAATTATCTAATAGACGATGCTTATGGAGTTCATGGGGTGGAAGACAATGAGTGTTCTTATACGAAAGAGAATGAATCTTATGGTTGAGGTTATAGTGCTCATGGTGGTGTTAGGATAAACATTGGTGATGAATACCAAAGTTTGAAAGAAAAATCGACCCAAACATTGTATAGTAGCTGCAACAAAGATCAAATAACTTTGCACGTTATGGTTGGTTTGCATAGTTTGAAGAGTCTTTCTTCTTTGTCAGGCAATAACTTGACTAGATTTGTGAATCGGGTGAAGGGTTTTCCCCTTAAACAAAATAAGCTTCCAGATAACTATTTGAGTACAAAGAACCTTTTAAAGGGTTTGTGAATCAATGAATTCTTGCATACAACATCGAAAGAGGTGAAAAAATCTTGATAATTGTCCGATATGCGAGGAACCTGGATATGTTCTTGAGAATTATTCTAATGATAAGAGAAGCGCGCGTTCAAAACTGCCTCAAAATATTAAGACATTTCCCAGTTGATCCCAAGTTAAATTTATTTTTCACAATAACATGGATAGCATAGGCAATGACTTGACACATTAGGTCAGAAATAGGGAATAATGTCATGCATCATCATATTATCTCAACTGTTCATAAAGGAATAAATTTTAATTACACATATTTTGCTAATGAATAACGTTGTATCTGTTTAGCAATATAAATAGATGGGTTAAATCCATTCGATGATCTAAGAACCATTTAAAAGTGTATAGCGGGTGATCGTAGCACCCATATATCCCCCTCCTTCCTTGTGCACGAGAGAATAATTTTCGTTGTTGTCTCTGTTGATACCTGGGACAAACTCACCAAGTCGTGATATTGTTATTTACATTGAACAATTGGTAGAATAATTGAATGATTTGTGGGTAGAGCGTATAAAAGAATTTGACTTTAACAAATAGGAAGAGTTCACACTAAAATCTATGTTGATTTTAGAAATTCATGATTTCAAAAATTATGGAATAGTTGGTCTTTAATGTTCATAATTACTTTGGGAGTCCCTTTTATGGAGAGGAAATAGGATTTGGACATCTTAAGGAAGGTGGTAAAATTATAAGTCATTCTCATTGTAGATTCTTGCCTCCCAATCATGGGTTACATAGGTTACGTCTGAGAAAGCTTTCAGGTTTAGAAATTGAAAGGAGGTCTTCCACATATGGAGCTAATGTGATGGGATAAAATCCTAAATTAAAGAATGTATGATGATGTTGGGAATCACAACTTAAGTTTGAAAGCAGCTCAAGCTCCAGCTTAGTTAACAATGGAGTAATATATGAATGCCGGAATGTAAATTATAACAAGGGGATGAGAGAATGGAGAAGGTACAGGAATATAAAGTGGTTAAATAAATCAGCCTAATCCACTGTGCAAGGTTTATAGTGTATGCATTGTTGTAAGGCTTTAATGGCTATGGATACAATCTCTTAAGCTTTATCATTCTTTTGTCTATAATTTGACAGAGTTTTTCTAAGGTGTCCAATAAATCGATCCTCATAAATAAAGAAGAAGAAGAAGGTTTATATAGGCTTAGGGGTGCACAGTGTACCCCCTAAGAATTCAACATGTGTACATGATATGAGGCAACCAACGGGATCTGACCAACTATCCCTGGTACAAGTATGTCATGATGATGAAATATTCCCTCATGTGGGTGAAATATCTGTTATAAAGGTATGGTCCATGTGGACTGATGATGTATCAGTCACGTGTGTCATATGAAATGCTAATGTCGGGTTTGATGGTCCTAATCGATTCGAGACTAAAGAAGGTGGTCTTCCAAGCAGGCCACTATGAGGCTGAGAAGATTTCCTCAGGAAGGTTGATGCGATTTAGGCTTGCTAGTGTGGTATGAGGTCGGCACCTGGCAGGTCCAAAATGAGATAAGATAATCAGGACATGATAATGAGCTTTTTTCCTTGAGTGTACCTTCTCAGGATAAGGCCTTTGAGGTCGAGACTGATGGAAGTGGTCCTGTGATCTGTTGACCCATTGGATATGTGAAACTGATGGATATTGAACTTGGGTTATTGAGATAGGACGAGTCTAGTCTGGAATGAGACCAGACTTATATATATCCATCACCTCAACCCCTTAGTCTTTAATCTGGGTGGAAGGCTGAGAGGTATAGTCGGATGACACCCTGTGATGATGAGACCCCCAAGTTTCAGAGTGTGTAATTATGATGTGAACCATTTTGGGTGAAGCTGAGGTGTCACTACACAAAAAACACTAAATTATAACTTTTGAGCTGGCTACCCTTATGTTTGTTATCACGGTCATTGACCGTGACAAGTCTGTGACAATGGTTTCTCACGGTCAATGACTGTGACAAGACTGTGACAAGAACAGTTATCACGGCTTGTCATGGACATTAACCATGACAACCTTATAAACTTGTCATGGTCAATGACCGTGATAGGTCCATGACAAGTTTGTCAGTAAAAAACACCTCCCTCTTCTTTTTTTCCACCGTTTTCTATTCCCTGCATTCTCTCTCTCTCTCTGTAAGCGACTGCTCTCTCTTTATTTCTCTGGCAGGTATTTTTTCTTCTTTATTTCTATTTTATTTGTATATGTGTGTATATGTGTTCGTGTGTGCGCACGTGTACATGGGTTTGAGTGTGACTGCGTGTGTGTGGTGGGCGGGAGGGGGTGGTGGGGTGGGTGGGTTTGTGTGTGTGTATTTGTGTTCGGGTGTATATATGTCGTGGTGCCGGGGGTGGGGCATTTGTGTGGGAGGGGTTGGGTTTGTGTGTGTGTGCAGGGGTGTGTGCATGTGTGGTGGGGGGCAGGGGGTGTGGTGGTGGGGAGGGGGCAGGGGGTGAGGGGTGTGTATGCGTGTGTGTATATGCGTATCTTGCAATTAATTGGTGTTTAGTTTAGGACTTAAAATTAATTGTTAATGTTGATTTAGGATTTGAAATTAATGTTTAGTTTAGGACTTGAAATTAATTGTTAATGTTGATTGGACATTATAAATATTATTTCTTTATTTTTATTTAGGTTTGAAATTGTTATTGTTGAATTAATTGTGTAGCTGAAATAGATGGAGCAAGGGATACACATTTGTTGGTTTGTTGTTGTTGTTATATTATATTGGACGGCGGTGGTTGGATATGGAAGTTGGTTGTTAATTTTTTTAAAATACTTAATTTAATTCACACAAATAAATCCGTAAATAATTATATTGTATTAATTTGTTGAGTTGGTTAATTTTGGAAGTGGCATGACCACTGGATTATTGTCAAAAGGGGGTTGAAGGAGTTTTTCACTTTTTCTAAAATCTTTATGTCACGACCTGTTCGAGAGTGGCATGACCACGAAATTATCATAATTAAATAAAACATACCTACAATTACACATAGTGCACATAAATACTATCCTTCTAGTTCTTATGCTTACGCATTTAATAGCCCTTTACAGAACTTTATTAAGGCAAGGATGATGATGATAATGATGATGTCTTCGGGGCTCAGTCGTAGCAGATGCGATGAGGGCTCATCGGCCCCTAGGCTCCCCAAATGGGGGCAAATTGGGAATGGCCATCCAGAACAAGCTTGGGATAATAGGTAGATCCCTCGAGATGGTAAAGATGATTATCGGCTCGGGGTACACTAGTTGGAGGGAGGGGCCAAATGAGCTCAAATTAGTTATTTAGGCGGCACTACAGGTAATGTATTTATATTTATATTATAATTTCAATTTCAATTTCAATTTATATTTATATTTATTCGCAACTAACATTGTATTTGTTTGATAGGAACAATTCAACTGGCCCCAGCACTCCGCGATTCTGTCTTGAAGCAGTTGAGGGAGCAACACAAGACATGGAAGAAACATTTGTGGGGCCAGTACTTTGGGAAGACTCGAGCATACATTATCAAAATACGTGAGTCCGTCCCGTCGAAGGAGCCAATCTCATTGGAACAAAGGCAAATGTTCATTCACAATGAGATCGAGGTGCAACAATTGGCACCTCACCAATCGGGGAGGTAAAATCGGGAGAAAAAGACGGACGAGCATTACTCTGGCCGGACGTCTTACACTGAGGTGGCATAGGATGATGGTAAGTTTTTATTTTTCTATAATAAGAGAAATATGTTATTTTCCATTATTTTACTTTGCGGGACTAGTACTAATTTTTCATTGTTTTATTTAAGGGGACGGGGAGTGGCCCTGGGGGCAGGACGCATAGGTTCAATGCCTATGTGGAAATTCGAACGAAGAAGGGAAAGGATAAGGAGGTGTCCCCGAGCATTACAGACATGATTATAAGTAATCCAATAATTTACTTTATATTAATTACGTTATAATTTTTTTCTTTACTTATTTAACTAATCGTGTGCTTTTTGTTGTTTCAGGAAAAGCTTAATGAAGTGCATGAGTCACCAATCGATGCCGACAAGGCATCTTTGTCCACGGATGTAGTCAGCCAAGTGCTTGGCACTGATTGCAAGGGGAGGACAAGGGGTGAGCTCGCGGGTGGCCAAATCTAGGATCATCGTATTGGAGATTAGCAACACCGGGTTACCTCGTCAGGCGGACTCGCATGATGCAAAGATATCAAGGTTGGAGGGAATGGTCCAAGATATGTTCTCATTCATGATGCGTTCATTGGGAAGAAAGAGCAAGGGGAAGGGGAAGGAGAAGGTGGTGGAGGAGGAATGCCGACACGTGCAGACTCATGGATTGATGATATAGTCCCCTACTTGGCTCTCGTCGAGCGGCTTATGTCAATAATTTGTTGGCCGAGCATATTTATACTCGATGTATTTGATGAAACGGTGATAGGGAGGAGGTTAAGGGCCCATATCCCATCCATGGTATGTTGGTTCATGGACGTGCGCTTCAAGACATTGAGACCAAGGTGCTCGTTATGCATGTGATAAACGGGAAGGAGAATGCCCCATTGTGGTTGCGCGAACAATGCGGCGTGATGCATATTCAGCGGTGTCTTAATTCATTTTTCATGTGTACTTACTTCCTCCTCAAACCTACCACATGAAATTATTTATATATGTTTAATTTGGACACTTGGATTATATTTGTATTATTTTGATTTGTTACATTTTGGTTTGGATATGGAATTATATATGCAATGATTTGATGCATTCTTTCTATTTTATTTTAATATATGCTATTTAAATAGGTAGAATTTTGCTATAACAGGTACAAATATATTGTTGGGCAGTGGCAGTTGCCAAACTACCCAATAGATTTTTTTTAAATTCTGCCTAGATTTATCACGGTCATTGACCGTGAAAAATGCGTGGCAAAGAAAACTTGTCACGAACTTGTCACGGTCACTGACTGTGATAGTTTTTTAAAGATTGTCGTGGGTTTGTCACGGTCTTTGACCATGACAAACGTTGTCAAGGTCAAAGACTGTGACATGACAGTGACAAGTCCGTGACAACCTAAGTTTTCACCCTCGGAATTGTCACGCTCATTGACAAGTCCAACTTGTTAAGGTCAATGACCGTGACAATTTGACAGATTTGGTGTAGTGTGTACTTTCAATGTTCCAGGCATGGATGTTAGCTAGGAACACCACATGTATAGGGGTGGCAATTTTAGACATGACACGATAACACTACAAAAAATGAAATTAACGTAAAATTGACGTGACTTGTTGTGTTGGTGTCATGTTCATGTTAATTTTTTTAACATGAAGTCGTTTTATGTAAAAAAAAATGATAACATTGATCCGAAAATATGAACGAATTGACACGAAATTAACCTAATTGGCACAACCCAATTAACACAAAATATCTCGATTTGAAATAGCCAACTCTACTTACCCATTATTCAAAATTGTTCATTTTTTGCCACATGACACTATCTAAACCAACTATCACAATTGATAAACATAAACCCCTAAACTTATTTCCCTCATTTCATTTCCTTTTTCCTGTCATTTTCTCTCGAAGATGAAACCCGCATTTCTTCTCCATCTCTTCTACCGCACGGCTTAATCTTTTTCCCACGTCTATATCCATCTACATCTCCCTTCCATCATCTTCATCTCCATGACTACTCCCCTCCAACATATACATATCCCTTCTGATCGAAAAATGCTCTGGTTGAAAGAAACAAAGTTCTGGTTAAAAAAAAAAGCTAACTTCGATTGAAAAGGTTGAAAAAAAAGATCTGGTGGTATATGAAAAAAACTCTGGCTGAAAAGGTTGGAAAAAAAGTCTCTGATAAAAAAAGCTCCAATTGAAAAAAAAAAACTTCGATTGAAATTGTTGTATATGAAAAAAGAGCCTTATATTTATGTTAATTCCCTTATATTTAGCATAATTACATGTATATGAAATTATGGTCGTCTGTTGTGTTGTGGATAATTCTTTTATTCTCAGAATTTATTTATGGATAATTATCTATGGAGACTTTAATAATAGAATTGTTTCGGTCATGTTCTTGATGAAATCATGTTCCTCGGGTTGAATTGGATGAAAACTTATAATTTGTGTTAAGAGTTTCGCGTCGTGTTTTATGCGGGTTGTGTTTGTAGAACCCAAAAAAACACAAAGTCGTGTCATGTCGTGCACGTGTTTAATATTTTCTTGTCTTGTCGTGTTGTGTCAAACCAAAACACAACCCAAATACACAAATTTTGACCCCTACACATGTCACAAGTCACATAAGTTGGCGTGTTGGGCAAGCTATGGTGTCCACAAGCATGCCTAGGTCTTTGTGACCTAATGATTCCATTATTGGGAAACACACATAATCTTTAAATCATATAAATTCAAAAAAATCAAATGGTTTCTCTTTCTTAAACACAAAACTTCCCTGCTCAAGCCATTTCTACAACTAAAAAAAACCATGTTTCTCTCTCTTCGAACCGGGTCTCTCTTGTGATCTGTAAAGCTTTGCTTTTCTCCTCAAATGGTCATCTTCCTTAGTTAACCCCCAGCTTCCTTAGTTGCATTATTCAACCCTTAATTGGTTCTCTTTTCAATCTTTTCATCTTTTTGATAATATCCTACAATTTCTGGTGACCTGTCAAGATTGTTTTAGGGTTATTTCAGTGGTTCTCTTAAATGTTTGAGGTGGATGAGAGCGTGGTTAGGTGTATATTTGGTTAGGGTTGATTTTTCCATCATTATTAAGATTTTTGGGCAAGTTGTCGATTATATTCTCCAGTGAGCTCCCCATTTTTATTTTTGAGCTAGACTTATTAAAAAATGCATAAGATTCATTTTTGATCCATTAGTCAACCCAAGTCCAACCCCATTACCGCTTAGATGTATAAGAGAACCTATGAGTTAGTTAACCAATAGCCACATCTTAGGGGGAGGATTTATAGAGAGATACGTAAGGCTGAGGCTGGGGAAGAGGCAAAGGGTAGGGCTAAGGCCAAGATAGCAGTTAAAATCAACCTAACTCCATTCGTTATAGTTTTCCCCTTGTTGTCATACCCCAAGTGATATGAGCACATTATTATTGAGATCGGTATTGACACAATGTTTGGAACTTCATCCCATGGGTCCCAGGAAGTGTCGTCCTCTCAGTGCCACAACCATAATTCTTCTGAGAAGTCTGATAAGGAAGACTCTTTTGAGGAGACCGTGGGAGTTCTCTCATCTCATTTGGACGATTCGAGAGTTGCTGAGTCTAACAACCATTAAAAGTATTATGTTTCCTCGATTGGTGGGGAGCTGAGAGTCAATATTTTATATCCACCACCCCAATGGGTATTCCATTATTGATAATTCCTCCCCACGAATTTGTCAAGAGGTTTCCTAGTGGGGTATCGACTATTGAAGTTGAGGATGACACAAATACTATTGATAAGGATCCACTTTATACCTCTTATAACCAAACCTTCCCAAGCATCGTTAGATTAATTGACCTCTTAACCTAGAGACACCTCTATGGGATTAAATCATCCATTCAGATAAAAGTTCCAGCCGACAATGAGAGAGCATTTGATGGTTGAGATGGGGAGATAGAGATTTATGAGAAAATGGTTAAGGTCATATTTAGACTAATTATCTACCCCACTATACGAGATATCCTGGCTAGTTTGTAGCTTGTTTCAACCTAACTCTCGCCCAACACCTAGAGCATAATTCTCCACTTCATCCAAATCTGAAGGTCAGTTCACTCAGCCGACCTTTCGGTTAGCATTTTCTGGGCGTGCTATAATATGTCTTACAATGAGACTTAACCTGTCTACTATCATCTCATATCCAGGAAAACTACAAAAGGTCGTGACAATTAAGAAAAACCTCTAAACATCACTGAAATCCCCAATACTTCTCTGCGTCAGGAGTTTGGGAGTTCAACTCCAACGTTGCTTGTAATGCCTAAGAGAAGAGGGTCACCTAGAAATGGGCCAATGCTTCAATGTAAGCCAAAGTTGACCCATATTAAGTGTCCATGCCTGAGACAAGATAAATAAAATAAGATGCAACGGGAGGGAAGGCTATCTAGTGGAGTTTGAGCAATTCATGACTCCTTATTTTCTGGAAAAAATGGGCCAATAATGAGGTATGTAAGTAACATTTATCAAAGTGTTGTTTCGTCTCTTACTATTCAGGATGATAAAAATCTCATCTTCTTGTTACAGGTCGTCCAGCCAATACACCAAAGGATGTTCAAAAAATGGCAGCACCAAGTCTTGATAACATATTCAATAATATGGGCACGAAGAGTGCACCACCTCCCCACACCAATAACTCCACCACGTGAGTCCCCGACCAAACCAATTCTGCAAAAAAAATAAAGGAACCCATAAAAGATGCACCTATTCTCCCCACAATATTAAAAGAACTGAAAGGACAACTTGTCCAATGGATTCTCCCTAGGAAATTCCCATATCCTCAGACACAACTTTGTGTGCTAGTCTCTCGCAACTTACTATCAGCTTGGTATCCCTCAATCCTGCCTAAGTTCGATAGGTGCGTCCTTAAATCCATGAGTACCCCTTGTCTAAGCGACTTCAGCCTCCACAAGGCCACCCAAGTAATCCTCTAAAATAATTTTTGTATAATAATTTCTCTATTTTGTCCAAGTGTAACCTCATCTCATACTGACTTTTGTTTTGCTTCTTGAAGTTTATTCTAACCTTTTCTAGGGTCCTTAAATGGGTCCAAGAAAAACTTCCTCGAATCCAACAAGTGAATAAGGCCATGGAGGTCGAGAAGGATTTAAAGAAATGACTGAAAGAATTAGGCATCAACCATAGCAAGAAGGTGAAGTCTTATAAGGCTCTTGATAAGAAGAGAATAGACGACCTGTAGGTCTAAAGGAAGGAGTACGAAGCCCAACTCAAGCAGAAGGATGTGGAGTACAAGGGTGAATTGTAGGCGGCTAAGAATTAGGAGGGGAAGATTTCAAGACCTCTGATGAGTTTGCTGGATATGGCTTTTAATACCTGGAGAAATGTGAAAACTTGACCTGTCGGTAGGCCACTCCAAAATTCCTAGAAGTGTCTGCTCTCACTGCGTAATTCCAAGATTTTAACTTTTTAAACACTCTTGCTTCCACCGCACTAAATGAAAATGAAACTGAAGTTCTCGGTGCCAAAAATACAATAGCCAAGATGACCATTCAAGAAGGTACTGAGGCAGCCAATAAGGACGAAGATGCTCAAACCAAGTCAAAGGTGGATACCAGCCGACAAGACTTAACCTAAGCTTTTCATTTTTTGCGGGGAAGTCGTTTATGGCCTTAAGCTATTTAATTATGTGATTTCAAGTTTGAGCTATCGTCTCTTCTTGCAAATAGAAAAACAAATATAATTTTTATTAATTATTGTTTCTTTGACATTACTTTTTTATGACAACTCGTGCACTTTTCTGAACAAGTGTAGTGTCTACAATTTTTCAACTTTCACCATTGCATGGCCTTTTTTAGTATGATCCTTGTGATTACACTACGTTTATACATTGCATTAATCATAAGAAGACGATGTTGGACTAACCTTCAAAATGATTTTTAATTTTTTGTTTATCACCACCTGAGTGATGTCATACAATGACCTTCCTCTCAGCATTATTGGGAGTGTATGGACAAGATGATTCTCTTAGTACACTCTCATATCGCTGAGAGAGTTATAACCTTGAATCCATAAGAAACCATACTTAAATTATTTTTAAGTTTTTGTTTCTCACCACTTGGGTGATGTCATATAATGAGCCTCCCTCTTGGCATTGTTGGAAGTGTATGGACAAGACGAGGATATTACCTTGAATCCATCAAAATGTGAAGTTTAAGCAACCGTACATAAATGATTTTTAATTTTGTGTTTCTCACAACCTAAATGATGTTATCAAGCTATACCCCCCCAACATATTGAGAGGACATAGACAAGACGAGTCTCCCCAATGACTCTAGTATCACCAAGAGCAAGTTGAAACTAATTCACCATAAAAATGATGATCTTTAGTTTAACAATTAAAACCATGAAGAGATTCAGTAAGGGATATAGATATCTGTCGGCGTGTGTATTTTCATTTATTCAACTTTTGCAATCATACAAATGGTTTCTCTTCATTAAGAGATTACACTTGCACAACTGAGAAATTAATGGTAATATCACTTCAGATGATTGGAATTCCAAGGGTTATAAAAGGGTTAACCTTCTTGGTTTACTAATCGGTAAGTTCCTAGGAATACCTCCTCCATTAATTTGTATGGCCCATGCCAGTTCAGATGATGTTTATTAGGATTATTCTAACCATTTTTTAGCATTAAATCGCCCACATCTATCGACCTAGTCTTCACTCACTTGTTATAGAACCTGGTAGATCTTTTATAATAAGCATAATGTCGTACTTCATCATCCTATCATCCCCTAGTCTTCACTCGCTTGTTATAGAACCTGGTAGCTATTTCCTAATAAGCATAATGTCGGACTTCAACATCCTATCATCTATCTTCAATCTAATCTAAATTAAGGCTCCTCTCGTCTTCATTAGCTTTAGGGTTATAGGTTTGAACTCTGTGGTGAGAGAGTCCAAGATCAGTACGGATGACTACCTCAGACCCATAAGTAAGCATAAACAGTGTTTTGCATATCATCATTATCGTAATCGTCCTATAAGCACATATGAACCCATACAGTTCTTTTGTCCACAAACCCTTTGCATCCTCCAACCTTTTCTTTATCCCATCAAGTACATCATGTTTGTGACCTCAGTCTGGTAATTGACTTGAGGTCGGTCTGTTCTCAAATAAAACTATTTTATGCTGAATCTACCACAGTAGTCCTCTATAAGACTTGTTATTGAATTTCTTTTCGTTATCTGATATTAAGGAATGTGGTAGGTTGTACCTATAAATGATATTCTTCTAGATAAATTTTAACATATTTGCCTCAGTAATGGAAATCATTGCCTCGGCCTCTACCCACTTCGAGAAATAATCAATAACCAATATCAAATATTGGTAATTACATGCTACCTTTGGTAGAGGACCCACCATGTCAATTCCTTAAACCACAAATGGCCACGACATGGTGATAGACGAGAGTGGTTAGTGAGGCTGATGAGTGATACTAGTAAATCTTTGGCACTTATCACACTTCTTCACATAATCAGTTGAATCCTTCGTGAGTGTCTGCCACCAATAACTTTGTGTAACAATCATCTTGACAAGAGAGCATCCACCAATGTAACTTGAATACATCACAAGACATAGCCGACCTCTGAAGTGTAAACATATATGAGTACATGTAGCAAGATCCCTCTTTTATATAACCTATCTCCGATGGTAGTTAAATATGTTGCCTTGTTTATAAGATTTTTTTATCTTAACCTTAGAATCTAGGATCTCACCATCACGGATGTACTTAATTAGTGGATCCATCCACAAATCTCCAAAATTCATGTCCAAGCATTATTCAACCTTGATGCCATCATATTATATGGTCGGCCTATGAAGTATTTTCACCGAAACTACATGATTAATCTATGTCCTTGTTAATGATACTAACTCGTCGAATAATCAACTCAGCTATTGTTAAGCCGACGAATTATCCTAAGCTTCACCTCCTTAAAAATATTCTCATCCTTAGCCTCATAAATGCCCAAAATATAGTTATGACCAACTATGAGTCCTTATGAATGATCATATGGACAACATTTAGTACCCTGGAAAGAGAGAAACCTGCTAGTAGGGCATCATACTCTAACTCGTTATTTCATACCTTGAAGCCTAACCTCAAATCGTACTCATTATATGTACAATCAGGGTTTCGAAGTATCAACTTAGTGCCAATAACACTTTCACAAGACGAGTAGTCAATAAATATGCTCCATGTATGACCCTCCTCTGACAATGAACCTTTAGTCAAGATCCCATTCTTAAATAGAAATGCCTTCTCTATAATGTTTGTCTTGCCAAGATCGGTCATTTCTATCTCTCCCAAAACTTCTTTCGGCATAACTATTGGTGCCAATATCTATTCCATATCATCAATGTAGGCCTCTATCCATGTAAATTCAGTCACAAAATCTGCCAAGGTTTTCCCTTTGACTGCATTCCTTTGCTGATAGATAATGCCAAACTCTCTTAACTCAGTTGACTAGGATATTTACTTACTCGATTTCTCTTGTTTATGTATGACTTACCTCAAGGGAGTGTGTTAGTTAGCACCACCATTGTATGGTTATTGAAATATAAATTCATCTTCCTTAAAGCGTGTATCAATGTGTATTCCATCTTTTCCATTCTAGGAAACTTTAGGCAGGCCCCCTATAAGTCTTTTCTATTGAATTCCTCATGTCGTACGCTTGTTGCATTGATCGAAGACTTTGATAGTGACTGATATAGAAATAATTTCTCCCCCTTGAATAGGATAAGATAATAACATTAGTGGCCCCAGGTAAGCTTCGAGGTTCTGGAAGGACTTTCAGATTATTCATCCCAGACGAATACTTTCCTCGAGATTTTAAAAAATAGCAGACACTTTTTCATCACTCTAGAGACAAAACCATTGAGGGCCTCAACATGCCCTGTCAGACTATGCACATCTTTAATCATCATCGATGTCTTCATGTCTATAAGATCTTTGATATTGGAGGTATTAGCCTCTATAGCCTATAGTTCACAATTAAGTAAAGGAACTTCCCCGCGCTGAAATAAAAAATGCACTTGCTTGGGTTCAATTTCATCCTAAATTTATCCATTGTGTCAAATGTGCGTTCAAGATCGACCACATGATTCTCGGCCTTTAGGATCTTGGTTATTATTTCATCCACGTATACTTCCATGGGATTCCCAATCCGGTCCTGCCCCTATATTTTTCAAGATAACTAGCATTACCTTATAACAGAACGTTCCTTTATTCATGATAAAGGTGGTTTTCTTAGCATTGACCTCATGCATAAATATCTAATTATAACCTGACTACGCATCCATAAAACTCATCATATCATGCTCAGTCGTACCATCGACCATCTGGTCAATTCGGGGTAAGGGGAAGCTATCTTTAGGATAGGATTTTTATTCAGTTTAGTGAAGTCGAAACACATTCTCCACTTGCCATTGGCCTTTGGCACTATAACAACATTGGATTGCCAATCTGGATATTAAACTTCTGGAATGAACTCGATTGACTAGAGCTTCTTCACCTCGTCTTGTATGACCTCATATCAATCCCTCACATATGTTCTTCTCCTTTGCTTTATAGGCTTCACTTTTCATTAATATTCAATTGGTGATAGATAATCTTCAGGTCTATCGTCGGCATGCCTTCATGGCTTGAGGCAAAGATACTCCATCTTCTTCTCAACAACTTCACCAATTCTTCTTTTACTTCCTTCTTCAAGGATTTATTGATTTGGATACTTTTTTTAGCTCGTCGTTATTGAGGGCGATGGATTTTGCCTCCTCGATGGGCTCTCCTTTTTTAGTTTCTTTTCTTCCCTTAGGTTGAGAGAATCAATATTTATAGAAAATATTATCCTTCTTGTAGGCTTCTATCTACTCGGTCGAGCTAAAGTAAGACTCTCGAGTTTCTACCGGGCCACCTTGAACTTCCCCTACTCCATAAGGGGTCAGGAATTTTATCATTTGGTGGACCGTGAAAGGCATGGCCTCAAACTCATTGAGCACTACTCTCCCAATAATGATGTTACAGGCTGAGAAGACATGCTCGTCCATTATAAAAAATCTCACTTTCTTGGTAAGACACCTCGATAAGGTTCCCACGCAGACATTAATTTCAAACATCCCTAATGGGTGAACCTTCTCCCCACTGAAGCCGATCAACAACTATTGGTAGGGGACCAACCTCTTCCTGTTAAGCTTTAAATCTTTGAAATAGTTCCAAAACATCGGTTCGGTCGAACTGCCACCATCAACAAGGATATAAGATATGTTATACCCACGGACCTAGGTGCCGATAACCAAAGGGTCATTATGAGGAGCTAGAATCCCCTTAAAATCCAGTCTTAGAAATCCCACCACTAGGGTGTCCATATAAACTTTATTTAATTTTCTCAGCTTTGGCTCTATTTTGGCCGAGTTAATATCCATCCTCTTACGCGCCAACTTTACATCCACAACAAGGGCTTTTTAGTTGGTCGGCTCCGTGCCACCACTGGCTAACCCTCCATATATCATTTTTATATAAAAGGATATCATGTGCAGCTGACCATTCACATTTGGGATCTTTTTGGGAGATCAGGGTCATTTTCATCACTACCTGGCTCATCATCCTTTTGATCGGATGGAGATTATTGCCTCGACTTGTCATCCTTTACCCCATTATGCTTTTTGTTAAAATCGTCTTTGGAACCACTCTTGTTTATCTACTTTTAGATTTTTCCCTGTTGCAATAGCTTTGCTATTTCGGCCTTTAAAGAAAAGCATTTATCAGTTATATGCCCATAGTCTTTGTGAAACTTGCACCATTTGCTCTTATCCCTCTTATGACGAATGGACTTGAGTTTTTCCATCCATCAAAGTGTCCTATCATCTTCTATCTCATTGAGGATCATTTTGGGGCTCATCATCATAGGCATATACTTAGCAAATTTATCTTCAATCGGCCTATACTTTCCTTCCTTATCCTTTAACTAATTGGACTTTTGTCTACTAGAATCTCTCACTTCTCCATTTTGGCTTTCATGGCCTCCTCCAACTTCATGATACTCTAAGTCGATGCTAGGAATTCAATCATGGTCTTTAAAGGAGGTTCAATAATTTTTTAGAGAAGTTTACTCACCTATAACCCGCTGATAAGGGTTGTCATAGCAATGTTCTCCTCAAAATATATTGCCTCCAGTTTTTCATTATTGAACCAAAAAATGTAGTCCCTCGAAGTCTTATTATTTCCTTGATTCACATATAAGATGTGAATTACCTTCTTCACCGATTTCATGTCGAAGCAAAACTTATGTATAAACTTCTCGGCTAACTACACAAAATTTTCAATGGAGCTCTCGGGAAAAAATGTATACCACATATGGGCGACACCGGTGAGGTTACTAAAAAATTCCCTAGACGTCATATCATCAGGGGTTCAGTAGATAGAGAATTATAATTAATACATTTATATGTGTTGCATGGGATTGGAACTCCCATCATACTTCAGGATGATAGTAGGATGTTTAAAATTTGCAGGGGTGGGATAACTCACGATCCTTGCAACGAAAAGGACCCATCAATATAGCCTCGATTATTGGGGTCTCGTCTCTTGAGCAAAGAGACGATCTTGTCCTATAATCATTGAATGTATATTTTCTAAGGATTGTCTTTCATGATGACATTATCATCACCTCCTTCCGTTGGAATTGTAACTGGTGTCGATTCTCGTGTCACTATCCTCTACTCGATATTTACTTTTCTTTTCTCCTCCTCGCCTCGACCTTTACGGGTTCGATTATCATAATATCTACCATTTCCCATATATGAATTATTATTATAAGATAGAGATATCCAATAAATCAAATCTCCTCCAGGGTTAAGTCAGTCGAAGGCCAACCCCTATTGAGCCAATCAAAACCTGAGGTTCTTCATTAATCGGCAGCTGTCGTTTGAGCATAATTTCCTTAGTAGGTCGAGCCTGCTGACATCAAAAATTTCATATGTCTTCAAATATTCTTCTTCGTTACAGGGTTTGTCATTTGTATAGTTATGGGATTATTTTCCAAGGTGAAGACACCTGGGACCAGTAACGTCACTTCGCCACCGATGGTGTTGAACCTCTGTTTTTGGGGTCAGGTGTGGTCTCCATCAATGGAAACACTATCTATCTTGTGATCGAAGTAATAATCTCTATCACTTAGGTCCCTCTTAACACGCTTTGGCTAAATTTCATGAATTACTTATGCATCTTCTAATGGTTGGCAACTAACGATAGCAGCGCTACTGCCACATCAGGCATTTATGACTGAGGTGATGGTTAGCTTGAGCTTGGGCCAGTACTTGGAGGAAATTCAGATGTCATGTCTTTAGTGAGAATAAGTAACAAAAATCTAGATAAACAGTGAGTAAGCAGGAAGCTTAAAGAACGTTTGCCCATCTCTTTCAATGGTGGTGAAGGTCCAACAGTAGTGGAGCTGGACCACCACTAGAGGCAACATTAAGAGTCTAAGATGAAAAATTAAGAGGAAGAAAACAATCTCTTCAGATAGACGGTGCAAAAAATGAATATGCTGGGAATCACCACTTAACTTTGTAAGAAGCACAAGATCCAACTTAGTTAATAATGGAGTAATATATGAATGTATGAATGTAAATAACAATGAGAATAGAGAAGAAACGAGAATATAAAGTGGTTCAGCTAATAGGCCTACTATAGTGTATAAGGTTTGTAGTGTATGTATTACTATTAGGCTCTAATGGCTATGGATACAATATCTAAAGATTCCTCCCTCTTCTATCTAGAATTTGATAGAGTTTTGCTAGGGTGTCCAATTACTCGATCCTTATAAATAAAGAAGAATAAGGTTTATATATGCTTGGGGGTGCACAGTACGCCCCCGAAGAATGCAACATGTAACTAGAGATGAGTAAACCAATAGGAGCTAGCTACATGTCTCTGGCATAAGTATGTCATGCTGATGAAATATTCCCTCACGTTGAGGGAAGATATGTTGTAAAGGTATGGTCCGCGTGGACTGATGATGCACCAATCACGTGTGTCATATAAAATGTTGATGTCGGCTCTGATGGTTCAGACCGATCCAAGACTAAAGAAGGTGGTCTTCCAATAAGGCAACTATAAGGATGAAAATATTTCCTCAAGATAATCGCTAAGGTCTCGATCTGTTAGTACGGTATGAGGCCAACACCTAGCAAGTCCAAAATGATATAACACAATCGGTATAGGAGAATGAGATATGAAACTTGAGTGTACCTACGGAGGATAAGGTCTCTAAGGTTGAGACTGATAGAGGTCAGCTTATGATCTGTTGGTTTACTGGATAGGTGAACCTGATGGATGTTAAACTCGGGCTATTGAGCCTGACTGAGTCTAGTCTTTGACGAGACCAGACTTATATATATGAATGTTAAACATAAAAATACCCCGGATTAGAATGAAGTTGAGAAAAGGAAGGCATGGCCTAGATGGTAGATATTACCTGACTTACCATATTGGAAGAGTAAGACCATGTGCCATGTATTAGATATCATACATTTCAGGAAGAACATCATTGAACATCTTGTGAGAACATGTCTGGGTGGAAGTCATTTGAAGGATGAACAAAATGCACGACGTGATCTTAAAGTGTTGAAAATCAATCCATAATTATTGTTGAAAGAAGAGACTAGCGAGAGGAATATAATTCCCCCTGAGGTATATACTTCAATGTGGAAGATCGAAAGGTGCTTTTAGACACACTACATAATTTTAATGGCTACGCTAATTTTTTTTTATCAAATTTGCAGATGATTGTAAGCTATTAAATACATCATCTAAAAAATGAAAATCTCCCAATTGGCATGTGATAATGCAACTGGTCCCTTTATTGCTTAAGAATTGTTTCTATAAGAGTAAGGATTTGCGACGGGCGATTATGCAGATTACCCTTCAGTTCACACTTTTGTGTGCAAAATTAATCAATCGAAAGCACATCGTGATTACAAAAGAAACTCTAGATGAATCAACTTGTGTGTTGATGAAGTACCTCCCCTTAACATCCTTCAACATAATTATTCACTTGTTGGTACACTTATACAATGGATCTCTTCTTTGCTTCTCAGGAAGATATCTATGGGTGTACCCATTGGAAAGGTTGATAAAACTTTTCAAAGAGTATGTTAAGAATATGAGGTACATTGAAGGATCCATCATCGATGAATACATTAATAAGGAGACACCCATGTTTTCTAGGTAATATATTCCTAGTCCTAACAATATACATGCTGGAGATGAGTTTGTTGATGAGGTGGTCAAGTTATGGGAAAACGAGTTAAACTGATAAGTTTATAATATGATCAAATGTCTGGTTATATGTTTGAAACCCATGAATGTGTCAATGAATAGAGAGCGCAATTTTTTTTGTAGTTTTACTTCATGTTGTTATCTTTTATACTTGATCGCATTCTGGATATATTGTATTATTTAATGTACAAAAATTAATGCATTTCGGAATAATAAAAATAAAGGACATTTTCACATTCAGATAGTTAATTTGAACTTTGGATGTCAAGGTAATTCTTACATCAAACGTCCCTCATTATATGAAATTTTTTTGCAATATTTAAAACTTATCTAATTAACTTATATAATCTATCATATTAGTTATTACAGATGGTTTATGCCACGTTTCCTTTGGACCCAAATTCATATCACACGAGCATATGAAGTACCGACTAGATAGTTATGTATTTTTGTCGAGATTGTATCAGCAAACACTTTGTTAGAAAACTAACGCAATTTCATATAAGGCTCTTACATATTTTAGGGTGAGCGCCAAAGACAAAAATCGTGTTAAAGCATAAAGGACTTAGTATTGTGTAATTCAAATAATTTTTGAATTAGACTATATATATTTAAAAGAGGTTATGTTTTATTTTGATTGGGTAAGAGTTGATGAGAGAAATGCTTGTAAAGTCGATTTGGGTATCAATTTGATAGTGGTAGCCTTGTGCAAGATTAGAATAAAAGAGTATATGAATGGTTTTTCAATTGTTTTTGAATTTAAAAAGATCAACCAATATTTTTAATCAGATTATATCAACAACGAACCATGGTCAATCATCTTACATGTTCTAACATGTCTAACCACGGTCAATCAACTTTCCCTTCTTCGACATCTCGAACAAAATTCATCTAATGCCTTGTTTTGGTAATTTTTCTACTCGGCCAGATTGTATAATTTTAGGTTGTTTTCCACTTCCTTTTGCTCTTGCTTTCTTAGTTGCTCAATTCCAACTTATGAGCTGCTGATTAGGGGTCATCCTTGGCATGTTATGGACAATGGAAATTATTGTGTTTTCCAATGTTAGATGCTCATGTGAGTGTGTGAATTGGTGTGTTATTATAAAAGAGAGAGAGAGAGAGGGAGGTAGCTTTGGTTCATATTATTCCATTCAGATTTGTGTGACTTCTCTATCATTCTACAAACACTTCTACATGATTTTTACTCTCCCAAACCCGTAGCTCTCCTCCCCACCCTCCATAAAACCACCCAAGCTCCATATTTGTGACATATTCTCACCTCAAAACAACCACTCAAGGGGTATATAGCTTAAGAAAACCTTGGAGCTTATATTTTGGATCTAGAGTTGGAGTTTTGGAGAATTTCTTGGATCTTGAAGAAGGAGTTCCTGGTTCAAATATAGAGCTCTCATGGAGGATGCATTTGGTAACCCCTTGAAGCCACCTTTGAAGGTGGGGTTGCTCCTACACCACCAATAAACCACCATTTTGGAGACTTAAGAGGTGGGAAAATTTTACTTTGATTGATTTTCAGAGTTTGATAAGTTTTAGAATGATATTTACATATATTAGACTTGATAGATGTAGAATTTTAGCTACTTTACAACTTTATGTTGTTTAGTCACCATGTCATCATTTGGTGTGTAGAAATAAGTTTTTAAGAAGTAATTTTGATGGGTTCAAAAGGTGGATAAATTTTATAATATTAGCCTTGATCATTTTATGAAATAAAATGTGTCAAATGATGTTTCAAAGGTAAATAATATAATTTCATCTTTAGAAAAATATTGGGCTAATATAGGCCCCTTTTACGAAATAAAAAAGGGACTTTCTTACCAAAATGATGAGGTAGAAGAAGAAATTGGACTTTTACTTAAATGGGTGTTTTGGGGATGCATGAACTCATAATAAGAAATATTTGGGGTTGATATGTAAATAATCAAAGTATAAAATTCTTACTTTTAAATTGATACTAAAGTGTAATTAAAAAAAGTAAACAAGGCCAAATGTGTTGATAGTGGCCAAATGGGTATTTAAAGTGTGTACAACTTATTTTGGAAACATAAATGGAAATAAAGTTTTTTTATAAAATTTGGAATTTATTACTGAAATTATGTTGGAAATATGATAAATATATTTTGAGAAGTTATAAATTGATTTTTGGCGAAATTAGTATTGTTAAACCCATTTTAAATAGTAGCCGCATTATCGTAAATACTACGGATAGCATGCTGTCAAGAAAATATTTGGTAATTAAACGTATTAATTAAGTTTCATAAAAGGACATTAATTATACATTTTGTGAAATAAAAATAATGAGTTTCATGGAAATGATATTCGAAGTGTTAACGTGACAAGTGTGAGATATGGGTAAAAATATAGTTTTTGACAAGTGTTAAATGGTTAAAAGTGTTTTTAAAGTTAAGTTGAAAACTTAATAACTAATCTTGAGAATAACACTTCTAAAAGGTATGTTTTGGCAAGAAACGTGTAAATTTACGTAAAGCGGAACATTTTTATGAAATAAAAATGTCAATGAATAGTTTTGATGAAAAAGGAAAAAAGTAATTTTCCAAGTGAGAATGAATGTGAACATTGATAATAATGTTGAAACACATGGAAAAGATAAGAAAGGATACTTGAATGATGCCAAGAATTAAGCAGGGCATGACGTCCCTTGTGGTGAAAGACCCCAAAGCATGTACAGATAAGCATAGGGTGACTAGAGACCAATGGTGTGGAGCCTGTGAAGTCCAGGAATAATGGCTAGACTTCAAGGCAACGATTGATAATTCTTGTAATAAGAGATGAAGAATAAAAATATTATTGAAATTAATGCAGATAAATCTTGAGATTTGCAAAAGGTTGAAAGATGGAAATAACCAAAGTTTTCGTGAAATAATAAATGTTTTGTGTCGTGTGGTGTGGTGTGGTGTATAAGTTTCTTGATAAAAATGAATATTTTCCTAACACGAGGTGTGCGTGTAATAAAAATCGAATTTTCAAATTTCCAAGTTTAAACTTATTTAATTGGTGTCAATTTTCAAACCAAATTCCACTTTTAAAAATTGGTATCAGAGCAGGTTACACTATTTTATTTTGTATTCATATTTCTGCAAAAACTGTGTGATATTGATTTTTTTTTTTAAATTTGTTTTGTGAAAAATCACAGTTTTTCTAATGGGGCACTTATATAATCGGATGACCATTTTTATGGGTCTAATTATGCCTAGTGGAAAGCACGTATGAAATCACAATTAAAGGCCATTGATGAACGCGTTTTGATAATTTATGAAAGATACTGGACTTCTCCCACTGTCACCGCAAATAATATCACTACTTTAAAACCCATGACAAACTGGACTGAGGATGAATTTAAATGGAGCACTTTTAATTCACGTGGGCTAAGTGCAATTTCTGGCTCCTCCACTCCTGAAGATTTTCGACGTATTATGATGTGCACCATGTCAAAAGAAGCATGGGACATTTTACAACTTATCCACGAAGTCACAAATGCGGTCAAAGAGTCTAAAATTCAAATTTTAACTACTTAATTTGAAACAATTACTATGCTTTAATTTGACTATTTTGATGATTTTTACGCACGTTTTTCTGATACTGTCAACACTAGTTTCAATCTTGGTGAGCCCATACCAGATACATGAGTGGTTTAGAAGATTTTAATATTGTTGCCTAAACATTTTATCCCAAAAGTGACTATTTTGAATACCGTAGGTAATTTGGGTAATTTAAAACTAGAAGAGCTAGTAGGAGACCTCTAGACATATGAAATTGACATGTTCCCTGACACTGTTAAGCATAAGGATAAAGGGATAGAACTTAAAGCCCAGTCTAGGGAGAAAAATAAAGTTAAAGTTTGTGAGTCCAACTCTGAGGGTGAGGTTGATTTTTATATGACCATTCTTGCGAAATTTTTTAAAAATTTTCTCATGTTTTCAAAATAAAATTCTTCCAATAAAAGATTTTATAAGAAAAATAAAAATGAGGCCAAAGAGAGCAGTGAGAAAGAACATGAGAAAGAGGAAGAATAGAAGTATTTTGAGTGTGAGGAGAGAGGCCATGTATATTTTGAGTGTCCCACTTGGCTAAGGATAAAGGGTAAGAAAATTTCCATGCCAGCCACTCTTAGCAATAGTGAGGATGAGGTGAAAGACTCTGGGTATGAGTCTTCACATGGGAATTTTTTTGCCTTTTTAGCTAGTCACGTGAGAACACCAAGTTTATCCCATGATGATGAGGATACTTGTGTGCTTGAGACCCCATAGGAGGATGCTAGTTTGACTATTTTGAGTGAGTGTGAAAGTAGAGATGAAAGTGAGCTCCAAATTGCATTTAGAGAATTGTACGCCAAGACCTTGAAGACTAAGAAATTGAATAAGGAGTTAGGTCTTAGGGTGAGAGATTTGGTTAAAGAGTGAGAGATTTTGAGGGTGTTTAAGGAAAAAGCAAGTCAACTCCAGATTGTGATGTGCTCGGGAGGTGAAAGACCCTTTAGAGAATGCATCTAAGAAGGTTGGAAATATGGTTCTCAATCTTATTTTGGACACAATTTGAGAGAGGAGGAATAGGTCATGACAGTGCATCCACTTCCCACATTGCACCCGATCCGGTTCTCGAGTTTTTGATTGATCCATATGACTCTCAACCCCACCCAATAAGGAGTCCCATACCTGATTGGAGAGTGTGTTGTAGACATTTTGAGAGAGGTGTACCTAGGCGTGTTTATGTTTTCACTCATTATAGAAAAAGAGGACACATTAGGGAGTTTTGTTTTAAGTTGGAGTATGTGTCACATTTTCCTACTACACGTGTTCACATACACGCACCCACGGAGGATGCTCTAGATGATTACACAAGAGAGCTTGCACAGCTTAGGGAGAAGGTAATGTTTTTAGTCAAGACTTCACATGAGTTGATGGATGTTCTTCATAGGATGTCACCACATTTTGAAAGCTCCATCGCACCCAACCTCCGATCTAACGATCTTTTTAGTAACATCTAACTGAACTCAAGGTCTCCCTAGGAAAACTGGAGTTTGAACACCTCAATGATAGATTAGCCATCAAAATGCATTCTTTTTTTATATATATTTGCTCTACCAACCCTTCCCCTTTTAAACTGGTTAACGAATGATGGACGATTACTAACACTCAATCAAGCACTTCCTCTGCTACGCACTCTTGGCTTATTGGCTAAGCCGATTTTTGATGTCAAATAATCGGGGTGACAACGTTCGGCTGGAAACTTTTTTCAGGGCCTTCTAAGCTATCTCAGGGCATCACGCTCTCTCTTCGTTTTGTTTAATATATTTTGACTTACCCCTCAAAATAAAATACTTTAACTAAACCCTTCCAATTTATAATCTTCACTTTTCGAGCCGAAGCCTACCTCCAGGCCATCTAACGAATAAGACTGTTACTCCGATCTATCTCGTAGTACCCTCTTAAAATTCTACTAATTCAGTTTTCCATGTCTTGTCGACTCCCAAAGCAACCAGTTGTCCATGGAAATGTCGAAGGTTCAGTGATCACTTAAGCAATTGAAAACGTGCTGAGAAGTCACTCTTCATCTTAAGGAAGTTAGATTGAACACAAGAAGGCGCTTTCAAGCTTTAGAGATAGGGGCCCTTTTTGGGTCTTTTCATTTCCAATCTTACTGCTTGGATAATAGGGGATCCATAGTTGGTCGAAAGTAAGACTCACCATTTCATGTGAAGTCTCTAAAGGGGCACAGCTTGATCTTTATATACCTAACCATGGTCCATGAATAGGATCGAGGAAAGGATACGGTACACTCCCGCAGAAGGAGAGGAGGGCCTGCATCACCCTACCTTAATTTAAGATAATAGATATGATCAATTGAGAACTCTGTTTAGAAGATATATGGAGTAGGGACTAGCTTGGTTCAGGAAGCTAATTACGGCAGTCAAGGTTCGTCCTTTCAGTGAGCTAATTGCATATATAGAGTCAGAATTCCGCAAAAATAATAACAATCAAAGCCGTAGGTGGGTATTCAAATAAAGGGGAGCACCTTGCTATCATGAAAACGCCAGCTGTTACAATAGTAGCTACATGAATCAAAGAGGATACTAGAGTGGGACCCTCCATAGCATCGGGTGACCAAGTATGCGCATTACTAGCACTTTTACATCTGATTCGCACGAGAAAAGCAAATCGAATCTTAGTTATATACGTTCCAGCAACTCTACACCTTCAAATACAAATATTCGAAAATGCATTTGAATTCAAGGGCTATTGAATAACTATGTAAAACAGCGGCTCTTAAGGCCTTTGCATGATTGGGCGATGGACATTCTCCGTTGCTTATCGTGTGATGGGACCTTTGACCAGCCAAAACCTTTGATTCGGCTAATGGGTCGGTCCATAGTTTCTAGATGTGACCTCACTATTTGTGCCATAATGAACATGGTTTCCCATATTCAAATCTTTATCTCCACGCTGGACGTGGTTTTGTTTGAACAAGCCTTGTTACTACAGCCGAAAGCCAGATTGAGTTCCGACTGAACTATCACTTGTACTCCCTTCACCTACCAAAATAAAACTGGATTTGGGGGGGCGCAACGGAAAATAAAGAATTCAGAGTACCATCCGAATTCGAGAGATTGTTGACCATCACCTGACCTCACACGGGAGGCCCCGCGCCGATTGATTATCCCCCAAAAAACTCTACATGTGATGTTCCGAAAACATAAACATGTGATTTAGTCATTTAGAACCCATTTTGGGGTGCAACCAGGGAACAGCTATCAACTCGTTTGAAAAGTGCTTTCGTTGAGATTGAGTAATGGAAGTCATCCGAGCGAGGGTCACCTTTCTCACCACCCTGCCCTATATAGGTATCACATTTTTCTTAAAAGTTCCTTGCAATTGAGATATAGATTCACTGTGGGGATTTTCTGCTCTTTTGTGAACTTAAATTTGGTGAAATCTCCCGAAGGAAACCTTTCACAACCAGTTCAGCACAGGAAATAGTCAACTCGGCGGGTCGACTAATATAATTCAAATGGCTTTCCCTCACCAACATTGAAGAAGCATCTCCTCCCGCGATTCACCGGACTTCGTATCTTGAATAATGAAGAAAACACAGGAACCAAAATTATAATACTAAGAAGGGAGGATCTGGAGCAATACAACTCGATGATAGCCAAAGACAAAGAATGGATTATCCTGAGAAAATTTATCAATCTAGCGAAAAACAAAGAAACAGCCGAATGGGAAACAGCAGCGTTACGCTACGATTGAATAAGATTGAACCTTTTTTGTTCAACCGAAGTTAAGGAGTTCCAGAGCTCGAGGGAATGGGCTTTTATTCCCGGGACCGCCTCGTCTATCGGTGCCTCCCCCGATTTCTGGAAGATGCGCGCGTGACGAGGTACTCATGTGTGATCTCTCCTTCCATGGTAGCAGTAGTTCTAGCTCTACATTAGGAGCATGGGGTATCGATCTATCTAAAGGAGGTACGGGTCCCTCCCATAGTATGGTACGATGCAACTCAAAAATGTAAGCCCTTGTATAGGTTGGGCGCTAGCGCGGCTCACGATCGATATACAAATAATCAAGTCTTCAGTCAACTGGTGGAATACATCGCATCAACCTGGGAGCATTAGCCGATCTGGTTTGGAACCTTATACAAAGGGCATTTCCTTTCAAATGACGACTGCCTCTTCCTACTGCGAGGACGTTGCACGAAACCAAACCCCCCCTGCGAGTCGCCATTCATTATGATTACCTCTTGTGTAGATGTAGATATATAGGCACCTTTTTCATTATGTCTGGTCTGTCTATCACCAGAAACCTAGTGAGCTCACTTAGAAGAAGACGCGCGGATTCGCAGAAAGACTAAAAGCTGAGAAACTTGAAAGAATTCATGCTCATATAGAAGCAAAATGAGAAAATGCTCTTTTACATTTGCATGTTAATGCACTATATAATAGAATTCATGCTCATATAGTAGAAAAATGAGAAAAATCTCTTTTTTCGATTGCCGCCCATTTCGGGACGAGTTGGAAGAGGAATTCCTAATTCTTACACGGATGAGACTGCCTGAAAAGTGAAAAATTCTGACACCAATCATTTACGAGTGAGTATTACACCAAGAATTGATAAGAGGAGGATTCTCCCCTTACCTTCTTGACTTAAAGCTGAGCTTCCAATCTTCTATACATACAATAGTCCTCTATGTGTTCTGCATGTGGTTCTCTCTCACTTGCTCGTTCCAATATTCCTTTTCCATTCACGCATTTTCTGCTTGTTGTGTAATGAATTTTCCTTCGCTTTTTGAGCACTCGTTCGCTATTAGGTTTTTATTCCAAATTTGCCTTCCATCAACAAAGGCTCTCTGATGGGGCGATATGATCAAACTCATCGCCTTCTTCATTCTAGATGCTAGCACTTTCGCAATTCTTAGCTACCCACCAGGCTTATCACAAGATAGGGCAATACATCCCCCATTCCACTAGTTCCGATCCGTACTGCGCAAAAAGACTCCTCTGGTCACCTTCTTATGGCCTGCGCTCTAGTCACCTATCTCAAGAAGTATCAAGTCGCGGATTGGAACGGGTTACGAGCTCTTAAGGCACCTTGCTTACTATCCTACTGAGGGTCTTACTACCTAACTAATAGAATGGTATTTACTATCGGCTTGGTGAGTAGTTAGTTCCTTTGGAGTGCCTTTGAGTTTCCCTATCTCTTAAAGGGAGGGCTAAACGCGCGTTGAATTTGATGGAGTGAAGTGAGGAGCACGAACGAGACAAAGCCCATTTTTTGCTCCCTCTATTGATAGATTAAGGACCATCCTACCATCGTTTCAGTGACGGCTAGTGAAATAGGCATGAAAGGAGGAGTGGTGAACAACTGGTAATGCCTGTTGGATAGGCGGAAGCACTAAGCTTGGAATCACTTTCGATCTATGGCAATTTTTCGATAGCAAAAAAAAGTTAAAAAGTTATGATATAGGAGACCGTAAGGAAGATGCTAAAAAAGGCTTTATAGATACATTTATGTTTCAGTATGCTAGACCCCTCGCTTGTTGCAAAGCCTTTATTTCTCGTCCAAACACTCCAGATCTGCACTTCCCTTTACTCCATAGGGTCGAAGCTTTACTAAGAAGGGATTTTTTTATAGAGAGAGAGTAAGGGGCGATCTATATTACTTACCACATCCGAGTTTGTGGATTCATCTGTTGAAGGATACCCTGAAGCTACAGCCGAAGAATATGAATATAAGATGGTCGGTAAGTCTAGAACAGATTCATCAACAGAGTAGGAACCCATAGTCCCTTATTTTAGACCTGATCGGTGCCCTAATCCGTCTTTTTAAAGATATCAAGAGAGTCATCTTTATGGGGCCTATGGGTGTGGTCTCTATGAAGGTCTTTAATGGGTTTACTCTTTTGCACTTATGATGCTTTGAACTCTACGGTTGAGGTTTAGACTTGTTTTCTAGAATATGATGTTTTTCATGTTAATATTTTATGCCTAATGCTAGTGTGTATCATTTTATGCCTAATGCATGTTGAGGAGCATGAACGGGACAAATCCCATTTTTGCTCCCTCTATTGATAGATTAAGGACCATCCTGCCATCGTTTCAGTGATGGCTAGCAAAATAGGCAAGAAGGGAGGAGTGGTGAACAACTGGTAATGACTGCCGGATAGGCGGAAGCACTAAGCTTGGAATCACTTTCGATCTATGGCAATTTTTCGATAGCAAAAAAAAAGTGAAAATGTTATGATATAGGAGACCGCAAGGAAGATGCTAAAAAAGGATTTATAGCGACATTTATGTTTCAGTATGCTAGACCCCTCGCTTGTTGCAAAGCCTTTATTTCTCATCCAAACACTCCAGATCTGCACTTCCCTTTACTCCATAGGGCCGAAGCTTTACTAAGAATTGCTTTTTTTATAGAGAGAGAGTAAGGGGCGATCTATATTGCTTGCCACATCCGAGTTCGCGGATTCATCTGTTGAAGCATACCCTGAAGCCACAGCTGAAGAATATGAATATAAGATGGTTGGTAAGTCTAGAACAGATTCATCAACAGAGTAGGAACCCATCGTCCCTTGTTCTGGACTTGATCGGTGCCCTAATCCGTCTTTTTAAAGATATCGAGAGAGCCATCTTTATGGGGCCTATGGGTATCGTCTCTGTGAAGGTCTTTAATGGGTTTGCTCTTATGATGCTTTGAACTTTGCGGTTGAGGTTTAGACTTGTTTTCTAGCATAGGATGTTTTTCATGTTGATATTTTATGTGTAATGCTAGTGTGTATCATTTTTGTTTTAGATTTTTTTTGAAAAATACAAAAATATTTTCATCTGTTGGAGAAAAAAAGTTGAAAAAGCCAAAAAAGATTTAATTTTGATAATTTTTTGGCAAAAGTTAAAAAGATTTTTGTATTTTGTTTTACACCATATATGTATGGACATTTAGGATGACCAAGTAACAATTTCATTCCATATCCATGTGACTGTTTGATAGTGTTTTGATATGTGTCATCGTTTTAGTTTTGTGCTTTACAATGTTTTGAGTCATTGAGATGTGATTTGTTATTACTACCTACATGTTTGACTCATATTTTCCTTTAATGCACACTTGAATGGATTTATTTGGTTATTGTACTCGTCTATTACATATTGGTCAGAGTGTTGTCATCTCAATTTTGTCTTTAAAATGACGTAAATGCGATAAAACTTGAAAATGAAAGTAGTGCATGTGAGAACCGTTGTGGTGAGTTTGTGTGATATTTATGAAAATGGGGAAGGGCTACGAAAGTACTCATTTATCCTTTGCGATTAAGTCACTATTTAAATCGAACCTAGAAAATGTATGGCACAAAAACAGAACCAAAGGTCGATAGAGGTTGAAAAGAGACCGAAAAAACTTAAAGTCAATCAAAGGTAACATATGACAAAAAGGTGGGCCAATAGGTTTTAATTTCATCACCTCAAAAGAAAAAAAATATTTTTTATGGAGTTTGGATGCAATATAAAACGGTTTTGGACGTCTTGACAAAGCCATGAAAAGCGTTACATAGTTTTAGACGTTATTGGTGTGAAAATCATGTTTAACCTTCATTTGTCGATTTGATTAAGAGGATGTCATCTAAATTCACATTTTTCGACACCTAAGGACGATTTGGAGTTTCATTCGTTAGGAGTACACATATTCATCGTGCACATATGTTATCCGTGATTGCGTTTACTTGACTATCGAATTGCTCAAACCCATTCATTCCATTTCCATGATTTGGTTGTTTTAGTGTAAATTCATGGGGTGTGATTTTTGTAAAATTATTTTTGCATTTTTGTTTGAAAAATTGAAAAATCAAAAATAGTTTTTGGAAGCTTTTGGGTTACTCCTTTGCATGGGTGTAGTTTGATTCCTATTTTCTATGCATATTTGTCTTTACAATTCCATGTTTGTTTTGTTTATTCGTTCCCATGTCTATTTCGGACAAATAAAAACGGGGAGAACGAATTATGTGGGAGTTTTTGCATTATGAGGGAGATTTGATTTTTGATGGATTTATTCTTATATTATTTCAAACTCGATGCATCACGAAGGTATTTGTTTTGTCTCACGTGTGTAAGTACAAAGATTGAAGATCATATGTTTCACACCCTGATGAGCGAAGATTAAAGATTTGAAATTGAATATTTTTTAAAAAAAAACTTTTAGACTTACATGTTTAGTACTTTTTTATTTTTGGGTTCCTGGGAGGGTATTAGATTTGTATAGGCATTTTGATTTGATATTTCGAATGTTTTTAGTTTGTACCAGCATAGACATAGGGGAGATTTGTAAGGACATTATTTTATTGTCGGGTTTACATTTGAGTATGTCGTATACAGCTACAACCGTCGAAGACTTATCAAGTTCAATCATCCGTCAAGATGGATCCTAATATAAATGTTCTACAATAAAGACGCCTTCGTGAGATTTAATTTTCTAAGGTTGTGTTTAAATACCTTATTGGTTCACTTAGAGTGTTCGGATATTTTTATTAAAAAATTTCAAAGTGTTGAAAGGGAGTTTTTTGTCAAAGATTTTTTTCTAAATGTTGAGGCGGAGTTTTTGACTACATCATTTTTTCATTATTTGTGCTCATTCGTTCGAGCGACATGAGGTTCTCGTTCGAGAGACACTTTGATGTCGTGCGAAGCTCGTTCGAGCGACACGTGGCATCATTCGAGCGACACTCCAACTTATGTTTTTTATATAAAGCGTGTTAAACCACTCTATTTTTGTTAAAAAGACCTGACATTTTTTATTCTGCACAAACTGCAAACCAGAAAAATACTTTGTCTTCTTCATTTAAGGGTTTAATCTTTTTTTCTTTCAATTCACAAAACATCCCAATCTTTATGTGAATTGTTTTGGAACCCAAGAAACAATCATGTTGAAGTTTTCTCTTGTAGAGAGGGTAAATCTACGGATGACGACTGCGTGTCAATTGGGAGTGCTCGAGGGTGTTCCTGGATGATTTGGACTACGTGTTTGTGTGGACTACTGCGGTTGTTCCATTATTGACTCTAGATTGCGAGTCTATGTGATTGTTCTAAGGAGTGATCATTGCGGATTTCATTGTAATCATTTTAAGTATTATAGTGATATAAAAAAAAATTCCCGAAAGGGATTTTTCCTGAAATCTATGAGTTAGCAATTTTATATGTGATGGTTTGACACACACACACACACACACACACACACACACGTACTTGCATGTTTAGGGGTTGAATTAATTTGGTTTGAAAATTGACACCGATTAAATAAGTTTAAACTTAGAAATTTGTGAATTTGGTGTAATCAGTATCGCGCACACATTTTTTTTTACACATAGCAATGCAAGGCTACTATTGGCCAATAATGAAAGCAGACTACATTTCCTTCGCCAAGAGGTGTGACAAGTGACAAAGAATTTTTGCTATTCACAATAAACCAGGGGCTTCCCTAACTCTTATTACTTCTCCCTGGCCTTTTTGTAATTGGAAAATAGGCTTGGTTAAACCATTGCCTACCACCAAAGGAAGGTTCAAGTATTTAGTGGTCGCGATAGATTACTTCACAAAATGGGTGGAGATTAAGCCCTTGATCTACATGCCTTATCAAAGATTATATCAGTTGACATGGAAGAAGATCATATGTCACTATGGAATTCCCTACGCTTTCATCACTTATCATAGTAGTCAGTTTGGCAATGAAGAGTTTAAGGAGTATTTCATCCAATCTAAAATTTAAAAACGATATTCGGCACCTGGACATCCACAATGCAATGGTCAAACATAGATCACTAATAAAACTTTGTTCAATGGATTGAAGAAAATATTGGATGACGCTAAGGGGAATTGGATCAATGAGTTGCACAACATTTTTGGGCCTACGGGACTACGCCAAGAATGACAACAAGAGAGACTTCGTACATGCTTGCTTTTGGCAGTGAGGTAGTGGTACCAACTAAAATAGGTATGCCAACTCATAGGGAGCTAAACTTTGATTAACCTAAGAGTGATCTATTAAGATGACTAGATCTAAACATGGTTAAAGAAGTTAGAGAAGATGATGCAATTCTTATGGCTTACTATTAACAAAGGACTATTAAGTTCTACAATCGAAGTGTTAAGCCGACTACCTTAAAATAAGAAGATTTTATACTAAAGAAATAGATTTTAAAAAAAACAATAAGTTGGAGCCTATCTGTCATGGTCCATATAGTATCTCGAAAGTTATCCGATAAGGAATATATCGCCCAGAAATATTAGAAGGCGAAGAGTTTAAAAACTCATTGAATGCCGACCATCTCCAAAAATATTACCAGTAATTTCATTTTTGATTTAACCAGTTATTCAAGTTAATGAAGTTGCATTTTTACTCCATTATACTTCCTTTTTTATGTTTTGTTTTTCGAAGTATGGTGTCATGCCAACTTATAATTAAAGGTTCTATCTAATTTTAATTAAAACTTTATCAACTTCAAGAAAGTTATTTTTAAAAACTTCATAAAAGTTATTATTTAACCTTTTCCAAGTTTAGAAAAGTTATTATTTAAACTTTTCCAACTTCTGAAAAGTTATTCTTTAAAACTTCATGTAAAATTTTGTCATCGACAATTCGAGAACAAGAAGATGGTACAACCACATGTAAGCCTCAAAGTCAAACATAAGAGGTTTTACCCAACTCATTTAAAACATAGGGTTAACTATACATTCCTAATAAACTTAGTCATCACTAAAAACTAATGCTAAAAACTAGTCCAACAAAACTATTTATAGTTTTATCAAAGAATAACATCAATAGAATCTAAGGCATTACAATTAGACTAAATCACGAATCAAGCATTTAATATTTAAGCAGGTTATTTAGTCAATAAGCCAACTAACTAGTGATTATACAGTTTACCTAGTCAAAAATAAGATTAATATCAACCAAATGCTTAAATAAAGAAGACAAAGTATCACAAATAACTCCGTATCATTTCAATGAATATGTATTACAAAGTACATATCAATAAAGTGATGAATACAAACCTATTCTACTGGGCATTTTCCATCAGCCTTACTCATCGTAACAGGAGGTTCATCAAGGGTGCTCAGATGATTGATATATTTAAAATCTCTCCTCTTCGTACGCATGTTGGTGCTCAGCCAATTAAGTAGGTGGTGGTGATGAATATACTCCACTTCTCCTTTAAGGTCGAAATCCCCAATGTATTTTCTGATCAAGCTCTGAGGAATGGCATCAGGAGGAATCCAACTGATGTCTTGAGAAAGGAAGATAAAGATATTACAACATTCCTAAGTCATGCCTTTACCAAAATTCATTACCTTTAGGTATCTCCATCAGAGAAAGCAGGTTCATCCAACCCTATTTATATCCCTCATTCCTGGCCTAATCCATGTGCTTATCCAAGTATGTTAACGATTCATCGTACCCATCTATACAAACATCTTTGTGTCGCTTATGGAAATGGAAACTAAGTCGGTCCACCTTATCTTGAAGTTTTATGATGGCTTTTTTCCTTTTTCTGGAGCATCGCAGCTTGGTCGACCAAAGTTTTCCTAGTTCTCTCTTCATGAATAGTTAGCCGAACAAATATACTTTGCCTAAAAGATTGACCTGACTTTATTATCTTCTTCTATAAAGCCTCCAACTATTCCAATAGCCTAGCAATTCCAGTCTCCAAAAATTGATACCCCCTCATCTGGACCAGTGTTTGTTGATTTTTTCAAACTATCAAGCTCATTCCTCAGAGCATTATTTTCCTTCTCTAGAAGGGCAGCAATTGATTGGGCACTCTCTAGTTCTTCGTTCAAAGCTAATTCCTTCTTGTTTATGGAAGAAGTAATATCTTATATATTTTTATCAAAGCCACATCCTTCATTTGAGACATGATACTTAGCCTCATAAATCATAATGAAGCAGTGCCTTAGAGAGTTTATAGTCTTCTCCCATCTGCTCAATCATTTCGTAATAACTAGCGTTATTCATTATTATTCTATCCAAAAGGCAATAAAGATGAATATAAGACTCCTTCACTTGGTCGAAGGCATCTGGGCTGAGAAACTTTGCTAGATATTCCTCAGTCAATAGGACATGGCTAGACTTAAGAAGATTTCTACACCGCCTTAGCATATCAAATGCAAAAGAAACTATAGATTTCTCCCTGGTAGCAAATTGAGAATTTAAAAGTATAAGTTTATGGTGCCGATCAAGAAAAAACAAAAAACATAAAAAATAATGAAGACAACAAAAAATAAGGAATCAACATCATATGAAGTTGGAAGCAATTGAAGAAAAATATGTCTTTTCATTGATCATTCCATGGTTACAGAGTTGAGTACATAAAAAATGAAGAAGAGGAATCAAAAATACCTAAAAGAAAAGGAAAAAATAAAATAACTAAAAGTATTTAAACCTTCTCCTTGTCCTTACCCTGCTCTTTGGTCTTATATTGATCAGCAGCAGGTAGGTCAGCATGATCAGCAAGCACCATAGTGGACTCCGTAGAACTCTCCTTATCATATTCAAAGTCTTCATCCATATTGGGAGGAGTTACTGGGTTATGTCTTTGAAAAAGTTCAAAGTCTTACTCAGTACCAACCTCTTTCAAGGCCTTCGACCAACCTTCCTTAAAGGACTGCTTCCTGGCGTATTCTATCCGGATGGTTGTAGCAGTAAATGCTTTCTCCTATCCCTTGTTTATAGCTTCCTCTTTATCCTTCTTTCCATTGACCATTAGAGAAGAGTTATCACCGATCAATGAAATTACTTTATTTTCAACAGCCTTTGCTCGACACTTAGCTTCAACAATTATCAATTGACACTCAGCTTCAAAAATTATCAACTTGGCCTGGATCAACTCATTAATGATAATTTTTTCTGCTTCCTCTACTGCTTTTTCTTGGTCCTCAACAGTCTATATTTTTTCATGCTAGGATTGTTTTTCTCTCTCCAATGCTTCACTAGATGCTTGTAAGGATTTTCGCAAAACCTTAATATCCTCCACAACATCATCCAAGGAAGAAGATCTTATTTCGTCATCCTTCTCCATCAACTGATTGAAGTCGGCCCAAAACTACAAGAAAGTGAAAAAGTTATTAGAAGAAAGGAATTTAAAGTTAATGCATACCAACAGAAAGGTTAAGAAATTACCAAGGACAAATTATGAGCAACCCTCTCAATTAATCAGGATCTAGTCAATGGGGTTCTAGCTCGCCCATCTACATGCAACTTTTGAGCTTTTATCAACTCCCTAGATAGCTGAGGATGGATCGCAAATGAAGCATTTTCAATTCTTCCTTGCTCGATAGAAAATTATTTGGTAAGCTAAAAAGTTTTGGCCAACTCAGTAAACTTTTTGGCCTGCTCTTGCTAGTTGGGAAAACCTTTATTCAACCTATTTATTTGAGTCTCTTCAATTCGGGCCTCCTTAATGTTCAAAACTAGAGGTCTCCTCTCAATGGCTTGACTTTTATTATCAACCGGAATGGTTTTCTTGGCAGCAAGAGGAGGGGACTTGGTTAGTAAGTTTGGAATTTTTCTTTTCACCATCTCGGTAGAAGGAGACGTAGGAATGGTGGTAATATCCAAATTTTCAAAAAAGGAATAGGTTCCTCCTTTATTGAACTCGACTCTAGCTGATTCTACAGTCGAAGAAGTGGACACACATTCCTCATCTAAGTTAAAATCAACTCGAGCAATAAATATTTAGATGAGGCAATGCAAATGGTGGCTGAGCAACAAAGGTAGTAATTGAAATCTTGTACTATAATAGTACAGAAGTAGCTCTGGGGTGTTCTTCCCTAACCCTTTGATTGAGACCCCACAAATATTTGAGGTCTAGAAGATTGACTTCTCCTTCCTTGAAGAACTTCCTCCTACTCTCCTCCGTAAGAAAAACATAACAAGAAAGTTAGACAAAAAATCTTTGAACAGATGACAAATAGAAAAAAGTTAATAATAAAGTTATAACCTATGAAACACCCTTCTTGAGGGAACTTGGGACCAGTGTAGGATACCCCCTCAGGAAGGGGGGCATATTGCCAATTCTTTACTATAACACCATAATCCCAATAATATTTATTGGACTCTCACAAATTAACTACTAAAATTATATTGGCTTGCCTAGTCTTCAAATATTAAGTACTATCTCCAATGATTTCCCACTTGTAGCAGAAAATTAACTTGAGGATCCCAATATGAGTCCCATAAATCTCACTCAACCTAATTACTCCATTCACCACCCTCCATGTGTTTGGATCTATTCTAGCAAGAACGACATCAAAATATTGACAAAATTGAAGAAAAGATTCAAGGGAAAGGTAATACCACACTCACTAATAGAAAGAGTAATAATCCCATGACCCTCTACTAAAGAATATAAGTTCACAAGACACTGATAAATTTTTGGACCTACCTAATAAGGAATTTTCCTTCTCTCCCTAAACTCCTCTAGGTAATCATCATCAATAATATAAACCATGATTGAAACAAGGGGAAAATAAATAATATAGGTGAAAGAAATCTTATATAAATCTAAAGATAATATAAATAATTTATAATTGACTATAGATATCAGGCAACAAAGGATCGCGGAAGGAAAGCTGGAAAACGAGAGAAAACACTAACTGCAGGAGATTTGAGGTAAAAAAATGGAGAGAAATTTCTGTCTATTTATAGGTTGCCTCAATAATAGAGATGAAATAATTAAGTGCACGAATGATTGAACTACCAGCGGTTGCACGCTTCTTAAAGCCCCAAAATACTAGCATAACCTTTGGCGGTTCGAAAAAGTTTCAATTATTTGCAAAAATGCCATTATCTACAGTACTAGTAAAAAAATTACAAGCTTGGAAGGTCGTCTTTCGACTAGCACTCAGATCTACACTAAGCAACAATTTGAATAAATACTCCATACTTTCGATCAATCATCAAGCACGTAGCATTGGGGGCTTTTGTTGTATGTAAAAACTACTCCCCTACGTGGACTAATTAATAATATACAATTGTTATCCTATGTGGCCATTCAACTATCTTGATCCACATCAGACGTACCTAGTCGGCTAGAATGCTGACAAACTTAAAGATTGTGAACCATTAAGAATATCAAAAGTTACTCACATGGAAAGGCGACAAGCACAGACTGTCAAGAATCTCATTTATTGTATATAGATGTAAATGCCTGGAGATATAAATGCATTCCATTTCTAGGGTTCTTGACCACTATTAATATATAATATCCCTTAACTCAAGATGAGGACTTAACCAATCTGAAGCATACTATACTGAGATATTGTAAACATCAATAATAATACCAAAAGTGGACGTAGGCTTTTAACAACTGAACCACTTTTAAAATCTTTGGCTCTCATGTGTTTGTATAGATCACTCTTATTATTTATCTGTGATTATAAAAATGGAACCACTCCATTTTTAGGTGTCAACACCGACCCCTGGCATCAAACACCAATAATTGACATGCCGTTTAATGGAAGAAGAACAAGACATGAAACAAGCACAACGATTTGGAAAAGATAAGGAATTCTTACAATAAGAACTTAACTTGGCCTAGAATTCAACTTTAGCAACAGAACTATGTGCAACTCCACATGTATCTCCCGATGACTACGAGCCAAATTTTCCATATCTCAGTGCCACAATGTCGTCATTAGGATCAAGTACTGTAGGCTAAAAGAGGAGGAGGAAGAAGAAGGCTCGCTAGTATCGCAAGTGGGATGAGAACCTTGAGAAGATAAAAGATTCGTATATAAATAAACTCTTAAGGAGCACGTGTGGTTTGTAGTGTAAAAAATGCGGTGAAGGGAAATAAGCATGTTACATTAACCTATTAAAATAATGTCACGGCCATGATAATTTAGGAATTCTAATCTTAATACTCGTGTGTTAGAACTAAAGTCCCTATATTTTGTACTCTCAGTGACCAACTGTACTTCTTAAAAAGTCTATCAATATAACCAATCTTGTTATATATTCTTCCTTAATTTTTTATTTAATACAATAAAATGATAAGAATATGCAATGCCAACATGTTAGCATAAACAACACAGCAATCATAATCAACTCAAACAAATCTTCCCACATATTTCTATAATATAGCTCAGTGTCTTCAAGAAATCGCGATGTTAAATCAAGCACATCAAAATCCATTACATATTCCAGGGATTAAAATGACAGTCGAAACTCGCAGAATGAATGCCTTGAAATAATTTCTTCGCTAACGACCTGTGGCATTTCACAAAAAAATTGAAGGTTCAGAAACGAAGTAATAGTTTAGGCAAACACTAAAAGTATTAAATGGTGTTAGAATAGTGCTCAAACTGAGAGTGGACTCAACAACATATATGTTCAAAAGTGATGTAGACCATTGGTGGCAATCAGTAAAACGTGCCCAAAATGTAGATAATTTGACATAGGCACAGTTTGTGGACATGTTTTTTAAGAAATATTTTTCCAAAACTTTACTTGACTAGTTACTGTAGAATTTCTAGGATTGCAACAATAACATATGAAAGTAACACAATATGAGGCTCAATTTACCGAATTATCTTGCTACGCTCAGGAGTATATAGATAAGGACATTAAAAAGTTCAAACACTTTGATACTGGACTAAAAGACAATATTAAGACCTCTCTTATTCCCTTTCAAATTTGCAAATTTTGGAAAAATGATCGAAGTAGCTAATCTCATTGAAATAAACCCGACCTTAAGTGGAATTTCGAGGAACATTGCTCCATAAATCTTCCAATCAGAAATCTCCTTAATTTCAAACCTAATGAAGGTCTCTCATACATTCTAATTAATCCTCTAAACATTATAACTAAAATTTATTTCTATAAATGTAATCCTCCTCGAAACATTAGACCCCAATGCCCCAAGCTTTATAAACCCAACTTTAATCCATGACCAGCCATGAATGTTGGATAGACAACTTAACCCTAGAGAACTCTACGAAGAACCCAAATTTCACGAGGAAAAGTGGTATATAACCAACCTCTAAGAAATTCTAAAGAGCTGGTAGTAGGTAACCAAACATAAGGTCAAACGTTTTTCTCCACAAACAAAATTTGATAGTCACGATATGATCGATCATAATATTTCTTTTAGTAATCTTTTGTCTCATTTACTGATTGATTTGGGATCTTCGCATCCATTTATTAGTTCCAAATTTATTATCTTAGTTAATCGTACTTCTTTTACCTTAGCATATCCTTTGGCAACAACTACGCTTACTGGTACTATAGCAAAAACACACCAAGTTTGTAAAAATTATGAAATAAAACTTGATGTAGGAACAATCATCATTGATTTAGTAGTATTGGATATAGCAGGACTTTACATCAACATTGGGATAGATGAATTATCAACAAATAATGCCTATATCCATTATTACTCAAGGAAGGTGACCTTTAGAAATTCCCAAACCAGGAAATGTGAATTTCAAGGGCAGTGTTCTGAAATAATTACCATATATTTTCTTAATCTTTTTTAATTCTTAATGACTATAAAGATATATTTCTTGAAGACCTACCCGACATTCCTCCGCCAAGGGAAGTCGAGTTTGTAATTAACCTGTTTTCCAATACTTCTCCTATTTCCACACAACCTTATCGACTACCCCCTCGTAATCACGCGAACTTAGGATTTAGTTAGATGAAATTCTACCCAAAGGATTAATGTGACCAAGTATATCCCCGTGGGGAGTCCGAGTTCTATTTGTGAAAATGAAGATGGATAATTTTGATTATGTGTCGAGTACTATATACTGAACCAAGTTACCAAAAAAATATCTGTTACATAGAATATGAGAGTTATTTGACTAGTTACACGGAGTGAAAATATTTTCAAGGGTTGATATACGATTAGGATATCACCAATTACGAGTAAGAGAAGAAGACGTACCAAAGACGACATTTAGGAATCGTTGTGGACATTTTGAATTCCGAGTAATGTCTTTTGGAATTAATAATGCAGCAAAATATTTTGTGGTCTTAATGCACCAAGTATTTCAACCATTTCTAGATCAGTTCGTAATTGTATTCATAGACGATATCCTAATATATTCAAAAAATGAACAGGATCACGAAACTCATTTACATATAGTACTAGAAACACTTCGATGTAATAGATTATAAGCTAAGATATGTAAGTGACTTTCTTATGAAAGAATTAAAGTTTCTAGGACATGCCATTAGTAAACTTGGAATCCAGGTAGATCCAGCAAAAATTGCAGTTGTTATTGAATGGGCGCAACCCACTACAGTAACCGGATATTATTGAATAACTGGATATTATCGAATATTTGTGGAAGTTTTCTCCACCATCTTATTAACTTTAATGAATCTAACTCAAAAGGATATGAAATTTGAATGGAACCAGGAATGTACCCCAAGAATTTTTTATTTTGATAGAAAGTTTAAATACTATCCCTATACTCACTATACCTTCCAGTAAAGATACTTATGATGTATACACTGATGCTTTTTTACAAGGACTAGGTTAGCTACTCATGCAGTTAGGGAAAGTATTAGAATATGACTCTCAACGGTTAAAAATTCAAGAGTGAAATTACTCAGTCCATGAACTAGAATTAACTGCCATAGTCTTTGCATTAAAGATTTGGTAATGTTATTTCTGTGATGCAAAATTTCAAAAATTTTCATATCACAAGAGTCTCAAATATATATTTACACAAAAAGATCTGAATTTATGCCAACGGCGATGGATCAAATTTTTTAAAAGGTTATAAATTTTGATTGCGATACTATCCTAGCAAAGCAATATTGTAGTATATATTTTATGTCATAAAACTAGTCGAAGATTAGTTGAATTTATGCTTATCATATCGTAACTACTTTGGATGACTATACCGTGTAAAGAAAAAAACCATATTCTTCATAACGTTATAGATTATTTTAATCTTCATAAGCAATTAGTGGAACAACAATGCACAAATGATTTTCTTAATAACCAACGTCGAAAAATCGAAGAAGGGAGAACAAGTAAAAAGTTAATATGTGTACTCTCTAATGGTGCGTTAAAGATTTTTTTTACATGAAGTCCACGACTCCAAATTCATTATACATCCTAGAAATACAAAAATGTATAATGATCTGAAAAGACGTTATTGGTGGACATGAATGAAACAAGGCCTCAAAATGTTTATTGCCGAATGTCTCACTTGTTAACAAGTCAAAATTGAGCACCAACACCCAGGTGGATTATTGCAATGTCTTTCAATTCCTTCTTAGAAATAGGATCATGTTACGATGGATTTTGTTAGTAGACTACCACCTACATCCCAAGGGTATAATTCAATTTGGTGAATCGTAGACTTGTTGACTAAATCGGCCAATCTTCTTAAAATATGTATCGTGGATTCATTCCAAAAACTTAGTACCTGATGTATTTAGGAAGTCGTCAGATTACATAAAGCACCTTTATCCATCATATCAGAATGTGGCCCTCGAATAATGGGTACCAAGTTACATAGAGAACCTTTACAAATAGCCACGAGTACTAAGTTACATATCAGCACTGCATTTCATCACCAAATGGATGGACAATCTGAATTTTTAATTCAGACACTCGAGGATATGTTACATGTATGTGCACTGGATTTGGTAGGAAGCTCGAGCGACCATCTAGCCTTGGTAGAATTTTCCTATAACAATAGTTATCAAGATAGTATCTAAGGCACTCCATATGAAGCACTTTATGGAAGACCGTATTTTTCTCCACTTTGTTGGAAAAAATCAGAGGAAAATCATATTTTTCGCTCTGAAATAATAGAAGAGACTACAGAAAAGATACGTTTAATCATGGAGAAACTACAAGAAGCTCGGAGGCAATAGTAATGTTATGTGAATCATCGTAGGAAAACCTTAGAATTCAAAGAAGGGGATCAAGTTTTCTAAAATTATCACCCAAAAAAGGAATTTTAAGATTTAAAAGAAAAGATAAACTTACACCTCGATACGTGGACCTTTTTCCATCATCGATCATGTTGGACCAGTAACCTATCGATTGATTCTATCCCCAGATTTATCACAAATTCATTATGTATTCAATGTCTCGCAATTGCAAAAGTACGTTCCAGATTTGAACCATGTTATCTCACAATACGAACTTTCGATATATCCCGATCATAATTTTGAAGAAAGGCCTCTTTAAATTTTAGATTATCAAGATCGAATTCTTCGTAGAAAAACCATCACTCTTGTTAATATTCTTTGGCAATACCACAGAGTGGGAAAAGCTACCTGAGAACTTAAGGATGTCATGAAACAACAATATCCTGAACACTTCGAAAGTAAGTTCGAGGATGAATTGTTTTTGGTAGGGAGAATTGTAAGATTCGAAAAACAATACATATCTCAAACACACACACACACACACACACATATATATATATATATATATATAATAATAAGGAGTAGAATAATTTTACTATTCAATAAGTTGACAACTTAATCAGAGGCTATGATTGAAACACCAAAGTAAGAAATCAAGGGTTGTGATTAAAGATTCCTCTTTTATCCCTTTATTATTTGGTTTCTCCCTCTTTTTAACACATAATTTAATTTCCCCCTCTTACGCAAAATTCAAAAGAATGGATAAAATGGCAAAATACACGCTTTGGACCTCTTTTACTCTAACCATAGTACACTCCCCCTCTCTCTATCGATCGATCATGAAGGAACACTTCTCTATCTTCAGCTCTTCAACCCCCAGTTTTACGAATCTTCATCAGGTAATTTCTATTTGGCATTTTTGGTAAAACTGGGTTTTGAAATCCTTTTCATTTTCATCATTCATCAATGGGTTACTGAATATTCTAATAAAGTTTTATGGGTTTACATGTGAATGGGTTTCCTCTATTTACCTTTGCGTTGTTTCATGGGTTTACACTGTTTACATTAGATTTGAGTGGATTTACATTTGAATGAGTTTATTCGGTTTACATTCTGTTACTAAGAAGAATATAACATTATTTGTATTGGTTTACATGTGTGTGGTCTTTTACTAATAAACAGACCATCTGTTATGTGCGATTTGTGTATAGATGTTAGGTTTTGTGTATGGATTCCGGGCATTGTAATACAGGCCTTTGTAATTTCGGTATTTGTAATTTGGGGCTTTATAATTTATGTTTTTAGATCTAATTGTTTTTTGTGTTTGGTTGTGTAAGGACACAAATTTCCAATTGAGTCCATATATAGTTTTGGCTCAATTCCGGACAAAAATATTTATTCATAGGATAGTATTTAATTGTAATATTCTTAAGCTTATGAAGTGTTTTTTGAAGACGTAGCGGCAAAGAGTATAAAGCCTCATCAAATATGCCGGTTTACGTGCCTTGTTTCTATGTCATCAATTATGGTTCCATGCTCCCAAGGTATGAATGCAATATTATTTATATAGGAGCTAGGAACAAGTTTATTGGGTGTTAGGTTTTATAAAAACTGCATTTTGTTTTAAGAAAGAATTAATTAAAAATTTAAATGAATTCGAACGAGATTGTCGTTCGAACAAAAATGTCGTTCGAACGAACCTGCCAACGAGTTCCCATATTAGGCCACTGGAATGTCATTCGATATGTCGTTCGAACGAACCTTCTGTTCCAACGAGATATCCAACGAGATTCTAACGAGTTCAATCTGGAACATCGTTAGAAGTCTCGTTCGAACGAGATGCCAGGCGAGAACAGTTTTTGGCAATTTTGCACCCACTTCCCCACTTGGTTTTTAACCCACTTTTTCAGTCTTTAATAGGTGCGGGAATAACATTTTCCAATCTAACTTTTCCTAACTATTTTCATCTCTTAGAGAGAGTTTGAGAGCAAATTATTTTAAGGAAAATGTTCATATTTTGAGTGAAATTTTTAGAGAAAAATATCCATCACTCTAGTGTTCACACCCAAATAAGTTTATTCCAAGTTCTCATATACATATCAATTGCTTGGAGTTTTGCACCGGTTTTCTCTTCCGAATTCAAGAAGAGAAGTTTCGGGTTTTGCTTCTACCTCCCACGAAGAAAGAAGAAGTGTTTCTCATGTTGATTTACCCACACGGAAAAAGGCTCCATGTTTGGGTGACGGTGACCATATAAAGTCTTATCGGTGGATTACGAGACCGCAGTGGTGTTCCAGGGTTATCTGCTAGGAAGAGGTGTCTACAAGAAGAAGCGTCGAGGCTTGAGAGGGATCGAGTCGTGCGTTGTAAGTCTATTTGTCTTGTACTTGTAATTCCGTATCTAGTGGATTTGTGGCTAGGGTCGTCCGAGGTTGTTTCCCGTCTTGGGTTTTTCCTCGTACATCATGGCGTAGTGTGATTGGTTTATTTTATCTTGCATAAATAATTTAGAACGCATGCTTAGGATAATTCAAGATGAAATTTGGTTTAAATTATCACTCTCAATTTAATTTAGGACTTATATTAAATATTGGGTAATGTTTATTTAATTCAAGTCATTTGCTAAAATTTGGTTTCGCTTAATTTTCTAAGATTGATAAACATGACTTAGGCAAATTCTAGGACTTGGATTAATTAATTGGTTTAAGTGAATATATAAATTGTTTAATTTTACGTCACTTGGTTTATTTTAATTTCGTGTTTTAAGAAATTAAAATTTGTTGTTTGTCAAGTTGAACCACCACCTTTACGCTTCCGCATCGATTTACATAACAAGGAAATTATATTTTCATTGAGATAATTAAAACCCGGGGATTAAACATCATTTTCAAATTTGTATCAGAGCTAAAAATGATAAATTATTTCGTTAAAGATCCTTAAATAATTTTTGGCTAAAATGGATTTTTCCCCATTTTCAAAATTTCCTATTTTTGATGGTTCAAACTACGCGTATTGGAAAGCGCGTATGAGATCGGCACTAAAATCTATCGACGAGAGAGTTTGGATGTCTGTAGTTAACGGGTGGTCTCCACCAACTTATTTAGTTGAAAATAAACGTGTTCCCAAACCCGCCGATAGATGGACTGATAATGAGTTTAAACTTGCCAATTTCAATTCCCGGGGTTTAAATGCCTTATTTAGCGCTGTCACACCGGATGAATTCCGACGTATTATGAAGTGGGAAACCGCTAAAGAAGCTTGGGATATTTTACAATTAACTCATGAAGGAACTAGTGTCGTTAAAGCTTCAAAACTCCAAAACCTCACCACTCAATTTGAAACTATCAAAATGAATGAAAAAGAAACGTTTGATGAATTTTATGCTAGACTTTCTGATATTGTTAATTCATCTTTTAACTTGGGAGAGAAAATACCTGACGACCTTGTTGTAAAGAAAATTTTAAGGTCCCTACCCGATAGATTTATTCCAAAAGTGAGCGTATTGAATTCTTTACCCACTTTAGCCTCTACGAAATTAGAAGAGCTTGTAGGTGCTTTACAAACCTATGAACTGGATATGTTTCCCTCTAAAACTGAAAAGAGAATCGAAAAGGGTGTTGCTTTAAAAGCCCAAAAAGAGGTCAAACAAGTAGTAGAGAGCGATATTGATAGTGACTCGGAAGACATGGCTTTGTTTGCACGTAAATTTAGAAAATTTCTTAAAATTAACAAAGATGAATTTAAAAATGATTTTAAGAAATTTGAATCTTCTAAGCATGACAAAGGCGAGAAGTTTTCTAAAGCCGAGAAGATTCCTAAAGCCAAGAAGATCCCTAAACCTAGTAATGAAAATTTAGATGGGGACGAGTCTAATAAGTGTTTTGGTTGTGAAGGTTTTGGCCATAGGGATTATGAGTGGCCCACTAAACTAAGGATAGAGGGTAAGTGACCCATTTCATATAATGCGACCCTTAGTGATAGTGATAAGGAAGAGAAGCCCGATTCCCCCACTAAGAAAAAATTTCTGGCTTTTATGGCTAGTCATGTGAGTGATAGTGAGAACTCATCGATTGATCAAACTTTAACACATGACACTTCCAAGGTCATTATTTATGATTCTCTTGTTTTTGATGATAGTGAGAGTGGAGAAGAAAGAGAGTGAAAATGAAGAAGAGGTTAATGTGAGTGAACTTCAAAATGCTTTTCAAGAACTTTATAAATAAGCTATTAAATTAAAAAGAGCTAATTTGAAGCTAGAAGCTAGTTTAAGAGAGAGTGTCAAGGTCGTTGATGACAATGATTTAATAGAAGACCTTAGGACACATGTGAAGACTCTTCAAGAGAAGCTTGAATATGTAGAAGGCGAGAGAGATAGCCTTAGAGGTTTAATGGAATCCTTGAAAAAGGAGCTTCTTTCTTTTGAAGAGTGGAATGTTTTATTAGAGTCTAACATTTTAGAATTGCAAGATAAATTAGAAGACTCTAGTAATGTCAAATTTGATTTGGAGTGTCGTTCGGAAAAACTAGATAAAATCTTAGGAACGGTCCAAATTAAAAACGACACTTGTGGTTTAGGCTTCAATAATTGTAATGAATCTACTCATAAAGCCAAGACCAATGTTTTAGGAGAATCTACTAGGAATGCATTTAAAGATCACTCCTTAGGTACATCTTTTCGACATGTTTTTGCTTGTACACATTGTGGTCGAATAGGTCATCTTCGGAAATTTTGTTTTGATCTTAAACGAATTCCTAGAAAATCCCATAGTAAAGTAACCACGGTAGTTAACGTTCCAACACCCCAAGATAGTCATTCTTCATTAATTTGGGTTAGGAAATCCGACTTTGTTGCCTTGCAAAATAGGGTTTTTGATTCTCATTTACTTTCACATGCTTCCTCCCTTGCTAAATCTAAAGGATGAATGTGTGAGTATTTGCATACTTTAGCATTTGTACTTCATGCTATATTCACATGCTAAATGTATGCTTGTTTAGTCATTTTCTAGTCATTGCCTCATTTCATATCATATGCTTGAAATTATGACTTTTTTATCTTTCTGTATTATATTTCTTTTGTTTGAATTACCTGAATAATATAAAAAGATTTTTGTTTATCATTTGTGTTTTATCTGTTTCATTTGAGATTAATGAAAAATACAAATGATTTTTGTTTGTCCTTTTGAGTAACTATTTATTTTTTATTAAAAATGTTAAAAACTCAAAAATATCTTATTTTGTGTTATTTTTGTTTGACACACTTTATGTGGCATATATTTGTGTTTGAATCCCATCTTTTACGCTCCCACGTGGCTAGAACTTTTGGTTTAGATTTTCAATCCTTAAAATGTTCTTTACCATATTTTTTTTGGAGTAGCTAGATTTTGTATTGATCAAATGGATTCTATTTTTATATGCCTCTATTCACACATGCACGAGCTCTTTTGAAACCTTAATGTCACATGTTATATTTGAGATTTTTGAGGTATTCTCCTACCAATCTAGTCATCTACATATCTATGACCTAGGAGGACTAGTGCATGTCAAAATCCGTTGCACGTGAGCTTTGTGAGATAAAAAATTATATATCTAAATGTGCACGGGGAAGGGCTCCGAAAGGATGACTTAAATCCTTTGCGATAGTAAGCCACCGTTTATTGGATCTAAAAGAAATACGTGATCCAAAGGCCTAAAAATAGAATATTTGGCATTAAAAAGAAAACAATTTCCAAGGCCTATGTTTTTTGATATATTCATTCAAAAGCAAAAGAATATATATGCTTATTGAGGGAGAATTGGATGGTATATCAACGGTTTGCACAATGTCCGTTTATCCTAGTTGTCTTTAATGTCATGACTCTATTTGGTTTGTAGAATCATCATCATGCTAGGCTTGTATGCATTGTGTATGTTTGTTGATTGAGTTCAATCTTCATATTGTCACATGAGGTTATATTTAAATGTGATAAAGTTTGCAATCAAATGAGAACTCCGTGAATGTTTATTAACTGTTTGGGTCTAAATTTAATTGTTACTAGTTCACACCCCAACACTTCCGTTTTCATATGACACATTTTTTCCATACGAGTGTGCAAACTTATTGTATTTTGTGTTATATGTGTGTTTATATCTATATATATATATGCAAGTGCGTCATTGGTGTATTTCTAGTTTATACATATATGATATTTGTTTGTCTTTGACTTGCTTTTTATTTCCCATATGCTTTCATATCTTATCACTTTAAGCTTCAACATGCTGTTTATTAGTTCTATATCCTTTGCCTATTCCTGAACAAAAAGGGGGAGAATAATGATAGGGGGAGAAATTGTATCTAATCCTATTATTATCGTATCTTAGTTTGGGGGAGATTTATCTTAGAGGGAGACGTCTTTCTAAGTTGGTCATGTGTTTGATAAAGGGGAGAATTAATTTAGGGGGAGTAATTAAGTAATTGTATTTAATATTTTGATATTCCCTATGCATTTGATGAGTTTGCTTAAGTGTGCAGGAATTCTTCTAAAGCGGCATCTTTAAATGGCAAAGCGTTTGATCCTTGGGTTGAGTCAAGTTTTGGGTGGGTTATGTTTTGAGTCTAGTAGAGCTTGACGGCCCTTTAGGATTTTTGTTTGGTTTTTGTCCCGGAATAGCCAAAGGGGGAGATTTGTAAGGACACAAATTTTCAATTGAGTCCATATATAGTTTTGGCTGAATTCCGGACAAAAACATTTATTCATAGGATAGTATTTAATTGTAATATTCTCAAGCCTATGAAGTGTTTGTTGAAGACGTAGCGGCAAAGAGTATAAAGCCTCAGCAACTATGCCGGTTTGCGTGCCTCATTTCTACGTCATCAATTATGGTTCCATGCTCCCAAGGTATGAATGAAATATTATTTATATAGGAGCTTGGAACAAGTTTATTGGGTGTTAGGTTTTATAAAAACTGCATTTTGTTTTAAGAAAAAATTAATTAAAACTTTAAATAAATTCGAGCGAGATTGTCGTTCGAACGAAATTTTTGTTCGAACGAACCTGTCAACGAGTTCCCGTATTAGGCCACTGGAATGTCGTTCGCTATGTCGTTCGAACGAACCTTCTATTCGAACGAGATATCCAACGAGATTCTAACGAGTTCAATCTGGAACGTCGTTAGAAGTCTCGTTCGAACGAGATTTCGTTCGAACGAAATGTCGTTCGATCGAGATGCCAGGCGGGAACAGTATTTGGCAGTTTTTTGGCAGTTTTGCACCCACTTCCCCACTTAGTTTTTAACCAACTTTTTCAGTCTTTAATAGGTGCGGGAAGAACATTTTCCAATCTAACTTTTCCTAACTATTTTCATCTCTTAGAGAGAGTTCGAGAGCAAATTGTTTTAAGGAAAATCTTCATGTTTTGAGTGAAATTTTTAGACAAAAATATTCATCACTCTAGTGTTCACACCCAAATAAGTTTATTCCAAGTTCTCATATACATATCAATTGCTTGGAGTTTGGCACCGGTTTTCTCTACTGAATTCAAGAAGATAAGTTTCGGGTTTTGCTTCTACCTCCCACGAAGAAAGAAGAAGTGTTTCTCATGTTGATTTACCCACACGGAGAAAGGCTCCATGTTTGGGTGACGGTGACCATATAAAGTCCTATCGGTAGATTTCGAGACCGCGGTGGTGTTCCAAGGTTATCCGCAAGGAAGAGGTGTCTACAAGAAGAAGTGTCGAGGCTTGAGAGGGATCGAGTCGTGCGTTGTAAGTCTATCTGTCTTCTACTTGTAATTCCGTATCTAGTGGATTTGTGGCTAGGGCCGTCCTAGGTTGTTTCCCGTCTTGGGTTTTTCCTCGCACATCGCGGCGTAATGTGATTGGTTTATTTTATCTTGCATAAATAATTTAGAACGCATGCTTAGGATAATTCAAGATAAAATTTGGTTTAAATTATCACACTCAATTTAATTTAGGACTTATATTAAATATTGGGTAATGTTTATTTAATTCAAGTCATTTGCTAAAATTTGGTTTCGCGTAATTTTCAATGATTGATAAATATGACTTAGGCAAATTCTAGGACTTGGATTAATTAATTGGTTTAAGTGAATATATTAATTGTTTAATTTTACGTCACTTGGTTTATTTTAATTTCGTGTTTTAAGAAATTAAAATTTGTTGTTTGTAAAGTTGAACCACCACCTTTACGCTTCCGCATCGATTTACATAACAAGGAAATTATATTTTAATTGAGATAATTAAAACCCGAGGATTAAACATCCTTTTCAGGTTGTATATTTATAGATTTTATTATTTTATATATTTTAGGTATACTCCTTTTCATTTGTATCGCGTATCTATTTATAGATTTTAGGAAATTTTAGGTATATTTTATTGTGTTTTGATTTGATAGATTTTAGGGATTTTTTTTTAATGAAATGAAATAATATTTTTTGTTATAATTTTATATATTGATAGTGTAGGGAAATAAATCAAGTTTGAGATATAAATATGGTGAAGAGTAACGTTGATGTAAAGGACATTTGTGAAGGGCATTATGTGCATCTATCATTGAAGAAACGGTGAGGCCGTTTATACACATGTACCATATAGTTGTGAAGGGCATTATATGCATCCATCATTGAAGAAACGGTGAAGTTGTTTATACATGTGTAGGTAGACAGTTGTGAAGGGCATTATGTGCATCTATCATTGAAGAAATGGTGAAGTCGTTTATACACGTGTAGGTACTGAGTACGTGATGGTTTTCTACATCCTCTTATGTACAGTATGAGTATGCTCCAAATTAGTCCATGTCATTAAGATTAATACTAGGTTATGTTTCTCTTTGCTGAATTCTTTGATTATATCTTGGTTGTTGAATAGATCCCAATATTAGTTTATGAAGTTTTTTTAAATTCTTTACCTACTAACATTTTTTGGGAACTTTGGAAGACTATGAACAAGTATTTTCACGAGGGCATAAAATTCCACCATTGTCCTATCATAGGGAATGTTATTACTATTAAACCTATTCAAAATTTATCTTACTATATAAAAATTAAAAATAGTCTAAACTTCCTTGAATCTCACAGCCTAAACATCGTTTAAAATTTGTTCATTGGATCAAGCCTAAGTATCTTGTACATCTGTGGAACAGTTCTCTGGAATAACTATCTTTTATCATTATGATTCTAAATTTCTTCTGTAGTGATGCATATATAATTTTACTGAAATGAATAGGCTTCCATTTTCCATTCATTGCATTGTAATTGTTATTTAGTAGCTTTGCAATTTGCAATTAGCATAATTGGCTGCCATTTTCCATTCATTGATTAAATGAATAATCTATCATTTGCATCGTATAGTTTTTTTAAGTCTTTTTTTTAATTGTATTGTTACTGAAGTTGACACAAACGTAATTTTGTTTATATTATGCTAGAGTAGTTACATTTCCATTTTGAAGTTTTGTTTTACAGACTATTTGGATGCCGAGCCGATTTTCATTCACCCTGGACGTCAAATTGGTGTCAGAGTTAAACCTCACCACTCTTTCAAAATCTGGACTAACATCAGACTCTAAAGTTAAGGTTGTTACCTACACTATGCCATAAGTCTAATTTAGTTTTGAATGCTGAGTTTAATTATGCATACGTGTACTTTTTACCTACACTATGCCATAACTCTAATGTAGGTTTGAATTCTCAGTTTAATTATGCGTACGTGTGCTTTTGAAATGTAGTTTTTAATTCTCAGTTTATGGTTGTTATAGTAATGGACAACAAAAGGAGGAACACGTTCTATTTTAGAAGTTTTAGAAGTTTAAAAGTCATTTGATAATAATGACCTTACCTCTTTTGATCAATAACTGTTTTGAGTTAATGAAATGAGGAACAAGTTCAACCAACTCTACCATTGTTGAATTTTAGTTTGCTTAGTATCGATCTCATTCGGAGGATACAACCAAGACAAATAAAAAAAGTTCAAAGAAGAGGAAACGATTTACTTCTAATGAAAATGAAAACACTCAAAACAAACAAGCTTACATGAGTCATAACTTTGAAAGAATATGACCTGACCTCGAGTGTAAAAATTATATGCTGATATAATTCTTGGTTCATTAGCAAATCAATATGTAGTGGAAACCTATGGCCTGTATTACTTTTTCTCTTAAAGTGTTACTTTTTTCATATATAATTCTTGGTTCAATCTGTTATAATTCTTTGCCAGATATAATTCTTTGTCAAATATATGTATTGATAACTGATATAATTCTTGGTTTAATCTATTATTGATTCTTTTTTTGTTCGGGGGTTTGGAAAGTAGGCTGTTCTGATATGTGGACAGTAGACTTTTCTGATATGCATACGGGCCTTTACGACCTTTGATGTCTATCTCACTGGGTGGTGTGGCATTTTTGTATGAAGAAATTTAGACCAAATGAAGAAAAGAGGGTGAAGATAAAGCAGGTATTAATGTAATTCATTTAAACAGGAAGCTTACCATGCACATAGTAAGAACAACTCACTTGATGCACTATAATGTTATTATAATAGAGTAGTTTTTAAATTTAGACACCTATTTTATTCCTATAACCCATGTCTCAAAGTTTAATTAAGATAATTTTCACATCCATTTAAATATTGGGACAAAGGTCTGTTGTTTTTCTTTAATTTCCTTAAAATTTCATACTTTGGTTTGGGGAAAGAAATTTTTACCATTTTGTGATTACGTATTGTAGAAATTTTCATCGCTTTGCGGTATACATTTTGGGTTCCTTTCAAAATGTAACATGAACGTATACACTGTTAGTTTAAGATGCAGGTGCCCTGTTTAAAGTATGCAGGTTCCCTGCTTTCTATTACTTGGCATTTCTCATAACCTAGTATTAATCTTAATGACATGAACGTATACACTGTTATGTTGCTTGCTTTAAACAGCGTGCGCTATGTATAAAGTAGCAACAACGCCCCTCGTGAAACATAAACTGTTAAGCCAAGAACTGTCTCCCTCGGAAAACATTCGCAGCAGTAGAAACAAGCCAACAACTCCCTCAGACTTGGTTTGTTGGGTGATTTTAGCGTCTTCTCCTTTTCAATTCAAATATCTATGTTTATATCCATGTCAGTTATCGATGGTTATCTAAACTAACAGATTCAGTATAATAGGTATATATTAATACTAACAGTTTTATTGTGCTTGTCGCATATGTTTTTTTTTCAAATTCTCACATCTGAAAGTTATTATGGTGGAAGTCCAATATGTCAAAAAAGGAGATATATATTAAATGGCACTTATGGTTGCTCTCGAATATATATACATATTATGTGTTTATTATGAAATTTGAATTCCTATATAGTTGTACCGTGACACCAAACAAAATTAGAAACATGTTGAGGATCTCTGTTTGGTATGCATATGTCCCACGTTATTAATGTCAGTCATCTATTTTGTTAATCCTTGAATAATTGTTTAGCAGACTGAGAAAAATATTGATCATTGAACAACAATATTGAGCTTGAACTAATTTTGAGTTTTGAGTTGATGGGACAATTGGTGTGTCTTGGCGCTGTGATCTTGAATGAATACCTTGCCAAAAACTCTTAGATGCTTCAAGGATACTACTGACCGTAATGAGAAAGTTATCATCTTGAGGAAAAATATAGAGCTTCATAGATGTTTATTTCTTTTTGCCATCACTCAACCTTTAAGATCAACACCACTTTGGTACAAACAAACATAGATTGGAGTAAATTTTTTTTTTTTTTGTATTTATTTATGTCTAACCCCCTTTTCTGTTTGTTGATTGGTAGAATGCGAGGAACTATTCTTTTACTGTGAGTATAAAGGCAAGCTGCTCTTCACAACGGTATAATTATCAGAAGCAGATAATTGTATCAAGATAATTGTATCAGGATATCTCTCGGGAATCTCAGGAAGAGTTACATTTATCAGAAGAAGATTAAAGCTATTGTTCGAAATCTTAGATCTGATAATGGGCCCAAATACATTTCGGATGAGTTCCATTATCAACTCAACCAGCAAGGCATCTTACAACAACTTACTGGTCCATATATTATTGGATAGAATGGTTTGGCAAAATGTGAGCCCCGTTATGTCATGGATGTTCTATGTTTCTTATACAAAGTAAAGGTGCTTAAACAATTTTGGCATATGGCAGTTTTCACTACAACCAATCTGACCAATCGTAGTCCTAGTTGGGTTTTAAATTGCGTAATTAGGTTTGGATGTTCGGGTGTTACATTTGGTGTTTACTCACTGTTATCTCCCTCTCTGGGTGTTCTCTGTCCCAATTTCTTTTATTATTTGTTCTTCATATATGTAATTTTGTAAATAATTAATGCTTGATTTTTCTTATTTTTGCAGTAGTCATTATAATGGAGTTCCATTTGATTCGTAGTGGTAATTTCGCCCCCTTTTTAATTCACTCACTTGATAATTTTATATTTCTCTTGGTTACATGACATCATTTCATGTCTAAAATTGTCTACCCTAACATCAATTCACTCACTTGGTTTTTTCCCTTTTTCAAATTGGTATCTCAATAAATGGCAATGTACATTGATGATTGGTATCTCAACAAATGATGATTGATATCACTCTATTTCTTTTATTGCCTTTTGCTTTTTACAATCAGGTAAAGCTACTCTCTAATCGGTTTTATCAACAACCCAATTTACTTTGTCTCCTTATTTTCCACTGTTCTCATTATATATCCATTTCTTCACGTTGATGAATATATAAATCAACCTTAACACTACTCAATATAGATTTAAAGAAGTATCTCTGCTATTATCAACTAAGCAGCTATACTGTTCAGAAGTAGCATTGCTTTGGCTTCAATTTTGATAGTTTATGGGTTATCGCATACATGTTTGGCAGAAATTAACATAGGAAGTTTTCCAAAAGTTTTTTTTTGTAACTGCCTCTTATGCTTACCAGTATGAGGGAGCAATGAAGGAAGACCTAAGGGGTCCAACAGTGGGCAAATTTGCCCTTTCATTTTATGGAAAATATGACTTAAGAATGCATTGTACTCTCTGTAAAATCCCTATATTGGTTCACTACCATAAATAAGGCATTAATAGTATTTATACTGATAATACGATTTCTTATTTTTGCAGCATTATGAAAGTTAAAAACGATAGTTCCCCTTCAAATTCGGTATATTGCGTACTCCTCTTTGAATTTGATGTTTTTTATTATGCTATTATACATAACCTCTACTAATCGTTTTGAAACATAATTTCCCCTAAACTCTTTGTTCATTTACACCGAAAATATATCAAATCTGAAACTATCTGTTGATCCTGGTGTTAGATTTAATTTCTTTTTTTCAAGTTACATCTTTGTAGGAATGTGTGTGGTCATCTGTATGTTTTGATATATATACATGTATGTTTTGATATATATACATGTACGTCATTATTTATTTTCTATCAATGTGCTTCATATCATATCATAAATTTGTAGGTATTTATGCAGGTCTGTTGCATAGAAATAATGCATATCGTATTTGATTATGGTTGTTGATTGCTAAATACTATACACATATGTACAGTTAATGTCATATTCACATGTCTGTATGCATTTCCGAGAAGGTCTGATGTATCCATATAGACTATATTCCATTTATTTATTGATTTATAAAGTATATAGTTCTCTTTATTTGAACACTTTGTTTTATACACATTCCAACCATCCCCGGTATAACACGAAAACTCATCCATGGAAGAAACTTTGGTGGCAGTCCCCCATTTTTTTATTGGGTAATTGGATTGTTTGGTTATTTTTTCTTACATTTTCCATAATTTTGTTTTTTTTTCTTCAAGGGGGTCATAGTTTTCTCCTAAGAAAAACGTTAGTCGCATTCACCCATTACCTAATATCTTTGCTCTTTAAAGTAGTGCTTATGACATGTTTCGTGGCATTAATATGCAAAAGATGGAAGAACTTTATAATGATGTTGGGCTCTTTCCCATGGTTTGTTTATATTTATTATTGCACATCTATTGTGTTCTTAATTTAAATTGCCAGTCACCACTCGATGAATGATGGGCGTGATGACAAATTACATGGTGTTAACTACATAGTGTGTGTGTAGGATGCCTAGGAATGGTGTACGGAAGTTCCATACTTTTGTTTTTGCTTCCTTACTTTTAAAAATGCATTCCTTACTTTTGCTTCACCAGATTTTTAAATTTTGGATTCAAAATATATATAAATTTTACATTATGAATATTATGGAATGAACAGGATGAATGGAGGTTCGTGCTCAGATGCTAGCAGATTAAGTTACAGTTTGAGAGATGGATGGAGGTACGTGCTCAGATGTTCAGGTACTACACCAAAAACATAAAGTGCTTCTTCGATGCCTAGCTTTATTAAGTCAACAATTTGCAAATTAATGTGTAGTAATTGTTCTCCAATTGAGATTGAATATATTGGATAATGATAAATGTGTTGTGTATCTGTAGGTGTATCCAAGGTCATGGCTGCAGTTTACATGCCTTTGGACAATGTGGGAATGCGGAACATAAGATTTGATAGCTCAAACCCTTTGTATGGTACATGCTAGGATTATGACAACCAATTAATGAATGTTTGCCGTAACATCCACCTGCCAAAATCTTAGTCCGAGTTTGATATCAAATTTAAGTTGTACTTTTAATAAATTTTTGACTGAAATCGTAACATCAGTTGTACTTCTCACCATCAGTGGTGTTCTCGCATCGCCATCCAATGTAGAAGGCATAATACTTTTAGGAAGTTTTATTAACAATATTTTTGCTGAGATTAGGTAGCCCTTCAACCAACATGCTAAAAAGCATACACAACTAAACACTTAACCATATAATTAATTTAAACCGTACATGGAGAATTGCATTTTTAAATTATCCATGCTTTAACCATGTGATTGTACTGCGAGTTCTCAATTATTTGCTATAATCTATATTCATATTTAACTTGAAGTACATAATGATCCCATATAATGCTCTTATTTGATATTATGACAGGTCTTAGTAATTGGTCAGTTGCCTCGCGGATCAAACAATTGGAGTTGTATTTAAGATCTAGAAAATTTCTTGGGAATCCTCAATATATTTCCATATCGAGAATCTCAACAGACGGAAGGATTTGATTTTTTAATTGATATTCAATATTGCTCGACTTGATTCTACTTACATATTCAAGATTTCCCGGGCTACAATTATGATACTATTTTCAATTCTTATAGCCCTAAAGTTTTGAATTGTTGGATTAGATTTAAGTCTCTAATACTACAGTGCTTGAATTATGATACATGAATTGTTTACTTGGGTCCCTTAATTAGTTTAGGATTTATTATATCAGCAATTGTACCTTTGTAAAGTATTGATGTTGATGTTGGTGTTCATAGCTGTGACACATCATGTTCTTGATGTTGATTGAATCCTAATAAGATTTCTAAACTTGGTCAGTTCCATATTAATAATTTTCTATAGTGGATTATTTATTATTTGTTAAGTAGGGTAGATAGTCCTAGAAATAAATAATATTAAGGCCGATTTTTAAAAAAAATTACACTATTTTGTTTGGGAACAAAATTTTTGTCGTTTTTTAATAATGTACTTTTGAAAAATTTTGTCGTGACACAATTATATACTTTGGAAATTTTCGTCGTGCCTTCAGGCACGGGCATTCCGCTAGTATATATATATATATATTAGATACCCTTACCTATGCATAACATTCTCGAAATTAAAAACTTTGAATATTAACTATGTGAGCCTTAGGAAAAATCAAATTAAGGAATTATCCTAAAGTTTTAAATATTACAAAATCTCCCCTAAAGTTCTGATTTAGCTTTTAAACTTTCTAAATGAAGCCCCCAAATTTTTCAATACTTCAATTTGAAACTATTCTAATCTACAAACCAGCCCTTGAAAATACTTTATATTGTTTTGAAAATTGCATAAAAAACACTGAAGTTTGAAAATGTATAGAAAATAAACTAAAAACTAATCCAAAACCTTACAAGGACGAAAACTTAATATCCTTCCCTAATCCTCAACAACCAAGGTTATGAGAATGCCACAGAAGCTTCCATTAGATTCAATGGAAACAAGGAAACACATGCATTCACATGTATCACAAATCATCTCCCCAAAAAACATCTCCAATTCTAGCTGAAACTCACCTCTTTATTGACCAATTAACTCTCCTTAAATTATCCTATAAAAGGCATAACCAAACACAGAGAAAGGCGTTAGTTCAGCATGGTAAAAAATAACTCAAAATTTTGGCATTTTTGGGTATCCTCTTATTTTATGCATAAAGCTTAGTTTTATCAATTCAACTCAGTTCATCCATATTTTTGAATCAATTCATGCTTTTACATGTAATAGTTAAGGTATAAATACATAGCTAATGGTCAATTTTCAGAAACCACCATGAAAGCTTGAGCTTTGATGGTGAATTTTGAATTCATGACCTTGAACCAGTTTCAAGGTGGGAATAATTATCCTTGGACCTTCATGAACTCCACCATAATGTTAAATTTGATTATAGTATACCTTCATATATCAAGATCAAGGTTTTATATTTCGACAGATAAAATTCTCCTTGTGTACTATGAATTAGAACCTCAAACCAAAACAATTTTACTCCCAATTCACACAGAAATAAAAGCATGATTCTATCATAGCTTCAACTTCACTATAAATCCATGAATATAAGACATATTTTTTGCAATTTTAAAGTCCATGGAGATGAGGCTACAGTCCACTTCAATCCATAAAAGTAATAATTTTGGATTCTTTGTGAAAAAAAGAAATATTGTATTTTGAATCAATTCAAATGATATTCTATATTGGATTTTTACCATAAAACCAAAATTGTCACAGTTGAAGATGAAGTGTTCAACACGTGTGTGGGTAAGGTCAAAGTTAGCGTGTGGTATATTTGACTTAGCGCGCGAGAGTTCGTGTCTAATTAGAAATTTTTGAAATTTTTGTTTTATTTTTTTGTCAAAATGGAATATTACAACACCTAGTTTGGTCAACCAGAAAGAAAATTTGAAGTATCAACCAAACTTTTATTTAAAACTTTAAATTATTTTTGCACGTAAACCCTTGAAGTTTTTTAACTACTGAATTTTTAGCCCAAACTTTACCTACTAAGTTTTCACACAATTACGAACAAAAAATCTATTACCACTAAACTTGGAAATCTAAGTAGCTATAAGAATTAAATCCTAAATTTTATTTACATATTAAAACCATAAATGTTATGTTATATGAAATTTCAAGTATACACACCTTAAACATTTTAAAACCCGACCCTACTTAGATACTTTTCACTTTTCAGACTTTCTTGGACTCCCTCCTTAAATCGAACCAAACAGACTTATTTTTTGAGAATTTCTAAACACAAGTAGGTGATTTCTTATTCATTATTATTTTCATGCAATACTTTTGATTATGCCTATTGTTGATATAACTATGAGATAATCCTAGTTTATCTCATGAACTCATTTTAGTAGTTCAAATATTTATGTACAATTGATTCTTATTTTAAAAACCTATATTGATTTAATGCAATGATATCATTTACTATGATCCATTTTGAACCTATTCTATTATAGTATACATTATGACCAGGAAATAATCTATCATTATACCGTTGATTGTATTATGTACCCTATAGGACTCAGATTATTGAGAGCTTAGTTATTGGAATATGGAATGTCTATTATTGACTTAGCACAGTTACTTTATCTCCATTTATCTGGATTGATTATCTCCAATTATTTGGATTAATTTTTTGTATGTATGACTATTGCCTTAAAGCCCAAAACGGATAATTATAAATTATTTGTTTAGAAAACATCCATAGCCCTTAACATGTTCTAGCCCTAATATTTTTAGCCTAGTTATTTATACCATATGAAATGTCTGTGATTGAATTAGCAAGGTTACTTTTTTTGTATTTATCGGGATTGATTATCTCCAGTTATTTGGATTGATTTGTTGTTTGTATGACTATTGCTCTAAAGCCTCTAAATAGATAATTATAAGTTATTTTTTTAGAAAACATACATAGCCCTTGACATGTTCTAGCCCTAATATTTTTAATTGTAGCAATATCATCATATATAATTGTGCTTATCTCTCTCCCACTATTAAATCTCATATATTATGATACCTCTGATATTACTAAAATTTGATTTTAGTCTACAAACTGTATACAATGAGAATTATCTACTAGGAAATTTTGCTTATTCTTTCAAAATTCCAGATGGACCCCGAGCTAAAGGAAGGAAACATTCCCCCGGACCCCGCACAATTTAATTCCTTGTCTCTTGTATCTTTATACATCATATACTCATGGAAAATCAATAGAAGTTATGGAAAGCCCATCATAATTTCATATGTTAGAACCTTTAAGATGATGTAGCTTTATGTTGTACTTTTTTTCTTTCTTTTTGTGTAATGTGGTAATAGTGTTATTACCCAGTATGTGTGTTATGAATAAAGTGAGTCGTCACTAAACTTAGCTAATGTAATGTAATACAACCTTTATTATCTTATTTATGCATGTATTTTAATTTGTGCTTATCTGTTAATTTCTTAGTCACTCTAAAAACGTGAGATGTGAAAAGGAGTATGTTTTGTCGTGTAGGGACAACGTCCTAGAGAAGGATCCAATCACGTTGGTGTGAAGTGATCTAAGAGGAAATCTCACGTAGAGGTGGGGTATTATATGGTAAGTAAATTTCTTTAAATTCAATTTTTCTTAGTGCTAAGTAAATACTTTTATTTGGTCATAATCTGTTTATTTTTATCACATTTGGCTTTCATTTGGTCATAGTTTTCAAGGGTCTGGGAGTGGCCCAGGAGGAAAGAAACATAAGATCGACTCCAATATAAATATTTAGACGAAGATTGATAAGTCTATTGATTCTGTAGTCATGGAGACCATCATAAGTTGAAATCTAAATTATATTTTTAGTTTCATAATGTTTATTTATATTCTTTTTCAAGGTCCATAACGTGTTTTACACTATTTTGGGAGATGCAAAAGGTGGTACATAAAACCCGGAGTGATGTCGATAGGGCATCTTTTAGTACGGATGCAGTAATCTAGGTGATAGACTAAGATAAAAAAGGCCTTACTTGGGTTCCATCTCCCGAAAAGGAAAGTTAAAGATGATTGGTTTACTTGTAGTAATAGTGGGTTTTCCTCCAAGGTCGACACGTAGAACGTAGATGCAAAATCAAAATTATAAAATATCTTACAAATGATGACCCCATATTCGAATGGGACAAACATGTACTCATAGATAAAGGAAAGGGTAAGGCGAAGGATAAAGTGAAGGTAAATGAGAAGGCGATTGAGGGGACCATTACTCCATCCCTTTCATCTATTTTGATTGATTCATCATCCATGTATGACATGTACTCTGCCCCCAATCCAACTATCTTGACTCCATTTGAGACAGTTTGGGAAAGAGTACATATTCGCAACATGCGTGGAGGTGATCAAATTACCAAGGGAGTGAAGGATACGGGCATCACTCCGGGTACTATGGTGCACAACCATCTAATGCAAAAAGTTGAGTACTAGGTCCCGGTTACTGATATTTTTCTAGTAAAAGATGATGTGGTGTTATGGTTATACGAGAAGGATGTTGTTCGTCATATTGACGGCATGTTGGGGCTAGACATCGTTTAGCTGAATTTTCTTTTCAATCCTTATTAAGATTTTATATTTAATAAAAGTTAGTTGATGTAATTAAATTTATGATGTTTTGATGTCATTAAATTGAAAAATAATTAATTTTATTTGACATACGGAATTGGCGTATTTTGGTTTTAGTTTCATTCCTATGTCATATTATACTGATGATTGTGTTGATGTTGATTTGAACAAAAACATGACATTTTCAAACAGGTTTAATGCTAGGCAGTAGTTACTATCCAATAATAATTTGTTCCACATTCTACAGCTATGTCACTGTGAAGAATCGTAACAAAGACTTGATAATTCAAGGCCTATCACAGTCCTTCCCCATGAAAAAATAGTGACAAAATAACGAATTATTCGCACGACCTTAATTTGGACAGTGCGTATGGATGCCCTTACATTTCACCACTAACACAATATGTGTGCATGATAAAAAGTGACCCGTACAAATAAATGTTTTTAAACTTTTCACAATCCTTGACTGTGAGAATCCCGTGACAATGTAAATACTGTTATGGTTATTAATTGCGATAATGATGTGATAACTTATGGGGTATCATAGTCCTTGACAAAGGGGTGTTGTCACGATTGAGGACTGAGACACAAGGAGTTGTCATGCCCAAACTTGTCACGGTCCTTAATCCTGACAACTCAATTTTATCACGGTTAAGGATAGTGCCAATACGACTCAAATGGTGTAGTTTCTCTTAACTCCATCATACCCAAATGAGATGTCAAATATGGTGCCTTGGAAATCAACTCAGTGTTAGGATCCAAGTCAGTCACAAAATAAATCTCTCGAGCTGGCGAAAACTCTTGCACCTCCTCAAATACATTGACAAAATTCAAAAAATCGATATCGAGTCTAATGAAATGGTAGTTTCCTCTTGAGTCTACACATCAATATAATCCAAGTGTGTGATGACACCACAATCGTCCGTAGGCATAGATACATTATATATCTTCTATCTTAGTATCATCTAAAGAATAACCCAACCCTTACAATCAATTTGATACTCATACCTAACTAGCCAATCCATACCCATGATCACATTATAAGAATGCGTATCAAAGACCAAAACATTTTCCACACAGCTCAATCTACCGACGTTTATCTCCACATCAACCCAAATCTTCAAAATATGAGTAGATACACCTAATGGAGTAATTACCAATAAAGTTATATCGCAATGTCTAGGAAAGAAAATGGAAGTCCTCATAAAATTACTTGATACAAAAGAGTTTGTTCCTCTTTTATAAAACAAAACTCTAAATAGGGCGATATAAACATAAAATGTATCGTCGACCACCTAGGCCGATCCCTCGATTTCATGCTGGGACTACATAATCTGATATACTCGATCACATTGAAGTTAGCTCTACTGTTGGATCCTTTCACCCTATACCTATTACCACTTAAACTCTTCTCTTCCTTGGGATCACTAGATTATTCCACTTTCTCTATCTTCTTCTTAAGTTGTTTCTCATACTAACAATGCATGAGTGTAGCTTCCACCACGTGTGTGTATAGGTGGTAAAGGTCGAATTCCCCATAATAACCTCCCTTCAGAAAACACATCATCTGGTTGTCCTATTAGTCAACCTGATCAAATTAAAAAAATGATAAACTAGTGAAATCCACTCTGTGGTACGTGATCCCATATCGAGGAGAAGAAACTCAACCCTCCTTTTCCCAAAATTACTCCGGTAAATACTTAGCGTGAAACCTTACTAAAAACTCCCCATAAGTCAACCTTATTCATTCCTTCATAGATGTCACACTCTCTCACAACTAGAGAGCATCCCTAATATATCGAGCGTTACCAAAACCAATTTATATACCTCAGTGCAAACCAATATCCTCAAAAGTCACTTGATATCATGGTGCCACCACTGCGACACTATAGTATTGGTAGAACTTGTGATGTGGGTGGGGTGTTCTTTGTGATGACTTACCGAGCCTTCTCCCACCCCAAAGTGACTATTATTGCAGGTTGAGGTATTGCGGGAGGTATTTTTTTCCTAGCTGTAGAAAAGCCTACTCAGACTACCTGGTTTCTCTACTCGAATTTTTGTTGGGGCCTAAAATGGTGTTTTCCTTTAGCTTCAAGTATTGGAATATCGGGCATAATTAGGTTTCATCATAAGGGATTTCCTTATAGGCACACACCCAAAATACATACTCATTAATACATTTATCAATGACATTATTTGTTTAAATAATATTTTATTGCTTATCATTACATTATTAATACCTCAATTCACATCCCTCGAGAAATTATCAAATAAAGAAGTTCAAAGGTGTTAAGCCATTACATTAGGATCTAAAGGGATAAGTGTAATATGGAACTACTCACAAACTTAAGCATTAGATTAATGATTTATTTATTTTACTAAAGGTTCTTAGGTCATTACTTTTATGCATCAGTAAACTTCGTGCATGGGACGTCTCATAGAAAAAAAATCAAAACAAGAAAACCATTAATACACTTAGGTTTTAGATAAGGTATTCATTAACACAATTAGTTAATTAATTAAAGTTTTTATTATGAGGAGTTTAACTAAGAGATAAATTTTTAAATATCCTACTCCTATTCTTTCAACACAAACCACAAAACCATAAACCTAACCACACAATCACAATTTTATCATGTACTCCTTCTAAAAAAATAGTTCATTAATTTCTTAAGGAAATAAAAGGGCTTAGGAGAATTCTCATATAATAGTAGATTTTAAAATTCGAAGATCATATCTAATAAGAAACCTTAATTAACTTTTCAAGGTCATATCATGGGGTAATACAACAAATAATCTTCTAATGAAGAATTAGTTTTCAATTATATTTGATATTTGTATTTTCATAAATCAAGTGTTTAGTATCATGTGTACTACTCATGGTGCTAAAGGTACAACTCTGCCTACAATGCAAATTTTATTTCTTAATTAGGCTATAATCATATTTCAATTTTTCAACTTAAGTTCTAAATTTGTAATGACACAAGTCTCCGATTGAGTCATAACGTAGTGTTGGCTCAATTCCGGACAAAAAAATTTGAGTCATAGGATAGAGTTCTTGACCATCCATCAAGCCTATGACATGTTTAAGTTGAAGATGTTGCAACCTACTTATCAACAGAACACCATTTCTAGTTTACATGTGCCTCGTTTCACGTCATCAACTTAGTTCCAATCCTTCCTAACGTATGAATGCATTACATATATGTTAACGAGTTTGGAACATTTTTTATTGAGTTTAATTTTATTTTAAAATGAATTTTATTTTCAGAAAGTTATTTTAGAACTTTGAATAAAAAGTTTTTGTGCTTAAAATTGAAAACTGACATTTTGGTTATTCGTTCGAACGAGTTCGGCGTTTGAAAGAAAATGTCGTTCGAACGAGTTTGCCAATGACTTTTCCTAAGTGGACTCTGGAACTTCGTTAAAAGGGTTATTCGAACGACACTTCATTCGAATAGGAATCTCATTCGAACGAGATTTTCGGTGGGAAAACTTTTTGGGAGTTTTTGGCAGTTTTCTCCATGTTCCCACTTCTTTTGTCCTACTAACTTTTGTTAGATTTAATATGTGTGGCAACAACCTTTGAAAAACTATCTTTTTCCATGTTCTGACTTCTCTAGAGAGAGTTTTTGAGAGTTTAATTCCTCTATGAAAAATTTCATGTTTTGAGTGTTTGTTCATTAAGAAAATCATTCCTAAACACTTTTGTTTACACACATACTAGTTTATTCCAAGGACCACACACACACACACACACACACACACACACACACACATATATATATATATATATATATATATATATATTCTTGGAGTGTTTGGCACCGGGTTTCTCTCTACACTTCAAAGAAGAGAAGTTTGGGTTTACCTCTACATCCCTAAAAGAAGAAGCTTTTGTTTTACTGCGGAATTCTCACATTGTGAAAGGCACCATGTGTGGTTGATGGTAGCTTGGTCTCTATTGCTGGACTCCAAGGTTTCGGTGGACTCTGGGATTATTCGCTAGGGGGAGGTTGAAGTTCGAAGGAGCGCGTCAAGGCCTGAAGGGAGTCCAGTCAGTTGAGTAAGTCCTCTTGTCGAGTCGTTGTAAAATTCTGACCATACTTAGTGAATTTGTTAGGCCAGGGCCGTCCAATATTTTTTTTTCCGTTGTGGGTTTTTCCTCATACATCACGGCGTAGTGTTTGTGAATTTATTTTATCTTTTGCAAAAATCACCTAGAACGAATGCTTAGGGTAAAAAGATAAAATATGGTTTAATTCGTAATCTTGATTAAAATGGTGCATGTTTAATATTTTGGTAATGTTTAACTTAATTAAATTCAAGTCTAAATAATGTAATTTGGTTTGGCCTAATTTGAAAATTGAATAAATTAATGTTAGGCAAATTTCTAGGACATGGGTTAAATTAATTTGGTTAAGTGAATTTCAAGTGTGTGTGTGTGTGTGTGTGTTCATCATTATTCACTTATTTGGGTTAAATTTTAATTTTTCCCTTAGAAATTAAAATTTGTGTTTAATTTAATTTTTCATCTTTTTAAGAAAAGAAAATCAAATAAAATTTGAAAAATTAAATTATTGTGTTGAACCATCTCTATTCTGCATCTTTAGGAAATTAAAGTAAATGATTTTAAAATTGGGGGTCCTATCGTTTTCAGATTGGTATCAGAGCCGGAGCGCTAATTTATTGCGTTAAGGTCCTTTTAAATATTTTTTACTTAAAATGGAATTTTTTCCATTTTCAAAATTTCCTATATTCGATGGTTCCAAGTATGCATATTGGGAAGTGCGTACGAAATCAGCACTTAGGTCTATCGATAAGAGGGTTTGGTTGTCAATTGTTAATGGTGGTCCCCACCTACATATTTGGTAGAAAATGAGCGTGTTTCCAAACCCACAGATTGATGGAGTGAGAATGAATTTAAACTTGCAAATTTTAATTCCCGTGGTTTAAATGCCTTGTTTAGCGTGGTCACACTGGATGAATTCCGATGCATTATGACGTGTGAAACCGCTAAAGAAGCTTGGGATATTTTACAACTCACTCACAAGAGAACTAGTGTCGTAAAAACTTCTAAACTCCAAAACCTTATCACTCAATTTGAAACCATCCAAATGAATGAAAAAGAAACATTTCATGAATTTTATGCTAGACTTTTCAATATAGTTAATTTATCTTTTAATTTGGGAGAGAAAATACCCGACACACGAGTAGTAAAGAAAATTTTAAGGTACCTACCCGAAAGATTTATTCCTAAGGTGACCGTGTTAAATTCTTTACACACTTTAGCCTCTATGGAATTAGAAGAGCTCGTAAGTGATTTACAAACCTATGAACTAGACATGTTTCCCTCCAAAACTGAAAAGAAAATAGATAAGGGCATTGCTTTGAAAGCCGAAAAGGAGGAAAATCAAGTAGTAGAGAGTGAAAGTGATAATGACTCGGAGGACATGGCTATGTTTTCTAGGAAGTTTCATAAATTTAAAAATGATTTTAATAAATTTCAAAATTACAAGCATGACAAAGCCGAAAACATCCCTAAAACTTTTAATGAAAATTTAAATAGGGTGTAATACCCCGTATTTTTATGCAAATTTATTTTTATGAAATTATGGAAAATGGGGATTAATTAAATTAAAGGGAGAAATATTTAAATTGTAATTAATCCAACTTCATGATAATAGTTACTGGCATGATGAGAGTTAGTAATTATTGAAATAATATTATGGACGGGGATGAAATACACGACATTTATGTTATAAATATTTGGGACGCGTATGAGTCGCGTCACTAGTATGTATTTTGGGGTTTAAAAGGTAAATTATTTTTGTATAACTCGGATGACTATTTTGAGTGTGACAGAGTGTCTGGAAGGGTCGAAATAGTCAGAAAACACTACTCGGGTATTTTATTTGGAGTTCAGGGCTTTTTAACCCAAAACGACACCCCGGAGGGGTATTTTTGTCCTTAGGGATTTTTGGGTAATTTAATGGACGAAAATTGGGTTTAGTAAAAAGCATTTAGGGTTAGTGGCCTGTCAGTTTCAACTTACGTGACAAAGAGAGGAAAAGAGAGAGAGAACCAAGGAAGAAGAAGAAGACTCCATTAGAGCCCTAAGCCAAGAACTCAAGCTTTCACACCAAAAAGTACACCAGGGCGTAGATCGTGTCAAGAGGATCGTTCCCATACCAATTTCAACCCGCGAATCAGAAGTTCATTTTCAGCCAAGTGATTATCTTGCTCTTTCTCTTAGCATTTATTATTCTTGTTAACATATGTTGAGGTTTTAGAACTATTAATACCAAAATTTGTTTACCATGATGAGGTTGTGTAGGAATCTTAGAAATTTGATGGTGGTTTGCATGTAGAGGATTTTTCCCCTTTATAGAAATGTGAAATTTGGTGAATTAGATGTTAATCACGAAATAAAAATGAGATTTTTATTGATTAAGAATTCTTGATTTATATTAATATGACTCATGGGAAAATTTAGGAATTTGTTGAATTTACTTGATGATTAGAGGGATTTGACCCTTGAACTATGCTAAGAAGTGTTCTAGGGTGACTTAGAGTAGTTTGGAAACCTTGTACTTGGGTTGGAATGGGTTTAGGTTGAGATTGTAGAGGAGAAAATCTAAAAAAATGAACTTTAAATATGAACTGGGCAACTGCGGAAATTTCATTAGAAGTCTTGCCCAGGTCGTTCGAACGACCTCGTTCGAACGAGACTTCTAACGAGAATCGAGTGGCCCTTCTAATGAGTTTAGTAGTTCGTTCGAAGTGAGCTTCGTTCGAACGGACTTCATTTGAATGACCTCATTCGAACGAGATTTCCTGGGTGTTCTAACGAGATTCCAGAATTACTCTTAAGGCCTGAATTTTTGGTTCAAATTTCCCGTAGGCTTATTTAAATGAGTGTTAGACCTGTATGAATGTCGAGTGACTTAAAATTTATAATTATTAGTGAGCGGAGAGAATGTCGACCCTCGAAAGGCATGAAAATTTATTGAACTAGAGAGATGCGAAAATACAAGGGAGAATATATACAAATAAGGTACGGGGTATAATAGGGGATATATTATACGTACTGCGAAACACTAGGCTGCGGGAAAGCCAATGAATTTATATAAGTTGTGTGTATGCTTATTACTCAAAATATTATGTGTATGGCATACCTAGCTACTGGCTATCGAACGGAGGTTAACGCGTTGTGGATGATCGGATCTTGTGTGCCTTCGGGGGATTTAGAGTTGTACCACTAGAGCATGGAACCTAGGTATGGGCTATCCGTGAGAATGATAGTGATGACGGTCATATGGGTGGGTAGGTATGTGCGTAGCCCATCGGCTAGGGATTATGTTTGCCTCTGATAGGTGTTTGTGTTTTGCATTGGTTATCGAGAGATTGAACCAGTTATCCCCTATGCATGAGCGTTGTAATGAGACTAGATAGCCGAGTATGCGTTGCACTAAGGGTTTCTCAACCAGGGGTGCAATATTGCTATATTTATATGTAAATTGATATGTAAACATAAGAGAATATTGTATGTATACCGAAATTCCATTTGGTGTTTTATGTTGATGACTCTATTTTTATGAAGTGTACTTATGGTATTATCACCCGGGCATTTCGAAGAATATGAGAATACACTAAAGTAATTCTAAACCTATATCAGCATCTTAAGCACAACGGGTTTGAGTTATGTAGGGAGTCTTTCCTGCATAATAGTACGTATTTAGTAGCCAGTCAGGGTATCATGACTAGTATGGGTACTTAGACTAGTTAGTCATGCACACTAGACCGAGGGGTAAGTATCCCAAGTGAGTACGCTAAGTTAACTTTAATAATAATTGTGCTAATTGAATCCATTTAAGCACTTGATATTTTAAACTGTTTTCAACTCGGGCTCTGACCCATTTTTCTGTATATCTTTCTATTGTTCCATTATTTTTATCTGCCCAGCCGTAGGGACACCAGCCTTAGGAGACTCTATTCATTTTTCATGTTGGAGTTATTTTCGAAACTACATGATAATTTCTAGTAGACGACTCGGCCTATTCTTTCTTTTTCAGTTATCTATTCTATTGGGCATGTCGTCCTTTCTTCTGTTTACACTCATAGATTTAGTTTTTTAAAATTCTCTCTTAGATTTGATTTCCTTTTATTGGATTTCTTGTATGGGATTGTATCTGGTTATGTTTTACTCCGGGCATTTATTTTACTTTAGTTAGACTTTATTTATACTACTGTGATGCATGGAATTTGTTGGTATTATTTTTTATATTGGTTAGTAACAAGATAAATTTGGACATCACCCTTTTTAAATACTAGGTGGTTAACTTTTCGACAGTGATGCATTATCTGAACCAACTTGATATTCTAAAATTAATTAATTATGGATTGATCACCCGGTAATTAATTAGGCGGGGTGTCACGGGTGGTATCAGAGCATCAGGTTCTAGTGTCCTTAGGATCTGTACAGCTTATTATGTTTCTGCATAGCGTCCTTTGATATAGAGCCCTATATTTTAGGATTGTTGTACTCTTCATACGTTTCACGTCCTTTTGCTATTTTGAGAATATAACTGTAGACTTATGAAACTTTTCTCTCTTTTTAGATGCCTCCTAAACGTGCACAAAGAGTTCCCAGGGATGCCCAGCCAGAGCCTCAACCCGCACCTGCTCAGAGTATGATGACTACTGCTGAAGTTGTCGCCATTATGGCTCAGGCAGTAAATGCTGCTTTGGAAGTAGTGCAAGAGGCACCACCTCAGGCACCGATGGTGGCTCCAGTTCAGGCCCAGGCTTTCTCGTCTTCTTGGGAGCGTGTTAGGGATGCCTTCCAGAAGGCGCATCCTCCAAAGTTTTCAGGGAGCTACAATGTAGTCGTAGCGAGCCAATAGAAAAAGGACATCCAAAGGCATTTCAGGATGCGGGAGTGCACGGAGGTACATAGTCTGATTTTGACCACGTTCAAACTCGTGGGGACAGCACTGCATTGGTGGAAGTCCATCACCCCCGCTGAGGAGAGAGACACACTCAATAACCGGGACTTTTGGGTGCGGTTTGACCGTAAGTACATCTCTTCGACTGTCCAGACAGAGATGAGTCGAAAGTAGCAAATCTGAAGTAGGAGGGAAGGACCATGGTAGAATATGAGGCGGATTTTACTAATCTTCTAAACATTGTATCGAGTGAGATCCCGACCGAGGAGAAAAAGATTCAGCGCTTCATGGATGGGTTAACATGGAGGATACGCCAGCATTTAATAAGCAATATCTCCTTGGCCGCCTATTTAGATGTGGTCAACGCAACACTACTCCACTGCTAGGACCACCGCTTCCATTTTTCTGAGGTTAAAAAAGTGGGAGAATCCATCTAGCAGGGGAGGGCATGAGGGAATGGTGCCGGTGGGGCACAAGCAGTTTAGGGTCAGCATAGGCATAGTGATCAGGGTTCCCAGTAAGGGGATCCTAAGAGGTTCAGGTCAGTAGGTTTTAGACATGGGCAGGGAGGCTTTTGATATCGCCATCAGGGCCAGTAGCACATTCAGTAGGGCCAGAATGGCAAAGGGAGGGGTGGTAACGGCCATCAGGGTCGGGGACAACAGGGACAAAAGGGAGGACCCTTCCTAGGGAGATATTTCACATGTGGAAACACTGGCCACAAATGCTAGGACTGCCCTCAGAAGGGTAGAGGCCAGCAGAAATAGCAGGGTGATCATTAGGAACCCTAAAAACCGTCATTTTCGTAGCTCTTCCAGCACCTCCACAGATGGCAGCACTGCCACCCATTCCAGTCGCCCCAGTTCAGCAAGGGAATCTTCATTATGGATGAGTTTATAATCTTCACTAGGCCACAGTCCTATAGGACCCACCAGCGATTGAGGGTATGTTTTCTATCCAGGGGACTTTAGGGTGCATTTTATTTGACACTGGAGACACACGCTATTTTATTGCCATGGGGTTTGCATGTACTACGGGGTTATTTGATATAGCATAGGTTACGTTCACTTGTGTGGATTCACTGTAGAGTAGGGGTTCTGTTATTTCTTTTATTTGTCGGGGAATGGGTATAGAGATTGGGAGGTGTATGTTACCCGCTGACATGCTCGTATTAGACACGTCTGAGTATGACGCGATTGTGGGTATGGATTGGCTTGTCAAGTATAGGTCCATGATTGATTGTTATAGTAAGAGTATAGTTTTTACCATACTCGGGAAGGAGATGTTTTTGGTGGCGATGCCTCGCTGTAAGAGAGGAATCCACTCATTTAAACTATATGGAGGAGACCTATATGGAGGTTTTTGGTACCTCTTGATTCGATTCCTGTAGTTCGAGATTTTTTCTATGTGTTTCGGGAGATTCTAGGGTTACCACCGAGTAGAGAGATAGACTTCATCATTGATTTAGTGCCAGATACTCGACCGATAGCTCGCGCACCTTATTGTATGGCTCCAACAGAGATGAGGGAGTTACATGACCAGATTGAGCAATTGTTGGGGCAGGGGTTTATCCGTAGGAGTACTTCGCCATGGGGTGCTCCCGTACTGTTTATTAAGAAGAGGGATGGATAGTTGAGGTTATTTTTTGACTACCGGGAGTTAAATAAAGTCACAATACGAAACTAATATCCGTTACCTCAAATCGATGACTTATTCGACCAGTTGAAATGAACGGCTTTATTCTCAAAGATTGATTTGAGATCGGGATACCATCAACTACGTATCAAGGAGAAGGACGTGTCGAAGAATGCCTTCTTGATGAGATATGGTCCCTATGAATTTAAGGTTATGACTTTCAGGCTAACCAACGCCCCACTCATGTTCATGGACTTGATGAACAGGGTGTTCAGAGATTCCTGGACCAGTTCGTCATCGTATTCATAGATGACATTATGGTTTACTTGCAGACCGAAGAGGATCATTTCGAGCACTTGAGACAAGTTTTTCAGACACTGCGCCAGTATGAGTTGTACGCAAAATATGAGAAATGTGGATTTTAGCTGAAGGAGGTACATTTCTTGGGGCATATCATCTCCGATAGAGGGATATTCGTGGATTCGGGGAAGGTGTCAGCCATCAGGGAGTGGGGATAGCCCACGACACCAACAGAGATACGCAGTTTCTTGGGCTTACCAGAATACTATAGGAGGTTCATTCGAGGGTTTTCAAAGATAGAGGGTCCATTGACGCATTTGACTCACAAAGGGATGCCATTTATCTGGAGTGACGCCAGTCAGTTAGCCTTCGATGAGTTGAAAGATAAATTAACCTCAGCACCTATGTTAGCATTACGCAAGCTAGGAATGGAGTACCTAGTCTACACTGATGCATCCTTGTTAGGACTTGGAGGTGTACTGCAGAAGAAGGATCAGACTATAGCTTATGCTTCCTGTAGATTAAGCCTCATGAGAGGAATTACCCCACCCACAATTTAGAGTTGGCGGCGGTGGTGTTTGCACTTTGGATTTGGAGACATTTGCTCCTTGGGTAGAAATTTCATTTATTTGCGGACCACAAGTCATTATAGTACCTCTTCACGCGGAAGGAGTTAAATATGCATCAAAGTCGGTGGCTTGAGTTTGTGATGGATTATCAATTTGATATCCAGTACCACCTGGGGAAGGCTAACGTAGTAGTAGATGTTTTGAGCCTTAGGCCAGTCGGTGAGGTGGCCGAGGTGTGGAAAGTGAAATGGAAGGAATTAGGGAACCAGGATGTGGTGGCTCAATCATTTATATCTATGATGATGCTTACGCCCTAGATTATTACGGGAATAGTACAGGCTCATGGAGATGATCCGTTTTGCCAAAGTCAGATATTGAAGGTTCTATCCGAGGGGGCTGAGTCTTATACCGTGGGTTCAGATGGGGGTCTTCATTTTAATGGGAGATTAGCTATTCCTGAGGGAGAAGATTTTCAACACAAGGTAATGACAGAGTCGCACGGTTCTCAATTTGTGATACATCCCGGTGGGGATAAGATGTACCAGGATATGCATAGACAGTACTGCTGGAGCACGATGAAGAAATATATTATTGAGTTCATTTCGAAATGTTCCACCTGTCAACTAGTAAAGGTGTATCATCAGAGACTAGCAGGACTTCTGCAACCATTAGAGATTCCTATGTGGAAATGGGAAATTATTTCCATGGACTTCATCACGGGATTACCAACATCGCAGAGGGGTCACGATTAGGTATGGGTGATAGTGGATCGGTTGACCAGGGTAGCCCACTTTCTTCCAGTCAGTACAAACTACACCACGGGACAGTATGCTCAGATATTCATAGCAGAAATAGTGGGACTCCAAGGAGTTCCTCTCAATATTATGTCTGACAGAGATAAGGTGTTCGCGTCTCAATTTTGGGAGAGTTTTCAGGAGGCATTGGGTACGGAGTTGTGACTGAGCACAACCCATCACTCGCAGACGGATGGTTAGACCGAGTGAACGAATCAGATGTTGTAGGACATGTTACATTTATGCATCATTGATTTTGGCAAAGGCTGGGAGCATTACCTTCAACTGGTGGAGTTTGCCTATAACAACTCCTACCAATTTACAATCGGTATGGCTCCATTCGAGGCACTATACGACAAACCTTGTCGTTCCCCAGCATGTTGGCTAGAGGTGGGGGACAACAAGTTACTTGGTCCGGAAGTGATTCAGGATACTTCGACAAGGATAGAGTTGATACGGATCCATATTCAGGTTGCTCAAGATCGACAGAAGAGTTACACTAATGCCAAACGGTATTTTTGCAATTTCAACATTGGAGATCAGGTGTTACTTCGGGTGTCTCCTATAAAGGGAGTTATGCATTTTGGGAAGAAGGGAAAGTTGTCTCCTAGGTATTTAGGGCCATTCCCCATTATCGAAAGGATTGGTCCAGTTGCTTATAAACTTTGGTTACCAGAGCACTTGCATAGAGTCCATGATGTGTTCCATATTTCTTTGCTGAGGAGATTTCTTCGAGATGATTTGGCCCACACCCACATTGCGGTGGAGGAGATAGACTTACAGCCTGATAGATCCTATGAGGAGGAGCCGGTTTCTATTCTATATCATGGCGAGAGGAAGTCGAGATCGAATATAGTACCACTAGTACGTGTTCATGGGTGACACCATAATGTTGAGAAATCAGTCTGGGAGCGCGAGGATGACATGCATGAACGTTATCCAGAGTTATTCTTGCTAGGAATATATACTCTTTTCTGAATTTCGGGATGAAATTCTGTTATTATGGGGGGAAGTATGTAATACCCCATATTTTTACACATATTTATCTTTATGAAATTATGGAAAATGGGGATTAATTAAATTAAAGGGAGAAAAATTTAAATTGTAATTAATCCGAATTTATGATAATAATTACTAGCGTGATGAGAGTTAGTAGTTATTGAAATAATATTATGGCCGGGGATGAGATTCACGACAGTTATATTATAAATATTTGGGATGCGTATGAGTCGTGTCACTAATATGTATTTGGGGGTTTAAAAGGTAAATTATTTTCCTTTAACTCGAACGACTATTTTGAGTACGCCAGAGTGTTCGGAAGGGTCGAAATAGTCAGAAAACACTACTCGGGTATTTTATTTGGAGTCCGGGGCTTTTTAACCCAAAACGACACCCCGGAGGAGTATTTTGGTCCTTAGGGATTTTTGGGTAATTTAATGGATGAAAATTGGGTTTAATTAAAAGCATTTAGGGTTAGTGGCCTATCAGTTTCAACCTATCTGAGAAAGAGAGGAAAAGAGAGAGAGAACCAAGGAAGAAGAAGAAGAAGACTCCATTAGAGCCCTAAGCCAAGAACTCAAGCTTTCACACCAAAAAGTACACTAGCGCGTAGATCGTGTCAAGAGGATCGTTCCCATACCAATTTTAACCCGCGAATCAGAAGTTCATTTTAAACAAAGTGATTATATTGCTCTTTCTCTTAGCATTTATTATTCTTGTTAACATATGTTGAGGTTTTAGAACTATTAATACCAAAATTTGTTTACCATGATGAGGTTGTGTAGGAATCTTAGAAATTTGTTGGGGGTTTGCATGTAGAGTATTTTTCCCCTTAATAGGAATGTGAAATTTGGTGAATCAGATGTTAACCACGAAATAAAAATGAGATTTTTATTGATTAATAATTCTGGATTTATATTAATATGACTCATAAGAAAATTTAGGAATTTGTTGAATTTACTTGATGATTAGAGGGATTTGACCCCTGAACTATGTTAAGAAGTGTTCTAGGGTGACTTAGAGTAGTTTGGAAACCTTGTACGTGGGTTCGAATGGGTTAACATTGAGATTGTATGGGAGAAAATCTTGAAAATGAAATTTGAAGATGAATTGGGCCACTGCGGAAATTTGTTAGAAGTCCACCCAGGTCGTTCGAATGAGACTTCTAAGAAGTTTGGTAGTTTGTTCGAAGTGGGCTTTGTTCGAACGACCCTCATTCGAAACGAGATTTCCTGGGTCTTCTAACGAGATTCCAAAATGACACTTAAGGCCTGATTTTTTTTTCAAACTTCCCGTAGGCTTATTTAAATGAGTGTTAGACATGTATGAATATAGAGTGACTTAAAATTTATAATTATTAGTGGGCGGAGAAAATGTTGACCCTCGGAAGGCTTGAAAATATGTAGAACTAGAGAGATGTGAAAATACAAGGGAGAATATATATAAATAAGGTACGGGGTATAATAGGGGATATATTATATGTAATGCGAACACTAGGTTGTGGGAAAGCCAATGAATTCATATAAGTTGTGTGTATGCTTATTACTCAAAATATTTTGTGTATGACATACCTAGCTACTGGCTATCGAACGGAGGTTAACGCGTTGTGGACGATCGGATCTTGTGTGCCTTCGAGGGATATAGAGTCGTACCACAAGAGCATGGAACCTAGGTACGGGCTATCCATGAGAATGATAGTGATGACAGTCGTATGGGTGCATAGGTATGTGCGTAGCCTCTCGGCTTGTGACTATGTTCGCCTCCAATAGGTGTTTGTGTGTTTGTATTGGTTCTCAAGAGATTGAACCAGTTCTGGGGATGTCGGGGAGAGGGTAGTTCGCCAAATTGCCGGGGAGAAGGTGGTGGTGGTACCCGCGCAGCCTCCTACGTCTATGAGGCGGGAGCAATAGATGTTGGAGGATGAGAGGATCACGGCGATGATAGGCGAGTCCTGTGCATTGTACACAGATACGACTGCGCCGTATGACTATATGGACTTTGTGACGAGCTGGTTGATGGTGCCCAGCATACATGACGCCTTGCCTTTCCCTCCTATTGGTTCAAGTCGGGCAATGGGGTCTTCCCACAGTGGTGGTGGTCCGTCAGCACCTGCGGTGGCAGTGACCTCGGAGGTCCCTTTTGTGCGGTTGCACACTCCTTCGTACAACATCTGATGGGTTGGTGGAGGGATAGTGCCGATGTTGCACCGTCCTCTTGCGATGGATCCTGAGGAGCTGGGTTTGACAGAGGAGGTCCTTCATCCTGCGGTAAACCTTTTGGTCCTTTTCCTTTTTTTGATTTCTTTTGTTTGATAATGATTCTGCATTTTCCTTACAGTAAATCCGGGTGTCGACCACTTGGCTGAGAGACATCAGAGACTGGATATCATTGGCGACTGCCCACATTTGGGATGTTGTCCCTATTCCTTCTTGCTTGGTGCCCTCATCCTCATCTGGGGAAGACTCTGGCTCGGGTAGTGGGGGTGCATCGTCTCGTCGTAGGGTAAAGAGAGCGCGTCGCAGGGGTGGAAGCTCTTGAGAGAGAAAGAGAGGGAATGTGGGTTCGGGCTGAGTCCCATTGTTTTTGGCTTTTTCTTTATTTCCTGCAAAATGGTGTAACACGAAAAACAAATATATGCAATGCAATGGCGTTTTTTATTTTTATTTTATTAATGATGAATGAATGGATGCATATGTGCTTTTTACTTTGCTGCTCAGACCATAAAAAGGAATATTTTTGGAATTTTTTGGAGGAAAGTTTTAATTAAAAAGGGAAATCTTATAAGGAGAAAACAGGATTCTTGAAATTCTTTTGAGAATATCAATTTATTTTCATTGAGTTTTCTGATTTGACAAAAGAGGAAAGGAGGAAATTTCCAAAAATGGGGGGGTTGTCGATCGGAAAGCTCCCTGGCCTGCCTATCAGCAGTTCAGTCCAATCCTATTAATTGAAAGCTTTGATTGGTATCTTCTTCAGCCTTTAGTACCTTATGGGCTAGGATTCCTTCCGAATTCTGCAGGGATTATGTCTTTTGTGAGAGTTCTCAAGTATAAAAAGGGGTAAGGGTGGAGTATTTTCATCACACCTTTTCATTCTTATTTACTTGCCTACTATTTCTTAGTCTTGCAAAATGGCTCTCCCTCGTAGCATTGAGTTTGCCAATTACCTCAAAGCCTTGGAAGCAATGTGCTCTTATAATGTTGACTACGATGCTTTCAACATGTGCCGAGTTTCCTTGTGGCGTAATCGACCTATTGAGTGGAATATGCTGATGGCGGCAGTACAATTTTGGTACCCCAAAGACCATGTATTCCTCTTTGGGTTGGAAGAAGTTTGTCCTACCTACGAGGAATTTTCCGCCATACTAGGTGTGAATCCCAGTGTTGTCGCGGCTTTACCCGAATTTTCTCGCTCCCCTAGGGATTTTTTGGCCGGGCTTCTTCATATATATCCTTCGGTGGCTAGGTCATTGGTTGCCGAAGGAATGATCTCCCTCTCAGTGGTGTTGCAGTCTGTGCATTTGCGAGAAGTAGGTGATGCTGGCTATGCTGGAGCCGTTGTTCTGGGCCTGGTTTCAAAATTATTGTTGGTGATTGGGGAGGTGCGAGTGGACCCACAACTTGCAGCCATTACCTCATGGATGTCATATCATCACAATCCTGTGGCGGTGATATTAACGGAGACTCTGAATGGCCTGGATTCCTGGAGAGAAGGTCGTTCTGACTTTTTTAGGGGTAGCCCTGTGATGCTGTTCATGTGGTTGTCTGAAAGATTCCGTTTAGCCAGTCCTCCAGAGTATTCCTTATCGGCTGTACCCAACTTCTTTACACGTTACTTCATTCGCGTTGGCCTGCATGTTAAGAATTACGAAATTGGCTTATGGAGCATGGGGCTCATGGGCTGTATTGGTTAGTGCCTTGGTGGGGACAGTTGCAGCCAGTTCTGGAGCTAGGAGAGTATTCATATGTGCGGCTGATTGGTCTTAAACAGACCTCTTTTTCTTTCCCTTGGAGACTTCTGCGCCAATTTGGCTGGGCGTAGGTCGTGCCCCCTCGGACCTCAAATTTCTTTTCGATAGAAGATTTGACTGAGCGCTTGCGTCTGTTGCATGGATCTCTATGCGAAAATTGGCGTCCGTCGAACCGTCCCTCTCAGTCTGTCGGGAAGGTTTGCCATGTCCCTAAAGATTATATGAAGTGGTTGTGGAGGAAAGTAGTCAGCAAGATGTTGGCAGTGGAGACTGGTCAAAGGTGGTTTATTTTATCTGATTCAATGGAAGGTGGTGTTGTGGTCTTTTAGAAGATGGTTAAGGCTCATCGATCCATGGAATGTTTGCGACACTCTATTCAGGCAGGGGAAACTTGGGCTCCTCATGATGTAGATGATGAGGGTGCAGGTTCTTCTGGTAGCTGTGGGTAGGACTCCTGGGGAGTTTATTTGTGTAACAGATATGGGGGATTTTATCTGGCTTTTTATGGTAGTAGGGGGAAGGGAGTTATCCATTCCTTTTTCCTATGTAATCTGTACAATAATTTCTTATTAATGAAATAAACAAGTTTCTGATCATCCAGCTGTGCCTTTCAATGAATTTTGTATTTTGAATTATCTATACCGATCGCTAAGGCATACATAATCCTTTTGTTCAGGTAGATTCTTAGAATGAACTGTCATTCTCTGAGATAAGAAAAGAATATATTTTTGTGAAAAAGAAGGGGATGTTCTCATGTGGGATGTATGAGCTGCCTACGTACCTCTGGGGGTTTTTGAAAAGTTTTAAAATAGTTTTTATAGAGTATCAAACCCACGTAGTTCAGGGTAGGATCAGCCCCACGTAGTTCGGCGTCGAGATTTTGGACTAGGTGTAGAATTTCTTGAGACGGTCCAGATTGACTAGACGAGCCATCTCTTCCCCATCCAGGTCAGTGAGCATGGCGGCACCGCCAGATAAGGTCTTCTTCACAATGTAAAGGCCACTCCAATTGGGCTGGAATTTTCCTCTGGAGTCCCAGATGGGTTCGATTATCTCCTTGAGGGCTAAATCCCCCTCCCGAACACCGCAGTCCTTGACTCTCTTATTGAATGATCGCGCTATTCGGCGATGGTATCCCTATATGTGATAAATAGCTTTTAATCTTCTTTCATCTAAAAGGTCTAGCTCATCAAGATGGCTTTGGTACCAGTCTTCTTCACTAACCTTACTTTCGAGCATGACGCATAGCGAGGGTATTTCTAGCTCCACGGGTAGGACTGCTTCCATGCCATAGACAAGGGAGTAAGGGGTAGCCCCAGTAGAGGTTGGGATTGAGGTTTGATAGCCCCAGAGGGCGTACGGGATCCGATCGGCCCAATCCCTACAACTTTTGGTCATCTTGCTGATAATGTCTTTATGGTTTTTGTTCGCGGCTTCAACTGCATCATTGGTTTGAGGTCGGTAGGGAGAATATTTATGTCTCCGAATCTCATACTCGTTGACTACTTCTGTGACTTCTGCCTCGAAGTGAAAACCATTATTTGACACTAGCTCATGTGGGACCCCATATCGGTAGATAATATTTTTCTTGATGAATTTGGCCACCTTCTTGGCATTTAATACTGCGTATGACTCAGCTTTGACCCATTTGGTGAAGTAATCAATGGCAACTAGGATGAACTCATGCCCATTTGACTCCTAGGGAGAAGTCATGTTGTATAATTCCAGCGGAGTTAGATGTTGGAGATTGGAAAACTGTTGGCACTTAGGGTATCTCTGAACATAGGCGGTGCAATCCTTGACCATGGTGGTCCAGTAATAGCCCTATCGGATGATCTTCTTGGCAAGCATATGACCGTTCATGTGGGGCCCGTATTCCCCGCTGTGGATTTTCTGCATTATCTTTTCAATGCAGCCCCTGCGATACAGTGCAAATGAGTTCCATCGAAATTCCTCTTGAGTAGTGCTTTATGACTGATGATGTATTGGGCGGCCAGCCTTCGAAGGGTAGCTCGGTCTTTCTTGTTGGAACCCTCGGGATACCTACCATACCTGAGGAGGCACCAAATATCATAGTACCAGTAGTTGACTAGCTCAGGATCTTTTGTGGTGACGAGCTCAATGTGGTAGCAATGGGTTGGTATGTCTTGCTTTTGAACTATGAAGGGGGTCATTGTTATTCCCTCGGGCATGTCAACCATGGAGGCCAAGGTAGCGAGAGCATCGGCTAGGTTATTCTTTTCTCGAGGTAGGTAATGGAAGGCGATATCTCGGAATTGGGAGGCTAACTCTTCTAATTGGGCATGAAAGGGTTGGAGATTTTCATCCTTGGCTTTCCACTTTCTGAGCACTTGACCGATGATGGGGGCAGAATCCTAAAATACATCAAGGTATTCAATACTTTTCTTGAGAGCGACCTTGAGGCCCACCGTGCATGCCTCGTATCCTGTCATGTTATTGGTGCAGGGGAAATTCAAATTGATGGCGATGGGAGTATGAGAGTCATCTGGGGCAACCAGGAGTATCCCAATGCCATATCCATTTTTGTTGGCAGCGCCGTCAAAGAACATTTTCCATCGGAGGTTGTCTTGGGCAGTGCAAACGATATTTTCATCTGGGAATTTGAAGATCCAGACATCTGTTTCTTCTACAGGGTAGTCAGTGAGGTAGTTAGAGATGGCTCTTCCTTTAACGACTTTCTGTGTGACGTACACGATATCGAACTCCATTAGGAGCATCAACCATCTATCCATTCGGCTGGATAAGGCGAGTTTCTTAAGAAGGTATTTGATGGGATCCATTCGGGATACAAGATTAATGGGGAAGGCGAGCATGTAGTGTCATAACTTATGGGTGACCTAGACAAGCGTGACACATGATTTTTCTAAAGCAGTGTAGTTGACCTCGTACCCGACCAATTTACGACTGGAATAATAGATGGTTCTTTCTTTGCGGGAGTCCTCAAGGCATTGATCTAGCAAAGCCCCAACTGCAGTGTCGGTTATGGTTAGGTATAGGAGTAAAGGGAGACCAGGCTGTGGTGGCATGATAACTGGAGGTTGGGTCAGATATTGTTTGATTCGATCAAAAGCTTCTTGGCAGGCATCGTTCCAAACCTTGGTTGAATCCTTTTGGAGGAGCTTGACGATTGGTTCGCAGATGGAGGTTAGCTGGCTGATAAACCGACTGATATATTGTAATTTCCCAAGAAAACTCGAACTTCTTTCTCTGTTCGGCGTGGTGCATCTCAAGTATGGCCTTTAGCTTGAAAGGATCTGCTTCTATCCCCTTCTCACTGGCCATGAATCCTAAGAGTTTTCCCTTTGTAACGCCGAAGACGCATTTTTATGGATTTAGTCTCATTTGATATTGTCGCAGTCGTTCGATGAACTTTCGGAGAGGAAGAGCATGACCTTCTCTAGTTTTGGACTTGATAATCATATCATCCACGTAAACTTCGGCCTCCTTGTGAATCAGGTCGTGCGGGATGGTTTTAGTGGCCCTCTGGTAAGTAGCCCCAGCATTCTTGAGACCGAATGGCATAACGGTGTAGCAATGAATGCAGTTTTATCTTGGTGGTCGGGGTGCATCTTGGTTTGGTTGTATCTGGAAAACCTGTCAACGAATGACTTGAGAGCATGACTGGTTGTGTTATCCACGATCATGTCGATGTTGGGTAGCGGATAATCATCCTTCGGAGAGGCTTTGTTTAAATCTCAGTAATCCACAAATATTCGAACCTTTCCTCCTGATTTTGGCATAGGTACAATGTTGTCTAGCCACGTGGGATATTTGATTACTCGAATGAAACCTACGTTCAACTGTTTGACCACCTCTTCTTTGACCTTGAGCGACCATTCAGTACAGAGATTTATCAACTTTTATTTAATCGGCTTGTAATATAAGAGAGTGGGGATCTCATGCTGAGCTATTTCAAAATCAATACCGGGCATATCGTCGTGGGTCCATGCGAAGACATCCACGAACTCCTTTAGTAATTCTTCGAGTTGTGCGCGCTCAAGATCGTCAAGGGTGACCCCTATCCTAATCTCACGTAGTTGGCTACTAGAATCAAGATTTATAACAACAGTCACTTCTTTATTAATTTAAACACAGTTATGTTGTTTGTTATTAACCTTATTTAAATCAGATAAGAATTGTTCATTTGCAAAATCATCATCATCAAAAGTTTGATTAGAATCTAAACAATTAATGTAAGGCACAGCAAGATACTCAAAATCTTTGTTTATTTCATTGATAGGAAAAACAACATTGAAAACCTCATCAAAAGAGGTCTCGATTACATTTGAGGAAGGATAGAAAATAGAAAAAGAAATAGGGTAAACATTGGGGTTAGGGGAGATTTCAAGAGGTAGAACTGGCACAGCATGCTAGTTGAGGAGAGGTGTATCAACAGCTTTAATCAAAAAAGAGGGGTCAAGTGATGTAGCGCCTGAATGAATCATGTAGAGTGCCAGCCCCAGTATTTACAGGTTGAAGGAATCTTCAGAGTCACTTTCCTCAGTTTCTTCAGTATTTTTGATGAGCGGTGGCACCTGGTGTTGGAAACTTTTGGCCCATTGGTAGCTATCTTAGAAAAAGATCTCCATTCTAGGTTTCATCTTCTTGTCTGTGTGGTCGTAGCATGGTTTTGGAAAATCGCAAAAGGGGAAATCCTCGCCCTCTTTGATGAATAGTCCATTTAAGGAAACACCTGAGATAGTTCGGACGCAGTCTAACCCTCTCTTTGATCGAGTCTGGCGGATCATTCTGAGCTCTTGTTCTGCTGGCTAATACCCCAAGCCACAAGGAGGGAAAGTTTTCTTCAGTTCGATCGACTCAAGTATCCCTTGATGCCTTTGTCCTAGCCCCAGTCCGGGCATGAAGTTCATGTTTCTGAACACCTGAATCACATTGACGTTGCCATGAGGGTCATATTATGGAAAAACCCTTTCTTTGAAACCGTCCCCTGCCAGGAGTAGGTATGGCTCGACTCAGAATCCTGATAGGAGCATATCATTTGACCCATGCTGTATCTCAAGAATTAGACTACTGGTGCTTGCGCCCTCGGCGTTATCGTTGTCACCTAATATCGTGATGACTCGCCCCTCGGCGAAGAAATTCAATTTCTGATGGAATGAGGAAGAGACATCCTTAATAATGTGGATCCAGGGTCGTTCGAGCAACATGTTGAAACAGGTCGGGATATCAATGACTTGGAATTCGACAACGGGGTTTATAGGTCCAACCCCTATTACAAGTTTTATAGATCCCATCACCTCCCGACGGGTATTATCGTAGGTATGCACAATAGCGGAGGTTGGATCGAGGTCACTTTCTTTTAGGCCTAGACATTATAAGTTTCTCAGTGGGAAGACATTCAAAACGGATCTGTTATCAATGAGAGAAAGCGGTTCAACCTTCCTCATAACTTCGATGGAGATATTGAGTGCATGATTGTGATTCAACCCAATTCTGGGGATTTCCTCTTCAAAAAATGACAGCATTCGGGTGGAGGTCAACGATCCAACCAAATTTATCGCTTCTTCTGGTGTGGTAGAAGGAGGAACTATGGTCCTGTGAGCAACTTGATTAAAGCATTTTTGTGCAGCTGGGAAGACATGAAAAGCCCCCATAGAGTGATTTTAGCTTGATTTTTCTTCAGTTTATCGAGGATCTTGCTCTCCTCGATGGTCCTTTCTAGCATATGAAGGTTTTTAACGCCCTTCCCCTTGTCATTTGCTGGTAGCGAGCTAGGAACTTGGTAATGTCTCCTAGATCTGGTCATGTGATTTACTGAAGAAAGGAAAAAATTAAATCGAGTTTCCTCATCAATCTTAGGTTGTTCTGTCGCCCTGTCTATTTCTCTGAGGAGTTCTTCAAATGATATCATCCCACATATGTCGGCTACTAGGCCAGTTCTTCTTAAATCCTGTTCTTCATTTGAATCTTCGAATTCTTCCCCCCATCCGGTGGTAACAATTATGTTTTCCCTCGTGATGTCAATGCATTCCACAACTTCAACAGCTTCCTCATACAGGTCTTCCCATTTTGTGGAGATGTGTAAGGGTGAAGGGACCAGGTTCCCTTGTAGCTTCAAAGCAACAAATAACTCGGTGATACTGCAAATGTTGTTGGTTTTCCTGAATGCTTCTGCCATGATCTAGACAACACCATCTAAGCTGACTTCATCGGCTAGTACCACCCACCTATCTGATTCTCGGTCCCATTTCCATGCTTCCAAAAATAGTGCACTGAACCTCTGGCAATCGATATTCATCTGTGAGGGAAATTTCAGCCTGAACTCTAGGAGTTGATTTAATACCTCTGACAATTCCATACTTCCACTTTCAGAACGGGTCTGGACAGTGATGCACGCTCTGGTAAGGAGTGACAGTGCCTGATCAGCGGGGTTAGTAGGGTGTAGGAGGAAATATGGGCAAATTTGAAGAGGTTTAGGAGGGTATAGGGTTGTGATTTGTGTTGATGGATCGAAATTCGAGTTTTCGCATTGGTGTGATTTGGAAGTGGGTTATGAGTAGTGTTTGGCTTAGGATTGGATTGTGGGGCGATGGTACCCCGATCGATGAGATCTTGGATTATGTTTTGAAGGTGTAAGCATTGGTCGGTGGTATGGATGGGAGTTTGGTGAAAGGCGCAATGAGCATCAGTCTTGAAGTTTCTTGGGAGTGGATTGGGTAATGGACGGGGATCCATGGGTTTTATAAGGTTTTGGCTTAACGGGGCTTGGTAAACTTTGAAGAGGGGAGAATTAAGCTCAGTGTATTCCCTTCGGACGGGGGCAGGTCAACTTTCTGGTGGCCATGATGTGGTTGGTTGAGAGATGTTATTGATGGTTGAGACTGTAGCATTGGCAGGCTTGTCGTACTTTCTAGGGGTGAACTGTTCGGACATCTTCTTCGGTTCAACTTCTGTTTTGGTAAGACTTTCATGGATTCATACTCCTGCTTCTCTAAGAGCCCGAAAGTGTGGATAGTACTGTCCTCCCATGGTTTCTCGGAGATGGGGCAAGAAATTCTTCTTCATTATGTTGACTTGTTCTTCCTCAGATGGTCGATTGGTCATGATAGATGCTTTTTCCCTCCATCGGGCTATGAAGTTACTGACTGATTCTCTAGAGTTTTGTTTGAGCATCTCTAAATCATAGCGGGTGACCTCGAGCTCTTCATTGTATTTGTATTGCGACACAAATTCTCGGGCTACATCCTCCTAGCTACAGATTCTGAATTCCTTGAGCGATAAAAACCATCGGAGGGCGCTATCCTTCAAAGTTTGTTGAAACAGTTGGGACATTACTTCTTCGAAAACCCCTAGGAGAGTCATGGAACGGTGATAACTATGAAGATGAACAACTGGGGGACCACTCCCTCCGAACTTCTCGATATTTGGCATCTTGAATTTCTCGGGTAACCTTTCTTTAGGATAAGGAGACATATTGGTGTAGTCCACGTAATTCCCAGATATTCGGACTTATTCGAACTTCTTAGTGAGCATTTTAAGATCTTTTTTGACTTTGTTCAACTCCTCCTCTTTTGGATCAATGACCATAGGCAGGTTAGCCACAGGCTGGGAAATATTTGGCATCGAAAGTTGGGCAGGTGGCGGCCCATTGGAAGGAGGGGCACGTGGAGCGTGTTGATATTCTTCCAGGACCCAGATAGGCTCGGGTGGACCCATAGCACGAGGGAACAGGGCCTCAAGCTCTTGAGGAATAGGAACTTGGTTTCGTTGCATTTCTCGGACCTCGGCTTAGAGGTTGTCCAACATGGCCACGAGCTGAGCTAGGACTGTCGGCAGATTTGGTTGTATGACTGGTGCTTGATCTGCATTCCCCATGGAAGATGAATGGATTCCGGACTCGGAAGAAGTAGTAGAGGAACGGATGGAACTCTGGGGTGATTTGACTGAAGACCGAAGCCAATAAGGAGCCAGGCCAAGGGATTGCGATCGACCTGAGAAGGCGTAGGATGAGATTTATTTTTGGAAAAAAGGGAAGAAACTATTTTTGTATTTTTTATAAAAAGGGAGAAATGTTTTTGGATTTTTGATTAAAAGGAAGAAATGTTTTTGGATTTTTAATAAAGAAGGGAGAAATGTTTTTGGATTTTTGATAAAAAGGGAGAAATGTTTTTGGATTTTTGATAAAAAGGGAGAAATGTTTTTGGATTTTTAATAAAGAAGGGAGACATGTTTTTGGAGTCGGAACTCAGCATGATTATTATTATTATTATGTTCTCACTTGTATTTAATTCTCCTGAATGCAATGCCGGATGGGACCCGAGCCTGGAAAAGTGACGGTCTTAATATATGAAAAGATACGTTTGGACTTGTAATCAGGCTCGCGGACAGGGTTCCGTTTTTAAAAAATGCGCAAAAATTGGGCGACAGGCCAACCCAAAATTTCGGCAGAGTTTCGGGTTGAAACCGGAAATCTAAAGTGTGTGTCCTAGATTTGACACCTATATGCGGGTATGCAGTTGGTTGGGTGAATCGGCATGGGTTCCCCCCTTTGGCGTGACTTCCATGATATACGTCTTGCTCTTGTGGGCAATCGGTACGTGTGGACAAGCCATTTGATATACCTGAGTGTACGTGAATTGCCTCACCATATACCTCGTGGGGAAGGTATGTGTGAGAGAGAATTCGATATACTCGGCGTACGTGAATGAATTCCCTGCGATATACCTCCCGTCATGACTTCAGTCAAGCGGTACGATGCGAGGGAACCGTTCGATATACGTCGAAAGTACTTGGCCAATGGAAGGTGAGAGTCATATCGCTTAGGCTAACTGTGACCTGCCGAACCAGCACCCATCACGAAGTGACCCTCCAGTTACTGGGTCAAATTTGGTAAATAGCAATGCTCTTTAGTGATATCGTGTGAATCATGAATGATTCTCTTATTAGTATCTTATGATGAGAATGTCTTTCTTGATTATGCCAAATCGGGAACAAAGTGCAAGGACCCCAAAAGGTACACCAAGTATGGATGGGTGATGCGAGCAACATGTGGATATACATGTGATCCTAGGTGAAAGTGGTGTGAAGTGTACATGGAGAATTTTTTACAAGTTTGTGAATATAAGAATAAGCATGGGATACACAAGTGAGAAAGGGGGATAGGTAGATATGGGGGGGGGGGAGGGGGGAACATAAAAAAATATAGCATCCATGTAAATAGAGTCAAGCCCACAAGAAAAAACAAAAATAATGTCCCCACCAGAGTCGCCACTGTGGCCATCCCCGATCCCCGTCGCGGAGGGAAAAAGGATCCTTCAGGTCCCGCGCGTCCCCTCTCGGGAGAGTGCTTCGGCCGGCGTCGATTTGTGAGGTATGAAAATGTAGAGAGATTCAGAGTCGCCAGTCTATTTTACTCAAAACAGACAAAAGAAAAGGGGGAGCCACCCCTAAGGATGGCATCCAAAGACATACTGGTGCGTGCGAAACCAAATGATTTGAGAAGGGTTCGGAGGCTTAGTTACGAAATGGGAAGGTGTTAGGCACCCATTCCGCCCTTTAGATCTCTCATGAATATTTGTTATTTTCCTTTATGTCCCCCCCCCCCCCCCCCCGGTGATATGTGTGCATGTGTATATATAGAATGGAGGTAGGAATCCTCGACTTGTATCATAGAAACGATATAGCGAGTCATCCGTAGGAATGTGAGATTAATGTAGAAAATAGGATTTGCGCAATTACCCTTGCATTGATCGTTATAAGGGAACGATAACGCATGTGGAATAATATGCCACTAAGAACGAATATATAGAATATAATAGAAAATGAGATAAAGAGAAGATAGAAAATAAGAGAAAAAGTGAGAAAGGGACTCGAGTATCGGGTTTTACCCCGAGACGCCTACGTAGCCTATAAAGGCATCAAAGTCCGTAGTTTGCATACAAAACGAGGGGTGGGGTTTATCCCATAAATCCAAATGGAGTGTTTGGCGCTGGGTTTCTCTCTACACCTCAAAAAAGAGAAGTCTGGGTTTACTTCTACATCCATAAAAGAAGAAGCTTTTGCTTTGCTGCGCCATTCTCACATGGTAAAAGGTACCATGTGTGGTTGATGGTAGCTTGGTCAATTGGTGGAATCCAAGGTTCCGGTGGACTCCGTGATTATTCTCTAGGAGGAGGTTAAAGTTCGAAGGAGCGAGTCATGGCTTGAAGGGAGTCGAGTCAGTTGAGTAAGTCCTCTTTTCGAGTCTTTATAAAATTTTGACCATACTTAGTGAATTTGTTAGGCCAGGGCCGTCAGAGGTTTTTTTTCCATTTGTGGATTTTTCCTCATACATCGCGGTGTAGTGGTTGTGAATTTATTTTCTCTTTTGCAAAAATCACCTAGAAGGCATGCTTAGGGAAAAAAGATAAAATATGGTTTAATTCGTAATCTTGATTAAAATGGTGCATATTTAATATTTGGTCAATGTTTAACTTAATTTAATTCAAGTCTAAATAATGTAATTTGATAAAATTTGGTTTGTCCTAATTTGAAAATTGAATAAATTAATGTTAGGCAAATTTCTAGGACTTGGGTTAAATTAATTTGGTTAAGTGAATTTCAAGTGTGTGTGTGTGTGTGTGTTCATCATTATTCATTTATTTGGATTTAATTTTAATTTTTTTTTAAAAAATTAAAATTTGTGTTTAATTTAATTTTTCATCTTTTTAAGAAAAGAAAATCAAATAAATTTTGAAAAATTAAATTGTTGTTTTGAACCATCTCTATTCCGCATCTTTAGGAAATTAAAGTAAAAGATTTTTAAAATTGGGGGTCCTATCGTTTTCAAAATTTCATAAACTCAAGAATAAGTCAAAAAACGAAACATGTCAATTTTACAATAAGGGTTTCACATAGAAATTTCTAACAATAATAAGGTCTAAATTTCATTGTATAACTTTATAAGATAATCATTTTCACCTAATTAATGTCATAAACTAGATACCCTAGAAATACAATGGCTTTCTAACTCATTTTAGTTCTACACTTTAAGTGTACTCAAAATTTATTATAAGCATTCATGAAAGTAGAAGAGCAAAAAAATTATCTCTTTAGATTAAACTAGCTTAGAATTTGAAAGGGAAACGCCTTCAAATCAAGCCTTAAATCGACTGAAAAATCCCCTTGAAAGCTAATTGAAAACTTGAATGAAAAACTTTTTTAGTGATTTGAGTGCGCATGAAACTCCCTTGTAACTCTTTGATTGAATGTTTTAAAAATTCAATTTATTTTGGTTGAGGAAAAGAGTTTATTGGAAAAGTTTTGGGTGTTATTAGGGTTTTTTAGTAGATAAGAGAAGTTAAAATTAGGGTTTTGTAGTTTAAAAATGAGGAAAAAACGTATAAGGTATAAAATATAAAAGGGTAGCTAGGGACGATCGGGACCCATCCGCGGCTTGGCCGTGTTCATTGTACTCCAGGCCACGGTGGTGACTTTTTGCAGGATATATAACAAAATGGGCGACTAATATGTATTTCCCTCAAGCCTTCCTTGGAAATTGTATTTCCCTCCAGCCTTTCTTGGAAATTCACATAAGTCCAAATCATTTACTTACTTATTTTAATTACCCAAATGACCCCAAAATCTTCTACAATCAAAGTTTTGCACATAAATCTTTATCTATTTATCAATTAACCTTTAAAATTACATGTTAAGGCATAAAATTTATTTTCGCATGAATAAATTCCAATTACTTAGTTTCAATTGTATAATTAATCCGAGTTATCTTTTAATTAATTTCACCATTCTCATTTAACTAATACCTTAAAAAATGTGGCATTGGAGTGTCAATTCTCAAACTCATAAAAGTCTTCATTACTTTTGAGGATTTCAGATCCTAAATAATCATTTGTTGAGCGATATATATTTTTTAAAGTTAATATGTTGTAAAGATCAAGAAAGCTCTTTTGTTTGATATTTTACATCCATATTTTTTAATTTTAATAAAAGTTATTGAGGTTTTATTACAAGGTGATTTAAGACCATACTCGTATATATCAAGGAGGGTTACAACAATGGCGATTGAAGAAGGGTTGTACCTTGGGAGAGTTCTTTTAACTACCAGGCCATGGTCACAAAGGGAAAGAGTTGATTAATTGTTTTAGGTGTACGTGGAATACTATCAAGAACACATATTTTACTAAGAAATTTAGTATAGTTTCAAAGTCAATGTGCCGTCCAATTGTGCGCACATGAGAAGTTTTGAAAATGAAGTTAAATATACAATATTAATTAAATAATATTTTGATTAAATTTAATTATAAATCTAATTACTAAATAAAATTCAATATTAATTGAACCAAATTCTAAATATCCTATTTAGTTGTGTCACCCAACTTAAATATCGTATTATAGTTTTAGTCTATAAAGTTAAAATGCAAAATAACCACCATTTTAGTGGCATTAAGGGTGAAGGTTTCAATATATGAACTATTTTTCCAGTGGCCTTATAAGATGGTCAGACCCTGAATAAATAATCCTCAGTAAAATATCTGACTCAACTTAATGCATGAAAAGGAAGTCTAAATAGCAAAAAGGAATGCATAAATAAAGGTGAGCCACAAGCTCGACACCTACATAGATAAGGAATCTAGAATTGGATGTTGGAGATGTCTCCAAGTAAGAATGATCAGGTGTGAGGTGGTGGCTGGGGCTTAGAACCTATAAAAAACTTCCATAAATATATTTAACCTAGCAAGTCTACAATGCATAATAACATGACGACATTTCAGCTATAATAATAATAATAATAATAAATCTTCCTCCAAAATTTATGTATATTTTATGCTATCCCAATCCAAACAACCTAGACAATCATGCGATTTTCATTCTAATCCCGAAGGAGTCCCATGTTACATAATTACAACATTTACTCAATTTCTTATTACGTTAACGAAACACTAAATGGACATCACTATGCCATCATACCAAACGAATGACCTCACACCCAGGACTATATGAGAGGATATCATCCCATTGTCCCAAGTAAGTGGATAGGTACCTTAGTACCTAGGTAAAGCCCGTCTCAATCACTGGGGTACCAAGTGTGTTCAACGTTGTGCGTGCCCTATTAAATCCCTCCTAATAGGTTATCCATGAGCACACAAACCCCTCGGAATGATTAAACATAAATTTAATGTTTCAACAATCAAATTTATGTGAAGTTAATCTAGTAGTCTCTTTCATTCTCTGTTGTTGTATGCATTAATTAATAATCACTTATATGAGTCTTAGCCCGAACATTTAGGCTTTTTAAATGTAGCAGTTCTATCAACCAACCCCAATGGTTATTGAATATTTTAACTTAACTAGAATTATAAAATTTAAATTAGTTTATAATTCCCACTTAAAATCCCTTGCAAATTTCCTCTAAGATAATTTTCCGAACTGAATCTATTTGTCCCCCCAACTGAATTGATTCGCCCCTATAACTTTTGTGTTCATTTTAGTTCATTAACGGTGGACTAATCCCAAACCAAATAAACCTAAAAGCCTCTACTTAGGAATAATAATCCATTTAATTTATAGATTAACATCATATCATTTATAAGAACATGATTCCACAACTTTTATGTGATCAATAACATTATTATGGGGTTTAATTAGAGAATGTTTAAAGTTAACCCTAAGTTCATGTACTATACAAAATTAATGTAATCAACTTACAAATTCTAATTTATTATGAAACTAAAACGAGGTATTTACATAATAAAATTAATAATATTCAAATATAATGATTTTAAAATCAAATTACATGGATATGTGCGTTAATTAGTTATTTCATTGAGAAACTATAATTGTTCTTTGATGGCTAAACTTGGGCTTCTAATATGGTTAATCTAATTATTAAATTGGGTTAAATTATGATTACGAACCAAATTATATGAATTCATTATAATATTCCAACTTATGAATATTATTATAATACAAGCGTAATTATATATGTATACAAAATAGACTTGCCTTGGATTAGTTATTAGAATCAAATTCCAAATCCCTAAATCTTCTATCTTAGGTTCTCCTTCTTTTTCCTTAGCTTCTGAGGTTTCTTCTTAGTTGTATAATGTGAAATAATTATAGCTAATTAGGTTAATCTAATCGCTAGTCCTGAAATTAAGCTTAGGTTTCAAAATATCCTTAACCCAACAAGCCGAAAATAAGCTCCAAAAACATGCCCTAACCCATATACTAACCCAACGAACGAATATTCTACTATTTTTAAACCCAAAACGTCTTTTCTAAACAATTCGAGGATCGAACCCAAAAGAGAACATAATTAATAAATTAATTATCGCATTAAAATTAACTTATTACCCGATATGCGTAACTTAAGTTTAAATATTAGTTATTTATTAGTTAAGTGTGATTAGTTATTATAAGAACTTACTTCATTATCGATGGGACCTAATACCAAGGGGATAATCCAAAAAAAAAAAACTAACATCTAGTCACAGACCATTCCATATCCTCCCATGGTATAAAGTCACTTCAATATTTACATAGTGAATTAAAGTTTATTTATCAATTTCTAAAGGATATGTACTCATGCGTCACACAAAAGAATTACGTAACCTTACAACATAATATATCTACATAAACGCACACACACCTTCACATTAAATGGCATATTAAATGTTGTTAGTAAATATCTAACTAATATGAAATTTATAATTATCTAAATGTTGGAAAATATGAGGTATTACAACAAATGCTAGAATTCTCACCCTTTCAACACCATGACATTGGTCTCCTCGGTCTAGGAGTACCTTAGGAATTTATTTGTGTTAGGCATAGTCTTCCTCTATTTTCTTGTTGGTACTAGCCTAAGATTGATCAAGTCCATATCCCAATTTATGTCCTCTCTGGGATTAAAGTAGACATTTATATTTGAATGAAGAGAAAAAATAGTTAGAGTCATTGTTAACAACGAATGGGAAACACATAAGGACCTAAATGGTGAAAAAAAATTACAACCTTTGGGTATGTAAGAGGTTTCAGACCTATTTTTCATGATGAGGAGGTCTTCAATGTCATCCAACTTCCTTAGGACCTCAGGTAGACCTTTGGAATCGTCAAAAACCTCATCTCGATCCTTCAATATTATTGGTCATATGTATGTCCTAATCTAAGTGAACAATCTCGTAGGTCACTGTTCCATTATCCATCATCTAGGTCCTAGATAAAATATTGGTTAAATACTCTTCAACCCCCTCTATGAAGGCATCCTCAAGACCCAAATGAGGGTTCTCGGGACTTCACTTGGGGATAAGGGTTATGGACTTACTTGTTAGCAAACAACTTATTGGGGATTATCGACATAGAAAAGGGGAGGTCAACGAATGATGTAGCATTATTAACTATAACATTCTTCATTAGTCAAGTAAATTTTTCAAACAATCACTTATGTGTGTGTCTGCATCCCTCAATTGGGTATGTCTCCCAATCAGTAACCATAAAAAATTAATGGGCCTTCCAATTCTCGAGAGCATTATAATTTTCATAAACAAGACTTTATACATCATCCAGGAACATAACTAGGGTCTTTATCCTTATTTTTATATTCTTCGATGCTTAAGCGGTAATTGAGATCATCACGATTGAGTTTGTGAGAACTCCAATTGGACTGCTTAAAATATATAGTAGTGTCTCCATCAATGGTCTCCAAGACTTAACGTCTAGCTGAGTAGGCGCTAGTTTTAGATATGTTAGAATATCATTCATAGTTTTAGCCATGGGAAACTTGGCACCAAAAGTCAATAATGTTTTTTAAGGATAATGAAATATAGTACCCTATAACATGTCCACTCATATGAGAATTCATCCCTCAACATAAAAAAAATTGGGTATTTGATACATGTATTGGATATAATTCATGTCACTCTCCATAATACAGCACCAAACAAAAGCACTCTTAAGGAAGGTTAAGTCTAAAATACCATTGCACATGTAGAATGTGTGTCCATTACGGATATCCCAATTGGGTTAAACTAAAGATATCCTCTGATGCTTGTCTTTAGAGTAAATTAGTTTATGTTCAATATTAATGGCAGGAGTAGGTGTAACACCCCGTATTTTTTAGAACTTAAATAATTATGTGATTAATTATTATTGCGGGATTAATTAAATTAATATGCGAGAATTAATTGGTGATTAATCCAAATTTAAAAATAAATACTAACTAGCATGACAAGGGTTAATACTTATTAATGAGAATTATTGAATATTACCAAGTGAACAAGTAATATGGAATTCTTGAATTTGATAAACTGTCGAGAGTGAAATATGCGACAATTTGGTATATTAAGTCGAGACATGCGTGTGAGTCGTGTCGGGACTAATTGAATGGAATATAAAGGTAAATTATTTTTAAGTAACTCGTATGGTAATTTTGAGTGCACTGTTGAGTCCGGGAGGGTCAAGATAGTCAGAAAACACTACCCGGGTATTTTATTTAGACTCCGAGAGATTTTAGGTCAAACCGGCACCGCGTAGGGGATATTTTGTAATTTTAATTTTCGGAGAAATTAAATGGGAGAAATTGGGAGTTTATTATATCATCCATGAGAGGTTCATTAGGGTGAAGATATACAAAAGTAAGGAACGTCCACACAGTGTGTGATGGAGAGCAAATTCAAAGAAGGAAGGCCAAATTAGCACCACCTTGCATAACGACAACCACCATCATGTAGATCGGAACAAAAGGAACACACCCATACCAACAACATCAAGATATCAAATGGTTGATTCGAGGCAAGTGTTTATTACTTGCGTGATTTAGTAATAATTATGTTCATGATTAAAGTATGTGATAACCCATCAATTTATGAGATTTACTTTTGATAAAAACTTGATGATTTGATTCATATTGGGTATGAGATTATAAGAGATTAAATTCCTTCATGTAGATAGGATATCATCCAGGAATTTATAATAATTCCCATGAACAAATCTAAGTTATAGCAGTTCTTGAATTGAAATCGGAAAAACTAGGGTTTTAGTGGTTTAATTTTGGGATTGAGTATTTAATTGATGTATTGTGAAGAATTAATGGTTATAGGTTGTTAGAAATCATCTAAATATGTTAGATCATCGATTGGGTTTGTTGTTTGGGTGTTTGGGAACGAACAGTAGAGGTTTTAGAGGTGCTAATGGTGGAAAAACGTTGGAATCTGGGCAAGAAGACAAAATAGTGCATCTCGCGCGATGTCACGCGTAGTCGTTCGAGCGAGATAGGGATGTCACGCGAAGTCACTCGAGTGACATGTGGCAGTCAATCCAACGATGTTTCCATCTGGTTCGAGCGACGAGGTAATTTCTTGGAATTTTTGTAGAATCTAGTTTTGGAATTCTCAGTTTATTGGAGTGAGAAGAACTGCCAGTTAATAAATTTAAAACAAGACAGGTTTACAACAAAAGTGTGTGAGATTTTTACTTTCAATATTTCGGGAATAAGACTTACCTTGAATATTACGAAAGAGTTATGGTAATCTAGTAATATTATACAATAAGTAACAATGAGAATAAAATACGTATGATAAGTATGCAACTAGGTTGGGAGAATACCAATAAATTTTAATAGGATGTGCGTATGCCTATTATTTGATATTTTTTTGTTAAAGTGCACTAATGGGCGATAACCCAGGGGTGTAAGGTTATGTTGTTTAATACACTAAAGGGTGATAACACGGGGGTGTAAAATTTTTATTTAGTGCACTAATGGGTGATAACCCGAGGGTGTATAATCCTTTTATTTATATAACTAATGGGAATTCAAATAGGGGGTGCAGGACTGGAATATATATGTACAGGTATGTTGTGACTATGTATATATATATGTGTGTGTGTACTAATGAGAAATTATAATAAGAGAAACTAGTAGTTATGGCAACAATGTCATATGAAACAATCTTAATGAGATAAAGATTTAAATACTCTAAGAGTGAACATGAAAGGTAGTAAAATGTGATAGACTACTTATGAGGTACGGTATGGGCGATACGGAAATACTACGGTTGAATGTAGATAGTGTGACTTGACTTTGAACTAGTTAACTTGGGTAGAATTACTACTACTAAATAGAAGATACGATAGGAGTGCACAATAGAATAAATGTGAGAACTTCATGTGAGAGCATGAATCTAACATGCACATAATACTTGCTTTAAGGCAGTTTTAAATACTTGCTAAAACATATTTTTACACATCGGGCTCTGACCCGTCTCTTGCATCTATTTTCTCTCTTGCTATATACATATGTATTATATCAGGTGCTCAGCCACAGGGACAGCTGATTTACAGACTTGGATTTCTGGGCGTGCTATGGCTATCATGGAAGCTGTAAGTCTTTGCATTAGATGCTCCTATCATTTCTCTCAGTTCATCTAGACTTTTCATTCAAGGCATGTGTCACCCTTTCCTTAGACATTTTATCAGAGATTGCATTTAATTTACTTCTATTCATTTTAGTTGGATTTCGTTTTACTATGGATCTGTGGTTTAGAGTTTTGAACTAGAATGTTTTATCTTGTCGTATTTATTTTTGTTCGTGATTCATATTTATTATTTATTTTATTCAGTTGAATGGTGAATGGATTATATTTAAATGCTTGGACTTTATAAATATGATTTTTGGTTATAATTTTAAAAAGGAAAATATTTTGGCACTAGGTTAATTTATATTAGGTGATTAATGAAGTTAATGTTTTTGACAGTGATGCTAAGAATTAACCAACCGAACATTCTGTTTAAAATTTTAATGATGGACTGATCACCTGATATTAAATTAGGTGCCAAGCTCTTGATTACTTAAGTGTTGTACACCACCATGGCCAAAGGATTGGGTTTGGTCATTTCCATGTTATATTTTTTTAACATAATTAAAAGTAATAACAATTTTTGAAATAAAAGAATATAAGATAACAAGAGAGTGGCTTGCGAGGGTAGTGTGAAAGGTAAGGCAAGATAATGGTCGGATTTATAGGCACCATTATACCATCATTTTAGTCACATATACTCCCCCATAAGAAGTAACACCTTAATTTCTCCCCCCCCCCCCCGGTATGGGAGTGTTAAATTTAATATCTTTTATATAAAATTATCATCATAAATAACTTAAGGGTATTTACGAAAATACCCCTTAGCTAAAACGGTTAAATATTTTTCCTTCCGCGTCAGTCAAGGGGAAAAGGGGATATTGATGATACCATAAGAAGCTCCATGTACATTTACTTGTATATCACTACTCAACGGCTAAGAAAAAATATCAAACATGAATTTTAAGTCTTAATTTAGAGCCCTCAATTGTACATCTTCTCACTTCAACATCCTTTAATAGCAAGGAACAACATCGTGTACCTTGGAGGAAACACCTCAAATAATCCAGGGTTCACAAAATCTTAGTTAAAGTTCTTATTCACATAATTATACCTCATCCCTATTGACAAGGACCTAATTAGGTATTGATATCCTTGAATAAGATTTCTATCACTTGCTACTCAAAAAAATCAAGTCACTTCGAAGTCATGCCACTAGGGTCTCTTATAAAAGTTTCACCGTGCATCAATTAACCTTATTAGATATTGGTAAAGCTCAGCATCGATGGGAGACACCCACACTTTTTATTTCAGTCTTTCATAACCTTATTCAACCTTTAACTACAAAGATAAAATGGTGATTCTAGGCATTGCCTACTTTTCCAATATGAGTAGTTGGTATTGATCGAAATAATTTATGTGTAATCGTTGTAAAATAAATTCTTTCAACAAATACCCAAGTAATACCTATAAAATTTGACAAAAATAAATATAGAGGTAAGTGGGGTTACCAATTTAACTTTCAAATGTGAAGAACTAAACGTGTGAAGATAATTGCAAAATCACTTTCATCTTATTATTTTTTTAATTATTATTTTTGGGATTTTTACTCAACTAAGTGTGTTAATTTTTAATGTAATGAACTAAGAAATAAATGCTAATGATACAAATATGATTTATCACTGCAATTAATAAAAAATGATATAATATGAGTTCTAAAAAAATTATTAAAAATAATCTAAATTAATTAATTAAAATAAAATGCAAAAAAAATAATGAAATATAAAAGTCTAACTAAATAAAATATTTACAATTTTTTCTCTCAACAAGTAACAATGTAAATGAGAGAAAAATTAAATACAAAAGAAGAAAGATGAAGAACATCTACAATATGTACAATGGGTGAACTCTTAAATACTCATCAATGTTTGAGATAAATCTGCTAAAAATTACAAACAACACAAATAAAGATTTGCATCTAAGTATTTCTCCCTTTAAATGAACTCTCAATGCATTATTAAATAATGAAAAATATTTGTTCAAAATACAAGCCCTCCCACCATAAACTTGTACATATAAATTAATCCGAGAAAGATAAATTCTTCCACACCACTATATATTGAGATATTTTGCTAAAAATTCAAAAAATCTTTATATAGTGAGGGAGAAATATTTTTCCCATAATTAAAACAAAAATGAAAGGGTATCTCCAATATGCCTCTCAGTCTTCAATATATAAGTGATATGAGGATTTGGGGTAAAGGCGTGAGCGTGGGGAGGAACGTTGCATGGTAATAGGGGAGAGATAAACGAATGTCTTTTGCTTTGTTTTGGTGACGTGTTTTTTTATTATGTGGAGACAAAAGCAACACACTCCACACACATATAAATATAATATATCAATATATGTGTATATATACAAACCATATATAATAATCTAATATATTTTATATGGTTTAACATACACATATATATATATATATACTAGTGTATTCCCGTGCCTGAAGGCATGAAGAAATTTTCCAAAGTATGTAATCGCGAAACGGAGATAATTTTTCAAAGTACGTAATAGCGAAACACAAAAATTTCGAAGTATAATTTTAAAACAATGTCAAATAGTCCAATAACATTCAAATAGTCTAGATTCATCAAATAATTCACATATAATATGAAATATACAATATTTATCCATCGAGTTCACATTGTGTCTCAAAAAAACAAAGTGTCAAATTTTTAAAAAAATTGGGCACAATCTCCTTTGTTTATGGAACTATTCACCCTGCTTAACAAATAGCAAATAGTCCAACATCCAAATTGTCTAAATTCTTCAAACAAATTCACATATAAAATGAAATATACAATATTCATCAATCAAATTAACTGTGTCTAAAAAAACAAAGTGTCAATTTAAAAAAAAATGGGCATAGTCTCCTTTGTTTATTGCCCTATCCACCCTATTTAAGGGGTAACAACAAATCCAACAAATTAAGAAAAAAAAATCCAAATTCGGAGATGGGAGATAGAAGGCCGGGAAAGGAGAATATGAATTTATTCTTTCTGTGGGACTTATTCAAACTTTTTGTGCCGTGGTGCTTCTGGATTAGGTGCTACTACTGTTGTCTTCCCATCCTTCTTCCCACCTCTGGCCATTATCACTCTCTCCCTCTCGGTTTTCTGTACGATTTGACAAACAATAAACTTAATTAATCATTTTCTCAAACAAAGATACAATCACATAAGAAAATATACAATCAGTAAAATCAAATATACAATCACATCCAAATTGTCTAAATTCGAGATTCATTCAGCCGGATCAAATTAGATTACTTCTTTTATACAAAATGCAGTTTCAAGTTTGATCCCATCATATCTGGTCTACAAATAAAATAAATAACAATGTTAGGAAAAAGGAACTACTTGAACCGATGTATTACACCCAAGAAGTGTTATTGAGTCTATTCTAAACCAAAAATCTCTATAAAATAGAACTCAAAATAAAGATATACTTAAACGAAAATCTAAAACACTAAATAAGAGTTATGAAAATAGTTAAAAAAGTACATTGAATATTAACCGAGCCCATATTTATAGATCAAAATCGAATGGGATATATTTTATGGCTCGCGGGCAAATTTACCTTAATAGCAAATGATGGTAGTAGGTGGCTCGTCAACAGCTAGCTTCGATAGCAAAATGAACACATGTTCATCATGAGAATCGATATTTAAACATGAATAGACTTTCACCTCTGTGTAAAAATGTGCACCTGAATATTTATGAATTGAATAAATGACTCAAATCAGTAAAACGGAAGGTGAAACGTGATAGATGAAAAATGGTATTTAAACCACTAAAAAAAAGGTTTTAATAAATGCTGACAAAAGAGGCTTCAATTTTCTAAGAAATTGAGAGGTGGCATGAGAAGTAAACATAAATGTTCTTTCAGTTGACAGCAGAGTCCTTGTTAAAGTCTCTAATACTAACTTTAGCTGCTTGAGGAGACTCATCTAGCAAGTCCTTCTCAAAATGTTCTTTAAGTTGAATGTCAACACCATACTTGTTTACGCTCTCTATAACCATTAGCAGGCCTCCATGTAAAACTTCAACTATTGGTTCAGATAGCCCATAAATCATATGAAAAGTGTTCTGATAAACCAATTCCAATCAGTAGCATATTCGAATCCAAATAATTGAGAAAAAATTTAATTGATACACTCACACATTCATTTGCACAACCACTGTCCTCACCTACTTAATAAATGTAAGAAAATAGATTAGGGAAGGAACAAATTCATATCTACAAAAATACGTATGGAAAATATGAAAACCACACACTGTTGTAATGCTCGTCTCCATACAAAATGTGATTGTAGTGCAACAACGCTTGTCTCATTTGAACAACCTAAATACAACAAAGATGTATATATATGTGGTGACAATTATTATTCAACACAAATAGATAAGAGAAGAGCAATCACAAAGTAAAATAAGAAACATAAAATGTCAATCACACAACAGGTCATCAAGAATGCCTACATCCACGGTGGTGCAGTCAGTATTATTTCTATGTACTCCGGAGAGTGTTGTGAGAGAATACAGTGTGTGTATTTTTCCCCAGACCTAGGGTTTATTATATACATATCTGTCTTCGGGGAGTGGGGGTGTTGGACTCCCCCACGTTTACCATCTTCTCCTAAAATATCTATATTTGAGAACATGGGAGAAGACTATGTTACAACTGAATTAATGTTAAGGTGTGAAGGGCTTGGACTTTGGTCCATTTCAATTAGGCTACTCGTCCAGGCCTGTAATGCCAGTTTGGGGTACACACAATTGCTCCTAAATTTGTTGGGCCATAATTTGGGCTCAATAAATTTAAATGATTTGTCATAATGACTGTGTTGCATATCACGTAACTCTTCCTGATTTAGGCAGCAGTCGCTTCGTGTCCTGTGCGTGATGATTAGTATCATTTAAAAGTTATTTTGAATAGTGTTTCATAGTTGCCATTTCAAGCTTCTTAGTGTTCTTCCATCTCCTGCGAGTTTTAGTGATTTGTGCCCTCTTCTTCAGGTCTTCATTTTCTTCGCTTTCGATCTCCCTCGTCATTTGGGCTTGTGACCTTGCACTTCCCAAGCCAAATTTCCATCTAGTAAGTCTCCCTTGATTTCTCTCTGTGTTTTCTTTGAATTTGTAGTTTAGGGTTTACAAATGGAGAAGATAGGTAATAGATCAGTGTCCGAGTTTTGGAAATTTTACAATATCCTAGAGTGAGTAGAGATTGAGTGCACCTCTCTTCCTAGGAATGTTAGAGAGATAGAGGGTACCCATTAGATTCATGTCTTGTTACTTTCTTAAGGGGGATTACTTTTCCTCCAAACGATTTATTCTTGCATTTCTTTGGTTATTTCAATATTGTTCCTGCACAGTGTTCACCCAATGTATGGAAGATAATCAATGGCGTCCATAGAATAAATCAACTTTATGGCACCAAATTAGGGCTCGCCGAAGTCTGTTTTTTCTATTCCTTTTCTCGAACTAGCTCTAGTGTTCTTTATCTCAAAGCCACGAGTCCTGACAGGGTATTGGTAGTAAACCTACCTGATTCCCACAAGGATTACTGGAAAGATGGCTTTCTTGCTAAAAATTGGCAGTTCTCCTCCCATATTGAGGGGTCGAGGTCTGATAGATTCTATGTCCCCTTTTATGGGTAAGAGTACATAGGTAGTCTTTGCTCTTCCCTTCTGATTTCTTTGTTAATGTTTGATTTCTCTGATACTTTCCTATTTTTTCTTCAGCGAGGTCGAAGAACTTGGAGCCTGCTCTTAGCGAGGTTCGGCTTTCAGAGTTGGTCAAGGCTTGGAATATCAGGGAGTCCTTAATTAACGGTGAACATCCCCAGTCTGTTGCCTTCTTTCTCGAGTACAAAAACGTTGGGTCTAGCTTCATCGTGAGGCCTGTGGATAGTATTCCTGAATTTGATACCTCTGAAGAAGCTGATGCTGATCTCATTCAGTTGGACGAGGGGGAGAGAAGTTATAAGAGTGATATTAGAGGCGGTACTGAAGGCAATTTTGGTGAGGGGAGCTACAGTGGTGATAGTTCTTCTGATTCGAAAGAGGTCTCTGAAGCCCAAGGACCTTCGAGAACGTCCAGCACCTCTAGCGAAGAAATGGTTCCTCTAAGGAAAAATTTGATCTGAGATGATGATGATGATGACCATGTGCTTCTCGCTCAGAGGTTGAAGAAGCAGAAGTCCAACACTGGGGCGATTGCTACTGGTTCCCAGTCTTCTGCTCAGGAGCAGGAGAAGAAGAGAAAGGAAGAAGATCAGGTGAAAGAGAGAGAGAGGAATAGGGAAGAAGAGAAGAAGAAGATTGAAGAGAAGAAGAAGGTCGAGGAGAGGAGAAGGATAGAGAAAGAAAAGGAAAATAAAGAGGAGAGGAGAAAGATGGAGGCGAGGAAAAAGGCTGGGTAGGCCTTAGTTCTTGTGTCCGCATTGCCAGAGGGGGCCTCGGTTGCCACTTCTCCCCAGTTAGCCCCTGCGCTCCTCGAGCGAGCAGTCCTTCTTGTTGATCGCCAAAAGGCGGTGGGGACTGACCAGTTAGCTCTGCAAGTGAGCCAGAGGCTAGCCTTGGTAAGTTTATTTCTCTTCTCTAATGCTTCCCAATTTTTGTATGTTTCCTTCTTCTAATATATTCTCTTACTGGCAGTTTATGACTGATTTTACTGTGCTCTATCGCTCTCATGATGAGCTAATCAATAAGAACGGAGAGGTGGATAAGAAGAATGTTGCTTTGAGGGTGAAAGGTACACAGATCGAGGCAAGTTTGAAGGCCGCTGATGCTGCTAGGATATCTTTCGATCTTGCTCTTGGTAAAGCCAATCGTGAACGGGAGACAGTAGTTAAAGAACTGAACGAATTGCGGTAAGCCTACGATCTGGTCTGCTCGAGTAAGCTGGATATTATGGAGGAGAATAAGGTGCTAAACGAGCAATTGAAGGAGAAAGAGTCCCAGGAAGCTTCCATTAAGGAGGACTCATATAACTCCGGGTGGGCTACTACGTATGAAGATGCTGAGGTTCAGATCGGCTACATCAGCCATCTGAACTTCAAGAAGGACTGGAACAAGGCCCTTTTAGCTACTGGTGTGGATGTTGTTTCTCTGCTATTCGACGAGCATGATCCAGGCCCGAAGGTAATTATGGATGAAGTCCCGACCCCATCCATTGAAGGTATTGACCCTGCCTCCCAGACAGTTCCTACTGATGCCCTTCCTGCTCAGGCGACAGAGGTTGTCCCTGCTGAGGGAGGTGCTTCCACTGCTGCTGACAAAGGGAGGTAGCCAGCTTCTTCTAGGCAGCCTGAGGTTGCCAGCTAATTGACCCTCAGGATTACTATTGTATTTTTGTTTGTAATTTCCCTTTCTGCTTCTTCAATGTACGCTGATCTTTTTCGTATAAATGAAATAAGAAGACTTTTTCCTTTAGTGTACTGAATAATTCTATCTTTCATTTCTCTTTTATTACTTGCAGTTGATTGATGTTGATGATTATATACCAGCCACTACTCAATTGGGAAGAATGCTTAGTCCTGATGTAAGTTCTGAAGTTCCTCATACCTTTGTGAGGATTTGTAAATCACTGCGATTGAGGAACAAGCATTTCATAGAGCAGACTGAGCTCATCATTAAACTAAAAGATAGGCTCCAAGAGATGGAGGAAGTTGGTGCCTCAGTCCAAGAAGAGTTGAATACACTGATAGCAAAGCTGCTAGATGCTTTTGAGATTAACCAGGTTGGGGAAATTCTTCAACAAGAGAATAAGGCTTTGAGGAGGGAAGTCTCACGACTTAGGGAGCATGCACCGAGCATCTCTCCTATAGTACTACAAGGTTCCTCTCGTCACGATATGGAGGTGGACCAAGCGATGTTCCTCCGGTGCTGTGAGGTTCTACCCTGCCGACTGTTTCGCGGGCTGGCACGAACACAAGGAGTTTAGCTAGGGAAATGGAAGAGCTTCGTAGTGATGTCCAACGAGCATATATGATTGCTGTTGGGCTTCAAAGGGACGTCAATCGGCTGAGGCATCTGTTTAAGAGAGTACCTCAGCAAGTATGGGCCGATGGTTATGACCAAGGTTGGCTAGATGCTCCGACGAGGCTAACAGAGTTTGAAGAGCTCGCCTTTATCAAGGGATGGTTGAGTGCCCTAAAGGAGCTACAGGTCCCAAGGAACTCAATATCTGGTATCGCCATGAGATTTCTCCTTCCACTCTAATGCCTAATCCCTTCCGATGACATGATCAGTGGATCCCTGTTAATGCCATTCCTCGACAGTTATTGGAGTCAGATGCGAATGAGGTCGAGGAGGAGCTAGTTCCCCATCCCGACAACGGTCGAAGTGCCCAAGTGGTTGATTATCTTGTTCAGAGGCCTCTCCCTCATTAAGATTTTTCCAGTAGTAACTTTGTATATTTTGTAATGAAGTAATGTAATGTTAATGTTTTGGGCGAGCTCGCCGACTAAATATGGGTTATATTTGTTGTAAATTTGATGAAGTAATATAAAGTTTATGTTCTAGGCGAATTTTCCAACTCAACAAGTGTTTTATATTTTCCACATCTCTTAGATTTTGCTTAATAACCTTGGGCCTCTCTTGGGAGACTATATTTGTAAGTTTGTTTTGTCGAGTAAGTATCCCTCCAATCCACTATGCTTATAAGATACCATTTTGCCCTACTTTACCTTTTAGGTCGTGTCGTCACACTTCCTTAGGCCTAAGGGTAGAAATTGGCGAGGACATACCTGGTGTTGGATGCTTCATCCGATCAGGATTTTATTAACCAAACATTGTTTGGCAACCAATTTTGAACTGGCCATATTGCCTAAGGATCTCCTGTGGGGCTTCATATATTGTCAGGGGCAATGCTAAGACGTTTTTCATGTTTCATAATGAAAACCTGAGGAGGGTGATTTCCCTGCTATAGCGTAATGATTAATGTGCCTATCACTTGGAAAGGGTGTGTGAGTTATAAAGTTCATATACTAGTTAACTAACACTTCATAGAATGCAAGTGCTAAACAACTTTTATTAATGAAAAGGAAATGAGCTTCAAGTCTCATAAGTACAATGCAAAAGAAGAATCTAGAAATAGAATTTCTTAAGAGTGGCTGTATTCCATGCTTGAGGTATCTCTATGCCTTCCAGCCTTTCTAAGTGATAGGATCCTTGCAGATCATCTCTTGTTATCTTGAATGGCACTTCCCAGTTTGGCCCTAACTTGCCATCTGATGGTTTTACTGCGCTGCCCAAGAATTTCCTTAGGACATAGTCCCCAACTCGGAATTCCCTTGGATTGACCTTATTGTTATAGTGCTTTGCTAGATTTTGTTGATAGCTCGCTAGTTTCACCAAGGCAAGCTCTCAGCATTCATCAGCGAGGTCAAGTTCAGCGAGCAATGCTGTATCATTCTGGTCCTGGTCGACAAGGGTGGACCTCATGGTGGGTAAGCCTGCTTCTAATAGGATGACTGCTTCCATTCCGTATGTTAGTGAGAATGGGGTTCCCCTATTGCTCAACGTGGGGTAGTGTGGTAGGCCCACAAAATATGCGATAGTTCATTTACCCATGCACCTTTGGCTCATTCAAATCGTTTATTTAGCCCATCAATCATTATTTTATTGGAAGCCTTGGCTTGGCCATTACTCTGAGGATAGGCCACCGAGCTGAAATAGTGTCTAATTCCGTGGTCATTACAAAATCTCTGAAAGGAGATGCTCTCGAACTGTGTTCCATTGTTAGTGATAATGGTCCTAGGGATCCCGAAACGGGTGATTATATTTTTCCATATGAATCTTATCATATCCACATCTCGGATGTTTGCCAGTGGCTCCGCCCGATCCATTAGGTGAAGTAGTCAATTGCGACCAACAGATACTTGCGATTTTCGACAGCGGTAGGAAGAGGTCCTATGATGTCCATTCCCCATTGGGCGAATGGCCATGGGTTGGAAAGTGATTTTATATTACTGGCGGGTTGATGGACCATGGGAGCATGAAGTTGGCATTTTTTGCATTTGCGAACATACATTACAGAGTCTCTTTGCATATATGGCCACCAATAGCCTTCCTTCATTGCTCGGAAAGCGAATGACCTTCCTCTAATATGGCCTCCATAGATTCCCTCATGGAGTTCATGTAGAATTTGCTCGACATCCCTCAGGTGATCACATTGAAGGTAGGGATCGGAGAACGATTTCTTATATAGCTTTCCCTCAGGAGATAAGTGAAAGCGAGAAGCTTTGACTCTTACCTGGTGAGCGTTCTTCTTATTATCTAGAAGTGCGCCATCCTTCAAATAGTCCTTTAAAGGATCCATCCAACTGGACACTGACTCAATTTGGAGCACTTGTTCCATGCTTGGCAGCTCGTTGTTACGATTAATGCTCGAATGAGGTAGGAAATCGATGGGGATTATTCTTTTTAAGTCAAAATCGATTGTCGAACTCATGGCTTCTAGGGCGCCAGCATGGCTGTTCTGTCCTCTGAGAAACTGTTGTACATTGACTTCCTTAAAGTTAGACAATATCCTTTTTGCCAATGCGAAGTAGGCTTCCATCCTTTCACCTTTTACACTTTAGTCTCCATTTATCTGATTAGAGACTAATTATGAGTCGTCGAACGCCTGCAACTGCTTTTGCCCCCAAAGTGTGTACCTTCTGGAGGCCGGCTATCAGGGTCTCATATTCTGCTTCATTACTGTAGGCTTCAAATCCAAGCCTAATATCCTGTTCAAGGATTGTATTTTCCAGAGTGATAAGCACGATGCCTACTCCTACCCCTTTGAATTGGAGGCTCCATCAACAAACAATTTCCAGATTTCCTCTGTTGTGTGATTCTTCCTTTGTTTCACGGGTTGAAGTTGATCAAGAGGTTGCTCGCCTATGAATTCGGCTATGAAATCAGTAAGGACTTGCCCTTTGATTGCGTTCCTTTGTTTAAATTGAATGTCAAACCGCCCGAGCTCGACTGACCATTTAGATAGTCTTCTCGATAAATTCGCTTTCCTCGGGATTTCTTTAAGGGAGTGCGATGTAAGGACGATGATAGTGCCAGCTTCAAAGTAGTTCTTTAACTTCCTAAAAGCCACTACAAGTGCAAAGTCGAGCTTCTCTAGTGGTAGGTACCGCTGCTCGGCCTCACTAAGGTCTTTCTTGGGTAGTAAACGTGGTGCTAGACTCCTGTTTTTTCGCACATCAGTGAAGAACTGATAGTGTGGTTAGAAACGGCGAGGTATAAGTACAAGGAATCTGTTTCTTGTGGTATTACGAGCAGTGGTGGGGAGCTAAGGTAAGCCTTGAGCTTGTCCAATGCTCGCGAGCAATCTTGATTCCATTCTACTGTTTTGTTTCCCTTTAGGAGATGGAAGAGCGGTTTGCACTTCTCAGAGGACTTTGATATAAAACGGTTCAAGGCAGCGAGCATGACGGTGAGCTTCTGTACATCACGGATTGTGCGAGGATGTTGTACCCTATTTACTGCATCGATCTGGTCTGGATTAGCCTCGATGCCTCTCTTACTGACCAAGTACCCAAGAAATTTTTCTGTCTGGACACCGAAGGAACACTTGCTCGTGTTAAGTTTCATTCAGTACTTCCTGAGGATTCCGAAGGTTCTTGATAGGTCTGAGAGGTGGTCTTCTTTCTTCCTGCTTTTGACGAGCATATCGTCAATGTAAACTTCCATGGTGTCTCCCATTTGATCTTTGAACATATTGGTGACCAGCCGCTGGTAGGTTGCCCCTGTGTTTTTGAGCTCGAAGGGCATGACCTTGTAACAGTATAATCCAAAGGTGGTGATGAATGTTGTCTTGTCCTGTTCTGGAGCATACAGAGGAATCTGATGATACCCCGAGTATGCGTCCAGAAAACTCATCCTTTCGTGAGCTGCTATGGCATCCACTAACTGATCGATTTTTGGGAGAGGGAAACTGTCCTTAGGGCATTCCCTGTTAAGGTCAGTGAAGTCGATGAAGACTCTCCATTTTTTGTTATTCTTTGGGACTACTACTAGGTTGGAGAACCATTTACGAAATTGGACTTCCCTAATGGATCCTGCAGCCAACAATTTTTCAACTTCTTTTTCCATGGCCTTTGCCTTCTCGGGTGCAATTTGCCGTGCATTCTGTGTGATTAGTTTGAAGGTGGGGTCGAATGTAGCTGGTGATAAACCACACTAGGATCAATCACAGGTAGCTCGTATGATTCCCATGTGAAAACGTCTACATTGCTTCTCAGCAGAATCGTCAACTCCTTCTGTTCCTGATCTGTGAGAGAAGCTCTAATCAATAATACCCTATCATAGTCGTTACCTCCAGCTGTAACCTCTTCTAGGTTCTCCACGACCCGTTCAGAGGGGAGGAGCTTGGTCTCCTCTACTCCGGGTCTTCCGTACCTTAACTGCTATTTCGAAGGTGTCAGACCTTCTTGTTCCTCAACTTTCTCGCTGGGCCTATAGGCCTTCCTCTCTAGTCTTGGGCGTATGGCCGCTATGAAGCACCTTCTTGCCATCGCTTGATCGCCATGGATCTCCATTACTCCTCGTTCGGTCACATATCTGAGCTTCTAGTGTTAGGTTGAGGAGACTGCCTTCATTGTGTGCAGCCATCCTCTGCCGAGGATAGCCTGGTATGGCGAGTCGATGTTGACTACCAGAAATTCAATCATTTTAGAGACATTTCCTACCCTTACTGGCAACATGATCTTTCCCAAGGGTGTAGTCACTTTTCCAGCGAAGCCAACTAAAGGGACAGTAGCTTCCTTTAGGTGGGCTATGCTTAACTTCAATTTTTCGAATAGGTCGAGATACATTACCTCGGATGAGCTTCCTTGATCGACGAGCAGCTTGTCAACGTCATAGTTAGCTATCCTGAGAGTAATGATCAAAGCATCATGATGTGGGGTTCTCACTCCCACCAGATCTTCATCTGTGAATACGATATGCTTACTATAGTCGGCGTCATCTGCTCATCGACGTTGTCCCGATTGTGACTTTGCTGGATCGATCTGGATTTCATTTTTATATAAAGAACGCAATTAAGTGCAATAATAAATTAATGGGTTTGTGTGTTTGGAGTGAGAGGGAGAGAATTAGGTATACGGGGGTGGGTTTGGGGATTAGAGAGAGAATGAGGGAGATAGTCAGATAGATGCGCATGCGTGTGTTTGAGTGAGAGGGATAAAGAATTCCGCAAATGCCCTCATTTTTTAATTAAAGTGTAATCTTTGTGAGTAAAAAATAGGGAGAACCCAAAATAGTGAGGGGAAGATTTGTAAAAAGGAATGGGATGTGATCTAAACCATTAAAATGTGTAAAAATATGTAAGGAGGTGGCACACATCTAAACCGTTAAAATGTGCAGACAATTCAAAAACCAAGCTACTTTATATATATATATATATATATATATATATATATATATATATATATATATAATAATAAAGTAGGAGGGGATTTTCACTATTTATGCCACATCATATAACTTTGTATACAAAACCTATATAAACAAACTTTTGTATCTATCTACATAATAAATTCGTGTGACTGCAAATCTGACCCATGTGTACCTGCAAATTTGTGTACCTGCAAAGCTGACCCATTAAATTTTAAGATTTTTCACACGTTAAGCACAAGGCTCGAGATTTTTTGTTCACGTTAAACACAAGGCTCGAGATATTTTAACAGCCCACATCACTTTCAAACCAAAATAAAAAGCTCCCTCTCTACTCACTTGAAAACGGATGTACAACAGAACACATCTAGGTTCGACTTTGGGTACCAGATATTAAACCCAAAATCTCCCCTACCCTCTCTCCCCTATTGCCACATTATGTTGTATTCATGATGTTACTTTGTTGAACATGATATGGTCATGGTCGGGCTATGGTGGGCAACAGGTAACATCTATTTTTCTCCGCTTCAAACATTGGTTTAGAGAGGAATCAAAACATGGGTACCTGTTTTTCTCGGCTTCAAACAACAGGTAACACACCATTTCCATTTTTTCCAAAACATTAAAAAACGAAATAAAGCCGAGAACTAATGACTAGATTTGATTTGATTTTTGGGTTTAAATCATATCCTCTCTCTCTCTCTCTCGCCCAACTCCTACAGGTAACCGGATCTAACAACTGATAGCTAGATTTGGTTCGATTTTGGGTTTCTTTTTTGGTTTTTATCTTTTTTCTCATTTTTATAATTACTATCGGTTTGATTTGTAACTAGGATTTGAGAGAGAGCCATGACGCTGAGGTCCAGAAACAAGGGTTTGATTTGCAACAAGGGTTAGATTTGTAATAAGGGTTTGATTTGCAACAAGGGTTAGATTTGTAACAAGTATTTTCTCCATATCCGTTTTGCTTTATGGCATTCTAATTTTCTTGGTTCAAATGTTTGACAGTGCCTCTATAAGTGAGTTCGTTTCTTACCTTGAAAACACATTAAATGGGTCCCTTATATGCTAATCTCATCAAGTCAACGGAGTGGATCGAGTGGTCTTTTATTAGGACTGTAATCACACGAAATGGGTCTCTGTATGGACGACTGTAAACGCTACTCTCAAATTTGCGAACTCTCTCTAACCAACTTGAGGTACTTTTTTTAGTTTATTTAATTTTTGTTATTTTTTGTTTGTTCTGAGCTCCCTTATTCCCAAATATTTGAGTTCTTTAATTTATTGTTTTTTTATTTTTACTTTATTTACTTTTTGTTGTTTTTTTGTAATAAAAATGATTGTTGATGTTGTGTGTTTATATGATGTGTGCTTCAAGCATCCACCCTACATTTATAATCATACATTTATATACAGTGAGTATATTTTTAGTTTTAGGTTGTTGTACAAGTTCAGCTTTTACATGTTTTTTATACATGTGTTTCCATACCCCTTTTTGCTATATCACCTAGCTGACCTTTGTTTTTATTAGGCAAAACATGTCTTCACAACCAAATGATATACACATAAAGTAGCAGTAAAAATGGATGACTGAGGAAGTTTCGAATAAAACCAACTCAGATAATGCCGAGTTCACAGTAGTAGCCCAAATGTTCTTAATAAGGGTCTTATGATCGGATTACTTTTGTTTGAAACTAGCAACATAAAAATTATCCATCAGTTTGGATGTTAACGGCATAAAGAACTTTTTGATAGCAATTAAATTTCATGTCAAATTTTAAAAAGTTGAAAATTTGAATTTTAGACTGTTTAATGGTCTAAATTTACTCACTAATTATTTTTTAAAATATAACATACCTTAAACATAATTTATCACCTCTGGAGGCAGATTTTTATTTAGAATCTTTGGTGGAAAATCACTCAAAACTATGGGCGGAGGAGAGAGGCGGGCATGTGGTGGCGCAAGCCCCCATGATTTTTATAAAAAAATATATTTGTATTTAAAAAATATTATGGTAAAAATTGAAACTTTTGAAATCTAAAATATTAAGGTTACTTCCTAGGCCAATGCGTTTTGATTGGATTATTTTAACATCATATCATGTATTTTTTTATTATTTGGTCATTTGAATGTTCTGTTTAGTTGGAATTTCATATAAGATTTTTCATTTTATATAAGATATTGCATTTTATGCTCGACTTTGTATCTAATTGCTGATCATATTTTTTTATTGTGCATATGCTGACAGCTCACTTAGTCATGCACAGTAGAATTGAATCTACAGGTGGATGTAGGAAAGGATTAAGATTGAGAAGATGAAGCTTCATAAGAGAACACAGTGCAGGAAGATTGAGAATACGAAGCTTCATTAAAATGCTGAATCAAATGCTCACTATACTGGGGTTATCTTTTTGTAGTAGATATTCAACAAAAATGTCGAGGACTGTCATTTTAGTACGAAACCAGTTGTATTTATTGAATATAAGCCTTATTTATAAGCCTTATCTATATGAGTGTTTCTATTTGCACAGAGGAAATATGTACAGAATTTGTACATAGTAAGCATGGGTTGGCTAAGTGCCATTTAAACAAAAAATAAAAAGAAAAATTTGTTTTTTTTAAATAAAAGCAAAATATTTGCATTTTAAATAAAAACAGTTAAAAAAACAATTTTTAATATTAGTATGAAAAATTATTTTTTAAATACTGGCACGGACCCACATCATTTAAACTATGTTTTTTAAAATGACTTTTATTGAAAATACAAATTTCCAATAAAAGTAATTTTTTTAAAAAAATAGTGTAGTTTTTTTTAAAACATTTATACAAAGTAAAAAACATAAGAAAAATTACATTTAAAAAAAAATTGCATTTTTTAATTAAAAATATGAAAAAGTATTTTTTTTAAATTGACGCGGAGCCCACCATCATCGCGATTGGTTAGTGCCGCTAGTGCGGATCCACATTATCATCGCGATTGATTAGTGCCGCTGGCGCGGACCCACATCATCATCACGATTAGTTAGTGTCGATGGCGTGGACTCACATCTTTATCGCGTTTGATTAATGACGCTGACACGGATCCACATCATCATCGCGATTAGTTAGTAACGCTGACGCGGACCCACGTCATTTAATAAAATGACTTTTATTAAAATAATTTTAAAAAACATAGTGAAATGTTTTTTTTTTGTTTTTTAAAACGACTATAAAAAGTTAAAAATATATTTTTTTAAAACAGTTTAAAAAAATATTTTTATTGAAAATACAAATTTTTAGTTTTTATTAAAAAAACACTTGGAAAAATCTCAATAAAATAATGCATTAACTCTCCCTTTCTCTTTTGTCGTTTAGTGATCCACCTCACTCTGTACAAATTCTGTGCAAATTCTATCGGTGCAAATATAATTTTTCTATCTATATATCAGTAAGACTATTCAGTGTGTGGTTGATGTGTTGCTGTGGTTCTATTGTAGTGCAATTTGTTGGATATAAAATAATTTTTGTGTATTGTAGGTATTTCTAAGGGTAAAAAATGGAGTGAGGGTTAAAGATATATGTCTTTTTGTGGCCCGTCTTCTGACAGTGTTAGTGTTAACTTTTCAGAAAGGATATTCAAAGTGTGGGTCTAGACATAATGAGGTAACTTTTGAATTATTGAAGTTCTTACGTGATAGTTGTGATGGTAAAAATATATAGTTGTCCAAGGGTCAACTTTGTAACCTAATTCTTAATTTTTTCTGCAAGACATAATACATAATATACACAAATTTAATTACAAGGTAAAAATATGATTTTTTTTGCTTGAGATTAAGTAATTACAACCTATATTATTTGAACACATGAGTGATGTGATGTCTTTCACGGATGTGTTTTTCTAAAGTCTCAATTCGTTATGAAAATATTTAAACAACTCATTTCAAAATTTTCAATACTTAAATATCTTTCAAAACTGTAGTCTTTATAATGGTCAAGTCTTATAAAATACATACACTAAAATGTGCAGTTGTTTTGTTTTCAAACCTTTAAATTTTAATAATTACATGTTTTTATTTTTCCCTATAGTTTTATTTTTTACCCTGCCATCTGCACGGTCACACTTAAATGTGTTGCTTATTGTTGTGTTCATCCGGTATTACCCACCAGGGTAATGAATTATTTTGAATCATGTGTAAGTTACATATGGTTAATCTACAAAAAAAAAATGTTAGGTGCTCCAACAATTTTTCTTAGTTTACCAAAATTATTGGCGTCTTAATAGTTATTAATGATTGAAGCGGGTCAATGCAATGGAGTCTTAATGCTTATTAATGGGGTCTTATTGGTTATTTCATAATCACTATTAGGAAATATTCAAAACATTTTTATAACCGTGCCATCGGCACGGGTACACCCTAGTATATATATATATATATATATATGACAGAGAGAAAATGGGTAAGGGTTTGGAAATGTTGGAACCGAGTTGGGGTAGAAGGCGTTGGAATTGGATAGTTTGGACGAAATTTAGTTCATCAGTGGGTTGGGGGTCTAGCGGCTATCCAAGTAGTATTTTAATGGGTTTGGGTTTGATGTTAGAAAGTGGGTTGTGGTTTATGGGTTTTAGGTCAGGAGGTATTTGGGTCATGTGTCACATTTTTCCAATGTCAGAGTTTGTTTCAGGTGCTGGGTTTGGGTTAGAAGAGTGGCTAGACTTTGGTGGTAAATGGGTTGGGGGTCAGTAGGTGTTGGTGAATGGTTGGGTTGCAAGATTGAGGTGGTCTGGACTGGTAGCTTTGCTAGCAGGGGTTTAGGTGGTGGATGGGTAAGGTTGTGATGGTAGTATGGTGGTCTAGTGGGTTTTAATCTTTTAGACCTTAGGTGGTGGAGATGGGTTTTAATGGAATCGATATGAGAGAAGAAAGAGATGTAACTCCATAACTCCGATTTGGGTCACCTTGGAGTCAACCCGTACTGAGTCAAGGGGTTAAAAGATAAGGATAAAACTCCAATTTTATTATTAAAAAAAAATATCCTCTAATTTCACCATTTATAAGGATCAAATTATCAGTTTTAATTTGAGGATTACGTGAATACTTTATGTAATTAGGTTGATTAATAATGTCTATTTATACAAAAATTCTAAGTTTAACAATGCCAAATAAATAGAAAATAAATCATAATTGTGCCTTTATTATTACAACACTTGGCCCAAAGCTTGAATAAAATGATCCAAAATATCCCAAATCCGATGTTTCTGAAAAAATCAAGTTTTAAATATAACGGCAGAACTTCTAACAATGACTATTGCCCGCAGGGGCCTTACCGGCATCCTTACCAGTGTGCCTACTCGATGTAATTGGGGGTATTTTGTTTAACATAAAAAGCAGGGGTGAACGAATTCTTATCAAGATGGGATTACTAAGCTATACCTTTCTATGAAAATATTATACATATAACACGTATTTTAACAATTCCTAAATAATTTTATCTACTTATCCAATATTAATGAAACTAATATGCAATGCACTCGAGCAATGTACGCATACTCATGCTTAACCATTTTACCCCACTATTTACCGGGTCTTAAGACTATTTAATCTTATTTCATTCCTTAGTCTCCATTTTATCCTTTTTCTTGGGTTATCTTATTTACATCCCTTCAACGCAACCAAATTTATTTTTATTTTCATTATCTTTTCTTGGAATCCTCCAAATATCAACATACTTTAACGGGCTCTATAGCGCCAGCTATGCTACCATATGCTTTGGCCAGTGATTTTGGGTGTTTCACTTTGGGCTCTGGGACATTCTTAATTATTTTTCGAACTCATCTGAGTCCGTATTAATGTGTTTTAACATTTTTACCAACATCCACATTATTCTGTCATTTTTGTCTTTTTTATCATTTATACATTTTGTTTCACCATTTCACACCATTTACCTGCCATTTTATCCATTTATCCATTTTCCTAAAAATCAATTGATAAGGTTAATGAGGAAGTAGGACCACTAGGACTCTCATGTTTACAAAAATTACCATTTTACCCCTTATTTATCGATAGCATGTGAAAAACATGTTTACTTCATCATAAATCGTCATTTTATATTCAAAAAAAACATTTTATGATTATATGGCCAAAAACCATATTTCATCGTTTTATGCTGAAACCATATTTCTCTAAATTTCTTTAACGAGAAATGCATTTAATCATTTGAAGGCCATTTTAGAAAAAAAATATCCATTTTAACCTTATCATCATATGCAGTTTCAAACAACATTTTTCTTCATTCTTATTGATATTTATAACACATTTAGATTTTTAAAACTTTCTTATTTTCTCATGAAACCCATTTAAAACTTCATAAATCGTGTTTAGATGTCTTCCACGAACATACTACATAAGTTTACACATGTTTGGGAGGATTTCAAGCCTAGAAATCCTTAAATATAAATCTAAATACGATACTGATGTGAGATTGCAGTTTTTTGTGCCTATCCATCATATTCAAGATTAATAACACTATTTGTTCTTCAAAACCCATATAAGTCTTATTTTCTCAAAAACTCCATCTTTGCAGGAACACCATAAATAAACATAATAAAAAAATATTTTCTTTCATAACATTTAACCATATTCTAGCATGCATTCTACCTATATCCATAGTTTTTTAATTTTGAACGGTCTGTTTCAATTGCCCATCTGTCTCAGGGTAGTATGTTGTACTCATGCTCAAATCGGGGCCCAATTCTTACTGAATCTATCTCCAGAACTACGATACCAATCGAAAATCCTTATAAGAGGCAATCGAGAGCATGATACCACAAAGTCAGACTATTTCTCGAACATACAGCCTTGCCAACTAACTACACTGTACATGACCTTAATTGACAAGAAACATGCAAATTTCATAAGCCAATCCACTATAACCCATACTTAGTTGTGATCGCGTTCAAATAATGGTAAGGCGGTGATAAAGTCAATCGTTATTTGCTACCACTTCCATTCCGCTAATGCTAGTGGTCGACTTCTTATGCTCTGCCTTCAACTGTTGGTAAGTGTAGCACTTGGCTACATACATAGACACATACCTCTTCATACTGGACCACCATAACTCTCTGCATAGTTCGTATACATCTTTGTAGAACCAAGGTTATGCTAAAGCACGATTATTGGGCCTTCGCCATCATCTTATCATGTAGCTCATTAATAATTAGGATAATCAACCTGCCCAAGTGCCACACACCACCATCCTTGTCCATAATAAGAGTGTCAAACATCTCATCACACTAAATGTGTTCACGATAATGTACGGACTTAGGATCACACGACCGAGTGCCTAGAACTTCTACTGAATGAGTGGTCGGGCCATCACAACCAAAAGGTACACCCTGTGGTAACCCCGCTGGACGTACAGGTCAAACTTCTGCAATTTTTTGAACATATTTTCTCTTCATTGCTGCTAGAGTATGCCTAGACTTTTGACTAAGATCATCGGCCACCACATTGGCTTTGTCCGGATGATATTCTAAGGAAACGTTATAGTCTCCCATCAGTTCCATTCATCTTCTCAGACAAAGATTGAGGTCATGCTGCGTGAAAATATAATGAAAGCTCTTATAGTAAAAAAACATCTCAAACCGTTCCTCGTATTGGTATTACCTCCATCTCTTAAGTGCAAACACCACAGCAGCTAACTCCAAGTCATGGTTGGAGTAGTTCCTCTCATTAACCTTTAACTGATGGGATGCGTACTCAACCACCTGACCATTTTGTATTAATACCGCACCAAATCCTGACTCGAAAGCATCACAATACACTGTATAATCCTTGACACACTCTGGAAGGATAAGAACAAGCGCTAAAGTCAACCTAACCTTCAACTCCTAAAAGGACGACTCACAATCCTCAAACTAGTCAAAGTGCACATCCTTTCGAGTCAACAGGGTGATAAGCAACACAACTCTCGAGAAGTCCTGCACAAACCTGTGGTAGTAATCGAATAAACCCAGAAAACTGCACATCTCCATAACTATTTTTGGCCTATACTAACTCATAGTGTCCTTGACCATCAAAAGGTCAACAAAAATGCCTTAATCGAAAACCACATGGCCGAGGAACTTGACCTTATCCATCTAAAATTCACACTTATTGTACTTGTCATAAAGCTTATTCTCTCTTTGAACTTGTATCGTCGTGCAAAGATGCTCCTAGTGGTCCACATTCAATGCCAAGTAGACTAGTACATGATTCAAAAATACCACTATAAATCGATAAAATTAGGGGAGATAAATGCAATTCATCAAATCCATAACGTCGCAGGGGAATTCATCAAACCTAAAAGAGTTACTAAAAATTCATAGTGACCATACCGTGTCTGAAACGTTGTCTTAGGAATGTCCTCCTCTATAACACATAATTAATGGTAGCCAGACTATAGGTCAATCTTTAAAAACATACCCGCCCATGCAATAGGTGGAACAAATTATTGATAGGGGGCATAGGGTACTTATTCTTCATTGTTAACCTGTTAAACTACCTGTCATCGATTCAAAGTCGAAGGAAGTTATCCATTTTCTTAGCAAAGAGGACTGAAGCTCCTTAAGGGGACACGATAGGGTAAATGAACCCTGTGCTAGTCAATTACTCCAACTAAACCCTTAACTTTTGTAATTTCATTGAAGCCATCCTATGAGGTGGTATAAAGATAAGAGAGATGGACGGATGCACCTTTATACTAAAGTCCGTCTCCTGGTGTGGGGTTAAACTAGGAAGATCACTCGGAAACACATAAAAAAACTCTTGCACTATTGGGTAGTTTATAATCATACCACTCGTCTCATTTTGAGCCATTATACTACTTAACCAACTGATGAATTATTTATACACACGCATGATGGAAAACTTCAAAGATAACCAACATCTTGCTCATTATTGAAACGATGGCGAGACTCGTCTAGAGGAGATACCGAGACACTATCCCGATGCATTCAATGGTAGCATCATGAACTTTAGCATTACAAAGAAACCTTGATCCCCTCTCCTGAACTTCTTCTGTCCACTTACTTAGGACTCACTGGGATCTCTCTTCTTCTCCCTGGTGATCTTGCCATCCTTTACCTATAAATCTAGCCTAATGGCCTTATTTATGATAGTTCTGAGGATCCAAACTAACCATGATCCATTAAATATTAAGGTTAAGTCCCTTAACAAACTGTCTTGTCTTTTCGAACTCATCTTTTTTCACTACATCAACGTACTTAGACAAACTCTTAAGCCCGACCTGGCACTCATTCACTAACATTTTCCCCTGAATAAAATGAAGAAACTCATCCTTTTAGACATCTTTAAGGGTCTAGGGGAAAGTACTAGTCTAGAAACTTGAACCTGATGTTATCCCAGTCTATATTCTCTGCCACACCACGGAGTAGGCGCTCCACCAGCGCTGTGCCTTCTCTGTTAACTCGAAGGTTGCTATTTTGACTTTTTTCCCAGCTAGTATATCAAGAATCTCCATAATTCAGGTGAACTCATATAGCCCTTCCTCTATAACATTAAGGCTAGATGCCCCGTTAAAGGTGGGTGAGTGCTTCCTCTTGAACTCCTTCGGTATGGACGGTAAGTTAGTTCTCTTAATTGTCCCACTGTAGTTGGATCTCTGATGTTGAGAAGGAAAACTGATGCACAACCTATTCCATGCACTTGAGCTCACCGTTCCTTGATTTGCTATCCCCATCATGACGTGTAGTCATCTATGCAAGAGAGGAGAGTTCAATACACAATGATACGAAACAAAAGTGACAACAAAAGTGATTAACTTAAAATGGTAAGTAAAGTGGTAACTACAATAAAAACGCATAAAGGAAGCGTACAAAGAAAGAGTACGACACTCTATCACACCTGAGGATCCTATTACTCCAATACCATTTGTAATGCCCCAACTTGGGCTTGGGTCACCATCGGGTCAACTTGCATTGAGTCAAGGAGTTCAAGGGGGAGGAAGAAAGTCCAATTTTACTATTTTTGAGTCATCCTTTAATTAAACCATTTATAGGATCAAATTATTGGTTTTAAATTGCAAAATTTGTGATCACTTTATATAATAAGGTTAATTAACAAGGTTTATTTATAGAAATTTGTTAAGTCCAACAATGCCAAATAAATAGAAAATAAATCATAATTGTCCTTGTATTATTACAACACTTGGCCCAAGGCCCAAATAAAATGATCTAAAATATCCCAAATCCAAGGTTTCTAAAAAAATAAGTTTTAAATAAAATGACAGATCTTCTAACGATGATTTTTTCCCTCAGGGGCCTTAACGGCGTCCTTGAGAATGTCCCTACTCGATACACCTAGGGGTAGGGGTTTTAACATAAAAATCAAGGGGGAACGAATGCTCAGAAGGGGGGAAAATACTAAGCTATATGTTTTCTATGAATATACTATATACATATATATATATATATATATATATAACATGTATTTTAACAATTTCAAAAACCTTTTATCTACATAGCCAGTATTAACGCAACTACCATGCAATGCATCCCAGCGATGTGTGTCATACTCACGTTTAACCATTTTATGCCATCCTTTATTGGGTCTTGAGACTATTTAGTCTTATTTCATTCTCCAGTCTTCATTTTAACCATTTTCTTAGGTTATCTTATTTGCATCACTTAGGCACAACCAAATTCATTTTCATTTCCATTATCTTTTCTCAAAATCCTCCAAATATCCGCATAGTTTAACGATATCCACACTGTCGCCCATGCTACCATATGTTTTAGCCAGTGATTTTAGGTCTTTACCGATCTTATATGAGTCCCTATTGATTCTAGGACCCCCCCCCAAGCACCACCTTAGGTCCCTAACACACACTCGTTCATCTCGAACCCTAGGTCATACTCGGAATATTGATTTATAGGCTATCGAGCACTCCCGAAACCCGTTTGACTCTAGTCATCTTCCTCGTCTGAGTGGAAGCTAAATGAATATTCTAAGGTCTCTGAATCCCATTCCCAATGGTCCATGCCGTGTGTGAATCAACCTTATGGTTCGAATGAATAATCAATTTCACTATCGAAAACTAATCTAGAGGCCACTGGCCACTCATGGGACCCATTTTACTCCTGTTAACTTTATCATCTGAGAAAAATCTTAATAAATATTCAAAGGGATCTGAATCCCCTTTCCAACGATCTACCCCATGAATGAATCTTTATTATGATTCAAATAAATAATTTGTTTTACCTCCAAAAATAATCTAGAGGCCATCGGGCACTCCGGGGACACGTCTGGATTCGATCCACTACCTAGATTGAGTGAAGCTCAATGAATATTTAAAGGCATCTAAATCCTATTTCCATTGGTCTTACCCATGAACGAGTTGGCCTTATGGTATGGACGAACAACCCATTTTACTCCGATGGGTCACTGGGCGATTTCGGGTCTCGTTTGACCTTTTTTAACTCTCTAATCTGAATGAAGCTGAATGAAATCTCGAAGGTCGTTGAATACCCTTTCCAACAGTTTATCCCGTTCACCCATTGGCATTACGAATTTGATGAACAATACATTTTCCTCCAAAAACTTTATGTCTAGTGATGAACAGGCGCTTTCGATCTCCATTCGACCTCGGTCAACTCCCGAACCCAAAGTGTCTCATGAATTTTTAAATTTCTCTGAATACCCTTTCCAATAATCCACCTCATGCTCAATTCTTACTAACAGTTTGTATTTTATGACCATTTCTCTGAAAAAACTATCCCAGATTATCTAATGGCGCCCTAAGGACCCTATATATCGGTAGTGTGTCTGGGATTCTATGCCGATAGGTAGGTCTAGGACCCTTCTAATCGGCACCCCCTTATCCCTATAAATATAGGCCATGACCTCACTTTGAAAGGCACACCTAAACCTCCCTCTCAGTAATTTAGAGAACATACACTAAAATTTAGAGTTTTTCCCTTCCAAAAAAGCCCATTTCCTATATTTCATTCCATCCTTTCCATACTCCATTTAGTAAATTCCCCTAATCTCCTCACACCACCTTTATCTCACTACAAGATCAGCATATCTACACTCAAGATCAACTTTAATCATTCATAAGGAGGTCCAATTAGCAATAATTTTCTCTAAATTCTCTTATTTTAGTATTAGTTGTATTATTTTTACTTTTGAACTTTATTTCTTTACATCACATACATTAATCTCAAACCTTTATCTGTAGTATTTTCACATACTCTATTTTCTTAAAAAAAGAATAAAAACAAGTGAAAGAGGGTTTACCTATAAATTTAAAAGACGGATTCTCACTACACATTTTCACATTTAAAGAACTTTCTCTCTATATACACATATAAGAGAAATCCTCCATTTGGATTTATTGATTAAACCCAAATCTATGTTATATTAGAACTATGTGAACTTTGATACCCTTGGACTATATAGGCATCTTGGGTAAATGCCAAGATCCGTGTCCTTCCTTACGCACATATTTATATTGTTTTTATTGTATATATATTCTTAATGGATGTCATACTCTTGCATACTTATGTATTTTTCGATGCATACATTTGTTCTTTCATAATAATTTGTGATTCGGTCAACACTTACATCATATTTTAAATTATTATTTTTTGGAACACTAATATGTATGAATTCACTCCGTCCATTTTCATAACGTGAGTTGAACGATTCCATTATCCATCTATATTATGCACATAAGCACACGCTTCATGGAGTCTAATATGAGAAGTTAACACATGACCATGAGAGACCGAAAGGGTGGGATGGGTGCCTAACACCTTCCCATTTAGTAAATCAGTCCTCAGACCTTTGAACTACTTGATTTTTCAAGAATTAATATTGTCCTTGATGTCGTTCTCTCGAAGCGACAACATGTTTTTCTGTATTTTGTGCAAAATAGGTTGGTGAATCTATCTCTACATATTATCTAACATTGAAGATGGCCAAGTGCAATCCCACGCGCATGCCAAAGGGATGCCCCCATCCCCTCGGGATGGCCATGGTAGCGTCTTTGCTGGGGATGTTATTTTAAGAGGACTAGACTTTTTTCTGCATGGGTGTTATTCTTTTTTGCATGTGTGTATATGGACCTACGTGTATATTCCCTTTACTACTTGATTTACTTTTTGTGTATATCAACCTCATTTATATATCACTTTTCCCTCATTTATACACTTCACACACCTGTGTATACTATCTATGTACACTTCATACACTTACCCATAGCTTCACTTCTACCCATACGCTCCACACGCCACTTAAAATATCCATGCTTACGCTTCACTAGCCCACACCCACACTTCTCAAACTTGTATATATCTCCATGCTCACTTACACTTATTAAACACCACTTATAGTTGATCCATGTATAGGTTCATTAAAACACACACTCACTTGTAAATATTCACATGTCACTCACACATATGTATATGTCCCTATCATCATTCATAATATAGTCTTCATGCTAGATTTACTTTTCATGATACTTGTATATGATCCTTCATTAGTGTGGTACTCCCTTTATTCATCACGGAAATAAAAATATTTTCTCTCCACAATAGGCTAATTAAGTCTCATGCATTTTTCACGCTCCATTACCAAAAGCATGGCAATATTGACCAAAATTTTATCCCATACTGGGGTGGTCACTTTGTGATGGGAGATGGTCCTGTGGAGTGTAGTTAGCATAAGAGATATGACTCTTACCTTCTATTGGCCTCAAACATTCGACGTATATCGAATGGTATTCCCCGCATCGTACTGCTGGACTGAACTCATTATGGGAGGTATATACTAAGTACATTGAGTATATCAAATTCGCTCTCACGCGTGACATTTTCACGAGGTATATCGTCAGGCAATTCAAGTACACTCAGGTATAACAAATGGCTTGTCCACATGTATCGATGAATGATTGCCCTGAGAGGAAACAACTCTATGGTGAAAGTCATGCCAAAGGGGGGAACCTTCCACTAACCTAACAATTGCATAAAACTCATATAGGTGTAAGACCTAGGGCACTCATATTTAGTTTGATGGTTACCATGTGAAACTCTATCAAAATTTCAGGTTGGGGTTGGCATACCACCTGAAGTTTTGCACTATTTTGGATTCTTTTAAAAGGGCACCATGTCCACGATCCTAGAAACATGTCAAACCGTGTCTTATATATTTTCAAACCGTAGTTTCCCAGGCTCGGGCACTGTCTGATATTTTTTCTACATTTAGGAAAACCTAATACAAGTGAAAACCTAATAATACTAATACAAATAGTCATGTTAATATTCCTCTCCTTTTACCTCATTTTTTGAAAACCAAAAATAACAAAAATATATTTTCTCCTTCTTCCAAATATACCGAAAATTTTCTCTTTCCTTCTTTAAAAAAAAATTCGAATCATTTTTCCTCTCAGTTCGATCACATATCCAATTTTCCTGGCTCCCGATCATCTTCAGTCTTCTGTCAAATCACTCGAAGCTCCGATGCCTTTTCTTCTACTTCTATTGAATTTGGAATTTACCTCCATGAGTTCTTCATAGAGAACACTGACCCAGTACTAAATGTGCAGCCCGATCTGATGTCTCTCTTATCCTAACTTAGCATCAATATTGATAGCCTTCAAACTAAGGTCCATGAAAATTAGTGATATTAGTCCCATATTCTCAAAGAACCCGAGGTTATCTTTCCTCGTGCTATGGGCCCACCCGCTTTCGAGCATGTGTGGGTTGCAAAAGATTATCAACATGCTCCGCATGACCCACTTGTCAAGGGGATGCCGCTGGCTTAACACCTTATTATGAGGCTTTTCCAACGAGGGGATAATCTCACAGTATGGATGTATATCAAAAAGGAGGAGCTGAACAAGGTCAAGGAAAACCTCGAACTACAATCAAAGAAGTTTGACCAATTATGATATCTGGGAACTATATGAACTACATCTATATGTCTCCTTATCCTAAATTTATACTTCTAAAGAAGTTCAAGATGTCAGACATCGAGAAGTTTGGGGGAAGTGGATCCCGATTGTTCACCTTTGAACCTATCATCGAGCCATGACCCTACTAGGTTACTTCGAAGAGAAAATTACCCAAATGTTTCAGCAACCATTAAAAAAAAGTGTCCTTTGGTGGTTTCTATTCTTTGAAGAATCTAGGATCCGTAGTTGGGAGGATGTCAATCAAGAATTCATGTCTCCATGTAAGTAATAATGAGGAGCTAGAGTTTATGCGTCGAGATCTAGAGATTTTTAAGCCAAATCCCAGGGAAATGATAAGTATCTTCATAGGAAGGTGGTGAAAGAAAGCTACCACCATGACCAATAGACCGTTCGAAGAGGAACAAGTTAGTATTATGAAAAATAACTTCTTACCTCATATCCTCGCATCCATGGGACGATAGTCTTACCCACACTTTTGAGACCTTCAATAGATTGGTGTAGAAATTGAGGAAGGTATTACCAAAGTAGAATTTTAATCAAAGAAAGTCACTGGACAGTTCACTACCCAAAAGTATGACAATCCTGGCAATGCTACGGTCTCAACCATCAATAATATTTCCCAATCTGCTACCTCTTGGGCACTCGAAACCCTCCCTAATCCAACCAAAAAATAATACACCAATATCCATTCTCCCCTATCTAAGACCTACGAAGCCCTATTAAGACGAAATGTCATAAAACTCTTAGACCCCCATACATTACCAAATCAACTCCCTAAACACTTCAAACCCAATCCATATTATGATTTCCACCAATCTGTAAGTCATACCACCGACCAATGCTTCCACCTTTAAAATGTGATCTAAGGCCAAATTGATCGGTGTATCACCCCCCTTCCCAATAATCCTAGATCTAATAACACTCACAACCTACTTCCAGCAAATACAAATGACATCTTTGTAGAAAATGACCAAAATTTTTATCCATCTACTCAAATCGTTCCTAAAAAAGTTGTAAGAGCATATATTCTATAATTCCTCAATAGTTTAGGGTTCATAGATTTTGGCATATTCCGTTACACTTTATCTCGAGCCATCACATAGGACTGAATATACAATATCTATAAGTTTCAGGATCTCCATACTATGTATGTATAATGTTATTAAAAGTTTAAGTTTATTCATTGAATTTATTTTAGGATGCTTGATTTTTATTAAAACTGAAACGTTTTTTCCTTAAAAAATTGAGGCATTTTTATGTTTTTTTTTTAAATCCGCTTGCCTCTTTATAACGAGAAGCTATTCTCATTCGAATGATATGTCTAAATTGTTCGAAAGTCATTCGATTTTTTATCTAATGAGCATCAAACGAGGGCATACTAGCATACTATTTGGCATCGTTTTAAGGTCATTTGAAGCATGTTCAAATGAGATGACAAAGTTGTCATATGAAATCCATGTTCATTAGAATGAACTGCTATTCTTGTTCGAACGAGCTTCATTATCATTTGAACAAACTATCACCTTGAAATTTGTGTCCACCTTATAAATACATATTTCGTGTTTAACTTTTCCATGACTTTTGCCATAACCATTTCTACATATCTTTTGCAAAAAATTTCAACCTTTTGAGTTTAGAAAACCTTTTTTATTCACAAATCACATCACAAAAATATATTTGTGTGAATTAGATTAAACCCTATATTTTTGTATCCTTGCATACACAACTCTTGTGCAAAGATTTTCTTTATAGCAGACCATTGTGATTCTCGAGGGGATCATTATTGAAGAAAAAGGCTAATCGGTGGATACCGAGTGTGGGAGGCCACGTGTGGACTACCCGTCACTAAGTAGTATTCATTGGAGATTCTATGAAGATACTGCACACTATAGTTATGGTAGGTATCAACTAGTCTGTAAGTCGATAGCCTTGCAAACTCTCTAGAGTGCTAATTGGAAAAAGGTTTTACCCACAAGGCTTTTTTCCTTTTAATTGCCTAGTCTCTTTCCATTCTTTAATTTATCTACTTTGTCACCTAGATTCTTGTCTTAGGATAAAAGGATAAATTTTGTAACTGTGCATGTTGGGCATTTAATTATATAAATAGGACATTAAGATCACACGAGCGCTCTTAAATTGGTATCAGAACCTGTTGCATAAAATACTATGTGATCCTTTTCTATAAAATTATTTTTTTATGTCATTTTTTTTGAAAAGTTGTTGATCTTTGAAAAGATGAATTTTAATAGAGAATTTGTATAATCATGTTCCCATCTATGATGCTACAAATTTTCCTTATTGGAAATCTACGATGATGTATGTCTTAAAAGCAATAGATGAATGAGTCTGGTCAATTTGTGAAAAAGGGTAGAATCCTCCCACGATCATTTTTGATAATATTGTTGGTCCTAGACCTATTTCTTCCTGTACTAATGAGGAATTTAAGTGGAGTAATTTCAACTCTCGTGGATTTGTGTTATTTCTGGCCATCATCCCTGATGAGTTCCGTCGTATCATGACATGCACTACATCTAAGGAAGCATGGGATATCCTCCATCTCACTCACAAGGGTTCCAGCACTGTAAAAGGGCCAAATCTTTAAAATTTGGTCACCAATTAGAGACCATCACTACGTTAGAGTTCAAATCATTCGATTAGTTGTATGTGCATTTATTGGATACTGTTAATTCAAGTTTCAATTTAGGTGAAAATAAATTCAGAGATGAGAGTTGTGAAAAATATTTTGAGGTCACTTCCCACCCGTTTTATTCCTATGGTCACTGTGCTTAATTCATTAAGGATCCTAGATACTCCAAGGTTAGAAGAACTTATAGAAGATCTTCCAACGCATGGGATAGATATGTTCCCTAAAACCTTTAAACCTAAGGAAGTAGGGATTGTTTTAAAGAATCAGACAAAGAAAAATAAATAGAAAAATGTTTGTGGGTCTAAATATGAGTGTGATTATGATTTTGATGACTTGGCCCTATTTGCAAAAACTTTTATAAAGTTTCTCAAATTTTCCAAAAATAATTATTCTAATAAAAAGATTTTTTAGAAAAACAAAAATAGGAATGAGGTCAAGAGTTATGGAGATAAGGAGAAAGATATAAGGTGTTATGAGTGAGAGAGCAAAAGGAACAAGGCACATGAGTGTCCCATTAGGCTAAATATAAAGGTCAAAGAGATTAGGAATAAATCCACTCTTAGCGATAGTGACATCAAATTGGTTGATTCATGGGGAGAATCGCCACATGAACCGTGCGTTGCATTCATGGTTAGTCATGTGAGTACTTCTACTTTATCCCATGTCGATGATGACATATCTAAACGTGAGAGCCTCGATGATGTTTCAATTCATTCGGGAGATAGTGAGTGTGAGGATGAGATTTTGAGTAAGGAAGAAGGTGATATCCAAAAGGCCTTTAGTGATCAATACACCGAAACATTGAAGAAAAAAAATGATTAATAAGGATTTGTCTCTTAGGGTGTTAAATTTTGAGAAAGAGGTGAAAGTTTTGAGGGTGTGTGAGTCGTGGATGAGTCAACTTAAGAAGGTGAAGGTTTCTTTGTGTGAACATTTGATCGTTTTAGGTGGGGAAAATAGTGATCTGACCGACACCATGGCTAGTCTTATGGGAGATCTTCGATCGTAATTGAAGGCTCGTGAGAAACTTGAAGCCTATGTATCCCAACTCAAGAGAGATATCAAATGTGACCGGAAGGTCAAAATTACTTTAGAGAAGATATGTAAGAAGGTAGGAAATATGCTTCTCGATCCCACGTTACGTAACATTTAGAGGCTAAGCATAAGTTATGGCGGTGCCTCCACTTCCCATATTGCACCGGATCCAGTCCACAAGTTTGTGTTAGATCCATATGGCCCTCGACCTATCCCACCTAGAAGAGATTGTCCTAGTCATTTTGAGAGAGGTGGACCTAAGCCCATATATATGTTCCCATTGTAAGAAAATATGCCATCTTAGGGACTTTTTTTTAAGTTGGGAAGTGTGTCTCATAGGTATATTCCTCGTTATGATACCACGCGTGAACCTACACAAGTTCCCGCATGGAATTCCACATATGTAACTCCGCCCCGCACATCACACAAGATATTTGATAGTTTTGGAGAGTAAGTATAGTATTTAGTCAATACTTCACAATATTTGATCAAGGTTTTTCGTAGGATGTCATCTCCTTTGGAGAACTCCTCCGGGCCTAATGATTGAGGTTGAGACTTGTTTCTACTATAGAATTCTTTTCATGTTCGTATCTTACATGCCTATTCCTAGAATGTATTGTCATTTTACTTATATTTTTTATTTTTAATATATGTTCAAAAAATCCATAAAGAGTTTTGTTTTTCTTGAAAAATTATGAAAAATACAAAAAATATTTTTTGTTTCTTTTGGAAAAAAGTGAAAAGGACAAAAATATATTATTTTTGATAAAAAATTTATAAAATCAAAAAATAGTCTTGTATTTTTTTAATAGAATTTGTGGAGGAACATTAAAGTTGTCCGAGTCAGCATTCATTCCATATCCACATGACTATTTTGTAATATTTTGATACGTGACATCATCTTATTTATATGGTTTATAATGTGTAGAGTCGTTAAGATGTGATATCATGACAACTTGTTACATGTTTGACTCCTTGTCACCTTTAATGCACAAAAGCACAAACTTATTTGAGTATTTCACTTACCTGTCATGTGTTGTTTGTAGTGTTTTCATCTCAATCTTGCTTTTCAAATAAACCAAATGTGATAAAAGAGAAAATAAAACTAGTGAATATAAGAAACATTACCCGGATGGAAAAAATAGAAAATCATTTATCCGGTAAATTTTGTATATTTTAAGCAGTGGAAGCGGATTGCGAAAGATAGGTTGAATTTGCGTCACTAGCCACCATTTGCAAAAGATTTAAAAAGATTAAAGGCACATAAAAACATAAGTGATAGGCTAATTTCTAAGAACATTCATGCTTCGCTGTATATGAGCATTAATTTCTTCAAAGATAATTTTCAGAGAATAATTCAATATGTGATATTTTGAGGGAGTTAAGTTGAAGATCAATGGGTTTACATGTCCTATAAAAATCTCATAAAACATTAAATATTATTGGGCATTATTGGTGTGAAAATCACTTATGATCTTGATTAGTTGATTAGGTCAAGTCAATTTCACTCCAGTTCACCATTTTTACACCTAAGGTGGACTTAGAGATATTTCATTAGTGGTGCCTCATTTCTTCGTGCACATATATGTTTGTCTACGTTGATTAAAATATACAATATGTTCACACCTCTACATGTCGTTTCCATGATTCGGGTATTTTGTGTTACTCCATGGAGTATTGTATTTGTACAATCTTTGTACTTCAAAAATAGAAAATTTGAAAAAATAGTTTGTGGAGGCTTTGAGATTATGATTGCATGTTTGTCATTCAAATATATTTGTGATGATACTTATTCTTTTCGATGATGTTCTCTATATTCCATGATTAGTTTCTACTCCTTGTCAATTTTGGACAAAATAAAAGGGGGAGAACAAATTATGGGGGAGATTACATGAGTTAACTATAGAGGAGAATGCTTTATGCATTTTTTATATATGTCAAACTCGATTCATCATGGGGTATTTTTTATGTCTCGTGTGTGTAGGTACTTTTTGAAGAGCATATTCGTATTACACTCGATGAAGACGAAGTACCCAAGAAAAGAACAAGAAGAAGTGGATATTTAAAGACAAATTTTGAATACATCATTATTCATGCACCTATCCATTTTCTAGGGTTTGGGATGGTATTAGGATATTGTTTTCTTATCTTAAGGTATTTTAAGGTAACTTGGATATCGGTTTTATTTTTATATCGGAATAGCCAAAAGGGGGAGATTTGTAAGAGCATATTTTTTGTCATTGGCCAATAGCTTAGGCTTACAGAGATTTTGGAATATCCCGTTACACTTCATTGTGACACCCCGCCTAATTAAATACCGGGCGATCACTCCTTTATTAAATTAAAATCAAGGTGAACAGTTGGTTCATTCTTAGCATCACTATCGAAAAATACTTTTCCAATTTAAACACCCTAAATAATTAAGCTAAGTGTCAAAACCATTTTTAGACTCTTTCCAAATTTTATTTTATATAAACCAACATTTAAATCTTTACATTATTCATAATTAAAGAATCACGAAACAACCATACTGGAACAAACCATCCAATAATTAAACATTCAACTAAATGAATCCAACATTTAATACTCAAATGAAAACATCCTCACAATAATAAATCCCAAAGAAGAAAATACTGGAAATAAATGAATCACAATGTCTAATAAAACAACTGGATAATGGAAACGGGCGACACATGCCCAACTGAATAAATATGATAAGAGTGGAATCAAATAAATGAAGTCGTCTAAGCAAGAGGCCTGCAACTCCCACCTAAGCTGCAGCACGTTCCTTCCAAAGGATCCTATGCAAGACGCCCCTGTGGATGGGCACCTATAATATATACATACATATACAAGAGAGAGAGAAGAAATAGAGACGGGTCAGAGCCCGATAGTGTAAATGATTTAAAATTTGTTTAGCAAGTATTTAAAATGTTAACAGGCTAATGCAACAACATATTAGTGCGACACTCTCTTAAGAAATTCCCACCTCTCTTCTAATGTGCACACCTATCGCACTATCCTTCCCAACGGTTTAACTCATCTTATCTTAGGTTGCTCGTAAGGTTTAAACTAAACAATTCAACTGTTTAATAAGTAAATTTCATTTAGTGACAAATCTCTCATTTTTTACTTTATTTATTAATAAAGTTTTCCAGAAATATACTATACTTTCGAAACAGGTATTTCTCAATTAAAATCATTACTCATCTCTTACTTACCATAAACACAGTAGGAAATTCAAAATTTCAGAAATTCATATATATATTAAATACTCGCATAATATATATATTCTATCAGAACCCCACATAAAAATTATGGTGCGGCATACTCTGCTATCCAAACCACGTATCAATCGTACTAAGGGAAATACAAGTTCGGAATCAGTCTCGAACTATAATAACACAAACAAAAACAATATTGAGGTGAAGCATAGTATCCAATCCAAGAGGTCAGTACATACCCTCACGTCTCTTAGGACCGTTCGACTATCGATCCGATAGCCCGTTCCTAGGATTCCTATCTTCTAGGGTACGAGTCAATATCCCCCATGAAAGCCCATTCGAGATAAGACTGTCCCAGCGCGGTAACCTCAGGGATAGCAAGTAGCGCAGGCATAATTTCCACACGTATATAATATATGCATACACATAGTCATATAAATATACTACTTTTTGCCATATCAAATTTAGGTTCATCACATAACCCATAATCATGACATTTATCCTTATTTTCACATTATTAGTTATCGCGTATAACGGTTCGTCTCTAACTTTAATTTGAGGGATTATTCTAACTCACTATGTAACACTCATGGACTCTATCCTCCCAAGTGTAGAATTCAGTAGGTACTCATCTATTTTCCAACGTAGCTATTTTATGCATCTCTCCTTTAAATACACAACCCCGTCGTCCCTTATGTGTAAGCGTCCCAAAAATGTAAATTTCGTCTTAGATTAAAGGTCTCATAGTTATTAATAAGTCCTACTGGTCTCCTATATCTTCCAAAGTATTTTAATAAGGGTGCCCAAAGGTTTTCACTCATTTAATATGAATTTAACAATTTCAAAGGGGAAAATGTGAGTCTGCCAGGAGGGGTCGATCGATCGAGGTCTGGGGCTCGATCGATCGAACCTTTGATCAATCGAAGCTCTAGGCTCGATCGATCGATCAAGCAGGTATGGCGAATTCTGTAGGAAACCAGTTACGGGTTCTAACACACAACCTCATCCAAATCCATATTTTTCATTCCCAATCGCCCAAAAATTCGTACTACAATCAGTATACACCCATATTATACATCTTTCACGTAAAGCATGCAATTTTCCATCAATAACCATAGATTAATAGGCCAAAACTCATATAAAACTCAAGAAACCTAGAATTTCTTAAACATGGTTCTAATCAGTCTTTTCCCATAAATTTCTACTCCTAATTCATCATAAATTCGTGGTCAAGTATCTACATGTGAAGGGGTTTCCAGATTATCATTCAAATCATTACTACATGCGAGTTTCCTATCTCCGACATGAATTTTCTTCTACCAAACTCATCCTAATCACCCTAGACTAACATGAATGCTGCATTAACAAAAATAAGAAAGATAAATACTTGCCTGGAAATTTCAAAGTTCTGATTTGATGACGAATTTTGTGTGGTTGAGTTCCCCGTCGCGTGATCTACGCGTTGGTGGTGGCGGCGGTGCAATCGGGTGACTTTTTGGTCTTGGATTGCTTGAAAATCTTTCTCCTTCCCTCTCCTATGGCCGTTCTAAGGTTTTGAGTCTGATAACCCTAAATGACTCTTCTAAATGTCTGATATAGCCTAATAATTTTCGTGGGTTTAATTACCCAAAAATGAAAAATGTCCAAAAGGCCCTCCTGGGGTGTTAAATAGGCCTAAAACGCCCCGAGACCCAAACTAAACCCCCGAGTACACTTTTCTGACTATCTCGACCCTTCCGAACACGTTGGCGCACTCAAAATGACCATACGGATAACTTAAAAATATTCCACTTTTATTAATCAATATTTAGTCCCGACGCGACACGGGCGCGTCCCGACTCAGATTTCCAAAACTGTCATTTTATTCACTCTTGACATTTAATAGAACCAATATTATATTACTTTACTCATTAGTAATATTCAACAACAAGTTTTCCATAATTACTAACTCACATCACGTTAATAATTATAAAGTGATTAATTTCTGGATTTATATTAAATTAATATCTCATTAAATTTAATAAATCCACAAATTAATATAGCATAAAAATACGGGGCATTACATTCATCTAGAGCCATCATAGAGGACCATATATCTGACATTTTCAAGTTTTAAGGATCTCAACATTATGAAGGTATAATGCTATTAATGGTTTAAATTTAATCATTGAATTTATTTTGGGATGTTTGATTTTTATTAAAACTGAAACATGATTTTTTCCTAAACAAATCGAGGCAATATTATGTTTAAATTTCTTTCAAAATTCGCATACCTCATTCAAATGAGAAGGCATTCTTGTTCAAATGATATGTCTAAGTCGTTCGAAGTTCGTTCGATATCTTTATCTAACAAGCATCAAACGAGGGCGTATTAGTGTACTGTTTGGCATCATTTGAAGCCTGTTCAAATGAGATGGAAAAGTTATTCAAACGAAATACATTTTCATTAGAACGAACTGATCTTCTCATTCTAACGAGCCTCATTGTAGTTCTAGCGAACCGTCTCTTTGAAATTTATGTTTGCCTTATAAATACCTGTTTCGTGATGAACTTTTCCATGACTTTTGCCAGAACTGTTTCTGCATATCTTTTACAAAAGTTTTCAACCTTTTAAGTTTTGAAAACTTTTTTTATTTCACAAATCACATCTCAAAAATGTATTTGTGTGAATCATACTATACCCTATAGTTTTGTATCCTTGGATACACAAATCTTGTGAAGAAATTTTCTTCACAACAAACTATTATGATTCTCTAGTGGATCATTGCCGAAGACAAATGTTGATAGGTGGATATCGAGCGTGGAAGGCCGCGTGTGGACTGCTCCTCACTGAGTATTATTCTTTGATGATTCTACAAAGACACTGTGAACTATACTTATGGATGGTATCAAGTATTCATTAAGTCGATAGTCTTATAAACTCTCTAAAATTCTAATTAAAAAAATGTTTTACCCACAAGGTTTTTTTCCTCAAATTGAGTTTTCTCTTTGCATGCTTTAATTTATTTGCTTAATCACCTAGATTCTTGTCTTAGGATAAAAAGATAAATTTAAAAGTGTACATGTAAAACATTTAATTATATAAATAATCCATTAAGATCGCAAGAAAACTCTCAAAAGCACCCATAATCCCTACAGTCTCACGCAAATAGCTCAAGGTTTGCCCAAAATTTCTCCTACACCCTACATGTTTCACTGATCAATCTTTGTCAATCCTTACGAGGGAATGAATTTCCATATGCACTCGATATGAGGGGGGCATCATGGTGTTAGCGATTGTGTTGAACCAACTCTTATAGTTTAGGATGAAATCACTCATCGAGATGACCATTGATTGTTAAAAATTAACCAACTTGTTCATGAAATTGGGAAAAAGGGATCGAGAATCAGATGAATGGGTAGTACATGTTGAAGATGTCAGTCTAGATAATGTGTTACAGACCATGGATGATATTTTTAGTCAAATAAGTGAAATATGTAGCATTTTTTAGTTGCTCACTGCTTTGAAGCTTCATGGACAGTTTGTCCCTTCACTCATGCGTTTCCCCGCCGAGTTGGATGATTTATACGAGGAAGCCATTGAGGTGGTCAAATATATTTCTTACTCTTGGCAAAAAAGATATAGTCCCACCATAATTAAGTTCAAATTTATGTTGCAACTATAATAAAATCCAAAAAAACACTAAGCATATGATAAATCAAATATAACAGTAAATATCTCAAATCGACATGAAGGAAATAAATACATGGCTTACGCCCATATAAAAATCCAAAATAAAATAAATAAATGGAAGAGAAGTAACACCTAAACTAAAATGAATAAATCTGGAATGTCTGATCAGGAAAAAGAGGCTAGAAGGCCGAGCCGTCAATAGTCCTACTATACATGTCTAGGGGCATCGGGGGGAGAAAACAATAAATTTTGGTCAGTGCCCTAGATTTGCAAGAATTAACTTATTTAATTTAAATTGAAATAAATACAATCGATTCAAAGTAAATATCTCCCATCTTCACTCATATACGATTAACATCACAACCCTCATATAAGTGTGATATTACCCGTATCTAAGAAACTCCCGAAATAATAAATAAAAATTCTACCAATTTAATAACAATGCATTAGCTATAGTCAACATGCTAAAACATAATATTCTACATTCATATTATCAATGCACAAAGTATCCCAATCGCGTATATCTCGTTAAGGTGACATAAACATCTATTATGCAGACATAGTATGCGTCTGTGACTTTCTCTCTATGTTCCTACACAAATTAATCAATCTTATGTAATTCAGGTAATAATATATATATATGTCCTTTCATATATGTGATACTCAAAGGCATCGACTTATGGTGTCTCATTCGTGATCCATTTGTAATTAGAAGAAAATCTCTATCCAATCAGACGTGACAAAATACACATAAGTCGGCAGTCCGTAAGCAGTACACCAGTTCACAGCCTATACCAAATCGTGACAAAGGATCCCAGCATCTATATCTACCTTTCGTAGATGGAGTTGCTACGCATTACCTATAAAAATGACCTACAAAATGTGTATCCCACTTGTGTTAATATGTGCGACGGTGCCGAATGCACGAAACTCCAAACTGATAGGACCATCCACGAACATTGGCGACTCTGCAGGAGAGGTATCCTCACTTCAATGGACAAAGAAGGTTTTAATGTTTCTAAGCAACTAGTGTTTGAAGACATTCAATCTCAGAATGGATCTTAAAGATACCAGGCCACTGAGGTGGATGTGGTAGTGACCGAAGCAAAGATACCTGCTCCTCCGGGAGGGCAGACCAGCTCACTGGCAGCAGCTTCGGTGGCAGAGGCTTATGAGTATATTTTTTGAGACATGGAATGTTTGGGTAACACCAGCAGTAACCCCCTGTGGAGAGGCAGTCGTTCCGGCGGTGATTCTGATAGAAGTAGCTCAGTCGTGGAGGACGGCGCTGGAGCAAGTTGTGATAACCGTCAAGTTCACTGGCAGGAACCCTAGGAACCCTAAGTGTTTGGCGAGGAATTCGGTATGGTCGGGGAACTCCTCTCACTCAATGATAGAGATGATGAACCCTCAAGAAAAGAACCCATCGTGGTAGAAATTCCAAGTGAGTAACTCTCAGCTGCAACATCCCCTCTAAAAATAGCAACTCGCGAGGAACCCATGGATGAGAAACCCTGGGTGTCCCTTGTCGTACAAAAAAGGAAATAGCAGCAACAACCCTTATAGAAATGTCAACTCGGGAGGAACACAGGGTGTCCCTTGTCACCAACAAAGAAGTTGTGGCAGCAGTATCGATGAAGCATGAGGTCGAGACACCCCCGGATGGGAAGTCGAGGTGCGAGGAACTCATGGGCGAGGAACCCTGGGTGTCCCTTGCCGCCAACAAAAGAAGTCATGGCAGTAGTCTCGACGAAGCATCAGGTCCAAACACCCCCGGATGGGAAGTCGAGGAGCGAGGAACTCATGGGCAAGGAACCCTGGGTGTTCCTCGCCGCCAACAAAAAAAGTCATGGCAGCAGTCTCGACGAAGCATGAGGTCGAGACACCCACGGATGGGAAGTCGACGCGCGAAGAACTTAAGGGAAGAGAACCAATGCACGAGGAACCCCTTTCACTGTAAAGGCTCAAAGTTGCGCTTGAAGAGGAACCACTGCCTATATTGGCAGCAACCCCATAGAATAACCCCCTGTCGTAAATGGGTTAGAACCCACTATTGGAAGTGGCGAAGAACCCTCCTATAAAATAATCCAAATCTTCCAACGAGGAACCCCGGCGAAACTGGTTCAAGTGAGGAACCCATAGTGGCACAAGGCCCAGTTTATGAACCTCCTATGTTCAATACCCCCAACATTTGTATAAGTTGTGATTGGCGAGGAAACCCATAGTGAAAAAATCCCCTAGAGAGGAACCCTCTAGTGAGGTATGCCCAATAGCAACTCCAGGCGAGGAACCCTCAAACGAGGTATAACAAACAACAAATAGGGTCGCGAGACACCCATGGCTGACAGTACACTTGGGCTTGTGACGAACCCTTGGTAGTATTGAACATTGTCGATGGACTCCCCATCTCAGCCAATGGCGAGGAACCCTCAAGGGTCCTCGCCCCAAGCACCAAACTGCCAACACGCGAGGAACTGTCAAGTGTAGACTTAGTTCATGAGGAACCCTCAAATGCAAAATTATGTCTAGAAGAACTCACCAAAAAGGGGTGTCGCGAGGAACCCATGACTAGCAGCGCACCCCCCATAGCGCCAACGGTCAGCGAGACACCCTAAAATAATATATCACCCATTTTCGTGGAATTCGAAGACGTCGAGACCCCTTCTTCTTGAAATAAAGAACTAGGGGTCGAGACCCCCTCTCTCCAAGAAAAAATTCCAACAGTCAAGGCACCCATTTCCGTGGAATCCGAAGACGTCAAGACCCCCTCCTCTTGAAATAAAGAACTAGGGGTCGAGACCCCCTCTCTCCAAGAAAAAAAATTCCAATAGTGGAGACACCCATTTTCGTGGGATCCGAAGACGTAGAGACCCCTTCCTATTGAAATAAAGAACTAGGGGTCGCGACCCCCCTCTCTCCAAGAAAATTCCAACAGTCGAGGCACCCCCTCTTGAAAGAACTGCGAGGTACCCTCTTCTCCAAACCCAGTTCCACCAGACGAGGAACACTCGACAAAATATGAGGTCGAGACACCTGCATCCAAAGCAACCCCAACAGCTTATGGGAAAGGACGTGGACCATAAAAAAAACACAAATATTAGTGCGAGGAACCCCTATCAGCGCCAAGGTGCGAGGAACTCAACAAAAAAAAATACAAATATTAGTGCGAGGAACCCTGTCAGCACCAAGGTGCGAGGAACCCAACACAAAAAAAATACAAATTTTAGTGCGAGGAATCCGGTCAGCGCCATAGAGACAAGGTGAGAGGAACCCAACACATAAAAAAAATAATGCAAATATTAGGGGCGAGGAACCCCTGTCAATTCCACAAGTTCGCGAAAGGTTGAGGAACACAGTATTGTGAAAGGGGAACTTGCCATTGCAAATGACTTGGTTGAAGAACCCACATTGACTGACATCACTCGTAAAGAACCCACATCGTATGAGGAACCCGTGACTTTGATAACAGGTGTTGTCGGCATAACAGAATGTTCAAATGAGGAATAAGGGTTTGACAGAATAGTTGGCGAGGGACCCATACTCCCAAGATTAAACGCCCCACTGACAGCATGCGAGGAACCCCTATAACCTTGATAGTAGATGTTGAAACTTTTGAAGTAAAAGCATAGAAAAACATGCCCCTTATAAAACCAAAGGTCAAGGAACCGCTGATGAGAAATACCTCTGATAAAGAATCCACCAAATCTGAAGCGGAGAACAAGGACCCCCCATCTCAGGCAGCGTCGAGGATCTCCCTTGTATTTTTTGACATCATAAATTATTGCTCAACTAATTAAGGTTTATGGCTTTGATTTTCATGAACAACACCCAATTTTGGTTACTGAGGGACCCTTAGACGTCTCCTCCGCTGCCAACAGCCCCCGACCTCCTTGAAAGATGGAGTCACCAGATGGGTTTCTTCAACCCGCAAGGCGCGAAAAAATCACAAAATGATATGAACCATTCTCTCAAAAGGCAGGAAAGCCCTAATTTTTCTTTTCCATTGCGTTATTGGGCCATTAGATGCAGACTGCAAGGCAGTCCCAATGACATCCAGTAGTTAAAAAAAAGGGCATTGACGATAACAAACAACATAAATCACTAGGCCTCATGGTGATTATTTGTTCAGCTCGAAAAATGAGAATATATAATTTTAGGTGATTTAGACAAAATGTAAGCGAGGAACTGGTGTAGAAGGTCATAAGGTTTCTGTAGACCCAGCTTTGCTTGTGGCATTACCTACTATGCATTCCTCGAAAAAATCATCTTGAAAAAATGATTTCAACTATACTGCGAGGACGACCCATGGTGGACGTTGAACCCACGAGGGTAACAAATTTTATTTATTCTCTCACCCTTGCTCGAATAATTATGGGACCAGATTGACTTGTTAAAATTTATCCCATTACAACCAATACAGTTCAAAAATGATGCTCGCACAATGACGCTGAGCTAAAAAGTATACAATTTGTCCACATTCATACAAATATCCCATAGTCGTACGGGGATGGGTTAAAAAGTGTAACTTTCTCAAATTTATTCAAATAACCCACGTATCATGAGGGGCTACCCTCCTAAATAAATTTATTATTATTATTATTGTTCTTGTTGCCCACGGATCTATAATCTAAGAACAAGTTCTAACTTATGTTCCAAATATTTACGGGCTTGAATGAATAAGAACGTGAAAGGGGGCCACCTCCCTCAAAGATTTTTCTTAAAAAAGTTTAGGAGTTCTGAAGGGAAGCATAGAGCAAGTACCCCGCAGACTAGGGACATGTTTACTAAAAAATAGAGAGAAATGGATATTCCCTCCAAGTATATGAAATATTGATATATTTGGGAATTGTTCAAGTATATTTTGTGTGAATAAACTAAACATGCCATTTCATGATATGATTTAAAAATCGAGCATAAAATAATATTGGTACAGGTATAAAAGGTACTTCAGTATAGTACCTATGGCTCCTAGGGCATCGGAGCGCTCATAGTATCAACCTGAGAAAAAAAGAAATAGGTTGAGTAGTTGAGCAAAGGCCAAGTATAAACATAAGGTACAAAAGTTTAGTACCTAAGGCTATAAGGTAACCGGAGCGCTCACAGTATAGAGCAAGTGTCAAGTATAAATATGAGGTATAACAGTTTAGTTCCTAAGGCTCCAAGGGCAAAGGAGCGCTCATCATATTAAGCAACTGCTAAATATAAATATAAGGTATGACAGTTTAGTACCTAAGGCTCTGAGGGCACTAGAGCGCTCACAATTTTGAGCAACTGCCAAGTAAAAATATAAGGTACGACAGTTTAGTACCTCATGCTCCAATGGCAATGGAGCGCTCATCATATTGAGCAACTGCCAAATATAAATATAAGGTACGACAATTTTGTACCTAATGCTCCAAGGGCACCGGAGCGCTCACAGTATTGAGAAATTGCCAAGTATAAATATAAGGTGCACCAGTTGAGCACCTAAGGCTCCAATGGCACCGGAGCACTCGCAGTTTTGAGCAAGTGTCAAGAATAAACATAAGGTGCTCCAGATGAGAACCTAAGGCTCATAGGGAACCGAAACGATCACAGTCTTGAGCAAGTGCCAAGTATAAATATAAGGTGCTCCAGTTGAGCACCTAAGGCTCCAAGGGCACAGCAGCACTCGCAGTTTTGATCAAGTGTCAAGTATAAATATAAGGTGCGACATTTTAGCACCTAAGGCTCCAAGGGCACCGGAGCACTCACATTTTTGAGCAACTGTCAAGTATAAATATAAGGTGCTACAGTTTAGCACCTAAGGCTCCAAGGGCATCGGAGCGCTCACAGTTTTGAGCAACTGCCAAGTATAAATAAAAGGTACGACAGTTTCGTGCAGAAGTCTCTCGACATTACAAGACACTTCTGCATGAGGGGGATAATATTGATAAGTCCTCAAGAAAGTGAACAAATAATAAAATATATTGGAGTGTGGGTATCCACTTAGAGTGGCTCCACCTGCCCAAGATTGCATGTTTGACAGAAAATAGCCTAGGGCGAGGGGATCCACCTGGAGTGACCCCTCTTCCCAAACTTGATGCTACATAAAAGAACCCAGGGCGAGGGGCTCACCGCGAGCAACCCCTTTACCCAAGATGAAAGGCCACAGAAGAAGGCCAAGGGAGAGGGGCTCACCATGGGTAACCCCTCCGCCCAAGACAGAAGGCCAAGGGCGAGGGGCTCACTGCGAGTAACCCTTCCGCCCAAGATCGAAGGCCAAGGGCAAGGGGATCACCGCGAGTAACCCCTACGCCCAAGGTGAAAGTCCATAGAACAAGTCCAAGGGAAAGGGGCTCATCGCGAGTAACCCCTTCGCCCAAGGTGAAAGGCCATAGAAGAAGTCCAAGGCGAGGGGCTCACCGTGAGTAACCCCTACGCCCAAGGTGAAAGGACACAGAAGAAGGCCAAGGGACTCACCATGAATACGCCCAATATAGAAGGCCATAGAATAAGGCAAAGGGAGAGGGTTCCACCGCGAGTAACCCCTCCGCCCAAGATGAAAGTTCATAAAAGAAGGCCAAGAAAGAGGGACTCATCGCAAGAAATCCCTCTGCCCAAGAAACAAGGCCACAGAAGAAGGCTAATGGCGAGGGGATCACCGTGAGTAATCCCTTTGCCCAAGAAAAAAGGCCGCAGAAGAAGGCCAAGTGTGAGGGATTCACCGCGAGCAAACCCTCTACCTAAGAAAGAAGGCCACAGAAAAAGACCAAGATTGAGGGTCTCACCGCGATAAATCCCTCTACCCAAGATGAAATGAGACAGAAGAAGGCCAAGGGAGAGGGGCTCACTGCGAGTAATCCCTCCATCCAAGATAGAAGGCCACAAAAGAAGGCCAGGGGCGTGGGGCTCACCACAAGCAACCCTTCCACCCAAAACAGAAGGCCACAGAAGAAGGCTAAGGGCGAGGGGATCACTTTGAGCAACCCCTCTACCCAAGATAGAAGGCCACAGAAAAAAGGTCAAGGACGAGGGGCTTACCATGAGTAACTCCTCTAAATAAAATAGAAGGCCATAGAAGAAATCCAATAACGAGGGGCTCACCGTGACCCTTCCCCTCCGCCCAAATTGATACCCAAATAAGGAGGTCCATTATAAATGGCCTCATCTACAAAATATGGGATGAAGTGAGAGAACATTTAATCACCCTAAGGGTGATGATGAAGGAACCCTAGGGTCCCTCAAAATAAAAAAACCGAATTTATGGCGTACAAAGCCTTTTGGTCTACCCAACACAAAAGACTTTGCACGAGGGGCTAATGTAGATGGGTGTTTCAAGATTCACCACTATATTTGTGAGTGAGGGTCCCTCAAAGACCCCCCTTCAACTTACAAAAAATATATTAGAGAAGGAACCCCCAGGGTCCCTCCACCGTAGAAGTTCTATATTGGAGAAGGAACCCCAGGGTCCCTCCACTGCAGAAGCCCAAGTTGAGAGGGACCACCGCAAGGGTCCCTGTAGAAACTCGAGATAAGAAGGGACACCGCAAGGGTCATTGCAGAAGCGACATTTAAGAAGTACCCCGCAAGGGTCACTACAGAAGTCCAAGTTGAGAAGGGCCACTGCAAGGGTCACTACAAAAGTCTGAGATTGAAAAGGGCCACCGCAAGGGTCACTGCAAAAATGACATTCGAGAAGTGCCACCGCAAGGGTCACTACAGTAATGACATTTGAGAAGTGCCACCATAAGGGTCACTACAGGAATGACATTCAGGAAGTGCCCCGCAAGGGTCACTGTAGAAGTCCAAGGTTGAGAAGCGCCATCGCAAGTGTAACTGCGGAAATGACACTCGAGAAGTGCCACCACAAGGGTCATTGCAGATATGACATTTGAAGAAGTTCCTCACAAAGGCCACTGCAGAAGTCCAAGATTGAGAGGGCCACTACAGAAGTCCAAGTTGAGAAGGGCCACTGCAGAAGTGACATTTGAGAAGTTCCCCGCAAGGGTCACTGCAGAAGTCCAAGTTAAGAAGGGCCACAACAAGGGTCACTGCAGAAGTCCGAGATTGAAAAGGGCCACCGCAAGGGTCACTATAGAAATGACATTCGAGAAGTTCCACCGCAAGGGTCACTGCATAAATGGCATTTGAGAAGTTCCCACAAGGGTCACTGCAGAAATGACATTAGAGAAGTGCCACTGCAAGGGTCACTGCAGAAATGACATTTGAGAAGTACCCCGTAGGGGCCGGTACAAAAGTCCAAGATTGATAAGCGCCATCGCAAGGGTCACTGCAGAAATGACATTCGAGAAGTGCCACCACAAGGGTCACTGCTGAGATGACATTTGAAGAAGTGCCCCGCAAAGGCCACTGCAGAAGTCCAAGATTGAGAAGGGCCACCCCAGGGTCCCGGTAGAAACTCATATTAAGAAGGAACCCACCCAGCATCCCGACAGAAAATCATATTGAAAAGGAACCCCCCAGGGTCCCGGTAGAAACTCATATTGAGAAGGAACCACCCCATGGTCCCGACAGAAACTCATATTGAGCAGGAACCCCCAGGGTCCTGGAAGAAACTCATATGAAGAATGAACCCACCCAGGGTCCCGATAGAAACTCATATTGAGAAGGAACCCCCCAGGGTCCCAGCAGAAACTCGCATTGAGAAGGAACCACCCCAGGGTCCCGACAGAAAATCATATTGAGAAAGAACCTCACCCAAGGTCCCTACAGAAACTCATATCGAGAGGGAACCATCAAGGTCCCTTAACAACATAAAATGTCAGGGGGAGGAGCAGTCAAGGTCCTCCCCCTCAGCTTCCATAAAAATAGGCCATGATGATGGAGTGGCTACTATGAGCAACTCCTCATCGTGAAACCTCATTCTTTAGAAGAATAGAAGTACTAACACTTATTTTCTTTAACAGGTTGCCTAGTTGAGCAAGCATGGCTCAAGTAGGCCAGTTGGGATCTCTTGGGAGTTTTGGCTTGGCCGATGAGGGACAAGGTATGTTGAGCAAGCTCAACCACTCAACACTATAGGATTGAGAGAATACTAGTAGGAAGACCCAGAAGTCACTCAAGACTACACACACTTCACACTTGGTCACAAGTGAAGTGAGCCGCCAAAGAGCTGGCTACTCATAAGAAATAAACTTTTTATAAGAAAATGGATTTTCCAGCAGAAGGGGTCCTCAAGGTCCCTCTCAAGAAAAACAACAATTTTAGAGGAGAGGGGTCCTTAAGGCATCCTCTCTCAAGATTTGCAAAATTGCACCACAAGTTACCATTTCAAAAGATAATTACCAAACCTGATATTTTGTCTTCATTAGGGGACATATGTTGTTTTTGACTTTGGTCGGTGCCAGGTGGCGCCTGCAGGAGAGGACAGGCAGGGTTGCTTGCAGGTAGGGACAAATGGTACACTTCAGACATTGTTCCCCACCAACCCTCTCAATTTTGGGGTCCAAAAATGCCAACTCATCCCTAATACCTTAGTATAAATAGACCTCTGGGCAAGGTCAATAAGAAGAAGAATCAAAATTGCACTTTTACTCTGCTAAAATATCACCAGACCTACCTAATATTCTCTACCTGCTGATTCTCTTAGTGCTGAGTGCCTTGTTCCTTCACTCCCCACTGACATCCATCATTCTCAGGTGTTTCCCTTGAGAAAATTACTATTTTTGCTGTGAAAGTTCATCTTCTTGCAGGGATTAAATTGAAGCTTGAGTTCCATTTTTACCATAAGGAGAAGTTTTCTTGAGAAGTTGCACTAGAAGACTAGAAGACCTTGCAGGCAGTGTCCATTGGAGTGGGTCACACCTCACCCTTTCCAGTTATTCATAAACCCCAGTCTCACTACCCTCCTACAAACACAAATAAATGTAAATATATATTATTCGTATATAATATGTTTAGGTAATTAACCTATAAATACCTATGGTATTCGATATGATAAATATTCACCCATTAATATTTTACCATCTAGTTAATTATTAATTCTTTCTTCCTTAAACGATTATTTAACCATCTAGTTCAATATAACTTTCCAATTAATATATGTGCCACATTAGAATTTTTAATAAAATCAGTGTTGCCCCAAACACCTTCCCACCAACTGGTATAGGTTTCTAAAAATACCCCGGATCCATCCCCAGTCCCAACTTAACCTTGCCCAGGGGATGAATCGATTTGCCTCCTAGGACGAATCGATTCGGACCTGGGCAGAAGCCTAAATCTGCTACATTTTTCTATTACAGGATTTATTTATTTCTTCCCAAGATCCATTCTAATATTTAATTTTGTTTTATAATCTTATGAACTGGTCTCTATTACTTAGTTACTCATCTTAGAACAATTAATTTCATATATTAACATCAAATTCTTTCCCCAAATCCCATAAATTATATGAATGGGTCAACACCCTTAGCCCAAATTTTCTACCATAATTTCAAGTATATATAGAACCACAGTTGGGGCGTATAATATGGGTTAAAAGTCACAAATTTCCAGATCTAGGATATATATCAAAAACCTCTACATGTGAGTCCGATTTCCAAATTTATCCCAAGAAAATCCTAAGGCATCTATCATCCAATTCAAGATTTCGATTATCCTAGATTTCTAGGTTAACTGCCTATATTCCAATTACTGCTCTACATGCAGAAGATCAATCCCAACCATTTAATCAGCAAATTACAAACTAAAACCCAGAAGTCACATGGGGTTTATTACGATGAATCAAGAAGCACATTGAACGTTAAATTAAGCAAGAAAATTCTTGTTTGGATTTATGGTTGATGAATTTCCCTTTGAAACTCTTGTTTCTTCTCCTTTTTGGCCTTTGTTCCCTTCTCTCTTGAGGTGGGGATGTTAGGGTTATGTATTTGATTAAGTATAGGGAGTGTTAATCTTCCTTTTAATCTTATATTAGTCCTAAATCCCGAGTTGAGCTTATTTCCCCAATTTTAAACCCCCAAATAGGCCCGAACTCATAACTAGGTTAGTTTGAAAGTCTCCCAACTCATATACCTATACCCCTGGTGCATTTCTAAAGGTTTAAAACATCTAAATGAGCCCTTACATCATCTCGAAATATTTCCTAATTATATTTATTCCACAATTACATTTATAATCTAGTCACACAACATACATTAATTATCTATTACACATGCAATTATTTTTCATTGTAATTATTTAAATAAAAATCAATCTCACATGATTGTAACATAATAATAAATTACTCGTTCGCTATTAAAAAAATTTAATTCAATGATTTAATTTAATTTCCATCAATCTTATTTTATTCTAATAAATTATTTTATTTATTCTAGAAAAATACGGGTATTACATTCTTCCCCTCTAATAATGGGATTCCTTCCTCAAAATCTGAAGAGTTCGTACCTAGCTAGAAAAGTTCAGAATATTTCCTGCACATGTCGTCTTTCCTCTCCCAAGTCGAATCGTCCTCCCTATGGTGTCCCCATTATTCCTGAGCTGAAGGAACAACCTTGGATCGAAGTCAGCACTCCCGATGGTCCAGAAAGGATACTGGTATCTCCTCGTAGGTAGCTTCTCGCTGGAGCTCTATCTCATCAAGTTCGATATGATGGTATTCTATATAATCTCTAAGGAAGTTTTTAGAGTAGATATTTTGAAGACGTTTTGCATCCACTACAAGTGATCCGACTGTCCCATTCGATATGCCACAAGACCAATCCTCTCAAAAATAAGGAATGGCCCTACATATCGGGGAGCTAGTTTCCCTGTATTTCCAAATCTCATAACTCCCTTCATGGGAGACACATTAATTAACACCTGATCCCTAACATTCAAGTGTAAATGTCTTCAACCTGTATCTACATAGCTCTTTACCCTATCCTGGTCAATCCATATACTGGCCCGAATTATCTCTACTTTCTTAGAGGTGTCCTGAATGAAATATGGCCCAAGTAAATTATTTTCCCCCACCTCCAACTATCATGAGAGGGAACGATAAGGTCTCCCATAAAGCGCCTCAAATGGTTTCATCCCGATCATGAACTGGTAGTTCTTGTGACACCCCGTCTAATTTAAACATCAGTTGATCAGGACTTTATTAAGATTAAAACATGTTTCTCATGTGGTTCATTCTTAGCATCACTGTCAAAAACCTTTTAAGTTACTAACCACCTTAGTAAAATTAGACCGGTGCCAAATTTTATCTTTCTTAATAATAGATAAAAGAACCATACTGAACTAAATTAACCAATCACAATAATATAGAATCCAACCATCACAATATATATAAATGAAATTAAGGTTTGCCAAATTAACTGTCGGCCAAGATCTAAACAACTACTCCATGATAAAACAAATTTGAATAACTGAAGAATGTCATTGGACAACTTGTTCGTACATGAAAAAAAGAAATGTAATCCTACACTAGATCAGAATGAGGGAATCGTCTAATCAAATAAGTCCTGTAAGCATCCATAGTGCTACAGCTCCGAGTCCCTAGAAAGAAGTCACGCCTGCCATCCTCGTGGCTAGACCCCTAAAAAGTTTTTAATTTTTTTTTAGCAAGTGTTAGTACACAAAACTCTTTGAAAATAATTATCAATCGCCAAAAAAATCGGTTATTTATTACAGATGTTAGGACCACGTACACTCTCTCCTGAATTTTCCTCACCCCTCAGCTATAGTGTACGCTTAACGTTTTATACTTAACCCAACCTGGCTATACTACCAAAGCTAACTAGACAAAAGTATTTCATTGAACTTAGCTATGCATCTAAGTTCCTGTACCGCCCATACATTACACCCATTTTATTAACATCTCTCATATGTTAATTATTTACTAAGTAACATTTTCCCATCAGTTAGCTTTACATATTTATCACTAAGCCATACTACTTAATTTACTTAAATGTTAGTGTGCCATTTAATCGTCTACTATTCCACTTAAGTAGATTATTCACACGCATATATGTTTCACAGATAATATATATACTATAAGCGTATTTTCTGCTATGAAGTCCTATTATCACACGTTAAGGATTTATTGGTTCGGTCTTTGCCACCAACCCTAATTTAACCTATCATTTCCATCGATTTGGATAGCCGTTGACCCCAATATATTCAGTATACTCTATACATTCACACCGCCTAAGTATTTAATATAGTAGGCTTTCACACAACCTAATAATTCACATTGGTGCGGAGTATATTTCTCTCTAATACTCACCGTAACTTTTATTTTACGATTTGTTTCACTATCGTATTTTATTCAAGCCTCCCCATAATTCTAAAGGGACCTAGTTACCCCTTAGATATAATTTCAGTAGTTATTATCTCTAACCTACTGGTATACATATAGAATTGACATTAAATCTTCCCATAACTCAATTCCCAATTTTTCCCGATATACGACTCCATCGGTGTATCCCCATCGGTCAATTTTCTAATTCCTACACCCAATGGCCTTAATGGACTTCGACAACATACCTATTGGTCATTAATTAGTCCCCAAATAAGTATAATATCATTCCTAGGGTTCCCATCCCTTGTTGGTCAATACAAGAATTTGAGCAACCAAAAGAACCCAAAATCAACTTTGGTCGATCGATCGATGATTTGGTCGATCGATCAAGCAGTAACAGACCTAGTTTCCCATCCTCATCTATCTGCCTCCATTAACACACCTCAACTCTCATGGTAGTCAACAAAATTCGCAACCAATCACCCAAAACTATTTCTACACGTATAAGGATGACTTCTAACGTTCCTAACACATCAAATTTTTGCATAATTCAGTCAACAACTGATTAAAATCTTTTATCATTAAAAACCTCAATTATATGTTCTTCCCAAAGGTTAAACCAAAAACCCAGATTTACATCCTTGAAAATAAGTGAAATATCTTCTGAATTCAAACTCATCTACATGTATAATTTCGTCTAGATGAAATCATATCCCAACATGCATTCAATTCATTATTGTTCTCAAGAATTTATTCACAATCAAATTATTTATCTATCCCTACACATGGGTATTGCAAATTTAATTTAATTTGCAATAAACATATTGCCTTGATTACTATAGAGTCTGATTTCGTGAAGAAGTTAATGAATCTAATGTTTCCTCTTCAAATATCCACTCATTAGGTGCTTAGGGTGCAAGAATGCCTTCCAGACTCCAAGAATTTTCCCTAAGCCTTTTGGGAATGGTTCTTCTCTTCTCTCCAATAACCTCTATAAGTTTTGCGAGTTTTGAACCCTAACCCACGATCCTAACTATTAGATATAGGCTTTAACTTTTGTAGGTCATTTATCCTCTATTTTTAAAAAGACTAAAATGCCCCTAATATATGCCGATTTGGTCCAAAATTTATCAGGGATCCAAACTAAACCCCTGGTACACTATTCCGACTGTTTTGACCCTATCGGAGTCATCCATGACCTCTAAATCATCGCACGAGTTACTAAAAATATATTTCTCATTTCTCACCTCAAACTAGTCTACACACGACTCCTAGTGAGATAAACTAAAATATGCACATATCACTCGTTGTGTCGTATAATAATAACCATTTATTATTTACTATTCACAATCAATAAATTTCATCAAAATATTAATCAGTAACTATCTCTCAATTAATATTTAATTATGAAATTTATCAAATAAATCACATTAAACTACTTCACTCGCTTAATTTAAATAAAACGTATTTTCCTAATTAATTTCTGAATTAATAAAATTAAAATACATAGAAATACGGGGTATTACACCCAGCTCCCCTTATAATCTAATATGCACATCTGTAATATGTATGTAACATCCATCCCCAGTAAATTGATTAAATTATCTATTGATTATAAAGAGGAGGAGTTAATTGTAATTATAGAAGAATTGTGGGTGAAATTGGAGAAGAAATAAAATGATGAAGTAGGGTCGTTCAAACGACAAGGGACTATTATTAAAATGACAGGATGAAGGTCACGACATAGGTCGCGAGATACAGGGCTTCTAACGACGTTTTACAGAATTATAGTAGCAGATTACACGAAGGGTCGCGCGATCCAAAGATCAAAAAACATAGGCAAAGTTTGGATGGCATAGCTCAAATCGTTCGAATGATGTTGGTCGAATTTTGAGATCTAATTGTCCTTGTGTGTTGTCACAATTTGGAGCATTGGATCGTTTAAATGTCAAACCTAGATTATCCTAGGAAGGGTAAAACGGAGTTTTTGGTATTAAGGGCGGTTTTATAAGGGTTTATTTGGTGTATTAAGGTTATTTGTGTTGGGAGAAATGGAATAAGGAGAGAGAATGAGAGAGAAAGATGGAGGTTGGTGGTCTATCACCTCCACCCACCATAATTTCACCACCCACCAGCATTCCACCACCAAACCACCACTCTGCCACCATTTTTTTGGTTTGTTCAACCCGAAAAGACCTATTTCCACCATTCACAAAGGAGAAAACCGAATTTTAAGGGTGTTATTGGGAGTTTTTGGAGATGAAGATGGAACTTTCATGGAGTGAAATGGGTTTTGAAGGAGTTCTCAATTTAAAGCACACTTTGGATCTTTGAGGATGCATTTGGTAACTCCACGAGGCCGCTTTGGGAGGTGGGGGTTGCTTCTCTTACACCAATACTTCCATTTGAGCCATTATAGGTGGGAAACCTTACTCGTAGTTTAATAGTTTATCTTTGCACATTGAGGTCCTGTAATTAGACTAATTGAGTAGGGTGCATTTATTTAAAATGTGCAATTATTGTGTAGAAGACAATAAATAGTTTAATTAGTTGAAAATGTTGAAAAAAGGATATTGTGTTGTAAACAAAGAATAAATAAAAATTTCAAGGTTTAGAATATTTAAAGTTGATGATTTTAAGAAAATTAGTAGTTTCTGTAAATATTGGTGGTAAACATTTTATGAAATAAAAGTTTTTGAACTAATGATTCACTTTGGTAAATGTTTGGTGAAATAATAACATGTCAAAGTTCTTGTAAAAATCAGGGTTTATGAAAAACAGACATTTGTTGAGGTTGAAGAAATAAAAATGTCTTTGTTCCTTAAAAATGTATTTTTTGCAAGTGTAATGATTACCCAAGATGACATGTATATTTGAACAAAGTAATAGGATTTTTGGGTTTTAATCCTTATTCTCATACATAAAAACTTGCAATAATTTGACATAAAATGTATAAGAAAGTTTAGATAAGATTTTTGTTGGGTTTCAAAATAAAATAAGAAAAGTAAAAATTCTTGCCTTTAAAGTGTATGAAAAGGGGTTTAAAAATTTGATAAGGATGAAGTATAAGGCTACATGTAAAATGAATGAAAATGTAATTTCTTATAAAAGTAGTCATAAGTGTAAATGAATTTGTTGAATGAAGAATTAAAAAAATGTACGTTTGGGAAAATGTTTATAAAAGTATTCATTAAGTGTTAATAGGTAAACATGGAAATGTAGTCTTTAACTTAATAATGTTGTAAAGGATTAACACTTATAGAATTAAAGGGATTAAAGGTGTAAAAGTTTTTCCAATTAAAAAGAATATTACTCGAACGTTAAAAAGGGTGTTAAGGTGTTAAAACACTTAAGAAGTTATGACCAGTAACTTAATAGTGTTTTGTGGGAAATTAACACTTGTGAAAATGGAGTAAAAAATGATTTTGGAAATAAGTGGGTAAAATGGTACTTTTACTTAGAGTGGAATATTTTTATGAAATAAACATATTGGAAAGATGTTACACAAAGTGGTTCTAAATGAATATGATTTTTTGAATAAAAATCAAGGCTAAAGTGTAAAGGGCCTGAAATGGTAAAAAATAAATTAAGTGTAACAGAAATGGGGTAGTAAATTCTCGGGTTATGAATTCGGTCAGGTAAAAAGGATAAGTGGTATAATGTGGATGTAACAAGCCGTCCTTTTGGAGACAATTAAATTCCATATTTGGGCATAAATTGGAAATTTGGAAAATTTCTCAAAATAGTGATTTTTGGGATTTTCGAGGATTGGATGATTTTCGATGAGTGTTGTATTTACTTTTCGGATTAAGTATATTTATCGAGGTATTTTAATTATAAGTCACAGTTGAGTAAAGAGACAAAAGTTAAGATTTTGATTGGAAACCCGCATTAAGTTATATTGGGTTAGAATAGTGATTTGCGGTCAAGTACCTCGAATGGAAATTTCGACTGCGCCGTGAGTCTCGGAATGGCTGAGATAGTCGGAAAAGAGTGCCCGATTTTCAAAATTGAGTTTCGGGTAATTTTGGAGTTAAAAGTAACTCGTAATTGGGTAAGCGAGTCGTTTTTGGGTTTTAAGGGTCTTTTGTTTATATATAGAGAGGGAGAGAGGGAGAAAAGAGAAAGAAAAGAAAGAGAAGAGAGAGAAGAGAGAGAGGAGGAGAGAAAAGAGGAGAAAATGGGAGGTTTCGGCCAAACTCCACGGGATTTGGCTCGAGGTCGTCGGATTATATCCACGAGGCAAGTGTTTACTTGCTTTATTTATTTTTGAGCATAAATCTCATATCGTAGTTTGGTAATAACAAACCCTAAAGATTTTGGGTTGGGTTTTCGTGGATAAAATGGGTTTTCGGGAGTTAAAATGAATAAACCCCCTATAATTTCCTAATTGGAGAAATTTAGAAATTAACCAAAATTAATTGGTGATTTCGGGTTCTAGGACGTTTAGAACCCGTATTGTATTTGTAGTTGTTGTTGGTTGACGTTGTAGGACGTTGGGTGAGGAGATAGAAGCTTGGGGGAAGCTTCCATGGTCGAAACAGCTTCTCGGAGAAGAAACTGCCCGCCATTATCGATCGATCGATCATGGGGGATCGATCGATTGAGCCATCGATCGATCGACCCCTGCTGAAAGATTGGAAATTTTTCTAGGGTGACTTGGATGGGATAGATTCCAATTCACATTGCTTCTAGGCTAATTGTGGGTTAATATGGGGGACCTTTTAGGATTATTTGGTCCTCTAATTAAGGAAATCTGGGAGGCTTAAATGAGGGTTTTAAATGTATAACCCTTAAACTATATTTTTTAGGAAAATAGAAAAATTGTAGAGGTTGAAGGTTTAGGGTTCTTAACTTAGGGTGGGGACCTTTAAGTGATTTTATGGACAAGATGTAGTCCTTGGGTTCATGGAAATGAGATCCATAACCCCCCTAAATTTAAGGTTGTTCGGGAGAGATAAATCCCTAGGATATTTTAGTAGGCAATTAGGCCTATATAATTATGCGTATAGGAAGCATAATTATAATCGATGGAGGAATGAGTATATCCTATGAGATAGTTAGGATAAATTGGGAATATAGATATATATTCACTTAATGTAAAATGGTATTATTGGAGGTATCCAATAAATCCTTAGATGGGATTAAGGTATTTATTATGTATCAAAGTAAGGAAATACTTTGGGTTTAGTATCATGCGTATATGAACGCATGACTATGATTCTTTAAGAGAATCTTTGGGATTATTGGTCATCGCTAGATGTGATTGGCAATTATGGCCATATATATATTCGAGGAGGAATATATGGTATATATACATACTATGTGAGTAAAGTATATATGTGATATGAGGACTTTTAAAAATGTAAAATATGAATGTTTTTAAAATGGAAAAAGAAATGATTTTCATAAATAATAATTTATGTATACACACCTCTCTAAGTCGCTATCATAAGGGAAGTTGCGTACGTATGGTGAAGCCCCCTAGCTAATGAATACAGAGTGGATATAGTCCTGTAGGCCATATGAGCAATTACTGTATGTTTTCTGCGCTGGTGAGGTAGTTCTGGGTGTGGTTATGACTCTCCCGCAGGCATATGGCCGCTTCCCGGCGTCTAGCGTTGTAGGATCCCAGGTTGTCTTGATGATAGGCCCTGGAAGATGATAGCCATTTAGGGGCACGCACAGTGGGAAAACCCGAACGGGTGGTCTTAGAACGCGTTATATGATATGTTAAAGTAATTTATGATAATAAATTATCTTTAAGTACATTTCCTGGATGGAAGAAGGGAAATGGGATAAATGAATTGGCTTCGGATACGTTTCCCGGATGGAAGAAGGGAAATGGAAGCATATGATATGAAAAGCATTTTTTTGATAATAAAATTGTCTTTTAAACACATTTCCTAGATATAAGAAGGGAAATGGGATGTTATGAAACGGTAAAGCATTTTTATGATAAAAAATTGGATTTTAAATATATTTCCTGATATAAGAAGGGAAATAGAAAGTTTTGAAATGTAAAAGTATTGGTAAACATTAGTCCGGGAGATATTATCCGGATGTATATTGAATTATGTATATTAATGTAAGTATGTTATGTATGTCGTTGTATAGTATATATACATGATAAGCACCCAAAACTGTACATTTTATACCCCGAATGGACGTACTTTAGTTGCAAATTCTCGGCAATTTGGGTCTTATTTGCTTAAATATTTATTTTGTAACTCAAATTGTGCATTGTAGAGTTCAAACACTTAAATCAAGGCAATTGTGCACAATATGGTGATAAATACCTTGTCCCATAACCCTAGCCTATCCCAATCCGAGCCTAAACATGTCCCTAAACCTATCCCAAACCATGTGTGTGTTTTGTTTGTCCCTTTTTAATTTTTTTAGATTTTTAGTTTGAGTTTTTTTTATTTTTAGGATTTATTCTAGATTTATTTAGTATTTTATAGGTTTATTTTCTATTTTTATCTTTATTTAGTATAATTTTATTTTATTTTGATTTTTATTAGTTTTTAGTTTTATTAGGATTAGATTTTTTTTAGGATTTCATTTATTTTTTTAGTTTTATTTGATTTTACATTTAATTAAGATTTTAGTTTCAGTTTTATTAGATTTTATTTTTATTTTTATTGCTTTTTAGTTTCAATTTTTATTTGAATCTTTGTTTTATTTTAGAATAGGATTTTATTTTATAATTTTATTCTTATCAGTTAGTTTTAATTTTATTTTTAAGGGTTCAAACAAATTACACACACACCCTACTTTTATACACAACACATACACACAAACCAATCCTAAGCCACACACACCCCCTAATAAGCTTACACCCACCTATACCCTATCCTCACCACTCCATCATCTTCCCAACAACACCCACACACTCTCTCCTCCCTAATCCTCTCTTTTCACCACAAACCTCCATTAACAACACAAAAACCCAACACCTTTCTCTTCTCTCTCCTCACTTACCCCCTACCTTAACCCCATTATGGTCTCTCTCTCTCCTCGATGCAGATCCTACCCACTGGAGCCGAACTAGCCCCTCCAAACTGGAGCCACTACACAACTATCCCCACCGGACCAAAACCGACGACATCGCCCCTACTCTCTCCCAACTCTGACCCCTTCTACCCTCAAACCCAACCACCTGCACATACCCCCATTCCGGCGGTGACCCAAATACGTTCACCTGCCGAAGACCAAACCCTCTCGCCCATAGCGCCGGCGTCTACCTCCCGATGGTGAAACCTCTTTAATCGGCCAGCCCAGACCAGTCTGCGACCCGACCTTGTCAAACCCGGTTCAACCAAATCAAACCATCTCCCCACAAGTCCAAACCCACTTCAAACTTTCAATACCCACGATTTCTTCTACCTGCCAACAAGACAAACCAACAAAATATCCCCACATGTCTTATTAAATCATTTAAACCCTTTTAACTCATTTACCCAAATACCCCCTACTACCTTTTTAACCTAACTTCCCATTATACCTTCTAAACAAAATCTGATTGTGTCACCCCATTTAACCCACATGCCCTCACCTCACCATTCCCATGCTCACTCAAGTCAATTCCCATTATACCCCCATGCTCCATGTGCCATGCATCTACTATAAAAGAAGACTCAAGACCCCATTTGAATGGGGATATATCATCAAATAGAGAGATAAGTAGGGAGTTAGGTTAGAATAAATTAGGTAGAAATATTTATAAATAATTTTATTTTTATTTTTTTAGATATTTATGAGTGATAAATGTGTGAAATTCAATTGAGTTGATTATTGTTGGATTCTCACATTGGATGGGTTGTGCTTGATTTCAAGGAAATAATAGTTCAATTTCACTTCAAGAGATTGGGTTTGATTGTTCTCTTCTCTTCTCATTTATTTTATGCCTTTGATTATTAATTTATCAAATCTTATACCATGTTAGGCTAAATCCCCTTTTAAGGGGTGGGGGGAAACCCTTATTTGATGTTATCTTAGTTTAATTAGTTTCATTACTTGAAATTTCCCTTTGAATGCTAATTTTGATCCCTCACCCTTAAATTTACGCCTCGAGAGAGGGTAAATGATTTTCGAGAGAAAATCGAAATTCTAGTTATAATACCCATTTTAGATTTGAACTAGAGATAGGGGTTTCATAAGTGGGGTATTATAACTTGAATTTCAACTCTAAATTTATTTTTTAAGGTTTACATAAATTTTAATTGATCGATCCTAGCGGGGGATTAATTAAAAGGAGTGTAGATCTATTTTTCTAGAGCTGTGGGGGTGTTAAACTTAATTTTCTAAAAGATTCCTATTATAATTACACTTGCAACGAGAGTTGGTTTGTAATTTTAATATTAATTTGGGAGAATTAAAATAATTAAGTTAATTAATTAGAATAGCTAAAATTTGTGGTGTAATCCCACTCCTTGATTGTTCTCACAATTATTTACCTCACTTTATGTCTTATTTTAGTGTTAGACTTTATTTTCCATTTTAGTCATTATCTAGTTAGTTTTTATCAGATCACGTTTAGTTTAGTTTAGTCTTATTTCACCTCACCTCACCCTATTGTTTTAATATTGAAAAATCTAAAAAAATTAGAAAAGTGAAAAAGCACAAAAAGAAACTGAAAAGTGAATTTCAATTGAATTTGTCTCTAGCTTACTCCCTAGGAAGTGGATTGATACCCTTACTTACCTCTACACTTTAGATTGTTATATTTTGTAGGTATTTGAGGATTTTGACTAACTTGGCTTTCAACAACGACATAACACAAAAAGCAAAGTTATCAAATGGCGATCACATGTCCCATGAGTGCCCTTACATTACATTACAATTTTGTAGTTCATTTATATCCTATATTTTATTGCATTTTAGTACCATTTTTCTTTATTTTAGAAGGCTTGTATTAGGACTTTATTATTTGGCTTGTATTGCGGTGCATAGAGACACCTTTATTTTATTTTTCATTTTAAAATTTGTAATAAATCGAAGACAAGCATGATAGGGAAACCGAACAAGGTAGAGAGAGGGCATCCAAAGGCGAGGATTTAGAAGCCTCTCTACCTTGGGTCGGTAGGACTCCCGGGGACGACTGAGATTGGCGTAATCTCCCCCAGGTCGACTCAAATTTTTTGGCACGCCACGGCGTATAAACCATGGGAGGTACATTTCTCTAACACTCGCCCCTCTCCTGTTAGCGAGTCCATTCTTTTGTGTGCTCTTGTGTGATTTTATTCTTGGATTTATTTTCGAATGGTGTGATGAATTAAATTGCTAAAAGGGATTTCATCACCCGACTCACTCGCTTATCGTTGTGTGCCACCCTAGCCATCATTAAATTTTAAATCAATTAACTAGGTAGCCCAATAGGAGAAAATTTTGCAAAGGCGATCACTCGGATAATTCCGTGATTTTTTATCGTCCACAGACTTAATTAAAATTTGACTACTCCTTTCACTAAATTTTGAAGATAAAAATTGGCTATGTGCTAGTTAGAAAATTTTCTTGACTTTTGTGTGTGTCCAATTCCATTTTCGGTAGTCAGATTTTAGTGAGTTCGTCAAAATTCAAAGAGTCCATATTTTTCCCCACCTTTTCTTCCAAAAAAAAAATCAAAAAATATTTTCTTTCTTTCATTTTAGAAAAATCCAAAAATATTTTATTTATTTCCTTTTTATAAAGAAATCCAAAAATATTTTCTTCCATTATTTTTAGAAAATCCAAAAATATTTTCATTCTTTTTGAAAAAATTTAAAAAAACTCCAAAAAAAAATATCTCTATCCACATGCCCGAAGAACGTCCTTTACGGGACTACTTTGGTCATTTTCCATTGACACACGACACGTGTAAGAGTGATCCTGAACCGTCTCTTTCAGATATTTTAATGGTTTCACCTCTCTCACGAGTGCCCTTGATACTCTTGACCCATCCATGCATGCACCTCCTATTCCATCACCCTCGGTGTCAAGTGTCGATGTGTCTCATCCTTTGTTGTGCACCCACTATTATTATGCCGATCACATGTCCCATGAGTGCCCTTACATTACATATCCATCTGGACCCACCATGGAGCATGTGTATCCATATGACACTGTTTCGGAACCCACCTCGGCCAACTATCCCAATACACCCAATCCCTAGTTGTGTGAGTCCTCGAGTTATTCGTGGAGACCTAATCACCCTTCCACGCAATACGAATCCCAACCCGATGTTGTGGATCCTCACACATTCCAACAATTGTCATGGCAACCTTGTGCACCCATTCACAATCAGTCCCCTCACTATGCTCCCCATGCGTATCAACCATTTGTCCATCACGAAAGCGATCCTTTCGTGTATGACGAACTTGTCCCCACTCCACATACTTCATTTTAGTATTCTCCGTATAGTTCTGTCCATAGGGAGTTGTGTCCACCTCAACCACCACCCTCACCCACTGCCACCACCCATCACCCCACCACCATCCTCCACCTCCCCTCTTGAAGGCCTCTTGCAAAAGTTCATACTCGATCAAGAGCAAGCCACTCAAATCCAAAATCAAGCTCTCTAAAGGCTTAAACAACGTTTAAATGAATTGGAGTGTGCGAGAGAATCGGATATTCTCATGGCCCCACCCATCGTTAACCGAGTGTGATGATGATGTGTCATCTTGTGACATAGATTTTGAGTGTGACCAACCCTACCATCCCGAGAATCTCGAAGTTGAGACCATTCCATGGTCCAGGTCCTAAGTCGACAATTGTGTTGACTTACCTTTCATTAGTGAGCCTAATAAAATCACTCCATGCATGGCTCCCTTTGAGGCAGATAATTCTAGTGATTCCTCTATCTTAGATCTTGGTGCCTCGTCTTACCCACCACCACATTCCCTAATACTACTCTTATGGAGAAGTTTACCCCTCCATCTTTAGAAACCACACTCCCTTGTGAGTATTCCTTTACTCCTCCCAAGGAGTGTGTGTCTCCAACTCTTGAATTGGATCATCTTCCTCCACCATTTATCCCACACGATCCACCATTTGTCCCACCCATTGGTCCTTCCACCCCACTACCTAGTTTGGATCATGATTTTACACATTTCAACTTTCCATCTACATTTTTAGATCCTCACCTGAAACCATCCTCCATCATCTATGAGAGTATTTGTGGTGATACTCTCCACTTTCGTGACATCGAGCTTGTTCCTCCATGCACACTGCTTCCTTGTGGTGTTGATTTTTCTTCTCAACAGCTCCCTGGCGTGTCACAACGTGACCATTACATCGCCCATTCATAGAACGGTCGTGTGATTTTTATGATCCCCACCCCATCACTATTTCTACACCTTTTTTGCCTCCCTCACCAACTGGTGCACTATTCCTATAGGGCCCTAGTTGCCCTAACCTTTAAGCTCAACAAGGCCCGTGATCGGTGCCTAGTCACCCTTACCCTAATTCCCACCCGCCCATGGTCCACCGATGCTTTTCATTGTGTGATGCACTTTGCCATATAAGTGCATTAACCCGTTTTAGCCTCTATCCCACAAGACTGACGCTTCAGTCTCAATTTTTCTGCCGCCCCGTGATTTCCTAGTTCTTATCTTTAGGGTGAGAATGGTTCAGTCTGACTGAAGACATTAAACTTAGCGCTACCGAGAGGCAGCCCGCGTTTCTTGTACTAGTCTCATCCTGTTTGGGGGTGGTGTTTCACATCACCCTATGTTTTGACATGTTTATAGACTTGTACACTTTTTTTCCTCACTTTTTATTCAGGTTTATTCTTGGTTACATCTGTCCACTTCATTAGCGATTCATTCTGGTAATCTCTTTCCTCCCTTATGCTCTCAATTTTAAAAATTATTTTACTTAACATCGAGGACAATGTTCCTTTTTGTTTGGGGTGGGGAATTTTATCAAAATCATACCTCTTTTGAATTTTTTTTTATTTTAAACCTGATTTTTAAAATTTCGTGCAGTTTATTTCATCTCATTTATTGATGTGAATTTTCAATCATCCATCTTTTTAAGTCTAGGAATCAAGCTAGAGAATATTTTTTCTAAATAGCTTATGTAATACGTAACAAGGCACGTGGCACCATGAATTTCTAGACTCAACAAAATGTGCGGACTTATCATGTCATTATGTTTAGAGTTGAAGAGTACTAAAATTCTAAAGAGAACCTTAAGGATCACTAGTAGAGACTTTATCTTGTGAGATTTACGCCTTTCACCTTTTCAGAGTGTTTTACGCAATCTCCGAGTCATAAGTTGATTCAACTTTCTTTGGGTCCGCATTAAATTGTTGTATGATCTCATTATTTTTCATAAAATTTTGGCTTGATCACTGAGAATGACATCTCTTTCGAGTTGTAAGAATGGCGTCTCTTGATATTTGTCCCGATCACCAAACATTCATCCATACACATACCATATATCGCATCCATTTTTCACCTATACACTTCACTCATTACATTGCCATGCTTCCCCATATTTCATATATATTCCCCTCACCATCCATATATTTCCCCACACCCTCGCCTATCATCTCCATTTATATTTCATCCATCATTTTTTAATAGAAAAAGAGGGTTTATTTCAAATGTAAACGTCTTCATTGTAGGTTTGAAAAGAGAAAAAAAAAAGAAAAGAAAAAAATAGCAAAAATAGAAAATATAGAAAAAAGAAAAAAAATAGAGAAAAGGAAAAAAAAAAGAAAAAGAGAGAGAAAAAAGAAACGAAAGAGAGTTTGTAGGTAGTAATAAAGACATTTGTTCCTAACGTGTATACACTCTTCTCAATCTTATCGCATCCATCCCACATCATTTCACACATCCATCCTATCCTACCTCATCCCACATATCCCATTTCATTTTTCCCGCACCCATTTACATCCATATTTCCCCTAGGTGTTCGGGTAAATGAAAGTCAACGTTGTGAATAGCTCGACGTTCTCACTATAGTGATTAGCATTCTTTCATGAGATTACTTTTATTTAAAATTATTCGTTCTTTCTTATGTGTGTGTGAGATGTTCGAACTTGCTTACATTTACTCACCTCCTCACACACAAGAGTGATACACTAACCCTAATCTCGAGAGTTCGTCTGAGAGAGATATATCCATGATATTTGAAGTTGAAGCGCTGATTCCGACGAGGCAATCTAGGAATTACTCTTGTGATACTCGACCCGTTTTGACTGATTCACACTACACACGTTGAGTTTTAGGAAGGATGTGCCTTGAGTATTTACTTAACTAAACTTTTTATGCACTTCTAACTTGTATTTCTGAAAATATTTATCTCATGATGGATTGTGCGACTATTCTATGTCTAATAAGAGATTGAGTGCCTTTCAATAAATTTTCGCAAATAAAGAATTTTGGGGGTATATTCCCTGCAAACCCTCACGAGACACAACTCGTCCTGTAGGGAAACCTATAGGTTTAAAGGCTTGTTGCACATGCTAAGTGAAATCGCAAGTGCCCGCAAAAGTGGTACACTGTTGGTTTCTTATCTTTATCTTTCTCTCTATCTTATTGCTCGAGGACTAGCAACACTCTGTTTAGAGGTGGTGTGATAGGCAACCAAAATTGTACATTTTATACCCCGAATAGACATACTTTAGTTGCTAATTCTCGGCAATTTGGGTCTTATTTGCTTCAATATTTATTTTGTATCTCAAATTGTGCATTGCAGAGTTCAAACGCTTAAATCAAGGCAATTGTGCGCAATATGGTGCTAAATACCTTGTCCCATAACCGTAGCCTACCCCAATCCGAGCCTAAACATGTCCCTAAACCTATCCCAAACCATGTATGTGTTTTGTTTGTCCCTTTTTAAATTTTTTTTGATTTTTAGTTTGAGTCATTTTTATTTTTACTATTTATTTTAGATTTATTTAGTATTTTCTAGGTTTATTTTCTATTTTTATCTCTATTTAGTATAATTTTTTTTATTTTGATTTTTATTAGTTTTTAGTTTTATTAGGATTAGATTTTATTAGGATTTCATTTATTTTTTTAGTTTTATTTGATTTTACATTTAATTAAGATTTTAGTTTTAGTTTAATTAGATTTTATTTTTATTTTTATTTATTTTTTGTTTCAATTTTGATTTGAATCTTTGTTTTATTTTAGAATAAGATTTTATTTTTTTAGATTTTTATTTTATTTTATAATTTTATTTTTATTACTTAGTTTTAATCTTATTTTTAAGGGTTCAAACAAATTACACACACACCCTACCTTTATACACAACAAATACACACAAACCAATCCTAAGTCACACACACCCTAATAAGCCTACACCCACCTACACCCTATCCTCACACTCCATCTTCTTCCCAACAACAGCCACACATTCTCTCTCCACCCTAATCCTCTTTCTTCACCACAAACCTCCATTAACAACACAAAAACCCAACACCTCTCTCTTCTCTCTCTTCACTTACCCCCTACCTTAACCCCATTACGGCCTCTCTCTCTTCTCGATGCAGATCCTACCCACCGGAGCCGAACTCTCCCCTCCAAACCGGAGCCACTACACAACCATCCCCATCGGACCAAAAACGGCGGTGTCGCCCCTATTCTCTCCCAACTCCAACCCCTTCTTCCCTCAAACCCAACCACCTGCACATACCCCCATTCCGGAGGTGACCCAAATACGTTCACCTGCCGAAGACCAACCACTCTCGCCCGTAGTGCCGACGACTACCTCCCGATGGAGAAACCTCTTTAATCGGCCATCCCAGACCAGTCCGCGACCCGACCTTGTCAAACTCGGTTCAACCAAATCGAACCATCTCCCCACATGTCCAAACCCACTTCAAACTTTCAATACCCACGATTTCTTCTAACTGCCAACAAGACAAACCAACAAAATATTCCCACATGTCTTATTAAATCATTTAAACCCTTTTAACCCATTTACCCAAATACCCCCAACTACCTTTTTAACCTAACTTCCCATTATACCCTCTAAACAAAATCTGATTGTGTCACCCCATTTAACCCACATGCCCTCACCTCACCACTCCCATGCTCACTCAAGCCAATTCCCATTATACCCCCATGTGCCATGCATCTACTATAAAAGAAGACTCAAGACCCCATTTGAAGGGGGATATATCATCAAATAGAGAGAGATAAGTAGGGAGTTAGGTTAGAATAAATTAGGTAGAAATATTTGTAAATGATTTTATTTTTATTTTTTTAGATATTTGTGAGTGATAAATGTGTGAAATTCAATTGAGTTGATTATTGTTGGATGCTCATATTGGATGGGTTGTGCTTGATTTCAAGGAAATAAGAGTTCAATTTCACTTCAGGAGATTGGGTTTGATTGTTCTCTTCTCTTCTCATTTATTTTACGCCTTTGATTATTAATTTATCAAATCTTATACCATGTTAGTCTAAATCCCCTTTCAAGGGGTGGGGGGAAACCCTTATTTGATGTTATCTTAGTTTAATTAGTTTGATTACTTGAAATTTCCCTTCGAATGTTAATTTTGATCCCTCACCCTTAAATTTACGCCTCGAGAGAGGGTAAATGATTTTCGAGAGAAAATCGAAATTCTAGTTATAATACCCATTTTAGATTCGAACTAGAGTTAGGGGTTTCTTAAGTGGTGTATTATAACTTGAATTTCAACTCTAAATTTATTTGCTAAGATTTACATAAATTTTAATTGATCGATCCTAGCGGGTGATTAATTAAAAGGAGTGTAAATATGTTTTTCTAGAGTTGTGGGGTGTTAAACTTAATTTTCTAAAAGATTACTATTATAATTACACTTGCATCGAGAGTTGGTTTGTAATTTTAATATTAATTTGGGAGAATTCAAATAATTAAATTAATTAATTAGAATAGCTAAAATTTGTGGTGTAATCCCGCTCCTTGATTGTACTCACAATTATTTACCTCACTTTATCTCTTATTTTAGTGTTAGACTTTATTTTCCATTTTAGTCATTATCTAGTTAGTTTTTATCAGATCACGTTTAGTTTAGTTTAGTCTTATTTCACCTCACCTCACCCTATTGTTTTAATATTGAAAAATCTAAAAAAATTAGAAAAGTGAAAAAGCACAAAAAGAAACTGAAAAGTGAATTACAATTGAATTTGTCTCTAGCTTACTCCCTAGGAAGTGGATTGATACCCTTACTTACCTCTACACTTTAGATTGTTATATTTTGTAGGTATTTGAGGATTTTGACTAACTTGGCTTTCAACAACGACATACACCGAAAAGATAATATATATGAATACATTTATTAGTTTTGTGCCACGGGCCTAATGGATCTCTACCATTAACCCTGCCCAGTAGTGCTTTATCGGGGGGTTCCTTATTTGGATTTCACTTCACGAGACACCCCACGCACGAACTTAGCGCAGTGTTGAGAATGGAGAGAAGTTTAGCCCTTGTTACTCGGGTTATAGGCTTCTAGTAGACGGGTGAATTAGACTAGTTAGGCGGGGTAGCTTGACTAGGGTATTTTGTTAGGGTGCGTTAGGTGTGCACTATTAGAAGAGAGGTGAGGGGTATCTCATGGGAGTGCGATACCAAATTTAAATATGAGATAAAACTTTTTTCTAAAAATAAGGCATTTATGCCCTTGCAAAATATTTTCAAAATCGGGCTCTGACCCGTTTATCTACTTTTCCTTTCTTGCTATATATATATATATATATATATATATATATACTATATAGGTGTCCAAACACAGGGATGTCTGGATGACATTTTCTTTGAGTCAGACGTCTACTACAGTAGCTGTGGATGCATGCAGTTTCTCGATAGACGCGTCTATCCTTGTACTTTAGCTAGGAGGTACTGTAAAAATATTCGGACCAATGGCCCAATTGCATTTATTTATTCTTTTAGTAGAAGCATTCGATATGGTTGTATATTTTGACCAAGTGTTCGGTTATTTTATTTCATTTCAGTTTCATTTACTCAAACTGTGTGGATGTTTTAATTGTAGTTTTATAAAAAGATTTGTTAAGTAAAATTTTGACGTCAGCCTAATAGGTTATTCGTAATTAAAATGGATTTTCTACAGTGCTGCTTAGAATGATCCATATGAGACTCCTGTTTTAATTTGATATAGGAGTGATCGCTCGGTATTTTATTAGGCGGGTTGTCACCGTGGACATTTGTAAAATGTTAAAACACATTAAAAGGAACTCAAATGACTACAGGATAAAGAAATAAGAGACCAGATCCTTTGGGTGAAAAGCCCTAAATCACTGGGTAGAGCATATGGTGCGCATAGTCGGCGATGTGGATCCCGTGAAAGTATGTGGTATAGGAAGATTCCAAGAAAACATTAAAGGGAATAAATAACATGTTAAGAAATAGGTTACGTAGTCAAACATATTAATACAACTTAACTTGAATGAATATAATAAATATTATGGTAAAAGTTAAAATGGACAAGCGAATGTATACTTGATTAATGTCCATAAAGGAAGGAAAAAGGGTAAAGTAAGTCGGTTAATGGGTAATTAAGAAACCTAATAAATTAAACCCATAATTTACACAAAAATGTGTCGCAGAAAGGTTTTCAAAGATTATAGGAGTATTTTCTAACATGGTGAATGTGTGTGTTGAAATAATTATTTTCAATGAGAATGATAAAGTGTATTGAAATGAATAAAATGGTTAATTCCAGTAAAGGAATGTGATTGGATAAGATAAATGTAATGCTTTCAAGTGTTGAGCCGGGTGTGTTAAATAAAGTGAGAAATGCTAAGGATGAATAAAGGAATACTTTAATAAGATTAAGGTAAATTAATCTCGACATGTAAGGTTTTCGAAAGCAAAACGATTCATGCATTAAAACATGTATTTTCAAAGTCATATATATATATATATATATATATATATATATTCGCATGCATGTGGTTATAGCATGTGAGTATCCTTTTTGTCGTTCGTTTTTATAATGCCTTGTATATTCCCACTGGCCATAGGCTCAAACCCTCACTTTGTTATGGAAAGTGGGAAGCAATTTCATATTTTCAGTGCATTATACAAGTAAGTATATTTTATTTATTTTTACGTTAGTAGCTCTGTTTACTTGGAATTCGGGGTGCTCCCCATGGGTCCCTCACGTAGTTTATCTTCAAACATGAATCGCATGCTAACAAGTGGAATGTAAAATAAAATAAAACTAGACTACAAGCATTATATAGTTTGTTCAATTTCACCTCACACCTAATGCTAAGGTCCGATTGGGTTGACTCACGAGTAGCCCATAAATCAGGGTTGGGACGTTATAAATGGTATCAGACCTCGAGGTTCAAGGTTCCTTTATGGAGTGAAATGTTGAGGTTAATATTATATCTTTAGATGTCAGTGTGGGGTAGGGATGGTCATGATAGTTTTACTACGGCTTAGTTTATGTCCTCGATGATAAAGTCAAAGAGGTTAGCACGACAGGTAAGTTAGTGCCAGGTGGCACGCGGTCAAGTTAATAGTTATCAATCATTTTCACTTTTCTGATTAGAATTTTAGTAATTTACGAGTGTCCATGTAAGCCTATAGTGGTGACACCGTGGTTGTTAGTGTGAGTGGCATGTGTTGAATTTTAGTGTGTAAGGACAAAATTTCCAATTGAGTCCGTTGTATAGTTTTGACTTATTCTCGAAACAAAACACGTTTGAGTCATAGGAAGATTTTTAATATCACGATCCCACACAAACAATGACGTGTTGAATTTTATTGAAGACGTTACGACAAAGCTTTAAGGAATTATTTATGATGACTGTTTAATTGGCGTGGTCAATTACAATTCGAGATCACTCGGGTATGAATGTGTAATTTTAATGGGACTCGGAATTTATTTTAAAATGGTTCAGAATGTTATTTTATTACTTAATTTTTTTTAAATGTTTTTGAAAGTGTTTGAAATGGTTTACACTTCATTTTATTTTGATACAGACGGATCAGAGAAGTGTTTATTTAGGACTCTAATTCGCGCATCGCTCAAACGACGTCAGACGACATTAGCAGTCATTCGAGCGAGATCTCCATGTTGTTCCAAAGACATGGGCATCTCGTTCGAGTGACAACTACAATCGTTCAAGTGAGCGCATGCCTCAAGAAAATTATATAAGGAGTGTTTCCTTCAGATTTCGTAAGTGTACATTCTGGAAAAAAAATAGTTTATGAACAAGTACGTTTCTGTACATTATTTTCTAAAGTTTTTAACTCTAAACACATCCTTAAAGGTTACAAGATCTGAGTTTTCATTACTATATGCAATAGGGATCTTGTTTGCACCTAGAAGAAGTTTTTGTTCTACATTGAATATTATAGGTTTTGCAGAGAAGAAGCGAAGGATATTGTGTTCCGATTTCGTAGATGTTACAAGCCATATCGATAGACACTGAGAGATATGTGGATGCGTGTGTTGTGGAAAGGTGTCGTGTTAGAAGGAGTTTCTGTGTGGGAACTATGAGAGGAGTGGTTGAAGATCAGAAGAGCATCAAGTATCGTGGGGATTAAGTTGTTGAGTAAGAATTATGTCTGTTCATTGTAAATCCATATTCTTAGTGATTGTATGGCTTAGGTCGTCCAAGGTTTTTTCACCTTGTGGTTTCCTCGTACCTCTGACGTTGTGAGTATTCTTTACTTTATTTTACTTGGTTTAATAACTAGATAAATGTGTAGGATTAATCAAGATAAAATTTGATTAAGTTAAAATTTGTTCACAACTGGGTGCGATTTACAAAATTGAAAAAAGATTTTTCATAAAAAGAAAATTTTGTTGTCATCCTTAAAACACTTTCCGCATAAGAAATAAAAACGGACCCAAAACTCATGTCAGAGCTAGAAATATATTTTTATTGTATTTGATCCCTTGTGTTTTTCGGATTGAATTTTGGAGGTTTTGAAAGTTTTTGTGCTCCTATTTTTTATGGCATAAATTATGCTTATTGGAAAATGCATGTGAGAAGTTCTTTAAAATACATTGATGAGCGTGTGTGGTTAGCGGCTGAAAAGGGTTGGTCACCACTAGTCACATGAGAGGGTGATGTCAGTAGTTTGAAACCCATTGAGTCATGGGCTGAGGCTAAACATAGGCTTGAACTTTACAACTCTAAAGGTTTGCAAGTAATTTCCATACATTTCACACCTGAAGATTATAATAGAATCATGACTTGTGAAACATCAAAAGAGGCTTGGGATACACTTGCACTTACTTATGAGGGAAGTAGAACGGTTAGGGCGTCTAAGTTACAAAACCTCACTACACAGTTTGAGATGATTAAGATGTTAGATAGTGAGTCATTTGATGAGTTTTATGCTAGGTTGTCTAATATTGTTAACTCGCCGTTTAACTTAGGAGAAAAGATTACCAACAACCGTATGATAAAGAAATTTTGAGATATTTGTTGAGTAGGTTTAATGACAAAGTGACCTTTTTAAACTCCTTGGGTATACTTGACTCGACGAAACTTGAAGAGATTGTAGGTGACTTACAAACCTATGAACTCGATATGTTTACCTCTAAGAAAGTCCCAAAGAAAGAAAAGGGCATTGATCCCATGAAAAGGCACATGAGAGCAAGTTTGTTTCTTTCTTGGCATGTCATGTGAGCGACAAAGATAAATCTTCCCATGAAGATTCTCATGTGCATGACACTTTCGAGGCTATTGAGAGTGCACCTCGAGTGTGTGAGGGTGATAAGAGTGATGGGGAGGAGATCGGTGTGAAAGAGTTGGATGTTACATTTAATGAGTTGTATGCCGAGGCGATGAAGGTGAAAAAGGCAAACTTCAAATTGCAAACTAAGTTGAATGATAATGCTATAGAAAATAATGATGCTTTGATTCAGGATCTTAGGGCACAGGAGAAGAAGTTATGGAGAAGATAGAATACGTTGAGAAAGAGAGAGATAGTCTTCGTGGTTTGAAGGAGACTTTGAAAAAGGAGTTGCTATAGTTTCAGGAGTCTAGGCGAGTGCTGAAGTCTAGGATTTGTGAGTTAGAGGAGAGATTGAGAAACTCAATCAAGGTTAAATTTGACTTGAAATCTAGGTCGTAGAAGTTGGATAGGATGTTAGGCACTGTCCGAGTCAAAAGTAATAGGTTTGGTATAGGCTACGATGACCACATTGCTCCCATTCCCAAAGACAATACCAACCGTATGAGAGAACCCATTGTGACATCCCGCGTAATAAAATACCGGCTGATCAATCCTATACCAAATTAAAATAGGAATCTCATATGGTTCATTCTTAGCATCCCTACCAAAAAACAAATTAATTACTAATCACCTATTAGGCTGGCATCAAAATTTTATCAAACTAATCTTTTAAACCAAACCATTCTAATAAAACCATCACAACAGTTTATATATACAAAAACTGAAATGAAGTAAAATAATCGAACACTCAGTTTAACATAATACAACCAAATTGAAGGCCTCACTAAAAGGAGATAAAAGAATAAATGAATACAGTTGGGCTATCGGCCCGAATGTTTCTACAGTACCTCCTATCTAGATCTCAAGAATTGAAGCGTCTACAATAAACTTGCATCCATCCACAACTGCTGCAGTAAACATCTTACTCAAAAGAATCATCATCCAGGCATCCATGTGTCTGGACACCTAATATATATACATATATAGCAAGAGAGGGGAAATTATAGAAACCGGTGAGAGCCCGAGTTTTGAAAATATATTTCAGCAAGTGCATAAATGCCATATTTTTAAAATATAAAATCTCGCATATTTAAATTGATATCGCAGTCTCGTGAGATACACCTCACCCCTCTTCTAATATTCCACACCTATCGCATACCTTTAAAACCATCTAGTTAAGCTACCCTGCCTAACTAATCTATAACACCCCTCCTCTAAGTCCTCATAACTATCACCTACCCTGCGTGATATAATATCGGTTATATCGTAAGCTATCACACGAGATTAAATTAATATAATCCTCAATTATATTTATATATATTTGTCATATATATATATATATATATATATATATATATATATAGGCATACCGTTCATATCCCAAAACTTTCACTACTTTAAACTACCCGTTCTCACTTTAGTACATAAAATCTCGTATATATATAATTCTCATTTTAATATACGAATCACAATTTAAATCCGGATATAATCTCCAGGAATGAGAATAAAACCTTATTCATTTTACTCTTTACACCTGTTAAAGTTACATGATGTCTCGTCTCCATATACAAGCAATATACTATACGCAACAAGTATAATTATACCTATCATAATCATAAGTATAATAACCATACCTCCGAGCTATAACTTGAGGATACAGTCTCATAGTGCCTATCCACATCCGAATTTACTCACTCAACCACGGTACTAAGCCAGACTCACTCGTGGTCATGGTAAAAATACACAACACTGGAGGCGGTATTATTCCCACCTGAAAGTGGAATACACACATCACACTCGTATACGGGACGTTATGACCTGGGGATATACTCTCCTTGCTCCTCAAGCCAGTGGATTCATCCACATCATGCAACCTCCTTGGATAACACTAGAGCAAATATATAAACTAGTTGTCCAACCCTACATACGAAGAAGCCTATGGAACCAGCCTCTAAGATACAAATATACCAATCAAACAGATATATTTATTCGTATCACATCGTACATATATACAGTAACAACTCTCGTATATAATATTTATCACTTCTCAATATATTTAGGTAAAATTGCCAAACTCTCGTAGCGTTAGCCAATAACCCAGAATGTTTCCATTCGTAATAGTATCTAAGTATTCGCACACTTACAATACTAAACTTATAAGTATTATCTTACTTAATATATAACTCGCGCCTTAATCACTTTTAGTGACTTATATATACTACCAAATATACCAATTCATAATAACTAAATAAGTATACTCTCAACTTATTTTAGTCCCATAGATATCGCATTACCTATAATAATAGTCGTCAGCCGACACCAGATAACCGCTCGAGCATATCTTGCCCCTATACTACATTCCATCCTACTCACATCCTAGGATTTACTCAAAAATATAGGCGGTACATAAATATATTTTTGATAGCCATAATATATATATAATCATCCGTCGAAATACTACCTCGAGTGTTACTCGTCCCGAACACCCCCTAAATTAGTAGGTCGTGGATTTTACTTTCAACTAACCCAAGATATACATCTCACTCAAATAATAATTTAGAAGTCCCCACACTATTTTTGGGAACTCCAAATGTCTGACTCCATAATTCATTTTCCTCAAAACTACACATTAAATGCCACACATATTTGCACCCTCCTAGTCCAAATTAATTCCCTCAAATGGCAAGGTATGTAATTCCCTTAGTTGATTATTTATTTCCTCAAATAAATAAGATATAAATAATCAATTTAGTAATTTATCCCAATTAAACAAAATAGGCCAAAATTTCCAAAAATCCTAAAGGGTAGATCGATCGACACCTGGCCTTCGATCAATCGATCGATCAGATCAGCTTCTTCTCCGTGACTCTATTTCGGCCATTAACATACCTCCAAGCTTTTCTTTCTTCTCCCAACCTTATTTAATCACAACCAACTATATTTATTCAAAGAAAATAGGTTCTAATCATCCTATAACCGAGAATCAATAACTAATTTCTACAAATCCCAATGTTTTTTCTAATATGAGATTTCATCCGATTTTGATCGTTCAACTTTCGAAAAACTTATTTCGATTCACGAAAACGCAACCTAAAAATCTTTATAGTTTTACACGTCAACTATAATATGAGAAATAAACACACTAAATCATTAAAGGAAGTAAACACTTGCCTCGTGGATAAAATTCGACGACCTCGAGTCGAATCTCGCGGAGTTTGGTCGAAATCCACTTTTTCTTCTCCATTTCTTTATTTCCTCTTTTCACTCTTTTCTTTCCTCTTTTCTATCTTTTATTTCCTCTCTTATCTTCCTCCCGTGCCTTTATAAGAGAGGATAAGGGTTTATCCCTTATAAACCCAAAAATGACTCATTTACTCATTTGCGGTCCCTACTAGTCCAAAAGTCTCCGAAACCTAAACACTGCCCCCGAACACTCTATTATGACTATCTCGGTCATTCGGAACCAAACGTACACTCAAAATCTCCATCCGAGTCACTTAACTAAAAATCAATAATTAAACCCAACACATCTCAATACGCGTGTTTTTCGAATAAAATATTATCCTTCGTCGCTTTACCCAACTGCGACATGTAATAAAAATAATCCAACTCATATACTTAGTCTCGTAAGAAAATCTAATCTATGTAAATATTAATCCTACACTAGAATCTAATATTTACTACTCACTTTAAATTCTCAATTTCTCACTTTATACTCATAAATTCAAAAAATTATTATTCACAAAAATTCCTCAAATTTCCAAATTACATCCACTTATATAATTTAAACATCCATAAACGTACGGGGTATTACATCCCCTACCCCCCTTACAATGGAATTTCGTCCCTGAAATTCGAATACGACCAGTACTAGAAACATAGGATCGCTAATCACACTACATCCCAGTCCACAAAAGTCAAATGGTAATAACCCATTGGCATTATACCATACACTCGTTCTCATTACCCACCTATCTCATGGCTTATAATCTAATGCACTATCTTAAAAACAAGCTTAAATAAATATCCACATGCTAGCACACTACCTCGGTCGTAAGGTGACTCTAATAATGTCACATCTCACATAGTGTTTCTATTACGACATATAAAGAAAACAAGGACATATAAAGAAAACGAGCCTATACTCGCCACTCTAACATTTTGATCCCACGGAGATCTGATACTCTAGGCATCCGTTTGTCTAAATCTGGACTTTGAATTTCCCTCAAAAGGGAAACTACACTAGCGCTTGACTACTCCCGCCAGTCTTCTCACTTATCTTAGGTGTGATAACTCTTATTGAAATAATATAATTGGATTATTACGTGCCTCCCACGACATTCCATCCAACAAACTCCAATCTCATTATATAACTGCCTCATAGCATAATCTTCAACTTCATATACTACGTCCTTTCCATTTCGGGCGGTATATAAAATCAACTTACCAAGGTGTCCATACACCCTTTAATCCGTTCTTATCAACACACTATTGCAAACGTCATAGACATAACTCTCTCTAAAAATGGGCCTCACTTTTTTTTGGTCTGGTGTTAACACATGTGCATTCCTAACCTGAATAATTCGAAATTCAATTTTTCCTATACTTTGAAATCTAATCCTTCTTAAAGTTAACCCTCCAATCTTCTCGTGTTCAACTCACAACAATATCCCTATAACAACGGTACATTACCCATTGGCCTTACTTTATGGTAGTCCTAAGATTAATGTGTTTCCTACCCACGTAAAATGAGCAATATTCTAACTATGTCCCTAGTGCCCGAGGCCTCTCTCAACTTCCAACATTTGGTCAGTTTCATGCGTGGGACGTCTCACAAAGAAAAATCCAGAGAAGGAACCCTCCTATTACACTAATTCCTCGCTTTGTCGGTATTCGAGATATAACGGCTTAAGGCACACCATCGGGACATTATAAAATCCTATCTCCTAATCATGCTAACGCGCTTCTACCACTGTGTCCTTCCATTTTGGAGAAATGGAAAGTCTAACTAATCGGGGTGCCTACTCTCTACAAAAATGTTACTAACATCATGACCAAAACATATTTCCTCCGAATTTTCCTTCTATTCAATGCCTAACTATAAGCCTCAACCCGATTTTCTTTGCCTTGCCTCAACCACGTACATGTGATGAGAGAAACATTTCCAGTTCTTTTTCCACAGCACATCTACTTTTTATTAGCCCCTAATCATCACATGACTCTCAGCTAATTTCACCAAAACCAACATCCAAGAATACAGTAACATCTATCCTCTCCCGACGTCATTAAGGTTCATGCGTGGAGTGTCTCGCAAGTCAAATTTAAATAAGGAACCCCTCGTATACACTACTACTTAACTTTGTCGGTCGTGGAGGTATGTCAGCGCAAAACATGTAAAATACTAAATCATGCATACCTTAGATCACATCTATAAGGTCCACATGAACTAAAGTCATGCTAGTGAAATATTTACTCACCGAAGTTCCATCTAAATGCATAATAAAGGTGAGCTCAACCTGTATCCAGGTGAGATATCGCAACAACAACCCGTTCCACGGTGGAACCATGGATACGATAGTCTTGAAATCATTAACCTTCTATCGCTCCAATAATCCATAATACATTATACTTAGAATAGTATTATACTCATAAAACACGCACGAAACGAGTAGTACAAACTAGATATAAACTCAAAATACTAACACCCACTTTTCACAGCGAATGAAGAAAAATAGAACCCAACTATCGCAGAAAAATATATAGATATATATCCTCTATATCATTATCGATATCGCCATAATCTTCAATTACACACACTAATCTAGGGCTAATAAGATACTGTGACTCAATCTTGCCACACAAAATATACCTCCTTTATCCAAGGTGAAACTCATAACAATAACTTTTCCAATCACCCTGGTTGCACACTTGTCTTAACCGAACCAAAACTACTTTAATCAATGCCCCATCTAGTCACCCTACTCTCGTCCTTTAACTTTGACCGGACAAGGACTAACCGTGTGGTTCTACCCCCCACATTGAAACATTCCCCATCTCTGGCCACCCTGACCATGCTAAGTCTATCAGTATCTCAGACTCTATAGCCTCGATCCTGACAATATCCTTCATAGTTCCCTTAACTTCTTCGTCAAGAGGAAACTCCATTACCTACCTTAACATCCCTGTTTCAATAAATCCTCGAGTGGATGTCCACCTGTGGGGTTACACAAACACAAATTCTCCATAAGTGTTAGCAACACTTACTAGTGAGCCTATCATTCCTCTAAAGGACTCTCTCCTCATTGTACCTACCTTACTTCGGTAAAAAGTTTACTTATTCATATTACTCTTTATTCACTGTCGGCCTCTGAGTAAGCCTCATGTGAATAATTGAGAAATTGTGTTCTCTTCATATATGATAAATTAAAGGAACTTGTGGTAAAAACCATCCGTAAGATCCTTCTATGAGCAAAACATCATGCTCCCCCAAACATGGTGACCACCATTCCCACCATTTCGACATTGCTCCCACGAGTGAAATTTTTTTCCATAAATTTTCACATCTGGGAATTTCCATAACCAAGTCTAAGCCAAAGCTTCAGATCCCAATACTTCCATTGAATAAAGCTACACTGCCTCTGTATGACTTAACTTCAACGTATGGTCCTTATCAAAGACCTTCTCACACTTTTTTGCGAATTTACTTCACTGAGTAATTCCAATTTTTAGCATCACTCTCTATACTATAGTGGTACATAAATAAATATAACAACTATATTTTAGTAGTCATTGCAGCAATTCATAAAAATGCCACAAAGGGAGTGACCTTAATTACGTCCCTAGTCCCTGACTTCAACTAATAGTTCTAATTAGGCCCTGCCTCTGGCTGCCCTCATAACGGCCTTCCTTGGTCGCCCTTCATCGGTCAGCACCCGAATCTCACCAAAGCGTGGAAAGGATTTACCATAATCTTACATAATAGTAGGAGAACAAAATTTCATAATAGGAATCAACAATCCTAATCATAAGGCTCTATATCAAATAGAAAGAAACATTAAAAGCATAGTACGTCTGCACAGATTCCTAAGGACACTAGAACCTGATGCTCTGATACCATATGTGACACCCTACCTAATAAAATACCTGGTGATCAATCCTATACCAAATTAAAACAGGAATCTCATATGGTTCATTATTAGCATCACTGCTGAAAACTAAATTAATTACTAATAACTTATTAGGCTGGCATCAAAAATTTATTTAACTAATCTTCTTAACCAAACCATTCAAATAAAATCATCACAACAGTTTATATTTACAAAAACTGAAATGAAATAAAATAACCGAACACTCGGTTTAACATAATACAACCAAATCTAAGGTCGCACTAAAAGGAGGTAAAAGAATAAATGAGTACAGTTGGGGTATTGGACCGAATGTTTCTACAATACCTCATATCTAGATCTCAAGGATATAAGCATATACAATAAACCTGCATGCATTCACAGCTTCTATAGGAAACATCTGACTCGAAAAAATCATCATCCAAGTGTCCCAGTGTCTGGACACCAAATATATATACATATATAGCAAGAGAGGGGAAAAATAGAGAAACGAGTCAGAGCCTGAGTTTTGAAAATATTTTCAGTAAGTGCATAAATTCCATATTTTGAAAATATGAAATCTCTCATATTTAAATTGGTATCACACTCTCGTGAGATACACCTCACTCCTCTTCTAATAGTGCACACCTATCGCATACCTTTTAAACCATCTAGTTAAGCTACCTTGCCTAACTAATCTACAACACCCCTCCTTTAAGTCCTCATAACTATCACCTATATAATATCGGCTAAACGGTAAGTTATCACACGAGCTTAAATTAATATAATCCTTGATTATATATATTTCTCATATATATATATAGGCATACCGTTCATATCCCAAAACTTTCACTAGTTTAAAATACATTTTTTTAACTTTAGTATATAAAATCTCGTATATATATAATTCTCATTTTAATATACGAATGATATTTAAAATCTGAATATAATCTCCCGGAATGAGAATAAAACCTTATTCATTTGACTCTTTACACCAGTTAAAGCTATATGATGTCTCGTCTTCATATACAAGCAATATACTATACACAACAAGTATAATTATACCGATCACAATCATAAGTATATAACCATCCCACAGAGCTACAACTCAAGGATTCAGTCTCATAGTGCCTATCCACATCCGTGTTTACTCACTCAACTATGGTACCAAGCCAGACTCACTCGTGGTCAAGGTAAAGATACACAATGATAGAGGCGGTCATATTCCCTCCTGAAAGTGGAATACACAAACCGCACTCGTATACGGGATGATATGACCTGGGTATATACTATCCCTGGTCATCAAGCCAGGGGATTCACCCACATCGTGCAACCTCATTGGATAACACTAGAGCAAATATATAAACTGGTTGTCCAACCCTACGCCCGGGGAATCCTGTGGAACCAGCCTCTAAGATACAAATATACCAATCACACAGATATATTTATTCGTATCACATCATACATATATACAGTAACAACTCCTGTATATAATATATATCACTTCTCAATATATTTAGGTAAAATTGCCAAACTCTCGTAGCGTTAGCCAATAACCCAGAATGTTTCCATTCGTAATAGTATCTAAGTATTCGCACACTTACAAAACTAAAATTATAAGTATTATCTTACTTAATATATAACTTGTGCCTTAATCACTTTTAAGTACTTATATATACTCCCGAATATACCAATTCATAATAACTAAATAAGTATACTCTCAACTTATTTTAGTCCCATAGATATCGTATTACCTATAATAATAGTCGTCAGCCGACACCGGATAGCCGCTCGAGCATCTCTAGTCCCTATCCTACATTCCATCCTACTCACATCCTAGGATTTACTCAAACATATAGGTGGTATATAAATATATTTTTTGCATGCATAATATATATATAATCGTCCGCCGAAATACCACCCCGAGTGTTACTCGTCCCAAACACCCCCTAAATTAGTAGGTCCTAGATTTTACTTTCAACTAACCCAAGATATAAATCTAACTCAAATAATAATTTAGAATTCCCCACTCTATTTTTAGGAACTCCAAATGTCTAACTCCTCAATTCATTTTCCTCAAAACTACACATTAAGTGCCACACAATTTTGCACCCTCCTAGTCCAAATTAATTCCCATGAATGGCTAGGAATGGAATTCCCTTAGTTGAATATTTATTTCCTCAAATAAATAAGCTATAAATAATCAATTTAGTAATTTATCCCAATTAAACAAAACAAGATGAAATTACTAAAAATCCTGTAGGGTCGATCGATCGACCTCTGGCCGTCGATCGATCGATCAATTAGATCAGCTTCTTCTCTGAGACTCTGTTTCGTCCTTTAACATACGTTCAAGATTTTATTTCTTCTTCCAAACTTATTTAATCACAAACAACTATATTTATTGAAAGAAAATAGGTTCTAATCATCCGAGAACCAAGAATCGACAACTAATTTCTACAAATCCCAATGTTTTCTTAATATGAGATTTGATCCGATTTTGATCGTTCAACTGGCGAAAAACCCATTTCGATTCAAGAAAACCCAACCTAAAAATCTTTATAGTTTTACACGCTAACTATAATATGAGAAATAAACACACTAAATCATTAAAGTAAGTAAACACTTACCTTGTGGATAAAATCTGTTGACCTCGAGTCGAATCTCGCGGAGTTTGGCTGGAATCCCATTTTTCTTCTCCCTTTTTTTCTATCCCCTTTTCTCTCTTTTCTTTCCCCTTTTCTCTCTTTTCTTTCCTCTCTTCTCTTTCTCTCGTGCCTTTATAAGAGAGGATAAGGGTTTATCCCTTATAAACCCAAAAATGACTCGTTTACTCAATTGTGTGTCCCTACTAGTCAAAAAGTCCCCGAAACCTAAATAGTGCCCCCAGACACTATATTATGACTATCTCGGACATTTCAGAACCAACCGTACAATCAAAATATCCATCTGAGTCACTCAACTAAAAATCACTAATTAAACCCAACAAATTTCAATGCGCGTGTTTTCCAAATAAAATATTATCCTTCGTCCCTTTACCCAACTGCGACATGTAATAAAAATAATCTAACTCATATACTTAGTTCTGTAAGAAAATCTAATCCATGTAAATATTAATCCAACACCAGCAACTAATATTTACTACTCACTTTAAATTCTCAATTTATCACATTATACTGATAAATTCCAAAAATTATTATTCACTAAATTCCTCAAATTTCCAAATTACATCCACTTATGTAATTTAAATATCCATAAAAGTACGAGGTATTACACCCACTAGGAATGTGAGGAGAGGTCGACATTTTGGTAATCATTCCCGTCGTCTTTACACTTTCACACATTGCGATAGGAAAGGTCGCCTTAGACATTTTTGCTATGACCTTAGGAATGCTCCTATGAAATTTAGGAATAAAGTCGCATCGGTTCCCAAAACCCCCATGCGTCATGTTACACCTACATGGGTTAGGAAATCGGATTTAGTGGCTTTAGGACTAAAACTTCTTGGTTCTCATTTGGTTGCACTTGATTCTTCCCAAGCTACATTTAATCGATGATTATGTTATCATACGCTAGTCTTTGTATCATGATTTATATCTTGCTAGTGTTATGACATGTGTATCATTTTATATTATATTTTTTCATTTATTGTGTCTTATTTGAAAAATATAAAGAGATTTTGTTTTTGATAAAATAGAAAAAGATTTTTGGTTTATTATATTTTTGAGAAAATACAAAAAGATTTTTCTTTTATTTAAGTCAAAATATGTTAAAAAACAAAAAGACTTTCAGTTCGTTCTTGAGTTTACATGTTTGATGTAGCATATTGGTTTTCTTGGACCCCCATCCTTTTATTATCCATGTGGCTAGGACATTTGGGCATAATTATCGATGCTTCGAATGATCTTAACCATTGTATTATGGGGTTGTTTTGAAGTTTATATGCATTTTGATTTGACTTTGTATATATGCTATATTTGCACACATGCACGAGTTTATATGGATATTTGACATTTCTTGCATATTTGAGTTTGGTGAGACGTTCTTATCTCAATTTAATCATTTATGCATAAGTAGACATAAGGAGGAGGTGTGCATGTAGGAACCGTTTATCGCGAGGATAATAATTAAAAAATGATGAGTGTTCACGGAATAGGGCTAAGAGAGTGTAAAATTTACTCATCCTGAAAACCATCATTTAAAAGAGCGCAGAAAAAATTAAATGCAATAAAAAGAATCATATGCCAAAATATGGGCCATTTAGTTTATGTTCATTCAAAACAAAATATTATATATATTTTAGGGAGTTTGGATGGATAATTTAAACGGGTTTACACCACGAATGCTAACGTTGAAAAATTGTGTCATGAAGCTATTTTTTGTAATATCGTCAAAATTTCGGATTTGTGTGCATGTTTGATTATTTAGTTCATTTAGTTCACACTTTAAATGTTATATATGTCTAAAATAAAGTTTGTTGATTTATAGTTATCGATTAGAGCTTCTTGATCGTTTTGATGTGTTGCAATTATGATTCATTTGTTGTAGTTCACACCCATACGTTCCATGTTCCTATTTGAGCACAACGGTACTATGTTCGCATGTAGCCCATTTTTTTTTTGGAGTTTCTCTATTGTTTTATAGTTTTCTTCCCCTTCGAGCCAACTTTTTCACGAAATTTTTTCACTAGACAAAACTGTTTGATTTTATGGACTAGATGTGAGAATTTGGGTTCCTCGTTCGAGTGAAAATTTAGTGTCATGTGAAGCCTTTCAAGAAAGAAACTCATGTCGTTTGAACGACTAAGCTGTCTTGTTCGAGCGACCAACTTGGATTTTTGAAATACTTTATATTTCAGTATACCCTACTGCTTATGGTTATATATTTTGGTACTGTTGGGTTACTTAAGGTTTCCATTTATGGAATGTACTTTGATAGATTTGATATTTTGCTGCATTGGATCATTTAGTCACACCTGCTTAGGTTGTTGATTCCTGTTGTGTGATTATTACCTGCTAGCTACGGATTTGATATCGTTGATCATTATTAACACGTTATTTTATGCTTATCTTTTCACCGAGTTGTCTATTTGAGACAAAAAAGTGGAGAGATGTATGTGATGTAGGGGGAGATTTTATGTGATATGCTTGGTATCTTGATTTAATTGTTATTTACAAATTGATATCATGTTTTTCTCACATAACAGATGATTTGGATTTCTTTTTTCATATTGGTTTGTATCATTTGTTCCTCCATACTTCACTAGGTATTTGTCTATTTCATGTGTGTAGGTTTTCTTAAAGAGAATCAAGATTTCAAGACTACATCAAATTCAGACATTCAGAGATAGTTCATTCTTGTCGGACCATCTTTCATTAGTCTTGTCTTGTGCTTTTGATTTTGGGTTTATGGGATGGGATTTAGGTGTCATACGGCTTGACGGCCCGACTTAGGCATTGCACTATTGGTTTTGTCTCGGAATAGACAAAGGGGGATATTTTTAAGGATAAAATTTCCAATTGTGTTCGTGTTATAGTTTTGACTTATTCCCGGAACAAAACACATTTCAGTCATAAGGAGATTTTTATTATCACAATCCCACACAGACTATGATGTGATGAATTTTATTGAAGACATTGCGATAAAGATTCAAGCAATTATTTATGTTGAATGTTTAATTGGTGCAAGTTTATTCATCTTCAAGTTCAATTGCATTTCGAGATCACTCAGGTATGAATGCGTATTTTTAGTGGGACTCGGAATTTATTTTAAAGTCCTTAAGAATGTAATTTTATTACTTAAGTGTTTTTAAAAGTGTTTGAAATGGTTTACACCCCATTTTGTTCTGATAAGGATGGATTAGAGCAGTGTTTATTTAGGACTCTTATTCGTGCGTCGCTCAAACGACATCAAATGACATCAATAGTTGTTCGAGCGAGATCAGCATATAGTCCGAACGACATGGACATCTCATTCGAGCGATATATACCATTTTTTGAGCGAGCAGGCACCTCAAGAAAATTGTATAAGGCGTGTTTCCTTCAGATTTCGTAAATGTGCATTCTGGAAAAATATCTTGCAAAATAGTACGTTTATGCACATTGTTTTCTAAGCTCTTTAAGTCTAAACACATCCTTAAACTTTACAATATCCGAGTTTTCATTATTATATGCAATAGGGATCTTCTTTGCACTAAGAAGAAGGCTTTGTTATACATTGAATATTGTTGGTTTGGTTAAGAAAAAGCATAGGACTTCATGTTCTGATTCCATAGACATTACAAGCCATATCGGCGGATACCGAGACATACGTGGATGCATTTGTTATGGATAGGTATCGTGGAAGAAGGACTTTCTACATGGGCAGTATGAGAGGAGTGGTTGACGATCATAAAAGCACCAACTCTCATGGGGATCGAGTCGTTGAGTAAGACTTGTGTCTATTCATTGTAAATCCACATTCATAGTGATTGTTTGGCTTGGGCCATCTGAAGTTTTTTCCCTTTGTTGTTTCCACATGCATCTGGTGTTGTGAGTATTATATACTTTATTTTACTTGATTTAATCACTAAATGAATGTTTAGGATTAATTAAGATAAAATTTGATCAAGTTTAAATTGGTTAACAACTGGGTGCGAATTAGAAATAGGAAAAATATTTTTCGTAAAAAGAGAAATTTGTTCTTCCATCCTTAAAACACTTTCCTCATAAGAAATAAAAAGCTACCAACTTAGTGATTTAGAATCATTAGAGATGTCGATAGAATGAAATAACGCCCATTGGACAAGTGGCACACGTCGCATTTAGTCAATGGTTGAGGTTTATGGTAGGTTGTCTCAACTTGGCACAAATAATTGGTGATTGGAACAAATATAACCCCCAGGTGTGGCACATATGGGTAGTTAACGCTGGTGATGTAATTAGGAAAATTTTATTCTCGGGCGATATCTTAGTTGATAGTATTTCAGTGAACACATGAAGTTGTTTAGTATAATAGTGGCAGTGCCATAACCTTTCGTGTGAGATGCATCGTGAAATGACTTTGGTGATGAAAGTAGCCTTGATAGTGACAATAATAAGTAACGTCTATGGTTAACTAGTGGTAAATGTTGTGTATCTCATGTATGGAGATTAGATGACTGAATAGCATTCATAAGTACTGATTGTGAGAACGTGTTAGTTCTTTGGGTTGAGGACTTGGGTTTAATATATTTGGTGATAATGTGGTATCGATAAATGGGAGCTCGTAAGGTTTTCGTGGTGTGGGCCTTAGTATTTGTAGGCAATATCCGACGTCCATATCCTACCAAGATTTATATTTCCATGTTAACGTGTAGGTTATCACATAGTATGATGTTTGCTTAAAGAGGAAATTTATTTGACATGAGTGAACATTCAGTTAAGGATTGGGTGAGGTGGACTTGGAGGTTTATAGGATGCAGGCAACGTCATGTATCCTTCCATAACCGTTATAGAATTAATTATGGTTTGTACGTGACTTATAGTCACAGTCATTTGGTAGAAAGGTACAATTAGTATCTAAGTGTTGAACCTCGTTTAGCCGTCGAGGTAACGGCTAGGTGCGAGGTAATCCGAGTGTGTGAGTGGTTCATAGGCACATTGAGGTGTCCGTAGGACAAACTGTGAATGGAATAATTGAGTATAAATATCGAATGTTGTGATGTCTTTATGTGTTTGAGGATTAAGGTTCACTATATCTAGAAGATTATAGACTAGTGTCCTTGCGAGAGCTAAGTAATATCGATGTGGGCCTTGAAAGGTTTGGAGAGTGGACCTATGATGATAAAGGTATAAATGATGAAATCTCATTGGTTTTGGAAATTCACATGAAATGTGTTTGGTGTTCTTAGGAGACCAATTAAATCTGGTGAAGGAGATGGTAACACTCTAGTAACAATAGTGTTGAGGATCAGGTGGAGGTCACAAATCGTCATTCATATAGTATTAGTATTAGATTTGACTTTTCAATCAGCACATATGGGTGATGTAATAGGGTGGGTGATAGATTGTGTCATCTTGTGATGATCAGAGGTCATGGGATGACAAGTACGGGTGTGATAATAACCAGTTTCAGGACATATTAGTGATGTATTCGAGACTAAGAGTGATGATGCCAAGTGGAGACTTGAAAATGGCAACTAATGTGGGGTAGCATCGAAAAGTGATCACTGTGTGTATGTGTCGACAGTCTATGCTAGGGTAGCCTTAGCAATGTAAGCATTATTTTTATTACCTATAGCCAAGTTGGATGGATTAGGGTATGTATCCTAGTGCGGTACCTTGTGGTCCAAAAGGGCATGGCTGGGTGAATGCCTTACTTGAAACAAGTGATGCAAATGGAAGTTTGGGATTTTTATCACAATATGTTAAAGCAGACAATAATGTATGTGTAATAGGTTGGTGACGTCATCACTAGTATTGGATAAGGTCAGTGTAGATAGGGAATGGGGTATTCACCAATCTGAATGATTCATTTTGTTCCAAGAATGTGAAAGGTAGGGCCTTGATCCCGAGGGAAGTCGGGCATTGATTTCCTAAAGTACTATCGATTTGTAAATTTTTTTCGTATTATGATAATGAATAGTTATGGTCCGATTCGCCATGGTGAGTGACCCAAGTTAGGGTATGTGGCTAAGTTCTGTCCACGGTGAGAACTCTATGACTGAGTGGCATGATTTAAAGTACACCCCATAAGTCAGAGTCGAACGCCTATGGACAAAATTCCTCATGACGGTTGTTGGTCCCTCTGACTCAAATGTATCTCTTTTGGTTTCGATAATTTGTAGTCAGTATTCTCACCTATGTGGTGACTCAGATTGGTACCATGTCATGGTACAATGTTGTTGAGCCCGGAAGAGTACGATGGACCAAGTTTGTTCAATGCAGCTCGGTAACTGGGTGTTCGCATCTGAGGTATTCTTGTTATTGCACAATATTTTATGTACGGGTGGCTATGTTTTCGGCCACATGGTTTGGTCGTAGTAGAAATATCCCATAAGACTAGTGGACTTTTGACTGGATGGCTCGGTAGTCAGTGGCTCGTGTTGCAATGAGAGAGATGATGACTGAGGTTATAACATAGTGTTGAAAATTGAGGAAAACCTAGCACACGATGTTGCTTTGCCAATGTGAGTGGATTGTAGTTAGACTCTAGTGAGTACTCAGGGATGAGATGCCTAAGGTAGTATTAGATTCATCAGAGTGACGCAGTGGAAGGTGTAAGTCGGGCATTTAGTAATGATTTGATGGGATTATTTCTCCTTAGATTGAGGGAATATCTTAGTTTGGTTCTCAGCAAGCTCACATGAGTTATATAGTTAGAATTAACTGACAAGTTATGGAAAACAGGACGTGCGGTCCTACGCTGTAATTTCTCTTAGTGATTTGTACGACGGTTGGTGGTATTATGATTTTCTTTGGGTGGTCCTGGATCGCTAGAAAGGTGTTGCCCGCATTGGCGCTGGTGTGCTTTAGGTACAAGCATAAGTAGTGTTAGGAATAGTTTAAACCTGATCATAAGGCGAGTGGAGACTCGAAGTCAATTGTGTAGCATCATGGTTGACGAAATGGTGATCATTGGAGCATGGTGCATGTTAAATAATTGGTGGGTTTCAAGGAATTGTATTGGAGGATTTCTAGGACTTAGAATAACAGTTAGTGCACCCTATGAGTTTTTGGACTGATTGATCGAGAATTTTAGAGACAAAATTTCCCATGGGGGGAAGTTGTAATATCCCGCCCTGATAAATTGATTAAATTTTATATTAATTATATTGAGGAGGAGTTAATTGTTGTTATAGAAGAATTGTGAGTGGAATAGGAGAAGAAATAAAATGATGAATTAGGGTCATTCAAATGACATGATGAAGGACACGAGATACTGAGCTTCTAACAATGTGCTACTGACTTAAAGTTGAAGGTTGCACAAAGGGTCGTACAATCCATAGATCGAACGACATAAGCTAAGTCATTTGAATGACATAAGTCAAGTCGTTCGAATGACGTTGGCCAAGTTTTTAGATATGATTTCTCCTATGTGTTGTTATACTTTGTAGCGTTGGATCGTTGAGCTGTCAAGTCCAGATCATCCCAGGAAGGGTAAAATGAGGTTTTTGGTATTAAGGGAGGTTTTATAAGGGGTTATTTGTTGTATTAAGGTTATTTATGTTGGGATAAATGGAAGAAGGAGGGAGAATAAGAGAGAATGAGGGATGTGGGTGGCCATGCACCTCCACCCACCATTATTCCACCACCAAACCACCACTCTCCCACCAATTTATTGGTGTGTTCAACCCAAAAATACCCATTTTCACCATTGTTGTAGATGAATATGGAGCTTTCATGGAGTGTGAAGTTCGTTCTGAAGGAGTTCTTATCTTGGAGATAACTTTGGAGCTTTGAGGATGCATTTGGTAACCCCATGAGTCCAACTTTAGAGGTGGGGGTTGCTCCTCCTATACCAACACTTCCATTTGAGCCATTAGAGGTGGGAAACCTTACTCCTAGTGTAATATTTTATCTTTGCACATTGAAGTTTTATAATTAGACTAAATGAGTAAGGTGCTTTAGTTAAATGGTGCAATTGTTGTGTAGAAGACAATTAACATTTTCATAAAAAAATGTTGGAAAAAGGATATTTTGTTGAAAACAAAGAATATTTTAATATTTCAAGGTTTGGAATATTGAAAGTTGATTTTTTTATGAAAATGTACATTTTTTTAAAAATATTGGTGTTCGATATTTTATGAAATAAAATGTTTTGGAATAATGATTCATTTTGGTAAATGTTTGGTGAAATAATAACATGACAAAGTTCTTGCAAAAATTAGGGTTTATGAAAAATAGACATTTGTTGATGTTGAAGAAATAAAATGTCTTTTGTGCCTTAAAAATATAATTTTTCCAAGTTTAATTATTTTCCAAGATAAAATGTATGTTTAAACCAAGTACTAGGATTTTTTGGTTTAAAATCCTCATTCTCACACAATCAAACTTGTAGTAATTTGACATAAAATATATAAGCAAGTTTAGAGAAGGTTTTGGTTGGGTTTAAACATGAAATGAGAAAAGTAGAAATTCTTTCCTTTAAAGTGTATCAAAAATGGGTTAAAAAAGTGATACGGATGAAGTGTAAGGCTAAATGTAAAATGAATGAAATGGTAATTTCTTATTAAAGTAGTCTTAAGTGTAAAAGAATTTCTTGAATGAAGAAATAAATAAATGTACGTTTGAAAAAATGTTGATGAAAGTATTCATTAAGTGTTAATGAGTAAACATAAAAAAGTAGTGTGTAACTTAATAATATTTTAAAGGATTAACACTTATGGAATTAAAGGGATTAAGGTTATAATGTTTCCAATTAAGAATAATATTACTCCAAGGTTAAAAAGGGTGTTAAGACACTTAAGAAGTTAGGATGATTAACTTAATAGTGTGTTGTGTGATTGTGTGAAATTAACACATGTGGAAATAGAGTAAAAAGTGAGTTTGGAAATAAGTGGATAAAATGGTAATTTTACTTAAAGTGGAAATTTTTTATGAAATAAAAATGTTGGATAGGTGCTACACAAACTGGTTATAAATGATTATGATTTTTGGAATAAAAATCCAGTTAAAGTGTAATGGACTTGAAATGGTAAAAAATTTCAAAGTGTAACACATATGGGGCGGTAAAGTCATAGGTTTTAGCTTTGGAGGGATAAACAGTCTAAGTGTAATAATGTGGACATTTGTAAAATATTAAAACACATTAAAAGGAACTAGTATGACACTAGGATAGATCAAGAAGGGCGCGTATCCCTTGGGTGAAAAGCTCTAAATCACTGACCAGAGCATATGGTATGCATAGCCGGCAGTGAAGAACCTGTAGAAGTTTGCGGTAGAGGAAGATTCCGAGAAAAGATAAAAAGGAATAAGGAACATGTCAAGAAATAGGTTGTGTGGTAAAATGTATTAACACAACGTAACTTGAATGAATATAATAAATGTTCCGATAAAAGTTAAAATGGAAAAGCAAATGTATAATTTATTAATGTCCATAAAGGAAGGAAAAAAGGTAAAGTAAGGCGGTTTATGGGTGATTAAGTAACCTAAGAGGTTAAACTCATAATTAACACAAGAATGTGTTTTAAAAAGGTTTTCAAAGATTAAAGGAGTATTTTTTTAACACGATGAATACGTGTGCTGAAATGGTGATTTTCTATGAAAATGCTGAAGTGTATTTAAATGAACAAAATGGTTAAATTCCATTAAAGGAATGTGTTTGGATATATAAACGTAGTGGTTTCAAGTGTTGAACTGGGTGTGTTTAATAAAGAGAGAAATGCTAAGTATGAATAAAGGAAGCCTTTAACAAGATTAATGTAAATTCATCTAGATAAGTAAGGTTTTCGGAAGCAAAACGATTCATGCATTATACCATGTATTTTCAAAGGGGTGTGTGTGTGTGTGCGCATATATATATATATATATAGAGAGAGAGAGAGAAGCAGGCTCCTGTGCACATTATGTTTGCACATGTGTTGGCGCACATTAATTTTTTTAAATATTAAAAAAACTATAATTGAATTGATTTTTTATATGATATGTAAACATTTCAATGGACTCTTATAAAAAAAGTCAACTCAAAAAAATGGTTTTTACTATTTTTCAAAAATAGGTCAAACTTTCGCAGCTTTTAAAGTACTTTAAATCAGTGAAAGTGTGACCAATTTTTAAAAATAACAAAAAAAATTGACTTGAATTTTTTTATATGGGTTCCTTGAAATATTTAAATGTCACACAAAAAATCAACTCAAAAATATTTGTTTTACTATTTTAAAAAAATGATGTGCAAACTTAATGTGCACGGGAGTCTCTCTCTCTCTCTCTCTCTCTCTCTCTCTCTCTGTATATATATATATATATATATATATATATATAAAGTAGGAGGGTTTTTTTGGTCTTTATCAACTCACGGTTGAGTTTTTTTGTATGTAAGGGGTAGAGATGGGATTTAACTCTTAAAGTCTTTATTCTAACAGTTCAAAATAGTGAAAATTAGGGAGGGATTATTTTGTAGTAATATTGTAATTTATAACTCAACTAATCAGTCAGGCCTCGAAACCCGTGAACATAATGTTCAGGAAAACAGAGCACAAGGCTTGAGAATAAGGGCAGGCTCCAAGTAAAGAGCATTCTTTCTCTCTCCAGCTACTTCTCAAATCTCATGTTATTCCTCATCTTCTCATTACTATTTTTCAAACCACTATAACACTAAACACCCAAGATATCAGTTTGGTGAGAGTGAGCTTGAATTTGCACATATGATTTCTTGAGTTTTCATGGGGGGCGCGTATATCATTTTTGTTTCATGTTCAAGGTATGGTTCCTTTTCTACATTTCTTTCTTACCAAATGATTTTTTATTTTTATTTTTAGTTCTCAAGTTTGTCTTAGTTTCAATGTTTTTGGTGTGATGGAATATTTCTGAGTGCTGAAATATTTTTATTTTCAATGTTTTTAGTTCTGTGTACTGAAATATTTTTAGTTCTCACATTTGTCTCATGTTTGATTATTTATTATTTGTTGGTAGTCGGCAACCTTCATTTTTTTATTAGGTTTTGTTGTTAGTCAAAAACCTCCATCTCCATGGAAAACCTCATGAGCATCCCCTGTATTTTGATTTTAGTTAAGATCTGAAGTGTATTTTGTATTCACTTCTCATGTGTTTTAATTTTGATTTTATACAGATACTTCGAGTTTCTTGGCAACTAGGATATAGAGTTTGAGCTGAAATGGGTTTGGGTATGATGCGATAGAGAAGGAGGTCCTGGGTGGGTATGATGATGATGAGAGAGCAACAGATGTTGCTGTCCAACCAGTAGTGTCTCAACAGTCCGGTCAAATTGGTGAAATCATAGATATGTTTGATATACCCAACAAATAATTACATGTTCTACGTGTTTTTATTTCAGTTGATTCTTTAGTTAAATGTTGTTTAATATTTTTATTAAACACTTTTTACAAGTTCTATCTATTTGGGTTGCTATTAGATTTTTTATTTCTATTAAACACTTTTTATAGGTTCCATCTCTAACCTGAAGTTTTTATATGTGGATGCGAACTTGGTTCTATTTACATTCTTACAATTGGGTGTGCAATTTGTTTGTTATTATTTTTCAGATTAGCTCTCAATGTTGCTGGTTTGCCCCTTCTAATTTTTTATGCAGTGTGTGATTTTATCTATTTTTACTGGGTTTTTAATATATGTCATTTAATTTCATATTAGTTTTTCGTTCTTGGTGTATGTTAATTTAATTTAGGTCATTGGATTTATCTTTTTATTTTCTTTCTAATAAAATGTGTTGGGGATTAGATATGTACATGCGAGTTTGGAACGAAACTCGAGGATCCATGTTTATCTGAAAAGACATAAATCTATGGAGTGGGCTTCTCTGCGAACTTAGGTGTGTAGCAAGGATATAGGAAAATCTATAGGAGATCTAGAAATATAACTAGGTGTCAGTTTGGTCATTATTATGTACGGCTACTTACTTTGACTAGGAGTGTTCTAATCTCTATCTTTCTCTTCAATTCTCTTTACATTGGTTCAAAATGTTGTTATTTTGGATCTATTGGAGTTGTGTTTTAAGAAAATTTTATCAATATACATGATATTATTCAGTAATGAGGCCATTGTAATAAATTTATTTAAAAAAAAAAAGTTGAGTATCATGTGTACATGAATCGAAGGAGTGTACCATTACATGGAAAGTGCTATTTAATCTAATAAAGTGTCTTAAGATTTTATGCATCTTTCCGTAAACCTAAACAAATAGATGAATGAATGAGATGTGAAGTTGTGGTTTAATAAAGAAAGAAAGCAATGGTCTTTAATTAATTTGGTTTCATAAAATCTAGTTAGCTTTCATTTTTTAGAATCACAAGTTAACATAGTGAATTATTATTATTAATTTTACTTTTAAAATTGTAGTTAGGGGTGTTAATTTGTATTTTTGCGTTGTATTTGGGGTTAACATCACAAGAGTTCTTTGGGGAATGTAGGTTATTCGTGGTATTTTTTTTATCAATCATGAACATGTCCCGCATTGAATCTGACATGTCAAAAAACTATAAACAAGATAAAAACACGATGAATATGAAAAGACACGATAACAGGTCTCATAATTTTGACATTAAGTGGCTTTTTTTAAATTTTAATTCTATAAAAATTTAGTTATATTTTTTAACTTTCTTTCATCCTATCATTTTTTATATGCTTTGAGTGAAGGACGTTAGTATAGATATAGGTAATTCGGACAGATAGTTTTCAACCCAAAACAATATTGACTCCACTTACCTACTCATACCAAAAAAGCAATTCACACGAAAAGACAAGTAATTATGAGTATATATTCATGATCCATATGGAAAATTAATCTCCATCATTTTTATGTATCTCCAACATGGGTCGAGTAAAAAATGCCACAACAAAAAATATCTTTTAGTTAAAAATGAACCCGATAAAAATTAACAAGACACGACACATTACGACCCCACACGACATGGAATAATGTTTTTTGCCAATCAGTAACAGACCAAAGTAAAAGCAACACAAAACAAAATATTTTTTCAATTATGTTTTTATCTAAAATGAACGTGGCCAAAATAAACATGATACAATATGATACAATACGCAATGAAATATTTTTTTTATCAATCACGAACACTACCCAAGTAAAAGCATCAAAACACAATATAGTGAAATATTATTATCAATTTTACTTTTAAAATTGTAGTTAGGGGTTTTATTTTTGTTTTTAGGTTGTATTTGGGCATGTAGGTGATTCATAATATTTTTTTTATCAGTCATGAACATGTCCCGCATTGAACATGACACGTCAAACAACTATAAACTGGATAAAAAACACGATGAATATGAAAAGACACGATAGCATGTCTCATAAGATTGACATTAACTGCCTTTTTAAAAAAAAATGAATTCTATAAAAAGTTAATTATAGTTTTTTTAACTCTTTTTATCCTATCATTTTTTATATGCTATGAGTGAGGGACGTTAGTGTAAATATAGGTAATTCGGACAAACAATTTTCAACCCAGAATAATACTGACTCCACTTGCCTACTCATACCAAAAAAGCAATGAACACTAAAAGATAAGTAATTATGATTTTATATCCATATGGGAAATTTATATCCATCATTTTTATGTATCTCCAACATCGGTCGAGTAAAAATTCCACAACAAAAAATATCATCGTTAAAAATGAACCCAATAAAAATTAACTAGACACGACACATTACTACCCAACACGACATGGAATCATTTTTTTACCAATCATTAACAGTTCCCAAGTAAACGCGACACAAAACAAAATATTTTTTCAATTATTTTTTTTATCTAAAATGAGCGTGACCAAAATAAACATAATACAATATGACACATTACATAATGAAATATTTTTTATCAATCGCAAACACTACCCAAGTAAAGGCATCATAACACAATGTTTTTTTAATAAAAAATGATCTCGACAGAAATATACATGACACACCATGAAATTATACGTTTTTAACCAATCACGAAGACTATCTGAGTAAAACGACACAACACAAAATATTTTATACACTCGTGCCATCGGTACGGGTACACCCCTAGTCTCTCTCTCTCTCTCTCTCTCTCTCTCTCTCTGTATGTATATATGCATGTGATTGTAGAATGTGAGTGTCCTCTTTGTCGTTTGTTTCTATACAGCCTTGTATATTCCTACTGGGAATAGGCTCACACCCTTGCTTTGTTATGGAAAGTTGGAAGCGGTTTCGTATTTTGAGGGCATTATACAAGTAAGTATATTTTATTTATGTTTATGTCAGTATCTCTGTTTACTTGGACTTCGGGGTGCTCCTCATGGGTTCATTACGTAGTTTATCTTAAAACTGGAATCGTGTGATAATAAGTGAAATGTTAAGTGAAATAAAATTGGACATGAAAAATTATGTAGGTTGTTCCATTGCACTTCACACCTAATGCTCGAGTAGAACTAGGTTTACTCACGGGCAACCCATAAATTCGGGTCGGGCACGTTATAATGTCCTGCAACATCAAGTCCACCCTCTCTATTTACCCATTGATCTAGTGATGATATGAGGTGCTTAATCTCAACTCTACCCCTAAAGCTGGCTGAAAGCTCCTAAAAAAATAGGACACAAATGTCCTATCCATGTTTGACACAATGTTGATAGGTACCCCATGCAATTTTAAAATATTTGTGAGGAAAGGTCTAGCGTACTGCTCTGAACTGTAATCTGTCCTGACTAGTAAAAAGTGATCCACCTTCATCAATTTGTCAACGATTTCCCAAATGGAATCGTACCCCCTCTGTGATGTAGGTATCCCAATGATGAATTCCATGGATATTCTCTCATATTTTCATATTAGGATCTACAAAGGTTGTAACACGTTTGCAGGACGTTGATGATCTACCTTCACCAGCTGATACGTAGCACACTTGGACATAAAATCTTCTACGTCCTTTTTTCATCCCGACCCACCAATACTAACCTCACATGTCATGGTACATCTTACCAGTCTGGGAAGTACCATAAAGTGTGAACCATGAGCCTTAGAAATAATGCATCACCATAACTCTTCATCAGTTGGGACAACTAATCTTCCCTAGAATCTCAATCCACCATTCGACCCAGTATATTAATGCTTTGCTCCCTCGACTAACAGTTTCCTAACACTCTATTGGAAAATCTTATCTCCCGTCTATGCCTTCAACACCCAAATGATGATCTAGGGTGCGATGGGGAGAACTTCAATAAATACATAAGTCAAGTCTCCATCCCCACGAAGTGATTTCCACTTCTCCTTCCACACGCCTCTAACTCCAACATCAGCTACGAATAACAGCATCTGCTACGACCATCACCTTCCCTGGGTAGCTGAATGTTGAACTGGTAGCCCTTCATAAAATTGAGTCATCTCCTCTGTCTCATGTTTAACACCCGCTACGTGAACAAATACTGTAGGATTTTATGGTATGTCAATAGCTGGAACTCCTCATCCAAGAGTTAATTCCTCCATATTCACAATGCAAATATCATAGTTGATAATTACAAGTCATGCATGGGGTAATGTCCCTAGTGAGGCTTAAGATTTCGTGAACCATAAGCTAACGACCTCTCCTCCTACATCAAAACCCCTCCAAGTCCCCTCAAGGATGAATATATGTCAACCTTATAGTCCGAGGCAGTGCCAGAACCAGTGTTGTAGTCAATCAAGTCTTGAACTCATCAAATGCCTACTGGCTTGAATCAACACATACAAACGGTACTTCCTTCCTTATCAAATTCATTAAGGGCCCCTATATCTTGGATAACCCCTAAATGAATCGATGGTAGTACCCGATTGATCCGAAATTGCTGTGTACCTCAATGGATGTAGTGGGTTGTCCCCACTCCATCACAGCATAAACCTTCCCCGGGTTCACTGATATTCCCCTATCAAACATATTATGGCCTAAGAACTGCACCTCGTGCAACTAAAAACTGCATTTCTCAAACTTAGCATACAACTGGTGGTCTCGTAGTGTCTATAAGACTACCCATAAATATTGAGCATTCTCCTCCGCAGTTTGAGAGTAAATTAGAATGTCATTAATAAACACTATGACGAACTGTTCCAAATAGTCTCTAAATACCCGATTCATCAAATCAATAAAAACCTTCGGTGCATTGGTTAGCCTAAAAGACATAACAAAAAGCTCATATGACCCGTATCTCATGAGGAAATCCATCTTTGATATATTCTGCTCTCGATCTCTCAACTGATGAAAACTGAACTCATATCAATCTTAGAGAAATACACAACACCCCTTAACTAATCAAACAAATCATCAATGCGGGGCAATGAATATTTATTTCGTATGGTGACCTTGTTCAACTCCCTATAGTCGATCAAAATTCGCAATGATCCATCCTACTTCTTGACGAATAAAATCGGAGTACCCCATAATGAAGTACTCCTCCTAATGAACCCCTGTCCCAATAATGGTTCAATATGATCCTGAAGCTCCCTCATCTCCAAAGGAGTAACCTGACACGATGTACGTGCAGTGTCATGCTCAAAATCAAATTAATTACTAAGTATATCTCCCGACTAGGTGACAATCCTAGGATTTCCCCAAACACATTCGGAAACTTGCTAACTATCGGGATGGAATCTAGAGACCCCATGACCTCCGAATAAGTATCCTCCTCAATATAGTATAAGTGCTCACTTGACCCATCCCTAGGGTGTGGCATCGTAACTAGGTACTTATCTTGTCCCGAAATGGTGAAGACAATGGAACTACCATAATAGTCAACACATGCTATGTATGTAGCTAGCCAATTTATCCCTAAGATTAAATCGTACTCATTTGTATCAAGTACCAATAAGTCGTATATAAAATTCAGTTGCCTTCTCTCAATCCTTATAACCCAACATACTGAACATATGGTGACCCTCTACCCATCAGTGATTCTATGAGAATTACGATATCTGGAGCAAAGTTTATCATTCGAGTCTATTGTGCAAAACTTGTGATAAAAAATGGTGAAATCCCCTCGTGTTCGATAAAATATGACCTACGTGTCCAAGGATAGGGAACATACCCTCAATTTCCTGAGTTTGATCTGGCCTCTCAGCGAGCCCAATGTGGTAAACTCATCTGTATGTAGGGGTGACGATTGCCCCTAAGGTTGGGCGATGGATTTTGGAAAGGCTATTGTAACAACTCCCAGAGCTGGTAATGGTGGGCGATGTCCTTCTATCACCTAATATCCCCTCTGACCTCCCTGATCTTGAGATGCATGATTACCCTGAGGACACTGCCTCAACGTATGACCCAACTCTCCGAAAGTGTAACAATTGGCATCAAATGGGCACCATTCTTCATGTCAGCCCTGCTGGCCTCGACCCTGCTGACCTTGGCCCTAATGACCTCTGTGTTGCTAGCCCTGTCTTGACTGCCCATGGCCTTGCTGGACCTACCTGTTTTGATCATCGAAATCCCTAAATCTCTTATGATTATCTACGGACAAAGTATGCTTAAACTGCTAGGTCCTTGATCCGCTACCCCTACTCAACTTTCCATGTTGGATCGATGACTCGGCTCCATTTCTCTTCTCTCCCTTGTTCTTCAAGAAGGTTATGTGATCCCTGACATTGGAGAAGTTCAGCATTCACCATCTAATTATATGTGGTGAAGGTTAGGTTACCCAAAAGATCCTTCCTAATTAGCTAAGTTAATCCCTCTATGAATCTATCCATCTTCCTTTACTCAATAAACACATCTTCCTTTACAAAGTACGATAAGGAAAAGAACTCATCCTCGTACTCAACCACAGTACATTCCTACTACCTGAGATCCACAAATAGGCTCCTCATATCAAACATCATAGCTTGGTAAAATTCTTCCCCTCAAATCTCTCCTAGAACTCATCAATCGTTAAGCCATCCCTCTCTGCAACCGATGAGACTAACTCCCACCCCTGGAGCTCAACCCCCACTAGACGAAATGAAGATAACATATGCTTCTTCACTGGGGTACACTTCATTATTCGTAAATATATCTATATATATTTCTTTCACTTTCTTTCCACTAAAATATCTACATTTCTAGAGAACTCTAGAGGTTAGCCCATTACGAAGGCATCCCTAGCCTTATCCCAAACCAAACATAGTGCCCGTGCTGGTATGGTGTGATACCCCGACTAATTAAATACCGAGTAGCTACTCTTTTATTCAAATTAATGCAAAATGTCAAGTTGGTTCAGTTCATAGCATCACTGTCGAAAAACATTTTACCAATTACTAGCCACCTAATATTTAAAAAGTGAGTTGTCAATTTTAATTAAAACTGATTTACATACAACCAAAATAATTTATGAAATACTGATACCACAACCACATCATAGTCGCAATAAGATAACAATGTAATAAACTGAATCTGGAGGAATACACCTCATAACAATCCGAATACTGAAATAAACCAAATACAAGCCTGAATCATTAATTAGTTACAACACAAAATGTGAAATAAATCTGAATAAGTAAGATGTCTCTAAAAGGAAAGGGGCGACATTCCTACAGATGAGTAAGTCTGAAATAGAGTCAAGATAGAAAGCGGAGGCGTCTACTATCGAGGTCCTGTAACTTCCACAGCAGCTACATCACGTCACTGGAATGGAATCCCTACACTTGGTGTCCTTGTGGCTGGGCACCTAAAAGATTTTTACAAGAAAATAAATTTGGAAGCAAACGGGTCAGAGCCCGATTGGGAAAATAGCTAAAAATACCGCAAGTGTTTAATATCATTAAGCAATGAATATAAAATACATGATAGTGTGTGCACTCACATCAGTTCCTCACCTTTCAACTAATTGCGCACTCCTATCGTTCCCGTACCCGTTCTAGTCATCTCACTATCTATCTAGTCCAATACATATCCTAATATTACTATGCTATTCACGGTTTGATTCCCGGCATCTTATTATAAACAAAAGATCTTACTTTTTTATTTTTCGGAATTAATCATAATAATTACTAAGACTTTTCCATTATTATCCCTACTAAAGATGTTACGAACATTCACACTTACAATTATAATGACAGTTCATTACCATTAACAGCATATTAATCTCATCATAAATATACAATACTAGAACCCCGAGACTAAGCTGCGGTGCACACAGACTCTGCCATCGAATCCCGGTACATCACGTACATAAGGACCACGTATTCTGAATCTCTCAGGAATCGTATCAATAAACAACAATCACACACAATGGAGGCGAACATAGTTCACATCACATGGGTCACGCACATACCTACGCTCCCATGATTAGTAGACTTATTAACTTCTCAATAAGTCATTCTCTGACCTATGTCCTCGAGGTACCAATCTAAATCCCTCCGTAGGCACACAAAGATTAGATGGCCCTGATAACGCCGACCTCCCGTGATAGAAAGTATGGTAGGTATGTTATACACAGATAAATACATATGCTAAGCATTCACGAAACTTAGATATCCCATAATATTAATAAAGGTATATTTTACATTCTCATATCGTCACTAAATGTTGCACGTTTATCAATCCCCAAATAATATACACCAACCCTTCTCACGTCGTAATTTTAGGTACTTGTTTCTTAACCTATAAATGTCATCCCGTTTAATACAAAATTCTAAGTTTTACTCCTCAACGTACTCCAATCTCACACTATACCCACTAGTCATCAAGGGAAGGTTAGCACTCAATTAAATAAGTCTACTGGAGGTTGGAAATAAAAATCAGGCCTAAAAGGCCATTCTGTCAACTTGTTAGAAGTCTCGTTCGAACGAGGCTGTTCGAACGAGTGTCATTTGAACGAATGGCTTTGAACAAACTACCAACTCGTTAAAGGGGTACTATCATCTCGTTAGAATTCTCGTTCGAACGAGGTCGTTCAAACGACCTGGGCAGGTTTTCTAACGAGATGGAAGAATATGCCCAGAAAATTCCCACCTCATTTTTCTTCAATTCCTCTTTTCAAAAATCCATTCTAAGATCATCCCAATTAAGTTTTATTGTTAGTAAACTAACCTAAGTCCTCCTAGGTCGCTTCTTAACATATTATTGGGGTAAAATCCTCCTAATCAACATGAAATTAACATAAATTCCCAAATTTTTTTTCACCCCAAACCCTATGAACATGAACCTAGAATTTAAATGCATTTAAATACTCCTTATTGCTCCATTTTTAGATCATCAAAAGTTATGTTTTTTGTATTAAATTCGTCCATAAGAATTCTACATGCAATTCCTATCTAAAAATCATATGTTTCACCATAATCCCATTAGTTTTCCTCAAGACTTTCTAGGCAATTAAAGTTTCTACACTAAACATGGAGGAAATATTCAATGAAATTAATAACATTAAATCACTTGCCTTAGATTTGTTCTTCAGATTTGTTGTCGGTGTTTCAAGGTTGATTCTTCCCTCTTTATGGTCACAATCTCTTCTAAAACTGATGGTGGTGGGTGCTTTTGGTTTGGAACCCTATGATAACTTCTCTCTAACTCCCGTAGCCCACTTCTAATGCTTTTGGCTGGTAATGGCCTTAGTGGCCTCTTTAAAAATATATAAACAAACTCTAAAATTTGTGGGTTTTAATTCCTCAATTTATAAAATTACAAAAACACCCTTCTAGGTTGTCGGTTTGGCCTAGAAATGCCCCGGGACCCAAACTAAACCTCTGGCTAGTGTTTTCTAACTATTTAGACCCTTCCGGACACGTTGGCGCACTCAAAATGACAATTTGGTTGATAAAAATATAATTCAATTTTTTTTACATAATTTCGTTCCTAACACGACTGACACGCGCGTCCCAACTAAATTTCTCAAATTATCGTATTTCTGCCTCGCGACAATTTTAATATTTTCAATACTCATATATTACCATATATACTCAGAAATATTAAATTTTAACATCGAAATCAAATACCAACTCACATCTCGCTAGTATTTATATCCGGATTAATTCCCAGTTAATTCTCATTTAATTCAATTAATCCCTTAAATAAAAATCAATAAAATTACGAGGTATTACATAGTTCCCCCCTAATAACAAAATTTCATCTCGAAATTCGGAAATAAAGAGTACCGGGTAAAATTAACTCTGGATAATGCTCACGCATCTCATCCTCGCATTCCCATGTGGACTCCTCGGCATTATGATGCCGCCACTGAACACGTACTAATGGTACTATCGTTGACCTTAGTTTCCGCTCGCTTTGGTCCAAAATAGCAATCGGCCCCTCCTCGTAGGAACTATCAGGCTGAAGATCGATGTCCTCTAATGCAATGTGAGTATGGGCAAAATCGTCCCTAAGATATTTCCTTAGCGATGAAATATGGAACACATCATGGATTCTATGCAAGTGCTCCGGTAACCCAAGTCTATACGCGACTGGCCCAATCCGCTCGATGATAGGAAATGGCCCCACATATCTTGGTGCGTGTTTCCCCTTCTTCCCAAAACGCATAATCCCCTTCATAGGAGATACTCTGAGTAACACCTGGTACCCCACCTTGAATTCTCTGAAGAACCTCTTGGCATCATCATAGCTCTTCTGTCGGTCCTAAGCTACTCGAATGCGGCTCTGTATCATCTCTATCCTTGCCGAAGTGTCCTGAATCACTTCCGGCCCAAGGAGTTTGTTATCCCCCACCTCTAACCAACATGCTGGGGAATGGAAAGTTCTACCATACAACGCCTCGAATGCAGCTATGCCAATGGTGAACTGGTAGGAGTTATTATAAGCAAACTCTACTAGTGGAAGGTACTGCTCCCAACCCCCTCCAAAGTCTAGGATGCACATACGCAACATGTCCACCAACAACTGATTTGTCCGCTCTGTTTTCCCATCAGTCTGCGGGTGATAAGCCGTACTCAACCACAACTTCGTACCCATGGCCTCCTGGAAACTCTCCCAAAATCGTGAAACAAATATCTTGTCTCGATCAGACACGATATTTAGAGGCACCCCGTGAAGTCTCACTATCTCCGCAATGAGAATCTGGGCATACTGTCCCGTAGTGTAGTCTGTCCTCACGGGTAGAAAATGAGCAACTTCAATTAACCTATCCATAATCACCCATATGGATTCATGACCCCTCTGTGACGTAGGTAACCTCGTGATAAAGTCCATGGATATGCTCTTCCATATCCACACCGGGACCTCTAACGGCTGTAGAAGTCCTGCCGATTTCTGATGGTCCACCTTTACTAGTTGATAAGTGGTGCATTTAGAAACGAACATGGTGATATCACTCTTCATCCCGCTCCACCAGTACTGTCGTCTAATGTCTTGGTACATCTTATCCCCACCAGGATGTACCATGAACCGTGAGCCGTGCGACTCTGCCATTACCTCGTGTCGCAAGTCTTCCACTTTCGAAACGACCAGTCTCCCATTGAAGCGTAATCCCCCGTCTGAACTAATGGTATAGAACTCAACTCCCTCTGCTAGTAATCGAACTATCTGCTCCTGACAGAACGAATCATTTGCCTGGGCCTTTATCACTCTCATAACAATCTGAGGTGTAACAGTCATCACAGACATGAATGATCGGGCCACTGCATCCTGGTATCCCAACTCCTTCCACTTATCTTTCCACACCTCAGCCAACTCATCTACTGGCCTACGGCTCAACACGTCTGCTACCACATTAGCCTTCCCCGGATGATATTGGATATTAAACTGATAATCCTTCATAAACTCAAGCCACCAACATTGATGCATATTCAGTTCCTTCTGTGTGAAGAGGTATTGTAGAGACTTGTGGTCTGTGAGCAATCGAAATTTCTCACCCAGTAGATAGTGTCTCCAAATCTGAAGAGCGAATATGAATGCCGCCAACTCCAAGTCGTGTGTGGGGTAATTCTTCTTGTGAGGCTTAAGATTATGGGAAGCATAAGCTATGGCCTGAATCTCCTGTTGCAACACACCTCCAAGTCCTTGTAAGGACACATCGGTGTAGACTAGATACTCAACTCCCAGTCTGGGCAATGCTAACACAGGCGCTGAGGTCAACTTGTCCTTCAACTCATCGAATTCCAACTAACAGGCATCACTCTGGATGAATGGCACACCTTTGCGAGTCAGATGTGTCAAAGTACCCACTATCTTTGAAAAACCCCTAATAAACCTCATGTAGTATCCTTCTAGGCCCAAGAAACTACGGATCTCAGTCACTGTCGTGGGCCGTCCCCACTCCCCCACCGCGGATACCTTCCCCGGATCAACAGATAGCCCCCGGTCTGAAATGATATGCCCCAAAAACTGAACCTCTTTCAGCCAAAATCCACATTTCTCGTACTTTGCATATAGCTCATTCTGACGCAGCATCTGCAAAACCTGTCTCAAATGCTCGGCGTGCTCCTCTTCTGTCTGGGAGAAAACCAGAATGTCATTAATAAAGAGGATGACGAACTGGTCTAGGAACTCTCTAAACACCCTATTCATTAAGTCCATAAACACGGCTAGAGCGTTGGTCAAGCCAAAAAGCATAACCCGAAACTCGTAGGAATCATATCTCGTCAAGAACGCAGTCTTCGAGATGTCTTGTTCCCTGATACGAAACTGATGGTATCTTGATCGCAAGTCAATCTTTGAGAATAAGGAAGCTCCTCTCAGCTGGTCGAATAAGTCATCAATTCGGGGTAACGGATACTTATTCCGTATCGTGACTTTATTCAACTCCCAATAATCTACACACAACCTCAACGATCCATCCCTCTTCTTTACGAACAATAAAGGGGCACCCCATGGTGAAGTACTCCTTCGGATAAACCCCTGACTCAAAAAATGCTATATCTGATCCCTTAGCTCTCTCATCTCTGCTAGAGCCATACGGTAAGGTGCGCGAGAAATTGGCCAAGTGCCCGGCGTCAAATCGATCATAAAATCTATCTCTCTACTAGGAGGTAGTCCAAGTATATCCTGAAATACATAAGCAAACTCCCTAACAACTGGAATCGAATCGAGTGGTAATACCACTTCCTTAGAGGTCTCCTCCTCTATATAGTACAAGTGAGTGGAAGATCCTCCCTCAGGGCGTGGCATTGCCACTAAAAACATCTCCTGCCCGGGAATGGCAAAAAATAATACTCCTACTAAAATAATGAATCATGGCTCGGTACGCAACTAGACAATCCATACCAACAATCGCATTGTACTCAGTCATCTCTAATACTAACATGTCAGTGGGTAAAGTAACTCTCCCGATCTCTATACCCACACCTCTAAAAATAAGGGAAATCACAAAACCCCTACTCAACGGTGAATCTACGCAAGTAATCGTGCTCTCTGTAGTGTCTAACAACCCCAAGGTGCGTGCGAATCTCGTGGCAATGAAACAGTGTGTGTCCCCCGTATCAAATAAAATACGCCCCATAGTCCCCTGAATAGAGAACATACCCTCAATAGCAGGTGGATCCTGTGGGACTGCGACATGCTGGAGTTGATAAACTCGCCCGTACTGAAGTTGTCCCTGCTAGACTGGGATAACTGGGATGTGTGGAAAAGCCGGCATCTGTGGTGGTGCTGGGAGTGCGGCGGGAAACATAGGTCTCTGGGGATAATGTCGAGCACCCTGCTGCTGATACTGTGGGCCCCTGCTCCTATTAGGACACTCCTGGCACTTTTGGCCAATCTTACCACAAGTGAAACATTTCCCCTGAAAATTCCCCCCTCTCTGACCCTACTACCCATGGCCATGGTGGCCGTTGCCATTCCTCCCCTAGCCGTGCTGGCCCTGATGAAATTGTTGTTGTTGGCCTTGCTGGCTGTGTTGTCCCTGATGGTCGTGATGACCCTATTGTCCCTGACGAAAACCTCCCTGACCATTTCTAAAACCCCCAGATCTGAACCTCTTAAAATCCCCCTGCTGGGAACCCTTATCTCCCTGCCTATGCTGACCCTGAGCAGATTGTGCCCCGCTGGCATCATTTCCCCTTGTCCTGCCCTGATGGCTAGAGTCTCCTGGTCGCTTACTCTCTGACATGTGAAAGCGGTGGTCCTGGCAGTGAAGCAGTGCTGTGTTAACCACATCAAAATAAGTGTCCAGCGAGAGATTTCCCACCAAGTGCTGACGGATTCTCCAAGTTAACCCATCCTTGAACTTCTGAAGCTTGTTCTCCTCGGATGGAATTTCATCGGGAACGATGTTCAAGAGATTAGTGAACTCAGCCTCATACTCAGCCATGGTCTTTCCCTACTGCTTGAGATTCATTAACTTCCTCCTCATTTCGATGTAAACAACTGATGGAAAATATTTGCGATCGAACCGCACCAAGAACTCCTGAATAGAAAGGATGTCTCTCTCCTCCGCGGTGGTAATGGACTCCCACCACTGCAACGCAAGTCCTACTAGCTTAAAAGTAGAAATTATCTATTTCTGTACCTTCGTGCACTCTTACATCCTAAAGTGCCTTTGCATGTCCTTCTTACACTGACTGGACACAACGACATCGGATCTACATGCAAACTCCGGAGGGTGTGCTTTCTTAAAATCATCATGAACACGTTCCCAAGAAGAAGAGAATGCATGAGCCTGTACTGGCTCTACTGTCGGCGCCTAGGGTGGTGCCTGCTGCACAACTGTTAGGGCGGCATTTAAAGCTTGGGCTACAATAGCGGCAATCTCTGCGGCATTCATGGTGCCCGGAACCGGTGCAGGCTGTGGCTCGGGCTGAGCATCCCTTGGAACTCGCTGTGCACGTCGTGGAGGCATCTAAAATGAAAGTAAGATCTTATAAGTTCGGAGTTATTATCTCACAATAGCTGAAGAGCGAAATATACACAACAGAATACAACAATCTTAAAATATAGGGCTCTATAACAAAGAAAGCTACGCGAAAACACAACAAGCCGTACAGATCCTAAGGACACTAGAACCTGATGCTCTTATACCACGTGTGACACCCCGACTAATTAAATACCGGTTAGCTACTCCTTTATTCAAATTAATACAAAATGTCAAGTTGGTTAAGTTCATAGCATCACTGTCGAAAAACGTTTTAACAATTACTAGCCACCTAATATTTAAAAAGTGAGTTGCCAATTTTAATTAAAACTGATTTACATACAACCAAAATAATTTATGAAATACTGATACCACAACCACATCACAGTCGCAATAAGATAACAATGTAATAAACTGAATATGGAGGAATACACCTCACAACAATCCGAATACTGAAATAAACCAAATACAAGCCTGAATCATTAATTAATTACTACCCAAAATGTGAAATAAATCTGAATAAGTAAAATGTCTGTAAAAGGAAAGGGGAGACATGCCCTACAGATGAGTAAGTCTGAAATAGAGTCAAGATAGAAAGTGGGCGTCTAATATCGAGGTCATGTAGCTTCCACAGTAGCTACAACACGTCACTAGAATGTAATCCCTACACTTGGTGTCCTTGTGGCTAGGCACCTAAAAGATTTTTACAAGAAAATAGATTTGGAAGCAAACGGGGCAGAGCCCGATTGTGAAAACAGTTTAAAATACAGCAAGTGTTTAATATCATTAAGCAATGAATATAAAATACATGATAGTGTGTGCACTCACATGAGTTCCTCACCTCTCAACTAATTGTGCACTCCTATCGTTCCCGTACCCGTTCTAGTCATCTCACTATCTATCTAGTCCAATACACATCCTAACCTTACTAAGCTATTCACGGTTCGATTCCCGGTATCTTATTATAAACAGAAAATCTTACCTTTTTATTTCTCGGAATTAATCATAATAATTACTTAGACTTTTCCATTATTATCCCTACTAAAGATTACGAACATTCACACTTACAATTATAATGACAGTTCATTTCCATTAACAGTATAATAATCTCATCATAAATATACAATACTGGCACCCCGAGACTAAGCTGCGGTGCACACATACTCTACTATTGAATCCTGATACATCACGTACATAAGGACCACGTATTCTGAATCTCTCAGGAATCGTTTCAATAAACAACAATCACACACAATGGAGGCGAACATAGTTCACATCACATGGGTCATGCACATACCTATACTCCCATGATCAGCAGACTTATTAACTTCTCAATAAGTCCTTCTCTGACCTATGTCCTCGAGGTACCAATCTAAATCCCCCCTGTAGGCACACAAAGATTAGATGGCCCTGATCGAACGCCGACCTCCCGTGATAGCAAGTGTGGTAGGTATGTTATACACAGATAAATACATATGCTAAGCATTCACACAACTTAGATATCCCATAATATTAATAAAGGTATATTTTACATTCTCATACCGTCAGTAAATGTTGCACGTTTACCAATCCCCGAATAATATACACCAACCCTTCTCACGTCGTCATTTTAGGTACTTGTTTCCTAACCCATAAATATCATCCTGTTTACTGCAAAATTCTAAGTTTTACTCCTCAACATACTCCAATCTCACACTATACCCACTAGTCATCAAGGGAAGGTTAACACTCAATTAAATAAGTCTACTAGAGGTTCGAAATAAAAATCAGTCCTAAAAGGCCATTTTGTCAACTCGTTAGAAGTCTCGTTCGAACGAGGCTGTTCGTACTAGTGTCGTTCGAACGAATGGCTTCGAATGAACTACCAACTCGTTAGAAGGGGTACTGTCATCTTGTTAGAAGTCTCGGTCGAGCGAGGTCGTTCGAACGACCTGGGCAAGTCTTCTAACGAGATGGCAGAATACGCCTAGAAAATTCCCAACTCGTTTTTCTTCAATTCCTCTTTTCAAAAAACCATTATAAGATCATCCCAATTAATTTTTATTGTTAGTAAACTAACCTAAGCCCTCATAGGTCGCTTCTTAACATATTAATGGGGCTAAATCCTCCTAATCAACATGCAATTAACATAAATTCCCAAATTTTTTTCACCCCAAACCCTATGAACATGAACCTAGAATTTAAATGTATTTAAAGACTCCTTATTACTCCGTTTTAGATCATAAAAAGTTATGTTTTGTGTATTAAATTCGTCCATAAGCATTTTACATGCAATTCATATCTCAAAATCATAAGTTTCACCATAATCCCATTAATTTTCCTCAAGACTTTCTAGTCAATTAAAGTTTCTACACTAAACATGGAGGAAATATTCAATGAAATTAATAACATTAAATCACTTGCCTTAGATTTGTTCTTTAGATTTGTTGCTGGTGTTTCAAGGTTGATTCTTCCCTCTTTATGGTCACAATCTCTTCTAAAACTGATGGCAGTGGGTGTTTTTGGTTTGGAACCCTATGATAACTTCTCTCTAACTCCCGTAGCCCACTTCTAATGATTTTGGATGGTAATGTCCTTAGTGGCCTCTTTAAAAATATAAAAATAAACTCTAAAATTCGTGGGTTTTAATTCCTTAATTTATAAAATTACCAAAATACCCTTCTAGGTTGCCGGTTTGGCCTAGAAATGCCCCGGGACCTAAACTAAACCCCCGGCTAGTGTTTTCTGACTATTTCGACCCTTCCGGACACGTTGGCACACTCAAAATGACCATTCGGTTGATAAAAATATAATTCAATTTATTTTAAATAATTTTGTTCCTGACGCGACTGACACGCGCGTCCCAACTAAATTTTCCAAATTGTCGTATTCCTGCCTCGCGACAATTTTAATATTTTCAATACTCATATATTACCATATATACTCAGAAATATTAAATTTTAACATCGAAATCAAATACCAACTCACATCTCGCTAGTATTTATATCCGGATTAATTCCCATTTAATTCAATTAATCCCTTAAATAAAAATTAATAAAATTACGGGGTATTACATATGGCCACCTGCTGCGGCTATGGTGGTGGCCTCTATTGAGCCTGTGGTGGTGGAAAGAGATAGATAATGGCCTCCGTGGTAGTGGAGACAGTGCGGGTTACAATAGTGGCGATCTCTGTTAGAGTAATCAACTGTGGGGCTGGTGCGACCCACGACTGTTGTTGTGTGTCCGACGGAGCCTCCTCTTATGTAGAGGGTACGACTACGTGCCTTGATATAACCCTCCATTGGTTTACAATATGAAAGAAAATAAAGTTCGAATTAGTACAATCGCAAGACTACAATGAACCCTAAGCATAGGCTCTACATATCAAAGGATGCAAACAGCCCCCATTTTCTCACGTAAAGGTTGGCCATACACGATACACCGAAAATGGGGCTTGCTTGTCAATTAATACCATTCCCAGCATCAAAACATATAAGGCATATAATAACGCACCATATTTAATGTAATACCCCACCCTTAATATTTTACTTAATCGCCGTGTAAATTTGCGATAAAACGAAAACATAGGGACTGAGATATTTATGATTAGATTGTATTCCTATTTAAATTAATCAGGAGGCTTAAAAAATAATTATTGAAGATTTGGGGTTGAATTAAATAAATTTGTTAGCTATTGAGTAGTCAAAATTATATGGAATGTATATGTTGGGGTATAAATTAGAGTTAAAGAAACAATGAAGTGAATTATGAATTCTTATAGAGTCTTATATAAGGGTTATGAAATCCTTAAGTAATAAATTATAGGACTCTTTGAGATTTTATAAACTAAGTGGGCAAATGTCCAAATAAGAATAGTGGGTTTGTCCTCCCAATCCCCCATTTAATCGTAATTCCTTCTGAATTAAAGAGATAGACAGACATGGGGAAGGGTGAGAATTTTCTACACCTTGTCATCTCATCATTCGAAATCGAAACCCCAATCTTCCATTGATTCAACTTCCTTCGGAAATTATAGGAGAGATACAGGTATATTGAAAAAAAAATCTAAAGGAACTCCGCAAATCTTTGATCATGAGAAAGTGAGTGGGACCTTATCGTCTCGTTCAAGCAACGATGAAAGGGAGAGCCACAAACGTCGATCTCCCATTTCAGGCACTGTTAGCCTTGGGCCTAACATTTCGACTGGGTGAAGGAAGAGGTATGCATACATTACGTTCATGGCTTTTGTCTTGGGATAAAACAAGGGAACACGCTTAGAAGAAAAGAGGAGCAACAAAAAGAAAAAAGATCTCTTCCAATAAACGCCCTTGAACTGTCAACGCTAATAGAGAATCTGTCCTTACAGTTGGCCTCAGATCAGGCCCTGTTATCCCTCTTTTACCGCTGCCAACAATTGATTCGTATTTCAGTATTGGTTGGACCTGACATTCCTTACACGGAGCAGAGGAAATGTATTATACCTATACTTGGTGCTTTGGACTCGAGGATAAAAGAAAGGAACCCAGATGCTACGCACGAAAGAGAAATCTCTGCAATATTGACAGTCGTTCTGAATCAAGGCAGTCTGAAATGAATCAAAATTAAAGGTATGTGAAAGGGACCTATCAATCACGGGTCGCTTGTGACCATTGACCGGGTTTAGTATGATAGAAACTTTTGTTGCGTATAAGAAGAAACATATGGTTAAAACCCCATTATAGAAACCTTTTATTGATCCCCTCTCTCTCTCCTGATCTGTTACTCCCCATTTGCACTTCTAGTGTAGCTCATACATCCTCACCAAAAAAAATATGTATCTTTCCCCAATGATAAGAAATAAGTCACGAAATATATTTATTGGAGTTATTTGTTGGGTTGTTGAAAAATGGTGTAATATTTAGAGTTGGATGAGGGGTTGAAGGGGGTTATTTCGTTGCTGAGTATTTTTGGAGCTTTTCTTGGAGTGTGTTGAAGCTCCATGAAGGCTTGATCGGTGGAGCTTTTGTGACTCCCTCTCAGGGCCACCTTTGGAGGTGGGGGAGTCACCCATGTTCTTCAACACCAACACCATATTTGGAGTGTTTGAGGTGGGATAATCCACTCTTATATTTGAGACATTATTGGTGTATATTGTAGTATTATTAGTGTTGAATATTAAGATTAGGTTTCCTATGAACAAAATGATAAGTTTCTAGTAAAAATCAGAAGTGTACATTTTTTGGTAGGTAAAAATGTAGGAAGTTATTATTTGCGTAGTCTTCCCTAGTAACCTGGAAATATGCATTATATGGGATAAAAAAATGTAGAAAATATTATTCGGGTGTAATTTCTAGTAAAAAGAAATTTGGGACATTTTTTTAGAATAAAAATGTGGAAAATATTAATGTTTTCAAATATTTATGAAATAAATAATTATAAGTTGTTTTCAAAATGGAATAATTATGAATAAATGTCAATTTAAGGAAGTTAATAATGTCTCACTTATTATAAAAATAACTTTGTTGTGAAAAGTATAAAATTTTAGAAAGAAATACATGTTTAATCCGTTGATGGAATTTCAGCATTTATAGTACATTCTCTATGCATACAAACTCGTAGTATTTTGTGAATAAATATGTGAGCGAGTTAGAAGAGTTCTAATTGGGTTTAAACATAAATTAAGACAAAGATGTTATTTCATGTAATGATATTACTGAATTGAAAAGTATGAGAGTTGGGAAAAAAATGTGATGTTAAAATAAGTATTAAAATGACTAAATCGTTAAAATGTTAAGTTGGAAACTTAATGATTGTTTTGATAAATGCACTTGTTGAAGAACTAAACTGAAAGTTTTGGTGAACAAAGGGTAAATTGGTAATTTACCTAAAGTGGAACATTTAATGAAATAAAAATGTTAATAAATGTCTTTATACCAGTATGGGTGAAATTGAATTAAGCTTAAAATGAGGATATTTTTGGTATGAAATTTATATGTGTAGGTAAAATGACTTAAGGAGAAAGCAATAATACTCCAAGTATAATGGAAAAAAAGCACGGTTAAGTCCAAGTCCTTTGGCTTAGGCCCGTAAATGTTGAGTAATACGAACATTGGAATAATGTTGAGCGCATTGAAAAGATAATGGAACATTCAGATGATGCCAAAAAAAAGTAATTAAGTAGGGCATAATGTCCCCAGTGGTGAAAGACTCCAAAGTAACTGCAGAAGCATATGGCGGCGGAGACCGGTGGTGAGAGGCCACGAAGTCCGTGGTTGTTCGATGAATCCCAAGATAATGATGTAATCGAAACATGATAAGAAATGGGTTACAAGGTAAAAATAACCAAACTTGTGTGAGTGATTAAAGTTCCGATTAACGAATGTGGACAAGTAAATCAAGAATAATGACAAATGTCCATAAGGGAGGTGAAGTGGTTTGATAAGGTAACTTAATGATACTTAAGCTACCTAATGAGGCTCAAACCATAATAAACACAAGCGGGTGTAACATGAGGCTGTTAAAAGGAAAAAGAGTAGTTTTCTAACAAGATGTGTGCGGGTGTTGATGAAAGTCTTATGATATGGTTAAATAACTCGGACGTGAGTTAATCAATGTTGGGTAACAAACGTTTGAAAGTAAATGGAAGTTTTTCCAACAATTGTTAATTGTTGAATCGTGTGCGTGCATGAGTTAATGGGAATAAATGATAGTTTTTGAAGCATGATAATAAAAAATGACTATTTTGTAAGGCCGGGAAGGCCAAATGGAACCAAATAACGTTTTTGTAGTAACAAATGGATAAATACAATGGCACATGTATTTTTTAAGTTATATATGTAGATATATAAGTATTTTCACATACATATAGTATAGCGTGCGAGTATTCATTTCTGCCATTCGTTTCTATACTGCATTTGTATATGTTCCCACTGAGCATTTGGATCACATCCTGTAACACCCCGCATTTTTCATGCATTAAATATTTAATTAATTCGGGAATTGAAAATTACTTGTGAGTCGTAATTTAATTGAATTAATTAGGGAAATTTTATTTAAATATTAATCGAGGAGTAAATGGTTAATTTTTACGGGAAGCTATTTACTAAATGAATATAAATTATTTATTTAAGTCATTTCAAGTATTAATGACAGGGTATGCACTTATCTCAACCGGGAGTCGGTATAGACTAAAGGCATTTTTCATGCATTAAATATTTAATTAATTCGGGAATTGAAAATTACTTGTGAGTCGTAATTTAATTGAATTAATTAGGGAAATTTTATTTAAATATTAATCGAGGAGTAAATGGTTAATATTTACGGGAAGCTATTTATTAAATGAATAGAAATTATTTATTTAAGTCATTTCGAGTATTAATGACAGGGTATGCACTTATCTCAACCAGGAGTCGCTATAGACTAAAGGGGTGAGGGGATAAATATTTTTATAAATTAAGTCGGATGCCAATTCTGAGTGTACGGTTGAGTCCGAATGGGTCGAGATAGTCGAAAAAGTGTACCCGGGGGTAGTAAACGGGTCACGGGGCGTTTTTAGACATAGCCGGGCCCACACGGGGGCATTTGGCTCACTTGGGCTTGACCCATTAGGCAAAAAACGGGATTTGGTAAATTAAGGAATTGGGAAGAATAATAAAACAGATGATAGAGTTGTAGAAAGGCTAAGTATATTAAGGAACCCTAATAGGAGTTAAGGGCAGCTTTGGGATCACTAGAGAGCCAACAAGGATTGTCTTCAACCTTGGAAATTCATCTCCGAATCAGACACTACGAAACCTAAGGCAAGTGGATAACTTGCAATAGTATTGAATCTATTTTGTAATTCATATTCATGTGATGTGTTAGATCAAAATTCGTTTTGGGTGTTCATGGCATAAACATGAGGTTTTGAAAATAATAATCTGATTTACGAATTTGAATGAGGATTCTTGTAGAAATCTGATATTATAAATTGATACATATCTAGTAGGATGATATCTGGATAATTAGAAACGAATTTGGTGAAGGAATTTGGGATGTAAATGGGTAAGGAATTAAAGATGAATATTTCCCCAAATTCAGAAATTGTAGTTAATGGACGAATTAATGATGTTGGTGGACATTCTGGAGGTCCCTAATAAGGTTTCTAACATGTATTAATGTTAAGAGGGCTTAAGGTTGCTGGTAGAAAAAACTAGGGTTTGGGAAAAATCATCCATGGCTGAATCTGTCTTCGCGAAGAAGACGAAGACCTGCTCGATCAATCGATCGAAGGTTTGGGGTCGATCGATCGAAGGTCGGCCGATTTTGGCAATTCGCTCAGTTTTAATTTATATAAAGAAAATTTAATTTAATCTTTTCCATGAATTAATTTGGTGAGAAATTTATACATGGGTTTTAAATCTAATTAATGGTGAATAAAATAAATTAGAATTTGGAGACGACTTAGTGTGACATCAAAATCTTTATTCGTCAGGTTTTGGAGAAATTTGGTGATACACTAAGGTTAAATTTTTGGAAGAGTTCGAAAGGATTAAAAATAGTTGGGAAACAAGTGCAGGGATAATGGTTGACGAATACCGAGAGATAAACCTTATTTACGTAAAGGCTAAATAATTTGAGAGTCGGGGATTTAGACTCGGGTGAGGTTTTTTAGGACTACGAGAGTAAGTCAAATTTTATGGTGGGGGCGACACCAAAGGGACTTAATTAATTAATGTGTGAATTAATAATGATTAGAGTTGGACCATAAACTCTTAATAAACTAACTAGGCTTATGTTACGGATTGTGTACATGGTGTAGCCGGGATATTTTATATTTATATATATGTACGGGATATGACAGTATATATATATATATATAGTGTGTGTGTGTGTGCATTAATATCAGTGATTGAATATTATTAGTATGTACTCTAGTGCTATAGGGGGAGGTTGCGCGTAGTGGATGAATCCCCTAGCTTGAGGAGTAGGGCGAGTATAATTCCAGGTCATAGCGTCCATTATATGGGTGGGTGGCATCTCACTTTCAGGAAAGGAATATGACCGCCTCCAATTCCTATGTTAAACTAAGTTAGTGAGCGAATTTAACTTGGATAACTAGGTTACGTGAATACACTTAGTGGGATAGCACTTGGGAAAATTTATATTTTGTGAGTATTCTTACTCGGTCGAGAGTTTTTATTAAATGTTATTTCAGTATGTTTGTGAATACTGTAATATGATTAAATATATAATTAGGTAAATAATTATATATGGGATAATTAATACATAGTGAAAAATGTATTATGTGCATAACAGGTGTGAATGTTATATGAAATTAAAAGGAGTAATGATTCAATTAAGTTTGACGTTTATAATAACTTAAAAATCATGAATTAAGGCATACTCAGTTAGAGTAGGTAACATTCAAGGGTTAAAATAAGCATTTGGGTCAGGAGCGTGGGACCTAGTAAATGAAATGGAAGCGTTAGTAGTGCACATTAGAGGAGGGGTGAGGAAGTCCTCAAGAGAGTGCGGCACTAACTAAAATATGAAGAGCATGCATATTTATTTATTACTGCAAGTTAATCATTTGTTAAATGTTTTCAAATGTTTTTGGGTAGTAACCCATTTTTAAAAACCTTTTAGGTGTCCAACCACAAGGGCGCCAAGCTTGACTCTATTCCAGGTATCCTTTGCTGCAGCACATGTGGATGTTGCGAGGTTTTAATAGACGCCTCCTTCTTCCATTCTTGTAGAGACTCTCTAGTAGTTATCTGAGCTTGTCGCTCACAGTTCATTTTTCAGTAGTAGACTTGTTGAGATGTTTTTTTGATATTTACTTGTATTGGATATTTGGACCGATAGTTTATTCGGTTAAGTGTTTTATTTGTGGATGGTTATTTCAAGTAACTGTGACTGTGTATTGATGTATGTTCAGCATGAGTTTTAATTTAATTAATTGAAAGATAAAAATTGGCACCAGTCTACTTTTCTCACTTAGGTGGTTAGTAATTTAAAAAGACGACAGTGATGCTAAGAATGGACCAACTAAGAAACCTTTTCTAACTTGATTTTGGACTGATCACCCGGAATTAATTACGCGGGGTGTCACAGATGGTATCAGAGCATCAGGTTCTAGTGTCCTTAGGATCTGTGCGGCTTTCTACGTTTCAGTGTAGCACTCGTTTGTTATAGAGCCCTATTATTAGGACTGTTGATTCATTTTCCGCTTGTGAGATATTGTATTTCTGCTGTGTATATTTTTGTGTAAATTGTGTACTTACGCGATTCAATCTATTTCAGATGCCACCGAAGAGGCAGAGAGCAGAGAGGGCTGAGGCTAGGGATGAAATCAGGGAGGCACATCAGGAGCCACAGGTACCGCTACCACCACCCCCACCCGAGTTGATTTCCACTACTCAGGTGGTAGTGATAATGGCCCAGGCGGTCGAAACAGCAATGAGAGCTGTGGCAGCTCACTTTCCATAGCCCCAGGCACCACCTCCAGTGGCACCAGCAGTTCAGGCTCCAGTGGGGCCACCGTCTTGGCAGAGAGTTAGGGAGACCTTTCAGAAGGGTCACCCGCCTGAGTTTCGGGGTAGTACAGATGTGATAAAGGCTTGTGACTGGAAGAAGAACATTCAGCGCCATCTGCGCATGCTAGAGTGTACGGAGGTACAGAAGCAGATGATCTCTACCTTTCGTCTATCAGGGACAACCTTACAGTGGTGGGAGTCAGTTACCACCGCCGGGGAGCGAGACTTGATGCCGATAGCAGAGTTTTGGGTGCGGTTCGACTGAAAATACTTTCCACCAGCAGTAGAGACTGAGATAAGGAAGAAATTCAGTGATTTAGTTCAGGGTGACCGATTAGTGGCAGACTACGAGGAAGAGTTCACCCATTTGGCAAACTTTGTGCCAAATGAGGTGAGCGATGAGGAGCGGAAGAAATCGAGGTTTATGGACGGTTTAGCCTGGCGAATCGGGCAACACTTGATTTGGAATCTGGCGTTAGTAACGTATACAGACGTTGTTAATGCCGCACTTATACACTGCCAGGACCATCGCTTCCATGCGAAGGGGAGCAAGCGAACAGGGGAGCCGAGCCAATAGGGCAAGGCTGTTACTAGTAGTGACACAAGTGGTACTCAACAGCAGGCGGGTAGTCAGCAAGGGAATCAGGCTAAGAAGTTTAAGCCTGGTGGTTTCTGACAGGGAGGACAGGGGTTCAGGCAGGGGCAGCCGGGCCCAAATCAGCAGCAGTAGGTTCCTCAAGGCCGTCAGGGCCAAGGGAACAATGGGGGAGGCCGTCAGGGCCAGGGCCAGGGCCAATAAGGCCAACGACAAGGGGATGGTCAGAGACGCTATTTTGTGTGTGGCCAGCCAGGACATTTCAAGAGGGAATGCCCACAGAGGGGCAGAGGTCAATCGCAGGAGGCCCAACAGGGGCAACGAGGGCAATTACCACCAGCAGCACAAGTCCCACCCGCCCCACCTCAGCAGGGGAAGATGCACTACGGACGTGTGTATAACGTCCGGGATATTCCTAATCCCCCGGCGCAGCAAGCACCGCCAGCAGTTGAGGGTATGTTTCTCATTCATGGTTATGAGGGTAGTATTCTCTTTGATACAGGAGCATCACATTCATTCATTAAATTAAATTGTGATAAACGGACCGGACTACTAGAGACCGCGGGAGGTCTTCGGATGTGTGTAGAGTCGCCAGTTGGCAGCGGGGCCACGATTCACTCGATTTGTCGGGGTGTGGACATTTTGATTGGGAGACTTAGTTTAGTAGCGGACCTACTACTGTTAGATATGGAGGGGTACGATGTCATTTTGGGTATGGATTGGTTGGCAGGTTATCGGACGATGGTGGATTGCTACGAAAGGACTATCGTGTTCTCCATTCCAGGGCAGGAGATGTTCTTAATAGCAATGCCACTACCCGAGGGAGGGTCACGCATACACTTGTATTACATTGAGCAGGAGACCTCACAAGAGGTGTCTATTCCGTTGGATTCAATTCCAGTGGTGAGAGACATTGAGGATGTGTTTCAAGAGATACCAGGGTTGCCACATAGCAGGGAAATCGAGTTTGTGATCGATTTAGCACCGGGGACGAGGCCGATTGCTCGGGCCCCGTACCGTATGGCCACTTCAGAGATGCGTGAGCTGAGGGAACAGATTCAGCAGCTTCTAGGTTAGGGTTTCATACGACGGAGTACGTCACCGTGGGGTGCACCGGTGTTATTTGTGAAAAAGCGAGATGGCTCACTACGGTTATGCGTGGACTATAGAGAGCTGAATAAGGCCACGATACGGAATAAGTATCCGTTGCCTAGGATTGATGACCTATTTGACCAGTTGAGAGGGGCGTCTTATTTCTCTAAGGTCGACTTAAGGTCAGGATATCATCAACTACGCATCCGAGAAGAAGATGTTCCGAAGACCGCTTTCCTGTCGCGATATGGATCTTACGAGTTCAGGGTGATGCCATTCGGACTCACCAATGCACCAGCAGTGTTCATGGACCTCATGAACAAAGTATTCAGGGAGTTTCTCGATCAGTTTTTTATCGTGTTCATTGATGACATCCTGATATACTCGCGTACCGAGGAGGAGCACGCAGAGCACCTACACATAGTGTTACAGACATTACGGGATCACCAACTCTATGCCAAATTCGGTAAGTGTGGATTTTGGCTACAGGAGGTCCAGTTCCTTGGCCACATGGTGTCAGACGGGGGTATTGCGGTGGATCCAAGTAAAGTATCGACGGTGAGGGAGTGGGGATAGCACACGACACCGATAGAAGTGCGTAGTTTTCTGGGGTTGGTTGGTTATTACAGACGGTTCATCAAAGGATTCTCAAAGATTGCGGGCCCTTTTACGAATCTTACCCGGAAAGGGGTACCTTTCACTTGGGATGATCACTGTTAATTAGCCTTCGACGAGCTAAAGAACAAGTTGACATCTGCACCCGTACTTGCATTGCCGAAAGGAGGATTAGAGTATCGGGTTTACACTGACGCATCCTTATGGGGACTTGGGGGTGTGCTTCAGCAGGAGGAATGGGATATAGCTTATTCGTCTAGGAAGCTAAAGCCCCACGAGAAGAATTACTCCACTCACGACCTAGAGTTAGCAGTAGTCATTTTTTCTTTGAGGATATGGAGACATTATCTCCTGGGGAGAAGTTCACGCTATTCACGGATCACAAATCACTTCAGTATCTCTTCACTCAGAAGGATTTGAATATGAGACAGAGGCGATGGATAGAATTCGTGAAAGACTATCAGTTTGATATTCAGTATCATCCTGGTAAGGCTAATGTGGTGGCAGATGCATTGAGTCGAAGATCGACTGGGGAAATATCAGAAGTCTGGAAAGCGAAGTGGAGAGAACTTCGATACGAGGATGATGTAGCCAGGGCTTGCATGTCAGCATTATCCATCACTCTCAAGATCATTATGCGGGTTGTGAGGGCTCAGGCAGAGGATCAGACCTTCCAGGATAGGTTGAGCCAGTTGCTAGTTGAGGGAGAAGAAGGCTACTCGATCATCTCGAAGGGGGGCTTACGCCATAATGGGAGGTTGATTGTGCCAGAGGATGCGGAATTGAGGCACGCTGTTATGACAGAGTCTCATGGGTCGAGATTCACGGTACATCCCGGTGGGGATAAGATGTATCAAGATATGAGGAGGCAGTATTGGTGGGCAGGGATGAAACAGGACATAGCAGAATTTGTTTCGAAATGTGCCACGTGTCAGCTTGTGAAAGTTAACCATCAGAGACCATTAGAAATTCTACAGCCACTTGAAATTCCTGTGTGGAAGTGGGAGAGTATCTCTATGGACTTCATTACAGGGTTACCAACATCACAGAAGGGTCACGATTACATATGTGTTATTGTGGATCGGTTGACCAAAGTGGCCCAATCCTACCGGTTCGCACAGACTTTGAGACGATGCGTTATGCATAGCTATTCATAGCGGAAATTGTTAAACTACACGGGGTACCGATTAATATTGTGTCGGATAGGGACAAGATCTTTCTAACCCATTTTTGGCAGAGTTTTCAGGAGGCCATGGGCACGGAGTTACATTTGAGTACAGCCTATCACCCACAGACTGACGGGCAGACCGAGAGAGTCAATCAGATGTTGGAAGATATGCTCAGAATGTGTATACTAGACTTTGGGGGAGGTTGGGAGAAATATCTTCCTCTGGTAGAGTTTGCATATAATAACTCTTACCAATTCATGATCGGCATGGCACCATTCGAGGCATTATACGGGAGACCTTGTCGTTCACCCGCTAGTTGGTTAGAGGTGGGGGACAACAAACTGTTGGGGCCAGAGATTGTTCAGGAGACATCTTCCACGATAGAGCTGATCCGAGGTAGGATTCGAATAGCTCAGGATAGGCAGAAAAGTTACGCTGATGCCTCACGGAGACACGTGGAGTTAGAGGTTGGGGATCAGGTATTGGTCAGGGTTTCCCCCATGCAAGGGGTGATGAGGTTCGGCAAGAAGGGTAAACTAGCACCGAGGACTGTGGGACCTTTCCCTATTATCGAGAGGGTGGGGCCTGTAGCCTACAGGATAGGATTATCGGAACATCTTCAGCGGATACACGACGTGTTCCATGTAGCATCGCTGAAGAAATATCGTAGGAGTGAGAGGGCTTTCTGGCACATTCCACTCGAAGAAATTGATTTACAGCCAGACATCTCATATGAGGAGAGGTCGGTGGCTATCCTAGACCGTAGCGAGCGGAACTTATGATCCAAGGTTATTCCACTAGTTAGAGTACAGTGGGGTCATCACAACATTGATGAGTCTACCTGGGAGCGGGAGGAGGATATGCGGGAGCAATATCAAGAGCTTTTTATCACAGGTATGACCTAATTTCGGGGACGAAATTCCTGTATAAGGGGGGGAGTATGTAACACCCCGCATTTTTCATGCATTAAATATTTAATTAATTCGGGAATTGAAAATTACTTGTGAGTCGTAATTTAAATGAATTAATTAGGGATATTTTATTTAAATATTAATCGAGGAGTAAATGGTTAATATTTACGGGAAGCTATTTACTAAATGAATAGAAATAATTTATTTAAGTCATTTCGAGTATTAATGACAGGGTATGCACTTATCTCAACCGGGAGTCGGTATAGACTAAAGGCATTTTTCATGCATTAAATATTTAATCAATTCGGGAATTAAAAATTACTTGTGAGTCGTAATTTAATTGAATTAATTAGGGAAATTTTATTTAAATATTAATCGAGGAGTAAATAGTTAATATTTATGGGAAGCTATTTACTAAATGAATATAAATTATTTATTTAAGTCATTTCGAGTATTAATGACAGGGTATGCACTTATCTCAACCGGGAGTTGGTATAGACTAAAGGGGTGAGGGGATAAATATTTTTATAAATTAATTCGGATGCCAATTCTGAGTGTACGGTTGAGTTCGGATGAGCCGAGATAGTCGGAAAAATGTACCCGGGGATAGTAAACGGGTCACGGGGCATTTTTAGACATAGTCGGGCCCACACGGGGCCTTTTGGGTCACTTGGGCTTGGCCCATTAGGCAAAAAATGGGATTTGGTAAATTAAGGAATTAGGAAGAATAATAAAACGGCTGATAGAGTTGTAGAAAGGCTAAGTGTATTAAGGAACCCTAATAGCAGTTAAGGGCAGCTTTGGGATCACTAGAGAGCCAACAAGGATCGTCTTCAACCTTGGAAATTCATCTCTGAATCAGACACTACGAAACCTAAGGCAAGTGGATAACTTGCAATAGTATTGAATCTGTTTTGTAATTCATATTCATGTGATGTGTTAGATCAAAATTCATTTTGGGTGTTCATGGCATAAACATGAGGTTTTGAAAATAATAATCTGATTTATGAATTTGAATGAGGATTCTTGTAGAAATCTGATATTATAAATTGATACATATCTAGTAGGATGATATCTGGATAATTAGAAATGAATTTGGTGAAGGAATTTGGGATGTAAATGGGTAAGGAATTAAAGATGAATATTTCCCGAAATTCAGAAATAGTAGTTAATGGACGAATTAATGATGTTGGTGGACATTCTGGAGGTCCGTAATAAGGTTTCTAACATGTATTAATGTTAAGAGGGCTTAAGGTTGCGGGTAGAAAAAAAACTAGGGTTTGGGAAAAATCGTCCAAGGCTGAATCTGTCTTCGCAAAGAAGATGAAGACCTGCTCGATCGATCGATCGAAGGTTTGGGGTCGATCGATCGACGGTCGGCAGATTTTGGCAATTCGCCCAGTTTTAATTTATATAAAGAAAATTTAATTTAATCTTTTTCCATGAATTAATTTGGTGAGAAATTTATACATGGGTTTTAAATCTAATTAATGGTGAATAAAATTAATTAGAATTTGGAGACGACTTAGTGTGACATCAAAATCTTTATTCGTCAGGTTTTGGAGAAATTTGGTGATACACCAGGGGTAAATTTTTGGAAGAGTTCGAAAGGATTAAAAATAGTTGGGAAACAAGTGCGGGGATAATGGTTGACGAATACCGAGAGATAAACCTTATTTACGTCAAGGCTAAATAATTTTAGAGTCGGGGATTTAGACTCGGGTGAGGTTGTTTAGGACTACGAGAGTAAGTCAAATTTTATGGTGGGGGCGACACCAAAGGGACTTAATTAATTAATGTGTGAATTAATTAATGATTAGAGTTGGACCATAAACTCTTAATAGTCTAACTAGGCTTATGTTACGGATTGTGTACATGGTGTAGCCGGGACATTTTATATTTATATATATGTACAGGATGTGACAGTATATATATATAGTGTGTGTGCATTAATATCACTGATTGAATATTATTAGTATATACTCTAGTGCTATAGGGGGAGGTTGCGCGTAGTGGAAGAATCCCCTAGCTTGAGGAGTAGGGCGAGTATAATTCCAGGTCATAGTGTCCATTATATGGGTGGGTGGCATCTCACTTTCAGGAAAGGAATATGACCGCCTCCAATTCGTATGTTAAACTAAGTTAGTGAGCGAATCTAACTTGGATAACTAGGTTACGTGAATACACCTAGTGGGATAGCACTTGGGAAAATTTATATTTTGTGAGTATTCGAGAGTTTGTATTAAATGTTCTTTCAGTGTGTTTGTGAATACTGTAATATGATTAAATATATAATTAGGTAAATAATTATATATGGGATAATTAATACATAGTGAAAAATGTATTATGTGTATAACAGGTGTGAATGTTATATGAAATTAAAAGGAGCAATGATTCAATTAAGTTTGACGTTTATAATAACTTAAAAATCATGAATTAAGGCATACTCGGTTAGAGTAGGTAACATTCAAGGGTTAAAATAAGCATTTGGGTCAGGAGCGTGGGACCTAGTAAATGAAATGGAAGCGTTAGTAGTGAACATTAGAGGAGGGGTGAGGAAGTCCTCAAGAGAGTGCGACACTAACTAAAATATGAAGAGCATGCATATTTATATATTACTGCAAGTGAATCATTTGCTAAATATTTTCAAATGTTTTTGGGTACTAACCCTTGCTATAAAATTTTTAAAAACCTTTTAGGTGTCCAATTACAAGGGCGCCAAGCTTAACTCTATTCCAGGTATCCTTTGCTGCAGCACATGTGGATGTTGCGGGGTTTTAATAGACGCCTCCTTCTTCCATTCTTGTAGAGACTCTTTAGTAGTTATCTGAGCTTGTCGCTCACAGTTCATTTTTTAGTAGTAGACTTGTTGTGATGTTTTTCTGATATTTACTTCTATTGGATATTTGGACCGATGGATTATTCGGTTAGGTGTTTTATTTGTGGTTGGTTATTTCAATTAACTGTGATTGTGTATTGTTGTATGTTCAGCATGAGTTTTAATTTAATTAATTGAAAGATAAAAATTGGCACCAGTCTACTCTTCTCACTTAGGTGGTTAGTAATTTAAAAAGAAGACAGTGATGCTAAGAATGGACCAACTGAGAAACCTTTTCTAACTTGATTTAGGACTGATCACCCGGGATTAATTAGGCGGGGTGTCACACATCCCTCCTTTGTTATGGAAGGTTGCATGTCATTCCGTATTTTGAGAGAGCTATACAGGTAAGTAGTTATTTTCTTTAAGATTAGTAGCTCTGTTTACTTGTCCTTAGGGGCACTCCCCTTGGGTCACATCACGTACTAATTGTAAATTTGACTCGCATGATAATAAGTGCAACGTTAAATACTATTAAAATTGGATTAGAAACATTATATAGCATGTTTCATTGCACTACATAATTTACGTGCGAAATGGATCAGGTCAATCCTTTAATAACCTTCAAATCTAGGTCGGGGTGTTACATTTAAGTTTAAATTAATATCTCAATGATAATAAAATCTAAACAAACACTAAGCGTATGATAAATCCAACATAACAATAAGTAGCTCAAATCGGCATGAAATAAATAAATCCCGGACTTATGCCCATGCAAAAATCCTAAATAAAATAAATAAACTGAAGCGGAGTAACATGTAAACTAGAATATATAAATATGGGAAGTCTGAAGAGCAAAAGGAGACACAAAGGTTGATCTGTCAACAATCCTACTATCCCTGTTTAAGAGCACATGGGGAAGAAAATATTTAAATTTGGTTATCGAAGTGTGATATTACCCATATCCAAACAAGTCCAAAAATGGTACATGACAACTGAGACAATTTAATATCAATGAAAAACTTTTTACATTCATATTATCAATGCCCAAAGTATCCCAGTCTCATATATCTCGTGAAGGTGACATGAACCTATATTATGCACGCAAAGTTTGGGTCTATAAATTACTATCTACGTCCCTAGACAAATTAATCAATCTTATTTAATTCAGGTAATTATATATACGTCCTTTCATATATGTGATACTCAAAGGCATCTACCAGTGGTCTCTCATTTGTGATCTATCGGTAAGTCTAAAGGAAATCTTTATCCAATCAAACGTCACAAAACACACATAGGTGGGGCTGTCCCTATGTAGCACACCAGTTCATGGTCCATACCCAATGATGACAAAGGATCCCAGCATATAAAGCTACCTCTCGTAGATGGCGTTACTACGCCGTACCTATAAAAATGACCTACACAACATCTAGCCCACCTGTGCGGACGTGTGCTACGATCTCAAACTCGCAAAACCCTAAACTGATAGGACACTCCATAAACATTGGAATGTCCACAATAATAAATATAAATACTTATTATTCACATAAAATATGTGTAGTTAATTACTCTATAATTACTTAAGGTGTCCCACATGATAAATATTCACCCATTAATAATTTACCATTCAGTTAATTATTAATTCCTTCTTACTTAAAAGATAATCTAACCATCTAGTTAAATATAACTTCCCAATTAATATATGTACGACATTAGAATTTTTAATAAAATCATCTTTTCCCCAAACACCATCTCACCAACTCGTATGTATTTATAAAAATACCCTAGATCCATCCCCAGTCCCAACTCAACCTACCCTAGAGGCCGAATCGATTTGCCTCCTAGGCAGAATCGATTCGCCCAACCAAATCATCCCACCTTGGTGGCCAAATTGATTTGAACCTGGGTGAAAGCCCGAATCTACTACATTTTTCTATTATGGGATTTCTTTATTTCTTCCCAATATCCATTCTAATTGCTAAGTCCTTTTCATAATCTTATGAATGGGTATCTACTACTTAGATACTCATCTTAAAAGAATTAATTTCATATATTATCATCAAATTCTTTTCCGAAATCCCAGAATTTTTATGAATGGGTCAAGACCCTTATCCCATATAATATGGGTTCAAAGTCATAAATGTACAGATCTTTGACATATATTAAAAACCTCTACATGTGATTCTGATCTTCCAAATTTATCCCAAGAAAATCCTAAGGCATCTATGATCCAATTCAAGATTTTGATTATCCTAGATTTCTGGGTTAACCAACTATATTCCAATTAGTCCTCTACATGCATAAGATCGATCCCTACCATTTAATCACCAAATTATAGTCTAACACCCAGATATCACATGGGGATTACTACGATGAATCAATAAGCAAATTTAATGTTAAATTAAGTAAGTAAATTCTTACCTAGATATACGGTTGATGAATATTCCTTTGAATCTCGTCTTTCTTCTCCTTTATGGCCTCTGTTCCCTTCTCTTTTGAGGTGGGGTTGCTAGGGTTATTGTGACAACCCGCTCAATAAAATAAGGGGTGGCCAGCCCGATACTCAAAAAGAAACAGGAATCATGGATGGAATCATTCTCAGCATCACAACAACATAGTAAGTATACGGGATAACCACTCCATAATTTAGAAAAACGGGTTGCCAAAAATTTTGGTTTTATAAGTTAAAGAAAGAATTTAAACAACCGAATTTAGAAAGAAAGTGGAAACCAAAAAGAACTTATATTACACAACAACAAATATACAATAAGGGGGCTGAATATGTTGTCGGTCAACAGTCACTAGAATGTAATACAACAGTTTAATGTAAATTACATAATCAATTACATTAGACAATTAAAAAAGCTTGGGCCACACGCCCGAGTAATTGACACGATCGTAACTAGAATACAAAAATAAAGGTGTCTACAAAAAAATATCCCGTAATATTCGCAAAGTATCACGGCTCCCCAAAATACCGGAATAGGAAAGTCAGTATGGGTGTCCTTGAGGCAGAGCACCTGAGCGGATATAGGATTCATGCACAACAAGAAATATGAACGGGTCAGGGCCCGATTTTATATGATCACCAAATGAATAAAGAGTATAACAGTTATGAACACTAAATTATTATTGATAGTAATAATAATCTACCTACAGAATTCAATGCATAAACTAAAACAAATTAAATGATAATGAGTTTAAATTCAAGTATGAAAGAGTATAAGAATAATTTACATTCATTGAAAGCCTTCATTCCTTTTTACACTTTTCCATTTCATCGTTCCGTTCCTTATCAGGAAACATAATCACAGTTTTATGCTCTTTATGGCATTTATAATCCATCAAGTCCCACTTTTCCATTTTCCCACTATGCGCGCCCCTAAATGACCATCATCTTCCAGGGCCTATCAACCATGGCAACCTGGACACCTACAACACAAGACATCGGGAAGCGGCCATATGCATGCGGGAGAGTCATAACCACACCCGAAATTACCTCACCATCGCAGAAAACACACCATAAGCGCTCATATGGCCTAGGACTATATCCACCCTGCATTCATTAGCCAGGGGGCTTCACCTCACGTGCGGACTTCCCTTATGATGGAATTTAGAGAGTTGTGTTTAAGAAAATTATTATTTACCATATTCATAATTAAGTGAAGTATCATTTACCATATTCACTTTCATTTTTGTTTCCATTTTAATGAATACATCATATTATATCCGGAGCCAAACGTATTTCATGGCATCATTATAACCTCAATGAAAAGCTAAACTCTCAAATTATTATTCAAACATTTTATGGTGTCACTATAGATCACCAAGACTAATATCTCCCAATAATGTGAACAATACTCCTCAATTATTTATTTCTACATTCCAAAATATTAGGTTAACTAATGAAGGAAAGAAATACCTAATCAACAATTTGATAATCCCCAAAATAAGTCCTAACCTTCCCCTTTAATTCTAAGAAAGTTGCCTACCCCATGTAAGACTCTAGGACATTAAATTTGCTTCATACAAGAAGGTTCCTAAGTCCTAAGTCTAAAAGAAAAGGATAAAAATTTGAGTTAGAAAAATAACTCAAAATAGTTTTATTTCAAATCGATTCGCCCTAGGTCCGAATCGATTCGCCCCAGGCAGCGAATCTATTCACTCAGAAGCGAATCGATTCGGATGACAAATCCGACATTCTTCTTCAGCTGAATCGATTTGGCCTTAACCCGAATTGATTCGGGTTTGCAGACTTGTAGGACGACCCCTTAGCGAATCGATTTGCCCTAGGGCCGAATCGATTAGCCCATGCGGTTTTGACAAGAATGGGTAACGGGTTATGAACCCTATTTTTTCCCCCAAACTCATTCTACTCCATTTTTACACACATCCAACAACATTAATCTACCCCAAATCATTCTACATGATTTTCAACTACCATAATCCACAATTTCATCAACATAAACCATGATTAGGGTTCAAACCCCATAAAATCCATATTTGTTCCATTAATGATAATACACAACTATCGCACAATTTACTCATCTTCAACCATATATTAGCAAGTATAAAACTTTCCTTGAGGTTATGGTAGCAACAATCTCCACCAATCTCTTCTTTCTCCTCTCTTTTCTCCACAATTTCTCTTCCTCTCTCTTTCTCTCTAGGTTAGTAAATACACTTAAGAGAAATAAATGAAATGCAAGACTTAAATCGGGGCTTTCTCCTTAATTCCCAACTTAATTGGTTAATACCACATTAAAATGACTCCCAACTACACAATTAAGCTATAACCAGTCAAAAGTACCCGAAACATAAAAATACAATATGGCACATATTTCGATTATCTCGCACATTTTGGGACTAACTACGCCCTCTAAATTGGCATCCGACAATTTTATAAATCATTTCAAGTTCCGGTTTCATTTAAACCATAAGTATCATTTAAAGCATGTGACACTAAGAAACGCAACTTGATGATATTTACATATACATACAGTAAATATGCAACAATCTAGTAAATATTAACTTTTAACTCATTCAATTAATAATTAAACCATTTATCAACATTTTATATAATTACTTCACATAGTAAATTATTATAAAATAAGTTCTCAAAAGATAGGGTTGTTACATACTCTCCCCCCCCCCCCTTTATGAGGGAATTTGTCCCTCAAAATTCAGGCGTACCTTGTATAAAGAGATGCGAATATTTTTCCCGCATATCGTCCTCACGTTCCCATGTTGATTCCTTGGAGTCGTGATGATACCATTGAACTCGTACCAAGGGCACCACTTGTGATCTCAATCTATGCTCCCCGTGCTCTAAGATTGCAATCGGTTGTTCCTCATACGAAATATCAGGTTGTAAATTGATATCTCTAAAGGTATATGCCAAAGGGCTCCTTCACACCTCTTATACTTCTTCAAAGAGGAAACATGAAACACATCATGAAGTTGTTGTAAGTGTTCCGGTAAGGCAAGTTGATACGCCATTGGACCTACCTTGGCAATGACGGGAAAAGGTCCCCCGTAGTGTGGTGCAAGCTTTCCTTTTTTCCCAAAGTGCTTAATACCCTTCATTGGAGATACTCGCACCAAGACTTGATCTCTAATTTCCAACTCCATACGCCTTCTATTCGCATCGGCGTAACTCTTTTAATGATCTTGAGCTATTCGAATGCGATTTTGGATGAGTTCAATCTTGGAAGAAGTATCCTGGATCATCTTAGGTCCAAGAAACTTATTATCTCCCACCTCCAACCAACAAGTGGGCGATCTACAAGGCCGTCCATAAAGTGCTTCATAGGGCGCCATACCAATAGTAAATTGGTATGAATTATTATAAGCAAATTCGACCAAAGGGAGATATTGTTCCCAACTACCCTTGAAATCAAGCATACACATTCGGAGCATATCCTCCAACATTTGGTTGACTCTTTCGGTCTGCCCATCTGTTTTACGATGATAAGAAGTACTCAATTTCAATTCGGTTCCCATAGCTTCTTGGAAACTTAGCCAAAAGTGGGAAACAAATTTCTTGTCTTTGTCGGAGACTATATTTATTGGCACCCTATGGAGTCTAACAACCTCTGCAATAAATAGACGAGTGTAACAAGAAGTATTGTAATCGGTGCGTACCAGTAGGAAGTGTGCCGACTTAGTCAAACGATCAACGATAACAAAAATAGAGTCGTGACTATTTTGCGACGTTGGCAAGCCCATGATGAAATCCATCGATATACTCTCCCACTCCCATACCAGAATTTCCAAGGGTTGTAACAATCCCGTCGGTCGCTGATGATCTATCCTGACCAATTGACAAGTAGCACATTGAGACACAAACTCAGAAATATCCCGTTTCATTCCCGCCCACCAATACTGACGACGAATGTCTTGGTACATCTTGTCCCCACCAGGATGCACTGAAAATTTAGACCCATGAGATTCTGTCATCACGGCCTATCTTAAATCCTCTTTGTCTGGGACAATGAGTCTCTCGTGGAAACATAATCCACCCTCCCAGCTAATTGAGTAGGATTCCACTCCCTCGATCAATAATTAGCGTATACGGTCCTGACAACCTTTATCCATGCCTTGGCCTTCTACAACCCTTGCCAAAATAGTAGGCGTAACGATCAATACTGGCATAAATGCCCTAGCAACCGCGTCCTCCTGACTAAGCTCCTTCCATTTGGATTTCCATACTGCCACTAACTGCCCATCGGGCTTTCTGCTCAAAGCATCCACCACCACATTCGCCTTGATCGGGTGATAGTGGATGTCGAATTGATAGTCTTTCATAAACTCTATCCATCGGCATTGTCGCATATTTAAATCTTCATGTGAAAATAAATATTACAACGATTTGTGGTCTGTGAAAAGACTAAATTTCTCCCCTAGGAGATAATGCCTCCAAATCTTCAAGGCTAAGACTATTGCGGCAAGTTCCAAATCATGCATCGGATAATTCTTATCATGGGGCTTTATCTTGCGAGAAGTATAAGAAATATCCCGTCGCTCTTGTTGAAGTACACCTCTCAATCCTTGTAGAGATGCATCGGTGAAGACTAAATATTCCAACCCTGGCCTTGGTAATGCAAGAAGTGGAGCAGAAGTCAACCTATCCTTGAGCTCATCAAAAGCCGACTGACAAGAATTATCCCAAACAAATCTCACCCATTTCCGGGTTAAATTTATCAAAGGGCTAGCAATTTTAGAGAAGCCATTGATAAACCGACGATAATAACCCGCCAAACCCAGAAAACTACGAATCTCGATAGGTGTCCTGGGCTGACCCCATTCCTTCACCGCAACCACCTTACTTGGGTCCACCGAAATACCCTGGGCTATCACAATTTGACCCAGAAACTGTACTTCCTGCAACCAAAAACCATACTTCTCGAACTTGGCGTACAATTGGTGATCCATCAATCTTTGCACGACCAATCACAAATGAGTAGCATGATCGGTTTCTGTTCGAGAATAAACTAGGATGTCAACAATGAATACGATAACAAACTGGTCCGGGAAGTCCCGAAACACCCTATTCATGAGGTCCATAAACACAGCAGGAGCATTGGTTAGTTCGAAAGGCATAACCAAAAATACATAGGACCCATATCTTGTTAAGAAAGCGGTTTTGGACTATCTGCAACTGGTGATACCCCGTCCTCAAATATATTTTAGAGAAGTACGACGCTCCCCTAAGTTGATCAGACAAATCATCAATCCGAGACAACGGTATTTGTTTCGGATGGTGACTTTATTCAATTCTCTATAGTCAACACATAATCGGAGAGAACCATCTCTTTTTTTCACAAACAACACCAGAGCGCCCCACGGTGACGTACTACACCTAATGAAACCTTGCTCTAGCAAGTAGAGCTGGAAATTTTAGACCCAATGACCCGTTTATGGTAATAACCTGAAATGACCCGAACATGATCCGATTAGCTTGTGTAGATGTAAGAGTACCCAAAATTTATACTAAAATAAAAATCAACGCGACTCGAAAATGACACGACTAACCCGAATTGCCACCCCTACTAGCAAGTTCTGAATCTGATCCCTTAACTCCCTCATCTCAACAGGAGCCATACGATACGGAGCTCTCGTAATTGGTCTCGTTCCCGGTGCTAAATCGATTACAAACTCAATCTCTCGACTCGGAGGCAAACCCGGTATTTCCCGAAAAACATCTTTGAATTCTCTAACAACCGGAATAGAATCTAAGGAAACAACTACTTCTTGAGAAGTCTCCTCTGCGATACAATACAAGCGCTAGTACCTCCTTCTGAACGAGGCATAACCACTAAAAACATTTCTTGCCTCGGAATGGCAAAAACTATACTCTTCCCATAGCAATTAACTATCACACGATACTTCACTAGCCAATCCATACCCAAAATCACATCATACCCGACCATATCCAGACAAGTAAATCGGCCTCAAATCACAAATTACCAAGATTTATTCCTATTGGTTTACAAACAAAGAAAATAAGTGAACCATCACCCGTAGAAGACTCAACACTAGTGAAGGTACTCTCTGCAGATTTAATCAACTCTGTAGACTGAGCAAAGCTTCTAGAAATAAACGAGTGTATCGCACCCGTATCAAACAAAATACAACCCATGTGCCCCTGAATGAGAAACTTACCCTCAATAGCTGGCGGTGCGGGCAGAGCCGGAGGAAGCATAATATCCTGAATATGATAGACACGCCCATGCTGTAGATGTCCCTGCGATGGAGGGACAACCGAATTAGGTACCTGTGGAGGTAACTGAGCCTGTGGATGTTGTGGGATCCTAGGAAGCTGTCCCCTAATCAAGTGAGGACACAACCTCTTGAAATGGCCCAGCTCTCCACACTGAAAACATCGATTCATCATATTATCTTGGTTTGGGCCCCGATTATTTCGAGTCTACCCGAAGCCTTGGCCCGGATCGCCTCTACCTCCATTTCCACCTCTAACTGAAAGTTGCTATTGCGGGGTACCTTGACCCTGACTAACATTACTTCCACCCACATTAAACCCACCAAAATGTTATCTCTTTGACACGTCCCCCTGCTGGGGATCCCTTTCTTTTTGCTTATTTCCCGAAGATTCGGACGAAGGAAATATTCCTTCCCCAGTCCCATTGCCTCCAGGTTTTCCCGCTTGACCCATCACTGTAGCCTTCTTGCTACTCTGGACATATAATCTATGCTCTTGGCAATGAAGAAATGCCGCATTCATGACATCCCCAAAATTTTACAAAGATGGATTACCCAACAAATGTTGTCGTATCCTCTAATTTAGAGCTACCATGAACTTTGATATTTTCCTCTCTTCCGGAGTCACCTCATCCGGTACAAAACTTTCTAACCGAGTGAACTCCTCTTCATACTCCGATACTAACCGTTCCCCTTGCACCACATCCTGAAGTTCTCTTCCCACCTCCCTCTGAACCGCGGGAGGGAAATACTTTCGATCAAACAGAACCCAGAAATCATTGATAGTCATAATATCCCTCTGCTGTGGCGTATTCATAGACTCCCACCAATTTAACACAAATCCGATGAGCTTGAAAGTAGCAAGGACTTGTTTCCTCTCCTCACTACACTCTATCATACGTAGATGGCGCTGCATATCCTTCTTCCACTGGTTAGCTCTAATAGCATCAGAGCCTCCATAAAATTCCGGGGGATGGCCCTTTAAAAAGGCCTCCCTAAATCTCTCCCACGGAGAAGGTCCCGTAGGAGCTTGTGCATCTTGCGCTCGTTATTGTTGAGCTTGTGGAAATTGTTGAACCACGACGGTCATAGCAGCATTAACCGCTTGGGCAACAATATTTGCTACATCTGTAACATTTATAGTTACTTGTGGAGGTGGTGGAGGACCAACATCCTCTTTTACGACTCTATTCCTTCTAGCGGGGCAGCTTCTCTTAGGCGACATCTGAAATAAAGAAGCAATAGAGTTAGAATACTACATAAAACAACCTATTTTGCAGAATATCGCATACATAGGTAACAAAACAGTCCTAACATTAAGCTCTATATCAAAGAACGCTATGGTAGAACGTGACAAGTCTGCATAGATCCTAAAAACTCTAGAACCTGATGCTCTGATACCATCTGTGACAACCCGCTCATCAAAATAAGGGGTGGCTAGCCCGATACTCAAATATAAATAAGAATCATGGATGGAATCATTCTCATCATCATAACAACATAGTAAGTATACAGGATAACCACGCCATAATTCAGAAAAATGGGTTGCCAAAAATTTTGGTTTTATAAGTTAAAGAAAGAATTTAAACAACCCAATTTAGAAAGAAAGTGGAAACCCAAAAGAACTTATATTACATAACAATAAATATACAATAAGGGGACCGAATATGCTGTTGGTCAACAGTCACTACAACGTAATACAACAGTTTAATGTAAATTACATAATGCATTACATTAGACAATTACAAAAGCTTGGGCCACACGCCCGAGTAATTGACCCGATCGTAACTAGAATACAAAAATGAAGGCATCTACAATAAAATATCCTGTAATATTCGCAAAGTATCACGGCTCCCCAAAATACCAAAATAGGAAAGTCAGTACAGACGTCCTTGTGGCGGAGTACCTGAGCGGATACAAGATTCATGCACAATAAGAAATATGAACGGGTCACGGCCCGATGTTATATGATCACCAAATGAATAAAGGGTATGACAGTTATGAACAGTAAATCATGATTGATAGTAATAAGAATCTACCTACACAATTGAATGCATAAACTAAAACAAATTAAATGATCATGAGTTTAAATTCAAGTATGCAAGAGTATAAGAATAATTTACATTCATTAAAAGCCTTCATTCCTTTTTACACTTTTCCATTTCATCATTTTGTTCCTTATCAGGAAACGTAATCATAGTTTTATGATCTTTATGGCATTTATAATCCATCAAGTCCCACTTGATTAATAATAGTTACGTTCATATACATATAAGGATTATAAGACCGCCCGTCCGGATTTCCCCACTGTGCGCACCCCTAGATGGCCATCATCTTCCAGGGCCTATCAACCAAGACAACCTGGGCACCTACAACGCAAGACGTCGGGAAGCGGACATATGCCGGTGGGAGAGTTATAACCACACCCGAAATTACCTCACCATCGTAGAAAACATACCATAAGCGCTCATATGTCCTAGGACTATATCCACCCTGCATTCATTAGCCAGGGGGCTGCACCTCACGCGCGAACTTCCCTTATGATGGCAATTATAGAGGTGTGTTTATGTAAATTATCATTTACCATATTCCTAATTAAGTAAAGTATCATTTACCATATTCACTTTCATTTTCATTTCCATTTTAATGAATACATTATATTATATCCGGAGCCAAACGTATTTCATGTCATCATTATAATCTCAATGAATATATAAACTCTCAAATTATTATTGAAACATTTTATGGTGTCACTATAGATCACCAAGACTAATATCTCCCAATAATGTGACCAATAATCCTCAATTATTTATTTCTAAATTCCAAAATATTAGGTTAACTAATGAAGGAAAGAAATACCTAATCATCAATCTGATAATCCCCGAAATAAGTCCTAACCATCCCCTTTAATTCTAAGAAAGTTTCCTACCCCGTGTAAGACTCTAGGACACTAAATTTACTTCATACAAGAAGGTTCCGAAGTCCTAAGTCTAAAAGAAAAGGATAAAAATTTGAGTTAGAAAAATAACTCAAAATAGCTTGATTTCGAATCGATTCTCCCTAGGTCCGAATCGATTCGCCCCAGATAGCGAATCTATACGCCTAGAAGAGAATCGATTCGGATGGCAAATCCTACATTCCGCTTCAGCCGAATCGATTCGGCCTTAACCCGAATCAATTCGGGTTTGCAGACCTATAGGATGACCCCTTAGCGAATCGATTCGCCCTAGGGCCGAATCGATTCGCCCCTACGATTTTGCTATGAATGGGTTATGGGTTATGATCCCTACTTTTTCCCCCAAACTCATTTCTACTCTATTTTTACACACATCCAACAACATTAATCTACCCTAAATCATTCTACATGATTTTTAACTACCATAATCCACAATTTCATCAACATAAACCATGATTAGGGTTCAAACCCCATAAAATCCATATTTGTTCCATTAATGCTAATACACAACTATCACAAAATTTACTCATCTTAAACCATATATTGGCAAGTAGAAAACTTTCCTCGAGGTTGAAATCTCAGATTTCTTTGTGGTAGCGACAATCTCTAATCTCTTCTTTCTCCTCCATTTTCTCCATAATTTCTCTTCCTCTCTCTTTCTCTCTAGGTTAGTAAATACACTTAAGAGAAATAAATGAAATGCAAGACTTAAATCGTGGCTTTCTCCTTAATTCCCAACTTAATTGGTTAATACCACGTTAAAATGACTCCCAACTACACAATTAAGCTATAATCAGTCAAAAGAGCCCGAAACATAAAAATACAATATGACACTTATTTCGATTATCTCGCCTATTTCGAGACTAACTACGCCCTCTAAATTGGCATCCGACAATTTTATAAATCATTTCAAGTTACAGTTTCATTTAAACCATAAGTGTCATTTAAAACATGTGACACTAAGAAACGCAACATGATGACATTTACATATACATACAGTAAATATGCAACAATCTAGTAAATATTAACTTTTAACTCATTCAATTAATATTTAAACCATTTCTCAACATTTTATATAATTACTTCACACAGTAAATTAATATAAAATAAGTTCTCAAAAGAGAGGGTTGTTACAGTTATGTATTTGATTGAGTGCGGGGTGTGTTAATCTTTCCCTTAATCTTATATTACTCTCGAATCTTGAGTTGGGCTTATTTCCCTAATTTTAAACCCCCAATGGGACTGAACTCAAAATTATACTAGTCTGAAAGTCTCCCAACTTATGTACCTATATCCCAGGACCATTTCTAAAGGTATAAAACATCTAGATGAGCCCATATAGGTTCCCGAAATGCGTCCCAGTTATTTTTATTCCACAATTATATGTATAATCGAGTCACACATCATACATTAATTATCTACTACACATGAAAGTATTTTCCATTGTAATTATTCACCTAAAAATAAATCTCACATGATTATGATATAACTATAAATTACTCATTCGCAATTAATAAATTAAGTTCACTGGTTTAATTAAATTTCCACGACTCTTATTTTATTAAAAAAAATGGTTTTATTTATTCTAGAAAAATATGGTGAATTACATTCTTTCTCACTTTGTTAAACCACATGACCAGGTCAGGGAGACACTACAAAGATCTAATTCCCCATGAAACCAAAACATGCAAAAGAAAGGGAGTTATCAAAGAATTTTCCATTCTAGAAATGACCACTAAAGAGAGCAAAGTCCTTTATTAGCTCAAGACAACCTAAGCGAATATCACCCTATGGGTATTTTTTATCCTCTTAGTTGCACCAGAATGACTTTATAAAGCTCCTCACAGGACCCACAGTCCCTCCTTCCACTACTCACGATGATGCTACAAATATGGTTAGATCACTGACCTCTTCGAGACTCCTCTCCTTTTCCGAAGAAGAGATGCCAAAGTTCGTCTCTAATCACAGTTATGCTCTCAACATATCCATTGCAGAATTGGGTAAGATAGTCCCACTAGTACTTGTCAATAATTTATATTCTATAAATGTTTTTTCGCTCAAAGCCTTCAACTATTTGGGACTAAAAGTCAGTGATTTCACTCCTATATATTCCTCTAAGCATGCTTATGACAATACCCACTGAGAAGTAATGGAGCATAAAATTAACATTAGGGGATGACCCTATCTATCTTTATCATCGATTTTCAAGTCATCGACATACCTGCATGTTTAAATCTTCTCATCATCCATCTATATCTCCACAAAATCTAAGGAGTATCTTCTTCCCTTCATTAAAAATTTAAATTCGTCATTAAAGATCATGTTATCACCATTTTGGGGGACAATAACAGTATAGACAATGTCAGCACTATTAATCCAATATTAAAAATCTAGCATGGGACAAATGACATGCTCTTCTCTGGTTTTATAATTAACTTACTTCCCCTTCCAACAGGGGATAACTTCAAAGACCGAGTATGTCCGGAACATATCCCTTATGGCAATGTCAATGTGATTTAGATGTTCAAGAGAGTAGACTTCATTACTACAATGGGCTAGGTAAATGCCAATAAGGAATTTTTTAGCTCATAGTCCTGAAGGAGGTTTCCCCCATGTGGCCTGGGTAAAAAACCTTCATCGGATGAATTCATGCACTGCATCTATCGAGGCCGAAAAGAAGATTGGAAGATTAAACGACTATTTTAGGAGGCTCTTTAAACAAAAGATTTATCAGGGAAGGTAAAGACTTCCCATTTCGTGAATTCCTTAAACCATGGTATTACCTCATTGACAAGAAGATGAAATTGGGGCTGAAAATCTTCTTTTAAGGCAGTAACACTTGCACTGAAGACTAAAATCATAAAGTGCAACCCTTACCATGAAATCCGTGGAAAGTACCAAGGACTCTGAGGAAAGTGATTTCGACGATTTATTTGACTTACAAATGCTGGGGCTTAGTTTATGTATTATTCGCTCAGATGTGGCGTCATCGAACCCCATCCACTCAAATCAAATTTGCTGACATGCCTCTCCTCAAATAGAATGTCATACCAGTCTAACCTGATTAGATTTAAACCTACCCTATTATTTACCCTATTCAAGACTCTTCACCTATTGTCATCTTTTCTTTTCCTGATAACAATGTAACTAAGAACTCATTCGACAAAGTTCTCAATGCTCTTTTTTTAAATGAAATAAAGGAGGATTTGAGTATCTTGACGTGCCTTACATTAATTTCCTCGATTCTACTCAAAGCTTTGATGATGATGATTTTGCAAGAATAATTCTTAACTAACACTATAAAAAAAAGAACTTTTTAAAACTGGACTTTTTGAGACGGCTAAAATTTGAGACTCTAAAACCCATCTTTTGAGACGAGATCCGTCTCAAAAGGTAAAAGTAAAGGGATGGCATATTGTTGTCCGTCTCAAAATGTAATACTAAAGAGATGTCATATTAGTGAACGTCTCAGAAAGTATACCTTATGAGATTGCTAAACTCAATTTGGATTCCATCCTTAATAACATTTAATCCCCGTTTATTTTTATTAGGCTAAAAAAACAAAAAAGATAGGAAAAGGGAAAACAAAAATGTCTTCATTTTTTTGTCTTTCATTCCTTCACACTCCTTGGCCACTGTCCTCCCCCCGGACTTCTCATTCTCCTCCAACATTTCTCCTCTCCAGAGTCTCTCTCTATTCGCTCAACCTCCATGTTGATTCCAACATGTTCTACTTATCGAGGTTAACTAATTTAAGATCTAAAACTGGTTTTCTTTGTTTATGCATTTATGCTTTGCATTTTTTGAAATAAATTTGTGGTTGGTTTGAATCTTAAAATATGAACAATGGATCCTTTCAATTCAAGATCTAATTAGGTATATTTAGTTTTGATTTTGTTTTGTGTCTTAATGTTTAGATTTGGTTTGTTGATTTGGTTTTAAGGTATTAGGTGAAGTATTTGCTTTAAATCTTACTCAATTGTATTTAATTTCTTACAAATAATCACATTAGGTTTTGCAACAATTGTAAATTATTATTTTTCTCTTATAGGTTGATTTTACATAGTTGACCATGTATCACACATGATAATGGGTTGTTTATATTTTATTTTGAATTCACCTTTGTAAATGATATTGATTCCGTTTGTATTTTGTAATTGTAAAAGAGAAAAAAAATGATATATATTGTAGTATTGGTGAATCATTTTGTTATACGACCATTCATTATATTCTTACTATGCAAATATTATATAAAAGAAGGATAATACACAAATTAGTACTAGAAAATTTCAGATTGAATAATATGTTTAACTAATTTTCGTGAGTTATAGTTAAAACACGTAGAATATGGTATAGTTTGTGCGAAAACCCATTTTTTCATACTTGACTCCATAACTGATCATTTATGGGTATTTGACAGGGATCTACTACTTGCGTGATCGTTTTTCATTCATTTTCAAATATTTCATCTAAGCTTGGACATTTAAGTTGCATCATTCAATTTATACGAATAAGAGGTAATTCTAATTCTTAATTTGTGACCTATATCATTAGTTTTTTTTACCTATGATTTGTAGTGGTGATATGAAGTTGAGGGTGAACCAATTGAGAACCTCGATTGATTTTAGTTGTGATAGGAGGTTGAGGGTGAGCCAATTGAAAAATTGAATCACCAATTGGTTGTTGAGTATGTTTTTATATTAATATAAGATAATATTTGTTTACTACTTTGTGTAAATTTTAGATAGATTATTGATATGTTTGTCGATAATTGATTATCTAATTCAACGGGGCGGTTATTTACGGCGACTAGGCCTGTCAACGGGTCGGAGACGGGTCGGGATCAGTGAAATTGTCTCCGATCCATTTAGATTTTTAACGGATCGGGTCTACCCGACGGGTCCAATTTAGGTGGATCCAGACCCGGACCCATTAAAGACCCGAGGCCCGATCCGAATACCCGATCCGAAAGATTGAATCTCAGTTTTTAAATTTTTATTTTTTCATGTAAAAAATCAGGGCCAACATCATTTTATTTCACACTTAACATCATGAACATCAACATTTTATCCCAATTTATGTGGTTACTCATACTATCCCACACTTATAAAATCAGCAACAACTTTTATCCTAGTTTATGTGTTTCCTCATTTTTTTGTTTGATTGAAGTTGAAGTAAAATTTGAACATTTAAAATTTATGGACAAACATTTTTAACATATAAAATTCATCCAAAATTCTGTAACAGTTATCCTACATTTAGAAGTCCAAAATTCAGCAACAAATATCCCACACATAACATCCAAAATTCAGCAATTTATGTCCCAAATAAATATCTAAATTTAAAGAAAATAAAAATACAACATTTTGAGTCCAAATAACTAAAAAAAAATACAACATTTTGCACCAAATTTAAGTAAAATTCAGCAACTTCTTCACCATCTTTTTGACTCGCAAATAGCTCCACACTTTCCGGTGCCTCCTCATTTGTTGTATCTCCACCACCGGAACTACCTCCAATGGAGGGGTCCGTAGACATTTGAAATTCTGCACACAAAAAAAGGCAAAAAATACAACAAAACATATGTTAAAACGAGTAATGAGTTTCAAAATTATAACAGCAATGAGTAAAAAAAATAATGAGAAAAAATGTGTTAAATAAATTAAAGATCTAAACTGTAAATGAAAATAACTTTAAATGAGTTTCAAAAAAAATCTAAATGAGTAAATGAGTTTCAGAAAAAAATAACAACAGATCTAAGCTGAAAAAAACTCCAAATGAGTTTCCAAAAAAAAATAAAAAAAGTTACATATGTTAACTGTAAATAAATTACAGATCTAAGATACCCTAACATATCTTAGATACCCTAACAATTAGGAACAAAAAATAATAGATCTTAGATACCCTAACAATTATATGTGAACTGTAAATAAAATACAGATCTTAACAAAAAAAAAATAGAGCAGACATGGGGACGAGAGAAAGCAGAAACAGGGAGAGAGAGAGAGAAGAAATGGGGACGAGAGAGTAGAAACGGGGAGAGAGAGAGAAGAAATGGGGACGAGGCACGAGAGAGAGGAGAAATGGGGTATGGGGATTTACCTTGGTTGTCTTGTGACAGAAATGGGGATGAGAAATTGGGGGGGGGGGGGGGGGGGGGCGAGAGCTTGGCAGCCTTGGTTGTGAAGAGAGAGAAGAGAGCTTGGCTTGTGATGAGAGAAACAACTAGGGTAAAAGAAATTAGGTTGTGTTAAGGTTAAAAGAAATGAGGGCAGAGGCTCACTTTTGACCCTTAGATTAGAAAATATCTAAGGGTAATACTAACACAGGCTACTAACACTAAGGGGAAGGGGGTATAAAATATATATTTAATAAATAATAATAAAAATACATTCGGGTCGGGTCTTCGGGTCCGGGTCTTCTATAGGATCCAGACCCTACCCATTTAATAATCGGGTATTTAGGTCTCGGGTAAAAAAAAAATACTCAGACCCTATTAAAAGTGTCGGGATCGGATCGGGTCCGGGTCTAGACCCTACCCATTGACAGGCCTAGCGGGGACCCACCCCACACCATCCCCTAATGGGAGGAAGTTTAGGTAAATAGACGGGTCGAGTCGGGCTTGAAATAAAAATTGTTGGGTTTGGGGGAGGGCAGATTTTGTGTGTAAAAACCCCTAACCAGTCCTGTTGAAGGGTATTATTACAAATATACTAGTATGTTGAGTGAGTTTGGCATAATAATAAATCAGTGCATAATATTAGTTAGAGGACTTCAATTTTTTATTAGTTTAAACATAAAAAGCATGAAATCCATTAAAACACTTGAATCAAATAAGTTAGAAAATGTCAGAAAAAATGTTTTGGGGTGGGTTCGGCGGCCTCGTCGGTTTTTAAACGGATTTGGAGTGGGGGCGAGGTAGCGGGTTTGGGGATCTTCTCTAGTGTTTGGACTCTAACAATCATTGGTAGTTGGACTTTATTATCATTTAGGGTGATTTTGTATTTAATAACACTATTGATGGTACACGAGTCTCCCATCATTTTAGATTGTGCTAAAATTGAAGTTCTTTAATCTATGTTCGCTAGTCAACTTTGTAATGGCTAAGTTTTAACATTTTTAGGTGTCTGACTAGCCAACTTTGCTCTAAAAGGAAGGTAGAGTTTCTTTTTACAATAAAATTGACTTTTTTATACTTATTTTGAGCTATAAGGGGCCTTTTCATATCTAATGGTTCGTCTTCACAGGGTTTGGCCACGTTTGGATTTATTTGTTTATTTTATATAAAGGTGTGTGAACCTCCCATTCTAAAACTTTACTCATTCTTGAATTATATGGCAAGTGTTAGTACACGTCTCCTCTATAAATCTATAAAACACACGCAACATTTGTCATGAGTCCTTCTCTATTAATCTCTATTCTAGCGAGATCATTTGTCGAAGAGTATTAATGTTGTCCTTGTCTATGTTGGGTTCTATTTTAATTCTCACCATTGTCTTTGTTAGCGTACTGAAAATCCCAAACAAACTCAAAATATTGCACTCCACTCAAATGCTACATTGACTAGATATCTTATGGAGTCTTGTAATTTTTTCAATCTTTTGTTAGTACTTTTTTTAGCGATTCCTCTAATGTTCCATATGATGAAATAAATCATTTGTTTGGTTATAGAGATGTAAGCTTACTTCTAGACCTTAAAACCATTGCTTGGCTTGGATAATTGTTATTGGGCTTCTTATTATGCTTCTTTTTTGTTATAACCTCACAGGTAGTTCTGGTTTTTTATTGGTGGTAATCTTGGGGATAGCTTAAGGTCTTCAATAATTTGAAAATTGTCTCCAACTGGGATTGATACCACGTCGTGATCGCTAATAGATTTATCCCCTAGGTATAACACATACTAAGTCTTGGTATCTAAGAGGTCTTTAATAATACAGGGGTTGTGAAATTTCATTGATGTGAATTCATTGAAATAGTTCATGCCAAATCAATCATAAATATATGCATATACCTTATCATTCATAAAATGTTGTCCAACAACTCCAAATGCATTAATGTTTGCATATTTTACGTTTAGGTTTTGGTCAGATCTAAGAGTCACAAGTGCAAGCATAACATGAGTTGAAGAAACCTTTGAATCAATATATGGAACCTAAAAAATAGATTACAAAGTCATTCAAGTACTGTCACTAGTAATTAACAATGAGAATTAAGAGAATGACATTCAAAAGATTGGCAGCACTTATTTTCATATTCACGTTGGATCTTACAACCATTTCCCATAGGATATTAAAAACTGTATTATGATTTTCGTCGAATGTACTGCATTATAGAAAAGGTGTGACTAATAATGAAATTCAAGCCTAACCATAAGTTTGACGAAACAAAGAAATCTCACAATGTACAAACGAAAAGAAGTAGACAGAGTTGACAATCTCCATGTATAGCTTTTTTAGTTGATCTTCATGTATTTCACTTTGAACCAAAAGATTTCTCAAGTACTCGGTCAAAATAAGTGGTATTATACAAATAGTAGCAAGTCTCTCAATTATAGCAGTCTTTGGTCTCAATCCTGCAGTCCTAACAAAAATTAACCACCATATATTAACGTAACAATAGTTACTAATTTTACTAAAATTGAAAATTTTGAAAATATTACCTCTCATTCTCCATCTAGACGAGGGCTCAGGCCCAGGACCACAGCTCCGTTATAGGATGAATCGGCTAAGAAGACACTTGAAGAGGTCGACCCCTCACATGGCTCAAACGACCTTATGAGGGGAAGACTCCTCGTCATGGTTCAGATGACCCTTCAAGGGGCCAACCCCTCACATGGCTCAGACGACTATTTAAGGGGCCAACCCCTCAGCATGGTTTAGACGAACCTTCAAGGGGGACGACCCCTCATCATGTCCCAGACGACCCTTCAAGGGGCCGACCCCTCATCATGGACCAAACGACCCTTCAAGGGGGCAACCCCTCATTATGTTCCAGATAACCTTTTAAGGGGCCGACCCCTCATCATGGACCAGACGACCCTATAAGGGGACGACAGTATGAGGCACAAACTAGGCCAGGATCACTACTAGCAGGAACCTTGCCCTCGGCCTCACATCATAGGCCGATAGTGACATCATCATAGCGCGTGATTTGGGAGACACGTGGAATAGTGCGCGTGGGGCTCCTATAGCACGTGGACAGTACCGTTATAACAATATCACCCCCTCATGTGAGGGAATATTATGTCATCATTAATCACAGGTGGCACCTCCAGATGTCAATAGGGGATTGGCTAGATCATAACTCGCATGCACCATTCATGCTTGGAGGGTACACTACACCCCCAAGACCTATATATACCTGTTACCTTTAACCATGTAAAGGGATCAATAATTGTAACCCTAGTTCAAACTCTGCTTATACACACAGTAGAGAGAGAGAGAGAGAGCTTATGTGCATTGTATCCAAGGCCATTAGTGCCCATACTTAGTGGATCACACACTCACAGTGGATGTAAGCCAGATTGGCTGAAACACTATACATCATTGTCTCATTCCTCTTATACTCATCCCCTTATATACACTTATACATACATATCTCTATGGTTGCCATTGTTATCACTATTTGAACTCATTATCACCTACTTGGTGGTGCTGAATCTTAGCATCTTCAGTTTGGCACCATCTGTGGGAAGTGGAACACATCTCTTCCTTTATACATCTTGACCTCATCGGAGACTCTGGTGATGAACCAGTTCTCCCCCTTCGTATGGAACTGTTTCACAATTGAAAGAGGTCCATTAAGGTTCTCAAGTTCACCAGTCTTTTCTTCAGTTCAGCTCTTCATAGCTCAAATATCTGGCACCGAAGATGCCACCACCACCTCTTCCTCCAACGGATAGTGGGGTAGGGCCCAGTTCTAATCAACCACCACCTCAGTCTGAGATGGCTGATGTGGCGGCCGCCTTGAAGTCTCTAGAAGCAAGCCAACAAATTATGAAAGAGAAATTTATAGCTCTTAGCCAAAACATACTTCGACCTCCAGGAGTCTCAGCGGAGGTGATTACTCCGGTAGCGGCTCTAAGGCAGCATGAGGTCAGGGGGCCACCCTAGGTGCCATGCAAAGGCTTGCCACCTCCACAATGGCGGAGGGATGTTGCTGACCCCCGGTGTCTACGCTTGGGGAGGAAAGGAAACCTTCGCCCAGAAGACAGATATGATGATCTGGAGGGGGAGGAGGCCCCCATAGAGTGCTGGGAGCCATATGAGGTCTCCAACAATATTGTGCAAGAAATCCAGGAGAGCAGAGGGGAGTGTGGAAGGCAAAATCTCGATGATCGCTCGAGGGGCTTTGCTTTCGACCGTCTGAGTAGACCTCCTTTGAGAGGCTAGGCCCAGTAAATGACCTGCAAGAAAAATTATCCCGGTCGAGAAGTGTTACGAGGTCTAGAAGGGAGGCAGCAGATGGTTGACCCCATAGGGGCCGACCTCACGGACGGGACGACGGTCAGGAAGAAGTAAACAACCGATATAGACCTGCCACATCAGAACCCTCTATTCACCTTAAAGAGGCGGTAGGGGATAAAATCGACCAGGCTGACGCTACGAGGCCATGGAAAGACTCGATACAAAGGCTGGAGGATAAAATTGGTGACATCCTGAAGAGCCGGGACCCCCTTCAAAGAGGATACTCCATAGGCTCACCCTTTGTGGAAAATATAATCAACTTCCCAACACTATCAAAGTTTAGCCACCTGCGGTCACCCCAAGGTATGACGGGAGTACCAACCCTGTCCACCATATTGGGATGTACCAATCAGCGGTAGACATATACTTTATCTTAGATGAGATGAGGTGTCCAGCCTTTTCTGGCACTCTAGCTGGGGTTGTACATGTCTGGTATATGTCTCTCCCAAAGAACTCCATTGAAATCTTTAAGCAGTTAGCAGGCCAGTTTATCCATAATTTTTGCTTTGGAGTGAGGCCACAAAAGAAGACCACACTCCTGCTTTATGTTAAGCAGGGGAAGAACGAGAGTCTAAGAGACTACATAGACAGATTTAACAAAGAGAAGTTAGAAGTAGAAGACTATGAGGAAAGCATAACCATGACAGCCCTCATTAGAGGACTCTAGAAGGGGAAGCTACTATGGAAGCTTACTGAAGACCCTCCGAGGATGATGGATGAATTACTGTCAATAGCAGGAAAGGTGATAAAAGCCGATGAGGCGATGGCAGCAAAATACGAAGATGGAAAAGGAGGAACCGATGGGGGCAAGTACCAGAAAAAGAATAAAGAGGGGAAGAAGAGGTCTATAGATGAAATATGATATCACTCGGCCTTAGGATGATCTCCGGGGGACTAGCAGGAGGAGGGTCAGAGGTCTCATACAGGAAGGCCCATGTAGCTGAAGCCAAGGTAGTGACAAAAGTTGTACGCTCAACCTCTATTGAAGCAAAGTCATAAAAGAGGAAGAAGGTTGATATGGATACTCTGATAGTGGGGTTCTCAAGAATGGACTTCAAAGGCCTCTTAGCCCCACATGATGACCCTCTCGTCATCACTACCAGGGTGCACGGATGTGAGGTGCCAAGGATCTTGGTAAATAGGGGTAGCTCTGTAGATGTGATGTTTTGGCTATGCTTCAAAGCCTTAGACCTCAGCCGTGCTAGACACATCCCTTACCATCACCTATTTATTGGGTTCAGTGGGAAAAGGTTAATACCCTTGGAGTGTATGAGGCCGAAGTCAGGATGGGGGATGAGTGTCCGAGATGGCTTACCAAGAAGGTTAGATTCTTCGTGATGGATGAACATATCTTCTCGGTCTACAACATTATACTAGCACGGGTAGCCCTCAAGGGGTTTGAAGTTGTGCCATATACGGTTCATCAGATGATTAAATTTTTGACCCCTTAAGGGTAGGGGAAGTTCAGGGAGACCAGAAGATAGCAAGGGAATGTTACTTCAACTCCACCGAAGAAAGAGAGGCGCACAAAAAGGCAACAACCACTTACAATATTGATACCCTCGACCCCAGGGACGAGATAAAGCTGAAGAAAGGAGAAGCCACGAAAGAGGTAAAATCCATCATCCTCAATGAGGATAAACCAGAAAAAATTGATTAAGTCGGCAAAACTCTGAAGCCAGACATCAAAGAAGACCTCATCAAGCAGTTAAGGAGAAGACATAATATCTTTGTATGGAGTCATGCAGATATGTCGGGGATATACCCCAAAATCATGTGCCACAAGCTAAACGTGGTAGAGGGTGCAAAGCCAGTAAAGCAGAAGAGGAGAATTTATTCTCAAGAAAAATATGAGGTCATAAGGGACGAGGTCAAGAAACTGGAAGATGCTGAATTTATCAAAGAGGTCATCTATCCCGAATGTCTTTCCAATGCAGTCATAGTCCCAAAATCCAATGGGAAGTGGAGGATGTGCATGGACTTCACTGACCTCAATAAACATTGTCCTAAAGACAACTTCCCTCTCCCTCGCATTGACCAAATGCTAGACGCTACCGCAAGCCATGAGTTGATGAGCTTCATAGATGCCTATTCAGGTTACAACCAGATCTTCATGAGCCCTGAGGACTCAGAAAAAACGTCTTTCATTACTGACAAGGGGACATATTATTATAGGATCATGCCCTTTGGCCTAAAGAATGCGGGGGCAACGTATCAGCGACTTGTGAATAAAATATTTGAAGACCAAATTAGGAAGTCTATGGAGGTTTATGTAGATGACATGCTGACTAAGAGTTTCAAGGCAGAGGATCATACGACTGACCTCGAGAGGACCTTTAACACGATGGACAAGTACCGAATGAAGTTCAACCCGGCCAAATGTGTCTTCGGGTTGGAGTAGGGAAATTCTTGGGGTTTATCATGAATCAAGAGGAATTAAGTCAAATACTGAGAAGATAAAGTCCCTCCTAGAAATGAAGACTCCCAAGACCATTAAAGACGTTAAGGGGCTCAAGGGGTGAGTGCCTTCTTTGAATAGGTTCGTATCCAGAGCCATAGACAAGTGTTTACCGTTCTTAAAAATTCTTGGAAAGTCCTTTGAATGGAACAAAGAGTGTGACCAGGCTTTTTGAGAATTAAAGTCATATCGAGGGTCTCCATTGCTGTTGTCACAACCAGTGCAGGGCGAATGACTAAATGTGTACCTAGCCATCTCAGGATCAGCCATCAGCGCAGCCATTGTAAGAGAAGAGGACGGGGTAAAGAAGCCTGTGTACTTCAACAGTAAGGCACTCCAGGGGAAGAGAAAAGATACCCTAAGATGGAGAAGTTATCATATGCCTTGACCCATTCATCAAGAAAGATGAAGCCATACTTTCAGTCCCATACAATGGTCATCCTTGTTGACTCTCCTCTCAGGCAGGTCTTGCACAAGCCAGAAAAATCAGATAGGCTAATGGCCTGGGCTATAGGGCTAGGAGAATTTAACAATGTGTATCAACCTTACACGACCATTAAGGGGAAAGCATTAGCAGATTTTGTGGTTGAATTTACTTGGGATGATGAAGCTGAAGATGAGGGCTTCGGGAAGACAGATACTCGATAAGGCAGACTCACTGATAGACCCGTTGATAAGGCTGAGATAATCACCGCTAGAGAAAAGGTTGCCAAAAACTAAGAGGTAAGATAACTCTTTAGACAAGGGTCCCTCATCGAGGGCAATTTCTAAGAAGAACAGGTCGTGTGGAGCCTCTTCGTTGACGGGTCCTCTTGTGAGAGAAAAAATAGGGTTGGATTAATAGTATCGGCTCCTGATGGCACAGACATTGAGTATGCCTTGAGGTTCAACTTCAAAGCCTCCAATAAAAAGTCTAAATATGAGGCCCTGATAGCAAGCCTCTCTTTGGCTAAGTCTCTTAGCGTCGGCCAGATCTTGGTCCATAGTGATTCAAGGCTTGTAGTGAATCAGATACTAGGAGCCTACGAGGCTAAGGATGAGAGAATGGCCAAATACCTTGAAAGAGTGAAGTCACTATTAAAGAGCTTCAGAGAAGTGAAATTAAAGAGGATACCTAGGCTTGATAATGGCTGAGTTGATGCACTTGCTAGGCTGGCCTCGACAACTAGGACAAATATTAAGAGGACAATCCCAGTGGAAATTTTGCTTCGACCAACGATTAAAGATGCTGAGGGAACACTTGGCACTTCACTTAAATATTGACAGGGAAGTTTCATCGATGGACCCTCTAATCAGATACATTAAAGAGGGAGAGATGCCGAAAGCAAGGCAAGAAAGGAAGAAGTTGAGATACAGAGCTACGAAATTCACTGTCATCGAAGATACCTTGTAAAAAAAATAGTTTTTTCTTCCCTTACTTAGATTTTTACACCCGTCTGAGGTCCCCCACATCTTACAAGATGTGCACGAGGGGTCATGTTCGAGCCACATTGGGGGAAGGTCTTTAGCGAAGAGGGTAGTAACCCAGGGGTATTGGTGGCCGACCATGGGGAAAGATGCCACAGCATATGTAAAAAAATGTGATAAATGTCAAAGATTTGCCGCCATCCCTCACCAGCCCCATCTGCCTCTTACCTCCATTACATCCCCACGGCCATTCGCAATGTGGGGGATCGAACTAGTACGACCCTTGCCTAGGGCCGTTAATAACTATCGGTACTTGATCGTAGCGATTGACTATTTCTCAAAATGTGTGTAGGCGGAGCCGATGGTAACTATCACCGAGAATAAGACCTTCCAGTTCATCTGGAAAAACATTATATGTAGATATGGTCACCCCAACACCCTCATCTCAGATAAAGGGACTCAATTCAAGAATACATCTCTAGAGAAGTAATGTGAAAGGGTGAGTATCAAACAATTCTTCTCTACCCCAGGTCGACCTCAGGCTAATGGGAAAACGAAAGCTACAAATAGGAAAATCCTAGACAGGATCAAGAAGAGACTCGAAGAGGCAAAAGGAAGATGGGTCGAGGAGTTGTACGTTGTACTGTGGGCCTAAATGTCGACGATAAAGACTCCTACCGGGGAAACCCCGTTCATGCTAGCGTATGACTCAGAATCCATCATCCCCACCGAGATTGGGTTTCCTACTCACAGGGTCCAAATGTATGACCCCCAAAGAAATATGGAAGAAAGGAGACTTAACTTAGACTTGATCGAGGAAAGGAGGGAAGACGCTGAGATAAGGCAAGCTACCTACCAGCAGAGGACTGCCAGGTTTTACAACCAGAGGGTGAAGGAAAGGCCAATCGCATTGGGGGACTTAGTCCTCAAAAAGACTTGGAAAAAGCCTAAGAAGCTCCACCCAAATTGACATTGCCCATATAGGGTCATTGATGAAGTTGTCCCTGGAAACTATAGACTAGAAAACCTTGAAGGGTAACCCTTTTCCAATCCGTGGAATGCAGGTCATCTGAAGAAATACTATCAATAATGTTATAATGTCCTATAAGACCACAGTTGTAATGAATGTGTTGCTGTAATAGAAAACTTAGAATATTAATGAGAATGTCATATTGGTCCCTCATCTGTGTTTGTTAATTCTAGTATAATTGGGGTTATCCTTGGTGGAAACCACCCTCGGCTATAATGAGGGTCAATGGTGGGGATGACCCCCATTAACCCATAAGAAAGACGAGGGGGGAATTAATTGAAAACATCATTAAGTTGGTGGTAACCACCCTCGGCTATAATGAGGGTCAATGGTGGCGACGACTCCCCATTCACCCTCAAGAAAGATGAGGGGGGACTTGAAAATATAAAACCATTAAATTTGTGGGAAACCACCCTCGGCTATAATGAGGGTCAACCACCCTCGGCTATAATGAGGGTCAATGGTGGGGATGACCCCCCATTCACCCTTAAAACAGACGAGGGGTGACTTAATTGAAAACATCATTAAATTGGTGGTAACCACCCTAGGCTATAATAAGGGTCAATGGTGTGGACGAACCCCCATTCACCCTCAAGAAAGACGAGGGGGGACATGAAAATTTAAAACCATTAAATTGGTGGGAAACCACCCTTGACTATAATGAGGGTAAATGGTGGGGATGACCCCCCATTAACACTCAAGAAGGATAAGGGGGACTTAATTGAAAACATTATTATATTGGTTGAAACCACCCTCGGCTATGATGAGGGTCAATGGTGGGGACGACCCCCCATTCACCCTCAATTAAGACGAGGGGGAACTTGTAAGATGGGTGAACACATAAAAGATAAGTCAAATCATACAAGAGACAAGCATAGAATACAGGAAGAGATCAATTCCATTATAGGAGTAAATTTCACTACAAAGTTCTACAATATTTGTCCAAACAGAAGTCAAATACAAAAGCTTTACACGCAGAGGGTATGGGCCACATACGACCACCCTATTGAGAAACATCAGAGGGTAACGCTTCAAGATTAACAACAGGAGTCTCTTCGATGACCAAAATAGGCTGATCTTCAGAGGTGCCGATGCTTTTGATCTGTAATTGAGACTCCACGTGGGATAGAGCCTCGGCTTTAAGGGGGTCTTCCATCTCCACCGCTTCAAGAGAGGGGCGGATGGATGACACAGCATCAACAAATTTAAGGATGACCCACCGAAAGTGCATCTTGATCCCCCACTCCAGGTACTGAAGATCTAAGGCCTGAAACTCATCTGAAAGCTTTTATGCCTACACGACATTAACCCCGAACTTCTTCACTACCTCAACTAGATCTCTCTTGAACTGGGCGTTCAGGGATTCTTCCTTTAACTTGAAGAGGTCATCCTTCGCCTTCAAATCTGCATCGTGTTGCCTTGTAAGCTCATCCAGCACCCTCGCGTTCTCGATCCTAACACTCTCCAATGTTGCACTGGTAGTCTCTAGCTCAGTCTGCAGCTCAGCCTCATGCTGGATAGCTCTCTCGACTTCATGAAATTTTTATTGATTCTCATCCATCCATTTAGTGGCCGACGTAAAGCCACAAATAGTCTGCACAAATGCAGGCACATATTAAAGGGCTGAGGGAACAATTAGTGAAAATTTGACTGAGGAAATGAAGTAAAAACAAGTACTTGAGCCAGAGTATGCAGACCATAATCATACACCTTGGTCGGGGGCATCTTTGATAAAAATTTGTAATCAGGGGCCGAGGGAGCAAAAAACATGGATGCCTTAGCCTCCCTCAGGTTGGCTATGAGGGAAGACGGTTCATCCTTAAAGAATATCAAATTTTGAGACCAATAAGCCCCCATACTGGAAGATGAACCGGTCCCCTCAGACACCTCCACCCTCACCCTCATCCGTGCGTCAGGCCGAGAGCCTTTGGGAACTTCAGGCTCTTTCCATTTGCGACTATCAGCGATCGGCTCAACGTGTGTCAGCCCCACGGCCTTTGTCGTCTTTTGGGCATGCTGAGGCTCTTTCCCCTTTTTTTCCTAGGCCAGACACTAAGCTTGGGGAAGTCATCTCCCAAAGTTGGTCAGAGATATTTGCAGGACGACCTGAAAAGGAGATGATATATCAGAAAGATACAGAGACTAATATGAAACACTTGGAAAAAATTAAAAATTGAGCAAAAAACCACTCACATAGTTCTGTCAGGGGGCCGACCCTCAGACCATCTATTTTGAGGAAATGAGGGGTCATCAAATCTTCAAATTTGGAAAGTTCACCCTCTCTCCCTCTCCCTCAGGTAGTCAACAATGACCCTCTCCTCCGAGATGAGTCCGAGGTCTGATCGCGCTTTCATTAAAGGGTTGAACCATACCCTTTGTACCCTTGAACCATCTTCAATGAGCTCACCCTCGATGGTGAATTCCCAATCCCTAAAGATAAAGAAAAACCTTTTCTTCTAGTCATGATTGGAAGTCTAAGCCACGTGAAGAATCTTATTGTCAGACTTCCAGGACCCCAAATGGAAATACCCAGGTTGTTTGGATGATGCGATGATGTTGTATCAAGCAATAAATAAGTCGGTCGAGGGCTCATCGGTGAACGAATTCTTCCAAAGCGAGATATAGTCGAGGATAGTCCTCCACGAGTTGGGAAGAAGTTGAGAAGGAGCAACCCCAATGGTAGATAGTATGTCAACTATTGCAGGGTGCAGAGGGAACGTAACACCTACCCTTAACATCTGCTCGTAAACATCAATCTATCCCTCATCCCCTCGAAGACTCTCTCAGATTCAGTATGGGCCCTCATACTTATATTGGATTGTATACCAAATAGATGCCTCCATACTAAGAGATCACGATCCTTAACTGACGATTCATAAGTCGAGGTTCTAGAAGTATTAACTTGGCCATCATCATCATCAGAACTCTCATTATCTTCCTCAGCCCTATCATCCCCGGATCCCCCAACCTCGTCGCCTAACGGGGGGCCATCTGGAAAGGCTACTTAAAAAGCAAGAGGAGACAGGGCTATTACAGGGATAGCCTCAGAAGGTGATGTGCCCTCAGCCTATCGATCTGGGCTAAGACTGGATGTCTCTCTCCTCCCAGAGGGACCAGCACCCATCGACGATGATGCTCTCTCACTCATTTCGCCCTCGTTTCTATGACTATCGGCTGGACGACAAGATGACCTGCAGGACTCAGATGGTATTATCGTGGCTAATAAAATGGGGAAGATGGGTCATTCCCAATTAGGGTTGGCCCCTCGTCTTCTCTCATCCTCTTCCTATATTCTCCTAATCTCTACGAAGAACTTCTCTCTCAGGAATAAAAATTCTTCAGCTAAATCATAAAGCCTCCTAAGCATTAAGGGGAAGACCCTACACTTATAAGAATTTGGCTAAGTTAACTACAAACAGGCTCACAGTTGACTAAGTATGACTTTTGGATTAAAACCAAAGAAATAAAGGGTTTTGATCAAGAACACTCAAGAATAAGAAGAACATCACGCCGGAGAAGAACGTCGAAAAAAGCAAAACAACCAAGGAAAAAGCTAAAAGAATTCCAAATGCAAAATGTAAATTGTACATAGAAGTTGAAGGCTCAATGAGGAATCTAAAGTAAAGAAAGGTTATCTGAGAATGAAGGTGAAGACCGTGAGGCTTGATGCAGAAGAAATCACATAAATGGATATAAAACTGTTGATAAACTAGAGAGAGAAAGCTATGGCACGAAGAAGAAGTAATTTTGAAGAATCATTTAAATACCTTGTTACAAGTGGGCCTAATAATCAATATAAGGCACAACCCATGAGGAAATGTATCATTAGGGCATAAAGTCCCAAGTTAAGTGTGCAACTGCCACATCTGGAAAACTGAAATGATGATGGATATCTGGCGAAGTGTCAAATCAACTTGACAAGTGTCGCTCATCAAATTGATCATAAACTTTTCTCAAAATCAGCACTATCCCTCAGCCATATCAACAACATCGATGACTAAGGGTGGGGGGTGTCCTTCAACTAGATGAGGGCTCAGTCCCAGGAGCACAGCTCCGTTATAGGATGGATCGGTCAAGACGACGCTTAAAGAGGATGACCCCTCACATGGCTCAAATGACCCTGTGAGGGGACGACCCCTCATCATGGTTCAGATGACCCTTCAAGGGGCTGAGCCCTCACATGGCTCAGATGACCCTTCAAGGGGCTGACACCTCAGCATGGTTCAGATGACCCTTCAAGGGGTTGACCCCTCATCATGTCCCAAATGACCCTTCAAGGGGTAGACCCCTCATCATGTCCCGGACAACCTTTCAAGGGGGCGACCCCTCATCATGGACCAAACGGCCCTATAAGGGGACGACAGTATGAGGTCCAAACTAGGCCAGGATCACTTCCAGTAGGAACTTTTCCCTCGGCAGAGAGTCACATCATCATAGCGCGTGATTTGGGAGACGCGTGGAATAGTGCACATGGGACTCATATAGCACGTGGATAGGACCGTTATAATAATATCACCCCCTCATGTGAGGGAATATTATGTCATCATTAATCACAGGTGGCACCTCTAGGTGTCATCAGGGGATTAGCTAGATCATAACTCACATACACCATGCATGCTTGGGGGTACACTACACCCCCCAAGCCCTATATATACCCGTTACCTTCAACCTTGTAAAGGGATCGATAATTGTAACCCTAGTTGAAACTCTACTTATACACACAGTAGAGAGAGAGAGCTTATGTGTATTATATCCAAGGCCAGTAGTGCCCATACTTAGTGGATCACACACTCCCAGTGGATGTAGGCCTAATTGGATGAACCACTATGCATCATTGTCTTATTCCTCTTATACTCATCCCATTCTATAAATTTATACATACATATCTCTATGGCTGCTATTTTTATCACTGTTTGAGCTCATCATCACTTACCAGGTGGTGTTGAATCTTAGCATCATCAGATGGTGTTAGGGAAAAATGTCAAATCAATATTATCACCAATGGATATGAACAATACAGGTAGCATAATATGTGTCAAATATTATTCCCCAAAACATTAGGATACTTTCAATAGAAACTCCCTCACCAACACTTATATTAGTATCCACTTGTAAAGGAAAAGTTCACATAAAACTAAAGGCATTTCAAACATGACACATAATTATGTCAGTCAAACTTTATCATAAAACTGTGTTGACATAAAATTATGCCAATGCACTTATGAATTTGATACTGTTTAGGTATATGTTTGTGGAATTCAATTATTAGTGCAATAAAAAGAGTGTTTATTTCAACTTCTTTTCGTACGTTATTGTATCCCTTCATTTTGGTTTGTTATCGAGTTTGATTTCATAAATATTTTTTTGACTTCATAAATGTAAGAGCCAATATAATTTTATATTTCCAAAGGCATAAATATCCGTTTGAAGACCTTATTTTGCTCTAGTCTATCTAGGTTTGTTTATTTATCTTTAGCTATATAATATTGGGTGTGTTTGTTTTTGTCTCGAAAATCTGGATATAGGTCAATTAAGACTTCAAATGTATTTTAGATTCTAAAGTTTATACTTTGGATACTGAATAAATATTCACAACCTTAGATCATAATCAGGAATTCTTGCAAAATAAGAAATATTTTAGACTTTAAAAGTGTTTTAAATTCTGGAGTGTTCTTTCATCATGGCTACATGCTCCATTCATTAGTATACAAATACACAATATGATGTCCTCGATATCCCTATCATTCATAACCAATAATCAAGTGTTATTCTATTCATATCACATGCAATGGTTTATCTCTGTGTGGCATATTTTCTACTCGTTCTGCTCAAACCTAGATGATTTTGATACATAACATCTCAAGAAGACCTCGAAAGGTATTTTTTCAGTCGAGCCTCACATCATTATATATATAATTTTCTTTCGTCATATCCCATGGAGAACATGACCATGGTTATCGAGTTCTAATGAATTATTTGTTCTGTTTTGTTTGTGATTGGAACATCATCTTGATATAGGATATTCTCGCTGAGTATCTCCAATTGTCTTGCATTGAGTGACAAAATTTCCTTCCCTATTCTACTCATGGTAATTCTCATGACCACCTTGATACATACTTTTCTAGCTAAGGTAAAGAGGATAAATGTAGCTTATTTCTCCATAGTGATCTTTAAATAATGTTTAGTTTGTTCATTTTGTCATAATTTATTGTCTATTTCCAAAACATAGGACCCATTATTTACTTACAAGTTTTACAGGTTTATCTATGTGATCATTGAAAATTAATATATGGACCTTATTAATATCATACTTAATGTCATTAAGCATGTTGATGAAGGCTCACGAGAGGAATTACCTTTTTGTCACATGATCACGGCCTATCCACATTATCTTGAGATTCCCAAAGTTAGTGATGATGTCTTTACTACTATTCGTGATGCGAACATGTGTACATTTGTTTCATGTTCTAAGGTCCATACTTCTCGATGTCCATAGATTCCAGCACCCTCAGTTATAGATCCACTAGCCAAAATTTCACCTTAGGCCTCTGCCACAACAAACGTGATGATCCCCCTACTTTAATAATTTCAACATCACCTACTCATTCTACTTTTCCTTCTCTTGTTGGACCACACATCCATCATCATAATAGATCATTCATGGATTCTTGATTCTCATTAATCTGATAGACTCGAGATTCCATTCTATTCCATATGATAATTACTGAGTTTTTTTGTATGTTTCAATGCTTACCTACTTAATATGCTTATTTATATTTTGATAGGATAGTTTGTCTCTCTATAACATGATACTTCATCAAAAATATTCATCGTTTTGCATGTGAATGCTTATTTATATTTTACTTCTTTGATGAGGAAAACATGGGAGAAAGAAAATGGTTGAAAATGAGATCTTTTAATTCATGTCACCTATATATCCACACTTTAGCATAGGGCAGTCATTTTTTCTTATGAATATGAGTATTTTGTATATTAGATTAGGTTAATATGGTACCGTGCTTAGTATTGGTACCAGGCTTTCAATGATGTGTATTTATAATTTGATCTTAAACGTTTTCTTCATACTTTCCTTAGACTATTCTCCTGTTCAATATGTTGTGAAATGCATTTATTTTATCTTGGAAGTGTAAGCAATAAATTTATTACCATAATTAGAATCAATTGACCATTGTTCTTTTTCATTTTCAGGATGATTGAATGAATGTGTTTACTGTGGTCAGAATGTAATATAATTTAAATCTACACTCCACATCTAATTTGATTTTCAGCGGCTCTAGTTTGGGGTCCTGGTTTTGTCTTTTTAGTCTTGAGAGCTCAAATAGGATAGAGTGGTTCGATGGAGTATACGTTTTGTTTTGGGGAGATAGAAGGGATCCCCTTGGTGAGTCTGCCATACATTATATCGCGAAGTTGTTATTGCTCATACTAGCGTACTTGGTGTGTTTTATGTCATATAATGAAAAACTCTATTAACAATAGCCCACACTTTAACTACTAGGGATGCAAAAAAATAACATTTACACTAGAATACAACCCAAAACACTATTAAGATTATAGTGTTAATAAAAATTTTAAAACAAAATAAATATTATAGTTTCTTGTGTTTGTATTTTTGCCCTGTTTTGGGCAGCTATAAAAGTGTTTAGGATTTTTTAGACTCTGAATTTCTGTACTTTGGTTTATGAGATTTTAATGGAGACTTTGAAGAATGTTTTAATAATGTTTAAGGAAGAGGTTTATTTTGTTAATGAAAGAAGTTGAAGGATTGGGATAGAAGAAAATAAATTATTCTGGTCAATGATATGTATTCGGTTAGCACTTGTCCTTAAAGCTCCAACCAAGTTATATATCAGCATACATTTTTTTTAACATGGCCTTGGGCAATAAAGAGATCTTTTTTTAATCAGACCATCACATCCACTACTTTGAGAAGTAAACACTACCTTGGGCATAAAGTGATCCTTTTTTTTTTACCATTGGTCGAATCTTACATGTGGTTGTTATGTTATTATTCGACAATGTCGTCGTTTTTCGTTTAAAAGAATGACATTTTTATTTATTAAATGGATACTAAAGTTTGTGTATTTTCTATTTAATTGGGTCATCATTATATATATATATATATATATATATATATATATATATATATATATATATATATATATATATATATATATGACATATAAATAATTTCAGGAAAATTTATTAGTTTAATGAATTTTTAACAAAACAATTATACATTTTTATGCTTATGTTTGGTTTCTAACCATTGGGCACCTTTGATCATAATTATATATACATTTTTTTTTCAAAGGGTAGAACAAATGGAGCCCATCGACGATATTCGTATGTGGAAAGACACTCAAGCTCTAAATAATAAACCTTTCCATGTTGAAGATGGATCATTTGATAGTGCGGTATGTATAAATATTAATTCGTAAGCGAGGATTGAAAGGTTTATTTACTTTAATATTTATTTTTAATTATGTTCTTGAAAATTTATATTATGTTCATTAATATAAAACATGTGAAAATTTGCTATCATGGTGGTCAGAAGTTTCCATTAGTTGGTGTATAGTATTATTAGGATGAATTTTAATGTTTAAAATGAGCTGCCTACCTGTAGTTTTCATGAATAAACAAAGAAGACTCTGTCGATTTTTTTTTAAAATAATAGTTGTTAGATATTTATATTTTTTGTGATGAGAATATACTATATTGATTCATTGCAAATTGTATTGTTAATAAGTGGAATATTAATTTTGACATAATTGACATTTTTATTTTTTTGCAGGTGGCAATTTTTGTAGAATATGCAATTCTAATTAGTTATTTTGGAGGTTGTACGCTTCAAGATTGCGGGATTACTTTGATAAAAGCATTCTGTATTTTGAAGTATAAGAAATTAATGTATTTTTGTTGTCAGGTCAAAAATTTGAACTTTGTGTGATAATTTTTGTTTTGATGAAAATTTGGATAGGCTTGTAAGAACTCTAACTATTGTTGAATGAAAATGATTTGTTGTGTTTGGATCAAAATCAACTTCTGAATTACATTTTATGATTATTCGTTGTGTTGTGTTGTCTTAAATTTAATTCAAGTCTATATTAAACATTAGCGATAGGTTTTATTGTACACAATATATTGGTGCAAAAATATTAAAATCCCTTCACCTCTTTTGGGATGGTTAAAAATGTGTCAAAAATATATTAAAGACAACTATATTTTTGTCTAAAATAGGTCTTTTAAACAAGTAACCTCTTGATAAAGATTAATTATTTCCTGAAAATAAGTCTTTTGGGACAACTACCTTGTCATCTTAAAAGGGTTATATAAAATAATGAGCTTTTGAGATGAATTTGCTCCCATTTAAAAAAAACTCTTTTGTTATGGCTATGGCATCACAAAAATTATTTATAAACCCTATAAAAGACCCCCCTCGTCGTCACAAATAGCATCCCAAAAATTATTTGAGATGGATAAACCATCTTTTAGGACTATTAGGCCACCGTCTCAAAATATACTTTTTGTAGTGTGATCTTAATATGCAGAAAAAAAAAACATAAACGCGTTCAAATTAATAATGATGAGATAGTTGTTATTAATCTCGATTTTAGTATCCATCAATGTGAGATTAGGATAAGTTCCACCCTTAACGAGCATTAGCGTGCGCAATTTGAAGAACTACTGAAGGAATTTGTGGACGTCTTTGCATGGTCCTACAATGACATGACCGACATTAATTCAGCAATAGCTCATCATGAGATCTCGACATTCCCACAATGCAAGATGGTTAAATAGAAGCTAAGGAAAATATGGACCGAATGGTCACTCAAAGTCAAAGAGTAAGTGGCCAAATAATTAAACGTGGGTTTCATTTACATGGTCGAATACCCAAAATGGCTTGGGAATATCGTCCCCGTGCTGAAATCAAGAGGAAAAGTCCATATGTATGTTGACTACAAGGATTTGAAAAAATCATCCCTAAAGGATGATTACCGATTACCCAATGTCGTCATGATTATATACAACATATCAAGTCACACCCTCAACTAGTTTGTCGATGGATTTGTCAGATATAACCAGATCAAGCTGCCCCCTGACCATCAGGAGAAAACTTCCTTCATGGCCGCATATGGAACTTTTTTCTACACTGTCATTCTATTCGGACTCAAGAATACCGCGGATACCTACCAAAGGGTTGTCACAAACATCTTACATGATCTTATTCAAAAGGAAGTAGAAGTCTACGTAGACAATATGATCATTAAATCTAATACTCGGGAAGCTCATATTCCTTCCCTCTAAAAGTTCTTTGTGTGACTAGGGAAATACCAGGTGTGGATAAATATATAAAAATCTATTTTTAAAGTCATGAAAGGAAAACACTTGGGATTCATGGTCAGTGAAAAAGGAATCAAAGAAAACCATGCAAAGCTGAAAGCCATACTTGAGATGCCACCACCATGGATGGAGAATAAAGCACGAGGATTTATAGGTAAACTACAGTACATCAATTGGTTCATCATCCAGCTGACTTCAATCTGTGAAACCATTTTCTAAATCCTTCGAAAAGACTCAACCAATGTCTGGAATAAAGCCCGCTAATAAGCCTTTAATCAAATCAAGCGATATCTCGCCCAACCTCCGGTGCTCATGCCTTCGCAACTATTTCTCCCTCTCCTCTTACATTTGACCATAATAGATATTAGAGCAGGTGGTTTTCTATCCCAATGAATTAAAGAATCCCATAAATAAATGGCCATCTTTTACGGTAGTCAAAAATTGGTCGGATATGAAGTCAACTACACTCCTTTAGTGAAAGCATGTGCCGCCTTAGTTTGGGTCACGTACAAGTTACGATGTTACATGTTTGACTTTCCCATCAAACTAGTATCACAAATGGGTCCCATTAAATACTTTCTGGAGAAGCCCCCTTTGTCAAGATGAATGACATGTTTGATATTTCTATCCGCGTTTGATATTCTGTAAGTCACGCAAAAAGTTATAAAAGGGAAACGCATCTCTGACTACCTCGTTGATTGCCCAATGTAAGGAACCAATGTTTGGATCTATGAATTACCAAATGAATACATTCTATGCACCTCTCAGGAAGACCTTAGATGGAAAATCTTCTTTGATGGAGCTTCCAACAAGAAAGGATACGACACTGGGATACTCCTAATCGCCCCTAATGATTTTCATACCCCGATTGCATCAAGTTAGGATTCCCTTACACCAACGACATGACTGTGTTTGAAGCATGCATTGTAGGTCTCAAAATCGTCCTTAAGAGAGGTATTAAGCACCCAAACATCTACAGAGACTCTTCCCTCATTATTGGAAAAATCCTCGGGAAATGGAAAGTCAAAGACTAGAAGCTCCTACCCTTTCATTGCCACCTAGAAGAGCTTGCTTCCCAGTTTAAAGATGTAACATTTCACTACCTACATCGTACAAAGAACAACCTAACTGATGCCCTTTCAAACCTGGACTCCATGGTCTACATGCATGAGGGAACAATAATAGCCCCTTTTTATTGATTAAAAAACAAACTGTGACCACCCACAACAACCACATTGAGCAAGTCATTGAGGAAGATTTTGATATGGCATGGTTATGGTACTATGACATTTGGTGCCTCCTCAAACATTTTACGTATTCCTAAGACATAGATAAGAAAGATCGTGTGACCCTTTACAAATTAGTTGCCCAATAGATCTTCTATGGCAAAATGCTTTTCAAGAGAAACTTCGATGGAACCCATTTTCACAGCATTGTAGGGGCTGATGTTGAAGAAATGGTGCAAAAGATCTATAGTGGTTAAGACATCCATGAAGTGTACTATTAGACCACCATGGTTCAAGGTTGCACTACCTACGTTCATAAATGCCTCAAAAGTCAGTAGTTTGGTAACCTCCAACACTTGCCTCCTCAAGAACTATATAACATGGCCTCTCCCTAGCCTTTCTCCACCCGGGTCATTGACATCATAGGGAAGATTACGACTAAAGATTCAAAAAGTCAAGAGTTCATCCTGTTCGCTATTGATTACTTCACCAAATGGGTCGAAGTTGAGTCATATGCAATGTTGAATGCCAAGAAAGTGTCCAAGTTCATCATGAGAGAGGAGGATGCCCTCAAATTTTAAACTCTAAATTATGAGATGGTTCAATTATATTCCAAATTAAAATTTCTATTCAAATTTAACAATTATAAAATTCAAATTTTAGTTTCTTCAAAATTAAAATTAAATTAAACTAAAAGTGAAATTAAGCTACACCATCATTTTAATTTTCACTAGAATAAAATTAATTCAAGTTCTAAATTAGGCAAAATAAACCAAACATGAGTATAGCCAAATTAATATATGTCGACTTGAATTAATTACACCAAACTTACCTAAAATTAAACTTAGTGCCAAATTAAACAAATTGCTTATTTAAACAAATTTTTATCTTGATTAACCTAAGCATGCATCTAGATGATTTTTATAAGATAAAATAAACATAACACACTATGATGCAATGTACGAGGAAAACCCATAATGGGAAAAACCTCATACGCCCTTTCCGACAAGTCCACTAAGTATGATATTTTTATAAAAGACACGGCAAGAGAAACTAAAAACAACAATTTGAATCCGTTCGAGCCTAGATGCTCCTTCACTCTTTAACCTCCGCCTAGTCGACAACCACAAACTCCACCACAGTCTCGAAATCCACTGATGGGGATCGATCACCATCAATCCACACATGATGCCTTTCTCCGTATGAGCACACTGGAGCCAATGCAAACTCTCCTTTTTGGGGAATAGAAGGAACCCAAACACTCTCTAATGTGTAGAGATGAAAACCTGGTCCTAAAAGCTCTCCAAGCAAGTATATATATAAAGGGACTTGGATTAAAACTAACATGGGTGTAAAAACATGTGTTTTGGTAAAATATTGTTCTTGAATTATGAACACATGAAAAGGACCATGAGTGGAAAAAATTCTTTCTGAAAATCACTTGTAAAAACTCTCTCAAGATCTGCCTGAGAAACTACTCCCCAAATTGATAAAAACAAAAGGTAGGTGAAAAGTAGTGGGGAAGAGGAAAAGTGAGATTAAAAACTGTCAAAAACTATTCCTCGCAACAGGTCGTTCGAACGAATTTTTGATGTCATTCGAAACTGTTCGAACGAGAAAATAGAAGACACCAAGGCCAAAAGTTCATTTGATAAATTCGTTCGAACAAGACCGTTTGAATGAAACATCGAATGAGAAAATCTAAAATAGGACCACAAAATCATTTGAACCTCGTTAGTAGTTCGTTGGAACGAAAACTTGACACGAAAACTGGCAAGGATATATTCTTCCATTTCTGGCTGCTATATCTTTAACAAACACTTGTCATTGGCTTGAAAGGTTAAAACATGAACATCTATCCTGTGACTCAAATTGTTTTGTCTGAAATAAAGACAATACTACAAATTGACTCGATTAGAAATTTGCCCTTAAAAATCTCCCCCTTTGGCTATTCTGGGACAAAACCAAACATTAAAATCCTACGGGCCGTCAAGCACATATAAACTCAATCCCACCCAAAAAAATAAAAATACAGATGCTTGACTTGACTCATATGTAACACCCCGCTCGCCTGGGGAGAGCAAACGGAGTGCTAATGCGATAAAATAAATCCAAATCCACAAGTGACAATGTGTATAGAACATTTAAAAGAATCCCACAACAACAAAAGAGAAACAAAAAATCTCAATCTCTTCAAATTAAATACCAAATCTCTCGAATTACATACAACCACTAACTCGAAAATAAAATACAAATCTCCAAAGTTCTATACATCAAAATAATACAAATATTTCCCAAATAATCCTCGCTAAAATCAATCTCCATAGCGCCCCAAAATCCGCGCTAACCTGCCACTAAAAGAAAATATGGGGAAGTACACAATACGATAGGAAAGATGCTCAACAAATATGGATTAGCATCGAATAAAACGTAACAACACGAGTACGAATATTCAAATCAAAATGCAAATATCAAAGCATTTATCAATATAATTTCTCAACAACACTTTAACTGGGTCACCAGGCCTCACCACATCCGTATATGCTTTATCAAGCCATAGCCCGGGAAACAAGAATTTTGACGGGTGCCCAACATCCGTGCCATATTAAAATCTAATGACAACGTGCTCATCAACAATATAATGATACCACATGAATCAAAATAATTTCAACAATTATTTTCCAGGTTTCAACGAATTTATCAATTCAAATATGAGTTCAATTAACAAGAATTCAAAGAGAATGACACTCGCGAGATTTAAGGAGCATATTATGTAAAACCCCATACCTCAAACCATGATGAGAAATCAATGATCACATCCTCAAGATGAACACAAAAGATCTACAAAAGCTCCTCTAAGAACTTCCAAAAAAAATAGCCCCAAGAACACCTCTAATCTAAGGTTGGAACTCACAAATCTCAAGGGCCAATGTGAATATAAAAAGAAGAGGAATATAAAATATATTTGCTGCCAAAATTTGTGCCAAAAGTATGTTAAAAGGCTTGCCCACGACTTCCTTTTATAATGCAAAGAAATGAAGAGTTGGAATCCAAAAGACTCCTTTAAATAAGGCAAAGAAATGAAGAGTTGGAAGTCAAAACAACTCCAAGAGTTAAAAACATTTTAAAATCCGTTATAACTTTGATTTCGAAACCGTTTGAAATTCTCGCCTTTAAAAATAATAACCAACATATTTGAGCAATAAAAATAATTTTATCAAAAACTTTATTTTCCTCCATTTTCCAAAAATTAATTAAAATAGCCCAAAATTATGCGGGTTATTACATCATAGGAAATGCTTTACCACTTTAAGTAATGCCGCTAAGGATGAATTCATGCACACTTAAGCACACCATTAAACGTATAGGGAATATAACAAATTAAAGTGCATAAAATAATAATACTCCCCATAAATTAATTCTCCCCTTTTATTTAACAATGATCTACCTAAGAAAGACATCTCCCCCTAAGTTAGATCTCCCCAAATTCAAAGGATTAGTTACCATTTCTCCCCTTTTTTGTTCAGGAACAGACAAAGGTTAAAATAAATCTTATCTCTCCCCTAATTAAAGAAAATTCTATTTCTCTCCCTAAAGCCTACATAAGGTATATGAATTAAGTAAAAACAAGTTAAACATGCTGGTGCATAAAGTGACAAGAGCATTAAGGCATATGGGCAATAATGAAATCCAACTAATCCACAACAATAGCAACGGATGTCAACTATGATGCGATGAAAAAAAATGATACCAACAAAAATGTGTTGAACATAAGCATGGTATATCAACCAAAATTTGTAACAAAATAGATACCAATTATGAATTCAAAGCATATATGGACTAGCTAGCAAGGAAAATACTCAAAAATAAAGAAATACCATATATATATATATATATATATATATATATATATATATATATATATATATACACGGGTACACACACAAACAAATATACCAATAATGCACACGCACATATACATAGGTATAAACACCACACAAGACACAAAATACATTAATCTTTCCACACTCATATTGCAAAATTTTGTCTAAATGTATGTGGTAAATGGAAGTGAAGGGGTGTGAACTCGCAATAAAAGAATTTAGACCCAATGACCTAAATATTTTCACGGAGTTCTCATTTGATTGCAAAACTTTATCAATCTTAAAAATAGCCTCATGTGACAATATAGAATGAACTTAATGAACAAACATACATAATGCACACAAGCCTAGAATTTTGATGATTCTACAAACCAATAGAGTCATGACAAGAATATCATAACTACGATACAAAGTAATTATGAAAACCCGTTGATATATCCAACTAAACTTCCTCGTAAATATTCTTATTCTTTTTCTTTTTGTTTTCGAACATATCAACTAAATTAAGCAGTTCTAGGCTAATTTTTTATGCCACATTTTTAGACCAAATTCAATGGTGTATTTTCACGCAAAGTAATTTTGTCTTTCACAGCCCGATTCCATTGATTAACAACTACACCGGATAAATATTTTTCTATCTTTTTTTTAAATTCTGAATTTTTTATTACATGCACAAATCCTCCATAGTCATAGCAACATGGATATGACTAAATTGATAGGAGCGCATCTCACTTATCTTAAATATACAAGTGAAGTTAAATTTCAAATGAGCTTGTGCATATGGGGATCGAGGCATATAAAAAGAGAATCCATTAAGCAACACAAAATCAAACTACTCCATGCAATCATGATAAAGAACACTTTAAGGATTGAAAATCTTAACCAAAAGTTGTTGCCACATGGAAGAGGATATGATATTGGATTCAAAAAAAAGTTTATGCCACACAAAATGTGTAAACCTAAAATACACACAAAAATCTTTTAGAGTTTTTCAAAATTTTAACCAAAAAAATTCAACCTAAAAGAAAACAAAATTCTATTTGTATTTTTCATTTAATACCAAAAAAAATTAAAAGACTAAAATACAAAAGATAAACAAGTCATAAATATAGCAATACATGTATGATGAATCAAAGACTAGAGAATGACAAACAAACATACAACTAGAAAGAATATCTCATGATGCACATAAGCTAGTGTATGTAAACAAGGCTAACACATTTAACCTTTAAATTTAGCAAGGGAGGTATCACGTCCTTGTAAAACCGCCAAATCAGATTTCCTAACCCAAACTAGTGAAGAGTGCCACTCTCAAGATTTGGGAATTTTGGTGAATCTACCATTGGCTTTCCTAGGACCATTTTGAAGATCAAAACAAAATTTCCTAAGATGAACTTTTCCACCACAACGTGAACAAGCAAAGACCCGTCGAAAAGTATTACCTAAGGATTAACCTCCTAAAGTGTTCCTAGTAGATTCTTTAAAACATATGGTTTTATCTTTATTAATTAAATCATTTTGAGTAGTTAAGCCAATACCACACAAGTCATTTTTAATTTGTAAGGTTCCAAGTATTTTATCTAATTTTTCGGACCTACATTCCAAATCTAATTTGACTTTACTTGAATATCTCAATTTCTCTTCTAACTCTAAAATTTTAGACTCAAGCAAACACCTACTCTCTTTAAACCCAAGAAGCTCTTTCTTCATAACCTCCATTAAAACTCTAAGGCTATCTCTCTCACTTTCTACATACTCAAGATTCTCACGAAGAGCTTTCTCACGTGTCCTAAGGTCTTCCACTAAAGCACTCTCATTATTAATCTTGGCACGTTCTCTAAAACTAGCTTCTAACTTCATGTTTTCCCTCTTTAATTTAATCGATTCGTAATACTACTCTTCAAAAGTAACTTGAAGTTCACTACCATCAAACTCCTCCTCATTATAACTCTCACTATCTTTTCCACTCTCTATACCATCAAAATTTTGGGATTCACAAACCATGGCCTCGAAAGTGTCATGTATTAAGATGTCATCATTAGACGATTTATTACTTTCACTTACATGACTTTCCATGAACCTGGTAAAGTTGCGCTTAATGGGGGAATCAGGTCTCTCTTCCTTAAAACTATCACTAAGGGTGGAATTATATGAAATTGGTTGTTTTCCCTCTCTCCTTAGTTTAGTGGGAAATTATCTAGCCTTAAGGGCATAACCCTCACAACCATTACATCTATTCGAATCATCCCTATTAAGATCTTCATTATACTTTATAAGGAATTTCTCGTCTTTGTCATACTTAGACTTATCAAATTTCTTAAAATCCTTTTTAATACTGTCTTTGTTAAACTTAAGAAATTTTCTAATCTTCCCAGAAAACAGAGCTATCTCATCGAAATTGATGTCACTCTCATCATTCGAAACTTGTTTTTCCTCCTTTTAGGCTTTTAAAGCAATGCCATTATCTTTCTTTTTCTCATCCTTGGAAGTAAACATGTCAAGTTCATAGGTTTGTAAATCACCTACGAGCTCTTCAAGTTTCGTAGAGGCTAAAGTGGGTAAAGAATTTAACACAGTCACTTTTAGAATTAACATATCGAGTAAGGACCACAAAATTTTCTATACTATACGATTATCGGGTATCTTTTATCCCAAATGAAAGGATGAATTAACAATATCAGAAAGTCTAGCATAAAATTCATCAAAAGTCTCAGTTTCGATCATTTTAATGGTTTCAAATTGAGTGTTAAGGTTTTGGAGTTTTGAAGCTTTCACAACACTAGTTCCCTTATGGGTGACTTGTAAAATATCCCAAGCCTCTTTAGCAGTTTCATACGTCATGATACGTCAAAATTCATCCGGTGTGACTGCATTAAAAAGAGCATTTAAACGACTGGAATTAAAATTTGCTAATTTAAGTTCATTTTCACTCCATCTCTCTACGGCTTTAGGTACAAGCTCATTTTCAACTAGACATGTAGGTGGGGACCACCCATTAACTACTTAATACCAAACCCTCTCATCTAAGGACATAAGTGCATATTTCATTCTCCCTTTCCAGTACGCGTAATTTGAACCATCAAAAACAAGAAATTTGAAAACACTGAGATTTCCAATTTTAAGACAAGACCAAATGGATCTAAACGCAATAACTTAGCGCTCCTAGCTCTGATACCACTTGAGAGAGGCGGATGCCCCCAAATTTTAAACTCTAAATTATGAGATGGTTCAATTATATTTCAAATTAAAATTTCTATTAAAATTTAACAATTATAAATTCAAATTATAATTTCTTCAAAATCAAAATTAAATTAAACTAAAAGTGAAATTAAGCTACACCAACATTTTAAATTTCACTAAAACAAAATTAATACAGGTTCTAAGTTAGCCTAAACAAGCCAAACATGAGTATACCCAAATTAATATATGTCAACTTGAATGAATTACACCAAAATTACCTAAAATTAAACTTAGCACCAACTTAAACAAATTGTGTGTTTAAACCAATTTTTATCTTGATTAACCTAAGAATGCATCTAGATGATTTTTGCAAGATAAAATTAACACAACACACTACGTTGCGATGTACGAGGAAAACCCAAAACAAGAAAAATATCGGATGGCCCTGCATACAAGTCCACTAAGTACGGTGTTTTTACAAAAGTCACGGCAAGAGAAACATACAACAATGACTTCACTCCGTCCAAGCCTTGATGCTCCTTCGCTCTTCAACCTCCACCTAGTCAACAACCACGGACTCCACTACAATCTCATAATCAACCAATGGTTCTCGATCACCATTAATTCACACACGGTGCCTTTCACCACATGAGCACGCCAAAACAAACACAAACTCTCCTTTTTGAGGAATAGACGGAACCCAAACACTCGCTAATGTCTAAAGATGAAAACCTGGTGCCAAAAACTCTCCAAGCAAGTATATATGTAAAGGAACTTGGATTTAAACTAACATAGGTGTAAAAACATGTGTTCTGGTGAAAGATTGTTCTTAAATTATGAACACATGAAAATGACCTTGAGTAGGAAAAATTCTCTCAGAAAAGCACTTGTAAAAACTCTCTTAAGATCTGCTTGAAAAACTTCTCCCCGAACTGATAAAAAAGGTAGCTGAAAAGTAGTGGGGAAGAGGGGAAGTGGGATTAAAACTGTCAAAAAATGCTCCCACCGACAGGTCATTCGAACGACTTTTTGATGTCATTCGAACGGAAATGTTCGAAAAAAAAAATAGAAGACAACAAGGTCAAAAGTTCGTTGGATAAACTCGTCCGAACGAGATTGTTTGAATGAAACTTTGAATGAAAAAATAGAAAATTGGAGAACAAAATCGTTTGAACCTCGTTAGTAGTTCGTTTGAATGACCTAGGCATCTCGTTCGAATGAGATCCCAGTTTCGTTCGAATGACATTACAAAAAATCCAGATTCTTTATTTTAAGCCCAAAACTCTTACACAAAGTACTAAAATGATTTTCTGAGAAAAACTAAAGTCATTTTGACAAAACTTTATGAATATAACACCCATAAAAAATATTCCAAACTCCTATAAATATTAATACATTCATACCATTAAGATACATTGGAATCCACATGTTGATGATGTGAAACTTGACACAAAAACTAGTAAGGATATATTCTTCCATTTCTGGCCTCTATGACTCGAATTGTTTTTTTTTGGAATTAATCCAGTACTACAAATTGACTCGATTCGAAATTTTCCCTTACACATCAGAAAGAACATTATTAGTCGACATCGAGTTCTCCATGAGTTAGTATCAGATAAATAACTCCACGAAGAAGATGAGGTCACAGAATTGGTCAATGAGTACAGGATTCAGAGCCATAAATCATCTTCCTACAAACTCCAAACCAATAATGTTGTCGAAGCCGCCAACAAAACCCTCAAAACCATAATCAGTAAAATGATTGAGAGTTACAAAGATTGGGTCAATCGGATCCCGTATTCCCTTTAGGGCCAATGCACTTCAATCTGAAAACCAGTTGGGGCTACCATTAATACTCCAGTCTATGGTATGGAAGTAGTCCTGCCTGTTGAGCTAGAAATACCTTCTTTACGCATCATGCTCGACAGCAAAGTCAACGAAGAATACTAGTATCATAGTCATTTTGATAAATTATCACTATTGGAAGAAAAAAGACTTAAGGATCTATACCATATATAGGGGTATCATCGTCGGATAGTGAGATCATTCAACTGAAAATTCAAGGACTGTGGTGTTTAGGAAAGATATCTTGCCCTTAAGGAGATCATCAAACACGTCTGGATCCCAAAGGGAAATTCAAATCAAATTGGAGTGGCCCCTACATTATGAAGAAAATTCTTTCAGACGGTGTCACTATGCTCACATACATCTACGGAGAAGAAATGGCATGCCTAGTTAACTTAGACCATCTCAAGAATTTTCACCCTTACTCTGAAATCTTAGCACACTACGACTTTTCTCGTCTCCCTTCTATTCTATAAAAAATCTTCATTTATCCTACTTAGAACTACCTTGGATCTGATAATCTCAAAAACATTTCTTGAGACTCATGAAATTTTTTAAAACCCCCACAGGTACATAGGCATCCCATACGCCATGCATGGTCACAGTTACCTTCTTTTTAACAAAATGCAATTCTTTTCTAACCCCAAACGACAGTCCATCTTATCGTTTACATGAGCAAAAGGATTATGTATGCCATAGCAATTGGTATGGATAATTCAAATTCAAAATCATCAAGTGGCACAACAAAAAATGATTAAAATCATTTTTATTTCTAATGAAGGAATATAATTGTTTCATGAAGTATCACAGAAGGGAGATAAATGGACCACCTCCCTTCCACTAACAAACCTAATATTTACCATGTTCACAAAATTATTCCTTAAATCCATAGAATAATACTAAAATAACCCAAAACACAAAATACAACCCCTCTTTTTCATCATTCTTGACCCCCTGAGGTCCCTAAGTCTCCCACTCCTGGTTAACACTCTGTATGCGCTCCGTGGAGCCATACGCCCAGATAAGTTTGGATGAAACCACAATACCCTCCTCTACGGTGTCAAAGGCGACAAGCCACCTTTGCCTAGTCTCTTCCTACATAATCTTCTCCACTACCCACTTCCATAACCACTTCTTATAGTACCCAAACACATGCTAGACCCCTCCGACAGTATTTGACGTATGGGTAAATGTTCAATGACACTATTATAAGGAGCCCAGCATCATCCATAATGATTCAATTACGTCCTCCATCGGGAAGAAGTTTTTTATGCAAGGAGGCACAATTTGTTCCCATCCGACAAGGTGCAGAAGGTGCCAGGGGAAATAAAAAGAAGTCCGGTGAAGGCCAACCAACCACACAAACTCGTACTCTAATAGCTATAAAATAGGCTACAAATGTCCCCACCATGGAACCGATAAATGAAGACACCAAAATCCATGCTCCACAAAGTAGTTGACCCAGTTCTCTACCGATTGGTCAAAACTAAAGAAAGTACAGACAAAGAAATTAGGCACACCCGCCAAGGGATACTCAGAAGGGTCCACTAGATGGAATCTCTATGAAAGCCACATGAATAACATTATAGGGATCCTTCTCAAAAAATCCGAACGCCCCTCTTTCCAAAGATCAAGATCATTTAGGGTCTCTGCCAGCACCAACGCCGTAGAATTATGGCGATAAGACATCCATGTCTCTAACGTAGCCACTTGGGGGATTAGCTACCAAGTCCCATGTCACCAGTAAATGTCTCGCAGTAAGGCCCAAAGAAACAGCTATAGTAAAACCGTCATTATCAAAGTCCACCTGGCGTAGTGAATATATAATTGCTTGAAGATAAAGAGTCCCCCCATTAACTAACGATTGATCCGCTAAAGGGGAAATATGGAGAAACTCAAAAACAATGCCCGAAAAGAACAAGAAAATTCGGATAAGGTTGCCACAACACTAGGGCTAACCCCTAACATTGCTGAGAATTCCTCGTATATAGGACAAACCTCATTTGGGACAAACCAGAAGACATAATACTTGGGGTACTAGAATTATACCACCATTGATAGTGGATTCTAGTCAATAGGTCTAGTAAATACATCATTAGTATAATCTCTCTGAAACACCAGAATCAATACAACCCAACAAAGGCGATAAGCTCCACTTTACATCAAGCTTTCTATCTGCTCATCCATATACCAACCAAGACTCCAAGGCCTTCCGCTATCCAAAAATTTCCAAAAATATGTCCCTTGAAAGGGATGTTTTTTACAACCAAGCCTCACGACTTCCTCTAGTCAAAAAATTCCAAAAAATGCAATTTTCCTTATTTTTCTCAAAACAAAACCTCAATAGTAAATTAAAGTGCATGTACAATAAGCCACTAAATCAAGATAATCAAACAAAGAAAGATGCATCATATTTTCCATCTTGAGTCTGTCTTTTTAGGTGTAAAACCATTAAATTAAGCATAAAGTATGGTCAATGCCAAGATCCTTCAGTCATAAGGATGAATCTGCAAGAAAATCTCGAAAAGAAAGGATTAAAAATGGATGTCACCTCATTCGCCGTACCAACTCATACTCCTGCAACGTATTTATCTACACTTGTATACCGATAGCCCCCACATTCCCCGAAGGAAGACTCCAAGGGTAGAATATCACCTACATCCCTAACACAGGATCAGTATCCCAAGCCTAGAAGAAAATTTTCCAAAAAATCCTTCAAAAGTATGCAACATTATTTTCCACAAGAAAATCATTTTTAGAGAACTAAACCCATTACAAATTCTCAAAATTCATAGCTTAATTAGTCTTACACTCTTATCCTTGACATACTCCATAGCAGAACCAATAATGCGCCCGCATTCAAGTCCACTACAATTACCCAATCGGAACCTTAAAACAAAGCATACCCTACGGGAGTTTCAAGATAACACAAAGCCTAGCGGAACCACAAGTGCACCTGCACCCCCAAAATAATTTAAATTTTCCTGGGAGAGTTATTCCCTGCGATATAAATTTAGGTCCCCGGAAGTGACCTCTACCCGTGGAATTTGTCGCCACAACTCATAATTGACCTCGACCTGCAGAATTGGTTGTCTCAACTCAAGATCCTCGACTCATAGAATTGGTAATCACAACTTTAGGTCCTCAAAATTAACCTCAGCCCGCAGAATTGGTCATAAAAAATCAAGGATCTCATAATTGACCTCGACCCATAGAATTAGTCATCATAACTTTAGGTTCTCAAAATTGACCTCGACTCGCATAATTAGTCATCACAACTTTAGGTCCTCAGAATTGACCTTGTCTTGTAGAATTGGTCTCCCCCAACTTTAGATCCTCAAAATTGACCTTGGCCCTAAGTATTGGTCATCATAATTCAAGGTCCTTAAAATTAACCTCGAACCACAAAACTTAAGGTCCTAAAAATGGACCTCGACCCTTAGAATTGGTCATCATAACTTTAAGTCCTCAGACTTAAGCTTCACCCCCAGAATTAGTCATCCCCATGATAACTTTAGAATTGAACTCAACCCGCTAAATAGATCATGTTTGTATCCTTATTCCCTCAAAATTGTCCCTAACCCACAAAATCGGTCTCTCGGTCCCTTTAAAACTAATCTTAACACATCCTCGACCCATTAAATCGGTCATCCTCAACTCATTAGGTCCTCACAATTGACCTCAATCTGGTAAATCAGTCATCCTCATCTCCTTGGGTCTTTAAAACTTATCTCGACCCTCTGAGTCGGCCACCCTCATACTCAAGGTCCACAGAATTAACCTAAAATCCTCTTTCCCAATGGTAATGCGATGTTTATCATTCGACGGCCTTCACTTATTCCAAGATCTCCCATTGAGGTGCTCTTTGTATACACCCCATTATAGAAGCCCCCTAAGTACCTCATTAGGTCCCTAGAACTCACTCGTTCACTACAAATCGTAGGTTATACTTTGAGTACTCATATGAAGGCTATTAGGCATTCTCGATCCCCATTTGACATCGATCAACTTCCTCTTATGAGTGAAAGATTAATGCATCTTTGAAGTTCTCTAAATATCCTTTCCAACGGTCCACCCTATGTGTTAATCAACCATATGGTTTAGACGAATGGTTTGTTTCACTATTAAAACTAATCTAGAGGCTACCGGGAACCCTCAGGCCCCATTTTAATAAATTTAACTTTCTCACTTGAGAAAAAGCTCAATGAATATTTTAAGGGATCTGAATCCCCTTTCCAATGGTATGACCCATGCATGAATCGACCTTATGATTCAGACAAATGATTCATTTTACATCGAAAATTAATCTAGAAGTCATCGGACGCTCTTAGGAACCGTTTATCTCTGGTCAATTCTCCATCTTAAGATATCAATGAATCTTCAAAGGGATCTGAATACCCTTTTCAATGGTCCACCCCATGAACGAATCGGCCTTATGGTACGAATGAATGACACATTTTACTCGAAAGGGTCATCAGGCACTTCCAGGACCCATTTGACATCAGTAACCTCTCTGAACTAAGTGATGATGAATGAATTCTCAAAAGGAACGAAATACCCTTTGTAACGGTCCATCTCGTGCACAAATCAGCCTTATAATTTGGACGAATGGTTTATTTTTTTTTCCAAAAATTTTGTGTGTAGTTACCAACAGGGACTTATGAGATCCACTTGACCTCCGCCAACTCCAGGAACTAGGAGTAGATCAATGGATTCTTAAAGGGATCTAAATAACCTTTCCAACAATCCACCCCATGTGTGATTTTGACTTATGGTTTGCATTTTACCACCATTTTTTTGAAAATTGTATCCCAGATTATCGAACGGCATCCTAACCACACTGCCTATCGGCATTATGTCTAGGGTTCTATGCCGATAGGCAAGTCCACATCCTTTCCGATCAGTACCCCCTTGGCCCTATAAATAGAGGCTATGACCTCACTTTAAAAGGCACCCCTAAACATTGCTCTTAGTGATTTAGATATCATTTTCTCAAAATTCAGAGTTATTCCCTTCCTATAAAGATTATTTCTCATACTCCATTCCATCCTTTCCCTACTCCATTTAGTAAATTGCCCTCATATCCTCACACCACCTTCATCTCATTGTAAGATCAGCATATCTACACTCAATATCAACTTCAAGCATTCATAACGAGGTTCGATTCTCCATCCTTTTATCTAAATTCACTTATTTTAGTGTTAGTTATTTTATTTCTACTTTAGCACTTTATTTCATTACATCAAATAAAATAATCTCAAACCATTATTAGTAGTATTTGAACATACTCTATTTTCATAGAAGACCAAAAATGAGTAAAAGAGGGTTTATTTATAATTTCCAAAAGAGGAATTCTCACTACACAATATCACACTTAAAGCACGTTATCTCTACACACACATATAACAGAAATCCTCCATTTGGGTATACGAATTCAACTCCACCCTATTTTATATTCTAACTACCTGCACTTCGATGCCCCTTGGGATATGTAGCCATCTTAGGTAAATCCCGAGATTAGAGTCCTCCCTTATGCACATTTCTTATAGTATTTTTATTATATCTATATTCTTAATGGATATCATACTCTTGCGTGCTTGTGTCTTGTCCGATGTATACATTCTTTATTCCATAATGATTTGTGATTCGGCAAACACTTACATTATATATTGAATTATTATTTTTTGGGAATACTCCTAATGATGAATTCACTCCCTCCTTTTTCATTACGTGAGTTCAACGATTCCATTCTCCATCTATATTGTACACATAAGCACACCCTTCATGGAGTTTAATGGGTGAAGATTAACACATGCCCATGAGACCAAAAATGCAGTGTGACACCCCGTCTAATTAAATACCGGATAGCTACTCCTTTATTCAAATTAATACAAAATGTCAAGTTGGTTCAGTTCGTAGCATCACTGTCGAAAACATTTTTTTTTAAACAATTACTAGCCACCTAATATTTAAAAAGTGAGTTTCAATTTTATTTCAATAAGATTAACATGCAACCAATTAAATAATGATACCACAGTCACATCACAGTCACAATAGAATAATAATGGAATAAAATGAATCTGAAGGAACACTCCTCTGAATAATCCGAATACTGAATAAAACCAAATACAAAGTCTGAATCACTAATTAATTAAATCCAAAACTGAAATAAAACTAAGTAAGTAAGTTGTCTCTAAGAGAAAAGGGGGTGACATGCCCCACAAATGAATAAATCTGAAATGGAGTCAAAGTAGAAAGTAGAAGCATCCATTATCAAGATCCTGTAACTTCCACAGAAGTTACAACACATCACTAGAATGGAACTTCTAAGCTTAGTGTCCTTGTGGCTGAGAAACTAAAAGGTTTTTACAAAAAATAGATTTGAAAACGAACGGGTCAGACCCCGATTGTGAAAACAGTTTAAAATATAGCAAGTGTTTAATAACATTAAACAGTAAATAAAAAATACATGATAGTGCGTACACTCACATGAATTCCTCACCTCTCAACTAATTGTGCACTCCTAACGTACCCGTACCCGTTCTAGTTATCCCACTATCTAACTAGTCCAATTTACAACCTGACCTTACTTTATACTAATAGGGTTAGTACCAGACATTCCCAACTAAACTGTGAATCTCCCTTTTTATTTCTCAGATTTACTTATAGTATTTATTATGCGATTTACCCATTTTTAACTCTACTAACAATGTTACAAGTATTCACATTCATACTTTAATAAGAGTCCATTTCAATTACCAGTATATTAATCTCATCATAAATATATAATAAGGGCACCCCTAGGCTAAGCTGCGGTGCACACATACTCTTCTATCGAATCCCAGTACATCACGTACATGAGGACCACATATTCCGAATCTCTCAGGAACCGTTTCAATAAGCAACAACAACACATAATGGAGGCGAACATAGTTCACATGCCCATGGGTCACGCACATACCTACGCTCCCATGGTCAGCTGACTTATTTCTCACGAATAAGTCATTCACAGCCCTATGTTCTTAAGGTACCAATCTAAATCCCCCCGTAGGCACACAAAGACTAGATGACCCATTTTGAAAACCGACCTCCCGTGATAGCAAGTATGGTAGGTATGTTATACATATATAAATTCATACACTAAGCATTCACGCATCTTAGATATATTATAGTATTAATAGAGGTATATTCTACTTCCTTATATCGTCATTCAATTTTTTCACATTTAAGTATTTGGATAATATACAATATAGGCCGCTGACACATCTCACGTCATGATCTCAATTACTTAAAACATGACTCATAAAGGTTACCAAGTCTTAAATGTATTTCTCCAAAATTTAATCCTAAATTATACTTCGGCCTCACAAATATACCTACTAGTCTTCCTCAAGTCTAACTGTTCACAAAGTTCCCAACATCAATTCTCTAGGGTCAAAATTATTGAAATTCAAAAAATAATACTCGTAAATAAGCATAAGTGAAGTTCGAAATAAAAATCGGTCGAACGAGGTCATTCTATCAACTCGTTAGAAATCTCGTTTGAACGAGGTAGTTCGAACGAGTGTCATTCGAACGAAGGGCTTCGAACTAACTCGTTAGAAGGGCTACTAGAATCTCGTTAGAAGCTCGTTCGTACGAGGTCATTCGAACGACCTGGGTTGGTATTCTAACGAAAATTCCGAGAATGCCCAGAATTTTCCCAACTTCATTTTTTGCCATTTTGTCTTCTCTAAATCCATCCTAAGTTCATACCAATTAAGTTTTAATGTTCTCAAACTACTCTAAATCACTCTAGATCACTTCTTAACATAGTTTTGTGGACAATTCTTACAAATCTACATATAAAAACCATAAATACCCAAATTTTGCCCCAAACCTTATGAACATGAACTCAAAATCTAATTGAACATAGGACCACCCTTTTAATCCGTTTTAAATCATCAAAATATATAAATTGGAGTACTAATTTCGTCCATAATCATTCTACATGCAATCCCTAACAATTCCATTGGGTTTTCATCAATCTTTCAAGACATATGTTAATTTCTACACTAAACATGGAGGAAATATTCAATGCAGGTAATGAAACTAAACCACTTGGCTTAGATTTGTTCTTCTGATTTATTGTTGGTTATTAAAGGCTGAATCTCTCCTCTTTTCGGTCACAAATCCTTCCCAATTGGTGGTGGTGGGTGGTGGTTAGTTTTGGAACCCCTTGAAACTTCTCTCAAACTCACGTAACCCACTTCTATTGTTTTGGGCTGATAATGGCCTTAGTGGCCTTTCTAAAAATATATAATTTAACTCTAAAATTCGTGGGTCTTAACTCCTCAATTTTTAAATTACCAAAATACCCTTCTGGATTGCCGATTTGGCCTAAAAATGCTTTGAGACCCAAACTAAACCCCCGGCTAGTGTTTTCCGACTATCTCGTCCCTTCGAGACACGTTAGTACACTCAAAATGACCATACGATTGATAAAAATATAATAATTTTAAATCCATTAAATTGGGTCCTGACACGCGCGTCCCAATTAAATTACCAAAACTGTCGTATTTTCAACTCAAGACAATTTTAATAAAAATCAATGATCACATATTACCATAATCACCCAGTAATATTCAAAAACATAATAATAATAATAATAATAATAATAATAATAATAATAATAATAATAACAAAATACTAACTCTCGTCCTGCTAGCATTTAAATCCGAATTAATTTTCCAATTAATTATCCCAACATAATTTAATAAATCCCACAATTAAAAGTAATTCCATTTAATTAACCTCATAATTAAAAGCCATAAAAATACGGGTATTACAAGCAGTATGGGTTCCTAACACCTTTACATTCCATAACTTAATCCACATACCTTTGAACTACACGCTTTTTCAAGCTTCGGTCTTGACCTTGATGTCGTTCTTTTGTGGCGGCAACATTTTTTTTGCATGTTTTGTAAAAAATAGGTTGGCGAATCTATCTCTACATATTATCTAACATTGATGATGGCCAAGCACCTCGACAAAGGGCCCAATCCCGTGTGAACACCAAAGGGAAGCCCCCACAGCCCCCGGGGATGGCCACAAATGTACCTTAACATTTTTATCAATGTCCACACTATTTTGTCTTTTTTGTCGTTTTTATCATTTTTGTGGTTTGTTTCACCATTTCATATCGTTCATGGGGCATTTTAACCACTTTATCTATTTTCGCAAAAATTGACCGATAAGCTCTAATGAGGAAGTCTGACCACTAGGACTCTTAATTTTATCATTTTACCCTTTATTTATCAAAACCATTTGAAAAACCTACTTACTTCATTATGGCATCATAGATTATCATTTCATATTCAAAAACCATATTTAATGATTTTATGTCCAAAAATCGTATTTCATCATTTGATGCTCAAACAAAATTTCTCTATATTTCGTTAACGAGAAATGCATTTAATTATTTGAAGGCCATTTTAGCAAAAATGTCCACTTTAACCTTATCATCATATGTAGTTTCAAACGTCATTTTTCTTCATTCTCATTGATATTTATAGCACATTTAAGGTCTGATTTTTCAAACGTTCTTATTTTCTCATCAATTCCATTTTGAACTTCATATATCATATTTACATGTCTTTTACCAACATACTACAAGATTTTACCCATATTTGGGAGGATTTCAGGCCTAGAAATACTTAAGTATGAATCTAAACAATATACTAACATGAGATTAAAAATTTTATATGCCACTCCCTCGTATTTAAAGAGCAAAAGCTCTATTTGTTCTTCAAAACCCATTTAAGCCTTGCTTTCTCAAAAACTCCATTTCTGTAAGAAATCCTTAAATAAACATACTATAAAATATTTTCCTTTATAACATTTAATAATGTTCTAGAATTCATCGTACATATATCCATATCTTTTAATCTTGAAAACATGAAGAGGAAAACTCCACCTTGGATTTGAAGAGGAGAAACTAAAGGGAAAGAATTGAAAGATCCTAAAAATTCCAAAGATCAAAGAAAGCTTCAACTTCTTCAAGAGAGATCCAGTAATGGCTTCTTCTGCCAAACTTGTTCCTCAACCTATGCTTGAAATAGGCATATTTAGCCTTCGAAATGGAGGAGGTGATGGTGAGCGTGGAGGTGGAGGTGGGATTGAAATGGAGGAAGAATACTTGAGCGTGGTGTAAAAATCTGCTGGAATGAGCACCCTCCTCCCCCTCACTCTTATTTAAACACAAAAGACATTAACACTTAACCCTTTGGTCCAACCAAAACTTCACCCACGTTTAATCTACCCCACTAGGAGCATGACAGCTCAAAGGGTCCATAAGGTGAGAGAGCATAAAAATATGAAGAATCTGATTTATGTTAGTCTTGTTTGAATGAGACTTGGTATCATTCAAACAGGAACTCTATCTTGTTCGAAAGGACTTCGAATGAGGTACTAACGAGAGTGAATTTTGCAAACAGGTATATCTCGTTCGATGGTCTTTAGAAGGTTCGTTCAAATGAGCCCACTAAGCTCATTCGAACGACGTGTCTTTTAATTCTATCGATCCCAAGACTGTTCCAATTAGGTTTTATCCAACTCGTTCACATTTTGTTTTCACAATGGCCACAAGGATAAATCAAATAATATTACTTTTCATTATATTCATTTCATGGCCAAAAGTTATACAAATTTCAGGGAGTGAGCTACAAATCTCGAGAACGAGTTTTGCAAGAGAAGAATAATATCTGATTGGATTTTGAAAAGTGAAGTATGAGAGTTAATTTGGTGTATAATGTGTATAATAGTAGTGTAAAAACTCTCATTTTGCTCACGTTAAGGATGGCCAGGAACGATATGCCGAAGATGGGGCTTATCCACAAATTAAACCATTCCTAGCACTGAAGAAATAGAAGTTTCTTTATTCTATGTCAAAATGCACAATTTAGATCAACATATAAATAAAATGGATTTAATACATAAATAAAAAAATTAATCATCGTACAATGTCCATAATGTAAAGCTAAGTAGAACTAATATAAATAAAATCAAGGGAATATCTCCGTACATATCCTAGTAAGAAATAAAATGACCAAATGCCGAAGTACAGCCAAAACTAGAATCAATGGAGAGAAATCCATCAGAATATCTGATTCATATTCATACCTGTTATCCCTATCATTAGGAATATCTGGGGGTGGAAAACATTTATAATTTGGGTCAGAGCCCTAGAGTTGCAAGGATTCTTCACCAGTAAATATACAAAATATAACTAACTCATATTTTACGTCTCTCCATCGACGCTCACAATTAATGAGTACCTCACCTTTAATCTAGAAACTATCCTACTCGTATCCTCAAACAAAATGCCAATTGAAAATCCCATTGTTTAATCTAACATCTAAAGAATAAGCCATCTAGCTATGCATTAACTAAAAGTGGGTATTTATACTTACCACCCCAGTCCCTGAATAGATTTTATAATGTTGGCTACTGAATTTGATATAAACTCATTGAATTTTTTTACTTTATATAATATTCTGTAACCTTAGTCTATCTCTTCAAACTATTTTATATTTAATGCCTACTCCTCATCGTCTACCCGATTAGACTATAAGTTTCATTCTCTTAGACTATCAAATTATTATTTTCATTAATAATTGTCTTCCCAATTATAAATTCTCTTTAATTATTGTCTACATTTTTAGACTGTCCAATTATTGTTCTTAGTAATAATTGTTTACCACATTATTCACTAGGACTCATCTTTGTCGTTAATTATCTACATCGTTATATTAACCCGAATTTTTCATCATTCATCATAATCTACAAATATATACTATGAGGGAATATTCTCATACAAGGCACACCATAATGTATATATATATATATATATATACGAAGACATCTATCTTCGACGTCCTATTCGTTCTCTATTGGTAAAACTCGGAGGAGTCTCTTATCCTAAATGGGTAGCAAAACACAAGTAAGTGGGGTGGTTCATACGCAGTACACCAGTTTATGGCCCATACCCAGCAATGACAAAGGATCACATCATCAACACCTACCTCTCATGAGTGGCCCTACTACGTAGTACCTAAAATATGACCTGACACTACACCTAGCCCACGTGTTGCAGCGTATGCTACGGTCCCGATCGCACTCAAACCCCAACCGATAGGATGGTCCACAAACCCAGGTATGTCCACACAAAATAATATAATACATATTATTATCCAATATGTATAAGTAGTTACTCTATAACTACATTTACCCACGGAAATCTCAATCCATATAGAGTATAGGCATCTTGGCTTAACTATAAAATTTAAGTCAATTATTCCATAACACATTTTAAGTCATTATCCTACGACTGCTCCCCGATTAAATATTTGGTCCCGTACATTTCCCTTTTGACATAAAAATAAAATTTACTTCATCATTTATTTCTCTTTAAATATATAGGTATAGTTATTCCCAAACTGACTTTTCCAAAACATTATAGGTATAGTTATTCCCAAACTAACCTTCCCAAATCATTATAGGTACAGTTATTCTCGAAATAACCCTTCCAAAATATTATAGGTATAGTTATTCCAAAACTAACATTCCCAAATCATTAGAGGTAAAGTTATTCCCAAACTACCCTTACCAGTACTATAAATGATTTTAGAATTTTGTTCCTTGGACTTAGATTCAAATCCTTCTATATTATTAATAATTATTCGCTTCTAGTTACCTTTCCAAAAAGGTTTGTATGTACATATGTAAAAAGCCAACTAAAGTGAATAAAGAATATATGTACATGTATAAGAAATCGGCTAATAGGAATAAGTAGTTTCACCCAAGCTACTATCACAACCGGTGTTACCCATCTTAGCCCACTAGACTTAGGATACATTTCTACTTAGTATCTTTCTTGTAAAAATTTGAGTGAGCTATATTCTCAAGTAGTCGACTTATCTCAAACAACTGTCCCTTTTTTTATTTGAACTCATCTCGAATCTAGGTACATCCCTGCCTTCTAACATATTTATTTCATGTGTGAAAGAGCTGCTACACCAAAATAAATGCGACCTATCAAATAAATCAATTTTAATTGTGTCCAAACCAAACGAGTTTTAATGAAACCCAAGTTTTAATTCAGTCCTAACACATGAACCTAAGTGATATGAAATAGTAAAGTAATAAGCATGCAAAGGAATGAAAAAATTTCAGAAAAAATCCCCGAAGGGCAAAAACCTTTTTATTTCCACTATAATTTGTAAATTAATGGTTTACAATCGGATTACAGCAAAAATTCAATTAACTTACGAAATACCCGCAGGTGTCGATTCGTAGTCATCAGCAATGGAACAACCGCACCTAATCCACAAGAACATACAGTTCTATCTTCAGCAAAGATCCACATGCAGCAAACCTCACTGCTCGCAGTCTTTAGCAATTAATCCACACGTAGTGAATCCAGATGGACACACAGTTCAAATATCGGTGTAGGTTATCCCACCTACAAGAGTAAACTTCAACAAGATTGTATCTTGGGTTCCAAAATAATTCACTAAAGATTGGAATGTTTTGTGAATTGAAAAACAAAAGGTTTTAAACCCTAAAATTGAAGAAGATGAAGTGTTCTGCTGTTAGCAGATTACTGAGATTGAAAATCGCCAAGTCTCCTTCTTGAAAATGGAATGATTTAACCCGCTTTATATAAAAATAATTGAGTCGGCACATCATTCGAACGAGATCCCATTTCGTTCGAACGAGATATGATGTTGTTTAAATGACCTATCAAATGAGATTCGAGGCCATTGATTGTAGATAATTTTGATACGAACGTGTGGCCACCAGTTTTGTACTTTTCTAATTTTTTTTTGCATTAGTTATGATTTTTCTACGGAAAGATGACCGAGAACAAAATCTTTAAATAATATGAATTCAAAAAAATTTAACAAAAACATTTAAACATCCCAAATACTTTTAAGTGAACTATAAAGGGACTTAAATACGTTCTCACCAAAATTCATCTTGCAGAGGTTTGAATGTTGAAGAAGCTTGATATTCGGATCCATCTCGATGCTTGAAAGAACTTGAATAATTCTTCGACGGTTGTAGCGGTATACGACATACTCAATTGTGAACGAATAATGTAAAACAACGTCTTTACAAATGTCCCCTTATGTCTACGCCGGTACAAAATAAAAACATTCGAATTATCAAATCAAAATGCCTATATAAATCTAGTACCCCCCATGAACCCGAAACTGAAAAGGTAATAAAAATGCAAGTCTTTCCATTTTTCTTCAAAAGTTTTCAACTTCAAATCGTCAAACCTTTAAGATTTTCTCATCAGGGTGTGCCATATAATGAATCAAGATGCAACGAATCCACATTGACACACAGTCCAAATATCGGTATAGGTTATCCTCACTACAAGAGTAAACTTCAACAAGATTTTATCTTGGGTTCCAAAACAATTCACTAAAGATTGAGATGTTTTGTGAATTGAAAAATAAAATATTTTAAACCCTAAAATTAAATAAGACGAAGTGTTCTGCTATTAGCAAATTACTGATATAAAAAATCGTCAGGTCTCCTTCTTGAAAACGGAATTATTTAACGCGCTTTATATAAAACATTTGAGTCTGTGCGTCGTTCGAACGAAATCCCATTTCGTTCGAACGAGATATGATGTCATTCGAACGGCCTATCAAATGATATTCTAGGCCATGATTGTATATAGTTTCGATACGAATGTGTGGCCGTCAGTTTCGTATTTTTCTAATTTTTTTTAATTAGTTATGATTTTTCTATGGAAATGTGTTTGAGAACAAAATATTTAGATAGTATGAATTCAAAAAAGATTAACAAAAACATTTAAACATCCCAAATACTTTTAAGTGAATTATAAAGGGACTTAAATACATTCTCACCCAAAATTTATCTTGTAGAGGTTTGAATGTTGAAGAAGCTTGATATTCGGATCCGTCTCGATGCTTGAAAGAACTTGAATAATTCTTCGACGGTTGTAATGGTATATGGCATACTCAATTGTGAACGAACAATGTAAAACAATGTATTTACAAATCTCCCCCTTATGTCTATACTCGTACAAAATAAAAACATTTTAATTATCATATCAAAATGCCCATACAAATCTAGTGCCCTCCCATGAACCCAAAACTGAAAAGGTACTAAAAATGCAAGCCTTTCCATTTTTCTTCAAAAGTCTTCAACTTCAAATATTCAAACCTTTAGGATTTTCTCATCAGGGTGTGCAACATAATGATCATCAATCTTCGTACCTACACACATGAGATAACGCAAATACCATCGTAATGCATCGAGTTTGAAATGATATAAGAATAAATCAATCAATATAATGAAATCTCCCCTTTAATGCAAACTCCCCCATAAAAGCATAATTCAGTATCCCCTTTTGATTTTTCCAAAATAGACAATAAAAAGAATAAACAAAGATAAACATGGAGTGTCACAATACACAACAAAAATATCGATCAAACTACGCGCATGTAGAGAATATACTCAAAGGATCCACAAACTATTGTTCATTTTTTTCAAAAAAAACCAATTTAAAAAATAAACACACCATAAATAACATTAAGTCAACCAAATCATGGATATGTAATGAATGGGCATGAATAAATTCAATAGGTAATAAAACACAATCAAGCATATGTGCACGATGTATAAGTGTACTCCTATCGATTGAACATAAAAAATATCCTTAGTTGTAAAATTGTTGAATTTAGATGATATCGACTAAATCAAATCAACAAATCAAAACCTAAGTGATTTTCACACCAATAACGTCCAAAACTATTTTAGTTCCATTTCGAGAATGTTTCAAAGGACGTTCAAACCCATTTATTACTTTCCAACCAAACTCCATCATATATAATAAAATAATTTTTATATCTAATGAGGTACTAAATTCTCAACTTAGAGAAAACCTATTGGACCAAATTTTGGCATATTTCATCTTTTTATTGCCATTGAATCTTTTCGGGACTCTTTTCAAATAGTGGCTTTCACGACGTGATAGTTATTCACTCGCAGCTCTTTCCCGTGTCACTCGTCATTTTTTCAAATTTAAATAAATTCCTCACGGGCAATGGTTTTTACATGAACTACTTTTATTACTCTCGTATTATTGCTGTTGGTTTTGTTTAAGGACGGGATTGAGAAGAAAACACTTGACCAACATGTGATAGACAAGTACAATAATCAAACAAATACATGCGCATGTGAAGTAAAGGACAAATGAGTCAATAATATAGGAAGTATCAACTAATAAAATCTCAATGACTCAAAGACATTGTAAAGCACATAAATGGCATGATATATTGTCTCAAAACACTATCAAATTGTCATATGGATACATGGAATGAAATTGTGACTTGGTCATCCTAAGTGTCAATTCATATAAGGTGCAAACAAAATACAAAACTCTTTTTGGATTTTTCAATTTTTCCCAAAAAAATGAAAATCTTTTTGTATTTGTCCAAAATTATTCAAAAAATAAAAACCATAAATACAAACATGGTACATTCTAGCAATAGGCGTAATATCAGCATGAGAAATATTCTATGCTAACACACAGTAATCACACAAATGAATTAATAATCTAAGCAGGCGTCATTAAATGAAAATATACAGAGTTATCAATTAAGCAAGAATATCAAGAGTAGCTGCATATAAACTATTCCCGAAGCAACCAGCAGTACCAATAATGTATCCAATGAACTCAGGGTACTGCAACAAAAGAGAAAAAAATTCTCCAGAGGTCACTCCAATGAGATATCTCGTCGTTCGAACGACAAGGCATCTCGCGAGAAGTGTTTTGCGTGACATAAAATCTCGTTCGAACGAGATATCAAATTTTCACGAGCTGCCCAAAATGTCATGCAGTGTTGCCGAGTGAAAAAAAATTCCAGAAAAAGGATGCTTGAAAGATAATGACAGATTCAAAATAGTATCTATCATAAGAAAAAGAAATTTTAAACTACAATAAAGTGAGTCATAACACTCGAAAAAGTATATCAAGACGCACAACTGGTGTATGAAAAATATCAGCACAATCAACAAAAAGATCTCATATGGGGTGAATCACGTGCAAGCAAACGAGAGTCATGAACAATTAGACCATATGCCTCTAAATCTGATTTCCTAACCCAAATCGATGTGTAACGAGGTGTGGGCGTTTGAGGAATCGAATTTATTCTTTTATTAACCTCCCTAGGTCCATTTAAAAGTTTGTAACAGAAACGCCTAAGAGGACCTTGCTTACGGTAATATGTGCGAGTGTTATCCGGGCGGTGAATGTTACGTAAAGGTGGTCCTCTCCTTAAATTCCTAGTTGGCTCTCTCCTCAAATTCCTAGTTTCCTCTCGCATGATATTCCTACGCTGCTCTTGCTTTCCAACCCTCATTGTCTTTCTCTTAACAACCCTATGAGGCTCTCTCACATGTGTGGGGTTGGATTTGGGAATGGGTACGACACTCTGATCAAAGCTTATACCACCCCTATCCTCCTTAATATGGAGAGTCCGTAAATTTTTTTATTTTTTCGGACTGAGACTCCAAATAAAATTTCACCTTTCTTGATTCTTTCAAAGTTTTCTCAATCTCACATATCCATGACTCGAGTAAGCATCTTGAATCCTCAAACTCTAAAAGTTACTTTTCCATAGTCTCCATCAACCCTGAAAGACTATTTCTCTCTCCCTCGACATATCCTAGATTCTCTTTCAACAAAATTTCACATGACCTAATTTCTTCAACCAAAACATCATTATCATTTTTAACGCACTCTCTTTCAATTGATCTTTCAATTTCAATTTTTCTTTCTTTATTTTCAAAGCCTCAGCATAAAGTTCATTGAAAGCCATTTACAAGTTATGCTCATTTACACTTCCACCCTCACTCTCATCACCCTTACTATCATCACTAATCACACGGGTGGGAAGCCCTCTCCTAGAAGCATAGAAAACTTCTTCTTCCAAATCACTAAGGCTAGAAACATGAGATTTTGATTTTTTCAATTCCATCCTTAAATTTTTCAGACACTCATCTATCGTGTGACCAATTCCCTCACATCCCAAACACCTCTCAGAATCGTTTTCAACTGAAGATATAAAACGGGAGTTCGTGTGAATTTTCCAATTAGACTTTTCAAAAACTTGACATCGAAAATCATCAAAACCTCCGAAAGCCATTTTCAAGAAAAACATAATCAAACATAAAAACTTAGTGCAACAAGCTCTAATACAAATTTGAAAGATCCGCTATAGCGAAATAAATGCGACTTCTCAAATAAATCGATTTTAATTATGTGCCAACCAAACCCGTTTTAATGAAACCCAAGTTTTAATTCAATCCTAACATATGCATCTAAGTGATATGAAATTGTAAAGTAATGAGCATGCAAAGGAAAGAAACAATATCAGGAAAAAATCCCCGAAGGGAAAAAACCTTTTTATTTCCACTATAATTTGTAAAGTAATGGTTTACAATCAGATTACATCGAAAATAAAATTGACTTATGAAATACCCACGGGTGTCGTCTCATAGTCGTCAGCAATGGAAGAATAGCAACTACTCCACCAGAACACGTAGTTCTATCTTCAGCAAAGATCCACACGCAGTGAACCATAATGACTACAGTCTTTAGTAATGAATCCACACGCAATGAATCCACATGGACTCGCAGTCCAAATATCGGTGTAGGTTATCCTCCCTACAAGAGTAAACTTTAATAAGACTGTATCTTGGGTTCCAAAATAATTCACTAAAGATTGAGATGTTTTGTGAATTGAAAAACAAAAGGTTTTAAACCCTAAAATTGAAGAAGACGAGTATTCTACTATTAGAAAATTACTGATATCGAAAATCGTCAGGTCTCCTTCTTGAAAACATAATCATTTAATGCGCTTTATATAAAAAATATGAGTTAGCACGTCGTTCGAATGAGATCCCATTTCGTTCAAAGGAGATCTGATGTCGTTTGAATGACCTATTAAATGAGATTCCATCCATGATTGTAGATAATTTCGATATGAACGTGTGGCCACCAGTTTCGTATTTTTCTAATTATTTTTGAATTAGTTATGATTTTTCTACGGAAAGGTGTGGGAGAACAAAATCTTTAGATAATATGAATTCAAAAGAAAATTAACAAAACATCCCAAATACGTTTATGTGAACTGTAAAGGGACTTAAATACGTTCTCAACAAAATTCATCCTGCAGAGGTTTGAATGTTTAAGAAGCTTGATATTCGGATCCATCTTGATGCTTGAATGAACTTGAATAATTCTTCGACGGTTGTAGCGGTATACGACATACTCAATTGTGAACGGACAATATAAAATAATGTCCTTACAATATGGCTTCATTCACGAATCACTCATACATCATCCTCTTTACATAGTTAACTTATATTCTAAGTCACTATGCATTCACACTTATATCACAAACCCATCCCGAATTAACTTGTATAAATATCCATAATAATACTCCCGACATCTTTTAACAACCTTTGCCCCTCACTTGGATCAATCCCCATAGCCTAAACCATCAATATGAACTCAAACTGGATTCCTGGGAAATATCGAATCGATTTGCCTTTCGACCGAATCGATTCGTAAAGAAGTTGAATCAATTCGCCTGGGAGCCAAGTCGATTCAGACCTAGATAGAAGCCTATATTTTCTATGAAATTGAATACGAGAATTTTCTCCTAAAAAACACCTTCAACAAATATCAGTATAATGGTTAAAAAACTTAAAGAGTGGTATGGAGGTAGTCTCTAAAACATCATACGATCATTATACACATGATTAAACTTAAAATTCAACCATTAATTGTCATCAATTTTCAAGATTCTTTCAAGAACTCATGAACATACAAATTTCAAAATTTCATTTTTACACTAAAACAATGATTACCTGATTTGTTAAAGGGTTTCTATAATATATTTTCCATAAAAAATATTCAATTTAAATCACTTCACTACAGATTTAGTATGAGGGGTTACGATTCTATGCACGGATCATATGATTATTACTAATTTATGCACTGATCTAAAGGTCTCTAAATATGCAGTCTCAAACATGGATTCAATCTTAGCCTAAGCATGGAATAAAAAATTATATAAGATTAGTACAAATTGAATAAGAATGTCAAGAGAATCCTTGCCCGAAAATAATGGAAAACCTCCTCTTTTCTTCCGCTTAGGGTGTTGCTTCCTCCTTTTCTTGGGTGGGTGTTCTTAGTATTCTTGGATGTTACTCCCAATGAGTGGATTAACCCTTAATAGACATTATTAGACTTCACATCCAGAGTTGAGACTAAATACATTATTTAATTAGTCTGATAACTACCCAAATCAGTTATAGATATATCACAAGCCCCTTCTTAAAGGTCTAAAATGCCTTAATGAACCCGTAATGCCTCTCAAAGTGTGTCCCGAATATTTTGACCCCAAAAATATATTTAAATTATGATGGGACACATGTAAATACTTTTCATTTAAAATAAAAATTCGATTTAGATTTATTCAAAACATTAAAGTCCAACTCTAAATCTTATCCATAATAATGAGTCTAATTACTTACAAGCTAAATTAATTAATTTCACTTGATTAAATTAATCCCTATTAAATTTTATTTTATTCCAAAGATACGGGGTATTACATTCTCCCTCCTTATAATGGAATTCCGTCCTTGGACTTCAAAGTAGCATGAAGTCACATTTCATTTCACACCATTGTCTTAAGTTTATACCCAACTAGTCCATATTCATTTCCCATGGGATAAATGAAAAGGCTCATCTATTCCTATCATAGCATTATTAGGGTGCCCGTACATACCACATTATATGTACACACACAATTACCATTTCCAATTAATAATGACACATATACATCCAAATTTGAATCATCCACAGTAATCATCTCCGCACAATTATCATGAGTCAATTCTATTAGGGTTCGTACTTATATCCCACAAGATTAAAAGGAAAGTCTCACATATGCCTACAATAGTGTACTATCACCGGGACACCCATACGTCACAGTCACAAGCATCTAAACACAATTATCAAATATGACTAGTGCACCCATATGCATAAACCAACTATACATACCATGTATATTTATGAGGTATAAGTATATGTGAATACTCTACCGGTCATACTAATAATCATCGTTGCTCGATGCGTATCCTCATTACATATATACATCTTTTAAAACATAACCTCTCAAGGACAAAGGTCCCCCAATTCCCGACACTTGCTAAATTTTGTGTGTGGGACGTCTCACAAGCGGAATCCAAATAAGAAATCCTCCCAATACGCTACTACATAGATTCGTCGATCACCGAGGCCCATTTAGAGTAATACCAAACATGAACCGATACACTAACCAATAAATTCAAAATTTTGCAATTTCCAACAAATCACTTATCATTCATAAGAGTTATACTAAACTCCTTTAGAGTCAACCGACCCTACCATGCCTAATACCTCAATCACCACAACCTAGGTAGGACATTCTCCACCCGTATTTAACCTATAGAGCACTTAGTCATTTCTAAGTCTCCAAAGGCATACCCATGCTAATCAGTTCTACCATTCCAACTTCAATGACAATGTCACTACACAAACATTAACATGATCATATAACATCTCAATAATCAAAGCAGTCAATATCCTTACTTCTACTTCATTGCCTATACTTACTAAGGCAACACTTTCTCAAATATGTTATCTCACAACACTTTCCCCCATAAAAAGGAACCTTGCTCTAACCTGAGCATAGCCCTATCTAACCCATGATTTCGAGTTTATTCACACGAATCTACCTCCTTGAGTTATTAAAAATTTCAAATCACACTCACATGTTACTTCCCTAAGCATACCCAACTTTCTAAAGGTCGTTAAACGACCTAAATTCCCATTGAAATTCATTGTTTCAATACTAGGCTCACCCATAAAAAATTTCTCATAATAATCCTCACGATTATGGTGAACACCAATTTTTAACTATCTTGTCTTTCAGACATGACCACAACTCATAGTAGTCCACATAAAATTAACATATCCCAAGTAACTATAAATACATTCCCGGTAAAAATATCATACTCCAACATAACTAACAAAGAGGCCTAAAATAAACATAAGCCTCCTAGCATTCATGTCTATGTATCCATGCACCCACAAGACCATGTTCCTTCTCACCCACGACGAGTTAATGTAAAAAACTCTCCCAAATACAAATTTCAGCCTTTCCAATGTATTAAAAAAAACCAAGTGAACACTAAGTCCCAATACCAAACAAAACATATCCCACATACTCCAAAGTAGGAAAATGACTTATTTACCACCGATACTATCACCAGTCTCTTTCTCCACAAATAATTTCATTTATAATCCGATACCCATCTTATTAGGGATCCGGGTCTCAACGAACTAACCTCTACTGGTGCATTATTATACATTACCACATCCTTAAATTCTCTAAATGTCCTCCTTTCAATTACTAGGGACCAAATTTGTCGATCTTCTTACAATTCAAGCAAGTGAACTGCACGAAAGTCTTTATGTCTCTCTCCAAAACCAACCCTTTGTCCGACAAGTAATAAGCAATTGCAAACAATACGATGGTTCCTAATTTTAGGGCTTTACGTCAAAGGATGCAACTCAGATCATAATAAGCTCAAACACAGACCCTAAGGGCACTAGAACTGCGCTTTGATTCCAACTATAACAACCCCCATTTTCTCATGTAAAGTCTAGCCAGGAACGATACACCGAAGATGGGTCTTATCCATAATTTATACCATTCTTATCACTGAATAAATATAAGTTTCTTTAATCTATGTCAAAAGCAATAATTTATAAAAACATTCGAATAAAACTGATTTAATATATAAATGAAAATCTTAATCATCATATAATATCCATAATGTAAAGCTAAGTATAATTGATATAAATAAACTCTTGGGAATATCCCCATATAATTCCCAATATGAAATAAAATGACCAAATGTTGAAGTAAAACCTATACTAGAATCAATGGAGCAAAATCCACTACATCCAATGCAACTGCAAGTCTAATCCATCATTAGTCCTGTTATCCGTGTCTTTAAGATTACCTGGGGGAAAACATTTATAATTTCGGTCAGAACCCTAAAGTTGAAAGGATTCTTCACCAGTAAATATGCTAAATGTAACTAACTCATACTTCACGCCTCTCCATTGACGCTCACACGTAACGAGTACCTCACTTTTCATCTAAAAGCAGTCCTACTCGTATCCTCAAATAAAATGTCAATTAAAAATCCCATTGTTTAATCTAACATGTAAAGCATAAGTTGTCTAGCTGTGCGTTAACTAAAAGTGGGTATTTATACTTAACACCCTAATCCCTGAATATATTTCATAATGTTGGCTACTCAATTTGATATAAACTCAGTGCATATTTTTACTTCATGAAATATTCCATAACCTTAGTCTATACCTTCAGACTATTTGATTTTTAATGCATAGTCCTCATTGTCTACACCATTAGACTATAAGTTTAATTCTCTTAGACTACCAGATTACTATTTTCATTAATAATTGTCTTCCCCATTACTCATTCTCTATAATTATTTCCTACATTCATAGACTGTCCAATTATTATTCTCATTAATAATTGTCTACCACATTATTTATTAGGACTCATCTTCGTCCTTAATTATCCACATCATTATATTAACCCGACTTTGTTATCATTAAGCATTGTATACATGTATATACTATGGGGGCGCATTCTCATAAAAGTCACACCATAATTTGTAAATAGATAAATATATGTGTCTGTCACTGCACCAAAACAAGCTTTTAGTAACATACTATTTTTCTGATTACTAACAGTATTTTAACATTACTATTTCTCATGTTAAACTAGTGTTACTAATCTAATATATATGTTACTAATTTTAGTTGAATATTTTAAAAGTGAAATTAAAAGAGAAATAAAGGAAATTTTTCAGCCAAACCAAAAGAAAACACCCAACTTGCGCACATCAACGAAAGCTCCAACTCATCATCACCTCGGGTTTGCAGTTTTCTGGCCTCGACTCCTTTCTCAGACTCTCAATAACCTAGGGTTTCTCTCATCCTTCTTCTCAATAAGCTAGGGTTTCTCTCCCTCATGTAACCTCATACTATACGAATTCAACAACATGTGGAGTTTCTTATTTTTTTCTTGAGATTCGATCTTTGCACTCTTTTTCGTTTTTCGTTTACTTTCAATTCAATTGTTCTCATCATTATACTTGAATGAATATACACATGTAGGTTCTATGAGTCTTTTATATTTTAATGAAAATACGTATGTAGCTTTTGTGTGTCTTTGCTCTATGAAAATCCAATTGGTGTTAAACATGAATTTGAAAACTATGCTAACCATGAGGATATCAATATTTTTCCCTTATCTTGCCTCATGTGTTAATTTATTTATTGGTCATTTTAATTTGACCATATTTGAAATAAACATGTTATATTTTTTTAATGCGAGTTATGTTTTATTTGTCAAAATGCTTAGTAAATGGGTACAATGCGTGATTTGAACTCTACAAAATGAAAACGTTATGTAAAAATGTTGACTTTGACTCAAGTCCTTTAAAGTTTATATATTATGGATATCTTGACTAATATTTATCCTTTTTTTCTTATGATATACAAAGGTTTTGATATCAAACAAATATAAAAATGTATTAAAAACCCCGATGCAGACATGTACAACCATGTTCTTAAGGCTTAATAGGAAGCACAGGTTCCAATTCTATGAAAAGTCAATTATTATCATTATTACTATTATTTATCATTATGTTTAAATAAAATTTGAGGATCACCATGCCAACAGAAAGCACAAGTTTCGATTCTAAGAGAAGTCGATTACTATCATTCTTACTATAATTTATCATTAAGTTTAACTCGAATTTGAGGATCACCATGCCATTGGCACAAACCTAGTCTCTCTCTCTCTCCCCTCTCTCTCTCTCTCTCTCTCTCTTTGTCTCTCTCTCTCTCTCTCTATATATATATATATATATATATATATATATATATATATATATATATACACTAGGGTGTACCTGTGTCGATGGCACGCGATAAATTTGTTCCCGTGATAAATTTGTTCCTAAAATATTTTGTAATTTAAACTTGTCGCCAATTACACAACGCTATTTAATTTATGGTTATTTAAATTTAACCTCACTTTTGTCACGTAATTATTCAACACCAAAAATATTACAAACTAATTCGTTTGTTTCACCTACAACCTAAAGTGCACTATAACTTTATAAACATTGTAGTTCAGTCTAAATATGATTTTTCTATAACTATTTTATAATACAATTTGTATTCTAATTTTTGTAAAAAAAATTTAATGGTTGCAGGTATTTTTACAAATAAAAATTATTATAAAAAGTGAGGTATTTCTACAAATATAGATTATTTTTACAAATAACTGCCTCTGTGAAAGAAATGAACCCCCCTTGGTTTCTTTTTGTATCCTTTAGGTAGTTGTAAGTCATTGAGTCATGTGCCAATGCCTTCTGCAGTTGACAAAGGTCATTGAGTCATGTGCCAATAAAGGTCATTCCCTTCTTCCTACTAGATGATTTTGACATATACCCAGACATAAATTTGAAACCATCCATCACTACCTAATTCGAAGTTTCACAAATCATAAATTAAAACCGAAAAATTTTCTAAAATTTTTTAAACTCCTCCAAATATCTTGTAATATTATAACCTGGCTAGAAATGTTTTGAGATTTTTATAATTAATATTTATTATTTTTTCAAAAATAGGTAATCCATCAAACCAAGTTCAATAAATTTGAATAGTTTCTTTTTCACATTACCAAAAGTTCATTTATTCACATAAACACGTGTATCAAATTTCATCCACAAAGACAGACCATCACCACCGACTTAGTGAATTAACAAAGACAAATTTGGATCTGAAACAGATGAAATATGAATCAAAATTAGAATTGTGAAAATTGGGGACAAATTTTGGGATAGATCCTTTACCTAACAGTAATAAAATTCATACAAATCCTCGTATATAAAAAATGCGTAGCAAATTTCTAACATCAAAATGAAAACTATAAATAAACCTAATGACCACAAAACCCCAGAAAAACTGATTTAGAATGAAACACACGATGTTATAAACAGAATTACACAAATTTATTTGAACCTCATCTTTGATTTACTTTCCTCTCACATGAAAATATCCATCTGTAGAAACTTCCAACCTGAAGCCACAAATCATCTAGCGACGAGCTCCATGGTGGTGATGATGAGTTCTCCAGTTGGGCATTCTTTACCTCATGCTAAAAACTCAGTGTAAATTCTTATCAGTATAGTGTAAATAAGTGAGTAAATAAATAATAAAATGCAAAAAAAATGAAATATAGCTTCGAAATATTAAAAATCATGTATATACCTAAGAGAGAAGTCAAACCCAAAAAAAATCGTGGAGAAAAAGAACTTTGGTTGGCTCCTCTGTTTATGGTGAACAATAGAAGTCGGTTGGTGTTTACGATGGTGAGTAGTTGGTGTGTAAGACTCTCAAATGCACAATAGTATGATGAATCCATAAGTCAATATCTATAAAACAAACAAAAAACAAATTATGGCCTGATTATTTATAAATAAAAAATAACTGTTTGAAACCCATTATTTGAATTAAAAACTCAAAACATCAAAAAGGGACGGAGAGCAATGATATTTAGCTGATGGGATAAAAACCCATTATTTGACTGAAGAAAGTTGGAAGAGGTATGATGGGGGACTGATATATCAGAACTGATGGCTAGGCAAACAAAAAAAAACAATTAGTTCAAAATGGAATAAATGGGCAATAAAGATCTGAACTACAAAAATAAAAATAGAGAAGAAAGTACCGTCTGTTTTTCATTAAACATCCACACATCTGGACTACCAAAAAAATGAAACCAAAATTTTCAAAGTTCAACAAATTGTCCATAGATATGTTATCTTCGAACCAAATAACAAAACAAAGGGAAAATCAGTAATATCTGAGTGTAAAATCAGCTATATTTGAGTGTAAAAAAGGGAAAATCACTTGTAGCCCTAGTCAACGACCGCTTATATTTGAGTGTAAAATGAGCTAATGAGTAGGTGGTGAAATCAGGAGCTCAAACCATGCTCATTTAAAATCCCCAAATAAATTAAAAAGGGAAAGAGTAAGCGATCTAAAATAACTTACTTTGACAAAAAAAAATAGGCTTCTATGAACTCAAAAGGCTTAGATGAAGCTTGGATGAAATCCCAAATCTAAAACACTGTAAACAAAAAGAATCCCCAAATCTAAAACATTGTAAATGTTTCAGTCATTGACCAACAAACTTCATAAAACATATATACAAACATGTAAGAGAAGATATGAACCGAATCAGTCTGGATCAGTATTGCCGACGGCTAAACGAACCGGATCGTGGTTTCTCGATTGTGGACCAATCCCTTTAGTACCAGATCTGTAATGGATATGGGTGTTACTTCAAAGGAGGGTCTTTATCTATTTGAGAGAAGATGATAGGTATGATAGACAATTTGTGGGTCTTTAATTGTTTGACAGAATGAGAGAGAGAGGTAGACACCTATGAAAAAGCTTTTGTGCGTCTCAAGTAAATGGAGAGAGGGAGAGAGAGCACGCGTATGTGACAGATACCTATTAAATCGAGAGAGGGATTACATGTTATACAACTTACCGTAGTTAGTCCTCCCATATAATCTCAATCGTGAGTTAGCTTTGACAAACATAAGATACAAACCCAAAGATTTCATCTCAACCGTCAGTTAGCCTAGACAAAAAAATCCCTCCTCCTTTATTATATATATATATATATATATATATATATACATTCATTCCAAAAAGGCCTCTTATGCGGGATAACTTAAGGGCTTTGTAATACTGGGATTATTGGAAAGTTTCTTAAATTTTACTTTTGTTAATGCTTATGTAGAAAATAGTTAATACGAATGAAAATATTAGGTAACTCTTCATATTATGTATTTTTTGAACATTATCCTCTTCAAATATTAATGACTCATTCATTCTTAGATTTGATATGTTGGGTTCCACCTTACCTCCACGGTGGCTCAGTCGCTTTTCTTGGATGACTGGTTGTTTAAGGATTGTGTTAAAAGTGCCAGTCTTCGTCTTTTGGATATTAACTCATTACCCCCCACTGACGGTGAACCTGAGGAAGCTAAAGACATATTTGATCATTCCAAGTACATAACTATTAACCTTATGTTATACTAAATTTATTTTAATCAATTTGATTATAAAATTTATCGGTTCCTTCCAATTTTAATGTTCTCCTATTACCTTGATAGTTTATTTGCACATGTTTTTGCTTTAAGTCTAAAAGCCAAATAGAAATACTTATAGTTGTTTTAGGGAAAATATCATGACAACATCACATGCATTTTATTGTGACATGTGGTTTTATGATCATTACCAATAGTAAAGATGTTGCTTATGATTACCACGGGACAAAGATCCATCACAATGTATAATAATGTAAAAATCTTATTAATTGTCCTCGAAGGAAAAAAATATTTGCTTCTGAGCTTACTGTGTTAAATAGTTTACTAGTTAGGAAGAGGCTGTCAGGTTGCCATGATGGCATATTTGCCACTATCGTCCATTTTAAATAGTTACAATGCCTAGGAGTTACTGAAATTTTTGGTGATGATAAGTTCTTCTTTCAAATTGTGGTTGAGCTAGGCAATGCAAGTGCTGGTAATGACAATACTATACTGGTCCAATAACCAGTGTTTAAGACTTTTAATAAAACTTTAGTCACATAATGTTATAAGCGGTTTTAATAACTACTTCTAGGAGAACTTTGAACCAATTTGAAGTGAGTTATTCTACACTTCAAACCAATTTGAAGTTTATATAAAGACTTTTAGAAATAGTCTTAAGATGTTGCATTTCCAATTCGAAGTCATTATGTCAGTTTACATGTATTTGGGAGAGTTTACACTTTGATAGTTACCACTAAGCTCAAAATTTTTATAAGTTCTAATAGTTCACCAACATTAAATTGAATTTTATAATTTTCTTTATCTCGGATGTGTATGTAAGGCATTAACATATGGTTATGTCAATGATAATTGTTATAACATGAACAACACTTATCACGGTGCATTGATTAGGAACATCAAGAACTACTTTCTCGGGGTGTTCACTTGAACCTTGGGGATTAAAATGTTTCATCATGATAGCATGAATAACACTTTTCATGGTAATTTCTCCTCTTATTGAAATTAGGAACAATAGTCTCTCTTTATGAAAAGGTAATGTATACATAAGAACATGGAAAAAGAAGAAGAAATTGCACAGGTAGGAGTAGGTTTATGAGTTTACTGATGTATGAATTGTATGATCAAGGAAATAATTCATGTCAATAGTTTGGAAAAAAAGATGGTAGGAGTATGTTTACGAGTTTATGAGTTTACTTATGTATGAGTGGTCTGATCAAGGCATTAGTAGGAGTAAGTTTATGAGAAATTGCACAAGTATTTAATTCATCCATAATGTTGGTGACATAGTTAATTTGAGATGCATAAAAAAAATTATTGTACAAATAGGATGAGATCTTGGACCACCCATACTAGTGTGAACCAGAGATGCATAGGAAGAGTGTAGAGAAGCATGTGATTTAAGTTAAATCATGGAAAGATCCATTAGGCATACCCGAGATTCCATCAAAGGGGGAGAGAGCTCATAAACCTACCTATCCTTGGGTCCTGTAGACCTGTCCACATTTGGTCCTATTTGATATAATGCATGTGTAATTAACAAATTAAAATGTTTCATGATTATTGAAAAATTAAAATGCTTATTTTCAGATATAAGGTTCGATTTCTTTCATCATTAATAGCTTCCCGTTGACCATATGTTGACTTCACCCAACCTATTTTTACTACTATAGTATTGTCAATTATGAAATTATGGAATTATATACAGTATTTTAGCGAAAGCCATTGAACTTGTAAATTGTGATTGAAAGATATTAATGGTATTGTAGGTCGATTCTGTTTTGAAGGAGATTTTGAGGAAGTCAATTAGATAAAATTAGGTTTAAAATCTCATAACTATAATTGGTTTCAAGTGTCTATTTGAATAGGATCAAAGGATATGATATAATTTTCAAACTAATTGAAGAGAAGAGGGAAATGAATGAATTATCGATATGTATTATTGATTCTCAATACATTAGATATTTATATACACTGAAGTAAACAAACAACTTTCTAACTAACTGCTACTACTTTCTAACTAACTGCTACTACTTTCAACTAATCTGCTATTAACTACTAGCTAATTATTTTAACTTATGTGATGATGTGTCAAGTGAATCAACTAACTTGTATAACTAATAGAAATTAGTTATACAAGTTATTAGGCCCCCTCAAGATGGAGCATGAAGGTGAATGTCCATCTTGATGAGGAGAAAATGAAATTGTTGGCATCTCAAAGGCTTTGTCATTATATCAGCCAGCTGGTGTTTTGATGAAATAATCATAGTCTTGATTGTGCCTTGCTGAATCTTGTCTCTTATGATATAACAATCAATTTTTAAATGTTTGGTTCTCTCATGAAAAATAGGATTAGCAGAAATATGGAGGGATGTTTGGCTGTCACAGTACATAGCAGTTGGTTGAGAAAAAGGAAAACCAAAATCTTTGAAAAGTTATTGCATCCACGGAAGCTCATAAATAGTAGAGGCCATAGCTCTGTATTCATCTTCTTTTGATGATCTAGACACCGTAGGTTGCTTCACAGATCTCCAAGGAATTAGGGAATCTCCTAAATAAATGCAAAAACTAGTTATAGACCTCCTAGAGTCAGGGCAACTAGCCCAATCTGCATCAGTGAAAGCCTTGATAGAAAAAGAAGAAGTAGTAGGGAAGAAAATGCATTGTTCTGGAGTTTATTTGATGTATTGAATAACTCTGTATGCTACTTGTAAATGAGGAGTTCTTGGTGCTGAACGAAATTGGTTGAGTCTATGTATACAATATGATAAGTCGGGCCTAGTAATGGACAAGTATAATAACTTTCCAATAAGTCTGCTATAAAGACTAGGATCTCTAATCAAAGGACCATTATCTGAATTTATCTTAGAGTTATGATCCACGGGAAATTGAACTGGTTTATTGCCTAAATAGCCAGTATCATTCTGTAATTGTAAAGAATATTGTCTTTAAGATACATTAATGCCTTATGGAGATCTAGCAACCTCTAAACCCAAGAAATACTTAAGAGAACCCAAGTATTTGTGTTTGAATTTCTCGTTGAGCACAGTTTTGAGGTAAACTAATGATGTGGAATCATTACTTGCTATGATGATATTATCATCATAGACTAGAAGAGCTATAAAAGATGAACCATTATTTTTTTACAAATAGAGTGTAATAAGACTTGCATTGCTGAAATCCCAAAGAAATTAAGTCATCTAAGAATTTTTTAAACCATTGCCTTAAAGCTTGTTCTAATCCATATAATGATTTGTTTAATTTGAACACCATATGGGCCCCCTTACTATTGAACCCTGGTGGTAATGACATGTACACCTCTTCTTGTAAATCACCATGTAAGAAGGCATTGTTCACATCCAACTGAGTGAGTTCCCAACCTTTGATAGCTGCAAGAGCCAAGAAACACTTGATAGTGACTAATTTTTCCACTAGAGAAAATGTTTCTGAATAATCTACACCTTCTTGTTGGTTATATCCATTATCCACCAATCTTTCCTTATACCTTTCAATGATCCCATCTGATTTATGTTTTATTTTATACACCCACTTACATCCTTTACTTTATTTTCCAGGATATAGAGGTATAACATCCCATGTATGATTCTTTTCTAGTGCTTTTATCTCTTTGGCGATAGTTTCTCTCTATTCGGGAGATTTGCCTGCTTGATAATAATATTTAGGTAACATTACATTGGATACTGATGGAATAAAGTTTTTGTGTGGTTGGTTTAATTTTTGATAGGACATGAAATGAGAAATATCATGAGGATGATTAGGAATTTAAGAATCAGAATATGAAGAAGCCAATTAACAGTGATAGTCTTAAAGATAAGAAGGTGGTCTTGATGATCTGGTTGACTTTCTAGGGATAGGTTATGTACATGGTTGAATTTGATTATTATGTGGGAAAGTGCTTTCTTCTTGTTGAGATTGTTGAATGGGGTTAGAACACTCAGTAGGATACTCATGAAATAATGGCTAGGAATTAAAATGATAAAAATCAGAATTAGGTATATTTGGAAGAACTACATCTGAGTGATACTTAGAAGAATGACCGTGCTAAAAATAAGGAAAGATGTGTTTGTGAAAGATAACATCTCTAGACACAAAAGTGGTGTGAGACTGAAGATCATACACTTTGTATCCCTTGACTCCAAAAAGATATCCCAAAAATATGCATTGTCAGGCCCTCGGAGCGAACCTGTTCCTATGAGCTTTGATAGTAGAAGCATAGCACTAAGATCCAAAGACTCTAAGATGATTATATGATGGTTATTTTCCAAATAACATTTGATAAGGATTTTTGTTAGATAATATAGGAGAAGGAGTTCTGTTGATAAGATATGTTGTTATTAACACACAATCTCCCCAGAAAGATATGGTAAGACGGGCCTGGAATCAAAGTGATCTTGATACATTTAGAAGATGTTGGTGTTTACTCTCAACTACTAGATTTTGTTGAGGGGTCTCTCTGCAACTTAATTGATGAATCATGCCATACTTACAAAACATATCTTTGAGAATGAATTCTACACCATTGTCACTTGTAAGAATTTTGACTTCAGATTCAAATTATATACTAACAAGATTGAGAAATTTAGTTATCAAACCATGAACAACAGATTTATGTTTCATGAGATAAACCCATGTATTGCGAGTGGCATCATCTATAATGGAAAGAAAATATTAAAAATCACCAATAGAAGGCACGGAAAAAGGTCCCCATATATCACTATGTATTATTTCAAAAGGAATAGTATAAATATGGCCATTACATTTAAAAGGCAATCGCCTTTGTTTAGCTAAAGGAAACAGACTACAAGGATTATTATTTGTAAGATAAGATGTAGAAAAATTAGACAAATGGTCTTATAGAAGTTGAAGTCTATTATGTGATGGATGACCCAATCTCCCATGCCAGAGATCATTTTTGGAGATGTTGATAACAGAATTAGAATTTGAAGTTCGTATGTTTGAGATGTATTTGGAAGAGTTTGTTGAGAGCACATAAAGATTTACAACCTTGTTACCCATCCCAATCACTCTCCAAGTGATACACATCTGTGAGAATGAGGGATTTGGATATTTGTACATCACCAATGTGACTAACATAGACTCTATTTCCATTTAGTAATTTGACAAAGGTATTTTGAACAAGTCGAGAATTTGTGAATAGGGAGATAGAGCAAGCCGTGTGATTAGTTGCTCCAGTATCTATGATCCAGATTTTATTATCAACAGTCATATCTTTGAATGAGGAAAATGTAGTTGCTCATGTGGAGAGAAATGAGAAATACCTGTCATAGAAGTAGAGCAAATAGTTGTTGAATCCTTAGGTGAATCAAAAGGATATTGTTGAGACATTTGATTAGTGAGGAACTGAATCAATTGATAACATTAAGAATTATTCAACCCTATAGAAGATAGTTATTGATGTGGAGATTGATTCTGAGATCCATTATTCACTGCCTGTGAAAATTTTGGATTTGTATAGAAGTTCTGATGATTATTACCCTATGAAACATGATGTGCTTGAGCCATCACACCTTGGTTATATCTAGGTCCTTTCCTTTTGAATTTAAAACCAGGTAAATAACCATGTATTTTGTAACATTTATCCACTACATGTCCCAGTATCCCTCAGTGAGTACATAATGGCCTATTATTGCAAGGGTATGAAGCTTTGGGCTTATTATAGTTTGGTTTTCCTCCTTGAAAATTACCAGAAACATTAGTATTGGAACGAAAATTATCATTTCGAATAGAAAAAATGGATTGTTCAGTGTTATGCTCATTTCCTAAACCAATGTTTCTTTTCTCTTCTTCTTGAACAACAAGTGAGAAGACTTTATTTATGGGTGGAAGGGGATCTAATAGCAAACTTTTGGCCTCGAATGTGGGAAAAATAATCATTTAGGCCCATAAGAAATTATAAAACATGTTCAGATTGTTGAGCTCCACATGTGCAATGTCCATAGTTCATCAATTCATCCCAAAGTGACTTCAATTTCGTGTAATAAATTATAACAGTTGATTGTTCTTGTGTGAGTGATGATATTGAATTTTTCAATTGAAAAATTTGAGGTCCATTTCTTCTAGAGAATCTATACTTAAGATCTATCAACACATCTCGTGAGGTATTTATTTATATAATACTTGATGAAATTTCCTTTGATACAAAATTCAGCAGCCATGACAATACCAGATTGTTGCATCTAATCCAAGAATAAACAAGATGACTACCTTCTAAAGGCTCTGTAATTGATCCATCCACAAACCTGACTTTGTTCTTTGCAGTTAGTGCCATTTACATGGACCTGCTCCATGTATGATAATTTTCTCCAGTGAGTTGTTGAGTAACTAACACAAATCTAGGGTTATCACCATGATGTATAAAATAGGGATTCGAAGCTTCATGAACTCTTTATGTTGTTGTCACAGGAATTTCAATACGAACTACCATGAAATCGATAATCTAAGAAAAATAGGATAGTATTGAAAAGAGAGGAGGAAAAAAATAATTAACTGAAGAATTCAGAAGAAGATGATGAGTAAAGAAAGATTTTGAGAAGAACGAGTAATAAAATGTTACAAACTTTTTCTCTTATAACATTTCAAACTAATTGAAGAGAAATGAGAAATGAATGAATTTTTGATATGTATTACTGGTTCTTAATACATCACATATTTATATACACTGAAGTAAACAAACAACTTTCTAACTAATTGTTACTTTCTAAATATCTGCTACTACTTTCTAACTAACTTCTATTACTTTCAACTAATCATACCGTATGTGCTTGCGTGTCTAGTGAATTAACCAACTTGTATAACTAATAGAAATCAGTTATACAAGTTAATAATAATTGATATAATTATAGGAGTTGAGGAAATTTTCAACCCTTCAAGCAGACATTGTAGGAGCTACAAATGAAGCATTAGAGAGGTACGTGATGATAGTAAGAAGACAAATATATGCATGGTGGAAATGGAAACATTATATTTGACTATTGATTTCTTTCGTAAATAGCCCCAGGAAATGGACAAAAGAGTAAATTCGATTACCTTTACTGTAGACAGATACACTGAGGGGAACTATTAGAGGACAAGTTCAAATGTGTCCTCTTATGATGGAATGTTATTTTTGACTCTCGGGAATACCATTTTGAAGATTTTCGTTTACTATCATGTTCGGGAAGCTAAGTGGTCTTTACTTGATCATTTCTATATTCAAGTGGACAAAAATGAGGTATTCTAAAAATTATCAAGTTTGGTTTAATTCTCACCTGTGTCACTTGTTAACTTCTAATATTAAGAATTTATGTCCAATACATCTAACATGTCTGCCTTTTTTACACAAACCTGTTATATGCATTTCCTGGAAAAAGGTGAGTTGAGGACGGTGGTTATTCTTCCGATGAGAGAAAGGAGGCGTGAAAAGTTCCCCTTATCTTTTTAGTTTATCCTTTATTTCTAAAACCACCTAATTAGTTGGCTTTTGGTTTTTATATGTGTGGGATATATACTTCACACTTAAACTCTTGCTACTCTGAGATATTATAATGCTTGTTTGATCATAATTGGGACAATTACAAAACAAAAAGCACCAATTTAGACGCTGCTCTCATCAATAGTTTTTGACTGGTTGGGTCAAGTTAAATAAGTCAAATGGTAAAATAGGCTCTTACATAGTTTAAATATATGAGTGGGTTAATCCTCTAAATGATCCACTCCTTCCATTTTAGTACTCAGAGATCACTTTAAACCCGTTTTGTTCAATGTTTTCAGTTTGATTATGTAAATTATTTTCTTCTCCCCTTACTCTCTCCCATTGTATTTATTTTTTGTTTCGTGTCCTATGATATTGATATCATTTGAGATAGCTCCCTATTTTTTGGAGATACATGTAATCATTATAAGTATATGGTTTGGAGAATGGTTCATTACTTCTATCCTTTTAACTATATTGTTCACTTTCAATTTATTCATTGAAATTTTTTATTATTTAAATTTTAGAAAGCGAAGGATTTTAGTTAATGGATTAATCGCCCATTTCTCTTTCATAAGTGTAATTTACTACGTGGTGTGTTTTTTTTTAATTTTTTTATGGTAGGTAATTTGTGATACTGAAGAGAAACTAATGATGCCATATTTAGTGGATATGGACAGGTAAGTTATTGTGCTCATTTAAGCATTAGTTGATTCATTATATATGTATTAGTCATTGGATTCATTACATTTGTATTAGTCGATCAATTGAGTAACTGTGTATGCGAAATAATATTTGTTTTTGAATTTCTCATCTTTTTAGCATGTTTGTTAGTTTTCATTTACCATGGCATCATAACTGTTTGAAACAGTTGACATCTAGCCTTATTACACTTATGATGAATGTTTTCATGCGGATTAGGAAAATAAGTCATCATCAGAACCACGGGCATGTCGATAATTAGAAGTTTTTTCGGGTCTTACTTTACCATTTTCTTTATAGAGTGTTGTGCAATTTATTTTACAGTATTTGTGTAATTAATTTTGCTGGTGGATAATTTTTTATACTAAATTAAATTTGTATGAATAAATGTTGATATTATAACTAATAGCATAAATTTATTTTGTTTGATAGAATATCATTTTTGGATCCTCACCAAGTTTCCAGCGTTGCGGGTTGCGGTGTTGATGACGATGATAACATAACGAAAGTTGATAGTTAATAACAACAGACTTCTTTTTTATATTTCATTTTCTTGGTTATAATATAAAAAATCTCATTTTCGGAATGATTGTATTATGATGTTATACTGGATGCATTTATGAAAATAATGTAACTTTCGGGGCAATTGTATTATGATGTTTCATTTAAGTTCGTTTTGTAAATAAAGAATGGGGGCTTATACAAAATATAAATATTGAATATAATGTCCTTGTTTATGTGGACTATTTTTGTATATGTTCTTATGATTTGAATAGTGTGGTAAGAATAATTGAATTTGTTTAAGTTCAGGATATTTGATCTTGAAAAATATATATTTTTTAAATATGTATTAATATTACTAACGAATCTTTACCATTACGAAATCAGACAAAAGTGTTATAAAAATGTTGTAATAAGGTTAATGGTAAATAACTATTGGTAAATTCATCATTAGTAACATAATTTTATAGTTACTAAGAGTAATAGTAAAAATCTGTTACAAATTTGTGCCCCACACCTTTTTTCTAACGGAAAAATTCGATTACTAATATTTTTAGTAACGGTAAAATATCGTTACAAAAGGCGCATATATATGTACGACACATGAAGACATTTATCTTCGGCATCCTGTTTGTGCTCTATTGGTAATACTCGGAGGAGTCGCTTATCCTAAACGGGTAACAAAACATAAGTAATTGGGGTAGTACCTCAACAGTACACCATTTCACAGCCCATGCCCAGTGTTGACAAATGATCCCATCCTCAACACCTACCTCTCATAAGCGGCGCTGCTACATAGTACCTCAAATATGACCTGACACTACGGCTAGCCCACCTGTGCCGACATGCACTAGGGTCCCGATCGCACTCAAACTCCAACTTATAGGACGATCCACGAACCCAGGTATGTCCACAAAAAATAATATAATACATATTATTATCCAATATGTATAAGTAGTTACTCTATAAGTACCTTTACGCAAGGAAATCTCAATCCATATAGAATATAGCCTTCTTGGCTTAACTATAACATTTTAGTCAACTATTCCATAACACATTTTAAGTCGTTATCCTACGATTGCTCCCCGATTAAATATTAAGTCCCATACACTTCCCTTTTGTCTTAAAAATAACATATACTTCATCATTTTTTTCTCTTTAAATAGATAGTTATAGTTATTCCCAAACTAACCTTTCCAAAACATTATAGGTATAGTTATTCCCAAACTAACCTTCCTAAATCATTATAGGTATAGTTATTCCCAAACTAACCTTCCCAAATCATTAGAGGTAAAGTTATTCCCAAACTACCCTTACCAGTACTATTAATGATTTTAGAATTTTGTTCCCTGGACTTAGATTGAAATCCTTCTATATTAATAATAATTATCTGCTTCTAGTTACCTTTCCAATAAGGTTTGTATGTACATATGTAAAAATCCAACTAAAGTGAATAAAGGTTGTACATATATAAGAAATCCGCTAATAGGAATAAGTAGTTTCACCCAACCTACTATCACAACCGGTGTTACCCATTTAGTCTTAGCCCATTATAATTATGATACATTTATACTTAGTATCTTTCCCGTAATAATTTGAGGGAGTCAACCATTAAATATATTTTCAAGTAGTCGACTGATCTTAAACAAGTATCCCTTTTTTTATTTGAACTCATCCCGAATTCATCACAATATTCTCATCTATCTTTTAGGGTCTTATCCTCTATGCCCCCCTTCCAAAATTACCCAGATCATTTAGGTACATACCTTTCCTCTAACATATTTATTTCATATGGCTTCGTTCACGAATCACTGATACATCTCCCCTTTACATAATTAACTTGTATTCTAACTCACTACGCATGCACCCTTATATCACGAACCCATCTTGAATTAACACGTATAAAAGTCCATAATAATACTACCAACATATTTTAACAACCATCGCCCCTCACTTGGATCAATGCCTAAAGCCTAAACCATCAAAATCAACTCAAACTGGATTCTCGGTCAATACTGAATTGATTTGCTTGGGAGCCAAATCGATTCAGACTTGGACAGAAGCCCAGATCTTCTACAAAAAGGAATACGAGATTTTTCCCTTAAAAACCTCCTTCAACAAATATTATTATAATGGTTAAACAACTTAAAGAGTGGTATGGATGTAGTCTCTAAAACATCATAGGATCATTATACACGTGATTACTCTTCAAAATCAACCCTAGATTGTCATCAATTTTCAAGATTCGTTCAAGAACTCATGAACATACAAATTTCCAGATTTTATTTTTACGCTACAGTAATGATTAACAGGTTTGTTAAAGGGTTTCTACAATATGTTTTCCATAATAAATCTTCTATTTAAATCACATCAATACAGATTTAGTACGAGGGGTTACGAATCTACGCATGAATCATATGATTATTAACCATTTCTGCACTAATCTAAACATCTTTAAATATGCAGTCTCAAACATGGATTCAATCTTAGTCTAAGCTTGGACTCAACATTTATACAAGATTGGTACACTTTGAATAAGAATGGAATGAAAATCCTTACCTGAAAAGAGTGGAGAACCTTCTATTTTCTTCCTGCTAGGGTGCTCATTCCTCCTGTTCTTGGGTGGGTGTTCTTCAAGTTCTTGGATGTAACTCCTAGTGAGTGGATTAACCCTTAATAAACATTATTAGACTTTAAATCCCGAGTTGGGGATTAGACCACAACTTTGGCCCCCCAGATGAGACCAAATACATTATTTAATTAGTCCGATAACTACCCAACTCACACACACACACACACACACACACACACACGCACACACACACACACACATATATATATATATATATATATATATATATATATATATATATATATATATATATATATATACCTCGGGCTCCTTCTTGAAGGTCTAAAATGCCTTAACGAACCCGTATGCCTCTCAAAGAGTGTGCAAAATATTTTTATCCTAAAAATATATTTAAATTGTGATGGGACACATGTAAATACTTTTTATTTAAAATAAAAATTCGATTAAAATTTATTCAAACCATTAAAGTCCAACTCTAAATCATAAAAATAATAATAAGTCTAATTACTCACAACCTTGATTAATTAATTTCACATAATTAAATTAATCCGTATTAAATTATTTTTTATTCCAAAGATACGGGGTATTACAAGTAGGGTATGTGTGAGTGGATTATTATGTTGTGTATGGGGTCTTTGTGTGTGTGTGTGTGTGTGTGTGTGTGTGTGTGTGTGTGTGTGCGTACTTTATTATATATAACAAAAATAGTAACATATATAATTACAACACTCACAAAACAATAAGAATAAAATATTAAAAACAAAGAACACATAGATATAAAATTATAAAAATACTCAAATAATCAAATTAATATATAAAACAAACAACACCAAAAATAAAATATTAACGACATACCCTTATATAAATATATATAGACACAAACATACTACTACATATAAAATTAAACTCACGCACTATATAATATTTACATAAAATAATAAAACACTCAAAGTGAAAATAAAGACACTTAAAAATTGAAAAATAAAATAACAATAAATAAAAATAACACACATACTGGTGTAAATTTTGGAATTTGGCTTGGGATGGTCTTTGAGGTAGTTTTTAGGCTTGGTTATTTGAGAAAACAATTTTGGAGAGAAAAGTTTCTTAGTTCATTGTTTAGTGTCTTTGAGTATCCCAGAATTAATTTCTACAAAAATACTAACACCCAACTGTTTAGTTTATTCCAAGTATTTCTACTTCTATGTATTTTCTTGGAGCATTTTGGCACCAGATTTTTACTCTACCGAATTGAAGAGTTTGTTTTGGTTTACTTCTACATCCCATCAAGAAGAAGTTCATTGTTTTGTTGCGGCATACTCACACGGTGAAAGGCATTGTGCGAGGGTTGATGGTTATCCAAAAGCTTCATTGGTGGATTCCAAGGTTATGGTGGATTCCAGGATTGTCGACTAAGCAGAGGTTGGTAGAAGAAGACGCGTCAGGGGATTGGGGGGAGTCGAGTCGAGTTGAGTAGGTCATTCGTCTTGTACTTGTAAAATTCCGTACTTTGTGGACTTAAGGCTAGGGTCGTCCGAGGTTTTTTTCCGTTGTGGGTTTTTCCTGGTACATCGCAGGGTAGTGGTTGTGAATTTATTTTATCTTGTAAATCACCTAGAACTCATGCTTAGGATTAAAAGATAAAATATGGTTTAATTTACTTCTCTAGTTTAATTTGGTGCTAAAATAAGTTAGGTGAAACTTAATTTGATTTAATTCAAGTCAGTAATTTATATTTCCTAAAATTTGGTTTGGCCTAATTTGATAATATTGAAAATATTGTGTAGGCAATTTTAGTACTTGTGTTAAATTAATTTTGGGCTAAAAGTAACTTTCTCATAGTTAACTTCGTGTGTTAGTTTTGTTTGTGAGAAAATCCTAATAGTGATTTGTGTGAATTTTGTGTGTGTGTGTGTGTGTGTGTGTGTGTGTTCACCATAATTCCCTAATTTAGGTTTAATTTTAATTTTGTTTTTAGAAATTAAAATTTGTGCTTAAGTTAATTTTTCATCTTGTATAAAAATTAAATTATTGTGTTGAACCATCTTTATTTCGCATTTAAAAGGAAATTAAAGTGAAAGATTTTAAAATTGGGAGTCTACATGCATCAACAAGGGGTATCAGAGCCAGAGCACTAATTTATTGTGTTAAGGTCCTTTTGAATATTTTTGGTTAAAAATAAAATTTTTCCCATTTTCAAAATTTCCTGTTTTCGATGGTTCTAACTATGCGTAATGGAAAGCGCGTATGAAATCGTCATAAAATCTATCGACGAGAGTGTTTGATTGTCAGTCGTTAACGGGTGGTCCCCACCCACGTATTTGGTAGAAAATGAGCGAGTTTCCAAACCCACCGATAGATGGAGTGAAAATGAGCGAGTTTCCAAACCCATCGATAGATGGAGTGAAAATGAAATTAAACTCGCAAATTTTAATTCCCGAGGTTTAAATGCCCCTTTTGGAACGTTCACACCGGATGAATTCCGACGCATTATGATGTGTGAAACTGCTAAAGAAGCTTGGGATATTTTACAACTCACTCACGAGAAAACTAGTGTCGTAAAATCTTCTAAACTCCAAAATCTCACCACTCAATTTGAAACCATCAAACTGAATGAAAAAGAAATATTTGATGAATTTTATTCTAAACTTTTCGATATAGTTAATTCATGTTTTAATTTGGGAGAGAAAATACCCGATGACCGAGTAGTAAAGAAAATCTTAAGGTCCCTACCCGATAGATTTATTCCTAAGGTGGCCATGTTAAATTCTTTACCCACTTTAGCCTCTACGAACCTCAGAACTAGACTTGTTTCCCTCCAAACAGAAAAGAAAATAGATAAGGGCGTTGCTTTGAAAGCCTAAAAGGAGGAAAAACAAGTAGTAAAGAGTGAGAGTGAGAGTGACTCGGAGGACATATCTATGTTTGCTAGGAAGTTTCATAAATTTCTTAAATTTAACAAAGATAAATTTAAAAATGATTTTAAGAAATCTGAAAATTCTAAGCATGACAAAGCCGAAAATATCCCGAAAACTTTTAATGAAAATTTAAATAGGGACGAGTCTAATAAGTGTTACGATTGTGAGGGTCATGGCCATAGGGCTTTTGAATACCCCGCTAAACTAAGGAAAGAGGATAAACAACCAATTTCATATAATGCTACCCTTAGTGATAGTTATAAGGAAGAGGGACCCACTTCCTCCATTGAGTGCAACTTCTTCGCATTCATAGTTAGTCATGTGAGAATAGATAATGAATCTTCCCATGAAGATATACAAATACATGACACTTCGGAGGTTAATGTTTATGATTCCCTTGTTTTTTATGGTTGTGAGAATAAAGAAGAGAGAGATAGTGAAAATGAAGAAGAAATTGATTTGAGTGAACTTCAATTTGCATTTCAAGAACTATACGATGAATCTATTAAATTAAAAAGAGAAAATTTTAAGCTAGAAGCTAGTTTGAAAGATAGTGTCAAGGTCATTGATGAGAGTGTGCTAGTTGATGACTTTAGGACACGAGCAAGAGCTCTTCGATAAAAGATTGAGTATGTAAAAGGCGAGAGAGATAGCCTTAAAGGTTTGATGAAATCATTGAAAAAGGATCTTCTCGAGGTTGAAGAGAGAAATGGTTTGCTTGAGTCTAGGATTGTAGAGATTGAGAATAAAGTGAGAGACTCAAGTACAGTCAAATTTGATTTGGAGAGTCGTTCGGATAAATTAGATATAATCTTAGGAACGGTCCAAATTAAAAATGACACTTGTGGTTTAGGCTTTGATTCTTGTAATGATTCCACTATTAAATCCAAAAACAATGTTTGAGGATAATCCTCTAGGAACAATGTTATAAATCATTCCTTAAGTAAGTCTTTTCACGAGTCTTTAGGTGCTCGCATTGTGGTCGAAAAGGTCATCTTAGGAAATTTTGTTTTATCTTAAACAAGGTCCTAGAAAATCCCACCGTAAGGCAACCGAGGTAACCAAGATTACTATATCCCGAGATCGTCATTCATTGTTAGTTTGGACTAGGAGATCCGACTTGGTATCTTTACAAGAGAGGATTTTTTATTCTCATTTACTTTCACACGATACCTTCCTCGCTAAATCCAAAGGTTGAATATGTTAGGTGTTTGCATACTTTAGCTTATGTACGTCATGCTATATTGTCCTGCTAATTGTATGCTTGTTTATCATTTTCTAGTAATTACTTTATCACATATCTCATTCTAGATTATGATGTTTGTTTATCTTTTGTATTATAGTTCTTCCATTTTAGTTTGCATTAAATGAAAAATACAAAAAGATTTTTGTTTATCATTTGTGTTTCATTTTTAGTAATTTAGGCTTAATGAAAAATACAAATGATTTTTGTTTGTCTTTGGAGTAAATATTTTTGTTTGTTTAGTTAAAAAAAAAACTCAAAAAGATTTTTTTGTGTGTATTTTAGTTGGACACACTCAATGTGGCATATACTTGTGTTCAAATCCTTTCTTTTTTCGCTTCCATGTGGCTAGAACTTTTGGTTAATTGTCAATCCTTAAAATGTTCTTTACCATGCTTACATGGAGTAGTTGTATTATGTGTTGCTATAATGGATTCTATTTTTATATGCCTCAATTCGCACATGCACAAGCTCACTTGAAATTTTAACTTCACATGTATATTTGAGCTTTGTGAGGTGTTCTCCTACCAATCTAGTCATCTACATATTTTGTGACCTAGGAGGACTTGTGCATGTTAAATCCGATGCCCGTAAGATTTGAGTGATATATATATATATAAATGTGCATGTGAAAGGGATCTGAAAGGAAATATCGTCCTTTGCGAGTAAGCCATCGTCTGCTTGGACCTAAAAGAAATACGTAGTCCATAGGCCTAAAAGAATAATAGCATTAAAAGAAAATATATGCCATGGCCTATTTTGTTTATTTTATTTATTCATTCAAAATATTAAAATACATATGCTTATTTTGAGGGAGATTGGATGGTATATCAACGGTTTGCACAATGTCTGTTTATCCTAGTTGTACTTTCAATGTCATGAATCTATTGGTTTGTAGAATCATCAAAATTCTAGGCTTCTATGCATTGTGTATGTGTGTTCATTGAGTTTAATTTATATTATCACATGAGGTTATATTCAAATGTGATGAAGCTTGCATTCAATTGAGAACTCCGTGAACATGTTTTAAGTGATTGGGTCTTAGTTTAATTGTTACTAGTTCTCACCCCTACACTTTCGTTTACCACATATACTTGGACACATTTTTTTCATACGAGTGTGAAAAGCTTAATGTATTTTGTGTCACGTGTGGTGTTTATACCTTAGTATATGTGTGTGCGCGTTAATGATATTTTCTTGTACTCATATACGTGGTATCTTTTTGTCTTTGCATTGCATGCTAGTCAGTCCATGCTTCTAATTCATAATTGATATCTATCTTATTGCACATTTTGGTTGATATCACATGATTAGTATCTTATGTATCACATTGGTATCATATTTTTTTCTTAGTTGATATCCTTTTATTTGTATGGATTAGTTATGATTTTGTTTCCCATATGCTTTCATGCTCTTATCACTTTATGCATGTTCGCTCTACTTATTTTCCCATACAGATATCCCTTGTGTAGTTTTAAGGAGATTCATGTACTTAATTATCTTGGGGGATAAATGAGTATTTTATTAATTCTATCACCTTTGTCTATTCCTGAACAAAAAGTGGAAGAATGATAGGGGGAGAAATGGTATCTTACCCTGTTATAATCATATCTCAGTTTAGGAGATTTAACTTAGGGGAAGTCGCGACCTTATTAGGTTAATCATAGTTGGATAAAGGAAAAATTAACTTAGGGGGAGTATTTATTTTACATGCATGTAATATTCTTGATATTCCCTATGCGTTTGATAGTTTGTTTAAGTGTGCAGGAATTTTTCTAAGTGGCAACTTTCATCGGCAAAGATATTGATCCTTGGGTTTTGAGTCAAAATATGTAATTTTTATTTTTGGTGGGAAGTTTTGAGTCTAGTAGATCTTGACGACCCTTTTGGAGTTTATTTTGGTTTTTGTCCCGAAATAGCCAAAGCGGGAGATTTGTAAGGACACAAATTTCCAATTGAGTCCTTTGTAGTTTTGGCTCAATTCTGGAAAAAAACTTTTGAGTCATAGGATAATGTTCTTGTGTATCCTTAAATCCAATGAAATGTAAATTTGAAGACATAGTGGCCAGCATTTCAAGTGTACATCAATTGCCAGTTTCTTGTGCCTCGTTTATGCGTTATCAACATCTTAATGTTCCAAGGTCTCCAAAAGGTATGAATGCATATTATATATATGTAGGAGACTTGAGATAATTTTTAATCGGTGTAATTTTATTTTAAAATAAATTTTATTTTAAAATAAGTTTTATTTTCAGAAGGTTACTTGAGAACTTTGTATAAAAAGTTTTTGGGCTTATTTTTGAAAATGCCCATTCTGGCATTTCGTTCGAATTATAGTCCGAATGAGAATGTTGTTTGAACGAGAATTTTGTTTGAACGAGTTTGCCAACGACTTTGCCCTTTTTTGTATCTGGAACTTCGTTAGAAGTTCGTTCGAACGAGACTTCATTCGAACAAAAATCTTGTTCGAACAAGATTTCTGACGAGAAAACTTTTTGGCAGTTTTTCTCCACTATCCCACTCTTTTGTTCCCACTAACTTTTACAGATTTTATATGTGTAGGAACCAACTTTGAAAACTAACTTTTGACATTTTCTAAACACATTTGAGACAAAAATTTTGGAGAGAAAAATTTCTTATTTCAAAAGTTCATTGTTTAGTGTCTTTGAGTATCCATGAATTAATTTCTACAAAAACACTTATACCCAATTGTTTAGTTTATTCCAAGTATTTCTATTTCTATATATTTTCTTGGAGCATTTTGGCACCGGGTTATTACTCTACCGAATTGAAGAGTTTTTTTAGGTTTACTTCTACATCCCATAAAGAAGAAGTTTATTGTTTTGATGCGGCATAATCACATGGTGAAAGGCACTGTATGAGGGGAGACGGTTGTCTAAAAGCTTTATTGGTCGATTCTGGGATTGTCAATTAAGAGGAGGTTGGTACAAGAAGACGTGTCGGGGGCTTGAAGGGAGTCGAGTTGAGTAAGTCACTTTTGTTATACTTGTAAAATTCTGTACTTAGTGGACTTAAGACTAGGGTCGTCCGAGGTTTTTTCCCATTGTGGGTTTTTCCTCGTACATCGCGGCATAGTGGTTATGAATTTATTTTATCTTGCAAATAAACTAGAATGCATGCTTAGTATTAAAAGATAAAATATGGTTTAATTAACTTCTCTAGTTTAATTTGGTGCTTAAATAAGTTTGGGTGAAACTTAAGTTGATTTAATTCAAGTCAGTAATTTATATTTGCTAAAATTTGGTTTGACCTAATTTGGTAATATTGAATAATATTGTGTAGGCAATTTTAGGACCTGTGTTAAATTAATTTTGGGATAAAAGTAACTTTCTCATAGTTAACTTCATGTGTTAGTTTTGTTTATGATAAAATCCTAATACTAGTTTGTGTGAATTGTGTGTGTGTGTGTGTGTGTGTGTGTGTGTTCACCATAATTCACTAATTTAGGTTTAATTTTAATTTTGTTTTTTGAAATTAAAATTTGTGCTTAAGTTAATTTTTCATCCTGTATAAAAAATAAATTGTTGTGTTAAATAATCTTTATTCCGTATTTAAAAGGAAACTAAAGTGAAAGATTTTAAAATTAGGGGTCTACGTGCATCAACAGGTCTCTTGTATAATTGGATTCAAATATGAATATCCCATCCTCAAGGTGATGAACTTGGGGACCTAAGAAGAATGTAAGCTCACCTACCATGCTCATCTCAAACCCACTCGTCATCTTCTCCTCAAAAGTGTGAGCATGGTAAGAGAACGTGGATTCAAAGACTATGTCATCCACATAACTTGGGAAACCAAAATAGCACACTCTCTCTCCTCACAAACAACGTGTTATATAATCGCCATATCTTGAATCCACAATCTAGGAGATAGGAAGTAAGCCTCTTGGACAAAGGATGGGCGTCTTGATTCAAACCATATAAGGCTTTTCTAAGATAGTAAGCGTGTCTTGGGTGCTTAGGGTCTTTAAAACCTTTCGGTTGTTCCATGTAAACCTCCTCCTATAGAATTCCATTTAGAAAGGCACTCCTGACATCCATTTGATATAACTTGAAGCGCAAATGACATGCTATGGAGAGTAGTAAACAAACGGACTCAAGCCTTGCAACAGGAGATACAATTTCCTCAAAGTCTACACCCTCGATCTATGTGTAGCCTTGAGTGACTAACCTAGCCTTATTGCGAACCATGGCACCATTTTTATCCATAATATTCTTGAAAATACACTTGTTACCTATCACATTAGTATCGCTAGGTCGGGGGATCAACTCCTAGACATCGTTCTTTCTAAACTGAAGAAATTATTCTTGCATGGCTGATATCCAATGCTCATCCTTGAGTGATTATTTCACGTTCTTGGGATTGACTAAGGATATGTAGCACAGATAACTAACAATATTTTTTAGTTGAGCACGAGTCTTGACACCTAGTGTAGGTTTACCAAGTATAACGAAAGGGTCATGTCTCTTTCGAACCCAATATGGTGTATCCCCCAATGTCAAAATAGGGTCCACCATGGTTAAATGAGGAATGATGGAATTTCCACCAGGGGGTGCATCATCCTCACACTGCGGGCTAGGAGAAACAAACATTGGTGGCTCTTCATCTCTAATCATGACATTTATTGACTTTATAAACTTAGACCTAGCCAGATTAAAAACTCGGTAATCCCTACTCGTCAATGAATATCCTAAAAATATCCCCTCATCACTCTGGGAGTCGAACTCTCCTAAAGGCTCTATATCCCTCAAGATATAGCAAGTACTCCCAAAGACACAAAAATATTATAGGTTGGGCTTCTTTTCTATTCACAACTCATAAGGTGTGTGAAGTGTGTGCTGACAGAGATATACCATATTCATCGTATGGCATACGGTACTCACCGCCTCTGCCCAAAAATGTCTAGGCATGTTACTCCCAAAAATAATAGATCTAGCCATCTCTTGTATCGTCTAGTTCTTCCTCTTAAAAATCCCATTTTTACTAAGGATTATGAACGACCGAAAACTCATGCTTTATGCCCACTTCATCGCAATAGCTATCCACTTTTACTTCATTAAATTTAGTGCCATTATCACTTCGCATCTGATTATGTAGGAGCGATAGGCCCCAATTTTAATTTTTCAAAAAATTATTTCCTTGTTGAGATATGCGGAAGCGTAAGATGGTTCACAAAATACCAAATTTTAATTTCTTTTTCAAATTAAAATAAAACCAAGTGAAATAGTATTAAAACACACACTTATGTTAATTTGATTTCACTCAAACATAATTAATTAATCCAAGTCCTTACAAATTTGCCTAAGTCATATTTTTCAATTTTATCAAGTTAGGCCAAACCAGTTTTATCAAATTAAATTGAAGACATGAATTAACTACACATTACCCAATATTTAATTTAGCACAAAATTAAGCATGTAGTGATTAAAACCAAATTTTATCTTGAATTACCTAAGCATGCGTTCTAGGTGAGTATAGCAAGATAAAATAAATAATAAATCACTACGCCGTGATGTACGAGGAAAAATCCACAATGGGAAAAAACATCGAACGGTCCTAGCCTCAAATCCACTAGTATGGTTTTACAAATACAAGACAGAAAGACTTACAACACTCGACTCGATCCCTCTCAAGCCCCGACGCTTCTTCTTGTAAACACCTCCACCTAGAGAATAACCACGGAGCTCCACCGCGGTCTCGGAATCCATCGATCGGACTTTATATGGTCACCATCACCCGAACTAGGATACTTTCTCCAAGTGGTTAAATCAATGCAAACCTCTTCTTCTTTGTGGGATTTAGAAGCAAACCCAAACGTCTCTTCAAAATGGTAGAGATGAAAAACCGGTGCCAAACTCCAAGCAATGTATATATATATATATATAAAGAAGACTTGGAATAAACACTGGATGTAAACAAGTGTGTTAAATGATTTCTTCTTCAAAAATTAGACACTCAAAACCATGAACTTTTCTTAGAGGGATTTTCTCTCATAAACTCTCTCTAGGAGTTAGAATGGAATGAAAAGTTAAGTTAGAAAAATTCATTTCCGCACATATTAAGTTATGTCAAAAGATAGCGGGAAAAACAAGTGGAAAAGTGGGCCAAAACTTCTTAAAACTTCCATTTAACTGTTCCCGCCAAAACTCGTTCGAATGACATTTTTGTTCGAATAAAGTCTCGTTCGAACGAGGCTTCTAACGAAGTTCCAATGTGAACTCGTTAGAAATCTCGTTGGAAATCTCGTTCAAACGACATTTCAAACGAAGTTCGAGTGGCCAATATGGGAACTCATTAGCAAACTCATTCGAACGACATTTGGTTCGAACGAAAAACTCGTTCGAACGACATACCGAATGAACTTCCAGAAAGTTTGAAAAATTCAGTTTTAACCCACAAACCTTATAAACTTTATTTAAAGTTTTAATTCAATCTTTCTAAAAAATAAACAACAGTTTTAATTAAACCTACACCCAATATAAACTGTTCCAAGCTCCTATATATATATGTAATGCATTCATACCTTGGAAGCATGGAACCACTGTTGATGACGTAGAAACGAGACACTTAAACTCAACATTTTAATGAAGCTTTATACACTTGGCCGCTACGTCTTCAACAAACACATCATACGATTGAAGGATGATCAATTAACTCTATCCTATGACTCAAAAGTTTTTGTCTGGAATTGAGCTAAAACTACAAAGGTCTCAATTGGAAATTTGTGTCCTTATAGATTAATAGTGACACCGAATTTGTTTTGTAGGACAAGACACTTTATTATAAGGAACTCAATTGCATTGGACTTTTCTCAAACTAATCCAATGATTGAGTATCTAGAAAAGTCATCGGCCATGACGAGAATGTATAACTTACCACCTAAACTCTCTGTATGAGTGGGACCCATAAGATCCATGTGAATCAACTCCAAAACACGGGTGGTAATAATGGTACTCAACTTCCTATGGGGACATTGAATTTGTTTACCTTATTGGCAAGGTACACAAATTGAGAAAGTTGGTTTCCCAAGTGATGGGAATCCACGAACTAGGTCTTTCTTAACTAACCTCTCAAGTTCTCTAAAGTTCACATGACCTATTCGTTGATGCAAATGGTCCATAGTGTAGATCGTGGTATTGTTGCACATAAAAAAGGACTTGGGCATAATCCCATAACAATTATATTCTGTCCGCACACCTTGTAGTAAAAGTTTACCGGATTGATCATAAATATTACATTTGGACCGATCAAACTTTATCGTAAAATTTGAGCCACACAGTTGGCTTATGTTAATCAAGTTCTCTTTCAACCCCTTCATGTATAACACATCATCTAGCACTAGAAATATAGGTATCTCAACACTTCCATGTCCTAAAATATCGGATCTACTCTTATCTCCAAAGGTGACTTTACCTTCCTTGTGATCCTCAAGGTTGGTAAAAAACATGATACCTCACTTGTCAATATCCTAGAACACCCACTATTAAAATACCATTGGGAAGTATTTTTATACTTGAGAGCAACATGAACAATAAGGGCTTTCTTTTCTCTCTTGCGGTAACCTTTTGTTTGCCCATGTCATTGTTGACTCTAGTCAGAATGTTGGAAGCGTTCTCAAACGTCAAAGACATCCATTGAAATACTTCAATTAAACTATGTAAAATCACAACTAAAAATTCAGCTTGCTCCCTAAGACTAGTTGTAGGAGGGTAGTGAGACTGGGGTCTATGAATAACTGAAAAGGGTGAGGCGTGACCACTACACCAAAATGACCAAATTGTCACCTTTCAGCCGGCCACCCTTGTCAAGGTCAATGACCGTGACACAAAACGCGAGATTTGTGTCACGGTCAATGACCTTGACACGACCGTGACAACTTTTGCAGCAAAAAAAGCCCTAGGATTCTTTTTTCCCACCTCTTTTGGTGTTCCCCCTCTCTCTCTCTCTCATCCGCGATTTCTTCTCTCTCTCTCTCTCTAAGGTATATTTTTTTTCCTCTCTTTCTCTTTCATTTCTATATGTATGTGTATGTGTATGTGTGTATATATATGTGTGTATATGTATATGTGTATGTGTGTATATATATGTGTAAATGTTAGTGATAGTTAGAATGGTGTAAATGTTAGTGATAGTGAAAATTGTGTAAATGTTAGAAAAGTTCTAGAATTCATATGTTAAATTTAATTATATAAATATTTAAATTGATAATAATTTTATTCATGAAATTAATTCAATTAGGTAAAACCCTAGATAATTTTTTAATAGAATTTGATAATATTATATAAAGTTTAGTAAATTCACAAAATGTTGCCAATTGTATGTTTTTAGGAATATCATTAGTTACTTTTGTTCCCAACTATGTAGAGTCCATACACATGCATGTTATTAGAAAGTCTTAAATTTAATTCTCACTTTAATTTGAAGAATCTCTATACTTGGTTGGATTTATCCCTTTATGATAATGAAATTTATGCTCCAATTATAATTATCTCATGTCATAATTTTATTGATAAACAATAAATGTAGTTGTCACGGTCGTGGTGGGGGGAGGGGGTGGGGGTGGGGTGGTGGGGGTGGGGTGTGTGTGTGTGTGCGTAGGTGTGTGTATGGTGGTGTGTGGTGGGAGAGGGGGTAGTGGGGGTGGGGGGTGGTGGGGGAGGGGTGTAGTGTGGGTGGGGTGTGGTGGGGGAGGGGGTGGGGGTCGTGGTGGGGGGTGGGGGTGGGGTGGTGGGGGGTGTGTGTGTGTGCGTAGGTGTGTGCGTGTGTGCGTGGCGGGGGGAGGGGGAGGGGTCAAGGGGTGTGGTGGGGGTGGGGGTGGGGTGTGGGGGTGTGGAGGGGCAATTTTAACAATTGTATATCTTTAATTAAGAAATTGTATAGATTTAATTGTAATTTTAATTGTATAGTTTTAGATGGAAGTAAATTAATAATTAGTGCCAATTTCATATGAAAGTAGGATTGTCCCTCATTGTAAATTAGTAAATTAATAATTGTATACTCTAATTGTTAGTTTAATTGATGAAATGTTGGGTTGGTTAGTTTTAAAAGTGGCATGACGTGTGCGTGTGTGTGGTGGGTGTGAGGTAGAGGTGTGTGTATGTGTACTATTAACATTTTTTTTATCTGTACTAATAACATTTTTTTACAGCAAAAATGTCTCCTTCAGATATTAAGGCGAAGATGATGATGCTGTTTATGATGATGTCGTCTGGGCTCGGTGGTAGCGGAGGCGACGAGGGCTCCTCCGCCCCTAGGCTCCCCAAATATGGAAAATTTGGGATTACCGTCGAGAACAAGTCGGAGCTACTAGCGAGATCCCTCGAGCTGCTAAAGACGGTCATCGGCCCGGGGTTTATGAGTTGGAAGGAGGTGCCATATGAGCTCAAGTTAGCTGTTTGGGCGGCACTACAGGTAATATATTTATATTTATATTTATATGAATATTTCAATTTCAATTTTAATTTCAATTTCAATTTCGATTTCATATTTATATTTATATTTATATTTATATATATATTTATATTTATATTTATATTTATTCGCAACTAACATTGTATTTGTTGGACAGGAACAATTCAACTTGGATCAAAAACTATGCGATCCCGTCTTGGAGCAGATTAGGGAGCAACTCAAGTCGTGGAAAAAAATATGCGGGCACGGTACTTTGAGAAAACAAGAGAGTCGATTATCCAATGGCGTGAATCCGTCCCCCCCAAGGAGCCGATCTCATTGGCACAATGGCAAAAGTTCATTGACAATGAGATCGAGGATCGACAATTGGCATCTAGCCAATCGGGGAGGGAAAATCGGGCAAAAAAGACGGACGTGCACTACTCCGGCCGGACCTCTTACGCCGAGGTGGAGCATAGGATGCAGGTAAGATTTAATTTTTCTATAACTATAGAAATATATTATTCTTCATTATTTAACTTTGCAGGGCCGATACTAATTTTACTTTACTTTATTTTATTTCAGGGGGTAGGGAGTGGGCCAGGGGGTAAGCCACGTAGGCTCGATACTTATGTGGATCTTCGGACGAAGAAGGGTAAGGACAAGGAGGTGTCCTCGAGCATCGCGGCCACGATTGTAAGTAATCCGACATTTTAATTTTTGTTAATTATGTTATAATTTTTTAGTTTACTTATTTTACTAATCATGTGCTTTTTGTCGTTTCAGGCAATGCTTAAGGTAGTGCATGAGTCGCAGTCTGATGCCGACAAGGCATATTTATCCACAGACGCACTCAGCCAAGTGCTTGGCTCTGGTCGCAAGGGGAGGACAAGGGGAGTGAGCTCGCGGGTGGCCAAATCTAGGATCATCGGATTGGAGATGAGCGACACCGGGTTAGCTTGAACGGTGGATTCACACGACGCGAAGTTGTCCCGTTTGGAGGCGACGGTCCAAGATATGTACGCATTCATGAAGCGTACATTGGTAGGAGACCGTAAAGGGAAAGGGAAAGGGAAGGAGAAGGCGGTGGAGGAGGAGGTGCGGGAGGACAAGGCGCAGGATGACGAGTATGTGGACCTCACTGCTTCATCACCGACACGTTCGTACTTCGATGATCCACTTCCCTATTTGGCGCCCTTCAACATACCATTTTCGACACTTGGTTGGCCGAGCGTGTTCATATTGGACGTATTTGATGGCCAGTGGATAGGGCGGGGGTTGAGGGACCCGAATATCGTCGAGGGTGGAATAGTTCATGGACGTGCGCTTCAACAGATGGTGTCCAGGGTGCTCATCACGCATGTCATACCCGGGAAGGAGAACTCCCTATTGTGGTTGCGCGAATAATGCGGCACGACGTATCTTAGTGGGTGCGTCAATTCGTATGTCGTGTGGCCTACTCACCTCCTCACATTTACCCAAGACATGTAGTAACATTATTTTTAAGTTTGTCCATTTTAATTTTATTTGGATTATATCGTCATGTATATTATTTCTATTTTGAATATTTGGATTATATCGTCATGAATATATATTTGCATTATCTTTAGTTTGTTTGGATATATGATGTTTGGAACAGGTACGACGTTGCTATAACAGGTACAAATATACTGCTGGGCAGTGGCAGTGGCCATACTTCCCAGCAGATTTTTTTTAAATTCTGCCCAGAATTGTCACGGTCATTGACCGTGACACGTCCGTGACAAAAAGTTATCACGGACGTGTCACGATCAATGGCCGTGACAATTTTTTTTAAAAGGGTCACGGCTTTGTCAGGGTTTATAATCGTGACAAACGTGTCACGGTCATTGACCGCGACACAACCGTGACACAAAACGTGAGTTTTGTGTCAAGGTCAATGATCGTGAGACGACCGTGACAAAAAAAGTTGTCTCGCCTCAAAATGTCACAGTCATTGACCTTGACAAGTTGGATTTGTCAAGGTCAATGACCTTGACAAATGGGCGGATTTGGTGTAGTGGACCCACTCCAATGGACACTGTCTGTAAGGTCCTCAAGAACTTCTGGAGCAGCTTCTGAAGATACCTTCTCCTTTTGGTAAAAATGGAGCTCAAGCTTCAACTCACTCCCTGCAAGAAGATGAACTTTCACAGCAAAAATAGTAATTTTCTCAAGGGAAACGCCTGAGAGTGATGGCTATTAGTGGGGAGTGAAGGAACAAGGCACTCATCACTATGAGAATGAGCAGGGAGAGAATACTAGGTAGGTCTGGTGATATTTTAGCAGAGTAACAGTGCAATTTATATTGCCTATCTCTTGAACTTGCCCAGAGGTTTATTTATATTAGGGCGTTAGGGGTGAGTTGGAATTTTTTGGGCGCCAAAATTGAGAGAGTTGGTGGGGACCAATGTCTGAAGTGTACCATTTGTCCCTACCTATAGGCAGCCTGCCTGTCCCCCCTGCAGGCGCCACCTGGCACCGACCAAAAGTCAAAAAGCACATATATCCCCAAATGGAGATAAAATATCAGATTTGGTAGTTATCTTTTGAAACAGTAACTTGTGGTGCAATTTTGCAAATCTTGAGAGAGGAGACCTTAAGGACTCCTTTCCTCTAAAAATGTTGTTTTTCTTGAGAGGGACCTTGAGGACCCCCTCTTCTGGAAAAGTCATTTTCTTGTAAAGAGTTTATTTCTTGTGAGTAGCCAGCTCTTTGGCTGCTCACTTCACTTGTGACCAAGTGTGAAGTGTGTGTAGTCTTGAGTGATTTCTGGGTATTCCTACTAGTATTCTCTCAATCCTATAGTGCTAAGTGGTTGAGCTTGCTCAACATACCTTGTCCCTCAGCCGCCAAGCCAAAACTCCCAGGAGGTCCCAACGCGCCTATTCGAGCCCTGCTTGCTCAACTAGGCAACATGTACAAGAAAGTAAAGTGTTAATATTGTTGTTCATTTAAAGACTGACGTTTCATGATGAGGAGTTGCTTGTGGTAGCTACTCCCTTATCCTGGCCACTCTGGGTGGGTTCCTTCTCAATATGAGTTTCTACTAGAACCCTTGTAGTGGCACTTCTCGAATAACATTTCTGCAGTGACGGTGACCCTTGCAGTGGCACTTCTTAATCTTCTGTCTGCGGTGACCCTTGTGAGGCACCTCTCGAATGTCATTACTGCAGTGACCCTTGCAATGGCGCTGAGCCTTGTAGTGGCACTAACCCTCTCGAATATCATTACTGCAGTGACCCTTGCAGTGGCGCTGACCCTTGCAGTGCCACTTCTCAATCTTGGATTTATGTGTTAAGCCTTGTGAGGCACCTCTCGAATGTCATTACTGCAGTGACCCTTGCAGTGGCACTGACCCTTGCAGTGGCACTTCTCAATCTTGGATCTCTATGGTAAGCCTTGCGGGGCACCTCTCGATTGTCATTACTACGGTGACCCTTGCAGTGACAGTGACCCTTGCAGTGGCACTTCTCAATCTTGGCTATCTGCGGTGACCCCTGTGAGTCATCCCTCTAATGTCGTTACTATAGTGACCCTTGCAATGGCGCTGAGCCTTCCAGTGGAACTAACCCTCTCGAATGTCATTGATGCAGTGACCCCTGCAGTGGCGCTGACCCTTGCAGTGGCGCTGACCCCTGTAGTGGCACTTCTCAATCTTGGATTTCTGTGGTAAGCCTTGCGAGGCACCTCTCGAATGTCATTACTGCAGTGACCCTTGCAGTAGCATTGACCCTTGTAGTGGCACTTATTAATCTTGGATCTCTATGGTAAGCCTTGCGGGGCACCTCTCGAATGTCATTACTGCAGTGACCCTGCGGTGGCCCTTCTCAACTTGGGCTTCTGCAGTGGAGGAATCCTGGGGGGGGGGTCCTTCTCCAATATGGCACTTCTACGGTGGAGGGACCCTGGGGTTCCCTCAACCTCATATTTTCTTTAAGCTGAAGGGAGGGGTCTTTGAGGGACCCTCACTCACAAATGTAGTGGTGAAGCTTGAAACACCCTTCTACATTAGCCCCTCGTGCAAAGTCTTTTGTGTTGGGTAGACCAAATGGCTTTGATCGCCATAAATTCAGTTTTTTTATTTTTATTTTGAGGGACCCTAGGGTTACTTCATCATCACCTTTAGGGTCATTAAATGTTCTGTCACTTCATCCCAAGTTTTGTAGATGAGGCCACTTATAATGGACCTCCTTATCTGGGTATCAACTTGGGCGAAGGGTTACTCACTATGACCCCCTCATTCTTGGCATTCTCCTATGGCCTTCTACTTTGTTTAGAGGGATTGTTCATGGTGAGGCCCTCGTCCTTGATTTTTTTTCTATGGACTTCTATCTCGGGTAGAGGGGTTTCTCAAAGTGAGCCCCTCGCCCTTGGCCTTCTTCTATAGCTTTCTATCATGGGCAGAGGGGTTGCTCGCGGTGAGCCCCTCACCCTTGGCCTTCTTTTACGGACCTTCATCTTGGGCGGAGGGGTTACTCACGGTGATCCCCTCGCCCTTGGCCTTCTTCTGTGGCCTTTCATCTTAGGCGAAGGGGTTACTCGCGGTGAGCCTCTCACCCTTGGCCTTCTTCTGTGGCCTTCTATATTGGGTGGAGGGGTTACTCGCGGTGAGCCCCTCGCCCTTGGCCTTCTTCTGTGGTCGTTAATCTTGGTCAGAGGGGTTACTAGAGGTGAGACCCTCGCCCTTGGCCTTCTTCTATTGGCCTTTCCTCTTAGGCGGAAGGGTTACTCGCGATGGGCCCCTCTCCCTTGGCCTTCCTCTGTGGCCTTCTATCTTGGGCGGAGGGTTACTCGCACTGAGCCCCTCGACCTTGGCCTTCTTCTGTAGCCCTTCATTTTGGGCGGAGGGGTTACTCACGATAATCCCCTCGCCCTTGTACTTCTTCTGTGGCCTTCTATCTTGGACGGAGAGGTTACTCGCGGTGAGCCCCTCGCCCTTGGCCTTCTTCTCCGGCCTTTCATCTTGGGAAGAGGGGTTACTTGCGGTGAGCCCCTCGCCTTTGTCCTTTTTCAGCGGCCTTTCATCTTGGGCGGAGGGGTTACTCGCGGTGAGACCCTCGCCCTTGGGCTTTTTCTGCGACCTTCTATCTTGGGTGGAGGGGTTACTCGCGGTGAGCCCCTCACCCTTAGCCTTCTTCTGGGGCCTTTCATTTTGGGAGGGAGGGGTTTCTAGCGGTGAGTCCCTCGCCCTTGGACTTCTTCTGTGGCCTTTCCTTTTTTTGGGCGGAGGGGTTACTCACGGTGGACCCCTCGCCCTTGGCCTTTTTTCGTGGCATTTCATTTTGGGCAGAGGGGTTACTCACAGTGATCCCCTTGGCCTTATTCTGTGGCTTTATTTCTTGGGCGGAGGGGTTACTCGCGGTGAGCCCCTCGCCCTTGGCCTTATTCTGTGGCCTTCTTTCTTGGGCGGAGGGGTTACTCGCGGTGAGCCCCTCTCCCTTGGCTATTTTCTGTCAAACTTGCAATCTTGGGCAGGTGGAGTCACTCTAAGTGGGTCCCCACCCTCCAAACTTATTTTATTATTTGTTCACTTGCTTGAGGACTTCTCAATATTATCCCCCTCGTGCATAAGTGTCTTGTAATGTCGAGAGACTTGTGTAGGAAATTATCGTACCCTTTATTTATACTTGGCAGTTGCTCAAGACTATGAGTGCTCTGGTGTCGTTGGAGATTGAGGTACTAAACTGTCGTACCTTTTATTTATATTTGGCAATTGCTCAATATTATGAGTGCTCCGGTACCCTTGGAGCCTTAGGTATTAAACTGTGGTACCTTATATTTGTACTTGACACTGGCTCAAGACTGCGAGCGCTCCGGTGCCCTTAGAGCCTTAGGTGCTCAACTAGCACACCTTATATTTATACTTGGCACTTGCTCAAGACTGTGAGCGCTCTGGTGCCCTAGGATCCTTAGGTGCTCATCTGGAGCACCTTACGTTTATACTTGGCACTTGCTCAAAACTGTGAGCGCTCCGACACCCTTGGAGCCTTAGGTGCTCAACTGGCGCACCTTATATTTATACTTAGCACTTGCTCAAGACTGTGAGTGCCCCGGTGCCCTTGGAGCCTTATGTGCTCATCTTAAGCACCTTATGTTTATACTTGGCACTTGCTCAAGGCTGTGAGCGCTCCGGTGCCCTTGGAGCCTTAGGTGCTAAACTGTCGTACATATACTTATACTTGGCAGTTGCTCAATATTGTGAGCGCTCTGGTGCCCTTGGAGACTTAGGTGCTCAATTGGAACACTTTATATTTATGCTTGGCATTTGCTCAAGACTGTGAGCGCTCCGGTGCCCTTGGAGCCTTAGGTTCTCATTTGGAGCACCTTATGTTTATACTTGGCACTTGCTCAAGACTGTGAGCGCTCCGTTGCCCTTGGAGCCTTAGGTGCTAAACAATCGCACCTTATATTTATACTTGACACTTGCTCAAGATTGCGGGCGCTCCGGTGCCCTTGGAGCCTTAGGTGCTCAACTGACGCACCTTATATTTATACTTGGCCTTTGCTCAAGACTGTGATCGCTCCGGCGCCCTTGGAGCTTTAGGTGCTAAACCGTTGCACATATACTTATACTTGGAAATTGCTCAATATTGTGAGCGCTCCGATGCCCTTGAAGCCTTAGGTACTAAACTGTCGTACCTTGTATTTATATTTATATTTGGCACTTGCTCAAGATTGTGAGCGCTCCGAGTGCCCATGGAACCTTAGGTGCTCAACTGGCGCACCTTTTGTTTATACTTTTATAAATATTTTTTGTGTTATCACCCCTATTGCCTTATTTTATTCGGTGGAGATATACTACCGAGTACAAAATTTATAGGGAGGCACCTTGACCTATATAGAATAACTTGTCATTTCATAAACTTTGCTAAGAAGGTATAATTGATACCTCATACTTTTTGTTACTAGATCTTGCCTTCCACATTAAGTGAGAATGCTCATGAAGCATGTTGGAGTCAAGTATACTTCCATAAAGTCAATTTGAGACTTGAACCTTTTATCAAGGCTTCATACATCTGCTTGCTAGCCCCACTGCTTGAATCCAAGCATGCGAGAGAATAAAATATCCACTAAAGCAACTATGATCTTTTAGTTGCACAACATAACTTTTTGAAACGCATATCAACAGTGGACATTTCAAACAATTAATATGACTAAAAAAATATAATGCCCGTGGTAAAGTAATAAATACTTTCAAAGTCATTTGTACTTTGCACAAATGGGGCAATCATGTTTGAATAAAGGATTAAGAGATCTTATCTTTCTTCACATAATGAATTATTCTCATTCAAACTATTTATCATTAATGAAACATGAAATTACTCAAATGAACTATGCTGAATAAATAAATCTGAGGATTTTAGGATTATCGATCAAAACTTGAATATTCCTAAAATAACTTTGTTAAAACACGCAAATATGGAAGTTATGACTTTGGGCAACACTATTCTTGTGCACTCAAGTGTACAAACTTGGATTATAAATTCGAGCAACCTCTGGTCACATAAACGCTCGGGTCATAACTTCAAGCAACCTCTAAATTTACAGACTCCCTTTTTTAAAATGTCATAAAATAGACGAGAGGATTATTTTTAAACTCAGCTTTTAAAATAGTTTACCCTTACTCTAAACAGGGAGAATTATTTGCGCATTTCCAAGAACCCCCCATTTTTTTCTTTTCTTTTACATCCAATAAAGTAGACGATTTCATAAAAGAATCATGCTTCGAGAGACTAGTACGAAATTAGAGTGTCTCGCTCCAATACATTTATGTGCTACTAATATATATATATATTTGTACTAGCACACTTAACTTTTTAAACCCTTAATATTTCTTTTGTATCTTTAGAAATATATTGTGAGAAGACAGCTGTTGGGTTCCTTATCTTGGGTTCCTCGTCTTCTTAAAAAAAAATACACACCTGTTGCTGTTGGGTTCCTCGCACGCTGAAGAAAACCCTCTCGCCCCTTCTTTTCATTTTCTATTACGCCATTATCTCTTTTTCTTCATTATAAGCTCTAAAGCCCAAGGCGTGGCCGCGTGTGAGATAGAGGGATCTTCTAGTTTCTTGATCGCCCCCCCCCCCCTTTTTTAATTACAATATCTCTATCACAAGTTTCTGTATAAGACATCAACACCCGGAGCCACCGCCGCAACCATTCCAGTCGACGACCCCGCTGTTCCTTTCTCCTGTGCCTCATTTTTTTATGGATGATGGTGTGAAGGAAACGATGCCTTGCGAATCTTAAAAGTGGGCCCGTTTTTTGGGTCGAGGACCTCTAGGGAATCCTCGATGTCGTCCATGGCACCAGGGATTACTCGTCCACATTGTCAAGCTTGGGGAACATCCCCAAACATCAGGTATGATTGTTGAGCTAGAGGGGAGTTCCTCGCACGCCTCTTTTCAGGCCAAGGTTTCTTTAGTCGAGAAATTAGGACTTATGGGTTCCTCGCGATCTGTGTTGGTCGAAAAAGGTTCCTCGCGACCCTTGTCAACTGAGGATAGTTTGAGATCTGTGGATTCCTCGTCGAAAATAAATTTTTATGAGGGTCCCTCGTGACCGCTGTTGGTTTTCAATTTGTGGGTTCATCGACTGATTCTAATGAGTCTTTGATTCTTGTATTCCCTCAATGCTCAGGGGTTCCTCGCCTGTTGGGATCCTCGCCGCTAGTGAGGGTTCCTCATCTGTACGCATCCCCGCAATGCTTGGGGTTCCTCACGCGTGACTGGGTTATGATTTATGGGTTGTTCTTCGAACAAAACTTTAACTATGGGACCCATTGTCAAGTGTCCCTCGCCAATAACTACTGTTTCCATGGGTTCTTCGTGATGAATTTTTAGACACGAGGGTATGGGGGTTCCTCGTCACACACTCGTTCTAATTCCGCGTCAGAGGTATTTCTCATTTGGAAGGGGGATCTTGGTGATAAATTGACCAGGGTACTTGGTGATAGGTTGACTAGTTGGTCTTTTGTTTAACTATCGAGCAACCCAAACTAGGCTCAGCTGGTTTTATATTTTATTTAATTGTCGAGCAACTCAACCTTTTGTGATAAAGCATCTTGACAGAGGATATCTATAAAGCCGCTAACATTTATTTTTAATCAACTTGTATATACTTTTTAGACTTGTCTCGATACATGGTATTATTATGAGTATAATAAATGTACTCTAAAAGCTATATGTAATTACACCAATGCTTGCCATAATCAACGGATGATTCCACTTGAATCGGTCTTTGCCTCTCTATTTTATATTATTTTATTTATCATAATATACATAAAATAATAAACATTATGCTCTGACTGTCTTTTTTAAGATTCATAATATTTAATAAGACAACATGTGACTGTAGAAAATATCAAACATTTATGTGGATAAAATCCATAAAATTAATTATGGATTTTTTTGAGTGAGCTATACCAACAAAGAACTATTATGGATGTTCTTGAATTTTATCATTGGGAATCTCAAGAAATTATAGCATGTGTGACATTTTTTTTTACCAACTAAATCATTTGGCATATATATGAAATGCTTAGTAAAACATAAACAAAGACTTGTGAAATGAACATATTCAACAAGTTATAAAGCAAGGTAGTTTATTTAGCTGATGGGGAGTAAGATATGTCCTACAAGTGAGTAGTCTCTCTTTTAAGGTGTCCTTGAGGGTGAATCCGTTTTTTAGAGGGTTACTCGGCCATCACTTTTATTTGTTTGTCGGCGCCACCTCTGGCGCCACTGATTTCTCCCGTGGGACTCACTATTTGTTCCGGTATAACTATTTGTTCTGGCACCGCCACTCGTAGCGGAGCCATCTCCACTATTGTTGGTGTTGCAGAGGCTGCCCCTTGCAGAGTGGACTGCTGCTGTCAATGGAGCAACTGTTGTTGCATTAGTATGTCCTCCATGAGGAGCAGGTTCTGTAGCTCCGGTCACTCCCACCTCCTTTTGGGTGTTCTGGTCATTCTGAACTCCATTTCCATCTAGAGTGTCTTCCAAGACCAGCTGCTTAGAAACCTTATAACCTTCTTTGTCCATGGAAGTGAGGATACCTCCCCCAACAGAGTCGCCAAATGTAGGAGGGTAGTGAGACTGAGGTCTATGAATAACTGGAAAGGGTGAGGCGTGACCCACTCCAATGGACACTGTCTGCAAGGTCCTCAAGAACTTCTGGAGCAGCTTCTGAAGAGACCTTCTCCTTTTGGTAAAAATTGAGCTCAAGCTTCAACTCACTCCCTACAAGAAGATGAACTTTCACAGCAAAAATAGTAATTTTCACAAGGGAAACACCTGAGAGTGATGGCTGTCAGTGGGGAGTGAAGGAAAAAGGCACTCATCACTATGAGAATGAGCAGGGAGAGAATATTAGGTAGGTCTGGTGATATTTTAGCAGAGTAACAGTGTAATTTCTATTGTCTATCTCTTGACCTTGCCCAGAGGTCTATTTATACTAGGGCGTTAGGGGTGAGTTGGCATTTTTTGGGCACCAAAATTGAGAGAGTTGGTGGCGAACAATGTCTGAAGTGTACCATTTGTCCCTACCTGTAGGCAGCCTGCATGTCCCCCTGCAGGTGCCACCTGGCGCCGACCAAAAGTCAAAAAGCACATATGTCCCCTAATGGAGACAAAATATTAGATTTGGTAGTTATCTTTTGAAACGGTAACTTGTGGTGAAATTTTGCAAATTTTGAGAGAGGAGACCTTAAGGACTCCTTTCCTCTAAAAATGTTGTTTTTCTGGAGAGGGACCTTAAGGACCCCCTCTTCTGAAAAAGTCATTTTCTTGTAAAGAGTTTATTTCTTGTGAGTAGCTAGCTCTTTGGCTGATCACTTCACTTGTGACCAAGTGTGAAGTGTGTGTAGTCTTGAGTGACTTCTGGGTCTTCCTACTAGTATTATCTCAATCCTATAGTGCTAAGTGGTTGAGCTTGCTCAACATACCTTGTCCCTCAGCCGCCAAGCCAAAACTCCCAGGAGGTCCCAAAGCGCCTGTTCGAGCCCTGCTTGCTCAACTAGGCAACCTGTACAAGAAAGTAAAGTGTTAATACTGTTGTTCATTTAAAGACTGACATTTCATGATGAGGAGTTGCTCGTGGTAGCTACTCCCTCATCCTGGTCACTCTGGGTGGGTTCCTTCTCAATATGAGTTTCTGCCAGAACCCTTGTAGTGGCACTTCTCGAATAACATTTCTGCAGTGACGGAGACCCTTACAGTGGCACTTCTCAATCTTCTGTCTGTGGTGACCCTTGTGAGGCACCTCTCGAATGTCATTATTGCAGTGAGCCTTGCAGTGGTGCTGAGGCTTGCAGTGGCGCTGACCCTTGCAGTGGCGCTAACCCCTGCAGTGGCGCTGACCCTTGCAGTGGCACTTCTCAATCTTGGATTTATGTGGTAAGCCTTGTGAGGAACCTCTCGAATGTTATTACTGCAGTGACCCTTGCAGTGGCGCTGACCCTTGCAGTGGCACTTCTCAATCATGGATCTCTATGGTAAGCCTTGCGGGGCACCTCTCGAATGTCATTACTACGGTGACCCTTGTAGTGACAGTGACCCTTGCAGTGGCACTTCTGAATCTTGGCTGTCTGCGGTGACCCTTGTGAGGCATCTCTCGAATGTCATTACTGCAGTGACCCTTGTAATGGCGCTGAGCCTTGCAGTGGAGCTGACCCTCTCGAATGTCATTGGTGCAGTGACCCCTGCAGTGGCGCTGACCCTTGCAGTGGCGCTGACCCCTGCAGTGGCACTTCTCAATCTTAGATTTCTGTGGTAAGCCTTACGAGGCACCTCTCGAATGTCATTACTGCAGTGACCCTTGCAGTGGCGCTGACCCTTGCAGTGGCACCTCTCAATCTTGGATATCTATGGTAAGCTTTATCGGGAACCTCTCGAATGTCATTACTGCAGTGACCCTGCAGTGGCCCTTCTCAACTTGGGCTTCTGCAGTGGTGGGGTCCTTCTCCAATATGGCACTTCTGCGGTGGAGGGACCCTGGGGTTCCCTCAACCTCATATTTTCTATAAGCTGAAGGGAGGGGTCTTTGAGGGACCCTCACTCACAAATGTAGTGGTGAAGCTTGAAACACCCTTCTACACTAGTAAAGTCACTAAAGTGGTGAACGGGAGTAGGTGTATGACTAGTTTTACCTAATTTATAGTAAAACTCTCGAAGGTGACCTCTCTTTTTGCAATAGGTGCAAACATAGACAGGTTTGGGTCTACCATTATTTTATTTTCTAATTGGAACTCTTCCAAGTGGATTAGGCATCCTAGTTGGATTCGATCGAGGGCCATAAGGATCCATCTCAAACTAGAGAATCATCTCGGGTGCGATGTGGTAAGTCAATCCACTATCGTAACCTATTCCTTACCTCTTGACGTTTCCTAAATCGGGGTCATGGTGCATTTTACCAACATTCTTTCATGTGTCCTCGATAGTTACCTTGATCTCTTAGGCACGTTCGAGATCCTTCTCGAGTTGGGATACAAGGGCTTCAAGTTTCTTATGAGTCTCCACGGATGGTTGGAGATCTCTTGTAAGACTAGACAACTTGTTGGTTAAGTTGCCATTTTCTTTCTCAACTAAACAAACTTTTTCCCCCAAAGATTCTCTCACTGAGGTTTCACTCTCTCTTTCCTCACGCAACTCTTTCTCAAAGATTACATCTCTCATCGCTACACCTTTATTTTTTTCTTCATTTTAAAGGATTTGGCGTAAAGTTCGGCGTAGGCTCATTGAACATCACTCTCTCTTTCACTCAAATCATTCTCCCCCTCACTCTCCTCAAAATGACTAGGCCTACTGTCGAGGTGTTCAGGTTTAGTAGATTCCTTAGCGTTGTGAGGTGCACTGGATGTACTAACATGACTAGCCATGAATGCGGTGAAGTTACATTCATGCGGTGATTCTTCTCCCAAACTCACTGACTCGACCTCGCTATTTGTAAGGACAGAAACTTATAGATTAGTCAATTGTATAGTTTTAACTTATTCCCAGAACAAAACACGTTTGTGTCATTGGTCTATTTTTTATTGTCACAATCCCACATGGACTATGACATGTTGAAGTTTAATTGAAGACGTTGCGAAAAAGCTTCAATCAATTAAATATGCCAAAGTTTAATTGGTGCAAGATTATTCGTCTTCAAAGTTTAATTGCATTCCAAGATCACTCAGGTATGAATGCGTAAATTTAATGAGTCTGCGAATTTATTTTAATATGTTTAAGGATGGAATTTTTATTATATAAATGTTTTAAAATGTTTTATAAGTGGTTGAAACGGTTTACACTTCATTTTAATATGATGATGACGGATTAGAGTTGGATTTAAGTTGAACTCTTTCTTAAGAGTTGGTTTAAAAACAAACTTTAATTCATTGGTTGCTCAAACGACTTAACCAGTCATTCAAGAGAGATTCTCTATCATTTGACAGACATTTCTATGTCGCTTGAATGACGAACCACCTCTAGAAAATTATATAAGGCATGTTTTCCATCAGATTTCATGCTTGTGCATTCTGCAAAAATCAGTATTCGTCCAGAAAGTTTCTTCACACAAGTTTTCTAAGGTTTTCCAAAGTTAATACATCCTTAGAGTTTCAAAGATTCGAGTTATAGTGATTTTAATTTTTGGTTTTGCGGTGAAGATTCAATGGAGTCCGGTTTCAACATTGTAGACGTTACAATCCATATCGGTGGAAACCGATACATACATGGATGCGTGTGTTGTGGAAAAGTATCGTGAAAGAAGGTTAAATTCTACGTGGGCACTATGAGAGGAGTGGTTGAAGATCAAAAGAGTGTCAAGTCTTGTGGGTGGATCGAGTCGTTGAGTAAGACTATCGTCTGTACCTTTGTAAAACCATATTCACAGTGATTATCTGGATTGGGTCGTCCGAGGTTTTTCCCGTTGTGGTTTTCCTCGTACATCCCGCGTTGTGAGTATTCTTTACTATATTTTACTTACTTTAATCACTATATGGATGTTTAGGATTAATCAATAATTTATTTTGATAAGTTAGAATTTGTTCACAACTTTATGCGAATCAAAAATTGTAAAAAGGTCTTTTACAAAAAGAGAAATTTATTTTGTCATCCTTAAAACACTTTCTGCATAAGAAATTAAAAGGGACCATCAAATTTGTGTCAAAGCTAAAAATATATTTTATTTTGTTTGATCCCTTGTGTTTTTTGAGATGAATTTTGGAGGTTTTGAAAGTTTTCGTGCTCCTATTTTTTATGGCACAAATTATGCTTATTGGAAAATGCGAATGAGATGTGCTTTAAAATCTATTGATGAGCGTGTTTGGTTAGCAGTTGAAGAGGGTTGGACACCACCAATTACATGAGAGGGTGAGGTCACTAGTTTGAAACTTGTTGAGTCATGGACTGATGCTTAACATAGGCTTGCACTGTACAACTCTAAAAGTCTGCACGTAATTTCCTCACATGTCACACCTGAGGATTATAATGGAATCATGACTTGTGAAACTTCAAAAGAGGCTTGGGATACACTTGCACTTACTCATGAGGGAACTAGCACGATTAGGGCATCTAAGTTACAAGACCTCACTACACAGTTTAAGATGATTAAAATGTTAGATAGGGAGTCGTTGGATGAGTTTTATGCTAGGTTGTCTAATATTGTCAAATCTCCATTTAACTTAGGAGAGAGGATTCCCTAAAACCGTGTGATAAAGAAAATTTTGAGATCTTTGTCGAGTATGTTTGATGCAAAAGTGATTGTTTTAAACTCCTTAGGAATGCTTGGTTCGACGAAAATTGAAGAGATTGTAGGTGACTTACAAACCTATGAACTCGATATATTTACCTCCAAGTAAGTGCCAAAAAAAGAAAACGGCATTGCTTTGAAAGCCCGGAAGGAGAAAACTAAAGTTTTGGATGAATATTCTTATTCCGATTTTGAGGATGTGGCCTTGTTGGCTAAAAAGTTCAAAAAATTTCTTAAGTTTCAAAAGAAATAGAAAGATGCCAAAAAGTTTGAGAAATTCAATAACAACAAGGTTGAGTCCACCCTTATAGATAATAGTGAGAAATTCAATAGGGTTGAGTCGGATAGCTATTTTGGGTGTGAGGGTATGGTCAGAAAGTTGTTGAGTGTCCTATTAGACTTAAGAAAGAGGTCAACAAACCAGTAGCTTATAGTGCCTCGTTAAGTGATAATGATACGTAAGAGGGAGAGAGTTCCACCAATGAGAGAAAGGTTGTTGCTTTCTTGGCATGTCCTGTGAGCGACGATGATAAATATTCCCACGAAGATTCTCATGTGCACGACACTTCTGAGGTCATTGAATCCCAAGTGAGTGATGGAGAAGTTAGTGAGGACGAGGAGGTTGATGGGGAAGAGTTACAAGTTGCATTTAATGAGTTGTATGCTGAAGCGGTGAAAGTGAAAAAGGCTAACTCTAAATTGCAAGCTAGCTTGAATGAGCATTCCATAGAAAGTAATAATGCCTTGATTTAGGATCTTAGATGGGAGAAGAAACACAGGGAGAAGCTAGAGTACGTTGAGAATGAGAGAGATAGTCTTCGTGGTTTGATGGAGACTTTGAAAAAGGAGTTGCTAAAGTTTGATGAGTCTAGGCGTATGCTTGAGTCTAGGATTTATGAGTTGGAGGAGAATTTGAAAGACTCAAGTAAGGTTAAGTTTGAATTGGAATCTAGTTCGGAAAACTTAGATAGGATGTTAGGCACCGTCCAAATCAAAATTTATAGGTATAGTATATGATACGATGATGGAGTTGTCCCCATTCCCAAAGCCAATACCAATCGTGTGAGAGAGACCACTAGGAATGTGAGGAGAGGCCGATATTTTAGTAATAATTTCGGTCGTGTTTACACTTGCACACATTGCGTTAGGAAATTTCACCTTATACATTTGTTCTATGACCTTAGGAATGCTCCTAGGAAGTTTAGGAATAAAGTCGTTTCGATTCCCAAAAACCCCACCTGTCATGTTACACCTACTTGGGTTAGGAAATTGGATTTAGTGGCTTTAGGACTAAAACTTCATGTTTCTCATTTGGTTGAACTTAATTCTTCCCATGCTAAATCTAAAGGATGATTGTGTTACCATGTTTTGCCATACGCTAGTCTTTGCATCATGATTTATATCTTGCTAGTGTTATCACATGTGTATCCTTTTGTATTATATTTTTTTCTTTTATTGAGTCTTATTTGAAAAATACAAAATGATTTTTGGTTTATTACATATTTTGAGAAAATACAAAAAGATTTTTCTTTTTATTTGATTCAAAATATGTTGAAAACCCAAAAAAAAAAATTAGTTTACATGTTTGATATGGCATATTGGTGTGCCTGGACCCCCTTCCTTTCATTATCCATGTAGCTAGGACATTTGGTGATAATTTTTAATGCTTAGAATGATCTTAACCATTGTATTATGGGGTTGTTTCGAAGTTGATATGCATCTTGAATCGACTTTGTATATATGCCATCTTTGCACACATGCACGAGTTGATATGGATGCTTGACATCTCTTGCATATTTGAGTTTGGTAAGACGTTCTAATCTCAATTTTGTCATCTATGCGTAAGTAGACATAAGTAGGAGGAGTGCATATAAGAACATTTACTGTGAGGATAGTAATTGAAAAAATTATGAGTGTTCACAGAAAAGGGCCGCAAAAGTGGAAAATTGGCTCGTCGTGAAAGCCACTGTATAAAAGAGCCCCAAAAAATAAAGGCGATAAAAAGAATCATATGACAAAATATGGGCCAAATTAGTTTATGTTCATTCAAAAAAAGGAAAAATATGATATATTTTAGGGAGTTTGGATGGGTAAATTAAACGGGTTTGCACTACGAATCCTAATGTTGAAAAATCGTATCATCACGCTATTGTTTGTAGAATCGTCAAAATTCCGTATTTGTTTGTATGTTTGATTATTTAGTTCATTTAGATCACACTTTAATTGTCGCGTATGGCTACCATAAAGTTTGATGATTTATAGCTATCAATTAGAGCTTCTTGATCATTTCAATGTGTTGGAATTATGATTCATTTATTGTAGTTCACGCCCATACATTCCATGTTCATGTTTGAGCACATCAATACTATGTTAGCATGAAACTCATATTTGGTTGTTTTTGAGTTTTCTTAGTTTAGCTATTATTTTGGTACTGTTTTGAAGTTTTGTGCCCCTTCTAGTCAGATTTTTAATGAAATTTTTTCATTGGGCAACATTATTTAATCTTCTGAGTTGGATCACGTATTTCTGGTTTCTCGTTTGATAAAGATGTACTTGTCGCGAAGCTGTCGTTCTAACGATAGTGTTTTATCGTTCGAGCGACTTATCCTTTTCATTCGACCGACCTGTCTTATTTTCTGGATTATTCTTTTTTAGTACCCTGCTTCTTATAGTTTCATATTTTGGGTATTGATGGTTGCTACTGGGCTTGTTATATGCAGTGTACTTTGAATATTCACATATTTTGCTGCATTAATTCATTTAATCACACTTGCTTAGATTGATAATTTCATATTGTGTGATTTTTGTTTGCTAGCTATGGATTTGATACTGTTGATCTTTATTAGCTAGTAGTTTGCATGATTATGTAGATAAATTTCATTGATTTACATCATACTAGATTTGTTTATCTATTCACCCGATTGTCTATTCGAGATAAAAAGAGGGAGAGATGTATGTGATGCACGGGGAGATTCATGTTGAGCACTGTGTTTATTTGTTGCACAAATTTTTATCTACATTGGTATCTTGTTTATTTGCATATTTGATATCTGGATTTAAAAGTTGTTTTGTTTCACAATGGTATCATAATATTTTGCTCACATATTTCATTATGATTTATATCATTTGTTCCTCTATACTTCACTGGGTATTTGTCTCTTTCATGTGTGTAGGTATGCTTAAAGAGATTCGAGATTTCAAGTCTACATCATACTCAGACAATCAGACACAGTTTCATGCTTGTCGGTCCATTGTTTACTAGTTTTGTCCTTTATTTTTTATATTGAGTTTATGGGATGGATTTTAGGCGTCATACAGCCCGTCTTAGGCTTTTCACTCTTGGTTTTGTCCCAGAATAGTCAAAGGGGGAGATTTTTAAGGACAAAATTTCCAATTGAGTCTATTGTATAGTTTTTACTTATTCCCTAAACAAAACACGTTTGTGTAATAGGTCTATTTTTATTGTCACAATCCTACACAGACTATGACGTGTTGAAGCTTAATTGAAGAATTTGTGACAAAGCTTCAAGGAATTAATTATTCCAAAGTTTAATTGGTGCAAGTTTATTCATCTTCAAATTTTAATTGCATTCCGAGATCACTCAGGTATGAATGCAAAAATTTAATGAGACTCGGAATTTATTTTTAATATGTTTAAGGATGCAATTTTTATTATATAGATGTTTTTAAAAAAAATTATAAGTGTTTGAAAAGGCTTACACTTTATTTTAATCTGATGAGGACGGATTAGAGTTGGATTTAAATGGAACTCTTTCTTAAGAGTTAGTTTAAACACAAACTTTAATTCACTGATCACTCAAAGGACTTGACCAGTCGTTCGAGCGAGATGCTCTATCGTTCGAGCAACATTATTATCTCGTTCGAGAGACAATTCAATGTCTCTTGAACGACGTTTCGCCTCAAGAAAATTATATAAGGCGTGTTTTCCATCAGATTTTGTGTGTGTGCATTCTGTGAAAATCAATATTCATCCAAAACATTTCTACACACAAGTTTTCTAAGGTTTTCCAAATTTAATGCATCCTAAGAGTTTCAAAGATCTTAGTTATCATTAATATATGCTATAGTGATATTTTTGGAACCAAGAAGAGTTGTTCTACACTTGAAAATTGATGGTTTTACGGTAAAGATTCGGTGGAGTCCAGTTTCAACATCGTAGATGTTACAAGACATATCGGTGGACACCAAGACATACATGGACGCGTGTGTTGTGGAAAGGTATCGTAGAAGAAGGTTACTTTCTATGTGGGCACTGCGAGAGGAGTGGTTGAAGATCAGAAGAGAGTTAAGTCTCGTAGATGGATTTCGTCCTTGAGTAAGACTACTGTATATACCTTTGTAAAACAATATCCATAGTGATTTTCTGGCTTGGGTCATCTGCGGTTTTTTCTAGTTGTGGTTTTCCTCATACATCCGGCACTGTGAGTATTCTTTACTTTATTTTACTTTCTTTAATCACTAGATGGATGTTTAGGATTAATTAAGATAAAATTTGGTTAAGTTAGAATTTTTTCACAACTTGGTGTGAATTAAAAATTGGAAAAAGGTTTTTCACAAAAAGAGAAATTTGTTTTGTCATCCTTAAAACACTTTCCGCATAAGAAATTAAAAGGGACCATAACTATCACTAAGCGTGACGTATAAGGCAGTTTTGCGTTCCCCTTGACATTGCAACCTAGTCGGACACTATTGATCTTTATGACCCTTTCCCTCAAACTCGTAGCATGTCTCCTTCTCTTTATTTGAAAAATATTTTTTTCTTTTTCAAAATTTATCTTGCCCATTTTAAATTTTTTTATCTTTCTCAAAGAAGTATTTTACTTTTTAAGTTTGATAAATTTCTTAAAATTTTTAGCAAAAATAATCAAATCATCTACATCATAATCAAACTCATAATTAGAAGACGCTTTCTCTCTCTTTTTAAACACTTCTTATTTCCCCCTTATCCTTAGTCTTTGCTATTTTCGAGAACATATCTATCTCGTACGTCTGAATGTCTCCTAAAATATCTTCTAACCTAAGAGTATTTAATATCCCTAGGGAATTAAGAACTGTAAACTTAGGAATAAAGCGAACGAGAAGCAATCTAAGGATTTTCTTAACTACACGCATCTCAGGTATACTCTCACAAAAATTGTAACTCGAGTTAACTATGTCGGAAATTCATGCATAAAACTCATCAAACGATTCAAATTCAAGCATTTTTATCATTTCAAATTATGTGGTGAGGTTTTGTATCTTAGAAGCTCACAGCATTGGTACCTTCGTGAGTAAGATGGAGGGTATCCCAAGCTTCTTTAGACGTGGTGTACTTCATTATGTGTAGGAACTCATTAGGGGTGGCGCCTCCTGAGATGGCACTCAAAATGCGGGAATTAAAGTTGCTCCACTTAAAATTGTCCTATGTCCATAATTAGATAGGTTTAGGGTCGACAATATTATCAACTGTGATAGTGGAAGGTGTCCACTCTATTTCACAGGCAATCCAAACGCGTTCTACTATGGCCATTAAAATAGACCTCATCCTAGCCTTCCAATATGCATAATTAGTACCATCGAAGATGGGCACTTGATTATACAAATGTTCCTTTAAAATGAAATTTTTCAAAGATTAAATAAAAAAACATAAATTTATATCCAGAGAAAAATATTTTATAGAAAGGATCATCGAGTAAATTTCTACCACCTTCTCTAATACCAATTTAAGAGTGCGTTTGTGATCCTAGTGGATAATTTCCATAATTAAGTGTCTGGCTCACAACAATCCAAATTTTATCTCATTAACCTAAAGAAGCAACTAGGTAATAAAATTATGCAAGCAACCAAAAACAGGGCAAATTAGGAAAAAAAACATTCAGGTAAAACCTTTTTCATCACTATAGAAATTTTTACAAGACAAAACTTACAAAACTTCTACAGAATAGAACTCAGTCTAGAGTCGTCCATAAGTGGCGGTCCACCCTCGATATCCACCAATCAGGCTTGGTCATCCTTTAAGCAATGATCCCCTTAAGAAACACAACAAGTCAGTACTGAAGACAATCTCCCCACGAGAATAACTCAGATATACAAATCGAGGGTTTTAAACTAATTCACATAAATATATTAGGACTGAAAAAGCTGAATCAAACTAGGTTTTTGAGCTAAAAATATGAGTACGTTTGCAGCATATTTGCAAAATTCAAAATCGCAAAAGTGTCTTCTATTTTCTATACGAAATAGGTATTTATAAGGTGGCTCAAATTTTGAGGCGATTAAGGTCGTTCGAATGAAAACTTGAACCCCTTTGAATGAGAATAGACTCTCTCTTGAACAACTCTGATGTCGTTTGAATGACAACCTGATCCCATTTGAATGAGCTTCAATTATAATAAAACAGTAATCTCTCGTTAAATATTCGATTGATAAAACTATCCAACGACCTACATCGAACGAGGTTGCAACTTCGTTTGAATAAGATGTGCATCTTTTTTTAACAAATTGCACTACTTTTAACAATTTTACAAGCCAGAAAAATGTTTTCACAAAATTCCTCAATTTTAATAAAATAAACTCCCAGATATAAACGCGAATAAATTTAAATCCTAAATCATTTATACTTTGTTTTTGTGAAGATCATCTTGAATTTGGAGATGATGAAACTCGGTTCTTCGTCACATGTAAAAAAATTGGTAGTGGGATACGCCAAAACTAATTGTAGCATAAGCCATGAGCAAGTGATTGAAATCATGCTCTTGCATTATGTGGGTTGTTTCGTTACACTTCACACCTAGCACTCGGGTCGGATCTTGTTGACCATGGGTAACCTATGTATCCAGGTTGGCATTACATTGCACAATAAAAAAGAATAAAAAATATTAAATAGTTTGGTGTTATTGATTTGAGAATCATTGGAATTTTTGACATTTTGTATGAGTTAAGTCAATTTCTCTTTGTTCATTTTATATACAAAAGGTTGAATTGAATTCTTTCTTTAGGAAGGTCTCTTTGATTTCGTGCACTATCACTAAGTATCCCTATGCTAACTTTACCATGCATCAAGTTCACTCCTATTCATTCAATATCCATGATTTGGATATCTCCGTTCTACTACATGGTGTGATTGCTAGAATTTCTTTGTATATTTTTATGTACTAAAATTTTTCAAAAATTAAAAATTAGGTTATTGGTTTGTTTAAGTTTCATCGCTTATGCTTAGTTGTATATACTTTGTGATAATATTTCAAACTTATTTTGTTGGATGCTAACTCTTCAGGTTTAGCTTTTAACACTTTATATATTCAGGATAAATGAGGTGGAGGTGGGGGGAACGTATTGAGGGGGAGTTTTATGTTATAAAATCCATATATCACAATATTTCATTTGCTTCGTGTGTATTTGTCTTTTTCACATTTATGATCATGGACTACACGATGAAGATTTTCAATAGAGACAAAATTTCAATTGTTTTTTTTCCTTTTTCAGGTTTGGGAGGGACATTATTTGAACTTGTCTTAGGGTTTATTTTCGATATTACATTTTGTACTGAAATAACATAATAGGAAAATTTGTAAGAGCAAGATTTATAATTTCTCATTATATTTTTAAGTTTTGCATATTTTGTTATATCTCTACATCATCATGTACATTATGAAGAGCTTCAATCGAATACCTGTTAGTGACAAAATGCGACAATCGAAGATCGAAGAGTCATCGAAGAAGGTATAAAAGTTTGATTTTGTGTAATCATTATGTTCAGGATAATTTTAAAAATGTTTGAAAACATAAAATATTTTTTGTAAAAGTTTTTAGTCAAAAAATTATTTTGAAGGCAGCTCATTAGAACGAGGTATGAAGGGTCATTCGAATGAGGTTTTTACACTCGTTCGATATTAGTTATTCAAATGAAACTTCAAACGATCCAATTTTCTCGTTGCTCTAGAATGTCGTTCGATATCTTCTTTGATGTTCATTCAAATGAATTTACATATGTCGTTCGAACGAGGTCCAGTTAATTTGGACAAGACTGCAAAAATTATTCTTTACTTAGTTTCAAAGGTAATCTTTTCAAGTCTTCCCCTTGGATATTTTTCTATTTATTTGAAGAGATATAAACTTTCACTTCTTAACAAGACTTTTTTACGCATCTTTTGTGATCAAACACTTTGACTTTTCTAATCCAAACCCCATGGATGTTTTGTGATAATTTTATCAAAGCTTGAAGAACACGTCTCTTGTTAAAATTCCTATGGGGTTTATTCCTTACTAGTGAAGATAAGAAAGGAGTTTTCTGAGGTTGATCTGTGAACACCAAGGAAAGTTGAGATATACACTACTTTTTATTATCAACAAGAAAGGAGACTCAATTACTATACTTAGTGGAGTATAAGTTTGTAAGTCTGTCCGTGTCATTCTGTAATACCTTAGATGTAACAGTGCTGAAAAATGATTTTTCCTGAAAGATTTTTTTCCTCATGTCTTATGTGGTTTCTTTGATTCAATATATCTTGTATGTCTAGCTTTAACTAATTAATCAAGATAAAATTGGATTTAATTGAATTTGACTTTTTGTGACCTAATCTATGATATCTAAATTTGACCATATAACCGAACAACCCTACACATTTTTCAAATATATCTTCAAAATTAACAAGGTGACAATAGCCATGTAATATATTGAATCAAGAGCTCAGATGGAGAAAACTCATTTGTATGTAAATAAAGTACTTTGTGAAGTGGTATATATATATATATATATATATATATAAAGCACAATAGAGTGCATTGGGAAGGTGTTTTAGTGTGTGTGACAAGTAGGGATTGAGATTTAATATGGAGGGATATAAAGGGTAATGAAAGGAAATAAAGGGTTAGGATTTAACGTTGTGAGACGAGTGGCACTTTTGTAATATACGAGTTAAAATGGCTATTTATTCTTATATTTTTATTATCCCGCCTATAGAACTCTACTTTAATTTGAACACCCTTCATACTCATTATCTTCCATGCACACTATCCAATTTAACCTTTCTTTCTACTATTCACATATTTTGAAACTCATCTATACATGAAACTCTTTCTCTCTCTCTCTCTCTCTCTCTCTCTCTCTCTATGTGTGTGTGTGTGTGTGTATATATATATATATATATATATATATATTCAATCACTAACATTTCGCCAAAATCTCTCTATCATGTTATAGCAAACGCCACCGCCCTATCATGATGATCCTCTTCCTCTCACTCTCAATCCACTATCTATGTTTTTTCTTTTCTTAACTTTTGTTATTATGTATACACAAATACGTATTTTTAGGTTTAAGCACTGAAATAATATTTTGGTTTTAGTCGTACGAAGGAAATTTATTTATTTTTTGGTTATAATTTTACAAATGGAAGAAATGAAAAGGGTTTATACAAGTATGATGGTGAAGAAAAGATAATTTTTTTATTCAAGCATTGTAAACATATATGTCGTAATATTATTATTATTATTATTATTATTATTATTATTATTATTATTATTATTATTATTATTATTATTATTATTATTATTATAGTAGTAGTAGTAGTAGTAGTAGTAGTAGTAGTAGTAGTAGTAGTAGTAGTAGTAGTAGTAGTAGTAGTAGTAGTAGTAGTGATATAATATATTTCGAATTTAAAAAGTTCTTTTTTTAAGAAAAAAATTCCTAAGCCTTGCAAGTGTAGATATGGCGTATTAAATAATTTTAGAATGCTATGGTAAGATACCAGCAAGGGCGAGAACTAGATCTTGCTGGAGATTTGGTGTTAGCCGGAAACTAATGGTATATTTTTAGTTCGGGTATATATCAACTATTTTTTTATGATTAGGTAGTTTTCTTAGTTCTATTAACTGCTTGTTGATACCACTTAGCAATAGTTAAGATTTATACCCAAGTAAAACATTGACTATTCATGTTTTTAGAAATCAGAATAACTGTTGATTCCAATTCAGAGATATTAAAAATATACTTTATAATAGTTTTAATTGATATGCCAAGTATAGACTCATCCCGGATATAGATCACCTCGGTCAGAGCATACCTGCATTAATTAGTCCCAAATGATGAAATGTGCCTTGGTCGGGGGATCAGCCCGATCTCACTCGGCCTCGACCTCGTGACCCTTGAGGGGCGACCTCAGCCTCGTCCTCCAGAATCTTCAACATGCCTCACATCATCGATCCTGCAAGCATTAGATCCTCATCCTCGTCCTCATCCTGCTACAAGATGAAGATGACATGACAAGATTTTCGAGCGTGACAAGTATATTCAATGGATCATGAATCTATGACTTGACCTCGGATAGGACAGGTGGCTGACAGTAGACAGCTGGTAGAGCGCCTAAGTTGAGGAATGCGTGAGAATGTAAACGTGAGCTACAGATCCCACGTGTATCAAAACCATTATAATAACATCTTCATCACACGTGAGGTAATATTTCATCATCATGACCTACATGTGACAGAGACAGCTGGATCCTCCTTATTGGTTAGGAAGAATCTACACATGTTTATTACATGCTTGGGGGAACACTACACCCCCCATGCACTATAAATACATGTCTCCTACATCATTGTAAAAGATCGCTTATTGTAAACCCTATTAAAACTCTGTCAAAACCATTATTAGAGAGAGAAAACTTGATTGTTTATATCCCAAGGCCATTATATCCCATTTTAGTGGATTTCACACACTCACGCAGTGGATGTATGCCCTTCAAAGGCTGAACCACTTATATCTGTTGTCTTCTTCCTCTTTGCCTCATCTCTTTCTGTAATTTTATACTTGTTATGAACCATTGTTGTGATGGTTTGAGCTTACTTATCATACTGATTTGGTGATACCGATTCTGGTATCGTCAGCCAGGCGCCGTCTGTGGGAAATGAGAAAGTCATATTCTTTCCTTCATTTGTAACTAAAAGTCATCTTTTTCCCTTCATTTGTAGTTGATCCATCGAATTCTATGGTGGTGGTCCAATCTCATCCTTCGTTGAGCTTGAACCACCATTGAAAGAGCTATAGTTTGAGTTTCAGCTTTTCTAGCTCACTTCCAGTACATCACTTGGTTTTTCTAGTCACTCGAACTCTTCAATGGCATCAAATCCTCCTACTATAGGTGGACCCAGTATCAGCCAAGCCCCACCTCAGTTAGATATGCTTGAGGTGGCGGCGAATTTGCGCTCCTTAGTTGATAGTCAACGACAGATGCAGGGAACTCTTGTTGCGTTTAGATCAAACATAGTGGTTAGAACTGCCGATGTTGGAGGTGAGACTATTATTACGGCCGCTCGGGAAGGTACTATAGATAAAATGTCCAGGGGACCGCCCCAAGCCCCACTCAAAGATCTTCCTTATCACCATAGGCCCATAGACATGGTCGGCCCTAGGCGTTTATGCCTTAGGATGTCGGGTCAACAATGCCCAGGTGATGAGGATGAATATTATGATGACGAGGATGATAGAGAGTGTTATGAGCCTTACAATATTTTTAGAGGCACTGTGCGACCAATTCATCCCATCCAAGGAGGTAGTGGTAGGCCGAGCCGAGAGTGTAGGCCCAGAGCATTAGTGTTGGATAGGCTAAGTAGAGGGTCGACCTTTGATAATCTAGGCCCGACAACAGATGATCTGAGAAACTACCAATCCATATCCAGAAGTATCCAATATCCATAAGGAATGAAAGATGTGATGATCGTCGACCTCCTAGAGGTAGAGATGAGTAATAGACAGAGGTGAATAGTTGACAGAGGAAAGTTACCAGAGAGCCCTCAGTTTAGCCAGATGGTAGAGATGGGGATATAGATAATGTGGCCCAAGGTGAAGTTATAACAACGGATGAAATACCCTAGAATGAATCTATTTAGAGACTGGAAGACAAGATAGGGGACATTCTGAAGAGCCGAGACCCCTTGCAGAGGGGATACAGTGAAGGCTCCCCCTTTGTGGCTAAGATCGTGAGTTATCCAACCTCAACTAAATTCAAGCTACAAGTTGTCACACCTAAGTTTGATGGGAGCACTAATACAGTCCACCATGTGGAGATGTATCAATCAGCTATTAATATTTACTTAGTCTCAGAAGGGATGAGGTGTCGTGCCTTTTCAAGCACCCTGATCGGAGCAACTCATGTATGGTTTACTTGTCTCCCTAAAAACTCAAATGAGAATTTGAAACAGCTTGTGGAAAGGTTTATACACAATTTTTAATTTAGGGTGAGACCCCAAAAGAAGAAGGCACACCTTTTGTACGTGAAATAAGGAAAGAATAGAAGTCTTAGAGAGTACATAGAAAGGTTCAACAAACAGAAAATAGAGGTAGAAGATTACGAAGAGAGTATTGCAATGACATCTCTAATCAGAGGTTTGTAGAAAGGAAAGCTACTTTAGAATCTTACCGAAGATCCTCAAAAGTCTATGGCCAAACTCCTAGGTATAGAAGGGAAGTTCATGAAAGTGGAGGAGGCGATGGTTTCCAAAGGCGAAGATGAAAAGGGAATAAGAAGTGGACGTTGAGAGCTATAGTAGTCGATTGTGATAACATCCTTAATGAGATAAAGAACGACCGGTCCCTAAGGTGAACTGATAATTTGAGAGCTCCTCCTCGTAAGAGGAACAAGAATCTGTGGTGTGAGTTTCACTAAGATCACGGCCATACGACCTACAGATGTTTTGCCCTCAAGGACGAAATTGAGAAAATGCGGAAAGCTAGAAAGTTGAGAAAGTATATAGGTAAGAGAAATTTGAAGGGTGTTCGAGATGAAACCCAGAAGAAGAAGATAAATGATAAGTGTAAGAATGATGCTCTAGTGAACCGAGATGATGATGACTCAAATGATGATGACGGGAACGAGCCTGACCTCCCTTCTCCATTTACTGATCCTAAAGGTTGGCTCTATATGATCTCATGAGAGGTAAAGATAATCTGTGAGGGGCTAGTAGGTGAAAGAAAGGAAGTCGTTGGCAGAAAAGCACATGTGGCTTAAGCCAAAGCTCTCCCACCAAAGCTGAAGACTTTAAACTCAGTTGTAGTTGAGCCTATGAAAGATAAAAGAACTAAAGTTAATATGAATACCTTAGTTATTGGTCTTTTAAGATTAAATTTTAATGGGATTTTAGCTCGGTATGATGACTCTTTGGTCATCACCATACTGGTGCATGGTTATGAGGTTTCGAGGATTTTGGTAGACGGTGGTAGTTCATCCTATGTTATGTTTTGAGACTATTATAAAGTTTTGAGGTTGGTGACATATCATATACCACTCATTGGCTTCAATGGTGAAAAGGTACAACCCCTGGGTATCTATGAGATGGAAGTAAGGATGAGAAATAGCTGGCCAAAATGCTTCACGAAGAAAATTATCCTCTTCGTCATGGATGAGAGTGTATACTCATCATACAACATAATTTTGGGAAGGGTAACCCTCAAGGAATTTAAGGCCGTGTCCTCAATAGTTCACTAAATAATTAAATTCCTAACTTCATACGGGGTAGGGAAAGTTTAAGGTGACCAAGTTAAGGCCCGCAAATGCTACTTCAACTCGACCGAGCAGAGGAGCGCATATAAAATGGTCGATATGACTTACAATATTGATACCCTAGACGCCATAGATGAAATAAAGTTGAAGAATGGAAAAGCCGCTTGGGAGGTAGAATACATTGTCCTCAATGAGGACGAGTTGAAAAAACCATCTAAATAGGCAAAGCCTTAAAGAAGGAGATCAAATAGGAGGGATCAAGCTGTTAAATAAGAGGCAGAGTATCTTTTCTTGGATCCATGAGGATATTCCTGGCATCGATCCGAAGGTCCTCTGCCATAAGCTCAATATGGTCGAGGATACAAAATTAATTAAACAGAAAGTAAGAGTTTACTCTCGAGATAAGTATGATGTCATCCGATAAAAGGTGAAAATTTTGAAAAAGGCGGACTTCATCAGGGAGGTCGTTTACCCTGAGTGGTTAGGAAATGCATTTATCGTCTCGAAGGCCAATAGAAAATGGAGGATGTGCATTCATTTTACAGATATGAACAATGCCTATCCCAAAGAAAGCTTCCCTCCTCCAAGGATAGACCAGATGGTTGAGGCTACTACCGGCCATGAATTAATGAGTTTTATGGATGTCTACTCAGGATATAATCAAATATTCATGGATCTAGTCGATGCTAAGAAGACATCTTTTATAACTGATAAGGGGACCTATTGTTACAAGGTTATGCCCTTTGATGTGAATAATGTTGGGGAAACATATCAAATATTGGTCAATAAGATGTTCGAAGAGAAGATCGAGAAGAGGATGGAAGTTTATGTCCATGACATGTTAAAAAATACTCTCAAGGCCGACACTCATGTGGCCGACCTTGAAAAAACTTTTGATACTATGAACGAGTATTGGATGAAACTCAACCCCGCCCCATGTGTCTTCGGCGTAGGGGTAAGCAAGTTATTGGTCTTTATTATAAACCAGAGGGGAATTGAGTCCAGACCTGAGAAGATCAAAGATTTGATGGAAATGAAGACTCTAATAATAATAAAAGATATGCAGAGGCTAACTGGACGGGTGGAAGCATTGAACGGGTTTGTGTCTAGAGCTAGTGATAAATCCCTTCCATTTTTTAAAGTGCTCAGAAAATATTTTATATGGAGTGAGGAGTGTGATAAGGCCTTTCAAGAGTTTAAGACCTACCTCGTCTCCTAACTCCTTCTCTCAAGACCAATTTAGGGAGAAAAATATATATGTATCTAGTAGTATCGGAGTCGGCTATTAGTGTTGTCGTTGTTAGATAACAGGATGGTGCGTAAAAGATAGTGTACTTCAATAGAAAATACCTCCAAGGGGTCGAGGAGAGATATCCTAAAAAGGATAAGTTGTCATGTGCTTTAATCTATGCCTCAAGAAAGATGAAGCTGTACTTTTAGGCATATATCATGGTTATCCTCACTGACTCTCCTTTTAGACAGGTCATCGATAAACCTACGAAATTAGGTAGGCTAATGGCCTGGGAAATTTAGCTGGGGGAGTTTTATATCATCTAACAACCAAGAATGGCCATCAAGGGGCAGGCCCTAACTGATTTCATAGCCAAGTTCACATGGGACGAGGTCGACGCAGAAGAGATTGAGATTCCAGCTTGTGAGTTAGAAAGAAAAGTATGTCTTCCCTCGACCGAGGTCGTGCTGACTGTAGTAGAAAGTAAGTTGTTTGAGAATGATGAAGAGAGATACCTCTTCAAGAATGGGACCCTGGAAGAGGGTAATTTTTCTAAAGATGTTACTGTGTGGAGCTTATTCGTTGATGGTTCTTCGTGTGAAGCTGCAAGTGGAATAGGTTTAATTGTGTCAGCCCCAGACGGGACTGACATTGAGTGTGCTCTAAGGTTCAAGTTTAAATCTTCTAACAATGATTCAGAGTATGAAGCCCTTCTTGTTGGACTCTCCCGTTCCAGAGTACTGAATGTCAGCCAGCTCCTAGTCCATAGTGACTCCAGGTTAGTTGTGAATTAAATTTTGGGAGAATATAGGGGCAAGGACGATAGAATGACCAAATATCTTGGAAGAATGAAATCAATGTTGAAACATGTCAGAGAAGTGACGTTAAATAGGATAACTCGACTATACATCAGCCGAGCCGATGCTTTGGCGAGGTTAGCCTCCACCACGAGAACAAAAATTAGAAGGACGGTGCTAGTAGAGATCCTGTATCGATCGACCATTGAAGAGGAAGATAATAGTGTGGAATTTTTCTTGAACATGAATATGGGATCTTCTTGGATAGATCCTGCCATTCGGTACATCAGGGATGGAGAATTTCCCAATTACCGGGTCAAAAAGAAGAAACTGAGGTATAAAGCGGCTAAGTTCTCCATCACATAAGATATATTGTATAAGAAAGGATTCCTACTCCATCTACTCAGATGTGTTCATCCATCTGAGGTAGAGTATATTTTAAAAGATGTGCACAAGGGATATTACTCCAATCACATCGGAAGAAGGTCATTAGCAAAGAGGATCATCACTCAGGGATACTGGTGGTCGATGTTGACCAAAGTTGAACCTGCATATATGAATAAGTGTGATAAATGCCAAAGGTTTGACACCATTCCCCATTAACCTCATCAGCACATGACCTTCATCATATCCCCATAGCCATTTATAGTCTTGGGTATCAACTTGGTAGGACCTTTTCCAAGGCTGTGAACAATTACCACCATCTGATTTTAGCTATTGATTTCTTTTCGAAATGGGTCGAGGCTAAGGAAATGATCACGGAGAAGAAATCCTTTCAGTTTATCAGAAAAAATATTATTTGTAGATACGGCCTACTTAACAGTTTGATTTCTGTTAATAGGAAGAAGTTTAAGAATATCTCCCTCGAGAAGTACTACGAAAGGGTCTGCATCAAACAGTTCATTTCAACTCCAGGAAAATCCTAGGCTAATGGGAAAACAAAGGTAACAAATTGAATAATTCTCAAAGGAATAAAGAAAAAGTTGGAGGATGCTAAAGGCAGATGGAGTAATGAGGTGCATGTCGTCCTATGGGCATATAGGATGGCGGATATGACTCCAATGGTGGAAAATCCATTCATGTTATCCTATGGCTCAGAGTCTTTGGTGCCAACAGAGATTGGTCTCCCAACCCACAGGGTACAAACATATGACCTGGAGGAGAACATTGAAGAACGCATAGTAGATATGGACCTAGTGGAAGAGAGGAAGGAAAACACTGAGGTTAGGCAGGATGCCTATCAGTAAAGGATAATGAAGTTCTATAACAAGAGGGTGAAGGCCCAGCCACTAGAAGTAGGAGACCTCGTTCTGAGGAAAACATGGTAGAAGCCCAATAAGCTCCATCCTAACTGGCATGGTCCCTATAGGGTGCTTGAAGAAGTGGTTCCAGAAACGTATCGGCTGGAAAATTTAGATGGAGAGCCATTCTCCAATCCATGGAATGCTGACCATCTCAGAAAATACTTTTGCGTAAGAGTTTTGTATTAGTTTCATTTGTATTAATTCCATTTTCCTATGTAAATGAGAAACAGATTATGAATGAAAATTTTTCAAGTGTTCTCTCCTATTTTTTTGTTTGAATTATTTCAGATTCTATGTATTAGATCATCCTAAGCTATAGAACATTATTCTTAGTAAAGTAGCTCCTACTTACTCTCGGTGACATGATAGTCCAGATGGGGTCAACCTCACCCATGGACTCTCAATAACACCTAGAGGGGGGGAATATATTAAACATCATCAAATTTGGTAGGAAACTCTCTCAGCTGAGACGACATTGTATGGACGAGATGACTCTTCTCCATACACTATCAAAACGATGAGAGGGGACTTGTGATGAAAACACCATAATTTGGAGGATTAAAAATTAAAAATCACTTAAGTGTGATTCATATTAAACATCATTAACTTGGTGGAAAACTCTCTCAGCCAAGACGACGGCATATGGACAAGATGACTCTCATCCATACACTCTCCGGATGACGAGAGGGGACTTGTGATGCAAACACCATAATTTGGTGGATTCAAATTTAAAAATAACTTTAGTGTTGTTTATAAAACATTATTAACTTGGTGAATTTAAAATTAGCATGTTTTATCTCATCCCTGGATGAGACAATGTGCGACTATTCATTTATAATTGGTGGTTCAAGGTGTTATTATGGTTACTTGATTAAAACATCAGACGATGGTATATATGCAGACAAGCGAAGATATTTCATAAAATGTGAGAGAAAGTATTATTCATTCATACTCAAGCCAAGGATACACTTTGGTGAAAGAAAAATAAATCAAGTGTTCAAAAAATAAAGGATAATTATAAAAGTAAGGGTATCGGACACAGAAGGCCACCCTACTGAGTCGGATCAACATTGATATTTGCCTCAGCATCGTCCCCAGCTGCAGTCGTCACCTCAGTATAGATGTTGTCTACCTCGATAGGAGGGTCGGTGGATGTCCCTTCACCCTCCGCGGTGGCCAAGGACATAACATATGATAAATCCTCAGTAAATAGGGGGTCACCAATGTCAACAGTCTCCAATGATGGATGTATGGAGGAGACGACATCAGCAAACTTCAGGACAACCCATATGTATGTCATCTTAATGAGAAGACTCGTGGAAGTACAAGGAAGATACTTACGCCATATGGTAGAGGACAAAGTCATAAATTTTGGTAGGGGGCATTTTCCCCAGGAATTCGTAGTCGGCCTTAAAGGGGGCAAAAAACATGGTGGCCTTTGCTGCTAAGATGTTAGTGATAAACGAACTCGGGTCAGCCTTTAGTTGGGCCAGATTGGATGCCTAAAAGCCTCAAAAGACAAGCAGGATCCACGAGCAGTCTCTACAGAGCCGACCCTCTACCTCGTCTGTTGGTCAGGCTGAGTCTCTGAGGGAACCATGGGTTCTTTCCTCTTACGGGGGGTCTCGGGAAGGGTCGTCCCCCCAGCTGTTGATTTCTTATGTGGTTTTTTATTACCTCTCTTCCCCAAGCCAGATAGAAGACTTAAATCTATCATATTCCAGACCTCATCTGAAATGTTAAGAGGACGATCTACAAAGAAAAAGAAAATTATTATAAATAATATATGAAGATGAGGGAAGACTTCAAGGGATTAAATAACTCACATAGATCATCTAGGGGGCCAACCCCCACCTCAAGATAGTCAGGGACCATGAGATCCTCAAATTTTGGAAGGGCACCCTCGTTCCCCTGGTCCCTTAGATAGTCAAGTACATCCCGTTCCTCAAGTCTCAGTCCGAGGTCCAACTTTGTCGTCATGGAGGGGTTAGCCGAGACATGTGGAACTCTAGGATCATCCTCGCTTCGGTGGACCTCGATTGGAAACTCCCAGACCCTAGACACGAAAAAGAACCTTTGTTTCCAATAATGATATGAATTTTGGGCCACTTGGATAAGCTTTTTGTCTGGTTTCATAGCCTTTAAGTGAAAATAGCCTACTTATTTGGTGGAAGACGAGATGTTCTAGAAAGCTGTAAAAAGATAAACTGAAGGCTCATAGCTAAAGGTATTATTCCATAAACAGACGTACCCAGGGATGATTCTCTAAGGATTAGGGGTCAGCTGGGTAGGTGAAACCCCCAAGACAGAATGGATAGCTCGGATGGAAGGATGAAAAGATAGCCTGACGCCGACCCTAAACATCTTATCATATACGGCGATTTCTCCATCTTGGCCTTCGAATAATTTCTCATCCTCGTTTGGGATCCTCATTGAAATGTCAGGCTTAATGCCATACGAGTGTCTCCGTAAATTATATCAGACTCTTTAAAATAAGAGACGAAAGACCTAGCATATGAAGTATGAACTAGATCCTCGACTTTGGCATATGGACCATCTCAAGGACAGGGGGAACCTTTGGGAACCTATCATGAAATTCATGAGGGGTCATAGCCAAGACATGAATGGAAGTTGGATTTATCGATGGCTCATCCCTATTAGAGACAACATCAATAGACGAGTCATCTTGGCTAGATGACTCGACCTTAGAGGAAGACGACGTACGATATTGTGCTTCCCTCATTTCCTTTTTGAAATCTCGATCCTCGGGTTGAACAGAGGATGAGTCAGGAGTCTCAGTGTATGAGGGAAATGTTATTTTCAAAGGAATTAGGAAAATGGGTCGTACCTAGTAGGGGTCAACCCTACTTCTAGCCTCATCCTCTTCCTGTACCCTACGGATTTCTTAGAAGCACCTCTCCCAAGGTGTGGGGAACTCTTCGGCTAACCTATGAAGCTGTTGTAACATCCAAAAAATGAGGTGGGACCTAAACCTACAATAAGATAAAAGTTCGAAAGAGACAAACAACTTAGGGTTTTAACCAACTTTGACCTAAAGATTTAAATGGGCAATTGAATTATTTTTATCAAGAACACTCAAGAACAGTTTGAGTGCTCACTGGAGAAGATGACCAGTAAATCGTAAGACTAACCAAATGAGAGTATAACAGGGCAGAGAAACCCTAAAACCAACAACAAAACCTCAAATACATTCTCTCAACCGAATTACTAAATTCCTCAGCTCTAAACCACCTAACTGCCACCAAATACAGTAGTCAAAAAAACCCTCAAGCTCGTCGAAAAACTTAAAAACGCTCAAAACCAACTGGGAAAGAGAAAAAGATTGAAAATAATGGCATAAGGAGGTTACCTGGAAGAGTTAGAAGAACGGAGAAGCAAGGAGAGCCCTAAAGCCTGCCTGCAAATGCTTAAATGAGAAAATGAGGCATTAGTTTGAGAGAGAGAGAGAGAGAGAATTTTATGAAGGAAGAAAGAGAAAATGAAGAGATTTTCAGGTATAATTTATCATGAAATGATTGTGCACAAGTTTTAACTCACGTCATCATTTCAAGCACAAAACCCTAAGAATTTATTCGTGATTTATGCCTCGATCTGACACGACCTATGGGAACTATGACAACTGTCACATCAAGCCTGCAGTCTACTTAATGATTGCCAAGTGTCTTGTCAAAAATTACCATCAACATCTCGAGACATTATTATCCTGCAGCCTCCTCCTCACGTCAGAGACTAAGGGCTAGGGGGTGATTGGTATGCCAAGTATAGCCCCGTCCTCGATATATAGATCACCTCGATAAGAGACAACCCGCACTAATAAGTCCCTAATGATGAAATTTGCCTCAGTCAGGGGCTCAGCTCGAGCTAACTCGGCCTCGGCCTCGTGACCCTTAAGGGGCGACCTCACCCTCATCCTCCATAATCATTAACATGCCTCACATTTTCAATCCTGCAAGCTGAAGACCCTCATCCTCAACCTGCTATGGGATGAGGATGAAAGGACAAGATTTCCTAGCATGATGGTTATCTTCAATGGATCATGAATCTATGACTTGACCTTGGACAGGACAGGTGGTCGACAGTGGACAGTTGGCAGAGCGCGTGAGTTGGGGAATGCATGAGAGTGCGTGCATGAGCTAAAGATCCCATGTCTATCAAAATCGTTATAATAACATCTCCCTCACACGTGAGGGAATATTTAATCATCATGACCTATATGTGACAGAGATAACTCGCCCCTCCTTATTGGTTAGGAACATTTTACACATGCTTATTACATGCCTGGGAGGCACACGACACCCCTCATGCACTATAAATATTTGTCTCCTACATCTTTGTAATGGATCTGTTATTATAAACCCTATGAAACTCTGTTAAAACCATTGTTAGAGAGAGAAAACTTGAGTGTTTGTATCCTAAGGCCATTAGAGCCCATTTTAGTGGATTTCACACACTTACACGGTGGACATAGGCCCTTTAAAGGCTTAACCACTTATATCTAGTGTCTTCTTCCTCTTTGCATCATCTCTTTCTATAATCTCATACCTATTATACACCAGTGTTGTGCTGTTTTGAGCTTACTTATCACACTGATTTGGTGATACCATTTCTGGTATCATCATTGATTTTTTTTCATCATGTTTTTGTTATGTGAAAATATTAGTTTAGTTGCAATTTTTGCCCTTGCAAATTTTTAGGGACTGTTGCATGGTTCATCAATTTCCAAAGAGGAAGACAACCCAACCCAATCGAGTCAGGTTGGGTTACAACATTTGCATGGGTAATTATGGAAATTTGAGATCATGCATTAAGGTCATATTGAAGCAAGTCAGGTTCAATTTGAACAAAAAGATGGGTGAAAATATTTTATTTTGATTATAATTTTAATAATAAGAGAATTTCATTTTTACATAAATAAATATTTCAAAGTGCCAAAGGTAGTGTTACAATTCCCTTTGTAGCAATGGTGTTGAATTATCTCCAATTTGTACTGAGTCAGGAGAAATTATCTTTGTACTCGAATGGGATTTTATGCATATGTGTCTACTTTTCAGTATATTTTGAACTTATATTGTTCTTCTGCATTATGGTGGTTTGAATGGAATATTAGTCAAGTGTGTTTTTCTTCAAATAGGTTCTTTAGTTTTTAGATAAAAAAAAATGTACTTAAAATATTTTTTTTATTCAATTTTGGTCGTTTAAAAAATACGTTACAAAATTAAGTCACTTTCTGCAATGTTATCTAAAAAATAGTATAAGACATTTTATTAGTCTCAATAAACATCTTTTAGGTGCCAAAGAATTCTCTTGAAGCTTGAAGCAACAAAACTCGGTATAACCATGAGTGAATAACTGTACTGGTTTATGTATATTACATATTTGTAACGAAAAGATGCAAAGAATAGGTATAAGTTATGATAAAATGTACATTATTTTGTTGCTTACCTTCTTGGTCTGAAATTTCATTTTTTTCTCTAGTTTACTAATATAGTTTTAGGGCAAGAAGATCTCTCTCCCTTAATATATACCCAATTTTCAATAATATATATAATACATTTTGTAAAGCATAGATTATTTTATATTTTTATTTTTGGGAACAATTGTAATTTGCACATGAAATTTTATAATGTATACACAAACCTTCGTAATACACACAAGTTAAATTTTTTCATACTCTAAATTATATGGTATAGATTGGTGTATGAAGGATCTCAGTGCCTAAAAATATGCACGTAAATTAGAGACAAAAATATATTTTTGGAATTGATCAATATTACGTTCACATTCAAAATTATTCTCTCCCTAATTTACGTGCATATTCAAAATTCATGTAGTTCAAAACTCTAAATCATAAATTAACTAATTTATATCAAAAACTGTCATACATAAATTATTCGTACACTCAAATTTAACAAAAGTATGGGTTCGACTCAAAACTTCACATCGAGGACTGGTAGAAGTAATAATTGGTTTAAAAATTACAAGAAAAACACTAAGTTAAAATATTACCCGATATAGAGTAATAACTTGAATCTCTATTCAAAATCCTAACTGAAAAAACTTAAAATCTCCATAGGCAAATCACATTAAAACCTTAGTTGACCCATATAAACTCATTTGAACCCTAACCGACCCATTATAAATTGTACCAAACCAAGTTAACCCAACCAATTCTCTCTCCTCTCTGACATGAAAGGCAATAAAAAAAAGCATAGAAATCAAACCATATTTCCACACATGCACATCTAATCCTCTTAAATTACATTTTTCTCTCACGGCTTCTCTAATCTCCAAAAATACAAATTAAAGAACCGATACCAAACATACTTCATATATAATAAAATTGACATAAAACGGGTGACTCAAATTCCATTATCATTCAGCCTAGACAATGTTCATCTGAGTCTTTTATTATGACGAATCTGAAATAAAAACACAAAAAAAAATATTCCCATGTTATATACATATATTTAACGTTAAAAAGTTGACATAACTGATTTCATTCGGGTAGTCATCGTCTTTCAAACTCATAATTGTGTTTGCAGGTACATTTATGTGAGTTGCATAAAAGATCGAAACATAATTTAATTAAAAAAATAGAAAGAATTTATTATTTAAATGGAAAATTTAAATAATCCCCACACCATCATAATCATTATCCATTTAACTCTAAAAAAATTTAAAATATCTCACGAGGGTTCACTTTCAAATTTAACCAAATTTAATTACTGTAACAATACAAATTTTTTGAACACCTATATATATATATATATATATATATATATATATATATATGTGTGTGTGTGTGTGTGTGTGTGTGTGTGTGTGTGTGTGGATTCTTTATTCGGTCTCTCTTTCGCCTGCCCTACCTATCCAACCCCTTGAATATTTCATCTATCTCTAAGAAATGAACTTCTTATTTCCCCTTCATTTTTGTCCCCTCCATGCGTTTATGACTTTTTCTCTCTCTATTGAATAAATAAAGTTTTTATTTTACATTCTTCCTCATTTGAGGGTTGTGTGGGTGAGGGAGCAACATGTGAGGTGAGGGAGAGAAGGGTAGTTTTAGGGCTTTGCGGGTTGGTTGTTTACCGCGTACGTATATTTTAATTTTTAGACCATCTGGAGTGATGTACAATAAAGGGTATGTATGAAATATCCCTCTATCTCTCTCTCTCTCTATAGAGAGAGAGAGAGAAGCATACTCACCCACTTAATAAGATCACATTTCAAACTTTACAAGCATGCAAATCCCGTTATGCGGGACCGTTTTTAACGAAATTGTTAAAATCTATACTAAAATATTATATAGTATTTTCAAAATCAAAAAAAATTATTACGTGCAAAAAATTTTCAAACATAACCCTAAATGATAAAATAAAAATTATAATTTGCTTCAATTAATAAAAAAATAATTATCATGTGGTTTTCTTCAAGTACAATGATATCCCTAAAACATTTTTCGTATCTACTAATGTGTAAAAATTAATTTTATAATAAATAGAAACATAGAATTAGTAATTAGAACAAAACCCTTTATACTGGTTTGGCGACCAACATCTCGAACAATTAAAAAAAACAAAACCATACGGTGCAAGATATATCAGGTTAATAGGGTATGGTAGTGCAAATTTGAGTGTTAACTCTCAAAGGAGTCTCCAAATATAACATAACATATGGGCATTTTTTTTACACGTTGAACATACCCATTAAGATGCACTAACAGTAAATGATATTTTACGGTGAATTGTGAATTACAGAGATGAGAGGAATCTGATGAACCTTATTTATTTTTTAGATAAATAAAAACAACAATTAAGTATTCATTACTATATTAAGTGAGTTTGATGGTTAAATATCAAAATTGAATAAGTTGAAGGGAACTGTTAGAAAGTGACATAAAATTATATTTGTCTTAAAGGAATTACAATCTCAATGAGCAAAGAAAGGCTTACAATCATTAATGAAAATATAAGTTGACAAATTATATGAAAATGATTTGAAATCTCCAACAGCGCATAAAGAGAGTACCTTGGAGAAGAGGTGAAACTGGAAGAGCTCATATATTGGTGATTTTTCATAGGATTCATTTTTTTCGTATGTTATGCTAGCTTGGGAAGAGGGTTTTATTGGAAAGAGAGATGAGAGGGATGACTCATTTGAAAAGTCATGAAATTGTAGAGGTGTATTAGAATGTGAAAAGTTTTGAATTCAAGTATTCAAAATTTGTAATTATGTGGAATACAAAGAGATTTCTAGTGATTAACTTAATTTGAGTCACTAAAATTGTACTCGTGTCTTCTTGTGGAAGCGACAAATGTCAACACTTGTTTCTGCTGTCAACTTTAGTTATAAACTATAATTATGTGGTTAATATTTTATTTTTATTTTAATCCAGAAATTTGTTTCCCTTTTTGTGTGACCTCAAATTTATATATGATCTCAAGAGTTATTTAATTCTTGATCCCTTTAACTTTAATCAATTTATTCTAATTAGATACTTTTAGTAGACGACAATCACATATTAATTTTCAATTGTAATCATTCTCCTAATCGCTTATAACCATTCATAACTTAGGAGGAATTGCAAATAAGACTAAATACTCGTACACATTTTAATTTTTCACACATTTAACCATAATATTGTGAAAAGTTTGACGTGTCAATACAAATTGGACATATGTTAAACACCTTCGTCAATTGTGAGGGTGTTATTATATTTTATTTTAGTTTGACCGAGATATTAAAAGTGAGGATGAAACTAAACCTAAACATGAAAGGAATAAATTGAAAAATCGAAAAACTGGAACCAACAACCTCCATAAATCATTAGCCACTCCTTAATGTTTAGTATGTTATGACTTGCAAAATTTTCAATTAAAAATTCGTAAGGGTTACTTTAATTGAATCCCAAAACAAATTTTATCATGGCAAATAGAAAATATCTTAAATTTGCCATCTTTTAAATATTTTTAATAGGTTTTGCACACCATTACAGATTTTGATGATTTGGCATAGCAAAATTTTATTCCGGAGCGGGTGACCTAAATTTGTGACCCGATGGTATCAAATGGCACCCAAAGAAAGATACGTTTGAAAAAAAAAACAATTATAATGTACATACGAATACTTGCGGATATTGAAATCTTTGACATTTATAAGTTATGATGATATATGCATATGATACAGTTGATGAACCCTCCAAAATAATTAAAACACTCTACATGAGAGAGAAAGTGGGTGGGGGCTTGCTTGATTAAGGACTGTCTCCCAACTTAGGACTAAATTTTAGAGTGATTTGAGTGCACAACTGCATATATACATATATGACAAGTTGCATTGGGGTCATTTTGGGCCTTCAATACATTGCTTAGGAACAATCTGGATTTGAACCATCTCATTCCCGATATCAGTCAACTTTGATATTACTGGAATTATCTCTGAGCATACCATTGCACTCAGCTTCGTAACATCTACAATCTGTTCACTTAGTTCAGAAAGCTTTTTCTGCTCATCCAAATGTCTCGTTTGATTTTTCAGTTCTGGAAGCTTTTGCTCAGTAACTTTCTTCGGGTTCTTGTACAGTGCATAAAGCACCATTTGAAGAATACCAAAGCCGAAACCCAGTACGTTTGGAATCTATAAACACAAAGAAAGAGAGTTTGAAATTAGCAAAAGTTGAATCATTGGAAGTGATCAATATTAAGGAAAACTAGCAGAAGTTCATTCAACGTGGACGTGCGATACACTTACCGCAATGTTATAGTCTTTCAAAAGTAGACCATAGAAGAACCACATGACAGCACTTAGAGTGAGGAAAAACGATAGAAGAAAGGGCATATACTGTACGCTTTTGGTTCGTATAACTTGTCTCTGCACAACATGAACACGAGTGCATTAGTATTAATTAAGACTAATGGATTTTGTAACCAAAATCAAAATAGTAAAAATATTTTGTCTATGCTTACCACGACGCAAAGAGGTGCAATAAATACAGACAGGGAAAATATAAGGCATATCCACCCTACTATATGGACTCGGCTAGCTCCCTTAACAAGAAATTGAGTTAGGACGATGATCAAACCAAATCCAGCAACAATCAGCAAAGCAATTAGCTTCACGGTTTGAATCTGCATTAATTCCATGGAAACAATAATAGTTAGTAAGATATATATTGTTTAGATTATAAAAAGAATAGAATAGAATTGTTTGTCTCGTATATGTACCTTAGCATTCTTTGGGGAATAAAAGAGGTAAAATAAAATGTAAAATGTCTCTATGAAACAGCCAACTGAGTTTATGGTGATGAGAAGCATTCCATTGGGCTTGAGGAGCGCATAGTATATCCAAAGCATGGCGCTGAATAAACCAACCACATATGGAATGGATTGAAATCCTTCAGTTGATTTCTTCTTGTACACTTGATAGAATGTTGGCCTGCAAAAAAAAATGGAGAGAAATTCAGAATTTGGCCAAAGCTACCCCATATTTAACCTATTAAAGTATTTATTAACTCACAGTGGTGCAAGATACACCATGAATGAGACGATATTACCTGCATAGAAAAAGGAAAGCAAAACATAATATCAACTTCAATATATTTGTACGTGCATGCAACATTTAAATTTCTCTTACAAACCTGGCCACAATACTCCTCGAGGAAATAAAAACAAGATCGAATATAAGATAGAGAAAAACTGACAAAAATGATATAATACCTAGAAGGCCAAATGCAAGAGTCATGTAACTGGAGAAACCACCCATCTCCTCACGGCACTCACCAACACACACTTTCACAGTAGTGTTCTGAGTACTAGCTAGTTTCCTTTGACACAAGTAAGCACATAAGCAAAGGTTGAGCGACCCATTTATATAGAGTTGGGGTGAGGCGAGACTGAATAAATTCTAGTGTCTTCGTAGGAGAGAGAAAAATGAATGTAACAGTGGTCACTGAATATCTCTATTATTATTATTCTTTACAGTTGTTGAGCAGCACTGTGAGTTTGGTTATGATCACAATCCAAATAGCTTTCCTCCTCTATTGCTCCATTTACCCCAATTTAGATGGTTCTTTGTCCAACCCAAAACAACCTTCGCCAGCTCAACTAGGTCAATTACGGGAAAATGCCCCAAAACACAAGCGTCCTACCAGGGTCTTTCTGATGTGTGACCCACCAATCCAATTGGTTTACAACTCATACTTCGATTTCTGGAAGGTTTTCGTACTTTATTGTTTTATATTTGAAGCCCAGTATGTGTTCTCCTATTCAGCCTTATACCAATCCAGAATTGCCGTGGACCAATCACATGTTGCCAAGTCCGACTCCATATCAGAAGATTTAGTACAATGACAAAAATTAAGGTTTGCGTTGGTAAGCTTATCTAGTTTTGGATGCGTTATGGAATCTCATGTCATGAATCATGCTTCCTTATCCATTTGATCATATTCAAGTAATATTGCCCTTACAAGTTTATTGAACAAGTATTTTTCCCAATTGCATTCACATTTTAATAATTGCACTTCATTACTCTTTTGTATAACAATTAAAATATAGAACACTTACTTTTAGGTCTCGAGTCTTTGTCAACTAAGAAAAATGAGTGATTTTAAAATATCCTGTGATACTCCGTATTTTTAATGATTTTTAAAATAAGGATTAATTAAATGTAAAATAGTAATTAATTTGGATTAAAATAAATGTTAGTTAGCGAGATAATGGTTAATATTTATTTATGTTGAATATTATTTAGTGAATGAGTAATAATAATGATAAGGGAACATTATAATTGTCACGAGTGAGAAATACGACAATTATAGTAAATTTAGTCAGGACGCGCGTGTAAGTCGTGTCGGGACTTAATATTTTGAAATAAAAGGTAAATTATTAATGGATCATCCAAATGGTTATTTCGAGTACGCCAATGTGTCCGGAAGGGTTAAAATAGTTAGAAAAGTGTACCTCGCGAGTTTTGTTTGGGTCCCGAGGCAATTTTAGGTCAAACCGACAACCGGGAACGGTATTTTGGCCATTTGTATTTTTGAGGAATATAGACCTATGAATTTAGGAGATCTATATCAGCTTATAGGTTATGTCTCCTAGGGTTAGAAACTACTAGTTGCAGAGAGGCCATTAGAGGAGGAAGGAGAGATACTCTCCAAGGCTAGAACCACCATTATTCCACCGTTTGCACCACCAATACCACCGTTGTGTAGATCGGAGGGAGATCATCTCAACCATACCATTTTTCTTCAAGGGATCAGACCTTCATATCAGATAAGTGTTTAAACTACCAAATTTATGAGCATATATAATATCCATGTTAGTATTGGATGATTGTTGACATGATTATGAAGAGATTGGGTTAATTTTGGAGAATCAAATTATGTTCTTGGATTAAAATCTTGTTAGGTTAAACTTTATGATGTATGTAGAAAGAAATTAATGAATTAGGATTATCCACATGTGAAGAAATCTGGGTTTTGTGGTAGTTCTTAAACAAAAATGATGAACTAGGGTTTTAAAGCAATTAATTGGAAATTAGGAAATTTATTGATGTTAATTGACGATTCACTAATTCTTGTAAGTTAGAAATCACCCTTACATGTTAGTATAATGTTTAGGATGATTTGTTGGGAGTTTGGGAATGAATAATGGAGTTTTGAAGGTTAAAAATGGAGGAAATCCGTAACAGTTTAATCAAGGAGACTAAGACCTATAGGAGAGAATCAATTTGGTTCCTAGCCGAATCGATTCGGCTCCCCATATTTTGCCAGTTTTTCCCTTTTTTGTGTAGGACTTGTGGAAAACGATCGGGATTCACTTACTAGATTAGGTTTTAAATATAAAGAGGATTATATTGAAGTACCAGTAGGCCAAGGTTGGGCTTTAGGCTTGGTCATATGAGAGGGATTTAAGGTCTAAGTTTAACTAGGCTTAATTGAAAGAAAAACCTAATTTGAAGAATAATTCGAGTCATGGGAATTTCATGGAAAATGATTACTTAGACCTGTAGGATATGAGTGAGTTACCTAGTGATATATATTACAGAATAATGGACATACTTCGAGTGGTGATTGATACTCGAGAACGTACGACAAGAAGTATAATTACGATTTACTTATACGTGGGGTATTCGGGATATAAATATACTACGTATGGAACTTATGATATAAGATGTGCGTATGCTTATACCAATGAGACAAATATATCGGTTGTGTGTCCACCTATTATATGATTTTTATGTGTATGACATACCTACGCTGCTTGCTATCACGGGAGATTTTCTCATCGGGACAATCATATCCTAATGAGACTTTGGGGAGATTTTTTACTTGTACCATAGAATATAAAACCTACGAAAGGCCTATCTGTGAGTCCGATAAGTTGGCAGTCATATGGGTGCGTAGGTATGTGCGTAGCCCATAGTCTTGGGACTATATTCGCCTCAAATATATGTGATTTATATTTATGGTTTGAGAGAGATACAGAACCAACTGTCCTTTATACGGTGCGTGATGTACCAACTGATAACAGAGTATACATGCACTGCAGCTGAGCCTAGGGGTGCCGAATTAGTATATATGTATAATTAAGTGATGAATATATATATATATATATATTCACTTGTGATTTATTCTACTGTGTGTGCTTAGTAGATAAGAAAGATAGTGAAATCTAAATAACCTAAGTGTGTGAACATTGGTAATTGGAAATATTCTTCTTGAGTTGAAAGAAATGAAAATATTCGATAATGTATTGTGTGAGAAATACGGGTAGAAAATATGAGTAATAGTTTAAAAAGGGTAACGTATTCAAACTAGTTTGGCGTGGTAACAATAACTAGAATTGTCTAAAAGTACGTTTGGCATGCACACTAGATGAGAGTGGAGACTTCTCACGTGAGAGTCGTGAACTAACCTATATATAATATATGCTTTTAAGTATTTTTAATACTTGCTAAAATGATTTAAAACGTTTTCTACTCAGGCTCTGGTCCATTTATTCCAAATCTATTTTCTTTGTGCAAAACATTTTTAGGTGCCCAACCACAGGGAGGCCCAGCTTAGGAGTTCATTCCCATTTTTCGTTATTGCAGTTGATGTGGTCGATTGCAGGTCTTAGTTTGATATACACTGTCATTTTCTTGCATATTAAATGCAATGATTACTTTATCGCAGTCGGGCGTGTTGTCCATCTTCTTTTATCAATTGTTTCCAGAGACATTATATTTCTTTTATTAATCAGTTGGGGATTTAGTTTTATATGGATTATTATATTAGAGTTTCAGATTGGGGTGTTTACTCCTGCCATATTCTATTTGATTGAGTATCTCATTATTTGTGGAGTTGATTAGTTTAGTATGGTGAATGTGATATTTAATGGTTTAATTGTTTTAAATCTTTGCATGTTAATAATAACGATAAAATTTAACATCATCTTTTCAAATACTAGGTGGTTAGTAAATATTAAAAAGTTTTTCGATAGTGATGTTAAGAATGAACCAATTTGTATGTTCTGTTTTTAATTTAATAAATGTCTGATCACCCGATATTTAATTATAATGGTATCAGAGGATCAATTTTTAGAGTCATTAGTTTCATCTTAGCGTTCTTTGTTATAGAGCCTTATTATAGGATTGTTGTATTCCTCTACATATGCGACTTACGTTCTTCTGCTATTAAGAATAGTGATGTGATTCATAATTTGAGTTCGGTTGGACTTCGTATACCAAACAATATAGGATGACCAGCGAAGGCCATTAGAAGGACTACAGGAAGAAAGGCACAGGGAAATCCATAGTATATTCTCGTAACGGTGATTGCGGTAGAAGTCACAAGAATTATTCTTTCGGAAGATGACAATAGGATAATCACTCGGGGGTAATAGATTTCCCAAATATTGTCATAGATAACGGTGGTATAAACTCAGACTCACCCAGTGTAGTGAGTAAGAGGAGAGGAGAAGGGACTCTTTCGAAGAGTCATCTGTAAGAATTTTTGGAAAAGAGGAAGTGTGATGGGCCAATGGAAGGACACAATCCAAAGGCAATTATGTAGGGTGGAGAACAGCGACACCCAGGATTAAATTCTGGGGAATTTTTTTTTTTCTCATTGGAGCATCATAGAGTGGTGGAAGTCAGTCACCACATTTAAAGGAGCATATATGAAATAAAACGAGGAATTTGGGTGCAGTTTCTCCGTAAGATCTTCCATCTGCTATTCAGACAGATATTCTAATGGACTTTCGGCGTGAGTAGAATACATAAATGTGAATGGGAAATCCTGATAGGGTGACTAATGCTGGTGCCGCAAGGAACGTACGCTTACAAGCTTATATCATCGCTTCCATGAGAAGGGAGCCAAGATTTGTGAGTATCTAGCCCAAGAGCAAGACTGGAGTAAACGGTGCTAGTTAAGCCCAATAGGAGGGTATAACCAGTAGGGGACCCATTTAAATGATTCCATTAAATTGAACCCCTACCAAATGACTATGGATTCAGTCAGGTTCGTTGAAGCCAACAACGAGTTCCATAGGGCTAGTGGAGCCCAAGGAACAATGAGGGGTAGCAAATCGGGGATAAGACTACCAGGTCTGAGATAAGGAGACCCCGACATGTTCAGGGGTACCAGAGACAGGGGATGACATATATAGTGTCTTATGTGTGGAGAGTAAGGCCACCTGTATTGAACGTGTCCGCAGCGAGAAAGTGAGACTGGCCAAATTGGGAAAGTAGGTGGAAATGGTGCCAGTGGGGTACAACAGTGGCAAAAGCGAGACTTTTGGTAGGAGAATAGGACTAAGAGATTTAGGTCCAAATATTACTAACATGGGAATGGTAGGTTCAGGTTGGACCAACAAAGTCCTCAACAATAATAGTAGCACGCTCGCCTTTCAGGGTCGTTGGGGCTAAGAAAATGGCGGGGGAGGCCAGTAGGGCTAGTGCCAGAAATAAGAGAGATTCTCTGGCATTCATATTACTTGTGGAAAGGGATACCACATGAAGGAGTTTTGACAAAATTGAGACAGGGTATAACTACAGGATGAGATCCTGATTATACAACCATTACATCAAATCGTGGGTCAGTTCCGAAATGAGCGTTACGTTCAGGGACCCGATGATCAGGTGAGGCCGATGGCAAATGGAGTTAATATTTTTTTTCCTTGTGAGTACAGGATTAGTTCGGGTGACATGAGTATGTCACAACATATGATTGTTAACACTACAAGTAGAGTAAGAGTCGAGTTTAGTGGGTGCATTGGCAGTATCAACCTTATGATGAATATACTTATCGTTGGAAAGCGGGACTTTTCGGTGTCGCCTGTAGGGGGAGCGGGTGTGTACACTAGGAGGACATTTATGTTGTGTGGTTAGTTTTACAACTTTTGGGAGTTATGAAAATAAAATTTAGTATGGTCATTTGTAGTTACCGGATACTAAATGTTAGAGCGATAGTATATTGTGTGATAATACTATCGTTCTTGTTATCCCGAGATGCGTTGCATGGTTTTGTGAGGCATCACCTGAAAGAGGGTGGGGCATATATATATATATATATGTGTGTGTGTGTGTGTGTGTGTGTGTGTGTGTGTGTGTGTGTGTGTGTGTAAATTGTATTGTATCATAGAAATATTTAAGCATGTTATATCGTTATCTTTGATCCCGGTGTGTAAGGACTTCTGACTGATGTGATTCTGGGTGCTTTGTGTTTAATCTTGATCGAAGAGATATAGCTTGTTATTTATATAGCACTGAGAACTAGTGATAGTAAGAGCGTCATGTTGTATGTCGTCTTTAGTTGCATGAGAGTGGACGAGTATACTTATTATATCAGTAGATGGGACTTTGGGGCACATGTTATGGACTGAAGGCCTAACGGATCTCGATGACCGACAAGGTTCGAAAGTAGTGTATCGGGGGGGTTCCTTATTTGGATTTCTCTTTGCGAGACATCCCACGCATGAAACTTAATGAACGTTGGAGGTTGAGAGAAGTTTGGTCCTTAGGACTCAGACTGAGTACCCTAGTTATTGTACGTATATGTCATAATAACTGGGAGTTGATAGTTATATTACCAATTAAGGCCGAAAGAATCGAATAATGTTGCTATGAAAACCAATGTACAATGTTTATACAACGAGTACATCGATGGGGCCACCTAGAGTATAATTAAGTTGTAATTAGTAGGTTGGTCGAGTATAACATCACTGTATAGTCATGCCAAGTACGCAAGAATTAATTTAATAGAAGTTTGTTACATTTAGTGGAATTGTGCATAAATGCATGGGGATAGTGTGTATGGACGTCCTAGTTAGTTGAGATTTTCAGTATCATTAATGATGAGTAGACGTAGAAATTTATCAAATAAATGTAGACGTGTGAGAAAATAAGAAACTAAAACAAAATGGGACAAAGAGAATGTAGTGATATTGAGAGCGAGGTGAGTTACTAGGAATTGAAGAGTGGATGGAAATGAGTGATTATAATGTTGAAAAGTACACGGAATGTACACTTTAGATTTTTGGGGATAATCAGGAGTTACCCTATACAGAAGAATACTATGACGAGAGTTACGTCAGAATTAACTAAAGACGTAAAAGTCTAAGGTGATTAGTCGGGTATGATTGCTGAGATCTTCCACGAGCGGATTGATCACTAGTTCGAAGGGTAGAGTATAGACTATCAAACTAAAGAGTACCATTATAAAGGGGTATCGAGAACAATGTAATGTTCCAAACTTTAGAAAGATGTGGAACTATATGTGAAATATGAGTAAATGAATAAAGGAGTTGACACATGGGGATGTTGGAGTTCTTTTTCCAGTAGGGGAAATACTTTAGCCGTGAGTAGAGAGGCTCATAATAGTGACAAAAAGGGTACGAAATTGTAGAGTGTTGTGTAGGCACTAGGGTAAATTGGTAGAGTAATAAAGAAATATTTAGATGCATGGTGACTAAAGAAAATTAATCATGATATGGAACGGTAGGGGAAGACTGTTGGACTAAAGGACACCGTTAGTAAAGATATAGAGGGAAGAGAAGAATGATACTGGGATAGTGAGATTACATGGGATTCCACTTGAGGTTGTGTCCGGCAGGGACAAAATTTTTGTGTCTCAATTTTTGGGAAAGTGTCCAAGAGACTAGGGGTATGGAGTTGCGATTAAGTACGGCCTATCACCCGCAGATGGACAGCTAGATTGAGTGGAAAAATCAGATGTTAGGGGATATGTTATGAATTTGTATCCTTGATTTTAGAGAAAGTTGGGAGAGGTATCTCCCACTGGTGGAGTTTGCGTACAATGACTCCTATCAGCTTATAGTTAGCATAGCGCCATTTGAGGTGTTATATAATAGACCTTGTCATTTGCCCACTTATTTGTTAGAGGTGGGGGACAATAATATTCTCGGGCCAGAGGTGATTCAGGATACCTTCGCCAGGATCGAGATGATTCGGAGTCGGATACGGATAGTAGGACAAACAGAAGAATTATACCGATGCCAAGCAATCCTTTCTGGCATTTAACATGGGAGATCAGGTGTGGCTAAATGCATCTCATGTAAAGGGGATAGTGAGATGTGGGAAGAAAGGGAAATTAGCGCTAAGGTATATAGGGCCATTTCCTATTAACGAGTGGATTTGGCCAACAATGTATAGACTCAGGTTGTCGGAGCACTTGCATTGTATCCATGATGTGTTCCATATTTCATCATTGAAACGATATCTCTGGGATGATTTGGCCTAAACTCACATTTCATTAGAGGAGATTTATTTACATATCGATATTACATATGAGTGGAGATCGGTGGTCATCTTAGAACATAGCAAGAGGAGACTGAGGTCGAAGGCAGTTCTACGGGTACGTGTTCAGTAGGGGCATCATAATACCGATGAGTCTACCTGGGAGTGCGAGGATGAGGTGCGCGAAACGTATCCAAAGTTTTTGTTACCAGGTATACCTTTCTTTTCCAAATTTCAGGACTAAGTTCCTTTATTAGGGGGGAATAATGTAATACCCCGTATTATTAATGATTTTTCAAATAAGGATTAATTAAATGTAAAATGGGAAATTAATCCGGATTAAAATAAATGTTAATTATCGAGATAAGGGTAGATATTTACTTATGTTTAATATTATTTAGTGAATGAGTAATAATAATGATAAGGGAACATAATAATTATCGCGAGCGAGAGATACAAAAGTTATAGTATATTTAGTCAGGACGCGCGTGTCAATCGTGTTGGGGCCTAATATTTTGAGATAAAAGCTAAATTATTAATGCATTATCCAAATGGTTATTTCAAGTGCGCTAATGTGTCCGAAAGGGTCAGAATAGTTAGAAAAGTATACCCACGGATTTAGTTTGGGTCCCGGGACAATTTTAGGCCAAACCGAAAATTCGGTAGGGTATTTTGGTCATTTGTATTTTTTAGGAATATAGGACTACGAATTTAGGAGATCTATATCAACTTATAGGTTATGTCTCCTAGAGTTAGAAACTACTAGTTTCATAGAGGCCATTAGAGGAGGAAGGAGAGATACTCTCCAAGGCTAGAACCACCATTATCACACCTTTTGCACCACCAACACCACCGTTGCATAGATAAGAGGGAGAGAATCTCAACCATACCATTCTTCTTCAAGGGATCAGACCTTCATATCAGGCAAGTGTTTAAACTTTCAAATTTCTGAGCATATATAATATCCGTGTTAGTATAGGATGATTGTTCACATGATTATGAAGAGATTGAGTTAAGTTTGGAGAATAAAATCATGTTCTTGGATAAAAATCATGTTAGGTTAAACTCCCTGATGTATGTAGAACGAAATTGATGAATTAGGATTATCCACGTGTGAAAAAATCAGGGTTTTGTAGTAGTTCTTGAACAAAAATGATATACTAGGGTTTTAAAGAAATTAATTGGAAAATATGAAATTTATAGATGTTAATTGATGATTCAAGGATTCTTATACGTTAGAAATCAACCTTATGTGTTAGTATAATGTTTAGGATGATTGGTTGGGATTTTGGGAATGAATAATGGAGTTTTGGAGGTTAACAATGGAGCAAACCCGTAACAGTTTAAGAAAGGAAACGAAGACCTGTGGGAGCGAATCGATTTGGTCCAGGGCCGAATTGATTTGGCTCCCCAGATTTTCCTAATTTTTCCCTTTTTTGTGTAGGACTTGTGGGAAGCAATCGGGATTCACTTGCTAGATTAAGTTTTAAATTTACATAGTATTATATTGAAGTACCAGTAGCCCAATGTTGGTCTTTAGGCTTGGTCATATGAGAGGGATTTAAGGGATAATTTTAAGTTGGCTTAATTGAAAGAGAAACCTAATTTGAAGAATAGGTCGAGTCACGCGAATTTCGTGGGATATGATGACTTAAACCAGTAGGATATAAGTGAGTGGCCTACTAATATATATTAGAGAATAATGGACATAGTTTGAGTGGTGAGAGATACTCGGGAACGTACGACAAGAAGTATAATTGCGATTTACTAATATGTGGGATATAAATATACAACGTATGGGACTTATGATATAAGACGTGCGAATGCTTATACCGATGATACAAATATATGGGTTGTGTGTATACCTATTGTATGATTTTTATATGTATGAAATACCTACGCTTCTCGCTATCACAGGAGGTTTCCTCGTCGGGACAGTCATAGCGTGATAAGACTTTGAGGGGATTTTTGACTTGTACATTAGAATATATAACCTAGGAAAGGCCTATATGTTAGAACGATCAGCTGCTGGTCATATGGGTGCATAGGTATGTGTGTAGCCCATTTGCTTGGGACTATATTCGCCTGAGATATATGTGATTTGTATTTATGGTTCGAGAGAGATACAAAACCAATTTTCCTTTATATAGTGCGTGATGTACCAGGACATGATAGCAGACTATGCATGCACCGCAGCTAAGCCTAGGGGTGTCGTACATATATATATATATATATGCACTTGGGATTTATTGTACTGTGTGTGCTTAGTAGATAAGAAAGACAGTGAAATCTAAATAACCTAAGTATTTGAACACTTAACTTGTAATTGGGAAAATTCTTCTTGAATTGAAAGATATGGAAATATTCGATAATGTATTGTGTGGGAAATATAGGTAGACACTATGAGTAATAGTTTAAAAAGGATGATGTATTCGAACGAGTTAGGCGTGGTAACAGTAACTAGAATTTTCTAGAAGTACGTTAGGCGTGCACACTAGATGAGAGGGGAGACTTTTCAAGTGAGAGTCGTGAACTCACATGTATATAATATCTTCTTTTTAGCATTTTAAATACTTGTTAAAATATTTTAAATTGTTTTTTAATCGGGCTCTGACCCGTTTCTTCCTAATCTATTTTCTTTGTGCAAACCATTTTTTAGTGCCCAGCCACAGTAAGGCCTGGTTTGATATTTTAAATTGCAGGTCCTGGTTTGATATACGCCTCCATTTTCTTGCAGATTTGATGCACTCATTACTTTATCTCAGTCGAGCGTGTAGCCCATCTTCTTTTAGGAGTTGTTTCTACAGACATTGCATTTCTTTTATTAATCAGTTGTGGATTTAGTTTTATATGGATTATTATATTAGAGTTTAAGAGTGGTGTGTTTACTCCTGCTATATTCTGTTTGATTTAGTATCCCATTATTTATGGTGTTGATTAATTTAATATGGTTAATGTGATATTTAATTGTTTAATTGTTTTAAATCTTTGCATGTTAATAATAAAGATAATATTTGTCACCAGCTTTTCAAATACTAGGTGGTTAAAAAATATTAAAAAGTTTTTTGATAGTGATGCTAAGAATGAACCAATTTGGAGATATTAAAAATATATTTTACACTCGTTTTGATTTTTTTTCATCGAGTTTGGATTATGTGAAAATATTAGTATAGTTGCAATTTTTGCACTTGCAAATTTTTACAACTCCTGCTTGGTTCATCAATTTCCAAAGAGGCAGACAAACCTACCCAATCGAGTCAAATTGGGTTGCAACATTTGCACTAGTAATTGTGGAAATTCGAGATCATGCATCAAGGTCATATTGAAGCAATTCAGGTTCAATTTGAACAAAGAAATGGGTGAAAATATTTTATTTTGATTATAATTTTACTAATAAGAGAATTTCATTTTTACATAAATAATATTTCAAAGTGCAGTAGGTAATTTTACAATTTCCTTTGTAGAAATGGTGTTGAATTATATCCACTTTGTAGTGGGTCAGGAGAAATTATCTTTGCACTCGAATGGGATTTTATGCATATGTATGTACTTTTCAGTAGATTTTGAACTTATATTGTTTTTCTGCATTATGGCAGTTTGAATGGAATATTAGTCAAATGTGTTTTTCTTCTAATAGGATATTTAGTTTTTAGATAACAAAAATGTACTTAAAATATATTTTTTTATTTAAGTTTGGTTCTTTAAAAAGTGCTTTACAAAATTAAGTCACTTTGTGCAATGTTATCTAAAAAAAAGTGTAAGAGATTTTATCAGTATCCCTAAACATCTTTTAGGTGCCAAAGAATTCTCTTGAAGCTTGATGTAACAAAAACAGTATAACCATGAGTGAATAATTGTACTGGTTTATGTATATTATATATTCGTAAGACACAAAGAATAAGTATAAGTTATGATAAAATGTACATTATTTTTTTACTTATCTTCTTGGTCGAAAATTTTATTTTTGCTCTAGTCTACTAATATAGATTTGGGGCAAGAAGAACTCTCTCCCTTAATATGTACCCACTTTTCAATGATATATATAATACATTTTGTAAATCATAGATGTTTTTTTTTTTTTTTTTGGGGGGGGGGGGGGGGTGGACAATTGTAATTTGAATTTATAATGTATACACGAACCTTCGTAATTGTGGTATCAAAAAATTTGGGATATAGGGGGTGCCCATGTACCACGATGCATGTACCATAATAAATAAAAGAGAGACAAAGATTTATGTGGTTCAACCATGAATGTCCTACATCCACGGGGCAGCTGTTGTATTCAATTAGAATCATGATAGAGTTTTACATGAGAGTGTTTCTCTAGCTTCTAAGCCCCCTTTCACAATGGGGGTGTCCCCTTTATATAGAGTTAGGGATTACATTAAGGTTACAAAAATGGATGAGTCCTATCTTCGTGGAGTTTGATTTTAATCATATACTGCTCTCCGGTCTTCTATCTTATCATGGACTCTAGTCGTTCCTATCTTGTTGGGGCGTCTGTTACTCGCCATGTTGACCGGGATTCTCGCCACGTGTCATGCTATTATGTAGGTATATTTATTGCCCCCGCAGTAATATACACAAGTTAAATTTGCTCATACTCTAAATTATATGGTATAGATTAATGTGTGAACGATCTCAGTGCCTAAAAATATGCACGTAAATTAGAGACAAAAGTATATCTTTGGAATTGATCAATATTACGTTCATATCCAAAATTATTCTCTCTCTAATTTACGTGAAATTTCAAAATTCATTTAGCTCAAAACTCTAAATCATAAATACACTCATTTATGTTGTTTAAAACCCTAAATAAAAAACTTTCATACATAAATTATCCGTTCACTCAAATTCAAAAAAATTATGGGTTCGACTCAAATCATCACATTAAGGAGTGGTAGAAGAAATAAATAGTTTAAAAATTAAAAATAAATAAGGAGTTAAAATTTTTACCCGAGATAGAGTAATAACTTGAATCTCTATTCAAAATCCCAATCGAAAAACCTTAAAATCTCCATAGACAAATCTCATTAAAACCTTAGTTGACCCATCTAAACTCATTTGAACCCTAACCGACACATTATAAATGGTACCTAACAAATCAATCATTGATATTTGAACTAATTTAAAGCAATCAAACCCAAAATGACGTTAAAGTAAGTCCAAGGAAACATAATCACTTCAAATTTGATGAAATCAAACTAATGTTGATGTATATTTACAATAGATGGAGATAAATGGATTGCTAACCTGAGATGTAAGTGCACCACCACCGCTAATAATATGATGGATGGCGGAGTTGATATCACTGGTCGTCACTGGTAAGGAGATTAGAAAGAGAGGTTTCATTTCGGTTTTTGGTTGGAAAGGTAGTGAGAGAAATGACGGAGATAAATGGGTTTCCTTTAGGGTTATGTGTGTTTATAAAATGAAGTAATTTTTTTAACTTAAATGACATAGTTTTAATATAAAAATTATATTCTTTTGTATTGAGTTATTTTTTCCTTGCAATAGCTATTTCGGAAAATCAAAATGTAGCGGAAAAATTTGTTGCACTTCATTCAATATTATCTTGCTTTTAGAGACGATTTTTAATTTTCCTTGCTAATAGTATACTTTTTTCAAAAAAAATTGTTTCCTTGCCGAAAAATTCTTTGCAAAAGTCAAATTTTCTTTTAGTGTACAAAATTTGAAACTCCCCAAAAATATATCTTCAGAATTGATAAGTAAAATAACGAAGGTACAATGACTGAGCACATATTGAATCAATAGCTGAGATGGGAAAAACCATTTGGATATATATATATATATATATATATATATATATATATATATATATATATATATATATATATATATATATATATATGTGTGTGTGTAGAGAGGGGGAGTTCTCTCTTACGGACCCCTTATTATCACTGTTTTAAAAAACCCGCCTAGTCACGCCTAGGCTTAAGGCTTGGGAAAAATGCCTCGCCTTACGGTTTTCACGCCTTATTCTTGGTAAAACTCTTAAGGCGCACTTTTTTCTGAAAACAACAATGCTTTAGTGAAACGATGTCGCCTTTTAAAGAATTTCTTTACAAACCGGACCATTATCTCATCCAAAATAATCAAATAATATTTTAATTTGCATATATTCAGACATATTTTTATGATATGTGCAATTTTTGTATTTTAATAGGCTTGTTATGGTTAAAAAATATTTAAATATATTAAGAAGGCCTAAACGCCTTTTCACGCTTTTTTACGCCTAGGCCCGCCTAGGCTTCTAAGGCTTAAGGCTTGGCCTCCACGCCTCAATCACGCCCCGCATTTTTTAGAACCTTGCTTATTATACATGACTCCATGTGGGTCAAAAAATCAATCAACCAAACCAAGTTAACCCAACCATTTCTCTCTCATCTCTCACATGAAAGGCAGTAAAAAAGGCACAGAAATGAAACCATATTTCCATACATACACACCTAACCCTCTTAAATTTCATTTCTCTCTCACTCCTCTCTCACGGCTTCTCTAATATCCAAAAAGACACATTAAAGAGCCGATACAAAATAGAATTCATATATAGTAGAATTCATACAAAACAAATGACTAACATGCCATTATCATTCATCCTAGACAATGTTCACCTGAGTATTTTATGACGACAAATCTGAAATAAAAACACAAGAAAAAATGATGCTCATGTTATATACATATATTTAACGTTAAAAAATTAACAGAACTAATTTTATTCGAGTATTCATCATCTTTCAAACTCATAATTATGTTTGCATGTTCATTTATATGTGATTTTCATAAAATAACGAAACATAATTTAATAAAAAAAATATAAAGCATTTATTATTTAAATGAAAATTTTAAATAATCCCCTTACCATCATAATCATTCTCCATTTAACTCTAAAAAAATTGAAATATCTTATCAGGGTTAACTTTCAAATTTAACCAGATTTAATTAAAGTAACAATACAAATTTTTTGAACACACACACACACACACACACACACACACACACACACACATATATATATATATATATATATATATATAAGTTCATGCTCAGATCTAATACTTCTCTCTCTCTTTCTATAGCCTCCTTATTCGGTCCCTCTTCGCCTGCCCTACCTATCCAACTGTAACACCCGTATTTTTTATGATTTAATAATTATGAGATTAATTATTATTGTTAGAATAATTATGTGATTAATTATTATTGTAGGATTAATTAAATTATAATGAACAAACTAATTGTTAATTAATTCGGGTTAAAATAATTATTAACTAACGTGAGAAGGGTTAATAATTAATGTTAAGAATCATTGGATATTATTGTGTGAATACGTAATATGGAATTATGCAAATTTGATAAATTGTCGAAAGTGAGAAATACAACAGTTTGGTATATTAAGTTGGGGCGCACGTGTGAGTCGTGTCGGGACTAACTAAATGGAATAAAAAGGTAAATTATTTTTTTAGTAACTCGTATGATCATTTCGAGTGCGTCGTTGAGCCCGAGAGGGTCGAGATAGTCAGAAAACTCTTCTCGTGTATTGTATTTGGACCCCGGGATATTTTAGGCCAAACCGGCACCCCGTAGGGGTAGTTTTGAAATTTGTATTTTTGAGGAAATCAAATGGATGAAAACTAGAGTTTTATTATATCAGTTACGTGGGAGAAATTAGGGCTCACACTCACATAACTCAAGAGAGAGTCACAGAGAGTGAGGGACAGCAAATCCCAAGGAGCCAAAGCTTTTAGGTATCACCTTCCATCACTGTGACCACCATCGTATAGATCAAAAGACGAGGAACGCATCTATACCAACATCACCAACGGATCAGACCATCATATTCGAGGCAAGTGTTTATTACTTGCATGATTTTGTAATTATGTTCATGATTAGAGTAGGTGATAACCCATTAATTTATGAGATTTAATTTTGATGAAAACTTGATGATTTGATTAATATTGGGCATAAGATTATAAGAGATCAAATTCGTTCATGTAGATAGGATGTAATCCACGAATTTATGAAAATTTCCATGAACAAATCTGGGATATAGTAGTTATTGATTGAAATTGGAAGAACTAGGGTTCTGATGGTTTAGTTTGGGGATTTAGTATTTCAGTGATGTATTGTGAAGAATTAATGATTATGGGTTGTTAGAAATCATCTAAATATGTTAGAGCATCAATTGGGTTTGATGTTTGGGTGTTTGAGAATGAACAGTAGAGATTTTAGAGGTGTTAATGGTGGAAAAACACTGAATTCTGGGCAAAGGGGACAAACCAGTGCGCATCGCACGAAGAGTCGTCAGAGCGAGACCAGTATGTCGCGCAAAGTCATTCGAATGACCAATGGCAGTCGTTCGAGCGACAATCCTTTCTAGTTCGAGCGACATAGTGAATTTTGGAAATTTTTCTTAGAGTCTAATTTTGAGTTTATCGATTTATTGGAGTGAGAAAAACTGCCAGATAGTAAAGTTATATAGAACAGAATTTTGGGAAAGTATGTGAGAATTAATACTTTGATGAATTCGGTATAGAGAATGTACCTTGGAGATTACGAGAGAGATAGTAATTTAAATATTTATACTATACATAGTGATGAGAATAAAATACGTATGAGAAGTATATAATGAGATTGGGAAAATACCTATGAATTATAATAGGATGTGTGTATGCCTATTAAGTGATATTATTTTTAACTGCACTAATGGGTGATAACCCGGGGGGTGCAAGAATCTTATTGATATGCGCACTAATGAGTGATAACTCGGGGGTGTAGGATTTCTATAGTTAAGTGTACTAATGGGTGATAACCCGGGGGTACAAGGATATTATTGTTAAGTGTACTAATGGGTGATAACCCGATTGTTAAGTTTACTAAGGGGTGATTACCCGGGGGTACAAGAATATTATTGTTAAGTTCGCTAATGGGTGTTTGCCCGAGGGTGCAGGATTATTATGGTTTGGTGCGCTAATGGGTCTTAGCCCGGGGGTGCAGGATTTGTATATATATGTATAGGGATTATGTGACTATATATATATATATATATATATATGGATGATGTGACTATATATATATATAAATGTACTTGGGAGCATTCTCCTTTGTGAAATTAGTAGATATATTATAAATGAGAAATAAAATAATCTTAGTGGGTAAAAGATTAATCATTCGAACGGGGAATAATGGAACTTTTAGTTATGTGAGATAAACTATTTCTTTAACGTATTGTATGGGCGATACGGGTATATTTTTAGAGAACGTTGATGGTGGTATTATGATTTCGAACTAGTTAAGCCGGGTAGCATAGCTACTGTGGGTTAGATATACGTTAGGCGTGCACAATAGATGAGAGGTGAGAATCTCATGTGAGAGTGCGATATCTAACATGCACATAATTCTTGCTTCATTGAACTTTTAAATATTTGCTAAATATTTTTAAAACATTGGGCTCTAACCCGTTTCTTACAATTCTTCTCTTTTTTGCTATATATATGTATTACATCAGTTGCTCAGCCACAGGGATACCAGAACTAGAGATTCGGATTGCTTTATGTTCTGCAACTATTGTGGATGTTGTAGGTCTTTTCATTAGACGCATCCATCATTTCCATTCAGTTTTATCTAGACATCTCAGTTGGGGCATGTGTCTCCCATTCCTAGTTTTTATCAGATTTATTATTCAGTTTACTTTACAGTTCTTTTAGTTAGATGGAATTTTACTATGAGTGTGTGAATTGGAGTTTTAAACTAAGAGGTTTTACTCAGTCTTATTTATATCAGTACTTAGTTCATGCTCAGTCTGTGTATGGTAAATGGTTTATATTTTATATACTTGCGAATTCAAAATGAATTTTTTTTGTTAAAACTAAAATTGGAAAATGATTTGGCACCTAGCTTAATTTTATATTGGGTGACTAATATGTTAAGAAGTTTTTCGACAGTGCTGCTAAGGATAAACCAACTGAACATTCTGTTTTAAATTGGTACAAAACTGATCACCCTATATTTAATTGGGCGGGGTGCCACACCAACCCTTAGATATATCATTTATCTCTAAGAAATGAACTTCTCGTTTCCCCTTCATTTTTGTCCCCTCCGTACGTCTATGAGTTTATCTTTCTCTTGAATAAATAAAGTTTCTATTTTACATTCTTCCTCCCCTACCCTATTACTTATTAGTATATCACTCTCTCTGCTTTATATACTTTGGCTTCCTTTCCTGTAGTCTTACACATTCATTTTGGTTGTTTTCTCCAGTTTAGGTAACCCTTATAATTTTTCCCTTTATTTGGGTTGTTTTCTAGATTACAGATATAGTTTTTATATTATTTTGATTTCGTTTTTCTCATTAAATGTTTTGGATTATATAATGCTGGTTAAGTACATATATAATACAAATATAGCAATAGTTAAGATAGTAGCTTCCTTCCTACTATTTATCGAAGGTTTGATTTTTATTTTGGTATTATTATTATACAACCTCCAACCAATAATGTTTAAAACATGTTAGGTATAATATTGATTTAGTTTCAAGGGTAACTAAATTTTTCATTCTGATTTTTTATTTGAGTTCTTAGGAATGTTTCTCATGGGTTTGATAATTATGAACACTAATAATTTGTATTATATATGAGTTATCGATGATGTGCCCCTATGTTTGTTTTTTATTCCTACATTGTTATTAAGATGTTTCATAACAAGATCAGGGAGTGCGTTAATAGTTGATTCATTTTCTAGGACATTTGAGCATTTGATTGAATTGCAATCACAATTTTTTTCTTCCATTAGTTTAATTACAGACCTTCAATGTGATTTTCACTTTTAAATTGTTGATGTTTGACATTGAATTTCAATTTTTTACCAATTGGCTAACAATCAAATCGAAGATGAAAATTATTTCTAATTTGACTAACAAGATGGAAATGGTGAGTTTTTCCCACTTCTCATGTATTAAATTTTAATATTTTCTGAGGTTGTGAGGAGTTTGAGGCAATGTATTATTGTTTAGTCACATGGGATATGATCTGTTGTTACGTTTTTGATTTTTTTACAAAGATTTCAAATTTACTTTATGTTAATGGTTATGCAATGTGTTCAGAACTTTTTTTTTTAAAAGAACAGTTGGGGAATAATTCTTAGCTTGGAATTATAGTTTTTGAGGATGAGTTTTCATCTTGATTAATCAAAATAAGTGTAAACAATTCTAATGTTGACATTATTGACCAAGCCTTCTGCTCCTACCAGATGACCAAAATAGTAGCATCATATGGAAGACTTAGCAACTCCACCAACAACAATTACGGCACCTGATTTCAAAATTCAAGCCTTCCCCTATGATACGAACTGCTATTCATAACATGTATTATATATTCCATCTGTGTTGGACTGTTATGTTAACACACAGAAATATGAAAACCAATATACCAATCTCGGTTATTATGGTATCAGAGCTGTAAACCTGATATATTTTTTTTCTTCTCCTCTACAAAACTCTTCTTCCCTTCTTATTCTGTCATTTCTTTTTCGAATGGCCACATCCTCAAACAAAAACAGTGATATTTACTCTCGACCATCCACTGTCAACATTGGCCCATCTTATCACTATGTTAATATTAAACTCGTTGACACTAACTGTCTTCACTGGAAAGCTCAAGTTGAGCCCTTTATAAGTGGTCAAAACCTTATTAGGTTTGTTGATGGAAGTTATACATTCCCCACTATAGAACCAGATGCAACCCTGTAGAAACAATAAGACAAGTTAATCATCAGTATGCTTGTCTCCTCCATGTCTGCTTCCATGATTTCTCTTGTCGTCGGATTGAAAACTTCACACCAAATCTAGACAATTTTAGCAACTGCTCTTGCATCCCCATCTGAAACCCGCATCCTCAATCTTTATCTACATCTTCACAGACTTCACCAAGGCGATGATTCTACGTCCACTTTTCTACAAAAAGCAAAAGCTCTCTCTGACGAACTCAGTGCTGCAGGTCATCCCCTTACCCAAGCTGAATTTAACATCCATATATTTAAGGGACTAAGATATGAATTTGAAGACTTAATACCATTCTCACAGCCCGTCCCACCCCTGTTACATTTTTTGAACTCCACTCGCTCTTACTTAGTCACGAGTTTATCAACAATAACCAGTTCACCTCTCTTACCATCCAACCTCAAAATCGCACATCTACTACTCATATTACCACTCACCAACTATCACAACCACATCAACCCAATTTTGTCTATACCCAAAATTTCTCCAACCGTGGTCGCTTCATTCATGGTCGTGGCCATAGACAGGAACGTTCTTCCTACTCTCGTCCTAACTACCAACCCCGTTGTCAACTCTGCAATGGTTATTATCACATAGCACCTACGTGTCCTAGTCGATTTAACAACTCTTCACCCCCTTTACCCACTGCCCATTTTACTCACACCCCAAACTCTCAACCTGATTTCCTAACTACACCTTCCTTCCCTATCATATCTTGGCTTCCAAACACATGTGCTTCTCATCATGTCACACCGGATCTTACCAATCTTACCCATCCTTCTGCATATCATGGGTCCGACACTCTTCACATTGGAAATGGCACAGGGGTGCCCATATCTGACATTGGTAAATTATCTCTCTCAACTCCCTCATCCACTCTAGTTTTAAATAATATCTTACATGTTCCTATAATTTTCAAATATATTTTCTCTATTCCAAAATTTACTCAAGATAATGACGTTTATTTTGAATTTCACCCCTTTTATAGTGTTGTTAAGAATCCTTCATCCTCAAAATCATAATCGGAATCCAAAACTTTAATTTCCTCCTATCGAGTTTCCAAAGCAATAACCTTTTCTTTTGTAGAAGAGTGTTTCAAGCTTCACCACTACATTTGTGAGTGAGGGTCCCTCAAAGACCCCTCCCTTCAGCTTACAGAAAATATGAGGTTGATGGAACGCCAGGGTCCCTCCACTGCAGAAGTGCCATATTGGAGAAGGACCCCCCCCAGGATCCCTCCACTGCAGAAGCCCAAGTTGAGAAGGGCCACTGCAGGGTCACTGCAGTAATGACATTCGAGAGGTGCCCCGCAAGGCTTACCATAGAGATCCAAGATTAAGAAGTGCCACTGCAAGGGTCAGCGCCACTGTAAGGGTCACTACAGTAATGACATTCGAGAGGTGCCTCGCAAGGATTACCACAGAAATCCAAGATTGAGAAGTGCCACTGCAGGGGTCAGCGCCACTGCAAGGGTCACTGCAGCAATGACATTCGAAAGGGTTAGCGCCACTGCAAGTCTCACCGCCATTGCAAGGGTCACTGCAGTAATGACATTCGAGAGGTGCCTCATAAGGGTCACCGCAGACAGCCAAGATTGATAAGTGCCACTGCAAGGGTCACCGCAGTAATGAAATTCGAGAGGTGCCCCGCAAGGCTTACCATAGAGATCCAAGATTGAGAAGTGCGATTGCAAGGGTCAGCGCCACTGCAAGGGTCACTGCAGTAATGACACTCGAGAGGTGCCTCGCAAGGCTTACCACAGAAATCCAAGATTGAGAAGTGCCACTGCAAGGGTCAGCGCCACTGCAGGGGTCAACGCCACTGCAAGGGTCAGCGCCACTGCAAGGGTCACTGCAACAATGACATTCGAGAGGGTTAGCGCCACTACAAGGCTCAGCTCCATTGCAAGGGTCACTGCAGTAATGACATTCGAGAGTTGCCTCATAAGGGTCACCGCAAATAGAAAATTGAGAAGTGCCACTGAAAGGGTCACCATCACTGCAAGGGTCACTACAGAAATGTTATTCGTGAAGTGCCACTACAAGGGTTCCGGCAGAAACTCATATTGATAAGGAACCCACCCAGAGTGGTCAGGATGAGGGAGTAGCTACCACGAGCAACTCTTCATCATGAAACGTCAGTCTTTAAATGAACAACAGTATTAACACTTTACTTTCTTGTACAGGTTGCCTAGTTGAGCAAGCAGGGCTCGAACAAGCGCGTTGGGACCTCCTGGGAGTTTTGGCTTGGCGGCTGAGGGACAAGGTATGTTGAGCAAGCTCAACCACTTAGCACTATAGGATTGAGAGAATACTAGTAGGAAGACCCAGAAGTCACTCAAGACTACACACACTTCACACTTGGTCACAAGTGAAGTGAGAAGCCAAAGAGCTGGCTACTCACAAGAAATAAACTCTTTACAAGAAAATGACTTTTTCAGAAGAGGGGGTCCTCAAGGTCCCTCTCAAGAAAAACAACATTTTTAGAGGAAAGGAGTCCTTAAGGTCTCCTCTCTCAAGATTTGCAAAATTGCACCACAAGTTACCGTTTCAAAAGATAACTACCAAATCTGATATTTTGTCTCCATTAGGGGACATATGTGCTTTTTGACTTTTGGTCGGCGCCAGGTGGCGCCTGTAGGGGACAGGTAGGGACAAATGGTACACTTCAGACATTGTTCCCCACCAACTCTATCAATTTTGGCGCCCAAAAAATGCCAACTCACCCCTAACGCCCTAGTATAAATAGACCTCTGGGAAAGGTCAAGAGATAGACAATAGAAATTGCACTGTTACTCTGCTAAAAGATCACCAGACCTACCTAGTATTCTCTCCCTGCTCATTCTCATAGTGTTGAGTGCCTTGTTCCTTCACTCCCCACTGACAGCCATCACTCTCAGGTGTTTCCCTTGAGAAAATTACTATTTTTTCTGTGAAAGTTCATCTTCTTGCAAGGAGTGAGTTGAAGCTTGAGATCCATTTTTACCAAAAGGAGAAGGTCTCTTCAGAAGCTGCTCGAGAAGTTCTTGAGGACCTTGCAGACAGTGTCCATTGGAGTGGGTCACGCCTCACCCTTTCCAGTTATTCATAGACCCCAGTCTCACTACCCTCCTACATCTTTCTTACGCACTTGCTTGGAGGTAATCATGTCGATTTTCTAGGTTTGTAAGTCACCTACAATATCTTCTAGTTTAATTGACTCTAACTTACCCATGAAGTTTAAAATGGTCACTTTCGCATCAAACCGACTAGGAAACGACCTAAGGATTTTCTTAATGACACAATTGTCAGGAATTTTCTTACCAAGGTTAAATGACGAGTTGACAATATTGGACAACCTAGCATAAAACTCATAAAAATTCTCACTCTCTAACATCCTAATGGTCTCAAACTGTGTAGTGATATTTGGAAGTTTTAACACCCTAACCATGCTAGTGCCCTCGTGAGTGAGTGACAATATATCCCAAGCCTCTTTTGATGTTTCACAAGTCATAATTCTATTATATTTTTCCTATGTGACATGTGAAGAAATAACATGCATACCCTTAGAATTATATTGTGCAAGTCCTTGTTCAATTTCGGTCCATGACTCAACAAGCTTTAAACTAGTGACCTCACCTACAATAATGACAGGAGGTGTCCAACCTTTCTCAACTGCTAGACACACACGCTCATCAATAGATTTTAATGCACATCTCATTCTCATCTTCCAATGAGTGTAATTAGTGCCATAAAAAACAAGAGTTCGAGAAAATTTGTTATATCCAAAATTCATCTTTGAAAACACACGCGATCACAAAACAAATAAGATATGTTTTCTAGATCTGATACCAATTTGAAGAAACGTAGGGGTGGACCCTACGCTTGTGTTTCAAATCAAACCAATTTTTACCAAAACATTATCAAACTTTTAATTAGCCCCAAACTAAGTTGTGAAAACCCAATTCTTACTTTAAACCAATTTTATCTTGATTAATCCTAAACATGCATCTAGTGATTAAAGCAAGTAGAGTAAAGTAAAGAATAGTCACAACGCCGAATGTACGAGAAAAAAACCCAAAACGGGAAAACAACCTTGGACAGCCCAAACCAGACAATCACTATGAATAATGGTTTTACAAAGACAGATTAGCCTTACTCAATAACTCGATTCCCATGGGTCTTGACGCTCCTTCTGATCTTCTAACGTTCTTCAATAGTGCCCACGCAGAAATTCCACCTTCCACGATACCTGTCCACAACACACACGTCCAGGTATGTCTTGGTGTCCACCGAATGGCTTTGATACGTCTACGATGTCGAACAAGAAGTCCTTCTCTTTTCCTCACCACAAAATCTTGATGTTCAATTGCAGAACAAACCTTCTTGGTGCAGCAAGATCACATAAACATAGAATAATGATATCTCAAATCTTTGCAAACTCTAAGGATGTGTTTACGATTTTTAAACCTTTGAAAACATGTGCAAAACTCGTACTGGAAGGTAAATTGTTTTTCCATATTCCACACTTACGAAACTATGACGAAAGTACGCTTTAAATAATATTTAAACGTCGCCTCAAAAATAGTGTCACTCGAACGAGATTGCCACGTCGTTCGCGTGACATGAGCATCTCGCTCGAACGAGCTCTTATGTCAATTGAACGATGTTGCGTCAGTTTGACTTTTTTGACTTTTTGTTTAAAACGTCTCTTCCAAAAGAGATCCAAATAAGTCAAACTTTATTTCGAGTTTATCATAATAAAACGTAGTGTAAACCATTTAAAACACTTTAAAACATTTTAAAACATTTTTCTTTATAAAATTACATCCTTAGCTTTTATAAAAACAATTCCGAGCACCATTAATTATACGCATTCATACCTATGTGATCTTGGAATGCAATTAACTTTGAAGACAAATAAACTTGCACCAATTAAACTTCGGCATGATAATTCTTTGAAGATTTGTCGCAACGTCTTCAATTTCTTCAATACGTGATAGACCAAGTGGGATCGTGATAAAATAAAATCTCCCTATGACATATTACAAAGACTGTTTTCTTCACGGAATTAAGTTAAAATAATACAGGGACTCAATTGAAAATTTATGTCCTTACATACCTACTGCTGCGTCAAACACCTTCTGCCATTATCCTGTTCGTCCCACATCATATCTCCAATCACACTCCAATACTAATGGTATTAATCTATCCATTGATCTTGGACCCCTCACTCAAGCTCCACCCTCCCGAACGCAGTCCATAACTCTCCGTTCACACTCGACTCATGCCACTTCTAATAATCCTCAACTTCATCTCACCACTCTCCAACTCACCAAACCCACATGTTTCACTTCCGCCAATAAAGACCCGCAATGGCACCAAGCCATGACTGCTGAAATGAATACACTTATTCTAAATAACACTTGGTCTCTTGTTCCACCCTCTCCTACGATGAATATTACTGGTTGCAAATGGTTCTATCGAATTAAAAGAAAATCTAATGGCACTCTTGAAAGATACAAAGCTCGTTTAGTCGCGAGAGGTTTTCACCAAAACCTTTAGCCCGGTTGTAAAAGCTACCACAATTCAGACCATTCTATCCATTGCAGTTTCCCACAATTGGACTATATCTCAGTTGGATGTAAACAATGCTTTTCTTCAGGAGTTCTTAACAAAAAATGTTTTCATGGAACAACCTCCCGGCTTTAAATATTCTACACCTCCTCACTTTGTCTGCAAACCTAATCGATCTCTTTATGGATTAAAACAAGCACCTCGTGCTTGGTTTCATCATTTCACTCAATATCTTCTCACCCAAAAAAAAATCGTCTCTAAAACTGATTCCTCACTTTTTATCTACAAAGATGGCACAAACATCATGTTTCTTCTTATTTATGTTGACCACATCTTGTTAACCGATAAAAACTCTCACCTCATGACTTCTCTCATCTCCTCTCTCGGCACAGAATTTTCTCTTAAAAATCTTGTCCATCTCCATTACTTCCTTGGCATTGAAGTCACGCCTACCTCCTCCGGCCTACATCTATCCCAACAATGCTACATTTGTGATCTCCTCAATCGCCACGGCATGTCCCCCTCAAAACCTATTAAAACAACCATTTCTAACACTTTTTCTCTCTCTAAAAAAGAGGGCACCCCATTACCAAATCCCACTCCCTATCATAAAATTATTGGATCCCTTCAATATGTCACACTTACTGCCCTAATATTACATTTGATGTCAATAAAGCTTGTCAATTTATGCATCAGCCAATGGACACTTATTGGACTTTAATTAAACGCATTCTTCGTTATCTTAATGGCACCCCATCTCACAACGTTCACCTTACCAAATCCTCGTCACTTGAACTCCAAGCTTTTACCGACTCTGACTGGGCAGGCTGCATTGATGATCAAAAATTGACCGATGGTTTTACAATTTATTTGGGTTCCAATCTCATCACATGGCAATCCTACAAACACAAGACTGTGTCCCGCTCCTCTTCTGAAGCTGAATATAAATCGCTCGCTTGCACTACGGTTGAACTTATTTGGCTCAAATCCCTTTTACATGAAGTTGGCTTCCCACCACATAAACCTCTAATTATTTGGTGTGACAACATTGGTGCCACATATTTATCAGCTAATCCGATATTTCATGCTCGTACTAAACATGTGGGAATCGATTTTCACTTTGTTCGTGACCAAGTTGCTAAACAACAACTACAAGTCCAGTTCATCTCCACTCATGATCAAATTGTTGATATTTTTACCAAATGACTCACAACTGGCAAATTTAAATTTATGAGATACAAGCTTATGGTTGCTTCAAAACCTCATTTGCTTGTGGGGGGTATTGACCAAGCCTTATGCTACTACCAGATGACCGAAATATTAGCATCACATGGAAGACTTAGTAACTCCACCAACAGCAATGACGACACCTGATTTCATAATTCAGACGTTCCCTTATTCTAGGAATTATTATTCATATACCGCATTATATATTCCAATCGCGCTGGACTATTACGTTAACATACAGAAATACAAAAACCATTATACCAATCTCGATTATTAGACATATATTTCCTTTCCTTATAAATTAAAAAAATTGAATGAAAAACATAAAGGTAAATACGAAAAAAATATGATATTTAATTTAGACAGCCTTATTATATTTTTTGTTAAGGAGCATATGATATTAAGTTGATTCTTATTATTGTTGTTGTATTATTTTCTAATTATTGAATTATTACAACAACTCGCGCATTGCGCGGGTTGAAACGTAGTATACATTATTTTTGTGTAGAAAAGATAGTATTCAGTTTAAAAAAAAAGGATCGGATTCTTTTTCAGTTTAAAGATAAGAAAAATGATGGTTCTTTGAACAACTATATCCATTTTTTTCCAACTATACACATCATTTTTTGAACTAGTTTTTGTGTAGGAAAAAAAATTGTATTCAGTTTGAAAAAAGGAGGATCAAATTCTTGTTGATTTTAAAGGTAGAAAAAATATGGGTCTTTGAACAAATATATCCATCTTTTTCAACTATATACATCATCTTTTGAACAACTATACACCATTTTGTGTAGCAAAAATGGTATTCGTTTTAAAAAAGATCAAATTCTTGTTCAGTTTACAGGTAGAAAAAGTGATGGGTCATTCAATCATACCTTTGCTTTTTTTTACTTCTATTAACAATATGAGAGTATAGCAATAGGTGAGGGCTGTGCGTGAGGGATTGTACAATTGAGAGGGGGGTGTTGAGGGAGCAACAGGTGAGGTGAGGAAGAGTAGAGTAGTTTTAGGGCTTTGTGGGTGGTTGTTTATTGCGTGCGTGTGTTTTAATTTTTAGACCTTCATGGAGTGATGTACAGTAAAGGGTCCGTATGAGATATCCCTCTCTCTCTCTCTCTATAGAGAGAGAAGCATACAACACACCCACTTGATAAAATCACCTTTTCAACTTTATTAAATGGTTTAATATTTTATTTTTATTTTTATATTGAAATTTGTTTCCTTTCTATGTGACTTCAAATTTAAATATGATCTCAAGAGTTATTTAATTCTTAATACCTTTAAGTTTAATCAATTTATTCTAATTAGATACTTTTAATAGGCAACAATCACATATTAATTTTCAATTGTAATCATTCTCCTAATTGCTTATAACCAGTGGCGGAGCCATAATGCTGCTGACCTGGGCACGTGCCTAGGCCAGAAAGTTAATTCCCATAATTTTTTTATACACTTGTATTAGTAGGGGTATTATTAGAGCCGACCCAAAAATATGATGTGGAAAGCCCAAAAACATGGATTAGTAAGGTTATATACACATAAATAAAAGCCCAAAACAAACCCTACGCGTTTATCCCTTCCATTCATATCCCAAGAGCAAAGTTAACTCATTCCCACAAAAACAAAACAACTACACGCAGCAAGGCAGTAGCCACTCCTCTTATTAACCCCTCTCTTTAAACTCCTTCTTTATTTAAAATACTCACAATACTCTCAACGATATATATTAATGATCAAGAGGTTTGTATTCTTTTTTTTTCTTAATCTAAATTTTATTTATTTATAATTTTTTTATCCGTGCAATTTTTTTTGTCCCTCTAAATCTTTTTGTTAATCTGATTTATTTAACAACATTATTTTAATATCAGGTTGTATTCGTTTTTTTATTTAGGATGATTCTTAGTCTTTTTTTTTATTAAGTTGCTTATTTATGTTCATGTTATTATCATTCTGGCATTAATTTAAAAATAATATTGTTAATTATTAATTTGTCATTAACATAAAAAATATTATTAATCTGTTAACTTGAAAAAATTGTTATTAATCTGTCATTAACTTAGAAAAATAATATTAATTATTAATCTGTTATTAATCTGTCATTAACCTTTTTTTAAATGTTGTTAATTATTTTTTGTCCTAAAAGTTATTATTTTCTGCGCTAAATGCAGTTTTTTTATGTTAAATGCTTTTAATACCACCTCATAATATGTTAATGATGTTAATTTTTTATTTAGTTATGGAGAGATTTTTTAAAAGGGCTCGTGAAGACTCGGTCGAAGCGCCAGTGTCCACTCCAATTGACACTAATGTTGTTCAAAATGAGCCTAGCCCAAATATAATCCCTCGAAGCCGCATTAATATTGATTTGTCAAATCTTCCTTCCGATCCTATTTTGCGGCCACGCATTTCAGATTATGATGTTAATGATCAAGATAAAATTAGACGATCATACTTACAATTGGGTCCTTGCCAACCATATTCACATACATTTCTTAAAACAAATATTGGAAACAAGGTTCGTCGTTTCAACACTGATTGGTTTGCTGAATTTCCTAGTTGGTTGGAATATAGTGCGAAGGAAAACTCCGCTTTTTTTTTGTTTGTTACTTATTTTATGATGAGTCTCCTGGCAGAAATAAAAGTGATGTATTTGTTAGGGGTGGATTTAGTAATTGAAAGTGCAAACGGATGCTAAATGAGCAGGCTAGAAGTATTAGTCATCACACGGCGTACATGAGGAATCGGAATTTATTGAATCAAGATCAACATATTGAGACAATAATTCATAAGCAATCCAAGGAGTGCCGAGTTGAGTACCACCGAAGGTTAGTTGCCACAATTGATATGGTGCGATTTTTGTTGAGAGAAGGGTTATCTTTCCATTCTCACGATGAATCAGAAAAGTCGATGAAGAAAGGTAACTTTCTTGGACTCTTAGAATTTCTTGTTTGTAGGGAGGCATTTGTTAATAATGTTGTACGTAACATTGCTCCTGAAAATTTAAAATTGACATCTCCCGATATTCAAAAAGATGTTGTAAATGCAATTGGATTGGTCTACAGGCTTTTGAAATTGTCATTAATTCTTCTCAGTTGAAATGGCCTTCTCTGCTATGAATATCATCAAGACTGATCTTTGGAACCGCATGAGAGATGCTTAGTTGAGTGATACTTACATAGCATACATTGAAAAGGATGTGTTTGATGTAATTTCCAATAATGTAATCGTGAATCGTTTTAGAAAATGAAAAATCGTAGCGAAATTTTGTAGAATGTAATGAAAACTATCTATTTTAAATCATTGTAATTCATCTATTGATATGTAATTTTTAATGCATTTAATAGATTATTATAAGTTTTCCCTAAAAAAAAAATTCGAGGCCTACCGCCCTAGAACCCCCTAATTTTTTCTTCTGTGAACAAGCCAACCATAGTTCCTGGCTCCGTCACTGCTTATAACCATTCATAACTTAGGAGGAATTGCAAATAAGACTAAATACTCGTACACATTTTAATTTTTCACACATTTAACCATAATATTGTGAAAAGTTTGACGTGTCAATACAAATTGGACATATGTTAAACACCTTCGTCAATTGTGAGGGTGTTATTATATTTTATTTTAGTTTGACCGAGATATTAAAAGTGAGGATGAAACTAAACCTAAACATGCAAGGAATAAATTGAAAAATCGAAAAACTGGAACCAACAACCTCCACAAATCATTAGCCACTCCTTAATGTTTAGTATGTTATGACTTGCAAAATTTTCAATTAAAAATTCGTAAGGGTTACTTTAATTGAATCCCAAAACAAATTTTATCATGGCAAATAGAAAATATCTTAAATTTGCCATCTTTTAAATATTTTTAATAGGTTTTGCACACCATTACAGATTTTGATGATTTGGCATAGCAAAATTTTATTCCGGAGCGGGTGACCTAAATTTGTGACCCGATGGTATCAAATGGCACCCAAAGAAAGATACGTTTGAAAAAAAAAACAATTATAATGTACATACGAATACTTGCGGATATTGAAATCTTTGACATTTATAAGTTACGATGATATATGCATATGATACAGTTGATGAACCCTCCAAAATAATTAAAACACTCTACATGAGAGAGAAAGTGGGTGGGGGCTTGCTTGATTAAGGACTGTCTCCCAACTTAGGACTAAATTTTAGAGTGATTTGAGTGCACAACTGCATATATACATATATGACAAGTTGCATTGGGGTCATTTTGGGCCTTCAATACATTGCTTAGGAACAATCTGGATTTGAACCATCTCATTCCCGATATCAGTCAACTTTGATATTACTGGAATTATCTCTGAGCATACCATTGCACTCAGCTTCGTAACATCTACAATCTGTTCACTTAGTTCAGAAAGCTTTTTCTGCTCATCCAAATGTCTCGTTTGATTTTTCAGTTCTGGAAGCTTTTGCTCAGTAACTTTCTTCGGGTTCTTGTACAGTGCATAAAGCACCATTTGAAGAATACCAAAGCCGAAACCCAGTACGTTTGGAATCTATAAACACAAAGAAAGAGAGTTTGAAATTAGCAAAAGTTGAATCATTGGAAGTGATCAATATTAAGGAAAACTAGCAGAAGTTCATTCAACGTGGACGTGCGATACACTTACCGCAATGTTATAGTCTTTCAAAAGTAGACCATAGAAGAACCACATGACAGCACTTAGAGTGAGGAAAAACGATAGAAGAAAGGGCATATACTGTACGCTTTTGGTTCGTATAACTTGTCTCTGCACAACATGAACACGAGTGCATTAGTATTAATTAAGACTAATGGATTTTGTAACCAAAATCAAAATAGTAAAAATATTTTGTCTATGCTTACCACGACGCAAAGAGGTGCAATAAATACAGACAGGGAAAATATAAGGCATATCCACCCTACTATATGGACTCGGCTAGCTCCCTTAACAAGAAATTGAGTTAGGACGATGATCAAACCAAATCCAGCAACAATCAGCAAAGCAATTAGCTTCACGGTTTGAATCTGCATTAATTCCATGGAAACAATAATAGTTAGTAAGATATATATTGTTTAGATTATAAAAAGAATAGAATAGAATTGTTTGTCTCGTATATGTACCTTAGCATTCTTTGGGGAATAAAAGAGGTAAAATAAAATGTAAAATGTCTCTATGAAACAGCCAACTGAGTTTATGGTGATGAGAAGCATTCCATTGGGCTTGAGGAGCGCATAGTATATCCAAAGCATGGCGCTGAATAAACCAACCACATATGGAATGGATTGAAATCCTTCAGTTGATTTCTTCTTGTACACTTGATAGAATGTTGGCCTGCAAAAAAAATGGAGAGAAATTCAGAATTTGGCCAAAGCTACCCCATATTTAACCTATTAAAGTATTTATTAACTCACAGTGGTGCAAGATACACCATGAATGAGACGATATTACCTGCATAGAAAAAGGAAAGCAAAACATAATATCAACTTCAATATATTTGTACGTGCATGCAACATTTAAATTTCTCTTACAAACCTGGCCACAATACTCCTCGAGGAAATAAAAACAAGATCGAATATAAGATAGAGAAAAACTGACAAAAATGATATAATACCTAGAAGGCCAAATGCAAGAGTCATGTAACTGGAGAAACCACCCATCTCCTCACGGCACTCACCAACACACACTTTCACAGTAGTGTTCTGAGTACTAGCTAGTTTCCTTTGACACAAGTAAGCACATAAGCAAAGGTTGAGCGACCCATTTATATAGAGTTGGGGTGAGGCGAGACTGAATAAATTCTAGTGTCTTCGTAGGAGAGAGAAAAATGAATGTAACAGTGGTCACTGAATATCTCTATTATTATTCTTTACAGTTGTTGAGCAGCACTGTGAGTTTGGTTATGATCACAATCCAAATAGCTTTCCTCCTCTATTGCTCCATTTACCCCAATTTAGATGGTTCTTTGTCCAACCCAAAACAACCTTCGCCAGCTCAACTAGGTCAATTACGGGAAAATGCCCCAAAACACAAGCGTCCTACCAGGGTCTTTCTGATGTGTGACCCACCAATCCAATTGGTTTACAACTCATACTTCGATTTTGTTATTTCTACTAGTTAAGTAACAAAAGTTACAGAATTATTAGTGAAATAAATATTACAGAATTAAAATAAAATTATAGAAAGAATTACTAACTTGGTACAAACAAGAATGATATATTACAGAAGAATAAGAAATTGAATTCGAGCCGTGTGTGATACCATAGTTTTCTTAAGACAATTTTATTCCCTCCCAAGTGATGATGGTTAATGAATAAATGTCTCCCAAGATAGAACGAATTTCGAATTAAGTCATGTAGCACAGCAATGAATTAATTCCATCGAACTCAAATCTGTGTATTTACCCAACCAAACAATATGACTAAAAGAATGCAGAAATCGGAATTTATGAAGAACAGTATTTCTGGTTTGGAAGGAATTCGGAGAAGGAAATTTTTCATTAGTTTAAAAACGGAGGGAGACATTTGTATTTATAGCAAAGTAAGTGACTGTTGACAATAACTGACAAAAACAGTTAAACGAAATTAACTGTTGACTGTTGGCAATAACAGCCAACAGTTTATTAATTAATTAATTAATAATTAAAGCCGAGAAAGTTAAATTTTGGCCCAAAAATGTAGGAGATTTTTATAAACCCAAGCCCGAGCCCGAGCCCGAGCCCGAGCCGAGCCGGACGGCCGGCCGGACGGACGCGCGTGCATGCTGACCTTTTACCAAAAGTCAACCCGTGCATAGCTTAGGTCATCTCCCCTTCAAAGAGTTGGGATACCCCAAGGCATTCAAGCCTTAGTCCATCATTTGGATTTTATTAAATCATCATTTTCCCACTACTCTTCTAATGTGGGACAAGAGTTAAATATACCCAATACATTAACTTTCATTGCTTTGTGAGTTACTTTGGGGACATATTTATCATTCATAACTTAATGAAATTGGACATGTGAATATACTACGTTAATCTCCTTGCGGAGGAGAACGCGTTCGTATAATATCCCACAATAATCATAGTGTGGGTCCCACCTTAATTTGAGCTCAAAGTTGCTCAAAATTCTGTCCAGAAAATTCTGGACAACTTTCTAAATCCAATTTTCCTACAATCCCCCACATGAATGATAAATCGTTATAAATAAAACAAAATAGATGCAATGCAAATGCATACACTGGTTGAGTAAAACTGAAGACTTATTGCATCGGGAGAAGTAGCGTAGTGCCTTCAACTTTCCTTAATGATATACCATCGGATTTACTTGGTTATTCAGCAGACTTCACGTCCTTGAACCGTCAACCATTTTTGTAAACCTAGACAATAGTATTCACACAATAATTCTTCAACACGGTTGGTTCTCACGTTTGTGTTCATTTTAGCCATGAATACCACTTCGTTCCGTGAGTATTTTAGAGAATATGCCTTTCATTATTCTCATAGAAGTGGCCCCCTTCTTACTCACGTAGGTGACTTTCATAAAGAGTATCCTGCAATACCCCACTTAAACATACTAAGATATAGATGTCATTAAAAGCATAACTTATCCGCATTTCGCGACAGATATGCACTGTCTCATCTTTGGAATGGATAGGATTAAATCTCCTCTAGTGCTTACTGAATACAATGTAGTTTGGTTTGCCCATTGAACCTAGATCTTGGGATCTCCAGTGAGCTAGGTTGGGTTGCCACTATATTGATTCTTATTTATTTATAGGCTTTAGACCCATTTATCTCGATGATATTTCAACTTGCTCTCGATTTAAACCTTTCGTTAGTGGACCCGATATATTATCTTTTGACTTTACATAGTCAATTGAGATAATTCCATTTGAGAGAAGTTGTCTAACGGTGTTGTGTCGACGACGAATATGTCGTGACTTTCTGTTATACATGTGATTGTGTAACCTTCCAATCACTGATTGGCTATCGCAATGTATACATATTGCGTGCACAGGTTTAGACCAATTTGGAACATCTTCTAAGAAATTTCGAAGCCATTCAGCTTCTTCTCCAGTTTTGTCTACTGCAATGAATTCAGATTCCATTATCGATCTAGCGATGCACGTTTGTTTGGAGGATTTCCAAGATACAGTTACACCTCCAAGGGTAAACACATACCCACTCGTAAACTTAGAGTCTTTTGTATCGAATATCCAATTTGCATCGCAATGTCCTTCAAGAACAGATGGATATTTTAAGTAGTGTTGTCCATAGTTTTGAGTATATTTTAAATAACCCCAAACTCTCAATATTGCTTTCCAGTGATCTCTTCCTGGATTACTCGTAAATCGACTTAGCTTACTTATAGAATATGCTATGTCCGGTCGCGTACAGTTCATGGTATACATTAAACTGCCGATAATACGAGAATATTCTAGTTGAAATATGCTTTCACCATTATTTCATGCTAGATGTAAATTTACATCTAAATGTGTCTTTGTAGGACTAATATCATACTTCTTGAATTTTTCAAGTACTTTCTCTATGTAATGAGATTGAGATAATATAAGTCCATCCGATGTTCTAGAAATTTTAATTCCTAATATAACATCGGCGATTCCCAAATCTTTCATGTCAAATCTACTACTCAACATTTGTTTTGTAGTTTTGACAATTTCCAACCCATGATAAGCATATCATCAACATAGAGGCATACAATGACATATCCATTTTGAATGTATTTAAAGTAAACACATTTATCGCACTCATTAATTTTGAAACCATTTGATAACATTGCATTATCAAATTTTTCATGCCATTGTTTAGGTGCTTGTTTTAATCCATATAGTGATTTAACAAGCTTACATACTTTTCCTTCTTGTCCGGGAGCTTTGAAACCTTCAGGTTGCTCCATATAAATTTCCTCGTCTAGTTCACAATTTAAGAATGCAGTTTTTACATCCATTTGATGTATTTCAAGTCCATTAATAACAACTATTGCTATTAACATCCGAATGGACGTTATTCTTGTTACTGGTGAATATGTGTCGAAGTAATCCAATCCTTCCTTTTGCCTATATCCTTTAGCTACAAGTCTAGCTTTATATTTATCAATTGATCCATCGGCCTTCAACTTCTTTTTGAACATCAATTTATAACCTAACGGTTTTGAACCTGGTGGAATATCCACTAGTTCTCATGTATGATTTTGTAATATGGATTCAATTTCGCTATTAATTGCTTCTTTCCAATTAGAAGCATCGGGTAAGGATATGGCTTCTTTATACGATTGAGGTTCATTTTCTAGCAAATATGTTAGAAAATCCATATCGAAAGAAGTCGAAGTTTTTGCTCTTTTACTACGTCTTGGTTCATCCTCTATTGGTTCAATAGGTTGATGAGTACCACTTGTAGTAGCTTTATATATCCTTTTAGAAGGACCAGATTCTCGGGTCATGTTATACGGGAATTCATTTTCAAAAAATGAATCGTCCCTCAATTAAATAACCGTATTTACATGAATATTCGAAATCTCAGATTTACAAATTAGAAATCGATATGCACTGCTATTAGTAGCATAACCGATGAACACACAATCCACGATTTTTGGCCCTATTCTTACCTTTTTAGGTTTAGGAACCATCACTTTGGCTAAGCACCCCCACACTCGTAAATATTTATAGGAAGGTCTTCGACCTTTCCATAATTCATAAGGTGTCTTGTGAGTCTTCTTGTGAGGTACTTTATTGAGAATATAATTAGAAGAAAGTAAGGATTCCCTCCACAAGTTTTGTGGAGCTCCTGAACTTAATAACATTGAGTTCATCATCTCTTTCAAAGTACAGTTTTTACGTTCAGCAACACCATTCGATTGAGGAGAATAAGGAGCGGTTGTTTGATGAATAATCCCATTTTCAGAACAAAATTCCTCAAATGGATACTCATATTCACCTCTTCTATCACTCCTAATAGCCTTTGTCGTTTTTCTTAATTGATTATCAACTTCATTTTTGTATTGTTTAAATGCATTAATAGCCTCATCTTTACTATGTAACAAATATACATAGCAATATTTTGTGCAATCGTCAATAAAAGTAATAAAATACTTTTTCCCACCTCTAGTTTGAACAAATTTTAAATCACAAATATCAGTGTGAATTAAATCTAAAGGTTCAGTTATCCTTTCAATAGAATGGAAAGGTAATCTAGCTAATTTAGATTCCACACAAATTTCACATTTATGATTTTTATCAATATTAAAGTTTGGAAAAAATCCCTAGTTAATTAATCTACGCAATGTATCAAAAATTAACATGTCCTAATCTAGCATGCCAAATATTAGATGAATCAATCAAGTAAGAAGAACTAGCCATTTCATTCATTGAAACAGATTTTTTTGGGGTTACAGTAAGAACATTGATTTTAAAGAGCCCCTCATTTAGGTAGCCCTTTACTACATACATGTCATTCTTAGACAACACAAAATGATCAGATACAAACACAAGCTTGAAACCATTTTTAGTGAGGAGAGATCCAGAAATCAGATTGTTTCGGATATCAGGCACGTGAAGAACATTGTTGAGAGTAAGTTCCTTTCCAGAAGTCATTTTTAGAGCAACCTTTCCTTGTCCCACCACCTTAGAAGTGGAAGAATTTCCCATAAAGAGGTTCTCCTCATTTTCCAAAGGCTTATAGGTGGTGAACATTCATTTGTTTTCACAAATGTGTTATGTGGCTCCAGTGTCCGCCCACTATTCCTTGGTATTCCAACCAAGTTACATTCAGAGACCACGGCAGAAAGATTCATATCCTGCAAATCATTGGCGATATTCTCACCCTTAGTTACATTTTCTTGAGGATTATTTTGATTTTGCTTCTTAGGCTTAAGACACTCACTTGATCAGTGTCCAGGTTTACCACAGTTGTAGCATTTGCCTTTGAACTTCTTCTTGTTCTATTTGGAAGTGCCTTCCCCATCATACTTTCGTTTGTTCTTCTTAGGATCTTCAACAACATGGACCTTCGTTTTCATTGGATTCTTCCCACTTTTCTTTTTAGACTCACGGTTATCTTCTTCGATTCTCAGTCTGACCACCAACTCCTCTGCATTCATCTCCTTTCGCTTTTGCTTGAGATAGTTTTTGAATAAAGTCCAAGATGGTAGCAATTTTTCAACAATTGCAGTAACTTGAAAAGTTTCACTAAGTGACATTCCTTCAGCATGAATGTCGTGGAGGATCACTTGGAGTTCTTGCACTTGCGAGATCACAGATTTAGAATCAATCATTTTGAAGTCCAGAAAACGCCGATAATAAATTTCTTCATCCCAACATCTTCAGTTTTAAACTTCTTTTCCAAAGAATTCCATAATTCCTTGGATGTTTTGATCGTGCAGTAGACATGGTACAATGTCTTGTCTAAGTAGGCCATAATATAATTCCGGCAAAGGTAGTCCAAATGCTTCCAAGCATCGACAACAGCAACCTTTTCACAGTGATCTCCCTCTTGAATAGAGGGACAATCTTCATATACAAACCTACCCAGTTGGCAGGTAGTGAGATAGAAATACATTTGTCCTTGCCAACGTTTGGAGTCACCGCCATTGAACTTTTCCGGTTTCTCCTCATGTGGCATAGATACGAGTGCAGTCACATTTGTGTTGGTGACAGTCACATTAGCAGGAATAGTGTTCGTACTTTGCGATTCCATTTATGTTACAAAAATAGAATTTTTATCAATGATAAAATTCATATATAATGAATTAATCAAAATAGAATACAAAATTATGTGCACCAATTTCCTCTAAATATAATTCACAATAAATGAATTTCAAAAGAATTTCAAATAATATTCAGAATTAAACTATAATATAAACAAAAGTTTATACAAAATAAATTTTGTGTCACACTAAATTTTTAATAATAAAAAGAATTTCGTACAAAACAGAATTATAATTTAAAGATTAAAATTTATTACATAAACAGATTTTAACAAAAATTTACAAATAAAATTTATTTCCTAAAGCATAATATTCAAATAGTATAGAAATTAATTTTTGTACCAAAACTGTTTTATTAATTTCTGTAATAAAATAATAATTTAATTCAATTTTGCTGTCAAAACAGATTTATTTTCAACAAATAAATTTATGTAAAAATAAATTATGTACATTACAAAACAGTAGAACAAATTAAAATTATCTTAAGATTGTTATTTCTACTAGGTAAGTAACAAAAAGTACAGAATTATTACTGAAATAAATATTACAGAATTAAAACAAAATTACAGAAAATTAGAATTACTTACTTGGTACAAACACGAATGATATATTACAGAAGAATAAGAAATTGAATCCTAGCCCTGTGTGATACCACAGTTTCCTTAAGACAATTTTATTCCCTCCCAATTGATGTAGGTTAATGAATAAATGTCTCCCAAGATAGAACGGATTTCGAATTAAGTCATGTAGCATAACAATGAATTAATTCCATTGAACTCAAATCTATGTATTTACCCAACCAAACAGTATGACTAAAAGAATGCAGAAACCCAGAATTAATGAAAAACAGTATTTCTGGTTTGGAAGGAATTCGGAGAGGGAAAATTTTCATTAATTTAAAAACGGAGGGAGGCATTTGTATTTATAGCAAAGTAAGTCACTGTTGGCAATAACTGACAAAAACTGTTAAACGAAATTAACTGTTGACTATTGGCAATAACTGTCAACAGTTTACTAATTAATTTCGTAATTAATTAATAATTAAAGCCCAGAAAGTTAAATTAATTGGGCCAAAAAATGTAGGAGATTTTTATAACCCCAAGACCAAGCCCAAGCCCGAGATGGAACCGAATCGAGCCAAGCCGAGCCGAGCCGAGCCGGCCCGGCTGGACAGACGGACTCGCACGCGCACGCGCGTGTGGACCTTTGACCGAAAGTCAACCCGTGCATAGCTTAGTTCATCTCCCCTTCAAAGAGTTGGGATACCCTAAGGCATCCAAGCCTTAGTCCATCATTTGGGTTTTATTAACTCATCATTTTCCCACTACTCTTCCAATGTGGGACAAGAGTTAAACATACCCAATACATTAACTTTCATTGCTTTGTGATCCACTTTGGGAACATATTTATCATTCATAACTTAATAAAATTGGACATGTGAGTATACTAAGTTAGTCTCCTTGCGGAGGAGAACGCGTTCGTATATTGTCCCATAATAATCGTAGTGTGGGTCCCACCTTAATTTGAGCTCAAAGTTGCTCAAAATTCTATCCAGAAAATTCTGGACAACATTCTAAGTCCAATTTTCCAACAGATTTCTGGATGGTTTTCGTACTTTATTGTTTTATATCTGAAGCCCAGTATGTGTTATCCTATTCAGCCTTATACCAATCCAGAATTGCCGTGGACCAATCACACGTTGCCAAGTCCGACTCAATATCAGAAGATTTAGTGCAATGACAAAAATTAAGGTCTGCGTTGGTAATCTTATCTAGTTTTGGATGGGTTATGGAATCTCATGTCATGAATCTTGCTTTCTTATCCATTTGATTATATTTGAGTAATATTGCATTTAGAAATTTATTAAACAAGTATTTTCACTGTTGCATTCACATCTTAATAGTTGCACTTCATTAATTACTCTTTTGTATTACAATTAAAATATATAACACTTACTTCTAGGTCTTGAGTCTTTGCCATCTAAGAAAAATGAGTGATTTTGAAATATCCAGGTCTCCCACTTCTTAAACCTCATGATCTTTGTTTTGTAAAACATCTCTGAGGATGTAACATATCTTTGAGGGTCTTTAAATATATATTCTCATTGTGATATATCTACGATAAATTAGGCATAAAATATCTTGGCTAATTGAGAATTATCAACAAAATGTTCCAATTTAATTGAAACCAAATGTATCATTTTTTATATCTGAGATTTACTAGCACAACCCTTCTTCTCTTTTAGAGTTTGTGAAAGAACAATGTCCAACCCAAACCATGAAACAAGGGTCAACATCAATGATATGAAGACGACCAATAGAGTCATCTTCCAAATTTGAGAAACTCATTTGAACTCATCAAGGAGGGTGGGGATAGCAGGTATCGGTTTAAATTTAGGGATAGGGGAAGAGCTTATACTCATGAAGCTTTTTTAGATAAGGGAGAAGTTTACTGGCTAAGTTCATTTTTTGCGATGGCAGCTAAGAACCCAGACATATTTTTATAAAAAAAAGATGGACCAAATGTAGGGAAGTGGTCCAAAGAAAGAAAACCACCTCATTCAATATTGTTGTTAAAGAGGAGAGGTGTTGAGAGTAAGTTCAAGTGCCGGAGGTGGTTGTAGGCAGGAGATAGGGACATACCGAAGAAGCCTTTCTCAGATTGGACCAGATGGTGTTATGCATAAAAAATTTGAGTGATGATATCAAAAATGGTATCACCAAGTGAAGGTGCTTGTGTGAGCTCACAATCACACAACAATGGGGTATGAGATATAAATAAGTAGACAGAAAGAGATGAGGCAAAGTAGAAGATGATACCAAATATAAGTGGTTTAGTCTATGAATGACCTACATCCACTGTGTTCGCGTGTAAAATCGACTAAATCTGGGCTCTAATGGCTCTAGGATACAAGCACTCAAGGTTTCTCTCTCTAAGTTCTAAGTTTAACAGAGCTTTAATAAGGTTTACGGTTTGTGATCTTTTATAATGATGTAGAAGACAAATATTTATATTTCTAGGGTGGCGTCATACGCAACCCAGTCATGCATGAGGCATGGACAACACCAAGCATCCAATGACCTAGCGCCATCTGTCTTCTCTGTGCATATAAGTAATGATTAAGAGATATTCTCCACATGTGTGAATGATGTTATTGTAACGGTTTGGTCCACGTGGGGTTCGCAGCCCATACGTGCTCCATTCCACGCGCCCTGTAAGATGGAAAGAATCTCCAGCTAGGTTGAGGTGTCAACCTAGCCGAGTATGAGGCCAATCTTGTATCACTGGAGTGCGTGTTGTTAATTTTCTAATGTAGTCTTTGTTGACTTGCATCAAGCTGAGACGAGAGACCGAACAAGCTGACACAATCTCGGTTACTCTATATAGACGAGGCAAGGTGTTTGACCCACCCATGTAGTATACTGTCTCGGTCCAGTTCTGGACGAGGCTATGACAATTGTTGTAGGGTGGCTCAATGGAGCACACTCTGTGAAGTCGGCCTGAGCCGAGCCTGTTAAGAGTTGAGACGAGGTTTCGTATAAGCATATTAATCACCCCCTAGCCCATAATCTCTTGTGTAGAGAGGAGGTTGAGGGATAAATGTCTAAAGTCTGATGATGACGTGATGCCACTGAGGTGGGATTGGTAGAGTGACACTTGGCATCTAGACTGTGGCTCAGCGTGATACCCTAGAAACGGCTGCACTGTGAACTAATTGGGAATTGTGCCCTAATGATGGGGCTTTGGAATTCGTGCTTCATCAATAGGAGGTTTAAAAAATAATTCAAACCCCCTTTTGTGTTTCTTCTCCAACTACGTGTCATCTCTCTCTCTCTCTCTAAAACCCAAACTTTACATAAATTCTTCACTCTCTTCCACTAAAGTGTTCTTCGATCGTTCCCAGGATCTTTCAACAACAGAAGCCCCCGGATAATCCATTCTCTCTTCCTTTTTTCATCTTTTCCATTGATTTTGGATAGTTTTTTCTGCATTTCATTTTTTCAGTGACTGTTTAGACCTCCGGCAACCCCCACCAGTGGATTTTAGGGTTGTTTTAGCGTCGACCGTAGATATTTTAGTGATTAGAGATGGTTTTTAGGATTTCCCCCTCATTTTCATGTTATTTCAGCCACTAGGGAGTTCTCCATTTAAACTCCAGTAAAACTCTAGTCATCTTCACTAGCAGTACTCATAGAAGGTCCTTGATTGCTCTTGAGTTGAAGCATAAAAACGATTGGTCTTCCCTGTTTGATCTCTTGGTCAATTAGTCAAAGTAGTTTAATTTGTTTGCCCCTTTAGATACTATTCCAAGTTGCGGGTCATCCTTCTGAATGTTAAGGAATTTGTATGAGCTAGCCGACCAATTCCCACAACTTAGGGATAGGATCTTTAAAGAGATCTGCTAATACGAGACCAAAGATGAGGCCAGGCGCCAGGCCGAGACCTTTACTTTACATCTAATATTTACACCTCCTTTGGCTGTTATCCATCCTCCGGTAATTGAGAGACGAGATGATCCTTTGCCATCTCATCACCTTACACCTGCAGGACGAGACGACCCTTCTGTCATTTATCCTCTGATTGTCGTTATAAGTGATTCCAGCATGAGTGACGGTTCGTATGCATACGATGATGTTATAGACATCTCGTCTTCGGAAGGATGTAGTCCTTCATCATCTAGGGTTTCGGCCCCTATTGATTCTTAGGAAGGTGCTATGAGCATACATGTCTCTTGTACAACCGAGGTTAGGGCCACCGTATCTAATGAGGTTCAGATAACCCGAATATAATTATGATAAATTATATTTAAATCATGCTTATCTTATGTGATGTGAATAATGTGTTATTAATACATCTAATGTTAAGTGATTTATGTTTAGTCTAATCCTACTTTCATAAATCGTGAAATATCGAGTTATGTATAAACACAAAATTTTGTTAATTTTGGTAGAAATGTCCCTGTTTAAGACTAATTTTAACCTTTATAACAGAACATTTGAGTTAAGGTAAAAACTAGATAGTTGTAAACAAGTGAGTTTGGGTTGTAACACAATAAACGGTGCATAAAGAGGATGTCCGAGTAAGAAGTTAGGTCGAATTTACGAACAAGGGGCAAATATGGCCATTCCCTTTAAGTGGTAAATTATCTTTTAGTAAACCAAATGTTTTAATTTGACTGGTTGGCATGGAAGGAATCCTTGGACAACCTAAAACCCTTCTTATAGTATATTTCTTCAACGAATTAAGGCCTAGGTTCAGTTTGAGGTATTTTTAGCTTGAGGAAGAGGAAGTAGAAGTTAAGGAAGGAAGGGTCACAAGGAAAAGCTAGGAAAAGAATTCCAATAAAATTCTTAAGGTGTTTCCAAGGTAAAATTATGTGTTAATATTGTTTTAATCTTATATTATACTTATTTCAAAGTATATAAATCGTGAATTATTGATTAAAATTCCATTATCCTTTGTGATAATATGTATTGGTTCATATGTGAGATAAGTAGTGTTTATATGCCATATTGATTTGTATTAAAACCCCTTGTATTCAAACTTGTATATATTTTTGTGTGCTTATTGTAATTTAGAAATTACAATTTTATATGAAAGTATACGCATATATTCATGTCATATCCGAAAATTAGAATTTATCTCCTTGTGGTTAGGCCTTAATGATGATTTCAAGTTGGTACATAGTTGTTGTTTGTATATTTCATTTTGGTATGCCCTGAGTTTGGTAAAGCTTTTGACATAGAAAATGAAGTCAAACAATTATGAAACTTTAATTCAGTAATATTAGGTATGTGTACAGAAAATGGGTTGAAAATCACGTAAATTTATGCTGGAGAAAAATTATGAAAATTCTTGGAAGTTGAGGGAACAATAGAAGAGCTTGTAGGGAAGATTTCTTGTGTTGTAAAGAAATGGTCATAACTTGCTCTAGGAAGTTTGAAAAATTACACCGTCACTTGTAATGGAAATTATATTTATATATGTTTTCATATTGATAAGTTTGGACACATGTATTTGTACAATTTGGAAATATAGGATGGTTAACTATGTAAGACAATAATTTGAGGTCGTACCAGATACCCCCATGAAAGAATGTTTTTATCTCCTCCTTGCAAAGGGTATTTAGAGTACACGTTTCATGTGTATATAAATTGATAAGTACAATTTCATGTTTACTTGTCTTTAGTTATAAATTCTTTATGAGGTATTTCCTACGGTCGAATGTTCATAACTTTATGTACACCCTTGTTTTGTCTTTACTCATGTTTCATGGAATGTGACTTATGTGGAATTATATTGTCATTTAAAGTTATATAAATATGTTAGGATAATACTTATGATTGGAATTCAATAATGATTAAGGTGGATTGACAGGTGTAGGGTCTAATCCATCCAGTTCAGCTCCACCTGAAGGAAATATAAATACATAGTTGACAACCCAAGGTGAGTGTACTCGATGGAAAGAGATATATGCATTGTGTAATTGATATGATCAGAATATAATGAATATGAAAATTTTCATTTGGGTTTATCGAAATGGGAGGTTACTCCCCGACCCGGAATGGGTGATATTTTTCTATTAATGACAAGGGGTTACTCTCCTCGACTAGGAATGGGGGAGAATTGTCTATTACAGACAAGATACATGAATCATGATTCAAAAAGTTAGGCCATTCAGTATGAATGAGACAGATAAGTTAATACATAATTACATGGACATGATTTATTGCATTTAAATTCATGCAGTAGTATAGTATTGATGCATTCACTAGGCTATTTTGCTCACGGTTCTTATGTTCACATTTTTTTGGTAACGCGATGTCACTGCCAAATCTAGGAGGTCGGGCTGGGTTAGCCAGGAATGGAGGAAACAATGATTTTGTGTAAATGTAAAAGATGTAATTAAGTTAACTTATCCTTCAAGAAGTTTGTAAATGCATAACTAATTAATGTTGAAAAAAATGTTAGTTGTATGGAGTTACATTGATGACTTTGAAATCAAAACATGTGTATATGGTTTAGTTAAATTAATTATAGTTTGACTCACCTTGACTTTCAAACTAAATTATAAGTAACTGGGTTAGGGTGTGTCAGCTTTTGGTATCAGAGCCTAGGTTTAGATGTTCTGGAGTTAGAAGAGTCTAGATTTGGCAGTGAATGTAAGAAATGTGTTTTGTTTGGTATTAACAATTATGTTGGGAAATATATATATATATATATATATATATATATATATATATATATATATATATATATATATGTGTGTGTGTGTGTGTGTGTGTGTGTGTGTGTGTGTGTGTGTGTGTGTGTGTGTGTGTGTGTGTGTGTGTGTTGTTATATCTTTGATTCATTTCAGATATAAAAGAATGGAACAAGGGAATTTAAATGTGAGAATAGAAGATGAGGCTTCAAATATTCCAGCAGAAGCAGAGGTTGAGGGACCTGTTCAAATAAATATGGAACCTGAGGCAGAACAACTGACGGATATGCAAAAAATGGCACGTGCTATGACTTTGATGGCAGAGCAGCAAGCTAGGTTTATGGCTCATATGGAAGAAAATCAAGCCAGGTAACTAGAGGCAAAAGAATTGGCTAGGGCTGAGGAGGTGATACACCGGGAAGAAAGGAGTACTTCGCATGAGAAATTTATTAAAATGGATCCACCCTCATTTGAAGGAGCAGTTGATCCAGCAGAGCCAGAAGTATGGGTTAGAGAGATTGAACTTATTTTTGGGGTAATGAGAATGCCTGAAAATCAACGAGTGACCTTGGCGACGTATATGCTGAAAGGAGAAGCTAAGTATTGGTGGGATTCCACAAAACATTTGTTGATTACTCCAGGAGGTGGGAATGTGATCAAATGGGATGCTTTTGTCAAAACTTTGTATGATAAGTATTTTCCTCCAATGTATCGAAAACAAAAGGAGAAGGAATATTTCATGTTGAATCAGGGAAGCATGACAGTTAGAGAATACGAAGCTAATATTACAGCCTTATCTTGGTTTTCTTCGAGGTTTATACAGAATGAGAAAGATATGTACAGCCAATTTCTCGATGGACTAGAGTTAGTTATTAAATCAAGGTTGTTGTCTTTACATACTGTTAATTATTCAGCCTTGGTAAATAAAGCAATGCTAGTAGAAAAGGATGTGAATAAAGCAAGAGCAAAACGAGAACGAAGCGTAAAGAGAAGTAGATTCGATCCAAACTATCAAAAGGGTAGAGATTCTGAATATTCAAGTTTTGGAGGGCATAAATTCTAACATGGTAGAGGTGGAAGTAGTTTGCAAAGGGGTGAAGCTAGTGGTGGAAGAGATTCAGGAGTTTCAGCATAAGGAGATCCGAATGTTTATTTCTATTGTGGGACATCGGGGAATATAAAGAGAAATTTCCCAAAGTTACTGAATATAGAATGTTTTAACTATTATCAGAAGGGCCATCTAAGAAAGAATTATCCTATATTATCAAGATTGGTTTCAGTTAGTAGTGTGGGGCCTCATAAAGGATCCTCTTCAGGTAGTGCAACCAGGGGAAGAAGTACAGAACAAGCAACTGGATCGAGGGAAGGAGGAAGAGTGTTTGCGATGACGCTCCAAGATGCCCATGCTACACCGGAAGTGGTTACAGGTAAACTTTCTATTGCAAACAAAGATTTATATGCAATTATTGATCCTGGATCTACACATTCATTCGTAGCATTACCTATTATTTCATATTTGGGTAGACCATGTTCATTTCTCAATTGTGCCTAATATATTTCAACCCCAATGGAAACTGTAATTTTGGTGGAGCATGTTTATAAAGATTGTGACTTATGGATGGGGGAACGAGATTTATATTGTTATTTGATACCGTTGCCCATTCGGGATTTTGATATTATATTGGGGATGGAATGGTTATCGCCATATCATGCTTCCATTGATTATTTTCGAAAAAAAGTTACATTTCCTCTTCCTGGTGAACCCGAGTTCCAGTTTATAAGAGAAAGGAATGTTGTCCCTAATTGTCCTATCTCAGCAATTAAGAGCAGAAAGTTATTGAGTAAAGATTGTACAGGGTATTCAGCTTATGTGGTTGATGTTAGTAAGGAAGCACTTAAAGTTGAAGATATACTAGTAGTTAGAGAATTTTCTTATGTCTTCCCAGAGGAATTGCTAGGATTGCCACCCGATAGGGAAGTAGAGTTTTCCATTGAATTAATTCCAGGTACTGGTACAATTTCCCTTGATCCATATAGAATGGCACCAACAGAGTTGAAAGAATTGAAAGTGCAATTACAAGATTTGATAAGAAGAGGTTTCATTCGGCCTAGTGTTTCTACATGGGGTGCCCCGGTGTTATTTATGAAAAAGAAAGATGGGACAATGCGATTATGTATTATTTATTGGCAATTGAATAAGGTGACCATTAGAAACAAGTACCCTCTACCTCGTATCAATGATTTGTTTGACAAATTACAGGGGGGCACAGTATTTTCGAAGATTGATTTGAGATCGTGTTACCACCAATTGAAAGTAAAGGATAGTGATATTTCCAAAACAGCTTTTCGGACACGATATGGGCACTATGAGTTTTTGGTGATGCCATTTGGATTGACTAATGCTCCAATAGTTTTTATGGACTTGATGAACCGGGTATTCCACCCTTTCATTGATTCATTTGTGATTGTATTCATAGACGATGTGTTTATTTACTCACATAGCATGGAGGAACACGAGAAACATTTGAGACTTGTATTGAAGATCGTGAGAGAGAAGAAATTATTTGCTAAATTCAGCAAGTGTGAGTTTTTATTGACTGAAATTGTGTTTTTAGGGCACGTTGTCTCGAGAAATGGGATATATGTTAATCCAAAGAAGGCAGAAGCAATCGTTGAATGGGAGAGTCCTAAAAATGTGACAGAAATTAAGAGTTTCCTAGGATTGGCAGGTTACTATCGTAGATTCATTAAGGGGTTTTCAGCAATAGCATTACCATTGACAAAGTTAACTCGTAAAGAAGTGAAGTTTGTATGGGATGAAGAATGATAAAGGATTTTTAAATAATTAAAGAATCGATTGGTTTCAGCCCCTATACTTACTATTCCATGTGGGAATGAGTCTTTTGTGATCCATACAGACGCTTCATTTCAGGGGTTAGGATGTGTTCTTATGCAGAATTGGAAGGTAATAGCATATGCTTCCAAACTATTAAAGATGCAAGAACAAAACTACCCTACACATAATTTGGATCTAGCAACCATTGTTTTGTCTTTAAAGTTGTGGAGACATTACTTGTATGGAGAAACTCGTGAGATATTTACGGATCATCAAAGTTTGAAATACTTATTTACACAAAGAAAACTGAATTTGAGACAGAGGCGTTGGATAGAGATGATTAAAGACTATGACTATACCATCTATCATCATCCTGGGAAGGCCAATGTGGTAGCAGATGCTTTGAGTAAAAAATCATCAGGGATTCTTGGTTTCATACAGTGTGCACGTATTGGAAATATTCGTGACTTGGCATCAATGGGGATTGAATTAAAGTTTTCAAAAAGGCGAGGATTATTAGCACATGTCACAGTGAGACCTTTATTGGCCGAATGCATATGAAATTTGAAGATCAACGATCCATTCCTTGAGAAGAAGAAACAAGAAGTTCAGGATGGTAAAGAGAGTGACTTTGAGATTAAGAATGATGAATCGTTGTGTTATAAAAATAGAATTTTTGTACCGAATGATCCATCAGTAAAGAAGAATATATTAGAAGAGGCACATAGTTCTATTTATTCTATGCATCCAGGAGGTACCAAAATGTACAGAGATTTGAAAGAGTGGTGGAACAATATGAAACGTGAGATTGCAAAATTTGTAGCAAAATGTTTAGTATGTCAGCAAGTGAAAGCGGAGCATCAGAAGCCGACAGATTATTACAATCATTGCCTATTCCAGAATGGAAGTGGGAGCATATAACGATGGATTTTGTTACAGGATTACCACGGTCACCAAAGGGGCATGATTCTATTTGGGTGATTGTAGACGGATTGACAAAATTGACCCATTTTCTTCTAGTCAGGATCACCTACACTGTTGATAAGTATGCACGTATATACGTTGATGAGATTATCCGTTTACATGGGGCACCAGTGTCAATTATATCAGATAGAGATCCTATGTTCACTTCCAAGTTTTGGCCTCGTCTACAGAATTCCATGGTCACAAGTTTGAAGTTCAACACTGTATTTCATTCACAAATCGATGGGCAATCCAAAAGGACGATTCAAATATTAGAAGACATGTTACGAGCTTGTGTATTTGACTTCAAAGGTAGTTGGGATGATCATTTTCCATTGATGTAATTCTCGTATAATAATAGTTATCAGTCCACCATTGGTATGGCTCCGTATGAAGCTTTATATGGGAGGAGATGTAGAACGCCTTTATGTTGGGATGAAGTAGGTGAAAAGAAAATTTTGGGTCTTGAATTAATAGATATGACAACATAAAAGATTAAAATGATTCAGGAATGGGAAAAGATAGCGCAAAGCAGGTAGAAATTTTATGCAGATAAAAGGAAGTATCCATTGGAATTTCAGAAGGGAGATTTTGTATTCCTGCGTATTTCACCATGGAAAGGCGTTATCAGATTTAGGGAAAAGGGGAAACTAAGTCCAAGATACATTAGACCATATGAAGTGCTGGAAGGAATTGGGACCCTAGAATATAGATTAGCATTAAATCCAAATTTATCCCGTTTACATGATGTGTTTCACGTATCGATGCTTCGTAAGTTTTTGGTGGATCCATCTCATCTGTTGAAAACTCAACCAATTGAATTGAAGGAAGACTTGTCGTATGTCGAGAAACCAGTGGAAATTATTGATCGTAAGGAGCAAGTGTTGAGGAATAAAGTTATCCCCTTAGTTACAGTTATGTGGATGAGACATGGAGTTAAAGAAGAAACTTGGGAAACGGAGGTTGGTATGAAGAAATAATAACCCCATTTGTTTGGTAATTGACCTTTATATAAAATTTCGAGGACGAAAATTTCTAAGGGGGGAGGTTGTGACGACCCGGATATAATTATGATAAATTATATTTAAATCACGATTATCTTATATGATATGAATAACGTGTTATTAGTATATCTAATGTTAAGTGATTTATGTTTATTCTAATCCTACTTTCATAAATTGTGAAATGTCGAGTTATGTATAAACACAAAATTTATTAATTTCGATAGAAATGTCCCTGTTTAAGACTTGTTTTGACCATTATAGCATAATAATTGACTTGAGGTAAAAACTAGATAGTTGTAAAAATGTGAGTTAGGGTTGTAACACAACAAACGGTTCACAAAAAGGATGTCTGAGTAAGAAGTTAGGCCAAATTTACGAACAAGGGGCAAATCTATCTATTCCCTTTAAGTGGAAAATTGTCTTTTAGTAAAACAAATATTTTAATTTGATTGGTTGGCATGGGAGGCATCATTGGACGACATAAAACTCTTCTTATAAGATATTTATTTAGTAAATTAATCCCTAGGTTCAGTTTGAGGTGTTTTCAGCTTGAGGAAGAGGAAGTAGGAGTTAAGGAAGGAAGGGTTACAAGGAAAAGCTAGGAAAAGAATTCCAAGAAAATTCTTAAGGTGTTTCCAAGGTAAAATTATGTGTTAATATTGTTTTGATCTTGTATTATACTTATTTAAAAGTATATAAATTTCAAACTATTGATTAAAATTCCATTATCCTTTGTGATAATATGTATTGGTTCATATGTGAGATAAGTAGTGTTTATAGGCCATATTGCTTTGTATTGAAATTCTTTCTATTCAAATTTGTATATCTTTTTGTGGGCTTACTGGAATTGATAAATTAAAATTGAATATAAAAGTAGACTCATATATTCATATCATATCCAAAAAATAGAATTTATCTCCTTGTGGTTAGGCCTTAATGATGATTTCAAGTTGGTACATAGTTACTATTTGTATATTTCATTTCGGTATGCCCTGAGTTTGGTCAAGCTTTTGTCATAGCAAATGAAGTCAAAAAATTATGAAACTTCAATTCAGTACTATTAAGTAAGTGTACGGAAAATGGCATGAAAATCATGGAAATTTATGTCGGAGAAAAATTATGAAAATTCTTGGAAGTTGAAGGAACAATAGAGGAGCTTGTAGGGTAGATTTCTTGTGTTGTAAAGAAATGGTCATAACTTGATCTATGAAGATTGAAAAATTACACCGTCACTTGTAATGGAAATTATATTTATATATGTTTTCATATTGTTAATTTTTGGACACCTTTATTTTTACAATTTAGGAATATAGGATGGCTAAGTATGTAAGACAATAATTTAAGGCCATACCGGATACCCCATGAAAGAATGTTTTTATCTCCTCCTTCCAAAGGGTATTTAGAGTACACGTTTCATGTGTATATACACTGAGAAGTATACTTTCATGTTTACTTGAATTTGGTTATAAATTCCTTATGAGGTATTTCCTACAGTTGAATGTTCATAACTTTATCAACATGTATACCATTGTTTTGTCTTTACTCCTGTTTCATGGAATGTGACTTAAGTGGAATTATATTGTTGTTGTATTGTCATTTAAAGTGATATAAATTTGTTAGGATAATACTTATGATTGTAATTCAATACTGATTAAGTTGGATTGACAAGTTTAAGGTCTAATCCATCCAGTTCAGCTCCACCCGAAGGAAATATAAATACATAGTTAATAACCCAAGGTGATTGTACTCACTGGAAAGAGATATTTGTATCATGTTATTGATATGATAAGAATATAATGAATATGGAATTTTTCATTTCGGCTTACCGAAATGGGGGAGATTTTTCTATTAATGACAAGGGGTTACTCCTCGACCAGGAATGTGGGAGAATTGTCTATTACATACAAGATACGTGAATCATAATTCGGAAAGTTAGGTCATTCATTATGAATGATCCGGATAAGTTAATACATAATTATATGGACATGATTTATTTCATTTAAATTCATGCAGTAGTATAGTAGTTATGCATTCACTGGGCTATTTTGCTCACGGTTCCTATCTTCACATTTTTTCACGTAACACGATGTCACTGCCAAATCTAGGAGGTCGAGTTGGGTTAGCTAGGAATGGGGGAAAAATTATTTTGTGTAAATGTAAATGATGTAATTAAGTTAACTTATCCTTCAAGAAGTTTGTAAATGCATAACTACTTAATGTTGAAAAACATTTTTAGTTGTCTGGAGTTACGTTGATGTATTTGAAATTAAAACACGTGTTTATGGTTTGGTTAAATTAATTATGGTTTGACTTACCTTGACTTTAAAACTAAATTATAAGTAACTGGGTTGGGGTGTGTCAGAGGATGACTTATCTTCTGATGAGTCAGCCTTATCGGGGCTGAGAGTTACCATTGCTCAACCCCCAATCCAAGCAGCTATCCTTATTACTGCTATGACAGATGGTGAATTTGAATAGAGATTCCCAACTGGAGCACCATCCCCTGATGTTGTAGACTCTGGAGACGATGTCAAAGAGACACTAAACACTTATTTTGCCCAAAGATTTAAGAGTACTATAACTGAGGCCGACCTCTTATACTGGAGGCACTTGTATGGCATAAGTTCTGGGATCACAATGAGGGTCCTGGACTAATCTGAGAGAGCCTATGATGGTCGTCCTGGAGAGGTCGCGGTATACGAACATATATTTAACCTCGACTTTTGCCTCCCCGTACATCCTATAGTGCAAGTTGTTCTTGCCAACTTTGGTTTAGCTCCAGCCCAACTTTCCCCTAATGCCTATTGAACCCTTCTCAGCTCCATAGTGATGTGGAAGTTTTATCACAGAACCGACCTTCCAGTCAGTGTATTCTCATCCTGCTATAATGTTTCCTTTACCAAGTCCCAACCATGTTATTATCACTTCGTGGCCAGGAAGCCGACCAAGAAGGTGATTTTTATCAATCAAATGTCTAACCACCACTGGAAGATGAGATATTTCTTTGTGGAATCCCTTCTAACCACGTCTCGTCTTCCTCCGAGAAGAGGGTATCCCGGTAATGGGTCAAAGTGTCAATGTCTTCCAAACATGATCCCGATCTAAGTTTAAACTACCAGGCGACCTTAAGGGTTCAAGGTGAGGGAGGTGGTCTCGCCAAATATGAAGATCTCTTGACCCCTTATAACTTAGTCAAGGATGATCTTCAAGTTGACCCTCTTACTTAAATTTATAAGTTTACCATTTTCTTTTAATTATAGTATTGGCTTGAATATTTCTGATACTAAACTTTTTCCCTTTGCAGGATCTCTATGTCCTTTGGATTTCTGTTCTCGTGGCGATGAGGTATCCTCTACAGATTCACTTCTCTGCAATGCTTCAGTGTCGTTTTTACCCTTCCAAGGTATTTTTCTATTCTGTTGTCCTTGGCCTCATATACTCCAAAAATTTAATTGACAACTAACCTGGAGTCGCTATAGACCAGAAGTTGGCCGATGTTCAGTGCCCCGATAATGGAGATACCAGCTACTATGGCCTCATATTCTGACATATTCTTTGAGGCTTCAAAGTTGAATCTGAGGGCATACTCAATATCGATCCCATCTGGGGCGACACAATCAAACTCGCTCCGCTTTCGTCCTCACACGAAGAGCCATCAACAAACAAGTTGCGTACAACACCATCTTTTGAAAAATTACCCTCTTCTAGGTTCCCATTCTTGAAGAGTTATACCTCTTCCTCATTCTTAGACACCTACCTCTTTATAAACTTTGCTCGACCTCAACCGGGGGAAGACATTTTCTTCGTACTGGTTCATAAGCTGGAATCTCTGTTTCTTCTGTATCGGCCTCATCCCATGTGAACTAGGCTACAAAATCAACTAGATCTTATCCCTTGGTGGTCTCTATTAGATGATAGATGATATCAAACTCCCCTAACTCAATTGCCCAAATCATCAACCTACTCGATTTCTCAGGTTTATGGATGACCTGTCTGAGGGGAGAGTCAGTGAGGACGACCATGGTATATTCCTGGAAGTACGACTTCATATTTCTTGAGGCATGGATTACAGAATAGGGTAACTTATCCATTTTGTGAAATCTCTGCTCGACTCTCTGCTCGGTCCCCTGGAGGGCCTTAATATTAAAATACACTGGCTTATGTACTCCTTCCTCGTATCTGACAATGGCAGCACTAATAGCTGACTCCAACACCCCTAGATACATATACAATTTTTCTCCCTAAATCGATCTTGACAATAGAAATTGGGAGTCAATGTACGTATTCATTTCTTGAAAGTCCTTATCCCACTCCTCATTCGACTCATTAATTTATGGCCTGTTGTGTTATAAATCATCTGGTCGATCCTCGGCAGTGAAAAGCTATCCTTGGGGCAGGCTTTATTCAATTCCATAAAATCAACACACATCCTCCACTTGTCATTGGCCTTAGGGATAATAATGGCATTCGCCAACCATTCAGGGTAAATGACCTCCCTAATAAAGTTAGCCTTTTTTAACTTTTTCACCTCTTCTCGGATGACATCATACTTTTCCCGGGAGTTTAATCTCCTTCTCTGTCTTATCGGCCTTACATCTTTAGCCACATTAAGATTATGGCAAAGGACCTTCGAATCAATGTATGGAATATCCTGATGTCTCCAAGACATGATAATTTGCCTCTTCTTCAATAGTCTGATCATCTTCTCTTTAATTTTCCTTCTTCACGTCTTTTCACCAATTTGGATGGGTTTTTTTGGCTCGTCCTCATTGAGTAAATTGGATTTTACCTTCTCAGTGACCTCACCCTTCTTTAATTTAGTTTTGTCTCTGGGATCTAGGGTATCAATGTTGTACGTTGTAGTATCCCTTTTGTATGCCTACCTCTCCTCAACCGAGTAGAAGTTGCATTCGCGTGCCTCAACTTTATCTCCCTGCACTTCCCTTACTCCATATAGAGTCGGGAATTTAATTATTTGGTGAATGATTGAGGGCACGACCTCAAAATCCTTGAGTTCTACCCTTCTGAGAATTGTATTGCAGGCCGAGTAGACATTTTCATCCGCGAGGAAGAAATTAATCTTCTTCGTGAGGCATTTCGTCCAGTAGTTTTCCTTTCTTACTTCCATTTTATAGATCCCCAAAGGGTATACTTTCTTTCCACTGAACCTGATGAGGGGTTGATGATATAGGACCAACCTCTTTTTGCTCAGACCCAAGCCTTTATAACAGTCCCAAAACATTACATCAGCTAAGCTTCCTCCATTGACGAGTATTCGAGGAACCTCATAACCATGCACCAGAGTGGTGATAACCAAAGGGTCATCATGCGGAGCTAAAATCCCTTTAAATTCCAACCTAGAGAAACTAATAATTAAAGTATTCATATTAACCTTAGTTCTTTTTACCTTATTAGGCTCAATAGTCGCCGAGTGAACTTCCTTAGGTTTTAGGGGAAGAGCTTTTATCTTTGTTACGTGAGCCTTTCTGTCAGTGATCTCTTTTCATCCTCCACTGAGTCCTCCATAAATCATCTTGACTCCGAGAAAGATCACGTTCATTCGATATTTGGGTCAGTGATCAGAGGTGGTAAGTTAGGGTCGGCTTCATCATCGTCATCTGAGGCATCATCGTCAAGGTTGATTGGAGCATCAGGCTTACACTTGTCATTCCTCCTCTTTCGAATGTCATCTTGGCCACCCCTTGTACTGTTCCTGTCAATATAGTTTCTTATCTTGCCATCTTTCAGCATTTTCTCAATTTTATCCTTGAGAGCAAAATATTTATTGGTCAGGTGCCCATGGTCTTGGTGGAACTCACACCATAGATTCGTATTCATCTTATAAGGAGGAGACTTTAATCTCTCAGTCCACCTCAGGGACCAATCATTCTTTATTTATTCAGGATGTGCTCACAGCTGACCGTCAGAGGAGTATAATCAGTGAAATTATCGTCCGCTGACCTCTTCTTTCAATCCTTGTTCTTTTTCTAGAACTTACCACCACTCCTACTTTCTCCTTTCTCATCTCCACCTTTTATAGCCATTTCTGACTGTAGCCAGGAGTTCGACCATGGATTTAGGAAGATCCTCATCTAGATTCCAGAGGAGTTTTCCTTTCTGCAACCCTCCCATTAGGGATGTCACAGCGATTCTCTCCTCATAATCTTCAACATTTAATTTTTCTTTGATGAATCTTGATATATATTCCCTTAGACTTTCATTATTTCCCTGCTTCACATACAACAAGTGGGTCTTCTTCTTCTGGGCTCTCACCCTGAAGCAAAATTTGTGTATAAACCTTTCTGAAGTTGTTTAAAATTTTCAATTAAGTTTTTAGGGAGAGAAGTAAACCATATGTGAGCAGCTCCAGTGAGTATGCTATATAAGGCCCGGTATCTCATCACATATGAGATTGAGTAAATATATGCCGATGATTGGTACATCTCCATATAGTGGACTGGGTTAGTACTCGCATGGTATGTGGGAGTGAACACTAGTGGCTTGAACTTAATAGGGGTTGGTTAACTCACGATCTTTTCCACAAAGGGGGAGCCTTCATTGTATCCCCTCTGTAAAGGGTCTCGGCTCTTCAAAATATCCCCAATCTTATCCACCATCCTTTGAATATAATCATTCTAGGGCATCTTGACCGTAGATACAACCTCGACTAGAGGCACATTATCTCCAGTCCTTATCTACCATCTGGGAGAACCGAGGGTTCTCTGGTAACTGTTCTCTATCGACTACTCACCTCTTTCTACTCCTCATCTTGGACACGAGGAGGTCAGCGGTCATCACATCTTTCATTCCTTTTGTAACCAGGTATACTTTTGGATCTGGAGAGGCAATTTCTTAGGTCGTTGGTTAATGGGACAAGCCTATCAAGGTTGACCCCCTACTTAGTATGTCTAAAGCTGAAGCCCTTGGCCTACACTCTCGTCTCGGCCTACCGTTACACCCTTGGCTGGACTGAATAGACCGCACAGTGCCTCTAGAATTTTGATAAGGCTCCCAATAGCTCATGTCATCCTCTTCATCATACTGTTCATCCTCATCATTTGGTCATTCTTGACCCAACCTCCCTAGGCGTAAAAGCTTAGAGTCGGCCACGTACATACGCCTTTACTAAGGAGGAAGATCCTTGTGCGTGGCCTGGGGTGGTCCCCTGACCGTTGGATTTGGGACACCCTATCTGGCGGTCGGAGTTATCATCTCCTCTCTATAACCAGCAGGTCTAGCCACCATGCTTTGGCTGAAAGAAGCAAGAGTTACTTGCATCTGTCACTGGTTGTCTACTAAGGAGTGCAAGGCCACCACCATTTCTACCTAAGGAGGGGATTCATTAGTACTGGGACCACCTATAGTAGGTGGATTTGTTTCCATTGAAGGGTTTCGATGATCAAAGAAAACAAAAGATGTATTGGAAGTGAGATGGATGAGTTGAAAGTGAGATTAAACTCAGACTAGAGCTCTTTCAATTGTGGTTCAAGCTCAACTAAGGATGAGATTGGATCCCAACCATAGAATCCGATGGAGTAGCTATAAATGAATGGAGGAAGATGGCTATCTTGTTCCCATAGACAGTGCCAGATTGATGATACCAGAAATGGTATCACCAAGCCAAGGTGTGTGTGAGCTCAAAACCATATAACAAAGGGGTATGAGATATAAATAAGTAGACAGAAAGAGATGAGGAAAATTAGAAGATGATACCAAATATAAGTGGCTCAGCCTATGAATGGCCTACGTTCACAGTGTAAGTGTGTGAAATCCACTAAATTTGGGCTCTAATAACCCTGGGATACAAGCACTCAAGGTTTCTCTCTCTAAACTATAAGTTTAGCAGAGCTTTAGTAGGGTTTACAGTTTGTGATCCCTTATAACGATATAGAAGACAAATATTTATATAGCTGGGGTGGTGTCAAACACACCCATCCATGCGTGAGGCATGCACAACACCACGCATCCAATGACCTAGTGTCATATGTATTCAATGTATATAAGTAATGATTAAGAGATATTCTCCACATGTGTGAATGATGTTGTTGTAATGGTTTGGTCCACGTGGGGTTCGCAGCCAATGCATGCTCCATTCCACGTGCCTTGTAAGATGGCAAGTGTATCCAATTGGGTTGAGGTGTCAACCTATCCGAGTATGAGGATAGTGTTATATCGCTATAGTGCATGTTATTAATTGCCAAGTGTATTCTGGACTGAGTTGCATCAGGCCGAGACGAGAGATGGAACAAGCTGGCATAATCTCGGCTGTCCGATATAGACGAGGCAAGCGTGAGGCCCACCAATGTAGTATATGGTATCGGCCCAGTTCTGGACGAGGCTAAGACAATTGTTGTAGGGTGGCTCAATGGAGCACACTCTGTGAAGTCATCTTGAGCCAAGCCTGTCAAGAGCTGAAATAATCGTATGGGCATATTAGGCAGGCTTGTAATATGGTATGCCCGGAGATAATAGTAGGCAAGGAAGGTAGACCTGAGAAGTTGAATGATAACCGATCCTATATTCAATTTGCAATAGTTGAACCTTGACCATCTACTAAGATATATGTCGCAACCTGATTTCTCGTGCGTGAATTTTTTTTTCAAATAATATTAAATTATAATTGACCCGTGCCTATTACTTTAATTGAGAATTTATAAAAGTTATAATGTCTTATTTTCTAGTTTAAAAGGATTATTCTTCAATGATTTCTCTGCATATCTCAAAATGCTGCAATATAATTCTCGAAGTATTTGTCATTTATTATTGCTACATATGCAAAGTAACTAGAAGGAAACGAATTAGAGAAATTGTTGAACAGGCTCTACTAGTTCTATAACAAGTATAAATATAACAAGAGTGTGGAATGTATATGAAATTTAGTGTTTATCAAATGAACTGGAAGCAAAAAAAACTCATAATAATCCTTAAATAAAATCAAGGAGTCTAAACTAATAATCCCATACTTGCAGCTCATTAAGGGTCATATAACAAAAAGTTATTATTGTAGTAAATGTAATGGAACGATGGTTACTGGTAATAACCTTAAGGATCATATAATAAAGTCAAGGACCTTTGAAATAATAATCCCATACTTACCAGTTCACTAAGGGGTATAGAAATAATTAAGCCATCAGTAAAACTAAAGTAATAATAATAATCAATCCAAAACCTTTGGGAAAAAGTAACCGGATAGGCACACTAGAAAAGTGTCACTCTTATATATGTAGCAATAAATCCAGGCTCTCAATCATTTTTAGACCATTAGGCCAACCAGAAAGTTCCGTGGGATAACACGTCAATCTACTCCATAATTCACACCGATGCTTATAATATAAATAATGGCACACAAGTGCTCATAAAGTAATTAATGCCACAAAAAATTCTCATAAGGTAAATAATGGCACTTCATAAAGTAATTAATGCCACAAAAATTTCTCATAAGGTAAATAACGGCACAAAAGTGCTCATAAGTAAATAATTGTACAAAAGTGCTCATAAGTAAATAATTGTACAAAAGTGCAGGGGTGAACGAAATCAATAAGGAACATAAAATAAGTTATTAAGTGAGAAAGTTTAAATTAATGCACATTCAAATATCGATGATATTCAATCAAATATGTAGTATGAAAGTATTATAACATCCACATAATAAGAGTAAATAATAGTTATCACATCGTGATATCAATTGCAGTATATCAAATACGCAAAGTTTACTATTGAAAAGGTAAGAAAACTTACTAGTGTTTTATGAGCTTTACGTTGTCATTCAAGGATCTTTCATTATTGCGTTCCAGTTCCCATAGTCATTTGTGCTTGAGGGTTTAAATGAGAATGGTTATATTGGAGTTTGGAAAGAATGGCTTAGTTTTATGATATCTTACGCCATTCGGTAAATACAAATCAAACTTATTCTACGACAATACGTAATATATGAATTCTGTATATAATGTCAAACTACGATCTCTAGTTTACGGTCGAAATAATATAAACATGTTATGTTAATCTATAATAATAATGGTACGAATCCAAATTTATATAGACGGTTTGACACGTAAGATATTTGAAATGTTTGGAGAAACCGGGATATAACTTGTCTTGTTTGTAAAATCATACTCATACAATTTTAGTAATTAAACAACTGAAATAACAATTCTCTTTTTTTATCAAAATAAATAAATGATGAGAATCTCGGCATTTAAATAATAAGAGTTTTCTATAAAATATTCTTTAGGTGGAATCAACTGATTCAATTAGACTCAATACGTTTTTAATTTGGATAAGTAACCATTTTACCAAAATATCAACTCGCTCAAATATTACTTTTGGTCCGAAAAAAGTTGATATATATGATTTTCATTTATATTACTCGAATGTATTAATACAATAATTTATTGTTCATGACACAAAATAAAAGTAGATAAAAGTCAAAAATTCCCTCCTTATTTGGATAATAATCCAGTGGTCATGTCACTTCCAACATTAACCAACACAATAAAATAAACAGTCCAACACCTACATAATTATAATTTTAATAAATATGATCAATCATGAGTCGTAACCTAGTCGTGATGATTTTTTTACCAAAATAATCCAACAAAACTTATTTTTGAACTAATGACAAAATAAATAAACGATGAGAATCTCGGCATTTAAATAATAAGAGTTTTCTATAAAATATTCTTTAGGTGGAATCAACTGATTCAATTAGACTCAATACGATTTTAATTTGGATAAGTAACCATTTTACCAAAATATCAACTCGCTCAAATATTACTTTTGGTCCGAAAAAAGTTGATATATATGATTTTCATTTATATTACTCGAATGTATTAATACAATAATTTATTGTTCGTGACACAAAATAAAAGTAGATAAAAGTCAAAAATTCCCTCCTTATTTGGATAATAATCCAGTGGTCATGTCACTTCCAACATTAACCAACACAATAAAATAAACAGTCCAACACCTACATAATTATAATTTTAATAAATATGATCAATCATGAGTCGTAACCTAGTCGTGATGATTTTTTACCAAAATAATCCAACAAAACTTATTTTTGAACTAATGATTCTTAATGTGTGTGTGTGTGTACACACACACACACATAAAGAAAATAAAAACGAAATTTGAAATCAACCCCCCAGTTTGAGTTTCCTGGCCGTCGGCCATGGCCATGGTGGTCGGAGGTTCAATTTACACACACGTGCGCACACACCCTCACGTACACACACACACACACATACACACACATATATATAAGCTTAGAGCTTTTAACCATGGCAGCAAGAGAGAGAAAAAAAGAAATAGAAAGAGGGGAAGAAGGTGGACCAGTCCGGTCGTGGAGGAGGAGAAGAGAGGATGATGCCGTAGGTTCTCGTCGGCAGTGGAGGGAGAAAAAAGTGTTCGAGTGAGCTTGGGTGAAGAGGGAGAGGGTGAGGCTCGGGGGATTGGGGTTTGGGGTTTTTTGACAGAGATTGAGTGTTCGTGGTTTTGTGGGCATAGGAGCAGAGGTTGGAGGCTTTTTGATATTTTCTCTCTGAGAGAGATATCTTCGTGGTTTTGTAATGAGAAGAAGGAAATGTGTAATTTTTGTTGTGGGTACAAGCCTCTATTTATACTATTCCTAAGTTTCACAGTCAGGACATAGTCATCTTAGATAATTGTTCAACTGAGTGTCTTTGGGACTCAATTTTTTTTCGATATACAAATTTATAATTATTGAAATTCCATTTGACTATAGATTAGTATAGGAGCGTGTAGGACACGTTACTATGTTATTTTCACGTTGACGGTAATTTTGGATTACACAAAGTTATACACACTTTAGTTCGAATAATAATTTAAATAATTCGTTTTAATCTCGTTCTACTATCCATTTTATCACAAAAATATTTATTCTGAATAAGAGAATAAATGTGTCAATCATATTTTTATGTTACCGGACATACGTATGGGTAATAAGTGTCGCGAAAACTATTAATAGTTCATAAAAGGTCATTTTGACACATAAATAATTCAAAATAAAAATAAAACTTAGGGTATTACATTCTACCCACATTAAAAAAAAATTCAACCTCGAAATTTCCTACATTCTTAGAGTTTCAAGTACTCGTGGTACACCACAACAAAACAGATAATTAGTGGCAAAAAAATTTGTCACCAAATGAAAAAATTTCGTCAATCGTCCGTCACAAAATCCCCGTCACTAAAGGTTTTGGTGAAGAAATACAAATTTCATCACCAAATAGTACACCTTTTGGTGACAAAATATTTTGTCACGTAATAGTAAGCTTTTTGTGACAAAATTATTTGTAGCCAAAGATCTCATTTTTTGTCACAAAAATGTCAATTTTGTCACCTAATGTATATGATAATATGCAAAAGGATAACCATTTGGTGACAAAATTAATATACTTCGGAAACAAAATATTTTTTTCACAAAATGAATTTTATTGTCAAAAAATTATAAATTTAGAACTCATATTTTTTTCAGTTCTCTTATAGGTATTCAGTCAAATAAATATTAATTATAGAATGGACTAAATTTCATCAACATTATATAAGTAATTAACTATCATCGTAAACATACTCAAAATTAAGGTTCAAAGGAATATATAATTGATAAGAAAACATTCGAACAAATATCTCAAAATCATTTATCAATTATAAAGTAGCCTACATCGTTTGTCATCAACTACAAAGTAGCTTGCAAAAAAACAATTCTTAAGGCATTAGTTTCTAACTTTATATTTCCTAAGGCAATAGTTTCTAATCAATTACAAAGTAGCCTCCAAAAAACAATTCTTAATAAGCTTGTTAAGTTCCCCTTGCATCTTCATCATCATCCCAAGAATAATTTCCAAAAAAAGGTCCTCACAACGTCCCAATCTGCAATTCAAAAAATACGAAGGCATTAGTTTATAACTTTATAAGTCTATTAATAATTGATAAATTGAATAACATCAACTAAGAAATACCACATTGAGCTAAACATCAAAAAAATTATGAAATTCAATTTTATTTTAATATTTTCAAAAATTCAATAGAGTTTCCTTTGTTTATAGACTAAAACGACCCTGCTAAATTAAAAAATAAAAGAATCAAGAAATCAAACGACAATCCACCAAAATAGCCCTTCCTTCGTTTCAAAAGATAATGTAATAGCATCGCCAACATTTAAAAAAAATTGGGAGAGCTTCGTTTGTATATAGACTAAAACCACCCTGTTAAATTAAAAAAATAAAAAACTCAAGAAACCCAATGACCATTCACCAAAATACTCCTTCCCCCGATTCAACAAATAAGGTAATAGCATCACCAATAGAGATATTAAATAAATCAAAGAATGTAAATCTAACAATGTAATTTTGATAAATTCCACATTGAAGTTATTAAAACTTACCATATAGTAAACGTCAGAGGAAGGGAACCTAATGCTTTTAAAGCATCACACAACTTGTCGAATCCAAATTGACGAGCTTCTAAATGTTCCAGACGCTTATCACGAGCCTATAGTTATTACTTTAACTCATGATTCGCTCTCTGAGCTTCCGTAAGGGCCTCCTCTAACTCTGCATCTCATCGTGATGTTTTTGATTTGGTAGCTTTCGGTCCATGCCCTAGACCTATGGTATATCCTAATTTAGTACTAAGTACTCGATCAGCTATCTCATCGGGAGTCAAAGGTTCACTACCCTCGGGAGTAGGCTCAGCTTGCAACTGTTTCATCTTAATCTTTAAAACAAATTAATATATATCATTTCATAAGATCGAAGTTATGGTATTTGTCTAATATATGTTATATTCTTACATATAGTTTCTCACCTTCGGGAGAAGACCATTTTTCATTAGTGCAGTGGGTTTTCTTGTAGAACTCAATTTGATTTAGCTCTTCATTCGTCACATCATTCTCCATAATCATGAAAGACAATTATTATCATCAATATTTGTGAAAGATAAGATGAACTTTAGAAAAATATATATATATAAATATAGACCAAGTGACAACGAGCTGCTACAAATGCCCTCGACCCTTGATTGTGTTTGATAGTTTTCATCGCTCGATTATTCTTATTGACGTCACATTGATGCTTCATTAATAGTTGATGGATAATGAGTATGTTATGAGTCAATTACAAGAACGAAACTGTTATATTTTATAAATTTATTATACCTGATGCTCAGAGTCAGAGAACAAATCACAAAGAGCATTCCAATTTTCTTGGGTCATGTTTTTTGGCTTATCATGTCATTCCTCTTCGATTGATTTATGATTTTTGAACCTTAGTTGATGTCTATATCTTGCACCCCTGCTTCGACTCATCATTAATTTTTTGATATTGTTTCTAACATTCTCATCCTCTATTTTAATGTCAAATTTAGACTGAAAATTCATAATTTATAAAAATTAGTATATAAAATAAATCAATTACTCTAGCCCGTTTAATAACATAGTAGTTTTTACTTACATCGAGTCGTTTGAAGGCTTCTTCTTTGTCATTTTCAGACATGTCCTTCCATTTCGCAAGAACCAGGATGAGATTTCGTGCAATAATTCCCAACTCACTTAATAGTTTAGAAGATTGCACCACATTTGTGGGCCTTCCCTTGTCCCTTGCAATTTCAATAGTCAATTTCTTTCCATCTGACCTAGTCAACTTCTCAAGGCCCTTTCCTTTAGTTGGACCACGTATGCTTTTTGTCGTGGTGGAAGCTGCAATTAAAGGATATATTAGTTCATTGAATACAGCATATAATGAGGTGAGGCATTATAAAAACCATGATGTGAACACTAATTGTCTAATTCAACATCGAATACAAAGAAAGTAAAAATTTCATTGGCAATGTATTCATCCATGTATATTACAAGAACTTTTTGAGTTCTTAAATACGAAGAAAAAAAGTATTCATTGACCATGTATTCATCCATGTACATACTCCTAAAAATTTCAGCATACTAATAGAAATAACTAAAAAATTAAGCAGGTTTATGCATTTGAGGTCCCTCAAATTTAATGCTCCAATTATTGCACAAAGCAGACCTAGGTTAGCTAGAGTATGCATCAAAATTGACCTAAAAAATCCATTAGTATAATGAATTTATTCCTTCTTATTCCAAGTATCCAGAAGTTGGTTATATAATTATAAACGAAAACGGAAACAAAAGATAGAAAATATTGCTAAATTAGAAAAATAGAGTCAGATATAGAGACAGTTTTGCTACTGCCCTATTATTACTCTCTTTTCAATCCTACTAATGTCGGTTCTCACTCCTTATCATTTTGATACTTCAAACTTTCCAAAAAATAAGGATTAACATTTGCTCCAGTAAGCAGAATACCACACGATTCGGCTGCCACTAATGTGTGGACTCACAGTAATCTTAGAAGTCAGAGAGGATAAGAAATTTCAAACAATTACAATTATAAATTTTGTTTGGCAGACTTGTTAGGTTTTTACAGTTTGTCAAATCAAGCCGAATGAGGCTCTTCGGGTGTTCAGTGAAGGGGGTAACCCTTTTATTGCAGTTTCTTTCAAATGAAGCTACAAAAGTCATTCCATATTACCACTGATAGTGTATTCTACAATAGAAACAAACATAAACTATCAACCGCATAATAATAATAATAAATGAGTTATTGCTCCCACGGTGTGACTACTAACATGGATTTGAATGGATAAGAGAAAATACAGAAGAAAACACAACAAAAAGTGTTAAAAAAGTGTCACCATAAGTGTTAGAACTTACATTTTCTAATTGTGAATATATTCACTTTATATATATCCAAACTCAATTTTTCAATAAACCATATATCATTATATCTTTTTTTAGAACAACTAACAGACTAAATAAACCGTTGTGAATTATTGAATGCTTTTTGTAAGTAGGCTCCCGACATTAAATTTGAGAGAATGCTAAAACGAGCTGTGATATTTATAGTGTAATTAAGGTTAATTTGATTTCTAGTAGGAATATTAGCAACTAACTAGGAAAAATAGAACTATCAAATATAGAGTGAAAAATAATATTAGAAAAATGAATAAACAACTTCTCAAAATTCAAAGATAAAGTCTAAACTTATATATTTTTCGCAAAGGGATTGAAAAGATAAAATAGAAGGCACTATAATTTTCAGATAAGCCCGAGGCCAAAATCAGATATCTATGCATCATATTTTTGTTGCTTGTCATCCCAGTGAGATAAAACGAGTATATATATGCATACATCCTCAAGTCAATTGATGACTTGGAGAAATAGAGTTGGAGACAGACTACATTTCTCATGACAATGGCATACGTTACCACTATAAACATAAATTGACGAGCTGATTGCTCCATATAAACATAAATAGATGAGCTGATTGCTCCCTTTTGTTTAAAGGCATTAATCACAGCAACTTGTAATATAACATAAACATAAACATAAACAAATCAGTTTGGTTGAAAATAATTGAAAAAACCAATATGGATGATTTTTTTTTTCATTCAATATGGAGGTATATCTTAATCGAAGGCATCATATACTAGTGCTATTAGCAGAGGTATCCATTGGCAACGGGTTTGAAGGTAAAGCTATCATCTTGTTTGAAGCCATTGATGGAGAGGGATTTGAAGCGATCGACGGAGTTTGATTGAATGTCACTAGTGGTGGTGTGATGTCACTCGCTTGTCGAACCATTCTACCATCAACTCTCATCCGCTTACGTACAGGAGCCATACTTCCAACCAATATATATTTCATGTTAAGATACATAACAATATGTCTTAATCTTGGTACAATACTAATATAGAATTAGACATTAATAAATATAAATAAATGCATTTAGCTTACAAAGCGTACAAAATTACTTATATCATAACATAACTTAAATACCATGAAAGTCTAGGAACAAAAGCACAAAAATTCAACACCATTTCACCACATCACTAAATTAAATAACATGAAAATCTGGGAACAAAAGCACAAAAATTCAACTCTATTTCACTACAACACTAAATTCAATAACATGAAAATCTGGGAACAAAAGCACAAAAATTCAACTCCATTTCACCACATTACTAAATTTAATAGCATGAAATTCTAGGAACAAAAGTATAAAAATTCAATCTATGTCACTATAATCATCATCAACCACGAGATCTTCATCATCACAATATTCAACTAATTTTGAGTGTTCCTCATCGCTATCATCGTGAATGAAATTGATTTCATCAAAAGTTACCTAATTTACATTAACAACATTAACGTCAACATTATTCGCATCAACATCATTCCTATGCAATGGCCCGATATCAACTTCAATAACTTGAACAACGTCAGATGGCTCGGTCTCCTAGTAGACGGTGTCATTGGGAACATCATTTGTATCTACACCAACTTTTTTTACGTCGGGATCATACACTTGTTGATGCTGAAACTCTTGCACAACTTTCCAGTTATTACCTAACTTTGGGTTGTTAAGTTGCACTATTAGCACATATGGATCATTTTTATACCACCTATCATTCACATTAACGCTTGTGAAGTAGTTATCAATTTTTATTCCCGCTTTATTTCTTTTGTCTGCCTCGAACTAATCACACTCAAACAGAATAACCTTTTTACTTTTGATATATTCCAACTCAACAATATTAGTCAACACTCCATAAAAGTCGATTTTAATATCATCATGATACCCCTCGACAACCAATCTGCTATTTTAAGTTTTACGACAACTCTCACGATCCTTAGTGTGAAACCTAACTCCATTAACAATGCAACTTGTATACTTCCTTGCTCGAACATCAGGACCGCATCCTAATGCATAAAGGTGCTCTGTAGCTTCAAGACAGTTTTGATGGTATAACTTTTTCATCTGTCAAGAAATACGAGTGAATTACATTATTAGGGTAATCTGATTACTTAATATCATATTAAACTCTTTGTAATGTCTTACATGTTCTTCAAACCATTGAGGGAAATGCTCCTCCTTAAATCCACTACATAAAAATATGAAATATAAATTTCACACCCAAATAATTAAAAAAATATATATTATCATAAATATAATATAAAGGCAAAATGATGACTTACATCAGGTATGGTTCCACCTTCTCCCAGTTAGTTAAAACATAACCATGAGTCATTTATCGCTCTTTCTCGGAGAGGAAGTCATACGTAAATGCTCCAAAAGGTCGTACCGTTTGTGAGAACACATCAAATCCATCATCCTCTATCTCACCATCATAATTTCGTTCTGCACGATTGAACTTAGTTTCGATCCCTTCAAGGTACTTGGAAGAAACTGGCAAACACTCATTGACAATGTATGCCTCCGTTATTGATCCTCCGGGGCAGGATTTGTTACGTACATTGCCCTTAAGAGTGACCAAGTATCTATTCAAATAAGGCACGAAGGCCTAATTAGATGTTAAAGAAATATGTAACCAACATAAGGCGGAAGCAAAAATGAGAAAAAAGAACAAACTATCACCTTTCAATTGGATACATCCACCTATACTCCTCCGGTACTCCAAGCATTGCCTCTTGTGGTAAGTGAACCGCTAAATGGATCATTATATCAAAGAATTATGGTGGGTAAATCATTTCAAGCTTATATAAAATCAATACATTGTCGGTTTCTAATCTCTCTAGTTCATCGACTTTTAAAGTTTTAGAACATAAGTCTTAGAAAAAATTTCCAAGATCAACCAATGTAGTATATACATCCTTCGATAAATACCTACAAACACTAACAAGAAGCAATCGTTGTAAAAGAATATGATAATCATGACTTTTTAACCCCGACACTTTTCCATCACTTTTGTTAACACACCGGGAGATATTAGAAGCGTATCCATCAGGGAACTTCACTGATTTTATAAACTCACAAAATCCTATTTTTTCTGACTTAGGCAATGTGTAACATGCCTGTGGCATTATATACACATCACCATGCGGCTTCAAATGTAGTTCCTTTCTTATTTTCATATCTTCCAAATCTTATCTTTCTTTATAAGTGTCCTTTGTCTTCCCTTCAATATCTAGTAATGTTCCCAACACACTTTCACATATATTCTTCTCAATGTGCATGACATCTAAGTTGTGATGAAACTTTAGTGTTCGCCAATATGGCAATTTAAAAAATATGCTCTTCTTAGTCCAATTCAACTCTTCTGGCATACGCTTTCCCTTGCGATTACCTTCATGCTTTCCTAGTTTATAACTTTGACATGATCCAACTGTCTTAACACATCATCCCCATTTAATTCCAGAGGTTTCAATCGATGCTCAAGAAACCCATCAAACTTTTTATTCCTCCGTTATTTATGATCGGTTGGTAAATATCGTCGATGACCCATGTATCAGATCTCATTTCGTAACTTATGCGAAGAAGTTTGTTCATTACAAGTTGGACATGCCATGTATCCTTTTGTTCTCCACCCAGACAAATTAGCATATGTGGGAAAATCATCTATAGTCCATAAAACTGTTGCATGCATTCGAAAGTTATTTCTTGTAGATGCGTCATGTGTCTCTACACCCACTTTCCCCAACTCTTTCAGTTCATTAACTAGAGGCTTTAGATACACACCTATATCTTTACCAGGTGCAGTAGGACTTGGAATAAGCAGTGCCATCATAAAAAATGGTTCTTTCATACATAACCAGGGAGGCAAGTTGTAAGGCATAAGTATAACTGTCTACATGCTATATGAGTTGTGCCTGTTACTAAAGGGATTAAACCCATCACTGCCAATCCAAGTCTTACATTTCCATAATCTTGTGAAAACCATGCATGCTCCATGTCAAATTACTCCCAGACTTTAGAATCAGCCGAATGTCTCAACTCATTGTCATTATCTTCACGCTTCTCGTTGTGCCACCTCATATCATCAGCCGTTTTCTTTAACATAAATAATTTTTGGAGTCTTGGTGTTAATGGAAAATAGCGCAATACCTTGTGAGGGATTTTTTTCCTTTGTTATCATTAATTTTCCATCTAGACTCCCCACATATTGGACATTCTTTTCTATATTTGAAATCCTTCCAAAATAACTCACAATCATTTTTACAATCATGAATCGATACATATCCCAAGCCCAAATCACACAACATGTTTTTTCTTCGTAGTGAGACTTAGGGAGCGTATCACTCTCAGGCAAAGATTTTTCGAACAAATCAAGCACCATGTTGAAATATCATTTATTCCATCACATTCTTCTTCATGACATGACATTTCATCGTCATCAACATCATCATCATCATCATCATCATCATCATCATCATTGTCATCATCAGAGGCACGAGATACCCCCAAATCATAACCTTCTCCATGATGAATCCATTGAGTATAGCTCGTAGAAATCCCCTCAAAACATAAATGGTCCTCAACTCCATCAATAGATCTAATATCAATATTCAAACAATCTATGCACAGACATCTAACATCACTTGTTGGGCCCATGTGTTTGTTAAAATACTGAATGAAAGATCTAACCCCAGTCACATATTTCTCGGAGAATCTATTAGTTTCTTGGATCCAACTCCGATCCATCTCCATTTTAGAATCCTATGAAATTATTTAACAAACATGTTATACATAGATACAACATATTAACATGACATTAACCTTACCTATGAGCAAGAATTTTATACAATAACCTTTGAGGAAGATGATTCTTAGAGATATAAAGAGAAATAATCAGGTACAACATCGCAAACCCTAAGGTACAAAAATGTGTTGTCACCTATAAATGAATAACTAGAAGGTTTTGACGCTTGCATAAATGTGTGTGTGTCGGCCATTGTAAATTTCATTCTTATATTAATATTTTAGTGTATATACTATTTTATAGTTTTGTTAATTAATATTTTCATTTAGTCCTTTATAACTTTTGTTTGCTTTTAATTTTATTTTTTTATTTTTTCCCCAATTTTTTCATCGTCGCTCAATTTTCCCATTACAAAAGATAGTAGGCTTAAATCATGGGATAATCAAGCCTTGTAAAAAAAAAGGGCATTAGAAATTGGCTTTAAAATGATAAGCAGGTCTGTTTTTTTTAGAAAAGAAGCATAGACTTTTCCACATTTAGAAAAGAAGCATAGACTTCGCCCACAATTAGATGCAGGACCTAAGAGCAAACAATCAGACAAGTTCAACACTTGCAAATTAGGTAGAGAAGATGACATAGCCCGACACCAATCATACCCATTATCTGAAATGTTCACACCATCAAGATATGGCTTACCCAACCCCTACCTACCCCATTGCCATATCCCTACACATGATTCTTTCAAATACAATTAACAATGTACATTTAATCATTGATATATTTTGACAATTATTCTTGTTTATAATTGAATAATTTGAATACATGCAACATAGACTATGGCGACAACGACTAGGCACTATTCCACCCAAAATGTAACGATGCTCGTCCCTCCTAAATCCATTTTTTTAGCAAAATAAGTCGAACTTTAGTTGGAAAATAAGATTTACCTATTTTGGCATGTTGGATGGATTTCGTCAAAAAATGGGTCCCAAATCCTCACGAAAATGGTCTAACGTGTTGTAAAATGAGTCCTAAGATAGTTGAACTCATTTTATATCATCTCCATCCTCAGTCTATTAACAAAATAACTCTTCCTAAATAAATAAATAAAAAGAAACCCACAACCTGATTGCTGCTTATTGGCCAAAACCATTTGAACAAAGTATAGTAAAATAAGACATTGCAAATAGATTTAGAACAAAGTTTTTTTTAAATTTAAACTAGTTTGACCCACGTCCTATTTAAACAAATACGAAAATGAAAAAACATCTGCACACAACAACTAATCTCCACTAAGTTTGAGTACTAGAACATATATATTTCTGAAAACTTACAAATGAAAAACTATATATTTTTGTAACAATTCATAACACTTACAAATATTAATGTGTAAACAAAAAAGTTCCTTTTATAAGTTTTATGAACCTTTGCATAAATTAAAATATATAAAAAAATAAAAATTATCCAACACATTCCACTACCCCACAAAAATGCATCCATCATAAAAAGATAAAGGCATCACCATAGTTCCTATAATCATAAATTACTCATCCAATCAATGTTGCACAACCAAATAATCTATATAATCATAAATTTGATGACCAACTTTTTATATTTTAACATTTACTGATGCAAAAATCTTTATAATCATAAAGTACTCATGTTTGGTGTAGTGCGCATATTTCATCTTTGAACCATTGCACAGTCCAATTGCACAAACCAAAAATTGATAACACAATAGTCAATTACTACTTTAAATTGTCTACTGTGATAATAAATATGTGACAACAATAATAACTGCCATGTATAAATTTATATGTAACCGAACTGTGATTACAATCAAACTAATACTTCAAATCGACTATTGTTATGATATACCAGTGCAAATACCAATCTGTCTTGCAGGACACCAACCGACCAATCTTTGACAAGTCAACTAATATTTCTTGGAACTAAATAAATAGAACTGTATATTTTCTAACTAACCACAAACACAGTGGGATTATCTTTTCTAAAGGTATCTTTTCTAATGGCGTCTTCGAGTACATTGCATATACATATATATACACACAATCTATTTTCTAAAAATATATAACGGCATCTTCGAGTACATTGCATATACATATATATACATTGCATTGCATTGCACTGCATTGCCACAAGAAGATGAAGAAAAATACTAAAAATCACTCACCCATTATGTGTTGTCGGCTACGGCCTTACTCAAATCCCAAGCCTGTAGGTGTCTGTGGTTTTCGACGACGGGATAGGGTTTTGGAACGATTGGGGTTTTTTGGAATGATTTGGCATTTGGGAAACAATAAGGCAAATTGGTGGAGACGGGGCGAGTATTTTTGGTGTGATATTTTGGGGGAACGATTTGGGTTTTGGAAACAAGAGATATTTTGTTATTTCTTTTTTGTAGTAATGAGTGAGGAAATTTTTTGTCACCAATTATTTATATTTTTTGTGATAACTTTATTTGTCACTGAGTGTAAAATAATTTTGTCACAAATAGTTGAATGGAGCATTTTAGAACGCGGGAACAAGCATGCCAAAATTTTAATGATTATTTGGTGATAAATATCACTAATTCGTCACAAATTAAACTACATCTCACTCAATTAGTGACAAAATTAATTTTCCTCACCTAAAGGTTACTTTTGGTGACAAAAATACTTTTGTCCTAATTTTTTTTACACTAATAAGACATTCTGTTGTGGTGGTAATCACATCGTCTACAATATGATAACACATTTGTTCAAGTTTGTAAATCTATTATATAACTTTGACGATTTTCTTCACGTCATTCTTTTGTTATTTACAGGTTATACAACATTATGGTATAAGAATTACTTGACGTAGCCTAGGATTAGAAACAATTAAAATTTCATCAAATTAATAGGTATTTTTACAAGCTTTGCGTGGGTCGTCTATTGTCGCATAGATATACATAATGAAGTTTGATCATATATCAATAATCTCATATTATCAAGATAGTGGTATTGGTAAAATTCATCATAGGTTGTATATAATTCAGGAAATAACGGTATCTCACCCTATAAAAATATAGTGTCAGCAAGAGAATACTGTAGGTTTGTAACATTGATATTGTAATAATAGCATTTAAAGACCATTTGTATCGTAGGTAAATGGAAATATAACTTCTGTTTTGGAAAATAAGTCGATAATTAACTCATATTGAGTTGTCTTATAATGTAATTGTACATCCCGATTTTCAATAATATATCGAATTCTCGTACAAGGGTGTCTATTTTCTATATTAAGATTAGCATGTTTACTATCACTATTTTTAACTCCAACCATGGTGGTGAAACACTTATTTCTTCTATTCGTATTTTATAAATAGCGGACAATCTGGGGAATTACTATGGTTGTAAAATCATGTACTTATTTTATCAAAAAGGATCATCGACTATTTAATGTAGTTAGTACTTCTATATGGAAGTTTCCTTAGAATTTTTATTATGGGAAGAAACTTTATCGAGTATCTTAATGCAATGTTTCTTCAATTTCCTACATACCAAAATATTGTGTCTATAAGGTTTGACTTTTCCACATATTCACTATTTTGAAACACAATGTAACGTTTGATACTTTTGGGTATTTCAACTAGGCTTGTTGATTATATTTGTTCCTAGGTTCACTTGACATTAATAACTATCATAGTTGGTATGGTGTCTAATGTTGTAGAATTCGTCACATGGAATCTACCATAGACATATAAAGATAACTGGTTCTTTTAAGCACATAACTATTCTGGACATACTCTAAAATTTTGGGCTAATTTTTGGACCAGATAGATAGAAGTGGTTAACTTAAGATAATGTGAGTATAGTTATACAACTATATGGAAGATATTTCCATCCCTGACATCGTTCAACAAAATGATATTACTATTTGAATTGAATCCATGTAATGACGTTTATAAAATTATATCAATAAGGGTTAGAACTTTCCTAGAAATGATTTTTGTGCTTAGGGTAGGATGACGTCAGATTATAGTGATGTTCATATGACGAAACATGATCTATGTGTCTCAGAAGAAAGGATACTATCCTTTTTTTCTTGGCTATCAAGAGGAAAAAGAATTAGCATAAACAGGCTAAGCATGTACTACCAATTTTATTGATTATATATATATATATATATATATATATATATATATATATATATATATGGAAAGTGGAGTGGTCGATATAATCTAAAAACACATCTATATTCCAATATTCGATGTTATATGAGATTTTATGTACATTGACTGGGTTATTCATGTCGATAATCTTACTATTAATCCTAATACTGAGCTTCTAGAACAAACAAATAGTTTCCATTTGGAAAAAATGGGTAGACTTGGTGAGTCATTCTACTATCATTCATATACTAGATTGCATCCTTATTACATATGAGGTAGTTCATTAATAAAGTCCATCGTAACGTGATCTCACTTCCATTCTAGGATCGAAAGAGTTTGGAGAAATTCATTTGGTACATGTAATCTATCTCTCAAAATTGAAGACTTGTTTCCCTATCACTTGATAATCATCGAGTCTAAATTTCAACACAAGGAGATCTAGGAGTGATTAGTCTAAGTACGTATTTCTCAAGTTTGGGTAAGGAATACTGGTTGGTTAACATAGAAATTATGGGGTAGTGTAAATCATATGGTTATGTGATATCAACAATATTCTAAGAAATTATGTCGTTAAATATTCCGACAAGTTTTGACTTAAGGTGTCGACTATAGCGTTTACTTTTTTGAGATGATTTATCTAATTTGAATCAGTAATCCTCAAAATTCTATTCACGCTTCTGGCTTAAATTAAAATTTCCTTGTCTAAAAATGCATCTTAAACATTTACAATCTAAACTCACATTTTGTGATTTCTTACCATACAATAAAAGATTTTAGGGTTTTCTATATTTATGCGGAAGATAGCATAAAGAGTAAATATGAATTTCTCTTAACTTAAATGGTTACAATATACTACTTAGAAGTTTAATGGGTCATAGGGTACTATATTCCAAATAAGTTCACCGGTCCAAAACATAACTATAATTCTGAATCTAACAGTTTTCTATCTGAAAATATTCCCTATTGAGTCTAATTACATAAACTGAGGGATTTTGTGAAATTACCATAAACTATACAGAATCAAACGCATGCTAATGGTATGAGGTAATGAGATTCTAAAGTTCTAGAGGAGATTTAATTTCAAAATATAGGTTGTCATTATAGTCATAGAGTTGACATGTATTGACTTTGGAATATATCGGCTCAACTATAACATATGTAACACCTGAGGAGTATTAAACAATTTTGCGAATAAATCTAACCGATATTTACTAGAGCTAGTGCATTAAATAATAATGCATCTTGGCTGACTTAAGTCTTTCTCCAGTCTGTTATATCTTCCCAATAGTTTCTTAGGTCATTAATTAAGGGAACGAACGAATATTCTGAGGCTAAGGGTTTCTTATAAATTACGAAATAATATCAATACCTTGTTGTTAAGATCAACACTAATTTATTTCGGATAAAACTTTGGCGACATCAGGTCGGTATAACAATAATTCATCGGAAATAATTCCAAAATTCTTATGATGGTGTTACTAGAATTAAGATATTAGGTTCATCAGGTTAAGGTTGTGGATAGTTTCTAAAACAAGATAATCTACAACTATCTATTCGAGAGACATAGGGTTAATATCCATACAAATACCAAATCAATACAAAAATTTAGAGATAAATCAATCCAAAAAATTGGAGATAAGTTATCCACATAATGTAACACCCCGCCTAATTAATTACCGGGTGATCAGTCCTTAATTAATTAATTAATTTCAGAATATCAAGTTGGTCCAGATAATGCATCACTATCGAAAACTCAAATTTTAATTTAATAAAAACTAACCACCTAGTATTTTAAAAAGGTGATGTCCAAATTTTATCTTGTTACTAACCAATATCAAAAGAATACCAACAAATGCCATGCATCACAGTAATATAAATAAAGTCTAACTAAAGTAAAATAAATGACTAGAGTAAAACACATCCATATACTTTCCCATACAATAAATCCGATAAAAGGAAATCAATTCTAAGAGAGAATTTAAAACAACTAGATCTCTGAACGTAAACAGAAGAAAGGACGATATGTCCAATAGAATAGATAACTGTAAAAGGAAGAATAGGCTGAGTCGTCTACTAGTAAACATCCTCTAGCTTCCACAGCAGCTACAACATGGAAACTGAATAGAGTCTCCTAAGGCTAGTGTCCTTGTGGCTGGGTACCTAAAAATAATGGAACAATAGAAAGATATATAGAAAAACGGGTCAGAGCCCGAGTTGAAAACAGTTTAAAATAGCAAGTGCCTAAATTGATTCAATTAGCACAATTATTAATCAAGTTAACTTAGCATACTCACTTGAGATACTTACCCCTCAATCTAGTGCGCACGCCTAACGAGCCTAGCTACCCATACTAGTCATGATACCCTGACTGGCTACTAAATACATACTATTTTGATAGAAGGACTCCCTAAATAACTCAAAGCCAGTGTACTTAAGATTATGATATAGGTTTAGAATTTCTTTAGATTAATCTTATATTCTTCTAAATTCCCAGCTCATAATACCATACGTACACATTAAAAAATAGACTCATCAACATAAGACACAAAATAGGATTTCGGTATACACACCTTATTCTCTTTATGTATACGTATCAATATATATATATATGTAGCAACTTTGCACCCCGATTGAGAAACCCTTAGTGCTACGCATACTCGGCTATCTAGTCCCATTGCAACGCTCATGCATAGGAGATAACAGGTTCAATATCTCGAGAACCAATAAAATACAAACACCTATTGGAGGCGAACATAGTCCCAAGCATATGGTCAACGCACATACCTACACACCCATATGACTATCATCACTATCATTCTCACGGATAGCCCGTACCTAGGTTCCATAATCTAGTGGTACGACTCTAAATCCCTCGAAGGCACACAAGATTCGATCGTCCATAATGCGTTAACCTCCGTTCGATATCCAGTAGCTAGGTATTTCATACACATAACTTATATAAATTCATTGGCTTTTCGGCAGCCTAGTATTCGCAGTACGTATAATATATCCCCTATTATACCCCGTACCTTATTCATATGTATTCTCCCTTATATTTTCGCATCTCTCTAATTTTATGAATTTTCGTACCTTTTGAGGGTCGACGTATTCTCCGCTAACTAATAATTATAAATTTTAAGTCACTCGACATTCATACAGGTCTAACACTCATTCAAATAAGCCTACGGGAAGTTCGAAATAAAAATCGGGCCTTAAATGTCATTCTGGAATCTTGTTAGAAGACTCAGGAAATCTCGTTCGAACGATGTCATTCGAAGAAGGTCATTCGATTGAGGGTCATTCGAAAGAAGTCCCCCCCCCCCCCACACTTCGAACGAACTACCAAACTTATTAGAAGGGCCACTGGAATCTCGTTAGAAGTCTCATTTGAACGAGGTTGCTCGAACGACCTGGGCTGGACTTCTAACGAAATTTTCGTAGTTCCCCATTTCATCTTCAAAGTTCGTTTTTCCAGATTTTCTCCTCTACAATCTTAACCTAAACCCATTCCAACCCAAGTACAAGGTTTCCAACCTACTCTAAGTCAGCCTAGAACCCTTCCTAGCATAGTTTAGGGGTCCAATCCTTCAAATCATCAAGTAAAATTAAACAATTTCCCAAATTTTCCCATGAGTCATATTAACATAAACCCAGAATTATTAATTTCTAAAAACCTCATTTTTATTTCGTGATTAACATCTAATTCACCAAATTTCACATTCCCATTAAGGTGAAAAATCCTCTACGTACAAACCCCCATCAAATTTCTAAGATTCCTACACAATCTCATCATAGGTAAACCAATTTTGGTATTAATAGTTCTAAAATCTCAACATATGTTAACGAGAATAATAAATGCTAAGGGGAAGAGCAACATAATCACTTGCCTTAAAAAGAACTTCTGATTCGCGGGTTGAAATTGGTAAGGGAACGATCCTCTTGACACGATCTATGCGCTGGTGTACTTTTTGGTGTGAAAGCTTGAGTTATTGGCTTAAGGCTCTAATGGAGTCTTCATCTTCTTCATTGGTTCTCTATCTTTTCCTATCTTTCTCACGTAGGTTGAAACTAACAGGCCAGTAACCCTAAATTCTTTTAATTCAACCCAATTTTCGTCCATTAAATTACCAGAAAATCCCTAAAGACCAAAATACCCTTCTAGGGTGTCGTTTTGGTTTAAAAAGCTCCGGACTCCAAATAAAATACCTGGGTAGTGTTTTCTGACTATTTCGACTCTTCCGGACACTCTGGCTCACTCAAAATAATCATCTGGGTTATAAAAGAATAATTTACCTTTTAAACCCCTAAATACATACTAGTGACGCGACTCATGCACGACCCAAATATTTATAACATAACTCCCGTGTATCTCATCCCTGGCCATAATATTATTTCAATAACTACTAACTCTCATCACGCTTGTAATTATTATCATAAAGTCGGATTAATTACAATTTAAATTTTTCTTCCTTTAATTTAATTAATCCCCATTTTCCATAATTTCATAAAAATAAACATGCATAAAAATATGGGGTATTACATACTTCCCCACTAATAATAGAATTTCGTCCCAAAATTCGAAAAAGAATATATATACCTGGCAAGAATAACTCTGGATAACGTTCACGCATGTCATCCTCACACTCCTAGGTTTATTCCTCAACATTATGGTGCCGCCACTGAACACGTACTAGTGTTACTATTTTCGATATCAGCTTCCTCTCGCTACGGTGTAGAATATAAATCGGCCCCTCCTCGTAGGAGCTATTAGGTTGTAAGTATATCTCCTCCAACACAATGTGGGTGTGGGCCAAATCATCTCGAAGAAATCTCCTCAGCGAAGAGATATGGAACACGTCATGGACTCTATGCAAGTGCTCCGGTAACCCAAGTCTATAAGCAACTGGCCCAATCCTCTCGATAATGGGGAATGGCCCTACATACCTAGGCGCCAACTTTCCCTTCTTCCCAAAATGCATAACTCCCTTCATAGGAGAAACCCAAAGTAACACCTGATCTCCAATGTTGAACTCATGAAAATATCGTTTGGCATTAGCGTAGCTCTTCTATCGATCTTGAGCAACCCGAATACGGCTCCGTATCAGCTCTATCCTCGCTGAAGTATCCTGAAGCACTTTCGGACTAAATAACTTGTTGTCCCCCACCTCTAGCCAACATGATAGGGAACGACAAGGTATCCCGTATAGTGCCTCGAATGGAGCAATACCGGTAGTAAACTAGTAGGAGTTGTTATAGGAAAATTCCACCAGTAGAAGGTACTGCTCCTAGCCTCCGCCAAAATCAATGATGCACAAACATAACATGTCCTCCAACATATGATTCATCCGCTCGGTCTGGCCATCCGTCTGTGGGTGATATGTTGTGCTCTATTGCAACTCCGTACCCAACGCCTCCTAAAAACTCTCCCAAAATCGAGACACAAACACCTTATCTCCGTCAGACGCAATATTGAGAGGCAATCCGTGGAGTCTCAATATTTCTGCTATGAATATCTGAGTATACTCTCCCGCGGTGTAGTCTGTCCTAACTGGCAGAAAGTGGGCTACCTTGGTCAACCGATCCACTATCACCCATATCGAATCGTGACCCCTCTGCAATGTGGGTAATCCCGTGATGAAGTCAATTGAAATGCTCTCCCATTTCCACATAGGAATCTCTAATGGTTGCAAAAGTCTCGTCGGTCTCTGATGATCCACCTTTACTAGCTGACAGGTGGCACATTTCAAAACGAACTCGATAATATCCTTCTTCATCCCGCTCCACCAGTATTGTCTACGCATATTGTGGTACATCTTATCCCCACCAGGATGTACCGTAAATCGGGAATCATGAGACTCTGTCATTACCTTGTGTTGCAAATATTCACCATCGGGAACAACCAATCTCCCATTGAAACGTAGACCCCCGTCTGAACCCACGGTATAAGACTCAGCCCCCTCGGCTAGAAGCTTCACTATCTGACTTTGGCAGAACGGATCATCTGCCTGAGCCTATACTATTCGCGTAATAATATGGGGGTAACCGTTATCATAGATATAAATGATCGAGCCACCGCATCCTGGTTCCCTAAATCCTTCCATTTTTCTTTCCACACCTCGGCCACCTCACCGATTGGCTTACGGATCAACGCATATGCTGCCACGTTAGCCTTCCCTGGATGGTATTGGATATCAAATTGATAATCCTTCACAAACTCAAGCCATCGACGTTGACGCATATTTAACTCCTTTTGCGTGAAGAGGTACTGTAATGACTTGTAGTCGGTGAATAAATGAAATTTCTCCTTGTAATACCCCGTAATTTTAATGACTTTTAATATGTGTTATATTTTAAATTAATGGATTAATTGGATTTTATTATAAATTAATTCATTGGGTTTAAATCCGAATTTTTAGATATTAAAATGAATGTGATGTTATTGATATTGTTGTGAGTTATTAATTCAGCAATTTGAATTTTTAGTCGTGACGCGGTATGGGACGTGTCAGGACAAATTTGTTAGATTAAATAGGAAACTTATTTTTACATCAACCTTATAGTCATTTCGAGTGCGTCATTGCATTCGAAAGGGTAGAAATAGTCAGAAAAGTCTATTTTGATATTGGTTTTGGGTCTCGGGTCATTTGGAAATGAAAAGACACCCGAAAAGGCATTATGGTCATTTTTACAGGGGGTGAATAGTGATTTCAAATTTTTGTCTTATTATAAAGATTTGGATATTAGTTGTACATAGGTTCATTTTCTCTTCTACACAAAATTGAGAGGTCACATTTTGAGAGAGAGTGAAAGGGTGCTTGGGAGAAGAGAAGATTGCTTGGAAAGGAGGAGAAACTCTTGGGCAAACCAAGGAGGACTAACCACCTTCTACCACCATCACCACCACCGAAAATTCACCAGAGATAAGGAAGATAGTCCTACGAAATCGTCACCAAAGGTTCGGACCTTCATTACCAAATCAAGTGAATATGTTGTTATATTTGGAGGTTTATAATATACATGCTAGATAGGATTATAGAGAATTAAGAATCTTCATTTTTAATAGTAAACCATAAGAGTTTTGATTGAGAATTTGAAATGAGGATTAATTGGAATAAAATCCTTTTTGTATAAAAGACATAACCCACGAAATTGGCTTCAAATGATAGGGATATTCTGAGTTTACATGTTTTTATGGAAAATAGAAAGTTATGAAAATTCTGGGAATAAAGGGATTGAATCTAAACCAATTAATGATTGTTAGGTTGTTTGAATGTTAGTAGTTGATCATATACCTTGTTTTATCATTTGAGATGAATTAAAGGAATTTTGGGATTGATTTAAATGAGTTTTGATGATTTTAAAGTATCAAACCCGTAGGAACAAAATGCAGAATATGGGCTGTGAACTGGTTGATCGATCGATCAATCCAAGAATGTCGATCGATCGACCAGAAATAGTCGATCGATCGACTACCATTAGAAACTGAAGTATTTCTTTTTATTATTTAATTAAATCCCATATTGTTAGAAATCGTTATTGATGATTATTGGATTATTATGGAACTTAGGAAATAACATTAGGTATACTTGAGGCTCGAGAAATGTATTTTTGAATGGGATTTAATTGGGAAAAGATTATGGGGGAAATGAATTATATAAAATTATGTTCGAAATAAGCTTTTGATAAATTTTGGGAAAATAACCAAATTATAGAATACTTGGGTCAAGGCTGAAAAATTATAGATAATTGAAGATAAAATGAAATGTGAGAGATATCTTCATTATTAGGTTGGATAAATTTAGTTGGAATAGTTTTGAAAGAAAGACTTCGGTTAATGTGGGAAACTTATATTAAAGTGAGATGTTTATTTTGTGAGAGTCAACTATATAATATTTATATGAGGTTAAGTACGAGTGTATTGATAAATACAATGGGTACGTGGGGATAGGATACATTCCTAGTATTATATAAGTAGATGTTAATGCCTATTTGTATGATTGATAATTTATGTGTATAATCATACCCGCGCTACTTGCTATCACAGAGGTTTTCGTGTCGGAACAGTCTTATCTCGATTGGACCTTTATGGGGGATATTGAGGGTATGTGCTGACCTCTTAGTGACTTGGAACTATGTGTCGCCTCCATTTGTATGTGTTTTGTATTAATACAGTTCGAGAGTGATTCCGAACTAGTATTTCCCTTAGTATGAGTGATACGGGGACTTGATAGCAGAGTATGCCAGCACCATAGATTTTATGTGAGGTGTCGATTAGTATATATATTGTATATGTGATTTACATGTATACCTATACCTGGGATTCTTCTACTGTATGCGTAAGTAGATTAATATTGAGTAATGGATTCTACTCATAGTAAGTGCTTGGAATTTCATAGCATTATTGAGTTATGCATATTGACTTATATTATTAAGAAGATGTTATCTTAATTAAATAATAGACATACGATCTCGCGAATCAAAATTGATGAGAGGAGAATTGGATTAGAATTCATGATCCATTTTAGAGGTACGTTAGGTATATACTGACGATACATTTCGTACCTTGCTAAAAAACAGATCCGTGTTTACCAACCACACATTGTCTAACCAAATCAAATTCTCTCTCGATACGTTCCTCAAAAAATCCGATTCGGGTGGATTCTTGCCCCAACTAACGAAGAGATGTTGGCGGAATTGCCACTGAGAGGTGAGAATCTCAAGAGAGAGTCCGATAATCTAACATGAATATTATAAGTGATAAATATTGCAATATTTCACTTGCTATTTTCAAAACTATTTTTACATCGTGCTCTGACCCGTTTCCTTGCATATTATCTTTTCTATTATACCTTCTATACGAGTTGTCCGGTAGCAGGGACGCCAACCTTAGAGGATTATGACGAGCTATGGAGCTATGGAGTATTGCTTAGACGCCTATCTTCATTTGATTCATATTATGTAGTGATCCTTTATTTAGGGCATGGCACCCAGAGGAATTCAATTATCTCCTTTCTATCTGAGTTAAAATATTCTTGTATTCATGTCATTTTAATACATTATTATTGTTGGGTTTACTGTATTGAGAAATTATTTGGGAATGTTTATTCCAATTGCATTTAAATTCTTTTGAGTTATCTGTTCAGTTATTATTGTGGTAGAATAAAATGTGTAGTGTTAATCGTAAACTAAAAAAAATGAATTTTGTTGAATTAAAATTTGGAAAGTTTTTAACACCAGCTTAATTGGGTATTAGGTGATTTGTAAATGTTTTCGACAGTGATGCTAAGAATGAGCCAACTGTATATTCTGTTTTAATTTGGTATGGGACTGGCCACCCGGTATTTAATTAGGCGGGGTGTTACACTCCCCTAAAAGGTAATGTCTCCAAATCCAAAGTGCAAACACCATTGCCGCCAACTCTAAATCATGGGTGGGGTAATTCCTCTCGTAAGGCTTAAGCTTACGGGAAGCATAAGCTATATCCTGATCCTACTGTCCTAACAAGGATGTATCAGTGTAGACTAAATACTCCACTCCCGGCTTGGGTAATGCTAACATTGGTGCTGAGGTTAATTTATCTTTCAACTCCTCAAAGGCTAACTGACAGGCGTCACTCCAGATAAACGACACCCCTTTGCGAGTCAAATGCGTCAATGAACCCGCTATCTTTGAAAACCCTCGAATGAACCTCCTATAGTATCCAGCTGAGCCCAAAAAACTACGTATCTCGATTGGTGTCGTCTCCCCACTCCCTCACCGCTGACACCTTCCTCGGATCTACGGATATCCCTCTATCGGAGATGATATGCCCCAAGAATTTTACCTCCTTCAGCCAAAACCCACATTTCTCGTATTTTGCGTAAAACTCATGCTGGCACAGTGTCTGCAAAACTTGCCTCAAGTGTTTGGTATGATCTTCCTTGGTCTGCGAGTAAACCAGAATGTCATCTATGAATATGATGACGAACTGGTCCAGGAACTCTTTGAACACCCAGTTCATCAAGTCCATGAACCCGGCTGGGGAATTCGTTATCCCGAAAGGCATAACCCTGAATTCATAGGAACCATATCTCGTCAGGAAAGCAGTCTTCGACAAGTCCTGTTCCCTGATACGTAACTGATGGTATCCCGATCTCAAATCAATCTTCGAGAAGAAATCCGCTCCTCTTAATTGGTCGAATAAGTCATCGATTCGAGGTAACGGATATTTGTTCTGTATCGTGAAGTTATTCAACTCCCAGTAATCAACACATAGCGTCAACGATCCATCCCTATTTTTAACGAACAGTAAGGGAGCACCCCACGGCGAAGTACTCCTACGGATAAACTTTTGCCCCAATGACTACTCAATCTGGTCACATAACTTCCTCATATCTGCTGGATCCATATGATAGGGTGAGCGAGCTATTGGTCGAGTATCTGGTGCTAAATCAATGATGAAATCTATCTCTTTACTCGGTGGTAACCCCGAAATCTCCTAAAACACATCGGTAAACTCTCAAACTATAGGAATCAAATTAAGCTGTACCACAACCTCCATATAAGTCTCCTCTTCTATATAGTATAAATGTGTGGAGGATCCTCCCTCCAAGAGAGGCAGCGCCACTAGAAACATCTCATGCCCGGGTATGGCAAAAACTATACTCTTACTATAACAATCAATCACCTGATAAGCCAATCCATACCCACAATCGTGTCATACTCGGACATGTTTAATACGAGCATGTCAGCGGGTAAGATAAACTTCCCACTCCCCGACAAATAAAAGAAATAATGGAACCCCTACTCAACGGCGAATCCACACAAGTGAACGTACCCTCTGCTGTATCAAATAACCCCGTAGTACGTGCAAACTCCGTGGTAATAAAATAGTGTGTGTCTCTCATGTCAAATAAAATGCGCCCCAAAGTCCCCTGAATAGAAAACATACCCTCAATCATTGGCGGGTCCTGCGGGTAAGCGGCCTGGTGAAGATTATAGACTCGTCCATACTAAAGCTTCCCTTGCTGAACTGGGGCGGCTGGAATGGGTGGCAATGCTACCATCTGTGGAGGTGCTGGAAGAGTTGTGGGAAATAACGGTATGTGGTGTTCCTGACGAACACCCTACTGCTGTTGGCCTCTACCCTTCTGAGGGAAGTCCTGGCATTTGTGGCCAATGTTGCCTCACGTGAAACATCTCCTTGGGAAGGGTCCTCCCCTTTGTCCCTGTTGTCTCCGACCCTGATGGCCGTTACCACCCATCCCTTGGCCATTCTGACCCTACTGAACCTGCTGCTGGCCCTACTAGTCCTGATGGCCGTGTTGGCCCTGATGGCCTTGTCGAAAGCCTCCCTGCCCATGTCTAAAACCTCCTGACCTGAACCTCTTAGGATCCCTTTACTGGGAACCCTGATCATTGTGCCTATGCTGACCCTGAACTGTCTGTGTCCCACCGGCACCATTCCCTCTCGCCCTGCTAGTTGGATTCTCCCACTTTCTTAACCTCGGACAAAAGGAAGTGGTGGTCCTGACAGTGGAGTAGTGCTGCGTTGACCACATCTGAATAGGTGACCAAGGATAGATTGCATATTAAATACTGGCGGATCCTTCATAGTAACCCATCCATGAAGTGCTAAATCTTTTTCTCTTCGTTCGGGATCTCACTCGGTACAATGTTGAGAATATTAGTAAACTATGCCTCGTACTCTGCCACGGTCCTTCCCTCCTGCTTCAGATTTTCTAACTTTTGACTCATCTCTGTCTGGACAGCCGAAGGGAAGTACTTACGGTCGAACCGCACCCAAAAGTCTCGACAACTGAGTGTGTCTCTCTCCTCAGCGGTGGTGATGGACTCCCACCACTGCAGTGCTGCCCCCACCAGTTTGAACGTGGCCAAAATCTGACTCTGTACCTCTGTGCACTCGTGCATCCTCAAATGCCTTTGGATGTCCTTTTTCCATTGTCTCACTACGACTACATCGGAGCTCCTTGAAAACTCCGAAGGATGCCCCTTCTGGCAGGCATCCCTAACACGCTCCCAAGAAGACGGGAAAGCATGGGCCTGAACTGGAACCACCACCGGTGCCTAAGGTGGTGCATGTCGCACTACTGCAAAAGCATCCTTTACCGCCTGAGCTACAATGGTGTCCACTTCAACCGCACTCATCTTACCCTGAGCAAGTGCAGGCTGAGGCTCTGGCTGGGCATCCTTGGGCACTCTTTGTGCACGTTTAAGAGGCATCTGAAAAGAGAGAAAAGTTCCATAAGTCCACAGTTATATTCTCAAAATAGCAGAAGAACGTAAAACGTATGAGGAGTACAACAATCCTAATATATAGGGCTCTATATCAAAGGACGCTACGCGGAAACATAATAAGCCGTATAGATCCTAAGGACACTAGAACTCGATGCTCTGATACCACCTGTGACACCCTGCCTAATTAATTACCGGGTGATCAGTCCTTAATTAATTAATTTTAGAATATCAAGTTGGTCCAGATAATGCATCACTGTCGCAAACTCAAATTTTAATTTAATAAAAACTAACCACCTAGTATTTTAAAAGGGTGATGTCCAAATTTTATCTTATTACTAACCAATATCAAAAGAATACCAACAAATGCCATGCATCACAGTAGTATAAATAAAGTCTAACTGAAGTAAACTAAATGACTGGAGTAAAACACATCCAGATACAATCCCATATAAAAAATCCGATAAAAGGAAATCAATTGTAAGAGAGAATTTAAAATAACTAGATCTCTGAATGTAAAAAGAAGAAAGGACGACATGTCCAACAGAATAGATAACTGCAAAAGGAAGAATAGGCTGAGTTGTCTACTAGCAATTATCCTACAGCTTCCACAGCAGCTACAGCACGTCAACTGAATAGAGTCTCCTAAGGCTGGTGTCCCTGTGACTGGGCACCTAAAAATATTGGAACAATAGAAAGATATACAGAAAAATGGGTCAGACCCAAGTTGAAAACAGTTTAAAATAGCAAGTGCCTAAATTGATTCAATTAGCACAATTATTAATCAAGTTAACTTAGCGTACTCACTTGAGATACTTACCCCTCAATCTAGTGCGCACGCTTAACGAGCCTAGCTACCCATACTAGTCATGATACCCTGACTGGCTACTAAATACATATTATTTTGCTAGAAAGACTCCCTAAATAACTCAAGGGCGATATACTTAAGATTTCGATATAAGTTTAGAATTTCTTTAGTTTAGTCTTATATTCTTCTAAATGCCCAGCTGATAATACCATAAGTACATATTTAAAAATAGAGTCATCAACATAAGACACAAAACAGGATTTCGGTATACACACCTTATTCACTTTATGTATATATATATATATATATATGTAGCAATACTGCACCCCTGGTTGAGAAATCCTTAGTGCTATGCATACTCGGCTATCTAGTCCCATTGCAAAGCTCACGCATTGGGGATAACGGGTTCAATCCCTCGAGAACCAATAAAACACAAACACCTTTGGAGGCGAACATAGTCCCAAGCCGACGGGCTGCACACATACTTACACACCCATACAACCGTCATCACTATCATTCTCACGGATATCCCGTACCTAGGTTACATGCTCTAGTGGTACGACTCTAAATCCCTGGAAGGCACACAAGATCCGGTCGTCAACAACGCGTTAACCTCCGTTCGATAGCCAGTAGCTAGGTATGTCATACACATAATGTTTTGAGTAATAAGCATACACACAACTTATATAAATTCATTGTCTTTCCCGCAGCCTAGTATTCGCAATACGTATAATATATTCCCTATTATACCTTGTACCTTATTCATATGTATTCTCCCTTGTATTTTCTCATCGCTCTAATCCTATGAATTTTCATACCTTCCGAGGGTCGACATAATCTCCACTCACTATTAATTATAAATTTTAAGTCAGTCAACATTCATATAGGTCTAACACTCATTTAAATAAGCATACGAGAAGTTCAAAACAAAAATCGGGCCTTAAATGTCATTCTGGAATCTCGTTAGAAGACAAAGGAAATCTCGTTCCAACGAGGTCATTCGAACGAGGGTCATTCCAACGAAGTTCCCCCCCCCCCTCCACCCCACTTCAAACGAACTACCAAACTCGTTAGAAGGGCCACTGGAATCTCGTTAGAAGTCTTGTTCGAACGAGGTCGTTCGAACGACCTGGGCTGGACTTCTAATGAAATTTCCACAATTGCCCAGTTCATCTTCAAAGTTCGTTTTTCCAGATTTTCTCCTCTACAATCTCAACCTAAACCCATTTCAACCCAAGTACAAGGTTTCCAATCTACTCTAAGTGACCCTAAAGCACTTCTTATCATAGTTTAGGGGTTAAATCCTTCTAATCATCAAGTAAAATTCAACAATTTCCCAAATTTTCCCATAAGTTATATTAACATAAACCCATAATTATTAATCTATAAAAACCCCATTTTTATTTTGTGATTAACATATAATTCACCAAATTTCACATTCCTATTAAGGGGGAAAATCCTCAGCATACAATCCCCCATCGAATTTCTAAGATTCCTACACAATGTCATCATAGGTAAACCAATATTGGTATTAATAGTTCTAAAATCTCAGCATATGTTAACGAGAATAATAAATGATAAGAGGAAGATCAAAATAATCACTTGCCTTAAAAAGAACTTATAATTCGCAGGTTGAAATTGGTAAGGGAACGATCCTCTTGACACGATCTACGCGCTGGTGTACTTTTTTGTGTGAAAGCTTGAGTTCTTGGCTTAGGGCTCTGATGGAGTCTTCTTCTTCTTCCTTGGTTCTCTCTCTCTTTTCCTCTCTTTCTCACGTAGGTTGAAACTGACAAGCCACTAACCCTAAATGCTTTTAATTAAACCCAATTTTCGTTCATTAAATTACCTAAAAATACCTAAAGACAAAAATACCCCTCCGGGATGTCGTTTTGGGCTAAAAAGCCCCGAACTCCAAATAAAATACCCGAGTAGTATTTTTTTACTATTTCGACCCTTCCGGACACTCTGGCACACTCAAAATAGTCATCTGAGTTACACAAAAATAATTTACCTTTTAAACCCCTAAATACATACTAGTGACACGACTCATACATGTCCCAAATATTTATAACATAACTGTCGTGTATCTCATCCCCGGCCATAATATCATTTCAATAACTACTAACTCTCATCACACTAGTAATTACTATCATAAATTCGAATTAATTATAATTTAAATTTTTCTCCCTTTAATTTAATTAATCCCCATTTTTCATAATTTCATAAAAAAAAGTATGCGTAAAAATACGGGGTATTACAAATAACTGGATATATAGTAACATGGTCAAGACAAAACTCCGAAGAGAGCCATAAATAAAACTAGGCACACGATAACCTGAGTCCTACGGGCAAATAATATTGTACTGGGTATAAAAGTAGTTTATTTCCATGTTATGTTGTATGCTATGTAAGAAATAGATTCAATAGAATCAAGTTACCTTGAACATATTGTTCCAAGATTAACATAGGGGTTTAAATTTTCCTCAAGCGTAAAATATTCTTAAACTCACAAAGGAGTTCATAAAGTATCGAGGGCTATAATATAATGATAAGAGCATTTCCTGAAATAATATTGAGTCAAGATCATTTACTATGGGTGAAAATTTATATTGCTCATTAACAAGATTATATGGGTTTCGAATAGGAGTTTCTTTGAAAAGATGGTTTATGAAACCAAGACACCCGTTGTGTCAAAATTATTTAAAGATTTTTAGATAACTTCCATCTGATCACAACTATTATAGTTGTTTATGGATAAGAATTTATGTTCCACTATGAATTCCATACTCTTTCTCGGGATACCAAATTTTTTAGTGATTCCTAAATCACTGTAATTTTGAAAAATAATTGACAATGGTTACAAGGTACATGGTAGTGGTTTATTAATCAGAATTCAAGATCAAGATTGGTTAGCACTTGGAAAAAATGTTGTTTGTAGAATATGACTCAATAAGTGATGTCGCTACGTTCTAAATAGTAGAAAGATTCAACTTAACCTCGTTGATACTTCTACTTTTCATAATGACATTTTTCCAATTCTCATCAAGAAATTATTTTATAAATTCTCAAATCTGAGCTTATTCAGGTACCATTCTAGTATAAGCAATCTAGTATTGTAATCTAATAGGAATAGTATCAAGTATAACAAGAGCACAATGCAAAAAACGATCACAAAAGGCCAATAGAAAAGTGTGATAACTTTCAAAGATGAATATTTTTGGAATTCCAAATGAAGTAAATCATTTCAAGGAGAGTATAAATTGAATAGTGTAGACGAAAGAACTATGTTGTATATACAGACTTGTAAAGTATATTTTATACAATCCCTTCCTTAGATAATTTTTTATAGTATGCCTCTACATCCTCAATAATATCTCGATAATCCTAAATCCTTAATGATTTTTCCCAATAAAATTTAAGAACCTGCCTGAAATCACAATTTTCAAAATTATCATTCCAAAATATTTCTCGTAATCAATTTAATCATCTCAACCTTAAACTATACTTCCATCCTTTAAAATATTTCCTTAGGAAATATCCTACTATCCCATATATTCATCTTGTAACTTCAAGATCAATATTCTTGATGCATGTCTAAGCATCGCACCTCACTATCCTTATAACTTTAGGAAACTTACCTAATCATAATCTTAACATATGTCCCGCATAGTCTAACTTAAGCTTGACTCTAAAACCAACTTGTCACACCCTGATTTCTTGGGGAACAAATGTTATCTTAAAGTAATACAAAATCATAATTTAGCCATGCATGCTATGCTAATTAAGAATTTATAAAAGCTACAATATCTTACACTGTAGATCAAAAGGCTTATTCTTCTATGATTTCTCTACATATCTCAAATTGTTGTAATATAGTTCCTGAAGAATTTGTCATTTTTTATTGGTACCTGTGCAAAGTAACTGGAAGGAAATGAATCAGCCAAATTGTTGAATAGGCTCTACCATTTCTATAACAAGTATAAATATAACAAGAGTTTGAAATGTATATTAAATTCGGTGTTTATCAAATAAAGCGAAAACAAATATTTTTTTTTATAATAACCCTTAAATAAAATCAAGGAGTCTGAAATGATGATCCAATACTTGCCATCTCATCAAGGGGCATATAAAGAAAGTTAGTGTTGTAGTAAATGTAATGGAACAATGGTTACTCGTTACAACGTTAAGGATCGCATAAGAAAGTCAAGGATCTTTGAACTAATAATCCCATAATTACCAGTTCACTAAAGGGTATAGAAATAATTAATCCATTAGTATAACAAAAGTAATAACAATAATCAACCCAAAATCTTTGGGGAAAAGTAATCGGTGGCACACTAGCTAAGTGTCACTCATACGTATGTAGCAATAAATCGAGGCTCTCAATAATCTGGAACCATCAAGTCAAGTAGAAAGTTATGTGGGATAACACGTCACTCTAATCCCTAGTTCACACTGATGATTATAATATAAATAATGGCACATAAGTGCTCATAAAGTAAGTAATGGCACAAAAATTGCTCATATGGTAAATAATGGCACAAAAGTTATCATAAGTTAATAATTGCACAAAAGTGCAGGGGTAAACTGAATCAATAGGTAGTATGGCAGTATTATGACATGCACATACTGAAAGTAAATAGGAGCTATCACATCGTGATATCAATAGCAGTATATCAAATACAAAAAGTTTACTAATGAAAAGGTAGGAAAATTTTCTTGTATTTTACGAGCATTGCATTGTCATTCATGGATTTTTCATTGTTGTGTTCCAATTACCATAGTCATTTGTGCTCGAGGGTTTAAATAAGAGTGATTATATCTGGGTTTGGAAAGAATAGTTTGGGGTTTATGATATCTTACGCCATTCGATAAATATGAATAAAACTTATTCTATGACAATAAGTAATATATGAATTACGTATATAATGCTAAACTGCGGCCTCTAGTCTACGGGTCAAAATAATATTAACATGTGACGTTAACTAATAATAATAATAATGTTATGAATCCAAATTTATATTGACGATTTGATACGTAAAATGTTTTTAAAGATTGGAGAAATCAGGCTATAACTTGTCTTATTGTAAAATCGTACTCATACGATTTCAGTTATTAAACTACTGAAATAAAAATTCTCTTTTGTTGATGAAAATAAATAAATGACAAGTATCTTGGCATTTAAATAATAAGACTTTCGTGGAAAAAATTCTTTAGGTGGAATCAACTGATTCGATTGTACTGAATAAGTTTTTGATTTGGATAAGTTACCATTTTACGAAAATATTAACTCAGTCAAATGTTACTTTTGATCCGGCAAAAGTTGATATTTATGTTTTTCGTTTATATTACTCGAATGTATTAATATAATAATTTATTATTCGTGACTCAAAATAAAATTAGAAAAAGTAAGAAATTCCTCCCTTATTTGGACAATAATCCAGTGGTCATGCCATTTCCAAAATTAACCAACACAATAAAATAAACAGTTCAACACCTGCATAATCACAATTTTAATAAATATGACTCGTAATATAGTCTCGAGTTATAACGATGACATAACCTCGAGTCGTTTGGTATCGTAAATTTTTCAAATATAGTTTTAAAATAAAATGACGCTGGGTTAAACATACATTTAGAAAAAAGTACAATTATTCGTACATGTTCATGGATTCGTGTTTACGATATTGTATACGTAACCGAGTATATATGGTTACTCAAAATATAAATAACACCAAAAATTTCCAACTGATTTCTCCTAATCTAAATACCCAATTGGAATTATAATACTCAAAATCAATCCCAAGTCGTAACCGAGTCGTGATGAATTTTTAACCAAAATAATCTAACAAAACTGATTTTGGAACAAGTGATTCTTAGTGTGTGTGTGTGTGTGTGTGTGTGTATATATATATATATATATATATATATATATATATATATATATATATATATATATATATATATATATATATATAGTACTGTCTTGTGTGGACTGTCCCGCATTTTAAAAGTGCAGAGTGGACATGTGTCACCTGGCATCGAGCCTCGAAAAGAGAGAGAGAGCGCCTATAATTTAGTCGATAACTTCTGGGCTCACCGCCAGATGACACATGTCTGGTCTGCATTGTTAAAATGCGGGACAGTCCGCACAAGCGCATTATATGTGTGTGTGTGTGTGTGTGTAAATTGAAGCTTCGACCACGACGACCAGGAAACTCAACAGGGGGGATTTGATTTCCAATTTCATTTTTATTTTCTTTATATATATATATATATATATATATATACAGTACTGCTTTTGTGCATATCAGTCTGCATTTTAATAGTGCGGACTAGACACATGTCACCTAGCGGTGAGCCTAGAAATTATAGGTTAAATTATAGGCGCACTCTCTCTTTTCTGGATTCACCGTCAGGTGACACATGTCCGGTTCCCACTCTTAAAATGCGTGCAGACTAGTATGCACAAGAAAGTTACTATATATACATATATATAATATTCTTGTACGGACTATTTCGCATTTTAAGAATACGGACCAGACATGTGTCACCTGGCAGTGAGCCCAGAAGAGAGAGAAAGTGTCACTATTACTGACATGTGTCACTTAACGGTTCCCCAAGAAATTATCGCCTAAATTATAGGGACGCTTTGGACGGTATATATATATATAATCTTAGAGCTTCAATCCATGGCAGTAATAGAGTGAAAAACGAAATAGAAAAAGGAAACGAAATAGAAAAAGGGTAAGAAGGTGGACCAGTATGGTCGTGGAAGAGGAGAGGAGGCCGAAGGTTCTGGTCGGTGGTGGAGGGAGAAGAAAGAGGGTTGAGGTGAGCTCGGGGAAAAAGGGAGAGGGTGAGGCTCGGGGGTTTTGGGTTTTTGACAGAGGTTGAGGTGTTCATGGTTTTATGGGCATAGGAGCAGAGGTTGGAGGCTTTTGATGTTTTCTCTGAGAGAGAGAACTTGGTGGTTTTGAAATGACAAGAGAAGGGGCAGCAAAGCGGGGGACCAACATTGATACTGTGGCCGAGGAAAACTGGGACAGTGACCAAACAAATTAAGTAGAAAAGTCAGAAGAAGGGGAGAAGAAGCAGGGTTGTGGTGGACGTCAGGTTGGCAGACATGATGACAGGAGCGAGAGTGGAGGTATGGGATTGCGGGAGGTGTCGGGGAATCATGTCGAGAGCATTCAAGCCATGGTTCAAGGAAAAAGGTTGGGAGGAATATATAAATGTAGTGGGGGGAATGTGCTTGGTGGTGAGGGTACACGCACACATTCTTTGTCAAAGGAAACAAAAATGGGGAAGGAAAGGTGTGTTCCCCAGATAATTATTGGCAGAAAGTGGAAACAATTATAGGGAACCATAGGGAGAATAAGTTGGGTACCATAGGAGTTACATCTGGAAAAGCAATGGCGAGTCTAAAAACACTACGCCCCATTCTAAATTCAGGAACAGTGCTAAAAGGGGATTCTTAATGAGAAATATTAAGGCAAAAGCGGATAAATATAAGGAAAGGGCAAAAGTGGGTCGGTTGGACTATAAAGAAAAGATGAATGAAGAGGTGTTTAGGAAAAAAAATTGCAGAGTCTAACTATTTAACTAGCCAAGGATAATTATCCGAATAATAAGAAGAATGTGGGCTCTCAAGTCGAGGAGGACGTGGAAAGAAGATTGGTGGTAGGGGCGCATTCAATTTACAATTATGGAGAATCGAGTGGGGGAAATTGAGTGTACCACCTTTTCTCATTATTTAGATTCGTCAGGGGCGATGGGGATAAGGGGAAAGGGCATTATGATTTTTTTTTTAAGTCGGCTAGGGGGGGGGGGTAAAGATTTTAACTATAAGGAGTGTCAGAATCCTAAATCGTGGGTGGAGATTAAGGTCTCTGGAGGGAAAGGAAAGTTAGAGAAATAGAATGTGAATAGAGGTTTCGATATGTTTATGACGAACACACCAGCTGAGGGAGTTGCAAATTTTGTTGGGGGAAGGGAGAATAGGGTAGGAAAGGGAGGGGGATGGGAAGTTATGGGGAGGGATGGTTATGTTAAAGAACTTTATAATTTTTTTTGGAATCAAACACAAGGGGAATGAAATGGATACATTGGTATTTTTCATGAGAGTAGAATTACTAAAGAGGGGCAAAGTCACAGGGAGAGAGGGAGGGCTGGTGGAGAGTGGGGGGAGGGGTAGACAAAGGTGTTCTATGAAGCAGCGCCTAATTTCGTGGAATGTGGGGACTGAATGGACCCTGGGAAAAGAGGTATTTAAAGTGGAGAGATTTTGAGTTGGAATCCAAACATTGTATATTTTCAAGAGTTCAAGTTGAGGATTATAGAAAGGGAAATGGCTAAATCTATTTGGTGAGGTCATTAGGTAGAGTGGTGTAGTTTAGAGGCTGAGGGCACCTTAGGTTGGGTAATTATGATGTGGGATTCCAGAGTTGTAGAAAATATAGAGTATTTGGTGGATAGTTTGTCATGCTTATTTAGGAATGTAGATGATGGGTTCGTTTGGGATTTTCCAAGATTTTATGGGCCGGTAGAGAATTCGGTTCGATGGCAGTTGTGGGAAGAATTAACAGGAGTAAGGGGAGTATGGGTGTGCCATGGAGCGTAGGGGGAAATTTTAATATGGTTAAGCTTGCTTTGGAATTGAGTGGTGAGGGGGCACGAGAGGATACATGAGAGACTTTTTTTTATTTAATTGATGAAATTGAATTGGTAGATACTCCGTTAGTGGGAAGGATGTTTACTTGGTCTAGTAGTAGGGACAACCCTTCTCTATCTCGGTTAAGTCAATTTCTATTATCTTTGAATTTGGAGAATGGGTTCCCAAATATGAATTAATCATGTTTTGCCAGGGTGACCTTGGACTATGTTTCAGTCCTCCTAGATTTAAAAAAAATATGGATGAAAGAAGATGACTTTAATGATAGAGTGACGTTGTGGTGGCAAGGCTATGTGGTTAAGGGTAACGCTAGTTATATATTGTCCATGAAAATTTACCTTTTCAAGAAGATCTCACTACACGAAAATGGTATATTTGTGAGTGTTGTTAGTAGTCACAAATGGCCTTTATGACTGCTATTTACCGTCATAATTTAGGGGGTGACAAAAGAAAAATTGTAATTCCTAACAGTAGTCACAAGTTTTAATAACCCCTATGGGGGTAATGACTCGTGACCCTAATTTGTAAATGATGTTTGTAACTACTGTCAGCAGTTACGAATATAATATTTGTAATTATTGTTAGCAGTTACAAATATAATATTTGTGACCCCTAATAGCAGTCCACAAATATTTGTGACCCCTAATAGTAGTTACGAACTCTTGCATATTTGTGTGACTCCTAGTAGCAGTCACAAATATTTGTAACCACTGTCAGTAGTTATAAATGTAATTTTCGTGACTTCTTACAACGATTACAAAATTGGCAGTAGTGACAAATTTGCGACTAACATTAGCAGTTACAATAGTTGAATTTGTTAAATGTGGTAAAAGTTGTTATAACTATTTTATATTTTCAAAAAATCATGAAATGATGAGAGAAGAATAAATATCACGAACATGTAGCACGTCTAAAAAAATTCGACAACATTTCATTTATATTTCTGACATTCCAAATATCCGGTACACATAAAACTTGTTTAGACTTAATTTAACATCAAGCAAACCATTCTTGAGCGCCAAGTACAAAATGAACATAGAATAAAAAATAAACTAAAAAAATAATGACACAATACTTCGATGACATGAAATGTCATGAACATGTAATAAATAATTCTAAACTTAGACTAGGGGTCACCACGCGGTGGATACACTTCGTGAAATCTAGGTATATCAACTGTGGGGGTATTGATGTGGTGGCATCCACCCTCGTGTACTCAGAATATGCCTGCTGAGCAAGTTCAATGGACTAAAATTATTTATTTGTGACGCCTCGGTATCCATTATCTTATGCTTGTGTTGCTTGCCACGAAGTGTAAACACTTGGAATTAGGCCTTTGAATACTACGTATTCCGAGTATGCCATTTGTATACCTGCAAACAATAAAATATAATTAGATTCAAAATTGTTGGTATCAATATGTTTTATGGAGAAGTGTAATTCAAAATGAACACGGTTTCAATTACAAGACAAGTGAATATTTTCAAGAGATGCGAGGAAACATGGTTATCAATTCCATACATGCTAAACTTAATTACCTTGTCGTCTTGAAGTATTGAAGAAATATTAATACATGATAAGTATTGAACAAATAATAATACTGCTAAACTTATAAAAAAAAGGCTTTATATATTGAAGGTTGCATAACAATTGTAATTTGGACAATACAAGGAATAATAAGGCCGATACAAGTGCAATAAACCCAAAGAAGAAGGAATGCAAACTCCAACATGTTCACTGGGTCAATGCCATTCCAAATGTGAAATTAACAGTATTATTTTATTCCAACATTTTTTTAACAAAAACGTAAGCTATGTGTATATCTTAAGTTGTTTAGTACATTGTAATTTGAGAGTTCCTTCTCGTGAGCTGGCCAAAAAATATTTTTCATTTGAAAATAACGAATATTATTACGAGAAGAGTAGTAACAACTGGCACAATCAAAGTGATCCAACAGATCACCAACCAACAAGGAATGGTAATAAACAGATAATTACAAAATACGAGATGATGGGGGACCTCGTCCTCACCAAATATGCCTCCAAAAGATAAGAGGAGCGTTCTTAGGTAAGAATAATAAGGATACAAGGATGTAAAGTGCTTTAGTAGTAACTCTGTTGAGCTACGTCCACTTTTAAGATGTATAAGACTGCATTGCATTATAGTGTTTCCACTTTTAAGACGTAACTCTGTTGAGCTACGTCCATTTATTCAAGGCATAATAATGACAGTACAAGGATGCATAACAATTGTAATTTGGACTAGAATAATTTGGACCATTTCAGCCTATATGTAATTGCACTAGTTCAAATTGAATAGATAAAGGCTTAAATGGTCAGTTATTCTATATATGGACTAGTCCAAATTGAATAGGTAATTCCATATATCAATTACGATAGTATATACCAACATATATACGATATGGATATCAATTCACTGACAATTTCAGCATATATGGAATTACCGTACGATGCCTCAAGAAAGCAATAACACTTAAACAGATATATGAGATGCAGAGTACAAGTATGAACATAGTCCAATAGCATGTGTGCTAACTGATTAGCAAGAGGTGTGCTAACTGAGCCAACAACATGTTTTCTCACTGAGCGAATAAAGTACAAGTATGAATTAATCAGGTGTGCTAGCTGATTAATTCCATGGCCAGAAGAAGAAGATCATGGTAAGATTGATAGATAGCCTAGTGAGTGCAGTAAGAGACAAAGATTCATTTATTATGTTCAATGATAGGCAAGATGTTTGTTGCAGACCTATTCATCTGACTTTTGTCTGCCTTATGAGTTCGTGTTCGTGTCTAAGAATTGTTATTCAAGTACATGCCTAAGCTATCAAAATGGGTTTCGATAATGGTACTTCCGTGAGTAACGTGACAATAACTATGTATTCAAATTATGGATATTTGTATTGAATCCATATGGTTTTGGGGAGATTAAAATATAAGGATACGGTCTCGTGGAACACAATAATTACAAGCTACACTTAAGGGAAATTCGATATTGAGGCCATCTTAGCCTACCTGCAAATGCAGAGACAAGGGCATGCCAAATATATAGACTCTCAGCATTGTTTTGGGCATTTCTTCAAGCATTTCATCCTTAAACATCAGTAAGCATTTTACGTGGATAGGCCACACTCTCAGCATTGGGGTTTTGGATTGGTCTTACGCATTTTACTTAAACATCAATAAGCAGATGATGTTAATTAACAAAAGTAAATTGTAAATCTTACGTATTTTACGTGGATAGTCCACAAACCACCATTAAAATCGTTACCACCATCATGAAAATGTCAGACAGAGACAGTAGCTAATAAGGGATGTAACATGTTAACAATAAGGTTGGGTTAGTAGGTAGGAGGTAATATGTGCAAACCAAGCAGTGTACAACCAATCAGTTACTAATATGCACAAGACAAACAGTCTCAATGTAGAAACATTCTGATGGTTAAATCCTTTTTAAATAAATTGTAAAATTCTGATGGCAGTAAATAATTCAAAGCAATGTTATGAACGTCATCCAACCTCATTGGCGGAACACAACAGTGATTGGGTTATTCATCATTCTTAGAGAATAAAGAAAGAAAATAAAGAGAAATTAAATTTTATTCTAAAGGTTCATCATATTTTATGCGTCTCGAGAAAAAGGCTGCCTCAGAAAAAACTTTTAATGAATAACATTTCAAGGATTTAACCCTATATCAATCAAATCTTAAACTAGAATGTATGGGAAGTATATTATGGAATCTGTTGGATAGGACTTTATAGTTTATTTGTGAATATTTTCATGAAGAATCAAAGAGAACCTTGATGGAAGATTTTGCCAATTGAAGCTTTGGTGAATATCTCAAGATGTACTAGTTTTATTAATAAAACTCTAGATGGAAATAATTCCCATCTAGAGCAATATTTTATTAAAGAAAGCAGGCAGGCTACTCAATTGACAGTATCTCTCTCTAAATCAATTGGCTCAACCCCAAAGGGGGTGTAAAATTGTCCCTGGCAGACTTTGACCCTGCCAACCCACATGTAGGGTGGAAGCTATAGGTCATTAGTTCTCAAGGTTTGCACTTATTTGGTAAAGAGTAAGGGTTAAGGTTCAGATATTCAGAAGCTAAGAACCATGTACACTGTCACCCCCTAACCCAATTAGGATATAATTAACTAAATAGTTCACAAACCACATTTATTACTTATTTATTTATTTAGTAATACATATTGAAACAACTTCAAGGTTAAAATGCGAAATACTAAAAATCCAGTCGTTTTAATGAGACATAATTTAGACAGAACTCACATACCATTTAACTTAATTACAAATAGTACAGTGTGTAAAACAAAACTAATAAGACCCTACTACTATTTACTCAACCTCCTAGACCTAGCAGTGGCAGCTTCAGAACCTGAAAATGTAAACATATAAAACCATGAGTTTAAAAACTCAATGAATGTACTACATCTCTATATAGTAAAAGTACTATTTTAACATCTCAACATATCAATATATACCCATCTCTGTGCCAAATTAGTCCATATACATATCCGGAGTAAATAAACCCCACATGTCCTGCCCGTAGGCACTAATCATATCCATAGGTTTTAATAACCTAACATCTCCTTAATTGCATAGTAACTTAACATATCTCGACTTTTATAAAGTCATAACATCTCAACATCTCTTGACTTTTAATAATCCATAACATCTCAACATATCTTGACATTTAACAATCCATATCATATTAATATATAATACATACACATTATATCCATAATCAACCCAGTAAGTACACTCACATTAGGTTGTCAACTATGTATTCACGTTGCCCTCGGGTGGGGCTGAACTTGGTTGATTTGACCTTACGATTGTTAATCAAACTAAATTAATACTGAATCTCAATCATAAGTATTATCTTAATATATCTATGTAACTTTCAATGACTATACAACAATAATATAATTCTACTTAAGTCATATTCCTTGAAACCTGTGTAAAGACGAAACAATGGTATATTTGTTGATAAGGTCATGAACATTCAACCCTAGAAACTACCTCGTAAGGAATTTATAACTAAAATCAAGTAAACATAAAAGTATACTTCTCAATATATATACATACGAAACATGTACTCAAAATACCCTAGGGAAGGAGCAAATAAAAACATTCCTTCATGGGGTATCCAGTATGGTCTCAAATTATTGTCCTCCATACTTAACCATCTTATATTCATAAAATCTACATATACAAGTGTCCAAGCTTATCAATATGAAAACATATATGAATATAGTTTCCATTACAAGTGACGGTGAAATTTTTCAAGCTTCCTAGAGCAAGTTATGACTATTTCTTTACAACCTATTAAATCTTCCCCACAAGCTCCTCTATTGTTACTTCAACTTCCAAGAATGTTCATAATTTTTCTTCAGCATAACTTTCCATAATTTTTCACCCATTTTCAATGCAGATATTGAATCGTACAGAATTAAAGTTTCACAATTTTTTGACTTCATTTGCTATGTCAAAAGCTTGACCAAACTGAGGGCATATTGAAATTAAATATCCAAACAGCAACTATATACCAACTTGAAACCCTCACCAAGGCCCAACCACAAAGATTTAAATTCTAATTTTCGGATATGATATGAATATATGAGCCTAATTTCATAACCAATTATAATTTATCAATTCCAGTAAGCACACAAAAATATATGCAAGTTTGAGTACAAGGGATTTCAATAACAAACAATACGAGCTACATACACCACTTATCTCACATGTGAACAAATACTTATTATCACAAAGGAGGATGGAATTTTAATCAATCATTCATGATTTATACTTTGAAAATAAGTATAATACCATATTAAAACAATATTAATCACATAATTATACCTTGGAAATACTTTAAGGATTTTCTTGGAATTTTCCTAGCTTTTCTTGAAATCTTTTCTTCCTTAAAATTCCACTTTCTCTTTCCTCAAGCAAAAAATATCCAAAGCTAAACCTAGGGTTTTACTTGCTGAAGAAATAGCTTAGAAGAAGAGTTTTAAGTCAGACAAGGCTGCCTCCCACACCAACCAATTAAATTAAAACATTTGGTTTACTAAAAGACAATTTACCACTTAAGGGAATGGACAGATTTGCCCCTTGTTTGCAAATTTGGCCTAACTTTTTACTCGGACATCCGTTTGATGAACCGTTTATTTTGTCACAAACCTAACTCATATATATAAAACTGTATATTTTTTACCTTGAGTCAATTGTTACATTATAAGGGTCAAAACTAATCTCCAACAGGAACTTTTCTACCGAAAATAACAAAATCTTGTGTTTGGAAATAATTCGACATTTCATGATTTATGAAAGTAGGATTACACTAACAATGATCTCTTAACATTGGATGTACTAATAACACATTATTCATATCACATAAGGTAAGCATGATTTAAATATAATCTATCATACTTATATCCGGGTTGTCAAAACTTCCCCCCCCAAGAAAATTTTGTCCCCAAAATTTAATATGAATGTCACTTACCAAACAAATGGGGATACTCTTTCTTCATGCTATCCTCCGTTTCCCAAGTTTCTTCTTTAGTTCCATGGCTCATCCACATAACTTTAACTAAGGGAATAACTTTATTCCTTAATACTTGCTCCTTACTATCAATAATTTCCACTGGCTCCTCGATGTACGACAAGTCTTCCTTCAATTCAACAGGTTGAGTTTACAACTGATGAGATGAATTTGCCAAATACTTATGAAGCATAGATATGTGAAACACATCATGTAAACGAGACAATTATGGATGTAATGCTAATCTATTGGTCAGGTTTCCAATTCTTTTCAACACTTCATATGGTCCAATGTATCTTGGACTTAGTCTCCCCCTTTTTCCAAATCTCATTATGCCTTTCTATGGTGAAATATGTAGGAATACGAAATCCCCCTTTTGAAATTCTAATGGATACTTCCTCTTATCTGCATAAAATTTTTGCCTACTTTGTGCTATCTTTATCCATTCCCGAATCATTTTAATCTTTTCGATTGTCATATCTATCAATTCAGGACCCAAGATTTTCCTTTCACCTACTTCATCCCAACATAATGGCGTTCTGCATCTCCTCCCATATAAAGATTCATAACGATTCATAGCAATGGTGTACTGATAACTATTATTATAGGCGAATTCCATCAATGGAAAATGATCACCCCAACTACCATTGAAATCAAATACACAAGCCCGTAACATGTCTTCTAATATTTGAATCGTTCTTTCTGATTGCCCATCGGTTTGTGGATGAAATGTAGTACTGAACTTCAAACTTATGCCCAGGGAATTCTGTAAACGAGGCCAAATCTTAAAAGTGAACATTGGATCTCTATCTGATATTATTGACACGGGTGCCCCATGTAAACGGATAATCGCATCAATGTATATATGTGCATACTTGTCAACAGTGTTGGTATTCTTAACTAAAAGAAAATGAGCTGACTTTGTCAATCGAACAATTATCACCCAAATAGAATCATGCCCCTTTAGTGATCGTGGTAATCCTACAATAAAATCCATCGTTATATGTTCCCACTTCCATTCCGGAATAGGCAATGACTGCAATAATCCTACCGGCTTCTGATGCTCCACCTTCACTTGCTGGCATACTAAACATTCAGCTACAAATTCTGCAATCTCACGTTTCATATTATTCCACCAATAATACTCTTTCAAATATATGTACATTTTGGTACCTCCAGGATGCATAGAGTAAATAGAACTATATGCCTCTTCTAATATATCTGTCTTTAAGGATGGATCATTCGGTACACAAATTCTGTTTTTATAACACAACGATTCATCATTATTAATATCAAAGTCACTCTCTTTACCATCCAGGATTTCCCGTTTCTTCTTCTTAAGGAATGGATCACTAACTTGAAATTTTCGTATGCATTCTGTCAGTAAAGGTCTCACTGTAACGTGTACAATTAATGCCCCCATTTTAGTTAAGTTCAAATCGACTCCCATCAGTCTTAATTCCATAATATTGCCAACCCGTGCACATTGAATACAAGATAACTTCCCCAATGATTTCCGACTTTAAGCATTTGCAACAACATTGGCCCTCCCAGGATGATGGTGAATGGTACAATCATAGTTTTTAATTAACTCCATCCAACGTCTTTGTCTCAAATTCAAGTCTCTCTGTGCAAATAAATACTTCAAACTTTGATAGTCAGTGAAAATTTCACATGTCTCTCCATATAAATGATGTATCCATAATATCAAAGCAAAAACAATAGCCGAAAGTTCTAAATCGTGTGTAGGATAATTACGTTCATGCGTCTTTAACTGTCTAGATGCAAAATAAATTACCTTTCCATGCTGAATGAAAACACAACCCATACCCTGATGTGAAGCGTCAATATAAATCACAAAACCTTCTCCACTGGATGAAATAGTGAGAACTGGAGCTGATACTAGCCTATTTTTTAACTTTTCAAAGTTGTGTTGACATTCATCACTCCTCACAAATTTCACTTCCTTTCGAGTTAATTTAGTCAACGATAAGGCTATAGATGAAAACCCCTTTATGAATCTTCTATGATATCCATCCAATCCTAGGAAAATCCTTATCTCCATTACATTTCTTGGTCTTTCCCATTGCATAATTGCCTCTACCTTCTTAGGGTCAACATAAATTCCATCTCCCGAAACAACATGCCCTAGAAATACTACCTGATTTAACCAAAACTCACATTTGCTAAACTTCGCAAACAATTGACTATCTCGCAAAACTTGCAATACAACTCTTAGATGCTTCTCATGTTCCTCTTGGCTAGGTGAGTATATCAAAACATCATCGATAAAGACAATTACAAATGAATCTATGAAAGGATGAAATACTCGATTCATTAAGTCCATAAACACGCAGGAGCATTTTTTTACCCAAATGGCATTACCAAAAATTCATAATGACCATAACTAGAACGGAAAGTTGTCTTAGAAATGTCACAATCTATCACCCTTAGTTGATGATAACCCGATCTCAAATCAATTTTTTAAAACACTTTAGCACCATGTAATTAATCAAACAAATCATCAATACGAGGCAATGGATATTTATTTCGAATAGTTACCTTGTTCAACTGTCGATAATCAATGCAAAGTCGCATGATGCCTTCTTTCTTCTTCACAAATAATACTGGAGCACCCCATGGTGATACACTGGGTCGAATAAAACCTCTATCTAGAAAATCTTGCAGTTGAACCTTTAACCCCTTTAGTTCCACAAGTTCCATTCTATATGGAGAATAGAAACTAGAGATGTACCAAGCACTAAATCAATAGTAAACTCTACCTCTCTATTAGGTGGCAACCCTGGTAATTCATCTGGGAACACATCTGTAACTTCCTTAACTACTGAGATATCTTCTAATTTTTGCAATTCCCTATTTGTATCCACAATCCATGCTAAAAAGCCTTGACAACCCTTATTTAACAATTTCCTCGTCTGAAGGGAAGAAATAAGTCAATTTGGAATCACATTTCTTTCCCCAGTAAGTTTGAATTCTTCCTCCCCCGGAATATTAAATGTAACCTCCCTGCGAAAATAGTCAATCGATGCATTGTAGGAAGATAACCAGTCAATACCCAAGATAATATCAAAATCTCCAATATCTAGTGGAATTAAATCAATGGTCAACTCCCTCTCCACCACATACAATACATAATTGTTATACACATTATCCACTAACATCACATCCCCCATAGGTGTAGAAATATATAAACCTCCGTCTAGATAAGAACATAGTCTACCCAAATGCATGCTAAATGACAGTGCTACAAATGAATGAGTAGAACCTGGATCAATAAACACGTAAGCATGTTTGTTCAGGACAAAAAATGTACATGTCACCACCTCTGGAGTAGCCCGAGCATCCTGTAAAGTCATAGCATATATTCTTCTCGGAGCCCTAGAACCCCTAGCCTGTCTTCTACCTCCTCCTCTCTCTATGCCTCCAGGTGATGAACCTCAACTAGTAGTAGCTGATTGAATCCCTCCTAGTAGTATAGGAGAGTTCGTTTTGGTATGACCAATTTGATGAAAGTGATAACCCTCTACCCCCTTTAACTTGGGATAATCTGGACTGATATGGCCCTCAGCTTTGCAAAAATAGCATGTAACAGACTTAGACTGCCCATTGTCATTCTCTTGTTGTCTATTATGTTGGCCCATCAATCCTGCACCCCTAAAACTGCTTGGTGTCGTATTCTAAACATAATTTCCAGACCCTCTATCGTGCTGAAATATTTGACTCCCCTCTTTCGAGTATTCTATATTACCTTCCTTTTGCTGACATGGATCAAATTTACTCCTCTTTGCCCTTTGTTCCATATTCTTTATTGCATCATTAACATCTCCATCAACCATCATAGCTTTGTTAACTAAAGAAGTATAATCAACCATGTCAAGTGCAGTGAGTCTAGACTTGATAACCAAATTCAACCCATCCTGAAATCTGGTTCATTTGTCCTCCTCATTGTGTAAGAAAAGTAATGAAAATCGAGACAACGATATAAATTTAGTTTTATAATCCCTTACCGACATATTCCCCTGAGTTAATGATAAAAATTCTCTCTCTTTTTTCTTCCGATACATGCGAGGAAAATACTTTTCATATAAGACTTTAATAAAAGAATCCCAAGTAATTACCTCACCTCCCTCCGGAGTAAGCAGTAAATGTTTGGAATACTCCCACCAATATTTATCTTCACCCTTTAACATGAAAGTAGCCAAAATTACCTTCTGCACGCCAGGTACATTCATCACCCCGGAGATAGTTTCTGTGTCTCTAACCCAATCATCAACTTCTAAAAGATCTACAGAAGCTGAGAATGCTGAGGGGTCAATTTGATAAACTTCTCGTACAGAGTATTCTTCTCCTCTCGTTGTATTTCCCTTTACCTTCTTGCCAAAGTCCGCTCCTCCAAGTACTTGTCTTGTTGTTATGCTATATGTGTCATAAATATATTTTGTTGTTCTGCCATTAAAGTCATGGCACGAGCCATTTTTTGCATATTTGTAAGTTGTTCAGCACCCCCTTTATATTTTTTGGATTTTGTTGGTTTACTGTTTTTGAATACTCCTCATCCACCCTCTCATGAACATTTGCTCCTTCCATATCTTACTATCTGTCATAAACTGCAATTACAGAACCAAGAATACAACATTTATTTCTAACATAATGGTTAGTATTTCTCACAAGTTAATATAAATTACCCACACTACACTATTTCTGCCACTGCCACATCTAGACTCTCTAACCCCAGAATATAAAAACAAAAAGCTTTGATACCAAGTTTTCACCCCCTAACCCCATTAGGATATAATTAACTAAATATTTCACAAACCACATTTATTATTTATTTATTTATTTAGTAATACATATTGAAACAACTTCAAGGTTAAAATGTGGAATACTAAAAATCCAATCGTTTTAAGGAGACATAATTTAAACAGAAATCACATACCATGATATGCCCCAAGTGTAACCTCGGCCTTGAGACACCAACCTCAGCCGAGGTGATGGCCGAGATATTGATCGACCCTGGATAAGCCATGGGCCCACGATATCAGCCCTCGGCCTTAGTAAGGTCGGCCCAGGCCGACACTACCACCTACATTCCAAATGGGCACTACGCGCATCACAGGCATCAACAACATTATCATATACCTGGGTATGGCAACCTCGGCCGAGTGTAGGCCGAGGTGACAAGAATCCTTAACCTTCAACATGGAACCAGTCCAACCTCGGCTTGGGCCGAGGTGACAAGAAGCCTTAACCTTGAACATGGAATCAGTCCAGCCTCGGTTGGGGCCGACCCCAGCATAATGTCTCGGCTGAGATCAGGCCGAGACTCCCTATGGCACATCTCGGAAGACGTTTATCGAGCCTTTACAGCTCGGCCTCTCCCAGGCCGAGGTCATGCACCAATATAGCAGCCGAGCATCTGTTGACATTTGGATAAGGACACGTTGACACAAATCAGTTGTAACAAGATTATTCTCCACACGTGGGGAGAATATTTCATCATCATTCCCTACATGTGACAGTGACAGATGGCACTCCCACATTGGTGAGGCTACCACACACATGCTCATTACATGCATGGGGGGTACATTACACCCCCTAGGTACTATATATAGAGGTCATCCCCTACCTTGCAAAGGATCCAAGATATTAAACCCTAGCTGAAGCTTTGTCTAGATACACAGTAGTGAGAGAAATCTTGAGAGATTGTATCCATGGCCATTAGTGCCTTCATTCAGTGATATTACTCACACACACTCATAGTGGACGTAGGCCAAATTGGCTGAACCACTTATATACCTGTGCCCTCTCCTCTTATACTCATCTCATTCTCTTACCTCTTTATATAATTGTGCTGCCATTGTTATCCTTGTATTGAGCTTGAAAACACCTTACCTGGTGGTGCTGATCTTAGCATCATCATTTTGGCGCCGTCTGTGGGAACGAGAAGCTATCTCTTCCTCTTCTTCAGCTTAACCTCACCGAAGACTCTGGTGGTGAACCAGGAACCACCCCTTGAGTGGAGCTGTTTCACCATTAAAAGAGGTCCTGTGAGGTACTAAGCTCATTTGCTACTCAAGCTCTATAGTGTAACATATGGCACCAGAGTTACCACCGCCTCTTCCACCACCTGGTGGAGACGGGCCTAGTTCTATCCAGGCACCGCCTCAGTCCGAAATGGCGGAGGTAGCAGCGGCCTTGAAATCTTTAGCTGCAACACAACAAGCCATGAAGGAGAAATTTGCTCAGCTTAGTAAAACTATGATGACGCCACCTGGAGTCTCACCGGACATAATCACTCCGGCGGTAGTTCAGCTTCATCCTGATGTCGGGGGACCACCCTAGGCGCCAATAAAGAACCAGCCTGCACCCCAACGGAGAAGGGACGTTGCTGACCCTAGGCGCTTGCGCCTGGGGAGGCAGGGAAACCCTTGCCCAGAGGACAGGTATGATGACCTAGAAGCTGAAGAAGCCCCAGAAGACTGCTGGGAGCCGTATGAGGTGTCAAATAACACTATACGGCCTCTTAGGCAGAGTCAAGGATGTGTCGGTCAAAGAAGAGAAGAGGCCCAATAAAGAGGGTCGGCCTTTGATAGGTTGAGCAGAGGGTCGGCCTTCGAGAGGCTGGGCCCGGTGAATGACCTAAGATAGAGGCTATCTAGGTCGAGGAGCGCAGCAGGCTCTCAGAGAGGGGGTAGGCAGGGTCGGCCAGACCAAGGCCGACCCTATGAAAGAAGAGCCAGGGAACAGGAAGAGGTCAACAGCCAACGTGTTGTGGCTGGGGAACCTCTGTCCATCGCAGGGAGGTGGCAGGGGATAACCTCGGCCAAGTTGATGACAGAAGACCCTGGAATGATTCTATCCAACGCCTTGAGGAGAAGATAGGAGATCTCATTAAAAGCAGGGACCCATTACAAAGGGGTTACTCGGAGGGCTCCCCATTTGTGGCTAGGATAGTGGGGTTCCCAACCCCATCCAAGTTCAAGCCTCCTACAGTGACTCCCAAGTATGATGGCATCACTAACCCTGTACACCATATCGAGATGTACCAATCGGCAGCAGACATTTACTCGATACCTGATGAGATGAAATGTAGGGCCTTCTCAGGGACCTTGACATGGGCAGCGCACAGTTGGTTCACCTCCCTTCCGAATAACTCAATTGAGAACTTCAAAGGCCTGGCTGAGCGGTTCATCCACAACTTCTACTTTGGGGTAAGACCTCAAAAGAAGACTACCCACCTGTTGTATGTCAAACAGGCCAAGGGTGAGAGCCTAAGAGACTACATAGCAAGATTCAACAAAGAGAAATTGGAGGTGGAAGATTACGAAGAGAGCATATCCATGACCGCCCTTATAGGAGGTCTCCAGAAGGGGAAGCTATTGTGGAAACTGACAGAAGAGCCCCCTAGGTCTATGGCGGAGCTGCTAGCAACCGCAGGGAGAGTGATGAATGCGGAAGATGCAATGGCCGTCAAGTGTAAGGAGGAGAACCGCGGTAGCACAGGAAAGTCCCAAGGTAATAAAGAGGGGAAGAAGAGGTCAGAAGATGACAAGTTCGCTCATTACACTCCTCTGACTGTGACCTGTGAGCACATCCTCAATGAGATTAAGACTGATCGGACTCTGAGGTGGCCAGAGAAACTGAAGGCCCCGCCACATAAGAGGAACAAAAACCTGTGGTGCGAGTTCCATCAGGATCATGGCCATGTCACAGATAGATGCTTCGCTTTAAAGGATGAGATTGAGAAGATGCCGAAATCTGGAAAGCTGAGGAAGTATGTGGATGGTAAAGCACCAAAGGTTGGAAGAGATGACCCGAAGAAAAGAAGAGATGACAGATGCCGTGGCAATGTCCCGGCCAGAAGGGACGATGATTCAGAGGGAGATGATGAAGATGACCCGGATCTTCCGCCAAAGGATAACAATGCCCCGGTGAAGAGGGTCGGTATGATCTCTTTTGGTGTTAGCACCATATGTGGGGGATTTGCAGGAGGTGGCTCTGAGGTACCCGACAGGAAGGCTCATGTAGCAGAGGCCAGGTCATTGGCCAAGATCGAAGTTGTGAATCTAACGTCTTCTGATGCAGTGTAGAAGAGGAAGAAGGTAGGCATGGACACCCTCGTAGTGGGGTTCTCCAGGCTCGACTTCAAGGGTATCTTAGCCCCCCATGATGACCCTTTGGTCATAACAACAAGGGTGCATGGGTGCGAGGTACAAAGGATCCTCATAGACGGGGGAAGCTCAGCAGACGTGATGTTCTGGCCTTGCTTCAAGAGCCTGGGTCTTAGCAGGGTAAGGCTGGTGCCCTATCATCACCCGTCGATAGGCTTCAGTGGCGAAAAGGTCCACCCATTGGGCATGTATGAGATGGATGTACGGATGGGGGATGAGTGTCCTAGGAGGCTGACCAAGAAGATAAACTTTTTCGTTATGGACGAAAACGTCTTATCGGCCTAAAACCTCATCATAGGAAGGGTGGCCCTTAAAGAGTTTGAAGCTGTGCCGTCGACGGTCCATCAGATGCTAAAATTCCCGACTCCTTATGGAGTAGGGGAAGTGCAAGGGGACCAGACCATGGCGCGAGAGTGTTACTTCAACTCGGCCGAAGAGAGAGAATCCCACAAGAGGGCAACCGCCACTTATAGCATTGACACTCTTGACCCAAGAGACGAAACAAAATTGAAGAAGGGTGAGGCCGCGGAAGAGGTAGAATCCATCGTCCTCAGTGAGGACGAGCCGGAAAAAACCATCCAGGTCGGTAAGGCCCTAAAGCCAGGAATCAAGGAAGAGCTGATAAACATCCTTAGGAGGAGACAGAGTGTCTTCTCACGGAGTCACGTAGACATGCCTGGCATCGACCCTGAGGTCATGTGCCACAAGTTCAACGTAGATAGAGATGCCAAGCCAATCAAGCAGAGACGAAGAGTCTACTCCAGGGAGAAGTACGACGTCATCCGGGAAGAGGTAAAAAATTTGGAAGAGGCCGAGTTCATAAGAGAGGTCACCTATCCAGAGTGGCTCTCAAATGCAGTCATCGTGCCTAAGGCCAATGGGAAGTGGCTAATGTGTGTAGATTTCACTGGCCTGAACAGGTCTTGACCGAAAGACATCTATCCCTTACCTAGGATAGACCAGATGGTGGACGCAACGGCAGGGCATGAGCTCATGAGATTTATGGACGCTTATTCAGGCTATAACCAAATCTTCATGGATGCTGAAGACTCTGAGAAGACAGCCTTCATTACTGACAAAGGGACGTACTGCTACAAGGTGATGCCCTTCGGTCTGAAAAATACGGGGGCAACGTATCAACGTATTATCAATAAGATGTTCGAAGAGAAAATAGGTAAGACCATAGAGGTATATGTAGATGATATGCTAACGAAGAGCCTGAAAGCATGTACTCACGTAGAGGACCTTGAGAAGACCTTCGATGTCATGGACTCGTACAAAATGAAACTCAACCCAGCAAAGTGTGTCTTCGGAGTAGGAGCTGGGAAGTTCCTGGGATTCATCATTAATCAGAGGGGGATTGAAGCCAACCCTGAGAAAATCAAGGCATTACTCGACATGAAGACTCCTAGGAATATCAAGGATGTCCAGAGACTCACGGGAAGAGTGGCTGCCCTTAACAGGTTTATTTCCAGGGCAACGGACAAGTGTCTTCCATTCTTTAAAGTTCTAAAAAAGGCCTTCCAGTGGGACGAAGAGTGTGAAAAGGCCTTCAACCAGCTCAAGTCCTACTTAGGGTCTCCCTTATTGCTGTCTCGGCCCATCACGGGGGAAAGGTTGTTTCTGTATCTGGCAGTCTCTGAATCAGCCATCAGCGCGGCCATCATACGGGAAGAGGATAGGGTCCAGAGGATTGTGTACTTCAATAGTAAGGCCCTTCAAGGGTCTGAACAAAATTATCCCCGAATGGAGAAGTTGGCTTATGCCCTAATACATGCCTTAAGGAAAATAAAGTCTTACTTCCAAGCTCACTCCATGGTAGTCCTCACTGACTCCCCACTAAGGCAGGTTCTACACAAACCTGAGAAGTCTGGAAGATTGATGACCTGGGCCATCGAACTAGGAGAATATGATCTTACCTACCAGCCTAGGACAGCCATCAAGGGACAGGCCCTCGCAAACTTTGTCGCACAATTCACCTGGGAAGAGGCCGAGACAGTGAAAGGCTTAGATGATGGCGAAGAGACGACCCATAGTGTCTTCCGAGATTCGGAAGAGACGAACCGTAGTGTCTTTCGAGATTCGGAAGAGACGGCACCAAACGTCTTACGAGATAGGGAAGAGGTCATCTCAAGCAAAACCTGGAGCGGGATAGAAGAGAATGAAGAGGATCGATACCTCTTCAAGAAGGGGGTTATGAGAGAAGGGATCTTCTCATCAGATAGAGACATTTGGAGCCTCTTCGTTGATGGCTCTTCATGTGATAATGGAAGCGGGGCGGGACTAACACTCTCGGCTCCAGATGGAGCCAACATTGAATACGCCTTGAGATTCAACTTCCAGGCCTCAAACAACGAGTCCGAGTATGAGGCCATGATAGCAGGTCTTTTATTGGCAAAAACTCTTCGAGTAAAGCGAATCCTACTCCATAGCGACTCAAGGTTGGTTGTCAATCAAGTATTGGGGATATACGAGGCCAAAGACGAAAGGATGGCTAAGTACTTAAAGAAGGTAAGAAGGTTGTTAGAATATTTTGAAGAAGCAAAACTGAAGAGAGTGCCTCGACTGAGCAACAATCACGCTGATGCATTGGCAAGGCTGGCCTCAGCATTGAAGACAGATATGGGAAGGACCATTCCAATCGAGGTCTTAAGAAAGTCAACCATCGAGGAAGACGAGGAATGTAGCCCTTGTCACAATGTGAACCTAGGAGACTTATGGATCGACCCGCTCGTCAGATACCTAAGAGAGGGAGAGCTGCCTGAGTCCAAGCTAGAAAGGAGAAAGTTGAGATACAGGGTTGCCAAGTTCTCAATGATAGGAGACGTCTTGTACAAAAAGGGGTTTCTATTGCCTCTCCTCAGATGTGTGCATCCCATGGAAGTACCTCGGGTCTTACAGGAGGTTCATGAGGATTCTTGCTCTAGCCACATAGGGGGGAGACCCTTAACCAAGAGGATCATCACTCGGGGATACTGGTGGCCTACCTTGTCTAAGGACGCTGCAGACTATGTGAAGAGGTGTGACAAATGTCAAAGGTTCACCACTATCCCTCATCAACCCCATCAGCCTATGACGTCAATCTCTTCTCCATGGCCATTTGCGGTATGGGGAATTGACTTGGAAGGACCTCTGCCAAGAGCTGTCAACAACTACCGATTCTTGATAGTTTCCATTGACTACTTTTCAAAATGGGTAGAGGCGAAACCAATGATAACAATTACAGAGCAGAAGACCTTCTAGTTCATTTGGAGGAACATCATCTGCAGATATGGCCTCCCAAACACGCTCATCTCGGATAATGGGACCCAATTCAAGAACTCCTCCTTAGAAAAGTATTACCTAAGAGTGGGGATTAAACAGTTCTTCTCATCTCCTAGTCGACCTCAAGCAAATGGCCAGACCAAGGTCACAAACAGAACCATCTTGGACTGAATCAAGAAGAGGTTAGAAGATGCGAAGGGGAGATGGATGGAAGAGGTCTACGATGTGTTATGGGCCTACAGAACCACGACAAGGACACCAACAGGAGAAACCCCATTCATGCTGGCACATGGCTCAGAGGTCGTCATACCAACGGAAGTAGGACTACCAACTCATCGAATTCAGACCTACGACCCAGAAATCAATGGGGAAGAGAGGAGGCTAGACCTGGATCTTATCGAAGAAAGGAGAAAAGACGCAGAGGTCAGAAAAGCAGCCTACCAGTAGCGGGCAGCAAAATTCTATAACCAGAGGGTGAAGTCAAGACCCATTGTAGTGGGAGACCTACTTCTAAAGAAGACCCTACAAAAGGCAAATAAGCAACACCCAAACTGGCATGGCCCCTACAAAGTAACAGAAGAGGTTGTGCCTAGCACTTACAGGCTAGAAAACCTAGAAGGAGAACCTTTCACTAACCCGTGGAATACTGACCACCTAAAGAGATATTTCATATGATGATGCATAGAATTTTATGTAAATGTACCATCTTATTGAGAAGAGGTTATTAATAAAGATCAGTTTCCACAACAGCTCTTCTTCATTTTTAGATCAGAGATATATTATGGGGATAACATCTTAGGTGATGACCTCAGACCTTCATAACACCATTCCGTGGTGACGAGGTATGAGCTCAGACACCTTAGCAGATGACCTCAAACCCTTAACATAATTAATTTGGTGAGATTAATTATGAGGCTAACATCTTAGGTGATGACCTCAGACCTTCATAACATCAGTCGGTGGTGACGAAGTCTGAGCTCAGACACCATAATGAGATGGCCTCAGACTCTTAACATCATTAATTTGGTGAGATTAATTATGAGGCTAACATCTTAGGTGATGACCTCAGACCTTCATAACATCACTCGGTGGTGACGAGGTCTGAGCTCCGACACCATAATGAGATGACCTCAGACTCTTAACATCATTAATTTGGTGAGATTAATTATGAGGCTAACATCTTGGGTGATGACCTCAGACCTTCATAACATCACACGGTGGTGACGAGGTCTGAGCTCATACACCATAATGAGATGACCTCAGACTCTTAACATCATTAATTTGGTGAGATTAATTATGAGGGTAATGTCTTAGGTGACGACCTCAGACCTTCATAACATCACTCGGTGGTAACGAGGTCTGAGCTCAGATACCTTAGCAGATGACCTCAGACCCTTAACATCATTAATTTGGTGAGATTAATTATGAGGGTAACATCTTAGGTGATGACCTCAGAACTTCATAACATCACTCGGTGGTGACGAGGTCTGAGCTCAGACACCATAATGAGATGGACCCAGACTCTTAACATCATTAATTTGGTGAGATTAATTATGTGGCTAACATCTTAGGTAATGACCTCAGACCTTCATAACATCACTCGGTGGTGACGAGGTCTGAGCTCAGACACCATAATGAGATGACCTCAGACTCTTAACATCATTAATTTGGTAAGACTAATTATGAGGCTAACATCTTAGGTGATGACCTCAGGGCCTAATAACAATTCAGTGGTGAAGAGGTCTGAGGTCAGAATTATTGACTGAGTATAAACAAGACCACTACAATAAAATAATAGAAGAGAGTATGTGACATTCAGTAAAGGGAAGAGATCATATAGCATTCAGAGGCATTGTTACAAATATTTCTTGAATACAAAACACCATGGTGTTACAAGTTACGAGTTACAAATTACAAATTATTTGTTACAAGTTACAAATCCTAAAGGTTTGGGGAGGGGGGGACATTAAAAGTATCAGTTGGGTTGGCTTGATCAGCATTAGTCACCTCGGCCACTTCATCAGTATGGTCTGCCCCTCCGACCTCGATCCCTCCAAGAATTGCAGTTTCAGCAGGAGCAGCAGCCTCGTCCTCTACCTCTTGAAGAGCCTGTGCAAACTGGGGGTCAACAAAGCCGAGACCTACAAAGTCAGAGGCCTTTAAATTACAGAACTCCTTCTCTCGGACTTCAGCCCATTTGGTAGTAGCCTTGACACCTCTTTCTAGGTATTCAAAACCAAAACCCATGAACTCGTCTAAGGCTTTGTAGTCACAAATTATTTTGGCCGGGGCATCTTCAAGGACAGCCTTCACAGCCGAGCTGACCTTATGCTGCAGTACGTCATCTTTGGCCTTCAAGGCTTTGGCGTGATCTTTGACGAGCAGAGAAATGTCCTTCTCCAACCCCTTAACTTTATTTTCAGAGTTCTGCAGCTCTGACTTCAGACGGTCGACCTCAGCATTTAGGGCGCTCTGAACCTTCTCAGCCTCTTTCCCGTTCTGGATGAGAGGCAATTTCCTCAGAGCCCAGTTTGAAAGGTGGTGCATAGCAGTCACTCCCTGCACATTTAATGAAGAGGTTAAGCTGGAGAAAATTCAGATGTTGCACTTATAAAATTTTGACGAAGGAATAAGTCATACCTGGATGGCTCTCTGAAGGCCAAACTCAATCAGCAGGGGGGTGTCCATAGCCCTGTAAAAGCGATTGTCAGCCTCAGTCATAACAGAGCCGATGGCATCCACGGACTGCATGCTGTGGCCGACCACACTATCGGTTAACTTTAGCTGATCCAGACGTGCCGTCAGGATATCGGCCAAGGAGATTGTAATTACAGCATCAGAGGCCTTCTTCTGCCTCAAGGTCGACCTCTGATCCTCAGAGGCATGGGCTTCTGGGGCCCTCTTCTTTGAGGCCTTTGGATGTAGAGGGAGATGAGGGAGGAGCGTTCAGACCAGCTTTTTTGGCAAGTCTCGCTAAGCTCGGAGCAGCCATCTCCCACAGTTCATCTGGGATGTCTTGTGGTCGCTCTGCAAAAGTTAAAAGATATGGGTCAGAGATCAGATATAAATAAGTTCAGAGGTCAAACTTGAAAAGAAAAATCCTTACCAAAGTCAACAAGTGGACTTCCACCCAGGCTCATCCCCGAGAGATACTGGGGGGTCAGCAAATGTTCGAACTTAACAAAAAGACCATGTGCCCCTTGGTCTTGCAGGGCTTTCACCTTCTGGATATTCTGAAGACTTAGACCAGGGTCGTCCCTGGCAGACATGGTGACCTTACCCCATTTAAGGGGTATCCTCGGCTCAAGTGTGGAAGAGGGAACGCATGGGCCAAATTCCCATGGTCCATAGGTGAAAAAATAGCGGGGCTTCCAATTATGGTTTGAGGTCTGAGTCACCTGGAGCATTTTCTTCTCAGGCCTCCGAGCCACAAAATGATAGTAGCTCGGATGGTTTTTGGCCGAGGTTGGGACATAACAACCAACGAAGACCTGAACTGGGAGGTCAGAGTGGTGGACTGCCCTCCACAGGATAATGGCCCCTATGATGACTCTCCAGGCATTGGGAGATAGCTATGAGGGGGCCAAGTTGATATAAGAGAGAATGGATTTGATGATGGGATGAATAGGTAGGCGAAACCCTAACTTAAACATTTGCTCGTACAGGCAGATTTCTCCATCTCGGCCGTGATAGGCCCTCTCTTCCCTCAGAGGTCTCCTTAATTTTATAGAGGGACTAATGGAGTATAAATATCAGAAGCACACAAGATCCACCTCCATTACCGTGCTCTCGAACTCGGTCACCTCAGAGACGTCGACATCACTTTCATCATCTTCATCATCATCAAGCTCAACGTCGGCCGGAGCAGATGTAGATGGGTTACTAGCAAATGTCTGAGCGAACTCTGCCCCTGTGGCGGCCTACAGGGGGATGGCGTCATGAATGGGTGGCACATCCACACTCGGCTTAATAATTTTAACCTCTGAAGAAGAGGCTGAGGTGCTTGAGCCATTATGGGATAAGGCTCGACTGGAGACCTCGGCCTGATCAGGGGACTGACCAAGCCGAGGTGTGAAATCCATGGCTTCCTGAAAGGAGTCCACAGACATGGGGTCTAAGGTAGAAGATTTAGACTCAGACATAGGTGTTGGATCAGCAGGAACCCCTGTCTGATAGAAGTTCTCTGGGGGGGGGTCAGGATATATCACTCTAAGAGGTGGTGGAAACAAGGGTCTAATGGGAAACCCTTGTGACCTACGAGCTTCCTCCTGAGCTCTCTCTATTTTCCTAATATTTTCTAGGGTCTTCTCTCTAAGAGAGGGGAAATCCTCAAGAAGCTGGTATAAAGGTCTGAGCATCAAAGGACGACCCTAAACTTGGGAATAACTCCTAAAACTACAAACAGGATTGACTTGTAAAATAAAGGAGTTTAAAGATCAAACCAAGAAATTCGAAGCAAACACAGTTCGCCTGAAATAATGGTGCTCGCAGGAAAACTTAGAAATCTGCCGGAAAATGCAAACCAAAAGCGAAAAATAAAGGAAATGGAAGGGAGAAAATACCTGGAAATAAAACGATGAGGGAAAACAAAGAAAACTCGCAAGAAAACCAACAAATGCCTCTGCAGAAGAGCGTTGATTAGAGAAGCTTTAGAGAGAGATAATCGCAAGAGCAAAGCGTGCACAGGAATGAATTGAAGTAGAAGGAGGGAAAAGGGTTTTGAAACCCTTAAATACGTGGGCACATTTCCCAAGGCCCATCATTGCCTTGGGAGCCCCAAAAGATGGCTGACGGCACACGCCTACCAAGTAAGCACGTTCTAGCGTTGGACAGGTGTTAGGAAGGTATTGGCTTGGAACAGACAGGCCTCGGAGGTGAAGTAATCTCCTAGCCACTTTCTCTCACATATGACTAAGGGCAGGGGGTGATTGATATGCCCCAAGTGTAACCTCGGCCTTGAGACACCAACCTCGGCCGAGGTGATGGCCGAGATATTGATCGACCCTGGATAAGCCATGGGCCCACGATATCAACCCTCGGCCTTAGTAAGGTCGGTTCAGGCCGACACTACCACCTACATTCCCAATGGGCACTACGCGCATCATAGGCATCAACAGCATTATCATATAATTGGGTATGACAACCTCGGCCGAGTGTAGGCCGAGGTGACAAGAAGCCTTAACCTTCAACATGGAACCAGTCCAACCTCGGCTTGGGCCGAGGTGACAAGAAGCCTTAACCTTCAATATGGAATTAGTCCAGCCTCGGCTGGGGCAGACCCCAGCATAATGTCTCGGCTGAGATCAGGCCGAGACTCCCTATGGTACATCTCGGAAGACGTTTATCGAGCCTTTACAGCTCGGCCTCTTCCAGGCCGAGGTCATGCACCAATATGGCAGCCGAGCATCTGTTGACATTTGGATAAGGACACGTTGACACAAATCAGTTGTAACAAGATTATTCTCCACACGTGGGGAGAATATTTCATCATCATTCCCTACATGTGAAAGTGACAGATGGCATTCCCACATTGGTGAGGCTACCACACACATGCTCATTACATGCATGGGGGGTACATTACACCCCCTAGGTACTATATATAGGGGTCATCCCCTACCTTGCAAAGGATCCAAGATATTAAACCCTAGCTGAAGCTTTGTCTAGATACATAGTAGTGAGAGAAAGCTTGAGAGATTGTATCCATGGCCATTAGTGCCTTCATTCAGTGATATTACTCACACACACTCACAGTGGACGTAGGCCAAATTGGCTGAACCACTTATATACCTGTGCCCTCTCTTCTTATACTCATCTCATTCTCTTACCTCTTTATATAATTGTGCTGCCATTGTTATCCTTGTATTGAGCTTGGAAACACCTTACCTGGTGGTGCTGATCTTAGCATCATCATACCATTTAACTTAATTACAACTAGTACAATGTATAAAACAAAACTAATAAGACCCTACTACTATTTACTCAACCTCCTTCACCTGGCAGTGGCAGCTTCAGAACCTAAAAATGTAAACATATAAAACCATGAGTTTAAAAACTCAGTGAATGTAATACATATCTATATAGTAAAAGTAATATTTTAACATCTCAACATATCAATATATATCCATCTATGTGCCAAATTAGGCCATATATATATCTGAAGTTAATAAACCCCACATCTCCTGCCCGTAGGCAATAATCATATAAATAGGTTTTAATAACCTAACATCTCCTGATTTGCATAGCAACTCAACACATCTCAACTTTTATAAAGGCATAACATCTCAACATCTCTTAACTTTTAATAAGCCATAACATCTCAACACCTCATGACTTTTAACAAGCCTTATCACCTCAATATACAATACATACACATTATATCCATAATCAACTCAGTAAGTACACTCACATTGGGTTGTCAACTATGTATTATCTCAATCATAAGTATTATCTTAATATATCTAAGTAACTTTCATTGACTATACAACAACAATATAATTCTACTCAATTCATATTCCATGAAACATGTGTAAGGACGAAACAATGGTATATATGTTGATAAGGTCATGAACATTAAACCTTAGAAACCACCTCGTAAGGAATTTATAACTAAAATCAATTAAACATAAAAGTATACTTAATATATATACATATGAAACATGTACTCAAAATACCCTTGGTAAGGATCAAATAAAAACATTCCTTCATGGGGTATCTAGTATGGCCTCAAATTATTGTCCTCCATACTTAACCATCCCATATTCATAAATTGTACATATAAAGGTATCCAAGCTTATCAATATGAAAACATTTTTTAATATACTTTCCATTACAAGTGACGGTGCAATTTTTCAACCTAGTAAATCTTCCTCACAAGCTCCTCTATTGTTACTTCAACTTCCAAGAATGTTCATATTATTTCTTCAGCATAACTTTCCATGATTTTTCACCCATTTTCAATGCACATATTGAATCGTACAGAATTAAAGTTTCACAATTTTTTGACTTCATTTGCTATGTCAAAAGCTTGACCAAACTGAGGGCATATTGAAATTAAATATCCAAACAGCAACTATATACCAACTTGAAACCCTCACCAAGGCCCAACCACAAGGAGTTAAATTCTAATTTTCGGATATGATATGAATATATGAGCCTAGTTTCATATCCAATTATAATTTATCAATTCTAGTAAGCACACAAAAATATATGCAAGTTTGAGTACAAGGGATTTCAATAACAAACAATACGAGCTACATACACCACTTATCTCACATGTGAACAAATACTTATTATCACAAAGGAGGATGGAATTTTAATCAATCATTCACGATTTATATACTTTGAAAATAAGCATAACACCATATTAAAACAATATTAATCACATAATTATACCTTGGAAATACTTTAAAGATTTTCTTGGAATTTTCCTAGCTTTTCTTGAAATCTTTTCTTCCTTAAAATTCCACTTTCTCTTTCCTCAAGCAAAAACTCTCCAAAACTAAACCTAGGGTTTTACTTGCTGAAGAAATATCTTAGAAGAAGAGTTTTAAGTCAGACAAGGCTACCTCCCACGCCAACCAATCAAATTAAAACATTTGGTTTACTAAAAGACAATTTACCACTTAAAGGAATGGACAGATTTGCCCCTTGTTTGCAAATTCGGCCTAACTTTTTACTCGGATATCCGTTTGATGAACCGTTTATTTTGTCACAAACCTAACTCATATATATACAACTATATATTTTTCACCTTGAGAAAATTGTTACATTATAAGGGTCAAAACAAGTCTCCAACACGAACATTTCTACCAAAAATAACAAAATCATGTGTTTGGAAATAATTCGACATTTCATGATTTATGAAGGTCGGATTATACTAACAATGATCGCTTAACATTAGATATACTAATAACACAATATTAATATCACAAAAGGTAAACATGATTTAAATATAATCTATCGTAATTATATTCGGGATGTCACAGACACGGACACAAGTGTCGCGTCTAACACGACATGAACATGTTGACATGGAAAATTAATAAAAAAAGAATATGGGGAACGTCGATAAATAAATTTTTTCTTATCAACTTATATAATGAAAAAAAGATCATATAAAGAATAGATGCATAAAAATATGTTTATATACTTTTGTATAGACACATGCGAAAAATTATCGGACACATGAAAATACGTTTTGAACACGTGATATTAAGTTACCAACAAGGTAATTTTATATTTAAATTAAGGGAACATGAAAAGGAGTGTCAGACACGTGTCCGTGTCAAAAGAGTGTCGGTGTTTGATGCATGTCGGGCAGGAACATGTGTCCTTTTCAAAAGTGTTCGTGATTCCAAGTTTGGAAGAAAAAATACAAAATCCTAAAAATCATCCAACTGGTGGGCTGTCAAAATTATTGCTACAGAGAGTTTCACATTTCTTTATATCATTTAAGGGGTAAAATTATGAGTCCTTGAAAGATCTGGCCTTAGACATAAGAGTGACATTTATTATATCAGACCAATTTCACTATCACAACCCACACCATTTCATTATACTTGTAGTCAAATGGGAGGGACATAAATTTATGCAATAGATAATTATCTTTTTATGTTTTCATATCTTTATTTAGGAAGGTAAGAAAAATTAAGAGAGAGATTAGTCCTTTTAATATCAAGCAATAGATCACATTCCATGACATCATACTAACAATATAGGAAAGATAATTTTCGCCATCTGATGTGGAATTCTCCTTATGTGGTTATTTTTTAGGTTTGAAATCTCCATTCACTAGTAAATAAAAAATCAGTATAAAAATTAGATTAAAACGAAAATGTGATTGGACAAACTAGCATGAAAAGGAAACAAAGGGAAGAAACCATTACCTTCAACCTGCATTGGACCTCCATAAAGAGGTAGGGACACATATCAAATAATGACATCAAGAACAGTAGTCATTCCCATTAACCCCTAAAAGGAGAAAAATTAGGCCCACGGTAAATCTGTCAAAATATGTGACGTTATGTCAATGAACTCCCTGATTTAATTGTCCCTTGAAATTGAAATTTGAATAATTTTTAGTTCAGAAACATCAATTTTAAAACTGTAATAATCCAATTTCAATTTCAAGGTAAGGAATTGTGGTTCCCAAACACCCTTACTGTCAGGTGAATTCAAAATGTAAACAAAAGGGATATTGAGACTTACGAAGAGATTAGTAGTATAAGAGATATAATCAACATTACATATTGATACGTCTTGTATTTAGATTTATTTTAGGCCTCAATGTAACCATGAGGAGCATTTCTTTGGTTAACCCATCCATTATGGGGCTGGATCAGTAGGATAATCCAAGAAAAAATCCAGTAACAAATATACCATGGTGAGCAAAGTTGTCCACATGAGGGAGGATAACCATAGCTAGATTAAACACGATGATGATAAGAAGAGTCGACAATGTCGTAAACTGGAAAAAAAAAGTTATCCAGTTTACAAAATAACAAATAACATGTAAAAATATTATAAAAAATATATTCCTCACATACCTTGTTTGCATATATTTTCCAATTTATTAGGAGATCAGAAAGCACGCCTCCAAGTAAACCAAATATAAGCACCAAAGGCCCCAACTGAGATAGTTGTTCGGACAAACAAGGAGGACAATAAACTTCCCCCACTTCCAGATAAAACAAAGAGAAATATTAATTTGAATAAGATTTTAATTAACATTACGTGGAAGATAACCCTAGGAACTAGTTTCTACTAGTTTATGAGGAATCTTTCTTCCCTTAATGTGTTACCTTCCAATTGGATGTGATGTTGGAGCTGGAATATCAAAATCGGACAAAACTTATCTATGTATTCTATGAAAATAGGTGCATTTGAATTGCCAACATAATATATCTCACCACTACCACTCAAACTAGTTCCAAATTGCACTTCTTGAAGAGAGTCATGGACATCTTATAGAACTTCTCCTTCAATTTCATAGGTATACAATAATAAGTTGGAAAATATGGAGGTGAACCTAATTTCACATTTTGTTCAGCCCTAATATTTTATGAGGTTTAAAACATAAAATAATAATGTAAGTTGGAAAATATTAGAACTTCTCTCTCTCAACCTAGTCAATCGCTTCCTCAAAACATTCAAAACTTCTAAAAAATGAGGTTTAAAACATAAGTTGGAAAATATGGAGGTGAAATTCAGAATCACCTAAGAAAGGCAGAAGAAAATTTCATCACAAGTCATAAAAAAAATTGAGCCATTACCTTTGACGAATTAGCTAACGAGGCTAAAGATGTTAAAGCCCCCTCCTTTAACATTCGCCTTTCTGTCTGGATAGTTAGATACAAAATAAACACATACATTATGCTTGTAGAGATATAAATTCATACTTCCATTTAGAACAAAGTTATTAGTCTATGTCCAAACCTCTAATATGAAGACGAATACATATATACACACACACACATATGTGTGTGCGTGTGCGTGTGTGTGTGTGTGTGCTTGTGCGTGTGCGTGTTCATGTAAATGCAGTATGCATCTCTAGATTCCCTACAAATTACATTGAGGTGGAATATTTTTCAATAGTTAGAGTACCTATAGGAATTCAAGCAATTTGCACACAATTTTCTCAATATAAGGTTTTAAGATATTCAAAGGGCAGTTATGGTTGAGTAATAGCATTACTGAAGGGGCATGTGCCTGTAGAAGAACAAATAAAAACATAGAAACATAAACTATAAGTAAAGAAAGAATATAAATGTTGAAGGTCATAATATCTATATAAAATAAGTGGAGAATGACTTGGAACCTCAAATTAATAAGACACAACAGTAGAAAATTTAAAAGTTCTAAAACATATGTGGTATAACATAGAATGCGATTAGCAAAAATATGAGTAAGATTTACTTATTCTCATAGAAAAATATGGAGGTACGTATAATGCAATCTGTGCCAGAATATGACAAGAAGTAATGATAAAAATAAATTAAAAAATCCAACTCGATCGAATCGAGAAGTTTATGGGAAAATCAAACTCAATAAGGAGCTTCAACAGATTATTTACAGCATTTTACAGAATATCTAACACAACTAAATATTCTAAAGCATATTAGAGGTACTTACTAAATTGTCTTACCCTTCGTCATCTACCAGGTAAAGATACTAACATTCAAAGGGATATAAGTTTTCCAAATTTTTTTAAAATCCTTAAAATAAGAAAAACAATAAATGAAAAGGAAAAAATTAGAAGGAAAAAAAATAACTTGAGGCACCACCACACCAAATTCTTTGTCAGAGCGATCCGAAACAAACAGGTGCCTTCCACAATTTACAGATGTGACACCCCGCCCAATTAAATATCGGGTGATTAGTCCTTTATAAAACTTAAAATAAAATATTCGGTTGGTTCATTCTTCGCATGACTGCGAAAATATAATAACTCATTTAATCACCTAATACAATTAAGCTAAGTGTCAAAACATTTTTTTTAAACCATTTAAATACCAATCCAAGAAATTTATTATAAACCATCCACGCATAATTAATTAATACAATACTGAATCAGAATCACATGCAAAGATAACTAAGACTGGATAAAACCTTCCAGTTCCAAAACTCCAAAGCAAACCATAGAAACCATAAATCCAAATGAAAATGAATGGAAAGTAAACTGAACATAATCTCTGAAAAACTATCTAGGAATGGGCGACACATGCCCTAAACAGAAAGTCTATAAAGAATGTAAATGAAATGATGGAGGAGTCTAATACGAAGACCTACAGCTTCCACAACATCTGTAACACGCCAAGCAATCCAATCTTTAAGCATGGTGTCCATGTGGCTGAGCACCTGATATAATACATATATATAGAAAGAGAGAGAAGAGATGCAAGAAATGGGTCAGAGCCCGATGTGTAAAAATATTTGTTTTAGCAAGTATTTAAAATTTGCAATAAAGCAAGTAACAATTGCATGTTAGTTCGAACTCTCACATGAGATTCTCACCTCTCGTCTATTGTGCACGCCTAACGTACATATATCCCCACCTAGCCATTTGTAACATTTCTAACTAGATGAAGACTTACGCTTCTTATTATAACTCGTAGTAGCATTTCACATTTCCCAATTTCCCACATTATTAATATTTGTATTTATTAATAAATTCGGTTAAGTGTTATCACACTAAGTTAAATATTCACAACTTACATCACTTAAGATTGTACTAACCCAAGATCCTATAATTATCTCTCGGTAGGAATAACACAAGTATATATATACATATATTCACCATAATAATATACATATACTAATATAGCACCCCCAAGGCTAAACCTGTAGTGCTTGCATACTCTGATATCATGTCCAGGTACATCTCGTACTCAAATAAGGACTACCAGTTCAAAAATTTCCCACGAACCATATATACAAAACACACATAATGGAGAGGAACATAGTTACGCACATACCTACGCTCCCATAGTCAACTGGCTTATCAACTCACCAATAAGCCTTCACAGTCCTATGTTCTGAGATACGAGTCAATAATCCCCTCAGGGTAAGACTGTCTCTACACCACCTCCCGTGATTACAAGAAGCTAGGTATGTCATACACATAATACTAGCAAGTAATAGGTATTCACACATCCTAATAATAATTATAGGTATTATCCCAACCTTCTTATATATTTTCCATATGTATTTCACTCTCATTATTATGTATATTAAAGTATTACTAAATTACTTTCATTCCTTAGTAATTTCCAAAGTAACTCTCCTTTCCGGATTAATTTAAGTATAGACTCACATACTTACTCATAGACCTACCTCGTTTTAAATCTGTTAACTGATAATTTTTTCTCATTCGTAAAGACTGGAAAATCCCTAAACTGCCCCTAAGAAATTTCCCGGAAATTCACCCTTGGCTCGAACCAGATGACATGTCGTTTGAACGACTACCACGTGTCGTTTGAGCGACTTCACGCGAGATACAATCTCATTGTAATGACTTCACGCGAGATCGCGAGAGATTACACTGTTCGTCTTCTACCCATAATTTCAGCGTTTTCCACTATTTTTAACCCTAAAACCTCTAAATCAACATCCAAATTTCCAAGTAAACAGTTCCAATTCGAATACTATCAATTGCATATGGATTCTAACATCCTAGAATCATTAATTCATTAGGAATTCATCAAAAACGTGGAATCCCCAAATTAATTTCCCAAAACCCTAGTTCTTCAAATTCATATTCAATCAAACAAAATTTCCAGATTCGTTCTACACATGAGTTCATCAAAACGTGATTTCTAGTCTACATACATGAGGGGTTTCAATTTAATAATTCTCATATTCAATCTACATATCCTAATTCCTCAATTTTCATCACTCTTATGCGCTAGAATATGATTATAATCCCTATACTAACAGGAGTATGATAATTACTAAGGTACAGCAAGTTATAAGCACTTACCTTGAACCTTTCCCGATCTACACGGTGGTGGTGGTGGTTGTGCAAGGTGTTATTATCTTAGCCTTTTTCTATTGGAAACAGCTCTCCCTCACACCTTCTATGGCCATTCTTACTTCCTGACACTTTTTAAACCTAATTGGACTTTCCTTTGGTTGATAAATAACTCTTAATTTTCGTCCGTTAATTAGGCCCAAAAATACAATTTACCATAATGCCCTCTCGGGGTGCCGGTTAGGCCTAAAATTGCCCCGGAATCCAAACTAAACACCCGGGTATACTATTTTGACTATCTCGACCATTTCGGACTCAACGGTGCACTATAAATGACCATCCGAGTTACTAAAAATAATTAATATATTTATTTCATTAAATTAGTCCCGACACGACTCACACGCGCGTCTAGCTTAATTTACTAAACTGTCATATTTCTTACTCTTGACAATTTACCGAAGTGCATAGTTTCATATTACATATAACACAGTAATATTCAATAAATAAGTATTAACTCTGACACATTAGTTAATATTTATTTTAAATTCGGATTAATCAACAATTAAATTCTCACATTTTAATTCAATTAATCCCACAATAATAATTAATCCTTTAATTATTTAAATCATAAAAATATGGGGTATTACAACAGAAAGGAGGCAAAACAGAAATTTTCCATCATTCATATATCTTCTAATATTTACTGAACCTCATTTTGTTAAGTCCTAATATTTTCCAATAATAAAAATTTATGTAAACCTAATTTCACATTTTTTTTAGTCCTAATATTTTTCAGCCCTACTATTTTTGGCAAATCAAACAACACTTACAGCCCTAATATTTTTCGCATTTTTTTTACGCGAAGTAAAAAACATTACTAAGAATTTTGATCCAACACCTTATAACCCTAATAACATATTTAATGTGGAGTGAAAAACTTAAAAAAAGGCTTATAGTGAAGAAGGAGAGAGAGAGAGAGAGAGAGAGAGAGAGAGAAAGGATGTTTTTTATCCAATACCTTTGAAGTTTAGTCGAGAGGGAGAGAGTTTAAAAGTTAAGAGGGAGTGGGATATTTAATAGGGATAGAGGAAAGAGGGAGAGGGAGATTAAAGAGGAAGGACAAGAGAGATAAGGAGAATTAAACTTAGACCAAAAATTTTGTGAGTCTTTGGCCAAAATTTGTGACCTCTAGGAGCGGTCACAAATTTATCCAAGGAAAACATTTGTGACTACTCATAGGAGTTACAATTTTGTGACTGATCATAAGAATTGTAACTTAAGCTTACTAATAAATTTATGACCCCTTGTGGAAGCTACAAATTTGTGACTCCTTATAGTAGTCACAAATTAATTGTATGTTGAGATTTGTGACTTTCATTAGCAGTGACAAACCAATTGACTCAAATTTTTCATTAACCAAATATTTTATAACACCTAATGGTAGTTACAAATAATTTTATGACTCCTAATGATAGTGATAAAGTTTGTCACCCCCATTATCACTTATAAGAAGGCAGTCATAAAATTTGTATTTTGGTGCAGTGTCTCAAAAGGTAGAACAAATAGATCTTTGGGAAAGTGATGGATGTCAATGACAGATACATGGACTAAATTTGAGTGCTAAATGAAAAGGAAGTCTTGGATGTACTTTGGGGGATGAGCGGCTATTGAGGGTGGAGAGAAAAGGGGACGTGGTAAGTATGTTTATTCAAGAAGAAATTAGTTGAACATAGAAATCACAGGTTCTTTAGTTGAAGGAAGGTGACAAGAGCACTAATATCCATATAGTGACAAACTCTAATCGTTAGTTTAACCATATAGGAAAAATTATTGTGGGAGAGGTGGAGTTTGTGGAGGGGAATCAGGTAAGGGGAGCAATTATACAGTATTATGAGAGGTTCTGCACAAAAAAGGAAGAGTGGAGACCCACACATAATGGGTTGGAGCTGGGGTGAATTTTATGGGGATGAGGTTGAGATGCTAGAGGCAAAAGTGGAGGTAGTGCAGGTCTTGTAGTGTGTGAGTGAGGACAGGGCACTGGAACTGGATGGTTTCATTAAAACTTTTTTAGTATTATTAGACTATTATGAGATAGGATGTTATGGCCTTGTTCATGGAATTCCAAGAACGAGGTTAATTCATGAGAACTTTGATTCCCAAGAAGGGGGTTAGTGGATGTAAAGGATTTCAGACCAATTAGCCTAGTGGGAAGTGTGTATAAGATTTTATCCAAGGTGTTATCAGTTAGACTTATGAAGGTGATTGACCCACTTATTTTAGAGGCCCAAAATGCTTCTTTGAGAGGTAGGAAAATTCTCAACGTGGTTTTGGTGGCTAACGAGTGTGTGGAGGCTAGAGTGAGAAGTAGAGACCCCAATATTATTTATAATATAGATGTTAAAAAGTCATATGATCGTGTCAATTTAAGCGTTCCTACTATATTTACTAGAGAGGATGGGATTTGGGGATCATTGGTGTAAGTGGATTAAAAGTTGCGTACCAAAAGTTAGATTTTTTAATATAATAAATGGGATACCTGAAAGATTTTTTCTATTTCCAAGGGGCTACAATGGGGGACCCTTATCTCCTTTTTTATTCATCTTGGTAATGGAGGTGCTTAGTCGGTTTTTGGGAAGAGTGAGGGAGGTTGGAATGATCAGTGGGTTCTTGATTTGGAATCTGAATACCTATTATGTTAAGATTTCTCACCTTTTGTTTGCTGATGACATCTAATTTTGTGTGATGCAAAAGAGGAAAAGTTAAGAGCATTGAGATTGGTGATGTTACGCTTTGAGGCAGTGGAGGGGATACATATTAATGTTGAGAAATGTGAGATGATATGAGTCGGGGGAAGCAAGAATGTGGGTTATTTGGAAGAGGTGGTTGGGTTCAGTGTGATTCCCCTTCCCTCATAGTATCTTGGACTTCCGTTTGGGTCCCAGTTCAAGTAAAAAGCAATGTGGTATCTAGTGTGTGGGAGGGTGAAACGGAGATTATCAGGTTGGGAGAATTGTTCTCTCTCAAAAGGGAGAAGACAAACTTTGATAAAAAAACACTCTATCAAGCCTCCTGACCTACCTCATGTTTATTTTGTCATTGTCGATCTCAATTCCTAAGAGGTTTGAAAAGATGACGATGGATTTCTTATGGAGTAATGAATACGGATTCAAACTTTATCTTGTGGGATGGGAAGAGGTATGTAAGACGACCAAGGTAGGGGGAGGGGTTAAAATCTTAGAGAACTTAAATATAGATTTTATAGTTAAATGGTTATGGAGATTTCCTTAAGAGGAAATAGGTTCTGGAGGAAAGTGGTGGTGGCTAGGGGAGGTCTCAGTCGGTGGGTGAAGATCGGGAGCGGGAAATTATGCGCACAGGGTCAGATTAAGGAAGCATATTGCAAATGGAAGGGGTAATCCTCTCATCACATTACATTCCATCTAAATAATGGTAAAAGAGTTGGACTCTGTAAGGATATATAGGGAAAGGATGGTTCCATAGAGGATCTATTCCCAGGGATGCTCCATATTGGATGGGATAAAGTGGGGTCGATGGTAGAGCATAGCATAGCGGTGGGGGATATGATAGTGTGGAACATAAAATTTAGATGGAGACTGTGGGATTGGGAATTAGAGGAGGCGAAGGCATTTTTTGACTGGCTCAAAATGGCACTAGTCTTTACGGGAGGGGAAGATAGTTTGAAATGGGGTAGAAGTAAGGAGGATGTGTTTATGGGTATAGACTATTACTCTATATTGTGGGAATTGAGGAGTGGTCCATATCCATAGAATAGGGAGCGAATAATGAAGGTGTAGCCTAAAGTTACATTTTTTATTATTGCGGTGAAACAGGAAATATTGGGATGAGAGGGTTTGCAAAGGAGTGGTTGTAGAATGGACAGACGGTTTTCGTTGTAAAAGAAGGATGATGAGATGATTAATCATTTATTTTTGCATTGTTGGGTGATGAGTGGGCTATGGGATGCCTTTTTTTCTCTTCGACAGGTTCAATGGAACATGTGAAAATTAGTGAGTGACTTTATAGTAGTATGGTAGATTCCTAGAGGGTGAAGGGGGAGAGAAAAGCTTGGCGGATGGTCCTACATGGAATATTTTTGATGACGTGGCTGGAGATGAATAGAAGGTGCTTTGAAGGGAAGGAATCAGCTCATGTTAGGATGCGTTACTTATTTCTGAGTTCACAGCTCATTTGGAATACGAATTATCCAACTCCCTCCATTACTTTGTTTTTGGATTTTATGAAGGAGTTACATAGAGTAGAGTAGATTTTTTGTATTTGTTTAGATTGTCTATGTCTAACCTTTTTTTATGTGTGGATATTCTTCATGTATAAGGGCTTTCACTCCCTAACGCGAGGTTTTTTAATGACACAATTTACTTATCAAAAAAATTATCGGCATGTGCTTAAACACTAATTTAGAAAATAATGTATGTTGTTAATAAATATATCTTCAAATTAAAGATTTAAAAAGAATTTCACCTTACAATATCAAGGTACATATATAAAATTACTTCACCAAATAAGTTATCACATAAGTTTATCCGTGTATTATAATTCTTTATTTTTAGGCTCTTTTACTTTTTCCCCATGTACCTTGACATAATTACTTTAAAGTGATGGTGAGTCGATAAACAACATATATAGATAAATATATATTGGCCATAGATCATGTGTACATCGATTGTGTGTGTATTATTGGAATATCTTCAAGTAGAGGATATTCAGAGCGATAGGTTAAACTTATATACTACCTCGTCTCTCCATATCACTCTTCCTCCCACTCTTCTTTGCGATATCATTAATACTGCAAATTAAAATCCCTACTCATTGCTGGTATTAGGAAAAATCCATATGTATGATTATGTTTTTGTGAACCTAAATGTTTTGGAAGAATGAACAATTGATTTTGATGATGACAATTCAAATAAAAATATGTTCAACACTTGATCTTCCTCATTAGTGTATTTGACTTAAGGAAAACAAGATCAAAAAAAATTTAAGACCCAAATAAATCCACAAAAAATGTTAAGGGATCAATGAGATCAATAGTTGAGGAAGAGAACACCACATAAAACCATACAGAGGAAGTCGAGATCTCACTCAAATAAGAACACCTTGATTTAATTATCCAAGTACAATATCCCTCATAAAAATAACTTAAGCCTTGAAATCAAGAATAAGTGCAAGATCCTTAAATGAAGAGAACTCAAGACTTGATGCAAAGAAAAAAAAATCCAAAGCCTTTAAACAATAAAAATGATTTTAGTCAAAAAAATCCCTATAATATATCTTCACTAAATGGGGCATTTATATCTTAAATAATTGTAAACTATCACCATGTGCGCATTAATATAGAAAAAAGTGTGTTTTTAACGAAACTTCCTTCAAACTGAATATTTAGAACGATTTCAACTTATAATATCTAAAGTACAAATATTAAGGTACTAAATAAGCTGGTCCCATAAGTTTATCAGTGTAACATTATTGATTATTTTTAGGATTTTATACTTTTTACCCATGTACCTACTGTTGAAGTAGTTGCCACACATATAAATCAAACTACAAATAATTTCATATACATAAAACCCTACAAGGAGATGTTAGGGTTTACCTTTGAGATCTGTCTAGTTTGATCTCATCTCAGCACGAATAGTATGTGATGATGATTGATCTAGAATGCAAAATCGATGCACCTCACGATCTTCTATCGTATTCCCAATCTGAACAGTCACAAGGACAGTGTGGTCTCTTCCTTCATAACCACCTTTTCTTTTCACTCTTTCTTTCCACTGCCTCTTTTTCTCATAAATTCGAATTAGGGTTTTTGAGTCTCAAGAGTGACAACTGGATTTTTTGGGAAAATGGATCCTTAGGTGAATATATATAGGCTATGGTAGGAACCCTAAGGATAGATAAGGATGTGGATCCTAATAGGCCTGAAAAACCCTAATCCAACCTAGATTCTAATCCCAGTCCATTAATTATAATTAATATCGCTACATAATTATAATTCTAACTCCACTCCTTAACTCAAAATTATATTTAATTACTTAATTTTCCCCACGTTAAGGTTACAGATACGCGTTAATAAAATAAATTATGGATAATTTATCTGTTTAACTTCTTTGTGTCCTTGCATTTTAGCTTAACTTATTTGGAGTATTGAATTAACATAATCAACCAGCATGATTTGACACATACAAAAATTATGCACATCTCCAGGGGGTATCATCAGTCTTTTTACCGAGACATGAATTCCATCCATAAAAGACTTTCGTAATACATTAATCACCATTACCCAATCTATGAAGATTATTGATCTAATAATTAATCTCACCGGATAGGTCAAAGCAATAAATAACTAGTATATGTGTCCATTAATCATATATGGATTAAGAGACTTAAGTAAACTTAATAATAATGAGGTGTATATTGTCTTATGAAATGAGTATAGACATAATGATATCAAAGTGTCCCCATTCAATACACACAAAGTGTAGTAGTAAAATAAATTGAAATTATATTGTTTCCCGTAATCAAGACAAAGCTACTAAAATATTATGCTACAGCCCTACTGATGGTGTGTCTAGTTCTATCTAAGACTATGAATGATAAAACTTATATTCCAATAGAACTGGTGATTTGATCCTATGTGCGTAAGTCGTACTCTACACACCACAACACTTACTAAGCATAATGAAAGACACTAGTAATATATAAAATAATGCAAAAATTATTTTCATACATGATTCTCATTAAAATAGTAAAAATGATTTTATTGTAATAATAAATCCATAAATAAAACTATTACATAAAGCATGACTTGAGTCTACTGCTATAACAATCTCCCACTTAGACTCAAAGACATGTTGTAATGCATCTCACTCACATCCCTTCTAGGTGACTATTAAAAGTCTTGGTTGGTAAGCTCTTTGTGAAAGGGTCTGCCGAGTTATTCTCTGATGCAATCTTTGTAACTGTGTAATCACCCCACTACAAAAATTCTCGAATGAGATGATACTTACGCTCGATATGTTTCCTTTTTTTATGTCTCCTAGGTTCCTTTGAGTTAGCAACCGCACCGCTATTTTTACAATAAAGTGTAATAGTTGATTTAACTAAAGGTACTACTCCTAGATCCATTAGGAAGTTTCTAAGATATATTGCTTCCTTGGATGCCTCGGAGGCTGCCATGTATTCACCTTCCATGGTGGAATCAGTAATACATGATTGTTTGATTGAGATAAACACATATCCTGGGGTAGACTTTTCGGAATCTCTATTAGACTTATAATTTGAGTCAGTGTACCCAATAGGTACTAGACTCTCTACCTGGTAAACTAGCATATAATATCTTATCCTTTTCAAGTACTTAAGCATATGCCTTATCACAGTCCAGTGATCTTGCCCAGGGTCAGATTGATATCTACTAACAATGACAATAACAAAGTAGATGTCGGGTCTAGTTCATATAATAGCATACATAAGTCTCCCAATTGCCGAAGCATAAGGTATATCTTTTATCTTCTCTATATCATCAAGTGTTTTAGGACACTGATCATTGGATAGAGATATTACATCTCTAAAAAGTAGGAACCATTTTTTGGAATCTTCCATGCTAAACCTGGAAAAAACATAATCGCATATAACTCATTTGTGATAAGCTCAACATATTATTCTTTCGATCTCGCATAAGCTTCATCCCAAGGATGTGACTAGCTTCTCCCAAGTCCTCCATATCAAATTGGATGGACAACCATAACATGACCAAAGAAAACATTCCAACATCATTTTTAATGAGAAGAATGTCATCAACATATAGTATTAAAAACACCACTACATTTTAGTTGCACTTCTTCTACACACAATACTCATTCGAACATTGATTAAAGGAAAAAGATTTGATTTCCTGATGAAATCAAATGGTCTAAGTTCCAGACGCTTGCTTAAGTCCATAAATGGATTTTCTATGGTTATAATATTTATTCTCTTAGCCTTGAGGTATACAACTGTCAGGATGCACCATATAGATACACTCGTCAAGTTTCTCAATAAAAATACAGTTTTAACATCCATTTTCCAAATTTCATAATTCAAATGAGCCACAGTGGATAAGAGAATCCAGATGGACTTCAGTATAACTACCGACGAGAAGGTTTCCTCATAATCGATGCCCTATTTTAAAGTAAATCCTTTCGCAAAAAGTCATGACTTGAAGTTCTCAACCTTCCCATTCACTACTATCTTCCTCTTATTGACCCACTTGCATTCGATAGATTTTATCCCCTTCAGGTGGATCTACAAGATTTTAGACCTGATTAGAATACATAAATACCATCTCAGAATCATAGCATTAAGACTAAGTTTTGCATATTTATCTTGGATAGCCTCGTTGTATTTATAGGTATCGATTTTTATTTCATGAGGGACCTTATCATAAGACTCTCCCAAGAACATAAACCATTCGAGTTGATGTACAACCCTCCTACTATGATGAGTTAGTCTCTGTGTTGGTGAACTAATGTCAACTTATTGTGTTGTTTCATCAAGTACTGGTGGCTTTGAAGAATATTGTTAGTTCCCTCTCAACTCTTCAAGAATAATTTTACTTCTTGGTTTATGATCCATTATATAATCCTCTTCTAAGAATGAGGCATTGGTGCTACTAATTCCCTTTTTATCCTTAGGATTATATAATACGTAACCCTTAGTTTCTGTAACAACTCGCCTTTTTGAAGATAATTAAATTCCATAATTAAATATAAATTGGAGATTTGAGGAATTTCCCAACATAGTGATTTTTGGGATTTTCGAGGATTTAATGATTTTCCATGGATGTTTTAATTACTTTTGGGACTATATAGGTCGCGATAATTTAATTATATGTTGTCGTGGAGAAAATTGACAAAAAAGGTCAGATTTCAATTGGAAAACCCGCATTTAATTTTATGGGTTAGAATAGTGATTTGCGGTCAAGTACCTCAAATGGAAATTTCGACTACGCCATGAGTCTCAGAATGTCCGAGATAGTCGGAAAAGAGTATCCGATTGTCGAAATTGAGTCTCTTGGAATTTTGGAGTTAAACAGGCTCGTAATTGAGTAAACAAGTCGTTTTGGGGTTTTAAGGGTTAAAACCCTTTTCTCCTTATAAAAGGAGGAAGAGAGGGAGAAAAATAGAAAGAGAGAAGAGAGAAGAGAGGGAAGATATAGAGGAGTAAGAAAAGAGGAAGAAAATGGGAGATTCCGGCCTACCTCCGCAGGATTCGGCTCGAGGTCGTCGGATTATATCCACGAGGCAAGTGTTTACTTGCTTTATTTAATTTTTGCATAACTATCTCATACCGTAGTTTGGTATAATTAAACCCTAAAAATTTCGGGTTGGGTATTCGTGGATAAAACGGGTTTTCGGGAGTTAAAACGAATAAACCCCTAAAATTGAATAATGGGAGAAACTTAGGTTTTAACCTAAATTATTGGGTGGTTTCGGGTTCTAGGATGTTTAAAACCCGTATTATAAGTGTATTTGTTGTTGGTTTGAGTTGTAGGTCGTTGGGTGAGGAGATGGAAGCTTGGGGGAAGCTTTCATGGCTAAAACATCTTCTCGGAAAAGTAGCTGCCCGCCATGATCGTTCGATCGATCGAAGCCATCAATCGATCGACAGTCATGGGTCGATCGATCGACCCTTGCTGAAAGATGAAAATTTTTGTTGGGGTGATTTGGATGGGATAGATTCCAATTGATCTTATTTCGAGGTTAATTTTGTGATAACATAAGGGACCTTTTAGGACTATATGGTCCATTGATTAAGGGAAATTAGGAGGCTTAAGTGAGGGTTTTAAATGAATGACCCTCAAACTATATTTTCAAGGAAAATAGAATAATGGTAGAATTTAATGGTTTAGGGTTCCTAAAATATGTTGGGGACTGTAAGTGATTAATTGGACTAGATGTGGTCCTTAGTTTTATGGAAATGAAATCCATGACCCACTAAATTTAAGGTTATTCGGGAAAGAAATCCCTAAGTTATTATTTTAGGCTTTTAGGTCTATATGGTTTATGCATACAGGGAAGCATAATCATATTGATCTTGGTTGGGTGAATCCTATGAGTGGATTAGAATAAATTTGGGGAGTATAGTTATATATTCGCTAAATGAGAAATGGTATAATTGGAGATATCCAATAAATCCTTAGATGGGATTTAAGTATCTATTACTTATTAAAGTAAGAAAATACTTTGGGTTTAATATCATGCATATATGAATGCATGATTATGATTCTTTGAGAGAATCTTTGGAATTATTGGTCATTGATAGATGGTTTGGATATATCCAGGGAGGAATATATGGTGTATGTATACTATGTGATTCAGGTATATATATAATGTGAGATAAAGGATTTTGAAAATAAAATATGAATATTTTCAAAATGGGAAAAAGGTAAATGATTTTCATAATTAATAAATTATGGTTACACACCTCCCTAAATCGCTCTCATAAGGGAAGTTGCGTGCGTATGGTGATGCCCCATGACTAATGAATGCAGGGTGGATATAGTCCTATAAGCCATATGGGTGATTATTATTTACTGTGCTAGTTAGGAGATTCTGGGTGTGCTCTTGACTTTCCCACAGGCATATGGACGCTTCCCAACGTTGGTAGGTTCCCAGGTTGTCTTGTTTGATAGGCCCTGGAAGATGATATCCATTTAGGGGCGCGTCCAGTAGGGAAACCCGGAGGGACGGTCTTTGATTTATTAAAGCAATTTATTATAATAAATTGGCTTTAATTTATGTTTCCTGAGTATAAAAATGGAAATGGGATAAAGGTTTTGGCTTCGGTAACACTCCTGGATGGAAGAAGGTATGTGTAAGCATATGATATGATCAAATCATTTTTATGATAATGAAAATGGTTTTGAATACATTTCCTGAGTATGAAAAAGGAAATGGGATGAGATAAAATGAAAAAGCATTTTTATGATAATAAAACTAGCTTTTAAAAGTATATGATTTGTTAAAGCAATTCATGATAATGAATTGGCTTTTATATGTACATTTCCTGAGTATAAAAAGGGAAATGGGAAATTTTGAGAAAAATGAAAGTATTGATAAATACTTGATATATGAACCCTCAGTCCGAGAGATAGATCCAGATGTTTATGGTAAAATGTATATATATGGATGAATCGAGTACCGAGGGTCTAATGGATCCCGATGATCGACCTTGTCGCGTAGTAGTGTATCGGGGGGGTTCCTTGTTTGGATTTCGCTTTGCGAGACACCCCACGCACGAATATGGCAATGTGTTGAGGTTGGGGAGAAGTTTAATCCTTAGTGCTCGTATATTATTAATTCTTATGGTGTATATATATATATATATATATATATATATATATATATATATTTATATATATATATATATATTTATATATATCTTTCTGTACTGAGGGACTGGCGGATCTCGACGATCGACCATGCCGCGTAGTAGTGTATCGAGGGGGTTCCTTGTTTGGATTTCGCTTTGTGAGACGTCCCCCGCACGAACATGGCATAGCGTTGAGACTGGGGTGAAGTTTAGCCCTTAGTACATTACTTGGACTATCTAGGGTTGATAGTGGTTGGGTGATTAGATTAGTTCAGCAGGGTAGCTTGGCTAGGATGTTTAGAGGGATGCGCTAGGAGTGCACTGTTAGTGGAGAGGTGAGGGGTATCTCATGGGAGTGCGATACCAAACTTAAATATGAGATAAAACCTTTTTATAAAAATAAGGCATTTATGCACTCGCTAAATATTTTCAAAACTCGGGCTCTGACCCGTTTATCTACTTTTCCTTTCTTGCTATATTATATATATATATATAGGTGTCCAGACACAGGGACGCCTGGATGGCAATTCTTTCGAGTCAGACGTCAGCTGCAGCAGCTGTGGATGCGTGCAGGACTCTCGATAGACACTTCTATCCTTGTACTCTAGATAGGAGGTACTGTATAAATATTCAAGCCAATGGTCCAATTGCATTTATTTATTCTTTTAGTTCAGCATTCGATATGGTTGTATATTTTGACCGAGTGTTCGGTTATTTTATTTCATTTCAGTTTCATTTCTGCAAAACTGTGTGGATGTTTTAATTTAGTAATTGTTGAAAAGAGTAGTAAAGTTAAAATTTTTACACCGGCATAATAGGTTATTAGTAATTAAATGGATTTTCGACAGTGATGCTGAGAATGATCCATATGAGACTCCTGTTTTAATTTAATATTGGAGTGATCGCCCGGTATATTATTAGGCGGGGTGTCACAGTTTCTTTAGGATATCCTAAAAAAAAACACTTCTGATCTTGATTACACCTTACTAGGACTCTATTTAGCACATGTTCTAGACTACCCTAGGTCTGAATATTTTTCATAACGTGCTTGTACCCAAAACACAATTCCTTGAGTGTAGTAGAGATTATCTCTGAAGGTACCAAGTTCATGAAATAAGTGGTTGTTTTTAAAGCATGTCCCAAAAAGAATTTAAAAGATCTGTAAAACTCATCATGAAACTAATCATATCCAAAGAGTAATATTCCTCACTTTTTTATACACCATTTTGCTGAGACATACCAGGTACATACAACTGGGATGTTATTCCCTGATCACTTAGATGCTGCCTAAACTCCCCTAAGAGGTACTCATAATTATGATCAGATCGCAGGGCCTTGATACATCTACCTTGATACTTCTCCATGTATACCCTATAAATTTTGAAATTCTCAAAGGCTTCAAACTTATGGTGCATTAGGTAAACGTACCCGAACCATGAATAATCATTTATGAAAGTCATAAAATACTAAAATACCCCTTTTTCTCGGGTTGTCATCGGCCCACATGGATCATAATGAACCAATTCTAACGATTCTTTGGCTCTATATCCCTTGGTTGAGAAAGGCCTCTTAGTCATGTTACCTTCTAAATAGGATTTGATATGACCAAGTATGACCTCATATCAGGATGAGAGCCCCAATCTCCAACAGTCGAGCTTCAACAAGGAGTTCACAAGTCATTTCCAAGACTCGTCCAGGCCTCGTACTCATAACCTCAGACATTAAAAGGTCAAAATCCTAGGGAATTATTTCAGCAATACGAACGTCTCTCCTTTTTTGTCCGGCCGACATCGGGAAAGTCCTACTTAGTCCACCTCGTCCTGAACTCCCCAGCCGAGACCACACTTGTCAGTTCTCAACACAAAGTCAAGCACTACATCAGCAACATCGTACTCGACTAGGACGAGACCTCTGCAGATGACAACATACTGTACGAGCAGTAGAAGGTTCCAAGGTGGCATGTCCTAGATGAGAAATTTAGTTATAAACTGATTATTCCCTCACATGAGGGGAGATTTCATCATCATCAATTACATGTGTTGTGGACAGTAGTAATCATCTTAGTGGATGTCTTCATCACCACACGCCTACTTCATGCTTAGGGGGTGCATTACACCCCTCAGGCACGATAAATACTTTTCTTCAACCTCTTGTAAAGAGAACATAAAATTGTAACCCTACAAAAACTCTATTAAATTCACTACAAGAGAGAGATAGCTTGAGTGTTTGTATACCCATGCCATTAGAGCCTTTATTTTAGTGGATTACACAAACTGCACAGTGGACGTAGGCCATAATTTGGCTGAACGACTTAATTCTGGTGCTCAATCCCTCTTTGCCTCGTCTTACTCTCTCTCTTATTGTTATATTGCTTGTTTTCTACCATTGTAATACTTGTTTGAGCTCATTATCATTGTAACCTGGTGGTACCATTTTTGGTATCATCAGTCTGGCGTCATTTGTGGGAATGAGAATTATCATATCCTCCCTACTCCAGCTTATACTCATCGGAGTCTCTAGGGGTGAAATAGTCATACCCTCTTGTGGAGCTTTTTCACCATTGAAAGAAGCTCTTGTTGAGATCCTAAGCTTTTACCATACAGTTTATAGCTCATCAAGAATTTACACCACCAACTAACCCTCCTAGCTCTAGTTATGTGCCTTCGCAGTCAAAGATGGTGGAGGTGGTGGTAGTGTTGAAGTCATTGGTGGCCAGTCAACAGGCGATGTAGGAGACACTAGACTCCTTCAGCCAAAATGTATTGGTGAGACCCATGGGGATAATGCCAGAGATGATTACTCCGGCACCCATGGAGCAGCATCTAGATGTCAGGGGACCACCCCAATGCAACTCAAGGAGTTACCACCTCTTCAACGGCGGAGAGAAGTTACTGACCCTAGGTGCTTACACTTGGGGAGGCAAGGTTAACACTTCTCAGAGGATAGGTATGATGACTATGAGGTCGAGGACGCTCAAGATGAATGTTGGGATCCATATGAAGTATAAGGAAACATTGTACGCCCAATCCAAGCTAGCCAAGGAAATATTAGGAGGCCTTGTCATAACGATCATCCAAGGGGTTCAGTTTTTAGCTAGTTTAGCTAAGGGTCAGCATTTAAAAGGCTCGGCCCCGTGGGGGATCTTAGAGATTGACTGCCCAGATCAAGGATCATTGTTAGCTCCAGAACAGAAGAAGTAGGGTGCTGGACCCAATACGGCTGAGACGAGGGTCTAGGAGAAGTGAAGAGTGGACAGACTCTTATAGCAAGAGAACCCTTAGTTCGGCCGGCTGAGGTGGAAGAAAATAATGTCGTCCAGGCCGATGTTAGAGAAGAGGCCAAGAGACCTTAGAATGACTCAATCCAAAGGTTAGAAGACAAGATTAGAGACATCCTCAAAATCCGACATCCTTTATAGAGGAGATATTCAGAAGGCTCTCCTTTTGTGGCTAAGCTTCTCAATTTTCCAACCCGACCAAGTTCAAGCCACCAATGATCACTCCCAACTATGATGGAAGAACTAATTTAATTCATCACATCCAGATGTACCAATCGGCTATAGACATTTACTCAGTCTCAGATGAGATGAGGTGTTAGGCCTTTTCAAGCACTTTAACCATAACAACTCATGTAAGGTTCACTTCACTCCCAAAGAGCTCAGTTAAGAACTTCAAGTAACTCGTAGAGAGATTCATACACAACTTTTTCTTTGGGTTGAGGCCTCAAAAGAAGATGACTCGCCTAATGTACATCAAGCAAGGGAAGAATGAGAGTCTTAGGGAATACATCGCAAGGTTTAACAAGGAAAAGTTAGAAGTGGAGGAATATGAAAAAATCATTGCGATGACAGAAGTCATGGGAGGTCTACAAAAGGGAAAATTCCTCTGAAAGCTTATTGAGGACCCACTGAAGTCTATGCCCGAGCTATTGGCGATGGCCGATAAGGTCATGAACACCGAGGAAGCTATGGCAATGAAGTATGTAAGGACATTTTTCTCATGTCCGAAATGTTTCATTTATTTATGTCGTACGCCGCTACATTTGGCACGTCACCTCACGATCTCACATGACGGCCTCTATCCAAATTCCTAGAATCAAGCATACATTATCTCCACTAATGTATCCCTCATCTTCATCAACTACTTCACGTTCCTTGATTCTAGGCTCGTAATGCAAGTGGAACGCAAGAGAAGTCAAATCAGTGAAACAAGGCTTGATAGGGATGTTCAAGGGCAAATTGGTAATTTTACAGCCACCTTTCGGAGGACTGGTCAACTGTAAAGTTGAAGAACTTTCCGCAACAAAGATACTGGAAGAAACGGCACCTCAATCCGAACTACGGTGAACAAATTATGGCCAGTTGAAAATGGAGATATGTTCATTGAAAAGTCTGGAAAATTTTCTAAGTGTTTAAGCACCAATTCCCAGCACACTTTCCCGAACCCAGACCCAAACCGGTTCGGAGGGGCGAACCGATTCGCAGGGGTACCTGAACCGGTTCGGGGTACCTGTACGCTGGATAGAATTTCAGCAGTTTAAAATCGTGGGTCTCTTCATTAGTTTCCCTATAAATACCAACTTCGGGAGAGTTGTTTTGAAAGACTTTAGGAGACGAATTTGAGAGTCCAAATACATCTAGTCTTCATATTTTTGAGTCCCAAGACTCATGGTTTGATTCACACATCCTTGCCAATCCTTTGTGAATCCTTTTGCAACCCAAGAACACAACTTTGGTTTGTTCAACCCTTGTGGAGGAGACCGTTCTCCTTGTTCATTGAAGCCCTACTGGAAAGGGATAATTCCAGCCGCGACTACAGAATCCGATACCCGAGGGTAATTCTTAGTCAACTTGTATTTTCATTGTAATCCAATTGTAAGCCGTTTTCTTACAAATTATAGTGAAAATAAATGGTTTTGCCCCTGAGGGGGATTTTTCCTTAATTGCATGTGTTTGAATGTTCTTGCGTAGATTATCAATTTATTCAATCACATACTACTGCATGTTTAGGGTTTGTTTGTGTTAAAAGGGTTTTATTTATGATTTGATCATTTGAACGCGAGCACACACGTTCTCAAATTAGTATCAGAGCAGGTTACGCTAATTTATCGCGTATTCCTTTTTTCGCAAAATTTTTCTAAGATATCAATTTTCTGAAAAAATTGATTTTTGAAAAAGTGCGTGTTCAAATGGAGAAGTCATATTATAAAATGCCTGTTTTTGATGGGACAAATTATGCTTATTGGAAAGCCCGTATGAGGTCGGCTTTAAAAGCCATTGATGAACGTGTCTGGATTTTGGTTGAACGAGGGTGGACTCCTCCCACCGTGACTGTTGATAATGTGACCAACTTGAAACCTGACACCTATTGGACTGATGATGAATTTAAATGGTCATCCTTTAATTCTAAGGATCTAAGTGCTATTTCTGGGTCTGTCACACCTGATGAGTTCAAACGCATAATGACGTGCACCACATCAAAGGAGACATGGGATGTTTTGCAACTTACCCATGAGGGTAGGAACGCTGTTAAAGAGTCTAAATTACAAAATTTGACCACCCAATTTGAGAATATCACCATGTCTGAGTCCGAATGCTTTGATGAGTTTTTTGCACACTTGTCGGACATTGTTAACACGAGTTTTAATTTGGGTTAGGTAATTGATAACACGCGTGTCGTTAAAAATATTTTGAGATCTCTCCCAAAACGCTTTATTCCTAAAGTCACTATTTTGAACTCTTTGGGAAATTTGAAATCACTTAAGTTGGAAGAACTTGTAGGAGATCTTCAAACCTATGAGATTGACATGTTTCCCAAAACCATTAAGGCTAAGGATAATGGGATTGCTTTAAAGACTCATTTTTAGAAAAAGAAAGAAAAAGTTTTTGAGTCCAAGTCTGAATGTGATTTTGACTTAGATGACTTGGCCCTATTTGCAAAAAATTTCAAAAGAATTCTCAAATTCAAGAAAAGTGGAAATTTCAATGACAAAAGGAATGTTGAGAAAAATATTTTTGAAAAGAAAAATAAAAAGAAAGGAAAGGCCAAAGAAAGTGGTGAGAGGGAAAAAGAGAATAAATCCGATGAGGAGTGTGAGGAAGATTTTGAGAACGTCACTTGTTTTGAATGTGGGGGTAAGGGACATAAGTCGTTTGAGTGTCCTACGTGGCTTAGAAAGAAAGGAAAGAAAGTAGCTATGCCCGCCACACTTAGAGATAGTAGTGAAGGTGAGGGTGATGAGACTAGTGGTGAGAAGTTTGTAGCTTTTTCTAGTCATGTGAGCACACCCACCTTGTCCCACAATAGTGCACACGAAAGTGATAGTGATGGTTTGAGCGTTTCAAGTGAGGTCGAGTCGGTGGACTCGGGAGATGAGTCACCGCATGAGCATAACTTCACCGCGTTCATGACAAGTCATGTGAGTACCTCCAATGCTTCTCACGTCGATGAGGATGCTACGTCACAAGGACACCTCGACAGTAAGAGCGATGAGAGTGAAGGGGAGGATGAGGCAAGTGAGAGCGAGTGTGATCTCCCACACGCTTACGCCGAGTTATATTCTGAGTTTTTTGAAACCAAGAAGCGTAATAATGCTTTGGCCCTTAGGATCACCTCTTTAGAGAAGATAAGATGTTTTGAGTGCGATGGGACAGGGCACAAGAAATTCGAGTGTCCCACTAGACTTAAGAGAGAGGGAGAGAAAGTTGATATGCCCACTTCTCTAAGTGATAGTGAGGATGATAATGATGATGATAGTTTGATCCAAAAAGCCTTTAGAAATTTGTTTATAGAGACCATGGAAATAAAAAGGACTAATAGGATCCTAGGTCTTCGGATTGGTGTGTTGAAGGGAGAGAATGATGAGCTTAAAAGGGGAAAAGGTGACTTGACCAGCACGGTGTCTAGTCTGATGACACGTGTATCCCATCTCGAGGATGACCTCAAACAAGCACGAGAGGTTCAAGTCACATTAGAGAATTCACCCGAGCCTATATCCACCATTGTGAGTGAGTCCCATGGGTGTCCGTCTAGGAATTTTCATCCCAAAATTGTTGATAAATTACTTCCTAGACCGATTTATGTTTGCTCCCACTGTAAGAAGCGAGGACATCTTAGGGAATTTTGTTCTAAGTTGGTTTTGTGCCATATCATGCCACTTCACACACTCATGCACATGCACCCACTCATGATACTTTGCCTGCTCATGTTGATAGAGAGTTTGCACATATTCGCGAGCAAGTGAAGTTTTTGATCAAGACTACACATGATCTAGTGGAGTTGGTTCAAAAGATGTCACCATCTTTAGAAAACTCCACCGTTACTCCCGGCTGAGATCTAGTCTTGATTGCTAGCATAGGTTGTTTATCTTTATTTTTACCTATTGCTAGCATGTATCATTAGTTAGTTTTTCATTTTTTTTTAAAAAAAAATACAAAAAGATTTTACTTTAAGAAAAATTTTGAGAAAAGCACAAAAAGATTTTATTTTGATAATATTTTTTGAAAAAGACCAAAAAGATTTTTATTTTTTTTGCTTCTTTTATGGATGAGCATGTAAGTTAGCCAAGTCACAACTTCATTCCATATATCCATGTGACTGTTTGATAGATATTTGAGAGGCTACATCATTTCATCCATGTGCTTTACATTGATTGGAGTCTTTGAGATGTAATTAGTGATATCTTCCTATATGTTTGACTCCTATATCCTTTATTGCACACATGCACGGCTATATTTGATTATTGCACTTATCTATCTCATGCTGGCTTGCGTGTTTTCATCTCAATCTTGTCTATTCAATGTACAATATGTGATAAAACTTGACAAGATTGGAATGCATGTAAAAACCGTTTTGGTGAGACTGTGTGTTTTTGTATAACGGGGAGGGGCTACGAAAGGTAATCATTTATCCTTTGCGCAAAAGCCACCGTTAAAAAGGACCTAAAAAATGGAGGAATTTTAATATCCGAGGTCCAAAGAGGATAAAAGAGCCCGAAAAAAAAAATTATAGGCAATAAAAAGCAATTCATGCCAAATATGGGCCACTTAGGTTTCACCATCAATTCTCCAAAGTTTGAGAATTTAGAATGCCTCTATTCAATATAATATCTGAGGGAGCTTGGTTGGAGAATCTAAACGGGTTTGCACTTCCTTGAAAGTCCTGAAAAAGCATAAAATCATTTTGGACGTTATTGGTGTGAAAATCATTTTGAGCTTTGATTTGTTGATTTGATTGAGTCAATATCTTATACTGTCACTCTTTTACACCAAAGGAAGCATTTGAGTTCATTCGCTAGGAATATCCAATATTCATCGTGCACATATGTCATGTTTGTATGCATTGATTTTCCTATCGAATTTGATCACACCACTTCATTTACTCTATCATTGACTTGGATGCTTTGTGTTCAGTCCTGGTGTGATTTTATCCATGTGACACCCCGCACTTGCTTATTTGTTTTATTTCTCTCATTTGTCTATTTGGGGACATCATAAAAAGGGGGAGAATGAATTATCTTATCATGGGGGAGTTTTTGAAATTTGAGTTTGCTCATAAATTGATATATATATGTTTATCTCATCATTTCAAACTCGATATGTCACTTGGTATTGTGCTTTATCTCATGTGTGTAGGTACTACATTGATGATCTCTGAATTGCACACCCTGATGAGAAAAGATCTGTGATTCCTGAAAAATTGAAGAACAAACGATGAAGACTATTCATTTGTACCTTTTCCAGTTTTGGGTTCATGGGAGGGTAGATTTGTGTAGGCAATTTCATAATTGATAATTCGGATTTTTTATGTATGTACCGGCATAGACATAGGGGGAGATTTGTAAGGACATTTTTCTCATGTCCGAAATGTTTCATTTATTTATGTCGTACGCCGCTACATTTGGCATGTCACCTCACGATCTCACATGACGGCCTCTATCCGAATTCTGAGAATCAAGCATACATTATCTCCACTAATGTATCCCTCATCTGCATCAACGACTTCACGTTCCTTGATTCTAGGCTCGTAATGCAAGTGGAACGCAAGAGAAGTCAAATCAGTGAAACAAGGCTTGATAGGGATGTTCAAGGGCAAATTGGTAATTTTACAGCCACCGTCCGGAGGACCGGTCAACTGGAAAGTTGAAGATCTTGTCGCAACAATGATACTGGAAGAAACGGAACCTCAATCCGAGATAGGATGAACAAGTTATGGCCAGTTGAAAATGGAGATATGTTCATTGAAAAGTCTGGAAAATTTTCTAAGTGTTTAAGCACCAATTCCCAGCACACTTTCCCGAACCCAGACCCAAACTGGTTCGGAGGGGCGAACCGATTCGCAGGGGTACCTGAACCGGTTCGGGGTACCTGTACGCTGGATAGAATTTCAGCAGTTTAAAATCGTGGGTCTCTTCATTAGTTTCCCTATAAATACCAACTTCGGGAGAGTTGTTTTGAAAGACTTTAGGAGACGAATTTGAGAGTCCAAATACATCTAGTCTTCATATTTTTGAGTCCCAAGACTCATGGTTTGATTCACACATCCTTGCCAATCCTTTGTGAATCCTTTTGCAACCCAAGAACACAACTTTGGTTTGTTCAACCCTTGTGGAGGAGACCGTTCTTCTTCTTCATTGAAGCCCTACTGGAAAGGGATAATTCCAGCCGCGACTACAGAATCCGATACCCGAGGGTAATTCTTAGTCAACTTGTATTTTCATTGTAATCCAATTGTAAGCCGTTTTCTTACAAATTATAGTGAAAATAAATGGTTTTGCCCCTGAGGGGGATTTTTCCTTAATTCCATGTGTTTGAATGTTCTTGCGTAGATTATCAATTTATTCAATCACATACTACTGCATGTTTAGGGTTTGTTTGTGTTAAAAGGGTTTTATTTATGATTTGATCATTTGAACGCGAGCACACACGTTCTCAAAGTATGAGGATGAAAAGGGGATAAGAAGTGGGGGAAAGTTCCAAAAGACGAGTATAGATGGAAAAAAGAGGTCAGTAGACGATAAGTTTGTTGACTACACTCCCCTCATGGTCAGTTACGAGCATATCTTAAATAAGATCGAGAATGATCGATCCCTGAGGTGGCCTAAAAAGTTGAAAGCTCCTCCTCACAAGAGGAACAAAAATCCATGGTGTGAGTTCCACCAAGATCATGGGAACTTGACTGTAAAATGTTTCGTGCTCAAGGATGAGATAGAGAAGATTCTAAAGGATGGAAAACTGAGAATGTATGTAAGAAATGGCAATGTCAGGGGAGGCTAAGATGACCCAAGGAAAAGAAGGGTCAGTAGGTACAAGGAAGATGTCCCAGGCAAAAAGGATGATGCCTCGGACGACGATGGTAATGATGACCCAGACCTGCCACCTAAGGACGATGATCCTAAAGGTCGCCTCAACATGATCTCATTTGATGTAAAGATTATCTGCGGAGGTCTCGCAGGGTGAGGCACAAAGGTGGAAGATAAAAAAAAAGCACATGTTGTAGAGGTCAAATCCCTTCTGAAGGTAGAAGCTGTTAATTTGGCCTCCGTGAGTGAAAAGTCAAAAAAAGGAAGAAAGTTTACATAAACACTTTGATTTTGGGCTTCTCAAGACTATAATTAAAGGAATCCTAGCTCCATAGGATTACCCTATAGTGATCACAACTAAGGTACATGGGTATGATGTATCGAGAATACTGGTCGATGGGGGAAGTTCAACTGACGTCATGTTATTGTAGTGCTTCAAGGTCCTAGGACTCAGTAAGAAGAGGCTCACACCTTATCATCACCCTTTGATAGGGTTCAGCGGTAGAAAGTCCACCCTCTTGGGATGTATGAGATGGATGTGAAAATGGTAGATATTTGGCTTAAAAGTATCACAAAGAAGGCTAACTTTTTATAATGAATGAGAGTGGGTATCCAGCCTATAATATTATTATGGGAAGAATGCCCCTCAAGGAGTTTGAGGACATGCCTGCCACTGTACACCAGATGATACAAATTCCCGACCCTATATGGGGTAGGGGAAGTTCAAGGTGATCAAGTGTTGGCACGGGAGTGCTATTTTAACTCGATTGAAGAGAGGGAAGCTCACAAAAAGGCCACTACAATGTACAATATTGATACGTTGGACCTTAGAGATGAGATAAAATTAAAGAAAGGGGAATTCGCAAAAGTGGTAGAATCTATCGCCCTCAATGAGGGCGAGTCGAAAAAAACCATTCAAGTTGTCAAAGCCCCAAACAAATAGGTCAAGGAAGAGCTGGTTAAATTGTTAAGTAAGAGACAGGACATCTTTGCTTGGAGCCATAAAGATATGCTCAGCGTTGAACCAAAATTTCTATGTCATAAGCTCAATGTCGTCAACGATGCAAGGCCGGCCCGATAGAGAAAAAGAGTCTACTCACGAGTAAAATATGATGTCATTCGGGAAGAGGTGAAAAAGTTAGAGAAGGCAGACTTCATTAGAGAGTTCATCTACCCATAGTGGTTGGCCAATGCTGTCATCATTCCCAAAGCCAAAGGAAAGTGGAGGATGTGTGTTAATTTCACAAATCTGAATAAAGCATGCCCAAAAGACAGTTTCCCATTACCGAGGATTGATCATATGGTAGATGTTATAGCCGACTATAAATTAATGAGATTCATGGATGCCTACTCAAGCTACAACCAGATATTCATGGAACCATCCGATGAAGAGAATATAGATTTTATAACAGACAAGGGAACCTACTCCTACAAGGTTATGACTTTTGGGTTGAAAAATACTGGGGCCACGTATCAGAGGCTAGTCAACAAAATATTTCAGGACCAGATCGGTAAGACAATGGAAGTGTACATCGATGACATGTTGACAAAATGCCTCAAGGTCGACACATGTGTGGCCGACCTTTCACACACTTTTGACACAATGGACAAGTACAGGATGAAACTCAACCCCGCCAAATGTGTCTTCGGTGTAGGTGTTGGTAAGTTCTTAGGATTCATTGTGATCAGAGGGGAATTAAAATCAACCCCGAGAAGATCAAGGCCTTATTGGAGATGAAGACTCCTACGACGATAAAGGATGTACAGATACTGACTGGAAGAGTGTCAACATTAAGCAGGTTTGTGTCCAGAGCCATTGATAAATGCCTTCCTTTCTTTAATGTATTGAGAAAAGATTTTGAATGGAACGATGAGTGTGATAGGGACTTTAAATATTTTAAGTCCTATCTCGGCTCTCCACCCTTATTATCTAGACTAGTCCAAGGGGAGAAACTATATCTTTATCTAGTAGTATCAGAATCATCCATTAGTGCCGCAATTATAAGAGAAGAGGATGGAGTTCAAAAACTAGTGCATTTTAATAGTAAGGCACTCTAAGGGGCTGAGTAGAGGTACCCCAAAAATAGAGAAGTTTTCATATGCACTGATCCATTCCTCAAGGAATATGAAGCCCTATTTCCAGGCACATACCATGGTGGTCCTCACAGACTCACCCCTCAGATAGGTCATTCACAGGCCTGAGAAATCAGGATGACTAATGGCTTGGGCAATCGAATTAGGAGAGTTCGACATCATTTACCAACCGAGAACGACTATTAACGGGAAATACCTATCTAAATCTATGGACAAGTTCACTTGGGATGAGGCCGACATTGAAGATGTTGATACTACAACTTGTGAGTAGGATAACATAGTATATCCTCTGATAGGGGGAGAAATGGTATCTAATCCTATTGTAATCATAGTTTAGTTTGGAAGATTTAACTTAGGGGGAGACGTCTTTCTATGTAGGTCATTTATTTGATAAAGGCGAGAATTAATTTAGGGGCATAAATTATTTCAATTGCATTTAATATTTTGATATTCCCTATGTGTTTAATGTTTGCTTAAGTGTGCAGGAATTCTATTTAGCGGCAACCTTTCATCGGAAAAGCTATTCATCCTTGATTTTTGAGTCAAGCTATGTATATGTTTATTTTGGGTGGGATGTTTTTGAGTCTAGTACAGCTTGACGAGCCTTTCGGATTTTATTTTGGTATTTTTTCGGAATATCCAAAGGGGAAGATTTTTAAGGACACAAATTTCCAATTGAGTCCTTTGTAGTTTTGACTCAATTTTGGACAAAAACATTTGAGTCATGGGATAGTATTCTTGTGTATCCTTCAAGCCTATGACATGTTAAAGATGAAGACGTTGCGGCCTTGCTTATCAAGAGAACATTATTGCCGAGTTTCAGTGCCTAGTTTCACGACATCAACATCATATTCAAATCTCCAAAGGTATGAATGCTTTTATATATATGTAGGCGACTTGGAATATTAATGGGTACAATTTCATTTTTAAAATGAATTTCATTTTCAGAAAGTTATTCTAGAACTTTGAATAAAAAGTTTTTGGGCTTAAAATTGAAAAATGACATTCTAGTAGTTCGTTCGAACGAGAATGTCGTTCGAACGTGTTTGCCAACGAATTTTCCCAATTATCCTCTAGAACTTTGTTAGAAGGATCGTTCGAACGACACTTCATTCGAACGAAAATCTCGTTCGAACGAGATTTTTGACGGGGAAACTTTTTGGCAATTTTTGGCTTTTTTTCTCCACTATTACACTCTTTTGTTCCCACTAACTTTTCCAGAATTAATATGTATGGGAACCTCTTTTGAAAAATTAACTTTTTCATCCTATACAATCTCCAAGAGAGAGTTTTAAGAGCTTAATTCCTCTATGAAAGAGTTCATGTTTTGAGTGTTTGTTTTTCAAGAAAAACATTCTTAAACACTTTTGTTTAAACCCATATTAGTTTATTCCATGTACCACATACATATATTTGCTTGGAGTTTTGTTTGGCACCGGGTTCACTTTTTTACCTAAGAAGAAAAGAGTTTGGGTTTACTTCTACATCCCTTAAAGAAGAAGAAGTTTGGTTTTGGATGCGGCATTCTCATACGGCGAAAGGCATCGTGTGTGGTTGACGGGTTCCTAAAGCTTCATTAATGGATTCCAAGGTTCTGGTGGATTCTAGGATTGTCGACTAAGCAGAGGTTGGTATAAGAAGACACGTCAGGGTCTTGAAGGGAGTCGAGTCGAGTTGAGTAAGTCATTTGTCTTGTACTTATAAAACTCCGTACTTAGTGGACTTAAGGCTAGGATAGTCCGAGGTTTTTTTCCGCTCGTTGTGGGTTTTTCCTCGTACATCGCGGCATAGTGGTTGTGAAATTATTTTATCTTGTAAATCACCTAGAATGCATGCTTAGGATTGAAAGATAAAATATGGTTTAATTCACTTCTCTAGTTTAATTTGGTGTTAAAATAAGTTTGGGTGAAACTTAAGTTGATTTAATTCAAGTCGGTAATTTATATTTGCAAAAATTTAGTTTGGCCTAATTTGGTAATATTGAAAATATTGTGTAGGCAAATTTTAGGACTTGTGTTTAATTAATTTTGGGCTAAAAGTAAATTTCTCATAGTTAACTTCAAGTGTTATTTTTGTTTGTGAGAAAAATCCCAATATTGGTTTGTGCGGATTTTGTGTGTTTTTGTGTTCATCATAATTCAATTATTAAGGTTTGATTTAGATTTTTTTTTAAACTAAAATTTGTGTTTAATTTAATTTTTCATCTTTTTAAGAAAAGAAAATCAAATAAAATTTGGGAAATTAAATTGTTGTGTTGAACCATCTTTATTCCGCATTCAAAATGAAATTGATTTTAAAGTGAAAGTTTTTAAACTTGGGGGTCCTTGCACATATTTTCCATTTGGGATCAGATCCGGAGCACTAAGTTATTATGTTAACGTCCTTTTAAATATTTTTGGTTAAAAAAATGGAATTTTCCCCATTTTCAAAATTTCTTATTTTCGATGGTTCCAACTATGCGTATTGGAAAGCGCGTATAAAATCGGCACTTAGGTTTATCGATGAGAGGGTTTGGTTGCCAGTTTTTAACGGGTGGTCCCCACCCACATATTTAGTAGAAAATGTGCGTGTTCCCAAACCTGCAGATAGATGGAGTGAGAATGAATTTAAACTCGCAAATTTTAATTCCCGAGGTTTAAATGCCTTGTTTACCATGGTCACACCAGTTGAATTCCAACGCATTATGACGTGTTATTCCTCTAAAGAAGCTTGGGATATTTATAACTCACTCACGAGGGAACTAGTGTCGTAAAAGCTTCTAAACTCCAAAATCTCACCACTCAATTTGAAACCATCAAAATGAATGAAAAAGAAACATTTGATGAATTTTATGCTACACTACACCAAATCCTGTGAATGGTCACGCCTAGTGGGTCACAGCCCAAGCCCGCGACCAGATGGTCGCGAACTTCGACCGTGACCCACTCAATATTTGGCGTGACCATATTTATTACCACACTAAATTATTGATGCTCGGGAAGTGGTCACGGACCAAGTCCGTGACCACAGTGGTCACGAACTTGGGTCGTGACCATCTTGGCGCCAAACACGCGTCAAAATTCCCTCCAAGCTTGGTCACAGGTGGGTCACGCCCCAAGTCTGTGACCCATGGCATGACGAAGAAGAGAGTACACACATTGGGGGTCATGGCTTCGGGCCGTGACCATTTCTTGGTGTGGGTCACGGCTAAGGATCGAGACCATACCTCATTCAAGCACTAGGGTTGATGAAAAGGGTCGCGCATCACTGATCGAGGGTCACGGCTATGGGCCGTGACCATTTCTTGGTGTGGGTCACGGCTATGGTTCGTGACCATGCCTCATTCAAGCACTAAGTGTGGATAGAAAAGTCTCCAGCATGGTGGGTCACGACTCTAGGCCGTGACCAGTTCGAAGAAGCCAGAATACCTCATCTGCAATTTGTTGGTCGCGCACATGGTGGGTCACGGCTCTAGGCTGTGACCAGGTCGAAGAAGCCAGGACTACCTCATTTGCATTTTATTGGTCGCGTGCATGAGGTCACGGCTCTTGGCCGTGACGAGGTTCTGGTATTAAAAACGAAAATTACCCGCTGCTTCTAATTTATTATGTGCGGTTTGTAAGGCTGTTAGGGCTAAGCGATTCACATACGATTTCATTTGGATTTCAGTTGGATTTACAAACATAAATCTACCCTGGTATGTATTGATTCATTTGGATTTCATTATTTCTGTCTAAAGCCCTAATTCTTGTGTATGTATGTGTAAATTTATGTTTGTATGTGTGTATATGTATAGATTTTTATTTATATCTGTGTGTATGTATATATTTATGTGTATATATATGTTTTTGTATGTAAGTATGAACAAATAATTTTTTTTATCAATAAACCCTATATTGTATGTGTGTGTATGTATAGATTGTATGTGTGTGTATGTATAGATTTATGTAAAAAAAAATATTAGGGTTTAGTAAACCCTAAATAGTATGTGTGTGTATGTATATATTATGTCAATAAACCCTGGATTGTATGTTTGTGTTTGTATAGATTATGCCAATAAACCTAGATTGTATGTGTGTGTATTTTTTGTGACAAAATATAATCGTAATCTTCTCCATATGTGTTCATCTAATTTTTTTCTCAGTAGTAATCCTTATATACATGAAAGAAAATATCAATGAGGATTAACGAATTTCAGTTCAAACAAGTTTACCACGAGTCAAGTTGGGACAGTGAGTGACGAAAGAACTAGTCATGGTTTTCTTCCTTTGGTTTTGAATTTATTTTTTTGGTTCTACCATTTTTTTAATTGAACATAACTGTTAGTAAAAAAAATCATTATTTTTTCACTGTCATAGGATACATTGATGTTGGGGTCAAACTACGATCAAACATAATCTAAAATTTCATCACTGCTGGCATAGAGAAGGTTCTGATTGGCGTTGGGTGTAACAAAATATCCAGGTAATTGATAGACCTATGATGAACTTTATTTTAAGGTTAAATATGCATTGATTCAATTTTTTAATTATTTTGGGTTTTGATCCTATTTATGTCTAAACCCCGTAATTTTAATTCTTTTGTGCCCCCTATAGCTTGGGTATTGTTGGCGCATTTGTTTCTTGCCACTTCCAGGGGGGAGAACATAACTTTTGAACAAAGAATAGTTAGGATGAACACTAGAAAAAGAAGGCATTATCCAACAGATTACCACTTTCTAGGTTTAAGGCGTGTTAATTTCTCTGCAATGGTTCACATTAAACTAATTGGTAACCATTTGTTTATTAGCTTAAAGATATTCTTGATTAGTCCGAGATGAATAGGAGAGATGTGAAAATGGGAATAAAAATTAGTCATTGTTCGAAACTTATTCTTGGGTTTGCAATTTGTGACCGCTCATCTTATTCACTTGTCGTGCGGGACCAATGTGACTCGTAGGAACCGATCGCGTAGTCACGGGCTCCCGGTTTGAGTATACGACGCAAATTTCCAAAAAATTAGACTTAAGCGTAAAAACATGTAATCGAAAGGTGAAAACGTAAAATAACCACAAAACAGTACGGTAAGAATCACGAACACCTTGCACGGGACCAATGTGACTCGTAGGAACCGACCGGGTAGTCACAGGGATCCCGGTTTTAGTGTACGACATAAATTTACAAAATGTTAGACTTGAGAATACAAAAGATGGCATCGAAGGGTGAAAACGTAAAATAACCACAAAAAGGTCCCGTAAGAGTCATGAACATCTCGCATGGAACCAATGTAAGTCGTAGGAACTGACCGTGTAGTCACGACGCTCTCGCTCTGATTGTACGACGTAAATTTACAAAAAATTAGATTTAAGCATAAAAACATGCCATCGAATGGTGAAAACGTAAAATAGTCACAAAACAGTCCCGTAAGAGTCACGAACACCTCGCACAGGACCAATGTAAATCGTAGGAACAAACCGTGTATTCACGGGGCTCCCGATTTGAGTGTACGACTTAAATTGGCAAAAAGTAAGACTTAAGCATAAAAACAGGCCATCTAAGGATGAAAATCTAAAATAAACACCAAACGGTCCCGTAAGAGTCACGAACACCTCTCACGGGACCAATGCGACTCATAGGAACCGATCGCATAGTCGCGGGACTCCCGATTTGAGTGTACGATATAAATTTACAAAAAATTAGACTTAAGCATAAAAACAAGCCATCGAATGGTGAAAACGTAAAACAACCACAAAACGGTCTGGTAAGAGTCACGAACGCCTTGCACGGGACCAATCTGACTTGTCGGAACCGACCGTGTAGTCACGGGACTCCCAATTAGAGTGTACGACGTAAATTTCCAAAATATTTAGACTTGAGCATAAAAACTTACAATCAAAGGGTGAAAACGTAAAACAGTCACAAAAAGGTCTCGTAAGAGTCATGAAACCTCGCATGGGACCAATGTGACTCATAGGAACCGACCGTGTAGTCACGAGGCTCCCGGTTTGACAATACTTTTGTGACACCCCGTCCAATAAAATACCGGGTGATCAGCCCTATACCAAATTAAAACAGGAATCCCAGTTGGTTCATCCTTAGCATCACTGTCGAAAACATTTTAAAACTTACTAACCACCTAGTATTCCAAAAGTTGGTGCCAATTTTTTTTTAACTTTTTAATTAAACAAAATAGTACATGCGGAAATAAATATAAACCATTCACACAACTGAATAAAACTCAACTGAAACTAATTAAATAATTTGTCGAATAAACCATCAGTCACCAAAGTGAAACTCAATACAAACATCCAACACCTGAATAAATACATTTGAAATCTCTACTGAGAAGTCTGGGCGACAAGCCCTAAATAAAATTGAAACTGACAAATTATTCCTACTCTAGGAATGAATGAGAGATGCGTCTAATCCAAATTGCTGCTAGTATCCACATATACCGCAGCTTCGTGTCCCTGGAATAGAATATCAATCCTGGCGTCCCTGTGGTTGGACACCTAAAAGGTTTTGAAAATAGTTTTATAGCAAGGATTAGAACCCAAAACATTTTGAAAACATTTAACAAGTGAATTAACTGCAGCAATTTAAAATGTATGGATGCACTTCATATTTGAGTTAGTGTCTCACTCCCTTGTGGACATTCTCACCCCTCCACTATTGTACACACCTAACGGTTGCCTTAACCCCACCTAGTTGTATTACCCCGTCCAACTAGTCCTGGTATAACCTTCCCTTGCCACACTACTCTAACCCGAGTATAATTATTCATGAATTTATAAGCTATTTCACCAATTAACTTAATTAATTCCTTCTTACATAATAGCATATAACTGTGCCACAAGTTATATAAAGTAAATACATCACACACTGTATTATTACCCGCATATAATATTGAATACCATTATATACGTACCTTTACTAAAATATCCACACATATATCATACATATATCCATCCTTCCGAGTATACCATCGCCAGATGATTCCCTCTAAAGTGCTATCTCACTAGGTGTGCTCACACAACCTAGTTACCCAAATTAGGATCGCTCACCAACCTGGCCCAAAACATAAACAAAGTGGAGGCCGTCATATTCCTTCCTTGAAAGTGAGATAAGCCCCTCACCCATATACCGGACGCAATGACCTGGGGATATACTCACCCTACTCCTCAAGCTAGGGGATTCACCCACATCGCGCAACCTCCCTTGATAGCACTAGAGTATAGTTAAAATAAATATCTAATCACTGATATTTAATAGTACACACAATACACACACACACACACACACACACACACACACACACACACACATATATATATATATATATATATATATATATATATATATATATATATATATACTATCACTACACCGTATATATATATAAAATAAACCCCTGCTTCACCGTGTACTCTCAACCCGTAACACTAGCCTGTAATTTCCTGAGTCTCTCGCCTGACTCAACTAAATAAATTTTCTCACTTATTAAATTATCATTATCCTGAGTCTCTCGCCTGACTCAACTAAATAAATTTTCTCACTTATTAAATTATCATTATCCTGAGTCTATGGTCTAATTTAATTAATTCACACATTAATTAATATAATATTTTCCCCGAGTCTATGGCCCGACTCTAATATAAATACTTCATTCATTAATTTATATAACAGTTTCTCGAGTCCATGATCCGACTCTCATTTAATTAATTTACACATTAATTAATTAATACCAATCCGAGTCGGTGGTTCGACTCTCATATAATTAATTTACACATTTATCCACTTATTACCTTCCCGAGCCTACAGTTCGACTCTAGCTAATTAAATACACATTAAATAAACTTAACACTTTCCCGAGTCTATATTCCGACTCCAAATTAACCTATTCTCTCAATAATAATTTCATACCATGGTGTCACTTAACCACTATACCCGGACTCGCTCACTTGGTCCATACTTAAATCTCATAATTTAATTCCCACATATTCGCCTCTAATGTGTCACGCATTTATCCCTCCCAAATCTCCCAATTATTTCTATCTATAATTGTTAGGAGCCATGTCTTGTATTTATTTGACACTAAATAAATAATTCTCAAAAGGGATTTATCTAAATTTCTCCCAATTAAAATTATACCAAGAGAAAATCCAAAAATAAAACAAGGGTAACAAAACAGCCCGACCTGCCAAGATTTTTCCATCGTCGATCGATCGATAGCCCCCGATCGATCGATTGATCATCCCTGGGCAGCCTTTCTTCCCCATTGAATTCCACCATTAACGAAATCCAAGGTTTGTAAACATTAATTTCAACCTCTAATCAAGTCATTCCACCACATAAACATATTGAACTATGACCCTATACATCATATACACCTTCTAGTATATAAATTTCTCATCTTATCTCACAAACTTCGAAATGGGTTTTTCCATAAATCTCCATTATCCCTAATTCCAGATTCAAATTCCACCATTTTATATTCCGGTTTCTCATTCAAATCAGATATCTATAATCAGAGATATATAATACACCTATTTCTTACTTTGAATCTCAGCCAAGTATTCCATTAACAAAACCCCATTTTCACCCATATATACCCAAAAACGAATTTCAAATTACACATCACTAAAATATGAATTGGATATCAAAATTCAAGATTACAGCAATTTAACCACTTTCCTGGAATTGTTCGTAGGGTCTGATTTCATTGGTGTAGAAAGGTTTATGAAGAACACACCAATTAGTACCTTAATTTGGCTCCAAAATCCCTAAATTGGCTCTTGATTTGCTTTCCCCCAAATCCCTCTCAAACCCTAGGTTCTCCTTTGTGTTTTCTATCATTTTCCTTTCTTAGATTTAGGTCTTAAAACACTAATCCCGTTTTTAGCCTAATAGGCCTAATTAAAATAGCCTAAATCACCCCGTGTGGGCCCGGCTATGCCCAAAAATACCTCGAGACCCAATTACTACCCCCGGCACTCTTTTTTGACTATCTCGACCCATTCGGACTCAATCACGCCCTCAGAATTTCCATCCGAAATACTTTTTGACATTGTCCAATTTTGACCTCAAAATGCGACACACGAGATTTCGAACAATTAAAATTAAAAGTCGCCAATTATAAATAATTCAGCTCACTCAAATAAATTCTCCAACTCATGAATTTAAGTTTATCCATTTTAAATATTTTTATAACTCCCAAAATAATTAAATATTTAATCCTCAAAATTACGGGGTGTTACATACTTCCCCCCTTGCAAAGGAATTTCGTCCTCGAAATTAAGATAATCCTAGTGTTCCAAGCTTCAAATATTACTCCCTAGTCATGCGTGTCTAAGCCCGCTATATCTATCTCTCCCGTTTCTAACTATAAGTTACACAATTTAGAATTTTAATTAACCAAGGCGCCCATACACCCTGTACCCATGCTTAACCACACAAAATTTGTCTTAATTAACCCGGGTGCCCGTACACCCTATCCTCGTTCTTTACGTCACGAAAGTTACCCGACTATGCTAGTCGTAACCCGTAATATAACTTTCATCCCGTAGTCATATCACATATATATATATATATATATATATATATATATATATATATATATATATATATATATACTGCCCGGGGTACCCAACCCATGTACTAACGACCAAACATCTCCCCACTTCCAACGTTGCGCTAAGTTTCATGCGAGGGACGTCTCGCAAAGCAAAATCCAAACAACCCCCTCCCCCCCCCCCCCCCCGATACACTACTACCTTACATTGTCGGTTGTTGAGTTCCGTTAGACCCTCAGTCCATAGCACGTACTCCTAAATACTTATTTCTTAACACAAAAGTAAATACGCTTACCCTCATGCTACCAAAGACAACATAAAATACCGCACCCTTACTATCACTAGTTCTTGCGCTAAATAAACCCCGAGCTATCTCTCCCTGCTCATAAATAAATTTAACCACACTGATTCACTTAAGTAAACACCCTTACTTACCGGGATAAAATGTGAGAACACAAGACCTCACTTTGTGTCTATCGCACCACATAATATAACATATATATACATATATACATAGGCTAAACTTCCTCTCAGGTGATACCTAGTACCAACCATATCCTGGTGTCGCGAACACCAAAACTTACCCCCACTATTCACAATAGTTCAAATCCATCACTATCTAGCTAATGAAAAATAATCATCTACCCTACTTCCATAATTCTTGAAAGTAATAACCCCTCGCATAATACCAATCCCATCTCTGTGCATGCCCCCACTCTCTCTTTATTAACACTAAAGGAATCCACTATCCCACAGAAATATATATGTAATATGGCTGCTATAGCCAGCGCACCCACTAAATTCAACTTACCCGTGAATTCTAGTGAAAATACTTCTTATATTGTGACACCCTCAGTGTCACTCAAAACATACCCCATGACCATAGGATAAAAATAATTACCTCCATACTCTAGCTGCAACGGCTGATCCTCGGGTTTCGAAACATCTTCTCCCTGCACTAATGCACCCATGACTTGTTGTAGTCGTTGTACATCAAGGACCTTGCCTGTAGTTGACCCATGCCTCGCTGAGGAAAATCTCTCTTCATGTGTCCTGCTTCCCCACAAACGAAACACCTCCTAATAAATTCACCCTGCCACTAATTCCTTTCTTGATGGCCTTGTCGGAATTCCTGTACATCCTGCCGATATCCTCCAGATCTAAATCATTTGGCATGATTTCCCTGCCGAAAATCCTGCCCTGAACTCCCCCTGTCTACTACGGGACACCCCACTAGTATTGTTCCCTCCTACTTCATCTGACTGGCTTGTTTCCACTCCCCTCTTGCTTCCTTTCACATGAAAGCGATATTCCTGGCAGTGTAGTAGTGCTGCATTAACGACATCAGTATAAGCTACTAATGCGGGATTACCAATTAAATGTTGTCGGATCCTCCAGACTAACCCATCCATGAACCTTGCTTTCTTCCTTTCTTCATCGCTTACCTCATTCGGTACAAAATTTTCCAAACGAGTGAATTCTTCCTCGTAGTCGTCCACTGAACGGTCCCCTTGAGTCACCTCTCTGAATTTTCTCCTCATTTCGGTCTCAACTGCTGGTGGAAAATACTTGCGGTCGCACCACACCCAAAACTCGGTAATAGTCAATGTATCCCTTTCCTCAACTGTGGTGATCGACTCCCAACACTGTAGCGCTGCTCTCACTAACCTAAAAGTGGTTAGCATTTTCTTCTGCACCTCATCTAAATCTACCATGCATAGGTGATGCTGGATATCTCTCTTCCACTGACACACTAGCACAACATCTGAACCCGCTCGAAACCCTGGTGGCTGCCCTTTTTGAAAAACCTCTCGTACTTGCTACCACCCCGACGACCCCGGGTGGGCCTAACATCTAATACCACTAATGCCTGTGGTTGATCTCGTGGAAAGTACCTCGCCATTGCGACTATCATTGCTTCAATTGCCTGCGCCTCCAATTCAGTTACCTGTGCTTCCGTAATCATCTCTGGCAGTTACTGCGGTAACTCTGGATCCTGATGAGCCTTCCTAGTCTCATCTCTTCCTGCGGCCCTAGATGCTCTCTCTCTCCTGGGCAGCATCTGAAATGAAAATTTAATCGTATGAGTTCACCCTCAAATATAAATTTGGCAGAAGAACGTAAATATGCATACGTATGAGAATACAACAATCCTATAATAGCGCTCTATATCAAAGATTGCTAAGCTGAAACATGAAAAGTCGTACAGATCCTGAGGACACTTGAACCTCATGCTCTGATACCATCTGTGACACCCCGCCCAATAAAATACCGGGTGATCAGTCCTATACTAAATTAAAACAGGAATCCCAGTTGGTTCATCCTTAGCATCACTGTCGAAAACTTTCTAAAACTTACTAACCACCTAGTATTCCAAAAGTTGGTGCCAAAATTATTTTTTTTAACTTTTTAATTAAACAAAACAGTACATGCGGAAATAAATATAAACCATTCACACAACTGAATAAAACTCAACTAAAATTAATTAAACAATTTGCCGAATAAACCATCGGCCACCAAAGTGAAATTCAATACAAACATCCAACACCTGAATAAATACATTTGAAATCTGTACTGAGAAGTCTGAGCGATAAGGCCTAAATAAAACTGAAACTGACAAATGATTCCTACTCTAGGAATGAATGATCGATGCGTCTAATCCAAATTCCTGCTAGTAATATGCCGCAGCTCCGTGTCCCTGGAATAGAATATCAATCCTGGCGTCCCTGTGGCTGGACACCTAAAAGGTTTTGAAAATAGTTTTATAGCAAGGTTTAGAACCCAAAACATTTTGAAAATATTTAGCAAGTGAATTAACTGCAAGAATTTAAAATGTATGAAAGCGCTTCATATTTGAGTTAGTTTCTCACTCCCTTGTGGACATTCTCACCCCTCCACTATTGTGCACACCTGACGGTTATCTTAACCCCACCTAGTTGTACTACCTCGTCCAACTAGTCCTGGTATAACCCTCCCTTGCCACACTACTCTAACCCGAGTATAATTATTCATGAATTTTTAAGTTATTTCACCAATTAACTTAATTAATTCCTTCTTACATAATAGCATATAACTGTGCCACAAGTTATATAAAGTAAATACATCACACACTGTATTATTACCCGCATATAATATTGAATAATATTATATACGTACCTTTACTAAAACATCCACATTTATATCATACGTATATCCATCCTTCTGAGTATACCCTCGCCGGATGATTCCTTCTAAAGTGCTATCTCACTAGGTGTGCTGACATAACATAGTTACCCAAGTTGGGATCGCTCACCAACCTGGCCCAAAACATAAACGAAGTGGAGTCGATCATATTCCTTCCCTGAAAGTGATATAAGCCCCTCACCCATATACCGGACGCTACGACCTGGGGATATACTCACCCTACTCCTCCAGCAAGGGGATCCACCCACATTGCGCAACCTCCCTTTATAGCACTAGAGTATAACTAAAATAAATATCTAATCACTGATATTTAATAGTACACACAATATACACACACATATATATATACTATCACTACACCGCATATATATATAAAATAAACCCCGGCTTCACCATGTACTCTCAACCTGTAACACTAGCCTGTAATTTCCTGAGTCTCTCGCCTGACTCAACTAAATAAATTTTCTCACTTATTAAATTATCATTATTCCGAGTCTATGGTCCGACTCTAATTTAATTAATTCACGCATTAATTAGTACAATATTTTCCCCGAATCTATGGTCCGACTCTAATATAAATACTTCACTCATTAATTTATATAACAGTAGCCCGAGTCCATGATCCGACTCTCATTTAATTAATTTACACATTAGATAATTAATACCTATCCGAGTCCGTGGTCCGACTCTCATATAATTAATTTACAAATTAATTATTTAATATTATTTCGAGTCTGTGGTCCGACTCTTAGATAATTAATTTACACATTTATCCATTTATTACCTTTCCGAGCCTACAGCCCGACTCTAGCTAATTAATTACACATGAAATAAACTTAACACTTTCTCGAGTCTATATTCCGACTCCAAATTAACCTATTCTCTCAATAATAATTTTACAACTTGGTGTCACTTAACCAACATACCCAGACTCGCTCACTTGGTCCATACTTAAATCTCATAATTTAATTCCCACATATTTGCCCCTAATGTGTCACGCATTTATCCCTCCCAAATCTCCCAATTATTTTTATCTATAATTCCTAGGAGCCATGTCTTGTATTTATTTGACACTAAATAAATAAGTCTCAAAAGGGATTTATCTAAATTTCTCCCAATGAAAATTATACCAAGAGAAAATCCAAAAAGAAAATAAGGGTAACAAATCAGCCCGACCTGCCATGTTTTTTCCATCGTCGATCGATCGATGGCCCCCGATCGACCGATCGATCATCCCTGGGCAACCCTTCTTCCCCACTGAATTCCACCTTTAACGAATTCCAAGGTTTTTAAACCTTAATTTCAACTTCTAATCAAGTCATTCGACCACATAAACATATTCAACTATGACCCTATACATCATATACACCTTCTAGTATATAAATTTCTCAACTTATCTCACAAATTCTGAAATTGGTTTTTCCATAAATCTCCATTATCCGTAATTCTAGATTCAAATTCCACCATTTTATATTCCAGTTTCTCATTCAAATCAGATATCTATAATCAGAGATATATATTACACCTATTTCTTACTTTGAATCTCAGCCAAGTATTCCATTAACAAAACCCCATTTTCACCCATTTATACCCAAAGACGAATTTCAAATTACACATCACTAAAATATGAATTGGATATCAAAATTCAAGATTACAACAAGTTAACCACTTGCCTTGAATTGTTCGTAGGATCTGATTTCGTTGGTGTAGAATGGTTTATGAAGAACACACCAATTAGTCCCTTAATTTGTCTCCAAAATCCCCAAATTAGCTCTTGATTTGCTTTCCCCCAAATCCCTCTAAAACCCTAGGTTCTCTCTTGTGTTTTCTGCCGTTTTCCTTTCTTAGATTTAGGTCTTAAAACACTAATCCCATTTTTAGCCTAATGGGCCTAATTAAAATAGCCCAAATCACCCCGTGTGGGCCCGGCTATGCCCAAAAATACCCCGAGAACCAATTACTACCCTCGGATACTCTTTTCTAACTATCTCGACCCATCCGAACTCAATCGCGCCATCATAATTGCCATCCAAAATACTTTTTGACATTGTCCAATTTTAACCTCAAAATGCGACACACGAGATTTCGAACAATTAAACTTAAAAGTCGCCAATTATAAATAATTCGGCTCACTCAAATAAATTTTCCAACTCATGAATTTAAGTTTCTCCAAGTTAAATATTTTTATAACTCCCAAAATAATTAAATATTTAATCCTCAAAATTACGGGGTGTTACAACTTTCTAAATTTGCACAAAGTTAGACCTGAGCATAAAAACATGCTATCAAAGGCTGGAAATGTAAAGCAAGCACAAAACGGTCCCGTAAAAGTCACGAACACCTCGCAGGGGACCCATGTGACTCGTAGGAACCGACCACGTAGTCACGGGGATCCGGGTTTGAGTGTACGACGTAAATTTGCAAAAAAATAAACTTAAGCATAAAAACATGCCATCGAAGGGTGAAAATATAAAACAACCTTAAAACGGTCCCGTAAGAGTCACGAACCCCTCGCACGGGACTAATGTGACTCGTAGGAACCGACCGCGTAGTCACAGGGCTCCCGGTTTGAGTGTACGACGTAAATTTGTAAAAAACTAAACTGGAGCATAAAAAATGCCATCGAAGGGTGAAAGTGTAAAACAGCCTTAAAACGGTCCCGTAAGAGTCACGAACCCCTCGCACGGGACTAATGTGACTCATAGGAACCGACCGCTTAGTCACAGGGATCCCGGTTTGAGTGTATGATGTAAATTTACAAAAAGTTAGACTTAAGCATAAAAGCATGCCATCGAAGGGTGAAAACATAAAACAGCCATAAAACGGTCCAGTAAGAGTCAGGAACACCTCTTAAGGGAATAATGTAACCCATAGAAACCGACCGCGCAGTCACGGGGATCCCGGTTTGAGTGTACGGCATAAATTTGCAAAAAAATTAGACTTGAGCATAAAAACATGCCATCGAAGGGTGAAAATGTACAATAAGCACAAAACGGCCCCGTAAGAGTCACGAACACCTCGTACGGGACAAATGTGACTCGTAGGAACCGACCGCGTAGTAACGAGGCTTCCGGGTTGAGTGTACGATGTAAATTTATAAAAAATTAGACTTGAGCATAAAAACATGTCATCGAAGGGTGAAAACCTAAATTAGCCACTAAAAGGCCCGGTAAGAGTCGCGAACACCTCCCACGGGACCAATGTGACTTGTAGGAACCGATGACACAGTCACGGGACTCCCGATTTGAGTGTACGACGTAAATTTGCAAAAAGTTAGACTTTCATGCCATCGAAAGGTGAAAACGTAAAACAACCTTTAAACGGTCCCGTAAGAATCACAACACCTCGCACAGGACCAATGTAACTCGTAGGAACCGACCGCGTAGTCACGGCGCTCCCGGTTGGAGTGTACAACATAAATTTGCAAAAAATTAGACTTAAGCATAAAAGCATGCCATCGAGGGGTGAAAACGTAAAAAAGCCACAAAATAGTCATGTGAGAGTCACGAACACCTCGCACGGGGGAGGGGACGGGGTAGGGGGCTCGTGTGTACATGCGTTTGTGTTTTTGTATGTGTTTGTGTGCTCGTGTGTGCGTGAGTGGGGAAGGGGGAGGGGATGGGCAGGGAGCGCGTGTGTGCATGTTTATGTGTGTGTTTGTGTGCACGTGTGTGAGTGGGGAAGGGGGGGGAGGGGAAGGGGAAGGGGGCGTATGTGTGAGTGTGTTCGTGAATGCATATATGCAATCTGCATATATGCAATATGCATATTTGCAGTGCATATGCATATGCAACGTGTGTGCGTGTGTTTGTATATGTGTTTGTGTGCGCGTGTGTGCGTGTGAGTGGGGTAGGGGAGGGGATGGGTATGGGGCACGTGTGTGTACGCGTGTGTGCATGTGTGAGTGGGAAAGGGGGGAGGGGACGGGGTAGGGGGTGCGTGTGTGCGTGTATGCATATATGCAATCTGCATATATGCAATCTGCATATATGCATATTAAAGCGTGTGTGCGTGCGTGCGCGTTTGTGTGTCTTTGTGAATGCGTGTGTGCGTGTTTGGTGGATTAAAGAAGAGGGTCATGAAGACAACTAAAAATGCTTGGCATAATGGATTAATCTACACAGCACCAGCGCTGTTTATCCCACTTCAGCGCTACCTATCCCAGTGCTACCTATCCCACCTTCACCCCACCTGCCTATCCCACCTCAGCGCCTGCTCAGCGCTGATCAGGTGTTGCACCAGCAGCACTGCCCCTGCTCTTCCATAGGTGCTGCACCAATTTGTCTTGGCTCCATGAGGTTTTTCGTGAAGTTTCCAGCAGGTTTCATTGTTGTATCAAGGATTTTTGTAGTATGTACAATACAAATTGGTGCAAATAGAAGCTAATGCCCCGATTTAAGACTTCAATTGCCACTGGTTTTCAAGAAATTTTCACACCATTATTTTGCATCCTCTCCATAACTGTTTCAATACTTCTACCTATAAAATAAAAGTCAAGTGTGTTAAGAGGAGTTAGAGCAGAATTGTAGCAGAATTATAAGGAATAGATTAGAAATAGAGAGAGGGGTTTGTTTTGTAAAACTATGAGAATGAGAGGATTCAGAGTTCAGTTGATAATTTTTGTCCACACACTTCTTGCCTTAGCTTTCAACCATAGTTGTTTTCCCTAGATTATTGTTAAGGTCACCTGCTAGAGATGCATAGCACCATCAAGTGTCTTGTTTAAAATCATAGGCTTTAAGTTTTTTTTTAAATAAGTCTACTGGTGTAGTAGGTTTCGTCATAATGCTTCCTTAGGTAGCTTAGCTAGTTAACTGGGAACCAATTTTTGCTAAGAACCCTATCTTTCAAAATTCTTGTTAAAAGGAAATTCTTCTGTATAGTATTCAGTGTCCACCTCTTCTGACACACCTTGGACATCTGTAATTACAGAATTTTCTTCTTACATTTTTCTGGCCGAACATTTTCGAAATTGGAAGATATGAAAAATACACTAATAAGCGCATGTAGATTAACTTAGTATGGACAAAATTTCCAAAAGAAAGTGTTGTTGCGACTTCCAACCCTATGTATTTTTTCTTATCAGATTTGCCCCCCATAAAATTATGAAATAAAAAAGCCTATTTTGATTGGCAGTGGTTCATATATCCTACCTTTAGATATAGCCAACTTAGCATACTGAGGAAAAAGTTATTTATGTATAACCTACTTAGACTACTTAGGAAAAAGTTCTTATCAGGTTTTTATTTTTACACGCAATTATCCATATAGCCTACGTAGAAAAACAACTCATAATAAAATTCATTTCATTAGTGGTTCACACACTCGTAGAATTATGTCGAAAATAACTGTGCAACAACTGCACAAAAACTAATTGTGCATTGACATCTTGCGAACCCAAAGTCTCCAACATGCTCACTCATTTTGTTATCGAGAAGAACATTGCTTGGCTTCATATCATATTGAACTATATACACAATTATCCAACATACTGCACATATATACTATATATACAGTATATAGTATATATATACTGCATACTAGTATATATACTGAATATATATACTATATATATAGTATATATAATGGTAAATATATGCATATATATAAAGTATATATACTGCATATATATACTAGTATATATACTACTCTTCATATATATGCATATATATACGGTATATACAGCCCCCGAACGGCCCCATGGGTGGAACCAACACCTCCCACGGGACCAATGTAACTCAGAGGAACTGACCGCGTAGCCGCGGGACTCCCGATTTGAGAATACGACGGTAATTTGCATATTTCTAGACTTAGGCTTAAAAACATGGCATTAGAGGGTGAAAACCCAAAACAGCCCCCGAATGGTCCCGTGGGTGGCACCAACACCTCCCACGGGACCAATGAAACTCGTAGGAATTGACCCCGTAGTTGCGGGACTGTCGGTTTAAGAATACGACGATAATTTGCATATTTCTATACTTAGGCTTAAAAACATGGCGTTAGAGGGTGAAAACCCAAAACAGCCCCTGAATGGCCCCGTGGGTGGCACCAACACCTCCCATGAGACCAATGTAACTCATAGGAACTGACCGCGCAGCCGTGAGACTCCTGGTTTGAGAATACGATGATAATTTTCATATTTCTAAACTTAAGCAAAACATGGCGTTAGAGGGTGAAAACTCGAAAAAGCCCCCGAACGGCCCCGTGGGTGGAACCAGCACCTCCCAGGGGACTAATGTAACTCGTAGGAACTGACCACACAGTCGCGGGGCTCCCGATTTGAGAATACGATGGTAATTTGCATATTTCTATACTTAGGCTTAAAAACATGGCGTTAGAGGGTGAAAACCCAAAACAGCCCCCGAACGGTCCTGTGGGTGGCACCAACACCTCCTACGGGTCCAAAGTAACTCCTAGGAACTAACCGCGCAGTCGCGAGACTCCCAATTTGAGAATACGACGGTAATTTGCATATTTCTATACTTAAGCAAAACATGGCGTTAGAGGATGAAAACTCGAAACAACCCCCGAATGGCCCCGTGGGTGGCACCAAGACCTCCCACGGGACCAATGTAACTCGTAGGAACTGATCTCACAACTGCGGGACTAACGGTTTGAGAATACGATGGTAATTTTCATATTTGTACACTTAGGCTTAAAAACATGGCGTTAGAGGGTGAAAATCCAAAACAGCCCCCGAACGGTCCCGTGGATGGCACCAACACCTCCCACGGGAAAATGTAACTCGTAGGAACTAACCCCGCAGCCGCGGGACTCCCGATTTGAGAATACGATGATAATTTTCATATTTCTAGACTTAGGCTTAAAAATATGGCGTTAGAGGGTGAAAACCCAAAACAGCCCCAGAACGGCCCCGTGGGTGGCACCAACACCTCCCACGAGACCAATGTAACTCGTAGGAACTGACCGCGCAGTTGCGACCAAATTTTGGGTTTTCACCCTCTAACGGCATATTTTTAAGCCTAAGTCTATAAATATGCAAATTATCATCGTAGTAAAGAAACCCGATAGATTTATTCCTGAGGTGATCGTGTTAAATTCTTTATCCTCTACGAAATTAGAAGAGCTCGTAGGTGTTTTACAAACCTATAAACTAGACATATTTCCCTCCAAAATAGAAAAGAAAATAGATAAGGGCGTTGCTTTGAAAGCCCTAAAGGAGGAAAAACAAGTAGTAGAGAGTGAAAGTGATAGTGACTCCGACGATATGGCTATGTTTGCTAGGAAGTTTCATAAATTTCTTAAATTTGACAAAGATAAATTTAAAAATGATTTTAAGAAATTTTAAAATTCTAAGCATGACAAAGCCAAAAAGATCCCAAAAACTTTAATGAAAATTTAAATAGGGACGAGTCTAATAGGTGTTACAGTTGTGAGGGTTATGGCCATAGGGCCTTTGAATGCCCCACTAAGCTAAGGAGATAAGGTAAACAACCAATTTCCTACAATGCAACCCTTAGTGATAGTGATAAGGAAGAGGGATCCAATTCCCCCATTGAGCGTAAATTTTTCGCGTTCATTACTAGTCATGTGAGCACCGATAATGAATCTTCCCATGAAGATATACAAATACATGACACTTCCGAGGCCTTTATTTGTGAAGCTCTAAAAGATGATGGTAGTGAGATTAAAGAAGAGAGAGAGAGTGAAAATTAAGAAGAGGTTGATGTGAGTGAACTTTAATTTGCATTTCAAGGACTATACCATGAATCTATTAATTAAAACGAGCAAATTTGAAGTTAGAAGCTACTTTAAAAGAGAGTGCCAAGGTTGTTGATGAGGGTGCGTTAGTTGATGACCTTAGGACATGTGAGAGAGCTCTTCGAGAGAAGCTTGAGTATGTAGAAGGCGAGAGAGATAGCCTTAGAGGTTTAATGGAATCCTTGAAAAAGGAGCTTCTCGAGTTTGAAGAGAGAACTGGTTTGCTTGAGTCTAGGATTGTAGATATTGAGAAGAAAGTGAGAGACTCAAGTAGAGTCAAATTTGATTTGGAGAGTCATTCGGAGAAATTAGGTAAAATCTTAGTGACGATGCTGAGATTCAGCACCACCGGATAAGTGATACTGAGCTCAAACAGTAGTAACAATGGCAGCCATAGAGATGTATAAGTGTATAAGCATGTAGAAGGGGATGAGTATAAGAGGAAATAAGACGATGATGTATAGTGGTTCAGCCAATTTGGCCTACATCCACTGTGACTGTGTGATCCACTAAGTATGGGCACTAATGGCCTTGGATACAATGCACATAAGCTACTTCCTCTCTCTACTGTGTGTACAAGCAGAGTTTTATCTAGGGTTACAAATTATCGATCTCTCCTTGTAGGGTTGTAGGTGACAAGTATATATAGGTCTTGGGGGGTGTAGTGTACCCCCCAAGTATGCATGGTGCATGTGAATGATGATCTAGCCAATCCCCTGTTGACACCTGTAGATGCCAAATGATGACATAATATTCCCTCACGTGAGGGTGTGATTTTGTTATAATGGTCTCTCATGTGCCATGTGAGCCTCACACGCACTGTTCCACGCGTCTCCCAAACCACGCGCTGTGATGATGTCACCCTTGGCCTATGAGCCGAGGCCGAGGGCAAAGTTCCTTTCGGTAGTGAGTCTTGACTAATTTGGGCCTCGTACTATCGTACCCTCGGAGGGTCATCCAGAGCCTGATGAAGGGTCGGCCCCCTGAGGGGTCGTCCGGAACCTGATGAAGGGTCGGCCCCCTGAGGGGTCATCCGGAGCCTGATGAAGGGTCAGCCCCTTGAGGGGTCATCCGGAACCTGATGAAGGGTCGGCCCCCTGAGGGGTCATCCGGAGCCTGATGAAGGGTCGGCCCCCTGAGGGGTCATCTGGAACCTGATGAAGGGTCGGCCTCCCTGAGGGGTCGTCTGGAACCTGATGAAGAGTCGGCCCTGAGGGGTCATCCGATTAGAGGTAATCTTCAGCCAAGTCGAGGATATATATGGGTATATCAATCACCCCCCAGCTCTTAGCCATTGATGTTGAGATGGCTGAGGGATAATGTTGCTTTTGAGACAAGTGTACGGTCTGTTGGATGAGTGACACCTGTCAAGCTGATGTTTCCAAGGCGTGGCGGATGTACACTTTGCCTGGGGTTTTGTGCCCTAATGATGCCTTCCTCGTGGGTTGTGCCCTACCTTGGTTAATGGGCCCACTCATTACTAAGGTATTTAAGAGATTTTTGAACTCTCTCTCTCTTCTTCTTCTTCTTCGCGCCTAAGCTTTCTCTCTAGCCTTTCACCTGTCTTCATTGCCATTTCTGCAGCCTTCGATCCTTCAAGCTTAACAACTTTGCCCTTTCTCTTCAGGTAATCCTTCACCCCCAGCGTCCTCTTTACTTTCATTAAAAAAAATTTGCTTTAGGCTTGCATGGTCAGACTTAGGTTGTTTTATATTATTTCTGGCATCTTCTCCGGTGACTGGTTTTTTAGTGTTCTTGAGCTTTCTTGAGTAAAACCCTTGATTTCTTTTGTTTTGATCCATAAGTCCAACCTGGTCAACTATAAACTTGTTTTTAGTTAAGTTCCCCAAATTCCTCCAAGTGTAGGGTCTCCCCCTTGATGCTTAGGAGGCTTTATAGCATAGCTGAGGAGTTCCCATCCTTGAGAGAGAAGCTCTTTGAAGAGATCATACGAATAGAGGAAGAGGAGGAGAGGAGACGAGGGGCCGACCCTAATTGAGTACGACCCATCGTTCCCATTCCTCTAGTCACAATAAAACCATTTGAGCCGTCTGAGTCTTGTGGGTCGTCCCATCGTCCAGCCGAGTGTCATTCAAGTGAGATGGACGAGAGAGCATCCTCGCCAACTGGCACTGGACCTTCTGGTAGAATAGAGACATCTGACCTAAGCCTAGGCCAACAGGCCGAGGGTATGGTCCCCTCTGAGGCTGTCCCTGTGACAACCCTATCTCCACATGCCTTCCAAATGGCCTTTCCCCAATGTCCTCTGGCAGATGACGAGGCCGAGGGAGAGGGGACTGAGGACGAGGGTGATGATACAGATGACCAGGTTGATACCTCCCATGCCTCGTCCTATATCTCCTCCGTTAGGGATCGCGACCTCTTGTTGTGGAGACATGCCTATGGAGTGCCCCCCGGCATAACCATGAGGGTTCCCTCCGAGTCTGAGAGGGTTTTTTAGGGTAAAGAGGGTGAGGTTGTAGTGTATGAACAAATGTTTAAGGTTGGCGTCAGGTTCCCTCTACATCCTGCTATCATAGATATCCTATCAGCCCTCAGTATTGCCCCCTCTCAGCTTCCTCCCAACTCCTGGAGGACGATACTAGGTTACATCTCCCTGTGGAAGAATTCTTTTACTGATGAGCCCTCAGCTGACATATTCTTGGCCTGCTACAATATCACCTCTTCGTCCAAATAGCCTGGATACTATCATCTAGGGGCGAGGAGGTCTGAGAAAAAACTTCTCCACATGGCCCAGACCTCCAACCACGATTGGAAGAAAAGATTCTTCTTCGTCTCTGGGAAGTGGGAGTTCTTCGCCGAGGCATCTCCTCTAGCTGATGGTCTGAGGGTCCCCCGAAGATGATCTAACCCGTCAATGAAGGCCAGGTCAGACCCCGAACTTAGCCTGGAAGAGAAAGATATTGTTGAATATCTGAGAGGACGAGGGCGAGGGGGTGAACTTCCAAAGTTTGAAGATCTGATAACCCCTCGGTTCGTTAAGGAAGCTGGTCTGAAGGTCAGCCCCCTTACAGAACTATGTGAGTTGTACTTTTCTTTACTTTTTCCAAGTGTATCCTTTTTACCTCTGCATTTTTCTCATGTGTCGTACCCTTTTCAGGTCGTCCTGTCGGTGTATCAGACTCTCTCTGGGAAATGACTACTCCCAGTTTACTATCAAACCTGGCAAAGAAGAAGGGTAAGGAGCATCAGCAGGCTCCGATGAAGACGAAGGTCATGGGGTCGACGGTCGTTGAGCTGACAGCTGATAGCCACAAGAGAAAAGAGCCTGAGATTCCTGTTGATCCTCGGCCACGAGGGCCAGGGTCGAAGCATCTGAAGGAACTGCTTCTTCGTCCAGTATGGGGGACTTCTGGTCCCAGGACTTAGCACTTCTGAGGGCCGAGCCCTCATCACTCATCGCAAACTTGAGGGCAGCCAAGGCATCAATGTTTTCTTCTCCTTCGGCTGCTGACTACGACTTCTTGTCAAAGATGCCTCCAGCCAAAGTGTATGACTATGGTCTGCACGCTCTAGCCCAGGTATCGGTCTTGATTCATTTCTTTTAATTACATTTTTTTGACAACTCTTTCCTCGGCCTCTTGACATCTGTTAATGTTTTCGTACATTCTGTATACGCCTTTACCTCGGTAACTAAATGGATGGCTAAGAATCATGAGAAATTCCATGAGGCCGAGAGGGCCATTCAGCATGAGGCCGGCCTGTAGGATGACTTAGATACTGCAAAGGCTGAGCTAGAGAGTGCCAAAACTGAACATGCACGAATTATGGACGAGCTGACGAGGCAGCATGATGAAGACCTGAAGGCCAAAGACCTGCTTCTGAAGGAGAATGATGAAGCCATGACCCATCGGGAGGCCCGGTTTAAAATTGAGCTATCTGAGGCTGTGAAGAAAGCCGAGGCAGACGCTGTGGAAGCCTATAAACTCTCAGATGAGTTCTAAGGCTTTGGTCTTGAGTACTTGGAGAGATGGATAAGGATGGCCTATCGGTGGGTCGTCCTTAAGTTCGGCGACGTCTTCTCTTCAGTTCGTCCCTCTCTGGAGGCGGTTCAACTGGACGACCCCTTGATTGTCAAGGCTCTTACCCAGGTGGAATCCCAAGTGCAAGTTGAGGGTGTCGGCACGTCTGAAGACCAGCCAGTTGTGGTCATTGAGGAAACCCCTCTTGTGGATGTTGAGGCCCTGCCCTCTGATATTGTTCCTTATGGTGGTTGTCTGTAGCCCATCCCCTCTTGATGTAATTAACATTTTTGTACTCTATCTTGTAGAACACTTGATATTTCATTTATACTATCTTCTCCTTTGCTGTCTTCCATGTTTTGTCTTTTGCATTATTTGTGTTGTGAATCTTTGTTAGTGCCACTAACCCCTCCCTCGTCTCTCTTGAGGGTGAACGAGGGGTCATCCCCTGCGTTGGCCCTCATTATAGGCGAGGATTAACAACCAAATTAAATGTTTTAAACAAAGTATTCCCTCGTCTTCTTGAGTACAGTGGTGGGGTCGTCCCCTCCACTGGCCCTCATCATAGCCGAGGGTTAATCACCAAATTAATGGTATTTAACAAAGTTTTCTATCGTCTTTCTTGAGGACAGTGGTGGGGTCGTCCCCTCCACTGGCCCTCATTATAGCCGAGGGTTCAACTTACCAAATTCATGGTTTTTAACAAAGTTTTCCCTCGTCTTTCTTGAGGACAGTGGTGGGGTCCTCCCCTCCACTGGCCCTCATTATAGCCGAGGGTTCAACTTAACAAATTCATGGTTTTTAACAAAGTTTTCCCTCATCTTTCTTGAGGACAGTGGTGGGGTCTTCCCCTCCACTGGCCCTCATTATAGCCGAGGGTTCAACTTACCAAATTAATAGTTTTTAACAAAATTTTCCCTCGTCTTTCTTGAGGACAGTGGTGGGGTCGTCCCCTCCACTGGCCCTCATTATATCTGAGGGTTTAACTTACCAAATTAATGGTTTTTAACAAAGTTTTCCCTCGTCTTTCTTGAGGACAGTGGTGGGGTCGTCCCATCCACTGGCTTTCATTATAGCCGAGGGTTCAACTTACCAAATTAATGATTTTTAACAAAGTTTTCCCTCGTCTTTCTTGAGTACAGTGGTGGGGTCGTCCCCTCCACTGGCCCTCATTATAGCCGAGGGTTCAACTTACCAAATTAATGGTTTTTAAAAAAGTTTTCCCTCGTCTTTCTTGAGGACAGTGGTGGGGTCGTCCCCTCCACTGACCCTCATTATAGCCGAGGGTTCAACTTACCAAATTAATGGTTTTTAACAAAGTTTTCCCTCGTCTTTCTTGAGGACAGTGGTGGGGTCGTCCCCTCCACTGACCCTCATTATAGCCGAGGGTTCAACTTACCAAATTAATGGTTTTTAACAAAGTTTTCCCTCGTCTTTCTTGAGGACAGTGGTGGGGTCGTCCCCTCCACTGGCCCTCATTATAGTCGAGGGTTCAACTTATCAAATTAATGGTTTTTAAAAAAGTTTCCCCTCGTCTTTCTTGAGGACAGTGGTGGGGTCGTCCCCTCCACTGACCCTCATTATAGCCGAGGGTTCAACTTACCAAATTAATGGTTTTTAACAAAGTTTTCCCTCGTCTTTCTTGAGGACAGTGGTGTGGTCGTCCCCTCTACTGGCCCTCATTATAGCCGAGGGTTCAACTTACCAAATTAATGGTTTTTAACAAAGTTTTCCCTCGTCTTTCTTGAGGACTGTGGTGGGGTCGTCCCCTCCACTGGCCCTCTTTATAGCCGAGGGTTCAACTTACCAAATTAATGGTTTTTAACAAAGTTTTCCCTCGTCTTTCTTGAGGACAATGGTGGGGTCGTCCCCTCCACTGACCCTCATTATAGCCGAGGGTTCAACTTACCAAATTAATGGTTTTTAACAAAGTTTTCCCTCGTCTTTCTTGAGGACAGTGGTGGGGTCGTCCCCTCCACTGGCTCTCATTATAGCCGAGGGTGGTTCTCTGTAGATGTTTCCATGCGTACTAGAACTGATAACCACAGGATGAGGGGAAACACTGATATTTCTCATTAATTTTTCAAGTGTTCTGTTGGAGCAACTCTTATTACAATTATGGTCTATCAAGACCTTACAACACTACTGATAGCATTTCTTCAAATGATCTGCATTCCAGGGGTTGGAAAAGGGTTCCCCTTCTAGGTTTTCTAGTCTATAGGTCCCAGGGACGACTTCATCGATGACCCTGTATGGGCCACGCCAATTAGGATGGAGCTTGTTGGGCTTTTGCCAAGTCTTCTTGAGGACCAAGTCCCCCACTGCAATTGGCCTCTGTTTCACCCTCTGATTGTAAAACCTTGCGGTTCTCTGCTGGTAGGCTACCTGCCTTATCTCAGCGTCCTCCCTCCTTTCCTCAACCAGGTCTAAGTCAAGTCTCCTCTCTTCCGCATTTCTATGGGGGTCATACATTTGGACCCTATGAGTAGGAAACTCAATCTCGGTGGGGATGACGGCTTCTGAGCCATAAGCTAGCATGAATGGGGTTTCTCCGGTAAAAGTCCTCACTGTCGTCCTGTATGCCCAAAGCACTGCATATAACTCATCGACCCATCTTCCTTTTGCCTCCTCAAACCTCTTATTGATTCCATCTAGAATTTTCCTGTTTGTAACTTTTGTTTGCCCATTGGCCTGAGGTCGGCCTGGGGTGGAGAAAAATTGTTTGATACTCACCCTTTCACAGTACTTCTGTAGAGAGGTATTCTTGAACTGAGTCCCGTTATCCTAGATGAGGGTGTTGGGAAGACCATATCTGCATATAATATTTTTCCACATGAACTGGAAGGTCTTCTGCTCTGTGATCGTCACCATCGTCTTCGCTTCCACCCACTTTGAAAAATAGTCAATGGCTACGATGAGGAACCGATAGTTATTGACGGCCCTAGGCAAGGGTCCTACTAGGTCAATTCCCCACACTGCAAATGGCCATGGGGATGTAATGGAAGTAAGAGGCTGATGGGGTTGGTGAGGGATAGTGGCAAATCTTTGACATTTGTCACACTTTTTTACATATGTTGTGGCGTCCTTCCCCAAGGTCGGCCACCAGTACCCTTGGGTGATCACCCTCTTCACTAGGGATCTGCCCCCGATGTGGCTTGAGCATGATCCTTCGTGCACATCTTGCAAAATGGAAGGGACTTCTGAGGGATGCACACACCTAAGTAAGGGTAGCAAAAACCCCTTTCTGTACAAAGTGTCTCCGATGACAGTGAATTTTGCAGCCCTGTACCTCAGCTTCTTCTTTTCTTGCCTTGCTTCTGGCATCTCACCCTCTTTAATGTATCTGATCAGAGGGTCCATCCATGAAGCTTCTTGACCAACATTTAGGTAATTGCTAAGTGTTCCCTTATCGTCTTCAATAGTTGGCCGAAGCAAAATTTCTACTGGGACCGTCCTCCTGATGTCTGTCCTTGTTGCCGAGGCCAACCTAGCAAGGGCATCAGCACGGCCATTATCTATCCTAGGTATCCTCTTTAATTTCACTTCTCTGAAGCCCTTCAGTAAAGACCTCACCTTCTCAAGGTACCTAGCCATCCTCTCATCCTTGGCCTCGTAGGCTCCTAGTATCTGATTCACTACTAGCCTTGAATCACTATGAACCAAAATCTGGCCGATACTAAGTGATCTGGCCAAGGAGAGGCCTGCTATCAAGGCCACATACTCGGCCTCGTTATTGGAGTCCTTAAAATTGAACCTTAGGGCATACTCAATGTCTGTGCCGTCGGGTGCTGATACTATTAACCCAGCTCCGCTCCCACTTTTGCAAGAGGACCCGTCAACGAAGAGACTCCACACGGTGTGTTCTTCTGAGAAACTTCCCTCGGTGAGTGACCCCTATCTAAAGAGATATCTTCCCTCTTCGTTTTCAACCACTTTCCTTCTAGCAGCGCTCGTCTCAGCCTTATTTGTAGGCGTGTCGGTGAGCTCACCCTGTCGGGTATCTATCTTCCTGAGGCCCTCATCCTCGGCTTCATCGTCTTCCCAAGTAAACTCAGCCACGAAGTCTGCCAATGCTTGCCCCTTAATGGCCGTCCTAGGCTGATACACAATGTCAAACTCCCCCAGCTCTATAGCCCAGGCCACTAACCTACCTAATTTTTCAGGCTTGTGTAGGACCTGCCTAAGAGGAGAGTCAGTGAGGATGACCATTGTATGGGACTGGAAGTACGGCTTCATCTTCCTTGAGGCATGGATCAAGGCGTAGGTCAACTTCTCCATCCTCGGGTATCTTTGCTCTGCCCCCTGGAGTGCCTTACTGTTAAAATACACTGGCCTCTGTATTCCATCTTCGTCTATCAGAATGATTACACTGATGGCCGACTCTGAGACGGCGAGGTACACATAAAGTCATTCACCCTGCATGGGTCGTGACAGCAGCAAAAGAGACCCTAAGTATGACTTTAGATCCCTGAAAGCCTCATCACACTCTTCACTCCATTCGAAGGCCTTCCTAAGGATCTTAAAGAATGGAAAACACTTATATGTGGCCCTAGACACGAACATGTTCAAGGCAGCAACTCTCCCTGTGAGTCTCTGAACGTCTTTAATGGACTTGGGGGTCTTCATCTCAATAAGGGCCTTTATCTTTTCAGGATTGGCCTCGATGCCTCTTTGGTTGACAATGAACCACAAGAACTTCCCTGCTCCGACCCCGAAGACACACTTGGCCGGATTAAGCTTCATATGGTATTTGCCCATTGTATTAAAGGTCCTTTCCAGGTCTTCCACATGATCCTCTGCCTTCAAACTCTTAGTCAGCATGTCATCTACATAGACCTCCATAGACTTCCCAATTTGGTCTTCGAACATTTTATTTACGAGCCGCTGGTACGTTACCCCGCATTTTTAAGGCCAAAGGGCATGACCCTATAGCAGTATGTCCCCTTGTCTGTGATGAAGGCTGTCCTCTTCGAGTCTTCAGGGTTCATGAAGATCTAGTTGTACCCTGAATAGGCATCCATGAAGATCATGAGCTCATGGCCCGCGGTAGCGTCTACCATCTGGTCAATGTGGGGGAGAGGTAAGCTGTCTTTGGGACAGTGCTTGTTGAGGTCTGTGAAGTCCACACACATTCTCCACTTCCCATTGGCCTTTGGGACAATGACTGCATTGGATAGCCATTCAGGGTAGATGGCCTCTCTGATAAATTCAGCGTCTTCTAATTTTTTGACCTCGTCCCTAATGACCTCATACTTTTCTCTAGAGTAAATTCTCCTCTTTTGCTTTACCGACTTCACTCCCTCTACCACATTGAGCTTGTGGCACATGATTTCAGGGTCAATCCCCGGCATATCTACATGACTCCATGCGAAGACGCTTTGTCTTCTCCTCAACAGTTTAATGAGGTCTTGGCTTCAGAGACTTGCCGACTTGGACGGTTTTTTTTCGGTCATCCTCATCGAGGATGATGGATTCTACATCTTCTGCGGACTCTCCTTTCTTGAGCTTCGTCTCGTCCCTGGGGTCTAGGGTATCAATATTGTAAGTGGTCGTAGCCCTCTTGTGTGCCTCCCTTTCTTCAGCGGAGTTGTAGTAACATTCTCGCGCTGTCGTATGGTCTCGCTGAACTTCCCCCACCCCGTAAGGGGTAGGAAATTTGATCATCTGATGGACCGTAGACGGCACAGCTTCAAACCCCTTGAGGGCCACATGCCCCAGTATGATGTTGTAGGCCGAAAACACATGCTCATCCATCACAAAGAAACTGACCTTCTTGGTGAGCCATCTCGGCCATTCATCCGCCATCCTCACATCATCCTCATACACTCCAAGGGGGTGAACCTTTTCCCCACTGAACCCAATCAATGGATGATGGTACGGGACGAGTCTAGCACGACTGAGACCTAAGGATTTGAAGCACGGCCAAAACATCACGTCTGCAGATGAGCCCCCATCTACTAGAATCTTCGGTACCTCGCACCCGTACACCCTGGTAGTGATGATGAGAGGGTCATCATGTGGGGCTAAGAGGCATTTGAAGTCCATTCTTGAAAATCCCACTATCATAGTGTCCATATCAACCCTCTTCCTCTTTTCTGAATTGACCTCCAGAGAGGTTGAGTGTACCGTCTTCGTCACTGCCTTGGCCTCAGCCACATGGGCCTTCCTGTCGGCGACCTCAGACCCTCCTCCTGCTAGACCCCCGGAGATCAATCCCACTCCGAGCGAGATCATATTAAGCCTCTTGACAGGACCGTGGTCGTCTCTCGACGGGAGGTCAGGGTCGTCCTCATCATCAGAAGGGTCGTCCCCTCTTTTTTGAGGACCTTCTCTACATGCATCGCCTCGCTTCTTTCTGGGGTCGTCCCCTCGACCCCTCTTGAAGGCACCTTTGTCGACGTACTTTCTGAGCTTCCCTTCTTTCAGCATCTTCTCAATCTCATCTTTCAGAGCAAAGCATTTGTTTGTTACGTGGCCGTGGTCTTGGTGAAATTCACACCACAGGTCTTATTCCTCTTGCTCGGGGCTTCCCTCAGCTTCTCAAGCCACTTCAGGGACCGGTCACTCTTCATCTCATTGAGAATCTGTTCACAGATGACCTTTAGAGGGGTGTAACCAGCGAACTTGTCATCCGTGGACCTCTTCTTCCCCTCTTTGTTCTTCTTAGGATATTTACCCCCACTAGCACCTCCTTTTTCGTCTTCATATTTTGCGGCCATCGCCTCTTGGGCGTTCATCACCTTTCCTGCTATCGACAGCAATTCAGCCATCGTCCTCGAAGGGTCTTCAGCAAGCTTCCATAATAGCTTCCCCTTTTGGAGTCCTCCAATCAGGGCTGTCATAGCTATTCTCTTCTCATAGTCTTCCACCTCCAACTTCTCTTTATTGAATCTGGCTATGTAGTCCCTCAAACTCTCATTCTTCCCCTGCCTAACATAGAGCAGGTGGGTGGTCTTCTTCTGTGGCCTCACCCCAAAGAAAAAGTTGTGGATGAACCGGTCTGCCAGCTGCTTAAAGTTTTCAATGGAACTTTTTGGAAGAGACGTGTACCAGACATGTGCAGCCCCTGTCAGGGTACCAGAAAAGGCACGACACCTCATCTCATCGGAGATAGAGTATATGCCCGCTGCTGATTGATACATCTCAACATGGTGGACAGGGTTGGTGCTCCCGTCGTATCTTGGGGTGACCACAGGTGGCTTGAACTTTGATGGCGTAGGGAAGTTGACTATCTTCGCCACAAAGGGTGAGCCTATAGTGTATCCCTTCTGAAGAGGGTCCTGGCTCTTCAGTATATCACCGATCTTATCCTCTAGTCGCTGGATTGAGTCATTCCAGGGCCTCACAGGGTCGGCTTGGCTGATGTTATCCCCTGCCGCCTCTTTAAGGTGGACGGAGGGTTCTGTTGCAGCAGGCCTGTGTCGGATGTTTACTTCCCTTCGGTCGTCATCCATTCCTTGGGGTCGTCCATCTGCTGCCTCCCTCCTGGACCTCGCAGCACTTATTGACCTGGATAATTTCTCCCGCAGGTCATTTACTGGACCCAGCCTCTCAAAGGCTGACCCCCTGCTCAAGCGATCAAAAGCAGAGCCTCTCGGGCGATCATCAGGATTTGGTCTCCCGCACTTTCCTCTACTATCCTGGAGAGGTCGTACAGTATTTTTGGAGACCTCATATGGTTCCCAGCATTCTATAGGGGCCTCTTCTCCCTTCAGATCGTCATACCTGTCCCCAGGGCAAGGGTTTCCTTGCCTCCCCAGACCTAGACGTCGGGGGTCAGCAATATCCCTACGCCGCTGAGGGGGTGGCAGGTCTTTGCGTGGTGCCTGGGGTGGTCCCCTGGCCTCATGCTATCCTGGAGTTGCTGCCGAAGTAATCATCTCAGGTGAAACCCCTGGTGGTCTTAGTATGTTCTGGCTTAGAGATGTGAACTGCTCCTGCATCATCCGATGGCTTGCTGCCAGAGACTTTAAGGCTATCGCCACATCAGCCATCTCAGACTGAGGCGGCGGCTGACTGGAACTGGGTCTTCCCCCATCATCCGACGGGGGAAGTGGTGGTGGTGGCATTTTAGGTGCCATGTGTTTGAGCTATGAAAAGCTGAACTGAAGAAAAGACTGGTGAGCTTGAGAACCTTAGTGGGTCTCTTTCAATGGTGAAACACCTCCTCTCAGGGGGAGTGCTGTCTCACCACCAGAGTGCCCAGTGAGGTCAAGCTGTACAAAGGAAGAGATGTCTTCTCTTTCCCACAGACGGCGCCAAACTGATGATACTGAGATTCAGCACCACCGGATAAGTGATAGTGAGCTCAAACAGTAGTAACCATGGCAACCACAGAGATGTATAAGGGTATAAGCATGTAGAAGGGGATGAGTATAAGAGGAAATAAGATAATGATGTATAGTGGTTCAGCCAATTTGGCCTACATCCACTGTGAGTGTGTGATCCACTAAGTATGGGCACTAATGGCCTTGGATACAATGCACATAAGCTCACTTTCTCTCTCTACTGTGTGTACAAGCAGAGTTTTAGCTAGGGTTACAAATTATCGATCTCTCCCTGTAGGGTTGTAGGTGACAAGTATATATAGGTCTTGGGGGGGTGTAGTGTACCCCCCAACTATACATGGTGCATGTGAATGATGATCTAGCCAATCCCCTGTTGACACCTGTAGATGCCAAATGATGACATAATATTCCCTCACGTGAGGGTGTGATTTTGTTATAACGGTCTCCCATGTGCCATGTGAGACTCACGCACACTGTTCCACGCGTCTCCCAAACCACGTGCTGTGATGATGTCACCCTCGGCCTATGAGCCGAGGCCGAGGGCAAAGTTCCTTCCGGTAGTGAGTCTTGCCTAATTTGGGCCTCGTACTGTCGTACCCTCGGAGGGTCATCCGGAGCCTGATAAAGGGTCGGCCCCCTGAGGGGTCGTCTGGAACCTAATGAAGGGTCGACCCCCTGAGGGGTCATCCAGAGCCTGATGAACGGTCGGCCCCTGAGGGGTCATCTGGGGCCTGATGAAGGGTCGGCCCCCTAAGGGGTCATCTGGAACCTGATGAAGGGTTGGCCCCCTGAGGGGTCGTCCTGAGCCTGATGAAGGGTCGGCCCCCTGAGGGGTCGTCCGGAGCCTGATGAAGGGTCGGCCCCCTGAGGGGTCGTCTGGAACCTGATGAAGGGTCGCCCCCCTGAGGGTTCGTATGGAACCTGATGAAGGGTCGGCCCCGAGGGGTTGTCCGATTAGAGGTAAGCTTCAGCCAAGCCGAGGATATATACGGGTATATCACTTAAGAATGGTCCAAATTAAAAATGACACTTGTGGTTTAGACTTCGATTCTTGTAATGATTCCACTAATAAAGACAAAATCAATGTTGTAGGAGAATGCTCTAGGAACAAGGTTATAGATCATTCCTTAGGAAAGTCTTTTCATCGAGTCTTTCGGTGCTCACATTGTGGTCGAAAAGGTCATCTTAGGAAAAAAAAATTTGATCTTAAACGTGGTCCTAGAAAATCCCACCATAAGGCAACCGAGGTAGCTAAGATTCCTATATCCCGAGATAGTTATTCTTCATTAGTTTGGGTTAGGAGATCCGACTTGGTATCTTTACAAGATAGGATTTTTTATTCTCATTTACTTTCACACGATACATCCCTTGCTAAATATAAAGGTTGAATGTGTTAGTTGTTTGCATACTTTAGCTTTTGTGTTTCAGCTATATTATCATGCTAATTGTATGCTTCTTTATCATTGTTCTAGTCTATACGTCATGATTTATCACATGCTATAATTATGATCGTTGTTTATCTTTTGTATTATAGTTCTGTCATTTTAGGTTGCATTAAATGGAAAATAGAAAAAGATTTTTGTTTATCATTTGTGTTTTACCTTTTTAGTAATTTAGGCTTAATGAAAAAATTCACATGATTTTTGTTTGTCTTTTGAGTAAATATTTTTCTTTGTTTGGGTAAAAAATTTCAAAAACTCTTTGTGTGTATTTTAGTTACACGCACTTTATGTGGCATATACTTGTGTTCGAATCCTTTCTTTTTCGCTTCCATGTGGCTATAACTTTTGATTAAGATTATCAATTCTTAAAATGTTCTTTAACATGCTTAGATGGAGTAGTTGGATTTTGTGTTGCTATAATGGATTCGATTTTTACATGCCTCAATTCACACATGAACGGGTTCACTGGAAAGTTTAACTTCACATGTATATTTGAGCTTTGTGATGTGTTCTCCTACCAATCTAGTCATGTACATAGTTTTTACCTAGGAGGACTTGTGCATGTTAAATCCGTTGCACGTGAGATTTGAGTGATATATAAAATGACATATATAAATATGCACGGGAAAGGGCTCCGAAAGGAAATTTTTCCTTTGCAAGTAAGCCATCATTTGGAATGGACCTAAAAGAAATACGTGGTCCAAAGGCCTAAAAGAATAATGACATTAAAAGAAAAATAATTTGCCAAGGCCTATTTTGTTTAATTGATATAGTCATTCCATAACTATTCATATTTTGAGGGAGTTTGGATGCTATATCAACGGTTTTCACAATGTTCATTTATCCTAGTTGTCCTTTAAATGTCACGACTCTAATGGTTTGTAGAATCATAAAAATTCTAGGCTTGTATGCATTGTGTATGTTTTTTCATTGAGTTCAATTCATATTGTCACATGAGGCTATATCTAAATGTGATAAAGTTTTGCAATCAAATGAGAACTCCGTGAACATATTTTAAGTGATTGGGTTAAAATTTAATTGTTACTAGTTCACACCTCTACACTTCCGTTTAGCACATTTTTGGACATATTTTTGCCATACGAGTGTGAAAAGCTTAATGTATTTTGTGTCATGTGTGGTGTTTATACCAATATATATATGTGCATATGCGTTAGTGATATTCATTATGTCTACATATGTATGTTAATTTTTTTCCTTTCTTTCTAGTCCATCTATGCTTATATGTTCATAATTGGTATCTATCTTGTTGCATATTGTTGTTAATATCACATGCTTAGTATCTTATGTATCACATTAGTATCATTTTTTTGCATCTTCATTGGTATCCTTCAATATTTGTATGGATGAGTTATGATTTTGTTTCCCATATGCTTTCATGGTCTTATCACTCTAAGCTTCATCGTGTTTAAATTAGTTTATCCTTTGTCTTTTCCTGAACAAAAAGGGGGAGAATGATAGGGGACAAATGGTATATAAACCTATTGTAATCATACCATAGATTGGGAGATTCAACTTAGGGGGAGACATCTTTCTAAGTATGTCATTTATTTGATAATGGGGAGAATTAATTTCGGGGGGTAATTATTTCAATTGCATTTAATATTTTGATAATCCTTATGCGTTTAATGTTTGCTTAAGTGTGCAGGAATTCTATTTAGCGAAAACCTTTCATCATAAAAGTTATTCATCCTTGGGTTTTGAGTCAAGCTATGTATATGTTCATTTTGGACGGGATGTTTTTGAGTCTAGTAGAGCTTGACGGACCTTTAGGATTTTGTTTTTATTTTTGTCCCGGAATAGCCAAAGGGGGAGATTTGTAAGGACACAAATTTCCAATTGAGTCCTTTGTAGTTTTGGATCAATTTCGAACGAAAACAATTGAGCCATAGGATAGTGTTCTTGTGTATCCTTCAAGCCTATGACATGTAAAAGTTGAAGACGTTGCGGCCTTGCTTATCAAGAGAACATCATTGCCGAGATTCAGTGCCTCGTTTCACATCATCAACATCATATTCAAATCTCCAAAGGTATGAATGCTTTTATATATTTGTAGGAGACTTGGAATATTAATGGGTACAATTTCATTTTTAAAATGAATTTTATCTTCAGAAAGTTATTCTATAACTTTGAATAAAAAGTTTTGGGGCATAAAATTGAAAAATGACATTCTGGAAGTTCGTTCGATATTGTCGTTTGAACGAGAATGTCGTTCGAACGAGTTTGCCAACGAATTTTCCCAATTGGCCTCTAAAACTTCGTTAGAAGGATCGTTTGAACGAAAATCTTGTTTGAACGAGATTTTCGGGGGGGAAACTTTTTGGTTATTTTTCTCCACTACTCCTCTTTTTTGTTCCCACTAACTTTTCCAGAATTAATATGTGGGGGAACCTCTTTTGAAAAACTAACTTTTTCATCCTATACAATCTCCAAGAGAGAGTTTTGAGAGATTAATTCCTCTATGAAAGAGTTCATGTTTTGAGTGTTTATTTTTTAAGAAAATCATTCTTAAACACTTTTATTTACACCCATATTAGTTTATTCCAAGTACCACATACATATAATTTCTTGGAGTTTTGTTTGGCATCGGGTTCACTTTTCTACCTAAGAAGAAAAGAGTTTGAGTTTACATCTACATCCCTCAAAGAAGAAGAAGTTTGGTTTTGGCTGCGACATTCTCATACGGTGAAAGGCACCGTGTGTGGTTGATGGGTTCCTAAAGCTTCATTGGTGGATTCCAAGGTTCCGGTGGATTCTGGGATTGTCGACTAAGCAGAAGTTGGTACAAGAAGACATGTCAGGGACTTGAAGGGAGTCGAGTCGAGTTGACTAAGTCATTTGCTTTGTACTTATAAAATTATGTACTTAGTGGACTTAAGGCTAGGGTCGTCCGAGTTTTTTTCTGTTGTGGGTTTTACATCGCGACGTAGTGGTTGGGAATTTATTTTATCTTGCAAATCACCTAGAATACATGCTTAGGATTAAAAGATAAAATATGGTTTAATTCACTTCTCTAGTTTAATTTGCTGTTAAAATAAGTTTGGGTGAAACTTAAGTTGATTTAATTCAAGTCGGTAATTTATATTTGCTAAAATTTGGTTTGGCCTAATTTGGTAATATTGAAAATATTGTGTAGGCAAATTTTAGGACATGTGTTAAATTAATTTTGGGCTAAAAGTAAATTTCTCATAGTTAACTTCAAGTGCTATTTTTGTTTGTGAGAAAAATCCCATTAATTGTTTGTGTGAATTTTGTGTGTGTGTGTTCACCATGATTCACTTATTATGGTTTGATTTTAATTTTTTTAAAATTAAAATTTGTGTTTAATTTAATTTTTCATCTTTTAAGAAAAGAAAATCAAATAAAATTTGAAAAATTAAATTGTTGTGTTGAACCATATTTATTCCGCATTCAAAAGGAAATTGATTTTAAAGTGAAAGATTTTAAAATTGGGGGTCCTTGCACATATTTTCATCCTCTCTTGGCCAAATCCGGGACAAGTTTCATTAGAAAGAAAGTGTCTCAGAATGAGGAGGAATGTTATATTTTAGAGAATGGAGCCCTGGAAGAGGGTAGTTTTCACCAAACGGTACTGTGTGTGGCCTCTTTGTAGATGGATCTTCATGTGAGAATGGAAGTGGGGCAGGATTGATAGTGTTGGCCCCAGATGGGACCGATATTGAGTACCCGTTGAAATTCAACTTCAAAGCTTCTAATAAAGAATCTGGGTGTGAGGCTCTCCTAGCAGGTCTCTCCCTCACCCGGGCACTGAATGTTGGCCAGCTCCTTATTCATAGTGATTCCAGGTTGGTTGTCAATAAAATCTTAGGATCATACGCGGCTAAAGATAACAAAATGGCAAGGTACCTGGGAAAGGTCAAGACATCATTGAAACACTTCACAGAAGTAAAATTGATGAGGATACCTCGACTGGATAATGGCCGACTCGATGCTCTAGCAAGGTTAGCCTCAGCCTACAGAATTGAATTTAGAAGAACAGTCTCGATAGAGATTCTCCATCGACCGATGATCGAAGGAGAAGAGAATACCGTGGAATTTTTTCTCAATATGAGTATGGGAGATTCTTAGATGGATCTGATCATCCACTAGATTAGAGATGGGGAGATGCCTGAGTCCAAGGCCGAGAAAAAGAAATTGAGGCACAAAGCTGCCAAGTTCTCCCTCATAGGAGATATGTTATACAGGAAAGGATTCCTTCTTCCTCTCCTCAAATGTGTCCATCCATTTGAGGTAGAGTATATTTTAAAACATGTGCATGAAGGGTCGTATTCCATCCACATTGGAGGGTGACCGTTGGCTAAAAGGATCATTACACAGAGTTATTAGTAGCCAATGTTGGCTAAAGATGCAGCTTCATACATCAAGAAATGCGATAAGTGCCAAAGGTTTACCACCATACCCCATTAACCTCATCAGCCTCTTACCTCTATTACATCGCCTTGGACTTTTACGATTTTGGGGATTGACCTGGTTGGACCACTACCAAGAGCTGTGGACAACTACGTTACTTGATCGTGGAAATTGATTATTTTTCAAAGTGGGAAGAGGCCGAGCCGATGATTACAATCACAGAGAAGAAAGCCTTCCAGTTTATCTAGAAAAATATCATTTGTAATTACGACCTACCCAATACTCTAATTTCTGATAATGGAACACAGTTTAAGAATGTCTCCCTGGAGAAATATTATGAACGAGTCGGCATCAAGCAGTTCTTCTCTGCTCCTGGTCGACCCCAGGTCAATGGGCAGACAGAACTAACTAACATGACGATCCTTAATGGAATCAAGAAGATATTAGAAGATTCCAAATGAAGGTTGGTTGAAGAAGTATATGATGTCCTCTGGGCTTACAAGACGACGGAGAGGACTCCTACCGGGGAAACTCCATTTATGTTGGCTTATGGTTCAGAGGTAGTATTGCCAACAGAGATAGGTATCCCAACCCATAGGATTCAGACCTATGACTCGAAAGAAAAATTTTCTCAACGAAGACTTAATATGGACCTTGTAGAAGAAAGGAGATAAGACGCTGAAGTTAGGCAAGCTGCCTACCAGCAAAGGACAACGATGTTCTACAATAAGAGAGTAAAGGTACTCCCACTTAAGGTAGGAGACCTGGTGTTGAAGAAGACATGGAAGAAGCCTAATAAAGTTCATTCTAATTGGCATGGCCCATACAGAGTGATTGAAGAGGTTGTACAAGGGACGTATCGATTGGAAAATCTATAAGGAGAGACATTCTCCAACCTATGGAACGCCGGCCACCTCAAAACGTATTACCAGTAAGATTTCAATTTTGCTTGTTTCTTTTCCTTAGATCGTAATACATGTAAATGAGGTTCATATGATGAATGAAATATTAACGAAATTCAATAGAAATCTCAAATGTTCTCTCATACTTTGTATATTTATTTGAATATTTGATTGTTGCTTGTATCAACTCATCTTAAGCTATAAAACATCATTCGTGTGAAATAGCCTTAAGTTACCCTCGGTGATACGACATCCCAAATGGGGTTGACCTCGTCCATGGACTGACAATAACATCGAGGGGGATTTATTTACTAAACATCATTAATTTGGTGGTTATGCTATCTCGGTCGAGATGATGGTGAATGGACGAGACGAAACTCTCCATACACTCTCAAAACAACGAGAGCTAACTTGTGATATATCACCATAATTTGGTGAATTTAAATTTAAAAATCACTTGGTTGTGGTTCATTTATTAACCATCATTAATTTGGTGGTTATGCTCTCTCGGTCGAGACGACAGTGCATAAACGAGATGATATTCTCCATACACTCTCAAAACAACAAGAGGGGACTTGTGATATAACACTATAATTTGGTGAATTCAAATTTAAAAATCACTTAGTTATGGTTAATTTATTAAACATCATTAAATTGGTGGTTATGCTCTCTCGGTCGAGATTACAGTGCATGGATGAGATGACACTCTCCATACACTCTCAAAAGGACGAGTGGAGACTTGTGATATAACACCATAATTTGATGAATTCAAATTTAAAAGTCACTTAGTTGTGGTTCATTTATTAAACATCATTAATTTGGTGGTTATGGTCTCTCGGTCGAGACGACACTCTCCATACACTCTCAAAACAACGAGAGGCGACTTGTGATATAAGACCATAATTTGGTGAATTCAAATTTAAAAATCACTTGGTTGTGGTTCATTTACTAACCATCATTAATTTGGTGGTTACGCTCTCTCGGCCGAGATAACAGTGCATGGACGAGACGACACTCTCCATAAACTCTCAAAACAAAAAGAGGGGACTTGTGATACAACACCATAATTTGGTGATTTGAAATTTAAAAATCATTTAGTTGTGGTTCATTTATTAAACATCATTAATTTGGTGGTTATGCTCTCTCGATCGAGATGACAATTCCTGGACGAGACGACACTCTCCATACTCTCTCAAAATGACGAGTGGGGACTTGTGATATAACACCATAATTTGGTGAATTCAAATTTAAAAATCACTTAGTTTTGGTTCATTTATTAAACATCATAAATTTGGCAGTTATGCTCTCTCAATCGAGATGACAGTGAATGGACTAGACGACACTCTCCATACACTCTCGAAACAACGAGAGGAGACTTGTGATATAACACCATAATTTGGTGAATTCAAATTTAAAAATCACTTAGTTGTGGTTCATTTATTAAACATCCTTAACTTGGTGGTTATGCTCTCTCGGTCGAGACGATAATGAATGGACGAGACGACACTCTCAAAACAACGAGAGGCGACTTGTGATATAACACCATAATTTGGTGAATTCAAATTTAAAAATAACTTATTTGTGGTTCATTTATTAAAGATCATTAATTTGGTGGTTATGCTCTATCGACCGAGACGATAGTGCATGGACGAGACGACACTCTCCATAGACTCTCAAAATAGTGAGAGGGGACTTGTGATTAAACACCATAATTTGGTGGATTCAAATCGTGATTCATATTCCTTAAACATCGTTACGTTGGTGAAAGTAGAGGGAATACTTATGTCAATTCAAATAATTCTACTAATGATCTAATGAAAAGATAAGAGGAATCACAGACAACAGACGAGTTTTTCATTCACCAAAATTGAAGATTGCATAAGTATAAGGCCATGAAAGGTCGATTGTCATTACAAGAGAACAAAAATCAAAAGCTACACTAGACTAAATCTGAAGAATGACTTCGTCACCAGCTTTGGTCGACCCATCGCCACCTCGAGTTTCCCCATCAACCCCAATATATATGGTCTCAGTCCCATCATTATTGAGGCCCAGGTCAGTCGTGTTCTCGTTGGTCCATAAATTCAAGGGTATTAGTCTCCATAGGGTCGGAGGGGTTCTCAACTTCGGCCAAGGAAGTTTGAATATGCGTATCACTGAAGTCAAGTCCAATGAAGTCATTAGGGGATAGGCTCCCAACCTCAACATGTTTGATGGCAGCCCATCGGTCGGTTGTCTTGATGCCCCTTTCTAAATACTCAAAGGAATAGTCTCCAAATATTTCTCAGAATCCTTGAACTAAGCCACATCTTGCGCTTTAGCCTTGTCTAGGGCATCTTGAGCAACAGCATCAATCTCTGCATGCTTGCTATCAGCCAAGGTCTTCAGAGCTTTTTCATGATCAACCTTTAGAGTTGAGACTTGGTTTGTGTCCTCTTTCAAGGCCGTCTTTTCATTCTGCAACTCATTTCTCAAAATGTTCTCCATGGTGATGGCCTCCCTCCCATTTTGAATTAAGGACAGCTTCTTTCTAATCCAATCTCTCACACAATGAAGAGAGACTGCGCCCTGGGGAGACAAGTCAGTAATTGATATAAGCAGGAAGAGACTACACTCAGAATGTTTTTTAAAAGTACCTGAACAACCCTGTGAATGGAAAATTCAGTCAACAAAGAGATATTCATTAACTGAAGGAAACGTTTATCGACCTCAGAGATAAGAGAGCCCATTCCATCTACGGCCTGTCTGCCATGGCTGATGATGCTCTCATCAGTAATTTTTAGCTGTAACAGCCGAACAGTCGGTGCATCGTCGGATGAGATTGGAATGGCTTGTGTAGGATGATTTTGCTTTGGGGAATAAGTGGTTGTGGTGTCGTCACCTCGACTTTTTATTTTCTTCCCAGTCAACTCGGTTGGGACTGCCAGCAATAGGCTTCTTTGTCTGAGCAGCAGGGGTTTCAGTTCTTTATCCACTCTTATTAGCAAGTTTGCTCAAATTGGCAGACATTATGTTCTAAAGCTCGTTTGATACGCCTTCGGAATGACCTGTAAAAGATAAACCTCATAGATTAATTATCGACAATTGTGGATTACGAGACAATAGTTAGAAAAGTTAATTACTTACATAGCTCAATAAGGGGGCCAGACCCCAAACCTGTCTGAAATAAATAGTACGGATTCATTAGATGTTCTAACTTCACAAGATGACCTTTATCACCTTATGTACAAAGCTTTTTAACCTTTTTAATGGCCTCAGGGTTCAATCGCGGATAGAGTTTGGCTGACGTGGAGACTTTGCCCCACTTCAGAAGGGTCCTGGGCTCAGAGGTCCCATAGGCTTGGTTTGGACAAAAATCCCAAGACCTAGAGATAAAGAAGTAATGGGGTTTCCAATTGTGGTTTGAAGTTTGGGTAAATAATAAAATCTTCTTCTCAGAATTCCTGGCTACGAGGTGGTAGTAACCAAGCTGAGTCTTGGGGGACGAAGGTGTGTAACATGTAAGAAATATGATAACTAGAAAGTCAATTTGTTAGACTGTCTTCCAAAGTAAAATAGAGTCAAGGATAACTCTCCAGGCATTCAGAGAAAGCTGAGAAGGGGCAAGTTTTAGATGAGCAAGAATGGCTCGGATTGTAGGGTAAATGGGTAGGTGAAAGCCGAGTTTAAATATCTGCTCGTAGACACATACTTCACCCTCTCGACCATGAAAGTCTCTCTCTTCCTTAAGAGGCTTTCTCATAGAAATAGAAGAATCTATGCCATATAGATTCCTCCAGATCAAGAGATAGACTTTCAACATTGTACTCTTGTATTCCTCTGCAACAGACGTATTAACATCACTCTCCTCACTGTTGCTTTCTGTAACCTCGTCCTGAGGATTATTTATGTCACCACTAGGGAACCGCTGTGAAAACTCAGCTCCAATTGCAGTCGAGAGAGGAATTGCATCTAGGGGTGGAGGAATTGCCACATTAGGTTCAAGTATCTAAATAGAGTCAGATTGATTAGATGTCTTGAATATTTTGGAGGATGATACGCATGAAAAAGTCTCATCCATATCAGACCCTTTAGCTTGAAATGAACCACAGTCCATGGCTTCCTCATACGAATCAACACTATCGGTCGATTGAGAGGTAGACATAGGGTCGTCAGCTGATGAGGATGACTCAGACATTGGATCACAAGGTTTCGTAACTTGGGGGTATATGATATCTTGGACAAATGGGAAATGCCTCAACCTTATGATTCTTGGCGTCCTCAAATTATATTCTCCTAATTTGTTCAAATCACTTTTCTCTGAGGCTGGGAAACTGTAATACCCTGTATTTTCGAAGACTTAAATAATTACGTGATTTATTATTATTTAAGTGATTTATTATTATTGTGGGATTAATTAAATTAAAATGTGATACTAGAGTGATGAGAAGTTAGTAACTATTAATATTACTGTGAGAATATGTAATATGGAATGACGATTTTTATATAATTTGTCGTGATAGAGAAATGCGACAGTTTGGTATAGTATGTCGGGACGCGCGTGTGAGTCGTGTCAGAACTAATTAAGTGAAGTAATAAAGTAAATTATTTTTAAGTAACTCGTATGATCATTTCGAGTGTGCCGTTGAGTCCGAAGGGGTCGAGTTTTGGACTCCGGGACATTTTTAGGCCAAGACGGCACCCGGTAGGGGTAGTTTTGTAATTTGAATTTTTGGAGGAATTAAATGGACGAAAATTAGAGATATATTATATCAGATAATTGGGGACAATTAGGGTTAGGTTAAACCAAATTCAAGAGAGAGCCACAGTGGGTGAGGGAGAGCAATTTCCAAAGGAGGAGAAGTTGTTTTCACCACCTCGCACAACCACCACCACCATCGTGTAGATCGGAACGCGAGGAATGCATCCATAACAACAACATCAATGGATCAGACCTTCGAAATCGAAGCAAGTGTTTATTACTTGATTTATTTAGCAATAATCATACTCATGTTAGTGTAGGTGGATTTAATCCTTGATTTACATGATAATTGGGTGGAAATTGGAGTTAAATGATGATTAGAGACTAGACAAATTAGTTGTTGATATTCCTTCATGTGTGTAGAGGTGAAACTACAAAATTGAATCATATATGGATGAACGAATCTGGGTTAGTTGGATTCTTTAATTGAAATTATGGAAACTAGGGTTCATATGAATTAATTTGGGGTTTTTATGTAATTATGAAGATTAATGACTAATTAAGGATCCTAGGATGTTAGGAATGACTTATAATATGTTATGGGTTGATGAGTATTGATGATGAGGTGTTGGGTGTTGAATCTTAGAGGTTTTAGGAAAAATGCAGAATTCTGGGAAAGAAGACGAACAGTGACATCTCGCGCGAAGTCATTCGAACAACACGTGGAAGTCATTCGAGCAAGATCCCTTCTAGTTAGAGCGAGATTGCTAGTTTTAGGGAATTTCCTATTTTGCCCCTATGTTGGTAAATGGCTAATTTGAGTGAGGAAAACTAGTGTTCGATGAACCCAAAAATAGTGCAGAATTATTGGGAGTTTTTTAGGTGTATTGATTTAGATATTCAGGAGGGAGAGATTACCTTGGAGATTACGAGAGAGAGAGGTAATCGTAATTGTAAATGCGTCGACAGTATTATGTGATAAATACTTATGATATTTGTTTTAACGATATGGAACTTGAGAATAAAATTATGGTTAATTGTGGGACTTATTATGATTATGTATTAAGGATTTTCGGGTGACATATTATCCTTGTAAATATATTACGAGAGAGGGAATATCGTAACTTAAAATACGTTGATAGTATTTAGTGATAAAAATACTACGTATGGAATATGACACTTGGTTATTTATACTGTTGATTGGATGGGTTATGTGAATACCTATTACTTGCTAGTAATATGTGTATGACATACCTAGATGCTTGCTATCATAGGAGGTGGTGTAGAGATAGTCTTATCCTGAGGGGATTTTGACTTGTATCTCAAAATATAGGACTGTGAAGACTTACTTGTGAGTTGGTAAGTTACTGACTATGGGAGCGTAGGTATGTGCGTGACACATAGGTATGTGAGCTATCTTCCCCTCCATTATATGTATTTTTTATATATGGTTCGTGGGAGACTTTCGAATCGATAGTCCTTATTTGAGTACGAGAGGTACCGGGACATGATAGCAGAGTATGCAATGCACTACACGTATAGCCTTGGGGTGATGTGCTAGTATATATAATAGTGGTGGATATTCATATATACTTGTGTTATACTTACAATGTGATCATTGTAGGCTATTAAGATTGGGTTAATACATATATATATTAGGGAAAGATATATATGTATGCTTTTGGTATATCTAATATGAGACAATATCATATCATTAAGATAGTGAAATCTTCAGTAACGTAAATAGTGAATACTTGACTTTAGTGTGTTAACACTTATTCAAAATGATAAATGTTGAGATCATATACGGAACACTACTACGAGGGGTAATTAAATGAATAAGTCTATCACCTAGTTAGAAGTGTCAGATGACTAGGTTGGAGCATATGTACGTTAGGCGTGCACACTAGTCGAGAGGTGAGAATCTCATGTGAGGGTTCGAACTAACATGCATATAATACTTGCTTTAATGCAGTTTTAAATACTTGCTAAAACAAATATTTTTGCACATCGGACTCTGACCCGTCTCTTGCATTTCTTCTCTCTTTGCTATATATATATATATATATGTATTAGTACAGGTGCCCAGCCACAGGGACACCGATTCTAGTTACTTGGATGGTTTGTCGAGCTGCAGCTGTTGTGGAAGTTGCGGGATATTTGAGATTAGACGCTTCTCTTATTTCATTCAGTTCCTAGTTCAGATATCTCAGTTAGGGCATGTGTCACCCATTCTCATTAGCGGAGTTGTACTCAGTTTCCTTTGTAGTTATTCTCAGTTGGTTTGAGTATTTATTATGGTTTGGTTTGTAATTGTGAACTGGAAAGTTTTATCCATTCTTATCTATTCAGTATTTGATTCATTCAGCATTTAATCCTTGTGTATGGTTTATATTTACATGTTCAGAATTTATTAAATTAATTGGTTTCGAGTTTAATTGGAAAATGTTTTGACACTAGCTTAATTAAATGTTAGGTAATTAATTGGATTTAAGTTTTCGACAGTGATGCTAAGAATTAACCTACCAAACATTCTGTTATAAATTCCATAAAGGACTGATCACCCGATATTTAATTGGGCGGGGTGTCACAGAAACTCCTCGGCTAAGCCATACAGCCATATTAACATCAAGGACGAGACTCAACTTGGGTGAAAATTGGACCAGGAACAAAAAACTCTTAACTTTGACTTAAGTTGACCAAAGATTAAAAAAGAATTCAAAACATTTTCAGGCAAGAACTTGTCAGCCACCTAAAAACACCCTAGGGAAGGCCCAAATGAGTCCAAATGCACTCCGATTCTCATCGAAAAACTTAAATTCCCGTCGAAAAATCTATAAACACTTTAGCTCAATTGTTTTAATGGAAAAAAAATAAGAGAAGAATGTAAGAATGGGTACCTAAAGAAGTTAGCTGCCAGAGAAATAGAAGGAAAGAGGTTGTGTGGTTGCAGAAAATGCACAGGGATAGATAGAGAAGAACAGGTGGGAGTTTGTAAATGTAAGGAGGAGAGAGAAATGTTTTAAATTTTAAATACCCAGGAAATGATTAAACACATTTCCCAAGATGTATCATCACTTAAGGCATGAAGTCCAAAGCGCTCAGCCATAAAGCCAGACTTGGGATGGACGTTACCCAACTAGAACTATGAAATGTGTCACTCTCTTATGCCTTAAGTTGTACCCAATCAACAAGTGAGAAACATCTCATTATATGACTAGGCAGTCTCGTATCCCCCAGCCACCTCTTCACATAGGTGACTGGGGGATATGGGTAATTGATATGACCAAGTATGACATCATCTCAGGATGAGAGACCCAATCTCCAGCAGTAGATCTTCAACAAGGAGCTTACAGGTCATTCACAATACTCGTCCAGGCCTCATACTCATAACCTAGGCCATCATGACCGAGATCCCATAGAAGCATTTCAGCAATAGGTACGTCGCTTGTCCTTTGTCCGACTGACATCAGGAAAGGGCCAGCTTAGTCCACCTCGACCTTACCTCCCCAACCGAGACCACACTTGCTAGTTCCTAGCAAAAAGTCAAGCACTACATCAGCAACCTCATACTTGTCCAGGCCAAGACCTCTGCATATGACACCAGACCATATGAGCAGTAGAAGGTTACAAGGTGGCGTATCCCACACGAGAAATTCTGTTATAACCTGATTATTCCCTCACGTGAGGGAAGATTGCATCATCATCAGTTATTTGTGATGTGGACAGTTATCATCAACTTAATGGAAGTCATCATCACCACATGCCTACTGCATACTAAGGGGCTGCATTACACCCCTCAGGCACAATAAATACTTATCTTCTAACTCTTGTAAATAGGACACGAAATAGTAACCCTACAGAAACTCTATCAAATTCACTATAGGAGAGAGATAGCTTAAGTGTTTGTATACCCAGGCCATTAGAGCCTTATTTTAGTGGATTACACACATTACACACTGGACGTAGGCCATAATTTGGCTGAACCACTTAATTCTGGTGGTCAATCCATCTTTGCCTCATCTTATTATATCGCCTACTATTATATTGCTTGTTTTCAGCCATTGTAATACATGTTTGTGCTCATTATTATTGTGACCTGGTGGTACCATTTTTTGTATCATCGGGATTCACAAGATGAAAGTGCCTCCACTTCTAATAAGCTCAAAATCCCACTTGCTACTAGTTTATGAATCCATTTAGATTAATACTACCTAGGCGTAAGTGCCAAAGATACATTTGGTTCACTAAGGGGGTTCCTTTCTCTTTAAATTTACTCCAATTGAATTATGAAAAATATTAATTTATTGTATGAAAGAAATAGGATTTACAGCATAAAAATTATTAACCGACGTACCAGATCAAATAAAAGATTTATTTTTCTTAATAACCATGAGTTTATTAAAAGAAACTGAATATTTATAAAAGTCTACGCAAGAAACTGAAATCAAATTCCTTCTAATGGAAGGTACATAAAGACTGTCTTTTAAAAGAATACTCCTAGCACTACTAAAGCTTAAATGAACGTCTCCCACAACAATTATTGCTACTCTCGCAACATCTCCCATACACATATAAATACCTCCTTCACTTAGGGGCCTAGTCTCTTATAACCCCTGCAAAGAATTGCATACATAATTAGTGGAACCCATATCTACATACCAGAAACTGATAATATGCACCATAAAACATGATTCAATGACAAGTGAATGGGATTTATCTATGTTCTTTTATTTGTTACTAAAAACTAGACATTTGTTCTTCTAGTGTCCTAACTAATTATAGTGGAAACATTTGAACTTAGGTTTTTTCACACAAATTTGGGGCCCACAAGATGCCTGAAGGACCATAACCTATTTTTTAGCCTTCTTTTTCTTATTCTTGCCTATAGGCTTAGAAGTAGAACCTTTCTTGGCAACAAAAGTACTTCTTGAATTCTTGATGAAACCATGAGTTTCTTATAGTTTTTTAAGTAGTTTCGCCAAAGATCAAGAAAGATTTTTCATGTTTTAATGTAGGCGGAGCCACTTAAAGGACTCGGGTGGTGATTGGACAACAATACAACCTATGATTACCCATCAATTTTTGCTCCAATAATTTCAATCTCATTGAAAAAAGACTTCATCCTTAAAACATGTTCCCTCACCGGGATCCCCTCAACCGTGTTTGTGATTATGAGTTATTTCATAGCAACCTGCCTTGTAGTATGATTATAATCCCTAAACATATGTTTGAGGTTCAGCAGCATGTCATAAGAACAAACCATCGACTAATGTTGATTTTGCAAAACATTTTACATTGATGCCAAAATGTAACACCACACTATCTAATCATCCTTGACCCATTTTCGGTAAGCTTGGGTTTTCTTTTCGGTTTCCCTCTCACCAAGTTGCTCAAAACAAATCTCATAGAGCACAAACTTATACTCTTCAGCAGTCAGCAATATATTCAAATTCCATTTCTAGTTAATGTAATTAGGTCTAGTTAATTTGTTTTCCTTAAGAATGACAGAAAGTGGATTGAAAGATATTCACATCTTATACTGAGAATCAAATAATAAAATGATTTATTATAGATCATAAACCTTTTTGAATTCTAAATTAAAAATAAGTCTCCCTCTACCAATTTTAAAAGAATTTGTAGGCATCCGAGTTACCATTTGAATAGCATTCCTCCTCGGAGAACCTACTCTCCAAAACAAATTAGGAAGAATAATTCATTCTAATTTTATTATCTTGACAAAGACAATGTCAAATAAAATGAAACTGTTGACATTTCGGTCCCACAAAATAATAGCATTCCTCTTTGGAGAACCTACTATTATTTTAAGTCTAAGTTTATACCACCAACTAATGTTAAATTATCCCATATCACATATACTCGTCCTTTGGGAGCCTCCTATATGAATAATGAATCCAAAATTACCCTTAAGGAAACTTGCATTACTATATGTTAACTTAGATTGAAGATAATATCATTTTTATAGTTATTATGAATTGTTTATGGATAAAATGTGTGAAAATGTTTTTAAATTTTAACGGAATAAGTGTTAAAACTATCTCAAAAGTTTAAGAAAGGGATTTTTGGGAGTTGGTCTTGTTTTTGTGCAAAGTTAAGTCTTTTTGAAGTTTTACAACCCTAACTATTCGTGTGACACTATTTTGTTCTTGTGCACATGACCTTAGCCATGGTTCCTTACTTCCAAGAATCATTCAAACGAAAAAAGGTCTACCATGTGCACGACACTGCCACATTTTGAAAATTTACTATAAATAGACCATTTTTCCTCCCATTTAAAAATATTTCATACAATTGAATAACCTCTCTAAGAGTATTTTCAAACTCGATAGCTTTTTCTTCTCTAAGTTATTCAAATTTCACTCGCTCCCCAAACTTTTTAAAGCATAGATCTATGACTTTATCCAAATGTTTTGTGAGTGAAGTTAGAGTTTTTTTATCAGATCATAACTAGATTATTACAATTCATTAAACTACTTTTGAATTATTAATATCTCCTGCTCCTTGATCTAAAAGTTGAGACACTTCAATTTATTGGAGAAATTGGAATGTGTCATTGAATTCAAGGAGGAGATTGGAGTTCCTCATTCGCATCGTGGAGTTCTTCGAGATTTTTTACCCCTTAATGGGGGGGATTCCTCATAAACGTTCTCTTGTGAATAATTGTATTTGCTTTATATGCACCCATTTGAACACATACATCACTTAGATCATAATTGAATTTATTGAATTGGATTAAAATTGAATTAGGTATGTTAGATCTAATTTTCTCATCTAGATTAACCTAATTTCATTGTTGTCTGAGTTAATCAAGTAATTTCGCTATCAATTTTCTAAATCATGTGACTAATTTTAATTTGCAAACAAAATGATTGAATTCGTAGAATTAGTCATAAGATGCATTCAAACTTATTCATCCCCTCTAGGTTTGTTTTAGGTTAAACACTTTCATAAATAAAACACATCCTCGGTAGAAAGTGAGAGTAGGGTTGGGGAGCTGATTTGGGAAAAAGGGAGCTGCGAGAGATAAGGGAGAAAGAGGGGTTGTTGAATGATTTGACATGTATGACAATTGGGAGAGAGATTGGGAAGGAAAGGCCTAAGGTGCGTGAAGAATAGCTACTTGCTATGGTAGGTAGTTTGGGAAGGTACATAGGATGAGGCTGTTGTTGTATGGAGGTAAGATGGATAAGGGAAGTAGGGCAGCTGGGGATACAAGGGGTGAATGGGTGAGTGAAGGATGGATTGGTAGTATAAGGTTTAAGGTGGAAAAAAGGAGGCATAAGGGAAGAGGATGGATCCAGTTTTGGGTTTATTTGGTGGTGGGGTGTATAGGTTTCGCTAGTTAGTGATGTGGTGTGTGTGTATAAATAAAAAAATACATATATGGTATATGCATAAAAAACTTTAAAAAATACACTAACAACACACACACATATGTATAAATACAAAAATCCATATATAACATATGTACTATGAAAACATATACACACAAATATTATAGTACGTATAAATTACATAAATGTTAAATACACAAATACATACACGTGAAAACATTAAACAGACACATCATATTAACTTAACAAAATAACACCTAAATAAAAAAATACATAAATAATGATAATAATAATAATAATAATAATAATAATAATAATAATAATAATAATAATAATAATAATGATGATGATGATGATGATGATGATGATGATGATGATGATGATGATGATGATGATGATGATGATGATGATGATGATAATAATAATAATAATAATAATAATAATAATAATAATAATAATAATAATAATAATAATAATAATAATAATAATAATAATAATAATAGACACAAATAACACACATATTTATATTTATACAAAATAATACGCATACACACACATGGTTGGTGACCAAATAGAGAGGGGTGGAAAATAATTGGGGGCGAGGTTTCAAGGGTATTTAATTTCTTGGATCACATAAATTTTTCGTTTATGCACTTTAACTGCAACTTAGCCGCAATTGAATTGAAATAGCGAGTTTGTAACCCGCAAATGCGTATTGACCTACAAGATAAATCATTATACACAATAGGACAATATTAATAAGAAATAAGAATTAAAATGAGCATATTTAGGGTATAAATAATACAGTTTTGGGTGTTGATCACTAATCACCATAACCCAATCTACCAAGTTTATTGATTCACAAAAGAATCTCAACCAATAGGTCATATTCAACTAGGCAGACCCCAGAGGAGGAGACTATGTGAAATGGGATACTCTAAAATTACTTGTTGGTTTACAATTAGACACAAAATTATAGTAAGTTCTCAAAAGAGGAATGTTATTATTTGTGGGATGAAAGTATCAGCTATTTAATTTTATTTGAAATAGTCTTCTCGTAGATGGTAAAATTAAAAGGAGCTTCCCTACCAAATATGTTTATGGATAATAGGGTTTCCAAAGAGAAATGTTATTCAAACGATAATTGGGATGCTTATGAATTATTTTAAAATGGTAAAGGGAACTAACTTGAAATTAAATGCAAATTTAATTTCTTGTCATAATATGTTCTTTATTAGGTGATTATCTATTTTGAAATGGGAACTCCAATATCCACTTGTTATCATACATAGTTTTATATAATTTATGGATTAATTAAAAGGACAAAATTTAAATTTGATAGAATGTTAACAGTAAAGGAATACATATGTGTATTCTCTCAATGTTGTCTTAAATAATGACATTATAAGATTTACATAAGTAAATTTAGAATATAAGTGGACAAATACTAATGAAATTATATAATATGACTTGCTCATCAAGTCAGATATATTTTAACATCAACATTAATCTATTTTCACTTCATATGACATGATTAGTACTTATCATTTATTGTTTGATAATTAGGGTCATATAGTTAGGCAAGTTGCCTTGAATGACTTTAAATAAATACTAATGTGATTAATTCAATCCAAGTTTTAATATTATGTTGTGAAGGTGACTTCCCCTATTAACGAACTAGACATTAAAGGAGGTAAAATTTACGGGGAAACCCGGGTCGATTTTTTCTCCATCAAAGGGTTTTGTTAAAAATATTGTATAAGTATTCATGTTACTATGTAACTTCGTCTTCTTAACTGAAAGGTGGATATAAGTAAAAATAATGTCAAAAACTAGAAAGTCGTGATTTGGCAATGGCTAGGACTCAAAGATAATTGGTGAATTACGTAATCACAAGTGAATTCACTCAGAGCAGTCGGAACACTAGTTAAACTACATACAAAACCTACCGAGATTGGGACTTTAACTCTTCCCATAAGCATGGTTCTCAACATATATAGGTTTATTAGGATTATTTGAACTACTTGCATACCATCAATATAAATGGAAGCATCACAAGAATATTATAATGGTATTTAGTTACCTTATTACACTGGGAGAATTCACAATTCTCATAATGGTGAAAAGAATTTAAACGCATCACAAAGTGTACAGTCGTAAAACGGTATCTTAATCGTAGTGGGATCATTATTTGTTCTTGGGATAATCACCCATCGTGACCCCTGTTGAAGAAGATACCAAACTCTATACTATAATAAAGTATTCCTTCACAAGGACTCGTAACATTCTTGGAAAACATTGTGAAATATGATACCATATAGATTCAACAAAATGCCATCAGACCCATTAATTGCAAGTGAATCTAGAAATATACGTAATGACAGGAAAGTGAAGTCCTTAAAGACTAGGCTTATGAGGATAAATTTCATCTTATCATCACCGGCAACGTGAATGACTTTTTGGGTTATCTTTACCCTTGTTATTCATTTATTTTACAAAATATGACAATGCAATTTTAATAATTTTAACTTCTTTTACTTATGTCACTAGATAATATTCATAATGAAGTACCAAGAGTGCATGTTGTGCAAACTTAAGAGGTTAATTTATGAACTTAAGCAATCATTGGAGTTGTGGAACATTTTTTTTTATCAGGTACTCACGCCCTTTTTTTTAATGAAGAGGAACGAAACCCCCACACGTATTATTCAAGAAAGGTAATCACGCCCATGATTTTGATAAATGGTTGGATGTTTCCATTGTCTACACAGGGTGTGATGAAATGTGGTGGAGCGTACACATTAATCGTCACACGAGATATTGGGATATGTTATACACTAAAAGTGTGGAAGTCCACCCAGATAAAAAAGAAATTATTATAAAGATTTGTTACATTCTTGGGATTAGAATATCATTGAATGTATTTTTACTTATTTGTGTTATCATATTGATATTTTTCTTTCTATATACTTTGTCATGTAGGATTCCAAGAAATATTTTCCCTCTTTTAAATTTGGAATTTCTATGATATATATATATATATATATATATATATATATATATATATATATATATATAGGAGGAGGGGGTTTTTTCCACATCATATAAACTTATATGACATGGACAAATACATGTGATAGACCACAATAATTCTCCCAAACTATACCATCTTAGATTCTAATAAAATAAAACCCACCTCGAGCCTCTCACCACTATCGAATTCCTCACCCACTAACAGAACACAAGGCTCGAGAGTCTCTCTCTCCATCACTCATTTTATATCACCTATCTCCTCTATCCAAATTCCTTTGAAACCAAAAGCAAAAAATCTTATGTTCGTCGGCTACTTTGAAACCAAAAGCCCCATGGCTTCATCTGTGTTTTTGTAGATTTGTTGATTTGTTGACGTTGTATTTGGCAACCAAAAACCATGTGTATGTTTTTTAAGGTTTTCTTATTTTTTAACATCTCCGGACCTCTGTTTGATTTGGGTAGGTTTTTTAAGAACCTGAATAAACCTGGATGGTAACAATGATTTCTAATTCTTTCACATGTTAATTGTCAAATGTATGTTTTTTTGCTGTTCATCTTACTCTTTTTTAATTTTTTTACCAAACACGCCAACAAAATCGTCGACGATTTTGATGTGGAAGAAGATTACCCATAAATGAGGAGAGTGGTGCGAGTGGGCCAAAGCAGGTCTCGGCTGATGACACTCAAAGATCCTCTCCGGCTCCATACAGCGGTTGCGTATTTAGTTTTCGTATTTATTCATGGATTATATGTTTGATTTTCTGATCTTGAATTTTTGAAATCTCAAATTTTCGAATCTTGATTTTTTAGGGGGGTTTCACTTATATATAGTTAAAGGTAATTAAGAAAGCGTTCTCAAGGAATTTGTATGAACTCGATTAAATGAAATTATCAATAATTCAATTTAATCAACAGTTACTAGTAATCTTAATATTAGGAGATTATTAAGCATTTTATAATGAGGAGATCAAAATTATAATTTTGAGATAAAATAATAGGATGTAGTTATTATTACTTAGTGTAATTAATACTAATTTATAAAGCTATGGAATTAATTATATAGTTAATTAATATTCTTAAATATATATATGAAGTTAGTCTCTTATTTCTCCTGGGGGTCGTCCTGCTAGACTATATAAGCAATACTTGTCTTATAAATATGGATGGGATCATTATAGATAAAAAAAAAGAATAAAAAATAAAAAGGGTGGTATAGTTGTGCTCCAAGGTGCCTAAACATGAGTGGAATTTCTTACCTTAAAATTAATAACATAGATGATGTCGAGGTCTCTTTCATATCTCTAAACTTATCAAATCGATTCCAAACACTTGAAGAATTAGAAAATTCTAAAAAAATACGAGAGGTTCATGATAGATACAGGATAAATGACTCACATATTTCAAGATATTTGAAGATTATTGGGTCTTTCTGCTTCATGTGTCTTTACAAAATAGTGATTTGTGAAACAGATATGACGACACAAAGTCGAATCAAAACAAGAAGAAATCAAGAAAGTTGATTCAATATTTGAGAATTTGTTATAATACACATAAATATTCATATGATACTTGAGGTTTCATGTATATGAAGATTTTGGTATTATATAATTTAAACCCATAAGATTTCATCTATTAAAATAAATTGCGACATTGCACGGTGTCTACCTTTTTATAGGAATGACATGAGAGTCGTTCATCAAAATGGGATGCAATTTTTCGATAGGTTCTACAGGCCGAAATCTATTTAAAAATAACAATATATCTCATTTTTATATTGTTAATATTTTTATAAATAATCATTTCAATTTCATGACAACCACCCCGTCAGATTCACGGCACGACACATTGTGATGCGAAAGTGATAAAATCCCTACGGTTCAAGCCAAAAAAGAACCAAAAAAGTATGAGATTTGAATCTCCTTCCTAGTTCCACCATAAACAAATTATTATAAAAACCTAATAATCATATAAATCAAATGATCTTCCAAATTAATTCATCATTCACAAACAAGTTAACAGATCAAGGAAATCGGGAGTTTAAGAGGACACCATAAGATACTATGTAAAAAACTAGAGATCCCACCAAAATACACCTTTAATCGAGTATACAAGTGAAATATCTCAAACAAGATAAATCACTCCTCGAAAAAAAAATAAAGACTTTAAGCAGAGAAGGAAAGCCAAAGCCTTGAAACGAAAGGAGTCAAGACCTTCAAGTAAGAACAAAGGGAAAGGGATTCAGAAGATAATAGACAAGGATAAAGAAAAATATAATGTGATCAAGAACCTCAAATGAGTATAACAAGATCCAAATAATAATAAGTTGTTATCAATTTTAAGAAGAAGAAAAAGGCATGAAGAATTAAAGAATAAAATAGTTAGAACTAAATTGTAAGGCATCTTTCTCACATCCATCGAGAATTATTTTAAGATGAAAAAACTCACATATAAAAGTGAGTTAGGAGAAATATTCATAAAAACATGCATAATTTCTCAAAAAACAAATACAAAGTTTTTTTACTAAGCTAAGGCACTTGAGGAACTCACATATGTCAATCGTTTTGGAGTTAAGTGCATTCCCAATTGTTTGGAAGAAAGATTGAGGTCCCAAAAATCAAATGTGCTTGAGGTACTAAAAGAGATTCTTACTTTGTGAAAAAAAAAAGCCTAAATTTTCAAATACGATGCCCCAAAACTATTAAAATTTGAAGAAAAAAGATTTAATTATCTCTTTTATCCCATTTAAGTTTTTTTAAATGACCATAAAAATTATATATGATATAAGGGGTATAAATACACTCGTAAACATTTTAACAATGTAAGAATATCCAACATCTTTCTATATAATAATAAATGGTTACTCACTTCAAAGTTCATCTCTCTTGAGCCAAAAATAATCATTTGTGGGATGATATATCTTTTAGATAGACTTATTATGTTATAAAGTCTGAGAGAGATCTTGCTCCTAATATTTTACATTCATTTTCCTATATTGTAATTCAAGGCAGAAAAAGCATTGAGGTTGTATTTCAAGGTTATTAAAGATATTAGTCGTGTATTTTAAGGTGGGTCACAAAAGTGGGGATTCAAGGATGGTGTTTCCCTCGAAGATATTGCTTCAATAACGAAATGTGGTTTCAAAGGGAAAAAGTTAATTACCCGTGTTAGGTGTATCTAATTATGCGAACATGATTGAATAAGTAATACTATATGCAAGAGTATAGTATAATCATACGTCCTCACTTAATGTATTATCTTATTTCGATTTTCAAAACACATTTTGTGAGTCCATCCTTAAGATCCTTGTTCTACCAGAAAGATTCTTAAGAGCTCAATATCTTGAATCCCTTCATTTTTCACCCCGCTATTCACATGATCTCGTTTTCAAATGATGGTAAATTGACCTAGGTGAATTGGAGTTTTATGGGTTAAGAAAAAAATTGATAAAGTTTGTTTCAAAACATTTTGTGTGTTTTTCCTTACCAAATGTCTAAGTATTTTTATCTATTAAAATTAAATTTTGATAAACACATTTGCAAAGATCCAGTAGAATTCATGGTCATGAAGCCTTCTCCTCATAGATCGATAATCATTCGAAGATTTAGTTGAAAACTATGGTGATGTGAGCGACTCCTTTTGCGAAGAGCTTGCGAGCATGGCGCATGGCTTTACCTCCCTGAATTTTGTGTCACTAGTTGTGCCTACATATCTAAAATGTTTGGATGATATTTATAGATACTTCATACGCACACACACATAAAATCCCAACACCATCCAGGTTTGTCGTCTGATTGAGAACACCTCGAAAACATAAAATATTTAGGCATCACGTCACAAATAAAAGACCCTATACTATGGGAAAGAAGAACAAAATGATTAATCAGTCGATTAATAATAAATGTTATGTGCATTTTTTTAAGTAATCTATTAAACAACATAAACAAATGATCAGTCAAATGTCTCAATTAATTGATCCATTGTTCACACGTTAAACCCATCGGTTAAATAAGGAACTAAATTTTTCCTATAAAAGGAGACCCCAACAATCGGAAAAATGGACCCAAAACCCAAAATTGATTAGGTTTTGTTCAAAACTAAGTTCCCATCATTGATTTGGTTTTTCGACAATCTTTATCCCCGAATCTCACCATGTATCCTGAGTGGAGCACCATCCTCTCGAGAGTAGCTTTCAAAGTTTGAGAAATGTGTCGTTCCCATATAGGAATCCAATCATTAAAATCTCCTTGGTTGAACCTTTGCCAAACATTACAACCCTACAAAGTAAAAGTCCACTTCGGACCCATATTCACGCTCCCATGGTAAACATTTTAAACTTTTATATTGAGCTCTAAAAAATAGGCTTAAATAATACCCTAGACTAGTGTAACTCTATACTCTGGCTCAACCAGGAGACCAAGCATGCATTACACAAGGTTTAAATACTTTCAAGTCTAGTTATCATCTAGTAGTTCTTATTTGAAGTCATTATTACATCTATGAATTAGAAATAATTCATCAAAACATGAATAACAAATATAATGTGAAAACATATTTTCCATGTAAACAATCTATTTTCAGGATAGAGCCCTGAACGGGATTATCCTAAAACATTCGATACATTAAAAGTTAAAGCTCATAATAACTCGTATATTTATCCAATGAAATATCTCCCACTTACAAAGATCACTTACCGAGAATTTTGATTTTAAGGAATATAAATTGGAATGTCATTGATCATTTGTTCTAAAAATACACAGACATAATACACATAATTGTAACAAAAGTGATGTCTGGAGGAGATAAATTTTGAAAGTATTGAGTCCTTACATCATTTATGTCCAATTACCTAATAGCATACAGAGTACATAGGCTTTGATACCATGACTATATGGGTATGTAGGCACAATATTGAGTACCACTCAAGAGCATAAGCAACAGTAATATCCCTAATCATATATCTCCTAGACATACACTTATATCTCTCTCACCCGTCTATCCTCATTAATCTACACATTTAAAATGTAAACCATAAGCATATAAACTACATAGGATTTGACCCCGCATATAAATGTGTACGTAGGTGAAATAATGAAGCACACTCGTGAGCTCACGCCCTTATGATATATCCCTAACATATCACCCCATAATACATTCTAATAACATATCGCACCTTAATATGTCCCAACGTCTCTTTGAGACATAATGTTTTCCAGCCCAAGGTACATAATATCTCAAATTGTGGCATTTCATATTCACCCCGTGAAATATCACGGTATCTCTTATCACCCCATGATATCATGTAGTCAATGATCCGTGTGGCCTCTCAGTCACAAGTCATCTGATAATAGATAAATATGTCCTTATATGGGACTTCCACATCTCACACGAGGTTCATGGGCTCTAAAACATGACATCCTTTAAACTAAAATACAATACCACGCCCTGCATCCAGCAAGCATTAGTGAGATACCCAAAGATATTTCCTGCATCAAACTGTGAATCTGTGACTTTTCAAATATTTACTCTATGTCAAGATAAACACTTTCATAGAACCACGCCTAAAACACATTTATTGCAAAAAATTGCATAACAAACTACGTAGTCTTTAATATAGTTAACAAAGGGGTTCGTGGGCATAATACCAATTTCTCTCTTATCAATTCAAGCCAAACCACTTTCACACACTCACCCCTTTAAGGAACATAAACACATATGACACCTAGATGTCTGCCACAAAAGAGGCACCTTATTCTCCACCCCTCATTCTTTGGGCTTAGATAAAGCATTTATATGTCTTTGAGGTTTGACTAGTAAGGTGTCTTGGAAACGTCTCTACCATACATCTAAGAAATAGTTTAGAAATATAAAACAGAGAAATATTTAAAGAAGATAAAGAATGAGTGGGGTGCCTAACACCTCACCCACTTATAACCCAGTCTCGGAACCCATACCATGAATCTTTAGAACAACCATAGCCTTAAAACCTTAGGATAAGCCTTTTAGGGCACACCCGGTGTATTTTTTTTGTTTTTATATAAAAAAAAAAACTAGCGACTCTAATTAAATCCAACCACGCATGTGGAGGCCTAGGCCCGAGCCTGAACCAAGATTGGACATGGTGTCAAGAAACATCCAGCAGCCACCAATCGTGACAGCATAATAGGAGGTAGCAACCCGTCTTGACCCCCTCCTCATTCAGAAGGACCACAACACCACAAGTATTTTCATTATTGATTGATTTTTGAGTAACATGTCTAGGATTTGTTAGATTCATCTTGTTAATTTTTATACATACCACAACATACTTTTAGTTTGAGTTTTATTGTATATCTTTCCACAAAAAAAATTTGATGCAATGATTTATATTTCCTTTATATGATATACTCCTCTTAATATCTTGTGTATTAATTGGTTTTTTTATCACGTTTTCTTTTGTATCATAATATGATGTGTCTTCATGAGATAGATTTTTTTTCTATTAAGTTTTATAAACTTTAAGAAAATGTTTACTATGAAACTCATGATCATATCTTGTTGCACTTTACATCGCACTGAACATTGATGAGATGCCAATTTATAAGGGATGAAAAATATCCATGGTCTTTTACAAAGCGTTCAAGAATTATTATGACTTGTGACAAAGTGTCCAAACTTATAAACATTTGTGTGTGAGTTTTTAAGTTCATAACGTGGAGAAGTTGAAAACTCTTGTGCTATATCTAAAAATCATGAGAGAAGAAGTGGTTAGGGCTAGTTTATTGAAATCAATGATGCTACTTTGAAAATTAAAAATAATATCTTGTATTTTTTATAGGATGGGTTCCATGATAAAACTCTTAGCAAAAAGGATTACTAGAAAAAAATTGATATTAAGAAGAACAAACGAAGACATGGGAGTCAAGAGCATCTTTTAGATCATAAATGACTAAAATTGGTAAAAGATCCTTCGGTGACAGTAATGAGCCAAGTTTGGAAGAATTTGGGTGAGGTCTTTAATCAGACATATCAAAGGATCTTGATATTTGGATCTCGTGAGGGACTTGGATTAGAAGATAGAGAAAAACTCAATGTGAAGTTATTAATTTAGCCATTTTAAGAACAAAAATACAAAGCAGCAAGGTTTACCAGACAACTCCATAATGGAGGTCAATCTGATACACCTTGTGAATTTCCAATAGTGCACATTTTTGCTCCAAAACAGAGGATCTCTTGGGTTTACGTCCAATCAGAGATCTAACCAAACATGACACATTAAATCAGTTACATAACATGGACTAACTGTTGGTAGCTCTTCCACGCCACCTAACACACTAGTGTCACTAGGCAAGGTGGTAGATCCATCGATATTTGCATCGCATTTAATGCATTTAACATGTTAGGTATTGTTAGAGTGGTTGAGCAATAAATTCTTCTCGATGATTACTCTAGCGCAAAACTCTATGAAAATGAGAATTCTTTGAGCATTGAAGTCTGTGCTTTCATATCCCTAACTAGTCAATCTTTTACCGGTGCACCTATGGGCATCATGAAAATGACGTAAATCAAGACCAAATATATGGAAAACTTATAAAAATATGGGTGGGTTATTTTTTTACCCTTCCGTCGATCCAGATACCCTCCTCGCGCCAATGGCCAATCCATCCTTGCCTATGGTTGGACTGGGAACGTCCACGCCTAAGTTAGTTATGACTCTGACTAACACCACTAAGGGAGCATGAGTGCCTACAATGTAATATAGTGTTAAAGAGACTATAAGGAATATTATGGTTATACCCCCATCCCCAACTAGATCACTAGTTCTATAAATGGTTCCCAATTCGATCCTAACAATTGATGACATGAAGAAAGAGATATCATGAATGATGGCGATGAATGGACCAATAAAAGAGACCTAGACGATCTACAATGAAGTCAAAACTCTTTACATGGAGGAGTACAATGACAAACTGTATTGAGTTAGTTACTTTTCACCAAATTTTAAGAAACTCACCAACAAAGATGGAAACCTAAAGGATCGCGTTATATGCTTTATGATACACCTTAGAGCTCAGTGTAACAAAAAATGACTACGTTTAACAAAGTTTTCAAAACTCTCAGGGAGAAGGCATACACTCAGTACTACTACTTGGCCCTGTGAATCATATTTACATGGGAGGATATGTAAGGACAATTTATGCGAAAAAATCATAGTAGAAGATGGGTTCATGCTAACTTAGTTGGGTCAAGTGAAATAACAATCGTAGGAGGAAATAATGTTCAATATTATGAGGCTTAGATATATCTCTCTAGACCATAAAGAAAACATTTCAGAAGGAAATCTAATGTAAATATCAGTTGAGGGATTACAAGCATAATGCATATGTAATTTGATCAACAACACAAGAGAGGGGTCTTGTAAATCCTTCGCAAAGATTTTTGAGAATATTGACATGGCGGTTCAACCAAACCGCATATCAACCAGCCTGTGTTGGAACTCCATAAATGTCCCACATATAAAACGAAGTTATGGAAAGGGTGGAGGGTCATGTCTCAACTACGGTGATGGAGGTATGGTGGTAAAACAGAGGCCTGAGGGGAAAAACCAACCAATTAGAGAATATTCCCCACATAAGAATAACCCTCGTCATTTTAAACAATCAAGGAAGCTATAGATTGCTATGGAACGGTGGTAGGGGACAAATATGATTATCCCTCGAGGGATCTTCCAGAGCAAGCTCCCTCAGTAAAAGAATAGAAAAACCCAAAGTATTATTTGGTCCCTCTTCTCTTTGGTCAACCTATGGAGGTTTGTCAAACATTGAGGATTGTATTCGATTAATAAACTCAATATGGAACTTATATGTCACACCCCAAACCCAATATCCATACTAATCATTTCTTATTGGAATACTTTTATCAAAATATTGAGCCCATTGGAAATATGATTCATTCAATAATATTTTCCTACATAATGTTCATAACGAACATAATATTATTCTTATGCCATACAAAAAAATCAATATCAGAGTCATAACTAAGCGTACAAACAATACTGTGATTAACTCTGATCAACTCAATCCATACTTAATCAATATATACAATGTGTGAGTATATTAAAATATTCAGTGTGACAATGATAAAATCCCCATTTTTAAACCCCATCTATCTCCAATGGTTCAACTCTCAATGTTACCGATTATATGGTATCCCAGCTGGCAGCGTACGAACCGGAAATTGTTAAAATATAAACCGTAAGCATTAAGCTTAGTGACGTACTCGTTCCCTGCAATGGAAAATCAATTCTATATCAGATATGTGGATATAAAATTCGAACAATCCTTCCCATTGGCAATAACAAATCATAGATCATAAGATCCAAATAATTCTGCCCGTTGGCAATAATAAATCCTGGATCATAAGATCCAAATAATTCTGCCCATTGGCAATAACAAATCCTGGATCATAAGACCCAAATAATTCTGCCCATTGGCAATAATAAATCCTGGATCATAAGACCCAAACAATCGTGGATATTTTAATATACAAACAAATCTTGAATATCAAAATATTCAAACAAATCCTTCTCTTAGAGCTATATTCATATATCTGTATATATGAAACAATCATAAGTACACTCACCTTGACAGTTTAACTGACTTTTCCCTTGCCTTTATCCGGTACTTGTTCAATCAGCTCTTCTTCCCTTCCTATCATTCTTAAAATATTAGTATCATCATAATAATATCAATAATCCAAAGAATGATTTAAACATAATTCAATCCATAAGCATCACATGATTCCATTCAAATCATTTATCACAAGTGAAGTTCCATCCAAATCCATGCTAATATATTTAACATATCCAAATCATAGACCAAATATACATTAATTTATTCTTGGTAATTCAGTCCTTATCATATTAGGATTCCAATACAAAAGACGGTGCGATATTTCAAGTTTCCTAGAGCGAGATAGGCCCATTACTTTACTACCTCGCAGATCTGCCCTATAGGCTCCTCTATTGTTCAATCAACTTTCAAGAATTTTCATAATTTTTATACATCATAACTTTCTATGATATTTCACCCAATTTCATAAACATATTTAATAATAAAAGATTAAAATTTATAATTTTCAGAGTTCATTTGCTATGTCAAGTAAGACATCAAACATATGGTATGCATACTTTCACCCTTGGGGAAGATTTCATACCCGAACTTAAAACTCTCACCAAAGACTCATTTCTTGGTATTTTCCCATTTTTTTCGGATATGTAATACATATATGAGTACAGGTTAATCTCCAATTGGAATCAATCAATTCCAGTAAGTATTCAAAAATATATGTAAGTTTGAATAAACAAAGTTTCTAAACAAAGCAATTTTAGGGTTTTGTACATTCAACTTAACTTAAACTTTCATCTAACCACACACATATATCAAGGGCTGAAAGTTTAGTAAAAAAATGATGATTTATATCATCTAAAGGATTAATATAAGAAAAACCATGAGATTTGTACTTATGATTACCTTTGGGACTTTTACGTAATTTCTACGGAGTTTTCTCCAATTTTCTCCTCACTTTTTCTTCCTAACTTCCTAATTCTCTTTCTTTAAGCTTCAAATCTCTCATGGCTGAATTTGGATGAATAAGGAGGTAATTCTAAGGGTTTGAAGTCGGCCAAAGCCACCACCCTTACCAACCAATGAAAACAAAACATTTGTTTCCATTATAACACAAAATACCACTTAATGGATGGACTGTTTTGCCCTTGTTTCGTAGTTTTGGTATAACTTCTTACTCGGATCTCCATTTAACACACCGTTTGTTGTGTTACAACCATAAATCACCTATATACAAATATCTAGCTTTAGCCTCAAGTCAATTATTATGTTATAAAGGTCAAAACTAGCCTTAAACATGAATATTCCTACCGAAAACTTCAAAATCTCACATTTGTGACTAATTCGATATTTCATGCTTTATGAAGCTAGGATTTGACTAAATATAATGACTTAAAATTATATATACTAATAACATATTATCCATATCACATACGCTAATCATGATTTAAACCGAATTTATCATAATTAGATTCGGGTTGTCACAATTCTCCCCCTGTTAGGAAATTTCATCCCCGAAATTGACATACCTTGGTTGTCCGAATCAAACAAATATGGATAACGCATATTCATTCTATCTTCACTCTACCATGTATCTTCTTCCATGGAATGCCTTCTCCACATAACCTTCACGAGTGGGATCAATTTTGACCTCAATATTTGTTCTTTCCTATTGATGATTGCAAGTGGTTCTTCCACATAGCTCAAATATTCTTTTAACGCAGTAGGTTATTCCACAAATACATGTGAAGGATCCGCTACATACTTCCTCAACCTAGAAACATGGAAAACATCATGTAATCGTGCTAGTTCATGTGGTAACGCTAACTTGTAGGCAACCATCCCGACTTTCTCAAGAATTTCATAAGGTCTAATATAGCGTGGACTTAATTTACCTTTCTTTATAAAACTCATAACTCCTTTCCATGGCGATATCCGAAGAAACATGTAATCCCCCTTCTAAAATTCTAAATCTTTTCATCGCTTATCCGCATAACTTCTCTGTCTGCTTTGAGCCGTTCTCATTCTATCTTGAATAATCTTCACTTTTTCAGTGGTGACTTCAATTAACTCTAGACCCTCTATCTTCCTTTCACCAACTTCACCCCAACATACATGTGTACGACATCGTCTACCATACAACGCTTCATATGGTGCCATACCAATAATAGATTGAAAACTATTGTTATATGAAAATTATATTAAAGGTAAATATTCATCCCAATTACCTTTGAAATCAAGCACACAAGCTCTAAGCATATCTTCCAAAATCTATATTATCCTTTCAGACTGCCCATCTTTCTAAGGGTGAAATGTCGTACTAAACTTTAAGTTAGTACCCATAGCATACTGCAAGCTATCCCAAAATCTTGATGTAAAAGTAGGGTCCCTATCTGAAACAATAGATATCGGTGCTCCATGCAATCGAATAATCTCATTAACATATAACCTAGCATACCTATCAACTGTATACGTAGTCTTGACTGCTAGAAAATGAGCGGACTTGGTCAATCTGTCCACCATTACCCAAATCGAATCTGACCCCTTCTGAGATCGAGGAAGCCCAACCACAAAATCCATCGTTACATGATCCCATTTCCATTTCGGTATTGGCAATGGCTGAAGCAGACCAGTAGAATTCTGATGCTCCACTTTCACTTGCTGACATATAAGGCACCTAGCAACAAAATCAGCTATTTCCTTCTTCATATTATTCCACCAATAATGCTCCTTTAAATCCCTATACATTTTAGTACTACCAGGATGCATAGTATAAATGGAATTATGAGCCTCATCTAAAATTTCCTCTTTCAATCCACCCGCAATAGGCACACATAACCGCTGCTTATACAATAAAGTGCCATCACTCACAATACAAAAATTTACAGACCTACCATCTCGAACATCTTATCGTTTCTTCTCAAGAAAAGGATCTTGTATTTGCAAATCACGAATACGGTTAGCTAACAAAGGTCTCACGCTTACATGAGAAAAGAACCTATCCCTATCTGCTAGCTTCAATTCTAATCCCATCAATCTCAACTCCATAATGTGGGCAACTCTAGCACATCGAATACAAGATAACCTGCCTGAAGCCTTTCTACTCAGAGCATCTGCAACTACATTTTCCTTCCCTAGGTGGTAGTTAAATGTACAATCATGATCTTTAATTAACTCCATCCATCGCCTCTGCCTCAAATTCAACTCTTTCTGAGTAAATAAATACTTAAGGCTTTGATGGTCAGTAAAAATTTCACATACCTCACCATATAGATAATGACGCCATAATTTCAAAGCAAACACAATAGCAGCAAGTTCCAAATCATGTGTAGGATAATTACGTTCATGTTTACGCAACTGCCTAGAAGCATAAGCAATAACTCTACCATGCTTCATAAAAACACAACCCAACCCCTGGTGTGAATCGTCGGTATAAATAACAAAACCATCCCCACCATGTGGAATAGTAAGAGCAGGTGCAGTCACCAACCTCTTTTTCAATTCACCAAAACTATTTTCACAATCAGAATTCCATTCAAATTTAATATCTTTCCGAGTTAATTTAGTCATTGGCAAGGAAATTGAAGAAAATCCTTTAATAAACTTTCTATAATACCCAGCTAAACCCAAAAAACTCCTCACCTCAGTCACATTATTGGGCCTCTCCCAATTTACAATAGCTTCTACCTTCTTGGGATCAACAGACATACCATCTCTATAAATAACATGGCCTAAAAATACAACTTTTGATAGCCAAAATTCACATTTGCTAAACTTAGCATACAATTTCTTATCTTTCAACGCATTCAAAATAGTTCTGAGAAGGTTTTCATGTTCAACCATATCACGTGAATAAATCAGAATATCATCAATAAAAACTATCACAAATGAATCAACAAAAGGATGCAGTACCCGGTTCATAAGATCCATAAACACAGCTGGAGCATTAGTCACCCCAAAAGGCATCACCAAAAACTCAAAATGACCATACCGAGTGCGAAAAGCAGTTTTAGAAATATCACTCTCCTTCACCCTCAACTGATGATACCCTGATCGCAAGTCTATCTTTGAAAACACTTTAGCACCCTGTAACTGATCAAATAAATCATCTATACGAGGTAAAGGATATTTATTCTTAACTGTAGCTTTATTTAGTTGCCTATAATCAATACAAAACGCATAGTGCCATCTTTTTTTTCACAAATAAAACTGGTGCACCCCATGGAGATACACTAGGTCGTATAAACCCCCTATCAAGTAAGTCATGCAACTGAATCTTAATTTCTTTCAATTCAACATGTGCCATTCTATACGGTGCCATTGTAATAGGGTATGTCCCCGGTGCTAATTCAGTACTAAATCCAACCTCTCTTTCTGGAGGTAACCCGGGCAACTCACTAGGAAACACTTCTGGAAAATCCCGTACAATAGGAACATCAACTAACTGTAAAGCCCCCTTCCTAGTGTCAAGAACATATGCAATAAAACCCTCACAACCCTTACTCAATAATTTCCTCGTCTGAATGGAAGAAATGATGCAACTGGGAACAATTTTTCTTTCCCCCACAAATTTAAATTCAGGCTCACCAGGCATATTAAAAACAACTTCCTTACAGAGACAATCCATAGATGCATGATATTTTGATAACCAATCCATTACCAAAATTATATCAAAATCAGAAATATCCAATAGGAGTAGAGCTATAACTGTATCTCTAGACCCCACGGTTAAAACACAATCACGAAAAGCATATTCAGCTACAACCATATCCCCCATAGGCATATAAATACCCAACCCTACATCTAAACGAGTACATGGTCTATTTAGGTATACAACAAAAGCATAGGACACAAAAGAATGTGTGGAACTAGGATTAATCAAAACATAAGCACATCTATCAGTAACAGAAAGTGTACATGTCACCACATCTGGAGTAATCTGAGCTTCTTTTATTGTAAAAACTCGTCCACCTGTCCTGGAACTACTAGCTTGTCCTTTGCCCATACTTTTCACTACATTGCCTGGAGATAACATTCTGCTTGCTACTTCACTATGTGCTGCTGGACTCTCTGCCAACTACGGACAATTCTTCTTAACATGCCCCACTTTATGACAATGGAAGCATTCCACTCCTTTAAGCTAGGGACATTCGGATTTATAATGCCCCTCCTCTTTACAAAAGAAACATGTAACAACTCTCATTGGTGTCTCACCCTTTCCTGACCTCCTAACCAGACTAGAAGATCCTCCACCTCTAGTATCTCTGCCAAATATCCTCAGACCTCCACCACTATCTCCACCACCTCTCTGAAATTTATGAGGTTCAATCTTAACACTTCCACCCTCACCTCCCTTAGACTAAAATGCATCAAATCTACTTTTCTTAAAACTCTCTCTACTCGCCACCCCTTGGTTTATTTGCCTTTCAGCTATTGTGGCTTTGTTTACCAGAGAAGCACGATCTTCTAACTCATAAGTGGCCACTCTATTTTGAATAGGCCAAATCAATCCATCTTGAAACTTACTACATTTATCTTCTTCATTCCCCACATACTTAGTGGCAAATCTAGACAAAGTAGTAAATTTAGCCTCATACTCCCTCACAAACATTTTTCCTTGTGTCAAATTTATAAATTCCCTCAACTTCTCTCTCCTATAAACTTTAGGGAAATACTTAATATACAAAGCTTTAATAAATTTAGCCCAAGTAATAAAATCAGTACCTTCCATCCTGGGCACCAAATGATTGTTGGCTTCCCACCAATATTTGGCCTCTCCTTTCAGCTTAAACACAGCTAGATTCACTTTCTGGTTATCTGGAACCTTCATAACTGCAAATATAGTTTCTATATCCCTGACCCACATCTAAGCTTCGGTAGGTTCAACTGACCCTGAATATTCTGGAGGGTTCAACTTCAAAAACTTCTCATGCATGGAATCCTTCGTTTCCTTCCTTGCCTCTTTCTCAATCATGGCCACAGTCTTTGATTCTAGATATCTAGCCTATTGCTATAACATTAATGCCATATTTATTTCCTGTTGTTCTTCCATCCTCAATATTGCCTGTGCCATTATTTGCATCTCTGTAGGCTGCTCCTGCTCTCTAGCCCTTCCAGCAATGATCTGCTTTACTTCAGTATTGTCTGTACGAGAAGCTACTCCCTCTTCTCTATGTTGTCCATTCCCAGGTTCTATCTGGAATTATCTGTAATACAACAAAGTTCTAACAACCAATATAAACAGTTTATAATACTAAACTATTGGTTAGTACATAAACAATTCATAAATATCAAATCAACTCGATACTGCCATCCAACCGTCACACACGTCCAGAATTAATAACCACGCTCTGATACCACTAATTGTCACACCCCAAACGCAATATCCATACTAATCATTTGTTATTGGAATAATTTGATCAAAATCTTGATCCCATTGGAAATGTGATTCATTCATCAATATTTTCCTACATAATGTGCATAATGAACATAATATTATTCTTATACCATACAAAAAAATCAATATCAGAGTCATAATTAAGCGTACATACAATACTGTGATTAACTATGATCAACTCAATCCATACTAAATCAATATATACAATGTGTAAGTATATTAAAATCTTCAGTGTGACAACGATAAAATCCCCATTTTTAAACCCCATCTCTGTCCAACGGTTTAACTCTTAAAGTTACCAGTTATATGGTATCCCAGCTGGCAGCGTACGAACCTGAAATTGTTAAAATATAAATCGTAAGCATTAAGCTTAGTGAGGTACTCCTTCCCTGCAATGGAATAACAATTCTATATCGAATATGTGGATATAAAATCCAAACAATCTTACCCATTGGCAATAATAAATCATGGATCATAAGATCCAAATAATTCTGCCCGTTGGCAATAACAAATCCTGGATCATAAGATCCAAATATTTCTTCCCATTGGCAATAACAAATCCTGGATCCCAAAAAATCCTAGATATTTTAATATCCAAACAAATCCTGAATATCGAAATATTCAAACAAATCGTGCTCTTAGAGCTATATTCATATATCTGTATATATGAAACAATCATAAGTACACACACCTTGATAGTTTAACTGACTTTTCCCTTGCCTTTATCCGGTACTTGTTCAATCAGCTCTTCTTCCCTTTCTATCATTCTTAAAATACTATTATCATCATAATAATATTAATAATCCAAAGAATGATTTAAACATAATTCAATCCATAAGCATCACATGATTCCATTCAAATCATTTATCACAAGTGAAGTTACATCCAAATCCATGTTAATATATTTAACCTATCCAAATCATAGACCAAATATACATTAATTTATTCTTGTTAATTCAGTCCTTATAATATTAGGATTCCAATACAAAAGACGGTGCGATATTTCAAGTTTCCTAGAGCGAGATAGGCCCATTTCTTTACTACCTCGCAAATCTGCCCTATAGGCTCCTCTATTGTTCAATCAACTTTCAAAAATTTTCATAATTTTTATACATCATAACTTTCTATGATATTTCACCCAATTTCAAAAACATATTTAATAATACAAGATTAAAATTTTATAATTTTCAGAGTTCATTTGCTATGTCAAGTAAGACATCAAACATATGGTAAGCATACTTTCACCCTTGGGGAAGATTTCATACCCGAACTTAAAACTCTCACCAAAGACTCATTTCTTGGTATTTTCCCATTATTTTTGGATATGTCATACATATATGAGTCCAAGTTAATCTCCAATTGGAATCAATCAATTCCTGTAAGTATACAAAAATATATGTAAGTTTGAATAAAAAAACGTTTCTAAACAAAGCAATTTTAGGGTTTTGTACATTCAACTTAACTTAAACTTTCATCTAACCACACACATATATCAAGGTCTGAAAGTTTAGTAAAAAAATGATGATTTCTATCATCTAAAGCAATAATATAAGAAACATCACAAGATTTGGGGTTAGGATTACCTTTGGGACTTTTACGTAATTTCTACGGATTTTTCTCCAATTTTCTCCTCACTTTTTCTTCCTAACTTCCTAATTCTCTTTCTTTAAGCTTCAAATCTCTCATGGATGAATTTGGATGAATAAGGAGGTAATTATAAGGGTTTTAAGTCGGACCGATCCACCACCCTTACCCACCAATGAAAACAAAACATTTGTTTCCATAATAAGACAAAATACCACTTAACGGATGGACTGTTTTTCCCTTGTTTCGTAGTTTTGGTATAACTTCTTACTCGAACCTCCATTTAACACATTGTTTATTGTGTTACAACCCTAACTCGCCTGTCTACAAATATCTAGCTTTAACCTCAAGTCAATTATTACGTTATAAAGGTCAAAACTAGCCTTAAACATGAACATTCCTACCGAAAACTTCAAAATCTCACATTTGTAACTAATTCGATATTTCATGCTTTATGAAGCTAGGATTAGACTAAATATAATGAATTAACATTATATATACTAATAACATATTATCCATATCACATACGCTAATCATGATTTAAACAGAATTTATCATAATTATATTCGGGTTGTCACATTATAGATCTCCCGGACCAATATGAACAAGAACCCATTACCTTCTCAAGCTAACATGGCGGTAGCATATGACAAGGTAGATAACGTGAGATAGAGTGATTATGATTTTGCTAAAAAAATGATTGTGCAAAGTTATGCAGTGAATATGTATGAGTATATGTATTCTCAAAGTGACCCATAGGATTAGATTGTCTAAATTCCTTGCAAAAACATTTTTTAGTCATTGTCCAAAAGGCCTTCAAAAAGCTTCATCAAATTCAACCCAGACCATTCATGCCAAACCTCAAGTACACCACTTAAAAAAGGTAAATTTTAGGGGATTTTCTTATTAAGTCCTGTTTGAAAGGGATATTTCCTCATAGGTCCTATCATAATATTTTTTTCTCAATAGGTCCTATTTGTACATATGTTGAATATTCACTGTATGTTTAAAAATAGGACCTATTGGAACAAAAAAATTATTTCATGAGACCTGATGGAACAAAAAAAAGATGTTAGGACCTATTGAATTACATACTTAGTAAACGGGACTAATTGGTAAAAACCCTTAAATTTTACTTAGCAAAATTAGACTTACCCTCATGGGTAGTTTGTTTTCATAACATAGTTGTCCTAATTGATATTAACCATTTTGGAGTTCTGAATAAATTGTTAGATACACTATGCAATATACTCTTCATATGAAAAAAAAGAACTATTTTCTTAGAAAATTGCATCATTTTTTATCTAATTTAAGTACGAGTGTTCTGGGTTGATAACAAACATACTTAGAATTTTTGCCAAAATTATTTTCAAACTTTGGAAAGAAAAAACTTGACAAAATCTCTAGACAACAGCGCATCCTACTCATCGCAAGAAAATTTTCTTCATTGTTGCGAACAAGTTTTTGTTAGTACAAGTCCTTTATTCAAAAATCCATATCTCTTTGCGTAGCGTGTCTTCGCCTCAGGTTCAAAGCAATGGCGATTTTCTTTACGATAACGAATTTGCTTCAAAAGTGTGCAGAAAGCACTTATTTACTATATTTTGTCAAATATCTCATTGGTAAGCCTTTCAACGACAACTTTTGACTTAATTAGTGCTACACTTAACTACTTGAGACCATGAGTGTGTGAAACCTAATCTACAGGCCTCCTAAGTATTCCCTCAGTTTTGATTTTAGAATTAGGTGTTAAACACTCTTCCAAACCAAGAGAGAGAGAGAGAACTAATTTTTTTGCAAATCAAACCCAATCTCAACTTCGGAGCTATTTTCCCTCCTTCAGTTTGTTCCTTAATCCATTGCTTTAAACTTTATCTTTGAGAAATTTTTGAAGAAAACTTGTATACTCATCCTTTTTATTAAAATCTTTTTTAAGTAAAAGCTTTGTTCAAGAGTATATGTCTTATCTACAAAGGCTTGAAAATATTTTGTAAGATTTAGACCACCATTATATTTTAATACACTAATTTAAAAAATAGTATTCCATCACACATTTTAGGTATAGCTTTCATAGTTTCTTGACGGTTCCAACCTTGGAACAAAAATTTATTTCAACTTTATAGATGACTTTTGCATCCAAGAGGAATTCCGACATTGGTCGCGGGTCAAAATCGATGGCGGTTATGTAGCATGCTTTAGCTATCGGTGCTTTCCTCGAAAAATATGGTGTGAAATAGTGTCTAGTGAAAGTTGACTAAGTAGTTTCGAACATCCCAATTAATAATAACCTATAAGGTTAGAAACAAGACACCACCAAAATAAGTCAGACAAAATTCATATTCTAAGACAGTCCCTTAAAAGGTTTGGGGAAAAAGTTGAAACTTCCTTAAAAACCTCGCAAAAAAGAAAAAAATCAACTGATATAGGTCATGTAACCGAATGGTTAAATACCTTTAATCAAAAACATCTAGGAAATCATTACTATATCTTAACTATTAATGGTTAATGGATGGGGACACATGTCCCTATTATATTTTGACCAGCCAGACATGTGTCCCTACCCCCTGATCCATCCTATATGTGGAATCATGATTAACCATTCGGTTAATCAATCCGTTAACTGATCTGAATCAATCCATATAAAAAGGGATCCCACTAACCTTATAAAGCACCAAAAAATCCAACATTGATTAGGTTTTATAACTATTCTTCAATATTGAGCATCAGAGAAACTCGATCTCATTCAAAAATCTCGAGAATAGTTCGAAATTTAGAAAATTCACTTTGAGAAACAGAGGCAAACCTCTGCACGTATCATACGAAAGTTGACTCATTCAAATGAAGCTCAGTCCAACGGTGTCACCTCATAGGGGCCACTCCCCCGGGAAAAATTTGAATTACGCTACAAGGGTAAAGAAACTTTGAGAAAATCTTGGGTTATACCCCAAATATATATTGTGATATAAACTATCCATATCTATTTAAATCACTTAGTTCGGCTCCCGTTAGGGGACTAAGTATTCACTTTACAGAGTTTAAATTTTAAAGCCTAGTTTTTGACCTAGAACCTCTCTTTGTTGAGCTGAAATGACATACTAACATGCTAAATAAATTCTAATAAAATGCTACGACTAAGTACAATCGAAAAACTTACTTTTCAAAATAGTTCCAGGAAGGTTTACCTAAATCGAGTTTCCCCAAAACTTTGTTAAAATTAAAGTTTAAACTCAGAATGATCTCACTACTTCTCTGGGCGAACAAATCCCATACCAATGGTGACATCCTTGAACATATGTTTTCCTGGAATGATATTAAACACCTATCTTTGATTAATGTATTTTTAAAATATAGATATAACATTCCAACTTATAATGGAAATGATATATTAAGGACTAAGGTCCATAAATACTTAAATGTCGTATATTGTATACCTGGTATCCCATCGCCCACATCCATAAATATGTCCTTTTTATTGGAACTACGTTGTATTTGATCCAAAGATCGCTTGGGAGCGTAGGCAAAATACCGATTCAAACTCATGAGTCCAAGCTTTATAATATGTCTATCGGCGTATTATCTATTAAGCATGACTCCATCTCTAGTAAAAAAAACCTTTCTCAAACGAAGTGATCATCTTTATCACTTCAAATCATCCTGCGGTCCTATGACACCTCTGGGATTTTGTCATTTTGATAAATGATACATAGATCTCTGTTAGTGACTTCTGGTCCACAATAACTCCAAATGCATTCCTCCTCCTTCTAACCTCAAACTAGTCGAATGCTCAACAATAACTTTTGTCTAGAGATCGCTTGACAATCATAATAAAGTATGAATTTGTTGGTGCGTTTTAGTCAATTCCCATCTTAAGCCTCCACTGAAGCTACCCTTTATCTCACAAATATCTTATCCACCTCTTAAGCTAAGTCTGCAACCGTTCACACACATCATGTTAGAATGCTTCCATACGGCTCATAGCAACTATCGAACTATGTAGGATTGATCTCGTGACTATATGGATACGTAGGCACAATATCGAGTCCTTCTCATGAGCATGAGCCTCAAAAAATATCTCTTGCTATTTTGTCACAATAGAGATGCACACATCTCTAATATTACCTTTTAAACCTTCTTTCATACCTTGAATGACATATTAGACTATCTCAAGTCGCAATTTCTTGTGCATATATATACATATTCATGGACTCCTGCTACATAAGTCAAGATTTCTCTCACACTTGTCTAGATACTAACGGCCACCCATACCCATCCTTCTTCTTCACAAATTATACCAGTACACCCCACGATGATGTACTCTACCTGATAAAACCCTATCCCAAAAGCTGTTAAATTTGATCCCTCAATTCTTGTATCTCTAAGCCATACGATATGGCGCTCATGTAATCGTCCAAGTCCCAAGCGCTAAGTAAATAACAAGATCTATATCCCTACTGGGTGGTATCCTGGGTATCTCTTAGAACACATCTGCCAACTCCCTCATAATCGAAGTCGAATATAAGGAAATAATCACCTCCCTCGGTAAGATGCATCACCATGAGGAACATCTCTTATCCTGGGATAGAAAATACAATGATCCTACTATAGCAATCCACCATTGCCCGATACCGAGGCAACCAATCCATAAAGAAAACGACATCGTACCCCACCATATCTAAAATAAGTAAGTTAGAAAAACATAATATCCCGACATCTATATCTACTCCCCTACGAATGAAGTGTATAAGAGATCCATTACCTAACGGTGAGTCTACACACATAATAGTACTATCAGTTGTATCTAGTAGGCCAGTTGTGCGTGAAAATATAGAAGCTTTAAATGAGTGGAAAGCTCTCGTATCAAACAAAACCCTACCCACATGTCCATGAATACAAAATGTACCCCCAACTGCTGGCGGTGCCTGTTGCGCATGTGGTATGACTGCATCCCAGACGTTGTAGACACGTCCGTATTGTAACTACCCCTAAGGTTATGGGGGTAGTGGAGTTGGTGCTGCCGATGGTAATTATGCCTGATGTCCCTGCTAGGTACACCCTGCTGAGGTCATGTAGTCCCCTTATTTCTATGCGAAATGTGTTTTAAGTATAACAAATAATTTTCTTTTTATGAAAAACCATTTTCAAATTTTAAATTGCACCAAGTTGTGAACCAATTTAACTTAACCAAATTTTATCTTGATTAATCCTAAACATTCATCCAGTGATTAAAGCAAGTAAAATAAAGTAAGGAATACTCACAACGCCGAATGTACGAGGAAATAACTAAAGAAAAAATAACCTCGGACAGCCCAAGCTATACAATCACTATAAATATGGAATTACAATGAACATACACAAGTCTTACTCAACGACTCGATCCCCATAAGACTTGACGCTCTTCTGATCTTTAACCACTCCTATCACAGTGCCCATGCATCCATCTGGGCCATCGTGGATCGCCTGACCAAGGTTTCCCACTTCCTGCCAGTTCAAAAGGATTTTGAGACAAAATAGTACGCCCAGCTATTTATTGTCGAGATCGTGAGTTTACATGAGGTACCGATTAATATTGTGTCCTATAGGGATAAGATTTTTGTGTCCCATTTTTGGAAAATCTTTCAGGAGGCGATGGGCACTGATCATTTGAAGAGAGACGAACAGACCGAGTAGGTTAATTAGATGTTAGAGGACGTGCTGAGGATGTATATACTTGATTTTTGGGGAGGTTGGGAGCAGTGCCTTCCACTGGTGGAGTTCGCTTAAAATAACTCATACCAATTCACCATCGGCGTGGAACCATTTGAGGCACTTTATGGGCGGCCTTATCGTTTCCCACTTATTGGTTGGAGGTGGGGGATAAAAAGTTATTGGGACCAAAGATGATTCAGGACACCACTGCTAAGATTGAGTTCATTCAAGGATGCATACGGATAGCTCAGGATAGGCATAAGAGTCACGCTGATGCCTAGAAGAGACACATATAGATGGAGATTAGGGATTAGGTATTGGTGCGCGTGCCTACCATGAGAGGAGTCATGAGGTTCAGGAAGAATGGGATGCTAGCGCCGAGTATGTTGGGCTTTCCCGGGCATTGAGAGAGTTAGGCCAGTTGCCTATAGGTTGGGTTTGTCAGAGCATTTATAGAGGATTCATTATGTGTTTTACATATCATCGGCGAAGAGATTCAAAGGAGTGATAAGGTTGTTTGGCACATCCCATTGTAGGAGATTTGTAAGGACATAAATTTTCAATTGAGTCCATGTATTGTTTTGACTTAATTCCGTGAACAAAACTGTGTTTGTAATATGTCATAACGAGATTTTATTTTGTCACGATCCCACTTGGTCTATGACGTATTGAAGAAATTGAAGACGTTGCGGAAAAGCTTTAAAGAATTAATCATGTCGAAGTTTAAATGGTGCAAGTTTATTCGTCTTCAAGTTAATTGCATTCCGAGATCACTCGGGTATGAATGCGTATAATCAATGGTGCTCGAAATTGTTTTTATAAAATATAAGCATGTAATTTTATAAAGAAAAATATTTTAAAATGTTTTAAAAGTGTTTTAAATGGTTTACACTATGTTTTATTCTGATAAGCTCGAAAAATATTTTGACTTATTTGGATCTCTTTTGGAAGAGACGTTTTAAACAAAAAGTCAAACTGACACGCGGCGTTGTTCAAACGATAAGCTCTCTCGTTCAAATGAGATGGCTATGTCGGCCGAATGACTTTCCTTTCTCGTTCAAGCGACATGTTTTTTGAGGCAGTGATTTTTTCGTATTTAAAGCGTGGTTTCGTCAGAGTTTACAGGTGTCCATTATCGAAAAACTGTTTACAATCCAGAAACGTGTTTTCACATGTTTTTCTAAGGTTTCAAAGCTTAAACACATCCTTAGAGTTTGCAAAGATCCAAGTTATCATTCTTATATGTTTATGTGATCTTGCTGCACCAAGAAGGTTTGTTCTACACTTGAACATCAAGGTTTTGCGATGAAAAAAAGAAAAGGACTTCTTGTTCGACATCGTAGACGTATCAAAGCCATTCGGTGGACACCGAGACATACGTGGACGCGTGTGTTGTGGACAGGTATCGTGGAAGATGGAATTTCTGCGTGGTCACAATTGAAGAATGATAGAAGATCAAAAGGAGCGTCAAGACCCGTGTGGATCGAATCATTGAGTAAGGCTAATCTGTCTTTGTAAAACCTTTGTTCATAGTGATTGTCTGGCTTGGGCCGTCCGAGGTTCTTTTCCTGTTTTGGGTTTTTTCCTCGTACATCCGGAGTTGTGAGTATTCTAAACTTTACTTTACTTTACTTTACTTGCTTTAATCACTAGATGCATGTTTATAATTAACCAATATGAAATTGGTTTAAAGTAAGAATTTGTTTTTCACAACTTGGTTTGGTGTTACTTACAAGTTGGATAATTTTTTGTGAAAATTGGTTTGATTTGAAACACACACATAAGGGACCACCCCACTTTCTCAAGATTGACTTACATCTAGACATCTCGTACGAGGAGAGGTCGGTTTCTATTCCTGATCGTAATGAGCATGAGCTACGGTCTAAGGTAGTTCCCATGGTTCGAGTGCAGTGGGGACACCATAATGTAGATGACTTGATGAGGGAGCGAGATGATGATATGATAGAGCAGTATCCAGAGCTTTTCGTCGCAGGTATGTCTGAATTTCAGGGACAAAATTCCTTTGCAAGGGGGGAAGTATGTAACACCCTATATTTTTTAATAATTAATTTCAGCATTTTAATTACTCACGTGCTCATAAAAATAATGCATATTTAATAAATTTTAATTAATGAGAATAAAATTAATAGTTATGTGGAAATAAAATTTACTAAGTGTGATTAAGTAAATGAAATGTGGTGAATTGTTAGTACCTCGTATTGGGTAATGACGGGATTGACGGTATCTGAATCAGGACATACGAGTAGGCTATGTTTTTGGATTGAGATAGGATATTTATGTTTGGTGACTCAAATGGTGATTTTGAGTGTACGGTTGATCTGGAATGGATCAAAATAATTAAAATCAAGTACTTGGGGATAGAGATTGGTTATTGGGAACTTTTTAGACTACTCGGGACCCATTCGGAGGTATTTAAGTCATTTTTTATTAGGGGTTAACATAAATTCCGGATTGAGAGGTTTACATGGGAGATTATGGTTAGGAGGTAGCCACTTTATACATTCTAAGTCTCTAGGAGTCTTTTGGTGAGAAAATAAGGAGGAAGAACACAAGGAAGGGTGGAAAAGGTTATTTTTTACTAGACATAATAAGGAGGAGACTAATATTCAACCACCATTCAAGGAAAGTGTATAACTTGCTTGTTTATTTTTCATTGTTTAGATTCATATCAAAATTTGTAGAGTAAAACTGATTTTTAGATGGGTATTCACATGTAATACGGGATTTTTGGAAAACATTTACATATAAATTATGCGATGATTTTAATCTTGATTTTCGTGAGAATAATCCTGATTTTAATGGGATTAATCTTGATTTCTGTGAAATTCAATACTTATAATAATATAAATTGTGTGGAAAATGATTTGGGAAATAATCTAATTAGAGAAGAATTAAAAGAGCAAGAAATCTGGAAATTTTGATGAGATCATTGAATAAGTTGAACTGATGAATTTAGGATAATGATTATGATATTTTTAAACCTTAGGAGGGATTTTGATTAGATTTTATGTATAAAAACCCTTGAGAGACTAAAAATATTATTGGGGTTGTGAAAGTTTTAGAATTGAATGTTGTGGATTAAGAAAACCCGTCACTTTAATTCAAGAATTGGACTCCTACCCAGAATTGAATCGACTTGGCCTTCATAGGCGAATCAATTCGGTGACCCGTATTAAATATTTTCAAAAACTTTTAGGTGTCCAGTCGCAGGGATGCCAAGGATGATTATTCTTTCTAGGGACACGTAGTTACAGCTGATGTGGAGGCTTGCGGGATTCAGAGTATCCACTTCAGTTATTTCTATCTAGATTAGGTTCTCTATTTCAGTCGTTGGTTGGGCGTGTTGCCCATTTTATTTAAACTTGTGCATTTCTATTTATTTGTGTCAGTTGATTTGGATGTACTGAAATTGTACTCGATGTTTTATTCGGGGACTTTATTTATTTATCTCACCTTTAGACGTTGTATTGTGATCTCATATATTATGATTACTTTCCATGGCATTATAGTGGATTAGCTACTACTGTTCTATGTTAATAGAAGATAAAATTGGAACTGCTTGTTAAATTAATCAGGAGGTTAGCAATTAATCATGTTTCGACAGTGATGCTAAGAATGATCTATATGATACTACCATTTTATTTTAGTAGAGGGTTGTCCACCCATTATTAAAATAGTTGGGATGTCACATCGGCATGAATATTTGCAAGTTTGAAGAATTTTTTAGTTTGGGGTTTTGTTATGGAGATTAATTGGGATGAAATTTTTAGAATTTGTAGTTTTTTCAGTCTTTTATTTAGGGATTTTAATATTGTTTTTTTAATTTTAAATTCTAGTTTTTTTAAGTTTTTATATATTCGATAATTTGTATAAATTCCAATTTTTATCAATCTTAAAAATTCCAATTTTTCCATTATTTTTTCAGTATTTTTCTCATTTTTAATATGTTATTAGTATTTTTTATTTTTTAAATTATTTTCTATTATTTTTTTAATTCTTAAATATATCCGTTGTCATTTATAGATTTTTTTTATGTATTTAACTAATTTTTAATACGATTTTAGTATTTTTCCAGTTATTTAAATTATTTTCTGTAATTTTTAGAAATTCTAAATATACTTTTTGTCATTTCCTAATTTTTTAAGGATTTTTAATATTTTCCATTTTAGTATGTATTTAGTCTTTTTCAATTTTTAAAATTTTTTGTTCTTTTAGAATCTTTAAACATATTTTTTGTCATTTATCGATTTTTAAAGTATTTCCTATTTTTGTATGTATTTAGTATTTTCTACATTTTTGAAATTATTATTTTGCAATTTTAAAAAAAATAAATATATTTAATATTTTTATTATTTTCATAGTTTATATGTTTTAACAGTATTTTCAGATTTCTTTAACTATTTTTTAGTAGTTTATGTAATATAAAAAATTTAAATAGCTGCTTCATATAGGTATGGACAAAAATACCCTGCCGTGAATGACACGTGATAATTTTTTTTCGTTCAAATATTTGACGCCGCTACAGTTAGGGTGTATTATGGAGCATTTTAATAAGTTGAGAAGTTAAGTTTAGAGAATTAAAGCTTAGTTGGCAAAGTGAAAATACGGCTAAACCTCGTGAGGCAAGTGTAAGTAATCATTTTGTGAATATAGGCAATAAGCATGCCTTCTTTTATGTCGGGGTCTTCTCTTGAAAGCCCAAACTTGGATAAATAGTACAATGTGTGGAGGGTACCATGCATTCTTGCTCAACATAAATAAGAACACGAAACGTATGCATTACGTGCTCCACATGTTTTTGTAACAATCCCCATTTTCTCACGTAAAGGCTGGTTAGGCACGATATGCCGAAGATGGGACTTGCTTGTCAATTAATACCATTCTCAACATCAACATCATATAAATCATATATTAATGGCCCATAATTGAGTTTAAATCAACATTTCAATTATAATAAAAATCCAATCCAACACCAAGCGTATAATAAGTCCGACGTAAATGTAAATATCTCAAACAAACATAAAGTAAATAAATCCCGAGATTATGCCCATACAATAATCCCAAATAAAATAAGTAAGTGGAGCTGAAAAGCACGTAAGCTAGAATCAATAGATCTGAATCACATGAGGAGAAAAAGGAGAATGCAAGGTTGTTACGTCAACAGTCCCACTATTCCTATCTATGATCACCTGGGAAAAAATATTTAAATTTGGGTCAGAGCCCTAGATGTGAAGTAATTAACTTAATCAATTTAAAGTGCAATAAATACAGTCGATGAAAAGTAAATATCCCCCATCGACACTCACATGCGATTAACATCTCACCCCTCATCTAAGGGTGATACTACCCGCATCCAAACAAGTCCCAATATAATGTATGATAAGTGTAACAATTTGATATTACATGAATTAGCTATTATCAATTGCTAACACGAAGCCGACTATATTCAATTATCAATGTCCAAGGTATATATATATATATGTCCTTTAATATATGCGACACTCAAAGGCATCTACCCGTGGTGTCTCATTCGTGATCTATCGGCAAGTCCAAATGAATCTCTATCCAAGTAAGACATAACAAAATACACATAAATGGTGCGGTCCCTACGTAGTAAACTACTTCACGGCCCATACCCATCGGTGACAAATGATCCCAGCATCTACACTTACCTCTCATAGATGGTCATGCTACGTAGTACCTAAATGACCTACACAACGTCTAGCCCACCTGTGTCGACGCGTGCTACGGTCCCGAACACACGAAATTCCAAGTTGATTGGACCGTCCACGAACACTGGTATGTCCACACAGATACACATAATACATATTACTATTCCCATATGATATGTGTAAATAACTACCCTATAAATACCTAAAGTATCCCACATGATGTCCACAAATATTCATCCATTCGTAATTTACCATCTAGTTAATTATTAATTCCCTTGTCTTTAAAAGATTATTTAACCATCAAGTTCAATATAATTTTTTCAATAATTATATGTGCCACATTTGCATTTTTAATAAATTTCTCGTTGACCCAAACATCGTCCCACCAATTCGTATGGATTTCTAAAAATATCCTAGATTTAACCCTGGCCCAAACTCAACATGTCCCCAGGACCAAATTGATTCGATTCTTGTCCGAATCGATGCGCTGCCAAACCGAATTGATTCAGTCCAAGGCCGAATCGACTCGGAAAGGGGCATTGGCCCAGATCTTATAGTTTTTCTTATTACGGGATTTCTTAGTTCTTACTGAAAATCCATTCGGATGCTTAAATCCTTTTCATAATCATATGAATAGGTCCCTAACACTTTGTTACTCATCTTAGAGTCATTAATTTCATATATCAACATGGATTCCTTTACCCACTTCCCAAAATTTATGTGATTAAGTCCAGATTTTCTACTACCATAATGAACATGTATAAATCGGATTATGGGGCATATAATAGGGAATTAAAGTCATCAACCTCCGATCATAAACATGCATTAATGCCTCTACATGTTAATTCCAATATTACCCAATTTACTTCAAGAATCCTAAGGCATCTATCATCAAATCTCAAGAATTTGATTCCTAGATTCTTGGGTTAACACCCTATGTTCCAATTAATCCTCTACATGCATAAGATTAAGTTTTGACATTAAATCATTAAATTTCAACCTAAAACCCAGAAATCATATGGGATCATTACAATGAATCGAGAAGGAAATTGAAAGTTAAATTAAGAAAGATAATTCTTGCCTGGATACGCGGTTAATGAACCCCCCTTTGAATTCCTCTTCAATTCTTTGTTGTGGATTCTTCCCCTCTCTCTCTCCCACGTAGTGGTGTAGGCTAGGGTTCTTAAATGATATCTATAGAGAATTTATTAACTTCCTAATATAAGTGATTAACTCTTAAATCCCGAGTTGGGTTAAATTCTCAAATTTTGTACCCTCAAATAGGCCCGAATCGATAACTAAACTAGCCCAAAAGTCTTCTAACTTATATACCTATACTCTGGGACCATATCTAAAGTTTTAAAACACCTAAACGACCCCATTTACTTCTTGGAATACGTTCCAATTATTTTATCCACAATTATATTTTTATCATCGCGTCACACGCCATTTATAATTTTCCACTACGCATTCAATTGTTATAATTATTAACATAACAAAATTAAACCACACATAATTACGACATAACAAAAAATCACTTGTTTGTAGTTATTAATTTAATTCAATTCCCACAAATTTTTATTTCATTCCAAATACATATTTTTATTATTTATTCTAGAAAAATGTAGGGTATCACATTCTTCCCCCCTAATAACGGGATTTCGTCCTCAGAATCTAAAAAAATACGTACCTAGCCAAAAGATTTCAGGACATTTCGTGCGCATGTCGTCCTCCCTCTCCCATACCGACTCGTCCTCCCAATGGTGTCCCCGCTGCATCTGAACTAAAGGAAAAACCTTGGATCGAAGTCGGCGCTCTCGGCAACCCAGAATGGATTCCAATCTCTCCTCGTAAGTAGCGTCAGACTAGAGCTCTATTTCATTAATATCGATCTGCTGGTACGCTATCTCTTCTCGAAGGAACCTCCTCAATGAAGATTTATGGAAAACATCGTGCATCCGCTTCTAGTGGTCCGATAATCCCAACGGATATGCCAAGGGCCCAATCATCTCAAGAATAGGGAATAGTCCCATATATTAGGGAGACAGCTTCCCTTTATTCCCAAACCTCATCACTCCCTTCATGGGAGACATTTTAATCAGCACCTGATCCCCAACATCAAAGTCTATGTGTCTCCGACCGGCATCCACGTAGCATTTTTGCCTATCCTGGGTAAATCACTTCCTGGTCCGAATCATTTTTACCTTCTCTGAGGCGTCCTGAATGAAATATGACTCAAGTAACTTGTTCTCCCCCACCTCCAACTATCATGAGGGTGAACGAAAAGGCCTCCCATAAAGAGCCTCAAACGTTGCCATCCCAATCGTGAACTGATAGGTGTTGTTGTATGTGAACTCCACCTGAGGAAAATACTGCTCCCAGCTCCCTTTAAAATCTAAAATTCACATCCGCAACGTTTCCTCCAACATCAAATTCACCCTCTTCATTTGACCATCGGTTTGAGGATGATATAAGGTTCTCAATCTCAACTTTGCCCCAAAATCCTGTTGAAAGCTCCTCTAAAAGTGGGAGACAAACGTTATATCCTTGTCTGACATAATGATGAGCAGTACCCCAGACAAATTAACAATCTCTGTAAGGAAAAGTCTGACGTACTGCTCAGCGCTGTAATTTATACACATCGATAAAAAGTGAGCCACCTTCATCAATATGTCGACGATCACCCAAATGGAATCATGCGCCCTTTGTGATGTAGTTAGCCCAGTGATGAAGTGCATGGAGATGATCTCTCATTTCCACATCGGGATCTCTAAAGGGTGTAACACACTAGCAGGATACTGATGGTCCACCTTCACCAGCTGACACGTAGCACACTTGAATACAAAATCGATTATGTCCCTCTTCATCCCAGCCCACCAAAATTGAAGTTGCATATCGTGGTAAATCTTATCCCCTCTGAAATGTATAGTAAAGGGTAAACCGTGAGCCTCAAACATAATGGCTCACTTGAAATCCTTATCATCTGGGACAACTAATCTCCCCTTAAATCTCAATCCACCATCTGACCCAATAGAATAATGCTCCGATCCCTCAGCTAACAACTATCCAACTTACTCCAGGCAAAGCTAATCTCCAACATGTACCTTTACCACCCGAATAATGATCTCGGGTGTGATGGTGAGGACTGCCATAAATTAAAATGGGTCAAGTTGTCATCCCTAAGAAATGATTTCCACTTCGCCTTCCACGCAGCAACTAACTCCAACATCGACTTGTAGCTCAAAGCATTTGCTGTGACATTCACCTTCCCCGGGTGGTACTGAATGTTGAACTGATAGTCTTTCACAACCTCTATCCACCTCATCTGCCTCATGTTCAACTCCCGATCTATGGATTTTATAAAGTTGTGGGGTTGTTTTATAATTTCCCTAAGTGCCTAAAACTTTGCTTGGGTAGAATAGGAAAGCGATAGATAATATTATGAGGAAAATTGAATTATTTCAACATCAAAAACACGCGTTTTTCAGTTAATCTTCGCCTTACACGTCTTGGTAGTATAACGGTTAGATTTTTGTTTTTTTACCTCACATATCTGAGACCTTAGTTACACCGTTGGTTCATTTTTATCAATGGTCTACATGTCTTCTAAAGCGATCCATGTGTTAACCCTTTGAACCAATCAAAGTGTGTTTAAAAGCAGTGCATCGTCAGCCATTAGATTTACTCCGATAATTTGTATTCAATCCTGATCGTCGATTTGCTTCGTCCTTCCAGAGCCTTCCATACTCTAGTATAAATAGGACTCATATGTGCAACGTTTACAATCTTTGTTTCACTTTAACCTATGAGAGAAAAAAGATAAGAGAGAGAGAGAGAGAGAGAGAGAGAGAGAGAGAGAGAGAGGGAGAAATAAAATCCTAACCTAACTCCGGCCAAATTTTCACCAGAAAACCTTTCTGAGAGTTGAGTTAGCTTGATATTTAAGAAGATCCATCCTCTCTAGTTCTTAATCTCTTGTCCAACTAAGTCACGTAGTTGTAATCTCATTTTCTTTTATAGAAAGTTGAGATTGGATACTCTGTGATACATATCACCTAGATATTACTGAGTTTCATTTCTTCTTTCGAGAAATCATTATATTGTTGGTTGTTTTTAAAACTTTTATGTTTATTTCAAAACCTAAACCAACAAAATCATTTCGGATTTTAGTTTCTGAGAATACCGAGACTTTGATCTAGTTGAGATCTTGATTGGGGATTTACACTTTCTTATATTTCACATTTTGTGAAATATTTGTACATTTTCGAATAAAGAAAGTGTTTAGGATCTTGGCTCTTTTATATAGAAAGATTCCCTAATTATCTCCGGATATATATAAAGATTAAAAAGTCTGAGAGTTTCGATCAAATTGATTTGAGAAATTTATGCTGCAAACTAGAAATTTATTTGTAATTTGATACTCATTATGTCTGTAATAAGTGTGTGTGAGTTGCATGCATGTGTTAGGCACATAACATCACAACACTTTCACACTATAACACTAAAACATGTTGGTAGAGAGATTTTGGGATTTAAGAGTCGACGTAAAGATAAAAGGAGTGGAGTTACAAAGCTGAGAGTACATCTACAACATCAGAGCATTAGAAGAAGTTGGAATAATCCAGAGGAGCTGGTATATTTTCTGAACTTAGATTAGGTTTGTTTGTATGTTTAGATTATTAAATAGTTTGTAATTTGTTACTCTATTTTAGTGGATTTTTATTTTGAGGTGTAGAGACCTCCGTGGATGTTTCCCCAATTGGGTGGGGTTTTACCACGTTAAAAATCTTTGTGCACTTAAGTACTTAATCTTCCTCTCATTCCTTTCTGTTGGCGTACTGATTTAAAACTGTTTTTAGTTTTGATTTCAAAACTTGGCTACATAATACCTGAAATATCTCGTTCATAATTTCTTTTTACCCATCTTGTGTTAGCTGTTTGTTTTAAGAAAGGAGTTTCTTCAAAAAAAAACTGTTCGGAGCCATTTAGACTTTTTAATATTGAATTAAACAACTTAAGTGGTACTTTTTCAATTGGCATCAGAGCTTTGGTTTTTCAAATTCTTTAGATCATGAGTTTTGGAAATTTTTTTCTCAAAACAAACAATGGACGAGAAATTTGAGAGGTTAGGTAACCTATCCAGGCTCCCTCTCTTTGATGGAACCAACTTCCCTTCCGGGAAAGTGAGGATGGTTGCTTTCATCCAAGGGACATTGGGAGATGATGTATGGGATGTTATTGAAAATTATTATACTTTTACTACTAAACCAGCCGATGAAGGAAGTACTATGAGGATTACAAAGTTACTAAGTGAATTCACTAAGGAAGATAAACAGACTTCCCTTAATAATAACAACGGAAAAAATGCTATATTCATGTCTATCAATGAACATGAATTTAAGAGGACATCATTTTGTACTACCTATAAGGAAGCATGGGACACCCTAGTAACTGCACGTGAAGGATACACACGTGTTAAAGCTATTAAATGTTAATCCGGCAGTACAACACTTTAGTCATGACTGAGACTGAGTCATTTGATGACTTCGACATTAGGTTGACATACATAGTGATTAAGTTGCATGCTAATGGGATAATCTATGATAGAAAAGAAATTATATCTAACATTTTAAGGTCACCTCCACAAAAATTTGGCAATAAGCGTTATGCAATTGAGGAGATGGACGATCAAAACCTTAACCCTGAACTCCTCAGTAGCAAGCTAAGAACTATGGAAATGGAACTAGAGTTCAAGAAATAATTAACTCACACCCATAAGAAATAGTCTGATTCCAATCTTGTATTTACATCTAAGTTGAGTAAACCTGATTGTCATTTACCTGAAATTAACTAAGATTCTAATGAGGGTTGTAATTTAGAGTGCTTAGATAACCACATTTCCTTAATTTCTAAACATTTTAAGAAAATTGTGAAGTTCAAAAATAAAATTGCAAATAGACAAGGCAAACCTACCTATTCAAACAACTCTGATAATAGGCCTCATGAGAAAAGACTTGACAAGAAACCTAACAGAGACCTTAAGAACTCTGAATGTTATAGATGTGGCAAGCAAGGACACTTATCTAGTGACTATAAAGTTAATTTGAATAAGAAAAAGAATACTAGGGCTCACTTGTGCAAGACTTGGGATGACTCAAGTGAATCAGAAAATGATGAACTTGAGTCATCTAATACTTATTACCCTTGTATGTCCTTCTTGGTTAAAATCATATACACTGATGATAAGGAACCTGAGCATGTAATGTTAAATGATGCTATTTCTATTGATTTGTCGGCTTTGTTACTTGAGAATGTTGATAATGCTTCAAATGCAGTGTGTGTGAGTCAAAGGTAACGCTCTAGTGTTGATCTCAATGGGTGTGTGAGTCCTAAAAATGAATCGCTAGGGAACACCACATAATGCACACTTAGTGACTCCGACAATGAATATCTTCCTGACATTCACACACTATACACAAAAACTCTCAAGAAAAGCACTATACTTGAAAAGATTGTCAAAGATCTTAACCAGAAGATAGAAACCCTAAGTCATATGATCAAACAGAATGCTGAAGAGTACACTTCTCAATGTCTAACTCATGAGAATGAAACTAAAAATTTTAAACAAAAACGGAATGAGTTGTCTGACTCAAATGAAATTCTGGAAAAGAAATCCAAAGGAACGTTGTTAAAATTGGAACAAACAAAAGAAAAGACATCAACAGTCTTCAAAAAATTTGCTAAATTTGAAAATAACTCTAAATGTTTTGAAGACTGTGTTGCTAAAAGTAAGACCAATTCTGATGATAGAACTGGAATAGACTTTTTCCCCAACAATTCCAAGAAAACAAAATCTTTTGAAACTATCAAGTTTGTCTCTGGTGGATAAAGACCTGTTGAAACTTGTCCAGATTTTTAAACTTTGAAAAATGATTTTGACTCAAAACAACAAAAGTTAAACTTTGGTGAATCAAGTAACTCTAAGCATAATGTTGACCATAAGGCTATATACGTCTGCCCCCTATTAGATAAGTTGATTCATCATTTCATCATGTGCCACCTAGGAACAAGACTAGAGCTCAAAACCTAGACAAGCCTTCGAATAAAAAATTTCCTAAGGTTATGAGTTCTACGTGCCATCTTTACTGCTCCTATTGTGATGTCTATGGACATTCCCATGATGGTTGCTATTCCAAACGTCTATATAATCCGATCTACAACTCTCCTGTTTACCATAACTTCAACTATTATAGGAGAAGCCAAAGCAATTATGTCATTCCTGGACAGCCAGACAAGAATTCTAACTATCAAAATAGGAAGAGAAGGAGTAATATTAAAAGGCCATCAACTAAAAGGAATACTAGATTCTTTTCTAAACCAATTGCTCAAAGTGACTATAATACTCATAAACATGCGCAAACCTATTTTAAAGAAAAGACAGAAGCTCGCAAGTTTTATCAAATACGAGCTAATAAGTGCAAATTTAAAACTAGAGCAATTTGGGTTAGAAAATATGTTCTATTACCCCAGATGAAATGAAACATTGTGATCAGTGCTTTTAAAGCTGAACACCCGGCATTTGGATGGTAGTTAGACTCTGGATGTTCCAGACATAAGACTGGAGATGATTCTAAACTTTCAAATAAAACTAACTTCTCTGGAGGAAAAGTCCTATTTGGAGATGGTGTTTCAGCCCAGATTATTGCTAAAGGAGCACTCCATGAAGAAGGATTACCCATTCTTGAGGATGTTCTCTCGGTAAAAGGTCTTAAAGACAATTTACTAAGTATATCACAGTTTTGTAACTCCAACCATACTATCACCTTTTCAAAGAACAATTGCAAAATTTTAAATGAAAAAGGTGAATGCATTATTACAGGACTCCGTACTCCGGATAACTATTAAACAGTCAATCCAAGTACAGAGGTTTATAACATTGCCAGAATGGATGACAATGAGATATGGCACAATAGGTTGGGTCACATTAATTATGATAGTCTTAGTAAATTGTGTTCCCAAGAGATAGTTAGAGGTCTTACTAAGATCAAACCAATTTCAAACATCATATGTGGTCTCTGTCAAGTAGGAAAAATGGTTAAGGCTCCCCATAAGAAAGTTAAAGAAGTAATATCCACTAAACCTCTAGAATTCATCCATATGGACCTAATGGGTCCTTCTCGTACTGTTAGTATTTGTGGCTACAGTTATAACTTAGTTACGGTTGATGAGTTTACTCGATTTACCTGGGTTGCCTTTTTAAAACACAAGTCAGAAAATTTTCGTAAGTTTTTGAAAATCTTAGCTCATATAAAAAATGAAAAGGATTCCCAAGTAGATAGAATTCGTAGTGATAGAGAAGGATAATTCATAGATTCAGGGGTCATCGAATATTGTGACTATAATGGTTACAAACATGAATTTAGTGCCCCTAAGATACCTCAACAAAATGGAATTGCTAAGCGTAAAAATTGCACTTTTCAAGAAATGGCTCGTGTGATGATTCATGCGAACAACCTACCTAAATATTTCTGGGTAGAATCCATCCGTACAGCCCATCACATAATCAATCGATCTTATCTAGGGAAAAATACCAAACAAACATCCTTTGAGGTTCGGTATGGGAAGAAACCTAACCTAAAATACTTTGGAACCTTTGGTAGCACCTGTTACGTCTGTAAGGACAGAGAACATCTATCTAAATTCAAAACCAAAGGAGATAAAGATATTTTCCTAGGATACTCTCCAAAAAGTAGAGTCTACCGTGTCTACAATCTTTGTACCAAAACCATGATGGAATTCATTCATGAGGTTGAAAGTGACACTAATGTAGAAATTAAGATCAAAGGACCAACTATAGTGGATGAATCCAAAAACATTTTAAATTATGATTCTCCAAATATTGATGAGTCCTTTCCAATTGAAACCCATTAAGTGCCTAATTGGGTTTCCAAACATCATCCTTTAGATAGTGAAGTTGGTAATCCTACTGAGCCAGTTCGTACAATATCCCAACTATGTACCCTTGCTCATTATGCATGCTTTGTTTCTCTTATAGAACCATAGAATGCTAATGAAGCACTGAATGACCCATTGTGGATAACTGCTATGTAGGAGGAACTTCTTCAATTTGTCCTACATGACGTATAGTATCTTGTACCCCAGCCTGAAAATAAAAGGGTTATCAGCACACGTTGGATTTTTAAAAATAACACATATGAATCAGGGATGATTATTCAGAATAAAGATAGATTAGTTTCCCATGGCTACTCTCAAATTGAAGGAATAGATTTCGAGGAAACTTTTGCACCTGTCACTCACCTCGAGTTTGTTCGCTTAATTTTTGCAATTTCTTGTCATTTGCATTTCACTCTATATCAAATGGATGTTAAATCTGATTTCCTTAATGGCATCTTAACTGAGGATACCTAAGTAGAAAAACCTAAAGGGTTCATTGACCTACGTAGACCTACGTTTACTGTCTTAAGAAAGCTCTTTATGGGTTACACCAAGCTCCTAGAGCTTGGTGTAAACGTCTATTTACCTTCCTTCTAAACAATGGTTTTAAACAAGGAGGGAATGATCAAACTCTTTTTGTCAAACATTTTGACAAAAATATTACCATAGCCCAAGTAAATGTAGACGATATCATTTTTGGATCTACCTCCCCTATAGATGTTAAAATATTCTCTGACATTATGCATAAGGAATTCCATATGTCACTTATGGGGGAGTTACAATTCTTCTTAGGACTCCAAGTTAAGAAAAATTCAGATGGCTTATTTTTATCGCAATCCAAATACGCTTTAGATATTATTAAGAATTTTGGCTAGAAACATCTAAAGAAGCTAGGACTCCTATGAGTACTTCTGTCAAACTTTCAAAAGATGAGAATGCTAAAACTATCGATTCTAGTTTATACCATAGCATGATATAAAGCTTACTTTACCTTATTACCTTTCGTCCTGATATCATGTACTCTATTTGCGTGTGTGCCCGATATCAAAACTATCCTAAAGAGGGTCACTTATTATGCATTAAAAGAATTATCAAATACATTAAAGGCACTCTAAACTTAGGACTTTGGTACACTAAATACATTTCTAGTACTATAATAAGAGTACTTCAGGAGCATGTTACTACATTGATAACAATTTGTTAGGATGGAGTAGTAAGAAACAAAACTCCACTTCCTTGTCTACAACTGAATCTGAAATTATTTCCGTCGAAAGTTGCTATGCTCAATTATTTTGGCTAAAACAAATGCTAAAAGATTATGGTATAACTGAAGATAAGTTACATCTCTACTGTGATAATCAAAGTGCGATTAATATTTCTAAAAATCCAGTTCATCACTCTCGTACCAAATATATTAAAATCATATATCATTTCATACGCGAATTAGTTTAATCTAAGGAGTTAGAAATTAATTACCTGCCTACTGAATTGCAACTCGCTGACTTATTTACTAAACCATTCGATTATCTTTGATTTGAATCTTTGAGAAAATCTATTGGTATGGTTATGGTAGAATAATGATTTAATGTTTCATACTTTCTTTCTTTGCCCTTTATCCATTTGAGACAAAATGGGGGCGAAACTTGAGTCTACGTGGACATTCTTGTTGTATTCTCAACTAAAAAGCTTGATCTTAGTTATCTCATTTTTAGGAATCAGTACCTCATTTACATCAGAATTTTGATAGGGTATTGGTCTGTAACTAGTTGAGTAATGTAATTTCTTTTTCTGGGATATTGGGCAGATAGAATTTTTCTATAGGAATAGGTTTTTCTTATTTTTTTTTATCCCCACGAGTCCTCGATGACTCAAAAGGAGATTTTTTCTCATATTTTAAAAGGGGGAGATTAAAGCACCCTATATATTTGACTCACTTGAGTCTATATTATATAGGTGCTCATCAAGTTTGGAAATAGTGACAAAATTGAGTCATATCCTAGTCTACCAAAAAGCCTTCAGACTCTACATTTGAATTCCTCTAAAGTTCCTAAAGCTATAACACCAACACATTCACCTAGGATTGCATTTATGTGTTGCATTCTTCATAATATGAATGTGTGTGAGTTAAATCCCATTAAAATGATTTTTTACAATTTTGGGGATATTTTAAATAATTTTTGGAATTTTTTAATAATTTTTGAACATTTAAAATTGGATTTTATAAAGCTTTGGGGCTATTTTATAATTTCCCTAAGTGCCAAAAACTTTACTTGGGTAGAATTTGAAAGCGCTAGATAATATTATGGGGGAAAATTGAATTATTTCAACATCAAAAACACGCATTTTTTAGTTAATCTTAGCCCTACATGTGTTGGTATTATAACGGTTAGATTTTCGTTTTCTTTACCTCACATATCCGAGACCTTAGTTACACCGTTGGTTCATTTTTATCAATGGTATGTATTTCTTCTAAAGCGATCCATGTGTTAACCCTTTGAACCAATGAGAGAGTGTTTAAAAGCGGTGCATCGCCAGCCATTAGATTTACTTTGATCATTAGTATTCAATCCTGATCGTTGATTTGCTTCGTCCTTCCAGAGCCTTCCATGCGCTAGTATAAATAGGACTCATATGTGCAACATTTACAATCTTTGGATCACTTTAACCTCTGAGAGAAAAAAGATAAAAGAGAGAGAGAGAGAGAGAGAAATAAAATCCTAACATAACTCCGGCCAAATTTTCACCAGAAAACCGTTCTGAAAGTTGCGTTAGTTTGATATTTGAGAAGATCCATCCTCTCTAGTTATTAATCTCTTGTCCAACTAAGTCACATAGTTCTAATCTCATTTTCTTTTTATAGAAACTTGATATTTGATACTCTGTGATACATATCACGTAGATATTACTGAGTTTGATTTCTTCTTTTGAGAAATCTTTATATTGTTGGTTGTTTTTAAAACGTTTATATTGATTTCAAAACCTAAACCAACAAAATCATTTATGATTTCAGTTTCTGAGAATACCCAGACTTAGATCTAGTTGAGATCTTGATTGGGGATTTACACTTTCATATATTTCACATTTTGTGAAATATTTGTACATTTTTAAATAAAGAAAGTGTCTAAGATCTTGGCTCTTTTATATAGCAAGATTCCCTTTTGATCTCTGGATAAATATAAAGAAGAAAACGTATGAGAGTTTCGATCAAACTGATTTTTGAAATTTCTATCGCATACTAGAAATCTGTTTGTAATTTGATACTCATTATGTCTGTAATAAGTGTGTGTGAGTTACATGCATGTGTTAGGCACATCACATCACAACACTTTCACACTACAACACTAAAACTTGTTGGTAAAGAGATTTTTTACTTTAAGAGTCGACGTAAAGCTGAAAGGAGTGGAGTTACAAAGCTGAGAGAACATCTACAATGTCATAGCCTTGGGAGAAGTCAAAATAATCCAGAGGAGCTGGTATATTTTCTGAACTTAGATTAGGTAGGTTTGTGTGTTTAGATTATTAAATAGTTTGTAATTTGTTACTCTATTTTGGTGAATTTTTTTTTTTGAGGTGCAGAGACCTCCGTGGATATTTTCCCAATTAGGTGGGATTTTACCACGTTAAAAATCTTTGTGCACTTGAGTACTTAATCTTCCTCTCATCCCTTTCGATTAGCGTGCTGATTTAAAACTATTTTTAGTTTTGGTTTTCAAAACTTGGTATTTCTCACCCTTGCTCTTCTGGAATTCCCTGTGATCCAGATAATGGAGAAGTGTCGCGTTCACTAACTGATTATCCGTGATAAAAGTTGGGTTACCCAAAAGAGCCTTCGTAATGTGGCAAGCTGACCCCGCTATGAATCTGTCAATCTTCATTTGTTCTGTATTCACACGGTACGCCCCTCCTGCTTGAACTCCAGGAATATTCTCCTCATCTGAGACTCCATAGCTTGGGGAAAATATTTCCCCTCAAATCTCTTCAAAAAACTCTTCAATCATCAGGATATCCCTCTGTCCAACCGATGTGACCAACTCCCACCACTGTAATGCGGCCCCCACTAATCAAAATGAAGCTAGCATCTAATTTTGCACCGGCATTCACTCTACCATCCATAAATGTCTCTATATGTCTTTCTTCCACCTTCTTGCCACTAGTATATCAAGACTTCCTGGGAACTCTGGAGGTTATCCCTTCATGAAGGCCTCCCTTGCCCTGTCCCACATTAACCCCTGTGACTGGGAAGGGACAGCCACCTACTATGGTAGTGGTGGTGGATTTTGTTGAGCATGTGGCAGTGGAAAATGCTGAAGCATGGATGCCATGGCTGTGGAATCCTCCTGGGTCACATTAGTGGCGATCTCTACTGGAGTAATCAACTGTGGAGATGGTGGGGCTTGTGGTTATTTTTGTGGCTCCGGCTAAGCCTCATCCTCGGCAGTAGGTCGACTACGCACCTCAGCCTACCTCTCCGTCCGTTTTCCATCCAAAAGAAAATAAGGTTCGAATTAGTACAATTGAAAGAATATAATGAACCCTAAACATAGGCTCTACATATTAAAGGACGCAATGAAAAACATAATGATCGCAACATAAATCCGAAGGACAATAGAACCTGGATTCTCTGATACCAACTGTAACTACCCTCATTTTCTCACATAAAGGATAGTTAGTCACGATACGCTAAAGATGGGGCTTGTTTGTCAATTAATACCACTCTCAGCATCAACATAATATAAATCATATATTAGTGTCCCATAATTTAGTTTAAATCAACATTTCAAAAATAATAAAAATCCAATTCAATACCAAGCGTATGATAAGTTCGACATAAATGTAAATATCTCAAACCAACATAAAGTGAATAAATCTCGAGCATATGCCCATACAATAATTCCAAATAAAATAAGCAACTTGGGCTAAAAAGCAACTAAGCTAGAATCAATATATCTGAAATGCCTAAGGAGTAAAAGGAGAATGCAAGGTTGCTACGTCAACATTCCTGCTATCCCTGTCTAGGAGCACCTGGGGGAAGAAAACACTTAAATTTGGGTCTGAGCCCTAGATATGCAAGAATTAACTAAATCAATTTAAATTGTAATAAATACAGTCGATACAAAGTAAATATCCCCCATCGGCAATCACATGCAATTAACATCTCACCCCTCATCTAAGTATGATATTACCCGCATCCAAACAAGTCCCAATATAATGTACGATAACCGTACGAATTTGATATTAAATGAATTAGCTATAATCAATTGCTAACACAAAGCCGACTATATTTAATTATCAATGCCCAAGGTATCCCAGTCTTATATATATATATATATATATATATGTGTGTGTGTGTGTGTGTGTGTGTGTGTGTGTGTGTGTGTGTGTGTGTGTCCTTTCATATATGCGACATTCAAATGCATCTACCTGTGGTGTCTTGTCCGTGCTCTATCGGCAAGTCTGAAGGAATATCTATACAAGTCAGACGTTAAAAAATGCACATAAGTGGGGCAGTCCCTACGCAGTACACCAGTTAACGACCCATACCCAGCGGTAGCAAAGGATCCCAGCATCAACACTTACCTCTCGTAGATGATGCTATTACGTAGTACCTAAATGACCTACATAACGTCTAGCCCACCTATTCCGATGTGTGTTATGTTCTCGAATGCACGAAACCCCAAGCCGATAGGATCATCCACGAACATTGGTATGTCCACACAGATACAGATAATACATATTATTATTCCCATATAATATGTGTAAGTAACTACTCCATAATTACCTAAAGTGTCCCCCATGATGTCCACAAATATTCATCAATTAATAATTGACCATATAGTTAATTATTAATTCTCTCGTCTTTAAAATAATATTTAACCATCTAGTTAAATATAATTTTTCCAATAATTATATGTCCCACTTTTTATTTTTAATACATTCCTCGTTGACCCGAACACCGTCCCACCAACTCGTATGGACTTCTAAAAATATCTCGGATTTAACCATGTCCCAAACTCAATCTGTTCCTAGGACCGAATCTATTTGGTTCTTAGCCGAATCAATTCGCTATCAAACCGAATCAATTCGCTCCAAGGCCAAATCGATTCTAAATGGGGCAGTAGCCCAGATCTGATACTTTTTCTTATTACGAAACTTCTTACCAAAATCCATTCTGATGGTTAAATCATTTGCATAATTGTATGAATAGGTTCCTAACACTTTGTTACTCATCTTATAGTTATTAATTTCATATATTAACATGGATTCCTTTCCCCAATTCCCAAAATTTACGTGATTAAGTCCAGATTTTCTACTACTATAATGACAATGTATAAATCAAATTATGGGACATATAATAGGGAATTAAAGTCATCAATCTCCTGATCATGAAGATAAATTAATGCCTCTACATGTGAATTCCAATATTCCCCAATTTATTTCAAGAATCCTAAGGCATCTATCATCAAATTTCAAGAATTTTATTCCTAGATTCTTGGGTTAGCACCCTATGTTCCAGTTAATCCTCTACATGCATAAGATTAATTTTTAACATTAAATCATAAAATTTCATCCTAAAACCCAGAAATCATATGGGGTCATTACAATGAATTGAGAAGCAAATTGAAAGTTAAATCGAGTAAGAAAATTATTGCCTGGATACATGGTTGATGAAACCCCCATTTAAATTCCTTTTCAATTCCTTGGTGTGGTTTCTTCCCCCCCCCCCCCCCCCCCCCCTCTCAGTGGTATAGGATAGGGTTCTTAGATGATATCTCCAGGGAGTTTATTAACTTCCTTATATAAGTGATTAACTCTTCAATCTCGAGTTGGGTTGACCATTTCTAAAGGTTTAAAACACCTAAACGAGCCCATATACTTTCCGAAATATGTCACAATTATTTTATCCACAATTATATTTTTATCATCGCGTCACACGTCATTTATAATTTTCTACTACGCATGCAATTGTTATAATTATTAACATAACAAAATTCAACCACGCATGATTATGACATAACAACAAATCCCTTGTTCGCAATTAATAATTTAATTCACCTATTTAATTCAATTCCCACAAATTTTTATTTCATTCTAAAAATATAATTTTATTATTTATTCTAGAAAAATATGGGGTATTACAGTTTTCCACTGTACAAATAAGAATTTTAAATGCGCATGTGTGTGGTATTGCATTGAGCACGAATATGTTGTGTGGTATCCTTATTTGTGTTGACAACTCTTCTTTTAAAACTACAACTATAACTCAATCACCCAACTTGTGGTATGTATGTAAACTTAGTATAGTAATAATCAAAAGACATGAAATAAGGACCTATGTCTATTTTCATTGTGGTGCAGCCTATACCCACCGGTGCTACTTTAGAAGAACGTGTTGATGATATTCAAGTTGTTTCATCCATTTTTTCCCTTTTGGAGGTAGAAAACTGTAGGCCGATAACTTAGCCAAAATAAGCATTGTCATTTCCAAAGTCCAGGTATAGTGTTCAGTGACTAGAAAGTAGGAATAATTCTTTTATTCGATAGTGCTAATCTCTCACGCACATAAAGTTAGGGATGAATATTTCGTCCCTTTTAAGTTTCAACTGATTGTATCGTGCTGTAATTTAGGATGTTCATGGTGTGATGGAATTTTTATTTTGATATTTTTGTTGTTGATAAATAAATAATGTATATAACTTAGATAAGGATTACCTTATTGTCGACTATTTTCAATTATACATCTGAATTATGACAACAATACTATAATGTAAAATTACTTTTAAGCATACTATAGTGTCAAGGAGTAATTGTTTGGAGCCAACCACAACCTTTAAATGCATTTTACTATATTTGCATGGCTTCACAGTTTGGAGTGACTGCGTTCATCCACTCGATATTTGCATTGTAACCATTAATTCAAGCATTGTGGTTCGAATAATTCTTTAACAACAAAAAGAAAAAGGCACAGTTGTACTAGCCAATCGCTGATCCAATGCAACAAATTAGTAGGAAAAAACACATCAAGATTACTGTATGAAAACAAATAAATATCCAGATTTGGTGGGGTGGTTTGAGGTACTTACAGCACCTCCATAAAATATTTGAATACGAGTCATATTCCCTCTTGTTGAAATTACTACACACGTATGAACCTGCGTCCATAGCACGGGTGTATATTAAGTTTGGTGTATTTGTTTAGTCGACACATTAGTATGACATGTACAACATTCCCCGTATGTCACATGGACAACGTTAATAATGATGTAAAATCTTATGGATCACACATAAGTTACACTGGGTAGTTTTTTTTTTCTTTTTTGGGTGGAAAGAGGAAATTATATAAAATTAGCAACAATAAGGTTGAGGATAATACAAAGAGGCAACATAAGTCCATAAAGACCCTAGGTACACTGCCTAGTTGTGATTACAACACAATGCTTGGTCACTCTATTGAATCAATGCTCACCTTTACTTTTTTCAGGACTTAAATCTATTTTCCATCAATGCTTAATTGTTTAGTATTCTGATAGGAACTCCCAATACTGAATTGTACAACTGAAACATTTTTAAAGGAGGGCAATAAATGATTTTTTCAGTAAAATTGAACGCTACCGATTTTTTTTCCTCTCAAACAATTTTCTCATTCAAATCTTACACAAATTTTATCATCAAACTATGTTGAAATCACATCAAAACTAGAATTTTCAACAATTTCCATCCATTAAACTTATCATAACTCTGATGTTGAAGTTATAACAGACCATGAAAAGTGTTAACAATAGTTTTGATCACCCTAACACTAATGAAAATAGTCCAGATAATCCATTTGAGGTTATTTTTACAGCACATATATGTTTTTTTTATTTAAACGTTGAAAGGCTTAACCCAGAAAATGGAGTTTTATAGTTGTTCGTCATTAGGCTCTCGAAGAAGATGATCATTTTCGAGGTAATTTTCTCGAATCAACGTTAAAAAAAAAATTGTTCATTCGGCTCATTATCCCGAGTAAGACTTTAATACTCGGTATGATTATCCCGAATAAAATGCATATACTCGGGATCTAGACCCCGAATGAAGGATATCAAGCTATTATATATTTTTTTGTTGCAAAAGTCTCATTTGGGGTAATTATATGCAACGCATATACTTGGGGTAATTATACCGAATGAAACGCATATACTCGGGGTAATTATACTGAATGGCGTCTAAATTGAAAATAAAATTTAAATAATTAGCTCGGGGCATAGATAACGAAATATAAGGGCTGAATAGAGATCGGGGTAGCGAAGGTACAGTATACGAAGTTAGTTTTTTTTTTAAATTACTCATGGCTTGTCATAGGTGTAATACCCCGTTGTTTTGATGGCTTATTTATTAATAATAATATTGATATTATATTTAAAAATAATTTATTTTGGTTTAAAATCAAATTAAACATCTAAATAATTTTTGACATTTTATAATGGTTTAAATATGTAAAGTAGACAATTTTGAAATAAAGGGCAATATATTAATATGCGTTATCTTAGTCTCCAAGTTAGGTTTTGAGGGAGAGGTTTATAAGGAATGTTAGAGATGATTTTAAGTGTGATAATAGAAAATATAGAGGCCAAAAACGAAATCTAAAGAGGCAAAAACGATAGGATGAGAAGAGTCAGTTTGGAGTGGTTTCGATCTTCTTTTTGAAAGCTTTTGGATGAGATTTGAGAAAAACTCGAAGCATATACCTGATCCAATTTTTCGTGTAGAACCCAAATCTGAAGTCAGATTGGAAGTTTGAATAATTTTTCAGAGTTGATTTTTCTGTATTTTTAAAACAGACCAACAATTGTGAATTTGGACTCACTTTAGGTAGTTTCGTTCTTCCATGGTTAATTTAGTGTATTACACTTATTCAACCTTGGTTGTATAGTTGTATCCATGTTATGTGTTTCATTTATATGTATTATATGCTTGTATATTATATTCATTTTGCACCCATTTTGTTTGTGTTATTTTCATGCCATGTAGTTTGGGGTAACGAAACTAGTTGATTTTACGAGCGTGTTAGGTAATAAAAATTGGGTAGAAAATATGTATACTCAATTTATGGGAATTGAATATGAAATTTATTTAAAGTAAGAGAATGATATTATAATGATTATTATTGGAGAATGCATACGCATTCCATAGCCAAACCACCCTCTGGACGGAATATACTGTCGGCTACGATTTTATTTATTATCCAAAGAATAAGCCATTGACCCCAATTGGCGAGTATGCCAAGTGATATTATGGCGGTGATGCCAAGATTTTATGATGGTGATATCAGGTTATGATGGGTCGTGTATCAGAGTTATGTCAGTTATTTTTGGGGACCATTGGATTATTCCGAGGATAATTGACAAGATAGTTGATGGTAGTCCATACTGTACTATGAGAAGTGCAGCGAGAATTTTGATCTCCAAAAACTTGTTCGTCAATTTTATAAAATACCACAAGTGCACGGGCTATTATAGAATAGCGAGTGTAAGTACGGGTCAAACCCACGGAGATTTGCCAATTTTTCATTCAAAGTAATTGTGAATGTCCAACTACATGAAATGGGTTTAGAAAGGAGATGTAATTTTAAACTAATCTAACAAAATTAAAAAAATGCAACTACGAATATATAATCAAGTGAGCGTGAAAACTAGGACGTTGGATCCATTTATCACATTCAACTAATATTATGTAATAATTTAAACTCGTCATTCCCTATTTTATAAATCAAATTAAACCGACTCTCTTTGTATTTAATTCGGACGACACACGGTTAAGTTCACAAGAAAATTTAACGTCCCTAGATTTAGACAGCTAAAATCTCTATTCCCTTAAAAAGTTTACTTTTAATTTCAAAGTATAGTCTTTAAGCATGGACTATACCAAGCTCATTATACTTTTAATTTCAAAGTATAGTCTTTAATTTCAAAGGAAAGGCTTAATATTACAAGAGAAAGGTTTTTTGGAAAGAAAGAGAGAGGAAGGTTGTTATATTACAAGCTTACAAGATGATTAACAATGAAGGAGAGAACTCCTTTTATACAACTCGAACGCCAAGCATTCATAATTCTAAATAACTAAAAGATAAGGAAAAGAAGAAAAAAGTGGGCGACCTATTCAAAATTCAACCGTTCAAAATTCAACAATACTATTTCAAATAGTGAATACTATTTGCTTTTTCAAATAGTAAACATTTTATAAAGATCCGTCTCTTTTGACGTTTTCATTTATTTTTTAGGGACCACATATCATGTGTTGGGTTGTTTTGCAGTCGGTTATTGTGGTCTAATCTTTTATCCATCCATTGTATTAGCTATATTAGCTTCTGCAACAGAGTCAAAGAACATTTTATCCATTGGGCTTTGATTTTAAGGATGAAATTGGGCTAACCGATATTCCTCTGCGTTGCTTAGTAATTCGTAAGGAGCATCTAAATTATTTTTGTTTCTCAAATTATTTAGAAATTCCTTAGCAACTGCTCGTTTAAAAGCGAGTCAGCGACAACAGACGTCATGACATGTAGTGGTTGAAAAGTCTTCTTATCCTGTCGTTCACCAATTCATTGTCACGAGCATTGAGTTGACCCTGACGCGTCCTCTCTGACGTCGCTCCTATCGTGACCCCAGGTCAGGCGAGCCTCGGCATGTCGATCCGGGAAAAAGTCATGGTCAGGTGGGGAGTTTGGCTGGAGTGACACATCTGTTTAAAGATAACGCAGGTGTGCTAAGATGAGCTCAATGAGAACAAAGTATTTATAGATGATTCCATGTTTTTTCAATTTTTCGCAAAGTATTTATAGATGATGTCTTTGTTCTTCCAATGTGTTTGAAAAAACAAGAATATCATCTATATAGACAACACAAAAATCTTTAAGATCTTTAAAGATATTATCCATCCATCTTTGAAATGCCTGTGGAGTTGTGTTTAGCCCAAAAGGCATAACATTCCATTGATAATGTCCTCTAGGGGTACTAAAGGTTGTTAATGGTTTGGATTCATCAGTTAGTTTTAACTGCCAAAAATCAGATTTGTATTCGAATTTACTAAAGAACTTTTTTCCTTTAGTTTGGTTGATTAGAACATCCTTTCTTGGGATGAAGTAACCATCAAATTCTAATTGTTCATTTAACCTTTTACAATTTATGGCCATCCTAGCTTTTCCTCTTGTGACTTCTGTTGCCCAGATTATACTCAAGAGGGGGGGTGAATTGAGTTTTTACAAACTTTAATGTCAAATTTATATTTCAGAAAAATATTAAATTTAAATCACTTAAACAAATTTCAGATTAATAAATCAATAAAGAATAAATCCAACAATATCAAATAAATGCAACTAACTAATTTAAACAACTAGAGATGCAGATTTTAACACTCTAGAAATATTAAATTAATTTTCGTATTTAATTTAAAGTGATATTCTGAAATTAATTATTTAACTAAAAAAAAATTATTTTACCCTTAAAATTAATTAAGTCAAATTTCGGAATTAATTTATTTGCAAGATAGTGTGCTGAAAATATTAACTCAAGCAAGCATGTGCAAATAAATAAATATAAGTGCGGAAAATAAATGACACCGAAATTTAACGTGGTTCGGCCAAATCCCGGCCTACGTCCACGCGCCTAGAGCCCCTGTCTCCTTTGCGTTTCACTAAACCTGATCCACTTGCGGGTAGGATCAAACCACCGCGTACAATTGTTTGCAAGCTAACTCCAAGCTTCAAACCCCGTGGCCCACTTGCGGGTAGGAACCAATTACCGGTACAAACCGAAGCTTCAACAAAGCTTCACAATAAATCTGAATTTTTGTAGTACAGAATAAAATACTGAAACTCCTTAAAATACAATTTTTAATCTGAGTTTCTCCTTCTTGAATCAGACTTCAATAAATGATGTTGAAGTAGGAACAAGTCTTCTTCTTCAAATGATTGAGCAGATGATAAAATTAATTGCTCTCTTGAATGTGTAGCTGAGTAGTAAAATAAATGCTCTCAATAATATTTCAAGTCTGTCTCATATTCTCATTCAAGTCTGCTCTCTTCAATACAGCACTTGGAATCTTTAAATGTATCTCCCAAAAACTAGCTGTTTAGACACATGCACTTTGAGCATTAAATGCTCCAGATTTTCTGAGATGGAGCAGCTAAAAAATAATCTTCCAATCTGATCTGCAAATCTTTATATTTATCTTCTCCATAAAAATATATCTGTTGTAGCACAAAAATGGTAATCTGAAAATATGGAACTGAAAGTGGCTTTGAGGTGACTCATATATTTTCTGTCAAGAAAAAGTTAGTCCAAGAGATAAAATACACAACTGAAGTATTTATGTGAAACCATTGTGTAAAGAATATAACTGATGTGGCAAGAGCATTATTCTGTCAAGAAGATAAATGAGACAAGTAAGTTCATGTATAACTCAGTCATAGGTTTACAAAAATATATATGTAAGGTGTACACATATATATATTGTAAAAAAAATATTTCTCGAATTGATACATATATAAAATTTCTGACTGATAAAAAATTTCGACGGATATAAGAAAACAATTTTTGACAGATATTTGTATCAGAATTTTCGGACTGAAATAAAAAATTTAGAACAGATATGTACGTTAAAAATTAATTCGGACTTGAAATATATATAAGACAGATTTCTGAAAAAGATATTTATAAAAAGAATTTCCAAAGAAAATTTCGGACCAAGAACAGATAGACACGCAGGTATAGTAGCATGTATGGTCAAATCGGTAAGGCCAAACAAACAAAGGACGAAAGCTTTTCTAAGGTTTCCAACAGTTGGCGTCATCTCGGTAAAGGCCATAGGCGGATAGGCTTTGCACAGGTGTATGGCCGAAAATTTGCTATATCATATACTATTAGTATGGTCAAATCCAAGTCATCCAAAAAAAACAGGAGGTTTCGGTAAGGCTCTTCATAAAATAAGTAGGTCTCTTCCAACAAATTGGATAAGCAACAGGGACCTGTCCCATAAATGCTTAGGCACGGATATAGATGACAAGTCAAGTCATATGAACACAAGATATCTCCGGTTAAGATGGAACAGCTAAGCAAATGGAAGAACAAAAACAAACAGAAAAAAAATCGGATATAAAGAAATCTGACAGTTTATCCGGCCAGAAATGATAGACAAGAAGTTGGCGTGTAGCAGGTATGTGCAGTTATGTGTGTGTATATATATATATATATATATATATATATATTTATATTTAGTAATAGAACAGATTTTTTTTTAAGAAGAATTCCGGACAGATTAAAAAATTTAATTTCGGACAGATAAAAAAAATAAGATTTCTTATATAAAAAATTTCGGATAAAAAAAATTTATAACGGACTTCACAAAAAAAATCTCCGGATAAAAGAGAAAAGGTCTATAACAGATTTCGTTGTAAAAGAAATTTTTCCGATAAAGAAAGAGTAATAGATATAAGAGACTTTAAGGCTCATAAATGAGCTGACATTTGTGAGGCCCAATGAAAGACCCTTTGAATTAATGAAGAACCTTGCAATTAATGAAGCATTTGTACAAAGAAGCTTGTAACATACATTTGCAATTGATGCCTTCGTACAAAAAAAAAGGACTTGTAGCAGACATGAGTAAGTATAAGGCTACTAGCCTCCATAAAGCATACATGCATGCACATATATATATATATAGCCGTTCAAGGCAAAACAAGGTCCAAACAACTTTTGGTATATGCCACACTTTCTAGCAAATGTTAATAATATATTATATACACAAAAGCATACATGAAGAAAGTAACTCAAAGTTACACAAAAAAAATACACGCATGTGTATATTTAGGACAAAAAAAACATTTTTTTTTAACAAAAAAAATTTAAGGAAAATATTCAGTGTCAACTTATTTTAAAATTATAATTTCATTAACAAAAATTTTGCTCAAAATTGATTAGTCACACAATTAAAATCATAGATCAAGATATGCATGTGTGTTCCTAATGTGTCAAGCGCAAATGTGCAAAACATGTGAATACCTTTACTCGGATATGTCGTTGTGTAAAGTCGAGGCAAGATTATACAATAATGAATATATATAGAATAACTAAAAAAAATGTTTGGAATCATCAAAATCAATATATTAAGTTAAACTAAAATGTACATTAATTAAACTAATTTAATTAATTAGGGATAAAATACATTTTCGTTAACAATCTCCCCCTTTTTGATGATGACAAACAAGGATTCACATATATTCATAAAATGAAATATTAAGCACAAATAGTGAATCATAAATATTTCTCTCCCTTTGACATTATCAAAAAGATATTTTAAATAAATTCAGTGTCACGGGTAAAAAGCGAAGCTCCCCCTATCAAAAATAGTTTATGCATGGGATATAACCAAAAATTGTAAGGGGCATATGTGAATACCATGAATTTTCATTAAACACGTATTCAACATAGATTTTTCACATAACATGTATTTGATTCAAGCGACAGATAGGAATAATATCAAATAATGCATAAGTCAAAAAGAAATGATAAATGATATCAATAGTTGTCTGATACCAATTGTTGTAATCACACAAACCGTGCGTTGCACACAATGATTTCTCGGAACAACTTATTACGCATAAATAGAAATCATAACTCAATGATCTCAAATAATGCAATTATGAGAGATATATCAATTTGCATATTTAATTCTCTCAATAATAAAAAAAAATTGCAACATAAAATTTCAATAGTCGCAATATCAATTGTTGTATAAATCATCATGATATAAACTTTCACGTGCACAACAAATAAGTATTTCATAACTCGATGTTAACAAATAATTTGAATTAAGCACATAACAAGAGTTAGAAATAGCGGCAAAAAAAAAATATAGCATGTTGCTCAAGCTTTGCCATTTTAAAGATACGAGCTAAAATGCTCGGAATAATCAACTAAATTGCAAAATCCATAATGATATATCAAGATTATGATTAAGCATTTTTCGAACAAATAATCAAACAAATTTCAATAAATTTTTATCTCCCCCTAAGGGATACCAATTAAGGCATATATGCATATAATAAATAATGTGCATCTTTTTCATGAGATAAAATATTTTCTATAATTTTTTTTTTAATTATCTTCTAATAAGATGTAATATTTCCATGAAAGTCATTAAATCAATTTTCAAGAATGAAACATATCATGAGGCCATAAGAAATTAAACTCAATAATTTCAGATTTTAAATAACGAGAAGCTCGACACAAAATCAATATATTCAGATTTTCAACAAATACCAAACAATTTGTTCAGGAACTTCAAAATCAATCAATCAATAAATTTCTCAATAATGAAAGTGACATAAATTAATCAACTTCAATATATATTCAGATTTTTAAGAACAAACATTATAAGAGTCATTTTGTTCCAAAAAAATAATGTTCTTTATAAAAGAATACCTTTCAACTAATCGGTTCATATAACATGAAATCATCAGAAATAATGAATATACAAATTCATATGTGAATACTAAATAATCAATCAACACGCTCATATGATATAACAAATATTCCATTCATGGAAATGTATTAATTATGAAATAAATCATTAATAAACATATGATATTAAATTCAAGAAAGGTGTTCCTTACCACCTTACCAATACCAAAGATATATTCAAGCAACTTCTTCCAAGTGTGGCATTTCCAACATTAGGCAATGATACTTGAAATTTGTAATATGACCAAATCATATGCCTTGAAAATCCACATACCTTCTCAAAATGCAACCTACACAACTTTAAAGATTTTATCTTTTCCATCCAAGAATGTGTTAGGTCCATAAAGCAATATAAAATAGAAAATTTCAGAATTCATTTTCTTATCAAAAATTCAAGCGTAGTCATAATAAGAGATAATCATCAAGAGCAATAACGATACGCAACTTATGATATTCTAGAATGTACATAACAAATAATAATCAACAATGACAATTTTATCATGTACTAAAATAAAATTTTCATTAATCCATATACAAAGAAATAATTTAACATCTATAGCATTCTTTGACTTTAAAAAAATTATTCACATTTTTAACCATTGAGATTAATAAGAAATAAATCAAATTATAAATCCTTAATCACAACAAAAATATTTTCAAGTAATGAATGGTGTCTATTTCTAATAAGCATATAGACAAGACAATAATCACACAAAAAAAATAATCAGATTATTAATCATTAATAAGCATATAAAGTGTAAGAATCTTATGAAATAATATTTTACGAAACTAAGCATATTAAATATGAAAACAATATATCACAAAATTTAACAATAAAAAATAATACTAATTTTATTCAAAAAAAATGTGTTCATGTTCCAATACCGGTTTTGCACTTAGAAACTTTATCTTTTGGAACCCAATATGTGTGGGGTTGATAAGGGTTAACATACATAGTTGTTTCCTTTGGAATCCAAGCTAATTTTGTATTCTTGTACTTTCTTTTTCTAAAATGACAAAATTTGGAATAATGTGTATGTCTACCACAATATGTGCATAAGGAGTTAGGATGACTAGATGAGGCTACATTATTAAATACACTAGAATAACTCTTTTTCTCATTTTGTTCATCATATCCAATACCATTATTATTAAAATGAATTCTTTGATTTTCTATAATTTTATAAAAATATTCATTTCCTTTAGTAAAAGTATCTAAAGATTTCTTTAAATAATCAACCCCTCTTTTTAATTCATTATTTTCAATTTTAAGAGGGTGAGTAACATTTACAGATTTATCCTTTTTAAAAGATTTAATCTCATTTTTCAACGATTCATTTTCTAATTTCAAATCATCAAAATCATTTGACATAGAATCATAGTTAGTTGAAAGTAATGAATGAGACTTCTTAAGATCAATATATTTCTTTTTAAGTTCTTCAAAACTTTCACATAATTCATCAAAAACATTTTGTAATACCTCATAATCATCAACTTCATCATTATCACTATCACTAGAGTTAGGATTAGAGAGTACCTCCTCATTATCATTTGCCATGAGGCAAGTAACATTTGTCTCATCACTGCTTGATTCATCAATATTAGCATATAAGCAAGGATTGAATTCTTCCTTTAAAATAAAGCTTGAAATGCAAGGTTGAGTATGTGTCCATTTTCTTCTCACATAACAAAACAATGAATAACTACAAGACATCAAACATTTTAGCATACAAATAATAAAAACGTAGAGTGCAGCATTTAAAATAAATACAGAAAAGTTTGCCATGATCTTTAACTCTAAGATTGTTAAATCAAAATAAATAAGAAGAGCACTGGCTCTGATACCAATTGTTGCCCAGATTATACTCAATAGGGGGGGTGAATTGAGTTTTTACAAACTTTAATGTCAAATTTATATTTCAGAAAAATATTAAATTTAAATCACTTAAACAAATTTCAGATTAATAAATCAATAAAGAATAAATCCAACAATATCAAATAAATGCAACTAACTAATTTAAACAACTAGAGATGCAGATTTTAACACTCTAGAAATATTAAATTAATTTTCGTATTTAATTTAAAGTGATATTCTGAAATTAATTATTTAACTAAAAAAAAATTATTTTACCCTTAAAATTAATTAAGTCAAATTTCGGAATTAATTTATTTGCAAGATAGTGTGCTGAAAATATTAACTCAAGCAAGCATGTGTAAATAAATAAATATAAGTGCGGAAAATAAATGACACCGAAATTTAACGTGGTTCGGCCAAATCCCGGCCTACATCCACGCGCCTAGAGCCCCTGTCTCCTTTGCGTTTCACTAAACCTGATCCACTTGCGGGTAGGATCAAACCACCGCGTACAATTGTTTGCAAGCTAACTCCAAGCTTCAAACCCCGTGGCCCACTTGCGGGTAGGAACCAATTACCGGTACAAACCGAAGCTTCAACAAAGCTTCACAATAAATCTGAATTTTTGTAGTACAGAATAAAATACTGAAACTCCTTAAAATATAATTTTTAATCTGAGTTTCTCCTTCTTGAATCAGACTTCAATAAATGATGTTGAAGTAGGAACAAGTCTTCTTCTTCAAATGATTGAGCAGATGATAAAATTAATTGCTCTCTTGAATGTGTAGCTGAGTAGTAAAATAAATGCTCTCAATAATATTTCAAGTCTGTCTCATATTCTCATTCAAGTCTGCTCTCTTCAATACAGCACTTGGAATCTTTAAATGTATCTCCCAAAAACTAGCTGTTTAGACACATGCATTTTGAGCATTAAATGCTCCAGATTTTCTGAGATGGAGCAGCTGAAAAATAATCTTCCAATCTGATCTGCAAATCTTTATATTTATCTTCTCCATAAAAATATATCTGTTGTAGCACAAAAATGGTAATCTGAAAATATGGAACTGAAAGCGGCTTTGAGGTGACTCATATATTTTCTGTCAAGAAAAAGTTAGTCCAAGAGATAAAATACACAACTGAAGTATTTATGTGAAACCATTGTGTAAAGAATATAACTGATGTGGCAAGAGCATTATTCTGTCAAGAAGATAAATGAGACAAGTAAGTTCATGTATAACTCAGTCATAGGTTTACAAAAATATATATGTAAGGTGTACACATATATATATTGTAAAAAAAATATTTCTTGAATTGATACATATATAAAATTTCTGACTGATAAAAAATTTCGACGGATATAAGAAAACAATTTTTGACAGATATTTGTATCAGAATTTTCGGACTGAAATAAAAAATTTAGAAAAGATATGTACGTTAAAAATTAATTCGGACTTGAAATATATATAAGACAGATTTCTGAAAAAGATATTTATAAAAAGAATTTCCAAAGAAAATTTCGGACCAAGAACAGATAGACACGCAGGTATAGCAGCATGTATGGTCAAATCGGTAAGGCCAAACAAACAAAGGACGAAAGCTTTCCTAAGGTTTCCAACAGTTGGCGTCATCTCGGTAAAGGCCATAGGCGGATAGGCTTTGCACAGGTGTATGGCCGAAAATTTGCTATATCATATACTATTAGTATGGTCAAATCCAAGTCATCCAAAAAAAACAGGAGGTTTCGGTAAGGCTCTTCATAAAATAAGTAGGTCTCTTCCAACAAATTGGATAAGCAACAGGGACCTGTCCCATAAATGCTTAGGCACGGATATAGATGACAAGTCAAGTCATATGAACACAAGATATCTCCGGTTAAGATGGAACAGCTAAGCAAATGGAAGAACAAAAACAAACAGAAAAAAAATCGGATATAAAGAAATCTGACAGTTTATCCGGCCAGAAATGATAGACAAGAAGTTGGCGTGTAGTAGGTATGTGCAGTTATGTGTATGTATATATATATATATATTTATATTTATATTTATATTTAGTAATAGAACAGATTTTTTTTTAAGAAGAATTCCGGACAGATTAAAAAATTTAATTTCGGACAGATAAAAAAAATAAGATTTCGTATATAAAAATTTTCGGATAAAAAAAATTTATAACGGACTTCACAAAAAAAATCTCCGGATAAAAGAGAAAAGGTCTATAACAGATTTCGTTGTAAAAGAAATTTTTCCGATAAAGAAAGAGTAATAGATATAAGAGACTTTAAGGCTCATAAATGAGCTGACATTTGTGAGGCCCAATGAAAGACCCTTTGAATTAATGAAGAACCTTGCAATTAATGAAGCATTTGTACAAAGAAGCTTGTAACATACATTTGCAATTGATGCCTTCGTACAAAAAAAAGGACTTGTAGCAGACATGAGTAAGTATAAGGCTACTAGCCTCCACAAAGCATACATGCATGCACATATATATATATATATATATATATATATATAGCCGTTCAAGGCAAAACAAGGTCCAAACAACTTTTGCTATATGCCACACTTTCTAGCAAATGTTAATAATATATTATATACACAAAAGCATACATGAATAAAGTAACTCAAAGTTACACAAAAAAAATACACGCATGTGTATATTTAGGACAAAAAAAAACATTTTTTTTTAACAAAAAAAATTTAAGGAAAATATTCAGTGTCAACTTATTTTAAAATTATAATTTCATTAACAAAAATTTTGCTCAAAATTGATTAGTCACACAATTAAAATCATAGATCAAGATATGCATGTGTGTCCCTAATGTGTCAAGCGCAAATGTGCAAAACATGTGAATACCTTTACTCGGATATGTCGTTGTGTAAAGTCGAGGCAAGATTATACAATAATGAATATATATAGAATAACTAAAAAAATGTTTGGAATCATCAAAATCAATATATTAAGTTAAACTAAATTGTACATTAATTAAACTAATTTAATTAATTAGGGATAAAATACATTTTCGTTAACAACTTCATTATGTTTTCTTACCATGAAGGCAGGGCTAGAATGTGGGTTCATTGTTTCTTCAATAAGATTAGTTTCCAATAATTCTTTGATTTGATTATCAAATTCATCTATATCTTTTCTACTATAGACCATGGGCTTGACACTTATGATGATATTGGGATATCTTAATTTGAGATTATAATACCTTAGACTTTTATCCCATAATTTTAGTGGGTTTTCACTAAAATTATCTTTTAAAATAGTATAAAGCCCATGTGTTTCTTCAAGAGCTTTAACAATTGGAGTCATATCTCTTTTCTTAGTAGGAGAAAAGTTTTTCTCACATTCATATTTATGTTATTGAAGTAAAGGTATTTCTACTGGTTCTTTATTGAAAGTTAAACTGATTGTTCCCTCGTCAATATTCATAGGTAAATATTCTGAAATAAAATTATTACCTAAAACAAAATCTCCATGCATTTCAAGAAAGCATAGTATTTTTGGAATAATGAACTTCTTTTCATTAAACCAAATAGCTGCTTTTTTAGCCTTAAAATTAATGAAATTTTGTGTTCCATTGACTCCCGTTACAGCAATCGGATTTTTCATCTTTATCCACTTTTCTGGTGGTAAAGAATTAGGTCTACAAGAACAAATTGTTGCTCCGGTATCAATAAGGGTGCACAGACTATATGGTTTATATCCGAAAAAATTAAAGTACCCTAATACATAAGTTTATCTTTTCTTTCCATGGCTTGGTGAAAAGATAATGTCTTTTCTTCCTAGTTGGAAGTGATAAATTTGACTAGATTTTATATTTTCTTCTTTTAGATAATTTATGCCAGGTAATATTGGTACTTGTATATTTTTCATAGCAATAGCTTGTTTACTATTACTAGATTCTTCTTTTAAAAGGTTTTTTCCTTTACCAGAAAAATTCTTTTGCCAGTCTGAATGCTTACATAGTGTAAAATTCTCAAAATGCCCTTCATGTGTAAAATGGCCCTTATACCCTTAATTGACACCTCGTGCTTACACGTGTCATCGATATAGCAAAAAAAGCTAAAACAAGTGTCGCAGCTCGGTGAAATAAGACTGCAAGACCCCTCCGTTATGCGACGCGTCAACGCTGACTCGCCATTCTAAGAGCTTGGTCAGCTAGACACGTGTCAACGTCATGATATCTTTGGAAAACTATAAATACGGCCTTTAGGACCATTTAAACTCATACCATTTCCTCGATAATTATAGTAAGAAAGAGTGATATCTTAAGAAGGAGTGCTATAAGTTTAAGAAGAAGTTTCATCTTAACGAAGTGATCCAAGACTTAATATTGGTAACTTCGTTCTTCTGTTTTAGGTGAGTACTCTATGACATTCCTTGCGCATTTTAATTATATGATATTATGCAAACTATATATTTTGTGAACTACTTTTATTCTCAAGATTCATTTGATACCGATGATTGATTCATTGTGATATGTTTATATTTTTTCATATAGACATACCGATTAAAATGAGTATTGAAAATGATATTGAATATTGGAAATAAGATTCGGCCTAAGGGACCTCTCCTACTGACTGACCTTCCCCGTTGGGTTATCGCTGGTGTGCCCTAAATAAGTCATTGTGACGAACAAGTTTGATTGACCCTCAACTATCGGGGAATAATACGGTAGAAGAATACGATATTAGAGTATACTTGGCCATTAAAATGATATGATTGAAAAAATAAAGATATTGCCTTTGAATTATCGCATTCGTTCTATTCTGAACTATTTATTTCTACATATTGTCATTCACATATAAATATATTACTGTAAATTCTTGTCCATATATATCTATGCCTTATGTTCTTGCTTGAATAGGTATCTATTTTATGAAAAACCTCGGAATGTCTGGAGATTAAATCTCATTCGATTTTTAGCTGGCATTGTAATAATTTTTCAGGAAATAACTAGGCTCACGGATGGAATGTAAAAGGACTATGTTGAAGATTTGGATTTTAGAGCTCTTTTTGTTACTTAATGTAAAATGTTTGGTTTATCAGATAGATCATGTAATAGGTTTTAAATTTTGTCTTAAGTTGCAAACTCGTTGTTACTTATATAAAGTTTCCTTTTAGAGAGCTCTGATTACGTAATTCCTTCATTTTCAGTAGTTTACAATTCATAACCATGTGCATGTATTTTCATTGCATTTATTTTAAGAAATATTTTTAAATCTAAAATATTGAATGCCTTTGTGGCATGTCAAGACATTCGTTCCCTACTACTTTTGGGTCGGGGTTGTGACAGAGGTGGTATCAGAGCATTGGTTATGAACCCGTATACTATTGAACATAAGTTTCGAATGTTATATGTTTTGAGATTCCATGCGTAGGATATAGGATTAAATATTCGACTCATGTGATAGCCCTCCATATCTTTGACATCTTATATAACTGTGTATACATATTTGTTCTTCTAATTTGCAATCTTGAGATAGTATAATACATCTTACGTTTGTCCATGACTGTAGAAAATAACCATGACGAGATCAACTACGGGAATTAGTGGTTCAAGTATGGAAGTACTGGAAGGTTCATACAAGGCAATTGAAAGTCTAGTAAGGATTGTGGAGCATCATGTGAATAATGGAGCACCAAGGAATCTTGAACTAAGTAGTTGTACTATTGAACCGTTCAATAAGGTGAATCCGCTATTTTTTAAAGGTACTCCTAACCCCACTGAAGCAGAAAGTTGGGTGATGCAAATGGAAAAGATACTCTATGTTCTTAAGCGTACTGATGAATAAAGGGTTTCATTTGGAACATTCATGTTAGAAGGTGAAGTGGATCATTGGTGGAGAATAACTAAGAGAATTTATGAGGGAAGGAATAATCCCATAGATTGGAATGACTTCTTAGTGGTCTTTTATGATAAATACTTTCCTAAAACGGTGCAAGACCAAAAATCAGCGACTTTATGAGTCTGGTTCAAGGAAATATAACGATTAGTCAATACGAGGCAAAGTTTACTGAGTTATCCCGTTTTACCCCTCGTGGAATGATAACCGATGTTTTAAAAGCCAAGAAGTTTAAACGTGGCTTGAGGTTGAATATTCATAGTCGAATTTTATCCTAAAGTTGACATCATGTAATGATGTGGTGACTTGGGAAACGATAGCAAAGAAGGATAATGAATAACGTAATCGAGTTAGAGAGGGAAAGAGGAAGCTTGGAGAACAAAGAGGAAGGAACCCCAATAACAACTCCTTTAGAACTATACCTAATTTAGGGCAACCTTTTGTAAACAAACCCTTCAACGTTGATAGATGCCAATGATGTGGTAATATTCACAGAGGGCAACCATGTTATTTGGAGACTGGAAGTTGCTTTGGGTGTGGCCAAAGGGGACATAAAATGAGAGATTGCCCAAACAAAGGGAATGAACTAATAAAGACATAAAATGGTAGACAAGGTAGAGTTTTTAATCTTTTTTATGCAAAGGCTTCTAATGTAGTAGTGTTAGGTACACTTTCTATATGTGCACAACCTTTTCAAGTTTTAATAGATCTTAGGTCTACCCATTAATTTGTGTATGTACATTTTGTTAATTGCTTTCCTAATATTCTTGAACCCTTGAATCATAGCATACACGTTTCCACACCTTCGGGTGAGTAATTTACGGGAACATTAGTATATAAGTCTTGCCCTGTAAATGTTAGTAGTCATAAACCATTTGCCGAGTTGATAATTTTAAACATAAGGGATTTTGAAGTTATTTTGGCGATGGATTGGTTAGCATCGTATCATCTTAAGGTAGTTTGTTTTGAAAAGAGAGTTACTTTCCAAATTCCTAACCAACCAGAATTCAGTTTTGAAGCATCCAACCTCACATGTGTATTATCTCTGCAATACGAGCGTATAGTTATCTTAAGAAGAGATGTCAAGGGTTTTTAGCAACTGTTACCAGTTTATAGACGATAGTGCCTGGCTTAGAAGATATTCCTATAGTTAAATATTTTTCGGATGTTTTTCCAGATGAGTTACCATGTCTACCTCCCAATAGAGAAATAGAATTTACCATTGACCATATTCCTAGAACTATACCAATATCAAAACCACCTTATTGCATGGCACCTTTAGAATTAAGGGAATTAAAAGTTCAATTACAAGATCTGTTAGATAAGGGTTTCATTAGACCAAGTGTATCCCCTTGGGGTGCTCCTGTGTTATTTGTTAAAAAGAAGGATGGGACGATGAGGTTATGTATAGATTATCGTGAACTAAATAAGGTGACCATTAAGAATAAATGCCCCCTACCTCATATAGATGATTTGTTTGACCAACTTCAAGGTGCGCAAGTATTTTCAAATATTTACTTTAGATTAGGCTCTCGCCAATTGAAGATTTAGGAAGATGATATTTCGAAAGCAACTTTTCGTACTAGATATGGTCACTATGAATTTCTTGTGATGCCATTTGGACTAACTAATGCATCTACCGCTTTTATGGATGTGATGAATAGAGTTTTTAGGAAATATTTGGATCAGTGTGTGGTTATTTTCATTGATGACATCCTTATTTTTTCCAAAAGTATTGAAGAGCACGAAAAGCATTTAAACACAGTGTTACAAATCCTTAGGAGATAGAAATTATATTTGAAATTAAAGAAGTGTGAGTTTTGGTTGCCTAGAGTCTCTTTTCTAGGACATGTCATTTCTAAAGAGGGAGTGTCGATTGACCCTCAAAAGATCAAGGCTATACTAGATTGGCCTAAAACAACTAATGTGATGGAGATTCGTAGTTTTCTTGGATCAGCAGGTTATTATCGAAGATTTGTTAAAGGATTTTCTAGTATTTCCAAACCTCTATCTAGGTTAACACAAAACAAGGTGAAATATGAATGGTTTTAGGAAGTTGAGAATAGAGTTCAAGAACTTAAGAATAGATTAGTAACTGCCCTAATTTTGACTATTCCTTCCAAGTCAGGGGGATTTGTGATTTATAGTGATGCTTCTAAAAATGGTTTGGGATGTGTGCTAATGCAAAATGGAAAAGTAGTAGCTTATGCCTCGAGACAGTTAAAACTAAGTTAGCGAAATTATCCAACCCATGACTTAGAATTAGTAGCTGTAATTTTTGCTCTTAAGATTTGGAGAAAATATTTGTATGGTGAGACATGTGAGATTTATACCGATCATAAGAGTTTGAAATATATATTTACTTATAAATAATTGAACATGAGACAAAGGAGGTGGTTAGAATTGATGAAGGATTATGATTTAAATATTCATTATCACCCGCGAAAAGCTAATGTAGTAGTCAATGCCTTAAGTAGGAAGTCTACAACAAATTTAGCATGTCTTATCACACATTAGGAACCTTTGTTAAGGGATTTAAGAAATATGGAAGTAGATGTACGTTTATATAGCAAAGGAGGAATAATCATGAATTTACATGTACAACCCATGTTAATGGAAAGGATCAAAATTGCACAAGTGAATGACCCACAACTGAAGAAGATTAGAGAAAAAGTTATTGAAGGGAAGAGAATTGAATTTACGATACGAGATAATATATTGAGGTTTGGAAATAAAGTATGTGTTCCACATGATGCCCAACTAAAGAGGCAAATTTTGGAGGAAAGTTATTACTCAAGATTCACAATTCATCCCGAATGTACAAAGATGTATAGGGATCTTCGAGAAGTATTTTAGTTGAATAACATCAAGAGGGAGATAGCCTAATTTGTATCTCAGTGTTTGGTTTGTCAACAAGTAAAAGTTGAACATCAGAAACCATCAGGATTACTACAACCCCTACCTATCCCTGAGTGGAAATGGGAACATATTACTATGGATTTTATGACAGGTTTACCGAGGAGTTCAAATGGTAATGATTCTATTTGGGCAATTATTGATAGGTTAACTAAATCTTCTCATTTTCTTGCCATTAATATTACCCCTTCATTAGAAAAGTTAGCCAAGCTCTACGTAGAAGAAATTATTAGGCTTCATGGAACCCCAGTTTCAATTATTTCTAATCGTGACCCTAGATTTGTGTCTCGCATCTGGAAAAGCCTACAAGCATCCATGGGAACAAAATTAAATTTCAGCACTGCTTTTCACCCTCAAACGGATGGGTAATCTGAGAGAATCATTCAAACCTTAGAGGATATGCTTAAGGCATGTGTACTTGATCTGAAAGGGAACTGGGATAATCATTTACCGTTAGTGGAATTTTTGTAAAATAATAATTATCAAGCAAGTATTCAAATGGCTCTGTATGAAGCACTCTATGGTAGAATGTGTCGTTCTCCTGCATGTTGGGTATAAGTTGGGGAAAGAAAATTGTTGGGACCACAATTGATCCAGATCACAATAGAGAAAGTGAAATTGATACAAGACCGACTTCGAATCGCTCAAAGTTGTCAAAAGAGTTATGTTGACAATCTCCACCTATAATTAGAATTCCAAAGAGGAGATTAGGTGTTCTTGCGAGTATCACCAGTAAAGGGATTCATTAGATTTTGGAAGAAAGGGAAGTTGAGTCCAATATACATACGATTTTTTGAAATCCTTAAAAGGATAGGAGCTGTTGCATATAGAATAGCCTTCCCCCTGAAGTCTCTAGTATGCATAATGTGTTTCACGTGTCAATGCTAAAGAAATACGTCCCACATTCAACACATATCTTAAGTCATGAACCTCTTCAAATTAGAGAAGATTTGACCTACATTGAGCATCTAAACCATAAAAATCAAATATTACGAACCAAGGTAATTCCACTGGTCAAAGATTTATGGCGTAATCATTCCGTTGAAGAAGCAACATGGAAGCGGGAAGATGAAATAAAGGAGCAATATCCATTCCTGTTTGGAAATTAATGAAAGTAAAGTTTGGGGACCAAACTTTTTATGAGGAAGGTGGGATGTACTGACCCCACTTTTATATGTTCATATATATATCTTATTTTTACAATTTTGTCTCACTTATTATCTTATAAATGTTGTATTATTACAAATCTGATATTCTGAATTCTTAATATGACAAATCCCATTTTTAAATTTGAAGAATCAACTCTAAAATGGATCAAATTGAAGTTTTATAGCACGTCCTAAGCTAAGTGATAAGTTTTGAGGTAGAAAATATAAATTTATGAAACTTTAGGGACTTGGTTAAAATTAAAAAGGTTTCAGGGACCAAAACAAAAATTAAAAAGGACCTTTTTATATATAAAATATTTTCAGGGAGCTCTAGCAAATATTGAAAATATATAGTGTGAAATTACCAAAATGCCCTTCATGTGTAAAATGACCCTTATACCCTTAATTGACACCTCATGCTTACACGTGTCGTTGATATAGCTAAAGCTAAAACACGTGTTGTAGTTCGGTGAAATAAGACTCCAAGACCCCTCTGTTACGCAACATGTCAACGCTGACTCGTCGTTATAAAAGCCTGGTCAGCTAGACACGTGTCAGCATCGTGATATCTTTGGGAAACTATAAATATGGCCTTTAGGATCATTTAAACTCATACCCTTTCCTCTATAATTATAGTAAGAAAGAGTGGTATCTTAAGAAGGAGTTATGTAAGTTTAAGAAGAATTTTCATCTTAACGAAGTGATCTAAGACTTAATATTGGTAACTTCGATCTTCTGTTTTAGGTGAGTACTCTATGACATTCCTTGTGCATTTTAATTATATGATATCATGCAAACTATATAGTTTGTGAAGTGCTTTTATTCTCAAAATTCATCTGATACCGATGATTGATTCATTGTGATATGTTTATATTTGTTCATATAGACATACCGATTAAAATGAGTATTGAAAATGATATTAAATATTGGAAATAAGATTTGGCCTAAGGGACCTTTCTTACTGAGTGACCTTCCCAGCTGTGTTATCGCTTCTATGCCTTAATTAAGGCATTGTGACGAACAAGTTCGATTGACCCTCAACTACCGGGGAACAATACGGCAGAAGAATACGTTATTAGAGTGTAATTTTCCATTAAAATGATATAATTGAAAGAAAATTATATTGCATTTGAATTATCGCATCCGTTCTATTCTCAACTATTCATTTCTACATACTGTGATTCACATATAAAGATATTACTACAAATTCCTGTCAATATATATCATGCCTTCTGTTCTTGCTTGAATAGGTATCTATTTTATGAAAAAACTTGGAATGTTCTAAGATTAAATCTCGTTCGGCTTTTAGCTGATGTTGTAATAATTTTTTAAGAAATAACTAGGCTCACGGATGGAACGTAAAAGGACTATGTTGAAGATTTGGTTTTTATAGCTATTTTTGTTACTTTATGTAAAATGTTTGGTTTATCAGATAGATCATGTAATAGGTTTTAAATTTTATCCTAAGTTATAAACTCGTTGTTACTTATATAAAGTTTCCTTTTAGAGAGCTCTGATGACGTCATTTCGTCATTTTCAGTAGTTTACAATTCATAACCATGTGCATGTATTTTCGTTGCATTTATTTTAAGAAATATTTTTAAATCCAGAATATTGAACGCCTTGGTGGCATGTCAAGACACTCGTTCCCTACTAATTTTTGATCGAAGTCTTGACATTAACAGTTTAGCGTGTGCGTGATACAGTACAAGAAAAACATACCAATAAATGGGATTTTGTTATGAATGATTTACCTAAACTCAAAACAGTAATTACTGATCCAAACTCTATTAAGTCTGAAAGGACATGACTTTATAAATGGTTATCACAATTGTGTATGTCGTATACTGCTACAACCGTCGAAGAATTGTTTAAGATCATTAAAGTATCGAGACGGATCCGAATATCAAGCTTCTTTAACATTCAAGCCTATGCAAGCTTCTTTAACACTGCAAATCAGCATGACATTTTTGGCTTCTTCTTTTAGGGCTTTAATCCTTTTTTTTCAATTCACAAAACATCCCAATCTTTATGTGAATTGTTTTGGAACCCAAGAAATAATCTTGTTAGAGTTTTCTCTTGTAGAGAGGATTTCTACTTCTGATATAGGTACCACTTGAGGGAGGTACTGGGATGACGATTGACTGCGTGTCATAGGGAGTACTCGTGAATGTTCATGGGCTGACTGGAATGCGTGTCCTAGTGGATTTTCTACGGTCGATTCATTATTGATTCAGAACTACATGTTCTTATGGTTTTCTATGGTTAACTCATTCCAGATTTTGCTGCTAATCTTGTAAGTTATGAATTGTAAATTATTAGTGAAATAAAGGTTTTTTCCCTTCAGGAATTTTCCCTGAAATTGGTTTCCTTTGCATGCTTATTGATATTATGATTTCAAATCACCTAGACGCATGTGTTAGGACTGAATTAAAATTTTGGTTTAATTAAATCTAGTTTGATTGTCACATAATTAAAATTGGATTTATTTGAGAAGTCGTATTATTCCGATGTATCACACTCTCAAATTGGTATCAAAGCGGGTTATATTAATTTATCATGGTTGATCTTGTTTTTCGAAAAAATTGTGTGATATTGACTGTTTTGAAAATTTTATTTTCAAAATCTCGATTTTCCTAAATATGGCTTTTGGTGGTATTGATGATTTTAGATCTCAACTTTTTGAAAGGGATATTTGGAAAATTCACTTGAATTCTTGTTTTAAATCATCTGTTGAAGGTGAATCTGCGAGGTGTCGTGGTTGCTAGGTAATTGGTCATACGATAGATGAGGGTCCCACTGATATAAGGAAGATTTTTAATAAACCAACATATCATGTTTCTTCACTTAGTGATAGTGATTCTGAAAAGGAAGTGTTTTATGATTCTAAGCGAGAGCTCCCCACCCCTGTGACTAGTGATGAGAGTGAAAGTGACGAGAGTGATGAGGAAGAGGAAGAGTTGAGTGAGTTGTAAGTTGCCTACAAAAACCTGTATGTGGAATCTGTAAAGTTAAAGAAGGCAAACTTGAAACTTGAAGCTAATTTGAAAAAATGTATCTTAGATGAAAATAACACAAATGCATTAATTGAGGATCTTAGGACACATGAGAAGATTCTTAGAGATAAGCAAGGGTATGTCGAAGGTGAGAGAGAGAGTCTTAGAGGGTTGATGGAGACTATGAAAAATGAGCTTTTAGAGTGTGAGGATTCTAGACTAGTACTTGAGTAGAGAATAAGTGCGCTTGAAAAGATTTTGAGAGAATCAAGTAAGGTAAAATTTGATTTAGAATCTTTGAAAAACTAGATAAGATGTTAAGCACTCTCCAAGTTAAGGAGGATTGGGGTGGTATACGTTTCGATGATAGTATTGCACCCATTCCCAAAGCCAATCCCACGCGTGTGAGAGAGACTCCTAGGGTTGTTAGGAAAGAGTCACCGAAGGTTGTTAAGAGAGAGCCACCTAGTAACATCATGAGAGAGGCACCTAGGAATTTTAGGAGAGCGCCACCTAAAAACATTAGGAGAGGGCTGCCTTTAGGTAACACTCACCGCCCGATTTACACTTGCACACATTGCGGTAGGCAAGGTCATCTTAGGCATTTATGTTACACACTTTTAAATGGACCTAGGAAGGTTAATAAAAGAATAAATTTGATTCATTAAACCCCCATGTATCGTTACAAATCTGTTTGGGTTAGGAAATTGGATTTAGAGGCTTATGGTTTAATTGTTCACGATTCTCATTTACTTGCTCGCGATTCACCACATGTGAGATTTTTTTATTGATTCTGTTTGATGTTTGTCATACTCTAGTGGTTCTCCATGATATACTATTACTAGTGTTATGACTTACTTTGTTGTAGTTTAAATTGTTTTATTAGTACGTTACTGTTTTAACACTATTTTTCTTCTGTCGGCACCTATCAGGTATTATTTTCTGGAAAATTTTTCACTAGGCAACACTGTTTAACATTCTGGGCAATCTGTGAAAATTTGATTTTCTCGTTCAAGCGAGATCAGTTTTTGTTCGAGCGACTTCCTGGTGTCGCGCGAAGCTTCTTCTCATGAGAAGCCCTTAGCGTTCGAGCGGAGGTTTTGTTTCTTCGATTTTCAGTACACTGGTTCAGCTTGATATTATTTGGTACTGTTGGGTTGCCTCTGATAGTTTATATGCAGTTGCTCTTGGTATTCATTCTTAATTGATTATAATGCATTGTTTGTTTAATCACACCTGCTATGATTATTGATTCATTTGTGTGATTACTATTTACTAGCATAGGATGATTTGCATGATGATAATTTTGCCTATTGCTAGTGTGTATCATTCTTGTAATTATGTTTTTTTATATATATGTATTTTTGAAAAAATACAAAAAAAAATTATTTTGATAAAATTTTTGACAAAGACAAAAAGAGTTTTGTATTTTGTTTGCACCGTATATGAATGAACATTTAGGATGACCGAGTCACAATTTTATTCCATTTATCTATGTGACAATTTGACAGTGTTTTGAGACAATATATCATGTCATCCATCTTCTTTATAATGTTTGGAGTCATTGAGATGTTATTAGTTGATACTTCCTACATGTTTGACTCATTATTTCCTTTATTACACACATGCATGAATTTTTTTTATTATTGTATTTGTCTATCACATGTCGGTCGAGTGTTTTCATCTCAATCATGTCCTTAAAACGAACCAAGTGCAATAATACGAGAGTAATAAAAGTAGTGCATGTAAAAACCATTGTCTGTGAGGAATTTGTTTAAATTTAAAAAAATAATGAGTGTACGGGAAAGGGCTGCAAGTGAATAATAATCACTTTGTGAAAGCCACCGTTTGAAAAGAGTCCGCACAAAAATTAGGGCAATAAAAAGTTGATATATGCCAAAATTTTGGACCAATAGGTTTGCTCTAAGTTGAGAATTTAGAAACTCATTAGAAAAATAAAAAGATTATTATTTATGAGGGATTTTTGGTTGGATATGTATCAATAGGTTTGCACGTCGTTTGAAAAATTCTTGAAAAGGCACGAAATAGTTTTGGACGTTATTGGTGCGAAAATCTCTTAGGCTTTGATTTGTTTATTTGATTTACTCGATATCATCTAAACTCTATAATTTTACATCTAAGGATAATTTTTATGTTCATTCGATAGGAGTACACTTATGCATCGTACACACATGATTGATTCAGTTTTATTACCTATTGAATATGTTCACACCCATTCATTCGGCTTCCATGTTTTGATTGTTTTAGTGAAAATTCATGGTGTGTGATTATTGTAAAATTATTTTTATATGAAATATTGAAAAATCAAAATTAGTTTGTGGAATACGTTTGAGTATCTCTTTATGATTGCAGTTTATCGTGACAACTCCATGCTTGATTTAGTTATTCGTTTCCTTATCTATGTCGGTCAAATAAAAAGAGGGAGAACAAATTATGAGGGAGTTTTTACATTATGGGAGAGATTTAAGACTTCATACTTATTTTGGTTTATGTTTATCTCATTTCAAACTAGATACATCACGAAGGTATTTGCTTTGTCTCATGTTTGTAGGTACAATAATTGAAGATTATTGGATTGAACATCCTGATGAGAAAAGCTTAAAGATTTGAAGATTTGGTGTTGAAGATTTTGAAGAAAAGTTTTGAGACCTACATGTTTAGTACCTTTTCAGTTTTGGGTTCATGGGAGGGTATTATATTTATATAGGCATTTTGTATTTGATAATTCAGATGTTTTTATTTTGTACCGGCATAGACGTAGGGGGAGTTTTGTAAGGATATGATTTTATAAATGTCCATCACAATGGAGTATGTCGTATACCACTACAATCGTCGAAGAATTGTTCAAGATCATTCAAGTATCGAGACAGATCCGAATATCAAGATTCTTCAACATTCAAGCCTCTGCAAGGTTAATTTCGGTGAGAAAGTATTTAAGTCCCTTTACGGTTCGCTCAAGAGTGTTGGGATATTTTTTCTAAAGGGTTTTGAAATGTTTTCAAAATATTTTCTAAGTGTTGAGGCATTGTTTTTCGTCAAAATAAATTTTTCCAAGATTAAAGATGAATTTTTGAAATAAAAATTAAGTTTATTTTTTACGAATTCTATCGTTCGAGCGACCTCGGATCTTGTACGAAGCTGTCATTCGAATGACATGCTTTCTAGTTCGAACGACATTTGATCTCATTCGAACGATGCGCCACCTTAAACTTTTTTATGAATGGCATGTTAAACGAGACGTTTTTCTAAATAAGTCTTTTCATTTTTCATTCTGCAAGCACTGCAAATCGACATAACATTTTTGTCTTCTTTTTTAGGGTTTTAATCCCTTGTTTTCAATTCACAAAACATCCTAATCTTTATGTGAATTATTTTGGAACTAGTTTTGTCTTGTAGAGAGGATCTATAATGCTGACATAGGTACCACTTGAGGGAGGTACTGGGATGACGATTGGATGTGTGTCATAGGGAGTACTCGTGAGTGTTTTTGGGATAACTGGACTGCGTGTCCTGGTGGATCTTTTGCGGTCGATTCATTGTTGATTCAGAACTGCATGTTCTTATGGGTTTTCTGCAGATAACTCATTGTAGATTTCACTGGTAATCTTGTAAGTTGTGAAAATTATTAGTGAAATAAAAGTTTTTTCCCTTCGGGAATTTTTCCTAAAATTGGTTTCCTTTGCATGCTTATTGATATTATGATTTCAAATCACCTAGATGCATGTGTTAGGGATGAATTAAAATTTGGGATTAATTAAATTTGGTTGGATTATCACATAATTAAAATTGGATTTATTTTAGAAGTCGTATTATTTCGCTGTAACACACTCTCAACTACCTATGGTCTTTCTCCAAGGGCTCCTAGAGAACAATTTCGTAATGATCTTTTGGATGATTGGCTACACCTATACGAGTCTAATTCTAAATTAAATTTTGTGGGGGAATTAAATAATCATTGAGGAACTTTTTCAAAAAATTTATCTGATAGATTTCCAATTCTGGACAAGTAAGATTTACTTGAGGTCCTAAAACCACGTATGGAAAAATATCTGGTGTAAAAAAAAGCAGACCTAGGAAAGATTATTCGTCTTGCAAACCATCTTCGTCCAAAACTCGTTCAGGAAGTACTTCTTCTAAAACTTTGAATCTATTTTCTTCAAAATGATTCAATTCCCTTTTTGGAATATACAGGGTGTTTGGAATGTCCCTTCGATCTATAGACTTAAAATACTTATCTGTATTCATTCGATTTCTATCTTGGCATTGTTGGAGCCCAAAATTGATGATATTAACTTGAAAGATATTTATAAGAAAATGAATTTTTTGGGTGGTATAGAAAACACTATAGAGTGAGAGCCGTTTGATGACTGTATAATTATATAAAGATATAAGTGCTACGGAGAAGCACTGAAAATTATTCTCTCATCGCAAGTATGTGGGTGAGTTAAGGTGAAGGAAATCGATTTGAGACGTATATTCAGGCCTTGAATAGAAGGAAAATTCAGAGGAAATACATTTTGGTTATAATGTTCATAGCGCTTTTGTAGAGAGTAGGTGCCCAATTAGTTAGATTTTCCATTTCATTAAAATGGAAGGATATAGTGGTAGAAGTACGTTGGTTGGTTAACGAGGTAAGATTTAGAACATCCCGTTGGTGTCCCTTGGAACTTTATATCTCGATGACCGACGATGCAAGTGAGTAGTGTAACGGGAGGGTTCCATGTTTGGATTTCAATTTGCGAGACGTCCCACGCATGAAACCGAGCAAATGTCGGAAGTTGAGAGAGGTATTGGGCACTAGGGAAATATTTAGAATAGTACTCATATTACGTGTGTTAGAGACACCTTAATCTTAAGACTACCACAAAGTAAGGGCAATAAGGCACTGATATAGGAAGACTATTGTGAGATAACCACAAGAAGGTCGATGAGATAATTTTAAGAAGGATTGAATTTCCAGGTATCGGGCGGATTAAATTCTGAATTATTGGGGTTAAGGGATACCCAGGTGTTATACCAGCCCAATGAAATGAGGCCCATTATTTAGAGTGAGTGTGATATATCAAAACGTTTGCAATAGTGGAGCATATATGCATGGATGATAGGGGGTATGGGGTACCCTGATTAGTAAATCCCAAAAATGTTCGAGATGGAAAGACGTGAAAATAAATATGTATAATATATGCCTGAAGGGCGACTATAAACAAGGTTAAACGGTATAGCGTATTGAATGTCGTGCGAGAATGACGATAATGCAAGCATTTATGTGCAACAAGGGCTAGAACACCCAAGATGGGTTAAAAGGCTGTGGAAAGCCATTTAAAAGGTACCTCTGAAAGAAAAGGGATACCAAATTATTGTGATAAAGTAGAGCGGAGTCTTACTCGAGTGAGTGTTGAAGAGTAGCTCGCACGTGATTGTATTGATTAGCATATTCCAAGGGAAGAAGGAGTGTATGTAGTACCAAATTCCGAAAGAGTATATGAGAGTTAATACTTAATTATTCGGTATAGGGAATGTACCTTGTAGATTACGAGAGAGATAGTAATCTTAATGTTTATATAATACGTAGCGATGAGAATAAAATACATATGAGAAGTGTATAATTAGGTTGGGAATATGCCTATGAATCTTAATAGGATGTGTGTATGCCTATTATGTGATGTTATTATTAAGAGCACTAATGGGTGATAACCCGGGGGTGCAAGAACATTATTGATTAAGTGCGCTAATTGGTCTTAACAAAAAGGGTGCAAGATTTTGTGTAAATATATAGAGATGACGAGACTATATATATATGAGCATACGCCTTGAGATGGGTGGAATATAATGGGAGACCACTGTGTTAGACTTTATCTAAATTTGGTTAAGCTAGGATGTAATGTATATACCGATCCTAGAGTAGTGGTACATGCTATATCTAAATTTCGAGGACGAAATTCTGTTGTAAGGGGGGAAGTATATAATACCCCGCATTTTTAAAGGTATTTAAATTACACTGTGGATGTAATTTAATAATTTGAGGAATTATTATGAATAGTAATTTTGGGATTAATGAGTGGAATTAAATAATTTTAATGTTATAAAGTGAATAGTAAATATTAGGTTTCGAGTGACAGATTAATATTTACGTGGATTATATTTCAAGATTAAGTATTTGAGTAGATTATTTTTAATTACATGTCGCAGTTGGGTAAAGCGACAAAGGAAAATATTTTAAATTGGAAAATACGCGTATTGAACGTGTTGGGTCAAATTAGTGAATTTTAGTTAAGTGATTCGGATGGAGATTTCGACTCAGCCATTGGGTTCGGAATGGCCGAGATAGTCAAAAGAGAGTACCCGGGGGTAGTATTTGGGTTCCGAATATTTTTGGACTAGTAGGGACTCATAAACGGGTACACGAGTCATTTAACAATTGGGCATTAACCCAAATTCGGGTTTAAAGTCTTGGCATCCCCCTTTACCTTTCATTTTTGCCCTAAGAGAGAGAAGAGAGTAGAGAGAAGGAAGATAAGAAGATTCCAAGGCCAAACTTTGCAGGATTCGACTCGGGAACATCGGATTTAATCCACGAGGCAAGTGTTTAACTTGCATATTGATTTAGTGAGTTTATTTCTCATATTGTAGTTGGTATAAACTAAAGATTTTTGGGTTGAAATTTTTGCAAATCAAATGGGTTTTCGGAAGATTAAAACGGATATAACTCGATTAATACCCAATTTGAGAAACTTGGAATTTATTGAAATTAATGGTTGGTTATGGGGTTATAGGATGATTAGAACCCTTTTTATGTGTGTATTTATGGTTGTTTGAGATTGGTTGATGATGAAAGAGGAGATAAAAAGCTTGGAGGTGTTTTAATGGAGGTTTGGATTTTTGGAGAAGAAGGTGAATAGTGACCAGCCCACTTCTGGACTGTTTCGGACAGGAAGACTGCCGATTCAGCTCTCGGTCAAAACACGAAAGTTGTATAGAATTTCGATACGGTCGCGTGGGCGCCAACCACGTATTTTTTCTATTTTTCTTCGAATTGTTATGATTTTTACAAGATGGCAGTTCTGGGGTGAAATCACTAACTCGGAAATGCACTCAGAAATTGGAAAAAAATAAATGCTAGAATTATTTGGAGATAAATATTTGGGGTTCCTAAAAATAGTGTGGGGACTTCTAAATATTTTTTTTGAGTAAGGCGTGTACCTTGGGTTAGTTGAAAGTAAAATCCAAGATTTACCCAAATAGGGGTGTTCGTGAGGAATAATACTTAAAGGGGTATTTAAGTGTGATTCGAATATTAAATAAGGGAATACATATTGGGGTAGTATTTTAATTGTGTAACGGCTTATGTTATTGCGAATGAGGATATTCGAGGTTATTGGCTATCGTTATGAGAGTTTGAAAATTATAGCCATAGTATATTGAGAAAATATATAAATAATATATACACGATATCGTTAAAGTATATATATTATGAGACAAATGAATATATCGGGGTTGTTGATATTATTATTGTGCTGTGAGAAAAGCTCAGAAATAAAATATTGAGGATTAGTCAAAATTGATAAATGCATAGGATATTCGAGAATTAAATATACTACGTATGAAATTTATTATATGGGTTATGTGTATGACCTTATATTATTATATACATGGGTTAGATAAATACCCATGAGGAATTATGTATAGGGGAGGCGAATACCTATAAGTATATGATGGTTGAGTGAATACCTCATTGATGTTATATTTATATAGATGGGATGTGTATCTATATCATTGTTTATTATGTGTATGACATACCTAGCTGCTGGCTATCATGTGGGGGTTATCGCGTTGTGGATGACCATATCTTGTGTGCCTTCGGGGGGATTTTTTAGTCGTGCCACTAGAGAATGGAACCTAGGTACGGCCTATCTGTGAGAATGATAGTGTTGACGGTCATATGGGTGCGTAGGTATGTGCGTAGCCCATAGGCTTGGGACCATCCTCGCCTACAATATGTGTATATGTTTCATTGGTTCTTGAGAGATTTAACCTATTGTCCTCTGTGCGTGAGAGAAGCAATTGGACCGGATATCCGAGTATGCATAGCACAAGGGGTTTCGCAACCATTGTGCAGTAGTGATATATCTATATACAAAGTGATGTGTGTATAGAAAGAGAATAATGTGTGTACACCGAAAGCATATTTGGTGTCTTATGTGAATGATTAATATACTTGTTGTGAATAGTATATTATATATATGAGATGAAATATCATATTACCTAACCCTGTAGAAAAAGGAGAAGGATAAAGTGATATACTCCTCCCGATAAATTTATATCCGGATGGTTATGAATTATGAAACATAAGTTAATGAGAACTAAATATATATAGACGAAATATTATAAGATGTTATATGTACTAAGGGCCTAATGGATCCCAACGATCAACATTTTCACGTAGTAGTGTATCAGGGGGGTTCCTTGTTTGGATTTCGCTTTGCGAGACACCCCACGCACGAAAGTAACATAATGTTGGGAATGGGGATAAGTTTAGTCCTTCGTACTCGTATTTATAAAGATTATTAGAAGGTGTTAAATATATTAGTTAGGCAGGGTAGCTTAACTAGATTGTGTAAAAGATATGCGATAGTTGTGCACTAATAGAATAGGGGTGAGGTGTATCTAATGAGAGAGCGATACCAATTTAAATATGAGAAATAACATATTTTAAAATATGGATTTTATGCACTTGCAAAATATTTTTACAACTCGGGCTCTGACCCGTTTCAATATTTTTTTCCTCTCTTGCTATATATATATATATATATAGGTGTCCAGATACAGGGACGCCTGGATGATGATTCTTTCGAGTCAGACGTTTGCTGCAGCAGCTGTGGATGCAAGCATGTTTATTGTAGACGCTTCCTTCATTAAGATCTAGATAGGAGCTATTGTGGTCATATTCGGGCTAATGGCCCAACTGTACTCATTTATTCATTTACCGCCTTTGGTGCGGAATTCGATTTGGTTGTATTATTTCGACCGAGTGTTCGGTTATTTTATTTTATTTCATTTCAGTTGTTTCTTATACTGTGGTACTTATTTATTTGGATGGTTTGGTTAAAAAGATTAGTTAACTTAAAATTTTGACGTCGGCCTAATAGTATATTAGTAATTAATTGGTTTTCGACAATGATGTTAAGAATGAACCACATGAGACTCCTGTTTTAATTTGATATAGGAGTGATCGCCCGGTATTTTATTAGAAGAGGAGTGTCACGAAAAGCTGGACGGTTAATTTAGAAAAAAAATGGGGAGCAAACTTTGTCTCTTTGGGTTAACAACCTTATTTTTTAGACTCCTTTCTTGTTTACAGCAGTTTATGCTAAATGTACTAGAGTTGAGAGGTTGAATCTTTGGAATGAAATTGAATCCCCCTCGTCATTTGGTGATATGAAATGGATTATGGGTGGAGATTTAATATTGTCGCGAACTATGAAGCAAATATTGGTGGTAAGGGAGTTAGTTGGTATGTTATAATGGACTTCAATTTATTTCTCTTAATTATGGGATTACAAGATATTCTATTCAATAATTCTAGATTTACTTGGTGCAACAATCATGAGGGTTCCGCTCATATTTGGGCTAGACTTGATAGAGTAGTTGGTAACTCTAATTAGATTGATGGAGAATTAAATAGCTCGGTAGATCATCTTCATTAGGCTAAATTAGATCATAATCTGCATCTTCTCATAATGAAAAAGGTTAATCTTTATTCTCCAAAACCTTTTACATTTCTTTCCCTTTGGACAAAAGATGATAAATTCCTTAATGTTGTTAAACAAGCATGGTGTTTCGAGTTAAAGGGAATGCCTCTTTATGTTTTTGCTGAAAAATTAAAGAGGGTTAATGCCTTTTTAAAAGTTTGTTCTAAATCTAAATTTGGAGATATATTTCGCGTAGCTAGGAAAGCAGAAGATGATATGTTTAGAAATGAAGTTGAGTGTAATGTTGATCCATCCTTAGAAAACTTAATTAATTTCAACCTCTTACAAGCGAAATATTTGAAGGTGTTAAAAGTTACAGAAGAGTAGGTTTAGGGATCTTATCGGCTTTAGAAATCTTCTCGTTTTTATCATGTTTAGAAGATTCAAATTTCTTAAAATCATTTTTAACTTTATCTTTGTTAAATTTAAGAAATTTTCTAAATTTACGAGCAAACAAAGCCATATCTTCCGAGTCACTATCACTATCGCTCTCTACTACTTGTTTAACCTCTTTGCGGGCTTTTAAAGCAACGCCCTTTTCAATTTTCTTTTCAGTTTTAGAGGGAAACATATCTAGTTCATAGGTTTGTAAATCACCTACAAGCTCTTCTAATTTCGTAGAGGCTAAAGTGGGTAAAGAATTTAAAACGGTCACCTTTGGAATAAATCTATCGGGTAGGGACCTTAAAATTTTCTTTACTACACGGTCGTCAGGTATTTTCTCTCCCAAGTTAAAGGATGAATTAACAATATCAGAAAGTCTAGCATAAAATTTATCAAATGTTTCTTTTTCATCCATTTTGATAGTTTCAAATTGAGTAGTGAGGTTTTGGAGTTTAGAAGCTTTAACGACACTCGTTCCTTCATGAGTTAATTGTAAAATATCCCAAGCTTCTTTAGCGGTTTCACACGTCATAATACGTCGGAATTCATCCGGTGCGACAGCACTAAACAAGGCATTTAAACCTCGGGAATTGAAGTTTGCTAGCTTAAACTCATATTCAGTCCATCTATCAACGGGTTTGGGAACATGTACATTTTCAATTAAATGTGTTGGTGGGGTCCAACCATTAACAACAGACATCCAAACACGTTCATCGATAGATTTAAGTGCCGATTTCATTCGCGCTTTCCAATACGCGTAGTTAGAACCATCAAAAATAGGAAATTTTGAAAATGGGGAAAAATCCATATTTAGCCAAAAAGTAAAGGATCTTTAACGAAATAATTTATCGTTTTTGGCTCTGATACCAATTTGAAAGGGTGGAAGTTGGATCCCCGGTGATTAATTTATCACAATTAAAATATATAATTTCCTTTTTAAACAAATAAATGCGGAAGCGTTGAATACAAGTGATGGTTCCACAAAACAACAAGGCCGGGTTTTAATATCTTAAGAAACAAATTAAAACAACATAATTCAAGTCCTAGAATTTGCCTAAGTCATCATTAACAATTATTCAAAGTTAGGCGAAACCATATTAATGCAAGTGACTTGAATAAACCAAATTTAATCCAATATTAAATTAAAGTCCCAATTTAAATTAGTGTGAATGTAAAACCAAATTTTATCTTGAAATTATCCTAAGCATGCGTTCTAAATTATTGTGCAAGATAAAATAAACAAGGTCACACTACACCGCGATATACGAGGAAAAACCCACTAACGGGAAAAAACCTCGGGACGGCCGTAGCCTCAAATCCACTAAAAACGGTATTACAAAATACAAGACAAAAGACTTACTTCCTAAACTCGAACCCTCTCAAGCCGTGATGCTCCTTCTTGTATCAACCTCCAATTAGCGGATAACCAACGGAGCTCCACCGTGGTCTCGGAATACACCGATAGGACTTTAAACGGTCACCGTCACCCGAACATGGAGCCTTTCTCCAAACGGGTAGAATCTCAACAAAGGTCTTCTTTGTGATGGGGTGTAGAAGCAAACCCGAAACGTCTCTTGAATTCGGTAGAGAAAACCGGTGCCAAAAACTCCAAGTAAGGATATGTATATATAGAACTTGGAATAAACAACAATGGGTGTAAACTAGAGTGTGTATGAATTTTCCATTAAAATTTAACACTCAAAACTTGAACATTTTCCCTAAATAAATTTGCTCTCAGACTCTCTCTAAGAGATGGATATGGAATGGAAAAGTTGTCTTGGAAAATGTGTTTCCCGCACATAATATTGCGTGAAAAATGTTGGTTGAAAACCAAGTGGAGGAGTGGGGAAAAACTGCAAAAAACTGCCAAATAACTGTTCTCGCTGGAAGTTCGTTCGAACGAACGTGATTCTCGTTCGAACGAGACTTCTAACGAGTGAAAAATGTTGGTTGAAAACCAAGTGGAGGAGTGGGGAAAAACTGCAAAAAACTGCCAAATAACTGTTCCCGCTGGAAGTTCGTTCGAACGAACGTGATTCTCGTTCGAACGAGACTTCTAACGAGTGACCAGCCTGGGCTCGTTAGAGGTTCGTTAGATACCTCGTTAGAACGAACCTTCGTTCGAACGACATATCGAACGACATATCGAACGACTGTCCAGTTAGGGTCGTTGGCAAAACTCGTTCGAACGAACCTGGTTCGAACGACAAAACTCGTTCGAACGAAATCTGGTTCGAACGAAAAAAAAACTCGTTCGAACGACATTTCAAACGAACAAACAGAAAGATTGAAAAATTCGATTTTGGCCCAGAAACTTTTATAAACTTTTATATACTTATTTTTAAGTTTCTAATTGATTCTTTCTGAAAAATAAAATGCATTTTTAATTCACCTAACACCCAATACAAATTGTTCCAAGCTCCTATATACATATAAATACATTCATACCTTGGGAGCATGGAACCTAAGTTGATGACGTACAAACGAGGCACATAAACTACGGCATGTTGATGATGCTTTATACTCTTTGCCGCTACGTCTTCAACAAACACTTCATAGGTCTTGAATATTACAATTAAATAAAATCCTATGAATAAATGTTTTTGTCCGGAATTGAGCCAAAACTATAAGAGGACTCAATTGGAAATTTGTGTCCTTACAAATCTCCCCCTTTGGCTATTCCGGGACAAAAACCAAACAAAAATCCTAAAGGGCCGTCAAGCTCTACTAGACTCAAAACATAACCCGCCCAATCTTGACTCAACCCAAGGATTAAACTATTTGCCATAGAAAGATGCCGCTATAGAATAATTCCTGCACACTTAAGCAAACTCATCAAATGCATAGGGAATATCAAAATATTAAATGCAATTTTTAATTAATTACTCCCCCTAAATTAATTCTCCCTTTAAACACATGACCTACTTAGAAAGACGTCTCCCCCTAAGATAAATCTCCCCCAAACGAAGATACGATAATAATAGGATTAGATACCATTTCTCCCCCTATCATCATTCTCCCCCTTTTTGTTCGGGAATAGGCAAAGGATAAAGAACTAAGAAACAGCAAGTGAAAGCTTAAAGTGATAAGACATGAGAGCATATGGGCAATTAAAAACAAGGCAAAGACAAACAAATATCATATATATATATACTAGAAATATATCAATGAACCACTTGCATATATATATAGATATAAACACACACATGACACAAAATACAATAAGTTTGCACACTCGTATGGCAAAAATGTGTCATATGGAAATGGAAGTGTAGGGGTGTGAACAAGCAACAATTAAATTTAGACCCAAACACTTAAGAAACGTTCACGGAGTTCTCATTTGATTGCAAACTTCATCACAGTTAAATATAACCTCATGTGACAATATAAAGATTGAACTCAATGAACAAACATACACAATGCATACAAGCCTAGCATGATGATGATTCTACAAACCAAATAGAGTCATGACATTAAAGACAACTAGGATAAACGGACATTGTGCAAACCGTTGATATACCATCCAATTCTCCCTCAATTTCATCTAAAATTATTTCTTTCTAGATACTCATTTGGCGCTAATTCTTCCTAAAATAATTTCTCCTTCTCAATTCGATTTCATTAAGGGAATATCTATCTTGGAAAATGTCCTTTTAGCTCAAGAAATAATGTCATCTTTTAATAATAAAGTGCGGGGTTCCAACATTATTCTTAAACTTGATATGTCGAAAGCCTATGATAGAATGTTGTGGTTATTTATTTAAAAAATTTGTATGACTTTTGAGTTTTCGAAGATAATATTTGACTTAATTTGGATGATCATTTCGAATCATTGGTATACTATTGGTGTTAATGGGAAAAGTTATGGGTTTTTCAAATCTATAAGGGGAGTTAGACAAGGAGATCCTCTTTCTCCCGCGCTCATTGTTAACGTTGCAGAGGTTCTCAATAGAGGGATTCAAAAATGCTGGAAGATGGGATGATGTCCCACTATGCTTTAACAAGGGGTTACCCGATTATTTCTTGTCTATGTTTTGTAGATGATACCCTTATGTTTACTAATGGTGAACGAAAATCCCTTAAACAATTGACGGAGTTCTTGAAATTTTATGAGGAAGCTTCAGGCTAAGTGGTGAACTTCAATAAAAGTTACTTTTTTCTTCCAGAAAAAGTATCTCAGAGAGTGAGTAGATCCATTGAATCTAATACGAGTTTCAAGCAGAAAAAATTCCCTATCATTTATCTTGGTATCCCTCTCTTTACAAGTAGAAAAAAGAAATCATACTTTGCTCCTTACATTGATAGACTTGTGGAGAAACTAAAATTTTGGAATCATCAAAACATTTCACAAGTATGTAGATTAACTCTCATCAAATCGATGGCGGAAGCTATGCATCTTCACCTCTTAGCTGCTATTAATCCCCCGGGTATAGCTCTCCATCACATTAATAAACTTTTGGCTAGATTTCTATGGGGAAAACAAGAAGAAAAAAGCAAATTCCAATGAGTGGAGTGGCCTGATATTTGTGAACTAAAGAATAAGGTGGATTAAACTTAAGGTGTATGTTTGACTTATCTCTTGCATATACTCACAACGTATGGTGAAAATGTTTTAACGGCAACTCTTTATGGTCACGGTTTATGCATAGCAAGTATAAAAAAATTGGAGCCAAATAATTTCAAAGAAACCATTACTGTCTCATCTCATATTTTGAAAAGGATGCATTGTGTTTGGGAAGACTTTTCAGAAAATGTAGATATTCACTCAAGAAAGTGGGCTTTGACAAGAGGGTAATTTCACTATCAAATTCGCTTGGCACTTGGCGAGGGATAAAGGTTGTGTACAATGCTCTTTTTCTCTGATATGGGATAAGAGAATTTGCCCTAAAATTTATGTTTTCATATGGCATTTACTTCATAAAGGGATAGTGATTGATGAGTATATCAAAAACATCCACATTCCTTTGCCCTCAAAATGTAGATGTTGTGTTGTTAATAGGGAAGAAGATAGAGATCATTTATTTTGGAATGGTAATATTGTACAATCTGTTTGCCACAAATTCTCAAATATACTTGGATTACATTTGGCTTCTTCCAATTTTAATGGAAACTTGATGACTTGGTGGATTAATTCAAAGGTAGGAAAGATGAGAAATATTTTATGTCGTATTATTCCAGCCTTTATATGTTGGTATTTGTGGTGTGCAAGGAACAAATACAACTTCGAGGGCCTACCTATGAAGGAATCGTTGATTATTGACCTTACTTGTGGGGAGATCAAGATGTCTTTTCATATATTTCCTCTTAATGGAATTAAAACTACCTTTTGTAGTGATATTTTAGAGACAATGTATAACATAGGTGATTTTATTTCCCATACTTGATGTACGCCACCGACGGGGGGCTTTTTCCCATTGTTGTCTTTATGCTATTTGGAAGATATGATTCCTATTTTTAAAAAAATAGACAATGTAACCACTAGTACAATGATGATCCAGCCAAATCACCATCCGTATATGTTTTGATATTAAGGGAAGCTTTGATGAGCTGGAGACCATGGGTTATAGTGTATTCTTTGAACGGCAGTGAGATGTGGATCTCTAGTTGAATGCATATACTAGAAGACTTGATAATCAGTAAAAGAAATGTATGGTCTTGTCCAAGTGAGGTACTCAAGAGCACCCACAATGGATATGTATCCATGGGATCGAAGAAGAGAACCTATGAAGGGATCACGATTTCTAAAACTAGAGAATCGTGATGAGTATAGTTTATCACATTACTTTTGTTGGAGATAAATAATGTACTTAGTTTGAGAGAGAGAAATGTCGGATTGATGTTTATGAACCTCAGGACCCAAGAAGTAGTACAAATGACCAAGGTCTTTCATGGTAACGGTTTTACTAAGTCGGATTATAATGGATTTGCAAAAAAGTTGTGAAGTACATGTGATGATAATATCATCAACATAAACTGCATCATAAGTAATACAATCACCTGATTTACTGTAAAGAGTGAAGAATCAGTTTGAGCTATAACAAAGTTGATGGAAATTAGAGCTTGAACAAGTTCCTCATACCAAGCTCTAGAAGAATGTTTAAGACCATAAAGGGATTTGTTAAGTTTACAAACAAAAATAGGTTTGGAATGGTCAAGGAAGCAAGTTAGTTGAGTCTTGTAAACATTTTCATTAAGATGGCCATGTAGAAAGGCATTTGAAAAATGTAATGGAAAAATTTCCCAATTGTATTGGATGGTTAAAGAGAGAATAAGTTTGATAATTATTGGTTTAGCAACTAGACTAAAGGTTTCTATATAATCAACACCAGGTTGTTGTTGGAAACCTTTAGTAATGAGTATGGCCTTATACATTTTGATAGAACCATCAACGTGTTGTTTAATTCGAAAGACCAACAAGGTTTTAAGATAGATTAGGGGGAAAAGGGTACAGGTTTGAGTCTTTTTAAATCATCAAATTTAGTTTCCATGGATTCTATCCACTTAGAGTCTTCCATTGTTAGTGTATAGAAAGCGGGGATGATAATGGTAAGAGGATATTGGACTGATGAATGTAATGGGTAAGGGGTGTTTGGTTGCTATAAAATATTTGGGTTTAAAATTACCATTATTTTACGTAGTTTGCCAAGATTGAGTATTGATAGGTTGTGATATCAAAGGGGTAAATGGAACACTAGTTGGGGTTAATGTGGCAGGTATGGTAGAAACACTAGTGGGAGTGGATTGTGCAGGAGATAAAGAAGATTAGATATACGAGGTGAGAAGAGGCATTGAAGTTGGTGGTCGGAATAGAAGTAGGCTAAAGAGACGATGAGAGTACATCGGCTTGTGTAGGAGGTGTAGAAGTTGTGGCAGGTATAGAAATAATCAAGAAGAACGTATGAAAGATGGGGGATGGGTGATGTGGGCATAGAGGATGGAGAAATATTAGAGTAAGTATTTTCAGTTCATTGAAAGTGACATGCCTAGAGATGTAAACTCAGGTAGAGGAAGTATCAATACACTGGTAACCTTGATGGTTAAGGGTATAACCAATGAAAACACAGGGTGTACTTATAGGTTCGAGTTTGGACTTAGTGTAGGGATTATCAAGGGAAAACATAGACAAACATCAGCTCTTAGTAAAGAGTAGTTAGGGTTGAATAATATAGGTTTTTTGAAGTTTAAGAGATGTACATGGATGCTTATAGATAAGATATACATCGGTGTTATAATGCTTCAACCCAATAGACATCGGGAATAAAGGATTGTGCAAAGAGTGTACGACTAGAATCAATAATATGTCTATTTCCTCTTAACTGAGCCAATTTTCTCACGTTTAGAAGGACAGGAAAACCGAAGTGTAATTACATGAAGAAGGATTTTCAACAGGGTCACGAGGGGATTCACCCCAGAGAATATTTTCACGTTCATTGAAAGTGACATTCCTAGAAATGTAAACTCGGGCAGAGGAAGTATCAATACATCGATAACCTTGAAGATAAAGGGTATAACCAATGAAAAAACAATGTGCACTTATAGGTTCAAGTTTGGACTTAGTGTAGGGATTGATCTAGGGATAACATAGAAAACCATCGACTCCTAGTACAGATTAGTTAAGGTTGATTGATATAGTTTTTCCAAAGGTTAAGAGATGTAGATGGAAAGTATATTTTATAATGCTTCAACCCAATAAATATCAGGAACAAAGGACAGTGCAAAGAGTGTACGAGTAGTGTCAATAATATGTTTATTTCCTCTTAACCACACTAATTTTCTCATGTCTATAAGGACAGCAAAACCGAAGTGCAATTCCATGAAGAAGGAGAAAATTTGTAATTCTGGATTTAAAAGCAACAAAAACAACAAAGAAATCAAATTTCTTGAAGAGTGGGTATATCCAAAAGCATCTACTCATATCATCAATAATTGCTACAAGATATTTAAAGCCACTAAATGAGATTATATAAGAATGACTCCAAAGGTCAATGTGAAATAATTGGAGAGGTAAAACAGATTTACAGGTCACATAACCAAAAGGTAATTTTATCTGTTTTCCTATATATAACGCATTAAATAAAGGTAATATAGTACCAGAATTATCAGTAGTGTGCACGGTTACGGAAGATGGATGGACAAACCTCCTATACTAGGTAGTGAGAGAGGAATCGGATGAAGCAAAAACAATGATGGTAGGAGGATTATTTGGGGAAATCTGAACGGGATAGAGTTCATATATACTTAATGCATGAAAAAGAATCTTCCCCAATGCCTGGTCCTACTCAATTACACTAATAGAAGTGAACAATATAGAACAATAGTTATCTGGACAATTAGTCAATAGATAAGAGGCTTTGAGAGATGGCAAGAACATAGGAGATATTATTGAGTGAAAATATGTGATTAGCAGTTGAATAAGTGGGAGAACCAGTGTTAAGTATACATAAGCCATCACCATTACTAACATAAATTGTATCATATACTTCATATGTGTTGTGAAGGGATAAATTTGTTAAATATTTTGTAATGTGATTAGTATCTCATGTGTTTGCAAATCAATAATTAGGAGGGGGGGATTAAGACACCATTGTAGCGCCAGCAAGCATGGCATAAAGAGATCTGGAAGTGTAATTACTAGTTACATAAGGATAAAGTTGATCGGAATGTGTGGAGTTTAGCCAAATCATAAGTGTTTGGTCTCGATTCATCCATTCAGTCAATGATGAAGTTTCACTGTCTGTAGGCTTGCCATTAGCATCAACAGTAATTTGATTTGGACATTCAGGAGATCCATTAATAAGATTTTAGGCATTATAGGGACAAAGAATGGGGAAAGAGATATTTTCGAATGATATAGGTTTCAATTATCAATATGATCGGAACAAGATTAACCCTTTGATGTTTTGAGTTGCCATAGTTAATTCAAATTGAGAAATGAAACTTTTGATTGAAAATTTCCAAGTAATCAAAGTAAAAACTGATGCTAATAGAGAAATTAAGGTATTTGGCATATGATACCATGATGGAGCCTTAAGTTCTAGAGTACTTTAAAACGAGAAAATTTGAGCATTCCACCAAAAATTTTAAATGATAACAGTAAATGAATTATGGTCCAAAATTGCGACCCTAACTATTTACCATGATCAAATAAGTGATCAGAGTTTAGGGTGACCTTATTAACGGGTTGGTCACAGTCAGGAGCCGTGACCAAAGGGGTCCTGATCAAAAACCGTAACTCCTCGTGACCCATTATGATGCCAAGCTTCCTGTTCTTTTCATCAAAATGGTGGTCACGATCCAAAATTATGACCAACCCATGACAATATATAGTGAACTTTGTCACGGTTTGGAATCCTGACCCCCAAAACCATTTCAAAATTGTCACGTTCCATGGTCACAGTTCAAAACTGTGACCATTGCTCGAGATTTCAATTGGTCACGCAAGGAATCACGATCGAGAACCGTTATCATGTTTAACTCATTAAGGGGTCACGATTTTAGACCATGACCCCATTTTAGATCAAATTAAATCAGAACTCTACATATCACCCTTGCCTAAAAATCAAAACTTTTCTCTCTCTTGGTGAAAACCAAACTCTCTCTCTCTCTGTTCCCTTTCATTTTTCGGCAACCTCTCTCTCTCCATACAAGGTACACTTATTTCATTTGTGTGTGACCAATTTTGTGTGTGTGTTTCATTACGGGGGGGTGTCACTAATAAATTTTTTTGTTAATGATTTGTGACAAATTATATATATTGGTTGTTGGTATGAAATTCAAGATATAAAATTATATATATTGGTTGTTGGTATTAAATTATATATATGAAATTCAAGGTATGAAATATTTTTTTAGCGACATCAGGCCTTCAAAGAAAAATACTTTAGCTTAGTCAAAGAATGCAATTTTTTAGCAATATTAGACCTTCATCTAATTTTTTAACATAATGAATATTTTTGAATTATATATTTTAATCCTTATAATCGGGATCCATTGTCATTGAAGATCATAGTTTTTAATATTTTCGTCCAAGTGACAATTCATTATGTTTATATGTACATAATTTTAATGTGTGTGTTTATATGTGTGTGTATGTGTTTAATTATTCTCACATGTTTTATATTGAAATATGGCCCTATTTATTGTTAAAAAATTTATATGAAAGCTTTGATGTAGAATTGTATATGAAATCTCACGTTCTATAATTATGTTCTTGGAAATCAGTGACGTAGACGATTTAGAAGGAGTACGGGATAAACTTGTGTTGAATTATTGGGTTGATGGTGATTGTGTCTTGTGTTGAATGATCATGGTTTGATATAGATGATGAATATTTAAAACGCTCACTCTATTAATTACTCATAATAAACCTTTAATTAATTATTTATCTTAACTATTACCCTATCTTAACGACTAAAAGTTTAGAATATATATCATTTAATTAACTTGTTGTGGTTGCGTTCACCCATTCCTTAAATAATTGTTGTTTGGGTGAACAAAAATTGGGGGATGGGTTTGCACAAATGGTAGACAGATAGTAATTTTAGATTTAATTAAATTAAGATGAACTTAAATTGGACTTATTGCGTCTAATTGATCGGATGGAAAAGCATAATTTGTTTAGGATTAATTAGAGTCATTACCTCTACAACTCATATTCAAACTCTTCTATATATTTTCTCAGAAAATATGAGTCGCGGTAGTAATTGCTGGAAATAAGACTATGAGAATGTATAATTTAAGTGCACTAAAACATCTTTCATTGGTGCGCGCCATATAAATGGAATTTCTATTTACAAGTATGGTAATAGGAAAATTGAACAATTTAATTACTTACAAATTGTGCAGTTGATCTCTAACATGAGTACCTATACGATCGTATTCCATTTTCCTTGCCAAAATGCTGGGATGAGGCACTAGAGAATATATTTCGCATGTATAATCCCGACAGGGCATTGACATTTGTGACACTGTTAGAAAAGGCTGAAAAAAATATTCATATAATTCCATAAAGGGAGCATTCACATAGATTGCGAAGTCTCACAACACATCCATATTAAAAATGAGCTTACAAATAAGTTGAAGAAGAAAAGATTTTGAGTTCATGTCACGGACCTTTATACACCAATCATAAACACGCTTCAGTCTAGTTGGCCTCATGCCAAATTGCATTGATTTTTTAAAAGTAATGCTGATTGGTTGGAAATCAGACACATCGAGCATATTTTAAAAGTTGTCGAAAAGGTATATGCATATATAGTCGTAAACCGTACGTTCTTATATATGTCACTAATTTTTTTTTAATTGTAGGAAATGTCAAAGAGAAGTGATAATAATCAACAAAATAGTATAACACAGTTAACTGAGTGCTCTCTCACACCCTAAGCTCAATTCTCATCTCCTCCAGGATATCAAAACTCTACTCCGCCGAAGATTCATTATACTCCATTTATGAGTCATCAAACTCAAGAAACCGCTAATAATATGACACCCCCAACTGATGGGGCCGAGGGATCCTAAGCCAACCCTAAGAAAAGCATTGGGTTCCCAGTTGGAAGGGATTACCCAACCAGTGATAAACACGACATTCATATTTTTAAAAGTCATTGTCTATCTCTCAAAAAGATGATTGTGGGCTTCGGGGGAGCAGAAAACTAAAAGAAGTTCTATCATGTCGTAAAGGAGATGTTTGAGAGAAACTTAATAAGACCTTTTCATTCCCAGTCAATTCGAAGCTAGAGGTTCGTTCCAAAGTAGTTGATGCTTTGAAAACCTATCGAAGGAACCTTTGAAAGAATTTTTTTCTCGAAAGAGGCAATGAGTTCTAATATTTTAAGGCTGAAAGATAAAGTTTCTCGAAATATTGAAATGCCCACTGACCAATGGAACGATTTCTTCGAGAATAAGGCCTGGGAGGGAAAACTAAATGAGAGGGTAAGAAATAAACTAAACAAATCAAAAAAGGTTAATGTACACAAACTCGAGGCAAAACTCATAGTTTTTGTATCCAACCTATTTATATAGATGACTTAAATTTTGAAGACTACTTAATGGCTTTCCCACAATACAAAGAGTGGATGGGAGAGAGTCACGGAGTATCTGATAATCCTGTAAAGGGCATTCGGGAATTTATTAAATATGTAAATAAATTCTTAATAGTGATAAAATTTTGTATCCGTACAACCGTTGTATAAACGAAAAATCTACGTCTTTGGATGACGTTGAATTACACTTTCTAATGTGGGGTATGATGCAAGACTATAAGATATGGAAATTTCATAGAGAAAATAACGTACCATATGTTTCGAAAGAATTATCAGTGCATGACCGCATGACGGAACCCCACCGGGTGGAAGTGGTGAACGATTCGCCATCACATCATCCTTTGACCGACCTAATTGATGATGTTTACAGAGCCCACTATGAAAAAAACACCAGCCTATGGATACGGATAATGTGCATTATGACCAAGTCAATGAACAAGTTGATGCTGAATTACACAAAGATCGAGAATACTTACAGTTAAAAGATGATGCGGCTAGACCATTGTATAGAAGTTGCAAAGAAGATCACTCGGTATTGTACACAATGATTGGTTTTCATAATTCAAAGTGTCAATTTGGTTTATCGGACAACAGCATAACCGAAATTCTTAAATGGGTTAAAGACATTCTCCCCAAAAAGAACATGTTACCAAACAATTATCCTAGAATGAAGAAGATCTTGAAGGGTTTGGACTTGAAGTACACTATTTATACATGCATGTATGATTGTATATTATACCGGAACTATCATGAAGAAAAGAAAAAGTGTCTTGTATGTAGTGAGCCTAGATATGTGCCTTGTAAGAATCAAAAAGTTAAGACTGTAAAATATCACAAGTGCTTGCAAGTTCCACAAAAGGTTTTAAAATATTTTCCCCTCGAGCCACGGTTAAAATGGTTTTTCATTGTATCATGGATAACAGAGGCCATGACATGGCATGCTCGATGCGAGATGGGTGGGAATCTCATGCGTCATTCGAAAATTTTCAAATACGTGACACCATGAATTTTCAAAAAAAAGGCCCAATGACCGTTTTGCATTATCAACCGTTGGGTTTGACCATTTCAGTAATTTAAATACTAATCAAAGTTATTGGTTGGTTCTCATGACACCTTTAAGTCTCCCTCTGATATTGTGAATAAGAAATGAGTTAGCATTATTATCTTTAATGATACGCTGGCCGAAGGCTCCGGGTGATGATATTAATATATTCTTAGCCCCGTTGATCGAAAAATTTAAAGAGTTATGGGATAAAGGCGTGATGGCGTTTGACTCTCATAAAGGTGAAAGGTTCACACTTAAAGCAATGGTGATGTGGGAGATCCACAACCTTCCAGCTTATGGGACTTTGTACGATTGCAATGTTGATGGTTATTATGGATGTCTCGTATATAAGGAGAAAACTAAATCCACTCGACTAACTCATTTTGGTAAGATGAGTTATACGGATCATCGTAGATTTCTACCGACCAGTTAACCTTTTAGGAACGATAAGTCTAACTTCTTACCTATCGGACACAAGCATATAACGTAACCTTCTTGGCTTTCTAGTCAGTAGATTGAGGAGAAGGCAAAGGATACAGCTGTGGGGAATACATATGTAGGAAAACATTCTCAGTTTGTAAACCTGAAGGATAAATCTAGAGGGATCCTACTGACCCTAGTAAAACGAAGGCATGATCCAAACGATCAATATTTTTTTACTTACCATATTTGAAAGATCATCATGTAAGGCATGTAATTTATGTGATGTACACGAAGAAGAATGTTGTGAAACATTTAATAGGAATATTCTACGTAGATCTAATTTTAAAGATGGAGATCGAGTGCACCGCAGTCTACGGGATATGAAAATAAAGAAGAAATTATGGTTAAAAAATAATCTAATTACAGGAAGAATTTATATCCCCCCGTCTTCTTTCACCTTGAATACTAGTGAGAAAAAGATCCTCTTAGACATGTTTAACTTGAAGACTCCAATTGGTTATTTCAGTAATTTACGCAAGGTGGTAAGCTATCAAACAAATGACCTAAAAAATTTCAAGTTTAACGACTGGCACATCATTATTCAGTTAATCCCTCTGTAATTTATGCATTTCTTCTCTAAACAAAAAGATCTCCATCGGAAAATTATGCAAATTAGTTTGTGCTTTACCAGACTTTGTACAAAAGTGGTAAACAGAAAGCGCATTATAGCTACAAAATTAACTTTAGTCAAGGCAGTTTGTGTATTAGAGAAATATTTTCCTTCGTCATTATTTGATATCAGCATCCACCTACTTGTGCATTTATGCAATGAGGCTTTATTGTGTGGTCTCGTTAGGTATTGCTAGATATTTCCTTTCGAGTGCTTAGTGAAAACCTTCAAAGATTACCTAAAGAATACATGGTGTACTGAAGAGTCAATTGTTGAAGAATACATAATTGTGGAATCATCGTTGTACACTAGGTAACATATGCCTAAACAAGAGCTGAGGAGGTTCAATCCTCGTGAAGAACGAGTGATCGATGAACCTGACGAGTTTGAGGATGAATTGTCTTTTAAGAACCATGAAGAGGTTTTTCTTAGACTGACTAATCAATAATACGAGCAAGCAGCCCGTTATGTCTTCAAATCGCAAGATGAAGTTAAAAATTGGAGAGCGTAAGTAGCTACATAATTAACTGGATTATTTTTGTTTGATTTTATGCATTCTATATATTACGATCTAAACTCTACAATTTACCTTTAGGAGGTACGAGAATGAAATTTCCCAAAATCAAAAGCGAAGTTACATGACAAATGATTTTAGGGCATGGATATCAAAAGAGGTAATTTCCACCTCTTATGTGTGAGGTTATTTAATCATGTGTGGTAAAAACATGTCCTAATATAAATTTATTAATAGATCCAGCTTCTAATAAATCAAGTCTTGCACACCTAGCAAAATATCCCAAATTTCATACGGAAAAACTAAAGAAATTCTACACCAACGGTTTGATTTCGTTGCATATACATATGAGGAAAAGTTTTTTACGCAAGACATCGAAATTTCAATTTCTGATTTGACCGCCTGTGTTGTTAGAAAAAGCAATAAAAATCCAAAATATACGATGCTAACATATTATGGGATTGTGCAACAAATCCTGGAACTCGATTTTTAATTTTCATAGAAATCATATTCCATTGTGACTAGGTGAAGGTAGAGAACATTACGAATGCTTGTAAAGTTTGACTGACTCCAAACATATCATGGTAGATTTATCAAAGATAAAGAGTAAAGATCGTATAGTCGACGAGCCTTTTATTTATGCCTTTCAAAACATAAAGAAGGTATTCTACTCGAAGTGCATAAACGATGGCAATTGGTCTATTGTTATGCATGCACTGCTGAAGTAGACGCATTAAAGGCTCCTAAATATTTCCAGTCTACTCTTGATAATAACCCTAATTTAAAGGATCGTTTAGTTGATCTAGAGGAAGATTGAGTATCAAAACATTATCTACCCTTGGCAATCCTATTATTATATTGGCCCTTGAATATCCGATTTGTATTCGAATTGTATTTTATTATGATATTGACTCTATATTGGCACTTCATTTTGATTTATCAATGTTTATTTTGATTTACGAATGTTTAGGGGCACAGACAGGTTGCACGGGATGCTCGGTTTGATTTATGAATGTATTTATCTTTAGTCATATTTTCTCATAAGAGGTTCAGTTAGTTGCCCATGTTAACGGGGGTGAGTTTATCTCTAAGGTTCTCGGACTCTAACTTGCACCTTTTCAAATCAACTTCCATCTCGATATTTTCAAGCAATATTTCCCCGTGTTTTTTTTCCATGGCGTCGTATTTGGTTTTCATGATTGATTCTCGATTCATCGAATGTTTTTGACATTGTCGAACTCGGACATGCGAAAGGTTGATAGGATAACCACCTCTATGAGAACTATCCTAGAGCCCATTTCTTCGGTTCGATCAGAGACTTAACTCTATAATTAAAATAAAATAGTGTATGTAACAATAAAGACCTAAGTCTTAAGAAACCCTAATTTGGGCTTATAGGATATGGCTCTTGAGGACAAGGACTTGGGATGAGACTTGGTGTAGTTTGAGGACATCATACTTTCTTAAGACTTTTGAGTTGAGATCTCTATTGACTCTGACGACTTTTTATTCCATAAAACACATGACGAGGGTTGATGACATGGACACATCAGATTATAACTTCAAGAGAAGGAAATTGTACATTTTAGAAGGTCAAGGTCGGTGACAATTTAGTTAAAGTGGACATATTTTTGGAAACCTAAGTTCCACCCTAAAACGATAAATGAAAGTTGTTGGCACAAATTTCAAAGTTGTTTGCAATTGAAAGATAGCTTTAAAGAGAAATTGTGAGTTTGAAAGAGGGAGTTGATGTTGTTACTAAAATGTGGCTAGAGGAGTATCAAAGGTGAAAATGTAGTGATGCTCAGAATGAGACGTGGGACTGAGTCCATGTGGCAAGGTATTTCCTCCTCCTCTTCAATTCTATATCCAAACCATAATTTTCATTTTCTTGTTCAAATGAAATGAAAACTAGTTTAAAATGTTAGTCAAGGCCTAATTTTTACATGCTTGCTATATATCTTGATATGAGGTTGTTTTGGGTTAATGTCAATTTACGTTATTGAAGTATTCTTCATGCTATTAAGATTTTGGGGTTGGGGTTTGGGGTTTAGATATTTAAAACTAAATATATGACTTACACTACACCAAAATGGCCAAATTGTCACCTTTTAGCCGGCCACCCTTGTCAAGGTCATTGACCGTGACAAAAAACACGCGTTTTTTGTCACGGTCATTGACCTTGACACGACCGTGACAATGTTAACAGCAAAAACCCTTTCCCCCTTCTTTTTACCCTCCCGCGCCGCTCCCTCCCTCTCTCTCTCTCTCTCTCTCTCTCTCTCTCTCTCTCTCTCTCTCTCTCTCTCTCTCTCTCATTTATATATATATATGTTTGTGTGTATATATATGTGTGTATGTGTGTATATATTTGCGTGTGTGTGCATGTGTGGGGGGTGGGGCAGGGTGGGGTAGGGGGTGGGGCAGGGTGGGGCAGGGTGAGGGTAGGGGGAAGGGGTAGGGGTTAAAAATGTAAATAAATAAGTAATTTTCTATAAATTTCCAAAAATAATATCCAAAAATGTAAATGTAAATAATATCCAAAAATGTAAATTTGTAGTAATTGTCATCCGAAGTTGCTAAAAGCATCCGAAGTTTAAAAAGCATGAAAAATAAAATATTTTTTAAGATTTGTGGTGAATAATTAAAGTTAAAAAAAAGTATTACTTTAGTCATTAAATTACTTTTTGAATTCGGGCGATGCGCGTAAATTTGTAGTAATTGTCTTGTAATAAAGATCAATTAGTCTATGTTGTTGAAAATTTTGATCAAATTGGTGAGCCCTTCATATTTTAAAAATGTTGTTTTTATTCCTATAGAACAGCTTAGATAGTGTGTGTGTGTGTGTGTGTGTATGTGGTCAATACATGAATTTATTTTTGTATTTGAATTAACCCATGAATTTATTTTTGTATTTGAATTAACCCATGAATTTATTTTTGTATTTGAATTAACCCATGAATTTATTTTTGTATTTGAATTAACCCATTATATAAAACATACTTGAAATTAAATAGAGTGCGCATAGATACTAGCATTTTAGTTCTTATGCGTACGCATTCAATAGCCCTTAGACTCGTTCGAGAGTCATTACCCCTGTAATGAGATCTCTCGAATTGTCCCGTTTGGACAGTTTGAGATTGTATAATTTCTGTATAATATTCTTATTGGCTTAAAGTTGTTACTTTTGGAGGAAGTTCTGCAGTCGTATCTTAATGTTCTCTGGGTACATACTAGATTGACAAGTGTGACTGTTATTTCAATTGACCAATTGAAATAACACTCACACCTGCCAATCTACGTCGTGTACTTGGAGAACTAAGGGGATATGCTGTCGAATTTTTTTCAAATCGTAACAATGTGCATGAGTTGTTAAGTATATTACAGAAAAATACATTCTTGAATGGGATAGGACCACTTACCCTTTAATAGGATAATTAAATGATGGGATAATTAAATAAAACATACTATAAATCTAAGTTTTGTTTACCTTTAATAGGTGTTTAGTTGTGGTAGATGTGATGGGATATCTGAAATACAAAGAGTGGATGGGTGAGACTAATAGAATGGGGGATGTGTTTCGCAGAGGTGCTAACGAATTTGTGAAATATGCAAAGAGATGTCGTAATGATGAAGAGTTTCCATGTACGTGCGCTAGGTGTAAGAATGGTAAGGTGTTTGAGTGGAAAACAGTTGAACTACATTTGTTAAGATCGTGTATGCAAGATAGTTATCGATTTTGGAGTTTTCACGGTGAATTGAAAGTTCCTTTTGTCCCCGACCAACCTTCACAACAACCTTAAACAAGTAGAATAGATGTAGAAGGGGATGACGTATATCATAATATGTTAGAGGATTTAGTAGATGATGCGTACGGAGTTTATGAAGCTGAGGAGAATGAGGTTACTGATGATGTAGAAGATTAAAGTGCTCGTGAAGATAACACGATAAAACTTGACGATGACTACCAAAGTTTAAAATGTAAGGCGACCCAACCGTTATACTCTGGTTGTGAGAAAGATCAAACAACTTTACATGCCATGGTTGGTTTGCACAGTTTGAAGACGCAGTACGGTTTGTCTGGCAATAGCGTGACGGGAATTCTGAAATGGGTGAAGGGCTTATTACCCAAGGTGAATACACTTCCAAATAGCTATCCTGTTATGAAGAACAGTTTGAAAGGTTTGGGAATGAAGTATAAATTGATTCATGCTTGTGTATATTACTGCATACTATACCGAAAGGAGTATGAAAATCTCGATCGTTGTCCGATATGCGATGAACCTAGATATGTCCAATCTACTAGTAAGGAAGGCACAAGCTCAAAAGTGCCTCAAAAAGTATTGAAATATTTTCCCGTTGGGCCTAGATTAAAGCGATTTTTAACAGTACCATGGATTGCAGAGGCAATGACTTGGCATGCTAGGGCAGAAGTAGGGGGTAATATCATGCGTCATCCTATTGATTCTACTGCCTGGCGGAGGATGAATTTTGAGTATCCCGATTTTGCTCGAGAACAACGCAACATTCGTTTAGCTATATCAACAGATGGTTTCAATCCATTTGGAAATATAAGCACCAATCATAGTGTATGGCCAGTGATCCTAGCCCCACTCAACCTCCCTCCTTCACAGTGTATGAGACCTGAATTTTCGATGATGGCTTTATTGATACCTGGGCCAAAGGCACCAAGTGAAGACATTGATATCTACCTGGCTCCTTTGGTAGAAGAATTAAATGAGTTGTGGGAAGAGGGTGTGCAATCATTTGACTCTTTTAGAAAAGAAGAGTTTACGTTGAAAGCTATGTTAATGTGAGCAATTCATGATTTTCCAGCTTATGCGACATTATTCGGATGTGTAGTACATGGTTATTTGGGGTGTATTATTTGTGGAGAGGAGACTGAATCTCTTCATCTATCCTCTAGCTTAAAAAATGTATACCATTGCCACAGGAGGTTTTTACCCCCAGCTCATAGTTTCAGATTTGAGAAAGGTTCCAATTTTTTATTGGGCGGAGTTGAACATAGGCTAGCGCCGAGACAACTTTCGGGTTCAGAAATTGAAAGTAAATCTTCTGAATGTGGCCCAAATATGCCAGGTAAGAATCCCAAATTTAAGAATGTCAAGCATAAGAAGACCCCAACTGGGAATGAAATTGAGATAAGAAAGGCATGGTCTCGGAGGTCAATTTTATTTGACTTGCCTTATTGGAAGAAAAAACCGGTGTGCCATGTATTGGATGTGATGCATGCAGAGAAGAACTTTGCTGAACATAGTGTGGGTACTTGCCTTGGGGGGAGTCATTCGAAGGATGGAGAAAATGCACGAAAAGACCTTAAAACGTTAAAACTTAAACCACAACTATGGTTGAAAGAAGATAGTAGGGTAAGGACAATAATTCCCCCTGGTGTGTTTACTTTGACGAGTGAGGAAAGAAAGGTGCTTCTAGACAAAATATATAATTTGAAGGGCCCATCTACTTTTCCGTCCAACTTGCAAAGGATTGTGAATTATGTTACTCATGATTTACATAAGTGTAAGTCCCACGATTGGCATGTGATCATGCAATTGGTTCCTCTATTGTTTAAGCACTGTTTCTCCAAGCACAAGGATTTGCGTAGGGCTATTATGAAGATTAGTATTACCTTCTCCCTCTTGTGTGATAAGGTAGTGAATCGAGAACACATAGTGGCCGCAAAATTGGCTGTGAACGAAGCGATTTGTGTATTGGAGAAGTACTTTCCCCCAGCATTCTTTGACATAAGTGTTCACTTGTTGGTACACCTATGCGACGAGGCACTTCTTTGTGGTCCAGTTAGATATCGGCGGATGTATCCGTTTGAAATATTGATGAAAGTTTTTAAAGATTACGTCAAGAATACGCGATATATTGCAGGATCAATTGCAGAGGAATACATCACCGTGGAGTCATCAATATATACTCGGGAATATATGCCTGACTCGACCAGCATTGATGACACTGATGAATTCCTTGATGATGGTGGTAATGTGATGGGAAAACGAGTGAAATTAACGAGTTTGCAACATGAACAAGTAGCTCGTTATCTATTTGACACACATGAAGATGTCGAAGAATGGAAAAAGTAAGTTTCGAATATTATAATGTTTAACATTATTTTAGATTATTTTATACATGATTAATTTTGTAATATGCAGTAAATATGAAGCCTGTGAGAACAATAAAAGACGAAAAACAATGGTACAATCAGACAACGAATTTAGGTTATGGTTGACACAAGAGGTAATTATAATGAAAACAGTCGTTATATAACGTTACATTACACTAAAATTTTACCACTAACATAATTAATTAATCTATATTCTCAGCTCCTAAAGATGGGTGATGCGACATCAAGGCTTGCTCGTCTAGCCACTGGATCCTTGTTCGTGGCACAAGAGTACAAAAAGTATCGATTGAACGATTACATTTTCGGCGCTAAAGTGTACGAGGAAAGTACAAATGTACAGAACTCGGGAATTTCATACAAGGCTCTTACTTTCTTTCGAGCGAGCGCAAAAGATAAAAATCTCGTTAAAGCTGAAATGACTTACTATGGTGTAATCCAAAATATATTTGAATTGGATTATATAAGCTTCAAAGAGGTTGTATTTTAATGTGAATGGGTAAGAGTTGAGGATAAAAATGCTTGTAAAGTTGATCATGTCACCAATTTGATCATGGTTAACTTGTCCAAGTTGAAGAGCAATGACCACGTGAGCGATGAGCCGTTTGTTTGTGCATTTCAAAAGGTTAAGCAAATGTTTTACTCGGAGTATATCAACAACGAGCCGTGGTCAATTTTCTAACACGCGCCAAGGCGTCTAAATAGTAGTGTGGATGACTTGGCTGCTCCTACCGAATATCAATCCATTTTTTATGATAACCCGAATTTGAAACAATTTTTCAATTTGTAATAAATATTTCAATTTGTACCGAAACATCCATTTTTAATGCTTTTACTTGATCTGCACTTTATCATTTTCACTCTTGTGTAGTGTGCGTGTGTGGAGAGGAAATTAATACATAAATATTCCAACTACATCTAAGTTTTGTTTATACTAATCCATGAATATACGCTTCTTACCTTTAATAGGTGATTAGTACATAGTTATGTGGGGTGTCCTATTTGTGGAGAGGAGACTGAATCTCTTCTTCTATCTGAACACTAAGAAATGCCATAATCCTATGGAGCGATGCTCTGCAAATTCCTCCCAACCGTTATGTAGCCAAACATCACCAGTTGAAGTTATCAATTCCACTTTCCATACCCCACCACTTGGAACTTCTAGCAAAACATGGGAGACCATTGAAAGGTGGAATTGACAACTTCAACTATTGATTTTTGGCTACACAACGGTTGGAAGGAATTTGCAATGCATAACTCCATAGGATTATGGTAATTCTTAGTGTTTAGATATGAAGAGAATTATAATTGACACGATTTCCCGGGGTACATTAGTTGGAAGGAGGTGCCATATAAGCTCAAGTTAGCTGTTTGAGTGACACTACAGGTAATGTATTTATATTTATATGTCAATTTTGATTTCGATTTCAATTACGATTTATATTTATCTATATTTGAGGGGCGGATACTAATTTTACTTTATTTCAATTCAGGGGACAGAGAGTGGCCCTAAGGGTAGGCCACATATGCTCTATACTTATGTGGTTATTCGGCCGAGAAGGGAAGGATAAGGAGGTGTTCCCGAGCATCGCGGTACAAAATTTCTTTTCCATGCAAATAGTTTATAGATTTGAGATAAAATGATGGTGATGTTGTTTCTTTTTAAATAGTTTCTTATTTGAATATATATTTGCATTATCTTTAGTTTGTTCGGATATATGATGTTTGGAACAGGTACAACGTTGCTATAACAGGTACAAATATACTACTGGGCAGTGGCAGTGGCCATACTGCCTAGCAGATTTTTTTTAAATTCTGCCCAGAATTGTCACGATCATTGACCGTGATAATTTTTTTTAAAAGGGTCACGGCTTTGTCACGGTTTATAACCGTGACAAACGTGTCACGGTCATTGACCGCGACACGACCGTGACACAAAATGCGAGTTTTGTGTCAAGGTCAATGACCGTGACACGACCGTGATAAAAAAAACTGTCTCGCCTCGAAATGTCACGGTCATTGACCTTGACAAGTTGGATTTGTCAAGGTCAATGACCTTGAAAAATGGGCAGATTTGGTGTAGTGTTATTTGGGGAAAATTATCCATTCCACCTAAATGCCCATCTTGTTTAATGATAAGGATTTGTCACTCTTACTTTTTGGTTACGAAAGTGAGGGAAAATTATTTTGTTCCTCATCTTCTTTTTTGTGTATCGTCATACTCTTAAGGTGTCATGGTCATAACACTGTGGATTATCGAGCTGCAATAACTATGACTTCCTACTTGGTTCTTAACACAACAAAAAGAGAGTTGGCAGGTTACCTCAGATCGTTCCCTGCTTTGTCCTTAGAATTGGAGGTTGGGTTAACTTTGAGCTTATGTCCTATGTAGAACTCTTTCAGGGCTAAAGAGCTGACAGCGAGTTACAAAAGGCTTATCCTGGATATGGAAAGGAGATATTACCATGGTATGTGGCATGAATAGGCAAGGGCCCTGAAAAAAGTTTGTGGTAAGTGGAGCATTTGCCAGCGCCCTTAGAGGCCACGAAGGAGAATTTATGGTTGGATGTCTAAAGTTGGAAAGACTAGGAAAAAGGTTAAGGTCTCATTGAGAATCTACCTTTTGGGTCGATGGATGCGTCTAGATTTTGATTAATCAAGTTGTTAGATTTGGTTGTGGGGTGGGTCTTCACTCACTGCACCAAATCCTGCGAATGGTCACGCCAAGATGGTCACGACCCAAGTCCACGACCAACTGGTCACGGACTTGGGCAATGACCATCTCAATTTTTGGCGTGACCATATTCATTACCACACTGAGTCATGGATGCTCTGGAAGTGGTCACGGACCAAATCCCTGACCACTGTGGGTCACGGACTTCGGTCGTGATCATCTTGGCGCTAAATTCACGCCGAAATTCCCTCCAATCTTGGTCGCGGATAGGTCATGATAAGCATCCAAAACTGTACAATTTATACCCCAAATAGACGTAATTTAGTTGCTAATTCTCGACAATTGGGTCTTATGCGCTTAAATGTTTATTTTGTAGGTCTAATGTGCATTGCAGAGTTCAAACGCTTAAATCAAGATAATTGCGCGTTTTATGGAGCTAATACCCTTGTCCCGTATCCCAGCCTACCCGAAACTGAGCCTAAACCTACCCCAAACCCCGTGTGTGTCTAATTTGTCCCTTTTTAATATTTTTTAGATTTTTAGTTTGAGTCATTTTTATTTTTAGGATTTATTTTTGATTTATTTAGGATTTTTAGGTTTTATTCTCTATTTTTTTATTTTCTTTTTATAATTTTATTTTATTTTGATTTTTATTAGTTTGTAGTTTTATTAGGATTAGTTTTTAGGAGTTTATTTTTAGATTTTATATTTTTTTAGGACTTTAATTTTCATTTAGATTTTAAGTTTTTATTTCCTTTGTTTTTATATAAGCTTATGATTTTTTTTTAAGTTTTAATATTTTTTTTATTGTTTTTAGTTTTATTAAGTTTAGTTGAGTCTTTATTATTTTATTAGGGTCTAAATTAAACACACGCATAAACTCACACACACCCTACTCCCATACACTTTCCTACACCTAAACATATCCTATACCCACACCATAACCCATACACCCTCACACACACTATCACCCCCCATGTCATCTTCAACCTCCAACCAACAACTTTTTCTCTCTCATCATCCATCACCAAAACACCAACCTAATCACACCATATCCACCTTGACCTAACCCCACACCCGGCGACTCTCACCCCCCGAATTCGACCAAACACCTTCCCATACTTACCGAAGCCGCCCAACCTCCGGTCGGCGCACCCCCTCTCAACCCGAACCCCCTGTACCCACTCAGCTAGGCTTGTCAACGGGTCGGAGATGGGTGGTTTAGGGAGATCCAGATCCATGTAATCGGGTCTTCATCGGGTTCGAGTTCGGGTTCGGGTCTTTATCGGGTCTACAATATTGGATCCAGACCCGGATCCGTTCGGGTCTTGGGTTCGGGGCCGGGGCCGGGGCCGATCAAATATGTATATTTATTTTATATTTATTTTATTTTATCCCCCTTCTTTATTATTTAATCTTAAATTAAAATATTTTGTAATGTATTGTAGAATATTATTAGCATAAATAAAGCATATATTACTTATATTTATTATATACATAAATATATATTTTTATATATAATACTTACATGTTATATTAATAAGATATATATATATATATATATATATATATATATATATATATATATATATAAAAAAATTTATAGTATATATGTATATATATACAAAATAATAATGTACAATTCGGGTCGGGTCCGGGTCTTCGGGTCTTTGGGTGTCGGGTCCAAAAAAATATGCTCAGACCCTATTATAAGGATCGGGTTCGGGTCGGGTCCGGGTCCAGACCCGACCCATTGACAGGCCTACACTCAGCGTGACCCAAGTTAAACTCCTCCGGCCACGAGCTCTGGCGACGAAATCGCCAGCGCCGACCTGTCCCGACCTCTCTCCAGCGGCCGCTACCTACACGCCGGTACACCTCCACTCCGGCCAGCAACCATACCTCCATACCCATCAACCCATTTCAGCTACCAATATCACCACAAGACCCATTTCTCATTTTTTTACCCATTTCCTTTTCTCATGATTTTACCACCTGCGTAAACAAAGCCAATATCAAAAAACAAACAAAACCAAATAAAACAAATAGCCACATGTTTTATTCCCATTTTACCCTTTTTTCCTATTATACCCCCAACTAACCAACTTAACCCCAAAGCCCAAAAATACCCTCAAACATATCCTCACACCTCTCCCACATGCACTCTCCATTAAAATTCCTAATTAACCCTCACCCAAATACCTTACACACCCTCTTGTACCTTTGTCTACCCAATTTACTCCTTACTCCTTACTCCATGGCACCTACTATTTAAATAGAGTTGAAGACCATTTTGAAGGGGAGATGGAATAAAGAGGAAATAAACCCTTGAGTTAGGTTAGAAAGAAAGTTAGAAATAATATTTATTTATTTTTGTTTAGAAATTTATTTTATTTTATTTTTTTAGATTTAAATTGAGTGAAATAATTGTGTGAGATTCAAGTTGAGTGAACTTTTCATTTATATCTTTGTTGATCACTCACTTGGAGGGTTGTATGCTTCTCATTCAAGGATTGAAGTCTATTGAATTCAAGAGATTGGTTGGATTATTCTTCTCTCTACCCTTTTATATTAAATGCCTATTGAATATTTGTTTATTATGTTTGATACCATGTTAGGATAAATCCCCTTTCAAGGGGTGGGGTAAAACCCTTATTTGATGTTATTTTAGTTTAATTTGTTTGATTACTTGAAAATCCCCTTTGAATATTAATTTTGATCCCTCACCCTTAAATTTACGCCTCAAGAGAGGGTAAATGATTTTCGAGAGAAAATCGAAATTCTAGTTATAATACCCATTTTAGATTCGAACTAGAGATAAGTGGGGTATTATCACTTGAATTTCAACTCTAAATTTATTTTCCAAGATTTATATAAATTTTAATTGATCGATCCTAGCGGGTGATTAATTAAAAGGAGTGTAGATCTATTTTTCTAGAGTTATGGGGTGTTAAACTTAACTTTCTAAAAGATTAATATTATAATTACACTTGCAACGAGAGTTGGTTTGTAATTTTGATATTAATTTTGGAGGATTTAAATAATTAAATTAATTAATTAGAATAACTAAAATTTGTGGTGTAATCCCATTCCTTGATTGTTCTCACAATCATTTACCTCATTTATCTCTTATTTTTAGTTTAGACTTTATTATTCATTTTAGTAATTTTCTAGTTAGTTGTTTTTATCTCACATTTAATTTATTTTAGTTTAGTTTAAATCATCACCTCACCCATTTGTTTTAATATTTGAAAAAGCTAAAAAAAAGTAGAAAAAGTAAAAAGCCCAAAAAGAAAATAAAAAGTGAATTACAATTGTGTTCCCTTTACTTTATCCCCTTGGAAGTGGATTGATACCCTTACTTACCTCTACACTTGAGTTGTTACATTTTGTAGGTATTTTAAGGTTTTGACTAACTTGGCTTTCAACAACGACATGCGCAAAAGTCAAGTTATCAGGTCACAAACTTGGACCGTGACCATAGGCATGATGAAGCACGAAACATAAACAAATGGGGTCACGACTGGGGGTCATGACCATCCTTCATTCCAACTGTGGTTATGATGGAGAAATGGTCGCGCATGGTGGGTCACGGCTCTAGGCTGTGACTAGGTTCAATCCAGCAACTCCCTTACCTTCATTTATTGGTCACGCTTGGTGGGTCACGGCTCTAAGCCGTGACCAGGTTCAGAACTTAACAAAAACGTTGATCCTCATTTTTGTCAAACGAATTCACTGTCTAAAGGCTTGTGCGATTTCATTTCGGTTTCACAGTTTATATTTCGATTTCATTTTGATTCCTCGTTTCTATCTAAATCCTTAATTTCTGTGTGTGTGTATGTATAGATTTATGTTTGTATGTGTGTGTGTGTATATATATGTGTGTGTATGTATGTGTATCTTTGTGTGTATGATTTATGTTTATATGTGTGTGTATGCATAGATTTATGTGTTTATGTGTGTAATTATGAACAAATAAATTATTTTTTATATCAATAAACCCTAGATTGTATGTGTGTGTATGTATAGATTTGTGTCAAAAAAATATTAGGGTTTAGTAAACCCTAGATTATATGTGTGTGTGTGTGTGTATTTTTTTGACAAAATGTTATTCAAAACTCTAGACATTATATTTTTTTGACAAAATATAATTAAACTGATTTTTAATAAGTAAAAAAAATTACATCCACCTTGTTGTGGGTTATATGCATGTCATCATATTATATTGGGGGTTATATGCGTGTCATGATTTTTTTTGACAAAATATAATTAAATGAATTTTTTTTACATACGAATCGTAAACACGTGTGCACATTACTATAGTGACATATTATTGGTTTGGTTGTCGGATACTATGTTGGATTTATTGAATTAATAATAGGGGCACATTACTATAGTGAGATATTGTTGGACTAAATGTCTATTAAAAAATGTTTGAGGGACATTTTGGTATTTGATCCTTGATAATACACATATAATTTTAAACACTTTCATAATAAACCCTAACAAAACGTGTTCCAGTCAGCTCTTGATGACAACCCTAAATTGAGGGATCTTTTAGTTGATTTAGAGGAAGATTGAGTATCAAAATATTATTTTATCCTTGTCAATATTATTTGTATCCTATTATGATATTGACATTGTATTAGCACTTTACTTTGATGTATGAATGTTTAGTTACTTTTACGAATGTTTATCCTTGTCAATTTTATTTGTATCCTACCAGATACTCTTTACTTTAACTAAAGTAGTTATATAATTGTCAATTTTATTTGTAGGTGTTTTTGCAGATGTTAGTAAATTTGTTACGATCGTGTCGATAAGTGTATTATACAGGTTGATATCATACAGTTTTGTTCTCCTTTGCCTGTGTGTACTTTTCTTTACATATTATAGCAGCAGGTTGCTTATGTTTGTTCGAATTGCGGTGTCAAAATGGGAGAATAAATCTGTTACATGTGTACATCTATGACATATTATAGGCAACTAATAATTCTTCAGGGGTTTTATGAGGTACTTTCTTTAATTTTACATGTCAGTTCTTCATTACACATTGTTTACATATTGCAGATGTAACCAATTGTATACCAGTTCTTCATTACATACCAGATACTCTTTACTTTAACTAAAGTAGTTATATAATTGATATGCATTATCTATTAAATCTTTTAGACGATAGAAGGAGTACGGGATAATTATTGGGGTTTTTTTGTTTGGCTGTTGGATAATTATTAGTTGTTGGCTTGTTGTTGGATAATTATTGGATAGTATGTTAGAAGGAGTATGGGATAATTATAAGGAGTACGGGATAATTATTGGTTTGATTGTTGGATAATATGTTGAAAATATTTTAGACTCCCGATTTTAGAATACGACCCTAATTTGAAAATGTCTAGACTTAGGCTTAAAAATATGGCGTTAGAGGGGAGAAACCCAAAACATCCCCCAAACGGCCCCGTGAGAGGCACCGACACCTCGCACAAGACCAATGTAACTTGTAGGAACCGATCACGTGGTCACTGGTCTCCCAGTTTGATAATACGATGATAATTTGAAAATATTTAAACTCGTGCTTAAAAATATGGCGCTAAAGGGAGAAATCCCAAAACAACCACCAAACGGCCCCGTGAGAGGCACCGACACCTCGTACGGAACCAATGTAACTCGTAGGTACCGATCGCCTGGTCACCAGACTACTAATTTGAGAATACGACGATAATTTGAAAATATCTAGACTTAGACTTAAAAACATGATGCTAGAGAGGGAAACCCCAAAATAGCCCTCAAACGGCCCCGCAAGAGACACCGACACCTCGCACGGGACCAATGTAACTCATAGGAACCAACCTCATGGTAACGGGTCTCCCAATTTAAGAATATGACGATAGTTTGAAAATATCTAGACTTAGGCATAAAAATAAGGCGTTAGAGGGCGAAATCCAAAAATAGCCCCCAAACGGCCCCGTGAGAGGCACCGACACCTCGCAAGGGACTAATGTAACTCGTAGGGAATGATCGCGCAATCAAGGAACTCCCGGTTTGAGAATACAACTATAATTTTAAAATTTCTAGACTTAGGCTTAAAAACATGGCGTTAGAGGGGAGAAACTCGAAACATCCCCCAAACAGCCCCGTGAGAGGGGCCAACACCTCGCATGGGACCAATGTAACTCGTAGGGAGTGACCGTGCGATCGCGGGACTCCCGATTTGATAATACGGTGATATTTTGAAAATATCTAGATTCGTGCTTAAAAACATGGCGCTAGAGGGAGAAACCCCGAAATAACCACCAAACATCCCCGTGAGAGGCACCGACCCCTCGTACGGGACCAATGTAACTCGTAGGTACCGACCGCGTGGTCATCGGACTCCCGGTTTGAGAATACGATGATAATTTGAAAATATTTAGACTTAGGCTTAAAAACATGGTGCTAGAGCGGGAAACCCCGAAACAGTCCCCAAACGACCCCGTGAGAGGCAACGACACCTCGCACGGGACCAATGTAACTCAAAGGAATCGATCGTGTGGTCACAGGTCTCCCAGTTTGAGAATATGATAATAATTTGAAAATATATAGACTTAGGCTTAAAAATAAGGCGTTAGAGGGCAAAACCCAAAAATAGCCCCCAAACGGCCCCGTGAGAGGCACCGACACCTCGCACGGGATTAATGTAACTCATAGGAACTGATCATCACGGGACTCTCAGTTTGAGAATACGACTATAATTTAAAAATATCTAGACTTGGGCTTAAAAATATGGTGCTAGAGGGGGAAACCCATAAACAACCCCCAAACGGCCCCGTGAGAGGCGCCAACACATCGCATGGGACCAATGTAACTCGTAAGGACTGATCGCACGATCGCGGGACTCTCGGTTTGAGAATACGAAGATAATTTAAAAATATCTAGACTTAGGATTAAAAACACAATGTTAGAGGGCGACACCCAGAAACTGCCCCCAAACGGCCCCGTGAGAAGCACCAACACCTCACACGGGACCAATGTAACTCATAGGAACTGACCGCGGGATCACTAGACTCCCGATTTGATAGTAATATAATCATAATTCATATCAAATTACGAAAATTTTCATCTTTCTTGTTACTTTGAAGTAACTTTGATTTTGTCAAAATACAAAATCTACATCGGCTGCAGCAGCTATATATAGGAGCAGCAGCTTTATATAGCAGCAACTATCAGAGGCGAAGTTATGCCAGGACCAAGGGGGGTCATGGCCTCCCCCGATATTTCTCAAATCATTTCACCATACTTGTTTCAGTTTATGCTGGTATATAAGTAAAGCAATTCATGGTCGTCCCAAGTACACATTCTCAAACATAATCTCTTATCAATTACTCACCTACTTAGTCGACTAGCGGCTAGGCACATCTGCCTCTGTGTCTTATCATTTCTTTATTTATAGTACATATTTACTGGACTAAAGCGCACTAACATAGTAAACAACATACTGATGTGTTGCCTTTTATAATTTTTGGGAATTAAGAGCATTCATAACATGTTTAGTGGACAAGTGTTCCTTCAGATCTTTCACTTTTGATTAATTATAAATTTTTAACCAATTGCTTGATAGGATATTATCTTCAGGTATTCTAAAAATCTATCTTAACAATTTTTCTTTGAAAGATAATATTCAGATGGGTAACTTAGTAATATCACCTCATTTATATACATTTTATACAACATGAATATTAATTAGGTAAGACTAAAAAGGAAAACAAGACTATAAATTGACACCACCAGAGGATATAAATACTAGGAACTCTGTTTGCACCATAATTATTAAGTCTAAACGAACAAACCATTCGAACCAAAACTGGCCAATATTACACAAACTAGATCAACCTAATCTTGACCAAGTGACTGAATTAGTCTGATCCCCCCAAGTTGATATCCTGGATTTGCCCCTGGCAGCTATATATTTTTTTATATTTTTTATATTTCAACTTTATAATACAGATGATGGATAGGTAAACCTTTGGGGTTATTAAGTTTTTAGAGTGAATAGAGAAACCTTTTGGGTTGTTTATGTGTACTAAATAATTTGAACTCCTTCAAGTGGAACTGAGTTATACCTTGATCAGTTTGATCATAGGATAATTTTAAAAAGAAGGATGTGAGTTGTTTAAGGCTCCTAAAAATCTTTTATTGACTGTTTAAGCAGCAAATCTAACATACGAATCCGCAGAAATAACAAATAGGTACACTTAGAAACAAAACTATAAATCTACTTCCAGTGAAAATAAAAAAATCCAAATTTTCTAGACTTAGGCTTAAAATCATGGCGTTAGAGGGAGAAAATCCAAAATAACCCCTGAACTGCCCCGTGAGAGGCACCAACAACTCGCATGGGACCAATGTAACTCGTGGGAACTGACTGCGACTCCCGGTTTAAGAATATGATTATAATTTTAAAATATGAGGACTTAGGCTTAAAAACATGGCATTAGACGGTGAAAACTCGAAACAACCCCCGAACGGCCTCGTGAGAGGCACCAACACCTCGCACGGGACCAATGTAACTTGTAGGAACTGACCGCGCGATCATGGGACTCCCGATTTGAGAATACAAGGATGATTTGCAAATATCTAGACTTAGGCTTAAAAACATGATGTTAGAGGGTGAAAACCCGAAACATCCCCCGTACGACTCTGTGAGAGGCACTAACACCTTGTACGGGACCAATATAACTCGTAAAAACTGACCGCGTGATCATGGAACTCCCGGTTTGATAATACGAGGATAATTTGTAAATATCTAAACTTAGGCTTAAAAACATGGCGTTAGAGGGCGAAAACCTGAAACAACCCTCAAACGTCCCCGTGAGAGGCACTAACACCTCACACGGGACCAATGTAACTCGTAGGAACTGACCGTGCGATCACGGGACTCCCAGTTTGAGAATACGATGATAATTTTAAAATATGAGGACTTATGCTTAAAAACATGGCATTAGACAGTGAAACCCCAAAATAACCCCCGAACGGCCCCGTGAGAGGCGCCAATACCTCGCACAGGACCAATGTAACTCGTAGGAACTGATCGCGCGATCACGAGACTCCCGATTTAAGAATACTAGAATAATTTGCAAATATCTAGACTTAGGCTTAAAAACATGGCGTTAGAGGGAGAAAACTCGAAACAGCCCCGTACGATCCCGTGAGTGGTACCAGCACCTCGCACAGGACCAATATAACTCGTAGGAACTGACCGCACTATCATGGGACTCCCAGTTTGAGAATACGATGATAATTTGAAAATATGAGGACTCAGGCTTTAAAATATTACATTAGAAGGTGAAAACCTTAAACAACCCCCCGAACTTCCCCGTGAGAGGCACCAACACCTCGCACGGGACCAATGTAACTCATAGGAACTAACCGCGCGATCACGGGACTCCTAGTTTGATAATACGACGATAATTTGAAAATATGAGGACTTCGACTTTAAAACGTGGCGTTAGATAGTGAAACCCCAAAATAACTCCTTAATGTCCCCGTGAGAGCCATCAACACCTCGCACGGGACCAATGTAACTCGTAGGAACTGACCGCGCGATCACAGGTCTCCTGGTTTGAGAATACGAGGATAATTTGCAAATATCTGTACTTAGGCTTAAAAATATGGTGTTAGATGGTGAATACTCAAAACAGCCCCCGAATTCCCCCGTGAGAGGCACCAACACCTCGCACGGGACCAATATAACTCATAGGAACTTACCGCGCGATCACGGGACTTTCGATTTGAGAATACGAGGATAATTTGCAAATATCTAGAGTTAGGCTTAAAAACATGGCGTTAGAGGGCGAAAACTCGAAACAGACCCCAAACGGCCCCGTGAGACGCACCAACACCTCGCACGGGACAATTGTAACTCGAAGGAACTGACCGCGCGATCACGGGACTCCCAGTTTGAGAATACGATGACAATTTGAAAATATGAGGACTTAGGCTTAAAAATAAGACTAATTACCCGAAACTATAAAAGCGGATGCCAAAAATTAAATAAAACATGCAACGGACAACAAACCAACAATATAGAACTAATGAAAAAGGTATAAAGCACACAAGTACCATGATAAAAGAGGTGCTAAACATTAAAATAAAAAGAGTACATAAAAGGAAATATACCCAAATAAGTTGTCGGGTCACAGACAGTACAACAACCATAAGGGAGAAATATAAACAGCTACAAATATCCCTTGGGTATAAACCTGATATACAACATGAATCCTACCTAGTTTTCAAAGAAGTAGGAAGCGACTACAGTCTAAATCCCGCCACAGTCCACAACTGCTATAGTTCCCAAGACACTGGATAGAAAAGCATTCGGTATCCATGCAGTGGGACACCTGTAGTAAACAGTATGTATATATATATATATATAAATGGGTCAGAGCTCGATGTGTAAAATGTTTGCAGCAAGTGTGTTAACCGTGCATAATAAATATAAATGCACTGTTTCATAATTAAAGTGGAGTCGCACTCTCGTGAAACCCCCAACTCACCTCTCATCTACAGCGCGCACCTAATCGTGTCCTGGAACCTTAATTAAGTTACCCCACCCACTTATGGACAACCTACCTTACCATACGTATGGCCTATACCCGCATGACCTGCTATCCTAACATAACCCAATAATCCTTTCCATTATAATCCCGCCAAAATATATATACACATATATGCCTTACTAGGCTCTAGTGGTTCCAATTATTATCTTAAACCAGTTATAAGTCTTAATACGTCACACATTAACATTAAGCTTTAGCATAAAGAATTTATTCTCCATATACATACATCTAATTCCTAAGGACAAAACTTTTCTCCACTCCCAACATTGTACTATGTTTCGTGCGTGGGGCGTCTCGCAAAGCGAAATCCAAACAAGGAACCCACCCGATACATTACTCTTTGACAATGTTGATCGTACGGATCCATTATGTCATCCACACAAATCTTATTACTGCAACTACCTAATTATTTAATACCATCTCTAAATACACAATTAAATCTCTATTTAAATCCTTGGGGTCAATATAAACGCAATAGTCTCTAAGTACGATCCTTCGACCCTGATCATCTAGTACACCGAAATCACATAAGATGTACCTCCTAGAAACTCCATATCCTCTTCACATATAGGATATATAAATATATATTTTCTCTAAATATATATATAAGAAATCATTCATTCTTATAACCACGTATACACAACACACATAATGTACATTTTGCAATACACATAACATAAACGGTTATAGGATACCAAAATACTGCACTATGCTATAATCTTCCAGGAATTACTCACTTTCTCCCATGGTCACCACCTATCGGACTATTATCACACCGCCATGGCGATAAAATCAATCATAACGTATGGGAAGCGTCATAGTTCCTAACCGGAAAGTGATAACGACTCATACCCAAGAATTTTCACCCCCAAAATAAAATCACACAAATAAAAATGGATGACTATGACCCGGGGACTATCCACACCCTTCTCCTCAAGCCAGGGGCTCACCCTCATCGCGCAACCTCCCATGATAGCATGTGTCGGGTATGCTTCACACAATAAGTATATATATATCATTCACACTATATATATACATCCATATGATCACATCATATAATCAAACTTTCATATAAACTATATATATATTCATGCCATGAGTACACACATGTATCTATATATATACATATACATACCATCTCTCGTCCGTATGTATGAAACTTTATAAACTCGGTTATAAGTGTACACAATCCTCATTATACTAGCCATCGTCCCGAGCGTATTTAACTTAATTCGTTTAATAAATAAGATCCCTCACTTGAAGCATATTCATCCATTGTCCCTATGATATGAATAGTCTTCCAATAAATCCAATATTAATGTTACTAGCCCACCGTTTAACGCAAGTAACAATGACTATACATCTCATCTATATCCGAATGCACATCGATATATCCAATAACACTTTCGACTATAGGTACACACTTAACTAATAGTCTGCAAGCTTCAAGCTCAATCTTAAATTTATTCCATGATCCCATCAAGTATGGGAATCTCCATTATTAATCACACATAGACATATAGTAACTCTCCCGACTCACATTACAACACAACCTATTCGAGTTTATAGCACAATCCAATTGTTCTCAATTTCGCCTACGGTTCAATTGCTCCTATAAACCCTTAACATCTCCAATTACGATTTATTTCTTGAGTTTAGCATCATTAAGGATACGCGACCTCTACCTCTCTTTGGTCCCCAATCATATCTTAAATAGAATCCTATCGCTATAAGGATTCAACACAATTATTGGCCTACAATTTCATGCCATACCCTCACGACTCTCTCAAAGAGTTCTAAACTTCACGTCATCTAAACTCACTTCTGACCTCTAAATGGAACTCCCATCCTCAATGAGATTCCCCATTATACCTCGGAATATCTATTATTAATACGCACATAAACATAAAAGGACTATCTCTACATTTTATAACTATTTCATGATAGCCCGCCACCATCATATTAAGATAATCCGCATATCACTCAGTCCCTCAATCATTTCCTTACTAAAAGAGGCATCCTACCCTCATAATCCAATTCTAACATAGGTCTGAAAGCCCCTATTAATCCTAAGGCACAAATCCCTTAATATTATATCATAACTCTCCACAATAAGTCAAGTAAGAAGGCCCCTAAAAATATAACCCAAAGGAAAAAGGGGGTAAAAGAAAATCCCATTCTGGGGAAAAAAACAGAGGACCGGTCGACCTGCCCCAGACCCCCCGGTCGACCGCGATTCTAAATTTTTCCCTACGAAGAATGCAGTAGGCTTTTCCCTTAGGGCGCGGTCGACCGGCCATACCAAATATCTTGCCCTTTTTCCATTTTTGATCAAAACCCTAACTCTCCAAACTCCCAAATATCATCATCTAACCCTCAATCTTTGACTCAATCATATTCCTCACATCAAAACCCAACCTACATCTCATCTCATAAATTTAAATGTCATCAATCCCATTTATAAACATCAAATTTAAGATAAAATACCCAAAAGCTATGTTTTGACATATAATCCAAAATCCAATTCTTTTATCCACAAATTATGAAATGAAATACACAAATGAAATATTTATCAAGATTAAACACTTGCCTCAGAATTGTAGAGGTTGAATCATCCCCGAAATCGCGTACGGGCGGAAATCTCCAAGCTTTCTCCTCTCTCTTTCTTCCTTTCTTCTTCTTTCTTTCTTTCTCTTTCTCTCAAATGGGATGGGCTAAATTCGTAAGCCTCTTAAGCCCTTAAAACATAAGTCCCGATCTTAAATGATAATACACACTTTAAATGACTCGTTTACTCCAATTCGAGTCAAACTTACTTAAAAATATTTCGGAACCGAAATAAATCCCAAGGACAGTCATTTTGACTATCTCTACCCATCCGGAATCGATGGCGCACTCAAAATTGTCATCTGGCATACTTTATAACGTCCTCAATTTTTGGACCTCAATTTCTAAATTTTAAAATTCTCCAATTCAAATAAATTTTATTTCTCCCAAAAATTTAATTTCTTAGTTCCAAAGTCACAGGGTATTACAAAACAGCCCCCGAATAACCCCGTGAGAGACACCAACACCTCGTACGGTACCAATGTAACTCGTAGGAACTGATCGCGCGATCACGGGACTCCCGATTTGAGAATACGATGATAATTTGAAAATATATAGACTTTCGATTAAAAGCATGGCGTTAGAGGGTGAAAATCCAAAACAACCCCCGTACGGCCCCGTGAGAGGCACCAACACGTCGTACGGGACAAATATAACAAGTAGAAATTGACCACGTGATCACGAGAATCCCGGTTTGATAATACGATGATAAATTTGAAAATAACTAGACTTAGGCTTGAAAAAAGGCATTAGAGGGCGACACCCTGAAACAGTCCCCAAACGGCCCCGTGAGAGGCACCAACACCTCGCATAGGACCAATGTAACTCGTAAGAACTGACTGCGCAGTCACGGGTCTCCCTGTTTGAGAATATGACGATAATTTAAAAATATATGGACTTAGGCTTAAAAAATGACATCAGAGTGTGAAATCACAACCCCTGAACGGTGTCGTGAGAGGCACCAACACCTCGCACAGGGCCAATGTAACTTGTAGGGACAGAACGTATGATCACAGGACTCTTGGTTTGAGAATACGACGATAATTTGAAAATATCTACACTTAGGCTTAAAAACAAGGCGTTAGAGGGCGACACCCCGAAACAGGCCCCGAACGTCCCCGTGAGAGGCACCAACACCTCACACGAGACCAATGTAACTCGTAGGGACTGACCGCGTGATCACGGGACTCCCAGTTTGAGAATACAATGATAATTTGAAAATAACTAGACTTAGGCTTAAATAAGGCGTTAGAGGGCAACGCCCCGAAACAGCCCCCGAACGGCCCCGTGAGAGGCACCAACACCTCGCACAGGATCAATGTAACTCATAAGAACTGATCGCGTAGCAATGATACTCCCAGTTTGAGAATATGATGATAATTTGAAAATATATGGACTTAGGCCTAAAAATGGCATTAGAGTGAGAAACCCCGAAACAACCCCTGAACGGTCCCGTGAGAGGCACCAACACATCGCATGAGACCAGTGTAACTCGTAGGGACAGCCCCCGCGATCACGGGCTCCCGATTGGAGAATACGACGATAGTTTTAAAAATATCGAATTAGGCTTAAAAACAAGGCGTTTAAGGGAGACACCCCGAAACAGCCACCAAACGGCACCATGTGAGGCATCAACACCTCGCACGGGACCAATGTAACTCCTAGGGACTGACCGCGCGATCCAGGGACTCCCAGTTTGATAATATGACGATAATTTAAAAATATCTAGACTTAGGCTTAAAAACATGGCGTTAGAGGGTGAAACCCCAAAACAGCCCCCGAATGGCCTCGTGAGAGGCATCAATACCTCATGTGGGACCAATGTAACTTGTAGGGACTGACCACGCGATCACGGGACTCCCGGTTTGAGAATACGATGATAATTTAAAAACATCTAGACTTAGTCTTAAAAACAAGGCGTTTGAGGGCGACACCCCGAAACAGCCCCCGAACGGCACCGTGTGAGACACCAACACCTCGTACGGGACCAATGTAACTCGTAGGGACTGAACGCACGATCACGGGACTCCCGATTTGAGAATGCTATGATAATTTGATAATATCTAGACTTAGACTTAAAACCAAGGCGTTAGAGGGCGACATCCCGAAACAACCCCTGAACGGCCCCGTGAGAGGCACCAGCACCTCGTACAGGGCCAATGTAACTTGTAGGGACTAAACGCGCGATCACGGGACCCCCGGTTTGAGAATACGAAGATAATTTGAAAATATTTAGACTTAGACTTAAAAATAATGCGTTAGAGGGCGACATCCCGAAACAGCCCCCGAACGTCCCCTTGAGAGGCACCAACACCTCGTACGGGATCAATGTAACTCGTAGGAACTCATATGATGATAATTATAACTCGTATATGCAATTTTTCAGCTTGAATATGATTTTTTTAAAACTACCTGGTTATTGATATCATTTCTTTTTGGTATACTATTTTTTGCAGGATATCATTGTATCGATTGCTTTTATGCACGTGGAACACATAAAGAAGGCAATGGCTTATATCATGAAGATTGTTTATATAATGTTTTTGACATTCAGGATTATGTTTTTTATGTGTTACGGCCGTGCGGGCTTTAATAGTTTTATTGTTTAGTTTTATGCCTGTGCGGACTTTTATAATTTGATTATTAAATTTTATGGTCGTACGACCTTTATAATAAGCAGGTTTTATATTAACAGGATTTGGAATGTCCAGAAAACAGTGGAAACTCTAGCCAATTTTTTTTTGTCATTGAATTATTAAGACGTATAATATTTTTAAGTTTATATGTATATTAGTTTATTAACAACGTTCCCGATTCGCAATTTGTGATTTTTTTTGTTGTTTTGCCAATAATAAATATTTGTAACACCTCGTGCGCGTCCAACGTAACACGTAGTAACCCGTCGCGCAGTCACGGGACCCCTAATTTTAGGATTGGGCCAAAAAAAACTTTTTTTTTATTATAGTTAAAAATGGTCATGGACTTTGTCCATGACCATTTTTGTTTTTTCCGTCGCACATAAAATCGCGGTGTGGGTCACGGACTTTGGCGGCGATCATTTTTCGTCACGGTTGGGGGTCATGAACTTCGGCCGTGACTATTTTTTTCGTCGCGTTATGGGTCGCGAACTTTGACCGCGACCATTTCTCGTCACGGACTTTGACTGCGTCCATTTTTTTCCTGTCGCGGTGTGGATCACAGCCCAAGTCCTCGACCATCTGCCGTGACCCCTCGGAACTGTGACCCCAAATTGGTCACGGACTTCGACCGCGCCCACAAAATTAGTCACAGTCCAAATCCGTGATCCAGAGTCTTGATCAGAAATTTTGACCGTAATCATTTGTCAATTTTGGTATAGTGACTCACTTTATACTAAAGACTAATTATGTTTTTATTGCACTTATTATTGCATCCTATTGTCGTTCAATTTGGATTTTTGTTGATATTATTGTATGTTTGCGAATGTTTATCCTTTGCAGGTTTCGGGCGTGGAGTTTAGTATATCATTGTGAGCCATATTAGTGCCCCTCTCTTTATATGGTTTGTAATCTACCCCCATTATCTTTATTTAGTAACTCTCATGATAACTTTTCATCTTTCCTTAAACGCTCCATCATTGACCAAGACACTCAATATAACACTTTTAAAAAACCTAGTGTTGTTAAAAACTTTTGTTCATTATATGTTGAGTGCTGCTAGGCTTACCATTAGCACACGCTTAGCACATATTGTTAGTTGACACTCTTTTATTGGATGCTTTTTATTTTTAGAAAATATGATATAGTTTTTAACAAGGCTATTTGACTTTTTTTTTATTTAAAAAAAAAAATTGATTTAAAAGAATATTTTTCATAAATTAGAAAAAATATATTGTTAAAAAAAATATTATAATATAAAAAAAATTGAAAAAAACTGTTTTAAAAAATAAAAGTTAGTTTAAAAAAATTTACATTTTTAAACAGTTTTATGAAATAATTTTTTATTTTTAAATATTGTAAAATTAAAATAAAAATTAAGTTTAAAAATAAGGGGTGCCGCTGCCGCAGGCCTTTAAAAATAAGAGAATATTGGGTAAATGGTTGTTTGAGACTTGAGTGACTAAATGAGTTAAAAATAATTTTAAAAATATAAGTTTAAAAATAAGGAGGGTCGCAAGCATGGAGCTTTAAAAATAAGATAATATTGGATAAATGGGTGTTTGAAGGACTAAATGAGTTAAAAATGATTAAAAAAAATAAGTTTAAAAATAAGGGGTGCCGCTGGCGCGAACCTTTAAAAATAAGAGAATATTGGGTAAATGGGTGTTTGAGGGATTAAATGAGTTAAAATAATTTTTTAAATTTTTTTTATTAAAATAGTTTTTTTTTTTAAAAAAAACATATTTTTATTGAAAATACAGATAAGAAGATGTTTTTTAAAAACATTTTACCTTTTGTAAACATTTTATCTGTTTAATTTGATGTCTTAGATCCGTGATTGATTAGTGCCGCTGGCGTGGATCCACATTTAACAAATGATGTGGGACCTGAAATGTGGGTCCGCGCCAGCGACACTAATCAATCGCGATATCATGTCAACAAACATAGTTTTTTTTATTTATGAAAAAAATATTTTTTTAATTTTAATAAAAAAATAATTTACATTTAATTAAAAAAAACTGATTTTTTATATTAATAGAAAAATTGTTTTCTTTAGATAAAATACTGTTTTTATATCAATTGTTAAAAATAAAATAATAAGAAACTTATAAAATAAATATTGAAAGATGCGGTTTGGAGGCAGGACATCTACGATTACTCTTTTAGTTTTTATTGAAACGGTTATAAACATTTTACCCTTTATAAACATTTTTTTAGAACAGTTAAGAAGTTTTTTTAAAATAGATGAAATATTTTTTATACCGTTATAAAAAGTTAAAACAATTTTTAAAAAAAGGTAGTTTCTTATTAAAAAATAAATTGAAAACAAGTTTTTATTGAATAATGCAAATTTTTAGTGTTATTACGTGGGTTTGGATTTTGGGGTTTTATTTAATTCCGGTTAGTATTATTCCAAGTTTTATAAGTTAAAAAATATTATAAACTAAAAAAATAATAAAAAAAATAGTTGAGCTTGGCGAGTGTTGTCCACCTCAGCAGTAGATACTTAGTATGTGTTAAGGGCGGGGTTGTGTATCATTATTCTTACATGTTAGTTTAACACGATTATAAATATATTTTCCTCTTCTTTTGTTCTTAGTGAGCGTCAGATGTTTAAACGCAACCATCTGTTATAGCTTTTTGAGATCACTCTTAGCAATATTAGATTTCTTTAGTTTTCTAAGTTTTAAATCATTCCCTTTTAGTTTTTACAATATTTAGTTTAAGACCCTTTATATTTTGATTCTCTAGTAATCTGTTTCAATCTTCCTCCTCTAATGCATGTAGTCAAATCATTCCACATTATATTAGTCACAGATTCAGCATTCCATTTTGCTTATTATAATATTTTATTTTATAATGGTATTAATTTATATCATTTAAGTTTTATCACCTAGTTTGTGAGTTAATGCTCTCATAATTGCTTTTTAGTGTTTATACTTTATATCCAACACCTCTATCTTATTTTGTGAGGTTAACATCTCTTCCAAAATAACGTTATATTTTTTACACACTTTTTTTTTATCTACTTTCTTAGTGATGAAAAAGTTTATCTAGCGCTTATTTATTCCACTTTTAAAAGTTGTTATATATTGAACCATTGTTTAAAAGAATACTAATACAAGACCATAGTTCATCTTGGAAATCTAAGGTGGATTATCCAATGTCATTTTTATCTTTAAAACAATTTCCTGCATCCACCATCTCATATCCTACCCCATCTTTAACCTAGAGCTCTTTCTTTAATTTATCCATCCATTTGTTTTCATAATTGAATTTTGACTTCATCTGGGTGCATAAATACTAAGGGTCCGTTTGGTTCATGGTAAAATACTTTTCACCGTGTTAAAAGTAAAAGATGAATTATTAGCTTGATGATTTTATTTTCACCATCTCCGTTTGGATGGTCGAGTCTTCACTAGGTGAAAATTTTAACTTTTTCACCATTTGTTGTTTGGATGGTCAAGATTAATATGGTGAAAAAATAAAATGATCATATTACCCTCACACTTCAAATGCACATAACTATTTTGATTTTCATCACACAAGAGTCAATAGTCATTAAAAAATATGCATTTACCTCAAACTCAAATTTGACACAATCCCCCCCCCCACCCACCCCCCCGCGCACACACAGCTACGCAAGACAAATAAGTAAAAAAATAGTACCAATTAAAAAAAAAGTCCTAATTAAAAAAGAAAACAGTTCCAATTTAAAAAAAAGTTTCCAACAATGAAAAACACTGTCATTTGTAAAAAACAATCACAATTAAAAAAAAAAGTCAACTATAAAAACAGTAGTCCACAATTAAAAAAAAGTTTTCAACAATGAAAAAACAGTCCCAATTAAAAAAAAAAGAGTCCCAACTATGAAAAAAAAGTGTTCCAATTAAAAGAATTAAAAAAAAAATAGTTTCCAACTATGAAACGTCTCAATTAGTAATTAAATTCCGAACATATTACCATGCACCAAACAAATATTCATTTTTTAATTTTTTTTATGGGAATAGCTATTCACCACCATCTATATGTTCCCCCACACCCTTTGAATAATAAATGACAATTGTGCCCTTAAATTTATAAAATCTAAATGTCCAATTTTTCACCTCCAACTAAAATAAATACATTTGATAAAAACAAAAAATTATATTTTCAATAAAAAAACTGTTTATAAAACATAAAATCTTATCTATTTGTTTTATTAAAAAACTGCATATAAAACGTAAAATTTGTTTTTCTTAAAAACTGTTTTCTTAAAAAAGTATTTTTATTTATTTACAAATTTTATTTTTGGTTAAAAACTGTTTTTTTGTACTATATTAAAATTAATCTTTTTACTATTTTGAAAAAATATTGTCCGCGGCAGCGGTATGTATAAGTGGTCGGACCGCCTATACATACCGCTGGTTCGAAGCATTTTTTTTAATATGTTGGTCCGCGCCAAGGGTATGTATAAGTGGTCGGACTGCTTATACATACCGCTGACGCGGACCTTTTTTTGTATAGTAAAAAGATTATTTTTAAAATAGTAAAAGAAACAGTTTTTAACTGAAAAAATAAATAACAAAACAATTTTTTTAAATAAATAAAAGAAACAGTTTTTAACTTGAAATGATAAAAAGAATGTCCATTTTTTAAAATAAATAACGAAACAGTTTTTTATCAACGTCCATTTAAATAAAAAATAATATGTTTTTTAATAAATAACATAATGTTTTTTAAATGAAAAAATAACTTTTATAATTTTTATATTTTCAGAATATTAAATTTTTAATTTTCTAGAGTATTAGGAATTTTATTTTCAAAATATTATGTTTTTATTTTTTTCATAATATTACCTTTTTTTTTAAGTAATAGATTTTTGGGCAAAAGATTATATTTGTTCAAATCATATATGCATAGAATGTCTTTTGATCTTTTAGTATTTAAATATTGAAAAGGGTGTGGGGAAAGACATAGAGGGTGTAGGAATAGCTATTCCATTTTTTTATATATTTTTAAAAGAAATTATTTAATTTTTTTTTATTTTTAAATTTTTTAAATTTTTTTTAATTTTTAAAATTTTTTAATTTTTTTTTTAAATGAAACCTAAAAAATATATATATTTTTTAAATGAATATTTAATGATCGTGTTAATTGAGAGGGAGAAATGAATGTGTGATAGTTGCAAGTGGAAATAAGAAAGGTTAGTCTGGTAATAAGATAAATTACATTGTTTTCACCTCTTAAATTATTCACTTTACCAGTGGTTTAAAATGGTTAAAGTTTCACCTCACTTTTCACCATATTCATTTTATTTTATCGTGTTAAATGTTCAATTAAACACATATTTTATCTAGGTGAATTATTTTTTAACGCGGTAAAAAATATTTCACCACGAACCAAACGGACCCTAAGGGTGTATTTGATTTGAAAATTTTACCATGGAAAGTTTAAAAGATTCCATATATTCCCAACTTTTAATGTGTTTGATTGCCCAAATTTGCTTTTGAATATTTTTCCAAGTTAACTAAAGTATAACCCCAAATGCATAGTTTGGCCATTTTCCATGAACAAATTCTTTACGAGCAAGGGGTGGAGTGTAAAGAAAAATTCTGGAGCAAATTATTCCACCCACTGCTATCAAAGCACACCCTAACATTATTTTTACATTGTACAAGTATTTGTCTATCATCTTTATTAGTAATATAAAGATGTTATTTCAACTTCTTTCCTAAGTCTATGTTCGTGTGTATAATATATTTTATGATCAATTTTGACCCCTCTTTGACTTTGGCTATATTTTCACTTCACCTTTATTTTCATTTTTTATACTTAACCTCCCTTAACATTTAAAAACTTATTATTTTACCCCCAATTGTAATGGTGTTAAGTTTTCAGACAAAAAATCGATCATTTGCACAAGTGGTTGGATAAAAATACCCTCACATATAGCACACAATCAATTTTCCGTCCAATAATTTAACATCGTTAGTGTGAGGGTAAAATGATGTGTTTTTATAAGTTGAGAAGATTAAGTCTGAAAAATAACAGTATAGGTGGTAAAGTAAAATTGACCCCCTATATTTTAAACCCTGTATATCTTTACTTGCACACCTCCAAAGTGAGTGTTGCAAAACCCTTACCTATTTCTGGGTTCTTGCCTATATCTCAACTCTCCGTGTCTCACCTATTTTTCAAGACACTTGGTGGAAGGCACACTGCATCGCTTTAGGCCAATGTCATAATTTTAGTGCTTATAATAATTATGTCCATTTTCATAATAATTATATCCATTTTCCCACCGCTCTTTTTCTTGGCTTGGACAATAATAGTGTATGCAATATGCACAAGACGAGTAATTCCTAGGGCAAGGCTAGGTATAAGTTAAGGTGGGAAAATGACTCGTGTTCTTGTTTTTTATGTCTCCCATCTCTCCCAAGAGAGTTGATGTGACACTCCTTCGTATCTTTCCTGCATGCTCTCTAAAAGTAAAATACATTCACTTTAGCCCTAGTGGGATTTAACAGCATCGGTTTACATCCAATTGTACAATTGAGACAGGAAAAAATCACATACCAGTTTCACATGCCTGGACAAGTTTTCATCACAATAATATCTAGAAAAGAGAGAAAAAAATTATAAGAAAATAGAAAGTTGCAACAATATATGATGCAGCAGCAATTTAAATAAATGCAGAATTAAGGAACGAAATTATCCAATTTTGAAGCAAATAAATTTGGGACAGAAAGTATAAGAAATTTCGAAAGCAGGTACAGTCTAGAACACGGCTGAGTCGCGGACAATGTCGCTGACAATGTCGTTCTCTTTAAGGTGTTTCGCGACTCTGCCCAATGTGTGCTGACAGTCACAATTGCCTCGTCACCCCAGGATAAAACAGACTCCAATAAATAAAATGCAGATTGATATATCCATTCGTAATAATTGCTCGAGTCTAATAATAAATCTGGGAAGAATTTATTATTCTAGTGCAAAAGAACAAAAAAAAATTCAGAAGCAGTTTTTGTGTAAAGTTGCAAAACAGGTCTGTCAAAAAAATGGAGGTGCAATACCTCTTTTATGGGGCAACAAGAACGACATTGGAAATAAAAACGTGGAGAGAAAAAATTTGAAGAAGTGGGCAACTGGGTTGAAATATTCAACTAAAAATAAAACACGTTTTTTTTTTCAGAATTAAAAATCGTTAAAAATAATTTTTAAAGCCCAAAAAACAATTATGTATTTGTCCAAAAAATTATTTCTTAACGAGCCCGAGCCCCAAGCCCCAGGACCCGGATGTGTGACTTGGCCTAATAAGTCCCCCACCCATACACACAAAACATCTAATGCCCAAAGCGCTTGCCCATTTGTTCCACAAAAAATGTAAATATATTACACTTAATTTTAGTCCCGTACCGATGTGGGACTATTAACAAATGGGCGTGGACACCTGCTCCTATAACTGTTCAAAGACATAAAAGGTTGTTCCTTTTTTTTTCAAAGTTTGCACTGACAGTTATCGTAGATAACTGTTCCAACAATCCCCCACTTGCCAAATTTGAAAACATTTTATCGAGCAATACTCTATAGAATTGTGCATAAGCAAAGGTGTCGTTCGACTTGAACCTTCAGGTAGTCAAGATGATTCAGAATATACTAGAGTAACCGTAGTTTTGAACTCTATCGCCGACAACATCCCACACACAACCCTACTTAGATGTAATTCTAATAGCTAGTACATTACGGCCATGTGCTTATATCCCAGTGTAATAAATGCTTTAGGAATTTACCAAAAATATCCATAGGAAGCGGCCACACTTTCACATTCACATAGGTGAGTCTATCAATAATACTCCCGTAGTTAAGTACCCCACTCAAAATAGAGCTATAGATCTCATTAAGAGTTATAATAACTCATCCTAACTCGCTTCAGGATATCATACTCCATAGGGATGGAGTCGGAGTAATACCCTGTTTTATATTAATTAATAATAGCATGATTTAACCCATATCACTTGTGACTTGTTATTACCCTTTTAACATATTTCTTGGGATCTCCAGTCTATATATTGGGTTACCATCTCAAGTGACTCATGTATCCAAGGGCTTTAGTCCCATCCCTTTCGAGGTGTTCCACACCTTCTCCCTAGCTAGTCCTTTCGTCAAAGGATCAGCTAAGTTCTGTTCAGACCGTATATGATCCACCCTCACAGCACCCGTAGAAATAAATTCTCTAACAGTGCTATGTTTACGACGTATTTGTCATTTCTTACCATTATAATAACGGTTCTCTACTTTTGCAATAGCCGCGATACTATCACAATGAATCAAAACGGCTGGTATTGGTCTTTCCTACAACAAGATATCTGACAGGAGGTTTCTTAACCAACCTGCCTCTTCACTAGCAGTAGCTAGCGCTATCATATCAGACTCCATAGTGGATTGAGCTAAAATAGTTTGTTTCTTAGATTTTCAAGAAACTGCACCACCAGCGATGCTAAATATATATCCACTAGTAGCCTTAGAATCATCAGATAGGGTGTTCCAATCAGCATCACTAAATCCTTCAAGGACAGCGGGATGCTTATTATAGTGTAATCTAAGGTTCAACGTCCTTTTAAGGTACCGCATGACCCTCTCAATAGCATGGCAATGCTCCATACTAGGTCTACTGATAAATCTACGTAGTACTCCCACAGCATAAGCTATGTTAGCTCTAGTGCAATCTGTAGCATAACGTAAGCTACCAATAATGCTTGCATAAGCATTTTGGTTTACACTATCGCCAGTGTTCTTAAATAACTTTACACCAGGATCAAATGGAGTACTAGCAGGTTTACAGTCAAAGTAATTGTATTTCTTTAGAACTTTCTCAATGTAATGAGATTGATCCAAAAAAGTTCATTTTCTGACCTAGTAATATTAATTCATAATATTACACTAGCTTCACCCAAAACCTTCATATCAAAACTGGCACACAATAATGATTTAACATTTTCTACGACATGAATATTAGAACCAAATATAAGCAAATCATCAACATAAAGACATATGATAGTGCAAATGTTCTCAATATATTTATAATAAATGCGTTTGTCACTTTCATTAATTTTAAAACCATTAGAGATGACTAAGTTATCAAATTTATCATGCCATTGTTTAGGCGTCTGTTTGAGTCCATAAAGAGATTTATCTAATTTGCACACTTTATTTTCTTGACCGTGTCCAATAAAACCTTCAGGTTGATCCATATAAATCTCTTCTTCTAATTCTTCATTTAAAAATACAGTTTTAACTTCCATTTGATGTACTATTAAATCATTTAAGACAGCTATAGCAAATAGTATACGTATAGACGTTATTCTAGTCACGGGTGAAAATGTATCAAAAAAGTCTACGTTTTCTCTTTGTGTAAAACCTTTAGCAATAAGACGTGTCTTATATTTTTCAACAGTGCCATCATGTTTTAATTTCTATTTAAGAATTCATTTACACCCAATTGTTTTACACCCAGGAGGAAGGTCCACTAAATGCCAAGTTTTATTTGTTTCCAAAGAATCCATTTCATCATTAATAGCGTCTTGCCATAAATCGGCATTTAAAGAAGATAAAGCTTATTGAATAGTGTTAGGATCCTCCTCTAAATTGTAAGCATAAAAGTCGGGACCAAAATCTTTTTCTACACGAGCCCTTTTACTTTTTCGAATTTCTAAAATGGATTCATTGTTTTCTTTATTTTTATTTATAGAAATATTAGTGGATGACTCGCCCCCACTATTTCTCAATTTAAAAAGAAATTTAGCTTCATAAAAATCGGCATCATTTGATTCAATAATTACTTGATTTTTCAAGTCATAAAAACGATATGCTTTGCTATTAATAGCATAGCCTATAAAAACACACTCATATGCTCTACTCGTCAATTTAGACCACTTAGGGTCGAGTATACGTTCATATGCTAAGCACCCCCGCGTTTTAAATTATGACACGTTAGGCTTAATATTTTTCCAAATTTCATGAGGAAATATTTTCATTTTAGTCTTAGAAATTCTATTAAGTACGTGACACACCGTCAAATAATTTCACCCCACCAATGTGAGGCAGCCCCGAATTTAATAAAATAGCAACAACTAATTCAGTTAATGTCCTATTTTTTCTTTCCGCTTTACCGTTCATTTCGGGCGAATAAGGGACATTTTTTTCGAGAATAATACCGTGGGATTTATAAAATTCAATAAATGGTGCAGAATCATATTCAGTGCCTCTATCACTACGTAACCTTTTAATTTTTCGATTAAATTGATTTTCAATTTCATTTAGAAAAATTTTAAACATGTCAAACGCTTCACTTTTATTTTTCATTAAATACACAAATGAATAATCAGAACAGTCATTAATAAAAAGTTATAAAATAACATTTGTCATTTCTAGTTGTGACACCATCCAATTCACAAATATCCGAATGAATTAAATCAAGTGGTACATATTCTCTAAAAACAGATTTATGTGGTGTCTTAGTGATTTTTGCTTGACTACACCATTCACATTTTTCAAAATCATTTAATGATAATTCTGAAATTAATCCTAAAGTGCTCATATTTTTAACAAGTCGTTTATTAACATGACAAAGCCTAGCATGTCAAACATTAAATGAACAAGCAATATAAGTAAAAGGAGAAATTGTATTCATTGCATCAACATTCAATTTAAACATCCCATCAGTGGCATAACCCTTGCCTACAAAAATTCCATTTTTGATCAAAGTAAATAAATCAGCACCAATAGTTTGAGTAAAGCCAGCTTTGTTGAGAAGATAACCCAAAACCAAATTTTTCCTTATCTCGGGAGTGTGAAGAACATCTTTCAGGATAACAGTCTTTCCCGAAGTGAACTTTAATTCCACATTTTCAGTACCAGAAACCTCAGTGGAGTGAGAATCACCCAACAACACATTCTTATCTGCAGTCTCAGAATAAGTCTTAAACAGAGTACGGTCATAACAGATATGGCGGGAAGCGCCAGTATCCAATCACCACCCTTCGGTACCGCTAACCATGTTGATTTCTGAAATCATAGCACATAGGTCTTCTTCGGTCAAATTCGCTTGTGCCTGCCGCACATTGCGACATTTGCGAGCCATATGGCCAGGCTTGTCACACTTGAAACAGAGAAACTGTCCCAAGTTGCTAGACTGTCAATTTTCAAGGTTTTTATTATTATTGAGTCTGAGTCTGATTTTTAAAATTCTAGTTGTGGCTCTTTTTCTGAAATTCCATATTTTTCCCGTTTGCCTTTAAAACAACTAGAGTGTGATTCTTTTCTGATTTTTGTTGTTAAACACAGCAAGAATTTCATCTTTGTAGTCATGTTTTCGGAATTCCTCCTCAATTCTCAATTTAGTAATGAGTGACTCTAGTGAAAATTCTTTAGACTTATGCCTTAAAATATTTTTAAACTCTTTGAACAGTGGAGGCAATTTATCAATAATCACAGCACCCTGAAATTGTTCATCTAAAGTCATGCCCTCGGAAATACTTTCATGGGCAATCATTTGCAAATCATGGGTTTGAGCAACAACAGATTTGTCATCCGTCATTTGAAATTTCAAATAACAGCTAACGGCATATTTTTTAGCACCCGACTCCTCCGTGTCATATTTTTAAACAGTGCATCCCAAACATCTTTTGCAGTTTTATAATTGGCATAATAACAATTTTTTGCTCCAACGTTTAAAATGGATGCCTTCATATTTGAAAGGCTTGTTAAGGTTGTTAGAGTTAATTTCGTCCATGGCAGAATAGTAAACACCTTAAAATTGATGTAGCAGCAATTTAAATAAATGCTGAATTAAGGAACGAAATTACCCAATTTTGGAACAAATAAATCTGGGACAGAAAGTATAAGAAATCCCGGAAGCAGGTACAGTCTAGAACACGACTGAATCGCGAACAATGTCACTCTCTTTACGGTGTTTCGCGGCTCTGCCCAATGTGTGCTGACAGTCATAATTACCTCGTCACCCACAAGATAAAACAGCCTCCAATAAATAAAACACGAATTGATAAAGCACAATAATCAATCCGATCCATATACATCATTTCGTAATAATTGCTCGAGTCTAATAATAAATCTGGGGAGGATTTATTATTCTAGTGCAGAGGAACAAAAAAAAATTCAGAAGCAGTTTTTGTGTAAAGTTACAGAACAAATCTGTCAAACAAATGGAGATGGAATACCTCTTTTATTGAGCAACAAGAAAGACGTTGGAAACAATAACGTGGAGAGAAAAAATATGAAGAAATGGGCAACTGGGTTGAAATATTCAACTCAAAATAAAACACGTTTTTTTCGGAATTAAAAATCGTTAAAAATAATTTTTAAAACCCAAAAAACAATTATGTATTTGTCCAAAAAATTATTTCTTAATGAGCGCAAGCCCCGGACCCGAACACGAGCCGGACGGACGGCGGCAACACCGCACGCGCGTGTGTGACTTGCCCAATAAATCCTCCACCCATACACACAAAACATCTAATGCCCAAAGCGCTTACTCATTTGTTCCACAAAAAATATAAATATACCACACCTAATTTTAATCCCTTACCGATGTGGGACTATTAATAAAGGGGCGTGGACACCTGCTCCTATAACTATTCAAAGACTTAAAAGGTTGTTCCTTTTTTTTTCAAAGTTTGCACCAACAGTTATCTGAGATAACTGTTCCAACAATATAATATATACATTAAATTTCTAGCCCAAAAATCACATATTCTTGTCATTTACAGCTACTCTCTCTCGCTCTCTCTCTTTCTCTCTCTCTCTCTCTAGCAAGGCATAAAACTAGCGGTTGAGATTTTAGAAACGGGTATACGAAAACACGACACGGAACGACACGAAATTGACCCAAAATTGACACTACTTGTTGTGTTCGTGTCGGGTCTTTTTGACATGAAGTCGTGTCGTGTTCGTGTCAAAATTATAAGCCATGTCAGGCATGTTATCGTGTTTTGTCCTGTCAATCTTGTTTGTTTTTATTCAGACCACGTGCCTTTAGAACATAAAATTTAAGAAATCGAGTTAGTCATGACGTGTCGTGTTCGTGTCAGGTAAAAAAAATAAAGTCGTGTCTTGTTCGTATCCAAAAAAACCTTGTCATGTCGTGTCCTATCGTCACAAATCCCGACCCAAAAACACGAATTGGCACCCCAACATAAAACCTAAACTTTTGCCAAAACACAACTGAACAACATACCAACCCATCTAATTCATGTTCAAAAGTTTCAGTAATCTGGAATACACATCAAAGATAGCTCTATACAACCCGATTTTCCAGAAGGTAGATAATGATGTTGCTCTTTTCCCCACTAATAGCAGCAGAATAACTAGGAACTTCATACTCTCATAATTAAGTACACGTAAAACCACTACACGTACGAGAAATGGGAATAGTTCTCACGGTGTTTTTCCTGGACTTGCAATAAGCCTGCAGATGGTTTTCATCAACTGTGCCAAGAGCCGTGAGTTTGACCCCATATGCCTCCATTCTACGTATATCTCTCGAAATAGGCGATTGCAAAATCCCATCCCACCAACCAGGGGGAAGAAGTGGAGTGAGAGCACACTGATTCGGTTGATTATGACAACTCAGCGGACCCGCAAATCTATTCCACACGTGTCCCCAACCAATTTGGTTCCCCAAGCCTTCTGACAGAAGATTACTTTGAAAGCTGCTATAAAATGAAAAGTTTGAGGCACTAGTATGCTCCTCACCTGCAAAATTAAATAAAATAGAAAATTAGAGAACTCCCTAGTTAATATTTTTAATTGAGTGAAATCCACTTAATGAAAGGCATTAATGTACTGAGTTGGTTAGCTGCTGCCAGTGCTGCAATAAGCTGCACATAGGTGGTCCCAACACGTCTCTGAGCCCCTGAGACAACCGCGTGTTTAGCGCGTGTAGCTAGGAAGAAGTCCACGAATGCGACCCACCTTGGTGCGGGTCCCCAGTCCTTCACTCTAAAACCTGCATCCTTCTCTCCAACTGCTTTTTGACCAGAAATATTTCCTTCGAATAACTTGTAGTCAAAGTGAAGAACCTGGGTTGAGCATTAACATGCCATTCAAAAAGGATGTACACTTTAATTTATGTTTAGGGGAAAGAGCCAAAACTCCACTGAATGATATAATTCATAAATTATGCATTTTATTGCCAAGACGCCTATTTTGGGACATTTTTTTCTTGCAAAAAAAAATGCATAATTCAGGAAGGGTTTTTTTGTACTTTACACAATAAAGTATGACAGTGATTAATACATTATTTTGTACTGCTCATGAATAAAATGTAAGACCAATTAATTAGACCATTATCACATAATGTAAACATTTACTGCACAATTTACCTCTGCAAATTCCTGCAGCTTTGGTGTAATATCATTGACAATGGACGGCGTATCGGAGACCAAAATTACGCGAGGTCTTGACACATGTTGGCAATTTAACAGCAGGACCTTTCTAATGCAATCCAATGCGGCCTTTACTGCTCTAAGAGGCCTAGAAGCAATCAAGCAAGAACCAGAAGGTTGTGATCAAGCAGACTTTACACCAATAAATGCACGGAACAATATTCCAGAAGAGCTCTAACTTTGCATTTCTAGAATAGTAATGTGAAGTTTTAAGATGAGGTAATAGTACCTATGCATTAGCATGCGCATGTGCAAAGCAAGATGAGGATCAGGACCTCCCTTAAGAGCCCAATTGACAGCTTCCTCAACATTTTCTGAAGGAGAGATGATTACTCTTAGCAGCTCTCCGAAGGCATTAGCCCTATACTGAAGAAATTCAGTCTTTCCAAACAACGCAGAGGCAGCTCTCTTCAACTGAGGATGTATATTTTTTAAGAAAAACTGAGCTCCCACAGCATCTGTCGTACCTTGGAACCTGCTTAACAGAATTCGTGATTAAGAATGAAGAACCACCGATTGTCGCAATAACAATTTTTCACACTTTACCATATGATAGGTTGCTTCCATTTTCTCCAATTACTGCAAAGGACATTTGTTTCTGTGGGCTTCTCAAAATCATCAGTTCTCATAACCAGACGCCTCTTGTACTTGCCCATGCAATTGTTCTTTCTCCATAGATGCTTCACTTCTTTCAAAGTAAAGGAAAGATTGGTGTAGGATATATAATTCTGAAAGGGATAATTACCCCTGAGAATGGAAGAAACGCAGTACTCAGCACATAAAGAAGGCTGCTACTAAAGAATAAGCGCATAATTTCAAGTCAATTCATATATACTTCCATTGATATATATAAGTTATAACTAGGTAGGAAGAAACGAAAAGGATTAAATACAAAAACACAATGAATACACATTTTTAATTGGGGGGTTGATTTTTTATTTTTCCTTTTTTTGTATGGAAACCCACGATTACTTTTTTCACATTTCATTTTAGTCCGAAAGTGTTGCTATAAGTTCAAAGTTAAGTGTCGCCCAACTGAAAAGAGGTATGTAGTACACTGCTTTTATAATTAAGCAGGAATAAAATTAATGAGCAAAACAAACACGTTGATTATCTTTAATAATAATTCTAAGTAAAAGTGCAGGATGTGGTGATTGTTCAAACAATATTTAAAAATTTGTACATGACCCAACCAAGTTATGTCTATATATAATTAACAAACAATGGAAAAAAGGACTGAGAAAGAACCAATATGCCTGGTTTGCCCAATGATCAGTGAACGGTTTAACATGATACTCAATCCTGCAGCAGTCAATATCTTGTACATTTCATTCCCGAATCCAGCCTCCGACGCTTTCCCCATCACAAATCCTTGTTTGCAGAACTGCTCTGGAGGTAGCTCTCGAACTCTAGAAGCTCCTGATATGAGAAAATAACACATGAACTTCTGAGATGTGTCCCACCGGCATCGATGGTGAACTTTTATGCCCTCACATGAGTTACATAAGATGTGGATTTAATAAAAACTATAGAATTTGGCAAGATGACCCATAATGAATGTTAAACTCAATGTAACAATGGAAATTCATAGATATAATCATTGCGAGAAAATGTTGATGAGTACAAGACATATTATGGTTCTTTGTTCTTTGTTCCGTTTTTAAAACAGACGCTTCAAATTGCTGCAAAGGAATATAAAAAGAGCTTTTCCAATACTCAAAGATTAATAATTCATGGTTTGTGGATATCACTTTGATGAAGCATACTTAATAGACATAATTTGCTGGAGTTGATGTTGATATGAAGAATAGATTATGTGATATGGTGGGTATGAAACAGGGACAATTGCCAGTTAGATATTTGGGGGTTCCTTTAATAACAACAAGATTAAGAAATTATGATTGCAAAGTCTTGGTGGAGAGATTAATGGGCAGAATTAAAAATTGGACAAACAGGTGGCTTTCCTATGCTGGAAGAGTTCAGCTAGTCATTTCTGTTCTGCGAAGTATTCAAGTCTACTGGATTAGTTTGTTTATCCTTCCTAAAGGAATAATAAAGGAGATTGATCAGATTTTGTGCAGATTCATTTGGACAGGGGTTGATTTGAAGAAGTCTGGATCTAAAGTCTCTTGGCAGGACATTTGCTCTCCTATTGATGAAGGTGGGCTTGGAGTGAAGTCTCTTGTTGAATGGAATAAAGCTTGTATGTTTAGACATGTGTGGGATTTGGCAAGGAAGAAAGATTCGTTATGGGTTAAATGGATTCATTCTGTAGTCATAAAAAACAAATCAATTTGGACAGTTAATCTCAAAGCAAACTGCTCTTGGACATGGAAAAAGCTATGGAAGTTCAGGGATGAAGTTAAGAAGCTGATTAGATACCACATTGGCAGAGGAGATAATACTTTGTTTTGGATTGATAATTGGCATGAAAAAGGGCCTCTTATTGATTATTATGGTAGGAGAATTATATATGATGCAGCCAGTAGAGAAGAGGCAAAAGTTTCAGAATTTATTATCGATGGGAATTGGTGCATGCCTAGACCTATCTCAACTGATTTGGTTGAAATAAGGAATACCACTGTTATTCCTCGGTAAAATTGTGATGATTGGATTAGTTGGATACCAACTACAGATGGGATGGGGTGTTTAACTGTAGAGATACTTATAATGTTCTAAGGAGGAGAGATAAGGTGGAATGGGCCAAAGCCATATGGTTTACTAAAAGAGTTCCAAGATTCACTTTTATTATGTGGATGGCATGCCTTAACAAATTAAGGACCAAAGACAAAGAGGGACTGGGGAATTATAAATAATGATACTTGTGTGATCTGTGATGAGGAAGTGGAAACAAGAGATCATTTATTTTTCGATTGCATTGTTACCAAACAAATATGGAGGCAGTGTCTTAACAATAATGGGCATACTAGACAGATAAAGAGCTTTGCAGAAGAGATTTCGTACAATTCCAATAGTGATAAGAATTTTCAGTGTGTTATGGGGAAATTAGCTATTTCTACTGCAGTATACGTTATATGGAGGGCTAGGAATGAAAAAAAATTCAATAACAAAGGGATTGAAAAAGAACATATGCTGAGGAAGATTGAGAAGAATATCCAAAATAGCACATACAAATGGAGAAATATATTAAGACATCAGTGTAACTGGGAAATTTGTTTAAAGTGGGGCATGACGAAGAATATTTTTAGAAGATAAAATGGTAATGGAGCTTTAATGGTCTCGAAATACAGAATAATACCTGGGCTTTGTATGTGATCAGTTATCTGGCTTTGTGGGGGTCTTGCATGTTTGGGATGGTGCTGTCTTCTGTAAGAAATTGTTGGTCTAATGTCCATCTCACATAGGTCGTTTTATGATGGTGGCTACTCCAACTGATCATCCAGAGGGATTCCAGTTTGGTCGTGAGCTCATGGCCTGGGGATTGTGGGGTGTTGGTGAATTTTTAGATCGGTTTGATTGGTTTTGATTCTTTGCATGTCTGGTGTGGATTTGGTTAGGAGCTCCATCGGGGTGCATGTGACTCTTAGGATCCCCTTCCTCTCTATCCCCTTGATTGATTCATGGTAATGGATCTTTTACTGCATGTGGATTAATGGGGTTATTCTTATGGTGATTTGCCTGGCATGGGTAGTTTTGGTTGTTTTGTTTCTTTTGGATGGTGTGAGGATTTTTTTTCGGTTGGATTCTTGTTATTGGAGTGTTTTTTTATTCCTTGTATGGTTTTTGGATGAAGGTTGTGGGGTGTTTGTTTGGTTTCTTTGAAGAGTTAGAGAAGAAGGTTGAAAAGAATGGCTGAAGACTGATTTGTTTGATCTGCTTCGTGTTTTGTTTTGCTTTAGTCCTCATCTGATTGGCTACTTGGTACGGTGGAGAGTGGCTGCATGCTATGCAACGTGGGTCCTCTGGAATGTGATTGCTGGCGAAGTATTTGTGTGTGCTACCGTGGTTTTGTTGAGCCTGGTTTTCTTTTATGGACCGGGTTTTTAGGTGTGTGATTTGGACTGGGTTTTTGGGCAGTGTGTTGGGCCTTTGATCTGTGGCTTGTTTTGAGATTGGGTTGTTTGCTGCTGTTGTTGTGTTTGGACTTTCTTGTATATGTTTAGGCTGTTTGCCTATTGGTTTTATATATTTACATTCAACCAAAAATAAAAAAGACAACCACCATCTGTGAAACATCGTTCCTAGGGAAATAAAATATTAGAATCAAGTGTCTGATGCAAAAATTGGTCCACGTTAAAAATAAAAAATAAAGATCTATAGAAGTTGCCATTCCAAATTAAATATGAAAACAAGAAAAGATACATCATCTAAACAAGATACCCCCAAGGCAGTGGGAGACATAGTATCTCTGGACTGGGAGTGGTACTAATAGTTATAAACCTGCGCGACTTCCGAGATATAGAAGTACTAGTACCAGTGTAGTGGATATTATGGCCGCCAAAGACCACCATAGATTTACTAGTGGCAGCACACAGCTAGTGGTGGTTACTATGGATATAATCAAGGAGCATATCATGGCGGTCAGCTAGGAGATCATGGACCACATTTTCAAAATTATGGATCATCTAGTCCTTAATACCCTTAAAGTTCGAATATGATTCATACATCTTTCCTTACCCTATGGAAGGAAATTGCCCCTATTCACATCCACACCACGATCGATATTGCAACAAGATATGAACATCGTCTAAACAATTTGTATGATCCTCAAGCATTCCCACAAATGGTTGTTGAGGACAGACACCCTGCATATATGAACGTCGTCTAAACAGTTTTCCCGCGGACCAATTTACTATTGTTATTGTCCCACATTCAGAAGAACGTGAAACTTTATTGTAGCAAATTAGGGTTGTCACGTGAGGACAAAAATTGTTTATTCAAGGGTGGACTGGTGTGACCAAGTCTGAGAACCCCATTGATTTCTATGACAGTTGAGATAGGTTATGGAACACGTCCTAATCTAATTGTGTACATTCAGAAGGGTTGGATGCCAAAGCGGGAACAATACGCATATGTGTGGATCAACAAGGATAGGAACCGAAGCAAGAGAACGACTAATACAGAGCCGAGGCCCGAGGGTGTGCATTCGCAGCTGAAGAAGCACCTGGATAGCGGCGGGGGTTCCTTCGAGACAATCTGAGCAGGTGATACGCAAAGATACGCTATTTAGAGAGCGCAAAAATTTCCGGAAAAAACATAGAAAATTTTAAAAAAATAAGATTAACAATGTGGACCGATCAGATACGTTCAAACAATCATTTAATATGCATTACATTGTACAATTGGTTATAATGAAGCATGGCGAACTTGGCATATTGCTAATGTACTAATTTTTATTTTTATTTTTAATTGCTTAAAATCTCTAAATAATTACGTATTAATGACTAATTGTTGATTTTAATTTATGCAAGTGGAAGAGGATTTTTGACCTTCATGGACGAGACTAGACTTATGGAGATTCTTTTTTCTCCCAATCTTTGTCTCTTCTATTTTTGGACATCATTATGTGACATTATATTTTGATAGGATATTTTGTTCCAAGTTCAAATATTTGTATGTGCGGTGAATGTTATAGTTTTATATTAATGACATTTTAATTTAATTACACTTGTTTAATTTAATCTTAGTGTGTAAAATTATTTTGCATATATATATGTTATGTGTGCAAACTTACATAGGTGGTGTTTTTGTAAATGTTACAATATATTTTCAACAACAAAGAAATATGGTAAAGGATTAAAATTCTATCAAAAAATAAAAGAAAATGTCTCAATGTTCAAATAATGACGCAAATTTTTTTCCATGTTACTCGGAAAAATTATATAATGTCACAACAATTTTCTCATCATTTTTTATCTTTTTGTACAAAAAAAATTCTCAGCGTTTGAATCAATTGTCTTGGCCGATATCACGATTGTCTCGGCCAATATCTCAGCGAGACGTCTTGGAATCAGGTGTCTCGGCTGATATCTCGACGAGACAACATGATTCAGTGCTTTTTTTAAACGTCTCTCGGTATCGTATCGCCACCCTCCGATTCCTAGTCAACTCGACCGATACTTTGAACCATGATTGGAAGGCAACCGGAAACAACAAAAAATAAAACAAAGAAGGAATTATTTTACACAAGACAACTCGAAGGTAAAATAATCCTATGTGATTCAGAGTCATGCAAGTTTGACATCTTATCTTATGAATTGGGCTTTAATTTTAACATATGGGTGTTTAAAAAAGCTATCTAAAATTTTTAAAATTGAATTTTTTTAAATACTAATAATAAATAATTTCATTAATATGCTTATTTATATATAAGGAAGGTTGTTTACCGTTGATTCAAAGTACCCTGTCTAGTCTCACATTGTATTCTCTCTCAAATTTTTAGCTTTGGTCTTGGTTTGGAAAAAATTGGAGAAGCTTACGAGAGATTTTCTATAGAAGGGAGACGAGGAGGCGTTCAAATATTGCTTAGTTAAATTGGAAGAAGTGTGTAAACTAGTGGGAGAAGAAGAACAGGGTCAAGAATCTAGGGATCTTCAATAAGGAGTTATTGTGTAAGTGGTTTTGGAGATTAACATTGAATGAATCCCGATTTTGGAGGCTATTGATGGTTGCGAGGTTTGTCCTTACTAAGCATGGGCGGAGTTCGTTTGAGGATGTGGAAATATATAGGCCGGAGTTTAAAAGGCAGACTTCTTTCCTATTAAGTAATGGTTAATGGATGAAATTTTGGCAAGTATGTTTGGCATAGGGGACATTAATGGAAGGGCGATTTCATGGGTGGTTTCATATATAGAGGGGCAAAGAGGGCACGATGGCAGACTACGAGTGAGAAACAGAGGTATGGAATCCGAGATTTTGGAGATCAATTTTGGATTGGGAGTTGGGGGAGGTAGATGTTTTCTTCGAGACCCTAGTCAAGTTGTGAGTTCTGTCACGAGGAGAGAACACATTGATGTCGAAGGATTGCCGGAAGTATAAATTTTCTACAAGAGGATATGGGTTGGAGGGCGGAGTGGCAGGTCATTTCCACGGAGGCAATTGTGGAGGACAAAAGCCCCAGATAAAGTGACGGCAACTTAAATTTGAATAGGAAGAGGAGTAGGCTTAGGGCTATTGGCTAGTCTGTGCTAGTTCTGCAAGACGGAGGAAGCGGTGGACCATCTATTTATTATATTATGGGGTGTCGAGGAACCTTTGGGATGTCATTTCATTCTCTTTGGGCTGCACTGGCGATGCCAAACACAGCGATGGGGGTTTGGGCAGCATGGAGGGGAGGGGTGATGAGGAAGTGAAGAGGAGGTATCCGCGAGGCTTTTGAAAAAGTCATGGCAAAGCATCACCACAAGTTGTTGACTTTTTTGTTCTTGTGGCTCAATGAGGAGTTTTTTTGTGTTTTGGTTGTTTGTGTTGGTATATGTGGCCCCAAATTTTTAAAAAAACGCTTTTCAATTAAATATTAATTTCCTTTAAGTGCGGAATAGGATGGTTCAATACAACACACACAAACAACAAATTTTAATTTCTTTCAAATTAAAATTAAACTAAACTAAAGTGAACTAAAATTAATCCAACATAAATATTCACTTAAACAAATTTAATTTAACCCAAGTCCTAAAATTTGCCTAACGAGATTAATTCATTCTACTATATAGGTCAAACCAAATTTTATCAAATTAAAATTATCTTGACTTGAATTAAATTAAGTTAAACATCACCCAAACTAATTTTAAGCACCAAATTATATTAGTGTGATAATTAAACCAATTTTATCTTGAATTATCCTAAGCATGTGTTCTAAGTAATTTTTGCAAGATAAAGATAAATCTATCACACTACACGCCGATGTACGAGGAAAACCCAAATGGGAAAAACCTGGGACGGCCCTAGCCTTAAGTCCACTAAGTATGGTTTTATGATTACAAGACAGATGACTTACTTCACACGACTCGATTCCGTCCAAGCCTTGACGCGTCTTCTTGTAACTACCTCCGCCTAATCGACAATCCCAGACTCCATCGTAATCTTGGAATCCACCAATCAGGCTTTTGGTCTCCGTCACCCCGCACCCGAAGCCTTTCTTCAAGTGGGAACACCGCAGCAAGCAAACAAACTCCTTTTGGGTGGAGAAGAACCCAAACTCTCATCTTTCAAGGTGTAGAGATGAACCAAAGGTGCCAAACCAAACTCCAAGCAAGATATATATATATATATATATATATATGGAAACTTGGAATTTAGACCAAACTCAATGGGTGTAAGTGTTTTTGGAAGATATTAAGTCATAGAAATCCAACACTCAAACATGAACTTTTTTTGGTAAACATTTTGCTCTCTCGAGAATGAAAAAATCTCAAAAAGTTTTATAGAAAACTCTTGTTCCCGGACATAAAATGGTTGGTAAAAGTGTGGAACAAGTGGGAAACATGGGTGGTTAAAAATGAAAACTGCCAAAAATTTGCCTTCCCGCCAAAGTCATTCGAACGACTTTCCTAGGTCGTTCGAACGATATTTCAGAAGAAAAGTAGGCCAAATTCTCGTTAGAAAAAACTCGTTCGAACGAGTTCGTTAGAACGAAACTTCGAACGAAAAAAACAAAAACCAATTGGCAAATCTCGTTAGTAAACTCGTTCGAACGAAAAAACAAATTTTTCAATATTAAGCCCAAAAACTTTTAAACAAAGTTCTAAAATATTTTCTGAAAAGTAAAAGTCATTTTAAATTAAAAATTACACCCATAATAAATATTCAAAGTCTCCTATATATATTAAATGCATTCATACCTTTTTGGAGTCAATGGAATCCAATAGTTGATGTAGAAACGAGGCACTAAACTCGGCAAAGGAATGAACTTGAAATCTTGGCCGCTAAATCTTCAACTCAAACATGTCATAGGCTTGGATGGATACACATTACACTCTATCCTATAACTCAAATTGTTTTGTCCAGAATTGAGCCAACACTACATAAGACTCAATTGGAAATTTGAGTCCGTACAGTTTGTTGTTGATTTCATGGAAGAGTTAGTGACGTAAATCTACAAATACAGAAGCGTTATTGTTATACTACAAAACTATTAACTACACAACAACAACAACAAATAAACTAAACTAATAAAATGGGTTTCTTTCTCTTTCTCTTTCTATTCTCAATATTCAAGGTGTGTTTACAAATGAGGGTCAAGGGCCTATTTATAGGAGAGGTTAGCTTGCTAATCAAGCTAAGACCTAAAAAGACTAAAAATGGCAACTAATAACTAAAAATGAACTCCCAAACATGCTTGGAGACTAATAAAAGACTAAAAATAAAAGAAAATGACAATAATACCCTAAACTAAAAATGGAAAATAAAAAATAGTCTTCTCCCGGAAGCAGAACCACGCGCCACGTGTCGCTATATATCCCATACACATCATTGTCCCCATCTTCGAAAAAGCTCGTCTTCGAAAAAGCTGGTGAATCATTAATGCCACATGATATGAACCAAGAAAAGCTTCGGACCCCAATCAAAATCAACAAAAAGTGAGAAGCCCAACTGGAATTAGTCTCATGCCTATGAACCTCATAAAAAAAAATGTCCCACTACGAAATCCGAGCAATCAAAAACTGACGACCATACACACCTTCTCGACACCACGAGTACAAGTTGCAACTTGGAGTGACGGACCCTTGAATCTGACCGGACAGGAACTTCGGCGACCGCAACTTTGCGAGTACGATGGCAAAACAAGTGGACTGAAGGCGGCGACATTTCGTAAAACCGGACCCAAAATGGCAAATAGTCGGGAAATGGATCCCAAGTGGGACGCATTTTTCATGGAAGTCATATGTGGTGTCACAAATGGGTCAAAAAACCAATCTTGACCGGATTTGAGATCAAATCGAGGGTGAGGGATTGGATCGGAGTAGGGATGTACATTTTTGTTGGATTTGATTGTGGTTGGGCATAAATGAGTGGAGAAAGGATAAAAAATAGGGGTTAAAAAAGGGGGTGGGGCTGATTTCTTGGGGTTTTTAAGAAGGTGGTGGGGTTTGGTTTGATATTTGTGGACAAGAAAAAGGGTGGGAGCCCTAGGAGTGGGCTGCCCTAGGGGTAAGGGGAAGGTTGTCCAGTTAAAAAATGGGGTTTGGGCTTGGGGGTGCTAGGGCAGATTTGGGGTAGGAAAACTTCAAATCTTAATCGATTGCAACAACATCTTGGCGTTCCGGTGAGTTACCACCCATTTCAGGCATGCAGCCTGCCTGAGATAGCGTTGGAGAGGTTGTCATGTGTCGATCATGTAGACCATAACTGCTGGCCTGTTGAGTTGGAGGATCCGGCATGATAGGGAGTGTTGAAGGGTTGTTCGGAGGCTGACTCGCATGGTACGAATTGCAATCGGCATCAGTAGAAGCTTCTGAGGCTTCCGGCGGTAATCCGCCTCTTTCGGAAGGTGGCTAGACCGAAAAAAAGTGGTTGAAATCCCGCCAATCCTGGGGATGTCATCTCCCTCGTTTCGGCCAGTCAGAGGCACTGTCGAACCCTCCCCGCCTTCTTGAATTGGGGTTAGGGTTTGTAGGTTCTTGGGTTCTTCAGGATTAAGGTTAGGGTTTCAATTTGGGGTTATGGGTTTCTTGGGTTAGGGTTTGGGTAAAATAGAAGACGAAGATTCATGTAAACAGGGTGGTGGTTGTGTGGCGGTAAGAGGTGGAGGTGGAGGAGAGTGGTGGTGGAGATTGTGGGTGGAGAAGGCTACAAGGGTCCCCCCTTTTAGCGGTGATGGAATTTAGGGTTTCCATCCACCCGATTCTCATTTGGACATTTATCAATCTACCGATTGAAGGATCGCCGGAGTTGGAATCACAACTCGTTACCCGCTTCACGCACCACAACGAACACCAAGTACAAACGCAGCTCTAATATCAGTTTGATATAAATCTACAAATGAGGAAGCGTTATTGTTACACTACACAACAACAACAACAACAACAACAACAAAAAAAAAAAAAAAAAAAAAAAAAAAAAAAAAAAAACTAAACTAATTAAATGGGTTTCTTTATCTCCTTATTCTCAATTCTCAATTCTAAATATTCAAAGTGTGATTACAAATGAGGGCCAAATGCCTATTTATAGGAGAGTTAGCTTACTAATCAAGCTAAGACTAAAAAAGACTAAAAAGGACAACTAATAACTAAAAATGACTCATTAGTACCAAACATGCTTGGAGACTAATAAAAGACTAAAAATTTTAAAATGAAAAATAAAATATAGTCTTCTCCCTGGAGCACAACCACGCGTCACGTGTCGCTATACATCTCATACACATCAGTTAAGGTCTAGTTTGTCACCTTATATGGTGGCATGGTCGTCATGGATGGAATAAGCGTTGAGTGTGTTGGGGTTGGCAAACCACTAATACCAAAGTTCAAGGTGAAAAATGTAATACTTAGGTGTGGTGCCCAAGTTTACTTAGTGTCCAAGTTTGCAATGGACATGTAGAAGGCTCTGAACCACAAGTTGGTTGGAGCATTTGGAGCCACATGTTGGGTGGAGCAATGTGAGCCACACGTTGGGCGGACACATGGAAGCTTATTACCCACACACCTTTGCTTGTCCACCACTCCTTTGTTTTCTAGTCACAAAATGTCCTATCCTCTTCCTACAAAAAGGAAGCTTAAGTGGGAGAGGAAAAGACACACCAACCCAACACAAAAAATGAGAGTCTTCTTCTAAAGGTGATGGTTTTGGAGTAAGAGGTGAGGATTTTTCCCTCTCACCCATGGATATTGCTCAAAGGTGGAAGAAAGGTGTGGGTGTTTCATGTAGGGTAGGTGTGCTCAATATGTATTGTGTGGGGGATTTCTCATCAGATAATATGGGAGCGAGACACACCGAATTGGGTACATGAAAAATACTTGAGAGACACTTAGGAGGATTCAAAAAGTGTACATATTTGTAGTGAGAGTTTAAATGTTGAGAGTGTGTGTGTGTTCAAATACCAGTTTATTCTCATTGTGAAATTAAACTCTCCCTCTTGTGGATGTAGCCTATATTGGGTGAACTACGTTAAATCTTATGCCTTTCTTCTGTGCTTGTCATTTATTTATCTTCTACAATTTATTTCTATTTTGTTGATTATGGTGCCGGCATTTGTGCACAACAATTGGCATCAGAGCTTCAGGCTCACACAAGGTATTTAATAGAAGTCGGTATTTAGACTTTGGTGTTAAACTACTAGTGTTTAGAAGTCTTGGGTCGTTTCCATTAAACCATAGCCACAAATATTGCGAGGTATAGGAATTTAACGGTAATGGTTGCTTCGCTCTGAGTGATGTAGAGCGGAGGTCATTCTTGTCAACATTGGTCATTGCTTGCCCGAAATGCAATTAGAAAGGGTGTGATTGGTAGGCTAGGGGGAATGCAATTGATAACAGTGTGATAGCCACCCGCAAAGTCTATTGATACGTTTTGATTTTCAACTGAAAGAAAATTAATTATCGGCAAGGGCGGAGCCAGGAGTTTGAGAGAGGGGGGGCTAATTTAATGGCAATATTCGAGGGTTTGGGGCGGGAGCCCCGAGCCGAATTTTTTTAAGGTTCTTTTTACTTTTTATCAAAATATTACTTGTATTTATTTAATATAATGACAAGATAAACAAAAATTATCTACATAACACAAAAGTTATCTACAATGAATAGCAAAAAAAATTACCCAAAACATATAAAACACACTCAGCATCTCCTTACCCAATTCCCCAAACCCATAGCCCCATTCTTTACCTGCTCCCACACTCAGCACCCCATTACCCAACTGACATACCCATCTACCTTGCTCGAACCCAAATCGCAACTCCCCACACCTTCTCCAATCCACCACCCACAATCCCCTAACCTCAACTGTCCACCATAGCACGAACCCATACAACAACCCCACACCCTCCCAAATTGCAAACCTACCTTCCCTCTTCAATCAACTCACGCAACCCTCTGACTCCATCCACGCCATACCAGCCCCACCCCGACATGCCCATACCCAACCTCTGCCCCCGCTGAACAGCAGGAACAAAACAAAACCTAATACGTGGAATTTATTTATTTTTAGAAAAGTAGTGGGGGCTATAGCCCCCACTCGGCCTAAAGTGGCTCCGTCCCTGTTTATCGGGGATGTTGTCATAACAAGTCTACATCCAAAGACAATGAGCAATATTATGTGTGGGGGAAATGAGTTGATTCTTAGTTCAGTATTTAAAATAGGGATGGTGGTGGCTCGGGAAGTACCTCAAGATGGTTAACGGTATATGCTAGAATTCGGGAAATATTATCACAATCTCCAAAAGTGATGAATTCCAAGGACAACGGTGCTCAGTTGTAAGTGCAGTTCATGAATCACACGGTGTTGTACGATTTTTTTTATTTAATTTATTGATGTCATCTGGATTGATCTCGATGGTATATTTTGGGAACAAGGTGCACAAGTGAAGAAAGCTTTTCAAATGCTCTCGTTTATATCCGATGAGAGGGATGTATGTTCCAGCAAACAATGGTGAGAGGAATGTTGCTAGCGAATGGACTGAGTTGAGGTCCCTCTTCAGAGTCCATAGATGTATTCGACTGGTTCCAGTTATATTTAAGCATTGACGCATGTGTTCAACTTTAGGAAATGGCCAAGAGGAGCAACAGAAAATTGCAAAGTGCACTGGATATATTTGCAAGAGGTATATTGACGTAAATGACGTCAAATGGCAGCAAGAAAAGATAATTTCCTCTCTAAACTCTCTCAAATCTTTATATCATCAAATGGAAGAATTCCTCAAATGAGGCTACAAAAGGGTACTTATAGAAAGGAGGTTGCTTGGCTTCTAAACTAAGTATCTAATTACAATTATGCCCTTAAGTGTTAATTAACCTTTCTTCCTCTAAATACTAAACAAAAGGAAAAATACAATGAATACTAAAAATAAAATAAATACTAAAAATGATAAAAGACGATAAGGACCCTCATTCTCATCACTCTCCCCCCTGAAAGAGTTCGTCCTCGAACTCAGATGGGAAGGCCTTCAGTGTCACCATCAAAGATAGTAATGAGAGTTGGCTGGGGTGTGAACACATGTGCCTCCTCGAGAAACTCAGGATCGACTGAAGTTAAGAGAGCGCGACGGCGAGGAAGGGAACAATCCGAGGCTCGATGACCAACCACCCCACATTTGTAGCATTTGAAGGTGACAGGGTGAGTGGGTGCAGGAGGAACAACCGTGGGAGTAGGAGGAGCGGTAGTAAATGGAGTCACAGGAGAAACAGAAGTCACTGGTGCTGGATGAGCTGTCATGGAGCAGCCACGGGGTGGAGGGGAAATCTGATGGAAGGACTCTACTTTAATGGCGTACTCGACCGCCTTTGCAAAGGAGGTGACGTCACGTAAAGCGAAATCCCGCTGAATATAACTCTGCAGCCCGTGGATATAACGATTAATCTGCTGCTCCTCACTTTCGCCGAGACGAGCACGAGTACACAAAAGCTGGAAGCGCTCCGTGTAGTCTAAAACTGAAGTGTCATGTCTAAGAGACTGTACACGGAGGAAGAGGTTGCGCTCATAGTTAGTGGGAACAAAGGCGGCCATCAACTGTGCTCGGAGCTCAGCCCAGGACTGGATAGGAGGGAGACCCTTAAGGACACGTCGCTACTCCAATTCATTCCACCAAACACTGGCATAGCCCTGAAACTTGATCGCTGCGAGCAGAACACATCTACTACCCTTCAACCGTTTATAATCAAAAATCCGCTCCATGGCGGCAAGTCAATCCACAACGGCATCGGGCTCCTGCGTACTCCGTGAAAGTAACTGAAGCGCCAACTGTGTAATGGCATCACCACCCTGAAGGGCCCTCATTCTCATCATATATACTCCGAGGACAATTTTCATGAATTAATTGGATCTTTGAAGAGGCATTGAACGATATACGGATAGGTGTAGCTGGTAGAAGGAAGATCAATGGTGAGTTCTTTTGGTAGGTATGGCAAGCGGAGAGATTCAGATGGAGACATTCTCTCATTGGGTGGAGTCTCGTTTATGACGCTTCGATTATTGTCTTGTGGTTGGCATGTCATGGACTGTCAAGGTGGAGATTATTGGGATTGGCAAACCACTAATACTAAAGTCCAAGCTGAAAAATGTAATACATGGTGTGGTGCCCGAGTTTACTTAGTGTCCAAGTTTGCAATGGACATGTTGAAGGCTTTGAACCACAAGTTGGTTGGATCATTTGGAGCCACGTGCTGGGTGGAGATATGTGAGCCGCAAGTTGGGTGGACATATCAAAGCTTATTAGCCACACACATTTGCTTGCCCACCACTCCTTTGTTTTCTAGCCACAAAATGTCCTATCATGTTGTTACTAAAAATAAGATTAAGTGGGAGAGGAAAAGACACCAACACAACACAAACAAGTGAGCTAGTCTTCTTTTAAAGGTGATGGTTTTGGGGCGAGAGGTGAGGATTTTTCCATATGGGTATTGCTGAAACGAGTTTGTTTCATTTTTGTTGCATACTTGGTGTATAGTCTTATAATGCAAATTTTTTGGTATACTTGTGAAAACAATTAAAGCAGGGATTCTACTTAAAGAAATTCACATACAGACGTACCATGCAATGCGAAATGGTCTCGAATCAACCTTCGAACTCTTAAGCTCTCTTCCCAAGAAACTCCGCCGAAAGCACCATTTGTTGTACGGTTGCGCATTTGGACGACGTCGTTTTATTCCTCTCAGGAATATTCATAGAATCGTAAACTTGAAAATGAGTTTGGGATGGAAAAATGAGTTGATTTGGAGGATCTATGGAGCTTAAGCTGAGTAGAAGTAGCACCCCAAAACCACTGAAGATTACACACAACAACAACAACAACAACACTAGTTTGCTAGCTGATAAGCGACGCCAACTTGGACCACCGTTTAATTTCATTCTCAAACATGAATTTTCCTCAACTCTCACTCTCACCTCAGTCTCACTGTTTCGTTTTGTCAGATCGCCTTTTGCTTTTTCTTTTTCCGTTTCCAATTATTCCACCCAAACCAAGCCAAACCACCACCCAAATTTATTTGACTTTTAAAATTTAAACGACTCAAAGTGTAAATCTAATCTTAGAGCTTTGGAATGAATTTTATTTCAACACTATACTTTTAAAATTTACAAACTTAACCTCAACTTACATTTAGTGATGTAACTTTAATCCTTCATAATCTTCCTTTATAAAATATTTCTGACTAGCTATACTACGTGATAATTTTATGTTTGTTGTCCAATAAATATTTTTTTTTTAAAGTCAATGTACTAAGAATAACTCCATTGCCTTTCATCTTTCAAAAAACTATCACCCATTGGCATACTCAAGGTTCCCCTCTTTGCAACCTCCTCTTGGAGATTTTATAAAATAAGTGAGTAAGAGTTTTGGGTGTAAAAGCTTAAAAAGTTTGTCCCACATTGAAAGTGTGTAAAAGAGGTGGGAAGCTAATCCAAATATAAAAGGGGATAGTGTCTCACATTGGAAAATGTACAAAGCTAAGTGTCACCACTAAGTTATAAAAAGAGTGGACAACCTTTCACATTGAAAAAATATTAAGAATTTGTACACTTAATAAGTACAAATGGAAGATGAAGAGTTAACTCATCTAGCATTTAAGAGACAATTCAACAGACCTCAATACGGTGCGAAGCACCGTACGCACACGCGCGCGCGCATGCGGGGCAGTGGGTTGTAGAGGCGCTAGTGGCGCACTTTGCACTTCACGTGGTAGCGGGTTGCCGGGATTCGGAAATGACTTAAGACTGTTGGTAATTAAGAGTCATGCCATTTCGGAATTGACTTAAGACTGTTAATTCAACAGTCATGACTCTTGAAGATAAAGCTTTTCATTATCTATAAATAAAGGCTGCCTAAAACGAAATTAGATTGATAACAAAACCTAGTTTCAGATTTCCAAACCATATATTACTCTCTTACAATTTTCAGGAGATACAAATTCTCTTATTCTGTTTTGTGCACAGAAACTGAATAAGAACTTGGTTGACTGTTCTTCGCTGCTGCATCCAAGGGCTGTCTTCAGACATACAATTTGCAGACAGTGCAATTGATTCATTGTATCTTGAGTACGGATTTGCTAATTCCCTTTTGTATACCGAAGTTATTCGTGTGGGGTAAATAATGTATTTAGGAAAGTGACATCACGCCTTGAAGATTCATAAAGTTACATTGTTGTATTAAAGATGACATTATTGTGATACAATAAAGAGTTTTCTATTTCTGTATTTTGCTACATAATTTCCAACAATCTAAATACAGTAATTTCAGAAATGGCCTACTCTTCCAAATCACTTCGACAAATAACAGAAGGCTTTGTCAAGTTGGACCATTTTGATGGTGGTAATTTTCTGCGTTGGCAGAAAAAGGTTCATTTTCTTCTAACAACATTGAAGATTGTATATGTCTTGTCACAATCGAAACCAAATGAAGATGAAACCGTGGAACAGACTAGGCAACGCACAAAATGGGAGACCGATGATTACTTGTGTCGTGGTCACAATCTCAATGAACTTGCTGACAATTTGTTCGACTTGTACCAAAATGTTGGGACTGCAAAAACTTTGTGGGAAACATTAGAGACCAAATATCTTACGAAAGACGCTACAAGTAAGAAGTTCCTTATCGGTCAGTTTTTAAGCTTTAAAATGCATGATAATAGGACTGTGCTAGAATAATTTCATGACATCCAACGCATCATAAATCATTGCAAACTGAAAAAATTAAATATAGATGATTATGTAATTATTGCTGGCATAATTGAAAAACTTCCTCCTTCTTGGAAAGATTATAAGAAAGAACCCAAACACAAAAATGAGGATCTTTCACTTGAAGAATTAGAGACTCATTTAAGAATTGAACAAGAGTCTCGAATTCTAGATGGTAAAGAGGAACAAGAAAATTATGTTTCTAAGGTCCATGTGGTGGAGGAAAGAAAGGAGCAAAAATATGGCAATCATGGAAAAAATAACAAGCGGAAGAATTTTTTAAATAATTCTAAAGCAAACAAAAAGAAGAAAGGAAATTGTTTTCATTGCAACAAATCAGGTCACTTCAAGAAGGATTGTCGTGAGTTCAAGAAACTAAAGGAAAAAGGAGGGACATCAGACACAAAGCAAAAATTTGCTGCTATGATATCCGAGGCTAATATGCTTGGAGAAGACAACTCTTAATGAGTTGATTCTGGTGCCACAAGGCATGTTTGTAAGGACAAGAACTTGTTCTCTGCCTATGAAACAGTGGAAGGAGATATTCTCTATATGGGAAATTCATCTACTGCTGCGATTAAAGGCAAAGGGACAGTGGATCTCAAATTCACTCCGGAAAAATCCTTAGCCTCACCAATGTTTTTCATGTTCCTGATGTTAGGAAAAATTTAGTTTCTGGAAGTCTTCTTAATAAATTTGGCTTTAAGCTTGTACTTGAGTCAGACAAATTTATTCTGACTAAGAATGGTACCTTTGTAGGCAAAGGATATTTGTATGGGGGCATGTTTAAGCTCAATATCAATGAAAAAGATTCTTCTGCTTATATCGTTGATTTTCTTTCATTATGGCATAGTCGTTTAGGACATGTTAATACAAAGAAAATGCATTTCATGGTTAATTTAAATTTAACTCCTAAATATGAGAATGATATGAATGAAAAGTGTAAAATATGCATGCAAACAAAAATAACAAGATTGCCTTTTCCAAAAATAGAAAAAACTACATCTTTGTTGCAATTAGTACATAGTGATGTTTGTGATTTGCATGGAACACCTACTAGAGGTGGTAGTAAATATTTTGCTACATTTATCGATGACTTTTCAAAATATTGTTACATATATCTTTTAAACTCTAAGGATGATGTGCTTAATAGATTTAAGACATATAAAAATGAAGATGAAAATCAATGTGATACTAAAATAAAATGTCTTAGATCTGATAGAGGTGGTGAATATCACTTTCCTCAATTTTGTGAAGATATGGGAATTATACATGAAGTTACTGCACCTTATACACCACAATAAAATGGAGTAGCAGAAAGAAAAAATAGGACACTAACTGAAATGGTTAACGCTATGCTTACTTATTCTGGTTTAAGTAAAGGGTTTTGGGGAGAAGCACTTTTTACTGCATGTCATATTCTGAATAAGATACCTGTTAAAGATAATAAGAAAACTCCTTACGAATTATGGAAGAATAGAAAACCTAATTTAGGTTATCTTAAAGTTTAGGGTTGTAGAGCTATTGTAAGACTACCTGAAACTAAGAGAAAGAAATTAGGAAGCAAAGTTGTTGAGTGTATTTTCATAGTTTATGCACAATATAGTAAAGCTTATAGATTTTTGGTTAGTGAACCTGTAGAGGGGGCTTAAAGGTAATCTTGATATTAGGGACAAATACTCAATTAGCAACAGTATTGGAGATTAAGCAACCGAGGCAGCTAGAGCGTGGTAACTCAGCGAGGCAGCTTGGCGCGGCAGCTCATATTTTAGCTTATTGTATTAGTCATATTGTATTTCCATTATTGGTGACTGTAAGCTATAACGGTTGTAATGACGTAACGATAATAACAAAAGAGTTTGTGTGAGGTCAAACGGTACTTGCGAGTGACCAGGCTTGGCAGGGCCTGGGAGAGCTTTCATGCTCTATCGAATGACCTCACCATGGGAACTTTAGAGGGATTTGGTTTGGAGGATTGATAAGTAAGGCACCGTTGGGGCTTGTCCTAACCATCTTAGATACACCTGATAAAACACCGAAGGACCCTGACCGTAGAACCTCAAGCGGAGCAGCTTGGAGTTCCATCGAGCGTTGAGTTATGAACCAAATAGCCCTCTACTTAATGTCACATCTACTGTAGGTGATGTCACTAGCCAGCCAAACAATGTCAGACATGCACTTGAGTAAACCACCGTGGTATTTGGGCCTGTCAGGCAGTTGGTGAGCCACCTCTACGACAACGGCCCCCTGACACACAGTGGATAGACAAAAGGCATGTCTTGGCATTTAATGTTTATGACATGGAGGCAACTAGTACATCAGACATTTAATGTTGTGACATAAAGTATGAGGGATGTCCTTCATAGTTTTAATGACTGAATTGCCTCGGGGATGGTGTGGGGGGCTATTTAAGAACCCCAGTCACCCCTGGGGAGACATATGATCTTTTTGAGAACCCTTGAGTTATTACTAGAGATACACATCAGAAAGAGAGATTTATTACAAGCCAGAGGGTTTATCACCTCACCATTGTCATTTATTGTAAAGTTTTTAATACTTGACAGAGATTCCTGAGGGTATATGGTGTGTTTTTACCTGCCTACCAAGGTGTATCTAGGGTGCTTACTTCTCTCTCCCTCTAGCTAAGTTACTTCTAAGGTTCATTACTATTTCCCGAGTTATACACGAGAGTTTTGTGAGTTTAAAACTGAGTTTATCTTCATTGGGTCTGTGTCCGTTTGTCATATCATTAATCCAAAGCTTTGACCAGGATTAGCTTATCATTACCATACTCAAATAGGGGTTACGCCTCCATCTTATCTTAAGTACCCTCTTACATTTGGTAACTCCGCTGGAGAGGCATTCTCTTAGCTAGGAGTATGGCGTAAGATAATGCTACTCGAAGACTCAACTTTGATGATATCCAGCGTAATGAAGAACAGGTCGCGAGGGAGCAGGAGGCCCTAAGGGATGGGGCTCCTCGAGTAGAGGTACCGACGGTTCCGACGATGTCAGACGTTCCTAGGGCGGCACAACCTGCCATGAGTGCGGGGTTGGGACCCGCCCAGATGGCGCTCCTCATGAGAAAATTTTATGAGTTTTGTAAACCCCAGTAGCTTCAACTATGCTGGGAGGATTGGAGGCTAATGCTTTCGTAACACCAGGGGTAGCTCCAACGGCCCCACCAGGTACAGGCATTGTAGGAGCGCTCCCGAAAAGCGTACCCCCTGTTGCGAGTCCAGCAGTGGGAACCTCAGGAGTCTCAAAGGTACCGCCAGTGACGTTCGTTTCAGTTGCAATGGGCGCTCAGCCCATGGCCCCGTTGCTGGTGGCCCCTGCGGCCTCGCCCATGGAAGAAATGAGAAAAGAGATGCAGAAGGAGATGTTGAAGTTCATGCGGGCTTCCTCTCAATCAGCAGGTGAGGTGGTTTCGGTTTATGACGACTTCCGAACACCCTACTCTCAAGCGTACAACGATGAGCCTTACCCAAAGGACTATGTTCCCCCTATCTTTGAAAAATATACAAGGAAAGGTGGGAACCCGAAGGAGCACATTAAGCGGTTTGTTGAACACTTGGGAGCACATTGCAATGATAAAAAGCTTAGATTGAGGGAGTTTTCCAAATCCCTAACCGAGAAGGCATACACCTGGTACTCCCACTTATCTCCCATCAACATTTCTACGTGGGAGGAGATGCACGTATTGTTTGTCCAAAAGTTCTTTTTGGCAAAAGACGAGTTCACCTTGACCCAACTAGGAAGGGAGAAGCAAAGGACAGGGGAAGAAGTGGTGGCCTATGTTCGAAGGTTTAGGGAAAGATCCCTCGATGTGAGGGAGGAGGCCAAAGAGTCCAAGTTATTACAAATTTGCGCTGAGGGACTGCTTCCTGAATACATCTGACATCTCATCAACGAGACATGCGAGGGGACTTTTGCGACGTTCTTGAAAGCCGCAAGGAACATCTCTTTGGTGGTATGACCCAATCCGGTGGTAGTGCCCATGATGTTCAGGCAACCAATGCAACCCACGGGGGGGAGGTCTCAGCCCCCGTGAGTAGGGTACGTCGAAGGAGAAAATAGGGGAAAGACACCGAGGAGGGACAGCAAGAGAAAATTTAGGAAAAATAGAGAAGACCCTCCACCGTTGCCCTGCACGATAGAAGAGGCTGTAAGTTATTATAACGCAATGGTCCAAGGGGGAACGGTTTATAAACCAAAAGGCATCCCGATGGAAGAACCTGATGCTGTAACGAAGGCGGATCCTAAGTACTACCAGGTTCATCAAAAGATGCAGCATCCAACCGGGAGCTGCTTCACGCTGTGAAGAATCATCGACAAGTACATGAAGGCGGGGACATTGCAAATCCCCCCACAGAACATTAATAACAACCCACTTCCGGCACACGAGGCTAATTTGGTGATGGCCTATAATAAGGAGGCAGAAAGAGAAGGAGGAGGGTTGACGATGAAGCAGAAGGAGCTCGAGGAAGCTCTAGAATATTGTACCACGGGAATGGCTAATGTAGTTTTAGCCTATGATGAAGCAAGCGCTAAGGACATGGAAGACATGTATAGCGTTGAAGATGGGGAAACGAACCCAGTCATAGAATGTAGTGCAGTTTCAAAATCCTCAAAATTCACTTGGTTCTTCGATCAAGTGGGGATCCCGAAGGAGAGCAGAATGGAGATAACTCACGCGATTTTGGACATTGCAAAAAGGAACGCAGTCCCCTCTCTAAGATGGAGGGGACCCATGGCCAGGCTGGTGAAGAAATTCCTGTCAGAGGTAACCTTCAGCGATGCGGATAGAGCTGTGAGGTTCCCTCATAACAGGCCTCTATATGTAACCGCTAGCGTCAACGGGGTTAGCTTTGCAATGACCCTTATGGATGGGGGTGCTTCCATCAATATTATGCCAATCAACTCCTTCCACGCGACTGGTATTCCAAAAGAAAGGTTGGTCCCCATGCCTTTGGTAATTTTGGGATATAACAATCAATCTTCCAAGTCAGTCGGGTATGTGAATATTGGGATTGCGATGGGAAACTTGAAGTCCCACATCAAGTTCCATGTGATAGAAAGCGCAACTTCCTATCACTTACTAATAGGGAGGGTGTGGATGCACAACCAATGTTTAGTTCCTTCGACTTATCATCAATGCGCCAAGGCAAATATCAAAGGAACGGAGGTGACCATTAGGGCTACCAAGATGCCTTTCGCTATCGAAGAAGCACACTTAGTGGATGCGGCATTCTATACAGAACTGGAGGAGGATGTACTGGTCCTGACGAAGAGAATGGAGGGGGCATGGGTTTCCTCAATTAGAGAGAGAATGGGTCCCTTGAATGAGCAGGATAAAGAGGGCGGAAGTAGCGAAGGGGTGAGGACCGAAGAATTCCATCAGGTGATCCCTCGGCTCCCAAAGATCTCGAGGTAACTCAAAGACAGGATGAGGCCTAAAACAGACCCGATGGAGCACGAGGTCCAACGGCAAAGCGTGTTAAGTTACTTTTTGGGAAAAAGAATCGCTGAGGCTTCCAGAGAGAAGAAGAGGAAGGCCGTGGCAACAGCTACCAGCAGGCAATGTAAGAAAATTATCACTGAAGAGGGAAAAGTAGTGTACCGCTTATAACGGTGTGAACGGGCGACCGAAGAGACTAAGGATGAGGTTGACCCGGTGTATGAGTGTTTTTTGGTGGATCGACGGGGGCAGTGTATGGTGATAGATAACTCCAATATACAAGAATTCATAGAAGATGTCGTCGAAGAACTAGACTAAATGGGAGATCGACCAAGGCCCCAGGCACAAGAGTTAGACCAGCTGAACTTAGCAAGAGAAAGGGAAGATCCAAGGCCTATCTCTATCTCAAAAGATCTCGGTGAGGGGAAATGAGAAGCCTTAGTCAAACTTATTCAGGAATTCATAGATATTTTCGCATGGAAGGGCTGGATGAAGAGGTGAGTTACCACAAACTGAACGTGATGCCTTCAGCCGTTCCGGTGAAGCAGGCAACGAGGACTTACAAGCCTGAACTAGACTTAAAGATTAAAGAAGAGGTTCAATGCTTGTTGGTAGCAGGATTTATCAAGCCAATACAACATCCCCTCTAGCTATCCAGCATTATGCCAGTGGGGAAGAAAGACAAGAACCAAATAAGGATCTGTGTGGACTTTAGAGACTTGAATAGGGCTTGCCCCAAGGATGAGTTTCCCCTACCCTCCATCGACAGTTTGATTGACGCCACGGCTGGTCATGAGATGTATAGCTTCATGAATGGGTATGTGGGATACAACCAGATCAAGATGGACCCCTCTCATGCAGAGAAAACGACGTTCAGAACTCTGTTGGGCAACTTCATGTACAAGGTGATGCCGTTTGGACTCAAGAACGCAGGAGCTACGTACCAGAGGATAATGATGGCCATTTTTCATAACTTCTTCCACAAATTTGTAGAGTTCTACGTGGACGACCTGGTCATCAAATCGAAGAAGGAGGAGTCACATATAAATGATTTAAGGAAGGTGTTTGCTCGGTGCAGGAGGTATAAATTGAGGATGAACCCGTTAAAGTGTGTCTTCGGAGTAACAAGCGGGAAGTTTCTAGGCTTCGTGGCTGATCGACAAGGGGTGCAGATGGACCAGGATAAACAGCGGGAGATATTAGAGATGCCATGTCCTAGGACGGAGAAGGAGCTGAAGAGTTTTCTTAGCAAAGTCTCCTACCTTAGGAGATTTGTGCCTGGATTGGCCGAAATAACACACCCACTGATGCAGCTGTTGTGAAAAAACATGAAATTCATTTGGGAGGAGGTTCACCAAGAGTCTCTTGTCAGGCTGAAGAAACTGCTCTTTTCACCACAAATCATGGTTCCTCCCCAGGCAGGAGTACCGTTGCAGCTATACCTCACGTCTACCACGAGGTCCGTTAGAGCGCTACTGGCATAAGAAGTGGACGGGTAAGAACGACCGGTTTACAACCTCAGCAGAATTATACATGGGCCAGAGATTAGATATAGTAGCTTAAAAAGGCATTATTTAGCCTTAGTCTTTATAGCACAAAAACTTAGGCATTATATGCTGTCTTTCACAATTCATATTGTAACTAGATATGACCCAATTAAGTATTTGCTTGCAAGAACTATATTGATGGGCAGGGCAGCTAGATGGTTCCTTATCCTCTCCGAATATGACTTGAAGTGTGTGACCCCTCGCACAATTAAAAGCCAGGCGTATGCTGGTCTATTAGCCATCTTCCCTTCAGGAACCTTCTAGCCCCCCAAGGAAGACATTCCAGGAGATGATTTGCAGGCTAATTACCTGGATACAACTGATGAGGAATGGACGATGCAGTTCGATGGATATTTGGCAGAAAAGAAAGCGGGAGCAGGGGTTATTCTTTCAAAAGGGATGGAGGAGATTTGCCTTTCCTATAAACTAGACTTCCCTTGTTCCAATAACGAAGTAGAATACGAGGCGTTGGTACTGGGCCTGCTAGAGGCTCTTAAATGGGGAATTCGTTCACTCTGCATTAAGGGCGACTCGAACTTAGTAATTCAGCAAGTAAACGGAGAATATGCGTTGAAACATATGAGCCTGGCGCCCTATAGAACAATCATTCAAAGGCTTCTCAACCAGTTCCATCGGACCAAGATCAGAAGACATCCCAGAACGATGAACCGCCATCCAGACGCCTATGCCACTATCGCTCAGAAAATGGTCATGAAGACCGATGAGACTATCGTAGTGATCCAGTGAAGAACAGCTCCTTCGGTGGTACAGTCAATACTACCGATGGAGGGGGATGCGGACTAAAGGGGGGAGATTAGGAAGCAACTAGAGTCTGGCAAAGGAGCTATGGGATTAAGAGAGTTGGCACAATAATTTACGAACCAGGGGAATCTTTACTATAGAAATGCTGGGGGATGGTTGTCAAGATACGTCAGCCCAGGGGAAACCGAGCAAAGATTGAGGAAAACGCATGAGGAGCACTGCGAAACGACTGAGATACCTCTATATAGGAGAATTTAAAGAGAGGGGTATTTCTGGCCTAGAATGAAGCAAGATGCGGCAGAGCTGCAACGGAAGTGCGATAAGTGTCAGCTATTCTTCGAAGCAGTTGAGTGCCATTTCATTGAAGCTCAAACGGACTGGAGGCAGCCCTACATCGACTTCATTCAGGATGGGGTTATCCCAATGGAGAAAATGGTTACAATGGGTCTGAGGCGAAAGGCTCCAAGATTCTATGTTCAGGAGGGGCAGCTTTATCGAAGGGGGTACTTCAACAGGCCATTGCGTTGCGTCACGAAGGAAGAAGCAGTGGAGGTCCTCAAACAAGCGCACGATCCAGCCCACATAGGAGGGGCCAAGTTGTATGATCAGTTGATGACGTTGGGGTATTATTGTCCAATAATAGAGAAAGGCTCTGCTAAGTTCGTTCGACAATGCAAAGCTTGCTAACTTCATGGAAATATGATCCATGCCCCATCGATAGACTTACACTCTCTGTCAACACCCTATCCATTTCATACTTGGGCGTTCGACCTAGTGGGGGCAATACACCCTTCTTCGAGAGGCAAGATATGGATACTGGTAGCAACAAAGTGTTTTATAAAATGGGCCGAAGCAATACCACTCAGAAGAGTAACGGCTGGGGTGGTGAGCAACTTCATCAGAGAATACATCATTTGCCATTTTGGGATCCCAAAGGTTATTCTTTCAGATAACGGGACTCCTTTCGTCAATTCTGAAGTAACAATGCTCACAGACAAGTACTCCATTATTCATCACACCTCAACGGTGGCATACCCAAAGGGAAACGGTCAAGCCAAAGCGACTAACAAAACCTTGGTTAATATTTTGGCCAAGATGATGGAGGACTTTCCAGGGGCGTGGGATGACAAGATACCAGTTGTTTTGTGGACCTATCGAACAACAAAACAGAAACCCACAGGATACACGCCGTTCTCCCTTATTTACGGGGCTGAGGCAATCCTTCCAGTGGAGTTGGAAGTTCCTTTCGCTCGATATGCCTTACGAAGTAGTATGCTCCCTCAAAACAGACATGTACAGTTGGAAGCGTTGGATGAACACAGAGATAACTCGATGCAGCACTTCCAGATGTATACGAAACAACTCTCCAAGGCATACGATAACTTGGTGAGACCAAGGAAGTTCGTGGAGGGAGACCCCGTATTGAAAGCAGCAGTAAATCACATCAGGGGGCTTCCTCTACCAAAGTTTGCAGCTAACTGGGAGAAACCTTTCGTTGTGAAGGAAGCCCATGATTCAGGTTATTGTTTAATTTCGAAGTTAGAGGAAGACAAACCATTTAAGATTAACAATAAATGGCTGAAGGTTTATCGTGTGTAAACAATTAAGTCTGAACCAATGTTATAACTGGCTGTTGTTATAAATATACAAGTTTTGGTTACTTTAAACATAATGAAAGAGTTGCAGAAATATAAAAATTTATAGCATACAAGAACAGTCACAACACATGGATGGATTGAAAAGTATATATTCTTCATTCATAAATAATAGAGCATTACAAAAAATTTGGGAGTTATCGCCCAAGAATTACATAGATAAGAGCAGATGGAGGATCTGTATACAAGAGGCAATTAGTCTAAAAGAAACGATAAATCTGAGGAAGAGAAAAATCTCCAGGAAGACCCGAAGAAGCTGCTGTGAAAGACCGTTGGGCATTAATAGAAACCTCCAGCCTCGTTTGCACTTGTGTACGTTCTACGAGGAGTCCCTCGCGTTTTAGTTTGACCAAACATAAGGCTTCTTCGGCATCCTTTACCTATTGATCCACTGCTTCCAAAAGGGGCGCCAATGCGACCAACCTAGCTTTCTCAGCTTGCTGGTCCTCCTGGTGCTTTGTAACACTTCCCTCTGGCCAATCAGTTGCTGGTTCTTCAGAGTCTTCAAATATGTTATGAGCCAGTCAAAACAGAAACCATCACGCCCCAGCTCCCATAGAAAACCCAGAAATTGATTAAGAAAGGATCTGGTAACACTTGCAGTAGGGGTACTGGCAATTTCAGCAACAACGATCGCCATGCCTTAAAGTCTGTGACTCATCACGTGAATATTGGAGCATAGGCAATCCGGTGTGAAGGTCTCAGGGTGACGATTCACCAGTTGTTCGATCACCAAGCGGTGGTTGACAGGTATTTGAGGAGACTGCCGAAGCACCATTAGGTAGAAAGCGTGAGGAGCCAGGTCAGGAAGAGGGAGTTCGCACCCAGATTCACTCTCTGCTGCAGCACCAGTCGTAGAACCTTGATCATCATGACCAGAGTTTTCCGAAACATCAGGTTCCCGATGAGGTGAGCCCACAGGCGAAAGAACTGAGGGAGAATATTCCCGAGCAACCTGAGAAGGGATGGAAGCCATAATAAGTTTATGAAAAAATCTTAACAAGCGTTTTCGTTATAAAGTCACCATTATAAGGGGGAGTTTATGGAAAAAATCTTAACGAGCATTTTTCGTTGTTAAGTCACCATTATAAGGTGGAGCTTATGGAAAAATCTTAACAAGCATTTTTCGTTGTTAAGTCACCGTTATAAGGTGGAGTTTATGGAAAAATCTTAACAAGCGTTTTTCGTTGTTAAGTCACCATTATAAGGTGGAGTTTATGAAAAAATCTTAACAAGCGTTTTCGTTGTTAAGTCACCGTTATAAGGTGGAGTTTATGAAAAAATCTTAACAAGCGTTTTGGTTGTTAAGTCACCGTTATAAGGTGGAGTTTATGAAAAAATCTTAACAAGCATTTTAGTTGTTAAGTCACCGTTATAAGGTGGGGTTTGAGAAAAAATCTTAACAAACATTCTCGTTGTTAAGTCACCTTTATAAGGTGAAAACTCACGAGAAATAACAAAGGAAAAAAATATACATACCCCACTCACTACAGGGGTAAGAACGGGGGTCGTTGTGGAAGCTGCAAGGATAGGAATCGTTGGGGATGGAATCATTGCCTCAGAAGTCATAACGGGTTCCCTAGTTACAGAAGCCTCAATGCTCGGCAGGACGCCCTCACCAACATAAGGCACCAAGGTCAGCATGCGCGGTTCATCGGGAGAAGATGAGGGGCTCCCAAACAAAGACCCAACACGGAGGGGCACAAAAGCACCAACCCTGGCCTTGATTGCATAAGGATCACCAAGATGAGTGGGTGGTACAAGATCAGGAGAAAACTGTGACATGAGGGCAAGTGTTAGAAAAGAGGAATAAGTACATAAAATATGAAGAAGTATCTCTACGTACTACTCACCTCGATTATGGTGCTGAAAAGGGGAATGGTGGTCAGAGGCCTCATCAGCATCGTTGGAAGAAGAACGTTTGCTAACAACGAGGATATTTCAACCTGGAGCACCCAAAACATCTCAGGGTTCAGCAACACAAATAAGTAAAAAGGGTGTAACCGAAAAGACGCTATAACAAATAAATTATAAAGGAAATCATACCTCAGGCTCACTTTCCTCCACAAGAACGATGGGAAGAGGAACCTTACGTGAAGTACGTAAATCAGAGGGGACTGGTAGTGTTATCTCGGGTTGCGTTACCTCTGGGGGCGCAAAATCACTCGCAGGCTCAGTGGCATCACCTCCCACAATAACTTCCCTAGCACGTTGGGAGCCTAACCAACGAGAATAAGTGAGCCCCGTCATGGGAGAACGGGGAGGAGTCACATCGGTATGAGATACACCGAAACGTCCCCCCATAAAAGGGCTCACGGGAGGACTGGGGGGGATTTGGCCTTTCCTCTTCAATCCCCTGCACCGCAGTTGTCAAAAAAAATAATAAGCAAATGTAGCCTGCCTTAAGTAAAAAAAAGAATGAATAAATCAAGCATACATACCTCGGATTTAGAAGGGGAACGAGAAGATAGGACCATATGCGAAGAAGGAGGAGGCGACAGAAGGGGCAGGAGTGGGATGCACCTCAAGAGTTCGCGTCTTCTGGGACTTGGTACCAAGAGTTTTCTTCCTCGATCCCGCCGCACCAGTACCGACCTCTCGAGGAATCCTTGAGATCTTTCTCGTTCTAGCCATTGTCTCTATAGGATCAACCACCACTGTGGGAAAAGAAACGGAAGGAGGAACAACGACAGCGTGTCGTTGATACTCAGCATTTATTCGATCTATTTTCATTTGGGCCTCCCTCCTTAAGCGCTCAGCGGTTTCAGCAGGCATGGGAGGTGGAACGGAGGCTATGGGAAAGGCTGCCATGGGAGTTTGGGGTTTCTGGGACTTAGACTTTGACTGTGATGTCCCCCTCTTGGCCGTTTTTGCCTTCTTGGCAGATGGCTGAGAAGGCCCCTCGCCGATAGTAGCTTCGATTGAGGGGGCAGCCTTCTTTGGAGCTGCAGGAGTTTTGGGTTTTGGCGTTGCAACTGGGACCATGGGGCAAAATGGGGGAAGCTCGGTGGGAGGTGCTTTGAGGGTTGAACTTAGAGGGAACTCCATCCCAAGTACAGAGTTGCCTTTTAGCCCCAACTCTAAGGCAGAAAATGAAGAAACAGGAGGATAAACGGGATCTCCCTCAACAAACTCGATAATTACAGCCAGTATTTTGTAGCAAATAGAGGGGTCACATCCCCATGCCTAGTAACACTGGGAATGGTGACTCGCCCAGCCATGTCTGAACATATCCCCCACGCAGCGATTGAAGAAAACAGAGAACACGCCTCGCTGAAGGAGACCTTGGGTTTTGACGATTGAAACACTGGACGTGGAGCCTCCTGGTCAAACCTAAACTGGCGGCTGCATCGGTTGAGATTATAGTGCTCACTAGTATATCCCCACTCAGTGTAAGAAGGAAGATATCCGGGGGAGAACAAAAGGACCAAGACGAGTGAGGGATCCTCAATATCTGGTGTAGGGGCCTGTACCACTCTGGCTTATGTTGAAAAAATTCACAAGTGTGAAAGAAGACTTCCTCCTGATATGGACTCATGACGAAGTTCTCAAAACGGTCAATCATAGATATTAACTCCTTTCGGCTTTGTCTCCTGTGATAAATAAAAGACCGTGGAGGCAGAATTGTTTCCCCCGAAGGAGGACTGTTGGCTTTGGCCGCTACGGCAGGAAAGCGAAAGTAAAGGAATCTGGTTAGAAGAACGTTGTTGGCAAAATTGGCCAAGTTATAACGGCCAAGAGAGCGTTCCATGTCGAACAAAGTTCTATCCAGCCAGGTGTAGAGGGATCCCAAGGCAATTGCAGCCAGTGAAAGTTTTATGCCTCAGGCCAAACGAAGGGACAGGTTGATAAGGTCCCTTCGGGGCTGATCGTTGGGTTTACCCGTCAAAAGGAAATGGGAGAGAATCACAAGAATATAGGCGGGAAGTTCCAACGGTGTACCTTGACCAGGGGCATCTGTTGAAGAACTGCCTTCATCAGAACCCTTGAAGAAATAATTAATCAAGGGAGAGAAAGTAGCTTTGTTGGACGAACCAATGCGGCTTCGACATATGTGATCCAACTTTAAACGATCGGTAGTCTCTTAAGCATCAAGAGCCTCATCGGTATAGGGCTCATGGCCTGTTGCATCGAGGCCCAAAAGCTCGCACACGTCTTCCAGAGTTATGGTGAACTCACCCCACGCAACAATGAACGTATGAGTAAAACGTTCCATCGAGAGACTAGGATAGGAAGAGAAGATTGTTCTTCGAAAGAGTGAACTCACCAAACCGCTTAGCCCGTTGCAACCCAATCTTGGTGAGAATATCGGCATAAGAACTTTGCATATGAGAGTTCCAGGCAGTAAAGTGGGCAGGAGAACCCCCTGGCGCTTCGAAGTCAACATGGGACCATGGGAAGTCCCCTCGCTCCAAACGAAATCGTAGAGTCCCCTCTGGAGGAAGAAAGCCCCACTCAGAAGAATCCTCATCTTCATCACCCAACAGTAAGGCATCAAACTTGGAAGAAAAATGCACAGCCTTGCAGGCAACGACAAAGTCACACTAGACCAAAATGGGCAAATTGTCACCTTTCAGCCGGCCAGCCTTGTCAAGGTCATTGACCGTGACAAAAAAACACGCGTTTTATGTCACGGTCATTGACCTTGACACGACCGTGACAAGCCCGTGACAATTCAATTTGTCACGGGCTTGTCACGGTCAATGACCTTGACACGACCGTGACAACTTTTCCAGCAAAAACCCTTTCCCCCTTCTTTTTTCCCTCCCACCGTTCCCTCCCTCTCTCTCTCTCTCTCTCTCTTCCATTTATATATATATTTGTCTGTATATTTATGTGTGTATGTGTATATATATATGTGTGTATGTGTGTGCGTGTGTGGGGGGTGGGGCAGGGTGGGGCGGGGCGGGGTGGGGTGGGGCAGGGTGGGGGAGGCAGGGGGCAGGGTGGGGTGGGGCAGGGTGGAGGAGGTGGTGGTGAAGGGGTGGCAGGGGGTGGGGCGGGGTGGGGCAAGGTGGTGGAGGGGGTGGTGGAGGGGGCAGGGGGTGGGGTGGGGTGGGGTGCGGTGTGTGTGTGTGTGTGTGGTGTGTTTTGGGGGAGGGGGGAGGGGGTGGTGGAGGTGGGCAGGGGGTGGGGCGGGGTGGGGCAGGGTGGGGGAGGGGGTGGTGTCATTTTTCATAATTTTAGCATTAGTAAACATAGGATAAAAATATCTGATTAATTCCTAGGTTAAATTAAATTAAATTAATTTTAGTGCTTAAATATCATTAAATGGTTTTGAATTTTTTAAATATTATTAAATGGTTTTTAAGTGTGGGAATGGGTGTGTAGTGTAGTGGATTCCACCATATTCTGTTATGTCTTCTTTACTAACTAGAATCTTGTTGCAGATAGGATTCCCTTTAGGGTCTTATGTCTTGAATTAATCTGAGGGGGTGGGGTGGGTGGGGTTTTGAATATTATTTACATTCAAAATAAATAATTGATAATAGTTGGATAATAATTGGATAATAATTGTTTTTATACCTATAGAACAGCTTAGATAGTGTGTGTGTGTGTGTATGTGGTCAATACATGAATTTATTTTTGTATTTGAATTATCCCATGAATTTATTTTTGTATTTGAATTATCCCATGAATTTATTTTTGTATTTGAATTAACCCATTATATGAAACATACTTGAAATTAAATATAGTGCGCATAGATACTAGCATTCTAGTTCTTATGTGTACGCATTCAATAACCCTTAGACCCGTTCGAGAGTCATTACCCCTGTAATGAGATCTCTCGAATTGTCCCGTTTGGACAGTTTGAGACTGTATAATTTTTGTATAATATTCTTATTGGCTTAAAGTTGTTACTTTTGGAGGAAGTTCTGCAGTCGTATCTTAATGTTCTCTGGGTACATACTAGATTGACACGTGTGACTGTTATTTTAATTGACCAATTGAAATAACACTCACACCTGCCAATCTACGTCGTGTACTTGAAGAACTAAGGGGATATGCTGTCGAATTTTTTTCAAATCGTAACAATGTGCATGAGCTGTTAATTATATTACAGAAAAATGCATTCTTGAATGGGATAGGACCACATACCCTTTAAAAGGATAATTAAATGATGGGATAATTAAAAAAAAACATACTATAAATCTAAGTTTTGTTTACCTTTAATAGGTGTTTAGTTGTGGTAGCTGTGATGGGATATCCGAAATACAAAGAGTGGATGGGTGAGACTAATAGAATGGGGGATGTGTTTCGCAGAGGTGCTAACGAATTTGTGAAATATGCAAAGAGATATCGTAATGATGAAGAGTTTCCGTGTCCGTGTGCTAGGTGTAAGAATGGTAAGGTGTTTGAGTGGAAAACAGTTGAACTACATTTGTTAAGATCGGGTATGCAAGATAGTTATCGATTTTGGAGTTTTCACGGTGAATTAAAAGTTCCTTTTGTCCCTGACCAACCTTCACAACATCCTTCAACAAGTAGAATAGATGAAGAAGGGGACGACGTAGATCATAATATGTTAGAGGATTTAGTTGATGATGCGTACGGAGTTTATGAAGCTGAGGAGAATGAGGTTACTGATGATGTAGAAGATTCAAGTGCTCGTGAAGATAACACGATAAAACTTGACGATGACTACCAAAGTTTAAAATTTAAGGCGACCCAACCGTTATACTCTGGCTGTGAGAAAGATCAAACAACTTTACATGCCATGGTTGGTTTGCACAGTTTGAAGACGCAGTACGGTTTGTCTGGCAATAGCGTGACGGGAATTCTGAAATGGGTGAAGGGCTTATTACCCAAGGTGAATACACTTCCAAATAGCTATCCTGTTATGAAGAACAGTTTGAAAGGTTTGGGAATAAAGTATAAATCGATTCATGCTTGTGTGTATGACTGCATACTATACCGAAAGGAGTATGAAAATCTCGATCGTTGTCCGGTATGCGATGAACCTAGATATGTCCAATCTACTAGTAAGGAAGGCACAAGCTCAAAAGTGCCTCAAAAAGTAGGAGAGCGACGATAAAACCGCAGTTGTTCCTGGTGGGCAGCATCCAGGGCGGAGGCGGCAGTATTGGTGGCAGACGGAGCACCAGTAGCAGAGATAACAGGGTTTCTTGAGGTTGCCATGGAAAACGATGATGAAGACAGCAAAAAAGCTTTAAGCAAGAGCGGTTTGAAGAGCGAGAGTAAAAGACCACGACCACAGGTAGCGGTTTAGAGGATGAGAAGGGAAGAAGACGAACAGGAGCTTAGCAACAATGGAGTTCTTGCGGGGTTTTCTCTCTCTAAAAAGATGGAAGCCTGAAGAAGATAGTAACAGAATAAGAAAAAAAAAAGAGGGTTTTGGATATAGCCGCTTGAAAATTTTGGAGTTGTCGTTTCAGTTTCCCACCATCACACGTGCAAAGCCGCCTGCAATCATTTCCAATGAACACGTGGCACTTTGGGAAATGCTTTGACAGTTGAGAAGACTGTGCCACGTCGTTTATGAAGTGACATCTGGGGAACACAAACCGTTACCTTCCTGTGCAAGATTGAGTTTTGGCGCCAAAATCCAATGGACTCCCAACGAAGAGGATGTCCCAACGATTCCAAGAAGCTACGATATTCTTTCGTCATAAGTCTAGACGATTGTTTAGTTATACTTAGGGTACATCGGGCAGAATTTTACTTTTTCTTCGAAGACTCTAACGCTCGGGTTCTGAATAAAGGAGAGGAGACCTGCAACTTTTAACATAAAGAAAGGTCCATTGATTTGGGGACATTTCGTGCAGACATTTCTTGGTTCCAACAAATCTCTCAACGAGGGGGCAAATGTAGAGGGGGCTTGAAGGTAATCTTAAGATTGGGGACAAATCCCCAATTAGCAACAGTGTTGGAGATTAAGGAACCGAGGCAGCTAGAGCATGGCAACTCAGCGAGGCAGCTTGGCACGGCAGCTCATATTTTAGCTTGTTGTATTAGTCATATTGTATTTCCATTATTGATGACTGTAAGCTATAACGGTTGTAATGACGTAACGATAATAACAAAAGAGTTTGTATGAGGTCAAACGGTACTTGCGAGAGACCTAGCTTAGTAAGGCCAGGGAGAGCTTTCATGCTCTATCGAATGACCTCACCATGGGAACTTTAGAGGGATTTGGTTTGGAGGATTGATAAGTAAGGCACCGTTGGGGCTTGTCCTGACCATCTTAGATACACCTGGTAAAACACCGAAGGACCCTGACCGTAGAACCTCAAGCGGAGCAGCTTGGAGTTCCATCGAGCGTTGAGTTATGAACCAAATAGCCCTCTACTTAATGTCACATCTACTGTAGGTGATGTCACTAGCCAGCCAAACAATGTCAGACATTCACTTGAGTAAACCACCGTGGTATTTGGGCCTGTCCGGCAGTTAGTGAGCCACCTCACCGATAATGGCCCCTTGACACACAGTGGATAGACAAAAGGCATGTCTTGGCATTTAATGTTTATGACGTGGAGGCAACTAGTACATCGAACATTTAATGTTGTGACATAAAGTGTGAGGGATGTCTTTCATAGTTTTAATGACTGAGTTGCCTCGAGGATGGTGTGGGGGCTATTTAAGGACCCCAATTACCCCTGGGGAGACACATGATCTTTTTGAGAACCCTGGAGCTATTACTAGAGATACACATCAGAAAGAGAGATTTATTGCAAGCCAGAAGGTTTATCCCCTCACCATTGTCATTTATTGTAAAGCTTTTAATACTTGACAGAGATTCCTGAGGGTATATGGTGTGTTTTTACCTGCCTACCAAGGTGTATCTAGGGTGCTTACTTCTCTCTCCCTCTAGCTAAGTTACTTCTAAGGTTCATTACTATTTCTCGAGTTATACACGAGAGTTTTGTGAGTTTAAAACCAAGTTTATCTTCATTGGGTCTGTGTTCGTGTGTGCTATCATTAATCCAAAGCTTTGGCCAGGATTAGCTTATCATTACCATACTCAAATAGGGGTTACGCCTCCATCTTATCTAAAGTACCCTCTTACAAAACCTAATGATTCTGTTGAGGCAAATACAATAATTGAATCGAGAGATGCATTTTTTTATGAACAAAGGTTTTCTTCTATTCCTAAAATTAATAATGAAAAAGAAGTTAGCACTCTTTCACAATTATCTGATACTCCACCAGTGGAATAAGAAGAGATTAGAAAAAGTAAAAGATCTAGGAAAGATAAAAGCTTTGGTCCTGACTTTGTAGACTATCTTGTTGAAGGAACTAGAGACACATCTTGTAATCAATATGCTTTGACTCTTAGCGTTGAAACATACCCACAAACTTATAGTGAGGCAATTAAGTCTGTAGATTCAGCATTTTGGAAAGAAGCTATAAATGATGAAATGGATTCAATCTTGGGAAATAAAACTTGGAAGTTAGTAGATTTACCTCCTGGGTCTAAACCCATTAAGTGTAGATGGATTTTTAAAAAGAAAATGAAAATAGATGGAACAATTGATAAATTCAAGGATAGATTGGTTGCTAAAGGTTTTACACAAAAAGAAGGAATTGATTATTTTGATACCTATGCACCTGTTGCTAGAACCTCCACTATTAGAATTTTAATTGCATTAACATCTATATATAATTTTGAGATACATCAAATGGATGTGAAAACTGCCTTTTTAAATGGTGACTTAGAAGAAGAAATTTACATGGAATAACCTGAAGGGTTTGTTATGCCTGGACAAGAAAATAAAGTATGTAAACTTATTAAGTCCTTATATGGCCTAAAACAAGCACCTAAACAATGGTATGAAAAATTTGATAAAGTCATTAGTTCTTATGGTTTTAAAATTCATGAATCTGATAAGTGTGTTTGTAGAAAATTTGCTAATGGGAAAGGTGTGATCATTTGTTTATATGTAGATGACATTTGAATTCTTGAACTGATTTAGAAAGCATTAATAATACAAAGAGTTTTATGTCTTCTAAATTTGATATGAAAGATATGGGTGTCGCTGATGTCATATTAGGAATGAGAATAATAAGGAAAGATAAAAATATAATTCTCACTCAATATCATTATGTTGAGAAAACTTTAAAGAAATTTAATCAGTTTGATTGCACACCTGTTAGTACACCTTTTGAACCACAACTAAAGATGATCCCTAATAATGGTAGAGCCATTTCACAATTGGAATATGCACGAGTAATTGGTAGTTTAATGTATGCCATGACATGTACTCGACTTGATATTGCTTATGTTGTTGGTAAATTAAGTAGATATACTAGTAATCCAAGTTTATTGCATTGGCATGCTGTCAAAAGAATATTAAAATATTTGAAAGGAACTATGGACTATGGTATATACTATAGTGGATATCCTTCAGTATTAGAACGATTTTCTAATGCCAGTTGGATAATTGAGCGGGAGTATCATTCCTCAACAAGTGGATGGATTTTCACTCTTGGTGGAGGAGCTATTTCTTGGGGATCAAAGAAACAAACTTGTATAGCTGATTCTACTATGGCAGCTGAGTTTGTAGCATTAGCTGCAACTAGTAAAGAGGCAGAATGGTTAAGGAATTTTTTAATTGAAATTCCAGTTTGGCCAAAACCAATGCCTTCAATATCTATACATTGTGCTAGTAAGTCTACACTTTCCAGAGCTTATAGTAAAGTGTATAATGGAAAATCTAGACATATTGGCCTAAGACATAGTTATGTCAGACAAATGATTACAAATAGTGTAATCACAATGGATTATGTAAAATCTAGTCAAAATTTAGCTGATCCTTTTACAAAAGGCCTTGCAGGAGGACTGGTGTCTAAGACATCAATAGGGATGGGACTAAAGCCCATTAGTAATAATCACTCTTGATGGAAACTCAACTTGAAACTTGATATATTCAAGTCTCAAGTTCAATGATTAAAGTACAATATACGACGTGATTGTAAGCACTATAAAATTTAATATCCCAAGGATAAGTGCTTAGAACTTGTAATGAATAAATGAAAGAAGATGAGTTTAACCGTAATAGATTTATAGTGCTTTAAGTTACATGGACACCTATGATAATCTACCTATATAAGTGTGGAAGTGGTGACGCATCCTATGAGAACTGGGCTTGACTCTAAAGCACTCATGAAATCAAGGTACAAACACAAGGCTTAATACATGTGTCGGCTTATATGGATAATCAGTTACTAAAAGATTTGTGTGTGAAGACAAATCCAGCTAGTCAATATGGATTGATAGTTCAAAGACAAGTCTACTATACTTTTATGGTTAGGCTTGACGAACCTTCACAGGGTATTGGTTCAAGTCGTGAGACACCAATGCTTATACACAGTCTTACAGATAATCAAAGATTTACAAAACTTATTTTGAAAATGGTGGAGGAATGTTGGAGATTTTATAAAATAAGTGAGTAAGAGTTTTGGGTGTAAAAGCTTAAAAATGTTGTCCCACATTGGAAGTGTGTGGAAGAGGTGGGAAGCTAACCCAAATATAAAAGGGGATAGTGTCCCACTTTGAAAAATGTACAAAGCTAAGTGTCACCACAAAACTATAAAAGGAGTGGGAAACCTTTGAGTCCCATATTGGAAAAATATTAAGAATTTGTGCACTTAGTAAGTACAAATGAAAGATGAAGAGTTAATTCATCTAGCATTTAAGAGGCTATTCAAGAGACCTCAATACGGTGCGAAGCACGGTACGCACACGCACACGCGCGCGCGCATGCGGGTGCGGGGCAGTGGGCTGTAGAGGCGCTAGTGGCACACTTTGCACTTCGCACACCGCATGTCCGCAGTGGTAGCGGGTTACCGGGATTCGTCCGGGTCGGATCACGGTAGCTCGGACGCGGTCACTTTTGGGTTGACCCGTGCAAAATCGATTCGGTATTATTATACCTGTTCGGAAATGAATTAAGACTGTTAATTCAACAGTCATGACTCTTGAAGATAAAGCTTTTCATTATCTATAAATAAAGACTGCCTAAAACGAAATTAGATTGATAACAAAACTCAGTTTGATATTTCCACACCCTTCTATTACTCTCTTATAATTTTCAGGAGATACAAATTCTCTTATTCTGTTTTGTGCACAGAAACAGAACGAGAACTTGATTGACTGTTCTTCGCTGCTGCATCCAAGGGCTGTCTTCAGACATACAATTTGCAGACAGTGCAATTGCTTCATTGTATCTTGAGTACGAATTTGCTGATTCCCGTTTGTATACCGAAGTTATTCGTGTGGGGAAAATACTGTATTTAGGAAAGTGACATCACGCCTTGAAGATTCATAAAGTTGCATTGTTGTATTAAAGATGACATTGTTGTGATACAATAAAGAGTTTTATTTCTGTATTTTGCTACATAATTTCCAACAATCTAAATACAGTAATTTCAAAAATGGCCGACTCTTCCAAATCACTTCGACAAATAACAAAAGGCTTTGTCAAGTTGGACCGTTTTGATGGTGGTAATTTTCTGCGTTGGCAGAAAAAGGTTCATTTTCTTCTAACAACATTGAAGATTGTATATGTCTTGTCACAACCGAAACCAAATGAATATGAAGATGAAACCGTGGAACAGACTAGGCAACGCACAAAATGGAAGATCGATGATTACTTGTGTCGTGGTCACATTCTCAATGCACTTGCTGACAATTTGTTCGACTTGTACCAAAATATTGGGACTGCAAAAACTTTGTGGGAAACATTGAAGACCAAATATCTTACGGAAGACGCTACAAGTAAGAACTTCCTTATCGGTCAGTTTTTAAGCTTTAAAATGCATGATAATAGGCATGTGCTAGAACAATTTCATGACATCCAACACATCATAAATCATTGCAAACTGAAAAAATTAAATATGGATGATAATGTAATTGTTGCTGCCATAATTGAAAAAATTCCTCCTTCTTGGAAAGATTATAAGAAAGAACTCAAACACAAAAATGAGGATCTTTCACTTGAAGAATTAGAGACTCATTGAAGAATTAAACAAGGGTCTCGAATTCTAGATGGTAAAGAGGAACAAGAAAATTCTGTTTCTAAGGTCCATGTGGTGGAGGAAGGAAAGGAGCAAAAATATGGCAATCATGGAAAAAATAACAAGCGGAAGAATTTTTCAAATAATTCTAAAGCAAAAAAAAAGAAGAAAGGAAATTGTTTTCATTGCAACAAACCAGGTCACTTCAAGAAGGATTGTCGTGAGTTCAAGAAACTAAAGGAAAAAGGAGGGACATCAGGCACAAAGCAAAAATTTGCTGCTATGATATCCGGGGTTAATATGCTTGGATAAGACAACTCCTGGTGGGTTGATTCTGGTGCCACAAGGCACGTTTGTAAGGACAAGAACTTGTTCTCTGCCTATGAAACAGTGGAAGGAGATGTTCTCTATATGGGAAATTCATCTACTGCTGCGGTTAAAGGCAAAGGGACAGTGGATCTCGATTCACTTCCGAAAAAATCCTTAGCCTCACCAATGTTTTTCATGTTCCTGATGTCAGGAAAAATTTAGTTTCTGGAAGTCTTCTTAATAAATTTGGCTTTAAGCTTGTATTTGAGTCAGACTAATTTATTCTGACTAAGAATGATACCTTTGTAGGCAAAGGATATTTGTATGAGGGCATGTTTAAGCTCAATATCAATGAAAAAGATTCTTCGTCGTATATCGTTGATTGTCTTTGATTATGGCATAGTCGTTTAGGACATGTTAATACAAAGAAAATGCATTTCATGGTTAATTTAAATTTAATTCCTAAATATGAGAATGATATGATTGAAAAGGATAAAATATGCATGCAAACAAAAATAACAAGATTGCCTTTTCCAAAAATAGAAAAAAGTACATCTTTGTTGCAATTAGTACATAGTGATGTTTGTGATTTGCATGGAACACCTACTAGAGGTGGCAGTAAATATTTTGCTACATTTATCGATGACTTTTCAAAATATTGTTACGTATATATTTTAAACTCTAAGGATGATGTGCTTAATAGATTTAAGACATATAAAAATGAAGTTGAAAATCAATGTGATACTAAAATAAAATGTCTTAGATCTGATAGAGGTGGTGAATATCACTTTCCTCAATTTTGTGAAGATATGGGAATTATACATGAAGTTACTTCACCTTATACACCACAACAAAATAGAGTAGCAGAAAGAAAAAATAGGACACTAACTGAAATGGTTAACGCTATGCTTTCTTATTCTGGTTTAAGTAAAGGGTTTTGGGGAGAAGCACTTTTTACTGCATGTCATATTCTGAATAGGATACTTGTTAAACATAATAAAAAAACTCCTTACGAATTATGGAAGAATAGAAAACCTAATTTAGGTTATCTTAAAGTTTGGGGTTGCAGAGCTATTGTAATACTACCTGAAACTAAGAGAAAAAAATTAGGAAGTAAAGGTGTCGAGTGTATATTCATAGGTTATGCACAACATAGTAAAGCTTATAGATTTTTGGTTAGTGAAACTAATGATTCTGTTGAGATAAATACAATAATTGAATCGAGAGATGCAATTTTTTATGAACAAAGGTTTTCTTCTATTCTTAGAATTAATAATGAAAAAGAAGTTAGCACTCCTTCACAATTATCTGATACTCCACCAATGGAACAAGAAGAGATTAGAAAAAGTAAAAGACCTAGGAAAGAAAAAAGCTTTGGTCCCGACTTTGTTGTCTATCTTGTTCAAAGAACTAGAGACACATCTTTTAATCAATATGCTTTGACTCTTAGCGTTGAAACAGACCCACAAACTTATACTGAGGCAATTAAGTGTGTAGATTCAACATTTTGGAAAGAAGCTATAAATGATGAAATGGATTCAATCTTGGGAAATAAAACTTGGAAGTTAGTAGATTTACCTCCTGGGTCTAAACCCATTAAGTGTAGATGGATTTTTAAAAAGAAAATGAAAATAGATGGAAAAATTGATAAATTCAAGGCTAGATTGGTTGTTAAAGGTTTTACACAAAAAAGAAGGAATTGATTATTTTGATACCTATGCACCTGTTGCTAGAACCTCCACTATTAGAATTTTAATTGCATTAGAATCTATATATAATTTTGAGATTCATCAAATGGATGTGAAAACTGCCTTTTTAAATGGTGACTTAGAGGAAGAAATTTAGTTGGAAAACCTGAAGGCTTTGTTATGCCTGGACAAGAAAATAAAGTATGTAAACTTATTAAGTCCTTATATGGCCTAAAATAAGTACATAAACAATGGCATGAAAAATTTGATAAAGTCATTATTTCTTACGGTTTTAAAATTCATGAATCTAATAAGTGTGTTTGTAGTAAATTTGCTAATGGTAAAGGTGTGATCATTTGTTTATATGTAGATGACATGTTAATTCTTGGTACTGATTTAGAAAGCATTAATAATACAAAGAGTTTTCTGTCTTCTAAATTTGATATGAAAGATATGGGTGTAGCGGATGTCATATTAAGAATGAGAATAATAAGGAAAGATAAAAATATAATTCTCACTCAAACTCATTATGTTGAGAAAATTTTAAAGAAATTTAATCAGTTTGATTGCACACTTGTTAGTACACCTTTTGAACCACAGCTAAAGATGATCCCTAATAATGGTAGAGCTATTTCACAATTGGAATATGCACGAGTAATTGGTAGTTTAATGTATGCCATGACATGTACTCGACCTGATATTGCTTATGCTGTTGGTAAATTAAGTAGATATACTAGTAATCCAAGTTTATTGCATTGACATGCTGTCAATAGAATATTAAAATATTTGAAAGGAACTATGGACTATGGTATATACTATAGTGGATATCCTTCAGTATTAGAAGGATTTTCTGATGCCAGTTGGATAACTGAGCGGGAGGATCATTCCTCAACAAGTGGATGGATTTTCACTCTTGGTGGAGGAGCTGTTTCTTGGGGATCAAAGAAACAAACTTGTATAGCTGATTCTACTATGGCAGTTGGGTTTATAGAATTAGCTGAAACTAGTAAAGAGGCAGAATGGTTAAGGAATTTATTAATTGAAATTCCAGTTTGGCCAAAACCAATGCCTCCAATATCTATACATTGTGATAGTGAGTCTACACTTTCCAGAGCTCATAGTAAAGTGTATAATGGAAAATCTAGACATATTGGCCTGAGACATAGTTATGTCAGACGAATGATTACAGATAGTGTAATCACAGTGGATTATGTAAAATTAAGTCAAAATTTAGCTGATCCTTTTACAAAAGGTCTTGCAAGAGGACTAGTGTCTAAGAAATCAATAGGGATGGGACTAAAGCCCATTAATAATAATCACTCTTGATGGAAACTCAACTTGAAACTTGATATATTCAAGTCTCAAGTTCAATGATTAAAGTACTTCATACGACGTGATTGTAAGCGCTATAAAATTTAACATCCCAAGGATAAGTGCTTACAACATGTAATGAATAAATGAAAGATGATGAGTTTAACCTTAATAGATTTATGGTGTTTTAAGTTACATGGACACCTATGATAATCTACCTATATGAGTGTGGAAGTGGTGCCGCTTCCTATGAGAACTGGGCTTGACTCTAAAGCACTCATGAAATCAAGGTACAGACACAAGGCCTAATACGTGTGTCGGCTTATATGGATAATCAGTGACTAAAAGATTTGTGTGTGAAGACAAATCCGGTTGGTCAATATGGATTGATAGTTCAAAGACAAGTCTAATATACTTTCATGGTTAGCCTCGACAAACCTTCACAGGGTATTGGTTCGCGCGTGCGGGTGCGGTGTAGTGGGTTATAGAGGCGCTAGTGGCACACTTTGCACTTCGCACGCAGCGTGTCCGCAGTGGTAGCGGTTTCCGGGATTCGTTCGGGTCAGATCGCGGTAGCCCGAGCGTGGTCACTTTTTGGTTGACCCGTGCAAAACCGATTCGGTATTATTATACCTGTTCGGAAATGACTTAAGACTGTTGGTAATTAACAGTCATACCATTTCGGAAATGACTTACGACTGTTAATTCAACAATCATGACTCTTGAAGATAAAGCTTTTCATTATCTATAAATAAAGGCTGCCTAAAACGAAATTAGATTGATAACAAAACCCAGTTTCAGATTTCCAAACCCTGCTATTACTCTCTTTCAATTTTCAGGAGATACAAATTCTCTTATTCTGTTTTGTGCACAGAAACTGAAGAAGAACTTGGTTGACTGTTCTTCGCTGCTGCATCCATGGGCTGCCTTCAGACATACAATTTACAGACAGTGCAATTGCTTCATTGTATCTTGAGTACGGATTTGTTGATTCCCGTTTGTATACTGAAGTTATTCGTGTGGGGCAAATACAGTATTTTGGAAAGTGTCATCATGACTTGATGATTCATAAAGTTACATTGTTGTATGAAAGATGACATTGTTTTGATACAATAAAGAGTTCTATTTCTGTATTTTACTACATAATTTCCCAAACCTCCTCTCTATTTCCTCTTCTCCATCAAAAAGTATCATGTATTTTTCGTCACCAGTGGCTCTGTCTTTATGTTATCCCTCTCTCTCTCTCACACACACACACAAACAAATAAAAAATACACGTTGAAAATCGAAATTGCCTGTGTTCAAAGCCAAGGGGATAATCTTTTACAACGGTGAGTGTTCACACAATCACCCATGCCCTATTTTATTAAATTAAATGCTAGCATGGAATATAAAGATTTTTCCACTTTTTGTTTTATCCAATATTGTAGAGAAAAGGGGGAGAGCGGGTTGTATTTGATGCATGTTGTCATTTGTAGTGTATATGTATAAGTTTTCTTCCTCAAGCTTCCATATATTGCTTTTGATATTTGAAGACCGAGTTGTTTATAGGATTCCTTCAAACAGTTGGCGGAGATGGAGATAATGGTGAATTTTGAGTATTTTAATATCCAAAACTAAATATATTCATCAATCGAAATAGCAATGGGTGGGTTGTAATTTTAAGTGAGAGATTGCGATTAATGCATGGTTATGGGGTAGGATTTACATATACAACATATATCACTGTCAATAGTGAATTTATTATTATTTAGTTTTATTTAGGTATTTCGATTAAAAAGAGTAAAAAATAATAATTGGTTACACCATATATATGAAAGAGTACACAATAATGATGTATTTGAATAATCAAATACATGGTCTAATAATCAAGCATTCTGATTGGTTGATAATATTAGTATTAGTTGATTAGTTGGGAATTTCATGAAAGATTCATATGAAAAGTTGCATTAACGCCTAATTAATGTCGAGTAGACCTTCTTGTTGTGAGAATTTTTCATTCATGAGTTATAGGGAGGGATTTATGTCAAGTGATGGATTCAAAGTTGGTGTTAAAGATTACAAATTGACTTATCATACTTCTGAATATGAAACCAAAGATATTGATATCTTGGTTGGATTCCGAGTAACTCCTCAACCTCGTGTAATATTTGTCACATAGACACACATGGCATATGTTTAATTGACTTCTGTTAGTTCTCCAAACGAAGGATTGATTGAGGGTTAAAATTTCATCCTTGAATGTATATTTTGGTTACTTTTGTAACTTAATAGTATGAGGTAGAAATCAAAATCACCTTAAAACATGGGGTTAAATTTGTATTTTTTCCTTTAAAGAAATAAAATTTGTAAAAGTATTTTTTCTAAAATTTGAAAATCTCATAAATTTATAACTTTGAACTCTTTAAAAAAATCTTGAAAATATTAGAAATTCCAGGTTGCATATTCTTAAAAAATGCTGAATAAATCTCACTCAAATATCGCAACACTATATTAATTTGCTTTCCTTTTTCTTTTTCTTTTTCTTTTTTAAAAGGATAAAACAAACATACGACCATCTCTAGATCATCAAAGCATTTTGCTCCCCTAAAATTATTCCATGTCATTTTACTTCACCAAAAACAAGTCACTGCTCTAAAGCATTAAGCGTAGTAAACCTCACTGCAACAAATCCATCGTTACACAACTTGTCGTCCATCGACATTTCACTTGTCGTTGGACCAACATGCATTTTTTTAACAGTTATTTTTTGTCTGAAACAACTAAATTTTCAAATTCGCTATATAAATGTCGATTGTTATAATTTCATCGCCAATTACTAACTTGGATTCATAAAATATAAGTTGTGAAAAATTATTTATTATCTTGTGAGATTGTCTTCTTCATGTGGCGACTCCCTCGACAAATTTTTTATCAGTTACGGGTGAAAATTATGATGAACAAGTTCTCCGTGTGATGGTAATTGCAATTCCTAAACTTTTAAAGGTCGATGCAGAATAAAAACGAACGCATCGTTTGGGTTCTATACCGAGTCGAAAGGTTATCGTGGACACAAGGAGGGAGGTAACCTACGATTATTGAAAGATTATTTCGTTGCGGACCCAACTTATGACGTCAATTTTTTTTTTTGCATCATTTACGCATGTGAGTCTCGTTGTTCCTTCATATCCTTGAGGGGATATCTTCTTAGGCCGACTATTTTGTGAGGAAACAAGGTGTGCATGGAAATGGAGTTTTCCTAACACGCTTAAAATACCTTCTGCTCTTCAAATGCTTGCGTACGGATGCTCGACCAGTTCAATTGACGGGTATATTTAAATTTCAAAGAGAACTTCAATTAAAACATGTAAGAGCTTTTGTGACGCGGTGTACGTTGTAAGGATGGAGGTAAGTTCACAATCCACCAAGCTCGATAGGCCCGCCCGACATAAATGTAGGCTTAGGATGATTAAATATGCCCAAAAAGTGAGTTTGGCAAAATTTCCAACCTCGATGTTTTTCATGGGCGGATTAGGGTAAGCATTCTTAAACCCGCATAGGCCCAGTCTGACCCGAGGCCCGATAATTATCATATGTTTATCTGAATAATATAATAGGTTATTATGCCTTATAGCTTGTTATAAAAAAATTAATATGGGGAATAAAATAATAGACTAAAATAGTTGGTTAAGTTTTCAATATACATATAATGTGTTATTATACTTTATTTTATAATTTACATAATCTTAGAAAATAAAGGTTATCTACATTAAAAAAAGTTCAAAAAATAAAATAATGGTCCATTTTTCAGGCCTGGGCAGCGGGCCTAAGAATTAAGGTGTTCAATCTGGATGAGCTTGGAATGGTATTACCAGGTCCAATTAGGGGCTAGACAACCACAACACTCCTTATTATATAGAGTAAGCCTGACCCAAGCCCGACCTGTGACCACCCCTAGTACGTCGACTCAATATTTGATGATACCTACAACCCAGGATGTCTAGTGAATGCTAACAAAAGGGTTTCTCATGCATTTTAGGTAGCATGAACTATATGCACTTGGAGTAAAAAAATTCCTAGCAGTTTCTCATGCATTTTTAACAACCTTTTTTTGTTTGACTAAGTCTTCAATTACGTTATTAGAAACGCCAATTACAACAATTTTACCACCAATTTTCAACATGGATCATAAATATTTTTTTTTTGAACATAAACAAGGCTAAGCCAAATTAGATTGATAATAGAGAGTAAAGACTCTTACTGGGAGATACAGACCATCCCACATTGTGGAAGGCATCATGGTGTTTACAAATCTAATGAGCAATAGAGTTACACTACCTACGAATCCATTGGAAAGACACGTTCAAACTAGAGCATATCTCCTGAACATTAGAAATACTTGCACTAATATCCCAAGGTCCCTTAGCATTGCAATAGTTTATAAGAATTGAACTATCACATTCAAAGCCAGATTGGTAAGGCCCATCGTTTGTGCAGTTAAGCAGGCTTTTCTGAGAACAATGGATTCGCTGACAAGAGGAGATATGGCCGTATATGTTCTGTGAAAACCCATCAAAAACCCACCCATAAAGTCTCTTAGAAGACCACCTACGATAATAACTTTGGTCGTGTGGTCAAATGTAGCGTCTATGTTAACTTTAATCCAGTTTAAAGGGACCATATGGGCATGGGCAGTACCCTCACAATGGGCAGCCTCCTCGGTCTAGAATGTACTGTACTAGGACTAACCGACCTAATAGTCACCTTGGAAGGGTTGTCCTGACTTGAAATAGTCATGAAGGAGTAGCATGAGGGTGACAGGTTTTTAAAGACCATACTCCTAATGTGCACCACACTTCTTTTCTTTCATTCAAACAGAAATTGGTTCATGGGCAGCCATATATGCCAGAGAGCAATTGAAATTTCCCCAACATCTCCAAATATGTAGTGAGTGATTCACCTTTTTCAAAAAAACTTGAGCCACTTAACTAGTAATCTTTGATCCACCCTAGACCAGACCTCCAAAAGACCACACTCTCTTCAAATCTTCTTTACATCTTTACACCTTAGGAATATGTGTTCAAATTCTTCAGGCTTTACAAATGGTGCACGTAGGAGATGACTTACAATTTATCTCGAACGGATTTACTTAACAAGCCAAGGCATTCTTCACAACCTTCTACATGAAATGCTTGATTTTGGGAGGGGTGGTCTTCAGACTCCATATAGCTTTCCAAAGATTAGTGTGGTCACAGAAGGAAGATGAAGCCTAAAAAATACAAGGATTCTCATTTTTCACTTTTATGGCTTTAATATAGGCCGACTTGACCGAGAAGATCTCGATCTTGTTATGGTTCCACACAGGCTTATCCTTAGCCAATCCTTTATAGATTGGGATGCATTTTATTTGTTCCTCTTCATTTCAACTGAATATTTCTTTTAGTCTATTATCCTTCCATTCCTTGGATTGAGGGGAGATAAGGTCTACTACTTTGGACTTCTTTGGGGTTTGTTAGTAGTTATTTTAAATTCTTTAAAAAGGGGATCCATTTGTCATCCCGTATGTTAATACCTCCCATCACCCACTTTCCATCTCAGTCCTTGCATTAAAATTTCCCTCCCTTCTAATATGCTATTCCATATCCATGAAGGTCTATTACCTTTTTTAGCCTGCAAAATGAGTCTTTAGGAAAATATATAGCTTTCAAAGTCTTAGCCCAGAAGGAGTTTGGGTTCATAATTAACCTCCACCCTTGTTTTTCAAGTAAAGTCATGTTAAAGTTTTAGACATCACAAAACCCCATCCCCTTATATTTTTTAGGTTAGGCTAAAGTTCTCCTCTTAGCCCAGTGTATTACTCTATTTCCATCACCACCACCCACCAGAAATTACTCACCATTGAATCAATTTTGAGATATAAAGACTTAGCAAGCGTGACACATGACATAATACAAGTGGGAATAGCTGGACGAACGATTTAATTAGAACCTCCTTAACGCTAGGAAATAGCAACAAATATTTCCATCCTCTGAGTTTTGGGGCCACCATATCAATAACAAATGAAAGCTTTGAACCTTGTATCTTCCCTATGAGGCAAGGAAACCAAGGTATTTGTCTTTGGGATCCATCGGCCTAACATTTAACAAGTTTCTCAAGCCTTGTATCACTACACCAAATCTGCCGAATTGTCAAGGTCAATGACCATGACATTTCGAGGCGAGACAACTTTTTTTATCATGGTCGTGTCGCGGTCCATGACCGTGACACGTTTTGTCACAGTTTTTAACCTTGACAAAGTCGTGACCCTTTTTAAAAAAATTATCACGGTCAATGACCGTGACACGTCCGTGATAAAAAGTTATCACGGGCTTGTCACGGTCAATGATCGTGACAATTCTGGGCATAATTGAAAAAAAACTGCAGGGCAGTATGGCCACTGCCACTGCCCAGCATTATATATGTACCTATTATAGCAACGTTGTACCTGTTCAAACATCATATATTCAAATAAAATAGAGATAATGTAAATATACATTCAAATAGAGACAATATGCATCACGATATAATTCAAATGTAACAACTTAAAACAATTCAATTCAAAGTTAAAACAATGTCGCTACATGTCTGGTGTATTGTTAAAACTGAGGAGGTGAGTAGGCCACATGATATACGAATTGACGCATCCACTAATATACGTCGTGCCGCATTGTTCGCGCAACCACAATAGGGAGTTCTCCTTCCCGGGTATGACATGCGTGACGAGCACCCTGGACTCCATCTCTTGAAGCTCATCCATGAACTATTCCACCCTGGACGATATTCGGGTCCCTCAACCCCCGCCCTATCTGCTTGCCATCAAATACGTCCAATATGAGCACGCTCGGCCAACCAAGTGTCGACATCGGTCTGGGGAAGGGAGCCAAATAGTGAAGTGGATCATCGAAGTACGCACGTGTCGGTGATGAAGAAGCGAGGTCCACATCCTCGTCATCCTGCGCCTCATCCTCCCGCACATCCTCCTCCAACGCCTTCTCCTTCCCTTTCCCTTTCCCTTTCCCTTTACGGTCTCCGCCCAACGTACGCTTCATGAATGCGTACATATCTTGGACCGTCGCCTCCAAACGGGACAGCTTCGCGTCGTGTGAATCCACCGTTCGAGCCTACCCGGTGTCGCTCGTCTCCAATTCGATGATCCTAGATTTGGCCACCCGCGAGCTCACCCCCTTGTCCTCCCCTTGCGATCAGAGCCAAGCACTTGGCTGAGTGTGTCTGTGGACAAAGATGCCTTGTCGGCATCAGACTGCGACTCATGCACTTCCTTAAGCTTTGCCTGAAATGACAAAAAGCACATGATTAGTAAAATAAGTAAACTAAAAAATTATAACGTAATTAACAAAAATTAACCTGTCGGATTACTTACAATCGTGGCCGCGACGCTCGGGGACACCTCCTTGTCCTTCCCCTTCTTCGTTCGAAGAGCCACATAAGTATCGAGCCTATGTGGCTTACCCCCTGGCCCACTCCCTACCCCCTGAAATAAAATAAAGTAAAGTAAAATTAGTATCGGCCCCGCAAAGTAAAATAATGAAGAATAATATATTTCTGTAGTTATAGAAAAATTAAATCTTACCTGCATCCTATGCTCCACCTCGGCGTAAGAGGTCCGGCCGGAGTAGTGCATGTCCGTCTTTTTTGCCCGATTTTCCCTCCCCGATTGGCGAGATGCCAATTGTCGATCATCGATCTCATTGTCAATGAACTTCTACCATTGTGCCAATGAGATCGGCTCCTTGAGGGGGACGGATTCACGCCATTGGATAATGGACTCTCATGTTTTCCCAAAGTACCGTGCCCGCATATTTTTCTTCCACGACTTGAGTTGCTCCCTAATCTGCTCCAAGACGGGATCGCGTAGCTTTGGATCCAAGTTGAATTGTTCCTGTCCAACAAATACAATGTTAGTTGCGAATAAATATAAATATAAATATAAATATAAATATAAATATAAATATAAATATAAATATAAATATAAATATAAAATGAAATCGAAATTGAAATTGAAATATAAATATACATATATTACCAGTAGTGCCGCCCAAACAGCTAACTTGAGCTCATATGGCACCTCCTTCCAACTCATAAACCCCGGGCCGATGACCGTCTTTAGTAGAACGAGGGATCTCGCTAATATCTCCGATTTGTTCTCGACGGTAATCCCAAATTTCCCATATTTGGGGAGCCTAGGGTCGGAAGAGCCCTCGTCGCCTCCACTACCACCGAGCCCAGACGACATCATCATAAACAGCATCATCATCTTCGCCTTAATATCTGAAGGAGACATTCGCTGTAAAAAAATGTTATTAGTACAGATTTAATATTATCACCCCACCCCTTCCCCCCCTTCCCCCACCACGACCGTGACAACTACAAAAGTCTCTTATCCTCATTATATTTTATCACAATATGCATATCTTATAAGAGAGTCGGGTTTGGCATGAATAAAGTGAGAATTACATTTAAGACTTTCTAACAACATGCAGGTGTATATATATATTGTGAATTTCATGTATGTTTCATTTAATTATCATACCATATATATATATTGTTCGATATACAAAGTAATTTTCAAAAAAAGTTGAAAAATCCCACCCCCATATGGACAATAATCCAGTGGTCATGCCACTTTTAAAACGAACCAACCCAACATTTACTAAACAAAATAATTCAACAGCAATGTCAACAACAAATGTTTATCCCGTACTCCTTTTAATTCATCTACTCATATGAAATGGGCAATTACTAAAGTATACAATTATTAATTTACTAATTTACAACGAGGGGCAATCCTACTTTCATATGAACTGGGCACAATACAATTAAAGCTATACAATTGTTAAGATTGCCCCACCACACACACACCACATCCCCCCACCCCCTGCCCCCTGCCCCTGCCCCCGCCACACACACACGCACACACCTGCACACACACCCCCACCCCACCCCACCCCCACCCCAACATGTTTACGGGCTTTCATCACCCGTCATAAATTTTTCGGTCCGTGACTTACTGGCCAGTTGTCTTGGGTCTTTTCACCCTAGGGCTCTGGGCCCTTCTCAATTTTTTTTCTCGATATTCCTTTGTGAAAATTCTTTTCGTTTTCATTAATTTCATTAACTTACGGTCTGACTGCCATTCTATTTTTTTTAAATGGCTTGTTATCTTACTTTATTTACAATATGGTGTACCTTTTAGTCCCTTAACATTACTTTAAGAATTTTACCCAATCTAAATACCAAATTTTCTTTCTTGTTATACACTTGAACACGTTTTGTTATTTAGTCCTTATTAATTTATCTTTGATGTATTACCAGCATCTTTACTTTTATAAACTTTATTTAATTTTCAATTTTAAGGACTATTTTCATCCCTTAGTGTTCATCTAAGTTCTAGTATAACAAGTTCCCATAAAAATCTTTAATAAAATTCTCATATCTTCTTTCAATTTAAAGTCACATTATTTGGTCTAATATTATCTTTAAATTACCAACACTATAATCTCACCTTGAACATCATCTTGATATATTACTAATTAGTCCAAAATTAAAAAAGTGACTTTGTGAATGTTTTACCCATAAAATCATAGTTTTAGTGTCTTAAAACTCTTAAATGTAATCAAACATTTTATCAACATGATATAATACCAAATTTATAGAATAATATCTTTTAAGTGTGATTTCTTTACAAAACAACTCACATTTTGTTTCAATTTTTATTTTAGCACAGAAAGCGACTTGAAATTCCTCATTTTTAACATATTCTTCAATTTGTTAAAACTGCTAACATACTTATTACTTTTTGATACAAACCTTATGTTTATCAACATTAAATTTTCCTTTGCAAAGTCATTATATTCACTCATTATTTTGAGCTCTACTCATTTTCATGCCCAAATGTTAATATTCATTATGTTAACTTTACTCATTATATCAACTTTTTATTTTAGAACATAAAATCATGTTTCTTAACCATTCTTAACACAAAGTAGCATTATTTTTGTGTAGAATTATTTTTAAAATTATAGTTCCATAAATTCATATGTAAACTCCATATGGCACATATTTAAGTAACTTTCACATTTAATCCATAAAGAGTTGAACTCTATACCCATGAAATCCATTTAATGAATATTTTACCCATATATTCATAAGAAAACTCTATTCTCTTTCCCTTTACGGTCTCTTATCCCCACCCCCTACCCCCACCCTGCCCCACCCCCCACACACGCACATATATACACACAAACATATATATAAATGGAAGAGAGAGAGAGAGAGAGAGAGAGAGAGAGAGAGAGAGAGAGAGAGAGAGAGAGAGCAGGGTAGAGAGAGAGAGAGAGAGAGAGAGAGGGAGGGAACGGCGGGAGGGAAAAAAGAAAGGGGAAAGGGTTTTTGCTGCAAAACTTGTCACTGTCGTGTCAAGGTCATTGACCGTGACAATTCTTTGTCACGGTCGTGTCAAGGTCAATGACCGTGACACAAAACGCGTATTTTTTGTCACGGTCAATGACCTTGACAAGGGTGACAATTTTGACAATTTTGTGGCCGGCTGAAAGGTGACAATTTTGTCATTTTGGTGTAGTGTATAGTGTCTTCATTCGTATTAGGGGTGAAGAAAACTCCAGAATTTATGAAGTTAACTCTCTGGCTAGAAGCGCTACCATATATTTCAATGATGCTAAGGAGCTTGGAGCACTCTGGAGCATTGTCACGAAAGAAGAGGATCGAGTCATCAACAAAGAAAAGATGGGATAGGGTAGGATAACCTCTTTTCATAGTTATCCCAAAAATATTTCCATTATTGGTTGTTGAGGAGATCATTCTGAGCAACACATCTTGAACCATTAGGAAGAGGTAAGGTGATAAAAGGTCCCCTTGATGAAAAATTCTTCTAGGCGTGACTTCACCGCAATCATGGCCATTGAGAATGATCTTAAAAGAGACTAACGAGACACATTGAATTATGAGGTGAATCCATTTCTTGCAAAACCCCATTTTCTCCATTACACGTATGAGGAAGTCCCATTCTACTCTATCATATGTTTTATTTAAATCAAGTTTGAGGGATAACTTTTCCTTTTTGCATTTTTTCCCATTTTTAGGTAATAAAAGGCTTCATGTGCAATGACGATGCATCCCAAATCAGTCTATTAGGGACAAAGGCAGCCTGATTGGTCGAGATGATCTTTTCAAGCATAGGCTTAAGGCGATTAGCAAGTTTTAGAGATGATTTTGTAAATAAAATTGAAAAGGCTAATGTGGCAAAATTGGTTAAGGATCTCCAAGGCTAGAACTTTTGGCATTAAAATAATATTAGTTCTATTGAGTTCTCTAAGAATGAAAGTCCCATTAAAGAAACCTCTGACGACATTATAAACATCCTATCCAATGCATCCCCAATATTTCTAAAAGATAATCTCGAGAAAATCCTATGGGCCGCGAGATTTCAGAGCTCCTGATTGTTTCACTGCTATAATAATCTCCTCATTAGTGATAGGCTTGCAAAGGTTGTTGTTCATTGCGGGGAAAATAGTAGACTCCATGTTGGTAAGAGGTCCCTCAAAGTTTCTCGATCCTTAGGATTTGAATATTTTCTCAAAATAGTCAAGCACTTCCTTTTTTAGCTCTGCACTGCTTATAGTCCACCTTCCATCCTCTTTTATTTTTATTTTAAGGATATGGTTTCTACTTCTTTTTTATATAGTGGTAGCATAGAGGAAATTTATGCTTTTGTCCCTTAACATGAGTTAATTAACTCTAGAGCACTGGTGCTAATATTGATCCTCTCTTTTAAGAGCGTTGTCAATATCTTCAATAATAGATTCTTCCAGAGAAAGATTGACTCTGTATGGATTTAGTTGCTGCATTCTAGCAAGTTTATGATTGAGCTCATTCAGTTTAACCCCGGCATTACCAAAAGTGGTTTTCATCCATTTCACTGATTCTTTTGCCACTCCTTTGAGTTTAGTTACCACTCTGAACATATGAGAGCCCCGAACCTCTGCCTTCCACTCCTGATTGATAGTGTCCACGCATTGAGGAGCTCCAATCCACATGGACTCGAATTTGAATTTAGATTTGGGGTTGTTAAAAGATGAGGATACTTCCAAGAATATGGGTCAATGGCATGAACCCTTGATGGTTTTATGAGTAAGAATCGCATTGGAAAAACTATTCCTCCAATCTAGGTTAATTAGGGATCTTCAATCCTTTCTTTCACATTGTCATGATTATTGATGTCTAAAATTGGTAATGATTTATACAATGCCAATTTTATAATCACAGATAAAATACTGAGAGAAAAATAAATGAGACACGAGAATTTTTAAGTGGTTCAGCTAAAAGAAAAGCCTATATCCACTGTGATTGTATTGTTGTTAGTGATTACAGAAAACTAAGTGTTCTTGTTAGAAGAATATCCTTGTACTTTTTTCTCTTGCCTTTTATGAACGTAATACATTGTATTTATAGTGACCTGAAAATCAAGGGTTGAAATGCCTTTATACATTCAAGCATTTACACCCGTACATAATAAATGCGGCTGTTGATAGTATTGAGCACATGTAGAATAACTCTTGACCGATTTCCACGCGATGAGTGTTCATCTACAACGATGGTTTGTATTCTTCAGGTTGGTCGACATACTGGCCGATTAACTATCTTTTGAGACGATCAAATGATTGATGACTATGAATGTTGCCACGTAAAGGGATAGGTTTCCATTTCTAATTGGTCCATGTAGTTGAATAATTTTTTGATATCAACAGAAGCCCTCAATGCTTCATTCTTGATATTTTGTTGAAAGGATAAAATATGAGTCATGCAGAGTTGATCGACAGTCCTTCATAATTTGAAATTTAGCGAATCACCAAAGGGCGTATCAGTAATTACTCGTCTTTAGAGCCGTGTAACCGTCAAAATGTCAATCGTCTATACAGTTAATCATTACCTGCACTATTTACTAGACAATCTATAAGGAACGAGATTTTTGTTGATTTTTGTACCACAAATTTTTAAACTTTCGAGCTATCTTTCGTCTCCAAGCTTTTCATCTTCAAGCTTTCTTTTTGCATCCACTTTTACTCTTGCTTGTGCCATCGTTTTATCTATAAGATTTCTTCTTCCCTTTCCTTTAATTCTTTTCTTTGTTGTAATCATGGCGTACATCGTTCATGGGGATTCTTTAGATGAATTTAGGAGAGAAATAAATATACCAGATTGGGTAGAATTAGAAATACCTATTCATCCAGTTTATGTTTTATCATTGCCAAAGGGTCATTGGATCCCTTCGATGTTTTATAGCTGAGTGTGGTATTACCTTTCCCCCCAATTGCTTCTTCCTGGAATTTTGTTAATATTTTGACGTTGTCCCTGCTAGGGTAGTGTAATAACTCGCGTAATTTTGGGGCTATTTTAATTAATTTCTGGAAAATGGAGGAAAATAAAGTTTTTGATAAAATTATTTTTATTGCTCAAATATGTTGGTTATTATTTTTAAAGGCGAGAATTTCAAACGGTTTCGAAATCGGAGTTAAAACAGATTTTAGAATGATTTTTAAATGTTTTTAACTCTTGGAATTCTAAGTCGGCGAACATTAAGTAATTTTCAGGAGTTGTTTTGACTTCCAACTCTTCATTTCTTTGCCTTATTTAAGGGAGTCTTTTGGATTTCAACTTTTCATTTCTTTGCATTATAAAAGGAATTCGTGGGCAACCCTTTTAACACACTTTTGGCACAAATTTTTGGCAGAAAATATATTTTATATTCCTCTTCTTTTTATATACACACTGGCCCTTGAGATTTGTGAGTTCCAACCTTAGATTAGAGGTATTCTTGGGTCTATTTTGAGGAGGTTCTTGAAGAAGCTTTTGTAGATCTTTTGAGTTGATCTTGAGGATGTGATCATTGGTTTCTCATCATGGTTTGAGGTATGAGGTTTTACACAATATGCTCCTTAAATCTCGCGAGTGTAATTCTCTTTGAATTCTTGTTAATTGAACTCATATTTGAATTGTTAAATTCATTGAAATCTGGAAAATAATTGTTGAAATTATTTTGATTCATGTGGTATCATTATATTGTTGATGAGCACGTTGTCATGAGATTTTAATATGGCACGGATGTTGGGCACCCGCCAAAATTCCTGTTTCTCGGGCTATAGCTTGATAAAGCATATACGGATGTGGTGAGGCCTGGTGACCCGGTTAAAGTGTTGTTGAGAAATTTATTGATAAAATGCTATTGAGATTTGCATTTGATTTGAATATTCGTACTCGTGTTGTTACGTTTTATTCATCCCTAATATATATTTGTTGAGCATTTTTCCTGTCATATTGTGTACTTCCCCATATTTTCTTTTAGTGGCAGGTTAGCGTGAATTTTGAGGCGCTATGGAGATTGATTTCAGCGAGGATTGTTTGGGAAATATTTGTATTATTTTGATGTATAGAGCTTTGGAGATTTGTATTTATTTTTCGACTTAGATGTTGTAATTTTAATTTGAGAGATTTGTTGTAATTGAAGAGATTGAGATTAGTGGATTTATATTATTGTGGGTTTATTTAGATGCTCTATACCTTGTCACTTGTGGATTTGGATTTATTTTATCGCATTAGCGCTCCGTTCGCTCTCCCCGGGCGGGCGGGGTGTTACAGGTATCCCCTAATACACGGAGAATAGTAAATGAGATTCATAAGCTTAACCAGATATATGGAACTCATATTGGTGTTCCTGAGTTGATGTTCTGCTATAAGTGGATCATTAGTGACAACACATACTATTTTAAGACTAGGTTTGCCGATAGGGCTTTAGTGGTTAACTTACCAGATTCCAATAAGGACTACTTTTATTATGGGGTAATAATGAAGAAATGGCAACATGCTCCTATTCAAAGAGGTGAAGTGTATGATGGGCCCACGTGTCCCCAAGATGGACACGACATAGGTTACATAACTTTTTATTTTTATTTTTCTGCTGACTAACTATTTGATGATATGTCAACTAGCCTTCATGTCTTCTTTTTATGCAGTGGATAGTTAGAAAAAGTGTCCAAAGGAAGGGGGCATCATCTTCAAGAGCTTAAATATTTGTGGAGCATTCATCAGAGAATTGATGAGGAGCACCCAGGGTTAGCTTCCTATTTGCTTGAGTATAAGAGCTCTATTACTTCATTTGTTGCTAGGCCAACTGCTATAAGACCTTCAATCCCTATTAACTTAGAAGAAGAACCAATTCCCACTTCTTCAGCAGAGGAGTTTGCTAGAGTTGAGAAGGACCTGGGAACGTCCTCTTCATTTGAATCTTTGGATATCTCTGCAATCCTTACTTCCCAACTAGTTGTCATGGGTAAGAGAAAAATTCCCAATTTGATGGATGGTCTTTGTCTCCCACCACCAAGACTGTCAAAACTGTTAATACCCAGAAGTCCAAGGTGTCTGAAAAAGGGTTTAAGGTTGCCAAGAAGGTACCTCGGGTTATTAACACTGAGGAAGGTGAATCTGGTAGGGGTCAGCTGAAAAGATTGAAGAAAGGACTTTTTGACAAACTGACCAAGACAACTTATGCCGACCAACAAGAGTTGGTCAAAAAAATTGAAGTTGACATGAATGTTATTAGGTCATCTTCGGTGGCTGTTAATCCTGATTTAGCCAGGAAGTTGATCAAATATGGAACCCTTCTTACTAATAGGGCAGCTGCAATTCCTATGTCCCGTTCCAGATTGACAGAGAAGGCTTGCCAAACTTTGGCTTTGGTAACCATCTTTCATCTGTTGCTCACATTTACTGTCTTATTTATTTTTCCCAAATTTACTACTTTTTTATTTTAGCAGTTTTTGGTAGACTTTAATCAGATGATGGAGAAGGATGACCAACTACGTTCTTCGTCATGAGAAGTTGAAGAGGCATTTGAAGGTCTGAGGAAGTATTTGGAAGCTTCTCGACAAGCTTTGGAAACAAAGTAAAAGGCTTGGAAGGAAGAGTTAAAGAGAGCCAGTGACAGAGTCGATGCTGCTGATGGAAAATTGAAGACTGTTGAGGCCAGTCTAACAATTATTGAGAATATGTCCAAGGTGACCGAAAACAAATTATTGGAAAAACAGACTCTTCTTTCATCTGTCGAGGAGAAGCTAAAAGGTCCAACTGTTGATCTTGTGGTAGAAAAGGCCAAGAATAAGAGCATAAAAGACAGTGCTTTTGACAAAGGCGGGAAAAGGAACTGTTGGCTGCTTCATCCCAGATTGAGTACGCCAAGAAAAAATTCTTTAAGGATTGTTGGTCGGAGGCACTCAAGGAAGTTGGTATTATTGATACGTCTGAGCTCTTCCGGATGCATGACCCAGGTACTCCTCCAAACTTGGAAGAAGAATTTGATTATGAAGAAGTATTATGGGAGTCTTCCCTATAACCTGTTGAGTCCACTAAGGAACCAGTTGGTGGAGATTTCCTTCCAGTCGAGCTGCCTCCTGAAGTTAATGCTCAGGATAAGGAGAAGGTCTAGCTCCTTATTGTCTATTTTCTTTGTCTGTAAGTTTTTTTTTGTTCTTATAATAGGATCATCATTTTGTGACTTCCATTTGATTATTAATGAAAAGACTTTACTTTGACCCAACTTGTGTGTTTTCCTTTTTATCTTGCTTGGTTGTTGTGAAATTATATTTCCTGGAAGTATTTACTTGATCACTGTCTTTGTAATCTTTGCATTCTTACCCTTGCGAATTGCAGTTTGATGTTAGGAAGAAAGCCATAATATTTGAATTGCTAGGCCCTGATGTATCCGAGCAAGTTAAAGAATCCTACATCCATCTCCATTATTTATTGGATAGGGCTGTTGCCAATAATGCAGCATATTATGAGATAATTGAACAACTTCAAGAAGATCACAATCTATTCAAAGCCCCACTTCATGCTGATTATGAAGATAAATATAAGACTTTGAGTGAAGGATGGGGTTTTGAGGGAAAACTATAAGACACCACTTCTGCTTTGAACAAGAAGGAATTATCTTTAAAGTAAGATATGGAGAATACCGGAGGAATTGCTTCTATGCTGGATAAAGAGAGTAATGCTTTGAGGAATGAGCTTGACAGCTTGAAAAAATCATCTATCATTGGTCCAGATGAAGGCGCTTCTTTCCTTGAAACTGAGAATGCAAGGTTGGTGGAAGAAATTGAAACATTACAGAAAACCGAACCTAGGCAAACTTCCAAACAAAGGGTGGTTGTCCAACTAACTGTTGATGAAGAAAGAACTAGGAAAACTCTGGCCGACCAAGCTACCCTGTTAAAAGCAAAGAGTACTGCCACTACTAATCCATCTATCCAGCTGGAAGCTAAGGATAAAGTTATTGCTGACCAATATGACCAGTTGAAAGTCAAGAATAATTTTCTTAAGAAACTCCAACATCAGGATTGACCTTCCAATTTCACAAGCAACCCAAAGATATTTGGATGGAAGGTTACAATGAGGCCCTAAGCCATGTGGATGATCATCTTTCATAAAATCATCGTGAGGGCTATAGATGGGGATGGACCAACTTTCTTACCTTACTAAAATATGATCAAAATTGCGAGTTATGGTATTGGAATGATATTGGTTTATTAGATTGTGATAAGCATCCATTCAAGTTGGACATAACATGGATCCCTCCTGATGCCATTCCCCAATATTTAATCACCAAATATCTGGGAGATTACGGCCTTCATGATGTACATGAGATAATCCATCCTCCTCATTTGATCAACAGGCCGAGCAGTAGCAATAGGCAAATGCTGAGAGATTTTAATTACATAAATTCCCCCTATACCCTCGATGATCCTCCCGCTGGGATGGAGAAAATACAATAGACATCTTCTGAAATGACCAAATCACAAGGAAAACTTCCAGCAGAATAATTCTATTTTTCATATTTGCTTAATCTGGATTGTAATACCGTTAGTATTTGAATAAAAGTATATGTACTTGTTGTCAACTTATGATTAGTTAATCAGTTGGTCGACTAAGTAATCTTCTTGTTTGGATGGTGAGTTATTAAACTGTGATTGTAGGGCCTTAGATTTTACTAATGCACTTAGATAAAACTGTAAATATTTTTGTTGATCCAAGTTGTAGAATCAGTTATCAGTGGCAACCAAGTGTATTACGAATGTATGTATGTATGTATTCATGTGTTTGGGAATGTATACATGTATTCCTGTATTTAACCCAGTTGAGTAAAACTTCTTATGTGTATATATGAAGTTTTACGGGCTCCTTGTTTTTTACTTGTTAAAGACGAAACCATACATGAAGTAGTTATCATTGGCGATCAAGTGCGTTAGGAATATATATGTATTCCTGTGTTTAACTTGGTCGGGGGACTTCTTGTTCGTGACTTGTTGAAGACGAAGTCATACATGAAGTCATAACTTGGTCGGGTAAAACACCTTATTAAGTTGTTAGTGCATCTCGAACTGCTTGTTAAGTTGTTGGTGCATCTCAAATTTGATAAGTTCAACCTAATTAGGTAGTTGATTTATGTAATTGTTTTCGTCCGTTAATCGGCAAGGGCTGAAGACCAAGCGATATTGTTTGAGTATTGTTCTTGGGATGTACATTATCGTACTCTGATTTTTTTTTTGAAAAAATTGAAGTGTAGGGGAACTAAAATCAAGAAATTTATTGAACTTGAAATAAAGTTTCGTTGAACATAAATCAAAAGGAAATAAAATATTCCTCCATTCACTGATAGTATTTTCAGAGGTTCTCGGCATTCCAAGGGTTCTTGAATTCTTCCCCATCAAGTGTCTTTGGTCGAAAAGTTCTTGGTCGGACTATTGCTGAAATGCGATATGGACCATACTAGTTTGCCTCAAGATTGTTTCCTTAGTAGATAACCTTTTTGAGAACGTAATCTCCTTCTTCAAGTTGAGCAGTCCTCTGCTGATCTACGCAGCATCTCTGAGGGCGACATCTTCTCGGACTTCTTCCACCATGTCTAAGTCCAATCGTCTCATTAAATCACTTTTTGGGAGAAATCAAAGTTTAACACTCTATGAGTTGGTAGACCTATCTCGGCTAGTACCATGGTATATGTCTCAAATGCAAGCAAATAAGGTGTTTCTCCAATGGCTGTTCTCGACGTGGTTCCATTAGCCCAAAGAATAAAGTGCAATTCATTAATCCGGTTACCCTTGGCAGTGTCAACTCTCTTCTTCAGTCCATTAAGCAAGGTTCTATTTGACTATTGTTTTGTGGATGTCCTGGGGCAGAGTGACATTTATGGATCTTGAATTGAACACGGTATGTTTCAAATTCATCATTGTCGAACTGGGTGCCATGGTTAGTAATGAATGCATATGGTATAACAAATCTGCATGTGATGCTCTTCCATATAAACTAAAATACCTTCTCGTAGGGCATCTCTATCAATGGTTCTGCTTCCACCCATTTCATGAAGTAATAAACAGCTACTACTAGGTATTTGAACATGCCCTTGGTGGTCGGCAATGGGCCGACCAAGTTAATTCCCCAAATGGCGAAGGGTTAAGGAGAAGTGATTGGTGTTAAGGCAGCCCCCGGTGCCCTATGGATTGCTGTAAATCTCTGGAACTTATCGCATTTTCTTGCGAAGGACCTACAATCTGCATTCATAGTTGGCCAGTAATACCCCTGTGTGGTAATTTTCTGGACTAACGACCGACCAACTGAATGAGATCCACAAGAACCTTCATGTACCTCCTTGATTAAATCGAACACTTCCAATTGATGGACATAACATAGTAAGGAAACAGTGTATCCCCTTTTGTATAGGACTCCCTTATCCGACACATATCTAGCTGCTTTGTACTGGTCGATGTAAGCTCTAATTGGATCGATCCAGGATGGTCCCGAATCTACACTAATGAAATTGATCATTAGATCCTCATCTATGCTCCTGGTTACTAATATTTCTACTATAATGCTTCTCCTGAATTTTGTTCTTGTCGCCGAAGCTAGTCGAGCAAGTGCATCAGCTTGGGTATATTATATCCTTGGTATTATACTCATATGTACGACTAGAAATTTAGAGATCACCTCCATAACTTTAGCCAAGTATCTTGCCATTAAATACCCTTTGACTTCATATATCTGAAGCACTTGGTTGACAATTATCTGAGAATCACTGCATGCCATTACTTGTTCGACACCTAATGATAAAGCTAATTCAAGGCCAGCAATTAAGGTCTCGTACTCAGCTTCATTATTCGAAGCTTGAAATTGAAACCTGAGGGAATATTCCACATCAGTATTGTCAGGAGTGTTAAGAATAATACCAGCTCCGCTGCCGGTTGCACATGAAGATCCATTTACATATAGGTTCCATATTGGAATTTCACTATTAAAGCGTTTTGCAAATAGAAAGCCTTGGCGGAAGATCTTCTTGCTCTCTTCAGCATACTTCTGAGCCATCTCCTGCACAATGGATAATTCCGATTGATTGGCTTGCTTTTGAGTTGAGTTCTCGTTCCGAGAAGTCTGCAGGGCAGGAAAGTTCGATAGGCCGGTAATCTCTAGATATGTAAATTCTACAATAAAATCTTCTAAAGCTTTCCCTTTTAATAAAGATCTTAGTTCTTAGATGATGTCGTATTCTCGTAGCTCTATTGCTCAATACATCAACCTGCCTGACTTTTTAGGCATGTGAAATGCTTACCGAAGAGGTAAATCAGTGTATAAAACTATGGTATGCGCTTGAAAGTATGGCTCCATTCATTAAAGCTTCAATAAGAGATAATGCCAATTTTTCCAGACGCGGATACCAAATTTCTACAACTCTGAATGCCTTGCTGGTGTAGTAGATCAGTTTTTGGACTCCATCTTCTAGTCGGACCAAGGTCGAGCTAACTGAAGATTCAGAGATAACTAAATATAAATATAACGTGTCCCCTAAAATTGTTCAGGACGATAATGGTGGAGATCCCAAATACTCCTGAAATGCTTCTTCACACTCCTCGTTCCATTTGAAGCTCTTTCCTTATCTATCAGAATGATTAGTTTTGAGGATGAGCAAACCTTCTTCGAAGAAAGGGTTAGTGTGCTGGAAAGGTTGATCATAGGGTCTGTATTTTATCACCTAGGGTTATGGATGTCGAGAAGGAAATATCGTAGAGATCCTAGTGGATCTAGACATCACGGAGAAGACTCAAGGTCTACTCCTAGGAGGACAGAGTGTTTGACCAAACCTAGGGCTGCGGTTTCAATCAAAGCTTTGATTTTGGCAGGATTAGCTTCAATTCCTCTCTGGTTCACTATAAAGTCGAGTAACATTCCTTCTTGCACAACGAACACGCACTTGGTCGGATTCAGTTTCATTTTATGCTTTTCCAGTTGGTCAAAAGTTTGACTGAGGTCCTTGATATGATTTGAAGCTTTTCTGATTTTTGTTAACATGTCATCTACGCACACCTCTATATTTTTCCCAATCTGTTCTTCGAACACCTTATCGACCAATCTCTGGTACGTTGCTCCAGCATTTTTAAGCCCAAAAGGCATAATGTTGTAGCAATAAGTACCTCGGTTGGTAATAAAAGAAGCGTTTTCTTTATCCTCTAGTTTCCCTTTTATTTAATTGTATCCAGAATAGGCATCCATGAAATTCAACAACTCATGTCCTGTTATGGCATCTACTAACTAATCAATTATGGGAAAAAAAAAATTACCCTTTAGGAAAGCCTTGTTAAGATCAGTGAAATCTATACACATGCGCCACTTATCATTTTTCTTCTTGACCATCATAACATTAGCCAACCACACTGGGTATTTGACATTTTCAATGAATTGGGATTTTTGTAATTTTTCTACCTCCTCTTTAATGACTTGGTTCTTCTTAGGACTGAACATCCTGTGCCTTTGTTTGATCGACTTGGTGTCCTTATTAATGTTGAGCTCATGACAGAGGAAGTCGGGATCAATCCCAAGCATATCTTCATTACGCCAAGCGAATACATTCTTTCACTCCCTTAGGAACGCAACCAATTCCTATTTGAGGAGTGCCGCCAATGTGGAGCTAATTTGGGTTGTTCTTTCTAGTTTTTCATCATCAAGGACTATGCTTTCAGTAGCATCTACTATATGCCCTTTGACTAGCTCTGTTTCATCTCGGGGATCCAACGTATCAACTTCTGACTCGTTGTTGGGCTCGATAATGTCAACTTGGTAGGTGGTGGTCTTTTTCTTCAAATCGACCAAATCTTCCTGACCAGCTGAAGTATAATAGCATTCGATGGCCATCTTCTAATCACCCTTTACTACGCCGACCCCGAAATTAGTAGGGAACTTTAAATAGTGGTGGAGAGTGGATGGCATAACTTCGAATTTCTTTAATCCTACCCTGTCGAGGATCACATTGTAAGTTGACTCAATATTTTTATCCAGAACAAAGAAATGTATCTTCTTATTGCAACTTGCTGGCCAAGTGCCGAATAGCACTTCTAATTTGACTGTTCCTAGGGGATAAACTTTTTCCCCTGACAAGCTAATCAAGGGTCTATGGTATGGTTTTAGTTGACTAAGCTTCAGTCCCAACCTATGGAAACAGTTATAGAACATGATATCAGCTGAACTTCCATTGTCTATCAAAACCCTGGCAATGATGGCTTCCTGTATTCTAAACTTGACGACCAATGGGGATACAATACTCCGGAGAGATCATTTTTGGAGAAGTCGATGACAACTTTATCTTTGTTTAATTTCCTGGGCCGATCATCATCATCATTCAAATTGATGTGTTGTATGTAGGAGCAGGCTTGTGCTTCATTCAAATAAGTTTTCCTCTCAGCAATCTAGTCTCCTCCTCCTGCATCTCCACCTGTGATGACATGACAATTAAAAGAACCAAAACTTATCATAGCTACCTCAATTTTGGTTGCTTGGGTTTCTTCGATAGGTCCGAATTGTCTCCATAATCATCCTCATGGCCTCGCTTCTTCTCATCTCTAAGTATGCAGGGAAAATTTGTCCCTCGTCCTGTTTCTATGCTTTCATGCCGATCAACAAATTTGCTCAACTTTTCTCGACGAATGAGGGATTCAATTTCGTTCTTTAAAGCAATACAAAATTATCGATCATGTGTCCATGATCCTTGTGGAATTCAAAATATTTGGATTTATCTTTTCTGTTGGGGGTGCCCTCAGCTTCTCAGTCCACTTTAAATCTTTATTGTGCTAAATTTCCTCTTGGATATGGTGGATACTGATCGTCAGTGGAGTGTATACTTCATATTTTTTGGGCTTATCCTCTTTCTTTTGTTTACGCTCCTTCTTTTCAGGCTTGGTTGTAAGGTTTTGCTATGCAACCATTGCTTCCTCGATATTCATGATTTTTCCAACCTTAGTTATGAGCTATGTCATGATTTTAAAAGGATCTTTCGCCAATGCGTAATGCAACTTTTCTGGAAGTAATCCATTCTTCAAGGCGGTTATGGTTATTTTGTCTTCATAATCAACCACTTCCAGTTTCTCATTATTGAAACGAGTGATGTATTCTCTCGTGGTCTTTCTTGCTCGCTGCCTAACACTTATGACCTACTCTCTTAACTGGCTTGGCCCCAAAAAAGAAGTTGTTGACGAACAACTCAGCAAGTTGATTAAAACTGGATATTTGTCCTCGGGGTAAGTTGTTGTACCATATCTAGACTACACCAGTGATGGTGCTCGAAAAACCTCTACATCTCATTTTATCAGGAACAGAATATATATCAACAACTACCTGATATTGCTCAATGTGCAAAAATGGGCCAGTCTTACCATCATATTAAGGGGTAACCACTGGAGTCTTAAACTTAGATGGGGTAGGAAAATCAATAATTGCCTGGATGAAAGGAGACCCCTTGATAAAATTTCACTCCAATAGATTCTTTGCTTTATCCATCTCCCCAACCAATCTTATAGTCATTGGATTGATCCTTTCCATGAAGGATTTTCATCCTTAGATCTGTTGGAAGTAGCTCGACCATCTCTTCCATGCGTCTGTGCCGAGCTCTGTTCCTGAAAAGTCTGCTCTGCATGCATAGATCCTCGGGCGCTGGTTCTAGACCCGACTGATCTCTCATAGTGGTCGGCTTGACGTTCTTGTGATCTAGATGGTTCTCTGTGATGACCTCTATTTGCTCGCGGACCCAGGCGATCAAAAGCCGAAGTCCTACTTAACCTTTCCAGGATGCTTGGACATTCAGGGGCAAGAGAGAGACCATCATAGTAATCTGTAGATCTAATTGATGAACTGGCTCCCGGGCGATAGCTTCTATCATGTGAAGATCAAGAATAACTATTTTGATTATTCCTTGGAGGAGTGGGTGGCATTTCCCTTCTATAAGACGGATCAGTAGTATGCCTGGATGGAACAGTCAGCCTGGCTTGTAAGGATTGAGCCAATTTCCTCATAGTTTCTTGCAGCGCTTCTTGCCCTTTAGCAAGATGGAGCAGAACTCCATTGAGGTCAGTCGTGGTAGGAGGAATGTTGCCTCGTGCAGTATTACTGCTCTCCGAAATTTCATTCATTTCGTACAATCTTTTGGGAATACTGGGGAAATGGGTTTGGTAGAGAACGATGACAGACAAGCGTTCCCACAGGCTGCGCCAATTTGTTAATGTCTAAAATTGGTAGTGATTTATACGATGCCAATTTTATAATCACAGATAAAATAATGAGAGAAAAATAAATGATACACGAGAATTTTTAAGTGGTTCAGCTTTTAGAAAAGTCTACGTCCACTGTGATTGTATTGTTGTTGGTGATTACTAAAAAAACCAGGTATTCTTGTTAGAAGAATGACCTTGTACGTTTTTCTCTTGCCTTTTGTGAAAGGAATACATTGTATTTATAGTGACCCGGAAATCAAGGGTTGGAATACCTTTATACATTTAAGCATTTACACTCGCACATAATGAATGCGACTATTGATAGTATTGAGCACGTGTAGAATGACCCTTGGCCTCTTTCCACACGATGACTGTTCATCTACAGTGATGGTTTGTATTCTTCAAGTTGGTCAGACTGCCGGCCGATTAACTATATTCTGAGCCGACTAAATGATTGATGACTATGATTGTTGCCACGTAAGGGGACTTGTCTCTTTTTCTAATTGGTCCACGTAGATGGATAATTTTTGGGTATTAACAGTGATCTTTTTGTTTATTTAACATGTGAATTTAGGCCTTTTAAACTCGATTTCCATAAGATTATCTCTACTGAATAGCTCATGGTATTCTTTAATCTTTCTTCTGGAATTATCTGACCCCCTTCCCTTTTCCAAGCAACCCCAATGATATTCAAGTCTCCCACAATGAGCCAAGGACCACATTGGAGACTGGGATTGGAAAAGAGATCATCCCACACTAACTTCCTTCTACAATCATCAGGGTCAACATATGTAACGGAGGACACCCACTTTTTACCATCCCCGTCTATAGAACAGGCAGCGCTAATAATATTCTTTGATGTGGAAATCACTTCCACTTGAGACATGTCATTCCACCAAAGGGCAAGGCCCCCAAACTTACCTATAGGGTCCACATAGCAGTTATGGTTCATTCTCGTCTCCATCCTTATAGAATCTAGCTTATTTATTTTATTTTTGGTTTCCATTAAAAACACAATGGAGGGGCGATAGGACAAAATCAGGTTCTTTAGCATGCGAATTGTCCGGGGTTGCCCAACTCCCTGACAATTCCATGAGAAAATTAGCATTGCTCGTGTGGCTGTTTAGGGTCAGCCACCACCCATTCCTTGAATATCTCCACATCACTTGATAGATCATATCTTGATCTGCCATTGACCACTCTCTGATAGGCATTTTAACTAAATTTTTCTCCCTATCCGAGCCAAAGAGGTTACTGTCAACCTTATTGTTAACATGTCCCTTCTCTTTCTTTTTGTAGCTGCCTCTAGACGTGATAATCCTCTTTTGATGTTAATGGCTAATGTGGGGTTTGGAGGTTTCACTGTTATATTTTTTGGTTGCTTTGTATAGGTCAATAGTTGTTTCGTATATTATCTTCCTTTTGAGGGAAAGAGACTCAAGAGCAGGGGCTAACTCCTCCTCGGTTATAGTGATAGAGAATGGGTTACTGGAATTTGGGGTGACAATTTTAAGGGTTCCATAGCTCCAAAGATTGTTTTGATTGGTCCTCAATGCGTAAAGGGTTTAAGCTAATCAGGCTTAGGTGTTGAGGTGGGGAGTTTGAATGCTTGATTAGAGATTTATGTGCTGATTTGCGATTATTATCACTAACCATTGAAGTGGGTTCGCCATATGGTTCAGTGACATACTAGATAGAGGTGGGAATTATTTGGATTAATGGTGACGAAGAAGACTGGAGGAGAAGAGGGTTAGGTGTGTAGACAGTAGGGTTTCTATGGGATGGCACGACCGACATTGGTCTCAGGCTACAAAGAGAGACCAAGGGGCTTTGCATGGGTATGCATGGATTTGGTTCTCCAATCAGGTCTCCCACCAAATCATTAAACTGGAAATTATATTCCTTATCCCCCACTTTGCCAACATCGAGCCTATCATTCTGTGCATTCCTAACGGTAATTTTAGAAATGGAGGTAATAGGGTCATTACCTATGTGCCTGTTCTCCCCCACGTCAGCCCTAGGTTAGCGTAGCCCATACTCTTGCTTCCTAAAGCTACGCGCTCATTTCCATTGTCATTTTCCCACACGCCTCCTGATCAGTACCTGTTGGTGGGCTGTGGGGCTTTGTATGCTCCACCGGTACCAATGTCGATGTTTTTTAATGAAATCTCTGAAGAACTAGCTGGATTTTTTTGGGTCAGCCCGTTACCAAGGACCGTCGCTTTCCCACGTAACCTCGTCTTCCTTTTCAAACCACCAGTCGTCCTTTTCATGTTCTATCCGCCCACATTCATAGCAAAAATCTGATAACCTCTCATATCTGAAAGCCACCCAACCCAACTAGGGTTCGACCCTTCTCTACTCTTCATTCTCACAAACGTGGACAACTAAAAATCTTTTTCATTTGACTCGTCAATCTCCACTATTTCCCCTATCCCAACAGCCAATTTGTTAATGTTATTTCTGGATCTTTTTGTTCAGTGGAACATTGTGGAATTGAACCCAGGAGCAATATTCATCAAAAGCCCTCACTAAATTTCCAAGCACCATTAAGAATGTTGCTCACACCTACTTTGTTCAAAGGCTTAATCGACAGAATCCGACCAACCGTAGTCTTAGTTGTATCACTTCCATCCTCAAGAGGGCATTCCTCCAGAGTTAATATATCATTAGGGTTTGATTTAGGTCTTAGTTCAGTCATGGTATATTAAGGTTGAGATGATGTTAAGAAGGTAGTAAGCTTCCCCAGAGGAGGGGAGTAAAGAAATAAGGGGTAGATGATAATGGAAGAACTAGTCGAAAAGGGTTATACGAGAGGAAAGGTGATAAGAAATAGTTTGGGTTATGGGAAATGGGATGGAGGCAGTTCAGGGAAGGCTCGAATGAGAGAAAAGCTCTCAAAGTAGAAAGAAAAAAAATATATAATTGGTGAAAGTTTGTTTACTTTCTTGCAAGATAATGTCTTTTTCGTTGAGCAACTCTCTAGAAAAAATTCCTAACGAGTCATCGGGTGAAAATTATTACGAACAATTTCTCCACGTGATGGCAACTACAATTCCTTAAATTTTATGTTTAATTATATGGTTTCATTAGTTGATCATTTTTAATATTATGTTTAATTTTGGTAGCAATTAAATTTGTATTTCAGTTTAGAATTGTACAATTAAAATTTTAAAAACAAATTGTAGCTTACTTTAGATTTGTACACAACTTTTGCATGTGTTGCGGGGGTGGGGGTGGGGGCTCTATTGCCGCATGTGAACCTACAACGATAATTGATTTGCCATCTATGCTTATTCTGAACCAGCAAATTCAGAAACATTTTGCTCCTAGATTTGCTAGGTTTTGGGCAGAAAAGGCCATTTCCCCATGCTTTGGAGACAAAAAAATCAATAAAACCAATAGACTTTTGCTATTTTGATTCATGCCTTAGAGATTGCCTAATCTAGAATATTTAACGAATGGGTAAAGCTAGTCCTCACAAAATTAGAGAGCACATGAAGTCATTGACTAATGGGTGCATTTTTTGTAATTTTGAGTCATATTAGTACCCAACCCTATAAGATACAATAGTTAATGATTTGGGTTTAATGTTTATTCCCTTCATACATTAAACACCGCTAAGATCCATTAATCTAAGTAAATAAAAAATCTTCTCGTGCCATATAAAAGGTTTGTCCTCCACAATTGTTTATTACACAAAAAATGAGAAGTCAGTCCGCTACAAGACATGCGATTAACCATCAAATTAGTGTTATTTAATGAGAAATTCTACATGTACCTCAAATCATATCATGCTTCATTGTCATAAAACCATTGGTTGATTTTTCAATGGACCCCATGTGGGACCATACACATCAATCGATACTTTGACAACAACTAAACAGGGTATTGTTTGAGGGTACATGTAAAATTACTCCTATTTAATTTATACCGAGTTTACAAGGAGCAGCTATATTGCAGCAACTAAACCTGCAATTTTAGGAAATTAGAGTAAATGCCAGCCAAACACAGACTGGTCAAGATAATATGATGCAATCCAGAATGGAAAGATGCCTTGTTTAAGTCCAACAAGAGATGAGATGTTTTTTTATCTTCACCGGCAAACTCGAATAAATTATGATGCTTTGAGTACCACAAATTTATGCTCAAGGTCAATAAGGACATAACACCTTACATCGCACCAGTTGATCAACTGGGATATATAATTTTCTCAGCAAGTGCCACCAAACTCCCTTTCCGGTTTCTTCATTCAGAAATCAAAATAATTACTATGTTTATCGAATCTTCAGTTATCATAATTCATAGATATGCCTCCTGAAAAAAAAGTCATAAATACAACAGCAGCCATAAAGGAAGGTAAATACAATCTACCACACAAGATTTAGCCAAAGCTATAAACCCACAACTACAGAACCACCATCACTTTCATTCCCTTTTAAGTCTTGGATTGCCCACATTATAGTACAAGTCCTAACTTTTTGTGTGCTCAAAAATGAAGTACGGAAAAAATAGAAAATTAATTAGCCAAGATTTGCCCAATCCGGATAAGGGCACTCGTAAACCCAACCAGGCCCACTGTATCGAGCACAATGCAACCATAAACCTTCTTCATCTCCATCATATCTGCAATAAGAAAGTGATTCTCAATGGAAGCTAATGATAAGTACATTAATTTCGGATGCAATCAAGTGTCAAACCACATTAGGCAGATAGTCTGTCTAGATAAACATCAAAACAGCTGTTTAAGTTTATCGCTGATTCCATCAGCGGAGCATTTCATCAAACAGCAAACATACATACAGGTATCAACATTAGACAATAAACTTGACCTTCTACTCGTATGGGGGGTGGGGGGGTGTTGATACAAAAAACTACTACCCATCCAAATCTATTTTACAAATTTGTTCTGTAGCGAGCATGCTTTTTCACAAATTAGTGTGACCCGTTAATTTTTTTCATTTCGACAGGACATCCATTTTGATCGTTCCTCACAATCCTTGTACCATCCTTTTATACTTCTCTATCCTGATTCTAAGTTTAGATATATTGCACGTCATATTTTATGTCACAGTCCTACATCAGAGGCATCTCTCCACAACTCTAAATTAGCATTTGCTCCACTTTTGGATCCATTTCATTAAACCATGACCTATTTTGGAAATATTTCTGCGAGTGTCAAATAACAAGTGATATATTAAAATTTTGGCAGATAAGCGGGCTTCCTTGGCACTCATGCAGCTTTGAAGCTATACTATATAATGTTGCATCATGTGCATCATTAATTATTAACTACAATATATATATATATATATATATATATATATATATATATATATATATATATATATATATATAATACAATAAACCAAAACATAATATCTAGACTACATCCAGTGTGGAATCCATTTCAAAAAAATGTTATATGACACTGTTGGAGAAAGTTCCTTACCCTTTAGGAGCCAAATTCGGACAATTTGTGCACATAGGATCAGTGCTGAAATCTTCATTAGAGTTCTCTTCAGATTCACAACTACAATTTTCACTAAAATTGGAGTTTGGAGAAGTGCTCGACTTTAATGAATCTCTATCAGCACGCAATCGTCTAGCAGAACCATCAGCAACGAATTCAGAGAGGTAGAGCATATCATTGGCTATTGGATGACCCTTATACTGCAGGTGGACACGAATCTACACACACAGGCGCCAATACTGGCTTGATTGACTCATTTCATAAAAAATTGCTCTCTCTCAGGCTGAATCAATATAATCCAAAGCTACTGAATTTTTCATTAGTATAAATCCACACAACTATTTCCAAAAGCAATGGCAATATAAATAAAAATAGTCATATCTCAATCATATGTACACACGTATAGTCTTCAAACCAAAGTGATACAAAGCAACTTAAGCAAGTTACACATCAAATTAATACTAGAAATGTGAGCATTTCTGAATTTCCACATTAAATTTATCTGAGAGCTGTTGCAGAAAATACGTAAAATAAATCTGACACCAAATTCATATTTGCTATGAGAGCATTGCGGAAATATCAGGAAAAATTTAATGAGATATTTTCTGACAATAATTTAAAATAACTATAAAGGGTCTTATGCAAGCCAATTATTCATAAACGCATATGTTCGCATATCTGTGTAAACATGCAAATTTTTCTTACTTGATGGGTTCTGCCGGTGATTGGTTGACACAAAACAATGCTATGAGTCCCATTGGTATCAATCCTAGCAAATTTTGTACAGGCAGATTTCCCCTTCAGGGGAATCTCGCTTTTGCCACTAACTACCCCTGCCTGCACGAGGAAATGTTGCTTCTCAATTAGTGTACACTGTTTGCTATGTCTCAAGAAATAACACAAGACCTAATAATGGAACATTTAAAGGAGTTTTCATAATAATGACTGTAATGACTAAAGCCAGTAAGAAGGAAAACATCAATCAGCTTAATTTAACTGATAAAAGGTCTAAAAAAATTATCTTCAAAAATCACTTCGATGTAATGAGAACCATTCATAAGAAACGTACAACCTGATGGATGTTTTTGTATTTTACATGGAAAGAGTACAGATGAGCAGGGTCCAAATCCCGCTAGGTACAGTTTCAAACCATTTTGGCTAGTTTAAAATGGGAAAGGTTACCCCCAATTGTGTAGCCCATCTTATTTAACAAAAATATACAGCTCTAGTTGGTTTTTACATACATGTATCTGTAATATATACATGTAAGTATCTAATTTCATGTTGACAGTAAACTAACATAATCATAAAAAAGTACCAGAACTTAAGAATTCTTTCTATACTATATTAATGCCTAAACAGGTTCAGAAATCAGTAATGAAGTTCTCCCCCATAACTCCAATAGTGCAGTCATGCATTTCTAAGACAAAGTAGTGATGTCGTTCTTGAACTGAGAGAAACCGAAACAATTCTGATCTAAGGATGTATGGACTACATTATAAATGTTGTTCTGAAGGAGAGTAAAACAGAAAGGGCAGGAGGGGGGAGGGGGTAAAGATTCGCCAATATGAAGTTGAAGCTGAGTTGAGTCATTAATGACTTCAAACAATTGAATGTTTTGAGTTTCAACTGCTCAAATTTGCTCTTCATAATTTAAAATATTATCACACCACATACTTCAAAGTCTAGTTATCAATATTTAGTAAGTGCCATTCTAAACACTTAAAATACCAGACGTGAAACATGAGAGTTACAAATACACTGGCGTTTTAGTTGAATGTCGGTAAAGGCATTAAAAGTAAACAATGTCGAAATTTAACCCAAACCTGTACAGGGAAATGTAAAGCTAAGTCAACTCTAAAGGTTTAGATAAGAACATATCCGTCTTACGATGACAAAAGAAGAAGAATTATTTATCTTACAACCCAATCTCACAAAGGAAAAAAAATACATCTAGGTAGAAAATTCCTCTAAAACGGCTAAAAGCCAATTGAATAGAAATATATACCTCCACCGTGCTCCTCCCTTCTCGAGCATTATAATTAACATTCACATCCACAACTTGCTGGGTGGGAAATTGAAAGAAATGTCAAATGAGAAAGTGCGCTCTCTAAAAAAAAGCGGTAATGTTATTATAAAATACAAATACTGGACAGAAGCAAATGTATCAATGTTTTTTATATCAATGACTTTTAAATGAATATCCAGGCGACTTATACAATTGAATACCTCGCCCTCAGGAAATACTCCAATGACCTTTGCAATATACTGTTTGTGCACCATCCCTGTTTCAATCTGAAACAATCACAAGTCGGTTTAAGACCTTAAGAAAAATACCCCCTGTATAATACAAATCGATGAGATTCAAAGGGAACATATAAAATGATGACCAACATAAACATTATTTTAATCTTTTCCCTATTATGCATTGCGGCTCTTGTATTATAATTTTTTTTATGTTTAGGAGAAAATTCAAAAAACACATTATAATCTACTCTGTTCTGAGAGCATACAACATGTAGGCATACAATAATAAATCCACAGCAGAAATTCTAGGTTCCCACAAGCTGACTGCTTATTTGGTGAGAATGACTAATTGCAGGAGAATGTAACAGTAACTAACTAGAAAAATGCCACTGCAGTTTTAGTTTTCTTTATTTTTCAGTTTTGTTCTCTCTTGTTTTCCCTTTCAATATAGAATGTGGCACAGCAGATACATTAGTCTCTAATTACCAAACCACTCTCGGGAAAAAAAATATACAAACCAAAGCTCCAAGTCACTGCATAGGGAACTATTTAGTGTAGGCTTATCACTTTATGATGGCAAACAAAAAGGTGATTGCAGTGGTGATGGAAAATCTTACATTTTATCTAAATCTTTGTGTGATAGTTAAATTATAATCACCCAATGTATTCATGCACTCCTAAAAAATTGGTCGCGATATGGATTACACATATACATATACTGCTATATTAGTGAATGAGCATTATACGGACAATGTAATCATAGAAACAAGTACGTGTACAATATAAATTCATTTACTAAAGCAACTAAATCTTTAATTAGCTTCAGACCAAGTAAGCAAATATAATTTTTTCCTGATCAGAAAGTAAATAAATTGTAAGGACAAATTTCCAATCGAGTCAATTTGTATGTAATTGGCATTATTCCGGACAAAACATTTGAGCCATAGGTTAGATTTTGTGTTGTTGATCCCAGAAGCCTATGACGTGTTTGACGCGCAGCGGCCAAGCTTCAAAGATCGGATATATCGTGACGTGTTTATCGTTGTCAAGCTTGTCTTCACGTTCACCGAGGATCTCGCATATATGAATGCATATTGAATACGAGTCCTTGTGTATTTTTAAGGGTGCTTGTTTTTGCACTTAAAATGTTTGGAGCTGTTTTTAAATATTTTTTAAAGAAAAATATTTTTTTAATTTTAATCTCGTCAGAACGAAATTCAATCTCGTCAGAACGAAATTCAATCTCGTTAGAATGAAAATTACATTTTCATCAGAACGACTTTAGTCTCATTAGAATGGCATTAAGATCTCGTTGGAACGACCATCTAACGATTATCGAACGAGATTTCTCCGCCAAGGAATGCACATCTCGTTAGAAGCTCGTTGGAAGGACTTTTGAATGAGAAAACTGTTTCGTTTGAACGAAATGTGTTTTCGCCATAACTAGAAGTTAACCTCGTACGAACAACCTTGTGTTTTCGTTCGAACGAGTTCGTCGCCTCGAAATTCGTGTTTTTACTATTTAATGCGTGTTGGACTCAGATTTTTTACGAACTTTTGGCGAAAAACGTTTCCCTACCTGTTTACCAAAGTTTCAAAAATCTTGTTTCACCCTTTTCGTTTAAAGATCCAAGGTTCATGTATCCTATGCTTTGAGATCTTGAATTTGGACACCAAAGTTTGATTTTCTATATCCTGCGAGATCTTGTTTCGTGCGGTGGACTCCGTACGTGTTGTTTATGGTGTAGACAATTGTTGAGCCTCATCAGCAAATATCGAGACGTGCGTGAACTCGTGCATTATGGCATCTTGCGTGGGTGGACTCCTACGTTGCACTGTAAAGGAGCGATCAAAGATTGAAGAGCGTCAAGGCTTGTGGGGATCGAGTCGTTGAGTGAGCCTACTGTCAACTTTTGTAATTCTGCATCATAGTGAACTGTTTGGCTGGGTCCTCCGAAGTTCTTCCCGTTGTGGTTTTCCTCGTACATCGGCGTGTTGTGGTTAGTTTCTTTATTTTATCTGCTTATCTGATGGCAATCCCATGTATTTTCCCCTTATTTTCCTTTTATCTCTATTTTTCTATTCTTTTATTTTAGCCATTTTATTCCTTTATCCCCTTTTACTGGTCTCCAAGCATGTTTGGGACTAAATAGGTATACTTTTGTTAGTAGTTGCCCTTTTTAGTCTTTTAGGCCATTACTTGATTAGCAAGTAATTCTCTTCTTATAAATACCCATGAACCCATTTGAGGATAGCCTTGATTTTAAATATAAAAAATTCTTAATTTCTCCCTAAAGTTGGTGTTTGTTTAATTTTTTTGGCATTTGATGTGTAGTTTACGTTAAATTGGTATCAGAGCGGATGTCGCTCCAACATTGGTGTATCGATGTATCGGTGTGAAAATAATCAAATTCGTACACTACTTTCTCAATGGCTCAAAAGAAATCCAAACAACAAAATGAGGCGATTCAAGAGTTGAGACACAAGATTAATCAACAAGACTTAAGTTTCAACAAGAAATTAGACGCTCTCTTCTAACTCCTCTCTATGAAACAACCACCCACCACCACGTATGGGCCACCGGAATCCATTCCACAGAGACCCGAAAAAGAGGTCCTAACCTCGGCACAAGAAGGTGAAAGGGACGCACCACCCGTACTGGTCAGAAATTCGAACCCCCTCGGATTGGACAAAACCCTCGCCGCCCTTGGCCCTTATACCGGAAATGGCCCTCGAAAAATCAAAGGTCCCGAATCAACGTCGTAGCCAATCCGACCTTGGAGGAGCCCCGGCCCCCGGGGTCAATGAACCACCCCGCCCTCGAAAAACCTCCCATCCGACCCGCCTTCGACTGAGACTGTTATCGAACCACCCCCGGTGTAACTTTTGACCCACCCGACCCAGGGAAAACCCCAGGCCGCCCCGCCTCCGCTCGAAATCCGTACCACCCTGCCAACCCGCCAACCCAGCCGAACCAACCCCCGAGTATCCCTGCTCTTCTCTGCATCCTGACCCCCTCGCCCAAATACCCAGCCCGTTCAAAAAAGCCGGGTTTTTTGGACTACCCTAAAATCCCCCCCGCCTGACCCTCCCACCCTCTCCGGCCCATCCACCCTACTCCGGACTTTCGAACTCCTCGGGTTACCCACCGGACAACCCCAGCCTTTCTGCCCATCCCAGTAGTTTCCGAACCCCCTCGACAGTATGATACTTCAGGCCTCCGCGGATTTTCCGGTTACCCCAAGGCTCTCGGCCATCCTTCCGAACCTGACTCACTCCACCCACACGACTACAATCCCATTAGACCACCGTGGGCAACCCTATGACCTTCGTGGGTATTTTGACATTTCATCCTCCTCATCCACCACCTGCCCAGATGTCGCCGTTATCTACTGATTATGTTGCACCTGTGCCGGGTGGACCTTAATGCTCATCAGGATGAAGACCCACTATCTATAGCGTTTCAGTAACTTTCTCGGAGTCTCCATGGGGATATATGCATCGACGTTCCTATATTTGACGGACAATTCTCCCCGATGCTATGATTGATTGATTGAATTCTATGAAGACGGTTTTTTATTATAAGCGGGTCCAGGGTCGCTCTTCTGTTCTCCTTACTACCACCAAATTCCAGGAATTCGTCCAAGTTTGGTGGAAAAACCATTGCTATCATCAGACCGCTGCGGGACTTCGTCCTATACAAGCCTAGCCCAAGCTAAAGGCCGCTCCTCAGGCTTCATTCGTACCACCGACATATGAGCATAACCTTTTTGCTCGCATCTAGTCCCTCCAATAGGATACGTCTACAGTGGTGAAGTATACGAAGTAGTTCCAGGTCCTCTGCACCCGGGCTCACCTCCATGAGACTGAGAACCAGCGGATCAGTCGCTATAATTTAGGGTTTCAACCGTACATTCAGCATGATCTCGACTTGAGGGAGATACCGAACTTTCTGAAGGCAGTTGAGTATGAGACCAATGTTGATGCTTATCACACAACACCAATAGCTCTTCCTGTCTCGCAAGCTCCACCTACATCAGTTTCTGCTCCAACTCCTTTTCCAGTATCGGCATCAGTCTCTTCTACCACTACTTCCGCAGCGCCACCTCCTGATCCTTCTACATTCTGGTGCTACAATTGTGACAATGTTGGACACCGAGCTTCAAAGTGCTCTCTCCCGCATCATCGTGCCCTTTTAGAGATGGAGCATCCACCCGAGTATCTTCATGTGTCTGAGCAGCTTCCCAGCATGCTTTAATTACTGTTTTGGAGGGTGACTCAATGGGCCGTCCTCTTTGAGTTAGTGGGCGAAACTCTTTTTGAGTGGGGGAGAGAGTGATGGGAATCCCATGTATTTTCCCCTTATTTTCCTTTTATCTCTATTTTTTATTCTTTTATTTTAGCCCTTTTATTCCTTTTCCCCTTTTATTGGTCTCCAAACATGTTTAGGACTAATTGGGTATATTTTTCTTAGTAGTTGCACTTTTTAGTCTTTTAGGCCATTACTTGTTTAACAAGTAATTCTCTTCCTATAAATACCCAGGTACTCCTCATTTGATGATGACCTTGATTTTAAATATAAGAAATTCTTAGTTTCTCTCTCTAAAGTTGGTGTTTGTTTAGTTTTTTTGGCATTTGACGTGTAGTTTACATCATTATCATTTAGATGAATGTTTTAGGATAAAAAGATAAAATTGGGTAAATCAATTTTTCACAATAAATTGTTTAAAATCGGTGCAAAGTTTTTACAAGGTTAAATTTGTTTAAAGATTCAATCTTTAAGAGATAAAAATAACAAAAATAAAAGTTTTGTTTCTTCGGACCATCTTTGCCTAAGCACACATCGTATAGGGAAGGGCGTTCTCAAATTGGTATCAAAGCTAGAACACTTACTCATTGTGTTTTAGTCCTGTGTCTTTAGGCACAAATTTCGAAGGATTTGATGATATTAGAATCGCTATGTTCGATGGGTCATCGATGGGTCAAACTAAGCATACTGAAAAATGCGTATGAAATCAGCACTTAAGGCTATAGATGAGCGGGTGTGGTTAGCTGTGGTTAAAGGTTGGCCTCCACATGTCACGAGAGATAGAGAGGCAATTCATTTAAAAACCGCAAAATCATAGGCCGAGCATAGATTAGCAAATTTTAATTCTCGAGGTTTAAATGTTTTATTTTGTTCTGCCACCACGGAGGAGTTCCACCATATTATGACTTGAGAGATATCTAAAGAGGCTTAGGACCTACTACAACTCACCCATGAAGGAACTAATGTTGTTAAGGCTTCCAAACTCCAAAACCTCACCACTCAATTTGAAACGATTAAAATGTTGGATAGTGAGGCATTTGATGAGTTTTACACTAGATTGTTCGACATTGTTAACTCGTCTTTTAACTTGGGAGAGAAGATACCCGACAACCAAGTAATCATGATAATCTTAAGGTAGTTGATTTAATCCAAAGGTAACTGTTTTGAGCTCTTTGGATACTCTTTGACTCTACGAAACTTGAAGAGCTTGTAGGTGACTTGAAAACTTGTGAGCTTGACATGTTTACCTCCAAGAATGTGACGAAGAAAGAAAAGGGCCTTGCTTTGAAAGCCCAAAAAGAGAAATCACCTGTTTCCGATAATAAGCCTGACATTGAGTCCGGGGATTTAGCTATGTTGGCAAAGAAATTCAAGATATTTCCCAAATTCCAAATGCAATCGAAAGATGCAAAAAAGCTTGAGAAAAATAAGCACAACAAAGTCGATCAATTCCCTAAAAACCGAAATGATCATTTTAAGAGGGATGAATCGGAAATATGTTATGATTGTGAGGGTTATGGCCATAGGATAGCTGAGTGTCCCACTAAACTAAGGAAGGAGGACAAGAAATTGATAGTATTTAATGCCACTAGGGTGGCAATTCGGGTCAACGAGTCGTGTTTCACGCCGACACGACATGACAAGTTTTTTCAAACACGAACACGACACGAATTCGTGTTTTTTTTAGTTGACACGAACACGACCCGAATAAAAAATAGCACGGCACGACACGAATACCAGAATTTCTTAAATTTCACTCCTAAAAAACACGATAACACGACACGACTTCGTGTCAAAAAAACACGACACGAACACGAAACATCTTGTCAATTTCGGGGCAATTTCGTGTCGTTCCGTGTCGTTTTTTCGCGTCGTTACTAAAATTGCCACCCCTAAATGTCACGCTTAGTGATAGTGATCCGGAAGAGGGGAACGATTCCCCCATTGAGCACAACTCTACCGCATTCATGGAAAGTCGTGAGCTTTGATGAGAAATCTTCCTATGAAGATATTTATGTGCATGAAACTTCCAAGGCCATAGTTTGTGGACCCCAAGTGAGTGATGGTAGAGAGAGTGGAGATGAGAGTGAGAATGAAGAAGAGGAGAGTGAACTCCAAGTTGCCTTCCATGATTTGTATGCGGAAATTTTGGGGGTGAAAAAGGCTTACTTGAAGTTGGAAGCTAGGTTGAAAGAATGTGTCACAGTGAATGATGATAATGTTTTGATTGAGGATCTTAGGGCATGTGAGAGGACTCTTCGAGAGAAGCTAGAGTACGTTGAGGGTGAGAGATAATCTTAGCGGTTTGATGGACGCTATGAAGAAGGAGCTTCTAGAATTTGAGGAGTCTAAACGTTTACTCGAGTCGAGGATAATTGAGCTTTAGGAGAAATTGATAGATCCGAGTTGTGTCAGATTTGATTTGGAGTCTAGATTGGAAAAGTTGGATAAAATGTTAAGCAGCGTCCAAATCAAAGATGACAAGTGTGGAATTGGCTTCGATGATCATAATGCTTCCGCTACCAAAGTCAAGACCGTGCGTTTGAGAGAGTCGACTAGGAACTTTAGGAAAGATCGTCCCTTAGGTAACAACCCTCGCCGCGTTTTCACTTGTACTCATTGCGGTAGGAAAGGTCACCTTAGTACGTTTTTCTATGATCTTAAAAACGCTACTAGAAAGTCTAAAAATAGAGTCATCGCAATTCCCAAAGCCCTTAAGCATCATGTAACACCTACTTGGGTTAGGAAATCCGACTTGAAGGTTTTACATATTAGACTTATTGATTCTCATTTGCTTGCACATAATATTTCCCATGCTATATCTAATGGCTGATTGTGTTAGCTGGTTTGTCATACTCTAGTTTGTGCTTCATGATACATGTTTCCTAGTGTTATGACATGTGTATCGTTTGTATTTTGACTCATATTGAAAAATACAAAAAGATTTTGTTTGTCTTTTGAGTTGATTGTTTTCAAAAATTGAAAAATTACTATTTATTTTGAAAATTTTCGGAAAAACTCGAAGATTTTTTGTTTTTGTGTATTTTAGTTTTACACATTTGGTGTGGCATATTGGTGTATTTGAATCCATATCATTCCGTACTTTCGATGAAGCTAGGACATATGGTTATGATTGTAGATACTTAAATTGTTCTTAATCATGCTGATGGGAATTAGAAGTTTTTGGGCCATTTTCAGTATTTTTTAGTATTCTTGTTATTTTTTAGTTTTTTTATTTTTCTTTTAGTAAATAGTTGCTTTGTATTAAGGGAAGGAAGTAGCAAAGGCTAATATGGGTATATTTGTAATTTAATCATTGCTTGAAGCCTAAGCTACTTCCCCCTTTAAATACCCATGTAGTCTTCGTTTGAAGAAACTGAAATATAAGAAATTATTTGTTTCTCTCTCTAGAATTCATATTGTCTTGATTTTTAAGTCATTGACGTGTAGTCCACGTCAAATTGGTATCATAACGAGTGTCTTTCCAAACATTGGTGTTAGTGTGTATCGGTGTAGAGTATCAACAAATCGTGCACTACATTCTCAATGGCCCGAAGAAGGCGACGCAAAATCAAGATGAGATTAACCAAGAATAACGAGAAAGTAACCAAGAATTGAAAGAAAAAATGAATATAATGGAAGAACAAATGGAAACCCTAATTCAACTTTTTCCAGATTTCAAAAACCCTTGCCCTAGCCTCTCCATCACCACGGCTGCCTCAAACCCTTCCCCACACCCCACCGCCCCCTATTCTTCTGCCCTAACCACCAACCATCCTTACCCATCCAGCCCCATAGCTTCCCCACCCCAGAAATTCCCTTCTCCTATTGCCAATCTTGGAAGAACAAATGGAAACCCAAATTCAACTTTTTCCAGATTTCAAAAACCCTTGCCCTAGCCTCTCCATCACCACTGCTGCCTTAAACCCTTCCCCACACCCCACCGGCCCCTATTCTTCTGCCCTAACCACCAACCATCCTTACCCATCCAGCCCATAGCTTCCCCACCCCAAAAATTCCCTTCTATTGCCGATCTACCCACCCAAAGCAGTCGACCTCCAAATCCTTTTTCCAGCCAAATTCCGGTACTGAGCAACTCCGGTGTGCCCTCCCCCGCTCCTTGCTGTCATGTCGGCACCCTAAAACCCCAATCCCCTGCTGTCCGAAAAGGAACTGCTGTCCAAGAACATCATCAGGCTCATTCCAACCCCAGAAAGCCTCGCAAAACCACTAGACATCCTACCAAACGATTGCCCTATTTTTTCGGCCTCAAGAAAACCCTCCAACAAATTCAAGAACTAGGGTATGACATCCCAAATTTTGTTTTTGACCCGGGTGGACGTTATTTTTGTTGGTTGACATGAGAGGCATGAGGAAGATGATATATCTTAAAGCAAGAATTGAAGGATGGCCTCTTCCTCAAATTTTCAGAAAATATTTTTGGCCTCACAAGTCTTTGCGTTTCTTTTCAAGCATATTTTTGGAACTTCTCACGCGATTCTCCAATTTTGCAAGCTCGAGGATGAGCTTTTTCGAAGACGGGGGGGAATGATTTGGGCCATTTTTAGTATTTTATAGTATTTTTGTTATTTTTTAGTTTATTTTTTTTTTAGTAAATAGTTGTTTGGTATTAAGGGGAGGAAGTAGCAAATGCTAATAGGGGTATATTTGTAATTAGATCATTGCTCAGAGCTTAAGCTACTTCTCCCTTTAAATACCCATATAGTCTTCATTTGAAGATAGCTTCAATTTTTGAAATATAAGTTCTTTGTTTCTCTCTCTAAAAATCATGTCTTGATTTTTAGGTCATTGACATGTAGTCCACGTCATAAAGTTATTTCAATCTTGATTTGCTTTATGGATTCGACTATATATGCCTCCACACACACATGCACGAGCTTTTTCGATTTTGACTTCACGTGTATATTTGAGCTTTGTGAAATGTTCTCCCATCAATCTTGTCATCTACATGTTTTATGACTATGGGGAATTTGTACATGTAAGAACCGTTGCCCATGAACTTATTTGTTTAGTATTGAAATATATGAGGAAGAACGGAAAAAGGCTACGACAGGAGCAAATCTTCTTTACGGGAAAGCCGAGGTTAGCAAGAGCCTAATAAAAAAAATTAAATGCAATAAAAATAGAAAAATTGCCAAAGGCCAACATGTTTAGTCTGTTTGATCTTTCAAATGCAATAGCTTCAAAAGAATTGAGTATGGAAAAGAAAAGAAAATGTGATATATGTTTATCTTTTGAGGGTGTTTAGTTGAAGATCAATGGGTTTGCACAATGATTCCTAGTTATGCTTATTTTGTCATGACGCTATTGATTTGTAGAAAAATCAATATTATAGACTTGTGTGCATTGTGCTTGTTTATTCATTAAGTTCACTTTATCTTGTCACTTGAGGCTAAATCTCAATTTGATAAAGTTTAGCGGCCAATTAGAGCTTCTTGAATATATTTGAGTGTTTAGGTCATAATTGATTTGTACCCATTTATTTCATCCCACACGTTAACACATCGATACTATGCTAGTGTGTAAAGCTTATGTGTTTTGTGTCGAGTTTGTGTGGTTGTTTATACCTATATATATGTGCTGGATTTTCATTGGTATATTTTGCATATGATATATATGGTATCATGTTTTGAGTCTTTGCGGTTTGCATTTAGTCCATATTTGCCATATGCTTCATCTTTGGATTTTATTTGGCATGCTTTATGATCATATTGATATCTCTCATTTTTGGCATTGAAATTCCTTTTATCAAATAGGTGGTTTCAAAATTGGTATCTGACTTCATTGCTTATTCATATTGGTATCTTTATGCATTGATGTTGATATTGCTTGATCATAGTTTGGATTATTTGTGCTTAAGTTGCCATGTTATGCGTTTGCTACACTTTACACCGTTACATGACTTTATTCCCTTCTTCCTATATTTAAAATTGGTATCTTTTGATCACATATTTAGATGGAAATTTGGTTTTTAGGGGGAGTAAGGGCCTGTTTGGTTTGCGACTATAATTCTGTTTTATGTGTTTAAATACAATTCTAATAAAAATTTGCGTTTGGCAACCTGTTTTTAAACACTGGATTATAATGTTTCTGTGCTATAATACAGTTTTTCAGAAAACAGGTTGAGGGTGTTTTATAATTTCTGTTTTTTTATGTTTCAATTCATTCTTAATATTTTAATGCATTTATACCTTAATATATAATATACATACATACTACATAATATGTGTAATTCTTATAAATAAAATATATATATGGACATGTACACAAAATTACATATGAAATAATATAAAGTTAAATAATATTATCAATAGATGCATAATACTTATATATAATTTTATACTTCTGTTATTAATGTATGGAATAATATAAAATATACATATAGTACATATGCATTAAAAAATATTATCAATTCATGTATGTATATAATTTTATAGTGAACTATATATATAAAATATATAGTTTAACTATATATATATATATATATATATGGAAAGGATCAAGTGAGGTCTCAGTTTGAGGACCTTGAATGAGGTCCATTTTTTTAAAATAGTAAAAAAAATATTTTGGAGCTGATTTTTTTTCTATGGCTTTTAAACATTTCAGTAGGACCATAAAAAAATAATCAACTCAAAATGAGTTTTTTTAATATTTTAAAAAAATCGGTCAAACTGTGTCAGTTTTTAAGTTGTTTTTAAGCCGTTAAAAACTGACAAAGTTTGACCGATTTTTTAAAATAGTAAAAAAATTCATTTTTAGTTGATTATTTTTTTATGGTTCTACTGAAATGTTTAAAAATCATAGAAAAAAAAATCAGCTCCAATTTTTTTTTTTTACTATTTTAAAAAAATGGACCTCATTCAGGTCCTCAAATTGGGGGACCTCACTTGATCCGCTCTCTCTCTCTCTCTCTCTCTCTCTCTCTCTCTCTCTCTCTCTCTCTCTCTATATATATATATATATATAGTTAAACTCCACAACATACCTCATTAGATATAAACTCATCTATCATGTATGAAAGTTTTATGTGTCATATATATGTATACATTCATGTATCATGTATGTATGAAAGTTTTATGTATGTGTTTATACACACACACATGTATAATATAAATACACATGTTTGCCAATTTTTTCAAATTTTCAAAAAACAGTATTTAAAAATAAGTTTACCAAACACGCACCAATAATTATAAACACAAAAAACTAAATTTTAAAATTGTATTTAAAGACGGCGTTTAAATCGAATTTTTATGTATCTTGCCTTGCCTATTCCTGAACAAAAAGGGCCTAATTGTTTTATCGTAGGGGGAGACGTCTTACCTAGGTTGAGATTTTTTAGACAGAGATATTTATTCATTTGCAAATTTTATACTTGATATATTCTCTTTGCATTTGAAAAGTGTGTTAAAGTGCGCAGGTTTACAGGTTTACAACAATGCGACAATAGTTTTCAAGCAAAGCTACTCAACAATGCGACAAGTTTGTTGTAAACGTAAAGGGTGTCCAAATTTAAGATTATACGAACCTTGGATCTTTAAACGTAAAGGGTGAAACAAGAGTTTTGGACACCAAAGTTTGATTCTCTACATCTTGAGAGATCTTGTTATGTGCGGTGGACTCCGTACGTGCTGTTTATGGTGTAGACGATTGTTGAGCCTCATCAGTGGATACCGAGACATGTGTGAAGTCGTGCATTGTGACAGCTTGCGTGGGTGGACTCCTGCGTTGCACTGTAAAGGAGAGGTCAAAGATTGAAAGGCGTCAAAGCTTGTGGGGATCAAGTCGTTGAGTGAGTTTACTGTCAACTTTTGTAATTCCGCATCATAGTGAACTGTTTGGTTGGGTCCTCCAAAGTTCTTCCCTTTGTGGTTTTCCTCGTACATTGGCGTGTTGTGGTTAGTTTCTTTATTTTATCTGCTTATCACTTAGATGAATGTTTTAGGATAAAAAGATAAAATTAGGTAACCAGTTTTCCACAACAAATTGTTTAAATTCGGTGAAAAGCTTTTACAATGTTAATTTATTTAAAGATTAATTTTTAAGATATAAAAATAACAAAAATAGAAGTTTTATTTCTTCGGACCATCTTTGCCTAAGCACACCTACTATGGGGAAGGGCGTTCTCACAAATTCAATACTAGAGAAAAATGATGAATTAGGCATTAATGTATACACAGTTTTTTAGGGGCTATTTGGGTTTTGGCCCCCATTAATTATTCGTTATTGAGTCAAAATATCATAATTTTCACTTCTTGGGATTCGACCCCCATTTTGAGGGATTCCTCCAGTTGATCGTTAAGCAGCTCCTTTTTAGCCCTAAATTGTCCAATACAATCATTTACTACTAACCAACCACATTTCACTATAAAATTCTTAACCATTGTGTTTTCAAAATTTCCAGACCGACAGTCAAGTATGACACATGTCGCACGCGTATTAGCTCGTGTTTGGGCTCCATTGCTGGTGGGTCTGAACACGAGCCAATGTGAGTGCAATACGTCGGGGTGTCGTCCCAAAATGTATCGATTTTTAGTGTCAGAGGAAGTTGACTCGTGTTTTTTCTTAAAACTTTTCTTTCGTATGTTATAAACATTATTATTTATAAAAAACAGTTTCGTATAACTGTTTTATATAAAAAAAATGCTTTTTAATTGTTTTAAAATATAACAAAACATTTTAACAATTTATAAAAAAAAAAAAAAAAAATACTGTTTTAACACTAAAAATGTATTAAAAAATAACTGTTTAAAAGTGAAAAAAAAAAGTTTTAAAAAGGTAAAAAACTGTTTTAAAAAATTAAAAATAGATTTAACTATTTAAAAAAAAAGTTTCAACTGGTTATAAAAAAAATTAAAATAATAAAACAGTATTATAAAAAAAACTGCTTTGATTTTTCTAAAATAAAATATAAAATATAAATAAATAAATTTTAAAAGTAAATAAATAAATACTATTTTTAACTTTGTTTTTCCAGTTTTTATTAATAGAAAATAGTTAAACGAAGTTACTTTAATAAATGGTGCACAGTTTTTTCTTTTAAAATACGTACAGTTTTAAAATAAAAATAGTTAACAATACATACATTTTTTTCTCTAAAAGAAAATACAGTTAAAAATAACATAATGTTTTTATTGATAAAATAGTTAAATCATTTTTTATAAAAACAGACTTTTATAACAGTTAAAATCATTTTTTTATAAGAAAAAGCTTTTTCTTAACAATTTTTTTTTTACCTTTTATAAAATATTTATTGTTTTTTTTAAAAAGCAGCTCTTATAAAACAGTTGAACCAGTTTTTTTTATTATTTAAAAAAGTTTTTTACATTTTATAAAACTATTTTTTATTGTTTTAAAATACAGTTTTTATAAAACAGTTAAAATGTTTTTTTAAACAGTTAAAACAGTTTTTCTTTATTTTTTTTTAAAAGATAAAACAGTTTGTTTTTAAGTTTTTTAAAACTATTTTTTAAAACAGTTGAAATCTAATTTTTTTTAATTTTAAAACAGTTTTTTAAAAACCGTTTATTATTATTATTATTTTATTTTTATTTTTATTATTTTTTTTTTTTATAACCCTGAACCTCCAAATGAACAAGCCCTTTAGACTCCCCCATGCGAGCAAAACAGGGGTGACGCTGTGTCAGAGCCACCCTAACACACGCCCCGCTTAATATCTGGTATCCGCTGGAGGGTTTCGAACCCTCAACCTTTCGTCGAAAGAGCCCGCCCCTTACCGCTGCAGCAACCAGGGCGGGTAAAAAAAAACGTTTATCATTTTAAAAATAGTTAAATGTTTTTTATATTTTTTAAAACAGTTTCGTTAGTTTTTTGAAAAACTGTTTTTTGTATAACAGAGAAAACGTTTGTTTATTTATTTTAAAACAGTTTTTTTATTTTTATAAAACATTTAGAAAAAACGAAACTATTTTTTATAAATAATATTTATTAATGTAAATATTATACACACACACACACACACACACACATATATATATATAATATACAAAAGAAGGATTTATTAAAAAACACAATTGTTAGGAGTTTTATCGTGAAATGCGTGTGATAGGTAATAAATGAGAGGTATATTGAACATTTTAGACCTAAAAAGGAGCTAGTTAACGGCCAACTGACGGAGTCTGTCAAAATGGGGGCTAAACACTAAGAAGTGGAAATTATGGGAGTTTGACTCAATATCGAATAATTAATGGGGACCAAACTCCAAATAACCCTTTTTTTTTTAAAAAAAAGGAGAGGAAATGCATTAAATGTTTGCAATTAACCACTGATATATACATATGGACCACACCACATGAAAGATATACGTCCTACTCACATTCGTAATAACCATATTACGATGCTGATTCTAAAAAGGAATAGCTAACCTGTTGCCTAAAGAGGTCGGCCTTAGAAGCACTTCTGGCCAATATCAGTAGTCCTGAGACCAAGCGATCTAGCCTATGAATCGCTGTATTAGGGTCAAGGTTAAGACATAAATTCCACATATTCAGGGTTGCAAAAATTAATGCGTGGGTGGGTGGGTGCGTGTGGGTGAGGAGAGAGAGAGAGAGAGAGAGAGAGAGAGAAGAAATTAGACTATATACAACAAGGTTAGTAAAAATATACAAGGTTAGTAAAAATATACTTTTTGCTCAAATACATTTATGTGCAAGGCTGATCTGTAATTGAAAAAAGGATACGAAATAGAGGTGCCAAGTCATGCTCTGCCTGAAGAATGCCGATGACTGTGTTTTTACGATACTGACCACATGGATGCACCTGGATAACATCAGAAACCGACTCAAATGGGTGAACACGTGTCAATTTATAAGAGCGTGGAAAACCTTCACGCTGTTATGGATATGGAAAACAAGCAAGATTACCAGGACTTCACAACAAATAAGTAGAGGGAATGTAATGTTATTATAAAACTCTTGTCATCCTACTAATCCACTACTCTAGAATTATAAATAAGTAGTAAGCCTATCAATCATGTAGGGAACTTGTTAGAACTATGCCAATATAAGTCAAGTAGTTAACTAGTTTATCATTATGCCAACAATCAAGTGTGCCAACTTCCATGGATAAACCTTAAAACCCTATCCCACCGCTGATAATAACAAATATCATCCCTGACCTCAAACCACGAGAGGGAGGCCCCCGCCCTCCGGCTGAGGTCAAGATATGTGTAGGACTTGAGTCTTTTAGTTCATTAACCCAACAAGGGGTCCTAGACTATAAGCTGCATATATAACCCTCACATAAGGCAACTGCAAGCCAGCATTGGGGATTCAAAACCACTGTCTGTCAGACCTCAGCAGCCGAAGGCAGAACCCTTGCAACCAGAAAAGGACCACAATAGTCATCTATGATGACCAACTATGAAAGTAAAGATGATGTACTAATCCCATAATTGACGACAAAGGGTCTCCAATTCATCTTATTGATTGCCATGGACTAGAGGAGTCTCAACAACAGGGACAGATAGTCTTCTCAGACCACAGGAGGGCTTGGGCCCACCCGTATATAGTCGGTATGACCTCAATGACTCAGAACTTCGGCCTTGGCCTCTGAGAGACCGTTCAGAGAACCTGCCAAGCTCCACTGAAGAATTTGACGGGTTAGTAAAAAGTACAAGCACTGTTCTTAACAACAACCCCCACTCACCACTTGTTTGTCCTAGAGCATTAAATCCAACAACCATCACCGTTCTACTGTGGCAGGGCTCAATCATGGCCGCCCGTGCTTCAACTGTCACTTCCAAGTTGCTCATGGTAGCTGGCTATAAAAGGCTGTTTGGAGAAGGTTAAAGGCATCGAATCCAAGTGTTTCTAACAAAGAAAGTGTTGAGAAAGTTATTCAGCATTATAAAGAGGGATTGGACTCCTGCCAACACTTAAAAATTAAATACTGAGCATGTTTAAGATTTTTAGCTCATTTTACTGTCTTGTCTTGTGAGTCCTAAGTAAGAAGTACTTAGAGAAGTCTATCAGTTGCTTCCTAAGAGTTCTATACTTATTACAAAGACCTCTACTTATACAAAAACCTCAAACTTCACTAAACTACCTTGGCTGACATCTAAGGCTGGTTACATTGTATTATTCAATATCATACTGAAAAGATACAAGAGAGCAAACACCTTCAAAGTGGACGTAGGTACCTCAGTAAAACTATATTTCCTTAACAGATATGCAAGTGGAGGAACTTCCTTCTTGGCTCGGAAGGGCCATCTGAAAGCCGTTGAACACATCAACTGGTTGCTCGATATCAGCATGGAGGTATGGCCTTCCCAGAAGCAGACCTCCTAAGTGTCACTTACCTCTGTAATGATCCCTTCCTAGTCACGGTGATTTTAGGAAACATCCCAGCACACAAAGTCCACATTAACACAAGAAGCTCGCCCGATATTGTTTCCATGAGGGCATATCTATCACTGGGCCTAAAAATGGAGAACCTTATACCGACGGTGACACCATTGATAGCATTCGATGGAGAGAGAACTCATGCCACCGGTACATCACCCTGCCACTCATAATTGGAATGGGGAAGTGCATCACTTTGATATGGAGTCATTTCCTAGTGGTGGATCTACCCTCAAAACACAACTTTATATTAGGCAGACTCATCCTCAACCAAATGGATGTTGTGGTATCAACCAGGCATATGATCTTTTCCTTTCCCTTTTGATTTAGGATTATACGCTGCCCCACTCCCTCAAGGAGTATGTGGAGACCAGAGGAACCCCGTCAGATGTAAATCCGAAATCAAAAGGGAAAGGAAAAGATCTCTGGAAGATTCCTCATCACCCATATGAAAAGCTAGAAAGCCAACAGAAGTTTAAGAACTGACAACTAAGCCATCCAAGGTACTTTCAAAAGATCAACCATCTACGACAAAGGTCCTAATGTCAAAAATGGGTGAGCGTGGTCCCGACCAAAGTACAAGCACGAGGCTTCCAAACATGGATACTGTTGATCCCCCGATACAAAGAAAAAGAGGAAAGAGAAAAGAGGGGAACCCGCAGAGGAACTCCTCGACATTAATATCGACGCATCAGACCTCGAGAAGGCAATTCAAATAGGAAACCTTAGATCCCCCTAAAAAAAGTATTAACACAGTTCTTGCAGGAAAACGACGATGTATTTGCTTGGTGCGACTCAGATATGACTGGAGCATATTAAAAGGTCATGGTCCACCACCGCAGCATGAATATAAATCACAAACCCGTGATACAAAAGAAGAGGTTCTTCGCCTATGAGAGGAATATCAAGTTGTAGCTGAGGAAGTGGAAAAAATACTAGAAACAGAAGTCATTAGAGAGGTCAAATACACAGATTAGCTATCTAATGTGGTTCTCATCCCTAATGGACTTCACCAACCCTCAACAAGACATGCCCCAATGATTATTATCCTTTGCCTCGAATTGACACTTTGGTCGATTTCAAGATAGGTCATGACCTTCTTTCCGTCAAGAATGCGTACTCCGAATATAACCATAACAAAATGGCACCCCAAGTTGAGGAAAAAAACTCACAGAGAAAAACACTTGCTATTATAAGGTAATGCCTTTGGGCCTAAAAAACACAAGAGCCACCTACCAGAGAGTCATCATCATCATCCTTGTCTTAATCCCATCATATGAGGTCGGACACATAGATTATCTTTTTCTATTCTAATCTATTATATGCAATATTATCATTCAAGTTTAATTCCTTAAGATCTATCCTAATAATTTCCTCCCACAATAACTATGAGCGACCCCTTTCTCTTTTACCCTATATTTCCAATAATCTTCCGCTTGTTATAGGTGCATCTATTGGTCTACGCAACACATGTCCGTACCACCTAAGTCTACTTTCTCTTAATTTATCGCTAATGGGAGCAACTTCTAACTTTTCTCTCACGTACTGGTTTTTAATTTTGTCCTTTCTAGTAATTCCTATCATCCATCGTAACATCCTCATCTCACTAGCATGGAGACTTGGTTTATGTTGTTTCTTTAAACCCAACACTCCGCTCCATATAAATCGTTGGCCTAACAACTGTTCTATAAAATTTTCCTTTTAATTTATTAGTTATCCTCCTATCGCATAACACCCAACTTGCTTGTCTCCATTTCATTCAACCAGTTGATATTCTACTCGTAACACTGAACCAAAATAACGAAATTTATTAGTTTGGTTTATCACTTTTTCTTCAATCTTTAACACTATGCTATCCGACGCCTCATTATTAAATTTTCATTCCATAAATTCCGTTTTTTTTCTGCTGATTCTTAATCCCTTAGATTCTAAGGCTTTTCTCCAAGTATATACTCTCATCGCTAAGCCTCTTTTGAAGTGTCTACTAAAACTATATCATCCGCAAAAAACATACACCATGGTACATCTTCTTGTATGTCCTCGGTAATCTCATCCAAAACTACGGCATATAAGTAAGGACTTAAGGTCGATCCTTGATGTAGACCCACTTTAATTGTAAAGTCATTAATTTCTCCACATATAGTTCTTGCTCTAGTGTTTGTGTTATCATACATATCTTCATTAACTTTAATATAACTCATAGGGATGAAAGTAGTGAACTCAATGTATAAAGATTATTTGGCAAAACCATGGAGGTATATGTTGATGACATGTCGGTCAAAAGTCTGGATGACAAAGATCACGTCTAGCACCTCAAAAAAACATTTGTCGTCCTCAAATAAAACCTGATAAGTCTTAACACGAAATAATGTATTTCAGGGTTTCAGGAGGCAAGTTCATGGGATTCATAATCACTATAGAGGCCATTGAAGCTAACCCTAGAAAAATCAAAACCCAATCGAGATGAAATCTCCTCGAACTGTGAAAGAGATCCACTGGCTGGTTGGGCGACTGAAAGCCCTAAACCGATTAGTCTTAAACGCCACTAACAAATGTTTGCCCTTCTTTAAGATCCCAAAAAAGACTTTCCAATAGACGATAAGGGCAGAATAAGCCTCTAAAAACCTCAAGAAATACTTCCATTTCTCTCCAAAACTATCACCGGTGAAGAATTATATCTATACATGGCAAAATCACCAATCATGGTAAGTTCCACCCTCATCCGAGATGAATTTCCAATCTAACATCGTGTTCATTACGTCAGCAAAGTTCTACAAGCTGAAGGAAGGTATCCCAAAGATAGAGATAGAGAAACTAGATTCTCGCCTCATCATAACCATCAGACGTCTGCGACCTTACTTCCAAACAAATTCATACCATCAACGTAATGACAGATCAATCTCTGCAATAGACATTGCAGAGGTCGGTGACCTCAAGAAGACTGGTGATGCGGTCGATAGAGCTTAAGGAGTTCGATGTAAAATATCAACCTAAAGTAGCCACCAAAGCACGGGCACTTCCCGATTTTATTGTTGAATTTAGCAACATAGATGAAGAGGAGGAACCTCATACCGCAGAGGAAGGCACTCTGGGACCCAAGCTCCCAATCCACCGAGTTATAAACCCACTTATCCCAGAGTTCTTACACGTGGGCAGATCGTCCAATAGCTCCGGCACTTGGGCGAAACTCCATCTACAAACTCCATACGGAGGTACAAACTCCATATGAAGCCATAGTTGTAGGTTTATGTTTGATCATACATTTAAAAGCACAACAGGTGATCATTGATCGCTATAAGCGACTCTCAGCTAGTAGTCAACCAAATCACTGAGCTCTATGGCGCAAAAGAGGATTACATGATCAACTACCTAGAGTTGGTCAGAAGGCTCATTCACAAAATCCTTAATTTTATCATAAAATAGGTCCCCAGGGCTAAAAACTCATATGCAAACCACTTAGCACGAGTAGCCTCATCGGATGAAATTAATCCAAAATGCTTGAGGTTACATTAGAGCCCAGCATCACAAAGCTCCAAATCAATTCGATCGTTGCATCAACACCTCTGAATTGGACCACCCCCATTCGAGAGTGTACCACAGCACGGGCCTAATGCCCAAAGACAAGTTGCAAACTAAAAGCTTGAAGTCTCTAGCATCGCAATAGTACCTCAAGCAAGAGGTGTTGTTCAAACGTGGGTTCAACCACTCCCCTCAAAGGTGTTTAAGACCTCAGAAGTTGAATACATCCTCGTTGATATCTATGAAGGTGTCAGTGGCGCCCGCACCAACCCCTGAATCCTCACTTTCAAGAACTTAAGACAAGGCTACTTCTGGCCCAACACGGGTAAAGAAGTCAGAGCATCGGTACAGTGTTGCCACAAATGCCAAAACAACCGACTGAAGTAATGATCATAAGTTCATATCCCTTTGCACAATAAATGATAAACCTTGTATGACCTTTACCGCTCGACAAATGCCAAAACAAATTTTGCATAGTGGCTATAGAATATTTCACAAAGTGGGAAAAAAAGGGGGAAAAAAAGCTGAAGCAGAACCCCTAGCCATGATCATTTAAAGGAAAATAACAAGATTCATCTGGAAGAATGTTATATGCCACTTTGGCCTACCAAAATCCATCATCTTAGACAATGAAAAGAAATTTGACACCCAGCATTTTGCGAGTTTTGCTCAAACTATGGCATTAGCAACCGCTACTCCTCACTAGGCATCCTAGACAAATGGACAAGTAGAAGTTACCAACAAAACCATATTCATAAGCCTAAAGACCACGATTAGAGGGTCAATAGTGGAAACACCCTTCTCCTAACCTATCGAACAAAGCGGTAATCTTAGCAGAGACAAAGGTCCTTACTCATCATTATCAGTCGCTTCCGATAATGATGGCTTCTAAGCTGCTCGACCTTGCAACTGTGTTGGGCGAAGTTTTGAACGCTCCTCTCGAATCTCTAAGTTCTGATGCCATCAAGGTTTTACTGGGAAAGATCAATCTCCGCATCAGTGATGGATTCTCCTTGTCCTGGTTGGTCCAGCTCCTTCGCGACCTTAAGAAAGTTGATCTGCCTCCTCTTTACTCTCGCCGACAAGCCTCTCATTGTGCACAAGTGGGCATTTCTGAAGAGTTGGTGAGCTTGGAGGCTAAGCTTCTTAAGTCTGAGGAAGACCTCGGGGCTGGTCGAGAGGTTGTTACCAAAGCAGAGGTCAAGGTATATGATATTGAGCGAAGAAGAAGGCACCATCAGAAGTATCTGGCTGATTTGGCAAATGATCAGAGCACTCTCGAGTAGGGTTGGCAATTTTTGACACGACTCGAACTCGACACGCAAATAGCTGGTTCGGGTCATGCATAAACAGGTCCGGATCAAAATCGACTCAGACCCAATTAACCCGTGAAGTAATCAGGTCGCGTTTGGGTCGAACCCGCAATTGACACGATCAAAGTTCGGGTCATTTCGAGTCATTTTTGGGTCAAAAAAAAATTGAACATGTGTAAACACGAAATAAAATAGACCGCTGATTTTTCTTTTCCCATTTGATCCAACATTTTACAAAATAAACATTAACCCTAATACTTATTTTCTTCTCCCCACATTTCAGCCGCTCCTTCTCTCGACTTTCTTCTCTCCCTCTTCCACACTTTCAGTCGCTCCGCTCCTTCTCTCCACTCTCAGTTTCTCTCTCCTCTTCGTTCTCTGTTCTCCATTTTTATTACAAGTCAACGAAGGTAATCTCCGTTTTCCATTTTATTACTATGTTTATATTCGATTGTGTTAAAAGTTTTTATAACTGTTTTATTTTATTTTTTGTATACGATCGATTTTTTTTTACAAGATTTTACTGTGACCCTAGATAATGCATCTTCAAATGATATATTTTTTGGTATGTGTCGAACACAATTAAATGCTAGGAAAGCACTTTTGTGCAATGGGGATTTCTTTCACATTATATTTTGTGCACACGTCCTTAATTTGATTGTTCAAGATGGTTTGAATGAGATTGACGTGGGAGTTCAAAAAATTGGTGAGAGCATTAAGAATAAAAAGGTTCACAAGCTAGGAAAGTTAGTTTTATTGAATGTGCAAAATTTGTCACTTGATATTAAGAAAGGTTTGAGACAAGATGTTCCTACAAGATGGAATTCAACATTTCTAATGCTCGAGAGTGCTCTTTTCTTTCGTGACGCCTTTTCCCATTTGGAATTAACTGATTCTTATTACAAGCATTGTCTTTCGGCGGGTGAGTGGGAGAAAATAGAGAAAATATGCAAGTTTTTAGCTGTTTTTTACAACTTAACTTGTGTTTTCTCTATAACGAAATATCCTACCATATTTGTACTTTCCTTTGGTGTTTATGGCATATTTAACATTGAAAAACCAAATGGGAAGTAGGAACTCATACTTGCAAAACATGGCCGTTATGATGTAAGCAAAATTTGAGAAGTATTTGGCTGATTTTAGCATGATTTTGGTTATAGCGGATATTAGATCCTCGGTACAAGATTCATTTTGTGGATTTTTGTTATACGAAAGTGTATGGTGTTGGTTCACTTGAATTTGCAGAAGTTCGGGAAAATTTTTTTATACTTTTTAGTGAATATGATTTGAAGCTTCCATCTTGTAGTTCCATGCAAAACAAATCTGTTGGTAGCTTTAACAATGAGTCCTTTAGTATGGATACAAGCGATGTATTGAAGGTAAATTCTTTATCCATTTTTTGTATCGTATTTAGTATCTTATTTCTTTAAAGTTAAGTCATTTAGTATCTTATTTCTAATTTTGTAGGAGTTCGATGATTTTGAAATTGAGGAATTTAGTTCTTGTGCTCAAAAGTCCCAATTTGAGCTTTATTTTGACGAACCAAGGATTGATAGGAATGCCGACTTGGATATTTTGGCTTTTTTCCCCAACTTGCTTCAATGGCAAGAGATGTTTTGAGCATTCATATATCTACCGTGGCCTCAGAATCCGCCTTTAGCATGGGGGGAAGGGTAATTGACCAATATAGAAGTTCGCTTAAACCCGAGGTGGCGGAAGCATTACTTTGCACAAAAGATTGGCTTTTTGGTGTTATTGGTAATTGTTTGTTGCTATCTTTTATATTTTTTATTATCGTTTTAGCATTATTTCTTTTTATTTTTATTTTTATTTATGAATGTAGAAACGGCACAAGGACATATTGATGATGTCACTGAAAATATCTTAAATTTGGATATTAGCAAGGAAGAAACCCCGTCATCATCATCGGCTCAATGTTCAACCTCTATTTCGGGTGAGTAATTATTAGGCAGTATGAAATTCAAAACAGTTTTTTTGTCAAAAAAAAAATTTAATGCTGTTTTTTTTTCAATTTAAAAAATGCTGATTTTTTAAAAAATTTAAAACACTCTGTTTTTTAAAAAAATTTATAACATGCGGTTTTCTTAAAAATTTAAAAATGTTGTTTTAAAAAATGCGTTTTTTTTAAATTAAAAACAGTCATAGTTTTTTTTTAAATATGTTGTTTTAAACAGTTTGTAATTAAAAAAATAGCCAAGTTTTTTTAAACAGTTTAAATGTTTTATTAAAAATAGTTTTTTTATTGAAAAAAATGTTGTTTTAAAGAGTTTGTTAAAACTTAAAATGTTTTATCAATTTCATGTTGGGCTGTTCAATGTTTAATTGAAAATATCTTCAATTGGTATTTTTTTTATACAGCACTCGGAGGGAAAAAATGAGTTACCTTTTAAGTTTCAGGAGGTATATTATAGTAATATTATTTCATAGAAAAAACTGAAAAATATCACTTATAAATATCTAATGGATTTTTTTTCCATATTTCCCTTCATTTTGTAGGTATGGGTTGGAATTGAAAGCAACTTTTTTGGACAGAATTGGATGAGGTTTGACATCTTTATTTGAAGAGTGAATGTTGGCAACTCAACTTGAGAAGAATTGTTTTTTTTGTTGGATTATTGGATATGTAATAACTTATATTAGCATCTGTGATGTATGTGTAATAAATTATGAGTGAGTAATGTTATGTGGGATATTTATTTCGGTGATATCTTGGACTTTGTTATATTTTTGTTGGAAAATTAATGTATTTAAGACCGATTATTTTGTTTATGACTTTTATTTGTGTGATTATGATATTATCTTTTTAGAGATATCGTTCAAAATGACCCAATTTATTAAACTGGTCGCACAGGTCTCACGTAAACGGGTTGAGCATGACCCATTATTACATAGGTCGTGTGGTGTTGTCAGGTTGAACACGACCTGTTTATTAAACGGATTATACGGGTCGTTTCGTGTTGCCGGGTTGAACACGACCTGTTATTAAACAGGTTATACGAGTCGAGTCGGGTAACCCGTTTATTATACAGGTTCGTGTTCGAGTTATCACTAATGACACGGTTAATTAAATGAGTCGTGATCGGGTTCTAGGTATATTCGAAAATATCATGTCTCGACACGACCCGAAAACGACTCGAAAACACGAATTGCCAGGCCTACTCTCGAGCAGTATCTGCCCCAACACAGTCTGCCTGGCTCAACCAATTTATGGTTCATCTGACTAGTTGATCTTCATAATTTCTCCCTTTTGTTGTTTTGATATGAACTCAATGGTGAATCAGTTTCAAACCTTATGGTGGTGGGTCGTTTTATAGAAACGTCGGTCTGAGGTGGAGCGTCGGAGTTGGGGTTAAGGTTTTGCTGGATTTTATGTAGCGTGTAGGTTTTCTAATGTTTTGACATGTGAACGTGTATAGTTTAAGAATACAGGACCCTATGTCATATTTGCCGAAAGTAAATAGTAGCCTGATTTTATATGGCTAAAAAGTAATGTACACAATGTAATGTGACATAAAGTTTAAAACAAATCCTTTGGAAGCAGGGACTTAGTCCTTTGTTTGACAAAAGTACATGTATATATTCATTTAATATGGTCAAGCTTCTATACATGTACTAAGGCATATCTCCGGAGATTTTTTTTCAAATCAATGCTGTAGTAGCTACAGCTAGCACAATCTTTTGTATATATCTAAGGCCTATTAATGAGAAGTCATTATAGCTGTCAATAATCTTTTATATTATTTATGAACAAATATAGGCATTATATCACATAAGGTGTATTCACTACAATCGATTTATGAAAATGGATGTTGAAGTCATATTTCTACTAAACCTTGAAATAATTAGTAATAATATTTTTCAATTAAGATTTAGTAATATGCATGATGTCATTTCATATAATAACAGAAGCCATCATTAGTAACATGGCAGACAGAATGCCATTTCATGTATATTCACTGCAATCGATTTATGAAAATGGATGTTGAAGTCAATAGTAATAATATTTTTCAGTTAAGATTTAGTAATATGCATCATGCCATGTTACTAATGATAGCTTCTGTTATTACATGAAATGGCATTCTGTTATTACCTAAAATGGCATTCTGTCTTCCATGTTACTAATGATGGCTCTACTGTTATTATATGAAATGACACTGTGTTATTACATGAAATGGCATTCTGTTATTACATGAAAAAGCATTTTGTCTGCCATATTACTAATGATGGCTTTTGTTATTACATGAAATGGCACGATGCATATTACTAAAATCTTAACTGAAAAAGATTATTACTGATTATTTCAAGGTTTGGTCGAAATATGACTTCAACATCCATTTTCATAAATCGATTGCAGTGAATACACCTCATGTGATATAATGCCTATGTTTGTTTATAAATAATATTGATGGAAATGGACCCCTATTTTAATGATTTTTAGTCATTTTATTTTCTTTTATTTTGTTATTGTATTTTTCTTTCTTTTGCTTTGTTATGTAGACGTAAAGAGTAGTAATGGCATTTTTATAATTAGTGCCTTAGCTTGAAGCCTAAGTTACTCCTCCCCTTTAAATACCCACTTGTAAGCCTCATTTGAGGTAGACTTGAATTTTGACAATAGAAAATAGTGTTTCTCTCTCTAAAGTGGTGTTTAGATATTTGTAGGAGCATTTTGACGTGTAGTTTACGTCAAATTGGTATCAGAGTATTTAGTATCAAATTCGTTCACTACTCTTCAATGGCTCCCAAGAAATCCAAACTAAAAGAGGAGATTCAAAAACGAGCAAGAGAGTGGGTACAATCACAACAACAAATATGTACCCACTTCCAAAACCCTATACGTAAACCTAGAAACCCCTACACACAATTCCTGCCCTACCCCACCCTCTACACCAAACCCTCGACCTCGAAAACCCAAATCTTGAACCTTCATTTCCCCCAAAATCTAAAACCATTCCATGAACTCTCCATTCAAGATCCAAGACAACTCACTTTTACGGTTTCACCTACCATTTTACAATCCAATCCACAATTTACAAACCCTAACCTCCAACCCTACAAAATTCCTCTATCACCAACTCGAATCCCCCAACCCACCACCCATTTTTCAAACCCCAATCATCAAAAAAATTACATGTTCTCGATTAACTCTCGAGGCTCAATTCAAGATCATCGGCGGTTAGTCCAAGATCGGTTGCTCCACTCAATCATTCTTCCACCCTCACCTAATCGGGTCAAATCAATGATAAAAAATCCCCTCCCAAGCCGGTTGATTGTAAGAAAGATAGAAACGACAAAATTGGATCGAGTATTGGGGATTTTTTTGATATTTTTGATGAGGATGGTTGGGTGACTTGCACGCACTTTCGTGATCCGAAAACATGTGACTTGGGAGATTTTTTTTCAATCTTTGAGAGAGGGGATGATGATTTTGTTGAGGTTGGATCGGAGGTTATCACTCTTGGGGTTGATTTGGATATTGAACGTGATGTTTTTGGTGGTGGGTATGGGGACCAATTCGTGGTAGCTTTTGATCGGTGCTCGGAGGAAATTTTTCGCGGCATAGCATTAAGGAGGTTCATCACGGGAATCTCGGGTCGCGATTTTGTTGGTCGGCCACATTTGGATTGTGTTCCTATTCTCCCGGGATTTACGGCAAGCCGGTACAAGGGACGTTTTCGAAAACGGCTCTTATTCCTAGTGAGGAGCTCTTTGATGGTTGCATTGCTTTCTTATCATTTATCTCCTACCCTCGAGGACGAGCCTTTCGAAGTCGGGGAGAGTGATGGAAATGGATCCCTATTTTAGGGATTTTTAGTCATTTTATTTTCTTTTGTATTTTCTTTTCTTTTGTTATTGTATTTTTCTTTCTTTTGCTTTGTTATTTAGAGGTAAGGAGTAGTAATAATGGCATTTTTGTAATTAGTGCCTTAGCTTGGAGCCTAAGCTACTCCTCCCCTTTAAATACTCATTTGTAAGCGTCATTTGAGGTAGACTTCAATTTTGACAATAGAAAAATAGTGTTTCTCTCTCTAAAGTGGTGTGTTTAGATATTTGTAGGAGCCTTTTGACGTTTAATTTACGTCAAATATGAAAGATTATTGACAGCTATAATGATTTCTCATTAATAGGCGTTAGATATATACAAAAGATTGTGCTAGCTGTAGCTGCTACAGCATTGATTTGAAAAAAAATCTCTGGGGATATGCCTTGGTACATGTATATAAGCTTGACCATATTAAATGAATATATACATATACTTTTGTCAAACAAAGGACTAAGAACCTTCTTCTAAAGGATTGTTTTTTAAACTTTACGTCACATTACACTATGTACATTACTTTTTAGCCACACAAAATCAGGCTACTGTTTACTTTCCGGCAAATATGACATAGGTCCTGTATTCTCAAACTATTAAAAATTTCTTGATGGAACCACACGTTCACATGTCGAAACATTAGAAAACCTACACGCTACATAAAATTCTGCAAAACCTTAAAGGTTAGAAAACCTCCACCTCATACCCGCGTTTCTATTAAACGACCCACCACCAAAAAGGTTTGAGACTGATTCGCAATCGAGTTCATATCAAAACAACAAAAGGGAGAAATTATGAAGAGCATCTAGTCAGCAACTGCATCCAAGATGAACCATAAATTGGTTGAGTCAGGCAGACAGTGATAATGTTGGGGCAGAATATGCTCGAGAGTGCTCTGATCATTTGCCAAATCCGCCAGATCCTTCTGATGGCGATCTCTTCTTCGCTGAATATCATCTACCTTGGCCTCTGCTTTGGTAACAACCTCTCGACCAGCCTCGAGGTCTTCCTCAGACTTAAGAAGCTCAGCCTCCAAGCTCACCAACTCTTCAGAAATAGCCACTTACATACGATGAGAGGCTTATCGGCAGAGAGTAAAGAGCAGGCAGATCAACTTTCTTAAGGTCGCGAAGGAGCTGAACTAACCAGGACAAGGAGAACCCATCACTGATGAGAAGATTGATCTTTCCCAGTAAAACCTTGATGACATCAGAACTCAAAGATTCAAGAGGAGCATTGAAAACTTCGCCCAACACGGTTGCAAGGCTGAGCAGCGTACAAGCCATCATTATCGGAAGCGGACGGATACTGTGAGGAGCAAAGGCGGATGGGAAACGATCCAAAAGTCTCTCTATCAGTTCACGAGGAGCAACAGCCAATATGTGGGGGGGAAATCACGCAAGGTTTGTCTCACAACTGCCTCGGGGGATGCCTCCGATGGATGGATGCTGAAGACACTATCACTCACAAAAGGACGTTGGGTGTTCGAAGCACTGTCACCTTTTTGTAGTCTTGAAACACTTGGTTGGAGTACCTCGCCAACAGTTGAGACCAAGGGGCGTGTTTGCAGGCCAGGAGCCTTACCGAGTGCAGCTGATTCATCTATAGGCCTTCCTCGAGCAATTTCCTACGCAACACCCTCAGACTCCGACTCACGAACGACCGGCTGATCAACTTCGACCTGAAACTAGGGGTGGCAATTCGGGCTAATGGGTCGTGTTTGAGCCTGGCCCGACACGACCCGACAAGATTTTAACCAGCACGAACACGACACGACACGATATCGCGTGTTTTTTTGCTAACACGAACACGACCCGTTAGTAACACGACCCGACACGAGTAGCACGATAAAAAAACTGTGCCAATTAGGCACGATTGACACGGCCCGACACGATAACCCATCAGTCCCAACACTTATTAGATCTCCTATTGTGAACAAAAAAATGATAGCAACAGAAATCAAATAGCACGAAAATCAAACACAGACATGGGAAATCATTCTCATTTGTTATTCACACAGACATGGGAAATCAAACAAACTAATGGTCCAACCCTTTTTGCAACACCTTTTAAAATCAATTTTAACAGATTTTCCAACCCTCTTTGCAATTTCAAAGATGAACTTTTCCACGTAAAATTAAAGAGGGAGTCATGGTAGGAGATGATATCGGTTATGGGTTTCAAAATCCCCAAAAAGATAAAAAAAACCTAGTTTTATTTATTTTGATTCCAGCCTCGATTTCATGAGGTTAACAGTAAATTATTACATGGAAATGAAGGAAAATACGAAGACAAGTCAAATCTATGAAGAGATTGCAAAAAGGAGAAGAAAAACTAACCTCAAAACGAAGAAGAATGTCAGTGGTCGGTCGGAAATCGCCCTAGCCTGCCGGAAATCGCACACCTTTTTTCTCTTAAGTGTTGGAAAAGGGTTTTAGTCTTTAGACGAGTCTGGAGTGAGTGGAGCGTGTGTGTTTCTTTTAAGTTTGCTTTTATATCATCTATTTATTATTTTATTTTATTTTTTAAAACACAAACTCGGGTCAATTTGGGTTAATTTGGGATTCTTATCGGGCCGCTTATCGTGTTGTAATTGGGCTATAACGGGCCAATTTCCTGGCACGAACACGACACGAACCGCTAGTGGGCCAAAAAATCTGGCCCAAACACGACATGCTGTTTTAATTTCGTGTCAATTTCGTGTTGGGTGGTGTCGTGTTGTCGTTGTCGTGCCGAATTGCCACCCCTACCTGAAACATAAGTTATCGAGTGAGGGAAATATACAAACTCTTTATGGGAGATTTAAAGTCCAATATTACTTGGCGCGCCTGACCCTCGCTTATGCGAGATTTAAAGTCCAATATTACATGGCGCGCCTGACCCTCGCTTATGGGAGATTTAAATTCCAATATTACTTGGCGCACCTAACCCTCGCTTATGGAAGATTTAAAGTCCAATATTACTTGGCGCGCCTGACTTGGCATAACCCTTTTAAGGGAGATGAAAGTCCTATATTACTAGGCACGCCTAACCCTCGTTTATGGGAAATTAAAATCCCAAATTACTAAGTAAGCTTAAAGACCCTGATTTTCGAGCACGCTTAAAGTCCTAAAAGGACCTTTATGGTTGCTCGACTAAATAAAATTGGGCAAACTTACAAAATATGTTGGTTTAAAAACCCTAATTCTCTCGAAGCACTAATGGTTGCTCGACCGAGTACTCTCGACAGGTTTTGATCTTCTAATTGCAAAAGATCCACTATACTTGGATAACCACCAACTGGTTGCTCGGGCCAGTACATCTGTCAAATTTGTTGTTCAAAATGTTTAAAACCACAATAAAATTGTGGAGACATGCTCATTCAAGAGGAATGGGGGCAACCCCCAAAATACTCCTCCAAAATGAAAAGCAGAGGCAGCAAAGATAGCCCTCAAAACTATACGCAAATAATATGTGCATATGCAAGCATAATAACAGACCGAACATGGTTATGTGATGATTTTCTACTGAAAGCAGGCTAAACGATTTATTTCGTACACACAGTTGATATGTCTCAGCCGAAGCATCAACACACCAACTGTGCGTACGAGGAGGAAAATGTAAAGTGGGGTTAAATAAATTAACCACCAACACTTTAATAAATTAACCCCACATATTTGATCAAATATTGATTTACCATGGGCAACACACACCTCTTCGCCCAAGCTCAAGGTTTGAGCACCTTCTTTTTCTTCGCAACGGCATCGTCCAGAGGGCCCCCAACGGAGGCAGCTCGACAGGAACAGAACCATTGGTGGTGCTAAGGGGAACTGAGAACTGGCAGTAGTACAAGTCCGCAGTCCTAGCTCGGTAGGTGGGAACCTTTCCAAAGCAGGGTAATAGAGTTCCTTAAGAATGTTGGTTTGAAACCAACCTAGTTGATGCATCCAAAACACATACAGGTACATGGCCAATCTGCCTCCTCGAGCAGCTTTGATTGGAATGATGGGATTAGCAGTATAATTGGCACAGAGATTAACAACGGTCGAAGTCAGAAAGTTCTCACAGGCAAAGGAGAAATTAATGGGCTTCTCATGAGTAAAATGGTTGAGCATGGGGGTACCCTGATTGTACCCAAATTGCATCGCTACTAGGTTGGGACAATACCTCGAGTAGAAGGATGACCACTCCGTAATGGCAAGTATGATGGGATAAGGACCAGAGGAACATTGTTTGAAGGAAAATTCTTCGCAAATACTTCCTCAATGGGAATAATGGGCTGAGGTTCCTCAGCAAAGAAACCGTTGGTAAAAAATGATCAGTGCCCACATACGGGCGACAAACAAACTTCTTAACGTTATCAAGCAAAGAGTGAAAAGGCTTCTTGGAAAGCTTGTGATTCCAACAACATATATGGGGTACCTTGATGGAATGGTCCGGGGATAGTTACCAGCGGGAGCACACGCAGGGAAGTGTGCATAAAGAAAGGTTGTCAAAAAAAATGAGGTTCGCGTAGTTGGAAACGTCAAAACGGCCGATACTGCGTACAGAGTCTGCCTAAATTCGATCAAGCCAGGAATACAGAGATCCCAAAGTCATGGCAGCCAAAGAAAGTTTGACGCCATAAGCCATTCGAACAACCATATTTATCAAGTCCTTCCTGGGACAATCATGGGCTTGACAGGAAGGAGGACCTTGGAAAGGATAACCCAAGTATATCCTGCCAGCTCGATATTGGAGCCGTAACCATTGCCAGTGGGGAGAATCTCCACAACATTTTTTCCCTTCGGGTTCTTCTTCGCAGCCTCGCGAGCCTTGGCGCTCGCTTTATCCTCAATATAGAAGAAATAACGAATAACTTCCGAATAGGTACACTTATTATATGTGACCATACAATCCTTCACCACGGCCTCCAACTCCACCCGAGAGGCCAACTCAGCACTGGAAATCACCGCTTCATAAAACGGCTCAAACCCAGCAGTCTCTAACCCAAGAAGTTCACAAAAATCCTCAAGGGTGATCGTAAATTCCCCCAAAGCCGCTACAAAGGTGTGCATTCGGTGACTCCATCTGGAAACAAGAGTTTCAAGAGTCAGGTTATTCTTGGCAAGGGTAAGGTCACCTAGCCAATAAGTCGAAGATAAGCCCATCAGAGTTAACCTTCACAGCATACTTTCCATAAATATAATCAGTCCAAGCCCCCAGACCCTCGCAAGCGCCACCAGTGGATTCAAATTCCACTTTAGAATAGGGATAGTCCCCCCTCTCAATACTAAAGCGGGTCATCGTTGCAGTAGGATGTAAGCGAAGTCGTCGGCATCGGCTCTCTCAGCCATCAACAAGTTCACCTCTTTTACTGGTTTAAGTGTCCCAGGAAAATGCTCTGCAACGGCCCAGAAATGATCAGGCTCACCAAAGTAGGGTGCACGACGATAACAGGCCCATTGGTTTTGATGGGCAAGAGTACGAGGGGACACACTCCGGGATGTTTGAGTCCTCTTAACAGTAGGGCCCACGGGTACAGAAAATAACTTGGAAGAAAAGAAGAGTTTAGTTACAAGACGATGAAAAGGAGGCGGTAATCTCTCTCTTAAGACAAACATAAATGACAAACAAACACGAAGGTAGAGAGTTTACGTGGTTGACTATGTCCTTTTATAGGGGCAAGAACAGTACAAAGAACTGATCACCAATAACGATTCAGAAACACATGGCAACGTTTGAGGTGCTCCGTGTGGATTGCACGCGCGCGTAGTAGCACAGATACAGAAGCAGTAATAATGACAACACAGAGGCGACACATGGAATACCTCGATTGAGAAACACGCGCAAACCCCTGGCATCCACGTGTCAAAAAGAGAAGTAAGCGTCAGTCACATTAAATGCGACGCGGCCGAAGCAATAATGACAAGTACGAATATCCCCAGTCTGGGAGATGAATAATTTTGGGGAGAAATTTTGAACAAAATTATTCAACTCCAAGGCAAAAGCCACTTCAAAGGCAATCATGGCGTTCCATTTCTAGAGGGACCCACTTGATGAGGTCACAAGGAGTTCGAAATTAGAATAACTCACAAGAAAATTCAATGACAAAACAAACATTTCTTAGGATGAAATTGGATTACTGAAATTAACCCAATCTTTTTCGCAGATACTTCAAAAACTGATTGAATATTTCGTACAGATCTTTCTTCACAAAGTAAACAAATATCTCTACGAAGGGGCAATTGTAGGGGGAGTCCTCACTCAGGGTTGATTAGTTGTTGATTAGCTGAGATAACTTTGTACTTGGCGAAAGACTAATAAAAAAATGAAGTCGGAGACCACTCGACGAACCTCCTACAGAGACGGATCGAGGGACCTCCCACAGATATCAAGGCTATTCGAAAGATAATATTTGAAACAAGAAGTATGATATACTCATTTATTTATTTACACTTGTTAAAGTTCACTTTGTAAATATGGGCGAGGGCGTTCGGTTCCCTCGAGGAACCATGCCTGACAGGGCATGGAAGAGCTTACATGCTCTATCGAGCGACCTCCTCTTGGGAACCTCGCAGGGATTTGGTTTGGAGGATTGAGAGCATGGCAACGTTGGGAAAGCAATAACCAACCCTCTTGGCACACTTGGGCAAAACTTCGTTTGGCACATGCAGTCGCTCGAACCACCCTAATCGATGGGGAACCTCCTCGAGGGACCCCAATCCCAGATAATCATCTAAAGATAATTGCCTGCCAACAAACAGTCTACCCAGGTTCTCGAGCTACTTCCAGCCGAGCAACCTCGACTTGATAAACTCCCTCTTTAATTGATGTGACAACACACCCTGTAAAGATCACTATTCACTTACTTTATGACGTCATAACGTCTGGCATTTAGGAACTCGAAGTAACAGCACTCAAGTGGGTTTTATCCTTAGGATTGGCAGACCTATAAGATAAATTCAGACTTTATAGCCATTATAGGGTAAACCTATGAGCTACCATGTCACCCTCATTAATGCCACCACACTCTTTATTGGTGGGGTTGTTTCCCCCAAAATACAATATCTCAAGCATTTAATGCAATATCTTCAGCATTAATGCCACATTATCGGTATCAAATCACATTTCATAAATTAACCACACAGATTTGATCAAATATTGATTTATGATTTATCAAGTTTTATTACAATCAAGACTCTACACGGGCTGAGATATTATTACGCGCGATTTAATATATTGCGTATACTCAGCATTTGATAAATTACACTTGACAATACTCTAGTAGTGATTTAAAATTGTTTATTCAAGATGCCACCACATATATTGTGACAAGTGGCACCATAAACACATGGACACTTGGTTCCATAGAAATGATGACAGGTGGCAAGTTCACTTGGGATATTTTGGTTATAAAAAGAGGGTTCCCCCTCATTTAATAGGATGATGGTCTTGGGAGCAAAGTAAGGAGAGGAATTTTAACTCTTCTCCCCTACGAACCTCTTGGGCTCCGTCACGGGTTCAATAGTGACGAGTGGATTTTCATAATTTTATTACGAGTTTTACATATTTTATACAGTACATGGGCGTTTGGAAGCGGCTAGCCGGATTTGGTACCCCCGCGCACCAAAAACCACCAAAACCCGAGTTTTCCGGCATATCGTACAGGCCCACAAACTAAGCAGGCTTTGATTCCGCAACAAGACGGATACGTAGGCGCAACCACGTTGCTCAAGTCTAAAACACGCTCAGCGCGGTGTTTTCCCAAATCTGCACTAACATCTTACACTTATATATAGTCAGTATGACCTCGGTAATTCAGAACTTCAACCTTAGCCTCAGAGAGCCCGTTCGGACGACCTGCCAAGCTCCACGGATCAATCTAACGAGTAAATATTAAAAAGTACAAGCATACTTCTACCGATCCCTTCTCACCACTTGATGCTTGACCTAAAGCATTAAATGCTTCCAACACCCAACACCACTTACCTGCAGGATCTCCCACCAACACTCCACCGTTCTACAGTTGCGACAACGCCCAGTCATAACAGCCCATGCTTCAATTGTCACTTCTGAGTTGTTCCCGGTAGTTGGTTATCTAATGGGTGTTTGGTGAAGAATTAAAGGCATCGAATTCAAGTGTTTCAAAGTCGAGTTATTTAGCATTTGTAAAGAAGGATTGGACTACTTCTACCCCTTAGATTGTATATTGAGCATCTTACTTGAGATATTTAGCTCATTTAATTGTCCTGTGAGTCCTAAGTTCGTAAGTACGAAATACTTACAGAAGTTCATCAGTTGCAACCTAAGAGCTCTCTACTTACTAAAAAGACCTTGGACTTCACTAAATCACCTGGGCTGACGTCTAAGGCTGGTTACCATCGTATGATTCAAGATTATATTGAATATACCAGAGAGTGACACCTTACAAGTGAACGTAGGTACCTCAGCCGAGGTAGTGAACTACTATATATCCTTGTGCCTTAAACATCTTTAGTTCTAAAACACGTCCTCCTACTCTAAGGAGGCTTACTTGGTGAAGCTCCGGTCAAAACTTATTTCAGCCCCATCAACTGCCATTTTTTATCATCGGATTACTTAAAAAAAATCATTATCACAAACCAGTATGTGGTAAACGTATTGTCAACTCAATATCCAATGGATGTCTAAACACCACAAACATTTTTCTTTTCTCGACCAGTTCAACCATCACAAACATTTTCCTGCGGGTTAACAGTTTCGGCTACAGCCCTAACAATAACCCATAAGGAAGTGAAAGAAAAAACAAGGACAGCAATATAAATATAAATATAAATTCCCCAAGCCACCATACAATTTAAGAAGTTTACTATTAACTTGTTTATTTTGCCATCTGCTCTCAAGTGGACTGCATTGATTGTAGTCAATCAGGCTGATTGAGGCTTGAGCAACCTTAGGCTATGCTCAGCTCAACAAATTTACACCCCTCCTGATATAACATGCTTAAAGAATTATGGAAACTAAAACCTTTAAAGAAAAAGGAAAAATCGAAATATTTGATGGAAGAGCAGCAGTGGAAGAATCAGTAGAAAAACATAATATAGACAATTTCATCTGTGCTAGCAACGAAAGTATCTGAAACGAAAAATATTATGGCATAAGCACTACTAAAGACTGAACATGACAGAAATAATAATAATAATAATAATAATAATAATAATAATAATAATAATAATAATAATAATAATAATAATAATAATAATTGCATGTTCAGCACATCAAACATACTATACAACATAAGTTCACAAAGAAGTGCCTCTATGAACTTTATACCTGAAAAATCCCGTAGCTTAGAAGTTAGAAATCAAGGATGAATTTCATGAACATAAAACCATGTAAGGACAGATCAAACCTGAAGGATGAATCACCCCTAAGGATATGAATAACTCTCCATAACTAAAGTAAAATTGTAGAGAAAGAAATTACAAGAAAGTACAAAATACAATAGGTTATGGTCATAAAAGATTTTAATAAGGATATCATTTGGCTCCCATATGCAAGGGTTTATTTTGGCTGAGAAAGGGCTCGATTTTACTAAAACGTGCATAAATAACATGACTCAACATCAACATATAAATCATGTTTTCAACTCAAATGTGAATTAAAAAAATTATTTTCATGAATTTCCTCTTATACTAAATAGTTCCTCGCACCCAAATTAAGTACCCTTCTTTTCTTTTTGGGACTTCCCAAATTAAAAGTAGATTTTCCTCTTTGGGACGTAATCAATGAACCAAAAGTCCGCAATATTGAATGAGTCCCATTAGTGAATCCTTTAAAAACGCCGTTTTTAAGCAATGTTTAAAAAGGCGAAAGGCGAGGCGAGGCGTTTTAGTTGCGGCGAGGCGAGGCGTAAGCCTCGAGGCGTTTGAGGCGTAAGCCTCACCGAAAAGGGAAAAAAAAGCGCAAAAAAATATTAAAAAAATACTAATAAAACCATAAAAATAAAATAACAAAGAAATATAAAATAAAACTACAAAAAAAAAACATCTTTGAGGGCTTTCTCACATAGTTTGACATTTTTTTGTTCCCCCAAGATGACTTCTAAAAAATAGTAATTTGACAAAATCAATTTAATATATTGGTTATTTTACAATATGGCAATAAATTAATCAATGCAAAATCAAATTGACATAATTATTTTTTTAGTTTCATTCTCATATTGGATATTTTATAATATGACTAAATTAATCAATGCAAAATCAAATTAATAAAATCATTTTTTTAGTTTCATTTAAATATTGGTAATTTTATAACATGACAATAAATTAATCAATGCAAAATCAAATTGATATACATATTCATTTAAATATTAGTTTCATTTACATATTTGTAGCGCTAACTTTAACCTAAAAAAAAAACTTTATTAAAAAACAGCAACTTTATTAACAAAAAATAAAATCAAACAAATTTGTGAGCAACCTTGGTCGAAATTAAAAAAAAAAAAGTTTTTACAAAAATAAAAAAGTTTCTACCTAGGGCCGGAACAAAAAAAACAAAGTTTTTATACCAAATAAAGGTCGTAGAAGTTAAAACATTAGAAACAAAAGTCGGAGTTCTTACCTAGGGCTGGAACGAGGGCCGAAATAGGGGAAAGAAGAGAACCGAAGGTCGGAATGGAGAAACGAAGGCCGGAATCTACTTTCGGAGCAGAGAAGAGAAGTTATATTTACCTAGGACTGATTTTTTACACCCAGTTGAGGCGCACAGCCTTGAGGCGCAACGCCTCAACCACAAAAGGCGTAAGCCTCACTTTCCACCCTCGAGGCTTAAGCCTCGAGGCTTTTTTTCCCCGCCTCGCCTCAATCGCCTTTTTAAACATTGTTTTTAAGTAGGGGCTATTAATTTGGGACTGAGGTACTATCACTTAATGCATTTAACACGAGGAAAAAGTTGCAGAAATTTTATACTCCATCCCAAAATGTAAAAACAAAAAATGCATCTAGAGTTAACATTGTGATGAATCTCTCTTAGACCAAGGTAAAAATTGTAAAATAAATAGTAAGTGTAGATCTCATGGAGAGTACAAAAAAGTTGTAAAACACCAACATATCCAATAAATGTAGACTTACTGGGACGGATGCAGGCTTACAAACAGTCACAACATCTTGTTCTGTCTGAAGAATAGAAACAGCCAATGCCATCACAGGTGGTTCATGCCTACATCCTTTAGCATATCAATAACAAACTTAATAAATTCACCGTAGCAGTGACATGCCAAGAGGAAACATTAATAATATAATAAAATTTAAAACCAATAAATGAATAAACCCAAACGCACAAGTCAAAACAGAGTACAGATAGGTAGCACAAACCTATGTACAAAGTGGCTAATCTTTTGTGATGACTGAACTATGTAGGAAACAGGCACTATCTGTCCATCCACTTGTATCCGACCAGATTTAACAGCAGAAACCTACATTGCTCAAACTCGTAACCAATTATTTAGAAATTAGGGTTTTCATCGGCCATTGAAATTTTGTAAAGGAAAAAGGAGTCTACAAAAGTCAAATGAACCACTTCCTATTGGGAAAAGCCAGTAGCATTCATTTGGAATTCATATCAGGGCACAAATAAAATCATAGGTCATCCCTAAGGCTTCTTACAAGCATCCAAGAGCAAGCATAACTTTTGAGGCAAAATGGAGAGCAATTAACACACGATTTAAGAGTTGTATAAATAGAAAATAAGCTATTACATAGTAATCACGAGGTCTGCCTTTAAATTCATCAGCAAACAAATCGACAATGGTCTTCCCCGCCCACCGATTCTTAGCCTGTTACAATAAAACATATAAAAATTTGATTGAATTGCAATACAGGTTTGAAATGGAAACATTTTATCCATTATGGATACATACATGAGAGATGAACTCGAAGTAGTAGGGTTTGACGTAGCGTATCCCTGAAGAATATGTGAAACGATGTAGACATAAGTGGCGGAGAGGCATAACTTAAGTGAAACAACAATTTGTTGTCTTTATTTTTTATGATTTATGTTACCGTTTCGGAAGATATAATCATGTCGCTCTGGTGGGTTGGCTGGGGTTTGCCATATGATATCCATCTCCTCTCTCCTCCGCTTCATCCTCTGTTTATGAAATACAACTCTCTATTTATTGCGCGACTCGTTTCAAGTCATGGCTGACTCCACAATACTCGAAGGGCTAGAAAGGCAAAAGATGACACCCGGTTAACAAAGTTTCCCTCGATAAGATCAATTCACTTTTCAACTATTAAATCCTCTCATTCGTGTTATGTTGAATCATCCTTGTAAATGTAATGCTTCAACAATCAAAATGCCCTCAAACTATATACAAACCCCTTAATACCCTTAAGATCCGTTTGTTTGGCATAATTTACCTAGGCAAATGCCAAAAAATTGACAAATATGAAAATTTGCCCACATTTTGACTGTTTAGTTGCATAATTTTGCCTAGGCATTATTTGCCAATGTACAACACCTCCTATGCACAATCTGTGGGCAAATTTTACTTACCTATTTGAGTGGGAAATATTTGCCCACAAATTTGTCAACTTCTTAAACGGTTTTAATGTTTTAAAAAATAAATTAAAAATTGTTTTAAATAATTAAAAAACTGTTATGAATATTTAAAAATTGTTTTATAATATTTCAAAAACTGTTTTTAATATTATAAAAAATTGTTAAGAAAATGTTTACAATTTTTTTTAAAAACCGTATTAAAAAAATATTGTAAAAACTGTTTTTAACATTTTTAAAAACTGTTGTGAATATATTATAAAAACAGTTTTAAAGTTTTAAAAAATAATTTTAAAGACTGTTTTAAATATTTAAAAAAACTATATTTAAAAACTGTTTTGTAATGTTTTGAAAACTGCTTTTAATATTATAAAAAATTGTTAAGAGAATGTTTTACAAATTTTTTGAAAAACCGTAATATAAAAATATTGTAAAACAGTTTTTAACATTTTTAAAAACTGTTTTGGATATATTATAAAAACTGTTTTAAAGTTTAAAAAAATATTTTGTAAAATTGTTTTAAATAGTTTAAAAAAACTGTTGTGAATGTTTAAAATTTGTTTTGTAATATTTTAAAAACTGTTTTTGATATTATAAAAAATTGTTAAGAGAATGTTTTACAAATTTTTTGAAAAAACGCAATATGAAAATATTGTAAAAATAGTTTTTAACAATTTTAAAAACTGTTTTGAATATAATATAAAAACAGTTTTAAAGTTTAAAAACAAAATTAAAAAATATTTTAAATAGTTAAAAAAAACTGTTGTGAATATTTAAAAATTGTTTTGTATTAAAAAAAATTGTTAAGAAAACGTTTTACAATTTTTTTTAAAAACTGTAATATAAAAATATTGCAAAAACTATTTTTAACATTTTTGAATATAATATAAAAATTATTTTTAAATAAATTAATTGGATTGACTTTAATTTCGCCTAATGTTGTTTGATAGCGTCATCTGAATTTCCCTAGGTAAAATTTGCCTAGGCAAAATTTGTCGCAAATTTTGCCATGCCCACTCTTTTGCCCACTTGCAACCAAACGGACCCTTAGATTATATTATTCCATACACATCCTCACTTTTTTTTAGAGCTGACAATTTTTGACCTGATAACCCGTTTACGGTAATAACCCGAAATGATCTGAACATGACCCGATTAGCTTGTATAGATTTATGAGTACCCAAAATTTATACTAAAATAAAAATCAACGCGACCCGAAAATGACACGTCTAACCCGAATTGCCACCCCTACTTTTTTTGTGTCCTGAGCATCCAGATACACCGTACAGCACTTCATATTTTCCATTTACATCTTTCATTTCCACTCTCCCAAACCATCTTTTCATATGCCTTCTTCTCTATATTTTCACAGGAAAAAAACTTGGCATTGATAACAACATTAAAAAAACTCTACTAAACAAGTTGTTCGCTACCAGGAAACATGAAAATATGATACCATTTATGGCATAAGCTTCCTCATCCCTCTTTTTTTCCACAGGGTTTTAAGTTTGTGATTTTATTTTTCTAATTTCGTTTAATGATTATTGATTTATAATTTCTTCAGTTCAATTACCAAGAAAAACAATTCCAATCGCAATCACTGTCCAACATCATGAAAATGGTAAATATGCTTATTATATGTGTGTTAAATTATTGAATTTTACTGCAATACTTTTTGAGATAGAAGAAATGAAATGGATTTTTTAGAATTTGACATTTTAAATAAATTTCTCTTGGTCAATTATTCGTTTACGTGCAAATTAGAAAACTATTCGATTAAATTTTTAGGTATTTTATAATGCTAGACAGTGAACCCAAAAATATTGATATGTTAACTCCTACACTATATGTTTATAAATCTATTTTTATTTATCTCATAATAGGCATGGCTATTGGCGCTCCCTCAATTATTCTAACAATCCACTTTCAATTACAATTATTTTACATGACAATATTACCAATTTTAACAACATTTAATTGGGAATAACTTATTTAAAAATTATTTTATTATAAAAATTGTTTTCAAACATTGTTAACAATTTTTTTGATTAAATAATTACAAAAACTGTTTTATTATAAAGTTAAAAAATAGATGTTTTTTTATTAAATAAAATTGTTTTAAGAAAGTAAAAAATAGTTGTTTATATTAGAAACAAATTTTTAAGACAGTCAAATTATTTTTTTTCAATAGAGAACAATATTTCAAACTATTTTCAAACTTTTTAATTTTTTTTAAGATAGTTTTAAAAACTGTTTTTTAAAAATATAATTGATTTTCAAAGTTTTTTTAAGATAGACTGTTTTTTACATACAACTTTGAAAAAAATTATCAAATGAAAAAACTGTTTTTTACATTGAAAACTGTTTTTTATATTAAAAAAATGGGTCATTCGATAAAAACTCCCTCAACATTTTTTTAACTAACATTTAGCCCAAACAATTTTTTTTTTTTGTTCCAAAAGGAACTTGAAGAAAAAATTATCAAAAATTAAACAACGGACCTTTTAATAAATAAAAATAAGGTGGACTAAATGCAAAATATACTTAGCTTCTATGGACTAAGCATCAATTGTCCATTTTCTTAACTTTAAAATAATTTCTTTATTGCTTAAAACAATTTAAAAAGGTAAACCACCTTTATAACTTCTTTTCTATATAAAAAATTATACGTAATTTATTAAAAGACAAATAATTTTTTTATTATATTTATTGAAAAAATAACTTTTTTGTTTATAAACTAGTGAAACTATTTTTGTTTATAAACTCGTGAAACCATTTTTGTTTGAATTTATAAACTGTATGTAATTTATTTTGTATCGATTGGTTAGTGTCGTTGGGGCGGACTGACATCCATTAAATGATGTGGGTCCGCACCAGCGTCACTAGCTAATCTTTAATCTAAGATATATAAATATTACTTTTTAACCAAAAAAATTCCTACCACAAAATAGTTATTAAAAAATAATTTCTAAAAATATAATTTGAGAAAGAACTGTAATCCTGGTTAATTATTGAACATACAACACTCATTAATAAATATAATTGTCATTTTTGTAAATATGTTATATCCAACCTTTTTTGAAAATGTCCATTTCAAAAAATAATATTTTAAAAAAATTATTTTTACAATTTGTTTTTAAAAAACATGTCCAATTTTATTTAATAAAAAACGTCCATTTTTTTAACTTTATAATAAAACATTTTTGTAATTATTTATTAAAAAAATTGTTGAGAATGTTTAAAAATAATTTTTATAATAAAACAGTTTTTAAATAAGTTATACCCAATTAACAATTGTCAAAAGGGATAATATTGTCATTTAAGATAATTATAATTGAAAGTGGAGTGTTAGAAGAATTGAGGGAGTGTCAATAGCCATGGCCTTTTTCTCCCTTTGTAATATGTATTTATTGGGAAGCCAAATCACCTTTACCCTCATTTTCTCTCCCTCCAGGTAATTTTTATCTAGGGTAGCTATGTTTATATTTGATAACGAATTTGTTTCTTTTCTTCGGGTTAGCCAAGTTACCAGCGCTACTGATAAGTATTTTCATTTTGCTATATCGTTTTTATGCTATTTCATTTTACTTTATTATTTGTTATCGATCTGATACATAAATCTTAGTGGTCTACGCCAAATGTCGATATTTAAATTATGATTTTTTATTTTTTGACAATATTACAGTTGATGCAAATTTAATAAAGCTCCGCCCCTAAATTTTTTTTGTACAAAAGGTACAACACTATGAGCTTCAAATGTTAGTTTGTAAAATCATTTATTCCGCATCTTTAATCTCCAAAATTCTATCCACTTTTTACTTCTAATAAAAAGGAATTGTTAAATGTTGAAATAATTTTGTAGAGGGGGCTTGAAGCTCAGCGTGGCAACTCAAGCGTGACATCTTGGGAAGGCAGCTCAGCGTGGCAACTCAAGCGTGACATCCTGGGAAGGCAGCTCAGCGTGGCAACTCATACTTCAACTTGTTGTGTTAATCATATTGTACCTTTGATTACATTCACTGTAAGGCTGTAACGGTTGTAATGGCATAACGATAACGATAATGCAGTTTGGGTGCGATCAAACGGTACTCACGAGAGACCAGGCATGGCAGGACCTGGGAGGGCTTTCATGCCCTATCGAATGACCTCACCATGGGAACTTTAGAGGGACTTGGTTTAGAGGATTGAGAAGTAAGGCACCGTTGGGGCTTGTCCTGACCATCTTAGATACACCTGGTAAAACACCGAAGAACCCTGACCGTGGAACCTCAAGCGGAGCAGCTTGGAGTTCCATCGGGCATTGGGTTATGGACCAAACGACCCTCTACTTAAATGTCACATCTACTGTGGGTGATGTCACTAGCCATCTAAACAATGTCAGACATGCACTTGAGTAAACCACCGTGGTATTTGGGGCTGTCAGGCAGTTGGTGAGCCACCTCTGCGACAACAACCCCCTGACACACAGTGGTTAGGCAAAAGGCATGTCTTGGCATTTAATGTTTATGACGTGGAGACAACTAGTACATCAGGCATTTAATGTTGTGACATAAAGTATGAGGGATGCCTTTCATAGTTTTTAATGACTGAGTTGCCTCGGTGGTGGTGTGGGGGGGCTATTTAAGGACCCCAACCACCTTTGAGGAAGGGATAGACTTTAGGAGAATTCAGAAGTTATTGCAAAACCAGAGAGCTTACTCACTCACCATTGTCATTTATTATAAAGTTTTTAATACTGGACAGAGATTCTTGAGGGTGTTTGGTGTGTTTCTACCTGCCTATCAGGGTGTATCTAGGGTGCTTACTTCCCTCTCCCTCTAGCCAAGCCACTTCTAAAGTCCATTAGCATGACCTGAGTTATACACGAGAGTTTTGTGAGTTTAAGTTGAGTCTATCCTCATTGGGTTCATGTTTATGTGCTCTATCATTAATCCAAAGCTTTGGCCAATTAACTTGTGATTACCATACTCAATAGGGGTTACGCCTCCATATATAATCTAAAGTACCCTCCTACAAATTTCAGGCATGGATATTTGAGGAATTTATGGAGAAGGTTGAAACATGAATTTCACAACATATTGACAATCCTTTTTTTAATAAGTTACTTTGTATTGCACACTAATATTGACGGTTTAATTGCATTGAGTTTATATTGGACTAACTACTATTGTTTCTTATGTAATGCTGAAAATTAACTAATACAATTATTATATTGAGTTAAAAAATTAATCAAATAGAGTTTGAAGTGATTTTTATTCAACTTATCTGTAAAATGACAATGAGGAACTGATTGTTAGGTAAGATGAAAATTTTCAAACTTTTGATTTTTCACAATTGCATTAATGGTGTTCGAAAAAATATCCTAACTCATCTGTTTCATTCCTTGATGACTCTTTTGACTTTGAGTAGTTATACATACCAACAAAGTTTCAAGAAGCTAAGGACAAAGAAGCAAATTGTGTGATAGGAATCGACTTTTGATGCTGATATACATCTTGCCTATCTTAGTTCTTATATCACGTTCAAAACATATTTCTACTCATCTACACATCAATTTTTGGAATTCGTATTGTTTGATAGGGATCTATGAAATCATTATGCCTTTGTAAATGTATTATATTGTGAATTGCTCGATATTTTTTTCATTGCATGCAATTTCTTTAGTTTATTTTCACTTTGTTCACTGTTATAGGTTTAATCTGTTACATTATCATTTGTTCTACTTATAACGCATTTTCAAATGATTTATCTCACAACGTTAAATATCTGCAATCGCTCACACGTGCAACGCACGTGGGCACAACTAGTCTTATTAAGAGAGAATGGGTGATTACACATAAGTTATAGGAGATTTTGAATGATTATGATTTTTTATAATTTTAAAAATATATAGAAGTGAAATTTAAATACATTTTTATTGATGGGGCTAAAGTCAAAGAAACTTTTTTTTGAAACTTTTTTTCCCAATTGGTTGAATTTTTTTTCATTCTATTTTTAATTTTCAAATGATTATAATTTCTTATTGACAAATTCGTTTTTCACAAAATTACTATTTCTGAAATTTTTTCGCCGAGATCTATCAAACAAGATTCATGAAGCCTTAAAAATTTCAAAAAAAAATTATACAAATAGTAAACTTTACTTTGTGCACCAGAAAAGGAAATAATGTTATATTGGTAACATTTTCACAAACAGTAACATTTACTGTGGTAATATTGCACAGACAGTAAGATTTACTGTGTTATCAATAAAATTGTACTCATATATTTATCAAACAAGATCCACGGAGTACATAATATATCAATGAAAAAAATTACACAAACATTGATATTTATTGTGTACACCTTTAAAATAGAATTAATTAATGGTTGAATATTCAACGGGACTTAATTAAAAAAAATCTCAAAATAGGAATTATATATAATAACACATATTAACTGGGTTGTCACATTTGTTTTTATTATTAGACAATAATGCAAACAAATATATATATATATATATTGAAAAAAAGACACATATTCTAGTTTAACCCATTTAGTCGCTCAAACATCCATTTATCCAATATTCTCTTATTTTTAAAGGTCCGCACTAGCGGCACCCAATGACACCCCTATTCACCTCAAATCGGAGCTCGGTAGATCCAAACCCCATTTATCCAATATTCTCTTATTTTTAAAGGTCCGCACCAACGACACCCCATGTTACCCTTATCCACCACAACTCGGAATATGAAATAGTTTTATATAGGAGTGTGCACGAACCCGAATAGATCGAATGCACTGAAAAAATCGAACCGAACACACTTTTGTGGGATTTTTTTAATTCGATTTAATTCGGTCTAAAAATATATATGACCGCATAATTCGGATCGGTTTCAATCTTGAATCGTAAAAAACGGTTTTGGACTGGAGCGGACCGCTTTCATTAAACAAATATATATATATTAATTTCACAACTCACGAATGCACTCTAGTAGTACCACACAACACCCATACATGCACGCTGCTTTTGAAACACAACCCAAGCCCAACATAACCCTAAGTTGTTATTTTCTCTTCGTTCTCTCTCTACGTACAAGCCAAGATCTGCTCTCTACGGTCGGCCATTCCCTCCCCTCACTCTTCCTTCCCTTATCTCGGCTCCGACAGCAAACACACCCTTCCACTTCCCTCTTTTCGGCTACGTACAAGCTCTAATCAAGGTAGATACCCCTTCTACTTCCCTCATCTGTTATTTTTTTTCATAACTCATCCATACGATATGTTAGTTCAAGACAAAGTTGGATCTGTTATTTATGATATTGTATGTGACAAGGTTTTTTGTGAGTTACCAACATTTGAGTTTTTACCATATGATGTGTTTGGGTAGGATAATTGTATAGACATTATGCTCTTGATTGTAGGGACATTTGAATCTTGTGTAGCGACTGGTAGTATGAAATAAGAAATGTTGGGTAATATGGTTAGGATAACTGTATACACAGGCCTCTGGAAATATTAAAATGTTAGGTAATTCGAGGTTAATCCCTTTGTGATAATTGGTGCAATGCTTGGTGCCTACCGATGAAATTGTTTGTTTGTTTATTTTTTTTACAATATTTTTGTATTTTATTATTAAATTATTTTTATGGATTAAAAAAGATTTTATATATTTTTTTGTTATTTATTTTGTGTCCTAACATCATTCCTTATGTTTATATTTTTTACAATTTTTTTTTTATTTTTTTTAATTCTTTTAAATGTTCAAAGCATATATTTCTCTAAACAAAAATCAATTTTGTTTAAACTTAATGCTTGAATGAAATTAATATTGGTCGAGTCTTTGGTTTATGGTGTATCCATTTTGGTTACTCTAGCTGGCGCTTTTGCTTGCTCTTTGTGGGAAGATTCGAGTTCTGTTGTTGCTTGTTTCAGGCACTTATTTATCTCCTTGGTTTTGTCTATTGTATCCCTTATCCCATTTGCCATTTTAAGCATATACCCTTGTTTTCTTGGTTGGACGGTTTAAACCCTAGCCGCCTATGGGATATGACTAACATACACTTGTGTGGCTTGTTATTAATTATCGACCTTGCCATTTCTGTTGAGGTATATAATTCGTGCAATGGGATTTTCTTTTTGAGGGGTTTTTTAACATTAAGAGATCAGCAAACATTTTTTTCTCTCTCTCTTTCTCTCTCTATTTTTCACACCATACATATCCCCTTTTTTTTAGTGAGATTTTTTCTGTAAGACGAGTTCCATTTAATTACTCTCATACACTTGCAAGATTGAGTGTTCTGTTGTGATTTATCGAGCTTGCTGTTGAGTTGTGGGTTTGGGGGCTTTGGTGAACGTGTTGGTGATTGATATGCTTGGCTGAGCTTTAAGTTGGTATAATCCTTGGCTTCACTGTTTTGAGAAAAGCTTTGCTGGTTGGATCTTTCATTTTTGTTTGGATTGACATTCTCTCTCTCGATCCTAAACTATACAAGCCATTAGGCTTGATTTGTGAGTTATTTTGTTGATATATATAAACTCTGTTATATATATATATATATATATATATATATATATATAAGGGACTTTTGGGGTTTAGTCCTGATTGTTAAAAATAGTTAGCAGCGGATCCCAAGCATTTAAGTTTTTTGTTGTTAGTCATATTCATATAAACCAACCAATCACATCCCATTATAACTCCCACCCACGTTCAAAATTATAAGAGCCATGAGAAGAATAACTGTTGAAGTTATTCACTTATGGGACATCTGACTAAAGAGAAAAAAACATGGGATCGGATCCCATTTAAACTAACTCATGCAGGATTTCAGCCAAAATACCTATATATATAAGCAGGCCCACCTACATCATACTCTATACATCATTCATACATCACACCTGGTTGTAGGCCCTAAAAAACTTTTTTTCCAATTTTTTCATTTTTCACTTGAAATTAACCTTTCAATAAACCCATATTCAAAAAATTAGGTCAAAATATGTTTTGTAGCTACAAAATGTATTTTGATAGATTTTTTTGGTAGATTTTTTTAAAATAGCTACAAAATGTATTTTGACCTAATTTTTTGAATATGTGTTTATTAGAAGGTTAATTTCAAGGAAAAAATAAAAAAATTGGAGAAAACGTTTCTTAGGGCCTATAACTGGTGTGATGTATACATCATGATGTAGGTGAGCCTTCCTCTCTCTCTATATATATATATAGTTTTTTTTGTTTATTCTGTTGTGTTTTTGTTTTGTTTAGTGATCTGTGCGTGCGTGTGTTTTTGGATTTGTGTGTGCGTGTGTTGTATGAACTGTGCGTTTGGTTGCTGTTTTAGATCCGAGTGAGTTAATCAACTTAGTGATTTAACTGGACCTGAACTCATTGATTTAACTTGGACTTTTTTATCACCGTGTTAACTCGTACTTTACCCACTATGTAAACTCGGACCTAACTCAGTTGTTTCAACTCGGGGGTTAACTCACTGTTGCAACTCGCCGAGTTAACTCGGATTATTTTTAGTGTTACTCGTGTGTGTTAGTTTTAGTGATAACTTAATTTTAACTCACTACTTTAACTCGTCCTCTTAAATTACTTATTGAACTGGACTAAGTATTTTATATTGGACTTATCTCGGATCTAATTGAAATTTTGGGTTAAGGTTGTTTTACACTTTGTGTGGGTTTCCTGATTTGATCCAACTGTTTAAATCAATTTTTTTTTTAATAAATAAAAAAAATAGATTAATTTTGGTATGTGGTTTGTCTTGTGCAAAAACCAGTTTTGAGAGTGTGTTTAAATTTGTACATACCTATCACTTAGTCACTGATTGGTATTCTTTTGTTAATTAAGCAACTTGGTGTGTTATTGGTCTCGCTTTATAAATAAAATAATTTTTGTGTTTTGACTAAAATAAACTTTATAAATTAAATTTTTTGTGTTGTACAACTTCACAGGGCTCAGGTTAAAGTGTGTTGTTGTGCGTGTGTTGTAGTCAATATTACCTAGGTATTATTGAGTTGACTGATTTTCAGTCAAGTTGGGTTATTTTAGACTAGGCTGGTTAATACGGGTGTGTATTTTCTTAGTTTAATTCGTGGTAAACTTGGAGGACTGTATTCTGGAACTTATAATTAGTAATAGTGGACTTAGGTGTGTGAGTTTTCCTGGGACTAGGGACACGGGATTTACCACCACGGTATGTTCCTCGAGAACAAATACTGTGTCAATTTCAGCTTTGCTTCATCCCATTCTAAATTATTTTGTTCCAGCAGCATCATCCCAAATCTATTTTTATTTGTGTGGGTGCTTACAACGGTTTCAAACAAGTTTTTAAATTAAATATAAAAGAGTTGGAGTTTTATTTATTAACTAAAACACGTTAGGGTGTTTAGGTTATTTCAACTGGTAGTATGAAATCAGAACTACCAAAGGGCTATTATTGTTTGTTTTGAGTATAGGTTGTTCGTTATTTATTTATAATATTTGTTTGTAACCAATGGCTATTATTTGCTTGGTGCATGTTGGTAGTATGAAATCACTTGTCTGTTATTTGTTTGCAATTATTTATTTGTTTTGATTGTGGGTTGAATCTTACCTCACAGTTATCCAGATATCCTTTCTATAGAGGAACCACACTCAAAATCACAAGTATGTATATCTTTTTTTTTTATGGAGATATCTTTTTTTAATTATATTATTATTTTTTAGTCTTTTTCTATTATTCTGAACTCCTGATTGTAGGTTGATGATCCAAAGTTCATAAATTCTACCGTGCATGGACCGATTGATCTTGATGTCGAGCCGCCTGCATCACCACAGAAAAAGAGGAAAAAAGGGTCTACGGTATGGGATCATTTCACTAAGATCAATGATAAAAAAATCCTAAAGCATCACGTAACTATTATGGTATTACATATGTTTGCCATGCTAGATAAAATAGGATTAAAAATTTATCAAACCATACTCCTTCGTGTCGAGCGTATCAAAAAGCGTGTTTAGATATTTTAGATGACAACAACAATGGACAACAAAAACTATCTTTTATTCCAAAGAAAGAGGATGGGAGAAATGGCCAAAGTTTAAATCTTTTACCCATGTTGTTTAACACCGAAGCTTGTAGGCAAGGACTTGCAGAAATGTTGATGATTTATGAGCTTCCATTTAAGTTTGTTGAGAATGAAGGTCTTAGGAGATTCATGACACTTGCGCAACTGAGGTTAATTATACCGAGTCGTACCCTTATTGCGCGGGATTGTATCAATCTTTATAAAAAATTGAAAAAGGAGTTAAAAGTTGCATTGAAAGGGCAAAGGGTTTGTCTTACAACTGATACATGGATATCGATTAAAAAAATAAATTATATGTGTCTTACGGCCCACTTTATTGATAAGGATTGGAAGCTTCACAAAAAAATACTTAATTTTTATCAAGTTAAAAGTCACAAGGGTAATGAGCTTGGGATTGTTGTTGAGGATTATTCAATTAATTGGGGAATTTAAGGTATTTTCACAATCATGGTTGATAATGCTGGCTCTAATAATGGCACGGTTCATCATTTAAAAATAAAAATAAAAAATTACAAAGGCACCGTATTAGAGCACGAGCATTTACATACGAGGTGTTATGCACATATCATAAATCTAATTGTAGGTGATGGTTTGAAGAAATTTGACGAGTCAATTGCGAAAGTGAGGAGGGTCGTAAAATATGTCAAGTCTTCTCCATCTAGGTTGGATAATTTCAAGAAGTACGTTGAAAAGGTAAAAATAGAATAAAAAAGTCTACTATACTTAGATGGAACTCCACTTACATGATGTTAGAGTCGACTTTAAAATTTGATAAAGTCTTTTAGAGGATGGATAAGGATACGAACAATATAAAAATATATTGGTGAGGAAGATGAAAATGATGAGTGATAGTACATATATTGCACCACCTGCCGCAGAAGGAAGAACCACAGTATTATCATCTATAGGTCGCGGCCCTAATTCCTATTGAATACGCCTTACATACATGTCGCGGTCCTTAACATATAGGCTGCAGCTACTCTCTACCTGCCGCAGCCTTGAACATACAGACTGTGGCCCCATTTACAAGATACATGTCGCGGACTCTAAGCTCATTAATCAACTGGTCGCATCATCTCTCATCACAATAGTAGTACAGTGCACACCACCTATATATAGAGGATCACACCTTGAGATGAGTGAGAGAGATTCATTATTCCTAATTCGGGGACCGGGTTCATCTATTGCATTGAGACACAACTCATAACTGATCTCTCTCTCTCTCTCTCTACGCCACTAAGCATAACTTGGGGGCTACTGGCCGGAGCGCCACAACCAACATCTCGGAGCCATCGAAATCCTCATAAGCATGTATTCTCTTATATTCTCATGCTTGTACACCTCCTTAGGCCAAATTACTATGTACCAAACAACATATACAATGAGAGTGTGGCACCAAAGTATATGTAGGCTCATTTTTATAGTCGAACCACTCTATATCTTTTCTTTTATCTCTCTTTACTTGCTTTATTTGCTTATTATGTATTATACACTTGATTTGTTGGTACGAGAACCACTAGTGGGCGATTTCTCGTATTATCAATTTGGTGTCGTCTGTGGGAACCGAGATATTTCAATCTTGTTTCTCTATGTTTTGAGTTCTTAGAAACCCTATTTTATTCACGGGGATCCTTTGGATCATCATCTCATGAGTAAATTCTGGTTATTAAACTCTATTTTATATTTACACCCTTAAATTGGTATTTCATATATTCAGATCTGCTCTTGGGTCTTCATTTTATGACCTTAGATCTATTTTACATACCCCTGTGATATCGTTTCATCTGGATAATGCTAAAAAGCATGATGGTCTTTAGCCCCATAAAGATGAGTGATTAGGGAAGGATTATATTTACTCCTTTTTTGTTGTTATTGGGTTGTGATATAGGGTTTGTCATTAAAGTCGTGCTGCCTTGTGCGCCATGATGATATTCTCTCATGGATAGACCATAGTAAGTATGACCTCCACGTGTTTCGAGAGATAAACTCAGTTTCTGGGTTTTAATTTTGGGATTGTTCCCTTCATTACCTAGGTAGGGATGCGACATGGTAGTTCAACTGCCTTGCTTACCGCGGCCTCTATTAGTGCATTTGTATTACTACAGCTTCAAATTATTTGGGAATGGACTCAGGTGGTCTTCGGCTCAACCTTGGTGAATATCATTCAAAGGCCAAGACATTACACTCATGTGCCTTATTGGCCGCGACCTCATCAATATTAACATGCAGCAGTGCAAACGCTGCATTCCAACTTCCTACTCTTGGCCAATCCAATATTTCTGTGGTTACTCACTTCTGCTAGTTTTGTATCAGATTATATATGTGTAAAGACTAACAAAGAAGAAAACGGAAGGAGAAACCAGCTATAGCATAGAAGTCAAAGATGAGATTGTGTAGCTATACAATCACCTCAACCATCTCTACGACAATCATGCCTCACTCTAAAACTAGGTAACTATTTGACCCAAAGGGTCCTCATGCTAGAGGCCGCAGCCTCCCCAAGAACGGCTGTGGCACCTAGTGTTGCTGTCGTAGTCACAGAGGTTCATACCGCGGGAACAGTCAGCAAGAGCCAGAAAAGGAAAGCAGAGAAGGCTGAAGAGAGAAAGATCTCTAGGTGTTACACTCCGTTGGCCTTTCTAATGGAAGGCATCTTCGAGTTCATTAAGGATGACAAGCTGATGAGGTGGCCAGAGAAGCTGAGGGTGCCACCCCACAAAAGAGACAAAGCTAAGTGGTGCAAATTCCATCAAGATCACGTCCATGACACCGAGCCGTGATGTGATCTGAAGGATGAAATTAAGAGGCTCACAAGGCAGGGGATACTTCAACGGTTCCTGAAGGATGCCTGAGGGGTGCAACCTAGCAGGCCACATTTCCATTTTTCATGCTTGTGTTTTATATTCCATATGTTTATATTTTACAGTGAAACTCTTATGCTATTTTAAATTAAACTTTGTACTGTCCTTACAAAGTCATATATATATGAATAGATATTTGAAATCAAGTTCACTCTTATAGTACCATATTTTGATTCTCATTTTCATTAATGTTATCTTATAAAAGACCATTTTGTCTTAAAATAGATCTCGATTCGAGACAATATGTTATATCAGGTATGATAATATCTAAATGGGCCCACAACGCCCGTTAAGACGCCCGATTGTCTGAAAGCAAGTGACAATTGAAAATAGCGAAAGTAACTATCGAGAGCAGCTATCTGAATTAGTCTACGACATCACTTATAAAGACTATATTCCTACATATTTGTGGCTGCATTCTGGAGAGCATTTATCAGAAAGCATTATTAGCTATGGGGGCTTACGGTGCCTGTTCTTAGCTTTCAGGATGCATCATTAAGCCAGGAGGCTTATAATCTCCAACCAGGGATGACTTTATATATATCAGCAGTTGTGGGTGGCTTAATAACATAATTTAGCCTGGGGAGGCTTGATAGTATCCCGTATATTAGCTGTGGGTGGCTTAATAATACAACCCAACCTGGAGAGGCTTGATAGTATCTCGTGTATTAGCTGTGGGTGGCTTCGTAACATAACCCAGCCTGGGGAGGCTTGATAGTATCCCATATATGTACATAGGTCCATTTTTAAGAAGACAAAGGCCTAAAATGGGTCGTAGCCTTATCAATGTGGTTGCAGCCATTCATACATGGCAGCAGAGGAGTTTTAGCATATTGTAGCTAGATTATAAACCAGCTCCAGCACGCTAAGTTGTAATCAAAATTTGGGTCCTTTTAAGATTTAAGGGAAAAAGATAAGCCGCAGCTCCAAAGCCATATTCCATTGGCACCGCGGCTTGGGGGTCATTGCCCTACAAAGTGAAGTTTGGAAGCCTGCAAAGCAAAATACAAGAATACAAGTGAAAAGTGAAAAGTGCAAAGGTTCACCTTTAGAAGACCAAGCTTAGAATAAGCCACAACCTTATACTACTGGCTGTAGATATCAAAAAATTCTCAAGTTGCCAAATTGACGCGGAAGTATCACATGGGTTGCAGTATTTAAGTCATGTATTCCGCAACCTACTCAAGAGATTAGTGAAGTTTGCGAAGAAAATATAAGGACAAAGTCCAAGCCAAAAGCACGGTAGGCTACAACTAACTTACTATACAGGTCGTAGCCCATATGAACAAAACATTTATTTATTGGTTACAATTAGTATGTTAGCCTGGAAAGCTCATTTAATCAAGCAATCATTCATTCATACAAGTATTGAGGTGTGAAAATGATGTTAACAAAAATTATCGTATTAGAGGAGTCTAGACGCAGCCTTGAGAATGCAGTTAACAAGTGTTCAAGTTATACAAATAAATGTCGCAGCCATTCCAAAATGCACAAGAAAATATAAAGTGGGACGTAGCCTTAAGATGCAGCATCGTCATCTTCATCTCCCTCTTCTGCCTCCGCAGTCGTCGTGGTCTCTTCTTCAGCTGCTGCTGCTTCAGCCTTTGCCCTTAACCTGACTCTTTCTTTTATCGGCGCCTTCATCTCAGCCACGCACTGCTGATGCTCAGCATCACTAAAGCCCCAGGCAAGAACTATCTCTTTAGAGTCGAGGAAGTTTTTTTATGACTCTATGCATGAGCTCTTGGTAGCCGCGGAGGTAGGCTCTATTGTTAATGAGGTAGAAGTCTTTGGAGCCTTTGAATGACTCCACAGTGCTGTCGATGGATAATTGAACGGTTACGGTATGGTCTTCCTTTATTTTTTAATTGCCACGGCATGGGCTTCAGCATCGTTATCAGCCTTGGTCTCTAACTCTTCATACTTCTTTTGAAGAAGTCCAAGCTTGCTATTGAAAAATTCCACAGCTTGGGTGGCAGTCGCAGTCTGAGCCTGGGAAGCCTTGAGAGCTTCCGCGACTTGGTTGAAGTTCTCCTGGGCATCATTTTTTGCCTTTTCTGTAGACTCAACCCTAGCATCAGCACTCATCGTGTATGCTTCCAAAGCTGAGGTAGATAATTTCTTCCCAGCTTCAAAGGAGTCAGTTCTTGCCTTCTCCAAATCAGTGTTGTGAATGCTGTCCACAGCCTCCTTCAGCCTATAAAGGGCTTCGTATTTCCTCTTTTGTGAAATTATGACATCCGTAGCCTGTAAAGAGATTTAAAGTTAGAAGTAAAATATGAAATGAGAAAATGAAGCTGAGAAGGTACTTGCACTTACCCTCAACAGACTGTGGAGACCATAATCCTCCAAGTCATCATGGTCTTCATCCACGAGTCGATCAAGGTCTGCTGCATTTGGAACTCTCTTTATCCTACGGACAACCCTCTCAGTTGTATCCCATGAAGACTCGGGGTTGGGCTACCGAAGTTAGGGCCACGGATGACCGTCAAGACCAACACTGGCACGGGATTGAGGAGGTGCCAGGTTGGTATTTATGATCACTATCGTTAGAGGTGGTGAATTGGTATGGATTGGAGAAGTTTCACGACCGTCGAGCTGTCCGGAGCTTGACATTAGCCCTGCCACGGCCAGATTGGATCCAATGTCATCATCGAAGTTACCCTCAGGTCTCTTGTGAGGGACTAACCCCCCAATATGGAGTGAGGGTGTGACAACATCTGTTCGATTCACGACCTGATTAATTTGATCACTAGCAGGGACTGCAATAGGAGCTTTGGACTTCGTCCTCTTACTTTTTATTTGCCTAGCAGTGTTGTTGAGTACAGTTGCGTCCTCATCCATTTATACTAGTTGGGCAGCCAAAATCTCCCTATCAACTTCTTCACCTGAAAGAAGAAATGCAGCTATAAAAATGACAGTTTATAAATAGACGTCGCGATATCAATTAGAGATTGGATTATTACCTTTCGCGGCCATCTATTTGGGAATAAATTTATTTGTGAAATAGCCTGCTTAAAAAATAGAAGTCAAGTTGATAAGTGTGCTGAACTTATTCTGCTCAGCAGGAACTACTGCGGCCCTACCAACTCTCTTTTCTTACCGCTCACTCAAATGCAAGTTGTCAAGGGCTGCAGAAAAATGCAAAGGTTAGTACAAAAGCAAAATGAGAAGAATACTATGCAACTATAAAGTAGGGACGCGGACATAATTCAAAGAGTACCACGCTTGGAGGGACATCCCAACTGCCGGGACTTCCTAAAAGTTCTCTCCCTCTCAGTCTCTTGGGGGTGGATCTCCCACCCTTCTCTAGAAATGTAAAAATATTTGCCCTTCCAGTTCTTTACACTGGTAGGCCTCCCAGAATAAAGGGTCTCATCTCTGTCGCGGACTGAAAAATAATAGTACCCGGTAAATTTTACGGAGTTTTCCTTTGGGCGGTAGAAGTAGAAAACTTCGTAGGAGTAATGTCTCTCCCAAATCTTTTTTGCCACGGTAAAATAGCTGCAAGAATGGCCCTCCACCCATTGGGATCTAATTGGGCTGGGGATAACTTCATCGTCTGGAAGATCCTTCTGACTAGAACAGGGACAGGAAGCGCAACCCATAAATGAAAGCGTGGAGGTGGAAGCAAACCCCATCGTCAGCAAGCACCGTGCATGACCTCTATTCCGCGGCAGGTGCTGAGCACATTAAACCCTCAGGAAACTCGAAGGCCTAAACTACCTGATCAACCCATTCTTGGGTCATAGTGTTGTGGACACTAAGTGCAGCAGGATTTCTCTTAACTCTCTCATATATTCTAGTAGGTATATCCTTATGCTCAGGGGTCCTCCTTCCGCGGCATTCTCATTTATGTCCATTGGTTGGTTCCTCCATGACCGCATAATCTGGGTTTGAATCTGAATCTAGTACCACACAATTTGGGGTAATTATTTAGTTGGCAAGATCCAATTGATTTCAAAGCGTGCACGAAAGGACGTTCGGGAGGAGAGACTCCAAAATGTTTGTTCCAAAAGCCTCTCAGAAATTTGTCTGGGTCAAAATTCATATGACTGCAGTAGTACCTAAAAAGCAGAGAGTCTGCAATTAGGTGTCGTAGCCAATATAGTCCTAAGGCCTCTTATAGGCCGCGACAGGTGTAATGATATATCAAGATTGAGGATGAACACGAAATATTAGGATAAAATTGGCTAAGTATACGGAGTGTTGGGTTCTAAAGCCCTAGAAGTTAATTGTCGCTGATGCATATTATTTTGGGGGAAGGATGTGTTATCTTCTTACATGTCGTAGTCATTAAACTATGGGCTAAATGCCGCGGACTCTAATCAGAGAACCTAATGAAAGAATAGAGTTGCTTCATGCTGCAACCTTTACTTATTACAAGCCGCAGATGTTTATTAAACCAATTGGAGTTTTTTCTTGACTCGGGACATCCTTAATTTATTAAAGGGATATTACCACGCTACGGCCACTCACTTAAACGGGTTAGTATTTAATCTGGGAAAATTCAAAGATAAACAACCATAGAATACGAAGAGTCCCTTTGAAGAACATCAATAACACAATGGGAATTCAGAAACCCTAAAGTCTAACCCAAACCAACAAAATTCATTTATTGGATCAACGTTGAAGATTAATTCAGTACAAGATAAGTTACCTAGTTCAAATATAAACAACTACGTGAATTCAAATGGGCAGAAACAAATATAGACAAAGAATCATTTAGTTATAACACGAACTTCCCAGAAATATAAGTTCAAAAAGTAGTAAACATGATTGCAATTCAACAAAACACATTTAAGTAAGTTCAATTCATAAGGGCAGAAATTTAGAAGTTTAGTTGATAAATTATGAATTGTGAATTGAAAAAGCTATTAAAGAGTTTTTTAATTGAAAAAATTACCTGGAAATGAAGAAACCACCAATGCTCAGCCTCGAACCACCTTCAACCGCCTTAGAACCACCACTCGCAGCTAGCTGAGATCGCCAGAAAATACAAGGAGATAAACACGCCGAAATTCGCCCTCGATATGCTCTCAAAGATTTGGGAAACGTAATGAATTCCGCGGTCGTTACAATTTATATAAGAAGGCGCGGGAAGACGAAGCGTCACCCTGGAAATACTGCGGCATCTTAAGAAGACTTGATTACTCAGTCGCAACCCCAATCGTAATCTCTTAGCACTACGACTTGGGGGCTTATTGATAGTACAGATAATGCACCACCTGCCGCGGAAGGAAGAACCACAGTATTATCATCTATAGGTCGCGGCCCTAATTCCTATCGAATACTCCTTATATACATGCCACAGTCTTTAACATATAGGCTGCACCTATTCTCTACCTGCTGTAGCCTTGAACGTACAGACTGCGGCCCCGTTTACAAGATATATGTCACAGACTCTAAGCTTATTAATCAGCTGGCCGCAGCATCTCTCATCATAACAGCAGTACAGTGCACACCACCTATATATAGAGGATCACACCTCGAGATAAGTGAGAGAGATTCATTATTCCTAATCCGGGGACCGGGTTCATCTCTTACATTGAGACACTGCTCAGAACTGATCTCTCTCTCTCTCTTTACGCCACTAAGCATAGCTTGGGGGCTACTGGTCGGAGCACCACAGCCACCATCCTGGAGCCACCGGAATCCTCATAAACATGTATTCTCTTGTATTCTCATGCTTGTACGCCTCTTTAGGCCAAATTACTGTGTACCAAACAACATATATAATGAGAGTGTGGCAACAAAGTGGATGTAGGTTGTTTTTTATAGCCGAACCACTCTATATCTTTCCTTTTATCTCTCTTTACTTGCTTTATTTGCTTATTATGTACTATACATTTGATTTGCTGGTACGAGAACGACTAGTGGACGATTTCTCGTATTATCAATGAGGATATTGGAAGGAGAGGGGTGGGGGCTCAAAAATTGGGTTTGCCAATTAGTGAGGATTGGGATAAGGCGAGAAGTTTTGTGAAATTTCTTTTTATATCTTTTCATGCAACTTTGAAATTTTTCGGGACATTATATGTCACCTCAAATGCCTTTTTCCACGAGCTTATCATGATTCAAAGCAAGTTTATATCTTTGAGAAACAATGGAGATTGTGTTTTATCTACTATGGTTGCGAGTATGCAATCAAAATTTGACAAGTATTGGAATATCGAAAAAATAAACTTTCTCTTATTTGTTGCGGTTGTTCTTGATCCTAGATATAAGTTAAAGTGTGTTGAATACTTTTTTAGAGAGTTTAATGGCTTTGTTTTAGCAATAGACTTAACTAGGAATGTGAGAGAGACTTTATGATTGAATTTATGCCCTTATTTAGTAGCTTTTAGCACCTCGAATAATGTAATTCATACTGATTTATCTCATTTATATGCTACTGCCCTTTATACATAGTATCTCGAGTTTTGTGTATTTTTCATGCTATTTACGAGTATTTAATGCTAAGTAAAGAGAAGAAGAATCCAAAGCAAAGGAATCAGTCAAGGAAGGAAAGTCAAAGGACAGGAATGTAAATTTGCATCGAGAATTCGGAAGAAGGACCAACATGAAAAATGATGATTATACTTCTATGAGCGCGTAGGAAGAGAAGGTACCTTAATCCGATCACCGAGATATAAGATATGAGACTTTAAAGATGAGATAATAAAGCTGGAATAATTTTGGAATCGGACTGAACCGGGTATGAGAGAAAACGAACCGATCTGGATGAGAAAAACACACTGGTCACTTTTAGGTACCGAATCGATCCGATTATGAGAGAAATGAACCGGTCCGGAAGGGGAAATGTACACTGTCCAGTTTTAGGTACCGAACCGATTCATTTTTTATAGAAAACGAATTGATCCGTCCATCAGTGAACCGATTCGGTATTACCCATTGGACCAGTTCGATGAGATTGTTTCTGAAATTCAGCTCCGAATTTAGAGTTCGACTCAACTACAACTCCTGATTTTTTGGGATGTATTTTTAATGCTAGTTATTGTTAGACAAAAAAAAGGAAGGAGGTCGAATAATTAATTTTTTGGGAGGGAGATTTTTAGAGATAAAAAGCTCTCCCCTGTATTAAAAACCCTGGTTTGAAGATTAATTGCGAGATTCAGATTTGATTTCTGGATTCATGGAATGCAAGTAATTTCATTTCATTCGAACTGATCTCTTTCTTATTTAGTTAATTAGTCCTCAATTCTTAGTTTCAAGATCAAAATAAAAATTGTTATTGTCAATCTATTCCAGACCAGTCACGATTTCAATTATTTCTAAAATTGTTGTTTTTACTCATTTAATCATGTATGGCTAGACTTTTAAGGGTTGGAATGCATGAACCCCACCCGATCTAATTTATCATAGTTGGAAATAGATTTTTAATTGAATTATAAAAGAACCGTGTTGTGTAACTATCGCAACTGTCGTAGGACTTCTAATCTTGTTTGCCCTAGGTAACCGGGGTGCTTAAGAGTGCAACGCGCGTGTAGTTAATATGACACCGCTTTATTCTTACCTTTGATTTCGTATGATGCGGGCTATGTTCCTTCATATATGTAATGCTTAGGATTAATAAGATCCGGGTTCATTTAAGATTCTAATTCTGAAATCTAGCATCCTACTGTGGTGACAAAAATCTCAACATAAATAATAATGAAAGACAATCACAATGAAGAAAAGAAGAACAACAAAGATCACAATCACACAACACAAAGATGTACGTGGTTCAGCAAACTACCTATGTCTACGGAGAGATTTATCGTTATATTAAGTATCCCTCGAGAGAAGTTTTTCTATATGCCCTTTACCCCGGGCCAGGGGTATTATATATATTCCGTAAAAGAGAGAGTGGCGCTGATAACCACCTCGTTAGCCCACTATGCCCTGAATATATCCTCCAAGCTTTTTGGGGATAGACTGGGTCAAAGTCTTCATTATAACTGTCATTTTGAGCATCCCATAATTTGGGCCGAATACCTCTTATTATTAATTGGGCTTTGTCCGGATACTCTCATGGGCCTAAAAGGTGAAGAAGGTACCCACAATTGCCCCTAAAATTTAGGGTCACAAATTGGGCTAAAAATTTGTAAACATTGACTCCGATTCCTTCCAGATGGCATTGTTGTGAATCATAAAAAAATTAGGGTGTGAAACGTCTCTTTACAGAAGATTCAGGCGATAAATCTTCTTTGATCAAAGTGCACTATCATTGGAAGGTTCAAACTGTTGGGTTGGACGATCATCATCGTCGCTTCAAACTCTTCATTCTCAAATCGTCTCTTACTCTCCAAGCTTTTTTCATCGTCTTCAAGCTAATTTTCATCCCTCATCTTCACTTGCCTATGGCTTCGCATCGTCTTAGACTGACCTTTGCTGTGTAAATTTCCAATCCTCTTCTTTTTTTGCCTTTCTTTCTTTTCTACCGTTATTAGGGTTTGTCTACGACGAAGATAGATAACAAGTCTCTAGCTGAATTCAGGAAATGTTACAATATCCCCAACTGGGTGGATATTGAGTGTGCCACCATTCCTCATAACGTTTGAGACGTTGAGGATGGGCACTGAATTCATGTTCTTTTGTTATCCTAGGGGGGTTTAACTTTTTCCCCAAATCGCCTCTTCTTACATTCCTTTTAATATTTTAATATAGTCCCATCCCAATGCTCTCCGAACATTTGGAAGATTGTCAACGGTGTTCATAGAATAAACTAACTCTATGGCACTAGGTTAGGCTTGGTGGAAATTTATTTTTGTTACTCCTTTCTCATACCAGTTTCGGTATTCTTTATTTGAAAACGAGGAGTCCGGATAGGGTGTTGGTAGCTAATTTACCTGATTTTCGTAAAGATTATTGGACTAAAGGATTCATAGCTAGGAATTGGCAGTTCCCTCCTCAGGTTGGAGGTTCTAGGTACACGGGACCTCAAATTCCTACATATGGGGAGGAATATATGGGTTGTTGTTTAATCTTTTTATCTTTTCATTACTGCTACAATGTGTTCTTCCTTTAATGTCTTCCTTTTTTCTTTACAACAAAGTCCAAGAACTAGGAGCCTTCTCTCCAAAAGATTCGTGTTGCTTAGTTACTAAAGGCCGGGAATATATGAGACTCCATTGTAGAAGGTGAACATGTGCTTTATTATTGGAATATAATAACACTGCCTCCAGCTTCATCTCTCGCCCAGTTAACTCTATTCCTCAGCTTGACATCTCAAAGGAAGAAGAGGAGGAAGAAGGTTCTCTTCAACCTATCGACTTAGACGAAGAGGAGGAGAGCAGTTCAGAGTTCGGTGCAGCTAGAGGTAGTGGTGAGGCAGGATTTAGTGAGGCGAAGTACAGAGAGGAGGGTTCAGGTGGTGGAAGGTCAGTCGAGGGAACCTCCAGCTCAAAATCAGGTTCAAAGAGCTCGAGCAGGGAGGACATGGCTCCCCAAGGAGGAAAGATTTAATCATAGATGATGATGATGATGATGATGATGTTCTACTGTCGCGCAGGCTAAAGATACAGAAGCCTGGGTCTAGGGATACTGCTAGTGGTTCCCAAACCATAACATATGAAAAAGAGAGGAAGAAGAAAGATGATGAGGTGAGGAGAGAGAATGAGAGAAAAAGAGAAGAAGAGAGAAATAAAAAGGAAGATGAGAAGAATGAGAGAGGGGAAAAGAGGAGAAGAGGGGAGGCAAGGACAAAAAAGGCACAGATTGTTCTGGTCCTTGTGTCTATCCCAACTGAGGGGGCCTATGTAGCTTTAACTCCTCAGCTTACTCCTACGATGCTCAAGAGAACAGTTCTGGCAGTGGACCACAAACGGTCATAAAAAATAGGACTTGACCAGCTAGCCCTGAAGGCTAGTCAGGGGCTTACGTTGGTAAGTCTACTCATTATTTCCTCTGTTTGTTGTAGTTCCTCTTATATTCTTTGTACTCATATTCTATCTCTCTCTGCAATTTTTATCCGACTATATCGTTCTTGACCGCACCCGCGACGGGCTAGGGAAGAACAATTCTGAGCTCGAGGCGAGTTCGAAAGCTGCCAGTGAGGATCACCAATATTCTAAGCATGCCCTTATAGAGTCTAAGGCCTCTTTTGATAAGGAGAGGGAAGCAACAACCAAGGAGCTTCGGGAGTTGCGGGAGTCTTATGGCCTGGTTGTGATGAGCAAACTGGCAGTTACCGAAGAGAAAAAGGTTCTCTTCGAGGAGGTGGGAAAGTTAAAGTCCGAAACATCCTCCATCAAGGAGAGCGCTTATAACGATGGATGGGCGGGTGACGACGTACGAGGACGCTGAAGTTTAGATTGGTTACATTAGCTGATCCCAGTTAAAAAAGGGTAGGGACAGGGCTCTGCTTGCTGCCAGGGTGGCTACTGATTCCCCTCTCTTCGACGAACATGAACCAGGTCCCAAGATAGTTATAGAAGATATGCCTACTCCTATTGCTGATGAAGGGGTTCCAACTGCTCGAGTTGGTGAGGCCATGTTGCTGCTGATGCTTCTGTTGATCAAAGAGTGGGCCTTACTCCGATTGAAGGAGGTGCAGGTGGAACTAGGATGAATGAGATCGCTGCTGGCAAAGGAAAAGAGTCGACCTCTTCTGGGCAGGTCGAGGTTGCCAACTAGTCTCCTAGGATTTCCCTTATATTTTTGTGTTCCTGATTTTTTCTTCTTTCTGATCAATGTACTTGTACCTGACTTGTGTCGATTTTAACGAAATAAAGAAATTTTGGATTTTTGTACCCGCTGATATATTTATTCTTTGTGCCTTTATGATTCATAGTTCGTTGAGCTTGATGAGTATATTCCTGCTACCTCTCACCTAGGTCAAATTCTTGGTACCAATGTGAGCGATCAAGTTCTTCGTGCCTTTGTAAAAATCTGTAACTCTCTCAGATCAAGGAACCAGGACTACAAAGACCAAGCTGGTTGCCAAGTTGAAAGATAGACTTGAGGATATGAGAGAGATTGACACCTCTATTCATGAAGAGGTAAATTCTCTTAAGGCGAAGCTCTTAGAGGCGTTTAAAATTAACTTAGTTGGCGAGATGCTCCAGTAGGAGAACGATGCCTTGAAGAGGGGATTGCCCGCTTAAGGGAGAATACACCGATAATCGCCCCGTCAATTATTCGAGGCTCTTCATCATCAATGAGGCAGCGAGCTGGAGTTAACATTGGCAGTTCTTAGAGGGAGATCACCGAACTAAAAGGAGATGTGCATCGAGCTTATGTGATTATTGTCGGGCTCTAAAGGGATGTCACCAGACTGAGGCATTTGTTCAAAAATGATCCTCGATAGATGTGGGCAGATATTTACAACTAAGTTTGAACAGATGTTCCCACGAGGTTGAAGGAGATCGAGGAGCTAAACTTCATAAGAGGGTGGCTAAGTGCTCTCAGGGAATTACAAGTGCCCAGGAGCTCTGTCCTTTGGTACATGCACGAGATTGCGCCCTCATCCTTGATTTTAAATACATTCAGAAGAGATGACCACTGGATCTCAATGGATGCAATCCCAAGACAGCTGCTGAAGCCGAGCTCGAACGAGGTCGAGGAGGAATTTATCCCTTACCCAGATGATGGTCGAAGAGTGTGGATAGCTAATTAACTTGCCCAACGACCTGGTCCTCTTTAGGGTTTGATTTATTTTTGTATATGTAACTGTTTATACATTGGTGTAATGAAATATTTATGTTTTGGGCAATTACCGACTAAACGTGTGTTGTTTCATTTTCGGCTTTGCTGGCCCCATCTCTAGTTATCTTCTAGCCGACTAAGTATGACTTAAATAGAGCTAGTTATCAAATGAGTATCCCCCCAGTCCAGTACACTTTCGTCATACCATTCTGCCTCATTTTACCTTTTAGGCTGGTCGTCACACTGCCTTAGGCCTAAGTAGGGCAGTGGCGATGATATACATGGTAAACGAATAATCCATCCGAGCAGGATTTTTGAGCCAAACTGTGTTGGTGACTAACCTGGGTTGGCCAAATTACCAAAGGATCCCCTGTAGGACTTTATATATTGTCGGGGGTAAATTAAGAGGCCAATTGTGTTAATAACAAAGGCCTGAGGAGGATTATTATACGTTAACCCCGCTAACACTTAACCAATGTGGTACAATGGTAGGATAGTTCGGCTGGAGTAGGTTGACCAACCTCCTGTAACCTGTGATCTTTATCACACTTATTAAGAGTGAAGCCTGTAACTTTAAAAAGGATGCATATACTAAGATATATATGAGAAAACAAATACTCATAGAATGCCAATGCCAATCAAGTTTCATTAATCAGAGTCAGGAACAGAGAGCAACATTAAGTTGACAAATAATTTTTTTTAATTGTGCACAAATAGAGAGATCTAGAAGTAGAATTTTTTTAAGTTGGTTGCATTCCAAGCTCTTGGTATCTCCACGCCCTCCCGCATTTCCAAGTGATAGGCTTCTTTCAGGTCGTGCCTTATCACCTTGAATGGTCCCTCCCAGTTTGGTCCTAACTTACCGTCTGTTGGCTTTACAGCGCTGCCAATGACTTTCCTTAGGACATAGTCTCTAACTTGGAATATCCTTAGATTGACTTTTTGATTATATTATTTAGCTAGCTGTTGCTGGTACGAAGCTAATTTTACTAGAGCCAATTCTCGTCGCTCATCGGCAAAATCAAGTTCAGCGAGCAACGCTCTATCGTTTTGGCCTTATTCGATTAGCGTGGATGTCATGGTAAGGATACTAGCTTCCAATGGAATAACTGTCTCCATTCCATACGTAAGTGCAAATGGTGTCTCTCCAATTATTCACCTCGGGGTGGTGCGATAGGCCTAGAGGATGTGGGTTATTTCGTTTACCCATGCACCCTTAGCTCGCTCCAAGCACTTCTTTAGTCTATCGATCACTGTTTTGTTGGAAGCCTCAGCTTGACCGTTGCTCTGAGGGTATGCCACAGAGCTGAAGTAGTATCTGATTCTTTGGTCATTGCAAAAGCTTTGGGAAAGGCCACTCTCGAACTGGGTTCCGTTGTTAGTGATAATTATTCTGGGTATCCCGAAGCGGGTAATGATATTTCTCCATATGAACCACAACATACCTGCATCTCGAATGTTCGCTAGTGGTTCTTCCTCTATCCATTTGGTGAAGTAATCTACGGCAACCAACATATATTTTTTATTATCGGCTGCAGTGGGCAGAGGGCCTATGATGTCTAAACCCCACTCGGCAAAAGGCCACGAGCTGGTAAGAGATTTCAGATCGTTTGTTGGTTGGAGGACCATAAGTGAGTGCATTTGGCACTTCTCGCATTTTCGGACATAGACTCTAGTGTCTTTCTGTATGTACGGCCATCAATATCCTTCCTTAATTGCGAAAAGCAAGCGACCTTCCTCTCGCATAACTTCCACAAATTCCGTCATGCAGCTCGTGTAAGACTTGCTCGACGTCCTGTGGATAAACACACTGGAGGTATGGGCCCGTGAAGGATATTTTATATAATTTACCCTCAGGAAATAAGTGAAAGCGTGCAGCTTCGACTCTAGTCTGATGGACGGTCTTCTTATCACTTGAAAGTACATTACTTTGCAAGTAATCTACTATGGGGTCCATCCAATTGGAAGCTTTCTCAATACAGAGAATATGCTCGAGATTTGGCGATTCGGTTCTCTGGTTGATGCTCGGTTGTGCAAGGGAATCGATTTGAACGGTTCTCCTCAATTCAGAGTCAATTGCTGAGCTTAGAGCTGCGTCGGTGTGGGTATTTTATCCCATGGGGAGTTGCTTAACACTAATGACTCGGTCATTAATCCCTTCACAATGACAAGGTATGCTGCCATCCTTTCGTCATTTGCATTAAAATCGCCATTTATTTGGTTAGATACTAGTTATGAATCGCCAAAAACTTGAAGATGCCTTACTCCAAGCAACTGTGCCTTCTGTAGACTAGCGATCAGTACCTCGTACTCTACCTCGTTATTAGAGGCTTCAAATCCAAGCCTGATTCCTTGCTCAAGCACTGTATTCTCGGGGGTAACTAGCACGATGCCTACTCATGCCCCTGGAATTGGAGGATCCATCAATGTACAACTTCCAGATGCCTGTTTCTTGTGGGACTTCTCCTGGATGACTGTTTTCGGGCTGATCACTGTGTTGTTCTCCTGTAAACTCGATAATGAAATCGGTGAGGACCCGCCCCTTGATAGCAGCCCTTGGATGAAAATGAATGTCAAATATTTCAAGCTCGATCTACCATTTCGACAGTCGTCTTGAGAGGTCTGCCTTCCTCAATACAGCTTTGAGGGGTGTGAAGTAACTACGAAGGTGGAGTGGCTATCAAAGTAGTGCTTTAGTTTTCTCGAGGCTACCACCAGTGCAAAGGCGAGCTTCTCTCCAGTGGTAGGTATCGCTGCTCGACATCTAAAAATGTTTTACTTGCATAATAGACCGAATGTTGGCTCCCCACTTTCGTATATACTAAGGTGGAGCTTACATCATGATTTAATACTACACGGTAAAGATATAAGGGATCATTTTCTCTAAGGATTATGTGGAAATGGGGCTTGTTGAGGTAGGCCTTATGATCCTCTAAGGCTCTCGAGCAACCCTCGTTCCACACCACTCTTAGTTTTCTTCAGCAACTGGAAGAATGGTTGGCATTTTCCTGAAGATTTAGAAATGAACCGATTTAGGGTTGTGAGCATTCCTGTGAGCTTCTGTACATCTCTCAAAGTTCGAGGGGACTACACCCTACTGATAGCATTGATTTGGTTGGGATTATCTTCTATACCTCTCTCGCTAACTAAGTATCCAAGGAATTTTCCTGACTAGACACGGAAAGAACATTTACTTGCGTTAAGTTTCATTCGATACTTCTTGAGGATTTCAAAGGTCCTTGCTAGGTCGGAGAGGTGGTCGCCTTTGAGCTTGCTCTTGACGAGCATATCATCGATATACACTTCCATGGTGTTTCCCATTTGGTCTTTAAACATCTTGGTAACTAACTGCTGATAAGTTGATCCTGCGTTCTTAAGTCCAAAGGGCATAACTTTGTAACAAAATAAACCAATAGTGGTGATAAAGGCGGTCTTATCTTGATATGGCTCGTGTACAGGGATCTGGTGATATCCAGAATAGGCGTCTAAGAAGCTCATTCTCTCATGAGCTGCGGTGTCGTCTACCAACTAGTCGATCTTCCGAAGGGGGAAACTATCCTTGGGGTATCCCCTATTGAGATCGATGAAGTCGATACAGACTCGTCACTTCCCGTTGCTCTTAGGGACTACCACTGGGTTGGATAGCCATTTGAGGAACTGAACTTTCCGTATAGATCCTGCATCCAGTGACTTCTCCACTTCCTTCTCCACTTCTTTGGCCTTCTCTGGAGCTGTTCGGAGAGCCTTCTGCATAACTGGCTTGAAGGGTAAATTCATGTGTAATCGATGGAAAGTAATACTGGAATCGATTTCGGGTAGCTCATAGGTCTCCCATGCGAAAGCGTCCAAATTACTCCGAATGAGGGTGACCAATTCCTTATTCTCACGATCAGTAAGGGATGTTCCAATAAAAAACATTCTCTCGGTCGAGCCACTCCCGTCTATGGCTTCTTCCAGGTCCTCGATAACCCTCTCAGATGGGAGGAGCCTGGTCTCCTCCACTCCTGGTCTGCCATATCTTAACTGTTATTTTGAAAGCATCAACCTCTCCCGTTCTTCATATTTGTTTCTCTCTTCCTCCACTTTCCTCTCCTGTTTGGGGCGTATATCTGTTATGAGGCACTTCCTTGCTATTAGTTGATCTCCACGAATTTTGATTACTCCTCATTATGTCATACATTTTAACTTTTAATGATAGGTCGATGAGATGACCTTCATCGCGTGTAGTTATCCTCTGTCGAGGATGGCTTGGTACGGTGAATCAATATCAACCATAAGAAATTTAATTATCTTCGAGATGTTTCCTGCCCTCACCGACATGACGATCTTTCCCAAGGGGATGCTTATCTTTTCAGCGAAGCCAACCAAAGGAACAGTGGCCTCTCTTAGGTCGCCAATGCTTAACTTCAGTTTTTTTAACAACTCGAGGTACATTACTTCGAATGAGCTGCCTTGGCTGATGAGCAACCTGTCGATGTTATAGTTAGCTATCCTGAGTATAATGACTAACGCGTCATGATGTGGAGTTCTCACTCCCACCAAATCATTATCTGTGAATATTATATGCTTGTTGTAGTTGACTTCCTCCTTACGTCGACGCTTCCCAGCTTGGGTTTTGGCTGGATCAATCTGAAAAGCTTACATCACTGATGTAAATTTCTTCACTTTCATTCGAGCCGTGTTCCCTTGAATCTGCTTGAGGTCGGACGCCACATGAATTACTGCGAACTCGTGGCCGATATCCTCTTCGAGAATATTAACGGGCTTCTGATTGCCATTCGCAGCTACCTTCTCTAATAATTCATTTAAGTGTCCAGCTTGAGCTAACTCTTCTAGTGGGAGTTTAGGGCTTTGTAGTTCTTAATCTTGTGCCCGCCTTCCTTGTAAAATGCACATCTTAATGCATTTTTCTGCGTAGAGAGGTCCCCACGCATGTTCTGGTCCACTTAATGAATTGTTTGTCTTTAATTTTTACAAGGATCTTATAGATAGGTTCTCTGAAGACTGTATTCACGGCTTGGAACACCTTTGAGGCATCGTCTTTGTTCCCATTTTTGGGGCCACTTTTGCCCCCATTTTTATTTTCTTTCTTTTAAGTTTCATTCTTCTCACCTCCCTTATCGGCAACCTTGGTGGAACTATTTTCTCCCGTATTAGGATGGGTCATATCTTCAACTTTGGTATATTTCTTAATGCGAGCCATTAAGTTGTCGACGGTCATGGCCTCCTTCTTAGTGAGGGACTGGTATAGGAGACAGGAGTGGGACAAGCTGATCTTGAAGGATGCTACAGCGACCTACTCTAAGCAATCCTCAACTTCATTGAATACGTCCCAGTATCTCTTCGCGTAGTCTCTATGGTTCTCTTGAGGTTTTTTCTTCATTGTCAGTAAAGCGTTCATCCTCTTTGGATAGAGCTGCTTGTAATGAAGCAAGCTGTGAACAGCTCAACTAGAGACTTGAATTTCCCGATGGATCTGTGATGGAGCTTCTCGAACCATTTTTAGGCGACATCGTGCAGGCTTGACGAGAAAATCTAGTGAGTGTATCGTTATAGTTCCATAGGGTTATGGCCTGCCTATATTATCTGACATGATCGATATGATTAGTCTTGCCATCGTAAATCTTAAATTTGGGCACCGCAAACTTCATCGGGGCTTTCTTTTCCTCAATGGCCCTCGAAAAAGGGGATTTCATCTCCTTTCTAAGAGCTCGCTTGTCCAACTCTCTTGTTGATTTGGCACCCCGATGAGCTGGGTGTTGGTCCATTTCTCTCTGGACCAAGCATCGTATATCATCGTTCCTTCGTCCAGGGATCCTGTAATGGTGAGTTAGTTATTGATGGTAGGAATGGTTATCATTTGACCTGTGTCTCTCAGATCTTTGTGAACGACGCCTTGAGCTCCTTCCTCGGATGCGAGTTTTGCTTACCTGAGGGCTGAGAGTCCGATTATGGCATTGCCTCGTGTTACGATGGAGATCCCTTTCCATCTTTTCCAGTCGCCTTTTGAGGCGAGCATTTTTTGCTTCCTATTTTAGAGTAGCCTCCTCCTGTTTTGGAGCCTAGCCTCATAGGCGTCTATCAGCCTAGAAATTTGTGTGGATCTAACTGGCCCCTGGCTTTCTTCAGAGAGTCGCCTCTCTCGATGAAGCCTCGGGTTTGAATGTCGAATTTCGATCCTTACCCTTGGAGGGATCGGCTGCTCTTTAATATCCCTCGCTTGAGGGGCATTGCTGTCATGATCGGACATTGCAGGTCCTTACTAGTAAAGGCTTTCTTAAAGGAAAAACAACTGTTTCCTATAGACGACGCCAATTGTGATAACAAATATCTCAACACAAATAATAATGAAAGACAATCACAAGAAAAGGAAGAAGAACAACAAATATCACAATCACACAACACAAAAATGTACGTGGTCCGACAAAATGCCTATGTCTACGGAGAGGTTTACCATTATATTAAGTATCTCTCGAGAGAAGTTTTTCTATATGCCCTTTGCCCCGGGCCAGGGGTACTATATATATTCCGTAAAAGAGAGAGGGGCATTGATAACCACCCCGTTAGCCCACTATCCCCTGAATATCTCCTCCGAGATTTTTAGAGATAAACTGGGTCAAATCCTCAATTTTAACCGTCATTTAAAGCATCCCATAATTTGTACTGGACACCTCTTATTTTTAATTGGGCGTTGTCTGGCTAGTCCCATGGGCCTAAAAGATGAAGAAGGTACCCACACATATGAGGTGAATTACTAGGGTTTGGGGATTATAACCCGACCTATTGTTCTCACTTGCAGTTAAGTTTGTTATACACTTGCCATCTCTTGTATATTAATTAATGTAGTTGCATTACATTAGCTCTTAATTTAGTAAGTCGTTAATTTAAATCCGCATTTAGGTTGTAGTAAATCTCCCATTTAAAGCATCTTTTCGTCTCTTTTAGAGTCAGGTTAGGGTTCTCTGTCTTTCTAAATGTCGTTAAGATTTTCTCGTCTTATTTTTCAGAGGATTTGATCCCGACTTACTGGGATTATTACTTGAGTGACAGGCTTGCACTTGAGCCAGTATAGCAGGCACTTTAGACACTTTTTAAGTCACGTCAAGTTTTTGGCGCCGTTGCCGGGGAATTAGGTAGACTGTAGGTTAGATCGAGTTAATCCCCAACTTTGACCAAAAATTCAAAAAATATATATATATATACACTACATCTCTCAGACAACCCACATACCCCTCGCGTTCCTCAATTTTGGGTTCCACCTCCTACACCGTCAAATTCAGTGTCCAATTACACTTCGAGTGACCCTTCAGGTCACACTTTAGGTTGCACTCCTAGTGCACCAAGTGAGGATACTAATCCATTAAGTGAGAGAACCATGTCACAACACGGTAGTGTAGGCGCGGGTGAGGAAGGGTACCATATCGACCCTTGAGAGAATTCTTATACCATGAGTAGTCCGTCACTCCGAGATGCATTCTGCTCCCATATAATGCAGGGAAATTTCATTTTAAGAATGGAATGATCCAAATCCTTCCCATATACCATGGAATGGAATCGTAGAAACCATATCTCCACATTCGGGAGTTTGAAGAGGCGCGTGAGACCTTCAGTGATCAAACATGCACCAAAGATGTGATCCGCCTCGAGCTCTTCCCATTTTCTCTCAAGGATAAAGCTAAGACCTGGATATGGTCTTTACCTCTTGATTCGATTACGTCGTGGGATGAGTTACAATCTAAGTTTCTCAGGATGTTCTTCCCTCCACATCGGACGAACTCCATTAAGGCTCAAATTCAAACCTTCCGACAATTAGAAAATGAGCCATTTGATCGATGTTTTAAGCATTTTAACGAGTTAGTTACTTCATGCCCTCATCATGGACTTGATAAACAGCAAATCATTTCATTCTTCCATCATGGGCTGAACATCAACTCGAAACAACTCGTGGAAACAATGTGGGACGGCCCCTTTATAGACCTAGACGCTAATGATGCTGAGCTCCACTTGAGGTATGCCGTCGACACCACTCAAGCGTGGGATATAACTGATCCTAGCGCTCGGAATCGAACTCGCCAAGAGACCACCACTCCATCGGCATTCGGTCTATTTAACGTCGACAAAGATACCATGACTGACCGTCGACTCGATCAAATTGAGAAAGGTATGAGAGAGTTACTCGTTGTGTGCGTAAGACAACCAACTGTCCCCATCCATACCCCCGTTGAGAAGGTATGTGCTATTTGTGAGGTGGGGCACTCAACAGAGGAATACCCGACAATATCCGCCTACAAGGTTATGCTTCAAGAGCAAGTGAGTGGTGTAAGAGGATTTAAGGGTAATTTCGGTGCTTCGCACAAAGATTCTTATAACCCTTCTTGAAAAAAAACACCATGGTTTTAGCTATGGGCAACCGCAGGCTGCATTGAATCCTAATTCACATGTTGCCCCTCCTTCACCTCCACACTTTTAAAAAGCACCGCCTATGAAAAGACATGTGCCAGCTCCACCTCCTCCAGCACCGTATATCACTCCACCGAGAACACAATACACCAATTCATAAACTCCCCAAATGCGACTAATTCTAGATATGAGCGCATGTTCACCGATATAAATGCGAACATTTCGAAGTTTCAATCGTCGTTCAGTGTCCAAGAGAAAGGTAAATTTTCTGCTCAAGGCTAAAGACCTCCCTAAGGTCAAACTAGTGTTAACTCTACTTCCACAGAACATCAAGAGCAATGTCAAGCCGTAACCACTATACGTAGTGGGATTTATTGATTTATCACCTCCCCCACAAGACACACCAAAAGACAAGGAGACTTTACCCGACACGAAAGAGGCCAAAGATTTTGCCTTGAAAGAGAGTGAAAATGATGACACCAGTGAGCCCGAGATAGTAGTAAAACCACCCACCGCAGCGCCATTTACTCAACGGTTGGTGCCTTCCCAAAAAGGCAACCCCCGTGATGATGTTCTATAAGTCCTTAAGCAACTGAAGTTAAACTTACCTTTCCTCGATGCCATCAAGTAAATTCCCACTCACGCAAAAGTTATCAAAGACTAATTGATGGTGAAGAGGAGGCTTAAGGTAAATAAAAACGTGTTTCTAGCATAAAACGTGAGCTCTGTTTTACTCAATGATCTCCCACCAAAGTTCAAGGATCCGGGTTCACCCACCGTTTCCTACATCATAGGAGAGAATCAAATCGAAAAAGCCTTACTCGGTTTAGGGGAGAGTGTCAATATCCTCCCCCACTCTATTTACAGGCAACTTGATTTGGGTGACCTGAAGCCCACAAAGATCACTCTCTAACTAGCGGATCGTACCGTGAAGATACTAATAGGTATTGTGGAGGATGTGATAGTTCAAGTTGACACTTTATACTTCTCGATAAATTTTGTCATTTGGGACACGAAGCCCTTATTTTCCCGAGTAATCATGTTTCCATTATCCTTGGGCTCCTATTATTTGCTACGACTAATGCTTTGATTAATAATCGCAATGAGAATATGCAACTCACTTTCGGGAATATGACTTTAGAGATAAATATCTTCAACATATCCCAACATGTAAAGGATGAGGATGATCTTCACGCAATGAACCTTATTGACGAGATCGTAGAAGAGCACATAGAGGAAAATTATAGTGGAGTTGTGTTAGAAGGTTGCCTTGAATAGAGCAATAGGAGTGAGGGAGCGTACACCGACTTTGAGAAGAAGATAGAGGAGTTGAGAGAGATTCTTGATGAGAGAGCGTCAGATGAGGACGTGAGAGATGTAAGTTGGGTTTCTATATTTGAGGAACTACCACCGAGGGAGGCACGCATGGTTCCCTCTAGTGAAAAATTTCTTACCCTCGAATTAAAGGAACTACGCTCTAATGTCAAATATGCTTATTTAGGAGAGAACGAGACATTTCCTGTTATTGTCTTATCTAGCCTAGATGAAGAGTAAGTGGTTAAATTGTTAAAATTTTTGAGGAAGCACCAAAGTGCTTTTAGTTGGTGCATAGCTGATTTGAAAGGTACAAGTCCTTTTATTTGTACCCATAAAATCCACCTCGAGGAGGACGTAAAGCCCTTGATGGAAATGTAAAGAAGATTGAATCCTACCTTAAAATAGGTATTGAGGGTATAAATTATTAAGCTGTTGGATGCCGGGATTATCTACCTAATCTCGGATAGCAAATGGGTGAGTCCCATACAAGTTGTCCCAAAGAAGTTGGGAATGTCTGTGAATGAAAATGCCAAGGGTGAGCTAGTTCCCCAACGTACCACCACCGGGTGGCGCATTTGCATTGATTATCGAAAACTCAATGCGACCACTAGGAAAGACCACTTCCCCTTACCATTCATTGATCAGATGCTAGAAAGAGTAGCGGGACACCCTTATTATTGCTTCCTAGATGGTTATTTCGGATATAACCAAATAGAAGTAGATGTGCTTAACCAAGAGAAGACGTCTTTCTCATGTCCTTTTGGTACATTTGCCTACAAGCGAATGTCATTCGGATTGTGCAATGTGCCCGCGACCTTTCAATGGTGCATGTTAAGTCTCTTTAGCGACATGATTGATAGATGACTTGAAGTATTCATGGATTAATTTAGCATTTTCGGCAACTCTTTCGATCTTTGCTTAGCAAATCTTGAGAAGGTACTTGTCCGATGTGTGGAAAAGAACTTGGTGCTCAATTGGAAAAAAAATTACATTTTATGGTCACCGAGGGTATAGTTCTTGGCCACATTATCTCATCCAAAGGAATTGAAGTTGATATAGCCAAAATAGATGTCATATCCGAGTTACCCCCACCAAAATCACTAAAAGACATGCGTTCTTTCTTAGGACACATGGGGTTTTATAGAAGGTTTATTAAGGACTTTAGCGCCATCGCTAAGCCCTTAAGTAACCTTCTCATGAAGGCCACCCTATTTGAGTGGAATGAAGCATGTCATTACGCTTTTGAAAAATTGAAAAGCATACTTGTTTCTGCTCCCATCATGCAAGCTCCGTGTTGGTCCCTACCATTCGAGCTCATGTGTGATGTAAGTGATTTCGCGATAGGGGTTGTTCTGGGCCAAAAGAAAGACAAAAAGGCTCATGTCATCTACTACGCTAGCCGAACTTTAACCGGACCATAACTGAATTACTCCACCACGGAGAAAGAATTGCTAGAGGTCGTATTTGCTCTACACAAGTTTCGTTCCTACCTCATCGGTTCACCCATTACTTGTTTCACCGACCACGCGGCGCTTAAATACCTACTTGCAAAGAAAGATGCAAAGTCGCGCCTCATAAAGTGAATTCTACTCCTACAAGAGTTTAATCTCTCTATTAAAGATAAGAAATGAGTAGAAAATGCCATTGCTGATCATTTGTCCCGACTTTCGTCTGACGTACCTAACGATCCTATACCCATAGACGAATATTTCTCGGATGAATAACTTTTTGCCACCTCGTCTCTCCCCTGGCTTGCGAACATAGTCAATTATCTTATCATGGGAGTCGTCCCTCTCAATTGGACACCACAAAAGAATAAGAGGTTCATTACTTGGTCACGCATATTTTTCTATGACAATCCATTCCTATTCAAATATTGCGCAGACCAAATCATCCGACGATGTGTAGCGGATGATGAGATTCCAAAAGTCATCTAATTATGTCATTCGAATGCTTGTGGAGGCTATTTTTTGACGAAAAAGATGACCGCTAAGATTCTTTAACGCAGCCTCTACTGGCCCATATTGTTCGGGGATGTGAACTATTGTTGCAAATCATGCGATAGGTGTCAACAAATGGGGGCTATCCCCGACGAGATATGGTGCTATTAAACCCCATACTCATCATTTAGATCTTTGATCGTTGGGGTATTGATTTCATAGGTTCTTTCCCCCCATCTTTTGGATACCTATACATCCTTGTTGCGATAGACTATGTTTTTAAATGGGTGGAAGCCATAGCTACCAAAATAAATGACAATAAAGTGGTGATACGTTTTTTATCGGAACACATACTCTCTCGTTTCGGTGCTCCGAAGGCGATAATTAGTGATAATGGCACACATTTCTGCAACAGACCATTCGAGACACTTATGAGAAAGTATGGCGTCGTTCACAAGGTTAGAACGACTTATCACCCACAAATGAATGAACATGCCGAGTTAGCGAATCGAGAAACCAAGAATATCCTCGAGAAGACCGTCGATGCTAACTGAAAAGATTGGTCCCTTTGATTGAATGATTCGCTATATGCCTATCGAACCACATACAAGAATCCCCTTGAAATGTCCCGATTTCGATATATGTATGGCAAACCTTGCCATCTTCCCATGGAGTTAGAACAAAAAGCTTATTGGGCCATAAAAAGGTTGAACTATGACATGGATAAAGCTGGTGAAGCCCGCAAGTAAGAAAAGTGCGCTTGCGTTCAAATATGGAAGTTATTTAATTAACACAGTTTTTACCACTTAAGTCCTAAAGATGCATCTATATGTGATTAAATACGATGATGAAACATGCAAGAGCACATATATGAGGAAAAATCCCCCAAAGGGACAAAACCTTTTATTTTCACAATAATTTTGTAAAAAAACGGCTTACACGGATTACAATGAAAATATATGACACAGAAATACCCTCGGGTATCGGTTCTGTTGTCGGCGGCTGGAACTATCCCTTTCCAGTAGGGCAGCAGTAAAGAAGAGAGTGTCTTCCTCACAAATTACTCCAGATGAGTAAATGATCTTCTTTAAGGTTTAAAGATTCACACACATATATGGGAATGGTTTTGTGAATAAAAAAGGTTTAGAAAACCTTAAAAAGTGAAGTCTTATTCTGGGCTATTTTCGCAGAATTTTGAGAATGTAGAAAGACTTGAAAAACGTGTAGAAGGAGATTAGATATTTATACAAAAATCGAGGCGGTGGCTCGTTCGAACGAGATATCCATGTCGCTCGAACGAAGGACATAAGTCGTTCGAATGATATCGCGCGACATGCTTCTCGCGCGAACTACTTCCAAAGTCGTTTGAGCGAGCTCGTCGATCGAGGCCATTCGCTTATACACTTAGAAAAATTATGCTTTTGATAAAAAATCAATCCAGACTTCAAAAATAATTTTCAAAAACATTTCCCAAATATTTAAAGCTCCAATAAAACATATTACTGATAGAGTGTAGTGGAGTAGTGGGAATGAGCTGAGCAGCACGTTGCATGTAGCATGATGCACGTGAAGATAATGGATGCATTGAATTCGGATAAAGGCCGTCGAGGATGATCGTGTTGACGTGCCGAATGTAGCGGTATCAGACATATAAACTGTGATCTAGGAGAAAACGGAAAATTCCTAGAATCTACCCCAGACATTTATAAAATTATGTCCTTACAAATCTCCCCTATGTCTATGTCGGTACATACATAAAAAATTCGAATTATGCAATCAAATGACATACAAGATAATATCCCCATTAAACCCTCAAACTGAGAATACTAAATGACATGTCTTCCAAATCTTCAGCTCTCCTGTACCTTCCAAATCTTTTCTCATCAGGGTGCGTAATCAAATAATGAGCAATGTTGTACCTACACACATGAGATAAAGCAAATACCCGTGACAAGCAACAATTTGAAAATATAATGATATGCAAAAATTGATGATCAATTAAGCTCAAGCAAATCATTCATGCAGCAACCAAACACCAAAACAATTCTCCCCCATAATTCTTCTCCCCCTTTTTACGATGTCCCCAAATAGACAAATATGAGAAGCAGAAATGAATGCACATGGAGAATGACACACGGGAATAAAATGCTATTTTTATATTTTTAAAAAAATTTCACACATAGTATACAACAAAGAATCACACCATAAAAGATAAAAAAAACAACCAAGTCAATGATAGTGAAAATGAAGGGGTGTGATCAAATTCGATAGGAAAATCAATGCATACAAACATGACATATGTGCACGATGAATATCGTATACTCCTAACGAATGAACTCAAAGTCTTCCTTTAGTGTAAAAAGGTGGTAATATGAGACATTGACTCAATCAAATCAACATATCAAAGCTCAAAGTGATTCCACACCAATAACGTCCAAAACTATTTCATGCTTTTTCGGACTTTCAAGGAAGTGCAAACCCGTTTATATTCTCCAACCAAACTCCCTCAGATTTTTATTTTGAATAGAGGCTTTATAAATTCTCAAACTTTAGAGAATTGATGGTGAAACCTAATGGCCCATATTTGGCATGAATTGCTTTTTATTGCCTTTACATTTTTTCGGGGCTCTTTTAACCTATTTGGACCTCGGATAATAAAATTCCTCCATTTTTAGGTCCTTTTGAACGGTGGCTTTTGCGCAAAGAATGGATAATTACCTTTCGCAGCCCCTCCCCGTTCTTAAACAAACACCCAGTCTAAAAAAATGGTTTTTACATGCATTCCAATCTTGTCAAGTTTTATTGCATATTGATAGTTGTATAGATAGAATTGAGATGGAAACACTCAAGCCAACATGTGACAGACAAGTACAATAATCAAATAAAGTCGTGCATGTGTGCAATAAAGGAGATAGGAGTCAAACATGTAGAAAAGATATCACGAATCACATCTCAAAGACTTCAAGCAGTGTAAAGCACATGGATGAAATGATGTAGCTTCTCAAATCTCTATCAAACAGTCACAAAAATAAATGGAATGAAATTGTGACTTGGCTATCTTAAATGTTCATCCATAAAAGGTGCATAAAAAATACAAAAAACTTTTTGGGCTTTTCTAAAATTTTTATAAAAGAAAATCTTTTTGAATTTTTCAAAAGAATAAATAAATAGCTGTATAACAAAGCAATAATACATATAAAATAAACTAGCAATAGGAAGCATATGATATGAACATGAAAAAGCATCCTATCCTAGACATAGACCAACCCCTCAGTCAACTGTGCAGATCCCCAAAGACTTCCTAAGACTCTCAAATCTAAGGGCATCTAAATGTTTCATGAAAATATCGGCTAACTGACGGTCGGTGGGAACAAAACTCAGGGATACGACTTTCTCCTCAACTAACTGTCATATATAGTGCTCGCGTATCCTGATGTGCTTTGTGCGCGAATGCTGGACTGGATTGCGGGATATGTGTATCGCGCTCGTGTTATCACAAAAAATGATCATGGTGTCCTGTGAAATCCCATAATCCTCCAGCATTTACTTCATCCACAAGAGTTGCGTGCAATAACTCTCGGCGGCTATGTACTCAGTCTCTGCAGTGGACAAAGAGATGGAATTTTGCTTCTTGCTCAGCCAAGAGACAAGAGCAGGACCAAAGTATAAAAACCCACCAGAAGTGCTCCTACAACCATCTATATCCTCGACCCAATCGCCATCTAAATAGGCAGACAGACGGTCATCGGTATCAAAGGAATACCAAATACCGTATGAGAGAGTCCTACTCACGTATTTAATAATACATTTTAGAGCAAGTAAATGTGACTCTTTCGGGGACGCCTGATATCGCGCACAGACTTCAACACTAAAGGCTATGTCGGGATGACTGAAAATCAAGTTGAGAAGACTACCTATCATACTCCAATATAAGGTTTGCTCTACGTCATTGCCTGAAGTGTCCTTACTAATCTTGGTAGTGGTACTCATAGGTGTACGAGCATGCTTAGCGGAGTCTAAACCAAATTTATTCACTAGGTCTCTAGCATACTTGGATTGGGAGATGAACATCCCATCCTCTAGCTGACGAACCTGAAGACCAAGGAAGAAAGTAAGCTCACCAACCATGCTCATCTCAAACTCACCTTTCATCTCCTCTTCAAAGTGATGAGCATGTTTAGAGCACGTGGATCCAAAGACTATGTCATCCACATAGACCTGGGCAACCAAAATTGCACCATCATCTCTCCTGACGAACAACGTCATATCAACTCCCCCTCTCTTAAGGCCACGGGCTAAGAGATAGGAAGTAAGCCTCTCGTACCAAGCACGGGGTGCTTGCTTCAAACCATACAAGGCTTTCCTCAGATAGTAGATGTGTTCCGGGTGATGAGGGTTTTCAAACCCTTTTGGTTGTTCCACGTAAACCTCCTCCTGTAGAATGCCATTTAGAAAGGCACTCTTGACATCCATTTGATATAACTTGAAGCGCAGATGACATGCGATGGTGAGTAGTAGACGGACGAACTCAAGCCTCGCAACAAGAACAAATGTCTCCCCAAAGTCTACACCTTCTATCTGTGTGTAGCCTTGAGCGACCAACCTAGCCGTGTTTCGGATTATGGTACCATTTTCATCCATTTTATTCTTGAAAATCAATCTGGTACCTATCACATTTGTCTCACTAGGTCGGGGGACAAGTTCCCAAACATTATTCTTTTTAAACTGAAGCAACTCATCCTGCATAGCAGATATCCAGTGTTCATCCTTGAGTGCTTCTTTATGATTCTTGGGCTCAACTTTGGACGTGTAGCAAAAATGGCTGACAACGTTCTCTAGCTGAGCACGAGTCTTGACCCCTAAAGTGGGATCACCAACAATGGAAGACGGGTTATGACTCTTACGAACCCAAGTGGGTGTGTCCCCTAACACATGAGTAGGGTCCACAGAGTGTGGGTGAGGTACAAGTAAATCACTGCTAGAAATATCCTCAACCTCACACTGAAGTTTAGAGTCAATAAATATCGAAGGTTCATCATCTTACACGGTGACGTTTATTGATTCCATAACCTTAGAGCTCTTCAGGTTAAAAACACGGTATGCTCTACTATTCGATGAATATCCCAACAGTATTCCCTCATCGCTTCGGGAGTCAAACTTTCCTAATTGCTCTCTATCCCGTAGGATGTAGCATTTACTCCCCAAAACACGGAAATATGCAAGGTTGGGATTCTTGCCAGTCCACAACTCATAAGGTGTCTGAAAAGTGTGTGGACGCAGATAAACCCTATTCACCGTGTGGCATGCAGTAGACACTGCCTCTGCCCAAAATCTCCTAACGACTTTATGACCTAGAAGCATAGATCTAGCCATCTCCTAGATCGTTCTATTCTTTCTCTCAATAATCCCATTTTGCTGAGGAGTCTTCATAACAGAAATCTCATGTTTGATCCCAATGCTATCACAATACAAATCGACCTTTGCTTCCTTAAATTCAGTGCCGTTGTCACTGCGTATCCTGTTAATAGTGACTCCGTGTTGATTTTGCAGGACACGACACTTAATAGTTAAAAACTCTACATCATCGGATTTCTCTCTCAGAAAACCTTCAATGGAGTATCTGGAGAAATCATCCACCATCACGAGGATATACCTTTTACCACCCAGACTCTCGGTACGAGTGGGACCCATAAGATTCATGTGTATAAGCTCAAGAACACGAGAGGTGGTAATGGAATGCAACTTCCTATGGGGAGCGTATTTATTTTCCCAACTGACAGGGTCCATAAACCGTCGAAGTTGGCCTTCCAAGAGATGGTAAGCTACGTACTAGTTCCTTTTTAGATGAGCGAGTGAGATCTCTAATATTTACGTGACCTAGACGTTGGTGCCACAGATCCATAGGAGTGATCGTGGCGCTGTTGTAGACAAGTAAGGACGTGGGCTCAGTCCCATAGCAATTATCCTTTGTCCTCACCTCTTGCACTAAAAGTTTACCGTCTTGATTATAGAACTTACAAGCATCCCGATAAAACTTTACGGCAAAGTCAGCGTCGCACAGTTGGCTAATGCTGAGAAGGTTTGCTTTCAAACCTTTGACGTACAAAATATTTTCTAGCTTAGGAAATCCAGGTAACTCGACAGTACCTCGTCCTATAATGCTAGACTTGCTCCCATCTCCAAAGGTGACTCAGCCATCCTGATAATCCTCAAGAGATGTAAAAAATGAGGCATCACCTGTCATGTGTCTAGAGAACCCACTGTTAAAATACCACTGTGAGATATTATGTGCTTTAAGAGAGATAAGAACAACAAAGGCCTTTTTATCTTTCTTAGGTACCCAAGAAGAGGTGACCTTTTGTTTGCCTTTGTTGTTGTTGGTTTTAGCTGGAATGTGAGAAGCATTCACTAACGGCAAAGACATCAGTAAAAATTCTTCCATCAAACTCTGAGACGTGGAAGCTAAGAACTCAACTCGCTCTCTCAGACTGGTAAAATCATCAGTATGCTGAGGTGGAGTAGTAGTACGTCGTGTTCGACCCATGCTATAGCAAAACTCCCTGAGGTGGCCGTTTCTTTTGCAATAAGTCCAAAAGAACACAGTCAAAGGCGGACCTTGGTTTGCTTTTCTTGGTCGAACTCTCCTTCGAGGTTTTTGACGATGGCCATAAGGAGTCGTAGTAAACTCAGGAACTGGTCCAGGTGCAATTTGGGACGTGAAGGCACCATCATAACCTATTCCCTGCCTATCACCAAAACCTAATGTGGGGCCGAGGAGCATCTTTCCCATTTTCCCAGATCTGTTCTCGATTTGTACCTTGACTTCCCGTGCTCTCTCAAGATCATGAGTAAGCTGGGCAACAAGGGCTTCAAGTTTCTTCCGAGTCTCCATGGAGGAATGGAGCTCACTCGTAAGACTAACAACTTGTTTAGTCAGGTCCCCTCTCTCTTTCTCAAAACTACTCTATCTCTCTCTAACAAACTCTCTTTCTCAACATAAGCAAATTCTCTCTCTCTCAGGGTGGTGTAGGTGGAGGACTCTCTATCTCTTGCTTTTCTTAAATCTTCCTCCAAAGCGGTGATCCTAAGAACTAACACTTTGTTACGCTTTTTAGTTTTAAAAGACTCAGTATATAGCTCGGCGTAGGCGCGTTGAAGATCACTCTCGCTTTCACTTGTGTCATCCTCCCCCTCACTCACATCGCTTTCACTGTCGAGGTGTCCCTGTGAAGCATCACCCTCATCGTCGTGAGGAGAACTAGAAGTGCTCACATGACTAGCCATGAATGCGGTGAAGTTACACTCATGCGGTGACTCGATTCCAGAATCCACCGACTCGACCTCACTGTCGTCGCTAAGGGTAGCATTAAGGACAACTTTCCCTTTCTCTCTGTTCAGACGTGTGGCACACTCAAAGGCTCTATGACCCCTACCGTCACACTCAAAGCATCTCTCACTTTCTTTCTTAGGAGGATCTTTAAAATCTTTTCATTTTTCTTTTCAAACTTCTTTTTCTCAAATTTCTTTTTATCTTTAAAATTGCCATTTTCCTTAAATTTGAGAATCCTCTTGAAATTTTTTGCAAAAAGAGCCAAATCATCTAAGTCAAAATCACAATAAGAATCTGACAAATCTGTCTCTCTTTTTCTAGTTGACTCTCCCCTCTTTCCTGCCGACCCCTCACTCTTTCTCTCTTGGGCATTGAGTGCATTTCCCTTATCTTTAGACCTAGCAGTTTTAGGGAACATATCAATTTCATATGTTTGCAAATCTCCTACAAGTTCTTCTAATTTTAGCGTATTTAAATTACCCATAGAATTTAGCACAGTGACTTTAGGGATAAAACGTTTAGGCAGATAACGAAGAATCTTTTTAACAATTCTAGCATTAGGAATACGTTCACCAAGATTAAAGCTAGGATTAACAATGTCAGAAAGCCTAGCATAAAAATCATCAAAACATTCAGTCTCATGCATGTTGATGGTTTCAAATTGAGTTGTCAAATTTTGCAATTTAGACTCTTTCACAGCATTAGTTCCTTCATGGGTGAGTTGTAAAACATCCCATGCCTCTTTTGACGTGGTGCACGTCATTATGCGTTTGAACTCATCAGGTGTGACAGACCCAGAAATAGCACTTAGACCCTTAGAATTGAATGATGACCATTTAAATTCTTCTTCAGTCCAAGAAGTGACAGGTTTTAAATTGATCACATTATCAACAGTGACGGAGGGAGGTGTCCACCCTCTTTCAACCAAAATCCATACACGTTCATCAATGGCTTTTAATGCAGATCTCATGCGGGCTTTCCAATATGCATAGTTTGTCCCGTAAAAAACTGGCATTTTATTTTATAACTTCTCCATAATGAACACACTCGTTTTCAAAAATCAATTTTTCAGAAAATTGATATCTTAGAAAAATTTTGCAGAAAATTACACGGTAAATTTATGTAACTGGCTCTGATACCAATTTGAGAAGAGTGCGCTTGCGTTCAAATAAGGAAGTTATATAATTAAATATAGTTTTTACTATTTAAGTCCTAAACATGCATCCATATGTGATTAAATACGATGATGAAACATGCAAGAACACATATATGAGGAAAAATCCCCCAAAGGGACAAAACCTTTTATTTTCATAATAATTTTGTAAGAAAACGGCTTACACGGATTAAAATGAAAATATATGACACAAAAATACCCTCGGGTGTCGGTTTTGTTGTCGACGACTGAAACTATCCCTTTCCAGTAGGGCAACAGTAAAGAAGAGAGCGACTCCTCACAAATTACTCCAGATGAGTAAATGATCTTCTTGAAGGTTTAAAGATTCACACACATATATGGGAATGGTTTTGTGAATCAAAAAGGTTTAGAAAACCTTAAAAAGTGAATTCTTATTCTGGGCTGTTTTCGCAGAATTTTAAGATTGCAGAAAGACTTGAAAAATGTGTAGAAGTAGATCATATATTTATACAAAAATCGAGGCGGCGGCTCGTTCGAACGAGATAGCCATGTCGCTCGAACGAAGGACAGAAGTCGTTCGAACGATATCGCGCGACATGCCTATCTCGCGCGAACGACTTTCAAAGTCGTTTGAGCGAGCTCGTCGATCGAGGCCATTCGCTTCTACACTTAGAAAAATTCTGCTTTTGATAAAAAATTAATCCAGAGTTCAAAAATAATTTTCAAAAACATTTCCCAAATATTTATGCAAATATTTAAAGCTCCAATAAAACATTTTACTGATAGAGCGTAGTGGAGTAGTGTGAATGAGCTGAGCAGCACGTTGCATGTAGCATGATGCACGTGAAGATATTGGATGCATTGAATTCGGATAAAGGCCGTCGAGGATGATCGTATTGACGTGCCGAATGTAGTGGTATCAGACATATGAACTGTGATCTAGGAGAAAATAAAAAATTCCTAGAATCTACCCCGGATATTTATAAAATTATGTCCTTACAACAAGCTTCAGTTGAATGAGTTCGAGGAGATACTTAATGACGCGTACGAGAATGATAGAATATCTAAAGAACGGATGAAACTTGCACAAGATAAGATTATCCGCCGCAAGGAGTTTCATTCCGGGCAAAAAGTACTTCTCTATAACTCTGGGCTTCACTTATTTTCGGGTAAGTTGCGATCTAAATGGACTGGCCCATTCGTTGTTCAAAAGGTGTTCCCCCATGGCGCTGTAGAATTAGAAGATTCAAAAGGGGGAACCACCCTCAAATTGAACGGACAACACCTTAAACCGTACTACGAGGTGTTTATTGAAGAGGTCAACACTATTTTGTTATCGGACCCCATTTATGAGGATTGAGTAAGTCGTACGAGAAGGTCGGCGCACCCCCGACGCGTATGGGGTGACTCTTGTGTATATTAGGTGTGCATAGGTTAGGTTCGTAGATTCAGCTAGGTAGTTGAGTTTGTCGGTACATGACACCTAGGATAGTTTTGAATGAACACGCATTGGGAGCATACTGAGGATCTCAGAGCACAAATTGAGTGAAATAGGTTGATTTATGTTGATAGAGGAATGAGGGTGCGCAAAAGTTTGAGAGAGAGTGCAGTGAAATAAAGCAGAAGAGAAGCTGGTGAAATCTAATACCGGATCGGTTCGCCCCTGGGTAACCAGACCGATTCGTTTTCGGGGGATTTGAAATAAAAAAAGCCTGGATCGGTCCGGTCCTGGGAACCCGGACCGGTCTAATTCCTACAAATTCTTATAATCCTTAGGTTCACCTCCCCTTTCACCCAATCTCTCCAATTCCCACCAAAATCATCCCTTACACCTCTCACCACCTATTTTTCCCTCCAAGTTCATCTCCCTTTCCTTCCTAAACAATTTCCCTCTAAGTCCAACCCTTCCCACCATTTCCTCACCTATAAATACACACTCCTACCCCCACCTTCTCCACACTACTCCCCAAACCTCTCTTACTCTATTTCTTCCAGTTTCTCATCTTCCCTACACCTCTCACTACCATGGCACTACCTCAGGAGTAAAATTCCACTACCGTCGTTGATTACGGTGATATGCAGCTCCCATACCGCTCCATCGAGGAATGAGATTAGTGCTAGAAATTTTTCGGCCCATCTTGAAAGCTGCACATCGAGCGTCAGGTGCTCTGGACTGAATTGCCATCATTCGTTACCGTCCTCTTCAATGCCCAAGGTTGGTGCCGGTACCTTGTCGAGCCCTTTGACGAAGTGTGGGCGAGCGAGGTTCGCACTTTCTACGGATCCTTAGTCCGGGTGGAGGCCTACACATCCGAGGCACCCGTGTTCCACCCTTACTCACCCCAAACGGAATTTCGGGTGGATCCAAACCCGATATTCTCTTATTTTTAAAGGTCCTCACTACGTGCACCCAATCCCCACCACCACTCACTCCCATTATCGGAGCTCCGACAACCTTTATCAGAGCTCCGATTTGGGGTGGGTAGGGGTGGCATGGGATGCCGCTAACGCGAGCCTTTAAAAATAAGATAATATCGGATAAATGGGGTTTGGATCCATCGGATCTCTGGTTTAGGATGAGTATGGGTGGCGTTGGGTGCCGCTGACGCGAAACTTTAAAAATAAGAGAATATTGAATAAACGGGTGTTTGAGCGACTTAACGGGTTAAACTAAAAATATATGTCTTTTTTCCAATATATATATATATACACACATGGGTTTATAGATTATACTAGCATGCAGGCCACGCGATGCGTGGCCGAATTTAACAGAAAATTGCAATCAAAAAGTTCTTTCCTGAAATTTTGCATAGCCGAAGAAGATGATGAGTCTCAATTCTCATTTAGGCATTATTCCGAAATTCTCGCAAATGATTGAATTATTGGATATAAAACATACTCATGTCCCCAACGACCACCAGATCCGCCACAACTGTAATCAAATGGGTCTTGCGGTTAAACTATTAAATCACATCTAGTCAAAAATCCATAACACCGAATCTGAAATGAAAAAACATAATGATACAATCAAAATCAAAACCTAACTTGAACTCACCAGACATTAGAGGAGCTATTTTTTTTTGCCTTTTCTTCGTCCTCCTTCTGAATATACAGTAGACGGTACTTATATTTTTTTTGTTAAAGCAGTTCTCAACAACCACACGCCGGTTACAGTGTACCAAAAGAACCTTGTCGTGTTGCCTAGGAGTCGAATTGGGGTTGGGGCTCACATTTGTTGGAGACTTCTCCGACAACAGATAATGATCCCGAATCAGACTATAAAATGGAAAAATGGTGATTTTAGTCTTTAACTCTTGCGGGTTATTGATGTTGGATGGAGGAGGATAATGTTCTTCGTCTTGGCCACCACCAGTGAGATTTGTTTTTGGGGTCGGTTTAGAACTACAAATACCCATTTTCTCATCCCCAAACAACAACCTATCTTGAAGTCTGTTTCAGAGTGAGAGCATTGCATTAAGGTTTTGATGATCAAACATAATTAATTTGATCAGTTTTAATAGAAGATGATGAATTTGATTAAGGGGGTTGTTGAGTACAATGGCTACTTTGCTTTCACGGTCTCGAAACATAAAAAAAATGAAAAACACGGGATTGTGACCTTCTCTACCTTTAAGCATCGAACACTAATCAAATAAACATTTTGAAAATTTCATGTTTAAAAACATGTGTGTTAGTGATGAATCCCACCTTAGGGGTTAAATTTTTTGAGAACAATCAATGAAACAATGATAAATGGCTTTTAATGGTAACCCTTCTCTAGTCCCATTAAATCAAAAGCAGTCATTTTTTTTTTTACAAAACAAAACATTCTTACACCGCCTCCATGTGTACTCATTTTTATGTATGCATTTGTACCTCACTCACCCATATCTACGATAAAGTACCTATTAAACATGCTTCCATTCACCTTCTTTCTCTCTTTTAAACCCCACACCCACGCATTCCTTACCTCTCCCTGTGAATCCATGGAAAAACAAAACCATGAATATACCCTCAATTCTTAAATTCACCCTCTCGTCTCTCCCTTATTTCTCTTGACGTGTGCATACATATTAAATAATACCATAAAAATAATGAAAACCAAATAAATTAATGGAGGAGGAATGAATTGTTTTCTTTTTTGGGGGAAAATGTTTGAATTACTAAAGAGGTTCGAATGTCTTATAGATTTGAAGTCAGGGATGAAAGGGGATGCATCTGTTGAAGTTTTGATTTAATACAAAACGCTTCTCAATTAATAATTTGGAACTAATTAGAGATAATATGCCTGCCACGTGTCAGCCTCACACGATTTGGGTCGATAATTTTTATATAGTTATATAGATGATCCAATTATTTAACCAATTTGTTTGTATTATTGCTTAATAATAACAACAAATGTGACAACCCAGTTAATATGTATTATTATATTTAATTCCTATTTTGAGATTTTTTTTAATTAAGTCCCATTGACTATTCAACCATTAATTAATTATATTTTAAAGGTGTACACAATAAATATTATAGTTTGCGTTATTGTTTTTCATTTAAATATTATGTACTCCGTGGATCTTGTTTTATAAATATATGGGTAAAATTTTCTTGAGAACATAGTAAATTTTACCGTTTGTGTAATATTAACACAATGTTACTGTTTGTTAAAATGTCACAGATATAAAACTATTTCATTTTCTGGTACATACAGTAAAGTTTATTGTTTGTGTAATTTTTTTCTTTGAAATTTTATAGGCTTTATGGATCTTATTTGCTAGATCTCGGCGAGTAGATTTCAAAAATAGTAATTTTGCGAAAAATGGATTTGTTAATCAAAAGTTATGATCGTTGAAAATTAAAAATAGAATGAAAAAAAGTCTAACCACTTATGTAACTTCTCCTAAGAAGTTACGAATTGTTGGTTTTAAAAGGGTAAATTTGTGAAAAAAAAGTCCCAACAATTTAGGAATATGACCTATTTAATGGTTGAAAAGTCAATAGGACTTAGTTAAGGAAACTTTGTTCATATGGGACCTATATATAATGAACCTTTTTTTTTTATCTCAATTAAATTGAAATAATTTGAAAGGTTGGGAATAAAATTGAGGCCAATAAAAGGGCGAGGATAAAATTAAGACAGGACTAAAAGTGAGAAATTATTTTAATACTATATTTTAAATATTAATATAGTAGATAAACTAATATATATATATATATATATATATATATATATATATATATGTATGTATGTATAATGGATTAATATATATTTATAAATATACGTTAATATGCAAAAAGAAATAGAATTATTTTCATCATTTCATAAATATTTACTCAAATAATTATTCTCAAATGTGAAGTCACGTGAGCATCTATTTTCACTTGATTTTAATGAAATCTTAAGGATTATAGATATTAGGTACTAAATAACAATATTCAATTTATATTAACAATACTCAATTTAAATTTTGATACCCACTATTTGAACTATGAGAAAATAATTTCAAGCCCTAAGTAATAATGTGTGGGGGCTTATTTATACAAGTCCAATTATGCAACCGACTAGCCCAACGTGCAAAGTGGATTACCTGGCCCAACTCAAGTGTTTATTTTAGATCCGTACGTTTGACATGTGCTTAAATTCATGGAGATAGACTCAAATCGGTTACCAATAGTATCAGGGAGATATTCAGGGAAACCAATGAGCTATCTACAAGCTGATTGAGTTACTTTGATTAAATGTAAACCCTAACCGGGGGCAAAGGGATGTAACTTCGATTACTTGAGAGATACTAAAAGAAAACAGTAACCTCTACGTGGTCGAACCATATATCTTTGGTGTTGTGTATGTGATAACTTATTTCTCATCTCGATATTGCTTTCTATATTTCTTATTGTTATAACTATTGCACTAACAATTGGCGTCCTCAGTGGGACTCGATTATTTTTTCTACGAAAGCAGTTATCGAAAGAAAGACAGTGATGTCTCACCACGACATTAGCCTTCCTCAAGTTGGTGATGTGCATGACGATACAATCCCACTTAGAGTCAGGTCAGAGATTCGTCAACCACCAAATCCCAGGTTTCGTCAAGAAAAATAACCCTTTGAAGAAAGTCAGGGACCACTTAGGGCTACTTAAATCTCCAGGTTGGTCGACGCTTACGAAGTCAGGCTTCAAGAGGAAGAGGAAACAACACGCCTCCAAATGGAATAGAATGCTCACTTACAGAGGCGACTTGAAAGGATGGCGAGAGGCATCCATAGAGATACCAGGAAACGTCGGGATCAGTCTCCTTGTCCTCAGGCGAGCAAGACTCGCAGGCAAGGGAGGAGCTCCCGATGCGACCACTATCGATCTGAGTGTGGTAGGTCAAGCGTGATTGATCAGAGCATGTCGGATCAAAGAGGCACCACAGAAGTGATGATCGTCAAGATAAGGACATCAAAATTTTGGTTAGTAAAGAGATGGACCAGCATCCAACCCATCGAGGGGCTAAGTGCATTAAAGAGCTATCCAGAAGTGCTTTTAACACCTAGATGTAATGCCTTTTCTCAAGGGTGATTGAATAAGAAGAACCCCTAAGAAGTTTGCCATTTTTAGATTCAAAATCTATGATAGAAAGACGGATCCCATAGATCATGTTCAGTACATGCAATGACCCTATGGAACCACAAAGATGTCTTGATGTGTCGAATCTTCTCTTCTAGCCTACATGACGTTGCTCAGAAGTGGTTTGAAAAGCTATCCTATGTGTCGATCAAGAGCTTCAATGCCCTAGTAGAGGCCTTCACCGTTCGCTTTATAACCAACAGTTCCCACCCCCAAAAGGATGGATTCACTGCTCACGATAAAGAAAATAACTGTAAGAGAGTTGTCGTGACTATGCCAAGAGCTATTGGAAGGTCTTCAATGAAGTGGAGGACTGCTCGGAACAAGTTACTGTAGCACCCTTCAAGGTTGTCCTGCCGACCATATCTCTGCTGCACCAGTCCCTAATGAAGAAAAAGGTTAGCACCATGGACAATCTCATGGCACATATCGAAAAATATGCCAAGGTTGAGGATGTGGTTCACTCTACCCTAGGGAACAACGGTCGATCAAACGCAAGCAAAGAAGGAGACAAAAGTGACACTCTAAATAAAGGGAACAAGAACAAGGGGAAATGGCTATAAGAATGGGAGCAAGGCTGATCTTTCAAAGACATTCCAGGCTTTTAACACAGTTTTCAAAGAACCAATTTACAAGATCTTGAGTAAGATCAAGGATTAGTCATTTGTCAAGTCGCCTAAGAAGATAGGTGGTGACCCGACTAAGAGGAATAATGCATTGAGATGCGCATTCCATAAGGAGGGCGTCCTTAAGATAGAGAATTGCAAGGCACTAAAGTTGCACTTGGAAGAGTTAACCCAAGTTGACATTTGAACAAATACATGAAAAAGAAAGCTGACAAGGTGGATGATAATTTTACTTTTTGTGTGTCGTTGTTATTTAAAGCCAAGTCAATCAAAACCTTAAAATACCTACAAAATAATATCAAACTCAAGTGTAGAGCGGTAAGTAAGGAGATCAATTCACAACAAGGGGGTAGGCTAGAGACAAACTCAATTGTAATTCAATTTTTCTTTTCTTTTTGTGATTTTTCTTTTCTATTTTTTTAGCTTTTTCAATATTAAAACATTGGGTGAGGTGAGGTGAAATAACACTAAACTAAATGGAAGATCAAAATACAAACTAAAAAGTGACTAAAATAAAAAATAAAGTGTAACACAAAAATAAGAGATAAAGTGAGTTAAATAATAGTGAGAGCAATCAAGGAATAGAACTACACCACAAATTTTAGCTATTCTAATTAATTAATTTAATTATTTGAATTCTCCCAAATTAATACCAAAATTACAAATCAACTCTCGTTGCAAGTGTAATTTTAATAGTAATCTCTTTGAAAATTAAGTTAAACCCCCCAAACTCTAAAAAATAGTTCTACATTCCTTTTAATTAATCACCCGCTATGATCGATCGATTAGAATTTATGTAAATCTAGAAAATGAAATTTGAGTTGAAATTCAAGTAATAATACCACACTTAAGAAACCCCTATCTCTAGTTCGAATCTAAAATGGATATTATAACTAAAATTTCGATTTTCTCTCAAAAATCATTTACCCTCTCTCGAGGCATAAATTTAAGGGTGAGGGATCAAAATTAATATTCAAAGGGAATTTTCAAGTAATCCAACTAATTAAATTAAAATAGCATCAAATAAGTTTTTTCCCCCACCCCTTGAAAGGGTATCTAGCCTAATATGATTTTAAACATGATGAACAAAAAATCAAGGCTATAAACAAATAAAATAGAAGGGTAAGAGGACAAATCTTCAAACAACTCTCCTTGATTTGTAAAATTGGACTCTAATCCTCCATTGAAATTGAGTAACATCCATTCAAATTGAGCTTTTCACAATATTCAATTACATATAAACACTCAATTGAATCACTCAACAATTAATTTCTCACAATTATCTAAAAAAAAAATTAAAATAAAAACCTACCTAAAAAAAATTAAAAATATAAAGTGTTTCTCTCTCTAACTCTCTAAAACCCTAATTGATCTTCAAATGGCCTTGAGGTTTTCTTTTATATGTACATGGAGCTAAGGGGTTAAATTGGAAAAATAGGCTTGGGTGAACATGTGGTTTGGGTGTGTCATGGATTGTGTGAGGTAATGAGAGTGTAGGGAAATAAAAAATCAAATTTGATTATGGGGGATGAGAGGTGTGAGGGTTATTTTTGGAAAAGGGGAATTAAGTTAGTTGGGGGTAAAATGGGTAAGGGATAAATGAGATTTATTAGGCACATGTGGGTTTTTGTTTGACTTTAATTTGGCTTGGGTTTTGGTTTTAAGGAAGTGGGAAAAATCGTGGGTTTAAAATGGGTTCATAGCTTGAAGGTTGGACAAAATGGGAAATGGGAGGTGGGTCGGATTCGTTGGGATCAAAGAGGATCACGAGTTTCGGGTCTGGATAGCTGAAACCGGGCTTACAGGTCAGAGGAGGTCAACTGGAGGTTGAGATGGTTCCGACGAAGCTTGTGGCTGTGTTGGGTTCCCATGGGCTGCTCGGTTGGGTTGGGCTGGGTGGTGGCTTGGGGTAGTTTGGACGGGGCAGGTGGGTTCCAGTAAGGGGATGGGTGGAGATCGAGTTGGCAGGGTCGTGGCTTGGGGCAGTTTGAGCCCGGGTCAAACATGGGGGTTTGGGAAAACAGGTTCGGTTGGGATCGCAGGTTGGCTCCGACAGGGGGTGGTTGAGCAGGTATGTCGCGGGTTGCTGGGCGGTTCACCGTCCGGAGTTTGGGTCATGGCAGTGGGAAGAGTGTTGCTCCGGGTATCCGGATTGAGGTGGGCTGAACTAGAGTCGGGGTTGTTGAGGTTGGGTCGGGTCGAACTAGAGTTGGGGTTGTTGTTGGCAGTGAGATGATGAAGGTGGATGGTGGTTGATGGGATTTAAATGTGGTGGTGTAAGGTTTGGTTATGGTAGTTTTTTTGGTGAGGAGAGAGGAGAGGGGTGTGTTGGAGGTTGAAAATGGTTGGGAGTAGTTTGTGTGTGGTGAGGGTGTGTGAGGGTGAGGGGTTGTTTTGTGTGTATGGTAGGGAGGTGTTAGTGGGTTTAGGATAAGTGTGTGTGTGTGTTTAATTTGAACCCCTTAAAATAATACTAACTAACTAAAAAAATAAAATTAATAAAACTAAAGGTCAAAAAATAAAATCTTACTCTAAAAATAAAATAAAGACTCAAACTAAAAATGAAATTAAAAGGAAATAAAAATAAAAATAAAAATAAAAATCTATTAAACTAAAAACTAAAATCCTAAAAAAAATGTAAAATCTAATAAAACTAAATAAATAAATGAAATCCTAAAAAAATCTAATCCTAATAAAAACGAAATTAAAATAAAATAAAAATACACTAATAAAAATAAAATAGAAAAATAGAAAATAAAACCTAAGAATTCTAAATAAATCTAAAATAAAACCTAAAAATAAAATAACTCTAACAGAAAATCTAAAAAATATAAAAAGGCACAAACTAAACACACATGGGGTGCGGGGTAGGTTTAGGCTCGGGTAAGGTTACGGGGGAGGGAATTAGCTCCATTTGATTGCAAATTATCTCGAAATAACGCTTTTGACACCGCAACTACAATCAAGCCTACACATTGAACATTTACGCACATAAGACCATCATTGTCGAGAATTAGCAACTAAAATACATATATTCGGGGTATAAAATGTACACTTTTGGGTGCTTATCACTCGCAGCCAATGGCGACCAGAAACCGGACAATATCCTTGATGACGACATAGGAAAGGAGTTCGCGGTGATTCATGGAATCTGACCTGAATTAAATCCAAGGGAATGTTGTTTGGATGGAACTGAAGAAGGTCACAACTGTCATGGAAGCATTTCAGATTGACCCTATAAAAAGCCAAGATGACAGGAGCCGACGATCAAAAGATGTCCACTAAACTAAAACATCGTTTCATATCTGATTGGAGTAAGGACTCCACACCATTATACGCTCATGATTACTTTCAGAATCATGAACTGGGGCGTCGATAAATTGTCGATAGACCAGGGAAACTCATAAAAGGTGATGTGCCTAAAGTTGTTCCACGAGTTTAAGCGCAACCTAGCTGACCTCAAGGAGTCCACAGTACCATTATCTAGCTTCGCGGGGAAAATCACGGTGCCATTGGGAAAGATACTCTTATCGGTCAGGGCAAGTAATATCTCAAAGTTGATTGAATTCTTAGTGGTGGACATAGAGTTTTCATATCACACCACCCTAGGTAGAAGTTGGTTGCACATCATAAAAGTTATAATATCTACATACCACTAGAAGCTCAAGTGTGTCACCGAATGGGACGTGGTCAAGATTCGTGACGACCTAGCCACTACAAGGAAATGTTTTATCGTCGTCATTTACCCTCGAGAGGAGAAGAAAAAGGAACCAAATGACACTTCAGAGGAAGATCGAGATGGGGATACGCTCTTTAAATAGCAACTACGGTACGATCGACTAGGGGTGGAAGAGATCAGGATCCATCCCACTGATAGGGTTGTTAAAAGCCTGAAGGAAGTTGGTGTTGATGATAACTTGTAGGATAAAGATTTTTTGATCAAACCTGCGCTTATCGATTGCGAAAAGAAAGAGTTAATTGCCTTACTAAGATGCAATATGGATGTTTTTGCCTTGGTGCTGTACGATCTGCCTAGGATTGACCCCGACGTGGCCTACCACCATCTTCATGTTCATCCAACCTTCAAGTCGATCACTTAGAAGGCACCCCAAATAGTCCCCAAAAAGGCTAAAGTGGTAGAGAATGAAGTTGGGAAACTTCTGGATGCATGCTCCATTAGGAAAGCTCAGTTCATTAAATTATTATCCGATCAGTGGTGGTATAAAATAGTAACGACAACTCCAGAGTCTGTATTGATTTCATAGACCTCAACAAAGCCTACCCCAAAGATAATTTCCCACTGTCCAAGATTAATCAGCTAGTTGACGCTACAGAAATTCATGAAAGAATGAATTTTCTGGATGCCTACTCGGGGTAACATCAGATCTCGTTATTCGGCCCCGATCAAGACAAAACATCATTAATAACTCCAACAGGACTATATTGCTATAAGGTCATGTTGTTCAACCTAAAGAATAAAATGGCAACTTATCAGAGGCTGGTCACAAAGTAGTTCAAGAAGCAGATGATAGACACCATGATAGTCTACATCGATGACATGCTAGTCAAGAGTAAGAACAAATATGACCACCTCGAGAATTTGGCTAGGACTTTCGAAATCATTAGGAAGTATCGAATAAAACTTAACACAAGCAAGTGCTAATTCGATCTCCAGTTTAGAAAATTTATGGGTTATCTAGTCAGTAAAAAATGGATTGAGGCCAATCCAGTTCATATTGATGCGATTAATAAGGTTCAGCCCCCAAGGACGTTGTGGGATATTCAAAAGCTTACTGGAATGTTTGCAGCACTCAGTCACTTTATCTTCAAGTCCTCATAATATCATCAACTATGCTTTCTGCTACTAAAGAAGGATAAGGGTCTTACATGTAATGATGACTGCTTAAGAGCTTTTGAGGAGATCAAGTTCTACCTCAATAAACCACCCCTGTTGGAGATCCCCGACAACGAAGATCCCCTGTACCTCTACCTCGCAGTATCAGACCACTTGGTTAGCTCAGTTTTGCTATGTGAAAATGAGGGTAGACAGTACCCTGTCTATTATGCCATCAAGACGCTCTTGAGTGCAAAACACCACTACTTGCCTTTGGAGAAGCTAGCCTATGAACTGGTAGTTGCCTTTAGGAAGCTGAAACACTACTTCGAAGCCCACTCAATAACTATGATCATTTCATTCCTTTTTAAAAGTTATCCTTCAAAAATCTATCCTCTTTGGATGACTGTTAAAGTGGTTGATCGAGTTCAAAAGGTTTAATTTTCACTTTCAGCTAAGGACAATAATTAAGGGAGAAGTCTTGATCGATTTCATCGTTGAATTCACATGGGATAAGCCAACTAACTGGTAGGTGATGAAGTAATCAAGAAATAAGGAAGCACAATCCACGGACTAAACTATTTACATTAATGGAGCCTCCAATTCCAAGGGGGTAAGAGTAGGGACCGTCTTCATCACACCAGAAGATGTTATCATCAAGCAAGGAATCAGATTGGGATTTGAGGCCTCCAACAATGAAGTTGAATACGAGGCACTGATAGTCAATTTTTGTAAAGCCTAACTACTGAGGGCAAAGCACATTAATGTGTTTGGTGATTCCAAACTGGTCTCCAAATAAGTGAGCGGAGACTTTAATGCAAAAGATGACAGGATAACAACCTACTTTACCATGGTGCGGGAACTTATGGCAGGGTTTAAGAAAGTTCACATTAAGTAGTTCCCCCTAGGGAAAAATAATTATGTTGATGCCTTAGCAGACCTAAGCTTAGTAGTGACTCTGATCTCAGAAGAATTATCTAAGTAGAGTTCCTCGCTCAGTCTATCATTAAACAGATAGTGGTCACCGAGCATATCCTCCTTATAGAAAGAGCCCTTAGTTGGATGGATCCCATCAATGCCTACTTGCAGAATAACACACTATCAGACGATAAGAAATTGGCTCACCAAATAAGGGTAAAGGCAACCCATTTCCACCTTGGTTCAGGGGGAAGCTCTACAAAAGATCCCTTACTAGCCCTTACCTCTAATGCGTCCACTCACAAGACACCGAGCAGGTTTTTAGCGAGATGCATGATGATATTTGTGGAAGTCGTTCAGGAGGAAGATCACTACATTTTGATCAATCAAATAAGGCTACTGGTGGCCATCCATACAAAAAGATGCAAGTATCTATGTTTGGAGATGTGAAAATGCCAGAACTTCTCCTCTATGGTTTATAAACCAGCCAGCGATCTAAAATCCTTGACCAGCCCTTGGCCATTCACACGATGAGGATTAGATATTATGGGACCACTACCTATTGCATCAGGAATCATAGTATCTATTGGTCGACATAGATTACTTTAACAAATAGGTAAAGGCAGAACCACTAGCGAACATCCGTGACGCTGATATGATAAGGTTTATCCGAAAGAATGCCATAACATGCTTTGGGGTACCAAGACCTATCGTCACTGATAACGACACACAGTTTGGAAGTAGTTTCTTCTAAAACTTCTGTGATGAGCACGACATTAAGCATCACTTCAGCTCAGTAGTGTACCCCTAGATCAACGGTCAAATAAAAGCCTCCAATAAAATGATGCTTGACGGTCTGAAAAAGAGGCTGTAGAGAGCAAAGGGTACCTGGGTGGACGAGCTCCCTCTTATCCTTTGTGTCTATCGAACCATGCATAAAAGACCTACCAAGGAAACACCCTTCACACTCATATACAAAATGAAATCCATCACCTCACTTGAAACAGATCTCCCTATTATGAGAACCAACTTGGTCGATCAAGGGCTAAACGACGATGCCTTGTGCATTGAACTTGACTTAGTGGATGGACAAAGAGAGCAAGCCATGATCAAGCTAGCTTCATATCAGTAGCAACTGGTGAGGTAGTTCAATAAGAGAGTCAATCCGAGGAAATTACAGTTAGGGGATTACGTGCTAAGGAAAGTCCTCGTCAATGTAGTAAGATCTTTAGATGGCAAACTATGACCAAACTGGGAAAGACTCTCAAGGTAATCAGGGACGACCTTCAAGGAGCTTATTATTTAGAAACACTGGAGGGCAGAGAGATACCAAGAGCATAGAATGCGACCAACCTCAAGAATTTCTATTTTTAATATTCTTAGTCTTTTTTAACACATCTAGTTTATAAAATTTCATTTCAGACTTATGCTGCTCTTAAGTTATTACTTAATAAATAAAGGTCCATTGTCTCTCGCATCTTTATTTTGCAAATTTGTTGTCTGAATTTTATATATGTATCTCAATATTATGCACTATTTCCAAGCGATAGCTCCATTATCTGGACGCTAAGTAGAATCACACTTAATTGCACTAGGATGCTCAGTCTACTTCAACCAAAGAACTTCCCCGTGCATAATATAACTCCTTTAGATTACAATAGGTTGTTCAACTTATTTCAATCAAGTAATCTCCTCACGCCGAGCAGGGTTCATACTAATTACAATAAGCTATTAAGTTTATTTCAATCACTAAAATCCTCAGGTCTTTATTATATCAAAGACAAAGGGACTCACGAGTTGCCCCGACAACAATAAAAGCCCTACAGGGGATCCTTAGGCAAAAACTAACTGAGGTTGGTCGCCAACTATGTTGATCATTGAAATATTGATCGGTTAGATGGCTTATGAACCATGTACATTCTTGTCATTATCTCTCCTAGGCATAAGGGAGTGTGACGACACAACTTACAAGGTAAGGCACATGGAATGATATTGCTAAGGCATATTGGACTGGAAAAATAATTAACATTATTTATTAACTCATTTAGTTGGCAAAATCCTAAACTGATTAACATTAGTTATTAACTCATTTAGTTGATGAAAGCCCAAAATTATTAACATTGGTAATTAACTCATTTAGTCGGTTAAAGGTCCAAAATGATTGATAATATTTTTAAGATAGCAAAAGTCCTAAATGATTGGTAGGTATCAACTCTTCATGGTCGACAAACGCCTAAAATGTAGAAGTAATTATTAATTATATGTAAACGGCAATTGCCTCAAATGTACTACAGTTAATAAACAAACCATATTCATTTTAGCAAAATACTGAACATTATAAAGATACAGAATATTCAAATAAATAAACAGGGACTCATACTAACTATGAATGACGAGATAGATATTCTATTACATGTGATCCCCGACCTTTATCTGGATTGGGGGGGGGGGAAACACCTCCTCGTTGTCTTTAGGGTAGTGGTTCATCATCTAGGAAGGCATGGCATCAATAGGAATCCACTTTGTGTCCTTACTAAATAGGGGTTGACGGTAAGCTGGGCAGTCTACTCGGTACTTGTCCCACAACTCTGAATACTTGGGGGACTTGAGCTCCCTAAGGGCATTCAGTCACCAATACTTGTATGCCACGTCTTCGGCTTCCTTCAGCCTCACATGTGCATTGGTCCAACCCTCATCATAGCCTACTACCCACGTTTCCCCAAAACCCATCCTAAAGAGATGCCTCAACCACTTGACATCGTTTTGAAGGCTAGCTATAATGGTATACTTTCACTGAACGTCTTCCTTCAGCTTGCAACCTCCTTCTTCAGGGCATCATTTTCGACTTGAATCATCTCGACCTTCTGGCCCACATTATTTCTTGCTACAAGTTGGGTCCTCAGATAATTTATTTCCTCCTGTATGGAGGAGCTGATCTCCTTCATGACTTTAAGGTCGTACTTTAATTTAGACACCAACTCAGACTGGTCCTTATATGCTATAGTCATTGTCTTCAGTTATTTATAAACCTTTAAAAAGGCTCGACGAGTCTACCCACTCACACCTGGTCCTATAACCCTCCCAAGATTTGAGGGAGAAACGGTATAGTCTTCCACAATGATAAGCTACGAATAGTAGAAGAAATTACAAGTACAAGGAACATCTGCATATCAAAAAGAGGAAGATCAGCAAAAAGGAAAGTCTTTTTCATTAATAATCTAAATGTCAAGCAATAGACATTATAATCAGAGAAAGGGAAAATAGAATTACAATATAAGAATAAGGTAAAGAAAAAGGTCTTAGAATTACATGACTTCACGTGCTTAGAGGTATTTAGCCTTTTCCCCTTCTCGATAGCTCTCCTGGTTTGGTCGGCAGTCGCCTTGACCTCATTCCGCTCCTTTTCAACCTGGTCGATCGAATGATCAGCAAGAAGCTCCTCAGTAGTAAGGGTAAAAGGCTTTGGGGAATGAAGGTTGTACAGGTAGGACTCTAGCGGGACTCCTAATGATCCCAAGGTTTAGTCTCATCTGTTTTTAAATACATCTTCTTTACGCAGGCAATCTAGAGTTCAACATCATCATAGGCCGCATTCCATCCATCTGCATAGTTTTTATCCTTTATGCTTGGGATCTCTCTCTCTAGCCTCTAGACCTTCCCGTCCAGATCCAGCCATGACGAGAACTCACGATCGACCGTGAATATAACCTCATTCACCAAGCTAGGGGTAAGGGACAAAGTGTTGGCCATACTGGCCCCCTCGACAATAACAGAGAGGGAAAGCGAGGATTTAGCTGGGGCGTTTAGAGGTAGCTTCTTCTTTCTCTCCTCATCCTTTCTTCTCTTCTCTTCTCTTCCTCCTTATTCGTCTTCTCTGCTTCTTTCTCTTTCACTTTAGTTCCCAAGCTGGAACCACTGACCCTAGGGGAATCCCTATTGGCTTTTTTTAGAAGCTTTACCCTATTAGATAGCAGTGTCTGATCTTCATCATCAGTGATCATCATTATCCTCTTCTTCTTCTTCTTCTTCTTCTTCTTCTTCTTCTTCTTCTTCTTCTTCTTCTTCTTCTTCTTCTTCTTCTTCTTCTTCTTCTTCTTCTTCTTCTTTTATCTGAATTAACCCAAATGGACCAGATGATTCCTCTTTTGAAAGCTATAAGTCAAGGATTATATTGATCGACCGAGCAATGAAACTGGAAGTGGTATTTATGTATTCCGGTAAGTAAGCTACTACGTGAGAGTGATCCTGATCAGGTAATCTATCTCTAACTTTTCAAAACTTGGGGAGATCAATAAGTCTTACCCCTCGAAGACCAGGCTCGTGGTTCTTATCGTGAGCTGTAAAATAGTGGAAGAAACATAGATCAGAAGATAAGAAAGGAAAATAATAGATAAAGAATTCAACAATCAGACAAAAGAAAAATATGTAGCAACTGATATAAGATAGACCCAACACAGTTCAATCGAACCCACCCAATGCACGCCAGATTGGTCAGTTCATTGGCCGACCCATGTAGGCTACCCTTAACAGTCTTAAAATCTCGACCTCGTAGACTCATCATTAATACTTTAAGGTCATTTATAAGTCCAACCTCCAAAAGTCTTATCTCGACCTTATAACATCACAAGAGGTCAAAACCTCTATTCTTTGTCTATTCACCCACCTCAGCCTTGTGGTTGATAGTTTAGGAAGACTCTAACCTCGGCTGGTCCAAGATCACTAACGATGACATCAACATCGCAGATGACACACGCGATGAGCACACCGTCATCTCACATAGACCATACCATTATAACAAGATCTCTCACTCACGTGAGAGAATATTCATATCATCATGACATACATGTGCTAGAGACAGGTGGCTAATCCTGATTGGCTACCTCATCTTTTGCATGCTTATTATATGCTTAGGGGTACATTTTGCACCCCTAAGCCTATATATACCTTCATCTTCTTCATTTGAGGGGATCAAGATGTAAAACCCCCAGTTAAAACTCTATAGAATTGTAATCTAGAGAGTAAAATCTTAAGTGAATGTATAAATGGCCTTCAGTGCCTTATAGAAATACAAAAACACCACCACTTTGTATAGTGGAGTAGCCTAAGGCTGAATAACTTTATATCTTGTGTCATCTGTCTCTTTCTCATCTCATTTTCTTACATTTTCTTTCCTTCGACTATACCACCATTGTTGAATTAGCTAGATCTTAAACTGTACACATAAATTTAAGTGATGATGTCATACCATCATCATTATGGCATTGGCTATAAGAAGAGATTAATCACCTTCCTCTTATTTTCTAGCTTAGACACTCACTTCTGCCTATGGTGGTGGTCTAGCTCCACCATTGTTAGACCTGTACCACCATTGAAAGAGCTGGGTGTGCTCTTTAATCTTCCTTCCTTCTTATAGTTCATCTAGCTTTGTTATTTCTCCTCACGAAAGTTATGTCATCAAATTTATCTCTTGGTGTTGGCCCAAGTTCCAGCCAACCACCACCTCAGTTAGAAATGGATGATGTGGCGGTGGCACTGCGATCTCTAGTGGCCTGCTAATAGAAAATGCAAGAGCAGTTAATGGTGTTTAGCCAAAGTGTATTAGGAAGAGAACCAGTTGACCCAACCCTAATTATCACTCCGATCTCTAGGGAGACAGTAGATCCAGTGATAGGGGACTACCCCCAACCCCATAAAGGGAGGCTTAGTTCCACCAATGGCGAATAGACGTAGTTGATCCTAGGCGTCTTCACATGGGAAAATAAGTGCAGGATTTCCTAGATGACCAGGACTGCGATGAGGAAGATTATTGGGAGACCATGAGGTTTCAGGCGATGCAATTCGCCTGACTCCAACCTATAAGGGAAATAGTGTTAGTCCGACACGAGAAGGCCGAATAAGAACTTTAGCCTTTGATAGGCTCAACAAAAAGTCAACATTCGATCGTCGCGGTCGAGTAGGAGACTTGTGTGACCGGCTCTCCCATTCTCATAGTAATGTAGCCTCTAGAGGGGAATAATAGACGTAATGATGGTTGGCCACAATAAGTTCGAGATTCATAGCAAAGAACAGTAAATATCCGATAGAGAACTGCTGGACGAGAACATGTAACAGGCCCAGTAGATCGAGAAGGGGGTGCAGACAATGTTGTGGTAAAGGAGAACCCCTGGAACAAATCCATTTAGAGGTTGCAAGATAATATATTTACGTTGTTAAAGAGCCGAGACCCAAGCCATTGAGGTTACACAGAAAGGTCTCATTTCATCGCCAAGATAGCAAGCTTTCCTAATCTAGACAAATTTAAACCTCCTACCATGACCCCAAAGTATGATGGAAGTGCAAATCCAGTGCATCACATAGAAATGTATCAGTTAGCAACCAACATATAATTTATCCCAAATAAGATGAGGTACGGGATTTCTCTAGCACTCCCATAGGTGCAGCTTATACATAGTACACGTCCTTACCCAAGAATTTAATTAAAAACTTCAAGCAATTGGACGAGAAGTTTATTCACAATTTTTGCTTCGGTATGAAGCCACTGAAGAAGGTAACCCACCTCCTCAATGAGAAGGAAGGAAAGAATAAAACTCCAAGGGACTACATCTCTCGGTTTAACAAAGTGAAATTAGAGGTAGAGGACTATGAAGAGAGCATAGCCATGGCGGCTTTCATTAGTGGCCTATAACCAGAGAAACTCCTGTGGAAACTCTCTGAGGATCCTCCAAAAATCATGACAAAACTTTTGGCTTCAGTCGAGAGAGTCATAAATATAGAGGAGCCATAGCGGTCTAGAGAGGAGACACGAAGAAGGCTAGGGGTGGTAAGCTGAAAGATGAGGAAGGAAAGAAGAGATCGTTTGAGGATAAGTTTGCTAAATATACCCCCTAATAGTAAGGCCAAATATGATCCTCAATGATATTAAGGACGACATTATTCTGGACGGAGAAACTCAAGTCCCCTCCTCATAAGAGAAACAAAATCAAGTGGTGTGAGTTCCATCAAGACCACGAGCACACAACTGATAAATATTTTTCTCTAAAAGATGAGATAGAGAAGATCTTGAAGTAGGAAAATATTCAAAAATATGTAGATCGAAGTGGTGCGAAAAATGACTCCAGAAAGAAGCACGGTGGGGGAAAGGAAGAAAAGCTTAAACAATTGGCCCCGATCGATGAAAAAGATGATGAATTAGACAGTGAAGAGGATGACCTAGATCTCCCACCTAAGATCCCAAAAGCCAAAGGTTGGATGCACGTGATATCATTTGTTGTAAAGGTAATATGCGGAGGTTTAGTGGAGGGAGGCATGGAGCCGACCAACTGTAAAGCCCATATAGTAGAGGCAAAGACGACGCCCAATAGGTTAGATGTTAACTCGATTGGGATAGAGCCGAGGCCAGGAAAGATTAAGAAAATAAACATGGACACCCTAGTGGTGGGGTTTTCATGATTGGAATTTAAGGGAATTTTGGCCCCTCATGACGACCCTTTGGCCATCATCACCAGGGTCCATTGGTATGATGTGTCTCGCATACTTGTTAATGGAGTCAACTCGACCAACGTGATGTTTTGGGATTGATTTAAGGGTTTTAAGCTCAACAAGAAGATACTAGTCTCGTACCATCAACCGATGATCAACTTTAGTGTTGAGAAGGTCCATCGTCTAGGGATATATGAAATGGATGTGTGCATGGGCACCTGGACGAGGTGTGTCACCAAGAAAGTAAGCTTATTTGTTATGGATAAGAATATCTTTTCGGCCTACAACATTATTCTTATAAGAGTGGAACTCATGGAGTTTGAGGCAGTCCCATCCACAGTCCACCAAATGATAAAATTCCTGACTATTTATGAGGCAGGGGAACTTCAAGGGGATCAAGTGGAAGCTCAGGAGTGTTACTTTAGTTTAACTGAGCAGAAAAAGGCTTACTACTTCCTACAATATGGATACTCTTGACCCAAGGGAAGAGAAGAAACTAAAAAAAAGGCAAACTTACAGACGAGGTAGAATCCATCGTCCTCAATAAGGACGAGCCCAAAAAAACCTTCCAAATCGAAAGACTAAAAAAGGATGTAAAAGAAGAGTTAATGAAACTATTGAGGCGAAGGCAAAGCATATTTACATGGAGTCATGAGGACATGCTAAGAATAGACCTAAAGGTTATCTGCCACGGGCTGAATTTTGATGAGAAAGTGAAACCTGTGAAGTAGAGGAGAAGAACCTATGCAAGAGAGAATAACGAAGTCATTTAAGAAGAGGTTAAAAAGTTATAAACAACCAAGTTCATCAGGGAGTTAGTGGTTGTACAATGTCTAATCGTCCTAAAGACCAACGAAAAATGGAGAATGTGTGTGGACTTCACTGATCTAAATAAAGCTTGTCCTAAAGACAACTTTCATTTTCCTCATATAGATCAGATGATCGATTCCACAACCAAGCATGAGCTGATGAGTTTTACGGACGCTTACTCAGGGTATAACCAGATCTTTATGCATAAGGTATATGTTGAGGAGACTTACTTTATCACAAATAAAGGAACCTACCGCTATAAGGTTATGCCATTCGTCCTTAAAAATGCAGGGAAACCTATCAGAGGTTGGTCAATAAGATGTTTGAAGACCAACTTGGGAAAACCATGGAGGTTTACTTCGATGACATGTTGATTAAGAACCTCAAAGCTGAAACTCATGTGGTAAACCTTGAACGAACATTTAATACGATGAATAGGTTTAGGATAAAACTGAACTCGACCAAATGTGTTTTCGATGTTAGCGTAGGTGAAGAGGTGATGACATTAGTAGTTGTGCCAGAAAAAGCTTTAGCAAATTCAATAGTGGCTGAGGTTGACAAGACCGATGCTACAGAGAAAGATTTTTTTATTCCAAAATGGGATGTTAGATGAAGGGCATCTTTTTGAAGAGGGTCCTACGTGGAGCCTATTTATGGATGGCTCATCTTGTGAAAGTGATAGGGTGTCGAGTTAATACTCTCAGCTCCAGATGTCACCGATATTGAAAATTATTTTAGATTTAGCTTTAAGGCATTTAACAATGAATTAGAGTATGAGGCCCTGTTGGCAGGCCTCTCCCTATCCAGAGTATTGAGCGTTGGCTAAATAATAGTCCACATCGACTCATATCTGGTGGTGAACCAGACCTTAGGGGATTATGAGGATAAAGATCAGAAGATGACCAAATAATTAGCACGGGTCAAGAAAGTTAAGAAAAACTTCAAAGAGGTGAAGATCATTAGGATTCCTCGACTTAAAAATAGCTGAGCCAATGCTTTAGAAATGTTAGCATTAATAACAAGAACAAAGATCAGACGCACAGTGCGGATGGAAATCCTACATGAGCCGACCATAAAAGAGGACGGTAGTGGGGTTGAATTTTGCTTGAACTTAAATTTGGGAGATTAGTGGATGGATCCAATAGTCAAATATATCCATGATGGCGAGGTCCTAGACTCTAAGTCTTGGAGAAGGAAGCTCAGATACAAAGCAACCAAATTCATCGTCATTAGAGACGTACTATACAAAAGAGGATTCTTATTGCCCCTGCTCTGATGTGTTCACCCTTCAGAGATCGGTTATGTTCTACAGGACATGCAGAAGGGGTCATGTGCAATCCATGTATGTGGACGATCCCTAGCCAAAAGGATTGTCACCCAGGGTTATTAGTGGCCAACACTAACAAAAAATGCAACTGAGTATGTAAGGAAATGTGACAAGTGCTAGAGATTTGCAAGCATCCCTCATCAGCCTCACCAACCACTCTCGTCCATTACTAAACCGTGGCCATTTGCAGTCTAGGGAATTAATTTAGTAGGCCCTCTCCCAAAGGCGTCTTGTAATTATCAGTATTTGATCGGGGCTATTGATTACTTCTCAAATTGGGTAGAGGCCAAAGATATGATTTCCATCGCTGAGGTAAAAATGTTCAAATTTATTTGGAGGAATATTATTTGCAAATATGGCCTACCCCATACCCTAATATCACATAATGGCAACCAGTTCAAGAATAAGTCATTGGGGGCATACTGTGACAGAGTGGGCATAAAGTCGTTCTATTCGGCACCAGGCCAACGGCCAAATGAAAGTTATAAATAGGATGATACTCTATGGCATCAAGAAGAAACTAGAGGATGCAAAAAGTTTGTGGACAAAAGAGTTACATGGGGTCCTGTGGGATTATAGGATGACTGAGAGGACGCCGACATGTAAAACATCGTTTATGATAGCCTATAGGTCTGAGGCAGTCATCCCTACTGAATTTAGACTCCCCAGGCATAGAGTCCAAACCTATGATCTCAGATCTAATAAGGATGGGAGAAGGCTCGACTTAAATTTAATTGAGGGGAGATGAGAGGATGCTGCAGTTTGATAATCCGTTTATCAGTAGAGAGCTTCCGGTTTTATAATAAGAGAGTGGAGGCTAGGCCAATAGCTGTGGGTGACCTAGTATTGAAGAAGGTTTGACGGAAGTCGAATAAGCTATATCCTAACTGGCATGGGCCGTATAAAGTTATAGAGTAAGTCATCCCCAATACTTATCGGTTGGAAAACTTAGAGAGTGAGCCCTTTTCTAACCCTTAGAATGCTGACCATCTGAAGAGATACTATAAGTGAAATATTATTTTTCTTATCAGTTTGTAAGATGGTTCTTTGTTTGTGTGACAATAATTCTTTGTACGAAAGTCCATTCAAGTATTAATGAAAAGATACAAGTGTTGTCTCATATCTTATTGTTATTGTCAATTTCTGCATTATTTGAACTAGCTCTATTATTGAATTGGTTAAACTACATCTCAGTGATACGAGAGTGTATGAGGAGTGTCGTCTCCTCACACACTCTCAATAATATCGAGAAGGGGAAACTGTGTAACAACGTCGCTTATGTGTTGGGAAACACTTGGACATTATTATATGGTGAATTAAAAGTCAAAACCCTCTCGTTGAGATGAGACTGTATGCAGAGACAAGTCTCATCCTTACACTCCCAATAACGACGAGAGGGGACTCACAAGATAACATCATTAATTTGGTAATAGTAAATTAAAAATCATTTCATTATGGTTGCTTAAACATCACTTTACGGTGGTTTAAAAGTAAAAACTCTTGGCAATAAGAGAGTATATGAAGAGACAAGTCTTGTCCATACACCTTCAATAACGATGAGAGAAGACTCTGAGGTTAACATCATTCATTTGGTGAATCGGTCTTGAAAATCATTTCATTGTGGTTGCTTAGACATCACTTTGTGGTAGGTTAAAAGCCAAAATTCTCGGCTATACGAGAGTGTATTAAGATACAAGTCTCGTCAATACACTCTCAATAACGATAAGAGGAGACATAAGTACGAGACATTACTTAGTCATGAAGTGAAGTTAAATATTGTCTTGTGATTGGTCAAGCATCAGATTAAAGACGACAATCATAAGGTACAGACGTTACACTTTGTCAAAATGAAAAAATCAAAAACTTATGATTAAAACATTGAATTGCGTTAAATATATAGCATCAATAGTTAAAAATGCAGACAAGTGGAAATGTTCGGAGAGACGAGAGTAAAATTCATAAAAAGTTACAAGTGGAAGGGTCATATGAGGCCACATGCATCCGCCCAACAAAATAGGCGAGTTACAAATAAACAAGGTATCGGGCCATAGTGACCATCCTAAACTGTATTCTCTGTCTCAGTCTAGACGTTGTTAGCCATAATTATCTGAACCCCACCATCCACGACATCAACTATCATCTCTATTTGGGCCTCATCCTCTGCACGACCAGTGTCCGCCGTTTCAATCATTATGTGGGTCATCGTCTCTATAGCGACCTTAGCTTCAACGTTGGCTAAGGCAGTGGCAACTAGAGGATTTGTGAGGTCGAAAGATTTGAACTCCTTTTATAACGACTCTTAGACCTCAGGACATTTGAGTAAGTCCCAACGATAATCCATCCTTTCCCCCATTCCAGATATTAGCAACCATAGAAATTAAACTCGCCTGAAGACTTTACGTTGTCAACTACATCCTTTACAACATCTTCTTTGTCCTTCTTGACAGTAACAAAAATATTGGCCTCATACTTTATTTACTTGTCCTTCAGAACCTCATCATGTTCTTTATTTAAAACCTTAAGAGCATCTGAGTTTTGCTTCTCCAAGGTCTGATGGACTTTTGATAGTCATCATCCTTATTTTGTAGCTCCTTTTTCAAGTCTTTCTCATCCTGAAGGGCTTTCTCGACCTGTTGAATCCGGGGAAGCTTTTTATGAACCCATTCACTGACCTTCATAAAGGTTAACGGAGACTACAAAGAAGAGAATGATGAAAAATAAATTAGTACGAGATGGGACGACACTTGATATAGATAAATCAATCAATAAATGAGATATGAGAAGGCTACCTGGGTTGCCTTGTGGAGGCCAAAATCACATAGACGATGTAACGCCCCAACCCAGATTTGAGGGTTGATAAAGGATCAACCCGATCCGGTTCGTACGTTAATTATGATGTGTAGTGAAACAACCTCTTTAATGTTTCAAATCCAGTTTCATTATTATTTAATGTTACTCTTGTTAGCATGTGATCCTAATTTTGATCAACTACACGATAGGACCCAAGGGAAGTGCCCCCAAGGCTAAGTAAACAGAGGTATTAATCGTAAATGCAAATAATTACTTACCTATATAACGCTCTCAAAATTCGGAACATTATACAACCTGTCGTAACAAAAGGAGTAATGTGAGCCAAATGCTGAGTGATAATTTATACAAATGTAATATATAAATAAATGACAGAAAGAACACTCACACGCTACGACTACATGCATGTGAAAATACGTACATATATGCATATATACCTTTGGAAATACATATCCCATTGTATTAAACAGTTTTATTGCAAAAACGTTATTTGATACCGTTTCATCTCCTTGTCTTTATAAAATAATCATGTGTATTTTGTGCTTAAAACTAGCATATCCTTCCCATTAACTCACCCCGTTAAATAATTTACAATTATTAGAAAAACGTTTCATTTACTTTAAACGTTTATTACTCAACATTCATTAATTCACACGAGAGTTGCTTATGACTGTTCTTCCAACACACGCGCATATCGTGTTAAATAATATTCGTTGACATTGAAAGCCTAATATAACACGCACACTTGTGTTATTATGGGTTTACACCTCATTAGGTAGCTTAATTACCCATTCAGTCACAGTGCTTAACCATTTCACTTATGGACATTTGACATTATTCTCAATTTACTTGTCCACAATATAATAATCGGAACAGTAATTACTCGCACAAGTTAGGTTATTTACGTCTTATAATACATTACTTATCATGTTCCTGACTTCATGGCCTCACACCACCGGTCTCCGCCGCCATATGCTACTGCAGTTACTTTGGGGGTTTTCACCATTAGGGATGCCATGCCTTGCTCAATTCTTTCTCTGGAATCATTCGAATATTTCATTATATTTTCAATGTGCTCAACATTATTCCAATGTTCACTTTATTCAACATTACAGACCGAAGTTAAAATCTCGGACTTAACATTCCGTTTTTCCATTTATACTTGGAAAATCATACTTTCTCCTTTTAGCCCTTTGTTCATACCCACGTTGATTTTATACCAAAAATCATTCAAGTTTTTAGGGCTTAATTCGATCTCAACCATACTAATGTAAGAACATTCACCAACATTTTGAATTCATAAAAATGTTCCACTTTAAGTAAATTACCGATTTACCCTTTTTATTACTAAACTCACAATTTAGTCCTTTAACAAGTGTCATCCTTAGGAAAGTGGTTTAAGTTTTCAGTTCAACACTTAAACACATTTAACCATAAAAACACTTGTTCTTTATCATACTTTATTCAACTTTCACATTCTACACTTTACCCACCTTTAAGATATAAATTCATACATTTTTAAACATAAAAGTCTCGTTTCTCACACATTTGATAAACACGCTTTGTTCATCGGTTTTCACATTTTAACACCAACTTTGTTACTAATTACACCTTTGAAGCTTTATCTTTCATTTATGAACTCTTAACCCATAATTTTTTTGGAAGACCCTTACATTTCACATATTTGTACATTAGGCCCTTACTACTTCCCCCCACGAGTTTATACACTTTAAAAATATCCATTTAAAGTGAAAGCATTTCTTTGCATACAAAACTTCTCACTTAATGTAGGAAAGCATATATTCATTTTACAAAATGACATGAACCAGCTTAGAACATTACCCTACATAGAAATCAAATCAGTTTCCTTCATGAAGACCCACTTCTAAACACATTTTATTTCATAAAATGTCAATGAATGGTATTAATAAATTTCCAACACTTTTAAACCCATATAAGTAAAAGTTTATTCTCTTCTACTTCATCATTTTGAGGAGTAAAACTCTACCTTTATTTCGTAAGATGATTTACACAAACCCAATGCATTTCAAGGCATGACGTCACATTATTTACTTTTCAAACATCATTTAAACACATTTTATTTCATAAAATGTTCAAGATGTATATTCTGAATTTTTTCCAAATTTCAAGAACCATTTTAAAGAATTCTTTAAAAACCATTTTTTACACAATTCACGAGGATTAACTAATTAACCCATAAATGCCATCTAACACACAACCTACATATATTAAACCAAGTATGTGTAATAAATTTCATTTAAACCTCTATAAAGGTAAGATTTTCCCATATAAATATCTCTAAAAATTGGTGGTTATTTTAAAGAAGATGGGTGACACCCCCATTTCCAAAAGTGTCCCTAAAGGGAGTCACAAAAGCTCCACCAAGATTGTTCCAATGGAAGTTCCAATATGCTCCAAGAATGCTCCATAAAACCCACCTTCTTTCTCCAAGAACACCTCCTTCAAACCCTCATCCAACTCTAAGAAATTTCATTTTCTTCAAACCCATAAATCTCCTCAAGGTTTTTCTAAGATGATACAAGGTAGTGGCTTACTAGTATTGGTTTCAAGGTTTAAACAGTGGTGTTTGGTGGTGGTCTATGGTGGTGGGAGGGTGTAGGAAGGCCAAAAATAGCGGGAGAGACCCCTTCCCCACCCTCTCTCACTCTTCTTCCAATTTATCCCCACAAATGAGCCAAACCAACCCTAATAAAGCTCCTTCCAAGCTCAAAATTATGATTTTCCCATCAGCTCAATTGATCAATGGTCCACACCATGCCAGCTCATCGATTCAAGTCAAAACAAAATTTCTAGTGGGACGTCGTTAGAACGACATCTTATCTCTTTTAAAGTATGGGATCTCGCGACCTTCGTGCGACTTAGTACTGTAATACAATAGCATCTCGTTCGAAGCTGTTTGAATACTGTTTCGCGCGACCTTTGCATCTTGTTATGACGACATTCATATGTTGTTCAAACGACCCTATTTTGACCCTATTCTTTTATTATCTTCTTTTACACAATTCTCATCAGGATTTACCCCATTACAATTTATACAACTAGTTGGACCCAACTGTGCATTGATGTGGACTATGCAATGTGAAGATTCTTTTTTCTCATTACTTCACGCAACGCGTCATTTAAGTAGAATCCTAGCTCGATCACTTATGCATTTGTTTCTCAAATTGTATTCTTCGATAAAATACTAAATTTATTATTCATCATCTATTTTCTAGGGCGGGGTATTATAGACGAGAGGTATCCATGGCCTACAAAAAAGGCATGTCAGTCTCAGACATGATGGACGTCACAATAGCTTTGGCCCTCTTCGAGTCGCCTATGAGGTAATCAGAGGTGATGGTAAGCTGAGCTAGATGAGCCGACTAAGCCGCATATGTGGATATCGTGTTGGAAGTCCCCTTGGACTTCTTTATTGGATGAGGGAGAATAGACCCATCACCAGTCGGCTCTTTTCTCTTTTGTGAGCCCTCGACCTGGCCTGGGCCCCTAGTGGTGTACTTTTTCATCGTAGCCATCATTGTGGCGTCTTTCCCATTTTATTTAGAGCATTGAGAAGGCTAGGAGCATGCATGCTCCAGATCTTATTGGGAGTGTTGGGTGAGCGATCTGTAGTAAACAAACGAGGTTAATATGAGTAACAAATAGTCAAAGACGACACAACAAATGCAAAAAAATTATCACTTACACAACTCTGATAAAGGGTCAACCCTTAGACTCATCTTTTTTAGATACTTGGGAGTTAATAGTCTTTCAAACTCCGTAAACCCATCGTTGTCCCCTTTGGACCAACGTTTGCTAACTTTTCCCTATCGTCTATGCTGAGGTCGAGATTAAGTTTGGCCGACATGGGAGCCTTTGCCTATCTTGTGGGTAATCTCGGTGTAAATACACTATTAGGGATGTTGGCGTCAAACTCCCAAGAACCCGATACAAAGAAATATCGGGGTTTCCAATGATTATTGGAAGTTTGGTTGACATGTAGGACCTTTTTGGTGGTGTTTATGGCAACGAGATGATAGTATCCAGGTTGTGCCTCATAGCACGAAACATTAAAGTATCCTCTGAAGACTAGGACGGGAAGGTCGACTTTATAAATTAAATGCCAGAACTGGATGAAGCTGATGAGGATGCTCTAAGCATTTAGAGACAATTGAGCTAGGGATAAACCAAGACCAACAAGAATAGCTCGAATGTTAGGATAAATGGGAAGTCTGAAGTCGATCATCTATTCATAAATAGTCATTTCAGTATCTTGTCCATCATAAGCCCTCTCGTCTCTTTTGGCACTCTCATATATACTTCAAAATTTATAGCGTACAAATGCCTCCAGAATGATAGATTAGTCCCCTTAACAGTGGTAGGAAATATTTGGGCATAACTGGTGTCATATGGATCCTCGTCCGAATCAGATGAGATTTCTGCAACCTCAGCGACCGGGTCTCATTCTTGACACCTCCTAGCATACTCGACCCCAGAGATGACCGTGATTGAAATAACCATCGGTGGGGGAATCTAAGATATCATTAATAGATGGGTCGTGAGTGTAAGGCTCGACGTGATTAGAGGACGAGGCACGGTTTGAGGCCTCGACGACCTTAGACTCCTCATAATTGGAGGATGGAATCCTTATCACCTCTTCAAAGGAATCTCCACTCCCGACTTGGGCAAAAGTGGCAGAACTCTGATCAAGAGAAGATGACATAAATTAGTTAACTTTAGGTGATATATCATCCATTTAATCATTAATCTCAATGACGGGATGCCATATCTCAACTAAAGGTATTAGGTAAATGAGAAGTGTAGGTTCGGCTCCGGCCTTACATCTAGCCTCGACCTTGGCTTCACCCTTGCATATCTCCCTAAATATTCTCTCCCTAAGGTGTGGGAATTAGTCATATAATTCATAAAGGGTTGACTTGAAGATTAAACAGGGGAACTCAAAGGTTTTCTCACAAGAACACCAAGGGTTTTTACCGGAGAAGCTGACCGAAGGCTCAACGAAAGATCCAACAGTAAACACCGGTGCTACCTAAGGCCTAAAAATGATACCATATCACTACAAAACCTCCCTCAAATCACCATAACACTAGTATAACCATATAATCACCTTACAACCGCCTCAAATGACTAGCGAAAAAAGGTTAAATAATCAAAGAATGAAACTTGCTAAACACAACTAATTAATGGAAAAAAAGAAAAAGAAAGGTGCTGAAATGGTAACTCAATAAAGGAGAACCCTTGAGAAGCTAAGAGAACTTCTAAAATTAATTGAAGGACGTTGGACAGAGGAGAGAGAAAATAATGTTAATGGAGAGTTTTGCATAAAGTCTTAGGCGGGAAGGAGTAAGGAAGAAGAAAGAGAAAATGGGATGATTTTACCTATTTAAGCAGGGTAATGATTAGGCACAAAGATCGAAGCATCAAATCATTAGGGTACAAGACTCTAGAAAGGTCTACAGATGCCAAACCTTGGCCAACACGCTAAGCCACAAAGTACATGACACATGTCACTCCTAGTATGGATTATCGATAACTATACATAGGAAAAGAAACCTCAAGCATTCAGGGACCTCATCCTCACAAGGGGTGGGATAAATATACCCCTAAAACTTTTATTCAAATTAAAGACTAAGGTCTAGGGGTTTCTCGGACACACAGGTCAGTCGACCCCACTCAATGCATGCCTAACAGGTCTGGTCATTGGACTCTTATGGGACACCCCTAACAGTCTCGGCCTCATAGACTCGTCGTTACTACTTTAAGGTCATTCAAAAGTCCAATCTCAAAAAGTCTCGTCTCGGCCTTACAACATCACAAGAGGCCAATACATCTTTTCTTCACCTTTTTTACACCCTCAGTCTCGTGGTTGACCATTTAGGAGAACTATTGCATCCTACCTCGGTCGATTCGAGACCTCCAGCGATGACATCAATATTATAGATGACGCACGTGATGAGCACACCGTCATCTCACGTGGACCATACCGTTATAACAAGATCTCTCACCAATGTGAGAGAATATTCTCATCATCATGACATATATGTGCCAGAGACAGGTGGCTAATCTTGATTAGCTACCTCATCACGTGCATGCTTATTACATGCTTGGGGGGTACACTGTGTGCCCCCAAGATTATATATACCTTCATCTTCTTCATTTGAGGGGATCAAGATATAAAAACCCTAGTTGAAACTCTGTAAAATTTTAATCTAGATAGTGAAAACTTAAGTCAATGTATCAATGGTCTTTAGTGCCTTATAGAAATACAAAAATACCATCACCTAGTGTAGTGGAGTATGCTAAGACTGAACCACTTTACATCTTGTGTCATCTATCTCTTTCTCATATCCTTCTTTTACACTTAATTTCCTGCATCTATACCACCATTATTGAATTAGCTAGAGCTTTCACCGTACACATAAATTTAAGTGGTGATTTTATAGCATCATCAGCGACTTATGCGATCTTACCCCAGTTAGGGAACCAGGGACCTCAGTACCTCTCGCCCTCAGGTAGGGGAGGATGTTGCCAATTCTTAGTAATTAAACCTTGCTCCCAATACCCTTTGTAGGAGTCAGGTAGGTTTACAACCAAAACCCTCTCATCCTTCTTAGCCTTCAGGTACAAAACACCATTATTGGTGCGAGACCAGACATAACAGTAACACATTTTAGGGAGCTCAAGTTAGTTCCATATAATTCATTGATTCTATGTACCCCATTCATTTTTTCCAAGTGTTTAGGGCATATTTAGCAGGGACAACCTCAAAGTAACTAAATAATTTCAAAAATAAAAGGTTTGGGGGAAAAGTTAAACCCCCCTGAACTAAGAAAAGAGTGTGGATCCAGTGTCCATATTCCATGTTTCGGACATCTCTAGGCATAGGGACACAATTGATTTTGACCCACTCAGGAATACTATAATATTTTCCAAATTTCGCAATAATTTTTTCATTAAGAAGAGCCATGAATAAAAAGACTTCAAGCAGCAAAGAAGGCTAACTAAAAGGGTGAATAAAGGCAAAGATCAGGGGAAATTACAAGTGAAAATGATTAAGGAAAGCTCTAAAAATATGAAGGGATATTGAGAGGATACAATATAGGTTTGTGGAGAAGAAACGTTTGGATAAATGACAGTTAAGAAGTGCTGAACTCCATTTGAACTTCGTGCTAATGATGAAGCGTAACTTCCAGCAAAGATTCTGGAGCATCATGTATCTGCTCGAACCAGCGCACCCCCACTTCTTCAAGGATATCACAAGTTTGCCATGATGATTCTTCTCGAACGAGAATGCCCTCCGTAGGTTTATCAGTATTACAAAAGTTCCATGCCGGTCTTAAATCAGTTCTGGGTCTTGGGTCTTGGGACTTGAACTCACTTAAAATCTATTGGCCTAATATTTTAGCCCCAAGATCAATTGTGGGGGCTTATTTATTCCAGCGTGCAAAGTGGATTTCCCGGCCAACTCAAGTGTTTATTTTAGATCCGTATGTTTGACATGTGTTTAAATGTATGGAGATAGAATCAAATCAGTTGCCAATAATCTCGGAGAGATATTTAGGGACACATACGAGCTATCTATAATCTGGTTGAGTTACTTGTACAATTCAATCACTTATGATTATAACTATAAAATGTAAACCATGGTCTGGTACAGAGGGGTGTAATTTCGATTATTTAAGAGACATTAATAGAAAAAGTAACCTCTCCGTGGACATAGGCAAGTCGCGAACCACGTATCTCTGGTGTTGTGTGTGTGATCATTTATTTCTCATCTAGATGTTGCTTTCTAGATTTCTTATTGTGATAAGTCTTGCACATACACAATGTATAGTCAAAATTTTAGTGCTAAATAAATTATCCCACCAATATTAATAAGAACTAATTAATATTGATCCCCAAATAACAATACTTAAACAACCTTAATTTCTTATTGATCACTTCTGAAATAAAAATAAATAAATAAATAAACTTACTTGGCTTTTGAAATAAAATACTTCATCATATTGATTACTTTTGAAATAAATTTAAAAATAGAATATTCCATCAATTTCTTAAATAAAATTACCCAAACATATCTAAATAATTTTTTATGAGTTAGCTTATATTTCAAAAATTAAAAAAATTACATCAAGTAGAGTTTGGGTATATTTTTCCATTAGTAATGTTTCTCCTATTTTATTTAGGAAATTGATGGAATATTCTATTTTTAGTTATTTATTTTCAGAAGTGATCAATATTATGAAGTATTTTATTTGAGTAATCAAGTTTACATTAAATAAATATTCATGAAATAATGAAAATAACCCTAATTTTTTTGCATGTTAGCGTATATTTATAAATATATATTAATCCAATATATAGACAAATATTTACACATGTATATATATTAATATGTATGTTATATTCCTATTCAAAGTAAAGGATAAAAATAGTTCCTCGCCTTTGGCCCCATCTCAATTTTGTCCTTATCCTTTTGTTGGTCTCAATTTCATCCTTAACCTTTCGATTTGTCTTAATTTAGTTTGTTTCAATTTAGTCCTTATGTGAACATTCCGTTAATTACTTTGACGATAAGGACTAAATTGAAAGGTTAGGGATGAAATTGAGACAAAAAGGGAGAGTGGCAAAAATGAGACAGAGCTAAAGGCGAGGGACTGTTTTAGTACTCTAATCTAAGATTTTTATTTAACAATATCATTAAGAGTTAATTGTAAAAAATTAGTGGTTCCAACAGCTAGTGTAACGATTATATTTCAATCGTGTATAAACCCTTTATCCCCACCCTCTCCGGTGCCAATATTATTCCAACATTTCTCCCTTTCCTCCATAACCACCAAGCTTTTTATTTTGCTTTTTTTTACATCATAAATATTTTGGACAACAAAATTTTTAAAAGAAGGAAAGTTCAGCAAGCATTGTTTTAGAAAAGAATTAGAGTGTAGTTATTCTCTATATCATCGAACTGGAAAAAAATGGACTGACAAAGTGGCAAGAAATGGAAACAATATTTCAACATTGGAAAATCTAAATCTAGTTGTGGGAGTACGTCAGCTACATAACTGGAACTGGTGCCTGAGAATAGGCCCCGCCCTATATACATAAATTATGTGCGTATATTTGATGAAAACATGCACGTTTTTTAGGGCAAACAATTGGTTCAAAATTTGATTTCCTTGGGAATTGGAGCTGACCAATGCACCTTTACAAACTCTTTTCCAAAAAAATACGTGCATTCGATAATTAATAGACGAGGTCGGGTATATTAATGTCATGTTCACACATGTTATGTCAAATTTAAATAGTTGTATAACTTCCGCCATGATTCAGCGATGCTGGGACACGACGCATACGTTTAAATTTCATTCGTTTAAGACATGCTTCCCCATTTGACTTCTTATTGACATAGATGGAATTTTATTTTTTACTGTTATGTGCCTTATATATTTTGTTTAGTATAAATAAGTTTTCCCGTAATAATAGATATTCATATATTTTAATTTATTCGTATATTTTCAATCCACTTTTAATATCTTAAACTCATGTTTATTTATTGCAAGTTGGAATTCCCATGGGGCTAGGAATTTAGTTACCCGACCTCCCTAATATTAAAAATTTGAATGCACGAGCAACTATTGATGCATACTTTCCCGGTCTTGATAATGCGAGATATACGGGGCAGGCATAAAGTGCTCTGATTCAAGAGTGTACCTTAAAATACAAGTATATGATGATGATTTGCCCATGGAGAAGGAGCCAATTGTGACGTGAGTATTTTGATTTTTCATTATCTGCATTATGATGCGTCACATGAAGCTCAATGGCCTATTGCCTATGCATTCATCGATGTTCTGACCTAAGAGGAATATGACTATCATTGGAGTGTCATTTCTTAGGGGGAATGTTTTGGAGATGATGTAGTTTACTCAAAGAGATTATTCCGAAGACGATTCACGATGTGGTACACTGTTTACATTTGTTTCCTAAGGGTCGTATGCACTCATGGAAATTACTTTGTAAAAAAAATTATGCATCCAGGAGAGTTGGTTTTAGCCCACATCAGATAGTTATGGGCGCCATATGTGTCCGAGAAAATGGTGGTTCGCTTGATATTTTGGGTAAGCAGTGAGCAATTTGTGAAACAATAATGCGTGAGACTTTTTTAAAGTTTGCAAAAGTCATTGTGGCCATATTGGGGTCACAATTTGCTCGTATTCGAATAGTCGGGGACGTGTAATGGCTTCATGAGCATGGTTTTCCAAGCATGCTGGGGAGCATCGACTGCATGCACTGCAAATGGAAGAATTATCCAACGACTTGGCACGCACAGTCTAGCGGTATAAATGAGGCCCCTACCATCATTCTAGAAGTCATCACATAATATAACGTGTGGACATGAAAGTTGTTCTTAGGGATGCTAGGATTGTGCAACGATCTTAAAGTGTTGCATCGTTTACATGTTTTACATGAACTATGAAATGGGATGATTCCCCCGATGGATTATTTGATAAATACTAATGCTTACGACATGGGCTATTATTCGGTTGGTGGGATATACCCACCATTCGCAACCATAGTGCAGACATATAAATAAAAGATGCACCTGACACACAAACATAAGTTGTCTGCCCAAAAGTAAGAGGCGTGCATAAAGGATGTTGAATGGGCGTTCGGTGTGCTATGGATGAGGTTTTCTTTCATATGTGAACCTTGCAAGCTACGGAATAGGGTGTCACCGGGTACAATTATGAAAGCATGTATTATACTGCATAAAATGCTTGTGGAGGATGCATAGGGGATGGCCATGGCAAAAAGTGTTTGAGTAAATTGAGGAGCCGCCTACAATCCCGAGGGGACAAACATCGCTTTATGCATACTTGGGACACGATGCTAGGATGAGGGACCATGAAAAATATCATCAGTTGCGTGATGATTTGATCAACCATATTTGTATAATTACGACAATGATGATGACAATGAGTGATAAACGATGGGGTTTTATAATTGTTTCGTCTAATATTGGACTCAAAATTTTCTTATTAAGTATTGTGATTCCTGCTTATACGTACGACTTCTCATTTCAATTATCAGTGGCGATTCCGAGTTGGCGATGAACTTATTTACCATTCCTTTTTTAAGTTGGGATTTGAATTGTTATAATAAGTTAAGTGGTGTTATAGTATGCTTACATTAAATAATAAAGTAAACTCATGTATTATATGTCAACATAAAAATAAATTATTCATTGATGGAAATGTTAAGAAGATTACATTGATAGGGGAAGAACAACTACTGTTAATTTGGGTGAGTAATACATAAAGATTGTCTTTAAAAATAATTACATTGGGTTTAATCACTTAATCCCAAACTAGTCGATGAATCGAACACTCTAGAGTCTTAGTTGGATGTTCCAGAACCAGAGGAAGTTGTCAAAACAAGTGTAGCTTTAGTTTGCGTTCACAGCTCCATTGCACCAATGTCGTTATATCATTTCATTTAGAACAGGGTTAAGGCCTCATCAAACCCTAATATGCCCATCTTTTTGAAAATGGACTGCTCGCGCCTTAAATGGATTAACTTATCTTCTTTTTTAGTAATCCGATATTGCCTCTTGATAGCTATAAAATCCTCCATTTGATAAGTAAATATCTTTACTCGATTAACCTTCCATTATTTCTTTTCCTCGTACCTCACATTGAAGGTATCATATTTTTTCAAGATGATGGGATTTGCATCCAAGATATCCCTTCGTGCTCGTTATCATGCACGTTTTTATTCAACTTTTATCCAAAAGCCCTCTAAGGTACCTCATACCCTCCTGGACTATCCTCCTCATTAGTTAGGTTAGGATTATCCGACGCGTGGTTAAACAATATGATTCAAAGATTAAATTTGGGTAGGTGTCTCAATATTGAGTCATATGATATATTTGACTTGTCACGATTCCCATTTAGTCTATGACGTTGTGTTGAAAACGTAGTGGTCAAGCTTCAAAGACAAATTATGTCGTAATTTTGGTGCACGTTTCACGTCTTCATATTATTTTTCGAGATTCTCTCACGTATGGATGCATATTGGTTTATGGATACTCGATAAATAATTTCCAAGGATGTAATTTTAATTAAATATGAGTTTAAAATATTTTTAAAATGATTTTTCAGAGATAATTCTTGTATAGAGTCATATGTAACTCTCCCTTGAGTTTTGATGGTTCAAACAATTTTAACAGTCGTTCAAACGACATCACGTTATCGTTAAAATGACCTAGTATTCTCATTTTAACGAGATGCTCATATGGTTCAAATGACTAGTTGATTTCATTCTAACGATGCGTCGCCTTAAAGTTGTTTATTTAAGGCATATTTTCTCTAAAAAATAGGAGTGCATAACATTCAGAATTACATAAAACCCATACGTTTTCTGTATTTGTGTACCAAAGGTTTACAAAGCTAATAACATCCTTTGTGTTTACAAGATTCGAGTTTTACATAACCCTATGTTATGGAGATCTTGTGTTTGCACCGTGGTTTCATTCTTCATCATTCGAAGAACTTGTTTCTGGCGATGGACTCCTTACTTCCTGATTGATGATTGTTGGCTGTATCGGTGGATACCAAGGTATGCGTGGACTCGTATGGACCCGACGTAGGTGGACTCATGCGTTGTACTGTGGAGGAGCAGTTGAAGAGGAGAAGATGCGTCAAGACTTTAGGGGATCGAGTCGTTGAGTAAGACTGCATTCTTTCTTTATAAATTTTATATCATAGTGATTGTCTGGCCTGGGCCATCCGGGGTTTTTTCCCTTAGTGCTTTCCTCGTACATCGACGTGTTTTGTGAGGTTTCTTTACTTTATCTCACTTAATCTCACCAAGATGCATGTTTAGGGTTAAGAAGATAAAATTTACTTAGTTAAAATTGGTTCAATATACAATTTAAATAGCTTTTGAAAAAATTATTTTCACCTAAAGCACACACTCAAAAGGGCATTTATAAATTGGTATGAGAGCGGGTTGCACTATCTTATTGTGTAGATCCTATTTAGTGCATTTTAAGGGGTTATTCATTGCTATCTCTTTGCTTGTTTCATTTTTTTCGCGATGGATTCTCCTAGTATTGACGAATTAAATCTTTTGAATTTGAAGTTTACAAAAATAATTGAAATACTTAAAGAAGAAAATTCTCGTTTTAAGGTGTTATTGAATATTTGGTAATGTTTCAAATTCTTAGAGATATATTTTGTGAGAAGTTTGTTGCATTTTATGATGAATTTAAATCTTTAAAATTGGCCAAGGAAGAGAGTGTGAAGAGAGTCTTATTTTTAGAAAAAGAGTCAGAGGACTTAAAAAAATTCTAGGGTTTGTGTTTGTGCCAACGAGGATAGAAATAATTTGTTTGATAATTATAAGGCACGTGAGAAGACTCTTAGGGATAAGTTTGCTTTTATTGAGGGGGAGAGAGATAACCTTCTAGGGTTGATTGAAAATAGGAGTCCCTAAAATTTGAGGAGTCTAATTCTTTGCTCGAGTCCAAAGTTTTGAAGTTAAAAAATGATTTAAACAAGTCAAGCAGTGATGGTAGTGGCTTATCTTGTTCTAGTGTTTCCGTTGCTATAGCCAAAATCATAGTTTATTTTAGAGGGAAACCACATCCCAGGGTATTAGAAAAGGTCTACCCAAAGGTTCCATTCCTCAACGTGTTTACACATGTTCACATTGTGATAGGAAATGTCACTTTAGGCATTTTTGCTACGATCTTAGAAAAGACCCTAAGAAATTGAAGTGAAGTGTCCCTTCGGTTCCCATAACTCCTTGAGCTAGGTATATAACTTTCTGGGTTAGGAAATCCATTTTGAAGACACTAAATGTTAGGTTGGTTAATTCTCACATGCTTGCACATGATGCTTCACATGCTATTTCTTATGGATGATTGCTTGCATGATTTTGTTTGTAATACGCTAGTGTCGCTTCATGATATATATTTAGTAGTGTTATGACATGTTTATCTTTTGTATTATATTTTCCTTTTATTTGAAAAATACAAAAATATTTTCGGTATATATATTTTTGAAAATACAAAAAAGATTTTATTTTTGGGTCAAAAATATTTTTTTGAAAAACACAAAAAGATTTTTTTTGTGTGTCATGAGTTTACACTTGACATGGCATATTGGTTTTCTTGGAACCCATAACTTCATGTTTCCACGTAGCTAGTACATTTGGTCATGATGATTGGATACATAGATTGATCTTAACCATTTGTTTAATGGGGTTGTTTTGAAGTTGACTTACACTTTAATCCAAGTACGTATATGCCATTGAATACATGCACGAGCTTATATGGATGTTTAAATTCTCATGCATATTTCAGTTTGGTGAGACGTTCTCCTTTCAATTTTGTCATCTACGCAGATATTAGACTTAGGGGAGTTGTGCATGTAAGAACTATTGCCTGTGAGGATATATATTGCATATTGAAAAAAATTATGAGTGTTCACGGGAAAGGGCTACGAGAGGCATGTGAACTCGTCGTAAAAATCGCCGTTTAAAATAGCCCAAGAAAAAATTAATGTAATAAAAAGAAAAAAAATGCCAAAATGGAGCCAATAAGAAAATCTCTTAGAAAGAGAAAATAGATCTTCAAAAGAAAAAATGAAAAAAATTATCATTTATATTTGGGTGAGTTTAGTTGAAGATCAACGTGTTCACACAAACAAGTCCTATTTTGAAAAAGTGGTGTCGTGAGGCTATTGTTTGGTAGAATCGTTAATATTTTAGACTTGTGTGCGCGATGTTTGTTTAGTTCATTAAGTTCAAAATTTAATTGTCACATATGGCTAAAACGTAGTTCGATGATATTTAGAGGTCAATTAGAGCTTCTTGAATGTATCTTTGGGTTAAGATTATGATTCATTTGTGTTAGTTACACCCATTCATTCCATTCCATGTTTAAGCACATTCATACTATGTTAACGTCTCACATGTTTATTTTGAGTCAGTTTTGCTACCGCTTTCGTACCGTCAGGCCTATTCGTCAAATATTCTTTTAACTGGGCAGTTTATACACTATTTTTAAGTTGGTATTGGGAAATTTTAAAGTCGTTAGAATGACTTCTGGCTGTCCTTAGAACGACATATCCATGTCGTTAAATGGATGGATCAAATGACCTTCGCGCGAGATATAGTCGACATACATGTATGGTCGTTAGATGGGTCGTTAGTAAGACCTTTCGAATGAGGTGCTACTGTTTTGGATCATTTGTAGCGAACTTACACATGGTTCGAACGACATCTCCTTATCGTTTGAACGACCTCTACTCTTTGTTCGAACAACCTGTTTGGTTTTTGAGATTTTTGATCTGTTTTAATACATGCTTGATATATATTCTGATGTTACACTGATTTGGTACTTTTGGAATATTTTGGTCAATTTACATGCAATTATAATTGATTATTCATGCTTAATTATTATACCGCATTATTGGATGAGAGTTTGTTTAGTCACATCATTTATTATTATGAGGATTTCATTCATGTGACTGTTTACTAGCTATGATTTGACATATTTTGATTCCTTTTAGCTAGTTGCTCATGTCTATCTAGATATGCTTCATGTTATATTGATGCTGGATATAAGTGTTTATACGTTTATGTTTCTCATTGATTGTCTATTCGAGACAAAAAGGGGGAGAGATAGATATGTGATGTAGAGGGAGATTTTTGCCAGTATTTTTATATTGGTAGCATATTGTTTATATATCATTTGTTCCACCATACTTCACATGGTATTTGTTTGTTTCGTGTGTGGAGTGATTCTTCAAAGATTCGAGATTTTGAAATTACATCATGTTTAGACAGTTCATGCTCGACGGTTGGTCGTCCTACATTTGATAATCCATGTCCTGTATTTTATTTTTGGGTTTATGGGATGGGATTTAGGTAATTCGACTTGACGAACCGACTTATGCATTGCAATTTTTTGGTTTTGTTTCGGGATAACCAAAGGGGGAGATTTGTAAGGACAAATTTTTATATAGTGTCAATTTGTATGTATTGGCATTATTTCGGACAAAAAACACTTTAAGTTATATGATACTTATCACGATTCCCATTTAGTCTATGATATTGTGTTGAAGACATAGCGACCAAGCTTCAAAGATAAATCATGTCGTAGTTTTGGTGCACGTTTCACGTCTTCACATTATTATTCGAGATTCTCTCACGTATGGATGCATATTGGTTTATGGATACTCGATAAATATTTTCTAAGGATGTAATTTTATTTAAATCTGAGTTTAAAATGTTTTTAAAATGATTTTTCTGAGATAATTCTTGTTTAGAGTCGTATGAAAGTTTCCCATGAGTTTTGATGGTTCAAACGAATTTAGCAGTCGTTGAAACAACATCATGCTGTCGTTAAAATAACGATGCTCATATGGTTCAAATAATTGGCTGATTTCGTTCTAACGATGCACCGCCTCAAATTTTTTTATTTATGGATTATTTTCTCAGAAAAATAGGAGTGCATAACATACAGAATTACATAAAAAAACATATGTTTTTTGCATTTGTTTACTAAGGTTTACAAATCTAATAACGTCCTTTATGTTTACAAGATTCGAGTTTTGTATAACAATCTTTTGTGGTACTTACTGAGTTGAATATGGATATGATATGTGTAGTTAATGAGTTGAATATGGATATACTATGTGTGGTTACTGAGTAAAATATGGATATGGTTACTGAGTTGATTATAGACATGATATGTGGGACTTACTGGGTTGAATATGGATCTGGTATGTGTAGTTACTGAGTTGAATATGAATATGATATGTGTAGTTACTGAGTTTAATTAGGATATGATATGTGTGGTTACTGAGTTGAATATGGATATGGTTACTGAGTTGATTATATGCATGATATATGGTACTTACTAAGTTGAATATGGATATGATATGTGAAGTTACTCAGTTGAATATGGATATAATATGTGTGGTTATTGAGTTGAATAAGGATATGGTTACTGAGTTGATTATAGATATGATATGTGGTACTTACTTAGTTGAATATGGATATAATATGTGTAGTTACTGATTTGAATATGGATATGATAGGTGTGGTTGATGAGTCAAATATGGATATAGTTACTGAGTTGATTATAGATATGATATGTGGTACTTACTGAGTTGAATATGTATATGATATGTGTAGTTACTGAGTTGAATATGGATATGATATGTGTGGTTACTGAGTTGAATATGGATATGGTTACTAAGTTGATTATAATTATGATATGTGGTACTTACTGAGTTGAATATGGATATAATATGTGTAGTTACTGAGTTGAATATGGATATGATAGGTGTGGTTGATGAGTCGAATATAGATATGGTTACTGAGTTGATTATAGATATGATATGTGGTACTTCCTGAGTTTAATATGGATATGATATGCGCAGTTACCAAGTTGAATATGGATATAATATGTGTAGTTACTGAGTTGAATATGGAGATGGTTACTGAGTTGATTATATATATGATATGTGGTACTTACTGAGTTACATATAGATATGATGTGTAGTTAATAAGTTGATTATAGATATGATATGTTGTACCTACTAAGTTGAATATGGATACGATATGTGTAGTTACTGAGTTGATTTTAGATATGATATATTGTACTCACTAAGTTGAATATGGATATGATACGTGTAGTTACTGAGTTGATTATAGATATGATATGTTATACCTACTAAGTTGAATATGGATATGATATGTGTTGTTATTGAGTTGATTATGGATATGATATGTGTAATTATTGAGTTAATTATGGATATGATACCTATGTGTTATGTAGAGATGTTATGGCTTATTTATAACCAATAGATATTATGGCTTATCAACAAACAAGAGATGTTATGGCTTATTTATATCCAAGAGATGTTATGGCTTATTTATAGCCAAGAGATGCTATGGCTTATCAACAACTAAGAGATGTTATGTCTTATTTATAGCCAAGAGATGTTATGGCTTATCAACAACTAAGAGATGTTATGGTTTATTTATAGCCAAGAGATGTTATGGCTTGTCAACAGCCAAGATATGTTAATATAATTAAGATGTTAATGTATTACATTTACTATATAGAGATGTAGTACATTCACTGAGTTCTGTTCAACTCATTGTTTTATATATTTACATTTTAGGGTTGGTATACTGCCAGGTAGGACACCCTATGATCGATAATTTGGAGAGTTGCACCGTTAGAGAGGGGTGGGGTTTAAATATGAGAATTTTGTTATTGTCACACTGATGATTTTACTACACTCATACATTAGATATACTGAGATGGAGTAGTTTAATTTGATAAGGGAACTAGTTAATCATAGTATGGTAGGTCTGCTTAATTATGACCCTGATATTAATTACGTTATGATACAGAGAACAAAATTTCATTCATTGTATACATCATACAAGAAAATCTCGAAATGAATTATATTTTATTTGTTCAAGATTGCGATTTAATTATTATGAAATAAATGATTAGTACGGAATTGGGTTTGGGGTGTGACAGTTATTTTATTTAAATTTTAGTTAAAATGTTTTTAATATGATTTTTTTGAGATAATTCTTGTTTAGACTCATATGGAACTTTCCCTTGAGTTTTGATGGTTCAAACGACTTTAACTGTCGTTTAAACGACATCATGCTGTTGTTCAAATGACATAGTATTCTCATTCTAACGAGATGCTCATATGGTTCGAATGACTGCCTGAATTCGTTTTAACGACGCGCCGCCTCAAAGTTACACAGAACCCATACGTTTTCTGCATTTGTTTACCAAAGGTGTCCAAAGCTAAGAACATGCTTTGTGTTTACAAGATCCGAGTTATACATAACCATATGTTATATAGATATTGTGTTTGCACCAATGTTTCATTCTTCATCATTCAAAGAACCTGTTTCATGCAGTGGACTCTGTACTTGCTGATTGATGGTTGTTGGATGTATCGGTGGATATCGAGATACGCGTTGAATCGTGTGCTATGGACCAGGCATAAGTGGACTCCTACGCCGCACTGTGGAGGAGCGGTTGAAGAGAATAAGAGGCGTCAAGACTTTAGGGGGATCGAGTCGTTGAGTAAAACTGTATTCTTCCTTTGTAAATTCCGTATCATAGTGACTGTCTGGCCTGGGTCATCCGAGATTTTTCCCCTTAGTGGTTTCCTTATACATCGGTGTGTTTTGTGAGCTTTCTTTAATTTATCTTACCTAATATCACTAAGATGCATGTATAGGGTTAAGAAGATGAAATTGGCTTAATTAAAATTGGTTCACAAAATTGGTGCACTACAAAATTGAAAAAGTTTTTGAAAAATTATTTTCACCTAAAGCATACACTCAAAAGGGCATTAACGAAATGGATTAAAATTAACATGTTATTATATTTACTTGTGTGATAAGTAATTGAAATTTTATTATTTTATATTACGTCGTAAGTGAGTAAAATAAACGGATTGATAATATCTTATTCGGGACGTGCGTGTGGGATCGTGTTGGGAATACAATTGTAAATTGATGATGGGTGACTCGAATGATGATTTCGAGTGCACAGTTGATCCGAAACATGTCAAAATAGTTAAAATTAAGTAACTGACGGTAGTGATTGGGTTTCAGTGGCTTTTTAGACTAGTCGGGACTCGTATTGGGGTATTTTGGTCATTTTAAAATTATGTGAAAAGGAAATTTCGGGATTTAACCTATATTTTGGAAGGTTGGGGTTAAGTTAATAGTCGTTTTATAATATTAATAGGATTCTTAGTGTTACACCAAGAGTTAGAGAGAATTTGAAGAGAAAAGAGGAGAAAACTCAAATGGATCTCAAGAGGAGGCCAAAGGCGATTAAATGGAAGCTCAATTGGAAGGAAATTATCGTCACCAAAGGGATTTTTTCACCTAAATTCATACCCTACAAGTATTAAAGCAAATGATTATCTTGCTAAATGATTATGTGCATGTTTCAATCAATATCATGATCGGGAAATGATTTTTGGGTGGGACTTATATGCAATTGAGCTTTGTATAATTGATTTCGTAAAATATATATGGGATTTATAAGGATTGAAATATGGAAATTAGAATCCCATGTTGATAGAGGAATTCTTGATTTAAAATATTGTAATGTTGTTGAGAATTTCATAATTTTGAAAAAATATTGATGAATCTCATGTTGTGATCATATGTAGATGAACTGTATATGAAAATGGATTGATTTCATGTCTAGGATTCATGAGAAATAAGAATGTTTGAGGATATTATCTTTGGAGATGATTTAGATAAATTAAATAATGTTGAAAATTCGAAAAAGGGTGAATTATAAGGGCGAACGGGTTCGCCCTCAATCTGAACCGGTTCGGCTGCCTTGTTACACCCAGGTTGTGTTATTTGATCAAATTTGTTCATGATTTGATTTTGAGTTAATATTTTGTGTTCGGAAATGAATTAGGGCTTGTGGAAAAATGTTTAACATGGATAAAACGCCTTAGGATAATCGGGAAACATCCGGGGTGAGATTAGGATTATTTTGAGATGAATAATGCTTAGGGAATTAAATGATGAGTTGTGGAGAAAATTCGGTAAAAAAAGAATACGGGATGGTTGGGATTTAGTACATGTCCAGAATATTATTTCAAGTGATAAATTTGATTTAATAAGTGAATATTTAATAATTTAGAGTCGGGGTTAGACCCAGGATTTTCGGCTAGTGCTACAAGTGACATGCACGGTTAGCTGAATTTATTGGAGATATATATACGGGTATATAAACAATATATATGGATCATTATATCTGTGTGTATGATATAATTATGTGAACATTCCACTCCAATGATATCAAGGAGGTTGCGTGCTGTGGGTGATATCTCATGAAAAATCTTAGCAGGTGTAGTATCGACCCCGAGGTCATAGGGCCATGCATGCCCACCCTATATAAGTTGGAGCCGTAGTGAGATGATTTATGGTATGGTCATGACTCATTGGATTAAGACTATGATCTCCTTCAGTACGTTTACGATTTGCGGGTTCGGTGGTGGGTTTCTGACCCGATAGCCCAGGATGATGTGTAACGCCTGAGAGCATAATAGCATTTTAGAGATTCGCATCCGCGAGGTAATGCCCTGGAGATTTCTGTTATACGTATATAGAGAGTGATATATATGTGTACTTGATGTGATGTGGAAATCCGTATACATATGTGAAGAAATATATATATATGTGCCACTAATGTGTGAGCATTGATTTAGTAACTAGTGAAAGTTATTTGGAATGAATTGATAAATTACAACTCAAAATTATAATTGAAAGTTATTTGAAATGAATTGAGTAATTATAATTGTTAGGTGCATAACATGATGAATTATATAAAATACACGTGACGCATGATAGCGTATGGACTTAAGGGTATATTGAGACTAGCGAGGGTGGATAGCTGTGACACCCCGTCTAATTAAATACCGGGTGATCAGTCCTTTATTAAATTAAATTAGAATATCCAGTTGGTTCAGAATATGCATCACTGCCGAAAACCTATTATTAACACTAACAACCTAATATTTAAAAAAGGTTGATGTCAAAATTTTATCATTTAATTAACATAAAATCAAATTAACCAATTATTAAACATAAACAATTCATACTAATCTCATATGAAATAAAATGACTGAATAATAAATGTGACTGGAGTAAACACATCCACCCTAAATACTGAATACAATAATCCAACAGAATAAACAAAAAACTGAAAGGAGTAAATAAATAAATCCATAATCTCTGACTGTCTGAATAAATAAAAGGGGCGACATGCCCTAACTGGAGTAAATAACTCAAGATGAAGAAAAGAAAGTCATAGAGGCGTTTACTACTAAGTCCTGTAACTTTCACAGTAGCTACAGCTCGTCAAATGAATGAAACTCCTATACTTGGTGTCCCTGTGGCTGGGCAGCAAAAATAATTTGACAAAAGAAAAGACATTTGCAATAAACGGGTCAGAGCCCGAGTTGAAAACGGTTTAAAAATCGGCAAGCACTTAAATGAAAACCATAGCACATATTGTGTAAATGTTAGATTTTTTGTACTTTAACTTGAGATACTCACCTCTCATCTAATGTGCACATCTAACGCGTATATTTAACCCATCATAGTCATGTTACCTCGCCTAACTAGCCCAAAAATGGCTATTATCACACTAATAATCTCATGTGTTTACCCATATCACCCGTATCACGTATTAGCATACATTTAAGGATAGTTATTCATATACATAACCCTTATTCTCATAGGTATTCCTTTTTTCTCACTAAGTATATTTTTAAATATCGTTAATTCCATATCTACTAAACACTCACAGTAGAATAAGTAACAGGTATACATATATTTAACTCTCTCTCTCTCTCTATACTACTTCAGTACCACTGGGTTAGGGCCCCCTTGGTGCAATGCATACTCTGCTATCATGTCCCGGTGCATTGCTCATTGCATAAAGGACTATAGGATCAATCTCTCGCGAACCATTAAAACAAACACACATATTGGAGGCGAACATAGTTCCAGGACCATGGGTTACGTAGGTACCTACGCACCCATATGACCATCAACACTATCGTTCTCACTGATAGCCTGTACCTAGGTTCTATGTTCTAGTAATACGAATCAAAACCCCCCCAAAGGTTCCTCAAGATATGATCATCGACAACGCGCAACCTCCACCCGATAGCAAGCAGTGTAGGTGTGTTATACACATAATAATTCAATTGATAGGTGCATACTTAACCGATAATAATCATTTGGTATTCGCACAACCCAAATCTCTGAATAAATACGTAGTATTATATTATTATCTCTAATACTCATGTTACTCTATTCGTACGATCAATCTCTCTATCGTATATATTACATAAGGCCCTCTTATTCCAACATTTTCCCTTTGTAGTTACACAATCATCTCACCACTAGATTATGTAATGAAGTCACTCAAGAATAGCGTAGGTCATTCTCTCTCACTATAATTAACCTCATAAGATTTTAACTTGTCCTGGCAAAAATTTGAACTGAAATCTCGTTAGAAGCTGGGAAAAATCTCGTTCGAACGAAAACTTCAAACGAACCAGGGTCTGAATTTTTGTTAAAAACTCGTTCGAACGAGGTCAAAAACTTTGAATGAACTACTCTCTGAATTTTTGTTAGATAGGTCGTTGGTCCTTCAAACGAGAATTTCGCAGTTCGTCCCTGTCCTCTAAAAACTGCGTTTTCTCAACTTTCTCAACACCCAAATCACATAAAACTTTACCTAACTCAAAACCAATGATTCTAAATCATAACCACTAGTAGTTGAATGCTTTCTAACTGCTTTTTAGCATCAAAACTTTTTAATTACATCATAAATTCACATTAATCCCTTAAATCCCCCAAAAGCCCCAGGTTCACATAAACACTATTCATGACCAACTAAAACCAGATTAAATTTTGTGATTTCAACATGAAAATCTGGATTTATTATCCCTAGTATAAGGTTATTCAATTACAGGCAAAACCTATACCACAAATCGTAGATTAATACCCAATTTCAGTCCCAAATTCATAATAGTATGAGTAAATCATCAACTAATCTACATGGACATTATATGCTCTAAATTTAGCAAGATAAACACTTTCCTTTTTCACGAAGGTTTGATTCTTCGTTTGAAATTGATATCAATGTGTACTTCTCTTCTTGATCTACATGTTGATAATGTTTTTTTTTATGAAAGGTGACTGCCCTTGGAACCTTTTCTCCTTCTTCCTCTTGGACTCTCTCTTGGGTTTACCAATTATTTACCCCAACTCTCCCACATACATGCAGATATATTTCTCTAATTTTCATCCATTAATTAATCAATTTTTCAAAAGATAAAAATACCCATTCGGGGTGTTGGGGTGACCTAAAGTTGCCCCGGACTCCAAACTAAACCCACAAATAGACTTTTTTGACTATCTCGACCCTTCCGGACACACTGACGTACTCAAAATAGCCATCTGAATAACCAAAAATAAAATTATATTTTAATTCCTCATTTAAGTCCCGACACGACTCACACGCGTCTCCCAACTAAGTGTATTGTAACTGTCGTATTTTTCACTCACGATAATTATAATATATTCATAATCATATATTAATTTACTCACTAAGTAATCTTCAACATAAATCTCACCAATAAATACTAACTCTCATCACGCTAGCAATTATTTACTTAAATCCGAATTAATTTTAAATAATATCCCATTTAAATGAATTAATCCCATAATTAAAATAAAATCTTTTAAAAATACAGGGTATTACATACTTCCCCCCTAATAATGGAATTTCATCTTGAAATTCAGAAAAGAGTAAATATAACGGTATACCTGGTAGGAACAACTTCGGATACTTATCGCGCATCTCATGCGCACCCAGGTAGACTCCTTGACATTATGATGCCGCCAGTGAACACGTACCAACATCACTACCTTTGATCTCAATTTCCTCTCGCTACGGTCTAAGATAGCAACTGGTCCCTCCTCGTAGGAACTATCAGGATATAGGTCAATCTCCTCTAAAGTAATATAAGTGTGAGCCATGTCATCCCGAAGATATTTCCTCAACGAAGAAATGTGGAACACGTCTTAAATCCTATGCAAGTGCTCCGGTAACCCAAGTCTGTAAGCTAATGGACCAATCCGGTCAATAATAGGGAATGACACTACGTACCTCTGTGCCAACTTCCATTTCTTCCTAAACCGCATTACCCCTTCATAGGAGATACTCGTAACAAAACCTGGTCCACCACATTTAACTCCCTGAAAAACCTCTTGGCATTGGCGTAGCTCTTTTGTCTATCCTGAGCAATCCGAATACGACTCCGAATCATCTCAATCCTGGTCGAGGTATCTTGAATCACCTCTGGCCCAAGTAGATTATTGTCCCCCACCTCTAGACAACACACCGTAGAACGATAAGGCCAACCATATAACGCCTAGAATAGAGCCATGCTAATAGTAATATGGTAGGAGTTATTATAAGCAACCTCCATCAGTGGGAGATATTCCTCCCAACCCCTGCCAAAATTAAGTGTACACATCCGCAAAATGCCCATTCATCTGCGGGTGATAGGCCGAACTCAATCGTAACTCCGTACCCATCGCCTCCTGAAAGCTCTCCCAAAATCGGGACACAAAAATCTTATCCCGATCGGACACAATATCAAGGGTCACCCCATGGAGTCTCACTATCTCGACAATGAAGATCTGAGCATACTGCCCCGTAGTATAGTCGATTAGGACTAGCATAAAGTGAGATACCATTGTCAATCGATCCATAATCATCCATATGAAATCGTGACCCCTCTGCGATGTAGGTAGCCCTGTGGTGAAATCCATGGAAATGCTCTCCCATTTTCACATAGGGATATCTAACGGCTGTAGGAGCCCTAACGGTCTATCGTGGTCCACTTTTACCATCTGACAAGTGGCACATTTCGAAACAAATTCGGCGATGTACTTCTTCATTCCATTCCACCAATATTGTCGCCTCATGTCCTGGTACATCTTATCCCTTCCGGGATGTATCGTAAATCATGAGCCATGCGAATCTGCCATCACCGCATGTCGTAACTCCTCCCCCTCTGGAACTATTAGTCTGCCATCGAAGCGTAAGCCCCCATATGAGCTCACAAAATATGACTCTGCCCCCTTGGCTAGAAGTTGTACAATCTGATCATGACAAAACGAGTCTGCTGCCTGAACCTGTATCACCCTAGTAATGATCTCGGGTGTAACCGTTACCATTCATATGAATGAGCAGGCAACCGCATCCTGATGTCCCAGTTCCTTCCATTTCGCCTTCTACACATCGTCCACCTCACCTGCTGGCCTACGGCTCAACGCGTCTGCTACCACGTTAGCCTTCCCCGGGTGGTAATAGATATCGAACTGATAGTCCTTCACAAATTCAAGTCATCTTCGCTGATGCATATTCAACTCCCGCTATGTGAATAGGTACCGCAGTGACTTGTGATTAGTGAATAGGCGAAATCTCTCCCCTAAGAGATAATATCTCCATACCCGAAGCGCAAACATGACTGCCTCTAACTCCAAGGCGTGGGTGGGGTAGCTCCTCTCGTGAGGCTTACGGGAAGCATAAGCTATAGACTTATCCTCCTACTGAAGCACGCCCTAAGTACTAGTAAGGACGCATCAGTATAACCCGGGTATTCCACCCCCCGCCTAGGTAGTGCTAGAACTGGTGCTGAAGTCAGCTTGTCCTTTAGCTTATCAAAAGCCAACTTGCAGGCATCATCCCATATAAATGACATCCCTTTGCGAGTCAAATTTATTATCGGACCCGCTATCTTCTAGAATCCCCAAATAAATCGCCTGTAGAATCCGACTAGCCCCAAGAAACTATGTATTTCTGTCGGCGTCGTGGGCTGTCCCCACTCCCTCACCACTTACACCTTCCCCGATCTACGGATATCCCTTCTTCATAAATAATGTGCCCTAAAAAATGAACCTCCCTCAGCCATAACCCACACTTCTCATATTTTGCATACAACTCGTGCTTACGTAGTGTCTGTAAAACCAACCTCAAATGCTCAGCATGCTCCTCCTTAGTCCGGGAGTAAACGAGGATGTCATCAATGAAGACAATGACAAACTGAACTCTCTGAACACCCTGTTCATAAAGTCCATGAATACGGACGGTGCGTTGGTTAGCCCCAATGGTATAACCCTGAACTTATAGGATTCATATCTCATCAAGAAGGCAGTCTTAGGCACGTCCTTCTCTTTGATACCTAACTGATTGTATCCCAACCTCAAGTCCATCTTCAAGAAATAGGAAGCACCCCTCAACTAGTCGAATAGGTCATCGATTTGGGGCAATAGATACTTATTCAATATCGTGACCTTATTCAACTCTCGATATTCCACACACAACCTTAATAACCCATCTCTCTTCTTTACGAACATTACGGGAGCATCCTAGGGTGAGGTACTCTTGCGGATGAAGCCTTGACCCAACAATTGCTCGATCTAATCCCGTAGCTCCATCAGCTCCGCCGGAGCCATACGAAAAGGTGCACGAGTTATCGGCTAAGTGCGTGGCATCAAATCTATCACAAACTCTATCTCCTTACTAGGCGATAGCTGTGGAATGTCCTGAAATACATCATCGAACTCACGAATAACCAGAATCGAATCAAGTGGTATCACCACCCCCTTAGAGGTCTCCTCCTCTATATAATATAAATGGGTGGACGAACCCCCCTCCGAGCGAGACATCGCTACCAAAAACATCTCCTGACCCGGTATGGCAAACATAGTACTATGACTATAGTAGTCAATCATTGCCCTATACATAACTAGCCAATCTATCCTGATAATAGCATCATACTCGTGCATATCTAAGACAAGCATATCGACCGGTAGGCTTAATCTCCCAACCTCTATGCCCACTCCCCGACATATAAAGAATATCAATGACCTATAGCCCAATGGGGAGTCTACACTAGTAGCTATGCTCTTTGCCGTGTCTAATAACCCTGTGACGCGTGCAAAACTAGTGGCAATGAAACTATATTTTGGAGATTGGTTTAAATTGGAGTTTAGCATGTGATAGTTTTTATATTACAATTATTCACCGGGATTGATTATTATTCACCTTGTGGATTGATTTTATATGTCTCATATTTGTCGCATGCTAAGAATGGTATTTTATTTACTCGCGCCCGACTTTGTTTTGGTGGCATCCGACGTTAAAATTTGGCAGGGTGTGACATTGAAATGAGAGAAGACTGTGAAACACCGCTATAAAACACGTCTGAGAGAGAGGCAACGATGGTGGCAAGGCATCGGTGAGGAGAGGAGAGGAGAGGAGAGGCAGTGGCCTAAACTATAGAATCAATACATATTAAATCTCAAGGCCCAAATATTATAAAATACTGAATATCAACGATTAAAGTTTTGACAGTAATAATCATTTAAATAATAACACAAAATCTTTTAATTACTAATATTAATAATCATCAACGACATAAACAACTTATATTAACATGTGTATTATCTATATGTATATTTGTATTTGATACATATTTAAGAACTGCTAGTGGAGTGTCTAGAATTTAGAGATCTTATTAATAAATAATATCATAAACAATAAATATATTTGATACATATTTAAGAATTGCCAGTGGAGTGTCTAGAATTTAGAGATCTTATTAATAAATAATATCATAAACAATAAATATATTTGATACATATTTAAGAACTGCTAGTGGAGTGTCTAGAATTTAGAGATCTTATTAATATATAATATCATAAACAATAAATATACATATAGATACTACACATGGCTAATACTAATGATACTAATAGTCCAGTTACCTCAAATAATATATTTCGTAGCATGCAATGGTTATGGAAGAAAATACAACACGTTTAAGACAGTCCTATCAATAGATATTAACATAAAGAGAGTTTAGCCTGCTAAGTCCCCATTGAAGTACCATAATGGCAATCTTGATATTTTCAAAAAGTTGAGAACCACACTCAACCTCAACACCTCTTACCACCCCTAAAGTGGATTTAACCTAAGAAATAATGCTTTATTTGAATTTCTTAGAAGATTGGAAAGAATACATAAAAACAACACGCACAAATAAATATCTTAACTAGAACATAAGCAACCTTTTTAGGAGTTGAATAACAAACATAAACAAAGACAGACTAACATCGAACATAACTTTAAATCCCTTAACAAATAGTTGTTGTCATAATTTGGAGTTACCCACACTCACAAGTCTTCTGATGCATACAACTTTGGAAAACCTTATGTAATTCGCTTAATAAAATGGATAGATGAATGGAAGCCATTGTTATAAGTTTTGGGAAAACTATTACAATATAGAAATTAAAAAGAATATGCTTGACAAGCTGATGACCCTTATTATTGAATTTGAAAATCAAGAAGGAAAAATGCAAATTTTATGTGCATACACGCATAAATACATAATCATGCATAAAGAAAGAAAGTATACAACAAATCTAAGGCAACATAGTTCTAATAATATCAAAATCGCACATGGACATTTTGTCAAACAGTTAGTATTCAACTAACAAAGTAAAATTTTCGAAATCTATCAATCCCATATTTGATTAGACCTAGAGAAAAAAAGATGTGAGTATAAAAATTAAAACTCCCAGTTAAATATTAAATATTAAATATTTTGAGATACCTAGAATAAGAAAAAAACATGTACAAAATTTTAGGATCAAATTACATCTGATGTAATCAGTGTCATTATAAAAATTACAAATCCAAGCTCAGGGTAATAGTTTTAGGAAGGCGATTAAGGACATACACTTTGCAAGGTAGAGATATAGAAAATAGAAGGATAGAGAAGGCATAATAGATTAAAAGGCTTTTTGAAGTAAACTACTACGTAACATGCCACCAATAACAACCCCACCAGACCAAAATTAGACTAAATAGAAAATGGACTAACATATGAATTCAATTTCATATATGAAAATATAAAACCTGTAAAATAGATACATATATACTACTCCTGAGAAACGGGGAGTATAAAACATAGGGAAAAAACATTTGTCCAAGTTATCAACAAATTTTATTCTCCAAATCCAATTGTTTATACATGAACGACATTTAATAGTCCAAGTTACCAACAAAGGTCTGGGCACATTAACAATATTTATTAAGTGTATGGATTCAAATATTGGAGTTAACATTAGACATAAAAAATGTGAAAGAGAGACATTTTGTCTCCTAAACAGTTTCTCTAGAACATTAGCCAAATATACACTCGCTATCTTTAGTGGAAGATGTAAATTTGCACATTTACATTGTTTTCACCCACAGTGGGTAGGAAATAATGTATTTTACATAGTGCCAAAGGTATACAAAATGCAAAACTAGATGGCATATATACATTGTGTAAAAAGGGGCGACCAGTTGGGCGGTAAAGAGTCTCCCGCCTAGAGATTGTGGGCGTGAAATATTTTCTCGCCCAGATTATTATAAAAAAAAATCCTTTTATCCTCCAATGGATATAAACGGTATTAATCTAACAGATATAATATTCATTTTATTATAAATATACATTACACCCCAACTATTTAAACACACACATAAAAATTCCACATTCTTATAAATTCATTCACCAAATGGCATCTCCCTCCCAAAGTACTACCACGAACGCTACCCGGTTACCATATTTCACTCAACACGATGAAGTGTTATTTTGTCTAACATATATGAAATATTCTATCGATAGTTCAGTTGGGACAAACCAATATCGTAGTTCCTTGTGGGATAATATAACTCACGAATATAATTGTCGCGAGGGTTTTATTTACAAACGCACCAATAATGCGTTGAAGGAAAAATTTAGAATGATAAACAAAGATTGTTTGTTGTATTCAATGAAGTTGTCTCGAGCGTACGAAGCCCGTAAAGAAAGTGGGACACCTGAGGTTAATTGGGTAATGACAATTATTTACACTAAGTATATGATTTATGTTTGATTTGATAATTTTACAACACTAATTGTATGAAATATTTTGCTTTTTAGATCCAATGAGCTAGTTAAAACATTCAAAGTGATGCGGGTCATATATTTTGATTGGACCATTGTTACGAGTTTCTCAACTAATGGATCACAATATACGGATAAGGACAATCAGTCAATCCCACTAGATTCCGACGATACTGACAAAAATGCGGGGTTTTTGAATAAATACTAGAGAGACCCATGGGACTTAAAGCGACGAAACAAAAAGGGAATAAATGAGAAGTCGCCAACAGTTTGTCTACAAACACCGCCCTTCTAGAAAACTTTGAGGAATTCAACACATTTTACAATTAAAATTCTGTCAAATCCTAAGCAAATAGAAGAAATTTGAATGAGAACATTGAGGATTTAATTAAAATTCGCAACAAAGAATATGAAACTAACCACCAACATGATGAAGATCAAATTATATATATGGATACTAGTTACTTCATGCCTCAATAACATGCCTTTCACGACATGCGAATGAATGAGATAATGCATCGTCGCACTCAACCATTTCAGAACTTCTCACAATAGAAAAATAGATTTATTAGATCTTGTATGTTATGCAATTTTATTTATTTATTATTTTCTTGCCCATTATTATGATTTATTATTAATAATATTTTAATTGCGTTGTACTTGTGAATATTGTATATACAAAAATAAAGAGTACACACCATAAATAATACAATGGGATGTTAATAAAAACATACATTTAAATAAGAGTAAACATATAGCCGCGCATGAATTATAATTAACAAACGATAATGGAAATCAACACCACCCATGATGGTAATAACTATCAATTTGATTATTCTACATGACGATTCCAAATGTGTTCCATGAGGTCAGCACACAATTGTTTATGGGCATCCTTGTTCTTCATCTTCGACTTCCTCACCTGGTACTAATAATAGCCAACGAGACTTTGCTGTGACACCCCAACTATTCTAATATTGGGTGATCATTCCATTATTAAATTAAATAGGAATCATTAATGATTTCATTCTTAGCATCACTGTCGAAATTCGATTAATTACTAATACCCTAATAGCCATGTCTAAATTATTTTAAATCCTTACTATTAACATGCAGTAAATATAAACAGAATAAAATTCCATTCACCATTTCCATGCACATAATAATGAATAAAGAGAGAACGACATAAATATATAAATGATCCTGGAATAACACTCCAGATAAAATCCCAATGCAGTCGTCCATAAGTAAAGTCAAATCAAATTATGAAAATATCTGAAAATATAATGTCTCTGCAAATAATATCCAACTAAGAATGGGTGACATGCCCGACTGTGACAGATAAGGATAAATAACAACTGAATAAATGTGGAGGTGCCTAATAGTAAGGTCCTGCAATTTTCACAGCAGTCGCATCACGTCAAATGTAGGAACTCCTATGCCTGGCATCCCTGTGGCTGGGCACCTAAAATTGTTTAAACAAAAATGGATTTGAAACGGGTCAAAGCCCAAGTAAAACAGTTTGAAACAGTTTAGTAAGTATTTATAATGCATCAAGATAAGATATTATATACATGTTAGTACCGCGTGCTCTCACTTGAGATCCTCACCTCTCAACTATTGTGCACACCTAACTTACTATTCTAACCTACCTAGTTATGCTACCCATCTAACTACACTGACTTACATTTGTTCATGTCTAATAATGTATAGTGCCTACCCGCATTATCCATACAATACTAAACCACATTTCCATTTCTTTTTATTGATTAGAAATCACCAGTTTATGAATAAGTTCTCACCTTAGGGTAATTTAAATATCACTATTTATCTTATCTACTAATATACTCACAGTAGAATCAATGACGTGAATATATATATATTTGCATCACTATGGTAATATTTATATGTATACAGCATCCCTAGGTGGAGATCTGAAATGCGGACATACTCTGCTATCAAGTCCTGGTACATCACGTACTAAATAAGGACATCGGTCCGGATATCACCCTCGAACCATAAATCAAATCACACATATTGGAGGCGAACATAGTTCCAAGTCTATGGGTCACGCACACACCAAATGTGGCCAATTGACCGTCAAAACCATCATACACTCAGAGAGCACGTACCTAGGTTCTATGTTCTAGGGGTATAAGTAAAACCCCCCCACAATGGGCTCATCAGGATAAGACTATCCATGGTGCGAAAACCTCTCGTGATAGCAAGTAGCCTACATATGTTTACACATAAGAATATACATAATAGACGTTCACACATCCTATCTATCTATCACACTATACACACACCAATGGTATCGTTTTTTATTGGAGGTCTACTCACTACCACCCACGATTAATGACAAGTTCATTCAAGTCCTTATATATCGATATATTTCCTTATGCTCAAGGTCTCAATTATATAACGACACGCAAAACTATCGTGAATTCGACAACAAGGTCTCAAAAGACGAGCCTATACTCCACTGGATCTATCAACTCTATGTTAGACTTATATAGGTACCAATTTCCTTTATTACCTTACCAAGACATCTCTCCTCACGGAACACACCTTCAGCAGTCCCCGACTACTCATGTCAGGCCTCAAAACTTTGGTTTATGTCAACGTACTCTCACTACATTTGAAACTATACGAAGAGGATGTGGATGGACTCAATCCTTGTCAACGAAGCATGAATCACTCTGGGTTCGAGAAACTTGTTATTTCTTCCCTTTTCAACTATACAAGGGTAAGCGAATTTTTTTCTTCCTATAAAACCTCAGAAGTCACTTCACAATTATTATCCTGCTACAAGTCATCACATGCAGCTCTCCCAGTTGCAATTTGTATTCGCAATTACCCTGAAAACCCAAAACATGCATCCTCGCATTCTACCACTATGTCTCCTCTCATAGCTATCCATCGGCCTACGGGTGACACGTCTAGTTCGAGACGCAATTCCGTCCCCGTTGCCCCCTGACACTCACTATCAAAGGTGGGACTCAAGGGTCTCGTCCTGATTTACAATAATATTGGGCGGCACCTTGTGTCACTTCATTTTTTCTCTTTAATAAAATTGTTGGGCATACTGCCTGGTAGTATAACACATCCCAAACGAATAACAATTATTTCGTTCCGATCAATTCATTTCACAACCCAAAGAAAACCTGACCACTCCGCAATTATGATAATCCAATAATGATTTTTTTTTATCAATTTACGTATCCACTCCGTCCTTGGAATCATCAATTTATCACAACTATCGAGTCGGTAGTATCAGACCAACCTTTTCCTTTTACAAGTGGCGTACTTGGAGACAACTTCAGTATGTCTCACTCAACCTAAAATCCACACACTCAACATCTCACGTCACGTGGAACATCCTGTCTCCCCTTATTCGGAGATACACAAAAATCATGGTCCAAGCGTTTGCTCAAAAAATGCGCACTTCCTAAGCTCTTTTCCATCTATTAGAATTTTAACAACCTATCTATGCGCAAACCACTCTACGCATTTGACTAGGTGCGACCCCTCTCGACTTCTTAAAGTTGTGGGGTTCTCTTTTGTCAAGGGATACCTTTTCCATTTGATTCCAACGTATTTCGACGCACCTCAATTGTGGGAGTTATCTCGTGACACACACATAGTCGAACTCTCTCCTTTCCTAGATCGAGGTTCATTCCCTCACACTGTTCCACTTGTTTCTCTGAGTGTCCCACATATGTATTTACAACATCTTTATAAGTCTCTTTATCATGGGCGATGCTAAAAGTCAAATTAATCAGGGTGCCCACACACCCCATATCCCGTGCACAACTGTACAATCATCTCTAACTTCCCACTCGTAACATACTTATCTCAAGTCCTACCCCGTATTCTTAGTGTGGCTATACCGTATGGCTAACCTCAGTTACCCTACTAAAATGATTTAGTTACTCTCAAGACTGATCCATCCATCAACTAGTGGTGCAAAAAGTTTTCCCCAATTCTCCTTACACAACACTACTCGACTCTACATGTCTTATATCACAGAATAGCCCTCATCTCATGCTTTCACCCACATACATGTGTAATAACTAAAGTGATAACTCATTACCTAGTTACCAACACATTTATCAACTCTCGACATTAGCTGGGATTCATACGTGGGACGTCTCGCAAGCGAAATCCAAATAAGAAAACCCCACGATACACTACTTCCTACCATTGTCGACAATCAAGATCCGTAGCTCATACACACATGATCAGAACATCCAAAATCTTATCCTCAGATGTACAAGTCTAACAGTCCACTCCCACATCACTAAAGGAGTTATGCAACACGATTCTCTCACTATCACTAGTTTTCCCGTGCTAGGTCGATAACGAACTAAACTTCTCCGCCCAACAGTTAACTTAATATACCCCGAATCACATCCATACAGTCCCCACACACTGGGATCAAATATAACGAGGCAACTATAACCTCTGAAATCTCCTCCACGATATAATATAAACGCGAGCTCAACCTTCTTCCAGGTGACACATCGCTATACAACATATCCTGGCCTGGAATAGCGAACACGATAGCTTTGCTGTAACAACCCACCATCGCTCAACCGTCGCGAACCAAACTATACCCAGGATAACGTTATACTCGAATATCATCTCTCGCAACGAGTTAACCCATTAAAATATATTCTCTCAGTGTCCCCACCCGCTCCCTGTAGATGGAACCAAAAAGGTCCATGTAATATAACGGTAAATATATACATACAATAGTAACACTATCGATACACGCGCTGAACCTATCTCACGAGTGAACCTAGTGCTAATAAAATACTGTGGTTTGTTCGTTTTACGCAAAATATACCCCATTCACCCTAGGATGAGACTCACACTTTTAATTGTCAATAACACTAGCAGTCCAATTGCTTCCTGGACATGACACTTTCATCCAAATTGATTAAAAAACTTTTACAATAATTGCCTCTGCTGGCATCCTGCTCTTGTCCTCTAACTCGCTACGGACAAGGTCAATACATGTGGCCCTTACTTTCCACACATGGGACACCTCTTGGTGTCATTCCCTTATCTCTGGACCTATGGCCATATCGGGATTGGTCTTCTCTTAGGCCTGGTAGTCTTTGCCCCAAATTACCCTCGTTGTTCCTTTGGCTTTGCTAGTCCCGTGGAACATACTGTTGTCCCTAACGGCCCTAATTGAATCCATCGTCATTTGGTAGGAATTTCATTGATCTACATCATTTAAGTGGGTCCCCTGCTAGGCATCCATCTGTGGTGCATCACTATCACCAATTACCTTTAGTCATGCCCTTTTGGCTTTGCTTTCCAACTCTCTTGGCTCCCTTATCATAGGAACGTTGATATAAACATTGTAAAAGTACGTCATTGATGCCATATGCATAAGTCGTCCAAGACTGATTTCCCATAAATTCTAACACCTCCTACTCATGAGTCCATCGCCACTTTTCAGAACCTTCCTCTCAACTACCTACCTCCCCGGGTATAATGTTCACTTAAATAAATAAATTCTTCATCATAATCAACCTCTGTTCGTCCTTCCTGTGAAGGGTCTAGAGACTTCCTTCGCATCTTCGTCTGAACAGCAGATGAAAGAACTTGTAATTAAACTGCGCCCAAAATTTCTCGATTATTTCCTTATCTACTTCCTTATACGTGGTGACTATCTCCCACCATGGCAGCACTACTCCTACGAGCAAAAAGTTAAACTAAAATTTAAATCCTGAGTGCCACTGCACTCCACCATACACCATTGCCATGAGACTGTCTCATTCTGTTGGCCCATCACACTTCCTCTCTTACCCGAATCCTTACAGATAGTTTTCGAAATAACTCATTCGACTCACCCTGCCGACTACAGTGGGTGAGTCTGAATTTGCACCACCGTTATCTATGACAGTGATTGGGGAAACTACTAATCCCGAGAAATTATCCTATTGTCATCTACCTGAACCATAATCATAGTGTGCCCTATCGCGATCATAATTCCCAGAGTACTCTATGGCTTCTGCTGAGCCTCTCCTCTTGTAATCCTACTAATGGTCCTCACTGGTCGTCTCATATTATTCGATGTACGAATCCCAATCGAACTCGAATATGAATCGCTTTAACTGTACTTAGTAGTAGGAGAACGTAAACGTGATTACGAAGAGAAATATAACATTCCTATAATAGGTATCTATATCAAAGAACGCTATGCTGAAATGCAATAAGCCGCACAGATCCTAAGGACACTAAAACCTGATGCTTTGATACCATCTGTGACACCCCGCATATTCTAATCCTGGGTGATGAGTCCATTATTAAATTAAACAGAAATCATTAATGGTTTCATTCTTAGCGTCACTGTCGAAATACGATTAATTACTAATACCCTAATAGCCAGTGTCAATTATTTTAAATCCTTATTATTAACATGTAGTAAATATAAACGGAATAAAATTTCATTGACCATTTCCATGCACATAATAATGAATAAAGAGATAATGACATAAATAAATAAATGAGTCTTGAATAACACTCCAGATAAAATCCCAATGCAGTCGCCTATAAGTAAAGTCTAAATCAAATTCTAGAAATATCTGGAAATAAAATGTCTCTGTAAATAATATCCAACTAAGAATAGGTGGCATGCCCGACTGAGATAGATAAGGATAAATAAGAACCGAATAAATGTGGACGCGTTTAATATCAAGGTCCTGCAACTTTCACAGCAGCTGCAGCATGTCAAATGTAAGAACTCCTATAATTGGCGTCCCTGTGTCTGGGCACCTAAAATTATTTTTACAAAAATGGATTTGAAACGGGTCAAAGTCCAAGTAAAACAGTTTGAAATAGTTTAGCAAGTATTTAAAATGCATCAAGATAAGATATTATATACATGTCAGTACCGCGTGCTCTCACTTTAGATTCACTTCTCAACTATTATGCATGCCTAACTTACTGTTCTAACCCACCTAGTTATGCTACCCGTCTAACTAGACTGACTTACATCTCTTCATGTCTAATAATTTATAGTGCCCACCCGTATTATCCATACAATACTAAACTACATTTCTAATTCTTTTTATTTATTAGAAATCACCAGTTTATGAATAAGTTCTCACACACTTAGGGTAATTTAAATATTATTATTTATCTTATCCACTAATACACCCGCATTAGAATCAATCACATGAATATATGTTTACATCACTATTGCAATATATATACGTATACAACATCCCTAGGTGGAGACCTGTGATGCGGGAATACTCTGCTATCAAGTCCTAGTACATCACGTACTAAATAAGGACATCGATCCGAATATCACCCTCAAACCATAAATCGAATCATACATATTGGAGGCGAACATAGTTCCAAGTCTATGGGTCACGCACACACCAAACGTGCCCAATTGACCGTCGAAACCATCATACACTCAGATAGCATGCACCTAGGTTCGTTGTTCTTGGGGTACAAGTCAGAATCCCCCACAATGGGCTCATCAGAATAAGACTGTCCACGACGCGAAAACCTCTCATGATGACAGGTAGCCTAGGTATGTTTACACATAAGAATATACACAATAGGCCTTCACACATCCTATGTATATATATATATATATATATAGGTATACACTTAACCTATAATATATGTCTCATACGTAGCATATATAACACCTGAATATCCTACGTATTATTAATTCACCTTTTAACTATTCCACGTATTTTTCCCGAACATCTTCCCCCTACTCGAAGAGTCCTAACCACTCCATTAGATTATTTCGATAGTGAAAAGATTCTTCTACCACTGGTATGATTGTATATTCACTTACACTTTTCGTGACCCGTTCTAAATTACGAGGGATCATTTAATGTCAAGCTAAGCCCCATGGTTCCCTCGTATTCTTCAATACCCATCATAATTTTTGTGAGATTAAATATTAAATATGCCACACACTTTGTTATCCACAGTTCTCTTCAATCGAAAAGAAATTCCAACTCAGACCTACCAAAAGTCATTTAAACCGTGACCCAAAAGTACCAGGTCCCCTGAATCGATTTGGGGTAATGGCCGAATCGGTTTGGGGGGACAGGCGAATCGGTTCGCTGTACCCGAGACTTCATCTTCTTCACTGCTACGTGTTTTCACCATTGTTAAACCTCTAAACCAACATTACACTATCCCAAACTCCCAAACAAAGGTCTTAAACATTAAAGTAACATGTATCAACGATTTTTAACGTAAAAGAATCATTAAATCTTTAAAGAACAACCTCAAATTGGATTTAATCAAGATTAATTTTTAAAAACCCTAGATTATTATTCTTGTTCAATAACATCAACATAATTCCATATTCCTTCCCAAATTTCGTGATATTTCCCATCAAATTCATCCTACATGTATAAGGGATCAAATCTATCACCATTCCTACCCAAGAATATGATTCGTATCTTCAAATTTAAGGCCAAAGTTCATGAAATTCATAAAGTAATCATCTTATTTTAACATGGATGGTATATCAAATAATAAATTAGCAAGATAAACACTTGCCTTAATTCGAAAGTTTGATTTCTGCAGAATTAATGGTGAGATTTGTGTTCTCCTCTTCACGATCTACAATTCGGTGGTGATGGTGGTGCAAGAATATGGGTTTTGGCCATGGAACACTTAGGAACACCTCTCCTTCTCCCTCCTTACGGTCTAAAATTTGAACAGGCTCTTCAACATATGATAAGTCATCCTTAAATTCTATAGGTTGGGCTTTCAACACGTGAGACAAGTTTGAAATGTATTTTCGAAGCATAGATATATGGAATACATCTTGTAATCGACATAATTCTAGAGTTAACACTAATGTGTAGGCTACTGCTACCACACTTTCTTTTATCTCATAAGGTATAATATACTTAGAACTTAATTTCCCTTTCTTTCCAAAGCTCATAATGCTTCTCTAAGGTGAGGCATGCAAGAATACAAAATCTTCAACTTGGAATTTCAAGTCCTTCTTACCCTTATCTGCATAACTTTTTTGTGTACTCTTGGCAGTTTTCATACGTTGTTGAATTACTTTTATATTTTCAAGAGTCATCTCCACTAATTCTGGACCCAATATTTTCTTTCTCCCACCTCACTCCAAAACAATGAAGTTATCTACAATACAATGCTTCATACGGAGCCATACCAATTGAAGACTAAAAACTGTTATTATACACAAATTCTATCAATGGCAAGTAATCATCCCAACTGCTTTTAAAGTCAAGTACACATGCATGTAACTTATCTTCAAGTGTTTGGATAGTTCTCTCTGACTACCCATCTGTTTGTGGATGAAATGCGGTGTTAAATTTCAAACTAGTTCCCATAGCATGTTGCAATCTAGGCCAAAATCTTAAAGTAAATGTACTCTATATTAGATACAATAGACATTGGTGCTCCATGTAAGGATATTATCTCATCAATAAAAATATGTGCATACCTATTAACCGTGTAAGTAGTTTTGACTGGTAGAAATGTGCTGATTTTGTTAATCTGTCAACTACCACCCAGATAGAATCATGCCCTTATGAGAGCAAGGAAGTACCGTCACAAAATCCATGGTAATATGCTCCCATTTCCATTCTGGAATAGGCAATGGTTGTAGCAACCCTGTTAGTTTCTGATGTCCTGCCTTAACTTGTTGGCTTGTAAAACATTTGGCAACAAAATATGCAATCTCATGTTTCATATTATTCCACCAGTAATATTCCTTCAAATCTCTATGCATTTTAGTTCTCCTTGAGTGCATAGAATAAACGGAACTGTGTGCCTCATCAAGAATATCTCTTTTTAATGTTAAATTATTTGGAACACAAATTCTCTTCTTATAATAAAAAGCCCACCATTAACAATAATAAAATAAATTGGCTTACCATCTTGGGCTACCATTCGTTTCTTCTCAAAAAATGTATCTTGGTCTTGCAATTCTTGTATGCGTTTTACCAATAAAGGTCTCACTGTAACGTGTGTAAATAACGACCCTGCTTTAGTCAAGTTCAACTCGACTCCCATCAATCTTAATTCCATAATATTCCTCACCTGTGCACATTGAATACAAGACAAACTCCCCAATGATTTTCGACTTAGAGCATATGCAACAACATTTGCCTTCCTATGATGATGGTGAATGGTACAATCACAGTATTTAATTAACTCCATCCAACGTCTTTGTCTCCAATTCAACTCTTTCTGTGTAAATAAATACTTCAAACTTTGATGGTTAGTAAAAGTTTCAGAAGTCTCTCCATATACATGATGTCTCCACAACTTCAAGGCAAAAACAATAGCTGCAAGTTCTAAATCATATGTAGGGTAATTACATTCATGCGTCTTTAACTGTGTAGATGCATATGAAATTACGTTTCCATGTTGCATGAAAACACAACCCAATCTCTGATATGAAGCGTCAGTATAAATCACAAAACCTTCTCCACTAGATGGAATAGTAAGAACTGGAGCTGATACTAACTTGTCTTTCAAATCTTCAAAGTTGCGTTGACATTCCTCACTCCACACAAATTTCACCTCCTTTCGGGTTAATTTAGTCAACGGTAAGGCTATAGATGAAAACCCCTTTATGAATCTTCTATAATATCCAACCAACCCTAGGAAACTTTGTGTATCCATTACATTACTTGGTCTTTTCCATTTCCCAATTGCATCTACCTTTTTAGGATCAAAATAAATTCCATCTTCCGAAACTACATGCCCCAGAAATACTACTTGATTTAACCAAAACTCACATTTGCTAAACTTAGCGAACAATTGACTATCTCGTAAGACTTGCAATACAACTCTTAGGTTCTTCTCATGTTCCTCTTGGTTGTGTGACTATATAAAAAAATCATCAATAAAGACAATCACAAATGCATCTATGAAAGGATGGAATACTCAATTCATCAGATCCATAAACACCGCAAGAGCATTTGTTAGCCCAAATGGCATTACCAAAAATTCATAATGACTATAACGGGAACTAAAAGCTATTTTAGAAATGTTATAATCTCTTACCCTTAATTGATGATAACCCGATCTCAAGTCAATTTTGAAAAACACTTTGGCACCCTATAATTGATAAGAAAATCATCAATACGAGGCAACAAATATTTAGTTTGAATGATTACCCTGTTTAACTGTCGATAATCAATGCAAAGTCTCATGGTGCCGTCTTTCTTCTTCACAAACAATATCGGAGCACCCCATGGTGATATATTAGGTCGAATAAAACCTCTATTTAACAAATATTGTCGTTGAATCTTTAACTCCTTCAGTTCTATAGGTGCCATTCTATATGGAGAAATAGAAACTGGAGCTGTACCAGGCACATAATCAATAATAAACTCTATCTCTCTACTAGGTGGCAACCCTGGTACCGCAAAATTATTACCTATTGGAATATCTTCTAATTTTTTCAATTCCTTGTTTGTATCCACAATATATACTAAAAATTCCTGATAACCTTTATTCAACAATTTCCTAGCCTGAAGGGCCGAAATAAGGCAATTTGGAACCACGCTCCTCTCCCCAATAAATCTGAATTCTGCCTACCCTGACATGTTAAATGTAACTTCCTTGAGAAAACAGTCAATTGATGCATGGTAGGAAGATAACCAGTTCATACTAAGGATAATATCAAAATCTCGAATATCTAGTGGAATTAAATCAACGCTAACTCTCTCCCCCCATATACAATACACAACTTTTGTACACAAGCTCCACTAACATCACATCCCCCATAGGTGTAGAAATATAAAAGTCATAGTCTAAATACGAACATGGTTTACCCAAATGCATAGTGAATGACACTACTACAAATGAATGAGTAGATTCGGGATCAATAAGCATATAAGCATGTTTATCCATGAACAAAAAAATGCACTTATCACTACCTCTAGAGTAGCCTGAGCATCTTGTAGAGTCATAGAAAATAATTTTCTTTAAGCCCTGGAACTATTATCTTGTCCTCTACTTCCTCCTCTCTGTATGCCTCCAGGTGATGAACCTCTACTGGTAGAAGCTGTTTGAGTCCCTCCTATTAGCATATGACAGTTCTTTTTGGTATGGACAATTTGATGTCACTGATAACACTCTATCCCCATTAACTTGGGACAATATGGACTGATATGACCCTCGACTTTGAAAAAATAGCATATAACAGGCTTAGACTGCCCACTCGCGCTCTCCAGCAATTTATTCTGTTGACCCATCGATCTTGCACCCCTAAAACTGCCCGATGTCCTACTATGAACATAATTCCTAGTCCCTCTATCACGTTGAAATTTTTGATTCTCCTATTTTGAGTATTCTATATTACCTTCCTTTTGTGGAGATGGAACCAATTGACTCCTCTTTTCCCTTTGTTCCCTATTCTTTTTTGCATCATTAACATCTCCTTCAACCATCATAGTTTTTTTGACTAAAAAAGTATAATCTACCATTTCAAGTGCAGTGATTCTAGACTTGATATCCAAATTCAATCCATCCTTAAATCTGGTGCATTTGTCCTCCTCATCGTGTAAGAAAAGCGAGAACGACGATATACATTTAGTTTCATACCCCCTGACCGACATATTCCCTTGAGTCAATGATAAAAATTCTCTCTCTTTTTTCTTCCGATACATGCAAGGAAAATACTTTTCATATAAGGCTTTGATAAAGGAATCCCAAGTAATTACCTCACATCCACCCGTAGCAAGCAATAAATGTTTGGAAGACTCCCACCAATATTTAGCTTCGGCCTTTAATATGAAAGTAACCAAAATTACCTTCTGCGCACCACATGCATTCATCACCCCGAAGATAGTTATTGTGTCTCTAACCCAAGCCTCAACTTCTAAAGGATCTACAGAGCTTGAGAATGCCGGGAGGTTCAATTTGATAAACTTCTCATACAAAGTATTCTTTTCCTCTCGTTATATTGCCCTCTATGTTCTAGCCAAAGTATGCTCCTCCAAGTATTTGGCTTGTTGTTCAGCTATTTGCATCATAAACCTGTTTTGTTGTTTCATTATTAAAGTCATGGCATGTGCCATTCTCTGCATATTTGTAAGTTGTTCAGGTACCCCCTCTACATTATTTTAATTTTAGTGGTTTACCTCAATTACAATTAATGTATTTGAATCCCCCCCGCAACCTTCTCATGAACATTTGCTCCTACCATATCTTACCGTCTCTAATAAATCACAATTACAGAAATAACTATACAACATTTATTTTTAACATAATGTTTAGTATTTTTCACAAGTCAATATAAATGACTTTCGACATGTTATTTTTGCCATTGCCACATCTAGACTGTCTCTCTAACTCTAGAATACATAAACCTAAAGCTCTAATACCAAGTTGTCGCACACTATCCCCACTAGCATAAAAATAATCCAATAGTTCACATAACACATCTAGTATTTATTGTTTTTTTATACACATTAAAACAACTTCAAGGTTTAAGTGCGGAATACTAAAAACCCAATCGTTTTAAGGAGACATAAATTTAAACAAAATTCCAAAAGAATCTAACTTAATTATAACTATTACAGCATTAAAAAACTGACGAGACCCTGCCACTATTCACCCATTACCCTAGACCTGACAGTGGCATCTTTAAAACCTAAAAATGTAAACATATAAAACCATGAGTTTAAAAACTCAGTGAATGTACTACATCTTTATATAGTTTTTTTTATAAGTAAATGGTTTATTAAAACGTACCCAATTAAGGGGGCGAAAACCCGTATAGAAGAAGTAAACAAAATAAAGAAAGTAGGGGGCCGAAACCCAAGCAATGACTAGCCAACCACTTGAAGCACCTCCAAAAAGTCAAAGAGGACAGACAGCGATGTATCCAACCTTTTTCGATGCCAAGAGATAAGAAGGCTCAGAAAACAGTATCATAAATGTGAAGGATCCAACTCGACCCCTCAAAGCATCATCGATTTCTCTCCTGCCAAACAATCTAGAAGATGCAATAAGGGAACATCTTCCAAACACCCCTCAGACGAAGACAACCCCATGGACTCCGCTAAGCTACCAACACCCCGTTCACCTTACGAGTCCTAACCCACGAGATCTTGCCTAAGGACAAGATCAAATCCCAAAGACCTTGAGTCACATGACAATGAAACAGTAGGTGATTGTTCGATTACTCTTCCTTCTTGCACAACCAACATCTGCTGGCCAACCTCCTCCCTCGATTATGCAACCCCTTAATAGTCAAAATGGCTTGTCTTTCCGTAGTCCAAATAAAAAAGCTAACCTTCGGGGGCACCTGGCTATTCCAAGTAGCCTTCTAAGGAAGAGAGACGTATCCCCTGCCCCAAAGCACATGGTAATACTTCTTAATCGAAAAATGCCATCCTGAGAGCTCGTCCACCTCAATCCATCAGCCCCAACGGATGAAATAGGCGTCGAAAGACAACCACTCAAAGAACGCCTCCGCCTTCTCCAGCTCCCAATCCCCAAGTCCCCTCATAAACTTATATTCCCATACCACATGATCCTCTACCCTCATCCTACTTTCCTCCAATGTCCCCTCCCTAACCTCGCAATCCGATACATCCCAGGGAAAAGATCCTCCAGAGAGCCACCCTCCCCCCATCTATCTCTCAAAAACATGATACGATTCCCTCTCCTGAGGTGGTAGGAAGTGGACTTAGAGAAATCAACCCACCCATGTGCAATGCACTTCCATAACTCCACCCCATGAGCAGCACAACCCTCCCTAGGTCCCCACTCAAACTCGTCAGTCCCATGCTTAGCCATCGTTACTTTCCTCCACAGTCTTCCATCTTTCCTATTAAACCGCCACAACCACTTGCCTAGTGAGCCTTATTGAAATGGGCTAAACTTCTTACCCCCACCCCACCCTCTTTCAGTGGATGCACACCTCATCCCAACTCACCAGACTGTATTTGAACTGATCATCATGACCACGCCACAGAAAATTCCTCCTCATCTTGTCAAGTCCATTTCCAACAAAAGCAGGTAAAAGGAGGACATACATGAAGCAAGTCGGGAAACTCGATAACACAATTCTGATCAACGTCAACCTTCCCCCTTTGGAAAGGTAACCATGCTTCCAACCAGCTAACCTCCTTTGAACCCTCTCAAGAACCAGGTCCCACATTACTGGGGATTTAAACTTAGCCCCTAAGGGGAGGCCGAGATAAGTAAAGGGGTGTGAGCCGACCGTACACCCAAGCACCCCAGCCAAAAGACCAACGTTATAGACGTCCCCAATGGCAATCATTTCGCTCTTCCTGATATTGATACGGAGCCCTGACACAACCTTTAAACACACCAGCAACATCCTCAATGTCCTCACTTCATCAACAGTCGCCCCCAAAAAATAATAGTATCATCTGCAAACAGTAGGTGAGAGATCACAACAGTCTGGGGAATAGTGCTCCCGATAAAAATTTAGAGACCAGGCCACCCTCCACCGTACGACTTATCATACGAGAAAAAGCATCCATAACCAAAATAAAGATAAACGGAGACATCGAGTCGCCCTGCTTAAGATCCCGAGTGCTTGATAAGAAATCTTTGGGCACCCAATTCATGAGGATAGAGAAATTGACAGAGGAGACACACCTCTTCATCCACCTGCACCATCGCTCCCCAAACTCCATCCTCCTCAGAAGATAGAAGAGGAGGTCCCAACACACATGATCACAGGCCTTCTCGACATCAAGCTTGCAAATAATGCCCCGGATACCACTTCTCCACCTGGACTTGATGAACTCGTTCGCCACTAACACCGCATCAAGAATCTGACTACCACCCACAAAAGCACTCTTAGAATCGGACACGAGGGGATCAATCACCTTTATAAGTCTAACCGATAGGACCTTATAAATGAGCTTATTCACACTACCAACAAGACTGATGGGTCTGAAGTCTCTCACAATCGTCCCTCTCCCATCTTGGGCACCAAAGTAATGAAAATAGCATTTAGACTTCACAAAAAGTACCCCCTATCATAGAACTCGAAGAAAACTGCCATCACATCCTCCCTGATAACCGTCCAATAATGTTGGATAAATGCCATAGTTAGCCCATTAGGACAAGGCGCCTTATCCCCACACATAGACCTCAAAACCCGGTCCACCTCCTCCTTCGTGAACACTATTTCCAACGGATCCACATCATCCCTAGAAATGTTAGCCACCGTTGGGATTCTAGGATTCCTCCTCTGTATAAAATCTTGCGTAAAACTGACTAGTCTCCCTATGAATGTCGCTCTCCTCGGTTTACTCCACCTCCTCTACTACACCCTTCCCAATATGGTTAAAGCGACGATGGGAGTTAGTCGCTTTATGGAAAAACTTTGTATTGTTGTCCCCTTTCCTAAGCCAAAGAGCCCTAGACTTTTGCCTCCAACAAAGCTACTCCTGAATCAGTCTCCTCCCCCCCTTTTTTCCTCTTACCTAGCCACCCTTTAATCCCCCGAGAGACCACTCAACCCTTCTTTCTCGTCGAGGTAGCCCCGGATATCCTCCATAAGCTGCGTAATCACCCCCCAAAACATGCCCAAACACATCATGGTTCCACCTAATAAGATCCCCTTTAAGACAAAACAATTTAAAACTCAATTTGAAGCTAGCATTCCCCTCCACCTCATACCCCTTCCACCACTCTTCGACCCTATCAACAAAGTCCTCCTCTTTAAGACAAATATTCTCAAATCTAAATGGGGACCTCCCTCCCCTAGTCCCACCACACTCCAGTAGGATAAGGGAGTGGTCAGAAGTAACCCGCATAATGCAGGATTGTGTTGCCCTAAAAAAATCTTCCTCCCACTCATTAGAAAGAAAAAAATGATTAAATCGAGAAAACGAAGGGTCATCCCTATGACTGGACGAGGTAAATAAACCTCCTTCCAAAGGAAGGTCCACCAAACCCAACTCATCGATGAAATCAGAGAAATCCCGCATAAAAGAACTCAATCTCCCCCCACCGCTCGTCTCATAGGAAAACCGAACAATGTTGTAATCACCCCTCATACCCCACGGAACACCCCAAACACGTTTGGCCCCGACCAATTCCTCCCACAACTTCCGACGGACCGAGTCCTCGACAGGCCCATAGACCCCCGAAAAACTCCATGTGAAACCATCCTTAACATTTATGAATAAATAAGAAAGGGACTACCATCCCACGAACACATCAATTTTCTCCACCACCCTATTATCCCACATAATAACAATCCCTCCTGATTCCCCTTCTGAATCTAGACAACGCCACTCTATACTGCGTCCTCCCCAGATAGACCGCACCGCCTCCTTATCCAAATCTCCCATCTTAGTCTCTTGTAAACACACAATTTCTGACCTCCATCGCGAAATGGCTCCACTCACCATTCCTCTTTTTCCGGGGTCATTCAAGTCCCGTACATTCCAGGAAATAATGCGTATCTTCATCAAAAACTGTTTCAACCCCTCCCTCCCCCTCTACCACCCCTACACTACCCCTCAACCTCTCCTCTATATCATGGAACAAATATAAGGCCTCCTTATCATTCCCCAAATATGTTAACCCTAAAAATTTGCTGAATCCTCCTATCATACTAGCCACCCATTCCTCCACCTCACCTTCTCGGATCTTCTCTAGTCTCTAACCACCAGACGCCTCCGTCTCCCCCTCCAACCCCTCAAGCTCAATCCATAGCTTAGGGGACAAACATTCCATATTACATACCAACTCCTTCCCACTCAGAGAGTCCCCCAAGGTGTTAGAGATATCCTGCACAAATGCCTCCTCCTCGAACACTCCTTTACCCACCTCCAAGACCGTATAAAGGGGGCCACCACTAAGTATGCCCGCATGGGGTGAGCACACAGGTGCATCGCCCTTGAATAAACCATTACCTGAACACGCACAAACGTTACTCGACTCCGCTCTAGACATTAGTTTTTTACTTTTAAGGACCACCTCATTCCCCTTGTTTTTTTCTAAAATAAGACTCCCCTCTAAGCCTAATTTTTTTCCTTAATGCGGCATTTTTAATCACCTTGCCCAAATTAAGAAGAGGGCCAATCTTATTTGAGTTGGGCAGATATTTAGAGTACTTTCCTACAATAGGAAAATCGGTTTGAATCTGACTAGAGTTCTCCAACGAAAATATATCAATCCCCAAGTTGGTCCTACCCCCTACATCCTTCCCATTAGACAAACGACCACTTTGAATGAATTTAGTAGGCCCTCATCTGCCACCGCCATTATATTACTACAAGGTACACTCAGGCCATCGATGCCACAAACTCTGTCAATAAATGAACCCACTTCCCCCAAGTGGGTCTTCTCAGAAAAGACTACCTGCAAATCAACCTCGTCACTTACAGCAGCTAACTTTGACAACTGACCACTTTATCCCCCAAACACAGGAAACTACCAACCTTAGTCTTATCAGCCACCCTACCCCCACGTGATCAATGCCTAGAACCCTATTATTCCCACGTCCCATGCAACGTCCCACCTGTGTACTTGCATCGTCGACTAAAATCCTGAAAAGCTTACCCGATCTAGAAGATACACCTGAACTGATCCTCCCCTTACCTTTCAATACCCCTACACCCGCTTCTTCAATCCTCACTGCATAATTCCCATTGAAAAGAGCTACGCCCACAACAGAATGACCCCTGGTCCTGAGATCAACCTGAGCGCACGGTTGTTCTAGTATATAAGTCCCCCTCCACACACACCTACCGAAAGCACATCCTGGTTAAAGCTCTCCTCTACGGCCAGACGGGAATGCATGTTCCCCACCATGTACCGATAAAAAACCTACTTACTTGCAGACACCAACCACATTTTTTTAAGCCCACTATTATTGGTATTCTGTCCAACCACAGTTCCCTGAGCCAGAGAACAACTCCCTTTATACTGATCCTGAACAAGAACTTCTTCATCTTCAAAATAGCACAACGGAAACACCTCAACACATACGGGAAGTTTAAAAACCCAACCCCATCTTTGAATAACACTATCTTCGGTGTACTCTCGCACCCATAAACCAAAATCCTAGCCCACCTCAGTTTAACCCGTCTGGATGTCCTCATCAATATTCAAGAAACCCCCCCACCGGTTTCCTATGGCTTGGAAAACTTCCAAACCCCACAAGTGAAGTGGAAGACAGACAACCCTAATCCACCAACTAGACGGTCGCCTTCCATCCTTAGCACAACCCTCCAGAGGATGCCACATATTCGGAGTTTTTAATAAACCCTACATATCTTGCTCGTAGGCAATAACCACATTCGTACGTTTCAATAACCTCTCTCTCGTCTCTCCCTTCTCACGCCACAACTTTCATCCTCACATTCCTAAACCTAACCCTAACCGCTCCAACTATTAAATCACGGGTGGATTGAACCCCAATTATACACAATGTTTTAAGCTCACGTTCCTAAACCCAACCTTAACCGCCCCAATTATTGAACTGTCGGTAGATTAAGCCCTAATTCCTTACATTATTGTAGGTGAATTTTTTATTCTTGGGAACTACTGAATCAACTATTTCTTTAAAGGGCACTCAGTTATAACTCAAACCCATTTGGTAATTCCCTTATAGTCATCCAATTTCTCTGTTTACCTCTCTCTATTTTTGGTTTATTACTTATATATTAGCAGACATATTTTGTCTCCTTTTTGGGTTTTGAGTTAAATTTTATTTCCTTTTTCATATCTCATATCACGTTGTCTAAAGATTCTTCAAGAAGGGTTTTAATTCCTACCAAGTTTTAGTTGGGAAGGTGAGTCAGGGTAAGACTCATTCTTTTCTTTAAAGCATTTTATATTTGTAGTCTTTATTTTGAAAGATTTTGGTTATTTATATATATTTTTACATTAATATATATCTATCTATGTACGGATATTTATGTTATATTATTGACTAATATAAATGTATATGTATGTTTATTGTGAATGCAAACTATTTAGAGTCTCGATCTTGCACAAGCGTGATTAGGGTAATTATAATTTCCACAATTTTAATGTAAATATACTAGATTTAAATTTAATTCCAGCAATTATTCTCAATTGGGTTCATCTTATTTCAAATTTCAAAGTTTCACCTTCACTTGCGTTTGGTTTATTCTCGTATAAACTTCGATTAAAAAATAATTTGAGAAATTTCAATTATTCTCTTCCTTAATATATAGATGATAGTTGTATGCATTCTTGTTGACATCCATTGCCTTGGATTAATAGAGACACTGCCTTCTCTTTTTCTGTAGCGTCAATAAAACGGTTGCCCAAGAAATATTTTGTTGATTTGAGGGAGAACGTCAACCATCATATTAACTGAGGATAATCGGTCCTCCACGATTGAGAGAGCCATTGTGCTAGAAGGGTTAAGCACGGGAAGTGCTTTTAATCGATTGGGCCCAAACCAAGGGCAGCATGAGGATAACCATGCAGAGAATGTAAGGAGGAATCATGGAGACTATAAACTAGGAAGGTCACCTAATCGGCGAGATCTAGGAAAAGCGCAGGAGACTCGAATTGGTCGAAGCACACTTATAGGCATGAAGAGAGTTTGATCGAGAGACAGAGACAAGCCGAGAAGGATGAAAAGATTGAGAAGGCCGAACAAGCAGAAAAAGACCAACCGTGGAAATGGATAATTTCAGTGTTTGGAGGACCGTTTTGGGGACTTGATCAATATTAAAAACCCTAGGGGTAAATTTTTTAGCATACAACATGAAAACACGAAACGAAAATAAACAACATCAAATTTATCCGAAATTGACACAATATTTTGTGTTTGTCTCGTGTTCGTGTCGGGTATGGTCTTGGCACAAATACGGGTTGTGTCATATTCGTATCAAAATTATGAGTCGTGTTAGTCGTGTCTTATCGTGTTAGTCGTGTTTTATTCCGGTTTTTGTGTCTATTTATTTTTAATTTAACGTAAAATTTATGAAATTGTGTTAGTCGTTCGTGTCGTGTTCTGTTTCGATCGTGTTCGCATTAGATAAAAAAAATATTATCGTGTCATGTCTAAAAAACCCTTGTCGTGTCATGTCGTGTCGGCCCATAACTTGACCCAAAAACATGAATAGTCACCCCTTACAGAGGGGTTATGTACAAGGATCTCCTTTTGCAGCGGTCGTCATGAGTTATCCGATCTCTATGAAATTTAATCCACCGATGATAACGCGAAGGTATGATGGAAAGATTGACCTAGTGCACAACATAGAGCAGTACTAGGCTGCCTCAGATATATATTCCGTTCTCGATGAGATGAGATGTAGGGCCTTTTTCAGTACACTGACAAGATCGGCTCACGTATGGTATAATGGGCTCCAAAGGGTGCAAATAATCAGTTTCAAGCATTGGTCGACCTATTTGTTAACAACTTCTGTTTTGTCACAAAACTTGGAAAAAGAGTAACTCACTTACTTTGTGTCCGATAAAAGGAAGATGTGACTGCGAGGGAGTACATCACTAGTTTCAATACCGAGATATTGGAGGTAGTGGATTATGATGAAAAAATACCAATCACTGCTATTATGAGTGGTCTGTTGCCCGAGAAACTATACTAGGTATTAGAAAAGAACCCTCAACACGATGTCTGAACTCCTGACTAAGGATGGGAAGGTCATGAATGTCAATCAGGCAATAGCTGCGAAGGAATCTGGTTGTACTAAGTTCGATGTGGGGTGAAGCTCGGATAAGAAAGAAAAATCCAACAAGCCGAAACAAGATCGACCAAAGAAGTTCAATGAGTACACACCCCTTACTGTAGGGGTACATCACATCCCCGACGAGATCAGAGGAAGTGAAAAGCACAAATGGCTGGAGAAGATAAAAGCTCTTGCTGGCAGGAGAGATAAAAGAAAGTGGCGTGACTTCCATAAGGACCGGTACCACACAAATAATAAATGCTTAACCTAAAAGACAAAATCGACTCGTTGATTGGGAGGGGAAAACTGGCAAGGTACATAAATAAGTAAGGTCGAGCCCCAGGGGACCCTAAGCCAAAGAAATGATCTCCTTGCAAGGCAAAGGGCGACAAGAAGCGTGGGCGAGATGACGAAGACTCAGGTGAAGGCAGCGGTGGTGACTTACCCAATAAGTCCAAGGAGCCGAAAGAAAACATTAGCATGGGTTCGTTTGTTATGTGTTCAATTACTGGTGGAGAATTAGGAGGAAGCGATAGATCTGCAAAGAGGAAATCATATCTAAACAAAGCAAAAGTTTACGCAATATATGGGTAGGACAAAGTGAATTTGTCCAAAGCTGTTGATACTCGCCCACGTAAGGTTAAGAGAGACAGAACGATCGCAAGTTTCTCAAATGATGACTTTAATGTCTTATTGTATTCGCATGACGACCCACTGGTAATGAGCATGATGGTCCATGACAGGATTGTTCAAAGGATTCTGGTGGACAACGAGAGTTCAACAAATGTACTGTTTAATGATTGCTTCATAAGGCTTAAGTTGTCCGAAAGAAAGTTGTAGGCATATCACCACCCACTCATTGGATTCTTAGGGGAAAAGGAATACCACCTAGGAACCATTGAGTTAAAAGTCACGATAGGAATGTGATCGATCTTCAAAACGTAGGCGATGAAATTTTTTGTGATGGATGAGAATGTATCAACAACCTACAACATTATTTTCGGTAGAGTTGGGTTAAAGAAGTTTGAAACGATAACCTCTACGATGCACCAAGTGATGAAATTCCCCACCAACTTCGGGGTAGGCCAGGTGAAAGGATCCCAAGTAGTAGTAAGATAATGCTACTTCATCTCGGCAGAGGAGAGTGAAAAACTGACACATGTTTATCAGATCGAGACTTTAGATCCTCTACGGTGTACCAATTGAGCACATTAAGCCCGTGAACCTGGATGACGAACATCTAGAGCGATCAATGTAGATCAGCACGTCCTTAAATCCTATATTGAAGAGCTAACAAATTTCTTAAGGTATAGGAAAAATATATTTGCACGGAGCCATGAAGATATTCTTGGAATCGATCCAGATGTACTCTTCCATAAACTCAACATAATGAAAGATGATAAACCAGTGAAACAAAAGCGTCGAGTATTTGCTGAAGAGAATTAAATGACCATCGAAGTTGAGGTGGAAAAACTCAAGAAAGCTCAGTTCATTAAGGATGTGAAGTACCCGAGTTGTGTGTAAAAAGTCATGATGTTCAAGAAGAACAATGACAATTGGCGGATGTGCGTTGACTTTACAAACCTCAATAAGGCCTGTCCGGGGATCGTTATCCATTAGCATGAATAAACCAATTGGTCAATGCGATTGCTGGGCACGAGATTTTCTACTTTATGAATTTCTATTCAGGGTATAATCAAATCGAGATGAAATCGGAGGACAGTGAGAAAACCTCTTTAATTACCATCTAAAGTACTTAATGCTATAACGTTATGCCCCGCGGGCTAAAAAACGATGGACCAACATACCAAAGGGCTCAATCAGGTTTTCAATGAGCATATTGGAAAGAACATGAAGGTGTAGCTCGATGACATATTAACCAAGGGTAATATTCGTGACCTCAGCAAAAGTTTTAACGTTATGGAGAAGTACCAAATGAAGTTGAACCCTACAAAATGTGTCTTCGGCGTAAGGCTAGGGAAATTTCTTAGGTTTATTGTTAACCAAAAGGGTATTGAGGTCAACACCAATAAGATTAAATCCTTGATTAATATACAGTCTCCAGAATGCAAAAAAGAGATTCAAAGATTGACAGGCCGTGCTCAATAAGTTCGTGTCACGGGCCACTGACCGATGCCTTCCATTCTGTAAGGTTCTTAGAAAAACCTTCAAATGGAATGAAGAATGTGAGAAAGCATTCCAGGATTTTAAGAGGTAACTAGTATCCCCTCATTTACTATTGCAAATGATCCTAAGACTGAAGTTGTATTTGTACCTAGTTGTATTCGAGTCTATTGTGAGCTCGCCCTTAGTGCGATGTGAAGATGGGGTACAAAAACCAGTCTACTACATAAGTAAGGCCGACATGAGAGTTGAGATATGGAACCCCAAACAGGAAATATTGGCACTATCATTGATTAAAGCCTCAAAGATAATGAATCCTTACCTCCAGGCACACACGATCATCATACACACTAACCTACCCCTCCGATAATCCATTAAAAAATCTGAGAAGTTTGGAAGGTTGATGGCCTGGTTTGTGGAGGTGGGGGAGTATATCATTGTGTACAAGCCGAGAACATCCATAAAAGGGCAAGTAGTGGAAGAATTTCTAGAAAATTTTACTTACGAAGAGGCGGTTGAGAAACCGCCTGAAGCCGAGATGGCGTCAGTTCCGACCAATGATAAGGCAGAGTCATCTGGGAGACCAGCAGAGAGGGCTCATGATTTGGAGCAGATGAAGAAAATATTAAAGAATCACTCATTGATTTATGGAAGCTTTGATGAGGAACCTCATGTGTGGAAACTGTTTGCTAATGTCTCTTCGTGTGCCAATGGAAGTGGAGCAGGATTGATAGTTACCACATTGGAAGGGATAAATGTAGAGTATGCCTTGAGGTTTAAATTTGAATCCTCTAACGCTGAGGCCGAGTAAAAAGCCTCGATGGCAGGATTAGGATTAACCTCATCATTTAAGGCCTAATAGTTGTGTGCTCATAGCGACTCGCCATTAAAAGTCAACCAGGTGTTGGACATTACGGAGCAAGAGAGGAGACAATATCTAAATATCTAGGTAAGGTGACAATGCTACTGCAAAAGGTTAATGTATTACATATATTAAGAATCCCGAGGATGGAGAATTCCAAAGCCAGTGCCTTGGCTCATTTGACGTCGGCAACTAGGGCCGAACTCAGACGAACAGTACTGGTGGAAATATTACTACAACTCAGCATTAAAGAAAACAATGTGAAGGCGATGTATATATATATGGGACCATCCTGGATAAACCCGATCAGGTCATACCAGGTAACCGGTGCAGTTTCGAACGACCCAAAGGAAGCTCGCACATTACGCTACAAGATAACCTAATATGTAGTGGAAAATGGAGTTTTCAAAAGAAGTTTTGTTTTGCCTCTCCTACGATGTGTCCACCCTAAGGAAGTCCCAAAACTTGACGAAGGAGGTGCACGAGGGATCTTGTGGAGCACACTTAGATGGAAGATCATTGGTGAAGAGAGCAACGACACAAGGCTACTATTGGTCGATGATGAAGGATGACTGTGCAATATACGCTAAAAATTGCGACAAGTGTCAAAGGTTCACTGTCATCCTCTGAAGGCCTTATGAAACCTTGACACCCATTACATACTTATGGCCTTTCGCTGTGTGGGGAATAGAACTTGTCAGACCACTGTCGAAGATAAAGGAAAGGTTCAAATATATGATCATAGCAGTGGATTACTTCACCAAGATGGTCAAAGTCGAGCCCTTGGTCTGGATGATGCACTCGAAAGTCTTCTAGCTGGTATAGAAGAATATTATCTGTCATTATGGAATGCCCTTCCCTTTCATCATAGACCATGACACCCAGTTAGACAACACTTGGTTCGAAGAGTATTGCATCAGGTCTACAATAAGGAAGCTACACTCTGCACCAGGCCACCCCTAGTGCAATGGGCAAACCGAGATGATGAATACGACTTTTCTGGATGGAATGAAGAAAAGACTGAAAGACTCCAACGAAAATTGGATCAATGAGTAGGCCTATAGGACGACCCCCAAAATCATCATTGAAGAAACCTCATTCATATTGGCCTTCAACACTGAAGTAGTTGTATCGTCGGAGGTCGGATTACCAAGCCACAACACCAAGGAGCGACCTTATGCGTTGGCTTGATTTGGATTTAGTGGAGGAAGTAAGAGAGCAAGCAAACCTTAGAGCCGCGTCGTATCAATAAAGGACGACAAGATTCTATAAGAAAAGAGTCAGGTCGAGAACAATAAATAAGGGTGATTTGGTCTTAAAAAAGATGATCCAGAAGGGAAATAAGTTGGAGTCAAACTAACGTGGTCCCTATAGAGTCAGTGCAGTGGTACAACTCGACACCTACACGATTGAAACGCTATAAGGAAAACCCTTGGAATACAGAGCACCTAAGAAAGTATTTTCATTAGGCCGATCAGAATCAAAAAGCGTTTAAAATGTAATGAAAGTAGTTTATGTAAAAAGTCTTTGCAATTATCAACAAAAATTCAGTCTTTTCTCTATATTGTAGTTATTCAAGTTCTTTCATTATCTATATAAGAATTCCCAGCTTTAAGAGATGAGCAAGAAGCTTAGGCATAAAGCGTCTCAAAAAGCTTAGCAGAATAAATTGACTACGACCAAAGCACACTTCATGAAGGTACTTATCCCTTGGACATGTTATAATCAAGAAGTTGGTTAACCCATGGGAAACCAATGCTGTTACCAAGTCTGGTAGCCCTCAGCCGGCTCAATAGACTACTAAGTTGGTTAAAGCATTGATAAACCCCGGTACAGACAAGCATGTCACTGACCATGGTTAAAGATTTTATATATATAAAAAATAGGGGAATGTTAAGTTTATACTTATTAAAACCTTCTCTGGACAACGCATGTTCATCCAAACGGTAGCTAGTAGTCAGGTCGAGTCGGCTAAGAACTGATCACAAGACCATATAATGACTTAAATACTGGACGACCCAAATAAAAATCAAAAGTACAGTCTTAAAACAGTTGATAAGTCAATTATGCAATTCTCATAAACACAAGTTATGTATAGAGGCTAACAACTTAGTCGAATAGAATAACTGAGCAAAATTACATCATATAAGATAAGTAATACGTACATATTCAAATAACAAATAAGGATATAAATCACTTCCATTCATTTGAAGTACCATTCAATTAAAAAATTGATGATAAATTCAAGTTATAAGTTACAAATCAGTTGTTCAAAATCGTGACCAAATGAAAAAAATATTCAACCTTCAACCAGTATGAGGGTTTTGTAAAGGATTGTCATCAATAGCATCGACCATTTGAGTGTTCTGAGGGTTCCCTTGGGCCACCACCTCGGAGGCATTTGGAAGAACTGGCTTTGTCGTGGTCAACTCGGCCTGTGCAGTGTTGTTGGCTTTTGGAGCAGGATTATCCACTTTCATAGCATCATCTTTGACCAAATCCATAGCCTCCTCCTCATCACCTTCCCACGTGCTGACGAATCTAGCAATATCGAGGTAATGCTTCATCATTCTCTTTTTGAGTTTACCATAACCCTCGACGAACAAGGACATCGTCTCCATCTCAAAGTCTGGAGAAGCCTTGTATTTGGCCACAACATCCTCCTCGGCCTCGGCCAAATCCCCTCTTAAATTCTGGATGGCGGTTACATCCAAACCATCCCGCTCCTTAGCCTTTATGAGCTCACCCTTGTCCATGTTGAGCGCCTTTATTTTCAAAATTAATTAATCATCCTTTAGATTCAGTTTATCACACTTCAGCTTCAGCTCATCGATCTCCGTATTCAGATCATTTTGAGCCTTGGAAGTGTCAGTCTGAGAAGCGATCAACTGATCTCTTAATTTGGTGATTTGACTCAAGAGCTCCTGATTCATCTTCTCCTCATTCTCATAAGTCTGGGCATAGGCTATAGATATGGTGGTTGTCTCTCAAAGAAGAGTGGATGTTATGCCTTGCAACAAAAGAAATAGGAAAATGATATCGACATGTAGGAGATATTTTACAAAAACAAATTAAGTTTTGAAATCTTACCAGAACAACCTTATGATAGGTAAAAGCCCATAGGCAATCATTGTTTAAAGTCCAAAGATATTCATAATCATGACTGTGTCCATAGTAGCTGAGCAGATTCAAAGCATTTCCTACGTTAATAATGATGGATTGTCATCCTTCATAAGCATTGTGTGTGTGGCAGAGTTGTCTAAATCCCTCTTGTATTCGTCCGCTATGAAATAGCCATAGGGAGATGCATTCTCTTTTGCCAGCCGATGAGACAAATGGACTTCAATTATAACATGAGTCTTCCAGCTCATGCCTTTTTTGCCTCCTCCAACCTTGGCTGTTTTGGATTAGGTTGGGAGGTAGAAGGATCAATTGTCCTCTTCTTCGTGGTGGCTGAGGGCTCCATATTATCTTTGGGGTCACCACATTATCCTTTGGGCTAGCAGATACCTCAATTGTCTTTTTCTTTGGCTCGACCTGGGTTTAGGTCTCAACCTGCTTCTGGGAAGCCTCAACCTTTTTCGCGCGAAGACAATCAATAACAACATGGGAGGTTGGTTCTGATGCCATCTACCAAGTTGGTTGAACTTGAAAACCCAAAGTCGAAGGAGTAGATGCTGAATAGGAAAAACACAACAGTTAGTAAAAGTATGAACTGAAAGACAAATTAACAAACACTTGAGAAAATCTCACATACCTTCTTCAACTTCTTTCTCGGCCTCGGCTTCGACTGGGCCTGGAGCTGGTGCGCTTGCTCTGGCTTGGGTTAGGAGCTTATAGTAGATGAACTGAGTGAATTTATCTAGGGAAAAGACGTCCTTGAAAACTGGAGGTTCGGTCATGCAAACCTTGTCCACCAATCTCTTTAAGGAAGTAGAGCGCTTGGGAGCAACTTTCACTGTAGATACAACAAAGCAAGTTAAAAAGGCAAGTCAATTAAAAAGAGGAAAAATAGAAATAAGTTTGATAAGTAAATACCAATTTTCCCCACACCACTCCCGAGGAAGTCTGGGAGTTCTCCTCCTTTTATTGGGGCCTAACTCCCAATTTCCCTTAAAGTACAGGAACTTATGCTCCCAGAAGTGGTTACTTGACTGAGCAACCCTCACCAACTTCAGATGCTACTTCCGAGGAGAAAGGTAATAATACTCGGGGAATTGGCATTGCCCTTTATCCCACGGATATATCTGAAGTTCTCCTCGTTTATATCAAGCCCAAAACACTTACTCCAATATACCATAAACCCTAAGATCGTCTTGTACGCATTTGGAGGAAGTTGGGTCGGAGATACTCCGTAACCCTTCGAAATTCCTTAAATGACGTAGTGTAGAGGAAGATGAAGTCCCTTTTGCAAAACCCATATGACAAAGCAAATATCGTTGGCTCGAATCCGATCATAGACCCTCTTTGCGCTATCAGACGATCTGCAACCTATGGAGAGATATTGTAAAGATCTTCAAAGTATTTTTCAGACTCAGAGATGTCACAAGCGTAATATTTTGCCTCGATAGTTGAGGGATCATGTGATTGTTAGAGTGTTCACGAGTGCTCTCGTCCGACAATGTACAACTACCAGAAAACTGGTAGGGTTTGGAGGAGGTTTTGAGTACATGGCCTCTTCAGAGGAAGACCCAATACTGATAATATACTCCTCGGAGGTTTGGTCGATGTAATTTCTCCCACCTAACTGGCTATTTGCACCGTCGTTTGAACCAGAGGAGGCTAAAAACTCTAACCTACTGTACTGAATGTCTGGAGGCTGAGAAGATGACCCAACAGATGAAGAAACGACGAGAAGATTCACGAATATGCCTCAAAACTCTCTCAACCCACTAAGAAAGACTCATAAATGATTAAAAAAAACAAGAATAAAAACAGTGCACATGTAAGCTCATGGAAAAAAGGGAGGAAATGGGGTAAGAAACAACCAAAAAGTAACAAATTGTAGAAAGCCTCTAGAAAACTAGAGGAAAGGGGTACCTATTGTTCCAAAAGGAAGAAAACGACTCAAGAAGTTGCAAAAAGCAGACAACGAACGCCGAAAAAAGGAATTCTCATTGGAAACGATGAACTCAGACGAGGAAATGGCTAGAAGTGAAGGAAGTTATAGGCGGGAAGGGTTTTTCTCTCTCTCAGTTACACGCCCCAAGTCTTGGGTTTTGAAAGGTTGAGATGAAGGGAAACAACAAATTATATACTTTTTTAGGAGCAATCATTACCTTTTTTTGAAAAAGGTATGACATAATTCCTTGGGAAATAAACTGATGTCTTGAAGCTGCCTGCACGTTGCCCAATGCACACGCGCAGTACTTATTACCTACCGCTCCAGCCAACATTCAATACGTGGCGTGCTCGCAGCGAAAGAATTTTCAAAAATCGTATAAGTTAATGTGGCCTGTAAGTGACGATCCAATGACAATATGATATTAAAACTTCACTCACTCAGGTCGCTCGCCATCCACCTAGAAGATATCACTCTTCAGGGAAACTGCCACTGGCTCAACTCATGAGCAAAGTCTTAGGGGATATTGTTATACCATAAATATGGAGCGACCCATGGACCAATCAAGAGATGACACCTAGCCTCACATACATGCCAAGAATATGGTTGGCCAGAGCTGATAATATGATCAACTCATAAAGAGGTCGTCTCAGCTATACTTAACAGAACCATTTGACTCCGTTAATTGACACTGTTAGATAACATCATTAAAGCAAGCATGTACTTGGTGAATGGATGACGCCAACACACTTAATGCACGTGTACGTGGAGAAGATTTTCAAATATTCTTTCCCTTGTGCAAATAACTAACTTGTGATTCTTCTCTCAACATGCATGAAAATCATGTACTCACCTGACCTACAAAGGTGAGACATGTGTCCCACTCTCTCCTCTCTCCGCTCTCCTCTAACAACATATAAATATCACACATTCACCTATTGTGAATAACTTATGAGATGTATCCTTACTGTTATGCTCTCAAAATATACAGAGAACTTGAGAGCTTTCTTATGTACTTGTTAATGGCGTTTGCCCAGTAATCAAAACAAACAACAATGCACATGTGAATATAGGCACTAAGTTGGGCCAAACCACGTAAATCTGATTCTTCCCCTTTCTCTCTTTACCCTCCAGCTTATTCTTGTGTTAGCATTTTAGTAATTCAATCTCTTATCTACTAGTTATTAGTATATTTAGCTAAGAAAAACTGCATACCAATTTCTAGCGATAACATTGAGTTTTTCCCATTGGATTTTCTAGTAAATATTTTAACGAGGCAACATCAATCACGTCCAACACCGATTCAATGATAACCAAAGTTGTACTCTTTTTTTCACTTTGATTTTTTCCCACGGGGTTTTCCTTAGTAAGGTTTTAATGATGCAACAATCATTGAATGGTGGATATGGTGTACATCTAAAGGGGAGTGCTAAAAAATGTATTTTTTGTGTGTGGATATCCACATATATTCTATGTGTACATCTTTTGAGATACCTTACTATGTCCTACAAATAACATGATACTCCTTGAGTTTTTGAACACACAGTGAAATAAAAATGATTATCTTCTTCCTAAATTCTCTCTTTTACCCTTTTATTTAGACGTGGAGATTTTTTCCTCACCATTTGCGTGTGGAAGGACCACTTTGTAAGCACACAAATTTCCAATTGAGTCTTATGTAGTATTGACTCAATTCCGGACAAAACGATTTGAGTCATAGGGTAGAAGTTGTTTCCATCCAAGCCTATGACATGTTTGAGTTGAAGATGTAGCGGCCCAGATTTCAAGTTCACTCCTTTGCCGAGTTTAGTGCATCGTTTCTACATCATCATCTATTGGATTCCATTGTCTCCACAAGGTATGAATCTATTCAATATATATAGGAGACTTGGAATATTTATGATGGGTGTAATTTTAATTTAAAATAACTTTTCTTTTCTAGAAATTATTTTAGAGCTTTTTATAAAAGTTTGGACTTAAAATGAAAAATTTGGAGAATTTCTGTTTTTTCGTTCGAAAAGTCGTTCGAACGAGAATTCGAACAAATTTGCCAACGATATTTTCCAAGACTCTCTGTTTTTTCGTTAGAAGTTTCGAGCTCATTCGAACGACGTCATTTGAACGACTTGGGAAAGTCGTTCGAACGACTTTGGCGGGATTGCAAAATTATTGGCAGTTTTCATTTTTAACCACCCATGTTTCCCACTTGTTCCATTAACTAGCCATATTATGTGTGGGAACAAGATTTTTGTAAGAAGCTTTTTGAGATTCTTTCATTCTCTAGAGAGCAAAGTGTTTGCCCAAAAAGTTCATGTTTGAGTGTTTTGATTTCTATGACTTAATATCTTCCAAAAATACTTACACCCATTGAGTTTTGTTTAAATTCCAAGTTCCCATATATATATATATATATCTTGCTTGGAGTTTGGTTTGGTACCTTTGGTTCTTCTCTACACCATTAAAGAAGAGAGTTTGGGTTCTTCTCCACTCAAAAGGAGTTTGTTTGCGTGTTGAGGTGTTCCCACTTGAAGAAAGGCTTCAGGTACGGGTTGACGGAGACCAAAAGCCTCATTGGTGGATTCCAAGATTTCGGTGGAGTCCGGGATTGTCGACTAGGCAGAGGTAGTTTCAAGAAGACGCGTCAAGGCTTGGACGGAGTCAAGTCGTGTGTAGTAAGTCATCTTTCTTGTAATCATAAAACCATACTTAGTGGACTTAAGGCTAGAGCCGTCCGAGGTTTTTCCCATTTGGGTTTTCCTCGTACATCGGTGTGTAGTGGTTTGTGATTTATTTTATCTTGTCAAATCACCTAGATGGATGCTTAGGACTAAAAGATAAAATATGGTTTAAATCACTACTCATGCTTAATTTGGTGCTAAAATTAATTTGGGTAATGTTTAATTAATTTAATTCAAGTAATTAATTTTAATTTGACAAAATTTGATTTGGCCTAAATAGAAAAATACATTAATCTTGTTAGGAAAATTTATAGGACTTGGGTTGAATAAATTTGTTTAAGTGAAAATTTATTTAGTGTTTAATTTAATGTCACTTTAGTTTACTTTAATTTTAATTTGAAAGAAACTAAAATTTTAAGTTTGTGTGTGTTGTGTTGAACCATCCTATTCCGCACTTTAAGAAAATTTATATTGAATATTACAATTTTGGGGGCTTTAAATTGGTATCAGAGCGGGAGAGCTAATTTATAGCGTTAAGGTCCTTTAGATTTTTTTTGGGGGGTTAAAATGGAATTTTTCCCATTTTCAAAATTTTCTGTTTTTGATGGTTCCAATTACGCGTATTGGAAAGCGCATATGAAATCGACACTAAAGTCTATAGACGAGAGGGTTTGGTTGTCAGTTGTTAACGGGTGGTCCCCACCCATATGTTTGGTAGAAAATGAGCGTGTCCCCAAACCCATAGATAGATGGAGTGAGGATGAATTTAAACAATCCAATTTTAATTCCCGAGGACTAAATGCATTGTTTAGTGCGGTTACACCGAAAGAATTTCGTCGTATCATGACTTGTGAAACCGCTAAGGAAGCTTGGGATATATTACAACTCACTCACGAGAGAACTAGTGTCGTTAAGGCTTTTAAACTCCAAAACCTCACCACTCAATTTGAAACCATCAAAATTCTTGAAAATGAAACCTTTGATGAATTTTATGCTAGACTTTTCGATATAGTTAATTCATCTTTTAATTTGGGAGAGAAAATACCCGACGATCGTGTAGTAAAGAAAATTTTAAGGTCCCTACCCGATAAGTTTATCACTAAAGTGACCGTTTTAACTTCTTTACCCACCTTGCACTCTACCAAACTTGAGGAATTAGTAGGTGATTTGCAAACCTATGAGCTAGATATGTTTCCCTCCAAAAATGAAAAGAAAATAGATAAGGGCATTGCTTTGAAATCCTGAAAGGAGGAAAAACAGGTTGTAGTTGATGAGAGTGATAGTGGCTCGGAGGACATGGCTATGTTTGCGAGAAAATTTCAAAAATTTCTTAAATTTAATAAAGATAAGATTAAAAATGATTATAAGAAATTTGAAAAATCTAAGCATGACAAAGCTTAAAAGATCCCTAAAACTTATAATGAAAATTTTAATAGGAACGAGTCAAATAGGTGCTATGGTTGTGAGGGCTATGGCCATAGGGCGAGAGAGTGCCCCACTAAACTAAGGAGAGAAGGCAAACAATCAATTTCCTATAATGACACCCTTAGTGATGAAAGTGAAAAGGAAGAGGGACCCGATTCCCCCATTGAGCGCAACTTTACCACGTTCATGGCAAGTCATGTGAGCACCGATAATGAATATTCCCATGAAGATATACATATACATGACTCTTTCGAGGCCTTTGTTTGTGAATCCCCAAAATATGATCGTTGTGAGAGTGGAGAAGAGAGAGAGTGAAAGTGATGAAGAGGTTGATGAGAGTGAACTTCAATTTTCATTTAGAGAATTATATCAAGAATCTATTAAATTAAAAAGAGCAAATTTGAAGTTAGAAGCTAGTTTGAAGTAACGTGTCAAGGTCGTTGATGAGAGTGCCTTAGTGGAAGACCTTATGACACGTGAGAGAGCTCCTCGAGAGAAGCTTGAATATGTAGAAGGCGAGAGAGATAGCCTTAGAGGTTTGATGGAATCACTAAAAAGGGAGTTTCTTATGTTTGAAGAGAGGAATGTTTTGCTAGAGTCTAGAATTTTAGAGTTGGAAGAAAAATTAAGAGACTCGAGTGAGGTCAAATTTGATTTGGAATGTAGGTCCGCTAAATTAAATAAAATATTAGGAACCGTCCAAGTCAAAAATTACACTTGTGGTTTAGGCTTCGATTCTTGTAATGATTCCAATAATAAAGCCAAAACCAAATGTTTGAGAGAATCTCCTAGGAACACTTTTAGAGGTCAATACTTAGGTACTTCTTTTCGACGTGTCTTTACTTGCTCACATTGTGGTCGAAAGGGTCATCTTAGGAAATTTTGTTTTGATCTTAAAAGAATTTTTAGGAAATCCAAGGGAAGGTAACCGAGGTAGCTAAGATCCTCAAATCCCGAGATTGTCAATCTTCACTAGTTTGGGTTAGGCGATCCGACTTGGTAGTTTTACAAAATAGGATTTTTGATTCTCATTTGCTTTCACATGCTTCCTCCCTTGTAAAGTCAAAAAGTCTAAAGGTTGAATGTGTTAGCTTTGTTTGCATACTCTAACTTTTGTTCTTTATGATATATTTTCATGCTAGTTGTATGCTTATTTGTCATTTTTCTAGTACATGCCCCATGATTAATCACATGCTAGAATTATGATTTGTGTATATCTTTTGTATTATATTCTTTTCATTATAGTTTGTATTAAATGAAAAATACAAAAAAAATTTGTTTATCATTTGTGTTTTACCTTATGAGTAATTTAGGCATAATTAAAAATACAAAATGATTTTTGTTTGTCTTTTGAGTAAATATTTTTGTATGTTTGGTTAAAAATTTCATAAACTCAAAAAGATTTTTTTGTGTGTATTTTAGTTTAACACACATTTTGTGGCATATGTCTGTGTTGAATCCTTCTTTTCGCTTCCATATGGCTAGAACTTTTGGTTAAAATTTTTCAATCTTTAAAATGTTCTTTGTCATGGTTACATGGAGTTGTTTAAGTTTGACTTGCTTAATGGATTCGCTTTTATATGTCTTTTCATACACATGCACGAGATCTTTTGAAATTTTAACTTCACATGTATATCTGAGCTTTGTGAGGTGTTCTCCTACCAATCTAGTCATCTACATATCTTGTGACCTAGGAGGATTTTTGCATGTTAATTCCGTTGCACATGAGATTTGTGTCATAAAAATGATAGTTGAATGTGCACGGGGAAGGGCTTCGAAATGAAATATTATCCTTTGCGAGTAAGCCATCGTTTGGAATGGACCTAAAAGAAATACGTGGTCTAAACGCCTAAAAGAAAAAAATGGCATTAAAAATAAAATATTTGCCAAGGCCTATTTTATTAAGTTTGGTATATTCATTCAAAAGTATTATATGCATATTTTGAGGGAGTTTGGATGGTATATCAACGATTTTGCACAATGACTTTGTATCCTAGTTGCGTTATCTTATCACGACTCTATTGATTTGTAGAATCATCAATATGCTAGGCTTGTATGCATTGTGCTCGTTTGTTCATATAGTTCAATTTATCTTGTCACATAAGGCTAAATCTAAGTTGATAAAGTTTTGCAATCAAATGAGGACTCCGTGAACATGTTTAAGTGATTGGGTTTTAATTCATTGGTATGTTGTTCACACCTCTTCACTTCTGTTTCCATATGACACATTTATGCTATAAGAGTGTGGAAAACTCATGTTAATTTATTTTGTGTCATTTATGTGTGTACTTATGCTTAGTTTGTATCAATTGTGTATACATATATATGATATTTTGTTTGTTTTTGAGTCTTTGCCATGTTAGCTAATCCATTTATGCTATTCATTCATAATTGGTATCGATCTTGTTGCGAATTTTGGTTGATATCCCATGCTTATGTTGAACACATTTTAGTTGGTATCATTTTTTTTGTCGCATTATAAGTTAGTATCTAATTACCCTTGCTGTGGTTTAGTTATTTTTTTCTCGTTGCCCATATGCCTAAATGTTCTTATCACTTTATGCACCATCATATCTTTACCTGATTTCCCATATTTTGTATCCCTTGTTTCAATTTGAAAGGGAGAAATGCTAATGCTTTAATTAGAGGGAGAAATAAGTAATGTTTTAATTCTTTACCCTTTGTCTATTCCTGAACAAAAAGGGGAGAGATGGTATCTAAACCTTTAGTTTAGGAAATTCAACTTAGGAGGGAGTCGCGACTTTCGTAGGTAGATCATATTTGATAAAGGGGAGAATTAATTTTGGGGGAGTATTTAGTCTAATTGCATTTAATATTTTAATATTCCCTATGCGTTTAATGGTTTGCTTAAGTGTGCAGGAATTAATTCTAGCGACATCTTTATATCGACAAAGCTATTTATCCTTGGGTGGGGTCAGCATTTGTATTTTTACTATTTTTGGTGGGATGTGTGTCTAGACGAGCTTGACGGCCCTTTAGAATTTTTGGTTTGGTTTTGTCCTGGAATAGCCAAAGGGGGAGATTTGTAAGGACACAAATTTCCAATTGAGTCCTATGTAGTGTTGGCTCAATTCCGGACAAAACAATTTGAGTCATAGGATATAAGTTTTTTTCATCCAACCCTATGACTTGTTTGAGTTGAAGATGTAACGGTCCAGATTTCAAGTTCACTCCGTTGCCGAGTTTAGTGCCTCATTTCTACATCATCAACTATTGGATTCCATTGTCTCCAAAAGGTATGCATGCATTTAATATATATAGGAGACTTGTAGTATTTATTATGGGTGTAATATTAATTTAAAATGACTTTTATTTTTCAGAAATTATTTTAGAGCTTTTTATAAAAGTTTGGACTTTTGAGAATTTCTGTTTTTTCGTTCAAAGAGTCGTTCGAACGAGAATTTTCCAACGGGATTTTCCAAAACTCTATGTTTTTTCGTTAGAAGTTTCAACCTCGTTCGAACGACGTCATTCAAACGACCTGGGAAAGTATTTCAAACGACTTTGGCGGGATGACAAAATTGTTGGCAGTTTTCATTTTTAACCACCCATGTTTCCCACTTGTTCCACTAACTTTTACCACCCATATTATGTGCGGGAACAAGATTTTTCTAAGAAACTTTTTGAGATTCTTTCATTCTCTAGATAGAAAAATGTTTACCCAAAAAGTTCATTTTTGAGTGTTTTAATTTCTATGACTTAATATCTTCCAAAAACACTTACACCCATTGAGTTTTGTTTAAATTCCAAGTTCCCATATATATATATATATATATATATATATATATATATATATATATATATTGTTTGGAGTTTTGTTTGGCACCTTTAGTTCATCTCTACACCATTAAAGAAGAGAGGTTGGGTTCTTCTCTGCCCAAAAAGAGTTTATGTGCGTGCTGCGGTGTTCCCACTTGAAGAAAGGCTTTGGGTGCGGGTTGACGGAGACCAAAAGCCTCATTGATGGATTCCAAGATTCTAGTGGAGTCCGGGATTGTCAACTAGGTGGAGGTAGTTTCAAGAAGACGCGTCAAGGCTTGGACGGAGTCAAGTCGTGTGTAGTAAGTTATCTGTCTTGTAATCATAAAACATACTTAGTGGACTTAAGGCTAGGACCGTTCGATGTTTTTTTCATTTGAATTTTCCTCGTATATCGGCGTGTAGTGGTTTGTGATTTATTTTATCTTGTTATATCACCTAGATGCATGCTTAGGACTAAAAGATAAAATATGGTTTAAATCACTACTCATGCTTAATTTGGTGCTGAAATTAATTTGGGTAATGTTTAATTAATTTAATTCAAGTCATTAATTTTAATTTGAGAAAATTTGGTTTGGTCTAAATAGAAAAATACATTAATCTTGTTAGGCAAATTTCTAGGACTTGGGTTGAATAAATTTGTTTAAGTGAAAATTTATTTAGTGTTTAATTTAATGTCACTTTAGTTTAGTTTAATTTTAATTTGAAAGAAATTAAAAATTTGAAATTTGTTTGTGTTGTGTTTAACCATCCTATTCTACACTTTAAAGAAATTTATATTGAATATTACAATTTTGGGGGCTTCAGACTTTTCACTAAGTGAGAAATTCAATTTTCCACCTTATATTGCTTGGACAGTCAAGACCAATATGGTGAAAAAAAATTAAAATGATAATATTATCTATGCTCCAAATACACACAAAATGTTTGTTAGTATAAGTATTTGATTTTACTCATATAGACGGAGAATATGGTTAGTAAATAATTTTTTGTATAGAGAACGAGGTCACAATCTTAGAAAATCAACTCTTTTTAGTGAGGCAAGATTGTTAGCTTTTTAAAGATAAATGTTTTTATAGAGAAAAATGGCTACTCAAGAGTTCTTTAGACTGAGAAAGTGGTCACAATCTTAAAGAGAAGATCCTTTTTGTGGGGTAAGAGCACATTTGAAAGAGTATTGTATTTTAGAGAAGAAAATTCATTACAATTTTATAGAGAGAAAGTGTTATTTTGAGAGAGAGAGAGTGTGTTAGCGTTTAGATATTTTTTTATAGAGAGAAAGTGTTAGCATTTAGATATTGAATCATTTTTAGAGAGAGATTTAACAATTTTAATTTTAGAGAGAGAAAGGGTTTGACATTTTAGAGAGAGAAAGATACATATTACAATTTTAGAAATAATATTTTTTAGAGAAAGGAATGAGTTGCATTTTAGAGATAATGCCTTTTAGAGAGAAAATGAGAGCATCACGAAGTTGGCTAATCGATAATGAGATTGCTTTGGATATAAAATAGATTTGAATGTTTTCACCTAGTTAATTTTTCACTTTACCCATGGTTTAAAATGAGTAAAGTTTCACCCATTTTTTCACCATATTCATTTCGTTTCACCATGGTGAATGACCATTCAAACACTTATTTTACTTGAGTGAATTTTATTTTAACATCGTGAATTTTTTTTACAATGAACCAAAAGGACCCTAAGAATGCAATGGATTGGGCAATGCCGTGTATGCTTTATATGAAATTTCAATCTCTGTTGATGATTGCTTATAACAAGACATAGAAGAAAAACGTATATGTCGATTTATATGGCTTCTGACAGAAGATAACCAACCTAAGCGGAATTATTAGGGGCGATGAACCACACAGGTGGAAGGGGAAATTGAAAAAGTCGATGTGGGTTGACCGAGAGGGAGCGTGACAATGGAGTGCTGAAATCTGGCTGGTTCAAAGCTTGCTTGTGGAAATAAAAGCTAACGAGTATATAAATACAATGAACGTGGCTTTAAAATTTAATGCCGTAGAAGATAAAATGTTTCAAGATATTTCATGTACATAAAACATAATCTCTATAAATATAGTCATTTGTTATACTCTTAGAGTCCAAATCAATACAATTTTCATATCTTCGTTGGGCCCTAAAGTCATAAGCTAAACTTTTAGACTAAGATCACTAATTTTACTCTTAGACTAAGGATAATCTCTGTAGGAGTCATAAGTTTGCTCTTAGACTCCAAATGATATATTTTTAGTGATATTTCTTCAATATATTTAATAAATTATTTATTTATTGAGCCCTAAAGAATTTAAAAAAATTATTATCAACGAGGTTATTAATTTAGTACCCTGACCCGATTTGGGATCGAAAGATTTTATTATTTAATCGAGATTATTAGTTTATCTAACATCCATTTATCGAGAATCTATGAGTTAATTACACTCATCCCCCCTTAACTTTATCCCCCCCCCCCCCCCCCCCCCCCCTCTTTTCACTTCACCACCTGAACTTTTTGTACTTAATCCCTTGAACTTTTAAATCGACTTTTAGTAACCCCCTACCGTTAACATCATTGACTTTTTGGATGGAAAGTTTAGTTATGTGCATGGCTTGTGACTTTTAAAAGGTTATTTTGATAATCTTACTTTATTTAAAAGTTTAAAAGAAAAAACCTTATTTCTTTCTTTTCCATCTTTTTCTTCTCTCTGTCTTTCAGTCTCTCTTTCCTGTGGCAATCATGGAAGCCCTGGTTGCCCTCCCTACCCCGACCCCCTGCTGCCTTGGCCCTTCCGCCATCCCTCACCCTCCTCTCTTCGTCTCTCCTCTCTCTCTCTCACACACACACACACACATTTGTAAATGTTTGATTTAGATTTGTAATGGTTGGATCTAAAGTTTGATTTGGTGTGTGCTGCATCTAAGTTGGGTTTGGTTTTGTAATGATTGGATCTAAAGTTTGATTTAGATTTGTAATAATAAGAAGTAATTTTTTCTGTAATTTTCAACGTCAAAGGTTTTTTTTTATGTATTTTCCAATTTTTCATTAGAATTTTTTTATTATAAATAATTTCTTTGTGAAAAATGTTTTTTTTTTCTGGAAATATTCTTTAATATTTTTTTAAGTCATTTAAATATTTTTTTTCAGTAATTTTAGTAATTTAAAATATTTTTCTAGTTTTCTATAATTTCCATAATTTTTTAATTTTTAAGTATATATTTTTTTAAATGTTTTATTTTGTAAAAGTTTTTCGATTTTCCCATATTTTTTATAAATATTTTGTTGTTTTCTAATTTTCATCATTTTAACCTTTTATGCAGATTTTTAAAAATATGTATTCATTTTTTTTTGCAGATTTTTTGTATATTTATTCACTTTTCCCATATGTATTTATTAAGTTTTTAAAATGTTTTGTGCATTGTTTGCAATTTCCAAATGTTTGAAAAAAATCCATTTTTTTTTTGCAATTTCCATATTTTTTGCAAATCATTTTTTTTTGTTATGGAAATTTGTTTATTTATTCATTATAAATTTGTTTTCTTATTGTTTACTTTTTATTTTTTATTTGAGATATGTTTTTTAAAATTGAAAATCCTTTTTTAAATGTCTTTCTATAATTTTCAGATTTTTAAATATTTTTTCATTTATTTAAAATTTTATATTGATTTGGACCAAAATACCCTCAAAAGTGATCAGCACCACTTGACTAAACTTTCAGTCCAAAAAGTTAACTGTGGAGCTAGTTGAAGCTGTTTTGAAACTTTAGGGGGTTAAGTACAGAAACTGAAAGTTTCGGGTGGTGAAGTGAAAGGAAAAATAAAATCCAGGAGGCCGAAATGTAAATAACCCAGATTTTATTGCAGATGGGTAGTTACGTTCAAATGAGTACAATGGGCTGTTGGCACTCTTATATCGAAGTATAGATTCATGATAAGCACACAATCTCCCATTGAACCATGAGAATTGATATTACTAGAAAGTAAATTACTAAAAATTCCACTTAATTTTTTTACAAGGAAATAGTATAGTTAGCTGGGTAAGCGCCCGAGTCATTTTTTTAAAACATTTTTTATATCCTGCCAAAGTTAAACAAGATTATAATGTTAGCCAAAATTCAAATTAACTGTTTACTGCCAATTTGACATAGGTGCATTGAAGTACCAATTTAGGATACTAACAAGTTTTGGAGGATAATATTCTTAGGAAATTGCTAATGAGGGGTAAAGCAACTGTCTGAAAGCAGAACTACTATCCCCAAATCCCACGGAGTTTATCCAGATTATACTTTGTAGCTAATTCCTGCGTTTAGTTCACATAATATTGTCTTTATCATAATTTGATACAAAGTTTAACCATTAATGAGCTTAAAAACAAATTATAACAATGTGCCAACACACTTCCAAATCACAAATTAATAGTTACCATGAAAACCCACAATTGAGCTTCAGAAACAAAGCTAAACAATATTGTACCTTACTAGCCACGATTACCGTTTCTCCAAATTAAAGCCCCAGTGGAGAGAAGGATGCTCAAACAGATAACTCTGTCTTAGAAATCAAAATACCATCAGTGTCTGCATAAAGCCACTCCCCATCGCAAATTCTAGTCCCAGCAATGGTTATCGGAACGTGTTTCTCTCCCATCCCCTTTTTAGCGGCTTTCATCGGATGAGAAGCAAGAGCTCTCACCCCAATATCACAACCGTTGATTTCATCAACATCCCTTATACAACCATTGACTACTATACCTGCCCATCCATTATTCTGAGCTTGTACCACAGGATTACCCCCCAATATTGCACATCGCAAACTTCCACCCCCGTCCACAACCAGAACTCTGCCATTACCTTTCTCCTCGATAAACTCACGTATCAAACCATTATCTTCAAATAACTTCACAGTAACTATTGGACCAGAGAAGACTGGGCGCCTGCCGTATATTTGGAATATTGGCTGGAGTGCCCTTAGCTCGCCACTAACGATGAGCAGCGCGTTTGTATCACAAACTTCAGCAGTTGTAACAAAAGCCATCTTATTGCAAGCACCTTAAGTGAGAGACAAATGTCAAATCTTTGGATTACTAACAGGGAAAAAATTTATTGAATTATAACACTACCTAGGTGTGTGTGTGTGAATGTATATATGAATAAGATGCATTCAGAGACGAAATTAGCAAGGGGCCATGGCCCCCCTTAAACTTTCAGAAACTTGAATTTATTCGATGAAGTTGTTATAGTAAATTAGTATCAAAACATAACCAGTCCCCTAATTCATGAACTCAAAAGTCTAGAGAGTGAGATAGGGGGTGGCAAAGCCTTCTTACTATTTAAACCCATCACTAAATTATGGTTTCGTCCTTGGATGAATTGTAAACTGTTTAAGTGACAACAATATAACTATGCATAACAATGGCTGAAATAAAAATTAGCAATTCAGCTGTGACATCATCAATCATGTGAGTTACATATGGAGTTTGAATACTAATTTGATCACTTTAAAACCATTCATCGAAAGGTGTTACGATATAATTTTAAAACTTCTAAGCTATTTTATAACATATTTTTCCATTTGGCCACCAATGCGACTATAGATTACACTTAAATTTGAGAATCTATTAACTAGAGGCATCCTTCTTTTTTAAATGACAAAAACATGAATTTATTACAAAAAGACAAAAATTACACAAGATCAGAGGCAAAAATTTCGCTTCTATGGTTTTAAGTGATATAGATATATGCGCTTAAAATGGTCTTGTTTTTCATCAACTTCTGAAAACTACAATATATTCACATTCCAATCAGTTTGAGCTAGCTGCAAAGCATATAAACACTATGCACAACAGAGTGGCAACAGATGTCTGGTGCATTTGTTTGGGAAATGTCAAGTTGTTCTCAATTGTCTTCATACTAATTAAGATGTGCTTGAAGATGGAGGTTCTATACCTATTTTAAGTTAGTTTGTAAATCTTGTGGTTCATTCTTACTTTCTAATACAAACTCACAAGGACCACCACCATGCTGTTATTAAATACAATTTTGTTGAAGAGCTCGGACACTGGGATGGATCCCAAGTGCCAATGTAGGCAGCAATTACCCCAGTTGACATTTAAAATATCAAAAGTTAGCAGTATAAATATTTTATTTCACAAGCAAATAAAATAAATATAGGGGTTTTTACAATTTAGTCCCATTTACTAAGTATTTAGTCAAATAGGTCTTACGACTTTTTTTTGCTCCAATAGGTATAATCAAAAAACATTTTGCTCCAACACCCTCAGTGGGATGAGCAAATGTCAAGTTTTACACATTGTGAATCTGCAGTGGGTTGTATAATGTGCACATTCTCCCGTACAAATGTGTAGGTGTGTAAAATTACACAGGCAGTACACAATGTGTAAAAGTTGGGTCCACTCCTTGGGTGCAAATTATTTTTTGCACAGAAGGGTTTTATTTACACGCTTAACTATTTAGCCTATGAAGTTAAAAGACAAAATTAACTCAAAATCCTCCATTTCTCCATAATCCAATGGTTATAGTTATAACGGGCATCTATCGGCTCATTCCAACAACTATAAATACAACCCACATGATTAACTTTTTTGACAGACCTCTGTTAACACTGGAAGAGGCAACATGCGGGTTATCTCCTCCATACTAAACATTGTAGCGTGGGAGGTGGGACGACTCTCCACCGAGCTAATATAAGTGTCTGCGCCAGCATTTTTTGTGAATTTTTTAAAAATAGCTACAAAATGTATTTTGACCTAATTTTTTGAATATGGGTTGAATGGAAGGTTGATTTCAAGAGAAAAATAAAAAAATTGGAAATTTTTTTTAGGGCCTAGAACAGTAGAACTAGGTGTGATGTAATCATAATGATGTAGGTGAGTCTCTCTCTATATATAATACTCTTGTGCGGACTTTTTCGCATTTAAAGAATGCGGATGGTGCGCTTATAAATTACCGGCGCTCTCTCTCTCTCTTTTCTGGGCTCACCGCTGCACTGTTAAAATGCGAAATAGTCCGCATAAGAGCAGTACCATATATATATATATATACAACCAACGAATTGAAATCTATTGCCACTGATCTTGTTTAATTTTATTCTTTTTATAATAATATTCGTGTTTCTGATAATTTTAAAAAAAAAATTGTTGCCATCACAGCAGAATTGCTATGCATAGTTATATTGTTGTCACTTATCATTCACGTATGTGTGTGTATATAAAGTCAAGATCTAGTGCAGACCAATCTGGTAAATACTAAAATTGTATCAAAATTAAAGTGGATAAAGATAGCAGAATAGATTCATGAACAAACACATCACAACAATCCCATCTCGCGAAACGTTGACACAATCAGAAACCCTAGTATAATAAATAAGTGCACGTGAGATCAAAGATGAGAATAAGAAAGAAAGTGAGATGAAAACATACCAGATCAAATCGAACTTGATTGTTGAGAGTTCAATTTTGACTAAATGGACTCACAGATCGATTGACAATCAAGGTCTGGTATTGTGGTTTTTATTTAGGCTTTCAAGGTGGTGAGACAGTGATCAAATGAGTGTGATGATGATTTGATATGCTGACATGGAATAATATGGCACACTATGCAGCCGACGTTTATCTAGGGGCGTTTGTTTGTCTTAAAAGAAAAAAAAAAAAGAAATGAAATAATTTTTTTTGCACTTTTTATTGCGTTTGATTAATAAAAAAATTATGAAAAAGTAATTTTAAAATTTTTATATAGGAAAAACTTTTTACAAAACTCATTCCGTCGAAGACTTAAAATTTTACAGAAAAGTTCAAAAAAATTATTATATTATTATATAAATTATTATTACTATTATTTTTATTATTATTATTATTATTATTATTATATGAAGCACAAACACGGATATGGGTGTCGTCTCCGACACGATACGGACACACTGACACGACAAATTTAAAAAAACTAGGATACGATACGGCAGAGACAAGGCAAAATATATATATATATATATATATATATATATATACACACACACACACACACAGAGAGAGAGAGAAAGAGAGAGAGAGAGATGTGTCGTACGCGTGTCCGACACGGGTACGTCACCTCCGAAAAAGTGTTTGTTCTTCATATTTATTATTATTGTTATTGTTGTATATAATTATTATTATTGTTGTTACAACTAGTACTAAAATATTTACCAATAACTATTCATAATAATACGCAAAATATTGATATTTTTACTAATTAAATGTTCATAATATTTTATTTATATTTACTAATGTTTGTGTTAAAGGATGTTTATTAATTTAAATCATATTTTCTAGTGATTGAAATAAGAAATATATTATACTCATATTTATTATAAAATTATAATTATATATGTGTATATGTATTTAATTTTTTATTTATTTTTATTTATAATTTTCTTGCAATTTTTCTCCTATTAACCAAACACACACATGAAAATAGTTTTTCATTTCCTTTACTTCACTTCACTTCACTTTTCACGGGAATCATTTTCCCGCTTAACTTTCCTGACAATCAAATGAAGCCTAGCCATTTTATATTATAATGGCTAAATTACACTAAACCCCATGCAATATTTTGGTTTTTTGAATTATCACTGTTCTAAAAAATTCCCCTAGGCTTGAAGCTTGGGAGAAACCCCCTGTCTTAAGTTTTTTACGTCTTATTCTTGGTAAAACCTTTAAGGTGCACTTTTTTTTAAAAAAACAACAATGCTTTAGTGAAACGATATCGCATTTTAAAGATTGTTTTTACAAATCGGACCATTATCTCATCCAAAATAATCAAATAGTATTTTAATTTGCCTATATTCAGACATATTTTTATGATATGTATAATTTTAGTATTTTAATAGCTTTGTTATGGTTAAAAAAATATTAAAGTATATTAAGAATGCCTAAACGCCTTTTCACGTCTTTTTACGCCTAAGGCCCGCCTAGACTTCTAAGGCTTAAGGCTTAAGGCCTCCACGCCTCGATCACACCCCACGTTTTTTAGAACCTTACGAATCATTATCTTAAATTATTGAATAATGATATTATTATATTTAAAATATGTCATTCAATGAACAAGAGATACATGGAAGAGAGATACCCATAAGCACATGAAGATATACTCAAGTACCTCCTAAAGGCTCTGGCATAGAAGAAAGAGGTCATGGCCTGTATCCTAACTCGTCACGAATCCTACTACTCAGCACATCCCTTCGCCACAAGGTTGTGACTGATATCTCATTAGGCCACGAACTTTACACTTCAGCATAGCCATATCAATACACGTTGTAGACACTTACACATCAGCCATGGACATCCAAATGTCTATCTTCTAGAAATATTCCTTAGCATCAATACTTATCCACAAGGCACGTGCACAATGTACGTAAGGTCCTAACCAACCACTAATAGAGGTTCATACCCCCTCATTAAGTAAGCAACGGTTGGGTAGCGAAGCCTTACCCAAATATCTTTAGTTTCTCTCTACATCACAGTCCACACTCTGGTCAACTGCTTTGGCAATCTAAGACAATAATAGTCATGGCCTCATAGCAGCTTACACTACAAGGCCACAACCTTATTCGCACATTTACATGCATGTTATGCATTTACCCCATTTATAACATGCCTCCAATCTTATATTATTTGTATAGATCTAATGAGAACAAGACTCCATAGTGGATGTAGGCTTGTTTTAACGGCCGAACCACTTTAAATCTTGTGTTTATCTTTCTTTTACCCTCTTTTATACTTTTATTTATCGAGTATAGCTTTGATGTAATTATTTGCACTAGTAGAACCATTTGTAGGCGTTAATCAGGAAATGAGGTGTTCTACCAAGTTTCTCATGAATCAGATTGATTATGCCTTATTTCACCCATAGAGGTCTTCGAATCTACATCTTATGAGTGAAAATTTCATGATTGGACCCATATTTTCATATAAACCCTAGTTAGGTTTCCTTTTACTTCTCAAATTTATTTTATCTCTTTCCCCATTTAAGTTTTCATATCCAAATCTGCCCAAGCTATTGAAATAGCTACGACCCTATAAGGACTGGGAACTTAGGATGAACATATTTGTTATTTTATCTACATTTTATGGTTTTTTAGCCATGTTATAACGTACATAGTACGTATTTGCTGCTAAACTTATGTTTATTTACACATAAGGACTTGTTATGCCTTGAATTAACACCTCAAAGGCTTTATAGTCTAATTCTTGGGGTGAAACATCTCATTTGGGCAAAATCTGGGTTGTAATCTACAATAATACATTCCTTGGACCTAAGGGTTCGCAGCCTTTCCCTTTTTATGATGGTATGCCTGCGGACTCTGTGTCATAGTTATTTTTCAAAAATTATAGTTTTGGAAAACTCAACCCTTTGAGTATGATTGTTTATCCTATAGACTTAAGATGTTATTTAATGCTTAAAAATCCCCATAACATGTTTGTTGAATGCTAGGCCTTACAATTTGAAAATCGATGATTCCATGGGTAAAATACAATAAGGCTTTGACCTTAAGGATTACCAAATCACCTAAGATACGAACTTTTTAGTTATCAAATTTTTATTCTGTCCAAGGGCTTGTGTTAAACAAATTATTCAGAAGATGGAATCATATCACTGAAGACCGTTTTAGGTTATGTTAATCGCATTGGAAAACTCCTTATAAAGGACAATAGCCATGACTTCATTACTTTTTAGCTTAATAGGTTGCGAGATCAGTGGAACATGCCTCATCCCATCACTACTATTTTCTCAATATATAATTATGTTTCTCAATTTGTCACTATGTTTAGTTCAGCACAGAGCAATGAAAAATATTACAGAGAAACAACTATTTAAAGATAAGGCATCATCGAAGGTAGCTCGCGATCAGGACACCAATATACTAAAGACATAACACATATGATGACTTGCATGAACCACCTCTACGAAGTGCAGAACAAATCAATCTCCTTGGCCAAAGAATCTTATTATTAGAGTCTGCAACTTTCACCAGCACAATGAAAGTCGAGGATCCAAAGGAGAAGAAAATAGAGGCCGAGGCCTCCAGTGGGAAATCAGTGTTAGAAATGGCATGGGTGAAGAAAAAAACATGAGACTTATCCAAATAAATCGTATGAAGAATTTACTCCTCTCTACCGTGAGTTGGAGAATGGCCAAAGGAGTTGAAGACTACTACTAGCTGTAGAGACAAAAGCAAGTGATGTGAATTCCACAACAGTCATGACCACACAACTAATGAATGTCTTTGCCTAAAGAATGAGGTTGCAAGGCTAGTCAGATAGGGGATGTTAAGAAGGTTCATTCAGGTCACGACCTCTAACTGAGCACAACTGATGACATGGATAAACCTCAGCCATTAGTTGGGAACTACAAAGGGCGCGACCATAGTTACACTTGAGGAAGATTTTTGTTAATTTTTTACTTTTGTTATTATTACAAGTACTTAGTTAGATCGAAAAAAAAATCTTGTACTCTCTAAAATGAACGTCAATGAAAATAATTGTTTGACTTAATTCCTTTGTAATTTTTCTCAATGGGATTCAAACACCTCAATATTACTGCAAAGGTTATGGATCACTTCGTCACAAGAGAAGACTACTGCCATATATGGAAGAGGCCCATAAAAGGCCATGGAGACACATTCATATCTAATAAAAACAAGACCTAAGTCATAAGAAGCATACTTTGGTCATTACATTCCGACTTAGTCTGCACATATATCAAAAAGAAAGAACTTTTTGCTAGTAATTTTGGTCGAAACCTCCAAAAATACGGTACCTTGATTGGAGTGAGTTTCTTTCGCTAGAGACTCGGGGAAAAATCTAGAGTAGCACACACTGATTTATTAACAAGTGGGATCAATCCTTCCGGGGGGGGGGGGGGGACAAAAAAATACCCCATAAGCTTGGGGGGTTAGTTGGTGGAGGCTACTAAACATACCCCATATGCCTTAGGAGGCTACCAAATATACCTCATAATCCTAAGGGGCTTATAAATATACCTCAGCATATTTTGAAGACTTCAAGAAGACCCTGAATAATAGGCAATAGGCGTGGATGAAGACCATTCTTAAAGGCTTAGGGATCCAGTACTCCACAAGATGTAGAGTTTTAATTCAAGCCTTAAATTATGGTAGACTGCAAAAGTTACGACACCATTACTACATAGTTTCAAGTAATGAACTCATAATTCAAGACGAGTCATGGTATGGAGAGATATTAAAGACAAAAATAATACAAAAGCTTTGCTTGCAAGGCAAAGGAAGCAAAATCATACAAGCTCATACAGTTGAGAAACTAAAAATAGAATTCATTCATCAAAGAGAAGTTTAACTGTTCATTATAAGATATAAAAAAATTACAAGTTTTAGCAAAAAAGAAGACAAAAACAACTTAGCTTTTCCATATCCGAAGCAGTGACATGATCATCAACCATCTTTTGCATAACTTTGGCATGATGACCATCCATCTTTTGCATGGCTACAGTATGGATTTTGGTTAAGGAAGAAATTTGTGCCTCGTGATTGGTAACTTTCTCGTCACTAGCTATGGTATAACTGGAAGCTTCCAGAAATTTATCCCTTAACACTTTAAGAGCCTTCTTGGGATGTTTAAAATTATCCTCAACATCCTTCGTGGCTTTCTCAGCGACATCGACCTTAGTCGTGGTCTCAAGACTTGAAGTTTAAAGGAAGCAACTGTGATCTTCTTGCCACACTTAAAGGAGGAAGACTTGACCTTTTCCACTTTAACTTTATGTATTGCCTACGCGGCCTTATGATGGACATAGATGCTTACGTACTTTGCCTTCTAGCTTATTGTATCCTAGGAAGCTTAAAGGAAAAGCATATAAAAAATTTAAAACAAAAGTTAATAAACTCAAGGTAAAGACCGCGTAGATATATGCGAACTTACCCTAAGAAGACAATGGAGTTGGTAATTTTTCAAGTCCTCAACATATTTCTCAAACATATGTTTAAGGTGAGGGAGTTGGTAACCGCTTTCAACACTGAGACTATGTTATTCTCAATGTCCTAGGGGACTCTTTGTCAGTTGGCCTAACATGTGGCCTTGGTCACGGAAATAAATCCTTATTGGTTGGTGTATTAACATTGACATTAACTAGAGGGCTAGGTTGTTGAGGCGTTTCCCTCAGCACATTATGTGCAGAAGGCTCTGGCCTCTGATCTTTCTCCCAAGCATTATGAGGGGTTACGTCCACCTAGCACATGTGTCCATGACATTATTAACTTGCAAAAAGTTTGAGACACCTCTCACGACCTTATTTTGGACCTTAGTTGTGGGAGCAACATTCTTATCCGCAACCCTTTTTCTCTTCTTACCATTAGCCCTCCTAGGGGTCTGCTTTAAGTTGTGGGAATATTCCTCTAACTCATCAAGTTGGGAAAGGAGTATCTCTATATTTATCTCCACGATAGGACTACCTTCCCTGGAAATACCCACATAAGAAGAAAACATTAGAAAAACAATGATAAAATTCCACATACTGTATATTAAAACATGTATAAAAGTTAATACTGAAACATAAGCTGCAACCTATATGAAAAAACGTTATACTTGGAGTTTGCCTCACAGGTGCAATATGAGTTGTATAAAAGCCAAGCATGTACAAGGCTCGTAAGGTGACCACGAAAGTGAAGTCTTTTTTGTTATCATATATTAGAACCACTACCTCAATTCTCTTTCTCTAATTTTTTAAGGGTCTAAACCTGTGCGACTACAAAAGTAAAATTAAACATCGACACTGAACACAAAGCCTTAGTCAAATCAGGAAGATTATGCTACCTTTCAATAGAGGACGACCCCCAAGATCACAGAATTTTGTGGGTCTCTCACCCAGTCTCCTCAAAGTTCATTTCCCAATTGTTCTCGAAGATAGAGAAATATTTGATTTTCTAGTTTTTGATATTGGGAGGATTGTCGATCATGATATACTTACCATCATTTCGCGTATCCCTACAGTACTACCAGGGATTATTTTCCATGTCCTCCTTTGGCCTATAAAAACCAAAGAAATTTGCGACCGTGGTGTCTGTGTCGAAGTTTTTCTTTTAAACGATCAAGGAGGGCAAAATAGCCTTTTACCTATTGGAATTAACCTGGGTTAGAGCTAGATTCATCACCTTTAGGATTTTCCAAACATGCATTGGAACTGGCATCCTAAGTCCGAGGAAGAAGGCGGGAAAATAAACTCCATTATCAGGGACCACGAAGTATATAGCTCCTTCTGAAAATTCACGCACCTCAGCCAGATGACCTAATCACTTACCAATTATAATGGAAGGATAATTTAAGGTGACGAGTTTCTTCTTATGGTTTCGTGTCGTGGCACGAAGGCTGTGACACCCAGCCTATTTTAATCACTGGTGATTAGCCCTTTATTAAAATAAACAGGAATATCATTTGGTTCATACTTAGCATCATTGTCAAAACCTTTTTAAGTTATTAACCACCTATGTTAAATTAATTCGGTATCAATTTTATCTTTTATTAACTTAACAACATATAAAAATAGAAGTCATATAACTCATCCACACAATTATAAGTGTCTGAATAATCACATGATAAATAGACAAATAATAAATACCAAATAAACCATCGGTTCCAAAACTAACATCCAAACTATAAGTCTACGGAAATAAATTTAAATCCAATACATATAAATAAAATGAATAAATGTATCAACTGGAGGGGCAACATACCCAAATGAAATACTGAATCAGAAATCCTAATTTAGGAATGAATAACTGAAGCGTCTACATTAAATTATGCACGCCTCCACAATGTTGCAGCTACGCATCCCTGGAATGAGTCATCGAGCTTGGCGTCCCTCTGATTGGACACCTAAAATGTATTGGAAAATATTTTGAAACGGTTCAAATCCCAAAAACATTTGAAAAATATTTAGCAGTATTTAAATTGCAGTAATAAAAGCAATTATTAGATACACACGTTAGTCCAGCATACACTCCCTTGAGTTCCTCACCTCTCATCTATAGTGCACACCTAATGTCTCCTATTTTACCCACCTAGCTATGCTACCCAGCCTAACTAGGCCTAAATATCTAACTAATCACACTAGATTGAGCTCTCCCGTACTGCCCATACGATACGCTACTGTCAAGCTAATAATTCATTTTAACTGAATATTATTGTGGCATATCTATTTAATTTTCTCATACTTAAAATTAATTGTAGTTATACACTAACCATCTTTTCTACCATCACACATAAGTATAATGATCACATTTGTATACATATATATGTCACATTATAATATATACAACTACAACATCCCTCGAAATGGCCATTGGGATGCAGGCATACTATGCTATTAAGTCCATGTACCTCTCATATCAAATCAAGGACTATTGGTTCAGAATGTCTCCTCGAACCATAATTCAAACAACACACAATGGATGAGAACATAGTTCTAAGCCTTTGGGATACACACATACTTAATGTATCCAAATGACACTCTGGTCCCATTAATACACTGCATATAGTGAGATGCCCTAAGTTTTATGTTCTGGGGCACACATCCTGACCTCACTGGAATTGCTAAGGTGGGATCACCCTCTGTGCGGAACCTCCTGTGATAACATGTAGCGTAGGTATGTTAACACGCATAACAAATCACATAATAGGTATTTATACAACCTATATATATATATAATAATAATAATATAATAATAATAATAATAATAATAATAATAATAATAATAATAATAATAATAATAATAATGCTCATGTTCGGACTAGTCCTCATTTTAAGAATGTGGACTGGACATGTGTCACCTAACGGTGCGCCTAGAAATTATCGCCTAAATTATAGGCACTCTCTCTCTCTTTCTGGGCTCACCGCCAGGTGACACATGTTCGGTCCGCATTCTTAAAATGTGGACTAGTCCGGAAAAGAGTAGGACTGTATATATATATATATATATATATATATATATATAGGTATACACATAACCTATAAAATATACCGTACGTAGTATTTATATCTCTTAAATACTCGACGTACTAATGATTCACAAATATTATTATTTTCGTATTTTTCAATATATCGCTCACTACCCGAAGGGTCCCAATTATTCCTTAAGTAAATTTCACTAGTAAAACATCTTTATCCTATAGGTATTGGTCTTAGGTTATCATTTACACTTTGCTTAATCCAAAGTTTATAAATCCTGATACGCAACACAATCGGTTAACTATCGTCGGTCCTAATCCCCATTCTACACTCATTAAGATTGAATCGAGCCCTCTACTGATATTCTTTCAATATTTATACTGTTATTAAATCATCACCAAAGTCCCCAATAATTAGTTCCATGAGGAAGTAAAGCACACAAATCAATTTTGACTAAACTAGAACACCGAACCAGTTCTGTAAAGGATGCGAACCGATTCTCCCTACCTGACATATATTATTCTTGCTGTTACGACTTTTCACTCCTTATACTATCTCAAACCTCTATGAATCCTCCCCAAACTCCTCTACAACATACCCAATCCTCAAATATCCTTGTAAGGACTATTTCTAACGTAAATAATACATTAAATCTCAAAGAAATTCACCCAAGGGCTGATTAAATCTCAAAATTTATAATACCATAGTTTATGGTGTTCTTCATATATATTCATCATTATACCCAAATTTCTTTCATGTTATTCATCATATATTCTCTGAATTCATATTATTTACATGTTAAGATTTATTCTGCATGAATTCCTATCTCGAATAATGAACTTCACCCATTCAATTTCGAAGAATTCATTTAAAGTATGAAATTGAAACCCTACACTACATGGGTATTATTACATGCTTAAGATAATGTAAGATAAACATTTGCCTTATATTTGCAGGTTTGATTTACGTTTTGAGATGGGGGGATGTCCTTTCCTTGCTTCGATCTCGATTTTGACAATAGTCTGGGTGAGAAACAGTGTGAAATAACCTATGTTTCTTCTCCTCTTCCTCTCATATGGCCTCCTCTCTCTCCAAAGTGTTGCAACCCTAGCCTCACACTCAAATGGGCTGATATAACACTCTAATTTTTGGAGTTTCCTCTACCCTAGACTCCTAAATGATCGAAATGACCTTACGTGATACCGGGTTAGTCTAAAATCACCACATGACCCAATCAGCAAGCCCGAGTACACTATTATGACTATTTTGATCCCTTCGGATCTAATTGTGACCTCTAAATCGCCATCCGAACCACTCTACATTAATTTTCTATCTCGACCTCATATAGTCTACACTCGACTCCCAATTGACTTATAATACTGTCACTTCACTATCACTCGCTATGACGTAAAATAATAATTTACTACTCACCTAGTAATTTTATTTTGTAAATATAAATCTTTATCTCTCTTGATTAATATTTTAATAAATATATAATATTTAATTCAATTAAATTATGTCACACATGTAATTTAAAATAACTGAATTAATTAAATTTTAAACACTCAGAAATACGGGGTGTTACATACTTCCCCACTTACAAAAGAATTTTTCCCTCAAAACCGGGACATACGTGCGGTGAATAAATTTGGATACTTCTCAAACATGTCATCCTCCTACTCCCACGTAAATTTATGGTGCCCCCCACTGAACTTGAACCAAGGGTACCACCTTCGTAAAATGAGTGAGCGATACTGATTAAACCAAATTCGCAAATTTTCAAGTTAACCTTATTTAATTGGTGTCAATTTTCAAACCAAATTAATTCAACCCTAAAACATGCAACTATACGTGTGAAATCAAACCAACATAAATATAATTGCTAACTCACAGATTTCAGGAAAAAATCCTTTCGGGCTTTCACTATAAAATAGTAAATCGCAACTTACAAAGATTACAATGAAATCTGCAATTCACTCCTCTAAACAATCACATAGACATGCAACCTAGAGTTAGCAATGGAACAACCGTAGCACTCCAAATGAACACGCTGTCCAATCAGTCAAGAACACCCTCGAGCACTCCCAATAAACACGTAGTCATCACCCGTAGATTTACACTCTCTACAAGAGAAATAACTTCACCAAAGTTATATCTTGGGTTCCAAAACAATTCACATTAAGATTGAAATGATTTGTGAATTGTAAAAAAAAAGCTAAAACTCTCAAAAGTGAGAAAACAAACGTTTATGCCAAACCAATTTTTGTAGAATAAAATTCTCAGGGCTTCTGAAGAAAAACGAAGCTATTAAACACGCTAATTATAAACACATTAAGGCGGTGCGTCACTCAAACGAAATCACCATCTCGCTCGAACGTTGACAGCTGTCGCTTGAACGAGCTTCGCGCGACTTAAGTCAAACGAGACACGTAAGTCGCTCGAATGAAAATTGAAAAAAATAGATTATTTCGCCAGAAAATATTCCGCCTCAAAACATTAAAAATACTTTTGATGAAAAACTTTGCTCCAACACTTAGAAAATATTTTAGAAAATTTATCCCAACACTCTAAGTGAACCATTAAGGTACTTAAATACAACCTTACCAAAATTAATCTCGCGGAGGCTTGAATGTTGAAGAATTTTGATATTTGGATCCGTTTTGACGTATGATTAACTTGAATAAGTCTTCGACGGTTGTAGCGATATATGACATACTCAAATGTAAACCGGACAATAAAATAATGTCGTTATAAATCTCTCCCTATGTATATGCCGGTATAAAATAAAAACATTTGAATTATCAAATAAAAAATGCCTATACAAATATAATACCCTCCCATTAACCCAAAACTGAAAATGTATCAAAATTGTAAGTCTGAAACTTTCTTAAAAAAATTTCAACATCAAATCTTCAAATCTTTAAGCTTTTCTCACCAGGGTGTAATGATCTTCAATTTTGTACCTACACACATGAGATAAATAAAATACCTTCATGAACATGGAGTGTCATGATAAATATATATAGCAAACATGGATCAAACTACGCTCATGCGAAGGAGTAACCCAAAAGCTTCTACAAACTATATATGATTTTTCATACGAAAATGAAAAAATAGTTTTACAAAAATCACACATTATGAATTTACACTATGACAACCAAATTTGGAAAACATAATGAATGGGTGTGAACATATTCAATAGGAAAAACAATGCAATCGCGCATAACATATGTGCACGATGAATATATGTACTCCTAATGAATGAATCTGAAAATCGTCCTTAGGTGTCGAAAAAAATGTGAATTTAAATGACATCGTCTTAATCTAATTAACAAATCAATGTAGACATGATTTTCACACCAACAACATCTAAAACTATGTAACGCTTTTTCATGACTTTTCAAGGATATGCAAACTCATTTTATATTCCATCCAAACTCCCTCATAAGTAATAATGATTTTTCTTTTTCTTTTGAGGTGATGAAACTAAACTAAATTGGACCACTTTATGGTATATTTTTCTTGTTATTGCCTTTAAATTTTTTCGGGCTCTTTTCAACCTCTTTAGACCTTGGATTTCGTTTTTGCCAAATTTTTATTTTTTAGGTCCAATTTGAACGGTTGATTAATCGCAAAGGATAAATGAGTTCCTTTTGTAGCCATTCCCCGTTTCTCAAATAAATTACACAAACTCACATAACGGTTTTTACATGCACTACTTTCATTGTCAAGTTTTATCGCATTTGATTCATTTTAAAGACATAATTGAGATGAAAACCGATCGACCAACATATGATAGACAAGAACAATAGTCAATCAAATACGTGCAAGTGTGCATAAAAGGAACTCATGAGTCAAACATGGAGATAGTAACAACAAATCACATCTCAATGACTCCAAACATTGTAAAACACAAAAATGAAATGATGACGCATATGAAAACTCTATCAAACAGTCACACATATATGGAATGGTGTTGTGACCCGATCATCCTAAACGTCCATCCATATACGGTGTAAAAAAAATACAAAAATATTTTTGTCTTTTTCCAAAAAATTTATCAAAGTAAAATCTTTTTTGGCTTTTTCAATTTTTTCTCAAAAAAAGAAAATCTTTTTGTATTTTTCAAAATTTTTCAAAAATAAAAATCTAATATAAAAATGATACACACTAGATATAGGCATAAAATATCACCATGAAAATCATCCTATGCTAGCAAACAAATCTAAACCTCAACCGTTAGGTGCGATGGAGTTTTCTAAAGGCGGTGACATCCTATGAAAAACATCCATCAAGTCATGTTAAGTCTTGACTAAAAATTTTACCTGTTCCCTAAGATGTGTAAACTCTCTCGTTTAATCATCTGGAGCATCATGTGTGGGTGCATGTGTGTAAACAAGTGTAGTAGTAAAACGTGACACATAACCCAACTTAAAATAAAACTTCCTAAGGTGTCCTCTCTTGTTGCAATGAGTGCAAACATAAGCAAGCCTAGGTACACCTCTCTTAAAACGTCTCTTATGCACTCTCCTATCTAGTACGGGATGACTAGGAGGGTTAGGTTGAGAGCCATATGGATCTGTCGCTAACTCGAGAATCGACTCGGGTGCAATGTGGGAAGTGGACGCACCGTTATGACCTATTCCTCGTCTTTCAACATCTCCTAAATCGGGATTGAGAGCCATCTTTCCAACCTTCTTAGACGTGTTCTCTATAGGGATTTTGACCTCCCGAGCACGTTTGAGATTACTCTCGAGTTGGGATACATGTGTCGTCAGACTAGACACCACGTTGGTCAAATCACTCTTTTCCCGAACTAAAGCAATCAACTGTTCACTCAAAGAAAATTTTACCTTCTCAAGTTGACTTGGTTTCGCCTCAAACACCATCAAAATCTCTAACTCTCTCTCCAATTATCTCACCCTAAGACCTAACTCCTTATTCAATTTCTTAGTCTTTAAGGTCTCGGCGTATAAATCTCTGAATGCAATCTGGAGCTCATTTTCACCTTCGCTCCCACACTCACTTTCTCACTCACTCAAAATACTCAAAATATCCTCCTCCTCGGGGGTATCACGTGAACAAGTATCCTCATCGTCGTGGGACAAACTAGGTGTGCTCTCGTGACTAGTTAAAAAGGCGACAAATTTTCCATGTGAAGACTCATCCCCAGAATCCTTCACCTATTCCTGATTATCGCTAAAAGTGGTTGGCATGGTAGTCTGTTTGCTCTTTCTCTTTAGCTTAGTGGGAAACTCAAAAGCTTTATTCCCCCTACCTGCAAAACACTTCTCTTCTTCCTCTTTCTATTTCTCACCCTTTTTTCTCACCGCTCCCTTTAGCCTCATCTTTCTTTTTGTTTTTCTCAAAAAACTTTTTATTGGAAGAATTTTGTTTTGAAAACTTGAGAAATGTTTTAAAAAAATTCTCAAGCATGGCCATATCAAAATCACCCTCACCATCGGAGTCGGACTCACAAACTCTCACTTTATTTTTCTTCCTAGACTGGGCTTTAAGTGCTATCCCTCACTCCTTAGGCTTGATAGTGTCAGGAAACATGTGAATTTCATATGTCTGGAGGTATCCCACCAAATCTTCTAGTTTTAAATTTCCCAAATTACTTAAGGTATTCAAAACAGTCACTTTTGGGATAAAACGTTTAGGCAACGATCTTAAAATCTTTTTAACCACTCATGGATCAGGTATGGGCTCACCAAGATTGAAACTAGTGTTGAGAATGTCAGATAAACGTGCGTAAAAATCATCAAAACACTCACTCTCAAACATGGTAATTATTTCAAATTGAGTAGTTAAATTTTGAATTTTAGACTCTTTGACCGCATTTGTGCCTTCGTGGGTAAATTATAAAATGTCCCACGCTTATTTTGATGCGGTGCACGTCATAATATGTCGAAATTCCTCAGGAGTAACGGCACCAAAAATTACACTTAGGCCACATTAAATAAAAGTGCTCCATTTAAATTCGTCCTTAGTCCAGTCTATTAGGAGTTTTAAAGTAGTGATATTATAATGGTGACAGTGGGATCTTTCACAAATAACCCAAACACGCTCATTAATGGCCTTCAATTGTGATTTTAGACATGCTTTCTAGTAGGCATAATTAGACCCGTAAAAAATGAACATCCGATTATATAAGTGCTCCATTGGAAAATTGTGATTTTTCATAAAAAAAAATTCAAAAAAAAAATCAATATCACACAATTTTGGTGAAAATAGGAATACAAAATAAATTAGTGTAACCTGCTCTGATACCAATTTGTAAAATGAGTACGCAATACTCATTAAACCAAATTCAGAAATTTCTAAGTTAACCTTTTTTAATCGGTGTCAATTTTCAAACCAAATTAATTCAGGCCTAAAACATGCAACTAAGTGTGTGAAATCAAACCAACACAAATATAATTGCTAACTCACTGATTTCAGGAAAAATCCCTTTTGGGAAAAATCTTAATTTCACTATAAAATAGTAAATCGCAACTTACAAAGATTACAATGAAATCTGCAATGATCACTCCTCGTAACAATCACATAGACACGCAGCCTATAGTTAGCAATGGAACAACCGCAACTGTCCACATGAACACGCAATCCAAATCAATCAGGAATGCCCTCGAGCACTCCCAATCAACACATAGTCGTCAGCCTTAGATTTATCCTCTCTACAAGAGAAATAACTTCACCAAAGTTGTATCTTGGGTTCAAAAAAAATTCACATAAAGATTGGGATGATTTGTGAATTAAAAAAAAGCTAAAACTCTCAAAAGTGAGAAGACAAACATTTTTGCCAAAGCAATTTTCGTAGAATAAAATTCTCAGGTCTTCTGAAGAAAAATGAAGCTGTTAAACCTGCTATTTATAAAAATGTTAAGGCGGCGCGTCTCTCAAACGAAATCACCATCTTTCTCGAACATTGACAGCTGTCGCTCGAACGAGCTTTGCACGACTTAAGTTATCGCTCAAACGTGACACGTAAGTCACTCGAACAAAAATTAAAAAATAAATTTTTTATTTTGCGAGAAAATACTTCGCCTCAAAACTTTAAAAAATACTTTTGATGAAAAACTCTGCTCCAACACGTAGAAAATATTTTAGAAAATTTATCCCAACACTCTAAGTGAACCGCTAAGGTACTTAAATACAACCTTACCAAAATTAATCTCGCGGAGGCTTGAATGTTAAAAACTTCGATATTCAGGTCCATTTTGGCGCATGATTGAACTTGAATAAGTCTTCGACGATTGTAGCTGTATATGACATACTCAAATGTAAACCGAACAATAAAATTATGTCCTTATAACCTTAGACCGCAACTTACGCTCACTATAATCAAGTATCGCCACCGGTCCCTCCTCGTATGAGATATCTGGCCATAAGTCTATCTCCTTTAATGGATCATACCAAAAAGCTCTCTCCCTCCTCTGGTACCTCTTCAGCGATGACACATGGAACACAATATGAATTCGCTGTAAGTGCTCCATAAGTCCTAGCATGTATGCCACTGGTCCCACCCTATCGATAATCGAAAATAGTCCCACATATCTCAGCTCTTGCTTCCCCTTCTTATCGAACCTCATAACCCCCTTCATAGGAGACACCCGTATCGAAACCTGGTCACCAACCTCTAGCTCTATGTGCCTCCTATCTGCATCGTCGTAACTCTTTTATCTGTCTAGAGTTATACGGATGACACTCGAATTAGATCAATATTAGCGGTGGTGTACTAAATCAGATCTGGCTCCAATAGTTTCTTGTCCCCCACCTCTAACTAGAAAGTGAGCAAACGATATGGTCATCCATACAGTGCCATAAATGGTGTCATGCTGATGGTGAACTATAAGAGTTGTTATATGCAAACTCCACCAATGGAAGGTACTTCTACCATCCTCCCTCAAACTCAAGTATGCACATCCTCGGTATATCCTCTAACATCTGATTAACCCGTTTCATCTGCCCATCTATCTATGGGTGACACGCTGTGCTCAAATGTAAATCTGTGTCCATGCCCTTCTGAAAACTCTGCTAGAACTGGTACAAAAACATTTTGTCCCGATTGAACACAATATTAATCAAAACCCCGTGCAACCTCACTCCCAGTAATAAATAATTGCGCATACTGCCTCGTCTCAAAATCCATACGAACCTGTAGAAAATGGTGCACCTTAATCAAGCGATCCACTATCACCCAAATGGAGTCGTGATCTCGCTGCGATATTGGTAACTTGGAAATAAAATCCATGGAGATACTCTTCCACTTTCACACTGGAATATAGAGTGGGTGTAATATCCCCGTTGGTCTCTGGTAGTCTACCTTCACTAGATGGTAGGTAGCACACTTTGCGATAAACTCTGTTATATCCCGCTTCATCCCGGACCACCAATAATGCGTACGGATATCCTATAACATCTTATATCTACTGGGATGTACTACAATCCTTGACCCGTGAGACTCTGACATCACTGCATGTCTCAAATTCTCATCCTCTAGAATCATGAGTCTCCCATTAAAGAGAAAGCCTCTCTCAGAACTAATCGAATAGGACTCTGCCTCATCAGTTAACAACTAGGGAACTTTGTCTAGACAATACTAATCCCATGACTGTGCTTTCACCACCCTCATAACAATCTCGGGCATGATAGCTAATACAGGCATATAAACTCTGGCAACCTCATCGTCATGTCGAATCTCTCTCTGCTTCGCCTTCCAAACCTCCTCTATCTCTGCAGCAGGCCGTCGGCTCAATGCATCTGCCACCATGTTAGACTTCTCAGGATGATACTAAATATCAAACTAGTAATCCTTCACCAACTCTAACCATCTCCTCTACCTCATGTTCATATCCTTATGTGTGAATAGCTACTGAAGTGATTTATGGTCCATGAACAAAGTAAACTTCTCCCCCAAAATATAATGACTCCAAATCCTCAAGGCAAAAAAACCGTTGATAACTCCAAGTCATGTGTGGGGTAATTCCTCTCATGGGGCTTAATATTGTGAGATACATAAGTTATAGCCCTCTGCTCCTGATGTACTATACACCCAAGTCCTTCTAAGGATGAATATATGTAAACATGGTAATCCACTCCACTCCTCACCTAAGCAGTGTAAGTACAGGTGTTGAGATCAATTTGTCCTTTATCTCATCGAAAGATAACTAACAAATGGTACCCTCTTAAGAGTCAAATTCGTCAACGAAACTGTAATATTCGAGAAACCCTTAATGAATTATCGATAGTATCCAGCCATCCCTAGAAAACTGTGAACCTCAGTCAGTGTAGTGGGCTGTCTCCACTTCCTCACCATCAATACCTTACTCGGATCTATAGTAATGCCCCTGTCAATCATAATGAGGCCCAAAAACTGCACCTCTCAAAGCTAAAAAACACACTTGTCAAATTTGTCTTACAAGTGGTGATCCCTAGTGTCTGTGAAATCATCCGCAGATGCTTCGCATGCTCATCCTCAGAACTAGAGTAAACTAGACTATCGTCGATAAACACGATCATGAACTGATAATGGAACTCTCTAGAAACCCAGTTCATCAGATCCACGAATGCTGTTAGCGCTTTGGTGAGCCTATATGTCATCACCTTAAACTCGTATAATCCATACCATATCGAAGAAGCAGTCTTAGGAATGTCCTTCTCTCTGACGCGCAACTGATGATAACCCGACCTCAAATTTACCTTGGAGAAGTAAGTTGCTCTCCTCAGCTGGTCGATATTATCATCGATCCGAGGCAGCGAATACTTATTTTGAATCGTGACCTTGTTCAACTCCCTATAATCAATACATAACTGAAGTGATCCACCCCTCTTCTTGACGAACAACACCGGAGAACCCAATGGTGATGTACTCTGTTTAATAAAACCCTTCCCTGAAAGCTACTGATTATTCTCCGTCAACTTTCGTATCTAAGATAGGGCCATGCGATAAGGTGCTCGGGCAATAGGCCTTGTACCCGACACTAGGTTAATAATGAGCTCAATTTGTCAGCTAGGTGGAAGCCCGAGTATCTCCTAAAACATATCCTCAAACTCCCCCACCACTAGAATCGAGTCTAAAGAGACTACCACCTGATGTGAGGTCTCCTCCTCAATATAATACAAATGTGTTCTTGACCCTCCCTCAGGAAGAGGCATCGCCACTAGAAGCATCTCCTTTCCCTGGAATAGAGAACACATTGGTTCTCACGAAATAATCCACCATCGCCTAGTACCCAGCTAACCAATCCATACCCAAAATGGCATCATAGCCTTCCATATATAACACTAGAAGGTCAGCCTCTAAACATAATCTCCCCACATTAATATCCACACCCCTACAGATCGAGTGTATAAGCGATCCACTACCCAAAGATGACCCTACACACATAATGAGACTACTGCATGTCTCTAATAAATCGACTGCAAGTGCAAATCTGGTAGTTATAAATGAGTGTGATTCCCCTATATCGAACAAAATCTTACCCTCAAGACCGTAAATAGGAAGCATACTTTCTACTGCTGGTGGCTCCTACGGAGTCTCTGATATGACTGCATACTGAAAATAATAGGCACGTCCGTACTGTAGATGACCCTTTTGCTGTGGGACTGGTGGATATAGTGTTGTAAGGGTTAACTGTGCCTGCTGCCCTTCCTGTACTCCCTGCTACTGTACTCTACCCTACTGTGAGCAATCTTTCTTTCGGTGACCCATCTCCCCGCGAATAAAATAACGACCGATGAAGTTCTTCTGCTTTTGACCTTACCAATCAGATCGAGGCTTCTCCTTAGCTTACTATGAACAAAGTTGACCCTTGTGGCTATGCTTTCTACATTTAAGATATCTCCCTTTTAAGTATCCCTACTTCTGGCCCTGTTGATCCTAGTAACCCGACACTGCTATTTCAACGTTCCACTACTACTGTTGCTTCCTAACCTGCCTAACTGGCTAGATTCCCTTATTATTTGGCTCCCTATTAGTTGGAAAGATGCTCTTTTTAGTGCAATAATGCGGTATTAACTGCTTGTACTATAATACCATCCACCTCTGTGGCTGTCACTATACCTTGTGGTACTTAAGGTATTAGTTGATCCTGTCTAACATTACATCTTCTAACGATCCTAGACTGTCGTTCCCTCCTACGTTACATCTGGAACTATGTCGACTTTTATGAGTTCAAAATCAAAACAAATATAATAGCAGAAGAACAAAATCTCAAACACATAAAGTGAATGCAATAGTCTCATAATAGGGCTTTATGTCAAAGGGTGGTACGCAGAAATTGCAGTAAGCCGTACAAATCCTATGGACTCTAGAACCTGATGTTCTGATACCATCTGTGACACCCTGCCTATTTTAATCATGGGTGATCAGTCATTTATCAAATTAAATAGGAATCTCATTTATTTCATACTTAGCATTACCGTCGAAAACTTTTTAAGTTACTAACCACATATGTTAAATTAAGTTGATGTTAAATTTATCTTTCATTAACTTAACAACATACAAAAATAGAAATCATATAACTCATCCACACAATTATAATATTTTGAATCATAAAATATTCCATGCGTAGTATTTATATCTCTTGAATACTCGAGGTACTAATGATTCAAACATATTATTATTTTCATATTTTCTGATGTATCACTCACTTCCCAAAGGGTCCCAATTATCCCTTAAGTAAATTTCAGTAGTAAAACATCTCTATCCTATTGGTATTGGTCTTAGGTTATCATTTACATTTCCCGCAACCCAAAGTTTTTAAATTCCAGATATGCAATAAAATCGGTTAACTATTGTCAGTCCTAATTCCAATTTTACACTCATTAAGATTGAACCGGGACATAACTATTTCTACTGATCTTCTTTAAATCTCTATATTGTTATTAAATCATCACCTAAGTCCCCTAAATTAGTTCCATACAGAAGTAAAGCACACAAATCAATTTTGACAAAATTAGAACACCGAATCGATTTGGTAAAGGATGCGAACCGATTCATCCTACCTGACGGATCTTGTTCTTACCGTTACGACTTTTCATCCCTTATACTATCTCAAACCTCCATGAATCCTCCCTAAACTAATATACAACATAATCAATCATCAAATATCCATGTAAGGACTATTTTTAATGTAAATAATGGATCAAATCTCAAAGAAATTCACCCAACGATTGATTAAATCTCAAAGTTTATAAAACCCTAGTTTATGGTGTTCTTTATACATATTCATCACCATACCTAGATTTATTTCATGTTATTCACCATAGATTCTATGAATTCATATTATTTACATGATGGGATTTATTTTACATGAATTCCTATCCCGAGTAATGAACTTCTCCCATTCAGATCCCAAGAATTCATTTTAAGTATGAAATTATAACCCTACACTACATGGGTATTGTAACATGCTTAAGATAATGCAAGATAAACACTTGAATTTTATTTTTAGGTCTGATTTACATTATGATACGGTAGGGATGTCCTTTTCTTGCTCTGATCTCGATTCCGATGACGTTCAGGGTGAGAAACGGTATGGAATAACCTAGGTTTCTTCTCCTCTTCCTCTCCTATGGCCTCCTCTCTCTTCAAAGTGTTGTAACCCTAGATTTACACTCAAATAGGCTGATATAACACTATAATTTTCGGAGTTCCCTCTACCCTAGACTCCTAAATGACTGAAATACCCTTACGCGATATCAGATTGGTCTAAAATCACCTCGGGATCCAATCAGCACCCCTGGGTACACTATTCTGACTATTTTGACCCATTCAGAACTATCTGTTACCTCGAAATCGCTATCTAATTTAATCTACAATAATTTCCTATCTCAACCTCATATAGTCTATACTCGACTCCCGATTGAGATATAGCACTGTCACGTCACTATCACTCACTATGATGTAAAATGATCACTTACTACTCACTTAGTAATTTTATTCCATAATTACTAATATTTATATCTTCCGATTAATATTTTAATAAACACATAATATTTAATTCAATTAAATTACATCACGCATGAAATTTAAAGTAACCTAATTAATTAAATTTTAAATACTTATATATACGTGATGTTACATACTTCCCCCTTACAAAGGAATTTCACCCTCGAAATTGGGACATACTTGCGGTGAATAAATTTGGATACTGCTCACGCATGTCATCCTCCCGCCTCCACATCGACTCATCAACATTGTGGTTCCCCCACTAAACTTGAACCAAGGGTACCACCTTAGACTACAACTTACTCTAACCACGATTAAGTATCTCCATTGGTCCCTCCTCGTATGAGATATCTGGCTGCAAGGCTATACCCTAAAATGGAACGTGCTAAAAATCCCTCTCGCTCCTCTGGTACCTCTTCATCGATGTCACATGGAACACATTGTGAATACGCTATAAGTGCTCTGGTAGTCTTAGCATGTATGCCACCAGTCCCAACCTCTTGATAATTAGAAATGGTCCAATATATCTCGATGCTATCTTTCCCTTCTTGTCAAACCTCATAACCCCCTTCATAAGAGATACCCGTACGAAAAACCTGGTCACCAACCTCTAGCTCTATGTGCCTCCTATTTGCATCAACGTAACTCTTATGCTTATCCAAAGTTATACAGATGCGCCCTTGAATCAGCTAAATCTTAGCGGTGGTGTCCTCCATCATCTCTGGCCCCAATAATTTATTGTCCCCAATATCTAACCAACAAGTGGGAGAACAACAAGGACGTCCATACAATGCCTCATATGGTGCCATGCCGATGGTGAATTGGTAGGAGTTATTATGCCCGAACTCCACCAATGGAAGGTACTGCTCGCTCCCCCGAAGTCAAGTATGCACATCCTCAACATATTCTTTACCATCTGATTAACCAGCTATGTCTTCCCATCCGTTTGTGGGTGGTATGCTGTGCTCAAACGTAAATCCTTGCCCATAGCCTCCTGAAAACTTTTCCAAAAATGGGACACAAAAATCTTGTCCCAATCGGCCAAGCACATAGATACTGTCATAAAATCCCAAATGACCTAAGGATACATACTCACTTATTTAGGAACAATCAATAGCCAAAAATACATAGCTCTAAGCTTAAATATGCCCTGTGTTGATTTAGGAGACCGCACCCATATTCAAATATCAAGGAGATCAATTTTTGAGAAAGCAAGGCAATGATAAAAGCAAGGAAATTCTAGAAATTTTCCTTAGCATCAATACTTATCCATAAGGCACGTGCACAGTGTATGTGAGGTCCTAACCAACTACTACTAAAGGTTCATACCCCTAATTAATTATGCAACAACTAGGTAGCGAAGCTCTGCCTAAATATCTGTAGCTTCTCTCTACATTGAAGTCTATACTTCGGTCACCTGTTCCAGTAACCCAAGACAATAATAGTCGCGGCCTGATAGCTAATTAAACTAAAAGACCGTGACCTTATTCGCATATTTAAATGCATGTTATGCATTTATCCCATTTCTCCACTCTTATATGCCTAATAGGCCACAATATTATACTAATAGTATAAATCTAATGAGAATAAGGATCCACAGTGGATGTAGGCTTGTTTTAACAATTAAACCACTCTAAATATCATGTTTATCTCTCTTTCACCCTCTTTTACACTTTTATCTATTAAGTATAGCTTTGATGTCATGGTTTTTACTATTCGAACCATTTCTAGGCATAAAAAATATGAATCTCAAATATAGTTTCAAATACTCCCTCAAATGATGTGTTATTGGAATAAAAGGTGTACACTGCGTTGTAATAATGACAAAGTACAATACTTTATTGCTTTGTCAACTTATTTGGTGAATGATGCGAGGTATGTATTTGGTATTCATAGCATTACTCTAAATTACTTTACTCGACATTTCGCCCCGTGTATTTTCGATCGAAGTCAAAATGGTCAAAAATGAACATTGAGCTAACATAATTGTGGAAAGGACTACAATACCCCTATACAAATTCAAAATTATGTCAAACTATAACTTATCTCGATTGAATGAAACTTATTCCAATTATGTACATTACTTTATTTATTAACTCTTGTCCAATCACCAAACCCACACATAAATAAATAACCCTAATTTATCAAACTTGGCTAACTCCCTCATTCTCTTATCTTAATCTTACACCACCCGCCTCACCCTCTGTCGTACAAGAACACCGTCTGAGTAACTATTTATCTTCGCATATTCGACACTATCATGTCCCATATTCCATCAATGCCTTTTCCCTTATCCGTCAATCCCTTCATCTCTTATATTGTGTTCAAGATTAGTTATGAGATTTTGATTCATTGAGTTTCATTCACCAATTTTGTTCCAGGTGAGTTATGTAAGAAGAATTTGGTTCGGTATTTGGCTATGAGATTTTACATATTTATTTATGTAAGAAGGATTTTGTCATGCATTGATTGTGTTTAGATGATTATTCCGATTTGGTCGATATTTGGGTTAGTTGGTTCAGTTGCGTTTATCATTTGATATATATTTGATTGAATCATTCATCAATTGATTTTTTAGATTCATTTTATTTTTTTATATATAGGTCCTATATGAAGAGGATTTCCCTAAATAAGTCCTCCTATTCCTAATTTTTTGGAAGTTTCTTTGACAATTTTACCATTTTGAAACCAACCATGCGTAAATTTTTTACGAAAGTTACACAAGTGATTGATCTATTTTTCCTTCCTATTTTTAATCTTTAAATAATCATAACTTTTGATTTACAAATCCATTTTTCACAAAATTACTATTTTTGAAATCTCCTCACCGAGATTTATCAAACAAGATCCATGAAGCCCATGATATTTCAAAGAAAAAAACTACACAGACAGTAGCATTTATTGTATGCACCGAAAAATGAAGCGATTTTATATATGAGAAATTTTTACAGACAGTAACATTTATTGTGTTAATATTACACTAACAGTAAAATTTATCGTGTTCACCAGAAAATGAAATTCATAAATTTATCAAAAAATATTCATGGATCCCATAATATCTCAATGAAAAAAGTACACATTGGGTGCGCCTTTAAAAATAGAACTTAATTAATGGTTGACTATGACTTATTTGAGGAAAAACTCTCAAAATAGAACTTTCATATAATAATTCTTATTAACTGAGTTGTCACATTAGTTGTTAGGATTAAACAATAATACAAATAAATTGTTTAAATAGATTAATTAGTTAATTTATAATCCCCTTATATATATATATATATATATATATATATATATATATCACCCATTTATTCAATATTCTCTTATTTTTAATGGTCCATGCTAGCGACACCCCATGCCACCTCCACCCACCCTACTGCCGGAGGTTCGATGGATCCAAACACCCATTTATCCAACATTCTCTTATATTTGAGGGTTTTTCATATATAGGTTCTATATGAAGAGAATTTTCATCCTTGTGACTTTTCAACAATTAAATAGGTTATATTCCTATTTTTTTTGGAAGTTTCTTTGACAATTTTACCCTTTTGAAACCAACCATCGATAACGTCTTTGGGGAACTTACACAAGTGATGAACTTTTTTTTGTTCCAATTTTTAATCTTCAAATGATCATAACTTTTAATTTACAAATTTAATTTTCGCAAAATTACCATTTTTGAAATATGCTTACCGAGATCTATCAAACAAGATCCATAAATCCCATAATATTTCAATGAAAAAAAATTACACAGACTATAATATTTACTGTGGGTACCGAAAAATGAAGCAGTTTTATATGTTAGACATTGTCATAGACAATAGCATTTACTGTGCTAATATTACACAGATATCAAAATTTACCGTGTTCACCGAAAAATGAAATTCATAAATTTATCAAAAAAGATCCATGGAGCCCATAATATTCAAATGAAAAAAAATTATACAGACAGTAATATTTACTGTGTGCACCTTTGAAAATAAAACTTAATTAATGATTGAATTGTCGATAGGACTTAATTAAGAAAACACTTTCAAAATAAGACTTACATATAATAATACTTATTAACTGGGTTGTCACTTTAGTTGTTAGGATTAAATAATAATACAAACAAGCTATTTAAATAAATGAGTCAATTAATGTATAATCCCCTACATAAATATATATTTTGTAAAAAGGATACATATTTTTAGTTTAACCCTTATATTCCCTCAAATATTAATTTATCCAATATTCTCTTATTTTTAAAGGTCCGCGCCAGCGACACCCCATCCCACCCCACCCACCTCTTTGCTGGAACTCAGGCGGGTCTAAACAACTATTTATCCAATATTCTCTTATTTTTAAAGGTCCGCGCTAGCGTCACCCAACCCCTGCTCACTCCACTGTGGGAGCTCTGATGGGGGGGATTAGAGCTCCGACAATGGGGTGGATGGGGGTGAGGATTAGGTTTCGCTAGTGTGGACCTTTAAAAATATGAGAAAATTGGATAAATGGGTGTTTGAGCTACCGGAGCTTCGACAGTGAGTTGGGTGGGTAGGGAAGTTGGGTGCGACTAGCGCAGACTCTTAAAAATAAGAGAATATTAGATATATGGGTGTTTGGATCCACCCGAGCTCCGGCAGTAGGGTGGGGTGTGTGGTGTGTGGAGGTGGCATGTGGTGCCATTGGTGCGGACCTTAAAAAATAAGAGAATATTAGATAAATAGGTGTTTGAGGGGCAAAATGGATCAAACTAAAACTATGTGTCTTTTTTCCAAAATATATATTTATATTAGGGATGATAAATGAATTGGCCCATTTATTTTAAAAAATTGTTTGCATTATTGTTTAATCCTAACAACTAATGCCACAACCCAACCAATAAGTATTATTATATCTAAGTCCTATTTTGAGAGTTTTTTTCTTAATTAAGTCCTATTGACAAGTCAACCATTAATTAAATTCTATTTTTAAAAGTGCACACAGTAAAAATTACCGTCTATTTAAGTTTTTTCATTGAAATATTATAGGCTCCATAGATCTTTTTTGATAAATTTATGAATTTTATTTTCAGGTGAAATAGTAGATTTTAATATCCAAGTAATATTAACACAGTAAATGTTACTGTCTGTGATAATGTGTCAGTTATAAAACTGCTTCATTTTTCGGTACACAGTAAATGTTACTGTCTGTGTAATTTTTTTCTTTTAAATATTATGGGCTTAATAGATCTTTTTTGATAGATCTCACTCAAGAGATTTCAAAAATAGTAATTTTGTAAAAAATAGATTTGTAAATCAAAAGTTATGATCGTTTGAAGATTAAAAATAGGAACGAAAGGGAGTTCATCACTTGTGTAACTTTCCAAAGAAGTTATGGATGGTTTTCAAAAGGGTAAAATTGTCAAAGAAGCCTCCAAAAAATTGGGAATATGTCCTATTTGACAGTTGAAAAGTCACTAGAATTTATTTAGGAAAATCCTCTTCATATAGGACCAATATATAAAAGACCCTTTATTTCGTTGCTAAGAAAACTAAGGAAAATTTCAACTTGGGCATTTAATTGAATGGTTTAATATAAACTCTTTTAGTGGTGATGGTGTGTTGTGGGTAAAGTAGGTTTTGTTTAATTTATTTATTTGGGTTAAATTATAAGTTATTAAAAATATAATTTTATTTACAAGTATTAATTAGTTATAATTGATAAGAGAATTAGTAAATGAGATTTATGTCATTCATAAATATTTAATGGCCATATACAAGTCACATGTTCCAGTTATGTTAAATTTTAAACTGATGACCAATGATATGGTCCATTTAGACACAACTCGAAATCACAAAGCGACGTATTGTTCGGTAAACTAGTATAAGTTTGTGATCCAAAAATCCGAAATAGTATATGGGGATTACTACTTATGCTATAATAAACTAGTTTTCGACTTATTTTAAATTTTATTTTAGAAAATCAAAATATTCAAAAGAAATTGGATGAACTTATCGGTCGAGACTTGCGAAGTCACAATCTACTAAAAGTGCAAAAATCTCGCCATTTTGTTATCATTGGTCTCTTCAGCACACACCTACCATGATTCAACTACTAGGGATTTATGTTAAAAGCTATTTGAACTCTTAGAACTCTCATGTGTACTTCAGATTGAAAATAATGAAAATAATATGATTTTTTATATATTCTAAAGAAGATATATATAGGGAGACAAAGGTTCCCGATATTTTAATGAACGTTGAATAATCAGATTTATAAAGATGAAATAATATATTAGAAATTAGTTAACCCATTATACCACTTTTATCTCCATCAACTAGTAGTTGTGGTTGATTAAAACTGAGAAGGCCCTTTAGTGTGTGGTTTAGGTAAAAACAACTATTTTCCAATTTTTAGTTAAATTCAATTTTATCTTCTTAAACCCTAAACATGCAATTAAGTGATTTAATCCATCAAACAATTAAAGCATGCAAGTTAAAGAAACAATTTCAGGAAAAAAACCTTTCGGGTAAAACCTTTTTATTTCACTATGAATGGTAAATCGCAATTTACAACATAGAAAACTTTGCAATGAATCTACCGAAGCAAATTCACACAAACACGCAGTCTAACTCAGAAAAGGACTCCCACAAGAACCCTACTGAATAGCAACTCTCGTCTTCAGCAAGGCATACCCGCAAGCAATCCCCAATGACCGCAGTTAGCAAATATGTAATCAATGATTAACTAACTTTCGACAAACGTGTTCAAGATCAAAAGCTTTGAAATCGTATAATTCGATCCTGAATAAACTCCGGATGATGAAGAACTTAATGGGAATTTTCACTGAGTAAACAAGAGTCCAACAATACCAAAATATAAAAACCGAGATGGCAGCTCGTTCGAACGACATAATATGTCGTTTGAACGACTGCAAAACATGGGTTTCTTTTTAAATTAATTCCTTAAATTTTCTTAAATTATTTTAACTCAGAAACATTTAAAATACTTTTTTGCAAATCGCAACTTTCAAATCATACATAATTTAATGAAAATTCTAAATCACACAAATTCACATAAGCATTCATACATGAGTGATCTAGAACAGACTGAATATGAAGAATGCAACTTGATTTGATTTCTTCTTCAAAGATTTTAATTCAAATTCTTCAACTTGAGCTGTCGTAGGCTTTAATTAATCTCAATATAAAACTAGCCCAGATTCAAATTATTTTTTTCGGAATTAAGCCAATTACAAACAAATTGACTTGATTACAAATTCATTCCTACAAATCTTCCCCTTTGGCTATTCCGGGACAAAACCCCCAAAAAATTAAAAGATGAAATGCTGTAAGTTGGGCAATCAGCCGTAAAACCATATGTCCTATCCCATAAACTCGAAATGAAAAATACAGGATATGAACTAAAAATGTAGAACCGACAAGCATCTAAATTTGAATTTGTCTCTGAATGTGATGTAGTAATAAATATCTAAATCTCTGGAAAAAAATATACCTACACACACGAGACATAAATAAATAACCAAGTGAAGCATGGAGGAATAAAAATATATCAATAAATCTGAATAAAAACTCCCCCTATATCATATATCTCCCCCTATTTATGCCTGGAATAGACAAATCGTGGGATAGACAAACCATATCTAGCAAGAATAAATGGATAAAAACAGCATGACTAAATAAACAGCATGGCTAAATAAAGAAATCTCAGTATCAACAAAAAATATCAGGACATTGGATTGTAAAGAAAAGCAGTAAATGGATACAACTGAAGTCATAATAAGACTGCATCATAAAAAAATATACATCCATGTTAGAAGAATGTGCTGATATAGGATATCCATAAGTGGATGAGTACATCGTATCAGAGAAAGAATAAATACAACATGAAGTACAATTTCAAAATCAAAATACAATGTCTCAACTACATAAAGCTAATAATTAGTAGGAGTATAATCATCAGCATCATCATCATCACCAGTGAATGTAATTGCATCATATCATAAGACAGATGAATCCGCTCCTCTGCTTTTCTCTCTCCGCCTCATCTCTTCAAAGTACGTCGTCGGATGGGAATCTTTAACCGCTCGAGCCTCTGCCTCAACATCAAACCTGGTCATCATGTTGTCAAACATCTTGGCCTGAGTAGCCACCTATGCCTGTAAGGTATAAAAATCCTCCTCGATATGATGTTGGGGTGAAGACGTAGAAGGGTAAGGACGAGTCACATCAGGAACGAGACCAGTGGGAATAACTAGTTGAGAAGAGCATCCAACTCCTAAAGAGGCTCCCTCAGTGGGTGGAGCTCTTGCTCTCGCCTCAACACTCAAATGACACTCTTAACGAGTGAATGTAACATGATCAATGACAACGGCATCAAAGATAAATGGATCATCCTCTAAAATAGGAACCCCAGTAGATACGCAGATCCGTGTAATTAGAATCCCATAGGGAAGAGCAGGGCGAACATGAGTGCGACCGATAATAGTAATAGATGCCATCACATGGAGCATAATAGCTGGTAGGTCAATGTCCCACCCCTGGGGTACAACATAAATAAATTAGATGATGTAAAAACCTATCTAGGTATGATTGATCCTTGGGTAGATAGATTATGGCAGAAACCTATTAAGAACTCGAAAGGCCGGGTGAAGTTGGTGGTGAAACATAGTGGTGCCCTCCTGAGGAATCTCTTAGAAACAGTGGTGGAAAATAACATCATAAGATGGAACATCGTCAGTGATCCTGGGAAACATGACGTTAGGAATGCACTGTATCTGTAGCATCTCAGCTATCAGATCATCTATGACGATGATACGAACATCACTTATGAACGTCTGAAGCCCCTCGGAGGTGTGGGTTGCACGGTAGAAAAACTCTCGAATAATATCAGGATATACTACCCCATAGGCATCAAATAGAGAATCCCATCCCCTACGTATCATCCAATGAGGTATGTATAAATGACTAAACTCGGAGAACCTAAAAACTCTCTCCCTAACTATCAATCGGATATGAAGTCCGAGTAAACAATAGTGTTCGTACTCGACACGTATAGTCCATCTCACTTCTGAGTAGGGAGGTCGATTATCTCGAGCACGCTGGGCACGAGCAGATGCAGGCTGCTCATCGAGACGGCCAACAGGGGGACCTCGACATCTAGGAGGCATAGCTAAAGGGACAGAAAAATAACGTGTAGTGTGTGAGGAAAGATGGGTGCAACTAACTCCGAAACACAGGCTACTACGAACCTATATCCGTACACAAGTCCAACCTATCCATCGCGAACACCAATCAACTAGTACAATAAAATCAGATATGAAATGCTGAAATAAAAATAACTCCCAAGAAAAACTACACAAGTGTGGATATCCCAAAAAAATCCAAAGAAATTATACACCAATGAAATTTTTCAAAAAAAAATTCTTGGATAAATTTTGAGATATACACCATGGCACAAAAAAATCTAAAAACAATATATTGGCAGCCCCAACCTTGAAATATCTTGAGTTAAAACAACATAACTCACCTACAAACTAATTAAAAAAATAACATTGTAGGCTAGATATGCATTATAATTCAAAAAATATCAAACAACCCTTCTCAACTAATGATTTTTTAATCCTAAATAGTCATAACAATAAAGGATACACAATAATAGTGGTAAAACTTGATTATAGCAATGTACATTCCCTAATAAATATTGGAATCAAATATCATCAAAACCCAACTAATAACCACCAACAAAAAAAAATAAAATCAAAACAATACCTCTAAGCAGATAAACATGATCTTGGTGAAGATTTGGAGACGAAAAGGATGAGAAATGGCATCAAAACAGAGTTCCAAACCAAGGGTAAAAATCGCGAACTCAGAAACCCACAAATAAATTGTCCAATATCCAAACCAGATAAAAAATGGCAGAATCCGGTGAGAAATTGAAACACAGGTTAATCTCGAGTGAAGGCACTGATTAAACTAGAGCAAAATGAAGCTTAAAAAGCTTTAAAATGGAGGATTTGAGTTTGTCGCCCGAAGAGGATGAAAAAAGTGAGAGAATAAGGTAGGATACGAAATGGTTAAGTCGGTTGAGCGAGATTTAAGACAAACCCTAAATTTGTTTGACAGGTCACTCGAATGTCAGCCAATGTCGTTTGAACGATAATTCTCGCAACATTGATATGTCGCTCGAAAGAAAAAGTATGTCATTCTAACGACGTATGAAAATCTCGAAACCAGCTCCAAAAATGTTTAAGTTTTATCCAATGAAAAAATTTCCTGAAATAGCCTACTGGAAAGACCAAGTAGTACCAAAATAGACTCAAAATAGAAAAAAATAAAATAAAATGGATGTGAGTTTCATAACAACATAGAACCAATGTGCTAAAACATGGACATGGAGTGAATGGTTGTGAACTACAACAAATGAATCAGAAAATCAACACATTCAAACGTTCAAGAAGCTCTAATTGATAGCAATATGCCAAAAAATATTATTTTAGCAATATGTGAGAATTAAAATTGAGCTAAATGAACTAAACAAGCAACATACACACAAATTCAGAATATTGATGATTCTACAAATAATAGCATCATGATGCGATGTTTCAATATCAGGATTTGTGGTGTAAACCCGTTTAATTTTTCAAACAAACTCTCTCAAATTTATATATTCTTTTTTTAATTTCTATTGAGGTCTCTATTTTTCTCAACTTAGAGAAAACATATTAAGCCTGATTTTGGCATATGATTCTTTTTGTTGCCATTATTTTTCTTTTGAGCTCTTTTAAACGGTGGCTTTCATGATGAGTTAATTTTGTACTCTCGCAGCCCTTTCCCGTGAACACTCATTATTTTTCATTTATGCATTATAAGTCCTCACAGTAAATAGTTCTTACATACACACCTCCTCCTAAGTCTACTTACACATAGATGACAAAATTGAGCTAAGAACGTCTCACCAAACTCAAATATGCATGTGATGTCAAACATTCATATAAACTCGTCCATGTGTGCAAGGATGGCATATATACAAAGTCTAATCCAAATGCATATCAACTTTGAAACAACCCCATTAAAACAATGGTTAAGAACATTTAACGCATCAATAAGTATGACCAAATGTCCTAGCCACTTGGATAATGTTATGATGGGGGTCCAAGCACTGTAATATGCCATATTAAACATGAAATCTCATGACATAAAAAACGAAAATCTTTTTATATTTTTTCAAAAACATATTCTTGACCCCAAAATAAAATCTTTTTGTATTTTTCTAAAAAAAAAATTTAAAACCAAAAATCTTTTTGTATTTTTCAATAAGACTCAAATAAATGAAAAAAAATACAACTATATACATGTCATAACCCTAGACAATATATATCATGATAACACACTAGGGTATGATAAATCGATTAACATGCTCAATCGAAAGATGAAACATGGGGAAAACCACTGGCAATGACACATGTATCATCAAGCCTAATACCTAACGCCTTTAAATCCGATTTCCTAACACAAGTAGGCGTGAAACGACGAGCGAGGGTTTTGGGGGCCAGGACGACCTTATTCTTAGACTTTCTAGGAGGGTTCTTAAGATCATAGCAAAATAGTCTAAGATGATCTCTCCTACCGCAATGAGTGCAAGTGTAGATACAGTGAGGAGTGTTTGCTATGGGAAGATTATTCTTAACGTTCCTAGGTGGATCTCTCATAATGTTCCTAGAAAGTCCTCTGCTAATGGCCCTAGGTGGTTCTCTTGCTTGCATGGTTTTGACTTTGGGAACGGGCACAACATGTCTATCGAAGCCAATCACACACCTATTATCTTTGATTTGGACGGTACTTAAGATTTTGTCTAACTTTTCGGACCTAGCTTCCAAATTAAATTTTACCTTACTTGAATCTCTCAATTTCCCTTCAAGCTCACCTATCCTCGACTCAAGTAAACACCTAGAATCCTCAAACTTAAGAAGTTCCTTTTTTATAGCCTCCATCAACCCTCGAAGACAATCTCTCTCACTCTCGACATATTCTAGCTTCTCTCAAATTTTCTTCTCACGCGCCCTAAGATCCTCAATTAAAGCATTGGAATTATTATTTTCTATGGCACGTTCTTTCTACTTAGCTTCTAATTTCAAGTTTGCCTTTTTTACTTTCAAAGTTTCTTCATATAACTCATTAAAAGTGGTTTACAAATATCTCTTATCTCCACTCTCATTCTCACTCACTTTACCCTACTCTCTAGGGAATCATAACTCGTGGCTATGGAAGAATCATTTAAAGGCATGTCGTCATCACTCACATGATTAGCCATAAGGGTGGTAAGGTCTCGCTTACTAGCATGTAAATTTTCTTCTTCCGGGTCACTCTCACTAAGGGTTGAAACACGATTTATAGGTTTATTAAAATTCTCCCTAAGTTTAGTGGGCCACTCATCTATCCTATGGCCAAACCCCTTGCAGAAAAGACACTTCTCACAATCATCCTTTGTAATAAAATTTTTAAGAGTAGACTTTATAAGTGATTTCCAATTAGAAGCTTTAAACACATGAATCATCAAAACTACTGAGAGGAATACCTAAAGACACAGGATCACAAACATAATAAAATAGTGCAATGCGCTTTAATACCAATTTGAGAAGGCCCTTTAGTGTGTGCGTTAGGTAAAAACAACTTTTTCCTAAGTTTTAGTTAAATTCAATTTTATCTTCTTAAACCCTAAACATGCATCTAAGTGATTTAATACATTAAACAATTAAATCATTCATGTTGAAGAAATAATTTCAAGAAAAAACCTTTTCAGGTAAAACCTTTTTATTTCATTATGAACAGTAAATTGCAACTTACAACATAACAAAATCTGCAATGAATTTACCGCAATAAATCCACATAGACATGCAGTCTAACTCAGTAAAGGACTCCCACAAGAACCCTCCAGAACCGCGGATCTCATCTTCAGTAAGGCACACCCACAAGCATCCCCAATGACTGCAGTTAGAAAATATGTAATCAATGATGAACTAACTTTTGAAAAATGGGTTCAAGATCACAAGCTTTGGAATCGTATAATTCGATCTTGAATAAACTCTGGATGATGAAGAACTTAATGGGAATTTTCGTAAACTGTTCTTCTGAAAACGTCTTAGCAGTAAGGTGTATTTATTTATGAGTAAACAAGAGTCCAACGAAACCAAAACATGAAAACTCGAATTAAGACAATTACAAACAAATTGACTCGATTAGAAAATTGTTCCTACAAAAACAATCAACACGAATTTAAAAAATGTGTTTGAGAACAGTAAAAAATTTATTTGTCCAAAAAATTTGGATTCACAAGAATCCCAATGCTACAAAGCCCATTTAAACACCTTTAATGTTTAGTGAGCTCAATGGGGGTATGAACCCCTCACCTCAAGGATAAATACCTACAAAATTACCACCACACCACTTGCCCCAATATATTTATTTCATTCAAAATATATATATATATATATATATATATATATATATATATATATATATATATATAACCAACACATCTATCATGTTAATTAATTTATTTTACAAAATAAACTAATACGCCACCACATAGTGTAGAATAGAAATGTAAATAAATCTTAGGTCTATTTTACTCCCTTTATCTATACTCCCTAAAAAGAATACCAATATCAGGTTGTAATATGCTTGCGCTTAAATTAGATGGAATGACCCAAAATTTTAATAATTAATTAGTGGGATGTTATAATTAAGTCTTGTTATTATTGTGTAGTCGTGGAATTTTATTCAGCTAATTATTTTTGTATTGATGTGGAGGCTTAATTATAACGGGTAACTTAAGGTGATTATTAGGGCTATGTTGAAAATTTTAAAAATCGTATCAAGGCAAAAGATTAATAACATGAGGAAGAGTTTGATTTATGTAAGGTATATAAATAGGTGGATTTAAAAAAAATAATTAGTTATATGAGGAAATAGTTAATTGAGAATTTATTTGAGTTTATTAAAGCATACTTTGCATAGAAATATCATTATTTGATTGATCTAAGTTCATGCAATTTATTATTTATGAAAAATTTCTTTTGGTCAATCGTTGAATAAAATCAACCGAAAGGGGAATCGTTCTATAGAACATCCCCCCTTTTTTTATTTAATCACACGTCGTAAACATATACCACAAGAATTCTTATTCAAATTATGACTCCGAATATTTTCTATTGAGATTGGCTGACCAATAGAAAACGACTATTCATTGAGGGGAAGTATGATATGATATAAGTGGACCAAGCTTAGAATTGGATTAAGAGGAATTAAAGAAGTTTATAGCACATTTATTAGAAAGGAATAGAAAGGGGGAAGGGGTAGGCCACAAGTAAGATTCTATAATGACACCCACATACCGCACTCATTGTAAACCTAGTGGTCTTATCTGAGGGAAGCCGTGGTAGAGGCGAGTTAGGCTATAGTTGCGGCTTGCGGTTAGGCTATCCGTTAGGTTTCAGTGTAGGTTGTTGCATTTCCATAATTTGAGTGGTATTTCTCTCTTCCACTTGGAACTTTAAACCCCCTTTAGATAACATTCGATGTTTACATCATATTATTACTGACCAATAGAGTGACGACACGTGAAAATGCAAATCAATTATTATATCTGAGAGTTACAAAGAGCCAGACTAATACAAATGGATGAATAAACAATTGGTGCTTGTCAAGAACTTATGGATAACCACTTAAGTTGCGGTTTTAGGGGTGTGAGCACAAATTTAACACTTGTTGGAGGTATGTCCTCAAATATCCAAGATCAATCAATACATTAGTTAAACTCGCTCGGTACTTGACCATATTGGGAATATAATGTAGAATATTAGTATAATGATCACAATAGTAACCAATAAGTTTTCTACTCCTACTGTTACAATGTCTAATGTTCAAGGCTACACACCACAAATTAGTGTAAACATGACCACACAACCCAATAACTTCCATCCTATGTATTGTAGACTCAAGAATGGGAAAACTAATTTTGGAACAAGCCTAAGGATGGAAAACTACACAAACACTAATGGTTTGGGTGTAAATAACCCACTAGAAGGTTTATGAACATATAGAACTTACCAACATATGGGTTATATTAAACTAATAGGGAGAATACGTATCCTAGAAGTGGGAAGGACTAGACCATACTACAACGAGCCCAATTTAGGTTTCCCTAAGACTTCGAACTATGGAGTGGTTATTGGGACAAACAACTTGGGATTGACATTTAAGTGGGGAAAAAAATTCAACCCGATGGATCTTTGATTAGACATAAATTAAAAGAAAATATGAACTAAATTTAAAGATTAGACCTAGGGTATTAAGAACACATAACATAGCCAATCTTGTTGTGATTCGTACGAAGAGACAAAGGTATATGATGATGAAATCCTTGCTACCCTCCAAGGTGTTCAAAAAACCTTAACTAAACCTTTTGTACACTAGTATCATCTATTGCATGATCCTCCCTAAAGTCAGGTAGGTATGTAGTTCCTTTTGAGATGAAAATCTTTGCTAAAACTTGAGATATGGTGGTCTCGAACTAGCCCTCTTCACCGAAAATGTGAATAGTATTTTATCTCACCCCTCAAACTGTAATGATTAATAATATTAATTAAATCTCTTCCCACATATTTATGTACAATTATAAAATGTGGAATTATCCTAAATTCGGCTTCTTGAGAGTATGAGCCTGATTACTTGGGTATATGGACTACGTGAGGGACCTAAGACAAATAATTAATAGCTCCAACTAAATACTCAAAAATTATAATTATAATTACTGTAATTATTTCACTTTTTAATTTAATTAACTCAATCCAATTTAATTATCTAAAAACTCACTCAAATTTAATGAGACATTATTTGTAAAGTTGATTATGATACATAATATGATTATCCAAGTTAAGTTTTCGATACCCACTTGGTCAAATGAATTTATTGTCAATTGACTTTAATCAATATCTAATCACTTCATTTATTCTCAGACTTAACTTATTTACTACTCCTTCAGGATTATAAAATAATCCATCATTCGTGTTTTACTTTGTGGAAACAAAACATATAAGTCTATCAAGGGGGTATCACAATCCAAGGTATCCCATGGATGCGGATTCCTCCGAATTCTGATCTTGAACCTACGTACACAACTGTCACCTAATATGATGAGATCACTTGACCTGATATAAATCATATCGCACACGTAGCAATCAAAGTGACATTTATGAAAGTAATCCAATCCTCATAATTCTTAGGATTAAGAATCCTTGAACCCTCTGCAAACACTGTAAGGTAGTTGGAGTTTAACTAAGATAACCCTTAGACTCAAATCTCAAGGGTGGTCATGTTCAATACATTCCTGGGATGCACTGATCATAATCCTCCATCAAACTATCATATAAGTTTGCTAACCATCATACAAGTTCTCAAAGTTTAAGATAAACTACTAGGATTGCATCATAACCATTATGATAGGATGTCAACTCCCTATCTAGGTTGTGAACTATTCAATAGTACAAGAATCGAAATTCCAGTCTCCTTGTGATTGACCTGAAGTCAACTCACCATAATTTCTACTAAGCTCTATTGGCCAATATGTTTACAATATATTTAAACTAAATATAAGGCTTTCTCGTAATCATGATTCTTATCTTAAAATGAGCTGACACGCCTTATCCAAACGGTATTCTCCATACAATATTTTAATAATAAAACCCAATAATCTCCCACTTAGTCTTAAAGTCATATAAAACTCCTAACCCATCTACATGACATTTTTGCTTCCTATTGGTAAAAGGATTAATTGGGTGTTATCCGATACATCCTTGTGATAAACTTACCAACCATTTTATCTGATCTCTTGAACTTAGTGAAACCTACACTCAATGTGATCAAACCTCATATGGTTCACCGATTCTCTCAAACCTGTAATCCCACAGCTATGTTTATTAAAAAGTTTAATAATTAATTACACTTGAAGGAACCTCACCCAAAATACTTAGGAAGTAATCAAGCCATATAGCCTTTTTAGTTGTCTATGGAGTGAAAACATCTTTGGCAACCCTGGCGGAGTCAGTAATCTAATTTTTCCTTGCACTCCTCTAACATATAGATTAACCTCCTTGGGTAAACACATATTCTGAGCTAAAAAACTTAAAATCCTTATATGATCGAAAACCTTAGTCTTTGTGATTAGAAGTTACAAGACTATAAGACTGAAATCTGTTGACTATATCGAATACCATATTGGTTTTTATTTTAGCACACGATATACAACATTCATGAGGCTACCCACAATCGAATCATTAGATATATTCCTCATTCCTTGTATTTAATCAAGTGTCCAAAGGCATTGATTTTTAGACAAAAATGATTCCATTCTTAAAAAGAACTCTGTTCATGGAATCCCAATGCTAATTTTGTGTATACAACTTTGATATAATTTACTTAAGATAAACCCAACATTCTTTGTAATTGATCCAATGAAATCTTGTTCTTAAAGATGTGCTTCGCTTGTCCTAAGAACTTTATACCAAAAATTTGGAAAAACACACTACTATGTAGAATAATACTCCCACCTCGTTCCCGATTAGGTAAGCATTATCCATAAAATGTCCTAGAAATACCACCACGTTTCCATCGTATTTATTTAACAAGCAAGTACTTTCAAGCTTTGATTAAAATTGGTACATGATTACGTGATCAAACTGAATGATCCAAGACCCTGATGTTAGCTTAAATCCATAATTGGATGTCATAAGCTTACATCAGTTTGCTTTCCCGAATTCTTGTTATGTGTTTGTCAAGAAAATCATTCAAGAATGTAATCTTGGCATTAAAAGAATCCCGAAATACTTTAGCATGTATATCATGAGAATATTTGCTCATACTCAATCCCTTTTTTCTGAATAAATCATTTTTCTAGCCTTGCCTTAAAGGTTTGCACCTTCCGTTAAAGGTTTTCACCTTCCCATTCATATACCTTTTAACTTCTTTCATTTCCACTTGTGCCCGATGGGTTTTGCCCCACCAATAAGTCCCCAATCCCCAAAAATTGATTATAATACATCAAATTCCTTTTGGTACCATAGTCGTAAGTTAAAGCAAAAGTTATTTTCTTGGAATGCCTCATTATAGTTTTTGGGAGTCACTTCATTCATTCCTGGGATAATATCGAAATGATTACCCGAAATACTAACCATTCAGGATGACTCCTGATGCTCCCATTGCGATGTGGCATCACTTCCTATCTAGTATAAGTGACAAATGTATCTTAATCATCGGTAATGCTTCCACTACGATGATGTAGTGTATTATCGTTATTAGGTTATATTTTATCCTGTATGGGTGGTCTATTAACATTGGTAATATGATGTTCCTTATACTTTTATAAGTCCAACTTACACTTGGGCACATGGTTATTACATAATCCTATTTCAAGAACATAACATTGATCTAATCAACAACCTTATTGTTCTTAGGAGCGTGATATAAACTACTTTTGTATCCTTTGGGATAACTAATGAAGAGAAATACATATTTCTTCAATTTCAGCTTCGTTGGCTCCTCCTCAGCACAAGTGATAGGCATCCCCCAAAATCGAAAATATGCCCAAGAATGAGCTTACGTCCACTCCAATGTTTAAAGGGAGTTGAAGAGATCTATTAAGAACAAACTGAACTAGAATGTATATGCTCGTCTCTTATATAAAATTCCAATAATAATGTCGTAATACTTAATAACCTACCATGGACCTTATTATACCCAAAGATCCGTATTCTTTTCCTTTATCTACATAATTCTGAAGTACAATGCTCGTTGTAAAAACTAGTGTGGCCATTCGGGGATTCCTCCGATACGAGATGATCCCGAAATGGAGAGAGAATGATGAACTGGATAACTTGCTCACTCCATGTGTGTGGTTATTCGAGGATAGGAATCCTCTTTCCACTACTCGCGTGGTCTTCACGGGCTGCGACGGATATAAATCTGCCATCATCAAAGGGATAGAAAAATAGAGTCTCCATCCTATTTTGTTTAAAACAGGTAAAACAATGTATCTGTCCTCGAAAGAACAACATCAAAAGACAAACTGATGCATGTGAAACCAAATAAATTAAGGATCCAAGGACTAAGTTATGAAATTGAAAGCTGTAGAAACCCATTCCTCCCTTTGGCCTCTCATGGGCTATAATAATGTTCTCCTTTTTCTCCAAGATATGACTCATGCGTGTAATGTGTGTGATATGAAAATGAGTGAGAAAAGAGGAATCATCCTACTCATGTCATGGGGAAGACAGAGGGGAGTCATCATAAGAAGTATGTGAAATAAAGATAATAATAGAAAATTGATGTTTGTATCAACTCAATCACGATTCGCTATGAGAAAGTGAATGTGCATATCGGGTGGGAATACTAATATGTAAGAATGTGCATACATGCAATACTACTAAATATGAGATATAAACAAAGGTAGCACAACGATCAAAATAGGACTCGAATCCCAATAATGAATCGGGATGCCTACATAGCCAAGATAGGCATCAAAGTCCATTTAGTTTGACATATCACATGGGTGGGGTTTAACCCATAAACCCAAATTTAGTAATCCTCCTCAGTTGTTTTGGAAAGAGGTGCTCAAGTGTAAAAGTGTGGAAAAATAAGGAAATCCTACTTAGGGGTTTATAGGTGAACTATGTTTTTGTCCTTTTGATTTTATTAAAATATATTATGTGAATACTAGTAATAAAAAATATTAATTGATATGTGATAATGGAGTAGGAATAAAAGATATCAAACGTGGAAGAGAAGTAAAAAATAACACTAATGAATTAGAATGAGTAGAAATAGACATCCTTTAAGATTTTGCTATTGATTTTTGAACAAGAGTAGGCTGATTGTATAGTGGTAGGATGATAGTGAAGTCGGAGTGAGGTAAGTGAAAAAATTGGTATGAAAGTTAGGATAGAAAAGTGAAAGGAATGTTAGAAATTTTAATTTTTTTGAGTGGCGGTGCACTAATTTTTGAGGAAATAATGTTTTGATTCTTGAAAAACGGTTCATTGGGAATGAGGTAATGGCCTCTTTAAATAGTAAACTTTAGGGTTCAGGGGACTGACGATCAGAATAGACCCTAGCCTGCCTATCATCATACCCCTAGTTTGATGACGAAATAAAGTACACCCCTGCCTATAGGCAGGGGGTCTGGGGTGCGGATAGATAGTTCGAAAAGGACTTTTTATAAAAAAGGGCATAAAATAAAAACTGTAAGTCCAAATCATGAACGAATAGGATCATTAAAAAGGGGATTCATAACTGTATGAAAATCTATAAAGCCACTCCTGGGTTCGATAGTTGACTAAAGTCAAATGGGGCTTGCAAGTGCTCGATATAATTTATACTGGTGTTCTTGGAGTATAAAGGAAAGTAAAAATGAATTGTAAGACTGATTTATGCATGATATTGATAATTGGAAAGGTTATTGAAATCCCTATAAAGGTGCGATGAGCTTCACTCAGGTTGGAGAGTTGACCAAAGTCAAATATTGATTGGAAGCTCTCACTGGCCTCTAGATCAGGGTTCTTGAAGTAAAATGGTGAGTAATGCAAAATATAGAGCCGATTCGCACACAATATGGACCATTGGAAAGGGAATTCAGGGTCTTATGAGAGTGGAATGAGCTTAGCTCAGGTTAGAGAGTTGACAAAGTCAAATGGAGCTTGGGACCACCCAGTGGCCTCTAGATCAGGGTTTAGAGTAAAACGTTGAGTACGCATGAACTGTAAGGCTGATTTGCGCATGGTATGAACCATTGGAAAGGGTATTGAGAGACCTATGAGAATGAAATGAACTTTTCTCAGTTGGAGAGCTTACGAAAGTCAAATAGGTCTTTGAAGCGCCCAGTGGCCTCTAGATCAGGGTTTTGGATAGAACCTAGGGTCTTAGAGTGAGAGGAGTGCTATGGGCCTAAAGAGGTATTTTGGAGGGTACTAGGATGGGATGTCTGTAGAGACCTTTGATGGGTGAGCTTATAATAAGCGAAGGTCATCAAAATATATAAATTTTATCAATGTGTAAGAGTTTTGAAGGGTCGAGGCTTCTGTTGGGGATTTAAAGGTGATTGATTCAAAGGGTTAAGGACAATTATGCAGTCTTATAGAGTTAAGGTGACCGATTCAGAGGGTCGAGATTAATTTGTGGGCCTTGGACAATTATATAAACCTAAAGAGTTAAGGTGATCGGTTCAGAGGGTCGAGGTCAATGCTACATACATCGATTAATTCTACAGACCTAATGAGTTTAGGTAATCGATTCAGGGGGTCAAGGTTAATTTTGTAAACCTAAAAAGTTGAGGTGACCGATTCATAGGACATAGGTTAATTCTCTATACCTGTGTTAATTATCCAAACCTAAGAGTTAAGGTGAGTGATTTAGATGGTTGAGGTCAATTTTGCAGACTTATCACTACACCAAATCCTGCGAATGGTCACGCCCAGTGGGCCGTGACCCACTCAATATTTTGCGTGACCATATTTATTACCACACTAAATTATTAATTCTCGGGAAGTGGTCACGGACCAAGTCCGTGACCACAGTGGTCGCGGACTTAGGCTGTGAACATCTTGGCACCAAACATGCGCCAAAATTCCCTCCAAGCTTGGTCATGGGTGCATCATGGCCCAAGTCTGTGACCCATGGCATGACGAAGAAGAGAGTAGACATATTGGGGGTCACGGCTTAGGGCCGTGACCATTTTTTGGTGTGGGTCACGGCTAAGGGTAGTGACCATACCTCATTCAAGCACTAGGGTTAATGAAAAGGGTCGCTCATCACTGATCGAGGGTCACGGCTACGGGCCGTGACCATTTCTTGGTGTGGGTCACGACTATGGGCCGTGACCATGCCTCATCCAAGCACTAAGTGTGGATGGAAAAGTCTCCAGCATGGTGGGTCACGGATCTAGGCCGTGACTAGTTCGAAGAAGCCAGAATACCTCATTTGCAATTTGTTGGTCACGCACATGGTGGGTCATGGCTCTAGGCCGTGACCAGGTCAAAGAAGCCAGGACTACCTCATCTGCATTTTATTGGTCGTGTGCATGGGGTCATGGCTCTTGGCCGTGACGAGGTTCAGGTATTAAAAATGAAAATTATTACTGCTTCTAATTTTTTATGTGCAATTTATAAGGTTGTTAGGGTTAAGCAATTCACGTGCGATTTCGTTTGGATTTCATTTGGATTTGCAAACATAAATCTACCTTGGTATGTATTGATTCATTTGGATTTCGTTATTTCTGTCTAAAGCCCTAATTTATGTGTATGTATGTGTAGATTTATGTTTGTATATGCGTGTTTGTATAGATTTATGTTTATATCTGTGTGTATGTATAGATTTATGTGTATATATATGTTTTTGTGTGTAACTATTAACAAATAAATTGTTTTTTTATCAATAAACCCTATATTGTATGTGTGTGTATGTATAGATTTATGTCAAAAAAAATATTAGGGTTTAGTAAACCCTAAATAGTATGTGTGTGTATGTATATATGATGTCAATAAACCCTAGATTGTATGTGTGTGTTTGTATAGATTATGCCAATAAACCTAGATTGTATGTGCGTGTATTTTTTTTTGATAAAATATAATTAAATGGATTTTTAATGAGTAAAAAAATTTACATCCGCCTTGTCGTGATTTTATTGGGGGTTATATGCGTGCCACCCTAAATCATATGCGGTGGAGACGGGTGGAGACCAGGTTGGGGGTTATAAGCAACAAATAGTCCCTTAAGAATTCTGTAAGTGTTAATTTTGTTCTTGGCCTTGGTATTTTCAATTTGGTTTTAGATTTTTCCTTGTGAAAAAAAAGGAATAGATATATACCTGGTTTAATTAGATTGGTGTTGGTTATATTATGATATACATGTTATGCCATTTTATATTATTGTTGAAATTGAATAAGTATTGAATTTTGAAATGTAATCAAAATCAATTGTAATCTTCTCCATATGTGTGCATCTAATTTTTTTCTCAGTAGTAATCCTTATATACGTGAAAGAAAATATCAATGAGGATTAACCAATTTCAGTTCAAACAAGTTTACCACGAGTCAAGTTGGGACAGTGAGTGACGAAAAAACTAGCCCTGGTTTTCTTCCTTTGGTTTTGAATTTATTTTTTGGTTCTACCATTTTTTTAATTGAACATAACTGTTTGCAAAAAATTCATTATTTTTTCACTGTCATAGGGTACATTGATGTTGGGATCGAACTACTATCAAACATAATCTGAAATTGCATCGCTGCTGGCATAGAGAAGGTTTTGATTGGCGTTGGGTGTAACAAAATATCCAGGTAACAGATAGACCTATGATGAACTTTATTTTAAGGTTAAATATGCATTGATTCAATTTTTTAATTATTTTGGATTTGGGTCCTATTTATGTCTAAACCCCGTAATTTTAATTCTTTTGTGCCCCCTATAGCTTGGGTATTGTTGGCGCATTTGTTTCATGTCACTTCCAGTGGGGGGGGGGGGGGGGGGAACATAACTTTTGAACAAAGAATAGTTAGGGTGAACACTAGAAAAAGAAGGCATTATCCAACGGATTACCACTTTCTAGGTTTAAGGCGTGTCAATTTCTCTGCAATGGTTCACATTAAACTAATTGGTAACCATTTGTTTATTAGCTTAAAGATATTCTTGATTAGTCCGAGATGAATAGGAGAGGTGTGAAAATGGGAATAAAAATTAGTCATGGTTCGAAAGTTATTCTTGGGTTTGTAATTTGTGATCGCTCATCTTATTCACTTGTCGAGCGGGACCAATGTGACTCGTAGGAACCGATCGCATAGTCACGGGCTTCCAGTTTGAGTATATGACGCAAATTTCCAAAAAATTAGACTTGAGCATAAAACATGTCATCGAAGGGTGAAAACATAAAATAACCACAAAACGATTCGGTAAGAGTCACGAACACCTTGCACGGGACCAATGTGACTCGTAGGAACCGATCGGGTAGTCACAGGGATTCTGGTTTGAGTGTACGACGTAAATTTGCAAAAAGTTAGACTTGAGAATAAAAAAGATGCCATCGAAGGGTGAGAACGTAAAACAACCACAAAAAGGTCATGTAAGAGTCACGAACATCTCGTACGGGACCAATGTAAGTCGTAGGAACTGACCGTGTAGTCACGACGCTCCCGGTTTGATTGTACAACGTAAATTTGCAAAAAAATAGACTTAAGCATAAAAACATGCCATCGAATGGTGAAAACGTAAAATAGCCACAAAACGGTCCCGTAAGAGTCATGAACACCTCGCACGGGACCAATGTAAATCGTAGGAACAGACCGTGTAGTCACGGGGATCCCAGTTTGAGTTTACGACGTAAATTTACAAAAAGTTAGACTTAAGCATAAAAACATGCCATCGAAGGACGAAAACCTAAAACAAACACCAAACGGTCTCGTAAGAGTCACGAACCCCTCGCACGGGACTAATGTGACTCGTAGGAATCGACCGCGTAGTCACGGGGCTCCCGATTTGAGTGTACGACATAAATTTATAAAAAAATAAACTTAAGCATAAAAACATGCCATCGAAGGGTGAAAATGTAAAACAGCCTTAAAACGGTCCCGTAAGAGTCACGAACCCTCGCACGGGACTAATGTGACTCGTAGGAACCGACCGCGTAGTCACGGGGCTCCCGGTTAGAGTGTATGACGTAAATTTGCAAAAAATTAGACTTGAGCATAAAAACTTGCAATCGAAGGGTGAAAATGTAAAACATCCACAAAAAGGTCCCGTAAGAGTCACGAAACCTCGCACGGGACCAATGCGACTCATAGGAACCGACCGCGTGGTCACGGGGCTCTCGATTTGAGAATACTTTCTAAATTTGCACAAAGTTCGACCTGAGCATAAAAAGATGCCATCAAAGGTTGAAAACATAAAACAAGCACAAAACGGTCCCATAAGAGTCACGAACACCTCGCACGGACCCATGTGACTCGTAGGAACCGACCACGTAGTCACGGGGATCCCGGTTTGAATGTACAACGTAAATTTACAAAAAAATAAACTTAAGCATAAAAAATGCCATCGAAGGGTGAAAACGTAAAACAACCTTAAAACGGTCCTGTAAGAGTCACGAACCCCTCGCACGAGACTAATGTGACTCGTAGGAACCGACCGCGTAGTCACGGGGATCCCAGTTTGAGTGTACGACGTAAATTTGTAATAAAATAAACTTAAGCATAAAAACATGCCATCGAAGGGTGAAAATGTAAAACAACCTTAAAATGGTCCCGTAAGAGTCACGAACCCCTCGCACGGGACTAATGTGACTCGTAGGAATCGACCGCGTAGTCACGGGGCTCCCGATTTGAGTGTATGACGTAAATTTGCAAAAAGTTAGACTTAAGCATAAAAACATGCCATCGAAGGGTGAAAACGTAAAATAGTCGTAAAACGATCCGGTAAGAGTCACGAACACCTCGCACGGGATTAATGTAACTCATAGAAATCGACCGCGTAGTCACGGGGTTCCCGGTTAGAGTGTACGACGTAAATTTGCAAAAAAAAATAGACTTGAGCATAAAAACATGCCATCGAAGGGTGAAAACATACAACAAGCACAAAACGGTCCCGTAAGAGTCACGAACACCTTGCACGGGACCAATGTGACTCATAGGAACCGACCGCGTAGTAACGGGGCTTCCGGGTTGAGTGTACGACGCAAATTTGCAAAAAATTAGACTTGAGCATAAAAACATGCCATCGAAGGGTGAATACCTAAAATAACCACTAAACGGTCCGGTAAGAGTCACGAACACCTCGCACGGGACCAATGTGACTTGTAGGAACCGACGACATAGTCACGGAGCTCCCGGTTTGAGTGTACGACGTAAATTTGCAAAAAGTTAGACTTGCATGCCATCGAAGGGTGAAAACATAAAACAACCTTAAAACGGTCCCGTAAGAGTCACGAACACCTCGCACGGGACTAATGTAACTCGTAGGAACCGACTGTGTAGTCACGGCGCTCCCGGTTGGAGTGTACGACATAAATTTGCAAAAATTAGACTTAAGCATAAAAGCATGCCATCGAAGGGTGAAAATGTAAAAAATCCACAAAGCGGTCCCGTAAGAGTCACGAACACCTCGCACGGGACCAATGTTAATAGTAGGAACCGAATGGGTAGTCACAGGGATCCCAGTTTGAGTGTACGGCATAAATTTGCAAAAAGTTAGACTTGAGAATAAAAAAGATGCCATTGAAGGGTGAAAGCGTAAAATACCCACAAAACGGTCCCGCAAGAGTCACAAACATCTCGCACGGGACCAATGTAAGTCGTAGAAACCGACCGTGTAGTCACGGCGCTCCCGGCTTGAGTGTACAACATAAAGTTGCAAAAACTTAGAATTAAGCATAAAAACATGCCATTGAAGGGTGAAAACGTAAAACAAACATAAAATGGTCCCGTAAGAGTCACGAACACCTCACACGGGACCAATGCGACTCGTAGGAACCGATCGCGTAGTCACGGGGCTCCCGGTTTGAGTGTATGACGTAAATTTGTAAAAAGTTTGACTAAAGCATAAAAATATGCCATCAAATGGTGAAAACGTAAAACGAACACAAAATGGTCCCGTAAGAGTCACGAACATCTCGCACGGGACAAATGTGAGTCGTAGGAACCGATCGTGTATATATATATATGCAGTGTATTGCAGAGTAGCATACAAATATATACTGCATATATATACTATATATACAATATATATAATGGTATATATGCATATATATAAAGTATATATACTGCATATATATACTAGTATATATACTGCTTTGCATATATATGCATATATATACAGTATATATACTGGAAAGACTGCCTTTAAGGGATCTTATATTGGACAGTTCAATGATTTGTGCTATTATTCCTCTTTTGGTTATGGGGGATTTTAATATTGTGTCTTCTTCAAAAGAAAAGGCTGGTGGATTGACTATTTACTCAGATGCATCTTCAGATTTTAATAATTGCATCTAAGCCAGAAATGTTATGGATTTTGGATTTCAGGCTCTAAATTCTCTTGGTAAAGACTTTCAAATGGTTCTTTGGTTCTTCAGAGACTAGACAGAGGTCTAATTAATGAGTCTTGATCTTCTTCTTTCCCTCAATTCTAATTGTAAACACCTTCACAAATCTTTCTCTAACCATAGTCCTCTTCTTATCTGAGTCCTATAAACTTTATCAAGAAACCTTTTAAATTCCAAAACTTTTGGACCTCAGCTGATTCTTTCTACCAATTGGTTTGCAACATTTGGAATTCATTCTCCCCAGGATGACCTTTAGAAGTCTTTGCTTTCAAACTCAGAAAACTTAAAGGGATTATGAGGAATTAGAGCAACGAAAATTTCATAAACATTTTTTAAAACTGTATTAACCTAGAGGATAAGGTTCTCAAAGCTGAGATCCATTATGAAGAGAACAAAACTCAGGACCTTTTGGTGGAGCTGAACAAAGTTAAGGCTAAATTAAATGATGCCTTATCATTTGGGGAGTAATTCTGGTTTCAAAAGTTCAAAAGGCAGTGGATCAAAAATGGAGATAGGAACTCTAAATACTATCATTCATTATTGAATCAATATAGAAGGAATTGATTGATTCATAGAATAAAAAATGAGGACAACAACTTAGAGGAGTCAACTAAAGGAATGTCTAACACTGTTATTTATTATTTTTAAAATTTATTCACTGCACGTTCTACTAAGTCATTTGAAGTGTTAACTTATATCCCTGCCTTGGTGACTAACATAATGAATGAAGATATGGAAGGGATTCCTGATGACAAAGAAATTTTGGAAGCTCTTAAAAGTATTAATCCAAACAGTGCTGCATGTCTAGATGGTTTCAACAACTCGTTCTTTATTCAATGTTAGGGTATTATCAAGAAATATTTAGTGTCAACTATTCAATCCTTATTTCTTAGAGCTGAAATTCCAAAATCCCCGGGAGAGACCCAAAATATGCCTTATTACTAAAATTCCAAACCCCTCCTCTTGCACTGACTTTAGACTAATTAGTCTATGCAATGTCTCCTATAAAATTTTCTAAAAAATCCTCAACTCTAGACATGCAACACCTCCCACGGGACCAATGTAACTCGTAGGAACTGACCACACATCCGCGAGACTCCCGATTTATAAATACGATGGTAATTTGCATATTTCTAGACTTAGGCTTAAAAACATGGCGTTAGAGGGTGAAAACCCAAAACACCCCCCGAATGGCCCCGTGGGTGGCACCAACACCTCCTACGAGACCAATGTAACTTATAGGAACTGGCCACGGATCCGCGGGAAACCCGATTTGAGAATACAACGATAATTTCATATTTCTAGATTTAGGCTAAAAAATCTGGCGTTAGAGGGTTAAAACCCAAAACAGCCCCTGAACGGCCTCGTGGGTGGCACCAACACCTCCCACGAGACCAATGTAACTCATAGGAACTGACCGCGCAGCTGCAAGACTCCCGTTTTAAGAATACGACGATAATTTGCTTATATCTAGACTTAAGAAAAACATGGTGTTAGAGGGTGAAAACTCAAAACTGCCCCCGAACGTCCCCGTGGTAGGCACCAACACATTCAACGGGACCAATGTAACTCGTAGGAACTGACCCCGTAGCCGCGGGACTCCACGTTTGAGAATACGACGGTAATTTGCATATTTCTAGACTTAGGATTAAAAACATGGCGTTAGAGGGTGAAAACCCAAAACAGCCCCCATAACATCCCCGTGGGTGGCACCCACACCTCCCACAAGACCAATGTAAATCGTAGTAACTGATTGCGCAGTCGCGAGACTCCCGGTTTGAGAATACGATGATAATTTGTATATTTTTAGACTTAAGCAAAACATGGCGTTAGAGGGTGAAAACTCGAAACAGAACTGAACGGCCCCGTGGGTGGCACCACCACCTCCCAAGGGGCCAATGTAACTCGTAGGAACTGACCGCGCAGCCGCGGCACTCCCGAATGGAGAATACGACTGTAATTTGCATATTTCTAGACTTTGGCTTAAAAACATGGCGTTAGAGGATGAAAACCCAAAACTGCCCGCGAACGATCCCGTGGGTGGAGGCCACACTTCCCACGGGACTAATATAACTCGTAGAAACTTATCATGCAGCTGCGAGACTCTCGGTTTCAGAATACGATAATAATTTGCATATTTCTATACTAAGTAAAATATGGCGTTAGAGGGTGAAAACTCGAAACAGCCCCGAACGAACCCGTGGGTGGCACCAACACCTCCCATGGGACAAATGTAACTCTTAGGAACTGACCGCGCAGCCGCGGGACTCCCGGTTTGAGAATACGAAGGTAATTTGTAAATTTTTAGACTTAGACTTAAAAACATGGCGTTAGAGGGTGAACACCCAAAACAACCCCCGAACGGCCCCGTGGGTGGTATCAACACCTCCCACGAGACCAATGTAACTCGTAGGAACTGACCGCCCAGCCGCGAGACTCCCGGTTTGAGAATACGACGATAATTTGCATATTTCTAGACTTAGGCTTAAAAACATGGCGTTAGAGGGTGAAAACTTAAAACAACCCCCGAATGACTCCGTGGGTGGCACCACCACCTCCCACGGGACCAATATAACTCCTAGGAACTGACTGCGCAGCCGCGAGACTTCCGATTTTAGAATATGTAGATAATTTGCATATTTCTAGACTTAAGCAAAACATGGCGTTAGAGGGTGAAAACTCAAAACAGCCCTCGAACGGCCCCGTGGGTGGAACCAACACCTCCCACGGGACCAATGTAACTCGTAGGACCTGACCTCGATACAACGGGTCTCCCGATTCGAGAATATGATGATAATTTGCATATTTGTAGACTTAGGTTTAAAAACATGGAATTAGAGGGTGAAAACCCAAAACAGCCTCCGAACATCCCCATAGGAGGCACCTACACCTCCCACGGGACCAATGTAACTCGTAGGAAGTGACCACGCATCCGCGAGACTCCCGGTTTGAGAATATGACGGTAATTTACATATTTCTAGACTTAGGCTTAAAAAATGGCGTTAGAGGGTGAAAACCCAAAACTGCCCCCGAACGGCCCCGTGGGTAGCACCAACACCTTCCACGAGACCCATGTAACTTGTAGGAACTGGCCATGCAGCCGCGGGACTCTCAGTTTGAGAATACGACGATAATTTTCATATTTCCTGACTTCGGCTTAAAAATATGGCGTTAGAGAGAGAAAATCCAAAACAGCCCCCGAACGGCTCCGTGGGTGGTACCAACACCTCCCACGAGACAATTGTATCTCTTAGGAACTGACCGCACAGCCGCGAGACTCCCGGTTTGAGAATACGACGATAATTTTCCTATTTCTAAACTTAAGCAAAACATGGCGTTAGAGGATGAAAACCCAAAACAACCCCCAAACGTCCCCGTGGGAGGCGCCAACACCTCCCACGGGACCAATTTAACTCGTAGGAAATGACCACGCATCCGCGAGACTCCCGATTTGAAAATACAATGCTAATTGGCATATTTCTAGACTTAGGCTTCTAAACATGGCGTTAGAGGGTGAAAACCCAAAACAACCCCCGAATGGCCCCGTAAGTGGAACCAACACCTCCTACGAGACCAATGTAACTCGTAGGAACTGGCCACGCAGTCGCGGGACTCCTGATTCGAGAATACGACGATAATTTTCATATTCTAGGCTTAGGCTTAAAAACATGGCGTTAGAGTGTGAAAACCTAAAACAACCCCCGAATGTCCCCGTGGGAGGCACCAACACCTCCCACGGCACCAATGTAACTCGTAGGAACTGGCCATGCATCAGTGAGACTCCCGGTTTGAGAATACGATGGTAATTTGCATATTTCTAGACTTAGGCTTAAAAAAATGACGTTAGAGGGTGAAAACCCAAAACAACCCCCGAACGGTCCCGTGGGTGGCACCAACACCTCCCACGGGACCAATGTAACTCGTAGGAACTGACCACGCATTTGCTAGACTCCCGGTTTGAGAATACGATGATAATTTGCATATTTCTAGACTTAGGATAAAAAACATGGCGTTAGAGGATGAAAATAAAAACAGCCCCCAAACGGCCCCGTGGGTGGCACCAACACCTCCCAAGAGACCAATATAACTCGTAGGTGGTGGCCACGCAACCGTCGGACTCCCGGTTTGAGAATAAGAAGATAATTTGCATATTTTTTGACTTAGGCTTAAAAACATGGCGTTAGAGGGTGAAAACCCAAAATAGCCCCCGAACGCCCCCCTGGGTGGCACCAACACCTCCCACGGGATCAATGTAACTCGTAGGAACTGATCGCCCAGCCGCGAGACTCCCGATTTGAGAAGACGACGATAATTTGCATATTTTAGACTTAGGCTTAAAAACATGGCATTAGAGGGTGAAAACCCAAAATAGCCCCCGAACGGGCCCGTGGGTGGCACTAACACCTCCCACGGGACTAATGTAACTGGAGAGAACTGACCACGCAGCCGCGAGACTCCTGGTTTTAGAATACGATGATAATTTGCATATTTTTAGACTTAAGCAAAATATGTCGTTAGAGGGTGAAAACTCGAAACAACCCTCGAACGGCCCCGTGGGTGGAACCAACACCTCCCACGAGACCAATGTAACTCGTAGGAACTGACCCCGCAATCGTGGGTCTCTCGGTTTGAGAATACGACGATAATTTGCATATTTCTAGACTTAGGCTTAAAAATATGGAGTTAGAGGGTGAAAACCCAAAACAGCCCCCGAATGTCCTCGTGGAGGGCACCAACACCTCCCACAGGACCAATGTAACTCGTAGGAACTGACCACGCATCCGCGAGACTCCCGGTTTGATATTATGACGGTAATTTGTATATTTCTAGATATAGGCTTAAAAACACGGCGTTAAAAGGTGAAAATCAAAAACAACCCCCGAACGGCCCCGTGGGTGACACCAACACCTCCCATGAGACCAATGTAACTCGTAGGAACTGGCAACACAATCGTCGGACTCCCGGTTTATAATACGACGATAATTTGCATATTTGTAGACTTAGGCTTAAAAACATAGCGTTAGAGGGTGAAAACTCAAAATAGCCCCCGAACGGCCCCGTGGGTGGCACCAACACCTCCCACGAGACCAATGTAACTCGTAGAAACTGACCGCCCAGCTGCGAGACTCCCGATTTGAGAATACGATGATAATTTGCATATTTCTAGACTTAGGCTTAAAAACATGGCGTTAGAGGGTGAAAATCCAAAACAACCCCCGAACGGCCCCGTGGGTGGTACCACAACCTCCCACGAGACTAATATAACTCGTAGGAACTGACCGTGTAGCTGTGAGACTCCCGGTTTTAGAATATGATGATAATTTCCATATTTTTAGACTTAAGCAAAACAAGGCGTTGCAGGGTGAAAACTCGTAACAACCCTCGAACGGCCCCGTGGGTGAAACCAACACCTCCCACGGGACCAATGTAACTCGTAGGACCTGACTCCACTGTCGCGGGTCTCTCGGTTCGAGAATACGATGATAATTTGTATATTTCTAGACATAGGCTTAAAACTATGGCATTAGAGGGTGAAAACCCACAATAGCCCCCCCAACGGCCCCGTGGGTGGCACCAACACCTCCCACAAGACTAATGTAACTCGTAGGAACTGGCCACGCAGCTGTGAGACTCTCGGTTTGAGAATACGATGATAATTTGCATATTTCTAGACTTAGTCTTAAAAACATGGCGTTGGAGGGAGAAAACCCAAAACAGCCCCCGAACGGCCCCGTGGGTGGCACCAATACCTCCCAAGAGACCAATGTAACTCGTAGGAACTGACCTCGCAGCCACGAGACTCCCGGTTTGAGAATACGACGATAATTTTCATATATCTAGACTTAAGCAAAACATGGCGTTAGAGGGTGAAAACTCAAAACAGCCCCCGAACGACCCCGTGGGTGGCATCAATACCTTCCACGGGACCAATGTAACTCGTAGGAACTGACCCCGCAATCGCGGGACTCCCCGTTTGAGATTACGACGGTAATTTGCATATTTTTAGACTTAGGCTTAAAAACATGGCGTTAGAGGGTGAAAATGCAAAACAGCCCCCGAACGTCCCCGTGGGTGGCATCAACACCTCCTATGAGACCAATGTAATTCGTAGTAACTGATCACGCAGTCGTGAGACTCCCAGTTTGAGAATACGTTGATAATTTGCATATTTTTAGACTTAAACAAAATATGGCGTTAGAGGGTGAAAACTCGAAACAGCCCCCGAAAGGCCCCGTGGGTGGCACCACAATCTCCCAAGGGACCAATGTAACTCGTAGAAACTGACCGCGCAGCCGCGGGACTTCCGAATTGAGAATATGATGGTAATTTGTATATTTCTAGACTTAGGCTTAAAAACATGGCGTTAGAGGGTGAAAACCTAAAACAACCCCCGATCGGTCCCGTGGGTGGTAGCAACACCTCCCACGGGACCAATATAACTCGTAGGAACTTATCGTGCAGCCGCGAGACTCCTGATTTGAGAATAAAATAATAATTTGCATATTTCTATACTAAGCAAAACATGGCGTTAGAGGGTGAAAACTCGAAACAGCCCCGAATGGACCTGTGGGTGGCACCAATACCTCCCACGGGACAAATGTAACTCCTAGGAACTGATCGTGCAGCCGCGGGACTCCCGATTTGAGAATACGACGATAATTTGCATATTTCTAGACTTAGGCTTAAAAACATGGCGTTAGAGGGTGAAAACCCAAAACAGCCCCCGAACGGCCCCGTGGGTGGTACCAACACCTCCCACGAGACCAATGTAACTTGTAGGAACAGACCGCACAGCCGCGAGACTCCCGGTTTGAGAATATGATGATAATTTGCATATTTCTAGACTTAGGCTTAAAAACATGGAGTTAGAGGGTGAAAACCCTAAACAGCCCCCGAACGGCCCCGTTGGTGGCACCAACACCTCCCACGAGACCAATATAACACGCAGGAATTCATTGCGCAGCCGCAAGACTCCCGATTTGAGAATACGACGATAATTTTCATATTTCTAGACTTAAGAAAACATGGCGTTAGAGGGTGAAAACTCGAAACAGCCCCCGAACGGCCCCGTGGGTGGCACCAACATCTTCCACGGGACCAATGTAACTCGTAGGAACTGACCCCATAGTCGTAGGTCTCCCGATTTGAGAATATGACGGTTATTTGCATATTTCTAGACTTAGGCTTAAAAACATGAAGTTAGAGGGTGAAAATCCAAAACAACCCCCGAACGGCCTTGTAGGTAGCACCACCACCTCCCGTGAGACAAATGTAACTCGTAGGAACTGGCCGCCCAGTCACGAGACTCCCAGTTTGAGAATACGACGATAATTTGCATATTTTTCGACTTAGGCTTAAAAATATGGCGTTAGAGGGTGAAAACCCGAAACAGCCCCCGAACGGCCCCGTGGGTGGCACCGCCACCACCTCCCACAGGGCCAATATAACTCGTAGGAACTGACCGTGCAGTCGAGAGACTCCCTATTTGAGAATACGACAATAATTTGCATATTTTTAGACTTAAGCAAAATATGGCGTTAGAGGATGAAAACTCGAAACAACCCCCAAACGGCCCCGTGGGTGTCACCAACACCTCCCAAGGGACCAATGTAACTCGTAGGAACTGACCGCACAGCCGCGGGACTCCTGGTTTGAGAATACGACAGTAATTTGCATATTTCTAGACTTAGACTTCAAAATATCGCATTAGTGGGTGAAAACCCAAATCAGCCCCCGAACGGTCCCGTGGGTGGCAGCAACACCTCCCACGGGACCAATGTAACTCGTAGGAACTGACCGCACAGTCGCGAGACTCCCAGTTTAAGAATACGACGATAATTTGCATATTTCTATACTAAGCAAAGCATAGCGTTAGAGGGTGAAAACTCGAAACAACCCCCGAACGGCCTGTGGGTGGCACCAACACCTGCCACGGGACTAATGTAACTGATAAGAACTGACCCCGCAATCGCGGGTCTCCCGGTTTGAGAATACGACGATAATTTGCATATTTCTAGACTTAGGCTTAAAAACATGGCGTTAGAGGGTGAAAACTCGAAACAACCCACGAACTGCCCCGTGTGTGGAACCAACACCTCCCACAGGACCAATGTAACTCGTAGGAACTTATGGCGTAGCCGTGAGACTCCCGATTTGAGAATACGACGATAATTTGCGTATTTCTAAACTTAGGCTTAAAAACATGGCGTTAGAGGGTGAAAACCCAAAACAGCCTCCGAACGGCCCCGTGGGTGGCACCAACACCTCCCACAGGACCAATGTAACTCATAAGAACTTATCGCGCAGCCGCGAAACTCCCGATTTTAGAATACGATGATAATTTGCACATTTCTAGACTTAAGTAAAACTGAGCGTTAGAGGGTGAAAACTCGAAACATCTCTTGAACGGCCCTGTGGGTGGAACCAGCACCTCCCACGGGACCAATGAAACTCGTAGGAACTGACCCCGCAGCCGCGGATATCCCGATTTGAGAATACCACGATAATTTGCATATTTCTAGACTTAGGCTTAAAAACATGGTGTTAGAGGGTGAAAATCCAAAACAGCCCTCGAACGGCCCCGTGGGTGGCACCAATACCTCCCACGGGACCAATGTAACTCATAGGAACTGACCACGCAACCCCGGGACTTCCGATTTGAGAATACGATGGTAATTTGCATATTTCTAGACTTATGCATAAAAATATTGATATGTTGATAATTTTAACTCATATATGTGATTTTTCTGCTTGATTAAATTTTTTGTAAAACTACTTGGATACTGATATTTTTTTATGTATCCTATTATTTGTAGGATTTTTGCATGCAGAACAAATGAAGGAGACAATGAAGTACAACATGAAGATTGTTTATATGTTGTGGACATTCAGGATTTTGTTTTTTATGTGTTACAGCCGTGCGGGCTTTTATTTTTTAGTTTTATGGCCGTTCGGGTTTTATAATTTGATTGTTGAATTTTATGGTACTGCAGGCTTTATAATAAGCAGGTTTTACATTTTCAAGGTTTGGAATGTCAAGAAAATAGAGGAAGCTCTGCCCAATTTTTTATTTGGTCTATGAATTATTAAGACGTGTAATATTTGTAAGTTTGTATATATATTTGTTTATTAACAACGTTCTCGATTCGCAATTTGTGATTTTTTATTATTATTTTGCCAATAATAAATACTTGTAACACCTATTACGCGTTCAACGTTACACGTAGCAACCGATGGTGCACTCACAGGACCCCCAATTTTAGGATTGGACCAAAAAAATACATTTTTATTTTTTTCGTCGCGCATAAAAATGGTCGCGGCCAAAGTCCGCGACCATTTTTTTCCTTTTTTTCGTCACAGTTGTGGGTCACGGACTTAGTCCGCGACCATTTTTTTTTAATTTTTTTGTCACGGTTGTGGGTCGCGAACTTTGGCCGCGACCAATTTGTCACGGTTGTGGGTCATGGATGAGGTCCGCGACCATTTTTTTTAATTTTTTTGTCACGAACGTGGGTCGCGAACTTTAACCGCGACTAATTTGTTACGGTTGTGGGTCACGGATGAGATCCGCGACCAATTTTTTTTCATTTTTTTATCACGGTCGTGGGTCGCGGACTTTGGCCGCTACCAATTTGTCACGGATGAGGACCGCGACCATATTTTTTTAATTTTTTTGTCACGGACGTGGGTTGCGGACTTTGGCTGCGACCAATTTGTCACGGTTGTGGGTCATGGATGAGGGTTGCGACCCGTCACGGCATGGGTCACGGCCCAAGTTCGTGACCATCTGCCATGACCCCTCTCGACCGTGACCATTTTTTGGTCACGGTCTTGGGCCGTGACCCACGAAAATGGTCACTCCCGAAATGGTCACGACCCAAGTCCGCGACCCACAACTTTGGTCAGGGATTTTGGCCGTGACCAATCGCCAGTTTTGGTGTAGTGTTAGGTCAATTCTGCGGACATATAGAGTTAATGTGATCGATTCAGTGGGTCAAGGTTAATTCTTCAGACCTAAAGAGTTGAGGTGATTGATTCAGAGGGTAGTGGTCAATTTTTCAAACCTGAAGAGTTAAGGTTACCAATTCAGAGGGTCGAGGTTAATTTTGTGGACTAGGTCAATTCTGTGGATGTAAAGAGCTGAGGTGGCTGATTCAGAAGGTCGAGGTTGATTTTATGTGATGATACAAGAAATTGGACATACATCCTTTTCAACCATGATATCAAGCGTAAAGAAGAAATAAAGTAAGTAAAAGGTAATAAACACAAAATGTAGAGTGGTTCAACTATAAAAATGAGCCTATGTCTACTTTAGTGAACTGCTCTCATTATATACATATAGTACAAGATTGTTATGCCGTTAAAGGCATACAAGAGAGATAAGAGAGGCGAGTACATGAATTTAGCAAAGTTGAGCAGTTAGGGATATGGCCTGTAAGGGTTGACCCAGTGTGACTGCAGCAGGGGGTGAGCCCCCAGATGTTGTGATCTCTAGAGAGAGAGAGAACTGAGTTTGAAAGGGATTCGCCAAGTGTTTTCGTACCTTAAGTAGGGAGGTAAGTACTTTTATTTATAGAAGTCATAAAGGTGGTGTCACGTGCACGTAACGCGTGATGTACGAATAAGTGAGGTACATAAAGAATCCTTTTAGAAGAAAGACAATTGTCAGGTGGTGAGAGTACATGCCGCATCCAATTTGAACCCAGGAAGTGAGTCATGATCATATTATTGATGTAGCCTATTTGAACTCGGGCAGCGACCGATGTTGATAACTGACCACGACATGTTTGACCTAGGTGGTACTCTGAGGTAAAAAAGGGATATTTTTTTCCCAGGCAGCGGCCTTATTCTCAATGGTTCCATGGCAGCTGTGACTATATTACCCCAAGACTAAGTTAATAGATGGCAAGTTAGTGCAGCGGTTGCGTTATATGCTCTTATCGAGGTATCATTATTCATGGTTTGCATTACCTGATAGGGACGTGGATAATTATCGCTTCCAATGTCTTGCGATGCTTCACCTTCCAGTGCCCTCTTATATAAATGGGATTGGGTCGTGGCCCTTATTACCTTTTCCAAACCCTTGAGAGCAAATCGAGAGCAAGAATTTGTTCTTTTTACCCTTTGCATTTTTTGACAATTTTCCAAGTGTATCCAAGGCAGTTTCCTACTGAGCAACTTTCCCAATTTCATCATTTTCATAATTTCCCAAGTAACTCTTTAATTTTATTCTTTTCATATTCCCAATTTCAATTTTTTTCTATTTGATGCTTTTTTCTAATAAAATATGTATATGCCATGTCTGCAAACCCTTAATCTACACTGCTTGATGTTTCAAAATTTTTTATTAATACATGCCTACTTTTGATTTATGAAATATTATAGAAATTAGGGTTTTTTGGTTGTTGGATTTCTGGGCGGTTAGGGTTTAGATATATTGGGAAAGGTGTTGGTAGTTTAGGTGTTTTCTGGGCTTAATTCGTATTTACACCCCATTTAGATTTTGTTTTTAGCCCAGAACACCAAGAATGTGTTCTTGGCCAAAACCCTACGGTTTTGGTTTTTTAATTTTTTAAGTTTTGTAATCCAATCGTTTACCTTTTTTTGCACCCGATCACGACTTGGTGGCATAACTGCTATTTTGTTGTGACCTTCTTTCAATACTTGAAAATCTGAACTCACATTGGCCACAGTCTTTAGTTCTTGAACTAATTGGTTGTGGCCTTTAATTTGAAGTTGGGAAAATCCCTCCCATGTTGCAGTTCTTCGTTCTGGGATTGATTAGCTGCAACCTTTACTTTTCCTTGATTCTTCAAAATATTTTTTTTTCTTTTTTGGTTAGACGTCTCCAGCCCTTGACTCGATATTTTTCTACATCTTTTTATTATATTGCTTGTATCTACTGCGGCCTATACCATGCCTTTCTGATCATAGTGGCTACGACACCTAACTACGAAGACCTTTAACTTTTCAGGTATTGCCGTGGCTCTATGAATTGGAACCTATCTAGAGGGCTTCTAAAAAAAACACTTCGGCGTCCTCCTCCCGAAGTACCCTTTATAAAGCCTTTGAAGGCAAGTGGGCCTTGCCAACTTAAGGACTTCCCTAACTGTGTCACAATAAACTTTGACTCCGTAAAATCTCCAGTTTATAGGGATATTAGCGTGTCTATATACATAATTGAGGAAGATACTCACTCCAGTAAAAACCCTCATGCTTAAGTGAATGTTGCGGTAGCTTTTAGGACTTCGGTTGTCCCACCAGAGACTACGAATACTCCTATTGTATCCTTTCCAATCTAGAGAAAAAGATCCCTTGACTTTAGAACACAGATGCATCTTGGATGAGGACTGGATTGTTGAGGTTACTACGGCATTCGAGTTTCCAAAAGGGACCATCTGCACACTTTCTACCATGAAACAAAGGTAATGTTCCACAGTCCCCAATGAGGGAGTTTGTTTTCATTTTCATGCCTTTCTCTTGGGGATGCGGCTATGAGTTCCTATCCCTGTTAGGAGAATTTTAAGTTCTATAAATTCGACCCCATACCAACTGGACCCTAATGGCTGGAGGGAAATCCTTGCCATGCTGGTACTTTGGTAGAAGCATTTCAATAGAGATATCATGCTCGTGAATTTCTTCTAATTTTATAGACCAAAGGAAAATACCAAAGATTGTCCTTGGTACTATTACTTCACAATGCAGAGTGGTGATAGGTACCTATATAGTAATAGGACCACTAGTGTTAAAAACTGGAAGGGTAAGTTCTTTTTAGTGTCCGGGGACAGTTGGGAAATCTTCCCCGAGGAAATTGAAAGAAAATAAACCTATAGAATGTCGCGGACGTGGGGAGGTCCCTCCAAAATAGGTTTTGTACTTTCGCAGCCTGTAGTTTTGCATCTTTCTTTCCTTGTTGTATTATATTATCTGTGGATCTTACTAATACTTGTGATACATCTTTTGAGGGCCTAAAGCTCAATAGAAGGCAGGTGAATCAAGTTAATTTTACGGTTAAGTTACCTGATAACGAGAAGAATTTTTCTAAGATTGTCACCTCCACGTCTAATTTTAAAACAGGCTATTTTGCATTCAAGCACCAACTAAAGAAAATGGCTGCGAAAGGTAACTCTTAGTACTTTGTTTATCTGATATACTCTGCTGTGACATTTATTTGATTCTTTTTTTAATTGATTTATTCTAATTTGGGGGAGGAAATTGACTGTGAACTCCTTGTCATCCAACTTAAGGACATAAATGAGGCTACTCTTGGCCTCAACCAAGCCCCCAAGAAAGAAGGGAAAAAAAGAAAAAGGGAACCCAAGGAGGGGGTCACAATTGTCAGTGGGTCTACTAGCGTTGAAACTGAGGTCACCAACCCCACTATTTAAAAGGACGCAGCCCCTGTTGACGATGCCGTGGCTGCGGATCAACAAAATGAACCCCTAATGGATGGTAACATTGGAGATCAACTTGTCACGACAGATCTGATGCCAACTGGTGTAGATTTTTAAGGGGAGAACCTTATTCATGTTTCCATCGTTGGTAGCTTACAGCGGTGGGTGGTGGCTATCAATGTAAATTTTCCAACTCCACAGAAGATGGTTGTGGAGGGTCGTCCATGGACACAATTGGGGTAGCCTGACCCCAAATCACCTTGGGATAGAATAGCCACAACTATCTCAGGAATAAAAAATATCGCGGAGGCTTTTGATGTTACCCGTCTCACTAAGGAGGACGCAGACGATCTAGAGGATTACACTCTCCATAGTTTTCTGAGCGTAATTATTAACACTTTTGGCCTTTTGTGAACTTTATTTTTGTATTTTTTACTTTTGTACTTTTCTCTTCAGGTGGTGAAGTCTAGTTTGTCCTTAAGATCCAGATATGAGAAGCTGTATAACCAATATCAAGTTAGGAAATAATCTACAAGTCTGAACTTGAAAGTACCAGGGCCATAGGCTTTGCAATTGATAAGAGCTCCTCTTCCATAGCCCTTCAGGTGGCAAAAATGAATATTGAAGCTACTAACAAGGAAAGAAATGAATCCAAGGAATTTTTTGTTAAGGCAGCATAATCCATCCCAGTTGTTGAGGCCAGGGCTGCGGAGGCTGCCAGGTAAGCCTTATCCATTGAATAAAAGCTTAACTTGGCACAGAAAAAGAAAATGAACTGGTTCAAAGCCATTCCACGACACTCCAAGGACTTAATAATGAGTATACGACATCCCTTAAACAGAAGGACGATGATTACACTACAATAATGAAGAAGGCATCAGATGATGTTGTAGTTGCTTATAAAACTTTAAAGTACTTTTTTATGACTAATAACAAGGCATACCTCCAAAGCTTCCAGTATCTTAGACAAAGGGTGATTGAAAACTTCCCTGAATCAGAAGAAAACGTCCTTTCCTGGAAGCTAAGTGATGCTGAGAACATGGAGTGTGTGGCAAAGTTAAAGGATACTATGGAGGAGAAATCTAGGAAATAAATGGAGGATGTCGCTCACGATGATGAGATTAAGACCGCGACAGATGGTGGGGAATATCAAGATGAAGATAAGGATGCAGTTTCATAGTTGATTTTAATTCTGATATGATTCTTTTTGTAATCCTTTTTTGTTGCAGTCATATTTTGTAGGGTTGCGTCCATATTGATCATCTTGTAATATAACATTGAACTTCTGCTCTTTACTTATACAGGGTTGCGGTCACCTTTGTTTGCATATTTCTTTCCACATTGTTTATGATTGTCTTGAATGCTTAAATGTTTGTACATTTCTTTTAGACAATAAAACATTGGCTTGCAAACTTTAGTGATAGGCTGCAGCTATGTGGATCTTGTTAAAAAATGATCGTGGCCCAAGAGGCTACAACCATAGGCTTTAGATATAATTCTTCAAACGTCAATGTGTATGCCACTGCCATTTAGAATATGGTTGGGTAAAGATTTCCCTTATGCAGCCTTAAGAGCTAGGATTAGAAATGTTGTTACATCAATGGCGGCCCAGTGAATTATGGGGAACAATTTCCCTTGCCACAGACAATGATGTCCTTTTCTTCAATTGACTGCAGCTTCCTTTTTTGTTTTGGGGAATTTTCAAACCTCCCCATGCTGGGTTGTCAATAAGCCACCTACGACTGGATGGGTATTTTCAGGCCTTCCTAGGCTAGGTATAATCGAGCCTCCCCAAGATAAGTATTTTCATGCCTCCACAGACTGGGTTGTTAATAAAGCCACCCACGACTAATAATGAGTATTATGAGCCCTCAAGGCTAATTGACGCATCCCAAAAGCTAAGAGGGGGTATCTTGAGCCCCCAAGGTTAATAGAAGCATCCTGAAAGATGATCGACTTTATGAACATAAGTATAATATACTTCCATATGTTTGTGCATCATGAGGGCCATTATGAGACTATTAAGGCAGTCACCTCTTTTTCTCCATAGATCCATCCTGAAATAAATAATTTTTCGAGATAATTTATCTTTTTTACCTTGAAATCTGTTTAAGATGAAGATCTTTCGTGAGATTAGAGATGAAGAGAATCAAGAAATAAAATATTTCTAAATCTTCCATTCATGTATTTATATATGTATTTTTGACTTTGTTAGAAAAATACAAATTCTATAAGAAAGAACTAAAAAGAGTTTCACAAAAATAGAAATATAAATGTTTTAAGTTAAAACTAGGCATGTACTTTTAGTTACAGGCTGCACCCTTTGCGAATCACTAGAGCATCCCCATCCCGATAAGCCTCTCAATTTCATCTTTTAAGGTGAAGCAACTACTAGTGATGTGACCATGGTCTTGATAAAATTTACACCACTTGACCTAGTCTCTCTTGTGGGTAGGGGATTTCAAGTTCTCACGCCACTTTAACAATTTATCCTCCTTTATGCTTTAAATGATGTCCTCAACATTTGTGATAAGTGAAGTGTAGTTTTCATAAGGCTTTTCTGGCTTAGGCTCTTCCTGCTTCCTCTTCTTAAGGGCTTTGGCTACGACCTTATCCTCTGTGGCCTCTGGTGCTGCGGCCTTCTGTGTGGAGGTGAAGGCTATAGACTCTAGCATCAAAAACTTATGTGCCAGGAGGTTTACTTGGCCTTGGAGAGAGTAATTTTTGTCATACACGTGGTTAATGTAGTTCAGCAATTGGTCTATCTCTTTATTTTGTTGCGAACCTGATGCAAATCTTCCTTCCACAACTTTTTTTTATGTAAATCTTTAGAAATATATGCATTGAGATGAACTAAAAAGTGGTGAGAAATCAAGGAATGTAGAGAAAAAACCAAGTATAGTAACAAGTATGCAATATTTGATAATCTAGAAAATTACACTGTTGTGGTGGGGGGTTGTTACACACATGTAGTTACTTCCATGGCATTGCCAAGGGGAAATTCACCATCATTGGATCTGAGGATAATTTATTATAACCCTTTTTTCCCAGGTGGTGAACTGAAGGAGTTGAAACTATGCACCAATTGTAATAGAAGGGTTATGACATACTGGCAATTAAAGTGCTAGGCTGCATCCTGCCTGAGGCTGTGATCCAAAAATTAGGCCAAAAACTTGAGTCTAACCCATAGAATATGTACAAAATAGACCTATTAGGGATATACCAATGACAAAATAGTAACCCACCTTCATGAGTAAATAGAACTCATTCCTAGTTACCCAAGTTCATGAGGCTATAGCTGTAGACACCCCATTCTAATACCCCCTAACCTCTCCTTAGGTACCTAGCACCTCCCTTCATCATTGCAAACCCAAGTCATACCCCGGTTACTAGGCCATAGGGCACTCCTAGGCTCCGTTTGACCAAAAGTCAAACTCTTCAGCTCGAACGAGATTAAATGAATCTTCGAAGGGCACTAAATTCCCATTCCAATGGTCCATCTCATGTGCGATTCTAACTTGCCTGTGATCGTTGATCCGAAAGAGGAAGAGTTGAACAAGGTCAAAGAAGATCTCAAGATGTTAACTAAGAAGTTCAACCAAGTCAGAATCTCTGGAAATTACATGGACTACACCCACATGTCTCCTTATCCTAAGGCAAGGTTACCCGAGAAGTTCAAGATGCCGAATATCAAGAAATTTGGAGGAAGTGGACCCCCGATTGTCCATCTTCGTAGTTATCACCGTTCCATGACTCTCCTAGGGGCTTATGAAGAAGTGATGGCCCAATCGTTTTAGCAAACTCTGAAGGATAGCGCTCTCCGATGGTTTTTACCTCTCAAGGAGTCCAGAATTAATAGTTGGGAGCATGTAGCTCAATAATTCATGTCGCAGTACAAATATAACAAAAATCTTGAGGTCACCCATCATGATTTAGAGCTTCTCAAATAGAACTCCGGGGAATCAGTCAGTAACTTCATAGCTCGATGGAGGGAAAAGGTAGCCACTATGACCAATCGACCATCCGAGAAAGAACAAGTCATAGTGAAGAAGAACTTCTAGCCCCATATCCGAGGAACTATGGGAGGACAATACTATCCCACTTCCGAGCTCTCAGAGAAGAAGGAGTAGAAATCGAGGAAGGTCTTGCTAAAACAAAAATTGAACCAAAGAAAGTGTCCAGATAGTTCACCCCCAGAAAATATGACAAACTTTCCATTGCTGCAGTCTCAACCATCAACAATATCTCTCAACCAACCACTTCGTAGGCACCAAAAAGCCGCCTTGTCCCAGTCCAAAAGGAATACACCGAGCTCCTTGCTCCCCTCTCCAAAGTTTATCAAGCCCTGTTAAGCCGAAACCTCATCAAACCCTTGGATCCCCTCCCATTGCGCAATCCACTACCAAGAAACCTCAAGGCAGATGCCCATTATGACTTTCACCAAACTACGGGTCATACCACTGACCAATGTTTTCACGTTTGAAACATAATCCAAGGTGTAATTAACCGGGGTACCATTGCCCCACCAGCCAATCCTAAGCCAAGCACTACTCACAACCCACTCCCAAATCATACCAATGCTATCTCCCTAGAAATGAACCCAGAATTTGATCCCTTAACTCAAATCACACCCATACACTCTCACAAACCTCTCTAAACTTGCCCATATTTCCTATTACACCCTATTAGCCTCGTTGATCAGGCACTGTCACTCCTTACCAGAGCATGCATCGCTGTCCGTACGTATTTTGAAAATGGAGGTATGGAATTATCAGAAGTGTCAAACCAACTCCTAGAGTTCGGGCTGAAATTGCCGTCACAGATGATCATTGATTGCTAGAGGTTCAGTACACTGTTCTTGGAAGCATGGAAATGGGCTCTAGAGTCAGACAGTTGGGTAGTACCCACCGATGAAGTCAGCCTAGATGATGTCTTCCAGATCATGGCATAATTATTCAGGCAAACCAACGACATCTGCAGTATGATCGAGTTACTGTATACTCTGAAATTGTAAGGCGCCTGGTCCCCTCACCCTTATATATCCCCACAGAATGGAAGACCTGTATGAAGAAGCCATTGAAGTTATGGAATGCATTGAATTTATAGGGAAAGATAAAATTATTGCCACCGAATGAGTGGAAGAATTCGAAGATCCAAATGAAGAACAAGTTTTTGAGAAAACTGGCCTAGTAGTCGACATGTGTGGGATAATATCATTTGAGGAACTCCTCAAAGAAATAATCAAGATGGAAGAACAACCCGAGGTTGACAAAGAAACAGGGTTCATATTCTTCCCTTCTCCAGTAAATCACATGACCAGATCAGGGAGGCATTACCAGATCCCAAGCTCACTACCAGCTAATGACAAAGGGAAGGGCGTTGAAAACCTTCCTATGCCAGAAATGACCCTCGAGGAGAGAAAGATCCTCGATCAACTGAATAAAACTCAATCTAACATCACTCTATGGGGGCTTTTCATGTCTTCCCAGCTGCACAGAAATGCTTTGATCAAATTGCTCATTGGACCCACAGTTCCTCCTTCTACTACACCAAAAGAAGCAATAACTTTAGTCGGATCCTTAACCTCTGCCCGAATGCTATCCTTTTTCGAAGAAGAAATCCCCAAAATTGGGTCGAACCACAATCATGCACTCAACATCTCCGTCGAAGTTATGGGGAAGATCGTACCACTCTCTCTTGTCGATAATGGATCCGCCTTAAATGTCTGCCCATTAAGAACCTTCAAATGCCTAGGACTGAAACAAAGTGATCTCACTCCAACTTCTGCTGCTGTACATGCCTACGATAATTCCCGTTGGGAGGTGATGGGATCCATAAAACTTGTAATAGGGGCTGGCCCTATAAACCCCATCATTGAATTCCAAGTTATTGACATCCCAACTTGTTTCAACCTATTACTCGGACGACCTTGGATCCATAATATCAAGGGTGTGTCTTCCTCACTCCATCATAAATTGAAGTTCTTCGTTGACAGACGAGTCATCACCATCTTGGGCGACGAAGATAATACCAAGGGTGCAAGTACTAGTAATCCAATCCTTGAGATACTGCATGGGTTAAATGATATGCTCCTATCAGGATTCCGAGTTAAACCACTCCTACTCCCGGTAGGGGACGATTTCAAAGAAAGGGTTTGTCCAAAATACGACCCTTATGGCAATGTCAATGTGATTTAGATGTTAAAAAACATGCACTTCATGCCCGGTCTAGGGCTAGGGAAAAGACAACAAGGGAAACTTGAGCCCATTGAACTGAAGAAAGCTTCTCCTCCTTGTGGTTTGGGGTATCAACCATCAGAACAAGAGCTCAGAATGATCTGCCAGTCTCGACCAAAGGGAAGATTAGACTGCCTCCAAACCATCTCAGGTGACTCCTTTAATGGACGATTTATCAAAGAGGGTGAGGACTTCCCCTTTTGTGACTTTCTGGAACCATGGGATGACCATAGAGACAAGAAGATGAAACTCGAAATGGAGATCTTTTTCCAAGACAGCTACCCATGGGCCGAAAGTTTCCAACACCATGTACAACCATTCATCAAAGATATTGAAGAGACTGAGGAAAGTGACTCCGAGGACTCGTTTAACTTGCAGACACTAGGGCTGGCACTCTGCATGGTTCATTCAAGCACTACATCACTGGATCCATCCCACTCGATTAAAGCTGCTGATACACCTCTCCTCAACTGGCATGCTGCGATAGTTTTGCCTGTTGAAATCCCACCAAACCCCAATGTTTACCCTATTTCTTCTTCTGTTGTCTATTCTTGCTCAAATGTAATCGAGACCTCCTTTGATGAGGTTCTTAATACTGTTTTTCCTATCAATGAAATAAAAGAAGATTTTGAGTATCGTGTTGTGCCTTACATTAATTTTTTAGATTCTAATCAAACTTTTGATGATGATGATTTTACAAATGAACAATTCTTAACTGATTTAAATAAGGTTAATAACAAACAACATAACTGCGTTCAATTTAATGAAGAAGAGACTGTTATTATTAACCTCGGTTCTAGTAGCCAACTACGCGAGATTAGGATAGGGACTACCCTTGACGAGCATGAGATCCCAATTATTGAAGAATTATTGAAGAATTCGCTATAGTCTACGCATATCGCTATAGTCTACGCACAACTTGAAGAATTATTGAAGTAATTCGTGGATGTCTTCGCATGGTCCTATAGCGATATGCCCGGTATTGATCCTAAAATTTCTCAGCATGAGATCCCCACTCTTCCAGATTACAAGCCGGTTAAATAAAAGCTGAGAAAGCTCCACACCGAATGGTCGCTCAAAGTCAAAGAAGAGGTGGCCAAACAGCTGAACGTGGGTTTCATTCGTGTGATCGAATATCCCACATGGCTAGCCAACGTAGTGCCTGTGCTAAAATCAGAAGGTAAAGTTTGGATGTGCGTAGACTACCGGGATTTGAACAAAGCATCTCCAAAGGATGATTACCTGCTACCCAATATCGACATGATCGTGGAAAACACAACCATTCATGCTCTCAAGTCATTCGTCGACGGGTTTGACGAATATAACCAAATCAAAATGCACCCAGATCATCAAGAAAAAACTGCGTTCATTACGCCATGGGGAACCTTTTGCTACACTGTTATGCCATTTAGTCTCAAGAATGCTGGGGCTACCTACCAGAGGGCTGCCACAACCATCCTGCACGATCTGATTCACAAAGAAGTCAAGGTCTATATGGATGATATGATTATTAAATCGAAAACTAGAGAAGGTCATGTTCCCTCTCTTCGATATTTCTTCGAACGACTGCGACGATATCAGATGAGTCTCAATCCACATAAATGTGTCTTCGGCGTTATAAAGGGATAACTCTTGGGATTTATGGTCAATGAAAAAGGGATAGAAGCAGATCCTGCCAAGCTAAAATACATACTTGAGATGCCACCTCCCCAAACGGAGAAAGAGGTCTGAGGTTTCCTTGGGAAATTGCAATACATCATCCGGTTCATCAGCCAGCTCACCTCCATTTTTTCAAACTCATTCGAAAGGATTCAACCAAAGTTTGGAACGAGGCCTGCCAAGAAGCCTTCGACCGAATCAAATAATACCCGACTCAACCTCCGGTACTCATGCCACCACAACCTAGTCTACCCTTACTCATATACCTAACCATAACCGACACTACAGTTGAGGCTTTTTTAGCCCAATACCTTGAACATTCCTCCAAATAAAGAGCCATCTATTATGCCAGTCGTAAATTGGTTGGGTACAAAGTTAACTACACTACTTTGGAAAAACATGTGTCGCGCTTATTTCGGTCACCTAAAAGTTGTGACACTACATGCTCGCCTTCCCCATTAAACTTGTATCCCGAATGGGCCCCATCAAGTACCTGTTTGAGAAACCCTCCCTATCCAGTCGAATGGCTCGATAGTTGATGATCTCAGCCGAGTTTGATATCGTGTACGTCATGTAAAAAGACATGAAAGCAAGAGACATCTCTTACTACCTCGCTGACTACCCCATGGAAGAGGTTGATGATTGGATCTCTGAATTCCCAAATGAAAACATCTTCTATGCTACTCAAGATGACCTTCAATGATAAATATTCTTTGATGGCATGACCAACAAAAAGGGATATGGCATTGTGATACTTTGATTTCCCTAGATGACTCCCACACTCCCATCGCCATGAAATTGGATTTCCCCTGCACCAACAACATGACTGAATACGAGGCATGTATGGTAGGCCTCAAAGTTGCTCTCAAGAAAGGTATCCAATGCCTAGATGTCTATGGGGATTCTTCCCTCATCAATGGTCAAGTGCTTAGAAAATGGAAAGTTAAGGGCGAGAAACTTCAACCCTTCCATTCCCACTTAGAAGAGCTAGCCTCCTAATTCCAAGACATCACATTCCACTACCTACCTCGAGCAAAGAATAACCTAGTCGATGCCCTTGCTACCTTGGCCTCCATGGTCGACATGCCCGAAGGAATAACAATATCCCCCTTCCTAGTCCAAAAGCAAGATAAACCAACCCACTACTACCACATTAAACTCATCACCAAATAAGATACCGAGCTAGCCAACTTCTGGTATTATGATATCTGGCACAAGCAGGGCAAGTATCTTGAGGGTTCCAATAAGAAGGACTAGGCAACCCTCCAAAGACTGGTCACCCAATACATCATCTGTCACAAAGCACTGTTCCAGAGAAACTTTGATGGAAAGAAAATCCACAGGGGGGAAGGTGGACCCCACAGGAACTGCCTCATGCTTGCCAAGAAGATCATTCGACAAGGCTACTACTGAACCATCATGATCCAGGATTGCACCGCCTATGTTCGTAGATGCCTCAAATGCCAACAGTTCTCAAACCTTCAACACCCGTCTCCGCGAGAATTATATAACATGACTTCTCCCTAGCCGTTCTCCACCTAGGGCATCGACGCCATAGGTAAGGTTACACCCAAGGCTTCCAACGAACATGAGTTCATCCTGGTTGCCATTGATTACTTCACCAAATGGGTTGAGGCTGAGTCATACACAGTACTGAATGCCAAGAAAGTGGCCCAATTTATCAAGAAAAACATCATCTGTCGATATGGGGTCCCGGACGAGCTAGTATCAGATAACGGGTTGCATTTCGAGGCAGAAGTCACAGAAGTGATCAACGAGTATGGGAACCAGAGAGACAAATCTTCTCCCTACTCATCTTAAAATAATGGTGTAGTCGAAGTTGCCAATAAGAACCTCAAAGACATCATCAGTAAGATGACCGAAAGCTATCGAGATTGGGCCGATCAAATCCCATACACCCTCTCGGGCTACCGAACCTCTACTGGGGATACCCCTTACTCTCTAGTAGGGGTGGTAAATGGACGGATACGGTTCGGATACCATGCTTTATATATCCGTATCCACCCGGATAGTTAAAATAACTATTTATATCCATATCCGCTCGGATACCTCGGATTCGGATAATATCTGTATCCGTTTGCATTATTTAGCCATCGTAAAAAATAACTATTAAAATATCCAATCCAATGAAATCCAATCCAATCCAAATAAATATATAACAAAATTACTGCCTCCTAACATCAACAATTATGAATTCCATAAAAATATTATCATTTCATAATGATAATATGGCTTAAATCCATCCATACTTTACAACTATATAAGCTTAAAGCCATCCAAAAAAAATAATAGTCGCATTCCATGACAATAGAAATAAATATGCAACTTTTAGATTAAATCAAATTTGTTGAGAATGATAACCTCATGGACCTTTTGTCTTTAAAACATACTGATATTTTTATTTTAATAAGTATACATTTTATTTTGTATATAATATATCTGTTGTTAACTTTAGTTCTCATCATAATCAAAACCAACTCTTTACTTTTATGTTTATGTCTTACATTCTATTATGTTTCTCTTTTACATTCTTTTCTGTTTCTCTCTTACATTTATTTATAATCAAGGAAACTAACGAACAAACACATGAGGGTTTCTTTTCTCTTGTTTTGTACGAAAGAGAAATGAAATGAAGTTAATTTTGTTTTTTTTAGTGCAGTATATGTTCTTTAGTTGGTGTATGTTATGTGTGATAGGACGTATTGTAACTTTAGTGTAACTCCATGATAATATACCGAATAAAATATTAATACATGACATTTTATAATATACCCAATAAAATAATAACTTTAGGGTGTTTTTATTTTTTAGTGGAGTTTATATTTATTTTGTTTTAGGGAATAAACAATTTAGTTTTTTTAATATTATTTTATTAGTAATACGAATACTAATATTATTAGTAATATTTTAAACATATGTTTGACGGATACGGATATTCGTTAAAACGGATATCCGATTAAATGGATACTCCGCATCGAATACAGATTATCCGTGTCGAATACTAGTATTATTCGTATCCGTATCCGTTTCCGTTTTCTCGGACATTTTTATAGAGTATCCATATTTGTATCCGTTTCCATATTTTTGGATAAATATCAGCAAATTCGGATTCAGATATCGGACGGATGAGAATTTTCAAATATCCGTTTACACCCTACTCTCTAGTCTATGGCATGGAAACAGTCCTACTCAAGGATCTAGAAATACCCTAGTTATGTGTCATGCTTGAAAGCAAGGTCAGTGAGGAAGACTGGCATCAAAGCCGCCTCGACGAGCTGTTACTCCTGGACGAAAGGAGGCTGAAGGCGTTGTATCACATACAAGGGTACCATCACCGAATAGCATGTTTATTCAATAAGAGAGTCAAGGACCGCGGTGTTCGAGAAGGGGATTTAGCCCTCAAAGAAATAGTAGAGCCCATCTGGGACCCAAGAGGGAAATTCAAGCCCAATTGGAGCGGCCCATACATTGTCAAAAAGATCTTGTTCGGTGGTGCCGCCATGCTCACCAACTTAGATGGAGAAGAGATGGCTCGTCCTGTCAACCTAGACCGTCTCAAGAAATTATACCCCTAGTCCGAAATCTCGATGCGCTATGACTCTTCTCATCTCCCTTCTATTCTAAAAAAAAATCTTCATTTCCCCTTACCCAGAACTACTTGGGCCTGATCCTTTGCAAAAATCATTCTCAAAAAAATTAAAAAAATTTCAAAAACCCCCAGAGGTACGTAGGCAGCTCATACATCTTACATGGGCACGACCCTTTCATTTTCACAAAAAAATATTCTTTTATTATCTCCGAGAACAACAGTTTATTCAAACATATACTTGAACAAAAGGATTATGTATGCCTTAGCGATCGGTATAGATAATTCCAAATACAAAATTCATCAAAAGGCACAGCTGGATGATCAAAAACTTATTTATTTCACTAATAAGAAATTACAGTACAATTACATAAAGGAATGGATAACTCCATTCCCACTACCTTCCTAAAGCCAAATAAATTCCCAAATTTATTTCCCAGTACAAAATAAACTCCCCCCAAGAGCCCTACCCACAGCTACCAGAGGATCTCGCTCCATCATCGTCATTTAATCCTGGGTCTTCAAGCTTCCCCTGCCTGAATGGAGTGTCGCAGATGCTCCAAGGACCGATAAGCTCTAACCAGCCTCAGAAAAACTAGCACACCTCCCTTCATAGTCTCGAGGTAGTTGTCAAACTCAACACTACCAGGGAGAGCCATTTCACAGAATAAGAAAGTCAGAATGTGAAGGTGTGATGAAAACACTCCACTCTTAACCCTCTTTTATACTTGAAAAGTCCCATAAAAGACATAACCTCTGCAGAAATCAGAAGAAATCCTGCTCCACAAGGTACCAAAGGCTGAAGAGGGTACTAATCAAAGCTTTAAATTGATGGGACTAGAGTGACTTGATGATAGGCAGGACAAGGTGCTTGTCGATCGACAACCCCCTACTTTTGAAAATTTTCCTTTTTCCTCTTTTGTCAAAATTCAGAAAACTCAAAATAAATTGATATTCTCAACAGAATTTCAAAAATCCCCTTTTCATCTTTATATAAATTATCATTTTGAATAAAACTTTCTTTCAAAATCCCAAAAATATTTCTTTTTACGATCTCAGCAACAAAGTAAAAAGCGCATGTGCATACATTCATTCATCATTAACAGAAGATAATTAAAAAAACTTCATTGCATTGCATAGATATTTCTCTATGTTACGTTAATATTGCATGAAAATAAAGAAAAGCAAAAAAAAATAGGACTCAGCCCGAACCCACATTCTCTCTGTCTCTCACTTGCATTTTCGCCTCTCTCTTCTACGAGATTTCATCCCTATGAAACGCTCTCTTTCCCTGATAACGAGATGACGCACCACCGCTACCTGAACTAGACTCCTCCCCGGATGAGGCAGACGGCACCAAGCAAGAAGGAACAGGAATTGTGTCCCGAATATGGGTAGTCGCCGAAGATATCCTATCCCTAATATCCCCCAGCCAAGTGGTGGACACCCGGACGTGCTGCATGAAAAGGCAAAATCAGTGTCAAGAAGAAAATATTAAAAGAAACCAAAGGAGAAGAAAAGAGAAGATATACCTTAGGACGAAGAACCTCCTTTGTCAAGCCCAACTCCTATGGGTCCATCGCATGAGGACGATGCAGCATAGGCACTATCCTTCCATCCGCCCGTCGGGTATTGCATGAAGGATCATGCAGCCGCACAAAGGGGACCACTGAGGTCGCCGCCACCGCAGATGTCGAAGGACCGCCACCGCTGTGGGAGGACCCCACTGGCCGACTCGAACCCGCAGGAGGGAAGGGAAGTGCATCATATATGTTAGGCACCATCGACCAACTCGTCACAAAGTCCATATAATCATACGACACAGCCATCTCGGTGTACAACAGGTAGGACTCACTAATCATCACCGTAATCCTCGCATCCTCTGGCAGCAACCTCTCTCGCCTCATAGATATAGGCGGCCTCGCAGGTGTCACCACCACCTCCCCCTCAGCAATCTGTCGGACCACCCTCTACCCGAGATACCAAGAGTTGCCAAACTCATGCGCCAGAAAATGCCTCATCTACGCATTTACTCCAGTCAACTCCGTGTCCTGAACGGTTGTCCCCCAGGGTAAAAGGTCACCTGAAAAATCCCCAACAAAATATAAGGAAAGATAGAATCAGAGCACACAAAGGTCTTAGACTAAAGAAGAAAAAAGTCTTACCCTATTAGCTACCGATCGGTAGTGACCCTTTACCTTTTTGAGGCAGCCCAAAAGTCCGTGCCACTGCCAAATGTCACCCTCCACACCATGCCGGCCGTCACCTCCCTTAAATTTTCGTACAGAAATTCCCAAAAAAAATACCAGAAAACCCTGAAAAATCCTCAGAAAATTCCTATAAATTCCGAAAAGGATTTAGAGCATTTTCACCAGAAAATTTCGCACTTACTCAAGAGAAACCCTTATTTCCCCAACGTAACTCTCAAAAGACAAGAGAATATCTCCTCGGCAACGTCCCCAGAGGACCTCCAAAATATCTAAAACTTCAGGATCATCTCCTATTCCCCAAAGGTCTCAATTTTTCCCGAGAAATATGTCCAAACCCTGGAACGCCTAATCATTTCCCCAACAATTGGCTCCCTAGCTCAAATCAAAATCACGAGGTAATTTCTTTGACAAAGTTCCCCGAGGTCATCTCACCCTAAGCCCGCATAATTGGCTTCGACCCACAAAATTGGTCATCTCACCTTAAGCCCATAGAATTGGCTTCGACCCGCAGAATTGGCCATTTCAAACTTAAGCCCGCTGAATTGGTCATCTCAAACCTAAGCCTGCAGAATTGGCTTCGACCCGCAGAATTGGTCATATCATCTTAAGCCCGTAGAATTGGTCATTTCAAATTTAATGTCGCAGAATTGGTCATCTCAACTTAATCCCGCAGAATTAGCTTCGACTCACAGAATTGGTCATCTCAAACCTAAGCTCGTAGAATTGGCTTCGAACCGCAGAATTGGTCATCTCAACTTAAGCCCGCAGAATTGGCTTCGACCCGCAGAATTGGTCATCTCAAACCTAAACCCGCAAAATTGGCTTCAACCCACAGAATTGGTCATCTTACCTTAAGCCCGCAGAATTGGCTTCGACCCTCAAAATTAGTCATCTCAAACCTAAGCCCTCAGAATTGGATTCGACTCGCAGAATTGGTCATCTCACCTTAAGCCCGTAGAATTGGCTTTGACCTGCAGAATTGGTCATCCCCAACTTAAGCCCGCAGAATTAGCTTAGACCCGCAAAATTGGTCATCTCAAACCTAATCCCTCAGAATTGGCTTCGACCCATAGAATTGGTCATCTCAAACCTAAGCCCTCAGAATTGCCTTCGACCCTAAGAATTGGTTATTTCAAACTTAAGCCCACAGAATTGGCTTCGACCCGCAGAATTGGTCATCCCAATTTAATCCCGCAGAATTGGGTTCGACCCACAGAATTGGTCATCCCAACTTAAGCTCACAGAATTAGCTTCGACCCGCAAAATTGGTCATCTCACCTTAAGCCCGCAGAATTGGTCATCTCACCTTAAGCTCGCAAAATTGGTCATATCAAGCCCGTAAAATTGGCTTCGACCTACAGAATTGGTCATCTCATCTCAAGCTCACAGAATTAGCTTCGACCCGCAGAATCGGTCATCATAACCTAAGCCCTCAAAATTAGCTTCGACCTGCAGAATTGGTCACCTCTATCATTACTGTAGGTCCTCGAAATTGACCTAAATCTTTGGTCATCATTTCCTTTAAGACCATCCCCAACATGCCCTAAGCCCGCAGAATCGACTTCGACCCCAAGAATCGGTCGCCCTCATCTCCAAGCCCTCAGAATTGGCTTCGACCCACAGAAGCAGTCACCTTCATCCCTAAGCCCTCAGAATCGACTTCGACCCGCAGAATCGGTCACCCTCATCCTTAAGTCCTCAGAATTGACTTCGACTCGTAGAATCGGTCACCCTTATCTTTAAGCCCGCAGAATCGGTCACCCTCATCTCCAAACCCGCAAAATTGGCTTCGAACCACATAATCGCTCACCCTCATCTTCAAGCCCTCAAAATTGGTTTTGACCTGCATAATCGGTCATCCTCTTCCTTAGGTCCTCAGAATCGACCTCGACCCTCTGATCATCCTATTTCAAAGGCATCATGTGGTGTCTATTCGGCTGCTATCATTTGTTCCAAACTCACCCATAGAGGGGCTCTATAGACACCCCATTCCTATACCCTCCATAATCTCTCCTTAGGTCCCTAGCACCTCCCTTCATCATTATATACCCAAGTCATACCTCGGGTATTGACCTAAAGGCCATCGGACACTCCCAGGCTCCGTTTAACCAAAAGTCAAACTCTTCTGTGTGAATAATACTGAATGAATCTTTGAAGGGCACTAAATCCCCTTTCCAACGATCAGTCCCGTGCGTGATTTTGACTTACGGTGCAGACGAATGACCCATTTTCCCCCGAAACTCGATCAGGAGGTCACCAGGCGCTCCCAGGATCCGTTTGATCAAAGTCAACTCTTCATCTCCACCGAGACTGAATGAATTTTTAAAGGTCACTGAAACTCCTTTCCAACGGTTCACCACCGATCCGTTTTACTCTGAAAGGTCATCGAAGGCTTCCAGGTCCTGGTTGAACAAAGCAAGCTCTCGAACCAGGTCAAACTCTTTGGAATCTCGAAGTACATCTCCTGAACTTTCCAAAAGTCCACCCCGTACGTGATTCTGACTTACCATGCAGACGAACAATCCGTTTGCGTCCGAAGTTTCCCCGTCCAAAGGACTGATGAGTGCTTCCGAGCCATATTTGACCCAAAGTCAACTCCCGAGCCTGCGAGCAGTCCAAAGGACATTCAAAGCTATTTGAAGTACCTTTCTAACGGTTTACCCCATGCACTATTCGGATCAACGGTTTTCACTCTACGACCGATTTTCTGAAGGAACCTGAAAGAGATTGCCAAATAGTAGGTCCAAACCCTGCCTTTTGGCAGTGTTCCTAAACTCACCTGCCAATTGGTTGGACTAGGGCTATGCCGATTGAAAATGCCCTGGGCCTAACCTCATTCCAAAAAAAAAGAAGATCAGAGATCCATCACTCTCAGCAAGCTCAGAAAACCCCTCTCGAAGTCAGCGTGATTTCCACATCCAAATCCCTTTCCAACCTTCACCTTTCATCACCTTCTTCATCAAACTTGGTGAATTAAGTACCCTCCATCATCACCCAAGTGCAAGGGCTGCTCTCCAACATCCAAGATCAAGCTCAAGATCTTCAAGAAGGTCCAAGTTTCTCAACCATCTCTTTAAATTCCCCTAAATTCGCATTAATTCATTTTTTTACTTATCACTTTTATTCTCTCATCTCACATATCCTAATATAATTTTTATTTAGTATTATCGCACATATCTTATTTTCATATAAATAAAACCCAAAAAATAAGAAAAAGAGGGTTTGCTTGTAAATTCCAAACGAAAGTTCTCACACTTTTCTCACAACTAAAACACTTTTTTACACACACACACACACGCACACATAAGAGAAGTCCTCGATTGGATTTATGGGATAAATTCCACCCCTCATTTTTCATATGAACTACGTGGACTTTGATGCCTCTATAGGCTACATAGGCATCTCGGGGTAAAACCCGTGACTCAAGTCCTATTCCTACTTTTCTCTCATTTTTTATTTTTTCTATATTCCTTGAACTCAATTCTCTTAAATTCTATTTATTTACATATACATATATTTGTTCTCAGTGGCGTATTATTTCATGTGCATTATCGTCCCTTTATAACGATCAACGCGAGAATAATAACGTAAATCCTATTTTCTAATATTATTTTTTAGGAATATTCCTATGGATGACTCGCTTTATCTCTTCCATGATTCCTATCTCCACTACGTATACGTATGCACACATATCACAGGGAAATAAAGGAAAATAGCAACAACCCATGAGAGACCATAAGGGCGGAATGGGTGCCTAACACCTTCCCATTTTGTAACTTAGCCTCCAGACCCTTTTTGAATCATTTTGGTTTTGTATGTATTAGTATGTCTTTGGATGCTGTCCTTCGGGATGGATCCCTTTTTTTTGTCTGTTTTGAGTAAAATAGACTAGAGACTCCATCTCTCTACATTTTTCACCTCATCAACGACGTCGACTGAAGCGCTCCCGAGAGGGACGCGCAGGACTAGGATCCTCTCCCACCGCGAGGATCGGGGATGGCAACAATAGCCTTTGGTACTTTTCAACACTACCTAGGGAGGTTAACATCACCGGGATATAGAAGAAAAATCCAAGGTCATGAAAAAGAAGACTGACAAACCAACCTGGAAATAAATAATCCCCTCAAAGGGGTTCATATGTAAAAGTATGAGTCCCACAACCTAGATCTCACTCATGGGATAGTGGCCCCGACGCCCCCATGGATGAAATGAGGTGTAAGGAACCTTAAAATGTAAAAAGGAAACTAGATTTAATACCTCGTTCCCACAAACGGTGCCAGAATGATAATACTAGATTAGTATCGACCGCTGCCTGGGTTTAAATAAGCCACGATAGTAAGATGATCATTAGTCGCTGTCTGGGTTCAAACAGGCCATGACATCTACTTTTACCACTTGATAGTTGTCTTATTTCTAGAAGGAATACTTATATACATCACTTATTCGTACATCATATGCTACGCGCACGTGACGCCACCAGTATGAGTTCTATAAATAGAAGTGCTTACCTCCTTATTTGGGGGATGAAAACACTTGGTGAAGTCCTTACAAACTCATCTCTCTCTCTCTCTCTCTCTCTCTCTCTCTCTCTCTCTCTCTCTCTCTCTCTCTAGGACACATCCCAAACTTCTTAGCTTTGCTAAATTTATGTACTCTCATTTCTTCTCTCTCTCTTATACACATTTAATGGCATCACAATCTTATATTAAACAATGTATATAATGAGAGTGATGCATCAAAGTGGATGTAGGCTCATTTTTATAGACGAACCACTCTATATTTTGTGTCTATTTACTTTTACTTGCTTTATTTATTCTTTACATTTGATATGATGGTTGAGAATGATGTATGTACAATTTCATTAGCGGGTCAAGGTCGATTCTGGGGACCTAGGTCAATTCTGCAAACATAAAGGGTTTTGATGACGGGAACATTCTTTAATTCTGATCTTGTTGGGAACGGTGCTTAGTGAGGACTCTGCGAGTGATGGCACATTTTGTTTCTGATCCCGTTGCGGAGTGTGCTGATAATATGAGTGCTAGAGCACTTTGATTTTAGTCCTGCTGGTGTATCGAGGAGTAGTGATGACGTCCATTTCTAGTTTTTTCCTTTTTAGATTTTCACACAAATCCATCGTTGTGACTGGGGGAGCTTGGCATTGGCGATGCTAGTGGCTTTTCTTTGTACCTAAAGGAGATTCAAAAGATAAAAATTATGCATTTGTGTTTGATATTCTTGATTTAATGGCTTACTCTACATGTACTTTAATTTTTCGTTGAGGTTTATTTTGAGAAAAAGTAGGAAAATGTGTTTTTTGATATTTTTGAATGCGTTTTTGGCATATTTGAATAAAGGAAGGCCTTGGAGGATTGGTTGCAAAGAGCTTCCCTTTGAAGGGACTTATTTAGAAATAAAAAGTGCAAGAAGAGAAAAATGAGGGTTTCCCAAAATAGGGTGTGATCGACATATCACTGGCCTGCTTGTCAGCATGTTAGTTTAGGAACACTACTTTTAATCTTTTGTGGCACTCGTTTTGCATTCTTGGCGTTCGAATTTTCCCAAAACCATTGCTGGTTTGGTTGGTCTATGGATGAGTAGATATATAGCTTGATGTTAAGTGGAGCTAATCACCTTTATTGAATTGTACTGAATCTGGAATGTGGAAGAGAGTATATCGATAATGGCTTCGCTAGTGCTGTAGCCTTAGGACTGAATGCCAGGCTACTTTTAGTGACCACTGACATGAGGGAGGACCCTCAAGTGGCCACGATAGTGATGTGGATGTCCTCTCATTATAATCTTGTTGCTATCATACTTGCAGAGACTCTGAATGCAATGGTATCCTAGAAAAAAGGTCGAACTAGTTTTTTCGGGGGAGACCTGTGATGCTTGATTCATATGTGGTTGCCGGAGAAACTAATCCTGACAAGTACCCCTACGTACCCTGTGGCGTGTGTTCCCAATTTTTTTTCTCGGACTTTCTTCAATTTTGTCCCATCTACAGAAAATTGGGTGAATTATCTTATGGAGCATGGGGCCAAGAATTTTATTTCTCCGTGTCGTGGTGGGGCAATTCGGAGACTATTCTGTAATTGGGAGACTATCGATATGTGTAGTTGGTGGGCCTTTGTCATACTTCTTTTTATTTTTTATAGTGGCTTATGCGTTAAGTAGGTTGAGAGCATGTCATTCCTCCCCGTATGGCCAATTTCTTTTCCCCTGAGGATCTGACTGAATCATTGAGAATGGTTTTAGAGCCTTTGTGGAAGCACTTTTGACTGTCTAGCCATCCATCTCAGTCTGTTAGGGAGACTGGATTTGTATCCAGGGATTATTTAAAGGATATATGGAAGCAGATTGTTATGAAGATTTGTGCTAAGGAGACTGGGCAAAGGTTGCTTGTGTTGTTTGACACTTTATTGGATGGTGTCGTGGTTTTATCCAAGTTGATCAAGGCATACTGTCACATGGAGCAGATACTAAAGCGTAACTAAGATTAAGATTCTTGGTATCCTCTGGGAATTGGGAATGATGATGAGGCGAACCCTTTTAATAATTGAACCAAGTCATGAATGTGTGGAAAGTGTTTCTAATATGTGGGTTTATTATTTAGGTCTAGTATGAGGTGTTTGGTTTGTAGAGTTCATAAGAGTTGTTGTCATTTTTCGTCTTGTTGCTGATGTGTCATGTAACTTCCATATTTCATTTTTTAATAAAATATGTTGATTTTGACATATTTTGTCATGCTTTTTATGAATTTATTTTGTTTGAACTATTTATACCAATCCTTAAGGCATACATAATCATTTTGTTCGTTTAAATGATGAGAGAGATACCAAGGCTCTCGGGGGGTAGAAAAGAATATCATTTTGTGAAAGAGAAAGGACCATGCCCAAGGTAATCTATTGGATGCCTACGTACTTCTGTTGGGTTTGAAAATTGTGAGTTGTTCTTTTGAAAATTTGATTTTTAAGAGAATTGGATCCTACGTAGTTCTGAGTTGGGGGGAGATTTTTTTTCTTTTCTTAGAATAGCAGGGAGGTGAAGAATCTTCAAGTGACGAGAGTTAGAACTAGGGGAAAAAATTATTAAGATGGTCCAGATTGACTGGATGCACCGTCGCCTCTTTATCGAGGTCTGTGAGTATGGAAACACCACTCGACGAAATCTCTTTACAATATAAGGGCCGCTCCAGTTGGGATTAAACTTTCATCTCGGATCCCAGACGAGTTGTATGATTTCCTTAAGTGCAAGATCACCTTGTTGGATACCACAATCTTTGACCTTTTTATTGAATGATCACGCAGTACGAACATAATACCCTTGTATATAGTATAGGGCTTCTAACCTCCTTTCATCTAAGAGCACAAGTTTGTCATAACGGTTTTGCTGCCAATCTTCTTCACCAACTTAACTTTTGAGCATAACCCGTAGGGAAGGTATTTTGAATTCAATAGGTAGGATCGCCTCCATGCCATATATCAGAGAGTAAGGAGTAGCCCCAGTAGGCCTTATGATGGAGGTATGGTAGCCCCAGAGGGCGTATAGGATCCTATCAACCTAGTCTCTACAACTTTTGGTCATCTTATTGATGTTGGTCTTGAGGCTATTGTTGTTAGCTTCAACAACCCGATTGGTTTGTGGTTGGTAAGGAGAGGATTCTTGGATTTGGATCCTATACTCATCAACTAGTTTTGTGATCTCAACTTTTAAATGTAGCCCATTGTTTGATACCATCTCGTAGGGAACTCCATAGCGAAAGATATTATTCTTTTCGATGAATTTAGCTACTTTCTTTGCATTTAATACTGCGTATGACTCAGCTATCACTCATTTCGTGAAGTAATCAATGACCACCATAATGAATTCATGTCTGTTTGAGTCCTTGGGAGTTACTTTCCTAATGATGTTTATGCCTTAGGTGGAGAAGGGATAGTGAGAAGTCATGTTATATAACTCCTGAGAAGGCAAGTGTTGAAGGTTTGCAAACTATTGGCATTTGAGGCATCTTCTGACATAAGTCGTGCAGTCTTGAATCATGGTGGTCCAATCCCCGACGAATGATTTTCTTTGTGAGCATATCCAGTTCATATGGGGTCCACATTCCAATTATGGACCTTCTGCATAAAGTCTTCGACCTCAACCATTACTATGTAATGAAATTAGATTCTATCAAAATTTATTTTGAAGAGCGCCTTATCATTGATGATGTATAGAGTAATCAACCTACAAAGGGTCACAATGTATTTTATGTTAGAATCCTAAGGATACTGACCATGATTGAGGGGGTACGAAATGTCATAATACCACAATCCTATAATGTCTTCTTCTTCTATGACGAGCTCGATATGGTAGAAGTGAGTGGGTGCTGCCTATTTCTATACTAGAAAGGGGACCATTGTTATCCCCTTTGTCATGTCGACCATAAAGGTCAATGTAGGAAGGTAGTGGAAGGTGACATCTTCAAACTGGTAGGCGAGATTTTCGAGGTAATCATGGAAGGGTAGGAGTTTATCATCTTTAACTCTTAATTTTTTTAAGGATTTTCCCTATGATGAGATTGGAATCTCCAAATACATCAATGCAATTGATTCCTCTTACGAGGGAGATATTGAGCCCTACAGTGCATGCCTTATATTCTGTCATATTTTTAGCATAACGGAAGTTCAATTTGATGGTGATGGGAGTATGATAATCACCGGGGCCGATCAGGAGTATCCCAATGACGTATCCTTTCTTGTTCGTAGCTCAGTCCAAGAACATCTAGGATATGAGATATTCATGAGAGGTGTAAAGAATGTCCTCACCTAGTAATTCGAAAAACCAAACCTCAGCTCCCCCATGGGATTTTCAGCAAGGTAATAGAAAATGGCCCTTCCCTTTATGGGTTTTTGGTTAACATACATGATGTTAAATTCTTCTAGTAACATTAACCATCGGTCCATGCGCTTAGAAAAAGAGGGATTCTCTAATAAGTATTTTATTGGATCCATTCGGGACACCAATTTAATAGGAAATGCAGTCACATAGTGCCAAAGATTTTGTGTAACCCAAACTAATTCGACACGCGCTTTTTCAAATGTAGTGTAGTTCACCTCATACCCATCTAGCTTTCGACTGGCATAGTAGATGGATCTCTTTTTATGTGTTTCTTCGATGTACTAGGATAGCATAGCCCTTGCTACGATGTCAGTGACAGTGCGGTATTCGAGGAGGGGGACACCTTACTACGGAGGCATGAGCATCGGATGTTAGGTGAGGTACTGCTTAATCTGATTGAAGGCTTCTTAACGCGCCACATTCCAAAATTTAGCTAAGTTTTTCTGAAGAAGTTTAAAAATGGGCTCGTAGATAGAGGTCAATTGGCTGATGAATCGACTGATGTACTGGAGCTTACCTAGAAATCTGGGCACTTATTTCTCTATTCGGGGTGGTGGCATCTCGAGTATTGCTTTTAATTTGGCAGATTCTGACTTGATCCCTTTTCACTGACCATAAAGCCCAGGATTATACCCTTCATAACACCGAAGATTCATTTCTGTGGATTTAGTCTCTTATGCTATTGTTGTAGTTTCTCGAAGAACTTCCTCAGTTCAGGAATGTGACCTTCTCAAGTTTTAGAGTTAATATTCATATTGTCGATATAGACTTTGACCTCCTTATGGATAAGATCATGCAAAGTGGTTTTAACGGCCCTTTGGTAGCTGGCCCCGACATTCTTGAGATTGAACGACATGACTGTGTAGTAAAACGTTCCCCACAGAGTGATGAAGGCAGTCTTTTCCTGATGGTCGGGGTACATCTTAATATGATTATACTTGGAAAAACTATTGACAAATGACTTGAGTACATGACTGGCTGTGTTATCGATGATCATGTTAATGTTAGGTAGAGTATATCATCCTTCGTGGATGCTTTGTTCAAATCTTGATAATTGACGTACATACAGATTTTTCCTCCTGATTTTGGCACAAAGACGATATTTGCGAGCCATGTAGGGTATTCGACCATGTGAATAAAGCTTGCGTTTAATGGTTTCACCACTTCATTTTTTACTTTGAGAGACCATTCTGTCCGGATCTTTATCAACTTCAAATTGATAGGCTTGCTTTCTATGAAGGTAGGAATCTTGTGTTGTGCTATTTATTGGTAAATAACGGTCATGTCATTATAAGAGCATGCAAAGACGTCCATAAATTCCTTTAACGGTTCTTTAAATTACGATCGCTCATGTTTGTTAAGGGTGTACCCTATCCTAATCTCGCACGAATGTCTACTAGAACCGAGATTGGTAATAATAATATCATCATCATTAGTTTGAATACGATCATGTCATTTAGTTTGTTCTTTATTGAGATCAGTTAAGAATTGTTCATTTATTAAATCATCTTCACCAATCGTTTGATTCTATTCAAGGAAATTAATATAAGGCACATTAAGAGATTCAAAATCATCATTCATTTCATTGAAAACATTTTTAGGAAATAGAGCGGTGAGGACCTCATCAAAGGAGGCCCCATTTATAATTACATAAAAAATAGAAAAAAAAGCAGTAGATTTAGGTGGTTCGGGGGGGGGGGGGGGGAGGTGAACAACATGGTTCAGATTGACTTGGGCTGCTTGACATGAAAAGCATGCCAATTGAGGAGTGTTTTATCTGTAATAGTGATCTTTCTATATGGATCAGACGCCTTGGCTTCCAGGTGGATCGTGAAGAGATCCATCCCTAGTGTATGCAGTTCTAATGGTTCATAAATGTCATTGCTTTAAGGTTCTCAATGCTTTCCACGACTTTGAATGTTAGAGGCTCCACCTCATTATTTTTGTCTTTATCCTAGGCAACTTCATCTTTAAAAAAGATCTTCAACCCTGATTTCATCCTTTTCTTTACAAGGTCGTACCATGGTTAGGGAAATCTGTAAAAGGGGAATCCTTCACCCTCTGGTACATCTCTTGTGCTGTAAAACTCGTCAGTCCATCTGGTGCCAACAATATCATTTTTCCACGAGAAGACGATGTCCTCCACAAGCTCCATGAATTCATCATATAAGTATTACCATTTATTAATAAAGTGTTGAAAGGAAGGGACTAAACTCCCTTAGAGTTTTGAAACTGTGAGCAGTTCAGAGACAATATATATTTCTCATTTCTTGACAAATACAACATACATAACCTACATAATTCCATCTAAACTAAATTTTTTGCGAGTACGAACCATTTATTGGATTACTGAGCCCATTTTCGGGCTCCCATGAACATGAAGTTGATCTTCTTGTAGTTGATGGTCATCTCTAGGGGAAATTTCAGCCTAAATTCTTGATGTCGATCTAAAATCGTGGTTAATTCCATGCCTTCCCATTTTGAAAGGGTACGAATGGCCTTATATGCCTTAGTGAGGAGAGATAGAGCTTAGTGGATAGAATTATCAGGATGTAGGATGAAAGAAGGATATATTTTGAGGGGTTTGAGTGAACTGGTAAATGGACTGGGTGTTTCGGCGGACTTGATTCTAGTGGAAGGGTCGAATTCTGGGTTTTTTTATGAGAGGAATACATTCACTCTAGTTTGGTGTACTGGGAGAAGATTCCGAGTGGTATTGGTTTTTGGATTAGATGGTGGGGAAATAATACCACTATCTATGAGGCTTTGGATAATATTATTCAAGTGGAAACACTGATCAGTGGTCTGCCCAGTGATTTGGTGGAAGTCATAACGGGTTTCGTATTTTAAATTTCGGGGAAGTGGACCTAGCAATGGTCGAGGTTCCAGAAGTTTGATGAGTTTTTGGGCTATGGGAGATTAATAAACCTTTGACAAAGGGTCATAAAGTTCATTATATTCAGTTTTACTATATTGGGATGACCTTCGGGTGTTCATGAGGTAGCAGGTTGGGAGATGTTATTAATGGTTGAGACTGAGGTGTTAACTGGCTTATCATACTTTCGAGCTATGAACTTCCCAGCTAGCCTTTTCAATTTAGATTTAGTTTTCTGACTTATGACCCTTTCTTCAATTTTTACCCCGCCTCCCGGAGGGCTCTGAAATGGGGGTAGTACTAGCCTCCCATTGAAGTTCTTCATAATTCTTACATGTTCTTCTTCTGACAGTCGATTTTTCATAGTAGCTTCTTTAGTCTCCATCTTCCGATAAAACTACTAACAGATTCTCCTGAATTTTTCTTGAGTAGTTCTAGATCTCGATGGGTAACTTCCATCTCTTCATTATATTTTTACTAAGTAAAAAATGATCGGGCTACATTTTCCTAACTACGGATTTTAGATTCTTCGATCAATAGGAGACATCGGAGGGGACCTACGTTGAGAGTCTGTTAGCTAATTATCTCTGTTGATGCTCCTAGGAGAGTCATGATGTGATAGTAGCTTCATAGGTGAACAATTGGAGGTCCTTAGCCTCTGAAGTTCTCGATGTATGACATTTTGAATTTCTCTGGTAGTCGGGATTTAGGATCAGGATACATGTGGGTATTATCCATATGGTTCCATGAGATTTTAACTTTATTGAACCTTTTAGGTAGAAACCCGAGGTCTTATTTGACCTTATTTAACTATTTTTCTTTAAGATCAACAGGCACTAGAAAATTACTCCCCGATAGATAAGATTGGGTATCGGTAGTTGAGCTGGTGACAACTTATTGGCAGTTGGATCATGTGAGACATGTTGGTACTCTTTTATAACCCATACTGGTTCTGGATATTATGGACCCATAGCATGGGAAGAGATAATTTTGTGCTCGGGAGCCTTGGGAGTCTGAACCCTGTGTCGTTGCATTTCTTAGACGTCTGCCTGAAGATTGTTAATCTTGGCACAGAGCTGAGACTACCATCAGATACGGTTGGACATTTTCATTCTTGTCAATGTTCTCCATAAATAGTTTTCGAAGGGATCGCTCGAATTATATAGGAACCAGTGAAGCTCTGAGGTGGATTGATGGAAGATCTGAGCTAATAAGGAGCTAGGCCAATATTGGGGTATGATTGCACCTTGTAAGGACATTTTGTCCATCTTTATGTATATGTTATGTCATACGCCGTTACAATATTGATGGTTGAAAAGATCACATCGTCATCAACGAAATCCGAAATCCGAAGATCAAAAGAAGAAGGAATCTGGAAACAGTCAGTCGGACCGGTCCGCCCCAAAATAAAAAGAACCGATCCGACTGCGGACCGATCCGCTCAGGACCGGACCGGACCGCCTTGCAAAATGAGTCCAGAGAGCACCGAACCGATTGCGAACCGAATCGGCTTCAAATTAAAAGAACCGATCCGCCATCAGACCGATCCGCCTGAGGCCCGGACCGATCCGTCCTGGATAAACTCTGCCAGATCGTATAGCAGATTTTTTAGGGTTTTGACTCCTTATTTAAACCACGATTAGTAGTTGGTTTCTATAAGACTTTCCCACGTTTTTCAGAGCATATCAACCCTAAAGTCTTCACCTATTGAGTCCTATGATTCTAGGTTTTTAGATTCACACATCTTCCATATCTATGTGAATCAAGTTTGGTAACCCAAGAACACCATTGCTGTTGTTCAACCCTTTGTGAAGTGGACCGCTCCTTCCTCTTCATTGCTACCCTACTGGAAAGGGAGTCATCCAGCTGCGACTACAGAATCCGATGCCTGCGGGTAATTCTTAGTCAAAAACTTATATTTCAGTGTAATCCGATTGTAAGCCGTTTCTCTTACAAATTATAGTGATATACAAATGGTTTTGCCCTTGTGGGGGATTTTTCCTTAAACTTTGTGTGTTGAATTATTATTACATGATCTTCATACTATGTCAATCACGCCTAGTTGCATGATTAGGGTTAATTTGGGTTAAAAAGATGTTTATTATATTATTTCTTAATTGAACGCAAGCGCCAACTCTTTCACACCTCAGAGGAAAGAATGATTTTTGTATTTACTTTAATGAAAAAAAGGAATGTTTTTGGTATATATGTTTTTTTGGAAAGAGGAAAAATGTATTCGTTATTTTTTAAAAAGGGGGAAAAGGAAATTCCTCAACTTATTTATTATTATTAGGTTTTTACTTATATTATATTCCGCCTAAGGTGAAAAGGAAATGTCGGACAACACCCGAGTCTAGAAAAAGATAGGGTACATGATGAAATTCACGGTTTGACTTTTTTCAGACTCACGGACATGGTCCTGTTTTAAAAATGAGTGAAATTGGTAGGCTCAGTATGAGTGTCCTATGCAAACAACTATATGAGTTTGATTTATTGGTGGGTTAGTGTAAAGGTTCCCCCTATGGCATGAATTCCACAATATACCTCTTACATATAAGGGAAACCATTCATCGGTACGTATGGTTTAGCCATTTGATATACCTTAGTGTATGTGAATTGCCTTAAGATATACCACGTGGAGATGGTACGCCTGAGAGAGAATTTGATATACTCGACATAAGTGAATGAGTTCCCTACTATATACCTCCCAACGTGAGTGATATGCAGAAATTCATGATTAATCTAAAGCAAACTTGTAAATTGATGTAGAATAGAATTGACAAGAGAGAATTACTCATTAATTTTTACCAAGGCAGTCACAACAACAATGAATAAAACTGGTAATCAAAGAAATTCTGAACAAATCTTCAATCTTGGAATTAAAATGGAAATTGTATCTAAACTAGGGTTTGCTGGAAAAGAAAAGAAAAATCTATTATTCTCCCTAAAATCTTCATTCTAAGAATGATAATAAAATGGGGTTATATACCCTACAGGACTCCAAGAGTTTTAGCAGCACTAGGACTCTCTATTAGAGGAAAATTAGAAAATTAAAACTACGACAGCCGGACCGGTCCCCCTCCTCCCCCGGACCAGTCCCAGGGCGGACCGGTTCTTTTTATTTTGGGGCGGTCCGGTTCTTTTAATTTTTGCCTTCTTAGGTTTGCTTGTGATCCCGTGTCTTTTGGATTTTGGCAAAGCGGACCGGTCCGGGGTAGGGGCGGACCGGTTCTTTTAATTTCTGGGCGGACCGGTCCTCTCTTTATTTGACTTTTTCTTCTATCTTTGACTGCTCATAACTTTCACTCCGGGACTCCGATTGAGGTTCCATTTTTTCCAGTGTTCATGTAGTTGAAAGCTCTTCAACTTTCAAGTTGGCCCCACCTCCGGAATAAGGCTACAAAATTACAAAAATGCCCTTTACTCCCCGTTTCTTGGTTTTCTTTCACTGTTTTGAGTTCTCTTTGGCACTAACTTGCATGAAATACCTGTAGAACACATAAGAGACACACAAAATATGAAATACTTGCCAAAAAGGGTTAGTAGCATAAATATAAATCAAATCCAATCTATTTACACTGCACGAGATCATAAAAACACCGAAATTAAGGGGATAAATGTGAAGAATTTATGCCTAATCAGTGAGTTCAGTCAAGGGTATGATGTGGGAGGAATCATTCGATATATGTCAAAGGTACTAGGCCAATGGAAGGTGGGAATCATATCGCTTAGGTTAACCACACTCCGTAGGATCGGTACCCATCGTAAAGTGACGCACCAGTACGGGATAAAATTTTAGTAAATATTATGATGGTCAATGTAGTGTGAAAGAATGCACGGGTCTTAATTAGTATTTTATAGAGAGTTTTATGTATCCTAAGCGAGAGAGATACTACCACTATGAGGGAGAATATATAAGTAGCACGGGATAAGGGGGGTAAACATGGAGGGTAAAACTAGAAGTATGTACATGAAGCATAAAGACTACACAAAGAACGGTGATAAATATAAAATGTGAGACATATGACTATAAACAAATGAAGAGGAAACATGTGCAAAGTGAGGGTGAAATGTGGCTATGTGTAACTGAAGAAAGTATGTGAATATATACAAGCGAGAGAAATATGGAAGCATATGATAGTGTGACTAAGAATGGATATCTATATGTGAATGAGCATGAAGCTATATATGAGTGAGAAGGATGTGATAGTGTGTGCTAGTGAGACTAAGCATGGATATCTATAAGTGATGTGGAACATGTGAAAACGTGACTAAGTGGAATGAAACATGGGTACTATATGCAAGTGAGTAAAGTGTGAAGCATGAGATAGGAAGATGGTATATACATGTGATGAGAAAAAAGAACAATAGATAGAAAGATATAAACATCATGATATGAACAAAACATATATACAATGTAAGTAAGAGAGTAAGAAGAATATAAAAGTGGAGGCATATGTACCCATATAGAAAAATAGAGAGAAATGAGAGAAAATGAAATAAAACCATGTGAAATAGAGTCTAGTACTCTAAAAAACACTCCCTAGAACTATTGTTGCCATCCGCGGATTCCTTCGGTGCGGGCTGGCCTTAAAAGGGAGAGAGAATGATGAACTAGGGAATTCTCTCTCTATCCAGATGCGTGGGGATTCGAGGATTTGAATCCTTTTTTCCCTATTCGCGCGATCTCGTGGGTTGTCATAGATATAAACCAATCGTCATCAAAGGGGGAGGAAAATGTAGAAAATGGAGTCACCTGCCTATTTTTCTCAAAACAGGCAAAAGAATGTAGTCGTCCTTGAGAGAAAGGCATCAAAAGACAAACTAATGGATACGAAACCAAATGAATCGAGGGTCCGGGGATTAATTTATGGAATGGGAAGGTGTAGGCACCCAATCTGACCTTTGGCCTCTCATGGACTATAATAATGTTCTCCTTTGCGTGTAATGTGTGTGATATGAAAATGAGTGAGAAAAGAGAAATCATCTTACTCACGTCATGGGGAAGACATAGGGAAATCATCCTAAGGCATATGTGAAAAAAGGAGAATAATAGGAAAATATGATGATAGTGTCCATCGAATCATGATTCGCTATGAGAAAGTGAATGTGAATGTCGAATGAGAACACTAATATATAGGCATGTGCGTACGTGCAATGATACTAAATATGAGATATACACAAAGGTAACTCAATGATAAAAAATTACTCAAATTCTGATAATGACTTGAGACACCTATGTAGCCAAAACAGACATCAAAATCCACAAAGTTAGACATATCACATGAGTGGGGTTCAACCCATGAACTCCAATTTAGGACTCCTCCTTAGTTTTTGTTGGAAAGAGGTGCGCAAGTGTAAAAATGTAGAAAAAGTGAGGAAATCCTACTTAGGGGTTTAGAGGTGAACCTTATTTTTGTCTTTTTGACTTTATGAATATATATTATATGAATACTATTAATAAAAAGTATATTAGTTGATGTGTCATAATGGAATAGGACTAAAAGATATCAAAAGTGAAAGAAAAGTAAATAAAAAACACTAATGAATTAGAATATAGTAGGAATAGACCTCTTAGAAGAGTTTACTATTGATTTTTGAAGGAGAGTAGGATGATTTTATGGTGGTGGGATGCTGGTGAAGTAGGGCTGATGTAATTGGAAAAAATGGCATGAAAGTGAGGTAGGAAAGTGAAAGGAATGTTGAAAATCTAGATTTTTTGGAGCAACGACGCACTGAATTTAAGGAAGGAATGTTCAGATTCTTGAAAAAGTGGTACTTGGTAATGAGGTCATAGCCTCATTAAATAGTAAATTTAGGGTTTAAGGGACTGTCGATAGGCATAGGACCTAGACTTCCTATTGGCATACTCCAGGATTGCTGGAAAAATAAAGTACACTCATGCCTATAGGTTGGGGGTTCGGGGTGCCTATAAGTTGTTCGAAAATAACTTTTTTGATAAAATGAGCATAACATGTAAACCGTAAGTCTGAATTGTGTACGTCTTGGAACATTGCAAAGGGTATTCACAACCCTATGAAAATATATTAGGCCACTCTCGGTTTTGAGAGACAAGAGTTGACCAAAGTCAAACGGTCTCAGAAGCGTCCAATAGCCTTTAGGCAGGGTTTTTAGGATTAAAAAGGAAAGTATGCACGAACCGTAAGGTCAATTTGTGCACATTATGGACCATTTGAAATTGTATTTATAGCTCTATGAATTTTAATTAGATTCACTCATTTGGTAGTTGACTAAAGTCAGACGGGGCTCAGGAGCACCCGGTGGTCTCTAGATCAGGGTTCTCTGTGTAAAAAAGGTGAGTACTCGTGAACTGTAAGGTCGATTCGCACAGGATATTGATTTTTGTAAAGGGGATTCATATAACTATGAGAGTGCAATGAGAATCTCTCGGGTCTGAAAGTTGACTTAAGTCAAACAGGGCGCGGGATTGTTCGATGTTCTCCAGATCAAGGTTTAGAGTAAAAAGGTAAGTACGCGTAACTGTACGGATGATTCGCATATGGTATGGACTGTTGGAAAGATAATTCAGAGCCCAATGATAGTGTAATTAGCTTCACTCAGTTTGGAGAGTGAACCAAAGTCGAATGGGGTTCGAGAGCGCCCAGTAGCCTCTGGATCAGGATTTAAGGTAGAACCTAGGGTCTTAGGATTAGAGGGGGAGTGTTATGGACCTAAGGAGGTATTTGGAGGGTACTAAGATGGGGTGTCTTCAACTGGTATAAAATTCTAACCTCTAATTAATGATACATTAACTCTCCCAGGAGGCAAATGCCTCTACGATTAGATTGCAGAGCATAGATTAGTTTACCTCACTCACGCTCCACCTTAGACTTTTACACTTTGAACTAATAAAATTTTTAGAATTTTGGTGCATAAGGTTAACATATTCATACCTTTGAGTGATCATCAATAAAATTGATAAAACATTCAAAGTCACCTCTTGATCGAACAATCATCGGTCTATATTAATCTAAATGAACCATTTCCAACACATCTTAGGCACTTTAGTTCTTTTTTATTAAAGTCCCTTGGTCATTTGACCTTCTGAACTGAATTAAAGACTATAAGTGCCTCAACTTTCAATGAACTCAATTTTTCATTTTAAACCAATCTTAGAATTCCATTCTTAATAAAATAACCCAAGCATAAATGCCTAACTTGTGTTTGGTTCTAGAAGAAAATTTTCTCTTTAATGATCTTTGTCCATTAAATTATCCAATTCACTACTTAATAGTATTGGTGAGACAAACTTTTAATTTGTAAATTATTTTCCTAATGTACCAGAACAGATGAAAGATATCTAATTTTATATAAAAATAATTGTCTAAATTAATCGAATCTTTGTTCCAAACCAATTTAAAAAAATGAAACCAACTTTTATATAACCCAGGTACATTAAATAATTTATCTACATTAAAGTTATATCTACACCAAAATTCGTAAGAATATCCCACCGCTAATACCGTTGTGTTATTCTTATTGCCTATAACTTGGGAACATCTTTATTTAAAGTAATTGTCCAGTTACCTGAAACCCTTGCAATGAGTTGCAATCTTGATTTGTAGTTCCCAAGTATACATATCAGGTTGCCATATATCAAACAATAAATCGTGCATCTACTTTTAAGATACAAACTATTACCATGTCCATTTCCTTACTAAACAAAGAAAAATCGGACATGTTTTCTATAAAAGTTCTAACGATTGGTAATGAGAATACATGCCTTTCGACTATTTTACTACTAGCGAGGAATATGAACCTTTATTAACCCAAACCATTGTACTTTATTATTAGCCTTATCCTCCTACCGCCTTTTCGGGAAAGAAGTAAAGCTTTGTCCTCAAATAATCATCAATAACCTTTGGTTACTGATGATCTTCACTCCTGGATTACGAAATGGTATCGAACCTCCCACCCTTTTCTAATCCAAAGAGTCCTTTGTTCAATCGATGATAAAATCATTCTAAGAACATGATTCGTACTTGAGTGTCTTTAACCAATCAAGCGTGTTTTTAAAAATTTCATTGGTTAGTTCCTTAAATCAAAGATGCACATATAGAAGTTCCCCGTGGGAGATCAGACACATGTAACACTTCGTTTAGAAGAATCACCATATATTTTAAAATATTGTAATTAAAACCATTCCTGGGGGGGGGTCAACTTAACTAAGTCGAGAGGAGTTAATCATATCACAATTTTAAAATATTGATGAGAATGGTGGGTTAAAATAGTTTACTATTTTCTCAAGTTAGAAAATATCTAATTACTTTTCAATACTTGAAATTTATTCGAGTTAAACCTTAAAATACTAAAATAATGAGAAAATTATTGAATTCATTTTTGAAATCTTAGAATCATCAAATTGAGAAAATTAATTTTTAATTAACATGGGAGTTATTTGATTACATTGTAAGTTGAATCCCTCAACCCCCAATTCTCGCCGGACATCTAGATTTCTCTTGGGGAGCTTAAAGCACCCCACCATGAAACAGACATACTTCCATCTTTCATTATGCTCCTGAAAAATTTAGGGCACTTCTATCCAACATAATGAATAACAGATGACTTTTGGCCCCTCTCCTAATAACAGTGACTTCATGGGGAGGATATCAAAAAGTTGTGTCTAAGTGTGTACTATCGGTTCATTTCTTGAAATAAATACCGCGTGTGATAGACTTACCTATGGGGGATCAAACTCATTCACATTTAAATTTTTGAAATTATCACTTAAGAGTTTTAATGAATCCCCGATGTTGATTAATTCCATTCTGGGGGTAGGGGTTAACCTAACTGACTTGAGGAATTAATCGCATCCTTGATTAATTAAAACACCAATGGAGACAATGGGGTTTATGTAAAACCCCTATCACACTTAGTATTTAAAAAACTTTTAGGGTTTAGAGAAAAAAAATATTTATTCAATTCTAAAAGATCAAATTTAAATCCTTAGTAATTCCTAAATATACTTGCATAAATTAAATATCTTGATCTCATTTTCAATTTTCTTAAAATAAAAGCATAATTTGAATTTTCAAAAATTAAAATTTTGGTGATCTCAATTTAAATTCATGCCTTTAAATTTAATTACCCCAATTTAATTCAATTTAGAAAAGAATAAAACACAACACAAATTTTGAAGAAAATCAGTGATCTAGGCCGATCTCAAAATAAATAATTCACATTGTCCATAAAATTTTATGTTCAGAATTTTCCATTTCATTAGCACGCGAATTATGAAAGATAATAAAAATAAATAGACATCTAGGCAATTAATAAATAAAAGCAATGAATAATGAAAATACATTTAATGCACTTTCCATCATTGCCTAAACTTCTACGTGAAGTAAAACACTTCATGATAAATAATACTTGCTAAAGAAGACCTACTTTTGGGCAAGAGTCCAACTTAAAGTAGAATTCAAAAAATGTTGTTACAGGTAGAATTAACAATGTCTGATTGGGCTAATTTTCGAACCACAACTCCATATCGCCTTCATCTAAAATATATCCACGTTTCACCAAATTCCAACGGTCCGATCACCATCTATGAATAAAACACCAAACTACTTGCGCATATAGAATCGATTCAAGTTCCTATGAATGAATCCGCAAGGGACAGGATAGATCTGATATAAATTTTAGATCGATCCGGGGCATCTGGGACACCTTCTTCCTCCTTTAGTTTTTACCATGAATAAACCTCCATAGCCTATCCAAAACTTTATGAATCTTCATGAAACTTTCCTTAAAACTTAAACCCATACATATACTTGATTATAATTGTAAATAACCATTAAAACCCTCTTCTAACACCACCAAATTCATAGATATAAAAATAATTAAAGAAAACCTAATTATTACAACCATATCGAATTTAGAGCGAAAAGTAACTACGAATAAACCACTGTAGGATCCAATCACACAAAATAAATATGCTTGACCATGTTGTAAGGGGTATAAACTTAGAATATTTGTTAAACCATGTTATTAAGACACCATACAGAAACATGTATAATCATACAATATGCTAAAACTAGGGTTTCTTATTGGACAACATGGACTTTCTAAATACAAGATCAGTCTCAACTGGAGATCTGATACCAATTGTTGGGAGAAACAAATTGAGATTGACATTTAAATACAAAAAAAAAATCATCCATATGGATTTTTGATTAATCATGCATTGAAGACAAAACAAGAAATAGGTTTAAATATTAAACCTATGATTTTACGAACACATACCATAGCGAATCTTGTTGTGATTTCTCTGAGGAGACTAAGGTAAATGATGATGAAATTCTTATTATCCTCAAAGGTATCCGAAAAACCTTAATTGAACTTTTTATACGTTAGGTTCTTCTAGTTTACGACCCTCCCCAAAGTCAGGTGGGTGGGTGACACTTTTTAAGATGAAAATCTTTGTTAAAACTTGAGATATGGTGGTATTTCTCTAGCCCTCTTCACCAAAAAATGTGAATAGTATTTTTTGTCACCCATCTCAAATCATAATGATCAATAATACTCATTAAAACCCCTTCCCATACCTTTGTATACAAGTATAAAAGGTGATCTTAGGCTACTGGGCTTCTTGAGAGTATGAGCCTGACTACTTGGGTATACGGACTACGGCTGGGACCTGAGATAAATACTTAAATTAGCTTCAAATAAATACTCTAAAAATGCTAATTAAAATTATCATAATTATTTTTTATTTATGTGTGAATTAAGTCCATTAAATAATATTGCACTCCAACTTAATTATCTCATAAATCAGTCGGATTTAATTAGGTCTTATTTGCAAAGTTGATTATGATATATTATATGATTCTCCACATTAAAATCAATAACTTCTTGGTCAAATCAAATTACTATTAATTGAATTTAACCAAAATATAATTGATTCCTCTATTCTTAGAATTAATGTAATAACCCGACTTTTATATCCTTAAAGATATTTATATATTTTGTGTTTCCTAGAATTTGAAAAAAAAATGTCACTTAGTAAGTATATATATATATATATATATATATATATATATATATATATATATATATATATATATATATATATATATATGTGTGTGTGTGTGTGTGTGTGTGTGTTAGATTGATCACGTAAGGTTCTTTACGACAATGATCCCCTCATATTTGTTAAGAAATCTTATATATTAGACTTTGAAGTTATTTCAATATAGTCTTAGTAATACTTATGAAGTAATACATCCCAATAAATTGTATTTTGATTTTTAAAGACTATAACAAAACTATGTTCGTGATAAATAGAGTTTAAACATTGAAGAAAATTAATTCAAAGATTAAAAACATGGTCAAAAGTTATTTTAAAGCCTAGAATTGTTATTAAGATTGAATTTTAAGTAAAAGCTAAGTTTTGGGGTAAAAAAATATAATTTTGCCAAACTTCGAGAACTTTGTTTTAATTAGAAAGTTTTAGGGACTCATTTAAAATATGAATAGGACCATTTTGTAATTAAACATTTTGGGGCTACTAAATTTTTTTGAAAAATTACTTAGTATGAAATTACTAAAATACCCTTCACGTGTAAAATTACCATTATACCTTTACTACCATTCCACATCGTGTTTCATTTTGACACCTATACCTTACACCTGTCATCCATATAGAGAAGTCTTAGGACACTTGTCACATTTTTGTGAAAATAAGACTAAAAGACTCCTTCGTTATGCAACACACAACATTGGCTCACCAATGTATAAGCCTAGTCACCTGTACACGTGTCACCACCGTAATGTCTTTGGAAACATAGAAATAAGATCTTTGGAAATTAATTGAAACTCGTACCAATTCCTTAAGAATTTTGGAAGGGAAGAGTGAGATATAGTGTGGGAAAGATTAAGAAGAAGTTCTTAGAGTTCTTGGCGATAATAATCTTAAAGGTAATCTTCTACCAATGTTATAATGCATCTTTATAGTTTTAATTTCATTTTTTTATAGCTATACTAACTAGAATTGCTAGTAAAAATACAAAGATCCATTTTAGTTAACATAAAATTGTAGGGTTTTCTAAAATGAATTATTTTATGATATTGAAACATAACACTATTTTAATAATAAATTATTGAGTTTCAAATAGGTATTCTAACTAAATTAGTTTATAGTATTATGGTGATGAAAATTCACAATCCCTATCGTTTCTAAACAGGTAATAGATAAATTTCTTTTATGATTTGATTGACTTATTTTCTAAACTTAAAAACTCGTGTGAAGTTATATAAGGAATTTAAAAATGAATTGTCATAGTTGTTAATTATCGTAGATCCGGTTAAGTAAATCCAAATTCATATCGAAATGAAATTCTATCTAGATGAGTTGGTGTTAAAGTGGTGTCCCTATGACCCACCATCTTATAAGCGCAAATAGTTTAGCTTAGGCTTTTTATTTATTTTATTTGAACTTTGGCATATTTGGGGTATCCCGTTACATACGGACTCGCACTGACTCGTCGAACCGAACACCAACATCTTCAAGTTAAATACTCTTCTACATCTTAAGAAGGTATAAAGACTTTTAAGAGTTTGAAATTATTCATATATTTATTTGGAAGTTACTTTTATGAAAAAATGAGGCTGGTTTTTTCAAAGTTTTTTTTAAAAAAAAGAAAAATTCATTTTTTACCTCGTTTAAATGAGATCAGAATCTCGTTTGAACGAAGTGGCCTATTCATTAGAAGGCTCGTTAGATATTCATCTAATGAACATCCAACGAAGGCTCACTGTTTGAATTCGTTTGAAGCTCGTTCGAAGCTTGTTCTAACGAGATAGTTGTTTCGTTCGAACGAACTTGGTTTTCATTTTAATGAGCTGCTACCCTTGTTTGAACGATTTCTATTTCGTTCGAATGAATTCACAACCTCAAATTTTGTGCTGCATCTATAAATACCTATTTTGACTCGAAATTTTGTGAGACTTTAGCCAAATTGTTTCCTGCATATCTGTTACAAAAAATTTCAATTTTTGTGTTACAAAAACACTTTTGATTCACAACTTTACATCTCCAAATAATTTTTGTGAATCGTTTTGAAACCCTAAAAGTTTTGTATCTTTGCATAAACCTTGTGGAGAGGATTCTCAACGACCGAACCTTGTGACCCAAGAGATCACAGCAAAAGAATGACTGAAGGCCAAATCGATGGATACTGAGGATCTACCACCACCTGTGGTCGACTCTGGACTGATTCGTTTTCTTTAGAAGTTTTGAAGACACTGCTCGTTATACTTGCGGGTGATATGAAGTAGTCTGTAAGTCGATAGTCTTGTAAAACTCTCTAAAGTGTTGAAATATAGTTTTTTCCCTGAAAAGGGATTTTTTTTCTTATTTGTCATGTGATTGCCTGTTTTATTTACCAGTTTTATCACCGTGATGTATGTTTAGGATAAAATAAAATTTGGCAAATCAATTTTTCACAACAAAGGTTCAATTAGGTTTTAAATTGAAAAATACAAAAATAAATTTTTTGTTTGTGACCATCCTTGTCGAGCACATTTATTTCCGCACTATCAAAGTGATATTAGAGATTTCCACTTTTACACGTGGTGTCAGAGCATTTTTATGCATTTTCAAATTGGTATCAGACCGGGTTGCTCTAATTTATCGTGTAAGATCCTCATTTAGTGCTATTTTGGGTGTCTATTTATCCTTATCTATTGGGTTTACTTTTTTTCCTCTCGATGGATAGTCATACTAAAAATTTGTCTAGTTTGAATTTGAAGTTTGCTAAAAGAATTCAAATTATTGAAAAAAAAATCTCATTTTAAAGTTGTTTTGAAACTTTTGCAAACTGTTCAAACTCAAAGAGATTTTTTTCAAGAAAATGTTATGGACAGGGATCGTGATTTTAAAATTTTAGAATTGTCCAAGAAAGAGAGTGTTGATAGAGTCCAATTTTTAGAAAAAGAATTGGAAGACTCTAAAATTTTTAGGGTTTGTAATTATGCCATTAAATATAATGATAATTTAATTAATAATTATAAGGAACGTGAGAAGACTATTGGGATCGAATATAATAAGACAACATACTCACAGAAGTCTATAATACAATATGATATATATATATATATATATGTGTGTGTGTGTGTGTGTGTGTGTGTGTGCAGGTGTAACACCCCATGATTTTTTAGACAGAGAAATTAAATTTTGGGAAAATAAAATTTAATTAAATTGGAGAATTCTAAAATTTGGGAATTGAGGCCCAAAAATAGAAAATGTTTCAAAGTATTCCGGATGATGATTTCGAGGGTACCATCGATCCCGGAAGGGTCGAGATAGTCAAAATGACTGTCGTTGGGTTTTATTTCGGCTCCGGAATGTTTTTAAGTCAGTTTGACTCAAATTGGAGTAAATGAGTCATTTAAAGTGTGTATTAACATTTAAAATTGGGTTTATTGTTTTAAGGGATTTAAAGGCTTACTAATCAAGCCTTCTCAATTAGAGAAAGAGAGAAAGAGAAAGGAAGAAGGAAAGAAGAAGAAAAGAAGAGAGAGGGGAAGAAAAGCTTGGGAACTCCGGCCAAAACGCGACATCGAGGACGATCCAACCTCTAGAAGTCTGAGGCAAGTGATTAATCTTGCTAAATAAGTCATTTGTGTAATTTATTTCATAATTTATGGGTTAAAGAAATAGTTTTTAAGTATAAATATCAAAACCTAGATTTTGGGTACTAAAATGGGAATTTGATGTTTACACATGGGTTTAATGACATAAATTGTTGGGATGAGATGTAGGATGAGTTTATAAGTTAATAATATCGTTGGGTTTAAGATTTTGGGATTTGGTGATGATATTTGGGTGTTGGAGGAATTAGGGTTTGCCGAAAATGGGAAAATCGGCCAAGATAACAGGTATGGCCGGTCGATCGCGCCCAGGGGACCGGTCGACCGCGCCTCAAGAGAAAAGCTTACTTCATTTCTTCGTAGGCAAATTTTGTACTCGCGTTCGACGGGGGGTCTGGGACCGGTCGACCGGTCCTCTATTTTTAGCCCAAAGTTTGGAGTTTTTATTTTTAGGGGCTTTCGTAATGGACTGTTTTATGGGTTTTTTCTAGGATGATCTCTAACTGCTTTTGGTTGGGTTTATTGCTCTGGGGCCTTCTCTTATGATGTAAGAGGTATGTTCTTGGATATATATAAGGGGTTTCTCACATATTATGATTTTGAGAACTCCTTGGAATAATTTGGGAAAAATATACCCATGTATATATTGGAATTGTGTATCGAGATTTTGGGGAAAACCCATTGGGATTGAGAATCCTACTTATAGATCAAATGTAAGTATAGATGTGATGGGAGGCTAAGAACTCTTAGAGAGAGAGAGTTGCGAGGGTATATTGTGAGAATTCTGGGCCGATATTTATATTGAATCCTTATAAGGATAGGAAATGATTCAGACACAGTTTGGGGCCCAATGAAAGAGAGTGGTCGCATACCCTTAGTAATGATAAACTTTAAGAAATAAATTCGAGAGATCATAGACTAGGGGATTCACAAAAGTGATTGAACCGTAGTCGGAATCGAGAGCGATGGGATTATATTACCAACTAAAGTAGAATGTGAAAATCTAGTTGGAATAGATGTTGTTTATCGGTGTGTGATTTACAACGGGTAATTTTCCTAAGTAATGGGATTATTTGATGAAAATAAGATTGAGCTTGAGGCTTATAGACTATTAGTTAGGTGTATACCAATAGTCGAAATTATTACTAGATTTTATAATGTGCTTTCGGATATAGATGGTGTGTGTAGTGATGGGTTTCCTACACAAAATTTTGGGTGATAACCCTAATGTTGGATATATATATATATATATATATATATATATATATATATATATATATGATTTTGGGAGACTATTCATCATAGGAAAAATGATTGAATATGTTTCAAGTGAGGAATTGTATTCACATATCGAGGTAAATCAAATGAGTTTGTGGTGACGACTTGTATATTGAGGACTATGTATACTTATAGCCGAGTTTATATCTCGTATGCATATGAACGAGAATTAGTTGTATATATGGATATGTGAATATATGTGTATATATATATATATATATATATATATATATACGAATATATGGATATAATTATGTTGTGGACATACATGGTATGGATATTTAAACCGTATATGATGGTTTAACGTTTGATCATATGATGGCATCATATGTATGTATGTATATTGTGCATGTGAACGATATATATACTTATGTGGTTAAGCATACCCCGCTCATGCTATCATTGGGAAGTTGCGCGCGTAGAGGGTGAGCATCCTGGCATATAGAGCAGGGTGTGGATATTCCCCAGGTCATAGTCGTCCCGTGTGTTATTATATGATATATATTTTTGGGATGATACGTTGTGGGTATGTTTCATCTCATTGCCAGTTGGAGCTATGACCGCTTCCCGGGCCGTCGCGTGTGTTAGTTACCACGAGATGGGTGTCGTTGAGCCCCACCATGGTGGTCCCAAGTTTCTACGTGAGCCGGGCACTGGGAAGATGATAGCATGGTGCAGTTTTATCGACGATATATATAGCCGGGTGAATTATGTGCAAGTCCATTGTACATCAGATATGATATGTACACTTGGTCATGGGTATGGATGATGGTATATATATGGTTAGAATAAAATGCCTATATATATATTTATATATATCCTATAGATTAAAGGATATGGACTTTTATGGAGTACACCTTGGATCATTATGGTGTACTAGATGATTGGGGGTTGATGTATCGTATTTGACGAATATTTCGGTTACATCATCCCAAGGATATTATTGGAGATTTTAGTTGTTTTCATAATTTTAGTATAATATGGTATGCATGGCATAATGGATCTCTAGGATCGACATTGTCAAGGAGTAGTGTAACGAGGTGGTTCTTTGTTTGGATTTCGCTTTGCGAGACACCCCACGCACGAAACGTAGTGCATTGTTGAGATTAGAGAGAAGTTCTGTCAATATTTATGTGTGGCATAATGGATCTCCAGGATCGACGTTGACAAGGAGTAGTGTAACGAGGTGGTTCCTTGTTTGGATTTCGCTCTGCGAGACACCCCACGCACGAAACGCAATGCAGCGTTGAAATTGGAGAGAAGTTTTATCAATAATAATTTTGTATGCATATTAATTCGAAATTAAATCATATGTTTAAACCCCAAATATAAATGGGTAACGTATTAAGAATTATAATAAAATAAATTATAAACCGGAACCTATTAAGCCTATTATGGCATAATTGTTTGTAAACAAAATCAAGTATGATTAGAGGAAGGGGTGGATTCTTGGGTTATGATAGGAAGGAAAATCTCGTGGGAATAGGCGCGGCCTATGATAAGTTAGGTTGTCCTTATAAGTGGGGTAATTTAACTAAAAAAATTTGAGGATGCGAATAGGTGTGCGCCTTTAGATGAGAGGTGAGGTGGGGTTCCACGAGAGTGCGATTCCACTTTAATTATGAAATAAGTGCACCGATATTTATTATGCATGGTTAACACACTTGCTAAATATTTTTCACACTCGGGCTCTGACCCGTTTATTTTTCTCTCCTGCCTGTATACATATATATACTATTACAGGTATCCTACCACATGGATGCCGGATGACCTTCTATCCAGAGTCTTGGGAGCCATGACAGGTGCGGACTGTTGCGGGATGTACCTTGTAGTCGCTTCCTACTTCTTTAAAAATCTAGGTAGGATTCATGTTGTATATCGGGTTCATACCCAAGGGATATTTATAGATGTGTATATTTATTCCATTTCAGTCATTGTATTGGCTATGACCCGACAGCTTATTCGGGCTTACTCTTTGTAGTATATTTAGTTGTAATTATTTATCATCATTTTATTTCAGCATTTCATTTATCTTAGTTCTTCCTTGCATCTTTCTTTCCTTTATTCGTAGTGTTATAGTGTGGGGTTGTGGTATGTTGCATGTTTTAATTTATTTTAACATCTCGCTTATATGATATCGGGTCGTTAGTCCTATATTATATAGTACCGGCAGATGAAAGTGAGACTGGAGCATATGAAACTCCTGATTTAATGTAGTATAGGGCTGGCCACCTGTTATTATTTTAAGCGGGGTGTTACAGATGGTATCAGAGCATCAGGTTCTAGAGTCTTTAGGATCTGTACGAGTTTTTTGCATTCTTACGTTAATGTTCTTGATATAAATCCCTACGATTAGGACTGTTGTGTTCACTGCGCATATCTTCTTCTGTTAAGTGTATTCACTTGATCGACATTCTGATAACAGTTGCTCTCATTTCAGACGTCACATAGAGTATGTCGTCTAGGAAAGGACAAGATTAGAGATACAATACCGATAACAAATTTTGGGTACGCTTTGATTAGAGGAAATTGTTTTCCTCGAGTCAGGCAGAACTAAGAAAGAGAACTCTAGCAGTGGTTCAGGGTGTTTTATCAGTGGTTGAGTAAAAAAGGGAAATTTACTCAAATTGGGAATCTTGGACTTAGTAAAGTAAGTCTGAGGAGAGGTATCTAGTCTAGTGAAGTCCTTGGGATGGTTAGTCGGAGGAACCCGTCAACTTTCATTAGGAAACCTGGTATTGGTGACTCTTACCGATGTGAGGTAGGTTAAGTTGTGCCGATATAGGGAGTATCGCCTTCTGGGATGAGGGAGAAAGAATTTGGAGACTCAATTTTGTTGCGTAGGACTGAGGGAGTTTTTGGTAGTCGCAATCCCATTTTTTCCTTCAAAATGGTTAGGAAGGAGTGTGCATGAATGGTGCCTCTTGAGAAAATACTGTCTCGAAAGGAGGCAATAGGGAGTTTTGTTGTTAAATTTCGGAAGTATGAATTGTTGAGGCTTGTAAGGTAGTGATTATAAGGTTAATTGTCTTATGGATAGGACAGGCCATGTAATGGTAGTGCTCCATTGAGGGAAGAACGTAGTTTATGGACAGGTTTTGATGTAATGTAGAGAAATTTTTATAGTTGAGAGGTTCAAGTTGGTAGATTTAATGTTGAGAGGACAATTTAGCTCATAGTGCTAGTTTTGAGAACTAGGTAGTGGTTAGAAGAGTTGTATTTGTTGAGGCCTTGTGTTTTAAACATAAGGTATTTGCTTGATGTGTTGGAAGACGCGGGATTTATTTATATTATATATTGTTACGTAGGCCTTCAGGCAGTATCTAAAATATGAAAATCTTTTTATAAAAAAAAAATCTAAACCCAGGTTCAACTAATCTCAATACCTGACCTAGCTACACAGTAGTGTATTGGGAGGGTTCCTTGTTTGGATTTCGCTTGCTAGACCTCCCCCGCACGAAGGTGGCTTGTGTCAAGAATTGAGGAGAGTTCAACCATTGGGAATTTTTCAAACTTTTATACACATATATACTATTGCTATAGATTATATTGTTAAGAGTTATATTATGATTTGAGTCTAATGGAGCCTGGTTATAATTTTACGAGTGGAAGTTCGGGTACGGGGTGTATGGGCGCCCCAGGGTAGTTAATTTGCTTTAAAATTATTTGGTGCGATGTGAGAACTAGAAAGGATCGGTATAGTGATCCTGAGAGTTGATGTAAGGACTAGATGATATTGAGGTCCTAGGCATGTCTTAAATTTCGCGGGCGAAATTTTTGTAAAGGGGAAGATTGTAACACCCCATGATTTTTTAGACTGAGAAATTAAATTTTGGGAAAATAAAATTTAATTAAATTGGAGAATTCTAAAATTTGGGAATTGAGGCCCAAAAATAGAGAATGTTTCAAAGTATTCTGGATGATGATTTTGAGGGTACCATAGATCCCGGAAGGGTCAATATAGTCAAAATGACTGTCGGTGGGTTTTATTTCGGCTCCGGAATGTTTTTATGTCAGTTTGACTCAAATTGGAGTAAACGAGTCATTTAAAGTGTGTATTAACATTTAAAATTAGGTTTATTGTTTTAAGGGATTTAAAGGCTTACGGATCAAGCCTTCTCAATTAGATAAAGAGAGAAAGAGAAAGGAAGAAGGAAAGAAGAAGAAAAGAAGAGAGAGGGGAAGCAAAGCTTGGGAACTCCGGCCAAAACGCGGCATCGAGGACGATCCAACCTCTACAAGTCTGAGGCAAGTGTTTAATCTTGCTAAATAAGTCATTTATGTATTTTATTTCATAATTTTTGGGTTAAAGAAATGGTTTTTAAGTATAAATATCAAAACCTAGATTTTGGGTACTAAAATGGGAATTTGATGTTTACACATGGGTTTAATGACATATAAATTGTTGGGATGAGATGTAGGATGAGTTTATAAGTTAATAATATCGTTGGGTTAAAGATTTGGGGATTTGGTGATGATATTTGGGTGTTGGAGGAATTAGGGTTTGCCGAAAATGGGAAAATCGGCCAAGATAACAGGTATGGCCGGTCGATCGCGCCCAGGGGACCGGTCGACCGCGCCTCAAAAGAAAAGCCTACTGAATTTCTTCGTAGGCAAAATTTGGACCCGCGATCGACCGGGGGTCTGGTACCAGTCGACCGGTCCCCTGTTTTTAGCCCAAAGTTTGGAGTTTTTATTTTTAGGGGCTTTCGTAATGGGCTGTTTTATGGTGTTTTTCTAGGATGATCTCTAACCCTTTTTGGTTGGGTTTATTGCTTTGGGGCCTTATCTTATGATGTAATAGATATGTTATTGGAGATATATAAGGGGTTTCTCACATATTATGATTTTGAGAACTCCTTGGAATAATTTGGGAAAAATATACCCATGTATGTATTGGAATTGTGTATCGAGATTTTGGGGAAAACCCATTGGGATTGAGAATCCTACTTATAGATCAAATGTAAGTATATATGTGATGGGAGGCTAAGAACTCTTAGAGAGAGAGTTGCGAGGGTATATTGTGAGAATTCTGGGCCGACATTTATATTGAATCCTTATAAGGATAGGATATGATTCAGACACGGTTTGGGGCCCAATGAAAGAGAGTGGTCGCATACCCTTAGTAATGATAAACTTTAAGAAATAAATCTGAGAGATCATAGACTAGGGGATTCACAAAAGTTATTGAACCGTAGTCGGAATCGATAGCGATGGGATTATATTACCAACTAGAGTAGAATGTGAAAATCTAGTTGGAATAGATGTTGTTTATCGGTGTGTGATTTACAACGAGTAATTTTCCTAAGTAATGGGATTATTTGATGAAAATAAGATTGAGCTTGAGGCTTATAGACTATTAGTTAGGTGTATACCAATAGTCGAAATTATTACTAGATTTTATAATGTGCTCTCGGATATAGATGGTGTGTGTAGTGATGGGTTTCCTACACAAAGTTTTGGATGATAACCCTAATGTAGGATATATGTATGTATGTATATATATATATATATATATATATATATATATATATATATATATATATATATATATATATATATATATATATGATTTTTGAAGACTATTCATCATAGGAAAAATGATTGAATATGTTTCAAGTGAGGAATTGTATTCACATGTCGAGGTAAATCAAATGAGTTTGTGGTGATGGCTTGTATATTGAGGACTATGTATACTTGTAGCCGAGTTAATATCTCGTATGCATATGAACGAGAATTAGTTGTATATATGGATATGTGAATATATATGTGTGTGTGTATATATATATATATATATATTTAGATATATATATATATATATATATATATATATATATGAATGTTTGGATATAATTATGTTGTGGACATACATGGTATGGATATTTAAACCGTATATGATGGTTTAACGTTTGATCATATGATGGGATCATATGGATGTATGTATATTGTGCATGTGAACGTATATATACTTAAGTGGTTAAGCATACCCCGCTCATGCTTTCATTGGGAAGTTGCGCGCGTAGAGGGTGAGCATCCTGGCATATAGAGCAGGGTGGTGATGGTTTGATCATATGTGGGTATGTTTCGTCTCATTGCCAGTTGGAGCTATGATCGCTTCTCGGGACGTCGTGTGTGTGAGTTACCACGAGATGGATGTCATTGAGCCCCACCATGGTGGTCCCCAGTTACTACGTGAGCCGGGCACTGGGAAGATGATAGCATGGTGCATTTTTATCGACGATATATATAGCCGGGTGGATTATGTGCATGTCCATTGTACATCAGATATGATATGTACACTTGGTCATGGGTATGGATGATGGTATATATATGGTTAGAATAAAATGCCTATATATATATTTATATATATCCTATAGATGAAAGGATATGGACTTTTATGGAGTGCACCTTGGATGATTATAGTGTACTAGATGATTGGGGGTTGATGTATCGTATTTGACGAATATTTCGGTTACATCATCCCAAGGATATTATTGGAGATTTTAGTTGTTTTCATAATTTTAGTATAATATGGTATGCATGGCATAATGGATCTCTAGGATCGACATTGTCAAGGAGTAGTGTAACGAGGTGGTTCCTTGTTTGGATTTCGCTTTGCGAGACACCCCACGCACGAAACGTAGTGCATTGTTGAGATTAGAGAGAAGTTCTGTCAATATTTATGTGTGGCATAATGGATCTCCAGGATCGACGTTGACAAGGAGTAGTGTAACGAGGTGGTTCCTTGTTTGGATTTCGCTCTGCGAGACACCCCACGCACGAAACGCAGCGCAGCATTGAAATTGGAGAGACGTTTTGTCAATAATAATTTTGTATGCATGTTAATTCGAAATTAAATCATATGTTTCAACCCCAAATATAAATGGGTAACGTATTAATAATTATAATAAAATAAATTATAAACCGGAATCCATTAAGCCTATTATGGCATAATTGTTTGTAAACAAAATCAAGTATGATTAGAAAAAGGGGTGGATTCTTGGGTTAAGATAGGAAGACAAATCTCATCGGAATAGGCGGGGACTATGATAAGTTAGGTTGTCCTTATAAGTGGGGTAATTTAACTAAAAAAATTTGAGGATGCGAATATGTGCGCGCCTTTAGATGAGAGGTGAGGTGGGGTTCCACGAGAGTGCGATTCCACTTTAATTATGAAATAAGTTCACCGATATTTATTATGCACGATTAACACACTTGCTAAATATTTTTCACACTCGAGCTCTGACCCGTTTATTTTTCTCTCCTTCCTGTATACATATATATACTATTACAGGTGTCCTACCTCATGGATGCCGGATGACCTTCTCTCCAGAGTCTTGGGAGTCGTGACAGGTGCGAACTGTTGCGGGATGTACTTTGTAGTCGCTTCCTACTTCTTTAAAAATCTAGGTAGGATTCATGTTGAATATCGGGTTCATACCCAAGGGATATTTATAGATGTGTATATTTATTCCATTTCAGTCATTGTATTGGCTGTGACCCGACAGCTTATTCGAGTTTACTCTTTGTAGTATATTTAGTTTTAATTTTTTATCATCATTTTATTTCAGCATTTCATTTATCTTAGTTCTTCCTTGCATCTTTCTTTCCTTTATTCGTAGTGTTACAGTGTGGGGTTGTGGTATGTTGCATGTTTTAATTTATTTTAACATCTCGCTTATATGATATCGGGTCGTTAGTCCTATATTATATAGTACCGGTAGTTGATGTTGAGACTGGACCATCTGAGACTCCTGATTTAATGTAGTATAGGGTTGGCCACCCGTTATTTTTTTTAAGTGGGGTGTTACAGTAGGCTCAACCCTCTTTCAGGTAATGCCTCGTAAACCAAAATATATTACCTGCAATAATGAGTACGATAGTCTTAGCATGCAATTTACGATCCGTCATTACACAATATACTAATAACATGCTCTACTATTATAACACCCCAAGAGGAGCAAAAATCGCTATGTAATATATATACAAGTTCTATTACTGTCCCCACCTGCTCCTCCCTGCAGTTGACACAAAAGTCTCGCTACCCAAATGTAGTCATATACATAATAAGACTACTATTTCCAGGACGCCCACTAATTCGATCCACACTCGAATTGTAGTGTTACCAGTCAATTATTATGACTTCTCTATGTTACCTGAAGTGTCATCACTTACTTACAAACTTGAAGCATTATCACTTACTTGTAAGGGTAAGGCAATTATTATATTCCCATTTTCCGTCTACCTTGCTCTGTTAATGGGTCCCTGAGCCTAACTCTCATGCCGAAACTGACCCATTGCTCGGCTATAACGGTTGTCTATCCAAGATCTCATCTTGTGGTTGCCCGATGTCTTGCTTTGGGAAAACCTTCTTTATGCGGTCTGTAATTTCATAACTTTAACAACTTTCCAGAGAAAATATCTCGCTTCTGGCCCTGGCCCTACTAGCCTCCCTCACCATCTCCTCAACCCTGACGGTTTTGAGGAATGGAGATGTTGTTATTACCGTTGAGAACCTTGCTAGTCCTATCTGAACCCAATGATTCCTCAAGTTGATAACTTTTGGGCCTAAATCTCTTATCCCGATCCTCCTTTTGAGAATCCCTATTCTACTGCTACTATGCCCCGTTGGTATCGTTTGCATTTATCTTCTCATTTTAACCGTTCTCGCTTTCTCGTTGTGAGTGAGTTTAATACCGATGATTCTACGCACCACCCATAGAACATCTTCATGTGTCCATCCTCTTCTCGGGTTCCATGACTATGTTTGGATGTCTTATTTTCTCGAACTGGATAGACTAAGCCCATGATTCTAACGTGGGAGTCCTCGTAGTGCTCACAACTGTTTCCCTCACAAGCGAAAATCGGAGAACTCTGTTACTCAATGATAAGTATATATTCAATATGAAGATACTGTAATTTACAATATTACATACCTCCAAACGTTGGTAGTGCCTACGGCACTGTAACAACCTGTCCTTTTGGAGACACTTAAATCCCACATTTGGGTATAAATTGGGAATTTGGAGAATTTCTCGAAATAGTGATTTTTGGGATTTTCGAGGATTTAATGATTTTTCAATGTATGTTGTGATCATGTTTGGGACTAAATAGGTTGAAGTAATTTAATTATATGTCACCGTGGAGAAAAGTGACAAAAAGGTCAGATTTTAATTGGAAAATCCGCATTTAGTTATATAAAGTTAGAATAGTTATTTGCGGTCAAGTACCTCGGATGGAAATTTCGACTGCGCTATGAGTCTCGGAATGTCTGAGATAGTCGGAAAAGAGTGTCCAATAGTCGAAATTGAGTTTCGGGGAATTTTAGAGTTAAAAAGAAACTCGAAATTGGGTAAACGAGTCATTTTTGGGTTTTAAGGGGTTAAAACCCTTTTCTCCTTATACAAGGAGGGAGAGAGGGAGAAAAAGAGAAGAGAAGAGAGAGAAGAGAGAGAGGAGGAAGAAAAGGGGAGATCTCGGGCTCGACTCGAGGTCGTCGGATTATATCCACGAGGCAAGTGTTTACTTGCTTTATTTATTTTTGAGCATAAATCTCATATCGTAGTTTGGTATAAACAAACCCTAACTATTTTGGGGCGGGTTTTCGCGGATAAAACGAGTTTTCAGGAGTTAAAACAAATAAACCCGAATAATAATTCATTTTGAGGAACTTAGGTTTTAACCTAAATTAATTATTGATTTCGGGTTCTAGGACGTTTAGAACCCGTATTATGTGTGTAGTTGTAGTTGGTTGAGGTGGTAGGACGTTGGGTAAGGCGACAAAAGCTTGGGAGAAACTTTAATGGCCAAAACCTTCTCGAAGAAGATGATGAATAGTAACCCCGTAAGCTTGTGGGGTTATTTTGACTAGGAAGAGAATTTATTTAGCTTTCGGTCAAAACACGAAAGTTGTAGATCTTTTCGATACGATCGCGTGGGAATTGACCGCACATTTTTCCAATTTTTTTGTGAATTGTTATGATTTTTATAAGATGACAGATCCGGGATGAAATTTTCAACTCGGGAATCAAATCGGAAATTGGAAAAACAAAGGCTAGAATTAATTGTGTAGATGTTTGGGATGATTTTTGGTATAATTTAGAAACCCCGATAATGAAATTAGGTTGATTGATGAAGAATTTGGAGAATAAATTTTTGAGGACCTGGTGTGACCGGTCGACCGCGCCCCTAGGACCGGTCGACCACGTCAAAGAAAAGGAGCCTACTGGTTGGTTTCGTAGGCTTATTTGCAACCCGCGGTCAATCGGGGGTCCAGGACCGGTCGATCGGTACTCTGTTTTCAGCCCAAGATTTTGGAGATTGTTATTCCTTATCCTCTTTAAGTTTAAAGCGGGCTTTCTAAATTCGAGTATTAAAAAGGATTATGATCTAAAGAGATAACATAATTATGTTGATTATGGATGAGTGAATCCGATGAGATTATTTGAATGAATTAGAGATATCCAATAAATCCTTAGATGGGATTTAAGTAGGTATTACTTATCAAAGTGAGGAAATACTTTGGGGTTTAGTATCATGCGTATATAAATGCTTGATTATGATTCTTCGAGAAAATCTTTGGGATTATTGGTCATCGTTAGATGGTTTGGCATATATGGCCATTTACATATTCAAGGAGGAATATATATATAAATATATATATACACTATGTGATTAAAGTATATATATGATATGAGAATAAATGATTTTGAAAATAAAATATGAATGTTTTCAAAATGGAAAAGAAATAGTTTTTCATAATTAATAAATTATGGTTACACACGTCCCAAAATCGGTATCATAAGGGAAGTTGCGCGCGTATGGTGATTCCCCCAAGCTAATGAATGGAGGGTGGATATAGTCCTATAGGCCATATGAGTGATTATTGTTTACTGCGATGGTTAGGAGATTCTGTGTGTGGTCTTGACTATCCCGCAGGCATATGGCCGCTTCCCGACGTTGGTAGGTTCCCAGGTTGTCTTGTTTGATAGGCCCTGGAAGATTATAGCCATTTGGAGGCGCGTCCAGTGGGGAAATCCGGAGGGGCGGTCTTAGATTTATTAAAGCAATTTATGATAATAAATTGGCTTTAATTTACATTTCCTGGATATGAGAAGGGAAATGGGATAAAGGTTTTAGCTTCGGTAACACTCCCGGATGGAAGAAGGGACGTGGAAGCATATGTTATGATTAAAGCATTTTTATGATAATGAAAATGGATTTGAATACATTTCCTGATTATAAAAGGGAAATGGGATGATATAAAACGAAAAATCATTTTTATGATAATAAAACTGGCTTTTAAAAGTATATGATTTGTTAAAGCAATTCATGATAATGAATTGGCATTTATATGTACATTTCCTGGATATAAGAAAGGAAATGGGAAGTTTTGAGAAAAATGAAAGTATTGATAAATACTTGATATATGAACCCTCAGTCCGGGAGATAGATCCGGATGTTTATGGTAATATGTATATAGATGGATAAATCGAGGATCGAGGGTCTAATGGATCCCGATGATCGACCTTGCCACGTAGTAGTGTATCGGGGGGGGGGGGTCCTTGTTTGGATTTCCTTTGCGAGACACCCCACGCACGAGTATGGCATTGTGTTGAGACTAGGGAGAAGTTTAATCCTTAGTGCTCTAATTTTATTAATTCTTATGGTATATATATTTATATATATCTTTTTGTACTGAGGGACTGGCGGATATCGACGATCGACCGTGCCGCGTAGTAGTGTATCGGGGAGGTTCCTTGTTTGGATTTCGTTTTGCAAGACACCTCACGCACGAACATGGCATAGCGTTGAGACTGTGGTGAAGTTTATCCCTTAGTACATTACTTGGACTATCTAGGGTTGATAGTAGGTTGGGTGATAGACTAGTTTAGCAGGGTAACTTGACTAGGATGTTTAGAGGGATGCACTAGGAGCGCACTGTTAGTGGAGAGGTGAGGGGTATCTCATGGGAGTGCGATACCAAACTTAAATATGAGATAAAACACTTTTCTAAGAATAAGGCATTTATACACTTGCTAAATATTTTCAAAACTCGGGCTCTGACCCGTTTATCTACTTTTCCTCTCTTGCTATATATATATATATATATATATATATATATATATATATATTATATAGGTGTCCAGACACATGGTCGCTTGGATGATACTTCTTTCGAGTCAGACGTCAACTGCAGTAGCTGTGGATGCGTGCAGGATTCTCAGTAGACGCTTCTATCCTTGTAATCTAGATATGAGGTACTGTATTACACATTCGAGCCAATGGTTCAATTGCATTTATTTATTCTTTGAGTACAGCATTCGATATGGTTGTATATTTTGACCGAGTGTTCGGTTATTTTATTTAATTTTAGTTTCATTTACGCAAAACTGTGTGAATGTTTTATATTGTAGTAGTTAAAAAGAGTAGTTAAGTAAAATTTTGACACCGGCCTAATAGGTTATTAGTAATTAAAAGGATTTTCGACAGTAATGCTAAGAATGATCCATTTAAGACTCCTATTATAATTTGATATAGGAGTGATCGCCCGGTATTTTATTAAGCGGGGGGGTGTCATAGTTGGTATCAGAGCATCAGGTTTTAGTGTCCATAGGAATCTGTGCGGACGTACTACGCTTTCAGCGTTGCTCTTGATTTGATATAGAGACTCAGGATTAGGATTGTTGATTTCTCTTGTAAGATTTCATTCTCCTGCCATAGTATAAGATTATGTAAATCATCTGTGTGCTCGTTCGAGAATCGTGTGCGGGGCTTGGATGGCGGTAGGAGGTGGGGCTTTGTTGGAGCTTTAAGGTTAAAGCTCATAGTGGAGTTTCCTTTTAATGAAGAAGTTAAGAGGACTAGTAAGATGATTGTAAGGAGCAGGGTAAAGTGGTTATTATGAGTTTTACCTCAATGAAGGAGGTATATTTGGTGTGGCTAGATAAAGTCGCAGTATTAGTTAGCCCTAGACTCGTGTGTGTAATTTTGAGTTTTGTGGCGGTATCGATAACATTATATAAGGTGTGCCTATGTGTTTTCCGCATTAGCGGAGTTTTATTTTCTTCATTCGCCATAGAGGCGGGTGTTGATATATATATATGGTTTGTAATAATCGTCTTATATGTCTATACGAGTATGGTAATATGGTGAGTATATGATGTTATTGGTATGATTGGAGCGATAGCAGGCTAATGATGGCAACACTATCGTGTCCGCAGTTCCAGGGTGGAATGGGGTGTTGTTGCGGTGTCTCACCTGGATACAGGTTGAGTTCGCCTTTACTGTTATGGGTGAATGGAACTTCGATGAGCAGAGGTTTCATTATCGTGATTTGAGTATATGGCGACCTTATATATATGATTTAAGGCCGCAGGATTATTGTGAGTTGTAGGATTAAGCTCATTACTATTTGCGCAAGGACTTAAAAATTAGTGCGAGCGCTGGGTGGTGTGACTCTTAGTTAGAGATAGGAGTTCAGGCCACCTTTTTATTGGAATAGGGGATAGGGTTATCCCGGTTGCATGTTTGAAATAACGAACCTCCATGACCGACGAAGTTAAGAGTTAATGTGTGGAGGGGTTCCTTGTTTGGATTTCGCTTTGCGAGATGCTCCACACATGACTCTTAACGGCTTCGGGAGCGGAGAGACATTATAGGATGCAAGGATGTCAGTTTTATGAAAAGGTCTTATAGTGTGGATGAACCACTATAGGCTATGATCCACATGATGTTGATATACTATAGAAATATTATCCTATGGAAAAGCACTAAAGTGGTCCTCTCGTCACAAGTGGGTGGGTGGAGTAGGACTTAGAGAAAATGATTTGAAGATTCTGGCCAGCACTTAATGAAAAGGCAAACTTTGATGGAATATGTGTTGGGTATGATGTACGTAGTGCTCTTACAAAGATTGGGAACTTCGATTAGTTAGGTTTCCTTTCGTATGGGCGGAAGGATAAGATAGTAGAAATGCGTTCGTAGTTTAGCGTAGGTAGGATTTAGGACGTCCCGCTGGTGTGCCTTGGGTCGCTATATCTCGATGACCGACAACGCGAGGGAATAGTGTAACGGGAGGGTTCCTTGTTTGGATTTCGCTTTGGCGAGACGTCCCACGCATGAAACCAAGCAAATGTCGGGAGTTGAGAGAGGACTTGGGCACTAGGGATATATTAAAGATTACACTAGTTTCGTATAGGTAGGGTAACGCTTAGACCATAGTATTATTTAGGACGTAAGTTCGATAGAGTTAGTGGCGCTGAGGTTAGGAGAATTGAATTTCACGGGTTGGGAGGACCCATATGTGAGTATTACACCGAGTAAAGGAGACCCTTATTGGGAGAGAGTGTTACGTGCCTGACGGTCACTATGGTTGTGTAGATGTGCATAGGTTAGAAAAGTGTATGGGCATCTTAGTAAGTTGGTTTATATACCGCCTGTAATAGAAGGGGATTGGTATGTAAATTTGAAGTTTATGCCGTTAGGCACTATAAATGATATGTGCAATGTGACGCTATTGGAGTCACTTTATGATCGTGGTAGTCGTATGGTATATGGTTTGGAACCATTGGGTTAGTATCGTTCCCTTTAAGGTATTAGGATTTGGAGATATCCTAGGATTTGTGGTATAGGTCGTATCTGAATTTCGACGACGAAATTCCGTTGTAAGTGGGGGAGTATGTAACAACCCGTCCTTTTGGAGACACTTAAATCCCACATTTAGGTATAAATTAGGAATTTGGAGAATTTCTCGAAATAGTGATTTTTGGGATTTTCGAGGATTTAATGATTTTTCAATGTATGTTGTGATCATGTTTGGGACTAAATAGGTCGAAGTAATTTAATTATATGTCGCCGTGGAGAAAAGTGACAAAAAGGTCAGATTTTAATTAGAAAATCCGCATTTAGTTATATTGGGTTAGAATAGTAATTTGCGGTCAAGTACCTCGGATGGAAATTTTGACTGCGCCATGAGTCTCGGAATGTCCGAGATAGTCAGAAAAGAGTGTCCGATAGTCGAAATTGAGTTTCAGGGAATTTTAGAGTTAAAAAGAAACTCGAAATTGGGTAAACCAGTCGTTTTTGGGTTTTAAGGGGTTAAAACCCTTTTCTCCTTATAAAAGGAGGGAGAGAGGGAGAAAAAGAGAAGAGAAGAGAGAGAAGAGAGAGAGGAGGAAGAAAAGGGGAGATCTCGGGCCAAACTCCGCCGGATTCGACACGAGGTCGTCAGATTATATCCACGAGGCAAGTGTTTACTTGCTTTATTTATTTTTGAGCATAAATCTCATATCTTAGTTTGGTATAAACAAACCCTAACTAATTTGGGGCGGGTTTTCCAGGATAAAACGAATTTTCGGGGGTTAAAACAAATAAACCCCAATAATAATTCATATTGAGGAACTTAGGTTTTAACCTAAATTAATTGGTGATTTCGGGTTCTAGGACGTTTAGAACCCGTATTATGTGTGTAGTTGTAGTTGGTTGAGGTGGTAGGACGTTGGGTAAGGCGACAAAAGCTTGGGAGAAGCTTTAATGGCCGAAACCTTCTCGAAGAAAATGATGAATAGTAACCCCGTAAGCTTGTGAGGTTATTTCGACCAGGAAGAGAATTTATTTAGCTTTCGGTCAAAACACAAAAGTTGTAGATCTTTTCTATACGGTCACGTCGGCACTAACCGCGCATTTTTTCGATTTTTCTGTGAATTGTTATGATTTTTATAAGATGACAAATCCGGGGTGAAATTTTCAACTCGGGAATCAAATCGAAAATCGAAAAAATAAAGGCTAGAATTAATTGTGTAGATGTTTGGGATGATTTTTGGTGTAATTTAGAAACCCAGATAATGAAATTAGGTTGTTGGATGAAGAATTTGGAGAATAAAGCTTTTAGGACCTGGTGTGACCGGTCGACCGCGCCCCTAGGGCCGGTCGATCGTGTCAAAGAAAAGGAGCCTACTGGTTGGTTTCGTAGGCTTATTTGCAACCCGCGGTCGATCGGGGGTCCAAGACCGATCGATCGGTACTCTGTTTTCAGCCCAAGATTTTGGAGATTGTTATTCCTTATCCTCTTTAAGTTTAAAGCAGGCTTTCTAAATTCGAGTATTAAAAAGGATTATGATCTAAAGAGAAAACATAATTATGTTGATTATGGATGAGTGAATCCGACGAGATTATTAGAATGAATTGGAGATATCCAATAAATCCTTAGATGGGATTTAAGTTGGTATTACTTTTCAAAGTGAGTAAATACTTTGGGGTTTAGTATCATGCGTATATAAATGCTTGATTACGATTCTTCGAGAGAATCTTTGGGATTATTGGTCATCGTTAGATGGTTTGGCATATATGGCCATTTACATATTCAAGGAGGAATATATATATATATATATATATATATATATATATACTATGTGATTAAAGTATATATATGATATGAGAATAAATGATTTTGAAAATAAAATATGAATGTTTTCAAAATGGAAAAGAAATAGTTTTTCATAATTAATAAATTATGGTTATACACCTCCCTAAATCGCTATCATAAGGGAAGTTGCGCGCGTATGGTGATGCCCCCTGGCTAATGAATGCAGGGTGGATATAGTCCTATAGGCCATATGAGTGATTATTGTTTACTGTGCTGGTTAGGAGATTCTGGGTGTGGTCTTGACTTTCCCGCAGGCATATGGCCACTTCCCGACGTTGGTAGGTTCCCAGGTTGTCTTGTTTGATAGGCCTTGGAAGATGATAGTCATTTAGGGGCGCGTCCAGTGGGGAAATCCGAAGGGGCGGTTTTAGATTTATTAAAGAAATCTATGATAATAAATTGGCTTTAATTTACATTTCCTGGATATGAGAAGGGAAATGGGATAAAGGTTTTGGCTTCGGTAACACTCCCGGATGGAAGAAGGGACGTGGAAGCATATGTTATGATTAAATCATTTTTATGATAATGAAAATGGCTTTGAATACATTTCCTGAGTATAAAAAGGGAAATGGGATGATATAAAATAAAAAAGCATTTTTGTGGTAATAAAACTGGCTTTTAAAAGTATATGATTTGTTAAAGCAATTCATGATAATGAATTGGCTTTTATATGTACATTTCCTGGATATAAGAAAGGAAATGGAAAGTTTGGAGAAAAATGAAAGTATTGATAAATACTTGATATATGAACCTTCAGTCCGAGAGATAGATCCGGATGTTTTTATGGTAATATGTATATAGATATATAAATCTAGTATCGAGGGTCTAATGGATCCCGACGATCGACCTTGCCACGTAGTAGTGTATCGGGGGGCTTCCTTGTTTGGACTTCACTTTGCGAGACAGCCCACACACGAATATGGCAATGTGTTGAGACTAGGGAGAAGTTTAATCCTTAGTGCTCTAATATTATTAATTCTTATGGTATATATATTTATATATATCTTTTTGTACTGAGGGACTGGCGGATCTCGACGATCGACCGTGCCGCGTAGTAGTGTATCGGGGGGGTTCCTTGTTTGGATTTCGCTTTGCGAGACACCCCACGCACGAACATGGCATAGAATTGAGACTGGGGTGAAGTTTATCCCTTAGTACATTACTTGTACTATCTAGGGTTGATAGTGGGTTGGGTGATAGACTAGTTTAGCAGGGTAGCTTGACTAGGATGTTTAGAGGGATGCGCTAGGAGTGCACTTTTAGTGGAGAGGTGAGGGGTATCTCATGGGAGTGAGATACCAAACTTAAGTATGAGATAAAACCTTTTTCTAAGAATAAGGCATTTATGCACTTGCTAAATATTTTCAAAACTCGGGCTCTGACCCGTTTATCTACTTTTCCTCTCTTGCTATATATATATATATATATATAGGTGTCCAGACACAGGGACGCCTGGATGATACTTTTTTCGAGTCAGACGTCAGCTGCAGCAGCTGTGGATGCGTGCAGGATTCTCAGTAGACGCTTCTATCCTTGTAATCTAGATAGGAGGTACTGTATTACACATTCGGGCCAATGGTCCAATTGCATTTATTTATTCTTTGAGTACAGCATTCGATATGGTTGTATATTTTGACCGAGTGTTCGGTTATTTTATTTAATTTCAGTGTCATTTACACAAAATTGTGTGGATGTTTTATATTGTAGTAGTTAAAAAGAGTAGTTAAGTAAAGTTTTTACACCAGCCTAATAGCTTATTAGTAATTAAATGGATTTTCGACAGTGATGCAAAGAATGATCCATATGAGACTCCTGTTATAATTTGATATAGGTGTGATCGCCCGGTATTTTATTAGGCGGGGGGTATCACAGGCACTAGTGGCAAGAATGCATAACAGATGTTGTAAGCATGATAGCATTGTAGTGGCCCCTGCTGCGATGGGGCTGGCACTACGGAGGTAATTGTATCTGCTCTCCCATGATAGTAACTATGTGGCTCCTGGCGAGCACCCTTACCTTTTCAGGGAAATCTTAACACTTGTGGCCTCGACTTCTACAATTAAAACACTTTCCATCAAAGTTTCTCCCTTATTGACTCTATTGCACACGATGTTGAGCTTGCTGACCTTGTTGATTTGATCGGGGATGTCCTCCGGCCCGTTGCGGGCAAGATAAATGTTTATGGCCATTTTCTCCACCTTAAACACCTTTTTCTTTTGAAGTTTCCTTGTTCTTGGCTTTGCTAGCCCTGGCAGTTTTGGCTCTACCCATCATTTCAATCATCCCCTCTGTCATAACGACTCTAAGGGACTTATCGTTGTTGCAAAGGTACTTTCGCATTATTGTTACCCCTTGTCCTGCCAGATTGCTTAATTTCTCTTTGTCTCCTACTATTTATAAGCTGAAAATGGTGCTTTTGGAACCTCATTATTGCATTAGTAACTTCTTGTGCAACTATACTTGCCACCTCCGCGACTGTAACCATTTCTTAGGGTAATTGGTGTGCTTGTTGATTTTGTCCCCCATTCATTCCCTCAGCAATATTAGTTTTTCGTTCTTCACTAAGCGACATCTGAAACTTTAAATGAATTATATAAGTCCACCTTCACTATAAAATATAATTGCAGAAGTACAAACTCTTCAATACGTAAAGACGAATACAATAGTCCTAATAATAGGGCTCTATATCAAAGAATGCTAAGGTGAAACGTAATAATCCATACAAATCCTAAAATACTCTAGAACCTGATGCTCTGACATCACCTGTGACACCCCGCCCAATTAAATACTGGGTGGCCAGTCTTTTATAAAATTTAAAACAGAATATCCGGTTGGTTCATTCTTAGCATCACTGTCGAAACATAATTTTCTTGTTAACCACCTAATAATTAATTAAGCCAGTGACAAAACGTTTAATCCTCATACATCTCATACTAAATAAGGACAATGGGTTCGGAATCTCCAACGAACCATAAATTTCAAATCACACATATTGGAGGCAAACATAGTTCCAAGCCTATGGGCTACGAACATACCTACTCACCCATATGACCTCATCACTATCATTCTCACAGATAGCCGGTACCTAGGTTCCATGCTTTGAGGCACAAGTCAAATATCCCCCCGAAGGCTCCTCAAGATAGGACTGTCCCCTTTAAAAAAAAACTCTCGTGATAGCAAGTATGGTAGGTATGTTATACACATTGGAAAATCAATCGTATAGGTATTCACGTAAACTATTCCAATTAGTAGGTGTACACAACCTAAGTATATATTCATAAGTGGTATATTGCTCACTATACTCCTGATATCATTTAATTACGACTATCTTCTCTATCGTGTCGCATGTAAGGCATTTCCTAAACCCAACTATCTTTTATAGTGGTTAACCAACTCTTATACTACTAATTAATAATAAAGATTCACATTTAGTAATTCATCTCTCTCAGTTTAACAATGTTGCGAAGTTTAAACCTCAAACTGCAAATTTCCAAAGTTCAAAAATCTCGTTCGAAATGTCGTTCCAACGAACTAATCCCTGAATTATCATTAGATATCTCGTTATAAGTTTCATTGGCAATCTCAATCGAATGATGTCGTTAGAATGAGATTAACCTGCTTCATGCCCTACCTATTGAAACTTCATTTTTCACCATTATTGACCCTACAAATCTCTACGGATTCATCCCAACCACCAATCAATCTATTATAATAAATGATATAACACATATATATGATTTCTAAAAACCTAGGGTCATTAAATCATGCATAACTCTTAGTAAATTTTGAAATCCCCAAATTGATTTATTAAACCCTAGTTTTTCAGATTTGCATTAAAAATTACCATAATCCAGATTCGTGCATCATAATAAGTCCTCAGTTCATGATTTCTAATCTACATACATGAAGGGTTTAACTTACTTAATTCTCAAATTCAAATTAGTTGTTCCAAATCTCCAATTTCATTCAAGAATTATGAACAATACATAACATCCTACCTTACTGACGCGACTAAGAATGTGTCTCAGAAGTGCTTTCTCTTTAGGCTCAAGTGCAAGCCAGTCGCGTTAGTAATAAACCCGGTAAGTCGGGATCGTATCCTCAGGGAAATAGGACAATGAAATTGTGATGACGTTGGATAGACAAGGAAATCCTAACTCTGACTCTAAAGGAAAAAGAAAATGATTTGGTTTGTGGAATGACTATACTAGATGCAATTATGAAATTATGAAACGATGCAATTATTCTAAATTACTTAAAATACTGATGAACACTGATTTAAAACTTTAAACAATGTGATGAGAAAAACAGGACGGGAATACAATTTCCCAACCCTAGTGTATTGATGATAAAATACTAATCGTAAATTAAAATGATTAATTAGACCCAGAATTTAGTACTCACAATCGTTACATATATGAGGTTCAAGCCCACATCATACTTAATCAGAGGACGAGTAAATCGGTATTTCGATAGTTACACTCGAATTGCATTCTAAAGCATCCCGGTTACCCGGAAGAAAACGAGATCCAAAGATCTACAATTATCGTCTTTCTACGCAATACGGTCGTAATAAATCACTAAATTCAGAGGATTAATGTTATACACATGCAACTATCACATCAGGCTGGGTTCATGTATCCCGACCTTAGAAAATCTAGCCTAGCATGCTGAATCTAATGAAAACAATTTTTGAATTGCAGAAAACCATGATTAACCTAAGGAAAATTTGTGGAATGATGTAGAAAGGAATGAAACAGAGGAAATAACTCACTAATCTTACCAAAGAATTAAAAGCAGCAATTAAGAACACTTGTAATCATAGAAATCTGAATAATCTTCAATCTTGAAATTAAAAAAATAAACTATCTCTAAACTAGTGTTTTCTGAAAAGAATGGAAAATTATATTAATTCTCCCTCCCTAAGAAGCATAATAAAACGGGTTTATATACCCTACAAAACTCCAAGAGTTTTAGCAGCACTAGGACTCTCCATTAGAGGAAGATAAGAAAATAAAATCTCGATAGCCGGATCGTTCATGTCCTCCTCCGGACTGGTTTGGCTTGGATCCGGACCGGTCCTGTCCTCCTCCGAACCGGTTTGGCTTGGATCCGGACCGGTTCTTTTATTTCTTGGGCGGATCGGTCCGGGGCGGACCGGTTCTTTTATTTTTCTTCAGTTTCGATCCGTCTTTGGTCTGAAGTTCTCTGGAATGTGGCACTGCAGACCGGTTCTTTTAATTTCTGGTCGGACCGGTCCTGTCTTTCTTTAACTTTTTCTTCTATCTTTAACTACTCATAACTTTCACACCGGGACTCCGATTGAGGTGCCATTTTTTCCAATGTTCTTGTAATTGAAAGCTCTTCAACTTTCCAGTTGGCCCCACCTCCGGAATAAGGCTACAAAATTATGAAAATGCCCTTTACTCCCCGTTTCTTGGTTTTCTTTCACTGTTTTGAGTTCTCTTTGGCACTAACTTGCATGAAATACTTGTAAAACACATAAGAGAAATACAAAAATACGAAATACTTGACAAAAAGGGTTAGTAGCATTAATATAAGCCAAATACAAGCTATTTACACCGCATAGGATCATAAAAATATCGAAATTAAGGGGATAAATGTGAAGAATTTATGCCTAATCAAATCCCCCTAACTTAGAACTTTGCACGTCCCGAGCAATGTAAAAGAATCCTAGTAATGCTTAACTCTTGAAAATCATTTTATTGGGATAGAATACCTTTTTCTCGGGCAAGCGATTCCATTTAGCATATGCAACATGCCTTTAAAACCCTAGGTCACCCTAATAGGACGAGTTGTGTCTCGTGAGGGTTTGCAGAGAATGTACCCACAAAATTCGACTCAAAGAAGATTCAAAATACGCAAAAATTGTCTAATTCAAACTTTCCCAGAAAACAGTCATCATCAAGTCATATTTACAAGTCTCAAACCATAGTGTGTGTGTGTGAAGCCAGAAATTTAACTGCAGATTTCCACCGATTGACCATTACGTTACTTATCTGAAAATTCGTTTTGATTTCAAATTCTCACGGAATGCTCACTCAAACGAATCACTCAGAATGTGGCTATTCGCTCGGTATGCGTGATATAAAGAGTAAATATAATGGACGCAAAGTCACGCATACAAGTAGAAAGACGAAAATTTTATAGTGATAGGATCTCATCAACGGTTTACGATTTTAAAAATGGGAACATTGCCTCTTTTTCGCACAATCAATCTCTTATATTATCTTTTGGTGTATTAGCTCTCCACGCGGTAACCAATTTTCCAATTCGGACTCGGTTAGGACTTTTTCGAGTTTTAAGGTATATGGGGTAAAATGAAAATGGTAGGGAGGATTGGAATTGGAAAAGTCATTTAAGATGTCCATTTGTGCTTCTTCCGGGCTATTGCTCATTTTTTTCTTTCTTCTTTTTCTCTATTTTTTTTCCTGTTTTTCACTTCTTTTCTTTTCTTGCTATTTTTGTTGAGCATATCTATTTTTTTCTTGCCCCTTTATATGAACTTTTCGGACTTAACTTCTGAATTTTTCTATTTTTCGCAATCCCGGGCTATTTGGGTTTTTCGGGTTGTCAAACGAAAGGGAAAATCTGTTTGGCCCCATTTGGGTTATCAAAGGGATAATTTATAACATCTTTTTATGGCTAATATTTTTGGGTGACAAACGAGGGCATACTTCATTATCTAAAATACTAATTGCATTACCATATGCGTCTTGAGATTAATTTAATTTAGAGATTTGTAGCGCGCTTTGTACGGAAATATCACACACATTTATCAAAATCGATCAAAATAAAAGGATTGAGATCCTCGACGACTTTTTAGACGCTGAAAAGAACTTTGAGTTAACAATTAACTCGAATTGGTTTATAATTTTCACAAAGATGAAAGCCTCGAATCTCACCGGGTTTGTTAATCTCCACACTTATTCGTTAAGTTGTCAATTTTCGCACAATTTCCATCTTTGGTCAATTTCGGCTTTGTGTATTTGAATTTTACAACTTGAGACTTTACACCGACTTTTAATGATATTTTTGTAAAATTTTAATTCCAATTTTTATTTATTTTGAACAAAAATATTTTTGGATTTTTCAAAATTTTATGATTTTTTTGAGATTTTTGGGCATTTTTGAAAATTTGTGAAGTTTTAGAAATACGCACTTGTGACCCCCCCTAACTTAGACTGTTGCATTGTCCTCAAGCAAAAAGGGCTAAAATCTAAACAAGGCAAAATAAGAAGTGCGATAAATAAAACAAACATACGGAGAAAATGAATAAAGACATTAAATGACCCGAACACGTGACTCAATAATACAATAAAAATCACCCCATATGCGTCGGGGGTGCGACGACCTATCATCTTTCTATATAAACTCACCCGACCCCTTGCACGTGGAATGGTTCTCTTCTTGTCTCGCTCGTCTTCCTCACATCGTAAACCTAAAGTCGAAACAATTGGGAGTCGACCCAATAGAAAAAATGAACACCTCGAGGCATATGATGAATGAGGTGAGTGAAGTCAACGAGGTGCTCAATCACCTTGTAGCTCAAATGGGCCGACTTGGAGAGAATATCAAAGTGAATTTTGGAATGGCCTAGATTGTCCCTAAACTTGGTAATGCATGGATCAAGCTCTAAATCGGACGATACTCTAACCATGACCTTGATTGCATCCGAGAACTCCAGTGGCATGGGTGGATGGTCACAAAGAAGGAAATCATCAATCCTATATTTCCATTCGCTCTCTTCTAAGTGACAAAATGAGTCCAATAGTGATTGGACTTCGATAGTGAAGCTCTCATCCACCGACCCGAATTCGTTCTCAAAGTCCTCTAGGATCATATCTCCTAACGCTCTTTCTTGCTCATTATTCGAATACTTTCTCTCACTCTCCTCCGAAGGCTTATGTGATGTGAAGGGATAGTTACTACGAAGGAATTCATCTATTATATCTTGTTATTCGCTCTCATCTAGCATCTCCCTCGTAATAGTCATCATTTTTTTTTGAATTTTTTTTATGGTCAAAGTTTTAGATTAACTCGATCTATACCAAAGTCTACCTAATTCCCCGGCAACGGCGCCAAAAACTTGACGCGACTAAGAATGTGTCTCAGAAGGGCATTCTCTCAAGGCTCAAGTGCAAGCCGGTCGCATTAGTAATAAACCCGATAAGTCGAGATCGTATCCTCAGGAAAATAGGACAATGAAATTGTGACGACGTTGGATAGACAAGGAAATCCTAACTCTAACTCTAAAGGAAAAAGAAAAATGATTTGGTTTGTGGAATGACTATACTAGATGAAATTATGAAATTATGCAATTATTCTAAATGACTTAAAATACTGATGAATACTGATTTAAAACTTTAAACTATGTGATGAGAAAAATAGGACGGGAATACAATCCCCCAACCCTAGTGTATTGCAGATAAAATACTAATCATAAATTTAAGTGATTAATTAGACCCAGAATTTAGTACTCCCAAGCATTACGTATATGAGGTTCAAGCCCTCACCATACTTAAATAGAGGATGAGTAAATCGGTATTGGTATAGTTACACTCGAATTGCATTCTAAAGCATCCCGGTTACCCGAAAGCAAACGAGATCTAAAGATCTACAATTGTCGTTTTCCTACACAATACGTTCGTAATAAATCACTAAATTTATAGGATTAATGTTATACACATGCAACTATCACATCAGGCTGGGTTCATGTATCCCGACCTTAGAAAATCTAGCCTAGCATGCTGAATCTAATGAAAAAAAAATTGAATTGCAGAAAACCATGATTAACCTAAGGAAAAATTATGGAATGATGTAAAAAGGAATTAAAGAGAGGAAATAACTCACTAATCTTACCAAAGCATTAAAAGCAGCAATTAAGAACACTTGTAATCACAGAAATCCGAATAATCTTCAATCTTGAAATTAAAAGAATAAACTATCTCTAAACTAGAGTTTTCTGAAAAGAATAAAAAATTATATTAATTCTCCCTCCCTAAGAATGATAATAAAACGGGTTTATTTACCCTACAAAACTCCAAGATTTTTAGAAGCACTACGACTCTCCATTAGAGGAAGATAAGAAAATAAAATCTCGACAGCCGGACCGGTCCTGTCCTCCTCCAGACCGGTTTGGCTTGGATCCGGACCGATCTTGTCCTCCTCCGGACCGGTTTGGCTTGAATCCGGATCGGTTCTTTTATTTCTTGGGAGAATCGGTCCGGGGTTCTCTGAAATGTGGCACTGCGGACCGATTCTTTTAATTTCTGGCCGGACCGGTCCTGTCTTTCTTTGACTCTTTCTTCTATCTTTAACTGCTTATAATTTTCACACCGGGACTCCAATTGAGGTGCCGTTTTTTCCAATGTTCTTGTAATTGAAATCTCTTCAACTTTCCAGTTGGCCCCACCTCTGGAATAAAGCTAAAAAATAACGAAAATGCCCTTTACTCCCCTCTTTGTTTTCTTTCACTGTTTTGAGTTCTCTTTAGCACTAACTTGCATGAAATACCTGTAAAACACATAAGAGAAATACAAAATACGAAATACTTATCGAAAAGGGTTAGTAGTATAAATATAAGCCAAACACAAGCTATTTACACCACACGGGATCATAAAAATACCGAAATTAAGGGGATAAATGTGAAGAATTTATGCCTAATCACCAACACCAACATGAACATGATTATTGCTAAAAGAAAGCAAGTTTTAAGCACTTGCATTGATTATGATCATTTGATCCGTTGATGTAGGTTGTATGGGTGTGTTCCTCGTTCTCCGATCTACAAGGTGGTGGCCCTGGTGTTGCAAGGTGGTGGTTCTATGCCTTAGCTCCTTAGGTTTGTTTTTTCCTCACCCTCTGTGGATCTCCCTTGAAACTGTTGAATGAATACCCAAATTGGAGTCACATAGAATATATATATTCTCTCTAATTTTAATTAATATTAATTGTCCAAAACTAAAAATTACCAAAACGACCTCTCGGGATGCCGGTTTCGTTTAAAACTGTCCCGGGACACAAACTAAACTCCCGAGTATACTTTTCTGACTATTTCGACCCTTACGGACTCAATGGCGCACTTGAAATAACCATTTGAATTACTTATAAATAATTCACTTTTATTTCATTAATTTAGTCCCGACATGACTAACACGCGCATCCTGACTTAAATATTATAACTATCGTATTTCTCACTCGTGGAAATTTTCATAAATTCTCAATCATATTGAAATTCATATGTTAATTTATTCACTCAGTAATATTCAGTATAATTCTTGTCAATAAATACCAACCCTTATCTCGCTATTTAATATTTATTTTTAAGTATCAACTAATTTCCCCCTTTTAATTTAATTAATCCAACATTTAAAAGCATTAAAAATACAGGGGTTACATATTTGAGATTTATGAGATGTTCTCTCATTAATTTTTTCATCTATCTATTTTTGTGACTATGGGGGATTTGTGCATGTAAGAATTGTTGCCCGTGAGCTATTTTGATTAGTATTGAAAAAATATGAGTGTACATGCGAGAGGGATGGGAAATGAGAAAATCTCCTTTACATAAAAGCCACCATTGGCAAGTGCCCGGTAAAGGATTAAAGGTAATAAAAATAGAAAAATTGCTAAAAAGGGGCCAACATAGTTTTAGTGTTTGATCATTCAAAAGAAATAACTTTACAAAAATAAAGAAAAGAAAAGAAAAGAAAAGAAAATTATGATATATGTTTATCATTTGAGGGACTTTAGTTGAAGATCAATGGATTTGAACAATGAATCCTAGTTATATCAGTTGTGTCATGGTGCTATTGATTTGTAGAATCAATAATATTCTAGACTCGTGTGCATTGTGCTTATTTTTTCATTAAGTTCACTTTATTTTGTTACTTGCGGATAAAGCTTAGTTTAATAAAGTTTTGCAATCAATTAGAACTTCTGGAAGATATTCGAGTGTTTGGGTAATAATTCATTTGTATATAATTCACACCCATTCTTTCCATCCCACATGTTTAGACACGTCGATACTATGCTAGTGTGTAAAGCTTATGTGTTTTATGTCGAGTTTTGTGGTTGTTTATACCTAAATATGTGTGCCGGATTTTCTTTGGTATATTTTGCATATAGTATATGTGGTATTGTGCTTTGACTCATTGCGGTTTACATTTAGCCTGTGTTTATAATATGCTTGCTTATAGTTTGGATTATTAGTGCTTGAGTCGTCGTGTTGTATTTGTAATATTTATACATTTTTTGAAAAAAATTAAAAATTTTAAAAATAGTTGGTTGTGTTTGCCTTTGAGATTATCATTACTTGTGCTTTGTTTATATATCTCTATGATGATATCTTGCTTCTTCTATGTGATGATTTATACTTCATGTTTAGATTTTACTCCTCTGTCTATATCGGACAAAAAAGGGAGAAAACAAATTACGGAGGAGATTTGATGAGTTTGACTTATGGGGGAGATAGTATTGTGAGTTTTTTATTTTGTTTTCTATTTCAAGCTCGATGCATCACAGGGTATTTTTTTTCTTCATATGTGTAGGTATCTAAAATATAAACATATTACATTTCATGAAGACAAATTTTCTCAAGAGAAGAACAAATGGAGATTGAAGACAAGGTTTCCTTGTACCCATCCAATTCTAGGGTTTGGGAAGGGTATAAGGATTTTTTTGTCATAGAGGGGTATTTTTTATAAATTGTGTTTCAGTTAGTTTTTATACCGAAATATCCAAAGGGGGATATTTATAAGAGCAAATATTTTAGCTTAGACTTTATATTCGTTTTATTTGCACTTTGGCATATGTGGCGTATCCCATTACAAACTGACCCGCACTGAATCGTCGAACCGAACACCAACATCTCAAGTTAAAGACTCCTCTACAGCTCAAGAAGGTGTAAAGACATTAAATTATTGATAAAGTTATTTGGGTTGTTGCTTTTATGAAAAGCCGAGGCTGGATTTTGTAAAGTTTTTTTGAAAAAAAATAAAAAATTATTTTTTACCTCGCTCAAACAAGATCAAAAACTCATACAAACGAAGTGTCCTATTCATTATAAGGCTCATTAGATATACATTGAACAAACATCCAACAAAGTCTCAATGTTTGAATTCATTTGAAGCTCATTAGAAGCATGTTCTAACAAGATAAATGTTTCTTTCGAATGAACTTGGTTTTCATTTTAATGAGATGCTATTCTCATTTGAACGACTTTTATTTTCATTCGAATGAATTCATCGCCTCGAATTTTGTGTTGCGTTTATAAATAGCTATTTTGACTCCAAATTTTGTAAGACTTTTGCAAAATATTTCTTGCAAATCTGTTGTAAAAGTTATTAAGTTTTGAGTTACAAAAACACTTTTGATTCACAACTTTACATCCGTAAATAATTTTTATGAATCCTTTTGAAACCTAAAAGTTTTGTATCTTTGCATACATCTCATGGAGAGTATTTTCTACGTCTAAACCTTGTGACTCGTGAGGTCACAACAGAAGAATGCTGAAGGCTGAATCGGTGGATGTCGAGAGTCGATCACCACCTATGGACGAATCTACACTGAGCCTTTTTCTTTAAAAGTTTTGAAAACATCGTGCATTATACTTATGGATGATATCAAGTAGTATGTAAGTCGATAATCATGTAAAACTCTCAAAAGTGCTAAAATATAGGTTTTACCCTGAAAAGGGATTTTTCCTTATTTGTCGTGTGATTGCCTGTCTTATTTATTTGTTTTTATCACCTAGATGCATGTTTAGGATAAAAAGATAAATTTTGGTTTTAAATTAAAAAATACGAAACAAAATTTGTGTTTGTGACCATCCTTGCCATAAGCGCTTATTCCGCACTCTCAAAGTGGTATTAGAGACTTTCACTCTTAAAAGTGGTGTCAAAGTGTTTTTATGCATCTCTACCAGGAACCGAATGATTAGGAATAATCGTAGATTGAATTCTTCAGTCATGATATACAAATTTAAAAAGGTTTACAATATATATTTTTCTTTGGAAGTTACTATAATTTAGTAATCACCCTAAATTGGTATAAAATTAAACGAAGTAATGAATCATCAAATTAAACTTTGTTTAGAATGTATACTTAAAACCTATATTTTGTTTGTTAGGTTTACGCGTACAATGAGACTAAATTGTATACCGAATACGATTTGAGGTGAGTACCTAATGTCATTTCTTAAGAATTTTAATTATAAGATATTATGAAAACTATATATATTTTGTGAAATGATTTTATTACAAAATTCATCTGATACCGAATAACCTTTGTACTTTGTCTAGAGATTTTTTCTTTACCTTGCCTTGCATCCTTGCTGCAGGTTCGCTGTAGCAAAGCAAAAGAACATTGCAGTGACACTGTCTCATTAATTGTCTTGTCCCTCCTTCAATAAGTCTAAATACATGTGAGACCTGTATCACCTCAGGTACACTGTAGTGATGTTATAGATCCCTACAGTGACTTTGCGGCAATACACGTCTAACTGTGCCAAAAGTCACTTTTTGAACTAAATACAAGTGATCTTTCTTGGTACCCACTCTAACTAAATATCTTTCCATTTCTTTTCTCTCTTACACCTTGTAGTTCTACTTAACTACTTGTATCTTGTTAGCTGCTCTGATAAGATTGTTGATATATGTAAGTGGTTTGGACTTCATTTTCAAAGAGTGAGTGTATGTGTGATTTTATGATTTCTTTTATGGAAAAAATATTTTTGCCAAAAAAATTCTTGCCACTCAAATCACTTTCAAGGAGAGAAAAATCTTTTGATAAAAACTTTTTTTCCAATCTTGTACTCATCCAAGTTTTAAGTCTTGTCTTTATCTTCTATATATTTTTTAGACATCTTTATGTTTAAACACTTGTGAAATATAATAATGTTTTGAGGTGAACTTGTTTACTTTTAAACCATTTCAAAACCTTGAAAAAATATATTTCTAATTTATTCTTGATTTATTTTTAGATTTCATATATCTCAAAAAATATTTTGGGAGTTAATCCGTATTTTAAGAAACACTTTCACCATAGGTCATCACACACCTAGAAAGTGATACCACACTCCAAGGAGGATTTTCACCATGTTCCAAGCGACGGAAAACATAGTTTCTTTTTCAAACTAAAAAAAATAAAGTTCACATTGAATTTTAAAAGAATATTGATTTGGAAAGATGACTTTATGGCATCAGTTGCTAACCGAAACCTGTTGTGATTGTGTAGCGTACTCCAACTGTTGTTCTCTATGGAGGATATGGTAGGAAAGAATGTCTAGTCGGTTACAGCGTCATGAGGGTTATAAGTATATTTATTCTAGTTGTAAAACTCTACCATGGTAGATTTTTCATTCTATTGACCTGAGGTTTTTTTCCATTGTGATTTTTTTCTCGTACGCATTGGTTTTTGTTCTATATTTACCCATTCCGCACTTAGATTAGATCAACTAATATTGAAGATAAAATTTAGTGAAATATATATGGTAAATAATTTGTCGTATAGATCTTAGGGCTTGTATTTGATATCCCAACCTAAACTTGTAAAGAAAACCTTATCACATTTTGACAAGAGATTTTAATTATTTATCTTTTTCCCATCTCAATTTTGAGCACACACAATATCATAAAATGAATCAATCGCACAATGCTTTATGTAGGAGGAAGCCCAAATGGGAAAAACCTCAAACGGACTAGTCAATGCAATTCAATATGTCAGGAATTGAAAAAATGTACAACAGTAGCCTTACATAATGGCTTGACTCCCTCAGAATCCTCGAATTTACACATTGTCACAACGTGTGGGTCCACACACACCTCGGTATCCACAAATCGAGGTTCAAAAATCATCACACGAATCAAAGTCATTCGTATGTCAATAGATCAGGCATAAAATCCACTCTACGAAATAAATACTCAATAAGGACGATGAGTACATAAACTTTGGTGCCAAATGGAGATCTCTTACTAACATAAAAAAATGATTCTTGGATCTCAAATTAGTTAGGTGAAAACCAGGGTTTGGAGGCTTTTGGTTATAAATAGGAAATTTATTTTTGCCAAAATTCTTATTAAAAAAGGATACCAATTGTTATCGTATTAAACTAGTAGTCTTAGAAAATATAACTATAAACAATGATAGATAAAGGGATATAATCAAAGAAAAACTAATCTAGATCAAAAAGTAGAGAGAGATGAGATCAAGATAATGAAACTAGATTTTTGTGAGGATGATCCTGGAAACACTAGGTATACTCCCCAGCTGGTCACGGCCCAAAGCTGTAATCATAGCCAATAAAAGCATGACCAGCTCCATGACCATAAGATGTCATGGAACTAACTAGAGGAGGTCAAGCCCTTTATCCCTAACCATAATGGGTTATGGTCCTCATTCATGACCAGGGCTTGACCTTTATGGCACCAAATTCGTTCTAAATATTCCTCCAACTGTGGTCATGGTATATGGTTGTGGCCACATCCATGACCAATGATAAATTTCCCTCCAAAGGGGTCACAAATTTGGGTTGTGACCAATTCAAAATGGTCTCGAAGAGTTTTCACAGTTAAGGACCGTGACTAGTGTTATTTTAATGTCATGGTCATGTCTACTGAGGTGGAAAAAACATATGGTGATGGCTTTGGGTCACGGCTTTAGGCCATTACCAATGTCTTTAACAACCCTTTTATTTTCACGCGAAACTCTCTCTCTCAAATCCTTTTATCTATTTCTCGCTCTGATTGTTGTCTCGCTCTCTCTACGACCTCCTCTCTATTTTTTAGTTTCCTTCATCTCTCAATCTCAAAGGTAACATTTTCTCTCTCTCTCTCTCTCTCTCTCTCTCTCTCTCTCTCTCTCTCTCTCTCTCTATCTATATATATATATATATATATATATATATATATATATATATATATATATATATAAAGAACCAACTAATTATCGACTGGGGGCTAGGGATGATTCTTTATAGGAAACCATGCAAGTCCAGAATGCTCATCTGGATGAGAGTGGGGTAGCTGAGTCGTCCAACTGGGGCCATCCCATAACATCGACCTGTCAACCTGATGGCCCTTAGCCTAAGGTTTTAGATATTTTTTATGAAGATGAAGCTGAGAGTTGAGGTGGCATACCATGAGCCACCAATAGTTATTCCCCTCTTGGCCATGACAGAGGCTGAGTTATTTAATCAGGATCCGTGTGGCCAGATATTCGTGTGGTTATAAATAGGAGGGAATGGATAAGGATGAGGAGAACTTAATACAACTTAGGCCTCATCTATCCCGAGCGACGTTTGTGAAACGAACTTGATACTCTAGAGGCACCTCTATGGTGTAAAGTCTTCAATTATGATGAGAGTCCCTTCGGAGAATAAGAGTGCTTTTAGCAGCCAAGTAGAGGGAGAAGTTATAGTATACAAGCAAATGTTCAAGATTGGCTTTTACCTTCTAATTCATCCCAAATTCAGGTCCATCGTTGGAAGAATCGTCCTTTACCCTGCTCAATTAACTCCCAATGCATAGAGGAAACCTCTTGGGTCAGTTCATCTTTGGAAGTTAGCATTTGAAGCCGACCTTCCAGTTGATATATTTAAAGCATGTTATGCCATTACAACAAGAGCCCCCCAGAAGAGGAACAACGTGTCCATAGCATCCAAGCTTGATCCGGGACTCAATATCGATGCCAGGATGGATATTGACCTTCTACACACCTTTAGAAAAGACGAGGGACTAGTCATTTTTTAGGATCTAATGGATCCTGATCTACTGGGCAAAACTAGGTTGGGGGTTAAACCCCTAACTGAATTGAGTAAGTTTTCCAAAAAAATATTTATCTTTATTATCAACTTTTTGCAATCTAATTTAGACGATACACATCTACTTATTTTATTTGCGGATCGTCCAGAAGGGGTATCTGACGAGACTTGGTCAATGGCAACCCCAATTATAGGCAATCATTTGTCTCATCTGGCTAAAAAAATAATTATGCTGACACAACCTTGGCATAAAACAATAACTGTTTGTGACACCCCGACTAATTAAATACCGGGTAGATACTCCTTTATTAAATTAATTCAAAATGCCAAGTTGGCTCAGCTAATAGCATCACTGTCGAAAACATTTTATTACTACTAACCACCTAGTATTTAAAAAGTAAGTTGCCAAATTTTAATTAAAGTCTGATTAACATGCAGTGAAAGATTTAAAGAAAGAATAATACCACCATTCACTATAACTAAACAATAGAATAGCCATCACACGATATAAATAAATCCGGAGGAAAAACTCCTCAACAAACTCCACAACTGAAATGAACAACTAAATACTGAATACTGAATCAATACATGCCAAGTCTGAAAACTGAAATGGAAAAGTCTCTAATAGAATTTGGGCAACATGCCCTACAACTGAAGAATACTGAATATGGAATCCAAATGGTAGAAGCGTCTAAAAGAAAATCCCTGTAGCTTCCACAAACAGCTACAGCTCGTCATCTGAATGAGTATCCTATGCATGGTGTCCTTGTGGCTGGGCACCTAAAATGGTTTTACAAGAAAAATAGATTTGAAAGAAAACGGGTCAGAGCCCGAATGTGGAGATATTTTAAAAACCTACAAGTGCTTTAAAAACATTTAAAACATTAAATGCAAAGTACATGTTAGGACGTGCACTCACATGAAATTCTCACCTCTCGTCTAACTGTGCACTCCTAACGTAAGTACCCATCTAAAATGACACAACCCACTAGCTAAGTAACATCATATCTAGCTAGACTGTCATAGGTTCTACCCTTATTACTCGGTTCCCATTAATATTATAACGCTCGCAATTAAATAGGGGCTTAACCTAAATTCAGGTTCTCACATAAAAGTAATACAACTCATTATAGATCATCCCTTTTGTTATTCTATAGTTATACACACAATACCATATGAAAGTTCCAAGTTTATTAAGTGTATATTTTCCACAACATAAATATACAATATAAGCACCCCGAGACTAAGCTGCGGTGCACACATACTCTCCTATCCATTCCGGTACATCACGTACATAAGGATCACGCATTCCGAATCTCTCAGGAATCGTTCAGATAACACAAATCACAAATAATGGAGGCGAACACAGCCACATCACATGGGTCAAGCACATACCTGCGCTCCCACGATCAGCAGACTTATTAACATCCCAATAAGTCCTTCTCTGACCTATGTTCATCGAGGTAACCAGTCTAAATCCGAGCAACACAAGGATTAGAGGGCCCTAAGCGAACGCAAACCTCCCGTGATAGCAAGTATGGTAGGTATGTCATACACACAAATCATATATCAATACTAAGTAAACACGCATCTTAGTAATCACCATAGTTTAATTGTAGTACTTATCTCATTCTCGTACTAACTTATAATATATACAATTTATATAATCCCGGTTCATAATTCATACACGCCATAATTTATTTTCACGTCGTAGTAGGCACTCACGTCTCGACTCAAAATGTATATTTGATTCGTTCCACAATTATATAATTTACTCCTCATTATATCCCAAATGTCCCAAGTATAGCAATACATCATCAAAGGATTGTTATCTCCATCCTCAAACAAATTTACGGGACTCCCAAAATCAAAACAGGCCAAAAAGGCCTAAACTGCCAGCTCGTTAGAAGTCTCGTTCGAACGAGGCTGTTCGAACGAGATTTCGTTCGAACGAACTGGGCTATCTAACGAGATCTCGTTCGAACGAGATTATCGAACAAACATCCCTCTCGTTAGAACCCCAAACTGTCAACTCGTTAGAAGCTCATTCGAACGAGCTCGTTCGAACGACCTGGGTAGGTCTTCTAACGAGTGACCAGATTCAAGCCCAGAAATCCTATCTCGTTTTTCACCAATTTCTACACCTCAAATCTCAACCAAATTTCGTCCAATCAATGTTTTAAGGTCTCCAATCATCCTAAAACATACTAAGGTCATATACTAACATCTATTAAGGAATTAACACATCCTAAACATCATTAATTCATCAAATCTCTACCCTTTCCCCCAAATTTTCAAGAACATAAACCCTAGAATTTTAAATCCTCAATAAGTCCATTCTAGATCCGTTTTTGTTACATCCAACATACATTAACATCAGAATAATCATCTCCATACTATTCTACATGCAATTTGTCCTCAAAATTCAAGTCCTAAGTCCAATTAAAACGGGTTTTTATTTAACTTCCAAGAACAAATGTAAATCTTTCAATTTTTCTAACATGGAAGAAACATTCTCTGAATTAAATAGAATTAAATCACTTGCCTCGAGTGTCTCTGAATTTGGTGTTGGTTTGATGAAGCTTTTTCTGCAGAATTCCTTCTCTCTCTCTCTCTACAAGCCTTCTTCTCCAAAGGTGGCTAGGGTTTGTTTAGGAGACTTAGAAAACCAAATTTTAAAACTCCCCGTAGTCTTATGGGTCAATATGGTTGGTAGTGGGTTTAGTGGTTAGTTACCCAAATCAGATTATAAATCCTAATTTTCGTCATTATTAAATCCCAAAAATACAATATTACCAAACTACCCTTATAAGATGCCGGTATGGCCTAAAAATACCCCGGGACCCAAACTAAACCCCCGGCTAGTGTTTTTTTACTATCTCGACCCTTCCGGACGCGTTGACGCACTCAAAACGACCATACGGTTAATAGAATTTAAATTCACTTTTATAATTAAAATAATTATATCCTGACGCGGCTGTCTCACGCGTCCCAATAAAAGTCCAAATTGCCGTATATCAATCTCACGACAATTTCATAATTCAATATTCATATATCATCATACATACTCAATATAGTCAAATACCAACTCACATCTCGCTAGTATTTTATCCGGATTAATTTCCAATTAATTCTCATTTAATTAATTAATCCCAAAAATAAATATCGCCAAAAATACGGGTTATTACATACTTCCCCCCTAATAACAGAATTTCGTCCCGAAATTCGAAACTAGAAAGTACCTGATAAAAACAACTCTGGATAACGTTCGCGCATCTCATCCTCCCGTTCCCATGTGGACTCCTCGACATTGTGATGTCGCCACTGAACACGCACTAACGGAACTATCTTTGACCGCAGCTTCCTCTCACTTCGGTCCAAAATAGCAATCGGCCCCTCCTCGTAGGAGCTATCAGGCTGTAAATCAATCTCCTCCAAAGCGATGTGAGAATGATCCAAATCGTCCCTGAGATATTTACTTAGCGAGAAAATATGAAACACATCGTGAATCCGGTGTAAATGATCCGGTAACCCGAGTCTATACGCAACTGGTCCAATCCGCTCAATAATAGGAAACGGCCCCACATACCTCGGTGCTAACTTCCCCTTCTTCCCAAAACGCATAATCCCCTTCATAGGAGATACTCTGAGCAAAACCTGGTCCCCCACTTGGAACTCCCTGAAATATCTCTTCGCATCAGCATAACTCTTCTGTCGGTCTTGAGCTACCCGAATGCGACTCCGAATCAACTCAATCCTTGCCGAAGTATCTTGAATCACTTCCGGCCCAAGTAGTTTGTTGTCCCCCACCTCTAACCAACATGCTGGGGAACGACAAGGCCTACCTTACAACGCCTCAAATAGAGCCATGCCAATAGTGAACTGGTAGGAGTTATTATAAGCAAACTCTACCAGTGGAAGGTATTGCTCCCATCCACCTCCAAAGTCAATAATGCACATGCGTAGCATGTTCTCCAACATCTGATTTGTGCGCTCTGTCTGCCCATCAGTCAGCGGATGATAAGCCGTACTCAACCGTAATTTCGTGCCCATGGCCTCCTGGAAACTCTCCCGAAACCGCGAAACAAATATCTTGTCTCTGTCAGACACGATATTTAGGGGCACACCGTGAAGTCTCACAATCTCTGAAATGAAGAGCTGGGCATACTGTCCCGTAGTGTAGTCAGTCTTTACGGGTAAAAAGTGAGCGACTTTGGACAATCTGTCCACAATTACCCAAACGGAGTCGTGACCCCTCTGCGACGTAGGCAACCCCGTGATAAAATCCATGGATATGCTTTCCCACATCCATAACGAAACCTCCAACGGCTGTAGAAGTCATGTTGGTCTCTAATGATCCACTTTTACTAGCTGGAAAGTGGCGCATTTTAACACAAACTCAGCAATATCTCTCTTCATACTGCTCCACCAATACTGTCGTCTCATGTCTTGGTACATTTTGTCCCCTCCGGGATGTACCGTGAACCGTGAGCCGTGCAACTCTGCCATCACCTCGTGTCGCAATTTCTCCCCTTCCGAAACCACCAATCTCCCATTGAAGCGTAATCCCCCGTCTGAGCTGATGGTATAGGACTGTGCTCCCTCTGCTAGTAATCGAACTATCTTCTCCTGACAGAACGAGTCATTAGCCTGTGCCCGTACTACCTTCGTGACAATCTGCGGTGTAACGGTCATCACAGACATGAAAGATCGGGCCACTGCATCCTGGTGTCCCAACTCCTTCCACTTTGCCTTCCACACCCTTTCCATCTCATCTGCTGGCCTACGGCTCAACGCATCTGCTACCACGTTAGCCTTACCCGGGTGATACTGGATATCGAGCTGGTAGTCCTTCACAAACTCAAGCCACCTCCTTTGCCGCATGTTCAACTCCTTCTGGGTGAACAGGTACTGTAGGGACTTGTGGTCCGTGAACAATTGGAACTTCTCCCCCAAAAGATAGTGCCTCCAAATCCGTAGGGCAAATACCACTGCCGCCAACTCCAAATCATGAGTGGGGTAATTCTTCTCGTGAGGCTTAAGCTTATGGGAAGCATAAGCTATGGCCTGTCTCTCCTGATGCAATACACCTCTAAGTCCTTGCAAAGACGCATCGGTGTAAACCAAATACTCAACTCCTGGTCTCGGCAATGCTAACACAGGTGCTGAGGTCAATTTGTCCTTCAATTCATCGAATGCCAACTGACAGGCATCACTCCAGATGAACGGCACACCCTTACGAGTCAGATGTGTCAAAGGACCCGCTATCTTCGAAAAACCCCGAATAAACCTCCTGTAGTATCCTGCTAGACCCAAGAAACTACGAATCTCTGTTGGTGTCGTGGGCTGTCCCCACTCCCTCACCGCGGATACCTTCCCCGGATCTACAGATATTCCCCAGTCGGAAATAATATGTCCCAAAAACTGGACCTCCTTCAGCCAAAACCGGCATTTCTTATATTTTGCATACAACTCGTTCTGACGTAGTGTCTGCAAAACTTGCCTCAAATGCTCGGCGTGCTCCTCCTCTGTCTGGGAGTAAACCAGAATATCATCGATGAAGACAATGACAAACTGATCTAGGAAATCCCTGAACACTCTGTTCATCAAGTCCATAAACATTGCTGGAGCGTTGGTCAAATCAAAAGGCATAACTCGAAACTCGTAAGAAACATATCTCGACAAGAACGCAGTCTTCGAGACATCCTCCTCCTTAATACGTAACTGATGGTATCCTGATCTCAATCAATCTTCGAGAAGAAAGAAGCTCCTCTCAACTGGTTAAATAGGTCATCAATTCGAGGCAACGGATACTCATTCCGTATCGTGACCTTGTTCAACTCCCGGTAGTCCACACACAATCTTAGTGAACCGTCCCTCTTCTTCACAAACAAAACTGGAGCGCCCCAAGGTGAGGTACTCCTGCGAATAAAGCCCTGACCTAATAGCTGCTCTATCTGATCTCGTAGCTCTCGCATCTCTGCCGGAGCCATACGGTACGGTGCGCGTGCTATAGGCCTCGTATCTGGCAATAGGTCTATAACAAAGTCTATCTCTCGACTGGGGGGTAGGCCTGGTATCTCCTGAAACACATCAGAATACTCCCTGACAACTGGGATCGAGTCTAAAGGAATCACAACCTCCTTAGAGGTATCCTCCTCTAGGTAATACAAATGAGTGATCGAGCCTCCCTCTGGGCGAGGCATCGCCACTACAAACATCTCTTGCCCCGGAATGGCAAAAACAATGCTCCCACCGAAGCAATCAATCATGGCTCTATAATCAGCGAGCCAATCCATACCGATAATCACATCGTGAACATGCATATCTAATACCAACATGTCTGCAGGTAATACCAGACTACCAATCTCTACCCCCACTCCCCGGCATATAAAGAAAATAAGTGACCCACTCCCCAATGGTGAGTCTACACACGTCACTGTGCTCTCTGCCGTAGCTAACAATCCTAAGGCTTTCGCGAAATGTGTAGCTATAAAATAATGTGTATCCCTAGTATCAAACAATACCCGACCCATAGTGCCATGGATAGGAAACGTACCCTCAATCGCGGGCGGTGCCTGTGGAACTGCTGCATGGTGGACGTTATAGACACGTCCATAGTGTAGCTGCCCCTGCTGAGCTGGGACTGCTGGAATGGGTGGCAATGCTGCCATCTGTGGCGGTGCGGGGAGAGCGGCGGGAAACATAGGCCTCTGCGGCTCCTGGCGAGCACCCTGCTGCTGCTGCTGTGGGGCCCTGCCCCTATCAGGACAATCCTGTCGTTTATGGCCAGTCTTGCCACAAATAAAACACTTCCCTAGGAAGTTCCCTCCTCTCTGCCCCTGCGGTCCCCGGCCCTGGTGGCCGTTATCGTTCCTCCCTTGGCCCTGCTGAAACTGCTGCCCATTCTGCCCCTGTTGGCCCTGATGGCCGTTTGGACCTTGATGACCCTGACGGAAACCTCCCTGTCCATGCCTGTAATTTCCTGATCTGAACCTCTTCTGATCCCCCTGCTGGGAACCCTGCTCACCCTGTCTCTGCCCCTGAACAGATTGTGCCCCACCGGCACCATGTCCTCCAGCCCTGCCCTGATAGCTAGACTCTCCCGATCTCTTGCCTTCAGCCATATGAAAGCGGTGATCCTGGAAGTGTAACAAAGCAGCGCTAACCACATCAGAATAAGTGGCCAACGAAAGGTTCCCTAACAGATGATGACGGATCCTCCATGTCAACCCGTCGGTGAATTTCTCAATCTTCTTCTTTTATGTCGGTATCTCATCTGGAACGATATTCAACAGATTCGTGAACTCGGCCTCATACTTGGCCACAGTCTTACCCTCTTGCTTCAGATTCATCAGTTTCCTCCTCATTTCCGTGTGAACAGCTGACGGAAAATACTTGCGGTCGAACCGCACCCAAAAGTCCTGAATAGTGAGAGTATCCCTCTCCTCCACGGTGGTAATAGACTCCCACCACTGCAGTGCAGATCCAACTATCTTGAAAGTAGCTAGCACCTGCTTCTGAATGTCTGTGCACTCATACATCCTCAAGTGCCTCTGTATATCCTTCCTCCACTGGCTCGAGACTACCATATCTGAGCTACCTGCAAACTCTGGCGGATGCGCTTTCTGAAAAGCGTCACGTACACGTTCCCAAGCAGACGGGAATGCATTTGCTTGTACTGACGCGGCAACCGGCGTCTGAGGTGGTGCTTGCTAAACTACGGAAATTGTGGCATTTACCGCTTGGGATACAATGGCTGCAACCTCAGCGGCGTTCATCATGCCCTGAACTGGAACGGGCTGGGGTTCGGGCGTTGCATCCCTGGGAACTCATCGTAATCAATCGAATACTGTTCCTGACCCATACCCATGAGTCATTCTCTCCCTAAAGAGATTGGATAAGAGTCACTAAGATAAGAATTTTGTCTTACTATATGATTTAACGAAAAGAGGTTTATAGTCAGTGTGCCGCTAATTGGCATATCTCTTTGTTGTCGATTAGAGACCTTCCTTGCCCTGCTTAGGGCTATGTGATAGCACCCAAAGTTATTCAATTTGGACCACAGGAACCATAGTCACACGGTCAAGCGAACCAAAGCCAAAGCGAAATCTCTTTCCGGCCTTTGAAGGCAAGGAAAGGAGCTCTATACCCAATTCCTACTGCTAAGTTCAAATCTTATTTTCTATAGACTATGCAGCCAGGTATGAATTCTTTGAAGCCTTTTGCCGCTTAAAGACCACTCCTCGCTTAGGCGGACAAGACATCAAATCAAGAGGAATCGAGAAGACTAAGTGGCACTTTCTTTCACTCAAAGAAGACCCTAGCAACTTGACTCCCAGGAACCCTAGCTAGATTACCAAATCCCATGAAATCTACTCCTAATGCCCAACCCACCAAGACCGGTTATGTCAACCAAACCAAAGTCAAGGTAAACCGAAGCAATGCCTTAGCCAAGACCTCTTGCTAATTCCCAGACCAGTGTAGGCTTGCTTAGCATAGGCTACACAAGCTAGGTTCACGCTTTCAAGCCAGAGCTAGTCTAACAACTACCGATTCTTCTCACCTTGGGGGCACTGAACCTACCTTAACCTAGGAAAGTGACTTCGATGTGCCTCCTTCCCCCTTTACTGCTTGAAACTAAGGGTCTGGCAGACAAAGCGAAATGTACGATTTTGAGCTGTCGTTCCAGGACCTCTTGCTTATGAATACCTGCTTCTTTGACTCTTAAATACCAAACCAAGTCATAGCGGATGGTACTTGGTTGTTCCCTAAAGCATTTCCCGTTCGCCCCTTATAGAACTGGGGCTTCGTTCAATCAAAAATCATTTCTCGCCCCAGGCCCTTACTATCAAGGGATCGAGCCCTTCTATGGAAAATTCGGTATTAAGTCATAGATGCGCCTTTCGACTGGCATTCACTCCTCCAACACCAATTGATTCAATGTCACTTGGGATCGAATCCTTCCTAAATGCATTTCCACTGGAGCAGGTCCCTCCGAAATCGATGATTCTTGGCTACTTGATTAGGCATTTCCATCTCTCAAACTAGAACTTTATCTTAGGAAAGCTCCTTACTTCTTTTTATACCGCGAGTGACGAACTATAGCCATTCGCGGTCACCGCTGTCCTACTTGACTTTTTTATGAAACCTCACCCAAGGCAAATCTCGCCCCATCAAGAATTTTCACTCGAGCGGAAACAGCTGACCAAGAGACAAGACTCACCAGACTCCATTGCTCCTAAGGCTTCTAGAGAGTCTGACTAATGGCATACTTCTTCAGTCGAATGCTCCTGGGCAAAAGGAAGATGACATAGACTATGCCATTTATTCAAAAGAGCCATCACAGCTTATGAAAGAGCAGCTTGGAGGCGTCATTGGCCCAACGCATCAGAAGGTTCGGTTCGAAAACTCCATTTTTCTGCTAGATAAAGAAAAAATGACTTTATTGGAAAAAAATCCAAGCCTTACGGGAGCCGCTTCCCGGTGATATATACAGTTAGATCGATCCCACATTCGCAAGTGGAAGGACTTGGCTTTAGCCTTCCTCAACCAGTACAAGCATAACATTGATATGGCCCCAGATCACATGGATCTCCAAAACATGGGGAAAAATGGGCTTACTCATAAAGGGGGCTAAGGCAAGGCATTACTTCGAAGAAGTATTGCTTTCTTCTTTCAAACAGACTCTTTTAATATTCCCCAGTTTCAAAGGCCTGAAAGATATATTATTTAGAGATGCGGAAAATACAATACGTTGGATGCTAAGAATACGGTCTTTGAAGGACCCACGGAGAAGGGCTTAGAAGAGATTAGTTCTTTGGTTAACAGTAGAAATTTTCCCTCGTAAGACCGAATTTATTAACAAGCCACCATACTAAAAGAGTCTCTTTTGGGGGAGCCCAGGAAGTTCATTCCCAATAAGGATATCCCCATAGCCAATCTATTAACTATGAAAGGTACCCCAATAGGAAAAGCACCAATGAGAAAGGGCGAATCACCCACCAAAGCTGTGGAAGTAGGGACGAAGAATAGCCCTAGTCTGATAGCGGAGTCTTCTATCTATTACGTATAACCTAAGTGTAGGGATCTGAAGGACACTTTGATAGTCAACTACAAAAGGCCAGCTTCAGTCCATATGAAAAGAAAAAGTGGAACGAAGAGTTAGCGTTCATATAATCACCATTCAGTCAATTTGGTCTTGGGGGCGTGATGGAGTCACTTCTCCTTATTCGGTAAGGAAGGGAAATGGGACAAAGCTATTATGCTTTCTATTTGGCGAGGGGCCTAAAAAAAACAACAAACTCACTCAGGTCTGTCAGCCTAGTTGATCCCACGATAAGAACTCGGGAGTGAGAGTGAAAAGAAAAAGCAAAGGGTGGTTGCAAGGCTGCTCTCTTTAATAGGTCTATCGAGCCTGAGTTTGGGCTGTAATGAGAAAGGGGTGTACAAGGCCGGGCATCTGATCTTTATTGTTCAATTTCATTGCCTTGAATGCTCTTTCTTAAGCAAGCTGAACCTTCATTCCCTCGGGTTAGGCTCAAGGTTGGGTTGGTCTTCCTTCTATCGAAAAAGGAAAGGTAAGCGCTTATCCCCTCCACTTGTAAATAGAGTGAAAACTCACTGATCTTTCCAACTGCGCTGCTACCCTCTCGTTGGTCGTCTTGAATAAAATCCCCATACACTGGTCAATTGAGTGGAAAACTTCCATTAGTCAGTAAAGCTACCTGTGTTCGGTACCCTACCCTTACAGTCTAGTGGCAATCTCTCCGCTACGCCCCTCGGACTATCGGTCGAGGTCTTTCATATCCGATATGTCTAGACTAGCTTATCTTTCTGATTCATCGGATCACTAAGCAAGTAAACTACCCTAGGTCTTTCTTTGTTCGTTGCCTTTTTTCTTTTTATTCTATTGTTATATATACGGTACATATACCTGAAATCAGATCCATGGAATGACAGAACTATCAAGAAAGTCTATCTCTATACATATACCGGAAGGGAATAATTCTACTTCTAAATGAGACCGGCCTCTTCCTTTATGTATATGGTCTCACGATGTGCCAGAATCTTTTTACAATCAATCACATGTTCCTAGAGGTGGACCACTAATTTGATCGATATCCCCTTTTGGGCTCACTCTTGGCACCTTTCTCAAGGAAACTTCCTAAAGAAAGAAGAGACAACTGCCTTCAGGAAGCAACTTTCCCTTCGGTAGTAGCTCTATCTGCTCCTTAGTCGTAGCAGTTAGGGTAGCGGCTCTTGCTAGTTCAATCTGTTAGTAGCTCGGTTAGTAGCTTCAGTTAGAGCTCTCCTTTTAGTCGACCCTCTCCCTTCGGTTAGAGCTGTCTGTTAGTTCCGATCCTCTCTTTCCGGTGCAGCCTATTAAGATAGCCTTTAGGTAGGTAGACGGGTTGCAGAGACTCGGGATCTGCACTATGCTTTTCTTCAAAAGGTTTACTCCACCAAGAGAAAACCTAGGAGAAGACCATGCTACCATAGAGAAGGGAAAGCCCACTTCGGAAGCCATTTGACCATGAGTTCACAGCTTAAGATCAGAAAGAAAGAAAGATTCCATCCCGTCTTTAAAGCAATGGTCTACGACTCCGCAGCTTGCTTAGGTTAGGAGAGCTCCTTTGTGATTTTTGTTCTACCGAGAAGGATCACAAGCCCTAGTCCCAAGCTAAATAGCATATTCATCTGCACCTGAAAAGGATGAAGTGACTCGACTGAAAGGAGAGGGATGAAGTGACTCGACTGAAAGGAGAGGGATGAAGTGAGCAAGAGCTTATTTAATCAACAAAAGCAATTCTCTCTCCTGCGAATCTTCCTCCAACAGAATCAATGGCATCGGATCTAACTCAACTCTCTCCCTTTCCGGCTTAGCCTACCGCTCCGTGGGCTTCTATCCCCCTGGTCTCAAAGGATCTCTCAAGAGTGAAAATCTCTCTCCCGGCATCACAGCCTATTCTATTCTCTACTCTCTACCAGCTTCTGAAACAAGTTCTACTGCCAAGCTAGTGGGATCGATCTCTTCTACTATTGTCTTTCCTTTGAATCTTGATAACCTTACCCCAGAACAATGCCATTAAGCTTCCATGGTCCCGACATGACTGACTGGGCGAGGAAGAACAGCGGAGGCAACCTCCACTTGGATCAACTACCTTTACTTTAGAGATGGGAAAGGAGTAAGAACTGATAGCCATTTCCCCTGAGCCAGGCGAGGATGAAATTCATGCCTTTAGAATACCCTACCCACCAAGACCTATTGCCCTTACTCCAACAGATTCAAAGTGGGTAGACCTTTAGATTAGACAATTCCTACTGCTGTGCTAAAGGCTAGAGAGGCAAGAAGAAGGCCATCTCTTCCTTCATTTTCTGACTTCTATCCGCCCAGCAAGGGCGTTAAGGCTTTCCTTCTGAAATGCCTGTTCTCCGGTGCAGATGAAGAAGATGGTGGTATAGAAGTAAGTTAAAAGGCATCGGTTTACTCTGGTAAGAAGGGATGAGACTTTCACTGCTTGAGAATACGCTCTGGGACGGTAAGGAATAGAAGGAGCTCTTTTCGCAATTTCATCGGCTGTGAGGGATTTACTGACCTAATATGCCCAGAAAAGGATGCTAGAGGCAATGAAATTGTTTTTGTACGAGTAAGGGACCATTCTGCCCTTTAGAGATAGGGGCGAGCTAGCTAGTGCCATTTTTCTTTAAGGCTGAAAGTCCTACATATACCGACGGCTCCTTCTTAATGCCAAAAGCGGAGCGAAAGGAGAACCGACTTTCTTATTTTTCGCACTTGGTTAAAACATTTTTTCAAGGGTGTGATGACTCACTCCGAGCCCCCTATAAACATAAAGGCAACCGAGACAAAACTTTCTCCCTGACTCCCTACCCCATGCTCGGAAATTAGAAGCTATATGGGGGGCTATTCATTCTTCTTCTCGGAACTGAACTACTTTTTCTACCTGAAGCACTTAGGGTGGGCCATGAGACCAGAAAGGACGACCTCTAGCCAGCCAGGTCGTTCTCTCCATCCAGGTCGAGCAACTTCTAGTCTTGAATATCTTTAAACATTATCGCTGCTTTACATAACATAAAAAACCTAAAATTGGATGAAATACGAGACGAACGCGAGTTACGCCTCTTCCTGGGTCAAAGTTCATAGGACCCGCCTACTAGTGGAATTCAAAAGAGAGCTTGTTCCCGCCAACCCACGAAAATGGAGAATCGGTCAAGAAATCTCGAATGAGGAACGTGAAAAATGTCTCAGGTGTTGAGCCTTGACGTCTTCGCTTGGCCTTACGAGGGCAGGAAAACTTTCGAGGATAATTGCAACACACTCTCCCACTTAAAGAAGGGTCCAAGCCATATCAACGAAAACAAAGGCATCTTCATCCGGATATCCAGGAGGAAATCTATGCAGAGGTTCCTCCATACCTACTTTCCATACATCCAACGGTAGAGGCAGGAGGAAAGGGAAGGCTCGGTAATCCCCCTAAAAAATGAAAATATCATTTTGAGAGACTCTTTTTTGTATACCAACCTTCCTTTAAAACTGGATTAGATATTAGATAAGGGTTTGGAGAAAATAAAAAATGTTTAATGATTTATGGACTACTGAGCCCATATCCCCTCTAACCATCAGAATACGGAGGGAGATGGAAAAAGGGATAAGGGGTTTTGCGTTTGCATATAGCTCATAAAGTGAGATTTTAGAATCTCACTAAACCTTCTTATCTTTTTTTATTTTGACGCTTGTATAGAGCATTTTTGCATTTTTTATCCTCCGTCACTTCATGATCTTTTTTTCCAGGGATGTCTTCTTTAGTAGAGGTGCATCTTCGTCTACTACAACTTGGGGTGTAGAGAGTCAACCGAGTCCCACTACATGATGTAATGCAATAGGGATCCTTTTAGTTTGACACCTAAGAGGTGCCTCCCCTTGGGATCCACAATGGATTTCATCAGGGCGAGAACTTGGTGTTCTCTCTTGTGACAAGCTTTTAACCCTATGTGGGATACCTCCGAGGTCTAGTTTGGTGATCACCGTTTGGAGTCGTAAAGCACTCTTTCAGTCTCACTGTTAGACCAGGAAGAATACAAACTCATGATAGTTAAGAGCTTGTTACGGGTTAGACCACTGAGTTGGCAGAGAATTTTGGAAGATTCTCAGCTACTCAAGGGATTCTTGAATAAGATCCCTTTAGTGGTTTCTAATGGTCTAACTAAGGATGTGTGACTAGGTCTGCATTACCTGGCTAAGCAGGTAATTCGGATGGGACGGAAGTCAGGGTGGTTGTTTGTTGCTTTATATCTTAATAAGCATCTACCTGCTTGATGCAGTATTATGCTGTTGATAGCCCTTCGTCTCCGTCTGAGTTATCTGTTCCAATCTCCCTAACCAGGAGTGGATTACCTCGTATCATTCCCCCTTATCATCGTAAGATGATCCGGTTATGGAATGAGCGGTCAGATATGCTCGTCAGGTGTTCTCTTTCGGCATTCTCTTTAGCCAAGGTTATTCGCCTTGCTAAGAAGGTGTCAAAGACGACCTTTTCGAGTATTACTGATCGTCCCCAAGTTCCTATCCGAGATTTAGTTAATAAATCTCTGGATATGTTCTCTCAAACTCGAGAGTACTTGGAAAGGTATATCCCTAAGATTTCTACCATACCTTTCACCCTTACATTAAGGCATGGAATGCAATCCTACCTGGAGGGCCACTGCATCTAAATGCAGGCCAGTCAGATAGGGTCCTAATGGAAAGTTTCGATCTCTAACTTTCTTTAGGGCCTTTCCTTTCGAGCGAAACTCGTGGTACCAACGGGTCACCGCAAGTTTAGGATCGGAGGCTGCTGGTTGGTTTGGAGTACTTTGGTATCCTAGAGTTCGGTATTGCTTCGATGAGAACAATGAAGTATTCAGTTCTCTCGATTGCAAAAAATTTGTACAGGAAGTGATTCCTGTCAATCCGACTCCGGACTTTGCCAATGTTACTCCTTACCTTGGCCGTATAGGTCAGTCGGTTGAAGGAGGTGGGAAGAGGCGTCTATTTGCCATAGGAAACTGGGTTAACCAAAGGTTGTTACACCCATTTCATAAGTGGTTGATGAAGGTTCTTCGTCAATTGCCTATGGATGGCACTTTTAACCAAACAGCCCCTTTGGAGCGCCTGGTTGGCAGCCGAGACATTTATTCTGTTGACTTGAAATCTGCCACCGATAGGTGGCCTTTCTTGTTTCAGAATGCCGTCGTTGACGCCTGGTCCAACGTTTTCCAATGGAGTTGCTATGTTGCTCACGGGTCACCCTTTCTTAGTAGATTTTATTTATTTATGAAGATGGAGCTTTGTGCAGCCACTCGGGAGAAAATTAGAACCCTGTATAAGATCATCTTTTTTGGTCGGCAAGACCCGCTTTTGTTCATTCCAGAGAGTGATTTTGATTATATCATTCGGTCATACTTGGAACCCATTCAATTGAATCACCCAGCACTCTTTGAACTCCTTCGCAGTTTGTGCCAAGACCGATACGAATCTACGTTCTATTGCCGGGTCTTGGAGGATAACGCGGATGTTGTCAAAGATTGTTGGGAGCAACTGAGTCGATCAACTGTCATGTAAAGAACAGAAAGGGGAGACTTTCCAGCCTTACTCAAATAGGGGGTGTAGCATCTGAGTTTTCCAGCACTATAACTGAACTAGTACCGTACTTACCATTAAATAAATGACTAAAACTATCCAGTATTGACGGCTTCTTCCCCGTCCAGAGTTTCACTTCACTAACTTGAAAGAGACTACTCCTCTGGAAGGAACGACTCTATATAAAGAGACGCGCTACGACGCTGGATACTCATAAAAAAAAGTCAACCCGCGGGGACGTAAATCACAATCGGGCAGGAGTCGCTCAATCAAAGACAGTTCAATTCGATCTTAGCCGATCTAAGGTTGACCGTCTCTCCGGCCCCGTTTCGGTGCACTATTGGAGAGCTCACTGGGCCCGCCGCTTTCTCAATCGAAAATGGAACTTGACTTAGAGGAAGATTAGCGTACTGAACGATTATTATTATTATAAATGTCATTATTCATTATATATATATGTAATTTCAGGATTGATTTTCGTTGATCGGATCGAGCACATAGGGTGCGAGCCCGAAGTCAATTCATTCTCTTTGGCTGAAGTCAATCTTCATCAAGACAGCTGACCGAGTCGAAACCTACTTCTCAAGTCTGACGAATGCCGTTCATGTTCCTGGTGAAAAAGAAAAGAGTCGCTTTCCTTCCTTCCCCATCTCCATTTGAGACATATAGAGTTTTCACACAAAGGCCTATCCGAATCCTCTACTTTCCTTGGTCGTTCACCTGCCCGGTACGGTGAACTTTAACCGCTGGCTTGGACGAGTACAGTTCACTGATTTGAATCACTTAAACTAAAGCTCTGATATCCGTAGGACTTCCACCTTCTTTTCTTACTTGTCACAGTACAGATCCCGCGCATCAAATTATTACTGACTTGAACTAGCACTTGCTGCTATTCACTCAGCAGACGATCAGGCGAGATACTAATTGGAGAAGGACTAACCGGACCTGCCTTCCCAAAAAGTACGAACATACAGATTCGTAGTGTTCGTTCGGAGATTCCACTATACCCTTTTCACTCGGGAAAGCAACTCTAGCCTATACTCTTTGTCTTGAATCACAGAGGAAGGACAAAAGCTCGGACAACAACTATCACAACTGAAAATGTGAAAACTACTTACTAGCTATCTGACAGTAGTGAAGATATGCGAAAGAGGGAGAATCCGCTACATCGGATATTGCTGTAGTTGATGAAACAGCTGTAGTGAAAGGCTAGTTGAGTTAAACAGTCAATTGTTAGCTGAGGGTCTTCTTGGCTCTGATGACCATTCTAGTTATCCAGGAATTCAGGTTCTAAACAACATTGTCTCCAAGTCTATCTCCGAAGACCAAAAGGAAATTATGGGGAGACAGGTCTCTAGGGAATAAATAAAGGAGGTTCTCTCTCAAAGAGGGCAAAGCTTCTGGACCTGATGACTTTAATGCTCTCTTCTTCCAAAGAGCTTGGCCAGTAGTAGGAGAAGATGTATTGGATGCTATCTTATTCTTCTTTGACTCTGGCAGTTTGCTTAGGGAGGTTAACAATACCATTATTGCTTTAGTTCCCAAGATCCCTAATGCCACAAAGCTAAGTAATTACAGACCCATTTCATGTTGTAACACCATTTACAAGTGCCTCACTAAGCTCATAGCTAATAGGGTGAAAGTTGTTCTTGGTGAGTTGATTGATCCATCACAAACTACCTTTGTTCTTTGCAGAAGTCTAATGGACAACATTCTGCTATCTCAAGAGTGACTAAGGAATTATCATAGGGAGTCCCCCTGCCCTAGGTGTGCCATCAAAGTGGACTTGGAGAAAGATGTTAAATATGAGGGAGAAGGTTAAACAAATGGTAAAACATGTTATAGGGGATGGGAGTGATACTTCTGTATGGTATGACAATTGGCACCCGGTCCTATTTATCAAACCATGGGCAGTAATCCCATCTATGACTCTGGGCTGGGCAAGGATGCTTTGGTGTGTGATATCATTGTTCAGGGTTCTTGGCAATGTCCAGAAGCGAATTCCCCTGAACTTATCACCTTGAAAAAGAGCATGTATCTCCTTCCTCCCCCACATGAGGAGAGGATAGGGGAGACTCTGTTAAATGGTTAAGTAGGTGCAGCTTTTCCATTGCTGCAACTTGGGAGGATTTTAGACCCCCTAAACCTAGAGTTGACTGGTGTAACTTAGTATGGTTCTCTAAGGCTATTCCAAGGCATGCTTTCATTCTTTGGTTGGCCATTAAAAACAGATTAAGTACACAGGACAAACTCATTCTTTATGGATCTATCCCCTCAATGAGTTATTTACTATGCAGACTTTCCCTTGAATCACATGATCACCTCTTCTTTCAATGCTCTTATTCTTCTAGAGTGTGGACTAGGTTGCAGTCTCTTTTAGGCATAAACAAACTGGCCTAACTCAGACTGGAACACTCTAGTAGCAAGAGCATCTAGGGAATGGAGATGAGGCAAATCTTTGCATAGCTTAACCGGCAGGCTAGCCCTAGCCTCTGCTGTATATGCTCTATGAATTGAAAGAAATAATAAGACCCTCACGAATGAGTACAAAGATGTGATCTCTTTTATTAAAGAGATTCTGTTTTCTGTAAGGCTGTTAAGAGGTTCAAAAAGTCTAATACCAACATGTGGCTTCAAAGAGAATGGTCCTTTCCTGAGACCATTTTATTAAGTGGAACATGCCTTAACTGTATGTCCTTGTGTTTCTTTTAGTTACAGTGGCTCTTATGTTTTTCCTAGTGTGGATGCAGAGTTTTACAAATGACTCTTCTCCCAAAAGGATTGGTATGCAAGCTCTTGAAGTGTTTGAAAAGGTTATTCCCTCTTGGATGAAAAAAAAAATGTGTGGTCCTCAGGTATGACTCTATTCCATCTTGCTTGGGGCTGGGTCAGGTCTTTTACCTGAGTGGTAGATTTATAAGGCTGGGGCCATTCTATTCTGAGAGCATGGGTCATGCCCCCACTGGGCTCTTTTTTCTTAAGGGTCCTGTGCAATGAGTGAGGTATGACTATCTTCGTTGAGTGATAATGAGAGCTAAGTGTATATGCTTCAGCAGGATGTTATTATGGCAGATCCGGTATGATCTTTCCCTTCTTCTCTGACCTTTCCAATTTCGTATATCAACTAATGGGGACAGACCGGGAGGGAAGAGATAAAGCACCCCGCTTACTTTTTATTCTCCCCATCTCCAGAAAAAAAGCTTTGTGTGCTCTGTCCTTCACTCCAAGACGTGTATCATCTTTTCCTTTAGACTTGTTATTATTATGAATATTAGGCTCACCCGGCAGGGTACAAAGAGAGTATAGTCAGTCAAATGTAGTTTTAGTTAATTCCTCGATTACTTACTATAAATTTTTGATTTGAAAATGGGTGAAAATCTATGTATTTCACTGAGGGTTTAAAGCCCTATATATACATGTAAAAAAGCATCAAAAAGAAAGTGCTATATACAGCAAGACCTACTTACTATATACAAAAGATAACAAATCAATATGCTTAACACCTCCCCCTCCCCCTACAACTCAAGATGCCTCAAGGGATAACATCTGGAGTTTGGATACTAAGTATCGGAATCGCATAGTGGTGTGGGACTTCGTAAGAAGATCCGCGATCTGAAGCTCTGAGGAAATGAAATGGTACAATTGAAAAAAAAGAATGCATATCGACTCCTTCTTTCTCGTTTAGTTGCAATGGCTCGCCCTTCGGGTACTTACCATGGCCTAAGGCAAGGTTTCCCCCTTTCTCTTCTGCATAGTTATGGAAGGGCATAAAACCTAGAAAAAGTGACCGTATCTTACTGATAGCACTGAGTGTCTTCTTTACACTAGCCCGGAACCGAAGCGAGGATCTCATGCTATCATTGAACGGCTACCGAACTGCCATACTCAGGTAAGGGGTTTCTGTTCCAAGTACATCACGACCCCATATAGCTAAAACATACTAAGGTCATATACTAACATCTATTAAGGAATTAACACATCCTAAACATCATTAATTCATCAAATTTCTACCCTTTCCCCCAAATTTTCAAGAACATAAACCCTAGAAATTTAAATCCTCAATAAGTCCATTCTAGATCCGTTTTTGTTACATCCAACATACATTAACATCAGAATAATCATCTCCATACTATTCTACATGCAATTTGTCCTCAAAATTTAAGTCCTAAGTCCAATTAAAATGGGTTTTTATTTAACTTCCAAGAACAAATGTAAATCTTTCAATTTTTCTAACATGGAAGAAACATTCTCTGAATTAAATAGAATTAAATCACTTGCCTCGAGTGTCTCTGAATTTGGTGTTGGTTTGATGAAGCTTTTTCTGCAGAATTCCTTCTCTCTCTCTCTCTACAAGCCTTCTTCTCCAAAGGTGGCTAGGGTTTGTTTAGGAGACTTAGAAAACCAAATTTTAAAACTCCCCGTAGTCTTATGGGTCAATATGGTTGGTAGTGGGTTTAGTGGTTTGTTACCCAAATCAGATTATAAATCCTAATTTTCGTCATTATTAAATCCCAAAAATACAATATTACCTAACTACCCTTATAAGATGCCGGTATGGCCTAAAAATACCCCGGGACCCAAACTAAACCCCCGGCTAGTGTTTTCTGACTATCTCGACCCTTCCGGACGCGTTGGTGCACTCAAAACGACCATACGGTTAATAGAATTTAAATTCACTTTTATAATTAAAATAATTATATCCTGACGCGACTGTCTCACGCGTCCCAATAAAAGTCCAAATTGTCGTATATCAATCTCACGACAATTTCATAACTCAATATTCATATATCATCATATATACTCAATATAGTCAAATACCAACTCACATCTCGCTAGTATTTTATCCGGATTAATTTCCAATTAATTCTCATTTAATTAATTAATCCCAAAAATAAATATCGCCAAAAATACGGGTTATTACACTGGTGATCCCCCGATCATCGAGGGATCAAAGAAAAGAAAAGATGTGCATAAGGGTGCGGGCACTAACCCTCCCCCTCCACTAAAGAAAAAGAAGGATGTTGATTGGATAATAACCAAGGAGACTACAATCCCCATCTTTGATGACACAACAGTGGTCGCCCACCTTACTTCGATGCAAAGGACCCCTCTCGAGTCATTAGTTTTTCTCTACACCAGACTACTCAAGTAATAAATCCTGTCGTTCCTTTTTCAATATAAAGTGTTGTGTTATCTAATACTGACTTGTACTCTTGTCCTTTAGTCTATGATCGTTCTTCAGTTTATGGTTGTCCTTCAAAATATTCAGTTGTGGGCTATCGAGATCGATCAGAAGAGCCAGGAAGCCGAGACTCGTTTATCTGAGAATGGTAACTTGAAGAAGCAGCTCGCAACAATCAAGCTTAGCTGTGAAGCATAGGATGTTGAGTAGATATAGTTACACAGGGAACGACTGAGGACGTTAAGGCTCGACCTTCCAGCCAAAATAAATTATGCCAATAAGAAGATGGAGGAACTGGTCAATGGTAAATATTCTGAGATAAAAGCTACTGTGAAGAAGGCGAGCTCAGCATTCAAGGAGTCTGATGAATTCTATAACTATGCAATTCAGTACTTAGAGAAGGGTGACAAAATTGCCTGCCACCGAGTGATGAATATGTGTCCAGACTTATCAACTGTTGACCCTCAACTTACTATAGTTCTCAACTCATTCATCAAGGGGGTCTTGAGAGTATTGAGGTATTAAACCAAGTGTAGGTCGAGACTGAGGCTCCAACTGTTATGGCCGAGACTATAGTTGCGGACTAAGGGGTGAAGGAGGTGGTTGAGGGAGAAGTTAGCGAACAGAAGGGGAACACTTACAACCCACCTGAAACATTTGGCAAGTAAGCCGAGGCTGAAAACATGGTTATTGAAACTTAAATCTTTATCTTTCTGTTGAGTAACCGTCTGTGGTCATAAATTCCCCTTATTATGTAATCTTATTTTGAACACCTATCATGTAATACTTTTTTTGTTCTTAGCTTCTCCGAACAATCATGTCATGTTTAACATCCTTTGAGTATTATTGCACTAATTTTTGAATTCATAGCAGTAATTTTTCCAAATTCACTGTCATATTGAATGGATGTCTCGTTAAAGGGGTGGAATTATTTTCCATTGAGCTTAGCACTTTCCACTAATTATTGTAATTTAAAAAGTTTACATCAAAACTATTTAATGAACTATCCCTTTTCTCTTGGTGTTAATTGTTCTCATATCGACGAGAGAGTTAAAGATTAATTTCACCATAATGTATGATGTTACACAACCATATATAAATTATTTTTTGCCTTCACCACTAAAAGTGATATTCAAGTTATGATCTCCCCTCTTGGCATTATTGGAAGGATATGAGGAGTCGAGACTCCCTAACCATTATCATATCATCGAGAGAGAGTTATAAATTAATTTCACGATAATATATGATGTTACATAACCATATCTAAATGATTTTTTTCCTTCACCACTAAAAGTTATGTTCAAGGGATGATCTCCCCTCTCGGTGTTATTGGAAGGATGTGAGGAGCCTAGACTCCCTCAACATTCTCGTATTGCTAAGAGAGAGTTTTAAATTACTTTCAACATAATGAATGATGTTACAAAACCATATTTAAATGATTTTTTGCCTTCGTAAGTGGTATTCGAGGGATGATATCCTCCCTCGGCATTATTGGAAGAATATGAGGAGCTGAGACTCCCCATTCATTCTTGTATCACCAAGAGAGAGTAATAAATTAATTCACACGTGAAAAGTATGGACAAAATAGAATGAGTATGAGACAACACTTGATATTTTCTTTACACTCGTAACAATGGTTGTAAATATCATTGACATAACATTGATCTTTTGAACCAAACTGGGAATAATACATTGAACAATACATTAGACTATGGGATTAAGTACATTACCAGTCTACTGATAGTATTTTTTAGGTGATTTACGTTCCAAGGATTGGAAAACGATTCTCCTTCAATATTTTCAAGTCTAAACGTTCGTGGTACTACCTCTTCTATCACTATATAGGGCCCATGAAAGTTTGGGTACAGCTTGTTAGTTTTTTGCCAAATTTTCTTCAGGACAAGGACTCTAATAACTATAGGCTGAGACTTCACAATGTTTTTATATAATTTGGTTGCTCTCTGCTGGTAGGCTAACTATCTCACTGAAGCATCCTCTTGACTTTCTTCTATTAGATCCAAATCTAACCTCTTTTCTTCCAGGTTGGCCTCTAAGTCATAAATTTGGGACCTATTACTTGGGAGTCTGAGCTCTATTGGAATCACTGCCTCAGACCCATACACCAACATGAATGAGGTCTCTCTTGTTGGAGTTCTCTCAGTGGTTCCATAGGCCCATAATACTCCATGTAGTTCATTTGTTGACTTCTCCTTCGTGTATTCAAGATTTTTCTTTATACCATTAAGGATGTTGTTATTTGTGACCTCAGTTTATCCATTGGCTAGAGGTCGACCATTTGAGGAGAAAAATTGCTTAATATCGACCCTTTTACAATAAGCTTCCAAAGAATTATTCTTGAATTGATTGCCATTATCCGATATCATTGTATTTGGCAAGCCATATCGGGAGATGATATCTCTTCGTATAAACTTGAATGTCTTCACTTCGGTCGTAGTTATTATCACTCCAGCCTCTACCCACTTTAAAAAGTAATTAATCGCCACAATCAGATATCGATAATTTCCTGACGCTCGAAGAAGAGGGCCCGCCAAATCAATCCCCCGAACTGAAAATGGACATGGGACCATTATGAACGAGAGAGGTCGATGGTGTTGGTGAGGAATGCTTTTGAATCGCTATCACTTGTCAATTTATTTGTGTATTCTGCTGAATCCTTAGCAAGTGTCAACAAAAATACTCCCGAGTAACGATCCTTTTGACGAGAGATCAGTCACCCGCATGGCTTGCACAGGACCCTTCATGCACATCTTGGAGGACATCTTTTATCTTTGAGGGATGCACACATCGGAGATGTGGAAGCAGGAAATTTCTTTTGTTAAGGATGTCATCTATGATGATGAATTTGGCTTCTCGATATCTTATCTTCTTCCCTCGACCTTCGATTCTGGTAACTTCCCAATTCTATTATACTCCATCCAGGATTCCCTAAGATTCAAGTTTAGGCAAAAATTCATGTTATTCTCATCCCCTTTAATGCTTGGTTTCATCAATATTTTAATGGGCACAGTGCGCCTAATCTCGATTCTAGTTACCAACGTAAGTCTTGCCAAGGCACCGCCTCTGGTTTTCTCCAAACTCGAAATCCTCTTTATTTTGACTTCTTCAAAATATCCCAATATTTTTCTCACTCTAGACAAGTATTAGGCCATTTTCTCATATTTAGCTTCATAGCCCCCATTATCAAATTGATGACTAGTTGAGAATCACTGCGGGCTATCATTTGACCGACATTAAATGCCTTAGCTAGAGAAAGACCTGCTAACAGGGCCCCATGATCCGAATCATTATTTGATGCATTGAAGTTGAATCTTAAAGCGTACTTGATGTTCATCCCATTCGGGGCCAATAGTACTTGAAGATTGTGTTTTGTATTATCGGGGATGTATATCACGTTACTCCGAAAAAAAATCAAAAAATTGAAGCATAATTGAACTAAAATCAAATTTTTTATTGAACTTAAAGGAAACGTTATTGATCTTAAAGAAAAAATACACCTAATTCCTTTATTTTAGTGATAGTATTTTCAGAGGTGGTCGGCGTTCCAAGGATCCTTGAATTCTTCTCCATCAAGGGTCTCTAATCAAACATTTCCTTATCGGATGACTGCTGAAATGTGATAAGGACCATGACAATTTGCCTCAAGCTTGTTTCCTTTCTGAATGACTTTCTTGAGGACATAATCTCCTTCCTTCAAGTTGGTCGGCTTAACCCTTTTTGTTATAAAAATGAGCCGTTATTGATACGCAACGGCTCTGAGGGAAGTATCTTCTTTGACTTTTCTCACCAGATCCAAATCCAATATTCCCATTAAATAACTTTTGGTAGGCCTATCTCGGCTGGTACCATGACCTCCATCCCAAAAGCAAGCATATAAGATGTTTCTCCAGTAGTTGTTCTTAATGTGGTTCTATAAGACCAAAGAATAAAGTGCAATTCATTAATCCAATTGCCCTTGGCAGCATCAAGTCTCCTTTTCAGTCTATTAAGCAAAGTTTTATTCGTTACTTCTATTTGAACGCTGCTTTGTGGATGTCCTGGAGTAGAGTGAAGTTTCTGGACCTTGAATTGAGCACAGTATGCTTCAAATTCATCGTTGTCAAATTTGGTGCCATGGTCATTAATGAAGGCATAAGGCATGCCATACCTGAAAATGAATGTCTTCTATATGAACTGAAATACCTTGTCATAGGGAATATCTATTAATGGTATCACTTCTACCCATTTTGTAAGATAATCTAAAGCTACCATCAAGTATTTGAACCTGCCTTTGGTGGTTGGCAATCAGTCGACCAAATTAATTCCCCAAATGGCAAAAGTCCAAGGAGAAGTGGTTGGTGTCAAGGCATCCCCCGGTGCACTGTGAATTGCTACAAATCTTTGGCACTTATCACAATTACTTGCGAAGGTTGTATAATCTTCCTTCATAGTAGGCCAACAATACCCTTTCATAGTAATTTTTTGGACTAACGATCAACCAGCTTAATGATCCCCACAAGAACCATCATGCACCTCCTTGATTAATTCAGTTACTTCCAAGGGATGGACACATCGTAACAAGGAAACAATGTATCCCCTTTTGTATAGGACTCCTCTCTCTAACACATACCCAACTGCTTTGTATCTGATTTTCCTATCTCTTTTGGATCAGTTGGTAGGACCCCTCTTTTAATGTAGTCTTCAATTGGATCCATCCATGATGGTCCCAAGTCTAAAACAATGAAGTTTATCATAGGATCCTCGTCTATGCTCCTGGATGCCAACATCTCCACAATAATGCTTCTCATAAGTTCTATCCTAGTCATTGAGTCTAGCCGAGCAAGTGCATCGGCTCGAGCAATCTCTATCCATGGTATTCTCACTATCTAAACTGCTGGAAATTTAGAGATCACCTCCAAGTATCTAATCATTAGATCTCCTTTGACTCCATATATCTTAAGTACTTGGTTGACGATTAATTGAGAATCACTGTGTGCCATTACTTACTCGGCACCTAATGACAAAGCTAATTCAAGGCCGGTGATTAATGCCTTGTATTTTGCTTCATTATTTGAAGCTTAAAATTAAAATAAGAGAACATATTCTACATTAATTTTATCAAGAGTGTTAAGTATAAGACCAGCCCCACTGCCGGTTGCATATGAGGATCCATCCACATATAAGTTCTATAGTGTAATCTCACTATTAAAGCTTTATGTAGATAAAACTCCTTGTCACAATATCTTCTTTCTTTTTTATGCATATTTCAGAGCCATCTCTTGAAAAATGGATGATTCAGGTTGATCGGTTATAGCCTTGGCTTGCTTTAGAACTGAGCTCTGTTTCGGAGAAGTCTGCTCGGTAGGCAAGTTTGGTTGGTCTGTAACCTCTGGATATGTAAATTCTATAATAAAATCTTCTATAGCTTGTCCCTTCAATAATGATCTTGGCTCATAAATGATATCGTATTCTTTAAATTTTACTGCCCAACACATTAGTGTGCCTGATTTTTCTGGTTTGTGAAGTTCTTGCCGAAGAGGTAAATTAGTGTATACAACTATAGTATACACTTAAAAGTAAGGCTTCATTTGTCTTAAGGCTTCAATAAGAGCTAATGCCAATTTTTCCAAACGTGGATACCTGATTTTTACACCTCTGAATGCCTTTTCGGTGTAGTAGACTGATTTTTAGATTCCATCTTCTAGTCAAACTAACACCGAGCTAACTGCAGATTTAGAAACAGCTAAATACAAATATAACCTCCCTCCCAAAATTGGTCAAGATAGTAATGATGGAGAACCTAAATGCTTCTTCAGCTCCTGAAATGCTTTATCACACTCTTCGTTCCATTCAAAGGTCTTTTGAGTACTTTAAATAATGGTAAGCATATGTGTCCTGCTCGAGAAACAAACTGATTAAGGGCCGCCACTCTACCAGTAAGTTTTTTAACATACTTTTTGCAGGTTGGGGATTGTATTTCGATCAGAACTTTGATTTTAGAAGGATTAGATTATATTCCTCTCTGATTAACTATAAAGTCGAGGAACATTCCTTCTTGCACGCCAAGCACGCACTTGGTTGGGTTCAATTTCATTTGATACTTTTCTAGTTGGTCAAACATTTTACTGAGGAATTTGATGTGATCTGAAGCTTTTTTGTTTTAGGTCAGCATATCATCTATGTATACCTCCATATTCTTTCCAATCTGTTCTTCGAACACTTTATTTACCAATCTCTGGTATATTGATCCAGCATTTTTAAGCCCAAAAGGCATAATGTTTTAGCAGTAGGTACCTCGGTTGATGATAAAAGAAGTGCTCTTTTTATCTTCTGGCTTCATTTTTATTTAGTTGTAACAAGATTAAGCCTCCATGAAACTCAACAATCCATGTCCTGCAGTGGCATCTACTAGTTGGTCAATTATGGACAAAGAAAAATGGTCCTTAAGGCACGCCTTATTGAGATCAATGAAGTGTACAAACATACGTCATTTATTATTCTTCTTTTTTATCATTACCACATTTGCCAACCACTCCGGGTACTTGACATCTTAAATGAAATGGGATTTTTGCAAATTTTGTTCCTCCTCTTGGATGGCCATGTTCTTTTCAAGACTAAATACCCTGTGCATTTATTTGATTGGCTTGGCATCCTTGTTTATATTGAGCTCGTGGCAAAGGAAATTAGGATCAATTTCGGGCATATCTTAGTGACTCCAAGAGAATACGCTTTTTTGTTCCCTAAGGAATGCAACTAATTCCTATTTAAGGGATGGTGCTAATATGGAGCCGATCTGAGTGGTCCTTTCTGGCTTTTCCACGTCAAGGATTATTCTCTTAGTAGTTTCTATTATCTGCCATTTGACCAGCATTGTTTCATCTCTGGGATACAAGTTCCCATGAAGATGAGAGGCCAAGATGAGATCGTGGTAGGGAAGAACATATAAAAGTCAACAGTCGGTAAAGGATCATCGGTCGAGAGCCCATCTCTGAGCCAGTTATGATAAAAGGGGCTATAGATAATGTGGCGGTAGAAGAGAAATCTTGGAACAATTCCATCCAGAGGTTAGAGGAAAAGATCATGATCAAAAGATGAAACCCCAGTCGTATAAGATACATGGAAGGGTCTTCGTTTTTGCTGTGAATTATTAGTTATCCCACCCCATTCAAGTTCAACCCACCGAGTGTGACACCGAGGTATGACGGGAATATAAATCTCGTGCATCATATTAAAATGTATCAATCAACTATCGAAATATATTCAACACCTGATCAGATGAAGTGTCGAATATGCTCAAGTACTCTTATGGGCGCAGCTCATGTATGGTACAGCGACTTACTGAGAGGTTTTATAGATAATTTTAAGCAATTGGCAGATAAGTTCATTCATAATTTCTACTTCGGCATGAAGGCGCAAAAATGTATAACACATCTCTTGAATGTCAAGTAAGGAAAAAATGAACCCCTTAGGGAGTATATCTCTCACTTTAACAAGGAAAAGATTGAGATGACAACCCATATCAGTGGGCTACATCTACGAAAACTTTTGTGGAACCTCTCATAGGATCCTCTAAAAACCATGACAGAAGTTATGTCCATGTCTAGGAGGATCATGAACATGGAGGAGGCCATAGCGACCAAGAAGGGGGACACAAAGGAGACAGGTAATGTAAAGTCTGGCCAAAGCAAGGATAAAGAGGGGAAGAAAAGATTGAATGAAGATAAATTTTTCTGGTATACACCACTAACTGTAAGCCTAGATTTGACGCTGAATGATATTAAAGATGATAAGGAAATTAAGTGGCCTGAAAAGCTTAAATATCCTCCCTATTGAAGAGATAAAAGAAAGTGGTGTGACTTTCATTAAGCCCACATCCATACGAGTGATAAATGCGTAGCCCTTAATTATGAGAATGAGAAAGTGCTAAAATCGGGGAAGCTCAAAAAATATGTGGATAAGAATCATGGGAAAGATGAAGGGAGGAAAAGATACAACGAGTAAAGGGATAACAAGACAATAAGGTAATTAAAGGCAAACAAAAATAAAGAAGAGTCTGACGACTGTGAAGATCATAATCTTAACCTTCCAGTAAAAATCTCGAAAGCTAAAGGAGTTTCGTATATGGTTTCCTTTGATGTCAAAATAATATGTAGTGGCCTAGCAAGTGGAGGCACTAAGACGAAAGATAGAAAGGATCACGTAGTTGAAGTAAAGGTAGCACCAAAGAGGATAGAAGTAGACTTTGCAGAGACTGAGGTAAAGCCGAGCAAGCTAAAAAAGGTTGACATGGACAGTCTTGTGATGGAATTCTCCAGGTTGGATTTAAAGGGAATATTGGCTCCACATAAAGACCTTCTGGTCATCAGTGCGCGAGTTCATGATTATGACGTGCCTCATATCCTGGTTGATGGGGGAGCTCGGCCAATGTTATGTTCTGGGAGTGCTTCAAAGGCCCAAACTGAGAAAGAAGAGAATAGTTCTGTATGACCAACCAGTGATCGGATTCAGCGGAGAGAAAGTCTATCTGCTGGGAGTATATGAGATAGATATCTATATGCGTACCTGGACGAGGTGCCTAACCAAGAAAGTTAGATTTTTTGTGATGGAAGAGGATGTCTTCTCGGTCTATAACATTATTTTGTGGAGAGTAGTGCAAAAAGAGTTTAAATATGTACCTTCCACAATGCACCAGATGATGAAATTCTCAACTCCCTATAGATTAGGGTAAGTTCAAAGTGACTAAGTGGAAGCTCAAAAATGTTATTTTACATCGGTCGAGGAGAGAGATTCTCATAAGAGGAAGACGACTACCTATAATATTAACACACTGGACCCAAGAGACAAGACAAATCTTAAAAAGGGAGAACCCACCGAAGAGGAAGAATTTGACATCCTTAATGAGGACAAGCCGAAACAACCATCTAAATTAGTCCATCCCTAAAAGCAGAAGTAAAGAAGGAATTAGTGAAGCTCATGAGAGAAAAACATAGCATATTTGGCTGGAGCCATGGGGATATGTCAGGGATTGACCCCGAAATTATCTCATATCGGCTCAATATTGACAAGGGTGCAAATCTTATAAAGCTGAGGTACAGAACTTTTACAAGAGATAGGTACGAGGTAATCTAAGATGAGGTCAAAAAGCTACAGACAATAGACATTATTGGAGAGGTCCAGTACCTAGATTGGCTCTCGAATGTCGCCATTGTGCCAAAACAGAATGGGAAATGGAAGATATGTGTTGATTTCATGGACCTTAACAAATCTTCCCAAAAGATAACTTCCTTTTACCTCGGATCGACCAGATGGTTAATTTAGTGGCCGAACATGAGATAATGAGCTTTATGGATGCATATTCAGGGTATAATCATATTTTCATGCATTGAGAAGACATTTAGAAGACTTTCTTTATCATCGATAAAGGAACCTACGACTATAAAGTAATATATTTTGACCTGAAGAACATAGGGGCAATGAGCCAGAGGTTGATCAATAAGATGTTCGAATATCAGATTGGCAATACCACGGAAGTGTATGTAGATGATATGTTAATAAAGATATTGAAGGTCGAGAAGCATGTGGCCAAATTAGTGTGGAATTTTGACACAATGGATAAGTACAAGATGAAGCAAAATCTAAAAAAGTGAATCGTCGGGGTCGCCTCAGGGAAATTTCTTAGTTTTATTTTGACCCAAAGGGGAATTGAGGCAAACCCCGCAAAGATAAAAGCATTAATAGATATGCAAACGTCAAAGACCAATAAAGACATGTAGATATTGATAGTACGAGTGGAAGCCCTTAATCATTTCGTCTCTTGAGCGATCGATAAGTGTTTGTCATTCTTTAAAATCTTAAGAAAAGCCTTCTCTGGGACTAGGAATGTGAAAAGACTTTCCAGGAACTAAAGATTTATCTCGACTCCTTAATAATCCTCTCTCGACCGGTGCAATGGGAGAAGTTATTCCTATATTTGGCTATCTCGGAGTCAGTCATCAGTGTAGCTATCGTCTGAGATGATGATGAAGTTCGGAAGCCAGTGTATTTCAATAGCAAATCTTTATAAGGGGCAGAGCTGAAGTATTCAAAAAATAAAAAGGCAGCATATGCGTTGATACATGCCTCAAGGAAAATGAAGCCCTATTTTTAGGCACATATAATGATGTTGCTCACCGAAAATCCCCTAAGGCAAGTCATTCAAAAACTTAATAAATCGTATAGGCTACTGGATTGGTCAGTGGAGCTAGGTGATTTTGACATCATTTACCACCCAAGGAACATAATTAAAGGGAAAGCATTAGCATAATTTATGGCCGAGTTCACCTGAACTGGGAATTATGATGATGATGAAATTGAAGAAGAGGCCAAAGAGCCAATATATGTCTAAAGAAAGAAAGTGATTGAGAAACATCAGGTCGATGTTGTAGAGAAAGATTTCTTATTTAAGAATGTTATTTGGATGAGTGTTCCTTCACAAAATAAGGACCCCTTTGGAGCCTGTTTGTGGATGGCTCATCTTGTGAAAGTGTTTCTTGGTCTTCATCCCTTGCTGATCAAAAGACAATAACTATTTAATCAGGCGAAACTTATCAAATTCGATATGCACCAACGACTTAGCTTAACAAACATTCGTGTTTTTCGATTAAGTTAAATATTGAAATACATATATAAATTCCTAAACACAGGGATGCATTTTGTTTTTTTTAACAAAACAAAAAATTTTATTGAAAAAAAATAAGAAGAGTACAAGGAGGGATTACAAGGAAAAATAAAAGCAAAAATACAATGGATAATGAAAGCAAAAAATCATCTTGTCTTAATAAAACCTATAAGAGGGCATGCCCATGAAGTCATTGAAGATAGTACTGAAGAGATCTTTGGGGCATTGTTCTAACCATAGGCCATTGTTATGGGCCAGACCTAGGTTGGCAAGCTTGTCAGCAGGGCAATTCCCTTCTCTATAAATGTGCGACATTTGAAGTTCATATGTGATATTTGATGGAGACAATTAATCCAAGCAATTTTTAAAGGCCATGGAGGGAAGAAGCCACAATTTTTAAACACGGGAATGCATATATACATTCCTAATACACTTAATCACCAATGATCATTACTTCATGTATGACTTCGTCCTGGACAAGTCATAAACAATAAGCCAGTAAAACTTTATGTATAAACATAAGAAGCTTTACCTGACTAAGTTAGAACACATAAATACGTATATACATTCCTAAGACTCCAAGGGATTATACATATACATTCATAAATATACTTGTTCACCACTGATAACTAATGTCAACACTTAGTTCAAAATTTCTTACGGCTTTACCTAAGTGCATTAGTAGAAACTAAGTCCCTACAATATCAGTTCAAATATTAAACACATCACTTGTTGAATAACCAGATTACCTAGTCGGCCTTCTAATTAACTAATCATAAGCTTAAAATAAGTATCAAATTAAATTCATAAACAAAAAATGTATTTGAGATAAAGTATTTTCATTTTCAAATAACAGGATGTTACAATCAAAGTTAAGAAAATATAAAAACTTAAATTATTCTGCTAGACGTTTCCCGTGGGCCCTATCCATCCCAGCTAGAGGATCATCAAGGGTGTATGGAGAATTTATATAGTTAAAATCTCTTAACATTTGCCTATTACTGCTTCTCATCCTGTCAATCAAATGGGAAGGATGGACTATTTCATGCTCACCATGAAGACCATAATCCCCCAGATACTTAGTTATTAGACATTGAGGAATGGCATCATGGGGAATCCATGTTGTATCCAATTTGAATGGAGGCTTGTCACAATCCAAGAAGCCTGGATCATTCCAATACCATAAGGTACTATTTTGGTCATACTTCAGTAAGCTCAGCACATTAGTTCATACCCATTTATAGCCCTCATGATTACTCTCAGCAAGTTCCTCATCCATGTAGGCTAAGGATTCATTATAACCCTCCATCCGTGCTTCCCTGGGCTGTTTGTGGAATTGAAAGGTCAACATATCCACCTGGGTTTGAAGTTTTTTTATGACATCATCTTTGGCTGTCAACTGGGCTGTATGGTCAGCAATAGCAATATTCTTTGCTTTTAACCGGGCATCTTGCTTGGCCAATGTTTTCTTGGTTCTTTCTTCAACAATTATTGGTCGGATAATCACCCTCTGCCTAAAAGTTTACCCAGGTTTGGTTTTCTATTGCAGTGCTTCAAGTTCTTCTAACAATCTTGCATTTTCAGTCTCCAAAAAGCAAGCACCTTCATCAGGACCACTCGTAGATGATTTCTTCAAACTATCAAGCTCATTCCTCAAGGAATTATTTTCCTTTTCCAGCATAGAAGTAATTTCTTAGGCACTGTCCATATGCTCCTTTAAAGAAAGTTATTTCTTGTTCCAAGTAGAAGTGATGTCTTGTAATTTTTTATCAAATACCAATCCTTCACTCAAAACCTTATATTTGGCTTCGTAATTAACATGAAGTAAAGCTTTAGAATGATTGTGATCTTTTTGTAGTTGCTCGATCGTTTTATAGTAAGCAGCATTATTATTAGCTACAATGTTGCCCATAAACAATGAAGATGGATATATGACTCCTTGACTTGGTCGAATGCATCTGGTTTGAGTAACCCAGCGAGATATTCTTCAGCTAGAGGTAAGGGCAAAAATCCAATAAATCGAACCAAACTGACTGCATTGGTTCGGTTTGGATCGGGTTTTTTTCACAATGGTTCGGTTCCGGCTCTGAATAAACAAAACCGATACTTCGATTCGGTTCTTGGTTCCAGGGAAAAAAACAATCCGGGATCGAACCGATTTATAATTACATATATATTTATTTTATATATTTAACACTTGTAATTTATATTTTTGTGGTTACCTGAGTTTCTAACTCATGTTATTGAGGATCAAAATTAATTTTTACCTTAAAAAAATTATTTATGAAATACATTAATCTTAAGATTTCACTAAGTTTGAAATATGAATTTGGAACCGATTCGATCCGATCCGGGAACCGTTGGTTCGATTTGGTTCGGTTCTGCATAACTATCGGTTCGGTTCGGTTTTGGTTCCAAAAATTTGGAACTGACCCATCTCGGTTTGGTTCTCGAATTAGTCTCAAAACCGACCCAAACCTAACCGTGTGCACCCCTAGTCAGAGGAATATGACCAGCTTCCAGAAGAATCTTACTTCGTTTGAGTAGATCAGGTTCAGCAGATATTATGGCTTTTTTCCTTGCGTCAAGCTGGAAAATCACTAATAGGTAAATAACTTTGTAGAATAATCCAGGACACTAAACAACATAAAGAGTAAACAATCATGTTTGGTAGGAAGTCAAGATCATCCAAGAGCACAAAAGTAGAGGAAAAAATTTATTCTTTCATTAATAAATGATTCACAATACAAAAGTTATAACATCAAGGGAAAGGTAAAAATAAATAAAAGTGGACTGGTTAGACCTTCTTTTTATCCTTACCTGGGCTTGACCATCAACTCGTAGGTCGGCATTGGTACTGGGTACTGCTGAAGGCTCAGGGGGTATGGCGGAGGAATCTCCTGATACCTCTTCATCATCAAACTCCTCGTCCAAGTTAGGAAGAGTACCAGGATCATGTCTTGAGAAGAATTTAGAGTACTCCTCAGTGCTGACCAACTTCAGATCCTCAGTCCAACCTTCCTAGAAGGATAATTTTTTGGCACACTCAATTTGAGTAGAGTCAGTAAAAATGGTCTTATCCCAACCTTTGTCAAAAGCAGCTTTGCCCTTAGCCTTCAGAAAAATTACATCAGAAGACAAGCCACTCACTTTGTCTCTGCAACCTTAGTTGGGACAGTGACTTTGGCAAGTTTTTCTTCAGCCACTTTTGCCTTGCCTTCATAAGCTTTTTCCCTCTCCTCTGTAGACTTCAGTAGGCCCTCGGCACTATTGGCTCTGTCATTGAACTTCTTCAACTCTTCTTCCTAAGATTTTTATTTGGACTCCAGAGCTCGACGGGATTCATCTAGGGAATTTTTTAGATCTTCAAAGGCCTCTTCAACTTCTCCAGAAGAACACAGTTGGTCATCTTTCTCCATCATCTGGTTGAAATCAACCAGGAAACAGATAAAAGAAAAGAGTTAGAACAGATCATCATTATAATGATAAATACCAACAAATAGGAAAAATTTACCAGTGCCAAGCTATGGAAATTGTTCAACGAAAATGTATTTAACCCCGAAATCAATTTTAATTAATATTTAATTAGTTTAATTGTGATTATGTACATTTTAGTTTAATATAATATATTAATTTTGATGATTCCAAACATATATTTATAGAATATTATATAAATATTTCTTAACTCATAATACATATATTTTATTTGATATACTTCTATTAACTTTTCTTAAATACTATGTAAATATTTTTTTAATTTATATTATATATATAATTTTGTTTTATTTGAATATTGCTATTGGTTATGCTATTTTTTTTAATTATTATTCTATTTATGTGTACATTTTTTTTTCATAATATTTATTAAGTTTCATATATGTATATTTATCTTGTATACATTATATATTATTTTTTGTACATATATATATATAAGCATTTCTATACTTAACTTCAATCTATTAAACTTTCTTGTCATCTTTTTATCTTTTATTTTTTTACCATATGTACTCTTATATGTCGTAGCTATTGCCTGGGTGTTCTTCCTTGTGACCTTTTCATATGTATTAAAGTGGTTTCTAATATCTTCTTTCTACATATATTCTACTATATAACTAAACTAATATGTACACTTTAGTTGCTCACACACCTATTGTTATATAAGTTTATTTTTATATATAACTTGTTTCTAAAAAGCTCCACAAGTATTTTATGGTATTTCGTCTCGGTATAATATTTTTTTAATATGAAAAATATAAATTTTATATTCACATCTAAAGAACAATTTTTTTCGGTTTAGACTGTTTGCAGTCCTATTAACTTACACGCGGCATAAAATAGTTATGTACATCTATACTCGTCTGTCAAAGTAATTGATTATATATGTGTATTTTTATATTCATAATGTCTATGATGTTCACATTTTTTTACCATATACATATATTTTTTTAAATGATTTTATTCATACATATAAATAATATTTGTATCCTTAAAATGAATAGTAACATATCTCACCTAAAACCATCCGTGTATTTTTTTGAACTTCATAGTTAAATCTTTGTAACCTTTGCCTTGGTGCCTACGATTTACTGCCTTGAGCAGTAGTACAAGTGCTCAGAGGGGTTTGTCCCATCCATGTAAGTCAGTTACTTCCTTTCAAGTATAATCCATATGGAAGATGTTATCCTATATATATTAAAGATATATGTATCATTAGTTTATATTTTTTCTAAACGTATCTTTTGTTTCCTTATTTGTGAGTGCAATTTTCTTATTATTGTCTAAATACTTGGTCTCTAATTATATCATAGGGCCCCACCTGTTTTGAAAAGAAATCTATCAATTCTTTATTATGTTCTAATTTTGAGATGCATATCCTCTTACTTGGACAAGTTGTATTTATTAACTCCTTTGTTAAAACCAAGCCAACTCAGTCAATCAAAACTGTCATTTTTTTACTTGCCTTGGTCAGTTGTGAATCAAATATATAACCCCACTAGATTTGATCTTACACCCTTATCTGTACTCAGACATTTGACAATATACGTTTATCAAGTCATACATTTTTTAAACGAAAACGTTAATATATCTTTACATGAAGTTATTCTTACATACATTATATCATATTTCGTTTAGTATCAATATATTATGGCAATCAAGTTTGTGTAAATTTATTTACTATTCTTGAACGAATATTTATGTAATGAACTTAATTTTTTTTTTTTTAATTTGGTGCTATGACTTTTCATATCAGTTCTCTTTTGTTTTCTCACTATAAATGATGGGGATGAGATTGAAGACAAAGATAAACATTCACATCAAACATATAAGAGACAAAGGTTTTTAAAGTGATTCGGCTATGAATAAAGTCTACGTCCACTGTTCTTTTATTCCCAGGGGTTTACAATAGCACAATATGGTGTAGAGAGAGAGAGAGGTGTGTATCTTGTGTATCGTGTCTCTTACTTGTCCCTTTGGCTAAGGGAATGCATGTATTTATAGTGATGGGAGTTAAAGAGATACAATGTCTTTATACATTCAGACATTTATATCTATATACAGTGAATATAATTGTTGGTCTTCTAGGGTGGTTGGTCATCCTAGTGATGGGAGTTAAAGAGATACAATGTCTTTATACATTCAGAAATTTATATTTATATACACTGAATACAATTGTTGGTCTTCTGGGGTGGTTGGTCTTCCTTGAGTTGCTTGGTATGCCGTGTGTTGATTGGTATGCCGACCAACTCTCCTTGGGTGCTGACCAACTCTCCTCGGGTGCCGAGCAAGTATAAATATTGCCACGTAGGATGACAGGTGTCCTTTTCTGACTGGTCCACGTAGACGGATAATTTTTGCATTAATAGAACTCCCCAATGCTCCATGCTTGATGGTTTACTGAAAGGATGGAGTATTTATTCTGCAATGTTGCTCGGTGCTCGTGCATAATGAGATTCTTGACTTGCCTTCTTGATTTGTTCAACGTAAAGTGGGTTATCTCCTGGACGATAGATGATGCATGGATGGTTGTGACGAAGATAGTCTCTCTTTTAAGGAACTATGTTTGTCAAGCGAACGTGTGTTATGTATCACCCCTGGGAATTTGGATGCAGCAATGAGATTTGTCATAGTTCGCAACTTCTGGCTTCTATTATTTAACTCAGTTCAAATGTTTAAGAAGAATATATGTGTACATTTCAATTATAAATTTCTACATTTCTTCCCGCATTTAACTCTTGTCGGCTTTTGAAGAATCTGTTTGAATTCTAACTTGGGAATTTCTACATGTGTTCTTTAGCTCAATGCGAGTTTTTGAGGAATAGATGTTTGAATTCTTAATTAGAAAGTCCTACATGTATCTCTTCTCTTAACTCGATTAAGTCAAGTATGAAGCTCTATGCCCAGGATTGGGGCATGTATGAAATGACTTAGATGGTGCCGATCGAATTGTTGTTTGCAGTCTTGGTGTTGTGCTGTGTGCAGTCTAGCTGCGTTGTTTTTGTTTGGTATTGACCTTTTAAGGTCTTTGTGTGCTGTTGATGAGCATCCAAGAATTGTACTGGGCAGATAATTTTTCTGAGCACCTGTTGAGGCTGAATCATATAAAAATTACGATTAGAATAATTATTCACCCGACCAATATATAGTGTGCATCTGCTTCAATATTGGGCAATTTAAATTTCCAGATAATAATGTGTCATCTGAGCAGATTTTTATTAGATAAGTGCCCTATGTAAGACATAATTATGTAATCTAGGATTTTTGCAAAATTATTTACAATCTCAATAAATATTAAAAATTAGTTGGTTTTAGAAATATTTATTGATTTTAAAAATATTTTTGAGGTGGGGTTGTAAACTGTAGATACTTGGTGTAAGAAATCGAAAATATCTTTAATCACTATGTGGATAAACCAAGAGTCCTTTTTTGAACAGAAAATGAAGTCAAAAAGTGAGACTTGAGCCCCAACTAGACTCGTACATTTTCAGTTGTTCTTATCGATGACCAATGATTAGGTCCACGTTGTCGACCAAAGATGGCGATCTTCATTTTCTTTCTGTTGATCAACAATGAACCAGATTCATTGTTATTGCAGTGGAGATGGGTTACCACGATGATGGTCGGAAAAAATCTTATCTAATCCATAGTTGATGTCATCGAGTTCCACCGACCAACAATAACTGCCTTCAATTAGTAAGTTCTTGCTTGGCCACAACCGCCGACCAATATTAGAATTGCGGTTTATCTTTCCTATCATCGATTAGCAAATGGGAGGTCTACAATTGTAAATCTGCATAACATCTTCCGTCTACCAACCATGATAACCTTTTAGTTACAGAAAAATGAATTACAGGTCACCGATTAAATTTTGGCGTCGCCGACCAAGAAGTAGATGATCGTCGACCAGTTTTGCTGGTATCGATCAGCGCTGGATGGTGCCGACCTGAGCCGACAACCAGTTGATTTCCCCCGACCAACTATATATAACGCCGACCATCATGTAAGAGCTGCCAACCAACAAAATGACATGTTGACCAAATAGACTTTGGTCGATCATTGATGCTGATCAAGAAATAAATATGTAGGACCAAGAATAAGATATAGTTTAGCAACCATATATGATCTCCGACCAGTGATCGCCCAATAATAGGTGTCATCGGTTGTCGTCAACTAAGAATAAGGTTGTCGACTAGGTATTGGATAGCGTCGACTTGTGCAAGGCGGTTTGAATATCAATCGTCATTTTTAAGATCTGGCATCTCTTGAAGAGAGAAAGATAAAATCCAGAGTCTCGGTTTCTTCTAATAATCACAAACTGACTTTTAGAGTCTCAAATTGATACACATGAGAATCAAACAAATATATATTCTTAACTCGTTGATGACTATCTCCTTCAACTATCACAAAAATTTACGGAGGCATTAGATTCATCATTGAAATTAGATCCGCAATCCATATCAAGACATGGATGTCCCCTATTTCTGTTTTATCAATTCTCACTTAATAATGAAAATTATCTTGAGATTCACACAATTGGTAGATGAATTGAATTTGAATGGTCACTTTATCACAACTAGTAAAATGAAACGGTGTGTACATGAAAAATATTGAATCATTCTAAAGTTTATCCTCATTATAAAGTTTAAACTTGGGAATCAAGTCCAAAATTATGATTTTAAATCTTACTATTTTACAGATTTCTCAATAAGAATTAATATAACAGTTATGATTTTAAAATCATGATATGTAATATTTTGCAGATTTCCTAAATAAAAATTGGACAACTAATTTATGTATATAAACATAAAAATCATGACGGAATCAAAAGATGTATGCACAATATATAATTGATTATATATAGAGAAAATAAAAACTTAACTTTTGATGGAGAGCAATGCTTGTAACACGTTCCCACAGACGGTGCCAATCTGTTGAAGACAGAAAATAGCCTCTGCCATTTTAGTGGCATCAATAGCAGATAAATGATGAGGATGAGATTGAACATGAAGATAAACATTCACATCAAACATATAAGAGACAAAGGCTTTTAAAGTGGTTCGGCTATGAATAAAACTACGTCCACTGTTCTTTTATTCCCATGGGTTTACAATAGCACAATATGGTGTAGAGAGAGAGAGAGACAGGTGTGTATCTTCTGTATCGTGTATCTTACTTGTACCTTTGGCTAAGGGAATGCATGTATTTATAGTGATGGGAGTTAAAGAGATACAATGTCTTTATACATTCAGACATTTATATCTATATACAATGAATATAACTATTGGTCTTCTAGGATGGTTGGTCTTCCGAGTGATGGGAGTTAAAGAGATACAATGTCTTTATACATTTAGACATTTATATCTATATACAATGAATACAACTGTTGGTCTTCTAGGGTGGTTGGTCTTCCTTGAGTTGCTTGGTATGACGTGTGTTGGTCGGTATGCCGACCAACTCTCCTCGGGTGCCGAGCAAGTTTAAATATTGCCACGTAGGATGACAGGTGTCCTTTTTTTACTGGTCCACATAGATGGAGAATTTTTGCGTTAACAAGGACGGAATTTCTTTTACATTTTGTTTCTACCATTTGACTAAATAGGATAGTTATTTAATATCTTAAAAAAGAGTTGTTTTGTTTAAAATCATTGTTGTATCGTACGAAAGTTTCTTAAGTGACTATAATTTTATTTATCTATTTAAATAATTTGTTTTATATATACCTATATTCGTTGGACAAGATAATTTACACAAATAAATATCGCTTTGTATTTATAATATTCAAATCATTTTGTTTACTGTTTCTTGATCCCAACGATTGACTGACTTGCATTGAATGTTGTTTTCTTGCAGAGTTGATAATCACCTATCTTTCTATCTCTTACACGATTTTGTACAGATATATATCTGTTGTGTTGACTATTGGAGATATCCTATTTATTTTTATGTCTACTACACACACAAAGACGCTTTGTATATTTTTTTTGTGCTACTAATCTCTCTCCTGCAGATATACTCTACATTTCATTTAACAGAAATTCAATGAAGAATGGCTTTGATCAGATACGATTTCTTCTCTCAAAAGATTGTGCGCATTTAATGCGAACACTCAGACCACGCCATGAAAAAGGACCTCTTCTCCAACGGCCATTATTTTTCAAGCTAAAAAAGAAGACTAAGTTTGTGTTGAAGAGAGAATGACACGAAGATAGAATCAAAGAGCAGCTGAAAATTTTATTTAGCGCCTCATACACTTAAAAAAGAGCAACCAAAAATTTCATTCAGCGCTACTCAAGTTTGAGACATACTACAACAAGAAAAATCAAGAAAAGAAATATCAGATTGTTCAAAGTGTAAATACTCTACAAAATCATAAACAACAAATACACAACGTTCAAGATCATCTTTTGATTTATTTGTGTAATACAAGAAACACTCAAGCCTACATTTGAATTCTTTGAAAGAGTTTAAAACTCATCAATATTCTACATCCTTTGTTGTAAAGATTTGAAGCTTGGTTTTTAGCTTTGGAAGTTGTACCAGTAGTCGATTTTGCTGCTCGGTTGTAAAGTGGTGGTTTGATCCTACCGTCAAGTGGATCAGGAATAGTGAAGCGCAATGATATGGAAGATTCTCTAGGCACGTGGACGTAGGCCGAGATTTGGCCGAACCACGTTAAATTTCGATTTATTTATTTTTCGCACTTTATTTGCTTATTTATTTGTGGTTGCTTGAATTTATATTTTCAACACACTAACTTACAAATATATTAATTCCTAAAATTAATAAAATTATTTTTAGGGTTAAAATAATTATTTTTCAATTAATTAATTTATTTTAGAATATTAATTTTATTATATACAAAAATTAATTTAATTTGTGTAGAGTATTAAAATCTGCATTTTAGCTTGTCTTAATTAATTGGTTGCATTTATTTGATATTCCTTCTTCTAATCATTCAAATTAATTAATCTGAAATTTGATAAAGAGTTGTAAATTAAATATTTTTCAAAAATTTTAATTTAACCCAAAAAGTTTGCAAAATCTCAATTCACCCCCCTCTTAAGTATTTTTCAGGGCAACAATTGGTATCAGATTTAGTGCTCTTATTATTTTTAGATTTAACAATCTTAAAGTTAAAGATCATGACAAAATTTTCTATATTTATTTTAAATGTTGCACTCTACATTTTTGTTATTTGTATGCTAAAATGTTTAATATCTTGTAGACATTCCTTATTTCATTTTGTGAGAAGAAAATGGATAAACTATCAACCATATGTTTTCAACTTTATTTTTATAGAGGACTTAACTAAAAGTTCGAATGTTAGTGCACCAAATAGAGATATGCACAATCCTTGCTTATTTGCTCACATTGATAACTCAAGCAGTAAGAAGAAGAAGAAGAAGAAGAATGTTCATTGTTTCATGGCCAATAACAATGAGGAGGTGCACTCTAACCCTAGCCTTAGTGATGATGAATCACATTCTTCTCATAGTTCAAATCATGATGATATTGTTGATGACTATGATGAATTACAAGATGCATTTAATGAGTTATATGAAAAATATGAAGATATTGGAAAGAGGTTCATTACACTTAAAAATACTCATGCCAAATGTAATTCTATATTAAAAGACTTTGATAATCTAAAATTAGAAAATGAATCGTTGAAAAAGGAAAAATATGTTAGTGTCCCTAACCATCTTAAAACTGAAAATAGTAAGTTGAAAAAGGAGATTGATTATTTAAAGAAATCATTAGATACTTTTAGTAAAGGAAATGAATATTTTCATAAAATTGTGGAAAATCAAAGAATTTGATTTAATAATAATGGTATAGGATATGATGAAGAAAATAAGAAAAAGAGTTATTCTAACTTATTTAAAAATGATGACTCATGTAGTCATTTTAAACCTTTATGCACACATTATGGTAGACATGCACACTATTCTAAGTTTTGTCAGTTTAGAAAAAGAAGGTATAACAATACAAAGTTATCTTGGATTCCTAAAGAGACAATCATGGACGTTTGTAAGGACACAAGTCTCTGTTTGAGTCTTAATGTAGTGTTGGCTCAATTCCAGACAAAAATGTTTGAGTCATAGGAGAGTGTTCTTGTGTATCCTTTAAGCCTATGACATGTTGAAGTTGAAAACATTGCGGCCTACTTATCAAGAGAACATCATTGCTGGTTTACATGTGCCTCGTTTCTCGTCATCAACTTCGCTTTGAAAAACTGTTACTGAAGCCGTTTAATACAACATTAAACTATTTAAGTAACTCCGAACTATTTTTTTTAGGAAACTCTTTTCTTTAAATCAAATCAATTTAAATCACAAGATGTGTTTAATAAAATATGCACGAGATCAGTTCAAGATTTGTTATCAAGTTTTGAAAAACAAAATAGAAACTGTTTAAATCAGCACACCAACAAGAATGAGATGAGGAGATGTTGAAAGATTAATGACAAGAGATTTTTAACATGGTAAAACCTCACCCAACTAAGGAAACATCCACGACTCCCTCTACGGAGTAAAAGAAAAATCCACTAAAACAAAAAATATCAGTTACAAACTATATAACACACATGCACACAAATCAGTCCTATACAAGTTTAGGAATGTACCCACTGGTGTCCTTTGAACTTTTCTGCAGTTCTGATTGTTGATGTGGTTCTCCCAGTTTGCTAACTTCCACTTTGTTCCAATCTTTACGTCGACTTTTGTTTCAAGATCTTATTACCAACACTTTCAGTGTTGTAGTGGGTAAGTGTTTGTGATGGTGCTCTACCACATGCATTCACACACTCACGCTTATTTTTACAAATAGTAAACAAATTACAAATTAGATCTATATGCTGTGATTTTCAGTTTCTCTCTTCTTAGAAAACTTAAACCTTATTTGACCTTTAAAATAAACCCAGAATCCACGGCTATCTTGCTCAGGAGACGTTTCAAAATCTTAATCAATTTCAGGGTTTTGAAAATATTTTTGAAGTTGAAAACCGCCAAGTGTGATTCCAACTAGGTCAAAGGTCTTGTTTTAAAAGAACTAGAAATAGAAAATGATTTTGTTGATTTTGAAGATGAAAACATTTACAGAAAATAATCAACAAAAGATTTCTCAAGATGAGAAACAAAGAAGGTGTAATACAACATAAAATGATATCTATGATTTCTATGAAACAGCACGAAATAACTTTCAAACCAACACTCAAAAACTCTCAAACACTCAGGGTTGGTGTTTGGTATATACTAGTTTTTTGGAAAAATGGTTAGGGCTTGAAGAGGTGTTTGGACGAATAGGGTTTCTTTTCTCTCTCTCTAGTTTCTCTCTCTTTTCTCTCTCTTATCTTCTCACTTGAAATGACGAAGTGGCAAGAACTTTTCAAAGGCTTAGGGATTACCACTTTTTATACTGGGCTGAGAAGGATCGAGAAGGAGGTTCGAAATCAATGGCTGAGATTAAGTCTTCCCATATTGACTTCCATCTAACGGTTAAAGATAAGCGATTGGTTAAACACTTTCTGATTGGCTAAGAGAGGTTCACGGGAATTGGAACAAGGACGCATGCAGGGCGTTGATAAATACAATCCAAGGGCTGTAAATAAATACCGATTTTGTCTCTTAAAAGAAACACACAACCAACCAATAGGAGTGTGACAGGTGTAAGGAAAATAACGGACCAGAAACGTGCATCCTAAACTAATTACATAGACACCCTTACAGTCTCCAGCGATTTCGGATCCTGCCCAAGTGAACTTTATAGGAATAAAACCAACAATCAGAAATTATAGAATGACCCCAAATCTTTTAAATTCCAATTTTATTTAAGAAAAAATTGTTTTAAAATCATGAGAAATTCCCAAAAAAATTATTAAAAATGTTTCAAGGGAAATTAACATACACAACACACACACAAACAATTTATGCAATATATGAACAATGTATGCAATCCTAATGTGTGTGAGTGTTTGTAAGTATACCTTTGATCAATCAAACAAGAGGAATGAATGTATTATAGTGTCTGAGGCTCTTTGGTATTCTAGGGAAGGGACATAATTTTGTCTCTATTTCCAAACTAGATGAGCACTTATACAATGTAGAATCAAGTGAGTCAAGAGTATAAGGTGCTTCAAGTTCCAATCTTTCCTAAGGTATGAATACATTACATATATATATAGGAGCTTGGAACATTTTCTATTGGTTGAAATTTTATTTTAAAATGAAGTTTTGTTTTCAAAAGGTTAATTTTAGAAATTTTAATAAAGTTTTTGGGCTTAAAATTGAATTATCAACTTTTTGAGATTCCGTTCGATATTGTCGGTTGAACGAGTTTTTCGTTCGAACGAGAATGTCGTTCAAACGAGTTTGCCAATAAATTTTTCCAATTGGCCTATGGAACCTCATTAGAAGGGTCGTTCAAATGAGACTTCGTTCGAACAAAAATCTCGTTTGAACGAGATTTTCGGCGGGAAAATATTTTGGCAGTTTTCTCCATGTTCCCACTTCTTTTGTCCCACAAACTTTTGCCATATATATTATGTGCGGGAACTAACTTTGAAAAATGATCTTTTTCATCTTCTAGATTTTCTAGAGAGAGTTTTTGAGAGCCTAATCCCTCTATGAAAAAGTTCATGTTTTGAGTGTTTGTTTTTCAAGAAAATTATTCTAAAACACTTTTGTTTACACTCATATTAGTTTATTCCAAGCATCACATATATATATATATATATATATATATATATATATATATATATATTTGCTTTGAGTGTGTTTGGCACCGGGTTCACTTTTTTACCTAAGAAGAAAAGAGTTTGGGTTTACTTCTACATCCCATAAAAAAGAAGTTTGTTGTTTTGATGCGGTATACTAACACGGTGAAAGGCATTGTGCGAGGGTTGATGGTTGTCCAAAAGCTTCATTGGTGGATTCTAAGATTCCGGTGGATTTCGAAATTGTCGACTAAGCTGAGGTTAATACAAGAAGACTTGAAGGGAGTCGAGTCGAGTTGAGTAAGTCATTTGTCTTGTACTTGTAAAAATACAATACTTAGTGGACTTAAGGCTAGGGTCGTCCGAGGTTTTTTCCTGTTGTGAGTTTTTCCTCGTACATCGCGGCGTAGTAGTTGTGAATTTATTTTATCTTGCAAATCACCTAGAACGCATGCTTAGGATGAAACGATAAAATATGGTTTAATTCACTTCTCTTGTTTAATTTGGTGCATGTTTAATATTTGGGTAATTTTTAACTTAATTTAATTCAAATCTAATTAATGTAATTTGTTAAAATTTGGTTTGGCCTAATTTGCAAATTGAATTAATTAATGTTAGGCAAATTTCTTAGACTTGGGTTAAATTAATTTGGTTTAAGTGAATTTCAAGTGTGTGTGTGTGTGTGTGTGTGTGTTCATCATAATTCACTTATTTAGGTTTAATTATAATTTTTCATTTAGAAATTAAAATTTGTGTTTAATTTAATTTTTCATCTTTTTAAGAAAAGAAAATCAATAAGATTTGAAAAATTAAATTATTGGGTTGAACCATCCTTATTCCGCATTTAAAGGAAATTAATTTTTAAAGTGAAAGATTTTAAAATTGGGGGTCCCCAGTGCCCAGACAAGTGGTATCAGAGCCGTAGTGATAATTTATTGCGTTAAGGTCCTTTTACATATTTTTTACTAAAATGGAATTTTCTCTATTTTCAAAATTTTTTATTTTCGATAGTTTCAACTACGCGTATTGGAAACCGTGTATGAAATCAACACTTAGGTCTATCGATGAGAGGGTTTGGTTGTCAATTGTTAACGGGCGATTCCCACCTACATATTTGGTAGAAAATGAGCGTGTTCCCAAACCCACAGATAGATGGAGTGAGAATGAATTTAAACTTGCTAATTTTAATTTCTGAGGTTTAAATGTCTTGTTTAGCACGGTCACACCGGATGAATTCCGATGCGTTATGACGTGTGAAACCGCTAAATAAGCTTGGGATATTTTACAACTCACTCACGAAGGAACTAGTGTCGTAAAAGCTTCTAAACTCCAAAACCTCATCACTCAATTTGAAATCATCAAGATGAATGAAAAAGAAACATTTGATGAATTTTATGCTAGACTTTTCGATATAGTTAATTCATCTTTTTATTTGGAAGAGAAAATACCCGACAACCGAGTAGTAAATAAATTTTAAGGTACCTACCCGATAGATTTATTCCCAAGGTGACCGTGTTCAATTATTTACCCATTTTAGCCTCTACGAAATTAGAAGAGCTCGTAGGTGATTTACAAACCTATGAACTAGACATGTTTTCCCCTAAAATTGAAAAGAAAATAGATAAGGGCATTGGTTTGAAAGCCCGAAAGGAGGAAAAACAAGTAGTAGAGAGCGAAAGTGATAGTGACTCGGAGGAGATGGCTATGTTTGATAAGAAATTTCAAAAATTTCTCAAGTTTAACAAATATAAAAATGATTTTTAGAATTCGAAAACTCTAAGCATGATAAAACCGATAAGATACCTAATGTTCAAAAAGATAATCTTAATAGGGACGAGTCTAATTGGTGTTACGATTATGAGGGTTATTTCCATAGGGCAAGAGAGTGCCCCACTAAACTAAGGAGAGAGGGGAAGCAACCAATTTCCTACAATGTAACCCTTAGTGATAGTGATAAAGAAGAGGGACCCGATTCCCCCACTAAGCCCAACTTTGTGGCTTTTATGGAAAGTCATGTGAGTGAAAGTGAGCACTCCTTTATTGATAAAATTTTATCACATGACACTTCCAAGGCCATAGTTTATGATTCTCTTATTTTTTATGGTGGTGAGAGTGAAGAAGAGAGAGAGTGTGAAAATAAAGAAGAGGTTAATGTGAGTGAACTTCAATTTGCATTTCAAGAACTATATGAAGAATCTATTAAATTAAAAAGAGCAAATTTGAGGTTAGAAGCTAGTTTTAAAGAGCGTGTTGAGGTCATAAATTAGAGTGCTTTAGTGGAAGACCTTAGGACACGTGAGAGAGCTCTTCGTGAGAAGCTTGAATATGTAGAAGGCGAGAGAGATAGCCTTAAAGGGTTAATGGAATCCTTGAAAAAGGAGCTTCTCGCGTTTGAAGAGCGCAATGTTTTATTAGAGTCTCACATTGTAGATATAGAAAATAAACTAAAAGACTCTAGTAAAGTCAAATTTTATTTCGAATGTCGTTCGGAGAAATTAGGTAAAATTCTAGGAACGCTCCAAATTAAAAATGACACGTGTGGTTTAGGCTTCGATACTTATAATGAGTCAACTCATAAAGCCAAAACCAATATTTTAGGAGAATCCTCTAGGATCAATGTTATAGATCATTCCTTAGATAAGTCTTTTCACCGAGTTTTTAGGTGCTCACATTGTGGTCGAAAAGGTCATCTTAAGAAATTTTGTTTTGATCTTAAACAAGGTCCTAGAAAATACCTACGTAAGGCAACCGAGGTAGCCAAGATTCCTAAATCCCGAGATCATCATTAGTCATTATTTTGGGTTAGGAGATCCGCCTTGGTAGCTTTACAAGATAGGATTTTTTATTCTCATTTACTTTCACACGATACCTCCCTTACTAAATCCAAAGGTTGAATGTGTTAGTTGTTTGCATACTTTAGCTTTTATGCTTCATGCTATATTATCATCCTAATTGTATGCTTGTTTATCATTTTCTAGACATTGATTTATCACGTATCTCATGCTGGAATTATGATGTTTGTTTGTCTTTTTTTTCTATATTTATTTTGTTTATCATTTGTGTTTTACCGTTTTAGTAATTTAGGATTAATGAAAAATACAAATGATTTTTATGTGTCTTTTGAGTAAATATTTTTGTTTGTGTGGTTAAAAATTTTAAAAACTCAAAAAGATTTGTGTGTGTGTGTGTGTATTTCAGTTTGACACACTTTATGTGGCATATATTTGTGTTTGAATCCCATATTTTTCGCTCCCATGTGGCTAGAACTTTTGGTTAAGATTGTAAATCCTTAAAATGTTCTTTACCATGCTCACATGGAGTAGTTGGATTTTGTGTTGCTACTATGGATTCTATTTTTATATGCCTTAATTCACACATAAACGAGCTCACTTGAAATTTTTTAACTTCATATGTATATTTGAGCTTTGTGAGGTGTTCTCCTACCAATCTATTCATCTACGTATTATGGGACCTAGGAGGACTAGTGCATGTTAAAATCCATTGCACGTGAGATTTGTGTGAGATATAAAAAGGATATATATAAATGTGCACGGGGAAGGGCTCCGAAAGGAAATATCATCCTTTGTGAGTAAGCCACCGTTTGCTTGGACCTAAAAGAAATACGTGGTCCAAAGACCTAAAAGAATAATGGCTTTAAAAAAATCTAAGGTTTATTTGTTTAGTTTGATATAGTCATTCAAAAATTAATATGCTTATTTTGAGGGAGTTTGGATGGTATATCAACGGTGTCCACAATGTCTGTTTATCCTAGTTGCGCTTTCAATGTCATGACTCTATTGGTTTGTAGAATCATCAACATGTTAGGCTTGTATGCATTGAGTTTGTTTCGTTAATGGGTTCAATTTATATTGTCACATGAGGCTATATCTAAATGTGATAAAATTTTGCAATCAAATGAGAACTCCGTGAACATGTTTTAAGTGATTGGGTTTTAATTCATTGGTATCTTGTTCACACCCCTTCACTTCCACTTTCATATGACACATTTATGCTATAAGAGTGTGGAAAACTCATGTTAATTTATTTTGTGTTATTTGTGGGTTTATATCTATATATGTGTGCTTGTATATATTTTATATCTATTGTGTATACATATATATGATATTATGTTTTATTTTGAGTCTTTGCCATTGTAACTAGTCCACCTATGCGTTAATTCATACTTGGTACCTAACTTGTTGAAAAATTTTGTTAGATATCACATGCCTAGTTTCTTATGTTTCAAATTGATATCATTTTTGTTCGCTTCATAGTTAACATCCATTATTTCTGCTTGGATTCGTTATTATCTATTTGTTGCCCATATGCTTTCATGTCTTTAACACTTTATGCATCTTCGCTCTACTTGTTTTCCTACATATATATATATATATATCCCTTGTATAATTTTTAGGGAGATTCGTGTACTTAATTATCTTGGGGAGACATGATTACTTTATTAATTCTATCACCTTTGTCTATTCCTGAACAAAAAGGGGGAAAATGATAGGGGGAGAAATTATATCTAATCCTATTATAATCATATCTTAGTTTAGGAGATTTATCTTAGGGGGAGTCGCGGCCTTCTTAGGTTGATCATAGTTGAGAAAGGAAGAATTAATTTAGGGGGAGTATTTACTTTACATGCATTTAATATTCTTGATATTCCCTATGCATTTGATAGTTTGTTTAAGTGTGCAAAAATTTTTCTAAGTGGCAACTTTCATCGGTAAAGCCATTGATCATTGGGTCTTGAGTCAAGTTTCCTATTTTGGGGTGGTATGTTTTTTAGTCTAGTAGAGTTTGATGGCCCTTTAGGATTTTGTTTTGGTTTTTGTCCCGAAATAGCCAAATGGGGAGATATGTAAGGACACAAATCTCCGATTGAGTCTTAATGTAGTGTTGGCTCAATTCCGGACAAAAACGTTTAAGTCATAGGATAGTGTTCTTATGTATCCTTCAAGTGTATGACATGTTGAAGTTGAAGATGTTACGACCTACTTATCAAGACAACATCAGTGTCGGTTTACATGTGCCTTGTTTCACGTCATCAACTTAGTTCCAATCTCTCATAAGGTATGAATGCATTACATATATAGGGGCTTGGAACATTTTCTATTAGGTGTAATTTTATTTTAAAATGAAGTTTTGTTTTCTAAAGGTTAATTTTAGAACTTTTAATAAAGTTTTTTCGCTTAAAATTGAATTATGAACTTCCTGGGATTTCATTCGATATTGTCGTTCGAACAAGTTTTTAGTTCGAATGAGAATGTCGTTGGAACGAGTTTGCCAACGAATTTTCCCGATTGGCCTCTGGAACCTCGTTAGAAGGGTCGTTCGAACGAGATTTCGTTCAAACAAAAATCTCGTTCAAACGAGATTTTCGGCGGGAAAATATTTTGACAGTGTTCTCCATGTTCCCACTTCTTTTGTCCCACTAAATTTTGTCAAATTTATTATGTGCGGGAACTAACTTTGAAAAATGAACTTTTTCATCTTCTACAATTTCTTGAGAGAGTTTTTGAGAGCCTAATCCCTCTATGAAAAAGTTCATGTTTTGAGTGTTTGTTTTTCAAGAAAATTATTCTAAAACACTTTTGTTTACACCCATATTAGTTTATTCCAAGCACCACATTTATATATATATAGATATATATATATTCTTGGATTGTGTTTGGCACCGGGTTCACTTTTTTACCTAAGAAGAAAAGAGTTTGGGTTTACTTCTACATCCCATAAAGAAGAAGTTTATTGTTTTGCTGCGGTATACTCACACGGTGAAAGGCATTGTGCGAGGGTTGACGGTTATCCAAAAGCTTCATTGGTGGATTCTAAGGTTCCGATGGATTTCGAGATTATCGACTAAGCAGAGGTTGGTACAAGAAGACGCGTCAGGGGATTGAAGGGAGTCGAGTCGAGTTGAGTAAGTCATTTTTCTTGTACTTGTAAAAATACCATACTTAGTGGACTTAAGGCTAGGGGCGTCCGAGGTTTTTTTTCGTTGTGAGTTTTTCCTCGTACATCGCGACGTATTGGTTGTGAATTTATTTTATCTTACAAATCACCTAGAACACATGCTTAGGATGAAAAGATAAAATATGGTTTAATTCACTTCTCTTGTTTAATTTGGTGCATGTTTAATATTTGGGTAATTTTTAACTTAATTTAATTCAAGTCTAATTAATGTAATTTGATAAAATTTGGTTTGGCCCAATTTGCAAATTGAATTAATTAATGTTAGGCAAATTTCTTGGACATGGGTTAATTAATTTGGTTTAAATGAATTCCAAGTGTGTGTGTGTGTTCATCATAATTCACTTATTTAGGTTTAATTTTAATTTTTCTTTTAGAAATTAAAAGTTGTGTTTAATTTAATTTTTCATCTTTTTAAGAAAAGAAAATCAATAAGCTTTGGAAAATTAAATTATTGGGTTGAACCATCCTTCTTCCGCATTTAAAGGAAATTGATTTTTAAAGTGAAAGATTTTAAAATTGGGGGTCCCCAGTGCCCCAACAACGTTAACCCTAATTTGCCACACTCATTTTGGGTCCCAAAAGATAAGTTTTTAGGTGCAAAACCGGTGTTGGAACTTGAACAAAAATCTGTGAGAATAGAAATAGTATTAGGTTTCTTTTTTGTTTATTAGTTAATGAATATTTTGGTATGTTGTTTTATATTTTATATGCCTATTAATATTTAGTAATCTGTTTTTTTTTTATGTGTTTAGTGCTTGAATTTGTGACTAAGTCTATTTTTTTTTTATTTTTTTTTGCTTAAAAGGCATATGGCTCATTTTTTTTATGAATATTCTGTTTTTGTATATGATTATTGAACTTGATGATTATCTTGTATTATGACCATGCTTTAATTTTTTTGTGAGAAAATGCATATTGAAAATTTTGCTCTTCAATATTTCTTTATGAACCTAACATCTTCTTGGATGGAAAAGAGAATCTTTAGAGCTGTGTAGGTTGCAATTTGAGATGTCTTGTAGATTTTTAAAGCTTCTGATTTGGTATTGGAAGCAAGTTGACTAGTATCATTGCCAAAGGATGAAAATGCCTCCCTTGGAAAAAAATTCATGGATATATGACTTAGTATTGATAAGGTTGTGAGGTACACCTTTCTTATAAATATCACATATTTATTGATGATGTTTTTGAATGATCTCAATTGATATTATTCCATGCTTAGATTATTTAATAAAGAATATAAATTTGCTGTTGATATTTAAGTCCTCACATGTTAATTTATACATTTATTATTTAGATGATTTTATATTGTGAGACACCCACTAGATGTTGATGATAAAAAAAAATTGAGATGAAAATTCTTTATCATTGTGTGTTACACTTGGAAATATATTTATAGATAATGATATTTGATTAATTCATGACTTTATTGTATATTGATTCAAACAATAATTTCATTTGTATATTTGTTAGTCACATGTGTTATTTGTTAATTTTATGATATGCACTCATTGATTTTGATGATATGAACTTTTTTATCTTTATGAGCTAAATTTATGACATGCTACATGTTTTGTGCCATTAATTAAATATTAGTGACATTCATGAAGAATATAATTTTTTTTGTAACATTTGTGTTTGTGCTTACTTAAAAAAATCATATGATTATTGAAATTTTTATGTTTTAGTTTCATGTCATGTTATATGTTTGACCCGATTAATTGAATGTTATTGTCTTTTATGAAGTACATTATTTTTGGAAGAAAATGATTGCTACAAATTTTGTGCTTAAATAAAAAAAAATTAATGAGTTTTGAAATATATTGAAGTTGATTAATTTATGTCGCATCCATTATTGAGAAATTTATTTATTGATTTTTTTTTTTTGAATTGATTCTTGAGCAAATTGTTACTAGTTGTTGAAAATATATATATATATTGATTTTGTGATAAGCTTTTTGTTGATTAACAATCTGAAATTATTATGTTTAATTTATTATGGCCTCATGATATGTTTCATTCCTGAAAATTGATTTAATGACTTCCTTTATAATATTACATCTTATTATAACAATTGAGAAAGCAAATATTGATAATATTATTTTTATCTCCCGAAAAAGATGCACATTATTTGTTATATGCATATATGCCTTTATTGGTGTCCCCTAGGGGGAGATAAAAGGTTATTGGAAATTATTTGATTATCAGAAAATACTTGATCTTAAATTTTAATATATTTGCTTGCACCATTATAATTATTGCAATATGATTGATTATTCCAAGAATCTTATGCTCGTATCTCGAAAATGGCAAAGCTTGAACGAAATGCAATATATTTTTTTTTTGCTATATTTATTCTGCTATATTTTAACTCATGTTATGCGCGTAATTCAAATTATTTGAAAACATTGAGTTATGAAACGTTTAATTGTTGTGCACTTAAATGTATATTTTATATCATGATACTAATATTATTGAGAGAGTTATTTGTGCTGATATCTCTCATATTTACCTTTAACTCATGTTGGGTGCTTAATTCAATTTATTTGACAACTTTAAGATATGATATCTATTTTTGAGTAAAGTTCACGCATGGTTTGTGTGTGACTGCAAAAATTAGTATCATTTGTCATTTATTATTTATCATTTTTTGTGACTTATATATTATTTGATGATATTCATGAATATCAAAAAATTTAATACATTATTTGAGAAAATTTATTATCAATATGTGCCTATCTGTAATATCAAATACATGCGATGGGAAAATATATGAGAAAATTTATGAGTATTGAAAATTTCATGATATTTGCATATGACCCTTATGATTTATGGTTGGAGACCATGCAAAATTACTTTTGATAGGGGGAGTTTCCCTTTTTTACCCTTGACGCTCGTTTTATATGAAATATCTTTTCGATAATGTCAAAGGGGGAGAAATATTTATGATTCACTAATTGTCCTTAATTTATTCATTTTATAGATTAGTGTGAATCATTGTTTGTCATCATCATAAAGGGAGAGATTGTTCAGCAAAAATGTAGTTAACCCCTAAATTAATTTTTAATTAATATGTAATTAGTTTAATATTGATTATGTACGATTTTAGTTTACTATTATATATTGATTTTGATGATTCCAAACATAAATTTATTGAATATTACGTAAATATTTCTTAACTTATAATACATATATATTATTTGATATACTTCTACTAACTTTTCTTTAATACTATGTAAATATTTTTTTTAATTTATATTATATATATATATATATATAATAATGCTCTTGTGCGGACTAGTTCGCATTTTAAGAATGCGGACCAGACATGTGTCACCTAACGGTGCACCTAGAAATTATCGTCTAAATTATAGGCACACTCTCTCTCCTTTCTGGGCTCACTGCCACGTGACACATGTCCGGTCCGCATTCTTAAAATGAGGACTAATCCGCACAAGAGCATAACTGTGTATATATATATATATATATTTTTGTACAAACTTACCTGCTATCTCTTAAACTTTCTTGTCATCTTTTTTTCTTTTATTTTTAATATATGTACTCTTATATGTCTTAGCTATGGCCTGGGTGCTCTTCCTTGTGACTCTGTTGTAAGGACATTTTTGTCATGTCCGTTAACTTACATTTTTTATGTCGTACGCCGTTACATTTGGCACGTCTCTACACGATCACATATGATGGCCTCTATCCGAATACCGAGAATCAAACATTCATCATTTCCACCATGTGTCCCACATCGGCCTCAACAACTTCACGTTCCATGATTTTAGGGACTATATGCTAGTGGTACGCAAGAGAAGTCAAAACAGTGAATTAAGGCTCGATATGGAAGTTCAAGGGGATTTTCGTACTTGTACAGCCACCGTTCGGAGGACTAGTCAACTGGAAAGTTGAAGAGTTTGTCGTAACAAAGACACTAGAAGAAATGGAACATCAATCCAAGCTACGGTGAAGAAGTTATGACCCTTTGAAAATGGAGAGAATTCCTCGAAAAAGTCCTGGAATTATTCTATGTGTTTAAGCTTCCCATTCCAGCGATTATTTGCGAACCGAGGATCAAACCGGTTTGGGGGAGGAACCGGTTCGCAGGATTCCCGAACCGGTTCGGGGTACCTATACGCTGGATAGAATTTTAGAGTTTTAAGAACGTGGATCTCTTCATCTATTTTCCTATAAAAGCCAAATTCGGGGGAGTTATTTTTCAAGACTTGCTTAGACGATTTTGAGAGTCCATATACCTCAAGTCTTCACCTTTTTAAGTCCCAATACTCATGTTTTGATTCACACAACTCTGCCAAGCCTTTGTGAATCCGTTTGCAACCCAAGTACACCTCCGTGTGTCTGTTCATACTCTTGTGGAGAAGACCGTTCTTCTTCTTCATTGCTGCCCTCCTGAAAAGGGAAACTTCCAACCGCCGACTACAGATCCGACGCCTGCGGTTAATTCTGTGTCACTATATTTTCATTGTAATTCGAGAAATTGTATGTTATAATATTATAATGAAAATAAATGGTTTTGTCCCTTTGGGGGATTTTTCTTCACATGTATGTGTTTGAATGTTCTTGCATAAGTTATCATCTTGTTCAATCACATATAGTTGCATGTTTAGGATTTAACTGGGTTAAACTGTGTTTAATAATATAATTTCTTAATTTGAACGCATGCGCAACTCTTTCAAATTGGTATCAGAGCCAGTTACACAATTTTACCGTGTAATTTTCCACAAGATTTTTCTAAGATATCAATTTTTTGAAAAATTGATTTTTGAAAACAAGTGTTCATTGTGGAGAAGTTATATAATAAAATGCCAATTTTTGACGGGACAAAATATGCATATTGGAAACCCGTATGAGATCTGCTTTAAAGCCATTGATGAACGTGTCTGGATTTTGGTTGAAAGAGGGTGTACACCTCCCTCCGTCACTGTTGAATTTGTGATCAATTTAAAACCTGTCACTTTTTGGACTGAAGACGAATTTAAATGGTCATCATTCAATTCTAAGGGTCTAAGTGCTATTTCTGGGTCTGTCACACCTAATGAGTTCAAACGCATAATGAAGTGTACCACGTCAAAAGAGGCATGGGATGTTTTACAACTCACCCATGAAGGAACTAATGTTGTGAAAGAGTCTAAATTACAAAATTTGACAACTCAATTTGAAACCATCACCATGCATGAGACTGAATGTTTTGACAACTTTAGCACAGTGACTTTAGGGATAAAACGCTTAGGCAAAGAACGAAGAATCTTTTTAACAACTCTAGCATTAGGGATATGTTCACCAAGATTAAAGCTAGTATTAACAATGTCAGAAAGACTAATGCTATAGTTGTTAAAAAGAAGTTGTAGGAGACTTGCAAACATATGAAATTGATATGTTCCCTAAAACTACTAGGTCTAAAGATAAGGGAATTGCACTTAATGCCCAAGAGAGAAAGAGTGAGGGGTCGGCAAGAAAGTAGGTAGAGTCATCTAGAAAGAGAGAGACTGACACGTCATATTCTGATTGTGATTTTGACTTAGATGATTTGGCTCTTTTTGCAAAAAAATTCAAGAGGATTCTCAAATTCAAGAAAAATGGTAATTTTAAAGATAAAAAGAAATTTGAGAAAAATAAGATTGAAAAGAAAAATGAAAAAGTTTTTAAAGAACCTCCTAAAAAGGAAAGTGAGAGATGCTTTGAGTGCGACGGTAGGGGTCATAGAGCCTTTGAGTGTGCCACACGTCTGAACAGAGAGAAAGGGAAAGCTGTCCTTAATGCTACCCTTAGCGATGACAGTGAGGTCGAGTCGGTGGATTCTGGAGACGAGTCACCGCATGATTGTAACTTCACCGCATTCATGTCTAGCCATGAGAGCACTTTGAGTTATCCTCACGACGATGAGGATGATGCATCACAGGGACACCTCGATTGTGAGATCGATGTGAGTGGGGGGGAGGATGACACAAGTGAGAGCGAGAGTGATATTCAACGCGCCTACACTGAGTTATATTCTGAGTCATTTAAAACTAAAAAGCGTAACAAAGCATTAGTTCTTAAGATCACCGGTTTAGAGGAAGATTTAAGAAAAGCGAGAAAGAGAGAGTCATCCACCTGCACCACCCTGAGAGAGATAGAGTGTGCTTGTGTTGAGAAAGAGAGTTTGTTTAGAGAGAGAGAGAGTTGTTTTGAGAAAGAGAGAGAGGACTTGACTAAACAAGTGTCTAGTCTTACGAGTGAGCTCCGTTCCTCCGTGGAGACTCAGAAGAAACTTGAAGCCCTTGTTGCCCAGCTTACTCATGATCTTGAGAGAACTCGGGAAGTCAAGGTACAAATCGAGGATAGATCTGGGAAGATGGGAAAGATGCTCCTCGGCCCCGCTTTAGGTTTTGGTGATCGAAAGGGAATTGGTTATGATGGTGCTTCCACATCCCAAATTGCACCCGAACCAGTCCCTGAGTTTACTACTACTCCTTATGGTCATCGCCAAAATCCACGAAGGAGAGTTCGACCAAGAAAAGCAAACCAAGGTCCGCCTAAGACTGTGTTCTTTTGTACATATTGCAAAAGAAAAGGACACCTGAGGGAGTTTTGCTATAGTTTGGGTCGAACACAACGTACTTCTGCTCCACCACGTCATACTGACGAGTTTGCCAGTCTGAGAGAGTGTGTTGAGTTTTTAGCTGCCACATATCAGAGTTTGATGGAGGAATTTCGGCGGATGTCTTTGTCGTCAGTGAATACTTCTCGCATACCGACTAAAACCAACAACAATAAGGGCAAACAAAAGGTTACCACTTCTTGGGTGCCTAAGAAAGATAAGAAATCCCTTGTTGTTCATGTTGCTCTCAAAGCACATAATACCTCACAGTGGTATTTTGATAGTGGATGCTCCAGACACATGACAGGTGATGTCTCATTTTTTACCCACCTTGAGGATTATAAGGATGGAAGAGTCACCTTTGGAGATGGGAGCAAGTCTAGCATTGTAGGACGAGGTACTGTAGAGTTACCAGGATTTCCTAAGCTAGAGAATGTGTTGTACGTCAAAGGTTTAAAAGTAAACCTTCTCAGCATTAGCCAGCTGTGCGACACTAACTTTGCAGTAAAGTTTGACCGGGACGCGTGTATTGTCTACAATCAAGCCGGTAAACTTTTTATGCAAGGGGTGAGGACAGAGGATAATTGTTATGGAACTGTGCCTACTTCCTCACTTGTCTGCAACAACGCCACGATCACTCCTATGGATTTGTGGCACCAACGTCTAGGTCACATGAACGTTAGAGATTTGACTCGTTTACTCAAAAGGACCTAGTACGTGGCTTACCATCTCTTGGAAGGACAACTTCGATGGTTTGTGGACCCTGTCAGTTGGGAAAACAAATTCGTAGTCCCCACAGGAAGTTGCATTCCATTACCACCTCTCGTGTTCTTAGCTTATACACATGGATCTTATGGGTCCCACTCGTACCGAGAGTCTGGGTGGTAAGAGGTATATCCTTGTGATGGTGGATGATTTCTCCAGGTACTTCATTGTAGGTTTTCTGAGAGAGAAATCCGATGCTGTAGAGTTTTTAACGACCAAGTGCCGTGTCCTGCAAAATCAACACGGAGTCACTATTAATAGGATACGTAGTGACAACGGCACTGAATTTAAGGAAGCAAAGGTAGATTTGTATTGTGATAGCATTGGGATCAAACATGAGTTTTCTGCTGTGAAGACTCCTCAGCAAAATGGGATTGTTGAGAGAAAGAATAGAAGGATCCAGGAGATGGCTAGATCTATGCTTCTGGGTCATAATGTTTCTAGGAGATTTTGGGCAGAGGGAGTGTCTACTGCATGCCACAGGGTGAATAGGATTTATCTGCGTCCACACACACTTCAGACACCTTATGAGTTGTGGACTGGCAAGAAGCCTAATCTTGCATATTTCCGTATTTTTGGGAGTAAATGTTATATCCTATGGGATAGAGAGCAATTAGGAAAGTTTGACTCCAGAAGCGATGAGGGAATACTACTGGGATATTCATCGAATAGTAGAGCGTACCGGGTTTTTAACCTGAAGAGCTCTAAGGTTATGGAGTCAATAAACGTCACCGTTCAAGATGATGAACCTTCGGCATTTGTTGACTCTAAACTTCAGTGTGAGGTTGAGGATATTTCTAACAGTGATTTGCTTGTACCTCACCCACACTCTGTGGACCCTACTCCTGTGTTAGGGGACACACCCGCTTGGGTTCGCAAGAGTCATGACCCTTCTGCCATTGTTGGTGATCCCACTCTAGGGCTCAAGACTCGTGCTCAGCTAGAGAACGTTGTTAGCCATTTTTTCTACACGTCCAAAGTCGAGCTCAAGAATCATAAAGAAGCACTCAAGGATGAATACTGGATATCCTCTATTCTGGATGAGTTGCTTCAGTTTAAAAAGAATAATGTCTGGGAACTTGTCCCCCGACCTAGTGAAACAAATGTGATAGGTACCAGATGGATTTTCAAGAATAAAATGGATGAAAATGGTACCATAATCAGAAACAAAGCTAGGTTAGTCGCTCAAGGCTACACACAGATAGAAGGTGTAGACTTTGAGGAGAAATTTGCTCCTGTTACGAGGCTTGAGTCCGTCCGTCTACTACTCGCCATCGCATGTCATCTGCGCTCCAAGTTATATCATATGGATGTCAAGAGTGCCTTTCTGAATGGCATTCTATAGGAGGAGGTTTACGTGGAATAACTAAAAGGGTTTGAAGATCCTCAGCACTCGAAGCACGTCTACTATCTGAGGAAAGCCTTGTATGGTTTGAAGCAAGCACCCCGTGCTTGGTACGAGAGGCTTACTTCCTATCTCTTAGCCCGTGGCTTCAAGAGAAGGGGAGTTGACATGACGTTGTTCATCAGGAGAGATGACGGTGTAATTTTGGTTACCCAGGTCTATATGGACGACATAGTCTTTGGATCCACGTGCTCTCAACATGCTCATCACTTTGAAGAGGAGATGACAAGTGATTTTGAGATGAGCATGGTTGGTGAGCTTACTTTCTTCCTTGGTCTCCAGGTTCGTCAGCTAGAGGATGGGATGTTCATCTCCCATTCCAAGTATACTAGAGACTTAGTGAAGAAATTTGGTTTAGACTCCGCTAAGCATGCACGTACACCTATGAGTACCACTACCAAGCTTAGTAAGGACAACTTCGGGCAAGGATGTAGAGCAAACCTTGTATCGGAGTATGATAGGTAGTCTTCTCTACTTGACTGTCAGTGATCCCGATATAGCCTTTAGTGTTGGAGTCTGTGCGCGATATCAGGTGTCCCTAAAAGAGTCACATTTACTTGCTCTCAAACGTATTATTAAATACGTGAGTGGGACTCTCTCATACGGTATTTGGTATTCCTTTGATACTGATGACCATTTGTCTGCCTATTCAGATGTCGATTGGGCCGGGGATGTAGATGGTTGTAGGAGCACTTCTGGTGGGTGTTTCTATTTTGGTTTTTCTCTTGTCTCCTGGCTGAGCAAGAAGCAAAATTCCATCTCTTTGTCCACTGCGGAGGCTGAGTACATAGCCGCTTGGAGTTATTGCACGCAACTCTTGTGGATGAAGCAAATGCTGGAGGATTATGGGATTTCACAGGACACCATGACCATTTCCTGTGATAACACGAGCGCGATACACATATCCCGTAATCCAGTCCAGCATTCGCGCACAAAGCACATCAGGATACGTGAGCACTTTATACGATAGTTAGTTGAGGAGAAAGTCGTATCCCTGAGTTTTGTTCCCACCGACCGTCAGTTAGCCGATATTTTCACGAAACCTTTAGATGCCCTTAGATTTGAGAGTCTTAGTAAGTATTTGGGGATTTGCACAGTTGACTGAGGGGTTGGTCTATGTCTAGAATAGGATGCTTTTCATGTTCATATCATATGCTTCCTATTGCTAGTTTGTTTTATATGTATCATTGCTTTGTTGTACAGCTATTTATTTATTCTGTTGAAAAATCCAAAAAGATTTTTGCTTTTTTATAAAAAGTTTAGAAAAGCTCAAAAAGATTTTATTCTACTAAAATTTTGAAAAATCCAAAAAGATTTTTGTATTTTATTTGCACCTTTTATGGATGAGCATTTAAGATAGCCGAGTCATAATTTCATTCCATTTATCCATGTGACTGTTTGCTAGTGATTTGAGACGCTACATCATTTCATCCATGTGCTTTACATTGTTGGGAGTCTTTGAGATGTGATTAGTGATATCTTTCTACATGTTTGGCTCCTATCTCCTTTACTGCACACATGCACGGCTATATTTGATTATTATACTTGTCTATCTCATATTGGCTTGAGTGTTTCCATCTCAATTCTGTCTATACAACGTACAATATGCGATAAAACTTGACAAGATTGGAATGCATGTAAAAACCATTTTGGTGAGACTGTGTGTTTAATTGTGAACGGGGAGGGGCTGCGAAAGGTAATTATCTATCCTTTACGCAAAAGCCACCGTTTAAAAGGACCTAAAAAAATTGAGGAATTTTATTATCCGAGGTCCAAAGAGGTTAAAAGAGCCCGAAAAAATTTAAAGGCAATAAAAAGCAATAAATGCCAAATATGAGCCATTAGGTTTCACTATCAATTCTCCAAAGTTTGAGAATTTAGATTACCTCTATAAGAAAATATATATGAGGGAGTTTGGTTGGAGTATTCAAATGGGTTTGCACTTCCTTGAAAGTCCTAAAAAAGCATTAAATCATTTTGGATGTTATTGGTGTGGAAATCATTTTTAGCTTTGATTTGTTGATTTGATTGAGTCAATGACTCATATTTCCATCCTTTTACACCAAAGGAAGATTTTGAGTTCATTCGTTAGGAGAATCCGATATTCATCTTGCACATATGTCATGTTTGTATGCATTGATTTTCCTATCAAATTTTATCACACCACTTCATTTACGCTATCATCGACTTGATTGTTTTGTGCTCATTCATGGTGTGTTTCTTTGGTTATCTTCTTTGTGTGAAAAAATTTGAAAAATTCAAAAATAGTGGTTTATTACCTTGTGACATTCTCCATGCACATCTATTTCTGCTTCTCATATCTGTCTATTTGGGGACATCATAAAAAGGGGGAGAAAGAATTATCATATTATGGGGGAGTTTTTGAGATGATTGGTACCCATGTTTATCTCATTTCAAGCTCGATACGTCACTTGGTATTTTCTTTTTCTCATGTTTGTAGGTACTACATGATGTTCATGCGTTACACACCCTCATGAGAGAAGATTTGAGATCCTTGAAGATTTGAAGAACATACGATGGAGACTATTCATTTGTACCTTTTCAGTTTTGGGTTCATGGGAGGGTAGATTTGTATAGACAATTTCATATTTGATAATTCGGATTTTTTTTATATATGTACCAGCATAGACATAGGGGGAGATTTGTAAGGACATTTTTGTCATGTCCGTTATCTTACATTTTTTATGTCGTACGCCGTTACATCTGGCACGTCTCTACACGATCACATATGACGGCCTCTATTCGAATACCAAGAATCAAGCATTCATCATTTCCATCATGTGTCCCACATCGGCCTCAACGACTTCACGTTTCATGATTTTAGGGACTATATGATAGTGGTACGCAAGAGAAGTCAAAACAGTGAATTAAGGCTCGATATGGAAGTTCAAGGGGATTTTTATAATTTTACAGCCCCCGTTCGGAGGACCGATCAACTGGAAAGTTGAAGAGCTTGCCGCAACGAAGATACTGGAAGAAACGGCACCTCAATCCAAGCTACGGTGAAGAAGTTATGACCCTTTGAAAATGGAGAGAATTCCTCGAAAAAGTCCTGAAATTATTATAAGTGTTTAAGCTTCCCATTCCAACGATTATTTGCGAACTGAGGATCAAACTGGTTCGGTTCGTAGGATACCCGAACCGGTTCGGGGTACCTGTACGCTGGATAGAATTTTAAAGTTTTAAGAACGTGGATCTCTTCATCTGTTTTCCTATAAAAGCCAACTTCGGGGGAGTTATTTTTCAAGACTTGCATAGACAATTTTGAGAGTCCATATACCTCAAGTCTTCACCTTTTTTAGTCCCAATACTCGTGTTTTGATTCACACAACTCTGCCAAGCCTTTGTGAATCCGTTTGCAACCCAAGTACACCTCCGTGTGCCTGTTCATACTCTTGTGGAGAAGACCATTCTTCTTCATTGCTGCCCTCCTGGAAAGGGAAACTTCCAGCCGCCGACTACAGATCCGATGCCTGCGGATAATTCTGTGTCACTGTATTTTCATTGTAATCCGATAAATTGTATGTTACAATATTATAATGAAAATAAATGGTTTTGCCCCTTTGGGGGAGTTTTCCTCACATGTATGTGTTTGAATGTTCTTGCATAAGTTATCATCTTGTTCAATCACATATAGTTGCATGTTGAGGATTTAACTAGGTTAAACTGTGTTTAATAATATAATTTCTTAATTTGAACGCATGCGCAACTCTTTCATCTTTCATATGTACTAAATTAGTTTCTAATATCTTCTTTCTATATATATTCTACTATATAACTAAACTAATATATACACTTTAGCTGCTCACACACCGATTGTTACATAAGTTTATTTTTTATATATAACTTGTTTCTAAAAATCTCCATAAGTGTTTTATGGTATTTCATCTCGATATAATATTTTTTTGAATATGAAAAATATAAATTTTATATTCACATCTAAAGAACAATTTTTTTTGTTCAAACTGTTTGCAGTCCTATTAACTTACGCGCGACGTAAAATAGTTATGTACATCTATACTCATATGTCTAAATAATTAATTATATATGTGTATTTTTATATTCATAATGCCTATGATGTTCACATTTTTTTAACCTATACATATATTTTTTTTAAATGTTTTTATTTATACATTTATAATCTATATCTATATACCTATATAAAAACTGTAGACCAAATTGTTCGAGATTGACACGTGGCAAGTAATAAAGACTCTTTAATGAGACCCCTTAAACCCTCATTCTCTCTCCTCTCATTATACCTCAAAACCTTGCTCATTTCCAAAGAGCATTTTGCTTCCATTCGAAGTACTTTTTGGAATTCTCAAATTTTCAATTAATGTCAAAATGGATGAATCCACCATTTCCTCCAAACATTTTGTAAGTCCCAAAAAAAATCTCAGTGTGCACGCACATATCTCAACTTCTCTATTTATTCTCTCATATCTAAGTGAAAGTAAGAAATTGTTTAAGGTCTGTCAGATTGTTTATTCCTCTCTCTCTCTCTCTCTCTCTCTCTCTCTCTCTCTCTCTCTCTCTCTCTCTCTCTCTATATATATATATATATATATATATATATATATATATATATATATATATATATACACACACACACACTAGGGTATGCCCGTGCCTGAAGGCACGACTCTAATTTTTCAATGTACGTAATCGCAAAACGACGAAAATCTCCAAACTATATAATTGCAGAACGAAAAAAATTTCGCTCCCCAATAAAAAAAAGTGTAAGTTTAAAAAAATTGGTCCTAATTTCCAAAGTCATGCGCATGCTGAAGGCACGACGACAATTCTTTAGGGTATGAATCATGTGGTAAAGTCGTAAAAGTTATGTATTATATTATAATTTTCCAAAATATAAATCGTGGTTAGATTTTGCAGACTGATATTTTTTTCAAAATGATTGAATCTTGTATAATCAAGTAAAAAAGTTTCTTTTACAACACATAAGTGTAACGATTTAAATTTTTGGGGAAAATTTCCACTATTTATAAGACTATCTACCTTATTTAAGAAAAAATAAATAATCCAACAACAATACTAATTTCCTAATCATAATGGTAAACTATTATATAACACAACTAATTGTAAACAAATTAAAAATTTTGGACAAAGTAACTCATGTTTATAGAATGATCCACCCTATTTAAGAAACAAAAAATAATCCACGACAACAATACTAATAGTGTCATGGAATTCGCACAAACTTCATCATATCCATCAAATACTTTTAAGTCGGAAATTATTTTTTACAACGCCAATGTGTGAATATTTTAAGAAATTTGGACAAAGCTTCCTTTGTTTATAAGACTATCCACCACCTTATTCAAAAAATAAAAATTAGTAGAACAACAATACAAAGTCCGCAACAACATTAATACACATCCAGATAATGAGACCAATAAAAATTAATGTCACAAATTCCATTAATGAAAAATTCATCTCAATACATATGAAATTCATCTAAATAAATGAGGCAATTTGGGTAATCTAAGAATTGTTATCATACACATATACATACGAAAACCTCTTATCAACCGCTAGGTGGCCATCCCCTCATCCATTCCATCTGAACATAAGAAACAGAATAACACAGATATAAAACAAAGGACATACAAATGGAAAACAGCAACACAAAAGAGTGGTGATTGTGTTTATACATAAAACAATAATGGAATTACTAATATAATTACTAATGCATAATAGTACTCCAAATGAAGATTTTGACCACATTTGCCAAATCGTTATGGGTCCACTTTGGAAAGGAAGATTTAAAGTCGAGTAAAGAGGTCACTCCAGGCCATGAATTTGGTGGGTTTTTTTTATTCAATAAACCTATCATGTGGGTATATTTTCAGTGTAATATTTTGGTGCAAGTATGATTGTCTAGGTTAATAGGGATCGTGAAAGGTAAAGATAAAAAATGTACATACCAGGAGCACCACCTGCAGCAAGACTCGTTGTTCAAAACAAAAAAAGCACAGGTCAATTTCCAAACTCAAATATACAAACATCGAAGAAAACAACAAAAGTTTGTTTTAATTAAAATCAGGAAAAAATTGTAATTCTTCCCAAAAATGACTTTTCTCTAGAAAGTACATAGTTTTTTTAAAGAATAAAGTTGAGAGGGAATTTTCTTGTTAATTAGGTAGAGGCAATGATTGCTAGGAAAAAGAATATGACAACAAAAACGTGGGTTAGTGTGTATAGTTAAAAAAAAAGGCGCTCATAAAGGCACCCGGGCAAAAGCATTTTATGAGAAACAAATTGAATAATTTCCTGTAATTTTTGGATGAAAATAAAAATCAGCAAATTAGCTAAAATAGAAAACTAACTTCACAATAATTCAAGTTGGTCAGTTTTGAACTAAATATAGACCTGAATAAACACTACAATTGAGCCCGATTCAATTTCAACAACAAAATAAATAGTCATTTATGAACCTGTGTCAATAAACCACAAATTTTTGTGTCAATGAACCACAAATAGTCATTTATAATGCAAAATATCCTCTATCAATGAACCAAAATTTCTTTAATAACCATAATTGTCTACATACACGGACCATAGTCTCCATCAGACGCATAACCACCTCCATTAGATGGATGAGATGCATAAGTTGTACCAATAGCAGCCGGGTATGAATTGTTAGCACCATAGAAATTGTACCCTTGGAATAACATTAGCAGACGGAGAAATAGCACCATAGAAGTTGTACCATTAGCAGACGGAGATGCCAATTTGTTCACTGAAATAACATTTGTGTTCTAGATAAAATACAAAAAACAAATTCACTGAAATATTGTTAACTAAAATCATTGGTATTTTAGGATTTTTCATATTGAAACTAAGGTTGACTGTACAGAGCCTTATTATTTGTCTAAAAAAAGGTTAACTGTACATAGCTACTTCTGATCACTTAAATGATACACAAAAATATTATATGTTGTCACATTGAAATGATGAACTGTCAATTTAATTCATTACAGGTCATCATCCCTTTTTCATATCCATGAAAGAGAGAGTACTACTAATTAACAATTTCTAATTCGACTAATATATATTGCATTACATAGAAAATTTAGGATGGTTTAAATATTTGAACATTAAAAATCTTATATAAATTCTAACAAACCCAAAAAATGCTTACCCACGCTTTAAAACAGTTGCATCTAATAAATGGGATCACAGATGTCAAAAGGCTGGATTTGAAGAAACATGCCGATGTATACTCCGAGAACCTTTTATTGAGATGTATACCTGTGAAAGGTGAACCAAAGTATTAGAGATCTGATTTAGAAAAACAAAAAAAAATGTATGATCTAAAAATAGAATATTCGTGATTCCCAAAATAGGATTTGTGCGAGAGAAAATACATTTCGTCTTAGTGACTTCGAAGGAAATTGGAAAGTAAATTGGATGAGATTGAAGGTGAAGACTCATTTGGGCATCTGTGTCCCTATTTTCTTTCATATGGCGTCATCACATGTTGGGTTTGATTAATTGACACTGGATATTTTATTCTTCTGAAGACAGTGGGAGGAAAACCCAGCACACCCCGACTATACTACAACGAATACTCAGTAACTCACCCAACAAATACGCATTTAGTATTAAAGCTTTGTAAAAAAATACCCATAAACGCAACAAAGACACACATATTATTATTACAAAAAAATAACCAATAGCAACAGAGATTAATACCTCGGAGATAGAGGTGCACAACCCACTGATAGAGAAGAAAAATCGAGCGCATCCAATGTTAGAGGAAAACCCAACACACCCAACAAATATGTAATCAGTAACAAAGGTTTATAAAAACAATACCCGGCAACACGGATTATTACCTTTTAGCCTAGAGAAACTCACCAGTCATTATTTGCTCATAGACAATGCCCGGTGAGTGTTCAGTAATGGGTTTGGGTTCTACAATGGAGGTGAATTTTTCACATATAATTCAAAACAGGGTATTTGGGAAAACCTAAACAAAATCAAAGTAAACATTAACCAAACTTCAAATAAAACTTCAAATATAACCCACCTAAAGTGTGGTTTGGTAGATCTGGTGGTCGATGGTGAGAGAAATGCTCTTTGTTGACGGGTTTGAGAAGTTGAGAACATGAAAAGGAAAGAACAAAGTTGTTAAATCTTGATAAAATAATAAATGGATCTCCTCTCCAAACATCAAGCATAAAACGCATAAAACCCTAAGTCAAACTCCAAACCACTAAGGGCGGTATCATTGGAGATCACGAGCGGTGGCGAGGGAGGAATGAAAGGCGGTGCAGGGGAGGGGGCGACATCAAGGGAAACGGGAGAGAGAAGAGAGAGGAAGCTTTTGTGATATGGATTGAGAATGTGTTGGGGTGATTTGACTCGACTCGGGTTTGATTCAGCTCTTTGTATTGCAGGAATATGCGTCTGTGTGAGGTGGAGAGATGAAAGAGGTTTTGGAGAAGCAATTTCCTTTTTTACCCCTGTTTTTGAATTTTAAAAAATAGGGGGGAATAAATTAGAGTGTGTTAAAAGAGAGGGAAATCAAAGATTTGAAGGACAAAATAGGAAGTACAAAAAAATTCATTTAGATGACATCATCTTTTGATCTTATGACATACATAAGTTTTAAACTTTATTATATAAATATATAGATATATATATACACACACACACACACATAACTAGATGATCCTAAAGTACTATTTCTGTCATACCCACACATATATATAAGATCCTGTTTCTTGAACATACACACATTTTCTGCTGATCTCTATGTTTTTTAATGTGGAGAGGCTCCTGAGATGAAATTGATTTTTAAGCAAATTGATGAAGAAAACTACTCTCTGCTTCATGCCAAGTTTTGAATTTTTGGCGTGACACAAAAAAGTAAGTTCGTGACAATTTTCATATTTGAAAGTAAATGTATCTTTTAAAATGAGCCTTACTCATTGGGTTTGTGTATAAAAAAAAGAATTTGGGTTTAGAGCTTGAGGGTCTATCCTATACAAGGCCAACCCTTGAAAGTATTGAATAATTTTTAATTTCTTGCATTTTTTTGTTATTGAATAAAGTTTTTCTAAATTCGGCCACACATCGCGTGGCCTTCATGCTAGTCTACCTCTAATACAATAGTATTAGAGGTTTTAATAAAACATTTATGAAATTAATGTTAACCTATTTTATCCCTCTCTTTAACTCACCTTCATTCTTCCTGGCCATTCGTTTCCTTTTCTCACACCCAACCTATTCCTCTTCCTCTTCCGTCCTTTCCCTTCTCTCTCTATTATAAATCGAAACCCATTATCTGAGATTTGGCAACCGCCTGGTATGGTGATACATTTAACGACCTTGGTTTTTTTTCCCCCTCTTCCCCTCCAATTGTTCCATCTCTCCTTCGGTTATAGGGTACACTTGCCCGCCCAGCTTCAAATTAAGGGACCCAACCTCATCATTCATCTCTTGGTCTTCAACAAAGATGACCCTCCTTCATTTCTCCAATTTCCGCTTTCCTTTCTCATTCATGAAAATGATTTCATCGGAACATGTTAGACAGAGCGGTATTGGCTGCCTACTCATGCCGTCTAAGGGCGTGGATTTATGCTGAGTAGCTTTAAACATATAACCATCCCATCAAAAATCATTCAAGTCCCACTCCATAATCTTCTTCCCAACTGCCCCACTATGATTTTCCACCAAAATCAGCCTCCATTTATCAAAAATCAAAACACCCATAAACCAAATATAAAAATTGCAGTCATACAGCCATTTGAGAATAGTGGGTAATCAGCCTTTGTACGCCACATGAGTACATGGATCGAAACAAGGACAACCCACATGCCGAAATTAGTTGAACAGCATTGCACCAACCAGAAGCCTTCAACTGAATCACCAAAAACTGTCCAACTTTAACAGCAGCATCATGAAACAATATATGACAAACTCAATCCTCAACTATAACAACAATAACAACAGTTTTGGTGGTAAGGAAGATGAGGTTCTTTTGGGGTTTATTGTGAGATGGAGAAGGGTTTTCTGAGTCTGGTATCATGGTTTTTGGCTATGTCCGGTTTCAATGAAATCTGAAAAATATGTTTATTTTTATGTCTGATTGTACCTCTGAATTAATGTATTTAAACAAATTCAGACTTCAGAGCTAACTCTACTTCTTAATCATTAAGAGTCAAATTTAGTCATTAACCTCTTAATCATTTAAAAAAAATATTTTTTGGTACCTCTTAAGTCTGAATGGTTCAGATTCAGACTTAAGAGGTAAAAACAAACAGCACCTGAGTATGGAAAGGGAGGTTTTTGTTTCCCTCTGCTTTGTCTGAACCAGATGGTAGGATCTTAGCGCTCTAATCTGTCACCCAAGGGTAACGTACCCGCCCTCGATTCGCGATTTTAACAGGTCGGGGGAAATTCGAGATTAATTCGCGAACTGCATTTGTCAAATTCGCGGACTACAAAAGTCAACCAGCGAATTCAACACTTGCAGACTAGAACTCGTATTAAAAATAATTACTTTTATCTAAAGGGTCCAGCTACTTTCATAAGCGTTGAAGTTCCCTTTAGATATTTTATTCCAACCTTGAGAAAGGCAACAACTTTATAGCAACCAAGTTGCCATATAAGCCATGCTGAGCGCGATGTGGGACTAGTGATTTAAGTGAGTGAGGTATTATTCATGTTGTTTTAATGGAAGTAAGAGGGATAAATGTTTTGTTTCAAAAAGTGGGTGGGATATTCTCTCTCAAGCATATTTTGAACCAAAGTTTTTATTTTCTAAATTACATAAAATTAAATACAAATATTTTTATACTAAAATACTTGTTTGTACATTACATTATTTTTGTGCATAAATTAAAAAATATATTATACTTCATTCGTTCCAAATTAAGAGTCCATTATTTTTTTCGGATTGTCCCAAATTAAGGGTCCACATTCCTTTTTTGGACATAATCAACCAATTAATTTGGAACCAATGAAATATTATATTAAATATAATATAATGCTCCTATATATCTGATATTGTTATATTGATAATCTCTCTCTCTCTCTCTCTCTCTCTCTCTCTATATATATATATATATATATATATATATATATATATTAAAAATATAGACGCACTCGTGACGCTCTTAAATTTCGATATTTTGAAAATCGACGCATTAACGTACTCGCATTCGCACCTGCACCCGCATTAGGGCACTAAGGGTAGGATTTATTTGACAGATGGGTTTGTTTCTGATTGGTCATTCATGCGGTGATGCCACGTGTTATTTTTTCTAGATCCTTCTGTCATGTTCCAAATTTGAATTGGTGTAGAGATTGGGCTGGGCATTAGCGTGGGTGTTTTTGTATTGGGTTGGCTTTTTGTATTGGTCTTAAGTCCTCTTTTGGTAGAATATAATTTCTTTTTGGATTCAGGCTTTAAATTTGAGTAGTTATATTGGGTGGGCCTATTTCTTACTAGGTTGTGTATAGCTATGGGTGGTTGTTTGTATATTTTTGGCCTTTTTTACCTTTCTCATCAAATTTTACATTTCATAAAAAAAAAACAATCAAAGAAAACAAAATAAGATATAGAGGCAAAAAGAATACTTTGCGAAAGGAGGTGTTGGTGTGTAGGATTGCCGGAGGTATTCTTTTATTTTTCTTTCGTCGTATTCTTCTTCTCATCTCTTCGGATTGGTTGAAAGATTTCCCTTAGAATGGAGATACCATGTGATTTTTTTTTCATTGACCAATTTATTTTTTATTACTGGAAATACTTTTAGATTGCTGAAAATTATTTTTTTTATGGCTGAAAATAATTTATATTTGATGGAAATAATTTATTAATGCTAGAAATCACTTTTTATATGCATAAAATAATTTGATATTGGTAAAAACAATTTTTATTGTTGGAACTAATTTGTATTTGATGGAAATGATTTATTATTGCTGGCAATTATTTTTTATTTGCTGAAAATCATTTTTATATGCTGGAAACACTTTTATATTGCTGAAAATCATTTTTTTATTACTCGGTATAATTTATTATTGCTGAAATTCATTTTTTATTTCCTGGAATCATTTTTATATGCTGGAAATACTCTTATATTGCTGAAAATTATTTTTTATTGCAGGAAATAATTTTTATTTGCTAGAAATAATTTGTTATTACTAGAGATCATTTTTTATTTTTATGAAAATCATTTTTTATATGATGGAAATAATTTTATATTGCTGAAAATCATATTCGTATTTTTAAATATATATTCGTACTTTAAAAAAAATCAAGGTAATTTGATATTTTTTTTTAAAAAAAAAAATTGTATTTTCTTAAGTTTTAAATGTTTTTGTTGCTATTTAAAGATTTTTTTCTAAAAAAGTTAGGTTTGGACAAAAATTCCATTGTTTAAAGTTATGTGCCATGCACATGACTAACGGTTTTTGCCAAAAGATAAGGTAGTTGGACGGCAGGGGTGAATTGTAACATTTTACTAATAATTATAACTTGTAATTAAACATGATAATATAAAATATATGAGGAAAAATACGAAAAAGGCAACAACATGTTACGATCAAGACGTGTCATGATCTTCACTTAAACATTACACAAAAAAGACACATCGTTTTAGTTTTATGTAAATTTTAATTAAATTTATTGTATCATTCAAAAAATTGTAAGTCTATTTTTTAGTGCCTTATTTTGTTCTCATTCACTGGAAAATATTAAGCACAATATTCTACATATGTTATCAATTATAAGTGCATATTTTATAATTTTTAATCAAACGTCCGCCCATCGCGCGGGTTACATGCTAGTATAAATAATATTTGTATCCTTAAAATGAATAGTAGCATATCTCATCTAAAACCATCCGTGTATTTTTTAGAACTTCATAGTTAGATATTTGTAACCTTTGCCTTGGTGCCTACGATTTACTACCTTGAGCAGTAGTACAAGTGCTCAAAGTGTTTTGCCCATCCATATAAGTCGGTAACTTCCTTTCAAATATGAATAATGCTTTGAGTCCCAAATAACTCCCCCAAATCTCCCCCAAATCCTATGTGGACGCCACGTCATTCTTCCACTTACCTGTCATCTATTGCCATGTGATGGGGGTCCCGTCAGGGCACAAAGCACAAGTCATTTTGGGGGAGATTTGGGGGAGTTATTTGGGACTCATAGCACTACTCTTCAAATATAATCCATATGGAAGATGTTATCCTATATATATTAAAGATATATGTATCATTAGTTTATATTTTTTCTAAACGTCTCTTTTGTTTCCTCATTTGTGAGTGCAATTTTCTTATTATTGTCTGAATACTTGGTGTCTCATTATATCATAGGCCCCACCTATTTTGAAAAGAAATCTATCAATTCTTTATTATATTCTGATTTTGAGATGCATATCCTCTTACTTGGACAAGTTGTATTTATTAACTCCTTTGTTAAAACCATGCCAACTCAGTCAATCAAAACTGTCATTTTTTTACTTGCCTTGGTCAGTTGTGAATCAAATATATAGCCTCACTTGATTTGATCTTACACCCTTATCTGTACTCAGACATTTGACAATATATGTTTATCAAGTCATACATTTTTTAAATGAAAACGTTGATAAATCTTTACATGAATTTATTCTTATATACATTATATCATACTTCGTTTAGTATCAATTTATTATGGCAATCAAGTTTGTGTAAATTTATTTACTATTCTTGAATGAATATTTATGTAATGAACTTAATTTTTTTTTTTAATTTGGTTCTATGACTTTTCATACCAGTTCTCTTTTGTTTTCTCACTATAAATGATGAGGATGAGATTGAAGATGAATATAAACATTCACATCAAACATATAAGAGACAAAGGTTTTTAAAGTGGTTCGGCTATGAATAAAGCCTAAGTCCACTGTTCTTTTATTTCCAGGGGTTTACAATAGCACAATATGCTGTAGAGAGAGAGAGAGAGAGGTGTGTATCTTGTGTATCGTGTCTCTTACTTGTCCCTTTGGCTAAGGGAATGCATGTATTTATAGTGATGGGAGCTACAGAGATACAATGTCTTTATACATTAAGACATTTATATCTATATACAGTGAATATAACTGTTGGTCTTCTAGGGTGGTTGGTCTTCTTAGTGATGGGAGTTAAAGAGATACAATGTCTTTATACTTTCAAACATTTATATCTATATACAATGAATACAATTGTTGGTCTTCTAGGGTGGTTGGTCTTCCTTGAGTTTCTTGGTATGCCGTGTGTTGATTGGTATGCCGACCAACTCTCCTTGGGTGCTGACCAACTCTCCTCAGATGCCGAGCTAGTATAAATATTGCCACGTAGGATGACAGGTATCCTTTTTTGACTGGTCCACGTAGACGGAGAATTTTTGTGTTAATAGAAGCCCCCAATGCTCCATGCTTGATGGTTTACTGAAAGGATGGAGTATTTACTGTGTAATGTTGCTCGGTGCTCGTGCATAATGAGATTCTTGACTTACCTTCTTGATTTGTTCAACGTAAAGTGGGCTATCTCCTGGACGATAGATGATGCATGGATGGTTGCGTCAAAGCTAGTCTCTCTTTTAAGGAACTCGGTTCGTCAAGCGAACGTGTGCTATGTATCACCCCTGAGAATTTGGATGCAGCAATGAGATTTGTCATAGTTTGCAACTTCTGGCTTCTATTATTTAAATCAGTTCAAATGTTTATAAACAATATATGTTGACATTTCAATTATGAATTTCTACATTTCTTCCCGCCCGGCTTTTAAAGAATCTGTTTGAATTCCAATTTGGGAATTTCTACATGTGTTCTTTAGCTCAATACGAGTGTTTGATGAATAGATGTTTGAATTCTTAATTAGAAAGGCCTACATGTATCTCTTCTCTTAACTCGATTAAGTCAAGTATGAAGCTCTATGCCCAGGATTGGGGCATGTATGAAATGAATTTGATGGTGCCGATCGAATTGTTATTTGCAGTCTTGGTGTTGTGTTGTGTGCAGTCTAGCTGCGTTGTTTTTGTTTGGTATTGACCTTTTAAGGTTTTTGTGTGATGTTGATGAGCATCCAAGAATTGTACTGGGCAGATAATTTGCCTGAGCACCTGTTGAGGCTGAATCATATAAAAATTACGATTAGAATAATTATTTAGCCGACCAATATATAGTGTGCATCTGCTTCAATATTGGGCAATTTAATTTCCAGATAATAATGTGTCATCTTAGTAGATTTTTATTAGATAAGTGCCCTATGTAAGACATAATTATGTAATCTAGGATTTTTGCAAAATTATTTACAATCCCAATAAATATTAAAAATTAGTTGGTTTTTAGAATTATTTATTGATTTTAAAAATATTTTTGAGGTGGGGTTGTAAACTGTAGATACTTGGTGTAAGAAATCGAAAATATCTTTAATCACTATCTGGATAAACCAAGAGTCTTTTTTTTAACAGAAAATGAAGTCAAAAAGTGAGACTTGAGCCCCAACTAGACTCATACGTTTTCAGTTGTTCTTATTGATGACCAATGATTAGGTCCACGATGTCGACCATTGATGGAGATCTTCATTTTCTTTCTGCTGATCAATAATGAACCAGATTCATTGTTGTTGCAGTGGAGATGGGTTACCACGATGATGGTCGGAAAAAACCTTATCTAATCCATAGTTGATGTCATCAAGTTCCACCGACCAACAATAACTTCCTTCAATCAGTAAGTTCTTGCTTGGCCACAACCGCCGACCAACATTAGAATTGTGATTTATCTTTCCTATCATCGATTAGAAAAATGGGAGGTCTAAAATTCTAAATCTGCACAACATCTTCCGTCGACCAATGATGATAACCTTGTAGTTGCAGAAAAATGAATTTCAGGTCACCGATTAACAATAGGCATCGCCGATCAAGAAGTAGATGATCGTCGACCTGTTTTGCTGGTCTCGATCAGCGCTGGATGGTGCCGACCTGAGCCGACCACCAGTTGATTTCCCCCGACCAACTATATATAACGTCGACCATCATGTAAGAGTTACCAACCAACAAAATGACATGTTGACCCAATAGACTTTGGTCAATCATTGATGCCGATGAAGAAATAAATATGTCGGACCAAGAATAAGATATAGTTGAGCAACCATATATGATCTCCGACCAGTGATCGCCCAATAATAGGTGTCATCGGCTGTCGCCGACTAAGAATAAGGTTGTCAACTAGGTATTGGATAGCGTCGACTTGTGAAGGGCGGTTTGAATATCAATCGTCATTTTTAAGATCTGGCATCTCTTGAAGAGAGAAAGATGAAATCCAGAGTCTCGGTTTCTTCTAATAATCAGAAACTGACTTTTAGAGTCTCAAATTGATACACATGAGAATCAAACAAATATATATTCTTAACTCGTTGATGACTATCTCCTTCAACTATCACAAAAATTTACGGAGGCATTAGATTCATCATTGAAATTAGATCCGCAATCCATATCAAGACATGGATGTCCCCTATTTCTGTTTTATCAATTCTCACTCAATAATGAAAATTATCTTGTGATTCACACAATTGGTAGATGAATTGAATTTGAATGGTCACTTTATCTCAACTAGTAAAATGAAACGGTGTGTACATGAAAACTATTGAATTGTTCTAAAGTTTATCCTCATTATAAAGTTTAAACTTGGAAATCAAGTCAAAAATTAAGATTTTAAATCTTACTATTTTACATATTTCTCAATAAGAATTAATCTAACAGTTATGATTTTAAAATCATGATATGTAAAATAAAAACTTAGCTTTTGATGGAGAACAATGCTTGTAACACCTTCCCACAGACGGCGCCAATTTGTTGAAGATAGAAAATGGCCTCTGCCATTTTAGAGGCGTCAACAGCAGATAAATGATGAGGATGAGATTGAAGATGAAGATAAACATTCACATCAAACATATAAGAGACAAAGGCTTTTAAAGTGGTTCGGCTATGAATAAAGCTACGTCCACTGTTCTTTTATTCCCATGGGTTTACAATAGCACAATATGGTGTAGAGAGAGAGAGAGAGAGAGAGAGAGAGAGAGACAGGTGTGCATCTTCTGTATCGTGTCTCTTACTTGTCCCTTTGGCTAAGGGAATGCATGTATTTATAGTGATGGGAGCTAAATAGATACAATGTCTTTATACATTCAAACATTTATATCTATATACAATGAATATAACTGTTGGTCTTCTAGGGTGGTTGGTTTTCCTAGTGATGGGAGTTAAAGAGATATAATGTCTTTACACATTCAGACATTTATATCTATATACAATGAATACAACTGTTGGTCTTCTAGTGTGGTTGGTCCTTGAGTTGCTTGGTATGCCGACCAACTCTCCTCGGGTGCCGAGCAAGTATAAATATTGCCACATAGGATGACAGGTGTCCTTTTCTGACTGGTCCACATAGATGGAGAATTTTTGCGTTAACAAGGACGAAATTTCTTTTACATTTTGTTTCTACCATTTTACTAAATAGGACGGTTATTTAATATCTTGGAAGAGAGTTGTTTTGTTTAAAATCATTGTTGTATCGTACGAAAGTTTCTTAAATGACTATCATTTTATTTATTTATTTAAATAATTTGTTTTATATATACCTATATTCGTTGGACAAGATAATTTACACAAACAAATATTGCTTTGTATTTATAATATTCAAATCATTTTGTTTACTGTTTCTTGAGCCCAACAATTGATTGACTTCCATTGAATGTTGTTTTCTTGCAGAGTTGATAACCCCCCATCTTTCTATCTCTTACATGATTTTGTACAGATATATATCAGTTGTGTTGCCTATTGGAGATATCCTATTTAGTTTTATGTCTACTACACACACAAAGACGCTTTGTATATTTTTTTGTGCTACTAATCTCTCTCCTGCAGATGTACTCTATATTTCATTTGATAGAAAATCAATGAAGAATGGCTTTGATCAGATACGATTTCTTCTCTCAAAAGATTGTGTGCATTTAATGCGAACACTCGGACCACTCCGTGAAAAATGACCTCTTCTCCAACGGCCATTATTTTTCAAGCTAAAAAAGAAGACTAAGTTTGTGTTGAAGAGAGAATGACACGAAGATAGAATCAAAGAGCAACTGAAAATTTTATTCAGCGCCTCATACACTTAAAAAAGAGCAACCAAAAATTTCATTCAGCTCTACTCAAGTTTGAGACATACTACAACAAGAAAAATCAAGAAAAGAAATATCAGATTGTTCAAAGTGTAAATACTCTACAAAATCATAAACAACAAATACACAACGTTTAAGATCATCTTTTGATTTATTTATGTAATACAAGAAACACTCAAGCCTATATTTGTATTCTTTGAAAGAGTGTAAAACTACATCAATATTCTACAACCTTTGTTGTAAAGAGTTAAAGCTTGGTTTTTAGCTTTGGAAGTTGTACCAGTAGCCGATTTTACTGCTCGGTTATAAAATGGTGGTTTGATCCTACCGTCAAGTGGATCAGGAATAGTGAAGCACAAGGAGATGAAAGTTGCTCTTGGCGCGTGGACGTAGACCGGGATTTGGCCGAACCACATTAAATTTTTGATGTCTTTATTTTTCGCACTTTATTTGCTTATTTATTTGTTCTTGCTTGAATTTATATTTTCAGCACACTAACTTGCAAATATATTAATTTCAAAAATTAACAAAATTATTTTTGAATTAATTAATTTATTTTAGAATATCAAATTTTATTATATACGAAAATTAATTTAATTTTTGTGGAGTGTTAAAATCTGCATTTTAGCTTGTCTTAATTAATTGGTTGCATTTATTTGATATTCCTTGTTCTAATCATTCAAATTAATTGATCTGAAATTTGATAAAGTGTTATAAATTACATGTTTTTCTAAAATTTTAATTTAACCCGAAAAGTTTGCGAAATCTCAACTCACCCCCTCTTGAGTATTTTTCTGGGCAACGACAAGCTCTCTCAGTAAGACGGGACCTTGGCAGGGGCTGAAGTAGCCCAATTAGCTGTAAGAGTCCCAAATTTTATCAAACCCCTAACTAATCCCAGGTTAACAGCAACAGAGGCTGACCTAATGTCAAGGTCAGCCTAGATTTTTTTCACCAACTCCTGTTGGTCGGCAGACATCTTAGCAGCTAATGTCTGCTGCTTGGTTGATGCCTTCTGGACCTATTTTGAAGGATCAATCGAACTTCTCTTTATCCTTCTCAATTTGTTCTCCTAATCCTAAGCCTCTTCAACATTAATAGGCCTCTTGTTATTGGCCTTGGACTTCTTCTTGCCAACATCAACTGCTTTGGGGGAAGGAGATAGGGGACCACCCATCAAGTTGGGAATTTTCCTCTTCGTCATATCTACAAAAGGCGAAAGACGAATCTCACAAATGTCCAAAAATTCAAATGAGGAAGAAGTTCCTCCTGGAATAACTTTAGCAACAGCAGACTCGGTAGCTGAAGAAGTTGGCACAGGATCCTTTTCAAGTTTGATAGTAATGGGGGGGCAGCGCAAATGTAGGTCTGGAAATAAAAGAAGTAATTGAACTTTTGTACTCCAGTAATAAAGATGGAGCCTTGGGATGTTCTTCCCCGAACTTCTAATTCAAACCCCACAGAAACTTCAGGTTGTTGATGTTAATTTCCCCTTCCTCAGGGCACTTTTTTTTTACTTTCCTCTACATTAAACAAAAGCAGAAATGTTAGTCAGTATACATCATAAATGTTAATCAAAAAAGGAAAAATAATTAACTGAGTGACAACCTATGCTACGCCTTGATTAGGGAAATCTAGGGCGAGTTTAAGCTACTCCAGTGGGAAGGGGGTTATATTGCTAGTTCTTGACAATAAGACCATACTCCCAATAGTTCTTATTAGAATCTGGTAAATTAACTATTAAGGCCCTATTAGCAAATCTAGTCTTTAAATAGTAGGTATTATCACTGGTCAACCATTTATAACGGAACATTAACCCATGAATACCAATATGGGTCCCATAAAGTTCATTTAACTTATGAACCCCATTGACAACTCTCCAAATATTAGGGGGCTACCCTGATGGGAACTACATCAAAATATTGACAAAATTGAAGAAAAAAAAGGAGTCGATGGAAAATTTATACCACACTCCGCTACGAACAGAGTTGGGATCCAATGACCCTCAAAAAAGGAATAGACAATAATAGGACCCCTGGGTATCTATAAATCCACCCATGATGGTATTTTATTCTTTTCTCTAAACTATTTTAAAGAGTTCTCATCAATAATATGAACCATAGTGGCAAAGAAGTCAAGTTGACCAAATAAAGAGAAAAGGAAGGAGATCTTATAGGGATTTAAGGATTCGGCAAGAACTGAATAAAAAGGGCGACAAGTAAATCGCATAAGAGAAAACTCAAAAGCAAGAAGAAAGATAAAAGTTCTGAGAAACGTGTGTGCTCGAGTTCAAATGATCAAGTTATATATAAAACCCTTTTAACACAAACAAACCCTAAACATGCAGCAGTATGTGATTGAATAAATTGATAATCTACGCAAGAACATTCAAACACATGCAATTAAGGAAAAATCCCCCTCAGGGGCAAAACCATTTATTTTCACAATAATTTGTAAGAGAACGGCTTACAATCGGATTACAATGAAAATACAAGTTGACTAAGAATTACCCTCGGGTATCGGATTCTGTAGTCGCGGCTGGAATTATCCCTTTCCAGTAGGGCTGCAATGAAGAAGAAGAACGGTCTCCTCCACAAGGGTTGAACAAACCAAAGTTGTGTTCTTGGGTTGCTTAAAGGATTCACAAAGGTTTGGCAATGATGTGTGAATCAAAATATGAGTCTTGGGACTCAAGAATATGAAGACTAGGTGTATTTGGACTCTCAAATTCGTCTCCTAAAGTCTTGCAAAACAACTCCCCCAAAGTTGGTATTTATAGGAAAAAATATGAAGAGTTCTGCTTTTTTAAAACTCAAAAAATCTTATCAGCGTACAGGTACACCGAACCCGTTCAGGGGTACACCGAATCGGTTTGGTTGTACCATTCTGGTATGGGGTTAAAAAACAGCATTCTTCAAGGAATTTTCTCCAACTTCAAAAGATCATAACTTCTTCATCGTAGCTTGGATTGAGGTGTCGTTTCTTCCAGTATCTTCGTTGCGGCGAGCTCTTCAACTTTCCAGTTGACCAGACCTCTGAACTATGGATGTGAAATTACGAAAATGCCCTTGAACTTCCCTATCAAGACTTTTTTTCACTGTTTTTGACTTCCCTTGCGTACCACTTGCATTAAGTCCCTAAAATCTTGGAACGTGAAGTCGTTGAGGCAAATGTGGGACATATTAGTGGAGATAATGCATGCTTGATTCCCGAAATTCGGATAGAGGCCGTCATGTGAGATCGTGAGGAGACGTGCCAAATGTAGCGGCGTACGACATAAATAAATGAAACATTTCGGACATGTGAAAAATGTCCTTACAAATCTCCCCCTATGTCTATGCCGGTACATACATAAAAAATCCGAATTATCAAATATGAAATTGCCTATACAAATCTACCCTCCCATGAACCCAAAACTGGAAAAGGTACAAATGAATAGTCTTCATCGTTTGTTCTTTAATTCTTCAGGAATCTCAAAACTTTTCTCATCAGGGTGTGCAACATATAGATCTGCAATCTTCATACCTACACACATGAGACAAAGAAAATACCACGTGACATATCGAGTTTGAAATGAGATAACATGGATATCAATATATGATAAAAACATAAGCAACATCTCAAAAACTCCCCCAGAATTCAAACTCCCCCATAATATGATAATTCTTTCTCCCCTTTTTATGATGTCCCCAAATGGACAAATTAGAGAAATAAATCAAATAAGCAAGTGCGGGGTGTCACTAGGATAAAAACACACCATGAATAAACAGAAAGCAACCAAGTCAATGATAGCGTAAATGAAGTGGTGTGATCAAATTCGATAGGAAACTCAATGCATACAAACATGACATATGTGCACGATGAATATTGGATATTCCTAGCGAATGAACTCAAATGCTTCCTTTGGTGTAAAAGAGTGACAGTATAAGATATTAACTCAATCAAATCAACAAATCAAAGCTCAAAATGATTTTCACACCAATAACGTCCAAAATGATTTTATGCTTTTTCAAGACTTTCAAGGAAGTGCAAACCCGTTTAGATTCTCCAACCAAACTCCCTCAGATATTGTATTGAATAGAGGCATTCTAAATTATCAAACTTTGGATAATTGATGGTGAAACCTAAGTGGCCCATATTTGGCATGAATTGCTTTTTATTGCCTTTAAATTTTTTTTGGGCTCTTTTAACCTCTTTGGACCTCGGATATTAAAATTCCTCCATTTTTTAGGTCCTTTTTAACGGTGGCTTTTGCGCAAAGGATAGATGATTACCTTTCGCAGCCCCTCCCCGTTATACAAAAACACACAGTCTCACCAAAACGGTTTTTACATGCATTCCAATCTTGTCAAGTTTTATCGCATATTGTACATTGTATAGACAGGATTGAGATGAAAACACGCAAGCCAACATGAGATAGACAAGTGCAATAATCAAATATAGCCGTGCATGTGTGCAATAAAGGATATAGGAGTCAAACATGTAGGAAGATATCACTAATTACATCTCAAAGACTCCAATCAATGTAAAGCACATGGATGAAATGATGTAGCCTCTCAAATCTCTATCAAACAGTCACATGGATAAATGGAATGAAGTTGTGACTTGGCTATCTTACATGCTCATCCATAAAAGAAGCAAAATACAAAAATCTTTTTGGATTTTTTCAAAAATTTGGAAAAATAAAATATTTTTGTGCTTTTCTCAAAAATTTTCTTAAAGGAAAATCTTTTTGTATTTTTTTTCAAAAGAAATATAAAAAGAAAAAAGAATAAAACAAAGCTGTACAACAAAGTAATGGTACATATAAAACAGACTAGCAATAGGAAGCATATGATATGAACATGAAGAAGCATCCTATTCTAGACATAGACCAACCCCTCAGTCAACTGTGCAAATCCCTAAAGATTTCCTAAGACTCTCAAATCTAAGGGCATCTAAAGGTTTCGTGAAAATATCGGCTAACTGACGGTCAGTAGAAACAAAACTCAGGGATACGACTTTCTCTTCAACTAACTGACGAATAAAGTGCTCACGTATCCTGATGTGTTTTGTGCGCGAATGCTGAACTGGATTGCGGGATATGTGTATCGCGCTCGTGTTATCACAGGAAATGGTCATGGTGTCCTGTGATATCCCATAATCCTCCAGTATTTGCTTCATCCACAAGAGTTGTGTGCAACAACTCCCGGTGGCTATGTACTCAGCCTCCGCAGTGGACAAAGAGATGGAATTTTGCTTCTTGCTCAGCCAGGAGACAAGAGCAGAACCAAAATAGAAACACCCACCAGAAGTGCTCCTACATCCATCTACATCCCCGCCCAATCGGCATCCGAGTAGGCGGACAAACGGTCATCGGTATCAAAGGAATACCAAATCCCGTATGAGAGAGTCCCACTTACGTATTTAATAATACGTTTTAGATCAAGTAAATGTGACTCTTTTGGGGATGCCTGATAACGCGCACAGACTCCAACACTAAAGGCGATGTCGGGACGACTGGCAGTCAAGTAGAGGAGACTACCTATCATACTCCGATATAAGGTTTGCTCTACGTCCTTGCCTGAAGTGTCCTTACTAAGCTTGGTAGTGGTACTCATAGGTGTACATGCATGCTTAGCGGAGTCTAAACCAAATTTCTTCACTAGGTCTCTAGCATACTTGGATTGGGAGATGAACATCCCATCCTCTAGCTGACGAACCTGGAGACCAAGGAAGAATGTAAGCTCACCAACCATGCTCATCTCAAACTCACTTTTCATCTCCTCCTCAAAGTGGTGAGCATGTTGGGAGCATGTGGATCCAAAGACTATGTCATCCACATAGACCTGGGCAACCAAAATATCACCGTCATCTCTCCTGACAAACAACGTCATATCTACTCCCCCTCTCTTGAATCCACGAGCTAAGAGATAGGAAGTAAGCCTCTCGTACCAAGCACGGGGTGCTTGCTTCAAACCATACAAGGCTTTCCTCAGATAGTAGACGTGCTCAGGGTGCTGAGGGTCTTCAAACCCTTTTGGTTGTTCCACATAAACCTCCTCCTGTAGAATGCCATTCAAAAAGGCACTCTTGACATCCATCTGATACACCTTGAAGCGCAGATGACATGCGATGGGGAGCAGAAGACGAACGGACTCAAGCCTCGCAATAGGAGCAAATGTCTCCCAAAGTCTACACCCTCTATCTGTGTGTAGCCTTGAGCGACCAACCTAGCCTTATTTCAGATTATGGTACCATTTTGTTCTTAAAAATCCACCGGGTACCTATCACAATAATCTCACTAGGTCGGGGGACAAGTTCCCAGACATCATTCTTTTTAAACTGAAGCAACTCATCCTGCATAGCAGATATCCAGTGTTCATCCTTGAGTGCTTCTTTATGGTTCTTGGGCTCGACTTTGGACGTGTAGCAAAGATGGCTAACAACGTTCTCTAGCTGAGCACGAGTCTTGACCCCTAGAGTGGGATCACCAACAATGGCAGAAGGGTCATGACTCTTGCGAACCCAAGAAGGTGTGTCCCCTAACACAGGAGTAGGGTCCACAGAGTGTGAGAGAGGAACAGGTAAATCACTGTCAGAACAATCCTCATCCTCACACTGAAGGTTAGGATCAATAACCGTCGGAGGTTCATCATCTTGCACGGTGACGTTTATTGATTCCATAATCTTAGAGCTCTTCAGGTTAAAAACCCGGTACGCTCTGCTATTCGATGAATATCCTAGAAATATTCCCTCGTCGCTTCGGGAGTTGAACTTTCCTAATTTCTCTCTATCCCGTAGGATGTAGCATTTACTCCCAAAGACACGGAAATATGCCAGGTTGGGATTCTTGCCAGCCCACAACTCATAAGGAGTGTGAAGTGTGTGTGGACGCAGATACACCCTATTCACCGTGTGGCATGCAGTAGACACTGCCTCTGCCCAAAATCTCCTAGAAACTTTACGACCTAGAAGCATAGATCTAGCCATCTCTTGGATCGTTCTATTCTTTCTCTCAACAATCCCATTTTGCTGAGGAGTTCTCACAGCAGAAAACTCATGTTTGATCCCAAGGCTATCACAGTACAAATCCACCTTTGCTTCCTTGAATTCAGTGCCGTTGTCACTACGTATTCTGTTAATAGTGACACCGTGTTGATTTTGCAGGACACGGCACTTGGTCGTTAAGAAATCTACAGCATCGGATTTCTCTCTCAGAAAACCTACAATGGAGTATCTGGAGAAATCATCTACCATCACGAGGATGTACCTCTTACCACCTAGACTCTCAGTACGAGTGGGACCCATAAGATCCATGTGAATCAACTCCAGAACACGAGAGGTGGTAATGGAATGTAACTTCCTATGAGGACTACGAATTTGTTTTCCCAACTGACAGGGTCCACAAACGGTCGAAGTTGACTTTCCAAGAGATGGTAAGCCACGTACTAGGTCCTTTTTAGATAAACGATTGAGATCTCTAACGTTCACGTGACCTAGACGTTGGTGCCACAGATCCATAGGAGTGATCGTGGCGCTGTTGCAGACAAGTGAGGATGTGGGCTCAGTCCCATAGCAATTATCCTCGGTCCTCACCCCTTGCATCAAAAGTTTACCGGCTTGATTGTAGACTTTACACGCGTCCCGGTCAAACTTTACTGCAAAGTTAGTGTCGCACAGCTGGCTAATGCTGAGAAGGTTTGCTTTCAAACCTTTGACGTACAAAACATTTTCTAGCTTAGGAAAACCAGGTAACTCGATAGTACCTCGTCCTATAATGCTAGACTTACTCCCATCTCCAAAGGTGACTCTGCCATCTTGATAATCCTCAAGAGTAGTAAAAAATGAGGCATCACCTGTCATGTGTCTGGAGCACCCACTATCAAAATACCACTGTGAGGTATTATGTGCTCTGAGAGAAACATGAACAACAAAGGCCTTTTTATCTTTCTTAGGCACCCAAGCAGAGATGACCTTTTGTTTGCCTTTGTTGGTTTTAGCTGGAATGTAAGAAGCATTCACTAACGGCGAAGACATCCGTCGGAATTCTTTCATCAAACTCTGAGTCGTGGCAGCTAAGAACTCAACTCGCTCTCTCAGACTAGAAAACTCATTAGTATGTCGTGGTGGAGCAGTAGTACGTCGTGTCCGACCCATGCTATAGCAAGTTTCCCTAAGGTGGCCTTTTCTTTTGCAATAAGTACAAAAGAGCTCAGTCAAAGGCGGACCTTGGTTTGATTTTCTTGGTCGAACTCTCCTTCAAGGTTTTTTACGGTGACCATAAGGAGTTGTAGTAAACTCAGGAACTAGTCCAGGTGCAATTTGGGACGTGGAGGCACCATCATATCATATTCCTTGATGATCACCAAAACCTAAAGCGGGGCCGAGGAGCATCTTTCCCATCTTCCCAGATCTGTCCTCGATTTGTACCTTGACTTCCCGTGCTTTCTCAAGATCATGAGTCAGCTGGGCAACAAGGGCTTCAAGTTTCTTCCGAGTCTCCACGGAGGAATGGAGCTGACTCGTAAGACTAGTCACTTGCTTGATCAAGTCCCCTCTCTCTTTCTCTAGAGTACTCTCTTTCTCTCTAAACAAATTCTCATTCTTGACACAGGTAGATTCTCTCTCTCTCAGGGCGGTGCAGGTGGAGAACTCTCTTTCTCTCGCTTTCCTTAAATCTTCCTCTAGGCAAGTGATCTTAAGAACTAACGCTTTGTTACGCTTTTTAGTTTTAAAAGACTCAGAATATAACTCAGCGTAGGCGCGTTGTATATCACTCTCGCTCTCACTTGTGTCATCCCCCCCTCACTCACATCGATCTCACTGTCGAGGTGTCCCTGTGAAGCATCATCCTCCTCGTCGTGAGGAGAACTAGGAGTGCTCACTTGGCTGGCCATGAATGCGGTGAAGTTACACTCATGCGGTGACTCATCTCCAGAATCCACCGTCTCGACCTCACTGTCGTCACTAAGGGTAGCATTAAGGACAGCTTTCCCTTTCTCTCTATTCAGACGATTGGCACACTCAAAAGCTCTATGACCCCTACCATCACACTGAAAACATCTCTCACTTTCTTTCAGAGAAGGATTTTTGGAAACTTTTTCATTTTTCTTTTCAAATTTATTTTTCTCAAATTTCTTTTTATCTTTAAAATTGCCATTTTTCTTAAATTTGAGAATCCTCTTGAATTTTTTTGCGAAAAGAGCCAAATCATCTAAGTCAAAATCGCACTCAGAATCTGACGTGTCAGTCTCTCTCTTTCTAGATGACTCTACCCTCTTTCTAGCTGACCCCTCACTCCTTCTCTCTTGGGCTTTAAGAGCAATTCCCTTATCTTTAGATTTAGCATTTTTAGGGAACATATCAATTTCATAAGTTTGCAAATCTCCTACAAGTTCTTCCAATTTTAGCGTATTTAAATTACCCATAGAATTTAGCACAGTGACTTTAGGGATAAAACGCTTAGGTAAAGAACGAAGAATCTTTTTAACAACTCTAGCATTCAGAATTTGTTCACCAAGATTAAAACTAGTATTCACAATGTCAGAAAGTCTAGCATAAAATTCATCAAAGCATTCAGAATCATGCATGGTGATTGTTTCAAATTGAGTTGTCAAGTTTTGCAACTTAGACTCTTTCACAGCATTAGTTCCTTCATGGGTGAGTTGTAAAACATCCCATGCCTCTTTTGACATGGTACACATCATTATGCGTTTGAACTCATCAGGTGTGACAGACCCAGAAATAGCACTTAGACCCTTAGAATTAAAAGATGACCATTTAATTTCTTCATCAGACCACGAAATGTCAGGTTTCAAGTTGGTCACATTATCAACACTCACGGTGGGAGGAGTCCACCCTCGTTCAACCAAAATCCAGACACGTTCATCAATGGCTTTTAAAGCCGACCTCATACGGTCTTTCCAATAAGCATAATTTGTCCCGTCAAAAATAGGCATTTTATAATATGACTTCTCCATTTGAACACGCACTTTTTCAAAAATCAATTTTTTCAGAAAATTGATATCTTAGAAAAATTTTGGGAAAAAAAAGGAATACGCGATAGATTAGCGTAACCTGCTCTGATACCAATTTGAGAAACGTGTGTGCTCGTGTTCAAATGATCAAGTTATATATAAAACCCTTTTAACACAAACAAACCCTAAACATGCAGCAGTATGTGGTTGAATAAATTGATAATCTACGCAAGAACATTCAAACACATGCAATTAAGGAAAAATCCCCCTCAAGGGCAAAACCATTTATTTTCACTATAATTTGTAAGAGAACGGCTTACAATCGGATTACAATGAAAATACAAGTTGACTAAGAATTACCCTCGGGTATCGGATTCTGTAGTCGCGGCTGGAATTATCCCTTTCCAGTAGGGCTGTAATGAAGAAGAAGAAGAACGGTCTCCTCCACAAGGGTTGAACAAACCAAAGTTGTGTTCTTGGGTTGCTTAAAGGATTCACAAAGGTTTGGCAATGATGTGTGAATCAAAATATGAGTCTTGGGACTCAAGAATATGAAGACTAGGTGTATTTGGACTCTCAAATTCGTCTCCTAAAGTCTTGCAAAACAACTCCCCCGAAGTTGGTATTTATAGGAAAAAATATGAAGAGTTCCGCTTTTTTAAAATTCAAAAAATCTTATCAGCGTACAGGTACACCGAACCCGTTCAGGGGTACACCGAACCGGTTTGGTTGTACCATTCTGGTATGGAGTTAAAAAATAGCATTCTTCAAGGAATTTTCTCCAACTTCAAAAGATCATAACTTCTTCATCGTAGCTCGGATTGAGGTGTCGTTTCTTCCAGTATCTTCGTTGCGGCGAGATCTTCAACTTTCCAGTTGACCAGACCTCCGAACTATGGATGTGAAATTACGAAAATGCCCTTGAACTTCCCTATCAAGCCTTTTTTTCACTGTTTTTGACTTCCCTTGCGTACCACTTGCATTAAGTCCCTAAAATCTTGGAACGTGAAGTCGTTGAGGCAGATGTGGGACATATTAGTGGAGATAATGCATGCTTGATTCCCAAAATTCGGATAGAGGCCGTCATGTGAGATCGTGAGGAGACGTGCCAAATGTAGCGGCGTACGACATAAATAAATAAAACATTTCGGACATGTGAAAAATGTCCTTACAAGTTCAAAAGATTTGAAGTAAAAAAAATTAAAAACTATATATCGATTTATAGGTTACCTCGAGAAATGGGAAGAAATGATTAACTGAACAAATCGTATAGTTACCACCGGCTGCACGCTTTTGAAGCGTCAAAAGACGACTGTAACCTTTGGCAGTTCAAAAAATTTTGAATTATTTATAAAAATTCCATTAACAAATAGTGTAGGCAAAATTTTTTACAAGTGTGGGAAGTCAGCTGCCAAGCAAACACTCAAAACGGTATGCCGAGCAATTTACTGGGCTAAATACTCCATACTTTCATGTAACAATCAAGCATGAAGCATTGGGGTTTTTTATTATATGTAAAAATTATGTTCCTTCATGGATCAATGAAGAAGGTACACCTGTCATCCAACCTGGCCGACCAACATACTAGATCGGCCTCAAAAACACTTAGACAACAGGAAGTCCGACCAACTCTAGAAGGCCAATCAATTGGACATCAACAGTTATTCAGATGGGATACTAACCAGCTATAAATTCCAAGAGTTTTACTTATTGTATACAGATGTAAATGCCTGAAAATATAAAGACATTCCATCTTTTGGGTTTCACACCCCTATAAATATAAACCAATCCCTTAGCTCAGGGATAACTCGAATCACACATATGCTTATCTTACTCAGCTAATGCAAACTTTATCGAATAACAACTACAGTGGAAGTAGGCTATTTTATAATCGAACCACTCTAAAATCTCTATATTTTATGTGTGGTTTGATTTATTTCCATAATCTTTATCTGTTATTATAAAAAATAATTTAATCCATTTTTAGACATCAACATAGAGTGTGATGAATCATAATGGCCAAATTATGATCGGGAGATACTCACCTCAGTTTCTTGTTTTAATAAGTTGTTCCTAGCCAGAAACATAACTGGACATTGTGTTTTAGATTAACACTAGCATACGTTATGATTTCCTTTCTTAAAGACGTAGCACAGTCTCAAACTATTTTTCGGAGTCTGACAAGATCAAACATATGGGTGCATATTGTAGAGTACGGCATTGAATGTAACCGCATAGAATTATCCAATGGAGTTTTTGTTAATCTTTCAATGGATATATTTTATAGTTAAATTTTTATATATAATCCTTAGATTTGAGATGTTATATATAATCCTTAGATTTTTATATATTTTATAGTTAAATTTTTATATATAATTCTTAGTTTTTGTTAATCTGTCAATGGAGTTTTTGTTAATCTGTCAATGGATATATTGTTAATCTGTCAATGGATATATCCGAGCAAATTCTCCATATTGAAAAAGCTCTGAGCTGGATGGATCCCGTTATAGATTACTTTCGAAATGATAAATTACCAAGTGATAAGAAGACAGCTCATCAGATAAGAGTCAAGGCCACTCGCTTTCAGTTATCTCCTGAGGGCAAGTTGTATAAGAGATCCTTCAATGTCCCCTACCTCCAGTGCGTTCATCCAGAGGACATCGACTAAGTTCTACACGAGCTTTATGAAGGAATTTATGGAAATCACACAAGAGGAAGATCGATAGCCTTTCGAGTAATGAAGGAAGGATACTGGTGGCCATACATGCATAGGGACGCTGGAATCTATGTTTGAAAATGCAAAAAATGCCAAAATCACTCGCCCTTAGTCCACCAACTCGCCAGTGACCTAAAGTCCCTAACTAGCCCCTAGCCCTTCGCCCAGTGGGGCCTAGACATCATGGGTCCTTTGCCTACTGCAACAGGAAATTGGAAATAACTATTAGTCGCCACAAACTACTTCATAAAGTGGATAGAGGCAGAACCACTGGTGAATATTAGGGACACCGATATGATAAGATTGATATGGAAAAATGTCATCACACACTTCGACATACCTAGGATAATTATTACCGATAACGGGACCCAGTTCGAGAGTGGCCCTTTACAAAGCTTTTGCAACGATCGTGGAATCAGGTATTACTTCAGCTCTGTGGCTTATCCTCAAAGAAATGGTTAAGATGAATCTTTCAACAAGACAGTGATTGATGGACTGAAAAAGAACCTAGAACGAGCCAAAAGAGCATGGGCGAACGAATTACCCCACATCCATTGGGCCTATCGCACAACCCCAAAGCAAGCAATCGGGGAGACACCTTTTGCACTCACATATGGGATGGAAGCAATTATTCCTCTAAAAGATGGTCTCCCCACTATAAAGTCTATGTTAGTCAACCAAGGCCACAATGATGAAGCGTTGCTCACCGAACTTGATTTAGCCGACGAGCAGCGAGAACTGGCTTAAGCTGGCATCTTACCAGCAGTAGCTAGCCAGACAATACAATTAGAAAGTCAACCCAAGGAAATTTTAGGTCGGAGACTATGTCCTAAGTAAATTTCTTGGTAGTGCTGTTAGACCATCAGATGGAAAGCTAGGACCTAATTGGGAAGGACCATTCAAGGTCATAAGGGACGACCTATAAGGATCCTGCCACTTGAAAGTGCTGGAGGTCAGGGAGATACCGAGAGCCTGGAATGCGTCTAACCTAAAGAAATTCTACTTCTAGATTTATTCATTCACCATTAGTTTAGGCAAATTTTTATTTACAAATTAATGTTGCTCTCTGTTTCTAACTTTTATCAATAAAACTCGATTGGCCTTAGCATTCTATATGTGCTGGTTGTCTCAAGTGTATTTTATTATATGCACCCTTTCCAAGTTACAGGCTTCATTGATTTAACATATCTAGCCTCTTGTGATTACACCACAATGGTTGGGTTTCTATCAGCTCAACTTCTCTAGAGAATAGCTAGCAAGGTTGACATACAATAACCCTCCTTATGCCCTTGTTCGTAACACAACTGGCCTCTTAGGTTGCTCCGACAATAAATAAAGACCTACAGGGGACACTTAGGCAATATGGCTAATCTAGGTTGGTCGCCAACAGAGCTTGGCTCTAAAATTCTGCCCGTGTGGATTGTCCATTAATCAGGTGTATCCTTGCCATCGCCTTACTTAGGCGTAAGGCAGTGTGACGACACGACCTAAAAGGTAAGGTGGGGTGGAATGGTATGTTTATGGCATACTGGACTGGGATAATACTCATTCAAAAATAAACTCTCGTATTTAGTCGGCTGAGAAGCCCAAAAAATGATAGCGATTATGAAAACAAATAACATATGTTTAGTAGGCAACTGCCCAAAATATAAAAAAATTATTAATGAAGATTACATAGTTACACGTATAACAATAAAAAAATATAAGCTAGATCCTAAGAGGGACCAGGTCGTTGAGTAAGATAATCAGCCACTCGTGCCCTTCGACCATCATTTGGATATGGGGCAAAGTCCTCCTCAACCTCCTTCGGGCTCGATTCTAGCAACTCCCTCGGAATCGCATCTATTGGGATCCAGCGATCATCCCTTCTAAACGGATTTGGCTCCAAGGATGAGGGAATAATCTCGTGCCTATACCAAAGGACAAAGTTTTTGGGCAACTTTAACCCTTTAAGGGCACTTAGCCACCCATTGATAGAGGTCAGCTCCTCGACCTCCTTTAACTTTTAGGGAGCATCTATCCAGCCCTCGTTGTATATATCTACCCACATTTATCGAGGACCCTTTTTGAAAAAGTGCCTCAGCCTGGTAACATCCCTTTAAAGCCCAACAGCTATCACATAAGCTCTGCACATATATCCCCTCAGTTCGATGATCTCCCTTTTAGAACCACTGTTATCAGTCATAGCTCCCTGCCTTATTGACGACGAAGAACCCTGCATAATCGAAGGATCAATGCTCAGTGCATTCTCCCTGAGACGTGCAGTTTCCCTCCTTAAGGCGTCGTTTTCCTATTGCAGAACCTCTCCAACCTGAGTGATCTCGGAGGCATATAACATCTTAGCCTTCAAAGAATCCATCTCCTCTTGAACGGAAGCACCAACCTCCTCAATCTCTAAAAGTTTATCCTTTAACCTGAAAACTACCTTGAATTGATCTTTATAATCTTGGTTCCTTGCTCTAAGGGATTTATAAATCTTGATAAATGCTCGGCAAACTTGGTCACTTACATTCGAACCAAGGATTTTTCCTAGACGAGAAATGGCAGGAATGTAATCATCAAGATCAACAAACTACAAGACATGGAAACTAAATGACAAAGTATATCAGCAAAAGAGAAAATAAAATCCCTTCATTAAAAAATGGCACTATCCAGGTACAGATACATGAAGTGACAAGAAAAGAGAACAAAAATAGAAAAAAATTTAAGTAAATGAAACAATCCTATAAGTCTACTAGTCGACCTCAACCTGCTCTGTGGGAGTTGGCTCTTTCCCCTTGTTAGCAGCAGCCTCACTCGACTCTGCCCCAAGTGTAGGGGCATCAACGGTAGGAGTGATCGAAGCATCAGTAGCAGAAGCAGAAGGCTGGTTAACAGCAGGGGTTTCTTCATCAACAACGGGCTTGGGGCCAGGGTTATGCTCTCCAAATAGAGAAGAGTCAGTAAAAACTCTAGCAGTAACCAAAGCTCAATCCCAACCTTTTTTAAAGTTTGCCCGATAGATATATTCAATCTGCTTCTCGGCATCTTCATAGTCTTCCTCCCAGCCCTCGTTATAGTCATTCTTCCTAATCGTGTCCTCCTCTGCCTCCAGGCTCTTCACCTTCTCAGCGAGCCCTATTTTCTCATTGGTGATGGCAAGCTTGCTCGCCACAACTAGCTCATAGTCCTTATGGAGTTCCTCCAGCTCCTTGGTCACCTCAACCCTCTTATTGGAAAAAGAGGCCTCATCTTCTATAAGATCTCTCTCAGAGGACTTCTATGACTCTTGTGAAGTCTTCAGGCTCCCCTCGAGCTCAGCATTTCTTCTCTCCATCTCATCTCGATTGCGACGAAGGACGATGGAGTCAGTCAAAAATTGTAAGAAGAACAGGTGTAAGATAAGTAATAAGAAGAACTAAAATAAATAATGGGTAAGAAAAGAAATGGCCTTACCAAAGCAAACCCCTGATCTGCCTTCAGGGCTAACTAGTTTGGACCCATCTTTGAGGACCGCTCACGGTCCGCTGTTAATACTACTCTCTCGAGCGTCAAGGGGGAAAGATGAGGGGCCAGAGCCACAGAAGGCCCTTCAGCTGGAATAACAACAGGCACTAAGGAAGCCTGTGCCTTCTTTGTTCTTTCCTCTCATCCCCTTCTTTCCTCTTTCTTCTTCTTCTCCTCTTCTCTTTTTCTCTCTTCCTCTTTCTTTCTCTCCCTCTCCCTCTTCTCTTTTTCTCTCATTTTCCTCTCCAGCTCCTTCTCATGAGCTGCTGTCTGGGAACCACTAGCAGTATCCCCAGACCTGGTCTTTTAAATCTTCATCCTATTGGATAACAGGACATTATCATCATCATCATCATCATGGATCAAGTTCTTTCTTCTAGGATTAGCCATATCTTCCTCGCTAGAACTCTCCAACCCAGAATCACCTGAACTAGAACCTTCCTCATTGGACCTCTCTCCACCAGACTCTTTTTTGTTGGATTCCTCCTCACGATATCCTACCTCACCACTACCATCTCTAGCTACACCAGACTCTGAACTGCTCTCATCCTCCTCGTCCAGCTCAATAGGTTCGAGAGCACCTTCTTCCTCTTCTTATTCCCCTAGGATATCAAGATGAGGAATGGAGTTAACTGGATGGGTGATGAAGATATAGGTGTGTTCTTATATTCCAACAAGAAAGTAGTCGACTTGGGATGTTCACCTTCCACAATAGAGTCTCTTATATTCCAGGCCTTGAGTAACTCAGCAGCACGGATCTCATGGAGAGCAACTCTTGACTCCTGGACTTTGCTAAAAAAGAAAACAGAAACATTAAAGGAAGAACACATTAGAGCAACAATTAAAAGGTAAAGAGCTTGAACAACAACCTATATAATCCTCCCCATAAGTAGGAATTTGAGGTACCCTGTACCTCGCACCCCCTACCTAAGGAGGAAACTTCCAGTTCCTAGCTATGAATCCTTCAGACCAGTAGTCCTTATGGGAATCAGGTAGATTCATTACTAACACCCTATCCGTACTCCTTGCTTTCAAATAAAGAAGACCAGAGCTGGTAAGAGAAAAGGTGTAACAAAAACATATTTCAACTAAGCGTAAATCAGTGCCATAGGGTTAGTTTATTCTATGGATGCCATTTACAATCTTTTAAATGTTGGAGAACACTGGACTGGGACTATATCGAAATACTGGGGAAAATGTAAGAAAAGGCGAATTGGGGGAAAAGTTAAGCCCCCTTGAGATAGTAAAAGAATGTGAATCTAGTGGCCATCCTCAATGTCGCGAACATTACGAGGAATAGGGGCACACTCAATCTCCACCCAATCAGGAATATTATAACATTTCCTAAATTCTATCAAAGATTTGTTGTCTATTCTAGCCATGAGCAAACCCTAGCTATAGTAAAAAAAAATAATGACAGGAAATATAGAAAAAATAGATGAAGTCTGGGAACTTACGAAGTATGTATCAAGCCAGGAATGATGAAAGACCATAGGAAAATGAAGATGAAGAGCAGGAAATGGCTTTTAGATGACGAAAAATGAGCTTGGGAGCGAGAAAAAGCATGAGAGTAAGGAACAGTTTGGGAACGAAAGGAAGCACGGAGTAGAAGTGGAAAAATGAACCGTTTGAATGCCTCGGTTTAAACTTTCAATGATAGCGCATGACAATCAAAGAAGATTTTTCGCTTGAAATCACTGCAAAATGATGATTCACTCCCCTCATAATTTGAAAATTGCAACGGTACTATCAAAAGCAGGACGGAGGCACCATTTAAAAGTTTTGAGCCCAAATTGTGCCCCTAAACTTTTAGGGGCAATTGTGGGTACCTTCTTTGTCGACTGAAACCCATAAAAGTAGCCGGACAAATCCTAAATAAGAATAAAGGGCACCGGGCCCAAATTATGAGTTCAAAGTGACGGTTAGAATAGAAAGATGTGACCAAGTCCATCTTTAAAATCTCGAATGAGATATTCAGGGGATACTAGGTTAACATGTTGCCTGCCAACACTCCCTCTCTCTTTTTTCAACTGAATATATATTGTACCCCTGGCCTGGGCAGAGGGGCATGTAAAAAAACTATCTCGAGAGTTACTTAATAAGAACAGTAGACCTTTTCGTGGACGTAGGCAATTTATCGAACCACATATATTCTTGTGTTGTGTGATTGTTGTTGTTTCTTTCATACTGGTGATTGTTTTCCTTTCATAAATTGTTTATGTTGAGATTTTTGTCACCACAGAGATGATAAAAGGATTGGAGTGTGTGGAAACTATTAATGGACAAGGTTTATAATAGATAAAGAATTTATTCACTCTATCTTAGCATTAATCATAATATACACCTACATGTTATTAATGATTATTAGTTTAACTCTTTAATGGAGTAATGGATGAGTTAGCATAAACTAAGAAGAATGAACCTTTAAGGTTATAAACATATCGGCTTAAAAGTATAAATTCTACTTGAGAAGTTTTGTAGGAAATGCAATTTCCATACTCATTGAGGATTAGGATGCAATTCAAGGATAAGTAAAACTTTAGTTTTATCTTATTACCATTTACCAAAGTTAGGTACACTTTTTTTAGTTTACCTTGGTACGTTTGGCTTTACCAAAGTTACTTAAGTGATTAAGACATTAATAGGGTGTGTAGGACTTCACCACTTTCCATTTGTTTTGATGGGGTGGGATTCCACCATAACCATTAATTAATTATTTTTTGGAATTGAATTTAATTCGAAATTAAATTAAATTTCCAAAACTTTGGGTATAAATACAAGACTTTGAAAGTCTTGTACAAAAAAAAAGAGAATAAGAAATAAAATATCGAATTCTATAAGCCTTTGGTTGAGAGAAATTCACAAAGTGTGAAAATACTTGTGAGATAATTTCTAGACTAGAATTGCTCCGAATTCTTTTAAGAAGAATTTGGGATCTACGCTTGGGGAGTTTGATTCCATTTTACCAATGGATACGTAGGCAACTTGTATCACCAAGTTCAACTCATCACCCGAACCCAACCCGGTGCGTCCTTGATTGATAATTGGAAAGCATGCTACAACGGGTTAGTTTTGTATTTACTGTTTTGTGTGCTATATACATACGTGAGATTTAGATTGGCTACATATGAATATGGTTAATAAAAATTTTGTTTTCCGCACTATTAATCGGACATATTCTAACAATGGCATCATAGCCATACTCACGAATTATATAGTCACAAGTTACAATTTACAATATAGCCAAGATATTGAAACGGTAATTAACTTTGTTTAACAGATTAATTGGAACATTTGGATTCGTGTTTGAACATCGCTGAACATTTAGAATTTGATTCTTTATATAATGATAAGATCATACTTGAACGAATCGCAAAATTACAGTGTTTTTACTCGTGTATATGGAGCACACTTAATTATTGGTTATTTATAAAAGCCTACTGGTTCGATTCTTTTATTCATCAAATGGAAAATATATACCATTAGATGGATAGATCTTGTCGAGATGATCGAATCCATATTTGGATCACCCCATTCGGACTTCTGATGAGCCTTCTACGAAGCTCTGAAGTTGACAAAAATTGGTGGTTGTGATGCAAAGTTGTAGTGAATTCACTGCAGTCGCGGATGCACTGAATCAAAACTCTGGTGACATTAGCATGATGCAGTAAATATTATTTTCATCATTGAAAATTAATTTACTTCTATTAGACTCCGAATAAAATTACAGAAAAAAATTAAAATTATTTTTGAATATTCTCAATTTTATGATGCAATTAGAATGAAATTTTAGTATTTCTAAAAATATGTTTCTTTGTAATTGCACTTATGGAATAATGTATTTCATTATTTATAAATATTTTTAATACCATAAAAATTCTAAAAAATTTGCAATAAGCATTATACATGTTTATACATGTAATGATGTATAAAAACGTAATTTTGAATTTTATGATTATTTATTTTTGCATAATGTCGCGTTAAGAAATATATTTTTTATTATTTAATTTTTGAAAATTCTAAAAAATGACTAGATTGCAATTTTAATTAAATTAATTTTATGGTTGAATAAAATTTGGATTTTGATTGTCGGAGATACCTATTTTGATTGTTGACTAGTTTTTTTTAAAAGGACTTGGGCAATTAACTTGTATGCGCGCATCACCGTTATTCTGCAAAGCTATTCTCGTAATTCAATTATGAGTTAAGTTATTATTATTGGGTATAATAATATGGTATCTTTCAGTTTGCTATAATTTGATATTATAATGGTTTAATACAACTTTTAATCGTATCATTTAATGTTATTATTAAATTAAAAGGAAACTATGGACTATGCACCAATTTATATGAGCTTTAAAATTGGGTTATTCATTTGGAATGAATGGTAATGTTTTTGGACTATGGGTGATTAATTTTTTGTAAAACGATTTAAAGTTATCACCATATAAAACATTTTCTAGATAAATTTGGTGGCCCGAATTTATCTAACTAAAGTTCATAATTATCCTAATATCTTTTAAGATATGTTGTACATGTGATAGTACAGTGATGAGATCAAGCTACTAAGATAATATTACTTATTGTGATCAAATTAGTAATATTTAGATTCCCCGTTAAACATTTAAGTTAGTTATTGGCATACCTACGAGGTAATTTCCATGGCCTTCCGTCGTGTACCGGCCTTGGGCATAGTAGGTCATGGTCACGTGTTGCTTCTAAAATCGTTATATTCTTTTGAGAGCTAGTTCCAAACTTTTTTTGTACTGTGATACAACAAACTAGATGCATAGGTCATGATCACGTGTTGCCTAGAGAGTTCAGTTAGTTGTTATCACAACATAATGGTTTTAACTTAACCTAGGAAACAGTGGACTTACATGCATGTACGTGTCCAGTTACCTGGAGGTCGAAGTATTTTTGGGAATCACAAATAGTGTCTATTTGTTAATATGATAAGTGTATTCAAAATCAATGATAAAAATGGGCCACTCGCTTTCAATTTCTTAAAGAAGGTTCATTTTAAGACATTTGGGATTTAGTATCTCTTCTAGAAAAAGTACATGTCTATGGGATGGATTGGTCATTAGCATTGGAGAAACTTTAGCCATGATTTTGCGTAAGCTTTATCTCGAAAACTTATTCACACTTAGAGTTTGTAAAGGGTAGTTACTACCTACCAATTTAAGTTTGGCTAATCCAATATTTCGATTATGTGAGGATTATTTCAATAAATAATTGGATCCTAATACCTACTAAAACATTAAATGTTTTTCCTTAATCTATCAGGGGATCGTGGATTTAGAATAAATAGTGTGAGACCCATTCAGATTTAAGTCCCTAATGTTGAATGGTTTATAATTTTTTATCTATCTGAATTTCTGGAAAACATGACGAACCCCTTGGCAAAGATTTTAGATACCAACAGATTCACCGATCCCAATTTCCTAGATTAGGAAAGAAATTTGAGAATCATACTTCTTTCAAAAGATACTAACCACATTCTGACAGGAATACCTCCATTGATAACTAAGGGTTCATCTGAAGAGATGATTGCCAGTTTTTCAAAATGGCAGGAGGAGGATATGAGGGCTAGATGCTACATGTTAGCAGCTATGACAAATGAGCTCCAGCGTTAACATAACCAAATGGAAAGTGCTCAAGCCATCATGTTGCACCTTCTTCAGCTTTATGGTGAACAGAGCATAACTTCTTGGTATAATGTTGCCAAAGATTTCTTCAAGACCAGGATGGTCGAGGGATCATGTGTGAACGACCATGTTCTTAAGATGATCGCTAGATGTTAAAATGGACATGCAGTTAAGCATCAACTTAGTACTACAATCCCTTCCAGAATCATTTTCACAATTTGTCATAAATTTTAACATGAATAAACTGGAAGCTTCTCTTTCAGAAATTCTAAATATGTTGAAGATAGTTGAACAATCGATTCGAAAGTGTAAGCCATCAACTCTGGCATTTGATAAACTTTTTACCTCTGCAACCAAGCGGCAACGCAAAGGGAAGGGAAAAGGAAAGGGAAATAAATCAAATGTGAACCTCAAACCCAAGGGAGGTGTAAATAAGAACAAGGCTGGAGGTGGAAAATGTTTCCATTGCAATGAGCCAAGGCACTGGAAGAAGAACTGTAAAAAATTCCTTAAATCCAAGAAAAATAAATTAGCTCAGGTATGTTTGATATTTTCTATATTGAGACTAATCTTATTATTATCCCAACTCTATCATGGTGCTTAGATTCTGTTGCAAGCTCACATATGTGTAGAAACTTTCAGGATTTACAGATAAGAAGGAAACTGAATTGAGGGGAGATCTCTTTTATAATTGCCAATGGAGCACGAGTCTATGCATCAGCTGTGGGGATCGTTTATTTGAATTTTCCTTCCAATAAATTTATTGTCTTTAAGAAATGCTATTATGTACCAGTGTCACCCAAGAACATTATATCACTATTTAATCTTTCTCGAAGTGGATATACATTTGAAATAATTGGTCTGTTTAGTTTTGTTAAACAAAATAATTTGCTGATGTGTCCTGGATGTGTTTCTAATGGACTCTATTATTTGTATTTAACTGGTGAAATCAATAATATAGAAGTAAAAAATAATGCAAGTAAATTCAAGGTGGTCCACATAAGAATTTAGATTTGATAAAGATTCTTTTAGATAAGTCTTAAGGATAATGATGGTGGGTTAGTTTTCTATTTAAACTCTACTAAGATGGATGATAGCATTATAGTCTAACTACAAAATTAAATCATCTTTCACCACATATATAATAGATTATATTCCATTAATAATTTACATGACAATACACAATATATTGAGTATGAGAGAAAATTTTAATATTATTATTATTCTATCAAAGTAATGAAGGCTATGTTAGAACAAATATTAAGATGATTCAACAGAATTTTTACACCAAACTTGATCGATGCATTGGATTAAGGTAATTCACATTTTCTATTGTTTAGGTATATTTTGTTGATAGGTCCCTTGTATATACCAAGTGCAAAAAATGTGTGTTTTAAACAAAAAACCAAGTTGTGAACAAATTAGCTTAACCCAATTTTATCTTGTTTAACTCTGAGCATGCATCTAGTGATTAAAGCAAGTAAAATACAGTAGAGCAATACTCACAATGTCGGATGTACGAGGAAAAACCCAAAATGGGAAAAAACCTCGGACGGCCCAAGCCAGATAATCACTATGAATATGGTTTTACAAAGACAGACAGTAGTCTTACTCAATGACTCAATCCACCCACGAGACTTGACGTTGTTCTGATCTTCTACCACTCCTCTCACAGTGCCCACGCAGAAACTCCGTCTTCCACGCTACTTGTCCACAGCACGCGACTCCACAAGTGCCTCGGTGTCCTCCGATATGGCTTTGATGTTGTCTATGATATTGAAACAGGTGTCCGCCTTTTCTTCACCACAAAGCCCAGCTAAACAGGTTGTCCAATGAGTTTGAACAAACTAAACTTGGTGCACACAAGATCACATAAACATATACTAATGAAAGCTCAGATCTTGTAAACTCTAAGGATGTGTTTAAGCCTTTGAAACCTTAGAAAACATGTGCGGAAAAACGTGTTGTTTTGAAAAGTGAATTCGTTCTGCACGCACACCGAGAAAAGGACTAGGACCTGAATTAAATAGATATTTTAAGTCGGTGCAAATCTCGTTCGAGCGAGATGACACGTTATTCGAACGACAGTGCATCTCATTCGAACGACATCTAAAGTCGTTTGAACGACGTCGTCAGATAGAGTCTAAATTGTTCCAACTTTAAAAGAGTTTTATATAAAACCAACTCTAATCCAACACAAATCCGTCATTTATCTGATGTGTAAACAATTAAACCTCTTTTAAGAAAAAAAAATCTTTCAAGAAAATAACATCCTTATTTTATAAACTGAATTCCGAGTTTCATTAACATTATGCATTCATACCTGTGTGATCTCGGAATGCAATTAAACCTTGAAGACAAGAAATTGCACCAATTAAACTTCGACATGATTAATTCCATGTAGCTTTATCGCAACATCTTCAATTAATCTTCGATACATCATAGACTCGTGGTATCAGACAATAAAAGACTATCTATGACTCAAATATGTTCTGTTCCGAGAATAAGTCAAAACTACATTAAGACTCAATTGGAAATTTGGTCCTTACATTTGTGAAAACATGAAGATAGAAGATCATTTTGTTAAGAATAATTTTGTGTTAAAGTTTAATTAAATTAACGAATTCTTGACTAATATTGCGGTGTTCTTAAGAATGGTTTTACATGGAGTCTACCGTTCAGAATTTCAAATTATATCCTACGTTTGATATCTAATCCAATTAATATGAATATATAGTTAAAATTGAATCTTATATCTAATATCCAGATATATGAATTATAGCTCGCATTTGGCATCCAATCCAATCTAAACATGAATATTGATATTCAAAATTGAATCATACATCTAATATCCACACATTTGAGACGTAGCCTGCGTTTGACATTTAATCCAACTTAAACATGAATATTCAAAACTGAATCATAAATATAATGTCCACACATATGTATTATAGTCTGCGTTTGGTATCTAATCCAACGTAAATATGAATATTAGTAATAAAGTTGAATCAAACATCTAATATCCACGCATATGAAGTATAGTCTGTGTTTGGCATCTAATCCAATATAAACATGAATGTTTGTAATAAAGTTGAATCAGACATCTAATATCCACTTCGCATCTAATTCGAAATAAACATGAATATTAGAATCAGCTTGAACGAACAAAACAAACCCTATGGTGGAAAAATACATAATTTTTGGAAAAATCATATTTTTTGCCCAGAAAGACAAGTTTGAGTTATCACCATAGGGTTGTTGATAATCACTTCATGATCTCAAAACAGTTGGCGGAATTTAAAAATTATTTTTCCGAAGTGAGATATCGACGTCAACATTATTATTGAAAATGGCAACAAAAGTAATTTTAAGGGACTAAATGATGTCACAACGCAAAAGGTAGTGCCACTATGATCTTCGTAAAATCCCGAGCAAGTTAAAAGTTTTCATTCCATCCAATGATTATTAACGGCAAAAGAAAAACATCACGGGAAGTCGCGAACATACAAAATCGTTTTAGGAAGATTTAATGACACAAGTAAAACATCGCAGAAAGTCCCAGACATGCAAAATCGTTTTAGGCATATGTAATGACATAAGTAAAACGTCGCAGAAAGCCCCCGGAATACCCAAGCAATTTAATGTAGATCTCATTATAGACAAACATCAATAAAGGAAAAATATAAGATATTAAATTTTAGTTATAATACCATATGGGAAACCATTCTTAAGAGCTCCGTAATATTAATCAACAATCCGTTAATTTTACTAAACTTTAACATAAAATTATTCGTACTAAAGTGATCCTCAATCTTCATGTTTTCACAAAATATGCCTAGACGATAGAATATAGGGTTGTCAATTGACCGAGTCTGGACCCAAACCCGATCCAGGCCCGATCCATTTACTCAGATTTGGATCATATTTTAAAATCTGATTACCCGTTTACCGGATTATCCGATTATTAAATGGATCAAGTATGCATCTAGTCTAATCGGATCCGTTAAGGAGCCGATCCGATTATATATAGCATATATAAATTTATAATTATTAATATATATATATATATATATATATATATATATATATATACAGTCCTGCTCTTGTGCGAACCAGTCCGCATTTTAAGAATGAGGACCGGACATGTGTCACCTAGCGGTGCGCCCAAAAAAGAGAGAGAGTCCCTATAATTTAGGCGATGATTTTTAGGGGCACCGTTCGGTGACACATGTCCGTTCCGCATTCTTAAAATGCGGATTGGTCCGCACAAGAGCGTTATATATATATATATATATATATATATCAAGGTATTATATGTTTTACTTGTACAAACCATACACTATGATAAATTATAAATATTTTAATATAAGATTAAAAAACAAAGAAATGGAATAAAATAAAATTTTAAAATAAACGTATGTATATGGCCAGAACCGAACGTGGACCGATCCGATCTTGTACGAATCCGAATCTGGATCCAATATTCTAGATCCGGTTAAGATCCGATCCTAATCCGAATCCGATTCCAATTAAATTCTTGCTAAACGAATCTGAATCAACCTAAATCCGATCAGAATCCAACCCGTTGACTGACCTAATAGAAAAGATGCATTTCCTTATTTCAATGCATTAGTTAAATTTGTTGAAAAAATTCCTTTGAATCATCTTAATAATGACACCTGCATAACTTTCATCACCTTGACAGAAAAATAATAATGTTGCAATTTCAAAATTCTCTTACTCAATTGTGAGTTTTTATGTAAATTATTATTGGAACATAATCTACCATATATAGAACGAGAAATGACCCTGATTTCCTAATTCAACTAAAATTCTATCATCCATCACAGTAGAATTAATTAATCCACCATCATTATATACTTAAATATTAGATGACTCGTCTGAAAGAACCCTTTTCGAATCAAAATTCTTACGTGAACCATATTGTGTGTTATCAATATATCTACGTGTGATTTGTTGAAGTATGACTCTTTATATTCAATTAAATAATTAATTATTAATTATTATAATTTTGAAATTAATAATAATTAAATGTTTCCAACAGTCTCGTGTTAACAAATGATCAACTTTAACGTACTAATTTCATGTCAAAAGATTTCACCCCTAATTCAACCCCTTGTGGGAGAAAAAACAAAGTACATATGCATGAATTGCATCAGATCAAAGTGTGAGCGGTACAATAGCCGACCAATGGAAGAAAAAGAAAACTCTTAAGATACATCTATACATTAATAAATAGTGCATCATTTTCGTACAAAATTTGGCACCGACACCAGCCTCAGCAAATAGGAAGAGTATCAAACAAGTGGTCAAAAGACAGCAACTACGGGTAAGTGTCAGTACATCATACAAAACAAATGTGAAGAAAGCTTCTACGTTAGAAATGTCTCACCAGCTGATATCGAGTACCCATGAAAACTAATTATGCAGTGTTAATGTTGACACAACCATATACAATCATACAGCAAAGAAAGGATTCACAATTGTCATCGCCTAATGCAGTTACTGTCTTAGCGGACAGATTTGGAACTAGGAGATTTCATCTTCTCCAATAACCTCACCTTGTCAACCAACTCTTGGATGGTATTTGACGCATCCTACAAGGAGAAAAAATATTTATTTCAAGATGTTCAGAGAAAATTGGGAACTATCAAGGCGAAAAACTATAGCAGCAAATAAAATGGACAATAAATAAACCTTCAATTTCTTTCTCAAATTTTCCTCCTCTATGTCTCGACGCTCCCTCTCCTCCGAGAATATATCTATTAAACTTTCCTGTTCCTTGTTCAGTTCCTCAATTTTTCGTGTGGCCTCCTGGAGCTGATCGAACAGCAAGGAGAAATTTAGAGAAGAATATGACAAGTTGACATACCCAAATATATATAACCACACTTTCTGTCTGTCCCCCATGTTTAAATGATTTATGACTGCTTCCATAAGCCATATGTTTGCAATAAATTTCCATCAATACATTTTACCAAGTACAATAAAAATTGGGTGAATGTCGTAACAATCCTCCTACATCATTTCACATTCCCCATCCCCACTAAAAAAAACTGGTAAAAGATTTTCTATGACAATTCACAATTTAGGATCGGTTTGGATAGTCCCTGTTAGAGGCACTTGTAACAAAATATGTTTTCAATAAAAGTTTCCAACCAAAAGAAAATTCTAACATTTCTTTGGGTTGTAAATTTTATATTATATACGATCCGACCCAGAGTAAGGAGGAGAGGGGGGATGCAGAGAGTCAGTTGATTATTCCTACAGTTGACAGTTTTCAAGCTTAAAAATCCAAAGCCACGGGAATTCAGCTTCTTCAGTTTTGATCATATATTCATGTATAAATGGCAGGTTCCAAATGCAAATACATCAGTAGATCTTGAACATTTTACAATAGATATGGAAAATTAAGGGAGGATCCAATCCCCCCTCATACTGTAGAAAATTCCTGGCAACAGTTACCTGAGATTCAAGTGATTTGCACCTCTCTCTCTCATACTGTAGATCCTGCAGCAGATTACCTAAACTCTCTTCTTCCTTCCTTATTAATCTATGGGGAAAAAAAAAGCAATCAAACGTTACAGTAAGAATGAAGTCATAAACAGCTGCGGCAAGCATGAGGTACAAATATCATAGTTCAAGGAAGAAGTGACAACCTTTTCTGTAACTCACGGTTCTCTTCTTTTAGCTTCTCTAAAACATCAGAATTGCAATTTACAAGAGATAACTGATTTCCGATAACATCATCATCCTGTCAATTAAACAAGTCCGTTACACTGCTGTAGAAATCAACTTCACAATCATATATATGCATACCAGTGAAATCAAAATAAATATTATAAGCGATTAATAGCTGCAAGTAAATTACACAGAAACACATGTATGAAGAGGTATGTGCGCGTGTAATCAAAATAAATATTATACTCAATTAATGGCTGCAAGTAAACTACAAAGAGACACACGTATGAAGAGTTACGTGTGCGCGCACATGAGAGAGAGAGAGAGAGAGATTAAAACTTTATATACTGTAGTTGGTTAAATCATACATGCTAGATGTTATTGCGAATACATATTTATATGAGCCCATGCTCATATATGCATATATACGTGTGATATTCACATGTATGCACATATACTCATCTATATGTGCAATTATACATGCCTACATATCCACGTGCATTTTTGATATAGACATCATATTCACTTAAATGCACATACACAATTGTTCATGTCCATCTACTAATCTACGTGTTTATATATATTATGCATATACTCCTCTACAAGGATATAACGACCTTAGGGAAAACAAGGAATAACCAGCATTGACACCAGAAAAAGGGGAGGGCAACCCCAATAGTCATATGCACATATACAGCCAATTTTCATTTCACCCACTAAATGATTGTATTTTTAGATGAATCTTTTTATAGATCATCTACAAAATAAGAGGTTAAAAAAATTCAATTTTTTAGAATATTTTGAAACTGCTATGTTCTTAGGTATGTTTAATGATGTATGTTGAAGAGCCCAACTGATAATACATATATAAGAGAATATAGAAGAAAAAAAATTACCTTTGATTGCGAAGATGTGGTGATGGGAACAGCTATTCCACCTGAGTAACAATCTTGCTCCGCTTCAGTATGTCCCAAGTTTGTAGGTGACCCAATTGTACGTGAGCCATATTTCCTCGAAGGATTCATACCAGATGATGCCTTCTGAGAATTACCATTTGCTTGTCTCTCTGGTATGGTGGTTGGCAAGTCATCATCACTAGTATCCTCTGCAGAAGGTGATGATAGTTCTAAAGAACTTGATCCTTTTCCAGATCTTGTAGGCATCTTTGTTCTATTTTCGCCCTTGCCGTACAAATGTCCATTGCCATGACTCTTGTGCAGCGACTTGGGATGTCTTTCTGCTTCTCTTCCTCCCGGCTTCTCATATTTATACGAAGAGAATTTATCTGAATTTACACCTGGTGCCTTGCTACTTGAGGTATCACCCTTCTTTTTAATTTGAGAAGGCGATTGAGGAAGATAATCAGGAGAAAACTCTACAAAATCGGTACATGTCAGCAACAGGTGGCAAAAAAATACTAGTGTTGTAGCAATTATCTAAACTATGAACAGCAACATTCCACTTGTAAATTATTAAAAATAAATTAGGAGGTGAAGGAAACAAATATGTCCCCTGCTTACCTCTATCATCCATATTTTTCGTACTACGTCGTGGAGCATAGCCAATCTTGTGACAGTAGGTGGACCTGAATGAAGCAAGGGTTGGCAAATTATAAAGATAAAAATAATCATAAAAAGTTGAAGCATATAGACAAGAAGAACATACCAGTATGTCTTTTGCATTTGTACCAACCGTACCTCAAGTCTTGACAGTACTGTTGTACGCTCAAACCCTTGTTTATCATGAGCTGGCTCAACGAAATTGGCTTCCAAAACACCTACAGGAGGAATGACTCTTCATCAGTGAAAACCTAAATATGCTAGCCAAAAGAAAAAAAGAATCAAGGCAGACACAACACCTATGACTCCACGACCATCACTTCCTGCAGCATTCCAAACCCTCCAAAATGGCTGATAAAACAAGAATGGATAATTTCAAAGTAATTGTAAATACATTATAATGTGTACAAGGATAGTAAATAAAGTAAGCATCTTAGCCCAAAAAATTAAGAGAGTGTTTAGATTGAAAGAAGACTCGGTGGGAGTACATTTTGAGCAGAAAACAAACCTTAATGAGACGATTCTTATGATAGACATTGAACCCTTGAACATCAATATGAGATTTTGCATCCTTCACGAACCCCATAGTTACAACAGCTACCATCTGATAACCACAATGGCAAACAATCACTAAAAGTAACCAGAATAGGAACCAAAAAGTAATGAAACCAAGCTTTCATTCTGGCAAGCATTACATTTGAATCCTTTGGGACCCCATCCCCACCAGGCTGTGGGCGATAAGTAACTGCCTGGGTCATCATCATATCATTCACTATGTTATGGTGCTCAACATCTTTTCCGCGAAGAATAATTCGAAAGCCTGGAGGAATTCTCAAATAGAGAATTGAAGCGTAACTCTGGAGATAAAACAACAGTTATTAAAACCAAACAAAATATAGAGTAATAGATGACACTGAAATGATGGTAATGACAGCAAAATATGATGCTGATATATATATATATATATATATATATATATAGAGAGAGAGAGAGAGAGAGGCAGGATCAAGTGCACACCAAGTCCATGCGGACTTGATACGGACCAATTTATTTAAAATACTAAAAAAAATTGAGCTCATTTTTTTTATTTTGGTGTTTAAACATTTCAAGGTACCCCTGAAAAAAAATCAGCTCAAAATGAATTTTTTACTACTTTAAACAAATCAGCCAAAATATGTCAGTTTTTAAGCGGTATACAACTGACATATTTTGACCGATTTTTTTTAAATAGTAAAAAAATTCACTTTGAGCTGATTTTTTTTTTCAGGGTACCTTGAAATGTTTGAACACCAAAAGAAAAAAATCAACTCAAAATTATTATTTTTTAGTATTTTAAATAAATTGATCCACACAAACCAGTCTTAAGTTGGTACAAATTTGATCAACTCCTATATATATATATATATATATATATATATATATATATATATATATATTGCTTTGATATGAAATATGTTAACAAAAGATTCCATAACTTCATGCTCGACACCTATTAATCATTTAAATCCCTGAATAACTATTTAGCATACGAGATCTCGATAAAATATAACACGTGATGCATGAAAATTATATTTTCTAATGTCGTATATAGGATCTTCAAAGCCACACTACTTGTAACATTATGAAAATATTGACAGAACCCTCATTTACACAGTCAAGTCTCAAACTAATACTTCTTAAGTTGATGCATGCCTAACTTGTCCAACACCTCTGACTATTTATTTGCATAGAAGGAACTCGACACCGTTATGTTGTTTTATATTGTTTGTTTGTTGCCATTTATTTTACTAGGAGTGCTTTTATACTTATGCTGCTTTGGTATAAATAGGAACGAATGTTCGATGCGCAATCAATCGAGGATGAATCGCCTCTGGACATGGTCTGTGAGCCATGACCCACAGGGCTGGGTTGAGACACCACAGCCCCTAAAACGAATAGGGGCCTTAACCCACGACGCAGCTATCAGCGCGGCCCTGAACACCCCCTCCCCCCCCCCACAACCCCTCTATATGACCAGGGTCCCCCTGACACCAAGCCCAATTGCATCACATCCACATTCAAAACCCTCCAGTGCCACTGAGCAGCCTCTGCCACCCGTGACCTCGAGACACCACAGCCCCTAAACCGAATAGGGCCTTAGCCCGTAACACCGCTACCAGTGTAGCCCCTTCCCCCCAACCCTCTCTTATGACCCAGGTCTGCCCCAATTCCCCTGACATCAAGCCCAATTGCACCACATCCACACCCAAAACCCTAACCACCTCAGCCCAGTGGGTCGCTGCACTCTACATAGCTAGCCCACAAAAGCGACGGCCCCAACTTTACCCTATCCGTAAACAAATATGCAACCTAAGCATCCACAGCCTATCCGAGTATACCACCCCAGAAAAACCCTTATCGCCACCAGGTCAACTTTGGGATTTAAGACTAATTCCTTTGGATACTCCCAAGTTGTTTCAGCATTCTATTTGACAGACAATCACATGCTGGCCATAAGGTACATATAGGTGACTCGAAGCCTTTCATGGGGTGAGTGCTTGGTCAAGACATAAACCGATGATGGGCCACTTTGAGTGAGGCAACTACCTCAAGAACCCAGGTATCTCTTATAGCGAATTATTCTTTGTTCGTTAGTGCCCGTGAGTTGCCTAAGGCTGATTAGTTGCGACATACCTTGTTCTTTGTCTAGTGAAGATCAAGGGCCGCTATGTTTGCACTATAGCCTGTTCTTTAACCGTGTAGTTCTCAGGGGAATCTTTGTACAGTGATTATTGATAGTGGGTCGACAGTCAACTTGGTTTCCACCGAGATTGTGACAAAGATGAACCTGGCTTTAGTGTGGCTTTTCAACTCGTGCCACATCAGTTGGTTGGATGTCAGTGAATAGGCACATATTTTGATGAGGTCATTTGTACCATGGATGATAGGTCCATTTGTCACCTATTTTTAGCCCAAGTAGCAGTATGACTGAGACAACCTTCACGGAGAGAAGCCGAACACGTATGGATTTGGACATTGAGGAGAGGAGATTTTACTACGCACTGATGAGGGACCTTCAAGTTTAACCCTTAGGACCGACAATATCCTCAGCAGCATCCTCCGGCTTGTTTAACACATGTCAGGCCAAGAGCATGTGTTACGCATTTGTGAGCCTTATTATAATTGAGTAGATGGAAGTACACCAATCGTTGCAAACCTTATGGAATTTATATGCCAATGTCCGCAGTCCATTAGCCGAGTTGCTTCCCCATTGAGACATCTAGCATATGCTATTGATTTTGTAGCAGGTGTTTAGTTGCCCAATTTACCCCACTATCGTACGGCCTCGACAGAACATGACGATTTACAATGACACGTATCCGATTTGTGTAGTAGGGGTCACCCTCTGGGAGCGGATGCATCCCTGTGTGGTGGCTACACTTCTGGCACCGAAGAAAGACGACCGATGGCATATGTTTGTTGATGGAAGGGGTTATCGACAAGGTTTCAATTAAGTGGCAGTTTCCAATTCCCCGTGTGGAGAACATGTTAAATCAGCTACATGATGTCTGGGTGTTCTCCAAGTTGCATCGTAAGAGTGGCTACCAATAGATCCTAAGGAGACCAGGAGATGAGTGGAAGACTGTGTCTTGAACGAATGATTGCTTATATGAGTGGACAAACATGTCGTTTGGATTGTCTAATCCCACTCCACCTTCATACGTATGAAGGCCCAAAATTTTACAGCCTTTTTAGGAAATATTGTAGTGGTCACTCTGATGAAACCTCAATTTATAGTACGTCTGAGGCAGAGTATATCTAATATGTTACGCAGGTCCTTATACAGTGAGAGCAAAAGTCCTCCCTTCAATTGAAGAACTGCTCATTTATGGTTCCATCTGTATCTTTCTTGGGATATGTGGTATCCATCAACGAGGTTCGGGCCAATGAGGCCATAGTACAGCCTACAGTGGAGTGGCCTACTCCCAGAAATGTTGCTCATGTGAGGAGATTTGGTGGGTTGATTAGCATTGATCAAAGATTTATAGTGGAGTCGCCTACTTCAGGGACTGTTGCTAATGAAAAGTTTAGTCCCTTTACCACTACCCTTGTAGTTAACTACCATGAAGTGCCAAATCATCAATTTTATAATACGGCCAGATAAACCAAATGACATGATCAAAAGTAGAAGTCAGAGGTGGGTAAACAATACCCATGCTTTGATATAAAATTGACAATCGTATTATTCCACTACCGACTTTTAAAAAAAATCACTCCCCGCACAACCCATCACATTTCTAGCCAGTTTACTACTACTCCTGTAGTTGTCAACAACCATGCGTGACAAATCATCAAATTTTTACTTTGAGTAAATAAACGAGGATATTGCGATATACAAAGCATAATGGAAAAATAGGATTCATGTAGAAAACCCCAAAGGCTTTGTTGAGTTGAGAAACCAATGACATGGGCGAAAGTTGATTAATTTACCTCGAAGACCAGACTATCTCTTCTTTGTACATGAAACGACAGATGCATTTGTAATTTTAAGATAGGAGAATATGACATGTTACATCCATTGAGCTTTCTCCATACGATCTCGATCTGCAAGTGTAAAAATGAGCCCTGAACTCGACAATCAAATTTGCAATCGAGCTTGAGCACAATCGGGAACCCATCCAGCTGAGCTCGAACAATTCACGATTCCGCCTAGTTACGTTCTTACCTTTTAATATTGAGATGACCATTTCGATTTGCAACCAGAACGCTCAAAGTCAACAGAGGGTAAACAATACCCATGATTTGATATAGAATTGACAGTTTTATTAACAACTTCTAAAACAAATCACTTCCTTGCACAACCCATCACATTTTTAGGGAGATCAAGCTTTTAATACAAAACGTAGCCAAAAATCAAGATGGGAGGACTGTCAACAATCAAACAGATCGAAGTGTGTGATCAGTGGCTCTGGTTTACAAAATCTGTTTACTACCGTCACATTCTTGTTTTCTTTTGTTGAAAGATTACTATCACATTCAAAAACTATTTATCTTTGCTATTTCCTAATCAATCAACTACTTCATGTTCTATATACTTCTACTAAACCTGCAAACAAATATTGTTGTGAATGGAGGATAGCATAAAATAGGTAAAAGAGTCAATGACAGAATTGGGAAACAGTAAACTGCAAACAAATCTCAAAAAGCTATGTGAAGTTTGCTGAAGCTTGAAAGGCCTAAAAATTGTACATTCATGTTTAAAGCCAACCGAATATTAAACCCCCTTGCACATAAAAAAGAAACAAAGATAAGCCAGCACTAGTACCCTTAACGAATGTCGGTATGTCAAGAAATGTCTAGAATTGGGAAACTGTTGTGCCATTTGTATGTTCTTTTCATCTCTGTTAACACCTCTAATTTGGATATCCTGCAGGAATAATATCAAATTAGGTTAAGCTTATAGAGAGGATTTTCTGATTTAACTTAGAACCTAAAGTTATATCCATGATTATAAAAAGGGAAAAATACATACATGTTGATCACTATCAAAATCAAGTTCCAAGAGTCCTTGATCATCCTCCCACAGATTGTATATAATAATGCGCGTACCACGCTCTTTCATATGATTAAACTACAGAATATTAAAAAAATGGAGAAAATCATCAAACTTTTAACCATTGATAAACAGTATGAACAGTAATAGTGATGTAAATCAGGGGCATATTCGTCATTTTATCATTTTTAGTATTTCTATTATTTTTAGTTTTCATTGTATTTTCCTTTTTTTGTTATTTAGAAGGAGGAAGGTTAATTGGTACTTAAGGGCATAATTGTAATTAGATTCTTAGCTTATAGGGCAAGCAACCTCCTTCCTATAAATACCAATTTTGTAGACTCATTTGAGTCATTCTTCCATTTTTAAAGATTTGATTAGAGAGAGTTTAAGAGAGAAATGTCTTTTCTTGCTCCCATTGACGTCATTTACGTCAATTGGTATCAGAGCCTAGTCGCTCCACCGGTTGTTGTTGTTGTTGTATAACAAAACTCGCAAACAACGTCAAGGTGGGCTCAAGAAAAGATGAACACCTCCGCATCAAACGCTTTTGAGCAAATCATGCAGCCCTCAATCAATTGACGGCAGGAATGGATGCAATTGATGCCCAGAATCTTCTACCGGCAACCACCACGGACTGCCCTAAAACCGACCCGGTAACTTCTCAAAACCCTAACCCTAATTCCCCAAGATCCACTCGAGCTACACCTCTACTCCAAGAAAACCCTAAAACCCATAATAATCTCAACAGCTGCCCCCACCCAAATAATCACTGTACCACCACCTCCCACCAACGGAAAAAACAAAAAAATCTGCCCCTGCCTCCGGTCATACCCACCGACCCTCCCCACCCTCCGAATCAACCTCCTACTGCCTCGGCAAGGGCGCCACTCCTCGGGAACCCTACCCCCATCCCATTCAGACACCTGACACCACCTGAACAGATCCTAAGGGTACCGCCACGTGCCGGAAAAGCCTTCCCACCCTCCGAGTACTACCTCCGAAGCCGGGCGACCCTAACACCTGGGCAAACCGCCCCAATCCAAGATCCGCTGCTCCGAGTGGCAGCCCCTCCTGGTTCTGCCATTGTTCCAGCCTTCGATCAAGCCCTAAAAGGGTTAAAAACAAATCCACCACCCATCCCATCACAAATGGAGACTTGTCCAAATATTTCCTATCCTTTTCATAACCAAACAGCACCCCCATGGTGGAAACACACTCCCCAACTCTCGCCGAGATGATTCGTGACACCTGGCATGAAAAAGGTTTGAAATCAACCCAAATTCAGCCCCCCATTGTCATTTCCCATGCTAAATGAACCCTACCCACACCTTAACCCCAATCTTGAACCCCAAACCCTAAAAATTTTACCCTCCCACATTCCAAATAATTTTAACCCTCAAGATTCATCACCACCCCCTATACCGCCCCACCACCAAACATATCCATACACCACCATATGCCCTCCCCACATCTTCCCCCACTCCCAACATGACTACACCCTACCTCCTATCTCCATTTACTCCCACCACCACCCACAAAAACACCTCGAACACACCCATTTACCTTCAATACCCCCGTCCGTTACCACACATCCCCACCCCATTCCACTTTCCCCACGCTTCCGCCCCCACCTATTCTACACACCTCTCACCCTCCCCACTTCCCACATCATCACTCTATTGGATACCCGTTCTGTCCATTCCGCACCCGTTGATACCCATGAATGGGTCTGCGAGTGGATTATCCTACCCTCTCATGATGATCCCCCTTCACCCCGACCTTATTCCGCCCCCGCATTTGAGTCACCCCCTCCTACTGAATGGCGCACCGATGTTTCTCCTTTTGACTCCCTGGGTCCGAAGGTTACTCCATATGTACCCCTTCCTGAGCGCCATTGTTTTTTATGTTATCAAAAGGGGCACCAGATGAACCATTGTCCATATCGCCTCAGAGGCGTCCACAGCGAGCCTTACTTCCCGAGCCTTCGCTAGGCGATGATGATATCGATGAGGATACTCTAGCTCTTCCAGGTGTCAATGTTGTCACCCAGTTAGCCCTACAGCGACTTCTATACCTCTTGGGACTCCTTCCACCACTGCGCCTCCTGCTGTCACGGTTCCTCCTGCTTCTGCTCATCCGATCACCTTCAAATGCTACAATTGCGGGGTGATGGGGCATCGCGCCTCCGATTGCTCTCTCCCTCGCCGCCGAGCTCTCTTATTAGCTTCTGGAGATCTTGACTACATTGAGGAGGCACCGGATATACCCTCTCAGCCAGCTCTAGTGACGATCCTTGATGGTGATACTGAAGGCCTTCCCCTCTGAGTTCGAGGACGAACTCTTTCAAGGGGGGGAGAGTGATGTAAATCAGGAACAGATTCGTCATTTTATCATCTTTAGTCATTTTTAGTATTTCTTTTATTTTTAGTTTTCATTGTATTTTCCTTTTTTTGTTAGTATTTAGAAGAAGAGAGGTTAATTAACACTCAAGGGCATAATTGTAATTAGATTGTTAGCTTAGAGGTCAAGCAACCTCCTTCCTATAAATACCTCTTTTGTAGACTCATTTGAGTCATTCTTCCATTTTTAAAGATTTGATTAGAGAGAGTTTGAGAGAGAATTGTTGTTTCTTGCTCCCATTGACGTCATTTACGTCAAATATGATCAAGTTGTCAACCATAGATGGAAGTCTATCATTAATGCACATACATAACCATATGAGAGGGCTTCAAAACAATATAAAACTCAGAACATGAAACCAAGTGTATTAAATAGAAATATATATCAGATGTGCTGCAGAAATCCACGTGCATATACACTGTATATAGGATATGCGAACAGAAGGAGGAGGTGAAACACAACCAATTTCCTCCAAGACCAAGTGTTGAGCTAATCAAAATATGTACATTCAATCAATGTTTAAAAAGGCGGAAGAGGCGTACGCCTCGAGGCGAGGCGCTGAAAAAAAGCCTCGAGGCTTAAGCCTCAGAGTCTCACGCCTTTTTGCTGAGGCGCGGGGAAAAAAAAAACCTTTCATCACAAAGTCTGTTTTTTTAAAGGTTAAAATTCTTCATTTTTCTAAAATTGCACCTAACTTAAAAAAATGTTGTTTTAATCTACTAACTCTTATTCTTTTTTTATTTTATTTTAGTTTAGTTTTAAAGTTGCACTTAATTTTGTTTTTCTTTACTAATTTGTTTGAAATAAGTGTATAAATTTGTTTGAAACAATATTTTGTTACAAATATATAGTTTGCTTGAAATAAATGTACAAAATTAACTTCAATATGACTTTTTTTTAAAAGGTTTCTATTTTTTGGTTTTCAACTTAGATTAATATGTTTTCTTTAACTTATACTAATATATTTTAAAGGTTGCTATTTTTTTTAATAAACTTAGGTTAATATGTTTTATTATTTTTTTTAATAAAGTTGCTATTTTTTTAATCTTAGCTTGAAAATCAATGTTTTTTTAATAAATTTGCTCGTTAAGTTGCATTGATTAATTTATTGTCAATTATAAAATAACCAATATGTGAATGAAGCTAAAAAAATCATTTTGCCAATACGATTTTGCATTGATTAATTTATTGTCATATTTCAAATAATTAATATGTTCAAATTGATTTTCTTTTTCTTAAAAGTTATATTGGGGGGAACAAAAAAATGTCAAACTATGTGAGAAAGCCCTCAAGGATGTTTTTTTTGTAGTTTTATTTTATATTTCTTTGTTATTTTATTTTTATGGTTTTATTAGTATTTTTTTAATATTATTTTGCTCTTTTTTCTTTCTTTTCGGTGAGGCTTACGCCTCGCCTCGCCTTTCGCCTTTTTAAACATTGCATTCAATTAGGATACCATAAGATAATGCATTCAAGACTTCATGTTTTAGCCAAATATTTCCTTGTGGCCAGACACAATTAAAGACCGTATATGTGTGTCTGTGCGAAGCATAGTACAGTTTTGAACACGTAGATATTGACAGTGAAATGAATATAATTCTCATCCTCTAATAAGAAGTGACCAAACAAATTTTAGACTAAAAGTACAAGTGATTATGATGAGAATTGAGGAGTGCAACGGGCTTAATGTAATGTTGCCGAATTGCACTCTTTTAATTTGTTTAGCTTGTATTGTATTGCTTTATTCAAGTTAGTATTTTATGTAGGGGTGGTAGTATTTCCTTGGAATACTCTTTGATTTCCTTCTTTAGTCTATTTGAAATTTTAGGATTATCTTGTCTAGCAAGAATAATTTACCTTACACGGCTTTTGGCCAACTATTGTAAGCACAATATTTGAGATATTATAGTTTTTAATTTTGCCAATGCTGATGTGTACCATTTGTCTTGTTACGTTAAATTGGTATCATATAAGCGCTCTCGTGTTTTTGTTGTAGAACAAATCGTGAAAACTTTGATGGCGCTGGAAGTTCGAGACAAATGAGGCTCAACGGCGCCTCTCTGCCTTGGAGAAGCACACTTGTCGCTTCATTTCAATAACCGTGCCAATCCACAAATCAACCCCATCGTCACTACACTCTATGGCCTTTTGAAATCCCATCCCCCCCCCCGGTAATACCCTATTCCAACAATTCAATTAAGCTATATATGAATTATAAATGAAGAGGAGCTAAAGAGGATTGGGAGAGAATTGTGGGGCAAGAATTGAATAAAAATAAGATTATGGGATAAGGGTCGTTTAAACGACTGTGAGGGGGTCGTTCTAGCGACATCCCCACGTCGTTAGAAGCAAGATGGATGTCGCGAGATGCAGGGATTCAAACGGCATGCCACTGCTTTACAGTGGCAGGTCGTGCGAACCAAGGATCGAACGAGATGGAGAAGTCGTTCGAACGACTTTGGCTTGGCTTGTCGTTCGAAACGACGCAAACGGAAAAAAATTTAATCAGATTGCCCTTGTAATTTCCCTTGTGCGCTGTCACATTCCTGGCCATTGATTTAGTGTGTTGTCAAGCCTATAATAGTCCAGATTGGGCAAAATGGGAATTTAAGGTTTTGGGGTATTTTATTAAGGCTTGTTTGGCCATTTAATTGGGAGAAATATGCAAGAAGAGAGAGAGAGAGAGAGAGAGAGGTGGGTGGTCTTCCACCTCTTCCCCACCAAAAACCACCACTCTTCCACCACGCTACAACGACAAAACACCATTTTTATCATATATTCCACCATATTTGAACCATATACACACATTTCCACCATGGTAGAAGAAGAGCTGAGTTTTAGAGAAGTGTTGGGGGGATTTTTTGGAGGAGATGAAGATGGGTTTTCATGGAGTTTGAAGGGGTCCTTAGCTTGGAGCACGTTTTGGAGGATGCATTTGGAAACCCCTTGAGGTCACCTTTGGAGGTGGGGGTTGCTCCTCCTACACCAGCATTTCTACCACTTTTGGAGTCATTAGAGGTGGAAAAACCTTTGCTCTTAGTATAAGATTCTATTTTGCATATTTGTAGTCTTGTATTTAGACTATATGAGTAGGGTGCATTTGATTAAATGATATGATTAAGGTGTAGAAAATAATAAACACTTTTATGAAATAAAAATGTTGGTAAAATGCTATTTTGTTGAAAATAGAGAATGAATAAATATTTCAAGGTTTTGGAATATTAAAAGTTGATATTTTATGAAGATAGTGTATTTTCTAGAACGATTGATGTTAAACATTTTATGAAATAAAATGTTTGAAAATAATGATTTATTTTGGTAAACATTGGTGAAATAATGTTTTTAAAGTTTCTTGCAAAAATGAAGATTTTATGAAAAATGGACATTTTGTGAGTTTAAAGAAATTAACAGTCTTTTATGTATCAAAAATATATTTTTGCAAATATGATGAATTTCTAGAATGAAATATGTATTTAAACCATTTAATAGGGTTTTAAGGTTTAAAGTCCATCTTCTCATGCATACAAACTTGTAGTATTTTGGCACTAAGTGTATAAACAAGTTTAAAGAAGATTTTGTTGGATTTAAACATGAAATAAAAAAAATTAAAAAAAGTTGAAATTCTCGTCTTTAAAGATGATTTTGGAAACAAATGGTAAAATGGTAATTTTACTTAAAATGGAACATTTTTATGAAATAAAAATGTTGGAAAAGGTGTTACACAAAGTGGTCCTAAATGAATATGATTTTTGGAATGAAATCAAGGCTAAAGTGTAAAGAACATGAAATGTAAAATTTCAAAGGGTAACACAAGTTGGGGTGTAACCCCGGGTTTCGGCTTCTGCCGGATAAAAAGGATAAGTGGAATAATGTTGACATTTGTAAAATGTTAAACACATTAAAAGGAACTCGGATGACACCGGGCTAAGCAAGAAGGGCCCTCCCGGAGCCCTAGGGTGAAAAGTCCAAAACCACTGGTCGGATCATATGATGCGCATAGCCGGCAGTGTGGAGCCCGTTAAAGTATACGGTATTGGAAGATTCCGAGAAAAGATAGGAATAAAGAACATGTCAAAAAATGGATTGTGTAGTAAAATGTGTTGATACAACTTAACTTAAATGAATTAATAATTGTTCCAGTAAAAGTTAAAATGAACAAGTAAATGTGTAATTGATTAATGTCCATAAAGTGAGGTAAATGGTAAAGTAAGTGGGTAAATGGGTGATTAAGCAACCTAAGCGGTTAAACCCATAATTAACACAAGAATGTGTTGAAAAAGGTTCTCAAAAATTAAATGAATATTTTCTAATACGGTGTTCACGTGCATTGAAATGGTGGGTTTCAACGAAAATATTAATATGCGTTGGATAAGATAAGAAAGGTGATTTCGGTAAAGAAATAGTTTTGGATGAATCAAATGTAGTGGTTTCAAGTGTTGAACCGAGTGTGTTAAATAAAGCGGAAAATGCTATAATGAGAAAAAAGCAGTGTTCTAAAAAACGCGCATAGGCACGCCTTGCGTGAGGTTTTTTCCTTTTCCAAGTTTTGGTCCAAGGCGTGTATTAAGGTGCGGTTAACGATGGTCAACGTTTTTGGGGTAAGGCGTGAAAAAACGCGCGTTTTTTTGGAGTAAAGCGTGAAAAAACGCGAGTTTTTTTTGTTTGTCTTTTAGTATTTTTAATAAATAGTATTTTAATTTGCAAATATTCATAGATATTTTTTAGGTATAGACCATTTTAATATTTTTAATAGCGTTATTAAAAAATATTAGAAAAGGCCTAAACGCCTTTTTACGCCTAGGGTTCTAAGGCTTTAGTCTTGACCTCCACGCCACGCCCCACGTTTTTTAGAACCTTGGAAAAAAGGGAAGTCTTTTATAAAATTAAGGTAAATTAATCTAGATAAACAAGGTTTTTGAAAGTAAAAACCGTTTCATGCATCGAGTATAAGTATATGTATGTATATATATGTATAATGTATACAATATAGTTGCATGTGCACGTAGGCATAACATGTTGAGTCTCCTTTCTGCGGTTCGATTTTATACTGCATTTGTTTATTTCCCACTGAGCATAGGCTCACACCCTCGCTTTGTTAAGACAAGTCGGCGGTTTCGTATTTTGAGAGCGTTATACAGGTAAGTACTTTCTTTATTTTACGTTAGTAGCACTGTATACTTGGACTTCGGGTGTTCCCCATGGGTCCCTCGCGTAGTTTATTCTGAAACTGGAATCGCATGCTAAACAAGTGAAATGTTAATTGAAATAAAACTGGACTAGCAACATTATATAGGTTGTTTCATTGCACTTCACACCTAACGCTCGGGTCGGGCCGGGTTGACTACGGGTAACCCATAAATTCGGGTCGGGGCATTACACCACTTTGCCAAAAAGCAACATCGACACGCTATCCTGCTCAAGTTCCCCATCTTGCTTAGGGTTCCGAAGAAGAGAGACAAAATGTAAGAAGAAATAAGACAAATAAGGGGATGAAACAACCAAAGCCACCCTCAATTACACCCAGGCAACTCCCCAAGGGTTTCGGCAGCCTTCGACACAACCCAACTCGCCGGCAACAGCCATGGAAGGTACAATGTAGGGTTTCGCTGCCCTAGATTGAGTTTCAAACCGGTAAGTGTTACCCTATTGTGAGATCGGTGATAGAAGAACATTGAAGGGTTGGCGTAGAGAGAGAGAGGGGGGAAGAGAGAGAGAGTCGCCGGAGAAAGAGGTCGACAACGTGGTCATCAAGACAGTGAGCGAAGAGACCCGAACTCCCTAGTTGAAAATAACAATAGGAAAAGAGAGACTGCCCTCGCCATCTCACCGTTGACAAGCCTGTCGGCAATATCCTCAAAGTCAGCGGCCAAATCAGGGGCTGTCCTGCAGAGTTGAAGAGGATACGGCAGCTGGGATTGCAGTTGTGAGCCATAGTAATGAAAGAATTGGGGAAGAGGTTGGTTGGGTCTGGGGTCAGATCTGAAATTAGTGAGGTTAGTGGGTTGTTTGGCTCCAAAGGGAGTTGTGGGCTCACATATGAAAGCAATTTGAGATCATCCACCAAAATCCTCTGGGCTTTTGCTTCTTCTATATGTTCAGGCGAAGAACATCTAGAAGTTAGCTCGTCTTGTAAAGAACCATGCCTATATAATCGAATATCATTTTGCTTACCAAAAAAGTGGTCTTGCCAAATATTTGATGTATTCATGCATATCACTCGATTGATTAAGAGTTTGAGATCGCTTCTCTTTCCATTTACAAATAGGATCTCTTTACAAACAAATAGGAATAATTTATGATACAAGTAGGAAGTAATCGATCTAGACTAGGTGCCATGAAGAGCTCAAGTGACTCGGATTAGTTCAAACGCTCGGGACCAAGGGGCGCGCAGCTGCTAGGGGAGTGAATCTAGCCAGGGCTATTTTCCAAAATAAGAATCTCCTGACCCGATTGTCAGAATGGTAATAAGGAAGTGGCAGCAGTCCTCTCATATCATATAAAAGAGAAAGAAGCTCTGCTTGTTCTTAAACGACTACCGTATCAGTATTTTATTAATTTTCTTTTAGTGTCTTCTTTATTATATTTCCCTTTCCTTCAGATAAATCTAAGACTACAGAGTATATCTTTCCACGGGTTGAAGCAAGAAAAACACCTTGAATATTTTTCTATTTCTTTTTATCTTTTAGAAAACGGTTAACAGGTCTGGGTCCAAAATTGTGACCACAGCTCAGTGCCCTTTACCAATTTAAATATAAGTAAATGTCCAGTTATTGTTGATTCCTTTCGGCTACAAATATTTGGACCTCTCCCAATTTTTTCTTAGCGGACAATATTTTTTGGGGAGCAATATGACCCATTAATTTGCTAAGCTTTTATCGCATTTTCTTATTTAGGGTCATGGTTCAAAGTCTCGGTATCGGTCCCGGTATCGGACACCCGATTTTCAACTCGGTCGCGGTATCGGGCGATACGCAAAGATACGCTATTTAGAGAACGCAAAAAATTCCGGAAAAAATGTAGAAAATTTTAAAAAAATAAGATTAACAATGTGGACCAATGAGATACATTCAAACCCATCATTCAATATGCATTGCATTGTAGAATTGGTTATACTGAAGCGCGGCAGAGTTGTCAGATTCAATATTGCATAGTAAACCAATAATAATATTGAAAAACAAAAATATACATTTTGTTTTAACAACAATGTATATTTTTTTACATTTTTACAAAAACGTACAAAAGAACATTGTTACAAAAATGTACATTTTTTTAACAAATATGTATATTGTTTTTTACATTTTTATAAAAACGTACAAAAGAACATTTTTTACAAAAAAATTCAAAAATGTACATTATTACAAAAATGTACATTTTTGTTAACAAAAATATATATTTTTTTACAAATATGTACAAATATATATTTTTTTACAAATATGCACATTTTTTTTAACAAAAATGTACATTTTTTTACATTTTTACAAAAAACGTACAAAATAATATTTGTACAGAAATGTACATTTTTTACAAACATAAATGTACATTATATATTTTTTGTAAAAGATTTGAATATTTTTTGTAAAAAAATAACATTTCTTTGAAAAAAGAGTTTTAGTAGTCATTTTTTTTAAAAAAAAGAGTACTACTTTTTAAAAGATTTATATATATATTTTTTAGTAGTCATTTAAAAAAAAGAGTTTTATGTTTTAAAAAATTAATGTTAATACTTTTGAAAAAGTAATACCATTCTGTAAATGTTACAATATATTTTCAACAACGAAGAAATATGGTTAAAAGATAAAAGTTCTATCAAAAAATAAAACAAAATATGACAATATCGTTTGAATCGGTTGTCTCGGCCGATATCGCAGCGAGGCGTCTCGGAATCGGTTGTCTCGGGCGATATCGCGGCTGTCTCGGCCGATTCAGTGTTTTTTTTTTAAACGTCTCTCGGTATCGGATCGGTGCCCTCCGATTCCGAGTTGAGTCGGCCGATACCGAGTCAACTCGGCCGATACTTTGAACCATGTTTAGGGTAGTATTTTAGGAAGGGATAACATTCCTTTGTATATTCTTAAAAGTGCCCTCTTTAGTCCTTTTTACATTTGAGGGTTATCTTGGCTAGCAAGATAACATATCGTTTGTCAACCATCATAAACACGTTATTTTTTATATAGAGAGAGTTCTTTATCTTTAATTTGTGTTTGCTGTCATTTGTCGTGTTACATCGGTTTAAAGGACGACTCCTAGAAGACCCTGCAAAAAAGAAATATTACCTGTCGGAGAAGATCTGCTTCACTTGAAAATGGAGACCATTGCACTATCGCTTCGGCATTTATATTCCAGTCACCAGCAGATGATCGTGTCAACTTGTTCCATTCTTGACCACTTCTTTCATAATCAAGCTTTTCATTGAAACACAACCATAATGGTTTTAGAACAGAAACTAAACACATAGTTATAAAGAAGTACGAACATTCTAGAACCAACACTTCAAAAATAAACATGACAAAAAAGGCACATTAGTTAAAAACAGTTATTCTGGTGGTCAACATGAAGTGGGCAATCCTAATGCGCAGCTGCAATCAGACACAGAACTAGAGGTGAAGGGAACTGCAAATTATGGTACTCTATCATCACAAAAATAACAATGTGCTATTATTGTTACGATTATAGTTTTTATCATTATCAATTTGAAGGTTTCTATGCAGCTTATCCCTAGAGTCAATAACAATCTCCACTGATGCAAATAAGTAACAACCAATTAAAAAGCTCTAGTAAAAAAAAATACAGAAAAGGAACAAAATGTATAGTTATCTTCTAAGAAAAGGTCAATAACGTGTACTGAGACTGACATGCAACAGTAAATGAGAAACAGTTAGCAGAAGATCTCTTCTTGACCTGCCACAGTTTGATCAGATCTCGGACATCAGAGCTATCTCTCTCTTATTTTCTATTTCTACACAGCTAGTTCTTTCTTAAGAAATAATGAGTGAAGGTGTGGGGTAATTCAAACATTCTGGTAAATAAAAAGGACATCAAAGACATTTATCTGTATGAAATTTATTTTCAGACTTCGAAGTACACACGCAGTGTTCTAAAAGGCTCTAGGTGGTTTGCGATCAAAGAACAAGGCGGCATTTCTTCTCTAACCAAACATTTTCAATTCAAACACAAACAAAAAAAATGAACTGGTCAGATGGTTCTCCAATTCTTCTTCTCAGCATTTCTCCAAGACTACCTCTCCATCTGACTCAACACTCAATAGTCCTCTTTTGTGCCCCTATCCAATGCAAAATCGCCCTCATTAAGTTCCTTTACTTCAACATTTCTATAGTGATGCATATAGGTTCCCACTTTTGGGAATCCAATTTTTTGGTGAGCCAATCCTTGGCTTCTCGTTACTCCGTTCCTGTTCATGTATCGTAGCATATCGCATCATAAGATACATTTTGATTTTCAATAATCATATAAATAATGTTATATACATCAATATATGTGTGTATGGTATCTAAATATAATGTCGAAAACAAATTAACACAAATTATATGCAATATTAAGTATTGAATAATATTTAAAGTATCAACCAATCCAAAATATAATCACAGTTTCGTGATATCGGATTTCATAACATAATTCCAAAAGTTAAAAATTTCTAATTGTTCCTCCTAGGGCTGTGTTTTGGCCGGATCGGATCGGAAAATGCCTATTCGGAAAAAATTCCGATTTTTTCGGAAATAAAATAACTATTCCGATCCGATTTTTTCGGAAAATTAAAAAAATTTCCGAATTCGGAAAAATCGAAAAATCGACAAAAATCGGAAATTCACAAAATATATTAAAAATCCAGAAATTTCGGAAATTCCAAAATTTCAAAAAAATAAATTATGGATTTTCGATTACTCGAAATTCTCATTTTAAAGAAACAATGAAAATGGCTTAACCCAACATGTAAACACACGAGGATTTGGCTCATTTTTCATTTGTGTAGAAGTTAAGAGGATACTCTCTTTTTATAGAGCATATTTTGGAGCCCTCTTCCTCTCCCAACTGATGTGGGATATGGGAAACTTTCAAAAAATCGGAAAAGAAATCGGAAAAATCGGAAATCGGAAATCGGAAAATAATTCCAAAAAAATCGGAAATAATTCGGAAAAAATCGGATCGGCATAGTTTCGGAAAAATCGGATCGGAAAAATCGGAAATTCGGAAATTCAGAATTATTTCCGATTTCCGATCCGATTTTTTTTGGAAAAATTGGAAATCGGAAAATCGGAAATCGGCAAACTAAAATTTCATTCCAAATTCGGAAAAAATCGGATAGGAAATCGGAAAAATCGGAAAGTTCGGAAAAAAAAAAAAACAGCCCTAATTCCTCCCCAATGATACATTGCAATCTCAGCCCTTTTTTTACCCTTCACCAACTTGCGTGCAATGATCATACATCGGACCTTTTTGTCTTGGTATTCTATATTAACATTAAAAAAAGAGTAGGTAATTTAAAATATTAATTGAAATATAATAATATACTCGGTAGTCACTATGGTCTATGTATTATAATACACAATATTTAATAATATGTACAATAATCATAGCCATTAAGACCAAATATACTTATTTTACACTAATATTATAATAATATAGTGACTTTGTACAAGACACTAAGCCACACGTATATAAAATAATTTTTTTCGGAATAAGAAATAAAGATAGCAAGAAACAAAGGAAGAAAATAGTAAATGAAAAAAGAGAGGTCAATCAAGGAAAATCAACCCTCAACTGAATCAAAGAAGAAATAGAGAGGGGTATGTGATTCGGTTCGTAAAAAGAAAGCCTAGCAAAGTTGTTGTAGTTTGTAAAAGTTCTTCTCTTTGATTTTTTGAAACTCTCGTAACTTGCTCAACCAAATTCCAACTTATCCTATTCTTGTTTTGTTTGTTAAAAAAAGCTTAAGTGGCGCCTTTTAGCGAAAAACAAACTAGTATGTATCGGCGATATGTTACGATACGTCCGATACGTATGTATCGGGAAATATTTAAGTATTGCCAATACTTACAAAAAACGATACATCCACCGATACAACACGCTTTAACCTCAATACGATACGTCTGATACGTATCGTGTATCACACGATATCAACAACATTGCCCACTTTAAAATTCCCAACCAGCCCACCTAGTTTTCTCCTTTAACTCAATATTTCCTAGGCCGCCTAATCTCCCAATCCGATTTTTACCACCGATTAGGGTCTAGGCGAGGTAGCAAGGCACCGCTCGGTCGATTTTTTGAGCACTGCACAGACTCGTACTGATGAGAAAAGAGGAGAAACCGGGCTTAATTGCAATATGTTAAATTGTTCTCTTTTATGTTTGTTCCCTTATAATGTATGTTGTTCATTTTAGTATACTAGGTTAGGGATAGTATTCTTTGAATATTCTTAAAGTGCCCAAATTAGTCTTTTTACCTTTTTAGGTTATCTTGGCTAGCAATAAAGCCCTTTGGCCAGCCATTGTAATCACTTGGGAAAAAGGTTATTCTAATTTGTGCTTGCTAGTGCAATTTGTTGTTTTGTGTGTCATTTGTCCAGTTACTTTACATATATATAAACTTCTACCCACCTACCTGTGTTAATAATAGGCCAAATTTGCCTCGACTGTAATAATCCTGAACTATTTCAATCATCCTTAATTTCCACCAAAGGAACACCTACATATCAAGAGGCAACTCATAGATAGCACATGAAATAACTCACCAAGGGTAGGACCTACTACTCTGAAGATTGATTGATAATAGAACAGAGAAATTTATCAATGTGATATTGAGTACCACAAAGTACTCAATACCGTAAAGTGGAGCATAAAAATGGCAGAATAGTCTGAATCTACCATAGGCCCATGGAGAAGGGTGGAAAGTATATTAAACGGTCTCTTCCACAATTCCACCTCCAAGATGATAACATCGCAATTCTAGTTAGAAAACAATCGGTCTCAAATCTCCTAAAATGAAGAGGCCACTCACCTTTTGATCAAGGTAACAAATGTCGTACTCCTATTAATAATGTCCCTAGAGAGAACTCGTAAAGATTGTCATTAAATCCACTTTTTAGACCTGCATTTTTCGTCTTTGGCAGGTGATCGCTTCAGTTTATATACAATTTAGCAATTCCCCGTTTGAATTTAGCACTAAATCTTGATACAATGACTAAACAAGAGTGATCTCCAAAGATAGGCTGTAGAGTACAAGCTCAATAAAAACCATTACCATGGGAACTACAATATCTTCCTTTCCTGTGCTCCTCAGAAATGTGTAGGACAACAACCCAATGCTTTGTGTGGGCCTAAAATACAACAGCCAAGAAATTGAATTAGTAATAGCACAACAAACACATAGATCACAAGGTACAGATGATATTTAAAAAACTATCCCATACAGACTGGCCTGAGGTGAACCTTCAAAATGGGGCCTCTATATTAAATCAAAATTGTACAGAGATGAAAATTTAGATGCTTTCCAGAGAATCTAACATAAAAGACTAAAAAAGAACATAAATAATCAGGGGCCCATAAAAATTCTCAAAATTTGGGGAACAATGTGGTCACCCCTCCAGCCTCCCTCAGGGCTGGCTAATGACAATAAGGTGGCAAGAAAGATCAGGGAATCTTCTCTTACACAAAAAACGGAGAAAAAACAACTTCTCTAAACCTTATATTCAACTAGGTTAAATTAGTCAACTTCATTTACCACGAGATGAAGAAAGATAAACTATTATAACCAGACAGCAAAAGTAACTTGCAGGGAATATGATAAACCTTTTTCCATCTTTCCCAGCACATCGTGAGAACACAATAACATCTGCTCCAAGCCTCATGGTACTTGTCTTAAAACCATTTCCATCTGGTGACAATAATCACAGCAATTAGGGGGAAAATACTAGAAAATACATATATTTACTTTCTTTTTAAAAGGAATATCAAAAGCATTTCTTCAATCAGATTTGTGGATTACATTGTCCAATAGTATCTGCTACTTTGCTTTTTAAGGAATACCCAAGAGACATGCATTGCCGCATTTTATCTGGATCCATCCCGCCACCATTATCTACACATATTAAATAAATGATCAATGGCCAAAAAACAGACTAATGAACATACGTACGACACTTGGTAATAGAGAATGAAATGGAGGGAAGAGTAAAAGTGAAACGAAAGGTGGCACCTAATAGTTGAAAAGATTCAAGATGGTAAACCTATTCTGAAGCCAGTAGAAAGTCACAAAAATACAGTAGACACAATGAATAATGATCCATCTAGCAAAATGGGAAAAGAAGGGCAGATTTAAAGAATCCACAGATCACTCATGCAGTTCTACGTGGTGCAAATCTTTGATTGTTCAAGGAACAGAAACCCAACTCAGTCCCATTACACACTCTTTGAGTATTAATACCCAAGATACGCACATAAAATATGCTAGGCTGCATCCTTTTTGCATTATATTTTTCAAAAAAGGGTAGGTTGCGCAATATTTTGAGACCAGAAATGAAAGACAAGTAAAAAGAAACCTCAAAAAGAACCAACCATCATTTAATTAGTGATTAAGAGAGAGTGTAACATAAAAATAAACCTAAATACCTTCAATGAGTAACATCCGGCTGCCATCTTTTTTGTTTTTTATCATATCAATGTTGACATATGTAGATCCATTGCATACCTAATAACATCATATAAATAAAACAAAATGCATTATAATGGTGGCAAAAGAGAAGACGTGTCACATGAATGAACGGGAAACATAATTTCAGAGAGTACCTCATCCAACGAATTGTCCAAGAGCTCTGCAAAAGCTGTGGAGGTAGATTCAAATACATATCAAACAAAGTAGGTTACAGAACTACAATGGTTAAGCAAAAAGTGTACTCAAATGTAAAATACACAAATACACAACTCAAGGTCTTGTAGATAGGTCGGGCAACCTTACCACCAAGAACCCATTTATGACTGGTTGCATTGGAATGCAGGAACCTAGGATGAACCCTGACATGATCCATACCCCCTGCAGATGCAAAGAGGAAAAGTGTATTAATATACTCCATTACATCATTACATGCTAACTGTTAGATGTTCTAACAAATGAGTTTCTTAATTAGGGGAGAAACCCATGTGGTGTTAAAGGTAAAAAAGGATGGAAAATTGATGGGAATCCATTATGATTTTCCTTTTATGATTTTTCTATTCTTTAATTCTTTTATTTTTAGCCTTTAATTGGTCACCAAGCATGTTTGGGACTAATTAGGCATTTTTTTTTTTAAATTGTCCTTTTCAATCATTTAGGCTATTACTTGATTAGCAAGTAATAATCCACCTATAAACACTCCATGTACTCCTAATAGTAGATAGTTTTGAATTGAAATATAAGAAATTCTTGTTTCTCTCTCTAAAGTTATGGTGTATTTTTTTTAGCCATTGACGTGTAGTTTACGTCAAATTGATATCAGAGCACGTGTCGCTCCAAACATTGGTGTTAAATTGAACCGGTGTGTGTAGATTATCAAAAATCGTACACTACTTTCTCGATGGCTCTGAAGAAATCCAAGCCACAAGCGAAAGAGATTCAAGAATTAAAAAATGACAATCAAGAATTGACACGACGAATGGATGAATTGACACAGAAAAATCAAGAACAATTTGAAGCCCTAATGCTACAATCCTCCAAATTACAAAACCCTAGCAACACAAATAAGACACAAAAAACCCTTGTCCGTCGACCCGAAAAAGAGGCTATTGGTGAAATTTTCAAACAAGAAAATGGACAAAAGTCGACGTCGACCCAAGGCGAGAATTCCACCTCCTGCGGCCTGCCCAAGAATCAAGTAAGTGACCGGATTTTGAGTCGCCACTGCCCCATTCAAAAAATCACCACTGATGGCCACGCCGGATTTTGCAAAGTTAGTGACCCCACCTTGGGAGAAAAGTCCAGAGCACGTCAAGGCGACGCCGATGGATGATCCACCAGGTTATCAAGAAACGCCAGAAGGCCTTGGGCACCGTAGCCAATCCGAGCCAGATCTCCCATCTGCACCCCCTGGTTTATCAAAACCGGCTACTTTCCCAAACAACTCTAATGTGCTGAAAATTTTCAAGAAGTTGAACCGTTTCCGCATGACTCAGGCCCCTGATTTCCTCAACACCCCCGATTAAGCCGGATCCCTCAAAAAAAAAATCGAAAATTTTTCATCCCTACCCGATAATACACCAACCGTAGGGCTACCCGTGGGACAACCAGATCACCCCGATCATATCCCTGCCCCTCAACAACCTTATATTTCCGGCCACCCCTGTTTTTCCGGCTATCCTGGGGCTATCGGTCATCAAATTGGATCCCTCGGATATCCACCCAATCTCGACCTATATCATCCATACGATTCTACCGCCCCATTAGACCACCGTGGCTCATCTTATGACCCACAAATGTTACACCATCCACCCCCTCCGCCCTCACTTCATACGCCTTCTCATCACGCCCTCTCCCGTCAGTCTGACTCCTCTTCATCCTCCGACTCCGGGGATACTCACCCCAGCGTGTTGGAGTGGATACCTCCACCTCACCCAGATGCTCATCGTTGTGCACCATTACGGGACCGCCAATGCTTCTATTGCGAAGAGCATGGCCATTTAATTGGCATGTGTCCCCATTTTCCCCGCGATCCCCAGCACCTCTCATGTCCCAGCATGTTCGCCCTCCTCATCCACCACCTATCCAGCTGCCGCCTTTACCTGTTGATTATGCTACGCCTATGTCGGGTGATGTGATGGGTCATAGAGCTCATCAGGATGGAGACCCACTTTCATTAGCACTTCACTTACTTTCTCTGAGTCTCCATCGGGATATACGCATAGACATTCCTATGTTCGACGGCCGATTTTCCCCAGATGATATGGTCAATTAGCTGGCTGCTATGGAGACAGTTTTTTACTACAAGGGAATTCAGGGCCACTCGTGTGTTCCTAGCTGCCCTACGCATAGACATTCCTATGTTCGACGGCCGATTTTCCCCAGATGATATGGTCAATTAGCTGGCTGCTATGGAGACAGTTTTTTACTACAAGCGAATTCAGGGCCACTCGTGTGTTCCTAGCTGCCACCAAATTTCAGGGTTGCGCCCGAGTTTGGTGGAACGATCTTTGCTACCGCCAGACAGCTGAGGAACTTCCTCTCATTCAGGACTGGCTCGACCTATAGGTCACTCTTCATGCCTCATTCATACCACCGACATATGAGCGCGACCTCTTTGCTCGTATCCAGTCCCTCCGACAGGATACGTTTTCTGTGGAAGAGTATACGGAGCAGTTTCAGCTTCTTTGCACTAGGGCTCGTCTTCCCGAGACTGAAGATTAGCGAATCAGTTGCTATATTTTGGGGCTTAGCCATATATTCAGCATGATCTTAGATTGCGAGAGATAGGACTTTCCTGAAGGCGGTAGAATATGCTACCAAGGTTGAGGCTTATCATGCAGTACCTGCAGCTCACCCAGCCCCCGAGCTTTCACCTCCATTGGTTTCTGCTCCTCCTGCAGTATCGGCGACGGTATCTTCTACCACTACTCCCGCCATCACTACTTCCGCAACGACACATTCGAGTCCCTTTACATTCCGGTGCTATAATTGCGACAACGTGGGACACCGAGCTTCAGATTGCTCTCTCCCGCGTCGTCAGGCCCTCTGAGCGATAGATTGTCCAACAGAGTATCTTGATGAGACCGATGAGCATCCTGGCCATGCATTGATTACAGTATTAGAGGGTGACTCTGTAGGTCTTCCCCTTTGAGTTCGTGGGCGAACGAGGAGAGTGATGGTAATCCGTTATGATTTTCCTTTTATTTTCCTTTTATGATTTTTCTATTCTTTTATTTCAAGCCTTTAATTGGTCGCCAAGTATGTTTGGGACTAATTAGGCATTCTTTTTTAATAATTGTCCTTTTTAATCATTTAGGCTATTACTTGATTAGCATGTAATAATCCACCTATAAATACTCCATGTACTCCTAATAGTCAATAGTTTTGATTAGAAATATAAGAAATTTTTGTTTCTCTCTAAAGTTAGGGTTTGGTGTATTTCTTTTAGCCATTGACGTGTAGTTTACGTCAAAAATGCTCTCAGCTCTCTTCAAACAACGGTAACTCCACTGCAAATTAAGGTCTCCCAGTGAGGAAGAGGACCGTATAGCAAGAAGTAACAAGAAAATAAAAACATATATGTGACATAATGAAGAAATCCCCGTGCAAATTGAATATAACAACGATAAAGTCATTATGCTGAATGCTCAATCCAGTGTGGATGCTAAGACCAAAGGCTGTGTTCTACGAGGATTTGAATGGTACTTCGAGGAGGACATAGACAAGACACCAGGACCTCAACTTGAATGAGGACCCAATGCTGCCAACAGTAAAACTGCCACCCGAACACGTAAAAAACTCCAGGTGAGGTGGAAAGACTTCCTCACCGTCAAATTACTGTGAAAGAATATCAGATACAATGCTCTTTGCAATGAAGTTGTCGATCTCCATGAAGCCACTTTTTAATTTAATTCAGTGAGATGAAAGACTAACAGCATGTCCCATCAAAGGCCCTTGGGTCCTTGGTAATTATGAACCATTGACTGACTGGCAGGAAATAAAGCCGAACTTTAATGTTTGATATTTCAGAGGGACCGAGAACTAACACTGCTATCTGGATTAGTTTGCCAGAACTTACAATTGAGTACTGCGAGGAAAAACGATATTCAAAAAAGGTAAAAAGGATGGTAAACCAATAAAGATGGGTTGTAACACAGACCATTCAACGGGGGCTGCTTTGCAAGGGTATGCATTGAAATAGATTTTTCAGAACCTTTATTCCTGCCTATATGCTCGAGGGAGAGAAGTTTAGTTCTTGCGCAATATGTGATTTCGTTTAAGCAAAACTGGTCACAAAATCGATCGATGTCCAAGCCAATGTTACCTGGATCGCGGGACATTCCGGTACGTGGTATGGGTATGGGTACAGGGTACGTTGATTTAGTCGGCGCGTGGTAGAGTGGGAGTATGCTTAGTTGGTTCACTACTTCAAATCATAAAGGCACTTTAGAACCCTTGTTGAGCTCTTTAGTATTAAGATCATGCATTTTATCAAGATTCATGTACTCCACCAATATAAAAAGTTCCCTGAATGTATATAGTGGATAATTTCGATATTCTATAATATATTAATAAGATATAAAAAGCATTATGTAGATATATTGGCTGAGAAGCCTTTTTTCTTTCCATATATACTCCATAATTGAAGTCCAAAAATTTCCTTGAAACTAGTAATAACTAAAGGAGTTAATGTTAAATTTGGGAACACCATTTTTGGACATCCGGATCTAGAAACCACTATATTTCGGGTCATACGACCCCGGATCACGGTATGGAAGGGGACTGTTGTGATCCTGGTAACTATAATCCAAGTGCCATCATCGGTGCACATTCGGGCACACCGAATGAGGAAAAGGTTGTCGTTAGTAACTCTTAACAGTCAAATGACTAATGAGATGGAGGATAGTAGGTCTTAAGGGCTGCAATCGCAGGAAAAGACTCAAAGTAATGGGCCACAAATCCAAGCTAGGAAGTCCAATTCTAAGGATGACACTTTTGGGCTGTGGATGCTTGTGAAGCCAGAAGCAAGAAGAACAAGTCCGCCCATAGTTGAGTAGGAACCTGGACTCATATAGGTCCAAGATGATAAACAACCAATTTCAACTCTAGGGTCATAACTCAAGGAGAAGTCTATAAGAACAAGTTTCTGTTGGCTTATTCTAGTTGGATAAAACGTGAGCTTAGGCATGTTTTGTGTCTTGAAGATTTTTCGACGTGTCTTTCTCCATCATTTACCTTACTGGATTTCATGTGTACATATAGAGAAATTGGTAAGTTGATTGACCAAAAAAAAAGGTAAATTGATTAACTGTTACGGTTATTTATGTTTTTATTCATGGGATTTATGGGTTGACATCCTTTTATTATTGAAAACATGTTTTCGAATACTTTGAACCTTGTTGGTTCTAGATATTTTCAAATCACAAAAACTATTTTAGCTGTGATAATTTTGACAAATCAAATGTTAAATTTTGGACCTTTCAAAATATGAAAATTATAGATTTCTGAGTAAGATGTATAATGCAAAAAACCGTGCATCATCCTGAGATCTATGATTGTATATATATATATGCTCAAAACAAAGAAGCTCCTGAGAATTCCGTTCAAACGAGACTTCACACGAGTTTGCATTCCAGGGATTCTCGTAAGAAGATCGTGAGAAGTTAATTTCACAATAATTGAGCTCGTGAGAAGCTCATGCAAAGTTTTCATTTGCATGAGAGCCATTCTAGTTCGAGCGAGATGTCGACTTTGAGTTTGGGTGTTTAGATTAAAGTGTTTTTTAAGCATAAATACATCTTTTAAAGTATTTCAAAACGATGACTCCAGTTTTACAAAAAACCTATAGAACTTTTTTGAATGTTCAGAGATATTTGATTCCACGTTAAACCCACAATCCCATGAGCATAAAATATCTGATCCCATCATATAAAACTAGATTGGATTTATTCTTTCATCGAGCTTGGTGCTTCCTTGTTCGAGGGTTAATTGATGCGGCCGAAGGTTTAAGTAGTGATTCAAGTATGTATCTATCCGTGATGGATTTCTCAGAGGGCTGAATGTGTTCCCAACATTAATATCGGTGAATAACGAGACTTGCGAGTGGTGCTTGAGTTGCTACAAAACCAATGAAGAGCAATCAAACTGGTGTGGACAAAGATTGAAAGAAGTGGAGAGAAGATTCGTGGCTGGTAATCGAATTTGGGATGGTCGTGTCTATACTTTGTAATTATTGAACAATGGTTAGCAGTAGTGGACTTTTGGGGTTGAGGCGCAGTGATTTTTCCTGCATAATTTTCACTTAAATTCGGCCATTGTGTGATGTGCTTACAATATTTCTGCCATTGTTTAAAATGCAATCACCACATAAATTGAATTTAAATAATTAAAATGGGTAACTGTAAAACTGGACTTAATTCATAATTGGATTCAATTGAAACAAAATTTGGTGAGGAATTTCTTTTTAATCAAAAGGAATTATTTTATTTGGACACAATTAAGGATCTATAGACAAACGGGTTACTCTAAGGCCCAATGAATGGTAAAAGAAAGGTCATCAGTTATTTATTGATCAACATTTGGACTAACCAAACACAACGCAAAGAGCCCAAGTGACTTGCCCAATCAATGCTAATGCTTCCACACACAACCCTAGTCAAATTTCAAGGTCATCCCCTAGCAGAGGCCTAAAAAAAATCACGTGATATTGCAGCCAACAGTGGTCTAAGACATCCTCACCAGTCACATTCAAGCCCAGTTTTTGCCTAATTTTAGTACAGAGGATAGGACTTGTTTTGACTCGAGAACTGCTTCTGTTGCATAATGTAAATCTCGTAGCTAATCAATTCCAATGAGTCTTTCACTTTGGTTAAGGGTAGAGGTCTAAAGCCCACATTTCACTCGTTCGTACGGCTTACACATATAGCCCATAAATGCCCGTCCACCGGCTGAAAACGAAAAGTTGCTTCACTCTTTCAACACTTCTATATTTTGTAAAGAGTCAAGCATGCAAGGTGTGATCCACCGATTCCTCAGCACTTAAGCTTGCTACAGACCCGTACACCATTACGGGCATACTAGTTTCCAACTGGACAAGAGAATGAACTAGAGTTGACTTCTTTCTTACTCGAGCGAGATAAGTCGCCTCGTTTTCCACAATAGATAGCGGATAGGTTCCGCCGAGTCTCCACTAGGGAACACGTCTCAATTCGAGATCGAGAGAGATCTCCTTTTCAGATTTTTAAAAATGTGCAAACTCTAAATCTGAATCGCGAAATGGAAATGCTAGAGGCGACAAAGAAAATGACTCACTAGGCAAGGAGTTCAATACTGACGAGCCAATAACTCATACACATTCGGTCTTCTTAGTTTACCGAAGGAGCAAAAGATGGGAGCAGGAACCTGTGGCTACTATAGTCTTCGCTTGTCATCTCTATTTGTCAGTCCAAAATGAGCGTATCAATTTAGGTTTGCAAAGTCAATAACCTTAGAAAAGTCTTCGGAGGAATTAAAGGAATCAACAAACCAACCTCCTCTTTAGCAATTTCAAGGCCGAGGTCTTAATAATTAAGGAGTTGATTTGCCCACTTGAGATGGCATTGCCTGTGAGCCTATTTTTCGTCTCTTATGACATTGATTTGATTTTCACGGAAATGCTCTTCATATAATGCACTACCCTTGGGAAGGCTTCGTATGCTCTTCATATGATGCACTACCCTTGGGAAGGCCTCGTATGCCCCCTTGAGATGATTTTGAGCGAAGGTTATGATATATTAGATCTTTCTCAATGATAATACTTTTTCAAGATGATCTGCATTCCAAGCATTTGTGAACGTCCCTTCCAATGTCTCAACCTTAAAAGTGTCGGGGGGCGATCACCCTTCGAGATCCAACAGGGCCCATACCAGTGGGCTTCAATTTGTTGCCTTTTTGGATGACATTTTTCAAATACGGACTCCTTCAAGGATTTTATTCTTTACCTTCTTGTTGTAGTAGCGTGCAGCTTTTTGTTAATAAGCCGCTACCCTAAGCGATGCTTGTTATTTGACCTCATCGGTTAGGTCGAAGTCTAGTCTTTGCTTGTTCATCCCTTCATTGAAGTTCATTACCACGTGGCTCGGCAAGCCGAGCTTCGCTGGCACCACGACTACTGAGCCATATGCAAACATGATAGACGTTTGGCTCATCAATTTTCTAGCCATGGTGCGATATGCCCAAAGTTCCTTATGCAATTTGTTGACCTATTTAGGCTTAGCATCTTTAAGTCTCTTCCTTATGCCATCTAAGATAGTCCAATTTGTTACTTCAGTTTGGCTGCAACACCATGGATACCCAAGATACCATACCATACCATAAGCAATCAGTTCTCAATGGCGCATTATCAAATTGTCTTCGGTGATCAAAGAAGATGAATGCCATTGGGATGTCGTACCCACAAACTATGTTCCATGACTTCGACTTCTTTCAACAAAACTGGGTTGCATAAGATTTCAATTGGAAATGTGGTCGATTAACAATTGAATTAGGTCGGTGTTTTCATCCCTACCAACTTCTTTAACTTGGTCAAATAGAAAAATACTTGGACATCTTATCATCCTTAGCCTCATAATTGTGGAGGACTCGATTCACAATTTATGACAAGTTGTTAGGCACCATCATTTGTGGTGCCCCCAGTGCTGAAGCATGTCATGAGAGCTTCATACCCTACCTCATTATTTGAAGTTGAACCTTAAAACATATAGTCCACGTCATCAGGTGCCATTAAAATGTGGTCCGCACCAATCCCATTTGCGCACGAAGATCCATCTATGAAGAGCATCTGTACTAGCATTCTACTATTAAAACTTCATTTCATTATTAGGCCTCAAGTGAAGACGAGGTTCATTTCCGATTGAGTGTCTCACTTCAGCCACATGAGAGGTTTCTGCTTCGACCAATGTAACGGGTGGAACCTTGGTTTCATATGTAAATGTAGCGATGAAGTTCGCAATAATCTGCCCCTTTATGGTCGTTCGGGACTCATAAACGATATCAAACTATTCGACTGAACGTGCCATCAGTCTTCTTGATTTCTTAAGTTTGTGAGGTACCTCCCTCAAATGTTTATTAGTGTAGATAAGAATGGTATGAGCTTAGCAATAAGGCTTCATCCTTTTAGATGCTTCAATCACCAATAGGGACAATTTTCCAACCTCGAGTAGCATACCTCAGCACCTCGGAATGCCTTATTGGACACACCGACTTTTGCACACCTTCCTCGTTTCGAACAAGGGTCGAACTGATTGTTAACTCGAAAACAACCAAGAACGACCTTGCCAATAGCGGTGGTGAGTCAATAGTAAGCCGTTGTAGCATTTCAATTTTAAAAGTATTGATTCACACTCACTCTTTATTTCATTCAAATGTCTTTCTAAACACCTTCCTATTTAATGGGAATCCGTTGTTATTTTCCTTTTATTTCTATTTTCTATTTTTAGTTCGTTTACGCATTTCATCCTTAATTAGTCTCCAAACATGTTTGGGACTAATTGCGATCAAGAACCATTGTCTTTTAACCCCGATCCCGGCCATAAAATAAAAATCCAAAACCCTTTATTTTTACCCAAGAATGTGAACCACCCAAAAAATAACCCTACCCGAGTTGCCCAAAGCCCCAAACGCAATTCCCTATCCTATTCAACCACCCACACCGCTTGTTCCACTTGACCATCGGGCACAACCATATGATTTTGATGGAAATATTGACATTTTTAGTTCTCAACACATTGACCCGCGCTTACACCCTCACCCACCACCATACACACCACCCCATCAATTATCACATCATACCCCTTCACATCAATGACCTCCCTCTACACCGATTCTCTTCCTCCTCCAACGATGGGGATACTCACCGCAATGTCTTAGAGTGGATTCCTCCATCCCCACTCGGTAGCCCTCGCTTTATACCACTAAGTGACCGCCAGTATTTTTATTGCGAAGAGCATGGCCAACTGATTGGCACTTGCACCCATCGCGGTCCCCCAGCACCTCCCATGGCCCCACATGTTCATCCTCCTCATCCACCACTTGCCCAGATGCCACCGACTCCAGTTAATCTTGTTGCGCCTGAGCCGGGTGATGTGATGGGTCTGGAAGCTCATCAGGATGGAGGCCCACATTCATAAGCGCTTGAGTTACTTTCTCGGAGTCTCCATAGGAATATACGCATAGACGTTCCTATATTCGACGGCCGATTCTTCCTAGATGATATGATCGATTGATTGGTCGCCATGGAGACAGTTTTTTACTACAAGTGGGTTCAGGACCACTCATGCGTTCTCCTTACCGCCACCAAATTTCAGGGATTTGCTCGAGTTTGGTGAAACGATCTTTGCTACCGTCGGACAATTGCAGGACTTCCTCCCATCCAGGACTGACTCAACCTCAAGGTCGCTCTTCAGGCCTCATTTATTCCCTCGGCCTACGAGCACGACCTCTTTGCTCGCATGCAGTCCCTCCGACAGGATACATCAGTGGTGGAGTATACAGAGTAGTTCCAACTCCTTTGCACTAGAGCTCGCCTTCCCAAAACTAAGGATCAACGGATCAGCCGCTATATTTTGGACTTCAACCATATACTCAGCGTGATCTTGGATTGAGAGAGATACCGACCTTTCTAAAGGCGGTAAAGTATGCTACCATGATTGAGGCCTATCACGCAGCATCTACAACTCATCCAGCACCTCGTCCTTTGCCTCCATTAGTTTCTTCTCCTCCTGCAGTATCGGCCTCGGCATCTTCTACCACTACTTCAACCACCACTTCTATTGTGACATGTCCCCCTATATCTCGGTGCTATAATTGCGGCAACATGGGAAACGGAGGTTCAAATTGCTCTCTTCGGTGTCGTCGGGCCCTCTTAGCGACGGATCGTCCACCGGAGTATCTTAATGAAACTGAAGAGTATCCTGGCCATGCATTGATTATAGTTTTGGAGGGTGACTCTGTGGACCTTCCCCTCTGAGTTCGTGGATGAACTCTTTTTGAGAGGGGAGAGTGATGGGAATCCGTTATTATTTTCCTTTTATTTTTCCTTTTATTTCTATTTTCAATTTTTAGTTCTTTTATGCATTTTATCCTTAATTCGTCTCCATGCATGTTTGGGACTAATTACGCATTCTTTTGTTATTTGTTAGTCCTTTTAGACATTTTCGCTAATTACTTGATTAGCAAGTATCCTTCCCACATAAATACCTCATGTAATCTCGTTTGTACTTATTTTTCCCATTTTTAATATATAAGACATCTTTTGATTTTCTCTCCAAAAGTTGGGGTTTGGTAATCTTTTTAGCCATTGACGTATAATTTATATCACTATTGCTCTTAAGATAGGGCGATTTAGAGCGGGTCAACCTTTTCACTTCCTTTTGACTTCTTATACGTGCTTGCATGCTGAACAAGGCTTCAAAGTATTTGTTTGGATTGTCCTCAATTCTCCTCTAGTTTAATATGAACCCTCCAAACTTTCACGCTCCAACCTCGAAACACACCTTACTGATTTATTTTCCAAGGCATTAAAGGTTTAACGAAGTTTCTTTAGGTGATCCTCTACCTTTTTGCTTTTAGTGAGCATGTCATCGGCGTAATCCTCTATTGGTTTAAAGATTTGGTCCATCAATCTCTATTCTCTAATATGTGGCCCCAACATTTTTTAAGTCGAAGGGCATGCCATTGTAATAATACGTCCCTTTATTAGTGGTGAATGATGTTTTCCCTTATCGCTTCCCAACATGGAAATCTCGTTGTAATCGGAAGAGTTGTCCATAAAGAAGAGTAGCTTGTGACTGATCATGGCATAACGAGTTGATATATCCCTAGAAAAACGCTATATAGCCTGGGTTTTTTTGCGAGATACCCCAATAGCGCACGCTATTGGATGATGTGGCACCTAAAAGTGCACAATTTCGCACAAAACTGAGCTATTCTGCGCAATCGGAGCTTTGGGAAAAAAAACGTTCCCGTTTTGAAAAAAGAAACGCAAACAGATATCCAACCCTTAACCCATCAAAAAACTTACGGGCTGTTCAAAAAAAAAAAATCCCTCACACAACCAGATATCTAAAAAAAAACTAAAAAAATACTCTATACATTGCGATGATTGAGCTCGGAGATCACCATGTTGCTGCCAATCCAGTTCGAAGGTCACTCTGCTGCCTAATTTTGTTGCAAGTTACGTTTACACTTTTTTTTTGGATACTATGATGCCGTCTCCTGTTTGGGAGCTTTTAACGCGTTTTTTCAATTCCACTCGAAGCTACAGAATGTATCCAAACGGAGTGTGGATCCAAGAACTACAGACGTTCGTTCGATGATCTAATGTAACCGTATTGGAAGAACGATCAAAAGCTTGCAGGCAAAGAGTAGAAATGCCTTTCCCGCAGGAGTGTATCCAACTACGCAAGTGAGTATTTCGTAGCATACTCGATCTATGTTATTTCGCGTTCAAAGCAGCACCCATCCCATTATTCGAAGCTTTCTTCGGAAGAAAGAGACGGACATAAGTTTGGGAGCTTTAAAAACTCACTTTTTTGTAACTTTTTTTCAATAAATCTCGCTTTTTTATTCAGATCTCAGTTAACTTTTTTTCAAATCTCAGATAATGTAGAAAATGTAATTTTTTTAATAAACTTCAGTATAAAATGTTTTCTATTTTTTATTTTTCATTTTCAAAAATGGCAAACAAAAAAGATTATGGGTGGAAGCCTGCATATGGAAAAGATGGAGAAAAGGGTGTTTTTTGCAAATATTGCCATCATAAATCTAACGGGGTATTACATGTTTGAAATATCATTTGGCGGCACTCACACCGGTGTTTCAGAGTGCAAAAAAGTTCCACAAGATGTGAAAAATTTGATCATTGAAGGACTAAAAAAATTTACCCAAAAAAAGGCGGCCCAATCTTCATTGTTGTTTGAGATTGGAAAGGGTTTCGGGAGTGGGAGTAGACAATCAGCAAATTATGGGAGTGAGGATGGAGAAGTTGCAAGTGGTGGTGCTAGTAATCCCTTTAAGGATGCAATGAATAAATTTGTTAATCGTAAACCCAAACAAACTACAATTAATTCAGCTTTCAAACAAAAAGAAAAGAATTGATGCTTGTCGTAAATTTGGTCGTTGGACGTATTCAGCCGCTCTTTCTATTAATTGTGTGAATGATGTTCACTTTAAACCCACTATCGATGCAATTGCTGAGTATGACCCCGAATTTAAGCCCCATTCAATGCATGAATTGAGAACATGGATTCTTAAAGAAGAAGTTAATGATATTAATTCTCTTTTGGACGACCATAAGCTAGTGTGGAGAAATTACGGTTGCACAATTATGTCAGACGGGTGGAGGGATGGTAAAAGTAGGGCTCTTATAAATTTTCTTGTAAATAGCCATGCGGTTACTTTCTTTCTAAAATCCGTTTATGTTTCTAATACAATTAAAAATGGAGAGTTATTATTTAATTATCTCGATGAGATTGTTATTGAGGTGCGTGTGGAAAATGTGATTCAAGTCATCACGAATAATGCCACTAATTGCAACAATGTGAGAAAAAGGCTTGAAGAGAAGTGGACCCATTTATGGTGGACCTCTTGTGCCGCACATTGTATAGATTTGATGTTGGGGGATATTGGTGAATTGAAGATTTTGAAGGACACGATTGAAAAGGCAAAGTGGGTGATTAAATTTATTTATGGACATACGAGGCCTCTTTATTTGATGAGAAAGCATACAAAAGGGAGAGAGCTTATTCGTACAGCCATAATAAGATTTGCCACCGCATATCTCACACTTCAACGTCGTTTCAAACAAAAAAGACCACTTGAAATTATGTTTGCTTCCGAATTGTGGATTGATTATCCTCGAGCAAAAAAGGATGAAGGGAAAGTGGCGAAGAGGTTGGTGTTGATGATCCAGATTTTTTACCACACGTGGCATTTTGAGTTAAGAGTGTTATCCCACTTGTTAGCGTGTTGAGGGAGGTTGATTCCAAGGAGAGACGGGCCATGGGATACATATATGAGTTGATGGACAAGGCAAACGAAACGATCAAATTTAATTGTGGGGATGTTGAAAGAAAGTATATGCCAATTTGAAGAAAAATTGATGCAAGGTAGACTCCATAACTCTATCATCCATTACATGCGGTTGGATATTATTTGAATCCACAATTGCGTTTGGAAGAGAAATTTTCAAATTATGAAGTTAGAGAGACTTTATGCTTGCATGGATAGGATGTTGAACGCCAATGGCCGTTTAAAAGTCGATATCCAATTGAACTTTTTTATGACAATCAAAAAGGAGATCTTGGACGCCCGATGGCTAAAAGATCAAGAATGCGTTGTAAAATTTATTCATTGATTCTCTTTGTTTTATAGCCCAATGGTGAAAACGTTTTGAGAACAAGACACCCGAGCTTATGAATTTTGTTGTCCGTGTACTAAGTCTTACTTGTAGTGCTTCAGGATGTGAACGAAATTGGAGCACTTTTGCGGCGGTATTGTTTTTTACATTTGTTAATTTTATTGCTCATACTTTTGTATGTTTAATTAAAAATTTTGTTCTCCAATATTTATATTTATTTCATGGTTAATTGTAGATTCACGCAAAAAAGAGGAATAGACTTAAACACAAGAGGTTGGATGCTTTTGTCTATGTGAAATATAATCTTAAGCTAAGTTAGAGAAGTATTAAGAGAAAGGACAAGAATGATCCTATTATTATTGATGAAAATGATTCCGATGATGAATGGATCACGGAAAGAGAAGATCCCGTCCTCCCAAAAGATACTTCACGGCTTTATGATGATGAATTGTTCTCGAGAGATCCTATTATGAGTTTGCCACCGGAGATTATTGATAGTGGTTTCGAGAGTAACATCCCAATTATTGATGTTAATTCTTCTCCATTTTCAAAGAATCGTAAACTGGGTGAATGTTCAAGTATAAATAACTTGAAGCTTAATATTAATATATATAATTACTAGTTATCGTCCTATTAATTTGTAATACTTGTTTTATCATATTAGGCGGAGGTAAAGGGAAAGAAGTGTGAGATTGGATCCCGTTGATGAAGATGTGGAGATTGATGTCTTTGAAGAAATTGCTCCGAGGATCTTTGATAGTGGACGATTTCTCAACATAGATACCCTTGACCAAGATGATGATGACGACATTATCTTGGATGAGGGAGACTACTTTTAATGTCATTTGTTGTTAATTTGTTTTTGAAACTTCTTGCCTTTAAAACTTTTGGAACAATATGGTCCTATGTTTGGAAGTCCTATTTTTGTGTTTTATTTGGATGTTGTAGTACTTTATGGCTTTATAACTATATTTGAGCTTATTTATTTATTTATAATTTTTACATGTTTTTCAAATTAAAAAACTGGAATGCACGAATAGCTTGCGCGATGCGCGACGTGACTTCGGAGCCAAAACGCAACACCCTGCGCAACAGCGATTTAAAACATTGTCCAAGGCAGAGGGTGGTAATCCTTATTAGAAGCCTTATTCATCGAAGAAATAACATCATTTATTTTCCATTAGGCTTACATGGAATAGCAATGCTTGACAGCCTGGGTATGAAGCACGAACACTCTCCGAAAGCCACGAGTCAGCTTGGACTCGAGTCAGAAATGCGACACGCTCCGACAGAGACTGACAAGTGGCTGGCGCAGTAAGACACGCGAGTCCTTTTTTATAGATTGGACTTGATAGGACACGTGAAATTATTTTTTTAATTTTTTCCTAATGTGATGGTGATTCTGCCTTATATATGATTTTTAATGTTAAAGTACATGTAAATTTTGTTTTGTATGGTCCATTTTCTTAATTTCATGTTAAGAATGCTCTAATAATGTATTTCATGGAATAAATATGACTTATTTTATTAATATATATATATACATATATATATTATATATTATACATATCGTATCCTAATTTTTGAAAAAATCATGTGTCACGTGTCGTGTCGAAACACGTATTACGTGTCGAGTTTGTGCTTCATAGCAGCCAGGTCGAATACCTAAGGGTCGTCATGTGAGTACAAGGGGCCATTAAAGTCGGCCTTTAAAATCTAATTATGAGGCGATCATGGTTCACCTTCCTAAACCGAACCTCTACATCCTCACCCAAATTGATATCAGTTATGCATAGACATGCCTTAGCTTCATTTACGTTTGCTTTCCCCTCAGGTGATGCGTCACCTTCCTCGGATACTCCACCAATGGATCCAGAGAGATCATTATGGTCATCTCTTTGGTTCTTTAGGTTTCTTTAGGAGTTCAGACTCCTTTTTATTTGATCTACCGTCAGCCCGATTATGCTTGTTTGCTTTGTTATCCTCCTTAAAGGGGATGGGGAGTTACAACGCCTTCCCTTGTCACCATTTCCTCTCTATTATGAGGTTTAACTTGTCAACATGCTTATTAAGTTAAAACATTTTGAATTAGTTTCTTTATTTCATCCTTCAAAGCCAAGCACTTAGGTGTTGTGCGGTCGTGATCCTTATGACCACTTATATTTGTTTTGCAGCCCTGTTGACAATTTGAGCTTTAAGGGCCAATTTAGCTCTTCTTTGTCACGGATGTCACTTGGACCCTCATAGAAAGTAAAATATAATGAACTTTCGATCATGCTTGTCTTGGGCCCTATCTCTCTTATCCCTTCATGAACTTCATGTTAAGAATGCTCTAATAAAATACATTATTAGAGCATTCTTAACATGAAATTAAGAAAATGGGCCATATAAAACAAAATTCAAACACACTTTAACATTAAAAATCATAAATAAGGCAGAATCATAATCACATAAGAAAAAAAAATTAAAAAGTGTCCTTTTTACGTGTCTCAGCGTGTCGGCAACGTGTCGGAGCGTGTCGCGTGTCGAACTCATGTCAAAGCTGACTCGTGGCTTCCGGGAGAGTGTGGGTGCTTCATAGAATCCTAGCCAAACTCTGTCTAAATTATAGAGTAGAGAGAAAACGCTTGATCGTTGTATAACCAAGGCCATTAGAGCCTCAGTTCATAATGAAAACCTCACATTAATGCACACCAATGTTTTTAATCGCGATCGCGCAAGGTGTCGCGTTTTGGCTCCGGGGTCGCGTCGCGCATCGCGCAAGCAATTCGTGCATTTCAGTTTTTTATTAGAAAAACATATAAAATAACATTTAAAACTGATATTTGTAAAATAATTAACATTTTAATTTGAAAATTATAGAACAAATAACTATTTGGGCTGAAAATTATTTTAAAAAACACATTTTTAAGCTCCACTTTTGTAAACAAGTATCATTTAAACTGAAAATTACAAAAGATTAACATTTTAAACTTAAAATTATATAATATTAACATTCTAACTGAAATTATAAAGACGAATTACAGTTTAAAATCAAAATTATAAAACAAATAACATTTTAAGCTGAAATTTTATAAATAAGTAGCATTTTAAACTGATAATCTTTTTCATATGCATGCTTCCATCCATAATCTTTTTTGTGTGCCATTTTTTAATCTGAAAAATAAAAAATAGAAAACATTTTACACTGAAATTTATTAAAAAATATACATTTTCTACTGAATTTATTAAAAAAATTACATTATTTGAGATTTGAAAAAAAGTTGCTGAAATTAGAATAAAAAAAGTGAGTTATTGAAAAAAAGTTACAAAAAATGTAAGTTTTTAAAGCTCCCAAACAAAAAAAGTTAACTGAAAAAAAAGTATACTGAGAAATAAAAAAAAAAGGTGTTAACAGCCCATAAGTTTAACAACCCGTAAGTTTTTTGAAGGGTTAAGGGTTGGGTTAAACACCTCTTGCATTTCCCTTTTTTCAAAATGGCCGCGTTTTCTTTTTTTTTTCCAAAGCTTCAATTGTGCACTTTCGCGCAAAATAGCGCACTTTCGCGCCCAATAGCGCACGCAAAAGGAGCATCTTGTTTAGCAGTGCCAATAGCGTGGTGTTTTTCAATCGCAAAAGGCAATAGCGCGCTATTGCGTTCGCAATAGCGCGCTTTTTAAAACATTGATGCACACTGGAGTAGGCTGATAAGCTGAACCACTTACATACTATCGTTCATTCTCTTCTCCTCACCCCTTCTCTTATTTTCATATATGTTTGCATATCTCCATTGTTGTGTTGTTTTTGAGCTTGAATTGCATATACAAATTTAAATGGTGCTTTTTTAGCATAGTTGTCAAATCGCGAATCGTATCGTGAATCGTTTACCCCCCGAATCGCGAATCGTGAATCGAATCGTGAATCGTATCGGTCGAATCGGAACCAAACGATAAAAACGTAGTAAAACATATGTAAATGGAATTTAACACTATAGAAATGGTAATTAAGCGTAATATGACAAAAAAACTAATCGTAGCACACGATAATATACCAAAATATATCACAAAAATTAACCGTAGTACATGTTCTCATTCATTTTAAGCTTAAAAATGTAAAAAACAAAAATATATCATAAAACAGTCTACATATTAATTTAAAACACCCTACATAAAACAAATATATATATATATCATAAAGAGCTTATATATTAATTTAATGTAAAAAAATCGCGAAAAAAAAAAAAGTGAATCGGACCGAATCGGGAATCGGCCCGAATTGGACCCGAATCGGAAGATTAGAATCGTGAATCGCCGATTCGGTCCGATTCTTTAGACATTTGCGATTCTAAGGTTGATTCGAATCGTTTTGGTAGTGAATCGAATCGAATCGTCCGATTCGAATCGCGAATCGGACGATTTTGACAACTATGTTTTTTAGCATCATCATTTTGGCGTTGTCTGTGAGAAGAGACATCATCTTCCTCCAGATCATTTTGGCCTGAAAACCTACTATTTGTCTCTAGTGGATATCCAACTCCACCTCTGTTGGATTTGAATCACCATTAAAAGAGCTTGGGTAGCTTTTCTAGGGTGTCTGCTCATCTCATTTGATTACTTCTCACCAAAGATATGGCTTCAGATCGGCCACCAAGTGTTGGACCCAGCTCAAGTCAGGCACCGCCTCGGTCAAAAATGGTTGATGTGACGGCGGTGTTGGGCTCGCTGGTGGCCAGCCAGCAAAAGATGTAGGAACAGTTCATTACCTTCAGCCAAACTATGATGGGCAGAACTCCAGGTGCTACGGCGGAAATGATCACTCCGGCCGCCAGAGATGGTGTGGATGCGGTAACAGGGGGACCACCCCAGGCCCCACACAAGGATACGCAATGCCACCAGAGGCGGAGAGATGTGGCTGATCCCAAGAGACTCCACCTGGGAAAACAAGTGTAGGAAGCTTCAGACGACCTTGATTATTACGAGGACGACTGCTGGGAACTATATGAAATCTCTGGTAACACGGTTCGCCTAGCACCAACTTACAGGGGAAAAATCCTTAGGCCGACCCAAGGCTTCGACATTCAACGGACTAAGCAGAGGGTCAACTTTTGACCGTCTCGACCCGGTAGAAGACCTGCGAGACAGGCTTTCCCGATCCCGCAGCATTGCGGCCTCCAGGGGAAATAGAGGATGCGCCAATCGTTAGCCCCAACAAGGCCGAGAGGGGGAACAAAGAAGGAGGAGATAATACCGTGGCAACCGAGAAACCATGGAACAATTCAATCCAAAGGCTAGAAAATAAAGTCGGCAACCTTCTAAGAAGCCAAGACCCCATCCAAAGGGGATATGTGGAAGGGTCTCCCTTCGTAGCAAGGATTGTGAGAGCTACCCCACTCCAGCCAAGTTCAAACCTTCAACTATCACTCCCAAGTATGATGGGAGTACAAATCCAATACATCACATAGAGATATATCAGTTTACGACCGACATCTACTTTGTCTCGGATGAGATGAGATGCAGAGCTTTCTCCGGCGCTCTCACTGGCGCAGCTCACATATGGTACACGTATCTTCCTAAAAACTCTATAGAGAACTTTAAACAGCTGGCCGAGAAGTTCATTCACAATTTCTGCGACGGCATGAAGCCTCAGGAGAAGGTTACCTATCACTTATATGTGAAAGGGAAGAACGAGTCTCTGAGAGACTATATCGCACATTTCAATAAGGAAAAGCTGGAGGTGGAGGTTTACGAAGAAAATATAGCCATGACAACCCTCATGGGAGGATTGCAGAAAGGAAAACTACTCTTGACCCTGGCCGAGGACAGTCCTAAATCCATAGCAGAACTTCTGGCTACAACCGAGAGAGTCGTGAACACAGAGGAGGCCATGGCGGCCAAAGGAGAAGATGAGAAAGAAGCCAATGGGAGTAAATCTCAGAAAAGAAAGGGAAAAGATGGGAAGAAGAGATCGGATGACGATAAGTTTGCCAACTACACTCCAATGACAGTAAATCCTAACCTGATCTTGAATGAGATTAAAGATGATAGAGCTCTCAGGTGGCCTAAAAAGGTTAAGTCCCCTCCCTACAAGAGGGACAAAAGCAAGTGGTGCGAGTTCCACCAAGACCACAGCCATAAGACAGATAAGTGTTTTGCGCTCAAAGACAAGATAAAAAAAATGTTGAAGCAAGGGAAGCTCCGAGAGTATGTTGACCCGAGTGGCTCAAAGATGATGCACGAAAGAAGCACGGCGGATCAAGAGACGAGAGGCTGAGACAACAGCCTCAGGCCGAAAAGAAAAATGATCAATCTGATATCGATGAGGACGATCCAGACCTCCCACCGAAGATCCCTAAGCCTAAGGGACGTATGTGCACGATCTCATTCAATGTGAAAATGATCGGTGGGGGATGGTCGGCGGAGCGACAGAGTCGACCGACTGTAAGGCGCACGTCGTAGAAGCGAAGTCGGTTCCCAAACGGATGGAAGTAAACTCGGCTGCTTCAGAACCGAAGCCGAGGAAGATAAAAAAAAGGTAGACATGGATACATTGGTTGTAGGCTTCCCACAATTGGACTTCATGGGCATCTTAGCCCCCCATGACAACCCTTTGGTCATCAGCACCAGGGTATGATGTATCTAAGATTCTGGTGGATAGCGGCAGCTAAGCTGACGTCATGTTCTGGGCTTCAAAAGGTTGAAGCTCAATAGAGGTTGGTTCCTTATCATCAACCCTTGATAGGGTTCAGCAGAGAAAAAGTGCACCCACTTGGGGTTTTCGAGATGGATGTCTATATGGGTATCTAGCCGAGGGGCCAAACAAAAAAAGCTAGCTTTTTTGTGATGGATAAGAATGTATTTTCGGCCTACAATATCATCCTCGACCGAGTGGCCCTCAAAGTGTTTGAAGCAGTGCCCTCCACTTTTCACCAAATGGTAAAATTCCCGACCCCTTATGGTGTAGGAGAAGTCCAAGGTAACCAGGTAAAGGCCAAGGAGTGTTATTTCAGCTCAGCAGAACAAAAGGAGGCCCACAAGAAACTCACCACCTCCTACAATATTGACAATCTTGATCCAGGGACGAGAGGAAACTGAGGAAGGGTGAGGCCGTAGAGGAGGTAGAATTTATCGTCTTCAACGAGGATGAGCCGGAAAAAACCATCCAAATCGACTCATCATTGAAAAAGAAGATGAAGGAAAAGTTGATAGAGCTGTTGAAGAAGAGGCAAAGCATCTTCGCATAGAGCCATGAGGATATGCCAGGGATAGACCCCGAAGTTATCTATCATCAGCTAAACATGATAAGGATGCCAAGCCAGTAAAGCAAATGAGGAGGACCTATGCTAGATATAGGTACGAAGTCATCTGAGATGAGGTCAAAAAGCTCCAATCGGCTGAGTTTATTAGTAAAGTGCACTACCCGAATTGGCTATCAAATGTTGTGATTGTGCCAAAAGCCAACGGAAAGTGGAGGATGTGTGTGGACTTCACTGATTTAAACAAAACTTGCCCAAAAACAGTTTTCCTTTGACTCGTATGAATCAGATGGTGGATGCCACAGTTGGGCATGAGCTGATGAGTTTTATGGACGCATAATCTGGATACAACCAGATCTTCATGGACGAAGACGACACAGAGAAGATTTCTTTTATCACGGATAAAGGAACCTACTGCTATAAGGTCACGCCATTCGGCCTTAAAGAATGCAGGGACAATCTGCCAAAGGTTGGTCACTAAAATGTTCGAAGATCAGATCGGCAAAACTATGGAGGTTTACGTTGATGATATGCTGATGAAGAGCCTCAAGACCGAGGACCACGTGGCCGACCTTGAGAGGACATTCAACACCATGGATCTTTATAAGATGAAGCTGAATCCGACCAAGTGTATATTCGGTGTTAGTGCAGGAAAATTCCTCGGCTTCATAGTCAATCAAAGAGGTATTGAGACGAACCCAGAGAAAATCAAGGCGTTGATAGAGATGAAGACGTTAATGACGATAAAAGACGTGCAGAGATTGACAGGACGAGTCGCTGCTCTCAACCGCGTTGTTTCCAGGGCCACAAATTAATGCTTGCCCTTTTTTAAAATTTTGAGAAAAGCGTTTGCCTGGGATGAAGAGTGTGAGAAAGCTTTTCAAGAGCTTAAAGCTTATCTGAGATCTCCACTGCTCTTATCTCGGCCCATTCAGGGAGAGAGATATAGCCATGACAGAGTTTGACATGTGTTAATATTTTTTTAATGAATGTGTGATAAATCATGTTTCCTTGTTTCTTGGTTAGGTTTTAAATTATTATGGCAGATAATCAACCACCAACAAAGAAAGGAAAAACTACTTTTTCATTCTTTAAAAAGAGAGAGAATAGTGAGACAACGGGGGAGGATACACCTCCCCCATCAAATAAGGATACTGCCCCATCAAATAAGGATACTGCAAATCCTGATTTACACCCTCCTTCCATATTTCAAGTAGTGGAACCAAGAACATTTTTTTATTTACTATTGAGCGCGATCCCGGGCTACGTATATTGATAAGTGATATGGAATATCCTGCTGAACGAGATGAGATTGGAAGAGCATACATTAATTTTAGGCCTTAATAACCTAAACTTTCTTGAGTATCGAAGCACTTTATTTGGTAAACAATATCAGCGGTTTCAATATGTGTGATTCAAACAATTTCCTTAGGATGGAGTATTTCTTTCAAATCATACACCATATTGTTTTCCATGCTTTTTTTAAGATAAAAATAATCCAACTAGTCGTTCTTCACTTACTACTGATGGGTTTGATAGTTGGAAGAGAGTTAATGATCGAGTAAAATGTGTATTCTTGCTTTATGTTGGAGGGATATCTTCACCACATGACAAATCTGCAGAATGTCTTCACTATTTAAAAAATCCAGCACAACATATTAACAAAGTTATTAATTTACAATCAATGGAAGAAGTTATGAAGAATCGAATGCGTCTTATGGTAACTTTTCAAGCAGTTTCAATTTCTTGCACTTCAAGCGGTGGGTTTTAGAGGTAATGATGAAGGCCCAAATTCATTGAACCAGAGGAATTTTGTTGAATTATTGAAGTTCAATGTAGAAGGGAATGATGAGATTTCAAGTATAATTTTAAATAATGCTCCATATAATGCCATGTGCATTTCCCACATTATTCAAAGTGAGTTTCCAAATATCTTAGCTAATAGAGAGAGAAAGATGATATGTAATGAAATAGGGGGAGGAAAGTTTTGTAGTCTTGTGTACGAGTCTCAAGATGAGTCCAAAAGGAAACAAATGGCCCTTGTGTTGAGATACGTTAAGAAAGATGAATTGATAGTTGAACGATTTTTTGATGTCGTGGGAGTTGAAAACACATCAGCACCGAGGTCAAGGTTATGACGGTGCTAGCATTATGCGAGGTCAATGGAATGGATTGCAAGCATTGTTTATTAAGGATTGCCCATATGCATATTATGTTCATTGTTCTGCTCATCAACTTCAATTAGCTTTAGTTGCGGCGGCATTCTTCTCTCATTTGACTTGTATTGTGAATCTTGTTGCCTCTTCTCCAAAACATCTGTCGAAGTTAAAATATGTACAGAAGAATGACATCAAACGTATGTTGGCCAGTGGTGAACGATAATTTAGCAAAGGGGCTAATCAGATTGGTACTTTGCATCGACCTACAGCTACTCGTTGAGCTCATATTATGATGCAGCTTGCACAGTCGTTGAAGCTCTTAAAAAGAGTGGAGCAAGTCCACAAATATGAGGGCAAGCTCGTCGTGTATTCAAAGCTATGAAGGAGTTTGAATTCATATCTATTATGTTCTTAATATACAAAATCATGGGATCATTGACATTCTCTGTCAAGTCTTACAACAAAATATATGACATTTTAAATGCTATGAAGCTAGTCTCTACAACAAAAAATCTTCTTCAATAATTGAGACAGGATGGTTGGGGTACTTTCCTTAAGGTCGTGACGTCATTTTGTATTCAGCATTTGATTATTATAACTATACCTGATTACTATAACTATACCTGATATGAGTTTTCATTTTGATGAGGGTACACGTCGTCAATGTCAGCAGCAAGATCACATAACACTTAAAAATTATTATCATTATGAGGCTTTTAATGCCACAACAGATTTTCAGTTGATGGGGTAGTGGAGCTTCTTACTCTTAACTCGGCTTTGGATCCTGGTGATTATTTTTCATCATTTAATGTTGAAGATAGTTGCAAGCTTGCAGAAAAATCTTATCATAAAGGTTTTAATGGACAAGATATCCATCGCTTGCGATGTCAGTTGATGGCATTATCATCTTAATGTAGTTAGTGATCCCTAGTTTCAAAAAGTTTCTACCTAAGTGAGTTATGCCGACAACTGTATGTGAAGAGAAAGATTGATGACTACTATTTGGTTGATAGATTGATTCGTCTCCTCCTCACTCTTCATGTTTCCACAGCAACTACTAAAAGGGACTTTTTCCAGTATGAAACATGTTAAAACATCATAAAACATCAGCTCACAACTCAATGGGGGATAAATTTTTTGCCGATTATTTACCTCTCCTCCTTGAGAGGCACCTCACTTTGAATATTAATTTAGACTCCGTGATCGATGAATTTGAATTGTTAAAGATTCATGGGCAAATTTTCAATAGATTATTTTGTAATTAATGAATGTGAATATTTAAAGACTAGGTGGAACAATTTCGGTAAAACATTTTTATTTAATTGTGAATTAATTCTATTATTGAACAAAGTTTTGTCACATTTTTTTCTTGTGTTTATATAATTTTGCTTTTTAATGCACTTTAACTTGTTGTTAGCCCCCCCCCCCCCCCCCCCCTCTACTTTTTATGCCTTTTAACTTGTTGTTAGCCCACCCCTACCAGTAATCATCGCTCCGCCCTTGAGTGTAAAGAATGTCGCCAGTCTGAGTTTAGGTTAAGTACCAAAATAGCAGAAAAGGAAAAAAATTAAAGAACGCCCATTTCCTGTCAAAGTATAAAGGAAACGTAGGGAAGAAATAAATACGTATTCCTTAGCCCTCACTGTTTCCGAAAGCATCCCTTTTTGGTTTAAGCAAAATATGCAACGCGCAACATAAAAAAGCTTAACATGCAGATATTACCTGAAGGAGTTTCCCAATCATCACCGGAATTTCCTTCATCAAAATCCCCCGCCTTCCAGAACTGCTTACAACTCTTCACATTCGCAATTTCACCCCCATCCACATTTGGCGTCAATTTGGGGTCCTTAGCCACGGGGCTTTTCCCAGGCAGAGGATCAAGAAACCCCGCCGGCAAAACCACATCCAATTTCTTCCTCTTCTTAGCCGGACCTCCATTGGAAACCCTAGACCTCTTACCGTTAACTCCAGTTGCATCATCATCCGATGAAGAAGAGGACTCGTCAGAATCAGAATCACTGCTACTGAGATCAATTACAGAAACAGGCTGAGTAGGTTCTCTTTGTCGGTTTGAAGATGGTGTTAATGAATGTTGGATATTTTCTTGCTTCACTTCAATTGTATCCATCTCCATTAGGTCCGTCCGATCTAAGGGTTCTGAGTTTGCATGAAAGAATCGGAACAAAAGGAGAGTAGATTCGATTCCGCAACTTAAGCAGTGACGTAAACTGATTTTTTTATCGCCGTTGGATTTATGCTTCAGCTGAGGGGAGCCGACATCCAAGCGGCGGATTAAAACGATTGCTAAACGCGCGTGCAGATATGCGTGTTTCACGGCTCGATAACCAAAGCCACTTTCTTTTGTCTTTTTTCTTGGTATGGGAAAATAATTGTTAGGTGAGTTTTATTGGCTAAATGTGGAGAAGCACTTGGTAGACTAATTAATGAACGGAAAGACAAACTCGGATCAGGATGTATTTGTTATTAATGATGCTAGTTAATTATTTGATCTCTATTTAATAGACCACTAACATGCGTATTATAATATTTATTAAAAATATAATTAAAAGATTAAAAATAATTATAGGAGCAAATTTTGCTTTTAAAATAATATAAAAAAATATGCACGGAATAAATGTCAGAAAAAAGGCAATAGCTTTTACTAAGTAGTCTGTTCTAGAATGAAATTTATGTGACTAAAATATAATTATGCAAACAATAAACATTCATCCTGATAATGAAAAAATGATGTTTAAATCAACTTATGTTACTAAAACAAAGGAAAAAAATAATCGAATGGATATAAATGGCTAAATATAATGGATAGTTATATATAAATTAAGAACGTGTGTCAAGTATCATGACATATGACATACCTTTCACTATCAAAAAATAATATGCATGTATCCAATCTTTATAGAAAAATGCTGAAAACTTATTTAAAGAAAATCTATTAATTTCACACTAAGAAAGAAGATAACTTCATCCAAAAATACAAACTTAACTAATTTTAGCACAAACTAAATAATATAACAAATATTGGTAAAAGAAATTAAGAAAAAAAGGGAAGAACGTGTTTTCATGTTTTTATGCATAGTTTTGTATTACACGATAAAAATGATGAATTGAGTTAGTCATTTTGTATCGTCGATTTTTTGGCTTAACTTTTGTACTTGGGGCATTTTTTAATGTTAGTACCAATTGTAAACTACAAAAATGAAATAACAACTAACAAAAATAATTCAAATGGGATAATTAATCTATTATTAAAAGTATTCAACTTTTGGAATTGGAAACGAATTAGAGAGCAGGTTTCGTGATGATGTACAAAGTGTTAGTATTGAAGAGAAAAAAGAAGTAAATAGATGAAGTAAATAAATGAAATCACGTTCAGCCCATGGAACAAAAAAAAAAGCAAGAAAAGTAAACATTAAGCAGGAATAACAAAGAAGAAGAAAGCATAATTGTAAGATATAATTATATTTATATACATGTGTAGAGAAATAATGGAGGATGTGTGTGTGTGTGTGTGTGTGTGTGTGTGTGTGTGTGTGTGTGTGTGAAAATAAAGAGAAAAATAGATAAAAGGTTATAAAAAGATGAAAGGTTGTGAAGAGAAATAAAAAGAAGAAGTGTGTAATACCTCGAATTTTTTAAGGGTTAGTTTAAGGTTAATAAATCATAAATTGTGAAAATAGTTAATGATTATAACTTGAAATTGATGATTTTGCTAAAAATGTAAAATTCAAATATTTCCGTACTTATAATGATGTGGAATCATGTAAACACGTGAATTTGAATTTAATTATTAATAAGATAATTTTTTATTTAATGGGGTTATAAAATTATTTTGAGAATTTAATTCAATTATTTTCATAAAAATAAAATATTAAATTTATTAGATGAATATTCCTAAGTTATGATGACAATCTTCAGTTGTATATCATTTTATTTAGACTTTGAATTAGACTATGATAAGGATCTTAGTTTTTCAATGAGCTTTGAATCAAGTCATTTGAACTTCAGTGGAGGGAGTAATAGTCATTTCAGTAAAAAGGTGTTTAATCTATAAGAATATTAGATTTGTGCGAATTTATAATTTTTAAGAATTCTAGTGGGATAATGACTCTTATATTTTTAAATATTTAAAGGGAGCTCGTGGGAGGACTTTTCAAACTCATATTCCCAAGAGACTTCTCTCCAAAAATACCTCCCCTCTTTTATAAGAAATATAACCTCCATTAAAGAAGATTTTCAAGTTTATTTTTCAAGAAGAAGGACTTGTTTTCTCAAGATCATCCAAGAGACTTTCTTTGACAACTTTTCAAGAGGAACACAACCATATCAACGAATGTTCAATACGACAACTTTGATCGGGCATGAATCCTTGTATTGTTCTCCTTAGGTATTGTATGTTTTAAATATTGCATAAACCTTAATTAGTCATGTTTTCTTGAAATTAATTAGGAAGATTAATTAGGGAAAGTGAAAGTAAAAATTGGGGTTGTATTTATTAAATCCAAAAATATAATTTAAGACTTGAAACAATCGCTTGCTTAGATTAGAGGTTTGGATTCCGGTAGAATTGTGGTACGATTCGCATGCTAAAATTAAAAATATGAAATTGGAGGACGATATTGATGTGTAGGTTATAGAACGGAATTGTTGTTGTGTGACGTCGTTAATACACGTGTTAAAATAGAATTATGTGTTAATTGATAAAATATCACTTGTATTGAAATTATAAAATTTGACAACACATGTGACTATTTGATAGAACAGTAACAACCCGCTTAATTAAATACCAGGCGGCCAATCCTTTATCCAATTAATTCGAATTATTCAGCTGGCTTATTCTTAGCATCACTGTTGGAAAATAATTTTTTTCTTTCATTATTAACCACCAACTAATCAATTAAGCTAGTGTTAAAACTTTTAATTTTAAATAAAATTCCTTTTTAACAATAGCAATCATTTATCATATAACTCAATCCACAACAATGAATAATAAATAATAACCATCACAACCTATTTAATAAAACAGGAATAAACCTCCCAGTTTAAAACATCTCAATATAATAAACCAAATCAAATCAAATGTATCCAAAACTAACATAAGTAAAACTAATGACTGAGAGAGAATGAAAATAACAAGGATCCATTGGCAACATGCCAAGGAAGAAAATGACTACGGAGTACAGGAATCAATAAAATGACGCGTCTAATGCAAGGTCCACCCTCCAAAGCATCCATAGAGAATAAATACGCACAAAGCGTCATATAGGTATACACTCAACCTATAGGTCCACCCTCCAAAGCATCATATAGGTATACACTCAACCTATATATATATATATATACACTATAGGGCATACGCACATCCCATATCACAAGTCTCATATGTAGTCTACTTATATCTTGAATATCCTACGTATCATGGTATTTTAAACCACAATTATATTATAGGTATTCGCTCCACCTATGTATATTTATCAACAAGCGGGTATACTTTCATCCCATATACAAATCTCACACGTAGTATATTTCAAGTTTATCCCATAACGAATAATTCATATTTTATTCACATTTTCCATTACCCTTAACATCTCTTATTACCTAAGGAATTTAATTAATTATTCCAGTAGCTAACTTTAATTCATACTCATTGGTCCAAAATTCGGACTCATTATGAGAAGCCCGGATTATGTTTTAATTCCCAATAATCCTTTTTTTGGGGATAAAGTTACAATCTGCCCAGAAATAAAAATTATAATTTTGAGACTTTTCTGCTCCGATTTTGAAAAAACTTAAAACTACAAAGTTGTGCAGAACTTGATTTTATACAAAAATTTACGAGCACACTACCAAATTCCGCTTAAAACAATTCGAAAATTATCATACAAAGTTCATCCTTTTTCTACATATTTCTACCTACGGGTTGTAACGTACTTCGTCCTCAAAATCTCCACCAAATGATCCCAAACTCCTTATAATTCATCCCAAGTGATGTACCCAAGTATATACACGATCTATAACATCAAATCATATCAAAATCATCATGGAATTTCGATGAATCATACTAATCTTATTTTAAATTCAAGAAAATCTATATGATAGAATTTTTTCTCAAGAACACATATAAACCCCAAATTCCCCCAAAATTTCATGGTGTTAATTCTAATTTCATCAAAGGAATAATCCTAAATAATTTTCATTTCAAGAATTGCATTAAAATCATCAAATTTTCGTCTTTGATTTATAGTTTTCATGGATGTTTATCCCTTCTAATTTAACATGGATATTATACTCACTAATTGGAACAAGAATTACACTTGCCCTAAGGTGTAGGTATGATCCTTTGGTAAATATGTATGTAGGATGCTTCCTCCTCCTTTCCAATCACATTTTCGATGGTGGTGCAACCCTTGGTTTGCTCTCAAAACCCCTCCTCTTCCTAGAGTTATCTCCCTTCCTCTCCTTAGTCTTTTGGTAAATAATATCTTGATTTAACACACTCTAATCTCAAATAATAAAACTCATATCCCGCAGGTACTATTACCACTCACATAAAATGATCAAAATGCCCTCGGGTGTCCTTTTGGTTTCCAATTGATTCTAGACCCAAATCAAACCTCCGAGTAGATTTTTTTATCTATTTCGACCCTTCCGGACTCATTGGCGCAGTCGAAATGACCATATGGATGACTTAAAAATAATTCCCTTTTTGCCCTTTTAATTTAGTCCCGACACGACTCACATGCGCGTCTCGACTTAATTTCAATAATTCGTGTATTATTCACTCGCGACCATATAATCATATATTACTTTTAATCACTAAGTAATATTCCATATCAATCACATATTACTTTATTCTCTAGTAATATTCAATCTGAATTAATTCTAATTATTATTCATAATTAATTTCAAATAATCTCCATTTTACTTTTAATTAATCATATTTTAAAAGTCATTAAAATTACGGGGTATTACATACTTCCCCCCTAACAATGGAATTTCGTCCCGAAATTCGAAAAAAGTATAACAGATAAGAACAACTCTGGCTATATGTTGTGCACCGCATCCTCGCGCTTACAAGTAAACTACTGTGTACCACCCATACAGTATGCTATCAAATACCCTTAATAATGAACACCTCACATATATTCGTTTTATACTCCAGGTTACCCTGTCATGTAGGTTCTTACCCAAGCCGTATCATTTAAGTTTCACTACTTAAACTTTATTTTAGATATTCGTTATCTAGCCTTCTACTATATGCATCTTAGTAGATTAATCATTTTTAAGATACATACGATCTCGTCTCGCGATGATCGCACCCAAGTAGGTTATTAGTGCAGTATATATTTTACCCGCATTATGTACTAAGTACTAACTCATCTCTAATCTTCGCAATAGTACCTGGTACCCCATCTTTAACTAACAAGCAAGAGGACAACAAGGCTTACTGTGCCATACCTTAACTGGCGACAGACCCAAAAGTGAACTTATATGAGTTTATTGTACACAAAATCCACAAATGGAAAGGACTACGCTCGTCCCCCCCTAAGATCCAAGGGTACACATATAATATATTTACAAACATCTGATTAGTCCGCTTATTCTACCCATTCGTCTGCGGATGAAATGGTCGTACTCAATTACAACTCGTTACCTATGGCCACGTGAACACTTTCCTAAAATTGAATGACAAAGATCTTGTCCCAATCGGACACGCGATCAAGCGATACCCCATGTAACCTCACTATCTCAATTATAAAGATCGGCGCATACTGTCCTGTAGTATGATCGGTACTAATTGCCATAACGTGAGCTACTTCGGTCAAACGATCCACTATCACCCATATAGGATCATAACCCCGCTAAGAAGTAGTTACCGTCGCGATAAAAATCTTGGAATGCTTTCCCCTTCTACTGGTTGAGAAATCCCTACTTGTTTCGGATGGTCCACTATTTACCAATAGACAGGTGACCCGTTACAAATGAATAGAGCAATATTTCTCTTCATTGCAGCCTATCACCATTGTCATTTTTAACTAATACATCTTATATTCTCTCGAATGTACCTCTAACTGTGATCCATGTGACTTTGCCTCACTGCATGTTAGAAGTCCTCTTCCTGCTCTAAAAATAAGTTTCTTGTGAAACGTAAGCTTCTGATAAATCTTATGCAATAAGCTTCGACTTCCCTAGATAAAAGTTGTCGATTTCACACGACAATCATAATCCACTTCCTGATTTATTCACCTAGGGCTCCCATACACCCTATGTCCCGTGCTTTATTGTACCAATAATATATACCACTCGTAAATCGATTCTCATGCATTTGGCATGCTGATAGGGTAGGAGTACACTCACCCACCCCACTAGTCATAACTTAATCACTCTTTCAGTGGCATAATTGTTATATTCATAATGATACCAGGACTAGGTGTCTCTTCCGGCCTTAAGTCGTAATAGAATTATCATCTCTAAGTTATATTAGTGTATATGTATAATGACCAAAGTTCAAAACTTATGTACTATCGACCAAACTTCTCTCCAAATCCCGACGTTCGCTAGTTTCATGCGTGGTATGTCTCACAAAGTGAAATCCAAACAAAAAAAACAATACACTACTACCTAACATAGTCGGTTATCGAGATCCGTAAGGCCCTCAGTTCATAATATGTTCCTTCCCACAATCTTCATATGTTAAAAAGAATCTACTTATATTCCTTAGAAATAATGTTAAACATGGCGCTCTCACTATCTCAAGTTCCCGGTGCTATATATATATATATATATATATATATATATATATATATATATATATATATATATAACGAGCTATATCTAGCTGCTCGATAAAAGTCATAATGTATCCAAAGTCACATCTGTAAATAAATTCCTATACATCGGGTTTACATACAACTAGACAACATACTCACTAAAGTCGACGATACCATGAAATTTTCATGTATATTTATTGGCCCAACCCTATTTTATGGGGCGCCTCACGACAATAATATTACTCACCCAGAATATCAAGCACGATAGTCTTATCATTCAATCTACTATCGTTCAAACATTTGGTAATTAATCCCTACACATTACCATAATACGCTTTACTTTGCTAACTCAAAGTAATTGTAAATTATAACGATAAAATATGTTTTTAGTGCCCACCCGGATCACTCACGGACAGCATAAAAAAGTCCCATTATCAATTATAAATACGTTTGCACCCCGACTGTTAAAACCATCATACCCACTAAACTCCACTCGCACGCGAATTTTTGTTGTTAATAATTCATATATATTGTGACCCACCTATGCCACTTGAATTAGTCCTTTACTCACAAGGATGAAACAAAACTTCACCATTCTCTCCCAATGGTCGGGTCCCAGCACTTAGCTGCCAACACGACCCATGAGCATCTGCAATCATTATACATATAGGATTTCATCAAATAGTTTCCCCTCCCTCGTAGTGGGAAAATTATTATGTTCTACGTCTATACACCCATCATTGAAACTTTGTTCCCAAATCTCTAGGCCCTAATTATGGCCTCCCTTTTACTTCCTGGGTCACATCGACCTTGAAATACGGTATGCTACAGTTGTTGAGGACTCCATCGGTCCTGCCTAATCCCACTACTCCCGGGTTGTAAATTTCTCGTGCCCAATTCTCTTTACCCAATTCCTCCACTGGAAATTTCACTCCTCCAGTTATTATGCCTAACTGGCATAGTTTACCATTCCTAAACTTATAGGTCTCACTTCTCGACGAGGACACATTCAGCACTAGTAGTATCTCTTTCTACACATATGGCAATTTCCTTTGTCATTCCCCCTTCACTTGTCCTACTGACTATTTTGGAATGTCATTCTCTTGGACCGGGAAGTCTTAGTTCCCAATTTATATTTCCACTGTTCCTTTGGCTCTACTAGTCCCATGAAATACATGGTCAATCTCGTTGGTCTTGGCTAAATTCATCGCCGCTTAGTAAGAATTTCAATTGATTCCCTATTGGGTATACCTTCCGATAATGTTTCACTATCACCGTTGAATTCAATATTTGAATTGAGGCTAGGTTTTCCCCAACCCTCCTGGCTCCCTTTCTCCTTGGGGATTTAATAAATTTCTTGGCGAGATTAACCCAAGTCGTCTTCATCAGATTTTCCCATTTACACTTGAGTATTTAACTAACGAGTTCTTCCACACAATGAAATTTTTTTATCTGCGATGTACCCCATTCTTCATTGGGTAAGGAATTTGTTAAACAAGTTCACTACTCTTTCGCGTTGGGTTTTCTTTCTCGTCCATATGAAATAAGTTTTGAAATTTTATTCATATCTCGATTAAACATCAAATGGACAATTTCACAGTCGAACCATACTATAATGTCTCGTTTTAGCTTCCTACATACTTCTTTATAAGTGATGTCTAACTCTCATCACTTCCCATGAGCAAAAAATTCACCCAAAATGTTCAAGTCCTGGGTGTTTCTACACTTCACCCTACATAATTATATTTGGATTTCTTCCTTCACAAGAGTCCTTTCGACTCCTTCACCTTTCACTGACAGTAATGGGTAGGTTTTGAAATGGCACAAACGTCATCCATGACGGTTCCTGGAAACTACATCTCCCGAGCGACTTCTTTATCATCCTCAGTCTTAACAACAATTTTGGTGGGTTTTATCTAAATCACCATTTCCAAAATCTTCTAAGTCTACAGTTGAGTCCTCCTCCTATTGTTCTTCTAACAACCCTCGCTAGTCATTGATGCCCGACCGAGCTCGTCTAAGAATTACATCACTTATATTTCCTGGCAGGAGCACGTAAGTCGTAATACGCGGAGGAATACAACATCCTAATAATAGGGCTCTAAACTAAAGAACGCAACGATGAAACGTAGAAAATCGTACAGATCCTAAGGACACTAGAACCTGATGCTCTGATACTACCTGTAACAACCCGCTTAATTAAATATCGGGCGATCAATCCTTTATCGAATTAATTCGAATTATTCAGTTGGCTCATTCTTAGCATCACTGTCGAAAAATAATTTTTTTTCTTTCATTATTAACCACCTAGTAATCAATTAAGCTAGTGTTAAAACTTTTAATTTTAAATAAAATTCCTTTTTAACAAAAGCAATCATTTATCATATAACCCAATCCACATCAATGAATAATAAATAATAATTATCATAACTTATTTAATAAAACATGAATAAACCTCCCATTTTAAAACATCTCAATACAATAAACCAAGTCAAATTAAATGTATTCAAAACCAACATAAGTAAAACTAATGACTGAGATAGAATGAAAATGACAAGGATCCATTGGCAATATGCCATGGAAAAAAATGACTACGGAGTACACGAATCAATAAAATGATGCGTCTAATGCAAGGTCCACCCTCCAAAGCATTCATAGAGAATAAATACGCGATCCTCTAAGTTGGGCGTCCCTGTGGCTAGACACCTGATATACAATATACAAGAGGGAAGAGAATGTATAAGAGAAAACGAGTCAGAGCCCGATTGTAAAAGATTTTAAAAAACAACAAGTGAATAAATGCTACAATTTGCAATTATTATATACATGTTTGATCCTCGGACTCTCACTTGAGATTCTCACCTCTCAACTAATGTGCACACTTAACGTATTCTCAATTTATCACTGTTACTATTCCTACTTTCACTATATTATCTCATTGTATCAACTAACCATAGCCCTTATCTTTCCCCACGTATTTCATTCACAATACATGTAATAAATAAATATATTAATTCAAATCTCAATATAATTAAGTGTTCTCATACTTAATTAATTTCAGATTTCTTTATCTTTCGCGTCTATGTAAATCACACAGTAGATAATATCACAAGTATATATATATATATATATATATATATATATATATATATATATATAATACAGTACCCCAAGATACAACTGCGGTGCACACATTACTCTGCTATCTAGTCCCAGTACATCTCGTCACTATATAAAGGACTGTTGGTTCAGTATCTCACTCGAACCATCATAAAAAATCACACATATTGGAGGCGAATATAGTTCTAAGCCTATGGGTTACGAACATACCTACGCACCCATATGACCGTCATCACTATCATTATCAATGATAGCCCGTACCTAGGTTCTATATTCTGAGGCACAAGTCATAAATCCCCCCAAAGGTTCATTAAGATATGACTGTCCTCAACGCGCAAACCTCCCGTCGATAGCAAGTGGGCGAGGTATGCCATACACACAAATCATCATATAGGTATACACTCAACCTATATTACAATACATCAGCCGGTTCATCAGCCAACTAACCTCCATCTGTGAAATTATTTTTAAACTCCTCCGAAAGGATTCAACTAAGGTTTGGAATGAGGCCTGCCAAGAAGCCTTTGATCGAATCAAACAATATTTGACCCAACCTCCGGTACTCATGCCACCACAGCCCGGTCTCCCCTTACTCCTATACTAACCATAGTCGACACTGCAGCTGGGACTTTGGGAAGTCCAATACCTTAAAGAATCTCGCAAAGAAAGATCCATCTATTACGCCAGTCGCAAATTGATTGAATACGAAATCAACTACACTGCTTTGGAAAAGGCATGTGTCATGCTTATTTAGGTCACCCAAAAGTTGAAACACTACATGCTCGCCTTCCTCATCAAACTTGTATCCCAAATGGACCCTATCAAGTACCTGCTCTAAAAACCCGCCTTATCTAGCCGAATGAATCGATGGTTGATGCTCCTATCCGAGTTTGATATCGTGTAAGTCACACAGAAAGCCATAAAAGGAAGAACCATCTCTGACTACCTCGCTGACTACTCCATGGAAGAAGCTGATGTTTGGATCTCCGAATTCCCAGATGAAAACATCCTTTGTGCTGCTCAAGACGACCTTCGATGGCAAATGTTCTTTGATGGCGCTGCCAATAAAAAGGGATATGGCATTGGGATACTTTTGATCGCTCCAGATGACTCCCATACTCCCATCGCTATTAAATTAGATTTTCCCTGCACCAACAACATGAATGAGTACGAGGCGTGCACGATAGGCCTAAACAAGCGTGACACGTGCCTTTTTCAAAGCAGTGTAGTTGATTTCGTATTCGATCAATTTGCGACTGGCGTAATAGATGGATCTTTCTTTACGATATTCTTTAAGGTATTGGACTAGCAAAGTCCCAGCTGCAGTGTCGACTATGGTTAGTATAGGAGTAAGGGGAGACCAGGCTGTGGTGGCATGAGTACCGGAGGTTGGGTTAAATATTGTTTGATTCGATCAAAGGCTTCTTGGCAAGCCTCATTCCAAACCTTAGTTGAATCCTTTCGGAGGAGTTTAAAAATAATTTCACAGATGGAGGTTAGCTGGCTGATGAACCGGCTGACGGTCATATGGGATGTGTGTATGCCCCATAACTGATATATATATATATATATATATATATATATATATATATCAGTTATGGGGCATACACACATCCCATATCACAAGTCTCATATGTAGTATACTTATATCTCGAATATCCAACGTATCATGGTATTTTAAACCACAATTATACTATAGGTATTCGCTCCACCTATGTATATATATCAACAAATGGGTATACTTTCATCCCATATACAAATCCCTCACGTAGTATATTTCAAGTTTATCCCATAACTAATAATTCATATTTTATTAACATTTCCCATTGCTCCTAACATCTATTATTAACCTAAGGGATTTAATTAATTAGTCGAGTAGCTACCTTCAATTCTTACTTATTGGTCGAAAACCCAGACTCATTATAAGAAGCCCGGATTATATTTTAATTCCTAATAATCCTTTTTTTTGGATAAAGTTACAATCTGCCCAGAAATAAAAATTATAATTTTGAGACTTTTCTGCTCCGATTTTGAAAAAACTTAAAACTACAAAGTTGTGCAGAACGTGATTTTATACAAAAATTTGTGTGCACACTACCAAATTCTGCTTAAAACAGTCCTAAAATTATCATACAATGTTCGTCATTTTTCTACATATTTCTACCTATGGGTTGTAACATACTTCATCCTCAAAATCTCCACCAAATGATCCCAAACTCCTTATAATTCATCCCAAATGATGTACCCAACTATGTACATGATCTATAACATCAAATCATATCAATATCATCATGAAATTTTGATGAATCATACTAATCATATTTTAAATCCAAGAAAATCTACATGATAAAATTCTTTCTCAAGAACACATATAAACCCCAAATTCTCTCATCAATTAAACCTAAAATTTCATGGTGTTAATTCTAATTTCATCAAATGAATAATCCTATATAATTTTCATTTCAAGAATTGCATCAAAATCATCAAATTTTCATCTTTGATTTATAGTTTTCATGAATGTTTATCCCTTCTAATTTAACATGGATATTATACTCACTAATTGGAACAAGAATTACACTTGCCCCAAGGTGTAGGTCTGATCCTTTGGTAAAGATGTATGTAGGATGCTTACCTCCTTTCCAATTACTTTTTTGGTGGTGGTACAACCCTTGGTTTGCTCTCAAAACCCCTCCTCTTCCTAGAGTTATCTCCCTTCCTCTCCTTAGTCTTTTGGTAAATAATCTCTTGGATTAACACATTGTAATATTAAATAATAAAACTCCAATCCCACAGGTACAATTACCTCTCCCAGAAAATGATCAAAATACCCCCTCGGGTGTCATTTTGGTTCCCAATTGACCTAGACCCAAATCAAATCCCCGAGTAGACTTTTATATCTATTTCGACCCTTCCGGACTAATTGACGCAGTCAAAATGACCACATGGATGACTTAAAAATAATTTTCCTTTTTGCCCTTTTAATTTAGTCCCTACACGACTCACACGAGCGTCCCGACTTCATTTCAGTAATTCGTGTATTATTCACTCGCGACCATATAATCATATATTACTTTTAATCACTAAGTAATATTCAATATCAATTACATATTACTTTATTCTCTAGTAATACTCAATTTGAATTAATTCCAATTATTATTCATAATTAATTTCAAATAATCTCCATTTTACTTTTAATTAATCCTATTTTAAAAGTCATTAAAATTATGGGGTATTACATACTTCCCTCCTAACAACGGAATTTTGACCCGAAATTCGAAAACAGTATACTAGATAAGAATAACTCTGGCTATATGTTGCTCACCGTATCCTCACGCTTACGAGTAAACTACTATGTACCGCCCATATAATATGCTATCAAATTCCCTTAATAATGAACACCTCACTTATATTTGTTTTATACCCTGTCACGTTGGTTCTTGCCCAAGACATATCATTTAAGTTTCACTACTTAAACTTTATTTTAGATATTCGCTATCTAGGCTTCTACTATTTTCACCTTAGTAGATTAATAGTTTTTAAGATACATACGATCTCGTCTCGCGACGATCGCACCCAAGTAGGTAATTTGTGCAATATATATTTAACCCGCATTATGTACTAAGTACCAACTCATCTCTAATCTTCACAATAGCACCTAGTCCCCCATCTTTAACTAACAAGCAAGAGGACAACAAGGCTTACTGTGCCATACCTTAACTGGCGACATACCCCAAAGTGAACTTATATGAGTTTATTGTGCACAAAATCCACAAATGGAAAGGACTACGCTCGTCCTCCCCTAAGATCCAAGGGTACACATATAATTTATTTACAAATATCTGATTAGTCCGCTTATTCTACCCATTCTTCCGTGGATGAAATGGTCGTACTCAATCACAACTCGGTACCTATGGCCTCGTGAACACTCTCCTAAAATCGAATGACAAAGATCTTATCCCAATCGGACAGGAGGTCAAGCGAAACCCCATGTAACTTCATTATCTCGATTATAAAGATCGGCGCATACTGTCCCGTAGTATGATCGGTACTAATTGCCATAACGTGAGCTACTTCGGCCAACCGATCCACTATCACCTATATAGGATCAGAACCTCTCTAGGAAGTAGTTACTGTCGGAATAAAAATCTTGGAATGCTTTCCCCTTCTACTGGTTGAGAAATCCCCACTGGTTTCGGATGGTCCACTCTTTACCAATAGACAGGTGACCCATTGCAAATGAATTGAGAAACATTTCTCTTCATTGCAGCCCATCACCATTGTCATTTGTGACTAATACATCTTATATTATCTCAAATGAACCTCTAACCATGATCCATGTGACTTTGCCTCACTCCATGTTAGAAGTCCCTTTCCTGCTAAAAAAATCAGTTTTTGTGAAACGTAAGCTTCTCATAAATCTTACGGAATAAGCTTCGACTTCCTTGGCTAAAAGTTGTCGATTTCACACGACAATCATAATCCACTTCCTGATTTATTCACATTGGTATCCTATAGACCCTATGTCTCGCGCCTTATTATACCAATAATATGTACCACTCGTAAATAGATTCTTGTGCACTTGGCATGCTAATAGGGTAGGAGTACACTCACCCACCCCACTAGTCATAACTTAATCACTCTTTTAGTGGCATAATTGTTCTATTCATAATGATATCAGGACTAGGCATCTCTTTCGGCCTTAAGTCATAATAGAATTATCAGCTCTCAGTTATATTCTTGTATATGTATAACGACATAGTACGAAACTTATGTATTATCGACCAAACTTCTCTCCAACTCCCGACGTTCGCTAGTTTTATGCATGGGATGTCTCACAAAGTGAAATCCAAACAAGAAACCCCCCGATACACTACTACCTAACATAGTCGGTTGTCGAGATCCGTAAGGCCCTCAGTCCATAATATGTTCCTTCCAACAATCACCATATGTTAAAACAATCTACTTATGTTCCTTAGAAATAATGTGAAGCATGACGCTCTCACTATCTCAAGTTCCCGGTGATATATATATATATATATATATATATATATATATATATATATATATATATATATATATATATATATAGTTTCTCGATAAAAGGTTACAATGTATCCTGAGTCACATCTGTAAATAAATTCCTATACATCGGGTTTACATACAACTAGACAACATACTCACTGAAGTCAACGATACCATGAAATTTTCATCTATATTTATTGGCCCAACCCTATTTCATGGGGTGCCTCACGATAATAATATTACTCACTCAGAATATCCAGCACGATAGTCTTATCATTCGATCTACTATCATTCAAACATTTGGTAATTAATGCCTACACATTACCATAATAAGCTCTACTTTGCTAACTTAAAGTAGTAGTAAATTATAACGATAAAATATGTTCTTAGTGCCCACCCTGCTCACTCACGGACGACATCAAAAAGTCCCATTATTAATTATAAATACGTTTGCACCCCGACTGTTAAAACCATGATACCCACTAAACTCCACTCGCACGCGAATTTTTGTTGTTAATAATTCATATATATTGTGACACACCCGTGCCACTTGAATTAATCGTTTACTCATAAGGATGAAATAAAACTTCACCACTCTTGCCCAATCGTAGGGTCCGAACACTTAGCTGCCACCACAACCTATGAGTATCTGCAATCATTATACATATAGGATTTCATCCAATAGTTTCCCCTCCTCGTAGTGGGCAAATTATTATGTTCTACGTCTACATTCCCGTCATTGAAACGTTGGTCCCAAATCTCTAGGCCTCAATTATGGCCTTCCTGGCCTCCCTTTAACTTCCTGGGCACCATCGACCCTGAAATACGGTATGCTACAATTGTTGAGGACTCCAGTGGTCCTGCCTAATCCCACTACTCTCGGGTTGTAAATATCTTGGGCCCAATTATCTTGACCCAATTCCTGAACTGGAAATTTCATCCTTCAGTTGTTATGACTAACTGGCATGGTTTACCATTCCTAAACGTATCGGTCTCACTTCTCAACGTGAACACATTCAACACTAGTAGTCTCTCTTACTACACATAGGGCAATTTCCTTTGTCATTCTCCCGTCACTGGTCTTATTGACTATTTTGGAATGTCCTTCTCTTGGACAAGGCAGTCTTAGCTCGCAATTTTTATTTCCCCTTTTCCTTGGCTCTACTAGTCCCATGAAACACATGGTCGACCTTGCTGGTCTTGGCTGAATTCATCGCCGGTTAGTAAGAATTTAAATAGATTCCCTATTAGGTATACCTTCCGGTAATGCTTCACTATCACCATTAAATTCAATCTTTGACTTGAGGCTAGGTTTTCCCCAACCCTCCTGGCTCCCTTTCTCCTTGGGGCATTAATAAATATCTTGGCGAGATTAACGCTAGTCGTCTTCATCATATTTTCCCATTTACACTTGAGTATTTAACTAATGAGTTCTTCCACACAATTAACTCTTCTTATCTGCGATGTTCCCCATTCTTTGTTGGGTAAGGAATTTATTAAACAAGTTCACTTCTCTTTCGCGTTGGGTTTTCTTTCTCGCCCATTTGAAATACGTTTCAAAATTCCATTCATATATCGTTTAAACATCAAATGGACAATTTCACAGTCGAACCATACTATAATGTCTCATTTTAGCTCCCCACGTACTTCTTTATATGTGATGTCTAACTTTCATCACTTCCCATGAGCAAAAAATTCACCCGAAATGTTCAAGTCCTGGGTGTTTCTACACTTCACCCTACATAATTATATTTGGATTTCTTCCTTCATAAGAGTCCTTCCTACTCCTTCACCTTTCACTGAGAGTGATGGGTAGGTTTTGAAATGGCACAAACGTCATTTATGACAATTCCTGGAAATTACCGCTCCCGAGCGACTTCTTTATCGTCCTCGGTCTTAACAACGATTTTGGTGGGTTCTATCTAAATCACCATTTCCTAAATCTTTTAAGTCTACGATTGAATCCTCCTCCTGCTGTTCTTCTAACGATCCTCGCTAGTCATCGATGCTCGATCGAGCTCGTCTAAGAATTACATCACTTATATTTCCTGGCAGGAGCACGTAAGTTGTAATACGCGGAGGAACACAACATCCTAATAATAGGGCTCTAAATCAAATAACGCAACGCTGAAACGTAGAAAACCATAAAGATCCTAAGGACACTAGAACCTGATGCTCTGATACCACCTGTAACAACCCGCTTAATTAAATACTGGGCGACTAATCCTTTAACCAATTAATTCAAATTATTTAGTTGGTTCATTCTTAGCATCACTGTCAGAAAATAATTTTTTTTCTTTCATTATTAACCACCCAGTAATCAATTAAGCTATTGTTAAAACTTTTAATTTTAAATTAAATTCCTTTTTAACAATAACAATCATTTATCATATAACCCAATCCACAACAATGAATAATAAATAATAACGATCATAACTTATTTAATAAAACATGAATAAACCTCCCAGTTTAAGACATCTCAATACAATAAACTAAGTCAAATCAAATGTATCCAAAACCAACATAAGTAAAACTAATGACTGAGATAGAATGAAAATGACATGGATCCATTGGCAACATGCCATGGAAGAAAATGACTACGGAGTACATGAATCAATAAAATGATGCATCTAATGCAAGGTCCACCTTCCAAAACATCCATAGAGAATAAATACACGATCCTCTAAGTTGGGCGTCCCTGTAGTTGGACACCTGATATATAATATACAAGAGGGAAGAGAATATACAAGAGAAAACGGGCCAGAGCCCGATTGTAAAAGATTTTAAAAAACAACAAGTGAATAAATGCTACATTTAGAAATTATTATATACATGTTAGATCCTCGGACTCTCACTTGAGATTCTCACCTCTCAACTAATGTGCACGCCCAACGTATCAACTAACCATAACCCTTATCTTTCCCCACGTATTTCCTTCACAATACATGTAATAAATAAATATATTAATTCAAATCTCAATATAATTAAGTGTTCTCGTACTTCATTAATGTCAGATTTCTTTATCTTTCACGTCTAGGTAAATCACACAGTAGATAATATCGTAAGTATATATATACATTCATTCTATTACATATATACAATACTGCATCCCGAGACACAGCTGCGGTGCACGCACTTCTCTTCTATCTAGTCCGAGTACATCTTGTCACTATATAAAGGACTGTTGGTTCAGTATCTCACTCGAACCATCATCACAAATCATACATATTGGTGGCGAATATAGTTCCAAACTTATAGGTTACGCACATACCTATGCACCCATATGACCGTCATCACTATCATTATCATAGATAGCTCGCACCTAGGTTCTATATTCTGAGGCACAAGTCATAAATCCCCCCAAAGGCTCATCAGGAAATAACTGTTGATAACTTGACTTTTGCGTATTGTCGTTGTTGAAAGCCAAGTTAGTCAAAATCCTCAATTACCTACAAAATATAACAACTCAAGTGTAGAGGTAAGTAAGGGTATCAATCCACTTTCAAGGTTGTAAAGCAGAGACAAATTCAATTGTAATTCACTTTTTATTTTCTTTTTGTGCTTTTTCACTTTTCTACTTTTTTTTAGCTTTTTCAAATATTAAAACAACAGGGTGAGGTGATGATTTAAACTAATAACTAACCTAAATGTGAGATGATAATAACTAACTAGAAAATGACTAAAATGAAAAATAAAGTCTAACACTAAAATAAGAGATAAAGCGAGGTAAATAATTCTGAGAACAATCAAGGAGTGGCTTTACACCACAAATTTTAGTTATTCTAATTAATTAATTTAATTATTTGAATTCTCCTAAATTAATATCAAAATTACAAACCAACTCTCATTGCAAGTGTAATTTTAATAGTAATATTTTAGAAAATTAAGTTTAACACTCCACAACTCTAGAAAAATAGATATACACTCCTTTTAATTAATCACCCGCTAGGATCGATCGATTAAAATTCATGTAAATCTTAGAAAATAAATTTAGAGTTGAAATTCAAGTTATAATACCCCACTTAAGAAACCCCTATCTCTAGTTCGAATCTAAAATGGGTATTATAATTAGAATTTCGATTTTCTCTCGAAAATCATTTACCCTCTCTCGAGGCGTAAATTTAAGGGTGAGGGATCAAAATTAATATTCAAAGGGACTTTTCAAGTAATTAAACTAATTAAAATAAAATAACATCAAATAAGGGTTTCACCCCACCCCTTGAAAGGGGATTTAGCCTAACATGATATGAAATTTGACAAATTAATAATCAAAGCTACTAAAATAAAATAGAAGGGAATAGAACAAGCAAACCAAATCTCTTTGAGAAAGTTGAACTCTACTATTTCAAATTGAAGCATACAATCCCTCCAATTGAGCATCCAAATGATTTGAAATTAAATATTCACTCAATTAACTCTCTTACAATATTTAATCTCACAAATATCTAACAAAAATAAAAAGAATAAAATAAAACTATTTACAAATGGTGTTTTTCTCTACAATTCTCTCTCTAGAATTTCCTCTCTTAAAATCTCTCCCTCAAATGGGGTCTTCATCTTCATTTATAGTCGGCACATGGAGCATGGGGGTATAGTTGGAATAATTAAGATGCAGGAGCATGGGAAGTGTGCACATAGGGGTAAATTGGGTAATGAAAGTACACATGTGCATGGCAAATGTGTGAGGTAAGGAAGGTATATGGGTGAGGGAATTTGGGGGATAAAAATCTGATATGATTTATGGGTATTTTGGGAAGTTGGGTTTAGTAGGTAGTTGGGGGTAAAATGGGTATTGAGGTTAAGGGGGAATAAGTGAGGTTTTAAGACATGTGGGTATTTTGTTGGCATTTGGTTTTTTTGGCAGGTAATGAAATAAATCGTGGATGGCTTGAGAAATGGGAAGTGGTTTTTTGTGTTTTACAAAATGGGTTTTGAGGTTCTTGGGTTGAATAGGATGGGTAAAGGCTATGGCATGAATGGGTTAAGGTCGCCGGGGTCATAGCAGGTAGCAGGCCGGGGTGAATTGTCTTCGGCCGGAGATGGAGGTCGGGTAGCTACCGGCGGCTGGGGGCGACGGCGAGAGGAGAGAGAGAGGGTGTTGGGATTGATTCCGACGGACGAAAATGGGGATCGTAGGTAGAGGTCCGGGTTCAGAGGTAGGCTAGACAGGGGATCGAATTGGTTCTCACGCCGTCGGACAAGGGGCGATGCGCGGAGGTGATAGCAGCGCCGAAAAGGGCGCCGGATTGTGGCTGGTGGCTGGAGGTGGCTGTCCGCCGGCGAGGGGCTTGCGACCAGAGGGAGAGGGTCGGGACGCCGCCGGTTTGGGTTCAGGGGTAGCCGCGATTTTCAAGGTCGCCGGCGGGATTCAGAGGTATGGTGGTTGGTGGTTGGTTGGATGAGAGATGGTGGTTGTGGGTATATGGAGTAGAGAGAAAGGTGGGAGTTGGTTATGGTGGAAGTGGAGAGAGGAGAGAGAAGGTGAGAAGTTGAAGAAGATGATGGGTTAGATAGGGTGTATGTGAGTGTAGGGTAATTGGTGCGGATGAGGGTTTGTGTTGTGACTTAAGGTGTGTTTGGTAGTGTGTAGGTTTTCGGGTGTTGTTGGGGTTGTATGTGTGTGTTTAATTTGAACCCCTAAAAAAAATTAATAAAGACTCAATTAAAATTAAACTAAAAAATAAAAAAAAAATCTAACTAAAAATAACACAAACTAAAAAAAATATTAAAACTAAAAAAATAAAATCCTAAGCTATAAAAAACTAAAATAATAAAACAAAAGAAATAAAAAATGAAAAATTGTAATAAAATATGAAAACAAAAATCCTAAAATATAAAATCTAATAAACTAAAAATAAAATCCTAGAACTAATCCTAATAAAATAAGACTAAACTAAAAGCTAATAAAAATCAAAATAAAATAAAATTATGAAAATAAAATTGAAAAAATGGAAAATAAAACCTAGAAAATACTAAATAAATCTAAAATAAAATCTAAAAATAAAATGACTCAAACTAAAAATATAAAAAATAATAAAAAGACACAAACAAAATACACACAGGATTGGGGTAAGTTTGGGTTAGGTTTAGGCTCGGGTTAGGGTTACGGGATAAGGTATTTAGCTCAATTTTAACTGCAAATTGCTCTGAAATATAACTTTTGACACTGCAACTGCAATTAAACCTGCATATTGAACAATTAAGCACATAAGACCCATATTGTCGAGAATTAGCAACTAAAATACATCTATTCGAGGTATAAATTGTATAATTTTGGGTGCTTATCACACCACCCCCAAACAGAGCATTGCTAGTCCTCGAGCAGAAAGAGAAAGATAAGTAAACAAAAGTGTACCACTTTTGCGGGCACTTGCGATTGTACTTAGCATGTGCAACAAGCCTTTAAACCTATAGTTGTGTCTCGTGAGGGTTTGCAGGGAATATACCCACAAAATTCTTTATTTGCAAAAAGGCAGTCAATCTCTTTTTAGATGTAGAATAATCACAAAATCCATCATGAGAAATTTTTTGAGAAATACAAGCTAGAATGTGTAAAAAGTTTATCTTAGTAAATACTCAAGGCACATCCTTCCCAGAACTCAACGTGTGTAGTGTGAATCAGTCGAAACGGGTCGAGTATCACAAGAGTAATCCTAGATTGCCTTTTCGGAATCAACACTTCAACTTCAAAATCTCACGGATATATCTCTCTCAAATGAACTCACGAGATTTGGGATAGTGTATCGCTCTTGTGTGTGAGGAGGTGAGTAAATGTAAGTAAGTTCAAACGCCTCATACACACATAAGAAAGAACGAACAATTTGAAAGAAAAATTATCTCATGAAAGAATGCTAATCATTATAGTGAGAACGTCGAGTTATTCACCATGTCGACTTTCATTTGCCCGAACACCTAAGGGAACATGTATGTATATGGGTGAGGGGGAAATAAAATGAGGATGAATATGATATGAGGTCGGATGGTGATGGATGGAATGAGGTAGGTAGGATAGTGATATGATGGATAATGAATGAGTGATGAGTGATGGATGCGATAAGATTGAGAAGAGTATATACACTTTAGGTAAAAATGTCTTTATTACTAACTAAAAACTCTCTTTATTTTCTTTTCTCTATTTTTTTTTTCTTTTTTTTCGAATTTTCTTTTCTTTTTCTCTATTTTTTTTCTATATTTTCTATTTTTGCTATTTTTTTTCTTTTTTCTATTTTCTCTATTTTTTTTTTTGTTTTTCTCTCACTTTTCAAACTAACAATGAAGACATTTACATTTGAAATAAACATTCTTTTATTTGAAATGATGGAAGATGATATGGAGATGATAGGTGATGGTGTGGGGAAATATGTGGGAATATGAAAGAGCATGGGAATGTAATGGATGAAGATGTGATATGGGGGAAAAGTGGTAGGTGTATGGATGAAAATCTAGTATTCGGGACAAATTTCAAGACACGCGTTTCTTACAACTCGAAAATGATGTCGTTCTCAGTGATCAAGCCAAAATTTTATGAAAGATAATGAGATCATGCAACAATTTAAGTGCGGACTCAAAAGAAGTTAAATCAACTTGTGACTCGGAGATTGCGTAAAACACTCTAAAAGGGTGAAAGGCACAAATCTCACAAGCTAAAGTCTCCACTAGTGATCCTTAAGGTTCTCTTTAGAATTATAGTACTCCTCAACTCTAAACATAATGACGTGATAAGTGCACAAATTTTTTTGAGTCTAGAAATTCATGGTGCAACATGCCTTGTTACGTATTACATATGCTATTTAGAAAAAAATATTCTCTAGCTTGATTCTTAAATTTAGAAAGATGGATGATTGAAAATTCACATCAACGAGTGAGATGAAAGAAACTGCACAAAAGTTTAAAAATCAGGTTTAAAAATCAAAATTTTTCAAAAGAGGCACGATTTTGATAAAATTCCCCACCCGCAAACAAAAAGGAACATCGTCCACGATGTTAAGTGAAATTATTTTTAAAAATTGAGAGCATAAGGTAGGAAAGAGATTACCAGAATGAACCGCTAATGAAGTGGACATATATCGCCAATAATAAACCTGAATAAGAAGTGAGAAAAAATGTGTACAATTCTATAAGCATGTGAAGCGTTGGGTGATGTGAAACACCACCCCCAAACAGGATCAGACTAGTACAAGAAATGCGGGCTGCCTCCCGGTAGCGCTAAGTTTAATGTCTTCAGCCATACCAAGCCATTCTCACCCTAAAGATAAGAACTATGAAAGCGCAGGGCGGCAGAAAAATTGGGTGATGAGAATCACCCCCAAACAAGACTGAAGCGTCAGTCTTGTTGGATCAGGACTAAAGCGGGTCAGTGCACTTGTATGGCGAAGTGCATCACACGATGCAAAGCATCGGTGGACCAAGGGCGGGTGGGTATTAGGGTAATGGTGAAAAAGGCATGGGTGATTAAGCATCGATCACGGGACTTGTTGAGCCGAAAGGTGAGGGCAACAAGGGCCCTATAAGCATGGTGCTCTAATTGGTGAGGGAGTCAGAATGGTGTAGAAAGTGGAATGGGGTGAGGCTCATAGAAATCATACGACCATTCTATGAATGGGTGATGATATTGGTCGCTTCGTGACACGCCAGGGAGCTGTCGAGAAGAAAAATAAACACCGTAAAAAGGTGATGTGCATAAAGTAATAAGCTCGGTGTCACGGAAGTGGAGAGTATCATCACAACTCTCGTGAAAGGTGGAGGATGGGTTCAGGTGAGGATCTAAAAAGGTAGATGGAAAATTTAAATGTGTACAAGCAAGATCCAAACCAGGTGATGGGATGGATGGAATAATGGGTGGGTCGGGTGGGATAAATGGTGTATCGGGTGGGATAAACGGTGGAGGAAGATGATCCAACTCAAGCGTGGGAGACACACACTCATTGGGAGGAGTAAATGAATACTCACAAGGGAGTGTGGTTTCTAAAGATGGAGTTGTTAACTTCTCCATAAAAGTAGCATCGGGGAATATCGTGGGTGGGTGAGACAAGGAACCAAGATCGGAGATAGAGGAATCAACATTAATATTCGGCTCAAGGGGAGCCATGCATGGTGGGAGATGATCCATATCCGGATAGTTAGGAACTATCACGAATTCTATCTCGGGAAAATGGTGAGCACTCGTAGCCGGAGCTAACCTAGGATAAATGGGTTCCTAGGGAACACAAGAGGTAGGGGCGATAGGTGTAGACTCGGGCATAGTTTTGGATATGACGGGAAAGTGAGTGGGAACCACAAGTGTGGGATCCAATGGACATGGTGGAATTTGATCAGCCTCACTAATGAAAGGTACGTTAACACAATTGTCGACTTGGGACCCGGACCTTAGAATGGTCTAAACTTCGAGATTCTCAGGAGGATAGGATTGGTCACACTCAAAATTCGTGTCACAAGAGGACACATCATCTTCACACTCGGTGGCAACGATGGGTGGGTCCATGGAAATATCCTACTCTCTCACACACTCCAATTCATTTAACCTTTGTTCAATCCTTTGGAGAGTTTGAATTTGAGTGGCTTGCTCTTGCTCAAGTATGAACTTTTGCAAGAGGGTTTCGAGAGCGAATATGGATGAAAGTGTTGGTGGAATGATGGGTGGTGGTGGTGGTGGAGGTGGACGCAACTCGCTACTATCAGGACTGTACGGAGAATACTCAAATGAAGTGGGTGGAGTGGGGCCAAGTTCATCATACACGAAAGGATCGCTTTCCTGATGGACAATTGGTTGATACTCATAGGGTGCGTAGTGAGGGAACTGATCGTGAACGGGTGCACAAGGTTGCCATGATGACTGTTGGAACGTGTGAGGATCCACAACATCGAGTTGGGATTCGTATTGCGTGGAAGGGTGATAAGGCCTCCACGAATAGCTCGGGTACTCATACAACTCGGGATTGGGTATATTATTATAGTGGGCCGAGGTGGGTTCCGGGACAATGTCATATGGATACACATGGTCCGTGGTGGGTTTGTATGGATATGACAAGTATGGACACTCATGGGACATGTGATAGGCATAATATCAGTGGGTGCACAACAAAGGAGGAGGCACGTCGACACTTGACACCGAGGGTGATGGAATAGGTGACGCATGCATAGATGTGTCAAGAGTACCAACAGTACTCGTGAGAGAGGTGAGACCACTAAGTATCTCATAAAGAGACAACTTAGGGGCACTCTCACACGTGTCCCGTGACAATGGAAAATGACCAAAGTAATCCCGTAAAGGACGTTCTTCGGCCATGAGGGGAGAAATATTTTTTTTAGTTTTTGAAATTTTTTCAAAAGGAAAGAAAATATTTTTGGGATTTTCTAAAAATAATGGAAGAACATATTTTTGGATTTTTGAATAAAAATAAATAAAGAAAATATTTTTGGATTTTTGTAAAAAAATAAAGGAAGAAAATATTTTTGGATTTTTTTGGAAGAAAAGGTGGGGAAAAATATGTGGACTCTTTGAATTTGCACGAATTAACTAAAATCGACCACCGAAAAATGGAATTGGACACACACACAAGTCAAGAAAATTCCTAACTAGCACATAGCCAATTCTTATCTTTAAATTTAGTGAAAGGGTAGTCAATAATTAAGTTCGCGGGCGATAAAAATCATGGAGATCTCTTTGTGATCGCCTTTACAAAATTTTCTCCTAATGGGCTACCTAATTGATTGATTTTAAATTTAATGATGGCTAGGGTATCACACAATGGCGAGCGAGTGAGTCGGGTGATGAAATCCCTTCTCGTGAGTGACCGGGTGTAGGTCTTAGTAATTTAATTCATCACACCATTCAAAAAATAAATGCGAGAATAAAATCACACAAGAGCACACAAAAGAATTGACTCGCAAACAGGAGAGGCGCGAGTGTTTAGAAATGTAACTCCCACGGTTTTTAGGCCGTGGGGTGCCGAAAAATTTGAGTCGACCGGAGGGAGATCACGCCTATCTCAGTCGTCCCTGGGAGTCCTACCGACCCAAGGTAGAGAGGCTTCTAAATCCTCGCCTTTGGACGCCCTCTCTCTACCTTGTCCAATTTCCCAATCACGCTTGTCTTCAATTATTACAAATTTAAAATGAAAATAAATGGTGTCTCTATGCATCGCAATACAAGAAAAATAATAAAATCCTAATACAAGCCTTCTAAAGATATAAAAACGTCACTAAAAAAATGATAAAGTGCAAAAAATAAATGAACTACAAAATGGAATTCCCCTCTGAGCTTCACGATCCCAAGAACGGCAACGGAGCCATTTGATAACTTGACTTTTGCGTATTGTCGTTGTTGAAAGGCAAGTTAGTCAAAATCCTTACCTACAAAATATAACAACTCAAGTGTAGATGTAAGTAAGGGTATCAATCCACTTTCAAGGTTGTAAAGCAGAGACAAATTCAATTGTAATTCACTTTTTATTTTCTTTTTGTGCTTTTTCACTTTTCTACTTTTTTTAGCTTTTTCAAATATTAAAACAATAGGGTGAGGTGATGATTTAAACTAATAACTAAACTAAATGTGAGATGATAATAACTAACTAGAAAATGACTAAAATGAAAAATAAAGTCTAACACTAAAATAAGAGATAAAGTGAGGTAAATAATTCTGAGAACAATCAAGGAGTGGGATTACACCACAAATTTTAGCTATTCTAATTAATTAATTTAATTATTTGAATTCTCCCAAATTAATATCAAAATTACAAATCAACTCTTGTTGCAAGTGTAATTTTAATAGTAATATTTTAGAAAATTAAGTTTAACACCCCACAACTCTAGAAAAATAGATCTACACTCCTTTTAATTAATCACCCGCTAAGATCGATCGATTAAAATTCATGTAAATCTTAGAAAATAAATTTAGAGTTGAAATTCAAGTTATAATACCCCACTTAAGAAACCCATATCTCTAGTTTGAATCTAAAATGGGTATTATAATTAGAATTTTGATTTTCTCTCGAAAATCATTTACCCTCTCTCGAGGCGTAAATTTAAGGGTGAGGGATCAAAATTAATATTCAAAGGGACTTTTCAAGTAATTAAACTAATTAAAATAAAATAACATCAAATAAGGGTTTTACCCCACCCCTTGAAAGGGGTTTTAGCCTAACATGATATGAAATTTGACAAAGTAATAATCAAGGCCACAAAAATAAAATAGAAGGGAATAGAACAAGCAAACCAAATTTCTTTGAGAAAGTTGAACTCTACTATTCCAAATTAAAGCATACAATCCCTCCAATTGAGCATCCAAATTATTTGAAATTAAATATTCATTCAATTAACTCTCTTACAATATTTAATCTCACAAATATCTAACAAAAATAAAAAGAATAAAATAAAACTATTTACAAATGGTGTTTTTCTCTACAATTCTCTCTCTAGATTTCCTCTCTTAAAAGCTCTCCCTCAAATGGGGTCGTCATCTTCATTTATAGTAGGCACATGGAGCATGGGGGTATAGTTGGAATAGTTAAGATGCAGGAGCATGGGGAGTGTGCACATGGGGGTAAATTGGGTAATGAAAGTGCACATGTGCATGGCAAATGTGTGAGGTAAAGAAGGTATATGGGTGAGGGAATTGGGGGATAAAAAATCTGATATGATTTAATGGTATTTTGGGAAGTTGGGTTTAGTAGGTAGTTGGGGGTAAAATGGGTATTGAGGTTAAGGGGGAATAAGTGAGGTTTTAAGACATGTGGGTATTTTGTTGGCATTTGGTTTTTTTGGGAGGTAATGAAATAAATCGTGGATGGCTTGAGAAATGGGAAATAGGTTTTTGTGTTTTACAAAATGGGTTTTGAGGTTCTTGGGTTGAATTGGATGGGTAAAGGGTATGGCATGAATGGGTTCAGGTCGTCGGGGTCGTGGCAGGTAGCAGGTCGGGGTGAATTGTCTTCGGCCGGAGATGGAGGTCGGGTAGCTACCGGCGGCTGGGGGCGACGGCGAGAGGAGAGAGAGAGGGTGTTGGGCTTGATTCCGACGGACGAAAATGGGGATAGGAGGTAGGGGTCTAGGTTCAGAGGTAGGTTGGACAAGGGATCGAATTGGTTCTCGCGCCGCCGGACAATAGGCGACGCGCGGGGGCGATAGCAGCGCCGAAAGGGGCGCCGAATTTGTGACACCCCGCCTAATAAAATACCGGGCGATCACTCCTATATCAAATTAAAACAGGAGTCTCATGTGGTTCATTCTTAACATCACTGTCGAAAACCAATTAATTACTAATATCCTATTAGGCCGACGTCAAAATTTTAAATTAACTAATCTTTTTAACCAAACCATCCAAATAAAATAAGGACAACAATTTATATGCAACAACTGAAATAAAATAAAGTAAAATAACCGAACACTCGGTCCAAATAATACAACCAAATCGAATTCCACACAAAAGGCGGTAAATGAATAAATGAGTACAGTTGGGCCATTAGCCCGAATATGACTACAATACCTCCTATCTAGATCTCAATGATGGAAGCGTCTACAATAAACCTGCTTGCATCCACAGCTGCTGCAGAAAACGTCTGACTCGAATGAATTATTATCCAGGCGTCCCTGTGTCTGGACACCTATATATATATATATAGCAAGAGAGGGGAGAAGTAGAGAAAATGGGTCAGAGCCCGATTGTTGAAAATATTTTAGCAAGTGCATAAAATCCATATTTTAAAATATGTTATTTCTCATATTTTAAACTGGTATCGCTCTCACATGAAATACACCTCACCCCTCTTCTAACAGTGCACAACTAGCGCATACCATTTTAGACAACCTAGTTAAGCTACCCTACCTAACTAATGTAATTACCCATCTTCTAATAAACCTCATCGATTCGGGTACTAAGGACTAAACTTCTCCCCATTCCCAATATTACGTTACGTTCGTGCGTGGGGTGTCTCGCGAAGCGAAATCCAAACAAGGAACCCCCCCGATACACTACTACGTGACAATGTTGATCACCGGGATCCATTAGGCCTTCAGTACATAACATATTTATACCATCTCGTATTTATTAATAGTTCTCATTAGAACCTATTATTCGCATTCATATAAATGCGGATATAAATCTACCGGAAGTAATATCACACTTTATTCATTCTTTTCACTTTATACAAGGTTAGGTTATATGATATCTCATCTCATATATATCAACAGTATACTATACGCAACAAGTATATTAATCATCCACCGAACTATAATATAAGTGGCTTAGTCATTCTCATTTACTAAGCATCCGTGAATTATCTCAAGTACACATATATGTTAATCGCAATACATATATAGATATATAGCACCCCTAGCCTCAGCTGCGGTGCACTCATACTCTGCTATCCAATCCAAGTACATCTCGTACAAAAAGGATTACCCGTTCCACATCACTCAGGAACTGTAATAATACAAATCACACGTATTGGAGGCGAACATAGTTCACGTACCTACGGGTCACGCACATACCTACGCTCCCATAAGCAGCGGACTTATCAACTCACAAATAAGCCTTTCACAGCACTATGTTCTTGAGGTACCAAATCTAAAATCCCCCCGAAGGCAACACAGGATAAGATTGTCCTCTTTCGAACGTCAACCTCCCGTGATAGCAAGTATGGTAGGTATGTCATACACATAATAAAAAAATCATATAGGTACACATTCCACCTATATACATATATCATCAATTTGGTATTCACACAACCATATTATAATTATAGGTTTTTCTCTCACCTATACATAATTCCCCATAGGTAATTATTTAACCCATGTATATAATAACATTCGAGCATACGCACAACCCGTATAATAAATTTCCCACGTAGTATATTTATCTCTCGAATATCCTACGCATTAATCAATTTTAACTAATCCTCAATACATCATTTCCGATATTTTCTCACCGCACGATGACAATACCAACGACACCGATATATATTATTTATCTATTCTCAATCTTTTATGGCTATAATCTCCAAACTCTCGTAACGATAGCCAATAACCTTGAATATTCTCATTCACAATAATACAAGCCGTCACACAATTAAAACACTACCCCAATACATGTTCCCTTATTTAACATTCAAATCACACTTAAATACCCCTTTAAGTATTTTTCCTCACGAACACCCCTATTTGGGTAAATCTTGGATTTTACTTTCAACTAACCCAAGGTACACGCCTTACTAAAAAAAATATTTAGAAGTCCCCACACTATTTTTAGGAACCCCAAATATTTATCTCCAAATAATTCTAGCCTTTATTTTTCCAATTTCCGAGTGCATTTCCGAGTTGGTGATTTCACCCCGGAACGGCCATCTTGTAAAAATCATAACAATTCGAATAAAAATCACAAAAATACGCAGTCAGCGCCCACGCGACCGTATCGAAATTATCTACAACTTTCGTGTTTTGGCCGAGAGCTGAATCGGTTGTCTTCCTGTCCGAAATAGCCCGGAAGTGGGCTGGTCACTATTCACCTTCTTCTCCAAAAATCCAAACCTCCATTAAAACACATCCAAGCTTTTTATCTCCTCTCTCATCATCATTCAACCCCAAATAAACATAAATACACACATTCAAAGGGTTCCAATCATCCTAGAACCCAAATCCAACAATTAATTTCAATTAATTTCAAGTTTCTCAAATTGGGTATTAATCGAGTTATATCCGTTTTAATCTTTCGAAAACCCCTTTGATCCACGAAATTTCAACCCAAAAATCTTTAGTTTTATACCAACTACAATATGAGAAATTAACACACTAAATCAATATGCAAGTTAAACACTTGCCTTGTGGAATAAATCCGACGTTCTCGAGTCGAATCCCGCGAATTTGGCCGGACTTTCCTTCTCTTCTTCTTCTTCTTTTCTTTCTTCTTCTTCTTCTTCTCTTCCTTCTCTCTACTCTCTTCTCTCTCTTAGGGCAGAAATGAAAGGGAAAGGGGGCTGCTTAAGTCTTTAAACCCGAAATTGGGTAAATGCCCAATTGTTAAATGACTCGTGTACCCGTTTACGAGCCCCTACTAGTCCAAAAATGTCCGGAACCCAAATACTACCCCCGGGTAGTCTATTTTGACTATCTCGGCCATTCCAAACCTAATGGCGCAGTCGAAATCTCCATCCGAGGTACTTAACTAAAATTCATTAATTTTCCCCCAACATGTTCAATATGCGTATTTTCCAATTTAAAATATTTTCTTTGTCGCTTTACCCAACTTGCGACATGTAATTAAAAATAATCCATGTAAATATTAATCTGACACTTACAAACTAATATTTACTATTTACTTTATATTCTGAATTTATTCAATTTCACTCATAAATTCCATAATTACTATTCACAGTAATTCCTCAATTTACCAAATTACGCCCACCTTTGTAATTTAAATATCTTTAAAAGTACGGGGTATTACATACTTCCCCCCTTACAACAGAATTTCGTCCTCGAAATTCAGATATAGTCTGTACCACTACTCTAGGATCGGTATATACATTACGTCCTAGCTTAACCAAATTTAGATATAGCCTAACACAATGGTTTCTCACTGTATTCCACCCATCTCAAGGCGTATGCTCATATATATAGTCTCATCATCTCTATATATTTTCCCTAATCTTGCACCCTTTTTGTTAAGATCACTTAGCGTAAAGTATTTATTATTAATACCATGTCTACTAGTCTCACACAGTAGAAATATTCTTAAATCCATATATATACACATATAGTCACATCATCCCTATACATATATATATTAATCCTGCACCCCGGGTTAACACCCATTAGCGCACTTAATCAATAATGTTCTTGCACCCCCGGGGTTATCACCCATTAGTGCTCTAAATAATAATATCAAATAATAGGCATACACACATCCTATTAAGATTCATAGGCATATTCCCATCCTAATTGTACCCTTCTCATATGTGTTTTATTCTCATCGCTACGTATTATATAAATATTCAGATTATTATCTCTCTTGTAATCTACAAGGTATATTCCCTATGCCGAATAATTAAAGTATTAACTATCATATACTTTTCCGGAATTTGGTACTACATACACTCCTTCTTTACTTGGAGTATGCTAACCATACAGTCACGCGCAAGCCACTCTTCAATACTCGCTTGAGTAAGACCCCGCTCCACTTTCTCACAATAAATTGGGTAACCTTTTCATTAAGAGGTACTTTTTTTAAATGACTTTCCACAACCTTTCAATCCCATCTCGGGTGTGTTAGCTCTCGTTTCACATAAATGTTTGCATTATCATCATTCTCGCACGACATTCAATACGCTATACTGTTTAACCTTGTTTATAGCCGCCCTTCAGGCATATATTATACATATATATTTTCACATCTTTCAATCTCGGACATTTTTGGGATTTACTAATCAGGGTACCCATACCCCCTATCATCCGTGCATATATGCACCACCATTGCAAACGTTTTGATACATCACACTCACTCTAAATAATGGGCCTCATTTCATTGGCCTGGTACTAACACATGGGTATCCCTTAACCCGAATAATTCGAAATTTAATTCACCCGATACTTGGAAATTCAATCCTTCTTAAGATTATCCCATCGATCTTCTTGTGGTTATCTTACAATAGTCTTCGTATATCATTGCCTTATTGCCCTTACTTCGTGGTAGTCTTAAGATTAAGGTGTCTCTAACACACGTAATATGAGTACTATTCTAAATATTTCCCTAGTGCCCAAGACCTCTCTCAACTTCCGACATTTGCTCGGTTTCATGCGTGGGATGTCTCGCAAAGAGAAATCCAAACAAGGAACCCTCCCGTTACACTACTCCCTCGCATCGTCGGTCATCGAGATATAAAGGTCCAAGGGACACCAATGGGATGTTCTAAATTTTACCTCGTTAACCTACCAGCGTACTTCTACAACCATATCCTTCCATCTTAGTGAAATGCAAAATCTAACTAATTGGGCACCTACTCTCTGCAAAAGCGCAATGAACATTATACCCGAAATGTATTTCCTCTGAATTTTCCTTCTATTCAAGGCCTGAATAAAAATCTCAAATTGATTTCCTTCACCTTAACTCACCCACATACTTGCGATGAGAGAATAATTTTCAGTGCTTCTCCGTAGCATTTATAACTCTATATGATTATACCGTCATCAAACGGATCTCACTCGATAGTGTTTGCTCTACACTAGGTGACTTATCGTCAAAACTAGCATCCTTGCATTATATAACATCTCTCCACTCCCGACGTCATTAAGGTTCATGCGTGGAGCGTCTCGCAAGCGAAATCCAAACAAGGAACCCCTCCTATACACTATTACTTAACTTTGTCGGTCGTGGAGGTTCGCTAGTTCAAATATGCCACTCGGATAATCCCATCTCTCCTATCGACAAAATGTGGTCAAAACTCTTAATTCTTTCCAGGAGCCACACCACCAAGCGCTTGTACTAACACTAAGTCCTTAGCCCAAACAATAATGAGCTTAAACTCACAGCTCAATAATAAAGCCTGCATACCTTAAATTGTATCTATAAGGTCCCCATGCATTCAAATCATGGTAATGAAACATCTCCTCATCAAATTTTCATCTAAACAAGTAATCAAGGCGAGCTCATCCAGCATTTATCTCGCATTCCATGCGTTATTATGTCCGTATATATATGTTTCACATCTTAAATAAATATATATACATTATACTACAGACATCAAGTATATCCATACTTATATATCACACACTATATAAGTATAAATAACCATCCCTCAGAGCTATAACTCAATGGATGCAGTCTCTCAATGCTATCATCTTCCAGGGAATTACTCACACATCATCCTGGGTACCAACGATCGGACTATCGCACGACTTGGTAAAAACCAAATCACAATGAATGGGAAGCAATCATAGTTCCTCAGAGGAAATGAGAACGAAGCATACCCACCACGTCTCATTCCTGATAAAAATCACACAATATAAAATGGACATTATGACCCGGAGACTATACGCTCCCTGCTCCTCAAGCCAGGGGCCTCACCCAAAATGCATAACTTCCCATGATAGCACTAGAGGGGTATGTTTCATATAAATATACCAATCACATACATATATATTTAAACATATCACATATACGTCTCAATATATATTTAAATCACGGGAATTTTCATTTTAAAACCGTCTGTAAGATTAATTTATGAGAAAAATATTATGCTCCTCTATATATGGTGACCATCATTCCCACTATTTCACATTGCTCCAACGAGTGAAAATTTTTTCCTCAAATTTTCACATATGGGTATTTCTATACCCAACTCTAGGCCCAAGCTTTCGATCCTTCAACTTCCCAGAAGTGAAGTTACACTATTTTCGCCTAGCTCAACTTCAATGCACGATCCTCATCAAAGACCTCTTAAGCTTTTTCCCCATCTAACTTCACTGGAAAATTCAAGTTTAGCACCATTCTCTACTATAGTGGTGCATAGATAATTATAACTACTATCCTATAGTAGTCATTGCAGCAATCAATGACAATGCCACAAGGAAAATGACCTTTACCGCGATCCTCATTTCCAACATCAACTTATAGCTCAAACTAAGCCCCGTCTCCTCCTGCCCTCACAATGGACTTCCATGGTCGCCCTTCGTCAATCAGCGCACGAATCCCGAATGAGCGCGCAAAATATTTACTATAATCTTACATAATGGCAGGAGAACGAAATCTCACAAGAGGATATAAACAATCCTAATCATAATGCTCTATATCAAATCAAAAGCAATGCTGAAAGCGTAGTACGTCCGCACAGATTCCTAAGGACACTAGAACCTGATGCTCTGATACCACCTGTGACAAGCCGCCTAATAAAATACCGGGCGATCACTCCTATATCAAATTAAAATAGGAGTGTCATGTGGTTCATTCTTAACATCACTGTCGAAAACCAATTAATTACTAATATCCTATTAGGCCAACGTCAAAATTTTAAATTAACTAATCTTTTTAACCAAACCATCCAAATAAAATAAGGACAACAATTTATATGCAACAACTGAAATAAAATAAAGTAAAATAACTGAACACTCGGTCCAAATAATACAACCAAATCGAATTCCACACAAAAGGCGGTAAATGAATAAATGAGTACAGTTGGGCCATTAGCCCGAATATGACTACAATACCTCCTATCTAGATCTCAATGATGGAAGCGTCTACAATAAACCTGCTTGCATCCAGAGCTGCTGCAGAAAACACCTGACTCGAATGAATTATTATCCAGGCGTCCCTGTGTCTGGACACCTATATATATATATATATAGCAAGAGAGGGGAGAAGTAGAGAAAATGGGTCAGAGCCCGATTGTTGAAAATATTTTAGCAAGTGCATAAAATCCATATTTTAAAATATGTTATTTCTCATATTTTAAACTGGTATCGCTCTCACATGAAATACACCTCACCCCTCTTCTAACAGTGCACAACTAGCGCATACCATTTTAGACAACCTAGTTAAGCTACCCTACCTAACTAATGTAATTACCCATCTTCTAATAAACCTCATCGATTCGGGTACTAAGGACTAAACTTCTCCCCATTCCCAACATTACGTTACGTTCGTGCGTGGGGTGTCTCGCGAAGCGAAATCCAAACAAGGAACCCCCCCGATACACTACTACGTGACAATGTTGATCACCGGGATCCATTAGGCCTTCAGTACATAACATATTTATACCATCTCGTATTTATTAATAGTTCTCATTAGAACCTATTATTCGCATTCATATAAATGCGGATATAAATCTACCGGAAGTAATATCACACTTTATTCATTCTTTTCACTTTATACAAGGTTAGGTTATATGATATCTCATCTCATATATATCAACAGTATACTATACGCAACAAGTATATTAATCATCCACCGAACTATAATATAAGTGGCTTAGTCATTCTCATTTACTAAGCATCCGTGAATTATCTCAAGTACACATATATGTTAATCGCAATACATATATATATATATAGCACCCCTAGCCTCAGCTGCGGTGCACTCATACTCTGCTATCCAATCCAAGTACATCTCGTACAAAAAGGATTACCCGTTCCACATCACTCAGGAACTGTAATAATACAAATCACACGTATTGGAGGCGAACATAGTTCACGTACCTACGGGTCACGCACATACCTACGCTCCCATAAGCAGCGGACTTATCAACTCACAAATAAGCCTTTCACAGCCCTATGTTCTTGAGGTACCAAATCTAAAATCCCCCCGAAGGCAACACAGGATAAGATTGTCCTCTTTCGAACGTCAACCTCCCGTGATAGCAAGTATGGTAGGTATGTCATACACATAATAAAAAAATCATATAGGTACACATTCCACCTATATACATATATCATCAATTTGGTATTCACACAACCATATTATAATTATAGGTTTTTCTCTCACCTATACATAATTCCCCATAGGTAATTATTTAACCCATGTATATAATAACATTCGAGCATACGCACAACCCGTATAATAAATTTCCCACGTAGTATATTTATCTCTCGAATATCCTACGCATTAATCAATTTTAACTAATCCTCAATACATCATTTCCGATATTTTCTCACCGCACGATGACAATACCAACGACACCGATATATATTATTTATCTATTCTCAATCTTTTATGGCTATAATCTCCAAACTCTCGTAACGATAGCCAATAACCTTGAATATTCTCATTCACAATAATACAAGCCGTCACACAATTAAAACACTACCCCAATACATGTTCCCTTATTTAACATTCAAATCACACTTAAATACCCCTTTAAGTATTTTTCCTCACGAACACCCCTATTTGGGTAAATCTTGGATTTTACTTTCAACTAACCCAAGGTACACGCCTTACTAAAAAAAATATTTAGAAGTCCCCACACTATTTTTAGGAACCCCAAATATTTATCTCCAAATAATTCTAGCCTTTATTTTTCCAATTTCCGAGTGCATTTCCGAGTTGGTGATTTCACCCCGGAACGGCCATCTTGTAAAAATCATAACAATTCGAATAAAAATCACAAAAATACGCGGTCAGCGCCCACGCGACCGTATCGAAATTATCTACAACTTTCGTGTTTTGGCCGAGAGGTGAATCGGTTGTCTTCCTCTCCGAAACAGCCCGGAAGTGGGCTGGTCACTATTCACCTTCTTCTCCAAAAATCCAAACCTCCATTAAAACACATCCAAGCTTTTTATCTCCTCTCTCATCATCATTCAACCCCAAATAAACATAAATACACACATTCAAAGGGTTCCAATCATCCTAGAACCCAAATCCAACAATTAATTTCAATTAATTTCAAGTTTCTCAAATTGGGTATTAATCGAGTTATATCCGTTTTAATCTTTCGAAAACCCCTTTGATCCACGAAATTTCAACCCAAAAATCTTTAGTTTTATACCAACTACAATATGAGAAATTAACACACTAAATCAATATGCAAGTTAAACACTTGCCTTGTGGAATAAATCCGACGTTCTCGAGTCGAATCCCGCGAATTTGGCCGGACTTTCCTTCTCTTCTTCTTCTTTTCTTTCTTCTTCTTCTTCTTCTCTTCCTTCTCTCTAATCTGTTCTCTCTCTTAGGGCAGAAATGAAAGGGAAAGGGGGCTGCTTAAGTCTTTAAACCCGAAATTGGGTAAATGCCCAATTGTTAAATGACTCGTGTATCCGTTTACGAGCCCCTACTAGTCCAAAAATGTCCGGAACCCAAATACTACCCCCGGGTAGTCTATTTTGACTATCTCGGCCATTCCAAACCTAATGGCGCAGTCGAAATCTCCATCCGAGGTACTTAACTAAAATTCATTAATTTTCCCCCAACATGTTCAATATGCGTATTTTCCAATTTAAAATATTTTCTTTGTCGCTTTACCCAACTTGCGACATGTAATTAAAAATAATCCATGTAAATATTAATCTGACACTTACAAACTAATATTTACTATTTACTTTATATTCCGAATTTATTCAATTTCACTCATAAATTCCATAATTACTATTCACAGTAATTCCTCAATTTACCAAATTACGCCCACCTTTGTAATTTAAATATCTTTAAAAGTACGGGGTATTACATACTTCCCCCCTTACAACAGAATTTCGTCCTCGAAATTCAGATATAGCCTGTACCACTACTCTAGGATCGGTATATACATTACGTCCTAGCTTAACCAAATTTAGATATAGCCTAACACAATGGTTTCTCAGTGTATTCCACCCATCTCAAGGCGTATGCTCATATATATAGTCTCATCATCTCTATATATTTTCCCTAATCTTGCACCCTTTTTGTTAAGACCACTTAGCGTAAAGTATTTATTATTAATACCATGTCTACTAGTCTCACACAGTAGAAATATTCTTAAATCCATATATATACACATATAGTCACATCATCCCTATACATATATATATTAATCCTGCACCCCGGGTTAACACCCATTAGCGCACTTAATCAATAATGTTCTTGCACCCCCGGGGTTATCACCCATTAGTGCTCTTAATAATAATATCAAATAATAGGCATACACACATCCTATTAAGATTCATAGGCATATTCCCATCCTAATTGTACACTTCTCATATGTGTTTTATTCTCATCGCTACGTATTATATAAATATTCAGATTATTATCTCTCTTGTAATCTACAAGGTATATTCCCTATGCCGAATAATTAAAGTATTAACTATCATATACTTTTTCGGAATTTGGTACTACATACACTCCTTCTTTACTTGGAGTATGCTAACCATACAGTCACGCGCAAGCCACTCTTCAATACTCGCTTGAGTAAGACCCCGCTCCACTTTCTCACAATAAATTGGGTAACCTTTTCATTAAGAGGTACTTTTTTTAAATGACTTTCCACAACCTTTCAATCCCATCTCGGGTGTGTTAGCTCTCGTTTCACATAAATGTTTGCATTATCATCATTCTCGCACGACATTCAATACGCTATACTGTTTAACCTTGTTTATAGCCGCCCTTCAGGCATATATTATACATATATATTTTCACATCTTTCAATCTCGGACATTTTTGGGATTTACTAATCAGGTACCCATACCCCCTATCATCCGTGCATATATGCACCACCATTGCAAACGTTTTGATACATCACACTCACTCTAAATAATGGGCCTCATTTCATTGGCCTGGTACTAACACATGGGTATCCCTTAACCCGAATAATTCGAAATTTAATTCACCCGATACTTGGAAATTCAATCCTTCTTAAGATTATCCCATCGATCTTCTTGTGGTTATCTTACAATAGTCTTCGTATATCATTGCCTTATTGCCCTTACTTCGTGGTAGTCTTAAGATTAAGGTGTCTCTAACACACGTAATATGAGTACTATTCTAAATATTTCCCTAGTGCCCAAGACCTCTCTCAACTTCCGACATTTGCTCGGTTTCATGCGTGGGATGTCTCGCAAAGCGAAATCCAAACAAGGAACCCTCCCGTTACACTACTCCCTCGCATCATCGGTCATCGAGATATAAAGGTCCAAGGGACACCAATGGGATGTTCTAAATTTTACCTCGTTAACCTACCAGCGTACTTCTACCACCATATCCTTCCATCTTAGTGAAATGCAAAATCTAACTAATTGGGCACCTACTCTCTGCAAAAGCGCAATGAACATTATACCCGAAATGTATTTCCTCTGAATTTTCCTTCTATTCAAGGCCTGAATAAAAATCTCAAATTGATTTCCTTCACCTTAACTCACCCACATACTTGCGATGAGAGAATAATTTTCAGTGCTTCTCCGTAGCATTTATAACTCTATATGATTATACCGTCATCAAACGGATCTCACTCGATAGTGTTTGCTCTACACTAGGTGACTTATCGTCAAAACTAGCATCCTTGCATTATATAACATCTCTCCACTCCCGACGTCATTAAGGTTCATGCGTGGAGCGTCTCGCAAGCGAAATCCAAACAAGGAACCCCTCCTATACACTATTACTTAACTTTGTCGGTCGTGGAGGTTCGCTAGTTCAAATATGCCACTCGGATAATCCCATCTCTCCTATCGACAAAATGTGGTCAAAACTCTTAATTCTTTCCAGGAGCCACACCACCAAGCGCTTGTACTAACACTAAGTCCTTAGCCCAAACAATAATGAGCTTAAACTCACAGCTCAATAATAAAGCCTGCATACCTTAAATTGTATCTATAAGGTCCCCATGCATTCAAATCATGGTAATGAAACATCTCCTCATCAAATTTTCATCTAAACAAGTAATCAAGGCGAGCTCATCCAGCATTTATCTCGCATTCCATGCGTTATTATGTCCGTATATATATGTTTCACATCTTAAATAAATATATATACATTATACTACAGACATCAAGTATATCCATACTTATATATCACACACTATATAAGTATAAATAACCATCCCTCAGAGCTATAACTCAATGGATGCAGTCTCTCAATGCTATCATCTTCCAGGGAATTACTCACACATCATCCTGGGTACCAGCGATCGGACTATCACACGACTTGGTAAAAACCAAATCACAATGAATGGGAAGCAATCATAGTTCCTCCGAGGAAATGAGAACGAAGCATACCCACCACGTCTCATTTCTGATAAAAATCACACAATATAAAATGGACATTATGACCTGGAGACTATACGCTCCCTGCTCCTCAAGCCAGGGGCCTCACCCAAAATGCATAACTTCCCATGATAGCACTAGAGGGGTATGTTTCATATAAATATACCAATCACATACATATATATTTAAACATATCACATATACGTCTTAATATATATTTAAATCACGGGAATTTTCATTTTAAAACCGTCTGTAAGATTAATTTATGAGCAAAATATTATGCTCCTCTATATATGGTGACCATCATTCCCACTATTTCACATTGCTCCAACGAGTGAAAATTTTTTCCTCAAATTTTCACATATGGGTATTTCTATACCCAACTCTAGGCCCAAGCTTTCGATCCTTCAACTTCCCAGAAGTGAAGTTACACTATTTTCGCCTAGCTCAACTTCAATGCACGATCCTCATCAAAGACCTCTTAAGCTTTTTCCCCATCTAACTTCACTGGAAAATTCAAGTCTAGCACCATTCTCTACTATAGTGGTGCATAGATAATTATAACTACTATCCTATAGTAGTCATTGCAGCAATCAATGACAATGCCACAAGGAAAATGACCTTTACCGCGATCCTCATTTCCAACATCAACTTATAGCTCAAACTAAGCCCCGTCTCCTCTTGCCCTCACAATGGACTTCCATGGTCGCCCTTCGTCAATCAGCGCACGAATCCCGAATGAGCGCGCAAAATATTTACTATAATCTTACATAATGGCAGGAGAACGAAATCTCACAAGAGGATATAAACAATCCTAATCATAATGCTCTATATCAAATCAAAAGCAATGCTGAAAGCGTAGTACGTCCGCACAGATTCCTAAGGACACTAGAACCTGATGCTCTGATACCACCTGTGACACCCCGCCTAATAAAATACCGGGCGATCACTCCTATATCAAATTAAAACAGGAGTCTCATGTGGTTCATTCTTAACATCACTGTCGAAAACCAATTAATTACTAATATCCTATTAGGCCAACGTCAAAATTTTAAATTAACTAATCTTTTTAACCAAACCATCCAAATAAAACAAGGACAACAATTTATATGCAACAACTGAAATAAAATAAAGTAAAATAACCGAACACTCGGTCCAAATAATACAACCAAATCGAATTCCACACAAAAGGCGGTAAATGAATAAATGAGTACAGTTGGGCCATTAGCCCGAATATGACTACAATACCTCCTATCTAGATCTCAATGATGGAAGCGTCTACAATAAACCTGCTTGCATCCACAGCTGCTGCAGCAAACGTCTGACTCGAATGAATTATTATCCAGGCGTCCCTGTGTCTGGACACCTATATATATATATATATATAGCAAGAGAGGGGAGAAGTAGAGAAAATGGGTCAGAGCCCGATTGTTGAAAATATTTTAGCAAGTGCATAAAATCTATATTTTAAAATATGTTATTTCTCATATTTTAAACTGGTATCGCTCTCACATGAGATACACCTCACCCCTCTTCTAACAGTGCACAACTAGCGCATACCATTTTAGACAACCTAGTTAAGCTACCCTACCTAACTAATGTAATTACCCATCTTCTAATAAACCTCATCGATTCGGGTACTAAGGACTAAACTTCTCCCCATTCCCAACATTACGTTACGTTCGTGCGTGGGGTGTCTCGCGAAGCGAAATCCAAACAAGGAACCCCCCCGATACACTACTACGTGACAATGTTGATCACCGGGATCCATTAGGCCTTCAGTACATAACATATTTATACCATCTCGTATTTATTAATAGTTCTCATTAGAACCTATTATTCGCATTCATATAAATGCGGATATAAATCTACCGGAAGTAATATCACACTTTATTCATTCTTTTCACTTTATACAAGGTTAGGTTATATGATATCTCATCTCATATATATCAACAGTATACTATACGCAACAAGTATATTAATCATCCACCGAACTATAATATAAGTGGCTTAGTCATTCTCATTTACTAAGCATCCGTGAATTATCTCAAGTACACATATATGTTAATCGCAATACATATATAGATATATAGCATCCCTAGCCTCAGCTGCGGTGCACTCATACTCTGCTATCCAATCCAAGTACATCTCGTACAAAAAGGATTACCCGTTCCACATCACTCAGGAACTGTAATAATACAAATCACACGTATTGGAGGCGAACATAGTTCACGTACCTACGGGTCACGCACATACCTACGCTCCCATAAGCAGCGGACTTATCAACTCACAAATAAGCCTTTCACAGCCCTATGTTCTTGAGGTACCAAATCTAAAATCCCCCCGAAGGCAACACAGGATAAGATTGTCCTCTTTCGAACGTCAACCTCCCGTGATAGCAAGTATGGTAGGTATGTCATACACATAATAAAAAAATCATATAGGTACACATTCCACCTATATACATATATCATCAATTTGGTATTCACACAACCATATTATAATTATAGGTTTTTCTCTCACCTATACATAATTCCCCATAGGTAATTATTTAACCCATGTATATAATAACATTCGAGCATACGCACAACCCGTATAATAAATTTCCCACGTAGTATATTTATCTCTCGAATATCCTACGCATTAATCAATTTTAACTAATCCTCAATACATCATTTCCGATATTTTCTCACCGCACGATGACAATACCAACGACACCGATATATATTATTTATCTATTCTCAATCTTTTATGGCTATAATCTCCAAACTCTCGTAACGATAGCCAATAACCTTGAATATTCTCATTCACAATAATACAAGCCGTCACACAATTAAAACACTACCCCAATACATGTTCCCTTATTTAACATTCAAATCACACTTAAATACCCCTTTAAGTATTTTTCCTCACGAACACCCCTATTTGGGTAAATCTTGGATTTTACTTTCAACTAACCCAAGGTACACGCCTTACTAAAAAAAATATTTAGAAGTCCCCACACTATTTTTAGGAACCCCAAATATTTATCTCCAAATAATTCTAGCCTTTATTTTTCCAATTTCCGAGTGCATTTCCGAGTTGGTGATTTCACCCCGGAACGGCCATCTTGTAAAAATCATAACAATTCGAATAAAAATCACAAAAATACGCGGTCAGCGCCCACGCGACCGTATCGAAATTATCTACAACTTTCGTGTTTTGGCCGAGAGCTGAATCGATTGCCTTCCTGTCCGAAACAGCCCTGAAGTGGGCTGGTCACTATTCACCTTCTTCTCCAAAAATCCAAACCTCCATTAAAACACATCCAAGCTTTTTATCTCCTCTCTCATCATCATTCAACCCCAAATAAACATAAATACACACATTCAAAGGGTTCCAATCATCCTAGAACCCAAATCCAACAATTAATTTCAATTAATTTCAAGTTTCTCAAATTGGGTATTAATCGAGTTATATCCGTTTTAATCTTTCGAAAACCCCTTTGATCCACGAAATTTCAACCCAAAAATCTTTAGTTTTATACCAACTACAATATGAGAAATTAACACACTAAATCAATATGCAAGTTAAACACTTGCCTTGTGGAATAAATCCGACGTTCTCGAGTCGAATCCCGCGAATTTGGCCGGACTTTCCTTCTCTTCTTCTTCTTCTTCTTCTTTTCTTTCTTCTTCTTCTTCTTCTTCTTCTCTTCCTTCTCTCTACTCTCTTCTCTCTCTTAGGGCAGAAATGAAAGGGAAAGGGGGCTGCTTAAGTCTTTAAACCCGAAATTGGGTAAATGCCCAATTGTTAAATGACTCGTGTACCCGTTTACGAGCCCCTACTAGTCCAAAAATGTCCGGAACCCAAATACTACCCCCGGGTAGTCTATTTTGACTATCTCGGCCATTCCAAACCTAATGGCGCAGTCGAAATCTCCATCCGAGGTACTTAACTAAAATTCATTAATTTTGCCCCAACATGTTCAATATGCGTATTTTCCAATTTAAAATATTTTCTTTGTCGCTTTACCCAACTTGCGACATGTAATTAAAAATAATCCATGTAAATATTAATCTGACACTTACAAACTAATATTTACTATTTACTTTATATTCTGAATTTATTCAATTTCACTCATAAATTCCATAATTACTATTCAAAGTAATTCCTCAATTTACCAAATTACGCCCACCTTTGTAATTTAAATATCTTTAAAAGTACGGGGTATTACAGGATTGTGGCTGGTGGTTGGAGGTGGCTGTCCACCGGCGAGGGGCTTGCGACCGGAGGGAGAGGGTCGGGCCGCCGCCGTTTGGGTTTAGGGCGTAGGCACGATTTTCAGGGTCGCCGGCGGGATTCGGAGGTATGGTGGTTGGTGGTTGGTTGGATGAGAGATGGTGGTTGTGGGTATATGGAGTAGAGAGAAAGGTGGGAGTTGGTTATGGTGGAAGTGGAGAGAGGAGAGGGAAGGTGAGAGGTTGAAGAAGATGATGGGTTAGATAGGGTGTATGAGGGTGTAGGGTAATTGGTGTGGATGAGGGTTTGTGTTGTGACTTAGGGTGTGTTTGCTAGTGTGTAGGTTTTAGGGTGTGTTAGATAGGGTGTATGTGTGTGTTTAATTTGAACCCCTAAAAAAAATAATAAAGACTCAATTAAAATTAAACTAAAAAATAAAGACAAAATCTAACTAAAAATAACACAAACGAAAAAAAATATTAAAACTAAAAAAATAAAATCCTAAGCTATAAAAAACTAAAATAATAAAACAAAGGAAATAAAAAATGAAAAATTGTAATAAAATATGAAAACAAAAATCCTAAAATATAAAATCTAATAAACTAAAAATAAAATCCTAGAAATAATCCTAATAAAATAAGACTAAACTAAAAGCTAATAAAAATCAAAATAAAATAAAATTATAAAAATAAAATAGAAAAAATGGAAAATAAAACCTAGAAGTCAATGGGTCGGTGCCAGCTCAGCTCCCCATATAGAATCTTGCCCAGTCAGGGGCTATCCTACCCATAACTGTTGATCCGAAGGAGGAAAAATTGTACGAAGTCAAGAAGGACCTTAAGATGTTAACCAAGAAGTTTGACTAAGTTGAAATCTTAGGGAACTACATGGATTACACCCATATGTCTCCCTGCTGCAGAAAAAGTTCAAGATGTCTAACATTATGAAATTCGTGGGTAGTGGACCCCCGATTATTCATCTCTGAAGTTAACACCAAGCCATGACTCTCCTAAGTGCCTCCGAGGAAATAATGGCCCAAATGTTCCAAGAGACTTTGAAGGAAAACGCTCTTCGCTGGTTCTTATCTCTCGAGAAGTCCAGAATCCGCGGTTGTGAGGATGTTGCCCGCGAATTCCTGTCATTGTATAAGTATAGCAAAGAGTTGGAGGTTACCCATAATGATTTAGAACTTCTCAAATAGGATCCCGAGGAGTATATTAGTAACTTCATAGTATGGTGGGGATAGAAATAAGCCACTATGACCAATCGGCCTTCCGAAGAAGATCAGGTCAGTATTGTGAAGAAGAACTTCTTACTCCATATCCGAGCGATGATGGGAGGACAATACTACCCTCATTTTCGAGCCCTCCGAGAAGCAGGAGTAGAGATTGAAGCAAGTCTTACCAAGACATAAGTTTAGCAGAAAAAATTATATGGAAAGTTCAGTCCCAGAAAGTATGAAAAACCTGCCAATACCACAGTTTCAACCATCAATAGTATTTTTTGGCCTGACACTTCATGAGCACTAGAAAGCTCCCTTAACCCAGTAAAAAAGGAATATATCGAGCTTCACACTACCCTATCCAAAGTTTACGAAGCCCCTTTTAGCCAAAATCTTATCAAGCCATTGGACCCTCGTCTATTATCAAACCCGCTTCCCAAAAATTTCAAACTAGATACCCATTATAACTTTCACCAAAATTTTGTCGATCAATGTTTACACCTCTAAAATGTAATCTAAGGTTTGATTGACTGGGCTATCATCGCCCCACCAGCCAATTCTAAACCAAACACATACCCACAATTCACTCCCAAATCATATAAATGCCATCTTCCTATAAGAAGACCCAGAATTTGATCCATTTACCCAGATTGTACCCAGTAAATCTCCCATCTTACCCATATATTTTCCTAAATCCCTTCAAGTTTGCCCATAATTTCTCCTGCATCCTACCTGTTTTGTCAACCAGGCTCTGTCACTTCTTACAAGAGCATGTATTACTGTTCGTACTCGTTCCGTAAGGAAATATATTGAGTTATCAATAATATTGAACCGACTTTCAGAGCTGGGGCTGAAATTACCCTAAAAAATGACCATTGACTGCTTGAGATTCAGTACTCTGTTTTTAAAATCTAAAAAATAGGCCGGAGAATCAGATAGTTGGGTGGTACCTACCAATGAAGTCAGTTTATATGATATTATCTAGATTATGGCTGACTTATTCTAGCAGACCGGTGAAATTTATAGTATATCCAAGCTACTTGATACTTTAAAACTATAAGGATGTATGGTCCCTTCACTTCTACACCTCCCCGTCGAATGGAAGGATCTATATGAAGAGGCCGTTGAGGTTATAGAGTGTATTAACTTCTCGTGGAAAGATGATGGCGTTGCCACTGGATCGGGGGACGAATTTGATAGTTCAGATGAATAGCAAAGTCTAGAAAAGACTAGCCCAATAGTCAGCTTATGTGGAATGATATCTTTTGAGGTGTTGCTAAGAGAAATCAATAAGGTTGCTGAACAATACAAGATAGATGAGGAAATGGGGTTTCTATTTTTTCCTTCTTTTGTGAACCATATGACTAGATCAGGGAGGCATTACCAAATTTTAAACCGACAACCATCAACGATCGATAAGGGAAAAGGTGTTGAGAAACTTCATATGCCAGAAATGACTCTTGAGGAAAGCAAGATCCTCGATCGGTTGAAGAAAACCCAAGCTAACATCACTCTGTGAGGACTCTTTATGTCTTCCCAGCTGCACTAGAATGCCTTGATCAAACTACTTATCGGGCCCACAGTCCCTCCTTTCACCATGCTTGAAGAAGGTGTGAATTTGGTCAGATCTCTAACCTCTACTAGAGTGCTCTCCTTATCCGAAGAAAAAATCCTTGAGTTTGGACCAAATCCCAACTATGCTCTTAATATCTCTGTCGAAGTCATGAAAGACCATCCCATTTTCAGTTGTTGATAATAGATCAACTCTTAATGTTTACTCATTGATAACCCTCAATTTTTTGGGACTGAAAGTGAGAAACCTTGATCCGACCTCTGTCACAGTGCGCGCTTATGATAATACTCATCGAGAAGTGATGGGATCCCTAAAACTTACAATAGAGGCTGGGTCTATAAATCCCATTGTTGAATTTTATGTCATCGATATCCCGACTTATTTCAATCTGTTCTTGGAAGACCATGGCTCCACAGTATCAAGGGTGTGTCTTCTTCCCTCCATTAGAAACTGAAGTTCTTCGCCAATGGGTAGGTCATCATCATCTTGGGCGATGACAATAATGCTGAGAATGCAATCACTAATAATCCAGTACTAGAGATACAATATGGGTAAAATGATATGCTTCTGTCAGGTTTTTTAATCGAACCGCTTCCTCTCCCAATAGGGGATGATTTTAAAGATAGGGTTTATCTAGAGCATAGCCCTCATGGCAACGTCAATGCGATCTAGACGTTCAAGAATATGCACTTCATGCTCGGACGGGGGTTGGGACGATGATAACAAGGGATACTTGAACCCTTAGTACTTAAGAAAGATTTTTTTCCCTGTGGCTTGAGTTATCAATCATCAGTAGAAGAACTCAGAATGCTCCGCCAACCTCGGTTGAAGAGAATTCTAGAAAGTGCTAAGACTATATCAAGAGATTCCTTTAATGGAAGATTCATTATAGAGGATGAATATTTCCCCTTCTGCGGCTTTCCCAAATCGTGGTATGATCATGTGGGCAAGAAGATAGAGCCAGGAATGGAGATATTTTTCCAAGATAACTACTCATGGACCGCAAGTTCCTAGAATCATGTGCAACCACTCATAGAGAATACTATAGTTGCTACCGAAGATTTTGAGGGAAGTGAGTCTGAGGATTCATTTAACTTACAAACCTTGGGGCTAACACTCTGCATAATCCACTCATGCGCTACATCATCAGATCCATCCCTCCTGATCAAAGCAGCTGATGTACCCCTCATCAAATGGAATGCTATGCCGGTTCCACCTGTTGAAATGAAACCCAACTCAGATGTTTATCTCATTTCCTCTTTTTTTTTGTTCCTCCCTATTCTGATATAATTGAGACCTCATTCAATAAGGTTCTCTATGCCATTTTTCCCAATAATGAAATAAACAAATATTTTGTGTATCCTGTTGTGGCTTACATTTGATGATGATGATTTTGCAAATGAAAAATTCTTAACTAATTTTAATAAGGTTAATAACAAACAATATAACACGTTCAAGTTACTGAAGATGAAACTATTGTTATTAATATCGGTTATAGTAGCCAACCGCGTGAGATTAGGATAGGGTCTACCCTTGACCAACATGAGCACGCATAACTCAAAGAATTGCTAAAGGAATTTGTGGATGTCTTTGCATGGTCCTATGACGACATGCCCGATATTGATCTTGTGATCGCTCAACATGAGATTCCAACTCCCTTAGAATGCAAACTGGTCAAACAAAAATTGAGAAAGCTCCACACCGAATGGTCGCTCTGGGTTTAGGAAGTGGGAAAACAGTTGAACGTGGGTTTCATTCATGTGATCGAATATCTCATGTGGTGAGATAATATAGTACCCGTGCCAAAATTCAAAAGGAAAGGTTCACATGTGCATCGACTATCGAGACTTGAACAAGGCCTCTTCGAAGGATAATTACCTATTACCAAATATTAACATGATTATGGATAACATGGCCAGTCACGTTCTTAAGTCATTTGTTGATGGTTTTATCGAAATTATCAGATCAAGATGCACTCAAATCATCAAAAGAAAACCGCATTCATCACCCCTTGGGGATGCCACAACCATTTTGCATAATCTGATACACAAAAAAGTCGTGGTCTACATAAATGATATGATTATCAAGTCTAAGACTAGGGAAGGTTATGTCCCCTCTCTTCGAAAGTTCGTCGAGCGACTACAGCGATACCAGATACGACTTAACCCATAAAAATATGTTTTTGGAGTTACCAAAGGAAAAACCTTGGGATTCATGGTTAGAGAAAAAAGGATTAAAGCAGATCCCACCAAACTGAAAGCTATACTCGAAATTACACCACCCCGAACAGAGAAGGAAGTTCGGGGATTCCATAAAAAATTACAGTATATCAGCCCGTTCATTAGCCAGTTGACTTATATCTATGAACCTATCTTCAAGCTCCTCTAAAAGGTTTCAAGCAAGGTTTAGAACGAATATTGCTAAGAATGATTTGACCGAATCAAGGAATACCTAACCGGCCCTCCGATACTCAAGCTACCACAACCTAGTCTTCCCCTACTCTTATACCTGACCGTAAGAGATACTATCGTTGGGGATTTGCAATCCCAATACCTTGAAGAGTCTCGCAAAAAGAGGATCATATACTATGCCAATTACAAATTGATCGGGTATGAAGTTAATTACATTGCCTTGGAAAAAACACGTGTCGCCCTTGTTTGGGTTACCCAAAAATTACGACACTACATGCTCACCTTTCCGATCAGACTTGTATCCTGAATGGATCTCATTAAGTACCTGCCCGAGAAACCTTCCTTGTCTAGTCGAATGTCTCGATGGTTGATGTTGTTAGTCAAATTTGATATTGTGTATGTCACGTAGGAAGCCATGAAAGGAAGAGCCATCTTGACAACGTTGCTGACTACCCTATGGAAGAAATCGATGTGTGGATTTTCGAGTTCTAGGATGAGAATATCCTTTGAACCTCCTAAGAAGACCTCCAATGGTACATGTTCTTTGATGGTGCCGCCAACGATAAATGGTATGGGATTGGGATATTCCTAATCTCCGCTGATGACTCTCACACTCCCATTACCATTAAACTGGATTTTTCCACCACTAACAATATGACCGAATACGAGGCATGCACGGTAGGCCTCAAAGTTACTCTCAATAAAGGAATTCGATGCCTAGATGTCTATGGGGATTCAACCCTCATCATTGATTAAGTAAAGAGAAAATGTAAAGTCAAGGACGAGAAGCTCTTACCCTTCCATGCCCACCTAGAAGAGCTGGCCTCCTAATTTATAGATATCGTCTTCCACTACCTGCCCCGAGCAAAGAACAACTTAGACGATGCCCTTGCTGCCTTAGCCTCCATGGTTGACATGCCTGAAGGAATAATAATAGCCCCATTCCTAGTCCAAAAGAAAGAAAAACCTACCCACTGCTACCATATTGAGCTAGTCACAGAATAAGATCCTAATATAACCGATTGCTGGTACTACGATATTTGGGGCCTCCTCATGCAAGGTAGGTATCCCCAAAATTCTAATAAGAAAAACAGAGAAAACCTTCACAAACTAGTTGCCCAATATATTGTCTGTGATAAAGCACTGTTTAAGAGAAACTTCGATATAACCTATTTACACTGCATTGCAGGGGCTGAAATTGAAGAGATAATGCAAAAAATACATAGCGGGGAGTGCGAACCCCACATGAATGGTCGTATGCTTGCCAAGAAAATCATTCGATAGGGTTACTATTGGACTACCGTGGTTCAAGATTGCACCGCCTATGTTGGAAGATGCTTTAAATGCCAACAGTTTTCCAACTTCCAACACTTGCCTCTACGGGAATTATATAACATGAATTCTCCCTGGTCGTTCTCCACATGAGGTATCGATATCATAGGGAAAGTTAAACCAAAAGCCTCAAATAGGTATGAATTCATCTTGGTTGCCATTGACTACTTCACTAAATGGGTCGAAGCTGAGTCATACGCAGTTCTGAATGCCAAGAAGGTAGCCAAGTTTATCCAAAAAAATATCATCTGTCGATATGGGATCCCGCATGAGCTAGTATTAGATAATGGGTTACATTTTGAGGTAGAAGTCACAGAGGTGATCGAAGAGTATGGGATTCAGAGGAACGAGTCGTCTCCCTACCAACCTCAAACCAACAGAGCAGTCAAAGTCGCTAATAAGAACCTCGAAGTAATCATCAGTAAGATGATCGAGATTTATCGAGATTGGACCGATCAAATCCCTTACGCCCTCTGGGGCTACCACACTTCAGTTCAAACGTCTACTGGGTCGACCCCTTACTCTTTAGTATAAGAAATGGGAGCAGTCCTTTCGGTTGAGCTAGAAATTCCTCCATCACGTATAATGCTAGAAAGCAAAGTCAACGAGGGAGATTGACAATAAAACTATCTTGACGAGTTGTCACTCTTAGACGAATGGAGACTGAAAGCTCTATATCATATACGTGGATACCATTACTGAGTAACACGCTGATTCAATAAGAGAGTCAAGAACCATAGTGTGCTAGAAGGCATCGTAGCCTTTAAAGAAATTATAGAACTCATCTAGGACCCCATAGGAACATTCAAGCCCAATTGGAGTGGCCCCTACTTTGTGAAAAAGATCTTATCCGGTGGCGTCGCTATGCTCACCGACCTCGATGGGAAAGAGATGGCCTGTCCACTTAACCTGTACGGTCTCAAGAAATTTCACCCTTAACCCGAATTCTTGGTTCGCTACAATTTTTCTCATCTCACTTTTATTCTAAAAACAAATCTTCATTTCCCTCTATTTAGAACTACGTGGGGCTTGATCCTCTAAAAATCTTTTCTCTTTCAAAAATAAAACTCAAAAAATTTTCAAAACCCCCAGCGTTACGTAGGCAGCTCATACGCTTCACATGAGTACGACCCCCTTCTTTTCCACAAAATGCTATTCTTTTCTTATTTTTGTGAACAGTAGTTTATTTTTTTCATGTACATGAACAAAAGGATTACGTATGCCTTAGAGATTGGTATTGATAAATTAAATGCAAAATCTCATCAAGAGCCATGATAATATAATTAAAATTTTCTTTATTTCATTAACGTACAAGTTCTTTACAATTATATCGGCATAGGGAGTCAAACAAATTTCCCCACCAACCTAGCCCTATTTTCCTAAAAACAAACAAAAACAAGCTAAACTACTCCAAAACAACCTTCCAAATTTATTCCCATACATAACCAAACACCATCATAAAAGTTTCATAAATAAAACTCTCTAGGGATCCCACCCGTAGCTTCTAAAAGAACCAACCCCATCATCATCTGCATCTTGGGGTCCCCAAACTTCCCCTGCTTGGATGGAATACCGAAGGAGATCCATGGAATAGTAAGCCCAGACTAGCCTAGGGAAAACAATAACACCTCCCTCCAGGGTGTCAGATACGGCAAAACCACCTTTGCCCGATCTCTATAGCCAGCATCTGGGAACCTACCCTCCTCCACAACCACTTCATGTCATCTCCAGAAAAATGCTAGACTCGGCTAAAAGATTAGAAATGATGGGTCGACGATCGAAGATTCTTCCACAGAGAGCCCAAACGCATGTGTAACTGCTCTGTCAAATCCTCCGCAGGAAAAAAGTATAGTGTCCAAGGTGAAACAATCAGTTCCCAGCCAAATTGATGTAGGAGTTGGTAGGGAAAGTAAATAAAGGTCTGCCGTAGGCTGACCAATCGAACATACTGGTATTCTCCCCAGTTCTAGAATGGGCTGCAAATATCCTCACCAAGGCACTGACCAACGCAAACCTTGAGCCCCGTACTCCACAAACCAGTTCTATCAGCTCTCATTATCCAGGCCCACATTGATAAAGTAGCGAGTGAAAAAATTTATCACAACTTCCAAGGGGTATTCAGGAGGTACCGCTAAACGAAATATCTCAAAAAACAACATGAATAACATAACTAGGCTGTCTCTCAGAAAGATAGAACGAACTTCCCACCAAGCTTCTAGGCCATTAAGGGTCTCCTCCAATATCATCGTCGTAGGATTGCACCGATATGATATCCACACAGTAATGGTAGCTACTTGAGGGTCCACCAAAAGGTCCCCGATCACCAATAATAGCCTCGAAGATAGGCCCAAAGAAGTAGCTCCATCAAAACTAGCATCATTACAGTTTGTTCGACACACCAAATTTAGCACAATCTAACAAAGATGACAAGTTCCACTTTACAACCAACCTTCTATCTTCTCATCCATATACCAATCAAGTTTCCAAGGCCGTCCTTTATTAAAAAATTCCAAAAAAATCATTTTCTACTCAAAATAAATACTTTCAAAAGGTAAGCTCTTTTTCAACAAAGCCTCTGGGGCAATCTTTTACTCTGATATATTCAAAAATTTCTAGAAAAACATATTTTTTATACTCTTTATCAATGCACAAAATTCAACAGCAAATTAAAGTGCCCGTAGAGTAAACCACTAAATCAAGATAATTAAACAACTATGCATTTCTTTTTACTTTTTTGAGTCTCTTTTCAAGAGCAATGCCACCACATCAAGCCTAAAAATGCCCAGCTCGCACAGCCAATAATGAGTCTGCAAGAAATCTTAAAGGAAAAGAACCAGAATTGGATGTCACATCATTTTCCCCTTAACCCTCTCTCTTAGGTACCAGACATATCCAAAACTCACACACCATCAACCGCCACATCCCGAGGAACCATCCCTTAAAGGTAAAAGGTCACCTGTAAGATCCCTAGCAGAAAATCAATATCTGAAAAGATCATCAAGGAAAAATGGTCTCAAAAGAAAGAAGATTTACTCGATCACTCGTCAAGTCGTTCAAATCCTGACGCACCGTCGCCAAAGAGAGAGACTGCCTCAGCACTATCCCTTCATTGCCCAAAGAAGCCCAAAAGACCGTGCCACTACTATTTGGCACCTCCTACACCCTGTCAATTGGCTCCCAAAAATGCTGGAAAGTCTTAAAAAATTCCTATAATTACCAAATTATTTTTAGAACATTTTTCACCAAGAAAAACATTTTTAATACCACACTTAATTTCCCAGTGGAACACTTACTTCCCAGTGGAACACTAATTCCCAAAATTAATTAGATATCTTTCTAGTAACGTCTCCAAAGGATACCACGAAAATTGAAGAAAATTCCCCAACAAGGATTCATCCAATCCACGAATTAAAACCTTTTCCCCAGTGGAGTCTCAAAATTCCCCTAAGAAAAAATAATTTAAGCCCTCAGAATTGGCTTCGGCCCTCAGAATTGGCTTTGACCCGCATAATTGGTCATCTCTACCTAAGCCCTCAAAATTTTCTTTAACATGCATAATTGGTGACCTCTACTTAAGCCCTCAGATTTGACTTTGACCCTCAGAATTGGTTACCCCTACTTGAATCCCTCAGAATTGGCTTTAACCCACATAATTGGTCACTCCCTACTTAGGCCTTCAGAATTGGCTTCGATCCGTAGAATTGGTCATCTCTACTTAAGACCTCAAAATTGGCATTGACCTGCAGAATTGATAGCTACAACTTTAGGTCCTCATAATTGACCTCGGCCCGTAGAATTAGTCGCTCCTATTTAAGCCTTCAGAATTGAATTTGACCCTCAAAATTTGTCACTTCTACTTAAGGTCATCAGAATTAACCCGACCCATGGAATTAGTCATCTTTACTTAAGCCCTAAGAATTGACTTCGGCCCTCAAAATTGGTCACCTCTACTTAATCCCTTAGAATTGGCTCCGACCCTCAGAATTGGCCATCTTTACTTAAGCCATCAAAATTGGCTTTGACCCTCATAATTGGTCGCTTCTACTTAAGGTCCTCAAAATTGATCTCGACCCGCATAATTGTCATCACTACTTAAGCCCTCAGAATTGGCTTCGACCCTCATAATTGGTCGCTTCTACTTAAGCCCTCAGAATTGGCTTCGACCCTTAGAATTGGTCGCTTCAACTTAAGTCCTCAGAATTGGCTTCGACCTTCAGAATTGGTCTCTCCCTACCTTAGGTCCTCAGAATTGACCTCGGCCCAAAGAATTGGCTATCCTTAGAATTTCCTTGGGTCCTCAGAATCGGCCTTGATTTTCTTAATCGATCATTCTTATCCCTTAGGTCCATAAAAATTGATCTCTTTCCAAACATCATGTTGTGTCTATTCAATGGCATTCACTTGTTCCAAGATCACCCATCGAGGATCTATGTAGACACCACATTCTAGGACCTCTAAGTCTCTCCTTAGGTCTTTAAAATCTCCCCATTTCACTATAAATCCTAGGTCATGCTTCGAGTACTGATCTAGAGGCCATCGGGCGCTCTTGGGCCTCGATTTGACCACAATTAACTTTATCTTCCTAGAAAAAGATCTTTGAATCTTCAAAAAGGCATTAAAACCCCTTTCTAACGGTCTGCCTCATGCACGAAATGGCATAACCATTCGAACGAACGATCCATTTTCCCCCAAAAACTGATTCGAGGCCACTGGCCGCTTCTTGGCTCCGTTTGACCAAGGTGAACTCTTCAGCTCGAATGAGACCGAATGAATCTTCTAAGGTCACTAAATACCCTTTCCAACGGTCCACCTCATGTGAGAATCAGCCTTATGGCACGGACGAATAAGCCGTTTTACTCCAAAAGGTAATCGAGCATTTTCGGGCCCGAATTGACCAAAGTCAACTTTTAGAACCAAGTGAATATCTTTGCAATATCAAATTACTTTGCATTAAATTTCCAACATTTTGCCCCATGTGCAATTTCGACTTACCGTTCGGACGAACGATCCATTTTCGTTCGACGATCTCCCGTTTAAAAGACCGACGAGCACTTTCGAGCCCTATTTGACCCCAATTCAACTCTCGGACCCGGGAGCAGCCCAAAGGACTTTTGAAGTTCTTTAAATTACCTTCCTAATGGTATGCCTCGAGCATTATTTTGATCAACGTATTACGTTCTACAATCGTTTTTTAAAAAAATCTACATGAAACTGCCAATTGCCAGGTCCATTTTCTTGCCTATCGGTAGTGTGCCTAGGGTTACCTCTTGATTGGCAGGGCTAGGGCTACGCCGATCGGCACCCCCTTACCCTATAAATAGAGGACATGACCTCACTCCTAAGACACACCTCATATCCATCAATATTAGTGATATCAGCAACATTCTCTTGCAATCAACTAAGTTTTCTTATGTGACATTCCTTTCCATATGACATTCCCATCCTTTTCAAATCCAATTTGGTACAATCTCATTCTCTCACATCAAACATTCATCTCGACATCCAAAGGAGCTCACTAAAGATCAAGATCAAGCTTTAATTCTCTAAAGAAGGTCCGGAATCCTTCTCTCTCTCTCTCTCTTTAAATTTCTTATTTTTGCATTAATTTCCTAATTTAGCTTTTACTTTAATTCACACACATTAATATCTCACATTTTTATTAGTTATATTGCACATAGTTTATTTTCTATAAAAAAAACTAAACAAACAAAAAGAGGGTTACACCTATAAATTCTAACGGGATTATCCATCACAATTTCTCAAAACTATAATACATTTTCTACACAGACACATATAATAAATTCCCGTTCGAATATGTGGGATAACCCCCACCCTTATGCCGCATTCAAAGTACGTGGACTTTTATGCCTTTATAAGCTACATAGGCATTTCGGGCTCCAATATTCCCATTTTTGCATTTTCATCCTTTTCATCTATACATTATTTTAACATATATTATACTTGCGATCCTTATTAGCGTTTTACCCAACATATATTAACGTTTCATCATAACGATCAATATTTTGATAAATGCATAAATCGTATTTTTCTAAATATTATTTTAGGAACATTCCTAGGGATGGCATCACTCTATATTTTCCATGATATGAGTTAGGAGAGTTCGATCTCCATTTATATATACACACACACACAGTTCATGAAGAAATTAAGAAAAACGGTAACACAAGCCCATGAGAGACTGAAAGGGTGGGATGGGTTCCTAACACTTTCCCATTCTATAACTTAGCCCCCGAACCTTTAAATTACCGGTTTCGTAGGCATCAGTTTGTCTTCGATGTCGCTCTATCGAAGCAGTGCCATGTTACTTTTCCCGTGTTGTGTAAAATAGGCTGGCGACTCCATCTCTTTATACGCCATAAATACAATTTTCTACTTTGAGGGAACCTAAAGTTTCTTCATCATTTCCCCTAGGGTCATTAAATGCGTTGTCCCTTTATTCTAAGTTTTGGAGTATCAAGAAGCCACATGTCAACATGGGAACTATCATCCCATTATTTGGGTAAAAACCTGTCAACCTTTTGGTTTTCCCATACGCCCCTTTATTTCCATATAAAGACCATTTTTTTGAATAAAAAGGTTTCACTTTTACAAAATTCTCAAGCATTTATAGAGAGTTGAGATTTCTGGAGAGAAAAAACCTCCATAGTATTCTGTCAAGCATTTCCAAATAAAAAATCACTACAGATGGCTTCATCACTGCCAAACACTTCTTTCGGCGTTGCTGCCACCATCATTCCCATTTTAATCGGTTATTTACCCTTCTCTATTACCGTCTCTACGGTGGTGGCCACTAGCTCCGCCACTATAACCACCGTCCAAGGTTCTCCCATTGCCACGGTGTCCACTAGTTCACTTTTCGTGGCCGACGTCACCATGGGGTCCTCACGATCAGTTTTTTTCTTCTAAGGCCTTTGCCACCAGGGGTTGCTCGTCTGAGGGGGTGAATTTTGAAAAAAGTTCAACTAGGGTTTTTGTTAACAGAGAACTTGATTTTGGTGCTATGCGTATGGATGGTGAGGGTTCCTCGCTAAACTCTTGATATATGAAGGGTTCTCGTTGGGGGGCGCTGTTAGTGGGGGTTCCTCGCTGGAACCACATATAGTTGGGGGTTCCTTATTGGGAACATATACTATTGAGGTCTCTTCACCGATGGCTGCTTCTAGTAGGTTTCTGGAATCATCTATCGTTGGGGGTTCCTCATTGGGAACCTCTATAGATGAGGGCTCCAGTTGGGATCAAGGATTGGGGAGTCCTCCCTGAAAGCATATTTTACTAGGGGCTCCTCATTTAGAACAACTATCGTCGGGGGTTCCTTGTCTGAACCAATAACTACTGGGTATCTTTCTACCACTGTGCACCATATTTCAGGCCATATGATAACTTTATGGCCTCTCTTACCCAGTTTGAGAAGAAATTTGTTGCCAAAATTGTCGAGCAACCCCGTATGGGATTAGGCGAGTCTACTGATTTTCCCATCATTCTTCTTAATTCCATTCTTAGATTTAGAGTGGGTTGTGGTGATTTTCCTCATTCTAATGTCAAAATCAAAGCTTTGGGAGATGCCCCTGAGGAGTGGGCCACTTGGGTTGATTATATTCTTGCTGTCCCTTTTTTTAAGGCTATTATCGAGGGACTTGGAATTCTCACTGTAATTGATAGCTTGAAATCTTATACTATGGCTAAATATGTCTCCACCCTCAATCTTTTGATTTCTCTTTGAAGCAAAGAGTCTCACACTTTTGTGACTGGTTGGGGTGAGTTCACTATTACCATGGAGGATGTCTGTGAGCTGTGAGCTGTTCGCCCTTTCTTTCTTCGGAGGCATGCTTTCACCGATGGCTATGAGGACCCTTTTGAGCAGGAGATGGTAGAAGAACTGTAGTCATCCCTTTTGAGTGTTCGAGTATGTGGTTATTAATGTAACTGGTCTTATCAATCACACTTTTACTAAATGGAAGAGTATTACTCTAAAGATTTTGAGCAGCCACCCAAGGGAGAGATTTCCAGTAGAGTTCTCAAAACTTAGGATGGTCCCAAGCTTCATTCCCCCTCATACTTGGATATTTTCCTAGTTACTATCTTGAGTATATTCTTGCTCATATCTAAGCCAAAAGACTCTCCTCATGAGCTTCTTTTCAGATTGGACGTGAGGCTGTCACGAGAGAGGATCGTGCCCCTTACTGCTTTGACCCTTGGGTCCCTTTTACCTAGTTAGATCATGAACATGTAGACGATAAGAGATCTTGTGCCCTCTACAATGTCGCTAACTTTGCTTACAACTCCCTGGATTTTTTTCCCGGCTGATAGTAGCACCTTTTACCGCCCTTTGAATGCGGATTCTGTCTCTTCTTTTCCACATATCAACGTGGTGATGATGCTATTACCAGGACTTCTTCCTTCTTTGACTGAGCTGGGTCAGGGCATTGAGTTTTATTATTCTGAGCGAGTGAGGAGACAACTTGGTTATGACCAGGGTATAAACATCCTTTCCTACCCCTTAAGCAGTGACCCTTTTAAGTTGTATATGGAGGCGTGTTGGAATTTTACTTTTCAGGGGATACTCCATTGAGTGAGCCATTTTGAAGGATTATATGTGCCTCCCTATTACCACTCACCTTCTTTCACCTCTTCCTGGTTCCTTCCTTGGTAGTGACAGGTTCTTCTCATTCAAAACTGCATGGTTGGTCCCCTTCATGAGACCATTCCCACCAGATACATAAAAGTTAAGTTCTTAGTCAAAATAAGTCAAAAAGAAATTTATCATCTCAGTACTACACCTAAGATAACTCTCGATTAAATTGTTCCTATCTTGGTGAAGTTTCTCCTTGATAAGTCCACCCATCCGAAGCTACATGAGCCATAGCCTGCCAAGTCTAAAGGCCAGTCCAAAGATAAGGAAAAGCAAAATCTTCTACTGCGGGCAAGAGAAAGCACCGTGCCACGGACATGTCAAATTTCATCCCAACTAATCCCTCTCCCCCTTATCTTGTGAGGACTAGGGCAACTAAGAAATATAAGGGGGTTGATACTGATGCTACTGCTCCTTCTGTGCAAGACCAGGACTCAAATACTGACGATCTTGGAGTAAAGGATACCTATAGGACTGTTCAAGAGAGTGGTTATGAGAATTTGGTCTTTTCCTCCTAAGAGCCACTCATTATATTCATTCCAGTTATAGAAAGTACTATACCCAAATGTTCTTTACTTAGTGAAACTGGCTCTCATGGGGTTTCACATGCTGGTTCCCCCTCCCAATCATTTGAAGAGGAACTAGTTGACTACGAAAGCACCCCTTCCTACGATGATCATAGTTCTTCTTCGAATAATGTGGATGGCCAGGACTTCTATGGTGAAAGAACTATTGACATTTTTGCCTTGTTATTAGTTTCGAGGGAGTCCTATAGTGATGACGAGATGCCACATTCTCCATCAGGGACTACCTCTGCTACTAGACGCATTCCATATGGATAGACTGCGCATTCTGATGTAGTAAATGTTTCTTTACTTAAACTTTTACTTGCATATTTTTTCTTTTCATCATTGACTCGTTTACTAATTTTTCTTTCTTGTGATGCGTTCAAAGGTTACTTATGCTGAGACGAGTGGCCCCTCACCTCCTCCATTTCCCCGTGCTCCTTTCCAGTGAAAGATGAATTATATGCTTGTTTCCTCTGTAGGCCTTTATAGAGTAGTTCATTACATCATCCCCCTAATTAACCTGTATTTTTTGAAGCTTTGATAGTCATGGCTTACATTTATCTTGCCAAGTGTTACTTTTCTTCCTTGTAACTTTCATCTGTGCATCCTTCCAGCACCAGGTTCTCTTATGTGACCTCGCATTCTATTTAGGTATCTTATTGATTTCTCTAAGTGCCTGGTTTCACTATTCCTTTTCAAACTTATTTCTCATGTGTTCTCTATTTATTTATACTTGAAGAGGGTTGTGCCTTCCATTCCAGCTGCTTCATCTTTCATTATTTTAGTAGCAGTCACTTCTGAAGCTGAGCACCTTGTTTCCTCACTCTCAGAGGTATGTATGTTCTCTTGGCTCCCTTTTTTTATTTTTCCTTTGATGTTTATCCTTGTGGTTTGAACTTACTTTACAATTTATCAATTTTATTTCCTTAGGGCCCTGTACTTCTTGGACCCTCTTCCACTATAGATACTCTTCCCTTTTTTGGGATTACTATTCCAGGTTTATACCCCTTAGGGAGGATTTATATCCCACGAGTCTGCACCTCCATGGATACTAGGCCTTTGGTTAAGCCATTACTCATGGACCGATCTTTACTATGGCCTCTACTATTAAGACAAGCTTTTTCTTATTTTCAGGTATAGGAGGCTTATTTTCCCATTTTATTTGTGGTAATGGAATTTCCTAATGCTTTTATGATGAGCAGGTTAATAACATAGTCCCTACTGCGTTATTGGTCATTTTTCGCTCTTCCCCTTTCGCGGGGGCTTAGGTATTCCTTTATCCTTCCGCCTGTGGTTTCTTTGCCTATCTTATACTGAAGAAAATTTTTTATATCTTCAGTTGGCGCTTATGGAACTACTTCATCAGTGCCTCCTGCTACTATTTTTCTAGCAGCCCCTGCTGCAGTTGAGCCATTTTGCCCTGCTACTTCTACAGAGAGTCCTATTATAGTGCCTCTTCCGATAATTGTTTCCATTACGGGTCTTCACATTTTCTATATTCTTGATATTTTTGTGAGGTAAGTGATTTACTAACACTTAACTCTTTTTCTTCATTTGCATGCTAGTTTTATAGAGGTTTCTTTATCTACCGTGCCCACAGTGAGTGTTGTGGAGGAAACCCCTCAAGCATTACTTACATCTCCCCTTTGACTGCTGCGGGGGTAATCACTCAGGTATCATGTATTTCTTTTATGAGAGGCTATTTTTGCACCTCACTTTTTGCTCATGTCCTTTTTAATCTTGTTATCAAGCCAGTATAGCTGAAGTCCCCTTATCTGCAGGACCTGTTATAAGTTCTATTCCCATTATTATGGGACCTCCGACCAGTGTCCTTGATGAGGATATCCAGGGAAAAACTTGGTTTGCTATACTTTTAAAATTTGCTTATACTCTGCAAATGTTTACTGACAGTTAACTGTTTCCCTGTTCTCAAGTTAGTGCTGCAATTGTTTCAGTGACTATGGAACACATTTGGGAGATAGTTGCGAGAGAGGTATTATACTGTCTTACACTTTTCTCCTTTTTATTTACTCTTTTCATCTTGCTTTTACTGTGAAAGTATGCTCACCTTCACCCTTATTTCATTATTTCCAGTCTAGTGAGGCAACTGCTCCGATAAATGTGGAATATATTGGAGAGATATTTGTGAGTGAAGTATTATACTGTCATAACCTTCTCTCCATTCCACTTCTCATTTATCTTCTTACTTTTACTGTGCAAGTACACTCACCTTCACCCTTGTTTAATTGTTTCCAAGTCAGTGAGGCAACCGCTCCTGGTTCTGCGAAACGGGCGGAGAGTGTTGTGTTGCACACTCCTTAGTTATTAAACTGTCATACCTAAGTTACTATTAGCTATTTAACTTCATAATCTTCCTTTTTCTAACCTATAAATCCTACTGATATTGCTCTTTGCTATTTCTTTTACTTAGTCTGGTATCCCTCTTTCGACTAGTTCTTCTCGCCCGGATGGAAGCATACTCACGCCTATGAGCTTTGGGGTAAGCTTTCTATCATAGCCCCTTGAATTTGTTTTATCCATTCCCTTAATTTAACTTGGGTGTCTATTTTTAGGATCCTGTTGGTGAATCCATTAGGGCAACTGACGAGGGAGGTCGGAGTTTTGAGGATGCTTCTTTAGCTGGTGATGCTGATTCTGATGGGGAGTCTTCTTTCCTCCCCTTAGAGATAGAGTCTTCCCATTCAAGTGGTGGCATTGAGGTGGGGGATCCCGTGGCTTTTATGAGTAGGTTATGGCGTGAGGAGATGCCAGGGCGATTCAGGACATACGCGCATCAAATTTTGGACTTGATTTTTGAGCATCATCCTAAGACCTTCACTTCTCAGAGTGTGCTTCACATTATAGCCTTACACTGTTAAACCTGAAGGCCCTTGTTAGGCATATTTTTGACTTCTTGGCTACTTCTCCCTCTGAGTTGACCAGTTCTTCCACATTACTATTCTTAGACTCCATTCGTGATCTCCAGCAGTTCTACCATTTCCAGTTAGGTTTTCTTGATGTTTGATTTCATCATTTTCTGAGCATATCCTTACGAAAGATGGTGTGACATCACACATATAGGTAGTATAGGACCGAGTAGCGGCAGGCTAAGGCTGCTAGGGTTTGGGGTCAGATTAAGTCACTTCAGTCCCAGCTTGATAGACTTGAGGCCGGTGACTAGGAAGATGAGTCCAAGTTGTCCAGGTTGGAGGAGGAGTTTATGCAAGAGGTCGGTCCGTCATATGCTGGCACCCTCTCCGACGATGACTTGCTTTTTGTTATTTCTAGTGGATAGTCTATCTCTTGCCTCATACTATTTTTTCTTTCTTCCTTCGTATGTAAAGAACTGGTCATTTATAAATGAGAAACACTGATTTACTTCCCTTATGATTTTTTATTCTTTGCCTCTATCTGTACTTTTGGCATCTGTTTACCATGACCTACTCAAATTTTCTGTGAGCGCTTGGTCAATTTGAGCTGCCCCATATACTGTGGGGTACTTTTATAAATCTGGGCAAGTTATAGTTTTTAGCGCAATCCCGTGTGACCATAGGGTATTTTCATTTTATCTGCGTAAGTTACTATTTTAGAGTTTCCTCCTTTGTCTGTGGTGGAACTCTTATATATTTTTGTATATGTTCATAACGAATGACTTGGAAGGGGGGGGGGGGGGGGGGACCCCTTCTCCCTCCTTTAGGTTTTGTTTCAAAAAGTATTTATGAATGAAATGATTAAAGGATAACTGATTTTTTTTAACTAAATGTCTATGGGGTCCTTGTTCCAAACTTTTTTTCTTAAGAACTCTCATAGTCTTAAAAAAAGTTAGATAGGGGGAAGACCCCCTTCTCGTCATTTCCTGAGAACTGGTGAAGCAATTTTTCTTCTTAAGAACAGAGGCTAGTACTTGTTCTCTAAGCTGTAAATCTATTTGAGAGATAACATAATTTTTTTATTATCATTAGGAGGACAACTCCCTGCTGGCACGGTGATAAAAATTTACCTATTATGTCTGTAAGTACTTTGCTTAATATACTTGACCTTTTTGGTTGATCTACCCCTCCAAGTGTAATGAGCAAAGTTCTTTTTATCATGGACCCTCTTATAGTCTAGTAGAGGGTATTTATATAAAAAAATGTTCTGGTTCACCTACCTCATACATCAGGTAAGTAAACAAAACAAGAATCATCATGCAATGATAAAAAATAGCTGATATTCATTTGTTTCATATTAGTACTATTTACAAGATTTCAATACTCTATAAAAAAAAACTTTCTAGTTTCAGAGCAAGCTGCTAAAACTTGTCAAAAAAATGAATTTTAAGAAAAGACTAGGCATTATATCTCTTCAGCCATTTGTAGTTGATGGATTGAAGATAGTCACTATCCGGCTCTGAGATCTGGTTGTATCCTGACTTGCCAATCCCCTTACCACAAAAGGGCATTCCCAGTTAGGTTTAAACTTTTACACCGATAGGCAATGGAGGTGAGTGGATGCACAAAGGACCAAGTCAACCATTTAAAACTCTCTGGGATTGACTAGTCTCTCGTAAGCTCTGGAGAGCTGCTGGGTGTAGACTTTAAAGTTCTCTTTTGCCTTATCTCAGTGCTCTTTTAGTGCCTCCTGCTGCACATGTCGTGGATCAGGGATGAATCTATTGCTTAGAGTGACCCTAGCTGATGGTACCGCCAACTCCATCGGTAGGACAACTTCAGTACCATACACGAGTGAGAATAGGGTGAACCCGGTCGGCTTTCATTTTGAAGTGAGGTAAGCCCATAGTACCATGGGTAGTTTTTCATCCCATGCCCCTGTCATGTCCTCAAGCATCTTCTTTAGTATATTGATCAAAGTTTTGTTTGTGGCCTTTTCTTTGCCATATCCTTTTGGGTAGGAGACAGTTGAACTGTTGTGCACAATCTTGTACTTGTCAGTGAGAAGTGATATCTCTTTGCATACGAATTATTTTCCATTGCCTGTTAGAATCACCTTAGGTATACCAAACCTGCATATGATATAATCCTTGATAAAATGTATTACCACTTAGGCAGTCACTCTTCTTAGATGAATGGTCTCTGCCCACTTAGAATACAATTTTGTAGCCACGATAATGAAAGCTTTGCCACGAGAGGTTGGGCTGATCTTTTCCACCATATTAAACGCCCATGTGTGGAAGGGATAAAGAGCTGCTAAGCTTTATAGACTGAATAAAGGGGCATGCACTATGTTTCCATGTACTTGGAAAGCTCTGTACTTCTTTACATAGTCGATAGAGTCAGCCTCCATGGTTGGCCAGTAGTCGGCGTCATTAATTGATTGTACAGTTTGGCACCTCCCATATGGGAGGACTCATGAGATTCTTTTAGCACCCTCTATGTATCCCCTTTAGCTATATATTTTAATGATTTATCGTTGTATCCCTTCCTGTAAAGCTCCCATTATACTAGATAGAAATGGGCCACCCTATTTCGGAGTTAAATTCTATCTCCTCTTTTTGCCATCAATTCATCATCGTTTAGATGGGTTATGTATGGTTGTTTCCAATGCTCAAAGGCCTCTACAAATTTAGCTTATGTTGGCTAGTCAAATTAGGTTTGACACTTTAGACAACCCAGCTATAGGCGACCAACCTCCGTGCTCATGGTGGTCCCATAGTAGCCCCCCCGCTGGAACTGATGATAAAGAGAGATATCAATATCCCCACAATGCTTCTCATGTATTGTTTCCTACCTCCCTCTAGCTTCCTTTTCTCCTACACACCTTGAAAATAATCCTCCGGGGCTCTTATAATAAAGTGTTCCCTACAGCAGGTGGTAGTTGGCCATTTTTAACATTTTTATTGTTCCTTTTCTTGTTTCTAGCTATTTCACAACCAGGTACCTCTAATCTTTCGACTGATCTCTTGGAAAAAGGGACCTTAATGTGGTGGGAATTGTTTTCCATTGTACCATGGTGGTTATTTATGATTCATCCATGTCTAATGTGTGGGCCATTGTGCTTGTGCATCAAGAAGCCTGTTCATTATTCGCGCATGTCTCTTAATAGTTACTTTCAAGAATTGGCCCAACAACTTTTGGATAATGGATCAATATGGTGCCAGGTTAACATGCTGGAAGGTGAACTCTCCATTAACTTATTTTACAACTCAGTTAGAGTCCCCTCTATGCGCAACACTCTGATGCCTCTTCGTAGCGCCTCCAACAGTCCCAAAATGAGGGCCTCGTACTCAGCCTCATTGTTCGAGCATTTAAAATCTAGCTTGAAGGAGAGACCGACCTTCTCCTTACTATTTAAGAGGATAATACCTGCACCCCTTGTTTCTTGTGCATTAGAGCCATCAAAATCCATCTCCCACTCCTCCGTCCTTTTTGTTAAATATGCTTGGAAATTTTCCGTAGGCAGCACTTCATTGTGAGGGTCAAAATTTTGACTTGGGAAGTGGGCCAACAGATCTACTAGTGCTTGACTTTTGATGGATTTTGGCATCACTCACTTCAAATCATATTCTGACAGTATTAATAACAACCTTGCTTCTCTCCCTACCAAGATCGTTCGCACCAAGAGGTACTTAATAGGGTCGCACTTAGTGACAATGTGAACTGTAAAGGCTAACAGGTAGTGTATCAACTTCTGGGCCACGAATACTAGGGTGAGGCAGTGACTCTCAACACTGGTATATCTTAATTTTGTACTTAAAATCAACTTTGACAAGTAGTACACTTCTTTCTCTCCCCCCTCCTTCTTTTAAGCGAGCAGTGTCCTATATATTTTTCTATTGAAGTTAGGCAGAGCAACAACAGTGCCTCGACCTCCGACGGTATCATCGTAGACGAAGAGGCTAAAATTTTCTTTATCTTCTCAAAGGCCTTGTTCTGTTCCTCACCCCAAATACACTTAGATTTTTATTTCAACAGGGGGTAAATGAGTGGGCCACCTTCGCCTGCGCGGGTATGAATCTTCTTAGGTAGGACACCTTTCTTAAGAAACTATTGAGTTGTCGCTAACTCTTTGGTAGTGGCATCATCAAAATGGCTTTCTTCTCTCCTAATCGACTTGCACCCCCACCTATTTACTACAAATCCTAAAAATTTTCCAGTAGTGACCCCGAAGGAACACTTCGAGGGGTTCATTCTCATCTTATAGCTGCAGTATCTTTCAAACTCCCGCCTGAGGTCCTAGATATGCTTTCATTCTTTATTGAACTTCAATACTAGGTCATCTATATAAATTTTGAATATATCATGAAACAAATCATAGAAGTTAGCCATCATGGTCCGCTGGTAGGTGGCCCCGACGTTCTTCAACCTAAATGGCATAACTGTGTAATGAAAGTTTCCCAATGGCGTACAAAAGGTAGTTTTCTCTGCTCTTGATCTAATTATATTCGATGTACCCATCCACGAAACTATACATTTCATGACCTGTAATAGCATCTACTAAGCTGTCTGTACTCGTCAAGGGAAATTCATCTTTGGGACATGTTCGATTTAAGTCACAAAAATCCATGCAGATTTGAATTTGATTTTAGTCCTTCTTCGCCACTGTCATAATGTTAGAGAGACATATAGGGTGCTGAATGGGTTTGATGAACACTGCCGCCTATAATTTCTCTACGTCTGCTTTTATCATAAGGTTTATCTCAGCCTTGTATGTATGGGTTGCTTATCTGACTGGAAGAGCATTAGGAAGAAAAATTAATTTATTGAAACTCACCTCTGGGACTATCCCTGACACCTCTGTGTATTTCCAAGCTAACACATCAGTGAATTCCTTGAGCAGGTTGATGAGCTCCTATTTTTTCTTTGAGTTAAAACTTTTGGAAATTAGAATGGGTTTACTCTCACCCCTTTATAGTCCCAAGTTGATTTTCGCTAGCTCTTGCAGCTGCTCCCTGGGTCCGTCTTGCATGCACTCCGAGACTTCTTCTGGCTCCTCAATATGCTCAATGATGTGGGCCTCATCCACCACAACACATTCTGGTGCTGGGTCGATGCTCTCATCCCAGAACGCCACCCATGAAAACCATTATAAGCAATATATGACTTTTTCGTTCGACAGGACCACCTTCTTACATATGTGAGGGGGCTTGGCTACCTCCTCTACTTTCCTGTTTCCTTTTTCCATATGAGGAATCACTCTCTCCCCCAAGTGGTCATGCAGATACATCCTTGGTTGGGCACCTTTTGCCACCATCTATAGCCCCTCTAGCTTCCTTGTTGAGTTTTATCTCTTTCCTCATCAAGCTCAGTATAAAATGTTGCATCTACCAAGTGGGCCTCCTAAATTAATAATGGCTTTTGTGTTGCTTTGATTATAATATCAGTATCTCTAATATTAGATTTGGCACATTGATGATATGTGGAGGGCACTATGCTATGAGTGTGCATCCACACTCGCTCTATGAGAAGCTGATAGCTTGTATTGGCATTGATGGCATGAAACTTAATGTGGGAAGTGAAGTTCCCAAACTTGATACCCACGTTCACGTATCCAAGCGACTGCATGCCTACGCTATCAAATCCCGAAATTACGAATGGTATGGGCACTATCTTTTCTTGAGAGATTCTTATGTCATATAATATGCTGATTGGCATAATGTTGATGGATGCTCCTTCATGCATTAATGACCTGGGGAAAGAAATTCCATTGATCGTGGCTGTCATGTAGAGTAGGAAGTTGTGAACATATAACACTTACTTATCTGCCTCTGAGAGGACCACTTCAGATGTGTACCTTTTAATCAACTATCCAATGGGTCCCTATCGGTTTAGCGAAGGGTCCCCGCACTACTGCATCACTTCCAAAACCTTTCTTGTGACGACTACCCTGGTGTCATACTTTACTCTTATCTAGTTTAAGAACCATTTGAACTTGGGACTTCTTGATACGACTTTAAACTAAGAGTCTAGGACCACTTCGTAAGTTTGAGCATTGCAGACATACTCTGCCTCAGATGTTCCTCCTTCATCTAGAGCAAGGATGACATCTACTTTGGTTTATTGGGGGTTCACTTGATCAACTCCCTCACATCCATCCTTTTCTTGATCAGGATTAAATAACCACTCCTCGCCTTTTCAATTCTTTGTTCGCTATTCAGTGCTAGTTCTTCTATCTCTTCATATATTTTTTTGCTACCTTCCCATTCCATCAGGTCTTGAGCTACCGCTTGATCATATGCTACCACCATATTGGCAGTTCCATAATAATGCGCTGGAAGTGGGTCCTCGTTGACATCTATATGAGGTATTCACAAAGTACCACTAGCCACCTACTCACTAATGATCCCCTTAGGTAGTAACAGTCTTTGGTGGAGTGTTTCATCCTCTAATGTAACTCACAATACTTAGGATTAGATTTGTCTGTTGTTGTTTGGATTTCCCCATTCAAATTAGGGGTACCTACTATCCCCTCTCGTACCAATGTATGATAATAATCCATTACTTTTGCTACGCTGCAAGGCAGCGGTGGTGGGGCATCCTCTTCAAACTTCTTCTTATTAGCTGTGCTATTGCCTTTGGATCTGGGGTTTCCTTTCTTGCCCTTTGAATCTCCATCCATATAATTAATTGCCTATCTCCTTGAGACTTGAAATCTTCATGAAGTCAGAGGCACTTGCATCCTCCAACCTGAGGATCTAGGCTTGATTATCATGGTTGTATTACTGGCATCCCTGGTGAACTCTCTAAAAGTCCTATCTCTGGTCTCATTGATCGGTGGATCTTATATTATTCCAATATCCCCTCAACATATATTTGCATCGGCCTTGCCTCCTCTATATCCTCACGAACATCTAATGCCCTCTAGCGAAAACACTTAATATATTGCATAAATTCTTCATCGGGCTTCAACACCTCCTGCACCATGTGTCTCTACGTGAACTCATCCTCTGCTACAAGAAACTTTTGAAGGAACTGCCTATGAATTTCCTCCCATATGGGGATGGTATTGGGCTTACAAGTGGGAGTACCACGTGTAGGCCTTCCACGTGAGGGTCTTGGAGAAATCCCTCAACTTTAGATTTTTATCATTCACATACACTCCTAGGTACTCAACAAATCTTTTCACGTGCTCCGTTAGATTTTTTCCCTTTATATTGAATTTGATAAATTTTGTTGAAACATATTACTCCGGGTATGGATTCTTATTCACCCTTTCTGGGTAGGTATTATGCAAATCCTTATAAAGATGAGAAGTTTCCCTCCGAAAGGAGGAGAGTATCTTCTTCACTTCCTCTATGGTAACAACCTTCGAGGGAGATTCCTACAAACCCACGTTCTTTGCTAGTGGTGAACTCAACGGTGTCACAAATTGCTCTGACACCACCTTTCTTGGTGGAACCACCTCTATTGTTACTTCTGCTGCTGTTGGTGTTACACAACTTTGGCACAGGCTTGCCAAATCCACGATATTTTCTTTCAAAAACTTAAAAAACATGCTCATTAGATTCATACCTGCCATTAGAGCTACTATTGTTGTACTCGTCTGCCCTCCCTAAGGAGCAAGCACTCTAGCTCCGGTCATCACCCCCTCCTCTTAGGCGGTCTAATCACTTTGATCTCCATTCCCATGTGGAGTGTCCTAAAAAATAATATGCTTAGAAACGTTAAAACCTTATTTGTCCATAAAAGTGAGGATACCTCTCCAACGGAGTTGCCAAATGTAGCAGGGCAATGTGGCCGGGTCTGGTAAGATACTGAATTGGGTGAGGCGTGACCCACTTCAATGAACTCTATCTCTAAGGTCTTTAAGAGTTTCTATAGTAGAACTTGGTAAAACCTTCTCGTTTTAGTAAAAATGGAACCAAAGCTAGAACCACCTCATACAAGAAGATGAACTTCACAATAATAATAGTATATTTTCTCAAAAGGGTCTCCTGAGAATGATGGCTATCATGGTGGGAGTGAAGAAACAGACACTCAACACTTAGAGAGAGAGAAGGGAGAGAATACTAGGTGGTCTGGTGTGATTTTGACAGAGTAATAGTATGACTTGAGTTTCTGATATATGATTTGACCTCACTAATGGTCCTATTTATAGGTGAACATTAGGGTTTGTTTGGGACTTTTTGGGCACTAAAAAATAAGAGGGAAAGCTTATAGGAGCAAGGTATGCAATTTAATTTTGTCCCTACTAGATTTGCAACTGCCTGTCTCCTCTGACAGACAACACCTGGTGTGAACCAAAGTTAAAAAGAAAAATATGTCTCCTAATGGAGACAAAATATCTAATTTGGTAAATATATTTTGAAATGGTTACAAACTTTGTAAACTTGAGAGTGGCCTTGATGACCACCCTTTCTAAAATTATTTTGTAAAAAGGTTTATTTCTTGTGAGCAGCCCTTTGGCAACTCACCTTAGTTATGACTATGTGTGAGCTGTGTAAAGACTTGAGTGACTCGTAGGGTATCTCTACTAGTACTATCTCTATCTTAAAATGCTAAGTGGTTGATCTTGCTCAACAAATCTTGTTCATCAGCCACCAAGGCAAAACTCCCGAGAGATTCCAACTGGCCTATTTGAGCGCTATCTGCTCAAGTAGGCTACCTGTATAAGAAATTGAGTAATAGTACTTTTGTTCTATAAAAGAATAACTTTTTCATGATTAGGGGATGTTCATGGTAGACCCCCTATTCTTGGCCTATTTTGTTCCTTAGTTCACTACTTGGACCCTCTCACTGTAAAAAAAATACTGTTTGAACATTTACTAGAGGAGTCCTTCACTATGTACTTCCTTAGTAGATTTTACATTTTAGTTAACCTTGGCAGAGGGGTACCTCGTTTGTGCACTTCCCCGCCTAGGTATCATTTCAACTGACTTTGGCAAGGGGGAGTTCCTCGTCTAAATAATATCATCTTGGGAAGGTGGAGGAGGGGGTCCCTCGCTCGGGCTGTAACATCTTGAATCTGGAAGGAGTTGAGGGGGTCCCTCGCCACACCATCTTTGCAACTTGAAGGAGGTGGGGGAATGGGTGCCTCACCAAAAATATCTTTTGAACTATAAGGAGGGTCTAGAGGGGTCCCTCGCCAAAATATCTTTGGAATCTGGAAGTGGTATCTAAAGGGGTCCCTCGCCAAAATGTGTTTGGAATTTGGAGGGGGCGCTCAAGGTGTCCCTTGCCCAAATGTCTTTCGAATCTGGAAGGGGGGCTTGAGGGGACCCTCGGCAAAATGTCTTTGGAATCTGGATGGGGGGACTGGTGGAGTCCCTCACCCAAAAATATTGTAACGAAACCAAAACATCCCTCTACAACTTGTGTGGATGTTCATAATTGTTGGGTTAAATTATAGATCATATCTTATGAAAAAAAGTTTTTAATGTCTCATATTTATGTCACATGCTAAGCAGGGTATTTTAATTGTAACTTCCCGACTCAAATTTATGTGTTACTCGTGGTTCAACCCTGTCCGTCCCGGACGTTAGGTGTAAAGTGCAATGAGACAATCTAAAGAAGGTTGTTAGCCCCCTTTTATTTAATTAACCTTTCCCTTGCTTAGCATGCAATTTCAATTTATATCAAACTACGTGTGGGACCCATGGGAAGCATGCCGAAAATCCAAGCATTCAGAGCTACTAATGGAAAATAAAAGGATACTTACCTGTATAGCACTCTCAAAATATGGAATCGCGTACAACCTACCTCAACAAAGTAAAAGGAATGAGCCGAATGCCTAGTGGGAAACACAACAATGCAACATATAATTGAACATCAGAAAAGAGACTCTATAATGTACCACCTACGTGCACATGCAAATATCGTTTATGTACACACACTAATGCATGAAATCCGTTTATTCTAAAACATTAATTGATTTGATTAAATCACATTAATCTTATAAAGACACCTTTTTACCCCTTTTACTTGACTTAACATTTATTTCTCGACTTAATGCATCCGGTTAAATACTTAAAAAAAATAATGTTTGTTTAGGAAAAATATTTAAGTTACTTAAGTTTTCCATTTACTCACACCAAATCCACTTTAGTATTTTTCTTAAGAACCACCTTTCAGCACACGCACACTCGGTGATAGAAAATATTTATTTTCCTTTTGAAAACCATTCACAACGCACATTTGTGTTAGTCATGGATTAAGACTATGTTAGGTTGCTTAACTACCCATTAGTCACCTCACTTTACCATTCATTTCCTTCACGTGGACATTAGTAAATTTTTCATATTTCTTATCCACATTATCTCTTTAATCGGAAGAACATTTACCAATCTCATTACACGTTAGGTTATATTTTCTTATATTCTTAGCACAACCAATTTCCTTATCATGTTCCACTTTTCTCATTATCTTTTTCTCTAAGTTTATCACATAACCGTGTACTTTAACAGGCTCCACACCGTCGGCTACGCCACCATATGCTCTAGCCAGTGTTTTGGGTCTTTCACCCTAGGTCTTCGACCCCTTATTAATTTTTTTGGTTCTTTTGAGTTTCCTTTATCAAGTGTTTTAACACTTTTTCGTGTCCACGTTATTCCACCTTACATAAAATTACCATTTTACCCTTTTATTGCCAAGCTTGTAGTTTATCCATTTTCATAAGTGTTATTTCGATAAAACATAGTTAAGTCACTAACTTAACTTCTTGAATGTTTTTAACTCATTAACACTTGATTAACTCATTTAGTCACTTTGTGGGGTTAACAAACTACCAAGGCTATAAGTCTGTTGATTTCATTATGTTCTTTAATAAAGAAATTATTTTGGAATTTAAAGGCCATTTTAACTAGAAAATACCCATTTTTCCTTTAACATCACATCTAGTCTTGAAAATACACATTTATTATTTTCTCCCAATTTCATAACACAATTTTGGGGCTGAAATTTCAATCTTTCTTATTTCAAGTTAAAAAATCATTTTAATCCTTCTTAAACATGTTCGTATGCTTATCATTAACTTACAACAAGTCTATAGCTTTGAGAAGATGGATTTTAAGTCTTGAAATCCATAAAAATGAGTTTTACGCATGATTATCATATGAAATTTCGTTAAACTTGTAAATTCAAGATTTTCAAGACTCGAAAGACATTTATTCTTCAAAAACATACTTAAATGTCTATTTTTCAAAAATCTGCATCTTTGCCACAAATCTTTAGGATTTATATTAGAAATAGTTTATCAATGCAATTATTTTTTGAAATATATTTTATTTCATAAAATGTTTAAACACAATATTTTCTTGAAAGTTATCATATTTTCTCAAACTCTTTGAAAAACCATTTCTTAAATCTTCAATTCTATTAATAAATCATAAGTAATGACTACCTAAGCATGCAAAAATTCTACTCTTATGAACTCTTGCATATTTAACTCATATATTGCAAAATAGAGTAATCTTAAACTCAGAAAGAGTAGTTTTTCCCACCTCAAAGGAATCTTCTATAATGGTGTATTAAAAATAGAAGAAGATGGCAATCTCCTACCTTCTAAGGCGGCCTTAAAGAGGTTGCCTAGCTCCACTAATCATGCTCTTTGAAATCTCTATGAAAACCCCTTTTAAACTCCATAATTTCTTCTTCATTAGCTCTCCAAACCCCCCCCCCCCCAATAACTTCTTCATAAATTAATACCTTGCTAAAAAATGGTGTAAATGGGTTTATGGGCTTAAATGCGGTAGAATATAAGGAAAATATGGTGGTTTAGGATGGAGGAGTGGTTGTGCCAAGGTGATGGATGGTGGTTGGTGGTGGATGAGCTGTTAAGAGCTAGTGTGAGAGAGAAAATATGATTGAAGTGGGATAAAAATGGTTTAAAATCCCTTTAAATACCCCCAAACCCTTAAAACTATTAACCTTTAGTCCACCAACCCCAAAGATTTGATCTACTCCATTGAGAGCTTGACAACTCAAATAATCCAAGGGTCTAGATTTTGACATCATTTTTCGAATCTTAAAATTATGATTTTTACAGTCTCGTTCGAACGAAAATGTACCTCGTTCGACTAACAACACAATCTCGTTCAAACATGGTTCCAACGAGGCTAAAAATTCGAACATGTATTTTTTGTTCGATGGTCGTTAGAAGAGCTATTTGAATGAGATTTTAATCTCAATCGAACGACTTAGTCTTTTGTTATAAGGTCATTCTTATCCAATTAATTACACCAAGGCCACTATATTACCCAAATTTGACCCATAATTCATCTTACAAAGTTTAAATCTCTATTGGGTCATATCAAGTCACCAATTTACACGGGTATGGTCAAAGCCATGGGGGCGAGTGTTATATTAATTCTGCTTCCTGACATAGGTTGGCAACATGACTAGCCACCTCCAATTTCAGAATGCGCAGGGTATCACAAAATGCAAATGAAAGGTTCCCAGAAGATGAAAAGCACATGTTAATACAATTTGAAGTATTTTGTAAACGGAAATATAGAAGATAGAGGTCCAATATAGGTAGGCACGTGGACCATTTATTAAGAGGACAAACTTAAATGCATGAGTCCATTTTAGAGTATTATCATAGATTTTATTAAGAAACTAAACCAAAATTTACATGAATATTAAAGTACCATTATACATTAGTGAGGTTGCATATGGTTAAATATCAATGTTAGAGTATATGGTACCATTTTAAAGCAATTTTTTTTTTTATATTTGGAATTTAGTCTTATTTGAAAAGAATTTTTAGCCTAAATTTATTTCTTTCATTTTAGTGTAAGATCTTATTTTGAATGGGTGAAATGTTTAATCATTTCAAAATAGTATAAAAGTCGTACACAATGCACAAAACTCTCATTCTATTGTGGGGTCTGAAAAAGGTGCACGTCGGCTGACCTTACCCTCATATTTTATATGGAGAGGTTGCTTCCCTGTATCAAACCAATGACTGGCTATAATTTTCATGAGGGCACTTGCTACCGCACTAATTTCTTCCCAAATAATAATTCCTATCATTTGAATGACGAGCACAAGTCTTTTTTTTATTTAATTTAACAACTTCCAATGCCATTTAATAAGTATGGAGTCATTTTAAAAACTTCTATAAGTCATCTTAATTACAAATCAATATCATTTTTTAACCTCCAAAATAACAAATTACAAAACTAAAATAGACAAAAAATAAAGTGACGGAGTTACAAAGAGGTAATAAAAGGAAAAAAAGCTAGAAATATCAGCCATAAGTATCTCAAACCTTAAACAAACTTAAATCTCAAATCCAATCACAACACAATTAATCTGAATAAAAATGAATGCAAAACATGAAACAAAATGAAATGAAAACAATCATAACTCAAACAAGTCTTGAAATGAACTCTTAAATCAACCTCAAATCTCAATCTTGTTGCACCTTTTGGCCTATTATTCTTTGAAAACAACCAATAAGAATTCAAAATTTGAGTTTCTTTGATCTTTCGAGCTTTGATGGATTAGTTTTTCTTTAACGAATTTGTTTATGGGATTGTAAATATAGTCGGGATTTGAGAACCAATTAAATATTGGGTCCACCAACTACTTGATGAGGAGGGAGATGGTTTGTAGTGCACTGGGGTCAAGGAAGATCCCCAATAATAGGGCATTCCCTTGATTTTGAGCTCGAATTTGCTTGCTTTAGTCCATACAACGCCTTTCTTAGACATAACGAGTTAGAAAACTCATTTGCTTATCAATTCTTGGTGTAACACTTGCTCGTAAATGATTGGTGGAGTTTAGAACAACATGTGAATATGGTTGGATGGAAATAAGAGAATGAGGTTTACATTAATAGAGATTAAGGAGAGAAAGACGAGGACACAAAGATTATGGGTGATTAAGAAAAAGGGGTGAACATGAGCATTAGAAGTGGAAAAGATAATTCTCATGGGTAGATAAAAAAAGGAGAGATAATTAAATAATTGAATCGAGAGACGTTTTTTTTTGTGTGTGTAGAGAGAGAGAGAGACAAAGTGAGTAGGGATAGATATAGGTAAAAAAATCAGTGCTTATAATCCATGTCTTGTTGCACAAAAATAATTGGGTTTATATGACTAGAAAAAAGAACTATCATTATAAGTGAGACTAGTTAAAAGTTTCAATCATAATCGTATGCTAATTGTCTATAATTTGTTAGTATTCCTAGCATTATCCTTCATATATAAATGAGTTTGATGTAAATTCAATTATTTAGTATTTTGGACCAATGGCTTATCGAAAATAACTTTATTAAAAGTAAGTTACAATGAATAATGAACGAGAGTTTAATTTAAAAAATCTTATCCTTACATGCATGATTATAAAAGACAAAATAATGATTGGATACTAAATTAGCCTCGTGTGCTGCAGTAAGTTTGACATTTTTTTTATTTATCAAAAGGTCATACATATTTTTTTGTTGTGATAAGTCATGTCATGATAAAATTATTTGCTTATTGAAATTTCAACTAATGATGTTTTATGAATGATCGATGAAGTTATCTTTTTTGTTCACATATTCATAGTTTAAGAAATGACAATCTCTTGTAAATAAGGTGTGAAAAGGCACTTTTTATATAATTTATTTGAGTTCGTAAGAATTATTGATTTATTGCTTATAATTATTTTGTGGCGATAACTATTTGAACAAATAATTATATGTAAACCCAATTGAGTTCTTTATGCTTTGCAAGAGCAAAGTTTATAATTGCTTATCATGTTTTAAGTTTGGCATATTACATTACACCGTCATCATCATGTACATTCTTAAGAGTTTTAAGTGAAGTTAGTTATCGAATGCAACAATCAAGAATCGAAAGAGTTGAGATCATCACTTCAATCATCGAATAAGATATATATATTTATTACGTGTAAACATTTTATTCAGGGGTTGTTTTTACAAAATGTTCGAGGCTTGATTTTAAAATTATTTTCAAAGAAAAATATTTTTATTTTTTCAAGTCGTTCGAACGACTTTAAGTCTTTGTTTGAACGAGATTGACAGTTCATTCAAACAGACATCAAATGTCAATTTTCTCTTAACAGAATTAATATTGTTCGAAGCTCATTCAAAGTTGGTTCAAACGAGATTAATTATTCATTCGAACGAGTCTTAATTTAGTTCGAATGAGTTAGCATTTTCGTTCAAACGAAATCCTATTTTCATTCGAACGAGATTTCAAAAAATTCATGCTTTCTATATAAAATAGGTCTTGGGATCAATTAAATTTTTTTTTGGCAAAAAACACTTTCCCATACATACTCAAAAGGTCTCTAAAACCTAGTTTGTTTAAAACTCATTTATTTTTCAATCTAAACCACTTATATGGTTTGTTAAGAATTTTATCAAGCCCTAAAAGAACACATCTACTATTCATGACCTTATGGAGTTAACTCTCCACTGCTGAAGGTAGGAATATAGTTTTCTGAGGCTGATCGATGGGCACGGAGGCAAGTGAAGCTTGTTGTGGGGTGTTGGTGGATCTGCTTAGTGGAGTCTAAGTTTTTGTAAATCTGTAGATGTCATTATGTAATACCTAGTTGTAACAAATTTAAATATTGGTTTTTCTCGAAAGGGATTTTTCCTCATCTCCTATTGTCTTAATTGTAGTTTGTGTGTTGGATTTAGTTTATATATCTTGCATGTTTAGGTTCACCTAATTTATCAAGATACAATTTATACTAAATAGAATTTGTCTTGTGTGTGTGTGACCTAGTTTATGATTTATACATATAATCGGACCACTATATCATTTTGTTTTCAAATTTGCAATAGAGCATGTTTCAACATGTTACTTAGATGAATCTTGTTGGTTATATGGATATTTTGTACAATAATTATGCCTACTGGAAAGCTCGAATGGGATCTTCTCTGAAATTGATTGATGAGCACGTTTCACTTACTATTGAAAGGGGGTGGACTCCTAATAGAGTGACTAATGGACATGCCATTTGTTCCAAGTCCGTCTCTAATTGGACCGAGGATAACCTTAGACTACGTAATTTTAACAATCGAGGTCTAAATGTTATTTTTCGTGCTATTATACCAGAGGAATTTCATTGCATCATGACATGTACCGCGTGTAAAAAAGCTTAGAACATCCCCTAACTCATACACGAGGGTACCAACGTTGTGAGAGCTTCTAAGCTCCAAAACCTCAGCACACAATTTGAGACCATACGAATGCACAAAATTGACACTTTTGATTAATTATATACACGTTTGTCTGATATTATGAATTCTAGTCTTAATTTGGGTGAGAAAATTCCAAAAGTGAGTGGTTAATAAAATTTAAGGTCTCCTGCCATGTTTTAGTTCGAAAGACACCGTCCTTAACTCTTTGAAAATTCTAGACATGATTAGGCTAGAAGAGATCATAGGTGATATTCAGGTTTATGAAATAGACATGTTCCACAAAACCTTACATAAAAAGGAAAAAGGAATTGCTTTAAAAACTCAATCAAAGAAAAAAGGGGAGGTTTCGTGCTCCGATTTTGAATTCGACCTGATGATCTTGCCTTATTTGCTAAAAAAATTTAAAATATTTCCCAAATTAAAAAATCAAAATTCGTCAAAAATGGAAAATAATTTTTTTGAGAAAGATAGAGATTTCAAAGAGGGCAATAATGTTTTTAAGAATGATCAAAGAAAAGATAAAAGATTGTACCCTAAGAAAGATGATTTAGAGAGATGCTATGAGTGTGAGGGAAAATGTCACAAAGCGCACGAGTGTGCCACTAGGCTTAAGAGACTGGGCAAAGGGAAAGCTGCTTACAATGTCACTTTAAGTGATAGTGATGCCGAGTTAGTGGATTTCGAGGATGAATCACCATATGGACATAAATTCACCGCATTTATGTATAGTCACATTAGAACTTCAAGTACGTCTCACGCTGATGAGGATGTTTCCAAACGTGATAGCCTCGATAATGTATCAAGCGATTTTGGAAAGAATGAGGGCGATGATTTGAGTGATGTGATAACGTGACTTTTGTGTGTGTCGTTGTTGTTGAAAGCCAAGTTATTAAAAAATCCTCAAATACCTGCAAAATTAGTAAACTCAAGTGTAGAGTGGTAAGTAAGGATGTCAATCAACTTTCTAGGGGGTAAAGCAAATGGAACAAATTCACATGTAGTTCACTTTTTATTTTCTTTTTGTGCTTTTTCACTTTTTCTAATTTTTTTTTAACTTTTTCAATATTAAAACAATAGGGTGAGGTGAGGTTTTAAACTAAATTAAACTAAGATGAATATAACTAAATAGAAAGTGACTAAAATGAAAACAAAGTCTAACACTAAAATAAGAGATAAAGTGAGGTAAATAATTGTGAGAACAATCAAGGAGTGGGATTACACAACAAATTTTAGCTATTCTAATTAATTAATTTAATTATTTGAATTCTCTCAAATTAATATCAAAATTACAAACCAACTCTCGTTGCAAGTGTAATTATAATAGTAATATTTTAGAAAATTAAGTTTAACACCCCACAACTCTAGAAAAATAGATCTACACTCCTTTTAATTAATCACCCGCTAGGATCGATCAATTAAAATTCATGTAAATCTTAGAAAATAAATTTAGAGTTTAAATTCAAGTTATAATACCCCACTTAAGAAACCCCTATCTCTAGTTCGAATCTAAAAGGGGTATTATAACTAGAATTTCGATTTTCTCTCGAAAATCGTTTACCCTCTCTAGAGGCGTAAATTTAAGGGTGAGAGATCAAAATTAACATTCAAAGGTAAATTTCAAGTAATCAAACTAATTAAACTAAAATAATATCAAATAAGGGTTTCACCCCACCCCTTGAAAGGGGATTTAGCCTAACATGGTATCAAACATAATAAACAAATATTCAATAGGCATTTAATAATAAAGAGTAGAGAGAAGAATAATCAAACCAATCTCTTGAATTCAATAAACTTCAATCCTTGAATGAGAAGCATACAACCCTCCAATGGAGAATCCAATTAATTTGAAAATAAATGAACACTCAATTAAACCTCAATCAATATTTAACCTCACAAATATCTAAAAGAGAATAAAACAAAACTATTTACAAATGGTGTTTTCCCTACAATTCTCTCTCTAGAGTTTTCCTATCTCTAAAGCTTTTTTTTTCATTTGGGGTCTTCATCTTCTTTTTATACTATGCATGGCGCTAGGGGTATATAAGATAATTGGTATAAGTGTGCATGTGGTTTGGGTGTGTCATGTGATTGGGAATAAAAATCTGACATGGGGAGGGGTAATTTTGGGATTGAGGTTAAGAGATATGGTTGGGGGGCATTTTGGGTAAAAGGGTTTAAAGGGAATAAGTGGGTTTTTATTTGGCATGTGGGTATTTGGTTGTTTGGTTGGCTTTTGGTTTGTTGGCAGGTGAATGTCGTGTGGAGTCTTTGAGAGACATGAAGTGGGTTTGTATTTTTGAAATGGGTAATGGGTTAAGTTTTTTTAAAGAAGCATGTGGGTATTTGTTTTCACTTTTGTTTTTGCTTGTTGGTTTCTTTTGGCAGGTGGTAGAATCGATTGTGGAGAAATGGGTAGGAGATGGTCGTGAGAGGATTTCGGGTTAAAGAAGGGGGTTCGGGTTTAAGCAGGTTTGGACATGGATTAATCGGAGCTGGGTCGGCCATGGTTGCTGGGTAAGGATTGAAGGGTTCTCAGACTCGGGTTGGAAGGAATCACGATCTGGGCAGCAGGTCACATCGAGGAGAGAGAGGGGTGCTGCCGGGGGGTTCATCGCCGGAGGGGCTGGTGGGTTAACGACGCCGGGGATGGCTGGGGAGGTGGTTGTTCCGGCGAGTTTGGGAGGGGTTCGGCAGAGGGAACGGGGTGGCCCCGGAGAAGGGGGTTTAGAGATGATGAGGTGAGGAAGAAAGAGGTGGGTTAGTGTTTTGTTAACGGAGGTGAGAGAAAGTGAGATGGTAAGGGAAGAAGATGAAGTAGGGGGTTGATTTAGTGTGGTAAGGTGTAGGGGATAGGATTAGGGTGAGGGTAGTGTGTAGGTTTTAGGGTGTGTGTGTGTGTGTATGGTGTATGGTGGGGATGAGGGTGTAGGGAAAGTTGGTGTGAGGGTGAGTGAGTATGTTAGTTTAGGGGTATGTGAGTGTGGGGGAGTTATGTGTGAGTGTGTGTTTAATTTGAACCCTTAAAATAAAACTAACTAAAAAAAGTAGTAAAATAAAATAAAAACCTAAAAAATAAAATCCTATTCTAAAATAAAACAAAGACTCAAATAAAAATGAAACTAGAAAGAAATAAAAATAAGAATAAAAATAAAAATAAAAAGTAAAAATAAAGCCTAATAAAACTAAAACTAAAATTCTAAATAAATGTAAAATTAATTAATGAAATCCTAAAAACAATCTAATCCTAATAAAATAAAATAAAACTAAAACTAAAACTAAAAACTAATAAAAATCAAAATAAAATAAAAATATATTAAAAAATAAAATAAAAAATAGAAAATAAAATCTAAAAATTCTAAAATAAACCTAAAATTAAAATGACACAAACTAAAAATCTAAAAATTGATAAACGGGCAAATTAGACACGCACAGGGTTCGGGGTAGGTTTAGGCTAGGTTTAGGCTCGGGTAAGGTTACGGGGGAAGGTATTTAGCTCCATTATAACTGCAAATGCCTGGAAATATAACTTTTGACACCGCAACTGCAATTAAGCCTGCATATTGAACAATTAAGCGCATAAGACCCATATTGTCGAGAATTAGCAACTAAAGTACGTCTATTCGGGGTATAAATTGTACAGTTTTGGGTGCTTATCATGATGTATAACGTGGCTTCTAACACGCCTACACCAAATTTGATGAGGGAACACACGAGGGAACATACACTGTTAGGGTTTTCAAGTTACAAAATCTAAAGACTAAGTTTGAGACGATTAAGATGTTATAGAATGAGTCTTTTGATGCGTTCTATGCTAAGATACCGGATATTGTCAACTCCTCGTTTAACTTAGGTAAGACGATACCTTAGTCTAGAGTTGTGCGCAAAATCTTAAGGTCGTTTCCTAAAATATTTACAGCCAAAGTCATGGTCCTAGACTCCCTAAGTAGTGTTAACACTATGAGAGTCCAAGAACTTATAGGTGACCTTCAAACCTATATGATGAATATGTGTCCTCTAAGGAAGAATGAAAAGAAGGGAATTGATTTGAAAGCCCTAAAAGAGGATGTGTCAGATTTTGATAGTATTGATGAGATTAATGCTGAAGAGATAACCAAGTTTGCTAGTAAGTTCAAGAAGTTTCTTAAGCTTATATATGAGAAGAACTTTGAGATGATTTTGAAAAGAAACCTAAGAACGTTGTTGATAGTGATATGAAGAATAAGAATGGACCTAAGAAGGTGAATTACCAGGACACGTGTTTTGAATGACAAGGTTTGGGGTATTACTCTCGTTAGTATCCCATTAGACTAGGAGGGTAAGTAATCGAAGGTATACAATACTGATGATGCTTGAATTTAGCACCACCGGATAAGTGATAGTGAGCTCAAGCAGTAGCGGCCATGGCAGCCATAGAGATGTATAAGTGTATAAGTATGTAGAAGGGGATGAGTATAAGAGGAAGTAAGACAATGATGTATAGTGGTTCAGCCAATTTGGCCTACATCCACTGTGAGTGTGTGATCCACTAAATATGGGCACTAATGGCCTTGGATACAATGCACATAACCCTCTCTCTCTCTCTACTGTGTGTACAAGCAGAGTTTTAGCTAGGGTTACTGTTCATGGATCGATCCCCTGTAGGGTTGTAGGTGACAAGTATATATAGGTCTTGGGGGGTGTAGTGTACCCCCCAAGTAAGCATGGTGCATGTGAATAATGATCTAGCCAATCCCCTGTTGACACCTGTAGATGCCAAATGATGACTTAATATTCCCTCACGTGAGGGTGTGATTCTGTTATAACGATCTGCCACGTGTCATATGAGCCTGACGCGCACTGTCCCACGCGTGTCCCAAACCACGTGCTGTCATGATGTCACCCTCGACCTATGAGCCGAGGCCGAGGGCAAAGTTTCTTCCGGCAGGGAGTCTGGCTTGATTCTGGCATCGTACTGTCGTACCCTCGTAGGGTCGTCCGGAGCATGGGGAAGTGTCGTACCCTCGTAGGGTCGTCCGGAGCATGGGGAAGGGTCGGCCCCTCGTAGGGTCGTCTAGAGCCTGGTGGATGGTCGGCACCTCGTAGGGTCGTCTGGACCTGGTGGTGGCCAGCTGGGGCCTGGTGAAGGGTTGGCCCCTTGTAGGGTCGTCCGTATAGGGGGTAATCTCATCCAGGCTGAGGGTATAAACGGGTATATCAAATACCACCTTTAGTGATAGTGAGTCGAAAGAGGAATCAAATTCCTCTAATGATCACAACTACACAACATTCATGGCCAGTCATATTAGCTTAAATAAAGCGTCTTTCCTAGTTGAAGATGATCATGTGTATGAAGGTTTCGAGTCCCGATATATAGGTTCCTAATAGTGTCGAAAGAGGAGCGATGAAGAAGAATATGAAGAGGAGGAGAGTAAGCTTTAAGTGGCCTTTCAGGATTTATTCACTGAGTCGTTAAAGTTAAAAAACTCCAACTTTTATTTAGAATCTAAGGTGAAAGAGCGTGCCTAGGGGATGATAATGGTAAATTGATCGAGGATCTTAGGACACATGAGAGGATTCTTAAAGATAAATTTGAGTACGTTGAGATAGAGAGAGAGATAGTCTTCATGGTTTGATAGAGGCGTTGAAGAAGGAGCTAGTCTTGGCATTTGCTCGAGTCTAGGATTATGGAGTTGGAAGAGAATTTGAGAGATTCAAATAATGTCAAATTTAATTTAGGTCGAAGAAGTCAGATAAAATTCTAGGCACCGTCTGAATCAAAGATGACAAGTGTGGTAATGGCTATACGATGATATAAATACTTTCGTTAATAAATCCAAGACCATCCATTTGAGAGAGCTATAAAAATCTTGGGACGTTAGTAAAAGTCAACCTAAAGGTAATATTCCTAGTGTTTTCACTTGCACACACTTTGGTAGGAAAGGTCATCTTCGACGTTTCTCCTATGATCTTAGCAAAAGGTCCTAGGAAGATTAAGGCTAGTGTCACCAAGGTTCCCCAAGACCATGTTCATCATGTTACATCCACGTGGGTTAGGAGTTTCGATTTGGAGGAACTAAATGTTAAGAATGTTGGCTCCAGTTTCTTTCATATGATTCATCCCATGCTATATCTTATAAGTTATTTTAATGGGATGTTTGTCATACACTAGTTTTGTGCTTAATGTTATAAGTTTGCTTGTGTTATGATGTGTTTATCTTTTATATTTTTATCTTTTATTTTTTTTGGGTTATAATTAGAAAAATTTCCAAAATATTTTAGTTGTCATTTGAGTTTTTTTTTTTAAAAATTGATATCATTTTTGAAAAAATATTTGAAAACTCAAAAAGATTTTTGATTTTTGTGTAGTTTGGTTATACACATATTGTGTGGTATGTCGGTGTGTTTGAATCACATTCCATTCATGTATCCATGTGACTAGGATACTTGATTTTGATTTTCAATGCTTGAATTTTTCTTAATCATGTTTAAATGAAGTAGTTTGAAATAAATTTGCATGATGGATTCAGTTTGAATATGCATCCACAAACACTTTACACGTGCTCTTTTGGATTTTAACTTATATATGACACATGTGCTAAGTGAGGCGTTCTCCCAATAATCTTGTTATATGCATAAAATATTTGATTAAGGGGAGTTGTGCGTGTAAAAACCATTGCCCGTGAGTGCGTTTGATATTTTTTTTTGAAAATATGAGTGTGCTCAGGAAATAGCTACGAAAGGAGATATCTCTTTTGTGTGAAAGGCCAAATTTGGTAAGAGCCTAAAAAGATTAAGGGAAATAAAAATAGAAAAAATTCCAAGGCCAATTCTTTTGCATTGATGCTCTAAAAATTAGTTTTCTTAAAAAATAAAGAGAGTGCGAAAAATGGTATATATTTTTTAGGGTGTTTAGTTGAAAGATCAATGGGTTTGCACAATAAGTCCTTGTTGAGCTAATTGGTTTGACACTATTGATTCAAGAATCATCAATATTTCTAGGCAAGTGTGAATTACGTTTGTTTATCATTTTGAGTCTTTATTTCTCATGCGAGGAAAAATCGAATGTTGATAATTATTGCGGTCAAATAGAGCTATCTGGACATTTTTTAGTGATTGGGTAATTTTCTCTGTTTATAGGTCACACCCCTTAACTTCATACCACCATGTTTAGACACATTGATACTATGTGAATGTGTAAATATTTGATAAGCACCCAAAAGTGTTCAAATTATTATCCCAAAAGACGATTTTTAATTGCTAATTCTAGGTAAAATTGTCCTTATGCGCGTTTATGTCTTTCTTTTAGGTTAAATGTCATTTATAGTGTCAACAACTTCAAATCAAGGAAAATACAACATTGATGCGATTGAATGCGCCTCAACCTATCCCATAACCAAGCCCAAACCATCCCTAGTGTATCCTATAAATGTGATTAAATGCGCCCTAACCTATCCCATAACCAAGTCCAGGCCATCCCTAGCCTATCCTCTCTCTCTCTCTACACACACACACACTTTATACAGGCCGTGTCATTTTTATTTATTTTTATTTTATTTTAGGGTCTTTAGTTTTTACTTTGAGTATCTTGTGTAAATATTATATAGTACGTACGTGTCGTCATGTCAGTGTCAGTATATATTTAGGTGTATGTTTAATATTTTCTTTATTATATTTTTAGTGTGTGTGTGTGTTTTTGTTTTTATATTTTTTTTATTATTTTCTGTATAGTATGAATATACACACACACACACACACACACACACACACACACACACACACATGTATTTTCTATGTTTCATAAACTACTTACACACACCCCTTATCCTTCCACACCCATACAACAAATAAACTTCCTCACCTATACAGTATTCTCATACACCCAACGCACACAATAACCTCTAAAAGTTCACATGTTCAAACACACAACAAATCAAATGTGATTTATCCCTTCTCTCTACTCTCATTATCTTCAACCTCTCACCATTTTCACTTTCTCTTTCCCTCCATTAAAACAACCTCCATGACCCATTTTCCCTCCTTTCTCTCTAAAGTAAACCTTTAACCCATTACCCATTTAACCCACCTCATACCAATATCTAAACCCATTTAAATTCTAACCCAACAATCAACACCCAAACCACCTGTTACTCCGGACCCGCGACTCATATCCACCCAAGGCAACCCCTGACCCAAACAACCCCAGAAACCTTGAGCTGCGATTTTATCCAAATCTCAGCCCCTTAACCTTCAATCCGGATCATCACCAACCCTGTTCCATCCATGTCAAAACTGACCCTTGCCATCTAAAATCCATCTTCAAGCCATCCTAAATCGAGAACCACCTCAGATGAAATCTGACCTGAATTTGTTCCGGCCAACCACCATTTCCAGCCTTCATACCAATAACCCAAATACCCAAGTACCCGCCTAAAAAATTTCATAACAAAAGCCGTTAACCCCGAACCCACAAATCCATTACCCTATTCTTCCCAAATCCCATTCACCAAAAAAAAACCAAAAGTAAAAGAATAACACGTGTTATTTTTCTTTCGTCCATTTTCCTAAAATACCCCCCAAACTTCTCCACCACTCTCATTACATCACAAACACATGTACATGTGTGCATTTATAACTATACCCTAACCCAAATACTGAATACCCATTTTAACCCATGTGCTCCCTATTATATTCTCTCACATTTTTATTTTTAAATTAGCCTCACCAAATACCCATTTTAACCCCCAACACTTAAGCTTTCAAATTTACCCTAGCCTCATTTCACCTATATATTGAAGACTTGTGGATTTTCAAAAGAGACCTTCATTTTAGTTTTTAACTTGGGATGAATTTTTCTCCATATCTCTATAGAGAGTATTTGCATTTTAGCAAATATTTCAATATAGGGCGGTGTGGTTGAATATATCTCCATAGGATAAATTCTTCTCCATCCCTCTATAGAGAGTATTTTCATTTTTAGCAAATATTTCAATATAGAGTTGTGTGGTAGAATTTATTTCTTTGGGAATAAATTCTTCTCCGTCCCTTTAAGGAGAGTATTTGCATTTTTAGCAAATATCTCAATATAAAGTATTATTGTATAATTTATTTCTTTGGGATGAGTTCTTATGTACAAATTTATAATGAGAGGATTTGTAATTTTTAGCAAATTTCTCTCATTATTTAAGAGTGCATTAAGAATTCACCCATTTTATATATTGTATATAGTTTTTTTTCCTTTCTTATTTTGTAATTTTTTTCTCTTTTTGAGATTGTTTTTTAAGAACTCTAGAGAATAAAGTGGAGAGTATTTTTAGAACTAGAAAATTATTTTTTTAATTTTATTCTTTTTTATTTAGTTTGAGGGAAAATAAATATTAGTGAGAATCAATTTGAGTGTTAAAGATTCAATTAATATTGTTTTTTCCATTCAAATTGAGGTTTGTATTCTTCACTTCAAGGATTGGAGTTTAATTGCAATTCAAAGAAATTTGGTTTGACTGTTATCTAAAAAAAATAAAAAAATGTTTGAAAGTGAAATTTACATTTATCCTCGTGTATTTTGTTCTTCACACATGAAAGGTAGATTGATACCCTTACTTATCCTATACATATTTTTAGTATTTGTAGGTTTAAGGGATTTTGATTGGAAGGCTTTGCAACAACGATACACAAAAAGCGATTTGCATCGTATGGCGCCGTTATCGGGGACAAAATAGATAAAGAGCGACCTTAGAGTGAAATTTTAAAGCCTCTCATTTTCGGGTCTGTAGGACTCTCGAGGATGACTGAAGTTAGGCGACCTTCCCCCTGATTGACTCAATTCCGTCTTCACCCCGCGTCTGTAAAAGCCATAGGAGGTACATTTCTTTATTACTCATGAATCTCCCACAAGCGAGTCCATTCTTTGTGTGCTTATTTGATCCTATGTGATTTTTATTATCGCATTGCATTTAATTTGGATGGTTTGATGAATTATTGAACCTATGACCTAGACTCGGTTATTAAAACGAGTCAGAATTTCATCACCAAATCAATCACTTTTTCTCATTTGCTTGTTACTCGTGCCATCATATAGTTAAAATAAATCAACTAGTAATCCAAGTAGGAGCACAATTTTCAAATGCGACGTATAAGGCTCTGTGTTTTTCTCACCCGCAGATTAATTAAAATTCGACTACCCCATCACCTAATTGAAGATAAAAAATTGGCTATGTGCTACTTAGAACTTGTCCTTTGCTTGTACGTGTCTAATTCACCCTTTGGTAGTCGATTTTGATTGCTCTGCCCTTATGAGTTTCAAAAAGAGTCCTTTTTATCCCCTTTTCAAAATCCCCAAAATATTTTCCTTCCTTTTCAAAATTTTCAAAGAATCACAAAAATATTTTGTTTCTTATCAAAACATTCTAAGCTCCCAAAAAGATTTTCCTTGTTCTTTTTTCGAAAATCATAAAAATATTTCCTTTCCTTTTCAGAATATTCAAAAACCACAAAAATATTTTTTAAACTTGAAATAAAAAAATTTATCACAATTTTTTTTCTTATAGTGCCTTTGTTGCCCTCACCTTTACGATCAATAAGGCTCGTGATTGATGTCTTTTCACCATCACCATTGCTTTTTTTCCCTATACCCTTCTACCCACCCACCCTTGGTCCACCGATACTTTGCATCGCATGAAACACTTTGCCACATAAGTGCATAGACCTCGTCACCTTTATTCAACAAGACTGACTTTTCAGTCTTGTTTGGGGGTGATTCACATCACCCATACTATTTCTACCACTCCCATCCATCCTAGTTTTTATCTCGTTTTTGGGTGAGTTCCATTCGGTCTGGCTGAAGACATTGAACTTAGCGCTATAGGAAGGCAGTCCATCTTGTCTTGTTTCGACGTATGAGTCTTTTCCTGTTTGGGGGGTGGTGTTTTATCCTCCCCCAATGATTTTCACATGCTTTATAGACTTATACATATTTTTGTGTTGCTATTGTTCTTTAGATTCTACTATTGATTCTATCACGCAGTCTAATTTCATTAGCGATTGATTATGGTAATCTTTTTCCTACCTTGTGCTTCCAATTTTAATAAATAGTTTTACACATCTAGGAAGATGTTCTCTTTTGTTTGGGGGTGAGAAATTTATCAAAATAGTATCTCTTTTGAATTTTTTTGTCAGAAACAATCATTTTCACTTCTTTGTGTAGTTTATCTCAATTTTTTATGATATAAATTGTCTATCACCCTTCTTTTAGTCTTGGAATACTCTTGTTTTATCCTAAAATAATATTTTTACCATAAAATTAAATAATACCTCTTAAGGCGTACTTGCACTATGAATTCATAAACTCGATAAATTTGCACTATAACGTTTACAATCAAAAGTTTAAGAGTATTAACATTCTCAAGAGAGCCTTAAAACATCACTCGCGGAGACTTAAACCCGTGATATTTGAGCTAATTACCTTTTGAGGATTTTTATGTAATCTCCGAATCATAAGATGACTCAACTTTATTTGAGTACCGTACTGAGTCGTTGCATGGTCTCATTATCATTTATTTTTAGCATAACCACTGAGAATGACCTCACTTTTGAGTGGTAAGAAACATATGTCTTGTAGTTTGTCTTGAGCACCAAACTATTCTTGACCATATACTCACCATTTTTCCATATCACATTACCATTCACTCCACCCGTCATCTTTTCGTATTTTTCTTGACCACATATATTCCCCACACCATCTATATATTATTTCTAGTCATTACCATACATCATTTTTCAGGAAAAAGTTTCCAAATGCAAATTGTCTTTGTTTGTGTTATAAAAAGAAAAATACATCGCAATAGAAAAAGAAAAGGAAAAAAATTAGAAAAAAATAAAGCATACGATCATAGTTTTATATAATGATGACATTGGTAAAGCACCCTATATCTTTGACTCATTTGAGTCTGCATTATATAGGAGCTCATTTAGTTTGAAAATAGTGACAAAATTGTGTCTATCCCAAGATGAACCAAAAAGCCTCTAAACTTTCATAGCTATATTGATATTCCTCTACAAGTTATTGAAGCTATAACACATACACCACACACTAGGATTGCATACATATAGTGTTTTATTCATAAAATGATCATGTGTGAGTTAAATCCCCTTAATATGATTTTTAAATTTAGGATTTAATTACTATTTTCTATGAATTTTAAATAATTTTTGGAAAGTAAAAATTGGAACTTAATAAAGTTTTTGGGTTGACTTGTAAATATTTCTTATACCTTAAATCTATCTTGGGTAGATACCAAAAGCGACAAAAATATTTGTGGGTGAAACTGGAATTTTAAAAAAAAATCAAAAACACGTGTTTGAGAGTTATTCTTGAGCTTACACGTATTGCACATACAACAGTTCGATTTGTGTTTTTATTCACTCACATACATATGACTTATTATGGACCTTTGGATTGACTTAATCTACGGACTGCATGTGTTTGTAATCAATCCAAGTGATATGATTTTAACCAATCATAGTTGCATTTTGCACCGCTTTCTGTGAACCCTTAGATTTGCATCGATTTATATTCTGTTAATCTCAACCCTTGATTTGAACCATCGTTCCAGATCCTTCGATTACCACTATAAATAGATGGCTTGGGTGAGGCATTAGAGACTTTTGTGATTTCCTCGTTTGAGAGAAACTAGAGAGAAGAGAGAGAAAGATTAGAGAGAGAAATTCAAACCCTAATCCAAACTTCGTCAAACCCTAAACCATAAATACTTTTATGAGAGTTTAAACCTGAGTGTTTAAATCATGTTTTGAGAAGTTATCCTCTCCTGTTCTTGATCATCCTTCCATCTTAGTCACGTTGGTAGAGTTTTCAATTTCTCGACATAGAAACTTGAGATCTTGTCTTTGTGATATAAATCACATAGATAGCTTACTGTTTTGATTTCCTATTTCGAGAAATCTTGTTTGTTGGTTATTTTAAGATTGATTTTATGTTTCAAATCCTAAACCAACAGTATTTATTCTGATTTCATTTTAGTCAAACTATTTGACTAAGATCTAGTTTTGAGATCTTGATTGGGGATTGCACTTTCTATATAAGATTTTCAAAACCTGAAAGTGTTAGGATCTTGGATATTTCATAACAAGATTGCTTTTTCAACTGCGGATATTTTGAAAGGTCTAGAAGCCTAATTTATTTTTGACTAAACTGATTTTAGAATTTCTTGCATATTTAGTGATTCTGTAATTTGATAAATCATTCCGTCTATATTAAGTGTGAGTGTGTTGCATGCATATGTTAGAGAGAACATCACCACTACACTTTCACTCTACCACACTTAAAGTGTTGGTTGAATGATCTTGAACTTGTTTGTGTCAACGTAAAGCTGGAATCAAGTAAAGATTACAAAGCTGGAGAGAACATCAACAACAACCCTCAGAGAAGTCCGATCTAATCTAGAGGAGTTGGTAACGATTGTAAACTTAGTTTAGGTGTGTTTGTGTGGTTTGATTGTTAAATAGCTTGTAATTTGTTATTATAATTTTAGTGGATTTTCGTTTTGTGACGTAGAGGTCACCGTGGATGTTTCCCCAAGTAGGTGGGGTTTTACCACGTTAAAATTTACTTGTGCTCTTCCTCATTTTCTCATCACCTTCTTCTAAGCTGTACTGATTTAATAGTTTAAGTTTTGTTTTTCAAAACTGATTCATTCTAGATCTGAAATAACTCGTTCAAACTCATTCAAACTATTTTAATAATCTTTTTAAACATATCTTGTGTTAAGTTTTGTTTTGATTAAAAGAGTTTCTTCAACAAACAGTTCAGAGACATTTTAACAGTTCAATCCCTATATTAAACGTCTTCAGTGATAGTTTTTCAATTGGTATCAGAGCTTGGCTGTTTTAAAATCATTTAGATCATGTGTTCCTAAAATTGTTTTTTTCAAAACAAAAGTATGGACGAGAAATTTTAGAGACTAGGTAACCTGTCCAGACCCCCTCTCTTTGATGGAACCAATTTTCCTTACTAGAAGGTAAGGATGACTGCTTTCATTCAAGGAACTCTAGGAGATGAAGTCTGGGAAGTTATAGAAAATGGATACACTTTTCCTAGTAATCCAGTTGTTAAAGGAAGTATTGTGAGAATCAGGAAGTTACCAAGTGAATTCACTAAAGAAGAAAAACAAATTTCACTATGTAACAATAATGGTAAGAATACCATATTTATGTCTATTAACGAACATGATTTCAAGAGGATCTCATCTTGCATAACTTCTAAGGAAGAGTAGGATATTCTTGTAACTGCACATGAGGGTGATACGAGAGTTAAAGCTGCTATAACTCAAATGCTTATCCAACAGTATAACTCTCTTATCATGTCTGAGACTGAATCCTTTGATGATTTCTACATTAGGTTAACTGACATTGTAACTAGGTTGCATGCAAACAGTATAACCTATGATAGGAAAGAGATTGTTTCAAAAATTCTAAGATCACTTCCGCAGAAGTTTGATAATAAATGATATGCTATTGAGGAAATGGATGATCAAAATCTTACCCAATAGCACCTCAGTAGTAAACTAAGAGCTGTGGAAATGGAACTAGAATTCAAGAAATAATTTATCCAGACTAATAAAAAACAGGGTAGTTCTAATCTTGTTTTTTCATCAAAGTGGATCAAACCTGGCCTTTACTTTGACTCTGATGAGGACTGTGACTTGGATAACCTGGATAATCATCTTTCCCTTATGTCTAAGCAATTAAAAAAGATTGTAAAATTTAAAAACAAAGTTGCTTCTAGACAAGGGAAACTTAATTACTACAACACTTCTAATAATAGGCCTCATGAGAGAAAACATGACAAAAAAAGACTGATGATCACAAGAGACCTCTGAAAGACCTTAAAAATGTTGAATGTTATAGATGTGGCATATTAGGACACATGGCTAGTGATTGTAGGTTTAACTTAGACAAAAACCCTAAACATAATAGGGCTTAGATATGCAAGACTTGGAATGACTCAAGTGATTCTAAAAATGATGAACTTGAGACCCTTGCATATCATTCTTTACTAAGATAATCTACAATGATGATGAGGAAACTAATCATATGATAAATGATGTTGCTTCTACTAATGTGTCTGCCTTAATACTTGAGAATGATTATAGTTTTGAAAATCGTGCGTGTGTGAGTCAAAGTGAACACCTTATTGATGATGCCAATGGGTGTGTGAGTCCTAAAATTGAATCGATAGGGGACACAACACACAACTCACTTAGTGACTCCGATAATGAGGACCTTCCTGACATTCACCTAATTTACACTAAAACACTCAAGAAAGCGCTAGACCAGAGAAGCTCGTCAAAGATCTTTCCAAGAAATTAGAGTCATTAAACTAAATAGTTACACAAAATGTTGAAGAGTATACGTCTCAAAGTTTAACTCATGATGAGGAAATAGAGGTTTTTGAACAAAGATTACAAGACTTGACTGAATCCAATAATGTTTTGAAAAATAAGTATAAAGGATCATTATTAGAATTGGAAAAAATAAAAGAAAAGGCTTCAGCAGTCTTCAAATTTTTTTCAAAATTTGAATGCAATTCTAATTGTTTTGAGGACTGCATTGCTGATAGTAAGACCAACTCTGACGACAGATCTGGAATAGGCTTTTGCACCAAAAATATCAAGCAAACTAAACCTTTTGAAACCATAAAGTTTGTTACTGGTGGGAAAAGACCTATGGAAATTTGTCCAGACTTTCAATCTTTGAAAAATGATTTTGATAAAAACCAACAACAGTTACACATTGGTGAGATAAGTACCTCTGCGCATAATGTTCAACTTAAATACAAGTATGTTTGTGCTCCAATTAAAAAGAGTGAGACCCCCTTTCAAACTGCTCCCTTTAGAAATAATACCAAAAGTTATAATTTAGGGAAACCTATTTTCAACAACTTTCCTAAAGACTTAACTGCTACGAGCAATCTTTATTTCTCATACTGTGATGTGTACGAACATTCTTTAGATGGTTTCTATTCCAAACGTCTGTATCAACCTACCTATCCCTCCTTTACCTATCAGAATTTTAACTATTCTAGGAGAAGCCATAACAATTATGTCCTTCCTAAACCATCAGACCGAAACTCTAACTATCGAAAGAGAAAGACAATATGTAATACTAAAAGTCAATCGTCAAGAAATAGTCCTAGAGTCTTTTCTCGACCAAAAGCTCAAAATGTTTATAATAACAATAAAATTGCGCAAAATCTATTAGGCTAAAATCTGAAGTTCGCAAGTTTTATCAAATACGAGCTAATAAGCGCAAATTGAAAACTAGAGCTATTTGGATAAGAAAGGATGATATAGTACCCCAGATGACATGTAACATAGTGATCAGTGCTTTGAAAGCTGAACATACCACGTCTGGATGGTACTTAGACTCTGGATGTTCTAAGCATATGACCGGGGATGAATCTAAACTCTCAAACAAAACTAACTTCTTCGAAGGCAAAGTCTTGTTTGGAGATGGAGTTTTAGACCATATCGTTGGCGAAGGAATACTCCATGAAGAAGGATTACCTGTTCTTGAAGATTTTTTATTAGTAAAAGGTCTTAAGTCTAATTTACTAAGTATTTCACAATTTTATGACTCCAATCATATTGCCACTTTTTCGAAGAAAAATTGCAAAATTTTAAATGAAACTGGTGAGTGTATCATTACAGGACTCCGTACTCCAGATAACTGTTACACAATCAATCCAAGTACAGGGTCTGTAACATTGCCAGAATGGATGACAGTGAATTATGGCATAACAGAATGGGTCATATAAATTATGAGAGCCTTAGTAAATTTTCCTCTCAAGAAATTATTAGAGGTATTCCTAAAATAATACCTATTTCTAATTTAGTCTATGGTCCTTGTCAAGAAGGAAAAATAGTTAAGGCATCTCATAAAAAAGTTAAAGACATTATATCCTCTAAACCTTTAGAACTCATCCATGTGGACCTAATGGGTCCTTCTCGTACTATTAGTCTCTGTGGCAATGGTTACATTTTAGTTATAGTTAACGACTACACGAGATTCACTTGGGTTGTTTTTTTAAAGCAGAAGTCTGAAACTTTTAGAGCGTTTTTGAAAATTTTACTTCGTATTGAAAATGAAAAGGACTCCCAAGTAGATAGAATCCAGAGTGATAGAGAAGGTGAATTTATCGATTTAGGTGTCATTGAATAGTGTGATTATAATGGTTACAAACACGAGTTCAGTGCTCCCAAGACACCTCAATAAAATGGGATAGCCGAGCATAAAAATAGAACTATTTAGGAAATGGAAAGAGTTTTGATACATGCCAAAGATTTACCTAAATACTTTTGGGTTGAATCAGTTCATCATGAATGTCACATTATCAATAGAGTCTACCTTAGGAAGAATTCTAAATAGATCCCCTATGAACTTTGGTATGGCAAGAAACCAAACTTAAGTATCTTAGGACATTTGGTAGTACATGTTATATCTGTAAAGACAGAGAACATTTATCTAAGTTTGAAATAAGAGGATATAAAGCTATATTTTAAGGTTATTCACCTGACAGTAGAGCCTAGCGAATTTACAACTTGCGTACTAAGACCATGATGGAATCCATTAATGTGATTATAAATGACACTTCTGTAGAAAGTAAAACCAATAGACCAACTATTGTGGATGAGTCTGAAAGCCTTTTAAATTACGACTCTCCTGAAATAACTGATTCTGTAAAAACTGAAAACCCTGAAGTACCTAACTGGGTTTCCCGAAGACCATCCTTTAGATACCCCTGTTGGTAACCCTATAGAAATTGTTCGTACAAGATCTCAACTTTGAAACATTGCTCATTTTGCATGTTTTCTGTCTCTTATTGAGCCCAAAAATGTAAATGAAGCCTTGAATGACCCCTTGTGGATTATTTTAATGCAAGAGGAACTTCTTTAATTTGTTATTCATGATGTTTGGTATCTTGTACCCAGGCCTGAAAATAAAAGCGTTATTGGCACATGTTGGATTTTTAAAAATAAGACTGATGAGTTTTGGGATGATCATTAGGAATAAATCTAGATTTCTTGCCCAGGGATACTCTCAGATTTAAGGAATTGATTTTGAGGAAACTTTTGCACCTGTTACTCGCCTTGAGTCTGTTCGTCTTCTTTTTTCTATAGCTTGTCATTTACATTTGAAGCTTTACCAAATGGATGTAAAATCTGACTTCCTTAATGGAATTTTTACCGAGGAGACCTATGTAGAACAACCCAAAGGGTTTATTAACCCCCATCATCCTAATCATGTTTATCATCTTAAGAAAGATCTTTATGGGTTAAAACAAGCTCCTAGAGCTTAATATGAGCATCTATCCACCTTTCTGTTAGATAATGGATTTAGGGGAGGAGGAAATGACCAAACCTTGTTTGTCAAACATTTTGACAACATCATTATTTCTCAAGTATATGTTGACGATATAATTTTTGGATCCACCTTCCCTTCAGAAGCTAAGTCTTTCTCAGACATTATGCCCAAAGAATTTCAAATGTCGCTTATGGGGGAGTTGTAATTTTTCTTGGGTCTTCAAGTTAAACAAAACTCTGAAGGTTTATTTGTTTCGTAGTCTAAATATGCATTAGAGATTGTAAAAAAGTTTGGCCTAGATACCGCTAAGGAAGCTAAAACGCCTATGAGTACCTATGTCAAACTCTCCAAAGATGAAAATGGTAAATCCATTGACTCTACCTTATACTGTAGTATGATAGGAAGTTTGCTCTACATAACTGCCGCGTGCCCTGATATCATGTATGCTGTGTTTGTGTGCCTGTTATCAAAATAATCCGAAAGAGAGCCATTTATTATGTGTAAAAAGAATAATTAAATACATAAAAGGCATTTAGAATTTACGGCTGTGCTACACTAATGACACATAGAACACTATAGTAGGATACACCGACCCTGATTGGGCTGGGTGTTCCGACGATAGTAAAAATACTTCTGGCGCATGTTACTACATCGGTAACAACTTGGTTGGAACAGCAAAAAAACAAAACTGCACTTCTTTATTTACTGCAGAATCTGAATATATCGCAGCTGGAAGTTGTTGTGCCCAGTTATTATGGCTGCAACTCATGCTAAGAGATTATGGTATAAATGACGAGAAACTACATCTCTATTGGGATAACCAAAGTGCGATCAACATCTCTAAGAATCCAGTTCAACATTCTCGCACTAATCATATTAAAATTCGATATCACTTCATACGAGAATTAGTTAAATCAAAATAAATAGAGATTAATTACCTACCTACCGATCTTCAATTGGCTAATTTGTTTACAAAACCTTTGAATTTTAAGCGATTTGAATCATTACGCAAATCAATTGGCATCATTTTGGCTGAATAATTCTTTTGCTTAATTTGTATAACTGCCAGTTTTTCACATGCTTATAATCAATCTCTGAGGATGTAAGGCATGGATGTTAGAATAATGATAAAGAACACCTCTTATATCTGTTTTATGTAGGAGATCCATGTGAATTCTCGTTATTTATACTATTTAGTGCTTATCTACTTGTTCATACCTCTTATTTTTTTCATGCTGCCCTTTGTCTATTTGAGACAAAATGGGGGAGGAATTTTGAGTCCACTTGGACACTCTTATACATTCTCATATATTAAACTTAATCTTAGGTATCTTATTGCAGATCTCAGTAACTTTTTATAGCATCAGATTTTGATAGGGTAATGGTTTGTACTTACTTGAGTTATGCAATTTTCTCTTTAGGAAGTTGGGTAGATAAATTTTTTATAGGAATACGATTTTCTTATTTCTTTTGTATCCCTACGAGTCCTAGATGACTCAAATGAGATTTTGTCTCATATTTCCGAACGGGGGGGGGGGGGGGGGGGGGGGGGGGAGGGGGGGGGGAGATTGAATCACCCTATATCTTTGACTCATTTGAGTCTGCATTATATAGGGGCTCATCTAGTTTGGAAATAATGACAAAATTGTGTCTATCCCTAGATGAACCAAAAAGCCTCAGAACTTTCATAGCTACATTGATATTCCTCTACAAGTTCTTGATGTTATAACACATACACCACACACTAGGATTGCATAGATATAGTTTTTTATTCATGAAATTATCATGTGTGAGTTAAATCCCCTTGATATGATTTTTAAATAATTTCCGGGATTTAATTACTATTTTCTAAGAATTTTAAATAATTTTTGGAAATTAAAAATTGGAACTTAATAAAGTTTTTGGGTTGATTTGTAAATATTTCTTATACCTTAAATATATCTTGGGTAGAAACCAAAAACGGTAGAAACATTTGTGGGTGAAATTAAAATTTTTAAAAAAACTCAAAAACACGCGTTTGAGAGTTATTCTTGAGCTTACACGTTTTGCACATACACCGGTGCGATTTGTATTTTTATTCACTCACATACATATGACTTATTATGAACTTTTGGATTAACTTAATCTACGAACTGTATGTGTTTGTAATCAATCCAAGTGATCTGATTTTAACCAATCATAGTTGCCTTTTGCATCGCTTTCTGTGAACCCTTAGATTTGCATCGATTTATATTCCATTTGTAGAAGGGTGTTTACCTATAAAATAAAATAAAATTATTGTTTTATTAGAAATATTGAGAAGAAACCCACCCAGGTCCCGACAGAAACTCATATTGAGCAGGAACCCCCAGGGTCCCGGCAGAAACTCATATTGAGAAGGAACCCCCCAGGGTCCCGGCAGAAACTCATGGATTGAGAAGGGACACCAGAAGGGTCACTGTAGAAATGACATTCGATAAGTGCCACCGCAAGGGTCACTATAGAAATGACATTTGAGAAGTTCCCCGCAAAGGCCGCTGCAGAAGTCCAAGATTGAGAGTGGCCGCCGTAAAGGTCACTGCAGCAATGACATTCGAGAGGTGCCCTGCAAGGGCAATCGCAGAAGTTCAAGATTGAGAAGTGCCACTGCAAGGGTCACCGCCACTGCAAGGGTCACTGCAGCAATAACATTCGAGAGGTGCCCCGTAAGGGCCACCGCAGAAGTCCAAGATTGAGAAGTGCCACTGCAAGGGTCACTGCAGCAATGACATTTGAGAGGTGCCCCACAAGGGTCACCGTAGAAGTCCAAGATTGAGAAGTGCCACTGTAAGGGTTAATGCAACAATGACATTTGAGAGGTGCCCCGTAAGGGCCACCGCAGCAGTCCAAGATTGAGAAGTGCCACTGCAAGGGTCACTGCAGCAATGACATTCGAGAGGTGCCCCGCAAGGGCCACCACAGAAGTCCAAAATTGAGAAGTGCCACTGCAAGGGTTATTGACACTACAAGGGTCACTGCAGCAATGACATTCGAGAGGTGCCCCGCAAGGGCCACCGCAGAAGTCCAAGATTGGGAAGTGCCACTGCAAGGGTCACTGCCACTGCAAGGGTCACTGCAGCAATAACATTCGAGAGGTGCCCCGCAACGTCCACCGCAGAAGTCCAAGATTGAGAAGTGCCACTGCAAGGGTCACTGCCGCTGCAAGGGTCACCGCAGAAATGTCATTCGAGGGGTGCCACCGCAGGTGTCACCGCAGAAGTTCAAGATTGAGAAGTTCAACTGCAAGGGTCACCGCCACTGCAAGGGTCACTGCAACAATGACATTCGAGAGGTGCCCCGCAAGGACCACCTCAGAAGTCCAAGATTGAGAAGTGCCACTGCAAGGGTCACTGCCGCTGCAGGGTCACCGCAGAGATAACGTTTGAGAAGTTCTCGAGAAGTGCCACCGCAAGGGTTCCGACAGAAACTCTTATTGAGAAGGAACCCACCCTGGGTGTCCAGGATGAGGGAGTGGCTACCACGAGCAACTCCTCATCATGAAACGTCATTCTTTAAAAAAATAACAGTATTAACCCTTTTATTTCTTGTACAGGTTGCCTAGTTGAGCAAGCAGGGCTCAAGGAGGCTAGTTGGGACCTTCTGGGAGTTTTGGCTTGGCGGCTGAGGGACAAGGTATGTTGAGCAAGCTCAACCACTTAGCACTATAGGATTGAGAGGTTACTAGTAGGAAGACCCAGAAGTCACTCAAGACTACACACACTTCACACTTAGTCACATGTGAAGTGAGCAGCCAAAGGGCTGGCTGCTCACAAGAAAAGAACTGTTTATAAAATGATTTTAAAGGAGAGGGTCCTCTAAACCCCTCTCAAGAAAAATGATTTTAGAAGGGGGTCCTCAAGACCCCCCTTAATCTTATAAAGATTTTAGAGGAGGTGGTCCTCGAGACCCCCCTTAAGTTTATAAAGTTTGTACCAAAAGTTACCATTTCAAAAGATATTTAGCAAATCGGATATTTTATCTCCGTTAGAAGACATATTTACTTTTAAACTTTGGTTGGCACCAGGGGGCATCTTCTAGAGGGGACAGGCAGAGCTGCTTGTAGGTAAGGACAAATAGTACAATGCAGACTTTGTCCCTCACCAACCCTCTACGTTTTGGCGCCAAAAGTGCCAACCCAGCCTTAGTGCCCAAGTATAAATAGAACCCTTGGGCAAGGTCATGAGATACAAGAAAAAACTCAATAGAAAAGTGACTCTGTCCAAATCACACCAGAACCTCTCTAGTATTCTCTCCCTGCTCTCTCTCTAAGTGCTAAGTGCCTTGTTCTTTCACTCCCCACTGACATCCATCACTCTCAGGAGCTCCTCTTGAGAAAATTACTATTATTGTTGTGGAAGTTCATCTTCTTGTAGGGAGGGAGTCCAAGCTTGAGCTCCATTTTTACCAGAAGGAGAAGGTATCATCAAAAGCTGCTCCAGAAGTTCTTGAGAACCTTGCAGACAGCGTCCATTGGAGTGGGTCACGCCTCACCCTTTCCAGTTATTCATAGACCCCAGTCTCACTACCCTCCTACATTTGGCGACTTCGCTGGGGTGGTATTCTCACTTCCACAGAAAAGAAGGTTTTAATGTTTCTAAGCAGCTAGTGTTTGAAGACATTCCATTTGGGAATGGAGCTCAAAGAGACCAGGCCACTCAGGTGGATGTGGTGGTGACCAGAGCAAAGGTAGCAGCTCCGGTGGCAGAGGCTTATGAGTATGTTTTTTTTTAGACTCGACAAGTTTGGGTCAAGATTGTGAAACACCAGCAACATCCCCCTCTGGAGGGGCAGCCGTTTCGACGACGATTCCGGTAGAAGTAGCTCAGTCACGGAGGACGGCGCTGGAGCAAGTTGTGACAACCGTTAAGTTCACTGGCAGGGACCCCATGAACCCTAAGTGTTTGGCGAGGATTTCAGTATGGTCGAGGAAATCCTCTCGCTCAATGATAGCGATGAGGAACCCTCAAGAAAAGAACCCATCGTGGTAGAAATTCCAAGTAAGGAACTCTCAGCTGCAGCATCCCCTCTAGAAAGACCAACTCGCGAGGAACCCATGGATGAGAAACCCTGGGTGTCCCTCGTCACAAAAAAGGGAAGTAGTAGCAGCAACCCTTGTGGAAATGTCAACTCGCGAGGAACCCTGGGTGTCCCTCGTCGCCGATAAAAAAAGTCGTGGCAGTAGTCTCGACGAAGCATGAGGTTGAGACACCCCCGAACAGGAAGTCAAGGCGCTAGGAACTCATGGGAGAGGAACCCTGGGTGTCCCTCGCCGCCAACAAAACATCGTGGCAAAGTCTCGATGAAGCATGAGGTCGAGACATCCCGAATGGGAAGTTAAGGCACGAGGAACTCATGGGCGAAGAACCCTGGGTGTCCCTCGTCGGCAATAAAAAAGTCGTGGCAGCAGTCTCGACGAAGCATGAGGTCGAGACAACCCTGAATGGGAAGTCAAGGCGCGAGGAACTCATGGGTGAGGAACCCAGGGTGTCCCTTGCCGCCAATAAAGAAGTTATGGCAGCGGTCTCAACGAAGCATGAGGTTGAGACACCCCCGAGGTAGAATAGTCAAATGGCGAGGAACCCCTCATAATAGTTGCAACCATCGATACACCCCATCCGTAAATTATTGATTCGGCGAGGGACCCTCGGGTTCAGGTCCAACACTCGAGGAATCGTCAAAAACACCTTGGGTCAAGATACCACCAGACGCTAACAGTGGATTTGGCGAGGGACCCTCGATTATGTGACACGAGGAACCAATACCAGCATAAGTGGGGGTCGAGACACCCTCTGAGGTCAAAACAACATGCGAAGAGCCCAAGGAAGAATTGACCGTCTGCGACAAATCCCCCTTGTCATAGCTGGCGGCAGACCCCCCATTGATAGGTCTCGAGAGACCCGACGCAGAAAAAAATCAAAGGGCGAGGAACCCCTAATAATACTCGCAATCGCTGAGACACCCCCAACCATAAATGATTGATTCGGCGAGGAACCCCCATATTTAGGGCAACGCGCGATGAGCCGCTGCCAACATTGTTATGTGTGGAGACACCCTTAGAGGGGAAATCGTTGTACGAGGAATCTCCAGAAAAATGGATCACTTGCAAGAGAACCTCGTGCGAGGAACTCGGGGTGTGGACTTCACGCGTGAGGGGATTTGAATGGTGCACGGCAAGTTGTGCTAAAAAAATTTTAACAGGATGTGAGGAACCCTCGCCTCCTACCATAAATGGCGAGGGACTACCATCATCCTTACCCCCACGCTTGCAATCATTCCCAGCGAAAATCCTCAACTCAGAAATAAGATTAACGGATGCCTCGGAGACAGAACCACCATGAGTGGTAGCCATGACAACGGTATTAGATGGTGACGGTGAAGACAGAAAAGGGGAAGTGGGGATTGACCCTATCATCATTGGAAGCAAGCCGTCGGTGATATGGGAAGAAACGTCTGAAGATGTAGAGTCCATTATTGGTGGACTTGGTTCAAATGTAATATATATATATATATATATATATATATATATATATCACCCATTTCCGTGGAATCTGAAGACGTCGAGACCCCCTCCTCTTGAAATAAAGGACTAGGGGTCGAGACCCCCTCTCTCCAAGAAAAAATTCCAACAGTCGAGACACCCCTCTTGAAAGAACTGCGAGGTACCCTCTTCTCCAAACCCAGTTCCACCAGACGAGGAACACTCGATGAAATATGGGGTCGAGACACCTGCATCCAAAGCAAACCGCAAGTTACTAGACCTACCAGCTGTCGATGATGGTCCCGACGAGGAATCCGTTCCGAGAAGTCATGCGCGAGGGACTGAGCGGTGTCTCGCTAATAATGGGTAGCGAAGACGAAACCATGACTAATTATGGTCGCGAGGAACCTCCTGTGGTCATGACATCAAGCGAGGAACCCCTTGGGGTCAAGTGCCAGACGAGATACATGCCAAGTGAGAAGCTTCAGAAGAGGGACCCTCTATGAGTGGAGTAGCAGGAGGAAACCTATGTTGTTAGAGGAACCCATTTACCTTATCAGAGGTACTGGTAAAGGGTCCCTCGCAACTGTGCCAACGGTCGAGGAACCCGTAGTCTCAAAAGGTTGAGGCGAGGAACTCCCCACATACATAAACTTTAGTGAGAATCCCTCACGAGGAACCCCTGGTATGCAAACTCTTGGGCGAGGAACCTGTAACAGCGCGCTCAGTCAAGGACTCCCTCAAATGAAAATTTATGGACGAAACCTCTCTCATACAAAAGTCCTCGCACGAGGAACCCTTGACCACCATATCAAATGCTGAGGAACCCTCGCCATTTTTTTACAAATGGCAAGGAATCCATACTCCCAAGAATAAATGTGCCACTGACAGCAAATGATCAAATTGTGAGGACCCGTAATCCCTCGTAACCCTAATAGCAGATGATGAAATTGGCAAAGCCAAATGCCCTAGTAACAGCGGCACACAAGGAACCCTAGTTAGACATTTTGGTCGATAAGGAACACTTGGATCCCAAACCCTCCACAATAGAAATCTGCGTTTGAAGATAGGTGAGCAAGGAACCCACAAATGGTGAGGAACCCTCATTGACAATGACTGGGGAAGATATTCCATTGATAGTCGCAGAAAGCGATGAGCAATCCTCAAAAGTTCCAGCCTCAACGTACATTTCAACACATGTCGGGGTGATGAGACCGTCTCGTACGGTGGCCATAGTAGTGGCGATGGGCGTGGAAATGGTGATAGAAAAGGAGTACATATCCCAAGCGAGGAACCCGAGATGGCCAGAATCCCAGACAAAGAACTACCCAGGACTGATACCTAACACGAGCAACTGCCCGAAGCATTTAAACTTTAAAAAAAAAAAAGCGTAAGCGGCCGGAATATAGACGAAAAGGCTTAGAATTGCTCAACTAGACTAATAAATAATATAGTAGAACCTCTACTAGATTAGAAGAGGGCCCATGATATAAGGAACTTTCCTCATTATACTTGGGGGTATATCCAACCCAAAAGTAAAAGTATAGTGAGTAAAGTCCCTACAGACACGACAGACCAACAGGAGGTTATCCTCCAAGTAATAATAAAAATAAAAAATTATGTACATTTTTTAATTATTATTCCATACAGATTTATAGCCTAGAGAATAAGTCCTAGCCTCTGTTCTCAAGAAAATTTATTTAACCAGTTTTCAGAAAATAGGGAGAAGCGGGTCTATCCCCCTCTCTAAACTTGTTACTTTTCTAAGACAAAAAGGTTCCTAAGAAAAGTTTGGAACAAGGACCCTTCAGACCAAGGGAAATTCCCAGTATAAAGAAATAATTATTTCTTTACTTAGTATATTTGCGAAATTTTATTCAAAGTTTGTGGGAAGGAGAAGGACTAACCCCATATCCTAGCTACTCCCTAAGAAATGAATGTGCATAACAAAATACCCCATAATCACACGGGGGTGTGCTAAAAAGTACCCCATAGGCACATGGGGCTGCGCTAAATTTTTTTAACTACCTCAGCTCATATGAAAGTACCCCACAGTTAGAGGGGTAGCTTGAAAATTTTTAACTTGCTCAATTATATGCAAGTACCCCGCAACTAGATGGGCCACTTCCAAATTTCAACTTGCTCAGTTATATGCAAGTACCCCGCAGTTAAAAGGGCAACTTCAAAATTTTAAACTTGCTCAGCTATATGCAAGTACCCCGCAGTTAGAGGGGCAACTTCAAAATTTTAACTTGCTCATCTCATATGCATATACCCCACAGTTAGAAGTAAAAAGTTCAATCTTGATGTTCTCACATAAAAAGGAGCAACTCAATGTATTGAGCAAGTGCAAGTATAAATATAAGGTGCGACAGTTTAGCACCTAAGGCTCCAAGGGCACCGGAGCGCTCACAGTCTTGAGAACTGCCAAATATAAATATAAGGTACGACAGTTTAGTACCTAAGGCTCCAAGGGCATCGGAGCGCTCACAATATTGAGCAATTGCCAAGTATAAGTATATGTGCAACAGTTTAGCACCTAAAGCTCCAAGGGCGCCGGAGCGCTCACAATCTTGAGCAAAGGCCAAGTATAAATATAAGGTGCGCCAGTTGAGCACCTAAGGCTCCAAGAGCACCGGAGCGCTCACAGCCTTGAGCAAGTGTCAAGTATAAATATAAGGTGTGCCAGTTGAGCACCTAAGGCACCAAGGGCACCGGAGCGCTCACAGTCTTGAGCAAATGTCAAGTATAAATATAAAGTGCGCCAGTTGAGCACCTAAGGCTCCAAGGGAACCGGAGCGCTAACTGTCTTGAGAAAGTGTCAAGTATAAATGTAAGGTGCGATAATTTAGCACTCAAGGCTCCAAGGGTACCGGAGCGCTCATAGTCTTGAGCAACTTCCAAGTCTAAATAAAATGTACGATAATTTCGTGCACAAGTCTCTCGACATTACAAGACACTTCTGCACGAGGGGGCTAATATTGAGAAGTCCTCAAGTAAGTGAATAAATAATAAAATAAGCTGGGAGGGTGGGGACCCACTTAGAGTGGCTCCACCTGCCCAAGATTGCAAGTTTGACAGAAAATAGCCAAGGACGAGGGGCTCACCGCGAGTAACCCCTCCGCCCAAAATGAAAGGCCACAGAAGAAGGCCAAGGGCGAGGGGCTCACCGCGAGTAACCCTTCCGCCCAAAATGAAAGGCCACAGAAGGATGCCAAGGGCGAGGGGCTCACCGCGAGTAACCTTCCACCTAAGATAGAAGGCCGTAGAAGAAGGCCAAGGGCGAGGGGCCCACCGCGAGTAACCCCTCCGCCCAAGATGAAAGGCCACAGAAGAAGGCCAAGAGCGAGGGGCTCATCGCGAGTAACCCCTCCACCCAAAATGAAAGGCCACAGAAGAAGGCCAAGGGCGAGGGGCTCATCGCGAGTAACCCCTCCGCCCAAAATGAAAGGCCACAGAAGGAGGCAAAGGGTGAGGGTCTCACCACGAGTAACCCTCCGCCCAAGATGAAAGGCCACAGAAGAAGGCCAAGGGAGAGGGGATCACTTTGAGAAACCCCTCTACCCAAGATAGAAGGCCACAGAAAAAAGGCTAAGGGCGAGGGGTTAACCATGAGCAACACCTTTAAACAAAGTAGAAGGCCATAGAAGAAGGCTAAAAATGAGGGGCTCATCGCGAGTAACCCCTCTCACCAAGTTTATACCATGATAAGGAGGTCTACTATAAGTGGACTCATTTATAAAACTTGGGATGAAGTGACATAACATTTAATAACCCTAAGGGGAATGATGAATAAACCCTAGGGTCCCGAAAAAAAAACTGAATTTATGGCGTACAAAGCCTTTTGGTCTACCCAACACAAAAGACTTTGGACGATGGGCTAATGTAGAAGGGTGTCTACCTATAAAATAAAATAAAATAATTATTTTATTAGAAATATTGAGAAGAAACCCACCCAGGTCCCGACAGAAACTCATATTGAGCAGGAACCCCCAGGGTCCCGGCAGAAACTCATATTGAGAAGGAACCCAACCTAGGGTCCCGGCAGAAATTCATATTGAGCAGGAACCCCCCAGGGTCTTGACAAAAACTCAAGGATTGAGAAGGGACACCGGAAGGGTCACTGCAGAAATGACATTCGATAAGTGCCACCGCAAGGGTCACTGTAGAAATGACATTTGAGAAGTTCCCCGCAAAGGCCACTGCAGAAGTCCAAGATTGAGAGTGGCCACCGTAAAGGTCACTGCAGCAATGACATTCAAGAGGTGTCCCGCAAGGGCCACAACAGAAGTTTAAGATTAAGAGGTGCCACTGCAAGGGTCACTGCAATAATGACATTCGAGAGATGCCCCATAAGGGCCACCGTAGAAGTTCAAGATTGAGAAGTGCCACTGTAAAGGTCACTGCCACTGCCACTACAAGGGTCACTGCAGCAATGATATTCGAGAGCTGCCCCACAAGGGCCACCACAGAAGTCTAAGATTGAGAAGTGCCACTGCAAGGGTCACTGCAGCAATGACATTCGAGAGGTGCCCCGCAAGGGCCACCGCAGAAGTCCAAGATTGAGAAGTGCCACTGCAAGGGTCACTGCAACAATGACATTCGAGAGGTTCCCCGCAAGGGCCACCACAGAAGTCCAAGATTGAGAAGTGCCACTGCAAGGGTCACTGCAACAATGACATTCGAGAGGTGCCCCGCAAGGGCCACTGCAGAAGTCCAAGATTGGGAAGTGCCACTGGAAGGTCACTGCCACTGCAAGGGTCACTGCAGTAATGACATTCGAGAGGTGCCCCGCAAGGGCCACCGCAGAAGTCTAAGATTGAGAAGTGCCACTGCAAGGGTCACTGCAGCAATGACATTCGAGAGATGCCCTGCAAGGGCCACCGCAGAAGTTCAAGATTGAGAAGTGCCACTACAAGGGTCACCGCCACTGCAAGGGTCACTGCAGCAATGTCATTCGAGTGGTGCCCCACAATGGCCACCGCAAAAGTCCAAGATTGAGAAGTGCTACTGCAAGGGTCACTGCCGCTGCAAGGGTCACCGCAGAAATGTCATTCGAGGGGTGCCACCGTAGGGGTCATCACAGAGATAACGTTTGAGAAGTTCCCCCCAAAGGGTCACTGCAGAAATGTTATTCGAGAAGTGCCACCGCAAGGGCTCCGGCAGAAACTCTTATTGAGAAGGAACCCACCCAGGGTGGCTAGGATGAGGGAGTGGCTACCACGGGCAACTCCTCATCATGAAACATCATTCTTTAAAAAAACAACAGTATTAACACTTTGCTTTCTTGTACAGGTTTCCTAGTTGAGCAAGTAGGGCTCAAGAAGGCTAGTTGGGACCTCTTGGGAGTTTTGGCTTGGTGGCTGAGGGACAAGGTATGTTGAGCAAGCTCAACCACTTAGCACTATAGGATTGAGAGAATAGTAGTAGAAAGACCCAGAAGTCACTCAAGACTACACACACTTCACACTTAGTCACAAGTGAAGTGAGCAGCCAAAGGGATGTCTGCTCACAAGAAAAAAACTGTTTATAAAATGATTTTAAAGGAGAGGGTACTTTAAACCCCTCTCAAGAAAAATGATTTTAGAAGAGGGTCCTCAAGACCCCCCTCAAGCTTATAAAGATTTTAGGGGAGGTGGTCCTCGAGACCCTCCTCAAGTTTATAAAGTTTGTACCAAAAGTTACCGTTTCAAAAGATATTTAGCAAATAAGATATTTTGTCTCCATTAAAAGACATATTTGCTTTTGAACTTTGGTTGGAACCAGGGGGCATCTGCCAAAGGGGACAGGCAGAGCTGCCTGCAGGTAAGGACAAATAGTACACTGCAGACTTTGTCCCTCACCAACCCTCTAAGTTTTGGCACCAAAAGTGCCAACCCAGCCTTAGTGCCCAAGTATAAATAGAACACCTAGGCAAGGTCATGAGATACAAGAAAAAACTCAATAGAAAAGTCACTCTGTCAAAATCACACCAGAACCTCTCTAGTATTCTCTCCATGCTCTCTCTCTAAGTGCTAAGTGCCTTGTTCTTTCACTCCCCACTGACAGCCATCACTCTCAGGAGCTCCTCTTGAGAAAATTACTATTATTGTTGTGGAAGTTCATCTTCTTGCAGGGAGGGAGTTCCAGCTTGAGCTCCATTTTTACCAGAAGGAGAAGGTCTCATCAGAAGCTGCTCCAGAAGTTCTTGAGAACCTTGCAGACAACGTCCATTGGAGTGGGTCACGCCTCACGCCTCCTACACCATTAATCTCAGCCCTTGATTTGAACCATCATTCCAAATACTTCGATTACCACTGGAAATAGATGGCTTGGGTGAGGCATTAGAGACTTTTGTGATTTCCTTATTTGAGAGAAAATAGAGAGAAGAGAGAGAAAGATTAGAGAGAGAAATTCAAACCCTAATCCAAACTTCATCAAACCCTAAACCAGAAATACTTTTCTGAGAGTTTAAACCTGAGTGTTTAAATCATAATTTGAGAAGTTATCCTCTCCTGTTCTTGATCATCCTTCCATCTTAGTCACGTTGGTAGAGTTTTCAATTTCTCGACATAGAAACTAGAGATGTTGTCTTTGTGATACAAATCACATAGATAGCTTACTGTTTTGATTTCTTATTTCGAGAACTCTTATTTGTTGGTTATTTTAAGATTGATTTTATGTTTTCAAATCCTAAACCAATAATATTTATTCTGATTTCATTTTAGTCAAACTATTTGACTAAGATCTAGTTTGAGATCTTGATTGGGGATTTAACTTTCTATATAATATTTTCAAAACCTGAACGTGTTAGGATCTTGGATATTTCACAACAAGATTGCATTTTCAACTGCGGATATTTTTAAAGGTCTAAAAGTCTGATTTAGTTTTGACTAAAATGATTTTAGAATTTCTTGCATATTTAGTGATTCTGTAATTTGATAAATCATTCCGTCTATATTAAGTGTGAGTGTGTTGCATGCATATGTTAGAGAGCACATCACCACTACACTTTCACTCTACCGCACTTAAAGTGTTGGTTGAATGATCTTGGACTTATTTGTGTCGACGTAAAGCTCGAGTCAAGTAGATTACAAAGCTGGAGAGAACATCAACAATAACAACCTTCAAAGAAGTCAGATCTAATCCAGAGGAGTTGGTAATGATTCTGAACTTAGTTTAGGTGTGTTTGTGTGGTTTGATTGTTAAATAACTTGTAATTTGTTATTTTTTATTTTAGTGGATTTTCATTTTGTGACGTTGAGGTCACCGTGGATGTTTTCCCAATTGGGTGGGGTTTTACCACGTTAAAATTTACTTGTGCTCTTTCTCATTTTCTCATCACCTTCTTCTAAGCTGTGCTGATTTAATAGTTTAAATTTTATTTTTCAAAATTGGTTCATTCTAGATCTGAAATAATTCGTTCAAACTATTTTAATTATCTTTTTAAACACATCTTGTGTTAAGTTTTGTTTTGATTAAAAGAGTTTGTTCAACAAACAGATCGGAACCATTTTAACAGTTTAATCCCTGTATTAAACGTCTTAAGTGGCAGTTTTTCAATTAGTTATTCATATTGTATTTTACTCTTCTAAAAAATCCTACCATTATGTCATCCATCTATTTCCCATCATTCCTTTCACTGACCCTATTTTCCACCCTTGGTGAGGTGTTCTGGCATCCGAGAAGTCTATATGGTGAATAACTCAACATTTTCAATATAGTGGTTAACATTCATTCATGAGATCAACTTCATTCATGTATCCATCAATTCTTATTCATGTGTGAGACATTTGACCTTGCTTATATTTACTCACATTCTCACTCACTACAGAGATACACTTACCCAAATCTCGGAGAGTTCGATTCAAAGAGATATATCTAGTGAGATGAAGTCAAATCATTGATTCTATAAAGGGGATCTAGGAATTACTCTCTTGATACTTAAGATTAATTCCCACAACACACACTGAGTTTTTAGAAAGGATTATGCCGTTTGTATTAAGTAGTTTTATGTCATACACTCATGGTTGAACATTGTAATCCTTGGAGTCCTTTTAGATGGGTTGTATAACTTTTCATCGTCAAATAAGAGAATACTCTTAAATAAATCATTTTTACTAAATTTTTTGAATTTTATGGGTACATTCGCTACAAACTCTCACGAGGCAACATTCCTCCTTTAGGGCAACCTATTGGTTTAACGACTTGTTGCACATGCTAAGTGCAATCGCGAGTATCTACGAAAGCGGCACACTTTTGGGTTCTTATCTCTCTTTCTCTCTATTTTTTCTTGAGTACTAGCAATGTTTTATTTAGGGGTGGTGTGATAAGCACCCAAAAGTGTTCAAATTATTACCTAAATAGAAGATTTTTAATTGCTTATTCTTGGTAAAATTACTCATATGTGTGTTTATGTCTTTTATATAGGTCAAATGTCATTTGCGGTTTTAAAAGCTTCACATCAAGGCAAAAACAACATTGATGCAGTTAAAATATGCCTAAATCTATCCCATAACCAAGCCCAAACCATCCCTAGCTGGTCCTATAATTACTCAGTGTGTGTAGTATTATTATTTTTATTTGTAATATATATATATATATACAAACCTTATACAGGTTATGTCATTTTTTTTTATTTTTTTTTTATTTTAGGGTCTTTATTTTTTTTACTTTGAGTATTTTTTGTAAATATTATATAGCACGTGCGTGATACTTAGGTGTGTATTTAATATTTTCTTTATTATATTTTTAGTGTTCTTTGTTTTATAATTATATTGTATATTTTATTTAAATTTTATTTTTGTTTTTATTTTTATTTTATATGTTTGTGTTTTATTTTTTGTATATTTGTATTTTTTTGTTTATAGTGTAAATATATATGTAAACATATTTTCTAAGTTTTATAAAGTACCTACCCCCCCCCCCCCCTATCCCTACACACCCATATGCCAAACAAACTTTCTCACCAACACAGTCTTCCCATACACCCTACACACACAATAACCTCTCAAAGTTCAAATGTTCAAACACACAACAAATCAAATATGATTTATGTTTTCTCTCTCATTTCCTCATCTTCAACCTCTCACCATTCTCACCTTCTCTCTTCCTTCATTAAAACAACCTCCATCACCCATTTTCTTTTCTTTCTCTCTAAACCAAACCTTTAAAGAATTACCCATTTAACCCACTTTATACCAAGCTATAAACCCATTTACCTTTCTAACCCAACAACCAACACCCAAACCACCCGTTACTCCGGACTTGCGAAATATATCCACCCAAAGCATCCCTTGACCCAGACAGCCCCAGAAACCATGACCCGCAATTTTAACCCCCTGCTAACCCCTTAACCTTCAATCCGGATCGTCACCAACTCGATTCCAACCATGTCAAAACCGACCCTTGCCATCTGAAATCTATCTTCAAGCCATCCTAAACCTGGAACCACCTCATTCAAAATTCGACCCGAACCTGCCCCATTCAACCACCAGTTCCAGTCTTCATACCAACAACCCAAATACCTAAGTATCTGCTTAATCCATTTTATACCAAAACCCATTAACCCTAAACCCACAAATCCATGCCCAAATCCTATTCACCAAATAAACCAAAAATAAAAGAATAACGCACGTGTTATTTGTTTTTTGTCCATTTTCCTAAAATATCCTCTAAACTTCCCCCCCACACTCTCATTACATCACAAACACATGCATATGTGTGCATTTCTAACTACACCCACACCTAAATACCACATACCCATTTTAACCCATGTGTACCCAATTATATTCCTCACATTTTTACTCTTCCTTTACCTTCACCAAATGCCCATTTTAACCCTCAACACTTAAGCTTCCAAATTTACCCCTAGCCTCATTTCACCTATATATTGAAGACTTACTGGCTTTTCAAAAGGGACCTTCATTTTAGTTTTTAACTTGGGATGAATTCTTCTCCATCCCTCTATAAAGAGTATTTTCTTTTTAAGGAAATATTTAAATATAGAGTGGCGTGGTAGAATTTATCTCCATGGGATAAATTCTTCTCCATCCCTCTATAGAGAATATTTGCATTTTTAGCAAATATTTCAATATAGATTTGTGTGGTAGAATTTATCTCTTTGGGAATAAATTCTTCTCCCTCCCTTTATGGAGAGTATTTGAATTTTTAGCAGATATCTCAATATAAAGTGATGTTGTAGAATTTATTTCTTTGGGATGAGCTCTTATGTACAAATTTATAATGTGAGGATTTGTAATTTTTAGCAAGCTTCTCTCATTATTTAAGAGGGCATCAAGAATTTATCCATTGTACATATTGTATATAGTTTTTTTCTTTCTTATATAGTAATTTTTTTCTCTTTTTGAGATTGTTTTTTCAAGAACCCTATAGAAAAAAGTAGAGAGAATTTTCAGAATTAGAAAATTATAATTTTTCATTTTTTACTGTTTGATTCAGTTTGTGGAAAAATAAGTATTAGTAAGAATCAATTTGAGTGTTAGAGATTTAATTAATATTTGTTTACCCTTTCAAATGGAGGGTTATATTATTCACTTCAAGGATTGGAGTTTAATTTAAATTTAAAGAGATTTGGTTTGATTGTTCTCTAAAAAAAATAAAAAATATTGGGAAGTGAAATTTACATTTATCTTCACATATTTTGTTCTTCACTATACATATTTTTAGTATTTATAGGTTGAAGGGATTTTGATTAGAAGGCTTTGCAACAACGATAAACATAAAGCGATTTCCATCAAATGATGTAGTTGTCTCTTTCTTAAAGTTGGAGGCTCGTGTGAAAGGTTGTATTTCATTTTCATTTTTGCAATAGTTGTTCTTTTTCCTATTCATTAGATTGGTTGTATTACGATTTTTAAGGCGTTGTATTAATTTGGGTGCATTTTTGACACCATTTATATATAATAATTAACCACAAAAACAAAAGACGAAAAGAAAAATAAGACAAAATAGAGAAGGAGTTATTTTTAGCATAGTTCTTAAAAAATATTTGTAGAGAGAAAATTTTATTTTTAGTTTTTATTTAAAAAATAGTTGAAGGTTTGTAATTTAAGAGGAATTGTGGATGTAATTGAAGGAAGATAGATTACAATTCAAGGAGAATTTTGGTCTGATAATTTCTTCTCTTACTTACTCTTATTTAGTCCTTACATGCTTTTAATTGTCTATCTCATAATTGGATGATGAGTATGGTAGGCTAATCATCCCATTCAATGGATGAAATGAAGCACTCATGAATCCAATTGAATTAATTTGATAATTTTCTGTTTATATAACTTCCTTTGATTAGTACTTTTTAATTTTCACACTTGTTTATGCATTGAGATATAGTAAACAATCATTGAGAAAGGGTTGAAAATTAGTTTTATAATTTTTATTTTAAGATTCAAACTAGAGATAGGCTTATCTTATTTTTAAAATTATGATCTAACCTTCTAATACTCTTATTTTATAAATTTTGAATTAAAATTAGTTACATGAATTTTCCCTAGGGGGTGGTTCATCTAATTGATTTTAATTCTTTTTTGCGAAAAGTTTGTAAGAATTAAAATTATTTTTATAAAATCATGTTTATGTTAATTCATTAGTTTGATGAGAATCAACTTTTAAATTAAATAAATATGTTGAAAGTTAACTAAACTGGATTATTTCAAATTAGTGTTAATTGTGTGAAGTGGGGGTGGATTTCATTTATTATTTCTTTCTCATATTAATTAAATCACTTTTTTTTATTTCTCATCATCTTACTACTTAGATTATTTTAGATTTTTGTCACATAGCTATTTAGTTTCATCCACTCCTTGAAATATTATTCTTAAAAAGAAAGTAAAAAAAAAAAACTATATATATATATTTGAAAGTGAATTGCATTTGTCTACTTATTTTAGCTCTCTCGCTCTTGAAAGTTGGTTTGACATCGTTAGTTACCATTATACAAGTTAATGTTATGTTTGTAGGTTGAAGGGTTTTGACTGGAAGGGCTTTGCAACAATGACAGAAAATAAAGTATTTCCATCACTTATGTATTTATGTCTTTTGTGGTCTCTTATACGTATATTTAGTTTTGCTTCATTGGTATACGTACAGTTATGTATATCGTATGGTTTGGTCTTGCGTCTTTGCGTTTTCATTTAATCCATATGAGCCTTATGCTTAATATTTGATTTATATTACCATGTGCTATGATCATATTAGTATCTTATACTCAAATTCTTGCATCTTAGTTGATATCATTTGTTCGTAGTTTGAATTATTTGTGCTTGTGTTGTCGAACTATTTTTTATCGCATGGCTTGCTTCACACCATTGCACGATACATTTATTTTTCCTTATGATTACTCGTACTTTACTTGGGGGGAGATTTGGTATTATTGGGAAGAATTATTTTGTTATTGTGCACCTCATTATTTGTCTATTCCTGAACAAAAAGGGGGAGAAATGGTATTTAACTATTTTAGTGTGGGAGTTCTTTAACTTAGGAAGTGACGTCCTTTCTTAGGTAGAAATGATTTGATAAAAGGGTATGGTTTTTCATATGCTATTTATATATTGCTATATTCTCTTTGCATTTGAAGGTGTGTTTAAGTGTGCAGGTTAGCAGCAATGGGACAAAGATTTACACAAGAGTAAAGCTACTCAAGTTTGTGGCGGCCAAGCGCCTGTAACTTTTTTTTCCTTTTGGGGTTCGAAATTGTATCTTAATGAGCTAGATGACCCAATAGTTTTTTTCATTTTGAGTTTTGTACCAGAATAGACAAAGGGGGAGATTTGGAAGGACAAATTTCTGAATTGTGTAATTTTGTAAGTATTGACTTTATTACGTGTTTGGACAAAACTTGTTTGAATCATAGGTTAGGACTTGATTTGTATGTCCTTCAAGCCTATGATGTGTGATTGAAGACTATGCAACAAAGCTAAAGCTACATCGAGTTACATTGGATTACGTGCTGAGTTTTTCTTTTCAATATTCGAGGGATCTCAATGAAGGTATGAATGCATATCAGTGTTTGATCCCTAGATACGTTTTGGTTGTTGTTTTATAAAACTTGTTTGAGGCCTTTTCGTAAAAAAGTTTTGAAAAGAAAAATAATTTTTGTTTTGATCCCTTCAAACGAGAATTAGTAGTTTGTTCTAACGAGATGTGAATATCGTTAGAATGACCCTAAAATGAACATCAAACGAGGTACTTCTATTGGACAAAGGTATATTATTTCGAAGCTCGTTCAAAGTTGGTTCGAACGAGATTACGTGTACATTCGAATGAGGGGTTTGTTAATTCAAACGTCATAAGGCTTTCATTCCAATAAAACCTATGTTTTTGTTTAAACGAGTTTCCTTAAAAATCATGCTGCCTCCAAATTCTTGTTTTTTTTATAAATACTCAGGTATGGAATTAATATTCTAAGAGGTATTTTGCAAAAAATAATTTTCCATGGTTTATCTAAAACCTAAAAACCTTAGTTTACACCCATGTTTAAGATTTAGGAATCCTATATCTATATGTCTGTTTGAGATCTCTTCTGTATTTTATAATATCTTTTGGCTCTTCATACTCTAAGCGTTTCGAGCGGTGAAGACTGTGTCTCAACGACTGGACTAGTCACGAGATCAGTAAAATCGATGGGATACTAGGGCGTGGGAATGAACCTGTGTTGTGTGGCTAATGGAAGGTGTTCAAAAGTGATTACGAACAAGATTATAAGGAACGAGGAAGTGAATCAAAGCTTGAAGGCATCGAGTCTATGAGTAACTCTATGTTATTTTTTTAAATTTCCTATATCATGGTGGGCTTGTGTGGATGGGCTGTCCGAGGTTTTTTCCCATTGTAGGTTTTCCTCTTACATCGTCGTGTTGTGGTTTGCTTATTTTATTCTTGATTATACTCACCTAGATGCATGTTAGTAAGACTAAAATTAATAAAACTATTTAACACAACACTTGTATTTTAAAAGGTGTAATGATAATTAACATTGGGAAAAATTAAAATTGGTGTTTTTAATTTACAAACCCTAGGGCACATGCCTTACTCAGTTTGAAGCTCGTTCGAACGAGATTGGTTCGTCATTCGAATGAGTTATCATTTTCATTCGAATGAAGTCCTGTTTTCATTCGAACAAGATTTTTTGAAATTTGTATAGCCTCAAAATTTGTGTTTTCTATACAAAGGGGTCTTGGGATCAGTTTTACATATAAATTTGGCAAAAACATTTTCCCATACATATCCAAAAGGTCTTTAAGCCCTAGTTTGTATAAAAATCTTTTATTTTTCAATCTAAACCCCTTGGATGATTTCTTGAGCATTTTATCAAATCCTGGAAGAACACGTATACTGTTCATGACCTTGTGGAGTTGACTCTCCAATGTAGAAGATAGGGATATTGTTTGTTGAGGCTGATCCGTGGACATCGAGGCAAGTGGAGTTTGCTGTGTGGCGTTGCTAGATCTGCATCGCTTTCTGTCAATAACAAGGAATAAAGAAATTAATGTATCACTTATTGGAGTCTAAGTTTTTGTAAGTCTATAGATGTCGTTCTGTAATACCTAATTGTAATAGTGTTGAATATAGGCTTTGCCCGAAATATATTTTTTCTCATCTCCTATCTCCTATCTTCTGCTTTGTGGTTTGTGTATTTGGATTTAGTTTCTATATCTTTCATGTTTAGGTTCACCTAATTTATTAAGATTAAAGTTGGAGTAAATATAATTTAACTTGTGTGTGTGACCTAGTTTACGATTTATACATATAACCGGATATCTCTATCATTTTTTTCACGCTATAATAGTGATTTTATACGATGGACACTAACATATTAGTTATATATATCACTTTAAATACTTTCGGCATGACTTTTCACTTCAAATGTGAGATACCAATGACATATAGAAAAATGCCCCATGATAAAATTAGAAAGACAAAATGGAAATCAAGGCGTGTTCGAGTGGCAATAATTTTTATGGAAAATAAGGAAGATTCTAATTTTTTTACTTTTCTTGTATTTGACTGCCTAAATATTTCTCTAAAAAAATTCCCAACCTCACTTTAAGTATAACCTATTAATGGAATTCAAACAAAAACTTTGTTCAACTTTCTCGGAGCTCTCTTCTTGACGATTCTAGGGATCTATAATCCTTCTGGTTTTCATGGATGACACCCTCATTCCTGCCATTCTTCATCCATCTCTAAAGCTCCTTGATCCCTCTAACCCATGGAAACCATCTTTTGCGAGTGTTCTTACCTCTTCAAATCCTTCTGAGCTCCATTTGAAACCTCTTTCTACATTTAAAGTTAACACTGCTATTATTTTTTCCTTTGAAGATATTAAAAATTTGGCCTAGCCCTTCAGATATGCCATAGTTGCTCAGTTCTCTCACGGTAGGCCATCAATGGAATTCATTCGCAAAACATTTCTCTTAATCTCTTTGATAACGACATACAATATAAGATTGTTGGATCCTAAACTTGTACTTATACCCTTAAATAATGAGGAGGATTTTGTTCATTTATGGTCTAAAGATCAATAGTATATTAGCAAATTCCCTATGATAACTTTTAAATGGACTCCTTCATTCAAACCTGATGCTGAAAACCAATCACTCATATTTTAATTAATTTTCCAAACCTTCTAATACATTTTCTTTGCCAAGTCTCATTTATATTTTATCTTCCCGTTGATTGCTAAACCTCTTAAGCTTGATGCCTTAACCATGTCAATGACAAGACCTAACCTTGCTCGTGTTTGTGTTAAAATGGATCTTACCAAAGACATAATTAATTGAATATGTATCGGTACATGTGATAATGGTTTCTGGCATGAAGTTTCATATAAAGATTGCCCAAGATATTTTTCTTTATGTTCGAAAAAAGGCCATTACATTGAAGATCTCATTTTCAAGAACCCTTATAAGAAGAAGATCACTAAAGAAATCCCCCCAAAGAAAACCACTGAAGCTTGGAAAATCATTGATCATAAGCAATATTCAAATGAGTAATCCAAAAAGCCCAAGAAGACAATCTAATTTACCAATAAGAATTTATCCAAGCCTAATATCAGTCAGTAAAAATATTTTCAGAGAAGAGACCCCCCTCATTCTTGCAGCTTCACAGTAAAAAGATTATTGAATGTGTTGAAAAAGTTAAGAACTGTGACGTTTCTTGTGAAAAAGTTATTATTGTGGATAAATCTAATCAATCTCCCAAAGGCACTGATATGCCCGACTATGATATTCACCCAACCCATGACAAAGATTATTCCTCTGATTCTGAACCTAGATCTAAAATTTCAGTCCCTTTATAAGAAGAACTTACTTTGTTTTCCCAATAGTTTGATAAAAAATGGCAGTCCTATATAGAAGCCAAAGAAAGAACAAAGAAGATCATTGCCCCTATGAAGGTGCAACTAATTCCCCCTTTATAAAAAATTTCAGGTATACCTATCACAATAAAGATCAAGGCCATCCAAGATCCTATGTTTAAGAGAATCACCACGTCTGGTAAGAAGCTAAACTCATCAAGTTTGTACCCTTTTACCAAATGATTAATTTTATATGTTGGAATATTAGAGGTGTTTCTAATAAATCCTCTATTAGAAGAATGAAAAAGCTAATCAAGCTGCACAATATTCCCGCCTTTGCTTTGATTGAGCATAAGCAAGATTCATCTAGTATTGAAAAATTCAGGTCCAATGAAACTTTGAGGGGTTTATTTTCAACATTTCTTCCAAAATTTGGTTTTTCTGGAAATTTGGTTTGTCTATAGATATTATTTCAAATGAAGAGCAATCCCTCACTTTGAAAATTAAAGATTAATCCATTTTATCTCCCATTTTCATAACTCTTCTCTATGCTAAATGTTCTAGAGCTGAAAGACTTGATCTATGGGCTAACTTGAATGATATTTCTTCCTAAGTGTGGAATCATCCTCAGGTGATTATAGGAGACTTTAATGTGGTGGCTAATCAACGGGAAAAAGTTAGGGGTAACTTAATTGATTTCTATTTCACTCAAGATTTTAATGACAACATTTCATCTTGTGATATGTATGATTTTGGTTTCAGTGGATCCAAATTTACTTGGTTTAATAATAGAGAGGAGTATGGGACCATCTTAGCAAGGTTGGAAAAGGCCTTAACTAACACTACAACAAAATGGATAAATTTCCACCCTTCCAGCGGCTAGCCTTGTCACGGTCAATAACCGTGACAAAAACACACACATTTTTTGTCACGATCATTGATCGTGACAAGCCCGTGACAAAGACTTGTCACGGTTAATGACTGTGACACGACCGTGACAAGTACAGTTGTCACGGGCTTGTCATGGTCAATGACCGTGACAATCCTTATAATATTGTCATGGTCAAGGTCCTTGACATGTCCGTGACAAATGTTACAGCAAAAAAACCTTTCCCCTCCTTTTTTCCCTATCGACTTCTTCCCTCCTTTCTCTCTCTCTCTCTCTCTCTCTCTCTCTCTCTCTCTCTCCCATTTATATATATGTGTGTGCGTGTATATATATATATGTGCGTGTGTGTGTGTGTGGGGGGGGGTAAGGGGGTGGGCAGGGAGGGGGCTGTTTTGTGTGTGTGTGTGCGTGTGCATGAGTAGTGGTGTGTGTGTGCATGGTGGGGGAAGGGGGTAGGGCAGGGATGGGTGGGTATGTAGTGGGGTAGGGGTGGGGGGCTGCGTGTGTGTGTGTATGTGCGCGTGTGTAGTGTGCGTGTATGTGCATGTTTGTTCGTAATGTCCCTTGTAAACAAATTGATTGGTTGTTAATTTTTTTAGTAAATTAATATATGATTGCCCCTAATTGTAAATTAGTAAATTAATATATGATTAATTATGAAAGTAGGTTTGCCCCTCATTGTAAATTAGTAAATTAATAATTGTATACTTTAATTGTTAGTTTAATTGATGAAAATAATTAATTGAGTAGATGAATTAGAAGGAGTACGGGATACACATTTGTTGTTGACATTGCTGTTGGATTATAGTGGATCGTTGTTGGGTTGGTTAATTTTAAAAGTGGCATGACCACTGGATTATTGTCCATATGGGGGTGGAATTTTTCAACTTTTATTGAAAATTACTTTGTATATCGAACAATATATATATAGGATGATAATTAAATGAAAAATACTTGAAATTACATATAGTGCGCATAGATACTAGCCTTCAAGTTCTTATGCGTACGCATTCAATAGCCCTTAGACCCGTTCGAGAGTCATTACCCCTATAATGAGATCTCGCGAATTGTCCCGTTTGGACAGTTTGGGACTACATAATTTCTGTATAATATTCTTAGTGGCTTACAGTTTTTACTTTTGAAGGAAGTTCTGCAGTCGTATCCAAATGTTCTCTGGGTACATACTAGATTGACAAGTGTGACTATTATTTCAATTGATCAATTGAAATAACACTCACACATGCCAATCTACGTCGTGTACTTGGAGAACTACAAGGATATGCTGCCGAATTTTATTCAAATCGTAATAATGTGCATGAGCTGTTAAGTATATTACAGAAAAATGTGATCTTGAATGGGATATGATCACTCACCCTTTAGAGGAGATGGAGGAAATAGAAATTTCTATTATAAATTGAATTTGAATATAAATAAGACATAATTAAACGAAACATACTATAAATCTAAGTTTTGTTTATAATAATCCATGAATATACACTTCGTACCTTTAATAGGTGATTAGTTGTGGTAGCTGTGATGGGATATCCGAAATACAAAGAGTGGATGGGTGAGACAAATAGAATGGGGGATATGTTTCGCAGAGGTGCTAACGAATTTGTGAAATACGCAAAGAGATGTCATAATGATGAAGAGTTTCTGTGTCCGTGTGCTAGGTGTAAGAATGGTAAGGTGTTTGAGTGGAAAAAAGTTGAACTACATTTGTTAAGATCGGGTATGCAAGATAGTTATCGATTTTGGAGTTTTCATGGTGAATGGAAAGTTCCTTTTGTCCCCGACCAACCTTCACAATAACCTTCAACAAGTAAGATATATATAGAAGGGTACGACATAGATCATAATATGTTAGAGGATTTAGTTGATGATGCGTACGAAATTTATGAAGCAGAAGAGAATGAAGTTACTGATGATGTAGAAGGTTCAAGTGTTCGTGAAGATATCACGATTAAACTTGACGAAGACTACCAAAGTTTAAAATTTAAGGCGACCCAACCGTTATACTCTGGCTATGAGAAAGATCAAACAACTTTACATGCCATGGTTAGTTTGCAAAATTTTAAGACGCAATATGGTTTGTCTGGCAATAGCATGACAGGAATTCTGAAATGGGTGAAGGGATTATTACCCAAGGAGAATACACTTCCAAATTGCTATCCTGTTATGAAGAACAATTTGAAAGGTTTGGGAATGAATTATAAATCGATGTATACCTTACTCCTTTGGTAGAAGAATTAAATGAGTTATGAGAAGAGGGTGTGCAATCATTTGACTCTTTTAGAAAAGAAGAGTTTACGCTGAAAGCTATGTTGATGTGGGCAATTCATGATTTTCCATCTTATGGGACATTATCCGGTTGTGTAGGGTTATTTAGGGTGTCCTATTTCTGGAGAGGAGACTTAATCTCTTGGTCTATCCTTTAGCTCAAAAAATGTATACCATTACCACAGGAGGTTTTTACCCCTGGCTCATAGTTTCAGATTTGAGAAAGGTTCCAATTTTTTATTGGGCGGAGTTGAACATAGGCTACCGCCGAGACAACTTTCGGGTTCAAAAATTGAAAGTAAATCTTCTGAATGTGGCCCTAATATGCGAGATTAGAATCCCAAATTTAAGAATGTCAAGCATAAGAATACTCCAACTGGGAATGAAATTGAGACAAGAAAGGCATGGTCTAGGAGGTCAATTTTATTTGACTTGCCTTATTGGAAGAATAACCCGGTGCGCCATGTATTGGATGTGATGCATGCAGAGAAGAACTTCGCTAAACATATTGTGGGAACTTGCCTTGGGGGGAGTCATTCGAAGGATGGAGAAAATGCACGAAAAGACATTAAACCGTTGAAACTTAAGCCACAACTATGGTTGAAAGAAGATAGTAGGGGAAGGATAATAATTCCCCCTGGTGCATATACTTTGACGAGTGGGGAAAGGAAGGTACCTGTAGACACAATATATAATTTGAAGGGACCATCTAATTTTTCGTCCAACTTGCAAAGGATTGTGAATTATGCTACTCATGATTTACATAAGTGTAAGTCCCACGATTGGCATGTGATCATGCAATTGATTCCTCTATTATTTGAGCATTGTTTCTCCAAGCACAAGGATTTGCGGAGGGCTATTATGTAAATTAGTATTACCTTCTCTCTCTTGTGTGAGAAGGTAGTCAATCGAGAACACATAGTGGACGCAAAATTGGCGGTGACGAAGCGATTTGTGTGTTGGAGAAGTACTTTCCCCTAGCATTATTTGACATAAGTGTTCACTTGTTGGTACACCTATGCGACGAGGCACTTCTTTATAATCCAGTTAGATATCGATGTATGTATCCGTTTGAAAGATTGATGTTTGGGTGGTGCCATATGAGCTCAAGTTAGCTGTTTGGGTGGCACTACAGGTAATGTATTTATATTTATATTTATATTCATATGAATATTTCAATTTCAATTTTGATTTCAATTTCAATTTTGATTTCAATTTCAATTTCATTTTATATTTACATTTATATTTATTTGCAACTAACATTGTATTTGAGGGACATGGACAATTCAGCCTGGATCCAAAGCTACGTGATTCCGTCTTGGAGCAGTTGAGGGAGCAACACAAGACATGGAAGAAACATATACGGACCCAGTACTTTGGGAAGACACGAGAGTCCATTATCCAAAGGCGTGAATCCGTCCCGCCGAAGGAGCCAATCTCATTGGCACAATGGAAAAAGTTCATTGATAATGATATCGGGGAGCGACAATTGTCATCTTGTCAATCGGGGAGGGAAAACCGAGCAAAAAAGACGGACGTGCATTACTCCGGCCGAACGTCTTACGCCGAGGTGGAGCATAGGATGATGGTAAGATTTAATTTTTCTATAACTACATAAATATATTATTCTGCATTATTTTACTTTGCGGGGTCGATACTAATTTTACTTTTTTATTTATTTTAGGGGACAGGGAGTGGCCCTGGGGGTAGGCCACATAGGCTCGATACTTATGTGGCTCTTCGGACGAAGAAGGGGAAGGACAAGGAGGTGTCCCCGAGCTTCGCGGCCACGATTGTAAGTAATACGATAATTTACTTTTTGATAATTACGTTATAATTTTTAATTTATTTATTTTACTAATCATGTGCTTTTTGTCATTTCAGGCAAAGCTTAAGGAAGTGCATGAGTCGCAGTCTGATGCTGACAAGGCATCTTTTTCCACAGACGCACTCAGCCAAGTGATTGGCTCTGATCGCAAGGGGAGGACAAGGGGGTGAGTTCGTGGGTGGCCAAATCTAGGATCATCGGATTGGAGATGAACGACACCGGGTTTGCAAGAACGGTGGACTCACATAACGCGAAGTTGTCCCGTTTGAAGGCGACGGTCCAAGATATGTTCTCATTTATGAAGCGTTCGTTGGGAGGTAGAAAACGCAAGGGGAAAGGGAAGGAGAAGGTGGTGGGGGAGGAGGTGCGGGAGGATGAGGTGCAGGATGACGAGGATGTGGACCTCGATGCTTCGTCGCCGACACGTGCAGACTTTGATGATCCACTTACCTATTTGGCTCCCTTCGACCGACCAATGTCGACACTTGGTTGTCCGAGCGTGCTATACTAGACGTATTTGATGGCCAGCGGATAGGGCGGGGTTGAGGGACCCTAATATCGTCCAGGGTGGACTTGTTCATGGACGTGATCTTTAAGACATCGAGTCTAAGGTGCTCGTCATGCATGTGATACCCACGAAGGAGAACTCCCTGTTCTGGTTGCGCGAATAATGTGTAACGATGTATATCAGTGGGTGTGTCAATTCGTATATCGTGTGGCCTAATCACCTCCTCGAATTTAACCTTACCCAAGACATGTAGTGACATGATTTGAATTGAATTATTTTTTAGTTGGTACATTTGAATTATATTTGGATTATATCGTGATGCATATTGTCTCTATTTTGAATGTATATTTGCATTATATCAATTTTATTTGGATATACGATGCTTGAACAGGTACAACGTTGCTAAAACATGTACAAATATACTGCTGGGCAGTGGGGGTGGCTAAAGTCTCCAAGCATGGGTCTACAACCCCTATCCTCCAATTTATATGTAACAAGAGAAGTGATGCCTAAACATCACTTTAAACACCCCTGGACTGAACCCCGAGTGAACCCATTCAACTCTAGGGTGACAATCAAACTCAACTAGGACTCTAAAACCCTAGGTTTGCTTCATTCAAGAAGGTTCCTAAGTCCCTATTAAAAGAAAAGATTTAAAAGCGAAAATAAAATTTGAGGGAGAAAAACAGGGGACCGGTCGACTGGTCCCAAGACCGCGGTCGATCGCGTCTCAAATTTTTTCCTAAGAAGAAAAAGCAGAAGACTCAATCCGGAAGGGCCGGTTGACCGGTGAGAGGACCACGATCGACCGCGCCTCAAAATTTATGCCTTTAAAGGAAAGCAGTGTGCCCTCCCGAAGGCCCGGTCGAGCGGTCTGAGAACCGCGGTCGATCGGTCATCGCAGACCTAGACCAAATCTTCCTATATTCAAGCTAACCCAAGGCCAAAATCCTAACCAAGCCAATCTCATTTATTGCTACCAAGGGACCATAAATACTCACAACAACATTAATCCACACCAAAAATATTCAAATCTCTTCCAAAGATTCCCAAGATCCATAAATTCAACAAAAACCCTAACTACATTAAACCAAAACTATTACATAACTATCAACACTAATTATCCACCTTAAACCATATAATAGCAAGTAGAAAACTTGCCTTGGGGCTTCAATCTCAGATTTTGATGAAGAAGAATGCAAGATTAAACCACAAATCTTCAATCCCTCTCTTTCTCCACAAGTTCTCTTCCTCTCTCACTCTCACTCTCACTCTCACTCTCACTCTCACTCTCACTCTCACTCTAGGGCTAGAAATGGGACTTAAAAGAAATGAAAGGCTTAACAAGATTAAAACGTGGCATTAAGCTAAAAGTCTCCAATTTTAAGTGGTCAATATCCCAATAAAATGATTTCTAATACGCAATATACCAAAACCAGTCAAAAGTGCCCAAAACATCAAAATACAACATGACACACATTTTGACTGTCTCAGACCTCCCGGAACTAACTACACCCTCCAAATTATCATTTGAAAATTTTATAACACATTTTAAGTTCCGGTCTCATTTTAAACCAAAATGTCATTTTAATTCTTATGACACAATAAAACACCACATGGCAATATTCACCCACCCATAAGGTAAATATGCAACATTTTAGTGAATATTAACTTATCTCATTAAATTTATACTTACTCCACATAGTAAATAAATATAAAATAGGCTCCCAAAAGTGAGGGTTGTTACATACTCTCCCCCGTATGAGGGAATTTTGCCCCTGAAATTCAAGCGTTCCTTGGATAAAGAGACGCGGATACTTTTCCCGCATATCATCCTCGCGCTCCCATGTCGATTCCTCGACGCTGTGATGACTCCATTGTACTCTAACCAAGGGAACCACTCGAGATCTCAACCTACGCTCCCCATGATCTAGAATGGCAACGGGTTATTCTTCATATGAAACATCGGGTTGCAACACAATATCCTCAAAAGGAATATGCCAAAGGGCACCTTCACACCTCTTATACTTCTTCAAAGAGAAAACATGGAAGACATCGTGAATTTGTTGTAAAGGTTCCGGTAGAGCAAGTTGATACACCACTGGACCCACCTTAGCAATTACGGGAAAAGGTCCAACATAACGCGACGCAAGTTTCCCTTTCTTTTCGAAATGTTTGATACCTTTCATAGGTGACACTCGCACCAACACTTGGTCTTCGACCTCCAACTCCACATGCCTTCTACCTGCATCGACATAGCTCTTCTGTCTATCTTGGGCTATCCGAATGCGATTCCAAATAAACTCGATCTTAGAAGAAGTATCCCAAATCATTTTAGGTCCGAGAAACTTATTATCTCCCACCTTCAACCAACAAGTGGGAGATCTACAGGGCCTACCATACAAGGCTTCATAGGGCGCCATCCCAATAGTGAATTGGCATATATTATTATAAGCAAATTCAACCAATGGGAGATATTGTTCCCAACTACCTTTAAAATCAAGCATACACATATGGAGCATATTCTCCAATATCTGGTTAACTCGTTCGGCCTGGCCATTTGTTTGAAGATGATAGGAAGTGCTTAATCTCAATTCGGTTCCCACGGCCTCTTGAAAACTTTGCCAAAAGTGGGAAATAAAAATTTTATCTCTGTCGAAAATAATATTCAAAGGCACCCCATGCAATCTAACTACCTCTTCAATGAACAATCGGGCATAACGAGCGGTGTTGTAATCGGTGCGGACAGGCAGAAAGTGTGCCAACTTCGTTAAGCGATCAACGATAACCCATATAGAATCCTGACCCTTTTGTGATGTTGGTAAGCCGGTGATAAAGTTCATTGATATGCTCTCCCATTTCCACAATGGAATCTCCAACGGTTGTAACAAACCTGTTGATCGCTGATGATCAATCTTGGCCAACTGACAAGTAGTGCACTGGGACACAAACTCAGAAATATCTCGCTTCATGCCTGGCCACCAATACTGACGGCGCATATCTTGATACATTTTGTCGTTACCTGGATGTACTGAAAATTTGGAACCATGAGATTCTGCCATCACCGCCTGTCTCAAATCCCCCACTTCCGGGACAATGAGCCTTCCATGGAAGCGTAATCCACCCTCCGAACTTATCGAGTAGGATTATGCTCCCTCGGACAATAATCAGCGTATGTGATCTTGACATCTTTTATCCCTTCCTTGGGCCTCTACGACCCTTGCCACAATTATAGGAGTAACGGTCATCACGGACATAAACGCCCTAGCAACCGCATCCTCGCGACTGAGCTCCTTCCACTTAGCTTTCTATACATCAGCTAATTCTCCCTTGGGCTTTCTACTCAAGGCATCCGCCACCACATTTGCCTTGCCCGCATGATAATGGATATCAAATTGATAATCTTTCACGAACTCCAACCATCGGCGCTGTCACATATTTAAATCTTTCTGAGAAAATAAATATTGCAGCGATTTATGGTCCGTGAAAAGACTAAACTTCTCCCCTAGGAGATAATGCATCCAAATATTCAAGGCAAAGACAACTGCAGCCAGTTCCAGGTTATGCACCGAATAGTTTATTTCATGGGGATTGAGCTTTTGGGAAGCATAAGCGATAGCCCGTCGCTCTTGCTGAAGCACACCTCCCAAACCTTGTAGAGATGCATCGGTAAAGACTAGATATTCCAATCCCGGCTTTGGTAGAGCAAGGACTGGAGCCGAAGTCAATCTATCATTGAGCTCATCGAATGCCGCTTGACAAGAGTTATCCCAAAAAAATCTCACCCCTTTCCGGGTCAAATTTATTAAAGGGCTAGAGATCTTAGAAAAACCCTTAATAAATCGACGGTAATAACCCGCCAAACCTAGAAAACAACGAGTTTCGGTAGGAGTCGTGGGCTGACCCCACTCCCTCACCGCAACCACCTTACTCGGATCCACCGATATGACCTGCAAAGTCACAATATGACCCAGAAATTTCACTTACCTTAACCAAAAACCACATTTCTCAAACTTAGCATACAATTGGTGATCCCTCAATCTTTGCAGGACCAACCTCAAATGAATAGCATTGTCAGCTTCTGTTTGAGAATACACAAGGTTGTCATCGATAAATACAATAACAAATTGGTCCAGGAAGTCCCGAAATACCCTATTCATGAGATCCATAAATATGGCAGGGGCATTGGTTAGTCCAAAGGGAATAACCAAAAATTTATAAGACCCGTACCTCGTCAAAAAAGCAGTCTTGGATACATTTTGCTCCCGTATCCTCAATTGGTGATACCCCATTCTCAAGTCTATCTTAGAGAAGTATGTCGCTCCCCTAAGTTGATCAAATAAGTCATCAATACGAGGCAAAGGGTATTTATTCCGGACGGTGACCTTATTCAATTCTCTATAGTCAACACACAATCGGAGAGAACCGTATCTTTTCTTCACAAACAACACAGGAGCACACCATGGAGATGTACTACGCCTAATAAATCCCTGCTCCAATAACTGCTGAATCTGATCTCTCAACTCTCTCATTTCAACAAGAGCCATACGATAAGGAGCTCTCGCTATCGGTCGAGTTCCCGACGCTAAATCAATCACAAACTCAATCTGCCGACTCGGAGGTAAACCCGATATTTCGTGGAATACATCCTCAAAATATCGAACAACCGGGATAGAATCCAAGGGAACAACTACATCCCAAGAAGTCTCTTTCGTAATACAATACAAGTAAGTGCTAGTACCTCCCTCTGAAAGAGGCATAACCACTAAGAACATATCTTGTCCCAGAACGGCGAAGACTATACTCTTCCCGTAGCAATTAACTATCGCATGATACTTAACAAGCCAATACATGCCCAAAATCACATCATACCTGACCATGTCTAGGACGAGTAAATCGGCCTTAAAGCATAAATTACCAAGATTAATTCCTATATGTTTAAAAACAAGGAAAATAAGTGAACCATCGCCCATAGAAGACTCAACACTAGTGAAAGTGCTCTCTGCAGATTTTATCAACTCTGTAGACTGAGCAAAACTTCTAGAAATGAATGAATGTGTCGCACTCGTATCAAACAAAACGTGACACATGTGTCCCTGAATAGGGAACTTACCTTCAATAGCAGGTGGCATTGGCTGAACAGGAGGATGCATAACATCCTGAATGTGATAAACTCTCCCATACTGTAGTTGACCCTATTGAGGAGGAACAACCGGATTTGGTGCCTATGGCGGGAACTGAACATAAGGCTGCTGAGGGGCTTTAGGAGGTTGTCCCCCAATCACTTGAGGACAATCCTTCTTATAATGACCCGCTTCCCCACATTAGAAGCACCGTCCCATCAAGTTCTCATGGCCTCGACCCCTGTTATTTCTAAACTGCTCGAGACCCTGTCCCGGATGGCCTCTACCTCCATGACCACCCCGACCCGCTTGCTGTTGTGGAGCACCCTGACCTTGCCTATTATTATTACCACCAGAATTAAATCCACCGAAGCGTTGTCTTTTCGATAAGTCCCCTTGCTGGGGATCCCTTTCACGTTTCTTACTACCCAAAGATTGGGACGAAGGAAAATCTCGTCCTCAATTCCTACTTACTCCTGGATTCCCTACTTTCCCCATCCCTATATCTTTCTTTCTACTCTGCATATACAACCGATGCTCTGGGTAATAGAGCAATGTCGCATTCATCACCTCACTAAAGGTTCACAAAGCTGGATTACCCAACAAATGTTGTCGGATTCTCCAGTTCAGACCTCCCATAAACTTGGAAACTTTCCTTTCTTCTGGAGTCACTTCATCCGGTACAAAACTTGCCAACCGGGTGAACTCCTCTTCGTACTCGGCAACAGACCGTTCTCCCTGAACAAGATCCTAAAGTCTCCTTCTCATCTCCCTTTGAACTGCGGGAGGAAAGTACTTTTGGTCAAACAAGACCCAGAAATTAGTGATTGACATAGTGTCCCTCTGTTCTGGTGTAGTCATCGACTCCCACCAATGTAACGCGGCCCCAACAAGCTTGAAAGTAGCAAGGACTTGCTTCCTCTCCTCACCACAATCCACCATTCGTAAATGGCGCTGCATATCTTTCTTCTATTGATTTTCTCTAACAACATCCGAACCTCCATCAAATTCCGGGGGATGTCCCTTTAAAAAGGACTCCTTAACTCTTTCCCATGGAGAAGGTCCCGTAGGAGCGTGGGCATCCTGCGCTCGCTGTTGATCTTGTGGCATTTGTTGAGCTACTGCGGTCATGGCAGCATTAACCGCTTGGGCCACAATATTTGCTACATCAGCAGCATTATAAGTTCCTTGGGGCGGCAGTGGCGGAGGACCAACATCCTCTTCTACAACTCTATTGCGTCTCGCTGGGCGACCTCTCTTAGGCGGAATCTGAGATGAAGGAACAATAGAGTTAGAATACTATTCAAGACAATCTATATTGCAGAAAATCGTAAATATAGTCTACAAAGCAGTCCTATCATTAGGCTCTATATCAAGAACGCTACGGTAGAACGTGACAAGTCCACATAGATCCTAGTACTCTAGAACCTGATGCTCTGATATCATCTGTGACAACCCGCAGTCCTAAATAAGGGGTGGCCAGCCCGATACTCCAACATTTGGGGAAATCATGGATGGGAATCATTCTCATCATCACAAATATAACACGAGTATACGGGAAAATCACCCATTAATTCAGAAAATGGGTTGTCAAATATATTTAATTGATTAAAAGGTTAAGTTAAGAAATAATTTAAACAACCCATTCTTAAAAGATAGTGGAATTCCAAGATAACATATATAATACTTCCATAATGAATATACAAGGAGAGGACCGAATAGGCTGTCGGTTCATAGCTACACAAAATGAATCACAACAGTTTAATATGATACATATTACATCCATTAAAAAATTACCAAGTGTGGGCCACACGCCCGAATAACATACCTGATCATAACTAGAATACAAAAAATGAGGGCGTATAACAAAACATCCTGTAATATCCGCAAAATCTTACAGCTTCTTGAAAATATAAGAGTAAGAATATCAACACGAGCGTCCTTGCGGAGGAGCACCTGAGCGGATACAATAATATAAAAAACATAGGAAAACTGAAAGGGTCAGGGCCCAGTTTTTATATGATTCCCAGATGAATAAGAAGCATGATATATATGAACAGTTAATCATGAATGATGAATATGAACATCTAACAACCTAATCATGATGCATACATGAGACAATTTAAAATGATATGTTTTTTATTAAATTATGCAAGAGAATTTAATTTATGCATTATATATTTAAAAGTTTCCATCTTTAATTACCACTATAAATCAATTTCCGTTCCTTAACAGGAATACAATATCATCATTATTCTCATTTCTTTTCAATTCTTATTCCTTAACGGGAATATAATTACCATCATACATTTGGTGGCAATAAACATATCTCAAGTCCCACTTGAATTTAGAAAGGTTATATTCTTATACATATAACGCTTCTAAGACTGTCCCTCCGAGTTTACCCACTGGGCACGCCTTTAAATGACTATCATCTTCTAGGGGCCTATCAAACAAGGCAGCCTGGGCACCTAGCGCACGTCGGGAAGTGACCATATGCCTGCGAGTGAGTCATAACCACACCCGGAATTACCTCACTAGCGCAGAATAAAACATATAACAAACCCGCATATGGCCGAGGACTATAGTCTCCCTGCATTCACTAGTTAGGGGACATCACCTCATGCGCGAGCTTCCCTTATGATAGCATTTAGAGAGGTGTGTTTAAGTAAATTAGCATTTACCATAAAAATCATATTTTGTATTTCCATTAATATATGCGTGTTTCATTTTATGTGAAACCATAATCATAGAATATTTCATTAATATACATCATAGTATATGCCCCGAATAATTATCCAAGGGATCACAACCATTCCCAAGTCTTAAGGTCTTATATACCTCAAATAAGCCCCTAAAGTCTCCAAGCATGGGTCTACAACCCCTATCCTCCTATTTAGATGTAACAAGAGAAGTGATGCCTAAACATCACTTTAAACACCCCTGGACTGAACCCCGAGTGAACCCATTCAACTCTAGGGTGACAACCAAACTCAACTAGGACTCTAAAATCCTAGGTTTACTTCATTCAAGAAGGTTCCTAAGTCCCTATTAAAAGAAAAGATTTAAAAGCGAAAATAAAATTTGAGGGAGAAAAACAGGGGACCGGTCGACCGGTCCCAAGACCGCGGTCGATCGCGTCTCAAATTTTTGCCTAAGAAGAAAAGCAGAAGACTCAATCCGGAAGGGCCGGTCGACCGGTGAGAGGACCGCGGTCAACCGAGCCTCAAAATTTATGCCTTTAAAGGAAAGCAGTGTGCCCTCCCCCAAAGGCCCGACCGACCGGTCTGAGAACCGCGGTCGACCGATCATTGCATACCTAGACCAAATCTTCCTATATTCAAGCTAACCCAAGGCCAAAATCCCAACTAGACCAATCTCATTTATTGCTACCAAGGGATCATAAATACTCCCAACAACATTAATCCACACCAAACAATATTCAAATCTCTTCCAAAGATTCCCAAGATCCATAAATTCAACAAAAACCCTAACTACATTAAACCAAAACTATTACATAACTATCAACACTAATTATCCACCTTAAACCATATAATAGCAAGTAGAAAACTTGCCTTGGGGCTTCAATCTCAGATTTTGATGAAGAAGAATGCAAGATTAAACCACAAATCTTCAATCCCTCTCTTTCTCCACAAGTTCTCTTCCTCTCTCACTCTCACTCTCACTCTCACTCTCACTCTCACTCTCACTCTCACTCTCACTCTAGGGCTAGAAATGGGACTTAAAAGAAATGAAAGGCTTAACAAGATTAAAACGTGGCATTAAGCTAAAAGTCTCCAATTTTAAGTGGTCAATACCGCAATAAAATGATTTCTAATACGCAATATACCAAAACCAGTCAAAAGTGCCCAAAACATAAAAATACAATATGGCACACATTTTGACTGTCTCAGACCTCCCGGAACTAACTACACCCTCCAAATTATCATTTGGAAATTTATAACACATTTTAAGTTCCGGTCTCATTTTAAACCAAAATGTCATTTTAATTCTTACGACACAATAAAACACCACATGGCAATATTCACCCACACATAAGGTAAATATGCAACATTTTAGTGAATATTAACTTATCGCATTAAATTAATACTTACTCCACATAGTAAATAAATATAAAATAGGCTCCCAAAAGAGAGGGTTGTTACACAAATAAATTTGAACTTAATGAATAGAACAAGCACAATGCACACAAGCATAATATTGATGGTTCTATAAAATAACAGCGTCATGACAAAATAAGCATACTAGGATTCATTGTACAAACCCGTTGATCTTCAACTAAACTTACTCAAAAGATAAACATGATCATATCTTCTTTTCTTTTCTTTTTCCTTTGAAGTGATTTCTTTTGAATGATCAATTAAACTAAACTAAACTATGTTGGCCCCTTTTTGGTAAATTTACTATGTTTTCATTGCCTTAATTTTTTCTTGGGCTCTTGTAAGCGATGACTTTCACGCAAAGTCAACCTATCTTTCACAGCCCTTTACTGTGTACACTCATATCTTTTTTAATACTAAGCAAAATCTCATGGGTAACGGTTCTTACATGCAGAAATCCCCCATAGTCACATAAACTTGCAGATGACAAAATTGATGTGATAACAACTCACCAAGCTCAAATATATACAGTGAAGTTAAGATCCAAAAAGGTCGTGCATGTGTGTGCGGAGGCATATACAAAGTTGAATATATAATAAAAATCAAGTTAGAAACAACTCCATTAACATGGTTAAGATCAATCTAAGTATCTAAATTCATAACTAAATGTGCTAACCGCATGGAAATTGCGGAGTGAAATGAATTCAAAGAAACCAATATGCCACACTAAATGTGTAAAATTAAAATACACATAAATCGAAAATCTTTTTGTATATTTCAAAAATTTTATCAAAATATTAATAACATCTTTTTGTATTTTTCAAATATAATAAATAAAAGAAAAATATAATACAAAAAATACACATGTCATAACACATATCATGAAGCACAACTAGAGTATGACAAACAAAATCATGCAATCAATCATCTATAGATATAACCATAGAAGAATCATGTGCAAGCATGTGAGAATCAACTAGGCTAACATCTAGCTCCTCCAAAATGGATTTCCTAACCCAAATAGATGTATACTTAATGCGTCGGGTTTCAAGAACAAAGGGAATACTATACTTAAACTTCCTAGGACCTTTTCCAAGATCAAAACAAAAATACTTATGGTGACATTTCCTACCATAATGTGAACACGTGTAAATGCAAGGAATATTATTTATAGGTTTACCTTTTCTAACATCCTTGGATGCGATTAACCTGCTAAAAAAACTGTAGTCTTGGCCTTAACACTTCAAGCATTATAAATATGTGAGCTAGTACCATTACTACCGACAATGCTTGAGTCTTTAAAATCATCTTTAAACTTTAAAATTTTAGACTCAAGCAAAGAATTTGAGTCTTCAAATTTTAGGGACTCCTTCTTCATATGTTCAATCATTCCTAGAAGGTTATCTTGCTCCCCCTCAATGTGAGTGAACTTATCCCTAAGAGACTTCTCATGTGTCTATTAATTATTAATCAAAACACTATCCTCAATAATACATACACAAGACCTATAATTTTTTATAAGTTCTCGAATTCTTTCTCTAAAAATAGGACTCTATCATCACTCTATTTCTTAGACAATTCTAAAATTTTGAAATCCCAGTACATGTTCACAAGCTTCTCAAGAAATAAATCTCATTGATTTTTAACCGTTTGCAAAAGATCCATAGAGGATTTAAAATGAGAATTTTATTTTTCAAGAATTTTAATTCTTTTAGCAAACTTCAAATTCAAATGATTTAAGTCGTCAAAACTAGGAGAATCCATCGAGCGAAAAATAAAACACCCAAAAAGCACTAACGTAGTGCAGCCTGCTTTTATACCAATTTGGGAAAGGGGGTAAGTATGCTCTGACACCACTTGTAAGAGTGGAAGACTCTAATCCCACTTGGAATGCGAAAATAATATACTCGGCAAGGATGGCAAAAAATTCTAATTTTTATCTTAGTCAATTTTATCTTTTTATCCTAAATATACATTTAAGTGATAAAATAGATAAATCAAATCATGCATTCCACAAAAATAAGGTTTCTAGAAAAAAACCGTTTCGGGTAAAACCTTTATTCAACACTTTAAAAATATTAGAAGACAGTACTTACATATTAGTTGACATCCGCCACAAGTATAACGCGCTAATCTTCGTAAATATCTGGAGAACAACTATGATCCTCATAAGAATTACAAAATGCATTTTATGAATTATATTGTAACTTTAATAAGCTTAAGAAGACATATATTTATCTTAAAAAGAATCATTCTTCATTTTTTTTACAAAATGTGACTCTTTTACACAAGAAATTAATCAATTAAAATTAGAAAATGGGTCATATTAAAATTGAAATGAAAACTTTAAAAACAAGAAAATATAAATATATTTCTAACACACTTGAATTAGAAAATATTGATTTGAAAAGTAAGTGGAGTATTTGAGCATGACTTTAGTAAAATTTACAAATGGAAGAGATGATTTGGATAAAGTTTAAAGATATAATTTTGACAAAGCCAATATTTGATACAATTTAGACAATAAGAAAAAGAGCTATAATAAATTCTTTTAAAAAGATTCTTCATTTAAACAACCTAGTTCTCTTTGTACAAAAATTTTATCATTTTAGGAAAAGAAGATTTAGCAATACTAAATTAGCTTGGGTCCTAAAGAAACTATTATGTATGCTAACCCACATGTATCCAATACGTTTTGGGTATCATTGGAGAAATTATTTCAATACGATATATAAATATCTTTGGAGATGAAGAATATGTGTCAAGAAAAAGGCTTGAAAAGAATGAAAATCTTGGTACATCAAAAGATTTTGAAAATATTTCCCACTATTATAAATATTTTTCTGTGAGTATTTTATCTTAATTTTATCATATCGATTCATTTTGTTTCTTAAATGTGTGTTTACATATTTGACAAACATGTAAAGTTTTTATTTTTGGTGGGACAACTTGTTTTTTTAAATAATAAATAAATAACAAGAAATGTTGTTTTGGCAAACTAAATATATTTGTGGAAACCATTATTTTAAGTTAATTTAGAAAAAAGTAGTAATATATTTGATCTCACTATTTTTTTCTTGCTATTATTGAGTATATAAACAAATACTAAAAAAAATATTTTTTTAATATTTATTTTTCATCATTATTGTGGTGTTGTGGCAAACAATATTTGATAGAATTATACAGACATAAAGGATTAGTCATACCATATGAAAGTAATGATTGCCATTTTGCATATATGCATTATCAAGCGAGAAAATGAGATAAACTATCATATATTTAGCAAGAAAAGTCTTATGACCTTGTCTTTATATGCCAAGCGTACAAATTTTTGTATATAACTCATGTTGATTTTGACAAATAGAAAGTTGATATATTTAACTGTTATGTTTTGGAGTGTAAAAGAAAAACACACATAAGTTTACATATTTTTGGTCTAACAAATGTCTTAATTTTTTTATTCATATTATAAAGTTCATTTATACTTGTTGCCAGTGAAGTTAAATTTTATTTTTGGGGATACTTAGAACTGTTGGCAAGTCTACGAGTAAGAAGAAGTATAACAATTTATCTTTATTTGAAACTATATCTTATGTGCTAAATAATATCTTTTAAAAAACATATTTTATTCTTAAAAACATATATATATATATATATATATATATATATATATATATATATATATATATATATATATATATATATTACTTATTGTCGTCGTGATTATAGTACATTTTTCATATGGTTGACTCAAATTATAAAAAAATATGTATGCATTTTTTATCTTGAGAATTTGAATGTAATATTAACGTCTCTTGGAATATTTGCAAAAAATCCTAGAATGATTTAAACTATATATCTTCAACTATCTACTTCAATTGTCATTTTTTGAAGAGTGTGTGTGCTCGCGTTCAAATGATCAAATTATATATAAAACCCTTTTAACACAAACAAACCCTAAACATGCAGCAGTATGTGATTGAATAAATTGATAATCTACGCAAGAACATTCAAACACATGCAATTAAGGAAAAATCCCCCTCAGGCGCAAAACCATTTATTTTCACTATAATTTGTAAGAAAACGGCTTACAATCGGATTACAATGAAAATACAAGTTGACTAAGAATTACCCTCGGGTATCGGATTCTATAGTCGCGGCTGGAATTATCCCTTTCCAGTAGGGCTGCAATGAAGAAGAAGAACGGTCTCCTCCACAAGGGTTGAACAAACCAAAGTTGTGTTCTTGGGTTGCAAAAGGATTCACAAATATTTGGCAAGGATGTGTGAATCAAAACATGAGTCTTGGGACTCAAAAATATGAAGACTAGGTGTATTTGGACTCTCAAATTCGTCTCCTAAAGTCTTGCAAAACAACTCTCCCGAAGTTGGTATTTATAGGGAAATACATGAAGAGACCCACGATTTTAAACTGCTGAAATTCTATCCAGCATACAGGTACCCCGAACCAGTTCGGGTACCCCTGCGAACCGGTTCGCCCCCTGAACCGGTTTGGGTCTGGGTTCGGGAAAGTGTGCTGGGAAAGGTGCTTAAAGACTTAAAAAAATTCCCAGAATTTTCAATGAACATATCTCCATTTTCAACGGGCCATAACTTGTTCACCGTAGCTCGGATTGAGGTGCCGTTTCTTCCAGTATCTTTATTGCGGCAAGATCTTCAACTTTCCAGTTGACCGGTCCTCCAGACGGTGGCTGTAAAATTATCAATTTGCCCTTGAACATCCCTATCATGCCTTGTTTCACTGATTTGACTTCTCTTGCGTTCCACTTGCATTACGAGCCTACAATCAAGGAACGTGAAGTCGTTGATGTAGATGAGGGACATATTAGTGGAGATAATGCATGCTTGATTCCTGGAATTCGGATAGAGGCCATCATGTGAGATCGTGAGGAGACGTGCCAAATGTAGCGGCGTACGACATAAATAAATGAAACATTTCGGACATGAGAAAAATGTCCTTACAAATATCCCCCTATGTCTATGCCGGTACATACATAAAAATTCGAATTATCAAATATGAAATTGCCTATACAAATCTAGCCTCCCATGAACCCAAAACTGGAAAAGGTACAAATGAATAGTCTTCATCGTTTGTTTTTCAAATCTTCAGGAATCACAAAACTTTTCTCATCAGGGTGTGCACCATATAGATCTGCAATCTTCATACCTACACACATGAGACAAAGCAAATACCACGTGACATATCGAGTTTGAAATGAGATAACATGGATATAATGAGATAACATGGATATCAATATATGATAAAAACATAAGCAACATCTCAAAAACTCCCCCAAAATTCAAACTCCCCCATAATATGATAATTCTTTCTCCCACTTTTTATGATGTCCCCAAAATAAACAAATTAGAGAAATAAATCAAATAAGCAAGTGCGGGGTGTCACTAGGATAAAAACACACCATGAATAAACAGAAAGCAACCAAGTCGATGAAAGCGTAAATGAAGTGGTGTGATCAAATTCGATAGGAAAATCAATGCATACAAACATGACATATGTGCACGATGAATATTGGATATTCCTAGCGAATGAACTCAAGTGCTTCCTTTGGTGTAAAAGAGTGACAATATAAGATATTGACTCAATCAAATCAACAAATCAAAGCTCAAAATGATTTTCACACCAATAACGTCCAAAATGATTTTATGCTTTTTCAGGACTTTCAAGGAAGTGCAAACCCGTTTAAAGATTCTCCAACCAAACTCCCTCAGATATAATTTTGAATAGAGGCATCTAAATTCTCAAACTTTGGAGAATTGATGGTGAAACCTAAGTGGCCCATATTTGGCATGAATTGCTTTTTATTGCCTGTAAATTTTTTCGGGCTCTTTTAACCTCTTTGGACCTCGGATATTAAAATTCCTCCATTTTTAGGTCCTTTTTAACTGTGGCTTTTGCGCAATGGATATATGATTACCTTTCGCAGCCCCTCCTCGTTATACAAAAACACAGTCTCACCAAAACGGTTTTTTACATGCATTCCAATCTTGTCAAGTTTTATCGCATATTGTACATTGCATAGACAGGATTGAGATGAAAACACGCAAGACAACATGAGATATACAAGTGCAATAATCAAATATAGCCGTGCATGTGTGCAATAAAGGATATAGGAGTCAAACATGTAGGAAGATATCACTAATTACATCTCAAAGACTCCAATTAACGTAAAGCACATGGATGAAATGATGTAGCCTCTCAAATCTCTATCAAACAGTCACATGGATATATGGAATGAAGTTGTGACTTGGCTAACTTAAATGCTCATCCATAAAAGGTGCAAAAACAGAAAAATCTTTTTGTCCTTTTTCAAAAAATATTATCAAAATAAAATCTTTTTGTGCTTTTTCTCAAAATTTTTCTTAAAGGAAAATCTTTTTGTATTTTTCAAAAGAAATATAAAAAGCAACAAGAATAAAACAAACCTGTACAGCTAAGCAATGGTACATATAAAACAGACTAGCAATAGGAAGCATATGATATGAACATGAAGGAGCATCCTATTCTAGACATAGACCAACCCCTCAGTCAACTGTGCAAATCCCTAAAGATTTCCTAAGACTCTCAAATCTAAGGGCATCTAAAGGTTTCGTGAAAATATCGGCTAACTGACGGTCGGTCGAAACAAAACTCAGGGATACGACTTTCTCTTCAACTAACTGACGTATAAAGTGCTCACGTATCCTGATGTGTTTTGTGCGCGAATGCTGAACTGGATTGCGGGATATGTGTATCGCGCTCGTGTTATCACAGGAAATGGTCATGGTGTCCTGTGATATCCCATAATCCTCCAGCATTTACTTCATCCACAAGAGTTGTGTGCAACAACTCCCGGCGGCTATGGACTCAGCCTCCGCAGTGGACAAAGAGATGGAATTTTGCTTCTTGCTCAGCTAGGAGACAAGAGCAGAACCAAAATAGAAACACCCACCAGAAGTGCTCCTACATCCATCTACATCCCCAGCCCAATCGGCATCCGAATAGGCGGACAGATGGTCATCGGTATCAAAGGAATACCAAATCCCGTATGAGAGAGTCCCACTTACGTATTTAATAATACGTTTTAGAGCAAGTAAATGTGACTCTTTTGGGGATGCCTGATATCGCGCACAGACTCCAATACTAAAGGCGATGTCGGGACAACTGGCAGTCAAGTAGAGAAGACTACCTATCATACTCCGATATAAGGTTTGTTCTACGTCCTTGCCTGAAGTGTACTTACTAAGCTTGGTAGTGGTACTCATAGGTGTACGGGCATGCTTAGCGGAGTCTAAACCAAATTTCTTCACTAGGTCTCTAACATACTTGGATTGGGAGATGAACATCCCATCCTCTAGCTGACGAACCTGGAGACCAAGGAAGAATGTAAGCTCACCAACCATGCTAATTTCAAACTCACTTTTCATCTCCTCCTCAAAGTGATGAGCATGCTGGGAGCATGTGGATCCAATGACTATGTCGTCCACATAGACTTGGGCAACCAAAATAGCACCGTCATCTCTCCTGACGAACAACGTCATATCTACTCCCCCTCTTTTGAAACCACGAGCTAAGAGATAGGAAGTAAGCCTCTCGTACCAAGCACGGGGTGCTTCCTTCAAACGATACAAGGCTTTCCTCAGATAGTAGACGTGCTCAGGGTTCTGAGGGTCTTCAAACCCTTTTGGTTGTTCCACATAAACCTTCTCCTGTAGAATGCCATTCAAAAGGCACTCTTGACATCCATCTGATACACCTTGAAGCGCAGATGACATGCGATGGCGAGCAGAAGACGGACGGACTCAAGCCTCACAACAGGAGCAAATGTCTCCCCAAAGTCTACACCCTCTATCTGTGTGTAGCCTTGAGCGACCAACCTAGCCTTATTTCTGATTATGGTACCATATTCATCCATTTTGTTCTTGAAAATCCACCGGGTACCTATCACATTAGTCTCACTAGGTCGAGGGACTAATTACCAGACATTATTCTTTTTAAACTGAAGCAACTCATCCTGCATAACAGATATCCAGTGTTCATCCTTGAGTGCTTCTTTATGGTTCTTGGGCTCGACTTTGGACGTGTAGCAAAGATGGCTAACAATGTTCTCTAGCTGAGCACGAGTCTTGACCCCTAGAGTGGGATCACCAACAATGGCAGAAGGGTCATGACTCTTGCGAACCCAAGTAGGTGTGTCCCCTAACACAGGAGTAGGATCCACAGAGTGTGAGAGAGGAACAGGTAAATCACTGTCAGAACAATCCTCATCCTCACACTTAAGGTTAGGATCAATATCCGTCGAAGGTTCGTCATCTTGCACGGTAACGTTTATTGATTCCATAACGTTAGAGCTCTTCAGGTTAAATACCCGGTATGCTCTACTATTCGATGAATATCCTAGAAATATTCCCTCGTCGCTCCGGGAGTCGAACTTTCCTAATTGCTCTCTATCCCGTAGGATGTAGCATTTACTCCCAAAAACACGGAAATACGCCAGGTTGGGCTTCTTTTCGGTCCACAACTCATAAGGTGTCTGTAGTGTGTGTGGACGCAAATAAACCCTATTCACCGTGTGGCATGCAGTAGACACTGCCTCTGCCCAAAATCTCCTAGAAACTTTACGACCTAGAAGCATAGATCTAGCCATCTCTTGGATCGTTCTATTCTTTCTCTCAACAATCCCATTTTGCTGAGGAGTTCTCACAGCAGAAAACTCATGTTTGATCCCAAGGCTATCACAGTACAAATCCACCTTTGCTTCCTTAAATTCAGTGCCATTGTCACTACGTATTCTGTTAATAGTGACACCGTGTTGATTTTGCAGGACACGGCACTTAGTCGTTAAGAAATCTACAGCATCGGATTTCTCTCTCAGAAAACCTACAATGGAGTACCTGGAGAAATCATCTACCATCATGAGGATGTACCTCTTACCACCTAGACTCTCAGTACGAGTGGAACCCATAAGATCCATGTGAATCAACTCCAGAACACGAGAGGTGGTAATGGAATGCAACTTCCTATGAGGACTACGAATTTGTTTTCCCAACCGACAGGGTCCACAAACGGTTGAAGTTGACTTTCCAAGAGATGGTAAGCCACGCACTAGGTCCTTTTTAGATAAACGATTAAGATCTCTAACGTTCACGTGACCTAGACGTTGGTGCCACAGATCCATAGGAGTGATCGTGGCGCTGTTGCAGACAAGTGAGGATGTGGACTCAGTCCCATAGAAATTATCCTCGGTCCTCACCCCTTGCATCAATAGTTTACCGGTTTGATTGTAGACTTTACACGCGTCCCGGTCAAACTTTACTGCAAGGTCAGTGTCGCACAGCTGGCTAATGCTGAGAAGGTTTGCTTTCAAACCTTTGACGTACAAAACATTTTCTAGCTTAGGAAAACCAGGTAACTCGATAGTACCTCGTCCTGTAATGCTAGACTTACTCCCATCTCCAAAGGTGACTCTGCCATCTTGATAATCCTCAAGAGTAGTAAAAAATGAGGCATCACCTGTCATGTGTCTGGAGCACCCACTATCAAAATACCACTGAGAGGTATTATGTGCTTTGAGAGCAACATGAACAACAAAAGCCTTTTTAACTTTCTTAGGTACCCAAGTCGAGATGACCTTTTGTTTGCCTTTGTTGTTGTTGGTTTTAGCTGGAAGGTGAGAAGCATTCACTAACGGCGAAGACATCCGTCGGAATTATTTCATCAAACTCTGAGTCGTGGCAGCTAAGAACTCAACTCGCTCTCTCAGACTAGAAAATTTATCAGTATGACGTGGTGGAGCAGTAGTACGTCGTGTCCGACCCATGCTATAGTAAGTTTTCCTAAGGTGGCCTTTTCTTTTGCAATAAGTACAAAAGAGCACAGTCAAAGGCGGACCTTGGTTTGCTTTTCTTGGTCGAACTCTCCTTCGAGGTTTTTTACGGTGACCATAAGGAGTTGTAGTAAACTCAGGAACTGGTCCAGGTGCAATTTGGGACGTGGAGGCACCATCATATCCAATTCCTTGGCGATCACCAAAACCTAAAGCGGGGCCGAGGAGCATCTTTCCCATCTTCCCAGATCTGTCCTCGATTTGTACCTTGACTTCCCGTGCTTTCTCAAGGTCATGAGTCAGCTGGGCAACAAGGGCTTCAAGTTTCTTTCGAGTCTCCACGGAGGAATGGAGCTGACTCGTAAGACTAGCCACTTGTTTAGTCAAGTCCCCTCTCTCTTTCTCTAAAACACTCTCTCTCTCTCTAAACAGAATCTCTTTCCCGACACATGCAGATTCTCTCTCTCTCAGGGCGGTGCAAGTGGAGAACTCTCTTTCTCTTGCTTTCTTTACATCTTCCTCTAAGAAGGTGATCTTAAGAACTAACGCTTTGTTACTCTTTTTAGTTTTAAATGACTCAGAATATAACTCAGCGTAGGCGCGTTGTATATCACTCTCGCTCTCACTTGTGTCATCCTCCCCCTCACTCACATCGATCTCACTGTCGAGGTGTCCCTGTGAAGCATCATCCTCAACGTCGTGAGGAGAACTAGGAGTGCTCACTTGGCTGGCCATGAATGCGGTGAAGTTACACTCATGCGGTGACTCATCTCCAGAATCCACCGTCTCGACCTCACTGTCGTCACTAAGGGTAGCATTAAGAACAGCTTTCCCTTTCTCTCTATTCAGACGATTGGCACACTCAAAAGCTCTATGACCCCTACCATCACACTCAAAACATCTCTCACTTTCTTTCAGATGAGGATTTTTGAAAACTTTTTCATTTTTCTTTTCAAACTTATTTTTCTCAAATTTCTTTTTATCTTTAAAATTGCCATTTTTCTTAAATTTGATAATCCTCTTGAAATTTTTTGCGAAAAGAGCCAAATCATCTAAGTCAAAATCGCACTCAGAATCTGACGTGTCAGTCTCTCTCTTTCTAGATGACTCTACCCTCTTTCTAGCTGACCCCTCACTCCTTCTCTCTTGGGCTTTAAGAGCAATTCCCTTATCTTTAGATTTAGCATTTTTAGGGAACATATCAATTTCATAAGTTTGCAAATCTCCTACAAGTTCTTCCAATTTTAGCATATTTAAATTACCCATAGAATTTAGCACAGTGACTTTAGGGATAAAACGCTTAGGCAAAGAACGAAGAATCTTTTTAACAACTCTAGCATTCGGAATATGTTCACCAAGATTAAAACTAGTATTCACAATGTCAGAAAGTCTAGCATAAAATTCATCAAAGCATTCAGAATCATGCATGGTGATTGTTTCAAATTGAGTTGTCAAGTTTTGCAACTTAGACTCTTTCACAGCATTAGTTCCTTCATGGGTGAGTTGTAAAACATCCCATGCCTCTTTTGACGTGGTACACGTCATTATGCGTTTGAACTCGTCAGGTGTGACAGACCCAGAAATAGCACTTAGACCCTTAGAATTAAAAGATGACCATTTAATTTCTTCATAAATCCAATAAATGTCAGGTTTCAAGTTGGTCACATTATCAACAGTCACGGTGGGAGGAGTCCACCCTCGTTCAACCAAAATCTAGACACGTTCATCAATGGCTTTTAAAGCCGACCTCATACGGGCTTTCCAATAAGCATAATTTGTCCCGTCAAAAACAGGCATTTTATAATATGACTTCTCCATTTGAACACGCACTTTTTCAAAAATCAATTTTTTCAGAAAATTGATATCTTAGAAAAATTTTGCGGAAAAAGGAATACGCGATAGATTAGCGTAACCTGCTCTGATACCAATTTGAAGAGTGTGTGTGCTCGCGTTCAAATGATCAAATTATATATAAAACCCTTTTAACACAAACAAACCCTAAACATGCAGCAGTATGTGATTGAATAAATTGATAATCTACGCAAGAACATTCAAACACATGCAATTAAGGAAAAATCCCCCTCAGGGGAAAAACCATTTATTTTCACTATAATTTGTAAGAAAACGGCTTACAATCGGATTACAATGAAAATACAAGTTGACTAAGAATTACCCTCGGGTATCAGATTCTATAGTCGCGGCTGGAATTATCCCTTTCCAGTAGGGCTGCAATGAAGAAGAAGAACGGTCTCCTCCACAAGGGTTGAACAAAACAAAGTTGTGTTCTTGGGTTGCAAAAGGATTCACAAATATTTGGCAAGGATGTGTGAATCAAAACATGAGTCTTGGGACTCAAAAATATGAAGACTAGGTGTATTTGGACTCTCAAATTCGTCTCCTAAAGTCTTGTAAAACAACTCTCCCGAAGTTGGTATTTATAGGGAAATACATGAAGAGACCCACGATTTTGAACTGCTGAAATTCTATCCAGGGTACAGGTACCCTGAACCAGTTCGGGTACCCCTGCGAACCGGTTCACCCCCCCGAACCGGTTTGGGTCTGGGTTCGGGAAAGTGTGCTGGGAAAGGTGCTTAAACACTTAGAAAAATTCCCAGAATTTTCAATGAACATATCTCCATTTTCAACGGGCCATAACTTGTTCACCGTAGCTCGGATTGAGGTGCCGTTTCTTCCAGTATCTTTGTTGCGGAAAGCTCTTAAACTTTCCAGTTGACCGGTCCTCCAGACGGTGGCTGTAAAATTACCAATTTGCCCTTGAACATCCCTATCATGCCTTGTTTCACTGATTTGACTTCTCTTGCGTTCCACTTGCATTACGAGCCTACAATCAAGGAACGTGAAGTCGTTGATGTAGATGAGGGACATATTAGTGGAGATAATGCATGCTTGATTCCTGGAATTCGGATAGAGGCCGTCATGTGAGATCGTGAGGAGACGTGCCAAATGTAGCGGCGTACAACATAAATAAATGAAACATTTCGGACATGAGAAAATGTCCTTACATATTTGAATTGAAATTTAACTATATGTACTCTATTTAATCTTCTAAAGTTTTTGTAAAATTACATTCATATGTTCCTTCTTTGTAAACACCGAGGGGAGTATTTTATTTGAAACTATGTCAACATGAATGATTTGTGTTTACGATTTAGTTCTTGTGCAAGATGTTGAATGCGACTATATCTTAAATTAAACTAGCAGGTCTTATGTCATATTTTCATGTACTCTATCTCTCCCGTGAAAGATGTTTTGTATCACGCTCTTTAGGAAAATGTTTTGTCACTCTTCTCCTTGTGCTTTATATTGTGAATAGTAATTTATTAACAACATAATTTTTTGATAGATTTCAATCATATGTCATCTCTTCATTCATTATATATTGAATAAGATGTATACCTATATTTTATTTTATATATTTTTCTTGAAAACTTTCAATCTTGAAAATTGAAAGTTTCTGTAAATGTTGGATGCCTCTCGCTATATGTACCACTCCCACTCCTAGCTTCGTGCACTCCTCATATCCATTATTCATTTATTTTGGTGAAATATATAGAAATAATTTTATGTAATTTGGGTTGGAATACACCCTGATATTTATACGTTATGGCTTGAGTGTTAAACTCAAATTAAAGGTGTGAGTGGATCTAAATACAAGAAATATCTCTCTTAATGAATCACTTGATGCTATTTTCCATCTACCTCCTTATGCTCCTTGGGCGAGTTCATATTCATGGCCTTTTATTCTACCACCCAATATGGACCCATATATGCCTACAACTTAAAATGATACTGCATCGAGTTTCTCTTTTAAGGATGAGGATGAAGGATTTGTTAAAGTCATTTTGGAAGAGAAACGAAAGAAAATAACCATTGAAGATCATGCGAAAGATGCTTAGCATATGGTTTAAATCTAAAGCTTTAAGAGAGTAGGCATATATTTAAATGTAGAGTTAGCTCTTGTATACTTAGGTCATGTCTTTTAACTCTATCTAATATATTTAAATGTAGAGTTATGTATCAATTTATCATCATGTTCATTGAGATCTACTCATTTTCTATTATGGTAACTTGCTTATTATTTGATGAATATTCATAATCATCTATAGATTCTGAAAAATATATGCATTTTTTATTTAGTGAAAGGGGATAATTAACTATTCTAAATCGTACATAATTTTCTTATAGATCATATGCAAAATGGTGATGTTAAAATTTATGATCACCGAGTACCACTTGGCGAATATTTTTACAAAACCCCTTCAAGAGGATCGCTTTTGCTATATTAGAAGAGAATTGGGAATGACATGCTTATGTGATTTATAAATTGCTCACTTGCATTTATTGATGAGACGATTATGTGATTTATATATTACTTACGTGCATTTATTATTTTTGATAGTAGGAGTAATATTTATTTAACTACTGACATTGAATTTTATGAAAAATCCTTTTGATAACGTCAAAAGGGAAAGAAATTTTGGATGATTTAGACCATTTTATGGCTTCTAATGCTCTTACACACTAAGATATTATATTTATGCATCCTAGTGAATCATTGTTTTTCATCATCAAGAAGGGAGAAATTGTTTGACTTTAGTTTTTATTATAATTGATTTTGATGATAACAAATCTTATTTAATTACACTTATATATATTTAACAATATTTTAGTATATACATTATTTTTATAATAAATTTTTTAAGACTCATAATTATATACACGATAATAAATAATAATTTTTTAAGAACTTATAACATTTGTCATTTTGTATTTTGGCATTCATGATAATTTTTTATTATATAAATATTCATTCTGTATAAATTATATGACTTTTTAACTCTATCGTACTTAGTCAAATAATAACTTATTAATTTTATCTTATTTTTATTTATTTTTAAGACCTCATTACATTTTTTTGTTTTTTGTTTTATTTTCATTTTATTTTTTTATTTTTTAATTTTAATTTTAATTTATTATTTTTGTAATTTAATATATATATTTATTTTATATTTTTTCTCTTATTTAATTGTTTTCTTTATCTCTCCTTCATCATTACTCACACACACATGTTCCCTCTTCCTCATACACAATCATTCTTTCCACTTATTTTATTTCTTTTTCCTTTTTCCTATTTATTTCACTTTAATTCCCAATCATTCTCCACTCATTCTCTCTCTTCTTTTTAAATTCATATTCTCTTTCTTCATTTAATTTTTTTTCTCTTCTCTTGCCCCACAAACACACTCACCAACAAACACATAATATATGATTAACTTTAAATACTTTATTAAGGAACCATATATGTTTTTATTTTATAAGTAAAAGTGTGAAATATTATGGCATGTAATTTGTATCAAACTTTTGAATAAATATTATTGTAACATATAATCAATATTTTGTTCCATAAATCTATATTTAAGCTTTAAAATAAATTTATTCTAAAAATATTTAAGATGCTTTACATATATGCACTTTAATTGTTATCAAAGTCTAATAGTGAGAAAATGTTACACTTTGTACTTTAGTAAGAATAGTCACATATAATTTTGATTAATTTTTATATCCGAAAATATATAATGCATATTGCCATTTATTTTAACCTTTACATTTATTGTGACATTAAATGAAAATGGGTACTACATGATATATATATATATATATATATAACCACTCAATGCCTATTCTTACCCTCATGTAAGCTTTACAAAGCAAAATGACTATATATATATATAACCACTCAACGCCTATTCTTACCCTCACGTAAGCTTTACAAAGCAAAATGACTATATATTTTGAATTATTGTTGTGGGACCATGTGTTTAAAAGTAGTGTTATATAGATATATCATATTTACTAAAATTTCAAATGTAATAACAGTTATTTTTTCTTTAATAGTCTTTCAAATGGGTAAAACAAAAATAAGATCAGGATCACCATACGTTTATTTAAAATCAACTACAATTTATTGGCTCCCCATCTAATATTTTGGTGAGCATAATTGATGAGATTTTGTGTAAAAGGTATAATGCATAAATATTTTATCTCTCTCACTCTTTATATATATATATATATATATATATATATATATATATATATATATATATATAGAGAGAGAGAGAGAGAGAGAGAGAGAGAGAGGGCTTCTCTTAAACGGACGTCCGTTTTTGGGACTAAAAACGGATCACAATGGTCCGATTTTTTAAAAATAGTAAAATGCATTTTTTTGAGTTGATTTTTTTTCTGAGATATATAGACATACATGGGTACCCCTACAAAAAAAATCAGCTCAAAATGAATTTGTTTACTATTTTAAAAAAATCTTTCAAAATCTGTCAGATTTTGCTGGCGCAAACCCAAACATATATTGACAGATTTTTTTAAAATAGCAAACAAATTAATTTTGAGCTGATTTTTTTTTGGGGTACCCATGTATGTCTATATATACCAGAAAATAAATCAACTCAAAAAAATGCATTTTACTATTTGTTAAAAATTAGTCCGTTTTTATTCCGTTTTTGGAGGTCCTTTCCTGAGAATTCCTGTACATATATATTGTTGTTGATATTTCAAAGTAGTGAACAATAAGAGAATCCTTTTTGCACTAATGCTGAATGAAAATATTTTTTACAGCAAGAAAATAAACATTCCCAATTCCCAAAAGATTCAAAGAGTCAAGAAGTCTATAATATTACCTCTGCAAAAGAAGTCATCTCCTAACGTTGATATTCTTTTATAGATTTCAAAAGGTTATAAATAGATTGAAAATTCAAAAAGGAATAAAAGAAATGATAAATAAGTGCTATATTTTATTCAGCTTATACTCATTCTCAAAGCCTATATTTATGAGATAATTCAAATTCATATTTGTACATATTCTTGAGTTATCAACCTACAACACAACTTCTCATTTTATATTTAGAGCTCGGTTTAAGCTATACCATTGTAAATATTTTAAGCTCAGTTTAAGGTTCACGGTTGCAAGATTAATAGATAAGTTTTAGCTACTTGGTTGTATGGGGTGTTAATCCAACCCTTAATGTACCAAGATGGTGGAACTCAAACGGATGCAGTCTCCTTAGAGAGTGGATGTAGGCTCAAAATTTTGAGCTGAACCACTATAAATTATGTGTAATATATTTCTCGTTTTATATTTCTTATTTATTGCTATTTATATATTTACTTTAGTGCATGCACCACTTAGTTTTACATTAAAAATTTTAGTTGGTATAATTTTCATATAAAACCAAATTCACTCCCTCTTGGGTATCTTTCTGGCAAACAAACACTATCTAAAAATCCCTATGTCATGTTATGTATTTTGATATGAGATTGTGTATATCTTATTATATAGGTGACAGGAGTGGTGGTTGTTATGGGATCGTATTGTAGATATATGATACAATTCACTGATATGCACACTATTTAAATGATAATGAACAAGGAAAAATGTTACATTATGAGATTGTGTGTATCTTAATTGGTAAAATATGGTTATTGTGTTGTAGTTTGTACATGTGTAATTTAGTTGCATCCCATATTAGTATTTTGGTATGTGATATTATTTACTAGTCTAGTAATAAAGACTTATTACTATTGATTATGCCTTGGTTTGGGACACTGTAATAGTATTTCACTTATAATTGAAAGTAATATATGGATACAAAAGTGTTAAGATTAAATTTTTTTTAATTTTGAATGGTTGAAATACACACACACACACAAAAAAAAATTAACAGTTTAGATTGGTTTGATATTTATAGTACAACAGATTAAAATAGTGACAGAATGAGGTTAGAAATAATGACACAACATATGTTAAGGAGGAACCATCATAATAGTAAATCCCATGTCTTCTAGTTTCAAAAACCACACATACTACAAGTCCATTATAACAACAATTTTAGTACAAATGACATTTTACACATGTATAAATGAACTAGTACTCCCAGTATACCTAGTATTACATGACAAGCACTGGACAACCCCACAAACCACTGAATTAGACAAAACATAATAGTAGCCAAATACAATAAAACAACTTCACACTCAAAGCTAGAGTATCCAATGAAGAGGTTAAAAAAACAGTTTAATAACTTTGAAATTCACAAATACTTGAGAAATCAATTCTAAACCCAAGATCATAAATGTCTTGCTTTATAAATTAATTTTTCAACCTTGTAAAAATAGTTTATGTGAGAAAAATAAAATCGTGAGATTCATAAAAAACATAAAGGGATTCTCATAAATAAAACGCAACCAAGCCAATTTTAAATTATGTATATGATTAGCACAAAATGTTTAGTTTAAACAAGATCTATAAAAAATAATATATAACACAGAAAGACGTCTTCTCTTAACAATAGTCAAATTAGACCAAGAAAAGGGTTTTGTAGAAAACACAAAGTGGTCAAACACTTAGACTATCTTCTAATATAGGTAAGCATGTAATTTGAGAGAGAGAGAGAGAGAGAGAGAGAGAGAGAGAGAGAGAGATCATAGAATCAATAGAGCAGGTGCATCATCAACAACAAGCTTTGACATCATCGTCAATACACATACATCACAAAAAGTTTAATCTCCATCATGGTTCAAATGGTGCACGAACAAAGATCTCTTAAAAACTCAAACTCACACATGTTTTGAAGTTATGAAATATGACTAGGGTTTGAGTAAAAATGGACTCATAACATTTAGGTTTTAGAGAGAGAAAGCATCGATTGAAAATGAAACAAAGTGTTGCTGTTTTATAGGCAAGAAAAGTGATCGTAGGTTGGTTCGTAATAACTAAATAATTAAGGAAAAACTAGCAAAAGACCAAAAGCATCTAGGGGCACAATTGTATATGAGGTTTTAGGGGTAAAATATGGTCTTTTCACTTGTGAGGATAAGGGAAAAAGTTCTTTTAAATAAGGGGTTTTATCGGCAACATCCGTAGTGAGCAGACAACTTGCACAGACCCATAGATCTCACGGGTGATTAAATCGCGTGGGCAACACCTTCCTCATTGATTAGACAAACCAATAACAATGGATCACCAAACAAAAACCTGCTAAAATATATTCGAGAACCCTAAAACTTTGCTTTTTCGTTTTTTGTGGATTTAAATTAAGAAACAAAAATTGTATTTATTTTGTTTCATTAAATAATTAAACTGCCATTAATAAATTCCAAAAAATTATAAAAACATATGGAAATTAATTTTTAAATTCTGGAAAATTATTAAACCAAGAAAAAACTAGAATATAAAAATATTTAAGTATAAAATACAAATAAAATGTATAAATACAAATATATACAATATATTACACAAATTCAAATTATTGTTTTATAAATTTAGAAAATTTGATTATAAAAATTCTTAAAAAATCTTTTTAGAAATATATTTAGAGTGTGCTATGAAACCTACCATGTTAGGACCATTGTTACAAAATTGAGCCAACAAAACAAGAGGGACAAGAGAAGGTCCTATTAATCTCCCCCTTTGAACAATTTTAGGACAAATCAAATTGAGACTCAAAACGATAAGTTTTACATACATGAATACATAACTCAACTACACACATATTTTCTAAAAATAAGAGTACATAACTCAACTATAGACATATGTTCTAAGAGCCTCGATATAGAGAATAAACAAGAAAGCTAGGAGTCTCACATTCTCCCCCTGTTTGTCACAAAAGGATAAAAGGAAGACCCTATAAAGAAGTTAGTACCAAAAGATATAGGATTAACTAAACGGGTACTAACATACAATCCTATCACATCAAATAGGACATGCACATACACCAATAGACATTTAGAAAGTTTCAAAACCTTGATTGTCTAATGGCTTTATAAAAGGGTTTGACAATTGATTTGTAGTGTTAAGATATTCAATATCAAATTAATTTTTCTTAATTAATCTCTAATAAAATGTTCATACATTTTTATATGTGTTGTTCTAGAATGAAAAACAGGATTCTTGGAGATACTAATGGTACTTTGATTATCACATAGAATTAAATAAAAGTTTTCATTTAAACCATAATCACTTAACATTTGTTTCATCCATAAAAGTTGAGTACAAAAACTTCCAACAACAATGTATTCGGCTTCTGCCGATGAAAGTGATACGCAATTTCGCTTTTTAGATGACCAAGAGACTAAACTACATCCCAAGTAAAAATATCCACCAAAGGTACTTTTATTATCATCAGCACAACTAGCCTAGTCAACACGTGTATACACAATTATTTTAGAGTTAGTGTCCAAAGTATACATTTCACTTATGTATTTAATGATATGTTTTACAGAATGTAAGTGGGATTCTTTAGGATCACATTGGTATCTAGCGCGCGAGCGCACGTGCACACATACATACTATACATTATATCAGGTCTACTCCCCGTTAAGTATAGTAGGCTGCCTATTATACTACGATACAAAGTGAAAGCAATCTTTTTCCCAAATAAATCTTTTAACAATTTAGTAGAAGAACCCATAGGTGTTCTAGCATATTTAGAAGTATTTAACCCAAATGTTTGATCAAATATATAACATATTTAGATTGAAAAATGAAGATATGATCAGATTTTTGAGTTATTTGAACCTAAGAAAAAAAATAAAGTTCCTCTATCATTGACATTTGAAACTCATATTCCACTATATTAGCAAAATTTTCAGCTTCCAAAGGATAAGTGTTCACAAAGACGATGTCATCAAAGTGAACTTATGCAATTAGTAAATTATTTATATTGCGTTTAATGAACATTGTTAGGTTAACTCCCGCTCCGTTGGAACCATTTTTATTTAAGAAATTTGTTAATCTCTCATGCCACAAATGAGGGGTCTATTTTAAACCATAAAGTTCTTTCTTTAATCTAAAAATATGATTTAGAAAGAAAGGATTTAAAAAGACTTTAGGTTATTCAACATAAACTTCCTCATTGAAAAATCCATTTAGGAAAGCATATTTTACATCCATTTAATCGAGTTTGAATTTTAAATGACAAGATACAACTAGTAAGAGCTTAACAAATCCAAGTTTAGCAATATGAGCACAAGCTTCTCAATATATCTGCCATATATTTGAGAGTAACCTCGTGCTACTAATCTAGACTTATTTCTTAAAACATTTCCAGATTCATCACACTTATTCTTAAAAATCTATTTTGTTCCAATTGTATTAGTGTGAGTAAGAGAGGGGACTAAATACCAAACATCATGAAGTATAAATTTCCCTAATTATTATTGCTAGCTGTAACAAAGATTCATCTATTAAATCTTATTTCACATGTTTAGGTCCAATTAAAGACACATAAGAAGAAAATAGAGCATTAATAGTTTGAGATCTAGTTATTATGGGGCTTTTAACATTTCTAACAGTATTTTTCTTAGGGTAATTTGACTTAACCTAATCAGGGAACAACATGTTCATCAGGTAGTAGATAGTCATAATCACTATCTGTTGACTAATTACGTAAATTTGTTTCATTTTCTTTTTTAGATTGGTCAACATATTTATGATTCACTTTTTTCCATATGATAGGCAATCCTTTCATTTACAACAACATTTATAGACTTCATTATATATTTAGTTCTTAGAGTAAACACATGATTAGCATAACTATTTTGTGAATAACCTAAAAATATAGCCTTATCACCTTTAGAGTAAAATTTTGTCAAATGTTCTCTATCTTTACAAACATAACATTCACCAGCAAACACCCCAAAGTATTTCAAATTAGGTTATTTGCCATACCAAATGTCATATGTAGTTTGTTTTGAATTTTCTTAAGATACACAGTATTGATAATATGACATGAAGTTTGTGTAGCCTCATCCTAGAAATATTTTGGCAAATTTTAGCGTGTAATAAGACACGAGCCATTTATTGTGTGGTTCAGTTCTTTCTTTTAGATGTCCTGTTTTTCTACGGGGTTTTAAGTGCACTAAAGTCATCTTTATAATCATTTCCAGCATAATATTTTACAACTCAAGTGCCTTTAAACTCTCCACCCATGTCACTTCAAATTCTAGTTACTTGGATATCCTTTTCATTTTTAATCCTTAAAAGTATTCTTAAGAAATTTTAAAAAGTGTCAAATTTTATTTCAGTTTAATCATTTTCATTTATCTTGAGAATAATTTTCTCTAACACCAGTTTTCAGTCTCAAAATTGTCTACTTGCATAGAAGATTAATAAGATATGGAGCATCAATTTTAGATAACAACCTAGCATTAACTTTGCCTAAGTGAAGACATTTTTTCATATTAGATTTATACAGTTTCTTAAAATAGAGGTCATCATCATCATCACAATCACTATCAATGGATTCTATCTTAAGGGAACGTGCATTATCATATTCCCAATTAAAAGTAGAATTATCTAGAATTTTACATGCAGAATCAAGAATATGAGCATGTATAAGAGTGTCAATAGGCAATGAAACATTTTCAGTAGGTAAATCATAATTATCAATAAATAGTTCCAAAATTATCAGACATAACAGATAAGTTATCAACTAAATCATGAGACTAGTTTCAACATGTAGAGGTAAAATTCATAAGATTGGTACAATAATCACTACAATCACTAGTAAAGTTAGAACTGTAATCCCAAGTCTTAGACAAATGTGCTTTTTGAGAAGGTTGCCATTTAGTTTTAGAAAAATATTTGTTAGCGTAATGACCAAAATCATTGCATTTTTAACATTGAATATAACTTAAGTCCTTGTCATGGACATATTTATTAAAATATTTCTTCTCAGAAATTTTTCATAGGGCCTATTAGAATAATTAGGTTGTCATTGCCTTAATGCAAATTTATTTCTAAATTTAATAAATTTATTCAAATGTTTAGACAACAAAGTAATTTCATGATCTAGAGATTTAGGAGAGAGACATGGAAGAATCATCAACTTCAGATAAAGAAGATACAAAATCAAGACTATTCACAAAAGATCTAAACACTAAAGTAGTTTTAAGTTCAAAAGTCCTCATTTAATTGCATAACATTCAGGTATCATATGAGGATCATCCATTTCATTTATGACATGTTTCTTCATAGCAAATGTATGAGGTAAAGATCTTATAATTTTGGCACATGTTTCAGAAACAACGTATATAATACCATTACTATATCTTGCAACCTAAGATAGAAGTCATAAAATTTTCATCATCTCTCATAACCATGGTGTCATATATATGTACTATCATTCGAGACTTAGCCTTTTTAATTCTTTCATCACCCTCATGTGTAGACATTAAAATATACCAAGCTGCCTTAGAAGTGGTGCAGGATGAGATACGTTTAAATGCAGACTCCCCCACTGCTTAAAAAATGGCATTTATGACTTTATTATTATATTATGGACTTAACTTCTCCTCTCTAGACGATCCAAAAAGAGGTTTTCTCTGAGTTCTTTGAATATCACCTTCACCAATTACATGAGTAGGTTTTGAAAAATCAGTTTGAATCGTATCCCACACATCATCCCCTAATTGTTGGATACGTGCAATGATCCTTACTTTCCAGTACGAAAAGTTTACATAAAAAAACTGAGGAGGACGCACATAACAACTATTTCAGTCATCCATTTAAAATAAGTTTAAAATAAAGAGTTCAGAGTAAACATTTCTTTTAAACAACGTAATCTTGACTGCTCTGATACCGCTTGAAAGTAATATGTGGAAACAAAAGTGTTAAGCTTAAAAATCTCTTTTAATTCTTCGATAAGACCCCTTTAAACTTCAATGGTTGAAATACACACACACACACACACCAAAATGAACAGTTTAGATTGGTGCGATGTTTAAAGTACAACAAATTTAAATAGTGAGAGAATGAGATGAAGAGAAGTAAGAAGGACACAATATATGTTAACGAGGAACCCAATATACTGGTAAGCCACAAGTCTTCTAGTTCCAATAACCACGCACACCACAAGTCCATTACAACAATAATTTTAGTACATATTACAGTTTACAAATGTGTAAATGAACCAGTACTCCTAGAACACCTAGTATTCAAGGCAAACAATAAACAACCCCATAAATAACTAAAACAGACCAAATAAAATAGCAGCGAAGTAGAACGACAACTTCACACTCAAAGCTAGAGTATAATAAGTTTGAAATTCACATATGCTTAAGAAATCAATTCTAAAACCAAGAACAAAAATGTCTTGCTTTATGAATTGATTTTTCTGTAATGCCCCGACCCCAATTTATGGGTTACTCGGGGGTCAACCTGGTCCGACCCGAGCTTTAGGTGTGAAGTGCATTGAAAGAACCTATATAATGTTTTTAGTCCAGTTTTATTTTAATTAACTTATTTAGCATGAGATTCCAATTTTAAGTAAGCAATGTGAGGGACTCATGAGGAGCACCCCGAAGTCCAAGCATATAGATCTACTAATGTAAAGTAAGAAAAATACTTACCTATATAACGCTCTCAAAATACGAAACTGCTCACAACCTGTCATAACAAAGCGAGGGTGCGAGCCTATGCCCAGTGAAAAATATTCAAACAAAAATAAAATCGAACGACAAAAAGGAGACTCAACACGTTATACCTATGTGCACATGAAACTACATAGTATACATATACATACACATATATACATACACAAAATGCATGACAAGATTTTAATTCTGAAAAACTTACTTATCCAGATTAATATACACTAATCTTATGGAGAATTCCTTTACTCATCCTTATTATTACCTCACTTTAATTAGCACACCCGGTTCAACACTTGAAACCACTACATTTGATTTATCCAAACACATTCTTTTATCAGAATTACCCCCTTTTATCTATTTTAATACACTTTAATATTTTCATTAAAACTCAACCTTTTAACACATGAGAACCTCGTATAAGAAAATACTTATTTAAACTTTGAAAACCTTTTTACAACACATACATGCGTTAATTATGGGTTTAACTGCTTAGGTTGGTTAATCACCCATTTACCTACTCACTTCATTATTTTTCTTACTTTATGGACATTTATCAATTATACATTTACTTGTCCATCAACCTTTATCGGAACATTCATTTGTTCATTCAAGTTATGTTATATTAACACATATTACCAAACAACCAATTTCTTGACATGTTTCAAATTTTCTTTATCTTTTCTCGGAGTCTTTCAATACCGCATATTTCAACGAGTTCCACACCGCCGGCTATGCGCACCATATGCTCAGGATAGTGTTTTAGGGATTTTCACCCAAGGGCTCCGGGTCCTTCTTGATTTTTTTCGTTGTTATTCGAGTTCCTTTTAATGTGTTTTAACATTTAACAAATATTCACATTACTCATTTTTCCTTTTTACCCGGTCGAAACCAAAAACTAAGGACTTTACCGCCCACGTGTGTTACACTTTGAAATTTATCATTTCACGTCCTTTACACATTAACCTTGATTTTATTTTAAAAATCATATTTATTTAGGAAAATATTATGTAACACCCTTTCCAACATTTTTATTTCATAAAAATGTCAAACTTGAAGTAAAATTACCATTTCACCCGTTTGTTTTCAAAATTGCCCTTTTACTCCATTTTCACAAGTGTTAATTTCACCAACTTCTTAAGTGTTTTAACACCTTTTTACACTTGGAGTAATATTTTTTTTCTTAATTGAAAACACCTTTATCTCATCATTTTCCTTTCAACTTCAACCCTCTTTAACACTTTTCTAACCATATTTTCAAATTAGACATTTCTTTACTTTTCATTCAAGAAATCTAATTACACCCAAAGACTATTTTTATAAGAAAATACCATTTCTTTTATTCAATACATGTAGTCTTATAATCTCATGTTCATCATACCTTTTAGTTCCAATTTCACACACTTTGAAGACTGAATTTCTAACTTTTCTTATTTCATATTTAAACCCAACAAAAACCTTCTCTAAACTTGTTTATACATTTAATGCCAAAATACTACAAGTTTATATACACGAGAAAATGGATTTAAAACCCCAAAATCCTACTACATAGTTTAAACACACATTTCATCATGAAAAATCATTATACTTGCAAAAATATATTTTTTAGGCACAAAAGAATCATTTTCATAAAACACCCACTTTATGATTCAAAACTTTAAAATAATCATTCATTCACTATTTTCAACAAAATATCATTTTACCAACATTTTTATTTCATAAAAATGTTTATTATCATTTATACACATTAATTAGATCATTTAATCAAATGCACCCTGCTCACTGAGTCTAACTACAAGACTACAAATATGTAAAAATAGGGCCTTATTCGAAGAGTAAGGTTTTGTCACCTCTAATGGCTCAAATGGTGGTGAAAGTATTGGTGTAGGAGGAGCAACTCCCACCTTCAAAAGTGGCCTCAAAGGGTTACCAAAAGAATCCTCTAAAATGCTCCAAAATGTGCTAAAAGCTAAGAAACCCTTCAAACCCCACTTCATACTCCATGAAAGCTCCATCATAATCTCCAAAAACTCCCAACAACATCTCCAAAATTTGTAGTTTTACCTCAACAATGGTGAAAATGGGTATTGTGATCTTGAATATAGTGGAATATTACATAAATGGTGATGGGATGGTGGTTTGGTGGTGGAAGACCACCCATCCCTCTTTCTCTCACTCTATGTCCTTCTTCCATTTATCCCAACTCAAATAACCCAAGCCAAAAACCCCATTTTGCCCCTTTTGGGATGATTTGGGCTTGACAACCCAAAGATCCAATGGTTGAGATATTGTGATTGCGTTCAAGGGAAAATGAGATTAAAAACTAGATTAACATCATTCGAACGACTTCCCTATGTCGTCCGAACGACTTCTGCTATGTCGTTCGATTCCTGGATCGCGCGACCCTTCGTACAACCTGCTACTGTAAGCCAATAGCACGTCGTGAGAAGCCCTGTATCTCGTGACCTTTCTTGTGACTTGCTCATGTCGTTCGAACGACATCCCATTATTGTTTGAACGAACCTTTTTCTTCTTTTATTTTCTCCAATTTTATTCATAATTCTTATATAATTATCATTAACTCCTCCTCATTTATAATTCATATATAATTTAATTAAAATTTTGGGACAGGGTATTACATTTTAACCTTGTGAAAAATAGTTTGTGTGAGAAAAATAAATAGTGAGATTCATAAAAACCACAAAAAGTGTCTCACATAACCAAACCAAGTTTAGAGTATATATATGATTAGTACAACAAGTTTAGTACAAGCAAGATCTATCAAAAATAATATATAACATAGAATGACGTCTTTTCTAAAAAATAGTCAAATGAGACCAAGAAAAGGGTTTTGCAGAAAATGAAAAGTGGTCAAACACTTAGACTATCTTCTTATAGAGCTAGACATGTAATTTTAGAGAGAGAGAGAGAGAGAGAGAGAGATAGAGAACTTATCTAATTAAGTTTTGAAAAACATGTGAAGATTATAACATCAACAGAGCATGTTCATCATCAACAATAAGCTTTAACATCATCATCAACACCTATACATCACTGAAAGTTTAACCCCTATTAGGTTCAAAGGGTGATCGAACAAAGATCTCTTAAACACTCACACTCACACATATTTTGGAGTTATGTCGACAGTATAACATTTAAGTTTTAAAGAGAGAAAGCACTGCTTGAAACTGAAACCAAGTGTTGCTATTTATTGGCAAGAAAAGCAGTTACAAGTTGGTTCTTAATAACCAAATAATTAAGGGCAAAGTGGTAAAAGACCAAGGGCATCTAAAATAATAATCGTAACCAAGGTTTGAGGGAAAAAATAAGTTTTTTTCACATGTGAGGATTAGGGGAAAGTAAGTCTTTTAATAGGAGTTTTATCGACAACATCTACAGCAAGCAGACAACTTGCATAGAGCCATAGAGCTCACACATAATTAAATCACGTGGGTATCACCTTCCTCACTGATTGGCCTAAACCAATAACAACAGATAACAAAACAAAAACAACCAAAATATATTAGAGAACCCCCAAATGCTGCCATTTCATTTTTCCTGAATTTAAATTAAGAAAAAAAAAAATGTTTTTTATTTTGTTTCATTAAATAATTGAACGAGTATTAAGAAATTCTAGAAAATTATAAAAACATACGGGAATTAATTTATAAATTCTGGAAAATTATGATTCCAAGAAAAAACTAGAACATAAAAGTATTTAAATATAAAATGTATAATACAAAAAAATAAAATATATTACATCAAATTCTAATAAGAGTTTTATACATTTAGAAAATTTGATTTTAAAAATTCTTAAAAAATATTTTTAGGAATATATTTAGAGTGTGCTATGAAACCTAGGGTATTAGGATTCTTGTTACAAAATTGATCCAATAAAATAAGAGGGACAATAGAAGGTACTTTTAGTAATTAGGGGTGAGGTATCTCTTACATGTGAGTGTCGACAGGTTGTCATGTTTGTTGTAAATGAGTCCCGCAAAAGTGAGTGTTTTGATACTGTAAGTTATTTCATGCAACTTTAGGGCATTAAATCAAATCTATAAACCCATTTTCCCCTCATATGAATTATTATTGTTATATACATGAAGAATAGGCCAGAGCAGTCAGACTTGAAGTGGTTGGAGTTTCATCTTGTCATGCTTAGAGAATGATTTATTATTTCATTTTAGTAGTCACTTGTATTAACGAGTTATGATCAGAGGTAGTTACAATTGCATTTATAGTTTAGTTGAGAGTGTTGTATAAAGGAAATTTATATAGTGGATTCAATTTTATTGGAGTTTCATTTTATCTCAGTTCATTTATTCTTATTATCATTCATATCTCTTATGTCGTTGATGGTTTTCATTTACAACATTTTTTATTTACGTTAATGTTGAGAATTATATAAATTGATTAGTGATCCCATTTCTTTGGTGAATTATCCAAATCAATAGTGCGTGGAAAATAAGGGGCAGTTGCTGTACCCGGAGCCCAATGGCCCCAGTTTATCTTGTGGCCTCGAAGATTACTTAAAAGTACTTGGAGTCCATACGCCAACAATACCAAATTCATGAAAATATGGTTATGAGGGTTGTTATACTTGATGAGAGGGCTTGTTCTCGTGTATCCCAACATGTATGTTGCAACGAATGCATTCTAGCATATGGAGATAGGTTTTCGTTGCCTCGTCCAGTGATGGAGATTTTAAATTCGTAGGGGTGGCCCTTTCTCAGATAGTGTCCAATTATTGGAGGCCTTTGATGGCTACCATTGTTACTTTTCACGAGGCTAGTGGAGGTAAGTTCGATGTTTCACCTTACCACTTCTTTAGCCTATATCGTGTTCATGAGCATAGAAGCCCAAATGATAAGGTCTTGGAGTTATTTTCTCCCAATGATACTTTCGTATTCGATAGGGAGAAGAATAATGCTCCTAAAGCCTATAAGGCGATGTTCTTTTTCATTGGTGGGGTCTGGGCTACTCTAGAACGTCTTGAGAAGTTCAGTTTCTCCACCATGTGGTTCACCACCTCTGGGTAAGTTTTTCCACAGTCTTTTCTTTTTACTTATTTGACCTGAGGTTATGCTATTTTTTTAGCTTCAAAATTAGTCTCTCCTAGCAATGAGGAGACAGAGAGGCCGAAGGAAGCCTTAAAGATGGTGGCAACCCCCTTCGATATTGCTCACTGCTTAAAGGTTGTTAAAAATGATTTGGTTGCGTAACCTCAGATGACCTCCTTTGTTAAGGAATCTAAGGCTCCAGAAGTCATCATAGGAAGGAGGAAGAGGTTGATGTATTTATCCTAATGTGAAAAAAAGCATAAGGTGGCGACTATTAGCTCTGCTGAGGAACTTCCTTCTGCCTCTGAGCTACACGAGGCCAGCGAGGGTGAGGAAGTTAGAATGAAAAAATATTTTGTTATTACTCCCAACGCTTATCAGGTCTTGCCTCTTATTGAGATCTTAGTTATCCGTGACTCAAATTATTCTTTAAATAAGATTGTTAAAATTTTTCTCTATTTTTCCTAGTTTTTGGATAAATCCTCTACTCTTACTGACTTCTTGTGTTTGGGCACACTAGACGAGCATAGATAATGGAGGTTAGCTAAATGTATGGACAAGAAATCCTCCATTCCTCCAACTGTATTTAAGAGGAAGAGGCCTAAGGCTTCAAGAATATAAAGTTTAGTGAGCCTGTTGAGATACCTGTTCCAGGAGAGAAACTGACGACAGAACATACTGAGCCTGCCAATAAATCTTACCAATAGAAAGAGTTATTTGTGGAGACCATTATGAAAATCCAACTTTTGAAACAAGCATATCCAAATGTAAGTGGGTCTTCTAGGGAAACTAATAATGTACCTTATATTCTAGGGGATTTTCAATCCCTGGTATCCTAAAATATGGCGAAGTATTATGGTGTTCCCTTTGAAAAGGGGAAGGAAATAGCGGGGACTCCTCTCAAGTTTTATGAAGGGTCCCTGGTGAAGGAGAAGAGAGCGTTGGAGGTCTCCTTCAAATAATCTGACAAGCTTAGGACCTCAAACCAAGATGAGGGTTTGTTGACAAAGGTGATGAAGTTGAGATGAGGTTCCAAGAGGAGGAACAATTGATAAGCACCCAAAAATGTTATATTGATATCCTAAATAGATTAATTATAACTGTTAATTCTCACTAAAATCGGCCTTATGTGTGCAATTGTTTATCTTGTAGGCCAATACGCATTTACGGGTTCAAAAGGCTTAATTCAAGTTAGTTGCAACGAAATGTGATCAAGAGTGTCAATGCAGATTTCCTAATGACCCGAGACAACTTAAATACCTAATAAACCTTGCCCCTTTCCGCTTCCTTGCCCCATTACCAATTTCTTACCTGACGTGTGTATGTGTATTATTTTGTATAAATATAAATATGTGTGTTCATGTTTGTGTATATTTTTTATTATTATTTTTATGTGTGTATTTTTATACATGTGTTTGTATGTTATTACATGTGCCTTTTATGTGTTTATATACTAGTATATATAACATACAAACACATAATAATAAATATACACACATATAAACAAACCTGTTTATATTTATATAAATTAACATACACTCACATATGATATATATATATATATATATATACACACACATTAGCGTATTGCCTGTGCTTGAAGGCGCGAAGAAAATTTTTCAAAGTACGTAATCGCAAAACGACAAAAATTTCCAAAGTATGAAACTACAAAATGACAAAAATTTCATTCCCCGATAAAACAAAGTGTAATTTTATTAAAATTGGCCACAATATCATTTATTTATAGGACTATCCTGCAAAACGATAGTGTTCGTGATTGGTAATAAAATTCCATGCAGTGTTGCGTCGTGTTGATTTTGGTTAAGTTCGCTTTTAGTTAAAAAACTTTGTGTTCTATCGCTTTTACTTGGATCGTATTCGAGATAAGTAAATAATAATATTTCATGCCGTGTCGTGTTTATTTTGTCCGCGTTCATTTTTAGTTTAATAGAAAATATATTATATACTATCGCTTTTACTTGGATAGTGTTCGTGATTGGTAAAAAAATAATGTTTCATATCGTGTCACATTATGTTAAGTCATGTTTATTTTTGCCGGTCACATTTTTTGTTAAAAAAATATTTTGTATTTTGCCCGTGCCTGAATGCAAGAAGAAAAGTTTTTATTGTTTATAAGACTATCCACACTCGTTAGACAATACAAAATACCACAACAATAATAATAAGCTATTTAAAACTCGGTCTTAAACTCTATTCACTTGGGCACAATTTATAGATAATTTAAAAAGCTTTTTTCATATATATGGTCTTTTTTATAAATTTTTTTTATAAGAAATTATTTTTAACTGATTTATATATATATGAAAAATACAATAAAACAGTGTTGAACTATTTTTTAACTGGTTTAACTATATATATATATATATAACTTCTTTTGAATTGTTGTGTATATAAACATTTATTTTCTATAGACAAAACATATGTTTTGTTCTTTTAAATGAAATGGAACATATCTTCAATGACAGTTTTTCAATTTTTTTTCTAAAAAACTATTTTTTAAATAAACTGTTTTTTTAATAATAGCGAGAAAATAAGAGGAAATAAAATGAAACATAACGTATAGTTTATAAATAGCGAGAAAAGCAAAGGCGTGTATACCCATGTACACCAAAAGCCTCCAAAAAATACCCATTTACACCAAAAGAAAAAAAATTATCTTATTATATAAGGATGGTGGTAATGACTAAACAGCTAGCACAAAATTGAACAAAATAAATTAATAGCTCACATTAAATAACAAAATAGGTAGGATACCTATATATCTTTCCATATCTCTTATTTTTCTTATTTTTCCCCTTTCTCACCAAAGCTTCCTTTGATAGCATTCAGTTTTTAAAACTAAAAAAAATAGTAGATCAAACAAACCTACTTAACTAAAAACTCGAGACATTGCATTCATAAGCATTTATTTACTATGAGAATGATATTTATCCTTATAATCAAGCATTTATGGACCATAACAAGCCAAGCTTTTTTCTACCTGAAGAACTCTCCCATTTCCATAAACTCAGAAACGGTACTTTAGACAGTTTGAAATCCAACATAAATTTTAAAATATATATCCATAAAAATCCAAAATCTATGAAGACCCATAAATATTTAAATTATAACACAATACAAAAATTAAATCTACAATACCCTAAAAACCTTTTGGATGAAACGCAGTCCAAGTAACCATTTAAATGTAAGAAACTCAAAGATAAGATCTGTTCATACAACCTCATTTCTGGAAAGGAGTGTTCATATTTACACCATGGTTGTTGTGGTGTCACTTTTCCTTCATAAATATCTGAGTGCGGAAGAAATTTTGAGTGAAATGAGTGAGCTCGGATCCAGAGGGAGAGAGGATACCCATTACCATTGACAGCTCCATCACCATGTTTATCATTGGATATCTAAAAAAAATTAAACGAAAACACTAAGTGCACAACACAATAAAAATACACCCAATTCATCATTTCAAAAAATAAGATCAATAATTAAAGGGGAACAAACCTACACCAAAAGAAGCCCACAAAGAAAAGAAAAAAAAAATCTAAACACTAAGAGCAACCCTTACGAGTAGTGTAAAAATACACCTGACTAGTGCAAATTTAGATGATAAAAAAGAAGAAAAATGTTATGGGTAAAAACAAATATACCATTTTGAGACACAAAACGGTGTCGTATTGATATAAATTGGTTCCGCGGAACATCATGTTCCGTTTTGTGTGGGCCATGTCATGTGACTAAGCGGAACATCATGTTCCGTTTTAGTCTTTTCCTAAATTCCATCAAGCCCCCACACTTTCTCTATTATTTACATATCAACCCTCATTAATTCCTCAATAATATTTCTAACTTCCAACCAACCTATTAATTACCTTATACCTATTTATCTACCCCTTTTATGAGAAGCTTTAGCACAAAAAAAAATCACCCACTTGGAAGCCGACGGTTATTTTTCGGGTGAGGTATTTTTATTGTGAGGTATGTTTATTGTTTTATTGTGATTATGTTTATTATTTTTTTTTCTGAATAGGTACTTTTTCATTTATTTTCAGTCTTTATTTAGACACAATAAAATTAAATTTTTAGGTTATGTTCATGTGTAAATATAACGAAAAAATATTAAATAAAATTAAATTAATTTTTGTTATGTGATATGTTAATATAACGAAAAAATATTATAACTTACTAAATATTCAAGTGTGAATATATAATTAAAATTAAATTTTTAGTTTATGTTAGTTGTAAAATATATTTTTGAATCAATTTTATTTTTATATGCTACTCCTAGCTAAAAAAGAAAATCATATTCTGCTACTCAAAGAAATCATCTACGAGCAAAAAAAAAGAGGTAATTTGTTGGTTGTTTTAATTTCCATGCTATATTCATTTAATATTTAGTTGATGTAAATTTATTTTTGTATAGTTTTATATATTATTTAGTAAATAGTTGTGTACAAAGAAACCAATAAATATTATTTGTTAATGTTATATAAAAAAAATCCAAAAAATATTAGTAAATATTCATGTGTAAATAAATAATTAAAATTAAATTTTTATGTTATGTTAGTTGTAAAATTAAATTTTGAATCAATTTTATTTTTATATGCAACTCCTAGCTAAAAAAGAAAACCATATTCTGTTTCTCAAAGACCTCATCTACGATAAAAAAAAGAGTTAATTTTTTAGTTGTTTTAATTTCCATGCCAAATTTATTTTATATATAGTTGTTGTAAATTTTTTTTTGTATAGTGGTATATATTGTTTAGTCAATAGTTGTGTATAAATAAATCAAAAAATATTATTAATTAATGTTATATAAAAAATAACAAAAAAAATATTATTAAATATTCATGTGTAAATATATAAGTAAAATTAAATTTTTATGTCATGTTAGTTGAAAATTTGTAATTAAAATTAAATTTTAATCATTAATCAATTTGATAGAAAATATAACATAATATTTTACTATTCATTAGTCAATATGATAGAAAATTAATAAGTTTTTTGTTGACATTGCAGGGTTGATAATGGAACAAATTGGCAAAAAAATTAGACGGGATGTTAGGGCAAGAAAGTCTAAAAAAATTGGAGAAGTAGGGAGAGATCCGAAGTTACAACTGCCGAGACGCCGGAGATCACATTAAACCTTCTCCGGACACGGCCACAAATGGCAACTCAATAAAGATGCGTGGTAATTGGCAGAGTCTTAGAGCCACATATAAACATTTTAAGACATCTCACGAGATAATGCATTTTATACACCGTAGCGGTTGGGGAGAATTGTTAGACGCTCAAATTCCGAAGACAAGTTGGGGGTTGGTACAAGTGCTCGGTGAGCGTTGGTGGGACACAACCAACACGTTCCAACTACCTACCGGGGAGCTGACCATTACTCCTTATGATTTTACGGTTTTGACTGGTTAGTTTTTGTATATAATAAATTACTTTAGTAATAACATTGTTTAGTACAATAATTAAATTTACAATTGATTACTATCCTTCCCATATTGCAGGTATTCCAATCGGTAGCGGTCCTATGGTACCGATGGATGATAGAAAGTACTTGATCGTACTTGATGGAAAAACTCAAATCCAGGATGACATTATACATAGATACTTTCCCGGCATTGAACCAAATTGCAGTGATTCTTGTGGGGTGAAAGTGTCGAGCTTAAATAAGTGGTTTGAGGCAATAAAGATAAATAATGTGAGTGTTGGCCCTGAGGACACTGCTAGGGCATTTTTTTTTGTGGGACATATTTTTTTTCAACCGCAAGAGATAGCGTTCCGATTGGTTGGTTGGCTGCTTTGGAGGATATGGAGATTGTGGGATCATACGATTGGGGTTCGGCAATTCTAGCGCGCATATACTACTCTCTCCATCTCTTGTCAAGATGTCGCGTAGACTCTATGAATTGTTTTTGGCAACTCATATTGGTAAGTGTTAAAATGTGAATTTTAATGTATTTAATATATACTTAATAAAAAAATTATGGTTCAATAATACTCATTTTTGTATTGCAGTTTTTTGGGTTTGAATACATACAACGAGCGTGTCCCTTATTGAGGGGAGATACTGGTGATTACTGGCCTAGAATTAATCGATGGAAGAAAGAAAATCGATTAAATCGTAAGGAGACAAAGGGCTCAATCCAGTATAATTTTCCCACCGCCCAGAGTCAGATTGAAGTGCGGTCGCCAGGTTCAATCAATTGGCTACCTTACTCGGGGTCTACTGTGGAGATGAATGCCTACGTTCAACATGCGAAGTACATATCATTAAAACGATGTGTTCTTATAGATCCTCAATATGGGGGGGATATATTACTTGGGTGATCGATGCCGCCGACAGATCACCGGTGAAATTTTCATTCCAAATGACCCTCCCGCACAAATGATGAGGATACCCTTTCACCCTGATAGGCATGGGATTATTATTGATGAGATGGACCCCAGCGTATCCATTGTTTCTCAACCCATGTATGACCGTTACTGGAAGCAAGTGTCCCTAGGCCTTGTAATTCCACCCCTCTATCGAGCAGTCAGCACGGATGTCATAAGTCCCAGCGCACTGCCATACCACATCCAAATACCGACTGTCCCTTCACAGGCACCTGGCGCTTATGAGACTCCTATAGGTCGGGTACATCCCACTCAATCCCAAATGACTTGGGATCTACCGTTTTGTAGTCCTGCAGGTGTACCCATATTGATTCCGGTTCCACGGCCAGATAGGATTGCAATCGATGAAGAATTGCCCACATATAATGACCTCTTATTTACTAGTCGGGAATTCTCAGATTATTGGCAATCATCGAGAGCCACCGCTCTAGGTGCAGCCATGCACCTTAATAACTATTGGAGTCATGAGTTGGATATAGCTACAAGGAAGCTCCAAGAGTTGGGTGTATCTCACGAGCGAACTGCTCCCCCGCCTAATTTTTTTAGTGGTACAACCTCGGCCTTTTACAACCCCACAGAAGATCCCCGACCTGCGACCATAGTGCATCGATCGCACATGGATGATATTGGTGCCCAAGCAGATACTAGCCAACCTGGTCCATGAACGCAAAATTATGACATGTCTGATGCTGTAAATTTGGATGATGTAGATTGGGATTTCGATAATTAAGAAATAAAATCCAATTACTGTTTCTTTTGTAATGTTGTTATGTTGTTATCTTTATTATTAATGTTGTATTGTTAAGATTGACGCAAATTCCTTTCACAATTTGAAGATTCATTTCACAAATTCATTTCATAAATTTAGAGAGTATTCAGAATAAAAACAAAAATGAAAATGAAGATAGTGTTTTGAACCATTAATTCCGTTACATTTAATTTAACGATAAACAGAATAACTAGTAACTAATAAACAGAATAACTAGTAACTAATAAACATGCAATGATTCAAATTAACATGAATAGCAGTTGCCCTTGCTCTATGTAGAGGAGATGAAAGAAAAACTAGTAAAAGTCCTTCCAATAAGCATTTCTCCTCAACGCACACCATATCATTAGGCCTTCAAAATTCTCACCAAACGTGCGAATGTATGAATTCACCGCCTCCTCATATGGATCGTCTTCCTCATCCAATGGTTGCATATCTTGTTCAACTCTATTGAAAATGTTATCAAATTCCTCGATGTCGTCTTTAATTTCCAACCATCGATCCATCAAGTTACGCTAAAGCTGATAATCATGCCTAGGTAGAAACTCATGATATTTGTCGGCAATTATTTCCCAAGGGGTTCGTAGATCATTAACTTGGCTAATCTCACAACCAAAAAGATCGCGTGGGAATGAATCTATCAAGGCTTCAGCTAAGAACTCATCAATCACATCTTCGTAAGATGCCATTGTGCACATTAACACTCAATCTGGCCATTCACATTTATATCAGCATAATTAACCACATTTATATCAGCATAATCCGCCCTAGATTATCCGCCTAATGTGATTCGAGCTACATCTTCCGCTCTAGATATTCCGCTCTAGATTATCCGCCTAATGTGATCCGAGCTACATCTTCCGCTCTAGATATTCCGCCCTAGATCTTCAACCGTAAACCTTATAAAACCTAAAATCGATGATACTTTAAGTTCATCAACATATTATAACCTATTATAACTAGAAGAGCACCAAATTCTCTTTACTGATCAAACGTCATACCACAGTGAGATGGAAGAATACGAAGAAATACAAGCCACGCAAACCGCCCAATCAAATGTAGCCAAAAAGAAAAAGAAAATAGCTATGGGCCATATGCAACAAATTCAAAATATGGACCTTCATAACATAGTATGTGATTCCCAGGAGGATCAAGCGAGGAGGACGATATGTCGGACTAGAGAGGTGGGCCATGATAGACTAATCGCCGACTACTTTGGTGAAGCATCGGTATACAAAGACTATCATTTTCGACGACGTTTTAGAATGAATCGAGCCCTATATGTACGTATTCATGATGCTGTATGTAGTTACGACTCCTAGTTCATACAAAAACCAGATGCACTTGGTCGTCTTGGCCTGTCCTCGCATTAAAAAATCGTTTCTGCTCTGCGAATGTTAACATATGGGTCTTCTGCTGATATAAATGGAGAGTACCTGTGTATCGGAGAATCGACAACCCAGAAGGCATTGGTCCGATTATCCCTTGCCATTGTGGGGATATTTAATCCGGAGTATGACAGAAAACCTACCGCTCTCGATGTGCAAAGGCTTACCGAACAAAATGCGGCGCGTGGATTCCCCGAAATGCTGGGGAGCATAGACTTCATGCATTGGGAGTGGAAAAATTATCCAACCGAATGGCATGGGCAATATACTGGACATAAAAAGTCACCGACAATTATACTAGAGGCGGTAGCATCACATGACCTTTGGATATGGAGGTTATTTTTCGGGATGCCGGGTAGTTGTAATGATATTGATGTATTGAACAGATCAAGATGAACAGATCAAGAGTTTTCTTCGATCTTGTCCGCGATGAGACTCCACCAATCCAGTTTGAGGTAAATAACAACGTATATGATATGGGGTGTTTTTTAGCGGGTGGCATTTATCCGCCTTACGCTTCATTGGTGCAAACTTTTAAAAGGCCAACCAACCAGAAGGAAAAACTTTTCGCTCAAGTGCAAGAGGGGGCAAGAAAAGATGTGGAACGAGCGTTTGGTGTCCTGCAACTTAGGTTCGCATTCGTTCATACGGCGACAAAACTCTGGAGCAAGGGTAAATTGTCATCTATTATGCATTCGTGCATCATAATGCACAACATGATTGTTGAAGACGAGAGGCGTGATTGTTATTGGAGAGAGGAATACGACTTCCCGCCTGACCCGGTTCTTATGTTTCGAAACTCTCTCGAGCAACATTATGCGATCGAGGCTAGGACAATGCACATGCACGACAAGAGGAAGCATTTACAGCTACGTGCAGATCTCGTTGAACATGTTTGGGAAAAGTTTAACAATAATAGTGTGTGATTTTACACAATTTATGTTTCTTTTCTAATGTTGTTCTGTTGTTATCTTTATTATTAATGTTGTATCGTTAATATTGTACCGAACTAATGTTTATGTATGAAAATTTGAAACAAATTCATTTCACAACCCATAAAATCATATTACAAAGTAGATCAAACGATAAAAATAAATAACAGGTTGCATACTCAGAAGCATAGAAATTTTAAAATCCAGAATGACCTCCATGTGGCGGATAGTTTGGAAAGTTTGATTGGCCCCGTGCTTTGTTGAGTATATTAAGCACGAGGTATTCATGGTACTCCTTCTGGATTGAATTCATGTTTGAGGTGTCAGTGCTCATAATTTGTTGATCAAGCAATATTTGTTCACGCATATCTTTCCTCTCCATAGCCAATATACTGCGTTCATTGAACTCCAAACTTCGCTCCTTAAGTTGCAGTGAACGGTTAAGCCCTTCACGGGCCTGTTCGTCCCGTACACGATCAGCCTGACATGACCGCTCAAATGATTCATTGAATGAAGAGCAACTATTCAGTATTTCTCGGTTCACCTCAATGTTTGTAGCCTTCGCTTTTCCTTTAGCCCGTTGCTTCATCTCTTTCCTTCAAGGTGGCCTCGAATAGGTCCTTTCTATATTAACTTCTTCCCCATCTTTGGAATTTCCTAGGGGAAACCCAATATTCGGACTTCCTTCACTTTCTGTCGGGAGAGTCTAAAAATGTTTGAGAAATTTGAAATTTGTGGAGTTCTTTTAAAATTTGGTAACAAAGATTCAAAATTAAATGATTTTCCATTGTTCTCTCGCTGGAATGCTAGATTAGCTGTAGTAACCTGAAATAAAATGACAATGTAATTTTATTAACTAGTTAGCAACAGATGTAAGAGAAATAATATAAAAAAAAAATTACAAAAGATATAACTGATTTTACCCAATCTGTGTTCATTGTCCCACTACCACGATTTGTCATCGATGCATCTTTCAATTTAGAAACACATAACATTACGTGCCTCGAGATTTTGCTGTATCGGGTTTATAGGCTAGGTCCCGTCCGACGTTCAGTGATACCCGTCGTCGTATTATATTCTTCGGCGACTGCATCCCAAAATAATGTGCTACGTCGATTAGTTCCTCGTAAACCATCATTTGTTTGATTTACATAAGCGGTGCATAATACTTCATCGTCGTGTTGAGACATATTTTGACCTCGAACCATTGTAAAATAATCACAAAATATTTTTAAGCAAATAAAAAAATTTCGAAATTATTTATGGATAAAAAAATAATATTTACTTACCTAAAAAAATAATTTTTGGTAATAATAATATTGAAGATACTAGAGAGTGCTTTGAATAAAAAAATATAAATGCAATTTGAGAGTGTTTAGAATACAAATATAAATGAAAATGAAGATAGTGTTCGTATTTATAAAAAAAAAAAATGTAACCGTTGGATAAACAAATAGCCGTTGAAATAGAAAAGAGGGATAAATAAATAACTGTTGAAACTATTTGAAACATTTGGGGGTGAAAGTAGAAAAGAGGGAAATAGGGGAATGCTTGGGCGGAACATGATGTTCCGCTTAAGCCAATATATATATATATATATATATATATATATATTTTTTTTTTTCTTCCTTGCGAGGAACATGATGTTCCGTTTTGGGTGCGGGTCCCACAAAAAACCAACTAGTCCAATTGTATCTTTGTTATTTTATGCCCTACCGATGTTCATATATATACAATACTGCCTTACGCATAACACACATATATATGCCATATATACCAGTTTAACATACCCGTAAGGGTTGCTCTAAAGAGTTGCTACAGAACACGTATATATGAAAAATATCTTGAGACTGAAGAAAACTTACCAGATATGAAAGGAGTGGTGCTTGTATTCTTCATCATCTGCATTTCACTCCTCTACACCGCCTTCAAGACTCAAATTCTGGACAAACCTCCCACGTGTAAGGACTGTAAACCTAAAATTTAACATTTCTTCCAAACACTGTTTGCATCTCAAAAGTCACCATCAAACCCACATCATGTTATAAAAATGTTCATATCTCAAAAGCCACCATCAAATCGGTTTCGTGATACAAAACCATTTTTCAACTCAAATGGGTTTTGTAATTTAAACCCCCAAATCTGATTTCAAACCTTAAAATAAATTTTCCATTAAAATCGATTCACTCCCTAATATCGATTCAAACCGTTAAAATTGATTCAATCCGTAAAATCGATTTAGGCCTTAACTATTTATGAAGTGAAAAAGTTAATAAATTCTTATCAAGATGTAAGAGATAAAAGAAACTCAAAGATAAGCTCATGTTTCGGATCGCCCGGACTGTAGTGGACAGTATGAAAATTAGGTTGCCAAATGTGAGGTATTTCATAATGGGTGATGATGATGTTTTTCTTCTTTCAATTGTTGTTTTTCTCCCGCAAATAATAAAATGAAGTAGAAATAAAAAATGAATTAGAAAACAAGTGTTAGAAGCATAAGGGGAGGAAATAGAGAAACAATGAGAGGGAGTATCGGTTCTTCAGAGAAAAGGAATATATATTAAGGAGATAAACATGGGGAAACCCCCAAAAGTCAAAAGGGTGAAATGAAAAGATGGCTTCGAAATTCAAAATTCAAAATATAAATGGAGGGATATGATTTTGACCATCTATTTTTGTAAAATATGTAAGGAGGTGGTATCAATTCTCACTATTAAAATGTATATATATATATATATATATATATGTGTGTGTGTGTGTGTAACACCCCATCAAAATTCATAACTAGATTGATCAGGTCTAATACAAAAATAATGAGAATAAAAACATTTGGTAACATCCTCATCATAAATGAAAAAATGAAAACTGAACAAGTAATATAAAGAGGTAATAAAATACTGAATGTAATGAAATCAATTCTGATACCAAATAACTTTCGATACCAAATAAAACCAAACTCTGGAATATAAAATATATCTGAAACAAAAATCCAACTCTAATTAAAAGACCCACATGTAGAAAAGCTGACTCGGAATAAACTGTAAAATACAACGGTCTGCTGATTCTAAATAAATACAAAGAGTGAACGAGTTACACTGATCGAATCCTACATCCTAATAATGATGAATATAACTTCACTAGAGATACTCCTCCCACGATCAATCCAAGTCGTTGGCAACACAACAACCTAAGACTAATGAAAAATAAAAATAATAAAAACATAAACAACAAGTTTATGTAGAATAATATTATAACTGAATTTGGGCTACAAGATAACTATGCATTTTCCTCTCATCTTAAGTAGATTATAATTTATTAGTTACCCAACCGAAAAACCTAAAATATTATGCGATTCTAATCCTAAACCCATACATTGACCATGTGAATAAAGTTCATATATTAATTCATTATTTATTTTCTTTCTCGTTTATTAGGTTACTCTCTTACATTATGAATCATATAGTGTATGGTAATCTCATACCTAAGATATATGTCACTAACTGACCGAAGTACCACTAACAGTCTATAATCAAATATCTCAAGTCTATTCGTCTAGGGATATCTCACACCACTAATACACTATATACATCGTTAATATAACACATAAACCATTACGCAACACATAATCACATATAGTAGGAGAAAGGCATTCTCTACGTTTAACATCTACATATAAGCACGACCCCCAAAACGTATAATTAAATGGGATACTCTTGCACCCACACATAACAAAGGAATATCCTAATGCCTTCCGTGTTCTCTCGTGAACACTAGGAAGGGCTATAGATCATCCCAACCCTATAACCCCAAACATCAATAAAGGATAATCACTACACCATCACACCAATAATATGGCCCCATAACCAAGCTATATGAGAGGATCCACCCATTTTATTACCACGAGATAACATGAGTACATTAACAAGTATTATCCTGTGTAAAATGACCAAGGTAAAGCCCGTCTCTATCACCGGGGTTCTAGTGCGATCGACATCATACGCGCCCCATCAAGGATATCATTTCTAGTACGTATACCACGAGGACTCAATCAAAGTATGTATTGCACATAAGACATGCAAGAAAATATAACCCTTAACTAACATGATAATGCAAACTCATAAACACATAAACACAACGCTACCAGGTCACACGTAGTCTCACTACTACATAAGCTTATATTCATGATATCGTAATTGAACCTTTACAATGTTATCCTTAACTCCCAAGGCCTTCAAGATTAGGTATAATCTCACACCTAACTTATACTAGACCACGCATGATAACTATATCCCATCTCATATAATTCTAGTCCAATTTCCTAAGGCTCCACATTTAAGTATTATCACACACACCACTTATATAAGAACATAAAATATACAAACTACACCACTCTAGGGTTTTTGACTTAATCCTAGTCTGCCTAAAAGATAAATTACTTACTAATATCTCACCATAACCCTAAAAAACCTGACCAAATAGTATAGTTCTTTAATCTTCCAAAATCCCATATAAGAACCCATCCTAGTCTCGAATTTGTAAAATAATACCTCATATTCAAATTAACCCTAACAAACCGGTTAAAATATCCAACTAAACAAACACCACATTCCAAGATTTAAAAATTGTAATATTTCACTTTATTCTACAAGTATAACAATATAAAGGCCAATCTAACCTATCCCTATGCCACCAAATCCAACCCAAATAACCCATTATCCATCCTTAAACCAAAACATGGGAGGTCAATAAATCAACTATAGGGGGTTGATCAATCGACTGCACCAGGTGGGCTCTACTTCTACCTATGGGTTTTGACCCCAAAAACCTCCGTTGCACCACCCAAAGCTCCCAAATCAGATTCAAACCTAACCTTCTCCATATATAGTTGTCCTAATATCAACTGGAACCTAAATCTAAATATTATATACAATTCGAACATAATTAAAGGGATAAATTTCACATTCAACTAAAAACCCTGGTTTTATCAAAATTTATTCAATTATCTTAAGATGCTCATCAATTTTCCAATTAACAAGGGGATTTTACAAGATTAAAATTATATAATAATGTTCTAACAATCATATATCAAACCTAACTCGAATTCATGAAGAAAACATCCAATTTAAAATTATGCAATTAACAATATTATTAACTCAATTAAGTTAATTTTGAATTTAACTAATTTAGAATCAAATTTGTGAGGACAAATTTCCAATTGAGCAAAATTGTTTATAATTGGATTAATTCTGTATAAAACACTTGAGTCATAGGTTAGACTTTGTATTTTCGATCTTGCAATCCTATGACATGTTTGATGAAGACTTAGCGACCATGTTTCAAAGTTAGATATACATCATGCCGTGTTTGTCATGCCAAGTTTGTTTTCACATTTACTGAGGATCTCACAGGTATGAATGCATTTTGAATATGGTCATTGGATATTTTTTTAAGGGTGATTGTTTTGAAAAAACCCGTTTGGAATTGTTTTTAAAATGTTTTTTTGAAGAAAAATATTTTTTATTCTGATCTCGTTAGAATGAGATTTGAATCTCATTAGAACAAAATGGCAATTCCGTTAGAACGACTATTGATCTCGTTAGAACGAGTTTGGAATCTATTTGGAACAAAAATCTAACTAACATCAAATGAGAATGTCTTTTCTAGGAAAAACAGACTCATTAGAATCTTGTAGGAAGCTCATTAGAACGAGAAACCCAGTTCGTTCAAACGAACCTGAATTTCATCAAAACAAAATGGTATTCTTATTCGAACGAGATGTGTGTTTTTGTTCTAACGAGTTTGGAACCTTGAAACTCGTGCGTTGGATCCAATTTTTTCAAGAGTTGTTGATGAAAATATATTCCTTACTTATTTACTAAAGTTCCAAAACCCTAGTTTCACCCTTTGTGTTTAAATATACGAGTTCTTATATCTATATGCTTTGAGATCTTAAGTTTGGGCACCAGAGTTTGTTTCTCTACATTCGAGAGAGTATTTCATGCGGTGGACTCTGTAGTTGCCGTTTACACGGTGGACTTCGTATTTGTGGTGTTACGGTGAATAAGCGGGGGATTTCGTGTTCCAATTCGTAAACGGTTGCTCAACCTCATCGATGGATACCGAGGTGTCCGTGGACTCAAGCATTGTAGCAGCTTGCATGGGTGGACTCCGCCATTTCACTATATGTGACAACCTGCCTATTTTTATAACGAGTGGCCAACCTCTACTAAAATAAAATAGGAATCTTAGACCGACTCATTCTTAGCATCATTGTCGAAGAACAAATTAATTACTAATAACCTATTAAGCCTAGTGCTAATTTTTATAAACTTATTAACTTGCCTTAATAAAACTTTCCATCATATAACAACCAATTTCAAATAATTTAAATACATATTAACCACACGAATGAAATAAATGCTGAGAGATACAATAAGTAAAATAACCAAAAAACTCTCAGTAAATCCTAAAACAATAATCTGATAGAAACTGAAATAAAGTAAATAACTCAATAAACTCCTATCTAGAAAGAAAGGAAGATGCGTCTAATTGAGGCATGCAGTCATCCAAAACTGCTACAACATCGTCAGACCAGAAAGATAATCATGCCTGACATCCTTGTGGCTGGGCAACTAAAAGGTTTTTTGAAACGATTTTTGATATGGGTCAAATCCTAAAATCATTTGAAAATATTTTGCAAGTATATAAAATGCAAGGATGCAAATGCATTATAATCGCTCATATTTAAACTTGTGTCACACTCACATGAGATAATTCTCACCCCTCATCTATAGCGCACACCTAACGTGTATATTTTAACACCCTAGTTATGCTACCCCGCCTAACTAATGCCATCACATACTTTAGCCCCGCACGCTAAACTTCTAGCCAAACTCTGCTACACGTATTTTACTGCTTTTGTTCTCAATGAGCTATCACATAAGTTATGACATTATAATTATTAATTATAATCTTATCATTAACCGATTCAAATAACTTTATACTAGCTATAGTTTTAATGGTCACGCATTCGTTTAATTCACACACATATATTTAACACGCTTATATACATAAATACAAATCAATCTCTTACACACACACACACACACACACACATATATATATATATATCACTCGCTATATATTTATAACCACATCCCCAGAGCTTAAACCTCGCAAATCCATTCTCTAGCATGCTATCAGGCTCGAGGTACATCATGTACCACTCCTAGGCTACCGGTCGAAATCTTACCATCGAACCCAAATCATAAACACATAACTGGAGGAGGTCATAGACATGCCTCCATGGGTCATAACCATACCGCATTACTCCACTAGACTCTAAAATCACGTACAATGATTATGCAATAATCCAATAACGTAGGGAAATGACCCAACACCTACTAGTCACGCCATGGTGGGCCGCCCATTATGGGCAACCTCCAATAATAGCATTCATAGAGTAGGTATTTCACATATCAATCACACACACACATAAACACACACACACACGCACACACACACATATATATAGTGTGGCTAAGGTACATCATTAAATATACATCACTCATGCATCATCAGTTAAATTGTAGTACGCATAAAATGAAACACCACTCAACATAAAACCCAAATACCTACACGATTTTACCCAATAAGCACCCCCTCTCTCTCTCTCTCTCTCTCCATTTTTGCTGGCAACCCTAGACTGAGATTGAGTTGCCGATAGCCGACTCTTCTTCACTTGGTAAGTAACTCATAATATACTAGTTGATTTAATTTCTCAGTTTTTATTTTCGTAAACAAATTTCTGAGTTGATTTAACTCCTATTTCTGGCTTGGGATTTTGTTCAGTAATTTCTGTATGAAAAAACCTAATTTGTTGGGTTAATTTTTTTTTATCTTCTTATTTGATTAGTATTTTCTCATTTGATTTTGAACAAAAAAAACATAAATAAAAATTAATATACACTGTAATATTTCCTATTTTCTCATTTAATTTTTCCCCAGAAAATAGAGCCTTTTTCTATTGGAAATAACAAAGAACTTTGGATAGGGGATAATATGCAAGTTGAATTTGAATTTGAGGACAATGGGAATGTGTAAATTTACATGGTTAAATAAGTTGATTCCGAATAAGACAATTTATTCAACCCTCTTGTACAGTTCGAAAAAAGTCCAAAGATTGGGTGGCAGTTTGATAGTTTGGATGATGTTTGGATTGTGGGATTTAATGTTCGTAATTCCACAGTTAATAGGTGTCAGGAGACGAATGAGATCAGTATGAAGTCATATGTATGTTTCAAAGAAGGGAAGAGTACGCTTGTAGCAAAACTACAGACATCTAGACGCCGATGGGCCATTGGAGATAATTGTAAAGCTAAGCTTGTGGTGTTGCATTCGAAAGATAATGAGTTTATGGTTAGTATATTTGTTGAGGGTCATAGTAACCCATCGGATATTCCAACAAAAACTCGTTTTCTATGATCATATCGAGGTGTTTCTCCCAAAAATGCTTAACTCAACAACTTGGTGTAGTTAACATACCAACGCATTAGCAATACAACCTATTGGGGTTACAAGCGGGTGGGTTTGAGAAAGTTGGCTTCACTCAAAAAAATTTGTACAACCAAGGTTGGACTAAACGTAGTGAGTTAGTTGGTCGTGATGGTGACATTTTATTAAAGTTTTTGAATTTAGAGCAACAAAAAAACCTATCATTTTATTTTAAAATTGAGTCGGATGATGATAATAAAATCAAGCATTATTTTTGGGCGGATGCCACATCTAGATGGGCTTATGGTTATTACAGTGATGTGGTGGTGTTTGACACGACATACAATACAAATAAATATAATTAGTATTTGTGCCACTTATAGGGGTTAACAATCATGGGTAAACAATTGTATTCGGTTGTGCTTTTTTTAGCGACAAAATAATTGAGTCATTCATTTGGCTATTGAATTAGTTCTTAGTTACGATGCCGGGTGATGTGCCTAAAATGATAATTACCGATCAAGATCCGATTATGAAGAGGTTTATAGCTACTGTACTACCCCACACACATCATCAGCTATGTTTGTGGCACATTTTGATGTAGTTTTCGGAGAAAATAGATGGGGTTACATATAACACGTATCAGGGGGAGATTTTTGATTGCATATGGAAATTGGGGACAAAGGAAGAGTTTGATTCGAAGTGGCTTGATCTTATGACAATAAGAGGTTTAACTGAAAATATGTGGCTTAATTCCTTGTATAAAATTCATTCAAAATGGGTCCCGACATACGTGACTCATATCTTCTCCACAAATATGTTGAGTAGCCAAAGAGCGAAAAGTGCACTCTTTTTTTAAGAAATTTGTTTTGAAGCACAATTCTCCTGTTGAATTTATGATCCAATTTTAAAAGGTTATTATGCATCAATGTCATGAAGATTTGCTTTGCGATCACAAAGACTATAGTGAGAAGCCAAAATTAAGACTTATGCACTTTGTTTTGGAGTAAATAGTGAACATTTATACAAGAGAAATCTTCCACAAGTTTCGAAATGAGATGTGGGAAATATTGAATAACTTATTTTTAAATTTCTCATGTAGGGTCATGGATGATAATTCAGAAGGTAGCTCGGTTTCAAGTTCATCTGAGGAGATTTCAAGTTGAATGGAATTTTGAAGATTTTTGAGTGTAGTGTTGAAGATGTCTTGAGTGTGGTGTTGAGTAGTGTTGTATCGGATGTACTTTGTTTTAATATGAAGACTATGTTTCAAATACATCTCATGTTTTTCAATTTATAGCATAACTGCCTTATTCATTATGCTAAAAAAAAATGTCCAAAATCCACCACTGTTTTATAATAGGACTAATCCAAACAGGAGCAACACTCTTTAAACCGTGCAAAATTAATGGAGAAATAAATTGTCCAATATGTTGAAATAGGTGCAACACTCTTAAAGCAGGTGCTCCAATATTCATTTCAAAATTTTGAAACATCCATCCATTATAAATTTCATTTGAAAACATCCATCCAACGCAATTAATTACAAATTGCACAAGAAATTAATTGAAATGTACATGAGAAATGGACAACACAATTAGTCATACAATACGACATTTAATTTCCAATCTACACTTGTTGAATTCAGTTCGTAATGTCGCCAATTCCATCTCCAACGCATTTATCTTTGCCCCTCGGATGTTATTGAATTCACTTAATAATTTTTCCAATTCCATCTCCAAAAAATTCATCTTTATCACTAACTCATAATTATCGTTACTCAAGGAATTTTTATCGTCCAACCATTAAAAAAAATGCAATTGAATTCAGGTAAAATTAAAAAAATGTAAGTCCGGTGAAAAGAAAAACAACAAATGAGTTACTTACCTGGTGAAGAAGATCAGGTTGTCGATGATTCAATCTCAGGTGAGGGTTGCCGGCAGAAACGAAGAGAGAGAGAGAGAGAGAGAGAGAGAGAGAGAGAGAGAGATTGAGAGAGAGAGTCAGCGTCACAGCAAGTACAAAGAGAGAGACAGAGAGAGTGAGGATTATTATTAGGTTAAATTGTGTAGGTATTTGTGTTTTATGTTGAGTGCCGTTTCATTTTATGCGTACCGTCGTTTAACTAATGATGCTTGAATGCCGTTTCAAGAAACATGAGACTTGAAACTCGATAATTGATGAGACTTTATAAGTCTTGCCCGCTACGTTTTTGACTCTTGTATGTCATAGGCTTGAAGGATGGTAAAGTATTCTATCCTATGACTCAAACGTTTTTGTCCGAAATTGAGCCAAAATTATATTAAGACTCAATCGGAGAATTGTGTCCTTACAAATCTCCCCCTATGGCTATTCCGGGAAAAAACCAAACAAAAATCCTAAAGGGCCGTTAAGCTCTACTAGACTCAAAACATGCCACCCAAACTTGAAACAAGACCCAATGATCAATATCTTTGCCGATGATGAAAGTTTCCATATTTAGAAGAATTCTTGCACACTTAAGCAAACACATTAAACGTATAGGGAATATTAAAATAAGTGCAATATAAATAAAGACTCCCCCTTAATTAATTCTCCCCTTTATAAACTATGAACAACCTAAGAAGATAGCGCTCTCCCCCTAAGTCAAATCTCCCAAACTAAGATACGGTTACAATAGCTAACTAAGATACACTTACAATAGGATTAAATACCATTTCTCCTCCTATCATTCTCCCCCTTTTTGTTTAGGAATAGACAAAGGATAAAACTAATTTAAACATGCAATGGTGCATAAAGTGATGAGAACATGAAAGCACATGGGCAACAAAATCATAACTAATCCACATAAAGATATGAATACCAACTATGATGCGATAACAAAAGATATCAATTGATTGTAGTAAGCTAAGAATGTGATATCAAAACAACATTCGCAACAAGATAGATACCAAAAATGAATTAAAATGATAGATGGACTAGCTAAACATGACAAAGACTCAAAACAAAATATCATATATACGTATACAAAATAGATACAAACTAAGCATAAGTACACACATATAGATATAAACACCAAAATAACACAAAACTAAATAGCATAAGTTTTTCACACTCTTATAACATAAATGATAAATGTGTCATATGGAAACGGAAGTGAAGGGGTGTGAACAAGATACCAATGAATTAAAACCCAATCGCTTAAACGTGTTCACGTAGTTCGCATTTGATTGCAAAAATTTATCAACTAGAATTTAGCCTTTATGTGACAGGATAAAGTGAACTAATGAACAAACAAACACAATGCATACAAGCCAAGAATTTTGATGATTCTACAAACCAATAGAGTCATGACATTGAAAGCGCAACTAGGATAAACGGACATTGTGCAAACCGTTGATATATCATCCAAACTCCATCAATAAGCATATATATTTTTGAATGAATATATCAATTAAACACAGACCTTGGTAGTTTTTCTTTTTGATGCCATATTTTTCTTTTTAGGCCTTTGGACGATGTATTTATTTTAGGTCCATTTCAAACGGTGGCTTACTATTCGCAAATGATGATAAATCCTTTCGGAACCCTTCCCCATGCACATTAATACGTATTATTTTTTATATCTCACAAATCTCATGTGCAACGGATTTTGGCATGCACTAGTCCTCCTAGGTCACAAATATGTAGATGACAAGATTGGTAGGAGAACACCTCACAAAGCTCAAATATAACATGTGACGTTAAGGTTCAAAAAGCTCGTGCATGTGTGTAAAGGCATATAAAAGTGAATCCATTAAGCAAGTCAAAATTAAGCTACTCCATGTAAGCATGATAAAGAACATTTTAAGGATTAAAATTCTAACCAAAAGTTCTAGCCACATGGAAGCGAAATGAGGATTCAAACACAAACATATGCCACAAAATGTGTGTAAAACCAAAATACACACAAATAAAATCTTTTTGAGTTTTTCAAACTTTTAACCAAAAAATAAAAATATTTACTCAAAAGACAAACAAAAATCATTTGCATTTTTTCATTAAGCTTGAATTACTAAAAAGGTAAAACACAAATGATAAACAAAAATTATTATTCTAGCAGGTGATTAAGCATGGAGCATAGACTAGAAAATGATTAAACAAGCATACACCTAGCAATGATATATAATATGAAGCACAAAAAGCTAAAGTATGCAAACAAAACTAACACATTCAACCTTTAAATTTAGCAAGGGAGGTTTCATGTGAAAGTAAATGAGAATCAATAAATCTAATATCTAGCGCGTCTAAAAATAATTTCCTAACCCATATAGATGTATATTTAAAATGATGGGATTTGGAAACTAATGAAATGCTAGACATAGACTTCCTAGGACTTCTTTTAAGATCAAAACAAAATGACCTAAAATGACCTTTCCTACCAAAATGTAAGCATGTAAAAACATGACGAATGATACCTAAGGTGTGACCTTTTCTAAAGTCCTTGAATAAAGTTGACCCTCTAAAACAAACATTGATTTTAACTTTAGCAACGAAAATATTTGAACAAGATGAGCTAGAACCATTATCACAACTACTCTAGTCTTGTAAATTATTTTTTATTTTTAAAATTTTGAACTGAGGTAATAAATTAGACTCCTCAATTTTACGGGACTCCTTCTTTAAATTTTCTATAACTCCTAGAAGGTTATCACCCTCCCTCTCAATGTGACCAAACTTTTCCCTAAGAGTCTTTTCTCGACTATTACTCTCTTTCTTGGACATTTCTAAAATATTAAAATTGTGATTTATGTCCATGAGCTTTTTACGAAAAATATCTTTTTGAGATAGGGAGGTTTGCAAAAATTCAACTTTAGCTTTAAAACAAGAATTTTTATTTTCAAGAAATTTAATTCTTTTTGCAAATATCAAATTTAACTCTCTTAATTTTTCATTACACTTATTAAGCCCATTAAATTCCACTCGAATATCAAAAACTTCATTATCATTAGAAAAGGACAAATTATCATTAAGGCGTCCCATCGAGAGATAAAAAAGTGAGAGTGAGTAAAAATGAACCACCTAAAAGTGCAAGGAGCATAAAAATTATAAAACCTAAAAAACGGATCTTTGACGTGATAAATTAACGCTCCGGCTCTGATACCACTTGTTGGAACACGAGGCCCATAATTTTAAAATCTTATCATAAGAAGTAATTTCCTTTTTAAATATGCGAAGCGAGATTGTTCAATTAAACAAATTACCAAATTTTAATTTCTTCTCAAATTAAAATTAAACAAAGTGAAATTAGATTGAACATACAAATATTTTTAATTTCACTTAAACCAACTTAATTCAATCCAAGTCCTAGAAATTTTCCTAACAAATAATTAACTCAATTTTTCATATTAGGCCAAACCAATTTTAACAAATTAAATGATGACTTGAATTAAATTAACATATACCCAAATTTAATTTAGCATCAAATTAACTAAGTAATGATTTAAACCAAATTTTATCTTTTTACCTTAGCATGCATTCAAGGTGAATTTTGCGAAAGATAAAATAAATAATTAATCACTACACCGTGATGTACGAGGAAAAAACCCACAACGGGAAAAAACTTCGGACGGCCCTAGCCTTAAATCCACTGAGCACAGAATTTAATTACAAGACAGTAAGACTTACAACACTCGACTCGACACCTTCAAGCCCCGACGCTTCTTCTTGTAACTACCTCTTCTTAGCGAATAACTACGAAACTCCACCGCAGTCTCGTTATCCACCAATCGTACTATTTTTGGTCACCGTCAACCAAACAAGGTGACTTTATCCAAGTGGGTATGTCACAGAAAACAAGCTTCTTCTTTGTGGGATGTAGAAGAAAACCCAAACTCTCTTTTACGGTAGAGATGAATCCGGTGCCAAACAAACTCTCCAAGCAAGATGTATATATATAGATAGAAACTTAGATTAAAACAATGTTTATTGGGTGGATACTTGGTTTTATTCTTTGAATATATCAATTTGGATAATAAACACCAAGGGAACTTTTTATGAAAGAATTAAGCTCTTAAACACTCTCTAGGAGATGGAAAAAGTTCTTAGAAAAATTCTGTTCCCGAAGTCATTAAATTCTGTGAAAGAATAGCGGGTCAAAGTAGTGGGAAAGTGCCAAAAAACTGTTCCTGCCGAAATCTGAATGAACTATCTAACGAAGTTCCAGTGGCAAGTCGTTGGCAAACCTTGTTCGAACGACATTCTCGTTCGAATGACAAACTCGTTCGAACGACAATATCGAACGATAAATCAGAAAGCTTAAAAAATCCATTTTTAGCCCAGAAACTTTATTTTAAAGTTTTAAAGAAGACTTCTGAAAATAAACCTTAGTTTAAAATAAAATACACCCAATATTAAATTATTCCAAAACTCCCTATATTTATATAGAAATGTATTCATACCTTTTGGAGACTATGGAATATGATGTTGACGACATAGAAACATGAGACTTGAAACTCGACAATTGATGAGACTTTATAAGTCTTGCCCGCTACGTTTTTGACTCTTGTATGTCATAGGCTTTAAGGATGGTAAAGTATTCTATCCTATGACTCAAACGTTTTTGTCCAGAATTGAGCCAAAACTACATTAAGACTCAATCGGAGAATTGTGTCCTTACATCCTCCATTGGCTTGAGAGATGCCTTGGTTGTGTCTTCACAATTCATTAACCCATCTCGAGTATGACATGTCTCCTTGCTATATATGTTCAAACTATCTTCTTCCCCTAACAAATCTCAGTCCATTTTACCATTTCGATTATTCTTCTAACTTCTCTATAGGCATTGGGATCAACATTTTTATTTCCACGTTCCACTATCTTGGATGATACTAAAAGTCGAACTAATCAGGGCACCCATACACCCTATACCCTGTCTATATCTGCATAAATATCACAGACACAATATACATATATTAAAATCAGCCCCACTTGCTCAGCATGGATATATAATAAGGGTAGAGTCAATTACCTTACTAACCGTGAATTAGTTTCCTCTTGAGATTTCCCCACTTATCAACTAGTGGCGCAAATGTCCCACAGTGATTTCTACAAGACACTATCTAGATCCACTAGCCTTAAATAATGTTATAACTCTTAGCTGAAAGTGTTATCTAGATACACATGTAATAATTAGCATACTAAACCAAGGCCCTGGTGCCCAACACGTATCCCAACCCTCGACACTTACTAAGGTTCATTTATAGGATGTCTCGCAAGCGAAATAGAAATAAGGAAAACCCGATACACTAATACTTAGCATTGTCAGTCATCGAGATCCGTAGGCCCAAAGAACATAACCGGGACACTCAAAATCCTATCCACAGAAGTACTAAGTCTAATACTAAACTCCAACATCTCTAAAGGAGTCATGTAATACGATTCTCGCACTATCACTAAATCTCCAATGATAAATTAATAATGAGCTAAATCGCTCACTCGATAATAACCCTGATATCCCCTAAATCATATCAGTAAAGTCCCTATGCACAAGGATCGAATATAATGAGATACCTATAATCAATGAAGTCTATTTTATAATATAAACATGGGATCGACCCTTTTTCAGGGCGAGACATCGCAAAAATAACACATATTGCCTTGGAACTGCGAACACGATAACATTACTATAACAGTCCATTATTGCTCAAACCATCGCTAACCAGTTCATACCCAGGATAACATCATACTCAAATAACATATCTCTTTAAAATGAGTAGATCCGCAAAAGCACAATCTCCCAGTGTCCCCACCTGCTCCCCTGCAGATGGGATAAAAGAGAGCCCCGCTTCCCAATGGTACACATATATATACTGATAATAATACTATGAATGATACATCCATTAAACCCATTTCACATGAAAATTTAGTGTTAATTAGATACTGTGATGCACCCATATAACACAAAACTTGCCCTATTTACCCCTGGATAGAAAGTATATCTTCAATTGACAATGTCACTAGCTGTTTAATCGGTTATGAAGGAAATACTCATGCCTAAACTATTTAAAAAACTTCTACAACTATTGCCCCTATTGGGCACCTTGATCCTTTCCATATACAAAACACGTGCCCATAAACTCCCCTTGTCTCTGGCCCTCTTGGCCATGTCAAAGTTTCCCTGCTCTCTGGCCTTGGTGACCTCAGCTCTGATGGCCACCCTCATTATTCCCTTGGCCCTACCGACCCTGTGGAATATAATGATGGACCTGCCTGGATCCATCGTCACTCGGTCAAAATCCCCCTGATCTGAATCTCTTAGACGGGTCCCCCTACTGGGTATCCCTCGTAGTGCCCCACTAGAACTATTATCTTCAGTCTTGACATGCTAGCTGGACTCTCCAACTCTTTTATCTCCTTCATATGGAGGTTATTATATTGATAGTATAAAGTATGACCTTGATGACATCAGCATAATTCATCAATGCCAAATTTCCCAATAAGTGCTGGTGAATCCTCCATACGAGTCAATCAACAAACTTAAAGACCCGCTTCTCCTCCGTATCCACCTCGTCGGGTGCGAAGTTAACTAAAAGAGTGAATCCTTCCTCTTAATTAGCCACCGTAAGGCCCTCCTATGATAAGTCTAAGAACCTCCTCCGCTTCTCTGTCTGAATAGCAATTGGGAAGACCTTGCGATCGAATCGCACCTAAAATTCCCCGATAGTCATGGTGTCTCTCTCCTCAGACATGGTGACTGACTCCCACCATTGCGACTCTGCTCCTATGAGTTTAAAAGTCAGTAAGATTTGTTTCTGAGTTTCACTGCACTCAACCATACGGGAGTGCCTTTGGATGTCTTTCTTCCATTGGCTAGCTATTACAACGTCTGTATTCACTATAACTCCGGTGGATGGTCCTTATAAAAGGCCTCTCTGACTCTTTCCCATTTTGATGGCACTTGGTGAGCCTGAATTGGCACCATTGGATGCTGTGGTGGTGCTTGGGGAAACAGTTGCACTATGACAGTGATCACAACATTAACTGCCTAGGCATCAATGGTGGCGACTTTTTCTATGGTCACCGTCCCCTGAATAGTCCGTGGCTCTGACTGAGCCGCGCTTCCTGTGGCCGTCCTGGCGGCCCTAGCTAGTCATCCTCTCCTTTTTGGAATCTGAAATAAGATTAAATTTGTATAATATTCACTTCATTTATACACAATATCAGGAGAACGTAAAAGCGCAATATGAATCAACAGTCCTAAGCACAAGGCTTTACATTAAAGAAAAAGCAACGCTGAAAAAGTAGCAAGTCTGCACATATCTTAAGGACACTAGAACCTGATGCTCTGATACCATATGTGACACCCTGACTATTTAAATAACGGATGGACAACCCTCTACTAAAATGAAATAGAAATCTCAAACTATCTCATTCTTAGCATCACTGTCGAAAAATAAATTAATACAAATAACCTATTAAGCCTGTTATCAATTTTTAAAAACCTATTAACTTGCCTTAATAAAAATTTCCATTGTACAACAAACCATTTCAAATAATTTAAATTCATATTCTCCACATGAATAAAATAAATGCGGAGAGAGACGATAAATAAATTAACCAAAAAGCTCTCGGTAAATCCCAATACAATAATTCGACTGAAACTGAAAGAAAGTAGAGTTTGCATAAAGTAAAGACTGTCCAATAATGGGCGACATGACCTGAATAAATAAGTGAATGAACTCCTATCTAGAAAGTAAGGATAAATGCGTCTAATTGAGGCCTGCAGTCATCCACAGCTACTACAACAACATCGTCTGACCGAAAAGATAATCACACCTGGCGTCCTTGTGGCTGCCTAAAAGGTTTTTTGAAAAGATTTTTGATACGTTTTAGAGCCCAAAATCATTTGAAAATATTTTACAAGTATTTAAAATGAAAGGATGCAAATGTAATATAATCGTTCATATTCAAACTGGTTTCACACTCACAGGAGATAATTCTCACCCTTCATCTATAGTGTGCACCTAACGCATATATTTTCATACCCTAGTTATACTACACCGCCTAATTGGGACCATCACTTAATTTGCCCTGTACGACTTCTAGCCAAACTGTGCTACACGTATTTTACTGCTTTTATTCTCAATGAGCTATCACATAAGTTATAACATTATAATTCTCAATTATAATCTTATCATTAACCGATTCACAAAACTTTATGGTAGTTATAGTCTCAATGGTCACACACTCGTTTAATTCTCATGTATATATCAATGGCGCTTATATACATAAATACACATCAATCTCATGTACATACATATATATCACTCGCTATATACATATAACCACATCCCCAGAGCTTAAACCTCGCAGATGCATTCTCTAGCATGCCATCAGGCTATAGTTACATCATGTAACACTCCTAGGCCACTGGATCGGAATTTTACCCCCCAAACCCAAATCATAAACACATAATTGGAGGCGATCATAGACATACATCCGTGGGTCATAACCATACCACATTACCCCACTAGACTCTAAACTCACATACAATGGTCATGCAACAGTCCTATGACCTGGGGAACAGACTCAACACCTGCTGGTCACGCTAGGGTGGGTCGCCCACTACACGCAACCTCCAATGATAGCATCCATAGAATAGGTATGTTCACATACATCAATATCACACACACACACACACACACACACACACACATATATATATATATATATATATATATATATATATATATATATATATATATATATATATATATATATATATAACTAGCTAAGCGTGGATAAATAACTCGTAGCACTAGCCCCCGATTCCCGAGTCCATCCCGACTCTCGAATATTCAAGTATTCACTTACTTATAGTAAATTCACAAACATTATAATTCTGACCACTAAGCTATTATACACCAAGCGGTAGTCTTAACTCTTTTAAAAAATCCAACACGATTTCATAAATCATAATCCGAGCATTGTTCACCCTAAAGCACCCGTACATTAAAACCCGGATATTATTCCCACTAACCCAAGGTAAATATAATATCTCCCATAATTTTCCTGAAGTCCTAAGTGCCACATCAAACTCCTTATATCAACTAGCATCCTAAACGGTCCACGAAACCCAAACAACCAAAGGTGGCCAAACAGCAAGACTGAACCGTTTTGCCTCCCTGGCCCGATTCGGTTCGCCCTGCGAATCGATTCGCTCCCTAGTGGTTAATCGGTTTGATTCTGGGTAGAGTTCTAGGTCGTTTTTTATGGGATTCGTCAATTCCCTTTACACTATATGAATACCAATCCTCACTCAAACCCGAAATAACATCTTCCTATCAATTCTAAACATAATGACACAAGTTTTTACATTCGATAACATATCAATACACGTGATTCAACATAATTTATCAATAATCAATTCTCTTCTTAATTCTAATTCAAGATATCACCTCAACCACTGAAGATCACATCTTTTTAACATGAATCATCTTAGATTTATGATGTAATTATAACCAAATTATTTCTCTATAATTTCCTTCCCAAAAACCCGTTTTACATGTGAATCCCACCCCCAAATTCGTATTCCATTCAAGATTACACCAAATTTGATATGAAATATTAAAATAACATAAAACATCAAATCAAGATAAACACTTGCCTTTAGATTGTAGGGGATTCTAATTTCTCCTCTATGAGTCTTCTTTGCATAAGAGTTCTACGTCCGAAATTACCTCAATTCTCTTCTTAGATGATCTCTCTCTCTCTCTCTCTCTCTCTCTCTTAACTTTAGGTCATTTGATATGGTGGAATGTCTTACCACTCCATCCACCTTCCTTAGATATAACCCCAATCCCAAAATTAGGTTAAGTTCTATGTGCAAAATGTCCCGTTCTCCCCTATACAGGTCCTATTTAGCCTAAAGAGTTCCTGAAGCTCGATTACTATCCTCAGGTGCCTAATCTGATTATATCGGCCCATTCTGGATCATTGATGCACTCGAAAAACCATCTGAGTCACCTAATATTATTCTTCCATCTCATTCCCAACATGACCCCACATGGGTCTCCGGAATGAGATACCGTCAAACCCATCAATTTTACTCACTTACGACGTAATGTAAATTAATATATTTTCATTTAATTATTACACAAGTAAATATCATAACACTTAAATATTAATCCATATATTCACTAATTAAAATTTTTTATTCATAATTTTTATTGAATTAATTAAATTACGAGCAAACATGTAATTTAAAATGCCAAAAAATAAAGGCTTTAAAAATATGGGGTGTTACACTATGGAGGAGTGGTTGAAGATTGAATATGTGTCAAGGCTTGTGGGAATCGATTATTTTTTTAGGTCATTTGTCAACTTATTCCTTATTATAGTGAATTGCGTGGCTAGGCCATCCGAAATTTTTCCCATTGTGGGTTTCTCTTTTACATCGGCGGGTTGTGCAGTTTATTTATTTATATATTTTATCTGTTATCACGTAGATGCATGTTTTAGGTCAAAATGATAAAATTGGGTAGATTAGTTTAACACTACAACTCGGCTTTGCATTCTGGAATTGGTATCAGAGCAGGTTGCAACAAATTATCATATAGATCCTTATTTCATGTTGTTTAGGGTCGTTTGTTTGTCCTCCCTCTCTTATGTTGGTTTTGTTTATTTTTTCTTTCTCTAGGAATCACTATAGTGGTAAATTATCCGGTGTGTTTAGCGATGATGACTTTGATATTTGAGAAAAGTTTAATGATCTTTATAGCCGTGCCTAAAATTTAACTCGTTTGAATGTGAAGTTTACAAAAAGAATGAAAAGTCTTGAAAAAGAGAATTTTCGTTTTGAAGTTGCTCTGGAAATGTTGCAAACTGTTCAAGCTCAAATAGATTTCCTTCATGAGAAGCTTGTGAACATTTATCATATTGAATTTTTTTTGAAAGGTTCAAGAAAGATAGTGAGGATAGAGTCTAGATTTTAGAGAAAGAATTAGAGGACTTAAAATTTTCTTCGTTTAGTGTATGTGCCATTGAGCGTAATGATAAAATCATTAATGATTTGAGGGCACGTGAGAAGACATTTAGGGATAAGTTCACTTTCATTGAGGGGGAATAAGATAACCTTTCAGGAATTATTGAAAATTTAAAGAAGGAGTCCCTATCACTTGAAAAGTCTAATTCTTTGCTTGAGTTTAGAATTTTAAAGTTACAAGATGATCTAAGGGACTCGAGTAGTGTTTATAGTGGCTTCGATAATTCAAGTACTTATGTGCCTAAAGATAAGACAATTGTTTGTTTTAAAATGTCTACCACATACTAAGATTTTAGAAAAGGTCAACCTATAGGTTATATTCCTCATGTTTACACATGTTCGCATTGTGGTAGGAAAGGTCACCTTACGACATTTTGTTATAATTCTAGAAGAGGTCTTAGGTAGTCTAGATTAAATGTCCCCTTGGTTTCAAAAATTCGTCGTGTTAGGTATACGCTTATATGGATTAGGAAATCCAATTTAGAGGCTTTACATTTTAGAGTAAATTAGGTTTATAGGCTTTACATTTTAGACTTGTTCAATCTTATTTTCTTTCATATGATACTTCTATTTCTAAATCTAATGGTTGAATGTTCACATGTTTACATACACTAGTCTGTGCTTTATGATATATATGTTCGCTAGTTGTATGTTGTTTGTATCCCTTATATTTTTATTTTCCTTTATTGTGTCATATTATAAAAATACAAAATGATTTTGTTTGTCTTTTGAGTTAGTGTTTGTTTGAAAGTTTTGATATTTTCTTTTGAAATTTTTTAGAAAAACTCAAAAAGATTTTTATTTTTTGTGTATTTTAGTTTTATAAATTTTATGTGGCATATTTATGTGTTTGAATCCAATTCATTCCATGCTATCCATGTGACTAGGACATTTGGTTATGACTGTTAATGCTTACATATTTCTTAATCATGCTTGCATGGAGTGTCTTCGACTTTGATTTGCTTTACGGATTCTACTTTGTATATGCCTCCACACACACATGCATGAGTTCTTTGAATTTTAACTCCACACGTATATTTGAGCTATGTGAGATGTTCTCCCATCAATCTTGTCATCTACATAGTTTATGACTATGATTGATTTGTGCATGTAAGAACCACTACCTGTGAGACTGTTTGATTGTATTGAAAAAAATATGAGGGTGCACGGGAAAGGGCTATGAAAGGAGAAAATATCCTTTGCTGGAAAGCCACCGTTAACAAGATCCTAATTTAAAGCTGTAAAATTTCCAAAGGCTAACATGTTTAGTTTGTTTGATATTTCCAAAGTGATAGCTTCAAAAATATTAAGAGAAAATAAATTATGATATATGTTTATCTTTTAAGAGTATTTAGTCCAAGATCGATGGGTTTGTACAATAAATACTAGTTATGCTTATTTTTTCATGACACTATTGATTTGTATAATCATCAATATTCTTGGCTTGTATGCATTGTGTTTATTTGTTCATAGAGTTTACTTTATCTTATCACTTGAGGATAAATCTTAGTTTGGTAAAATTTTACAATCAAATAAAACTCCTTGAACATATTTGAGTGTTTCATAATTCATTTGTATCTTATTCACTTCCATTCAATCCATCCCATATGTTTAGATACATTGATACTATGCTAGTGTGTAAAGCTTATGTGTTTTGTGTCGAGTTTTTTGGTTATTTATACCTATATATATGTGTCGGTATTTCATTGGTATATTTTGCATATTTATATATACGACATCATTTTGTTTGTGAGTTTTTTTTGGTTTTGCATTTAATCCACTTTTGCCACATGCTTTATCTTAGGATTTTATTTGTCATTTTATATGATTATATGATATCTCTCAATATGTGCATTGAAATTCCTTTTCTCATATTGGTAATTTCAAATTGATAGCATACTTCATTGCTTATTCATATTGGTATCCTTTTGCATTGATATTTATATTATTTGATTATTGTGTGGATTATTTGTGTTTGTGGTGTCATGTTGTGTGTTTGCTATATTTTACACCATTGATAATTTTATTCCCTCCTCCTTAATTAAAAATTGGTATCTCATTTTCACATATTTAGGGGGAGATTTGGTTTATGGGGAAGAAATAATTTATGACTTCTTACTTTATCTATTCCTGAACCAAAAGAGGGAGAAATGGTATATTTTCTTTCATGATTTTGATATCTTTATCTTGGGGGAGACGTCTTACTTAGGTTAAGATTGTTTGAAGTTTATTTTTATCCGGATATTATACTTACTATATTCTCTTTTCATTTGAAGGTGTGTTTAAGTGTGCATATTTACAGGTTTACAACATGCGACAAAATTTTCAAAGGTGCAAAGCTACTCAAGTTTATGAGTCGGTCAAGTTGTACCTTTTTCTTTTTGGGGTTAGGAATTGATTAATGTTAGAGAGCTTGACGACCTATAGTGTTTTTATTTTGGTTTTGTCCTAGAATAGACAAAGGGGGATATTTGTAAGGACAAATTTTCAATTGAGTTAATTTGTTTATAATTGGCTTAATTCCAGAAAAAACATTTGAGTCATAGGTTAGGTTTTGTATGGTCGATATTGTAAGTCTATGACATGTTTGATGAAGACATAGTGGTCAAACTTCAAAGTTAGATATACACCATGTCGTGTTTTTAGTGCCATGTTTGTAATTACCTTAATTCCGAACAAAATATTTGAGTCATAGGTTAGTCTTTGTATTGTCGATCTTTGCACGCCTATGACATATCTGATGAAGAGATAGCAACCAAGCTTCAAAGTTGAATATACATCGTGTCATTTTTGTCATGCCAAGTTTATCTTCACGTTTATCGAGGATCTCATAGGTATGAATGCATTTTTAATATGGTTCTTGGATATTTTTTTAAGGGTGTTTGTTTTTGGACAAAATTGTTTGGAACTATTTTTTAATGTTTTTTAAAGAAAAATATATTTTATTCTAATCTCATTAGAATGAGATTTGAATCTCGTTAGAATGAAATAGCCGTTTCGTTAGAATAACTCTTGATCTCAATAAAATGGGATTAGAATCTCGTTGGAATGAACATCTAACAAACATCAAATGAGAATGTTCTGTCTAGCAAAAACAGTCTTGTTAGAAGCTCGCTAGAAGCTTGTTAGAACGAAAAGCCAGGTCATTCGAACGAACTTGTAATTTACTAGAACGAAATAGTATTCTCATTCAAACGTGATGTGTGTTTTTTCATTCAAATGAGTTTGCCGCCTTGAAATTTGTGTTCTCATTATTTAAGGCGTGTTGGGCTTAGTTTTATCAAGAACGTTTGGCAAAAATTAATTCCTTATTTGTTTACTAAAGTTCCAAAACCCTAGTTTCACCCTTTGTGTTAAAAGATCCGAGTTCTTATATTCATATGCTTTGAGATCTTGAGTTTGGGCACCAGAGTGTTTCTATACGATTGAGAGAAAGTGTTTTGTGTGGTGAACTCCGCACTTGCTATTTACTCAGGTGGACTCCGTGTTTGTGGTTTTGCGGTGAAGAATCAGTGGATTCCGTGTTCCAATCTATAGACGGTTGCTAAGCCTCATCAGTTGATATTGAAGCATGCATGGAATTATGCATTGTGGAAGCTTGCGTGGGTGGACTCATGTGTTGCACTATGAATGAGCAACTGAATATTGAATATGCGTCAAGGCTTGTAGGGATCTAGTCGTCGTGCAAGTCATCTGTCAACTTGTGTAATTCCGTATCATAGTGAATTCCATGGTTGGGCCGTCCGAGGATTTTTCCGTTGTGGGTTTTCCTTGTACATAGGCTTGTTGTGTGACTGGGTTATTTATTTTATCTGCTATCACCTAGATGCATGTCTTAGGTTAAAAAGATAAAATTGCTTAAATTTGTTTATTTCTACAACTTCGTTGAATATTCGTGCATAAGTTTTATTGGGTTTAACTTGTTCGAAGTTTTGATCTTTAAGATTGAAATATATAAAAATAAACTTTTTGTTTGAAATACCATCCTTGCATATTAGCACACATTCACATTCTCAAGATTATATTTTGATTAGGTTTATATTTCAATGAATAAAGATATTATAGCACAAAAACAATCATAATCAAACTCTAATTAAACTCGCCTCATGTATTGATTTCTCAATCAATCCCTCGAATCTCATATTTTCTCTTCTTTTATTGGTGTCTCATCTATCTAACCTTTGGATTCCTCTCCAAATTTAAAGTGTGAATTATGAAAACCATAATGACTCTTTACCTTTAGTCCATGAATTTAGGATAATTCCAAATATGGTTATCTTCTAAAAGGGCCACAAAACACTTCCAAATGACTCAAAACAATACCCAAGCCCTATACTAACCCATAGGCCTAAAACTCTCCATTTTATGTTAAAGTAGATATTTTACGTGTCCCAAAAGTAACCCAAAACAAGATCGAAATCAATTATTAATTTAACTCCAAAATTTTATTAAATCAATTGGTATGAGTCCAAAGATCAATTATTTAATTATTAAGTGCAATATGGTATTATAAGAAACTACTTGATGATCGGTGGAATTCGATATAGAGGGGATAATCTAGACAAGGAAACCCTCGATGCCAGATCACTGACCATTCCATAGTCGCCCGTAATACACTGTCACATTTATTCAGTCTGATTCAAATACTAATAAACTAATATATAAAAACATAAGTAGTGACATTTCCTGTCACATCAATTCCACATAATAATTTTCACAATTAATTAAAGCACATAAATTTATCTTTAAGATTTTGAAGAAGGTTATACATTTGTCCGTGGCCTTGTAAACAAATCAGTTGAGGGAAAAAACTCTCCCAGCTAGGCTTTGGACCTCTTTACTGTTGTGGGGGACTTCATGTTTAAAAAATCTTGGATCTTCTCCAGACAAGCTTCCACACCTCGCCTTGTGACCATGAGGCCCAAGAACTTCCCTTATCCTACCCCAATGTCACAATTCTTCGAATTAAGGCTCATATGGTTCATCCAAAGGATTACTAAAGTCTCTCTAAGATTTAATATATGGTCCTGAGCATTTAGATTCTTAACTATAGTATCATCACTATAAACTTTCATGGATTTTCCCATCAAATCACCCTTCGATATATAGAACCTGTATTTTTTAGTCCAAAATGCATAAATTTGATAGTAAGTACCTTTGTCAGTGATGAATGCGGTATTCTACTCATCAATGGTGAAAACGTGAGGCTTTCTAAATCAATGCTTTGATACCACTTGTTGGAACACGAGGCCCCCAATTTTAAAATCTTATTACAAAAAGTAATTTCAATCTCCTTTTAAAGATGTGCGGAAGCGAGATGGTTCAATTAAACAAATTAACTAATTTTAATTTCTTTCCAAATTGAAGTTAAACACAACTTAAAGTGAAATTAAATTAATTAACAAATGAATTTTTCACTTTAACATATTAACTCAACTCAAGTCCTAGAAATACGCATAAAACATATTTTCAATATAACGAAATTAGGCCAAACCAATTTTAACAAATTAAGTGATGACTTGAATTAAATTAATATCAATCTTACCCAAAACATTAGTTACCACCAAATTAAGGAAGTAGTGATTTAAACCAATTTTATCTTTTTACCTAAGCATGCATTCTAGGTGATTTTGTAAAAGATAAAATAAACAAATAACCACTACGCCACGATGTATGAGGAAAAATCCACAACAGGGAAAACATCGAACGACCCTAACCTCAAATCCACTAAGTACGGAATTTACAATTACAAGCAAGATGACTTATAACACTCAACTCGACTCCTTCAATCCCCGACGCGTCTTCTTGTAACTACTTCTGCCTAGCGAATAACCATGGAACTCCACCGTGGTCTCGAAATCCACCGATCAGAATTTTTCTGGTCACCGTCATCCAAACAAGGAGCCTTTATCCAAGTGGGTATGTCATAGCAAACAAGCTTCTTCTTTGTTGGATGTAGAAGCAAACCCAAACTCTCTTTTAGGGTAGAGATGAATCCGGTGCCAAACAAACTCTCTAATCAAGATGTATATATATATAGAAACTTGGATTAAAATAATGTTTATTGGGTGTATAATTGGTTTTGTTCTTTGAATATATCAATTTGGATAACAAACACCAAGGGAACTTTTTATGAAAGAATTGAGCTCTCAAACACTCTCTAGGAGATGGAAAAAGTTCTTAGAAAAATTATGTTCCCGAAGTCATTAAATTCTGTGAAACAATAGTGGGATAAAGTAGTGGGAAAGTGCCAAAAACTGTTCCCGTCGAAATCTTGTTCGAATGACATTTCGTTCGAATGAAATATTTAACAAGGTTCCAGTGGCAAGCCATTGACAAACCTCGTTCGAACGAAATTCTTGTTCGAACGGCAATTTCTAACGAAGAGACATAAAGCTTGAAATTCAATTTTTATCCCAGAAACTTTATTTTAAAGTTTTAAAGAAAACCTTCTGAAAACAAATCTCAGTTTAAAATAAAAGTACACCCAATATAAAATTATTCCAATTCTCCCTATATTTATATAGAAATGTATTCATACCTTTTGGAGACTATAGAATATGATGTTGATGACGTAGAAACATGGCACTTAAAACTCGGCAATGATGAAGCTTTATAAGTCTTGATCGCTACGTCTTCAACTCTTGCATGTCATAGGCTTGGAGGATACTCACTCAATACTATCCTATGACACAATTATTTTTGTCCGGAATTGAGCGAACACTACATTAAGACTCAATTAGAAATTTGTTTCCTTACAAATGGAAGCCATCCTAATGTTATTTTAACCAAAATAGGCATCCATGAAAAATAAGAGCTCATGACAAGTTGTGGAATCTACCAGAGTTTCAATCCGGGATAAAGGGTAAAAATATTTTAGACATTGTTGACACCCCATACTATTACTCTCTAATACCTTCTTTGGTCCCTATCACTCCCCCTCTCGCCATAAGACCTTAGGTCTTACTTCAAACCAAGATCCAGAGGCTGCCAGGCGCTTTTAGAAACTGTTTGACCTCGGTCAACTCTTCAACCTGAGCGAAGCTCAAAGAAATGTCACGAGGCTCCGAATCCTCCTTTTAATGGTTCATACCATGCACAAATCTACCTCACGGTTCGTGTGCACTCACATTTTTACTCCGAGACCTAAATAGAGGTCACTTGGTGCCCCCAAACCCCATTTAACTTTTGTAACTCCAACCTGAGCGAAGCTCATTGAAACCTCTTAGTTCTCTAAATTATCTTTCTAACTATCCATATCGTGTGGGAATCATCCTCACGGTTCGTGCGTACTCACCTTTTAACTCTGAGACTTGATCAAGAAACCATCGGGCACTCTCGAGCTCTATTTGACCCCGATCATCTCTCTAACCAAAGTAAAGCTCACTGAAATCTCATAGGTCTCTAAATCAACTTTCCAATGGTCCATACCATTCCCAAATTAGCCTCACGGCTTGCACGTATTTAACTTTTTACTTAGAGTTTAGATACCATCAGATGCTTTCAAGCCTTGTTTGACTTTGGTCAACTCTTGAACTTGAGAGTGGCTCATAGTATTATTGTATGTCTCTGAATACGCTTTCCAACTGCCCCGATTATGTGTGATTCAAACTTATGATTTGCATTTTATGCCCATTTTTCTGAATACGCCACTCCGAATTGCCTATAGGCACCCTAGACCCCTATCTATCAATAGGGTGTACTTTCGTTGGCTAGAAGGGCATAAGCTATGTCGATAGGCAGACCAGGGGCCATTTCAATCATCACCCCATGATATCCTAATTTTTATTATCTAAGGAGACCATGACCTCATTCTCAAAGGTCCCTTTCAAAAGTCATAACATTCCCCTCAAAATCAGTGCGCCTGAATTCTATTTTTGCAAATATTCTCTCCATTTCCTTACATCACTCTCCTCCATTTCCCCTTCTTTCTAGACTTACCTCATCACAATCAAACTATACTAAAATCAGCCTCATACCATTGCAAAATCAGAATTAAAGGTCTCTAAAATGTCTACCCTTATCCATTTACAACTCACTCAATTAGTAGTAGTTGTTTACTTTTCTTTTTACATTTAATATATCTTTTGTTTTATTCCCTCACATCCAAACTAATATCACTTTTTATTATTTAGTATAGATAAATATTGTTTTTCATAAATATAAAAAAGTAAAAATGAGGGTTTTCTTATAAATCTGAAATTAGAATTTCCTTAAACAAACTAACGAAAGTGATGATGCTGTAAACAACACCACCATTATGAGGTGTTGATTAGCTCAAACTAGAAGCTAAAATGGCAACACAAGAGTAAATAACTAGTAGAAGGAGATAATGAGAAGAGAAGTAACACTTGTATTTAAGTGGTTCAGCCTATTTGGCCTACGTCCACTGTGAGAGTGTGGGTGAATTTCACTAGAACAAGGGCACTAATGGCGTGTGATACAATCTCTCACTTTCTCTCTCTACTGTGTATTTCTTCAGAGCTCCCGCTAGGGTTAGAATTATGGTCCTTTTCGAGGTAGAAGAAGACATGTATATATAGTTCTTGGGGGTGTAGTGTACCCCCCAAGCATGCCATGGGCATGTGTGTGTGGTGATCGAACCAATCTCATGTGGACACCTGGCTGTGCCACATGTAGATAATGATGACCAAATATTCCCTCACGTGAGGGGAATAAGTTGGTTACAGTGGTTTAGTCCACGTGTTCCAAGTCACCCATGTGATTGCGTATGATCGGACCTGTGATGTCCTCCCTTGTAGACTCGGCCCAGCCGAGTATGATGTTGGTAAGTCCGAGCGTTGATTTGAGTCTGCCAATAATGAGTATGACCTTGGCCATATAGATGAGCTAACGTTGTATATTGGGACCTGGTTGCACTGTCGGCTAGAGAAGAGTGTGAGAGTCTCCATGGTTAAGCCCATGAGGTGTTACCGTCCTCTGTTTCTGACCAGTCAAGGTTGATCATTGATGGCCGACCTTGTGAATGACGACCTTTCTGATGGATGTTGTGAGCTTCTTATTGACTGGGCTGTAGTGTCAGCCGAGGTTGTTGGCTCCAAGTAAGAGGGTATATATCAGTCATATTAATCACCTTCTAGACCTTACTCTCCTATATGAGTAGGTGGCTGAGGGGTATATAAGTTAGGCTGACGAAGGGCCATTTTTGCACCTAGGGATATGGGGTTATCTATTGGACACATGTCACCCTTTGAAGTGGATTGCGTCTGCCCCAAGATAATGATGACCTGACGTCGCCTTTTTAGGGTTTTTAGGTGCAATTATGGGGGCCTTGATATTCGTGCCTCATCATTATAATGGTATTTAAAACATTTCTCCCTTTCATTTCTCTTTTTTCCTTTTTTAGTTTTCCTGCTTAAAACCCTTTCTGCAACCTTCTCCTAAAAAATCTCCATAACTTTGCTGCGATTCAAGGTTCCTTGCTTTTAATCTCTTCTTCCCTCAATCAAACTCAGTCAGGTATTGTTCTTCAACCTTTCCTTTTTCATTTTTGGGCATTAATTTACACTTTTGATTTTCTGGTGAGCTTTTCCTTTTTCCGGTGAGGTTTTTCGCTGTTGTTGGGTGGTTATATGGTTAGGTTTGCGGTGGTTAAGTGACTTTGGAGCCATATCAAGCCGCTCCGGGGTTATTTTAGCCAAAGACTCTTACTTTTAGTCTTTCTGGTGACCCTCCGATCATCTTCTCCGGTGACCCAATCTTTGAATGTTCTTGGTGAAAATATTTGGATTCCCAGTTTTGATCTTTAGTTTGGGTAGCGTAAGTTGTTTACCTGTTTTCCTTTTCATCTCAAACTCTTCTAGTGTATTGTCCTCTATCGGATTCTATGACCCCTGTATAAACTTGATGAAGAGTTCCCAACTCTGCGCGAAGAGTGTTTCAATAAGATCAGACAGATAGAGTTAGCCCAGGCCGAGGCTTTCCCCCTCAGACTAATTTATCCTCCCCCATTAGCTTTCATATACCCTGAATCGATCGAGGTTTCTAATCCCATGTCTGAGGATAATGCTTCAACCCCAATATCAACATCTGAGGAGGCCAAGTCCGTAGACTCATTTCAAGAGGCTATGGATTACTCTCATAGGCAAAGTGGATTTTATGAGGATGAAGAGATTTCAGATCGTGCCTCGTCCCACAGAGATGCTAGAACTTCACGTAGATCTTATTCCATAGAAATCTTAGGGCCTAGTGTAGCTTATCCTCCTCTTTTTGAGGTTGTTCCTCTATCAGGGTATACTGGGGTAGAGTTTGCAGAGAGGTTCCCCGGTGGTGTCCCCACTGAGGCTCAGGCTAAGGTTACTGAGCAAGACGATGATGAAGGAAGTGACCTCGATACATTTGTAGCTGCAGGGTACGTGAGTACCATAAATGAGTATGACCTTCTAGTCTTCAGACACCTATATTCAATTGATTCATCGATAATCTTGAGGAAACCTCTAAAGGACAAAAGGGACATCGATGGCCATCGATGGTGAAATCTGCGTCTATAAGCAAATGTTCAAGTTGGGTTTTTGTCTTCCCATCCACCCAACTATCAGAGCCATACTCTCATACATAAACCTTGCCCCTTCCCAATTGTCACCAAATTCTTGGAGGGTTATGATTAGGGCTATCGTCCTTTGGAAGGCTGTGCACCATTCATACCTTGTAGTTAGATTTTTTACTGGTTACTACGTTCCCTAGTCTGCCAAAAATCATCCTAGCCCAGGAAATCAGAGAAATAGATGCTATTGGTTACCCAGACCTCCAACCATAATTGGAAACCTCGGTATTTCTTTATTTCTGGGGCCTGGGAGTTTAGCCCAGATAAGGCTCGTGGAATGTCGGTTCTAAGGAACCCTTTGAGATGGGTGAAATTCTCCCATACTGCTAAGGCCGACCCTGGTCATAGCCAGGATAATTACAAGAACATTAAGAACCTTCGTAACCAAGGAAATAAGGGTCTTCTTGTTAAGTATGAACATCTAATGACCCCCTATTACCTTTTTCAGACAGGTTTGGGGGGTATTCCTCTGGAAGAACTTCGTTAGTTTCTAAATTTTTCTTCCCAAGTGGTGTCTCGTACTTTTTATGTATCTGACTTGCTAACTCAGAGGTTTATCTTTCTGCAGAGCGACCATCAAGCATTTTTGATAATTTTTGGGAGATGTCGGCCTCCAGCCTTGTAAAGCTCATGGAAAAATGAGGCGATAAGAATGTACCCCTTCCTTCCCAGACAAAAAAGAGTGTCGAGACTTCAAAGGCTGATGCTAGCAAGAAAAGGAAAGCGCCTACTGAACCATCTCATACTAGGTCGAGCAAGGCCTCTAAGGACCATGGGATCCCCATTTCCATCGGCGATGCTTTGGCTGCTCGTCTATTGTAGATCAAGATTAGAGATATTGTGATCGACCATAGCCTGAAAGATGCTGATGCTATTGGCACCATCATGACTGAGGATGATAAGCTCTTTCTTCAGGCCTTAGATGTCCCTTTATTGGCTGAGTTTACACTTCACAGGGCGGTCCAAGTATCAATTTAAAATGTATTAATTTTCTTCTATGTGTTCTCAGTGCTCCTTAAACATTATTATTCATATGCCTGATCTTATTCTGTAGAGTGCGGTGTCTCTTCATCACCTTATTAACTGGTTTTTGAAGAAGTTGCCCCTTATACAAAGGTCAAGGATGCTGAGAAAACTAAGGCCAACCTGAAGGCCGAGATTGAAAAGCTGAAAGAAGTCATCACGGAGAGGGATAACCAAATTTCTTCGCTTAGGGAGGATCACGGTAAGGCTTTAAAAGCAAAAGATCAGAGTCTCCAATCAAAGGTTGATGTTACTGTGAAAGCTGCATTGGAAGATGCTACAGAGAGAATCATTGACGACTACAAAGTCTCTGATGAGTTTGTCAGCTTCGACTTTGAGTATTTAGAGAGGGCCATTAAAGAGACCAGCCGATGGAAAACCATGAATCAAGGTGAGTCTGGGAGCTTGACTGCCGAGGATGTTATCGATTTCAGCTTTAAAGACCCTCAATTCGCCCAAGCTTTAAATGAGGTAGAAGAAAGTGATGCTGCCCCGATCGAGACGACTCCTCTGGAAGTTATGGAGACTGATGACATTACTCAGCATGATGACGAGGTTGAAGTTACAAACATCGGCCTTGACCAGACAACTACAGTTGCTGACGGTTCGGCTCCTCCCGAGGCATAGACTTTACTCCGAGGGCCTCTTCTGCTCATCATTAACCTTTTCCTGTGAAGATTTTTTTGATCCTTATTTTGATGAACTTTGTTTATATCTTTTTGACATTTTGAATGTAACTCTATAACCTCTTTATATTACGAATATAAGCACATTCGCCTTTTCTAATTCTATTACTTCTTTTATGATGTTTTGTTTCTCTATAATTGTGATGTTCCACATACTCACTACAAATTTAACCATAAGAATAGAAACATGATGAAGATGTTAAAGGTCTGAGGTCACCAAATCATGATGTTTATAATCAGAATTTCACCAAAGTAATGATGTTAAAGGTTTGAGGTCACCAATTTATGCTGTTTAACCTTATATTTTCACCAAACTAATGATGTTGAAGGTCCGAGGTCACCAAATTATGGTGTTAAACCTCATATTTTCACCAAACTAATGATGTTAAAGGTCTCAGGTCACCAAATTATGGTGTTTAACCTCATATTTTCACCAAACTAATAATGTTAAAGGTCTGAGGTCATCAATTTATAGTGTTTAACCTCATATTTTCACTAAACTAATGATGCTTAAGGTTTAAGGTCACCAAATTATGATGTTTACCCTCATATTTTCACCAAATTAATGGTGTTAAAGGTCTGAGGTCACCAAATTATGATGTTTACTCTCATATTTTCACCAAATTAATGGTGCTTAAGCTCCGAGGTCACCAAATTAAAGATGTATACCCTCATATTTTCACCAAATTAATGGTTTTTAAGGTCCGAGGTCACCAAATTATGGTGTTAAACCTCATATTATCACCAAACTAATGATGTTAAAGGTATGAGGTCACCAAATTATGGTGTTAAACCTCATATTTTCACCAAACTAATGATGTTTAAACATATACATTGGAACAAAAGTTGTTAACAAAACTTTAATGTTTCTCATTCATACTCTCTTTGATATCTTCTGTATAAATTGATACATGTATTACAAAAAGATAAAATAAATGCAACATCATAAGTAATATTTCTTCAAGTGGTCGGCATTTCAAGGGTTTGAGAAAGGCTCCCCTTCTAGATTTTTTAGCAGATAGGTACCACGTACAACCTCATCAATTACCTTGTAAGGACCATGACAATTCGGATGGAGCTTATTAGGTTTCTTCCACATCTTTTTCAGGACCAGGTCTCCCATACCTATCGACCTTGATTTTACCCCCTGATTGTAGAACATCGCAATTCTTTGTTGATAAGCTTCTTATCTTATCTCAACATCTTCTCTTCTTTCCTCAATTAAATCAAGATTAAGTCTTATCTCTTCCCCATTCCTTTGAGAGTCATACGTTTGAATTCTATGAGTGGGAAGCCCTACCTCTGTTGGGATGATAGCCTCTGAGCCACGCGCTAACATAAATGGAGTTTCCCCTGTGGATGTTCTCATTGTCGTCCTGTAAGACCAAAGCACACCATACACCTCTTCTATCCATATTCCTTTGGCCTCTCCTAACTTCTTTTTTATCCCATCAAGGATTATTCGATTTATGACCTCAGTCTGACCATTTGCTTGGGGGCGGCAGAGGGAAGAGAAGAATTACTTGATTCCTAGTCTTTCACAGTATTTTTCTAAGGAAATATTCTTGAATTGGGTTCCATTATCTGAGATGAAGGTGTTTGGAAGGCCGTACCTGCATATGATATTCTTCTAAATTAATTAGAAGGTCTTTTTCTCAGTGATTATGATCATTGGCTCAACTTCTACCTACTTAGAGAAATAATCAATCGTTACAATTAAGTACCGATAGTTATTTATAGCTCTTGTCATGGGTCCTACTAAATCAATGACCCATACTACAAATGGCCAAGGGGAGTTTATAGAAGTTAGAGGTTGATGAGGCTGATGTGGAATGGTGGAGAACCTCTGGCACTTATCACATCTATTTAAATATGATGCTGCATCTTTAGCCAAAGTCGACCACTAGTACCCCTGAGTGATTATCCTCTTTTCCAACGACCTTCCTCTAATGTGGCTTGAATAAAATCCCTCATGTACATCTTTTAAGATGTACAGAATCTCTGAAGGATGAACACATCTGAGAAGAGGGAGCAAGAATCCCTTTTTTGTACAAGACATCTCCCACAATAGAGAATTTAGCATATCTGAACCTTATCTTTCTCCTCTCTAACTTTGACTCTAGAAATTCTCCCTCTCTGATGTATCTGATACGAGGGTCCATCCATGAGGCCCACATATTTAGATTTAGGCAAGGTCTAACAACCTCTTCCACTTCGATGGTCAGCTTGGGTAGAATCTCGACTAGTACTGTTCTCATTATGTCGGTACTTGTTACTGTGGCCAACCTCACGAGTGCATCTGCTCGGCTATTGTCCAGCCGAGGTATCCTCTTCATCTTTATCTCTTTTAAGCCTTATAGCTTTGATCTTAACCTCCTCATATATCATACACCCCCAAGATCTGGTTCACAACCAATCTTGAGTCACTGTGGATTAAGAGTTGGTCGACACTTAGGGCTCTTGCCAAAGAAAGACCTGCTATTAATGCCTCATACTCTGACTCATTATTGGAGGCTTTAAAGTTGAATCTCAACATATATTCAATCTCTGTACCATCAGGTGCCGACACTATCAACCATGCTCCACTCCTGTTTTCATAGGACAACCCATTAACGAAGAGGTTACAGATGGTTTCATTTAAAGAGAAGTTTCCCTCTGTCAGGCTCCCTTGTTTGAAGAGATATCTTTCTTTTTCATTCTCAACTTCCTTTTACCTGGCTATACTTGCCTCAGCCTCGTCTGTTTCTCGATATCAATGTTCCTTTCCACTTTCTCATCTGCAGCTCCAAGACTGTTCTCAACCTCGGCCTCATCCCAGGTAAACTCGGTCACAAAATCTGTGAGTGATTGTTCTTTAATGACAAACTTGGGTTGATAAACAATATCATACTCTCCCAATTCAATTTCCCAGGTCATTATCCTTCCTCACTTATTAGGCTTATGGAGGACCAGTCTCAGTGGGGAATCAGTGAGGATGACCATGGAATGAGCCTAAAAGTATTACTTTATTTTCCTAGAAGCATGTATCAAGGAATATGCCAACTTTTCCATCCTAGGGCACTTCTGCTCTGACCCTTGTAGTGCCTTGCTATTAAAATACACTAGTCTCTGCACTCCATCATCTTCTCTTATTAGTACAACACTAATGGCTGACTCCGAGATAACTAAATATACATACAGCTTCTCACTTTGAATTGGCCGTGATAGGAGTAGAGGGATCCGAGGTAGGACTTAAGCTCTTTAAAAGCCTTATCAAATTTCTCATTCCATTTGAAGGATTTTCTAAGAACTTTGAAAAATGGAAGACATTTATCTGTTGCTCTAGAGATGAACCTATTAACTGCAGGTACTCGTTCGGTCAGACTCTGAATCTCTTTGATGGTTCTGGTTATCTTATCTTCTCTGGATTAGCTTCTATCCCCCTTTGGTTTATAATTAAACCCCAAAACTTTCCTTTTACGACCCCAAAGACACACTTAGTTGGGTTGAGCTTCATTATGTATTTGTCTATGGTATTAAAAGTTCTTTCAAGATTGGTCACATGAGTGTCGACCTTCAGACTCTTCGTCATCATGTCATCCACATAAACCTCCATGGAGTTGCCTATCTAATTCTCAAATATCTTATTTATAAGACGTTGATATGTAGCCCATGCGTTCTTCAAACCGAAGGGTATGACCTTGTAGCAATAGGTCCCCTTGTCTGTGATGAAGGCTGTCATCTCTGAGTCCGCCGAGTCCATGAAGATTTGATTGTACCCGAAATATGTATCCATGAATCTCATGAGCTCATGACCTGCTATGACATCCATAATCTAATCTATACGAGGAAGTGGGAAGCTATCTTTAAGACAATATTTGTTCAAGTCAGTAAAATCTACACACATTCTCTACTTCCCATTTATTTTTGACACTACGACAACATTGGACAACCACTCTGGGTATATGACCTTTTTAATGAACTCGACCTTTTCAAGCTTTCGAACCTCCTCTCTGATGAATTTGTACTTTTCTCTTGAGTAGATCATTCTTCTTTGCTTAATGGTCTTGGCATCATCTACAATATTAAGTTTATGACTCATGATCTCCGGGTCAATACCCGGCGTGTCTGTATGACTCTAGGTAAAGATACTCTGTCTCTTTCTTAGCAGCTTGATTAGATCCTTATTGATCTCAGGATTTAATACCTTTTTGACTTGGATGGTTTTCTTCGGCTCGTCGTCATTGAGGACAATGGATCTACCTCCTCTGCAGCCTCTCCCTTTTTAAGCTTTATTTTCTTCTCTAGGATTAAGGGTGTCAATATTGTAAGTGGTAGTTGCCTTCTTATGAGTCTCTCTTTCTTCTATAGAGTTGAAGTAGCATTTACGTACCGAGGTTTGGTTACCCTTAACTTCCCCTACTCTATAAGGAGTCGAGAATTTTATCATCTGGTGGACTGTTGAAGGCACGACCTAAAATTCTTTGAGGGCCACTCGTCCCATTATGAGGTTGTAGGCTAATAAGACATTTTCATCCATCATAAAGAAGTTGATTTTTCTATTCAACCTATTAGGCCATTTATCTCCTATTCTCACATCTATTTCATACATTCCTAATGGATGGACTTTCTCTCCGTTGAAGCCGATCAAGGGGTGATGATATGGGACAAGCCTTGCTCGGCTAAGACCCAAGCTCTTAAAAGAGGGCCAGAACATAACGTCTGCTGAACTCCCCCCGTCAACAAGAATCCTCTGAACTTCATATCCATGCACCCTTGTGGTGATGACTAGAGGGTCATCTTGGCGAGCTAAGATACCCTTGAAATCAAGCCTCTAAAAGATGACTACGAGTGTGTCCATATCTACATTATTTCTTTTCTCAGGTTTAACCTATGTTGAAGCCAAGTTCACAACCTCAGCTTTGGTCACTACTTTTTCCTCTGTCACATGATCCTTGTGATCAGCTACCTCTGAGCCACCTCCTACTAGTACCCCCACAAATAGTTCTCATATCGAAAGAGATCATGTTGACTCTCTTTATTGGGACATTATCGTCCTTTGGTGGGAGGCTCGGGTCATCGTTGTCATCATCTGAGGCATCTTCTTTCCCAATGGGGGCATCTTCCTAACATTTATCATTTCTTTTCTTTCTGGGGTCGGCTCGAACACTCTTTGAGGCTCTTGTATCCACATACTTTCTCAGCTTTCCAGACTTCAGCATTTTTTCAATCTCGTCCTTCTGGGTGAAACATTTGTTAGTTATATGGTCGTGATCTTAATGGAACTCACACCATAAGTTCTTATTTCTCTCATGTGGAGGATCCCTCAGCTTTCTTGGCTATATCAAAGACCTATCATTCTTTATCTCGTTGAGGATGTGTTCACAACTCACATTTAAAGGAGTATAGTTTACAAACTTGTCGTTCACAATCCTCTTCTTTCCATCCTTTTTCTTCCAAAACTTCCCACTGCTATTTCCATTCGCATCCTCCTATTTCGCAGCCATTGCTTCCTCCGTGTTCATGACCTTTCCAGCTGTGGCCAACAACTCGACCATAAATTTAGGAGGGTATTCACCAAGCTTCTAGAGTATCTTTCCCTTATGGAGTCCTCCGACGAGGACTTTCATGGCTATACTCTCTTCATAGTCCTCTACCTCTAACTTTTCCTTGTTGAACGTCACGATATAGTCTCTGATGCTTTCATTCTTCCCTTGCTTTACATAAAGCAAATGCATCTTCTTCTTCTGAGGTCTTACCCCAAAGCAGAAATTATGAATGAATCTCTCGACCAACTGTCTAAAGTTATCTATGGAATTCTTAGGAAGAGAGGTAAACCACACATGTGCTGCCCCAGTCAAAGTGCTTAAGAAAACTCGGCACCTCATCTCATCAGGTATGGAGTAGATGTCCGCTACAAACTGGTACATCTCAATATGGTGGGCTGGGTTGGTACTTCTATCGTACTTGGGTGATACTACTGGAGGTTTGAATTTGGTCGAGGTTGGAAAGCTGATAATCCTTGCCAAAAAGGGAGAACCCTCTGAGTACCCCCTCTGCAAGGGGTTTCATCTTTTTATGAGATCTCTATTCTTGTTTTCCAGCCTTTGGATAGAGTCGTTCTAGGGCTTAACAACGTCGGCCTGGCCGAGGTTGTCCCTGACCACTTCCAAAGGGTCAACCGAGGGTTCCCCAACTGCAGCACAATGTCGGCTATTGACCTCCCCTGACCACCGTCTCTACTAAATCGGGGTAGACCATGATGGGGCCGAAATTCTCCACCCTCTCTTCTGGAACCTACAAGACTTCTTAACCTAGATAACCTTTCCCTTAGGTCATTAACTAGGTCGAACCTTTCGAAGGCTGACCCTCTACTTAATCGATCAAAAACCAAACCCCTTTGTCGAGCATCGCAATCTCGTCTTTCACCCTGACCTCAGCTCTGCTGAATAAGTCGTACAATGTTGTTTGAGATCTCATATTGCTCCCAACAGTCTGCTGGAGCATCCTCGACCTCTATATCATCGTACCTATCCTCTGGGCAAGAGTTTCCTTGCCTCCCCAGGCATAAATTCCTAGGGTCAACAACATCCCTCCGCCGTTGAGGAGGAGGTAGATCTTTTCCTGGTGCTTTGGGTTGTGCCCTGGCCTCATGTTGTCCCTGATCAGCCGCCAGATTTATCATTTTCGATGAGACCCCAGGTGGTCTCATCATCATGTTCTGGATTAGCTGGGCAAATTGCTCTTGCATTTCTTTTTGAGTAGTAGCTAAGGACTTCAAGGCTGCCCCCACCTCAGCTATCTCAGACTGGGGTGGTGCTTTGCTGGAACTGGTCCCTCCAGCACCAGATGGTGGAGGTGGTAACTCTGGTGCCATATAAAAAGACTCGAGAGATTTTAATGAAAATCATGGAGAGTTTGAGACCTTAAAGGAATTCTTTCAATGGTGAAACAACTCCACACAAGGGGGAGGGCCAGTTCACCACCAGATTCTCCAGTGAGGTCAAGCAACAAAGGAGGAAGAGATGAATCCTCTTATTCCCACAGATAGCGCCAAAATGATGATGTTGTAAACACCACCACTATTATGAGGTCTTGATTATCTTAAACTAGAAGCTACAATGGCATCACAAGGGTAAATAACTAGTAGTAGGAGATGAAGAGAATAGGAGTAACACTTGTATTTAAGTGGTTCAGCCAATTTGGCCTACGTCCGTTGTGAGTGTGTGAGTGAATTTCACTAAAACAGGGGCACTAATGGCCTGTGATACAATCTCTCACTTTCTCTGTCTACTGTGTATTTCTGTAGAGCTCCCGCTAGGGTTACAATTATGTTCGTTTTCTAGGTAGAAGAAGACATGTAAATATAGTGCTTGGGGGGTGTAGTGTACCCCCCAAGCATGCCATGGGCATGTGTGTATGATGATTGAACCAATATCATGTGGACACCTGGCTGTGCCATATGCTAATAATGATGACCAAATATTCCCTCATGTGAGGGGAATAATTTGGTTATAATGGTTTAGTCCACATGTTCCAAGTCACCCATGTGCTTGCATATGCTCGGACCTGTGATGTCCTCCTTTGTAACCTCAACCCACCTGAGTACGATGTTGGTAAGTCCGAGGGTTGAGTTGTGTCTGCCAATAATGAGTATGACCTTATCCATGTAGATGAGCCGTTGTTGTATATTAGGGCCTAGTTGCACTATCGACTATAGCAGAGTGTGAGAGTGACTATGGTTAAGCCCATGAGGTGTGTTACCGTCCTCGATTTCTAACCATTCGAGGTTGATCACTGATGTCTGACCTTGTGAATGACGACCTTTCTGATGGCTGTTATGAGTTTCCTATTGACTCGACTGTAGTGTTAGCCGAGGTTGTTGGCTTCGAGTACGAGGGTACATATCGGGCATATCACTAAGTTCTAAATTATGATTTATGGTTTAAAATCCACCCTCGCATGTTATCAAACTATGTGGAATTTGATTCCCTTTGGGCTACATATGCATCCCAAGCCAATCTTAGGATTCGAATCCTATTTTCTCATTTATCCATATTATGTTTTCTTTTGATTACTAGTACAGCGAGCCCGCGTAATCCTACATATTTGTGTCTCGCTCGATATAAACACTAACTTATTCATAGTGATTTATGATTCAGTGGACACTCACATTATATTTTTTTTATGCTATTTTTTTATACACTCTTTAGGATGATTCCTCTCCCTCTTTCCCATGACGCGTGTCGGATAATTTCTTTCTTTTGTTATTCATACCGCACCCATGTACATACGTATCACACTTTGGGTAAGAGGATAATATTATCATATCTCATGAGAGACCAAAAGGGATGGATAATTGCCTAACACCTTCCCATTCCGTAACTTAGTTCCCGAACCCTTTATTCATTTGGTTTCGTATGCATCAGTATGTTTTTGATGCCGTACTCTCAGGACGGTTACATTTCTTTTTCCTATTTTGAGAAGAATAAGCTGGCGACTCCAGTTCTTCGTGTTTCTCCCCTTTTGACGACGATCAATTTATATTCGAGGCAACTTGAGAAGATCAACGTGAGTGGCGGAAAGAGGACTCCCATATCCTTGAATCCCGTATGCACTAGAGAGAAGGATTCATTTTATTTTCCCTCCCCTTCGATTTTGGGGCTGTCCTGCATCGGAGGAATCCGACCTGGATGGCTATAGTGGTTTCTCCACTAGGGATGTTTTTAGAGGAAAGACTCTATTTTCACATGGGTGTTATTTCTTTTTCTCTCCTACTTTTCTATATGTGTACATGGGCCTCCACTTGTATCTTCTCCCTTCTCTTATACTTTCATCTCTTATCATTATGTTTATATCTACCATGCTTTTTTCTTAACACATTGATATATCACCTTCTTGTAACATATTTCACCCTCTACTTACTAGCATATATTCACCATATTTCACATTCTAGTTTCTTGTATATATTCACCATGTTCACTTCACACACTCACACTCGTATATAGTCTCACTCTTACTTACATGTTTCACACTCCACTTATAGATTTCCATGCTTAGCTTCATCAACACATACTCTCAGATTCTTCATAGTTATATATATCTTAATGATCACTTACGCACATTTCATATCCACACTTAGTCTCATTAGCACACGTTTCTACATATCTCTCATTTGTATATATTCATATACTTTCTTCACTCACACATACTCACATCTCACTTGTAAGGACAAAATTTATAATTGAGTTAATTTTCATATAATTGACTTAACTCTAGACAAAACTTGTTTGAATCATAGATAGATGTTTATCTTATCACGATACCTACACAGTTTATGATGTATTATTTGAAGATGTAGCGACCAATCTTCAAAGATATATCATGCCGTGTTTATTGGTGCATGTTCTATGTCTTCATATCACATTGCATTATGAGATACTCTCAGGTATGAACGCATAATGTTTATGTGACTTAAAAAATGTTTTAAGGATGTTATTTTGTTTATAAATGATTTTAAAATGTCAAAAATGATTCTAAAAGGTTTTAACTTCTTTTTATTATCAGATAAGCACTGTTTAGAGTTAGATGGTTCCTTCCTTTATGCTTTGGAGGATTAAACGACATATGATGTCATTTAAACGACATCTAAGTTTCATTCAAACGACATGGGAAAGTTGTTCAAACGACATACGGATATCGTTCTAAATACCTGCCAACTTAAAGTTTTTATTTAAGTCATTCTTTCTCAGAAATTCGAAGTGTTCAGAACCAAAATACAGAACAAAAAAATTATATTTTTCTGCACCACTTTCATAGGATTTCAAAGCTAAAACCATCCTTATTTTTTTTATAAAGATTCGAGCTTTCGTACATATGCTATAGATATCTTGTTGGCACCATTGGTTTGTTCATCCATATTGAACAAGTTGTTTCATTGGAATTTTGCGGTGAAAAAATGGTGAAGGCCGTGTTGTGAATTGTAGACGGTTGCCAAAGTTGCATCGGTGGATACTGAGGCACTCGTGGATGCCTGTGCTATGGGCGATTATGGTGCAAACATTTCTACGTGGGCACTATGGAGGAGAGATTAAAGAGAAGAAGATCGTCAAGGCTTGTGGGGATCAAGTCATTGTGTAAGTCTGTCTGTCTTCCTTTGTAATTATCGTATCATAGTGATTGTCTAGCTTGAGTTGTCTGTAATACCCCGTATTTTTGGCGATATTTATTTTGGGATTAATTAATTAAATGAGAAGTAATTGGGAATTAATCCGGATAAAATACTAGCGAGATGTGAGTTGGTATTTGACTATATTGAGTATATATGATGATATATGAATATTGAATTATGAAATTTGTCGTGAGATTGATATACGATAATTTGGACATTTTATTGGGACGCGTGAGACAGTCGCGTCAGGATATGATTATTTTAATCATAAAAGTGAATTCAAATTTTATTAACCGTATGGTCGTTTTGAGTGCGCCAACGCATCCGGAAGGGTCGAAATAGTCAGAAAACACTAGCCGGGGGTTTAGTTTGAATCCCGGGGTATTTTTAGGTCATACGGGCAACATAAAGGGTATTTTGGTAATTTTGTATTTTTGGGAATTAAAAGTGACGAAAATTAGTAAATTATATCTGATTCAGGAAACCAACCACTAAACCCACTACCAACCACATTGACCCATAAGACTACGGGGAGTTTTAGAATTAGGTTTTCTAAGTTCCCAAAATAAACCCTAGCCACCATAGCCATTGGAGAAGAAAGCTTGGAGAGAGAGAGATAGAAGGGAATTCTGCAGGAAGAGAGAGGGAACTTCTTTAAATCGTCATCAAAATATGAGATTGAATCAAGGCAAGTTATTTAATTCCGTTTAATTCAGAGAATGTTTCTTCCATGTTAGATAATTCTAAGATTTACATTTGTTCTTGAAAGTTAATGAAAAACCCATGAGTTTGGAATTAGAATACTATATTTTGAGGAAAGGATTGCATGTAGAATCGTATTTAGAGGACTAATCTGATGTTGATATATCTTTCAAGAAACAGAAAACGGATTTAAGTGGATAAATTAAAGACTTAAAATTTTAGGGTTTATGTTCTTGTAATAAATTGGGAAAAAGTGTAGAGACTTGTGATTTGGTGATGTTTAGGATGAATGATTCGCTTAAAACACGTTAGTATGTGACCTTGATATGTTTAGGATTGATTAGAGACCTTAAAACATTGTTGGGACGAATTTTAGAGGAGAATTGAGGAGTAGAAATTGGTGAAAAACGAAAGTAGTAATTCTGGGCTTGAATCTAGCCACTCGTTAGAAGACCTACCCAGGTCATTCGAACAAGCTCGTTCGAACGAGCTTCTAACGAGTTGACCATTGACTTCTAATGAGGGTGAAGTTCGTTCGATAAGATCGTTCGAACGAGATCTCGTTAGAAAGCCCACTCCGTTCGAACGAGATCTCGTTAGAAGACTCAGTTCGTTTGAACGAAGTCTCGTTCGAAGAGCCTCGTTCGAACGAGACTTCGAACGAGTTGACAGTTTAGGCTTTTTAGCCTGTTTTGATCCCGAGTGCCCAGTAACCTTGTGTATAGGTAGAGATAGCCTTTCCTTGATGAGTGATTGATATATTTGGGATGTTTGGGATATAATGAGGAGTCAAACCTAGAAGTGTAGTTTGAACCTAAGGGAAAATGTGAAGTAGGACGTGAGTGTCTATTACGATGTGAGATATTGACGACCTAATTAATTATATTAGCCGAGAACATATAAATGGTGTAGTATTATATGTCAGTACGAGAAGAGATATGTACCAATATATTACGGTGATTACTAAGATGCGTGTTTACTTAGTATTGATATATGATTTGTGTGTATGACATACCTACCATACTTGCTATCACGGGAGGTTTGCGTTCGCTTAGGGCCCTCTAATCCTTGTGTTGCCCGGATTTAGACTGGTTACCTCGATGAACATAGGTTAGAGAAGGACTTATTGGGATGTTAATAAGTCTGCTGATCGTGGGAGCGTAGGTATGTGCGTGACCCATGTGATGTGACTGTGTTCGCCTCCATTATTTGTGATGTTGTTATCTGTGAACTATTCCTGAGAGATTTGGAATATGTGATCCTTATGTACGTGATGTACCGGGATGGATAGCAGAGTATGTGTGCACCGCAACTTAGTATCGGGGTGCTTAAATTGTATATTTATGTTGTGGAAAATATACACTTTATTATGGGAACTTTCATATGGTATTGTGTGTATAAATTTGGAAAATATAAAAGGGATAATCTATAATGAGTTGTGTTGCCTTTATGGGAGAAACTGAATTTACATTAAGCCCCTATTTAAATGAGATCCTTATAATGTAAATGGGGACCGAGTAATAAGAGTAGAACCTATGACAGTCTAGCTAGATATGATGTCACTTAGCTAGGGATTATAGTTATTTTAGATGGGTACTTACGTTAGGAGTGCACATTTAGTCGAGCGGTGAGAATTTCATGTGAGTGCACGTCCTAACATGTACTTTGCATTTAATTTTTTAAATGTTTTTAAAGCACTTGCAGGTTTTTAAAATATCTCCACATTCGGGCTCTGACCCGTTTGCTTTAAAATCTATTTTCTTGTAAAACCATTTTAGGTGCCCAGCCACAAGGACACCATGCATAGGATTCTCACTCAGATGACGAGCTGTAGCTGTTTGTGGAAGTTACAAGGTTTTGCTTTTCGACGCTTCTATCATTTTGATTCCATGTTCAGTATTCCTCAGTTGTAGGGCATGTTGCCCGAATTCTATTAGAGACATTTCCATTTCAGTTTTTCAGACTTTGGCATGTATTAATTCAGTATTCAGTATTTCGTTACTTATTTCAGTTGTGGGATTTTTTGTGAGGAGTTTTTCCTCTGGATTTATTTATATCATGTGATGGTTATTCTATTATTTCGTTATGGTGAATGGTGATATTATTCTTGCTTTGAATCTTGTACTGCATGTTAATCAGACTTTAATTAAAATTTGACAACTTACTTTTTAAATACTAGGTGGTTAGTAATAATAAAATGTTTTCGACAGTGATGCTATTAACTGAGCCAACTTGGCATTTTGATTTAATTTAATAAAGGAGTAGCTACCCGGTATTTAATTAGTCGGGGTGTCACAGGTGGTATCAGAGCATCAGGTTCTAGTGTCCTTTAGGATCTGTACGGCTATTTTGTTTCCGCTAAGTTTTCTTTGATATAGAGCCCTATATTTTAGGACTGTTGTACTCTTTTTGGGTATGCTTCATTCTTCAGCTATTCTAAGTTTATAAACTGTGAATTTATAAACTTTATTCTTATTTTAGATTCCTCCACGACGTGCACGACGAGTTCCCAGGGATGCAACGCCCGAACCCCAAACCGTTCCAGTTCAGGGCATGATGAACGCCGCCGATGTTGCAGCCATTGTAGCCCAAGCGGTAAATGCCGCAATTGCCGTAGTTCAGCAGGCACCACCTTAGGCGCCGGTTGCCGGGCCAGTACAGGCAAATGCATTCCCGTCTGCTTGGGAACGTGTACGTGATGCTTTTCAGAAAGCGCATCCGCCAGAGTTTACAGGAAGCTCAGATGTGGTAGTCTCGAGCCAGTGGAGGAAGGATATGCAGAGGCACTTGAGGATGTATGAGTGCACGGGCGTTCAGAAGAAGGTGCTAGCTACTTTCAAGCTAGTTGGATCTGCACTGCAGTGGTGGGAGTCTATTACCACCATGGCGGAGAGGGATACTCTCACTATTCAGGACTTTTGGGTGCGGTAAGTACTTTCCGTCAGCTGTTCACACGGAAATGAGGAGGAAAATGATGAATCTGAAGCAAGAAGGTAAGACCGTGGTCGAGTATGAGGCCGAGTTCACGAATCTGTTGAATATCGTTCTGGATGAGATACCGACAGAAAAGAAGAAGATTGAGAAATTCACCGACGGGTTGACATGGAGGATCCGTCAGCATCTGTTAGGGAACCTTTCGTTGGCCACTTATTTTGATGTGGTTAACGCTGCTTTGTTACACTACCAGGATCACCGCTTTCATATGGCTGAGGGCAAGAGATCGGGAGAGTCTAGCCATCAGGGCAGGACTGGAGGACATGGTGCCGGTGGGGCCCAATCTGTTCAGGGGCAGAGACAGGGTGAGCAGGGTTCCCAGCAGGGGGATCAGAAGAGGTTCAGATCAGGGAATTACAGGCACGGACAGGGAGGTTTCCGTCAGGGCCATCAGGGTCCAAACGTCCATCAGGGGCAGAATGGGCAGCAATTTTAGCAGGGCCAGCAGGGCCAAGGGAGGAACGGTAATGGACACCAGGGCCCGGGACAGCAGTGGCAGAGAGGAGGGAACTTCCCAGGGAAGTGTTATGTTTGTGGCAAGACTGGCCATAAACGACAGGATTGTCCTGATAGGGGCAGGGCCCCACAGCAGCAGTAGCAGGGTGCTCGCCAGGAGCCGCAGAGGCCTATATTTCCCGCCGCTCTCCCCGCACCGCCACAGATGGCAGCATTGCCACCCATTCTAGCAGTCCCAGCTTAGCAGGGGCAGCTACAATATGGACGTGTCTATAACGTCCACCAGGCAGCAGTTCCACAGGCACCGCCCGTGATTGAGGGTACGTTTCCTATCCATGGCACTATGGGTCGGGTATTGTTTGATACGGGGGCTACACATTGTTTTATAGCTACACGTTTCGCAAAAGCCTTAGGGTTATTAGCTACGGCAGAGAGCACAGTGACGTGTGTAGACTCACCATTGGGGAGTGGGTCACTTATTTTCTTTATATGCCGGGGAGTGGGGGTAGAGATTGGTAGTCTGGTATTACCTGCAGATATGTTGGTATTAGATATGCATGTTCACGATGTGATTATCGGTATGGATTGGCTCGTAGCTTATAGGGCCATGATTGATTGCTTCAGCGGGAGCATTATTTTTTCCATTCCGGGGCAAGAGATGTTTGTAGTGGCGATGCCTCGCCCAGAGGGAGGTTCGACTGCACATCTGTATTACATAGAGGAGGATACCTCCAAGGAGGTTGTGATTCCTTTAGATTCGATCCCAGTTGTCAGGGAGTATTCGGATGTGTTTCAGGAGATACCAGGCCTACCCCCCAGTCGAGAGATAGACTTTGTTATAGACCTATTGCCAGATACACCGTACCGTATGGCTCCGACAGAGATGCGAGAGCTACGAGATCAGATAGAGCAGCTGTTAGGTCAGGGCTTTATTCGCAGGAGTACCTCACCTTGGGGCGCTCCAGTTTTGTTTGTGAAGAAGAGGGACGGTTCACTAAGATTGTGTGTGGACTACCGGGAGTTGAATAAGGTCACGATACGGAATAAGTATCCGTTGCCTCGAATCGATGACCTATTTGACCAGTTGAGAGGAGCTTCTTTCTTCTCGAAGATTGATTTGAGATCGGGATACCATCATTTGCGTATCAGGGAGGAGGATGTCTCGAAGACTGCGTTCTTGTCGAGATATGGTTCTTACGAGTTTCGGGTTATGCCTTTCGGTTTGACTAATGCTCCAGTAGTGTTTATGGACTTGATGAACCGAGTGTTCAGGGATTTCCTAGATCAGTTTGTCAGTGTCTTCATCGATGATATTCTGGTTTACTCCCAGACAGAGGAGGAGCACGCCGAGCATTTGAGGAAAGTTTTACAGACACTACGTCATAACGAGTTGTATGCAAAATATGAGAAATGCGAGTTTTGGCTGAAGGAGGTTCAGTTTTTGGGACACATTATTTCTGATCGGGGGATATCTGTTGATCCGGGGAAGGTATCCGCGGTGAGGGAGTGGGGACAACCAACGACACCGACTGAGATTCGTAGTTTCTTGGGCCTAGCAGGATACTACAGGAGGTTCATTAGGGGATTTTCGAAGATAGCGGGTCCTTTGACACATCTGACTCGTAAGGGTGTGCCATTCATCTGGAGTGATGCCTGTCAGTTGGCATTTGATGAGTTAAAGGACAAATTGACCTCAGCACCTGTGTTAGCATTGCCGAGACCGGGAGTTGAGTATTTGGTTTACACCGATGCGTCTTTGCAAGGACTTGGAGGTGTATTGAAGCAGGAGAGACATGCCATAGCTTATGCTTCCCGTAAGCTTAAGCCTCATGAGAAGAATTACCCCACGCATGATTTAGAGTTGGTGGCAGTGGTATTTGCCCTACGGATTTGGAGGCACTATCTTTTAGGGGAGAAGTTCCAATTGTTCACAGACCACAAGTCCCTACAGTACCTGTTCACGCAGAAGGAGTTGAACATGCGGCAAAGGAGGTGGCTTGAGTTTGTGAAGGACTACCAGTTCGATATCCAGTATCACCCGGGTAAGGCTAACGTGGTAGCAGACGCGTTGAGCCGTAGGCCAGCAGATGAGGTGGCAGGGATGTGGAAGGCTAAGTGGAAGGAGTTGGGACACCAGGATGCAGTGGCCCGATCTTTCATGTCTGTGATGACCGTTACACCGCAGATTGTCACGAAGGTAGTACGGGCACAGGCTAATGACTCGTTCTTTCAGGAACAGATAGTTCGATTACTAGCAGAGGGAGTCGAGTCCTATACCGTTAGCTCAGACGGGGGATTACGCTTCAATGGGAGATTGGTGGTTCCGGAAGGGGAGGAGTTACGACACGAGGAGATGGCAGAGTCGCACAGCTCACAGTTCGCGATACATCCTGGAGGGGACAAAATGTACCAAGACATGAGACGGTAGTATTGGTGGAGTGGTATGAAGAGATATATTGCTAAGTTTGTTTCGAAATGCGCCACTTGCCAGCTAGTAAAAGTGGATCATCAGAGACCGACAGGACTTCTACAGCCGTTGGAGGTCTCGGTGTGGATGTGGGAGAGCATATCCATGGATTTTATCACGGGGTTGCCTACGTCGCAGAGGGGTCACGACTCCGTTTGGGTAATTGTGGACAGGTTGTCCAAATTTGCTCACTTTTTACCCATAAGGACTGACTACACTACGGGACAGTATGCCCAACTCTTCATTTCAGAGGTTGTGAGACTTCACGGTGTGCCCCTAAATATCATGTCTGACAGAGACAAGATATATGTTTCGCGGTTTTGGGAGAGTTTCCAGGAGGTCATGGGCACGGAATTGCGGTTGAGTACGGCTTATCATCCTCAGACCGATGGGCAGACCGAGCGCACAAAGCAGATGTTGGAGGACATGCTACACATGTGCATTATTGACTTTGGAGGTGGATGGGAGTAATACCTTCCACTGGTAGAGTTTGCTTATAATAACTCCTACCAGTTCACTATTGGCATCGCTCCGTTTGAGGCGTTGTACGGTAGGCCTTGTCGTTCCCCAACATGTTGGTTATAGGTGGGGGACAACAAACTACTTGGGCTGGAAGTGATTCAGAATACTTCGGCAAGGATTGAGTTGATTCGAAGTCGCATTCGGGTAGCTCAAGACCGACAAAATAGTTATGCTGATGCGAAGAGATCTTTCAGGGAGTTCCAAGTGGGGGACTAGGTTTTGCTCAGAGTATCTCCTATGAAGGGGATTATGCGTTTCGGGAAGAAGGGGAAATTGGCACCGAGGTATGTGGGGCCGTTTCCTATTATTGAGCGGATTGGACCAGTTGCGTATAGACTCGGGTTACCGGAGCATTTACACCGGATTCACGATGTTTTTCATATTTCCTCGCTAAGGAAATATCTCAGGGACGATTTGGCTCATTCTCACATCGCTTTGGAGGAGATTGATCTACAGCCTGATATCTCCTGCGAGGATGGGCCGATTGCTATTTTGGACCGAAGTGAGAGGAAGCTGCGGTCAAAGATAGTTCCGTTAGTGCGTGTTCAGTGGCGACATCACAATGTAGAGGAGTCCACATGGGAACGCGAGCATGAGATGCGCGAATGTTATCCAGAGTTGTTTTTACCAGGTACTTTCTAGTTCCAAATTTCGGGACGAAATTTTGTTATTAGGGGGGAAGTATGTAATACCCCGTATTTTTGGCGATATTTATTTTGGGATTAATTAATTAAATGAGAAGTAATTGGGAATTAATCCGGATAAAATACTAGCGAGATGTGAGTTGGTATTTGACTATATTGAGTATATATGATGATATATGAATATTGAATTATGAAATTTGTCGTGAGATTGATATACGGCAATTTGGACATTTTATTGGGACGCGTGAGACAGTCGCGTCAGGATATAATTATTTTAATCATAAAAGTGAATTCAAATTTTATTAACCGTATGGTCGTTTTGAGTGCGCCAACGTGTCCAGAAGGGTCGAAATAGTCAGAAAACACTAGCCGGGGGTTTAGTTTGACTCTCGGGGTATTTTTAGGCCATACGGGCAACATAAAGGGTATTTTGGTAATTTTGTATTTTTGGGAATTAAAAGTGACGAAAATTAGTAAATTATATCTGATTCAGGAAACCAACCACTAAACCCACTACCAACCACATTGACCCATAAGACTACGGGGAGTTTTAGAATTAGGTTTTCTAAGTTCCCAAAACAAACCCTAGCCACCATAGCCATTGGAGAAGAAAGCTTGGAGAGAGAGAGATAGAAGGGAATTCTGCAGGAAGAGAGAGGGAACTTCTTTAAATCGTCATCAAAATCTGATATTGAATCAAGGCAAGTGATTTAATTCCGTTTAATTCAGAGAATGTTTCTTCCATGTTAGATAATTCTAAGATTTACATTTGTTCTTGAAAGTTAATGAAAAACCCATGAGTTTGGAATTAGAATACTATATTTTGAGGAAAGGATTGCATGTAGAATCGTATTTAGAGGACTAATCTGATGTTGATATATCTTGCAAGAAACAAAAAACGGATTTAAGTGGATAAATTAAAGACTTAAAATTTTAGGGTTTATGTTCTTGTAATAAATTGGGGAAAAGTGTAGAGACTTGTGATTTGGTGATGTTTAGGATGAATGATTCCCTTAAAACACGTTAGTATGTGACCTTGATATGTTTAGGATTGATTAGAGACCTTAAAACATTGTTGGGACGAATTTTAGAGGAGAATTGAGGAGTAGAAATTGGTGAAAAACGAAAGTAGTAATTCTGGGCTTGAATCTAGCCACTCGTTAGAAGACCTACCCAGGTCGTTCGAACAAGATCGTTCGAACGAGCTTCTAACGAGTTGACCATTGACTTCTAACGAGGGTGAAGTTCGTTCGATAAGATCGTTCGAACGAGATCTCGTTATAAAGCCCACTTCGTTCGAACGAGATCTCGTTAGAAGACTCAGTTCGTTCGAACGAAGTCTCGTTCGAACAGCCTCGTTCGAACGAGACTTCGAACGAGTTGACAGTTTAGGCTTTTTAGCCTGTTTTGATCCCGAGTGCCCAGTAACCTTGTGTATAGGTAGAGATAGCCTTTCCTTGATGAGTGATTGATATATTTGGGATGTTTGGGATATAATGAGGAGTCAAACCTAGAAGTGTAGTTTGAACCTAAGGGAAAATGTGAAGTAGGACGTGAGTGTCTATTAGGATGTGAGATATTGACGGCTTAATTAATTATATTAGCCGGGAACATATAAATGGTGTATTATTATATGTCAGTACGAGAAGAGATATGTACCAATATATTACGGTGATTACTAAGATGCGTGTTTACTTAGTATTGATATATGATTTGTGTGTATGACATACCTACCATACTTGCTATCACGGGAGGTTTGCGTTCGCTTAGGGCCCTCTAATCCTTGTGTTGCCCGGATTTAGACTGGTTACCTCGATGAACATAGGTCAGAGAAGGACTTATTGGGATGTTAATAAGTCTGCTGATCGTGGGAGCGTAGGTATGTGCGTGACCCATGTGATGTGACTGTGTTCACCTCCATTATTTGTGATGTTATTATCTGTGAACTATTCCTAAGAGATTCGGAATATGTGATCCTTATGTACGTGATGTACCGGGATGGATAGCAGAGTATGTGTGCACCGCAGCTTAGTCTCGGGGTGCTTAAATTGTATATTTATGTTGTGGAAAATATACACTTTATTATGGGAACTTTCATATGGTATTGTGTGTATAAATTTGGAAAATATAAAAGGGATAATCTATAATGAGTTGTGTTGCCTTTATGGGAGAAACTGAATTTATGTTAAGCCCCTATTTAAATGAGATCGTTATAATGTAAATGGGGATCGAGTAATAAGAGTAGAACCTATGACAGTCTAGCTAGATATGATGTCACTTAGCTAGGGATTAGCGTCATTTTAGATAGGTACTTACGTTAGGAGTGCACATTTAATCGAGAGGTGAGAATTTCATGTGAGTGCACGTCCTAACATGTACTTTGCATTTAATGTTTTAAATGTTTTTAAAGCATTTGCAGGTTTTTAAAATATCTCCACATTCGGGCTCTGACCCGTTTGCTTTCAAATCTATTTTCTTGTAAAACCATTTTAGGTGCCCAGCCACAAGGACACCATGCATAGGATTCTCACTCAGATGACGAGCTGTAGCTGTTTGTGGAAGTTACAGGGATTTGCTTTTAGATGCTTCTATCATTTGGATTCCATGTTCAGTATTCCTCAGTTGTAGGGCATGTTGCCCGAATTCTATTAGAGACATTTCCATTTCAGTTTTTCAGACTTTGGCATGTATTAATTCAGTATTCAGTATTTCGTTACTTATTTCAGTTGTGGGATTTTTTGTGAGGAGTTTTTCCTCCGGATTTATTTATATCATGTGATGGTTATTCTATTATTTCGTTATGGTGAATGGTGATATTATTCTTTCTTTGAATCTTGTACTGCATGTTAATCAGACTTTAATTAAAATTTGACAACTTACTTTTTAAATAGTAGGTGGTTAGTAATAATAAAATGTTTTCGACAGTGATGCTATTAACTGAGCCAACTTGGCATTTTGGTTTAATTTAATAAAGGAGTAGCTACCCGGTATTTAATTAGTCGGGGTGTCACATTGTCCAAGATTTTTTCCTTTAGTGGTTTCCTCGTACTTCTGGCGTTGCTTTTGTGTGTTGGTTTATTTTACTTGCTTTAATCACCTAGATGCTTGTTTAGGATTAAACAAGATAAAATTGGGCTTAAGTCAAATTGGTTCACATTTTTGGTGCATTTTAAAATTGGAAAAATATTTGTAAAGAAAAATTGTTTTCACCTAAAGCACACTTTGAAAAAGGGGTCTATAAATTGGTATCAGAGCTAGAAACACTTTTTTATTATGTAGATCCTTGTTTCGTGTTGTTTAGTAGTCGTGTTTGTTTATCACTCTTGGTTTGTTTCTCTCGCAATGGATTCTCAAAGTTTTGAAAAATTAAATGTTTTGACTTGGAGGTTTGCAAAATGAATTGAAATTCTTGAAGAAGAAAATTCTAGTTTTAAACATATGATTGAATTTGCAAATGTTTCAAACTCAAAGAGATATCATTCGTGCGAAGTTTGTGGCTTTTATAATAACTTTGAATTTTTGAAATTGTCCAAGGAAGAGAGTGAGAATCGAGTCCTTATTTTAGAAAAAGAGTTCAAGGACTTTAAAAAGTCTAGGATTTGTGCCGTTGAAGAAAATATTTTGATGAATGAATTTGAGGCACGAGAGAAGACTCTTAGGAATAATTTTGCTCACATTGAGGGGGAGATAGACAACCTTCTAGGTGTAATTAAAAATTTAAGAAGGACTCCTTAAAATTTTAGGAGTCTAATTCTTTGGTTGAGTCTAAAATTTTAAAGATAAAAAATAATTTAAAAGACTCGAGTAGTGTGAATAGTGTTGGTAATGGCTTATCGTGTTCTAGTGCTTCGAATGTTAAATTTAAAACCATAGTTTATTTTAGAGCATAAACCACATCCCAGGATGTTACAAAAGTTCAATTGAAAAGTCCCGTTCCTTGTCGTATTTACACATGTTCGCATTGTGTTAGGAAAGGTTACCTTAGGCATTTTTGCTATGATCTTTGAAAAGACCCTAGGAAGTTTAAGTGTAGTGTCCCGTCGGTTCCCAAAACCCGCCGAGTTAGGTATAAACCTGTTTGGGTTAGGAAATCTATTTTGGAGAAGTTAAATGCTAGGTTGGTTGATTCTCCCATGCTAGCACATGATGCTTCACATGCTATTTTTTACGCATGATTGTGTTAGTCATGTTTGTCATACACTAGTCTTTGCTTCATGATATCTATCTTGCTAGTGTTATAACATGTGTATCTATTTGTATTATATTTTTCATTTATTTGAGTCTTATTTGAAAAATACAAAAATATTTTTGGTTTCATATATTTTAGAGAAAATACAAAAATATTTTATTTTTGAGTCAAAAATATTTTTTTGAAAAACACAAAAAGATTTTTAATTTATTTTTATGTCATGAGTTTTCAAGTTTGATATGGCATATTAGTGTTCTTAGACCCCCATCATTTGATTATCCATGTGGCTAGTACATTTGGTCATAATTATAAATGCTTAGAATGATCTTAACTAATGGGGTTATTTGGAAGTTGATTTGAATTTGGATTCGACTTTGTATATATGCCATCACACTCACTTGCACATGTTTATATGAATGTTTGACTTTTCATGCGTATTTGAGTTTGGAGAGATGTTCTCCTCTGAATTTTGTCATCTATACGTAATAAGACTTAGGAGGATGTGTGTTTGTAAGAATCTTTTGCCATGAGGATTTATATTGCTTAAATTGAAAAAATAATGAGTGTTCATGGGAGAGTGCTATGAGAGAATAATATTCTCGTTGTGAAATCCATCGTTTAAAAGAGCTCAAGAAAAAATTAAGGCAATAAAAAGAAACATATGCCAAAATGGAGCCAATAGGATTTCTCTAAATTGAGAAAACAGAAACCTCAAAAGAGCTTGAAAAAGAAAATATGAATATATGAGGGTGTTTGGATGGAAAAATAACAACGGGTTTGCACCATGAATCCTAATGTTGAAAAATTGTGTCACGACGCTACTATTTGTTAAATCATCAAAATTATGGATTTGAGTGCATGTTCTTCGTTTAGTTCATTCAACCCAATATATTTATTATCACATATGGCTAAAACTTAGTTTGATGATATTTAGCTATCATTTAGAGCTTCTTGATCGTTTCGATGTCCATGTTGTGATTCATTTGTTGTAGTTCATGCCCATTCATCCATATCCATGTTTGAGCACATTGATACTATATTAGCATGAAAATCGTACTTGTTTTGTTTTTCCGTTTTGAGTCAGTTTTGCTATTGTTTCGTATTTCCAGTACCTGTTTTGAGCTAATTCTTTCACTGGACGTTCAAATGACTTCTGGACGTTGTTCCAATGACATGTCCAAGTAGTTCGAAACTGGTTCGTGCGACACGAGTTTTGAGGCGGTAATTGTATCAGGTATGGTCGTGAGAAGGGTCATTTTTAGGGTTGTTAGATAGATGCTTCGGAAGACACCTTACTGTTAGAGGTCATTTTTAACCTCCTTCAAATGACCTGCTTATGTCGTTCAACCGACATGGCATAGTTGTTCGAACGACCCAAAGATAATTTTTTTATTTTCTTTCTTATTTTGTACTTTTTTCTTATATATGCTGATATCATAATGTTTTGGTACTTCTGGGTTGTTTGGATAGTTTACATGCAGTGTACTTTGATTATTCATGATTAATTCATTTACGGCATTGATTCGTTTAGTCACATCGTTCCTGATATTGATGATTTCTTTTGTGTGACTGTTTGCTAGGTTCGATTTGGTATCTTTTGATTATTTTTAACTGTCTTTCCATGGTTATCTAGATATGTTTGTTTATATTTTTTCTCTGGTCGTCTATTTGAGATAAAAAAGGGGACAAATGGTATGTAATGTAGGGGGAGTTTGTCTGTTGCACGCGTATATGTTACATTGGTATCATATTTTGATTATATTGTTTACAGTCATATTGTTTACATATTGATATCATTGATTTGAGCTGCATTGTTTATGTATATCTTTTTGGAATCATATGTTTTGCTCACAAGTTTAACAAAGGGTTTATTTTTCAAATTTGGTATTTTATATCATTTGTTCCTCCATACTTCACTGGGTATTTGTATTTTTCATGTGTGTAGGTATACTTCAGAGATTCGAGATTTTGTGACTACATCACATTCAAACATCTCATGCTTATCGGACCTGCATATACTAGTCCTTGTCCTGTAATTTTTAATTTTGGGTTTTATGGGATGGAATTTAGGTGTCATACGAGTTGATGGTGTGGCTTAGCAATCATCGTTTTGGTTTTTTCTAGAATAGTCAAAGGGGGAGATTTATAAGGACAAAATTTGCAATTGAGTTAATTTGTATCTAATTAACTTAATTTTGAACAAAACTTGTTTGAGTCATAGATAGAGTTTTATCTTATCACGATACCCACATAGTCTATAACGTGTTGTTTGAAGACGTAGCGGTCAAGCTTCAAAGATATATCATGCTGTGTTTATTGATGCACGTTTCACGTCTTCATATCACATTGCATTCCCAGATACACTTAGGTACGAACGCATAATGTTTATGGGAGTCGAAAAATGTTTTAAGGATGTTATTTTGTTTATAAATGATTTTAAAATGAAAAAATTATTTAATAAGGTTTTAACTTCGTTTATTCTGAGATAAACACTATTTAAAGTTGCATGGTTCCTTACCTTATGTTTTGGAGGAACAAACGACATCTCAATGTCATTCAAATGACATGGATATGTTGTTCAAACGACATAGGGATATCGTTCTAACCACCTGCCGACTTAAATTTTTTTAGTTAAGTCATTATTTCTCAGAAATTTGAAGTGTGTAGAACCAAAATACGCAATAGAATAGTTAGTTTTTCTGCACTATTTTTTTAAGGATTTAAATGCTAAAACCATCCTCATTATATTATAAAGATTTGATCTTTCATATATATGCTATAGATATCTTGTTTGCACCATTAGTTTGTTCATCCACATTGAAAAACTTGTTTCGTTGGAGTTTTGCGGTGAAGAAATGGTGAAGGCCATGTTCCGAATCGTAGACGGTTTCCAAAGATGCATCGGTGGATACCGAGGCACTCGTGGACGCGTGTGCTATGGACGAGTATCGTGGAAGGATTTCTACGTGGGAACTGTGGAGGAGTAGTTAAACATAAGAAGAGCATCAAGTCCTATGGGGTTCGAGTCATTGTGTAAGTCTTTATATCTTCCTTTGTAATTACCGTATCATAGTGATTGTTTGGCTTAGGCCATCCGAGATTTTTTTCCTTAGTGGTTTCCTCGTACATCCGGCATTGCTATTGTGTACTAGTTTATTTTACTTGCTTTAATCACATAGATGCATGCTTAGGATTAAACAAGATAAAATTGCGCTTGAGTAAAATTGGTTCATCAACTTGGTACGTGTTAAAATTAGAAAAAGGTTTTTGAAAGAAAAATTGTTTCCACCTAAAGCACACTTTGAAAAAGAGGCCTACATTATTCTCTCACTTTAAAAATATTTCTCACTCATTTGTATACTCGCACACTTCATACTTTTTATCCGTCACCATGCTTTGTATAGTCTCCATTCTTCATGTACATACTCGCGATATGATTCCCACCTTCCATCGTCCTCGTACCTTCGACGTATATCTAACAGTTCCTCTCGTATCATACCGCTTAACCGAACTCACGATGAGATGTATATAGTAGGGAAATCGTTGATGTATGTCGAGTATATCGAGTTCAATCTCACCCGTACTGTCTCCATAAGGTATATCGTGAGGCAATTCACGTACACCCATGTATATCAATGGCTTGTCCACTTGTACCAATGAATGATTTCTCTTATAGGCAAGAGGTAAGTTGCGGAAGTCATGCCAGGGGGGAACCCTTCCACTATCCCAATAAATGCATCAACCTCATATAGGTGTCTACCCACGTCTACCCTTGGACATTCATACCTAGTTTGTTGGTTATAATGCGAAACTCAACTAAAATTTTGGGTCACCTTACAACTTGAATTTTTGAACTATTTTTCCCATTTTTAAAATAGGACCGTGTCCGTATGTCCGGAAACAAGTCAAACCGTATCTTACACCATGTACCCTACCTTTTCCCCAGACTCGGATCCTGTTCGACATTTTCTTATATCCTAGGCAAACATAATACAAGTGGAACCTAATAATAATAACCATGTTGAGGATTTTCCTTTCTCCATACTTTAAAAAAGATACCAAAAATATTTTTCCATTTAAAAAGAAAAAGAAAATACCAAAAATATTCCTCTTTCACTCAAAATAAACCAAAAATCATTTTTCGTCTCAAGTGTGATCGCATACCCCAATTTTTGGCCTGGCTCCCAATTGGCTTCGGTCATCCGTCAAACCACCTCGAAGATCTACTTCTTCTTCTTCTTCTACTGATTCTACTGAGTTTGAGTTATCCCTACGAAAGTTATTCATGCAAAACGTAGACCAGGTTGTGAATGCTCAACTAGATATGATTACCATTCTAGTCCATCTCAGTGATAAGACTGATAACCTCCAGGAAAAGGTCCAGAAGATGCAACGACATCGAGTCCATACTCCCAAGTCCCCCAAACCCAAATCCTCTTTCCCCGTGCCATGGGTCCACTTGATCCTAAACCAGTTTGGGTCCCATAATAATATCAACATGCCCCGCGTGCCCCACCTATAAATGGGTCATCACCACCTCTGTTACCAATCCCGAATCTTTGTTAGCCAGGGGATAATCGACCTGAACCAGTGGATCCTAAAGGGGAAAAAATGAATAAGTTCAAGGAGGACATTAGGTTACTGTCATAAAGGTTTGATCAAGTCAAGATCTCAGGGAATTATATTGACTACACTCATATATATCCCTATCCAAAGGCTATATTACCGATGAAATTCAAGATGCAAGCCATTGAGAAGTTTGGGGACAGAAGCCCCCCATTATGTGCCTATGCAGTTATCATCGCGCCATGACTTTCCTTGGAGCATCAAGGGAAGTAATGGACTAAATATTCCAGCAAAACCTCAAAGAAGGTGCCCTCAAGTGGTTCCTGTCCCACGAGGAATCCAGAATCAACAGTTGGGAGGACGTGGCCAGAGAGTTCATGTCACAATACAAGTATTATAAGGAGATGGAAATCACATGCAGAGACTTTGAGCTGCTCAAACAGAATCTAGGGCAGTTAATTAGTAACTTCATCGGAAGATGGATTGCGAAAGAAGCTACTATGACCAATAGACTGTCAAAAGATTAATAAGTGAGCATAGTATAGAAAAATTTCTTTCTCCATATCCGAGTGTTGATGGGAGATCAGTACTACCCTCACTTTAATGCCCTTTAGAAAGCTATTATAAAGATTAAATAAAGGGTTGCCAGTCATAAAGCAGAATATGAACTAAAAAGTCTGAGTGGTAAGTTAACACTACGAAAGTATGACAAGTTGGCCAGTACCTCAATGTCAACCATCAACAAAATATCCCAACCTGCCACTTTTTGGACACTTGAAAGCCATCCTAACCTGCCGAAAAGGATTATAATAAACTTCATTCTTCTATATCAAAAGTGTACTAAGACCTGCTTTTCCAAAATCTTATTAGGCCATTGGAACCCTGACCATTACTAGATCCTCTTCCAATTTTTTTTAGATGTGATGCCCATTGTGATTTCCTCTAGATTGTGGGCACATCACTAATCAATGCTTTGACCTCAAGAATGTGATCTAGAGTTTCATAGACTGGGGTATCATCGCCCCACCAGTCATTCCTGAAAACAACACCACTTATAATCCTCTCCCAGCGCACATAATTGGGGTGAATGCTATCCTTTAGGAAGGAAATTCCGAATTTGACCCCTCAACTAGAATGAAGCCCATCCAAATAACAAAAATGCATATAGTCTCACCAAAACCCCTCAAAATCTATAAATCCTTTCTCCCTCATCCTATTAAAAAATGACTTGTGACTATAAGAGGTTCAGAAATTTGTTCATGGACGCCTGAAGGTGGTCCCGATAGTTAGATTAATAGGATGTTCATGTGAAAGAATTCAGCCTAGATGACATCATGAAATTTATGTTAGATGTGTGCCTTCAGAAACAAGAGATATGCAGTGTCTCTGAGTTGCTTGTGATCCTGAAATTCCAAGGGCTTTTGGTCCCTTCGTTCCTCTACTTCCACGCTGAGTGGGAAGATTTATATCATGAAGCCGTAGAAGTTACTAAGGGCATATATTTTACAAGGAAATATGACAACATCACCATCGGATGGGGGGATAACTTTGATAGTTCAGAAGATGAATAAAACTGTGTAAAAGTTGGTTCAATTGCCTATTTGTGTGGAGTGATCTCATTCGAATATTTTCTAGGGGGAGTCAATAAGGTATCCATCCAGTCTGAAGTAGATAAAGAAGTAGTATTTTTGTTCTTCCCCGACTCCGTTAACCATATGATCCGATTCGAATGACATTACAAATATTTAATTCCTCTGCCAGCTGAAATTGATAAAAAAAAGGAGTCACCGAGGTGATTTCGATGCCAGAAATGACAGTTGAGTAATGCAGGGTCCTCGACCAGCTCAAGAAGATTCAGGCCAACATAAACTTATGGGGGCTCATCATGTCCTCCTATATATACCAAAATGATTTGATAAATCTCCTCACATGACCCAAAATTATTCCCTCTACTACTACTGAAGAAGTAGTGAATATGGTTGGAACTCTGACCTCTATTAGACTCTTATCCTTCTTCAAAGAAGAAATTACAAAGTTCGATCCTGATTATAACTATAAGCTCAACATCTCCGTTGAGGTCATGAAGAAGATAACTTCATTGGCACTTGTAGATAATGAGTACGCCCTCAATATATGCCACTCAGAACTCTTAATTTCCTAGTGTGTCCATCCCTTCTCGGGATTTCAGGTGACCACTATCTCATTCTCCATCTCGAGGATTGGCGCTCGCGTGCGCGGTGGAGACATCAAGAGAGTTCTCGCACCTTTACTAGGAGCGCTTCGACCGTCGTCGATGTGGGGTGATGTAAATAAATAGAGTCTCCAGTTTATTTTGTATAAAACAAACAAAAGAAAATGTTGCCGCCTTGAGAGAACGACATCAAAGACAAACTGATGCTTGCAAAACCAATGAGATCAGAGGTTCGTGGGCTAAGTTACGAAATGGGAAGGTATTACGCACCCATCCCGCCCTTTTGGTCTCTGATGAACTTATGCTACTATTTTCCTTAATTTCTTTATGAAGTGTGTGTGCGTGTGTGTGTGTATGTGCATGTGTGTGTGTATAAGCGGAGATCGACATCGCTTGACTCGCATCATGGAAATGATGGAGTGCGGTCATCCATAGGAATGTTCCCAAAATAATAATTAAAAATTTGATGTGTGAGCTTATCGAGATATTGATCATTATGATGAAACGATAATATGTGTTAGATAAGATGCCAGTATGAATCAGAAGTATGATATATATAATGTAGGGATAAAATAGGAAAAAAAGGAAAATAGAATATTAAAACTCGAGTCTCGAGTTTTAGCTCGAGATGCCTACGTAGCCTATAAAGGAATCAAACTCCATGTAGATCGCATGCAGTATGAGGGTGGGGCTTATTCCATAATTTCAAATGGGAATTTTATTATATATTTGTAAGAAAAGGTGTTTTTAATTTTGAGAAAATGTGATGAAAAACCCCGTTAGAATTCATAGGTGTAACACTCTTTTTCCCGTTTTGTTTTTTTTTATAGAAAATGTATTATATGCAATGTTATTAATAAAGGATTGTAAATTAATATATATATATATATATATATATATATATATATATATATATATATATATATATATATATATATATATATATATATATGATTAAGAACTTATATAACTAATGCGAAAATAAAGAAATTTAAAGAGATAGAAGAATGTATGGACCTTCATTGGAGGCTTGGAGATTGATCTTGATTGTTGACGAGCTTCCTTGCAAGTGAATGAATAACGGTGGAGGATGTTTGATAAATTGGGTGTGAAAGTGATGGGAATGAAAGGTGGAGAAAAGTTTCAAAAAAAGGAAAACTCATTGACTTAAGAAGAATGTTGCTAAGATCACTGATGTTGATGTTTCTGAGGTTCCTTGGAAGGTGAGCTCATGTTCTCATTATATAGGGTTTTAGGGGACTGCCAATCGACATTGTCCTGGCCCTACCTATTGGTAGGTATCCCTAGACACACTGATGATAGGTAGGGAAATGGACTTGTCAATTGGCAGTCTCGTTCAGATTTTCCAAAAAATAGTCATAAAACTCAATCCGTAAGTCCAAATCGTGCACGGGCCATACCATTGGAAATGTTGTTCAATGACCTTTTAGAATACTTTGGGTTGCTCCCAAGTCTGAGAGTTGACTTTGGGTTAAACGAGGCTCTGTGAAAAAGGTGTGATACCGATTTGAATAAATTCGCGAATTCTAATTAAACCCTTTTTTAATAAATTATCAATTTTAAACCAAATTAATTAAATCTAATTTTAATTAACTCTAAACAAACATCAAGGTACAGTGGATCATTCTAACACAAATAAATATGAATTGTTGACTCATAGATTTCTGGAAAAAACCCAAAAAGAAAAACCTTTTATTTCACATATTAATACTCACAATGATTACAAGCAAAATCTACAATGAATAGCCGCAGATACCCACAAGCACTCGCAGTTACGAGTCAACAATGAATCAAACTTAGAAGATCCACAAAGACAAGAAGTCCAATCAGCTACGAACACCCACGAGTACTCCCTATGACACGAAGTTAACATCATCCCAGTACCTCCTTCAAGTGGCACATTGATCAGTAGTAGGTTATTCTCCCTACGGAGAAACTCCAGCAAAGATGTATCTTGGGTTCCAAAATAATTCACTAAAGCATTTCGAATTTTTGTGAAATGAAAAACAAAAGGATTGAACCCTAAATTGAAGAAGACAAAATATTCTACTATTTTGTAGTTTGTGCAGAATGAAAATCTTCAGGTCATCTTAACGAAAAGGGACTCATTTAACACGCTTTATATAAAAAACTTGAGTCGGCAGATCGCTCAAACGAGGTGTCAAAGTCGCTCAAACGAAACCAAATTTCGTTTGAACGACATCGCGTGAGATGCCAATATTTCTTGAACGATAGGAAAACGTCGCTCGAATGACAAAGCGAAAAAATAAATTTTTATTTTTTATTTCAAAAATCCGCCTCAACACTTGAAAAATATTTTGATAAAAAAAATGCCTCAACTCTTAGAAAATATTTAGAAAAATATCCCAACACTTTTAAATGAACCGTTAAGGGACTAAAATACAACCTTACCACAATTAATCTCTGAGAGGCTTGAATGTTGAAGAACTTTTGATATTCGGTCCGTCTTCAGGTATCTTCAAACTTGAACTTTTACTTCTACGATTTGTAGCGGTATATGAAATACACTAATGTAAAAGAGGACTTATAAAATATGTCCTTACAAATCTCCCCTATGTCTATGCCGTTACAAAATAAAAACATCCAAATTATCAAATTAAAATGCCTATACAAATCTAATACCCTCCCATGATCCCAAAACTGAAAAGGTATTAAAGTTGCAAGATAAAAACTTTTCTTCCAAAATCTTCAACATGGTGTGCACCATATGATCATCAATCTTTGTACCTATACGCACGAGACAAATAAAATACCTTTATGATGTATCGAGTTTGAAATGAGATAAAAATAACAACAAAATAAATATCGAATCTCAACTCTTCCCCATAATGTAAAACTCCCCCATAATTCATTCTCCCCCTTCTTATTTGACCGAAATACATAAGGAAAAGAATAAACCAAAAATAGACATGGAGTGTCACGACAAGCAAAGTAAAAAACTACAATCATTAAGAGATACTCAAAAGCACTCCACAAACTATTTTTATTTTTCAATTTTTCACAAAAAAATGCAAAAATTATTTTACAAAAAGCACACACCATGAATTTACACTAAGATAACCAAATCACAAAAACGGAATGAATGGGTGTGAATAAGTTCGATAGGTAAATCAATGCAATCAAACATAACATATGTGGACGATGAATACAGATACTCCTAACGAATGATCTCAAAATCGTCCTTACGTGTCAAAAATGTGGATTTATATTACATCAACTCAATCTAATCGACACATCAAAGTCTAAAATGATTTCCACACCAATAACATCTAAAACTATGTAATGATTTTTCAAGACTTTGTCAGGATGTGCAAACTCGTTTTTTAGATATTTCTAACCAAAGTCCCTAATAAATAATAAATTTTTTATATTTTCCAGGGGTGATCTATTTTTCTCTCCTTAGAGAAATCCTATTGGCCCTAATTTTTGGCATATGATCATTTTTATTGCTTTAATTTTTCTTGGGATCTTTTAAACGGTGGCTTTCATGATGAGTTAATTTTGTACTCTCGCATCCCTTTCCCACAAATACTAATCATTTTTTTCAATTTAATTCCTCACGGTAAACGGTTCTTACATGCACTACTTTCATTGTCAAGTTTTATCGCATTTGGTTCATTTTAAAGACATGATTGGGATGAAAACACTTCGACCAATATGTGATTGATAAGTATAATAATTAAATAAATCCGTGCAAGTGTGCATTAAAGAAAACTAAGAGTCAAATATGTTGGTAGTAATCAAATTACATCTTAATGACTTCAAACATTATAAAGCACAAAAATGATATGAGAACGCATATCAAAGCACTATCGAATCGTCACATGGATATGAAATCAAATTATGACTTGGTCATCCTAAATGTCCATGCATAAACGGTGTAAAAAAAATACAAAACTCTTGTTGTCTTTTTCAAAATTTTTATCAAAATAAAATCTTTTTGTCTTTTTTAATTTTTCTAAAGAAACTAAAAAATCGTTTTGTATTTTACCAAAATTTTTCAAAAACAAAAATCTTTTTGGTTTTTTGAAAAATATATCAAAAATGGAAAATATAAATACAGAAATAGTACACACAAGGAATAGACAAATAATATCATCATGAAAAAACATCCTATGCTAGCAAACAAGTCTAAACCTCATCCGTTAGGTGCAATGGAGTTTTCCAAAGGTGGTGTCATCCTATGAAAAACCTCCATCAAATCATGTGATGTCTTGACCAAAAACTTAACTTTTTCCCTAATATGTGCAAACTCTCCCATGTAATCATCCGGAGCATTCAAAGTATTATGAGTGGGTTCATGTGTTATAGAAACACGCGTAGTACCAAAATGTGACACATTACCTGACTAAAAACAAAACTCCCTAAGGTGTCCTCTCTTCTTACAATGGGTGTAAACATACACGGGCCTAGAAACACCTCTCTCAAAAAGTCTAAGGCACACTCTCCTATTAGGTACGGGACACTTAGGTGGGTTAGGTTGAGATCCATATGGATCAATCACAAACTCAAGAACCGGCTCAAGTGCATTTGGTAAGTGGACACACCGTCTTGACATATTCATAGTCTCTCAACATTACACAAAGTGGGATTGAGGAGCATATTTCCTACCTTCCTAGATGTATCCTCTATAGTGACCCTTACCTCCCGGGTACATTCAAGATCTCTTTAATAGTGATCGCTCTTCTCCTAATTCACGACGATCAACTGTTGACTCAAAGAAACCTTCACCTTCTCGGGTTGACTCGCCGACACCTTAAATCCCCTAAAACTCTCAATATCTCTCTTCAAATCAATCACCATAATAGTTAACTCCCTATTCAACTTCTTAATCTTCAAGGTCTCGACATACAAATCTCTAAACTCCATTTAGAGCTCACTCTCACCCTCATTAGCATACTCACTCTCACTCTCACTAGAAACACTCAAATCATCCTCGGGGGTCTCACGTGCAGAAGTATCCTCATCATCGTGGGACAAACTAGGTGTGTGTAATACCCCGTACTTTTATAGATGTTTAAATTATATAAGTGGGCGTAATTTGGTAATTAAAGGAATTACTATGAATAGTATGTCAGGATTTATGAGTGTTAGATAATTACCAATGTGTTTTACATTTACTTTGGGGACTCAGTAAATGAGTCAATTTTTTTTACGTCATGTCGCGGTTGGGTTAACTGACGAGTGATAGTTTACGCTATAGAAAATGCATGTTGAGAAGCGTCGGGTTCGAATAGTGAATTTTAGTTAAGTGACTCAGATGGAGATTTTGAGTGTACGGTTGGTTTAGAAATGGCCGAGATAGTCAGAATAGAGTATCCGGGGGTAGTTTTTAGCTTCCTGGGACTTTTGGACTAGTAGGGACTCGCAATTGAGTATACGAGTCAAAATTGATTCTTATAAGGGATAACCCTTATTTATCTCTTATAAGGCACGAGAGAGAGGACGAGAAGAAGGAAAGAAAGGAAGAAAGAAAAAAGAGAAAGAGGAAGGCGATTTTGGGCCAAACTCCACGAGATTCGACTCAAGGTTGTTGGATTTTGTCCACGAGGCAAGTGTTTGCTTGATTTATTCAATTGAGTGTGTGTATCTCCCATTATAATTGGTAAACTATATGATTTTTGGGTTAAAACCCTTGAAATATATTTGGGAAAATTGATTTTGAGTTCAAAAATTGATGTATTGTTAACTCTTGATGACTTCTAGTGTTAAATCCATGTTAACGGTGTGTATAAATGGTTAGAAATGGGAAGAAATGATGTAAGGACATTTTTGTCCATTATCATTTTATTATGTCGCACGCCGTTACACCGTTGAAGAAATTCAAGATTCATACATTCATCAACGGATCCGAATATCAAAAGAAGAAGAGGAATCAAAGTCTGAAAGACCGGACCGGTCCGCCTGGAATAAAATAACCGATCCGGTCAACCGGACCGGTTCGCCTCAGACCCGGACCAATCCGACTGCTGAAGGCTAGTATACCCCGGACCGTAAGCGAACCGATGAAGCCTGGAAAAGAACCGATCCGATCATCAACAAACCGATCCGCCTCAGAATAAAAGAACCGATCCGGTCAATCGGACCGATCCGCCTCAGACCCGGACCGGTCCGCCTGGGATAAACTTAAACAGATCGTGTTCAGATCGTGTTCAGATTTTTAAGGTCCGAGACTTCTTATTTAATCCCACTACGGGAAGTGGTTTTCTAAGACTCATACACACGATTTTCAGAGTACAGAATACTCTAAGTCTTCACCTATTGAGCCCTAGACTCTAGGTTTTTGATTCATACAAATTGCCAAACATTTGTGAATCACTTTGCAACCCAGGAACGCCCTCCTGGAAAGGGATAGTTCCAGCCGCCGACTACAGAATCCGACACCGGAGGGTAATTCTTAGTCACTTGTATTTTCATTGTAATCCGAAATTGTACAACTACAATATTATAATGAAAATAAATGATTTTACCCCTTTGGGGGATTTTTCCTCACAAGCATGTGTTTGAATGTTCTTGCTTAGATTATCATCTTATTCAATCACATATTGTTGCATGTTTAGGGTTTGTTTGGGTTAAAAGGTGTTTAATATATAATTTGCTCATTTGAACGCAAGCACATACGTTCTGAAATTGGTATCAGAGCAGGTTACGCTAATCTATCGCGTATTCCTATTTTCCGCAAAAATTTTCTAAGATATCAATTTTCTGAAAAAATTGATTTTTGAAAAAGTGCGTGTTCAAATGGAGAAATTATATAATAAAATGCCTGTTTTTGATGGGACAAATTATGCTTATGGGAAAGCCCGAATGAGGTTGGCTTTAAAAGCCATAGATGAAAGGGTTTGGATTTTAGTTGAAAGAGGGTGGACTCATCCCTCCGTTACTGTTGATAATGTGATCAACTTGAAACCTGACACTTCTTGGACTGATGAAGAATTTAAATGGTCATCTTTTGATTCTAAGGGTCTAAGTGCTATTTCTGGGTCTGTTACACCTGATGAGTTCAAACGCATAATGACCTGCACCACGTCAAAAGAGGCATGGGATGTATTACAACTCACCCATAAAGGAACTAATCCTGTGAAAGAATCTAAGTTGCAAAATTTGACAACTCAATTTGAAACCATCACCATGCATGAATCTGAATGCTTTGATGAATTTTATGCTAGACTTTCTGACATTGTGAATACTAGCTTTAATCTTGGTGAACATATTCCTAATGCTAGAGTTGTTAAAAAGATTCTTCGTTCTTTACCTAAGCGTTTTATCCCTAAAGTCACTGTGCTAAATTCTATGGGTAATTTAAATACGCTAAAATTGGAAGAACTTGTTGTAGATTTGCAAACTTATGAAATTGATATGTTCCCTAAAACTGCTAAATCTAAAGATAAGGGAATTGCACTTAAAGCCCAAGAGAGAAGGAGTGAGGGGTCGGCTAGAAAGAGGGTAGAGTCGTCTAGAAAGAGAGAGACTGACACGTCAGATTCTGAGTGTGATTTTGACCTAGATGATTTGGCTCTTTTTGCAAAAACTTTCAAGAGGATTCTCAAATTTAAGAAAAATGTCAATTTTAAAGTTAAAAAGAAATTTGAGAAAAATAAGTTTGAAAAGAAAAATGAAAAAGACTCCAAAAATCCTCCTAAGAAAGAAAGTGAGAGATGTTTTGAGTGCGATGGTAGGAGTCATAGAGCCTTTGAGTGTGCCACTCGTCAGAATAGAGAGAAAGGGAAAGCTATCCTTAATGCTACCCTTAGTGACGACAGTGAGGTCTAGACGGTGGATTCAGGAGATGAGTCACCGCATGAGGGTAACTTCACCGCATTCATGGCCAGTCAAGTGAGCACTCCTAGTTCTCTTCACGACGATGAAGATGATGCTTCACAGGGACACCTCGACAGTGAGATCGATGTGAGTGAGGGGGAGGATGACTCAAGTGAGAGCGAGAGTGATATTCAACGCGCCTACACTGAGTTATATTCTGAGTCATTTAAAACTAAAAACGTAACAAAGCGCTAGTTCTTAAGATCACCGGCTTAGAGGAAGATTTAAGAAAGGCAAGAGAAAGGGAGTCCTCCACCTTCACCACCCTGAGAGAGAGAGAATCAGCATGTGTTGAGAAAGAGATTCTGTTTAGAGAGAGAGAGTGTGTTAGAGAAAGAGAGAGGGGACTTGACTAAACAAGTGGCTAGTCTTACGAGTCAGCTCCATTCCTCCGTGGAGACTCGGAAGAAACTTGAAGCCCTTGTTGCCCAGATGACTCATGATCTTGAGAAAGCACGGGAAGTCAAGGTACAAATCGAGGACAAATCTGGGAAGACGGGAAAGATGCTCCTCGGCCCCGTTTTAGGTTTTGGTGATCGGCAAGGAATTGGATATGATGGTGCCTCCACGTCCCAAATTGCACCTGGACCAGTTCCTGAGTTTACTACGAATCCTTATGGCCGTCGTCAAAAACCTCGAAGGAGAGTTCGACCAAGAAAATCAAACCAAGGTTCGCCTTTGACTATGCTCTTTTGTACTTATTGCAAAAGAAAAGGCCACCTTAGGGAGTCTTGCTATAGCATGGGTCGGACACGACGTACTATTGCTCCACCACGTCATAATGATGAGTTTTCTAGTCTGAGAGAGCGATTTGAGTTCTTAGCTGCCACGACCCAGAGTTTAATGGAAGAATTCCGACAGATGTCTTTGCCGTTAGTGAATGCTTCTCACATTCCAGCTAAAACCAACAACAACGAAGGCAAACAAAAGGTCATCTCTACTTGGGTACCTAAGAAAGATAAAAAGGCCTTCGTTGTTCATGTTGCTCTCAAAGCACACAATACCTCACAGTGGTATTTTGATAGTGGATGCTCCAGACATATGACAGGTGATGCCTCATTTTTTATGACTCTTGAGGATTATCAGGATGGCAGAGTCACCTTTGGAGATGGGAGCAAGTCGAGAATTAAAGGACGTGGTACTGTCGAGTTACCTGGATTTCCTAAGCTAGAAAATGTTTTGTACGTCAAAGGTTTGAAAGCAAACCTTCTCAGCATTATCCAGCTGTGCGACACTGACTTTGCAGTAAAGTTTGACCGGGATACCTGTAAAGTCTATAATCAAGCCGGTAAAATTTTGATGCAAGGGGTGAGGACCGAGGATAATTACTATGGGACTGAGCCCACATCCTCACTTGTCTGCAACAGCGCCACGATCACTCCTATGGATCTGTGGCACCAACGTCTAGGTCACGTGAACGTTAGAGATCTCAATCGCTTAGCTAAAAAGGACCTAGTACGTGGCTTACCATCTCTTGAAAAGTCAACTTCGACCGTTTGTGGACCCTGTCAGTTGGGAAAACAAATTCGTAGTCCTCATAGGAAGTTGTATTCCATTACCACTTCTCGTGTTCTTGAGTTGATTCACATGGATCTTATGGGTCCCACTCGTACTGAGAGTCTAGGTGGTAAAAGGTACATCCTCGTGATGGTAGATGATTTCTCCAGGTACTCCATAGTAGGTTTTCTGAGAGAGAAATCCGATGTTGTAGAATTTTTAACGACCAAGTGCCGTGTCCTGCAAAATTAACACGGTGTCACTATTAACAGGATGCGTAGTGACAATGGCACTGAATTCACAGAAGCAAAGGTAGACCTTTACTGTGATAGCCTCGGGATCAAACATGAGTTTTCTTCTATGAGGACTCCTCAGCAAAATGGTATTGTTGAGAGAAAGAATAGAACGATCCAAGAGATGGCTAGATCTATGCTTCTAGGTCATAAAGTTTCTAGGAGATTTTGGGCAGAGGCAGTGTCTACTGCATGCCACATGGTGAATAGGGTTTATTTACGTCCACACACACTACAGACTCCTTATGAGTTGTGGACTGGCAAGAAGCCCAACCTGGCATATTTTCGTGTTTTTAGGAGTAAATGCTACATCCTACGGGATAGAGAGTAATTAGGAAAGTTCGACTCCTGGAGCAATGAGGGAATATTTCTAGGATATTCATCGAATAGCAGAGCGTATCGGGTGTTTAACCTGAAGAGCTCTAAGGTTATGGAATCAGTAAACGTCACCGTGCAAGATGACGAACCTCCGACGGTTATTGATCCTAACCTTAAGTGTAAGGATGAGGATTGTTCTGACAGTGATTTACCTGTTCCTCTCTCACACTCTGTGGATCCTACTCCTGTGTTAGGGGACACACCTGGTTGGGTTCGCAAGAGTCATAACCCTTCTTCCATTGTTGGTGATCCCACTCTAGGGGTCAAGACTCGTGCTCAGCTAGAGAACATTGTTATCCATCTTTGCTACACGTCCAAAGTCGAGCCCAAGAACCATAAAGAAGCACTCAAGGATGAACACTGGATATCTGCTATGCAGGATGAGTTGCTTCAGTTTAAAAAGAATAATGTCTGGGAATTAGTCCCCCGACCTAGTGAGACTAATGTGATAGGTACCCGGTGGATTTTCAAGAACAAAATGGATGAAAATGGTACCATAATAAGAAATAAGGCTAGGTTGGTCGCTCAAGGCTACACACAGATAGAGGGTGTAGACTTTGGGGAGACATTTGCTCCTGTTGCGAGGCTTGAGTCCGTCCATCTTATGCTCACCATCGCATGTCATCTGCGCTTAAAGGTATATCAGATGGATGTCAAGAGTGCCTTTCTGAATGGCATTCTACATGAGGAGGTTTATGTGGAACAACCAAAAGGGTTTGAAGACCCTTAGCACCCAGAGCACGTCTACTATCTAAGAAAAGCCTTGTATGGTTTGAAGCAAGCACCCCGTGCTTGGTACGAGAGGCTTACTTCCTATCTCTTAGCTCGTGGCTTCAAGAGAGGGGGAGTAGATATGATGTTGTTCGTCAGGAGAGATGACGGTGCTATTTTGGTTGCCCAGGTCTATGTGGACGACATAGTCTTTGGATCCACATGCTCCCAGCATGCTCACCACTTTGAGGAGGAGATGAAAAGTGAGTTTGAGATGAGCATGGTTGGTGAGCTTACATTCTTCCTTGGTCTCCAGGTTCATCAGCTAGAGGATGAGATGTTCATCTCCCAATCCAAGTATGCTAGAGACCTAGTGAAGAAATTTGGTTTAGACTCCGCTAAGCATGCACGTACACCTATGAGTACCACTACCAAGCTTAGTAAGGACACTTCAGGCAAGGACGTAGAGAAAACCTTATATCGGAGTATGATAGGTAGTCTTCTCTACTTGACTGCCAGTTGTCCCGACATCGCCTTTAGTGTTGGAGTCTGTGCGCGATATCTGGAGTCCCCGAAAGAGTCACATTTACTTGCTCTAAACCGTATTATTAAATATGTAAGTGTGACTCTCTCATACGGTATTTGGTATTCCTTTGATACCGATGACCGTTTGTTCGCCTATTCGGATGCCGATTGGGCTAGGGATGTAGATGGTTTTAGGAGCACTTCTTGTGGGTTTTTCTATTTTGGTTCTGCTCTTGTCTCCTGGCTAAGCAAGAAATAAAATTTCATCTCTTTGTCCACTGCAGAGGCTGAGTACATAGCCACCGGGAGTTGTTGAACACAACTCTTGTGGATAAAGAAAATGTTGGAGGATTATTGGATTTCACAAGACACCATGATCATTTCTTGTGATAACACGAGCGCGATACACATATCCCGTAATCCCGTCCAGCATTCACGCACAAAACACATCAGGATATATGAGCACTTTATTCGACAGTTAGTTGAGGAGAACACTGTATCCCTGAGTTTTGTTCCCACCGACCGTCAGTTAGCCGACATTTTCACGAAACCTTTAGATGCCCTTAGATTTGAGATTCTTAGGAAGTCTTTGGGGATTTGCACAATTGACTGAGGGGTTGGTCTATGTCTATAATAGGATGCTTTCTCATGTTCATATCATATGCTTCCTATTGCTAGTCTGTTTTATATGTACCATTGCTTAGTTGTACAACTTTTATTTATTCATTTTTCTGTTTATATTGCTTTTGAAAAAATACAAAAAGATTTTCCTTTTAGAAATTTTTTTAAGAAAAGCACAAAAAGATTTTATTTTGATAAAATTTTTGAAAAATCCAAAAAGATTTCTGTTTTTGCTTCTTTTATGGATGAGCATTTAAGATAGCCAAGTCACAACTTCATTCCATTTATCCATGTGCCTGTTTGATAGAGATTTGAGAGGCTACATCATTTCATCCATGTGCTTTACATTGTCTGGAGTCTTTGAGATGTAATTAGTGATATCTTCCTACATGTTTGACTCCTATATCCTTTATTGCACACATGCACGGCTATATTTGATTATTGCACTTGTCTATCTCATATTGGCTTGAGTGTTTCCATCTCAATTTTGTCTATATAATGTACAATATGCTATAAAACTTGACAAGATTGGAATGCATGTAAAAACTGTTTTGGTGAGACTGTGTTTTTGTATAACGGGGAGGGGCTGAGAAAGGTAATCATCTATCCTTTGCGCAAAAGCCACCATTAAAAAGGACCTAAAAAATGGAAGAATTTTAATATCCGAGGTCCAAAGAGGTTAAAAGAGCCCGAAAAAATTTAAAGACAATAAAAAGCAATTCATGCCAAATATGGGCCACTTAGGTTTCACCATCAATTCTCCAAAGTTTGAGAATTTAGAATGCCTCTATTCAAAATTATATCTGAGGGAGTTTGGTTGGAGAATCTTTAAACGGGTTTGCACTTCCTTGAAAGTACTGAAAAAGCCGAAAATCATTTTGGACGTTATTGGCGTGAAAATCACTTTGAGCTTTGATTTGTTGATTTGATTGAGTCAATATCTTATATTGTCATTATTTTACACCAAAGGAAGCATTTGAGTTCATTCGCTAGGAATATCCAATATTCATCGTGCACATATGTCATGTTTGTATGCATTGATTTTCCTATCGAATTTAATCACACCACCTCATTTACGCTATCATCGACTTGGTTGGTTTGTGTTCATTCATGGTGTGATTTTATACTAGTGACACCCCGCACTTGCTTATTTGATTTATTTCTCTCATTTGTGTATTTTGGGACATCATAAAAAGGGGAGAATGAATTATCTTATTATGGGGGAGATTTGAAAGTTTGAGTTTGCTCATAAATTGGTATATATGTTTATCTCATTTCAAACTCGATATGTCACTTGGTATTTTGCTTTTTCTCATGTGTGTTGGTACAGCATGGATTATCATTGGATTGCACACCCTGATGAGAAAAGTGTTGAGATTCCTGAAGAATTGAAGAGCAAACGCTGTAGTCCTATTCAATTGTATCTTTCCAGTTTTGGGTTCATGGAAGGGTGGATTTGTATAGGCATTTTTAGTTGTTTTGATAATTCGGATGTTTATTTTTAAGTATGTACCGGCATAGACATAGGGGGAGATTTGTAAGGACATTTTTGTCCATTATCAATTTATTATGTCGCACGCCGTTACACCGTTGAAGAAATTCAAGATTCATACATTCATCAACGGATCCGAATATCAAAAAAAGAAGAGGAATCAAAGTCTGACAGACCGGACCGGTCCGCCTGGAATAAAAGAACCGATCCGGTCAACCGGACCGGTCCGCCTCAGACCCAGACCGATTCGACTGCTGAAGGCCAGTATACCCCGGACCACAAGCGAACCGATGAAGCCTGAAAAAGAACCGATCCGATCATCAACGGACCGATCCGCCTCAGAATAAAAGAATCGATCCGATCAATCGGATCGATTCGCCTCAGACCCGGACCAATCCACCTGGGATAAACTTAAACAGATCGTGTTCAGATTTTTAAGGCCCGAGACTTCTTATTTAATCCCACTACGGGAAGTGGTTTTTTAAGACTCATGCAGACGATTTTCAGAGTACATAATACTCTAAGTCTTCACCTATTGAGCCCTAGACTCTAGGTTTTTGATTCACACAAATTGCCAAACATTTGTGAATCACTTTGTAACCCAGGAATGCAGTTTTACTGTTCACACCCTTGTGGAGAAGATTGTTCTTCTTCTTCATTGCAGCCCTCATGGAAAGGGATAGTTCCAGCCGCAGACTACAGAATCCGACACCTGAGGGTAATTCTTAGTCACTTGTATTTTCATTGTAATCCGAAATCGTATAGCTACAATATTATAATGAAAATAAATGGTTTTGCCCCTTTGGGGGATTTTTCCTCACAAGCATGTGTTTGAATGTTCTTGCTTAGATTATCATCTTATTCAATCACATATTGTTGCATGTTTAGGGTTTGTTTGGGTTAAAAGGTGTTTAATATATAATTTGCTCATTTGAACGCAAGCACATACGTTCTCACATGATAAAAGAGAGTTTAAATGGATTTAAGGTTTAAATCCAAGAGAAATTGTTCTATCCTATAAATTAATTGATGTGTTAGTTATAAATCACTGTTAGGATGATTATAGTGTTGTTGGTAGAGATTAGAAACTACGAAAATGGAGGTTAGGGTGATTTTTGGGTTTTGGAAAAAATGATAACTCGTAGAAAATTTTGGATTTTCACAAGGTGAATCGATTCGGACAAGCCAAATCGATTCATTCTTACACAGTAAGAAAGTAGAACATTTTCGAATCGATTCGGTTAGGATAAATCGATTCGGGGTCAAGGCGAATCGATTCAGACCAAGTGAATCGATTCGGTCCTATAAGATTTTTGCAAGTTTTCTTCCTTAAGTTTAGGGGGAAATTAAATTAGAAATGGATATAATTGTAGGGGATTCTAGATGTGGTATTGGGACTCCTAGATAATAGAATTTAGGGTGAGTAAACCTTGGGAGGAGAGAATGAACCTTGGATTAGTAAAGGGTACAATCCGGGGTGTGGACCTAATGAATGGTTAGGATGTGTAACATTTAAGAGAGCTCTTAGGCAAGTGTGTATATATGTATTTATGAGGTTAGAATAAATATGGGCCGATTGCATTTGAGTAAATCCTAGGATGCGAGTAGGATTAATTTTAGGATATGGGCTAAAGAGGATTGAGCGACTATCCGGTGCGTCCATTGACGATTATTATTATAGGTGATGGGATACCTATGGAATTAAGATAACTAATTTGTATACTTATTTAATTATTACAAACTGGTATATTCGGGCTTATATAAAATCCTTAAAAGTGATTAATGTGTGAGTTAAATATTAAGTAAGATTATACTTATAGGTTTAGTATTTTAAGTGTGTGAATACTTATATACTATTACGAATGGGAACAATTGGGATATTTTGGCCATCGCAATGAGAGTTTGGCAATTATATCTAGGGTATATTGAGAAGTGATATATATTATATATACAGGGGTCACAGTATATATATGAATTGATTATATATATATATATATATATATATATATATATATATATCAGTATGTGAATGATATATTTATGTATACATATATCTCTAGTGCTATCCTGGGAGGTTGCATGATGTGGGTGAATCCCCTGGCTTAAGGAGCAGGGAAAGTATATCCCCAGGTCATATCGTCCCGCATATGGGTGCGATAATGATTCTAGTTTTAGAAGGGAATATGACCGCCTCCACCGTTTAGTATTTTTACCATGATCTTGAGTGAGTCAGACTTGGTACCTGGGTTAAGTTATGCATACTCAGATGATAATAGCACTTTGAGACTGCATCCTCGAGTTATATCTCCGTGGGATGGTTATTATACTTATGGTTGTGATATAGGTATAAATATACTTGTCGCGTATAGTATATTGCGTGTATATGAAAATGTGAAATCATATAATTTAGACTAGTGTAAAGTGTAAAATGAATAAGATTTTATTCTCATTCCGGGAGATTTTTATCCACACTTAAACTGTGATTTGTATATTAAAGTGAGAATTACATATATGGGATTTTATATACTAAAGTGAAAATGGGATGTTAACTAGTGAAAGTTTGGGAAAATGAACGATATATATATCACATTTATGATCATACCAACTAAAGCTTATGTAATAGCTTATGGTATAGCATATATTATATCACGCAGGTTAAGTGATTGTTATGAGAATTTAAAGGATGGATGAAAGAGATTAGTTAGGCAGGGCATCTTAACTGGGTTGTTTAAAATTTATGCGATATGTGTGAACTAGTAGAGGAGGGGTGAGGTGTATCTCATGAGAGTGTGATGCCAGTTTAAAATGAGAGATTTCATATTTTAAAAATATGGCGTTTGATGCACATGCTAAATATTTTCAAAACCTAGGATCTGACCCGTTTTTGTATTTTCCCTCTCTTGCTATATATGTATATATATTAGGTGTCCGGACACAGGGACGCCTGGATGATGATTCTTTTGAGTTAGACGTTTACTGCAGCAGTGGTGGATGCAAGCAGGTGTATTTTATACTCTTCTATCCTTGTGATCTAAATAGGAGGTACTGTAAAAACACTCGGGCTGATAGCCCAATTGTATTCATTTATTCTATTACCTCATTTTAGTTTTCGACCATTCGATTTGGTTGTATTATATGTTGTACCGAGAGTTCGGTTATTTTATTTCATTTCAGTTCGATGTATATAAACTGTTGTGATTATTTCCTTGGATGGTTTGATTAAAAATATTAGTTAAATAAAATTTTGACGCCAACCTAATAAGGTATTAGTAATTAAATTGGTTTTCGACAGTGATGCTAAGAAGGAACCATATGAGATTCCTATTTGAATCTGGTATAGGATTGATCACCTGATATTTTATTAGGCAGGGTGTCATAGATGGTATCAGAGCATAAGGTTCTAGTGTCCTTAGGAATCTATGCGGACGTACTACGCTTTCATCATTACGTTCTATTTGATATAGAGCCTTATCATTTGGATTGTTAATTCATATTGTGAGATTTCGTTCTCCTGCTATTATGTAAGACTAGAGTAAATCTTTTGCACGCTCGTTTGAGATTCATGTGCTGATCGATGAAGAGCGATCGGGGAAGGCCGTTACGAGGGCAGCAGGAGGCGGGGCTTAGTTGTAGCTGTTAGTTGAAGTGGGGAATTAGGTCCGCAGTTGAGGTCACTCACTTTGTGGAATTTTCATGTATTGCTGCAACGATTACTAGAGTTTAGTAGTTATATTTATCCACATACCGCTATAGTAGAGAGTGGTGTTAAACATGAATTATAGAATGAAGTTAAATGGGAAAAAAGTCTGAAAGGTCTTTAATAAGGACCATACGTTGAAGTTTAAGTTATGAGGAGGGCGTGTAACATTATCCAATGGAAGTAGAAGGCTTAGAAGCTCTGGCTCAAAGCAGGGTATAAAAATGCCCAGATGTGAAAATTTGAGTAAATTTTTTTCACTAGTTAGAGGAATATAGGAATGGGGGAACAATGGTCACCATATTTAGGGGAGCAAAACATTTTTCTCATAAAGGAATCTTACGAATGGATTTAATCACGAATTTGTTTAAATTACCAGAAATAAAGAAAATGTAGTTTCTGAATTATTCATATAAGGATCGATCAGGGGATGACAGTGAACAATGAGTTATATGGTGAAGTGAACTTTGTACCTCATGAGGTAGGTACAATGAAGAGAGAGTCCTTCAATGGAATAATAGGCTCACTAGTAAGTGTTTCTAACACTTATAGATATTTTACTCGGATTCCTTGTGTATATGATGGTAGTCTTGTACCTCTTATACTAGGAATGTTAATGCTTCCATGAGATAGGAGCTGGATGAGTTGAAGAATTGAGTCCAAGGGTAAAGACTAGAATTGTTTGTGTTTATGAGACCCCACAGGTGGAAATCCTCCCGGGGATTCATTGAAACATGGCCGTTGAGGCCGGTAGCGTGCTTACTTTTAGTTGGAAGAGCTAAGGGAACTATGAGGGAGATTGTCATGATCGAGGTTATAGAGTCCAAGATACTGATAGCCTTAACATGGCAGGGAGGCCAGAGATGGGGAATATGGTGATGTGGAGCGTACAACCACACTCTTTGATGTTGCCCGGTAGGACTTAAAGGACAAGAGTAGGGTGCCTAGATGGGGCATTGATTAAATTAGTTTTTGGTTCAGTTAAGACAAGTGTACTACGTATGAGAACCATTTAGAACAGTTAGGGTGGTTGGCAAAGTTGTTATTATAAGTTTTACCTTGGATGAAGGTGGTATATTTCGTGTGGCAAGATTGAGTCATAGTATTTTGTTAGCCCTAGATTCGTGTGTGTGATTCAAGTTTATTAGTGGTATCAGTAATATTATAGAGGATATATCTACATGTTTTTTCGTGATAGCGGGGTTCCATTTTTCTTCATTCACTGTGGAAGCAGGTGTTGGTATTTAGAGCTTATATTTGGTTGTCATTGCTCATTTTGTGTGTGTTATACGAATATAATACTATTCTGAGTATAATATGTTCTTTTATGATCGTAGAAATAGTAGGCTAATGATTATAAGGCTATTGTGTTCGCGATTCCAGGGTGGAACTGGTTGTTTTGCGATATCTCACCTGGACACGGGTTGAGCTCGCCTTTAGTATATGTTTAGATGGAATTTTGATGAGTAGATATTTTATTATCATGATTTAGTACATGGGGACCTTATAGATATGATTTAAGGTATGCAGGATTTAAGTTAAGCTGTGAGTTTAAGCTGGTTGTTATTCGTACAAATGACTAGTGTTAGTACAAGCGCTTTATGGTTTGTCTCCTTAAGAGAAGTAAGAGTTCTGACCATATTTTTTCGGTGGACGAGATAGGAATATCCCAGTTGCATGTTTTAAGCTGACATACCTCCACGACCGACAAAGTTAAGTAGTAGTGTATCAAAGGGGTTCCTTGTTTGAATTTCACTTGTGAGACACTCCACGCATGAACCTTAATGACGTTGGGAGTGGAGAGATGTTAATGGATGTTAAGATGTTGGTTTTGATGATAGATTATCCAGTGCGGAGAAAACACTATAAGCTGAGAGTCATGTGATGATTAGGGGCTTATGGAAACGGAAATGGTATGGAAAAGCACCGAAATGTTTCTCTCAGCGCGAGTAAATAGGTGAGGTAAGGTTAAGGAGATTGATTTGAGGCTTATAGCCATGCCGTGAGTAGGAGGCTAATTATGAGGTAGTATGTTTTATATGTGATGTTCATAACACTGGGCAGAGTATAGGCGCCCGGATTAGTTACACTTTTCATTTGGTTGAAATGGAAGGAAATAGAGGTAGAAGTGCATTAGTATGTTTGCGAGATAGTAGTTTGGAAGTCCTGATTGTGTGCCTTAGGACGTTATATCTTGATGACCGACGATGCAAGGTAGTAGTATAATGGGAGGGTTCCTTGTTTGGATTTCTCTTTGCGAGACATCCCACACTTGAAATCGAGCTAATGTCGGGAATTAGGAAAGGTCTTGGATGCCAGGTATATAGTTGGTATAGTACTCATTTTACATTTGTAGGAAAACACATCGATCTTAGGACTACCACGAAATAAGGCCAGTGGGGAAGGTAGCGTTGATATAGGGAGATTGTAGTGAGTTAACCACGAGAAGATTGGTGGGTTAACCTAGAGAAGGATTAAATTTCTAGGTATCGAAAGAATTGAATCTCGAGTAATTCGGGTTGAGAGTACCCAAGCGTTAGCACTAGGCCGAGAAGAAGGTGAGGTCCAATTTTTAGAAAGAGTGGTACGTGTGTGACGCTTGCAAAAGTGGTGCAAATAGTCATGGATTATAGGGTGTGTGCGCACCGTGGTAAGTTGATTTTATGCATTGGGGCAGTTTTAAATGGAATTGGAACGTGTTGGATGGAATGTCGTAGGAGGTACGCAATAGTCCAATTATACAGGTACGACAAGAGTTAGCACACCTAACATAAGATGTAAGACTGACGGGAATAGTCAAGCGCTAGTGTGGTTTCCTTTTTGAGGAAAATTCGATGTCATGATGTAGACGAACGGACGCTTAGAGTAGCAATTTTCCAACGGGATCGATAGGTTAGAGCAGTGATTATAGGCTCATTTTTCTTTATATGCATCTATAGAAGCACTAGGTGCGATTTTTTATTGTTAGAGTTAACCTTACGACCGAGGTAGCGTGTTAGCATGTAGAGATTTAGCCAAGCTTATTTTTAAGCTAGTGCATTAGAGTATAAGCCTTGAGATAGGTGGGTACCGTGAACGAGTATATGGTAAGGTACCATTGTGTTAGTACCATTCGACTTCTGGGTACATGTCGTATCTAAATTTTGGGGATGAAATTCCTTTGTACGGGGGAAGTATGTAATACCCCGTACTTTTATAGATATTTAAATTACATAAGTGGGCGTAATTTGGTAATTAGAGGAATGATTATGAATAGTAATTCAAGATTTATGAGTGTTAGATAATTACCAATGTGTGTTACATTTACTTTGGGGACTAAGTAAATGAGTTGAAATATTTTTATGTCATGTCGAAGTTGGGTTAAGTGACGAGTGATAGTTTACATTGTAGAAAATGCGTGTTGAGAAACGTCGGGTTCGACTAGTGAATTTTAGTTAAGTGACTCAGATGGAGATTTCGAGTGACCGGTTGGTTTCATAATGGCCGAGATAGTCAGAATAGAGTATCCAGGGGTAGTGTTTAGGTTTCGGAAAATTTTGGACTAGTAGGGACTCGCAATTGAGTATACGAGTCAAAATTAGGTTTTATAAGGGATAACCCTTATTTCTCTCTTATAAGGTACAAGAGAGAGGAAGAGAAGAAAGAAAATAGAGAAAAGAAGAAGTAAAGAAAGGAAGAAGGAAAAAATAGAAAGATGAAGGGGATTCTGGGACAAACTCCGCGGGATTCGACTCGAGGTCGTCAGATTTTATCCACGAGGCAAATGTTTACTTGCTTTATTCAATTGAGTGTGTGTATCTCACATTATAGTTGGTAAACTATATGATTTTTGCGTTGAAACCCTTGAAATAAATTTGGGAAAATTTATTTTGAGTTTACAAATTGATGTATTGTTAACTCTTGATGACTTCTAGTGTTAAACCCATGTTAATGGTGGGTATAAATGGTTATAAATTGGAAGAAATGATACAAGAGAGTTTAAATGGGTTTAGGGTTTAAATCCAAGAGAAATTGTTCTATCCCATAAATTAATTGATGTGTTAGTTATAAATCAGTTTTAGGATGATTATAGTGTTGTTAGTTGATATTAGAAACCACGAAAATGGAGGTTGGGATGATTTTTGGGCTTTGGAGAACATAATAACCTGTAGCAGATTTCGGATTTTCACAAGGAGAATTGATTCGGACAAGCCAAATCGATTCGTTCTTACATAGGAAGAAAGTAGAACATTTTCAAATCGATTCGTTCAGGACGAATCGATTCGGGGTCAAGGCAAATCGATTCGGACCAGGCGAATCGATTTGGTCCTGCCAGATTTTTGAAAGTTTTCTTCCGTAAGTCTGGGGGGAAATTAAATTAGAAATTGGAGATTATTTTAGGGGATTCTAGACGTGATATTGGGACTCCTAGATAATGGAATTTAGGGTGAGTAAACCTTGGGATGAAAGAAGGAACCTTGGATTAGTTAAGGTTACAATCCGAGGTGTGGACCTAATGAAGGGTTAGGATGCGTAACATTCGAGAGAGGTCTTTGGCAAGTGTGTATAGATATATTTATGCGGTTAGAATAAATATGGGCCGATTGCATTTAAGTAAATCCTAGGATGCAAGTAGGATGGATTTTAGGATATGGGCTAAGGAGGATTGAGCGGCTATCCGGTACGTCTATTGACAATTATTATTATAACTAATGCGATACCTATGGAATTTAGATAAGTAGTTTGTATACCTATTTAATTATTATGAATCGGTATATTCGGGTTTATATAAAATCCTTAAAAGTGATTAAGGTGTGAGCTAAATATTAAGTAAGAGAATACTTATAGGTTTAGTATTTTAAGTGCGTGAATACTTATATACTATTATGAATGGGAACATTCGGGATATTTTGGCCATCGCAATGAGATTTTGGCAATTATAGCCAGGGTATATTGAGAAGTGATATGTATTATATATACGGGTGGTCACATTATATATATGATTTGGCTATAAATATATCGGTATGTGAATGATATATTTATGTATACATATATCTCTAGTGCTATCCAGGGAGGTTCCGCGATGCAGGTGAATCCTCTGTCTTGAGGAGCAGAGAGAGCATATCCCCTGGTCATATCATTCCGCATAAGGGTGCGATAATGATTCCACTTTCAAAAAGGAATATGACCGCCTCCACCATTTAGTATTTTTACCATGGTCTTGAGTGAGTCAGATGATTAGGCATAAATTCTTCACATTTATCCCCTTAATTTTTGTATTTTTATGTTCCCACGCATTGTAAATAGCTTGGATTTATCTCATATTTATGATACTAACCCTTTTTGGCAAGTATTTCGTGTTTTGTGTATCTCTTATATGTTTTACATGTATGTCATGCAAGTTAGTGCGAAAGAGAACTCAAAATAGTGAAAGAAACCAAGAAATGGAGAGTTGAAGGGTATTTTCGTAATTTTGAAGCTTAGCCCAGAGGTGGGGCCAACTGGAAAGTTGTATAGCTTTAAATTACAAGAAAAATGGAAAAAAGGCACCACAATTCGATGTACAGTGAAGAAGTTATGGTCATTTGAAATTGAGGAGAAAATGAAGAGAAGTTGAGTCAGGGAAAACGGACCAATTCGTTTTCCAAAATAAAAGGATCGATTCGGCCTCTAGAATTCATTGCATCAGGCATATTTAGGGGCTCGATCTAGAAGGGATCGATCCGTTTATTAGTCACGCTCTAGATCCATCACAAAATTAGTTGCGCTCTCTAAGTGTGACAAATTTCTAGATACGGGATTTTTATTTTGTGTTTATCTTTTATCCAAAAGAGTTTTGTATTTTGGGGACTCTTCTAAACGACCTCTAGCCTATATATTTACTTGTTAGGACTATTTTTATTCAGATTTCATTCATGTAAAAGCTCAAAAATAAGTAGGAACATCTAGGAGAAGAATTTACATATTTTGCACCTTTAATTCAAGAGCTTTTCCAGTTTTTCTTCAATCTTTGATTTCTTCTTGCATATTCGTGTTCTTCAATCTTGGTAAATTTTATTTCCAGCACTTTTATTATTATTTCTCATGTTTAATCTCTCTTTCCACGCAATTATGAGTTCATGCAACGTAGATAACGTAGTTTTCACTAATTTCACCATGTTAGGCTATATTTTTAAGGGTTGGATTGCATGAACGCAACCCGATGTGGTTTGTGATAGCTAAAAAGTTGCCTCTAATGTAGATTTTGTCGTTGTGCAACTTCTCTATCCATCAAAATTTCCCTTGAACCTACAAAATTATAACAAAAATAGTGTAGAGGTAAGTAAGGGAGTCAATCCATATCTAAGGGTGAAACACAAAATTGGAGAGGACATATATATAGATTCATTTGCATTTTATTATATTTTTTTCTATTTTTACTTTTTCTATTTTTTTATGAATTTTTCAAGGGAATATTTTAACTAACTAACTATACTAATTTTTATAACTACTAATTAAGAAGTAAAAGCTAATTTAATAAAGGTGAGATAAACAAAATTGTCCTAATAAGTAAACTAAAAAAATTGGACTCATGAGGGCTTCAAAATTTCATCCCATAAATGGGAGATTAGCCCTCAATAATCATCATCCAAAAATATAAGCTAAACAATTGAAAGCATGAGATGATTAAACTAAAAGTAAAAGAGAGGAATATATCAAACCCATTTAAGCCTTGAATTGACATGAAATCTTCAATTACATCATCAATCTCTCAATTACAATTCCTCACTCATGTATTTATTGAATCTAAACTAAAAATTACAAACTAAAAAGTAAAAGGATAATGGATGAATTCATAATGGATAATTAAATAATAAAAGAGATTTGCTAAAAATGCAAATCCTAAAATTATAAAATTATACATTAGAATTCACCCAAAGAAATAAATTCTAGATCATTAATTTATATTGAGATAATTGCTAAAAATGCAAAATCTCAACATAAAGTAATGGGTTAGAATTTACCTCCCATAAGGGATAAATTTCACTACATCAATCTATTACGAAATAATTGCTAAAAATGCAAAAATCCATAATAGATGGGTGGGGTGAAATTCATCCTAGAGATAAATTTCAACACACACCTCTATATTGAGGTATTTGCTAAAAATACAAATACTCAACATAGAGGGGTGGGGAGAATTTTATCACACCTAGCTTAAAACTAATTTTGGGATCCCTTTGCAAATGGGTCTTCCTCTTCAATATATAGTAGGCATGACACACATGAAGTTAAGGGGCATTTTTGGAAGATTGCTTGGGTGTGCATGGGAATTGTGAGGGGAGCATGGGGTGTGAGGTCATGTGGGTGAGAAAAAATCTGATTTGTGTGCACATGGGGTATTTGGGTAATTGGGGTCGAAGTGGTTGTTGGGGGTATATTGAGGTATTTTGGGTAAAAAGAGGATAAGTGGGTTTATGGCATGTGGGGAATTGTTGACTTAGTCTTTGGTTTTGCAATTGGCAGGTAGAAGTCGTGCAAAGCTAGAAGAAAAGGGAAATGGGATTACAAGGTGAAATGGGTCTTGGAATTCAAAGTGGGTAAGAGATTGAAAAATGGGTTAAATGGATGGTGGGTTGAGATCCGACCGGAGGTGGGAGGTCGACGCCGCCGGAGTGGTGAAGATCGCTGGTGGTAGGTAGGAGGGTCAGCTAGGGATTGCCGCCGGTTTCAGGCAGTCAGCGACGACGGGTAAGGGGACCGAGGGTACTGTCGGAGCGCCGTCGGGTTTGGGCTGGTCGGCAGGGGGCGAGAGAGGGACCGGTTGGAATCGGGGCAGGAAGCCCGCCGGTTTGGTCGGTTTTTAGGGGGTTAGGTCGCCGGTGTTGGGCTTGATGAGAGAGAGTGGTGGGGTTAATGGTGGATTATGAGAGAGGTCTTTGGGAAATGGGATGGGTTGGTTATGGAGGTAGAGGAAGATGAAGGTTGTTAAGGGGTGGTGAGATGAGAGAGAAAGTGTGGAGGTTGAAGATGACTAAGGTTAGGATTAGGTGGATGAGGGTGTAGGCTACAAGAGTGAGGGTTAGGGAGGTTTAGGATAAGTGGGGGTATGTGGTGTGTGGGTGTAGGTAATAGGATGAGGGTGAGGGGTTAATGTATGGTAAGTGTAGTTTAGTGGGTATAGGGTGAGGGTGTGTGTATTAATTTGAACCCCTTAAAAATTAAAACTAAAATTAAAATTAAAATTAATCTAAATTAAAAATTAAACTAAACTAAAAATAAAAAAGTAAAATAAAATAGACATGACACGACACACTAAACAAACTCTAAAAAAAACTAAACACAACTAAAATAAAAACTAATAAATAAAAAATTAATTAATAACTACTAAAAATATAAAATCCTATAAAATAAAAGACACAAAAATAAAAAGATAAATCTAAAAAGAAATAAAAATAGAAATCTATAAGACTAAAAACTAAAAGCCTAAAAAAATAAAATCTAATAAATCTAAAAATAAACTCCTAAAACTAATCCTAATAAAATAAAATAAAATAGAATAAAAACTAAGACTAAAAACTAATAAAAATCTAAAATAAAATAAAATTATAATAATAAAGATATAAAAATAGAAATTAAAATCTAAAAATTCTTAATAAATCTAAAATAAATCCTAAAAATAGAAAAGACTCAAACTAAAAATCTAAAAAATAATAAAAGGGCAAATTAGACACACACGGGGTTCGGGGGTATGTTTAGGCTAGGTTTAGGCTCGGGTAAGGTTACGGGTTTGGTATTTAGCTCCATAAAATGCACAATTGCCTTGAAATACGCATTTAAACACCGCAACTTGCATTCGGCCTGCATAATAAACATTTAAGCACATAAGACCCATATTGTCGAGAAGTAGCAACTAAAATACATCTATTTGGGGTATAAATTGTACAGTTTTGGGTGCTTATCAGTTTGCATGGGTATAAAATTAGTTCTCTAAATTAAATTAACTATTGAATCATGTTGTAGTGAATACAACCGTTGTAGGACTTTTGATCTCATTTGCCCTAGGTAACCGGGATGCTTAAGAGTGCACCACGCGTGTAGCGAATATGACACCGCTTTACTCGTCCTTTGATTACATACTGCGCGGGATATGATCCCTCATATGTGTAATACTTGGAAGTACTAAAGATAGGGTTAGATCAATTAATTAATTTATGACTAGTTTTGTACTTTGCATACATACTAGGGTTTGGGGGATTGTATTCCCAACCTATTTTCCCTTCATTCTTATTAAGTATTCTTAGTTAGTTAATTTTGCTCACATAGTTAATGAAGTAGTTTAATTTAGTGTGGATTTAGTTAATTAGTTATTTTCCATCTCAATCATCTTTTTGTTTCTTTTTAGAGTCAAGTTAGGGTTAACAGTCTTACCTTTATCGTCATGTTCACTCGTCCTAGTTCCCTAAGGATTCGATACCCAGACTAGCCACTATACTTCGCAAGAGTGTAGTTAAAGTTTAGGTTTTTCTATTGCGGTTGGAAGCCGATAACAATGACTGGATTATTTACATGGATGCTCAATTTTTCCACCTCGATCAAAATTCCGCCGTTTTCGAGGAATTAGGTAGACTTTAGGTTAGGTTGGTTAATCCCGAATTTGAATTAAAAAAAATAAAAAATATGGGTGTCACGTTTTTGAATTGCCCAATTTGAAATGCCTTACTTTAACTCTTTTGGTGGATTTATTTATTATGATAATAGTGAGGAGGAAGCGCTCAAGACTTATGAACATTTGATCAATATCACTAAAGACGAGTCTTATAAATACAAGACTAGTGATAAGGCCATCCAAATTTATCAAAATAAATTTGCTTGAAGAAAAAAGAATTGAAAAGGAGTATCGGGAAAAAAATCGTAATTGGGAGAAAGAGTTAGATGCATTATTTGAACCCAATGAGGATTTTTCTTCCGATATTTTTGAAGTTGAAGAATGTTTTCAACCAAATGAGGAATCCGAGGTGCTAGAACTAAGGAATCCTACTTTGGAAGAACTTTTGCTTATTAGAAAAAAGAAATTTGATGACCTTGCTTCTATAGAGTTTAAAATTAGAGAAACTAGAAAGGAGATTAATGCTTATCTAGAAAGCTTAAAGGAGGGCGAGACTTGCACTTCACCTAACACTTTTGAGGATGAAATCTTTGAGAGTGATCCAAGTTCTTCTGAATCTCAAGCTCTTATAAATATTCCAAAATCTACTGAGGTTGAAGATCATTTGTCTCCTTGTGTACCCACTATTATCGAACCATTAAATCCATAATAAGATCTGGATGAATGTCTTGAGGATGTTGATCTGATTCTTGTATGGGAATGTTATTTTGAGATGCTTCATCTTATGGGCCATACACTTAGACGTGTCACTTCACTAGATCCAGTGGAAAATTTTGGGGGAGAAGATTTTGAGGACAAGGACTCTATGCTTGAACTGGTTTCCAAGATGGACTCTTCTGTTTGTGTGCTTTGCTTCCCATACTACTTGAAAAATCTTTGGGACGTGATTTTATTTTTCTTGGATCCCAACGGTACTTGTCCCCCTATGCTAGCAAATCCCTCATTATCCCCCTAAAAATTTTAATTGGTGATGGTTCATTTCTTTCGCTTGGCGCATGCCTTCCGTTGTTCAAACGAAATTCTTATTTTTTGGGAGGCATGCTTTCTAGTGAGGGTACACCATTAACCCCTCAAAGTCAAATTGTATTTTGGGTGGACCCTCAAATTTTTTGACTTCTAGTGTATAACTTATTAGAATTTTAAATCGTAGGTTTAACAATAGTTAACTTATTTCTTTTTTTTTCTTTAGTTTAGAGTTGTTGTTATTCTTGTCGCTATGTTTGGTTCTAACATGTTTTGTAGATTCAATGGACTCGTACTTTTCGGGGATCGCTTCATTTTGGGTAATATCTTTCTTTTCATCTCTTTATGTTGTGTTCTTTATTTGCATTGAGAACAATGCAACATTTAAGTTAAGGGGTGTGGGATATTCTTCCCGTTTATTGTTTAGATTCATTGATTCGATCACACGTTCTTTCCAAGTGTGCTTTTTTTTTAGAAAATTTCAAAAAAATTGAAAATTTTTAAAAAAAGCCAAAAATATTATTCTTAAAAATAAATAAAAATTGGAATTTAAAAGCTTCAAAAATGTCACATTTTTTCTGTCTCAAGTTATAAAAATCCAATGCACAAAGCCGAAATTGACCAAAGATGGAAATTGAGCAAAAATTGATGACTTAACGAATAAGTGTGGAGATTAATAACCCGGTGAGATTTCGAGCCTATATTTTTTGGAGAGCATTTTAAATCAATCCAAGTTAATAATTAACTCAAAGTTCATTTCAGCATTTTAAAAAAGTCATTGAAGATCTCTATTTCTTTGTTTTGATCGGTTATGAGAAATGTGTGAGATGTTGCCTTGAAGTACGCGCTAAAATATCTCTAAACTTATTTAATCTCAAGACGCATATGGTAAAACAACTCACATTTGGACAATGAAGTAGGCCATCGTTTGTTACCCAAAAAGATTAGCCAGAAAAAGTCGTGGAAAATTAACCCTTTGCTACCCAATTTGAGCCTAATAAATTATTTTCCTTTTCGTTTGATAATAAAAAAAACCCAATTAGCCCGAAATTGTGAAGATTGAATATTCATCAAATAAAGTCCGAAAAGTGCATAAAAAGGGGAAACAAATAGTAGAAAAATGCTCAACAAAAATAGCAAGAATAAGAAAAATAAGAAAAAAAATAGAAAAAAAGGAGATAATGAGCAATAGCCCGGAAAAAGCATAAATGGACATCATAAATGAATTGTCCAATTCCGAAGTCCCCACCACTCCTTTTACCCCTTATACCTTATAACCCGAAAAAGTCCTAACCGAGTCTGAATTGCGAATTTGGTTAATGCGTGGAGATTTAAGGCACAAAAGATAATAAAAGATATTAAACGTGTGAAAAAGAGGCAATGTTCCCGTTTTCTAATGACCGTATTCCGATGATGAGATATTTTCTCCTAAAATATTTCCGTCTTTCAAATGGTGTGCTGAATTTGTATCCATTATATTTACTTTTTATATCATGCATACCGAGAGAAAATAGACACATTTCTAGTGATTCATTTGTGAGTGTATCTGTGAGAATTGAAATCAAAGCGAATTTTCGAAAAGTATCGTAATGATGAATTGGTGAAAATTTACGGTTTAATTTTTGGTTTCGCACACACACACACACACTAGGATTTGAGACTCCTAAATATGAATTTAAAGTGACCATTTTTGGTGAGTTTAAACCGTACAATTTTTAAGTGTTTTGATTTTTCTTTTAGTTAATAACGAATTTTTTGGGTATATTCACTGCAACCCCTCACGAGACACAACTCGTCCTACTAGGGTAACTTAGCAGTTTAACGGCTTGTTGCATGCACTAAATGCAATCGCTTGCCCACAAAAAAGGTATTCTATCCCAATAAAGTTTTTTAAGGGTCCTTAACTCATAATATTTTGCTTTTACATTGCTCGGGATGTGCAAAGTTCTAAGTTGGGATGTTTAATTAGGCATAAATTCTTCACATTTATCCCCTTAATTTTTGTATTTTTATGTTCCCGGGCATTGTAAATGATTGGATTTATCTCATATTTATTCTACTAACCCTTTTTGGCAAGTATTTCGCATTTTGTGTATCTTTTATATGTTTTACAGGTATTTCATGCAAGTTATTGCAAAAGAAAACTCAAAACAGTGAAAGAAACCAAGAAATGGAGAGTTAAAGGGCATTTTCGTAATTTTAAAGCCTTAGTCCAGAGGTGGGGCCAAGTGGAGAGTTGTAGAGCTTTCAATTACAGTAACACTAAAAAAAATGGCACCTCAATTCCAGCTACGGTGAAGAAGTTATGGTCATTTGAAGTTGAGGAGAAAATGAAGAGAAATTGAGTCACGAAAAATGGACCAATCCGTTTTCCAAAATAAAAAGATCGATCCGGCCTCTAGAATTCACCGCATTCGGCATATTTAGGGGATCGATCTAGAAGGGATCGATCCATTCATTAGTCATGCTACAGATCCGTTACAAAATTAGTCACACTTTTTAAGTGTGACAAATTTTCAGATACGGGATTTTTATTTTGTGCTTATCTTTTAGCCAAAAAAGTTTTGTATTTTGGGGACTCTTCTAAACGACCTATGGCCTACATATTTAGTCATTAGGACTTTTTTTATTCAGTTTTCATTCATGTAAAAGCTAAAAAATAGGTAGGAACATCTAGGAGAAGAATTTACATATTTTGCACCTTTAATTCAAGAGCTTTTACAATTTTTCTTCAATCTTTGATTTCTTCTTGCATGTTCGTGTTCTTCAATCTTGATAACTTTTATTTCCAGCACTTTTATTATTATTTATCATGTTTAATCTCTCTTTTTACGCAATTATCAGTTCATGCCGTGTAGATAACGTAGCTTTCACTAATTTCACCATGTTAGGCTAGATTTTTAAGGGTTGAAATGCATGAACCCAACCTGATGTGGTTTGCATGGGTATAAAATTAGTTCTCTAAATTAAATAAATGATTGAATCGTGTTGTATAGTGATCACAACCGTTGTAGGACTTTTGATCTCGTTTTCCCTAGGTAAGCGGGATGCTTAAGAGTGCAACACCCGTGTAGCTAATACGACACCGCTTTACTCGTCCTTTGCTTACATACTGTGCGGGCTATGATCCCTCATATGTGTAATACTTGGGAGTACTAAAGATCGAGTTTGATCAATTAATTAATTTACGACTAATTTTTTACTTTGCATACATACTAGGGTTTGGGGGATTGTATTCCCAACTTGTTTTCCCTTCATTCTTATTAAGTCATTCTTAGTTAGTTAATTTTGCTCACATAGTTAATGATGTAGTTTAATTTAGTGTGCATTTAGTTAATTAGTTATTTCCCATCTCAATCATATTTTTATTTCTTTTTAGATTCACGTTTAGGTCAACAGTCTTACTTTTATCGTCACGTTCACTCGTCCTAGTTCCCTGAGGATTCAATACCTAGACTAGCCACTATACTCCGCAAGAGTGTAGTTAAAGTTTAGGTTTTTGTATTGCGGTTGGAAGCTGATAAAAACGATTGGCGTATTTACACGGACGATCGGTTTTTACACCTCAATCATCAAACTTGGTACCTGGGTTAAGTTTTACATACCCGGATGATGGTAGGACTCTGAGAACGCATCCTCGAGTTTTAGCTCGGTGGGAGGGTTATTATACTTATACTTATGGTTGTGATGTAGGTATAAATATACTTGTTGCGTGTAGTATATTGCATGTATATGAAGATATGAAATCATATAATTTAGACTTGAGCTGTGATTCGTATATTAAAGTGAGAATTATATATACGGGGTTTTATATACTAAATTGAAAATGGTATTTTAAACTAGTGAAAGTTTCAAAAAATGAACGGTATATATATATATATATATATATATATATATATATATATATATATATATATATATATATATATATATATATATATATATATATATATATATATCACATTGATGATCATACCAACAAAAGCTTATGTAATAGCTTATGATATAACATATATTGTATCACGTAGGTTAAGTGATCGTTATGAGAATTTAGAGGATGGGTGAAAGAGATTAGTTAGGCAGGGTAGCTTAACAAGGTTGTTTAAAATGTATGCGATAGGTGTGCACTATTAGAGGAAGGGTGAGGTGTATCTCATGAGAGTGCGATGGCAGTTTAAATATGAGAGATTCATATTTTAAAAATATGGCATTTGATGCACTTGCTAAATATTTTCAAAACTCGGGCTCTGATCCGTTTCTCTATTTTCCCTCTCTTTTTATATATGTACATATATTAGGTGTACAGACATTGGGATGTCTGGATGATGATTTTTTTAAGTCAGATGTTTGCTGCAGCAGCTGTGGATGCAGGCAGGTATATTTTAGATGCTTCTATCCTTGTGATCTAGATAGGTGGTACTGTAGAAACACTCGGGAAGATAGCCCAACTGTATTCATTAATTCGTTTATCGCATTTTAGTTTGCGGCAATTCGATTTGTTGTATTATATGTTGAACTGAGAGTTCGTTTATTTTATTTCATTTCAGTTCAATGTATATAAACTGTTGTGATTGTTTCCTTGGTTGGTTTGATTAAAAATATTAGTTAAATAAAATTTTTACGCCATCCTAATAAGTTATTAGTAATTAAATTTATTTTCGGTGGTGATGCTGAGAATGAACCACATGAGAATCTTGTTTTAATCTGGCATAGGATTGATCACCCGATATTTTATTAGGAGGGGTGTCACAGTGTGCTCACGTGACTTGTAAAAAAGGAAACAAACTTCCCATGTGAAGACTCATCCCCGGAATCTTTCTCCTCTTCCTCACTTTCGCTAAGAGTGGCTGGCATGGAAATCTTTTTGTCCTTTCTCTTTAGCCTAGTGGGACACTCAAATTCTCTATAACCTCTACTCCCACACTCAAAACATCTTTCTTCTTCCTCTTTCTTACCTTTCTTTCTCACCGCTCTCTTTGGCCTCATGTTTCTTTTTATTTTTCTCAGAAACCTTTTTATTGGAAGACTTTTGTTTTGAAAACTTGAGAAATGTTTTGAATTTTTTTACAAGCATGTTCATATCAAGATCAGACTCGTCCTTAGAATCGGACTCACAAACTCTCTTTTACTTTTTCTTCTCACTCTTGGACACTTTTTTCCCTTCATAGACTGGGCTATAATTTCTATCCCTCTGTACTTAGGTTTGACAGTGTCAGGGAACATGTCAATCTCATATGTCTGGAGGTCTCTTACCAGCTCTTCCAATTTTAAATTTCTCAAATTATCTAAGGAATTGAAAACAGTTACTTTAGGGATAAAATGTTTAGGCAACAATCTCAAAATATTTTTAACCACTCGTGCATCAGGAATGTGCTCATCGATATTGAAACTAATGTTTACAATATCAGACAAATGTGCATAAGACTCATCAAAACACTCAGTTTCAAGCATGGTAATTATTTCAAATTAAGTGGTTAAATTTTAAAGTTTAGACACTTTGACCGCGTTCGTGCCTTCATACGTCGGAACTCCTCAGGAATGACGACACCAGAAATTGTACTATGCCCACGTGAATTAAAAGTTCTCCACATAAACTCATCCTCAGTCCAGTCTACCATGGGTTTAAATTAGTGACAATGTTTGCGGTGACAGTGGAAGGAGTCCAGCTTATTTCACAGACTACCCAAACACGCTCATCGATTGCTTTTAAATGCAATTTTATATGGGCGTTCCAGTAAGCATAATTAGATCTGTAAAAAATGGGCAATTGATTATATAAGTTTTCATTCAAAAACATCGAAAATTTTCAAGAACAGATTTAAAAAAAATATCAATATCACAAAATTTTACGAAAAACCTGATCACTCGATAAATTAGAGAAACCCACTCTGATACCAATTTGTGAAAGCGGTGTGATACCGAGTTGAATAAATTTTCAAATTCCAATTAAACCCTCATTTAATCAATTGTCAATTTTAAACCAAATTAATTATACCTAATTTTAAGTAACTCTAAACAAACATCAAGGTACAGTGGATCATGCCCACATAAATAAATATGAATTATTGACTCATAGATTTCAAGGGAAAACCTTTTATTTCACTTAATAATACTCACAATGATTACAAGAAAAATATATAATTAATATCCGCAGATACCTATAAGAACACAAAAGTTTTGGATCAATAATGAATCAACCTCAGAAGATCCACAAAGATATGCATCCCAATCAACCAAAAACACCCACGAGTACTCCCTATGACACGCAGTTAACGTCAGCCCAGTACTTCCCTTAAGGGGCACTTAGATCAACAGTAGGTTATCCTACTGACAAGAGAAACTCCAACAAAGATGTATCTTGGGTTCCAAAACAATTCACTAAAGCATTTGGGATTTTTTTGAATTGTAAAAGAAAAGGATTGAACCCTAAATTGAAGAAGACAAAGTGTTCTCTATTCTGCTGTTTTGCTGTTTGTTCAGAATGAAAATTGTCAGATATTCTTAACGAAAAAGGACTCATTTAACACACTTCATATAAAAAACTTGAATCAACATATGTCTCAAATGAAGTGTCAAAGTCGCTCAAACGAAACCCGATGTCGCTTGAACAACATCGCGTGAGATGCCAAAGTCGCTTAATCAACCGGAATACGTCGCTCGAAAGACAGAGCAAAAAAAAATTTTTTATATTTTATTTCAAAAATCCACCTCAACACTTACAAAAATATTTTGATGTAAAACAACACCTCAACTCTTCAAAAATATTTTAGAAAAATATCCTAACACTTTTAAATGAACCGTTAAGGGACTAAAATATGACCATACCATAATTAATCTTGCAGAGGCTTGAATGTTGAAGAATTTTTTATATTCGATCCATCTTCATGTAGCTTCAAACTTGAACTTTTTATTTGACAGTTTGTAGCGATATACGACATACACTAATGTGAAACAATACTTATAAAATATGTCCTTACAGGATCGGTAGCGCCATTCGGTTATAGGAGATCTTCGGACGATGATGGATCATTTCTCTAAACCGTAAGTCCGAATCGTGCACGGGGTGGACCGTTGGAAAGGTTATGCAAGGAACTTCGATTTTATAAAGAGCTTTTCTCACTTTAGAGAGTTGATTAGGTCAAATGGGTATCGAAAGTGCCCGATGATCTTTCAAAGTAAAACGGATTGTTTGTTCGTACCGTAAGGCTGATTTGCGCACAGGGTGGACCATTGGAAAGGGTATTGACCTTCAAAAATGCATTCAGTCTCATTCAAGCTGTAGAGTTGACCATGGTCAAACGAAGCCCATGAGTGCCCGATGGCCTCTGGATTAATTTTTAGGGGAAAATAAATTGTTCATCTGAATCGTTATGCTCTTTTATGCGCGAGGTGGACCATTGGAAAGTGATTTCAGTTCCCTTCAAAGATTCATTGAGCTTTTTCTTTGACGATGAAGTTGATTGGGGTGAAATCAGGACTCGGGAGCACTGATGACCTCTAGATTTTGCTTTTTATAGTAAAATGGTATGTTCGTCTAAACTGTTATGTCGATTTGCACACAAGGTAGACCAATAAAAGGGGATTCATATACCCTTGTATATTTATTGAGATTTTTCTCTGATATGAAGTTGATCGGAGTCAAACAGGGCCTGGGGGAACTTTGTGGTATTTAGATCGATACTCGGAGTATGACATGGGGTTTATGTTGAATGGGGAGGTGCTAGGGACCTAAGGAAGGACTTACAGGGTCCTAGAATGTGGTGTATATAAAGACCCTCGATGGCTTAGCTTGGAACAAGTGAAACCCATCAGATAGATACCACATTATGCTTTAAGAAAGTGGTCAATTATGTAGGTTTAAGGGATAAGGCTGACCATTTCAGAGGGTCGTGGACAATTCGGAGGACCTAAGGTAATGCTTGGGATGGTCAATTCTGTGCGTTGAGGTCAATTCTAAGGACCTAAAGTTAGGAGGACCAATTTTACAGGTCGAGGTTAATTCTAAGGACCCGAAGTAGAGACAACCAATTTTGCGGGTCAGGTCAATTATGCAGATCTAAAGTTGGGGTGACCAGTTTTGCTGGTTGAGGTGAATTCTGAGGACCTGAAGTTGAGGTGACCAATTCTACAATTCGAGGTTAGTTCTACGGACCTAAAATTATGGCGACTAATTCTTCAAGTCAAGGTTATTTCTGAGAACCTAAAGTTGTGACGACCAATTCTACGGGTCGAGATCAATTCTGTGGACCTAAAGTTATGGCGACCAATTCTATGGCTCGAGGCCAATTCTGCGGGACTAAAGTTATGGCGCCCAATTTTTCAGACCTAAAGTAGGGGCGGCTAATTCTGTGGATCGAGGCTAATTCTGTGGACCTAAAGTTGTGGCGACCAATGCTACAGGTCGAGGTCAATTTTGAGGACCTAAAATTATGGCGACCAATTCTGCAGGTCGAGGTCAATTCTGCGGACCTAAAGTCATAGTGACCAATTCTGCGAACCTAAAGTTATGGTGACCAATTTTACGGGTCGAGACCAATTCTGTGAGCTTAAAGCTATGACGACCAATTCGGCCGGTCGAGGCCAATTCTACTGGACTAAAGTTGAGGTGACCAATTCTGTGGGTCAAGATCAATTCTGCAGAGCTAAAGTTGTAACCCGGGGGGTTTGTTCTCTAGGTAGTCTATAATTTACCTTTTTTGAGACTCTACTAGGGAAGAGGAACCTGATTGGGGATTATGTCCTTTTGAGAGGAAATGGATTTGCTAGGGGAGCTAAAATTCTAATAGTGGATGGATCGGGGTAAAGTTTATATTGGATATTTAGCTAGGGGAACAATTGATGACTTTAAGTTTTAGGATTCCCCTGGGGAATATGTTTCTCTGAGACATTGTCGGGGAGAGATATCTGACTGGCTTATATCTCCACTTGGGAAGTTAGATTTGCAATTTTCACTAGGGAATTTGTAGCGGAGTTCGAGGATGCGAGAGTGCCGTTCTAGGGTTTAAATTGGGGATATAAATGTGGCTTTAATACGTTCGGGGGATTTTGGGAGCTTGAAAAATAGTTTTCTTGGTGAAGAAATGTTTCGATATTTATTGGCATTTTTAGGATTGTTTTCGAGAAATTTTTGAGGATTATTTGTATAAAATTTTCTGGGGATTGTCGATTAGCATAGTTAAAGGGTTGCCGTTTGGCGATGGCATGGTCTTTTGGGATTTATTAGGAAGGATAACAGGCAAGTGCCGATTGTTGGGTGTTAGGAAACTACCGATCTGCATGCCCACTGGCCTCCTAAAAAAGAGGCGAGTTCTCCTCATTTTTCACAACTTTTAGCATTCATATCTTCTGCCCTTTCTTGTTGAGATCTGTTCCTAAGTCTTTTTCTTCTTCGAGTACTAGAAATGGCAAATTTTTCGAGTAGCGCGACCCATGTGGCATGGTTGGGTGTTGACGATTAGGCGAACCTAGAGTGGCAGGCTGGCATTGGACAACAAAAATGCCTTCGAGTTATTCAAGCTAGTTGCTGATGATCACACTCTTCTACATGAGCTTGCGAATCACCGTTCATCTAGGGTGAGGAACCCTAGCGGCTATGTAAGTATGATGACCTTTGGTATTCTTTTTTTCCCTTGAGCTATCAAAAGATCATTCCCAAGGGATGATGAGATTTAAGGATGTGTGGGAACACCTTCCGGTAATGGTGTGCTAGGTAGTTTCTTCTGCAGGTTTTGGTCACCTAACATCTGCTTTGGATGAGATACCGGCTCTACGACTGGTCTAATCATACTGGGGGAGAGGTGGTAGGACACCACCCACATCATTCATTTTGGATTCAAGGAGATGATGATGACTACTATTGACGTCCAACAACTGCTAGGGATTGATTATGAGGGCTTTCAGATAGAGGTGAGCCAGTCTTCGAAGGACCTGAGATGATTGGGGTTGCATTGAGAAATGTGGAAAGGATAGTCTTTGGGGATTTTATCCGCATTTTTGGTCTGCGGGAGATGCTGTTTAGTCATAGGATCGACGAGACAAGCGGGGTGTAGGTATGACATATGGACCTTTTATTTATTCTTCTTATGTTGGGGGATTTCTTGGTGGCATCGAGCAGCGACGTCGTCCATTTATGATTTTTTCCCTTTTTGAGGGTATTTTTGAATATCCCTCTCTATGACTGGGAGAGCTCGACTTTGTTGATCCTTTATTCGCCTTTGGATGCTTTCGCCAGTGTTGCTTACAAACTTTTACCGGGGCCACATATCTTCTGGAGGTAATCTCGCATTTCTCTTTATGTATTTTCTTATATTTTATTTTTTATTTTTTCCTTCTGCTGACTCTTGTATTTTTGCAGACGTGGTTTTATGAGGTGATCTGGCTTAATGCCCATTTTATAGGATTACATTATGAGTTGGGGGACATCTGTCGGATGTACTGGTGGTGAAAGTGCAATCGGCGGTCGAAACAGTCTCATTCTCTGTCGGTAGTGCGTCAGGCCCTGAACACTATGACGAGAAACCATGTTATACCTTTTTCTTTTGAATCCTTTTTTTTTTGCATTTTCTCTGTTTGCTCAAATATTTGTCTTTATCGAAAATTGTAGGTGACCTTATATACCTGGGGGATGGCTGTCCAGTTCACAGGGGTGATTGGGGTACATGCACAGATGCACCGGCTGTTGGCGCACAAGTTCAGATACTGTTGCTTTTTATGGGAGATAGTGGTTCGATAGATTGTGGAAGATGAGGTGGGGGTCCCACCAATGGCTGCCTCGATGTACATGATGTGGGTGCAAAAAATGTTGTAGGAGGTTAGGACGATGTCTATGATTGGCGATCCTTATTCATTATATATGGATATGATGGCGACCTATGCCTATCTCGACTTTATGACGAGATGGATGATGACTTCTTGTATCAATGATGTGGTGAACATGCCTCCTCCTCCCACTACTTCGAGCAGGGGCACGTGTAGGCCAGTGGGGTTTGCCCATAGTATAGGTGTTACATCATCATTAGCATCGGCAACGGAGGTTCCATTTATTCAGCTCACCCCGCCTACATATAATTTTTTATTAGCTGGAGGGGGATCACTGCGCATGCAACATCGCTCTAATGCAGTGGATTCGGGGGTATTGGGGTTAACCAAGGATGTCCTTCAACCATAGGTATATCTCATATCTCTCTTTGTCCTTGTCTAGATTTTCCTTTGCTTTATACTGACTGATTTTCGTTTTGTCTTTGTTATTTTACTTGCATCATGTTCAGGTGTCGACTACTTGGCTCAGAGACATCTGGGACTGGGTGGCTTCAGTGACTGCCTACATCAGGGACTCGATTTCGGTTTCTTTTTGTCTCTTTTCGTCTACTTCCTCATAGGAGGGATTAGGATCTGGGTGCAGAGGTTCCACAACTTTTCGCTGGGGGAAACGAGCTCGCCATAGGGATGGGGGTCTTAGAGTGATGAGAGATTGGGGGTTTTCGGGCTGAATCCCACTGTGTTTTTTTCTTTTTCTTCCTTTTTCCTAAAAAAATGTAATGAAGAAAGTGGAAATATATAAAAATGAATGAGATTTTTATTTATTTATCTTTCTTAAATGACTTATTCTGCATGCACTTTTAACTTTGTTGCTGAGACCGTAAAAAGGATAGGATTTTTGAATAACTCAAGAGATAATTTATTTTGAGAAAGGATGGGTAAAAATGGATAATATAGGAAGAAACAACCCGGATATTCTGAAATAAAGATTTATTTTTTAGATTTTTAATTTTGACAAAAAAGGGAAGATAATTTTTTTTTAAATAAGGGGGTGCCGATCGGCATACCCCTTGTCCTGGCCATCGCCAAGTGATTCTAATCAAATCACCCTAAGGCTTTGATATCACTTTTTGCAGCTTCAAAGTACTTGGTGGGGCAGTCATTTATTCGAATTCCTCAAATTTCTTATTTTTAGCCAAGGTTTCCATGTATAAATGGGGATAAAGTGGTGAGTTTTTTTTAACCCATTCACAGTTTCACTATTTTCTTGCTTATTTCTTGCCTTCTGTCCTATTATTTCCCAAAATGGCCCTTTTCATGAGTACAAAATTTTCTTCATATCTTGAGAAATTGGAAGATATGTGTCTGTACAATATAAATTACGATGCTTTTAACTTGTGTCGGGTCTCTTTGTGGCGTAATTAACCTATTGACTAGAACATGCTTGCAGCAAAATTTTTTTTGGTATCTTGAAGATCATATTTTCCTCTTTGGCTTGGATGAGTTCTGTCCGACATATGAGGATCTTTCAACTATGTGTGGAGACGGCTATGCCTAAATTCTCTCAGTTTCCTCAGGAGCTGTTAGCAGGATTTCTCCACATCTCTCCTTTGGCTCAGCAATTAGTCACCGGGGGAGTAATTTCTCACCCAGTTGTCCTGTATTTTGTACGTCTGCGGGATTTCAATGATGCGAGCCATGTCAGAGATGTTTCCCTGGGCTTAACTTCGAAGCTACTTCTGGTGACCAGGAACTTGATGGTGGACCCTCAACTGGATACTATTACAACTTGGATGTCATATCATTGAAATCCAATGACAGTGATATTGGGAGAGAACTTGAACGGTCTAGACGCTTAGCGAGAAGGCCATTCTGATTTTCTGAGAGGAAGCCCGATTATGCTATTTATGTGGTTGGCTGAGAGATTTCATTTGGTGGTCTCCTTGAATATCCCTTAGTAACTTTATCGAATTTCTTCACCCGTTATTTCATCACCTTTGGCCCATGTATAGAGAACTGGGTAAACTGGTTTATGGATAACGGAGCTCGATGTATGCACTGATAGGTGTCACGGTAGGGGAGTTACAACCCACTCTTGAATTGGGAGAATATCGATATGTTTGTTTAGTTAGCCTTCGACATAACTCATTCTATTTCCCCTGGAGTCTCCAGCATCAAGTCGAATGGGAGAAAATTGTGCCTTCCTGTATCTTAGATTTCTTTCCTGTAGAGTATTTGACTGAAGGCTTGCATATGTGGTTAGGCTCTCTGTGGGAGAATCATTGACCATCAAATCATCCTTCTCGATTTATTGGTAGGGTTTGGCATGTTTTGGGGGATTATATGAAATGGTTATTGAAGATGGTAGTGGCTAAGATCTTGGCAAATATGGTTTGTCATGTTTGACACTATGGAGGGGGTGTATTAGTTTTGTCTAGTCTTGTTCTGGCTTTTTGTTCCATGGAGAACCTTGAGCATACCATCCAAGCTGAGGAAGTTTGGGGGCCTCAACAATAAGATGGTTATGAGGCTAGGTCTTCCGACAGCTACGGATAGGTAAACTGGTGTTTGTTTGTGAAGATTTTGTGATGGTTATGTGTTTGGTTATTTTGGTTGTTTAGGAATAAATCTAGGAAGGTTTGGTTAGTTTTATTTTAGGGGTAGCTTGGTTGGAGGGGGTAGTTTTTTTTAACTCCCTACGCTGATATTTCGTCTAAATGTATTGAATTTTTCCATTTATGGAATAAAAAAGGATTTGAGTTATTTTTTTGTGCCTCTTGATGAGTTTTATATTTGATTTATCTATTCCAATTGCTAAGACATACATAATCCTTTTGTTCATGTAAATGATTAAATGAACTGTCATTCTCGAAGGTAAGAAAAGAATAACATTTTGTGAAAAAGAAGGGGTCCATGCCCATGTAAAGCGTATGAGCTGCCTACGTACCTTTGGGAGTTTTGAAAAAAAAAATTAGTTTCATTTTTGAAAGTGAAAAGTTTTTTAGAGGATCAGGTCCCACGTAGTTATGAGTAGAGGGAAATGAAATAATATTTTCCTTGGAATAGAAGGGGATAAGAGGATTTGTAATGTGCCGAGATTTTGGACTAAGGGTAGAGTTTCTTAAGACGGTTCGAGTTGACTGGATGCACTATCTCTTCTCTGTCAGGTCAGGGAGCATAGAAACGCCACCGATCAACATCTTCTTTACGATGTAGGGGCTACCCCAGTTTGGCTCGAATTCCCCCCTAGGGTCCCAAATGGAATCTATGCTTTTTTAGGGAAAAGTACCCTCTCGGACACCACGTTCCTTGACTCTTCTTTGTAATGATCATGAAAAACGTCGCTAATTCCGTTTAACACAAGGTTAAACTGTATAAGAAACTCCGAATGTTTGTTGGAGAAACCCTTTTCTTTTGAAAATAAAAATTATAAACAAGATTTGTTTACAAAGAAACTTATGTACGAGAGTAATTAAGATTATGTAATCAGTTTTTAAAACTAAGGCAGTTTCAAAAATTCAGCACACTTAAAGAATGAGGTGAGTAGATGAAGATAATCAACACAATTATTTTTAACGTGGTAAAACCTCTCCCAACACAGGAAACATCCACGGTGACTTCTAAGTCACAAAAACAAAAATCCACTAATAACAAAAATCAGTTACAAACAACACAACATGCAAGCACACAAATCAACCTATTCTAAGTTTAGGAATATACCCCACTTGGCTCCTTCTAACTTCTGATAGATCTGATTTGTTGATGATGTTCTCCGGTTTGCTAACTTCCTTTGCTTTAGCTTCTTTATGTCGACTCAATGATCTCAGATCTTAAACACAACACTTCCAGTGTAGTAGTGTGTAAAGTGTTTGTGTAGTGAATCCTATTCACATGCATGAACTCACACACACTTAGATTTACAAACAGTCCTATATAAATTACATATAAAGTCTTTATGCAGTGATTTTGTTATTTTTCTTTCTTACAAAACTAAAAACCTTTTGACCTTTAAATATAACCCAGATTCCACGGAGACCTTGCTTAAGAAATCGGTCAAGACCTTTCTCAATCTCTTTTGAAAATATTTAGGAGATTGAAAACCCTCCAAGTGCAAATCCAACTAGGTCAGGTTAAGTTTTGTAAAAACAGAAACTATAAAACATTTTTAAAACCAAAGCAGAAATGATTTTCTTAAACCAAGTTAAAAATATGCAGATCTAGTGAAAAATGTAACATTCAGAGTATAAATTTAACGTTTCTATGAAAAAGAAACTAGATCTTCACTCTAACGTTTAAGTTGTGTACAAGATCAGAAATCACGAGGTTACAGCAACAATATGAACAAACCACTCTCTCTCTCTCTCTCTCTCTCTCTCTCTTTCAAACACTCAGGTTGTGTTTGGGGTAAGGTTTATTTGAAGGTTTGTTTCAGAGATGAAGTGTTTAGAATTAGGGTTTGGTTTTGGCTAACTGTTTCCCTTTCTCTCTCTTCTCTCTCTTCTTTTCTCTCTTCTCTCACTTCTCTCTTCTCTCTCTTATTTTTTTCTCTCTGGAAGACGAATGCCCAAAAGTTCTGTAAGGCTGAGAAGTGAAGGGTATTTATGGTGCCTGGGGAAGGTTCTGGACGTTCGAGGCAAATCAAAGGCTGAGATCAAGTCTTTAAAGGTTTGACTTGATCCAATGGTTCTAAAACAGCGGTGGTTTAAAAAGATTCTAATTGGTTCAAATGGATAGCACCGGGATTAACCAAGAACGCATGCATACCCTTGATAAGAAATGATCCAACGATCAACAATCATCCATCCAACCCTCTCACATAAGAAACACAAATACATTAACCCGGAGGATGACAAGTGTTGGCTGGTTATAGGCTCTCACACACGCGTCAGAATAATTACAAAACCTCACCCTGAAGTCTCTAGCACTTTGAGATCGTACCCAACCAAACAATTCACTGAAAAAAGAAGTTTCTAAAATAGTAAATTAACCCCAAAAACTTTATTATCCTATTTTATTAATAAAAACAATTATTAAAAAAAATGTTTAAAAAAAGTTTAAAAAGATTTAAAAATTATTTAAAATTCCCAAAAAATTATTAAAGCTCCAAATCTAGGGGAATTAAACACACACTCAATTTTAAGTAATATGAACACATGTATGAACTTCTAATTGTGTGTTGTGTGATTCATTTTATACCATCATTGATCTTTGAAGAGGATTAGAGAGATAGGTTCTGAGCCTTTTTAATTTCTAGGATGGACTATAAATTTTGTCAATATTTCCAAATTAGTTGAGCACTTATATAATGTAGACTTAAGCAAGTCAAAGGTATAAGGTGCTTCAATCTCCCCCTTTAGAAATATGAGACAAAATCTCCTTTGAGTTAGCTTAAAACTCGTAGGGAACAAAAAAATAAAACCTAGTCCTATACAAAAGATGCTATCTACCCATATCCTAGAAAGTCAAAAATTACATAACTCAACTATTTACAAATTTTTACCCTAGAAACGGTAGACAATCAGAAGAAGAGATTCCTGCAAATATACACACGAAGATCAAGCAGTTTAGATGAAATGTGAACAAAAATGAACTTCATAAAACTCAAATTTCTCCCCCATTTTGTCTCAAATGGACAAAGGGTAAAACTTAAAGTTTTAAGAGTTTAATCAGCGCATACCATGCCTATAGAATTTCGCAAATACAGAAATCTGTTATAGTCTAAAGGTTTAGTGAACATGTCTGCAAGTTGCAGATCAGTAGGCAGGTAATGAATTTCTAATTCCTTAGTTTCAACAAGTTCACGAATAAAATGATGCCTTATTTTAATATGTTTAGTTCGCGAGTGTTGAATCGGGTTTTTAGATATGTTAATGGCGCTTTGATTGTCACAATACAATTGTAATTGTTCTTCTTTAATCCCGTAATCACTTAACATCTGTTTGATCCATAACAATTGAGCACAGCAACTTCCTGCTGCTATATATTCGGACTCAGCCGTAGATAAAGATGTGCAATTCTGTTTTTTACTACTCCAACCAACAAAATTATTGCCGACATAATAATAGGCACCTGATGTACTTTTACTATCATCAGTACAACCGGCCCAATCAGCATCAGTATACCCTATGATGGTGCTACAGGTATCTTTAGTGTACCTAAGTCCAAGGTTAAGAGTGCCTTTTATGTACTTTATCATACGTTTTACACTCAATAAATGGCTCTCTTTAGGGTTATTCTGGTAACGAGCGCACAAACATACAGCATACATTATGTCTAGTCGTGAGGCAGTTAGATAGAGTAGGCTACCAATCATACTACGGTAAAGTGTGGAATCTACTGACGTACCATTTTCATCTTTACATAATTTAACAGTAGTACTCATAGGTGTTTTGGCGACTTTAGCATTCTCTAAGCCAAATTTCTTAACAAGGTCTAAGGCATACTTAGTTTGAGAAACAAATAAACCATCAGAATTCTGTTTCACTTGAAATCCTAAGAAAAGCTGTAGCTCCCCCATAAGGGACATGTGAAATTCCTTATGCATACTAGCAGAAAAGGATTTAACTTCAGAGTTTGAAGTTGACCCGAAAATGATGTCGTCTACATAGACTTGGGCGATGATAATGTTTTTGTCAAAATATTTGACAAAGAGAGTCTGGTCATTTCCTCCTCTCTTAAAACCCTTATCCAACAAAAAGTTGGAAAGGCGTTCATACCAAGCTCGAGGAGCTTGTTTTAAGCCATACAAAGCCTTTTTTAGACGAAAGACATGGTTAGGGTATTTAGGGTCAATGAACCCTTTGGGTTGTTCTACATATGTTTCTTCGCACATGATCCCATTAAGGAAAGCAGATTTTACGTCCATTTGATAAAGTGTGAATTTTAAGTAACACGCTATGGCGAAAAGAAGACGAACAGATTCAAGACGAGTGACAGGGACAAATGTCTCTCTGAAATCTATCCCTTCTATTCGAGAGAAGCCTTGAGCAACTAGTCTAGCTTTGTTTCTAAGAATCACCCCATTTTCATCAGATTTGTTCTTAAAGATCCAACGTGTTCCAATAACATTTTTGTTTTGAGGTCGAGGTATGAGATACCAGACATCGTGAATGACGAATTGTAAAATTTCTTCCTGCATAGCAGAAATCCAGTGTGTGTCATTCAATGCTTCATTAACATTTTTCGGTTCCACAAGGGAGACGAAACATGCATAATTAGCATAATTTCTTAACTGGGATCTAGTACGAACTGGCTCATTAGGATTACCGACCACGTTGTCAATGGGATGATCTTTAGAGACCCAGCCAGGTACTTCTGGACTCTCAATTGGTAATGAGTCATCTATTTCTGGTGAATCAGTTTTGAAATCATTTTCAGATTCAACCATAATAGGTGATTCAGATATCTTATTTTCGACAATAGTGTCACTTACAATTACATTTATCGATTCCATAAGGGCCTTAGTACGCAGATTGTATATACGATAAGCACGACTGTTTGGTGAGTATCCTAAGAAGATGGCTTTATCACCACGAGTTTCGAATTTAGACAGATGTTCTCTGTCTTTACAGACATAACACTGACTTCCAAAGGTTCTTAGGTATTTCAGATTAGGTTTCTTACCGTACCACAACTCATAAGGGGTTTGTTTAGAGTTTTTCCTAAGATAGACCCTATTAGTGATGTGACAGGCAGTTCTAATGGATTCTACCCAAAAGTATTTAGGTAGGGATTTAGCATGCAACATGACACGTGCCATCTCTTGAAGAGTTCGGTTTTTCCTTTCAGCAATACCATTCTGCTGAGGAGTTTTAGGGGCACTAAATTAATGTTTGTAACCATTGTAGTCACAATATTCAACTATTCCTGTGTCTATGAACTCTCCCCCTCTATCACTACGAATGCGATTGACTTGTGTGTCCTTCTCATTTTCAATTCTTAGAAGAATTTTCAAAAAATTCTGAAACGTGTCAGATTTATGTTTCAAGAAGGCAACCCAAGTGAATCGTGTGAAATCATCAACCATGACAAGGATATAATTGTGTCCACATAGACTAACAGTTCTAGAGGGACCAATAAGGTCCATATGGATGAGATCTAAAGGTCTAGAGGTGAGAATGTCTTTAACCTTTTTATGCGAAGTCTTAACTATTTTTCCTTCCTGGCTATGACTATAGACAACACTAGAAATAGGTTTAATTTTAGGAATACCTCTAACTATCTCTTGACTAGACAATCTACCAAGGATATCATAACTTAAGTGACCCATACGATTATGCCAGATCTCGTTGTCATCCATTCTGACAATGTTACAGGTTTTAGAACTAGTCTTGACAGTATAACAATTGTCAGGTGTTCTAAATCCTGTAATAATGCATTCACCTTTATCATTTAGAATTTTACAATTGTTCTTTGAAAAGGTGACAGTATGGTCAGAGTCACAAAATTGTGATATACTTAGGAGGTTGGCTTTAAGGCCTTTAACTAATAGAACATTTTCGAGAACAGGCATTCCTTCTTCTTTTAGGGTTCCTTTACCTATGATCTGAGATGAGACACCATCACCAAAAACTACTTTCCCACCAGCAAATCTGGTTTTGTTTAGAAGTTTTGTTTCATCTCCTGTCATATGTTTGGAACATCCTGAATCTAAGTACCAACCAGATGAAGTTTGTTCAGCTTTTAAAGCAGTGATGACAATGTTACACTTCATTTGGGGTAAAAGATCCTCTTTTCTAACCCAAATAGCTCTAGTTTTAATTTTGAGCAAGTTTGCTCTCATTTGATAAAATTTTCGAGACGCTTTTTGTCGAAAGACATTTGGAGCAGCAAACTGATTGTTGTGAAAAAGTTGAGCTTTTGGTTTAGGAAAGTTTCTGGGAGCCTTTCTCTTAGATGAACTCTTAGTTTTGGTCTTTCTATTTCTGTAGTTAGGGTTCTTATCAGGTTGTCTTGGAAGGACATAGTTGTTACGACTTTGCCTAGAATAGTTAAAGTTCTTATAGACAGAAGTATTGTATATAGGGGTGTTTAGATGCCTAGCATAACAACCTTAAAAGAAGTGACCATAAATGTCACAGTAAGAGCAATATTGATTGCTTGAGGGATGAATTTCCTTAGGAAAACTTCTAAAGATAGGTTTGACAGCGTTCTGTTCATAAGTCCTATTTCTAAGGGGTATGGTCTTATAGGTAGAATCAGCCTTTCTGATCAAAGGACAGACGTATTTAGTCTTAAGTGCAGTCTCAGCATTAGAATAACTAGACTCTCCAATGTCTTTCTGTTGTTGCTTTTGATCAAATTAATTTTTAATCAAATGAAAGTTTGGACATGTTTCAATTGGTCTTTTGCCCCTAGACACAAACTTAATAGGTTCAAGTTTTATATTTTGAGATTTGTTCTTAGGGCAAAATCCAATGTCGGTTCTATCATCAGAATTGGTCTTGGAGTCAACAACAAAGTCAGTAAAACAGTTTGAATTGTTTTCAAACTTAGAAAACTTTTTGAAAACAGTAGCTGTCTTTGTTTTTGCTTCCTCCAATTCTAATAATGTTCCCTTATATTTCATTTCCAGGGTTTCATTAGTTTTAGTCAACTCTTTTAATTTTTGAGCAAAAGTTTCAATTTCAGATTGTTGAGATAGACACTGGTTAGTGTACTCTTCAGCATTCAACTTCACTATAAGACTTAGATCATCTAATTTCTTAGTAAGGTCTCTAACAGTCTTCTCCAATCTAGTGCCTTTTTTAAGAGTCTTAGCATACAAGGTATGGATATCAGGGAGGTCATCTGTGTCTGAGTCGCTAAGTGAAGTGTGTGTAGTGACCCCTAACGATTCAGTTTTAGTACTCACGCACCCATTTGCATCGTCATTATCGAGATCACTTTGACTCACACACACGGAACTAGAATTAGCAACATTTTCAGACAATAGAGCATCTAGGCTAATCAAAGCAGTATTCACACAAGCAGAAGTAGGAGCATCATTATCACACACATGAGTATCATCATTGTAAATGATCTTAGCATAAAAAGACATGCAAGGGTCAAGTACATTAGATGCCTCAAGTTCCTCTTCATCAGAGTCACTTGAATCATTCCAAGTTTTACAGACATTGGCTCTATTGTGTGTGTTGGCTTTATTCAGATTAACTCTGCAGTCGTGTGCAATGTGACCTAGTTTCCCACATCTAAAACATTCAATCTTTTTAATGTCTATAGTGGGTCTGGAATTGTTGTCCTTAGGATGTTTGTCAAAGCCTCTATCATGAGGTTTGGGATTAGACAGAGTAGGATAATTAGGCTTGCCTTGTTTAGTTGCCTGTTTGTTTCGAAATTTGACAATTTTCTTAAATTGTTTAGACATTAAGGCAATCTGATTATCTAGTTTATCTATATCACACTCCTCATCAGAGTCAGAGTTGGTCAAATTGGACTCAAGTTTGGGTATCTTGGAGGCAAAACTCAAGTTAGAGTTAGGTTGTTTTCTTTGAGAATGATTCAATTGTTTCTTAAAGTCTAATTCCATTTCCACAGTTCTAAGTTTGCTACTGAGTAACTCAGGAGTAAGGTTTTGATCATTCATTTCCTCAATAGCATACCTCTTACTGTCGAACTTTTGTGGTAATGACCTTAGGATTTTAGAAACAATTTCATTTCTATCATAAGTAATACCATTAGTATGCAACTTAGTGACTATATCAGTTAAGTTCATGTAAAAATCATCAAAAGATTCAGAATCAGACATGATCAAAGAGTTGTACTGCTGGATAAGCATTTGGGTTTTAGCAGATTTGATTCTTGATTCTCCTTCATGTGCAGTGATTAATGTGTCCCATGCTTCCTTAGAAGTGGCACAAGATGAGATTCTTTTGAACTCATACTCATTAATGGACATACAAATGGCATTCTTGCCTTTATTGTTATTTCGAGAAATGGTTTTCTCTTCTTGGGTAAATTCACTTAAGATTTTCTTTACCCTCTCATCACTTCCTTCAGTGGCTGGTTTTGTAGGATAAGTGTATCCATTTTCGATAATATCCCAGACATCATCTCCTAAAGTCCCTTGGATGAAGGCAACCATCCTTACTTTCCAGTAAGCAAAGTTGTTTCCATCAAAGAGAGGAGGTCTGGACAGATTACTAAACCTTTCATTCTTCTCGTCCATACTTAGGTTTTTCAGAAAACGATTTCAGAAACACAAGATCTTTTAAAATAAAAGTTAACAGTGCTCTGATACCAATTGAAAAACGTCGCTAATGCCGTTTAACACAAGGTTAAACTGTATAAGCAACTCCGAATGTTTGTTGGAGAAACCCTTTTCTTTTGAAAATAAAAATTATAAACAAGATTTGTTTACAAAGAAACTTATGTACCAGAGTAATTAAGATTATGTAATCAGTTTTTAAAACTAAGGCAGTTTCAAAAATTTAGCACACTTCAAGAATGAGGTGAGTAGATGAAGATAATCAACACAATGATTTTTAACGTGGTAAAACCTCTCCCAACATAGGAAACATCCACGGTGACTTCTAAGTCACAAAAACAAAAATCCACTAATAACAAAAATCGGTTACAAACAACACAACATGCAAGCACACAAATCAACCTATTCTAAGTTTAGGAATAAACCCCACTTGGCTCCTTCTAACTTCTGATAGATCTGATTTGTTGATGATGTTCTCTGGTTTGCTAACTTCCTTTGCTTTAGCTTCTTTACGTCGACTCAATGATATCAGATCTTAAACACAACACTTCCAGTGTAGTAGTGTGTAAAGTGTTTGTGTAGTGAATCCTATTCACATGCATGAACTCACACACACTTAGATTTACAAACAGTCCTATACAAATTACATATAAAGTCTATATGCAGTGATTTTCTTATTTTTCTTTCTTACAAAACTAAAAACCTTTTGACCTTTAAATATAACCCAGATTCCACGGAGATCTTGCTTAAGAAATCGGTCAAGACCTTTCTCAATCTCTTTTGAAAATATTTAGGAGATTGAAAACCCTCCAAGTGCGAATCCAACTAGGTCAGGTTAAGTTTTGTAAAAACAGAAACTATAAAACATTTTTAAAACCAAAACAGAAATGATTTTCTTAAACCAAGTTGAAAATATGCAGATCTAGTGAAAAATGTAACATTCAGAGTATAGATCTAACGTTTCTATGAAAAAAGAAACTAGATCTTCAGTCTAACGTTTAAGTTGTGTACAAGATCAGAAATCACGAGGTTACAGCAACAATATGAACAAACCACTCTCTCTCTCTCTCTCTCTCTCTCTCTTTCAAACACTCAGGTTGTGTTTGGGGTAAGGTTTATTTGAAGGTTTGTTTCAGAGATGAAGTGTTTAGGGTTAGGGTTTGGTTTTGGCTAACTGTTTCCCTTTCTCTCTCTTCTCTCTATTCTTTTCTCTCTTCTCTCACTTCTCTCTTCTCTCTCTTATTTTTTTCTCTCTGGAAGACGAATGCCCAAAAGTTCTGTAAGGCTGAGAAGTGAAGGGTATTTATAGTGCCTGGGGAAGGTTCTGGACGTTCGAGGCAAATCAAAGGCTGAGATCAAGTCTTCAAAGGTTTGACTTGATCCAATGGTTCTAAAATAGCGGTGGTTTAAAAAGATTCTAATTGGTTCAAATGGATAGCACCGGGATTAACCAAGAACCCATGCAGACCCTTGATAAGAAATGATCCAACGATCAACAATCATCCATCCAACCCTCTCACATAAGAAACACAAATACATTAACCCGGAGGATGACAAGTGTTAGCTGGTTATAGGCTCTCACACACGCGTCAGAATAATTATAAAACCTCACCCTGAAGTCTCTAGCGCTTTGAGATCGTACCCAACCAAACAATTCAGTGAAAAAAGAAGTTTCTAAAATAGTAAATTAACCCCAAAAACTTTATTATCCCATTTTATTAATAAAAACAATTATTAAAAAAATGTTTAAAAAAAGTTTAAAAAGATTTAAAAATTATTTAAAATTCCCGAAAAATTATTAAAGCTCCAAATCAAGGGGAATTAAACACACACTCAATTTTAAGTAATATGAACACATGTATGCACTTCTAATTGTGTGTTGTGTGATTCATTTTATACCATCATTGATCTTTGAAGAGGATTAGAGAGATAGGCTCTGAGGCTTTTTTGTGTCTAGGATGGACTACAAATTTTGTCAATATTTCCAAATTAGTTGAGCACTTATATAATGTAGACTTAAGCAAGTCAAAGGTATAAGGTGCTTCAGATCATGCTAACTAGCGATGGTATCTTTGTATATGATATAGATCCTTTAGCCTCCTTTCATCTAAGAATGACAATTCGTCAAAATGGCTTTGATGCCAGTCTTCCTCATTGAATTTTCTCTCAAGAATAACACATAATGAAGGTATTTCTAGCTCAACGGGTAGGACTTCTTCCATACCCTAAACCAGAGAGTAAGGGATATTCACAGTAGATGCCCGAACTGAAGTGCGATAGCCCCAAAGGGCCTATGGGATCCGATCGACCCAATCTCGATAACTCTCGGTCATCTTGTCGATGATTTCTTTGAGGTTCTTATTAGTGGATTTAACTGCACCGTTGGTTTATGGTTGGTAGGGAGAAGATTTTTGCCTCTGAATCCCATACTTATCGACCAATTTTGAGACATTCGCCTCGAAATATAACCCGTTATTTGATACTTGCTCATGCAAAACTCCGTATCGATAGACGATGTTTTTCTAAATGAATTTGACTAACTTTTTGGCATTCAGCACTGCGTATGACTTGGCTTCGACCAGTTTGGTGAAGTAATCAAGGGAAACCAGGATGAACTCATGCCCATTTGAAGCTTTGGGTGTGAATTTCCCTATGATATCAATAACCCATGTAGATAACGACCAAGTAGAAGTTATATTGTATAATTATTACGGAGACAAGTGCTGGGGATTAGAAAATTATAGGCATATAAGGCATCTCCGGGCATAGGCGGTGCAATCCTGAACCATGGTAATCCAATGTCGAATAATCTTCTTAGCGAGCATGTGATCATTCATGTGGGGTCCTCATTCCTCGCTGTGGATCTTCTGCATCATTTGTTCAATATCAGCCCCTGTGATGTAGTGTAAGTGGGTTCTATCGAAGTTTCTCTTGAACAGTGCTTTATCTTAGATGATGTATTGGGTAGCCAGTTTGCGAAGGGTTGTTCGGTCTTTTTATTGGAATCTTGGGGGTACCTACCATACTTGAGGAGGTGCCAAATATCGTAATACCAGTACTCAGCCATATCGAAGTCTTCTTCTATGACGATCTCAATGTGATAGCAGTGGGTTAGTTTAAATGATTTTTGGACTAGGAGGGGCCATTGTTATTCCCTCTGGCATGTCAAATATGAAGGCTAAGGTAGCAAGGTCATCGACTAAGTTGTTCCTTTCTCGGGGCAAGTAGTGGAATGTGATATCTTGGAACTGGGAGAATAGCTCTTCTATGTGAGTATGGAAGGGTAAGAGATTTTCATCTTTGACTTTCCATCTTCTAAGAACCTGGCCAATGATGAGGACAGAGTCCTCGTAGATATTTAGGCATTGGAAACCTTTCATGAGAGCGACTTTGAGGCCTACGGTGCATGCCACTTATTCGGTCATAATATATCTTGATGGTAATAGGGGTGTGAGAATCATCAGGGGTGATCAGGAGTATCCCAATGCTATATCCTTTTTTGTTGGAAGTGACGTCAAAGAACATTTGCCACTGAAGGTCTTCCTGAAAGGTGCAAAGGATATCTTCATTCGGGAACTTAGAGATCTAAACGTCTTTTTCTTCTATGGGGTATTCAACAAAGTAGTCAGAGATGTCTCTCCCTTTCATGACTTTATACATGACATACACAATATCAAACTTGGCTGCCATTAGGCCATTCGGTTGGACAGGGCAAGTTTCTCAAGCAGGTATTTGATAGGATTTATTCTAGACACAAGTCTGATGGGAAAAGCAAGCATATAGTGCCGTAAGTTTAGATGCTTCTTGCAAGGAAGTGTAGTTGACTTTGTACTCGACCAATTTGTGGTTGGCGTAGTAGATTTCCCTTTCTTTATGGGATTATTCAAGGTATTGGGCCAGCAAAACCCAGCTGGCGTATGACTCAATCAATTTTTTCCGGAATTAATCCAACACTACAAATGAGTCGATTAGAAATTTTCCCTTGTAGTAAACGTCTAGGTTTGGTTGAACTTCAACAGGTAGAACTAGTATAGAAATCCAGTTGAGGAGGGGTTCATCAGCGTCCTTGATTAGGATGGTTGGATTAGACGATTTAGAACTTGAGTGGATCATGCAGAGTGTCCATCCCAGTGTCTGTAGATTGAATGAGTCCTCGGAGTCTCTTCCTCCGAAAACCTCCACAACACCAAAATTCAGTTTTAGTAACACACAAATTTATTGATTACTAACACTGTTATACTGTTACAATTTCTAAAAGTAATTACCGTTACTAAATTGAGATATGTGTTACCAATGAGCTTTATGATGTCAAATAATAAAGTAAAAATCTATTTTAATATTACATCTCACAAAATATGAGCGAGAAACATCACTCCCAATGCAAAGCCAAATAGGTTTTCTCACAAAATAAGATCTCTAAATACGTTTTCTCCATTCTCCGAAATAGGAGCGATTTCTGGAGAGGCCTCTTCTAGCGATTTTTGCCAGGTACCATCCAAGATGTTTGTCTTTCCTTTTGGTTTCCAAAATAGGAGCGATTTACTTATTTTGGTTGTTTCTTTATGGATATATACAAAAACGGAGATGAAGTTTCCATTTGTCTTTCATTCTTTTGGTTGTTTCGTTATCGATGTATACATAAATGGAGATGAAGTTTCATTACGGATGCATAAATAAACTTCATCGCCAGGTTGTATTTTTGCTTATTTTCTTATTCTTTATCAGTTAATTTCCTTTGATTTGATGATCTCTCTTGTTTTTATGCATTAACTCAACATATAAAAAGTTGAAACCAAACTGAAATTAAACTAGGGATTTCTCATTTATTATGTGACTTTTTAATGGGGATTTAAAGACCATTTATGGAAATATAATTCCAAGATCCAATTCTTAACTTGATTTGTGACCCTTATGTTAACTGTAAATATAATACTAATTTCTAACTCGGACAATAAACATGTTGCTAGTTTGATATTCTCAAACTCGTAGCTTGAACCACCATTTGTACCATAACATTATTTTTTTAAGCACTTGATGATTTCAGGTTGAATTCTTAGGTTTTAAAACTTTATGGTTTGGTTTTTGTTGACAAGGGTTAGTAGGTGTAATTAGGCATCGAATTGTGCTTTTAGGCCAAATAGGACATTTAAGTGAGAAAATCCAATGTCCATTGCATTTAGGTTGAATGCTTAGGTTTTAAAACTTTTGTGATTTTTTTTGTTGGCAAGGGGTTGTAGATGTCACTAGGAATCGGATTGTGTTTTTAGGACAAATAAAATATTTTATGTGTGAAAATCCAATGTCCATTGCATTTAGGTTGAATGATTGGGTTTTAAAATTTTTATTCTTTAGTTTTTTATTGGAAAGGGTTTTTAGGTACAATTAGGCATCGGATTGTGTGTTTAGGACACATAAGACATTTAAGGCGAGAAAATCCAATGTCCATTGCATTTTCCTAAAACACAATAGTCCATACACTAATGATTTTAAGTTATTTTGTATTCATGTAGATGGAAGACTTGCATAGAGATTTATTGTAGGATTATTAACACTACTATACCGTTACTTATTTTGAGTTACCAATTCTACTATACCATTTTGGTAAGTGTATCATGTAAGTCTAATGGTGTAATCTATCCTTTTATATAAAATAATGATGTTTCTTTTGGTAGTGCATTATGTCCTAAATATTGAACAAAGGATGGATGACTGAGTGGAACAAAGTAATTGTGGTATACATAAATGGAGTAACATATTTCCTTGATTTTGTAATTGCGAACAATAGACACCATCTCTCGACATTTCCATGTCCATGTGTTATGTGTCAAAATAAGAAGAGATTTAGTACGTCAGATATCAGGAATCATTTGATTCGTCATAGTATAGATTCAACATATACTACATGGGTTTTACACAGTGAAACAAGATCCTTAAACTCACCGAATCCCGTTATAGAACCTATTGATTATAAAGGACATGTAAAAAATGATGCAAACGTTGATAATGAAAGTTTTCGAGACTTAGTTGACATGTGCTATAAAGTGTACGAATAACATTGTGGAAAACCTGATGAGACAGAAAAATTGCACGTTAATCATGAGAAGTACCAGAAGTACAATACATTAGCTATTGAGAAATTATACCCTTCATGTGATTGTCCTGAGACTACTCTCTCTGTAATTGTGAAATCTCATAATTTGAAGAAGCAGTTTGGTTGGTCAGAATATAACTTAATCACTCTTTTATCGATTGTAATAAGGTGGCTTTCGAAAGAAAACACTTTACCAGAAAAGTATTTGCAAATGAAGAGAATGATGACTGACTTAGGGATGAAAGAAAACTACGCTCATGCCTTTTAGAATAACTATATTTTGTACTGGAAAGAGAATGAAGACTTAGAAGAATGTCCTCAGTGTGGGACACCAAGATATTTGGTGACCATAAGGGAAGGAAAAAGGGTTTGCAAAGAACCGATGAAAGTATTGAGATTTCCCTTTGATTCTAAGGCTAAGGATATTATACACTATGCCTTGGATAGCGCATGAAATGACGTCGCACCATCCAGCAAGAACTTCATGGGATAATCAAAGACATCCTTGTGATTCAGCTTAGTGGATAATGCTAAAAAATAGATGGCCCAATTTTGCTACAGAAGGGTGCAATGTTTGTCTTGCCATATCTATAGATGGATTCAATCCACATAGTGTACAATCTAGTAGTTATAGTTGTCGGCCATTTATGACTGCACCTTATAATGTGGTCCCATCTTTGTGCTTGAAGCGTGAGTTTCAAATATTGTCTTTATCGGTTCTTAGGCCCAAGGCACCGGGTAAAGACATTGATGTTTTTCTTCAGCCGTTGGTAGATGAGTTGAAGCAATTATGGGAGGGAGTTCTAGCTTTTATCAGACACAAAATGGAACAATTTACATTGAGAGATATGTTGATGTGGGGGATTCATGATTTCCCCATATATGGAAACTTATCTAGATGTATAACACATGGATACAATGTATGTCCTATTTGTGGTGATGGAACACCATCAATTCGGCCAGTTAACAATAGGAAGATAGTTTACACAAACTATCGTATGTTTCTTGATAGGGATAACCCATTTAGGAGCGAAAAAGGTTTAGGACTTAAATCACAAGAATTTATATCTCCCCCGGTTCGAATTAATGGAGATTCACTTGTGGAAAGGTTGAGTAAAATCAAGTATGTATCTGGAAAAGCCTCAAAAGTTCATTCTAAGAAGAGAAGTCGGGTAATGCGAATGGAAGTGACAGTGATGTGGATAAAAGCGAAAGTGTTAAAGTTAAAGAATCACGATATAAAAAATCCATTTTTTTGACTTGGAATACTGGCGACATTATCATGTTTTAGATGTGATGCACACTGAGAAGAATATTGCAGAGCATTTACTAAACACAATTCTTGGTGCTAATAAAACAAAGGATACTTAAAAGGGACGATTGGATATGAAGGACATGGGCATATGCAACGGTCAATGGCTTAAATTTGATGCACACACGGGGGAAAATATAAAACCAATGGAACCATTTATCTTGGATAAAGAGGAAAAGAGACAATTTTGCCAAATGTTGAATGACTTAAAGCTTCTTAGCAGTTTTTTGTCTAACTTGAGCAATATTGTAAGTCTTAATCTACTGTCTCTGCTCTCATTGAAGTCCCACGACTATCATGTCATAATGGAACACTTGCTACCCATGTTGCTCCAACATGCCTTCTTGAAACATCAAGATTTGAGAAGAGCAGCCCAATAATTAAGCTTGTTTTTTAACATGTTATGCTCCAAGATCCTCATTCGACAAGATATCCAAAGAGCCAAATGCATGGTTGTTGAAGCATTCTGCGTGTTGGAGAAATATTTTTGACCAATATTTTTTTATATTAGCATTCACCTCACTATGCATCTAACAGATGAAGCCATGGTTTGTGGACCAAAAAACACTCATTGGATGTATCCGTTCGAAAGTTATTTTTTGTCTTTTAATAAAATAAAATATGCACAATTCAGGTTAGCATTGATTATTATTAATTTTTTTTTCTTTATACAAATAGGACGATGAAAGATTTTAAAGGTATACCCAGTAATAAGCGGTATGTTGAAGGTTCTATTACAGATTCCTATGTCATAGCCGAATCTGTTAGATATTGCATTGAGTATATGCCAAATTTGTTAGATGGAAATCATAAACGCTCACATGAAGCCTTTTTAGAGGAGGATGGAGAGTTCTCTAATGAAGGTCCTTTGCTTGGTGATAAGACTATAACGTTGGGACCAATGCAATTCTAACAAATACAACGATGGGCGTTATTTGGACTTAATGTTGATGGACTTCAGGATTATTATAGGTCCGAATTCTTTCTTCTATTATCAATTAAAATTTAATGAATATCTTGATTAATAATCACTTATATCAAATGACATATTGTAGTGAGTATAAAGCATCATTAAAATATGTGTCTCGTGCAAAAATGAAGGGGATTGAAATGACAAAAGTGGAAAAACAAACGACTTTTATTTCTTGGTTATCAGACAAGGTGATTCTATGAATATTAATATTTTAATACCTTTTTTGCATAATCTCTCGAGATAAAAACATTTATTGACGTGATTATGATTTTTTTTCATTGAACACAGTTGGTGAAATAAGGAGAGATAAAGGCAAAAGAAAAATTGTGGCGATTAGTTCAAGGGAAACAATTCAAGGCTAAAACATACAAAAAGTATCGTGTAAATGGTTCGTATTCTATCATAAATATCATGACGATACAGTTGTTACATATGATAGTGGTGTTTGTTTGAAGGCATGGACACAATTTCGAGCTAGAAAAAGTAATAAGAACCTCACAAATACTTGGACTAGGTGGTATGGAGTCATCAAGCATATAATTGAGCTAGACTATACCGCATTTAAGGAGGTGGTCTTTTATTGTGATTGGGTGAGGGTGGAGGATAAGATAAAGGGATGTAAGCTTTGTCCGGACTCCAATTTAGTAATGGTAAATTTTGACAAGTTTAAGAGCATTGACAATAAGTTTGATGAGCTTTATCTTCTCGCATCTGAGGCTAATCAAGTATTTTATTCTAAAGATATTAAAAATACAAATTGGTGGGTTGTTATACATTCACCGAAGAGATTGATGAGTCAAGTGGATGATTTAGAGATCCCAGCATTCATCTAGTCTATTCTTGAAGATCAACCACATTTAGAAAGTTTTTTGAAGTGCTACGATTCTATTTAGGTTATTTTGTATTTTTTTTCAAAAACTATTTTTTTGTCCCGTTGATAATATAGTATTTTGTCGGTTGATTGAAGCCTCAAGTAGTTTTTTCATATTTATTTTGAAAACTGTTTGTTTTGAATTTTAGTTTACGTACATGGTATGATCTTGTGATTTATATTTCTATGTTTTTGAATATGATAATGATGTAAAAATGTGATAATCATTCATTTTTCACTTGTTCAATTTTTGGCACTATTGTAAAGTGCAGTAAATTGTGTAAAAATGGCGATCGTGGTGGAAGGTTTCAATGGAATGGCAACAAGCCTCAATGCCAATTGTGTAGAAAATTTAGTCATGTCACTTTTAAATGCTTTAATTATTTTAATTCCTATTTCAATGGAATAATATCACCTGATGGGTACAATAATAACGCAGTTTCTGTCTTAACCATGTCTACACAAATGGTTGCTATGCTTGCTTCACTAGAAATTATCATTGACACTAATTGGTATCTGAATTCAAATAATATTATCCTATTTCAATGGATTAATATGACCTGCGTTCTTGAAGGACTCTTCAAATAATATTTTGGCATCCATTTTATTCCTATATAATATTGTTCATTACTTGATCAAAATGAGAACATCGTATATGGCGTTAGTGTCTTTTATTAAGGTTGTATTACTAGTGATGGTTGTATGGATTCTAGTGGAAGTCGTTGCAGTTACATCTACTACTAGTACTAATTCAACATTAGCATTAATAAGAGAGGAGGAAGATCTGCTGGGAAACGATTGTTGGGGGAAAATAATTCGTGTAGACAACTCTACAAGTCATTGTAACTGAGAGTTTGTCAATTGCAATCAGGCTGGACGAGTCACTACCATCGTAATAACTGGACGTGCCACTGCCATAGATGATCTAAATGATTATTATTATGATTTAGATAGAGGAATTGAGTGAGAATCTGATGCATATTATGTAGGACTTGAGCTCGAAAAGTTGAAATTTTCTTCCTTTCCAAAACTTCAAGTCCTACAATATCTATACCTTTTGAAATTGGGAGTTTGAAGGATCTGCAATATTTATACCTTTCAAACGGATGCTATGCTTGATTCACTAGAAATTTCCATTGACACTAATTGGTATCCGGATTCAAATAATATTATCCTATTTCAATGGAATAATATCACGTGCGGTGTAGAAGGACTCTTCAAATAACATTTTGGCATACATTTTTGTAAATTTTATCCCTCTTCTAGTGACAATAATATTATCCTGTTTCTCATGACAATAATGCGTTCTTTGAATTTTATCTCGGCCTCTGTTTTATCAAAGATTAGGTCATTGAGTCTATTCTAATGACAAGGAAGTTTGATAATGGACACTATGTGATGGATTCTTTGAGTTTTCATTTCAGCTCATTCAAGGCCAACCCAATAAATGATTCGAAAATAGTATATTGGGACACCCTTCAAGGTTTATTCAACATTTATAATGTTTCTAAAACTAATAAAACAGTTCCTGATTTCTGTAATGCATGTTGCTTAGGAAAAATTCACAGATTCCCTTCTTTAACTCCAAAACTCAGTACACTAAACCCCTTGAGTTAATTCACTAATATTTATGGGGACCCACACTTAATTTATCCTCTAGTGACTATAAATATGATAATGTACATTATGGTTACTTTGTTTATATTTCTATGTTTTTGAATTTTGGTCATTATTATTTGTTTTGGCATTATTATTTTGTACATTATGTGTTCTAGTGCTGATGGAGGTTCTAAGAAACCATCATTAGAAAATTAGATGCAATAAACATTTGTTCTTCTATAAGAAGAACTAGCCAATGGATATTCAGACCAACCATATTCAAGCGGGAGTAAAAAGAAGCAAGTAGAAAAAGAAAAAAAGGACAAACAATTGGAATGTATGATCCCGAATGATAAAATGATGATCACCGTTCTAGTTGATGGGAATGTAGTAGGTCCATGGAGTGTAAAGTGGAGTACTCGTGTCGGTGATTTTGTTAGATCTTATATCACGATTAATTACGAAGATTGGAGGTCTATGGCAAAAAACTATAAAGATGACGTTTGGAATGCTTTAATGGTAATATTTTCATATTAAAGAACAAAATGACTTAGCTCCTGGTTATATAATATTCATTGTTTTATTATTTATTAACGTTAATTATACGGGAAATTTGATCTCGATGTTGAACTGGAGGTGGCTCGCCCGTTGATGGAGAAAAGGTTCCCACAAAAATTTAGGACGCATAAAAACAATTTGAGATCTTTTTTGTCTACCATTGGAATTATACCGGAAGGTGTTGATCCTAATATATGGAGGTCATTTTGTGAAAATGAAAGTAAATCAATATAAAATACACAAAACATTAAAAAATCCAAGAGTCGGATCAAATTAGAACATGCCCATACACTTGGACGATGCACCTATGCTGCAATGGAATATAAAATGGTATGTATCATAAAAACTATAAACTCTTATCACCATTTTTGTGTATAACAGGTTCCAATTAAAGTGTAGGTTGAAGCAAACCTAGAACATGAAGTAAATCTAGTATATGTATCATTTGCGGGACACGAGGACAAAAATGGGAATGTCTTAAAGAGTGATAAGATTCACTATGTGACTATTTACATGAGAAGTAAAAGTTTTTTTAATGTATATTTTTCTATTTTTATTAATGAGTTTTTCTTATTTAGATCTATAACTATGTTTTGATAGGATAAACTCAAGGACATGGTTAAAAACAAGAATAGTGAGAGTGGGGAGGGTAGTAGCAAGAGCCAATGCTTAGAAACTGATGAGGTGAGAGAAGTTTTTGGAGAGGAGAAAAAGGGTGGAGTTCGTGCAGTTTTTCCCCTCGTTTCGAAGATGCAGTTGATGTGTTTAGGGGTGGCAAAGGAGAAATTCAAACAAATAAAGAAGTTAAATGATAATGTGGATGCATTGAAGAAATAAATCATTTCTTATATGAATCAAAAGTTGGATGAAAATCACACAGATATTCAATCTATGAAGGTATATTTGTATGTCATATAATTTTATTTAATCAACATATTTATCTACTTGTAAACGTCTTATTGTTGTTTGATCTTATTTTTCAAGGATGCTATACAAAGTTTGGTTCAGGCCTTTAATGCTCAAAAGAAAAATAGTTCACAACTGACATCAATAAGTGAGCATGCGTCTAATACAAGTTGTTTGCAGATAAATCTTTCCAAAAATCTAGATAATGTTTTTGGATCAGCTCCTTGTCCTTCCTCCTCTATCAACCCCAATGTCATCTTGCTTGATAGGTACAATGAAGAATTGGCAATGGGGTATGTCGTGATGGATGATACAAAGGATATATGTCACGGGAGGCGAGTTGGAGTCGGATAAAGGAAAATATATGTGGAGGAAGTTATGAAGCCCGATGCTACGTTACACGCTCCTCAAGGTGGAAATTACACTTTCTTCGATTCAGTCTTGGGGAGGATATTTGATTTGGATGGATTATTGGCTTAAATATGTTTAGTTTGTGATTTAAGACCATGGTTTTATTTTTGAATTGAATTTAATTTGCCATGATTTTGATTTGAACTTAATTTGTAGTATGATTTTGTCATGGACTTTGTATAAGTTATTTAGATTTGGACTGAATTTGTACTATGCTTTTGTTATGGACTCTGTTTAAGTTATTTATATTTGGATTATGTATCGTAAAATCTTTTTTAACTTCGCCAATGCCAATATTTATATGAGCATTACCGGTCTCAAGGCCGAATAAAGGAGGAGGGGAAAAGTGATTTAGAAAAATATATTCAAGCGTATAACAAATTTTTTTTATTTAATATGTCCAGGTGGAGGAAACAAAGTATGTCTTTGAGCGAAAACTATTCAGAGAATGGAGATTTTGGTTTTGTCAACTCTTAAATGGAAGATGAACCAAGGGACGCACTTTCATTTCTTAATTATATTACAAGGAGACTTGATTTTAAGAACCACCTCTACTGGGAGTTTCTCAAGAGATGAGAATGGGTTCTCCTCTGTATCACTTTTGGTAAAACTTTCACTCATTAGATTAATATATTCAATGTCTTCATTTTGATTTTGGTATAGTTATTCTTACTATACATCTTTAATTTACAGATTGTAGGTTTTTGAGTTATCTTCATTCTGTAATAGCCATTACCACAATGCTACATGTAATCACTAGTATAGAGCCTTGTGTTGGAGTAGAGTACCACAACCAACTATTGGGCATCCTCGGTATCGATAAGGTAACTAATATTTCACCCTCATTCCTATTTATCCTCATTGAATAAATTAGTATTTCTGAAACCTCATAAAGATTATGTGAATGTGACAAGGTTGAAGATTGTTGTAAGCTAATCCAAGAGTTATCATTTGGAGGATTTGGCCGTCAATATAACAAACACAAGTTTGGTTCCACTCCTTTAATCTTCCCCGAAGCATTTTATTAGGATGAAAGCAAATTATGTGAACAAGAAATTATGAAGAGTAATTCAACTGCCTTAATATCTCTAATTCTCTATGTAATACTTACTATATGATCATATATAGCGTAGTCTCAATGCTAAATAATAACTTGTTACATATTAATATTTGTTCTGTTTATAAATTTATAAAAGCTGACTGTGCGTTTAGTCATGCTCGTTTGGTCTCACCGTATAGTTTAGAAGGCATGGATTCTACAATTTTATATGTGAGTTTCCTTTATCTTACAAAGGTTATTTACTTGATTTATCTCAGAGCATCACTTCCGAAAGGCTTTCCAAATCAATCCACGTTCTTATGTTATAATGTCATATCGCGGGGCTACTTTGCATGCTTTAAGGGTTGGGCCCTGCCTTTGAAAAGAACGACCTCAGGTTTGGTAATGCTAAAAAAATGAACATCCTTGGGCTGCGAAGCAATATCCAAGTAAGTTTAAAAAATTCTAATTATTAAATATTGACGCAATGGCATGTCATTGATTGGGAAGAAACATTTTTATTAGTTTCCTTGTTTCATTGGCTTCAATTGTAGGCTCAACAATTGGTGCATATTGGTCATGAGAAAAAAATATATAAGACTTAGTGGAGAAAAAGTCCATAGGACTTGTAAAATGAAAACCTCTTAATAAGGACTCGTATGAGAAGCTCCCATAATCTATTAAGTACATGTATTTTATAATTTATGAAACAAAACCATTGTATACTTTTTGTTTGGGTGCTGAACAAGCTTCCAATATAAGTTTTAATATTTGTATAAATTGTGAGAGATTTGATCCTATTGAAGTGAAATATGATCGAAGGATTATTAATTCATGGTTTTGTCCCTAAGTATATGATATGTCCTCCAGTTGAGATGTTACTGTTGTATTATCCTCTATAGATGAAGGTAAAAAATGTTACAACTCAAGGTTTCACAACTGATAACAACTTCTTGATTTTTTTAAGGTAAATAATGACTGATTATGTAATTCATAGAAAAAATTACATTTAAATTGAGACAATAATAATTTTCGTATACCTCATTGTACCAATAGAGCTACATGATGCATACATTCATGAGCAGATATCAATCGCATTTATTTATCAGTTATGGACACTGGTGATATCTCCTTAAAGTGTCGTATACGATTCTTATTTAATACACATCAATTGCGTTTATTCACATATGTATCAAATATATTCATACTAATAAAAAAAGTAATCTGAGATCTTTTCAAATATTGTGTGCTCCTAAGGACTAAATTCCTCTTTATATCTTCAAATAATCATAATCTTCATAATGAATAAACTATATACCTAAACTCAAATAAAGATTTTTTATGGATTCGGGGATCAAGCTCTTTAGGAAGAATAATGTCTTACTGGAGCCACTCTTGTGAAACACCCGGGATATAACCCACTCGTACTGCATTCAATATTTTCGTGAAAACTGTTGCACCTACTACCTTTTCATAATGTTTTTAATAGATCATTTGAACTTTACATCTAGTTGAAGACTGTTTATTGTATGGTTTGTTCTCAGACCAATGCTAATACCAAATAAAATTAATAAGAATGATCCAAACAATCAAAATAAAAATAAGGATAAAAATAATCTTTATTTTCATGGTTCGAATCAACAAAGAGAGGTTTTGCGTGGCAAATGAAGTGTTGCGCGACATTTGAAATGTTGTGAGAAGTGTTGCATGACAGTTGTTGTTTGGCGCCTCAGTGATTTTTAGTTTAATTAATGCCACGGTGTTACTTTTTTTCTTCACATTTTTCTTTCAATAATGTATGGGTTCTTCATTTATAAATGGACTCAATATGCAATTCTAAGGACAATCTTGTTCGATAAGAAGACTGGAAGAAATATAATTTAGTGGCCAAAAGAGGAGATTGAGTGGAGATAAGAATGAAGTCGACAAGGTGGAGGTGGAATCCGGGTCAGTCATACCATTGGATGTCGGATCAGTTGCCCAGGTTTGTGTTTTGTTTCCAAATTGTATTACCTATTATGCCAGTAAGAAATTTTTTTCAATTATAGTAACTAAACTTATTTAACACAGATTTACTTCAAGTTTGCTGGTATCGCTTAGGCCCCCTTTTGTATTGTAGGGTAAGGGAACCAAATATGATTATTTTATCCTATCCCATGTTTGGTGTTAGTCATGGTGGGATATAGGGTCAGAAAATATCCCAGCTATTCTTTTTACTCTATATTTAGTGGGATGAAACCTTAAGTACACAATTTATTTTTTTAAGTCTTCAATTTCTTTTTAATGCTCCCTAGTTTTATTATCATATTCTAATTTGAAAAATAAAATATTTTCCTCTCAGTTGACAAACAAACCATTTATAGTTCAATTATTTGTCTTCTTCTCACTTTTAAAGAATTTATTAGTGTCATCTTCACTTTTAAAGAGAAGTTGAAATTTTGTATATTCACATTTCCCTTATGAAGTACTCTATCCACATAGCTTATGAATTTAGCTTTTATGGCATCCAAATATGAATTTGTCCTCTTGATATGAGAGTAACCCTTATGATCAGTAAAGTCTAAATTACTAATATTAGTCCATGCCTACTTCCATTCTTTGGACAATATTGATGTTCTTACTGCCTCCTTTGTTGGAAGGAATGAAAGGACATGGCTAACAATTTCTTTAGGTAAATTACTGATTCTATCTTTATTGTTGTTTCCCATTTTCCATTACGTCCCCCAATCTAATTAAAACCGCAGCGCTGAAATCTGGTACTTAAAAATGTATAAAACAGTAAATTTTCAAGCTCCTATAATGGAAAAGTGAACGTAAGACGAATAAATCCAAATATTACAATTCAAAGCATCTAATATTTCATTTAAAAAAACAGCTATTAATTTGGGACGGACCTAACGGACCACAAATAATAGAGAAAAGAACTTATTGAATTGGATTGAATTTGGGATGGAAAAAGTACAACTGTTAGTTAATTGAAGGAATGTGACTAGATGTATTGCAAAGCTAAACGTGCTAGCATGTCAAGAAAATAAAGAAAAAAAATGCAGTAACATTTCAAAATACACATTAATAGGAAATCTAAATATACAAAATTTATTGGTGACAACCTATGTCGCAGAAGATGTGGTAATTAATATATTGAAACTTATGCCTTATATTGGTTTCCATAGATTTAGGGGAATTGATCATGAAGCTTATGTCATTAGGATCACTATTACTAGAAAATGTTAGTACTTTAACATTGTATGTGAGTGTACATATATTCTGAAATTTGGTAATAATTGACAATTTTGGTGTAGTGTCCTTTGAGATTAAGTGCAATAATGACCCACATCGGTGCAGCTCGGGGATCCCTTCTATTTTGGTCATGGCTACCAACTTTTACCTACCAAATTTCGCACAAGCTAATGACAATGAAGGCTAGTATAACCCGCCTCGACCTCATTTTGACCTTGCCATGCCTATGTTCCTCAAGATCATCACTTACCATGCCAGAATCGTTGATGATGCAGGAAACATCACCACTAGATAAGGTGTTAACAAGATCAAGCAAGTGATAACAATGGAAACACAATATTATATATGTATAGTAGGAGATGAAGATAAGGGGATGAACACATTAATATAAGTGGTTCGGAAATTGCCTACATCCACTGTGCAGGTGAGTGTAAATATCACTATCAAATGAGGCTCTAGTGGCCTTAGTAATACAATCACTCCTCTTTCTCTCTCTATTGTAAATGCAACAGATTTTTGGTTAGTCTTTATATTTTTGGATCCGGGGTAGGAGGAGAAAATTATATATAGTGTTTGGGGGTGTAATGTACCCCTAAGTATACAATGAGCATGTGTGTGATGATCTAGCCAATCTAATGAAGCCATCTGTCACTGTCACATGTAGAGAATGATGATGAAATATTCCCTCACGTGGAGGGAATGATTTGGTTATAATAGACTTGTCCACGTGTTCCAAAACATTCATGCTCTTGTAAATGCTCGAAGCTCTTTGATTGGTGCAACCTCGGCCTGGAAGAGTATGAGGTTGGTGAAGTTCGACTGTTGCCTTATTCCGAGGTTATTCATAATGACCTCGGCCAGCAAGGATAGCCAAGGTTAGGTATGTGTAGTTGTAACGTCGGCTTGGGCCGATGATGACGTTGCCAGGATTGATCCCATGTAACATTACTGATCTTAACTGATGATTTGTAATGTCATCCTAGGCCGATGATAGTCTTGAAGGGTGGTTGAACCCATGAGTCCTTGCTGTCGCCCAACCAAGGTTGATGTATGAGGTAGATGCAATGTCGAGTGGGGCTGACCTTCTAACAGACGAACTTACTGATGGTTTCCATAGGCTTATGGTCACCTCAGTTGTGAGATTAGCCAGTTTTAGTTGCTCTTAGCAATAGGGTGCACTTTGGGCCTATCAATCGTCCCTGTTAACTACTGACGGTATGTCCCCTAAATATTTTTTTATATCATTCCTCCATTTATCGAGATTGAAATGCCCTCTTATTTTTATCATAGTTACGATGTACATTGCTTCTTATCCAGAATCTCTTAATTTAGTGTAATTTAGTACATAGGGAGTTGTGCCGACGAAATTGATGTTGGAATAGAATCATCTAGTTAAGCCTATAATTATCATTCTTGGTTTTTAGCTTTGGCTTCACAAACTAGTCCATCAGAGATCACTAGGTTTTGGCAGGAGTGTTAAGTAGCCCAAGAGATAAATTATTTTGTACTGATTGTATGTTCTTTAATTAGAGACTAGGTCATAACAACTTTCTTTCTTTCCCCTATTTAATAATAAGCCTCCTCACCCCTACATCCAGTGAACTAGGAGAACCAATCTATTAAGAAAAATTATAGATAAGATCCACAAAAATATAACAATTGAAATTATAAGAACTTAATAACTAATTATATGAAGAACAAAAACATTAATTATTGAGATATTTGGAAACAAAGGTCATGCAGGGGTGCTATAGTAGATTTTGACTACAAACAAAAGATCCCACTCCGCTTATTACAAAGCATAAAATCCATTTCAATACGCTATAGAAAATTATGACTATAAACATAACGAAAATTTCTTAATGGAATAAACTTATTTCTATACGCGTTTTCCTCTAATCTTTATGTTTTGTTGTTGTCTTGAGCTGAATTGCGATAAAATTAATCTGTATTACCTTTTTTAATACTATTTCAGTTCATAAATCATGTAATTATATTTGTTTATTTTTGTGGGATTATTTCCAGTTGCCCATGGAATGTGACTTATGGTGATTAGTTTTTATCTGTATATTTATGTGTATATGTGTGTATTTATGATGCACTATAATATATATATATATATATATATATATATATATATATATATATATATATATATATATATATATATTATGAAGGGAATATTTATAAGTGCCCAGTTTCCAGGGGAGCAGCTTGAGGCAGTGACTAATGACAACTTGATTGTTAATGATTCAATTGGATGAACCCTTTCTCATTTTTGTCCACAGGTGGGAAAATTGGCACGAAACCTCGCAACCCTCGTCGTGTTCTTCATAATAAATCATTTCTAAAGAGTGAGAGCTTAGATCAATCCAAGGCAAATTGATAAAGTGCAAGGGAAACTTGAATCCAAAGAAGCAAGAGGATCAATAGATTGCTAGTGTTTTCCCAATACACTACGCCACCAGATATTACTCGACAATATACCAAGAGTTTGAAAAATATTATGGATCTTTTTCCTCGTGTGCTCATCAACTTTAAGGACATGGTCATATGCACCGATCAATATACCGAGAGTCCAAAAAGCTTCATATGTAATGAGATGAATTTTCTATTAATAGAATTCAGGCTATTAATTTTTATTGAGGTTATTGTCTGGATGTGTGTTAGTGTTGTTGCTGCAGACTATTTGTATTGTTGTACTATTTTTCATACCTTAAACAGGTGGATAATACTATAAAGGAGATTTTGTCCTTTTTAAAAAAAATTAACTTATTTGTATTGAAATTAAATTGGATCGACAATTATCCTATTGTCATTTTGTTAGCATTTATGAATATTGTATACTGTAGCGTGTGTGTGTGTGTATATATATATAAATATTATTTTTTATTCTTTTTATATTAGTAACGGACTTGTACCGTTACTAAATGTGTTATAAAAATTGTGTTAGAAGTGTGTCACGAAATGGTGGTAATGGTAAAAAAGTGTTAGTAACACATAATTTAATAACACTTTAGTAATGGTAGAATAGTGTTAGTAACAAAAATTTAGTAACGGTAAAAAAGTGTTAGTAATTTCCTTCCCACACCTTTTTCCTAACACTTTTTTTACTGTTAGTAATTATTTTAGTCACTACAACAGTGTTACTAATTGATTATTTTTGTGTAGTGCTCAGTCACGGCCATAGCTTTCTCAACGAGATGTTGCATATGATGCTGGGAGTCCTCAGCCTAGGAGTAACTATCTTGAAAGAAAATATCCATCCCTGGTTTTATCTTCTTATCCACATGATCATAACACTGTTCATGAAAGCCACAAAAAGGAAAATCATCTCCTTCTTTGATGAATCTCCCTTTTAAAGAATCCTCAGAAACAGTTTTGGAACTTTCTAAATTTCACTTTAATCGGGGTTGGCGGAGCATTCTGAGTTCCTCTGATGATGGTTGATAACCCAGGCCACATGGAGGAAAGGCCTTCTTCAGGACTATGGTTTCCAGTATCCTCTATTGTAGTCGTCCCAGCCCCAGTCCGGGCATAAAGTTCATATTCTTGAATATATGTATATCGTTGACATTATCATGAGGGTTGTGCTCTGGATAGACTCGATCTTTAAAATCATCCCCTATCGAAAGGGGGAGTGGTTCGACTCAAAATTTGAAAAGAAGCATGTCATTTTCCCCAATGCTATATTTCTAGTACCAGATTACTAGTTCTTGCATTCTCAGTATTATCATCGTAACCCAAGATGGTGATGATCTTCCCCTTGGCGAAGAACTTCAGTTTCTGATCGAGAGAGGAAGACACCCCCTTGATGTTGTGAAGCCTTGGTCGACCAAGCAATAGATTGAAACAAGTAGGTATGTTAATAACCTGGAACTCGATAACGAGATTGAAAGGTCCACCCCCTATTATGAGTGTTATGGATCTCATTACCTCTCAGTGAGTGTTGTCATAGGCAAGCACTGTGGCGAAAGTTGGATCAAGGTCGCATACTTTCAAACCCAAGCGGCTGAAGGTTCCTAATGGGAAAACATTGAGTGGTGATCCGTTGTCAATGATTGAGAGAGGGATTGTCTTCCCCATCACCTCAACGGAGATGTTAAGGGTAAAGTTACGATTAAGACTAAACTTTGGGATTTCTTCTTCAGAGAAGGAAAGAAATTTGGTAGAGGTTAAGGACTTGAAAAAGTTCACGACTTCTTCTGGAGTGGTGGAAGGAGGAACTGCGGGCCTAATAAGCAATTTTATAAAAGTGTTTCGGTGTAGTTGGGAAGACATAAAGAGTCCCCATAAGGTGATGTTGGCCCGAGTCTTCTTGAGCTGGTCGAGGATCTTGCTTTACTTGATGGTCATCTCTAGCATGGGGAGTTTCTTGTCAACTCCATTTCCTTTATCTATTCCTACTGACTGAGGATTTGGACCCTGGTAGTGTCTCCCAGATCTTGTCATATGGTTTACAGAGGAGGGGAAGAACAAAAACCCAGCTTCTTCATCTACTTTGGGTTATTCGTCCACTTTGTTGATTTCCTCTAGCATATCTTAAAATGATATCACCCCAGACACTGATTACTGGAGTAACATTTTCTTGTCTTGGTTCTTCGTTTGAGCTATCAAACTCGTCCCCCTCATCTAGTGGCAACGACGTCATTTATCCTGAGAAATCAATACATTCCACAACCTTAGTGACTTCTTTATATAGATCCTACCACTCAATGGGGAGGTGAAGATGTTAAGGGACCAACCTCCCTTGTAGCTTTAAGGTATCGAGTAACTCGAATTACTACGAATCTCATAGGTCTATAAAAATAAGCCTGCCATAATCTGCACTGCATCATCTAAACTGACTTCGTCAATGGGGCACCACCCAATTATCCGACTCTCAAGCCCACTTTCGAGCTTCCATGAACAACATCCTGAACATCTGTCATTCAATGGCCATTTTATAGGGTAGTTTCAGCCCAAACTCTTAAAGATGGTTCAATACTGTTGGCAATTCCATATCTTTCCTCTGGACCGAGTACGAACGATAATACATTCTCTTGTGAGAAGTGACAAAGCTTGATCGACAAAATAAGTAGGGTGTATGAGAAAATATTGGCAGACTTTAAGTGGTTTGGGTGAAAATATGTGTGTGATGCATGCTTTACTAGGTATAATCTGGGTAGATGGATCGAATTTCAGGTCATTTTCTTAAAAGATGGAATTTTTATGGTTTGTAAGTAGATTGTAAGTGGTGTTTGGTTTGATATTGGCCGGTGGTGTGATGAAACTCCGATCAATTAAACCTTAAATTCCATTTCGAAGATGGAAGCACTGATTAGTGGCATGGTTGAAAGTTTGGTGAAAATCACAATGGGCGTTGGGTTTAAAATTTTTGGGAAGTGGGTTTGGTAGTGGAAAAGGGTCCAAAGGCTTGATGAGATTTTATTTGTTTTGTTTATGGTAAATAGAGGTCGAAATCTTTATGGATTGGGCTTTTTGATAGAAGTCTTTAATTTTTTTAATGGGTCTTTATTGAATCTTAATGGGTTTAATAACGGGTCAATTTTGGGTTTTCAATAGGTTCCATAATGGGTCTTAACGAGGTCACTATCGTGTCCTTAATGGGTCCAATTTGGGTCAATTTCGTGGCCAAAATTAAACACGAACACGACACGACAACGGGTTCCATAAAATAGACGCGAACACGATAAGCCGTGTCAATTTTGTGTTACTTTTGTGTCATGTCATTTTATGTTGTCGTGTCATTTCTGAAATTGCCACCCCAACCAAAAGGTATAAACTTAATTTAGAGTTTTGATTTAATTCATGGAATTATATTTGGGATGTTTATTTTTTTTTATCAAAAATACGAACATGATTTTTGTTCTAAATGAAAATAATTCTTTACAAACTGTTTTTGATATAAAAGGATTTATAAAAGTTTTTATAAAAAGGTTTCTTATAACTATTTGTTAAAAGTTTTGAGCAGTAACTTTTTTGTTTATAAAACATGTTTGCGGCTAAGTCAAGGAGAGGAAGAAAACAAAACATGCTCGCGTCGTTTGAACGACGCTGTTGGTCATTCAAGCGACATCCTATGTCGCGCGAAGTATCGTTCAAGGGACACGTGTCTATCGTTCGAACGACATATGATCTCGTTCGAATGATCCACCACCTTAAAGTTTTTATAAATACCAATTACGTGGTTCACTTTTGACGAAAATGCAGTGCGAAATTCTGGACAAAAGTTCTTCAAGTTTTGTGTGTCAAAACACTTTTTAATTCACAACCAAAGCATCCTTGAATATGATTCTTTATGAATTATTTTAGAACCCTAGATTGTTTTGTATCTATTTGCATACACCATATGGAAAGGCTATCCATGGATCACTAGGTACCACTTGAGAGAGGTACTGGGCTGACGACTACGAATGCAGTCATTGGGACGACTCGAGGGTTTTCGTTGCTGATTTAGAGTTGCGGTTCTTGTGGGTTTTCTTCGCGTTAATCATTTGCATATTTCATTGTAATCCCTGTAAGTTGCGATTTACAGTTTATAGTGAAATAAAAGGTTTTACCCAAAAGGTTTTTTCCCGCATATTGACCGTGTTGTATTTGTGTGGTTTGATTTATCTGTTTTTTTCACATTGTTGCATGATTAGGATAAACAAGATAAAATAAGTTTAAAAAGTCGTTCAACATAATTAAAATTGGTGTCATAATTTTATTTGAAATCACCCTTTGAGAGTGTAGCCCCGCTAACAAATTGGTATCAGAGTGGGTTACGCTAATTTATTGCGTTAGATCTCGTTTATCTCTCTTTGGGTGATTGTGTTTTTATTTTTCATTGCTTATAGGCTTGATTTTAATCTCGATGGATTCTTCCTATTTTGACAATATAAATAGTTTGAATTTAACGTTTGTGAAAAGAATAAAATTTTTGGAAAAAGAAAATTCTCGTTTTAAATCCGCTATGGATCTTTTACAAACGGTTCAAAATCAAAGAGAATTTTATCGTGTGAAATTTGTTGCTTTGGACCATGAATTTAATGCTTTAAAATTGTCCAAAAAGAAGAGTGATGATAGAGTCCTATTTTTAGAAAAAGAATTAGAGGACTTTAAAAATTCTAGGGTTTGTGTTTGTGCCAAAGTGGATAAAAATATTTTACTCAATGAGTTTGTGGCACATGAGGAGACTCTTAGGGATAAGTGTGCGTATTTTGAGAATGAACGTGATAACCTTATAGGAGTAATTGAAAATTTAGAGAAGGAATCCCTAATTTTAAAAGAGTGAAATTCTTTGTTGGAGTCTATAATTTTGATGTTAAAAAATGATTCATCAGACTCGAGTAGTGTTAGTAGTAATGATAATGGCTCACATAGTCATAATGCTTCCATTTCTAAAGCCAAGACCATTATTTGTTTAGAGGGTCAACCTATCCCAAGGACGTTAGAAAAGATCAACCCATAGGTTTCGTTCCACCCATCTACATATGTTCATATTGTGGTAGAAAAGGTCACCTTAGGCGTTTTTGTTTTGATCTTCAAAAAAGACCTAGGAAGTCGAAGTCTAGTGTTTTATCGGTACCTAAAACCCCATTTTGTCATGTCACATCTGTTTGGGTTAGGAAATCACTTTTAGAGACGCTAGATTTTAGACGTGTTGATTCTCACATGCTTTCACATGATGAGTCTCTTGCTTTTTTCATATCGATGATTGCTTGCATGATTTTTATCATATACTAGTTGTGGTTCATGATATATTTTTCGCTAGTGTTTTGACACGTACTTTTTGTATTGAATTTTTGGGCTAAATTTTTTTTTTTTGAAAAATACAAAAAGATTTTTGGTTTATATATTTTTTGAAAAATACAAAAAGATTTTATTTTTTGAAAAGTCAAAAAGATTTTTAGTTCTTTGTGTATTTTAGTTTTACACATTTAGTGTGGTATATTGGTGTGTTTGGATCCAATTCACTACGTAATTTCCATGCGACTAGGACATTTGGTTATGACTTTAAATGCTCGAATTGATCTTAACCTGTTTATGGAGTTGTTTCGACGTTTATTTTCTTTATGGATTCGACTTTGTTGATGCCTATACACACATGCACGAGCTTATTGAATGTTGACTTCGTAATGTACATTTGAGCTTGGTGAGATGTTCTCCTATCAATCTTGTCATTTTCATGTTTATTTGACTATGGAGGATTTGTGCATGTAATACCGTGAGGAATTTGTTTTGAATTGAAAAAATTGACGAGTGCATGGGAAAGGGCTGCAAGAGTGTAAAATTGACTCGTCGTTAAAGTAACCATTTAAAAGAGCCCCCCAAAAATTAAGGCAATAAAAAGAATAATATGCCAAAAATGGGCCAAGTTGTTTAGTTTGATATATTCATTCAAACGAAAAAGAGAAAGAAATATTTTGAGGGAGTTTGGATGGAAATATCAACGAGTTTGCACAATGACAATGTATCCTAGTTGAGCTTGTTTTGTCCTGGCACTATTGATTTGTATAATCATTAAAATTCTAGGCTTGTGTGCGCTGTGCTTGTTTTGTTAAATTCATGTTCAAATTTATTTGTCACAATAGGTTAATACTTAGTTTTGAAAAATTTAGTGGTTGATTAGAACTTCTTGAACATTTTCGAGTGTTTGGATTATAATTCATTTGTTTTAGGTCACACCCATTTATTCCATTCCACACATTTGAACACATCGATACTATGCTAGTGTGTACGACTTATGAATTTTGTGTCACGCGTTAAGATTGTTTGTATGATATTTTTGTAATATGTCATTTTTTTTTAAATTGAAAATTTCAAAAACAGTTAGTGAGTTTTGTTGTCATGATGCCTTGCACGAAATGCTTATTGTTTTACTTCTTTGTTATTTTGTCTATTTCGATAAAAACAAAGGGGGAGAGCAAATTAAAAATGGAGTTTTTTTAGGAGTTTAATTTATGGGGGAGTTTTAGAGTTTGTATTATGGGGGAGACTTGATTTGATTTGATATATGATTTATGTCTATCTCATTGATATTTTTATTTATGTTTATCTCATATCAAACTCGATGCGTCACGAAGTTATATGTTTGTTGCCTCATGTGCGTAGATACCGAATTGTGGAATGCTCAAACACACATATAAAGACATGTTTGGAAAAGGGAAGATGAAGTTTTTGAAGACGAAGAAACTCTATTATTCCGTTTTCTCTAGGGTTAGGATGGGTATTAATAACTTTGTAATAGGAGATTTTTAATTTTAATTTGGTGTTCAGGACATTTTGTTTGTTTTGTACCGGCATAGCCAAAGGGGGAGATTTGTAAGAACATATTTTTCAACAATGTTCATAGCATAACTTTAGCCTAGTTTGGCATATACCGTTACACATCGTCACAAAGGTATAAACTTAATTTAGAGTTTTGATTTAATTCATGGAATTATATATGGGATGCTTATTTTTTTATGAAAAATACAAACATGATTTTTGTTCAAAGTGAAAATAATTGTTTATAAACTGTTTTTGATATCAAAGGATTTTACAAACTTTTTTATAAAAAGGTTTCTTATAACTGTTTGTTAAAACTTTTGAGCAGTAAGTTTTGTTGTTTATAAAACCTGTTTGCGTCTAAGTCAAGAAGCAGAAGAAAACAAAACACACTCACGTCGTTCAAACGACGATGCTGGTCATTCAAGAGACATCCCATGTTGCGTGAAGTGTAGTTCAAGCGACACATGTCTGTCATTTTAGCGACATCTGATCTAGTTCGAATGAGCTGCCTCCTTAAGGTTTTTATCAATACCTGTTATGGTTCATTTTTTCTCAAGACTTTTGATGAAAACGCAGTGCCAAATTTCGGGAAAAAGTTCTTCAAGTTTTGTGTATCAAAACACTTTTTAATTCACAACCAAAACATCCTTGTTTATGATTCTTGTGAATTATTTTGGATCCCTAGATTGTTTTGTATCTATTTGCATACACATTGTGGAGAGGCACTCCATGGATAACTAGGTACGACTTGAGAGAGGTATTGGGTTGACGACTATGACTGCGGTCATTGGGATTACTCGAGGGTTTTCCTTGTTGATTTAGAGCTACGGTTCTTGTGGGTTTTCTGTGCATTAATCCATTGCAGATTAAATTGTAATCCATGTAAGTTGCGATTTACAGTTTATAGTGAAATAAAAGGTTTTAAGCAAAAGTTTTTTTTTTCTCATATTAACTGTGTCGTATTTGCGTGGTTTGATTTATCTATTTTTTCACATAGTTGCATGATTAGGATAAACAAGATAAAATTAGTATAAAGTCATTTCAGTATAATTAAAATTAGTGTCGCAATTTTATTTAGGATCACCCTTTATGACTGTACTCGCACTAACACCTGTAAGGAGAGAGCAATCTACTACTATTGTCAAAACCTAGTCGAATACGAGGTGTACTACACTGCATTAGAGAAGGCGTATGTCACATTGGTCTCAAAATCTCCAACACTATATAATTGAATTCCTTATTAAACTGGTGTCCTGAATAGATCCAATGAAATACCTGTTAGAGAAGACCGCTTTGTCTAGACGCATGGACCGTTGGCTGATATTACTCGATGAGTTCGACATCGTTTATGTCATGCAAAAAGGTATGAAAAGAAGGGCCATATCTGATTACCATGTAGACAATCCCATGGAAGGAACTGAGGTTTGGATCTCGAAATTCCCACATAAAGACATCCTCTAAACCTCTCACAAGGACCATAGGCAAAAGATGTTCTTTGACGGAGTTGCCAATAAAAAAAGGGTATTGTATGGGGATACTCCTGATCGCCCCCGATGAATCTCATACTCCCATTGACATTAATATGGATTTCTATTACACCAACAATATGAAAGAATATGAGGCATGCACCGTAGGGCTCAAGATCACCCTAATAAAATAAATCAAATTCACGGATGTCTATGGAGACTTAACCTTAATTGTGGGACAAATCCTAATGAAATGGAAAGTCAAATATGATATGCTTATACCTTTTCACGCTCACCTAAAAGTGCTCACTTTTGAATATAAATATGTCATCTCCCATTATATTCCTTGCTCAAAGAATAGCCTGGATGACGCACTAGAAACCTTGTCCTCCATGGTCTACATGCCTGATAGAATAACAATGGCCCCCTTTTCGGTTCAAAAATAAGTTACGCCCACCCACTACTACCACATCGAGCTCGTTATATAAGAAGATTGGAACATTACAAGATTGTGTCACTATAACATTTGGTTCCTCCTCAAACATAGTAGGTATCCCCAAGACGCAGACAAGAAAGACCATGCGGCTTTTCATAAACTGGATGCCTAGTACATCTCCGACGATAAAACACTATTTAAGAGAAACTTCGATGGAACCCACTTGCATTGCATAGTAGGGGTTGGGGTCGAAGACATGATACAGAAAGTCCATAGTGGGGAGAGTGGGCGCCACAGTCACATGATTTCCAAGAAGATCATCCGTCAAAGGTACTATTTAACCATTATAGCTCAAGATCGAGTTGCTTACGTTCGAAGATGCCTCAAATGCCAGTAGTTTGCCAACCTTCAACACTTACCTCCTTAAGAGTTGTATAACATGACCTCTCCCTAGCCCTTATCCACTTGGGGCATAGACATCATCGGGAAGGTCACTCCCAAAGCTTCAAATAGGCTTGAATTCATCCTGGTCAGCATTGACTACTTCACAAAATAGGTCGAAGTCGAGTCATACACAGTACTGAATGATAAGAAAGTATCCAATTCATCAAAAAGAACATCATCAATCACAACGGAGTTCTCCATGAGCTGGTCTCACACAATGGACTCTATTTCGAGGTTGAGATCACATAACTAGCTGATGAATATAGAATTCAAAGTCATAAGCCCTCTCCTTACCGAACGCAAATTAATGGTGTTGTCGAAGTCACAAATAATAGCCTCAAAATCATCATCACCAAATGACTAAAAGTTAAAAAGACTGGGTCGACCGAATACCATATGCCCTCTGGGTCTATTATACCTCCATCAGAAGATTCACTAGGGCTACTTCCTATTATTTAGTATATGGCATGGAAGCGATTCTCAGGTCAAACTGATAGTACCTTCTCTATGGGTTATGCTCTAAAGTAAGGTCAGTGAAGAAGATTGGCATCAAATCTACTATGATAAACTCTCGCTCTTTGATAACAAGATATTAAAAGCTCTATAAAACATACTCGGGTACCATCGTCGTATTGCGCGATCATTTAACAGAAAGGTCAAGGATCGAGGTGTCAAAGAAGGAAATCTTTTCCTCAAGGAAATTATAGAACCTGTATGGGATCCGAGAGGAAAGTTCAAACCCAGTTTGAGTGTCCCCTATATTGTGAAGAAAATATTATCCGATGGAACCATTATGCTAACAGACCTCGATGGAGATGAAATGGCGTGCCCAATCAACTTGGACCATTTTCAAAAGTTTTATCCTTAGTATGAACTCTTGTTGCGCTACGACCCTTATCACCACCCTTCTTTTATAAAAAAAATCTCTTATTTCCTCTCTACTCAGAAATATGTAGGACAAGATCCTCTCATAAACGTCTTTCAGAAAAACAGAAGCTCATAAACTTTCAACTCCACATAGGTATGTAGGTAACCCATAAGACATACATGGACACATTCCTTTCTCTTTCACAAAATGATATTATTTTATCCCTTTGAGAATGATGGTTTCCCTCATCATTTAAATTAATAAAAGGATTGTGTATTCCTTACCAGTCGGTATAGATAGTTAAAATATAAAATTCATCAAAGACACAACAAAATACATCGAGATCATTGTTCTTTGATTAAAAACAAGGAATACAACTATTATATGACATAATAGTGATGGGAAAAAAACAACCCACTCCCTTACAAACCCCGCATCATTAATAACTTCATAAAGAAAATCAATCACCACCAAAACAAACGCAACCTTCTCACAAACCTCTCAAAACCTACATAAATTTCTCATACACCAAGATCTTGCCTTCAACTGCCTGATGGACCCGCTTCATCGTCATTTCTTATCCCTGGAGGACCCCAAGAATCGCATTCATGGTTACGAATACAAATGCACTCCATGAAGTGATAGGCCTTTATAAGTTTGGATGAAACCACGATACCTCCTTTCATAGTGTTGAACATCACAAGCCATCTTTAACCAGTCCCTTCCACTAGAATCTTATCAACTAACTGCTTCCAAAACTACTTTAGGTAGTCCACCGCTATGAACGCATCCCACCCAATAAATTGTGAGGTACGGGTAGACGATTGGTGACACTGCCATAAAGGACATAATATCATCCCCAAAGACTCAATATAGTCTTTCATAAGAAAGAACTTAGTTATGCACGGAGGAATAATTTTCTCTCATCCCACTTGGCACAGAAGCCTCCATAATAAGTAAAATGAGAGTTGATGAAGTTCCACCAATCGTATGTACCAGTAATCCCCTAGTTGTAAGCAAAGCTGCAAGTTATCCCACCACGTTACAAACCAACGAAGACATTGGGCCCTATGCTCTACAAGCCAGTTTGCCCAATTCTCTATCGATGGGCTGAAGCAGAAGAATGTCCTAATTTGGGAAAACCTGATAGAGGGTACTTAAGAGGGGATGCTAGGCACAGTCGCTCAGATAACCACATGAATAACTTGATAAGGCTCCCCCTAAAAATTTAGCCTGACCCTCCTTCCAGGCATCCAAACCATTCAGGGTCACCATCAATATCACCATAGCTAGACTATAGTGGTAAGACATACATATCACTATCATGGCTACCTAAGGGCCAACCATCATTTTACCTATCACCAAAAGCAGCTTGTCTGTCAATCCTTGGTCCACAACACCAATAAATCCATTTTTAGTATAGTTTCTTCAACATATCGGATTCCGTACAATCGAACAAAGGCGACGAGATCCACTTGACAACAAGCTTTCAATTTACTAATCCATAGACCAACCGAACTAGCAACGAAGCTGAAAAAAATCTAAACACTAAGAATACAAGAAGGATACCACAAAAGATTAGTAAGTAGCGTACCTAAACTAACAAGCCAACAAGTAGGCCCAAGATATATCAATCCTACCCTATTTTGGGGAAACACTCATTTTTATCTTCTAACCCTTTTCATTTCAAAATAAGTACCTTTAAAGGGAATCTCTTTTCAACCAAGCCTCCAAGGCATTCCTCTATTCAAAAATGCTAAAAACACATTCAAAAATTCAAAAAAAATCATTTTCCTCCTTTTTCTCAAAATAAAACCTCAGCAAAAAATTAAAGTTCACATAGAGTAAGCCACTGAATTAAGATCATAAACAATGCATTTTTGTGCCTTTTTGAAAAGAAAAGCTACTAAATTAAGCATATAACACGGTTAATTCCAAGCCCCCAGGTACCAAACGTACCCGAACTCATGCACCAATAGCCTCTACATCTAGGCATGCATGCCCGTAATCTTTAAAACCCTTGAAGACAAATGCCAAGTGTAGAAAATCATCGATTTCCCCACCAAGAGTAAATAATCTACAAAGTGCAAAATTAATATCAAAATAACTTAAAAGACAAAAATCGACCATCCCTTAGATCTGCTTATCGGTAGTGACCTTTCCCCTCCCCTAAGAAACTCAAGAGTCCATGTCCTACGCTAATGGGAACCTCTCCATCTATACCTATTGATAACTGCCTCAAATTTTGTTACAAAAATTCTAAAAAAATCCCAAAATATGCATAAATTCTCGGACAGTCCTTACGAGGACGAATGCGTCATAGCTTCAAGATAAATCATTAAAATCACAATCCCAAGCAAGATCAGAAGCAGATCCATTGGTGATACGACGCAAATATTGCGTATTTCACTCGTTAACCTACGCGTTATTAGCCCCCTCGGGTATCTTAATCCCTATATTTATGCTCGTTAACCAGACAACCTCGAATTTCTATGTTAACATGTTTTGCAGGGGTTAATTGAGCTTTTGTAGGTATTTGGATGCTTAGTATGAAGTTCGGATGCATTCCGGCGAAGTTCCGTACACAACCGCACGCGCAAGGGCATTTTAGTCTTTTTCACAGCTTGGGGACCATCCCTTATACGTTTTTTTAGCTTAGTTTAGTTAGGGTTGGAGGGTTTTTGATTGGTTCTTCTTGTTCCTCTCTTGGATTGACACACTAATTGGTTGTAAGATTGACTATTCATCTTCCCTCTCCTTTAATATAGTTGTATTTCTTCATTTCCTTGCTTTCTAGATAATTTATATTCTTTCATAATTAGTTTATTGTGTTTATTCTTGCTTTATTAGTTTAATTTAGTTTATTTCATTATGCGTCCCTAGATAAATAGGGTCGGGAAAGCATTTCCGCCATTTTCGGGTTCGGACCTCGAAATTTAGGGTTTCGTGTAAAATCGCATTTAATTGAAACCTCGCGTATTAAAGTCGGATCATTATGTGTTTAACTTTATTTGTTATGCAACGTTAGTGTTTATAGCGATTATCCGAATTTAATCCGCGTGTGACCATTTTTCAGTTAAATGTTTTATCTCGCAACTTTGGGTTAAATTCCTTCTTGCGTGATGTTTATGCTTAATTGAAAATGCTCGATTAAATTGCTTTCGAGCCTTAATTCTAATTAGTAGTTGTTTCGATCCGTTTGGTGGAATGCGATCCCGATCCTCGCTTTATTTTAATCTAGCATAACTTCTCTTTTTGTTTATTCACGACAACCACCCATTCACCTTTTCTTTTATTTCTTTTACACTTTTATTCTTGAAGTAATTAAAACAATTAGAGTCTAAAATTCAATCACTCCCTGTGGATTTACGATACCCGACTTACCGCTGTACTTGCTTATCAAGTGTAGTAGTAGCTTAGGTTTTCTTTGTATCGCGGCGGCGAAACACACGACGATTGTGCACTTTACACGCGCACACTTTTTCCGCCCGGTCACAAAATGGCGCCGTTGCCTGGGAGTGTGTTTTCGATAGTAATTGTTTTATTATTTCATAGTATTTTTCCTTTTGTATTTGTATTGTTTGCTTTAACCTTTTTTGCAGGATAGCATACTTGAGCGCTAAGAAACTTTGATTTGCGGTTGCACACTTTCTTCCTCGGATTCTCCATCTACAAACAACGAGGTAGCCATGTCCTACTATTATAGTTATTACGGTTATTCTAATGATTCATACTTTGGGGATAGTTTTCAAGTTTTCCATTTTCAAGATTTTCTTGAAAATGAAAGACTTGAAAACATTTATCGCAATGAAAATCGTTATTGGGAGCTTGAGTTGGATTCATTATTCGAATCCAATGACGATTCTTATTTCATTACTTTTGAAGACGAGTTTTAACCAAATGAGGAGTCCGAGGCTCTTGAGTCGAGGAAGCCTACTTTGGAAGAAACTTTTCTTCTTTACTCCCAAGGTTTGGAAAACCTAAATGATGCTGGAATGAGACTTGGTGCACTTTGCAATGAGATGAATTCTTATGCACAAAACAACGAGGAGGTGGAAACTTGTGTTTCACCTCAATTTTTCAAAGAATTTCTCATCGAGTGTGCATCTTTATCCTCCGAAATTCAATCTCCTTCCGACGATGAGTCGATTGAGATTGAATTTGTTTCATCACCATCTACATTTTCCGTCATTGAACCATTAGAATTACCGGTTGATTCCTATGAGTCGGTAGAAACTTTTAAAACTTCTACAATTTTTGCCGATGAGGACTCTTTACCGGACTTGTTTTCGATGGATGTTATCCTCATGTGTGCACCATATCCCATTCCATTTGAAAAACCTTTGGGAGATGAATCGATTTTTCTTGGATCTCTAGTTTACTTTTCCCCCTTGTTATCCAAATCCCCCATCGTCCGCCCAAAATTTCAAATTGGCGATGGTTCACTTTTTTCACCACCCACATGCCTTCCGTTGTTCAAACGGAATTCATATCTTTCGGGAGGCATGTTCACTTTGGAGGGTCCACCATTGATCTTTTAAAGTCAAATCCCTTTTTGGGTGGACCCTCAACTATTTAGACTTCTAGTGTATAGTTAGTGTGAAGCCTAAATAGTAGGTTGTAAATAGTTAGTTTTTTTTAATTTTCTTTCTCTCCTATTTTTCTTTCCTTTTAATTTAGTCTAGTGTAATTAGTTAACTTTTTGTTATTTGTTTTTGCTATGCTCGGTACTAACTTGTTTTGTAGATTTCATTGGACCCGTACTTATGGAGATCTCTCCAATTTTGGGTAATATCGTTCTTTTCCTCTCTTTGTGTTGTGTTCTTAATGTGCATTGAGGACAATGCAACATTTTAAGTTAGGGTGTGTAGGATATTCTATCCATTTCATGTGTAGTCCATGGGTTTGCTCACATTTAGTTACTAAGTATGACTTTTTGTGAAAAATTTGAAAAATTTTCAAAAATATTTTCTTTCTTTTTTCTCCTTTGTTGGGCATTTTGCCTTGTTTTCGATGATAAATTTCAATAATTGCCCGATCCGATTGACAACTCAATGATGCATGTTCTCGATTTTAAAAGTTATTAGACTTTAGTCCTCAAATCATTGATATTGTGAATAACTTCATGAATTAAACTTTATCCCATGAGCATATGCACTTTCCTGGTTATATTGATCTGGTTTAAGATTTTTATAACTCGGGAATCTTTTGTTGCATTGTATATACTTACACCGAGTAAGCTTTGTACCTTTCGTCGTTTGTGAGTGTTATACACTATTCTTTTCTCATTGAAAACGTTGAATTCGTTGGTAATCTCTCTATTCTTTCATTTGATCGTTCATTAATTGAGTTCATACTTGAAATGTGTTACTTGAGCATGATTTTCATATATTGTTTTGACTTGAGAATTGCGTAAACTTTTGGAAATGATCATAGTCCATCTTTGTTATATCACCCATATTAGCCTTGACCTCACCTTATATGTTTCCCTAGTCAACCCCTTTGAGCCAAAATATAGCCTTTCGTTTCATAACCCCATTCCCATAACCAACTCCGCATTGGAGTTTTAAGTCATACATACACGTTACATACCTTTGTTTGGAATGTTACTTGGGATTTAATGTTGTTGTTGTATTGCGGTCGCAATTTTAGGCATATGAGAGTTTGATAAGCAAAGAAAAGAAAGTAAAGAAAAAGAAAACAAAAGAGAAAGCAAAAAGAAAAAGAAAACAAAAGAGAAAATGAGAAAAAGAAGAAAAGAAAAGAAAGAGAAAGTTGTTTATAGTCTTTGTGGTGTTCAATAAGCTTTGATTACTCCCCGATGATATATCTAATGCTTGTTTTGGAACTTGTTTTTCCAATTTTGTTATTGCACGCATTCTCCCATTATCCCGAGTTTTCATTCCGAACACTTTGAATCCGTATATACATTCCTTCGTTTCGTACCTTATCCATACCTACATTATAGCCCTATTAAAGTCCTATGTGATCTTAGGTTGATGTAATTTAAAAGTCATAATAGTTGTGATAATCTGTGAAAATGCATTTCGCCTCTTTTAGTGAGTGGTATCCTTTCATTGAGATTGCAAGTTTTTCATTTCCTATATAGCGTTCCTCATTTGTGACATGTGCGCGGCCTAGTTTCCATTTACATTTACTCTTTAGCCCGCATGTCCCGTGTATTACCTCCCTTTTCATAGTGAATTCATTTATTGAGCGTAATGCCCGTGAGGATTGAATACATGCTTGCTTTATGTTTATCCGGTTTATTTAAGTTTTTGGCCAAATCACACTTTTACATATGATCTCCCCCTCCCACTTTTAAAGTTTCAATTCTATGAGGTGCATTCAACCTGTTAATAACAACGGACTTTTGTTTGAATTCGTTCAATATGCTAATAACATGTTTGAAATCTTTTTCGTTGTTGTTGAGTTTGTCGCATGTTGGGTTGGGCATATTTTGATGAAACCATATGATTTTTGTGGGTTTCATCCCTGAAAACCCTCACGAGACGACACTCGTTCACTAGGGTAACCTAGGGGTTTAACGGCTTATTGCATACGCTAAATGCAATCGTTCGCCCGTGAAAGTGGCCTTATCTTTTTATTGCTTTTAAACCATACTTTTGTACTTCTCCTTCTTTTGGTTTTATTGTAGTTCTTGTTGTTTCTTATTTCATTGCTAGGGACTAGCAATGTGTAAGTTAGGGGGTGTGATACGACGCAAATATTGCGTATTTCACCCGTTAACCTACGCGTTATTAGCCCCCTCGGGTATCTTAATCCCTATATTTATGCTCGTTAACCAGACAACCTCGAATTTCTATGTTAACATGTTTTGCAGGGGTTAATTGAGCTTTTGTAGGTATTTGGATGCTTAGTATGAAGTTCGGATGCATTCCGGCGAAGTTCCGTACACAACCGCACGCGCAAGGGCATTTTAGTCTTTTCACAGCTTGGGGACCAGCCCTTATACGTTTTTTAGCTTAGTTTAGTTAGGGTTGGAGGGTTTTTGATTGGTTCTTCTTGTTCCTCTCTTGGATTGACACACTAATTGGTTGTAAGATTGACTATTCATCTTCCCTCTCCTTTAATATAGTTGTATTTCTTCATTTTCTTGCTTTCTAGATAATTTATATTCTTTCATAATTAGTTTATTGTGTTTATTCTTGCTTTATTAGTTTAATTTAGTTTATTTCATTATGCGTCCCTAGATAAATAGGGTCGGGAAAGCATTTCCGCCATTTTCGGGTTCGGACCTCAAAATTTAGGGTTTCGTGTAAAATCGCATTTAATTGAAACCTCGCGTATTAAAGTCGGATCATTATGCGTTTAACTTTCTTTGTCATGCAAAGTTAGTGTTTATAGCGATTATCCGAATTTAATCCGCGTGTGACCATTTTTCAGTTAAATGTTTTATCTCGCAACTTTGGGTTAAATTCCTTCTTGCGTGATGTTTATGCTTAATTGAAAATGCTCGATTAAATTTCTTTTGAGCCTTAATTCTAATTAGTAGTTGTTTCGATCCGTTTGGTGGAATGCGATCCCGATCCTCGCTTTACTTTAATCTAGCGTAACTTCTCTTTTTGTTTATTCACGACAACCACCCATTCACCTTTTCATTTATTTCTTTTACACTTTTATTCTTGAAGTAATTAAAACAATTAAAGTCTAAAATTCAATCACTCCCTGTGGATTTACGATACCCGACTTACCGCTGTACTTGCTTGTCAAGTGTAGTAGTAGCTTAGGTTTTCTTTGTATCGCGGCGGCGAAACACACGACGATTGTGCACTTTACACGCGCACACTTTTTCCGCCCAGTCAATTGGCACCTGTAAATATCTTATCATAAGTATACTACTCAGTGAAATTAAAATCCAAGAATGGATACACTTGCAATACTGACACCCTCCCCAACGAAGCCAAAATTTGAAAACACTCCCCGCAAATAAATTTTTATGTCCATAGTATTGACTTTGACCCTCTGAATCAGTCATTTCAAACTCTTTAGGTCCATAGAACTGACCTTAATCCTCTGAATCAGTCGTATTAACTTTTTAGGTCTGTAGAATCGACCTCCACCAATTAAACCGGTCATTTTAAACTCTTTAGGTCTGCATAATCGATATTGACTCTCTGAATCGGTCATTTAAACTCTTTAGGTCTGCGAAATTGACCTTGACACACTAAATCAATCATCTCTACTCTTTAGGTCCGCATAATCAACCTCGACCCACCGAATCAGGTATTTCAACTTTTAGTTTCACAGAATTGACCTCGGGCCTCTGAATCGATCGTTTCAACTCCTTAGTATGGAGAATCAACCTTGACCCACTAAATCAGCCATCTCAACTCTTTAGGTCAGCATAATGGACATAAACCTATTAAATCGATCATCTAAACTATTTAGGTTCGTAGAATCGACCTCGACCATCTAAATTGATCATCTTAGCTCTTTAGTTGGGAAAATTTGACCTCGACCCCTTAAATCAATTATCTCTGTCCCTTTGATCTACAGGATTGACCTTAACCCTTTAACCAACCATCTTCTAAACCCCAACAGTGTCCCCAATCCGTTAATAGTGATGAGGTGTCTATCTTTTGATGAACTCCGCTTATTCTAAGCTCACCCATCGAGGGAATCTATAGACAACCCATCCTAGTACTCCCTAATACCGCCTTAGGTCTATCAAAATTCCACTTTCACCATAAGACCCTAAGTCCCACTTAAAACCCTAATGTAGAGGCCACTAGGAGCTTCTGGGCCCCATTCGACCTTGGTAAACTCTTCAACCAGAGTGAATCTGAATGAAACCTCGTAGGGCTCTGAATCCCCTTTCTAAGGTCCATATCATGCGCGAATTAGCCTCACGGTCCATCCTTACTTAACTTTTTTATTCTGAGACCTAATCTAGAGGCCACTAGCGCTCTTGAACCCTATTTAACTTTGTCTAGATTTCCAACATGAGTAAATCTCATTAAAACCTTATAGGGCTCTTAATTCCCTTTCCAACTATTTATGTCATGTGCGAATTGGCCTCATGGTTCGTGTGTACTCACCTTTTTACTGTGAGACCTAATTTAGAAGCCATCGTGCACTCTTAAGCCCCATTTGACCTCGGTCAACTCTCTAACCTGAGTAAAGCTCATTGAAACCTCATAGGTCTCTGAATCCCCTTTCCAACAGTCCATACCATGGATGAATCAGCCTCATGATTCGCGCGTACTTACCATTCTACTTCGAGAACCCCCATCTAGAGACCATTAGATGCTTTAGAGCTCTCTTTGACTTCAGTCAACTTTGGAACCAGAGAGTGGCTCATTTTTTCTTATAGGGATCTGAATACTTATTCCAATAGTCTTGTTCGGGTGTAATATTGATTTAAAATTTTAATTTTATACCCAGTTTTCCAAAAAAGTTCGTTTCGGATTGCCTATAGGCACCCTAGCCCCCCTGCCTATCAGCAAGATGTACTTTCCTTGGCCAGAAAGGTAGGAGCTATGTCGATAGGCACGCCAGGATCCATGCCTATCTGTATCCCCCTTAAATTATAATTTTTACTATTTAGGGAGACCACAACCTCATTCTTAAGGATCCTTTCTAAAGTCAAAACATTCCCCTTGAAATCAGTGCGCCAAAATTATGTTTTTGCAAACATTCTCTCCATTTTCTTACATTATTTTCCTCCGTTTCCCCCTACTTTACACCCATACCTCATCATCATAAGACTATACTAAAATCATCTTCCTACCATTGCAAAATCAGAAATAAAGGTCTCTAAAAGGTTTACCCTTATCCATTTACAACTCACTCAATTAGTATTAGTAGTAGTATACTTTCCTTTTTACATTTGATGGATCTTTTATTTCATTCCCTCACATCAAAACTAATCTCACTTTTTATTATTTAGTACACATAAATCTTATTTTCATAAATTATAAAAAAGTCAAAAGGAGGGTTTTCTTATAAAACCTAAATTAGAATTTCCTTATTTTTCACACTTTTTACACTTTCGCACATTTTCTATAAAAAAAAACTAAATAAAGTTTTAAATTAGGAGTTATGGGTTAAATCCCACCCTGTCATTTTATCGAACTACGTCGACTTTCATGCCCTTTGGGATACGTAGGCATCCTAAGCCAATGTTGGGATTCGAGCCCTATTTTCTCATCTACCCATTTATGTTTTCATATGTTTATTAGTATTGCGAGTTCGTATACTTCTACATATTTGTGTCCTTCTCTACATGCACAATCACTTCTTCAAACTTGGCCGTAACAAGCATGTTGGACCAGTACGGCTTGAGAGTGAACCAATTCTTCCCGGCAGACAACCCCTGTTCTTCCCATTTCAATTTTCAACAAGGTTTAACCAAAAATAATTATTCCCCAATCATATTTTTCTCAATCATTAACAATTCTCATGAATCCTAAATATGAAACACATTTGTTTTAACATAGAATTCATCTACACATGATCTCTACATGGAATTTATTCTTAAGTTTCAAATAATATGAAATTCTCTCAATATCATAACAATTTATAATTTTCTCAATCTACCTAATTGATAATTCGCCTATCTACATCAGATTCAAATTTTTAGATTTCAATACACTAAATCACATCATTTTATTATGAAATCATTTCTTCAAAAATCCAATTGTCTATAAATTCCACCCCAAAATCCCTCCCCAATCATAATAGGAATTGAATAGTGCACATAATTATTTACCAAGATAATTACTTTACTTTAAACACCTGTAGAGACTAAATTTGATTGAAGAATCTCCTTTGATGATTATCATAAGCCCATAAATCTTCAAGTTCTTCACAATTCATAGCCTTTCTTGAGCAGCCTTTTAATTTCCTTTAAGAACTGTTGAATTTTTCTTCTCTTTTTTCTTCAATTTATCTCTAACCTTTGATATAACTCGACGAAAACATTTGTTATTTTAAAATGACTAACCATATTGCCCTAACGCTTCATTATATAAGTTTAATCCCGAATTTTCCTTTTCACCTTCCTTTCAAATGACTAAAATGCTCATATACGAGTCTCGATTAATCTAAAAATATCCCAAGACCCAATCACTATCCTGGGTACTTAATTTTGACTATTTTGATCAATTCTGGATCAATCGTGCACTTGAAATTATCATTTGAGTTCCCCTTCATCAATTTACGATCTTATTCTCAACACAGGCCCACACGTGCAATCTGAATAAGATACTATTAACTTGTCATTTCTTTCAACTTATGAGATGATATAAAATATTGAAAATTCATTTACTTATTACACAAGCAAATATAATAACACATAAATATTAATTCATTTCTCGCTAACTAATATTTATTCACTTCACTTTATTTAACACATAAATATTAATCCATTTCTCGCTTATTTAAAATTTATTCACTTCGCTTTATTCTTTAATTTAATTCAATTATCGTGACACATTTAATTTAAGTATTCCTAAAAAAACGGTGTATTAATTACTCCCCCCTTGCAAAGGAATTTTGTTCCCAAAATTCGAATATGTCTGGTACTCAAAACTTCAGGATCTTATATGCATGGCATCCAAATGTACCCAAAGTCAAATCATGATAACCTTATGGTGTCTTAGATACACCCTTGCTAGTGGTACGATCTTGACTGAAGACCTACTTGCTGTAATACCCCGTGATTTTAATGACTTTTAAAATTGGTTATATTTTAAATTAATGGATTAATTTCATTTTATTTTTAATTAATTCATTTGGGTTTTATCCGAATTGTGGATATTAAAATAGATGATTCTGAACATTACTTAAAGATATTTAGGTAATATATGAATGTGATGATTATTGATATTGCTGTGAGATATTAATTCAGTAATTTGAATTTTTATATGTGACGTGTCACGACTAATTTGTTAAAGGAAATTTATTTTCTATCGAACTTATAGTCATTTTGACTGCGTCGTTATGTCCGGAAGGTTTGAAATAGTCAGAAAATTCTATTTGGAAGTTTTTTTTGAGTCACGGGTCATTTGGAAATGAAAAGACAACCCAAAAGGGCATTTTGGTCATTTTACAAGGGAATGAATAGTGATTTCGAATTTTGTCCTATTATAAATATTTGGAGATTAAGTGTATGTGGGTTATTCATCTCTTCTACACAAAGTAGAGAAATCATTTTTCTAAAGAGAGTGAAAGGTTGCTTGGGAAGAGAAAAACTTACTTGGGAAGGAGAAGAACAAAGACCAAGGGTCACAACCACCAACCACCTCCGAAAGTTGGCCGGAGAAGGGAGAACCACCTGTGATATACTACACCAAAGGATCAGACCTTCATTAGAGGCAAGTGTTTGATAATGTCAATCTAAGTTTGTATATTGTCCATGTTAGAATAGTTATAAAAAGAGATGATTTTTCATGTTTGAAAGAAATAATGGAGCTGTTAAATGGATTTATGGAAACTGAAGATAAATAGGAATCAAACTCATGTTGTAGGTAGTTAGTAATCCATTAAATAATCATAAATCTATTGAAGAAATTATGAAAACCATTGATGTGTTCTTGAAGATAGTATGTTGATTGTTTTCTGAAAAAAGTGGATATAAACAGGCTTTTAATTCAATCTCTTGATGATTCAAGGCTGTTTACATGATTAGAAATCATATATATATGTTGATATATCATGTAGTAAGGATTATAAGTCATTTGGGTTGATAATATGAAGGTTTGAATGATCAAAAATGGTTAAACCCGTAGTTGAAAAAATGCAAAAAAATTGGGTTATTATCTGGGAGATCGATCGAACGACCTCCCCAGAATTGTTAAAGATGTTTCTTTTTAATGTTGGTTCTTATCCCAAACCTTTTGTAGATATTTGGTGATTATTATTTGGATATAATGGGACTTAGAGAAGATCAATAGGCCATAGTTACGATTTGAATTAATTTGATTGGGATTTAAATGATTAGAATAATGATAATCAAATTGAAATGAATTTTGGTTGTGTAACAACCCGGATTTTTTAAATGGGAATTTTTAAATTAATTTTGGAAATCGAAGAAAAATGAAATTTTGTATTTTATAAATTTTATAATTTAAAGTGTTGGTTTTTATATTTGAAAAATGAATTTTCAAACGGAATTGGAATCGGAATTAAAATGGAGTTTTAATTGAATTTTTATTATTTAGAAGAGTCCTCAAAATATAAAACTCTCTCAGAGTCCTCGGAGCATAAAACTCTCTAGTAAAAATAATATTTTTAAAAATATGACCGTCCGATCAAGCTGAATTTTTGTCAGCAGTCCTGTCTCGCTGTTCTCTACAACATACTAAAATTTCAAGCGATTCTAACGGTCCGATTGTCCGTAACGATTTTTTCAAGTATTTGTATTTGAGTAGGACTCTAATTCTTTTTGGTATATAAACATAAAGTGACGAGTTTAGATCTTTTAAAACACATTTTAGCCTTCTTAAAAATCAGAATCCTCTCATCTTCTTCATCTTCTTCAACCTCAAAACCCTACCCCCATTCTACATAACTTTCAACTCAAGTTTTGTCAAGATTAACCGGATTTTCTCAAGACGCGTCAAGAACGAATCTTTGTCAAATTTTTGAGAGGAATACACATTCAAGATCAGATTTCTAAACCAACTTTTATTCAGGCATGAATACTCTATTCTTTTCCTTTAGTATTATGCGTTTTAGGTGTCGCCTAAACACTTAATTACATGTTTTCTTAAAAATAATTAGTAACTTAATTAGAAAAAGTGAATACTAATTATGGGGCTGTTTTTATAAAATCTTTTAATCTGAATAATATTCATAACCCTTTGGGTACGTAGGATTGATGAGTGATTTTGGGTTTTATTGGTGTAGGTTGCATATAGAAAAACCCTAGTTTTAAAATAAATAATTTTTGGGTGCGTATAACTCATGTAATACATGTAGAGATAATGAAATTTGGTTTTTGATGTATATATGATGAAAAATTGGTATATTTAATTTAAAATAATTAAATGAGATTATTTGGGTATTGTTGACGTTGTGATAATTAAATTAAAGATTTAATTGAATTGGACTATCATGCGTAGTTTTATACGTTAATTAATCATGCGTGGTTGTGTGACTTTTTGGTATTATTATATTTCCTTGTGACGATGGGTTGTTGGATATTTTTTTGCTCCCCCTATATTTTAGAATGCCTTCTAGGAATGGGACTAGTGAGGGAAGATTATTGCGTTTTTATCACCTTGAGGGTGGGCTGATTTTTATTACTTTATCGTCGTTACACTTGTCTAAGTATGAGACTAGGTTATGATTTATGTTAGAAAATCCTCCTATACATAAGTTAGGACGTATTGATGACTTGGGAACCCTTAGGTATGAGACTAAGGGGTATTTTGAGGATCTCACATCAATAAAAGGGTGGGGTATATTATAAATTGTGAATCGAGAAATTGAGAACTAATACCTAAGATAATAAGACGAGTATTAAAATATATTGGCGACATAATCAGCGAGGGCCGACAGTTTAAACGGGCCAGCCGACGTTTTATGTCGTGTCGTGTGTAGAACCTCGTCAATCAGCGAGGGCCGACAGTTTAAACGGGCCAGCCGGCGTTTTGACGAGGGGATGTGTATTTTTGGTGGAGAAATCACCCGAGGCGGGAGGACCGCCATAATAAAATGAGGATATAATAATAGCTGGTTAATTTAATGAAATTAACATCGTGGGACTTGGAAAATTAAAATCATATTGGTGTGCCTTTATAAATGGGAATTTATGCGGGTAGTTAGTGATTTATATCTATCGCGTTTAATTATCCCGTTTAATTTAAAATATTCTATTGTGATATTTATTGCGTATAATGCTACTGTCTGGATTCAAGGATCCTATTTGAGGGGAGTAGTGTGTATTCTTGCTCGGGGCTTTGGCTCTGACCCATGCGTTGACTAATCTTTTTCAGGATTAGAATTTGGAGACGCTGTATAAGTTTATCGGAGTTATCATTGGAGGTGCAGCTGGAGTTACTTACTTTATGGCATAGTTTAGTTAGACTTTCTTTTCCAGTCGTATTATGAGACTTCATTTGAGGTTTTATTGGGCCATTCGGTTCCAAAGTTGTTTAGAGGATTTATTTTGGGATTATTTCAGATTTTATTTAATCATTATTGGAGATTGGATTTTTGGAGTTAGCATGTGATGAATCTTTTATCGCTTAGTTATTTGTGATCATTTGAGATTGACCAATTATTTATCTTATGGACTTATTTATTTATGTCTCATATCTGTCTCATGCTAAGAATGATATTTATTTAGTTCACGTCCGGCTTAGTTTTGGTGGCGGCCGACACAAGAATTAGGCGGGGTGTGATAGGTTGCTAGATTTATTTGTTGGATTCTAATTGGTATGCATGAGAATTAAAGTTAGGACCAGTAGGGGTGATTGAATATAACAACTGGGTAGCCTTAAGTTTACAAGAGGGTTTAATTCTAAGTGATAGAAGATGTGTTTGTAAGAGATTTGAAACTATCGGTTTTAACCCTAATTAAAGGGATAGTTTAATTCGTAGTAATTCGGGAGATATGACGATATGGACCAGTAGGGTATTAGTGACTTCTTACTGAATATATGTTGAGGAAAAACATATTTGGACCTTGAGTATTGAGTCAGGCTCGAGGATAATTAAATTAAGAAGTAAAGTTATGATATTTTAATACGTGGGATTTAAAGAGATATAATGCTACGTATGGGAATAATCTAAGGGTAATGTGAGTAGCTTGTTGATAGTATATTATAGGTATGATAATGCCTACTTGATTGATTGACGATTATTTGTATGACATACCTAGCTTACTTGCTATCGACGGGAGGTTTGCGCGTGAGGGCAGTCATATCCTGATGAATCCATGGGATCTTTAATCTGTCGCTCAAGAACATAGGTCTATGAAAGACCTATAGGGGAGTTGATAAGTCCGCTAACTATGGGAACATAGGTATGTGCATGACCCATGGATACGAGATCTTTGTTCGCCTCCAATTTATGTGTTGTTTGTGGTTCAAGAAATCCTTACCGAACCTTTTGTCCCTTATTCGGCGACCAACGATGATGGGATATGATGGCAGAGTAATGCATTGCACCGTAGCTGTGACTCAGGGTGCCGTATTATTTATATATATATATATATATATATATATATATATATATATATATATATATAATGAATTAAATGAATGAATGGATATATTGTGGTTAAATCATCTATTGTGTGATAATTGTAGATAACGGTGAATTGAGAAAAAGAATTGAATTAAGTTAATGAACATTTATTGAAAAGCTTAATTCATATTAATGAGAAATAATTCATGTTAATGAGAAACGTATATGAATAATTATATGACGTATGGTATGGGACATACGGGGTTATGATACGGGATGGAATCATATTATGGGAACTAGTGAGGAGGAACCATTAACTAGGAGGTTAATAGGAAACGTTAAGTGTGCACTCTAGTTGAGAGGTGAGAATAGCAAGTGAGAGTCTGGATGCTAACATGTACATAATAAATGCTTTATTGCACTTGTTAAATACTTGTTGTTTTCAAAATCATTTTCACAATCGGGCTCTGACCCGTTTTCTTGCATATTTTCTTTTCTATTGTACCTTTTATATCAGGTGTCCAGCATCAGGGACGCCAACCTTAGTTGATTTTGACAAGCTATGGAGCTATGGAGTATTGATTAGATGCCTATCCTCTTTTGATTCACAGTATTCTCTTAGTTAGGGCATGTCACCCAAAGAAACTCAATTATATCTTTTCTATCTGAGTCAAATACTCTTGTAGTCGTGTCACTTTAATACTTTTACTATTATTGGGATTACTGTATTGGATTATTATTTGGGAATGTTTATTCCAATTGCATTTAAATTCTTTTGAGTTATCTGTTTAGTTATTATTGTGGTGTTATAATATGTGTTGTGTTATTCGTAAACTAAAAATGGATTTTGTTGAATTAAAATTTGGAAAGTTTTTAACACCAGCTTAATTGGGTATTGGGTGAGTTGTAAATGTTTTCGACAGTGATGCTAAGAATGAGCCAACTTTATATTCTGTTTTAATTTGGTATGGGTCTGGACACCCGGTATTTAATTAGGCGGGGTGTTACAGGTGGTATCAGAGCATCAGGTTCTAGTGTCCTTTAGGATCTGTACGGCTTATTGTGTTTTTAGCTTAGCGTTCTTTGATGTAGAGCCCTATGAGTAGGATTATTTATTTTTTATTTACGCCTACGATCTTCATCTATTTTGTTATATCAAATACTTATTGTGTACTCTCGTTTCAGATGCCTCCTCGACGTGCACTTCAGGCCGCCCCAGCTCAGGGTACTATGACTGCGGCCGAAGTTTTTGCAATTATCGCTCAGGCAGTCAATGTAGCTCTAGCTGCTGTTCAGTAGGCTCTAGCACATGCACTAGTTGTGCCACCCATGCAAGGGAAAGTGTTTCCTACTGCATGGGAACGAGCGAGGGATGCTTTTCAAAAGGCACACCCACCTGAGTTTCAGGGAGGATCAGATGTTGTGACTGCTAGCCAATGGAAGAAAGATATCCAAAGGCACTTGAGAATGCTCGAATGCACTGAGGTTAAACGTCAAATACTATCCACATTCAAGCCAGTAGGGTCATCTTTGCAGTGGTGGGAAGCTACGACCACTATAGAGGAGAGAGACACAATGATTATCCAAGACTTTTGGATACGGTTTTATGGGAAATATTTTCCTTCCTCCATCTAGACAGAGATGAGGCGGAAACTACTTGATTTGAAGCAGGGAGAGAAGACGGTGGCAAAATACGAGGAAGAATTTATGTGATTAACTAATTTGGTACCAACATAGGTACCCATTGAGGAGTGGAGAATTATAATGTTCACTGATGGGTTGAACTATAATATTCGCCAACATTTATTGGGAAATCTTTCACTACGTACGTATGCAGATGTTCTTAATGCTGCAATGCTTCACTGCTAGGATAACCGCTTTCATACTCAGGGTGTCAAGCGGGGGTTTGGGTCAAGCCTACAAGGCAAGACTACAAGGGCAGTTCTAGTGTGACTCAGCCAGGGCAAAGTCATCAGCGTCAGGGTGAGCAGGGTTCCCAGATAGGGGACTATGCTAAGTGTTTGAGATCTGGAGATTCTCGATTTGAGGATAGAGGTACTGGGCAAGGACAGCAGGGCCAGAGACAGGCTCAGTAGGGCCAAGGGAAAGGAGGTAATGGCCAGCAGGGACGGGGTCAACAGGGGCAAAATAGTGGAAAGTTTACCAGAAAATGTTTCGTGTGCGGCAAGTATGGCCATAAATGACAAGATTGTCCTAATAAAGACAAATTCCCTCAACAATAAAATTCTCAACAGGAGCCACAGACACCAGTGTTTCCACCAGCTGCTCTTCCAGCTCCAGCTCCAGTGCTAGCACTACCTCCCATTCCAGCAGCACCCGCACAGCAGGGTCAGTACGGGCATGTATATGACGTCCATCAGGCAGCGAATCAACCACCACCACCCGTGAATGAGGGTATGTTTTCTATCTAAGGAATTATGAGTCGTATACTGATTTTTGTAGCAATTAATATTGTGTGGGCAAAAAGGGTTGCTAAACTTAGCCTATAGCACTGTTATTTACGTAGACTCACCGAGGGGTGTGGGACACCTATATTTTACATGTTATCATGTGGGTTCAATTTTTATCACGAAATTACTTACTTTAGGCATGTCCGAACATGATGTGACTATCGGTGTGGATTGACTTGTGGTATATGAGAGCATATGCACTACTACTAGCCAGCATCTTGTCTTTAATAAGAGAGTAAATGAGTAGACTTTTAATTGCGATCGATAAAACCTGTAGAGAGGTTATAGACTATTGATTAAGGACCTGAGGAGTTTCGATGACCGACTACTTTAGGTAGTAGTGTATCGGGGGGGTTCCTTGTTTGGATTTCGCTTGCGAGACACCCCACGCATGAAACTAATAACCGCTGGGATTCAAAATAATTTAGGTCTTTAGGATATGAGTTTATAATCTTTGCAATATATATTATAATGAAAATGGTACGATAGGGTGTATGGGCGCCCTGGATGGTTGGATTGTAGTAGTTTTCTTAATTGTGAAACAGTAAGTAGTTGTGACTTCAGGATTTATTAGTTTAAATACGTGAGGATCATTTTTCCAAAGTTTGTCACAAGGACGGTATAGGGAAGATTGGATTAAGTTTAAATATGATTCTGTTGGAACTATATGGTGAGACTTAGTGTAACATCGATAGAGATTTTCGTTAATGTACTGTATGGGCGGTACTACTTAGATTTCTTGCGATGTGAGATTTATACTCGGAGTTGATCTTACCAGTATGATTTATCTTTCTGAATTTCGGGACGAAATTATGTTATAAGGGGGGAAGTATGTAATACCTCGAGATTTTAATGACTTTTAAATTGGTTATATTTTAAATTAATAGATTAATTTGATTTTATTATTAATTAATTCATTTGGGTTTTATCCGAATTGTGGATATTAAAATGGATGATTCTGAACATTACTTAAAGATATTTAGGTAATATATGAATGTGATGATTATTGATATTGCTGTGAGACATTAATTCAGTAATTTGAATTTTTAGTCGGACACGGTATAGGACGTGTCGGGACTAATTTGTTAAATTAAAAAGGAAATTTATTTTTTATCGACCTTATAGTCATTTTTACTACGTCATTGTGTCCGGAAGGTTTGAAATAGTCAGAAAAGTCTATTTGGAAGTTGGTTTTGGGTCACGGGTCATTTGGAAATGAAAAAACAATCCAAAAGGGCATTTTGGTCATTTTTATAAGGGTGATGAATAGTGATTTTAGATTTTGTCCTATTATAAGTATTTGGAGATTAAGTGTACATGGGTTATTCATCTCTTCTACATAAAATAGAGAAGTCATCTTCCTAGAGAGAGTGAAAGGTTGCTTGGGAAGAGAAAAGCTTACTTGGAAAGGAGAAGAACAAAGACCAAAGGTCACCACCACCAACCACCATCGGAAGATGGTCGGAGAAGGGAGAACCACCTGTGATATACTACACCAAAGGATTAGACCTTCATTAGAGGCAAGTGTTTGATAATGGCAATCTAAGTTTGTATATTGTCCATGTTAGAATAGTTATAAAAATAGATGATTTTTCATGTTTGGAAGAAATAATGGAGTTGTTAAATGGATTTCTGGAAACTGAAAATATATAGGAATCAAAATCATGTTGTAGGTAGTTAGTAATCCACGAAATAATCATAAATCTGTTGAAGAAATTATGAAAACCATTGATGTGTTCTAGAAGATAATATGTTGATAATTGTCTGGAAAAAGAGAATATAAACATGCGTTTAATTCAATCTCTTGATGATTCTAGGATGTTTAGATGATTAGAAATCATATATATATGTTGATATATCATGTAGTAAGGATTATAAGTCATTTGGGTTGTTAATATGAAGGTTTGAATGACCAAAATGGCTAAACCCGTAGTTGAAGAAATGAAGAAAAACTGGGCTATTGTCTGGGAGATCGATCGATTAACCCCCTGCCTTCGATCGATTGACCTCCCTTGAATTGTTAAAGACGTTTCTTCTTAATTTTGGTTATTATCCCAAACCTTTTGTAGATCTTTGGTGATTATTAATTGGATATAATGGGACTTAGAGAAGATTAGTAAGCCCTAGTTAAGATTTGAATTAGTTTGATTGGGATTTAAATGATTAGAATAATGATAATCAAATTGAAAGGAATTTCGGTTGATAGATTTATTTGTTGGATTCTAATTGGTATGCATGAGGATTAAAGTTAGGACCAGTAGGGGTGATTGAATATAATACCTGGGTAGCCTTAACTTTACAAGAGGGTTAAATTCTAAGTGATAGAAAATGTGTTTACAAGAGATTTGAAACTATCGGTTTTAACCCTAATTAAAGGGATAGTTTAATTCGTAGTAATTCGGAGATATGACGATTTGGACCAGTAGGGTATTAGTGACTTCTTACTGAATATATGTTGAGGAAAAACATATTTGGACCTTGAATATTGAGTGAGGCTCGGGGATAATTAAATTAAGAAGTAAAGTTATGATTTTTTAATACGTGGGATTTAAAGAGATATAATGCTACGTATGGGAATAATCTAAGGGTAATGTGAGTACCTTGTTGATAGTATATTATAGGTATGATAATGCCTATTTGATTGATTGACGATTACGTGTATGACATACCTAGATTACTTGCTATCGACAGGGAGGTTTGCACGTGAGGGCAGTCATATCCTGATGAATCCATGGGATCTTTGATTTATCGCTCAAGAACATAGGTTTATGAAAGACTTATCGGGGAGTTGATAAGTCCGCTGACTATGGGAACGGAGGTATGTGCGTGACCCATGGATACGAGGGCTATGTTCACCTCCAATTTATGTGTTGTTATTTGTGGTTCGAGAAATCCTTACCGAACCTTTTGTCCCCTATTCGTCGACCAGCGATGATGGGACATGGTAGTAGAGTAATGCATTGCACCGCAGCTGTGACTCGGGGTGCCGTATTTTACATGTATATATATATATATATATATATATATATATATATATATATATATATATAATGAATTAAATGAATGAATGGATATATTGTGGTTAAATCATCTATTGTGTGATAATTGTAGATAACGGTGAATTGAGAAAAAGAATTGAATTAAGTTAATGAACATTTATTGAAAACCTTAATTCATATTAATGAGAAACGATTCATGTTAATGAGAAACGTATATGAATAATTATATGACGTATGGTATGGGACATACAGGGTTATGATACGGGATGGAATCATATTATAGGAACTAGTGAGGAGGAACCATTAACTAGGAGGTTAATAGAAAATGTTAAGTGTGCACTCTAGTTGAGAGGTGAGAATAGCAAGTGAGAGTCTGGATGCTAACATGTACATAATAAAAGCTTTATTGCACTTGTTAAATACTTGTTGTTTTCAAAATCATTTTCACAATCGGGCTCTGACCCGTTTCCTTGCATATTTTTTTCCTATTGTACCTTCTATATCAGGTGTCCAGCAACAGGGATGCCAGCCTTAGTTGATTTTGACAAGCTATGGAGCTATGGAGTATTGATTAGATGCCTATCCTCTTTTGATTCATAGTATTCTCTTAGTTAGGGCATGTCGCCCAAAGGAACTCAATTATATCTTTTCTATCTGAGTCAAATACTCTTGTAGTCGTGTCACTTTAATACATTTACTTTTGTTGGTATTACTGTATTGGATTATTATTTGGGAATGTTTATTCCAATTGCATTTAAATTCTTTTAAGTTATCTGTTCAGTTATTATTGTGGTGTTATAATATGTGTTGTGTTATTCGTAAACTAAAAATGGATTTTGTTGAATTAAAATTTGGAAAGTTTTTAACACCAGCTTAATTGGGTATTGGGTGAGTTTTAAATGTTTTCGACAGTGATGCTAAAAATGAGCCAACTGTATATTCTGTTTTAATTTGGTATGGGACTGGCCACCCGATATTTAATTCGGCGGGGTGTTACACTTACTATGGCCCAAGATTAGTGATAAGGCTATTCAAATCATTTCATACTATTATACTCTCTCATTCATATGGTATCCCCTATACAATGATACAAAAAACTATCGTGAATTCGGTAACAATAATCCAATAATATGAGCCTATACTTCATTAACTCTATCATCTCAATGTTGGGGAAAGACCCCACTTCACTAGGTGCCAACTTTCCTTCTTGTTATATCACATAATTCCTTAAATGGTGTATACCAGCAATAATTTTTTATTAGTCACATAAGTCTTTAACTCTTTGGTTCGTGATGACATAACTCTTACGACATTCCTAAACTATATGAAAATAACTTTGGTTAACTCGATCCATGATGACGAACTCTAAATCATTTTCAGTTCTAAAAACTTGTTGTGTTTCCCCATTTTAAACAACCAGAAGGCGAACGATAAAATTTCCAGCATAAACCTCAAAAAGTTCCTTGTCATGGTAATTACTCCTCCCAATTACCTTATAATCCAGAATATGCACCTCTCACAAACTCTAATAATTTAGTCACCTCTCTTGTTTACCCCTTGGTCTACGGTAAAACGACTTGCTCCAATAGCAACTTTGCTCATATTGGCTCATAATAACCTCTATTAGATATAGGATTCAAGGATTTTATCCCAATTCATAATAATGTTGGGTCACACCTTGTGCCGAATTATTATCTTTTCTTTAATAAAACGATGGACACACTGCCCGATAGTGTAGCTTCCCCAAATTAATAATAACTTCTCCCTCTTGGTCAACCCATTTCACCAACCTGAAGGTAATCTTAACCGTTCAATGATATTATTAACCCAATAATGAACTTTATCAGTCTGCCTATCCATTCCATCACATAAATCACCAATCATTAAAAAATTTAATTGATCACCTCGGATCAACCTTCTTTTTTTCCATATACGAGTAGTGTACCTGGAGACAACTTCAGTATATCTCACTTCACACCGATTCTCATGCTAAATATCCCACATCACGTGCTACTTCTTACTCCCCTTACTGGGTCCTCTTCGTCCGGTAAGAATCCACAACCTATTTATGCAGAAGCCAGCCTTAACATTCAAGTGAGTAAGACTCTGCTTGACTCTTCAAAACTCTGGGATCCTCCCTTGTCTAGAGACATCCCTCGCATGTGTCTCCACAGTTATTTCAACCCATATCAAGAGTAATAACTCTCCATATATATATATATATATATATATATGGACTGTCTTCTTCCTCAACCGAAGCTCAGTCCATTTGGCTCTTCCATTACTGCTTCTACTTCCCCACAAGCATATAGTTCAACACATTTATTACCATGTCCCCTTAACTCGGATGATTATGAAAATAAAACCAACCAGGCTACCCATACACCCTATATCATGTGCATATCTGCACAAACATCATCAATGTAACATATTCATCTTAAACTTGGCCTCGCATGCTTGACGTGGTAATACCATAAGGTATTCTCGATCGCTCCACTAATCGCAATTTAATTATCCTCAAACTTGTACCACATTTCCACTAATCGTATAAAAATTTCCCCAGTGCTTTGTACACAGCACTACCCGGCTCCACCGAGCTTATATTGTATGATATCTCTTAGCTCAAAGTGTTTTCTCTACACATACAATAATCATCGTTCAAAAATGATACTCTAGCATCCAATAACATCACCCAACTCCCAAATTTATTAAGGTGCATGTATGGAATGTCACGCAGTTGAAATCCAATCAAGGAATTCCCCTAATGCCCTATCACCTGGAATTTTTGGTTATCGAGGTCCTTTGACCCAAAGCACATAATCGGGACACTCAAAATCATGTCTCCAAATGTACAAGTCTAATCCTCAACTCCCACATCTCTATAGTAGTCTTACAATATAGTGATTGCACTCTCACTATGTACCCAACACTGAATCAATAACGAGTTACATCTCCATGTTCGGTCGTAAATCCGATATACCCTTAATCACATCACTACAATCCCTACGCATCGGTATCGAATAATAAGAGGCAATTATACTCTCCAAAGTCTCTAATACAATATAGTACATATGCGGGCTTAACCCTTTTTCAGGTGAGACATCGCAAAGAAACACATCCTGCCCTAAAACAAAAAACAAGATAACCTTACTAAAATAATCCATCATTATTCAAACAATCGCTAACCAGTTCATGCCCAGGATAACATCATACTCGCATAACTCATCTCTCGTATACGAGCAAATCCACCAAAATGTATCCTCTTAAGGCTTGCACCTGCTCCCCTGCATATGGAACCAAAAAGATCCCCTCTACTCAATGAAAAATATTAATACACATTAGTGATAGTAATGATACAACCACTAAACCCTTCTCACGCGTGAATCTAGTGCTAACAAAATACTATGACACACTCGTGTCACCCAAAACTTACCTCATTTGTCCAAGGATAGAATCGTACCTTCCATTCCCAATGGCACTGGCTGTTCAAATGATTTCTAGACGTAATTCTCACGTCTAATCTAACCTAAACTTACTATAATTATTGCCCCTACTGGGCACCCTCCTCGTATTCCCTATCTCTCTGAGGACAAAATCGACACATGTGGCTTTCTCTCCATATATAAAACAACGCCATGTACAATTCCCATGTCTCTGGTCCCATTGGACATATCGGTGTTGCCTTACTCTCTAGCTCTAGTAGCCTCGGTCCTGATGGCTACCCCAGTTGTTTCCTTGGCTCCGTTGGACCTATGGAACACGTTGATAGTCCCAATGGCCTTGAATGAATTCATCTTCACTCGATCAAAATTTCCTTGATCTAAATCTTTTAAACGAGTATCTCCATCGGATAATTCTCCTATGGTGCCCCATAACATCGATACATCTCGTCTTACATTGCTGTCTAGAGTCTCTTATTTTGCGACTTCTTTCAAATAGAATTATTGAAATTGACACGATAATAGTACGACACTGACGACAGCCAAATAAGTCATCCAAGCCGAATTTCCCCATAAGTGCTAGTGAATTTTACTCGTGAGTCCATATTCAAACTTAAGGACCCTATTTGCCTTTGTATCCACCTCGTCAGGTATGAAATTAGCTAAACAAGCACATTCTTCCTCATACTCGGTCACTATTCTTCCCTCTTATGATAAGTCCCAAAACTTTCTTCGCATCTTTGTTTGAACAACAAATGAAAGGACTTGTGATCAAATAGTACCAAAAATTCTCGATATTTATAGTATATCTTTTCCAAGATTTGGTGACCGACTCCCACCATTGCAACGATGCTCCTACAAGCTTTAAAAAAATCTATAAAACTTATTTCTGAGTGTCAAGGCACTCCACCATACTCAAACGCCTTTGTATGTTCCCTTTCCATTGCCTAGTTAATACAACGTCCACATTTCCCAGAGACTCTAACATATGGCTCTTTTGAATGGCCCTGCTGACTCTCTCCTATACTGACTGAATTGGGTGAGTTTGAATTAGCGTCATAGCCCTATGTGACGATACTTGGGAAACTGCTACTCTACGATGGTCATCACAGCATTAACTACCTAAACAATGATAGTGGCATCCTCAACTCCAGTCACCGTTCCCCGAATAGTTTGCTGCTCCAACTGAGCCTATCCTCCCATAGTCCTCCTAACCGACCTCGTTGGTTGTCCTCCATTGTTCGGCTTAAGTAACCCAATTAAACTTGTATAAGATTCACTTTAATCATACGTAATAACAGGAGAATGTAAACCCCAATAGAAATCGACAGTCCTAAGCATAGGGCTCTACATCAAAGATAAGCAACATTGAAAACATAGAAAGTCCGCACAAATCCTAACAACACTAGAAACTGATGCTCTGATACCATGTTTGGCACCCTGATTATTACAATAACGGGTCTCCACCCCTCTACTAAAATAAAACAGGAATCTCAAATGGCTCATTCTTAGCATCACTCTCAAAAATTCAATTTATTACTAACCACCTATTATTTAATCAAGTCGTGTGTTAATTTTAATCTTTAATTTAATTACCATAAATAAAAAAATTCACCATCAACCATGAGAGATAGATAATTAAATCCACAATCACTTAATCAAATTTGAATACTAGAATATAATAAAATACTTTAACCGAATAAACCATTGGTTTATAATCCAGTACAATAATCCAATACAACTGAATTAAATAAAACTGACATTGGGCGATATGCCTAGATAATAACTTACTAAATCTTGTCTACAATCTCAAAGATAGAAAACAACTAAACAAGCCCTGTAATGATCCACAACTTCTGCAGCTCCGATGTCCTGGAAGTAATAACCATGCTTGGCATCCCTGTGGCTGGACACCTAAATGTTTTTGAAAATATTTTGAGACGGGTTAGAGCCCAAAAGATTTTGAAAATATTTTGCAAGTAATTAAAATTCATAATAATTATGAATACATTATTCCATATTTAAATTGGTGTCTCACTCACATAAGATACTTCTCACCCTTCAACTATAGTAAGCACCTAATATATGCGTCGTTATGCTACCCAGCCTAACTAGTCTCAATATACCCTTTAGTCCATACACTACCCCGTGTCACGCGTATTTTATAAAATTAGTTTCCACAACTACTTAATAATTTTAATTCTTAAATATAATCTATTAATTCATTTCCAATAACTTTCACCAGTTATTACATTATTATCCACACATATACGTATTTTCTCTACACACATATATTTGTATTTCTCTACACACATATATCTATTTATCTACACACATATACATATTTTCTATAATAGAACAAGCACACATATGTCGGGTATAACTGCCATTTCTCATAGTAATATCTCACTAGATTCAAGTCTCTAAAATACTATCATGCACCAGGGCATACGCACATCATCCTGGGCTACCGAGTCGGACTCTCACACTGAACGTGAAAAATTGCAAATGTGATGGAGGCTGTCATAGTCCTGAGACAGGGAGTCATAACCATACAAAAATTACCTCACTTCGACTCCAACCTCATAAGGGCATGCAAGGCACTATAATCTGGAGTCAATACTTAGCTTGCTATTTTTTGCTAGCGAAGATCACCCACATCGCGCAACCTACGATGATAGAACTATAGTGGTATGTTCATATAATTACATCATACACACGCACGAACACACACACACACACACACACACACACACACACACACACATATATATATATATATATATACTATCTTTGTACCCGTAAATATATATTCCCAAAAATTATAAGGACATGATTTTATAAATGCCCGTCTAGAATCTTGGAATTTCTGTGTTGTCCTAGATCACAGGTTATATGTCATACCGCTACATCCCACTTCATTTGGCACGTCTTCACACATTCATCATTGACGTCCATCATCCTAATCTTTAGTAGCACACATTATTAACTCTCACCCATCATCTTTAATGTACGTCGTGCATCTTCAATCGGTCTCCACTAACTCCACTTTGTTAAGGTATAGTGTTTAATTAGAGTTAATAATATTCATGTTTATATTTGGGAGAATTTTTTAAATGGTTTATACCGGATAGTTTTTTATTAATCCAAGGATGGATGTTTAAAAATTAAAAACTAAAATGTTTTATTTATGTTGTTCAAACAACATAATAATATCGTTCAAATGACATTGGTATGTCTTTCTAACGACTTGATGAAACGACAGTACTTGTCGTTTATTAGGTCGCACGATACCTCGTTTCTTAAATGCATCAAACGACCACTTACTCTTTTGGTTTTTTATACTTCATTTTTAGGGTCGTTTCTTAAAAGTATCTGACGACATCTAGTGTCGTTCGAACGACCCGATAGTAGTCGTTAGAACGACATTGCGCCCCCTTTTTATTTTTTGCTAATATAAATACCTGCTCTTAAATAAGGGTTTTGTAAATTTTTTACAACTCTGTTTTCTAGCAGAACTGCTGAAATTTAAGACTTCATTATTTTAGGTTAAACCTATTTTAATTCACCCAAATATCCTAAATCATTTATGTGAATCATTGTTAAACCCTTTAAGTCATATCACCATTCTTGGAGTACAACCCGTGGAGAAGGAAAGCCCTCTCCACTACTGACGTTGGATATCTTGCAGGACCTCTTGTTGATTCTTGGAGTTATTAAGGGAACTCTTGAGAGTATTCATCTATCAAACATGTTGTATTTTTATGTGTATTTGTAAGTCGAGGTGTACAATATATAGTGAAATAAATAGTTTTACCCCTTTTGGGGATTTTTCCTGAATTTGTGTTTGTGATTGTTTGGACTGCATGCTAGTTAGTTTTTATTGATTTCAATCATATTAGATGCATGTTTAGGGTTTGACAAAAATTGGAGATAAAATTGGAATTTAATTAAATAAGTTTAGACATTGAACGAAAACACACTCTCAAATTGGTATCAAAGTCAATTATACAATTATACCATCTAATTTTTCTACAAATTTTTCTAGATATCAATTTTTTTAAAGAAAAATTGATTTGCGAAAAGCGTAAGTTTAATGAAAAACTTATATCATCGGATGCCAATTTTTTTACAGCACAAATTGTGCTTACTGGAAAGCCCGCATGAAATCTAATCTAAAAGCTATAGATGAATGTTTCTAGCTAATTTGTGAAAGAGGGTGGACTCTTACCACTATCACCAAAGATAATGCGACAAGTCTTAAACCTTTGTCTATTGGACTGAGGATGAATTCAAATGGAGCATATATAATTCATGTGGACTTAGCATAATCTACAGAGTCATCTCTCCCGACGAGTTTCGACGTATCATGACGTGTACCATGTCAAAGGAAGCATGGGGTGTTCTTCAACTTACCTATGAAGGGACAAATGCAGTTAAGGCATATAAATTGCAAAATTTAACTACTCAATTTGAAACTATAACCATGCTTGAATATGAAAGTTTTGATGAGTTTTATGCATGTCTGTCGAATATCGTCACTACTATCTTTAATCTTGATGAACATATGCCTCACACATGAGTAGTTAAAAAGATTATATGATCAATGCCTAAGAGTTTCATCCCTAAAGTCATTGTGTTGAATTCATTAAGAAATTTAAACTCCCTTAAATTAGAAGAACTAGTAGGAGACCTCGAGACTTACGAAATTGATATGTTTCCTAAGACGGTTAAACCTTAAGAAAAATGGATAGCACTTAAAGTCCAGGATAGAAAAGCTAAGGATTTGTCTAGAAAGAGAACAGAGTCGTCTAAAAGGATAGAGGAAGAAACATCATGTTCTGAATATGATTTTGATTTAGATGATTTGCCTTTCTAAGTTTCTCAAACATAAAAATAATGGCAATTTTAAAGATAAAAAGAGTTTTGATAAAAATAAACCTGGAAGGAAATTTGATAAAGATTAAAAAACACCCCTAAGAGAGAGGAAGAAAGGTTTTACTAGTGTGATGGGAGAGGTCATAAAGCCTTTAAGTGTGCAACTAGATTAAAACGTCAAGGAAAAGGCAAAGCTACTTTAAATGCCTCCCTTAGTGATGACAGTGAGTTCAAGTTGGTGGATCTAGAGATGAATCACCGCATGAATATAACTTCGCCGAATTCATGGCTAGTCATGTTAGTGAATCTAGTGAATCTCACGACGATGAGGATGCTACATCACAAGGATAGCTCGACAGTGAAAATGATGTGAGTGAGGGAAAGGATACTGCAAGTGAGAGCGAGTGTGACCTTCAACGCGCATATGTCGAGTCCTTTAAAACTAAAAAGTAAAAAATTCTCTTAGAATCATCGCGTTAGAGAAAGAGTTAAAAGATGTGATAGAGAAAGAGTCCATAGTTAGCATGACTTTGAGAGAGAGAGAGAGAGAGAGAGTTTATGTAGAGAGAAAGAAAGTTTGTGTAGAGAGAAAGAGAGTGTTTGGAGAAAGAAATAGTGTTTTTAAAAACTAGAAATGGGATGGTAAGTACATTATTTTGCATGAATTATATCCAAATCTCGGCCTTGTTAGGCCCATTGTATCATAAATAATGAGCTTTTAGAGTCTTTTTTCGTAAAATAAAAGAAAAATGCAAGTTTGAATAAATTTCAAGTTAAAATGCAATTTTAATGACTCCAGAGGGCAAAATCATAATTTTAAAAACTTTATGGACCTAAAAATAATTTTTTTTAATGTTATCTAGGCAAAATAAAGTTTTCCCTGAAATTTGGAGTTAAAATGAAAAAGATATGAATTTTGGGGTCTAAAATGAAAATAAGGGTAAATTGGTAATTTTCTAAACTTTAAGGGGTTGAATTTAAATTAATGTAAATTATTTAATATTTAGGTATCTCTGAAGTTTGGTAAAGATCCGAGGTCATTTGGTGAAGATATAAAATTTTTTAGAAGAATTGAAAGAAGTAAAAATTTTGGGGCCAAAACATAAAAAAGGAAATTCGGAAACTAGAATGGGTTATATATTATTGAAGCAATTATATAAACAAGGATGCTTTCTAACTTAGCTGGTGCGTGCGTAAGAGAGCTTCAATAGGACCTGGGTTCGATTCCCAGTTCCCCTTATTTTTTGGGGAAAAAATCAAACATGGATAAGGCCTTCAAATACAAGTCAAACGCAGCCTTAAGTTGACAGCTTTATCAGATCAGTTTTAGTCCGAAAATGAAGGGATTTGGGATGAAAAAATTTCGTGAGCTACAAAAAAACGTGAAAAATTGCTTAATGAATTTTATAATTCATTTTATAATTCATTTTTACCAATTAAAAAAGGAGTATTTTACCCATCCAATGAAGGGATTTGGGATGAAAAAATTTCGTGAGCTATAAAAAAACGTGAAAAATTGCTTAATGAATTTTATAATTCATTTTTACCAATTAAAAAAGGAGTATTTTACCCATCCAAATACCCCATCCCAACCTATAAATTGGACCCTTGGGTTCATTATTTTTTTTTAGAGAGAAAAATTAGAGAGCCACTTTAGAACAATTATTGGTAGTGCTATTTAGAGTGTTTTATTTATATTTGAGGGACAATATTTGTATCTTTAGGGAGCAATTTTGTCAAGAATCTTTGTGAGATACACAATTTGTAAGTTGTTTTATTAATGAAAATTAGTATTCATTCTTGCAATTTTATGATGTCTTCCATTATGCTAGCTTAATTTCTTTACTAGGATTAGGTAAAATTTATCATGTCTAGTTAATATTGTGCGTGATTTAAATTCGTCTTTGTTCCCGATATGTGTTAAAGGTTTTAAAAATTCGATTTTCAATTAAAACGTCACAAAAGTGTGTTTTAAACCTTCGGTATTGTTAGGAAAAAAATCTTTATTTTTTATTTTATTTATGATTACTTTTTGATGGATTATACTTTTATTAAATTAATTGATAGTCCATGCTTAAAGATTATACTTTAAAATTTAAAAGTGAACTTTTAAGGGAATAGGAATTTTAGCCATCTAAATTTAGAGACGTTAAATTTTATTTTGGACTTAAAACGTGTTATTTTCCAAATTAAATACCATGAGAATCGATTTAATTTGAGTTATAAATCAGGAATGACGAGTTTAAAATTATTGAATAGCGTTAGTTAAACGTAATAAATAGATCCAACGTCCTAGTTTTCACGCTCATTTGATTATATCTCTCGTAGTTATATATTTTTTTATATGTTTTCTTAGTTTAATACTAAATCTCATCTCCAAACCAATTTAGTTTAGTTGAAAAGTTACAATTATTTTGAAGATTTTTTTTTTGATAAATCCTCGTAGGTTCGATCCGTACTTACACTCACTATTCTATAATAGGTCGTGCACTTGCGATATTTGTTAAAATTGACAACTAGTTTTTAGTGCCGTTGTCGAGGATTTATTCAATTTTTTTAAAAATAAAAAGAAGTTGTTACTTTCGAACTAGTTTTTCTTACTTTTCGCATTTTTGTAAGTAAAAAATAATAGAATAAAAAAAATTCGAAAAAAAATCAGCAGCTAATATTTATGTTTTTTTGTTAACAAAATAAATAAATAAAATCAGATTTAAGCATTGTTTTCTAGAAAATAGTAGATTTAGAACTAGTTTAAAAACAAAAATACAAAAAATTGATAAAAAACTCAAAAATAATTTTTTTTCTGGAAATTTTCAGATTCGTTTTTTAGTTAGCAGACTCTAAAAAAAATCCAAGAATTAAAAAAATATATTTTTTATTCCCAGTAGTAATTCTGTTTTTTCCAAACTATTAAAAAAATTGCTTCATAAGTGTGCATTATTTTGTGTGTGTGTTAAATGCACCACTAGTGCGTGTGTCGTGTTAGTTTTTTCTTTTCTTTTCTTTAATTTATTTTTTGTGTGCGCACTTTATGTTTGGTGTAGTTCTTTTTTTTAGGGGCACATTTTAAAAAAAAAAGAAGAAAAAAAAGTGAAGAAAAATTCGGAAAAGTGTTCAACGATGCGCGAACGAGCACAAGGAACTCTCGGGGACGACTAAAATGTAAGCGGCATTTTCCTTCGATCGAAGTCAACTTAAACTTCGGTCCGACGTAAACAAGTGACCATAAAAAGTCCATGTCGGAGGTACGTTTTTGTGCGCGCCTAAGTGGTTTAATTTTGCATTTAATTTACCATGTTGCATAAATTAACTTAAGGGCAAAAATTGTGTGAAAGATAAGGTGGGGATTCCATCACCTTTCCTTGGCCCGAAAATCACTAATTAACCAAGTATTTGCATATCCCGAGCCATCACATTTAATTTAAAATCAAGTAGACAATTGCCTTAGTATATCACATAGCTCATAGGAAACCTGTTAACGAGGTTAGAATTAAAAGCTACTCCAACACGAACTTGTCAAATCAATTATGTTTCTCCTTGTCTAGGATTTGTGGTTTTTAATGTGTCTTCGTACCGACCACCTACTTGGAGGAAAAAAAATGGTATTTGAGGTGATAACCGTAGTTGGTCGTCTTTTAAATTCCCCCATTGTCAAAGAGTAGGAGTTGTCTAATTAGGGAGATTAATTCGGAGACCCATCTATCATCGATTAATCTCGGGAAAACTAGAGTTGAAAATTGAAATTCCCCTCACCTAAATTAGATAATTCAATTTGTTGTGTATTAGCTAGGAATTATGTGGTTTGAGTAAAATATTTTTTAAATTTTCTTCAAATTAAAAAAAGAGACAATTTGAATGAGCTCAGTGTATGAGAAGTTGGTTTGAAGATCATACGGGTCATTTGTTGAGTGTGGAGTCTAGCATTCCCGATACTTGCGTAGGTAGATTTTTGATATTCACTGAGATGGGAAACGAGTTAGCATCACGTCCCTTAAATATTACCTTTATCCGACTAGGTCTAGTCAACCTTTGTGCACAGGTCTTCCTGATCACACTGTGAAAAATTTCCTATTATATTATGGAAAAATCCAAATCTTGCCCAACAAAGAGGATCCCTACCTTCATATTTGTGAATTCGAGGAGATTTGTGGGACCATTAATTATCAACAACTTACAGATGAGATCATCAAACTTAAATTGTTCCCTCTCTCGTTGAAAGACAAAGCCAAGAGTTGGTTTAACATGTTAACACCCGAATCAATCACCACTTAGAACCAAATGAGTGTCGCCTTCCTGCAAAAAATATTTCCCAATCAAAAGACGGCGTAGATACGTCACGCCATTAACACATTTAGCCAAAAGTAGGGAGAAGCCTTATGGATGTATTCGGAGAGATTGCTACTGCAATGTCCGCACCATGGGATTGATATGGGACACCAAGTCCAAATTTTGTATGAGGGATTTGATTGTAATACGCTAACTATGATCGATCCGTTATGTAACGGTGATTTTATTGAAAAAAGTGAGGTCGACGCATGGGTATTCCTAGAAGCAGTAGCGAAAAAGTCCCAGCGATGGGCGTCCAATAGAGAATCTAGTCCCACCACGTCAAATGAGGGTTTTGATCACCAAGTTTAACAAAGTTACGATTTAAATGCCAAAGTGGCCACATTGGTCCGACGTTTAGAAGCTTTAGAGACGAGCAAAAAGGGTAATCTAACCACATTTGCGATCTTTCAACATGTAGGTTCCCCTATGTGTATACTTTGCGATTCATTAGACTATTTAGTCGATAATTTCCACACCTTTTCGACGCACAAGGCACTCAGTGAGAAAACCAATGCCCTCTACCAAAATAGGCCAAAGTATGATCCATATTCTAATGCATACAATTCGGGATGGCGAGACCACCCCAATATTTCATAGTCCAAGGGTTAATACCAAAGAAGTAGAGGTCAATATTCCGGTAACCCACCCCCGGGTTTCCAAAAGAATGCCACCGCACCCTCGAATCTCTCATCCCAAAAGATGCAATCTTTAGAGGATTCGATAAACCTTCTTGCCCAAAGTACCCTTCAATTTTAGAAAACAACTCAAAATGTCCTCCAATACACCCAATAAAGCAGGCATGCAAACACTCAAGCCATTTCTAAACTCGAGGTTCAAATGATCCAAATAGCGAATGCGTTGAGTGAGAGGAACAAGGGAACATTCCCAAGTCAGCCCGAACCCAATCCAAAAGGTAACATGCCTAGGGTTATTAAAGACGACACGAGCGCGTCACACACTCAAGAGCATGAAAAATCCATCATCATGCTTAGGTCCGGCAAGGAAGTAGAGAAAAATATTTCACCACCTACCGAGAGTGAATTCGAGGAAGGTAAGGAGAATGAAGATCCACCCTTGGATCCAACTTCCTCCTCACCCCCACCTTTCGATCCATTTGTCGAGACCTATGTCCTAAAATCTTTGTTTCCCCAACGTTTGGTGCACTAAAAGAAAAAGGTACAAGTTGATAAGATGCTGGAAGTATTCAAGCAAGTACAAATCAATATCCCACTGCTTGATGTTATTTAATAACTCCCATCCTACGCCAAATTTCCTAAGGACCTTTGTACCTTCAAGAGAAACACCAATGTACCCAAGAAGGATTTTCTCGCCGAGCAAGCTAGCTCGATCATTTCTTTTCGAACTCCCATCAATTATAAGGATCCCATTACTTTGACGATCTTTATCAAGATAGGGGAGCACCTCATTAAGAAATCACTTTTAGATTTAGGAGCAAGCATGAATCTTCTATCGTACACCGTGTACGAGAAACTAGGTATGGGGGAGTTGAAACTGACTAGGATTACCTTATCCTTAGCCGACTGTTCTGTTAAAATCCCTAGAGGTATTGTTGAGTACGTCCTAATTAAACTAGGTGACTTTATATTTTTAATCAACTTTGTTGTCTTGGATACCCAATAAGTGTAAAATCCTATTCCACAAATCCCTGTTATTTTGGGTCGTCCTTTCCTTGCCACATCTGATGTCGTCATTAGGTGTCGTAGTGGCCAATTGAACTTATCCTTTGGGAACATGACAATGGACCTTAATGTGTTAAATTTGGCCATGAAACCACCCGATGACGATGAACCCGTGTATGTCGACATGATTGATAGCATCGTCCAATATACTTTTGAGCAAACTTATAATGACGACCCTTTAGCATAGCGTTTTTCGAGTCTAAATTTGATGTCGAATAGTCCATCGAAGAAGTCAACTCCCTCCTCGACTCTGCCCCTATCATGGAAGTAGGAAACTGGAAGTATAAGCCTGAGCCCCTCTCACTTTCCTCATCACCTATTCCTCCATCAATTGAGAAAGCTCCCGATCTTGAATTGAAGCCACTGCCCAAAACACTTGAGTACAGGTTTTTAGGACCTTCTGACACCTTGCATGTTATCATCACATCTCACTTAGACAAAGAACATGAATATAAATTTTTGTGTGTTATCAAAGAACACAAGGAATTAGCCGATATTAAATGGATAAGTCCCTCGGTGTGCATGCATAGGATGCGCTTAGAAGACAATGCTAAAAATTCTCGTGAAGCACAATATAGACTCAATCCCAATATGAAAGAGGTCATCCGAGCTGAGGTGCTAAAATTTCTCGATGCGGGTATCATTTACCCCATCTCTGATAGCCAATGGGCTAGTTCTGTTCAAGTGGTCCCTAAGAAATCCGATGCTACAGTGGTGAAAAATAACGATGATGAGTTAGTGCCCACTAGGATTCAAATCGATTGGCGAGTGTGAATTGATTATAGGAAGTTGAACTCTGTTACACGAAAGGATCACTTTCCTCTTCCTTTCATAGACCAAATGCTAGAGAGATTAGCCGTTTATCCATATTACTATTTGCTTGATGGTTACTCTGGCTACAATCAAATTCTTATCACTCTCGAGGATCTCGATAAAACCACTTTCATGTGTCCATTTGGTGCTTTTGCTTATCGACGTATTCCCTTTGGGTTATGCAATGCACCCTTTACCTTTCAGCGGTGCATGACGAGTATCTTTTCGAATATGGTGGAGTATTTTCTCGAAGTCTTTATAGATGATTTTTCTGTATTTGGGTCTTATTTTGATGAGTGCCTCCATCACCTCACCCTCGTTTTGAAGAGGTGTAAGGAAAAGAACCTTGTGCTTAATTGCAATAAGTGTCACTTCATTATTAAACTAGGCATAATGCTAGGTCACATCATTTCTGAAAAGGGTATCGAAGTAGATAAAGCTAAAATAGATCTCATTTCTAATCTCCCACCCCCTAAAGCTATTGGGGATATTCGGTCATTCTTAGGACACGTTGGTTTCTATCGGATATTTATAAAGGATTTTAGAAAAATATCTTGTCCCTTTTGCAATCTTATTGCCAAGGAAACACCCTTTGAATTCACCGATGAATGCCTTCAAGCCTTTGAAAGGCTAAAGAAGTAATTAACATCGGCACCTATTATGAGACCCCCCGACTGGAATCAGCTGTTTGAGATCATGTGTGATGCTTCTAACTATTCCATATGTGCGGTTCTAGGTCAACACAATAAGAAAACTCCTCATGTCATCTATTATACTAGTAGAACTCTTAATGACGCTCAGTTGAACTATTCCACAACTGAAAAAGAGTTCCTCGATGTTGTTTTTTCTCTTGAGAAGTTTAGGTCTTACTTAATAGGATCCAAAGATGTGATTTTCACCGATCACTCGGCCTTGCGATAAATTTTATCTAAAAAGAATGATAAGGCCCATCTCATTAGGCGAATCCTATTACTGCAAGAGTTTTACCTTAAAATTTGGGATAAGAAAGGGTGTGAGAATGTAGTGGCTGATCACTTATCTAGGTTAACCATTGAATCCTCCAATAATCTATTGCTAATAAATGAATCCTTTCCCGATGAGCAACTGATTCTTGTCTCTCAGTTTCCATGGTTCGCTGATATTGTGAATTATCTTTTGACGGGTGAAATGCCTCCTCATTGGCCTAAACAAGATCGTTCCAAATTTTTAAAGGAAGCTAAGCATTTCTTTTGGGATGACCCATATCTATTCAAGTATTGCCCTGATCAAATCATTCAAAAGCGTGTACTCAATCACGAGATTCAAATCGTAATCTCTTTCTTCTATGACCAAGCCTGTGGAGGTCATTGTAGTGCTAAAAAGACTGCTGCAAAGATTTTGCAGTGTGGTTTCTATTAGCCCACCATTTTTCGTGACTCGAACGATTACAGCAGGAGTTGTGACCATTTCCAATGGTTAGGAAAGATCACACGTAGGAAAATGATGCCCGCAAATCCCATTTTAATTATCGAGGTTTTTGACTGTGGGGGTATGGATTTTATGGGTCCATTCCCAAATTCCTATCGAAATCTTTACATTCTTTTGACAGTTGATTATGTGTATAAATGGGTGGAAGCCATACTGTGTAGGATGAATGGCCGCCACATTATGGTCAAATTCATTCGAGAAAATAATTTCTCTTGTTTTGGCATGCCTCAAGACATCATTAGTGATCAGGGAGTGCATTTATTTAATCGATCCTTATATAGTCTCATGAAAAAGTATTCAGTCACGCACAAAGTAGGATGTTATTATCACCCTCAAACTAGTGGTCAAGTAGAAGTTTCCAATAGGCAAATCAAGAAAATCATTGAGAAAATAGTGAATCCAAATCGAAAGGATTGGTCCTTAAGGTTGTTGGATGCATTGTGGGCTTATCGCACTGCCTATAAAACACCACTTGGTATATTCCCGGATAGACTTGTCTATGGAAAAATCTGTCACCTTCCGATAGAGTTAGAACACAAGGCCTATTGGTCCATCAAGACCTTCAATTTCGATTTACCTGCTGCGGGAGAGGTCCAAAAACTCCAACTCAATGAGTTGGCAGAGATTAGGAATGATGCGTACAAAAATGAAAAATTATATAAAGAGAAAATGAAAATGTTCCATGACAAGTCCATCCTACGGAAGTCATTTGAGCCTGGACTGAAAGTTCTGTTGTAAAATTCTAGATTGCATCTCTTTCTCGGTAAATTGAGGTCTAGATGGTCTGGTCCCTTTATTGTTAGGACAGTATACCCACATGGGGCGGTTAAGATAAAGAATCCTAAAAATGGTGAAATTTTCAAAGTTAATGGCCAAAGGTTGAAGCCACATATGGAATTGTAAGATCGGGATGTGGAGGATATTCTCCTCCGAGACCCTGTGTACCAAGAGTGAACATGAAATTGGGTCATTATTGTTGTATCATAATTTTCGTTTTACAGGAATGATGTGTTGGAAAGTCTCCCTCACTATGGTAATATCTTTCATATCTTTCCCACCTTTTCAATTTGTGTCTTTTACATTGAGGACAATGTAGAAATTAGGTTTGGGGGTATTGAGGTCATTTTTCTCCGTTTAAAAAAAATCAGAAAAATTTCAAAAATCCGATAAATTTTTTAATATAATTGAGTTTTGAAATAATTTCTTAATATATAATTAATTCATGGATCTCTCAACTTATGAAATTTTTACACATTAGCCATATAATATGATCCAAAATGGATATTGAGGTGAAAGTTAATATGCTTAACGAATAAATGTGGAGATTTTAACCCAGTGAGATATTGTGCCATTCATCGTTTTCCATAGAGTTAAATCAATCCGAGTTAAAATAATTCAAACTTTCCTCCAGTGACAAATTCATTGATGATCTCGAATTCATTATTTTGTTCGATTATTGAAAACAAAAAGTCAAAATGTGAATCTTAACCATTAGAAGCCTTAGTAAGTCGTCTTGAGACACAAATGAGCTTAACGAAACTTAAGAAATGAGATTAGGCCATCATTTGGAAGCCCAAAATAAGCCTAAACTCTAACCTTTTTACATTATTTCGTTGCAAGCCCATTTGAGCAAAAAATAAAATAAAAATAAAAATAAATAATAAGCCTTTTGTTGAAAACCTATTATCCTACCCAACTCCAGCTGTGACTTTAAAGCCCATAAAAACAAGCCATACCCATTATCTGAGAATACTAGGGTAAAATTACGGTAGAAAAAAGGCCAAAAGAAAAGGTGGCTGCAAGAATGATGTGTGAAAAAAAAGAAAAAAAAAAGAAGTTGAAAAAAATTTGAGTTAAAAAGAAAAATTAAAGAGAAAAGAAAAATGGAGGTTGGAAGAAAAAGTGCCTAAAAGTCAAAATATCGAAAAACCTATATATTCTCAGAAGTTTTAACCTCCAAAAGCCATTCTTTCTGGACAAAATTCGAGCTTACAATACAACCAAATAAAGTCCTAATTGATCTCAAGTGAAGTTAGTTATAGTGTGGAGAGAAGATGAATAGGATCTATGGTTGGATTCAATAATCGATTTTCCATTCATGAGATCATATTCATCCATCATAACAGTTCGTTGTTGATCATGTATATGTTCAATTTGTTCATTTAAATTTACTCTTTTATTCATATATACCGAGAGAAAATAACCCATTTTCGAGTGTTCGATTGCGAGTGCATCCCGTGAGATTTTAAAATCAAAATGAACTTTCGGATAATAAATATAACGATAAAATCTATTGAAATGGAAGGTTATATTGGCTATGCACACACACACACACGATAAGTTAAGATTGAGAAGTGAAGTTCTACTATATTTATGAAGTTAGCATTCAAACTTAGTTATATTACTTTTGAGTCATTTTTATTGAGTCGAGTTTTTGAATTTTGTGGGTATATTCACTGCAAACCCTCACGAGACAAAACATGTCCACTAGGGTAACCTAGGGGTATAAAAAGCCTTGTTTCACATTCTAAGTGAAATCGTGATTCCTATGAAAGTAAGTTAGATTTTAAAATTTTAGTTTTGCTCGCGGACTAGCAAAGTTTAGGTTTGGAGGTATTTAATGAGCGTATTATTTTGCATGAATTATATGCAAATCTAGGCCTTGTTAGGCCCATTGTATCATAAATAATGATCTTTTAGAGTCTTTTTTGTAAAATAAAAGAAAAATGAACGTTTGAATAAATTTCAAGCTAAAATGTAATTTTAATAACTCTAAGGGATAAATCATAATTTTAGAAACTTTATGGGCCTAAAAATAATTTTTTTAATGTTATCTAGGCAAAATAAAGTTTTTTGTGAAATTTGGTTGAATTTGGAGTTAAAATGAAAAAGTTATGAATTTTGGTGAAGATCCGAGGTCATTGGTGAAGATATGAAGATTTTGAGAAGAATTGAAAGAAGTAAAATTCTTAGGGCCAAAGCATTAAAAAGGAAATTCGAAAACTAGAATGGGTTATATATTATTGAAGAAGTTATCTAAATAAGGATGCTTGCTAGCTCATCTGGTGCGCACGCAGGAGAGCTTCAAAAGGACCTGGGTTCGATTCCCAGGTCCCCCTATTTTTTGGGGAAAAAAATCAAACATGGATAGGGCCTTCAAATACAAGCCAAACGTAGCCTTTAGTTGACAGCTTTATCATATCAGTTTTGGTATAAAAATGAAGGGATTTGGGATGACAAACTTTCATGAGCTATAAGATAACATGAAAAACTGGTTAATGAATTTTATAATTCATTTTTACCAGTTAAAAAAGGAGTATTTTACACATCAAAATACCTTATCCCTACACCTATAAATAGGACCCTTGGGTTCATTATTTATTTTTAGGGAGCAAAATTAGAGAGCTACTTTAGAACAATTGTTGGTAGTGCTATTTTCATTATTTTATTTATATTTGAGGTTCAAGAATTGTATCTTTGGGGAGGAATTCTGTCAAGAATCTTTGTGAGACACAGCATTTATAAGTTGTTTTATTAATGAAAATTATTATTCATTCTTGCAATTTTATGATGCTTCCATTATGCTAGCTTAATTTCTTTACTAGGACTAGGCAAAATTTATCATGTCTAATTAATATTATGCGTGATTTAAATTTGTATTTGTTCCCAATATGTGCTAAAAGTTTTAAAAATTCGATATTAAATTAAAACGACGCAAGAGTGTGTTTTAAACCTTCGGTATGGTTTAGAAAAAAATCATTTTTTTTTTAGTTTATGCATGAGTACTTTTTGATGGATTATACTTTTATTAAATTAATTGATAGTCCATGCTTAAAGACTATAATAACATTTAAAAGTGAACTTTTAAGGGAATAGGGATTTTAGCCGTCTAAATTTAGAGACGTTAAGTTTTATCTTGGACTTAAAACGTGTTATTTTTTTGAATTAAATACGAAGAGAGTCGATTTAATTTGAGTTATAAATCGGGAATGATGAGTTTAAAATTATTGCATAATGTTAGTTAAACGTGATAGATGGATCGAATGTCCTAGTTTTCACGCTCATTTGATTATATCTCTTGTAGTTATATTTTTTTGTGTGTATTTTCTTAGTTTAATACTAAATCTCATCTCCAAACCAATTTAGTTTAGTTGGAAAGTTACAATTATTTTGAAGAATTTTTTTTTTGATAAATCCTCTTGGGTTCGACCCGTACTTACACTCACTATTCTATAATAGCTCGTGCACTAGTGGTATTTAATAAAATTGACAGCAATGGACTTGATCAAATAAGTGGCTAGTCTTACGAGTGAGCTCCTTGCATCTTTGGAGGCTCAAAAGAAACTTGAAGCCCTTGTAGCCCAACTCACTCATGATTAGAGAAATCTTGGGTGGTCAAGGTAAAAATTGATGATAAATATAGATTGGTGGGAAAGATGCTCCTTGGACCTATTTTAGGGTTTGGTCAAAGGCAAGGAATAGGTTTTGACGGTGCTTCCACGTTCATATTACACCGAAATCGATTCCTGAGTTTACAATGAATCCATATGGCCATTAATATAAATCTCAAAGAACAGTTAGGCTAATAAAAGCGAACCAAGGTCGGCCTAAGACCGTGTACTTTTGTACTTATTGCAAGAGAAAAGGCCACCTTCTAGATTTTTGCTATAGTTTGGGTGGGACTAGATGTACACATGCTCCGTCACACCACACTAGTGATCTTACTAGTCTTAGAGAGAAGGTTGAGATTCTAGTCGCCACTTCTCATAGTTTGATGGAAGAGTTCTAACGATGTCTTTGCCGTTAGTGGATACTTTTAACATCCCGACTAGAACCAATAATGACAAGGGCATACACGAGGTTACCACTTCTTGGGTGCCTAGGAATGATGTAAAATCCCTTCCTGTTGATCTAGTTCTTAAAGCACATAATACATCACTGCGGTATTTTGATAGTGGGTGCTCCGGCACATAACAGTTAACGTCTCATTTTTTACCTATCTTGAGGATTGCAAGGAAGGTGAAGTCACTTCTAGATATGGGAGCAAATCTAGCATCTTAGGATGAGATATAGTAGAGATACCCGAGTTTCCTAAGCTGGAGAATGTTTGTACGTCAAAGATTTAAAAGAAAACCTTATCAACATTTGCCATTTGTGCGACGTTGAGTAAAGTTTGATAGAAAGGATTGTAATGTTTATGATCAAGTTGGTAAACTTTTATTGCAAGGGGTGAGGACAGAAGATAATTATTATAGGATTGTGCCCAAGTCCTCATTTATCTGCAATAGCGCCACGATCTCCTCTGTGAATTTCTGGCATCAACGTCTAGGTCACGTTAATTTTAGATAATTGGAGTGCTTAGCTAAAAATTACCTAATACATGGTTTTCCATCACTTAGGAAACCAACTTCCGCTGTTTGTGGACCCTGTCAGCTAGGAAAATAAGTCTGTAGTCCCCATCGAAAGTTAAACTCCATTACCACTACACGCATGCTTGAGTTAATTCAAATGGGTCTTATGGGTCCTACTCGCACTGAGAGTTTGGATGGTAAGAGCTATATCCTAGTGATGGTAGATGATTTCTCTCGTTATTCTATAGTAGGTTTCCTGAGAGAGAAATCTGATGTTGTAGAGTTTCTTACGACCAAGTGTCGTGTCCTGCAAAATCAACACATTATCTTTATCAATAGAATGTTTAGTGACAACGACACTGAATATAGGAAGCAAAAGTGCATATTTACTATGATAGCCTAGGAATCAAACACGAATTTTCTCCCATGAAAAATCCTCAGCAAAATGGGATTATTGAGATGAAGAATCTGACAATTGAAGAGATGTGTAGATCTATGTTTCTCAGTCGCAGAGTGACTATGAGGTTTTGATCAGAGGTGGTGTCAATCACGTGTCACATGGTGAATAGGGTATATCTTCATCCACACACACTTTAGACACCATATGAGTTGTGGATAGGCAAGAAGCCTAACCTTTTGTATTTATGTGTCTTTAGAAGTAAGTGCTACATTATTAGGGATAGAGATACATTAGGAAAGTTTGACTCCCAGAGAAACGAGGGAATTCTGTTAGGATATTCATCGATAAATAGAGCATAACGGGTTTTTAACTTGAGCATTTTAAGGTTATGGAGTTAATAAACGTCACCGTGCAAGATGACGAACCGTCGGTGTTTGTTTTGTTGATCCTATCCTTTTGTGTGAGGATGACACACTTCCATGTGATGATCCCATTATCCCTTACACACCTAATGTGGACCCTACTCCTAATTTAGGGGACACACCTTTTTGGGTTCGTAAGTGTCATGACCCTTCCGCCATCCTAGGAGATCCTACCTCGATGCGCTCATCTAAATTTTTTTTAGCTTTATGTGCTGCACGTCAAAAGTCGAGTCCATGGATGTTAAAGAAGCACTCGAAGATGAACACTGAATATCCACGATACATGATAAGTTGCTTAAGCTTAGAAAAAAATGATGTCTGGGAACTTATCCCCCAACCTAGTAAGAAGAATCTTATTAGTGCTAAGTTGATTTTTAAGAATAAGATGGATAATAATGGGACCATTATACGTAACAAGGTGACGTTGGTCGCTTAGGGCTACACACATATTGAGGGTGTAGACTTTGAGGAGACATTTTCTCTTATTGCGAGTCTCGAGTCCATCCGTTTACTACTCGCCATCGCATGTCATCTGCGCTTCATGTTATATCAGATGGATGTCAATAGTGCATTTCTGAATGGCATTCTACATAAGGAGGTTTACATGGAACAATCGAAAGGGTTTAAAGACCCTAAGCACCCTAACACGTCTATTATCTGAGAAAATCCCTGTATAGTTTGAAGCAAGCACCCCATGCTTGGTACGAGAGTCTTACTTCCTATCTCTTGGCCCGTGGCTTCAAGATAGGGGGAGTAGATAAGACGTTGTTTGTTAAGAGAGAAAAAATATGTTATTTTGGTTACCCAAGCCTATGTGGATGACATAGTCTTTAGATCCACGTGCTTCCACCATGCTCATAACTTTTTGGTAGAGATGATGAGTGAGTTTGGGATGAGAATGGTTGGTGAGATTACATTCTTCCTTAGTCTCCGAGTTCATCAGCTAGAGGATGGGTTGTTAATCTCCCAATCCAAGTATGCAAGAGACCTTGTGGAAAAAATTATTTTAGGCTCTACTAAGCATGCACATACCCCGATGAGTACGTCAACTAAGCTTAGTAAGGACACTTCAATAAAGGACGTAGAGCAAACCTTGTATCGGAGTATGGTAGGTAATCTTCTCTACTTGACTGCCAGTCATCCTGACATCGCCTTTAGTATTGGACTCTGGCATGATATCAGGCGTCCCAGAAAGAGTCTCACTTACTCGCTCTTAAATGTGTTATTCAATACGTGAGTGGAACTCTCGCATATGGCATTTGGTATTCCTTAGATATGGACGAGCATTTATCTGCCTATTCGAATGTCGATTGGGTCAGGGATGTAGATTGATTCCTATTTGAATGTCGATTGGGCTGGGGATGTAGATGGACGTACGAACACTTCTAGTGTGCGTTTATGTGTTTGTTCTTCTCTTGTCTCTTGGTTGAGCAAGAAGTAAAACTCCATCTCTTTATCCACTGCAAATGATGAGTACATAACTTTCGGGAGTTATTACACGCAACTTTTATGAATGAAGAAGATGATGGAGGATTATGGAATTTCATAGGACACCATGACTATTTCTTATGATATAACGAGCGTGATACACATATCCCGCAATCCAGTCCAGCATTCACGAAAAAAGAACATTAGGATACACAAGCACTTTATCTAAGAGTTGGTAGATGAGAAAGTCGCGTCCTTAAGTTTTGTGTCGACCGACCTCTAGTTTGCCGATATTTTCATGATGCCTTTAGATTCCCTTAGATTTGAGAGTAAGAATTTTCACATTTGACTGAGGGGTGGTTATCATGTCTAGTATATGATACATTTTTCATGCTCAGGTGATTTGGTTCCTATTGCTAGGTTGTATCATTTATACTATTTTTCTATTTTCTATTACATTTTTATTCATATTTTATAGTAAATGTATAAAATGATTTTTATTTTTTTTGGGAAATAGAAAAATACAAAAATATTTTTGATTTTTCAGAAAAATGAAAAAGACAAAAACATTTTGTTTTTATTAAATTTTTGAAAGACACAAAAAAAATTGTATTTCTTTATACATCATTTATGGACGAACATTTTGGATGGACAAAGTCACAACATCATTTCTTTATTCCACGTGACTTTTTGATAGTGATTTGAGATGCTACATCATTTCATCCATGCGCTTTATAATGTTTGGAGTCATTTCGATGTGATTAGTGATATATTTCTACATGTTTGGCTCCTTAGCTCCTTTAATACACACATGTATGAATTTATTTGATTATTGTAATTATATATCACATGTTGGTCGAAGTGTTTTCATCTCAATCCTGTCTTCAAAACGAACCAAATGTGACAAAATCTGACAAATAAAGTAATGCGTGTAAGAACCGTTGCCCGTGAGGAATTTATTTAATGTGGAAAATGATAAAATACATGGGAAAGGTCTACGAAAGGCATCATTATCCTTTGCGTTAAATTCACCGTGTAAAACCGGCCAAAAAAGTGTGGCGTTGTAAAAAGTAGCTAAGGCCCCAAGAGTTTAAAAGAGACAAAAAAGTGTGGTATTGTAAAAAGTAGCCAAGGACAAACTAGTTTAGTTTTATATGATCATTCAAAATAAAAGACTAGAATTGAAAACATGATCATTATTATTTATGAGGGCGTTTGGTTGGCAATCAATGGGTTTTCACGTCTTGACAAAGTCTTGAAAAAGCATTACATAGTTTTAGACGTTATTGGTGTGGAAATGATTTCCGACTTTGATATGTTGTTTAAATTGAGTCGGTGACATTTAAATTCAACATTTTTACACCTAAGGATGATTTTGAGTTCATTAGTTAAGAGTTTCCTGAATTTATCGTGCACATATGTTATGACTGTTTGCATTGATTTTCCTATCGTATTTGTTCACACCCCTATATTTACGCTATCGTCGAATTGGTTATCCTAGTGTTCTTTCATGGTGTGATTCTTTATTATAAAGTTTATTTTTTGTAAGAAATTTTTTTAAAAATTGAAAAAAAATAGAAGTTTATTACCTTGTGACATTCTTCGTATACATTACTGTGTTTCTTCTTATTTGTCTATTTAGGGACATCATAAAAAAGGGGAGAACGAATTATGGAGGAGTAGAATTGTTTAATTTAATGATTTGCTTATGCTTAATTGATATTTAATTGATATTGACTTTATGCTTATAATATTATTTCAAACTTTTGTGCATCACGAGTATTTGTTTCTTGTCTCATGTGTGTAGGTACAAACCGATGATCATTTTTTTGCACACCCTGATGATGATAAAGAAACATTGGAGAATTGAAGTTTTGAAGATGTTAAAGATACTTTGATATTTCCATTTATGGGTTTTTGGGGATATTACATTATATGTATTAGGATTTCTTTCGGGATGCATTATTCGTATTTTTTATGTATGTTCCGGCATAGGCATGTGGGAGATTTGTAAGGACATGATTTTATAAATGTCTATCTAGAATCTAGAAATTTTCATGTTGTCCTAGATCACAGTTGATATGTCATATGCCGCTACATACCACTTCATTTGACACATTTTCACACGTTAATCTTTGATGTCCATCATCCGAATCTTTAGCAATACGCATTATCAACTCACACCCATCACCCTCAACATGCACCGGGCATCTTCAACCAGTCTCCACTAACTCCACTTTGTTAAAGGTATAATGTTTAATTGGAGTCAATAATATTCACATTTATATTTGGGAGAATGTTTTAAATGGTTTATACCTGATAGTTTTTTATTAATCCAAGACTGGCTGTTTAAAATTAAAAAATAATTTTTTTATTTATGTCGTTTAAACGACATATTTATGTCATTCTAACGACCTGATGAAATGCCAATACTTATCGTTTCTTAGGTCGTGCGATACCCAATTATTGAAATGCATCAAAATACATTGCGCTGCCCTTTTATGGTTTGCTGGTATAAATACCTACTCTTAAATCAGGTTTTTGCAAGTCTTTTACAACTCCGTTTTCTGCAGAACTACTACGATTTAAAACTTAATTATTTTAGGTTAAAATTTATTTTGATTCACCCAAATATCCAAAATCATATATGTTAATCATTGTTAAACCGTTTTACTCATATCACCATTCTTGGAATAGATCTTGTGGATAAAGAAGGCCCTCTCCATTGCTGACATTGAAGATCTTGGGGGATCTCTTGTTGATTCTTGGAGTTCTTAAGTGAACTCTTACTGAAGACAACAAACCGACGCCTGCGGGTATTCGTCTGTCAAACACGTTACATTTCTTTGTGTATTTGTAAGTCGAGGTTTACAATATATAGTGAAATAAATGGTTTTTCTCCTTTTGGGGATTTTTCCTGAATTTGTGTATGTGATTGTTTTGACTGCATGCTAGTTAGCTTTTATTGATTTCAATCACATTAGATGCATATTTAGGGTTTGGATAAAACTCGAGATAAAATTAGAATTTAATTAAATAAGTTTAGACATTGAATGGAAGAACACTCGCAAAAATCTAGCTAACCGTGTCAATCACTCGTAGCACAAGGCAATAATCATTTCCATTCCCAATTTGTTTAAACATCCACTTGTTTAATTAATTAATTCTTTAATTTTCATTTATGGACACGTACGATTCCCAACTAGCCCATATCCTCATTTTTTTTGAATTTTCATTATAAATCCATTAATGAATTTCCCAAGTATAATTCTTTCCAATACTGCCATTCATACCTCGGATATATCCCTATTCATCCCAAGGAATTTCTATCAAATGTTAACTATTTTTTCAGAAATCCTAATCTATTCACGAACATTATAATTTAACCTAAAACCAAATTATGACCAAATTATATCAATTAACCCAACTTGGCTGTAACAGGCACGCCGAATCAGTTCAGCCTGAGGGCGAACCAATTCTCCCCTGCAGACAACCCCAGTTCTTCCCATTTCGATTTTCAACAAAATTTATCCCAAAATAATGAATCCCAAATAATATTTTCTCAATGATTTATAATTCACATGACCCATGAATATAAAACACATTCATTTTAATATAGAATTCATCTACACAAGATCTCTACATGGGATTTATTTAAAAAAATTAAATATTAAAAAATTCTCTCAATATTACAACAATTCATAATTTTCTCAATCTACTAAATTGATAATTCATCTATCTACATGGAATTAAAAATTTAAAATTTCAATATATTAAATCACACTATTTTATTATGAAACCATTTCTCCAACAACTCAATTGTCTATAAATCCCACTAAAAAATTCTTTCCCAATCATGATATGAATTGAATACTACATATAATTATTTAGCAAGATAATTATTTTCATTTAAACACTTGTAGAGCCTAAATTTGATTGAAGAACCTCATTTGATGATTATCCTAAGCCCATAAATCTTCAAGTTCTTCATAATTCGTAGTCTTTCTTGAGCACCCTTTGAGTTTCCCTCAAGAACTCTTGAATTTTTCTTCTCTTTCCTCTTCAATTGCTCTCTAACCTATGATATAACTCAATGAAAAATTTTGGTATTGTAAAATAACTAACCATATTACCCCTAGCCCTTCATTATCTTTGTTTAATCCCGAATTTGCCTTTTCACCTTCCTTTAAAATGACTGTTGATGCAAAAAACTAGACTAGGCTAATTAGTTGATCACAGATAAATAGAAATAAAGATACAAGAGATTTTTAAAGTAGTTCGTCTTGATGAAAGAGCCTACGTCCACTGTTGTGTATGGCTTTGGGATTGTTCAATTGCCTCTCTTTACGTACGTCCCTGTATGTAGGGTTTACAATGTATTTACATCCCCCATGGGGTGTACAAGAGCTGGAATATCAAAGGATGGAATGTTTTTATATCGTAGACATTTACATCTATACAATCATTAAATATACAACTGTAGGTGTTTCCTTGTCACGTTGGTTGGCATCCCTGGTGTTGGTTGGTATTCCTGGAGTTGGTTGTCATTCCATCTGTAATGACTAGGATTAATCCTCAGTGTATACATGTGTCAGTATTTGAATGGTCCATGTAGATGAATAATTTTTGTTATTAATAATGACTAAAATGCTCCTATACGAGTCCCGACTAGTCTAAAAAGCCCTCGGGACCCAATCACTACCCCCGGGTACTTAATTTGGACTATTTTAACCTATTCTGGATCAATCGTGCGACCAAAATAATCATTGGAGTCACCCATCATCAATTTACAATATTATTTCCAACATGACACTACAAGAAAAGGTCCTTTCCACGATACTTGATATGTGTCGTGAAAATGTTTCGACGATATATTTTTTGTAGTCGTTGAAGGGGGGTGTTGTAGAAAGTTACTTGCTATGTCGACACCTTTGTGGTATTGTACAACTATTTTATGACACCTTCCAAGTGTCGTTGAAACAAATATCAACGACACCTAGTTACTAGTCGTAAAAGTTATTCCCTAAAAAAACCTTCCCCGATTACTTATTATGTGTCGTGAATACTATTTTACGTCTGAACCTACATGTCGTTAATATTGTAGACGACAAAATATAAGAGTTGTAATTATCCTTTTACGATATATAAAACATGTCGTTAAAGTTGTATATATATTTTTTTAAAAAAATAGCTTCTCAAATACCCATTACTTGTACTAACATTAACATATTCAAATACATGATTGTGTCATAATTGGAAGTTCCACAATTCTTGAAATTTTAAACAAACTTACATAATTAAGAGGAACTCATAAAATGTACTCATAGCCATAATATCAAAGACATGTCCAAAACAACTGTTGATACCAAATTTAGTCTGCTGACGCGAACCATTCACTTGGAGATACGTGTCAACCTACGTGGAAATTACAAACACTTTCAACGAACAAAATACTGTCACCGAGCTACTCAAGCGCTCCGAGCAACTCAATCATACCGAGCAGCTTAGGCGCCCCGAGGAGCTTAAGGCTCCGAGTAACTTAAACGTACCGAGCAACTCAGGCTGTCCGAGTAACTCAACATACAGAGCATCCAAATCAGGAGAATCAAAAAGACGATTGCGCATTAAATGCTCATTATTATCGTACAGATGTATATGCCTACTAGATAACAACGCATTGTCCTTTCACATGTATATCCTCAAGGCTATAAATGCATTGTAAACTCCTCATTATAAGGGGACTCTGGATCTCTTAGTAAATCACTTATCGAGAATTCCGGTCAATCAGTCAACAATACAAAAACAGTGGACGTAGGCTATTCTTATAAAGATGAACCACTTTAAAAATCTTTTGTCTTATTTATTTTATTTGTGATTGATAAATTAGAGATAATCTAATTTTTTACATCAACAGATTGGCGCCGTCTATGGGAAACGATTGTAATTAGAGTTTTTCACCAAAATAATTCATTATCAATGGATGATAATCCGAAATCCAGTAATCGAAATACTGGGATCCCTACAAACCCTTTTACTCCCCCAAATGTTCAAGATCTGACTGGTATAATGGCTAATCTGGCCCAAGGCCAGACGACCATGCAAGAAACCATGCGACAACATATACAAACTGTTCAAGGCAGAGTGCCGGCTCAATCAGGACAATGAAGTGTTTAGAGAAATACCCATTTACCCTCTTCGTGAACTAGGCGAACGCTATTCCTAGAGGAATATTGATCCAGACGCATCGACTCATATCGTACAGAAAGATCTAATGATCCTTCTTATTAGCCTGGACGGACTTCCTCAGTACGAGCTACAAACTCTCAACAAAACATCACTTTATCTCCAGAAAGGACCAGTGCTCTTGAAAGGTTGAGTAGAGTCTCTCCTTGTGATCATTTGGGCCCTAGGAGGAATAGAAGTCCCCCTAGGATTGTGTTGAGGAACTCTCAACGACCATCCGATCTAAGGGAAGGCTCTGCCCAATCACGACCAACTGTTCGTAAAGAAATATCCCAAGAGGAAAATTCAACACGATCAGTTGCTCGAACTAATAGGACCAAGGAGGGAAATGATGCATGGAAGGGCTCTATTCAGAGTTTGGATGACAGATTAGGGGAAATGGATAAGGCCAAGAATCTTCTACAAATAACTTTTGTCCAAGGGACACCATTTGCACAGGCAATTGTGGATTTTCTTACACCATCAAAATTCAAAGCTTCTATGATGACGCCTAAATATGATGGAAAAACTGACCCTGTCCTTCATATATAACAATACCAAGCTGTTGCCGATATCTATGCAGTTCCAGATGAGATGAGATGTAGGGCATTTTCAAGAAATCTTACCGGATCTGCTAAGATATGGTACAACAACCTTCCTCGGGGAAAAATTGCGACTTTCTTTCAACTAGAAGAACTCTTTATTGGGGACTTCTGTTTTGGAGAGAAATTAGTCAAACGAGTAGCACACTTGTTGAGTGTTAGATAAAAGACAGGTGAAAGCACCAGTGACTATATTACTCGTTTCAATAACGAGAAACTTGAGGTAATTGATTACGAGGAGAAAACAACAATTACTGCTCTAATGAGTGGACTGTTGTCGAATAAATTGTACTACACTTTAGCCAAGGATCCGCCTAGGACCATGGCTGAACTGATGTCAAAAGCATACAAGATTATGAACGCCGAGGAGGCCATGGCTACAAAGAAGAATGCAGATACTAAGGAAACTAAGGTCGAGGCTGACAAGACTGAGAAGAAGGATCAGAAGAATAATAGTGGCAATAGACAGTCGAAAGCAAAGCAAGCACTGTAATAGTTGAAGAATTTTTGAAATTATAATCCTTTGAAGGTAGATATAAACCACATTCTGGAAGAGATCAAGAACAGCGGGGAGCTAAACTGGCCAGAAAAAATAAAAGTAGATCCTGATAAGAGTAATAAGTCTAAATATTACGAGTTCCATAAAGACCTTGGTCACACTACCAAGCATTGCATAGCTCTCCAGAATGAAATTGAAGCACTCATCAGTCGAGAAAAATTGACCAAGTATGTTGATCGCCGAAATGGTGAAAAAACCAATGACCGAAGAAGGCAAATATCTAAATCTCCTCACTGAGCAAAAGAAGACATAAAGTGAAGTCACGAAGAAGATCCATAAGATGACCAAGATGACCCCGATCTCCCCAAAATACTAAGGCAACCAGAACATGAGGTATTTTCAATCCATTTTGGATCATTTGAATGTAATGTTATTACAGGTGGAGATGCAGGAGGTGGGGACATGACTGCAGAGAGGAAAGTTTACCTCAAGCTTGCTCGTACATTCAGCGAATAAATCTGGTTGAAGATGATCGCCTGATGAAGGTGAATAAAGACAAATTGGTCATTGGTTTCTCTAAGAATGACCTGGAAGGTGTAATATATCCTCATGATGATCCATTGGTGATCAAGATGAGAATAAAGGAAGTGGTGATTTCACGAGTACTGGTGGATAATGGTAGCTCGGCAGACATCATGTTTTATTCATGCTTTGACAGTTTGAATCTGAAGCTAGCCCAGTTGGAGCCATATCATAGGCCCCTCCTTAGTTTTATCGGCGAGAAGTTTTTCCCACTTGGGATGATCAAGTTGGATATGCTTATTGGTACATGGCCTGCTTGTCGAATAGAAAGAGTACGTTTTTTTGTAATGGATAAAAATTTCCAATCAGCTTACAATAGCATCATGGGAAGGGTAGGTCTGAAGAAGTTCGAGGCGGTACCATCTACTGTACATAAATCTTTAAAATTCCCAACCAATTTTGGAGTGGGAGTTGTGAAAGGCGACCAGAAAGTAGCTCGGGAATGCTACTATTCATCTACCGAACATGAGGAGCGTGAAGAATCCAGGAAGAAGACTACTACCTATAAGGTGGATGAAGTAGAAGATGTAGAGATTGAAACTTTAGACCCTAGAGACGAATCTCGGCTCGTGAAGGGCCGGGTCATGGAGGCTACATAAAATATCATTCTGGACGACGAGCATCTAGAACGAACAACTCAAATTGGTGCATGACTAGATTTATCAATAAAACAGGAATTGATAGCATTTCCAAGGCGTAGAAAGCAGACTTTTGCATGGAGTCGTGAAGACATGCCAGGGATAGATCCGAGTTTTTTGTGTCACGAGCTCAACATGAATAAGGAAATCAAGCCAGTAAAATAGCAAAGAAGAGTGTTCAGTCCTGAGAAGAACTAAGCTATATAGGAAGAAGTAGAGAAACTACAAAAAGCCTATTTTATTGAGGATGTCAAATATCCCGATTTGCTAGCAAATGCGGTCATGGTAAAGAAGAAAAATAACAAGTGGAGGATGTGTGTAGACTTCATTGATCTTAATAAGGCATGCCCAAAGGATCGTTTTCCTTTGCCCCGAATCGATCAACTGGTGGATGCTACCTCAGGGCATGAATTGCTGAGTTTCATGGATTCTTATTCTGGTTACAACCAGATTAAGATGAAGCCTGAGGACAGGGAGAGTACCTCTTTTATCACCCCAAGGGGAACTTATTGTTATAATGTTATGCCTTTTGGACTTAAAAATTCAGGTGCAACATATCAGCGGCTGATGGACAAGGTGTTTGCAGAGCAAATCAGTCATAACATGGAGGTTTATGTTGACGATATGCTAACAAAGAGCAAGAAAGCTGCTGATCATCTCGTTGACCTAGGTTAGAGCTTTGATCAACTAGAGAAATATCAAATGAAATTAAATCCTACCAAATGTATATTCGGAGTACGAGAAGGTATGTTTCTCGGATATATTGTTAACCAACGAGGGATTGAGGCGAACCCTAAAAAGATCAAGGCTCTATTGGAGCTGTGATCTACAACCACAAAGAAGGAAGTGCAAAGACTCACAGGGCGAGTTGCAGCACTTAATAGATTTGCGTCACGAGCAACAGACATATGTCTCCCATTCTTCAAAACACTCTGAAAATTTTTTGAGTGGAATGATGAATGCGAGGAGGCCTTTCAAGAGTTGAAGAAGTATCTGGGGACACCTCCATTATTATCTAGACCAGTGATGGGAGAAAGACTATACTTGTACCTGGCAGTTTCAAAAAATGCAGTGAGCTTGGCATTGATAAGAGTGGAAGACGGAGTAAAAAAACAAGTCTATTATACTAGAAAAGCTTTTCGAGGAGCAGAAATCAGATATCTAAGGCTGGAGAAGTTGGCGCTTGCACTGATTAAAGCAAGTAGAAGGATGAGGCCATACTTCCAAGCCCATACTATAGTGGTGTACACTGATATGCCATTAAGACAAGATCTGCATAAATCGGAGAAATCAGGAAGATTGATGTACTGGGCAGTAGAACTTGGTGAATATGATATAATTTATGAGCCTAGATCGTCGCTTAAAGGGCAGACAGTAGAGGATTTTATCGCAGAATTTACTCAGCAGGATTCCTCTGACGAGCAGGAGTTGAATACAGACTAACTTGTGGATGTTACAGGATCATCAAATTTAAACCCCGACCAACTTACATCGGTTGACGAGCAGCGAGAAGTATTGGAGGAGGACAAAAGGAAGCATAAAATATTCCACCGAGGAACTCTATCAGACCAAGAGTTTGATAATGGAGTACTTGTGTGGAATCTGTATGTAGATGGCTCTTCGTGCTCTACAGGTAGTGGAGCAGGGATTATTTTAAATAGTCCAGATGAGATTGATGTGGAATATGCTCAGCGCTTTCAATTTAAGGCTTCTAATAATGAGGCCGAATATGAAGCAATGATCGTGGGTCTAAGACTGGCCAAAACCATGATGGCAGAGCAAGTCGTTGTGTTCAGTGACTCCCAGTTAATCGTAAATCAAATTCTGGAGGTGTATGCAGCAAAAGGAGAATTAATGGTCAGGTATCATGCAAAAGACATAGAGGTTGTATCAAGTTTTACTGCAATTCAGTTGATTAGAATACCAAGATTGGATAATGCAAAAGCAGACGCCCTAGCTCGGTTAGCATCAGCCACACGCAGCGAGCTAAGAAGAATAATCCCAATAGAAATCCTAGCTAGTCGAAGCATCGATAAAGATCTGATGATAAACTTCATCGCCCTTGACTTGGGACCATCTTGGATGGACCCCATCATGGCCTATATTGAAGAGAGGGCTTTACCAACTGATAAACTCGAAGCTAAGAAGCTAAATTTTAAAGTTACTCGTTATGTATTGACCAATGGAATTTTATATAGATGAGGAATTATAGCAGGGCTACAAAGATGTGTACACCCCTTTGAAGTGAAAGATTTGACCGAAGAAGTTCATAAAGGGTCTTGTGGAGCCCATGTGGCAGGTCAGACACTTTTACAAAGAATAATAACGTAGGAGTGTGATAAATGTCAACGTTTCTCTTCTATCCGAAGAACTCCCCAAGCATTGTTAACACCCATCACGTCTCCTTGGCCATTTGCCATGTGGGGAATAGACTTGGTCGGGCCACTTCCAACGATCAGGGGAAGATTTAAATACCTCGTGGTTGGTGTAGATTACTTTACCAAATGGGTGGAAGATGAGCCTCTCATTGATATGACATACAACAAAGTCTATCAATTTATTTGGAAGAATATTATCTGCAAATATGGTCTGCCACATACATTCATTACTAACCATGGAACCTAGTTTGACAACGAGGAGTTTGCAATGTGTTGTCATCAATCCAATGTACTGAAGACCCATTCTACACTAGGCCATCCCCAAAGAAATGGGCAAACTGAGGTGACAAACAGAACGCTACTGAATGGTTTGAAGAAACGACTAGATGATGCAAAAGGAAATTATATTAACGAACTATAATATGTGCTATGGGCTTATCGTACCACACCACGAACATCAACTGGAGAGTTTCCATACATGCTGGCGTTTGGGAGTGAAGCTGTCATACCTGCTGAATTGGGTTTACCCATGCATAGGGTGCTTAATTTCAAGTCTCCTGTCAGTGATTTGATGAGAACATTAGACCTGGATATGCTCGAAGAAGTTAGGGAAGACGCAGTAATCAGGAATGCAGCGTATCAACAACAAACAACTTTGTTCTATAACAAAAGAGTGAAGAAGTGTGATTTGAAGGAAGGGGATTATATGCTGAAGAAAGTGATCGAAAAGAATAACAAACTGGAACCGAACTGGCATGGACCCTACAGAGTAACAGAAGTTATTTGTCCAGGGACATACATGATTGAAACCTTGGAAGGAGAAGAATTCAAGAATGTATGGAATGCAGAGCATCTGTGCAAATATTATCGGTAATTGAAATTCCTATGTAATACAATTTCTTCATTATGAATAAAGTGATGTTTCATTCAATTTCTCTCTTTGTTGAATTTTTTTCAGAATATTAGTACTACACACTACACATAACATCAACTATCACCAACTCCGGTTGGTCGGAAATCAATTACCACCAACTCCGGTTGGTCGGGAAATCAATTACCACCAACTCCAGTTGGTCGAAAATCAATTACCACCAACTCCGATTGGTCAGGAAATCAATTACCACCAACTCCAGTTGGTCGGGAATCAATTACCACCAACTCTGGTTGGTCGGGAATCAATTACCACCAACTCCTGTTGGTCGAAAATCAATTACCACCAACTCCGATTGGTCGAGAATCAAATACCACCAACTCCGGTTGGTCGGGAATCAATTACCATCAACTCCGATTGGTCAGCAAATCAAATACCACCAACTCCGATTGGTCGGAAAATAAATTACAATCAACTCCAGTTGGTTAGTACCAAACTAAGCAGGAACATGGGATGCAAATCATTCCATTACTTAGGCCCAAAAAGTGACAAGTCACTATAATCAAACAATAAAATAAGACAAGTTCCATTATCTAAAAACAAAACAAAATGTACATATATTCACAAACAAAGAAAAAAGGACATTCTACAAATTATTTAGAAGAAAATAAAATGGCAAAAGACTAAAAATCTCTTCATACAAATCAAGTAGAATTACATATGATGTGAAAAATATACTTCATTACATAAAAACCCTATTCTATTGGTTTTTTTCCCTTCTGCCTTTGAAATAGGTTCTACCCCAGTTGGAGGATCATCTAATTCATAAGGAGAATTTATAAATTTTAGATCTCGCAGCATTCAAACATTTATCATGGAGGCACGATCAAGCAAATGCTCTGGGCGAGATATCTCAAAGTTTGCATGAAGACTGTAATCGTCGAGATACTTAGAGATTAAGCATTGAGGAATTGCCCGAGCAGGAATCTAACTGATGTCAATCTTAAAAGGAGGCACGAGAAAATCGAGAACTCTAGGGTCATAATAATCCCATAAGTAGTGGCCCTGCTCTAATTTTAGTACACACAGTGCATTCAACCACCCTTGCTTGTACCCCTCGTTATTTAATTGCTGGATCCGAGCATCAAGATGGTAAAGGGCATCATTATACCCAGCCATCCAAAACTCTCTGGGTTGTTTATGGAACTAATAATTTACCTCTCCAGGTTCTCGTGGAGACTCTTCGCCAGAATTTCCTTATTTTCTAAGACAGAACTCTGAGTAGTGAGTTGTTCGCTGAAGTTCAAAATCTTCTTAAACATTTCTGCTAAGGCTTGGTTCTTCGCCATCAACTGAAAGGCCTGATTCTCTAACGCCGAATGCGTTCTAGCTTCTTCAATGGTGACCCGACCAGCCTTAGCTCGTCCACGAGAAGTCTTGATCATCCACGAGTACATGAGGAGGGTCCAGCTCTTTTCAAAGTTTCCAACTCATCTCGTAAGTTGGCATTTTCTACCTCCAAAAAAGAAAAACCTTCATCATTAACAGGGACCAAGGCTCCTGAAGAAGATGCAAGTTATTTTATCTCTTCTTTCAAGGCAATGTTCTCCTGCTCCAATAACTTAGCAATATGCCTGTGCTCTTCAACTTCAAGCTTCAGAACACTCTCTTTCTTCTCATGAGCAGAGATGAATTTGTCATACCCCTTGTCAGCACTCAATTGCTGACATTTCTTCTCGTAACCTTGATGCAAAAGTGTGGAGGACTCTTTGTACTGTAACTGAAGTTCCTCGATCGTTCCTTGGAGATCTTCAATCATCTCATAGTAGGCCACATTATTGGCAACTGCACGATCGAGCAAACACTTCAGGTATTGGTAAGCTTCAACTGCTCGATCAGAAGAACCTGATCCGAGGATGTCAATTATCTGGGCCTCATTACGATCTTCATGACTAGCTTTAAAATAATCATTGAATTTCTTCATCAATTTTGTGTCATGAGATGATAAGAGCTCCATCCTGGCCATAAACTAGCAAAGAGTATAAATAAAAAGAATCAATAATGACACAGACAGAACAAGTAAAAGAGAAATTCAAGATGAACAACCAAAGTTCGAATTTTATTTCATAATAAGAGAAAATACAAAGTCTGAGGTTACATTCAAGAATAACAAAATAAATACCCGAACAACTCTACACCTTCTCCTTGTTTCCTATGACTTCCTCAGAAGGTTTGGAGGAAGAGACTGGTTACTCGAAGGGCAAGATTAGCTGCTCGGTAGAAGTACTGGTTAGTTGGAGTTGCTCGGAGTAAGGTTGAATAACAGGAATAGCAGGGACCTGATCTCAATAATCATAGAAGATTCATCTGAAGCAGCTTCATCCTCTTTTTCTTCTCCCGGAAAGGGAGGATGGCCATGAGTGTGCTGCTAAAATAACTCAAAATTCTCAGCAACTTTCAGCTCTTGCAAGGATGCAACCCATCCATCCATAAAATATTTGAGGTTGGCATACTCCATTTAAGAAGACATGGAAGCCAGGCCCTTGTTCCAGCCTTTGTACCAGCCAGCACTGAATTATTTTTTAACTGTCTTTTTCCTTTTTGCCTTCTCCGAGGAGGTCCTTTCCCTAAGGAGCTCCTCGGAAGCCTTCAACTTCTATTCCACCTCCATTTTCTGTCGCTCAACATCTTGAAGTTTAACAACTTCCTCTTCAGCAGACTTGAGCTTAACTTCCAGCTCATTGTTGCTTTGTTCAAAATCTTTGTTGCTCTGCTCAAACTCCTTCAACTTCTTCTCCAAGTCCTTAGAGGCATTCATAGCTTGATTTCTATCCAGCTCAATGGACTTGAATTGCTTCTCCCAAGTAAACTTATCTTCCTCATACTTTTGATGAGAATCTTTCAAAGATTGGGTCAGCCCAACAAAAGCTTCCTCTACTCCTCCTTAGGAGCTTGAAGCATTGATAGCTTCATCCTTCTTCAAAATACCGTTGAAGCACGTCACCAGCTAAAAAAAGAAATAACTTCAAGTCAATACATGGACATAGTATAAAAAAATAAAGGGGTTAAGTTAAATATACTTACTGAGGTAATGTGTTGAGCATCCGTGGTAGTGATTCTCTCACGAGAAAGAGTATCGTCAATGCCTTGGACTTCGGGGATAGTCTAGGATCTCACCAAACTCACAGCAGAGCTCGGAGCAACAAAATATGAAACACTACCTTCAACATTTAAAGGCTGAGACACAAGTTCAGCAGGTCTCTCAGAAGAGCTTTTCTTTAACCTCCTCAGAGGAGCAGGAGCATGTTCAACTAAAGACGTTGTCTTTGTTGGTGATATGACAATAACCTCACTCGAAGGAGAGATAACAACAATCTTGTTCGGAGCCATAGGGGGCTTCTCGCCAATTTTCTTGGCAGTAACAGGAGGGGTTATATCTACAGTCTTTGTCCCTTCTTCTAGGAAATCTTGTTTACTTTTCTTTGCCTCCATAGCAGTAGAGGCAAACTTTTCAAAAAAGGCAGGATCTTTCCTCTTCTTCATCAGATCACTGATTGGAATACTTGACTCAGAGGAAGAACCTTCCACACTATTATCAGAGGCTGGTACTTGGTCAAGATTAACCACCACTGGACGAGGACGAGCAGTGAAAGATAAAGTATAGCTCTTGTACTGCAATAAGTAAGAAGCAAATATAATATGTTCCTCGACAACAAATTGGTGCAAATCCCAGATAAGTTATAAATGCTTTAAATTAACGTCAGCTTCTTTTGGAGGTTTTCTTTTACTGTCAACTGTAACAAACAAAAACAAACATCAGTGATGCATTTTATCAAACATAAAGAAAAAAAGATTTCAAAAAATAAGAATAACCTATCCCATTTCCATAAGGTGGACATCTGGGACCTTGGTATACATCATCTCCATTTAATGGAGGGTGTTGCCAATTTTTCATCACCACTCCATGATCAAAATAATCCCTATTGGCATCAGGAAGATTGATAACTAACGCTCCATTTAAAAACCTAATTTCAAAATAGAAAGTACTATCTCTGATAACCCATCTGTAGCAATACATAATCTCTGGAATCCCTAAACGGGTTCCATGAAGTTGATTTAACCTGTGTACACCATTAACTATCCTCTATGTATTTGGAGCTATTCTTACAGGTACAACATCAAAATATTGTCAAAACTTCAAACACAGGGGATTTGGCGGGAAATAAAAGTCACATTCGGCTACAAAAAGACTGTGGAACCAATGTCCCTCAGCTAAAAAAAAATAATCAGAGGGTTCAGAAAGTTCTTCCATAATAACCCACGAAGGGATTGAAAATTCAGACCGAAATTTATCAAGCGATTCAACAAGGTAAACCATGATGAACAAAGTAAATAAAAGAGAAGGAATAAAATCTTACAGAAAAAGAGAGATTAGTTGACAACGGATGATGGAAAGAACGAGGCATAAGATAGAAAGAAAATGAAGAGTTCAAAGATACAGATTTGAAAAGTGAAAGACGATAGGATTTCTGTCGCGCTTAAATACTTACATCGGGAATAGGGAAAGGTAATGATTACAAAGGAGGACGTTTGCGTCTCCGACGGCTACAAGAATAAAAGAGGCGCAAATATTGAAGCGATCATGAAAATTCAAAATATTTATGAGGCCCGATACTATGCACTAAAAAAGGAGTTATATACAATGAACATTTTCCTAAAAACCATAAAAACCAATAATCTGAGCAGTTTTCGAGCAGAATATTCCACACTTTTCTTCAACCTCAAAGTGTAAAACATTGGGGCTTCTGTTGATACCAAATTTAGTCTGCTGACGCGGACCATTCACTTAAAGATACGTGTCAACCTACGTGGAAATTACAAACACTTTCAACGAACAACATAATGTCACCGAGCTACTCAAGCGCCCCGAGCAACTCAATCATACCGAGCAGCTTAGGCACCCCGAGGAGCTTAAGGCTCTGAGCAACTTAAGCGTACCGAGTAACTCAGGCGGTCCGAGCAACTCAACATACAGAGCATCCAAATCTAGAGAATCAAAAAGACGACTGCGCATTAAATGCTCATTATTAACATACATATGTATATGCCTACTAGATAACAACGCATTGTCCTTTCACATGTACAGCCTCAAGGCTATAAATGCATTGTAACCTCCTCATTAGAAAGGGACTCTGAATCTCTTGGTAAATCACTTATCGAGAATTCCGGTCAAACAATCAACAATACAAAAATAATGGACGTAGGCTATTCTTATAAGGCTAAACCACTTTAAAAATATTTTGTCTTATTTATTTTATCTGTGATTGATAAATTAGAGATAATATAATTTTTTACATCAACAACAACAAAAGTAATAAACATTTGGGTGTTACAAGCTACATATAAACATGGGATTAAGATGAAACAAGCATAAGCTATCAAGTTAAAATGAAATCTCCCTTCAAAAAAAGTAATAGCATCCTTAAAAAATATTCCTCTTAAACTGTCTTCTTCATCTTCCAAAAATAAGTACCTGATCAGAAAATAATTTTAGTAAATACTCTCATAAATTAACAACACACTTGTAATAAAAAAATTAATAATCAAAATATACCTTCAATCCAAAGAGCAATGAAGAAACACCATACCCACTTGATTCTTTAAGTCTTCCTGACATCAATACGATAGAATGTCAAAACAAAATTCTTACAATAAAGTTCAAGAACTATAACTATTCCACTCACATAATTACTCAAAATGAATGTATCGGTGTGGCCATGCTATGGTACTTTCTTTTGCATCATCAAATGTGGAAAATGCATCCGAGTACCAAAAAACTGGCACTTTGGGCAATAAAATTTCAACAACCCATACTTTATAGCAATCAGGTCCAAGGATTTGATGGTGCACTAATGACTTCGGGTCTGTAGAATCAAGTTATGTTCTTGTCACTCTTCTCCGATCCCCAACTAATGTATCAATTTACAGGTAGAATTACTTTGTGGAACACTTTGTACGCATGCACTGTCTTGATTACACTAACAAGTAGTACAAAGAAAACAATTAAAAACAATTATTAATGCAACTAGTAAAACAATTTAAACTTAGATAATTCATTAACAATAACATGTGGAGTATGTGCGTGATTATGCATGGTGTCCCCACCACCCTCATGTTGACCCCATTGAAATTGCAAGTGAAATAGATAAAAAAAAGGGGGAAAACTATACGTATTGATTCATGTTTAGGTTAAAAAAAATACCACATTTCGTTCATTTCCTTGTGTCATTCGACTTTCCATGCGCATCTTCCATTCCAGAAGTGGTTGAATTTGATTTCCAAGAGCCGTTACCCTTGCATTGCTATGTAATGACGCATCTACCTTCCTAGGCATCACCCCAAATCCAAGACCTAGGACATGACCTGGATGTTCATGATCAAGCACCTTCACTACTGCATCATCTTTCAAGGATGTTGAGTCATGAAATAGAATTTTTTCCACCTTTTCCTAAAACAAATATAAGAAATCAACATATTAAAAAAATATATTAAACACATTGTAGCTAAAAAAATCATAAAGTATTGTGTAACTGTTTAAATCTTTACTATTGCTTCACCAACAACTTGATTAATAGGATCACCATTTTCTCTCCTATGTCCCCTTTTCCAAACATCAACACGAAGTATAGTTTTATTTGGGTATTCAAATTTCTACAAAATTTTAGAACATAGAATTACCAAATAATGAAAGATATTTATGAATTATAGGACTTTAAAAGTGGAAACATACCATATTTTCCTTGAGTCTTGCATAGCCTCTACGACTAGTTGTGTGTGGATGGGCTTGATTTGCTCTACCCTCGTTATGCTTTTCACTTGTTTCCTATTAAAATAAGAGAAAATATATATAATTGCAAGAAATAAGAGAATGCTAAAATGGGACTTTAGTCTATTGATAAAAATAAAAAATAAATAATAAAATTCACTTACATCAAATTCATGTGACAAACGAGATTTAACAAATTCATCCCATTCATTCGACTTCATTCCGGGGGGGCTTAAGCAATGTAATATGGCGAGTATAATTTGGTCCTTTAGCTTCTTCTCGTATATGCGTTGATAATTTTGACTGATAATCTTTCCAAGCTCTGCCCGTCTGACCCAAAATAATGGCCTTCCGGCATTCTTCAAGGTTATATTTTTTTTGCATGATACAAAACAAATACACTATATTAGTTACAATTAAATATGTATAAATTTACTTTCAAATATTACATAATAGTGCAAAGGAATTTATAAACTAATTGTAAAATACTAGCATGACATTCAAAGGAATTGAGTAGAGAAAACAAAATACTCATCGTCATAAGCTCCCATATTTGATCCTAGATGTCAATTGTCACCTTATCCCAACTTTTATGCGTTAATGGTACACATTCTCGTGCTAAAATCCCAACCATAGAACTAACATGGATGGAATTGAGTCCAATTGGTTGCCCTAATTCATTGAATTCTACCTTTTTACGGTTTTTTTTATCCCAGTTGCAATTACGTTTAATTTTGATGGCCACTGCTTCTTCTTTTTTTCCCCTTCTCAACAAAATCTATATTGGGTACTTCTTCTGCATATATTTGTTCCGTCGCATGTGAGTTAGAGACTTCACATGATAATCTTGCACCCTCATTCTCCTTGCATGTACTTAGTCTCGATCTGTTACCCCTAGCAACCTGTTTTGAATACACACAATATACATGGAATGTAGTGTAAATTATATGGACTTCAACAACGTTTATTAGAAAGTTCAAATTGAAGAGTCTTTTTTAACAACAAAATTTCACACTTTAGGGGGGTCTTTGCAAGCCCGGCCTTAGGGTTTTGGGGGGCCTAAGTCAAAGTTTTGAAATAGGGCCCTTGCAATATCCGAAAAAAGGGACGTTAAGTAGACAAATAATTTATTCAAGACAAAATTTAAAAATATTGTCATTATATGTTCCGAGTCATTGTTTTGCCGAGCTTGGTATTTAGCCGTCTTTCAAACATTTAAAAAAAAAACTTACTTGTGGGAAGGTCAAGGGTGATGACATGTTGAATATTAAGCGCCCGGATGAGAGAGAGGACTTCTTCACCAGTTGCAATGAAAATCTTTAAAATCTTCTAAGTATGTTTCCCAGCTCTCCATGTTTTCTTCCAACCACGATATATGTCATTAATATACACATAAGATTGGTTAAAAAGATGTAAGATTATGGAATGGTGGAACACATGTCACATTTAAGACTAGCATTATCTTCAAACACATTTGCAATCAAGAAAAAACATAGTATATAGAGGTATTTTCCATGGAAAAAAAGGCAATGCCAATCAAACACACCCTACATTTTATCCTTGAATTTTGTTGTATCTACCTCAAATATTCAGAATTGTTATTTTGATATTAAAATTTTCATTGCCTAAATTTTAGTTTTCGCAGTCATGCAGTCTGGATTTTGAACAAACAACCTTTCATTATTTTCCATTTTGCTATGAAGTTATCTTATTTTAGATAGACATGTAGTTGGTTTGTTGAGAAGTCTACTAACTTCTAATCTAATTTTCCTAGATTTTTGAATTTAAAAAAAAAAATCAAATCACATGTTGATTGGTTACTGAGTGAAATGTCAGATCAATGTTGACTGGTTACTCAGAGTACCTTAAATGCGTCCTCAGTTAATGAACAAAAGAAATCATATGACCAACCTAACAGTAGGAACATCAATGGGTCACTAAAGTCATACAAACTGCTTTTAGTGACCTTTAAAGAAAGGTCTAACATTAGTATGCACCTTCATTAGCTTAAAATAAAGAAAAAGGTCATATGTTGGACCATAAAACAAATCACAATAAAATTAAGTGAAGTTTGTGTTTTCAAAAGCACAATTTGGATGCAATGCATAATTAACATTAGTGGGGATTCATACATCAATGAAATATTAGTATAATTTTGCACAATCAACATGAATAAATAAATTAAAGTTGAGAAGGGAAGAAGTCATATAAAATTCCAAAAAAAACATGAGATCCTATGAAGAAAATGTTAAGAACATTAGACCATTCAGAAAAATGCAACAAGATTGTGAAGTTCTACACACGTGCTTATGGCTACATGAACAACAAATTCACAAAGATAAAAACTAGGTTACAAGAGGAGAATGACTGTCCCTTTATATTACATTTAATACTAAAAATTAACAAAACAAGTCATTGAACTGTCTCAAGTTTTGATCCAAATCCAACAGACTGGGCACATATATTGAAGAATGGATTGATATAATATTGGGTCTAGCCTTGTAAATGGATCAAGTTTTGATTTAAATACAACAGATTTAGATCCAATAATTTTATGGATCTATAAGTAGATCAACCGAATCAAGATTTATTAAGGATTCCTATAGTCTTTATGGTTAAAGATAACATGGGCACATCGGATTCAACTCGAGCGTTCCTTGACGACGTTAAACGTAAAGTCATCAAGGTTGGATCCGTTATTATCACTCGAGCTAGTGATGGAAGGCTAGCACTTGGAATATTAAGAGAATTTTGTGAGAAAATTAAATAATTGAACACTCGATGATATGAGCTTATTTTGGTGACATTAGGAGCTCTTGGTGTTGGCCGCCAAAGTCTAAAATATATCAAACTAGTTAACAACAGCTTTGCTGACCTCCAAAGACCACAAGTGGAGCTTAATGGAAAGGCTTGTGCTTCTGTTGGAAAAAAATGTTCTCATGGATCTCTATGATGCATTTTTTGGGCAGCTTGATGTGACACCAGCTCAGCTTCTAGCTACCTATAATAATTTTAGGGATTCAGATTTTAGGGAGCAACTAATTGAAACAGTGAAATCATTATTGGCATGAATGGCTGTTCCTATATTTAGTCAAAATGATGCTATTAGCACGAGGATAGATCCATATGAGGATCCTTGGTTTGATACTAATTATTTGCCGTGTAGGATATTAGCTTCTGAATGCCAAATGCTAAATAGGAATGGTCAATGTGGAAACCTGAATGGTGGAAATTTTATATGTTTTTTGGTTAGAAGGAATATAGTTTGTGTAAAAGCATTTAATTCTAAGTGTTGAATACATTTTATTACTGTTTACTGTTATTATTTATTTATTTTAACTATCTTACGTTGGTGCTTATCAACAGAAAAAACAAGTAAACTTTTTAAAGAATTTATGAAAATTCAACATTAAACATTCAGGGACTTTCGCTTAATGTTGAATGTCCACTCTCATTCAGCTATAATAGGTAAATACAATCACATAATAATACCTCTTACTACTGAACGGAGGTCTGTTCAACATAGGTAAAAGCAAACACCCCTTTAGTCAGAGAAAATGGCTAAATTTTCTACATAGTATAAATTGAACTCATCTCCATGTCAGTATGCATAACTTGAATTATTTGAAGGGTAAATTTCAAGAGGCCCATTAAACTATGGCTAAAATCACAATAATTTTCTAAACTATAAAAAGGTCAAATACCCGCTTGTGTTGCAAAAATCCTTTTTTAGCGACTCATAGGAGGAAATTGCAAATGAATATAATAGTTGGAGTTTTGTTTTGCTAAATAATAGTTCTTGGAGGCATTTACCATTGGTGTATCAGTTAAGGGGTTTCTTATAATTTACCCTAATTATAGTATACCTAATAGAAGAATAATTTTCTTTTAGGACCCCGTAAAATTATCTCTTCATACTATAAATTATTTAATTTTTATAACTAAACAAACTTTATGTACAAGTGTTTACAATAACATTGGGTCACGCCAGGCTGGGATTAATGTGCTATTTTTGTTCTCGGTCTGAGATGTTGAACAGACCCTATGATTATCTCTTGGGCAGCTATGGCCGGTTATTCCTCAGTCTGATATTCACCGTCTTAATGTGGGTACTACCATTTTTCAAAATGTACTATTCCCGTTCCTTTTACCAGGCCCTACTATTAACCTATGGCTTTGTTTTACAAGTAATGGACGCCATGGTTCTTATATATATGATTTGGTTTTTCAGTTCTCCTGAAAATAATAGACACCAAATACCAACCCTCGATTATAACACAGATGAAATACTTATTTGATCCCTTTATTGCAAATTCTTCATATGCAATTCATACATGTTGTGACTAAAAAATCCAACTACATGACAGCTTCAATCCAATTCGACCTCCTAATTCCTAACACACACTGCTAAGAAGAACCGTATTGGACATACATGATTCGGTCACATCTACAAACTTTCCATGAATAAAGGCTCCCTCATTTTCCCTCTCTCTCTCTCAACAAAGGACACGACCCCACGATGCCCACAGTAATAAAGGCTCTCGCTTTTGCTAGCAATAAACTAATCAGCTCATGATACCAACTAACTTTGTTTCCCACAGTAACTTATGCATTCACAATTCAAATTTTAAATGTATTGTTTGACACTTACTGTATATGTTCCAAGCATGAATTATTTGAATATCACTGATTTTTCCTTTATTGATCACTGATTTTTTGTTAAATTTCCTAAGAACTGATCACTGATTTTTGGCTATTAAGCTTTTAAATTTCTAAGAACTGATCACTGATTTTTCCATTACTTTACCACCCAGTAATCAATATGAGAATTCATAAAAATCAAACTGAAACTCTAATTCTGATAACTTACTGTTGCAATATAACTCCAACAATCAACCACTTTGAAATTCTAAGAAGACCAATAAGAACAAAACTAAATGAGGACAAATTCCTTGGATAAATGTTTTGGTCCTAGCAAGAGTCTGCTGCTTACTAATCAAGATTGAAATTTGTAAAGAAAAACATGAACCTATGGATAGAGACTTCCAATCCCCTTTTCTTACATTTTGGCTACATGGGGTTTAGGTAAATAATAAAATAAAAAAGGTATACCGTTTTGAGGTATAAACTAAACAAAACAGATCCATTCTCATAAATTCTAGAAACTTTTCGAATTTCTGTCTTGCATTGGTTGTTGTAAATTTTGAATAAGGGAGATTTTATAAAAGTAAATAGAAATTTACTTTACAAGTGTTATTATTAAGTTAACTTCAATTGGATTTACATGTCAATATATCTATATACAAATTTTGGTGCATTGTTTTCAATAGTTTTGATAACTCGGATGTCTAATAGAAGAATGTATCTGAATGTCACAACTCAATAGCAATGTGGCAAGACATCTAGAATCGGCCCGAATGGATGAATTTTCCACTTATTCGTCAACCAAAATGAAGATCTATACAAAATTGAAACAACATCAATAAATTGCAAAGTATTAGTGTTTGGCTGATATATGACAATTACAACAATTATGAAAAATAAAATGCAAAGTATACTCATAAATCATATTATTCTGCTTGTTCTAAATTCACCTAAGATGGACTTGTGAATGGGCTTACTACCGAACAGAGGGATAATGCAGCCCCAATTTAGATAAGTGATCAGCATAAAAAGTAGTGTGATCAACATCTCTACTGTCTCCCTTATTTTTTGAAAAAATCACCCTTCATAAACCCTCTGTGATTCCTAATCGCATGTTTTGGAATCTCAATTACTGGGTAAGGCTAGCATACTTGCAGAGGAGATTGAAAATCCTAGTAACACCTAACGTAATTGAAGCACCTTATACTCTTGACTTACTTGATTCTACATTGTATAAGTGCTCATCTAGTTTGGAAATTGTGACAAAATTTGAGTCCCATCCCCTAGATAACAAAGAACCTCAGATTCTACACATGATGCCTCAATTAATTCATTTAAAGGTAAATTCTCAACCACACACCCACACTAGGATTGCATACATAAATTATATCTTGCATCATTTGCTTGTGTGTGAGTTAATTTCTTTTTAAATAAGTTTTTACTAACTTTGGGATTTTTTCAATAATTTTTAAACGTTTCTCTACATAATAAAAGTTGGGTTTTAAAAACATTTGGGTCATTTTATGACAATTGGTTTTAACTAATCTTGCCCAAATTTTTGATTGGGTAGAATTCGAAAGCACTTGAGACTTGAGGGTGTGTGTGTAATTAGTTTTAAAACACGCTATTATGGTTTCATCTAAGCCTTACACATGTCAATGTTACAACGGCTTGATTTGTGTTTTCTGTTAGACACAGAATCAATACGCAATCTCAGCCCTTGGATCAATTTTATCAACGTACTGCATGCATTTTATCCCAATCCATGTGAACCCTCTTTAGACCAATCAGCAAACATTTAATTTGCCGCTATTGTTAAATTGTTGGATGAGAGTCAAATGCCAAAGACTAAATCTCAGCCATTAGATTAGAGCTGATGTTCTCGATCCTTCCTTGCTTAGTATGAAAGGAGACAAAACCTCGGCATTTTGGAATTTTTCCCAGCGTGTCAAACTAAGAGAAGAAAAAAGAGAGAAAAAGAGATAGAAACCCGAGAGAGAAAACCCTAAAATCCTTTTCAAACCCTAAACTCATTTTAAATCCAAAATCAATTTAAAACCAAAACCAAACCTGAGCGTTTGAGAGTTGTTTTGGATATGGTTTGAAGCGTGTTCGTGGTTTGAATCCTCTGTGTTTAAGATCTTCAAACCAATTTAGACATTTTGGTTTGATATCTATTTCTTTTTATAGAAACTGTAGATCTTGCTATTTTATGTCATATATCTCTTAGATCTGCATTATTTCATTTCTCATCTTGAGAAATCATATTTGTTGATTATTTTCTTCTGTAAATGTTTTTCACAACTAAAGAATCAACAAATTCCTTTTCTGTTTCTAGTTCTTATGAAACAAGACATCTAATCTAGTTGGAATCGCAATGGGTGATTTATAATTTTAAAAACCTTTTCAAAACCCTCTGAAATTGTTTAAGACCTTGGTTGTCTTCTGAGGAAGGTAACGTTGGATTTTAGGTTAGTTTGAAAGATCAAGAAAGTCTTTTGTTTCTAAAGAAGAGAGAAATTGGAAAACCCTAATCATTTAGATTTTTCTGTAATTTGATAGGACTTATTTGTATAAATAAGTGTGCGTGTGTGCATGCGTGTGTTAGAAAACTGTCACAAACACTTGTCACACTATAACACAAGAAGTGTTGGCTAAAAAATCTTGAAACATCAAGAGTCGATGTAAAGATGGAATAAAATGTTGAGAAGTTAGCAAGCTGAGAAAGCCACAACAACATCAGAACTGCAGAGAAGTTAGAATCAAACTAGTGGGTACATATTCTAAACTTGTATATTCTGTTTTGTTTGCATGTGTGTTGAATAGCTTGTAACTTATATATTTTGTTTTAGTGGATTTTTTGTTTGTGACTTAGAAGTCACCGTGGATGTTTCCTCAATTGGGTGAGGTTTTACTATGTTAAAAAACTGTGTGTACTTAATCTTTCTACATCACCTCATCTCATTCTATTGGTGTGCTGATTTAAATTGATTTAAACTATTTTAGTTTTGTTTTTCAAAAATAGTTACATAATCTTGAACATATCTCGTACATATTTTTATTAAGCACATATTGTGGTTAATCTGTTTGATTTAAAGAAAAGAGTTTCCCCAAAAAATAGTTCGGAGTTACTTAAATAGTTTAATCTTGAATTAAACGACTTAAGTGACAGTTTTTCAATTGGTATCAGAGCATGGGAAATTTTCTTTAAAGATCTTGTGTTTCTGAAATTGTTTTCTTAAAATCAAACAATGAACGAGAAATATGAAAGATTTGGTAACCTATCCAGACCCCCTCTCTTTGATGGAAATAACTTTGCTTACTGGAAAGTAAGGATGGTTGCTTTCATACAAGGAACCTTGGGAGATGATGTCTGGGACATTGTTGAAAATGGATATGCTTATCCTAAAAAAGCAGCCACTGAAGGAAGCTGTGAGAGGATTAAGAAAGTATTAAGTGAATTCACTCAAGAAGATAAGCAAGCCTCTCTGAACAATAACAAAGGGACGAATGCCATTTTTATGCTTATAAATGAACATGAGTTCAAAATTATCTCATCTTGTACCACTTCTAAGGAAGCTTGGGATACACTGGTTACTGCACATGAAGGTGACACTAGAGTTAAGGCTGCTAAAATATAGATGCTTATCCAGCAGTATAACTCTTTAATCATGTCATACTCTGAATCATTTGATGAATTTTACATGAAATTGACCGACATTGTGACCAAATTAAATTCTAATGGGATAACCTATGATATAAATGAATTTGTCTCGAAAATTCTAAGGTCATTGCCACAGAAATTTGATAACAAAAGATATGCTATTGAAGAAATGAGTGATCAAAATCTCACTCCTGAATTACTCAGTAGTAAACTGAGAACTGTGGAAATGGAACTAGAATTCAAGAAACAATTAACCCAGTCCCATAGGAAATAGACTAGTTCTAATTTGAGTTTTTCCTCTAAACTGATAAAACCTGAGCTTAGTATTCCCAATAATGATTCCTATTTTGATGAGGAATATGATGTAGATAGTTTAGATAATCAGATTGCCTCGATGTCAAAGCAGTTTAAGAAGATTGTGAAATTTAGAAATAAAACGGCAACCAGACAAGGCAAGCCAAATTATCCAACTCAATCTAATCACAAACCTCATTAGAAAGGTCAAGACAAACATCAAAAGGACATTCATACGAGACCTAATAAAGATTTTAAGAATATTGAATGTTTTAGATGTGGAAAATTGGGTCATATAGCACAAGATTGTAGAGTTAACTTGAACATGACCAATAAACATACTAGGGCCAACATTTGCAAGACGTGGGATGATTCAAGAGACTCTGTTAATGAGGAACATGATGTTTTTTATGCTTGCATGTCTTTATTCGCTAAGATAATCTATAATGATGATATGTTTGTGCCTAAGTATGAGAATGATTCTAGTAGTTCTACTTCTGTCGTTATGAATGACGCTGCTACTGGTTTAGATGCTTTAATTTCTGAGAACATTGCTAGTTATACAACGGAGTGTGTGAGTCAAAGCGAAAGTGATAATGATGATGTCAATGTGTGTGTGACTTCAAGAATTGAATCCTTAGAGGTCACTTCACACACTACACTTAATGATTTAGACACTGAAGACCTCCCTGATGTTCACACACTTTATTCCAAAACTCTCAAGAAAAGATCTAGACTAGAGAAGATAGTGAAAGGCCTCACTAAGAACTAGAAGACCTAAATCTAATGGTTAAACTTAACGCTGAATAGTATACTACCCAATGTCTAACTCATGAAAATGAAGTCAAAATTTTTATCAAAAATTGAAAATTTTGATTGAAACAAATGAAACTCTGGAGAAAAAATATAAAGGGACATTATTAGAATTGCAACAGGCTAAAGAAAAGACAGTAACTATTTTTAAAAAAATTGCTAAGTTTGAAAATAATTCCAATTGTTTTGATGATTTTGTTGCTGATTCAAAAACCAATTCGGATGATCGAAATGGAATAGGATTTTGCCCAAATTCAAAGACACAAATTAAAAACTTTGAATCAATCAAGTTTGTGTCAGGTGGCAAAACACCTATGGAAATTTTTCCATATTTTCAATCCCTAAATGATGAGTTTGATAAAAAAAAAAGTTGGATATTGGGGAATCAAGTCACTTTAAGTGTGATAGTCTACCTAAGTCTAAATACGTCTTCCCTCAAATTAGGAAGAGTGATTCTGCGTTTCAAACTTTACTCCCTAGGAATAAGGTTCAACGTCAAAATTCCATGAAACCTATGTTTAGAGACTTTCCTAAGGAGATACCCTCTTCAAGTAATCTGTATTGCTCTTACTGTGACATATACGAACATTCTTTCGAAGATTGCTACTATAGACGCTTAATTAATCCTGACTGTAATACTCCTTTATAACAAAACTTTAATTACTCTAGGAGAAGCCGTAACAATTATGTTCTACCTAGACAACCAGAAAAAAACTCTAACTATAGAAAGAGAAAGACCAGACCTAAAAGATCATTTACAAGAAGAATTCTTAGGTAATTTTCTAAACCAAATGCTCTTATCCTCCATAAAACTCAAATGCATGCGCAAAATATTTTTCAACAAAAATCTAATGCTCGCAAATTTAATCAAATGAGAGAAAATATGAGCAAAATAAAAACAAGAGCTATTTGGGTTAGAAAAGTAGAGCTATTGCCCCAAATGAAGTGTAACATTGTGATTACTGCTTTAAAAGCTTAATACACCCCTTCTGGTTGGTATTTAGACTCTGGGTGTTCAAAACATATGACTGGGGATGATACAAAACTTTTAAACAAAACCAGCTTTGCTGGAGGAAAAGTTATTTTTAGTGATGGTGTATTATCTCAAATCCTTGGTAAAAGAACACTCTAAGAAGAAGGATTGCCTGTGATTGAAAATGTTCTTCTAGTAAAAGGTCTCAAGGCTAATCTACTTAGTATCTCACAATTGTGACTCAAATCATAATGTCACCTTTTCAAAGAATAATTGCAAGATTTTAAATGAAAAAGGTTATGACAACCCGCAATCCGAGATAAGGGGTGGCCAGCCCGATACTCAAACGTAACAGGAATCATGGATGGATATCATTCTCAGAATCATAAATATAAACTGAGTATCCGGGAAAACCACCCAATAAATCAGAAAACGGGTTGCCAAAAAGTGTAAAATTTTAAAAATGCGGTTATGAAAATTTAAACTAACAACCCAATCTGACAAGCAAGTGGAATTCCAAAAGATAACATATAATATAACTAAAACGAATGTACACAAATGGACCGAATAAGCTGTCGGTCCACAGCTACAAGGACAACGTACAACAATATAAAATATCTTACATAGTACAATCATTAATCAAATACAAATGTTTGGGCCACACGCCCGAGAGACAAGACCCGATCATATCTAGAATAACAAGAATGAAAGCGTCTAATACAACATCCTGTAATAACCCGCAAAATCTTACAGCTCGTCGAAAGTGCAGGGAACTTGGGAAAGTCAAGTCGGGCGTCCTTGCGGTGGAGCACCTGAGCGGATACAATAATATATATACAACAAGGAAAGTAAACCGGTCAGGGCCGGGTTCTATATGATTACCAGAAGAATAAAAGGCATGATAGATATGAATAGTTATACATGAATGATAAGGATGATAGTTTGACATGCTATCTACAAATACAAACAAGAATTGAAAGTAAAGAACTTTAATTTAAAACCCTTCTTTAATAATACAATTTCCATTTCCTTCTGACATTCCTTATTAGGAATAAAACCATTTTCGGTTTAAATCAAGGAGTTATAACCTCTATGCATTAATCAAAACTTCCCATTTTATCTTTCCATTCCTTATTAGGAATATCATTTACATCAAGTGCTCTTTATAGCACATATATTATTCCCGTGCTCTTCATGGCACATATCTATGCTCTATATGGCATTTAACATACGCTCTTTGTGGCGTTTATCAACCATCAAGTCCAACTTGATGAAAATATAGTTATATTCATATACATATAACGATATCTAAGACCGCCCGTCCGGGTTTCCCCACTGTGCGCGCCCCTAAATGACCATCATCTTCCAGGGCCTAACATAAGACAACCTGGGCACCTATCGCAATACGTCGGGAAGCGGCCATGAGCCTGCGGGATAGTCAAGACCACACCCGGAATCTCCTACCCATCGCAGAAAATATAACAATAAGCGCTCCCATGGCCTAGGACTATATCCACCCTGCATTCATTAGCCAGGGGCTTCACCTCACGAGCGAACTTCCCTTATGATGTCATTTAGAGAGGTGTGTAACAGTAAATTAACATTTACATTTTATCATCATATTCATTACCAATTCCATTTCCATTAATCATGAGATTTGTTCTTTTTATTTAAACCTAACATCATTAAACAACGGGGTTCATTCTAGTTGAACCTATCATCTTTAAACACCTATGGGTTCATTTTATGCGAACCTAAATCCCATCGAACATTATCATTTATTTATTTTCCTCAAATTATAATTGCAAGCTAGGTCTCCAAATGATCATTATGATCCTAGAAATTCCCAAAGTTCATATAAATTGATAAGCCCATAAGTCTCCAAGTTGGGCATTTAACTTCCAAACTTCTAAAAGTTTGAATAAAAGAAGTAATGCCTTAACATTACTTTAAACCTCCCCAAAGTAAACCCCAGATGAACCCATTTCTAGTCCAGGGTAACGACCAAACTCCATAACTACTCTAGAACTCTAAGTTTACTTCTTTAAAGAAGCTTCCTAGGTCCTAATCATAAAGAATAAGGATGAAAATTAAAAGGAAAAAGACCCCAAAACTGCTGGAACCGAATCGATTCTCCCTAAGGGCCGAATCGGTTCACCCAAGCGAATCGATTCGCTCTGAAAGCGAATCGGTTCGGAAAACAAAATTTAGTTTCTGCAAATGCCGAATCGATTCGGTCTTAATCCGAATCGATTCGGACAACAAGACCTGGGATTCTGCATCTATGCGAATCGATTCGCCCAAGGGGCCGAATCGATTCGCCCCTGCGAAAATGCCAAGAATGGCTATGGAGTCTTGAACTCCAAAATTTATCCAACTCCAAAACCAAGCCCAACCGAAATCATTGGCTGCAATTTCTACATCCTAAATCCATCTATCTACCAACCTTAAACATCATTTATCATCCAAATCCATTTTTAGTGGTTAATACCCAAAAATCCAATCAAAACCCTAACAATTCTAAATCATAACAAATTCATAAATATCAAGACTAATTATTCTACTTAAATCATAAATTTGCAAGTAGATTACTTGCCTCAAGTGTAAGAATCTGATTTGATGAAGAAGGAAGCAACAATCCAAGCTCCAATCTCCAATTTTCTCTCTTTCTCCCAAGTTCTCTTCCTCTCTCTCTTTCTCTCTAAGTTAACAATTTGGGGCATAAAAGGAATAGTAAGTCTTAGCAAGACTAAATCGGGCCATAAGTCTAAAATGCCCAACTCTAATAACTAATGCACGATAAAATAATACGCGATATCACTATTTAAGCCAAAACCAGTCAAAAGTCCCCAAAATGCCAAAATACAATATGGCACTTATTTTGACTGTCTCACACCTACCGGGACTAACTACACTATCCAAATTATCATTTGGAAATTTTATAACTCATTTTACTTCCGGTTTCATAATAAACCAAAATGTCATTTTAAATCCTTATGACATTAAAATCACCACATGAACATTTTCTCTACTCACGGGGTAACTATACAACATTTTGGTAAATATTGACCTTGACATAACAAATTAATATTTACTCAACATCTATCATTTTAAAATTAACCACTACACATTGTAAATAAATATAAAGTGGGCTATCAGAAGAGAGGGTTATTACATACTCCCCCCCTTAAGAGGGAATTTTGCCCCCAAAATTCAGGTATACCTCACAAGAAGAAGTGCGGATGCTATTCCCGCAAGTCATCCTTGCGACCCTATGTCGATTTCTCGACACTATGCTGACTATATAGAACTCATCCCCTAAGGTACTACCGGCGATACCAACGTAACTCTACGCTCTAAGATAGCAACCGACTACATCTAATAAGAACCGTCACGTTGCATCTACTTCGAAAGGAATGTGCCTAAAGGCACCATCGTATCCTTCGTACTCCCTTGCATGAGAGACAAGGAACAAATTATAAACTTGCCGCAAAATGTTTCGATCAAGCGAACGAATAGTTTACCGGACCCACCGCGACATTTCTAGGAAAGGTACAACATCATGCGGTGCAAATTTTCCCTTTCTCATCGAAACGCATAACGCCCTTCACAGGCGATACTCACCACAACATTTGGTCTAATGACCTCAAACTCCAGATGTCTTCTTCTCGCATCGACTGAACTCTTTCGTCGGTCTTGGTTATACGAGAGACTCATCATCTCACACTTCTAACCAACAAGTGGGGAATCGATAAGGCCTACCATACAAGGCTTCTTCTAAAGCGCCGTCCTAATAGTGAATCAACACAAATTCTATATAGGCGAATTCAACGAGTGGAAAGCATTGTTCCCAACTACTCTTAAAGTTAGGCACGCATATAAGGAGTATATGCCTCAGCATATGGTTTATTCTATTGGTTTGGTCATTTGTGGAAAATGATAAGAAGTGATTAACCATAATTCGATTCCCATGGCTTCTTGGAAACTTGCCAAGAATGAGAAACGGAAGTCTTGATTCAGTACAACAACCTTCCCATGCCCAGCCAATAGTACTAGCGACGTATAACTTCGCACGATTCGTCGTTACCTTGATGCACCGAAACGTTAGAACCGCGTGATTTCTCCATATCTGCTTAACTTAAGCCCCTTCCGTTCGGGACAAAATTCTCTTAAGGGAACGCACCCCACCCTCAAGATGGACTTCAATTTAAATAGGGGATAATACTCCTTACAAGTTTAAACTTGTGAGGCGCATTAATAATAGATCGATACTCCAGTATTATCACTCCCCATCATGGCAGAGACTTGCTAATGGAATCTACCTTCGAGCTTAACCACGTGGCTCAGGGGTACGAGTCAATTCACCCTTTCGTTACCTCCGTAACACTCCACTACGTGAGGCCTCATCTCCTTCGGCCTTAACCACCAACTTTTTGAAATCCTCCCACTTCACATAACATGGAACCAATCCCTTGATATGAGTTTACACATGACTTAGTCATGGTCAACTCCCAACAACCCTCCTAATCTTACGTCCATACTAAAAGGCCCTACGTCTAAACAATCCTAAAGTCTATCTACCTATACCCTATCTAAGTCGTATACCCCTAATGCTAAGTATATCCCTAGTGCCCAAGACCCTTCTCAACTTCCGACATTTGCTCAGTTTCGTGCGTGGGACGTCTCGCCGAAGCGAAATCCAAAGAAGGAACCCTCCCGTTACACTACTACCTCGCGTTGTCAGTCATCGAGGGGGTACAGGTCTAAGACATATGTTCGGGACCAAAAGATTCTATAGCTACACACTAACAATTTAAATAACAACACAAAAATATATTAACAATCCAAAGCTGACCCTTCGTGAAACCCTAGGGTTATATACCCTATAACATATGCATCTCAATAAATAGCCTTCTATATCAAGGCATAACCCGAAGTCTCAATTCGACTTCGTACCTCGGTCTCCCTCATATCGATCAGAGGAGAGAACTATATGCAGTGCTCCTATGTCGCACTTTAATAGCCATCAATCACCCTTCTACGTGATTCTCGGCTAAACTTTCCAATCCCACTTCCGACAATAATTTCGTAAAACAAACTAAAATGAAAGGGAAGAATAGCATATCTTCACTCACAACATCGTTAAGTGTTCATGCGGCGGAGTGTCTCGCAAAGCGAAATCCAAACAAGGAACCCCTCCGACACATGCCTACTTAACTCGTTGATCATGGAGATAGAGCGTAATACACACAAGATAAAAGAAAGGAAAGGTGGTATATCCCCACTCCCAACGTCGTTAAGGTTCGCGCGTGGAGCGTCCCGCAGAAGCGGAATCCAAACAAGGAACCCCTCCTATACGCTACCACTCAACTTGTTGGTTGTGGAGATAAGGCATAGCAACCACATACCAATATCACATCATACTCGACCATGTTAAGGACGAGTAAATCGGCCTCAAGCACAATTTAGTAAAAGAATTTCTACTTACATACAAACAAAAGAAATGAGCGAACCAATTCCCATAGGTTTCTATACTAATAAAAATACTCTCAGCAGATATTATGAAATTTGTAATCTGAGAAGAGCTCATAAAACAAATGAGCGCATAACACCCGCATCGAATAACATATAACTCAAGTATCTCAGAGTGAAAACTTACCCTCAATAACGGGCGGTGCCGGCAGGGCTGGAGGGAGCATAGCCTCCTTATTATGACAAACACGCCCATACTGTAGTTGTCCCTGATGCGGAGGAACAACCATAATTGGTACCGAAGGTGGAAACTGAACATCTGGCTGCTGCGGAGCCCTAGGAAACTGACCCCCAATCATCTGAGGACATTCCTTCTTGTAATGACCTGCCTCCCCACATTGGAAGCACCGTCCCTTCATGTCCTCCCGACCTCGACCCCTGATATTCCTAAATTGGGAAATGCCTCGGTTCGAATGACCTCTACCTCCAGGGCCACCCCAATCGGCCTGATGCAAAGCACCTTGTCCGTGCCTATTATTATTGCCACTCGCAATAAAATCTCCAAGCTTCCCTACTTGCTTCATTTCAGTAGCTTTCTTGCTACCCTGCATATATAATCGATGCCCCTGGCAATGGAGTAAGGCTGTATTCATAACCTCACCAAAAAGTCTGGAAAGCTGGGTTACCCAATAAGTGTTTTCGGATTCTCCAGTTTAGACCTCCCATAAACTTCGAGATCTTCCTCTCATCCGGAGTCACCTCACCTGGTACAAAACTTGCCAACCGGGTGAACTCCTCTTCATACTCCGCTACAGATCTCTCCCCTTGCACTACATCTTGTAACTTCCTCTTCATCTCCCTATGAACCGCGGGAGGAAAATACTTAAGATCAAACAAAGCCCAGAACTCAGTAATTGACATTGTGTCTCTTTGCTCTGGTGTGGTCATCGTCTCCCACCAGTGTAAAGCAGATCCGACCAGCTTAAAGGTGGTAAGGACTTGTTTCTTATCCTCACTGCATTCCATCATTCGAAGGTGGCGTTGCATGTCTTCTTGCATTGATTGGCTTTAACCGAATCCGTGCCTCCCTCGAATTCTGGGGGATTGCCCTTTAGAAAGGACTCCCTAACCCTTTCCCACGGAGTAAGTCCCGTAGGAGCTTGAACACCTGGAGCCCATGGCAATTGTTGGATCACCACGGTCATGGTGGCATTAACCGCTCCAGCCATTATGCTTGCTACATCCGCGACATTAACAGTCCCTTGTAGTGGCGGTGGAGGACCTACTTCCTTCTCTACGACCTTAACACGTCTCGCCGGGCGACCTCTCTTAGACGGCATCTGAGATGGAAGAACAATACTATTAAAGTACTGGTTAAAACAATCTATTTTGCAGCAGATTGCAAACATAAGCAACAAGAAGTCCTAGCATTAGGCTCTACGTCAAAGAACGCTACGGTAAAACGAGACAAGTCCACACAGATCCTAGTACTCTAGAACCTGATGCTCTGATACCATCTGTGACAACCCGCAATCCGAGATAAGGGGTGGCCAGCCCGATACTCAAACGTAACAAGAATCATGGATGGATATCATTCTCAGCATTATAAATATAAACTGACAATACGGGAAAACCACCCAATAAATCAGAAAACGGGTTGCCAAAAAGTGTAAAATTTTAAAAATGCGGTTATGAAAATTTAAACTAACAACCCAATCTGACAAGCAAGTGGAATTCCAAAAGATAACATATTATAACTAAAACGAATGTACACAAATGGACCGAATAAGCTGTCGGTCCACAGCTACAAGGACAACGTACAACAATATAAAATATCTTATATAGTACAATCATTAATCAAATACAAATGTTTGGGCCACACGCCCGAGAGACAAGACCCGATCATATCTAGAATAACAAGAATGAAAGCGTCTAATACAATATCCTGTAATAACCCGCAAAATCTTACAGCTCGTCGAAAGTGCAGGGAACTTGGGAAAGTCAAGTCGGGCATCCTTGCGGTGGAGCACCTGAGCGGATACAATAATATATATACAACAAGGAAAGTAAACCGGTCAGGGTCGGGTTCTATATGATTACCAGAAGAATAAAAAGCATGATAGATATGAATAGTTATACATGAATGATAAGGATGATAGTATGACATGCTATCTACAAATACAAACAAGAATTGAAAGTAAAGAACTTTAATTTAAAACCCTTCTTTAATAATACAATTTCCATTTCCTTCTGACATTCCTTATTAGGAATAAAACCATTTTCGGTTTAAATCAAGGAGTTATAACCTCTATGCATTAATCAAAACTTCCCATTTTATCTTTCCATTCCTTATTAGGAATATCATTTACATCAAGTGCTCTTTATAGCACATATATTATTCCCGTGCTCTTCATGGCACATATCTATGCTCTATATGGCATTTAACATACGCTCTTTGTGGCGTTTATCAACCATCAAGTCCAACTTGATGAAAATATAGTTATATTCATATACATATAACGATATCTAAGACCGCCCGTCCGGGTTTCCCCACTGTGCGCGCCCCTAAATGACCATCATCTTCCAGGGCCTAACATAAGACAACCTGGGCACCTATCGCAATACGTCGGGAAGCGGCCATGAGCCTGCGGGATAGTCAAGACCACACCCGGAATCTCCTACCCATCGCAGAAAATATAACAATAAGCGCTCCCATGGCCTAGGACTATATCCACCCTGCATTCATTAGCCAGGGGGCTTCACCTCACGAGCGAACTTCCCTTATGATGTCATTTAGAGAGGTGTGTAACAGTAAATTAACATTTACATTTTATCATCATATTCATTACCAATTCCATTTCCATTAATCATGAGATTTGTTCTTTTTATTTAAACCTAACATCATTAAACAACGGGGTTCATTCTAGTTGAACCTATCATCTTTAAACACCTATGGGTTCATTTTATGCGAACCTAAATCCCATCGAACATTATCATTTATTTATTTTCCTCAAATTACAATTCCAGGCTAGGTCTCCAAATGATCATTATGATCCTAGAAATTCCCAAAGTTCATATAAATTGATAAGCCCATAAGTCTCCAAGTTGGGCATTTAACTTCCAAACTTCTAAAAGCTTGAATAAAAGAAGTAATGCCTTAACATTACTTTAAACCTCCCCAAAGTAAACCCCAGATGAACCCATTTCTAGTCCAGGGTAACGACCAAACTCCATAACTACTCTAGAACTCTAAGTTTACTTCTTTAAAGAAGCTTCCTAGGTCCTAATCATAAAGAATAAGGATGAAAATTAAAAGGAAAAAGACCCCAAAACTGCTGGAACCGAATCGATTCGCCCTAAGGGCCGAATCGGTTCGCCCAAGCGAATCGATTCGCTCTGAAAGCGAATCGGTTCGGAAAACAAAATTTAGTTTCTGCAAATGCCGAATCGATTCGGTCTTAATCCGAATCGATTCGGACAACAAGACCTGGGATTTTGCATCTATGCGAATCGATTCTCCCAAGGGTCCGAATCGATTCGCCCCTGCGAAAATGCCAACAATAGCTATGGAGTCTTGAACTCCAAAATTTATCTAACTCCAAAACCAAGCCCAACCGAAATCATTGGCTGCAATTTCTACATCCTAAATCCATCTATCTACCAACCTTAAACATCATTTATCATCTAAATCCATTTTTAGTGGTTAATACCCAAAAATCCAATCAAAACCCTTACAATTCTAAATCATAACAAATTAATAAATATCAAGACTAATTATTCTACTTAAATCATAAATTTGCAAGTAGATTACTTGCCTCAAGTGTAAGAATCTGATTTGATGAAGAAGGAAGCAACAATCCAAGCTCCAATCTCCAATTTTCTCTCTTTCTCCCAAGTTCTCTTCCTCTCTCTCTTTCTCTCTAAGTTAACAATTTGGGGCATAAAAGGAATAGTAAGTCTTAGCAAGACTAAATCGGGCCATAAGTCTAAAATGCCCAACTCTAATAACTAATGCGCGATAAAATAATACGCGATATCACTATTTAAGCCAAAACCAGTCAAAAGTCCCCAAAATGCCAAAATACAATATGGCACTTATTTTGACTGTCTCACACCTACCGGGACTAACTACACTATCCAAATTATCATTTGGAAATTTTATAACTCATTTTACTTCCGGTTTCATAATAAACCAAAATGTCATTTTAAATCCTTATGACATTAAAATCACCACATGAACATTTTCTCTACTCACGGGGTAACTATACAACATTTTGGTAAATATTGACCTTGACATAACAAATTAATATTTACTCAACATCTATCATTTTAAAATTAACCACTACACATTGTAAATAAATATAAAGTGGGTTATCAGAAGAGAAGGTTATTACAAAAGTGCGTGCATAATTACAGGACTCGGGACTCCCGATAATTATTATACTGTCCTGAATAATATTGAAGTCCATAACATTGCCAGAATGGTTGACAATGAAATATGGCATAATAGGATGGGTCACATAAATTACAATAGCCTTAGTAGATTGTCTTCACAATAAATAGTTAGAGGAGTTCCAAAGATTAAACCTATCTCTAAAATTGTCTGCGGATCTTGTCAGGAAGGAATAATTATTAAGGCACCTCATAAGAAAGTTAAAGATATCCTTACCTCTAAACCCTTGGATCTCATCCATATGGAACTAATGCATCCTTCTCGTACTGTTATTATATGTAGACACAGTTACATTCTAGTTATGGTAGATGACTTCACCAGGTTTACTTGGGTGGCCTTCTTAAAATAAAAGTCAGACACTTTCAGAACCTTTTTGAACATCTTACTTCGTATTCAGAATGAGAAGGACACTCAAGTAAATAGAATTCGCAGTGATAGAGGAGGATAATTCATACATACATGTGTTATAGAGTATTGTGACTATAATAGTTACAAATAAGAATTTAGTGCTCCTAAGACTCCTCAACAAAATGGAATTGCTGAGCGAAAAAATCGTACCCTTCAAGAGATGGCACGTGTTATGATTCATGCCAAGTGTTTACCTAAATATTTTTGGGTAGAATAAATTCGTACTGCATATCATATTATTAATAGGGTCTATCTTAGAAAAAATTCTAAACAAACTCCTTATGAACTATTGTATGGGAAGAAGCCCAATCTTAAATATTTACAGCTCGCAGATATGTTTACTAAACCTTTGGATTACAATAGATTTCAGTCTTTGCAAAAATCGATCAGAATGATTTGTGATGAATAAACTCGTGTGACTTAAATATTTTTTTCCTTTGTCCAATTGAGACAAAATGGGGGAGAAATTTGAGTCTTATGAGTTCATTTTTTCTTATACATATCTCTAAAAATCTTAATCTTAGTCTTATTTGCAGGAATCTGTATCGTTGTCTACAACAGATGTTATTAGGATATTGGTTTGTAATTAGTTGAGTTACGTAATTTTCTTTTTCTAGGATATGGGTAGATAGAATTTTTGTATAGGAATAGGTTTTTCTTATTTGTTTTGTATCCCTATGAGTCCTAGTTGACTCAAAGGAGATTTTGTCTCATATTTCCAAAGGGGGAGATTGAAGCACCTTATACTCTTGACTTACATGAGTCTACATTGTATAAGTGCTCATCTAGTTTGGAAATTGTGACAAAATTTGAGTCCCATCCCCAAGATACCAAAGAACCTCAGATTCTACACATGATGCCTCAATTGATTCATTTAAAGGTAAATTTTGAACCACACACACACTAGGATTGCATAAATAAATTATATCTTGCATCATTTGCTTGTGTGTGAGTTAATTCCCTTTTAAATAAGTTTTTACTAACTTTGGGATTTTTTAAATAATTTTTAAATGATTTTCTACATAATAAAAGTTGGGTTTTAAAACTATTTGGGGTCATTTTTGTGACAACCCGCTCAAAATAATAATGGGTGGCCAGCCCTATACTACATTAAATCAGGTATCTCAGATGGCTCAGTCTCAACATCAACTGAAAATACTAAATAATATAAGGCTAACTACCCGAAACTATTAAAAACGAATGTCAAAAAATTTAAAACTTTCATTTAACACCAATACAAACCAACCATGCAAACAATAACAACCACATAACATCTAAATGTGATGAGTGAAGAATGCAGACTCCAATAATATTAAAGAGTACGACAAGATGTACATAATAAAATACCCGAATACGCTATCGGGTCACAGACAATACAAAAATCTGAGAGAGAAAATATAACATTGTTACTCTACAACACTTGGGTGTTAACTCGATATACAAACTGAATCCTAATCTAGATATACAAAAGATAGGAATCGACTAAGAAAAAGTGCCGCAATAGTCCTCTACTGCTACAGCTCCACGAATACACTGGGTGGATGAACATCCAAGGCGTCCTTGCGGAGGAACACTTAAAATAATACAATATATATATGCATAGCAGGAGAAAATATAAACGGGTCAGAGCCCGAGGTGAAAACATTTGATAGCAAGTGCATTAAAATGCATAATAATTATAAATACATTATGACATGATTTAATGGAGTCCCACTCTCCATAATAATCAAACTCACCTCTCATCTAAATCTCGCAACTAAACGTATGCACGTGATCTCCAAATAAATGCCCAAATCTAATTAGGCAAATAAATCTAACTAAATCTCAATATGAATATTCGATTAAAATCATCTAACTTATCTTGCAATCCACACTTATATGAATTCCAACTAATACATATACTTTAATTTCTAATGGAATTATTCTCTTTTATTTGTTCATTTACTTAACATATAAGGTTTACATAACGATTTTCCAATCCATCATATACTAACCATAAACATTCTCTTTTACTACAATTTCATATATTCTAGTTATGACAACAATAAGTATATAAATATATATGAGTTATTAGCATCTAAGTGCTAAGGACTAAACTTCTCCCGAGTCTCAATACTGCACTACGTTTCGTGTGTGGGACGTCTCGCAAAGAGAAATCCAAACAAGGAACCCCCCGTTACACTCATCCTGACAATATTGATTTTCGAGATTCATTATTCCCTCAATGCATGATGCATGTAACCCAAATTCTTATTACTCCATTAATTAATTTATTATTCCCAATTCTCAACAGTCCACTGCGGTTCATGCGTGGGACGTCTCGCAAAGGGAAATCCAAATAAGGAACCCCCCGATACAGTACTTCTCGCACTGTCGATCGTCGAGAAGTATATATATATATATATATATATATATATATATATATATATATATATATATATGAGCATTAAGGAATAACTTCTCCTCACTCTCAACATTGCACTGCGTTTCATGCGTGGGACGTCTCGCAAAGAGAAATCCAAACAAGGAATACCCCGTTACACTACTCCTTGGCAATGTTGGTCGTTGAGGTCCATTATGCCCTCAATACCCAAGTAACCAATAACATCAATAATATAATAACCATCCAAACAAGCTATAACTTGAGGACGCAGGCTCACAATGCTATCATCTTCTAGTTGCCCAAACCACGTAGCAAACTGGGGACCGCCTGGTGGGGCTAAACGACACCCACCTCATGATCAGCTCATACACATAACGTCCCGAGAAGCGGTCATAGTTCCTAACCGATAAGTGATAATGACACATACCCACGACTTCTCACCCCTAAAATATAATTCAATTAGTATATCAACACAATGGAAGACTATGACCTGGGGAATATATACACACTGCTCATCGAGCCAGAATGCTCACCCTCATCGCACGCAACTTCCCACTGATAGCAAGGAGGGCGTATGCTTCACTATATATATATATATATATACCGTCACATAAGGTATACATACATTATCACATCATATAAAGATATATCATCATATAAGGTATACCTATAACATTGTTTATATATTCGTAGTACACACTTAGGCGTAGTTGAATTAATATCATTATATAGTATATCTCTCTCTCTTGATATACTAATCGTAAATTCTCTCACATCTTCCCCACTTAGTATACACTATGCTATTTCTCACTTGAAGTTTTCACGTCACTTCGGATTATTAATTGTTTCTCAATTCTATTTATGTTAAGGATATTCTCTATCCTAATGCACCTCAATTAGCATTTCTCATTGTGTGAGACATCTCCCAAATTAATCATCGTTAAGGATTTTTCTATATCCGTATTCACGTTTATTAGCATTTATATTCTCAATCCAAAATATGGTTCAATTAATCATGTGAACCTTTCAAATTTATCCCCTTTGGGATTTGATACTAAAATCCAATATCGCTAAACGCGTTCTCTCTCTTTCATATAATTTCATAATTATTTCCAAATAGGAATCTTCAATGTTAGTGGGCTTCCCCACTTAGTATATACTATATTCTATAATCGGCATTCCTCAAATTAATCCAATACGACTCCAATAATTTCTTATTAGGAAAATCCCTAAAATTCTCCAAAACGTACTCCATACGATCCCTATAGAGGTTCCCAATAGATAACCTCGAACAAAAGGGAATGAAATTCCCCCTAGAAAAACATCCCTCAAAAAGACTTGTTTCCGAATCGATTCGGGTCAAATCCGAATCGATTCGGCCCTGCGAAGCGATTCGGCCTCCAAGGTGAATCGATTCGAGTCCTAAGACTTGGGACTCTGTCTCAGGCCGAATCGATTCGGCTGGGGTCCGAATCGATTCGATCACTCAGACTTGTCAAGCTGGAACATTCCGAATCGATTCGGGTCGGGGCTGAATCGATTCGGCCTGTTCTAGGGCTACGAAAATGGCATTTTCTTTAAAGACAAAATTCCCAAAAATCATTTTTAATCATTTTCTCTTCATTTCTCTTCAACCCAATCACATATATATCATTAATATTCATCCAAGAACACATGCAAACTAATTTCTAACCTCAAATCCATTATCTACATAACAAATCTAAGATTTTACCCAAAAGTTAGCTTTTGATAAACTAAACCTAAAACCCATAAATGTAATCCACAAATTATGCAATAAATGGAACACAACAATTATTTAGCAAGTTTAATCACTTGCCTCAAGTTCGTAGGGTCTGATTCGTCCTCGAGATCGCGTATTGGTCTAAAAATCCACTTTGTCTCTCTTTCTCTTCTTCTTTCTTCTTCTCTCTTTCTTTCCTTCTATTTCTCTTTCTCTCTATGGAGAATTGTTTCTCCCGTAGGCTTAATAAGCCTTATCTCCCAAGATACACAACTTTAAATGATAATACACACTTTAAATGACTCGATAACTTTAATTCGAGCCAAACGAACTTAAAATATTTCAGAACCTAAATAGACCCCAAGTATAGTCATTTTGACTTTCTCAACCCTTCCGAAAACAATTACACCCTCAAAATTGTCATTCAAAACACTTTCTAACAACTTCAAATTTTTACCTCAATTACCAATTTAATAATTCTCCAAATAATATAATATTTATTTCTCCCAAAATAAATAAATTATCGTCTCTAAAGCATCGGGTTGTTACAAACTTTCCCACTTACAAGAATTTCGTCCTCGAAATTCAACTAAGTCTAATACTCCAAAGCTCAACTAGGTCCTATGACACTCATCCTCACTAATCATATACTCAAACCTTTAACTTCCCACGACAAATTATTTTAATTTGTTTTAAGTCTTATAAAACCCAATTTTAACAACTACGGCGCCCATACACCCTTTATTCGAGCTTTACTCGTACCAATCATAGTGAGCCTTCATTTGCCTCCAAAGTTTTATAACTCTAAAGATGTATATATAATACGAGCAATATTAGTAGTATAAAATTTTTGAATGGTCTAAGGAAATAACTCCTCTCAATTCCTGACACTCGCCATTTTTATGAGGGGGAGGTCTCGCAAGCGAAATCCAAACAAGGAACCCTCCCAATACACTAACATGTAGCGACGTTGGGGATTGAGAGTTTGTTAAATCCAGACTAGAGTTTGAAAATATTTTTGTGTAAATCATTTTTAAATGGCCCAAAGGCCTATAAAAAGTTTGGTTTTGAAAAGAGTTTATTTAAAACAAAAGTTTATGTCTTACGATACATATATGCAATGCCTTAGGTTCCTAACACAAGGTCTTAACAATCATCATACATATAATAACATGCAGCTCATAAACATTAGCATAATCATGAGGTAAACTTCCCTGCGTCCCAATAATCCACAAATTCTAAACTCTAATCAGAAATAACATCTTACATCATTTTCATTTATTGCCATTTATTAGGCTCTTCCATATCTGGAATACAACAATTATATAAGTCTAACACGACTATATACAAATATCATTACTGCTTAACACACCATAACGGTTCTTACCTTCACAATAAAGTTATAGCTCTCTTTCAACAAATTATAAAATAATATATGCTCTCAATAGATAATTACATAAGATCCTAACTTGCTCAAAATTCCCTTTCGGGTCATTACATACATAATAGGGTTATAGCACTACCCTCTCAAACTATCTCCCATACGATATCCAAAACTTCATATATTAATATTCCTATTCAGAAAGGAAAATAACTTACATCATCCATCTCTAGTCCGATTGCCCTTCCTCATCATTGGGCTCCCACACAAAGTCCCCTGGTCTAAAATGACCTCGAATATGTTGTAGGGGTTTCACTTCCAAAACTTCATCAAAACATGGTCCTTTACCTCTTTTAGGACAATCTCTCTTTCTATAACCTATTTCTTTACAAAAGAAACATCTACTCGCAATTCCTCTCGACCCACCTTGAGGAACAAAACGCCGTTGTGACTCTCTATAAACCGACTTATACCCGCTGGTATTACTGGCATTCCCTTCGACAAACCTACTTGATGAACTCGAATCTCTAAAGTCCTTACTCTCTTGCGAACGAAGACGGTATTCATAACACTTCAACAGTGCCGCATTCACTACCCCGACAAAAGTCACTAGCACTAAGCCCTCTAACAAATGATGCCGAATCCTCCAATCTAAACTCGAATAAACTTCGATATACTCTCCTCTTCTGTATTTACCTCATCAGGAACTAATTTCGCTCATCTAGAAAATCTTCTTCATATTCTGCCACCGTCCTATCTCCTTGAAACACATCCATCAAGTTCCTCCTTATTTCCTTCTAAATTGGGGAAGGAAAATACCTTCGATAAAAAAGTTCCCAAAAATCTGTTATAGGCGAAGAATCTCTCTGTTGTGATGTGGTGACGGACTCCCACCATTGGAGAGCTTGACCTGTTAACTTAAAGGTGGCTAAAAATTGCTTTTGCACTTCACTACACTCAGCCATATAGAGGGGCCTCTGCACACTTTACTTCAATCTACTTGCAGCCATTGCATCAACTCCCCCTGAAAACTAGGGAGGATGTCCCTTACTAAAATTTTCCTTCACTCTTTCCCATAAGGATAGTCCTAAATGGGTTTGGGCTACTTGAACGACAGGTTGCTGCGCCATCGTCGAAATGGCAGCAGTTACTGCTTGTGCCACAATATTGGCAACTTCCTCTGTAGTCATGTTCCTTTGAGGCATTTGGGGTTTCACATTCTCAACCCCTTTATTTGTCCTAACTGAATGACCTCTCTTCGGTGGCATCTGAAACAAGAACAATTGTATCAGAATGCCTTTCAAATGTTTTCTCATTACAGAAGAAATATGGACGTATGAATACAACATTCCTAATAATAAGGCTCTGCGTCAAGAACGCTTACGGAAGATCGCAGTAGCGCACACAGATCCTAATGACACTAGAACCTGATGCTCTGATACCATCTGTGACAACCCGCTCAAAATAATAACGGGTGGCCATCCCTATACTACATTAAATCAGGTATCTCAGATGGCTCAGTCTCAACATCAACTGACAATACTAAATAATATAAGGCTAACTACCCGAAACTATTAAAAACGGAAGTTAAAATTTTAAAACTTTCATATAACACCAATATAAACCAACTATGCAAATAATAACCAACCACATAACATCTAAATGTGATGAGTGAAGAATGAAAACTCCAATAATATAAAAGAGTATGACAAGATGTACATAATAAAATTCCCGAATAAGCTGTCGTGTCACAGACAATACAAAAATCTGAGAGAGAAAAAATAACAGTGTTACTCTACAATACTTTGGTGTAAACCCGATATACAAAGTGAATCCTAATCTAGATATACAAAAGATTGGAATCGACTAAGACAAAGTGCCGCAATAGTCCGCTACTGCTACAGCTCCACGAATACACTTGGTGGATGAAAATCCAAGGCGTCCTTGCGGAGGAACACCTAAAATAATACAATATATATATATATATATATATATATATATATATATATATATATATATATATATATATATATATATATATATATATATATATATATATATATATATATATATATGCATAGCAGCAGAAAATATAAACGGGTCAGAGACCGAGGTGAAAACATTTGATAGCAAGTGCATTAAAATGCATAATAATTATAAATGCATTATGACATGATTTAATGGAGTCACACTCTCCATAATAATCAAACTCACCTCTCATCTAAAGCGCTCAACTAAACTTATGCACGTGATCTCCAAATAAATTCTCAAATCTAATTAGGCAAATAAATCTAACTAAATCCCAATATGAATATTCGATTAAAATCATCTAACTTATCTCGCAATCCACACTTATCTGAATTCCAGCTAAAACATATACTTTAATTGCTAATGGAATTATTCTCTTTTATTTGTTCATTTACTTAACATATAAGGTTTACATAACCATTTTCCAATCCATCATACAATAACCATAAACATTCTCTTTTACTAGAATTTCATATATTCTAGTTATGGCAACAATAAGCATATAAATATATATGAGTTATTAGCATCTAAGTGCTAAGGACTAAACTTCTCCCGAATCTCAATACTGCACTACGTTTCGTGCGTGGAACGTCTCGCAAAGCGAAATCCAAATAAGGAACCCCCCGTTACACTACTCCTGACACTATTGATTTTCGGGATTCATTATGCCCTCAATGCATGATGCTTGTAAACCAAATTCTTACTACTCCATTAATTAATTTATTATTCCCAATTCTCAACAGTGCACTGCGGTTCGTGCGTGGGACGTCTTGCAAAGCGAAATCAAAACAAGGACCCCCCGATGCACTACTTCTGCCACTATCGATCGTCGAGATGCATATACATATATATATATATATATATATATATGAGCATTAAGGACTAACTTCTCCTCACTCCCAACATTACACTACGTTTCATGCGTGGGACGTCTCGCAAAGTGAAATCCAAACAAGGAGCCCCCCCGTTACACTACTCCTTGTCAATGTTGGTCGTTGAGGTCCATTATGCCCTCAATACCCAAGTAACCAATCACATCAATAATATAATAACCATCCAAACGAGTTATAACTCGAGGACGTAGGCTCACAATGCTATCATCTTCCAGTTGCCCAAACCACGTAGCAAATTGGGGACCACCTGGTGGGGCTAAACGACACTCACCTCGTGATCAACTCACACACATAACGTCCCGGGTAGCGGTCATAGTTCCTAACCGGCTAGTGAGAACAACACATACCCATGACTTCTCACCCCAAAATATAATGCAGGTCGCATATCAACACAATGGACGACTATGACCTGGGGAATATCTACACACTGCTCATCGAGCCAGAGTGCTCACCCTCATCGCACGCAACTTCCCACTGATAGCAAGGAGGGGGTATGCTTCACTATACATATATATATATATATATACCGTCACATAAGGTATACATACATCATCACATCATATAAAGATATACCATCATAAAAGGTATACCTATAACATTGTTTATATATTCGTAGTACGCACTTAGGCGTAGTTGAATTAATATCATTATTTAGTATATCTCTCTCTCTTGATATACTAATCGTAAATTCTCACACATCTTCCCCACTTAGTATACACTATGCTATTTCTCACTTGAAGTTTTCGCATCACTTCGAATTATGAATTGTTTCTCAATTCTATTTATGTTAAGGATATTCTCTATCCTAATGCACCTCAATTAGCATATTTCATTGTGTGAGACACCTCCCAAATTAATCATCGTTAAGGATTTTTCTATATCCGTATGCACGTTTATTAGCATTTATATTCTCAATCCGAAATATGGTTCAATTAATCATGTGAACCTTTCAAATTTATCGCCTTTGGGATTTGATACTAAAATCCAATATCGCTAAACGCATTCTCTCTCTTTCATATAATTTCATAATTATTTCCAAATAGGAATCTTCAATGTTAGTGGGCTTCCCCACTTAGTATATACAATATTCTATAATCGGTATTCCTCAAATTAAGCCAATATACTCCAATAATTTCTTATAAGGGAAACTCCCGAAAAATCTTCAAAACGTACTCTATATGATCCATATAGAGGTTCCCAATCGATAACCTCGAACAAAACGGAATGAAATTCTCCCTAGGAAAACATCCCTCAAAAAGCCCTGTTTTCGAATAGATTCGAGCCAAATTTGAATCGATTCGGCGTCCAAGGCGAATCGATTCGGGTCCTAAGACCTGGGACTCTATCTCAGGCCGAATCGATTCGTCTGGGGTCCGAATTGATTCGGTCACTCAGACCTGTCAAGCTTGAACATTCCGAATCGATTCTAGTTGGGGCCGAATCGATTCGGCCTGTTCCAGGGCTACGAAAATGGCATTTTCTTCAAAGCCAAAATTCCCAAAAATCATTTTTAATCATTTTCTCTTCATTTCTCTTCAACCCAATCACATATATATCATTAATATTCATCCAAGAACACATGTAAACTAATTTCTAACCTCAAATCCATTATCTACATAACAAATCTAAGATTTTACCCAAAAGTTAGCTTTTGATAAACTAAACCTAAAACCCATAAATGTAATCCACAAATTATGCAATAAATGGTACATAATAATTATTTAGCAAGTTTAATCACTTGCCTCAACTTCGTAGGGTCTGATTCGTCCTCGAGATCGCGTATTGGTCTAAAAATCCACTTTCTCTCTCTTTCTCTTCTTCTTTCTTCTTCTCTCTTTCTTTCCTTCTATTTCTCTTTCTCTCTAAGGAGAATTGTTTCTCCCGTAGGCTTAATAAGCCTTATCTCCCAAAATGCACAACTTTAAATGATAATACACACTTTAAATGACTCGGAAACTTTAATTCGAGCCGAACGAACTTAAAATATTTCGGAACCTAAATAGACCCCAAGTACTGCCATTTTGACTTTCTCGACCCTTCCGAAAATAACTACACCCTCAGAATTGCCATTCGAAACACTTTCTAACAACTTCAAATTTTGACCTTAATTGCCAATTTAATAATTCTCCAAATAAAATAATATTTATTTCTCCCAAAATAAATAAATTATCATCTCTAAAGCATCAAGTTGTTATAATTTTGTGATAATTGGTTTTAACTAATCTTGCCTAATTATTTGGTTGGGTAGAATCCGAAAGCGCTTGAGACTTGAGGGTGTGTGTGTAATTAGTTTTAAAACATGAGATTATGGTTTCATCTGAGCCTTACACCTGTCAATGTTACGACGGCTTGAATTTTGTTTTCTGTTAGATACAGAATCGGTATGCAATCTCCGCCCTTGGATCAATTTTATCAACGTACTTCATGCGTTTTATCCCAATCCATGTGAACCCTCTTTACACCAATCAGCAAACATTTAATCCACCGTTGTTGTTAAATCGTTGGATGAGAGTCAACTGCCAAAGACTAAATCTCAGCCATTAGATTAGAGCTGATGTTCTCGATTCTTCCCTGCTTACTATCAAAGGAGACTGAGCCATTGCATTTTAGAACTTTTGCCAATTCGTCAAACTAAGAGAAGAAAAAAGAGAGAAGTCAGGGAGAGAAAATGAGAGAGAAACCAGATAGAGAAAACCCTAAAATCGTCCAAACCCTAAAATCCTTTTCAAACCCTAAACTCATTTTAAATCCAAAATCAGTTTAAAACCCCAACCAAACCTGAGTGTTTGAGAGTTATTTTGGAGATAGTTTTAAGTGTGTTCGTGGTTTGAATCCTATGTGTTTAAGATCTTCTAACCAACTTAAACATTTTGGTTTGATCTCTATTTCTTTTTATAGAAACTGTAAATTTTGCTATTTTATGTCATATATCTCTTAGATTTGCATTATTTCATTTCTCATTTGAGAAATCATATTTGTTGATTATTTTCTTCTGTAAATGTTTTTCACAACTCAAGAATCAACAAATTCCTTTTCTGTTTCTAGTTCTTATGAAACAAGACATCTAATCTAGTTGGAATCGCAATGGGTGATTTATAATTCCAAAAATATTTTTGAAACCCTCTGAAATTGTTTAAGACCTTGGCCGTCTTCTAATCAAGGTAACCTTGGATTCTGGGTTAGTTTGAAAGATCAAGAAAGTCTTTTGTTTCTAAATAAGAGAGAAATTGGAAAACCCTAATCATTTAGATCTTTCTAAAATTTACAAGGACTTGTTTGTATAAATAAGTGTGCGTGTGTGCATGCGTGTGTTAGAACACTGTCACAAACACTTGTCACACTACAACACAAGAAGTGTTGGATAAAAAATCTTGAAATATCAAGAGTCGATGTAAAGATGGAACAAAGTGTTGAGAAGTTAGCAAGCTGGAGAGAAGTTAGAATCAAACCAATGGGTGCATATTCTAAACTTGTATAGGTCTGTTTTGTTTGCATGTGTGTTGAATATCTTTTAACTTGTATATTTTGTTTTAGTGGATTTTTGGTTTGTGACTTAGAAGTCACCATGGATGTTTCCTCAGTTGGGTGAGGTTTCACCATGTTAAAAAACTATGTGTACTTAATCTTTCTACATCACCTTATCTCATTCTTGTTGGTGTGTTGATTTAAATTGATTTAAACTATTTTAGTTTTGTTTTTCAAAATTAGTTAAATAATCTTGAACATATCTCATACATATTTTTATTAAACACATCTTGTGGTTAATCTGTTTGATTTAAAGAAAAGAGTTTCCCCAAAAAACAGTTTGGAGTTACTTAGATAGTTTAATCTTGAATTAAACGACTTAACTGACATTTTTTCAACAATTTGACACAAAATGCTTCTGCATTATCTAACACAAAATGCCAACACAATTTGACAGTAAAAATCATATTCATAAAATGCCTAAAACAAAACTGTTCTGTATAAAGATAAATAAATAACATTTTAATATTCTTTATATATTTTCATATATAAAGAATATAAATAATGTTTTGTATAAAAGCATAAAAAACTAGTACATTATGAAGCCATATAAATATAAAACTTTATAATAATACAGTATCATTTCTCTGTTTAAATCAATTCTCTGTATAATAAGTAGTTGCAACATTATATTATTATAAACAATTGCAAATTGAACATAAGGAAATTTATTTTATAACTAAACCAAATTTGTATAATGCAAAAATTTCCAGCGGTAGCCTCTTTATAATTTCCAACAGCAATATCAGATATTTGAACCCCTATTTTAAATTAAAAACAACCCAATAATCAACACCCAAACTATACGATGCAAAAATTAACATTATCAAGATGATTAAGTTGATTAAGTTTTAAAAATTAATCAAGACAAACACTACATATTAAGAAAATCAACATCCAAACTATACGGTGCAACTAAATGGTGTAATGTGAAGTTAATCCAAACTAGACTGCTGAAATTCATCTGGATCCAAACTAAATTGTTTCATTCATAGATTCTAGATCCAAAAATTGAAGAAATTTATAACATTGATTGAAGAATCATTACGTGCTTGGTATTTTCAAATTTAATCTCATCTTAATATAGGTATGAGTATCATTTTCACATTTGACCAGTATGTCTTATGTATGTATTTTCTATTCATGGAAATGTGCTAAGAAGCCTAAAAGAACAAGAAAAATCATTTAACATAGAAGATATTACTAGGTATTGTTATGGAACATTACCAGAAACTGTATATGTGAACAAAAATTGAAAAACTACCCAACCAAAAGATTATTTACCATGATCGAATAATATCATAAGTTCACTAATAGGGGACCAGATTTCACTAATCACAAGTATCTAGTGGGGTGCCAAATCTTGAAAAGAAAACTAGATGTAATGAAAGAAATCCCTTAGTCGAAATAAAAAGAGAAAACAAGTCTTATGCTTGAGAAGGGTAGATGTGATAAACAATGATGCTATAGGAGGGTAGATGTAATAAACAAAGAAATTTTCTCTCTCCCCATGTTTAAGATCATTTGCTCATAGTTACCCCACATAATTTTCAAAATTGAATTCCTAAGTGCCCTTGAATGCATTTAAAGGAAAAATAATGGAAAAACATTCTTTATCTATCCAATTCCAACTGGTTGGGATAAAACAATATTTGAGTTGGCCTCAAGATCATTATATTACCAGCAGATTTATTAATAAACATCAGATAGAAAAAACTATTATGACAATTGACCAACCCATGCGTCTGAATATGCGAAAGTAAACCTATTAATGTGCTGAAGACAATTTGTCCCAAACAAAACCTATCTATATACTCTTATTTATGATCCTCTTTTTTTATTTTGATATTAATGAAAATATGTTACCGATTTGGTATTTGAGACAATCCATCTGAGTTTTCTTATGTCCTATTTCAAGAGCTGAGGAAAGAGGCTGGAAACATGCAACCAGTCTCACTATATATATCTCAGTAGCTATACCAAATACAAATCCTAAGCATCAATAACTTGATCTCAGCTAGGCATATTAAACTAAAAGAAAAGAAGACACTCAATGAAAAGTAAAAGAAAAGAAGCTTCTTATTTTAAATTCAACCATTATTAAAATTTGAAATAATTTTTTTCCAAACTTCATAGGAAAATTTAAAAAGTTTATGAAAAATAAGTAAACTAGAGTCTAAACATAAACCACAACAAGGGTAAAAATTTATGGAAAATAAGTAAATCAAAGTCTAAATATAATCCCAATTATCCACTTCATACTATAGATTAAGATTCAGACGATCAAGCATATAACTGGAGGGATACAATTTGGATTGGAAATGAAATGAAACCAAAACATACATGAAATCAAACATATACTAGATTTGTTAAAATGAAATTAAACCAAAACATAAATGAAATCAACCTTAAAAAGAAATACCTAGAGGGATGATGAGAAGAAATAATAAATTCTACCAAATGCTTTATTTACACACTCAACCATCTGTAGAATCAATACATAAGGTTGTAATGTATTGCAAGTACAATATGCGCATAAATATACCAGAGCAAAATTATAGTTATGTTATCAACATGAGCATTTATATTACAGCTTTCTACCGAACATCTTGCGTGCATACGTTAAAAACAGTTTGTGTGATTACATTTGTTTATTTCATCCCAAATAATCAACAACAACAACTAAACCAATAAAAATTTAGTCCAAAGCTACAAGGATATCAAATTACCCATCACGAATAATCAATACCAGCAATTAAAACAATAACAATTTAGCCCAAAGCAACAACAAAATAAAATTACTCATTTTTACTTAAGTTATTCACAGGAGAAAAATTAATATAATGTTTTATTTTAATAAATGAAAATGTTTCTTTTGTTTTCCAAATTTTATACTGAAAATGAAAATTAAAAATTAAAATAAAAAATGAAAATGACTAAACAGACAAATTTTTTCAAAATTCAAGAATCATGTTTTTTTTTAAGATTTAAATTTAATGAAAATCAAATTACAAACATAATTCTAAATTCCGAGTCTTTGTTCCATCCTAGAAAAGTATTTTGAATCTAAAGAAAGATCAAATCTACTAATTTTGACAAAACACATTACTAGTGTCAATGATAACAAAAAAAAAAGAAAAAGAGAAAACAAAAACTTAATTAGCCGAACAAGTCACCGAACAGATCTACATACAAAAATTTCTCATTTGCCCATCATATGTGAATTGGTGTGTGACGATTCTCTCTTTAAACTACCCGAACATGTCTACATACAAACAAACACCTTTTTTTATTTCAGACCAGGTCTATATAAATAACCAAGCAGGTCTTTACAAATTGGAACAGCTAAACATCACAAACCTAAACACTCTTTTATTTTCTTCTTTAGGTTCATCATATAGATTGAGAATGGAGAAAGAGTCCCTTACATGTAAAGATTTGTTTCAATGGAGGTTTTTCTATACATCATGATTCTATGGAGGTTTTCTATATGGTTGTAAGGGCAGGAAGCTAATGGAAGGTTTTCATGGGATTTTGCGGAGGTTGGTTGGGGTATCCAAATAATTTTTTTTCTTTTTTTTTCGATATGGGACCAAAAAATCTAGTGCCAATGTTGGCGCCAAATGAGTATTTTTTACTATTTACGACACGTGTCTTTAAGGAGTTGTGTAAAATACTGCGGCACCTAATAAAATGTCGTCTTTAAAAAAAACACGATATATTTATTTTATATGTCGTGGTCCTTGTTATGATCAAGTTATTTACGACATTTTTCTCAACTATGTCGTCTTTAACTACCTTTCACGACACATTTTTATAAAGCGTCATAAAACATGTGTCATGGAAAGCACTTTTTCTTATAGTGCGACCCCACGCATGCATCTCAAATAAGATACTATCTACCCATCATTTTTTCCACTTAGGACGTAATACAAAATAATACAAATTCATTTACTTATCACACAAGTAAATTTAATAACACATAAAAATTAATCAAATATTAATCCATTTATCACTAATTAATATTTATTCACTTCACTTTATTTAACACATAAATATTAATCCATTTCTTGCTAATTAATATTTATTCACTTCATTTTATTTTTAAATTCAATTCGAGTAATGTGACACGTGTAATTTAAGTATTCCTAAAAGTACGGGGTGTTATAGAAGCATTACAAGAATAAAAGCAGAGGACCCGTCTGTAACAAGATATATTATTTTATTTAAGGCTAATATATTATTTAGTTGTTATGATTGATTTTGTGAAGTGTGAGGTTGTGGGATAGAGTGTTATGCTTCATCAGATTAGATAGATGATTGGTGTTTCTGTTGCGATTATGATGAATTGTGATTGCGAGTCTTTGATCGAAACAACTGTACACCAGAATCGAAGAATTATTTGGCTCACAACTTTTGAAGTGGAATTATATTTTGATGAGTGCTTGTTCATGTCCTATAATCGTAAATGGAATGGCTATCCATGTTTTCCTTTGGTTCAATCTCTGAACTATCAAAATTATCTTGACCTATAGTTTCGTAGCAGTGGAGGCAACATCAATGTTAGAAGAGCTGAAGTTAAAGTCTTAGCCGAGTGAGTTTTTCGCTGTCTGTTATCTCTTAAAGATGCACAATCTTTGATAACACTTTCTGTTTTATTATTCATGTATTATTTATATGTATGGAATTCTCCTATAAAAAAATTCCTTTGTTTTGATCATATAACAGAAGATTTAGGTACTATTTTCAATTAATGCATTAAGTGTTTATGTAACTGTAACTTTGAGAAAATATTTTTTTAAGGTTTTGAGAATATATAATAAGGAAAAAAGAGGAATACAATTAATAGAATTATAATTTTGATGGCTTCAAGTCCTATTGAAACTGTTTGTATCCATCTTAATTTTTTTTAAGTTGATTTTGAAAATCCTTATGTTGACTTCTTATTGTTATGTTTTCTAAATGGCATTAACCAAAAGTACTTGACTCCAAAGGATCTTCTTCAACTACTATTATACTTCACCACCATGACCTTCGAGTGCATATAGCCCTCATAACTACTGAGTTTTTTTCACAAAATTCCCTAAACTGTTATTCATGCTAATCGCCCTTTAAACACATTTTGTTACAAGAGCTCAAGACTTTATTGAAAATACCCTTTCTTAGAGCATTTAATTGACAATTTTAGCAACACATACTAGAGTATTTGTAGAAAAAATGCATAGTTTAGGAGAGTATCTACAATTAAAACAATTCAGAGGAATTTTTGGCAATAGTTATCAATATATTTTTTAATTGCATTTAATTGAAAATAAAATTTTGATTCCGTAGGAGTATTATTGTCGCCTAATTGAAAAGTTTTTGCCCTCTTCAAATAAAATAGTTGATATGTCTTTCAAGTTAACAAGGATAAATTTTAGCAAACTAGCATGCATATCTCTATCATTTCCTCTTAATTTTGGGACATGGCGAACACCTAGACCGAACTTGGATTTCAGGCCCCTTATCCCAAACCCACAACCGCCACTTTGACTAGCATCATGAACCCTACCCTTTCTCTTGGTCTTATTTTTTGACCCTACTTGGGGACCCAAATTATCTAGCCTTAATCGAATATTCAAACCACCAGAATTTGATGAGGCTAAAGCGTGGTTAATTATAAATAATACTTTCAATTATTTTCTTTTGTGTTTGTGTTGTTTTAGAGATAGGAAATGCCATTGGTTTGCCTTAAGATTATTGAGGTTACCCTTGAATGATTAGGACAAATGTAATCCGTGAAGTTGATTTATGAGAGATGTTATAGTTGTACTTTGTTAATTCTGCAAAATTTCACTTTCTTATGTACGGGTAATTAAGTTTTTGTACTCAAGTTTTCCAATTCTTTTGATTGTGTGTTGATGCCTGAATATCAACAACACTTTTTATTTGTAATGTAAATTCAGGTGTAAATACAATGATAAATATATCTTAACCATAGTGGTTTTATAGTTCATATCTTTCTTAAGGAATATTTAGTGGTCACCTGTTGAGGACATTGAGGTCGAAGCCCAAGCTCGAGCTCATGATGTTGGGTGATTCTAGCAGATTTTCTTCTTCTTTGATTGTTACTTTTATCACTTTGTAATATTATGTTTTAATAATTAGGGAACTTGATATTCTTTATAAGGATACTTGTTGCTAATTGTGGTTATTTTTGGAATCCTTATTTACCAAAGTTTTAATTTTTTTACTACTAAGGTTGGTTCATCTCTCTTTTTCATATGTGTTATCATTAGCAGCTTGAAATTTATTCTCTCATTTTCGTATGGGTTTATATTTGGCTTAGGACCACCACGGTGTTCAACGACAACAGTGACTTTCGAAAATAATCTAATCCAAGGTATTTGTTTTATACGCTTTTTCCAGTATGGAACATGTAATTTTGGAAAATCATCTAATGCACCACGGTGTTCAATGTTGGCAGTAAATTTATACCTTATGTATGTACTAGCATTAACTTATGTTGTTAAGATAGACTTTAATCTTTGAAGTTTTGAGGGTTACATTACTATATTGAATCTAGATTGATTTTTAACTTTCACTGTCTAATGAATTGTGTGTAGATCTTATAATTTTTACTGATTTATGTGTTTCGGTATATTGTATGATTATTGAGTTGAGTATTTTGATTAGTACGTGTTTAATTTAAGTTTATGTGTTGCAATAATATTTTGATTAGTTAATTCCTATTATGTAAAACATAATATATTGTTCTTAATGTATTGGTTTTGCATAAGTTCAAGCTCATATTGCTAACCTAAACAATATTAAACATATTCTTATGTTGTGTACATTCTTTAATTTTCTATTTGTGAAACTAAGATTCATGGAGGAAAATTTGTATAGTTTTAGTTGAGTAAATATTTTTATTTAATGGTTGTTTATTGAAAAATACGAAAACATGATATTAATCCGCAAAGGATTTTTAAAATTTTGTATTTGTCTATGATATTGGCAAAATTCCATTTTATTGTTTATGATATAGGAGTATTGTTTATCAATTTATAATATACCGCAAGTGCACGGGCTATTATAGAATAGCGAGTGTAAGTACGGGTCAAACCCACAGAGATTTGTCAATTTTCCGTTCAAAGTAATTGTGACTATCCAACTAAACTAAATGGTTTTAGAGATGAGATGTAATATTAAACTAAGCTAACATAAATAAAAAGTGTGACTAGGAGAGATATAATCAAGTGAGCGTGAAAACTAGGACGTTGGATCCATTTATCACATTCAACTAATATTATGCAATAATTTAAACTCATCATTCCCGATTTTATAACTCAAATTAAACCGACTCTCGTCGTATTTAATTCGAAAGATAACACGGTTAAGTGAATAATATAATTTAACATCTCTAGATTTAGACGACTAAAATCCTTTGTTAATGAAAAAACTAGACTAGACTAATTAGTTGATCACATATAAATAGAAATAAAGAGACAAGAGATTTTTAAGTGGTTCGACTTGATGAAAGAGCCTACGTCCACTGTAGTGTATTGCTTTATGATTGTTCAATTGCCTCTCTTTTCGTGTGTCCCTGTATGTAGGGTTTACAATGTATTTATAGCCCCCATGGGGTGTACAAGAGATGGAATATCAAAGGATGAAATGTCTTTATATCATAAACATTTACATTTGTACAATAATTTATATATACAACTATTGGTGTTTGCCTGTCACGTTGGTCAGCATCCCTGGTGTTGGTTGGTATTCCTAGAGTTGGTCGACATTCCATCCGTAATGACTAGGATTAATCCTCCACTATATAACATGTGTTAGTATCTGAATGGTCCATGTAGATGAATAATTTTTGGTATCAACAGAAGCTCCCAATGTTTCATGCTTGAAGTTTTTACAAGAGTATGGAGCATTTGGCTCTTAAAGTTTCTTGGGCAATAATTTTAGGCTTGGTCGGTTGCCGACACTTGTAAAAATTCATGCTCGTGGCATTTTTGCCATTATCTCAAACTTTAACGAATCGTTTTTGGGAAAAACTATCTTTTCAGTCTTTTAGCCGCCACCAGTTCAATATACGCTGCCTTTTAATCATTACTTTTCCAGTTTTTGAGGCGACCTATAAAGAGCAGGAATAATCACCAACTTTTTCTATCTCAAATCTTCTGAGTGTTTCTGCAGCTACAGCGTCTTCAAGATTTCTTTTTCTTTCTCGAATGATCATTTTATGTTCTTCAGTTCTTATTGAATCCTTAATTCCTGTAAGAATTCTTTCTTTTCTCTTGTATTCTTCACCATGGTTTACTATGTTGATTCTCTTGATGAATTCAGAAATGAATTTAAAATTCCATCTTGGGTTGTTTTGGAACATGCTATTTTACCTGCCGATTTTTTCTCACTTGCTGAGGGTCACTGGTTTCCATCTATTTTAGAGCTGAATGTGGGTTTACTTTTCCTCCCAACCCACTGTGCTTGAATTTTGTCAATACTTTGACGATGTCCAAGCTAGGGTAGCCCCCAATACTTGGAGGGTTGTAAATGGAGTGTATAGATTGAATCAAATTCATAGAACCCATCTAGGGATTTCAGAGATAATGTTTTATTATAAGTGGATTACTAGTGACACCACTTTTTATTTAAGTACTAGGGTTGTAAATAAAGCATTAGTAGTTAACATTCTAGACTCCAATAGAGATTATTTTGAGCATGGGGTTATTGTAAAAAACTGGCAATACGCCCCCGTGACTGGAAATGCTCAGTACCAGGGGCCTAAGTGCCCTCATTTTGGCAATGGGATAGGTTATTCCTCATTTAACTATTTTACCTTGCACATATTTGTTTAAATGTTACACTAATTATTGCTCTGTAGATTTTTATTGCAGTTGATCAGAAGAGAAGGTTCCCTAAGTAAAGTGAAGTGAATTTGAGGGAGTTAAAGTTTATTTGGGTACTTCATCAAAGGATTGGTGGGGATCACGTTAGGTTTGCATTTTATTTGTTATAGTATAAGGGCACAATCTCTTTATTTGTTTCTTGTCCTACTCCTTCCCCTTTAATTGTCCTTGAACAAGAACCTCGTTCTACTTCCTCAGCCACTGCATTTGGCAGTGGTGATCTTGCTTCCCTTTCCCCTTCCTCCTTAGATTCAAATTTGCCCCTTGCTATATCCATGAGGAGGAGGAAGATTCCCAACATTTTGGGAGACATTGATGGAAATCCCCCTTCCAAATGAGATGATACAGGGGTGAAAAATAAAAATGAGACTAGGAAGAAGCCCCTAACCAAGGAAACTAAAGAGATCTCCCTGACTGGAATAAAGAAAGGGTTGCCTTCTAAGTTAGCAAAAGGTTTTTCTACTCATCCCGACCAACGTGAGTTGGTCGACATATCTTCTTTTTCCCCTCTAGTGGTCCTTGGTATTATATTGGAAAGATAATTAATAAAGTTTGGGACATTGCCAGACCACGGGAGTGCTGCTGCTTCTTTTCCTTGCTCCAAGAGTTCTAACGGGGCTGCTCAAAGCCTTGCTCTGGTATATTTATTTTAACTTATTTAATTACTATCTCTTGATTTATTCTTCACAATACTGACTTTCCTTGTTGTTCTTGTGAAATTCCTCATTGACTTCATAAATATGTTGGAGAAAGAGGAGGCTTTGAGAGCTTCTTCCTCTGGTGAAATTGAAGAAGCTTTCAACGATTTGTAAAAGTCTTTGCTTGAATCCTAACACGCCTTGGATAATGAACAAAAAAAATAGGAGGATAGGATGAAAGATGATAAAAAATTTGTCTTACTGATAAGTTGTAGAAGGACTTAAATGCTAAGAAAGTCAAGTCCGCCCAACTACAAAAGGACTTGGATGCTGAGAAGGTGAAGAGGGCTAAATCCAGAGAAGCTGTCTTCAACAAAGGCTGAGATAAGGCCTTTGGTGCAGCTTCTTTGCAAATTGAGTTTGAGAAGAAATAAATGCTTCAAGGATGGCTGGTCTGCTGCTCTGGTGGAGGTCGGCACTCCAAAGAATTCAGAGCTATTCTTGAGACATGATCGTGGGAATCCTCCAAATTTGGACAAGGAAGTTAATGATGGGGGTTCCAGTGAATCTTTGATAATGGCAGAATCTGCCGATCAACACCAGGATATTGATTCTACTGAGCCCTCAAAAGTTAATCCTCCTCCTCCTTCAGCTCTCGCTTCTTCTTCAGCTAATCCTGAAGTATATAAGAAGAAGGTGTAAAACCAAGCATCTTTTATTTATTTTTTAATATTTTTACTTTTTCTTTTTTGAATATGTATTTGTACTTCCCTTATTATTAATGACGAGAAATATTTTCGTTCCGCTGTTTGTGTTGTTCAATACTCTATATCTTGTTGATAGATGACTTTCTTTTTTTGAATAGTTTCTGGATAAATTAGAATACTTCTCATCTACTAACTTCGAGCTACTCTAGAGCTGTAATGAGCTTTTCAAAGATGGTCACTTATCTCTAACTGATGTCGACCTACCGCAGTTGCTCGGGGAAGGGGTATTCGAGCAAGCCAAAGCGGTATCTAAAGTGTCTTCTTGATCGTGCAATGGCCAACAACGTTGCCTACATGGAAATGATTGAAGAGCTACAAGAGGAGCATAATGAAGCTAGGGCATTTTTTCATGAGGATTTTGGGAAGAAGTTCCAGTCCCTTAGTGAAGGGTGGGGATTTGAGCAAAAGTTGGATAAATTTACTTCTCATTTCCGAAGACAAGAATTACTACTAAAACGTGAGGTGGATGAAGCAAGGGACATTGCTAAGCTTCTAGAGGAAGAAAATAACAACTTGAGAGATGAACTTGATGCCCTGAAGTCATCCACTGCTGTTGTTGCTACTACAGATGAGGGTCATTTCACTACAAGAAAAACACCTTTTTATGATGCTCGAAAAAATAGTTTAATGACATTTATTACAAAAATATCATTTAAAGGTTAATGCTATTATTAATATAACATTTTTAATATAAAATGTCATTTTATACATATTATTATGACACTCTAAATATAAAAATCATATTTAATTTTACATATTATGACATTTTTTTGAAAAGTTTTTTACCTAAATACATAACATGACCCTTAATTTTTTTTTCGGAAATTAGTTTTACCTGCGCGCTTCGTTTCTCAAGGCTTGAAATTTTGACACCCGCGCGTTCGTTTCTCATGGTTCCTATCCTCACGGCTCACGATTCCTCTCCTCACGGATCCTCTCCATTCTCTCTCAAAGTTGGACGATTTCCATTATCTGGTAAGTTACTCTCAGTCGCCACCTGTATATGTATATGTATATGTATATGTATATGTATATGTATATGTATATGTATATGTATATGTATATGTATATGTATATGTATATGTATATGTATATGTATATGTATATGTATATGTATATGTATATGTATATGTATATGTATATGTATATGTATATGTATATGTATATGTATGTAACGTAATCAAGAAGTCTGGTATATCTTATTCCTTTGAAATCTCATATGATCTATACTTGACAACCAACTCGATAATACATATTAAAACTTATTATCATTAAAATATATTTGGTATTGATTAGTTTTATACAAATTTTAATTTCCAAAGCAATCTTGAGATTGCATATGGACTTATATATGCTGAAATTTATATGTATGTATTGGTGAAATGGTTGGGTGTTGGTTGAAGAGGAGAAAAATCAGAAAACGAAGAATTTTCGTTAAATTATACCGTTCTTGGGAGAAACTGCTTCAGATCGTAGAGTCGGATTAGTGGAAATCGCAGCCCTAGGGCAGTAGCCAAGAAAGCTTAATTTTTATTTTTTTCCTTCTTTTCGCTTTTTCCCCCAAACTTTGTATGGATCTAGAAATAAATAAGATTTATAAAATACGATTTTAATGAAATCCAATTAAGGTTAGATGAATTGAATTTAATGTGATGGGATCATTTTAATGCTGGTAAATAGTCCCATTGTTCGTATAATAGAATTTCAATGATAAAATTAGTATTGAATTTGGGGCAGAGCATTGATGATGTCATGTTGAGCATAATTGCATGTTTTCAATATTAATTGGAAGATTACTCTGGTGTGAATTGTATTGGAAGGTGAAAGAAATAAGACTACAGAACCAAAGGAATCAAAGAAGTGAATTTTGTTCTCAATAAGTAAGATTAGTGTACTTATACACTTCGAGTATTTATCATTAATGAATGATAACATGTGTGTGAATGGTAAATGTGACCCTGGTAGATTGATTTTGTTTTGTTTTTTAACAGAGTAACAAATACATATTATATACACAAAAGAAATACAAAAGAAATTACCCGATACATATTATACACACAAATACTTTATCCAGAGCTTGAGTTAAAATTCATCCGATCTGTCAAGTCGTGGATGTCTATGGATAGATTATCAAACGAGTACTTGCAAGAGGTTGAATATTTTCTTAAAGTTGCAGAGAGGAATGATGTAAATAGTGAAGTTGTATGGTGTCCATGTACATCATGTGGGAATTGTTTTAAATGGACTTTATAAGAAATTAAAGGTTATTTATATGCGAATGGTATTGATCAAAGTTATCGTATATGGATATGGCATGGGGAAGTTAATCCTAATTCAACTTTATCACATGTCAACATGGGTGACCCCATCCATCACGATAATTTGGTCAAAAATCCAGAAGATGCTGATGATGTGGCGGACATGTTTAAGACGATAAATGAAGACTTTATAGGGGGTCCTAAATCATTTGAGAAGCTGTTTGAGGATGCCAAAAATCCCTTTTACAAAGGATGTAAAAAGTTTACGAAGATGTCTGCACTGGTGAGTCTACTCAATTTGAAACAAAATAGTGGGTGGACTGATAAGAGCTTTTCAAACATGGTTCAATTGGTTTGCCTAATTGCTCCCAAAAGATAATGAATTTCCTTTATCTATGAAAAAGTCCATACCAACGTTGTCTGTGTTTGGGATGGGGTATGAAAAAATACATGTATGCCCTAATGATTGCATACTCTATAGAAAAGAGTGCAAAGATTCAACTGAATGCCCTACTTGTGTAACACCGAGGTATAAGTTGAAAAAAAAAATACAACTGAGGTAAAGGTGGGAGTGCCTGCAAAAGTATTATGTTATTTTTTGCCCATTCCTAGGTTCAAAAGGTGGTTTCAATATGTACAAAATGCAAAGGCCTTGACCTGGCATGAAAACGAATGACACGTTGATGGTAAGTTACGTCTCCCCTTGGATTCTACACCATAGATGTTGGTGGATGACAAGTGGCCGGAGTTTGGAAATGAAGATAGAAATCTTCGGTTAGCACTTTCAGCAGACATAATTAACCCACATAATACTCTTAGTAGTAAACATAGCTATTGGTCGGTCATGTATTCAACTTATAACTTTGAGCCATCGCTGAGCACAAAGAGAAATTTTTTCATATTAACAAAGTTGATATCATGTCCGTGATAGCTGGGAAATGATATCGATGTTTATTTGGCACCATTAATTGAGGACTTGAAAACCTAATGGGATGAAGGTGTACAAGCTTATGATGCTGTGACACCACGACTAATTAAATACTGGGTAGCTACTCCTTTATTCAAATTAATTCAAAATGTCAAGTTGGTTCAGTTCGTAGTATCACTGTCGAAAACGTTTTAATAATTACTAGCCACCTAATATTTAAAAAGTGAGTTGTCAATTTTAATTGAATACGATATACATACAACCAAATTAAATTATGAATTACTGATACCACAACCACATCACAGTTACAATAAATAACGATGTAAAAAACAGAATCTGGAGGAATACACCTCACAAAAATTCGAATACTGAAATAAACAAATACAAGCATGAATCATTAATTTAATTACAACCCAAAATTTAAAATAAAAACTGAGTAAATAAGATGTCTTTGAAAGAAAAGGGGCGACATGACCTACAGATGAATGAATCTGAAGTAGAGTCAAGATATAAAGTGGAGGCGTCTACTATCGAGGTCCTATAACTTCCATAACAGCTACAACACGTCACTGGAATGGAACTCCTATGCTTGGTGTCCTTGTGGCTGGCACCTTAATATGTTTTTACAAAAATAGGTTTGAAAGCAAACAGGTCAGAGCCCGATTGTGAAAAGTAGTTTGAAATACAACAAGTGGTTTAATATAATTAAATAGTGAATATAAAGTACATGATAGTGTGTGCACTCACATCAGCTCCTCACCTCTCAACTAATTGTGCACACCTACCTTACCCGTTCTAGTTATTCTACTATCAAACTACTCCAATACACAATCTAACATTACTATCCGATTCACAATTCAATTCCTGACATCTTAATTTAAACAGAGTGTTTTACTTTTCTTCTTGGTTCTCAAAATTAATAATACTAATCACTAGGGATTTTCCATTTGAAATTTTACTACAATGTTGCTATTATTCACACTTACATTTATACAAGACAGTTCATTTAAATTAACAGTATATTATTCTCATCATAACTATACAATACTGGCACCCCGAGACTAAGCTGCGGTGCACACATACTCTCCTATCCAATCCTAGTACATCACGTACATAAGGACCACGTATTTCGAATCTCTCGAGAATCATTTTCAATAAACAACAATCACACATAATGGAGGCGAACATAGTTCACATCACATGGGTCACGCACATACCTACGCTCCCATGATCAACAGACTTATTAACTTCTCAATAAGTCCTTATCTGATCTATGTCCTCGAGGTACCAATCTAAATCCCCCCCCCCCCGTAGGCACACAAAGACTAGATGGCCCTGATCGAACGCCGACCTCCCGTGATAGCAAGTATGGTAGGTATGTTATACACAAATAACTACATATAACAAGCATTCACACATCTTCGGTATCCCATAATATTAATAGAGGTATATTTCTCATTCTTATACCGTCATTTCATGTTATACGTTTACAAGTCCCCGATTTATATACATTAAAGTTATCAACTCTCCTCACGTCGAAGTTTTAGATACTTATATCCCAACCCATAAACATCATCCGGTCTACTATAAAACTCTAAGTTTTAATCCTTGACGTACTTCCAATCTCACAACTATATCCACAAATCAACAAAGGAAGGATTACACTCAATTATATAAGTCTTCTGGAGGTTAGAAATAAAATCAGGCCTAAAAGGCCATTATGTCAACTCGTTAGAAATCTCGTTCGAACGAGGTCATTCGAACGAGTTTCGTTCGAACGAATGGCTTCGAACGAACTACCAAATCGTTAGAAAGGGTACTGTCATCTCTTTAGAAGTCTCGTTCGACAGGTCTTCTAACGAGAAGGCCGACTTCGCCCAGAAATCTCCAAATTAGTTTTTCTTCATTCTTCTCTTCTCTAAATCCACCCTAAGACTATCCAAGTTACATTTTAATGTTTATAAACTATTTTTAGTCACCCTAGATCGTTCCTTTACATACTTTTGGGGTCAAATCTTACAAATTAAGATGCCAAAGTCATAAATCCCCAATTCTTGTCCCAAACCCTATGAACTTGAACCCATAATTTAATTTCATAAAAAGACTCCTTATTAATCCATTTTCAGATCATAAAAAGTTATGTTTTGTATATTGAATTCGTCTATAATCATTCTACATGAAAATTCCTACCCAAAACCACAAGTTTCACAATAATTCCATTGGGTGTTCTTCATCAAAATTTCCAAAACATAAACGGTTTTCTACACTACACATGGAAGAAATATTCAATGCATTTAAAAATATCAAATCAGTTGCCTTAGATTCATTCTTCAAATTTTTGTCGATGAATCAAGGTTGGTTCTATCCTCTTTCCGGCCACAAATCCTTTCCAATTTCTGGTGATGGGGAAATGGTTTGGTTTAGACCCTCTAGCCTCTCTTCTACCTTCTCTCAAAACCTCCGTAGCCCACTCTCTCACTTTTGGCTGATAATGGCCTTAGTGGATCTTTTATTAATCTTTAATTTACCTCAAAAATTCGTGGGTTTTAATTCCCTTATTTTTAAAATTACCAAAATACCCTTCTAGGTTGCCGGTTTGGCCTAAAAATGTCCCGGAATCCAGACTAAACCCCCAACTAGTGTTTTTTGACTATTTCGACCCTTCTGGACACGTTGGCGCACTCAAAATGACCATTCGGTTGATATAAATGGAAATTAATTTTTAATCTAATTAAATTCATTCCTGACGCGACTGACACGCGTGTCCCAACTTAAGTTTCCAAATTGTCGTATTTCAGCCTCGCGACAACTTTAATATTTTCAATACTCATGAAATATTCAATTTTAACATCATAATCAAATACTAACTCACATCTCGCTAGTATTTATATCTGAATTAATTCCCAATTAATTTTCATTTAATTAAATTAATCCCTTAGATAAAAATCAATAAAATTACGGGTATTACATACTTCCCCCCTAATAACAGAATTTCATCCCGAAATTCGGAACTAAAGTGTACCTGGTACAAATAACTTTGGATAACGCTCACGCATCTCATCCTCGCGCTCCCATGTGGACTCCTCGGCATTATGATGCCGCCACTGAACACGTACTAATGGTACTATCTTTGACCTCAGTTTCCGCTCGCTTTGGTCCAAAATAGCAATCGGCCCCTCCTTGTAGGAACTATCAGGCTGAAGATCGATGTCCTCTAAAGCAATGTGAGTATGGGACAAATCGTCCCTAAGATATTTCCTTAGTGAGGAAATATGGAACACATTATGAATCCTATGCAAGTGCTCCGATAGCCCGAGTATATACATAACTGGCCCAATCCTCTCGATGATAGGAAATGGCCCCACGTATCTTGGTGCCAGTTTCCCCTTCTTCCTAAAACACATGATCCCCTTCATGGGAGACACTCTGAGTAACACCTGGTCCCCCACCTTGAATTCTCTGAAGAACCTCTTGGCATCAGCATAGCTCTTCTGCCGGTACTGAGCTACCCGAATACGACTCTGTATAATCTCTATCCTTGCCGAAGTGTCCTGAATCACTTTCAACCCAAGGAGTTTGTTATCCCCCACCTCTAACCAACATGCTGGGGAACGACAAGGTCTACCATACAATGCCTCAAATGGAGTCATGCCAATGGTGAACTGGTAGGAGTTATTATAAGCAAACTCCACCAGTGGAAGGTACTTCTCCCAACCACCTCTAAAATCTAGGATGCACATATGCAATATGTCGTCAAACATCTGATTTGTCCGCTTTGTTTGCCTATCAGTCTGCGGGTGATATGTCGTACTCAGCCGCAACTCTATACCCATGGCCTCCTGGAAAATCTCCCAAAATCGTGAAATAAATATCTTATCTGTGTCAGACACGATATTTAGAGGCACCCCATGAAGTTTCACTATCTCTGTAATGAAAATTTGGGCTATCCCGTAGTGTAATCTGTCCTTACGGGTAGAAAATGAGAAACTTTGGTCAATCTATCCATAATTACCCATATGGAGTCGTGACCCCTCTGTGACGTAGGTAATACCGTGATAAAGTCCATGGATATGATCTCCCATATCCACATCGAAACCTCTAACGGCTGTAGAAGTCCTGCCGGTCTCTGATGATCCACCTTTACTAGCTGACAAGTGGCGCATTTAGAAACAAACACGACGATATCTCTCTTCATCCCGCTCCACCAGTACTGTCGTCTCATGTATTGGTACATTTTATCCCCACCAGGGTGTACCGTAAACCGTGAGCCGTGCGACTCTGTCATTACCTTGTGTCACAAGTCTTCCCCTTCCAGAACGACCAGTCTCCCATTGAAGCGTAATCCCCCGTCTGAACTAACGGAATAGGACTCGGCTTCCTCTGCTAGTAATCGAACTATCTGCTCCTGACAGAACGAGTCATTTTCCTGGGCCTTTATCACTCTCGTAACAATCTGAGGTGTAATAGTCATCACATACATGAATGATCAGGCCACTGTATCCTGGAGTCCCAACTCCTTTCACTTAGTTTTCCACACCTCGGTCACCTCATTTACTAGCCAACGTCTCAACACGTCTGCTACCACATTAGCCTTCCCTGGGTTATATTAGATATCAAACTGATAATCCTTCATAAACTCAAGCCACCGACGTTGACGCATATTCAGTTCCTTTTGCATGAAGAGGTATTGTAGAGACTTGTAGTTTGTGAATAACCGAAATTTCTCCCCCAGGAGATAGTGTCTCCAAATCCAAAGAGCGAATACGACCGCCGCTAACTCCAAGTCGTGGGTGGAGTAATTCTTCTCGTGAGGCTTAAGCTTACGGGAAGCATAAGCTATGTCCTGACTCTCCTGTTGCAGCACACCTCCAAGTCCTTGTAAGGACACATCGGTGTAGACTAGATACTCAACTCTCGGTCTGGGTAATGCTAACACAGGTGCTGAGGTCAATTTGTCCTTCAACTCATCAAATGCCAACTGATAGGCATCACTCCAGATGAATGTCACACCTTTGCGAGTCAGATGTGTCAAAGGACCTGCTATCTTTAAAAAACCCCGAATAAACCTTCTGTAGTATCCTGCTAGGCCCAAGAAACTACGGATCTCAGTCAGTGTCACGGGCTGTACTCACTCCCTCTCCGGGAATACCTTCCCCAGATCAATAGATATCCCCCGGTCTGAAATGATATACCCCAAAAACTGAACCTCCTTCAGCCAAAATCCACATTTTTTATACTTTGCATATAGCTCGTTCTGATGCAGCATCCGCAAAACCTATCTCAAATGCTCGGCGTGCTCCTCTTCTATCTGGGAGTAAACCAGAATGTCATCAATAAAGATGATGAAGAGATGGTTTAGGAACTCTCTGAACACCCTATTCATCAAGTCCATAAACACGGCTGGAGCGTTGGTCAAGCCAAAAGGCATAACCCAAAACTCATAGGAACCATATCTCGTCAAGAAAGCAGTCTTCGAGATGTCCTGTTACCTGATACGCAACTGATGGTATCCCGATCGCAAATCAATCTTTGAAAACAAGCAAGATCCCTTCAACTGGTCAAATAAGTCATCGATTCGGGGAAATGGATACTTATTCCGTATCGTGACTTAATTCAACTCCCGGTAATCTACACATAATCTCAATGATCCATCCCTCTTCTTTATGAACAACACAGGGGCACCCCACGGCGAAGTACTCCTTCGGATAAACCCCTGTCCCAATAACTTATCTATATGATCCCTTAGCTCTCTCATCTCCGCTGGAGCCATATGGTACGGTGCGCGGGCAATTGGACGAGTGCCCAGTGTCAAATCGATAACAAAATCTATCTCTCTACCTGGAGGTAATCCAAGTATATCCTGAAATACATCAACGGACTCACTAACAACGGGAATCGAATCAAGTGGTATTACCACTTCCTTAGAGGTCTCCTCCTCTATGTAATACAAGTGTGTGGACGATCCTCCCTCGGGGCGAGGCATCGCCACTAAAAACATCTCCTGCCCGGGAATGGCAAAAATAATACTCCTACTGAAACAATCAATCATGCCTCGGTATGAAACTAGCCAATCCATACCAACAATCGCATCGTACTCAGTCATCTCTAATACTAGCATATCAGCGGGTAAAGTAAATCTCCCTATCTCTATACCCACACCTCTACAAATAAGGGAAATCACGGAACCCCTACTCAACGGTGAATCTACGCAAGTAACCGTGCTCTCTGTAGTGTCGAACAACCCCAAAGTGCGTACAAATCTCGTGGCACTGAAATAATGTGTGGCCCTCGTATCAAATAAAATACGCCCTATAGTCCCCTGAATAGAGAACATACCCTCAATAGCAGGTGGATCCTGTGGGACTGCGGCATGCTGGAGCTGATAAACTCTCCTATACTGTAGTTGTCCTTGCTGGACTGGGACTGCTGGGATGGGTGGGAAAGCTGGCATCTGTGGTGCTGCTGGGAGGGCGGCGGGAAACATAGGTCTTTGGGGCTCATGTCGAGCACCCTGTTGCTACTGCTGTGGGGACCTTCCCCTATCAGGACAATCATGGAGCTTGTGGCTAATCTTGCCACAAATGAAGCATTTCCCCTGAAAGTTCCCCCCTCTCTGACCCTGATGCCCACGGGCCTGGTGACCGTTGCCATTCCTCCCCTGGCCATGCTGGCCCTGATGAAACTACTACTGTTGGCCCTGCTGGCCGTGCTGTCCCTATGGGCCATGATGACCCTACTGGCCCTGATGAAAACCTCCCCGACTGTTTCTAAAACCCCCAGATATGAACCTATTAAAATCCCCCTGCTGGGAACCCTTATCTCCCTGCCTATGCTGACCTTGAGCAGATTATGCCCCACTGGCACCATTTCCCCCTGTTCTGCCCTGATGGCTGGACTCTCCTGATCGCTTACTCTCTGGCATGTGAAAGCGGTGGTCTTGGTAGTGAAGTAGTGCTGTGTTAACCACATCAGAATAAGTGGCCAACGAGAGATTTCCCAACAAATGCTGACGGATCCTCCAAGTCAATACATCCATGAAATTATGAATCTTCTCCTCCTCGGTTGGAATCTCATCAGGAACGATGTTCAAGAGATTAGTGAACTCAGCCTCATACTCGGCCATGGTCTTCCCCTCTTGCTTGAGGTTCATTAACTTCCTCCTCATTTCAGTGTGAACGGCTGATGGAAAATACTTGCGGTCGAACCGCACCCAAAACTCCTGTATCGAAAGGACATCTCTCTTCTCCGTGCACTCATACATCCTCAAATGTCTTTGAATGTCCTTTTCCACTGGATGGACACAACAATATCGGAGCTACCTGCAAACTCCGGAGGGTGTGCTTTCTGAAAAGCATCCCGAACACGTTCCCAAGCAGACGGGAATGCATGAGCCTGAACTGGCGCTACTATCGGCGCCTGGGGTGGTGCCTGCTGCATAACTGCGAGGGCAACATTTACCACTTGGGCTACAATAGCATCAACCTCTGCGGCATTCATGGTGCCCTGGACTGGTGCAAGCTGTGGTTTGGGCTGAACATCCCTAGGAACTCGCTGTGCACGTCGTGGAGGCATCTGAAATGAGAGTAAAGTCTTATAAGTTCGTAGTTATTATCTCAAAATAGCTGAAGAGCGAATCATACACAAAAGAATACAACAATCCTAAAATATAGGGCTCTACATCAAAGAAAGCTCAGCGGAAACATAACAAGTCATACAGATCCTAAGGACACTAGAACCTGATGCTCTGATACCACATGTGGCACCCCAACTAATTAAATACCGGGTAGCTACTCCTTTATTCAAATTAATTCAAAATGTCAAGTTGGTTCAGTTCGTAGCATCACTCTCGAAAACGTTTTAACAATTACTAGTCACCTAATATTTAAAAAGTGAGTTGTCAATTTTAATTGAATATGATATACATACAACCAAATTAAATTATGAATTACTGATACCACAACCACATCACAGTTACAATAAATAACGATGTAAAAAACAGAATCTGGAGGAATACACCTCACAACAATCCGAATACTGAAATAAACAAATACAAGCCTGAATCATTAATTTAATTACAACTCAAAATATAAAATAAAAACTGATTAAATAAGATGTCTCTGAAAGGAAAGGGGCGACATGCCCTACAGATGAATGAATCTGAAGTAGAGTCAAGATATAAAGTGGAGGCATCTACTATCGATGTCCTGTAACTTCCACAGCAGCTACAACACGTCACTGGAATGGAACTCCTATGCTTTGTGTCCTTGTGACTGGGCACCTTAAATTTTTTTTACAAAAATAGGTTTGAAAGCAAACGGGTTAGAGCCCGATTGTGAAAAATAGTTTGAAATACAACAGGTGGTTTAATATAATTAAACAGTGAATCTAAAGTACATGATAGTGCGTGCACTCACATGAGTTCCTCACCTCTCAACTAATTGTGCACACCTACCGTACCCGTACCCATTCTAGTTATGCTACTATCAAACTAGTCCAATACACAATCTAACATTACTATCCGATTCATAATTCAATTCCCGACATCTTAATTTAAACAGAGTGTTTTACTTTTCTTCTTGGTTCTCAAAATTAATAATATTAATCACTAGGGATTTTCCATTTGAAATTCTACTACAATGTTGCTATTATTCACACTTACATTTATACAGGACAATTCATTTAAATTAACAGTATATTATTCTCATCATAAATATACAATACTAGCACCCTGAGACTAAGCTGCGGTGCACACATACTCTGCTATCCAATCCCGAGAAATCACGTACATAAGGACCACGTATTTCGAATCTCTCCGGAATCATTTTCAATAAACAACAATCACACATAATGGAGGCGAACATAGTTCACATCACATGGGTCACGCACATACCTACGTTCCCATGATCAGCAGACTTATTAACTTCCCAATAAGTCCTTCTCTGATCTATGTCCTCGAGGTACCAATCTAAATCCCCCCCCCCCCCCCCCGTAGGCACACAAAGACTAGATGGCCCTGATCGAACGCCGACCTCCCGTGATAGCAAGTATGGTAGGTATGTTATACATAAATAACTGCATATAATAAGCATTCACACATCTTCGGTATCCCATAATATTAATAGAGGTATATTTATCATTCTTATACCCTCATTTCATGTTATATGTTTACAAGTCCCCGATTTATATACATTAAAGTTATCGACTCTCCTCACGTCGAAGTTTTAGATACTTATATCCCAACCCATAAACATCATCCGGTCTACTATAAAACTCTAAGTTTTAATCCTCGACATACTTCCAATCTCACAACTATATCCACAAATCAACAAAGGAAGGATTACACTCAATTATATAAGTCTTCTGGAGGTTAGAAATAAAATCAGGCCTAAAAGGCCATTCTGTCAACTCGTTAGAAATCTCGTTCGAACGAGGTCATTCGAACGAGTGTCGTTCGAACGAATGGCTTCGAACGAACTACCAACTCGTTAGAAAGGGTACTGTCATCTCTTTAGAAGTCTCGTTCCACAAGTCTTCTAACGAGAAGGCCGACTTCGCCCAGAAATCTCCAAATTAGTTTTTCTTCATTCTTCTCTTCTCTAAATCCACCCTAAGACTATCCAAGTTACGTTTTAATGTTTATAAACTATTTTTAGTCACCCTAGATCGTTCTTTTACTTACTTTTGGGGTCAAATCTTACAAATTAACATGACAAAGTCATAAATCCCCAATTCTTGTCCTAAACCCTATGAACTTGAACCCATAATTTAATTTCATAAAACGACTCCTTATTAATAAATTTTTAGATCATCAAAAGTTATGTTTTGTATATTGAATTCGTCCATAATCATTCTAAATGCAAATTCCTACCCAAAACCACAAGTTTTACAATAATTCCACTCGTTGTTCTTCATTGAAATTTCCAAAACATAAACAGTTTTCTACACTACACATGGAAGAAATATTCAATGCACTTAAAAATATCAAATCAATTGCCTTAGATTCATTTTTTAGATTGTTGTTAATGATTCAAGGTTGGTTCTCTCCTCTTTCCGATCACAAATCGTTTCCAATTTCTGGTGGTAGGGAAATGGTTTGGTTTAGACCCTCTAGCCTCTCTTCTAACTTCTCTCAAAACCTCCGTAGCCCACTCTCTCACTTTTGGTTTATAATGGCCTTAGTGTATCTTTTATTAATCTTTAATTTACCTCAAAATTTCATGGGTTTTAATTCCCTTATTTTTAAAATTACCAAAATACCCTTCTAGGTTGCCGGTTTGGCCTAAAAATGTCCCGGAACCCAAACTAAACCCCCGGCTAGTGTTTTTTGACTATTTCGACCCTTCCGAACACGTTGGCACACTCAAAATGACCATTCAATTGATAGAAATGGAAATTACTTTTTAATCTAATTAAATTCATTCCTGACGCGACTGACACGCATTATCGTATTTCAGCCTCGCGACAACTTTAATATTTTCAATACTCATGAAATATTCAATTTTAACATCATAATCAAATACTAACTCACATATCACTAGTATTTATATCCGGATTAATTTCCAATTAATTTCATTTAATTCAATTAATACCTTAGATAAAAATTAATAAAATTACGGGGTATTACAGATGCTTACCTCCAAGAATCCTTTATTTTGAAGGCAGTATTACTTTGGACCATTAATGATTTCCCTGTATACGGTAATTTGTGTGGTTGTGCTGTGAAGGGGTACTATTCTTGTCCAATTTGTGGTGAAGAAACCGATTCTATTCGATTACAACATTCTAAAAAGAATGTATGTACATCACATAGAAGATTTCTTCCACAAAGTCATCCATTTCAAAAGAAAAAGAAAGATTTTAATGGTAAGCAAGAGTTTTGTGAACAACCTAATCCGTTGAACGAAGAGCAAATACTAGATCAGGTTGAAAATATTAATGCATGTTGGGGAAAAAAGATGGGTCCTTTTAAAGCGTAAATAACAAAGGGAAAGGATAAATTGAAACAAAAGAGGAAACACGCTAAGGAGAATACGGATGAGCCTAATAACTCCAAATATTGGAAGAAAAAATCAATATTCCTTAGGTTGGGGTATTGGAAACATTTTCTTCTTCGACACAATTTGGATATTATGCATAATGAGAAGAATGTTTATGACAGTATAATAGGGACGCTACTCAACATTCCCGGTAAGACAAAAGATGGAGTCAAGAGTCGTCTTGATCTTGTAAAATTGGGTTTAAGAGGGGAGTTGGAACCACAAGATAAGGTAAAACGGACGTATTTATCACCTTCATGTTATACATTGTCTAGAGAGGAGAAGAAAAGGGTATACGAGATGTTGATTCAACTCAAAGTTCCCGATGGATACTCATCAAATTTTAGTTACCTTATTTCGATGGAAGAGTTAAAATTGTTTGGTCTCAAGTCCCATGATTGTCACATACTCATGCAACAAATACTTTCGGTGGCCATTCGATCTATGTTACCAAAGCACATTAGAGTTGCAATCATAAGGGTATGCTTTTTCTTTAATGCTCTTTGTGCAAAAGAAGTGGATGTGAAGAAGTTGAACGGTATTTAAGAAGACATTGTGATCACATTGTGTTTGTTGGAAAAGTACTTCCCTCCGACATTCTTTGATATAATGGTGCATCTAATGGTACATCTCGTTAGGGAGGTTGGACTATGTGGTCCAGTTTTTGCTCGTTGGATGAATGCATTTGAAAGTTTTGCACATGCTTAAAAAAAGAAGTCATTACTTTATAAGGTTATAAGTAAACATTATTAATAGTTTTTTATTTAAAATTTTTGTAAGAACAGGAAATTCTTAAAGGTCTAAGTAAACAATCGAAGTCATTCGAAGGTTGCATCGCCCAACGCTATATTTTCGAAGAAGTAATTGAATTTTATATGGAATTTTTACATGGGCTTGATGCCGTTGGGGTTCCATGAGGTAGAAACACAACAATTGATGATGATGATGATGATGATGATGATGATGATGATGATGATGATGATGATGATGATATAATATGCAATGCAAAACCAGTAGGGGTAGTAAAGTAATTGAGGTGGACGAATTGTCATGGGAGTAAGCACATCGTTATGTGTTGCAAAACACAGATGATGTTCAACCATATATCGAGTAATTTCTCTTTTTGTTGCTTTTGTAACAAATCATGTACTATATTTTATTTTGTTTTAATGGTTAAAAGATTGTTTTCTATTAGCACCCTTATAGGGAGCATATGAAGAGCTTGAGGCAAAAGTATCCTCGAAAGTGCAAAGATGAAAAATGGGTACAAGATGAACATAACAAGACCATTATTGGCTGACTTCATGAAAGGGTATGATTTATATCAATATGTGATGATTTAATAAACTATTAAAATTGTAACTAACATTTAAGACAAATCAGGTTGAAAAGGAGATAAATCTCCCCAATAACAATGTTTCAGACATCTTAAACTGGATAGCTCGGGAACCTCGTCGAGACGTGATAAAATATCAAGTTATATCGTTAATGGTTGTCGTTACCATACGAAAGAACATGATGCTGAATGAGTTAGCCAAAATAGTGGAATTAGCATTACGACCACAACAATGCAAGTTTCTAGTGCAAAGGATAAGCATACCGTGGTTTCAAATTTGAGAATCTATAGTGTCATCGGTGAAATATGGATGCTTGATTATTTCACTTTCAAAATTCAAGTTTTCAAGTGTGATTGGGTCGACAACGGTAATGGTATTAAAGTAGATGAGCTTGGCTTTAAATTTGTTGATCTTTGTAGAGTTGTCCATAAGAATGAGCCCTTCATATTAGCTTCTCAAGCCAAATAGGATTTTTATGTTCAAGACTAACTCGATCTTAAATGTTCAATCGTTCTTGTGACTCCACAAAGAGTTTATAACTACGGTTGTGATGATGATAACTACTCTTCTGGATGTGACGAAAATCGTAGCGCCACCAACGGATTACCAAACGTTGAGTTGATTAATGAAAGTGAAGATTCGTGTGCATGTGTAGATTGTGAGGGAATTTGGATTGATAAGAAAAAAATAAATAAAGTGTTAGTTGTGTTTTTCTTATGCTTAGAGTTATCTATGCTTTTTAAATAGTTATATATTTTTAGTCTACATTTTATAATTTATATTTTAATGGTTGATGACGATTATCATTTATGGTGAATATCTTTTGGTGTACATATGAGATGAATTGAATCGTTATCAAATTTGGGGTAATGTTATTGATTTTCATACTTCCCAGGATTTTCATACTTCCCAATCCCCAGGATTGGTAAAACTTGACCTTGTTGTCACGTTTTTCTCATAATTGAGGTAGATATGGATACAAATATGAAAATTACATTTCTAATAAGACCGACATGACTAATAACCATATTTTTCTTCAAGTTTTTAAAAATTCATATTCTTTCATTGATGATTTCTCTAGGAAAGTCTAGTTGTTCATTCTGAAAAGAAAGGATGAGGTATTTATTAAGTTTTAACAACTGAAGGCTTTGATTGAGAAGTAGACTGGTAAGAAAATAAAGCACTTGAGAACTGATAATTTCATGGAATTTTACTCGGGCTTATTTGACGAGTTTGGAAAAAATGAGGGAATTGTGAGACACCATAAAGTTTGAAAGACACCTCAGCAAAATGGAGTATCCAAGCAGATGAACATGACATTTATTGAGATAGGAAGGTACATAAAGTCTAATGCAGTTTTGCCTAAGGAGTTTTGGGATGAAGTTGTTAACACAACATGTTATTTAATGAATAAGTATCCATCATCAGCTATTGAGCTGAAGACACCAAAAGAATTGTGTACTAGATCCCATGCCGCATATACTAATTTGATAATATTCGGGTGCTCGACATATGCTCATGCAAATAAGGGAAAACATGAGACGAGTGGAAAAAAATACATGTTTTTCCCTTGCTTTGAAAACAGGGGATTGACCGGTATTTTCATGTCAAATCCAAAGATAACAGGGGAGTGTCTCTACAGGTAAAATAATGAATAACATATGTTTTATTTTTATTAATAATGCTCTTGCATCCTGCAAATTAATTTCAACATATCATTTCTTATTCATCAACATGTACACTTACTTCAATCTATTTATTTGTCATTGTAGTGGATATGGACGAGGAAGATGATATTTTTTCTAAAAGTCCTGATGATTTAGCAAAGTCATCACACAATTCAAGTAATAAACAACGAAAAGTCTGAGGCGTGGATGTTTTAAAATGAATAAACAAAAGGGCTTCTTGTGATCTAATACTAGTAACTTACAATAGAAAATGACAACCAAATGGTTATAAAGGAAGGATTTCGCAAGTTATAGGGAGGTTTTGGCAAGGAATATGGTGCCCATACGTTATCCAAGTTAGCCCAAAGTCCCAAAGTCATTAAAAGAGAATTTATGGGTAGCTATGGAGGTAAATGCAAATAATTTATATTGATGTTCTTTAAAGTCTACATTGGTATTATTTAATTTCGTTATGTAATATAATATTCATTAATTATAGGCCAAGTTCAACATGGACCCCAAATCAAAGAAGGGAGTTATATCCGCTATTGGTTGTTCGTGGAAGAATTTCAAAGGAGAACTCACCAAGAGTTGTTTCAAGCCATTTAAAGATGATCTCGATAATCTTTCGAACCATCCAGAATAGTTTAAAAAGTTTATTGATCAGGAGGATTGGGATGGGTTTGTAAGAGGAAGACTATCCCAAAAGTTTGAGGTGTATATTAAATTCATTTTGTTATATAAATGTAACATTTATCCACGGTATGGTTAAATTCTTACATTATCATAAATTTAATGCGTAGAAATTAAGTGATGTACAACAAGAAAGGAGAGAACAAAATAAGTTCAACCATAAGCTTAGTAAGTTGGGGGTATGCAGGTCTTGAGGTTATTATGGTATGTAGTTGAATTCTTATATTATTTGTAGAGTATACGATTGTAATTAATTCATTGTAGGGATTTTGTGTTGTGTGCTTAATTTCTTATATTTTATTTTATAATTGGGACAGAAAAAGAGACATGGAGATGAATTTGATGAGGATGATAGGTCTGTAATGTGGAAAACAGACCGAAAATCGAGAAATAGACAATATCAAGACGATACAATCGAGGAAGTTAGTGAAAAAATTGTGAGTTACTTTCAAAAGTACCTAACGCGGATATGTATATTATATAATCTTTATAAATATGGATATATACTACATATGAGGATTGAAAATAATATGATTTAACAACACTCTTAATAATTTTCTTTATTTTAGGGTGCTTTGAAGAAGCAAGTCCATGATGGGAGCTTAGAAACTCAAGGGAATTTAGACGTTTTAACCTTGGCACTTGGTACTACAGAGTATAGTGGTCGAGTAAGGGGGATGGGAAAAGGAGTCACTCCTACTACTCACTTTCATATCCCTAGACGGGGATCGAAACAACATGCTCAAGAATTAGAGTCTGGACTTCATCAAGAAGAGGAGAAGACTAAAGAAAAAGATCGACAACTTCAGGAGGCAATGGAAGAATTGAGGAAGTATCAAAGTAGATCACTTGCACCGTCGTTAATTGAGAATATTTCCTCATATAGTCAGAAAAGTGATAATAAAAAATATGAGAAACATTAAATTATGTGAGTGAATTATGTGATTCTCCATCCAAGAGGAAAAAGGAGAAGGTAATCACATAATTGGTAAAACTTTATTAAATTTATGTCTCATACTTTAATATACTTATTTTGGAATATTTCATGTGTATATAAGCCCAAAGCAATGTGAATAGACAACGTATAATTTCACCGTCAGATTCTAAATCTAATATTGGGAAGGTTTGTAACAACTTTAATTATATTAGTGATTTTTATTCTTTTAGTAATATATATATGTCATTCATTATTCATTTTGTTTTTTATATAGGGAAAACAATGTAGATTGGCATTGAATTCACGTGCGGATATTGTTGTGTCTGGGGTGTCTTTTGATCGTATTTCACCTAATGATACCATCCACAAAGTTTGCTTGGGGGATAATTATATACGTGTATCAATAACTGATGTTCACTCTCCTAAAGCATATCTTCCTGTACTGGTACCTAACGCGGAGATGTATGTTGTGAAACACACACACAATTCACATGTTGCTTGGCCTAAAGAGTTTGTGTTGTCGTGTGTTGAGGTAACTTCCTTTTTTTTACATTCCATGCCACATTTTGAATTCATTATCCATGCCACATTCAATAACTTGAGTTCATTGTCAATGATCAAACAAAGCACCTAAAAGATCAAACGAAATCTCGTAATTGGTAAAACATTATTACATTTATGTCTTATACTTTACTATACTTATTTTGGAATATTTAATGTGTATATAGGCCCAAAGCAATGAGAATAGACAACATATAATTTCACCGCCGGATCCTAAATCTAATATTGGCAAGGTTTGTAACAAATTTAATTATATTACTGATCTTTATTTTTCTATTAGTATATATATGTCATTCATTATTAATTTTTTTTATATAGGGAAAACAATGCAGATTGGCATTGAATTCACGTGCGAATGTTGTTGCGTCTGGTGTTTTTTTTATTGTATTTCACCTAATGATACCATCCACAACGTTTGCTTGGGGGATAATTATATACGTGTATCAATAACTGACGTTCACTCTCCTGAAGCATATCTTCCTGTACTGATACCTAACGCGGAGATGTATGTTGTTAAAGACGCACACAATTCACATGTTTCTTGGCCTAAAGAGTTTGTGTTGTCGTGTGTTCAGGTAACTTCTTTTTTTTTCTACATTCCATACCGCATTTTGAATTCATTATCCATACCGCATTCAATGACTTGATTTCATTGTCAATGATCAAGCGAAGCACCTAAAAGATCAAATGAAATCATTTTGATTGTCCATATAAAGGATATTTTTAGCTTTTTTAAACACTGATTATTATTAAATTGATTTAGATATTCTGTTGAATTATTACACGCTAATAGTTGATCTTTTATAATATTGCATCCAATAATAAAAGTCACCCCTATGCACTAGGCAGTCTCCCGTCATTCGACTTCCCAAGGCTATTTTTTGAATGTTTATTACAACAATTTCTACATTTGTTGAATGTAGAAGTTCGAGCTCAACATATCCGAATTATGCCCGAACTCGGATCCAACCGGAATATAGAAGGCCAAAACCCATTGGGTAAATAGTTTTTACCCTAATTACCATTCAACATATCCCAATTAGCCTTATTTAGACTAAATTCATCAAATATTGAATGTAAATTAGCTGAAATAGAGGTTTTTTTCTATGCAATTGCATTTGGTTTTCCCAAGACTTGTTTTGTGAGGTATTGGTTTTGCGTTCATTGTTTAGTGGTTTCATCAGACACGTGTGATCATTTCAGGTTTTGCCTTGACACGTGGATGGTTCTTGGAGACGCGTGGTTGCTTCGTGTAATCTTTTAGCTATTTGTTTCTTTTTTTTCTGAGTTTGAGCTTAGCAGTCCTGAGCTAGTGTTTGGTTGGCTTTGTTTTGTGTTTTAGTTTGGGGACGTGTGTCTTTTTCTTAAGTCATAGTCGGTTTGTCCTGGATGGTGAGTTTGGTTTCTGTTTTGGGCTTTTTCCCTGTTTCTAATATATTATCCTTTTCATAAAAAAAGAAAGAAATAGAGTTCCCCTGTTGTGAAACAGAGGACCCTACAGCCTGAATAACTGATTGTTATTTTATATTACTTTGACAAAATTTTATGCTGAAAGAATTTGCTTAAAAGTCTCGTATGTCATATTTTATTATGTTATCTCAACTACTTTCATTTGCTCGTGTTTCATTGTGAATTGCAGATACCGACTGACTTGCATTCGGTGGGGAAAAAATCTGCTTTAGAGATTGTTTTGACGGTATGTTACATAATGAAGTTCAATCTTTAATTATTTAAATCAGTTGGAGGTATTTAACTTTCTCTCATAATAAATTCCCTTCCCACTCTTTCATCTCTCTTCTCATAAACTGTAGGGATTCAATCAAAATAAACCACTTACCCCTTATTTGTATAAAAAATAGCTAGCAACACAAGGGGAAAAAAGGATGTTGTACCAAAAAAAGGGAAAGAACATCTGTATACCTACTGTACAGGAAGCCCACTCAGGACCATTATTATTTATATATAATATAAATGTACTGAGACAGAGGGGATAGAGGAATGTTTAAATGAGTATAATAGAGCTGCTACAGATTCTCTTCTTCGAAAAATACAATGTTGAGATAATCTATTCCCTCTTTTATACAATGGAAACAAAAAAGAAAGAGCAAGCTTAGCACGAAAACTAAGAAATTTGAAGAGTGGCGTATATTAAGAAGGAACAACATAAGAAATTTCTTAGAAATGTGAAAATCTATGACATTAACCTCAAAGGAAATAAAATAAGGGCAGTCGACATGATTTGAGAATAGAAATTATTGTTCCGCCCCAAAAATGAAAGAAAATAGTGATGCTTTGGTGTAATTAATTAAATGTAAAGCATTCAGGAAGGTGCATTTGCAACAAAATTGGTGTAATTTAATCATGATGATGATGATTATGATGATTATGGTGAGATGAGAAAGAATGATATCCTATTTGATTATCACATTAGCACCATGTTCTTTTTTCCCATTGAGTGAATATCCCCCGAGCAAGAAAAATGTTACCTTACATAATTTTTCCTTCAATAAAACCACCGTGGTTGGGGGTTATGATGGTTGGGAGAATCACAAACAACCACTTCCATAAAAATTTTGAACTTATTTTATTAGATAAATTGCATAGCTAATAGTCCTATAGTTATATATAGTCAAGCCCCTTATTATATAGTCAAGATCGTTCCTCAACAAGCTAATTAAGGGAAGTGGAGGTAGTCTTGTCTATTAAGAATTCGAAATATCGGGGTCAGGTCGAGGAAGTCGCAATAGTCGACCTCAAAGTGGAAGGAGAACTCAATTCGAGTATTAGGCGAACTTTCACATGCACTTGCTATGTCTTCTTAACTTACGAAAGATTGAGACTTTTAGACAAGCTTTCAAGCGACAAAAGTCTATCTTGCCTCCAATCTTAGGTGATATAGTTCATATTCTTTCACTGTTTTGTTTGTTCGGCGATGTGTAAATTTGCTTAGAATTACTTTGAAATTATAGCTAGTGCATTTGGTCCTCCTCAAGCTTGATGATCCAACTGCTGCACAAACTAGACTGTAATACATGTTTACGTGAGTGTGAAAGTGACTTAACGATTTATCAGTCATTTTGGTGCAATTCGTAAAAAATTCTTAGGTGCTTAGATTTATATGTGAATTAGGAGTTAGTGCATGTAATTGGAGACAAATATTTTTATTGTATTTTGTTTTATTTAAGGTCGTAAAATTAAATTTGGAATTAGCTTTTATGTTGTTTAAGAGGGGTCATTAGGTCTTTTTTATGAGGGTTTTATTGGCTTCAACCCATAGGGCTCTATGTCTTATATATATGATGTATGCATCTCATAATCTTTGTTGGTTGAATGTGGGTTTTCTATTTTTTTGAAAACTTAATTATATTATTATTAAGAAAAGTAATGAAAAACACAGAAAATCAAGAAACTAACAGGGAGGGGCATAGCCCTAGTATAACATTATAAAACTATTGGAACGATGTAAAATTTTCTTTATAGTAATATAGACAAAAGTATGAATAATACTATAATAGTCTACGTGTCCCCAATGTGTCCGTGTCCTACTTATTTATAAAAAATATAGTGGTGGGTCGCGCCTCACTTGTCCTTGTCTATGATTTGTTAAGTGAATGATATTGAGAATATTTTCCTCTTTGATTGAGTGTAGGTTTTATTTGGTAAAATTTCACTGCGTTCTGCTTTACATCATGCTCTTTCCAGTTTTTACTACGCCACCTAATTACCTTTTTGCATCAGTTTTTTAGAGACCAATTTGGGATCTTCCTCTTCATGTGATGATGAAGGTATTATAATGTTATCCCCAATTTGGTCAATCAAGATGAGAATGAAGATCTATGCAAGGTTCCTTCCGGTTAGAGGTGAAAAATGCGATTTTTGATAAGGATTATCAAAAATTTCAACCCAATCCAACATGCTACCTTTTTTTTTTCGAGCCCCCTTCAATGTCACAAGTCTGTTTGTAAGGGTTTTTATCATTATAAACTCTTTCTTTTAGAAAAATCTAGGTGAAGTTATGTTTAATGAAATGCACCATTGTTACCTTTGAATTCGGTTTCTTCACTATTTGTATTAAGATTTGGAATGCTTAAAAAACTTATGCCTGTTGATGTCTAACTTTAAATTAAATCAGCCCCGCCCCTCGCTATTAACCTATTATCTTTTATTACTGAGTGAATGTTAGAAGATCTAAAAAAGATAAGATTTAGTTTTTGCTGTGTGTTTCTTCAGCCTGCCGTCTCACATTTTTGTATTTGATGTTCCCTAGTAGTTCTGTTGCATAGTTATCACACTGGTTAATATCTAAATTATATTTTAATCCTATGATGAAATTTAATCTGACTTTTGAGTTCTTTAGCTAGTTTTGTTGTATTAAGAAAAGTTTATTTTGCGAGTGCTGATTTTTTCCAATTCACGGGCTACAATTTGTTTATATCTTCTTTAGATCTATGGTGTATATGTTTGCATCTCTTACACCCCTTTATATATTTGTACTTCTATCGAGTCTTTTCCAAATGATGATTAGCTTTCTCTTGCATCTAAAAGGATTGTTGATAAACCAATTGTATATTTATTAACATCACACGCTGAAAGACGCACATTGTACATTCAGATCAAGTTCCTCGCCAATTGCTCTTCGATGAATTGTCTATTTTGAAAGAGATAATAAATAAACCTAATTTATAGTGAATTCCTTAGTTTGTACTCAACTTGGACTAGTTAATGTGAGCATAATTGTAATTTGACCTTTTGTATTTTGACATTGTTGATCAGGTAAAAAGTAAGGAAAAAAATAAAGATTTCGGTGGCAAAGATGGTGCAATTATTGCATTTGCTAATATGCTTGATAATATCACGACGATAGATATGGTGCAGATTTCGGTGGCTATTTTGTATGATGATCTTGACTTCACATATATTCCAAAAAATGAATTAATACAATTTTGTAAGATGCAAGAATTAGATGGATTTTGCATTATCGCATACATGAGGTTAGATTTAAGTTTTACCATGTTTTATTTAATTTGTGAATGCATACATGAGGTTAGATGGAGTTTACATTTTTGCATACATGATTCCCTTCTAACTCACGTGAGTTTCGTTTATGTATAGATGCCTATATGACAAATTTGTAAGGAGTTTTGAAGTTATTAGATTAGTAAATCCCCTCTCCATTTGGGACGCATTTTCTAAAAACATTGGGCATCAATTTATAACAGAAACTTTACAGAAGCCATCAGACAAACAAATATTTATTATTCCATTCAATACCGGGTAAGTTTTATAGATATGTATAATTTTTTTAGAATAATAAATGTGTGTATGTATAATATTCCTAATCTCCAATTATTCTTCATAATACAGGTATCATTGGGTTTTACGTGTGATCGACTTTATTTCGAACAATGTATTTTGGGTTGATTCTTAACACGGGGAACCGATCTTGGACCTTAAGCTCTTTATAAACACATAAGTACCTAGTGTCCTAAATAAATGTTTATAATAAAATTATTGATTTCATTTTATATAATTGTAATATAAATATGTTTTTTTTATTGAAATGGAATTATATCGTTTTTGAAAATCAAAGGAAAACGATCATTACTAAACTGGGAGAAAGTTAAGATATTTGTTCGATAAATTAAATTTAATATTTAGGTATTCACATTTGACATGAGTAATATACTAACTCCTTTATTTTCAGGGCCCTAAACAACGAGGAGAAATTGTGTGTGGTTTTTTTGTGTTGAAGTTCATGCGAGAGCTCTTGGAAAATTCATCGAAATCTATACAAATGAAGGTCACATGTTTTTTAATATGTTTTTATATTCTTTTTTATTTAGATGTGATAAAAGATAAATGTAATTTTATTTGTCTTGTTTAGATTAAGGAGTTGGATGGAAGGTCGTCATATAAAACTCATGAGATCAATGAACTTCAATATGAGTTCATTGAATTTATTCAGCCTTATATGATATGATTTGGAGCACTTTGTCGACACAATTTCGAGAAAGTCAAAGGAGGACCGACGCATTTATTCATGATTTTTCAATGTACATTTTTTGAATGATGTACATAATGAGTATATCTAGCTATGATACATGTAGTATGTCATCATTTTTTATGGATAATTAATGTAGATGGTGGGTATATCTATTTATGCCCCACTATTTGTTTTTTATGTTTAAGTATGAGAGTCGTCATTTGGTCTTCTTGTAAGTAATTTACTAGATGAGCTAACTCACTCTCTCACTCTTTTTTTTTCATTAACTCATCCTCTCTTCCCCTCAATCATATATTGTTATAACTAATTTTTCGGAGTAGTTACTTAGAAGATTTATGTACTATTGATAGTACTTGGAAGTAATAATTTTATTTTTCTAGTTTTCTTTTGCATTTTAAAGTAACTAATAAATTTATTAACTGTAGGAATACACTCTAAATCTCAACTCCCACGACTGAGTGTCACGGAGAGAGGCACAAACACCCCATGGGGCACAAAAGTAACCAATGGAAGGTGACCACATTCTCACGAGGCTCCCGATTGCAAAAATTAACTAATATAGGCTCGTTTTGGGGTTCAAAGTGAGTGTTAAGGGGTGGAGGAATTCAAAAGAATGACCAAGTGACCCAAGGAGTGGCACAGACACCCCATAGGGCATAAAAATAACACGTGGGAAGTGAGTGCGTCCTATCCGATTTTTAGATTAGGACTTACGATATACGTTCTGTATTTTTTTAGATTAGGACTCACGATATTCAAAAGAATGACCAAGTGACTTAGGGAGTGGCACAAACACCCCATAGGGCATAAAAATAACACGTGGGATGTGAGTGCGTCCTATCCAATTTTTAGATTAGGACTTACAATATAAGCTATATATTTTTTTTTTGAAGTTATCACAGTTCTTGTAATTCCACTTTCCAAAAATTAGGTAGAGAACAATGACTTATGTTATAGTTCCATAATGCCAATATTATATATAGTATATGATCTTCTTTGGCATTTTTCTATTGAATTTTCAGGAATGGACCCCAACCCAAACACTTGTACTTATGTTGAGTTACATCTGCAACTACTAATTTTGGTCCTTCAAATATGCTATCACTACACCAAATATGCTGAATTGTCACGGTCATTGACCTTGAAAAGTTAAACTTGTCAAGGCCAATGACCGTGATAATTCTAGGCGAGACAACTTTGTTTGTCACGGACTTGGCACAGTCATTGACCGTGACAAGTTCATTAGAATTGGCATGGTTGTGTCACGGTCCTTAATCGCGACAAGATTTGTCACTATCAATGACCGTGACAAGTTCGTGACAACGTTCTTTGTCAAGGAATTGTCACGGTCAATGACCGTGACAATTCTGGGCAGAATTGAAAAAAATTCTAATAGGCAGTATGGCCATTGCTACTACCTAGCAGTATATTTGTACCTATTATAGCACCGTTGTACCTGTTCAAACATCATATATCCAAATAAAATAGAGACAATGCAAATATACATTCAAAATAGAGAGAATATGCATCACCATATAATCCAAATATAATTCAAATGTAACAACTTAAAACAATTCAATTAAAACTTAAAACAATGTCACTAAATGTTTAGGGTATGGTTAACACTGAGGAGGTGAGTAGGCCACACGATATACAAATTAACACATCCACTAATATACACCGTGCCGCATTGTTCGCGCAACCACAATTGGGAGTTCTCTTTCCTGGGTATCACATGCGTGATGAGCACCTTGGACTCGATGTCTTGAAGCTCATGTCCATGAACTAATGCACCCTGGACGATATTCGGGTCCCTCAACCACCACCCTATCTGTTGGCCATCAAATATGTCCATTATAAACACGCTCGGCTAACTAAGTGTCGACATCGGTCTGTTGATGGCAGCCATATAGGGAAGTGGATCATCAAAGTCCGCACGTGTCGGTGATGAAGCAGCGAGGCCCACTTACTCATCCTCATCCTCCTGCACCTCCTCCTCCCGCACTGCCTTCTCCTTCCCTTTACCCCTACGGTTTCCGCCCAGCGAACGCTTCACGAATGAGAACATATCCTGTAATGTCGCCTCCAAACGGGATAGCTTCGCGTCATGTGAATTCACCATTCTAGTTAACCCGGTGTCGCTCGTCTCCAATTCGATGATCCTAAATTTGGCCACCCGCGAGCTCACCCCCTTGTCCTCCCCTTGCGATCAGAGCCAAGCACTTGTCTGAGTGAGTCTGTGGACAAAGGTGCCTTATCTGCATCAGACTGCGACTCATGCACTTCCTTAAGCTTTACCTGAAACGATAAAAAGAACATGATTAGTAAAATAAGTAAATTAAAAAATTATAACCTAATTAATAAAAAGTAAAGTGTCGGATTACTTACAATCGTGGATGTGATTCTTGGGGACACCTCCTTGTCCTTCCCCTTCTTCGTCCGAAGAGCCACATAAGTATTGAGCCTATGTGGACTACCTCTAGGGCCACTCCATGTCCCCTGAAATAAAATAAAGTAAAATTAGTATCGGCCCCGCAAAGTAAAATAGTGCAGAATAATATATTTTATGTAGTTATAGAAAATTAAATCTTACGATCATCCTATGCTCCACCTCGGCGTAAGAGGTCTGGCCGGAGTAGTGCACGTCCGTATTTTTTGCCCGGTTTTCCCTTCCCGATTGGCCAGATGCCAATTGTCGCTCCCCGATCTCATTGTCAATGAACCTTTGCCATTGTGCCAATGAGATCGGCTCCTTCGGCGGGACGAATTCACTCCTTTGGATAATGAACTCTCGTGTCTTCCCAAAGTATCGGGTCTGCATATTTTTCTTCCACGTCTTGTGTTGCCCCCTCAACTGCTCCAAGACAGAATCGTATAGCTTTGGATCCAGGTTGAATTGTTCCTGTCCAACAAATACAATGTTAGTTGCAAATAAATATAAGTATAAATATAAAATGAAATTGAAATCAAAATTGAAATATTAAGATAAATATAAATATAAATATAAATACATTACATGTAGTGCTACCCAAACAACTAACTTGATCTCATATGGAACCTCCTTCCAACTAATGTACCCCGGGTCGATGATCGTCTTTATCAGCTCGAGGCATCTCGCTAATAGCCCCGACTTGTTCTGGATGGGCATCCCCAATTTTCCATATTTGGGGAGACTAGGGGTCGAGGACCCCTCGTCGCCTCCGCTACCACCGAGCCCAGACGACATCATCTTAACCAGCATCATCATCCTCTCCTTAATACTTGAAGGAGACATTTGATGTAAAAAAATGTTATTAGTACATATCGAAATGAATTAAAAGAAGACATGCAAATATGTACAATTACTACAAATAAAAATGAACTGTTACTGTTAAAAACCTCAATTCTGAATTCCAAAACAACAATATCTAGCTCATAATATGTACAAGAGTGAAACATCCCCACCCCCACCCCTACTGCCCACACACACGCACACTACACAAGAGTGAAAATGATAACGTGCAAATCAATTAAAAGCATTAAAAATGGATGTTTCAGAACAAATTGGAATATTTTTTACAAATTAAAAAATTGTTTAAAATTCGGGTTATCATAAAAAATGGATTGATATTCGGTAAGAGCAACCAAGTCATCCACACTACTATTTATACTCTTTGGCGTGTGTTGGACAATTGACCACGTCTCGTTGTTGATATACTCCGAGTAAAATACTTGGTTAAACTTTTGAAATGCACAAACAAACAGCTCATCGCTCATGTGGTCGTTGCTCTTCAACTTGGACAAGTCAACCATGATCAAATTGGTGACAGGATCAACTTTACAAGAATTTGTATCCTCAACTCTTACCCGGTCACAGTAAATTATGCAGTCCCAAACTGTCCAAATGGAACAATTCTAGAGATCTCATTACAGGGGTAATGACTCTCAAACGGGTCTAAGGGCTATTTAATGCATACGCATAAGAACTAGAAGTCTAGTATCTATGCGCACTATATGTAATTTCAAGTATGTTTAATTTAATTATCATACTCTCTCTCTCTCTCTCTATCTATATGTATATATATATATATATATATATATATATATATATATATATATATATATATATATATATATATATATATATTGTTCGTGATACAAAGTAATTTAAAAAACAAAGTTGAAAAATCCCACCCCCATATGGACATTAATCCAATGGTCATACCACTTCTAAAATTAACCAACCCAACATCGATCCACTATAATCCAACCGCAACAACAAATGTGTATCTTGTACTCCTTCTAATTCATCTACTCAATTAATTTATTTCATCAATTAAACTAACAATTAAAGTATACAATTATTAATTTACTAATTTACAATGAGGAGCAATCCTACTTTCATATGAAATGGGAAGTAATTATTAATTTACTTTCATATAAACTATACAATTAAAGTTACAATTAAATCTATACAATTTATTTTATTAAAGCGATATAATTAAAGTTATTTCGAATCTCAACAAGTATCTATTAATGAGGGGCAATCCTACTTGCATATAAAAGGGGAAATACATATTTTATTAATCAATTTGTCCGTTTTAATTGTTGAGATTGCCCCACCACACACACACCCCACCCACCCCCACCACACACATGCACACGTACACGCACACACACCACCCCACCCCTGCCCCCCTCCCCCCACCACACACACACGCACACACCTGCACACACACACACACACATACATCCCACCACCCCTCACCCCCCCTCACCTCACCACACACACATGCACATACACACACCACCACCACCCCCTGTCCCTCCCCTCCCTATCCTTATCCCTATCCCTCCCCCTCCCCCCACCACACACACACACACACACGTACACACACACCCCACCCCACCCCACCCCACCCCCACCACCTCCCCCCACAACACATATATATACACACACATACACACACATATAGAAATGAAAGAGAGAGAGGAAAAAAATACCTCAGAGAGAGAGAGAGAGAGAGAGAGAGAGAGAGAAATCGCTTAGAGAGAGAAAGAGAGGGAAATCCAAAAATGGTGGGAAAAAAGAAAGCGTAGGGTTTTTTTACTGAACAAATTGTCACGAATGTGTCACGGTCCTTGACCGTGACAATATTATAAGTATTTATCACGGTCATTGACCATGTCAAGTCCGTGACAAGTAAATTTGTCACAGGCTTATCACGGTCAAAGACCGTGACAAGACTTTGTCCCAGTCTTATCACAGTTAATGACTGTGATACAAAACACGTGTTTGTTGTCACAGTCAATGATCGTGACCAGGCTAAGCGGATAAAGGGTGCCAATTTAGCCTTTTTGGTGTAGTGTATGAAGGGGGTATTTGGACCTCTAAAGCTGATATTATGAATTGATTTGAGAAACACTCTTTTCAAATGTCATCTCAACCACTCTAGTAACAAGGATTAAGGCACTGCATCTTTATAATTTAAACATGGAGAAATTCGTGTTGTCCATATTGATGGTGAATTTGTTTTTCTACTGAACTGTTTGGACTGAAAAGTTGATAATATTACTTGCTTGATCATTGTGTTTATCTGAAGTTGAGAGCTTATATTAGAGTAATCATTTGATTGATAATCTGCTTGGTGTCCATTTTTTAGTCTTCATAGAGGCATTTGTTTCTACTCTTCCATATTTGCCATAAAATAGCTCCAGGAATAGTGATAAGTAAGAATTGAATGTTCTAATGGCTTCAGAGGAATATGTAGCTGCACATGAGATCATATATGATTCTAGAAAAGATGATGAGATCTCAGAGAAACCTGAAGAGGTCCATAAAAAAAAGGCATTGTCTATTGTGAATCTTGTTGAAGTAGATGGTAAGCAAATAGGTGGCGATGTGCCAATTACGCTATACCAAAAAATTGAGTCTGATGTGTCTTTAGGGCCCGCTTTTGATGATCAACACTATGAACATTCAATGACTGAGGTTACTGTTAAAATTATCTTTTTAGTTACATTAAATTAGAATGATATTGCCATTTTCTTGTCATAATAATACATAATGCATCGTAATAATAGTCTTTGTTAAAATAGATAGCAAAATTTAATGTCCAGAATGCCAGAGGTAGCAGTAAGGTTGATTGGGATTGTACCTCTCTGACTTTTTACTGATATTTATGTATATTGCTCAATCTTATGAAGATTGTGGCGATACAACTACAAAAGTGTCAAGTGAACCTCTACAGAGCATGATGCTGCATGATCCCAAGGTAAAGTAGTTTATTATGTATAAAAGGTGTCAATGAAATTATCCATATAGTATAAATCATGGGCTTAATTGATTGTCATCCTTATGTTTTTTATTTATCACACACGGGTCGTAATAAATCTACTATTTTTTATGAGTTGTGATGTACTCGGTTATTAGAGACTGACCTCTATAAGCAATTTTCACATATTTAATAAACTTTGCCCCGCCTGGATTCAGTTTTTTAACACCCCTTTGGGCTATGAGCCTGTATTTATATTTGTTTTTCCCGGTAAGATAGTGGATAACATGGATAACATGATGGTTTGTATGATTTTACAATCTAATTGGGGTTCATTACATCATTTATTGATATATGTTCACCATTTAGAATATATCACTAGTCAAAATCGTAGAAACTAACAACAAATGCTACATAGTTTGAGAGGTGACCATGGAGCACTAGGAAGAGGCACTAGCAAGTGGGTCATGGATTTCTTAGGAGATTGGGAAACATACAATCTTATTCACATAGACAAGAGATCGGTGCTTTGTGATAGTAACTCGTGTTAATTATAGAATCGCATAATACGTGTATTTGAGTTTATCTTATGCATAAATAATGAAGATACAAAATGGGCTAAGATTTTCTGATATAATTATGCATCATAGTTTGATGACATTCTCGTTTCCCGTTGACTAAGATGTGCATTACTAGTTTAATAATTATCTTTGATGTGTTTATCATTCATATCTAGATTTAGTTTTATTTCTAGGTGTATCTTTGTTGTGTTTGATGTGTGTTGGGGGGTGTTGTGTGATTATCTGCGATGTTAGAGTGGTGAGATTCTACACATAACATACTATGTCATACCATGTGTAATGTAATTGTAGATGTGAGGATTGTACGCATTGACATAACCCATATTATACCATGAGTTCATGAGCAATTCCTAGAATTCGGGAGAGTTGTGCCTCCTTCCATTGTCTAGTGTAGTGTATATAGTTCTCAAGGATTAGGTTCGTTGAAAGTCATGATGTTGTAACTCCGAAGGCACCTACTATGTAAGGTGCCTGAAATGACTAGCTTGTGTTCATATAAATTAGAGTTCAAGCCTCGTTGGATTGGAAGACCAACTGCATAGTAGTCGTGTTAATATAAATGAGATTGTGACAACGAATTTCCTGCTTCGAAACCACGAGTAATTTTGGTCTTAGATTACTGTAAATATGTTGAAATCATATGATTGAAATTTATAGCTGGTGTTTTGGTATGCTTAGCCAAATGGCAGGCACTTTGAAAAGATTTGTTTCTAATTCTGCAATTGTGTTTCAGTTTCTTTTCTTAGCCAAATGGTAGGCCATTTGGCTTGCTCAGTCTTTGTGTCCAATTATGCAATTGCCTCATCAAAAACTTGCTTAGTCAAATTGAAGCCCCTTTCAGGGGAATTCATAAAACTCACAATAGAAGGCAAAGAGGTTAAGAGAAAGTGCAAAACGAATTGAGTGGGTTGGAGGAAGTTTTGTAGTTGCAGAAGCAGTCTCATAGGCCTTTAATGATTGATCAACACAATTTTTCCTTTCCCTATTTGTCTTAAATGCAGCAAGATACCGATGGTATCCCCCTTCCATCTTGTAGTAAAAAATAGTTTCTTCTCCTATGATAGAAAAAGGGATCAAATTATTATCTAAGAATGTCATTGGAAATCTTAGAGAGATACTCCTCCACTCTCTAGTAGTATCCCTTGATCAGTTTGACATTCTTCTCATCGACTTTAGATGCTTCCTTTTGTTGAGTAGATGACGTAATATGTCAATACTAAGTAGGTTTCACAATTTTCTTCATACACAACCATCTCTTCGTAATCCTCGGCTTGCTCAGAAAACTTGCTCATATAAACATGAGACTCTCTATCCCTTTCACTTTACATGTTTAATGGAAAAAAATCACAAAAGCTATGAGTTATTACAGGGTTTGATTTGAGAGTCATTTCATTATTGGTAGTTTTATATACATACATATATATATATATATATATATATATATATATATATGCTTCATTGAATTTTTCTCAAGAATGACACCAGGTAGAGTAAAACAACTGTTGTACAAAAATAGTTGGGAAACAACTCTGTAAACTTGGAGTTTGATGATTATGTGGCTACCTTCGGTCACGCGGTAAATAAATTGCAGTTGGTTTATTCTATATGCAACCACTTGATATATTTATTTTAGTATGTAATTCCTGCAATTCATCTTCACTTAAAACATATTCGTACTAAATATAAGAATTATGCATACTAAATAGGAGATATGTGCTGACTAAATAAAAGACATGCATACTAAATAAAACATATGCATACTTACTAAGTAGTTATGTTATAATGTGAATAGGAGACATATGGATACTGAATAGAAGGCATATGCATACTAATGTAATATGTGAAGGGATCTAGTTACAAATAGAAGACTTATGAGAGAGGTGTTTTGAACAAAATGTGAAGGGGTCTAGTTTCAAATTTTAATTTTCTTGTTGAGATTGAATGGTTGAGTGTTTAGGAAATATGGGAGGAAGGGGTTTGGCTTCGTGAGAAAAATTTTCAGCTCATCTTTGCTTGTTTTAATAGTAGACTTATCGTTTTCACTCATGTGTTTCGTCTATGTAATATTAAGTTATTATTTTACTCAAGATGAATATATTCATATTTTCGTTGAAAGATAGATCATATTGTGACTATGCGCATCGATAAAAGATAAACATACGGATGGCAAAACCTTAAAACATAGGTGGAAATACTGGAAAATAAATAGGGACATTTATGAGATAGAGAAAATTATAGATAGGGACGCTAGAAACTGTAGACGTATGGCTTAATAAAGGCTAAATGAAGTCATTTATGAATGACATGGGGCCGAACCACTCCAGGAGACCCCTACGCATTTTAAATAGTTGGTCGTTGTCTCTGCGTGCGTGTGTGTGTTAGTCTTGCCTTAAAATTAATAACCTTTATTCGTAATCCTTTCATTGATCATTTCTTCCATATATTGTGAGCGTCCTGCTGTCTTAAGTTATGTGGTAATGTGTACCACGATTATAGTACATACAACTCCCCTTATTCATATTATCCCATCCAGGTTCTTAGATTGATAGAATATCCTTACCCATTAAAATTATTTAATATACTAGTAGCACCTTAATCTTGCAATAATTTAAGAATTAGATAAATTTTAACAAAAATATCTTCGACTCAACATTTAAATGAGATGAAGTATTTTACTATAGCTTACCAATGAAAAATAAAACTCATACTTAAGGAAAAGGTGTTGAAAAGGTACAAATATTTTATGTGCACTATCTTTATTCAAGAGTTATCTTCTGGTAACATCACTTGTTTAGGAGTGTGTGCTATAGCTTTATTTTATTTGTTCTTTCCTTAGATTTAGATAGAGACCTTCGAAGCCAATACGATTCTGCTAAAATAGAGAGTGACTTGCGATAAAAAATAGAGGCTTAAATACAAAACTAATATCTTATATATGTCTCCGTATAGGCTTTCTTAACGAGGTCCTCTTCTCCTTGCTTCATTGAAACTAAGGCATTTAACTCATGCTTTGAGCATAAATAAAATGAGATTTCAAGAAGCGCTAATGGATGACAGTAATTCTGACATGTTATTTTAAGATTGGATTGAAGATAGTATGGTTGGGGCATGGACTAACTTTTCCACCATTCTTGAATTTATGGGTGTAGGTTGATCTAAACACTGGAAAACAACTTGACAATTTGGTTAAACAGTCTGACTATGGTACATGGACTCAGGTACATCTGTTAGGTGCGAGGATGTATGTAGGTAGTATTTTTTCAACTCAAAATTCCAAGTGTTTTGATAATTTGCTTAGTTCTGACTAGTTAACTTGCTTAGTTTTGATATGTAGAAGTGAAGAACATAGAAACCTTGTGTCTCTTAATGGATGCATGGTTTGCAGAAATGAGAAATGACGGAGAGATTTATTAAAAAAAATGTACTTGTATAATTTATTCATTTTCAATATATGCTCTTAGGGTATATTAGACACTTGCGTAAAATACCCAAGCCTTTGGGGGTATATGTGGAATCCATACATAAATGCCACCAAAATGAGACGGGTAATTCCAATTTGAGTTTTACTTTTCTTCAGAATCAACATCCCCCCTTGACACACACATGCTCTCACACACACACACACACACACAAAACCAACAAAACTAACTAATTAAATATTTTTTATATAGAGGGCGGAATGTTTTTAGCTATGGGGTTTCACTATTGCCATCTTATGATATTCTGAACACTGGGCCCTAAAGTGGGGTACTAAGAAAATATAGCTAGTTGTCATTTGATATCTGTATAAGAAACTGATCGCATCGATGACTAATGTAGTATCTATTTTCCTAAGTGGATACTTGAGATCAACCGTCAGCATTTATAAGAAGATGTGAACACAATAGAATTTAAAGCAGTAAAAATTGTACAAAGCCCCAGTAGATACAAGAGGACAACTTAATCTTGGGTGGGGCTACTGATACTTGGTAGGGACTCGGACTATGCAATCTGATCAATTCATTTTTGTATATAATTATGTATGAAATATCTTAGGTTCTTTACATACTTTTATTGGAATAATTTTTTGGTTCATATATATCACAGGCGCAATGTTCAGGTTCGTTGAGAAGGACGTGGAGGCTTTATTATCAAATATCATTCACAACTATACCTAGAGCTATAGGAGGCGCAATAGCAATCTTGGTAATAATTATTGGATGTGTGTGGCTTTTGTATGTTACAATGTAACAAAAATTCAAACAAGAATTTAGAAATAGGTTCTTCAGATCCATCTGCAGTAGGTAAGGTTTCATCAAAATTGGCAATGGAGATGAATAACGTATAGTTTGTGTATTGTTAGGATTTGATAATTTCCTTCAACTATTATAGTGGAGTTGAAAAGAAGAAGTGGGCCCAGTTCATCCACTGGACCACATGGACCAATGCAGTTTACAATGGAAGAGTGGGAGAGAGCTACCAATAATTTCTATGTGAGCGGTCTCATTGGTTATGGAAGTATTGGTCTGGTTTATAAAGGATTGGTTTGTGATCGGAATGTTGTGGCTATCAAAAGGCAAACTGGTCTCTCTCGATAAAAATTTGTCGAAGAGGCATAAAAAACTTCATTAGACACATTATTTTAATGATAAATGTTAATAACACATTTTATTATTCTTCATGATTAAAGAAACTAATTTTTGCACTTCTTCATCATCGTCTTCTTATTCAAATACACGCATACTCTTATGTACCAGCATCAAAGTAATTATATTATACATCTCCTCTAAAAGTAATTTTCAGTTGTAACAAACAAAGAATGAGACATTGAGAGCAATACAACATGCATTTGTATATCAGCGCAGGAGTTTTGTTTGTTAAAAAATTCACTTTTTTGCCTTTTCATTTTGATAGAACTATAATGCAAAAATATGAGATTTTATCTTGGAAACATTGGGGGCCTCAATCATATATGACAACCCGACTTATAGGGACATACGGTTATGCTACTCCTGAATACGTTGTTATAGGTGAATGCTTATTTTTTGTCTTATATTAAATTTGCGGGTAAATAACTGAAAATTCAAGTAGTTATTTCTTAGAAGTTATTTCACAAGGATTTTTCCTTCTACCAAATGTAGGAGTCCTTGCCTCTCATGTTTACGATTTGTGAAAATGGGTGATATTTTTGTGATTTGTTAATAGTTACACATCACAAAAGAAAAGAACAATTTGGTAATAAACTTACATCATTTTTCCATTGTGAACAGGTCACTTATACGTGAGAAGAGTGACGTGTACAGTTTCAGTGCAATGTTGTTCAAGATGCTGATGGGCCTATGAGCAATCGATATGAAACAACCTAGCGCCAACAAAAATTGGTGGATTTGGCCAAGCCTCTTCTTCAGAAAAAGTAAGCTCAAGTCAATTATGGATAGCCACACAAAGGGCCAATATTCTTCAAAAGCAGTGTCACAGGATGTTGAGCGTACTATCAAGTGCCTCAAAATTGAACCCATAAGGCAGAAATTGAACCCACAAGGCGGCCCTCCATAAAAGAAGTATTGGAGACGCTTGAGGAGATCAAAACTATATGTCAATATTCACCTTTCTTACCAGAATACTTTTGTTAATGATTTGGACACATGATCCAGCTCATTGATAAATAGTGAAACGAGAGCATTGCAAATTATTTTGCAAAAGTCAAAGGAGAACTGACGCATTTATGGGTGATTTTTGGATGTACATTTTTTTGGAGACTTATTTTTTAATGATATACATAGTGGGTATATCTAGCTATGATACATGTAGTAGATCATTATTTTTTATGGATAATTAATGTAGATGGTGGGTATATCTATTTGTGTCATACTATTTTTTATATGAACAAAAACGGCTTGGTTTGGCGCATTTTAGGTGTACTTAAAATACAAAAAAAATCAAGACTGTTTTTATGTTATTGTAAATTTTGATTTGTGTTTAGATTTATTTGTCAACTATGACATTAATATTGATTATTAATTTATTTTATTATATGTTTAGTTTATGACCGTTTATATCAAATCCTCATGTGATGAAATTTTTTACGACCTTTTTAAAATTTTGAAAACGGTTTATTATGACGCTTTTTAAATCAAATATGACATCTCATAGAGTATATTACGACCTTTTTTTGTAGAAGATATGACAGTTTTGAAAAAAAGGTCATATATAATTGTTACCTAATATGACATTTTTTATGGGTATCAATTATGACACCCAAACTTATGAGGTTTTTTATTAAAAAATAAAGTGTCATAAAATGCATTTTATGACACTTAAAAAACGTCATTAAAAGGACTTTTTCTTATAGTTTTCCTTCTTGGAGGATGAAAATGCAAGGTTGAGTAAGGAGTTGGAGGCTCTGAAGAAAATAAAACCTGCTTCTTCATCTTCCTGAGATAGAGTCAAGGCTGGCAGAGGTACTAGCTGAGGTACAACAAAGGAAGTCAGGACCCAACAGGCCCTTGCCAATCAAGTTGCGCAATTAAAAGCTAAATATCAAGCTATTACTGAGATATCCTAGAAGCTACAAGCCTTATCTGAACAACTATCCACTCAATCTTCTCAGTTACAAGCTAAGGATGGAGTGTTGAAGAAACTGCATTCCCAGGTTGACAAATTAACTTTTCAATTTCATAAACAACCAAGGGAAGTTTGGATGGATGGGCATAATGAAGCTCTAGGGAATCTTGATGATAAGCTTCAACAACCTAAGAATGAGAGCTACAAATGGGGTAGGATAAATGCTTTGACGCTGATGAAAGTGGATCATAACAGATCATTGTGGGATTAGTATGATCTAGGCTTGCTTGAGATTGACAATGATGTCAATTGAATTTTTGTTCATCGTATTCCTCAATGCTTAATTTCAAAATACTTGGGGGATTATGAGCTTTATGATGAACTAGAGATCATTCGACCTCCTCACCTGCTTCATCGTCCTAGTGACAGCAATACCAGAATGCTTCAGGATTTTAACTTCATCAACTCTCCTTATACTTTAGATGATCCTCCTGCTGGAATGAATCCTGTTTCAAAAGATGGAGTGAAACGTCCTGCATAATGAAGCTTTGTACTTTGTTTTTCTAACACATTCATGTAATTACTTTGATTGAATGAAATGGAAATTTGATTAACTTATTTTATGTTGAGTGTTAATCCTTTCTTCATCATTAATTCTATTGATACACTTTGATTAAATTGAGTATCAATGATCAATGAGTGCAGATGTTATATTAGCATACTAAGATTATGTAACAACCCTCGCTTTTAGGAGACTCATTTTATATTAATTTACCGCATAGAGTAATTATATAAAATGTTGGAACGGGAGTAAATATTAATTAAATGAGTCAAAAGTTAATATTTACTGGATCATTGCATATTTACTGTATGTGTGGTAAATATCATCATGTTGCATGTTTTATAGTGTCATGTGTTCTAAATGACATTACGGTTTAAATGAAACCAGAACTCGAAATAATTTATAAAATTATCGGATGCCAATTTAGAGGGCGTAGTTAGTCCCGGAATGTGCGAGACATTCAAAATAAGTGCCATATTGTATTTTTAGGTTCCGGGCACTTTTGACTTGTTTTAACTTAAATGTGTAGTTACGAGCCATTTTTATGGAGCATTAGCATTTTTAAGTTGGAGACTTGTGTTAAGACCAGATTTTTAGTCTTCTAAATCCCCTAATTTCCCTATTATATATCTTAAACATAGAGAGAAAAAGATAGAAAGAGAGAGGAAGAGAAAAGAGGAGAAAGAAGAGAAATTTGGAGATTGAAGATTGGGATTGCTTCTACCAAGAGAAAATCTGAGATTTATACTTCAAGGCAAGTTTTCTACTTGCTAATATATGATTTAAGATGCATAAATTGTATTGATAGTTGTGTAATGGGATCAAATGAACATAAATGGGGTAACTGCTGTGTAATGGCGAATCGACTCGGACCCTGCTGTTTTGAGTTATTTTTTTTAACTCAATTTTTTATCCTTTTTCTCTAGGGTTAGGAACTAGGAACCCTCTTGAATGATGTAAACTTAGAGTTCTAGAGTCCTAGATGAGTGGGGTAACTACCCTACATTAGAAATGCGTTATGTGGGGGCTTTTTCGGGGATATGCCAATTGATGTTAGGGCATTCTTTTCTTCTAGTTGATTATTATGAAACTAGGAGTTGTAGTGTTATGTTTGGGGAGACTTTAGGAGCTCAATTGAGCTATGTTAGTTTTGATGGTTAATAGTATAACACCACAAAAGGGTGTTGGGAGAATTAAATTGGGAGTTCACGTATTCTTTGAGGTTATAATGACGTTATGAATTACGTATGGCTCCGGATAAAATGTGAATTATTTACATAATGTAAATGATTATAGTTTCTGGCAAAATGAAACACACATATGAAAAAGGGTAAATGAAAATGAAATGGAAATGGTAACAATTATGATAAATGATAATTTACTTAATCATTTAATATGGTAAATGATAATTTACTTAAACACACCTCTCTAAATGCCATCACAATGGAAGTTGCGCGTGTGAGGTGAAGCCCCCTGGCTAATGAATGCAGTGTGGATATAGTCCTAGGCCATATGAGCGATTATTGTATATTTTCTGCGCTGGTGAGGTAATTCCGAGTGTGGTTATGACTCTTCCGCGGGCATATGGCTGCTTCCCGACGTTGCGATAGGTGCCCAGGTTGCCTTGTTTGATAGGCCCTGGAAGATGATGGTTATTTAGGGGCGCGCCCAGTGGGGAAACTCGGAGGGGCGGTCTTAGAATCGTTATATGTATATGAATATAACAATTCTTAATCAAGTGGGACTTGATGTATGATAAATTCCATAAAGAGCATAATAACATTCCATAAAGAGCATGGGATGATGTTTATACTCCTGATGAGGAATGGAAATGCCACAAAGAGCATAAAATTATGATTATATATTTCCTGATAAGGAGTTGAACTATGAAACGAATCAATGTGCACGACGAAAGATTTAATAAAAGTTAATTATCCTTATTTTTTTTTCTGCATGACTAAATTAGATTTGTGATTAATTAAATTGCCTTAGCTTATGCATTGAATTGTGTAGGTAGATTCTTATCTTATCCTAGCTTGATTTACTGTTCACATCTGTCATACTTTTTATTCTTCTGGTGATCATATAAAATCGGGCCATGACCCGTTCATATTCCTTATTGTGCATGCATCTTATATCCGCTCAGGTGCTCCGCCGCAAGGACGCCTGTTTTGACTTTCCTACTCCAGTGTTTCTGGGATCCGTGATGCTTTGCGGGTATTATGGGACATATTGCAATAGACTCCGTCATCCTTGTGCTCTAGTTATAATCGGGTCTTTTACTCGGGCGTGAGGCCCCAGCTTTTGTAATTGTCTAATGAAATGTATTATGTACTTTACTGAACATGTTTAATATTATTGTAAGAGTCTGTTGACCGACAGCATATTCGGTCCCTTATTGTATATTTGAGGTGTATGTAATATTATATATCCGGGGTTTCCACTTTCTTTTTAAATAGGGTTGTTTAAATTCTGTCCTTAACTTTAAAACCAAAATTTTTGGCAACCCGTTTTTCTGAAATATGGAGTGGTTATCCTGTATACTTTGTATATTGTTGTGATGCTGAGAATGATTCCATCCATGATTCCTGTTATATTGGAGTATCGGGCTGGCCACCCCATATTTTGGTGAGCTGGTTGTCATAGATTAAAATATAAATTTAGATCTAGTTAACTATGCATTTCCAAAGGTTTTACTAATGCACCCAAGTATTGGATTTTTTCATTAAATACCAATGGTGTGACCAGGAGTTTGTGGAATATGTGCTTATGTTCCTCTTGAGGAACCTTTGCAACGTTATTCCAATACTTTTCCCAATAGGATAAAGATCTTATTATATCCTTATATTTGCGGACCAAGTTTCTTGAGGATTTAACATCCTGTTGACTTGAACTTCGTGTATGAACGATCAAGTTTATGGCTTCTCCGAGCAACTTATTGCTTCTGTCGAGAAACTTTTAATGCAATGTTTGCTGATCCGAATAACAGTTTTCTGTATCGAGTAACAATTTTCTGAATCGATCAACAATCTATAACTTTTTATCAAGCTAGTGTAGTGCATATCACGAGTACTCCCAAAAAAATGAACAAAAAAAATGAAAAGAAACTGAAGATTTTATTAATATTGCAAGTTGAAAAATGATTACAACATCATTGATAATACTTTCGAAGATGCTATGCATGCCGTGGGTTTTTGAATTCTTCACCTTCCAAGGTTTTAATTCGATAGGTTCCAGGTCGGATCATTGCTGAAACAAGTTAGGACCCATGATAATTGGCTTCAAGCTTGTTATTTTTATAGAGTACTTTCTTTAATAAATAATCTTATTCCTTCAAATATGTCAGTTTTATCCTTTTCTTGTAAAAATGGGTTATTCTTTGCTGATAAGCCGCATGTGCAGGGTAGCATCTTCTCTTACTTCTCCTAGAATTTCTAGATCCAACCTTCTCATTAGGTCACTTACAGGAGAGTTAAAATTTAAAGCTCTATGGGAAAAAAGCCTAGCTTGGCAGGAATTACAACTTCAGTCCCAAATGCTAAGATATAAGGGAATTCTCTAGTTGTTGTTCGCGGTGTTGTTCTGTATGCCCAAAAGATAGAGTATAACTCGTTTATCCAATTTTCGTTGGCATCATCAAGCCTTTATTTCAACCCATTAAGTAAGGTTATGTTCGTAACTTCAGTTTGTCCATTACTCTGAGGATGTCCTAGAGTAGAATGTAATTTTTGAACATTGGATTGAGCACTGTAATTTGTGAACTAATCATTATCAAACTATGTTCCATGGTCGATAATGAAAGAATAAGGCAATCCATACCTACAAATGATGTTTTTCCATGTGAATTGATAGACCTTTTCATAAAGCATATCTATCAAAGGCTATACCTCCACCAATTTTGCAAAATAATCCACGGCGACTACCAAGTATTTAAATCTTCCTCGAGTAGTTTGTAGTGGCCCAACTAGGTCTATACCCCACATGGAAAATGGCCATGGTGAAGTGTTTGGAGTGAGATCAGCCTGTGAAGTTTTGCGAATTATGAAAAATTGCTGACATGTATCACACTTCTTGGCAAAAGTTGCACAATCTGCTCGCATTGTTGGACAGTAATACCCTTGAGTGATAATTCTTTGCAGAAGTGTTCTCCCTGCTATGTGAGCTCCATAGGACCTTCATGCACCTCTTGAATTATATCTTGAACCTCTGATGGATGCAAACAGCACTACAAATTAACTGTTATTCCTCTCCTGTATAGAACACCCTTATCTAATACATACCGAGCTGCTTTGTATTTCAACTTCTTTGCCTCCACCATATATGTTGGTAGAATTTCTTCTTCAATGTATGCTCTAATGGGATCTATCCAAGAGGGACTCATATCTATAGCAATGAAATTTATCATCAAACCTTCATATGTTCTCCTATTGGCTAAAATCTCATTAGGGATAGTTCGTTGGAGTTAAATTCTAAGAGCAGAGGATAGTCGAGAAAAGGTGTCATCTCGGGCATTTTCCAACCTTGGGATTCTATCCATCTGAACGGTTGGTAATTTTGTAATGACTTCCATCGCCTTGGATAAATACCTAGTTTTCAATTCTCCTTTAGCTCCATATAAACCCAATATTTGGTTTACTACGAGCTGAGAGTCGTTGTGTGCCACAATTTACTCGGCACTCAATGAGTGGGCTAAACTTAGGCCTAAAATAAGAGCTTTGTACTCTACTTCATTATTTGAAGGCTAGAATTGAAAACGTAGTGCATATTCAATATCAATACCACCAGGAGTGTTAAGTATTATACCTGCTCCACTACCGATTAAGCAAGATGACCCATCATCATATAAGTTCCATATGGGGATGTTGTTGTCGAATACTTGATCTGTCAAAAACCTGTAGTGGAATACTTTTCTCTTTGCTTCTTCATACTTCCTGGTCATCTCCTGTGTTCGGGAAGAAGAGTCTGGTAGGTCTGCACTCACTTCTTCTAAAGAAATTTCTTCGAGAGCTTTCTTGCTAACATTACTTTCTCCTGATTCTTATTCGGTTTGATCACTTTATTGATCGGGGACCTTAGAGTAGGTGAACTCCACTAGGAAATATGCCACTGCTTGGCCTTTCAGAGAAGGCTTTAGTTCATATATGATATCATACTCCCCGAATTCTATATCCCTGTATATTAATCTACCAGATTTCTTTGGTTTATGCAAAGCCTGCCTAAGAGGCATATGAGTGTAAACTATGGTTGCATGGGCTTAGAAATAGGGTTTTATGCGTCTAGATGCTTCAATCAATGTTAATACTAATTTCTCCAAACAAGTATATCTGATTTCTGCTCCTCGGGAAGCCTTAGTGGAATAGTAGACGGGTTTTTGAACTCCATTCTCCTCTCAAATTAATGCAGAACTTATAGCTTATTCAGAAACAACTAAGTACAAGTACAAATTTTCACCTGTGATTGGTTGGGAGAGCAATAGAGGTGACCCCAAATACTTTTTTTACCTCCCTAAAAGATTTTTCACATTCTTCATTCCATTCAAAGCTTTTTCTGATCACCTTGAAGAACATCAGGCATCTATTTGTATCTCGAGACAGAAATATGTTCAAGGTTGCTACTCGTCCAGTTAGTCTTTGCACATCCTTCTTGCAAGTTGGATATTGCATTTCAATTAGTGCCTTAATCTTCTCTGGATTTTCTTCAATTCCCCTTTGATTCACTATGTACCCGAGGAACATTCCCTTTTGCATTCTAAAAATTTTGGTCGGATTCAGCTTCATCTGGTGCTTTCCAAGTTGATCAAAAGCCTTTTTAATTTTTATAAGCATATTATCTACGTAGACTTCCATATTCTTGCCAATCTGTTCCTCAAACACCTTATTGACCAGCCTTTTATATGTAGCATCTTCATTTTTCAAACCAAAAGTCATAACATTATAACAGTATGTTCCCCGGGGAGTGATAAAATAAGTGTTTTCCATGTCCTTAGGTTTTATTTTTATCTGGTTATAGCCAGAATAAGCATTCATACAGCTAAGAAGCGCATGTCTTGATGTAGCATCCACGAGCTGATTTATTTAGGGCAAAGGAAAGTGATCCTTTGGGTATGCTTTATTTAAATCGGTGAAGTCTACACACATTCTCCACTTGTTATTTTTCTTTTTGACCATAACTACATATGCCAACTAGGTATTTCACTTCATTAAAAAATCTTCTTTGTGAAGCTTTTTAACTTGTTCCTGTATGGCTTGGTTCTTCTCGGGGATGAAAATCTTCACCTTTATTTGGCTAGTTTAAATTATTTATTTACATTGTGCTCAAGATGAAATAAAATTAGGATCTATCCCATGCATGTCTTAATAACTCAAGGCGCTTTCTCTATTTAAGGAAGCTCACTACTTCCTGTTTAAGAACAAAATCTAATATTGTCCCTATTTAAGTGATGCGTTCCGGTTTATCATCATCTAACACAATGCTTTCAGTTGCTTCCACAATATGTCCCTTTACCAACTTTGTTTCTTCTCTTGGATCTAAGGTTTCAACCTCAGATTCTTCATCAAGCTAAGAGTATCCACTTGGTAGGTAGTGGTTTTCTTCTTTATTTCATCCAAATATTCTTGCTCGGTAGAAGAATAGTAACACTCACGAGCTACTTTCTGATCACCTTTCACAATTCCCACACCAAATTTAGTAAGGAATTTTAGACACTGATGAATAGTGGATGGTACTTCTTCGAACTTATTTAGCCCTACTCTTCCCATGATTTTATTATAAGCTAAATGGACGTTTTTATCCATTACAAAGAAACGGATCTTCTTTGTTCGGCTAGCTGGCTAGGTGCCTATCATCACCTCCATTTTAATGGTTCCCAAAGGGAAGACTTTCTCACTTGCAAAGCCTATTAGTGATCGATGATAAGGTTCTAATTGGCTAAGTTTAAAATCCAAGTTGCTGAAATAAGGATATAACATGATATCCACCGAGCTACCATTGTCTACTAATACTCTAGAGACAATGATTTCTTCTTTTATGACTTTGATTACCAGTGGGTCATCATGAGGATACAGTACTCCTGAAAGGTCATTTTTAGAGAAATCAATTACAATTTTGTCTTTGTTAGCCTTCCTTGGTTGATCCTCCTCTGCAAGGTTGATCCTCTGTATGTACAAGCAAGCTTATGCCTCATAGAGGTAAGATTTTCTCTCAACTGTATGATCTCCTCCACCTCCGTCTCCACCTGTAATCATTTGGCAATCAAAATAACTAAAATTGATACAAAATACCTCACGTTCTGGTTGCTGGGGTTTTTTAGGGAGATCGGTATCATCCTCCTGATCATCTTCATGAGTTCTTTTCTTCTCCTCTCTGGGCTTGCAAGGAGATTTTGATCTATGCCTACCTCTTGCATTGTTCTACCGATCAATGTACTGATTCAGTTTTCCTCTTCGGATGAGAGTTTCAATCTCATTTTGAAGAGCTATGCGACGTTCTATCGTGTGGCCGTGATCCCTGTGAAATTCACAATACTTAGTTTTGTCTCTCTTAGTTGGGGAACTTCTCAACTTATCAGGCCAACGCATATATTTATTATGCTTGATTTCCTCAAAAACATGGTGAATTCCCTTAGTTAGAGGAGTGTAGTCCTTGTAATTCTTGAGTCGCTCCCCAAAAAAATTATGTCTTGATTCCCTGTGTTCTCTGGGTTCTTCATGATCTTTCTTATCATTTTTTCCATCAACTTTTTTGCCCGAGCTATGCTTGGCTGCCATTTCTTCCTCGACATTCATGATCTTTGCAGCTCTAGTCATCAATTCTTCCATTGTCTTTGAAAGATCCTTAGCAAGAGTGTAATAAAAATTTCGGGGAGTAATCGACTCATAGGGTAGTTATTGCAATCTTCTCCTCATAATCTTTTACTTCTAATTTTTCGTTATTAAAACGAGTGATGTAATCTTTGGTGCTCTCTCCTTCTTTCTGTCTCACACTAAGTAAGTGTGCTACCCTTTTCACAGGCTTTTCTCCAAAGCAAAAGTTGTTAATGAATATCTCGGCCAGTTGGTTTAAGCTAGAAATTTATCCCCGAGGAAGACCATTGTACCAGATTTGGATAGATCCAGTAATGGTTCCAGAAAATGCTCTACACCTCATTTCATTGGGGACGACATAAATATCATCAGCTGCCTGGCATTGTTCTATATGGAGGACTGCATCAATTTTTCCATCATATTTTTACTATTGGATCCTTGAACTTTCCTGTAGTAGGGAAATCCATAATTTCTTGCACAAATAGAGACCCTTTTACAAAACTTCTTTGTATTTGGTTTCTTGTCTTCGCCATTTCTCTCAACATGTCCTCCAATATCTGTATGGATCATTTCCATGCATCATTGGCTACACCGAATTTATGCGTTGCAACTTTATTAGTTACTGAGCTTTCTTCCTTAAATCGTTGCTCGTTCCAAGTAACAATTCGTCGGGCATTTGATTTAGATTGAGTCGTGCTTTCCCTTTGATCAGATGGTCGTCTAGTATTACCAAATCTTTCCCTAGAAACATTTATGTTCCCATTGGGTCCCAAACGTTCAAAGGGTTATGCACGACTGAATCTTTCTAAGGCGCTTGGCCTTTCTGGAGAATAAGACAGCGTATGAAAAGATTCTGATGTTCTGAGTAATGAAGCTAATCTTGGATGGTAGGAGACATCTCTTGCTAATATCGAGTGGCTGCGACGACCACCTCTTGGTGGGGTGGGGGCGGGGGCATATGTCCTTGAGTAGATAGAGCAGGTGCTTCGGCTTGGAGGGTTTGTGTAAGTTGCCTGATAGTATCTTGCATAGCCTCTTGGCCTCTTGCAAGACTGTCCAGAATCCCGATTAAATCATTTGCAGATGGAGGAGAAGAAGGAGAAGGCAGAATACCTTCGTTCCTCAGACTTAATTCAGGAGTTTCAGCCATTTAGATATTTTATTGAGTGAGTTCGATTAGAAATATCATTCTCACAGACAGCGGAAATATGTTGATGCAAAAACACTAGACTAGGCTAATTAGTTGATCACAGATAAATTGAAATAAAGAGACAAGAGATTTTTAAAGTGGTCTGGCTTGATGAAAGAGCCTACGTCCACCGTTGTGTCGTGAGTCCCTATATGTAAAGTTTACAATGTATTTATATCCCCCATGTGGTGTACAAGAGCTAGAATATCAACGTATGGAATGTCTTTATATCGTAGATATTTACATCTGTACAATCATTAATATATACAACTTTTGGTGTTTTCCTGTCACGTTGATCGGCATCCCTGGTGTTGGTCAGAATTCCTGGAGTTAGTCGGCATTCCATTCGTAATGACTAGTAGTAATCCTCCAGTGTATAACACATGTCAGTATCTGAATGGTCTATGTAGATGGAATTTTTTTGGTATCAACATCCATATTCCCTTAAAAAGTTCACTTTTAAATTTTAAAGTATACTCTTTAATCATGGACTATCAAAACAATCGAGTGTAAACATAATCCATTAAAAATGTACTCAAACTTAAAAATTAAAATATGATTGTTTTCTCAAACAAAGTCGAAGGTTTAAAACACATTCTCGTGTCGTGTTAATTGAATAACGAATTTTTAAAACCTTTAGCACATGTCATGAAATAAAGATGAATTTAAACTACACACAATATTAATCAAACCTAGTAAACTTCACCTGGTCCTTGTGAAGAATTTGAGCTAGAATAATTGAAAACAAAATATAATTGCAAGAATGAATATTAATTCTCATTAATAAATCAACTTACAAAACTAATCGAGTCTTACAATTGATGTTGAAAAAACTCCTCTCACAAAATAATTCTTAGCCCTCAATAAAAATATACTCTCAATATAAAAGAACCAAAAAACTATCTATTAAGCTCTCTTTACAATTTTTCACGAAAGTAATGAGCCAAAAAGATTTATTTATAGGTTTAAGAATGAAGTGTTTGAGTTGGAGTGAAACTCTCTTTGATTGGTTGTATTTGAGCTGATAATTATCCCATGGATTCTTGAGAAAAGTTGGAGATAATTGAGAAGTCTTTCTTTTTTAAATAATTATCCCCAATTTTGGCACTATTCACGTCACTATTCACAACATCATCTATAATCGCATTTTTGACCTCCAAAACTTCAAAATCTCGTTTTTGTCTGAGCTTCGAAGTTATGAGTCTTGTCAAGACCTTTAAAAAAATCTATGGCACAGCCTCAATGGACAGTCAAGTGATTTTATAAAAAATATTTAGTACAGCTGTGCCAACCGTGTCGTGTCGTATCGCGACGTATCGTAACAATTTTTGCACATCAACTCCTTTGTTGTCCAAATTTTTGGAGTACCTATAAAAATGCAAAATGAAAATAATTAATTCAAATTTAGGGTCACAAATATTTAAAAATTACAAAATTACCCCTCTTTGCATTTTAGCCCCCGAAATTTATAAATTGCTCGTTTTAATTCGGAATTCAATCAAATTTCAGAGAGAACCTTATTTTGCCTAGATAAACATTTAAAAATTATTTTCAGGCCCATAAAGTTTCAAAAATTATAATTTCATCCCTCATGGTTAATAAAATTGCATTTTTAACTCGAATTTTTATCAAACTTGCATTTTTCTTTTATTTTATGAAATGACTCTAAAAACTCATTATTTATTATACAATGGGTATAACAAGGTCTAAATTTGGGCATAATTAATACAAAATAATGCACTCATCAGGTATACTAATATATATATATATATATATATATAGACACACACACACACACACACACACACACACTAATCAAATATTAATATCATTAGTGTACTATGTGCACACAGTGGCGGAGCTAGGAATTAGAGATGTCCTAGGTAGAAAAGGAAATTTCCAAGGGTTCGGGGGCGGGAGCCACCGAATGTTTTTTTAGGACTACTTATAATAATCTTTTGAATGCATAGAAAATTACATATTAATAAATGAATTACAATTATTTTAAAAATTAAACATCATTAAAAAATGAGTCTAATATAAGTTCATACAAAAATAGATAGTTGTCATTAATTTCAACAACATTAATTTAATGGATAAGCATTAATTTCAACAACTCCATGCCCAAAAATTAATTACTACAAACCAATAACAATAATATTTATAATAACATTAGAAGGGGTAAAGCGAAAAATAAGCATATTTTCATAATTTCAACAAACCCTAACAATGAGTATTTTCTACACAATTTCAACAAATTCTGAAAAACCCTAACAATACATATTTGCTAAAAAAAAGGAGAAAAAGTAAGAGGAAGAACAAAGATATAGTAAACCTTAGATAAAATGGAGAGAAGTTGAAGAACAAACCTTTATTTAATGTGAAAATTTAACTCAAATATGTGTATATATTAAAAAAAGGGTTTTATCGGAGCTGGCCTGGGCCTGTGTACAGGTCAACTGCAAAGTGGCTCCGCTATTGTGTGCACGTATATGTCCAATTTATCACAGCATCCCCCTTCTCTACCATATTAGAATCATATCCTTTTGCTTGAGTAATTTATTCCTAAGTATAGCACAGCAAGAGCATTTTATTCTTTTATTTATTTTTTTGAAGTTGGGAATCTCCATGACCATTCACCAAAAGAGTTAAGTTTCTGTTAATCAAGTATCTCCAACCCAATGTTCCTTTAATTTTTTTCTTTGAGGTTGTTTTCGAGTTTGTAAACGAATAAATGCGGTGTGTAATACCGATTTAAATTAATTCGCAAGTTTGCAAGTAAACCTTATTTAATTAGAGTCTATTTTTAAACAAAATTAATTCAGCCCCTAAACATGCATCTAAATGTCATAAATCATTCAAACCTTGCATGAAAAATAAAGACGACCGATTCAGGAAAAAAAACCTTTCGTGTAAAACCTTTTATAACACTTTAAAGAATTCACAAGACCTTTGACTTACTTACAACCTAATAATCGCCCACAAGTGTATATAGCATGGTGCCTTCAGTAAACCTTCAAAGATACGAGAGATAGCGAAATACCCTCCAGGTGTCAGTTTGTCGTCTTCGGCTCGTCCACACATAGAATGACTACGCTCAGTATCCACCGATCAAATATGGAGATGCCTTCTCTACAGAGGTTGAACAAAATCAAAGTGTGTTCTTGAACACCAAAACAATTCACCAAAGCATATGGGATTTTTGTGAATTGAAAACAAAAAGGGATTAAACCCTAAAAGAAGAAGTCAAAAGGATTCTGGAGTTTCGCAATTTTCTGTCTTTCAAAACGCTGGGACTTCTTAATGAAAACGAAATCATTTAATGAGTATTTATTCAAAAATATGTTGCCTCGGTATTAAAGCTCGTTCCAACGAAATAGCAATTTCGCACGAACGAAGTACAAATTTCGTTCAATCGACATCGTACGACATGTATGTAACTTTTTGGAGATGATTAAATTCCATAATTGGGTATAAATTGGAATTTTGAGGAATTTTCTCGAAATAGTAATTTTTGGGATTTTTGAGGATTTGATGATTTTCGATGATTGGTATATTTACTTTTGGTGTTAAGTAAATGAATCGAAGCATTTTAATTATATATCATTGTTGAGTAAAGGACAAAAGTTAAGATTTTAATTGGAAAACCCGCATTAAAATAGTGATTTGCGGTCAAGTACCTCGGATGGGAATTTTGACTACGCCGTGAGTCTCGGAATGGACGAGATAGTTGAAAAAGAGTGTTCGATTTTCGAAATTGAGTTTCGGGAAATTTTTGAGTTAAAAGGGCTCGTAATTGAGTAAACGAGACATTTTTGGGTTTTAAGGGGTATAAACCCTTTTCTTATATAAGGAGGGAGAGAGGGAGAGAATAGAAAGAAAAGAGAAAGAAAAGAGAGAAGAGAGAGAGGAAGGAAGCAAAAGAGGAGAAAATGGAGATTTCGGGCCAAACTCCGTCGGACTCGACTCGGGATCGTCGAATTTTATCCATGAGGCAAGTGTTTACTTGCTTTATTTACTTTTGAGCATAAATCTCATATCGTAGTTTGGTAACAATAAACCCTAAAGATTTTGGGTCGGGTTTTCGTGGATAAAACGGGTTTTCGGGAGATAAATTGAATAAACCCTAATAATATTTCAATTCGAGGAACTTAGGATTTAATCAAAATTAATGGTTGGTTTCGGGTTCTAGGATGTTTAGAACCCTTATTATATGTGTAGACAGTGGCATAGCCAGGAATTAGAGATGGCCTAGGCAGAAAAGGAAATTTCCAAGGGTTCAGGGGCGGGAGCCATCGAATGTTTTTTTTAGGACCACTTATAATAATCTTTTGAATGCATAGAAAATTACATATTAATAAATGAATTATAATTATTTTAAAAATTAAACATCATTAAAAAACGAGTCTAATATAAGTTCATACAAAAATAGATAGTTGTCATTAATTTCAACAACATTAATTTAATGGATAAGCATTAATTTCAACAACTCCATGCCCAAAAATTAATTACTATAAACCAATAACAACAATATTTATAATAATATTAAAAGGGGTAAAGAGAAAAATAAGCATATTTTCATAATTTCAACAAACCCTAACAATAGATATTTGCTAAAAAAAAGGAGAAAAAGTAAGAGGAAGAACAAAGATATAATAAACCTTAGATAAAATGGAGAGAGGTTGAAGAAAAAACCTTTATTTAATGTGAAAATTTAACTCAAATATGTGTATATATAAAAAAAAAAAAGGGTTTTACCGGAGCTGGCCTGGGCCTGTGCCCAGGTCAACTGCAAAGTGGCTCCGCCACTGTGTGTAGATGATGTTGGTTGATATTGTAGGACGTTGGACGCGGAGAAAAAATCTTGGGAGAAGCTTTCATGGCCGAAATAGCTTCTCGAAGAAGAAGTTGTTCGCCATGATCGATCGATCGAGCATGGGGGATCGATCGATCGAACCATCGATCAATCGAGGGCCATGGGTCGATCGATCGACCCTTCAGGAAATTGGGCAACTTTTTCTAGTGTTAATTAGATGGGGTAAATTCCAATTTTAATTTGATTCGAGGTTATTTATGTGAGGAAGTAAGAAATTGTTTAAGAATAAATAGTCCTCCAATTGAGGGATTTATGGGGACTAAGTGAGGGTTTTAAGTGTATAACCCTAAAATGCTATTTTCGAGGAAAATAGATAAGTTAAATAATTAGAATGTTGGGGTCCCTAAAATAGGGTGGGGATCCCTAAATGATTGTTTGGACGAGATGTAGTCCTTGGGTTTGTGGGAAAGAAATCCAAAACCTATTTAATTTTAGGGTATTGTGGGCTTATGTTAGCGAGTCAAATATCCTAGACTAGCATGGGGTTAATTGGGTTTATTCTAAGGATGTTTTATAGAGGTTAATGTTCCATATGATATAGGAAGTTAACCTAGAATTAATAAAATGTAGAATGGTGATGTGTTGGATCATTGGGAGACTAGTGTGAGGACAATTACATTTCGGGTCCTAGGTCATTAATAAAATATGACTATGAGAATAAGAAATGTACATTATAAAGTTGGTACTTAATCATTGAAAATAAATCATTTTGTGAATGTAAATATGAATGTTTTCAAATTGAAAAAAGAAATGATTTTCATAAATTATAATTTATGTATACACACCTCTCTAAATCGCTATCATAAGGGAAGTTGTGAGCATGAGGTGAAGCCCCCTGTCTAATGAATGCAGGGTAAATATAGTCCTAGGCCATATGAGCGATTATTGTATGTTTTCTACGATGGTGAGGTAATTCTGGGTGTGGTTATGACTCTCCCGTAGGCATATGGCCGCTTCCTGACGTCTTGCGTTGTAGGATCTCAGGTTGTCTTTATTGATAGGCCCTGGAACATGATAGCCATTTAGGGGCGCGTATAGTGGGGAAACCCGGATGGGTGGTCTTAGAAACGTTATATGATATGTAATATAACTATTCTCAATCATGTGGGACATTAGTGGTGTTAAAGCAATTTATGATAATAAATTGGCTTTAAATACATTTCCTGGATGGAAGAAGGGACATGGGATAAATAATTTGGCTTTATATACATTTCCTGTATGAAATAAGGGAAATGGGAGCATATAAGATGAAAAAGCATTTTTATGATGATAAAATTGGCTTTTAAATACATTTCCTGGATAGAAGAAAGGAAATGGAAAGTTTTGAGAAAAATGAAAATTGAATTGGTAAAAATGTTGCAAATGAATTCTCATTCCAGGAGCTAGATCCGGATGTACATAAAGTAAACCTCAGTTCGGGATTTAGATCCGGATGTATATTGTAATATGAGTACATATGTATAAATTGAGTAATGAGGGTCTAATGGATCTCGACGATCGACCTTACCGCGTTATAGTGTATCGGGGGGGTTCCTTGTCTAGATTTCGATTTGCGAGACACCCCATGCACGAACATGGCATAGTGTCGAGACTGGGGAGAAGTTTAGCCCTTAGTACTTGGATTAACTAGGGTTGCTAGAAGATGGGTGATGGTTTAGTTAGTCGGTGTGGTCTGACTAGGATGTTTAGAGGGATGCGCTAGGAGTACACTATTAGAAGAGAGGTGAGAGGTATCTCATGGGAGTGCGATACCAAATTTAAATATGAGATAAAACCTATTTTTAAAAATAAGGCATTTATGCACTTGCTAAATATTTTCAAAACTCGGGCTCTGAACCATTTATCTACTTTGCCTCTCTTGCTATAGATATATATATAGGTGTCCAGACACAGGGATGCCTGGATGGCACATCTTTCGAGTCAGACGTCTGCTGCAGCGATTATGGATGCGCGCAGGTTCTCGATAGACGCTTCTATTCTTGTACTCTAGATAGGAGGTACTGTATAAATATTCGGCCCAATGGCCCAATTTCATTTATTTATTCTTTTAGTGCGGCATTCAATTTGGTTGTATCATATTTGAACCGAGTATTCGGTTATTTTATTCCATTTCAGTTTCATTCATATAAACTGCGTGGATGTTTTAATTTGGTAGTTGTTTAAAAAGAATAGTTAAGTTAAAATTTGACGCCGTCCTAATAGGTTATTAGTAATTAAATGGATTTTTGATTGTGATCCTAAGAATGATCCATATGCGACTCCTGTTTTAATTTGATATAGGAGTGATCGCCCGATATTTTATTAGGCGGGGTGTCACAATGTACATGTTGCTCGAACGAGATGACATCTCGTTTGAATGAACTGGGCGTTAAAATTGAGGTACGCTTCAGGACTTAGAAAAAATACTCATTCTCAAATTTTGACGAAAAAGTTCGCTTCAACACTTAGAAAATATTTTGTAAAAATATTGTAACAACCCGCCCTTTTGGAGACGATGAAATTCCATAATTAAGTATAAATTAGAATTTGGGGAAATTCCCTAAATAGTAATATTTGGGATTCTCGGGGATTAAATGATTTCCGATGGATGTTGTGATTATTTTTGGGACTATATAGGTCGAAATATTTTAATTATATGCCGCCGTTGAGTAAAGCGACACGAGGTGAGATTTAAATGGGAAAAACCCCCCATTAAGTCGTGTGCGGTTGAAATAGTGAGTTGCGGTCAAGTACCTCGGATGGGAATTTCGACTGTGCCATGAGTCTCGGAATGTTCGAGATAGTTGAAAAAGAGTGTCCAATTAGCAAAATTGAGTTTCGGGGAATTTTGGAGTTAAATAGGCTCGTAAACGAGTCGTTTTTGGGTTTTAAGGGTTAAAACCCTTTTCTCCTTATAAAAGGAGGAAGAGAGGGAGAAAAAGAGAAAGAAATAAGAGAGAAGAGAGAGAGGATGAAGAAAAGAGGAGAAAAGGGGGGATATTCTGGCCAGCCTCCGCGGGATTCGGCTCAAGGACATCGGATTTTATCCACGAGGCAAGTGTTTATTTGATTTATTTAATTTTTACATAAATATCTCATACCGTAGTTTGGTATACATAAACCCTAAATATTTTGGGTTGGGTATTCGTGAATAAAACGGGTTTTCGGGAGTTAAAACGACTAAACCCCTAAAATTTGTTAATTGGAGAAACTTAGGCTTTAACCTAAATTTGAAGCCCTTATACCTTTGACTCACTTTAGTCTATATTGTATAAGTGCTCATCTAGTTTGGAAATTGTAACAAAATTGTGTCTACCTAGAAACCAAAGAGCCTCAGAAGTTGGATTGCCTACTCATCTTTATTTCCTTCTTTGATCAAGAACCTATTGCCAACACTCACACATAGTAGAATTCATTTTTGCATATCATAGTGCATAATTATGTGTGTACATGTGTTGAGTGTGTTTAAATCCCTAAGTTTGATTTTTAATAATTTTTTGGGATTTTTTAAAACAATTTTTCAACCATGTTTTAATAATTAAAACTTGATTTATAAGTTTTGGGGTCAATCTCCAAATATTACTTGTTGTATTTTATGGTCTAATGTTACCTTGGGTAGAAACCGAAAGTGGCAGAGACTTCAGGGTATTCTTTGTAATTAGTTTGGACGCGCGTTTTATATCCCTTAACTGGCTAACACCTGTTTCCCCCTGATTGGTTAGATGTGTGTTTCTTTACTGAGACAATAGACGCGTGTGTTATCAGCCCTTGGATCATTTCTTATCAATGGTCTGCATGTTGCCTTGATGAATCCCAGTGTAATTTTTTAAACCAATCAGCATTCGTTTAAGCACCGCCTTGTGTGAGCCCTTAGATTCAAGTCAATTTAAATTGACTCGATCTCAGCCCTTGGTTTTGATCAGATATCACGAACCTTCTCCTCCCACTATATAAAGGACCCTTCCCTCAGACTTCGAAGACTTTTGCCATTTGCATTCTTCTGAGAGAATAGAGAGAGAAGAGAGAAGAGAGAGAAAAGAGAAACCAGAGAGAGGAAAAAAGTTAGAAACCCTAACTTCGTCCAAATCCTCTTCAAACCTAACCCAAACACTTCTTCAAAACACCATAACCTAAAACACCATCCTGATTGTTCTTGAGTGTTTGAGAGTTTGAGTTGAGTTATTTTTGGTTGCTGTAACCTTGTGTTCGTGAGATCTTGTTTCCAACTTAGACTTGTACTTAGATCTAGTTACTGATTTCATATAAATCTCAGATCTGAGTTATTCATGTTACATTACACTTAGTTTCATTTTATTTCTCATCTTGAGAAATATATTGTTGATTATTTTCTCTAAAACGTTTTCTTACTTTGAAATCAACAATAAATGCTTTCTGTTTCTTGTTCTTGTAAAACTAAACCTTTGACCTAGTTTGGAATCTCACTTGGAGGTTTTTAATCTCAAAAAGTTTTGTTTTAAATTCTGAGATTCAAGGTATCCGTGGATTCTGGGAATGATTTAAAGGTCAAATAAGGTTCAAAGTTTTCTAAGAAGAAAGAAAAAGAAAAGATCACAGCATATAGTGTAACTGTAATTTGTTAGGACTGTTTGTACTTAATAAGTGTGTGTGTGTGTGTGTGTGTGTGTGTGTGCATGCATGTGTTGGAAAGAACCTTCACAAACACTTTCACTCTACAACACGAAAAGTGTTGGTAATAAGATCTTGTGAACGTAAGTCGACGTAAAGTGCTGGAACAAATCAGAAGTTGACAAACTGGGAAAACTACATCTACAATCAGAACTGCAGAGAAGTTTAAGGACACCAGAGGGTACATTCCTAAACTTATATAGGTCTGAGTTGTCTGCATGTTAGTTATATAGTTTGTAACTCATATATTTGTTTTAGTGGAATTTTCATTTTACTCCGTAGAGAAGTCGTGGATGTTTCCTCAATTGGTGAGGTTTTACCACGTAAAAAATTGTGAACAGAAGCCTTCTACATTTTCTCATCTAATTCTTGGTTGTGCTATGTTTAAAACTTGTATAAACTATCTTTTAAACTTGTTGCCCAAATCTTGAATAAGATCTCGTACATACTGTTTTATTAAACACTTCTTGTGATTAATCCTTTTTTATTTAAGAAAAGAGTTTCTTCAAAAAACAACTCGGAGTTACTTAAATAGTTTATTTTCAAGAAACGGCTTTAGTAACGCATTTTTCAATTGGTATCAGATCTTGGTAAAACTTCTTTTAAAGAGATCCTGTGTTTCTTAATTTTTTTCTGAAAATCAAATATGGACGAGAAATATGAAAGATTTGGTAACTTGACTAGACCTCCAATCTTTGATGGAACCAATTTTTCTTACTGGAAAGTAAGGATGATTGCTTTCATTCAGGGAACTTTGGGAGGTGATGTCTGGGACATTGTTGAAAATGGTTATACTTTTCCTACTAAACCAACCAACGAAGGAAGCAATGAGAGGGTTAAGAAAGCTCTAAGTGAGTTCACTCAAGAAGAGAAACAAGTTTCTCGAAATAATAATAAAGAAACGAATGCTATATTTATGTCTATAAATGAACATGAGTTCAAAAAAATCTCATCATGTACCACTTCTAAGGAAGCTTGGGACACCTTAGTCACTGCTCATGAAGACTGATATTGTGACCAAACTGCATGCTAATGGGATAACCTATGATAGACAAGAAATTGTATCTAAAATTCTGAGATCATTACCACAGAAGTTTGATAACAAAAGATATGCAATTGAGGAAATGTGTGATATAAATCTCACTCTTGAATTACTTAGTAGTAAATTAAGAACTGTGGAAATGGAACTGGAATTTAAGAAACAATTAACCCAATGCCATAGGAAACAGACTAGTTCCAATCTAAGCTTCTCTTCTAAATTGATTAAGCCTGAGTTTAATACTTCCAATGATGAATTTGATGAGGACTGCGATATAGAGAGTTTGGACAATCAGATTTCCTTAATGACAAAACAGTTCAAGAAAATCATTAAGTTTAGAAACAAAGTGGCAAATAAACAAGGCAAGTCAAATTATCCAACTCCTTCTAGTCACGGACCTCATGAGAAAAATAATGACAAAAATCATAAGGACTCTCGCGCTAGACCTAACAGAGACCTTAAGAAGACTGAATGCTATAGATGTGGTAAACTGGGGCACATTGCACAAGACTATAGAGTTAATTTGAACACTCAAAACAAACACTCTAGAGCTAACATCTGCAAAACATGGGATGATTCAAGTGACTCTGAAAATGAGGAACCGGAGTCATCAGATGCTTTTGATCCTTGCATATCTTTTTTTGCCAAGATTATTTATAATGATGACATGCCTATGTTTGTTAATGAGGATGACCCAAATAACTCTCTGACTGATACTTCGAATGTGGTTATTACTAGTTTAGATGCTTTAATTACTGAGAATATTGCATGCTCTACCTCGGGGTGTGTGAGTCAAAGGGATGACGATGTCAATGGGTGTGTGAGTTTAACAAATGAATCGTTAGGGGTCACTCCACACACCACACTTAGTGACTCGGACAATGAAGATCTCCCAGACATTCACACACTTTACACTAAGAATCTTAAGAAAAGCGCTAGACTAGAAAAGACTGTTAAAGATCTTACCAAGAAATTGGAAGATCTAAGCCTGATGGTTAAACTGAATGTTGAAGAGTACACTACCCAATGTTTAACTCATAAAAGTGAAATTAAAGTTTTTGATGAAAAAATGAAAATTTTGACTGAAATAAATGAAATTCTGGAGAAAAAGTACAAAGGGACATTGTTAGAATTGGAACAAACCAAAGAAAAGACAACAACTGTTTTCAAAAAATTTACAAAATTTGAAAATAATTCTAACTATTTTGATGATTTTGCTGCTGAATCTAAAACCAATTTGGATGATCGAACTGGTATAGGAATTTATCCCAATTTGAAAACACAAACTAAACATTTTGAACCTATCAAGTTTGTGTCAGGAGGCAAAAGACCTATTGAAACATGCCCATAGTTTCATTCTCTAAAAACTGAGTTTGATTCAAAAAATCAAAGTTTTAACATTGGGGAATCAAGTTGCTCTAAACATGAAAGTTCACCTAAGGCTAAATACGTCTGCCCTTCTATTAGGAAGAGTGAGTCTGCATTCAAGACTGTCACACCTAGAAATAGAGTTCAATCACAAAACTCTATAAAACCTTTATTTAGAGACTTTCCTAAGGAGACCCCCATCTTGAACAATATTTATTGCTCCTACTGTGACATATATGGCCACTTTTTCGATGGTTGCTATGCTAGGAGACTTGTTAAACCTATCTATAATTCTCGTACTTACCAGAACTTTAACTATTCTAGGAGAAGTCAAAACAATTATATACTTCCTAGACAGCCAGATAAAAACTCTAACTACAGAAAGAGAAAGACCAAACCTAAAAGAACATTTACTAGATGGAATCCTAAGCACTTTCCTAAACAAAATGCTAAAGTTTTTCACAAAGTTCAAAATCATGCGCAAAATATTTTTCAGCAAAAATCTAATGCTCGCAAATTTTATCAGTTGAGAGCTAATAAGCGCAAGATGAGAACTAGAGCAATTTGGATTAGAAAAGATGATCTATTACCTCAGATGAAGTGTAATACTATTGTTACTGCTTTAAAAGCTGAACACACATCATCTGGTTGGTATTTAGACTCTGGATATTCTAAGCACATGACTGGAGATGAATATAAACTTTTAAACAAAACCAGATTTGTTGGTGGTAAAGTCATTTTTGGTGATGGAGTTTCATCTCAAATCATAGGCAAAGGAACTCTCCAAGAAGATGGGCTTCCTATTCTTAAAGATGTTCTTCTAGTTAAAGGTCTGAAGGCCAAATTACTTAGTATTTTGTAATTTTGTGACTCAGACCATACTGTTACCTTTTCAAAGAACCATTGGCAAGATTTTAAATGAAAAAGGTGAATGCATAATTACTGGATTCAGAACTCCTGACAACTGTTACACTATCAAGAATAATTCTAAAATTTATAATGTTGCTAGAATGGATGACAACGAGATATGGCATAACAGAATGGGTCACATAAATTACGATAATCTTAGTAAATTGTCTACTCACGACATAGTAAGAGGAATTCCAAAAATTAAACCCATTCATAATATTATTTATGGTTCCTGTCAAGAAGGTAAAATTGTTAAGGCCCCTCATAAGAAAGTCAAAGATATTCTCACCTCTAATCCCTTAGAACTCATCCATATGGACCTAATGGGTCCTTCCCAAACTGTTAGCCTTTGTGGACACAGTTATATCTTAGTTATGGTTGATGACTTCACCAGATTTACTTGGGTAGCCTTTTTAAAACAAAAGTCTGACACTTTTCAAACCTTCCTAAAAATTCTTCTTAGGATTGAAAATGAAAAGGACACGCAAGTAAGTAAAATCCGTAGTGATAGAGGTGGTGAATTCAAATACTCTGGCATTATATAATACTGTGACTATAATGGTTACAAACACGAGTTCAGTGCTCCTAAGACTCCTTAACCAAATGGTATCGCCGAGAGGAAGAATTGTACCTTACAAGAGATGGAACGTGTCATGTTACATGCCAAGAATTTACCTAAATATTTTTGGGTAGAATCTGTTCGTACTGCTTGTCACATCATTAATAGGGTCTATCTTAGAAAGAATTCCAAACAAACCCCTTATGAACTTTGGTATAATAAGAAGCCTAATCTCAAATACCTTAGAACCTTTGGAAGTACTTGTTATGTATGCAAAGATAGGGAACACTTATCTAAATTTGAGAGCTGGGGAGATAAAGCCATATTTCTAGGATACTTGCCTAACAGTAGAGCTTATCGAGTGTATAATCTTCGCACTAAAACCATGATGGAATCCATAAATGTAATTGTTAGTGACACTACTGTAGAAAGCAAGACTAGTGAATTACCTATTGAAGAAGAGTCTTCAAATATTTTAGAAAATGACCCTTCTGAAATAGATAAATCATTACCTATTGAGACACCTGAGGTACCTAACTGGGTTTCTAAAGATCATCCCATAAACAACATAGTTGGCAACCCTAGTAAGCCAATGCGTACAAGATCCCAACTTAGAAATTATGCACATTATGTATGTTTTGTTTCCCTTGTGGAACCAAAGAATGTAAATGAGGCATTGAATGACTCTCATTGGATTTCTGCTATACAGGATGAACTTTTACAATTTGTCATTCATGATGTATGGTATCTTGTTCCACGTCCTCATCACAAAAAGGTTGTTGGTACTCGTTGGATTTTCAAAAATAAAACTGATGAAAATGGGATAGTAATTAGTCACAAAAGCTAGAATAGTTGCTCAAGGATACTCCCAAATAGAAGGAATTGATTTTAACGAGACCTTTGCTCCTGTTACTCATTTAGAATCAGTTTGTCTGCTTTTCGCTATAGCTTGTCACATGTGTTTTACATTATATCAAATGGACGTCAAATCTGCATTCCTTAATGGAATACTGGCTGAGGAAACCTATGTAGAACAACCTAAAGGGTTCATTGACCCTAAGCATCCAAATCATGTATTTCGTCTAAAAAAAGGCTTTATATGGCCTTAAGCAGGCCCCTAGAGCTTGGTATGAGCGTCTTTCTAGTTTTCTTTTAGATAAAGGTTTCAAAAGAGGTGGAAATGACCAAACTCTATCTGTCAAACATTTTGACAAACATATTACTATTACACAAGTATATGTAGACGATATTATATTTGGATCAACTTCTTCCTCAGAAGTAAAATCCTTTTCTAAAATTATGAGTAAGGAATTTCAGATGTCCCTTATGGGGGAGTTGCAGTTCTTCCTAGGTCTCCAAGTCAAACAAAATCCAGAAGGACTATTTGTTTCGCAATCTAAGTACGCTTTAGAGATCGTTAAGAAATTCGGCCTTGAGAGTTCTAAAAATGCTAAAACGCCCATGAGTACTATGCTAAAACTTTTTAAAGATGAAAATGGAACTTCTGTAGATCCTACTCTGTATCGTAGTATGATAGGCACTTTACTATACCTTACTTCCTCACGTCCTGATATTATGTATGTTGTGTGTGTATGTGCTCGATATCAAAACAACCCTAAAGAGAGCCACTTGAATGCTGTTAAACGTATCATTAAATATGTAAATGGCACTCTAAATATAGGACTTTGGTACACTAATGACACACCAAGCACTATAATTGGGTACACTGATGTTGACTGGGCTGGGTGTACTGATGATAGTAAAAGCACTTCAGGAGCATGTTATTATATAGGTAATAACTTGGTAGGATGGAGTAGTAAAAAACAAAACTGCACATCACTCTCGACTGCCGAATCTGAATACATAGCCGCTGGCAGCTGTTGTGCTCAATTAATCTGGCTTAAACAAATGCTAAGTGATTATGGTATTCAAGAAAACCAATTGCATCTGTGATAATCAAAGTGCGATTAATATTTCTAAAAACCTTGTTCAACACTCGCGAACAAAGCATATTAAAATAAGACATCATTTTATACGCGAATTCGTTGAATCTAAGGAATTAGAAATTAATTATCTTCCTACTGATCTACAACTCGCAGATATGTTTACCAAACCTCTAGATTATAATAGATTCATTTCATTACATAAATCTATTGGTATGGTTTGTTCTGAGTAATACCTTTGCTATTTGTCCAAGTTTTTCCCTTTGTCCATTTGAGACAAAATGGGGGAGAAATTTGAGTCTACTAATACCTTACATGTACCAAACAGCTTGATCTAAGTAATTCATTGCAGGTATTCCTTTTTGTACAGTTACTCTAAACAGTTGTAATAGGGTATTCAAATGTACTTAGTTGAGTTATGTACTTTTTGATTTCTAGGTATTAGGTAGATAGAATTTTGATAGGAATAAGTTTTTCTTATTTTTTTTGTTGCCCTACGAGTCCAAGATGACTCAAAGGAGATTTTGTCTCATATTTCCAAAGGGGGAGATTGAAGCCCTTATACCTTTGACTCACTTGAGTCTATATTGTATAAGTGCTCATCTAATTTGGAAATTGTGACAAAATTATGTCTACCTAGAAACCAAAGAGCCTCAGAAGTTGGATTACCTATTCATCTCTATTTCTTGCTTTGATCAAGAACCTATTGCCAACACTCACACACAGTAGAATTCATTTTTGCATATCATAGTGCATAATTATGTGTGTACATGTGTTGAGTGTGTTTAAATCCCTAAGTTTGATTTTTAATAATTTTTTGGGATTTTTTAAAATAATTTTTAAACCATGTTTTAATAATTAAAACTTGATTTATAAGTTTTGGGGTCAATCTCCAAATATTACTTGTTGTATTTTATGGCCTAATGTTACCTTGGGTAGAAACCGAAAGCGGCAAAGACTTCAGGGTATTCTTGGTAATTAGTTTTGACGCGCGTTTTATATCCCTTAACTGGCTAACACATGTTGCCCCCTGATTGGTTAGATGTGTGTTTCTTTACTGAGACAATAGACACGTGTGTTATCAGCCCTTGGATCATTTCTTATCAATGGTCTGCATGTTGCCTTGATGAATCCCAGTGTAATTTTTTAAGCCAATCAGCGTTCGTTTAAGCACCGCCTTGTGTGAGCCCTTAGATTCAAGTCAATTTAAATTGACTCGATCTCAGCCCTTGGTTTTGATCAGATATCTCGAACCTTCTCCTCCCACTATATAAAGGACCCTTCCCTCAGACTTCGAAGACTTTTGCCATTTGCATTATTCTGAGAGAATAGAGAGAGAAGAGAGAAACCAGAGATAGGAAAAAAGTTAGAAACCCTAACTTCGTCCAAATCCTCTTCAAACCTAACCCAAACACTTCTTCAAAACACCATAACCAAAAACACCATCCTGAGTGTTCTTGAGTGTTTGAGAGTTTGAGTTGAGTTATTTTTGGTTGCTGTAACCTTGTGTTCGTGAGATCTTGTTTCCAACTTAGACTTGTACTTAGATCTAGTTTCTGATTTCATAGAAATCTCAGATCTGAGTTATTCATGTTACATTACACTTAGTTTCATTTTATTTCTCATCTTGAGAAATATATTGTTGATTATTTTCTCTAAAACGTTTTCTTACTTTGAAATCAACAATAAATGCTTTCTATTTCTTATTCTTGTAAAACTAAACCTTTGACCTAGTTTGGAATCTCACTTGGAGGTTTTCTATCTCAAAAAGTTTTGTTTTAAATTCTGAGATTGATTAAGACCTTGTGTGTCTTCCTAGCAAGGTATCCGTGGATTCTGGGAATGATTTAAAGGTCAAATAAGGTTCAAAGTTTTCTAAGAAGAAAGAAAAAGAAAAGATCACTGCATATAGTGTAACTGTAATTTGTTAGGACTGTTTGTACTTAATAAGTGTGTGTGTGTGTGCATGCATGTGTTAGAAAGCACCTTCACAAACACTTTCACTCTACAACACGAAAAGTGTTGGTAATAAGATCTTGTGAACGTAAGTCGACGTAAAGTGCTGGAACAAATCAGAAGTTGACAAACTGGGAGAACTACATCTACCATCAGAGCTGTAGAGAAGTTTAAGGACACCAGAGGGTACATTCCTAAACTTATACAGGTCTGAGTTGTCTGCATGTTAGTTATATAGTTTGTAACTCATATATTTGTTTTAGTGGAATTTTCATTTTACTCCGTAGAGGGAGTCGTGGATGTTTCCTCAATTGGTGAGGTTTTACCACGTTAAAAATTATGAACAGAAGCCTTCTACATTTTCTCATCTCATTCTTGGTTGTGTTGTGTTTAAAACTTGTATAAACTATCTTTTAAACTTGTTGCCCAAATCTTGAATAAGATCTCATACACACTGTTTTATTAAACACTTCTTGTGATTAATCCTTATTGATTTAAGAAAAGAGTTTCTTCAAAAAACAACTCGGGGTTACTTAAATAGTTTATTTTCAATAAACGGCTTTTGTAACGCATTTTTCAAAATTAATTGGTGATTTCGGGTTCTAGGACATTTAGAACCTGTATTATAAGTGTATTTATTGTTGGTTGGAGTTGTAGGCTGTTAGGTGAGGAGATGGAAGCTTGGTGGAAGCTTCCATGGCTGAAACAGCTTCTCGGAGAAGAAGCTGCCCGCCATAATCGATCGTTCGATCATGGGGGTTCGATCGATCGAAGCCATCGATCGATCAACAGCCATGGGTCGATCGATCGACCCCTGCTGAAAGTTGGCAATTTTTCTAGGGTGATTTGGATGGGATAGATTCCATTTCATCTTTCTTCGGGGTTAATTATGTGATAACATAAGGAACCTTTTAGGACTATATGGTCCCCTAATTGAAGGAATTTAGGAGGGTTAAATGAGGGTTTAAATGTATAACCCTTACATTATATTTTCGAGAAAAATAGTATAATTGTAGAATTTGATGGTTTAGGGTTCCTAAATTATAGTGGGGACCTTAAATGATTATATGGACAAGATGTAGTCCTTGGGTTCATGGAAATAAAAACCATAACCCATTGAATTTAAGGTTATTCGAGAAAGATAAATCCCTAGGTTATTTTCGTGGTCAATTAGGCCTATATAATTATGCGAATAGGAAGCTTAATTATAATCGATTGTGGAGTTAGTATATCCTACAAGATAATTGGGATAATTTGGGGATATAGATATATATATTCACTTAGAGTGAATTGGTATAATTGGAGACATCCAATAAAATCCTTAGGGATGATTAAGGTATTTATTAGTTATACAAGTAAGGAAATACTTTGAGTTTAGTATCATGCTTATATGAATGCATGATTATGATTCCTTGAGGGAATCTTTGGGATTATTGGTCATCGCTAGATGAGATTGGCAAATATGGCCATTTATATATTTGAGGAGGAATATATGGTATATGTATATACTATGTGATTAAAGTATATACGTATGGTAAGATGTAAATGATTTTGAAAATGTAAAAATGAATATTTTCAAAATGGAAAAGAAAAGATTTTCATAATTAATAAAATTATGGTTACACACCTCCCTAAATCTCTATCATAAGGGAAGTTGCGTGCGTATGGTGATGCCCCTGGCTAATGAATGCAGTGTGGATATAGTTCTAGGCCATATGGCGATTATATTTTACTGCGTTGGTTAGGAGATTATGGGTGTGGTCTTGACTTTCCCGCAGGCATATGGCCTCTTCCCGACGTTGTTAGGTTCCCAGGTTGTCTTGTTTGATGGGCCCTGGAAGATGATAGCCATTTAGGGGCGCATCTAGTGGGGAAACTCGGAGGGACGGTCTTAGATTTGTTAAAGCATTTTATGATAATAAAATGGCTTTAATTACATTTCTTGGATATAGGAAGAGAAATGGGATAAATGTTGGCTTCGGTAACACTTCCCGGATGGAAGAGGGGAAGTGGAAGCATATGATATGGTAAAAGCATATTTATGATAATAAAAATGGCTTTTAATTACATTTCTTGGATATGAGAAAGGAAATGGGTTGTTTTAAAATGGAAAATCATTTTTATGATAATAAAATTGGCTTTTAAAAAAAAGTTTTATGTTATGTTAAAGCAATTCATGATAATTAATTGACTTTTAAATATATTTTCTGGATATAAGAAGGGAAATAGAAGGTTTTGATATGAGTATAAAATACACCTCAGTCCGGGAGATAGATCCGGATGTATATTGAAATATGAATATATATATATATATGGATAAATTGGGTGCCGAGGGTCTAATGGATCCCGACGATCGACCTTGCCGCATAGTAGTGTATCGGTGGGTTCCTTGTTTGGATTTCGCTTTGCGAGACACCCCACGCACGAATATGGCATTGTATTGAGACTAGGGAGAAGTTTAATCCTTAGTGCTCTAATATTAATATTTCTTATATGATGTGTGTGTATATATATATATATATATACACGTTACGTACTGAGGGTCTGATGGATATCGACGATCGACCTTGCCGCGTAGTAGTGTATCGAGGAGGTTCCTTATTTGGATTTCTCTTTGCGAGACACCCCACGCAAGAACATGGCATAGCGTTGAGACTGGGGTAAAGTTTAGCACTTAGTACTTGGACTATCTAGGGTTGATAGTGGTTGGGTAATAGACTAGTTTAGCAGGGTAGCTCGACTAGGATGTTTAGAGGGATGCGCTAGGAGTGCACTGTTAGAAGAGAGGTGAGGGGTATCTCATAGGAGTTCGATACCAAACTTAAATATGAGATAAAACCTTTTTCAAAAAAATAAGGCATTTATGCACTTGCTAAATATTTTCAAAACTCGGGCTCTAACCCGTTTATCTACTTTTCCTCTCTTGTTATATATATATTTATATATATATATATATACTAGGGTGTACCCGTGCCGATAGCATGATGATAAATTCGCTCCCGTGATATTTTCACATTTAAAAACTTTGTAATGCCACGTATAGTAATTTTTCACCCCTTAAGCTACATATGAAAAGGTAATTTTTCACCCCTTTGTAATACTACATATGAAAATTAATGTCACTTTAAGAAAAACTTAAAATTACACCCCTTAAGCTAATTAGTTACCCAAACTACAAAAGTATTAAAACCGAGGAAAAAAACAGTAATTATTTTAATAATTTATACACTTCATCAAAATAAACCTATAGCAGAAAAGTAAAATCTATAAAATAACAATTGGATAGAAAGATAAATCAAGCGAAGAATGATAAATTATAAAATATTTGTATTAACATTACAGTTTCTAAATAAATGACCCCATAAACCAATTTGACTTTAATAAATAACCCCAAAAGCCTACACCAAAAATATAAAAAGTGAGAAAGAAACCCACAAACCTAAACGGGCTTATTAATTTGAGAAACAATCACCGTATACAATAGTTCACACAAGAAAGTGAATAACCAACTATCATACCATTAAAACCTTAATAACCTAAACAATCACCATATACGATAGTTCACCTAAATAGGCTCCTTAAATTTTATAATTTTTAATGTTAAATTGAATAGGCTATCATACCATGCCAGCATAGTGTAATAAATAAATAAAATCCATTAATTCAATACTTAATAATGAAAATTAACCAAAATGGATTCTTCCACAATTGTTCAATATGGATGACACATTCGTAATGGCTTCGTACAAAACCTCCTCTATAGATAAGAACCCTCTATTGTTTATTTTCTTTAACCGTTGGATCATGCACATATAGCCATTGGATAATTAGGTAGGCAACCATAAAATTTCTTCTAGAGATGGTAGGTAGCTTTCGATTAGTACATTAAAATACCAAAAAATTACCAATACTTTTATCGCCCTTGTTCTATCACTGCCAAAAGCCATAAGCAACAAAGATTTAATACAAAGTTAAAAATTTAATACTTAGGAAAACTAAACAAACATAAAATTTCCAAAAGAGGGAGCTAATAAAAAATATAGATTGTTCTTCAAAGACCCAAAAAAATAGCATCGCGGAGAAATATTTTGTCGGTCTTCCTCGCGGAGAAAAATATAGATTGTTCTTCACTAGAATGTGTGAAAAAGATGCACTATTAAGTTTGCCAGTGAAAAATGGTAGACCCTAATAAGTAAATTTATCCGAACAAAAAACATTGGAAAATATATAAAGGTGGAAAAAATTGATGCAAAAATGGAAAGATAAGTATCACTCACATAGGATGATCTCACTTGCTTGTTTAAAAACATTGAAAAAACGCAGAATAAAAAGTAATCTTGAGGCCTCAAAATTAAAAATCCTTATATAAGCTTTCTTGACCAAAGCATGACCCAACACCTGCAAAAAATTGAATTAATACCCAGAATAAAAGTATAGAACCAAAAAAATAAAAAAACTCAAAACCCAAAGGAAGAAAAATCCATACCCATAACCTGCAAAAAAAAACTCAAAAGCAAAGGAACAAAATGTCGCACAAAAATTTTTCCACGCAACTGAGAAAATAAATATTTCCATAAATCTGTGAGCATATTAACATTTCTAGAAAAAACATACAAATGAATCAAAAAGTGGGGTTGAAATCTGGGAAAGATTAAAATAAAATTGAAAAAAAAAGTGAATGTTCATGGTATAAGCAAATTATCTTCACAGAGTCTTGGTAATCCCTATCGCAACAACAATTCAACGCTGCAGAGATGGGTCGCCAATGAATCCTTATGAGACTATTCTTGAGAAATGGTGTGGGGAAGTGCGCCAAGCGTGGCAAAGTTGTCGGGCAAAGGAGTTCTGCACAAAAAAAAATTCCCAACTTCGGAGAGATGGATATTGTTAATTGCTTTAAAGCCCCAAAAATAAAAGACTTCTTTAAAACAACAGGCGTAACTTCTTCAACAGACGACTCTGCAACTCACTTCCCTCTGCCATGTCATGAAACAAAAAAAAACTATAAATCAGGTAAGAGAAACACGAAGAAAAAAAATTGTATTCCTTTACTTGTTTCTGAGCTTTACAAAAATTGTACAACACTCAGGCAAAAACTCAAGCTTTTCAGATCTACAAAACTTGAAAATGTTAGATAAAAAATTGGAATCTTCAACTTCGCCTACCCAGATCTAAAAATTTACAACTCAGATCTAAAACTTACAACTTCGTAAAAAATGCATTTTGACCCAGGTAAATCTTCAACTTCGCTGACCCAATAAAAGGTGAGGTTGAAATTATTACCGATGGTTGCTCTCCATCTATGCTTCTGAAGAAACAAACCAGAAATCATCTCTTCGCATATCTGAACTAAATTAGGAAAAAAAGACAACATTGAAACCAAAACCACTAAAATAAACCAAAAAAAAATGATACACCGTCTCTTCTTCAGTTTTGTGCAAAAAAAAGAATGAGAACTGAACAAAAAAAAGAACCCAACCCTCTAAAATAAATCATTCATTAGCAGATCTGATCAAGACATTGAAACCCGTCAAACCGCTTCTTCAGAGAGAGATAAACCATCTCTTCTTCAGTTTTGTTCTAAGAAAAGATAAGAGAAAATTAATGGTAAAAGTGGTACACTCTTCTTCGATTTTGAGCTTCCTTTGGGAAAAGTTGGAACCATCTCGAGACGTGGCACATTCAACCTATAAGTTGAAAACATTTGGGTTTCTTTGACAGCTAAAAACGATCACCTCAATAGTTAAAAACATATAACTCCGTTAAACACATGCATACATACATCTCCATGTCCCATCTCAGTTAAAACCACATATGTTTCTCAGACCAAACATATGTTTTGTCGACGACAACGGAAGGAAAAAACGAAAATTTCAGACCAAACATATGTGTGGCCCACAACGTCAGAAGGAAAAAAAATCAATGCACAATGTTTTTGCTTGCACCAAAAAGAAAGTAAATAAATAAAAACACAATAGTACCTTTAGAAAACTCCTCGGTCACCATCACAGTTTGGGTTTCAAAACATCAACGCTTCGCCGGTTGTGTTTCAAAATAGAAATTGGGAGAGAGAAATCAAAACGTGGAGTGTGGATTTTGAAGGGGGTTCGTGTTAGATAATTGTGGGTTTTGAAAATAGATATAGAGTGAAAGTGAAGAGAGAGGTAGAGTTTGATTCAAATTAAAGCTGAAATTTTCTCCTCGAGCCATATGAGGCAGTTTTTCTGGCATGGGTCAGGTAGAACTTGTGCCGAGTAGCAAAGCATGGCTTAAATTTGACACGTGGCACACTCTTGCACCATGGAAATGAGTTAGCATGGAAATGTGTTAGCGTGGACGAACGATGTAATCTCAACCGTGAGTTGATAAACACCAAATCCCTCCAAATTTAATCCCAATCGTTAGTTGGAGGAGACCAAAAAAGCCCTCATGTTCTAAGCATTCCCAACCGTTAGATTTATATAGATAGGTTTGAAATAGTTTTTGTATATAAAATTGTATGATGTGTCTATATGATGTGGCAATAGTTGTATGATGTGGCAAAAAGATCCTCCTGCTTTATTATATAGATATTATATAGGTGTCCAGACACAGGGATGCCTGGATGGCACTTCCTTCGAGTCAGACATCAGTTGCAGCAGCTGTGGATGCGTGCAGGTTTTTTATAGCCGCTTCCATTCTTGTACTCTAGATAGGACGTACTGTATAAATATTCGGGCCAATGTCCCAATTTCATTTATTTATTCTTTATCTCATCATTTGATATGGTTGTATATTTTGACCGAGTATTCGGTTATTTTATTTCATTTACGCAAAACTGTGTGGGTGTTTTAATTATCTTCGCTTAAAAAGAGTAGTTAAGTAAAATTTTGACACCGGCCTAATAGGTTATTAGTAATTAAATGGACTTTCGACAGTGATGCTAAGAATGATCCATATGAGACTCCTGTCATAATTTGATATAGGAGTGATCGTCCGATATATCATTAGGCGGGGTGTCACAAATATCCCAAAAATTCTAAGTGTAAATTTAAGGTATTTAAAACATAACCTTACCAGAGTAAACTTCGCGGAGTCTTTTTGATGAAGAACTTGATATTCGGATCCGTCTTTGATGCTTGAATGTTCTTGAATGCTCTTCGACAGTGTGCGGTATACGACATACTAAATTGATAAAGGACTTTTAAAATAATGTCCTTACAAATATCCCCCTATGTCTATACCGATACATACATAAAAATATTTTAATTTTCAAAAACCAAAATGTCTATACAAATCTACCCTCCCATGAATAAAATTGTAAGATCTCAAACTGTTCTTCAAAAATCTTCATCAAATCTCAAATATTTTCTCATTAGGGTGTGCAACATAATGATCATCAATCTTTGTACCTACACACATGAGATAAAGCAAAAACCATCGTGACGCATCGAGTTTGAAATGACATAAGAATAAATCATTAATAAATCAAATCTCCCCCATAATGCAAAAACTCTCCCATAACATGATAATTCTTTCTCCCCGTTTTTATGATGTTCCCAATAGACAGATAAGAAAAAACAATCAAAACGTGGAGTGTCACAAAAAAATGCATAGCAAACATCAATCAAACTAAGCGCACGCAAAGGTATGTCTCAAAAATATTCACAAACTATTTTTGATTTTTCAAATATTTTCGAACATAAATAAGATACAGAAAATCACACCATCGATTTAAACTCAAACAACCAAGTCATGGAAATGGAATGAATGGGTGTCAACACATTCGATAGGTAAATAAACTCAATTAATCATATGTGCACGATGAATATGTGTACCCCTAACGAATGAACATAAAAAAATATCATAGGTGTAAAATTGTTGAATTTAGATGACATCGTCTTAATCAAATCAACAAATCAAAGTCAAAGTGATTTCCACACTAATAACGTCCAAGACTATTTAACACTTTTTCCAGACTTTCAAGGACGTGCAAACCCGTTTTAAATTCCATCCAAACTCCCTCATATATATTTTCTTTTAGAGATGTATAAACTAAATTCTCAAACTTTGGAGAATTGGTGCAAAAACCTAAACGGCCCATAATTGGCATGAATTTTTTTTTTATTGCCTTTAAATTTTTTCGGGCTCTTTTAAACTTCTTTGGACCCCGAATAATAAAATTCCTCCATTCTAAGGTCCAATTAAACGACGGCTTAATCGCAAAGGATAAATCATAATCTTTCGCAGCCCTTTACCGTTTTCATGTAAAGCACACAAACTCACAAACGGATCTTATATGCACAACTTTCTTATCAAGTTTTATCACGGTCGGTTCGTTTTAAGGACATGATTGAAGTGAAAACACCCAACCAACATGTGATAAGACAATCAAAATAATGAAACAAATTCGTGCATGTGTGCATTAAAAGAAATTATGAGTCAAATATGTAGGAAGTAACACTTAATTACATCTCAATGACTCCAAACATTATAAAGCACAAGGATGACATGATATATTGTCTCAAAACACTATCAAATAGTCACATGAAAAAAATGGAATGATATTGTGACTCGATCATCCTAAATGTCTATCCATAAACGATGTAAACAAAATAAAAAACTCTTTTTGGATTTTTCAAAAATTTTATCAAAATAAAATCTTTTTGTATTTTTCAAAATTTTTCAAAAAAAATGAAAAACATACTAAAATGATACATACTAGCAATAGACAAATAATTTCATCATGGAAAATATCCTATGCTAGTAAACAAGTCAAACCTCAATCGTTAGGTGCGGAGGGGTTTTCCAAAGGTGGTGCCAACTTATGAAAAACCTCCATCTAATTTTGTGAAGTTTTGACTTAAAACTTAACTTGCTCACATAGATGTGAAAACTCTCTCATGTAGTCTCCAGGAGCATGTAAAGTATCAAGTGTGGGTGCATGTGTGGCAGAAACACGTGTAGTAGCATAATGTGACACATAACCCAACTTAAAATAAAATTCCCTAAGGTGTCCTCTCCTTTTGCAATGGGAAAAAATATATATAGGCCTAGGAACACCTCTCTCAAAAACTCTAGGACGCGCTCTCCTCATAGGAATGGGACGCTTAGGTGGGTTAGGGTGACACTCACGTGAATCTAACACTAAAGTGGGAACAGGCTCGGGTGCTAATTGGGAATTAGAAGCACCATCATGACTTATTCCTAACTTCTCACCTTTACCCAAAATGGTATTGAGAACCATCTTTCCAGCCTTCTTAGATGCGTTCTCTAAAGGAACTTTGACCTCTCGGGAACGTTTAAAATCACTCTCGAGTTGGGATACACGTGTTGTCAAACTAGACACCGTGTTGGTTAAATCACACTTTTCCCTTTTTAAAACTTCCTTCTCTCTCTCCAAATATAAAACCCGACGTCCTAAATCTCTATTATACTTCTTTGTTTTCAAGGTCTCGGTGTACAAATCTCTAAAGGATTTTTGGAGCTCACTTTCATCTCCACTCTCAAATTCACTCCCATCTCCACTAGAAACACTCGAGTCATCACCGGTGCTCTCATGGCCTCTATCAATGTGAGACAAAGTGGGTGTGCTCACACGACTCGAAAAAGATACACATTTCCCATGTGCTAAACCTTTATCGGACTCATCTCCCTTATCACCCTCATCACCCTCACTATCACTAAGTGTGGCGGGCATAGCAGTCTCTTTGCCCTTTCTCCTTATCCTAGTAGGTCACTCTTTAGCCATGTGCTCTTTGCCCTCACACTCAAAGCACCTGATCTCATCCTCCTTGTCACTATCTTTGGCCTCCACTTTCTTTTTATTTGACTTAAAAGATCTCTTTTTATTGGAAGAATTTTATTTATTCATTTTGAGAAACTTTTTAAAATTTTTCACAAGCATGGCCACATCATCAAAGTCAAACTCACCCTTAGAATTGAACTCACAAACTTTTTCTTTCTTTTTCTTAGAATGAGTCTTTAAAGCAACACCTCTATCCTTAGCCTTAATGGTTTGGGAAAACATGTCTATCTCATAGGTTTGAAGGTCTCCTACAAGTTCTTCCAACTTAAGTGATTTCAAATTCCCCAAAGAGTTCAAAATAGTGACTTTAGGAATAAAGCATTTTGGGAGAGATCTCAAATTTTTTTAACAACACACGTGTTATCAATCACCTCACCCAAGTTAAAACTGGTGTTAACAATTTCCGACAAACGTGCATAAAAATCATCAAAGCATTCAGACTCACACATGGTGATAGTCTCAAATTAGGTGGCCAAATTTTGTAATTTTGATTCTTTAACCGCATTCGTACCCTCATGTGTCAATTTTATAACATCCCATGCCTCTTTAGACGTGGTGCACGTCATAATTTGGCGGAACTTGTAGGGAGTGACGGCTCCAAAAATAGCACTCAAACCACGTGACTTAAATTTAGACATTTTAAAATCATCTTCAGTCTAGGCCGACACGGGTTTTAAAGAGGTGGTATTTTCAACAGTGACCGTGGGAGGAGTCCACCCATTTTTTCAAAGAAACCAAACATGCTCGTCAATGTCTTTTAAACTAGATTTAATGCGATCTTTCCAATAGGCATAATTAGACCCGACAAAAATAGGCATCTGATTATATAAGTGCTCCATAGGAAAAATTGCGATTTTTCGTGACTTTTTCAAAAAAATCAATATCACACAATTTTGCGGAAAATAGGAATACACAATAAAATAGTGTAACCTGCTCTGATACCAATTTGTAAATGAATAAATGCGGTGTGTGATACCGATTTAAATTAATTCGCAAGTTTCCAAGTAAACCTTATTTAATTAGAGTCTATTTTTAAACAAAATTAATTCAGCTCTAAACATGCATCTAAATGTCATAAATCATCCAAACCATGCATGAAAAATAAAGATGACCGATTCAGGAAAAAAACCCTTTCGGGTAAAACCTTTTATAACACTTTGAATAATTCACAAGACCTTTGACTTACTTACTACCTGATAATCGCCCACAAGTGTGTAATGCACGGTGCCTTCAGTAAACCTTCAAAGATACGAGAGACAGCGAAATACCCTCCAGGTGTCGGTCCGTCGTCTTCGGCTCGTCCACACGCGGTTAATTGATATAATTTGGTTTCAGGTTGAATTATAATATTTGGGGATAGTTTAGGATTTCTGAAAAAATAGTTAACGTTGGTAAAAATACCTTGGGGTGAAGAGGGATATGTTCGGGGTGTGTATGGGAGTATTCAAAAGAATTATACATGGAAAATTCATTAATATATTTATAATGAAAATTCAAAAAATTAGGGATACGTGATGGTTGAGAATAGTAAGTGTCTAGAAATGAAAATTAAAGAATCAATTAATTAAACAAGTGGATGTTTAAAAAAATTAGGAATGGAAATGATTATTAGTTAGTGCTACGAGTGATAGGCACAGTTGGCATGATTTATCGGAATATATATGTGGGTATAGAGACAATATATATATATATATATATATATATATATATATATATGTATGTATGTATGTATATATTATTGTATGAACATACCGCTCTAGTGCTATCATCGGAGGTTGCGCGATGTGGGTGATCTTCTTGCATGCCCTTGTGAGCTTGGAGTCGAAGTGAGGTAATTTTGATATGGTTATGACTCACTGTCACAGGACTATGACCGCCTCCAACATGTTTACGATTTGTCGGGTTCGGTGTGAGAGTCCGACCCGGTAGTTCATGATGATGTGTGTATGCCCTGGTGCATGATAGAATTTTCGATACCCGCATCCAGTGAGGTATTACTCTGAGGGATGGAGGTTATACACGACATATATGTGCTTATTGTGCTATAGAAAATATGTATATATATGTAGAGAAATATATATGGGCTTAAGACATTAACTGTGTATAATTATGTAATAACTGGTGAAAGTTATTGAAAATGAATTAATAGGTTATAATTGAGAATTATAATAATTAAACAGTTGTGAAATATAATTTTATAAAATATGTGTAACACATGGTAGCATATGGACTTAAGGGTATATTGAGACTGGTTAGGCTGGGTAGCATAACTAGGGGTTAAGATGCATATGTTAGGTGCGCACTGTAGTTGAGGGGTGATGAGTATCTCATGTGAGTGCAACACCAATTTACACATGGAATAATGTATCATAATTATTATGCATTTTAATTACTTGCTAAATATTTTCAAAAGGTTTTGGGCTCTGACTCGTGTCAAAAATATTTTTTAAATTTTTTAGGTGTCCGCCACAGTGATTCCAAGCATTATTATCACTTTCAGGCCATCATAGATGCAACAATTGTGGAGTGTTACATGGATTTTTTAGTCATTTTCTATCTTTGAGATTATACATAGGATTCAGTCATTTATTATCTGGGTATGTCGCCTAATGTCAGTTTTATTTAATTTATTGTATTAGATTGTTGCATTGGATTGTAAACCGAATGTTTATTCGGTTAATATATTTTATTATATTCCAGTATTCAGATCGATTATGTGATTGTGAATTTAATTATTTATCTAGCATAGTTGATGGAGATTGATTTTAGTTACTGTAATTTAATTAAAGATGAAAATTGACACAAGACTTGATTAAATAATAGGTGGTTAGTAATAAATTGGATTTTTGACAGTGATGCTAAGAATGAGCCATTTAAGATTCCTATTTTATTTTCGTAGAGGGTTGTTCACCCATTATTTTATTAAGTGGGGTGTCACGGATTTAAAATCTATTAAACCTTTATTTCTCATTCTCACCATAATAAAACCCACCCCCTTTTACACGCCCCTCTATTTCATCTTCAATTTTGTGCTCTTCATTCAGTAACTCAAAATTTAAAACATTGTCTTCAAATTTTTGTTCTCCAATTACTTACCATGATGCCAAATATTTCTATAATTTGGAATAATCTATCTTTATCACTATATAAGTCCGTAAGCAATGAGGAACACTCATGTGGTGATTTTATCAAACACGTCACCTCCTATTAAACAAAAGAAAGATTAGTATGTACACCAAAAAATAATGAAAGTATTAGTGTGTAAATGTTTGTTTCCGTGTGAGTCAAAATCAAAAGAGAACCCCAACATCAACCTAAACTAAAAAGTCTTAGAATACATTTAAGCTGCTTAAAAATTCAAAAGTGGCTATAGAGGTAGGAAAATTACATTTCGAAGAATTTAAGCATAATAAAACAAATTTTGGAACCCCTAATTTAAATTTTAAAACCCAAATCCCAAATATGACCTAAATTATTACAATTTAATTCTAAACAATATATCAGAACAAAATCTAAATATCAAAATGCCACTATTAATAGTAAAGATGGATAAAAAATTTCTGGCTGATATAAAGGAAACAAAGAATAAACAAATCAAAGTTAGGTTTCTGGAAGAAATTAAATGTCAAATAAGTTCACGTGGATAAAAATGTTAGAGAAAGAGCATACACATAATCACAAAAAAGAGCATACAAATCTTTATAGAATACAAATCGGTATATTAAAAATCATTAATTTTTAATGATGCCATATTTTTTTTTATCTATATCCACATTCTTACATCATTAAAAATACTCTCTTCAAAGTGCACACACCTAATATATGCATAATTACAATTCACCCTAGCTGGTTCAGACCAAAAATCAAAACCAACAACAAACTCAAAGATTTTTAATCGAGCCAAGCACAAAGTACATTTTTTTACAAAAGCAATAGAAAATAGTGTTGACAAAACTTAAATAAAAATTGAAGACGATAAAAATGAACACGTGTTCATATGAGAGAGCTCCAAGAATAAAACCTATAGGCACTACAATGTTTTTCCCTCAACCTCCTTTTACAAAATCAATCACATGTGCTCTTTGAAACTGACGAACATATAACTAGAAACAAACTAATCCAAAGCATGGACATCCACAAAATCAAACCATTCAAAAAGCATAAATGTTTTATAAATTTAACAAAAAATTCAAAAAGAACCGAAGAACAAAAACAAAGCTCCACAAAGCCCAAATCCGAACTCAAAAAACTTAGGAAATAAATATTAGAACAGATAGAATATTTAAAAAATAAACTAACCAACCAAAAAAAGTTACGAATAGATTCAAGAAGGAAAAAAAATAGGAGAAGAGGAAGAACGCACCAAGGTGATCGTTTATGTCACTGCTGAGGAAGGGATGGAGGTTGTATGCATTCTTCACTAAATGATGATTGAAGTGTATAATTTACTATTTTAACCATGTTCTTGAATTTTGATAAAATGGAAAAAATAAAATCAAGTGATAAAAAGAGGGGAAAATCAAATAATAAAGGGGCAAAAGAGGAAAGGGGGGTTCTTTTAATCTCCATACTTAATTTCTTGCTTTGTTGACTTTAATCCGACCCTTAACTATCTTATATGTTTATGGAATAGTAAAAACACCAATATATATATATATAGACTCGAGGACATAACAAGTATACATACAAATTTTTTAAAAATAGTAAAAATATTATTATTAAGTTGAGTTTTTTTGTGTGGTATTCAAACATTTCAATTGGCCTATATAAAAAAAATTAGCTCAAAATAATTTTTTTGTTATTTTAAAAAAACGGGTCAAGATTTCACACCTTTAAAAGTGCTTTAAAGAGTGAAAGCTTGACCCATTTTTTTAAAATAGCAAAAACGTTATTTTGAGTTGATTTTTTATATGGGTCCCTTGAAATGTTTAAATACCACATAAAAAAATTAAACTCAAAAATATTCTTTTTAATATTTAAAAAAAATAGTTTTGCGCTAGCAAGTATGTATACTTGATATATATGAGAGTCCCTCTCTCTCTCTCTCTCTCTCTCTCTCTCTCTATATATATATATATATATATATATATATATGAACCCCTTTAGCGATGACTAATATCATAAAAGATTCAATTAGTAAAAAATATTAATAAATATTTTTACTCATTGAATCTTTTTATGTTATTAGTTCTCGTTAGAGGAGTTTAAAATATTATATGATTAATCTTATAACCATTTAAAAATTAGATATAATATTTTTCGCAATGTGAATGTATTGTAATTCGAAATGCAAAAAATGCACACACACACACACACATAAATATATACAATGTGAAATTAAAAAAATCTCGCCAATGTGAAATTTCACACAACGAAATTTTTCATTGTTATTTCTGACGTCGAAATTTCACTGCAAAATTTCCCCTCAGTGTGAAATTTCTTCCCATTCCTCATTGAGAAATGTTGAAATTTCACATTGCGAAATTTTACTACCAGAAAACTCGTCAAAAATTGCACGGCGAAATTTCAAAATTTAAAATTATATATCCTTTATGGTTCTCTTTTGATAGATCTCGTTGAGACCCTTTTAAATATATAAATTTTATCTCAAACGGACTTAAATGTTTGAGAAATATTTAATTTTAAAATTTGTACGGAAAAAGATAAAATAAGAATCAGTGACAAATTTGTCCGAAAAAATATATAAACACGTGCAATGGGCTCGGGGTCAATTCTTGTAAATGTTTGTTTCACGAGGATCAATTAATGGTGCTATTTTTTTAAGAAAAGCAATAATCTTATAATTATGAAGTGTATAATGTGTACCCTTTTGTGACCAAATTCTACTAATAACACTAAACAAAGAATATATGTAAACAAATGTTTTTGTGCATGCACATGTATGATATGCCTATGCAGGAAACTTGCAATAAAAATCTGAAAGAAGTCATGGTTGGACCCTTAGGGGGCTCAGTTGAGATGTGGGTCGTGGTTGTTTAGGAGACATGGTCGTAATTAACTGCTTATATCCAACGTACCAGGACTATGCGGGCATGTGATAATGAGAGACGCTAACATCGCCACTGATTTCTTGTCCCATACATTCAACGAATAACAGATATTAAGTAAAAAAAAAAAAAAAATTGGTTAAATGTGTAAAGTTATCGAGGCATGTTTTCATGTGTTGAACATAGTTATATCAACACATGCTTGTTTATGAAAAAAACAAAAACAAAAACATATACTTCAAACTTTAAATATTTAAATGTTTTTCTACTTCAACCACTTTGTCCATTTCTCCATTGAGACAACCAACCACCTCCCCACGTCATTTGTTTATTTTCTTGGCCTTTATAATTATTCTTGAGCTCGTGTTCAGAGCATCAGGCTATGGTAGCTTCTGCCTACAACACAATTAATGGTCATGTTGGGATTATTTTATAAATATAGCAATTTTAGAAGTAAATTTAAATTTCTTAAATTGAATTGTCGTCTAAATAGAATATGATAAAGTTTTGAACCAATCATACCCCCCCCCCCCCCCCATATATATATATATATATAATCCTGCCCTTGTGCGGAGCAGTCCACATTTTAGCACGGCGTACCGAACATGTCTCACCTGGCGTTGAGCGTAGAAAAGAGAGAGTGCGCGTATAATTTAGGCGATAATTTCTAGACGCACCGCCAGATGACACATGTCCGGTCCTCACTCTTAAAATGTGGACTGGTATGCACAAGAGTTGTACTGTATATATATATATATATATATATATATATATATATATATATATATATATACAGTATTGCTCTTGTGCATACAAGTCCACATTTTAAGAATGCGGACCAGATATATGTCACCTGGCGGTGAGCCCAAAAAAGAGAGAGAGTGTGCTTATAATTTAGCATATAATTTTTAAGGTCACCGTTAGGTGACACATGTTCGGTCCGCACTTTTAAAATGCGGACTGGAATGCACAAGAGCAGTACTATATATATATATAATGCTCTTGTGCGGATCAGTCCGCATTTTAAGAGGGCGGACGGGACATGTGTCACCTAGCGGTGAGCTTAAAAATTATCGGATAAATTATAGGCACTTTCTCTCTCTTTTCTGGATTCACCGCCAGATGACACATGCCCGTTCCGCACTCTTAAAATGCGGACGGATCCGCACAAGAACATTACTCTGTGTGTGTGTGTGTATGTGTGTGTGTGTGTGTGTATACACACACACACACACACACATAAAGTAATGCTCTTGTGCAGATCAATCCACATTTTAAGAGTGCGGACCGGACATGTGTCACGTGGCGGTGAGCCTAGAATTTATGGGCTAAATTATAAGCACACTCTCTCTCTTTTCTGGAATCACCGTCAGGTGACACATGTCCAATTCGCGCTCTTAAAGTGCGTATGGATCCGTACAAACACATTACTATATATACAGAAAGGTCCACCTACATCATGATATATACATCACACCATATATCACACCTAGTTCTAAGCCCTAAGAAATCTTTTTTCTAATTTTTTTATTTTTATCTTCAAATTAACCTTCCAATCAACCCATATTCAAAAAATTAGATCAAAATATATTTTGTAACTATTTTTAAAAAATCCAAAATAAATGCTAGCGCAGACCCTTATAAATAAGGTATTTTGAGCAGTTTTTTGTGAATTTTTTAAAAATAGCTTCAAAATGTATTTTGACCTAATTTTTTGAACACGGATTTATTGAAAGGTTAATTTCAAGAGAAAAATAAAAAAATTGAAAAAAAGTGTTTTAGGGCTTACAACTAGGTGTGATGTATAGAGCATGATGTAGGTGAGAATTCCTTGCTCTCTCTCTCTCTCTCTCTCTCTCTCTCTCTCTCTCTCTCTCTCTCTCTCTCTCTCTCTCTCTCTCTCTCTCTCTCTCTCTCTCTCTATATATATATATATATATATATGACGAATGTGAAAAGCGAGTGTGATGAGCGGGTGACTGAAGTTAGTTGAAAAGTCAATAACTTTTATAGTCTCTCTCTCTCTCTCTCTCTCTCTCTCTCTCTCTGTACTTGATGTAGCCGCGCTAACTAAGAATGGAAGCTCTTTCCAAAATTTTAAGTCTCTTTCCTTCTCACCTGTTTTGAGACCCATTTCACATATTTTTTCAAAATTTTTGCTCTCCCTAAATATAACCTGTTTTGAGACCCATTTCACCAGTTATGTGGTTATTTATTTTTTTCCTTCTTACAAAAAATAATAATGGACGAAAATGTTATTTTTTTAAAAGAAAAAAATTTACCACCCTAGAATTAAATTTATCGAAAGTCAAATACATTATCTTTTATGCAATTTATTTTATATTAAAAATCTAAAGAACAAATATATAAAAAAAACATATTCCCCATATAAACCGTGTTTTTGATAGTAAACATAGTTTTTTAATTAAAAATAGATTTTTTAATAGTAAATATAGTTTTTTTAATTTATAAAAAAATATTTTTTTAATTTTAATTAAAAAAATATTTAATTTGACGTCTTAGATTCGTGATTGAATAGTTCCGCTGGGGGACCCACATCATTTATTGAATGTGGGTCCACGGCAACGAACTAATCAATTGCAAATTTCAAACATTAAATTTTCTTCCATCTATGGAATAACAATTTTCTTCCATCTATGGAATAACAATTTTCAAACATTAAATTTGGGGCTTTTACTGTCTAGTTCTTGGACTAACAATTTTGGACAAAAAAACCAGGCCCAACAAATTTTAAACGATTAGGTCCAGCATATAATTACCCAAAATTAAAATAAACACACACTATTCAGAAATTGAAGCGCCAAAAACAGTGTATTCTCTCTTGAATCAAAACCTTAATGTATCATCTCTTCTATCAAACTCCAAAACGAATCTATTTCTCAATCAAATTTTGATCAACAACAACATATAAATACTCCTGATCAAAGCGCCAAAAACTCTCTTCGATAAAAACCCTAACTCTCTTCGATCAAAACCATAACTCTCTTCGATCAAACCCTAATCGTTGAAATTCTACCGAGCACTTTGCATTCTAAATCAAATTCTTCCAAACACCACTAACAAGTATGTATGCATTCTCTTATCACCTGTTTGTCTTTGTGTATTCTGTGTTCTCATATGTATAAATTTGTAGACACATGGACATATGAAATCAAATTCTTCTTCTTCATGATATGAAAAAAATTATTTGTTTCCCTCATTTTAATTACAAAACACACTTTTTGCATGTTAGATATATGTATTTCATCATTGTACTTTTCCTCCTATATACATCATTTATCGAGGACTAGGAATATATACATGATTGGAATATGTACATGTACAAGCCCTGTTTTATTGCGTTCACTCTGTGTATTTTGCGTGTACTTTCAAAAAGTACACGCAAAATACACAGAGTACATGCACATTGAAATTGAATTTCTCAATCCAATATGCGTGTACTTTTTATGTTTTATACGTGTACTCTATAAAATATATATTTCAAATTCATATTTGATCAATCTTATGCTATTTTGGTCCGCACCAGCGGCATTTGAATCATATTCCATGAGTTTGTACGAAGTATTATTAGTGTGTTAATATTTAGGAATTATTTTGGTCCGTGCCAGCGGCATTTGAATGATATTTTATTAGTTTGTAATTGATTAGGCATAAATTCTTTCTAATTTATCCCTTGATTTAGTTACTTTTAGCACCTCGAACAACGTAATTGAGTTGGCTTTATCTCATAATCGTGCTACTGACTAATCCTAATGAGTACACCGAGTTTCTGGTATTTTGTAGTGATTTTACAGGTATTTGAAGTCAAGAAACGGAAGAAAGAAACCCGAAGAATCAAGAAAGAAAGAAGGAAAACTAAAAAGGGAAAAAGTGGAATTTCCACCCGGAATTCAGATGAGGTACCTAAAGAGAAGTTGAAGACATCTCATTCACGAGTACATAGGAAGAAACGGTACCTCAATTAGAATCCCAAAACAAAAGTTATAAGCAGTCAAAGTTGAGCTAAAAAGTCAAATAGCCGGACCGGTCCGCTTTGCCAAACTCCAGAAGACCCCGGACCACAAGCAAACCAAAGAAGGCAAAAATAAAAGGAACCGGTCCGCCCCCAGACCGGTCCGCCCCAAAATAAAAAGAACCGATCCACCTTGGAGCAGACCGGTCCGCCTAAGGCCCGGATCGGTTCGGGCTTCGAGATTTGCAAATCCTATCTCCTCCTAAAATGACTCATAGTGCAGCTGAACTCCAAAATTGTTGTAGGGTATAAAAACCCGATTTATTATTGTTATTGATAAGGGGAATGAGTAGGATTTTTTCTCTCCTTTTTCAGAAACCCTAGTTTAGCTAACAATTTCAGTTTTAATTCAAAGATTGAAGATTTATTCAGTGATTTTTGTGAGTACCAGTTTCATTCATTGTTACACTTATTGCTTGGGTAATTTTAGTAAGTATTTCTTATTTCCAATTCCTTTCTACATCTAATTACCATTTTCCTTAGATTAATTATGAATTCCTGCACATCAATCATTATTTTCATTAAATTCAACATGTTAGGCTAGATTTTCTAAGGCCGGGGTACATGAACCCAGCTTGATGTGTTAGTGTGTGTGTATAAAATTAATCCGATGAATTTAGTGATTGATTATGATTATATTGCATAGTTACACAATAATTGTATATCTTTATATCTCGTTTGCCTCTGGGTACTCGTGATGATTTAGAATGCAATTTGAATGTCACTATCACGATACTAATTTACTCATCCTCAGATTAGGTATGACATGGGCTTGAACCTCGTATACATAATGCTTGGGAGTACTAAATTCCGGGTCAGATCAATCAGATAAATTTATGATTAATATTATAACTGCACTACACTAGGGTTGGGGGATTGTATTCCCGTCCTATTTTTCTCATCATTTAAAACAAAAAGTTTCAAATCATCGTTCATTCTTAATTTCGGTAGATTAGTATAGTTGCATTTCTTCATAACTTCATTATCGCATTTAGCTGTAATCAATCTCAAAACCAAATCAATTTTTCCTTTTCTTTTAAGAGTCAAAGTTAGGGTCTCTCCGTCTCTTCCCGTCGTCACAACTCTGTTGTCTTTTTTCCATGAGGATCGATACCCGACTTACTGGGATTATTACTTGAGCGACATGCTTACACTTGAGCCTAGAGTGAACGCATTTCTGAGACACATTTTCAGTCGCATCAAGTTTTTGGCACCGTTTTTGGGGAATTAGGTAGACTTAGGATTAGATCGAGTCAATCCAAAGCTTTGACAAAAAATCTCCAAAAATCCAAAAACATATAAAAAAATTCAAAAAGCACAAAAAGATTCACCACCATCTCTCACAAGCTTTTAATGCAAAATCCCACTCCCCATATTACTCCAACCAGCATTCACGAAAATCCAATAGTTGAGTATAACTCAGATAGTCCCCACACCCCAAACGCCCAACAGTTCTGGATCCTGCCTCCCACATCGTCACACTCAATCTCAAACAACACTCCGTTTTCCTTCTTAGGACACACTCTCGAGTATAACTCGAGCACACCAAGTGAGAGCACCGAGTCCTTAAGAGAGAGGGATATGTCGCAACACGGTAGTGCAGCTGTCGGTGATGAAGAGCCCCCATACCGCCTGCTGAGAGAATTCTTATATCCCGAGCGCACTGTCACTCCGGGATGCATTATACTCCCGTATAATGCCGGGCAATTCCGTTTCAAAAATGAGATGATCCAGATGCTACCTCATTACCATGGTATGGATTCTGAAAAGTCATACCTCCATATTAGTCATTTTGAGGATGTGTACGATACGCTCAATGATCAAACTTTCACCCAAGAGGTGATCCGCCTTAAACTCTTCCCTTTCTCGCTCAAAGATAAAGCTAAGACCTGGCTATGGTCTTTACTTCCGAGCTCGATTCCATCTTGGAACGAGTTACAATCGAGATTTCTCAAGAAATTCTTCCCGCCACATCGAACAATTTCCATAAAGGCTCAAATTCAAGCGTTCAGAGAACCTGAAAATGAGCCATTTCATCGATGTCATGAGCGTTTCAATGAGTTAGTTACTTCATGTCCCCATCACGGATTTGATGCAGCGCAAATCATCTCTTTTCTCTATAATGGGCTGAATCTCAACTCCAAGCAACTTGTTGAAACCATGGAAAGTCCCTTTGTCGATCTAGACGCCCAAGATGCAGAGCTTCATTTGAGGTATGTCGCCGAGACTACCCAATCCTGGGATACCTCTGACCCTAATGCTCAAAATCGAAATCGTCAAGTGACCACCACTCCGTCAGCGTTCGGCCTATATCATGTAGAAAAGAATTCTATAGCAGACAGTCGGATTGATATACTTGAGAAAGAGATGAGAGGCCTATGAGGGATATGTGGGAGAGGACTAACTAGATCCATACCGAACCCCGTCGAGAAGGTGTGTGCTATTTATGAGGCAATCCATTCAACTGAGGAATGTCCGACGATACCCGCCTGCAAAGTAATGCTTAAGGAGAAAGTTAGTGGTATAGGAGGATTTAAGGGTAATTTCGGTGCCCTGCACGGGAATTCCTACAACCCTTCATGGAAAAATCATCTCGGTTTTATCTATGGGAAACATGCCGCAATGAACCCTCCTTCGCGTGTTGCCCCTCCTCCACCACAACATTTTCAACAAGATCCACACATGCAAGGACATGTGCAAGCACCACCACCTTAAGGAAATTATATCCCACCACAGCGAAGAACTCTCGAGGATACCATGAATCAATTCATCGCAAGCCAGACCGCAACCAATGCCAAATATGATCGTCTGATTGGCGACATAAATGCAAATCTGTCAAATATACAATCCTCATTGAGTGTTCAAGAGAAGGGCAAGTTTCCTGCCCAAGGCCAATGACCTCCCCAAGGTCAAACTAGTGTTAGCTCCACCTCCACTAAACATCAGGAGCAATGTCAAGCAGTTACCACTCTTCGTAGTGGGAGAGTCGTTGATTTATCACCTCCCCCACATGACACAACGAATGATAAGGAGATTTCGCCCGGCACGAAAGAGGCCGAAGATGTCCCTTTGAATGAGAGTGACAAAGATGACGCTAGTGAGCCAGAAATAGTAGTGAAACCAGCCTCCGCAGCACCATTTCCTCAAAGGTTAATTCCCTCCCACAGAGGAAACCCACATGAAGACATTCTAGAAGTACTAAAGCAAGTAAAACTGAATTTACCCTTTCTCGATGCCATTAAGCAAATTCCAGCTTATGGCAAAGTCATCAAAGATTTGTTGACAGTAAAGAGGAAGATAAAGGTAAAGAATAACGTCTTTCTAGCCCAGAACGTGAGCTCCATTCTACTAAATGATCTCCCGTCTAAATTCAAAGATCCCGGTGCACCCACCATATCCTGCATCATCGGAGAGAATAAAATCGAAAAAGACTTACTTGATTTGGGAGCAAGCGTAAATATCCTCCCTTACTCCAACTATAGGCAACTTGACTTGGGCGACCTCAAGCCCACAAAGGTCACTCTCCAATTAGCGGATCGAACAGTGAAGATCCCACGAGGCATAGTCGAGGACGTGATCGTCCAAGTTGACACTTTCTACTTTTCGGTAGATTTTGTCATTTGGGACATAGAGCCCTCCTTCCACTTGAGCAATCATGTTCCCATCATCCTTGGGCGCCCTTTCCTAGCTACGGCTAACGCAATCATCAATACTAGGAATGGGCGAATGCAACTCACCTTTGGGAACATGACCTTGGAAACCAACATCTTCCACATAGCCCAAAATGCAGGGGAGGAAGATGATCTTCACACGGTGAGCCTCATAGATGAGATAGTAGAGGAGTACTTTGAGGAAAATTACTGTGGCGACGCTTTAGAGTCATGTTTAGCGACGAGATACGAGAGTGAGGGGACGTACACCGACTTCGAGAGGGAGGTTGGGGAGTTGAGAGAGCTACTCGATGAGAGTGCGTCGAACGAGGACGTGAGAGAGGTTAATTGGGTTTCTAGATTCGAGGAATTACCTCCGAGGGATACACACATGGTTCCCTCCAGTGAAAAATTTCCAACCCTCGAATTAAATAAACTCCCCTCCCATATTAAATATGCATACCTAGGAGAGGATGAGACATTTCCTGTTGTTATCTCCTCTAGCCTAGATGAAGGGCAGGAGGGTAAATTATTAAAAATTCTGAGGAAGCACCAATGTGCTTTTGGTTGGTGCATTGCTGATTTGAAGGGGATAAGTCCTTTGATTTTCACTCATAAGATCCATCTCGAAGAGGATGTCAAACCCTCTAGAGAAATACAAAGAAGACTGAATCCCAACATGAAAGAAGTTGTGAGAACCAAAATTATCAAATTATTGGATGTCGGGATCATCTACCCAATCTCGGATAGCTAGTGGGTAAGCCCTATTCAAGTTGTCCCAAAGAAGTCGGGTATGACTATGATTGAGAATGCCAAGGGAGAGCTAGTCCCCCAACGTACCACCACCGGGTGGCGCGTTTGCATTGATTACCAGAAACTTAATACGGGAACTAGGAAGGACCATTTCCCCTTGCCATTTATTGATCAAATGCTTGAAAGAGTGGAGGGCCACCCTTACTATTGCTTCCTTGATGGTTATTGCGGATATAACCAAATTGAGGTAGATGTACTTGACCAGGAGAAGACGACCTTCACTTGCCCTTTTGGTACGTTTGCCTATAAACGTATGCCATTTGGCTTGTGTAATGCACCCGTGACCTTTCAAAGGTGCATGTTGAGCTTATTTAGCGACATCGTCGAGAGAGGACTCGAAGTGTTCATGGACAACTTCAGCGTTTTTGGCACCTCTTTCGATCATTGTTTAGAAAAGCTGGAAAAAGTACTTACCCAATGTGTGGAAAAGAACTTAGTGCTGAATTAGGAGAAGTGCCATTTCATGGTCACCGAGGGAATAGTTCTTGGCCACATAGTATCATCCAAAGGAATAGAGGTTGATAGGGCAAAGATAGATGTCATAGCTGATCTTCCCCCACCAAAATCGCTGAAGGACGTGCTCTCATTCTTGGGCCACGTGGGGTTTCATCGAAGGTTCATTAAGGACTTTAGCGCCATCGTTAGGCCCTTAAGCAACCTACTTATGAAGGACACCCCATTCGAGTGGATGGAAGCATGCCAAATCTCTTTTGAAAAATTGAAAAACATGCTTATGTCCGCTCCCATCATGTAAGTTCGTATTGGTCCTTACCATTCGAACTTATGTGTGATGCAAGCGATTACGCTATCAGGGCGGTTTTGGGCCAACGAAAAGATAAGCAAGCTCATGTCATCTACTACGCTAGCCGGACCCTTACCGGACCTCAACTCAACTACTCTACCACGGAGAAGGAGTTACTAGCGGTAGTCTTTGCCCTTGATAAATTTCGGTCATATCTCATTAGTTCTCCTATTACTGTCTTCACCGACCACGCGGCCTTGAAATACCTACTTGCAAAGAAAGATGCCAAGTCGCGCCCCACAAGGTGGATCCTACTCCTACAAGAGTTCAATCTATCCATCAAAGATAAGAAAGAAGTAGAAAATGTCGTTGCCGACCATTTATCTCGGCTTTCGTCCGACGTACCTAGTGATCCCATACCCATAGACGAATACTTTCCGGATGAGAAACCTTTTGCTACCTCTTCGTATCACTGGTTTGCGGATATAGTAAACTATCTTGTCACGGGAGCCGTCCCTCCCGACTGGACACCGCAAGATAAGAAGAGGTTTATTACTTTGTCGCGTATGTTCTTCTGTGATGATCCCTTCCTTTTTAAATACAGCGCCGACCAAATCTTCCGACGATGTGTACCGGATGACGAGATCCCGAAAGTCATCCATTTTTGTCATGCGAAAGCTTGCGGAGGCCACTTTTCGATAAAAAAGACGACCGCTAAAATTCCGCAATGCGGCCTCTATTGTCCCACAATCTTTCGAGATGTGAACGATGCTTGCAAATCGTGCAATAGGTGCCAACGAATGGGATCCATTACTCGACGAGACATGATGCCTCTTGCCCACATACTCATCATTGAGATATTCAACTCTTGGGGTATTGACTTCATGGTACCCTTCCCCCATGTGACAACCCGCTCTAAAAATAATGGGTGGCCATCCCTATACTACATTAAATAAGGTATCTCAGATGGCACAATCTCAACATCAACATACAACACTATAATATAAGGCTAACTACCCATAATCATTAAAAGCGAATTATCAAAAATTTTAAACTTTTTATTTAACAACAACAACAAAACCAATAATGCAACTCAACCAACAATAAACAATCTAACTATGATGAGTGATAAGTGCAAACTCTATTAATATGCAAGAGTGCAATACAAAGAACCAATAAAATACCCGAATATGTTGTCGGGTAACAGACAATACAATAAACTGATAAATGAAATATGAAAGTGTTAATCTACAACACTTGAATACTAACTCAATACAATTGAATCCTGATTTAGATATACAAGGATAGGAATCAACTAAAGCAAAGTGCCGCAACAGTCCGCAACTGCCACAACTCCACGAATCCTGGATGGAGGAACATCAAAGGCGTCCTTGCGGAGGAACACCTGAAGTAATACAATATATATACATGGAGGAAGAAAATATAAACGGGTCAGAGCCTGAGTTTGAAAAACATTTTATAGCAAGTGTATTAAAATGCATAATAATTATAAATGCATTATTACATGATTTAGCTGGAATCGAACTCTCCATAATAATTCAACTCACCTCTCATCTAAAGCGCGCACTAAACGTATGCACGTGGCCTCGAAATGGATGTCCGATTCTAATTTAGGTAAGAGGATTCTAACTTAAACCCAAAAGAAGTAATTTAAGTGAAATCATCTAACCTATCTCCCAATGCATTTGTTTCCACAATTTATAAGTTATATACATTAACTTTAATGTAATAGCTATAATTATATTTATAATGTTCATTTGTGGAACATATAAAGTTACATGATCCAATCATGTCCACATCATCACACTACATCAACAATCTCATTTACTAGAATTTTATATTCTAGTGATGCCCTTATAAGGCATGAAACCATATATATAATTTATATGAGTTATTAGCATCAAGAGTTAAGGACTAAACTTCTCCCGATTATCAACATGGCGCTGTGTTTCGTGCGTGGGACGTCTCGTCGAAGTGAAATCCAAACAAGGAACCCCCCGTTACACTACTCCTGACCGTATCGGTCCTCGGGGCTCATTATGCCCTCAATGCGAGATGCATGTAACCCAAATGATTATTATCCAATTTTAATTAATTAATATTCCCAATTCTCAACAGTACACGGCGTTTCATGCGTGGGACGTCTCGCCGAGGCAAAATCCAAACAAGGAACCCCCCCGTTACACTACTCCTGGCACTGTCGATCGTCGGGATAGGTGATAGATGTATAATTAATTGTGAGCATTAAGGACTAAACTTATCCCCAAGTTCCAACATTACATTGCGGTTCGTGCGTGGGACGTCTGGCCGAGGCGAAATCCAAACAAGGAACCCCCCCCCCCGATACACTAATCCTGGCAATGTAGGTCATTGAGGTCCATTATGCCTTTGATACGCAAATACAAACACAAGTAATAATAACCATCCAACCGAGTTATAACTCGAAGGACACAGGCTCACATGCTATCATCTTCCAGCAGCCCATATACGTAGCAAACTGGGGCCACCTGATGGGGCTCAACGACACCCACCTCGTGATCTACTCATGCACACAACGTCCAGGAAGCGGTCATAGTTCCTAACCGACAAGTGAGAGCGACACATACCCATGAACTCTCACCCCCAAAATAAATAAATGTATATCACAAATGTCATTTGCTGACCACAAAGGACGACTATGACCTGGGGAATATCCACACCCTGCTTTATTTTTCGGGATACTCACCCTCTACGCACGAAACTTCCCAATGATAGCAAGGAGGGGGTATGCTTAACATGTACATACACCATCATATAAGGTATACATACATCCCACATAATAAAGATATACCATTGTATAAGGTATACCTGCGACATCATATTTATTTTCATTATACGCTCTTAGGCGCAATTTGATTAACATCATTGTTTAGTATATCTCTCTCATGATACACCAATCGTCAATACTCACACATTTTCCCCACTTAGTATATGCTATACTAATTCTCGCTTGAAGATATCATGTCGCTTCTAGTATGAATTGTCTCTAAATTCAATTCAAGTTAAGGATATTCTTGATCCTAATAAACCTCAATTAGCATACGCGGTTCTCCATCCATTATAGGGTTCAATTTAGTTTATGAACCTTTTTAAAGTTATCCCAATTGGGATTGGATTCTAAAATCCATTATCTCTAAATTATTCACATTCTTTCATACGAATTGAATTTATTATCTCCAAGTATAACCTCCCGATCAAGGTGGGCTTCCCCACTTAGAATAAACCATAATATCTAATCGGTATTCCTCAAATTTAGTCAATATGACTCCAATCATTTCCTATAAGGGAAACTATCTAAAAGTATCCAAAACATACTCCAAACGAATCGATTCGGCCCAGAAAAGAGAATCGACTCGGCCCATCTGAATCGATTCGGTTCAATAGACCTGGGAGTCTGCTACATGCCGAATCGATTCGTAAGGGATGAATCGATTCGGCCCTAAAGACCTGGGCAATCTGCAACAGACCGAATCGATTCGGTAGGGGCGAATCGATTCGGCAAGTGAAGCAAGCTACGAAATGGGCAATTTTCTTCTTAACCCAAAATACCTAAAAATCATTTATATCATCTTCCAAGCATTTTCATCCAACCCAATCACATATATAACATTAATATTCATTCTAGAATACCTATAAACTAATTTCTAACCTTAAATCCATTTTATACACTACAAATCTAAGGTTTTTCCCAAAAGTTAGGTTTTAACAATTTAAACCTAAAACCCAAAATTCAATCCACAAATCATGCAATAATTAGTACACAACAATTATTTAGCAAGTTTAATCACTTACCTCGGGTTCGTAGGGTCTGAATCCACCTCGAGATCACGTAATAATTGGAAGAATCCTCTTTTTCTTCCTTTTCCCCTTCCTTTTCTTCTTCTTTCTTTCTCTCTTCTTTTTTTCTTTCTTTTTCTCTTTCTTCTCGTTGGAGAAATATCTCCCATAGGCTTTTCAAGACTAATCTCCCAAAGTACACATCTTTAAATGATAATACATACTTTAAATGACCCGGTAACTTTAATTCGAGTCAAACGCACTTAAATTATTTCGAAACTCAAATAAACCCCAAGTACAGTCATTTCGACTTTCTCGTCCCTTCCGTAAACGATGGTACCCTCAGAATCTCCATTCGAGACACTTTCTAATGACTCTAAATTTTGACCTCAATTGCCAATTTAATTATTCTCCAATAAAATATTATTTATTTCTCCCAAAATAAATTTATTACTGTTCTAAAAGTCTTGGGGTGTTACACCCCTGTCCTTTGGTTTCCTATACATCCTTGTCGCGGTAGACTACGTTTCTAAATGGGTGGAAGATATAGCTACCAAGACTAATGACAACAAAGTGGTGATAAAGTTCCTACAGGAACACATACTTTCCCGCTTCGATGTACCAAAAGCAATAATTAGCGATAATGGCACGCACTTTTGCAATAGGCCATTCGCGAAGCTCATGAGAAAGTATGGTGTCGTTCACAACGTGGGAATGACTTATCACCCACAAACGAATGGGCAGGCCAAACTAGCGAATCGAGAAATCAAGAACATTCTCGAAAAGACCGTCAATCCTACCCGGAAAGATTGGTCACTTAGATTGAACGATTCGCTATGGGCCTATCGTACCGCATTTAAGAATCAACTCAGCATGTCCCCTTTCCGCTTTGTATATGAAAACCTTGCCATATTCCCATTGAGCTCGAACACAAAGTGTATTGGGCGATTAAGCAATTGAATTATACTATGGATAAGGCAAGTGAAGCCCGCAAGCTTCAATTGAATGAGTTAGAAGAACTACGCAATGATGCGTATGAGAATGCCAAAATTTTGAAAGAGAGGATGAAACTTTCTCATGATAGCATCATTCGACGAAAAGAGTTTCTCCCCAGGTAAAAAGTTCTCCTCTACAACTCTCGGTTTCACCGCTTTTCGGGCAAGTTGCGGTCACGATGGTCAGGCCCGTTCGTTGTGAAGAGTGTTTTCCCCCATGGAGTTGTTGAATTGGAAAATTTAAAAGGGGGAAATACATTCAAAGTGAATGGAAAACACCTAAAGCCATATCCAGAGGCGTGTGCAAAAGAAGTCGACACCGTCTGGTTGTCGGACCCCGTTTATGGGGTTGAGTGAGCTATTGTAGCAAGGTCATCGCACCCCCGACGCATATGGGGTGAGAGTCATGTGTGTTGAGAGTCATTAGGACTAGGTTCAATCGGGAAAAGCATTCATGTGTTTTGGGAATTTTGAGTCAAAGGGTGTTGACCAGTGAAATCGAGAGGGTTTTTTAGTCCAGTTGGATAGAGAGTATGTCGGGAAACTAAAATTTTTTGAAGAAGAGAGCTCGAAACCAAGTTAGGAGAATTCCATCCCAAAAGCCCTGGGGGGGACCGGTTCCTTTTTAAGTTCGGACCGGTCCGACCCCGGACCGGTTCCTTTAATTTTAAAAGGAATCGGTCCACCTGGCGAGTGTTGAAAAGTCAAAGGCCCGGACCGGTCCGCCTCTACCCTAGACCGGTCCGCCTTTTGCAGATCTGTCTTCTCCCCTTCCCAAGATTCACCCCCTTTCCCCCAATCCCATTCATTCCCTCCAATCCATTTTCCCTCTTCCCAACCCCAACCTTTCCCTCCCAAATCCATCCCCTTTTCCCTCCAAACCCCTTCCCTCCAAAACCAACCTCTCCCCTCACCCTTTCCACTATAAATACAACCCCACCCTTCCTTTTCTCCTCACACCTTCAACCCAAATCCTCTCTTCTCCCTCTCTAGATTTCCTAGCAAAAATATATTCTGTTTTAATGGCTCCCCGTGTTTCCCCCACCAATTATGACTCCACCGAGATCCAACCCTCCGGTCACGGCGAGTTCTGCTCCCTCCAAGAGGAGTGATGGTGCAATCAATTCTTCCGTTTGGGCCGCAAACTCCATATGGAGCGAGTTGTCCAATGGGAACAGCTGCCCAACTCCGTCACCGCCCTATTAATGGCTCGGAGCTGGTGTCGGTTCCTCAACCAACCCTACGAGGTAGTTTGGGCCACCAAGGTCCGCTCATTCTATGGCACTCTAGTTCGGACGACCCAATTCGAGGCCGAAGCTTTCGTGGATGGGAATGTCATCCCATTTTCTTTGGCCCATCTCACGGCCAAGTTGGCCGAGTATGACGTTCCGGACGTTCCCGAATTTACATATCCCCAAGTGCCCCCCGGTCGACAAGGATACAATCATGGCCCGAATTGCGCCGAATGTGGTTTGGACGGGGCAAACCGTCCCCGTTGGACTCCTCAACGAGAAGGCACGCCTGACATTTCAGATTGTGTGCGCCAACATTTTATAAACATCCAACGACTCCACCATGCGGCCCCGGCAAGCGACCTTGACGTATCACCTCTTCGACCCCCAAACTTCCATCCATTTGGGCCGCACTTTATACGCGGATATCATTAACCCGTCCTTGGATGAGAAGGGCGCCACCCCACTTCCCTATGCCCGTTTGATCACTTCCATCCTTAAGGATGCTGGCATAGCACCCCCAGTCGACCACACTCGCATCCCAGTCCTTTCGGACAATGGACCCGCACCAAAAGCGCCAAACAGCTAGCTATCCTCCGGGCTAGGCGTGGTGATGATGGTGAAGAAGAGGCGGCCTCGAGCGAGAGCGAGGAAGAATCAGGGCCAGCCGGTGAGGATGTCGAGATGGGTGATCTTAGCGCGGACGAGGAGTCGGCGGACGAACCAGATTTTGAGTGGGAGGGAACGGACCTATCCGCGCGTATGTCGGCACTTGAAACAAACTTCAACACCTTTCAGACCAACTTCGAGCGCGACATGAACATCGTTCTCCGTTTCCAAGCGGACATCTATCGCCACATAGGGGATCCTAATGAGCCACTGCCTTCTTACTACCATAACCCCCATGACCCCAACATGCCCGGTTCCTCCCATACCCCACCCCGGTAAAGTTTTATATGGTGTTGGTAGCTTTTTATTTGTTTTTCCCTGTTCGCAGTTGTATGTTTTTCCCTGCACATGTAACACAGTCCTGTTGTAATAAAAACTGCATTTTCTCCATTTGTTTGTTTTATTTATTGCAATTATTATTTTTCCTTATTTAGATTTTAGTCCTTTTTGCTTGAGGACAATGCAAAAGTCTAAGTTGGGGGGGTCACAAGTGCGTATCTCTAAAACTTCACAAATTTTCAAAAATGCCCAGAAATTTCCAAAAAATCATTAAATTTTGAAAAATCCAAAAATATTTTTGTTCAAAATAAATAAAAATTGGAATTCAAAATTTTCAAAAATATCATTAAAAGTCGGTTTAAAGTCTCAACTTGTAAACATTCAACATACACAAAGCCGAAATTGACCAAAGATGGAAATTGAGCAAAAATTGACGACTTAACGAATAAGTGTGGAGATTAACAAACCCGGTGAGATTCGAACCTATCACTTTTTGCGAGTTTTTAAATCAATCCAAGTTAATTGTTAACTCAAAGTTCTTTTCAGCGCCTAAAAAGTTGTCGAAGATCTCAAGTCTTTCATTTTGACCGGTTTTAAACAATATATGTAATATTGCTTTGAAAAACGTGCCAGATTAATCTCTAAACGTAAATTCATCTCGAAACGCAATTGGAATTTTGGACAATGAGGTAGGCCATCGTTTGTTACCCAAAAATATTGGCCATAAAAAGTTATAAAAAAAATCATCCCTTTTGTAACCCAAATTTGAGCCGAATAATTTTTCCTTTCGTTTGAGAACCCAAATAACCCGGAATTGTGAAAAATGAAAAAAATTCAGAATTTAGTCCAGAAAGTGCATATAAAAGGGAAAGAAAAAAAAATAGTTATGCTCAACAAAAATAGCAAGAAAAGAAAAATAGCGAAAAACAGAAAAAAAAGAGCAATAGCACGGAAAAATCACAAATGGACTTCATTAATGAGTTTTCCAATTCCAAATCCCTTCCCTACCTCCTTCATTTTACCCAATATACCTTAAACACCGGAAAAAGTCCTAACCGAGTCCAAATTGCGAAAATTGATTACCGCGCGGAGAGCTAAGACACCAAAAGATAATAAAGGAGATTAAATGCGCGAAATAGAGGCAATGTTCCCGTGTTTAAAACTATAATCCTTTTATGAGATCCTTTCACCATAAAATTTCCGTCTTTCTAATTGTATGCGTGATTTTGCTTCCTTCAACATTTACTCTTTATATCACGCATACCGATAGAATAGCCATACTTCGAGAGATTCGTTTGTGAGAACATCCCGTGAGAACTTGAAATCAAAACGAATTTTCGGATAAGTAACGTAATGATCAATCAGTAAAAATTGGCGGTTATATTTCCGGCTTCGCACACACGCATTATGATTTGAGACTATTGAACATGACTTGATGATGACTATTTTCTGGGAAAGTTTGATTTATAAAATTTTTAGGTATTTTGATTTTTCTTTGAGTCGAATTTTGTGGGTATATTCTCTGCAAAGCCTCACGAGACAACACTCGTCCTACTAGGGTAACCTAGGGGTTTAAAGGCTTGTTGCATACGCTAAATGCAATCGCTTGCCCGCGAAAAAGGTATTTTATCCCAATAAAATGATTTTTAAGAGTTGAGCCTTGCTAGGATTCTTTTACATTGCTCGGGACGTGCAAAGTTCTAAGTTAGGGGAGTTTGATTAGGCATAAATTCTTCCTAATTTATCCCTTAATTTAGTTACTTTTAGCACCTCGAACAACGTAATTGAGTTGTATTTATCTCATAATCGTTCTACTGACTGATCCTAATGAGTACACCGAGTTTTGGGTATTTTGTAGTGATTTTACAGGTATGTGATGTCAAGAAACGGAAGAAAGAAACCGAAAGAATCAAGAAAGAAAGAAGGAAAACTAAAAAGGGTAAAAGTGGAATTTCCACCCAGAATTTAGATGAGGTACCTAAGAGAAGTTGAAGACATCTCATTCACAAGTACATAGGAAGAAATAGCACCTCAATCGAAATCCCAGAACAAAAGTTATAAGCAGTCAAAGTTGAGCCAAAAAGTCAAATAGCCGGACCAGTCCGCTTTGCCAAACTCCAGAAGACCCCGGGCCACAAATAAACCGAAGAAGGAAAAAATAAAAGGAACCGGTCTGCCCCAAAATAAAAAGAACCGATCCTCCTTGGAGGCAGACCGGTCCGCCTAAGGCTCGGACCGGTCCGGGCTTCGAGATTTGCAAATCCTATCTCCTCCTAAAAAGACTCCTAGTGAAGCTGAACTCCAAAATTGTTATAGGGTATAAAAACCCGATATATTATTGTTATTGATGCGGGGAATGAGTAGGATTTTTCCTCTTCTTTTCCAAAAAACCCTAGTTTAGATAACAATTTCAGTTTTAATTCAAAGATTGAAGATTTATTCAGTGATTTTTGTGAGTACCAGTTTCATTCATTGTTACACTTATTTCTTGGGTAATTTTAGTAAGTATTTCTTATTTCCAATTCCTTTCTACACTTAATTACCATTTTTCTTAGATTAATTATGAATTCCTGCACATCAATCATTGTTTTCATTAAATTCAACATGTTAGGCTAGATTTTCCAAGATCGGGGTACATGAACCCAGACTGATGTGTTAGTGTGTGTGTATAAAATTAATCCGATGAATTTAGTGATTGATTATGATTGTATTGCATACTTACACAATAATTGTATATCTTTATATCTCGTTTGCCTCTGGGTACTCGTGATGATTTAGAATGCAATTTGAGTGTCACTATCGCGATACTGATTTACTCATCCTCAGATACCTAAGGGCTTGAACCTCGTATACGTAATGCTTGGGAGTACTAAATTCCGGTCAGATCAATCAGATAAATTTATGATTAATATTATAACTTCACTACACTAGGGTTGGGGGATTGTATTCCCGTCCTATTTTTCTCATCATTTAAAACAAAAAGTTTCAAATCATCGTTCATTCTTAATTTCGGCAGATTAGTATAGTTGAATTTCTTCATAAATTCATTGTCGCATTTAGCTGTAATCAATCTCAAAACCAAATCAATTTTTCCTTTTCTTTTTAGAGTTAAAGTTAGGGTCTCTCCGTCTCTTCCCGTCATCACAACTCTGTTGTCCTTTTTCCCTGAGGATCGATACCCGACTTACTGGGATTATTACTTGAGCGACTGGCTTAAACTTTAGCCTAGAGTGAACACATTTCTGAGACACATTTTCAGTCGTGTCAGTAATCAGTATTATTACGTGTACCTTTTCATTTTTGCATGTACTTTGTTGAAAGTACATGCAAAAAATTCATAAAGTACACGTACATTAAAATTTAATTTGTTCAATCCAATATGTGTGTACTAATGTGTATTATGAGTCTACTATTTTGTATTATTGTGTTATTGTTAAGAAATCATATGATCAAGCATGTTCAACTACAAAACTGTTGCTTGCACGTTTGAAGATCTTTATAATACAAAACCTTTCACATTGACAGTCAATAGTACTAATGATGATGAAATTTATTTTCTCCTTCGCATCAATGATAGAGCTAAAAGGTTACTTGGTTTCTACTACTACTACTATGAAGACGTTTACTGCACTTTTATGTGAAACAACTTCAAGTAACTGAATCGAAAGCGAAGGATTTAGCTAAATGAATTGAGCAGTATTGCTTAAGGGGTTTTGATAATGTTGGAGCTTTTAGCATGAAGCTATTGTATCACTTCTTTACTGAATATGTTAGGAATAGAGAATCTTGATTTTTTACTTGTCGAACAACCTCTGTTAGGTTTTACCATGAAACGAACGATATATATTACCCCCTTTAGCTTGTATTTTATTGAGAATTATATGAATTATTTGTGAGAATATTGCATGTACTTTTGTTAAATACGCTTATATTTTATTGTTTTATTCTAATTCGCATGTATTTTACTTTTTGTACATATCATTATAGGTTAGTAATTTAAATTTTGTTTATAGATCAATAGAATTAGGATGAAGATGAAGGCAAGAAGAGGAAAGAAACAAAAAAAGAGCAGTTCTGATGATAGTTCTTCATCCAGTTTTAGTTCTAATTTTAGTTTTAGTGTGACATTGAAATCTAAACATCGTGCAAAGAAGAATGTCAAATATTGATAAAATATTGTTATCTTTATTCATGATTTGCAGCAAATTAAAGAGAAAATAAACAATAGTCATATTGAACTTCTTAAGAAGACTCCATTTTGAGAGCTTTTCGATGCCTACGACAGTGAGAAAGTAGTAGAAGTGTACCACAAGAAGATGGATAAAAATATTATATCAATTATCCAGCTATACAATGCGAAAACCAAAAGTTTCCGTATGAAGAGTAGGATTGCAATAATGTTAATAGATATAAGTGAAATATTTGGCATACCACTGGTTTAGGTTTAAAATCAATAGAACTGAAAAAGGGACAAAATACTGCTAAAAAACCTGGATTACATGCACGATACTTCGCAAAAAGAATAGGAAAGTCAAAAATATTTAATGGTTTGAAGAAATTAGTCGAATCGGAGAGAGATGAAGGCATTGCCGATTTTGTAAAAATTGTGTGTCTCCATTTCTTGAACACGTTGTTTTTCTCCAACTCAAACTTCACCGTTGTAGAATTTTGGTTGAAATACATCGACAATATTGAGGAAATGAATAAGTATGATTGGACATCTGTTGTGCATGAGTTTCTCATACATTCACTTGACAAATCAGCAAGTTTAAAACCTAGCACAGTTACTGGATGTGTCATTTCCCTACTCGTGAGCAAAAAAATCTTGATATTTCAAAATTTACAAATCAATACTCACGTATACTTAATAAAAATCACGTGTGTTTTGAAAACACGCACGATACTTTAACATGTACTTTCAAAATATGCGTGATATAAGACGTGTATTTTCAAAATACATGTTAAATTATCACGTGTAGTTTGAAAACACATGTGATATAAGACATGTATTTTCAAAATACACGTGACATTTTCACATGTATTTTCAAAATACACGTGATAATTTAACGTGTATTTTGAAAATACACGTCTTATATCACGTGTATTTTGAAAGTACACTTCTACTTTATAAAGTACATTTGTATTTTACGTAAATATAACCAGTGTACTTTCAAAATACACTTGTTATATTTTTTTAATATTATAAGTGTACTTTAGAAAGTACACGTGAACTTATATTGACAAAGTACACATGAACTTCATAAAAATCACGTGTACTTTCAAAATACATTTGTAAAATTTACAAAGTAAGCATTTAATTTTGCGTGTATTTTGAACAAATCACTTGAACTTTCCATTATGAATACCTGGGTAATACAATTATTAATATAATTTTTTTTTATGATCACAGTATTGGGCATGTGAGAAATTTGAAATTATTTCCCCTGTTGAAGAATTTAAAGATAAGACGCCAAAATTCCTGAGGTGGAAATTGTCTTCTTTGAGACAATGGTTTGTGAAGAATGACATCGCAACATCAACTTTGAAGCAGGTTACAAATAAATCAGCTTATAAGGACAGTTCTATACAAAAGGAATCTCAGTTTTAAGGGCTAAATTACTCTTTGAACATTTCTACAGAAAGTCCTATACATGCTGATTCATCATCAGAAAAAGTTACTGAAGATATTAATGACAATGAGTTTTCATATGGTTAGAATATTCCCATTAAAAACATTGTGACTCCAAAGAAAAAAGAGAGAAAAGATCAACCAAAGGTTAATTTGGAGGAACAAATTGATGTTTTGAAACGGGAATTATTGGGAAAAAAATAACCAACTATCTAAAGCAGCTGAAGACTTTAATGGTGCACTAGAGAAGGTGACCTCTTTAGAGGTGGAGAGTGGAATTTTGAATGTACAGTTGCAGGTAGATCGTGATTCACTTTTGGAATCCTAAGAGGAAATGAAGAAGTTGAAGTTGGAGAATTCCAACCTTTTGAAGGAAAAAGATTTACTAAATAAGTTGGAGGTGGAAAATGCCCAACTAGTTGAGTTAAACAATTCTTTAAAAGGAAAGCTTGATCAAGTCACAATGAGTGACTCAGATAGAATTAAAGAATTGGGTGAATCATTGAAAAAACAAGCAGAATCAACACGAATTTTGGAACAAAAAATGGATATCTGTCTCTGAGTAATGAAGATCTAAAAAAAGTATGATAATATATTGCAAAATGGATAGATGCTGACATAGAATATATGACATTGAGGAAGAATCTTGAAGAGTCAGAATTGAAAAGAACTCAATAGGTACTTTTGATTATAAATAATGCAGAGTACATGCAGTTTTCCTAAAGTACACGCATTTTTCCTAAAGTACATGCATTTTTCCTAAAGTACACGCAGTTTACCTAAAGTACACGCAGTTTGCCTAAAGTACACACAATTTTATTTCATAGTATATTTAATGCAGTTTTATTTGATATTAGAAATAATGCAGAGCACACGCATTATTTGATTAGAAATAATGCAGTTTTATTCAAGTATTGCTTATAATCTAACATTCTTTTTGTATAACAGGCAGACAATAATAAAATCCTTAATGACGAAATTTCGGAGTTGAAGAAAATGCTTGATGAATCAGCATTGAAAAAAACTGATCAAATATCTATAAAGTGCAATAGATATAAAGTACACGCGTTTACTTTCTAAAGTAAACGCAAATTATGATGAAAGTACACGTATATTTTATAAATTTTATAAAGTACACGTATTTTATAAATTTTACAAAGTACACGCGTGTATTTATAAATACACGCGTGTACTTTATAAAATACACGCGTGTATTTTATAATATACACAAAAGTTTGGATGAAAAACACGAATTTTATCAAAATACACGCAAGAGAAAATGAATCATTGTTTCAAAAAATGCTTACAATCCATCATTCATTGTTTAAATATATCAAGCAAACACTAATAAACAACTCACGGAAGAAATTTTGAGTTTGAAGATTGAACTATCCTCAAAGACAGTTCATGGCACCCCCAAAACACCCAACAAAAAAGGGCCTGTTACTTGAGGACAAAAGAAAAGAAAAGATGACAGTGAAACCGAGAAGCATTAACCAATTAAAAAACAAAAAGAGACAAAGCTGAGAAAAGGCCCTCTAACAATAGCTCAACGAATGAAAGAAACTCACTTCAAGCTTGAAGCAATCAAAGCATACAAATATCTCGCCGAAGTTGGGAAGAAAAAAATTGTAGACTTTATTCAAAAGGCTTAGCCAGGGTAAAGTGTATTGTTTTATGATTTATCAGTTCACTGATTTAAATTTTTTTGGTGCAAAAGAATAAGGTTATTATTATTATACAATTCTTATTGCTTATATAAAATGCAGGGAATTTATTTTCAAAGGGATGGTTTCGTATGTCCCATGGAAATATTTTGTTGAAGTCCTTAAGAATCAAAAAATTTCAAGCCAAGTATGTAGTCCAAATATTATACATTCATTAAATTTCAACATTATTATTTCCTCACCATTTTATATTGTGTGAAACAGATAATACTTGCCTTTAGTGAAGTATTGAGGTTAAAATTGTCAAAGGAAGAGCTCTCCCACTCACACACTTTTTTTTATTATTATTGGGTAAGTACATTTAACCGAAAGCTTTGTGAAACAAAATTTCTGTTTTTTTATTAACACAATGTCTATCATTTTTATTCAGATAGAAGCTTGTAGCAAAAATGAAGTCAATAAGAAGGGGGAGTTATACAGAGATGTATTTGAATACTTAGGCACTTGTAATAATTTGTTCATTTTACTAAGACAAAACATAGGGCATTTCACATTACTTGCGATATACAAAAAAGAAAAGAAAGTGATCCACATGGATTTCCTTCGACTGGACGACAAAGAAAGAAACACAATATACTTCGATGATGCGAACAAAAAGGTTAGTGCCTAAACTTAATTAGTAATGTTACCTGTACTTATATTATACATGTGTACTTTATCATATAATGCGTGTACTTTGTATTAGTTGCACATAATCACCCAGATTATCAAAGTACACACATCATATATTAAAATACACGTGAAATGAACCAATACAAATTACGTGTACTTTAATATTATGCGTGTACTTTTAACTCTTTAGGCAAAGTACACGCATCATATTTTAAAATACATGTGAAATGGAAAAATAAAATAAATGTGTACTTTAATATTATGCGTGTACTTTTCACTCTTTAATCTTCATATACTCTTTTATTTGTATGCACTAAATATTTGTCTTCTTAACAGTTTTCTGTCTTCCAAAATATACTGTGCCTATTGAAGACTGGAGCAGAAAAAATGAAAAACAATGGTTTCAAAACTCAGATAAAGTTTGATGAAGGTACATCAAATGAGTTTTCACTGAATGATGATCCATTGAAAAAGCAAGAAAAAAGGACAGTAAATTTCTTGCTGGAAAGTTATCTCAAATTTGACCTAATAAGATATCATGAATGCCCTAAGCAATATAATGGGTAAGCAAAAACTTCATTTCTAAAAATTACTAATTTGTATATTTTCAAAAAATTTCATTCACATCACACTAATTTGTATATTTATTTTATTTTAATTTCAGGGTTGACTGTGGGGTGTTCTGCATGTACTACACTGAACAAATTAGAAGAAACAAGGAAATGCAAAAATTGTTTCAAGACCCTGAGATGCTAAAACACAGATCATATGTACTAAGGAAAATTCTTCTATCAAAATATTTCTTCCCTTGAAAGGAGAAAAAACATCTATAAATTGATTCAAATATAAAGCATATTTGTAATTTGTTTTGTGTTATATTGGTTATTGTTTACAATATTTATTACACCAAAATGGTTTATTTCCACTGGCGCGGACCACAATCCACGTAAGGTATAGACAAACAATGCACCCGAGTGTTATGAAACAATGTACCCATATTTTTCACGAAAACTACAAGCGATAATTACTAAGTACACACATGAATTCTTCAAAGTACAGGCAATATAAACAATGTACACGCACTGGTTAATGCAATAATTTTTTATTTTTAATTGAAAACTACTTTAAATATTTATTCAGAAGGACACAATAACCAAAATCAATTTATTAAGCTCAACTACTCACTTCCCAACTACTCCTGGTCAATAAATAAATAGCTTTAACTTTTCCTATAAAAGAGTAATATTTGTTCCTTTCTTAACCATTACATCTAGGGTAAAGATAACATAATGACTATTCCAGAAGAAAAGTTGCGAGATACTCTTGATAGAGATGAAAGAAATAAAAAAAAATAAGGCAAATTGATGAAAATATTTCCTCATATGAAACTGCCTTTGAGCAGTTTCAAACATATGTGAGGAAAGGCTATTCTGGACTTCCACCCAATCCCATAGATTTATTTGATGTGGATGAGGACCCTCCTCAAACACATAGAGAGCTCATGTCTTTCTATAGACAAGAAGTTCCCTTGAAAATCACCAAGCTGAAGGAGAAGAAATCTCACCATGAAGGCCTTGTAGCTGTCATAGAAGAAGAAATTCGAGTATGGTCAAATTTAATTGATTCTCTTCATGACACCATAGACGCCTTTAACAAATTTCACTAATAGAAGCCTTCTTTAGTTTTTTCAGCTTTTGTTATGTGAAAAAATTGTACTTTATTTTTCTGTTTAAATAAATTTTTTATTTCTTTCATGCATGTATTCTCACTTATATCATACATCGAATATAGTAAAGTACACATGAACTTTTATAAAAATGATCACTGTATTGTAAAAAATGTAAACATTAATATCATTTATTGCAAAAAAATTGGTATGTCAAAATATGAGTGTATTGTGAAAATATATCAAAATATGATTCTATCTATTATAAATTATAATACACGCAAGTTTTTATAAAGCACACGCACAAGGTATTGTCCCAAACCATTATATAAATGCGTGTACTAAAATTACACGTGTACTTTATAAAGTACACGCATATTCTATAAAGTACACGCTTATTGAAATACTTGTATAATAATGCCGCTGGCGCGGACCATAATACACATAGGAATTTAAGAATATGAGTGACCTAAGTGTCTTTTATAAAGTACAAGCACATTGTAATGTCCATAACCATTTTCCAAATAGTACATGCATTTATATACGTCTACTTGATAAAATTACATGCAGAATATATAAAGTACACGTATATTAAATTAGATTTTGATCATATCAATATGCATGTACTTTATAAAAATATGTGTGTACACGTATATTTAAATGCGTGTACTTTATATATTATACGTGTACTTCATAAAGTACACACATATTTCATCAAGTACACGCATATTATATTTATATTATGCGTGTACTTCATGTGTGTACATCATAAAGTACAAGCATATTTCATCAAGTAAATCTAAATTAAATGTAATTAATAAAGAACACGCAGGCTTTTATATAGTACACGCAGATTGAACTGACTAAATCTATTTTTAAATGCGTGTACTTTATATATTCTGTGTGTACTTCATAAAGTACATGCATTGATAAAATGGCTTTGGCCATCAAAATGCGTGTGTACTGAATTCAATAATTTTAAACGTACTCAAATGGGTTCCTTACAAGTAGACCTGTAATGACTCATTTTACTACACCTCGAGCAAGTAACTTCCCTTACTGTGATCTCATCAGAAGACTTCATTCTCTTATTTCTTGGCCTGCCTATCGGTTTCTTAGTCATTGGTGGAAGGACACATGGATTTTCAGGTATAGGAATATTTAAGGAAATCAAATCAGGAAGAGGAATATAGGTATCTTGTATGATTTTCTGTAGAAAGATACCTTATAGTATTCCTCAATATAATCTTAAATACTGGTCCCTTTCCTTCGTACAACACAAACAACATGAGAACATGGAAAACATCTAATTTGTCAACTCTTACAAGAACAAGTCCTTTCTACTAAGTCAATTGTTGCTCGCACTTCTGAATGAACTTCAAATACATTTTGACTTGAGCGACTAATAGTCCAATGTCGTCTTTTCTTCCAATTTTCATTCAGTAACTTTTGAAAAAAAGGACATAGCTCATTTGTCCAAGTGTAAGACTCAACAAGTTTGTTTGCATTGAAATTCATAATCTCCACTCTCAATTTATCAAGCATATTCATTAATGGTAAATGCCTTTCCTCCAATATCCATGAATTGAATGACTCCGCAACATTAGATGCCATGTCATCATACCGTTTACCAAGAAAATATGCACAAGACCAATTCTTGGGAGGCAAATTATCAATGAATTCAGCAATAGCAGCTCATCCTTCTTTCTTCAATGCTTCAATATTATTGTGAAATACATATACTCAGACAGCATATACATAAGATAAAAAATCTTTAACAATTTTCTTTCAAAATCCAGCACAATTCCCAACCTCAACGGCATACTTTCGCAATTTATCCCGAAATTCCACTACAACTCCTTCAAAACACTGTTGCTCATGACTTATATATGTCTTCCAATTATTCGAAAGATAGACTTTCGACTTACTTAGATCCACATCTCCAAGATAAAAGTCATTTTCAATGCAACTATTCAAATCATTTGTAGTGCCTGATGATAAAGACTCTAACCTCTGAGTATTTGTATCACCGCTGTCAACCCTCTCAGAAATTGTATTACTGCAGTCAACCCCTTCAAAAATTCGATTAGAGCATTCAACCTGTTACGACATGTATTACTTGGCAATGTTAATGAATCAATGACATATATCCAAATGAAATTATCTTTCACGATCAATTGGGACCGTAACATACAACAAACATCGTTGTCACAACCAACATCAACCAACATTCATCACCAAATAAATACCTCAATTAAAAACTCCCACTTCTCAAATTAGTAAACCTAATACACAACTCATTGCATATGAAATCTAATGATCTATCTTCAAATATTTCAATACAAGCCATATTATCCAAATAACAACACCTTGCTATTATACTACTTACCATAATGTCCTGTAGTAAAAGAGAGACGAAAAATATTTACTTCAAGGTCAAGAATTCTAAAAATGTGTGAAATAATTTAATGCATGAAATATCAAAATGTTTATATATAATTAATGTAAAATTACACGCTCTATTTAAAAACCTATACATGAAGCAATAAAGTAGACGCTTATTTTAAAAAAATAATCACATTTACTTTATAAACATTGTGTGTACTTTGAAAACTGATGTCGAACTGGCTAGTTCCGCTGGCGCGGACCTATATCAATAAGTAATTCAATACCAACTCAAAATCAAGTACTCTTAAAATTTGAATGAAACATCAACAATATTCATTTAGCACATTCAACTAACAATTACAAATATTGATAAATAAAACTTATATATGAAGAATCCAAACATGAATGCATAAAAAACACAAAATCAAAACATATACATATAAAACATGTGACAACCCGCGATCCGAAATAAGGGGTGGCTAGCCCGATACTCCAATATAACAGGAATCATAGATGAAATCATTCTCAGCATCACAACAATATACAAAATATATAGGATAACCACTCTATATTTCAGAAAAAACGGGTTGCCAAATTTTTTTGTTTTAATGAAAAGAAAAGAATTTAAACAACCCAATTTGAAAAGAAAGTGAAAAACCCCAAATATAAAATAATACATACACATCAAATATATAGTAAGGGACCGAATATGCTATATGTCAACAGACTCATATAATAATACTAAATAAGTTACTAATTTTACAATATACATTTCATTAGACAATTACAAAAGCTTGAGCCTCACGCCCGAGTAAAAAGACCCGATCTTAACTAGAGTACAAGAATGACGGCGTCTATTGCAATCTTTTTCGTAATACCCACAAAGCATCACGGCTCGTCAAAATTCTCCGGATTTGGAAAGTCAAAACAGGTGTCCTTGCGGCGGAGCACCTGAGAAAATACAAGATACATGCACAACCAGAAAAATGAACGGGTCAGGGCCCGGTTTTATATGATCACCAGATGAATAAAAAGTATGAAAGTTATAAATAAAAATCATGCTAGATAAGATAAAAATCTGCCTACACAGTTTTAAAACATGAACTAAGGGAAACATATGATCATATAATTTAAATTTAATTATACAAAAAAAAAAAAGAGTAACATTAATTAAAAACCTTCAACATTTTAAACTGTTACATTTCATGGTTATGTTCCTTATCAGGAACTCATAATTACAATTTTTATGTTGTTTCTAGCATTCCATTCCTTATTAGGAATATAATCATCATCAAATGCTCTTTGTGGCATTTCATTGTTCTCTTCATGGCACTTAATCGTACTCTTTATGGCATATCTCAATACATCAAGTCCCACTTGATTATGAATTATTATATTTATATACATATAACAATTCTAAGACCTCCCCTCCGAGTTTCCCCACTGGGCGCGCCACTAAATAACCATCATCTTCCAGGGGCCTATCTAACAAGGCAGTCTGGGCACCTATAACGCAAGACGTCGGGAAGAGACCATATGCCTGAGGGAGAGTCAAAACCACATCTGAAATCTCCTCACCAGCGCAGAAAACATAACATATTGCTCATATGGCCTAGGACTATATCCACCATGTATTCACTAGCCAGGGGGCTTCACCTCGCGCGCGAACTTCCCTTATGATGGCATTTAGAGAGGTGTGTTTAAGTAAATTATCATTTACCAAATTCATTATGAAGTAAATTAGCATTTACCATAATTATTACCATTTCCATTTTATTTTCATTCACCATTATTCATATGTATGTTTCATTTTTATCCGAAACCATAATCATTTACATTTTGTAAATAATTCACCTTTTTATCCGGAGCTATACGATAAATTATATCGTTATTATAACCTCAAAGAGTAAGTGAACTCCCAATTTAATTCACCCAACACCCTTTTGTGGTGTTATACTATTAACCATCAAGGCCAACATAGGTCAATTGAGCTTCTAAAGTCTCCCAAACAAAATACTACAACTCCTAGTTTCATAATAATTACTAGAAGAAAAGAATGCCCTAACATCAATTGGCATATCCCCAAAAAAGTCCCCATATAATGCATTTCTAATCTAGGATGGTTGCCCCACTCATCTAGGACTCTAAAACTCTAAATTTACTCCATACAAGAAGGTTCCTAGGCCCTAAACCTAAAGAAAATGGATTGGAATTGAGTTAAAAAAACTAACTCAAAAACTACAGGAAAACGAATCGATTCGCCTAAGGGCCGAATAGATTCGCCCTAGCGAATCGATTCGCCCAAAAAGTGAATCGGTTCGGACAAGGAAACTGGGACTCTATAACCTACCGTATTGATTCGGCCAGGCCGAATCGATTCGGTCCAAACAGACCTGTAAGCTGACCCTTTAGCGAATCGATTCGCCCCTGCGGATTTGGCAAGAATGGCTTTAAGGGTTATGAACCCTAATTTTTCCAAAACTGAAATCTCTTCCATTTTACACACAACCAACATTATTAATCTACCCCAATTCATCCAACATTATTATTAACTATTATTATCCACAATTTTATTAATTTAACCAAAATCAAGGCCCAAATACCATAAATTCCATTTTTGACCCATAAATGCTAATACACAACTATCACACAAATTATTCATCTTAAACCATATATTAGCAAGTAGAAAACTTTACTTAATCTTGCAAATTCAGATTTCTTGGTGGTAGAAGCAATCCCAAGATTCAATCTCCAATTTTCTTTTCTTTCTCCTCTTTTCTCCCAAGCTCTCTCTTCCTCTCTCTATCTCTCAATGTTAAATAAATGCACTTAAGAGAAAATAAAATAAAGTCAAGACATAAATCATGCCTTTAGTCCACAATTCCCAACTTAAGTGGTTAATACCACATTAAAATGACTCCAAATACGCATTTAAGTTAAAACCAGTCAAAAGTGCTCGGAACCTAAAAATACAATATGGAACTTATTTTGACTGTCCGCACATTCCGGGACTAACTACGCCCTCTAAAATGGCATCCAACAATTTTATAATTTATTTCAAGTTTCGGTCTCATTGAAACCATAATGTCATTTAAAACACATGACACTATAAAACATACAACATGATGATATTTACTTTCACATACAGTAAATATGCATCAATATAGTAAATATTAACTTTCAACTCAATCAATTAATATTTACTCCAGTTCCCAACATTTTATATAATTACTTCATACGGTAAATTAATATAAAATGAGTCTCCTAAAAGCGAGGGTTGTTACATACTCCCCCCCTTATGAGGGAATTTTTCCCTCAAAATTCAGGGGTACCATATCGCATAAAGGGTGTACTATCCTAAACTACCATTCTATCACTCTTCACAACCCCTCAATATTGTGGCGTACCAAATGGACTCGGACTAAGGTCGTCACTATCGATCTCAGTCTACATTCTCCGTTTTCTAACGTGACCCAAAGCGTTCCTCACGAACTATCGATTCTAACTTCCTACGGCGGAAGATGATAACCTCGCGACTCGGGGCAAACTGCCTTACCTCTTGAATCACGTTACATCCCACCTCGGGGATACCTACACCAGTGCTAAATGGATTAATCCTAACACTACTCAACTTCTCTTCGCATAGGCGTATCCTTACCAAGCATATGGCTTAAAAGCCCAATCCTTAAAGAAATGTTCCGAAACTATTCCAAGTCCAAGGAACATATTATCCGCTGGTTCCATCCAACGCGTATGCCAATTACTCAAACGGCTACACTAGGCCACTCACGGTGCCATACCTTAGGAAATGATCCATAAGGTCACTCAAAAGCCCAATTATTGTACGTGAGTTTCAATTTCATCCATTTAGCCTAAGTCACACATTCGAGGTATGCCTCTCGGCATTAAGTCAACTTCCTTCTTTCATCCATCCACTTTAGGGTGGTAATATATACTCCATTTCCATACGGTTCCCATTTCTTCATGGAAACTTTACCAACCTTTCGGCATGAATATTTAGCCTCGGTCCCCCACCAGATGGGCACTTCATACGGTTCTACCATTCTCCATAAAGAGCGGGGAGTACTCTTCTACATATAGTCCGCCCATAATGGCCAAAAAAGTAACGATTTGTTCGAACGATCAACGATTTTTTTTTTCAAATAGGATCATGACCAGTTTGGTGCCGACAGTTCAATGAAGACGTCTATGAATATACCCTTCTTTGCTCCACTACTACTTTTCTTCACTCGAGTAGGTGAAATGGTCATCCATAGACATTAATGCTCTTGCTACGAAGTTTTCCGAGTTTTGTCCGTTCTACTTGGCTTTCCATGCCTTCACAAATATTTCGACGAGTTTCCTACTCGAAGCATCTACTACCCCAATCGCATTCCCTTAGCGAGAGGAAATGTCCAATCGATAGTCCTTTATGAACTTCGTACACCAACTTGATTCCTCCCACAACATATTGCAACAACTTGTTGCTCGCAAGAAAGACTAAATTTCCTACCCAGGAGGTAGTGCCTCATCTCCTTAAGGCGATCACTACCACAATGAATTTTAATTCAAGCATGGGATAATACTTCCCACAAGTTTAAGCTTGTGAGACGCATAGACAACGGGTCCATGCTCCAGTATTATTACTCCCCATCCTGGCAGAGACTTATTCATTAAATCCACCCTCGAGCTTACTAACATGGGCTCAGGAGTGATGGTCAACTCATCCTTTTAACTCCCCGAAAGTTAAGTTACCAACGTAACACTCTATCTAAGAAAGGCCTCATCTCCTTCGGCTTAACCTTCGAAATCTATCGATATTCCACACTTCTCGTTCCTCAGGACCTAATCCCTCTTTAGAGTTAACCCACAACCTATTCATAGTCAACTCCTTATAGCCTTCCTAAATCTACGTCACATGCCCTAAAGGTCTTGCGTCTTAATAATCCTAAGGTCTATCTATATATATCCTATCTAAGTCGTATACGTATAATACTAAGTATATCCCTAGTGCTCAAGACCTTTCTTAACTTCCGACATTCGCTCGGTTTCATGCGTGGGACGTCTCGCCGAAGTGAAATCCAAACAAGAACCCCTCCCGTTATACTACTACCTCGCATCGTCGGTCATCAAGATATGACGGTCTAAGACACATGTTCGGGACCGGTAAATTTTTTAACTCGCAATCCTACTAATAAGATTCTACTTCTATGTATTACCATTCTAATAATTGAGGATTTCAACAGATCGGACATTTACTTTCTGTAAAGTCTCACAAGTATTTATCCCACAACATATATACATATTTCTAAATAGCCTTCTTATCAAGGCATAACCCGAAGTCTCAATTCGACTTCATATCTCAATCTCCCTCACATCAATCAGAGGAGAGAACTATATTCAGTGCTTCTATCTCGCACTTTAATAGCCCTTAATCACTCAACTACGTGATTCTCGGCTAAACCTTTCAACCCAACTCTCAATCAACAAAATAAAATAAAAGAAGAAAAAGAACAGCATCTCTCCATTTCCAACGTCATTAAGGTTCATGCGTGGAGCGTCTCGGTAAAGCGAAATCCAAACAAGAAACCCCTCCTATGCATTACTACTTAACCATGTTGGTCGTGGAGATACGACATATCAATCACATACAATGCAAACAATCAACTAAACACTCAAACAAGATAACGCGATAAGTAACTAAAATCTCCTACCTACCTCAAACGACCTCTATAAAGTCTCAACCTGTATCCAGGAGAGATGTTATAGGACAACTAGTTCTATTCTGAAACTAGAAGTAGGATAGCCTCGCAATTTATTCGCTTGCTATCACCCCAATCAAACCAAAATATCTTTACTCGAATAATACACATCTTACAAGTAGCACATAACGCACATAATACTTTTAAAAAATATCATCACTCGCTTTATAACGAGTGAAGGAAAATATAAAACTTCCCTACCATGGAAGTCATATAATACCCTATTTATAGTAGCATTGATACTACCACAAGCTCAATATACACACCCGATTCTAGAGTAAACACAATACTACCCTATCTTATCACGAGGAATGTACCACCCACTACTAAGGTGGAATTCCCATCAATAATATTGCCAATCGCTTTGGGTCAATACTGATGGTTCTCAGACCCCGTATTCGAGTCTTATTCGAACCCATATTACTTCCATCAATGCCCCAACTAGGCACCTTATCCTTGCCCTTGTTCTCCAATCAACAGAATCAAGATGAGTGGTTCTACATTCCACATCGTAGCCATTGTTCCGACCCTAGCTGCCAAAAATGTGCCCACATAATCCCTTATACTTTCTCAATAAAAGAGAACACGCTACCGCCCTCCTCTTCCTTAGTTCAATGAAACCTCCCCGGACGGATATCCACCGACGGCGTTTTATGAACACTGTTCCTTCATAAGTGTTAACGACACTTATCCTGGAGCCTATCATTCCACTGAAGGGCTTTTCCTTCCTTATACCAACCTTATTTTAGTGTATGACCTCCCTAACCGTACAACTCTTTATTCACAATCGGCCTCTGACCGAGCCTCGCATGAACGTTTGAGAATCCATATTCTCCTCAATCCAATTACCCTAGATAAATCCATTATTGAAAACGTTCATCGGGTTTCTCCATGGGCAGAAATTCCTGCACCCACAATTAATGTGACTACGTTCCCACCGTTTCGATACTACTCCTACGGTTGAAGGATTTTTCCTCCATCCTTTTTAGCTGGGAACTTATTTACCCCTCTCTAGGCCAAAACTTATGGACCTTGCCCTTCTACTGAATGATGATGCATCTCCTCCATCTTACTTTAACATGTGGCCCTTATCATGGTCTCTTCTCCACTTCAATTTAACGTTGCTTGAAATCCCAAGCTTAGTACCACTCTCTACTTCTAGCGGTACTTGGGAAAACTATATCCACTGTAATCAGTAGTCGCACTAACAAGATAAGAAAGTGCTACAAAAAGGGAGCGACCTCCAAAGCGGTCCTCATACCCGACCACATCTTACAGTTCCTAAACATCCCATCTCGTGACGCCTTCACCACAACCTTCCCTGGAGACCTTCTTCAATCGACTTACTAATCTCACACGAATGCACAAAATATTATATAGGTTCTACCTCATGGCAGGAGAACGAAATCTCACAAGAGAAATCAACGATCTTAATCCTAAGTCTCTACGTCCAATCAAAAGCAATGCTGAAAGTGCAAAGCATTCACACAGACACCTAAGGACTCTATAACCTGATGCTCTGATACAATCTGTGACAACCCACGATCCGAAATAAGGGGTGGCCAGCCCGATACTCCAATATAACAGGAATCATGGATGAAATCATTCTCAGCATCACAACAATATAAAAAGTATACAGGATAACCACTCTATATATCAGAAAAATGGGTTGCCAATTTTTTCTATTTTAAAGAAAAGAAAAGAATTTAAACAATCCAATTTAAAAAGAAAGTGGAAAACCCCGAATATATAATATTACATACGCATCAAATATATAGTAAGGGACCTAATATGCTGTCGGTCAACAGACTCATAAAATAATACTAAACAAGTTAATAATTTTACAATATACATTTCATTAGACAATTACAAAAGCTTGGGCCTCACGCCTGAGTAAAAAGAACCGATCTTAACTAGAGTATAAGAATGATGGCGTCTATTGCAATCTTTCCCGTAATACCCGCAAATTATCACTGCTCGCTAAAATTCTCCGGATCTTGGAATGTCAGAACAGGCGTCCTTGCGGTGGAGCACCTGAGCGAATACAAGATGCATGCACAACAATAAATATGAACGGGTCAGGGCCCGACTTTATAAGATCACTAGATGAATAAAAAGTATGACAGTTATGAATAAAAATCATGCTAGAAAAGATAAAAATCTACCTACACGATTTTAAAATATGAACTAAGGGAATCATATGATCATAAAATTTAAATTTAATTATACAAAAAAAAAAAATAAGAGTAACATTAATTAAAAACCTCCATCATTTTAGTATGTTCCATTTCATGGTTATGTTCCTTATTAGGAACTCATAATTACTATTTTTATGCTCTTTCTAGCATCCTATTCCTTATCAGGAATATAATCATCATCAAATGCTCTTTGTGGCATTTCATTGTGCTCTTTATGGCACTTAATCATCCTCTTTATGCCATATCTCAATACATCAAGTCCCACTTGATTATGAATTGTTATATTTATATACATATAATGATTCTCAGACCGCCCCTCCAAGTTTCCCCACTGGGCACGCCCCTAAATAACCATCATCTTCCAGGCGCCTATCAAACAAGGCAACCTGGGCATCTATAGCGCAAGACGTCGGGAAGCGGCCATATGCCTGCGGGAGAGTCAAGACAACACCCGGAATCTCCTCACCAGCGCAGAAAACATAACATATCGCTCATATGGCCTTGGACTATATCCACCCTCCATTCACTAGCCAGGGGGCTTCACCTCACGCGTGAACTTCCCTTATGATGGCATTTAGAGAGGTGTGTTTAAGTAAATTATCATTTACCAAATTCATTATGAAGTAAATTAGCATTTACCATAATTATTACCATTTCCATTTTATTTTCATTCACCATTATTCGTATGTATGTTTCATTTTTATCCAAAACCATAATCATTTACATTTTGTAAATAATTCACCTTTTTATCCGGGGCCATACGATAAATTATATCGTTATTATAACCTCAAAGAATAAGTGAACTCCCAATTTAATTCACCCAACACCCTTTTGTGGTGTTATACTATTAACCATCAAGGCTAACATAGCTCAATTGAGCTTCTAAAGTCTCCCGAACATAATACTACAACTCCTAGTTTCATAATAATTACTAGAAGAAAAGAATGCCCTAACATCAATTGGCATATCCTCGAAAAAGTCCCCACATAATGCATTTCTAACCTAGGATGGTTGACCCACTCATCTAGGACTCTAGAAATCTAAATTTACTTCATACAAGAAGGTTCCTAGGCCCTAAACCTAAAGAAAATGGATTGGAATTGAGTTAGAAAAAAACTAACTCAAAAACAGCAGGAAAACGAATCGATTCACCCAAAAAGCGAATCGGTTATGACAAGGAAACCTGGGACTCTGTAACCTACCGAATCTATTCGGCCTGACCGAATTGATTCGGTCCAAATAAACCTGTAAGATGACCCTTTAGCGAAGCCGAATCGATTCGCCCCTGCGAATTTTGCCAAGAATGGCTTTAAGGGTTATGAACCCTAATTTTTTCAAAACTCAAATCTCTTCCATTTTACACACAACCAACATTATTAATCTACCCCAAATCATCCTACATGATTATTAACTATTATTATCCACAATTTTATTAACTTAAACCAAAATCAAGGCCCAAATACCATAATTTCCATTTTTGACCCATAAATGATAATACACAACTAGCACACAAATTATTCATCTTAAACCATATATTAGCAAGTAGAAAACTTGCCTTAAGCTTGAAAATTCAGATTTCTTGGTGGTAGAAGCAATCCCAAGCTTCAATCTCCAATTTTCTTTTCTTTCTCCTCTTTTCTCCCAAGCTCTCTCTTCCTCTCTCTATCTCTCAATGTTAAATAAATGCACTTAAGAGAAAATAAAAGAAAGGCAAGACATAAATCGTGCCTTTAGTCCACAATTCCCAACTTAAGTGGTTAATACCACATTAAAATGACTCCCAAATACGCATTTAAGTTAAAACCAGTCAAAAGTGCCCGGAACCTAAAAATACAATATGGCACTTATTTTGACTGTCTCGCACATTCCGGGACTAACTACGCCCTCTAAAATGGCATCCGATAATTTTATAATTTATTTTAAGTTCCGGTCTCATTGAAACCATAATGTCATTTAAAACACTTGACACTATAAAACATACAACATGATGATATTTACTTTCACATACAGTAAATATGCATCAATCTAGTAAATATTAAATTTCAACTCAATAAATTAATATTTACTCCAGTTCCCAATATTTTATATAATTACTTCATGCGGTTAATTAATATAAAATGAGTCTCCTAAAAGCGAGGGTTGTTACAAAACGTATAAAGGCTATTCAATCACATGAAATACGAAATTACAATGAGTCTCTTGAATCAAAACAAAGGACATAGACCTATTTTAATCGATCGAAATAGAAAAACAACTGCTGATAACGATAAACTTACAAATGACAGAGCCAAGTGATACGGGTAGAATCGATTAAGAACAATGTAATCGATTATTGGATAGAAGAAAAAAGCATCAAGATTGATGTTATTTTCGATTTCGGAGAATAGTAGTTAGTTGCAGAGAAACCTCCAATAGCCGATTAGGTTTATGGCTTTTTTTAGATTGACAGTATTTTTATGTTGGACCTAATCGTTTAAAATTTGTTTCAACGATTTTTTTGTCCAAAATATTTAGTCAAAGGACTAGACCGTAAAAACCTATTCATTTTTTTCCTTCTTACCAAAAATAATAATGGAGGAAAATGTTATTTTTTTAAAAGAAAAAAATTTACCACCCCAAAATCAAACTCATCGAAAGTCAAATACATTATCTTTAATGCAATTTATTTTATGTTAAAAATCTATATGTGTTGTTATTTAGAAATAATAAAGCCAAGTACACGTTAAAAATGGAAAGTACATTTGAATGTTTTTGTTTAGTTCACCTATACTTTACATTTTTATACGTGTACGTTGATTTTAGTGTTGTTATTTGAAACTAATTCAAAGTACAAGCAAACGATTGGAAATTAAACGTGCATGTCTTTTTATCTTTATCACGTGTATTGTACATTTTTATGTTTTGTCTTGTTATTTACAAACAATTTAAATTAAAGACATAATATATTTCCCATGTGTTTTAAGGTCTGCGTCAACAACATCAATTTACGATGTGTTCTACATGGATATGTTATTTATTTTAATTTTGATATATTTTTATATTTCACGCCTTTTTCCTGTTGCATGTGCTGTTGTTGATTCTGAAACCGAAGATTACTGAATGTGGTTTATTATCAATTTGCATAGTGCAGTAATTGAGCAATATCGAAACATAACATTTATATCTGATCGAAATAATGGATTACTTTAAGCAGTTTCGAGGGCCGTGTTTTTTTATAGTAAACATAGTTTTTTTAATTAAAAATAGCTTTTTTAATAGTAAATATAGTTTTTTTAATTTATAAAATTATTTTTTTTAATTTTAATTAAAAAAATTATTTAATTTGACGTCTTAGATTCGCGATTGAATAGTTCCGCTGGCAGGGACCCACATCATTTGTTGAATGTGGGTCCGCGGCAGCGAACTAATCAATTGCGAATTTCAAACATTAAATTTTCTTCCATCTATGGAATATAATTGATAAATAAAATTTTTCCACTAAAAAAATTAGGACTTGCAAAGTAAATCATTAATACAAGAAACAAACAAGATAAAAAAAAAAGTGACTCTACATCAACCGTCATTTGAGATCGTCTTGAAACAGCATGGCTACGTGACGTGTTGAGATTTTATTTTATGTTAAAAATCTAAATAACAAATTAAAAAAATGTTGTTTACTATTGAAAATGGAGAAATTTTTAAATTACTATTTAGATTTTAATATAAAATAAATTGCATAAAACATAATGTATAAATACGTTCTCAACACGGTACATAGCCATACTGTTTCAAGACGATCTCAAATGACGGTTGATGTAGAATCACTCCTTTTTTGTATCTCGCTTGTTCCTTATTTTTGGAAAAATTATACGAGGGTCTTAATATTTAGGAAAAATGATATTAGCAAAAAACTATAACTTTTTTTTTAGATCTTTTGTTTAAACTTGTTGTTATAAAGATCTTTTCGTAAAAATATATTTTTATGCTTATTTCTCTTTTTACATATAAAATTATACTTTTACAAAAATGTTTTGTATAAACTGTTTTTAATAGTTTAAATTGTTTACAAAAAATCAAAGTAGTTGTAACGAAATTGTTAGATCTGTTTTTACAACGTTTTTATGAAAAAAAGTGTAACTTTTTTTCTTAAACAAAAACAATATTTTGTAACAAAAACTATATAATAATTTTAGGTTTTAAATGGGAAATCAATATGATTTTTTAAAACAAAAATAAAAATAAACTGCTAAGAAATAGTATAAACAAAACTTTATTTCAAAAGTATAATTTTTATGTTTAAAAGGGAAATAAAATAAGTAAAGGAAATTCTTAAAAAACATTTATGATTCAAATTTTGTTCATTTAGATTCCAAATTAAAAATATTCACCGTTTCCTGGATTATAAGAAGTGTTTTTTTAGTAAAACATAAACTTTGATTCAAGCTACAAATAAGATTTTATTTTAAAAATATTTTTTTAACTTTTTATCACCATTTTAAAAAAAACATTTCAATTTTAAAGAAAAAAGAAAATCTCATCTATTTTTTTTAATTAAAAAATTATTTGTAAAATGTAAAATGTAAAATGTAGTCGGCGTCAGTGGTATGTATAGGCACTCCGACCACTTATAGTTACCACTGGCACAGACCAATAAATTAGAAAAAATGATTCGCACCAGCGGTATATATAAGTAATCGGACCGCCTATACATACCGTTGTCGTATGCCATATTTTTTAAATTATTAAAAAACTCATTTTTAAAATAGTACAAAAAACATCTTTTAATCGAAAATAAAATTTGTAAACAAAAAAAAAAAACACTTTTTCAAGAACATAGTTTTTTTAGAAAACAAATTTTACGTTGTATAAACAATTTTTTAATTAAAATAATAGATAAGATTTGAGTTGCTCTAATAATTTTTTATATATATAATAAAAGATTATTTTAACAAGAAGTGTGGGAATAGACGGATAATAAGAAGTTTTTTTTAATAAACATTAACTTTGATTCAAGTTACAAATAGTGATTTTTTTAATAATTAGATTTTATTTTCAGCAAAAGCAATTAGCCCATGGATTTTAAAAATCAGCCCATGTATTTTTGAAACAAAAGTAATCATGTTGAACAATGGAGAAAATTAAGCCCCGATAATAACACCCGCATGTTCTCAAACTCAGAGAAAGGTTAAAATGATTCTTTGGCCATGAACACATGCTTTTGTGATTTAAAAGCCATGTGGATTACTTTTCTTATAACCCGCTTGTAAGTTCGTTGTGTGCACTAGTTCTGAAATCGGGTATGTATGTATATATATATATATATTTGTGTGTGCGGATCAGTCCGCATTTTAAGAATGCGGATATAACATATGTCATTTGACGGTGAGATTAGAAATTGTCGACTAAATTATAGTCTCTCTCTCTCTCTCTCTCTCTCTCTTTTTTCTAGTCTCACTGTTAGGAGATACATGTTCGGTCTGCACTCATAAAATGCGGACTTATCCACACAAGAGCATTACTCTCTCTCTCTCTCTCTCTCTCTCTCTATATATATATATATATATATATATATATATATATATATATATATATACACACACACACACACACACACACACACACACGCTTGTAGGCCACGCACCATAAAAGGATACTTTTTGAAGACTCATATTGTGAAATAGAATATAGTTAAGGGATGTTAAAAACATATCTAATATAGTAGAACGATATTTTGATTGTGAATAATGTGCCTGAAAATCTTAATATTATTTTAAATAAATGAAAATTAATATTAAATAAATATATAAAAGTTGTTATAAAAGAGACTTATGTTTAAAAGTATATAAAAAATAATATAAAGTAATCCTAAAAAATTCAAGATGAACTCATCAAATAAATTACAAAATCTTAATATGTAGCATTAAATATTTTATACAATAAATGTCAAGTTATAAATTTGTACAAAACATACTTTAACAAACCTAATAAGCGCAACATATTAGTATCTATAACTGAAAAATTGTAAGTGTAAATATAGTGCACTACTAATGCGTGAATCAAACATACACCTTTAAAAACCTAATAAAACATTTAAAACCATCACATCCCAAAATTCAGATAGTAAAATAATTTTCATTGGAACCTTCATTCAAATAGCTAAAGTATTCATTCAACTTGCGAACACTTCCGTAAACTCCTTCTTTCAAATGCATGACTGGCAAAAGAAATATTTTAGAGATAATAAAATATACTAGCACACTCAATATTTGAGAGATAACACTCAATATGAGGAGATTTTTTTCCGGCATACTCACACAATATTTCTTACTGTATATATATATATATATATATATATATATATATATACGTAAACTCCTTCTTTCAAATGCATTACTGCCAAAAGAAATATTTAAGAGATAATAAAATATACTAGCACACTCAATATTTGAGAGATAGCACTCAATATGAGGAGATTTTTTTCCGGCATACTCACACAATATTTCTTACTGTATATATATATATATGGTGAGAAAAATATATTTTGCAACCAAATTTTGTATACATGATCTCTGTAACGCGGAGATCATCTATAAAAAAATATATGAAAAAATTCAACTTGAAAGAGGGTGCGACGATGATCACAACTTTCAACGGATATTCATCAAATTTTCAAACCAAGGATGATATTTTTTATAGATGACGCCCTCATTATAGAAATCATGTATACCAAATTTGGTTGAAAAATAGATTTTTTTACTAATTTTTAAAATGGGTATGTTTGTAGATATATTGTTAGGAAGTATGTTGGAAAGCCTCACTATCAACCTAATGTTGTCCCATATAAGTTATTACAATAACTCACTGGCCCACTAAGTCCACTTCCCCAATTTAAGCCAGTTTAAGAATGTGTGATGCATGTACATGAGGTAGTGCTCTAGTTAGAAGTTATGCAAGTTATGCATGTATTCTACCCTACGTGGTTATAACCACCTGCATGTCACTTTCTTATAAAGTGTTGTATTATACTAAGTCGAAAGCTAATATAAGAATAACAATGTAGTTTCATATGGTATTAGGAAAAGATTTTTCTCTTTTAATTTTTTCCAATCATTATCAAAAAAATTCTTTTGCCAATCTGAATGTTTATTTTTAAAATAAACATTATTTCCCGACACTTGTAGTTCAACGCTATTTCGTTGTTTTTCAGGTGGTGGTTCTGTTATTTGAGGTAATTTTAATTGTTTTGATATTTCTAAATCTCTCCAATTAATTAATCTTGACTGTATTGTCGAATCAAATGGTCTAGGTTCAAAAATTTCTATAATATTTCTATCCACAATTTGTTCATTCGTTTGGGGTAGAGTTATCAATTCATGGATTGTTTTCCAATGTATTGACATATTCCTAGAGGTATCCTTCATACCTATTCCTTTGGTTTGAATTTTTATAATAACAGAATCTTCAATATTTGGATCATCAATAGATATAAAGAAAATTGGTTTTATGTTAAACCAAATAACTCTGTTTATTAAATTGTATTGTACTCCTCCAATTATAGCATTCATAGGATTATTGTATCTTTTGTCTAAGATCAGTATCACTATAGGTGTATCCATACATTGTCTAAATAATGCAGTAATACATATTTGAATAAATCCAATATGAATATATTTTATATTCGCATATTTTTTCTTCCATCTTTTGATTTTATTTAAATCAAAGATTTTTATATCTGACGTTTCATCATCAGTTGACCTAGCTGTGGTATTGCCGTTAAATTGTTCAAATATTCTTGTTGAGAATAATATATCTCAACATTACCAATAATTCTTTTATAATAACAGAATCTTCAATATTTGGATCATCAATAGATATAAAGAAATTTAGTTTTATGTTAAACTGTAACAACCCTCACTTTTGAGAGCTTATTTTATATAAATTTACTGTGTGAGGTAATTATATAAAATGTTGAAAACTGGAGTAAATATTAATTGAATAAGTTGACAGTTAATATTTACTGGATTGTTGCATATTTACTGTATGTGTATGTAAATATCATCATGTTGCGTTTTATAGTGTCATATGCTTTAAAATGACATTATGGCTTAAATGAAATCGGGACTTGAAATAATTTATAAAATTACCGAATGCCAATTTAGAGGGCGTAGTTAGTCCCGAAATGTGCGAGATAGTCGAAATAAGTGTCATATTGTATTTTTATGTTTCGAGCACTTTTGACTGGTTTTAACATAAATGTGTAGTTGTGAGTCATTTTAATGTGGTATTAACCATTTAAGTTGGAGAATTAGACTAAAGCCATGATTAAGTCTTGCATTTCATTTTATTCTCTTAAGTATATTTACTAACCTAGAGAGAAGAAGAGAATTTGTGGAGAAAAGAGGAGAAAGGAAGAAATTGAAGATTGGAGATTTGATCTTGCATTCATCTTCCAAGAATCTGAAATTCCAACCTCAAGGCAAGTTTTCTACTTGCTAATATATGGTTTAAGATGAGTAAATTGTGTGATAGTTGTGCATTAGAATTAATGGAAAAATGTGGATTTTATGGTGTTTGAACCCTAATCATGGTTTATGTTGATGATATTGTGGATTATGGTAGTTGATAATCATATAGGATGATTTGGGGTAGATTAATGTTGTTGGATGTGTGTAAAAATGGTGAAGAATTAGGATTTGGGGGAATTTAGGGTTCATAACCAGTATCCCCTTTCTTGAAAAAATCGCAGGGGCGAATCGATTCGCATAGGGACAGCTTACAGGTCTGGGAACCCGAATCGAATCGGGTTAAGGCCGAATCGATTTGATTGATGCAGAAAGTTGGATTTCTCATCCGAATCGATTCGCTTTTGGGCGAATCGATTCGCTGCCTGGGGCGAATCGATTCGTCCCTAGGGCGAATCGATTCGAAATCAGGCTATTTTGAGTTATTTTTTTTAACTCAATTTTTACCCTTTTCTTTAGTCTTAGGACTTAGGAACCTTCTTGTATGAAGTAAACTTAGAGTCCTAGAGTCCTAGATGAGTTATTTAACTACCCTACATTAGAAATGGATTAAATGGGACTTATTCCGGGGGTGTACAAATTGATGATAGGGCATTCTTTTCCTTTAGTTAATTCTTAGGAGTCTGGGAGTCGTAGGGTCATGTTGGGAGACTTTAGAGGCTCAATCGAGTTATGATAGTCTTGATGGTTTATAATAACACCACAAAAGGATGTTTGGAGAATAAATTGAGAGTTTATTCATTCATTGAGGTTACAATGATGATACGAATTACGTATGGCTCCGGATAAATGTGATGCATTCGTTAAAATCGAAATGGAATCGAAAATGAATAAAGTAAATGATAATTTACTTAATCATGAATATGGTAAATGATAATTTACTTAAACACACCTCTTTAAATGCCATCATAAGGGAAGTTGCGCGCATGAGGTGAAGCGCCCTGGCTAATGAATGCAAGGTGGATATAATCCTAGGCCATATGAGCGTTTATTGTATATTTTTCTGCGATGGAGAAGTAATTCTGGGTGTGGTTATGACTCTCCTGCAGGCATATGGCCGCTTCCCGACGTCTTATGTTGTAGGTGCCTAGGGGTTTCTTGGTGGATAGACCCTGGAAGATGATGGTCATTTAGGGGCGCACACAGTGGGGAAACCCGGACGGGCGGTCTTAGAATCGTTATATGTATATGAATAAAACTATTCTTAATCAAGTGGGACTTGATGGTTGATAAATGCCACAAAGAGCATATAATTGAGACTATGTTTCCTGATAAGGAACGGAATGATGAAATGAATCAGTGTAAATGATGGAAGTTTTTAATTAATGTTAATAAATAATATCCACTTGCATAACTAAAGTGAACCGATGATCATTTAACTTGTTTTAGTTTATACATTAAATTGTGTAGGTAGATTCTTATCTTTATCAATCATGATTATTTGTTCATAACTGTCATACTCTTTATTCATCTGGTGATCATATAAAATCGGCCCTTGACCCATTCATATTTCTTGTGGTGCATGTATCTTATATCCGCTCAGGTGCTCCATCTCAAGGACGCCCGTTCTGACTTTTGGGGAGCCGTGATACTTTGTGGATATTACATGATATGTTGTTAGACGCCTCAATGTTTGTACTCTAGTTACGATCGGGTCATGTACTCGGGCGTGTGGCCTAAGCTTTTGTAAATGCTTATTGTAATGTATTATGTAACTTAATGAACTTGTTCTATATTTTTGTATATGACTGTGGACTGACATCATATTCGGTTCTCGTACTGTATACTCGTTGTTGATGTAATATAAGTTCTTTTTGGGTTTCCACTTTTTCTTTTTCAAATTGGGTTGTTTAAATTCTTCCTTTAACTTATAAAAGAATTTTTTTTGGCAACCCGTTTTTCTAAAATATAGGGCGGTTATCCCGCATACTTATTATATTATTGTGATGCTGAGAATGATCCATCCATGATTCCTGTTTTTATTTGAGTATCGGGATGACCACCCCTTATTTTGATGAGCGGGTTGTCACATAAACTAAATAACTCCATTTACTAAATTGGATCAGACTCCTCCAATTATAACATTCATAGAATTACTAAACATTTTGTCTAAGACCAGTATCGCTACAGTTGTATCCATACCTTGTCTAAATAATGCAATGATACATATTTGAATAAATCCAATATGAATATATTTTATATTCATTTGTTTTTTCTTCCATCTTTTGATTTTTTTTAAACCAAAGATTTTATATCTGCCGTTTTATCATCGATTGACCCATTAGTGGTATTGCCGTTAAATTGTTCAAATATTATTGTTGAGAATAAATTATCTCAACATAACCAATAAATCTTTTTATAATGAAAAAATCTTCAATATTTGGATCATCAATAGAAAATTTAGTTTTACGTTAAACTAAATAACTCCATTTACTAAATTGGATCGGACTCTTCCAATTATAACATTCATAGAATTACTAAACATTTTGTCTAAGACCAGTATCGCTACAGTTGTATCCATACCTTGTCTAAATAATGCACTTATACATATTTGAATAAATCTAATATGAATATTTTATATTCGAATGTTTTTTTTTCCAACTTTTGATTTTATTTAAATCAAAGATTTTTTTATCTCACGTGTCATCATCGACCCAGCAGTGGGACTGCCGTTAAATTGTTCAAATATTCTTGTTGAGAATAATATATCTCAACATAACCAATATTCTTTTATAATAACATAATCTTCAGTATTTGGATCATCAACAGATATAAAGAAATATAGTTTTATGTCAAACCAAATAACTCCATTTAATATATAGGATTGGACTCCTCCAATTATATCATTCATAGGATTACGGAATCTTTTCTCTAAGACCAGTATCACTGCAAGTGTATCCATACTTTATCTAAATAACGCAATGATACATATTTGAATAAATCCAATATGAATATATTTTATATTCGGATGTTTTTTCTTCCATCTTTTGATTTTTTTTAAATCAAAAAAATTTATATCTACTGTTTCATCATCGGTTGACCTGTTACACCCCGCTTAAAATAATAACGGGTGGCCAACCCTATACTACATTAAATCAGGAGTTTCAGATGGCTCACTCTCAACATCAACTGGAAGCACTAAAATATATAAGACTAGCTACCCGATATCATGTAAGCGAGATGTTAAAATTAAATACAATATATAACAGACAACAAACTAACACTAAAAGTTACTAACAAAGGAAAGAAAAATGTGCACACAAGAACTATGATAAATGAAATGCGATAATAATATGAAATGAGTAGCTACAAATGAATATACCCGAATAAATAAACCCGAATAAGGTGTCGGGTCGAAGACAATACAATAACTGAAATGGAATAAATATAAATATTTATAAATACCCCTTGGGTACAAACCCGATATATAACATGAATCCTACCTAGATTTTTAAAGAAGTAGGAAGTGACTACATTATACATCCCGTAACAGTCTGCAGCTGTCATGGCTCCCAAGACTCTGGATAGAAGGTCATCCGACATCCTTGCGGTTGGACACTTGTAATAGTATAAATATATACATGCAGGAGAGAAAAGTAAATGGGTCAAAGCCCGAGTTGTAAAAATATTTAGTAAGTGTGTTAACCGTGCATAATAAATATAAATGTACTTATTTCATAATTAAAGTGGAATCACACTCTCGTGAAACCCCAACTCACCTCTCATCTAATGGCGCGCACATATTCCCGTCCTGAAATCTTAGTTAAAAAGTTACCCCACCCATAAGGACAACCTAACTTACCATAGGCACGACCTATACCCCCAAGACCTGCCTTCCTAGAATACCCAAGAATCCAACCCTTTCTAATCACACTTGATTATTTTGAAACATATATGCCATACTAGGCTTAATGGATTCCGATTTATAATTTAATCAATTATAATTCTTAATACGTTACCCATATACATTTGGGTTGAATCATATGATTTAATTTCTAAATAACATGCATACAAATTATTAATGACAAAACTTCTCTCAAATCTCAATATTGCACTACGTTATGTGCATGGGGCGTCTCGCAAAGCGAAATCCAAACAAGGAACCCCTCGTTACACTACTCCTTGACAATGTCGATCCTAGAGATCCATTATGCATGCATACAATTCTACAATTACAACTCTTGAATTTAGATTTCCATATAAGTACAACTCAAAGTCTCAAATAATATCCTTGGGATGATGTGACCGAAATATTCCTTAAATGCGATACATCAACCCCTAATAATCTAGTACACCATAATCATCCAAGATATACTCCATAAAAATTCCATATCCTTTCACCTATAGGATATATATAAATATATATATATAGGCATTCATTCTAACCAAATATATATATACAATCATCCATTTCCATAACCAAGTGTACATACCACATATGATGTACAATGGCCATGCACATAATATATCCGGCTATATATATCACCGATAAACTACAGCATGCTATCATATTCCAAGGCATTAGTCACATACCATCCTGGGGACCACGGTCGGACTCAATATCACCGACATCAGGGCCAAACAGACACACACGATGTGCCGAGAAGCGGTCATAGCTCCTAACCGGTCAATGAGACGAGACATACCCACCACGCCCCACCCCAAAAGAAATGCATATCACATAATAACACAATGGACGACTATGACCTGGGGATTATCCACACCCTGGTCCTTGAGCCAGGATGCTCACCCTCTGCGCGAAAACTTCCCAATGATAGCATGAGCGGGGTATGCTTAACCACATAAGTATATATATCGTTCAAATGCACAATATATACACATCCATGTGATCCCATCATATGATAAAACCATCACATACGGTTTAGATATTCACAACATAAATATATCCATATATTCATATCCATACAGATATATATCCACATATATATATATACACAAATATGTATACGATATATATATAAGCTCGACTTTAAGTATACATAATCCTCAATATATTAGCCGTCACCCCAAACTCATTTAATTTACCTCGATATGTGAATATGATCCCTTACTTGAAGCATATTTATCCATTTTTCCTATGATGGATAGTCTCCCAAAAATATACGTATAAATCCAACATTAGGGTTATCACCCAAAGTTTAGTGTAGGAAAACATCACTACACATCTCCTTTATATTTAAAAGTACATCAATATTTCTAGTACTATTTCGACTATTGGTATGATCATAACTAATAGTCTATAAGCCTCAAGCTCAATCTTACATTCATCACATGATCCCATTACTTAGGGAAAATAACCTTTGCAAATCACCCACCGATAGACAACAACTACCCCGACTAGATTTACACACACTACTCTAGTTGGTAATATGATCCCATCGCTCTCGATTTTGACTATGGTTCAATCACCCTTTTGAATCCCCTAGTCTAACGCCTCTATGATTTATTCTTTAAATTTATCATTACTAAGGATTTGCGACCACTCTCTTTCATTGGGCCCCAAATTTTATCTCAAAAATATCCAATCTCTATAAGAATTCGACACTACTCTCGGCCTACAATTACGAGCCATGCCCTCGGAACTCTCTCTTTAGGAGTTCTTAACTTCACATCGTATCTAGACTCACTCTCTTGATCTAATATTAGGACTTCCATCCCCAATAAGGTTTCTCACTATCTTTATACACAACTCTAATGTATACATGTATGCATACTTTCCCAAATTTTCCCAAGAAGTCCCCATAATCACAACGTGTGTGAAACCCCTTATATGTCTCCAAAACATATCTCTTACATCATAAGAGAAGGCCCCAAATCAATAAACCCAACCAAAAAGGGTTTGAAATCATGATAGAGAAAATTTCTCAAAATGCCCTGTTTCCGAATCGATTCGGCCCTATTCCGAATCGATTTGTCCCAGAGAATCGATTCGGCCTCCAAGGCCAATCGATTCGGGTCCAAAGACCTGGGCTTCTGTCTCAGTCCTAATCGATTCGCCTTGGGTCCAAATCGATTCTATCAATGCAGACCTGCAAATTTGCCTAAGCTGAATCGATTCACTTAAGAGGTGAATCGATTCGGGTCGGCAGAATTTGAAGCGTTCTTCTTCATTGAACCCATGAATTCTAAACCATAAAATTTCTATTCTAACCCCCAAACCTTCATCAAATCATGATTCTAAGCCAAGAAATCAACCTAAAGTTGATCCTACCCATTTCTACACCATTAAACCCATATTTAAACATTGATTTCAAGATTAAACCCAAAAATCTAGGTTTTGATATTAATACCCAAAATCCATTTCTTTTACCCACAAATTATGAAATCAAATACACAAATGACTTATTTAGCAAGATTAACACTTTCCTCAGATTTGTAGAGGTTGGATCGTCCTCGATGTCGCGTTTGGGTCGGAATCTCCAAGCTTTTCTTCCTCTCTCTCTTCCTTCTTCTTCTTCTTTCTCTCTTCTTTCTCTTTTCTCTTCTATTTCTCTTTTCTCACAAATGATAAGGATTGATCCATAAGCCTCTTAAATCCCTTAAAACATAAGTTCCAGTTCGTTTACTCCAATTCGAGTCAAACTGAATTAAAAATATTCCGGAGCCGAAATAAAATCCAATGACAGTCATTTTGACTATCTCGACCCTTCTGGGATCGATGGTACCCTCAAAGTCATCATCCGGAATACTTCGAAACGTTTTGAATTTTTGGACCTCAATTCCAATTTCTGAAATTCTTTAATTTAATTAAATTTTATTTTCCCAAAAATTTAATTTCTCAGTCTCCAAAGTCACGGGTTGTTACATACTTCCCCCTTTACAAAAATTTTGCCCGCGAAATTTAAGATATGCCTAGGACCTCAATCTCATATAGTCCTTACATTAACCCTCAGGATCACTAAACCGATCCTTCCTAGTTCTCGCGTCGAATCATATAGAATTTAAAACAAACTAACTACCCAGGGTGCCTATACACCCCGTACTCGAGTTCCTCTCGTAGAATTATAATCAGGCTCCATTAGCCTCAAATCGTAATATAACTTTTAGCAATATAATCTATAGAAACCTATTAAATATATAGAAGTTTGAAATTTCCCAATGATTGAACTCTTCTCAATTCCTGACGCTAGCTACCTTCGTGCGGGGGGGGGGGGGGGGTCTCGCAAGAGAAATCCAAACAAGGAATCCTCCCAATACACTACTGTGTAGCTATGTCGGGGATTGAGATTAGTTGAACCAGGGTTAAAGTTTTTATATAATATTTTCATATTTTAGATATTGCCCGAAGGCCTATGCAACAATACAATATAAATAAAGTCCGCGCCTTTCGACACGCCAAACAAACACCTTATGTTTAGGACATAAGTCCTTAAAAAATACAACACTCTAACCAATACCTAGTTCTCAAAACTAGCACAGCTATGAGCTAAATTCTCCGCTCAAAATAAATCTACCAAACTTTGAACCTCTCAAAGTATAAAAATTCCTCTACATCACATCAACACCTTTCCATAAAATAAGTTCTTCCCTCATTGGAACACTACAATTACATGCCCTAACCTATCCATAAGACAATAACCTTATATTCACTACTCAACAAACCTTAACATTCCGCACTCCCAGAATTCAATATTATAACTCCCTACTATCTCTTTACGAGAAGGTGTATTATCTCAAAAGATGCCATACAAAGGCCATACTTACTCACTCCTTCTCCAAGGAAATTCTATACACCCTAGGGGCGTAGCGGCTAACCGCTCAATCTACCTAACGCGCGACGTGCCCAATATCGCACGAAGCTGTAACAACCCTCACTTTTGATAGCCTATTTTATATTTATTTACTAGGTGTAGTAATTAATTATAAAATGATGGATGTTGAGTAAATATTAATTTAATATGAAAAGGTTAATATTTACTGAAATGTTGTATGATTACCTGATGAGTAGGTAAAAATATCCATGTTGTGATTTATTGTGTCATAAGAATTAAATGACATTTTGGTTTAATGAGAAACCGGAACTTAAAATGAGTTATAAAATTTCCAAATGATAATTTGGAGGGTGTAGTTAGTCCCGGTAGGTGCGAGACAGTCAAAATAAGTGCCATATTGTATTTTGGAATTTTGGGCATTTTTGACTGGTTATAGTTTAAAAGTGTAGTCGCGTGTTATTTTATCGCGTATTAGTCACTTAAGTGGGATTTTAGGACTTAATCCCCGTTTTATTTTCCCCAACCCCATTTCTACTCTTTTTCTTCTTTCTAAATTGAGCCCTAGAGAGAGTAGAGAGAGAGATAGGAAGAGAACTTTGGAGAAAAGAGAGATTGGAGCTTGGATTGTTGCCTCCACCAAATCAAATCTGAATTTGCAAGATCAAGGCAAGTAATTTACTTGCTATAATATGATTTAAGTGGATTAATTAGCATTATTTGTTGTGGATTGTTATGATTTAGTTTAGTTAGGGTTTTGTTAAATTATTTGGGTATTAACCCTTAGAAATTGATTTGGATGATAAATGTTGTTGATGATGGTACTTAGACATATTGTGGTGTTTTAGTTCCATTAAATGTTATGGATTTGGTTGTTGGAAGAAGAAATAGGGAGGCTAGGTCTGTTATGGCCGGTCGACCGCGGTTACCAGACCGGTCGACCGGGCCTTCGGAGGAGGGCACACTGCCTTCTTTCAAAGGCATGAAATTGAGGGCGCGGTCGACCGCGGGTCCCCTACCGGTCGACCGGCTCGTCCGAAATGAACTTTCTGCTTTTCTGCTAAGGCAAAAATTTGAGACGCGGTCGACCGCGGTCTTGGGACCGGTCGACCGGTCCCCTGTTTTCTCACCCAACTTCCTACTTTTGTTTTTAAACTCTTTTCTTCCCATAGGGACTTAGGACCCTTCTTGAATGAAGTAAACCTTGACTTTTAGAGTCCTAGTGGAGTTGGTTGGCGCCCTAGTGTTGAATGGGTTTCACTTAGGGTTAAGTTCGGGGGAAAGGGTTGTCTTAAGTGATGTTGAGGCATCACTTCTCTTTGTGCATCCTAATAAGTGGATCAGGGTTAAATGCCCTAACTTGGAGACTTAGGGGCTTATTAAAGTTTTAAGAACTTTGGGGATTAATAGGATCATAATGATAATTTGGAGATTCAGTTGGGACTTTTAGGTTGAGGAATATTAATGATGATATTCGGTGGTAATTAGGTTCGCATAAAATGAACCTAATTGGTTTAAGGATGATAGAATTCACTGTAATAGACCCGAACTATATTAATTATGATGGTTTCAAATAAAACGAACCCGGTTGTTTAATTATGCTAGGTTCGAATAAAAAGAACCAAACATATGATGTTGAAAATGGAAAATTGGAAATGAAAATGAGATAAAATTTGGTAAATGTTAATTTACTTAAACACACCTCTCTAAATGACATCATAAGGGAAGTTCGCGCACTTGGTGATGCCCCCTGGATAATGAATGTAGGGTGGATATAGTCCTAGGACATATCCGGGGTTTTTATGTGTTTTATGCGCTGGTTAGGGGATTCCGGGTGTGGTCCTGACTTTCCCGCAGGCATATGGCCGCTTCCCGACGTTGCGTTATGATCCGAGGCTTCCTTGTTTGATGGGCCCCTGGAAGATGATAGTCATTTAGGGGCGCGCCCAGTGGGGAAACTCGGAGGGGCGGTCTTTGAATCATTATTGGAATATGAATATAACTTTTCTGCATCAAGTGGGACTTGATGGATATGTGCCATAAAGAGCACTTGATACAAATGTTATTCCTATTAAGGAATGTAAAGATGAAATGGAAAGATAATTAACTATGGAAGTTAATAAATGAAAGGAAATTATATCTTCTTATTGTAAACCAAACAAATGGTTTTTAATTCCTATTAAGGAATGTAAGAAGGTTATGGTAATTGGATTAATGAGTAAAGGTTTTAAATTTAAATTTACTTACTTTTCTTTCTTTTTTTGTAGATATTTCATTACATTTCATTTCATAATTAGTTAAATTCTCTTATAAATCAAATGTCATTTCATAATTATGCATAACTGTTCATTTCTATCATGCTTTTATTTCTTCTGGTAATCATATAGAACCCGACCCTGACCGGTTTACTTTCCTTGTTGCATATATGATTGTATCTGCTCAGGTGCTCCACCGCAAGGACGCCCGTTTTGGTGTTCCCCTTCCTTTACCTTTGACGAGCTGTAAGATTTTGCGGGTTATTACAGGACGTTGTATTAGAGGCTTTCATTATTGTTATTCTAGATAAGTTTGGGTCGTGACTCGGGCGAGTGGCCCAAACTTTGATATTTGATTAATGAATGTCTTACATAAGATATTATAGTGTTGTACGGTGTTCTTTGTAGATGTGGACCGACAGCTTATTCGGTCCATTTGTTTATAATCGTTTTAGTGGTAATATATATATTCTTGTGGAATCACACTTGTTTATCAGATCGGGTTGTTTAAATTTAATTTTCTGAACTGCCTATTTAAAATTTTACACATTTTGGCAACCCGTTTTCTGATATATTGGGTGGTTTTCCCGTATATTCAGTTTATTTTGTTGATGCTGAGGATGATATCTGTCCATGATTCCTGTTACGTTTGAGTATCGGGCTGACCACCCCTTATCTCGGATCTCGGGTTGTCACAGAAGCGTGACTTAAACCCAAAGAAAGGTATTCTACCTTGTACTTTCATAATCCACTTACTTTACTTCATCCTTGGATCCTTATTTAAAGTCCTCTACTTCTTCCAGGACAATCATTATTCCTAAACCTATTTCTCCACAAGAGAAACATTTTCCTCAAAATCCTTCCTAACCATTTTGAAGGACAAAGTGAGATTGAAACTACCAAAAACTCCCGCAGTCCTACTCAACGAACCTGAGTCTCCAAATTTCTTACGCCCTTCTTAAATAAAGAAGATACCCCTAATAATTTGGTCACTGCCACCTACCTTCAACCGGTAGAGGTCAGCATCACGAAGCTTCCTAACAAAAGTGAACGGGTTTCTCAACCTAAACCTCCCAAGGACTACACTACTCTCTCCTCAGACTTACCTTACTAAGTCCAAGATTCGCCATTTGAGTAAATTTCCCTTTCTTACTCAACCACCTATAGAACACCCTGAACCACTTCTAGAGTTCTCTTTCTTATTTCCGCTGGAATCGGGAAAAACAAATACTCCAGATCAAAGCGTACCCAAAATATGTTATGGGTATCGTATCTCTAATCTTGTCCTTTCCTAGACGACATAATCTAGGCGACGTCTAAAACGAGAGCAACTGTTATCAGATTGTCGATCAAGTGAATACACTTCACAGAAGAAGACAAACGCAGTGAACACAATAGTCCTAATAGTAGGGCTTTATATCAAGGACGTTAACGAAAGAACGCAGAAAACCCGCACAGATCCTAAAGACTCTAGAACCTGATGCTCTAATACCATCTGTAACACCTTGCTTAAAATAATAACGGGTGGCCATCCCTATACTACATTAAATCAGGAGTTTCATATGGCTTAGTCTCAACATCAACTGGCAGAGATAAAATATATAAGACTAACTACCCGATATCATGTAAGCGAGATGTTAAAATTAAATACAATATATAACAGACAACAAACCAACACTAAAAGCTACTAACAAAGGAAAGAAAAATGTGCACACAAGAACTATGATAAATGAAATGCGATAATAATATGAAATGAGTAGCTACAAATGAATATACCCAAATAAATAAACCCGAATAAGCAGTCGGGTCACAGACAATACAATAACTAAAATGGAATAAATATAAACATTTATAAATATACCTTGGGTACAAACTCGATATACAACATGAATCCTACATAGATTTTTAAATACGTAGGAAACGACTACATTCTACATCCCGCAACAGTCTGCAGTTGTCACGGCTCCCAAGACTCTGGATAGAAGGTCATCCGGCATCCATGCTGTAGGACACCTGTAATAGTATAAATATATATATGCAGGAGAGAAAAGTAAACGGGTCAAATCCCAAGTTGTAAAAATATTTAGCAAGTGTGTTAACTGTGCATAATAAATATAAATGCACTTATTTCATAATTAAAGTGGAATCGCACTCTCGTGAAATCCCAACTCATTTCTCATCTAACGACGCGCACCTATTCGCGTCCTGAAATCTTAGTTAAGTTACCCCACCCATAAGGACAACCTAACTTACCATAGGCACGTCCTATACCCCCTAAGACCTGCCTTCCTAGCATACCCAAGAATCCAACCCTTTTTAATCACACTTGATTATTTTCAAACATATATGCCATACTAGGCTTAATGGACTCCGGTTTATAATTTAATCAATTGTAATTCTTAATACGCTACCCATATACATTTGGGTTGAATCATATGATTTAATTTCTAAATAACATGCATACAAATTATTAATGACAAAACTTCTCTCCAATATCAACATTTCACTACGTTTCGTGCGTGGGGCGTCTCACAAAGCGAAATCAAAACAAGGAACCCCCCGTTACACTACTCCTTGACAATGTCGATCCTAGAGATCCATTATGACATGCATACAATTCTACTATTATAACTACTTAATTTAGATTTCCATATAAGTACAACTCAAAGTCTCCAATAATATCCTTGGGATGATGTAACCGAAATATTCCTTAAATGCGATGCATCAACCCCCAATAATCTAGTACACCATAATCATCCAAGATGTACTCCATAAAAATTCCATATCCTTTCACCTATAGGATATATATAAATATATATATATATATAAGCATTCATTCTAACCATATATATATATATATATATATATACTAGGGTATGCCCGTGCCTGAAGGCACGATGATAATTTTCCTCCATATTATGCCGTGTATAATTCAAGTAAAAAAGGTTTTATATAACACAAATAATTTAAATTTTTTTGACAAAATTACCTCTATTATAGAGAACTATCCACCTTGTCTAAGTAAAAAAATACTGCAGCAAAGATACTAATAGTCCGCCCTTGATTAATATTTCCCTTTGTGAAGATGTGTTTGCAATATTAAATATTCATGTGAAACTTTAATGTCACAGATGACCTCACCAAAAGAATCAACACATGAAAAAATATAAAGATACACCAACCAAAGTTAACGACCACAACCACCAAACATTAACACAATCTAGAAAAATACGTCTAGAAATTAAAGTAAAGCAATAAAGTAAAATATATATGTTGTCTTGTATCACCATAGGTAAGAGTTCACAAATTATGCTTTAATTGATTCACACGATGCAAATAAATTGATTATGGGCTGTTTAAATACTAATTTAACCCTCACAATAAGGATAACCAATACTCAAACATAGGAAAAATTAAAAAATATAGTCTAACAATCTCAACTAATACATACACAAATGTTAAATGATTTATATTTTTGGGTGCTTAAATGACAATCTCAATAATAGTAGAAGTCTGATCAGGCTTGTTTTGCACCCATATTGTAGTTGCTCTTACCTCACTTGATGTATGTTTTGCATTGTTTTAAAAAGTCTCAAAAGCAACAGATGTTGAATAAATTTTATTTAAACTAAATACACCCAAGTAACTCAAAATCTACACAGTACAACCCAAGTAATCCAAAATATGCGCGTACAACCTAACTACCTCTTCGAATTCTTACAAAAATTACATATGATTTATTTTACTCTAAACTAACATCTATGTCTCTGATTCCCCACTGTAGCTTCCAATGGCTAGTAATGCTCATAGTAACTGTAAAAATAAACAAACAAAACAGATTCTGTGAGCCCAGTAAGTGATAAAGTGATGGAGTAGCGGAAAAATAAAATCAAAGTATCACAGAACATAAGAAAAATAAAAAAAAATAATATAAATTTAGTTAATAAAAAATAAACTGATATATCAAACATAAGAGAAACATGATTTGAACTTAATTGATGCTGATAGTCTCATGATTAAGAACTCTTTCATTAGTTCAAAAATGTTTAACACGTAGGAAGTCACTTTGCTCCTTGTCTGCTAGCTTGGAACTCTTAATGGGGATTTGGTTTCTTAACACATATATTTATTTTTCGGTCTTCCATGATGTAAAAGCCATACTGGTTAAAACATGTGCCATTGAAAAAACTGGTGGAAAATCTTTCACAACTTTATAAAGCCACTAAGCAATAAAAAAAATCATTAGCTTTTAAGAGAAACTCGATGAGGCCTCTTTTTTCCCATATCTCTGACTGACGGGATGAAAAAAAACTCGGTACCAGTTACAATTTTATAAAACTCAGTACCATGTATAAATTTATTTTTCAATACCAACTATCAGATGCAATTTTTTTTTTGTGATAAAAACTCAATATCATTTTTATCTTATACAAATTTTAGTAAAAAAAAAGATGTAAACTTGTCCTAAAAAAGAAGTAACGTTGTCCTTAAAACTTGTCCAAGCAGAGTAACAAATAAGTTCAAAAAAAAGAAAAAACATGTCCAAGTTCACATCGAACCTCAACCTCAAAACAGAGTGGTGATAAAAATGAACAAAAAATGCATAGAATGTATTGTATCGCTAAACTGCATAAAAATCATAGCTTTAAATACCTTAATAAATTTGTTGTTGCACCCCCATAGTCTACGGGTGATAATTCCATAGCAATCCATCCAATCGAGTTTAATATCCCAATGGAAGCGTCATAATTTATAGCATCAGCTGCTTGAGAACATAGACTGCAGCAACTGAATATTCACCTAGTTCTTCCCAAACGAATATAATCTTAGTTAAAAGCATAAATACGAAAATAAAATGCAATTATAATCAAACTTAAATTAGAATAGAATTTTTAAGTATTAGAGAAAAAGATAATTGAATAAAAAACTGAAAGAAAAATAGACATGCATTTCAAACTGAAATCAATCCCACGATCTTCAACCATTTCTTTAATTTGTATAGGCCATCTATAGGCTTCAATTGATCCTTGTTCTTTATCATTACAAAACTTTACACCCCTTAAGTGATCATCAGGGAAAATAACAGTGGCAATATCTTCATTATGCTTTCCAGCAATATTCTTAACAAAGTAATCATTGGTAATTAAAACCCCACCATTAAACCCTATCTCTTGAAGAATTTCATGAAAAGCATAGTAGTGAATTGGATCAGAATCATAGAGAGTTCCATCAATATCAAATGGTACTTTATCAAGAGGATCAAGTCCAGAAAGAAAATAGACATTGTCTATTGCATTTTCAGCAGAAGAAACTGTCATTGGTGTAATTGGAAGAGGACAATTCTGTGAAAACCTCTCTGCTATTGAAATCCATATCTAAAATTAGATTAAACAACTATATAAGCTTCAACTTCTACAACTGTTTCAATTGCTGAAATTGTTTAAAGTGCTTAAATTGTACAAAAGAATTAAAAAAAACATTAACCCTTAATATAATAGTATAAACATTAACCCTCAAACATTAACACCAAGTATAAATGGAGGACCTACACGAAATTTCCCTAATATCCACCACTCTTTTATCGAATATACTATAGGTTTAGAAAATAGTAGGACCTGCACAGATAAAACCCCTAAGTATTCATTTACCATGAATGCCCCCTCCGGTGCACGGATAAAACCAAAAGAAGCAACAGTCCAATTTCATAGAACTCAACTACTTGTCAGTCCAATTCCAGCCTCAAAATCAAGCACAGAAAAGGGTTGGGAGTTGAGGGTGGAAGATCTTCAATAATGCTAAGTAAGGATCACAAAACTATATGCTATAAAACAATGAGCCATGAGCTAGGACTTTTGCAACAGCAAAAATGAAACAAAACAAAAATTATTGGATATACACATACTGAAATACTCATTCCGACTGATATACACATAGCAGATGTTACTTCCCATAAAAACATTATTGTTTTAAAAAAACCAAAATACATCTAGGTTTAAAAAAGCACAAATAGTCAATGCTTAATAGATTTGATATACACATGCTATTAATAACAGATGTTACTTCCCATAAAAAAACATTATTGTTTAAAAAACCCCAAAAATAGATCTAGGTTTAAAAAAAAAACAATTGGTAAAGATTGTTATTCGCTATTCTTCAATGTTCGTACAACCAAAAACATAATGCCCCTGCTGGAGCGCTATGAAAAAGGGCGAACCATTTATACAGGTAAAAAAATAATACCTTCGTAAAGATCGTTCTTCGTTGTTCATTGACGGAGATCGTTGACGGAGATCGCTATTCGTTGACGGAGATCGTTCTTTGTTGTTCATTTACAGAGATCGTTACTGAAGATCATTGACGGAGATCGTTGATGGAAGATAATTGGTGATGGCAGAGAATCGGTGATGGCAGAGATTTTTGTTTCCAAAGTCGGATATCGTTTGCAAGGGAGAAAGGGTAAAGTGAGGAGGAAAAAATGAATAAGACGGGACGCTTTGGGGTAATGAGGGAATGGGAAAGAATCGGTGGAAGTAAAATACAATCATGCCCTTAGTTTTGAATTTTAAAAAGAAGGGGCAAATTAATTAAAGTGTGCAAAAAGAGGGGGAAGTTAAAATTTTAAGGGGTTAAAATAGGAAGTGCAAAGAAATCAAAATGATGACATCATTGTTGTATCTTATGACATATATAACTTTCCTACTTTATTATATAGATATATATACAATCATCCATTCCCATAACCAAGTGTACATACCACATATGATGTATAATGGCCATGCACATAATATACCCGGCTATATATATCGTCGATAAACTGCACCATGCTATCATCTTCCAGGACATTACTCACATACCATCCTAGGGACCACGGTCGGACTCAATATCACCAACATCGGGGCCAAACACACACACACACACACACGACATCCCGGGAAGCGGTCATATCTCCTAATCGATCAATGAGACGAGACATACCCACCACTTCCCACCCCAAAATAAATGCATATCACGTAATAACACAATGGACGACTATGACCTGGGTAATATCCACACCCTGCTCCTTGAGCCATGATGCTCACCCTCTGCGTGGAAACTTCCTAATGATAGCATTAGCGGGGTATGCTTAACCACATAAGTATATATATCGTTCACATGCACATTATATACACATCCATATGATCCCATCATATGATAAAACCATCACATACGATTTAGATATTCACATCATAAATATATCCATATATTCATATCCATACATATATATATATATATATATCCACATATATATATATATATATATATATATATATATATATATATATATATATATATATATATATATATATATATATATATATATATATATACATACAATTTCACGTTCATATGTATAGGATATATATATATAAGCTCGGTTTTAAGTACACATAATCCTCAATATACTAGCCGTCACCCCAAACTCATTTAATTTAGCTCGATACGTGAATATGATCCCTCACTTGAAGCATATTCATCCATTTTTGCTATGATGAATAGTCTCCCAAAAATATATGTATATATCCAACATTAGGGTTATCACCCAAAGTTTAGTGTAGGAAACCATCACTACACATCTCCTCTATATTTAAAAGTACATCAATATTTCTAGTACTATTTTCACTATCGATATGATCATAACTAATAGTCTATAAGCCTCAAGCTCAATCTTACATTCATCACATGATCCCATTACTTAGGGAAAATACCCTTTGCAAATCACCCACTGATAGACAACAACTACCCCGACTAGATTTACACACGCTAGTCTAGTTGGTAATATGATCCCATCGCTCTCGATTTTGACTATGGTTCAATCACTCTTTTGAATCCCCTAGTCTAACGCCTCTATGATTTATTGTTTAAATTTATCATTACTAAGGATTTGCGACCACTCTCTTTCATTGGGCCCCAAATTTTATCTAAAAAAAGAAAATCTCTATAAGGATTCGACACTACTCTCGACTTACAATTACGAGCCATAGCCTCGCAACTCTCTCTTTAAGAGTTCTTAACTTCACCTCGTATCTAAACTCACTCTCTTGATCTAATATTAGGGCTTCCATCCCCAATGAGGTTTCTCATTATCTCTATACACAACTCTAATGTATACATGTATACATACTTTCCCAAATTATCCCAAGAAGTCCCCATAATCACAACGTGTGAGAAACCCCTTATATGTCTCCAAAACATATCTCTTACATCATAAGAGAAGGCCCTAAGTAAATAAACCCAACCAAAAAGAGTTTGAAATCATTATAGAGAAAATTTCTCAAAATGCCCTGTTTTCAAATCGATCCGTCCCTATTTCCGAATCAATTTGGCCCAGCGAATAGATTCGGCCTCCAAGGAGAATCGATTCGGGTCTAAAGACCCGGGCTTCTGTCTCAGGCCTAATCAATTCGCCTTAGGTCCGAATCAATTCGGTCAATGAAGACCTGCCAATTTGCCTAAAGGGGCGAATCGATTCGGGTCTGCAGAATTTGAAGCGTTCTTCTTCTTCATTGAACCCACGAATTCTAAACCCTAAAATTTCTATTCTAACCAGCAAACCTTCATCAAATCATGATTCTAAGCCAAGAAATTAACGCAAAGTTGATCCCAACCATTTCTACACCATTAAACCCATATTTAAACATTGATTTCAAGATTAAACCCAAAAATCTAGGTTTTGATATTAATACCCAAAATCCATTTCTTTTACCCACAAATTATGAAATGAAATACACAAATGACTTATTTAGCAAGATTAAACACTTGCCTCAGATTTGTAGAGGTTGTATCGTCCTCGATGTCGCGTTTGGGCCGGAATCTCCAAGCTTTTCTTCCTCACTCTCTTCCTTCTTCTTCTTTCTCTCTTCTATCTCTTTTCTCTTCTATTTCTCTCTTCTCACAAATAAGAAGGCTTGATTCATAAGCTTCTTCAATCCCTTAAAACATAAGTCCCAGTTTGAAATGTTAATACACACTTTAAATGACTCGTTTACTCCAATTCGAGTGAAACTGAATTAAAAATATTTTGGAGCCGAAATAAAACCAAATGACAGTCATTTTGACTATCTCGACCCTTCCGGGATCGATGGTACCCTCAAAATTATCATCAGGAATACTTCGAAACGTTCTAAATTTTCGGACCTCAATTCCAATTTAATTAAATTTTATTTTCCCTAAAATTTAATTTCTCAGTCTCTAAAGTCACGGGTTGTTACATGACCCTACAGTGGTATTATCGTTAAATTGTTCAAATATTGTTGTTGAGAATAATTTATCTCAACATAATATCTTTCAACCTAACCAATAATTCTTTTATAATAACAGAATCTTCAATATTTGGATCATCAATAGATATAAAGAAATTTGATTTTATGTTAAAACAAATAACTCCATTTACGAAATTGGTTTGGACTCCTCCATCTATAGCATTCATAGGATTACTGAATATTTTATCTAAGACCAGTATCGCTACAAGTGTATCCATACCTTGTCTAAATAATGCAGTGATACATATTTGAATAAATCCAATATGAATACATTTTATATTCGGATGTTTTTTCTTCCATCTTTTGATTTTATTTAAATCAAAGATTTTTATATATGTGGTTTCATCATCGGTTGACCCAACAGTGGTATTGTCATTAAATTGTTCAAATATTCTTGTTGAGAATAATTTATCTCAGCATAATATATCTCAGCATAACCAATAATTCTTTTATAATAACATAATCTTCAATATTTGGATCATCAATAGATATTAAGAAATTTGGTTTTATGTTAAAACAAATAACTCCATTTACTAAATTGGATTGGAGTCCTCCAATTATAGCATTCATAGGATTACCGAATATTTTTTCTAAGACCAGTATCGCTACAGGTGTATCCACATCTTGTCTAAATAATGAAGTCATATATATTTGAATAAATCCAATATGAATATATTTTATATTCGCATATTTTTTCTTCCATCTTTTGATTTTATTTAAATCAAAGACTTTTATATCTGACGTTTCATCATTGGTTGACCTAGCTGTGGTATTGCCGTTAAATTGTTCAAATATTTTTGTTAAGAATAATATATCTCAACATAACCAATAATTCTTTTATAATAACTGAATCTTTAATATTTGGATCATCAATAGATATAAAGAAATTATCTTCTTTGTTAAACTACATAACTCCATTTACTAAATTGGATTGGACTCCTCCAATTCTAACATTCATAGAATTACTGAACATTTTGTCTAAGACCAGTATCGCTACAGGTGTATCCATACCTTGTCTAAATAATGCAATGATACATATTTGAATAAATACAATATGAATATATTTTATATTCGTTTGTTTTCTCTTCCATCTTTTAATTTTATTTATATAAAAGATTTTATATCTGCCGTTTTATCATCGATTGACCCATCAGTGGTATTGGCGTTAAATTGTTCAAATATTCTTGTTGAGAATAAATTATCTCAACATAACCAATAATTCTTTTATAATAACAAAATCTTCAATATTTGGATCATCAATAGAAAATTTGATTTTATGTTAAACCAAATAACTCCATTTACTAAATTGGATTGGACTCCTCCAATTATAGCATTCATAGAATTACTGAATCTTTTGTCTAAGGCCAGTATCGGTACATGTGTATCCATAAATTGTCTAAAAAATGACGTGATGCATATTTGAATAAATCCAATATGAATATTTTATATTCGAATATTTTTTCTTCCATCTTTTGATTTTGTTTAAATCAAAGGTTTTTTTGTCTCACGTTTCATCATCGCTTGACCCAGCAGTGGGACTGCCGTTAAATTCTTGAAATATTCTTGTATAGAATAATATATCTAAACATAACCAATAATTCTTTTATAATAACATAATCTTCAGTATTCGGATCGTCAATTGATATAAATAGATATATTTTTATGTTAAACCAAATAACTCCATTTACTAAATAGGATTGGACTCCTCCAATTATATCATTCATAGGATTACTGAATCTTTTGTCTAAGACGAGTAACGCTACAAGTGTATCCATGCTTTATCTAAATAACGCAGTGATACATATTTGAATAAATCCAATATTAATATATTTTACATTCGGATGTTTTTTCTTCCATCTTTTGATTTTACTTAAATAAAAAAAATTATATCTGTCGTTTCATCATCTGTTGGCCCTACAGTAGTATTATCATTAAATTGTTCAAATATTGTTGTTGAGAATAATTTATCTTAACATAATATATTTCAACATAACCAATAATTCTTTAATAATAACAGAATCTTCAATATTTGGATCATAAATAGATATAAAGAAATTTGTTTTTATGTTAAAACAAATAACTCCATTTACTAAATTGGATTGGACTCCTCCAATTATAGCATTAATATGATTACTGAATATTTTTTCTACGACCAGTATCGCTACAGGTGTATCCACACCTTGTCTAAATAATGCAGTGATACATATTTGAATAAATCCAATATGAATATATTTTATATTCGGATGTTTTTTCTTCCATCTTATGATTTTATTTAAATCAAATATTTTTATGTATGTCGTTTCATCATCGGTTGACCCAATAGTGGTATTGCCGTTAAATTGTTCAAATATTCTTGTTGAGAATAATTTATCTCAACATAATATATATCAATATAATATATCTCAACATAACCAATAATTATTTTATAATAACATAATCTTTAATATTTGGATCATTAATAGATAATAAGAAATTTGGTTTTATGTTAAAACAAGTAACTCCATTTACTAAATTGGATTGGAGTCCTCCAATCATAGCATTCATAAGATTACCGAATATTTTGTCTAAGATCAGTATTGCTATAGGTGTATCCACACCTTGTCTAAATAACGAAGTGATACATATTTGAATAAATTCAATATGAATATATATTATATTCGCATATTTTTTCTTCCATGTTTTGATTTTATTTAAATCAAAGATTTTTATATCTGACGTTTCATCATCGGTTGACCTACCTATGGTCTTTCCGTTAAATTGTTTAAATATTCTTGTTGAGAATAATATATCTCAACATAACCAATAATTCTTTTATAATAACATAATCTTCAGAATTTGGATCATCAATAGATATAAAGAAATATAGTTTTATGTTAAACCAAATAACTCCATTTACTAAATAGGATTGGACTCCTCCAATTATATCATGTCTAGGATTACTGAATCTTTTGTCTAAGACCAGTATCACTGCAAGTGTATCCATACTTTATCTAAATAACACAGTGATACATATTTGAATAAATCCAATATATTTTATATTCGGATGTTTTTTCTTCCATCTTTTGATTTTATTTAAATCAAAAAAATTTATATCTGCCGTTTCATCATCGGTTGACCCTACAATGGTATTATCGTTAAATTGTTAAAATATTATTGTTGAGAATAATTTGTCTCAACATAATATACTTCAACCTAACCAATAATTCTTTTATAATAACATAATCTTCAATATTTAGATCATCACTAGATGTAAAGAAATTTGATTTTATGTTAAAATAAATAACTCCATTTACTAAATTAGATTGGACTCCTCCAATTGAAGCATTCATAGGATTACTGAATATTTTATCTAAGACCAGTATCGCTACAGGTGTATCCATACCTTGTCTAAATAATGCAGTGATACATATTTGAATAAATCCAATATGAATATATTTTATATTCGGATGTTTTTTCTTCCATCTTTTGATTTTATTTAAATCAAAGATTTTTTGTATATGTCGTTTCATCATCGGTTGACCCAACAGTGGTATTGTCGTTAAATTGTTCAAATATTCTTATCGAGAATAGTTTATCTCAACATAATATATCTCAACATAACCAATAATTCTTTTATAATAACAGAATCTTCAATATTTGGATCATTAATAGATATTAAGAAATTTGGTTTTATGTTAAAACATATAACTCAATTTACTAAATTGGATTGGAGTCCTCCAATTATAGCATTCATAGGATTACCGAATATTTTGTCTAAGACCAGTATCGCTACAGGTGTATCCACACATTGTCCAAATAATTAAGTTATACATATTTGAATAAATCCAATATGAATATATTTTATATTCGGATGTTTTTTCTTCCATCTTTTGATTTTATTTAAATCAAAGATTTTTATATCTATCGTTTCATCAACAGTTGACCTAGCAGTGGTATTGCCGTTAAATTGTTCAAATATTCTTGTTGAGAATAATTCGAATTTAGATAATTTATTGACATCTTCCTTTTTTTATAAGTTGTATTTGGTTATGAATTTCTTGTAACTATTCGTTGGTAAAAGTTTTTTCTTCACCAACAATTTCACGAAGAGTTATTATTTGTAACTAATTTTCGTTACTTTCTCGTATTTCTACAGTATTATACATAAATAAAAATTCATCATCGGATGATTCCTAATCAGATTCTAATTCATATAATATTTCTTCATTGTCGGAATTATCAGAAATATCTTTACCAAGCAAACTTTAAATTCTTGTTCTTCAGGAAATTTGATCATTCTTTTAGCACTTTTACCCTTTTTAGGGAATTCATATGCATAGTAACCTTCTTCATTACATATATAACATTTACATTTCTTTTTTATAGTTTTTGAATTTTTCTTAGAAAATTTCTTCTTTTTAATATATTTCTTATTTTTTATAAAAAAATGATTTCTTTTTCCAAGGTTTCCACTTAATTTTCATTTTCGAGAATTTTTGAAGATTCTAGGGGTAGATTACATCATATCTTCCAATTTTCTTTTAAAATTTTATCACAACATTTATACCCGGCTTGTGACCTGGTGATTTGATTTTTGACTTGCTTTTTTGCTTTTATTTCAATACACTTATCGGATATTTGTCTTAATATCCAATCAATACAAAATCCAAGATTATGTTCCTCATTAATTTGTTTTAACCAATCAGTATAAGTTTCTAAAGACATTTCATCCCATGGATTTGGGAGTTTATGGAAAAATTAATCCAGCCAGTAAAGGTTTTCTGGAGGATTGAGTTTGAAATAATATTTTATTTTATATTTTGACAAATTCTTGAAATTGAGAAACGTTACATAATTCTAGTTTAGATAATATGTAACATGAATCTTCTTGGATTCTAGGTTCTCCAGTATATCCAATCATATTTTCTTTAATTATATCAACAAAACCTTTTAGTATTTCATCAAAAGCTTTGAAATTTTATAGGAGTTCAGATTTTTGTTGAGTTTCCTTTTCTGATTTTTTCCATTGTTATAGCCATTGTGGTACATCACCTTGGAGTGTTGTTGCAAGGTAGTATAAAAATTTTTCTTTAGACCACATAATTTTATAATTAGTAATTAATATAGACATGGATTGTGCCCATTCTTCTATAGTTTATTCTTAGTCTTTAAAGGGTACATGCCTTAGATCAAGATAAATACCATGTTGAGATATATTATGTTTATTCAAATTATCTCTTCTTAAGAAAAAATAATTTGGTTCTTCTTCCTTAATTCCATTACTAAATGCTGTAGAAGTATTGGCGGTTTTAACAAAGTCTTATTTTTCTTGTGCAGGAGTTTACATAAATTTTTCAAAAGCTTCCCAATTTTGAAATTCCTAAAGTGGTTCTTCAGCTTTTCTTTTTCCATCACTAGTGTTTACTACATGAGGAGGTTTTTCTTCTTCATCAGATGAATATTGGTTTAATTCATACAGATAGTGTTGTAATAATTTTTCATGTTCCAAATACGTATTTTGTATTTGTTCAATAAGTTTATTACGTTTTGAAATATTTAACGTTGGATCTTTATATAGATGTCTCCAATAGTCTAATATTTCACAAATATTTATGTAATCAGTGTAGTTAAATTCTTATATTTGAAGAGCTTTAATTTCTTCTGTGCCATAGTACAATCTAGGGATTTTATTATCTCCTAGATAATTCATTCCAGTTTGTTCTGGATTATTTTGAGCATCTATTTTTGTTAATAGATTTTCAATTTTTTTGTTTAGTTTCTTCTTTTAAATCTAGATTTGAGACTGTTTCGAGTTGACTGAGTTTTTTATCAACCTTGTTTAAGTTGAATTCTATACTATCTAATTTTCTTTCTACATAGTTTTGATTTACGATATGATATTTTTCAGTTCGTTTTACCCATCCAAAAACTAGATCAGTTAAACCATTTAAAGTAGTACTTATTTTACTAATATCATTTTCATATTTTTTATCAATATGCAAGCTCTGATACATAGATTCTTCCTTATTTAACCATGGAGCTAAATATTGTAATGGATCATAAATATTTTTTTCCATTTTAGTCCTCATTGGTACCTAAGACCTCCTATTATATTATTTCAGGTGCCTATAACCAAGTTCCTTAAAGCCTTTAGTTAACTGTAGCTATAATCGGCAAATGAAAATATGGATTTTGTGAGAAACCTAGTGCAAAATTTAAATACTTATGCTATATTACAAATGTATCACAGTCTGATTAAAAAGAAATACGCAAACAAACAGTATAAACATACTAGTTAACACGAATATTGATTCTTATAACAAAGCTTAATTCAAACATAATATTTAATACATACCTTAATAACAAGGCTCTGATACCAATTACAAAGTGCTGAAAGGAAAGGGCCTCATTTGACTCTTTCTCTACAAATATTTCTCCCACCCATCCACATGTTCATATTAATCAAGCAACCCAAAATCTCTCCATCAAACTATCCCACAAAAATTATCTCTACCGGAAGACCCAAATGGAGCCCTTTCTCATTGGCCAAAACATCATGAAATTTGTGGATGGTTCTCCTCATCAATGGCCAATGCCACCTCCTCAAATTTAACAACTAAAATTTCCTCTACCCCTCCCCACCCTCACCCTTAGCCAGTCTCACCACTATCTCCATCTCAAACTATTATGGGCCTCATATCTCAATCTAAAACTACTAAAATTTACTATTCAATCTCCTATTCTTTATATCTGCTGCTGCTATCCACTCTTATATATCACAGTTATCCACTCTTATATATATATATATATATATATATATATATCAGTTTGTTATGGAACCAACAATATTCTGCAACATTACTTTTTTTTAATAATCTATTCCCGCACCATGTCTCAATCTTCTACCAGCGACATTTCTTCTCTTCTCCCCACTAACAATCTCAGTCTCTCTTTTCACAATGTTACCATCAAATTATATGACACCAACTACCTTCATTGGATCACTCAAATGGAACCTTTTTTGAGTGGCCAAAATCTGCTTCGCTTTGTTGACAGCAGTTAGCCCTCTGCCCAACTGCTAAACCTGTTGCCTTATGGAACCAAAAAGATCAGTTAATTGTTAGTATGCTGATGGCTTCTCTTTCAGATGAAATACTTCCTTTAGTTGTTTAATTCAAAACTTCTTACCAAATCTGAAAAACTCTTATCGAAGCCTTTGTGTCTCCTTCTTAAACCATAATTCTCAACCTCCATCTTCATCTCCACATACTAAATTAAGGAGATGAATCAATCTCCCTCTTCTCAACCGGGCATCCTCCCCACCCCAACTTTTTCCTACAATACATGGATTCCTGACACGGGTGCATCGTATTATGTTACTCCCGATCTCACTAATCTTCAACACCCTATGGAATATCATGGCAGTTACACTGTTCATAGTGGTAATGGATCGTCTCACCCAACCGCCTCTTGTTCACGACCCGAATAGTCATGGACTTAACAACCTCTCCCCTTGACGGTCGCAAATCTACTAATGGTTACACTATTTAATTGGGTTCGAATATTTTCTTGTGGAAATCTAAGAAACAATAAACTGATGATCACATGGCGGAAATCTTTACAAAGGGCCTGCCCCCCTCCACGTTCTGCTGCCTACATGACAAGTTGATGATTCATCCTCAACCACGATCCACTTGCGGGGGATTATTAACCTAATGTGGTCCCGTATCAGTTATTGCAATAACCCACTAGGCCCACTAAGTCAACTTCTCCAATATAAGTCAGTTTAAGAATGTCTGATGCATATACATGAGGTAGTACTCTAGTTGGAAGTTATGAAAGTTATGCATGTATTCTACCCTACGTGGTTATAACCACATGTATGTCACTTTCTTATAAATTGTTGTATTATACTCAGTTGAAAATTAATATAAGAATAACAATGTAGTTGCATACTCACTCTATATATAACCAAAATCATGTGCTCACCTAAAAGAAGGATCTAAAAAACAAAAGTCTCCATTTTAGGGTCCAATTAGATGAGTTTTCATCGAAATTTTGTAGAAATAATCTTCACAATTAGAAGACCATCTCCACCAATTTCATCAAAAAAATTTAACTCCTAAGTGTGTGCAATGCAAAGTCGATAGATTTTTGTGTTCTCGACCGTTAAAACTTTTGATGATCATATGATCCACTTAATAAACAAATTGTTAGATGAAATTTGGTATAGGAAGATGAATAACCTTATTTATTTTCATTATAAAATAAAAAAATCTGTTTTTTAGTTTAAGAATCGCACAAGTTTTATATTAATAATTAAACGAATTGTATGAAAAATCTTTTTAAGGAGGCAAAAACTAGTATGCAGAAAGTATAGTCAATAAAACATTGAAAAAAAAAGTGAAGGACAATCCCACCCAGGCTCCCGCCATACACGAACACAATCTAGGATCATCCTACCCTCTAGTTGATGAGGTTGAGCCTCATAAAATAAAAGTTAAACATAACATAATTTATAGATATTTTTTTTATATATATTTTTTATGGTTTAGGATAATAATAAAAATTGCTGGCAGGACAACAAGGAAGTATTTTGTTAATGTGGTCAACCGAAAGAAAATGGTGAAACTGTTTGTATTCAGAGACATGGCATAATGCTTCTTGCAGTGGACAAGTTTGAGAAAGGGTTGATGGCTCACCATATCCACGTACACAGAGTAGGCTGAACCATTTTCTAAACAGTTCAAGTCATTTAATTTGGATAGTTACGCCGCCTATCATTCTGTCATTGAACTTGATACATGGAAATATTTGTGACTACTTCGACTGTAACATCAATAAATTCAACTTACAACTAGATAATTATTTATAACATCTGTCATGAAAAAATATATTCAATATAACACCGCCTATAGTAGTTAGATTGTTAAGGGGAAAAGAACAGGCTCTATAGTTTCAATATTCAAAGTAGTTACGTATCATTATTGTTCTTGTAATGGCCGAGAGTATCTCCAATAGTCTAATCAATTATAATTGCTAAAAACTTGACAGATCAACTTTTAATTATGCTTTACAAAGATTGATAAAGTTAGAAACCTCATTGCACACAATGGTTTGTTTTCCTGATAACCCAAAAACTCAAGTTCTAATATATCTCACACTTAATCCTACCTTACACTCTTTTATCTAATGGTGCAATTTTTATTTCACACTTCATCTCGTCAAACCAATTACCGCAATAGGAAAGAAACTTATATATACCCAAGATGGCTTTGGGATGTTCTTCATCTTTGTGGTACAGGTTTTTGGTCTTTCTCTCTCTATATATATATATATACACACACAAAATATGGATCTCATTCTGAATGTCGAGGTGATAGAAAAAATACTGTTGGGACTGTTATCGTCGGCGGTTATGGCAAGTAGCAAACATTGTAGATTTATCATAGACGGATGGAGGTTGAAAGGAAGCGTGGGATGCGGGAAGTGGAAGATGGGTTTGGTTATTGACAAAAAGATTGTTAAGTTTGATTATTGGATGGCCTAATTTGATTATAGGTTTAAGTGTTGTTAAGTTTTGATTAGTCCATTGAAGTGAGGTTTTTACGTCGCATTGTTAAATTTGGTTAGAGTCCTAGTTTTGATTATTCCATTGGAGATACTTTGCGAGTTGGTATGCAAGGCATTCTATTTATAAGAATGGTGAAAATAAGTGATATAAGTGTTTGTGGAAAAATGCTTTATATATACATAAAGTGGATATTTCATATATTTTTTTTCCTTTCAGTGCATATCTTGTTGACCCGTGTGACACTTGGATTCAAATGCAAACTCATTATAGGTTTATATATAAGAAAACTTACAACCCATATAATACAAGAATAAGACCAACATCCCTTACCCTACAAGTTCTACACTTTGATTTCTTTCATATATTTATATCATACTCATTGTATTATACATTTGAATTGGATAAATTTCGCAAATTAATGTTGCATTTTGTGTACTGTACTGTTATGATTATGGCAAGTATATAGGTACTTACATTAAAACATGTTGGTGATTTTTAAAATAAGTGAGTAAAAGCTTTGGAAGTACAAGCTTGTCCCACATTGAAAGTGTGTGGAGAAAAGTGGGAAACAAATCCAATAGAAAAGGGAGAGTGTCCCACATTGGACAATGAGTAAAGTTAAGTGCTACCCACTAAGCTATAGAATGAGTGGACAACCTTTTGTTCCACATTGGAAAAATATAAAGAAACACTTAATAAGTACAAATGGAAGATGAAGAGTTACTTCATCTAGCATTTAAGAGGACTATTCAAGTGGGATGTAGAGGTGCTAGGTTTGCACTTTGCATGCCGCGTGTCCGTAGTGGTAGCGGGTTGCGGGATTCGTCCAGATCGGATTGCGGTAGCTCGGTCGCGATCACTTTTTGATTGATCCGTGTAAAACTATTTCGGTTTAATTATACCTGTTCGAAAATGGCTTAAGACTGTTGGTAATTAATAGTCATACCATTTCGGAATTAATTAAGACTGTTAATTCAACACTCATGACTCTTGAAGACAAAGCTTTTCACTATCTATAAATAAAGGGTGCCTAATTCGAAATTGCACATTATTTCAGATTAACCCAGTTCCAGATTTTCCAAATCCCAGCAATTATTCACTTACATTTGTAGGAGATAGAAAAACTATCTTATTATATTTTGTGCATAAAAAAAAATAAGAACTTGATTGATTGTTCTTCGATGCTGCATCCAAGTGCTATCTTCAAACATACAATTTGCAGATAGTGCAATTGCCTTATTATATCTTGAGTTGGGATTTGCGAATGTCCATTTGTATACCGAATTATCTTGGTGGGGAAAATACTGTATTTAAAAAAGTGACATCAAGCCTTGAAGTTTTCAGCATTTATTTGAAGTCCAACATATAATTGTATTCAAGAAGTTTTATTTTATTGAAGTTGAAAAAATTATTATAATAAAAGAGTTTCATTTATGCCTTTGCATATTTGTTCTCCAACAATCTAAATACAGTAATACCAAAAATGAAAGACTCATCTAAATCACTTCGACAAATAACAGAAGGCTTTGTCAAGTTGGACCGTTTTGATGGTGGTAATTTTCTGCATTGGGAGAAAAAGGTTCACTTTCTTCTAACAACATTAAAGATTGTATTGTGACACCTCGCCTAATAAAATACAGGGCGATCACTCCTATATCAAATTATAACATGAGTCTCATATGGATCATTCTTAGCATCACTGTTGAAAATACATTTAATTACTAATAACCTATTAGGCCGGTGTCAAAATTTTAACTTTACTACTCTTTTTAACAATAGTAAATAAAACATCCACACAGTTTTGTGGAAATGAAACTGAAATTAAATAAAATAACCGAACACTCGGTCAAAATATACAACCATATCGAATGTTTTACTCAAAGAATAAATAAATGCAATTGGACCATTGTCCCGAATGTGTATACAGTACCTCCTATCTAGATTTCAAGGATAGAAGCGTCTACTGAGAACCTGCACGCATCCACAGCTGCTGCAGCTGACGTCTGACTCGAAAGAAATGTCATCCAGGCATCCCTGTGTCTGGACACCTATATATATATATATATATATATAGAGAGAGAGAGAGAGAGAGAGAGAGAAAGAAAGAAAGGGAAAAGTAGATAAACGGGTCAGAGCCCGAGTTTTGAAAATATTTAGCAAGTGCATAAATGCCTTATTTAAAAAAAAAAGGTTTTATCTCATATTTAAATTTGGTATCGCACTCCCATGAGATACCCCTCACCTCTCCACTAACAGTGCACTCCTAGCGCATCCCTCTAAACATCCTAGTCAAGCTACCCTGCTAAACTAGTCTATCGCCCAACCACTATACATCCTAGATAGTCCAAGTAATGTACTAAGGGCTAAACTTCTGCCCAGTCTCAACACTAATCCATGTTCATGCGTGGGGTGTCTCGCAAAGAGAAATCCAAACAAGGAACCCCCCCCCCCCCCCCGATACATTACTACGCGGCAAGGTCGATAATCGAGATCCGCCAGTCCCTCAGTACAAAATATATATATATCTATATAATAAAGTATAAAACTTATGTATGTCATAAGCTTCAACTATGATGTCATCTATCTGAATTTTTTCTACACTTCCTATTTTGCCCTTGAAATTTTTGAGTTCCCCCTCTTTTGACACACACTCTCATTTACTTCCCCCTTTCTTCAAAATTCAAAAATAAGGGTAGCAAAGTAAATTGTTGTCTCCAAACCTTTTCTCATCTGTATAATAAAAGACCTCCCGCTCACTTTCATTTAAAATATTAGGACTCCCCAAAAAAAGAAGATAACGCGTGGCTCGAGAAAATTATTCTCACTTTAATTTGAAAATTAACGCACTCTCTCTTCCCATAACACCTCCTCACCTCTCCATGCGTGGGTTTCTTTTTCATATAACTTTAGATTATCTATCATGAAACCACGTGTACTTTTATTTATCCCACCCACTCAACATCACTTTAATTTGAAAACCTCTTACACAGCCTCCAAAGAATAGACCCATTCATTAATACACGCAGAGCACCTCTGCTATCCACACATTCCAGCATCTCTCTACTTCTCAAGGCCTCTAACTCAACTGCACTCAAGTTCTCAACAACAAAACTCTCTCTCTCTTTCTCTGACTAGAAACCGTCGACCAAGAGGTGGATGAATACTTGCCTCAATAATGTTTTTTTTTCACGATCTAATTTTTTTTCATTATTCTCAGGTAGTTTCAGAGTTTCGGAAATGGAGATTTCGTCGATCTGGACGTTTTCGTCACTTAACTCAAAACCTTAACGTTTTGTTTTGTTTTGTTTTCGTCACCTGCATCTCACCCTTATTGTTTTGTTTTCATCACTCAACTCAAAACCTTAAAGTTTAGTTTATCTATTTAGTTTTTAAAACAAAAAAAAATCAGATTTTGAAGAAAACAGGAAGAGATTGGACTCCGACGGAAAATTGCCTCCTTGAGCCTGTTTTCTCCAAAATGAACAGGAAGAGATCCGATTTGTTCATTTTTTAAGGATCCGTGAGTGCATTTCTCATTTGTTGAATTTTGTTTTGTTCAGGACTGCTATTTAGGAAGACTGTTGGGTATGTACGACGATGATTTTATTGCCGGCGACGGTAAGCGGTAACTATGTATCAACAACCTGCAACTGAGTAGGAGTAGAGAGTAGGTGGTTTTGTAGCCGGTGATGATCGTGTATCAATGACCTGCAAATGATACACGGTAACCGTGTATAAACGACGATGATTTTGTTGAATTTTGAGTTTTTTATTTTCGACGGTTGAGTAGAGAGAGAGTAGGTGGTTTTGAGCTAAAATGGTTAGAGAAGATAGATGGTTAACAAATTTCAAGTGGGGGTTATGATTTTCAGTTTTGATTTTCTTCCCAACTGAGTAGGAGTAGTTTTTGTTAGTTTTTCTCAAGTATATGTACAAGACCCATATTGTATATACGTATGGGTCAAACTACGTCAGATACAAAACCATATAAAACCATTATGTTTATGTGTCAGATGCAGAAATGGGTTTTTAACGTATGTTCAAAGTTAAAAACTAACTGTTTATGTGTCAGATTCAAAACCATACGTATATACAATAAACCCATACGTATGAGTCTGTGCTATGGCATGGGAGTCAAAAGCTAAAGTGAGTTTTTGTTACAAAAAACATAAATGGGTTTTTAACTTTGCCCACTTGCATATGTTCGGACTCCACATTTATCAATATTTAATTTATTAAGGAAAATACTTGGGAGACTTTTAATTGAGGCTTACAATTGGGACTGACGCTGACATGGAGTGTTGTCATTGGTGGGTTCCTTATGAACGTGGGTTTGTGCCAGCGATATTAATCAATCGCGACATGCCATTTTAGCGAGTCGCAATTTTGAGTCCTAATTTTAGGTTTCAATTTTGAGTCGCGGTAGAAGCACTCATTTGTTAATATTCTAGAAAAGTCACTTAACTCAGTTTCAACTCTTTATTTGAGTTTGTCTATATCTGCACCTAAGGAAACAAAGTTCCTATCAAGTCATGAGTACTAATCAGTTACTTGAGTTATATTTTTATTTCTATTGCAAGTTTTAGCCAAAATTCCTTTGTCAGTCATTTTTATTTCTATTGCAGAGTAGAACTTTGTGATTATATGTTTATATCTCATCTTTTGATAAGAATATAAATTATCTATATTTACATTATTGTTTGAGGTTGTGGCACTAGAGTAATGGAGGAGTAATGGACTTTGTACAATAGTAGACCAAAATTTAAACTTGAAGATTCATGCATATTTTATTTATTATTTAGTCCAAATTTGTTGTTGCATCTTTTAAGTGTTCTGGTGTCATTATTCCTTTGTATTATACCCCAATTCGGCTAGCCTTTAGGGGAGGAATTCGTTGGACTTATTTTAATTTTTGGACTTATTCGTTGGACTTATTTTAATTTTTGGACTTAATTTCACATGAACAAATTTATAGTCGTGTCGTTGGCACGGGTACAAAATATTACGAGATTAAATTTATCGTTGTGCCATCGGTCCGGGTACAAAATTTTAAGTTCTATTGTTTCCTTTGGGAACAAATTTTTTGCCGTTTTATAATTATGTACTTTGAAATTTTTTGTCATTTTGCGATTATATACTTTGGTAAATTTTCACCATTTTATGAATACTTATTTTTGAAACTTTTCATCGTGCCTTCAGGCACGGGCATACACTAGTATATATATATATGATACATCTCAATATAAGAGCACTAAGGATTAAACTTCTCCCCAGTCTCAACACAATGCCATATTAGTGCGTGGGGTGTCTCGCAAAGTGAAATCCAAACAAGGAACCCCCCCGATACACTACTATGCGGCAAGGTCGATCGTCGAGATCCATTAGACCCTCGGTACTCGATTAATCCATATATACATTTTCATATTACAATATACATCCGGATCTATCTCCCGGACTGGGGATTCATATACAAAGTATTTATCAATACTATTCATTTTTATCTCAAAACTTTCCATTTCCCTTCTCGTATCCAGGAAATGTATTTAAAAGCCATTTCATTATCATGAATTGCTTTAACAAAATTTATAACTTTTCAAAAGCCAGTTTTATTATCATAAAAATGCTTTTCCATTTCAAAATATCCCATTTCCCTTTTTATATTCTGGAAATGTATTTAAAAGCCATTTTCATTATCATAAAAATGCTTTTACCATATCGTATGCTTCCACATCCATTCTTCCATCCGGGAGTGTTACCGAAGCCAAAACCTTTATCCCATTTCCCTTCTTCCATCCAGGAAATGTATTTAAAGCCAATTTATTTCCATAAATTGCTTTAACATATAACGCGTTCTAAGACCGCCCGTTAGGGTTTCCCCACTGTGCGCGCCCCTAAATGGTTATCATCTTCCAGGGCCTATCATCAAGACAACCTTGGATCCTACAACGTAAGACGTTGGGAAGCGGCCATATGCCGCGGGATAGTTAATACCACACCCGGAATCTCCTAACCATCGCATAAATATACAATAAACGCTCATATGGACTATAGGACTATATCCACCCTGCATTCATTAGCCAGGGGGCTTCACCGTACGTACGCAACTTCCCTTATGATAGCGATTTAGAGAGGTGTGTATTCATATTTTATTATTTATGAAAATCATTTGTCTTTCCTTTTTGAAAACATTTATATTTACATTTTCAAAAGTCATTTATATTACATCATATATATACTTTAATCACATAGTATATATATATATATATATATATATATATATATATATATATGGCCATAATTGCCAATCTCATGTAGCGATGATCCATAATACCAAAGATTACCTCGAGGAATCATAATCATGCTTTCATATTAGCATGATACTAATCCCAAAGTATTTTCTTACTTTGATTCTAATAAATACCTTATTCTCATTTAAGGACTTATACATAAACCCGAATGTCTCTTGTCCCAAAACATTAATTAACTCCATACCCCGGATCACACTCTAAATAAATTCGAGGTTTAATTATCCTCAATTCATCATCTCGGAGTCCTAACATCCCATTTAGAAACTCCTATAATAATCTCCAAAATCATAATTTAAGTCTCCCTAAACTTAAAAGGAGAAAACCTCAAAAATTTGCCAGGACCGAATCGATTCGGCCTGCCCGAATCGATTTGTTGGCCACCAAATCGATTCGCCCTATCTGAATCGATTCGAAATGGTTCTACTTTCAAATTGTCTTTTACCGAATCGATTCGGCTTGTCCGAAAATCCCAAATCTGCTTAGGGTTTTATATATAACCCCAAACCGAAAATTTAATCCACTCACCATTTAAACTATAAGTCGGATTTATTCCTAAAAACCCAAAGTTTTCATCTCTCATCAAGTCCTTTAGAGGTCCTAACACTCTATTTGAGAACCCCTAATATTTATCTCCAAATAATTCTAGCCTTAATTTCTGACTAACTATTTTGATCTTGGACAGCTTTCCGTAGAAAAATCACTATAAATTAAAAAAAAATCAGAAAAATACGCGGTCGGCGCCCACGCGACCACGTCGAAGAGATCTACAAATTTGACCAAGAGACGAATCGATTCATCCTGGACAAATCGATTTGGTTAACACGCAGGTCCTACTATTCATCGTCTTCTCCAAGACGATTTCGGCCATTAAAGCTTCTCCCAAGCTTTTGTCGCGTCACCCAACGTCCTACAACCTCAATAAACTACAAATACAAATATATTAAGGGTTCTAAACATCCTAGAACCCTAAACCACCAATTAATTTAGGTTAAAACCTAAGTTTCTCCAATTAACACATTTTAGGGTTTTATTCGTCTTAACTCTCGAAAACCCGTTTTATTCACGAATACCCAACCCAAAATTTTTAGGGTTTGTTTATACCAAACTACGATATGAGATTTTTTCTCAAAAGTAAATAAATCAAGTAAACACTTGCCTCATTGATATAATTCGACGACCTCGAGCCGAATCCGGTAAAGTTTGGCTCGAATCTTCCTTTTTCTCCTCTCATCTCTTCCTCCTCTCTCTCTTCTCTCTCTTTTATTTCTTTCTTTCTTCTTTTATCCCTCTCCTCCTCTTTATATAAGAAGAAAAGGGTTTAACACCTTAATACCCCAAAAACGACTCGTTTACTCAATTACGAGCCCATTTAACTCTAAAATTTCCCCGAAACTCAATTTCGACAATCGGACACTCTTTTTCGACTATCTCGGACATTCCGAGACTCACGACGCAGTCGGAATTTCCATCTGAGGTACTTGACCGCAAATAACTATTCTAGCCCATAAAAATTAATGCTGGTTTTCTAATCAAAATCTTACCTCTCTTATCGCTATACTCCGCGGCGACATACAATTAAAATACTTCGACCTATTTAGTCCCCAAAAATATTCACAACCCCCATCGAAAATCATTAAATCCTCGAGAATCCCCAAAATCACTATTTCAAGAAAGTCTCCAAATTGCCAATTTATATCCAAGTATGGAATTTAATTGTCTCCAAAAGGACTGGTTGTTACATACTCCCCCCTTACAACGGAATTTCGTCCTCAAAATTCAGATACAACCTACACCGCAAATCCTTGAATCGCTCCAAATCCTAATATCTCAAGGGGAACGATACTAACCCAATGGTTCCCAACCATATTCTATACGACAACCACGGTCATAAAGTGACTCCAATAGCGTCACATTGCACTCATCATTTCTAGTGCCTAACGGCATAAACTTCAAATTTATATACTACGCACATTCTATTTCAGGCGGTATATAAACCAACTTACTAAGGTGCCCATACACCTTTCTAACCCATGCACATCTGCATATCCATCATGAACGTCTGACACGTAACACTCTCTCCCAATAAGGGTCTCCTTTCATCGGTGTAATACTCATCTATGGGTCCTCCCAACCCGCGAAATTCAATTCTCCTAACCTCGGCGCCACTAATTCTACTAAACTTACATCCTAATAATACTAAAGTCTATGCAATGTCCTACCTACGCGAGACGAGTCTAATCCTAAATATATCCCTAGTGCCCAAGGTCTCTCTCAACTTCCGACCTTTGCTCGGTTTCATGCGTGGGACTTCTCGCTGAGGCGAAATCCAAACAAGGAACCCTCTCGTTAAACTACTCCCTCGCGTTGTCGATCATCGAGATATAGCGACCTAAGGCACACCAGTGGGACGTCCTAAATCCTACTAAGATACCTACAAACACATTCCTACTACTCTATCCTTCCGCCCATACGAAAGGAAACCTAACTAATCGAAGTGCCTACTTTCTTTAGGAACACTACGAACATCATCCCCAAAACATACCTTCTCAAAATTTTCCTTTTTATCAAGGATGGATATTATCCTCAAATCAATTTCTCTAAGTCCAACCTCACCCACCCACTGTGACGAGAGGACCACTTTAGTGCTTTTCCATAGCACAATATTTCCATAAGCATACCATCATCACATGGCTCATGGTCTATAGTGACTCATCCACACTATAAGACTTTTCACAAAACCAACATCCTTGCATCCTATAATAGCTCTCCACTCCCAACGCCGTTAAAAGTCATGTGTGGAGCGTCTCGCAAAGCGAAATCCAAACAAGGAACCCCTCCACACATTGACACTTGACTTCGTTGGTAATGGAGTTCCGTTATTTCAAACATGCAATCGGGATAACCCTATCCCCTATTCTAACAAAAAGGTGATCAGAACTCCTATCTGTAACCAAGAGTCACACCACCCAGCGCTCGCACAAATTTTAAGTCCTTGCGTAATCAATAATGAGCTTTATCTTACAGGTCAATAATAATCCCGCGTCCTTAAATCATATCTATAAGGTTGCCATATACACAAATCGTAATAATGAAACCTCTGCTCATTGAAGTTCCATCTTTGCACACAATAAAAGCGAACTCAACCTGTATCCAGGTGAGAAATCGCAACAACAACCCGTTCCACCCTGGAACTGCGGACACAATAGTCTTGCCATCATTAGCCTGCTATCGCTACGAAAATACCATAATGTATTATACTCACCATATTACCATACTCGTATAAACATATAGAACGAGCATCACTAACCAGATATATGTATTTATATTCAATATATCGACACCTGCCTTTATGGCGAATGAAGGAAAATAAAACTCCGCTATTGCGGACAACACATAGGCATACATGATATAATGTTATCGATACCGCCACAAAGCTCAAATTACACACAGTAGTCTAGGGCAAACTAATACTGTGACTTTATCTAGCCACACCAAATATACCTCCTTTATTGAGGCAAAACTCATAACAATAACTTAACCTTGCTCCTTAAAATCATCTTACTAGTCCTCTTAACTTCTCTGTTAAAAGGAAACTCCACTACGAGCTTCAACCTTAAAGATCCAACTGAACCCCACCTCCTGCCGTCATCCAAGCCTCGCACACGAATCTCAAATGAGCATGCAAAAGATCACTATAATCTTATACTATGGCAGGAGAGCGAAATCTCACCACGAGAATTCAACAAACCTAATCATAAGGCTCTATAACAAATCGAGAGCAACGCTGAAAGCGTAGTACGTCCGCACAGATTCCTAAGGACACTAGAACTTGATGCTCTGATACCATCTGTGACACCCCGCCTAATAAAATACCGGACGATCACTCCTATATCAAATTATAATAGGAGTCTCATATGGATCATTCTTAGCATCATTGTCAAAAATCCATTTAATTACTAAAAACCTATTAGGCCGGTGTCAAAATTTTAACTTTACTACTCTTTTTAACAATAGTAAATAAAACATCCACATAGTTTTCCGAAAATGAAACTGAAATTAAATAAAATAACCGAACACTCGGTCAAAATATACAACCATATCGAATGTTGTACTCAAAGAATAAATAAATGCAATTGGACCATTGGCCCGAATGTGTATACAGTACCTCCTATCTAGATTTCAAGGATAGAAGCGTCTACTGAGAACCTGCACGCATCCACAGCTACTGTAGCTGACGTCTGACTAGAAAGAAATGTCATCCAGGCGTCCCTGTGTCTAGACACCTATATAATATATATATATATATATATATAGCAAGAAAGGGAAAAGTAGATAAACGGATCAGAGCCCGAGTTTTGAAAATATTTAGCAAGTGCATAAATGCCTTATTTTCAGAAAAAGGTTTTATCTCATATTTAAATTTGGTATCGCACTCCCATGAGATACCCCTCACCTCTCCACTAACAGTGCACTCCTAGCGCATCCCTCTAAACATCCTAGTCAAGCTACCCTGCTAAACTAGTCTATCGCCCAACCACTATCAATCCTAGATAGTCCAAGTAATGTACTAAGGGCTAAACTTCTCCCCAGTCTCAACACTAAGCCATGTTCATGCGTGGGGTGTCTCGCAAAGCGAAATCCAAACAAGGAACCCCCCTGTTAAACTACTACGCGGCAAGGTCGATCGTCGAGATATGCCAGTCCCTCAGTACAGAATATATATATATATATATATATATATATATATATAGGGAGAGGTTCACAAGTGGACTAAAAGAATGGACTTTTTAATGAATCTTAACAAAAAACACATATTAACACATTATTTTTAATTTCTATAGTGTAATTGGTCCGCGCCAGCGACACCCGAGACCACATCTTCACTCACTACCCCCCCACCCCACCCCCCACCGCCCCCACCCCCAACTACCACCATCACCAAAGCAGCCCTTATGACAGCAGGGCTGCCATGGGGGTGGGAGGGTGGGGGTGGGGTGGGGTGGGTGGGGTGTGTGTGGGGGGGTGGGGGATCGATCGACATGCGTATTTGGTGCCGCTGGCGCGTACCAATTACACTATAGGAATTAAAATTAATGTGTTATTATGTTTTTTTGTTAAGGTCCATTAAAAAGTCCATTCTTTTGGTCCACTTGTGAACCTCTCTCTATATAGGGAGAGGTTCACAAGTGGACCAAAAGAATGGACTTTTTAATGGACCTTAACAAAAAACACATAATAACACATTAATTTTAATTCCTATAGTGTAATTGGTACGCGCCAGCGGCACCAAATACGCGTGTCGATCGATCCCCCACCCCCCACACGCCCCCCACCACCCCACCCCACCCTCCACCCTCCCACCCCCACCCCCACCCCCATGGCAGCCCTGCTGTCATAAGGGCTGCCACAAGGGCTTCTTTGGCGATGGTGGTGGTTGGGGGGGTGGGGGGGGGGGGGCGGTGGGGGTGCGTGGGGGTGGGGGGGGGGTGAGGTGAGGGGTAGTGGGGTGAAGGTGTGGTCTCGGGTGCCGCTGGTGCGGACAATTACACTATAGAAATTAAAATTAATGTGCCAATATGTGCTTTTTGTTAAGGTCCATTAAAAAGTCCATTCTTTTGGTCCACTTGTGAACCTCTCCATATATATATATATATATATGATACATCTCAATATAAGAGCACTAATGATTAAACTTCTCCCCAGTTTCAACATGATACCATAGTCGTGCGTGGGGTGTCTCGCAAAGCGAAATCCAAACAAGGAACCCCCCCCGATACACTACTATGCGGCAAGGTCGATCGTCGGGATCCATTAGACCCTCGGTACTCGATTCATCCATATATACATTTTCATATTACAATATACATCCGGATCTATCTCCCGGACTGAGAATTCATATACAAAGTATTTATAATTACTATTCATTTTTATCTCAAAACTTTCCATTTCCCTTCTCATATCCAGGAAATGTATTATCATGAATTGCTTTAACAAAACATATAACTTTTCAAAAGCCAGTTTTATTATCATAAAAATGCTTTTCCATTTCAAAATATCCCATTTCCCTTTTTATATTCAGTAAATGTATTTAAAAGCCATTTTCATTATCATAAAAATGCTTTTACCATATCGTATGCTTCCACATCCCTTCTTCCATCCGGGAGTGTTACCGAAGCCAAAACCTTTACCCATTTCCCTTCTTCCATCCAGGAAATGTATTTAAAACCAATTTATAATCATAAATTGCTTTAACATATAACGCATTCTAAGACCGCCCGTCCGGGTTTCCCCACTGTGCGTGCCCCTAAATGGCTATCATCTTCCAGGGCCTATCATCAAGACAACTTGGGATCCTACAACGCAAGACGTTGGTAAGCGGCCATATGCCTGCGGGATAGTCAAGACCACACCCAGAATCTCCTAACCAGCACAGAAATATACAATAAACGCTCATATGGCCAATATGACTATATCCACCCTGCATTCATTAGCCAGGGGGCTTCACCATACGTACGCAACTTCCCTTATGATAGAGATTTAGAGAGGTGTGTATCCATATTTTATTATTTATGAAATCATTTGTCTTTCCTTTTTCAAAACATTTATATTTACATTTTCAAAAGTCATTTATATTACATCATATATATACTTTATTCACATAGTATATATATATATATATATATATGGTCATAATTGCCAATCTCATCTAGCGATGATCCATAATACCAAAGATTACCTCGAAGAATCATAATCATGCTTTCATATTAGCATGATATTAAACCCAAAGTATTTCCTTACTTTGATTCTAATAAATACCTTATTCTCATTTAAGGACTTATAAATAAACCCGAATGTCTCTTGTCCCAAAACATTAATTAACTCCATACCCCGGATCATACCCTAAATAAATTCGAGGTCTAATTATCCTCAATTCATTATTTCAGAGTCCTAACATCCCATTTAGAAACTCTTATAATAATCTCCAAAATCATAATTAAAGTCTCCCTAAACTTAAAAGGAGAAACCCGCAAAAATTTACCAAGACCGAATCGATTCGACCTGCCCGAATCGATTCGCTGGCCACCGAATCGATTCTCGCTGTCCGAATCGATTAGAAATGGTTCTACTTTCAAACTGTCTCTTACCGAATCGATTTGGCCTTTTCGAATCGATTCGGCTTGTCTGAAAATCCCAAATCTGCTTAGGGTTTTATATATAACCCAAAACCCATAATTTAATCCACTTACCATTTAAACTATAAGTCAGATTTATTCCTACAAACCCAAAGTTTTCATCTCTCATCAAGTCCTTTAGAGGTCCTAACACTCTATTTGAGAACCCCTAATATTTATCTCCAAATAATTCTAGCCTTAATTTCTGACTAACTATTTTGATCTCGGACAGCTTTCCGTAGAAAAATCACTATAAATCCAAAAAAAATCAGAAAAATACGGGTCGGCGCCTACGCGACCGCGTCGAAGAGATCTACAAATTTAAATTTTTGATCAAGAGCCGAATCGATTCGCCCTGGCCGAAACGATTCGGTTAACACGCAAGTCTTACTATTCATCGTCTTCTCCGAGACGGTTCAGCCATTAAAGCTTCTCCCAAGCTTTTGTCGCCTCACCCAACGTCCTACAACCTCAACCAACTACAAATAAACATATATTAAGGGTTCTAAACATCCTAGAACCCTAAACCACCAATTAATTTAGGTTAAAACCTAAGTTTCTCCAATTAACAAATTTTAGGAGTTTATTCATTTTAACTCCCGAAAACCCGTTTTATTCACGAATACCCAACCCAAAATCTTTAGGGTTTGTTTATACCAAACTACGATATGAGATTTATGCTCAAAAGTAAATAAAGCAAGTAAACACTTGCCTCGTTGATATAATCCGACGACCTCGAGCCGAATCTGGTGGAGTTTGGTCCGAATCTTCCTTTTTCTCCTCTCTTCTCTTCCTCCTCTCTCTCTTCTCTCTCTTTTCTTTCTTTTTTTTATTCTTTTCTCCCTCTCTCCCTCTTTATATAAGAAGAAAAGGGTTTAACACCTTAATACCCCAAAAACGACTCGTTTACTCAATTACGAGCCCATTTAACTCTAAAATTTCCCCGAAACTCAATTTCGACAATCGGACACTCTGTTTCGACTATCTCGGACATTCCGAGACTCACAGTGCAGTCGAAATTTCCATCCGAGGTACTTGACCGCAAATCACTATTCTAGCCCATAAAATTTAATGCTGGTTTTCTAATCAAAATCTTACCTCTCTTGTCGCTATACTCTGCGGCGACATATAATTAAAATACTTCGACCTGTTTAGTCCCCAAAAATAATCATAACCCCCATCGAAAATCATTAAATCCTCGAGAATCCCCAAAATCACTATTTTGAGAAAGTCTCCAAATTGCCAATTTATATCCAAGTATGGAATTTATTTTTCTCCAAAAGGACGGGTTGTTACATGTATACATCTTGTCACAACTGAAACCAAATGAAAAAGAAGATGAAACCATGGAACAGACTAGGCAACACACAAAATGGGAAACCGATGATCACCTTTGTCGTGGTCACATTCTAAATGCACTTGCTGATAATTTGTTCGACTTGTACCAAAATGTTGGGACTACAAAAACTTTATGGGACACATTGGAGACCAAATATCTTACGGAAGACGCTACAAGTAAGAAGTTCCTTATCGATCAGTTTTTAAGCTTTAAAATGCATGATAATAGGCATGTGCTAGAACAATTTCAAGAAATCCAACGCATCTTAAATCATTGCAAACTTAAAAATTTAAATATGGATGATAATGTAATTGTTTCTGCCATAATTAAAAAATTTCCTCCTTCATGGAAAGATTATAAGAAATAACTCAAGCACAAAAAGGAAGATCCTTCACTTGAAGAATTGGAGACTCATTTAATAATTCAACAAGAGTCTCGAATTATGGATGGGAAAGAGGAATACGAAAATTCTATTTCTAAGGTCCATATGGTGGAGGAAGGAAATGAGCGAAAATTTGGCAATCATGGAAAGAATAACAAGCGGAAGATTTTTTCAAACAATTCTAAAGCAAACAAAATGAAGAAAGGAAATTGTTTTCATTGCAATAAATCAGGTTACTTCAAGAAGAATTTTCGTGAGTTCAAGAAACTAAAAGAAAAAGGAGGATCATCATACACAAAGAAAAAATTTGGTGCTATTATATTCGAGGCTAATATGCTTGGAGAAGATAACTCTTCGTGGATTGATTATGGTGCCATAAGCCATGTATGTAATGGCAAGAGCCTATTTTCTGCCTATGAAACTGTGGAAGGAGATGTTCTCTATATGGAAAGTTCTTGAACTGTTGCTGTTAAAGGCAAAGGGACACTGGATCTAGTCTCACCAACATTTTTCATGTTCCCGATGTTAGGAAAAATTTAGTTTCTGGAAGTCTTCTTAACAAGTTTGGATTCAAACTTGTATTTGAGTCAGACAAATTTATTCTGACTAAAAATGGTACCTTTGTAGGCAAATGCTATTTGTATGAGGGCATGTTTAAGCTCAACATTAATGAAAAATATTTTTCTGCTTATTATTGATTGTCTTTCATTATGGCATAGTCGTTTAGGACATGTTAATACAAAGAAAATGCATTTCATGGTTAATTTAAATTTAATTCCTAAATATGAGGATGATATGAATGAAAAATTTAATATATGCATGCAAACAAAAATAACAAGATTATCTTTTCCCAAAATAGAAAAAACTACATCTTTGTTCGAATTGTAAATAGTGATGTTTGTGATTTCCATAGAACACCTACTAAAGGTGGTAGTAAATATTTTGCTATATTTATGAATGACTTTTCAAAATATTGTTACGTATATCTTTCAAACTTTAAAGATGACGTGCTTAATAGATTTAAGACATATAAAAATGAAGCTGAAAATCAATGTGATACTGAAATAAAATGTCTTAGATCTGATAGAGGTGATGAATATCACTTTCCTCAATTTTGTGAAGATATGGGTATTATACATGAAGTTACTGCACCTTATACACCACAACAAAATGGAGTAGCAGAAAGAAAATAGGACACTAATAGAAATGGTTAACGCTATGCTTTCTTATTCTGGTTTAAGTAAAGGGTTTTGGGGAGAAGCACTTTTAACTGCATATCATATTCTGAATAGGATATCTGTTAAAGATAATAAGAAACCTCCTTATGAATTATGGAAGAATAGAAAATATAATTTAGGTTACCTTAAAGTTTGGGGTTGTATAGCTATTGTAAGACTACCTGAAACTAAGAGAAAGAAATTAGGAAGCAAAGGCGTTGAATGTATTTTCATAGGTTATGCACAACATAGTAAAGACTATAGATTTTTGGTTAGTGAACCAAATGATTCTGTTGAGGTAAATACAATAATTGAATCGAGAGATGTAATTTTTTATGAACAACGGTTTTCTAATATTCCTAGAATATATAATGAAAAAGAAGTAAACACCCCTCCACAATTACCTGATACTCCACCAGTAGAACAAGAAGAGGTTAGAAAAAGTAAAAGACCTTGAAAATAAATATCTTTGGTTTTGACTTTGTAGTCTATCTTGTTGAAGGAACTAGAGACACACCTTGTAATCAATTTTCTTTGACTCTTAGTGTTAAAATAGAAACACAAACTTATAGTGAGTAAATTAATTCGATAGATTCAACATTTTGGAAAGAAGCCATAAATGATGAAATGAATTCAGTCATAGGAAATAAAACTTGAAAGTTAGTAGACTTACCTCCTGGATCTGAACCTATCAAGGGTAGATGGATTTTTTTTAAAAATGAAAATAGATGGAACAATTGATAAATCAAGGATAGATTGGTTGCTAAGGGTTTTACACAAAAAGAGGGAATTGATTATTTTGATACCTATACACAAGTTGCTAGAACATCTACTATTAGAGTTTTAATTGCATTAGCATCTATATATAATTTTGAAATTCATCAAATGGATGTGAAAATTGCCTTTTTAAATGGTGACTTAGAAGAAGAAATTTACATGGAACAACCTGAAGGGTTTGTTATACCTGGACAAAAACATAAAGTATGTAAATTAATTAAGTCCTTATATGGCCTAAAACAAGCACCTAAATTATGGCATGGAAATTTTGATAAAGTCATGATTTCTTATGATTTTAAAATTCATAAATCTGATAAGTGTGTTTATAGTAAATTTTCTAATGGTAAAGGTGTGATCATTTGTTTATATTTAGATGCTATGTTAATTCTTGGTACTGATTTAGAAAAAATTAATAATACAAAGAATTTTCTTTCTTCAAAATTTGATATGAAAGATATGGGTGTCACTGATGTCATATTAGGAATGAGAATAATAAGGAAATATAAAAATATAATTCTCACTTAATGTCATTATGTTGATAAAATTTTGAACAAATTTAATCAGTTTGATTGCACACCTATTAGTACACCTTCTGAACCACAACTAAAGATGATCCCAAATACTGGTAGAGCTATTTCACAATTGGAATATGCACGAATAATTGGTAGTTTAATGTATTCCATGACATGTACTCGGCCTGATATTGCATATGTTGTTGGTAATTTAAGTAGATATACTAGTAATCCTAGTCTATTGCATTGGCATGTTGTTAATAAAATATTAAAATATTTAAAAGGAACTATGGACTATAGTATATACTATAGTGGATATCCTTTGGTATTAGAGGTTTTTTTATGCCAGTTGGATAACTGTGTGGGAGGATCATTCCTCAACAAATGGATTGATTTACATTGTTGGTGGAGGAGCTGATTCTTTAGGATCAAAGAAACAGACTTGTATAGCTGACTCTACAATGGCAACTGAGTTTATAGCATTAACTGCAACTAGTAAATTGGCAGAGTGGTTAAGAGATTTATTGATTGAAATTCCAATTTGGCCAAAACCAATGCCTCCAATATCTATACACTGTGTTAGTGAATCTACACTTTCTAGAGCTTATAGTAAAGTATAAAATGGAAAATATAGACATATTGGACTGAGACATATTTATATTAGACAAGTGGTTAAAGATAGTGTAATCATGGTAGATTACGTAAAATCAAGTCAAAATTTAGTTGATCCATTTACGAAAGGTGTTGTAAGAGGACTGGTGTCTAAGACATCATTGGGGATATGACTAAATCCCATTAACAATAATCACTCTTGATGGAAACTCAACTTGATACTTGATATATTTAGGTCTCAAGTTCAATGATTAAAGTACATCATACAACGTGATTGTAATCACTATAAAATCAAACATTCCAAGAATAAGTGCTTAGAACATGTAATGAATAATGAAAGAGGATGAGTTTAATCTTAATAGATTTATGGTGCTTTAGTTACATGGACACCTATGATAGTCTACCTATATTAGTGTGGAAGTGGTGCCGCTTCCTATGAGAACTGAGCTTGACTCTAAATCACTCATGAAATCAAGGTACAGACACAAGTCCTAATACATGTGTCGGCTTATATGGATAATTAGTGACTAAAAGATTTGTGTGTGTAGACAAATCTGATTGATAAATATGTATTGATAGTTCAAAGATAAGTCTACTATACTTTCATGGTTAGCCTTGACGAATCTTCACAGGGTATTGGTTCAAGTCGTGAGACACCAATACGTATACACAATTTTACAGACAATCAAATATTTACAAAACTTATTTTGAAAATGGTGGAGGAATGTTGGAGATTATTAAAATAAGTGAGTAAAAGCTTGTCCCACATTGGAAGTGTGTGTAGAAAAGTGGGAAACAAACCCAATATAAAAGGGAGAGTGTCCCACATTACAAAATGAGTAAAGTTAAGTAATACCCACTAAGCTATAAAGGGAGTGGGAAACCTTTTGTCCCACATTGGGAAAATATAAAGAAAGTGTGCACTTAATAAGTAAAAATGGAAGATAAATAGTTACTTCATCTAGTATTTAAGAGGGATATTCAAGAGAACTCCAATACAGTGCAAAGCACCGTATGCATGCACACGCGTGCATGCGGGGCAGTGGGCTGTAGAGGTGCTAGTGGCGCACTTTTCACTTTGCATTCCGCATGTCCGTAGTGGTAACGGGTTGCTGGGATTCATTCGGGTCAGATCGGAGAAGCTCAGGCGCCATCACTTTTTGGTTGGTCCATGTAAAACAAGTTCAGTTTAATTATACCTATTCGAAAATGGCTCAAGACTGTTGGTAATTAATAGTCATACCATTTCGAAATTAATTAAGACTGTTATTTCAATAATCATGACTCTTGAAGACAAAGACTTTCACTATCTATAATTAAAGGCTGCCTAATTCGAAATTGCACATTATTTCAAATTAACCTAGTTCCAGATTTTCCAAGCCTAAGCAATTATTCACTTACATTTTCATAATATACAAAAACTATCTTATTCTGTATTATGCACAGAAACATAATAAGTACTTGATTGACTCTTCTTCGTCGTTGTATCCAAGTGTTGTCTTCAAACATACAATTTGCAGACAGTGCAATTGATTCATTGTATCTTGATTATGGATTTTTGGATTTCCTTTTATATACCGAATTATCTTGTTAGGGAAAATACTATTTATAAAAGTGACATCACGCTTTGAAGTTTCCCGAATTTATTTGAAGTCCAACATAATTGTATTCCATAGATTTTATTGTATTGAAGTTGACAGAACTATTATAATAGAATAGTTTCATTTCCGCCTTTGCATATTTATTCTCCAACAAAACATAAGGGATGCCCCAGTGGTGACACACAATGCTATAATAAAAATAGAACTCTTGCACGTTTAAATGAAAATAAACCAAGTGTATTTTTCAAATAAGTAACTTACAAGCTAGCTTAGGCCACTTAATCTGCGAGTAATATTTTCAAGGAATGTATATGTTGATATCATAAGCAAAAAACTATTTACAAGACATGTATAATTTTAGTATAAAGTTGGATGTGAACTACAATATTATTATTTATCCATATTTACTTTTAATTTTTATGTTCACTATTTTTGTAAAATGTTTATATTGAATATATATCTTATTCTATAATCTGGAAAAATACTTTTCAAAAATAAAAATCTTACATTAATATACTACATAAACTATGTATACTATATAATTCCGGTGTCCATAATCATCTTCTCCTTCCTAGAGGGTTAGATCTAAGAATGGTAATTATTACCAATCCTCTTAATTCGGCTTGACCTAGAGCAGAAGGTCGACTCAGGTATTAATATGCTCAACTAACTGTATGAACAATTGTCACTCTCATGGGGAATGTTTGCTCATACCATATGCATGTCCTCTTATATACACCCACGAAGTTTCCCCGCCATTCACGTGGTACATGGAAATGTGGTTGTTATGAATTTATTATCCAAACGCCCCTTTGCTAGCGTCATCACGAGATCCAAGGGAACAAGTTTGTTATTTTTGATAAGAATGTGTCAGAAAGTGTTAACTTTTTTATCTATAAAGGCAGTCCACATGTCCATTAAAGATTCTCCAGAAACCACCTATAAATAGGGAACCAATCCACCCGAAAAATGGACTCTCTCTCTTATCTCCCTAGTCACTGAGCCCTCATAGAAAACCTAATTATAATCCTGAATAGTGGGAATAAAAGTTGGGCAACACTGTGGATGTAGGTTTCATTTACAGGGTGAACCACGTAAAATCTATTTTGTTCTCATTTTCTTTCATCCCCATTCTCCATTATTGCTTACCTTAGATGTTACTTAATCGATTATTTGTTATCTCCAATTTTGAACATTAACAAATTGGAGTTGTTTATGGGAAATTCTACTAGCCATTATGAATTATATACGAGTTCTTTCGATAAACACCATCCCTGAAGCATTTGAGAATGGAGGACAACCCAGAAAACAAGTGTATAAATGAAATTCAAACACCGCCCACTCCTACTAGGGCAAGCAATTTGTACAGTTTGTTGATGAGCCTGGTTAAGGGGCAGGAAGCAATGTAGGAGAGTGCTAGGCAATTAACACACACCCTTCAGGCTGGGCCGATAGAGGTAAACTCAAATGTTGTTACTCCAGAGCCAAGAGTGTCGTGAAGTAGAGGAGGATCGAGAATGTCATTATTCCCTCAAATAACTTACAGAGATAGAAGGTAGGAGCATCATAAGAAAACTTGGGAAAACCCTAGGAGGTTGATCTTGGGGTCCTATGGTAACGCCATCTTCTCCAGGCAAACAGGATCGTAGCGAGACTGGTCCTATCAACCTGGGGCCACGTCCTTTGTCCAATCCCTAAATTGTTTTGATGATCAATCTTATTCAGAGAAGTGCCTCAATGCTCTGGAAAGGATGAGAACGAGGTCAGCGTTTGATCGGTTGGTACCCCTCTGTAATCATTGGCATATTCTAGCGGCATCCCACGATCGTGGCTAGACAAGGAATGATTAGGGTGATCTGTCACCAGAGGCTCTCACATGTCATCTAGGGCATCGACTGAAGTCGATCAGAATTACCAGTAAGATAGCTCGGTCGAACGCCGAGGATGAACTATCAAGTCAACTCGAGGAAAAAATAAAGGAGGACAACCAGTTATGGAAGGGCTCCATTCAACGATTGGCAGGCCAGTTAGGGGATATAGAAAATCCAAGAATCACTTGTAAAGAGATTTCATTCTGCGGTGGACAACGATGTACAATTTTGTTTTTTACTAGACCATCCTGCTAAATTATTTCCTATGTAATAACAGGCTCCTGACGTACTCTTATTGTCATTTGAACACCCAACCCAATCAGCATCGGTGTAACTGATTACAGAAGTGGATGTGTCATTTGTGTACCAAAAACCTAAGTTGAGAGTTCCTTTAAAATATTTTATGATTCTTTTAATGCACGATAAATTACTTTCTTTAGGTGCATTCTGATATCTAGCACTTACATAAACAACATACATAATGTCAGGGCGAGAGGCAGTTAGGTATAGTAGGCTTCCCATCATGCTACGATAAAGAGTGGGATCAATAGATTTCCCATGTTCATCCTTATAAATTCTTACTGAAGTACTCATGGGTATCCTAGCATCTTTTTTATTTTTTAGGCCGAACTTCTTTACAATCTCTAAAGCGTATTGGGATTACGAAATGAATAATCCTTCAAAATTTCGTTTGACCTGATGTCCTAAAAAGAATTGTAACATCCCCATAAGAGACATTTGAAATTCTCCATGCATAACTTTGGGGAAGTTTTTAACCTCATTTAAGGATGTAGATCCAAAGATTATATCATATACATAGAATTGGGCTATAGCTACAGTTTTGTCAAAATGTTTGATAATAGATTTGGATTATAACCACCTCTCCTAAAGCCGTTATTTGATAAAAATGTAGAGAATCGTTCATACCAAGCACAAGGTGCTTGTTTTAGACCATATAGAGCCTTTTTCAGTCAAAAGGCGTGATTCGGATGGTGAGGGTAAATGAACCCTCTGGGCTGTTGTACATAGTTTCATCAGTTAAAATACCATTAAGGAACGAATATTTTACATCCATTTCATAGATAGTGAATTAGAAATGATAGGCTATTGCTAAGCATCGGTGAACTAACTCTAGGCGAGTGACAAGGGCAAACGTTTCCTCAAAATCTATCCTTTGAATCTGAGAGTAGCCCCGGGAAACTAATCTAGCCTTATTTCTAATTACCATCCCAGACTGATCTATTTATTTTTAAAAACCCAGCGTGTGCCAATAACCTCTTTATTTACTGGCCTGGGTACAAGATACCATACGTCATGAGTGACAAATTTAAGAAGTTCCTCTTGTATAGCACTTATCCACAAGGAGTCACTTAGTGCTTCATTTACATTATTTGGTTCTATGAGAGACACAAAGCATTCATAATTAGCAAAATTACATAACTGGGATCTTGTACGAACAGGCTCGGTAGGGTTACGAACCACGATGTCTAAGGGATGATCTTTCGAAACCCAGTTAGGCACCTTGGGAATCTCAGGTGGTAAAGGATCATATATCTTTGGAGATTCAATATTTAAATATTTTCAGACTCATCCACGATAGTTGGTCCTGTGGGTTTACTCTCAACATTAGTGTCACTAACAATCACATTAATGGATTCCATTACGGTTTTGGTACGAATATTATAGACACGATAGGCTCTGCTATCAGGAGAGTAAACTACGAAGATGGCTTTATAACCTCTGGTTTCGAATTTGGACAAATGTTCTTTGTCCTTACATACATATCAAACACTTTCAATGGTTCTAAAATATTTTAGGTTAGGTTTCTTATCGTACCAAAGTTCGTAAGGTGTCTATTTGGCATCTTTCCTAAGATAGACACTGTTTATAATATGACAGACAGTCCTAACATCTTTTACCCAAAAATACTTAGGGAGGCTTTTGGCATGAATCATTACTCGTGCCATTTCTTGAATAGTCCTATTTTTTTTAAGCTATAACGTTTTTCTGAGGGGTTTTAGGAGCGCTAAATTCATGTAGATATCCATTGTAGGTACAATATTCAGTTATTCCTAAGTCTTTAAACTCTCCACCTCGATAACTACGGATATGACTGACTTGACTATCCTTTTCGTTCTCAATATGTAGGAGAATTTTTAGAAATTCTTGAAAGGTGTCGGATTTTTTTTTAAGGAAAGATATCCAAGTAAAACAGGTAAAATCATCAACTATCACTAAGATGTAGCTATTGCCACATAGTCTAACCATTTTAGTAGGATCCATAAGGTCCATATGGATGAGTTCCAGAGGTTTAGTTGTCAATACATCTTTGACTTTCCTATGTGCAGGCTTAACCATTTTTCCTTCTTGGCAATGCCCACAAATAATGTTTGATATAGGATTTATCTTAGGATGACCTCTAACTATTTCTTGAGAACACAATTTACCAAGTCTATCAAAATTTATGTGACCCAACCTATTATGCTAAATCTCATTGTCATTTATTCTGGCAATGCTACAAACCTCATTACTTGGATTAACTGTGTAATAGTTATCTGGAGTACGAAGGCCTGTAATAATGCAGTTACCATTTTCATTTAAAATTATTCTTTGAAAATGTGACAGTATGGTTAGAGTCACAAAATTGTGATATACTGAGTAAATTTGCTTTTAGACCTTTTACTAGAAGTACATCTTCTAAAGTAGGAAACCCTTTTTCATGGAGTGTCCCTTTACCAATGATTTGGGCTGATACCCCATCACCAAACAAAAATTTACCTCCTGAGAAGCTAGTTTTATTTGAAAGTTTGGTATCATCCCCGATCATGTGTTTAGAACATACTGAATCTAAATACCATCTAGATGCTGTATACTCGGCTTTCAAAGCACTAATCACGATATAACATCTAATCTGGGGTCTTAATTCATCATTTCTAATCCAAATTGCTTTGGTTTTTAAATGTTTGCGCTGGTTAGCTTGAATATGGTAAAATTTGTGAGCATTAGACTTTTTTTTAAAACATTTTTGCGCATAATTTTGAGTTTTCTCAAATCTCTGAGCATTTGGTTTATTCATTAATCTAGAATTCCCTCTTGTTGATGATGTTTTAGTACTATATCTTTTCTTCCTATTATGATAGTTATAGTTTTTATCTGGTTGATGATCTTTTATTATCTTGCTGGTGATCTTTTCTATATGTTTAGTCACATTCTTTACATAAAAATGAATCCATGCAACATAGAAATCATGCTTTATCATTATTACACCATGTCCGACTAAGTGTCTTAGAGGGTTGGGGCACGTGAACCCCACCTAGGTATTACGGATAGACTTAAAATTGGATAAAATTTAATTCCTAATTTATAGGCTTGAAATCTTGCTGAAACAATTGTTGTAAGTCTTTTAATTCCATTTGCCCTAGGTAACCGGAATATTTAAGAATACGATACGAGTTTAGATAATTTATCATTCACATTAAATATGTTTTTGATATTGTGATGAGTAAAATCCGTATATGTCCAATGATTAGATAATATTTAATGTTTCTTTAATTTGTGAATTATATTCTTGACTGTTTTATATCCAATGTAATTACTGACGGTTCAGGGGAGTGTAGTCCAACTCTTTTTTTCTCACATATATTATTAGCAAAGTAGTTATTTGTTCATGCGTAGTTGTTTTTGAATCATTAATTAAGTTGCATTAGTTGATAGAATTTTTAAAAAATAATCATCTTTTTTGTTTCCTTTTTTGAATCAATAGTGAGGTTTATTTGTCTTCCCTATTCATCGTTATGTTCTTCATCTTAATCCCTGAGTTCGATACCCAACTTGATCGGATTATTACTTATGTGACCAGTTTACACTTGAACCAAAATTAGCACACACTTGAGACACATTTTGAGTCACGTCAAATTTTTGGCGCCGTTGTCGGGGACTAGGTAGACATTTAGGTTAGGTAAAATTAATCTAAAATTTGACTCTAAATATTAAAAAGCCAAAAATTAAAAAAAAAATCAAAAAAATTAAATAAAAATTCCAAAAGTATCCTCTCCATTCCTAAATGCAAAACACTCCTCCTAATCCCATCGTCCCTGGAGTACATGAATATCTTGCAATCTAACTTACCTCCGAGAGTCCACATACTCCAAACGCACTAGTTTTTTGGGTTCCACCTCCTACACTGCCCAACTCCATCACGAGTCACATAGTTAGTCGCACGTCTAGAGCGTCTGGTGAGGAATTCAAAGATTTAAGAGATGATGTTATGTTGGATCAGGGTAGTTACGACACGGGTGAGGGTGAGTTTCCATAACGCCCCATAAGAGACCTCTTATATTCTGAGAGAACCATTACCCTTGGATGCATTATACTCCCGTATAATGCGGGGCAATTTCGTTTTAAAAATGGGATGATACAAATCCTCCCTAAATTCCATGGTATGGAGTCGTAAAAGCCCTACCTCCACATTAGAGAGTTCTAGGAGGCGTGCAAAACTTTTAATGACCAATCATGTACTCAAGATGTCATTCGCCTCAAGTTTTTCATCTTCTCCCTGAAGGATAAGGCTAAGATGTGGCTTTGGTCCCTAGCACCAAACTCGATTGGAATGTGGAAGGACATGCAATCGAAGTTTCTCCAAAAATTCTTTCCCTCACATAGAACCAAATCCATTAAGGCTCAAATCCAAACATTTAGGCAAAATGAAAATGAGACTTTTGGTAGATAGTGGGAGCGTTAAATTGAGTTACTTAATATGTATCTGCACCACGGTTTTAAGAAGTGGATACTCATATCCTTTTATCATCACGAGCTAAAATTAATTTCCAAGCAACTTGTTGAAATAATGTGCTTCGGGGAGTTTTTACGGTTAAACGCAAATGATACAGAGGCTCACCTTAAGTATGTCTTCGAGACTATTAAAGTGTGATACACATTCGATCCAAACACCCAATCTCGGGCTCAAAAAATGTCCATAGCTCCTTATGCGTTCGAAATTTATCACTTACACAAGGAAGCCCAGTTTAAGCTCTAAATTAATAAACTCAAAAAGAGGCTAGAGGATATAATCGAGGCTAGGGGAAAGATAAATCCAACTCCACTTGAGCATTGAGAGACTAGGTGTGTTTGATTTATGAGGCGGGACATTCAACAAAGGAATGATCGAGGATACCAGCCTACAAAGTAATGCTTCAAGAGAAAGTGGAAGCAGTAGGAGCTTGTAAGGGTAATTCCCCTCACAAAAATTCCTATAACCCTTCGTGGCATAACAATCCCAGTTTCAATAATGGGCAAGTACATGTAGTGATGAATCCTAATTAGCATGTTTCCCTACATCTGCCACCGATCCCACCATTCCAACAACGTCCACCTGTGCAAGCACCACCTCCTGCGCCTTATATTACCCCATCGCATAAAAATCTTGAAAACACTTTAAACCAATTAAAGAAAACTTAGTCATCGATTAATGCTCAAAACGTCCAAAAATTTTCCGAATTAAAGACATCATTGTCTAAGTTGCAATCCTCTCTACGTGTCTAAGAGAAGGGCAAGTTTTTTGCCCAAGGCCAAAGACCTCCCCAAGGTCAAAATAATGTTAACTATACTTTAGACGATAACAAAGAGCAATGTCAACCCGTTACCACCCTACGAAGTGGGAGAGTTATTGATTTATCACCTCCCCCACACGACGAGGTTAAAGATAAGAACGTTTCGCTCGATAAGAAAGAGGCCGAAGATGCCCCCTTGAATAAGAGTGACAACGGTGATAGTAGTAGGCCCGAGGTGGTAGTGAGACCCCCTAATGCTACTCTTTACCCTCAATGGTTGGTTCCTACCCAAAAAGGAGCCACCCATGACAATATCTTGTAACTGCTTAAGCAAGTCAATCTTAATATAACTTTTCTCGGGGCGATCAAGAAAATTCCATCTTATAAAAAGTTTCTTAAGGACTTGCTAACAGTGAAGTGTAGGCTAAAGGTAAAGAATAAAGTATTTCTAGCACAAAATGTTAGCTTGGTACTATTGAGTGACCTCCCACCAAAGTTTAAAGATTCGGGTGCACCCACTATTTCGTGCATCATAGGAGAGAGCCGGATTGAGAAATCACTTTTAGATTTAGGAGAGAGTGTTAATATTCTACCTTATTCCATCCACTGGCAACTTAATTTAGGGGACCTTAAGCCCAAAAAAATCACTCCCCAACTCGCAGATCATTTCGTGAAGATACCCCGAGGGATTGTTGTGGACGTAATCGTCCAAGTTGACACTTTTTACTTCCTGGTAGATTTTTTCATTTGGGCTATGGAGCCTTCCTCTTCCTCTGGTAATCATGTTACCTTAATCCTTTCCCGTCCATTCTTAAATATGGCTAGTGCGTTGATTAACACATGAAATGGGAAAATGCAGCTCACGTTCGGAAACATGACTCTCGAGTCTAATATATTTAACATCACCAAGAAAAAGAGTGATGAGGATGATAACCTAGAGTAGGATATAATAAAGGATGTAGTACACGAGCATATCGTGGGTAGTTATAGTGGGGATTCTCTAGGCACATGCCTTATTTTGACTAGTGAGAGCGATGCGACGTATATCGAGTTCGAGCGTGAGGTGAGAGAGTTGAGGGAGATTTTGGATGGGAATGAGAGTGATGAGGATGTGATATATGTCGCGCACGATTTCCTTCTATGAGAAATTTTTGACCCTCGAGTTAAAGAAATTACGCTCAAACGTAAAATAGGATTATTTAGGAGAGGATGAGACATTTTCCTTTGTTTTCTCCTTGATCCTTCATAAAGAGAAAGAGGGTAAGTAACTATCTATTTAGAGGAAGAACCGTAATGCTTTTGGTTGGAGCATCATAAATTTTAAGGGTATAAGTCCCCTAATTTATACCCATAAAATCCCCTTTGAGGAGGACATGAAGCCCTCGAGGGAGATGCGGAGGGGCTTGAATCCCACGATGAAATATGTCATGAGGGTAGATTTTATTAAATTATGGATGCATGAATCATGTACCCAATCTCGAATAGCAAGTGTGTGAGTCCTATTCAAGTCGTCCCGAAGAAGTCAGGAATGATTGTGGTTGAAAATGTAACGGGTGAGCTTATTCCACAAGGTACCACCACCGATGGTGCATTTGCATTGACTATCAGAAGCTCAATGTCGGCACTAGGAAAAATCATTTCTCCTTACCGTTTATTGACCAAATACTATAGAGAGAGTAGAGGCAAACCTATTTTATTTATTTCTCGCTGGTTATTCTCGGCACAACCAAATTGAGGGGGATGTACTAGATCAAGAAAAGATGATGTTCACGTGTCCTTTTGGCACGTATGCCTTTTAGGTTATTAATGCACCGGTGACCTTTCAATGGTGAATGCTTAGTATTTTTAGCGATATGGTCGAGATAGGACTAGAGGTTTTTATAGATAATTTTTATTTTTTTGACCCCTCTTTTGACCATTGCCTCGCTAATCTTGAGAAGGTATTAGCTCGATGTTTGGAAAAGAACTTGGTACTGAATTGGGATAAGTGTCATTTCATGGTTACCAAAGACATAGTTCATGGACACATCATTTCATCTAAAGGTATTGAGGTCGGTAGGACGAAATTAGACATCTTTGACAATCTTCCCCCACCTAAGTCAATAAAGAATGTGCATTCTATCTTGGGCCATGTAGGTTTCTACCATATGTTTATTAAGGACTTTAGTGCCATTGATAGGTCCTTAAGAATCTTACTTGTGAAAGATACCCACTTTGAGTGGAATGAATCATGTCAAAGTGGTTTTGAAAAAATTAAAAGAATGCTTGTTTTCGCTCCCATTATCCAAGGTTCGAATTGGTCCCTTCCATTTGAGCTTATGTGTGAAGTGAGTGATTATGCGATTGGGTATATTTGGGGATAAAAAAAATAAGAAGGCCCACTTCATCTTTTATGCTAGCCAAAACTTAACTGAACCACGACTTAACTACTCCACCACGGAGAAAGAATTGCTAACCGTAGTCTTCGCCCTAGATAAATTTCGTTCTTACCTCATATGTTCGCCCATTATATGCTTCACCGACCGTGCGGCCCTTAAGTATCTCCTTTTAAAAAAGGATTATAAGTCGCGCCTCATAATGTGGATCCTACTCCAATAAGAATTCAATCTCTCCATAAAAGATAAGAAAGGAGTAGAAATTGTCATAACTAATCATTTATCGATTTTTTCGTCCAATATACCTAGTGATCCCATACGCATAGAAAAATACTTCCTGGATGAGCAATTATTTGCCACTTCTTATCTCCCTTGGTTTGCGGATATAATAAATTATCTTATCACGGAGCCCGTTCCCAGCGATTGGACACCGCAAGAGAAAAATAAGTGTTATATGATGCTACCTATATATTCAAATATTATGCAACTATATATTATATCCCTTGGTCGTGCATGTTTTTCTATGATGCTACCTATATATTCAAATATTATCTCCCTTGGTCGTGCATGTTTTTCTATGATGCTACCTATATATTCAAATATTATGCAACTAAATCATTCGAAGATCAGTGACAAATAATGATATTTCTAGTGTCATCCAATGTTGTCATACGAAAGCATGTGGAGGCTAGTTTTCCATGAATAAGACGACCGCTAAGATCCTCCAAAGGGGTCTCTACTAACCCACGATCTTCTGGGATATGAATGCTTATTGCAAATATTGCGATAAATGCCAAAGTATTGGAGCCATCACTTGATAATACATAAAGCCATTAACCCCTATTCTCGTTATTAAGATATTCGATTGTTGGGGCATTGAATTTATGGGTCCCTTTACTTCCTCATTTGCTTTCTTATACATCCGTGTCGCGGTAGGTTATGTGTCCAAATAGGTTAAGGCCATCGCTATTAGGGAAAATGCAATAAGGTGGTGATAACGTTCAATTAAGAACATATACTTTCTAGCTTCAGTGCTCCAAAGGCGATTATTAGTGACAATAATAAGCACTTTTGCAATTGGCCATTTGAGAAACTTATAAGAAAGTATGGCGTTATCCACAAGGTTGGGACGACGTATCACCCATAAACACACAATCAAGTTGAGCAAGCCAATCGTGAGATAAAGAATATTCTTGATAAGGTCGTCGATCCTAACCGAAAGGATTGGTATCTCTATTTAAACGATGCGCTATGAGCTTATTGGATCACTTATAAGAACCCTCTTAAAATGTCCCCATTTTTATTTGTCCCCGACAAGACTTGCCATCTCCCCATAGAGCTTGAGCATAAGGCGTATTGGGCCATTAAGAGGTTGAACTATAACTTGGATCAAGTTGGTGAAGTATGCAAGCTTCAATTAAATGAGTTAGAAGAAATATGTAACCATACATATGAGAGTGCTAAAATATACAAAGAAAAGATGAAGCTCATGCATGAGCGAAATATCAATCAAAAGGAGTTTCATCCGGGTCAAAAAGTGCTTCTAAACAACTCGCGATTACACTTATTTCTCGACAAGTTACGTTCGCTGTGGATCAACCCATTTGTAGTGATAGAGGTGTTTCCCCATGGAACCATTGATTTAGAAAACCCTAAGGGGGGAGACATGTTTAAGGTTAATGATCAACACCTAGAGCCATATCTCGGGGCGTTAATAGAGGAAGCCACTTGTTGTACCTAATTTACGGGATAGATTGAGTAGGTTCAGAGGACATCGCATCCCCGATGTGTATGGGGTGATTCTTGTTGTTTCGTAATAAGTCAAGTTAGATTAGGTTTGTGGGGGTCTGTGATTCGCGATTCAAAAAGGATGGGAGCACTATTTCACTGTACGTGATAGCATAAAGATATTTAAGGTGAGTTTTTTAGGCATTTCGATCTAAAATTTAGGTAGAAAAATATTGGTCATGGGTCGGTAGTTAAGTGGGAAGTGTTATAACACTTCATTTTTTAGAGAACTTGAAAACAATATGGGGAGCTATACAAGAACTATGAACCTGTTTGCCTTGGCCTTCTTTATAGGGTCGAACCGTTTAGGACATGTTAGGTCGAAAAAAATTAAATGGTGCGAACCGGTTTGGGTCCTATACAAAGCGGTTCAATAATTTGGGCATCTAAATTCATCTCCCCTTGTCTTTTCCCCCTCCCTCTTCAATTGTAACATTCATTACCCCATCCTATCCAAAATTTTACCCTCAAAAACATCCCTCCACCCACATTTATTCCCCTTTTTATCTCCCTCCAACCTTCTCCCCATCCATTCCCCTTTCCCACCAAAATCAACCCATCCTCCACTATAAATACCACACCACCCCCACCATTCCACCCATCACTTCCATGCTTCCCAAATTTCTTATCTACCCAATCTCTCCCAATCTCCATGCCATTGATAATTGTGAACCCGTTATTGAGAAATACGACTCTCTTGTCGTTTCGAAAGAAAATACCGACGTTCTTCGTTCTATCCAAGAATGGAATTGGGTCTACGAACGTTTTACTGTCGCTCGAACCCTGCACATCGAGATGCAAGTCATTTGGAACCAGCTTCCCATTGACCTCATTCTGCTTTTCAACCGCATCGGTGGTCTCGCTATTTGTCCACCTTGGAGGATGTGGTGCGGCCCGAGGAGTGTCATAATTTCTATGGCACCCTTGTAAAAATCAATAGCTCGACGTCTGAGGCACGAGTCGACCGACAATGCGTACCTATTTTGTGCCAGATGGTGATCGATAAATTACGAGAAAAATGAGTCCCCGCCCCCGCCTAATATGTCTACCCCACCGCGGGAACCGGTCTCGATAAACATAATTTCCCTGCCCATATTTCACCGGATTGCAATTGGGTGTGAGACTCATTTTTGGTAGGTGAACTTACCGGGAGGGAGCGTTTGGCATTTCTGATCACTAGCAGATCCATCCTCCAAACGTCCAATAATTCAGTGATGTGGATCCACCAGACCAACTTTATTTACCATCTCCTAGATGACGACACCCGCATCCACCTTGGCGCACTTATGTATGACGAAATTGTTCATGCCGCCTATGATATGACCGGTCGGGCATCCCTTAATTATGGATGTTTTGTCACTTCTATACCTAAGGATGCCGGAATCGATCCACCCATTTCCATAAGCCATCTCCCAACGGCTATTGGGTATGAATCAATTACTCCGAGTGTGCGGTAAATGGATGTTGTTAGCCCACCTCCACTAGTGAATGAGGAGGAGGAGGAGGATGTCGAAATGGCAGAGGAGGAGGATGAATATGATGAGGCGACGGATCCGGATTATGAGCCCGAATCGGAGGGGGTTTGCTGCCGTATTGATGATTTAGAGTCTCGTTCAGATACTTTCATGAGTGACTACCGTCGCGACACTAGCACGATGATGAGTCTCCAGGAGGAGATGTACTGCTTAAAAGTGGGATCAGGTTTCTTACTTCCAACCTACTTTTATGATCCTTATTCCCCGGACCCCAATGCACTCGACACATCTCAAACGCCACCCTAGTAGCTATACTTTTCTTGTGTTGATGTTTTATCCTATTGTGTAGTTCTTTGTATGCCTTTTTCTAAATTTTGTTTGGAAAGAACTATGAAATCCTATCTTTTCTGTTTTCGCTTTCTAATAGGTAGTTGTTTGTAATACAATCACATTCTGCATTTCTATATTTGTTGCTTTTTATTTTTCACTCTTCCTTTTATTTTAGATTTTAGTCCTTTTCATTGATGACAATGCAAAAGTCTATGTTAGGGGAGGTACATGTGCGTCCTTTTAAAAATCTCACAAATTTCAAAATGTCAAAAGTCCAAAAAAATTAGAAAATTTTAAAAATTTCCAAAAAAATTGAAATTTTTTGAAAAAGTAAAAAATATTTATCTTCAATAAAAAAAGTTGGAATTTAAAATTTTCAAAAATATCACTAAAATTTTGTTTGAATTCTCAATTTGTAAAAATCCAATGCACTAAGCTGAAAGATGGAAATTGAATGAAAATTAATGACTTAACGAATAAATGTGGAGATTGATTAACCCGGTGAGATTCCGTGCCTATCATTTTTTTTAGTAATTAAATCAATTTGAGTTAAAATTAACTCAAAGTTCTTTTCAACATTAAAAATAATTGTTGATGATTTCTATTTCTTTATTTTGATCGATTACAGGAAACGAGTGAGATGTCGTCTTGAACATGTGCTAAAATATACCTAAATGAAATGAATCTAGAGACGCATATGGTAAAATAATTAGTAATTCATATAAATGAAATTAAGCAATCGTTTGTCACCCAAAAATATTAACCATAAAAAGTTGTGAAAAATATCATTTTGCTAACCACTTTCAGCCTAATAAAATTTACCGTTTCGTTTGTTAATCCGAAAAAGCCAATTAGCCCGGAGTTGTGAAAATTGAAAAAATTCATCAATTAAGTCAAAATAGTGAAATAAAAAGGGGAATGGAAAATAGGAAAAAATTCTCAAACATAATAGAAAAGAAAAACATAGAAAAATGAGAAAAATATGAAAAAAATTAGAAAAGAAAAGAAAATGAGTAAATGGCCGAACAAGTGCCGACGGACATCATAAGTAAAAAATTTCAACTCCAAACTCCTCAACCATTACAATATTACCCAATTCTCCACAACCCAAGAAAGTTCTAACCGAGTGTGAATAACGAAATTAGTTACGGCATGGAGAGCTAAGACACGAGAAAATAACAAGAGAGATTAATTGGTGAGAACAAAAAGATAGTTTTTCCCATTTTTCATCAACCGTATTCCGATGATGAGATCTTTTTACCATAAAAATTATGCCTTTCTAATTATATTCTTGAATTCGTGTTCCATTACACATATTATAAAAAATCGGCAATACCGATAGAAAATAGCCACAATCCGGGAGATTCGTCTGTGAGAGTATCCCTTAAGAATTGGATCAAAATGAATTTTGAAAAGTAGTATAATGATCAATCGATGGAAGTTAGCAGTTTAATTCTCAGCTTTGCACGCACACACTTTGAATTGAGACTCTTGAATATGAATTTACGATAACGATTTTTTAAGATTTTAAGTTGTACAATTTTTAAGTATTTTGATTTTTCTTTGAGTCGAAAAACGAATATTGTGGGTATATTTACTGTAAATCCTCACGAGACATCACTCGTACTACTAGGGTCAACTACGAGTTTAATGGCCTGGTGCATACGATAAATGTAATCGCTCGTCCGCGAAAAAGGCAATCTATCCCCAATAAAATGTTTTACAAAGGTTTAGACCTTGCTATGATTTTTTTACATTGCTCAAGACGAGCAAAGTTCTAAGTTAGGGGGTTTGATTCGACATAAATTCTTCATATTTATCGCCATAATTTAGCTACTTTTATCATCCCATGCGATGTTAATTCTATAATTTTATCACATATTAATGCTACTAATAATTTCCTGTGAGTACATCGTGTTTCGTGTATTTTTTACTTTGTGCAGATATTTGATATACTTGAAAGTAAGAAAGAAATCATAATGATGATCGAAAATAAAAAACAAAGTCACGGGAAAATTAGTAATTACACATATGGAATATGGACATGGGACCTAAAGACGAAATGAAGTTCATAAGCTCACGGGCACGTAGGAAGAAACAACACCCAAATCCAAGTCCCGGTAATGAAGTTATGGAGATATGAAGATAAGCAAAATTCAAAGAAGGAAAAATCAAGGTTCAAACTGGTTTGGTACCAAGGGAAATCGGTTCGGTGTGGCTAGAAAATTTGTCCCCATCGCAGGAATTACGAACCGTTTCTCCCCTTTATTAAGGCCAGCCCGAACCGGTTCGATGATCGGATGAATTTTACTAATTCGTCCTTGTAAAAATGAGAGTTGTACATGGTTATATCTCTTGTAAAAATGTTGTGTTTGGGTATCTATTTTCTTCTAAACCTAGTTTAGTTAGCTTTTACCCTAGCTTTGAGAGCTCTTGGAAGCAAGAAACCTTATAAGCAAAGATCATCATAAAAACATCTTCTTCTTCATTATTTTGGGTTGCATTCATCAATATAAGTATTCTTCTCTTATTGCTCTCAAGATTTATTATTATTATAGATTATAATTCTTTATTTTCTTGCAGGAGATCTTTTTTATGTGTTTAATCAAATTCTTTACATAACAATGAGTCCATGCAACGTAGAAATCATGATTTATCGTAGTAACACCAGGTCCGTTTAAGTGTCTTATAGGGTTGGAGTACATGAACCCAACCTACGTATTACGAATGGACTTAAATTGGATAAAATTTAATTACTAATTTAGCGGCTTGAAATATTATTGAAACAGCTGTTGTAGGTCTTTTAATTCCATTTGCCCTAGGTAACAGGAATATTTAAAATTATGATATGAGTTTAGATAATTTATCATTCACATTAAACATGTTTTTGATTTCATATTTTGAGGAGTAAAATATGAATATGTCAAATGCTTAGATAATATCTAATGTTTCTTCAAATTATGAATTGAATTCTTGAAGGTTTTATATCTAACGTAATTACAGACGGTTCGGGAGAGTGTAGTCTAACTTTATTTTTCTCACATAGATTATAGGCAAAGTAAAGCTATGCGTAGTTGTTTGTCAATCATTAACTACATTTAATTAGTCGATAGAATTTTCCCAAAACAATCATCTTTTCCTTTTTTAAGTCAATAGTGAGGTTTATTCATCTTTCATATTCGTTGTTACGTTCTTCATCTTAGTCCCTGAGTTTGATACCCGACTTTCTCAGATTATTACTTACGCCACCTATTTACACTTGAACCAAAATTAGCACGCATTAGAGACACATTTTGAGTCGTGTCACCTACGATATATGTTACCTCCCCCAGAAGGAGAAAATGGTGAACAATGATGAGCTTGAACATTCTAACCAGACCTAAAGGCTCATTAACAACAATGAGAAGCACCTCCAAGATGAAAGGGATGTCAACAGGTAACAACAGGTGTAGAATGCAGTTCTATAACGATACCTAGAGAAGCTTGTGAGGGAAGCCGAAAAGGAGAAGCACAAGCATGGGCACATATCGATAACTCCTAGCTCTCAGAATATTATAGCTCCCAGTCGAGGTAGAATCACTCTCCAAGAGAAGGAATCACCTCCTCGTAAAAGAACTCATGAAAGGAGACTACGCTCTGACGAGCGAGGTGACAAAGAGATTTAAAATTTAATAAAAATATAATTGGATAAACAACCAGCCCATCAAGGGTATTGCATGACCAAAGAGATCACGGGGAGAACCCTTGTCTACTAGATGAAGTCCCCCTTAAGCTGGTCTATTGGGAAGTTTGAGTCTTCTAAGAAGTTTAATCACCAATGATTCAAAATATATGATGAGAAGACTAACCCTATCGATCAAGTGAGGTAATTTTGCCAGATGATGATGCTTTGGATCACCAATAAAGACATGACACATAAGTAGTTTAAGAAGTTTCCAGATCGATCGATTCCTTCTTTTAAGAAGTTTAATGGGACCTTCAAAGCCAAATTCATTACTAGAAGTACTCATCCCAAATGGATGAATTTACTTCTGGCGATGAAGAAGAAGTCTCGAAAAACACTCTACGAGTACACTATAAGGTACTTGGAGGTTTATAATGAGGTACAGGATTGCATCGAGAAGGTTATGATAGAATCCTTCAAGGTTGGTCTACTGAGTAGCTCCATGCTTTACCAGTCCCCTACCAAGAGAGAGGCCATTGCTATCGACAAATTTATGGAGAAAATTGAGAAGTATGCAAAGGTTAAAGATATAGTGACCAAAGTTTTTCAAGAAAGAGATCAACAGAAATAACCCAAGAACGGAGACAAGGAGGGGACAAAAAAAAAGATGAAGGAATACAAATAAAATAGGAGTCGAGAAGACGGATCCCGAGAAAGTCTTTAAATCCACTAACATGTTTTTTTCCGATCCAATCTACTAGATCTTATATAAGATCCGAGGTCAAATTACCTCAAGTGGCCCAAAAAGATAATCAACCCTCCAAGAAGAGAATCTAGGAATATAAGTGTACATATTATAAAGATCACGACCACACGACCAAAAATTTCAAAGCACTCAAGTCCCAACTCGAGCAACTGGTTCAAGATGAGTACCTAAATGATTTAGCAGAGAAGAAGGAAGGTGCATGAAACTAGAGACCAAACAATATCTTGGACTTTGACATGGGACACAAGTTCATGGTAATCCATGGGGGCCCAAGACTAGATAATGTCTTAGACGGATGTTTGTTTTATGAATTCGTAGTGATTTATGGGCCTCAATCGAAACTAGATTAAGGGGAATGCCCTCAGGATAGAAGTAAAGAAACTCACAATATTTATGGAATCCTTTCAGATCGATCCAACCAGGATAATTACCGAAAAATGCTCATGACATAAATATATTGATTATTCGAATCACATTATATTCATCAATGATGATCTGGTCGGAGTAAGTAATACCCATTATGACACTCTCATAATCACTATCAGATTTTCTAACTAGGATGTGGACAAGCTATTGGTGGATCATATGACCTCCTCAAAAGTAATGTACCTCAAAATGGTCAACCAGTTGAACCCGCGCATAAAAGACCTACAAGATTTCAGTGTGCCTCTGCTCGGCTTCACGGGAAGGATGATTTTTCCCTTATGGAAGGTTTCTCTCTCTGTCCGAGAAGGATGAATCTTTAAGCTTATTGAGTTCCTCATGGTAGATATAGATTCACTGTATAATGTTATATATTCAGCAAAGGATAATTGCATGCCATGAGGATTGTGCCGTCTACCTGCCACCAGACGGTAAAATGAATCACTGACACGGGATTCATGGAGATACATGGGAACTAAGCCATGCCTTAAAAGTGTTTCACATATTCCATTCGACCAAAACAGGAGAAGAAAAATATAACAACCCCCATTTTCCACTAAAGGTTGGCCAGACATAATACGTCAAAGATAGGACTTGTCGATCAATCTATATCATTCTCAGCATCGAAATCATAATAATAATCGTAACATATTTGAACTTTTATTTTAAACATAACAAGCACAAAAACCATTTAAATACAAATGAATAATAAATAAAAATCTAACACCTAACTAGTCATAAAAAAATCCAACAACAATATAATTTTGCCAATAACTAAATAATAAACTGGGGCTTATACCCATACAATAATTCAAAATAATAAACTGAATGAAGTGGAAATAGTAACCTATGATAGAATGAAATGAACTGAAGTAGTCACGGTGTAAATATGACCGCAGGTCTGATATCCCACTAGTTATGTTCTCCCTGTCTATAAAAACCTGGGGGGGGGGGGGGGGGGGAATTTTTATAATTTGGGTCAGTGCCCTATATTTACAATAAGTAACTTGCCAAAATTAAGATGAAATAATACAATTAATTCAACGTATGTAACATCCATCGGTACTCACATGAGTTAAGTACATCACCCCTCATCTAAGTGTAATACTACACGCATATCAATCCAAGTCTGCAACCATGAAAGACTAATACCCATAACCACAATAAATACACGATGCATCTAGAATAGTTTTCGTACCAAAGATAATTATCCACATACGTAATCCCATTTCCCAGAGCACCCCAATGATACTACACATTGAAGTAACATAACCATCTATTATGCATTTATGTAGTATTGAGTTCACAATTTGTTGCCTACATCATTAGACTAATTAATTAATCTCAATTAATTTATATAATTATATATATCATTATATATATACGACACACAAAGGAATCTACCTTTAGTGTCACGTTCGTGCTATATCAGTCAGTCTGGAGGAATCCCTCATTCAAACGGATATCATAAAACACACACAAGTGGGGACGTCCCTACGAAGTACACCATTGCATGGTCCATACCCCCGACAGTGACAATGGGTCCCAACATCCACACTTACCTCCTCGTAAGTGGCGCTACTACGTAGGACCCTAAACAATGACCTACACAGTGCCTGGCCCACCTGTGCCGACGCATGCTCCTGTACCGAGACATAAGCAATCCCAACTAATAGGTCGTCCATGAATATGGGTATGTTCACACAAATAACAAATACATATTTTAGGACATAATATGTATAAGTAATTATCCCTAACGAGTCTCACAAATCTTTAAATAATATCATTACTAAATTTAACTCTTAGTTAATTCATCCTCCAAACCATGAGTACCTCTATCTTTTTCTACATATAAACCAACTCATAACGTACATATATATTTATTTACTCATTTAACTACTAAGTAAATCACATATCCAATAATCTCTGAATAACATAGTTAATTTTGGCGTAAATGATTTCGGGTTTAACTCCAAACACATTTACCTAATTAATGTCCAAAATTATCCCCACCGAGTCACTCTACCTAATGAGGTAAGAAACACAAATTAGGCTTGTTAACACAATCTTCAAATTATGGTTCAAACCTAAGGAAAAAGGGAAAGTCGATCGATTTTCAACAATTTGGTAGAAATTTCATCTCTATGCACTGTTCAGCAAATAATCATAAAATATTTACCTAAACTCCAAAAATTACGAAACCAGCGCCCACGAATTTTTCACTCAATTTAATTATGACCTTAATTTTTCATAAATTATAAACTCATAGATATATTAATCTAAAAATAAGTTCAAAGTCTCAGTTTCAATTCAGAATTTTTTAACAGTGCGTGTTGTTTAGAAAATAATCATGAAATGTTCATTACAAGTCTAAAAATTACGAAACCACTTCCCACCCATTCTTAACTTAATTTAATTAGGACTACTTATTTTAAAAAAGATATATTCTCAGGCGTAGCATATAAAAAACAACATCTAAGTGACTGATTTGATTTTTGAAAATATATACACAATCTAAGCCTCCTGAGAATGCACTACGGTTCAATAGTCAAACTTATTTATTAAATGTCAACTTTAAACCAGTTTTAAACCCTAGTTCATTGAACTAAGTGATTGAAAGTAGTAAGTAAATACAACATGAAACTAAACATTCATGAAAGCCAAATTCAGTAAAAATCCCATCATGGAAAAACCAATTCTTATTTCACTATATGTGTAAATCGCAACTTACAACAATAGAGAAATACAAACAGCGACAAATGAATATTCCGCAGGCTTCGGTTCATTTTCTTCAACAAGAGCTCCCGCAAGAAATCTAAGAACAATAATGGAGACAAATTCTCCATAAGTACCACTATAAGATAGGAATATATGTCTATAAAGGTTTCTCAATAATTCACAAATATAATAATATGGGAGGTTTGTATGAATCAAAAGTGTTTTTGGCCTTTAAAAGAGAAGACTTAAAGTGCAATAGGTCTGCAGGAGGCAAAATTCGAATGTCTTACGAAAAATCTACAGGAAGTAGGTTTAAATAAGCAAAGATGAAAATCGAGGTGGCATTAAGTCATTCAAACGACACCTGGAGGTCGTTTGAATAAGATCAAAATCTCATTAGAAATCCCATCAAGAGACCTATCAAACGACTTAATAAAAGCCAAAACTGTACGGGTTCGTTTGATCCATATGAGAACAAGGGCTTCAAACGAACCTATCAAACGACATTGCAATGCCGTTTGAACGATAATGCCAAGTGGTTTGAACGACATTTAGCGAAAAATCTTTTGTTTAAAAATCCAGCCTAGTTTTGATTAAAATAAAATCAAGTTAAAATCGAATAAAACTTCTCCCAGATATAATTGCAAAAAATAAAGAACTCCAAAAAAAATAATAACATAAAGTAGTGGAGATGTATAGAACGCTTGAAGTTGAATATGATGCACGTTGAAGATTATGGGTGCATGATGATGAGCATGTTGCCAATTATTTTGATAGTGTCGTGGATGATCGTGTAGACGTGCCAATGTAACGGGTTACGCCATATCTTATGTGATATAGGAGAATACATACAATACCTAGATTCTAGTGGACCATGACAGAAATATTGTCCATATAAATCTCCCCATATGGCTATTCCAATACATACATAAAAATGTTCGATTTATGCAATCCCAAAAAATAATCCCTAGGACATACAATCTAATATCCCCCAAAACCCTCAAATGGAAATATCAAAATACATGTCTTGAAATCTTCAAAATATTCAAAAACTTCAAATCTCCAAATTTCTTTGCCTTTATCGAGCGTGCCATGAATATGATCTTCAAATGTACCTACACACGGGAGAAAAGAAACAAATACACGTGACACGTAAAAGTTTGAAATAAAATGATAAGCATAAATGACGAGAATAATTTAGCACAATAAAATCATCAAATAATCAAACTTCCCCCCCCCCCCCCCCATAATTTGTTCTCCCCCTTTTTATGATGTTCCAAACAGACAAGGAAAAGAAACATAAGCAATAAATACATAGTATGTAACGAAAATATTAATCTTCATTTTTTGATTTTTTTTTTCAAAATTTTTCTCACATAAAATACAATAATAAATCACACTATGAATTAACATTGAGATAACTAAGTCAATAATAGAGTAAGTTTAAGTGTGTGAACAAATGCGGTAGGAAAAATAACTCAAACATTCATAACATATGTGCATGATGAATTTTGGATACTCCTAAAGAAGGAACTCAAAATCGTCCTTGGGTGTAAAAAGGTGATTTTTTATGAAATTGACTCAATCTAATCGACAAATCAAAGTCTAAAATGATTTCCAGACCAATAAACGTCTCAAGTTATGTAATTCTTTTGCGAGACTTTGTCAAGACGTGTAAACCCACTGATTTCCAATCAAACTCCCTCGAAAATAATAATGCATTTTTTTATTGACGTTTTAATTTCTCTTTAAGATATTTTCTATTGTCCCCTTTTGGTCTCTTTTCAAACGGTGGCTTTCACGATGACTTCACTTGCCTCTCACAGCCATTTCTCGTGGTCACTCATAATTTTTTCAATATTAAATAAAATCTCACGGGCAACAGCTCTTACATGCACTACTTTCATTGACTCATTTTATTGCATTTGGTTCGTTTTAACAACAAGATTGAGATGATTGACCAACATGTGATAGACAAGTACAAAAATCAAATAAATCCGTGCATGTGTGCAGTAAAGGTGATAATGAGTCAAACATGTAGAAATAAATAACTAATCACATCCCAATGACTCCAAACATTATAAATCACATGGATGAAATGAAGTTGTGTCTCAAAACACAACCAAAGTCACGTGGATAATGAAATGATGATGTGACTTGTCCATCCTAAATGTCCATCCATAAACGGTATAAATAAACTACAAAAATCCTTTTGTGTTTTTCAAAAAAAATTCTGAAAAAGATTTTTTTTCTTTTTCATTTTTCTTAAACATCGAAAATATTTTTGTATTTTTCTCGTTTCTTAAAAATCAAAAATCTTTTCATATTTTTCCAATTGTTCAAAAAAAATGAAAATCTTTTTGGATTTTTCTAAAATATGAATAAGAAAAAAATATGATATAAATCATATGGTCTAGCAATAGTAGTCAAGAATATGCACATGAAAAATCATACTATATTAGACAAAATCTACCAACCCTCAGTCAACTATGGAGACACCTAAAGACTTCTAAAGACTCTCGAATCTAGGTGCACCTAAAGGTTTCATAAAGATGTCGATTACCTGGCGGTTGGTGGTCACAAAGCTCAAGGATACAACCTTCTCCTCTACTAGGTCTTGAATAAAATGCTCGTGTATCCTAATGTGTTCGTGAGCGAATGTTGGACTCGATTGTGGGATATATGAATTGTTCTCGTGTTATCACGAGAAATAGTCATGGTGCCCCTGTGATATCCCATAATCCTCCAGCATTTGCTTCATCCACAATATTTGTGTGCAATAACTCCCAGCGATGATGTTCTCAGCCTCCGTAGTGGACAAAGAGATAGATTTTTGCTTCTTGATCAATTAAGATACAAGATCAGTACCAAAATAATAACACCCACCCAAAGTTCAACAACATACATCTACATCCCCAATCGAATTGGCATCCAAACATGCGAGTAAATAGTCATCGGTATCTAAGGAATGCCAAATAGCATATGGAAGAGTCCCACTCACGTATTTGATAATATGTTTAGGAGTATGTAAGTGTGAATCTTTCGGGGATGCCTGATATCACGCATAGACTCTAACACTAAAGGCTATATCGGGATGACTAGAATTCAAGTAGAGAAGACTACTTATTATACTCTGATGCAAGGTTTGCTCTATGTCCTTGGCTGAAGTGTCCTTGTTAAGCTTCTTCGAGGTACTCATAGGGGTGCGTGAGTGCTTAATGAAGTTTAACCAAACTTTTGCACGAGGTATCTTTCATACTTTGATTGGGAGATGAACATCCCATCCTTTAGTTGATGAACTTAGAGACCAAGGAAGAATGTAAGATCACCAACCATGCTCATCAAGAACTCACTCTTCATATCCTCCTCAAAGTCATGATCATGACGGGAGCACGTGGATCTAAATACTATGTCATTCACATAGACATGGGCAATCAAAATAACACATTTTCCTCTCCTAATAAATATAGTCTTATCTACTCCCCCTCTCTTAAAGCCACGAGATAAGAGATAGGAAGTAAGCCTCTCGTACAAAGTGTGGGGTTCTTGCTTCAAATCATACAGGGCTTTCATGAGATAATAGATTTGTCTAGGGTTCTTAGGGTCTTCAAACCTTTTGATTATTTCACGTAAACCTCCTCCTGTAGAATGCCATTCATAAATGGACTCTTGATATCCATCTGATATAACATGAAGAGGAGATGACATGCAATTGAGAGTAGTAAGTGGATAGACTCAAGACTTGAAACATGATTAAATGTCTCCTCAAAGTCTACATCCTCAATTTATGTGTAACCCTGAGCGACCAACCTAGCCTTATTACGTATAATGGTACCATTCTTATCCATCTTGTTCTCGAAGATCCACTTAGTACCAATCACATTTTTCTCACTACATCAGGGGACAAGTTCCCAGACATCATTCTTTCTATGCTGAAGAAACTCTTCCTATATAGAGGATATCTAGTTTTCATCTTTGAGTGCTTCTTTGATATTCTTAGGCTCGACTTTAGACGTATAGCACAAAAAGCTAACAACATTATCTAGTTGAGCGCAAGTCTTGACACCTAAAGTAGGATCTCCTAAAATGGTAAAAGGGTCACGACTCTTGTGAACCCAAAAAGGTATGTCCCTTAAGTTAGGAGTAGGGTCTACCCTTGGTATCTGAGGAACAATGGGATCATCACTAGGGGTGTATCATCCTCACGCAAATGGTTAGGATCTATAAACTCTGACGGCTCGTCATCTTTAACAGTGATGTTTATTGATTCCATAACCTTGGAGCTTCTCAAGTTAAAAACTTGATAAGCTATGCTTTTTGATGAATATCCTAGAAAAATTCCCTCGTCGCTTCGAGAGTCAAACATTACTAATTTCTCTCTATCCCTTAGGATGTAACATTTACTCCCAAAGACACGAAAATATGAAAGGTTGGTCTTTTTCCTTGTCCATAATTCATTTGGCATCTGAAGTGTGTGTGGATGAAGATATACCCTATTCACCATGTGGCATACGATAGACAACGCATTTGCCAAAAACTTCCTAGAAACTCTACGATTGAGAATCATAGATCTATCCATCTCTTGAATCATCAGGTTCTTCCTCTTAACAATACCATTTTGCTGAGGAGTTTTCACAATCAAAAAATCGTGTTTAATTCTGAGGCTATCGTAGTAATGATCCACCTTTTCTTCTTGAAATTTTATGTCAATGTCACTATGCATTCTATTAATAGTGACACCATGTTGATTTTTCAGGACACGACACTTGGTCGAAAGAAACTCTATAGCTTCGAATTTCTCTCTCAGGAAACTAACTATAGAATAACAAGAGAAATTATATACCATCACGAGGATATACCTCTTACCACCTAAAATCTCAATGCAAGTAGGATCCATAAGATCTATGTGAATCAACTCAAGCACATCTGAAGTGGTAATGGAATTCAACTTTTGATGGGGACTACAAACTTCTTTTCCCTACTGATAAGGACCACAAACCGTGATACCAATCGGCGACAAGATGTGCACTAGGGTTTTCTTAGCTAAACGCTCCAAATCTCTAAAATTATTATGACCTAAAAGTTGATTCCACAGATCCATAGAAGAGATCATGGCGCTATTTCACATAAATGAGGAGTTGGGCAAAATCCTATAATAATTATCTTCTGTCCTCACCCCTTATAGTAGAAGTTTATCGGATTGATTATAAATGTTACACTCGTTCCTATCAAACTTTACATCAAAGTTTGCGTTGCACAGTTGGTTAATGCTGATAAGGTTTGCTTTCAAACCTTTGATGTACAAAACATTATCTAGCTTCGTAAATTTGAGTATCTATACTATACCACATCCTATAATGATATATTTGCTCCTATCTCCAAAGTTGACTTTACCGTCCTTGTAATCCTCAAGGCTGATAAAAAATGAGACGTCACTAGTCATACGCTTGGAGCAAACACTATCAAAATACCAATGGGAGGTATTATGAGCCTTAAGAGCTACATGAACCACAAAGTCTTTCTCTTCACGCTTAGGCACCCGAGTAGTGGTGATCTTTTGTTTACCCTCACCGTTGTTGGGTCTAGTCGGTATGTTGGAAGTATCCACTAACGGGAAAGACATCCGTTATAACACTTCCATCAAACTGTGAAAAGTGGAGACTAGACCCTTAACCATCTCCTTAAGTTTAGAAAAATCCTAAAGTGGTGCGATGGAGTATGTGTACGTCGAGTCCATCCCAAACTATAGAAAAACTTCCTAAGGTGGCCTTTTCTCTTGCAATAAGTGCAGAAATAAATAGCCTTAAGCCGACCTTAGTTTGTTTTTATTTATCGAACTTTTCTTTGGGATTTAGGTTAAGGGCCATAAGGATTCACAATAAATTCAGGAACCAGTTTCGATGCGACATGTGATGTGGAATCATCATCGAAACCTATTCCCTTCTTCTCACCAAACCCTAAAGCGGGGTCAAGGAACATCTTTCTCATATTCCTAGATGTGTCGTTAATATTTATCTTAACCTCCCGAGAAATTTCAAGATATTTTTTGAGTTAGTCAACTAGGGATTCAAGTTCCTCACGAGTCTCCACAGATGCAAGGAGCTCACTCGTAAGACTAGTCACTTGTTTGGTCAATTAACCTCTCTCTTTCTCAAAAACACACACTCTCTCTCTTTCTCTCTTCAAAAACTCTCTCTCTCCCCCTAAAAAATATTTTTCTCTCTCAAAGACTCTAACAGAGTTCTCTCTCTCTCTCTCTCTCTCTCTCTCTCTCTCTCGTCTCCCCTAAATCCTTCTCCAGTGCAATGATCCTAGTTGCTAACCCTTTGTTTTACCTTTCCAATTTAAAGGACTCAACGTATAACTCGACGTATGCGCGTTGTAGGTCACTCTCTCTCTCACTTGCTGCATCGTCACCACCACTCACGTCGTTATCATCGTCGAGGTGTCCTTGTGAAGTAACTTCCTCATCATCATGAGGTGCACTAAACATACTCACATGACTAGGTATAAATGTGGTGAAGTTACATTCATGCAGTGATTCTTATCCTAAATCCACCGACTCGACCTCACTCTAGTTAGTAAGGGTGGAATTTAAAGCAGATTTTCCCTTGTCTTGACGCTTTAACCTAGTTAGGCCCTCATATGCTTTGTGAACTCTCCCATCACACTCGTAACACCTATGTTCCTCTCTCTTTGGGGCGTCTTTTTATTCTTTTTCAAATTTCTCCCCAGCTTTATTTTTCTCAAAACTATTTATCTTTAGATGTGAAATTAGATTTAAGTTTGAGAAATTTCATAAAGTTTTTATCAAGCAGGGCTAAATCATATAAATCAAAGTCATAATCAGTTGCTGATAACACATCCTCTCTCTTTCTAGCTACCTCCTATTTCATTCTGGATGTCTCCTCACTCTTTCTAGACTAGGCCTCAAGTACGATCCCTTTCTCTTTTGGTTTTATAGTTTTAGGAACATGTCGATTTCGTAAGTGTGAAGGTCTCCTATGAGCTAATTTAACCTAAGGGAATCTGCCATTTCTAAAGAATTAAGCACGACGACTTTTAAGAAAACACATGCAGACAATGATCTTAAAATCTTTTTAACTACTTTAGTGTCAGGAATTATTTCAACGAGATTAAAATATGAATTAACCAAGGTTTTAAAAAATGCGAGGCGTGTCGAGGCATGGAGGCCAAGCCCTAAGCCTTAGAAGCCTAGGCGAGCCATAGGCGTAAAAAGGCGTTTAGGCCTTCTTAATATATTTTAATATTCTTTAACCGTAGCAAGGCTATTAAAATACTAAAATTTTTCATATCATAAAAATATGTCTGAATATATGCAAATTAAAATAAGATTTGATTATTTTGGATGAGATAATAGTTCAGTTTGTAAAAAAAATCTTTAAAAGGTAGTATCATTTCACTAAAGCATTGTTGTTTTTAGAAAAAAAATGTACCTTAAGGGTTTTACCCAGAATAAGGCGTAAAAATCTTAAGGCAGGGCATTTCTCCCAAGCCTCAAGCCTAGGTGGGTTTTTTAGAATAGTAACTGTATCTGACAAACAATCATAAAATTCATTTAATCTTTTGGATTAAAGCATGGTTGTAGTTTCAAACTGAGTAGTTAAGTTTTGCAATTTAGATGCCTTAACAACATTTATGACCTCATGTGTAAATTGCAGGATATCACATGACTCTTTTGACGCGGTTCACGTCATAATACGTCGAAAATCATCGGGTGTGACAGCTCTAAAAATAGCACTAAGGACACGTGAATTGAAGTTACTCCATTTAAATTCTTCTTCAGTCCAAAGAGTCAAAGGTTTAGGTTTAAATTCATTACTCTCTACCGTAGTGGTAGTGTTCACCCTCTTTCATATGTAATCCAAACACGTTCATCAATAGCCTTCAAAGTGGATCTCATTCTAGCCTTCCAATAGGCATTTTTTCCATCAAAAGTTGGCATTCTATTATATAATTTATCCATTTGAACTTAGATTTTTCAAAAATCATTTTTTTCCTAAAAATTGATACAAAATTTGTTTTTGTGACACGGTAAAGTTGTGTAAATTGCTCTGATATCAATTTGAGAATGAGCTACAGTTCAATGATCAAACTTATATAATTAAATGTCAACTTTAAACCAATTTTAAGCCCTAGTTCATGCAACTAAGTGACTGAAAGCAGTAAATAAATATACAATGCAACTAAACATTCAAGAAGGTCAAATTTAGGAAAAATCCCCATAAGGCAAAACCAATTCTCATTTCACTGTATATGCAAATCGCAACTTACAATAATAGAGAAATACAGACATTGACAGAAGAATATCCCGTAGGCTTTGGTTTGTCTACTTCAGCAAGAGCTCCCGCAAGAACTCCAAGAACAACAATGGAGATAACTTCTCCATAAGTACCACTCTAAGATTGGAATATATATGTATGAGGGTTTATCAATGACTCACAAATAGAGTATGGGAGATTTGTGTGAATAAAAAGTGTTTTTGGCCCTTAAAAGGGAAGACTTAAAGTGTAGCAGGTCTTTAGAAGGCGGAGTCAAAAAGTCTAATGAAAAAACTATACGAAGAAGGTTTAAATACGCAAACACAAAAATCAAAGCGATGTTAAGTCGTTTGAATGAAACCTGGAGGTCATTTGAATGAGATCGAGATCTCATTAGAAGTCCCTTCAAGTGACCTATCAAATGACGTAATAAAAATCAAAGCAGTACGGGTTCGTTTAATCCATATGAGAACAAGGACATCAAACTACCCTATTAAACGAAATTGCAATGTCGTTTGAACAACAGTTAGCAAAAAATCTTTTAAATAAAAAATCCAACCACATTTTGATTAAAATAAAATCAAGTTAATCGAATAAAAATTCTCCCAGATATAATTACAAAAAAACTAAGAACTCCAAATAAAATAATTCCATAAAGTAGTGGAGTTGTGGAGAACAGTTAAACTTGAAGATGACGCACGTTGAAGATGATGGGTGCATGATGATGAGCACCTTACCAATGTTTCGGATACTGGATGTCATGGATGATCATGTAGACGTGCCAATGTAATGGGATTCAACATACCATATGTGATCTAGGACAATACAGACAACATCTAGATTCCAGCGGACAATGGCAGAAATACTATCCTTACACCTCCATTAATGACCTCATCTATATTTAAATTTAATCATGCTTGTATTTAAGGCTCTACATATGGATAATAATGATCATCAATTAAAGATCGTACAACGTGGATTCTAATGTCCAATTCAAGATTTACTCAATTCCAAATTTTTGGGTTTAACATCAATTTGTTCAATCATTTAACAAAAAATTTGGATTTGTTCTTGTAAATGCATAAGGTTGAATTCAATATCATCATCATCAAATCATATATTTTAACTCAGAAATTATATGAGAAAAAACACCAATGAATATATAAGTATATTGGAAGTTAATTTTAGCTAGAGAATTCTTTACTTAAGATGAATATTCAAAGCCTCTATTCTTAGATCTTTAATATCATTCCATCTCTTGGCTTTGGTATCTTCTCTTTATGGAGGTGGGGTTGCTAGGTTAAACTTTGGATGAATGAAATGAGTTATCTAAACTATTTCTTATCATATAATGGGTGCTAATCCCGAGTTATCCTATAACCTCTATGTTTTGCCCCCAATCAACTCGAACCCATAACCGGAATGGCCCAACAATTCCCCAAATGGTATACCCATACTCCGGACCAATTTTTAGATGTCTCACATACCTAAACAACTCCCCAAAACATTCCAGGCGCAGGGGAATTATTTTTACCCAACATACACATTTTTATTATTCTTAAGCAACACATATCCACAAGTTAATTACCCTACAATTTATTTTCCATAAATGAACCCATTATACCCAATCGAATCAAATACATATGAAAGCACAAATAAACATTTATTCTCAATTTGAATTCTACCAATTTAATTTAAATCTTAAAAAATTAATTTATTCCCGACTTTATTTTGTTAAATTCTTTCCCAATAATTTATTTAAAAAATATGGGGCATTGCATTCTTCCCCTTTAACAACGGAATTTCGTCTTCGAAATTCACTGAAGCATAACACCACATTTCAATTCGCACAGTTATCATAATTTTTTACCCAATTAGTTGATACTTGTTTCCCATGAGATATAAAGGACGCATCTATGCCTATCATAACATCATCGCAATGCGGATACATCACATACTACATGCACACACACACACACACACACACACACACACACACACACACACACACACACACACAATCATAAATATAGATGACACCTATACATCCAATCTGAACCATACATACCATGTATATTTATAAAGCTAAGTATATTCAATTAACCTATTGTTCGTGACTCAATTCGTCTAGAGATTGTCCCACTTATTCCACTAGTGGTGTAAACATTATAAAGTTCTCTCATCAATGCACTACTTTCCCCCACTAGCGTTAACTTGTATTATATAACATCTCCCGAGGCATTATATTTCCACACATTTAAAACATAGTAACAAAGCATCCTATATCTCAAACATCCTCATCTCCCAACACTTGCTAAATTTCATGTGTGGGACTCTCGCAAGCAAAATCTAAACAAGGAACCCTCTCGATACACTACTATATAGTTTGGTTTATTATTGAGATCCGTTGGTTCAAGACCAAACAGGAAACAATACGCTAGCCACATAGATTTCAACTTATTCCAATTTCAACAAAAGGCTTATTACTTTTAAGAGTTACACTGAAACCTATTAAATTAATCGATCTGATAATGCTAAGAACATCATGTTCCTTTTTACACATGCGATAAGACACCCTATGTCCATCCTTAATTCTAGTAAAGTGCTTAATCACTTTTAAGCCTCTAGAGACCTACCCATCCCAATAAAGGCTACAATTGCCCATTTTTAATGAAATCATGATTATTATAAAACTATTCATAACAATACTAATTTTATGTAACTGAGACTATCTCCATCCATAAATCTCTCACAACAACCAAAACTTTTACAATACAAATACTACTCATTATTCATATCCTCACCTACTAAAATAATTTCGTCCTTGGATAACCATCACATTTATTCACCCTTTAAATTATGCCATCATTAGCATATATTCTATGTACCTACCCCGATTCGAACATTCATTGTATCCTTAATTTAATAATAATAACAAATCTTGAAATCTTCACATTATTTTGCCTACTCCCGATAAGGAAACACTTTCCAATTCATGCAAAACCCATGGCTAAAATCCCATTTCCACATAAACTCTCAATATATATGGTTTATAAACTTCTTTGAACCAGCATTGGTCTTTAGGTACCATCTCCATAATTCATAACTGGGCATTTGCTCGTCCATAAACTTTATCCATCATTAGTACATCAATAAAATACATATCTATGATGCACAATTCACATTATTCTCGTATAATTTTCTATATAAGGCACCTCCCTCCATATTCTGAAATCATATGGAAAACCTACTCTTAGGTCAAACACTCGCACATTATTCTCATTGAAATCATGAATGGTTTTACACGACATTGAATCTTTCCTAATCTAAGCGCGACATCAATTTGATGCCCCCAAATCTTTCCTCAAAATCCTCACAATCATGTCAAAATGTTGCTCTATCTTGAGTGCACTAAATTTCATAAAGTCATCATACTAAACCTAAGTTTATATAGCCAATAATTTTGATAGAACTAGGCCTAAAACATTATAATTCCCATAATAGTTCTCACAGATATGGTGAACACCATTGTTCAACCCGTCGTTCTACACATGACTATTTAATTCTAAACGGTCCTATAAATCAACATAAGCCCTATGAGTGGCTTGTAGATCCATCAATAGGATAATATTTTATTCTTATATATCTAATGTAAATAGGTGTTCCATAAACCTAAGTCTCCCATTCGTCTTACCGTGTTGGTTCGACGTCTCTAAGATGAGTCTCTTATCCCTTTTTTTTGAAATGTCGTGTGATCCTAGCAATGCAGTAAAGCAGCATTCAACATATGATTCTAGGTGGTGAAAGTTAAATTTCCTAGTAAAGACTTCCTGATGTGTCAAGCCGTCCTTGACACAAAATTCTCCATCCTTTTCTTTTATGTTTATTTCATCCCTAGCGAAATAGGAGAGTGCTGTAAATTCCTCCTAGTACTCAGCTGTTATGCCACCTTTCTGCTTAAGGTCTATGGACTTTCTACTAATCTCGATTTTTTTGGTACTAGGTATACTTTCCCTTAAACTTACCCTAGAACTCTTCAATCGTCAATTTATCTTGCTCCTCCACTATGGTGGCAAAATACCACCACTTTAAAGCTTCCCCAACCAGTCCAGATGAGGCTAATATTTTCTTCTGCACTAGCGTGCACTCCACCATCCTCAAGTTTTGTTGTATATTATTTTTACCATTGACTCACGACCAGAATGTCAGGACTACCATCAAACTCTAGTGTGTGGCCCTCAGTGAAGGCCTCCATAACTCAATCCTATACTGAACCAGATATCCACACTGGTAGCAGCATCTGTTGTGGGGGTGATGGTGGCAGTGGGTGCGGCTATGATGTGACACCCCGACTAATTAAATACCGGGTAGCTACTCCTTTATTAAATTAATTCAAAATGCCCAGTTGGTCTAGTTAATAACATCACTGTCGAAACATTTTAATGATTACTAACCACCTAGTATTTAAAAATACAGAAGTAAAAAGAATAACCATCACATAATGTAAATAAATTCTGGAGGAAAACTCCTCACTACAATACCACAACTGAAATAACTAAACTGGATACTGAAACAATACATGCCAAAGTTTGAAAAATTGAAATGGAAAGATGTCTCTAATAGAAATGGGCAACATGCCCTACAACTGATAGATAACGAATCTGGAATCCAAATGATAGAAGCATCTACAAGCAAATCCCTGTAGCTTCCACAAACAGCTACAGCTCGTCACCTGAATGAGTATCCTATGCATGGTGTCCTTGTGGCTGGGCACCTAAAATAGTTTTAGAAGAAAAATATATTTGAAAGCAAACGGGTCAGAGCCCGAATGTGGAGATATTTTAAAAACCAGCAAGTTCTTTAAAAACATTTAAAACATTAAATGTAGTGTACATGTTAGGACGTGCACTCACATGATATTCTCACCTCTCGTCTAACTGTGCACTCCTAACAAAAGTACCCATCTAAAATGACACAACTACTAGCTAAGTGACATCATATCTAGCTAGACTTCCATAGGTTCTACCCTTATTACTCGGTTCTCATTAAAATTATAACGATCTCAGTTTAAATAGGTGCTTAACGTAAATTCAGGTTCTCATACAAGAGTAATACAGCTCGTTATAAATTAACCCTCTATGTTATTCCATAGTTACACACAATACTATATGAAAGTTCCCAGTTTATTAAGCGTATATTTCCACAACATAAATATACAATATAAGCACCCCGAGACTAAGCTGCGGTGCACACATACTCTGCTATCCATCCCGGTACATCACGTTCATAAGGATCACATATTCCGAATCTCTCAGGAATAGTTCAGATAACACAAATCACAAATAGTGGAGGCGAACATAGTCACATCACATGGGTCACGCACATACCTGCGCTCCCACGATCAGCGGACTTATTAACATCCCAATAAGTCTTTCTCTGACCTATGTTCATCTAGGTAACCAGTCTAAATCCGGGAAACACAAGGATTAGAGGGCCCTAAGCGAACGCAAACCTCCCGTGATAGCAAGTATGGTAGGTATGTCATACACACAATTCATATATCAATACTATGTAAACACACATCTTAGTAATCCCGTAGTTTAATTGAAGTACTATTCTCTTTCTAGTACCAATATATAATTTATACACTTTATACGATTCCGGTTTATAATCATACGCGCCATAATTTATTCTCACGTCGTAATAAACACTCACGTCTCAACCCAACTATCCCTTTAATTTAAATCGCTCATATATAATTTACTCTTCAAAATCACACAAACGTCCCAAACCTATCAATACATCATCAAAGGAAGGTTATCTATATCCTCGAACAAGATCACGGGACTCCCAAAATCAAAATAGGCCAAAAAGGCCTAAACTGCCAGCTCGTTAGAAGTCTCGTTCGAACGAGGCTATTCGAACGAGATTCCAGTTCGTTCGAACGAACTGTACCTTCTAACGACATCTCGTTCGAACGAATGCATCAAACGAAATACAGTTCGTTTGAACGAAGGTATCGAACGAAGTCTCCCCTCGTTAGAAGCGACTGGTCAACTCATTAGAAGCTCGTTCGAACGACCTGGGAAGGTCTCCTAACGAGGGACCAGTTTCGGCCCAGAATTTCCTAGTTACGATTTTCGTCAATTTTTACTCCTCAAATCTCCTCTAAACTTCGTCCCAACAATGTTTAAAGGTCTCTAATCACTCCAAAACATAACAAGGTTATAAACTAACGTATATTACTGAGTTAATTCATCCCAATCATCATTAAATCATCAAGTCTCATCACTTTCCCCCAATTATTCAAGAACACAAACCCTAAAATTTTAATTCATGAATTAACCCAATAAAAATCCGTTTTAATTTCACCCAATCACTAATATTCTCAGTATAATCATCTACCTATCATTCTACATGCAATTCTCCTCAAGATTTCAAGTTCTAAGTTCCAAAATACATGGGTTTTCATATTACACCAAGAACAAATCAATTTTATTAAATTCCTATACATGGAAAGAGCATTCTCTGAAATTAAATGATATTAAACCACTTGCCTCGATTGTCTCTGAATTTGGTGTTGATTTTGTAAAGGTTTTCTGCAGAATTCCTTCTCCTTCTCTCCCTCTCTAAGCTCTCTTCTCCAAAGGTGGCTATGGTGGCTAGGGTTTTCTTTGGGAAAGTTGGAAACCTAAATGATAGCCTCCGTAGCTTATTGGGTCATTAAGGGTTGGTTAGTGGGTTTAGTGGGTCTATTCCCAATCAGATTTACTTCTCTAATTTTCATCATTTTTAATTCCTAAAAATACGAAATTACCAAAATACCCTTTATATTGCCGGTATGGCCTAAAAATACCCCGGAACCCAAACTACACCCCCGGCTACTGTTTTCTGACTATCTCGACCCTTCCGGACGCGTTGGCGCACTCAAAACGACCATACAGTTTATAGAATTTAAATTCACTTTTATAAATAAAATAATTATATCCTGACGCGACTGTCACACTCGTCCCAATAAAATGACCAAATTGCCGTATATCAATCTCACGACAAATTTCATAATTCAATATTCATATAACATCATATATACTCAATATAGTCAAATACCAACTCACAAATCACTAGTATTTTACCCGGATTAATTTCCAAATAATTCACATTTAATTAATTAATCCCAAACATAAATATAGCCAAAAGTACGGGGTATTACATACTTCCCTCCTAATAACTGAATTTCGTCCTGAAATTTGAAACTAGAAAGTTCCTGCTAAAAATAACTCTGGATAACGTTCGCGCATCTCATCCTCGCGCTCCCATGTGGACTCCTCGAAATTGTGATGTCGCCACTGAACACGCACTAACGGGACTATCTTTGACCGCAGTTTCCTCTCGCTTCGGTCCAAAATAGCAATCGGCCCCTCCTCGTAGGAGCTATCCGGCTGGAGATAGATGTCCTCCACAGCAATGTGAGAATGAGCCAAATTATCTCTAAGGTATTTCCTCAGCGAGGAAATATGGAACACATCGTGAATCCGATGCAAATGCTCCGGTAACCCAAGTCTATACGCAACCGGTCCGATCCGCTCAATAATAGGAAATGGCCCCACATACCTTGGTGCCAACTTCCCCTTCTTCCCGAAACGCATAATCCCCTTTATAGGAGATACTCTGAGCAAAACCTGGTCCCCCACTTGGAACTCCCTGAAAAATCTCTTCGCATCAGCATAACTCTTCTGCCTGTCTTGAGCTACCCGAATGCGACTCCGAATCAACTCAATCCTTGCCGAAGTATCCTGAATTACGTCCGGTCCAAGTAGTTTGTTATCCCCCACCTCTAACCAACATGCTGGGGAACGACAAGGCCTATCATACAATGCTTCAAACGGGGCCATGCCAATAGTGAACTGATAGGAGTTGTTGTAAGCAAACTCTACCAGTGGAAGGTATTGCTCCCATCCACCCCCAAAGTCAATAATTCACATGCGTAGCATGTCCTCCAACATCTGATTTGTGCGCTTGGTCTGCCCATCGGTCTGTGGATGATAAGCCGTACTCAACCGCAATTCCGTGCCCATGGCCTCCTGGAAACTCTCCCAAAACCTCGAAACAAATATCTTGTCTCTGTCAGACACGATATTTAGGGGTACACCGTGAAGTCTCACAACCTCTGAAATGAAGAGATGGGCATACTGTCCCGTAGTGTAGTCGGTCCTTACGGGTAAAAAGTGAGCGACTTTGGACAACCTGTCCACAATTACCCAAACGGAGTCGTGACCCCTACGCGATGTAGGCAACCCCGTGATAAAGTCCATGGATATGTTTTCCCACATCCACACCGGGACCCCCAACGGCTGTAGTAGTCCTGCCGGTCTCTGATGATCCACTTTTACAAGATGAAAAGTGGCGCATTTCGAAACAAACTCAGCAATATCTTTCTTCATACCGCTCCACCAATACTGGCGTCTCATGTCTTGGTACATTTGGTCCCCTCCGGGATGTATCGAGAACCGTGAGTCGTGCGACTCTGCCATCACCTCGTGTCGCAATTCCTCCCCTTCCGGAACCACCAATCTCCCATTGACACGTAATCCCCCGTCTGAGCTAACGGTATAGGACTCGGCTCCCTCTGCTAGTAATCGAACTATCTGCTCCTGACAGAACGAGTCATTAGCCTGTGCCCGTACTACCTTCATGACAATCTGTGGTGTAACGGTCATCACAGACATGAAAGATCGGGCCACTGCATCCTGGTGTCCCAACTCCTTCCACTTTGCCTTCCACACCTCTGCCACTTCATCTGCTGGCCTACGGCTCAATGCGTCTGCCACCACGTTAGCCTTACCCGGGTGATACTGGATATCGAACTGGTAGTCCTTCACAAACTCAAGCCACCTACGCTGCCGCATATTCAACTCCTTCTGCATGAACAGGTACTGTAGGGACTTATGGTCCGTGAATAATTGGAACTTATCCCCCAAAAGATAGTGCCTCCAAATCCGTAGGGCAAATACCACTGCTGTCAACTCCAAATCATGCGTGGGGTAATTCTTCTCGTGAGTCTTAAGCTTACGGGAAGCATAAGCTATGGCCTGTCTCTCCTGCTGTAATACACCTCCAAGACCTTGCAAAAACGCATCGGTGTAAACCAAATACTCCACTCCCGGTCTCGACAATGCTAACACAGGTGCTGAGGTCAATTTGTCCTTTAACTCATCAAATGCCAATTGACAGGCATCACTCCAGATGAATGGCACACCCTTACGAGTCAGATGTGTCAAAGGACTTGCTAGCTTCGAGAAACCCCGAATAAACCTCCTGCAGTATCCTACTAGGCCCAAGAAACTACGAATCTCAGTCGGTGTCGTGGGATGTCCCCACTCCCTCACCGTGGATACCTTCCCCGGATCAACAGATATTCCCCGGTCGGAAATAATGTGTCCCAAAAACTGGACCTCCTTCAGCCAAAACCCGCATTTCTCATATTTTGCATAGAACTCGTTCTGACGAAGTGTCTGCAAAACCTGCCTCAAATGCTCGGTGTGCTCCTCCTCTGTCTGGGAGTAAACTAGAATATCATCAATGAAGACAATGACAAACTGGTCTAGGAAATCCCTGAACACTCTGTTCATCAAGTTTATAAACACTGCTGGAGCGTTGGTCAAACCGAAAGGCATAACCTGAAACTCGTAAGAACCATATCTCGACAAGAACGAAGTCTTCGAGACATCCTCCTCCCTGATACGCAAATGATGGTATCCCGATCTCAAATCAATCTTCGAGAAGAAAGAAGCTCCCCTCAACTGGTCAAATAGGTCATCGATTCGAGGCAACGGATACTTATTCCGTATCGTGACCTTATTCAACTCTCGGTAGTCCACACACAATCTCAGTGAACCGTCCCTCTTCTTCACAAACAAAACTGGAGCGCCCCAAGGTGAGGTACTCCTGCGAATAAAGCCCTAACCTAACAGCTGCTCTATTTGATCTCGTAGCTCTCGCATCTCTTCCGGAGCCATACGGTACGGTGCGCGTGCTATAGGCCTCGTATCTGGCAATAGATCTATAACAAAATCTATCTCTCGACTGGGGGGTAGGCCTGGTATCTCCTGAAACACATCCGAATACTCCCTGACTACTGGGATAAAATCTAAAGGAATCAATACCTCCTTAGAGGTATCCTCCTCAATGTAATACAGATGAGCGGTCGATCCTCCCTCTGGGTGAGGTATCGCCACTACAAACATCTCTTGCCCCGGAATGGCAAAAATAATGCTCCCACTGAAGCAATCAATCATGGCCCTATAAGCTACGAGCCAATCCATACTGATAATCACATCGTGAACATGCATATCTAATACCAACATATCTGCAGGTAATACCAGACTACCAATCCCTACTCCCACTCCCCGGAATATAAAGAATATAAGTGACCCACTCCCCAATGGTGAGTCGACACACGTCACTGTGCTCTCTGCCGTAGCTAATAATCCTAAAGCTTTCGCGAAGTGTGTAGCTATAAAACAATGTGTAGCCCCCGTATCAAATAATACCCGACCCATAGTGCCATGGATAGGAAACGTACCCTCAATCGCGGGCGGTGCCTGTGGAACTGCAGCCTGGTGAACGTTATAGACACGTCCATACTGTAGCTGCCCCTGCTGAATTGGGACTGCTGAAATGGGTGGCAATGGTGCCATCTGTGGCGGTGCGGGGAGAGCGGCGGGAAACATAGGCCTCTGTGGCTCCTGGCGAGCACCCTGCTACTGCTGCTGTGGGGACCTACCCCTATCAGGACAATCCTGTCGCTTATGGCCAGTCTTGCCATAAAAAAAACACTTCCCTGGGAAGTTCCCTCCTCTCTGCCCCTGCGGTCCCTGGCCCTGGTGGCCGTTACTGTTCCTCCCTTGGCCCTGCTGGCCCTGGTGAAACTGCTGCCCATTCTGCCCCTGTTGGCCCTGATGGCCGTTTGGACCCTGATGGCCCTGATGGAAACCTCCATGTCCCTGTGTATAGTTCCCTGATCGGAACCTCTTCTGATCCCCCTGCTGGGTACCCTGCTCACCCTGTCTCTGCTCCTGAACAGATTGTGCCCCACCGGCACCATGTCCTCCAGTCCTGCCCTGATGGCTAGACTCTCCCGACCTCTTGCCCTCAGCCATATGAAAGCGGTGGTCCTGGCAGTGTAACAAAGCAGCGTTAACCACATCAGAATACGTGGCCAACGAAAGGTTCCCTAATAGATGCTGACGGATCCTCCATGTCAACCCGTCTGTAAACTTCTCAATCTTCTTCTTCTCTGTTGGTATCTCATCTGGAACGATATTCAATAGATTCGTGAACTCGGCCTCATACTCGGCCACGGTCTTACCCTCTTGCCTCAGATTCATTAGTTTCCTCCTCATTTCCGTGTGAACAGCCGAAGGAAAGTACTTGCGGTAAAACCGCACCCAGAAGTCCTGAATAGTGAGAGTATCCCTCTCCTCCACGGTGGTAATAGACTCCCACCACTGCAGTGCAGATCCAACTAGCTTGAAAGTAGCTAGCACCTGCTTCTGAACGTCCGTGCACTCATACATCCTGAAGTGCCTCTGCATATCCTTCCTCCACTGGCTCGAGACTACCATGTCTGAGATACCTGCAAACTCCGGCGGATGCGCTTTCTGAAAAGCGTCACGTACACGCTCCCAAGAAGACGGGAATGCATTTGCCTGTACTGGCGCGACAACCGATGCCTAAGGTGGTGCCTGCTGAACAACGGCAATTGCGGCATTTACCGCTTGCGCTACTATAGCTGCAACCTCAGCGGCGTTCATCATGCCCTGAACTGGAGCGGGCTGGGTTTCGGGCGTTGCATCCCTGGGAACTCGTCGTGCACGTCGTGGAGGCATCTGAAATAAGAATGAAGTTTATAAGTTCGCAGTTATAAACTTAATATAGCTGAAGAACGTAGCATACACAAAAAGAGTACAACAGTCCTATAATATAGGGCTCTATATCAAAGAAACTTAGCGAAAACATAATAAGCCATCAGATCCTAAAGGACACTAGAACCTGAGTCTCTGATACCACCTGTGACACCCCGACTAATTAAATACCGGGTAGCTACTCCTTTATTAAATTAATTCAAAATGCCAAGTTGGTCCAGTTAATAGCATCACTGTCGAAACATTTTAATGATTACTAACCACCTAGTATTTAAAAAGTAAGTTGCCAAATTTTAATTTAAGTCTGATTAACATGCAACAAGTGTAATGAAGAATAACAATACCATTCACCATACAGAAGTAAAAAGAATAACCATCACATAATGTAAATAAAGTCTGGAGGAAAACTCCTCACTACAATACCACAACTGAAATAACTAAACTGGATACTGAAACAATACATGCCAAAGTTTGAAAAACTGAAATGGAAAGATGTCTCTAATAGAAATGGGCAACATGCCCTACAACTGATAGATAACGAATCTGGAATCCAAATGATAGAAGCGTCTACAAGAAAATCCCTGTAGCTTCCATAAACAGCTACAGCTCGTCACCTGAATGAGTATCCTATGCATGGTGTCCTTGTCGCTGGGCACCTAAAATCGTTTTACAAGAAAAATAGATTTGAAAGCAAACGGGTCAGAGCCCGAATGTGGAGATATTTTAAAAACCTGCAAGTGCTTTAAAAACATTAAATGTAGAGTACATGTTAGGACGTGCACTCACATGATATTCTCACCTCTCGTCTAACTGTGCACTCCTAACGTAAGTACCCATCTAAAATGACACAACTACTAGCTAAGTGACATCATATCTAGATAGACTGCCATATGTTCTAACCTTATTACTCGGTTCTCATTAACATTATAACGATCTCAGTTTAAATAGGTGCTTAACGTAAATTCAGGTTCTCATACAAGAGTAATGCAGCTCGTTATAAATTAACCCTCTATGTTATTCCATAGTTACACACAATACTATATGAAAGTTCCCAGTTTATTAAGCGTATATTTCCACAACATAAATATACAATATAAGCACCCCGAGACTAAGCTGCGGTGCACACATACTCTGCTATCCATCCCGGTACATCACGTACATAAGGATCACATATTCCGAATCTCTCAGGAATAGTTCAGATAACACAAATCAGAAATAGTGGAGGCGAACACAGTCACATCACATGGGTCACGCACATACCTGCGCTCCTACGATCAGCGGACTTATTAACATCCCAACAAGTCTTTCTCTGACCTATGTACATCGAGGTAACCAGTCTAAATCCGGGCAACACAAGGATTAGAGGGCCCTAAGCGAACGCAAACCTCCCGTGATAGCAAGTATGGTAGGTATGTCATACACACAATTCATATATCAATACTAAGTAAACACACATCTTAGTAATCCCATAATTTAATTGAAGTACTATTCTCATTCTAGTACCAATATATAATTTATACACTTTATAAGATTCCGGTTTATAATCATATGCGCCATAATTTATTCTCACGTTGTAATAGACACTCACGTCTCAACCCAACTATCCCTTTAATTTAAATCGCTCATATATAATTTACTCTTCAAAATAACACAAACGTCCAAAACCTATCAATACATCATCAAAGGAAGGTTATCTATATCCTCGGACAAGATCACGGGACTCCCAAAATCAAAACAGGCCAAAAAGGCCTAAACTGCCAGCTCGTTAGAAGTCTCGTTCGAACGAGGCTGTTCGAACGAGATTCCAGTTCGTTCGAACGAACTGTACCTTCTAACGACATCTCGTTCGAACGAATGCATCAAACGAGATACAGTTCGTTCGAACGAAGGTATCGAACGAAGTCTCCCCTCGTTAGAAGCGGCTGGTCAACTCGTTAGAAGCTCGTTCGAACGATCTCGTTCGAACGACCTGGGAAGGTCTTCTAACGAGGGACCAGTTTCGGCCCAGAATTTCCTAGTTACGATTTTCGTCAATTTTTACTCCTCAAATCTCCTCTAAACTTCGTCCCAACAATGTTTAAAGGTCTCTAATCACTCCAAAACATAACAAGGTTATAAACTAACATATATTACTGAGTTAATTCATCCCAATCATCATTAAATCATCAAGTCTCATCACTTTCCCCCAATTATTCAAGAACACAAACCCTAAAATTTTAATTCATGAATTAACCCAATAAAAATCCGTTTTAATTTCACCCAATCACTAATATTCTCAGTATAATCATCTACCTATCATTCTACATGCAATTCTCCTCAAGATTTCAAGTTCTAAGTTCCAAAATACATGGGTTTTCATATTACACCAAGAACAAATCAATTTCATTAAATTCCTATACATGGAAAGAACATTCTCTGAAATTAAATGATATTAAACCACTTGCCTCGATTGTCTCTGAATTTGGTGTTGATTTTGTAAAGGTTTTCTGCAGAATTCCTTCTCCTTCTCTCCCTCTCTAAGCTTTCTTCTCCAAAGGTGGCTATGGTGGCTAGGGTTTTCTTTGGGAAAGTTGGAAACCTATATGATAACCTCCGTAGCTTATTGGGTCATTAAGGGTTGGTTAGTGGGTTTAGTGGGTCTATTCCCAATCAGATTTACTTCTCTAATTTTCGTCATTTTTAATTCCTAAAAATACGAAATTACCAAAATACCCTTTATATTGCCGGTATGGCCTAAAAATACCCCGGAACCCAAACTACACCCCCGGCTAGTGTTTTCTGACTATCTCGACCCTTCCGAACGCGTTGGCGCACTCAAAATGACCATACGGTTTATAGAATTTAAATTCACTTTTATAAATAAAATAATTATATCCTGACGCGACTGTCACACGCGTCCCAATAAAATGACCAAATTGCCGTATATCAATCTCACGACAAATTTCATAATTCAATATTCATATAACATCATATATACTCAATATAGTCAAATACCAACTCAAAACTCGCTAGTATTTTACCCGGATTAATTTCCAAATAATTCACATTTAATTAATTAATCCCAAAAATAAATATAGCCAAAAGTACGGGGTATTACATATGACTCTTGCTGAGCCCCCTCCTCTGAAACCTGTGTGGTGAAATGTCTCGGTCTACCGCTCTTATCATTTTCTATTTGAAAGCGTATAAGGTTTGTCTTAGAAACAAATCGCAAAGAATACAATGATTTCTAAACATAGGGCTCTACACATCAAAGAACGCAACGCAGGACGTATAAACACAACACAAATATCAAGGATGCCAGAACTTGGATGCTTTGATACCAATTGTAACAACCCCAATTTTCCACGTAAAGGTTGACCAGACACAATACGTTGAAGATGGGGCTTGTCTATCAATCTATATGATTCTTAGCATCAAAACCATAATAACAATTCGAACACATTTGATTTTTTGTTTTAAAAATGACATGCAAAAAAACCATTTAAATACCAACTAATAATAAATAAAAATCTAACAACCTATGCTAGAACAAATGAACTGAAGTAATCATTGTCCAAATATCACTACAAGTCTGATCTCCTATTAGTCCTGTGGTCCATGTATATATAAATCTAGGGGAAAAGCATTTTATAATTTGAGTTAGTGCCCTAGATTTGTAGGAATTAACTTATGAAAATCAAGATGCAATAATATAGTTAATTCATAGTATGTACCAACCATCGGCATTTACATGTGTTAAGTACCTCATGCCTCATCTAAGTGTAATACTACATCCATGTCAACCCAAGTCCCCAACCATGAATGACTAATACTCATAACCACAATAAATACACGATGCATCTAGCATAGTTCTCATACCAAAGATAATTGTCCACATATATAATCCCATTTCCCAGAGTACCCTAATGATACTACACGCAAAAGTAACATAACCATCTATTATTGCATTTACGTAGTATTGGGTTCAAAATTTATTGTCTACATCATTTGACTAATTAATTAATCTTAGTTAATTTATATAATTATATATGTCCTTAAATATAGACACACAAAGGCATCTACCTTCAGTGTCACGTTCGTTACCTTTCGGTAAGTTTGAAGGAATCCCTCATCCAAATAGACATCATAAAACATATACAAGTGGAGTGGTCCATACGCAGTACAACATTGCATGGTCCATACCCCTGACGGCGATAATGGATCCTAGCATCCACACCTACCTCCTTGTAAGTGGCGTTGCTATGTAGGACCCTAAACAGTGACCTATACAATGCCTAGCCACGTGTGTCGATGCGTGCTCCGATATCGAGACGTACGCAATACCCATCGATAGGCCATCCAGGAACATGAGTATGTTTAGATAATTAATAAATACATATTTCAGCAGATAATATGTGTAGGTAATTATATCTATAATAACCCCCAATGAGTCTCACAAATCTTCAAATAATATCCTTACTAAATTCAAATTAGTGCATTCCGTCTCCAAACCATGAGTACATCTATCGCATTCAACATATACAAAAACTCAGAATGTACATATATTTTTATTTCCTTATTTAACCATTAAGTAAATCATATATCCAATAACTTATCAATAATACAATTAATTCTTGCATATATGATTCCGGGTTTAACTCCATCTCCCCAATGAGTTACTCCACCTAATAAGGTAACAATCATAAATAAGGTTCCTTAACACAATATTCAAATGGTTTAAACCTAATAAAAATGGGAAAGTCGATCGATTTTCAATGATTTCGTAGAAATTTCAGCCGTGTGCACTGTTGAGAAAATAATCATGAAATATTCACCGAAATTTTAAAAATTACGAAACCAGCGCCCACGCATTCTTAACTGATTTTAATTAGGACCTTCTATTTAAAAAAAGATAAATTCATAGATATACTATTCAAAAATAACTTCAGAGTTTCAGATTTGGTTTAGAATTTTTCAGTCCAGAAAATAATCATCTCTATTCATCACAAGTCTAAAAATTATGAAAGCACTTCCCATACACTCTTAACTGAAGTTAGTAAGGAATATCTTTTTTTCAAAAAAATATATTTAATGGTTTACCATGTCAAAAATAATTTTTAAGTGATTGTTTTATTTTTTTGAAAATTTCCACACAATATAAGCCTCCATTAACGACCCCTTAATCAACTATCCACCATTGTTGCACCCATATTCATATTTAATCATACTCAGATTTAAGGCTCTATGAATGGATAATAATGTTTATCAATTAATGGTACTACAACATGGACTCTAATATCCAATTCAAGATTTACTCAATTCCAAATTTCTAGATTTAACATCAATTTGTTCAATCATTAAACATCAAATTCAGATTTGTTCCTCTACACGCACAAGGTTTAATTCCATCCTATCATTATCATATAATATATTTTAACCCAAAAAATATATGAGAAAATACACCAATGAATTAAGAAGTATATTGGAAGTTAAGTTTATCAAGAGAAATCTTGACTTAAGATGAAGATTGAAAGACTCTCTTCTTGGATCTTTAATCTCCTTCCCTCTTTTGGCCTTCGTATCTTCTCTCTATAAAGGTGGGTTTGCTAGGTTAAAATTTTGATGAGTAAAAGGAGTTATCTAAAATCTTGGTTAACTTATGATGGGTGCTAATCTCGATTTAGCCTATAACCTCTATTTTTGGGCCCCCAAATTAACCTAAACCCATAGCTAGAATGTCCCAACAACTCCCTAAATGGTATACCTACAACACAAACCCATTTTTAGATGTATGAAATACCTAAACGAGTCCCCCAAAACATACCAGACATGCCCAATATACTTTTACCCAACATACACATTTTTATTATGTTTAAGCAACACATAACCATAAGTTGATTACCGTACATTTTATTTTCCACACGTGAATCCATTATGCCCAATCGAATCAAATAGATATGAAACCAAAATTTATATTCAATTTTAATTCTACCAATTTAATTTAATTCTCAACTATTTAATATATTCCCTAGTTTATTTAAATAAATTTTGTCCCAATAATTTATTTCAAAAAAATGGGGTATTGTGGAAAAGGAGAAAGTCGTGGAGCTAGAGGATTTATCTAGCCTACAAGTAGTAGCTAAAGTATGGGTGACCTGGTGTTGAGGAAACCAAGGTTGCCCATGTTGATCGGGTTATAAACACTCTTCAAGAGGCATAATTTGATACAATCAACCTGACAAGAAGTTCTTGATTGACAGTTCACTTACTAAAGAAGATAAGGAATAATTGGTTGATTTCTTTAAAAGAAACCAGGACATTTTTTTTATTGGGAATCGTTTGACATGCCAGGAATAGATCCAGAAGTAATGCCTCACAAGCTCCACGTGGATCCATTACATCCATCATGGACTCAAAAGATGCGATGAACCGCACCCGAGAAAGCTAAAGAAAATGAGTAGGAAGTAGGAAAACTTCTAGAGGCAAAGTCCTTAATGGAAGTTCAATTCCTCAAGTGGCTGTCAGACCCAGTGCTAGTAAAGAAAATAAAAGAAAAATGGAGAGTTCATGTAGACTTTACTCATTTGAACCAAGTGTACCCAAATGATAGTTTTCCTTTGCCCAAGATAGTTAAGTTAGTCGACACCAACACTAACCATAAATATAAGGGCTTCCTCGATAGATACTGAGGCTTCCATAAAATTCCACTATTCACACCCGACCAGGAAAAGACTTCCTTCATCACCATGCTGAGGATATATTATTATAGGATGATGTTGTTTGGATTAAAGAACGTCGGGGCAACCTATCAAATATTACTGATGAAGATGTTCAAACAACAGTTGGGAGATACAATAGAGGTATACATAAATGACATTCTTGTGTAAATTAGGAAGAAGGAGCACCACCTCATAGACTTAGCGAATTTATTTTGAAGTTTTTCAATATTATAGGATGGAACTAAACATGAGTAAGTGCTCCCCTGAGGTACAATCGGGAAAGTTCCTTGGATACCTATTCAGCTAAAGAGGTATCAAGGAAAACCCTAACGAGATTGAATCCATCAGGAAGGTGCATCCTCCCAGTACTGTACATAAGGTGAAAAAGTTAGCTGGCATGCTCACTACGTTCAACCGCTTCATATCAATATCTTTGGAGAAATACTGATCTTTATTCCAAGCACTTAGGAAGGAAAGTAAGGAAATATGGAAGGACGAGTGCACCAAGGCACTTCAAGAAATAAAAATTTATTTGAGCAAACTATCCTCGAGTTAGGATATTATTGTTATACTAGGAAGAAACTATCCTTGAACAGGCAATTCATAGTGGATTTAAATATTCCAATAATGAGGTTGAATATAAAGCGTTGATCAGCTGATTGAAGAAGTCAATTTAACCTGGAGAATGTCACCTTAATTTTTTTAGCGACTCAAAGATAGTATCAAATCAAATATCAGGAGACTACAATGCAAGGGACGAACGCATGGACACATACCTTGAAGAAGATCATCACTTGGTCTCCCAGTTCAAGCATATACAATTGCAATAGTTCCTAAGGGGGAACAACAGTCACTCAAATGTTCTTGCCACACTTTATTCAACTATCAAAGTATATATAAAGAAAATGATACAAGTGGATTACCTTAATTGACCCATCATCAACAAATGGAAAGTTGTCGAATAGTTTATGGCCATTGATAAGGCCCCGAGATGGATGGATCCCATATTTCATTACCTAAAAGAGGATGTCCTGCCAGATGATAGGAAAGAGCCACACAAGATTTAAGTGAAATCGTCTCATTTCCACTTATCATAAAATCACAATCTTTATCGATGCTCTTTTTCAGGACCTTATCTCCAGTGCCTACACACAAACGATGTCAAAAAACCTTTTTATGAGTTTCACAAGAGAATATTTGGAAGTTGCGCAAAGGGTAGGTTATTACACTACACAAAGCAATCGACTTGTCAAGGTGTAAAATTGTGAAAAGTAAGACTTGTCAAGGTCTATGACTGTAATAATTCTGGGGGTGACAAATCCCTTTTCCACGGACTTGTCATGGTCAGAGATCATGAAAAGTTCATTAGACTTGTCACGGCCCATTCACGGTCTTTGAACTTGACAAGTTTTATAACGATCAAAGACCATGAAAAGCTCGTGATAAAGCAAAAACAATTGTTAGGGTCAAATACCATGACAAGTTTCTTTGGCACGGACTTGTCACGTTTTTTTACCATGACATTTCTGGGAAGAATTTAAAATAAACTACTGGGCAGTATGGCCACTTCCACTGCCCAATAATATATATGTACTTGTTATAGTAAAATTATAATTGTCCAAACAATATATATCCAAATAAAATAGAAATAATATACCATATGATGGCATATATAATCCATATAGAAATAAAAAAGAAATACAAATATCCATATCCAAACCAATAAATAAAATAGAAATACAAATATCCAATATCCAAATAAAAAAGATAGAAATAATGTCATGGCATAGGGTCTTGATAAGGTTGTAGGAAGAAGGAAAGCCACACGGTATATCCATTGAGCACCCCATTAATTTGCCGAATGCGACATTGTTCGTGCAACCACAGACGCGAGTTCTCTTTTTCGATCAATACATGCGTGACTAGAACCCTTGCCTCAATTTCTTAGAAGGAACATCCATGAGCCAGTATACCCGGGAGGAAGGACATGTCCCTCAACCCCCTCGCTATTCGATCAGCATAATATATGTCGAGTATAAACACGCTCTACCAATCGATTGTTGACATAGGCCGCTCGATAGGAGACAAAATGGCAAATGGATCATATGGTTGCAAGTCCGTGTGTATTGATGATGAAGAAGTGACATCCTCATCTACCTCTACCTCCTTCTCCTTCCCCTTCCCCTTTTCCTTGTCCTTGTCCTTCTCCTTCTCTTTCCCCTTCCCCAACTGACACTTCATGAAGGCACACATATCTAGGGCCGTCGCCTCCAACCTTGAAAACTTATCATCATGGGTGTCCACCTTATGTGCCAACACTGTGTTGCTCATATCCATTTTGATGATCCTCGACTTCCCCACCCGCGAGCTCACCCACTATTCCTCCCCTTGCGATCTGTCTCGAGCACTTGGCTAAGTGCGTCCGTAGCTAAAGATGCTTTGTCGGCAACATACTGGAATTCATGCACTTCCCGAAACATTGCCCCAAAAAATAAAAAGTACACAATTAGTTAATTAAGTAAATAAAAAAATATAACGTAATTAAAAAATTAAACATTTACAACTTACAATCCTGGTTGTGATGCTCGGGTCCACCTCCTTGTCCTTTCCCTTCTTCATTCGAATTGTTACATAGGCATTGAGCCTATGTGGCCTACCCCAGGGCCACTCTCCATCTTCTGAAATAAAACAATGAAGAATTAGTCAGTAATGCAAAGTAATTCTAAATTATAATAACATAAAACTAAAATTAAAGATAAATAAAAAACTTACCATCCAGTGCACCACCTTGGCGTAAGTTTTCTGCCCGGAGTAGTGCACGTCCAACTTTTTAGCTCGACTATCCCTCCTCAATTAGTGAGATACCAATTTCTGCTCATCGAACTCATTGTCGACAAACTTTGCCACTGTGCCATTGAGATCGGGTCCTTGATAGGGACGGTGTCAAGTACACTCAGAATGGACTCCCCGGTTTTCCCAAAGTATCCTTCCTACAAATTATTCTTCCACATTTTATATTTATCCCTCAATTGTTCCAACGTGGAGTCATAAACATGTGGGGGTAGGCTGAATTGTTCATGTCAAATAAATACAAACGAAAAGAAAGTATGTGTTAGTTGTTTATAAATATAAATCTAAATATAAATACACTACTTGTAGTGCCCCCCAGATGCTAATCTTGAGGACATTAGACACGACCCTCCAATCAGTGCACCCCGGGCCCATGATCGCCTTCAACAACTCTAGCGATTAAGTAAAAATGGCATTTTATTCTCAACGATGGGTCCCAATTTGCCCCATTTTTGGGCCTACTGGATGATGGGCCCTCGTCACATATGCTACCGCACTGGGATGAAGACATGTTCTAGAAAAATTATTATTATTGGTACAAACATGTATATGTAGTTTGAATTAATTCTCATATCCGATAATGCAATACATACGATATCAAGTTCAATTTATACAAATATCAATACCAATTTATATCAATTTCAATTTATACCAATACCCAATACCATACTCCATTAACACACACGTACACTACACCCCATCCACCCACCCATGCACACTTCCATCCCCCACCCCCTAACACACACTCCGATAATAATAAAGCACTAGAATAATACACCCACTGGTAATTACAAGCATTAAAACAATCAAGTACAAATAAATAAAATCATTATATTCTTGTTCGATAATAATAAAGAACTAGAATAATACTGCCACTTACAAATAATTGGAATACTTATTACAAATCTAAAAATTATTTCAAATTCAGGTTATCAAAAAAATTGGATTGATATTTGGTAGGAACGGCCAATTCATCCACACTATTGTTTAGCCACTTTGGCGCATGTAGGACGATTGACCACGACTCGTTGTTGATATACTCCGAGTAAAACACTTACTTGAGCCTTTGAAAAGCACGAACAAATGGTTCATCTCTCACGTATTCGTTGATCTTTAACTTGGATAGGTCAATCATGATTAAATTGGTGCCAGGAGTAACTTTACCCTTAACTCTTACCCAATCACAGTAAAACACAACCTCTTTAAAGCTTACATTGTCCAATTCAAATATATTTTGAATTACATTATAGTAATTCATTTCAGCTTCGACGAGATTTTTATCTTTTGCGCTCGCTCAAAATAAAGCAAGAGCCTAGTATAAACAAAAGTGTGAACATTTAATACCCATTAGTATAAACAATTACCTATTGAATGTGTATGTATTAGAACTGGAAGGCAAGTATCTATGCGCACTATATGTAATTTAAATTAGTTATAAATGTTGCAGAACCGTTATGTCGTGCATTCAAATGAGAATACATGTAGGCATGCACTCCCCGAAGAAAGTGTTATATAAGAAGTTGACTTAATGTAAATTTATTCGTGCATTCAAACTCCTATTTCCTCCATCTCCTCTAAAGGGTGAGTGGTCCTATCCCATTCAATATCGCATATTTCTATAATATACTTAACAACTCATGCACATTATTCCAATTTGAGGAAAATTTGGCATCATATCCCCATATTTCTCCAAGTACACAACACAGATTTGTAAGTGTGCGTGTTATTTCAATTTATCAATTGAAATAACACTTAACATTGCTTCATCTAGTATGTACCCAGAGAACATTAACATACAACTGCAGAACTTTACCCAAAAGTAACAAGTTACAACCACTAAGAATATTATTATACAGAAACTATGCAGTCCCAAACTGTCCAAACGGAACAATTTGAGAGATCTCATTACAGGGATAATTATTCTCGAACGGGTCTAAGGGTTATCGAATGTGTACTCATAAGAACTAGAAGGATAGTATCTATGCACACTATATGTAATTAAAAGTATATTTCATTTAATTACGTCTTATCACAATTTGAGAGATTCCATTGCAACAGACTGGGCCATTGTTGATTTGGTAGCAAGAGAGTTATATCCCACATCACCAGGGTGAGGGAAACTAATGGTTCATATATGTAGATTTACACTCTTCTAACACTGAGGCCTTTTACCTCCCATTGTTAATGCATGTGATTGATGATTCACATGCCAGGGGTTCGAACTCCACTAACACCAGTTTATTGATATAGAGCTAATAAAAACCCCAAACCATGGTTAAAGTGGAGACAATATTGGTGGTGAAAGAGTAGGGTGTAACATAATGGTATCAGAGACAATACCCAACTAGAATAAGTGTGCCAACATGTTGGGTGATGGTTGATTTCATCCCAGCGAGGACGTTGAGCTCCCTAAGGCGGTGGATTGTAAAAGACTGATCCATGGTTGATTTGGTAGCCAGAGAGTTACATCCCACATCGCCTGGGTGAGTGAAAGTAATGGTTCATATATGTAGTTTTACACTCTTCTAACACCGAGGCCTTTTAGCTCCCACTGGTAAGTCAAGTGATTGATGATGCACATATCAAGGGTTCTAACCCCACTGACACAAGTTTGTTGATATAAAGTTAATAAAAAACCCATATCATCGGGTGTGGTGGTTAAAGTGGGGATAATATTAGTGGTGGAAGAGTGGGTTGTTATAGAATGTTATTAGAGCCAGTACCCATCCAAAATAGTGTTCCAACATGTTAGGTGATGGTTGATTTCATCCCAACGAGGACATTGGGCTCCCTAAAGGTGGTGGATTGTAATAGACTGGGCCATGGTTGATTTGGTAGCTAGAGATTTATTGTAATACCCCGTACTTTTGGCTATATTTATTTTTGGGATTAATTAATTAAATGCGTATTAATTGGAAATTAATCCGGGTTATAAATACTAACGAGATGTGAGTTGGTATTTAATTATGTGCATATATGAGTATATATGAAATTGGAATTATGAAATTTGTCGTGAGATTTATATACGGCATTTTAGAAATTTTGTTGAGACACGTGGGACCGCCGCGTCACGGTGTAATATTTTGTTTATAAAAAGTGAATTTAAAATCTATAAACTGTATGGTCGTTTTGAGTGCGCCAACGCGTCCGGAAGGGTCGAGATAGTCAGAAAACACTAGCCGGGGGTGTAGTTTGGATTCCGGGGTATTTTTAGGCCATACCGGCATCATAAAGGGTATTTTGGTAATTTCGTATTTTGGGAAATTAAAAGTGACGAAAATTGGTTAATTACATCTGATGTGGATTTGACCCACTAAGGCACTAACCAACCCATATTAACCTAGAAGGCTACGTAGGTTATTAGAAGAGTTTTCTAAGTTCCCCAAATCAAACCCTAGCCACCTTAAGCCCCCTTGGAGAAGAAGAAATTTTGCAGAAAAGCTTCATCAAACCTACACCAAACTCAGAGACCACCAAGGCAAGTGACTTTATTCCATTTATTTTCAAAGAATGTTCTTTCCATGTTAGAAAAATTCGAATTTTGTGTTTGTTCTTGGTGAAATATGAAAACCCGTGTAGTTTGGAGTTTAGAACTTGAAAATCTTGAAGAGAATTGCATGTAGAATGATAGGTAGATTATTATTCTCATGATAATTGTGATTAGAAGAAATTAAAATGGATTAAATTCTGGGATTTGATGATGATGTAAATCTAGGGTTCATGTTCTTGATAAAATTGGGGAAAAGTACAAAATCTTGTGATTTAATGATGTTTAGGATGCATTAATGCCTTAAAAGATGTTAGTATATGACCTTAGCATGTTGTAGTATGATTAGAGGACTTAAAACATTGTTAGAACGAACTTTGGAGAAGACTTGAGGTGTTAAAAATGGTGAGAAACGAGTTTTAGGAAAATTTGGGACGAATCTGGTAGGTCGTTAGAAGCCCCTGCCCAGGTCGTTTGAACGAACTCGTTCGAACGAGCTTCTAACGAATTGACCAGTCGTTCTAATGAAAGGGAGCCTCGTTCGATAACTTCGTTCGAACGAGATCTCGTTAGAAGGGACAGTTCGTTCGAACGAACTGCATCTCGTTCGAACATCCTCGTTCGAACGAGACTTCTAACGAGTTGACAGAGTAACCTCGTTCGAACAGTCTCGTTCGAACGAGACTTCTAACGAGTTGATAGTTTGGTCCTTTTTGGACTGTTTTGATTTTTGGAGTCCCGTAAACTTGTTCGAGGATATAGATAACATTCCGATGATGATGTAGTGATAGAATTGGGAGTTTTGGGTATTTATGAGAAGGAAATCATATACGAGAGTTTTATTAAATGGACGGTTTGGGTAGAGACATGAGTGTCTACTACGACGTGAGTAAATTATGGCGCGTATGATTATAAACCGGAATAATATAAGTTGTAGATATTATAAGTTAGTACGAGAATGCGATATGTACTACGATTAAACTACGGGATTACTAAGACGTGTGTTTACTTAGTATTGGTATATGAATTGTGTGTATGACATACCTACCATACTTGCTATCACGGGAGGTTTGCGTTCGCTTAGGGCCCTCTAATCCTTGTGTTGCCCGGATTTAGACTGGTTACCTTGTTGAACATAGGTCATAGAAAGACTTATTGGGATATCAATAAGTCCGCTGATCGTAGGAGCGTAGGTATGTGCGTGACCTATGTGATGTGACTGTGTTCGCCTCCATTATTTGTGATGTTGTTATTTGTGAACTATTCCTGAGAGATTAGGAATATGTAATCCTTATGTACGTGATGTACCGGGATGGATAGCAGAGTATGTGTGCACCGCAGCTTAGTTCTCAGGGTGCTTGTATTGTATATTTACGATGTGAATAATATACACTTAATTAGTGGGAACCTTCATGTTAATGTTGTGAAATAATTACGGTATTGATTCGAGAAATATAACGAGTTAACTAATAGTTATATATATTGCATATTGAGCATCTGAGTTTACGTTAAACCCCTACTTAATTACGAGCGTTGTAATGTTGATAGAACGGAGTAATAAGGGTAGGACCTATGACAGTCTAGCTAGATATGATGGTACTTAGCTAGTGATTTGTGTCGTTATAGATGGGTACTTACATTAGGAGTGCACAGTTAGACGAGAGGTGAGAATATCATGTGAGTGCACGTCCTAACATGTACTTTGCATTTAATGTTTTAAATGTTTTTAAAGCACTTGCAGGTTTTTAAAATATAACTCCACATTCGGGCTCTGACCCGTTTGCTTTTCAATTCTATTTTCTTTGTAAAACCATTTTAGGTGCCCAGCCACAAGGACACCATGCGTAGGATATTCATTCAGGTGACGAGCTATAGCTATTTGTGGAAGCTACAGGGATTTTCTTGTAGACACTTCTATCACTTGGATTCCAGATTCATTATCTATCAGTTGTAGGGCATGTTGCCCATTTCTATTAGAGTTACATTTCCATTTCAGTTTCAGACTTTGGCATGTACTGTTTTAGTTTTCGGTTTACTTATTTCAGTTATGGGATTGTAGTGAGGAGTTTTTCCTCCAGACTTTATTTACGTTATGTGATGGTCATTCTATTTACTTCTTTATGGTGAATGGTGTTATTATTCTTTATTACACTTGTTGCATGTTAATCAAACTTTAATTAAAATTTGGCACTTACTTTTTAAATACTAGGTGGTTAGTAATCATTAAAATGTTTTCGACAGTGATGCTATTAACTGGGCCAACTTGGAATTTTGAATTAATTTAATAAAGGAGTAGCTACCCGGTATTTAATTAGTCGGGGTGTCACAGGTGGTATTAGAGCATTAGGTTCTAGTGTACTTTAGGATCTGACGGCTTATTATGTTTTCGCTAAGTTTCTTTGATATAGAGCCCTATATTTTAGGACTGTTGTAGTCTTTTTGTGTATGCTTCGTTCTTCAGCTATCTTAAGTTTATAAACAGCGAACTTATAAACTTTGTTCTTATTTCAGATGCCTCCACGATGTACACGACGAGTTCCCAGGGATGCAACGCCCGAACCCCAGCCCGCTCCAGTTCAGGGCATGATGAACGCCGCTGAGGTTGCAGCTATAGTAGCCCAAGCGGTAAATGCCGCCATTGTCGTTGTTCAGCAGGCACCACCGCAGGCGCCGGTTGCCGCGCCAGTACAGGATAATGCATTCCCGTCTGCTTGGGAGCGTGTACGTGACGCTTTTCAGAAAGTGCATCCACCAGAGTTTGCAGGTAGCTCAGATGTAGTAGTCTCGAGCCAGTGGAGGAAGGATATGCAGAGGCACTTAAGGATGTATGAGTGCACGGATGTTCAGAAGCAGGTGCTAGATACTTTCAAGCTAGTTGGATCTGCGCTACAGTGGTGGGAGTCTATTACCACCATGAAGGAGAGGGATACTCTCACGATTCAGGAGTTCTGGGTGCGGTTCGATCGCAAGTACTTTCCATCAGCTGTTCATACGGAAATGAGGAGGAAATTGATGAGTTTGAAGCAGGAAGGTAAGACTGTGGCCGAGTATGAGGCCGAGTTCATGAATCTGTTGAACATCGTTCCAGACGAGATACCAACAGAGAAGAAGAAGATTGAGAAGTTCACGGACGGGTTGAATTGGAGGATCCGTCAGCATCTGCTAGGGAACCTATCATTGGCCACCTACTCAGATGTGGTTAACGCTGCATTGTTACACTGCCAGGACCACCGTTTTCATATGGCCGAGGGTAAGAGGTCGGGGGAGTCTAGCCATCAGGGCAGGACGGGAGGACATGGTGCCAGCGGGGCACAATCTGGTCAGGGGCAGAGACAGAATGAGCAGGGCTCCTAGCAGGGGGATAATAAGAGGTTCCAGTCAGGGAACTACAGGCAGGGACAGGGAGGTTTCCGCCAGGGACATCAGGATCCAAACGGCCATCAGGGCCAATAGGGGCAGAATGGGCAGTAGTTTCACCAGGGCCAGCAGGGCCAAGGGAGGAACGATAACGGCCACCAGGGCCTGGGACAGCAGGGGCAGAGAGGGGGGAACTTCCCAGGGAAGTGCTTTATTTGTGGCAAGACTGGCCATAAGCGACAGGATTGTCCTGATAGGGGCAGGGCCCCACATCAGCAGCAGCAGGGTGCTTGCCAGGAGCCACAAAGGCCTATGTTTCCCGCCGCTCTTCCCGCACCGCCACAGATGGTAGCATTACCACCCATTCCAGCAGTCCCAGCTCAGCAGGGGCAGTTACAGTATGGACGTGTCTACAACGTCCACCAGGCTGCAGTTCCACAGGCACCGCCCGAGATTGAGGGTACGTTTCCTATCCATGGCACTATGGGTCGGGTGTTATTTGATACGGGTGCTACACATTGTTTTATAGCTACACACTTCGCGAAGGCTTTAGGATTGTTAGCTACGGCAAAGAGCACAGTGACGTGTGTCGACTCACTATTGGGGAGTGGGTCACTTATTTTCTTTATATGCCGGGGAGTGGGGGTAGAGATTGGTCGTTTGGTATTACCTGCAGACATGTTAGTATTAGATATGCATGTTCACGATGTGATTATTGGGATGGATTGGCTCGTAGCTTATAGGGCCATGATTGATTGCTTCAGCGGAAGCATTGTTTTTGCCATTCCGGGGCAAGAGATGTTTGTAGTGGCGATGCCTCGCCCAGAGGGAGGATCGATCGCTCATCTGTATTACATTGAGGAGGATACCTCTAAGGAGGTAGTGATCCCTTTAGATTCTATCCCAGTAGTCAGGGAGTATTCGAATGTGTTTCAGCAGATACCGGGCTTACCCCCCAGTCGAGAGATAGACTTTGTTATAGATTTGCTACCGGGTACGAGACCTATAGCACGCGCACCGTACCGTACCGTATGGCTCCAGCTGAGATGAGGGAGTTACGGGATCAGATAGAGCAGCTGTTAGGTCAGGGCTTTATTCGCAGGAGTACCTCACCTTGGGGCGCTCCAGTTCTGTTTGTGAAGAAGAGGGACGTTTCACTGAGATTGTGTGTGGACTACCGAGAGTTGAATAAGGTCACGATACAGAATAAGTATCCATTGCCTTGAATCGATGACTTATTCGACCAGTTGAGAGGAGCTTCTTTCTTCTCGAAGATTGACTTGAGATCGGGATACCATCAGTTGCGTATCAGGGAGGAGGATGTCTCGAAGATTGCGTTCTTGTCGAGATATGGTTCTTACGAGTTTCGGGTTATGCCTTTCGGTTTAACCAACGCTCCAGCCATGTTTATGGACTTGATGAACAGAGTGTTCAGGGATTTCCTAGACCAGTTTGTCATTGTCTTCTTTGATAATATTCTGGTTTACTCCCAGACAGAGGAGGAGCACGTCGAGCATTTGAGGCAGGTTTTGCAGACACTTCGTCAGAACGAGTTGTATGCAAAATATGAGAAGTGCGGGTTTTGGCTGAAGGAAGTCCAATTTTTGGGGCATATCATTTCCGACCGGGGAATATCTGTTGATCCGGGGAAAGTATCAGCGGTGAGGGAGTGGGGACATCCCACGACACCGACTGAGATTCGTAGTTTCTTGGGACTAGAAGGATACTACAGGAGGTTTATTCGGGGCTTCTCAGAGATAGCACGTCCTTTGACACATCTGACTCGTAAGGGTGTGCCATACATCTGGAGTGATGCCTGTCAGTTGGCATTCGATGAATTGAAGGACAAATTGACCTCAGCACCTATGTTAGCATTGCCGAGACCGGGAGTTGAGTATTTGGTTTACACCGATGCGTCTTTGCAAGGACTGGGAGGTGTATTGCAGCAGGAGAGACAGGCCATAGCTTATGCCTCCCGTAAGCTTAAGCCTCATGAGAAGAATTACCCCATGCATGATTTGGAGTTGGCGACAGTGGTATTTGCCCTACGGATTTGGAGACACTATCTTTTGGGGGAGAAGTTCCAACTGTTCACGGACCACAAGTCCCTACAGTACCTGTTCACGCAGAAGGAGTTGAATATGCGGCAGCGTAGGTGGCTTGAGTTTGTGAAGGACTACCAGTTCGACATCCAGTACCACCCGGGAAAGGCTAACGTGGTAGCAGACGCGTTGAGCCGTAGGCCAGCAGATGAGGTAGCAGAGGTGTGGAAGGCTAAGTTGAAGGAATTGGGACACCAGGATGCAGTGGCCCGATCTTTCATGTCTGTGATGACCGTTACACCGCCGATTGTCACGAAGGTAGTACGGGCACAGGCCAATGACTCGTTCTGTCAAGAGCAGATAGTTCGGTTACTAGCAGAGGGAGACGAGTCCTATACCGTTAGCTTAGACGGGGGATTACGCTTCAATGGGAGATTGGTAGTTTCGGAAGGGGAGGAATTGCGACACGATGTGATGGAAGAGTCGCACGGCTCACGGTTCGCGGTACATCCCGAAGGGGACAAAATGTACCAAGACATGAGACGTCAGTATTGGTGGAGCGGTATGAAGAGAGATATCACTGAGTTTGTTTCGAAATGCGCCACTTGTCAGCTTGTAAAAGTGGATCATCAGAGACTGACAGGATTACTACAGCCATTGGAGGTCCCAGTGTGGATGTGAGAGAGCATATCCATGGACTTTATCACGGGGTTGCCTACGTCGCAGAGGGGTCACGACTCCGTTTGGGTAATTGTGGATAGATTTTCCAAGGTCGCTCACTTTTTACCCGTAAGGACTGACTACACTACGGGACAGTATGCCCAGCTCTTCATTTCAGAGATTGTGAGACTTCACGGTGTGCCCCTAAATATCGTGTTTGACAGAGACAAGATATTTGTTTCGAGGTTTTTGGAGAGTTTCCAGGAGGCCATAGGCACGGAATTGCGGTTGAGTACGGCTTATCATCCGCAGACTGATGGGCAGACTGAGCGCACAAATCAAATGTTGGAGGACATGCTACGCATGTGCATTATTGACTTTGGGGGTGGATGGGAGCAGTACCTTCCACTGGTGGAGTTTGCTTACAACAACTCCTATCAGTTCACTATTGACATGGCTCCGTTTGAGGCGTTGTATGGTAGGCCTTGTCGTTCCCAGCATGTTGGTTAGAGGTGGGGGACAACAAACTGCTTGGGCCGGAAGTGATTCAGGATACTTCGGCAAGGATTGAGTTGATTCGGAGTCGTATTCGGGTAGCTCAAGACAAACAGAAGAGTTATGCTGATGCGAAGAGATTTTTCAGGGAGTTCCAAGTAGGGGACCAGGTTTTGCTCAGGGTATCTCCTATGAAGGGGATTATGCATTTCGGGAAGAAGGGGAAGCTGGCACCGAGGTATGTGGGGTCGTTTCCTATTATTGAGCGAATCGGACCAGTTGCGTATAGACTCGGGTTACCGGAGCATTTGCATCGAATTCACGATGTGTTTCATATTTCCTCGCTGAGGAAATACCTTAGAGATAATTTGGCTCATTCTCACATTGCTGTGGAGGACATCGATCTCCAGCCTGATAGCTCCTACGAGGAGGGGCCGATTGCTATTTTGGACCGAAGCGAGAGGAAACTGCGGTCAAAGATAGTTCCGTTAGTGCGTGTTTAGTGGCGACATCACAATGTCGAGGAGTCCACATGGGAGCGCGAGGATGAGATGCGCGAACGTTATCCAGAGCTGTTTTTAGCAGGTACTTTCTAGTTTCGAATTTCGGGACGAAATTCAGTTATTAGGGGGGAAGTATGTAATACCCCGTACTTTTGGCTATATTTATTTTTGGGATTAATTAATTAAATGTGTATTAAATGGAAATTAATCCGGGTTATAAATACTAACGATATGTGACTTGGTATTTAATTATGTGCATATATGAGTATATATGAAATTGGAATTATGAAATTTGTCGTGAGATTTATATACGGCATTTTAGAAATTTTGTTGAGACGCGTGGGACCGCCGCGTCACGGTGTAATATTTTGATTATAAAAAGTGAATTTAAAATCTATAAACCGTATGGTCATTTTGAGTGTGCCAACGCGTCCAGAAGGGTCGAGATAGTCAGAAAACACTAGCCGGGGGTGTAGTTTGGATTCCGGAGTATTTTTAGGCCATACCGGCATCATAAAGGGTATTTTGGTAATTTCGTATTTTGGGAAATTAAAAGTGACGAAAATTGGTTAATTACATTTGATGTGGATTTGACCCACGAAGGCCCTAACCAACCCATATTAACCTAGAAGGCTACGTAGGTTATTAGAAGAGTTTTCTAAGTTCCCCAAATCAAACCCAAGCCACCTTAAGCCCCCATTGGAGAAGAAGCTTGGAGAGAAGAAATTCTGCAGAAAAGCTTCATCAAACCTACACCAAACTCAGAGACAACCAAGGCAAGTGACTTTATTCCATTTATTTTCAAATAATGTTCTTTCCATGTTAGAAAAATTCGAATTTTGTGTTTGTTCTTGGTGAAATATGAAAACCCATGTAGTTTGGAGTTTAGAACTTGAAAATCTTGAAGAGAATTGCATGTAGAATGATAGGTAGATGATTATTCTCATGATAATTGTGATTAGAAGAAATTAAAATGGATTAAATTCTGGGATTTGATGATGATGTAAATCTAGGGTTCATGTTCTTGATAAAATTGGGGAAAAGTACAAAATCTTGTGATTTAATGATGTTTAGGATGCATTAATGCCTTAAAAGATGTTAGTATATGACCTTAGCATGTTATAGTATGATTAGAGGACTTAAAACATTGTTAGAACGAACTTTGGAGAAGACTTGAGGTGTTAAAAATGGTGAGAAACGAGTTTTAGGAAAATCTGGGACGAATCTGGTAGGTCGTTAGAAGCCCCTGCCCAGGTCGTTCGAACGAACTCGTTCGAACGAGCTTCTAATGAATTGACCAGTCGTTCTAACGAAAGGGAGCCTCGTTCGATAACTTCGTTCGAACGAGATCTCGTTAGAAGGGACAGTTCGTTCGAACGAACTGGATCTCGTTCGAACATCCTCGTTCGAACGAGACTTCTAACGAGTTGACAGTTCGGTCCTTTTTGGACTGTTTTGATTTTTGGAGTCCCGTAAACTTGTTCGAGGATATAGATAACATTCTGATGATGATGTAGTGATAGAATTGGGACTTTTGGGTATTTATGAGAAGGAAATCATATACGAGAGTTTTATTAAATGGACGGTTTGGGTAGAGACGTGAGTGTCTTCTACGACGTGAGTAAATTATGGCGCGTATGATTATAAACCGGAATAATATAAGTTGTAGATATTATAAGTTAGTACGAGAATGCGATATGTACTGCGATTAAACTACGGGACGTGTGTTTACTTAGTATTGGTATATGAATTGTGTGTCTGACATACCTACCATACTTGCTATCACGGGAGGTTTGCGTTCGCTTAGGGACCTCTAATACTTGTGTTGCCCGGATTTAGACTGGTTACCTTGTTGAACATAGGTCATAGAAAGACTTATTGGGATATCAATAAGTCCGCTGATCGTAGGAGCGTAGGTATGTGCGTGACCTATGTGATGTGATTGTGCTCGCCTCCATTGTTTGTGATGTTGTTATCTGTGAACTATTCCTGAGAGATTCGGAATATGTAATTCTTATGTACGTGATGTACCGGGATGGATAGCAGAGTATGTGTGCACCACAGCTTAGTTCTCGGGGTGCTTGTATTGTATATTTACGATGTGAATAATATAAACTTAATTAGTGGGAACCTTCATGTTAATGTTGTGAAATAATTACGGTATTGATTCGAGAAATATAACGAGTTAACTAATAGTTATATATATTGCATATTGAGCATCTGTGTTTACGTTAAACCCCTACTTAATTACGAGCGTTGTAATGTTGATAGAACCGAGTAATAAGGGTAGGACCTATGACAGTCTAGCTAGATATGATGGTACTTAGCTAGTGATTTGTGTCATTATAGATGGGTACTTACGTTAGGAGTGCACAGTTAGACGAGAGGTGAGAATATCATGTGAGTGCACGTCCTAACATGTACTTTGCATTTAATGTTTTAAATGTTTTTAAAGCACTTGCAGGTTTTTAAAATATAAATCCACATTCGGGCTCTGACCCGTTTGCTTTTCAATTCTATTTTCTTTGTAAAACCATTTTAGGTGCCCAGCCACAAGGACACCATGCGTAGGATATTCATTCAGGTGACGAGCTGTAGCTGTTTGTGGAAGCTACAGGGATTTTCTTGTAGACGCCTCTATCACTTGGATTCCAGATTCATTATCTATCAGTTGTAGGGCATGTTGCCCATTTCTATTAGAGTTACATTTCCATTTCAGTTTAGATTTTGGCATGTACTGTTTTAGTTTTCGGTTTACTTATTTCAGTTATGGGATTGTAGTGAGGAGTTTTTCCTCCAGACTTTATTTACGTTATGTGATGGTCATTCTATTTACTTCTTTATGGTGAATGGTGTTATTATTCTTTATTACACTTGTTGCATGTTAATAAGACTTTAATTAAAATTTGGCACTTACTTTTTAAATACTAGGTGGTTAGTAATCATTAAAATGTTTTCGACAGTGATGCTATTAACTGGGCCAACTTGGCATTTTGAATTAATTTAATAAAGGAGTAGCTACCCGGTATTTAATTAGTCGGGGTGTCACATTTACATCCCACACCGCCTGGGAGAGGGAAAGTAATGGTTCATATATGTATATTTACACTCTTCTAGCTCCCATTGGTAAGGCATGTGACTGATGATGCACATGTCATGGGTTTGAACCCCACTGACACCTGTTTGTGGATATAGCGTAATAATAACCCATACCGCTAGGTGCGGTTGTTAAAGTTGGGACAATATTGCTGGGGGAAGAGTGGGGTGTTACAGAATGGTATCAGATCCAGTACCTAGTCGTAATAAGTGTGCCAACATGTTGGGTGACGGTTGATTTTATCCCAACGAGGGAATTGGGCTCCCTAAGGGGGGGTGGATTGTAACAGACTGGGCCATGGTTAATTGGATAGCAAGAGAGTTACATCCCACATCGCCTGGGTGAGGGAAAGTAATGGTTTATATATGTATATTTACACTTTTCTAACATCGAGGCCTTTAATGTAACAGACCGGGTCATGGTTAATTTAGTAGCCAGAGAGTTACATTCCACATCACCTAGGTGAGGAAAAGTAATGGTTCATATATTTAAATTTACACTCTTCCAACACCGAGACCTTTTAGCTCCCACTCGTAAAGCATGTGATTGATAATGCACATGTGAGTGGTTCGAACCCCACTGGCATCAGTTTATGGATATAGCGCTAATAAAAAACCCATATTGTTGGGTGCGGTGGTTAAAGTGGGGACAATATTAGTGGTGGAAGAGTGGGGTGTTACATTCATTTGATTATGTAATTTAAAGTATGTTTCATTTAATTTAAAGTATATTTCATTTAATTTAAAGTATGCTGCATTTAATTCAAATTGAATTTCATTTTTTTACCAATTTACACCAATATCAATACCAATTAAATTTCAATTTATACCAATTCAATTCAATTGAAGTTGAATTTAGATTTACATTTCAATTTCAATTCAAATTCAATATCAATACCAATGAAATTCATGTTATAATTCACACACACACACACACAGAGACTCCACACCTACACACACAACCCTCGCCCTGCCCCCCCCCCCCCCCCCTCAACACCTACACACACAACCCCTACCCCCACACACACATACTACCCCAACCACTCCCCCATCCACCACTACCACCCCCACATACCTACACACACACACACACCCGCTGCCCCTACCCCCACACACCTACACACAAACAGACATGCAAACCCCTACACACCCGCACACATACCTACACACACGCCCACCTACACACAATCCTACACACACACACACACACACACACACACACACACATATATATATATATATATATATATATATATATATATATATATATATATATATATATATATATATAAAGGAAAGAGAGGGAGAGAGAGAGAGAGAGAAGAAAAAATGACTTGAAATGGAGAGAGAGAGAGAACCATCACTCGAGAAGTAAAGAGGGAAAATGTAGGTAAAGGAAACAGTGGAAAAAAAGGTGCTAGGGTTATTTGTTAAAAGAGTTGTCATGGACCTGTCAAGGTCTTTGGCCGTGACAAATTTATAAAGTTATCATGGTCATTGAACGTGACAAATTCGTGACAACTGTACTTGTCACAATCAATGACCATGATAACTTTTTGTCACGGACTTGTAACGATCATTGAACATGACAAAAGATGCATGTTTTTTGTCACGGTCAATGATCATGACAAGGCTGGCCAGCTCAAATGTGACAATTTAGACTTTTTGGTGTAGTGTTGGCATTTAGGAATATGAAAGAAGGATATTGGTCGACGTACATGAAATAGGATGCAACCGCTTATTTTCGAAAGTGTAAAATTTTTAATTTTCGCACCGTGAGTGCATCATCCCACCAGTGACCTCAAGTCCATTACAAGTCCTTGTCCTTTTTCCCCATAGGGGCTTGACATCGTCAGCCCATTGCTATTCACGTCTGGCATCAGGAAGTATCTGTTGGTTGTCATAGTTCACTGCTCTAAATGTATTGAAGGAGATATATTGGAGAACATCTTAAATGTCGACATAACCAAGTTCATATGGAAGAACATTATAACACGGTTTGTCATCCCTCAGATTATCATCACAGATAATGAAACTCAGTTTTAGAGCACCCTCTTTGAAAGCTTCTAGGACGAGCATGACATTAGGCATTGGTACAATTCTGTGGGCTGCCCTCAGAGCAATAGGTAAGCTGAAGCCTCCAATAATACGATCCTCAATGAAAAAAGAAAGGGGTTAGAGAAATCAAAGGGCGCATGGGTCGACCAACTCCCCCACATTCTCTAGGTGTTTCGAACAAAGCCTAGAATATTAATGGGGAAAATGCCCTTTGAAATATCTTAAGTAATTGAGGCATTCATCCCATTGGAAGCATGTCTCTCAATTATAATGTCCACCTTAGTCAAACAAGATCTTAACAATGAATCAACCAGAACAAAGCTTGATTTGGCCACTGAAAATAGGAAACTATCTCTTGCAAAGATTATCTCCATACGCAATAGTTGGTCAGGTTTTACAATAAGGGATTCAAGGTGAGGAGCTTCAAAGTCGGGAATTACATACTTAAAAAGATTTTGGGTAGCGCTAAAAAGACCTCATATGCGAAACTTGGGCCCAACTGGTAAGGCCCACTCTAAGTCGTTCGAGACGACTTAATAGGAGTCTACCACTTAAAAACAATGGGGGATAGAGAGGTTCCCCGAGCATGGAATGTAGCCAATTTTAAGAAGTTTTACTTTTAGAGTATAAGGTTATTTAATTTATTTTAATTTTGAGTTGTTTTTAAGAAGTTCTATTAGAATTGTCGAATTTATCTCCATGCATTGTTCCAAGTGGGAGGCAAATGAGTATTTAATGAAGAAGACAAATTAGTCGAATGAGTTTTTTTTATGACATGTTACTTATCACTATAATGATTATCTTCTTTAAAATGTCTTCTTTTTAGACTGATCGATTGGTCGACTACATACCACCTCTACATTTAAACATCAGCATGCAATACTAACTAGTTGGTCAGCTAATGGTCAACTCAACACAAAATGTTTTGATAATCAACCAAACAGTGACAATGGCTCACGACTGATGAAATGACTATAGGAAAACCTTAGATATCCAAGACAAATTGGGACATAAAAATATTTACTAGGGAACGACCCCACAAACATGTCCATTTTTACTTTTATGGCTCTAGGCCCACGGTTTGATGCGATGAAATAACCTAAAAGGTAAGACTAGACGACCACACACTATAAAGGGATTCAAAATAAAAGAATTTTTATTAACACTCTAAGTTATTACAATGAAATTAAAAAAAGAAGACAAGTTACAATAAAATGATAAATATAACGGGATTAATTACATGATCGAGATGACTAATTCTCCAAAGTCCTAGCTCCAACAGACAGAACATCCAACGCATAAGTAGTAACCTTCTCATATATATCTCTAATTCTCAATGACCCTATGAGCCACCCTGTCAACCAAGTGTTGAGGTCGGAAAAGCCCATCACCTCTATCAAGGTCGTAGTCGCCAAGGAACTTCCTTATCAAACTCACTAGAATGGCATCAGAACGGATCCATGAAACATCAATGTCACTGTCAGCGCATTGAGCCATCTATTCTTATGGCCAACATTTTCAGTATCATTGAGGGTAGACTCCATATTGAAAAGGTCCTCATCATAGCCATCCCTCCATACTTGGTGAGACTACTTGTGGAATTGTAATATAAGATGGTCGATCATCTCAAATAGACTCTTGATAGCCATCACATTGTTGTGCAAAAATTTCTTGGTCTTCTTGTTGTCAAGATTTATTTTTTATAAAACTATCGCAAGTGCACGGGCTATTAAAATATAGCGGGTGTAAGTACGGGTCGAATCCACGGAGATTTCGTCGATTTTTATAAAGTATTAATTGTCCAACTAGACATATGAGTGTATCAAAAGTGATTAAGTTTCTAAAATAAAAATAAAGACGGAATAAATGAACAAGTACAAGAGATAATATTAAATGTGGAAGAAACTAGGACGTAGGTTCCGTTTGTCAATTCTAATTAAATTAACATATCAATTTAACTCCGTAATTTCGAGTTTGTAACATAAAATATACCGACTCTCGTCGTGTACATTTCAGAGAATAAAACATTGCTTGTGCTTAAAATATTTTAACGTCTCTTGAATTAGACACCATAAATCCCTATTCCCTCGAAAATATCATGTTTTACATTTTTAATGTGTATTTGATTATGAGGTATCAAAACACCTAAGTGCAAGCATAACCCATCAAAATTGTATCCTTTAAATTTTTTTAAAGCATGAATTTATAATTTATTTTTGAGGTTTAAAAATACACACTCGTGTAATTTTAAGCGAATAACGAATTTTTTTTCTTTTCAAATTTACAACACATCGGAATATGTACGAAATTAAATTAACATGCGTAATTTAATTAGTCATAACAAACATCACCTAAATCCTAGTAATTAAACTAATCACACATTATATCTAACACACAAATATTGCAAGATGAAAAAATAATTTTCATTAATAATAATCAACTTACAAAATTTTGGGTCCAAGACTTGAATTACAATATGCAATATGCTCCTCCAAAGTGTGCCTAAAAAATACTCACTACACAATTTTTTTTTTTTATCTAAGTGTCTTTTTTTTCACTCTCTCGTCCCTTTTTTTTTGCCCACATGGGGTGATGTGGGTAATGGGTATTTGTAGGAGTTTAGTGTGAACATTTAGTGGGAGTAGTGGGTAGGTGGGTTTGTGGGTGGTAATCTTCTTTCGGAAGAAGGAATAAAAAAGAAAGGGGAAAAGGTTGGGGTAATGGGTTTAGCAGGTGGGGTAATGGGTTTAGTGGGTCTTTTTTGTAAAAAAAACTTCACCGAAAAAATAGATGTGGAGGTAAGGGTCGAATCCCTAACCTCACGCATGTCTCTCCTTATCCCAACCAACTCACCAACAGCTCTTTCTGAAATAAATACACACCTAATTATATTTAACAACATATTAAAACACAAATCTCATAATTTGCACAATAGCCCAAATCACCATAACTTCTTCATTCGGAGTCCGAATGACTCGCCGTTTGAACCAACATGACCCTCATTTCGGTCCCAAAAAAATTTCAATAGTGTTTGGGTCTCGAGGTTGACTTCAGGCATTGACCCAGGGCCTTGACTTTGACTTTTTTTGAATTCGAACTTTGCACGGCCATAACTTCTTCATTTCAACTCCGATTGTCACGTCGTTTGAACCCAGGCGTCCCTTGATTCAAGGCCTTCAATTTACATGATTGGTCCGAGTCCGAAATCAGCCATTTGAATTTACAATTTAGCCCCTGAAGTTGCATAGGTGCCTGTTTCATGCCCAAATGATATCCTGTCATCGCCTCTCGCCTTTTAATCCTGTTAATACTCAAAACAACCTTGCACAAGAGATTAGAAATAAATATTTAAGGTCATGAATTAAATGTGAGAATAAAGTTCGCAAAATTGCATTATTAACCCAATTTATTCTAAATTTGTATTTTTCTTTAAAATAATAAAAATGGCTCTATAAATATTTTATTGATGGTGCAATGGAACTAACAAGGCCTAGATTTTGGTATAATTAATACAAAATAATGCACTCATCAAATACCCCCAAACCAAAACTTTTCTAGTCCTCGAGCACAAACCAAAATCTAACTCACTTTCGTAGGAATCACGATTGCACTTAGCATGTGCGACAAGCCATTAAACCCCTAGGTTACACTAGTGGACGAGTTTTGTCTCGTGAGGGTTTGCAGTGAATATACCCACAAAATTCAAAGATTTGACTCTATTTACAAAAGACACAAATGTAATATAACCAAGTTTGAATGCAAACTTCATAAATATAGTACAACTTCACTTTTCAATCTCCACTTAGAGTGTGTGTGCGCATAGCCAATATAATCGTCCATTTCAAAAGATTTGATCGTTACATTTCTTATTTGAAAGTTCGTTTTGATTTCAAAATCTCACGGAATTCCCTCACAATCGAACAACCGAAAATGGGTAGTTTCTCTCGATATATGTGAATAATAAAGTAAATTAAATGAGCAATTTCACATATATATCATGAAAGACGGACATTTTATAGTGGATACTTATGATCTCACCATATATCCCATTATAACTAACTTCACTTGAGATCAATTGGGAATTTTATTCGGTTGTATTCTAGGCTCGGTTTTGGCTAGAAAGAACATATTTTGGAGTTTCAAAAATTTTCTGAGAATATAGAGATTATCGGGATTTTGACTTTTTAGGCCCTTTCCAACCTCCATTTTCTTTTATTTTCTTTTTCCACTCGCATACTCCATTTTCTCTTCTTCTTCTTCTTCTTCTTCTTCTTCTTCTTCTTCTTCTTCTTCTCCTTCTTCTTCTTCTTTTTTCATTTTTCCATTTCATTCTTTCTATCTACCCTTTTCTTCTTTCTTTTCTCCTCACATATTATTCTAGCAGTCATTCTTCTTTTGTCCCTTTACCATATTTTTACCCTGATATTCTCAGAAAAATGGGTATGGATTTTTGGGCTTTCAATAAAGGCTCATTTTCATTTTGGCACAAATGGGCTTGCAACGGAATAATATAAAAAGGTCGATTTAAGCTTTATTTTCGGGCTTTCAAAATGATGGCCTAATATCATTTCTCAAGTTCCGTTTAGTCAATTTTGTGTCTCAAGTCAACTTACTAAGGAATTTAGTGTATACGATTCACATTTTGACTTTGAGTTTTCAGTAATCGAACAAAACAAGGATTTTGAGATCATCGACGAATTAGGCGCTGAAGGAAAGTTTGAGTTATTTTAACTCCGATTGATTTAATTCTCTCAAAAATAATGAATAGCACAAAATCTCACCGGGTTAAAATCTCCTCATATATTCGTTAAGCATATTAACTTTCGCCTCAATGTCCATTTTCGATCATATTATATGGCTAAGTGTCAAAAATTTTATAAGTTGAGAGATTTGTGAATTAATTCTATATTAAGAAGTCGTTTCAAAACTTACTTATATTGAAAAAAAATTGAGTTTTTTTATTTTTATTTCTATTTTTTATTATTTCATTATTTTTTCAAAGTGGAGAAAAATGATCTCATTACCCCCAAACCTAATTTCTACATTTTCCTCATTGTACAAGACAAAAATTGAAAAGCCAGGAAAGATATGAAAGATATTACCGTAATGAGGGACTCTCTCCAACACATGTTTCCTAGAAGAAAAATAATTACAGAAAAGAAAAAAAACTATGATACAAAAACATGACCCAAGTTATGTTTACTCGTGGTACACCGGGTCTTGGAGGAGAATGTCCTCCACTTCTCGATCTCGCAATTCTAGATACGGTTTCAGCCTTTAACCATTAACCTTGAAGATTTCATCATTTTTAGGATTCTCTATCTCAACCGCCCCATGTGGATAGACTGTCCTAACAACAAAGGGACCAGACCATCTAGATCTCAATTTATCGGGAAAGAGATGCAGTCTAGAGTTGTATAAGAGAACGTTTTGTCCAGGCTCGAATGACTTCCATAGGATGAACTTATCATGGAACATTTTTGTTTTCCCCTTGTATAATTTTGCGTGTTCGTAAGCACCATTCCGAATCTCCTCTAACTCATTGAGTTAGAGCTTACGGACCTCTCCCGCAGCGGGTAAATCAAAATTGAAGGTTTTAATGGCCCAGTAGGATTTATGCTCTAACTCTATCGGAAGATGACAGGATTTTCCGTAGACAAGCCTATAAGGGGACATACCAAGTGAGGTTTTATAGGCAGTCCGATAACCCCACAATGCATCTAATAATTGTAAGGACCAGTCCTTTCGATTTAGATTCACTATTTTTTCGATGATTAACTTGATTTTCCTATTAGACACTTCGGCTTGTCCACTGGTTTGAGGATGATAAGAGCATCCTACTTTATGCGTGACTGAATACTTTTTCATGAGACTCTCAAATGACCGATTACAGAAATGGCTTCCTTGATCGCTAATAATGGCTCGAGGTGTACTAAAGCGGGAAAAATATATTTTCTCGAATAAATTTGACCACCACATGACGGTCATTCGTTCGTCTTGGTATAGCTTCAACCCATTTAGACACATAATCGACTGCTAAAAGGATGTAAAGATTACCGTAGGATTTCGGGAATGGACCCATGAAATCAATGCCCCGACAGTCAAAAACCTCAATAATCAATATGGGACTTAAGGGCATCATATTTCTACGAGTGATATTTCCTAACCTTTGGCATCGGTCACAACTTCTACTATAGTCATTTGAGTCACAAAAAATAGTGGGCCAATAGAATCCACACTGCAAAATTTTGGCAGCGGTTTTCTTAGTACTGAAATGACCTCCACAAGCTTGGTTATGGCAAAAAGTGATTATGCTCTGAATATCGTGATTGGGGACACACTTCTGAATGATTTGATCGGGGCAGTATTTGAAGAGGTATAGATCGTCCCAAAAGAAATGTTTGACTTTCGTAAGAAATTTGGAACGATCTTGCTTAGGCCAATGTGTGGGCATTTCACCCGTCGCAAGATAATTCACAATAGTGACAAACCATGGAAGTTGGTTGACAAGCAACAGTTGCTCATCGGGGAAAGACTCATTTAGTGTTAACAAATCATCAGATGATTCAACAGTTAACCTAGACAAATGATCCGCCACTACATTCTCACATCCTTTTTTATCTCGGATCTCAAGGTCAAACTCTTGCAGTAATAGGATCCACCGGATGATTCGGGACTTCGCGTCCTTTTTAGATAAAAGGTGTCGCAAGACCGCGTGATCGGTGAAAATGACGACTTTGGATCCTGTCAAGTAAGACCTAAACTTTTATAGCACGAATACGATAGCCAAGAACTCTTTCTCAGTGGTGGAATAATTCAAATGAGCATCGTTAAGAGTTTGGCTGGCATAGTATATAACATGAGGAAGTTTCTTGTCTCGCTAACCCAGAACCGCACCTAGTGAATAATCAGAAGCTTTACACATGATTTCGAAAGGTTGACCCCAGTTGGGGGGTCACATAATAGGTGCTGAGATCAATTCCTTCTTTAGCCTCTCAAAGGCTTGAAGGCAATCATCGGTGAACTCAAAGGGTGAGTCTTTAAATAGAAGATTGCATAAAGGCCGAGAGATTTTACTAAAATCCTTAATGAAACTCTGATAAAAACCAGCGTGTCCTAAGAATGATCGAATTTCACGCACAATTTTTGAGGGTGGGAGATTAGAAATGAGATTAATTTTAGCCTTATCAACCTCGATACCCTTTTCAGAGATGATGTGACCTAATACTATTCCTTATTTAACCATGAAGTGACACTTCTCCCAATTGAGTACAAGGTTCTTTTCCTTAAACCTCTTCAGAACGAGGGTAAGGTGATGAAGGCACTCATCAAAATTAGACCCAAACATAGACAAATCATCCATAAAAACCTCAAGAAACCTTTCGACCATGTCCGAAAAGATACTCATTATGCACCGCTGAAAGGTAGTGGGTGCGTTAGATAGCCCGAAGGGCATGCATCGATAAGCAAAAGTACCAAATGGGCAAGTGAATGTGGTTTTTTCTTGATCCTCGAGAGTGATTAGAATTTGATTATAACCGGAATAACCGTCGAGAAAATAGTAATAGAGGTGATCGGTTAATCTCTCAAGCATTTGGTCTATAAAAGGAAGGGGAAAGTGATCCTTCCGTGAAACAGCGCTCAACTTCCTATAGTCTATACAGACATGCCAACCGGTTTGAATCCTAGTGGGGACTAACTCATCATTATCATTTCTCACCACTATAACACCAGATTTCTTTGGAACAACCTGAATGGGGCTAACCCATTAGCTATCAGATATGGGATAAATAATACCCGCATCTAACAACTTGAGAACCTCGGATCGGACGACTTCTTTTAGTATGGGGTTAAGTCGACGTTGTGCTTCACGAGAATTTTTATCATTTTCTTCTAAGTGTATTCTGTGCATGCACATTGACGGACTTATCCCTTTAATGTCGGCTATGGTCCAACCGAGGGCTTCTTTGTGTTCGCTGAGAACACATAATAACTTACCTTCCTGTTCTTTTTCTGGGTCAGACACGATGATAACAATTAAGGTATCAGAAGGTCCTAAGAACCTATACTCGAGTGATTTTGGTGACGGCTTTAATTCAAGCTCGGGGGCTATTTGAATGGGGGAAGGAATTGGTAATGCAGAGAGAGAGAGGGGTTCAGGCTTAGATCTCCAAGATCTTATTTCCAAGACAGGGGTGGAGTTGAGGAGAGCGTTGACTTCAATAATAGAGATTTCGATGTCAAATTCAGACCCAAAATGGGCAAGGCATGCCGCTAAAGAGTCATCATTATAAGTCTGTTTGAATATTTCCAGGATGATACTATCAATCATGTAAACTTCTAGAGGTTCATCATCATCAGGTGTTTGTTTGACTTAATTAAATACATTCAGATCCATGGTCATGTTTCCAAATAATAAATTTAATTGTCCACTACGACACCTAATAACTGTATCAGAAGTGGAGAGGAATGGCTGACCCAAAATGACAGGAATTTGTGCATTAGGATTATGCCCATGTTGGGTATCCAAGACCATAAAATCAACTAGAAAGACAAACTCTCCCACCTTAATTACACATCCTCAACAACACCTCTTGGAATTTTAACGGATCGATCGGCTAAGGATAAAGTAATCTTAGTCGGCTTTAAATCTCCCAAGCCTAATTTCTCATACACAGTATACATAAGAAGATTCACACTGGCTCCTAAATACAAAAGGGCTTTCTCAATGGTGTGTTCCCCGATCTTGATAGAGATCGTCAGAGTCCCGGGATCTTTATACTTGATAGGGGTCCTATATGAGATAATCGATCTTGCTTTCTCAGCGAGAAAAACTTACATTTGTGCTTCTCTTAAAGGTACAGAAGTCCTTCAAAAATTTAGCGTATGATGGAACTTGTTGTATGGCATCAAGCAACGGGATATTAATTTATACGTGCTTAAATACTTCCAACATTTTATCCCCTTGCGCCTTTTTCTTTTATGGCACTAAACATTGTGGAAATGGAGATTTCGGGACGTAGGTCTCAACAGATGGTTCGAAAGATAAGGGCGAGGAAGAAGTCGAATCCACAGGTGTGTCCTTCTTTTCCTTACCTTTCTCAGATTCACTCATCGTGGGTCGTGAGATATTATTCTCAACTTCTTTACCCGACCTAAGCGTGATTATATCCTTAGCATGCTCTTAGATAATGTATGTGCTAGTGTTGTCTTCGACAACTTACTGACCCCTAGGCATGTTACCCTTATGATTGGGCTCGGGTTGGCTTGGAAGAATTTCTTTATTTCTCTCACTCAAAGAATTGGCTAGTTGACTCACTTGTACCTCTAATTTGGCAATCTATTAGGTGTTGGCATGCAAGTTTTGTTGTGTAGATTATAGGACACTTTGCATGGTCTGTTTGAATTGCAGGGTACTTTGGGCAAGTAAATTCATCGTTTCTTCTAAAGATTGAATATTTTGGGTGAAGAGAACGACGGTACGGGGGTGCTCTTTTGGAAACCCGGGGGTGGGTTACTTAAAGATTGACCTCCACTACCTTGGTATTGACCTTCAGACCATGACAAGTTGGGATGATCCTTCCAACCTGGATTGTACGAGTTAAAAAATGGGTCATACTTGGTCTTGTTTTGATAGAGGGAGTTTGCTTTCTCGGTGAGAGCTTTATGGGCCGAAGGGGTGGGACAACTTTCGACGAGGTGGTCGAAACTATCGCAAAGCAAACACATAGGTGACCCTACATGTTGCACGAAGGCATGTGTGGCTCGGTTACCCTCTTTACTCATTTCCAAGGCTTCTAAATGTCGGGCCGAGGTGGACACTTTTGCATCTAGTCCAAAACCTTGTTCTTCTGGGTGAGGATTACCCTTATTAATTGTGGTGGTCCTCGAATCCCGATGGGGTGCCCATCGCTGGGAATTTTGAGCAATGGATTCTAAAAATGACCATGCATCGGCCTCACTCTTTTCTATGAAATCTCCACTACACATAAGTTCAAGCATAGATCAAGTAGTGTAATCGAAACCCTCATACAAAATCTGAATTTGATGACCTAATTCGATTCCGTGGTGAGGACATTGTAGGAGCAAGTTCTTGAATCTTTCCAAGTACATCCATAACGTCTCTCCCTCTTTTTGATTGAAAGTATTTATGGCATGACATATTGCCGTCGTCTTTTGGTTAGGAAAAAACTTTTGCAAAAATTCAACACTCAACTGATTCCATGTAGTGATGGAATTTGGTTTAAGTGAGAGTAGACAACTCTTTGCTTTGTCCTTAAAAAAAATGGAAATAGTTTTAGTTTAACAATCTCATCGGTGAGTTGTTGTAACCTAACCGTTCCACAAATTTCTTCAAACTCACGCCCGTGGAGGTACGGGTCCTCCTTTTCTGTGCCTCGAAAGATGGGAAGCAAAAGAATTATTCCCGACTTGAACTCAAAATTGTTTTCATTATGCGGGGGAAGAAGTATGCATGATGGTTGGATTGCCCTATTGGGATATAGGTAATCCTTTAGGGCACGAGTTGCTAGCTCATCTCCCATCTCGGTGAAAATTGAGGTGCTTCCTATAATAGTATCGGGAATACTAGACTCCACTCTAGCTAAACGACCCGCAGAATTCCGACACAAACGTAGCATACACTGCACTCACTCGATTTTAATAATATATATATTTTTTTTATTTATTTTTAATATATATATATATATATATTTAATATAGAAAGCAAATAATCCGACACAAGACCACAAAATTCCTAAGCTAACACAAAGCAATTTGAGTTTATCTGAATTAGGTGAGGGAAGTTCAATTTTTAAGATCTAGTTTCCAGAGATTATTCGATGACAATGGGTCTCCGAAATAATCTCCCTAATTAAAGAGCTCCTAATTCTTGACGAGGGAGAATTTAAAAGACGACCAACTCCGGACTATCGCCTCAATTACCAAATTTTTCCTCCAGGTTGGTGGTCGGTACGAAGACTCATTAAAAACCACCAATCCTAGTCAAGGTCAAAATGGCAACGATTTGAAAATTCCATGTTTGGATTAGCTTTTAATCCTAGCCTTGAAAAGAATATGCCTATGAGCTATGTGACACCCTATGACCAATGTCTAATAAATTTTAAATTAAAATTATGGCTTGGGTTATATTGATGCTCAGGTAGCTTAAAATTATGGCTTGGATTAAATCCCCACCTTATCTTAAAATTGGGTTTTTCCCTTAAGTTAACTTATGCACGTGCTTATTGAAATATGCGAAAATATTTTCACGTAGGAGCATACAAGACTTACCTCCGGCATGGACTTTTTACGGTCACTTATTTACGTCGGGCCGAAGTTTTATTTGACGTCGATCGGAGGGAAACGTCGCCTCCGTTTCAGTCGTCTCCGGGAGTACCTTGTGCGCGTGGCAAGATTGCACAAGTAACTTTAGCGCTTTTCCCACGGTTGCTTGTTTTTCGGGTTTTTCTCTTTTCGCCTTTTTTTCTGAAAAAGAACACAAAAAATATACCAAGCGTAAAGTGCAAAAATTATTAAATTACAAAAATACTTACACTAGTTTTGTCTTTTTTTAATTTATTTTCTTATTTTTTTCTTTTTTAAATTTTTTTTATTTTTCTTTTCAAGTTACAGAAACTCAAAAATCTGGAAATTTCAAGAAAAAAATGATTATTTTTGAATTTTCAAAATTTTTAAGTACTTTTATGACAAACTAGTGTTAAAAACAACTAGTTTCTCATAAAACATTAATTTTTTTATATATACAACAGCGTTGAAATCTGCAGATTTCAGAAAGAAAAAATAATAATTAATTTTGAATTTTTCAAATTTTTAGGTAGTTTAAGACAAAACTAGTGTCAAAAACACTATTTAATCACAAAAATAATTTAAATCTTTTTTTTCTTTCTGAAGCCTCAAAGCAATAGGTAAGTTGAAGCCTCCAACAATACGAACCTCAATGAAATAAGAAAGTGTGACACCCCGCCTAATTAAACATCGGGTGATCAGGCCTTTATTAAATTAAAACAGGTTTCTCAAATGGTTCATTCTTAGCATCACTGTCGAAAACTTTTTAATTACTAATCCCCTAAGTAAAAATTAGACCGGTGCCCAATTTTATCTTTCTTAAAACATATAAATCAATAATGCGGAACAAAGTATAAAAATAACCATGTATAATAACCCAATCAACAAAGTGTGAGTACAAAAGAATAAGACTAATACCGAATAAACCATCGGATAAAATCCCAAAATAATAGTAGAAAAACAACTAGTCTAAAACAAAACATCTGAGACTGATACCGGACCACAAGTCCATACAAAGAATAGTGTGAGATCCTGCACTAGATCTGAATGACAGATATCGTCTAATCAAAATCCTATAAGCATCCACTATGCTACAGATTCGAGTCCCTGGAATGAAATCATCATACATGGCGTCCCTGTGGCTGGACACCTAAAAGGTTTTGAAAATATTTTATAGCAAGAGTTAGTACTCAAAACATTTTGAAAATATTTAGCAAGCATTTATGACAATATAAATGCAGTTATTGATTACACATGTTAGGTTCTCGTACACTCTCTTGAGTTTACTCACCCCTCAATCTTTTGTGCACACCTAACGTTCTACACTTAGCCTACCTAGCCATATCTTCCAAGCTAACTAGGGCTAAGTAATCATCTGAACTTATCTATACTTAAGTTCTCGTATCGCCCACACAGTACATCCATTTCATTAACATCTCGCCAAGGTTAATTAATACTCAAGTAACATTTCACCTATGTTATGTTTCAAAACTTCTCATTTATTTTCACAACTAAATTTCTAGAATTATCACAATTTCTATCTTCCCACTTTTGTAATTAAGTTTCACTACTTAAATTACTAAATTGATATTCTCTATCTAACGTTACGTTTCGTAATTAAGTTTCACTACTTAACTTACCAGTTCGGTATGTATCTTTAACTACATAATATATATCAATCTACTAATACGTAGAAGTATAATATCAGTAAGTATATATTTCACGCACAATATGTACTAAATATCAGTCACTACTATTTTGTCCTTTTCACACACGTAAAGGACTCTTGCTTCGGAATGATTCATCAACCCCAAGTAAGAATTGGTTCGGAATGATACATCGACCCCAATTATTTATATACACAAATTTTGGCTCGGACTCTTTCATCACGCCACCAGTTCAAAGGTTTGGTTCGACATTTTACATCGACCCCAAACATATAATAACCCTATGTTAGTTCGGAATATCTCATCGACCCTAACATGGTTAATTTAGGTATACTTCTCTCGACCTAAAAGATCATATAATTCAATAGGTACATGCCCGACCTATTAATTATGTTCGTACGTAATATTTTAATCTCTTATATCTACCGTACAATATTCGCTTTATGATTTATCTCATTAATTGCATTTATTTGAGTATTTACACAACTCTAAGGGTCCCACTTACCCCTCACATATAATTTCAGTAGTTATCACTTACCCTACTAGTCTATTACTTGAATTGACTTTACCGAACCTCGTAACTCAATTCCGAGTTCCCCCGATACTCTACTAAATCGAATTATTCTCGTCGGTCCATAATCTAAGTCCTACACCCAATGGCCTTATCGAAAATTGACAATATACTTATTGGTCTTATTCTCACTCCCATATAAGTATAATATAAATCCTAGGATACTCATTCATTCCCGGAAATTAAAGAAACCTTAAACACAAAAAATTCGAGAAAAACAGCTTGCGTCAATCGATTGACTATTGGGTTCGATCGATCGACCTAGTCGATCGATCGACATTCGAGATCGATCGATCGATCGAGCAGGGATAGACGCAGTTCATCTTCTTCATTAACCTTTTCTTCCATTAAAAAATCTCCAAACTTCATTATAGTCCACTAAACTTCGACCCAATGATCTTAACATGTTTCCACATATACTAGGACAATTTCTAACGTGTCAAATACATCAAAACCCCAAACATGGGTATTATAACTTTATAATTTTTGCAATAAACAACTTGCCTTGACAGAGGGAATCTGATTTCATGGAGTTGATGATGGATTGATGCTTCTCTTCTTCAATCCTTCCTCCTTTGGCTCCTAGGGTGCAAGATCCAAACCCAACCTTCTCAAAAGCATCTGCTAAGCCTTGAGAATGGTTTTCTCCTTCTCTCTAATGGTATTGGTGTTTACATGGGTTTTCTAACTCTAACCCCTCTTTCATACGGCTGCTAAAACGCTCACAAATTAGTAGGTCTCCATACCCTCTCATGTTAAAAGACCAAAACGTCCCCGAACGGTCTCGGTTTAGTCCCAAATTGTCCCGAGACTCAACTAGTACCCCCGGGTATACTATTTTGACTAATTTGACCCTTCCGAACTCATCTGTGACCTATAAATTATTATTTGAGTCACTTAAAAATATTACTCGTTCTCACCCCAACACGGTCTAAACGCATTAAGTAACTATTTACCATTGCACTAAGTAAATATAATGAGGCAATATAAATCGGTATCTATCTCTTGATTAATATTCCATAATTACAATTTTTAATAAATCTCATTAAATTACTCCTCTTACGTAATTTAAACTAAGCCGTATTTTCTCATTTGATTCTCCAATTTAATTAAATAGAATATTCAGAAATACGGGGTATTACAAAAAGAGGATAGAGAAAGCCAAGGGCGCACGGGTTGACCAACTCCCCCACAGTCTCCAAGTGTTTCGAACAAAGGCTAGAAGATTAATGGGTAAAATTCCCCTTGAACTATCTTAAGGAATGGAAGCATTCATCCCATTCGAAGCATGTCTCTCAATTATAAAGTCCACCTTAGTCAAACAAGATCTTAACAATGAATCGACCAGAACATAGCTTGATTTAGCCACTAAAAAAAGGAAATTATCTCTTATAAAGCTTACCTCCACAAGCAGTAGTTGGCCAAATTTTACAGCAAGGGATTCAACGTGAGGAGCTTCAAAGTCGGGAATTACATACTTAAAAAGATTTTGGGTAGCGCTAAAAAGACCTCATACAGGAAACTTGGGCCCAACTGGGAAGGCCCACTCTAAGTCGTTCGAGACGACTTAATAGGAGACTACCACTTAGAAACAATGGGGGATAGAGAGGTTCCCCGAGCATGGAATGTAGCCAATTTTAAGAAGTTTTACTTTTAGAGTATAATTTTATTTAGTTTATTTTAATTTTGAATTATTTTAAGAAGTCCGTTTAGACTTTTCCAATTTATCTCCATTCATTGTTCTAAGTGTGAGGCAAATGAGTATTTAATGAAGAAGATCAATTAGTTGAACGAGTTTTTCTATGACATGTTACTTATCACTATAATGATTATCTTTTTTAAAATGTCTTCTTTTTAGACTCATCGATTGTTCGACTACATACCACATCTACATTTAAACATCAGTATGTAATATTGACTAGTTGGTCAGCTAATGGTCAACTAACCACAAAATGTTTTGATGATCAACCAAACAGTGACAATGGGTCACGACTGATGAAATGCCTATAGGAAAACCTTAGACATTCAAGACCAATTGGGTCATAAAAATATTTACTAGGGAACGACCCCACAAACAGGTACATTTTTACTTTTATGGCTCTAGGTCCACGGTTTGATGAGATTAAATAACCTAAAAGGTAAGACTAGAAGACCACACACTATAAAGGGATGCAAAATAAAAGAATTTGTATTAACACTCCAAGTTATTACAATGAAATTAAAAAAAGAAGACTACTTACAATAAAATGATAAATATAACGGGATTAATTACGTGATCGATATGACTAATTCGCCGAAGTCCCAGCTCCAGCAGACAAAACATCCAACACATAAGGAGTAACTATTTCATATATATCTCCACTTCTCGATGACCCTATGAGCCACCCTGTCAACCAAGTGTTGAGGTCGACAAAGCCCATCACCTCTATCAAGGCCATAATCTCCAAGGTACTTCCTTATCAAACTCACTAGAATGGCATCCGAATGGATCCATGAAACACCAATGTCACTATCAGCACATTGAGTCAACTATTCTTATGGCCAACATTTTGAGTATCATTAAGGGTAGACTCCATATTGAAAAGGTCCTCATCATAGCCATCCATCCATACTTGGTGAGGCTACTTGTGGAATTGTAATATAAGATGGTCAATCATCTCAAATAGACTCTTGATAGCCATCACATTGTTGTTCAAAAATTTCTTGGTCTTCTTGTTGTCAAGTTTTATATTTTATAAAACTATCGCAAGTGTACGGGCTATTGAAATATAGCGGGTGTAAGTACGGGTCGAACCCACAGAGAATTCGTTGATTTTTATAAAGTATTTAATGTCCAACTAGACATATGAGTGTATGAAAGTGATTAAGTTTCTAAAACAAAAATAAAGACGGAATAAACAAACAAGTACAAGAGATAATATTAAATGTGGAAGAAACTAGGACGTAGGTTCCGTTTGTCAATTCTAATTAAATTAACATATCAATTTAACTCCGTAATTCTGACTTTATAACACAAAATATACAGACTCTCGCCGTGTACACTTCGGAGAATAAAACATTATATGTGCTTAAAATATTTTAACGTCTCTTGAATTAGACACCATAAATCCCTATTCCCTTGAAAATATCATGTTTTAAATTTTTAATGTGTATTTAAGCATGAGGTATCAAAACATCTAAGTGCAAGCATAACCCATAAAAAATGACAACTTTAAATTATTTTAAAGCATGAATTTATAATTATTTTTTTAGGTTTAAAAATACACTCTCATGTAATTTTAAGCGAATACCGAATTTTTTTTTCTTTTCAAATTTACAACACTTCGGAATACGTACAAAATTAAATTAACATGCGTAATTTAATTAGTCATAACAAACATCACCTAAATCCTAATAATTAAACTAATCACACACTATATCTGGCACACAAACATTGCAAGATGAAAAAATAATTTTCATTAATAATAATCAACTTACAAAATTTCGGGTCCTAGACTTGAATTACAATATATAATATGCTCCTCCAAATTGTGCCTAAAAAATACTCACTACACAATTTTTCTTTTTTTTTTATCGAAGTGTCTCTTTTTTTTTCACTCTCTGGTCCCTTTTTTTTTTGCCCACATGGGGTGATGTAGGTAATGGGTATTTGTAGGAGTTTAGTGTGAACATTTAGTGGGAGTAGTGGGTAGGTGGGTTTGTGGGTGATAATATTATTTCGGCAGAAGGAAAAAAAAAGAAAGGGGAAAAGGTTGGGGTAATGGGTTTAGCAGGTGGGGTAATGGGTTTAGTGGGTCCTTTTTGTAAAAAAAATTCACGGAAAAAATAGATGTGGAGGTAAGGGTCGAACCCCTGACCTCACGCATGTCTCTCCTTCTCCCAACCATCTCACCCAACAGCTCTTTCTGATATAAATACACACCCAATTATATTTAACAATATATTAAAACCCAAATCTCATAATTTGCGCAATAGCCCAAATCCCCATAGCTTCTTCATTCAAAGTCCGATTGACTTGCCGTTTGAACCGACATGACCCTCATTTCAGTCCCAACAAATTTTCAATAGTGTTTGGGTCTCAAGGTTGACTTTGGGCATTGACCCGGGGCTTCAACTTTGACTTTTTTGAATTCAAACTTTGCACGGCCATAACTTCTTCGTTTCAACTCTGATTGTCACGCCGTTTGAACCCAGGCGTCCCTTAATTCAAGGCCTTCAATTTTCATGGTTGGTCCGAGTCCGAAATGAGCCATTTGAATTTACAATTTAGCCTCTGAAGTTGCGTAGGTGCCCATTTCATGCCCGAATGATGTCTTGTCATCGTCGCTTGCCTTTTAATCCTGTTAATACTCAAAACAACCTTGCAAAAGAGATTAGAAATAAATATTTAACGTCATGAATTAAATTTGTGGGCATAAAGTTTACAAAATTGCATTATTAACCCCATTTATTCTTAAATTTGTATTTTTCTTTAAAATAATAAAAATGGCTTAAAAAATATTTTATTGATGGTGCAATGGAACTGACAAGGCCTAGATTTGGGTATAATTAATACAAAATAATGCACTCATCACTTCTCAAGCTAGACGACCATCCTTCTACATTTGAGAGGAATGTGTACCCTTAATAGTTGCAACTTTGTAATATAAAGAATTTAGAGTCTTCTCCAACTCCTCTCTTAATTAGGCATTCTCCTCTTCCAAAAAAAAATATCCCTATCCACTATGTTCTCATGGTTTGGACTTGTTAAGTCTTCAATCTCAACCTTCGGGTCATTATTCTACTTCTCTAGAATAATGGAGACCTTTATGGAACCCATAAGGTCAGTATGAAGATTTAAATTCCTCCTCGATTGAGCAGACTCAATATCGGCTAGTCATATATCAAATCTTCCTTCTCTGCTTAGCTTGGCAACCCTATGGTCAAATTAAGACCTCATATTAGCTAATGACTCCTTATGATTGCTTTGAGAAATAAAAAGCATCTCATGAAGGGAAGCCTTGTCTGCCACAACTTGACGGAACAGGCGATAAAGATCTAACTAAGACTCATTTATTTGGACGAACACATAAAGACCCAAATTCTAGTCGATATTATCATCCTCGTTATCGGCATTGTCCGCATAACCAGCATGTAAGAGTTATTCATATCTTTCTTGAAAATCATACTGAGCAGCGATGAGTGATGTATGTATTTCAATTAACTTCATGGATAGGTAGTCGAGCATACAAGCTTGGAAAATAAGAGAAAGTATATGAGTAATAATAAATAATACAAATACACAACAGTTGGATCAGACTACATATTTCATTAAAAAATATTAAAATAGGGCAATCCCCAACATCGTTCATTATAAGAAAAGAAATACAAAGATTTTTAGAAATCCTAAGGAGCATTTTCGCCAATCTTCTCCTTCTCAGAAGCTTGCTAAGTGATTATGGCCTCTAGTTAGTCAGCCCCAATTACAGCCATTTGATCAATTTACACCTGAGCGAGCTCAATGCCAATAACCTTCTCTTTGACTATGACCTAATCATTATCCTCATTATCTTCCTCAATTCGAGGAGGGTAACCTACGAGGTGTTCCTTGAAGAGGTCAGAATTATTGGCAGTACCGCCCTTGACAAGATGTTGCTCCCAACCATTTAAAAAAATACCTTTCTAAGGTATGTAATTTGGATATCATCATTGGACTTATCCCATACATGAGAAAAGCCTCATCATTTTCCTTAAACACACCGGATAAGGCCTCCTCGACTTTGGCCTAAGCCTCACTAGCCTATGTCATAGCAAGGTAGACTTTGAGCTTAGTATTCTCGAACTCTTTCTTGTCATATTCAGTAGCAACCACCAAGTGGTAGAGTCTTCAATATTCTTCTAAAGCTTTATCTTTTCACTTTTTAGGCTCTTAAGCTCTTCATCAAGCTTGATCTTCATAGTTACATGAGCAATATTAATCTTCCGAGTATACTTTAGAATCTTACCCAACTCCAAAAAATCCACCTCCACATTAGAAGAGGATTTATTTAACGCGACGTTCCTCTCCAATAAATAATTGTAATTGATTAAAAAGTGCAAGATAGTGGGAGAATAAAGATAAAAAAAAATACAAGTAAAGGGAAACACAAAAAGAAAAACATAAGTAAACAACAAACATACACGGGAGAGATTGTGCTTAGCACATTCCAACATTTGAGAATGGGGTAGGGAAGAAGCAAACACCCTATCATTAGGAAATTGTACCGACCGAATCATGTCTGGGGAAATCTTGGGATGAGTTACCACAGATTGGGCAATGCCCTTGCCCTTATCAACATCCTTTTCCCCCATAATATCCTGTGGGGGAGGAGGGATGTGATCCCTATTTTTCCTCTTCGAAATGATATCATTATCCTTGGAGGGGGAATTATCAATGTTCATATGGTTAGTTGAATCCCCAACTTCATTTTTCTTGATCGTCGAATGAGTAAGATATTTATCTTTTCCTAACGAACGAGCAGTGGGGAGACTTGGTACCAATAATTGTGACGATCTGGTTCATAACCTTCCTCTTGGCCATATCAATAGAATAAACTATAGTAGAGGCAACCAAAAAAATGTGTTTAAAAGAAGATGATGTTCCTTCCACGTTTGACACCTCCCCTTCTAAATTCTGGGAGCTGGAAGCCTCTGGTTCATCCAAAGAGATGGTAATGACTATTGTTTATTCTATCGTCCTCGCAATAAAAGAATTGGCAGAAATTTTATAACTGGTCAAGAATGCTGTTAACCTGGAGTGATCAACAAATCAAACCCTCTATTTAATATCCAAAACTATTCGAAGATTAATATCATTATCGTCACATTCACGAGGTGTCATTTTTTGTATTTTATGCAAAAAATAATGAAGCAAAACACTTAACATCAACCCAAATTAAGAAAACAATACAAAAGTAAAAATTTAGTTACTTTTTAACCTATGTCTCGCCCTTCCTTGGGGCATCTTGTCCCTTCATATGCCACACCTTTAGGAAGTGGAGAATGTTACTAATTCTTCATAACCAGTCCATGATCCTATTAAATCTTATTGGAATAAAGGATATTCACCATCACATCCCAATTAGACACCCTTGTCTTTATGTAATATATATTTTTAAGGATTATTGCCCATTAATAATAGTATATAATTTCAGTGATGCAGAGATGGGTCTCATACAACTCTTTAATGTGGTGAACCCCATTAATGATCCTTCAAGTATTTGGAGCGACATGGACTGGGGCCACACAAAAATGTTGGCAAATTTCTAAGAACAAATTATTTGGAGGAAAAGTGATAGCATATTCAACAATAACAATAGATGGAAACCAATGGCCCTCAGAGAAGGCACAAAGTGAAATTGTCTCCATTTTGAGACCTTATTATGTATTTTCCTACAACATTTCTTTTTTGTCCTATATATATATATATATTATCCTATAAGATATATCTCTTACATATTTTATTCGAATATGTATTCTAGATATATATATTTTTTTGTTTTTGTTGAATGTTGTTTTTAAAAAAAATTGTTCGAATTTTAATTTATGTTTTTTTATGGGATATATAAACAAATGAGATAAAAATTATATTTTTTATTTTAAATCTTGTTATCCCAAAATTAAAAGGCTGTCATTTTTACCTATTATTTGTCTTTTTGGTTGGCACCACTTGGCTGGCGTTTTGTTGCTTTCGAGGCCTGTTGTGATCTTTTCAAATATATGCTTTGCCATGTTTAAAACGGATATTCGTCTCCTTGTTTCCACATTTGGTCCCCTATTTCCTTTGAGTTTTTATGCTTATGACAACTCAAATATGTCTTGACCTTTTAATCCCCAGCTGCCTATGGGAGTTTATTGTTTTACCCTTACTGCTTCTGGTTTTTATTTTACAAACCATGCCATTTGGTTTTTCATATATAATGTAGCGTATGGGTTGATTTTTGTGGTTAGGGTTTTCAAAATAAAAACGGTAGTCGACATTTCTTTCTCTCACTTTCTCTCTCTACATTGTCACGATTTACAGCTTCTGAGTGTTTATGTTTTGAGATTGTTTGTGTTAGATGTTTACCTCATATATAGACTTTTACTCACATGAGAGCTTGAGTGCAAGAATTTTTATTTACACTCTAAGCTATTATAAGGAAATTAAAAAAATAAGAATACTTACAACAAAATGTTAAATATAACGGGATTAATTATGTGATCGAGATGACTCATTCATCGAAGTCCAAACTCCAGCAGACAAAACATCCAACGCATAAGGAGTAACAGTCTTATATATATCTCTACTTATCGATGACCCTATGAGTCACCCTATCAACCAAGTGTTAAGGTCAGTAAATCCCATCACCTCTATCAAGGTCGTAGTCGCCAATGTACTTCCTTATCAAACTGACTAGAATGGCATCCGAACGGATCCATGAAACATCAATGCTATTGAGCCAGTTATTCTTATGGCCAACATTTTGAGTATCATTAAGGGTAGACTCCATATTGAAAAAGGGTATCATCATAGCCATCTATCCATACTTGGTGAGGCTACTTGTGGAATTGCAATATAAGATGGTCAATCATATCAAATAGACTCTTGATAGCCATCACATTGTTATGAAAAATATTCTTGGTCTTCTCTAGCTAGACATCCATACTTCTGCTTTTGAGGGGAATATGGGACCTTAATAGTCGCATCTTTATCATATAAAGAATTTGGATTCTTCTCCAACTCCTCTCTTAATTAGGCAGTTTCCTCTTCTAAAAAAATCTCCTTCTCCACTATGTTCTCATGGTTTGAACTTGTTAAGTCTTTCATTCTCAACCCTCGAGTAATTATTCTCCTTCTCTAGAATAATGGAGACCTCTATGGAACCCATAAGGTCAGTATGAAGAATAAAATTCCTCCTCAAATGAGAAGACTCAATATGGTCTAGTCACATATCAATTCTTCCTTCTATGCTTAGCTTGGCAACCCTATGGTCAAATAAGACCTCATATTAGCTAATAAATCCTTATGATTTCTTTGAGAAATAAAAATCATGTCATGAAGGTAAGCATTGTCGACCACAACCTGATGGAAGAGGCGATAAACATCTAAGTTAGCCTCATTTGTTTGGACGAATACAAAAAGACCCAAATTCTAGTCGAGGTCATCATCCTCGTTATCGCCATCTTCCTCATAACCAGCATGAAAGAGTTATTCATATCTTTCTTAGAAATCATGTTGAGCAGCGATGAGCGATGTACGTATTGTATTAAACTTCATGGACACGTAGTCGAGCATACAAGCTTGGCAAATAAGAGAAAGTATGTGAGTAATAATAAATAATACAAAACAGTTGGATCAAACTACATATTTCATTAAAAAGATTAAAAATAGGGCAATCCCCTACACCGTTCATTATAAGAAAAGAAATACAATTCTTTTTTAAAATCCTAAGCAGCATTTTTATCAATCTTCTCCTTCTCAGAAGCTTTCTGAGTGGTTATGGCCTCTAGTTATTCATTCCCAAATGCAGCCATTTGATCAATTTACACTTGAGTGAGCTAAATGACAATAACCTTCTCTTTGACTATGAACTCATCATTATCCTCATCATCTTCCTCAATTTGAGGAGGGGAACCTGTGTGGTGCTCCTTGAAAAGGTCATAATTATTGGTAGTACCACCCTTGACAAGATGCTCCTCCCAACCATTTAAAAAAATACCTTTCTAAGGTATGTAATTTGGATATCGTCATTGGACTTATCCTATACATGAGAAAAGCCTCATCATTTTCATTAAACACACCGGCTAAGGCCTCATCGGCTTTGGCCTAAGCCTCACTAGCCTATGTTATAGCAAGGTCGACTTTGAGCTTAGTATTCTCGAACTCTTTCTTGTCATATTCAGAAGCAACCACCAACGTGGTAAAGTCTTCAATATTCTTCTAAAGCTTTATCTTTTCACCTTTTAGGATCTTAATATCTTCATCAAGCTTGATCTTCTTAGTTATATGAGTGATATTAATCTTTCTAGTATACTTTAGAATCTTACACAACTCCTCAAAATCCACCTCCACGTTAGTGGAGGATTTATTTAACGCATCGTTCCTCTCCAATAACTAATTGTAATTGATCAAAAAGTGAAAGATAGTGTGTGGATAAAGATAAAAAAGACGAGTAAAGGGAAACATAATAAGGAGAACATAAGTAAACAACAAACATACAAGGGATTGATTGCGCTTGGCACATTCCAACTTTTGAGAATGGGGTAGAGTAGAAGAAAACATTCTATCATTAAGAAATTGTCCCGACCGAATCATGTCTGGGTCAAGCTTAGGATGAGTAACCATATATTGGGCAATGCCATTGCCCTTCTCAACATCCTTTTCCCCCATACTATCCTGTAGGGTAGGAGGGATTTGATCCCTCTTTTTCCTGTTCGAAATGATCTCATTATCCTTGGAGGAGGAATTATCAATGTCCATATGGTTAGTTAAATCCCCAACTTCGCTTTTATTGATCGCTGAATGAGTAAGATCTTTCTCTTTTCCTAACGAACGAGCAGGGCGAGACTTGGTACCAATATTTATGGCGATCTGGGTCATAACCTTCCTCTTGTCCATATCAATAGAAGAAACTATAGTACAGGCAACCAATAAAACGTCTAGGGGTTCAAAAGAAGATGATGTTACTTCCACGTTTGACACCACCCCTTCTAAATTCTGGGAGCTGTAAGCCTCTGGGTCATCCAAAGAGATGGGAATGACTGATGTTCATTTTACCGGCCTCGCAATAAAAGAATTGGCAGAACTCATGTAACTGGGAAAGAATGCCATTAGCCTAGAGTGATCAACAGATCTAGTCCTCTATTTAATATCCAAAACAGTTCAAAGATTAATAACATTATCGTCACATTCACGAGGTGTCATTTTTTTTATTTTATGCAAAAACAAAAATGATGCAAAACACTTAACATCAACCCAAATTAAGAAAATAATACAAAGTTAAAAATTTAATTACTTGTTAACCTATGTCTCTCCCATCCTTGGGGAATCTTGTCCCTTCATATGCCACACCTTTAGGAAGGGGAGAATGTTACTAATTCTTCATAACCAGTCTATGATCCTATTAAGTCTTATTGGAATAAAGGAGATTCACCATCACATCCCTATTAGACACCCGTGTCTTCATGTATTATATATTTTTATGGATTGTTGCCCATTAATAATAGTATATAATTTCAGTGATGCAGAGATGGGTCCCATACAACTCTTTAATGTTCCCCATTAATGATCCTTCTAATATTTGGAGCGACATGGAGTGGGGCCACATTAAAATATTATCAAAATTCTAAGAACAAATTATTTGGAGGAAAAGTTATCCCATATTCAACAATAACAATAGATGGAAACCAATGTCCCTCATAGAAGGCACAAAGTGAAATTGTCTCTTTGATTGTCTTAATTTTGAGACCTTATTCTGTATTTTTTCTGCAACATTTTTTTTTGTATCCTATAATATATATATATATATATATATATCTTACATCTTTTATTCGGATATGTATTTTAGATATATATATTTTTTTGTTTTTGTTCATTGTTTTTTTTTAAATTTTTAGTTCGAATTTTAATTTATGTCAATATTTGTTTATTTTAAATCTTGATATCCCAGAATTAAAAGGTCGTCGTTTTTACCCATTGTTGGTCGTTTTGTGGCTTTCGAGACATGTTGTGAACGTTTCCAAGATCTGCTTTGCCGTATTTTAAACGACTATTTATCTCCTCTTGTTTCCACATTTTCCCCGGTTTTTCTTTACGCTTATTACCACTCAAATATGTCTTGACATTTTAATCCACAACCGCCTATGGGAGTTTACTGTTTTACCCTTACTGCTTCTGGTTTTTATTTTACAAACCATGCCATTTGGTTTTTCATATATAATTTAGCTTATGGGTTGATTTTTGTGGTTAGGGTTTTAAAAATAAAAAATGGGAGTCGACATTTCTGTCTCTCACTTTCTCTCTTTACATTGTCCACGATTTACAGCTTCTGAGTGTTTATGTTTTGAGTTTGTTTGTGTTAAATATTTACCTCATATATAAGCTCTTACTCACATGAGAGATCGAGTGCTTTTATGGTCCGTTCCTTTTCAAACTGGTTGGGGGTCTGTTTGTTTATATATTGATGGTTGTTGAGTTGTAAGCTGGTTTAATTTTTTTGTCGTGCGTGTGCATTGGAGAAGTTTTGTCATTTGGAGAATTTTTTGTTGTGCGTGTGCATTAGAGAAGCTTTTTTTATCCTGCGTGTAAATTGGTCACTCTTGGTGGAGAAGCTTTATTGTTTGGAGAATTTTTTATCTTGGCTTAAACCGTTCTCTCAAAGCCCTTGTAGGCTTTCTCTGTGAGATTTTCTTACTTCCCTCTCTATATTTATTTACATATATATTCATATGTACTTATATAAAGAGAGATTTATTCATTTTTATTTTTATTTTTGCTTATTTCAGATCTGTTAGTGTGTGATTTTTAGATCTTCTGCCTGTGGTTTTTTTGGTTTGTGTGTTAGTTTGGTTTGGCACGGTGTTAACTCGAACTTTAACTCACTGAATCAACTCGGACCTTAACTCACTGAACCAACTCGGACTTAACTCAATGAACCAACTCGGACTTAACTCAGTGTTAACTTGGACATTAACTCGGTGTGTTAACTCAGAACAACTAAGTTTAATATTTGACTAATCTTGGACTTCTTGGGCTTAATTAAAACTTGGGTTAAGGCTGTTTTAAACTTATGTAGGTGTGTTTAAAATCAGTGTGTGTTTATCATGTATGGGTTATTTGGCCTGTAAGATATCTCGTGTGGGGTTTTTGATTTTTTAAACTAATTAAGACTTACTCATTTTATTTTAAAATAAGATTATTTTGGTGTGCATTTTTTTCTTGTGCAAAAACCATTTTTGAGAAGTGTGTGTTTGAATCTACACTTAACTTTCACTTAGTCATTGATTGATAATTTTTGTTGTTAATAAAAGTAGACTTAAACTGGTATGTGTTTAGTCTCTTTTTATAAACAAAATAAAATTTATGTTTTGAGAAAAACAAATCTCTAATTATTTTCTGCATGGCAAAACTTCACGGGGACTCGAGTTTGAGTGTGTAGTTTTGCGTGTGTAATGAGTCAGTGATAGTCACTATTACTTGGGTATTATTAGGTTGAGTGATCTTCAGTCAAGTTTGGTTGTTTTAGACTAGGATGGTTATACGGGTGTGTATTTGCTTAGTTTAATTCATCATTAACTTGGGGACTATAATCTGTAACTTGTAATTAGAAATAGTGGACTTGGGTGTGTGAGTTGTCCTGAGACTAGGGACACGGGATTTTCCACCATGGTGGTTTCCTCGAGAACAAATATTGTGTCACTATCTACTTTTTCTCATCCCACTCTAAATCATTTTTATTTCAGCAGCATCATCACAAATCTGTTTTCATTTGTGTTCATTCGTACAACGGTTTTAATCAAAATTTTAAATGAAATTAAAATATTTAGAGTTTTATTTATTAACTAAAACACGTTAGGGTGTTTAGGTTATTTCACAAAGGTCATAGGAACCCCCAACTAATTCTACATTTTCCCGCTATAGGATTCGGTGGTCAACTTTGAATTTTTCAACGGTGTCTTTGTGAATTACGTACACCATAGTTATAAATAATACCTCAAGGAAAGAATAAAATAGGGAAAGTGAAGAAGTGCGAAAAAGAAATTGAAATGAAGTAAGAAGTTTGGAGAGTTCTTACAAATGAAGTGACGACAATGAAAAGCTCTCGTTTGAAAGTTCATATGTTTTTTACATGATTAAGAAAATGAATAAATAGTTGGAATCATTGTATTGTGGTGAGAAATTTACTCACGGATCCCCAAAAGCATAATGATCACACTGCATGTGACAGCTATCGAAGAAACTGTTCACCGCCAAGGAAAGAGTCTTTATTTACCAGTGTGCCCCTGGGTCACTTAATGGATGAAAATTTTCCAACTTGGGGGGTATTAATTGAATTTCCCTCCCACCAGCAAGTGAAATTTCCATACAATAATCAATTTTGAGTAAGGAATACTACAATTCCCTTAGTGTAAAGACTTGTCGAAGTCAGTAGCCCACCTTGATGTAGTAATGCCCAATGACCTCAAAGCGACCGTGAGCTTTGGGGAAATTGTGGGGTCCGTAATTACGCAGGCACATGCTCGGCATGAGCGCCCAAGATACATGCGCCTAAAGCTAATGAAAGATTCTAAGTCACAAAAGACTTCCACATGTTCACCACTTGGAACATCTGAAGTTGATAAAGGCTAGGTTCAAACTCTTAGGGATATCTATTAACAGAACTTAGGCTCTCCTAAGATTCTCTATAGATGTAACCCCCCTCACTTGAGAGGGGCTTGTGATATTGTATTGTCGAGTAGTTCTGCAACTTGTTACACCCCGTGATTTTAATGACTTTTAAAATGGGTTATATTATAAATTAATGGATTAATTGGATTTTATTGTAAATTAATTCATTTGGGTTTTATCCGGATTGTGGATATTAAAAATGTATGATTCTAAATATTACTTAAAGATATTAAGGTAATTTATGAATGTGATGATTATTGATATTGCTGTGAGTTATTAATTCAGTAATTTGAATTTTTAGTCTGATGTGGTATGGGACGTGTCGGGACTAATTTGTAAATTAAATAAGAAACTTATTTTTATATCGATCTTATAGTCATTTTGAGTGGTTCGTTGCATCCGGAAGGGTTGAAATATTCAGAAAAGTCTATTTGGATGTCGGTTTTTGATCTCGGGTCATTTGGAAATGAAAAGACAACCCAAAAGGGCATTTTGGTCATTTTTACAAGAGGAATGAATAGTGATTTTGGATTTTGTCTTATTATAAATATTTGGAGATTAGTTTTACTTGGGTTCATTCATCTCTTATACACAATATTGAGAGGTCACCTTGTGAGAGAGAGTGAAAGGTTGCTTGGGAAGAGAGAAGCTTACTTGGAAAGGAGGAGAACCAAAGGCCAAAGGTCACCACCGCACCACCACCGGAAGTTGGCCGGAGAAGGGGAGAACCACCTGTGTTATTCAACTCCAAAGGATTAGACCTTCATTAGAGGAAAGTGTTTGATAATTTCTATTTAAGTTTGTATATTGTCCATGTTAGAATAGTTTTAAAAAGATGAGATTTTTCATGTTTGGAAGATAAAGATAGAGTTGTTAGTTGATTTCTGAAAAATGGAGATATATAGGAATCAAAATCATGTTGTAGGTAGATAGTAATCCATGAAATAATCATAAATCTATTGAAGAAATTCTGAGAATCAACGGTGTATTCTTGAAGATATCATGTTTGTAAGTTTCTGGAAAAAGAAGATAAATATATGCTTTTAATTCAAACTCTTGATGATTCTAGGATATTTAGAGCATTAGAAATCATTCACATATGTTTCTATATCATGTAGTAAGGTTTATAAGGAATTTGGGTAGTTAATATGAAGGTTTGAATGATCAAAACTGATGAAACCCGTAGTAGAAGAAATGCAGAAAACTGAGCTAATATCTGGGCGATCGATCGATCGACCCCCTGCCTTCGATCGATCGACCTCTCCAGAATCCTTGAAGTTGTTTATTTTTAAGGCTTCTTCGTATCCCAAACCATTTATAAATCTTTGGTGATTATTAATTGGATATAATGGGACTTAGGGAAGATCAGTAAGCCCTAGATAAGAATTGAATTAATTTGATTAGGATTTAATTGAATAGAATTATGTTAATTAAATGGAAAGAAATTTCGGTTGCTAGATGCATGTGTTGGATTCATATTGGTATGAATGAGGATTAAGGATACTTCCAGTTGGGGAGATTGAATATAATACCTGGGCGGCCTTAGTTTACAAGAGGGTTTAATCCCAGGTGATAGAAGATGTGTTTATAAGAGATTTGAAACTATCGGTTATAACCGTAATTAAGGGAGAGTTTAATTTGTAGTAATTCGGGAGATAAGATGAGATGGACCAGTAGGATATTAGTGATTTCATACTGAATAAATATATTGAGGAAGACCTATCTGAACCTTGGGTAATGAGTTAGACTCTGGACTAATTAAACTAAATAAGTAAAGGCATAATATTTTAATACGTAGGATTTAAGAGATATAATCCTACGTTTGGGAATTATCTTAGGTTAGTGTGATTACCTTGTTGGCATTATATTATAGGTAGATGATAATGCCTATTTGATTGATTGATGATTCATATATATGACATACCTATCTTACTTGCTATCATTGGGAGGTTTGCGCGTGAGGGCAGTCATATCCTGATGAATCCATGGGATTTTCGATTTGTCGCTCAAGAACATAGGTCTATGAAAGACTTATCGGTGAGTTGATAACTCCACTGAATATGGGAATTTAGGTATGTGCGTGACCCTTGGGTATGAGAACTATGTTCGTGTGACAACCTGCAATTCGAGATAAGGTGTGGCTAGCCCGATACTCAAATGTAACAAGAATCAGGGATGGATATCATTCTCAGCATCACAACAATAAACTAAGTATACGGCAAAACCACCCAATAAATCAGAAAACGGGTTGCCAAAAAGTTTAGAATTTAGTTTAGTTTTAAAACCAGTTAAGAAAATTAAACTAAACAACCCAATGTGACAAGAAAGTGGAATTTCCAAAGGAGTATATATAATACATCTAAAACGAATATACAAGAAAATGACTGAATACATTGTCGGTCCACAGTTACATATAACGCATTACAACTGTTTAATATCTTATGTAATACATTCATTAATCAAATACAAAAGTTTGGACCACACGCCCGAGTAAATACCTGAACATATCTAGAACACCAAAATTAAAGCGTCTAATACAACGTCCTGTAATATCCGCAAAATCTTACAGCCCATCAAAAGTACTGGAGTGGGAATAATCACAACAGGCACCCTTGCGGCGGAGAACCTGAGCGGATATAATAACATACACAATATAGAAAAATTAACGGGTCAGGGCCCGATTTTTCAATGATCACCAGAAGAATAACAAGCATGATACGAATGAACAGTTATGCATGAATGATAAGGATGAAAATCTAGCATGTTATCTAGCATGTTAAACTTACATTACAAATTAAGACATTTCAACTAATTATGAAATTTAGTTCATTTACACAAGAGGATTAAGAATAAGCATTTTTTATTTTATCTTTTCCATTCCTTAACAGGAATACAATTTCTATCAAGTGCTCTTTATGGCACATATCTCAATCACATGCTCTTTGTGGAACGTATCCATGCTCTTTATGGCATTGTTTTATGCTCCTTATGGCATTAATATCCATCAAGTACCACTTGATGCAGAAAAGTTATATTCTCATACATATAACAATTCTAAGACCGCCCCTCCGAGTTTCTCCACTGGGCGCCCTCCTAAATAACTATCATCTTCTAGGGCCTATCGTATAAGACAACCTGGGCTCATAACGCAACGTCGGGAAGCGTTCATATGCCTACAGGGTAGTCATAACCACACCCGGAATTACCTACCCATCGTAGAAAAATACATATATATAACAGCGCTCATATGGCCTAGGACTATATCCACCCTGCATTCATTAGCCAGGGGTCATCACCTCACGCGCGAACTTCCCTTATGAAAGTATTTAGAGAGGTGTGTATAAGTAAATTAACGTTTACCATTTTAAATCTCATTTTCATTTTCAATTTTCATTACCAATTTCCATTATCCATGTGTTTGGTTCATTTTTATTCGAACCTATCACCATTGAATAGTTTGGTTCATTTCTTCGAACCTATCCTCATTGAAGAGTATCATTAATATTCCTAAAATTACAAGTCCCGATTTGGTATCCAAATAATCACAACAATTCTACAAGTCCCAAAGTTTATATAACTCCAATAAGCCCCCTAAAGTCTCCAAGTAATGGGCTTAAACTCCAAAACTCCTAAATGTTTAAATAAGAGAAGTAATGCCTTAACATTACTTTAAACATTCCCGGAATAAACCCCCAGATGAACCCATTCTAACCTAGGGGGCGACCAAACTCAACTAAAACTCTAGGACTCTAAGTTTACTTCATTCAAGAAGGTTCCTAGGTCCTAAGCCTAAAGAAAAAAGTTTAAATTAAATAAGAAAAATAACTCAAAACTGTAGGAACCGAATCGATTCGCTTTGAAAGTGAATCGGTTCGGAAGACAAACCCAACTTTCTGAAAATGCCGAATCGATTCGGCCTTAACTCGAATCGATTCGGGTATACAGACCTGGAAAAATGTCCCTATGACAATCGATTCGCCCCAGGGGCCGAATCGATTCGCCCCTACGATTTTGCCAAGTTTGGCTATGGAGACTTGAACTCCAAATTTTCCTCAAACCCAAAACCAACCAAACCAAGATCATAAATTACAACCCATACATCATAAATATATCTATCTACCATCACTAACAACATATATCATCCAAATCAACTTCTAAGAGTTATAATACGCATAAATCTAACAAAACCCTAAAATGACAAACCATAACAATTCATAACTATCAATACTAATTATTCTCCTTAGATCACATAGTAGCAAGTAGATAACTTGCCTTGATCTTACTAATTCAGATTTGATTTGGTGGAGGCCACAATCCAAGCTTGAATCTCCAATTCTCTCTTCCTCTCCCTATCACTCTCTAGGGCTAACAATTGGTCTTAAGAGAAAATGAGGAAAAATAATAAGGCTAGCAAGACTAAATCGGGGCATTAGTCTAAAATGCCCAACTTAAATGATCAATACGCGATATAATTACTCGCAACTACACATTTAAGCTATAACAAGTCAAAAGTGTCTGAAATACCAAAATGCAATATGACACTTATTTTGATTGTCTCGCACCTACCGGGACTAGCTACACCCTCCAAATTATCATTTGGAAATTTTATAACTTATTTTAACTTCCGGTTTCATATTAAATGTCATTTGAAACCTTATGACACAATAAATCACAACATGGATACTTTTACCTACTCACAAGGTAACTATACAACATTTCAGTAAATATTAACCTTTTCCACATTAAATTAATATTTACTCCACATTCCATCATTTTATATATAATTACTACACATAGTAAATAAATATACAATAGGCTCTCAAAAGTGAGGGTTGTTACATACTCCCCCCCTTATGAGGGAATTTTGTCCCCAAAATTCAGGCGTACCTTGCAAGAAGAGATGCGGATACTTTTCCCGCATGTCATCCTCACTCTCCCATGTCGATTCCTCGACGTTATGATGATTACATTACACTCTAACCAAAGGTACTACCCGCAATATCAATCGCCACTCTCCGTGCTCTAAAATAGCAACTGGCTGCTCCTCATAAGAAACGTTGGGTTGTAACTCAATATCTTATAAAGGAATGTGCCTAAGGGCACCATCACATCTCTTGTACTTCTTTAAAGAGGTGATATGGAACACGTCATGAACTTGCTGCAAGTGTTTCGGTAAGGCAAGTTAATCGGTTACCGGACCCACCTTAGTGATAATAGGAAAAGGTCCAACGTAACGTGGTGCAAGTTTCCCCCTCTTCCCAAAATTCTTAATGCCCTTCATAGGTGACACTTGGTCCCCGACCTCCATTTCCACATAACTTTTCCCCGCATCAACATAGCTTTTCTGTCGATCTTGGGTTATCCGAATGCGATTCCAAATGAGCTCAATTTTTGAAAAAGTATCCCGGATCATTTCAGGTTCGAGGAACATATTATTTCCCACCTCTAACCAACAAGAGGGAGATCCACAAGGCCTACCATACAAGGCTTTATAAAGTGCCATCCCAACAGTGAATTGATACGAACCATAATAAGCGAATTCAACTAATGGGAGACACTGTTCCCGACTACCCTTGAAGTCAAGCACGCACATAAGGAGCATATCCTCCAACATATGGTTTACTCTTTCGGTCTGGCCATCTGTTTGAGGATGATAAGAAGTGCTTAATCTCAATTTGGTCCCCATTGCCTCTTGGAAACTTTGCCAAAAGTGGAAAATGAAAATCTTGTCTCGGTCGGAAAATATAATCAAAGGCACCCCATGCAGTCCAACAACCTCTTCATGCCCGGCCACCAATACTGGCGGCGCATATCTTGACACATTTTGTCGTTACCCGGATGCACCGCAAACTTATAACCATGAGATTCCGCCATTACTGCCCTTCTTAAGTCCTTCTCATCCGGGATAATAAATATCCCGGAAACTCAACCCACCCTCAGAGCCAATAGAGTAGGATTATGTTCCCTCGATTACCAGCTTGAATATGTGGTCTTAACAACCCTTGTCCCTCCTACAACATCTTGCAACGAATTGTTGCTCGCATGAAAGACTAAATTTCTACCCAGGAAGTAGTACCTCCCTTTCTATATGGAGATCACCTCCATGATGAATTTTAATTCAAACATGGGATAATACTTCCCACAAGTCTTAGCTTATGAGGCGCATAAATAATAGGTCTATGCTCCAGTATTATTACTCCCCATCCTGGCAGAGACTTGTTAATTGAACCCACCCTCGAGCTTAGCAACATGGCCTCAGGAGTGCGAGTCAATTCACCCTTTTAGCTCCCCGAAATATATGTTACCTACATAACACTCTAACTACGAGAGGCCTCATCTCCTTCGGCCTAACCTACCAAACCTCTCGAAATCCCCCACTTCTCAATACTAGGGAACCAATCCCTCTTAGAGTTAATACATAACCTATTCATGGTCAACTCCCGACAGCCCTCCTAAACTAACGTCACATGCCCTAAAGGCCTTATGACCAACAAATCCTAAGGTTTACTTACATATATCCTATTTAAGTCGTGTACACATAATACTAAGTATATCCCTAGTGCCCAAGACCTTCCTCAACTTCCGACATTCGCTCAGTTTCATGCATGGGACGTCTCGTCGAAGCGAAATCCAAACAAGAAACCCTCCTGTTACACTACTACCTCGCGTTATCGGTCATTAAGATATAAAGGTCTAAGACACATGTTCGGGACCGAAAAGATTCTAACTCTCAACCCTACTAATAAGATTCTACTTCTATATCTTACCACTTAAATAATTGAAGATTTCAACTAATCAGACATTCACTTTCCGTAAAGTCTTACAATTATTTACCCCACAACATATATACATCTTTTTAAATAGCCTTCTTATCAAGGCATAACCCGATATTTCCCGAAATACATCATCAAAATCTCTAACAACCGGAATAAAATCCAAGGGAACAACTACATCCCGAGAAAACTCCTTCGCAATACAATATAAGTATTTTTTAGTACCCCCTTTTAAGCGAGGCATAACCACTAGCAACATCTCTTGCCCCGGAACGACAAACACTATGCTCTTACCATAGCAATTAACAATAGCATGATACTTTACTAACCAATCCATGCTCAATATCACATCACACCCGACCATGTCAAGGACGAGTAAATCGGTATCAAAGCATAAATTACCAAAAGTAGTTTCCTATGTGTTTACAAATAAGGAAAATGAGGGAAACAACACCCATAAAAACTCAATGCTAGTAATAGAACTCTCAGCAGATTTTATTAAATCTGTAGTCTGAGCAAAGCTCCTAGAAATAAATGAGTGTGTAGTACCCGTATCAAATAACACACAACTCAAGTACCCCTGAATTAAAAACTTACCCTCAATATCGGGCGGTGACGGCGGAGCTGGAGGAAGCATAGCCTCTTGAATTTGATAAAATCGCCCATACTGTAGTTATCCCTGCTACGGAGGAACATCCGAATTAGGTGCCTAAAGTGGAAACTGAATGTATGGCTGCCGTGGAGCCCTAGAAAACTGACCCCCAATCAACCGAGGACACTCCATCTTGTAATGACCCGCCTCCCCACATTGGAAGCACCGTCCCTTCATATCCTCCTGACCTCGACCCCTGTTATTTCTAAACTGGGTAACGCCTTCGTCCGGATGGCCTCTACCTCCCTGACCACTCCGACCTGCTTGTTGTTGAGCACCCTGACTGTGCCTGTTATTGTTATTGTTATTGCCACTCGCAATAAAACCTCCAAAATGTTGCCTCTTAGGTGAATCCCCTTGTTGAGGGGCCCTCTCTTTCTGCTTACTACCCGAAGATTGGGATGAGGGAAATGTTCCTCCTCCAATCTCATGCCCTCCGGGCTTTTCTGCTTTCCCCACAACAGTAGCTTTCTCGCTACCCTGCGTATATAACCGATGCTCCTAGCAATGGAGCAATGTTGCATTCATAATCTCACCAAAAGTTTATAAAGTCGGATTACCCAGCAATTGTTGCCGGATTATCCAGTTTAGACCTCCCATGAACTTCGAGATCTTCATATCTTTCGGAGTCACCTCATTCGGTACAAAACTCGCTAATCGGGTGAACTCCTCTTCATACTCTACCACAGATCTCTCTCCTTGCACAACGTCCTAGAGCCTCCTTCTCATCTCCCTTTGAATTAAGGGAGGAAAGTACTTACGATCGAACAAAGCCCATAACTCAGTGATCGTCATTGTGTCTCTTTGCTCTGGTGTGGTCATCATCTCCCACCAGTGTAATGCAGATCCGACAAGCTTAAAAGTGGCAAGGACTTGTTTCTTCTCCTCGCTACATTCTATCATTCGAAGGTGGCGTTGCATGTCTTTCTTCTATTGATTGGCTTTAATAACATCAACACCTCCCTCGAATTCTGGGGATGGCCCTTTAGAAACGACTCCCTACCCCTTTCCCATAGAGAAGGTCCCATAGGTGCTTGAACATTCAGAGCCTGTTGTTGAGCCTATGGCAATTGTTGTACCACTATGGTCAAGCGGCATTAACTGCTTAAGCCACTATGTTTGCTACATTCGAAGCGTTAATGGTCCCTTGTAGCGGTGGTGGAGGACCTACCTCCTCTTTTACAACCCTATCACGACTTGCTGGGCGACCTCACTTGGCCAGCATCTAAGATGAAGAAGCAATAGAGTCAGAATACTATTCAAAACAATCTATTTTGCAGAAGATCGTAAACATAAGAAACAAAGAAGTCCTAACATAAGGCTCTATATCAAAGAACGCTATGGTAGAACGTGACGAGTCTGCATAGATCCTACTACTCTAGAACCTGATGCTCAGATACCATCTATGACAACCCGTAATTCGAGATAAGGGGTGGTCAGCCCGATACTCAAATATAACAAGAATCAGGGATGGATATCATTCTCAGCTTCACAATAATAAACTGAGTATACGGGAAAACCACCCAATAAATCAGAAAACGGGTTGCCAAAAAGTTTAGAATTTAGTTTAGTTTCAAAACCAGTTAAGAAAATTAAACTAAACAACCAAATCTGACAAGCAAGTGAATTTCCAAAGGAGTATACATAATACATCTAAAACGAATATACAAGAAAATGACTGAATATGCTGTCGGTCCACAGTTACATATAACGCATTACAACTGTTTAATATCTTATGCAATACATTCATTAATCAAATACAAAATTTTTGGCCACACGCCCGATTAAACACCCGAACATATCTAGAACAACAAAATGAAAGCGTCTAATACAACGTCCTGTAATATCCGCAAAATCTTATAGCCCGTCAAAAGTACTGGAATGGGAATAATCACAACGGGCGCCCTTGCGGCGGAGCACCTGAGCGGATACAATAACATACACAACATAGAAAAATTAACGGGTCAGGGCCCGATTTTTATATGATCACCAGAATAATAACAAGCATGATAGGAATGAACAGTTATGCATGAATGATAAGGATGAAAATCTAGCATGTTAAACTTACATTACAAATTAAGACATTTCAACTAATTACGAAATTTAGTTCATTTACACAAGAGGATTAAGAATAAGCATTTTTCATTTTATCTTTTCCATTCCTTAACAGGAATACAATTTCTATCAAGTGCTCTTTATGGCACATATCTCAATCACATGCTCTTTGTGCCACGTATCCATGTTCTTTATGGCATTATTTTATGCTCCTTGTGAAATTAATATTAATCAAGTCCCACTTGATGCAGAAAAGTTATATTCTCATACATATAACAATTCTAAGACCGCCCCTCCGAGTTTCCCCACTGGGCGCCCCCCTAAATAACTATCATCTTCGAGGGCCTATCGTATAAGACAACCTGGGCTCATAACGCAACGTCGGGAAACGTCCATATGCCTGCGGGGTAGTCATAACCACACCCGGAATTACCTACCCATCGCAGAAAAATACATATATATAACAACGCTCATATGGCCTAGGACTATATCCACCCTGCATTCATTAGTCAGGGGGCATCACATCACGCGCGAACTTCCCTTACGATAGTATTTAGAGAGGTGTGTATAAGTAAATTAACGTTTACCACTTTAAATCTCATTTTCATTTTCAATTTTCATTACCAATTTCCATTTCCATTATCCATGTGTTTGGTTCATTTTTATTCGAACCTATCACCATTGAATAGTTTGGTTCATTTCTTCGAACCTATCCTCATTGAAGAGTATCATTAATATTCCTCAAATTACAAGTCCCGATTTGGTATCCAAATAATCACAACAATTCTACAAGTCCCAAAGTTTATATAACTCCAATAAGCCCCCTAAAGTCTCCAAGTAATGGGCTTAAACTCCAAAACTCCTAAAGGTTTAAATAGGAGAAGTAATGCCTTAACATTACTTTAAACATTCCCGGAATAAACCCCCAGATGAACCCATTCTAACCTAGGGGGCGACCAAACTCAACTAAAACTCTAGGACTTTAAGTTTACTTCATTCAAGAAGATTCCTAGGTCATAAGCCTAAAGAAAAAGGTTAAAATTAAATAAGAAAAATAACTCAAAACTGCTGGAACCGAATCGATTCGCCCTAGGGGCTGAATTGATTCGCTTTGAAAGCGAATCGGTTCGGAAGAAAAACCCAACTTTCTGAAAATGCCGAATCGATTCGGCCTTAACCCGAATCTATTCGGGTACACAGACCTGGAAAAATGTCCCTATGAGAATCGATTCGCCCCAGGGGCTGAATCGATTCGCCCCTACGATTTTGCCAAGTTTGGCTATGGAGTCTTGAACTCCAAATTTTCCTCAAACCCAAAACCAACTAATCCAAGATCATAAATTACAACCCATACATCATAAATATATCTATCTACCATCACTAACAACATTTATCATCCAAATCAACTTCTAAGAGTTATAATACCCATAAATCTAACAAAACCCTAAAATGACAAACCATAACAATTCATAACTATCAATACTAATTATTCTCCTTAAATCACATAGTAGCAAGTAGATAACTTGCCTTGATCTTACTAATTCAGATTTGATTTGGTGGAGGCAACAATCTAAGCTTAAATCTCCAATTCTCTCTTCCTCTCCCTATCTCTCTCTAGGGCTAACAATTGGTCTTAAGAGAAAATGAGGAAAAATAATAAGGCTAGCAAGACTAAATCGGGGCATTAGTCTAAAATTCCCATCTTAAATGATCAATACGCGATATAATTACTCGCAACTACACATTTAAGCTATAACCAGTCAAAACTGCTCGAAATACCAAAATGATGTATGACACTTATTTTGACTGTCTCGCACCTACCGGGACTAACTACACCCTCCAAATTATCATTTGGAAATTTTATAACTTATTTTAACTTTCGGTTTCATATCAAACCAAAATGTCATTTTAAACCTTATGACACAATAAATCACAACATGGATACTTTTACCTACTCACAATGTAACTATACAACATTTCAGTAAATATTAACCTTTTCCACATTAAATTAATATTTATTCCACATTCCATCATTTTATATATAATTACTACACATAGTAAATAAATATAAAATAGGCTCTCAAAAGTGAGGGTTGTTACAGTTCGCCTCCAAATGTTTGTGTTGTTGTTTTTGGTTCGAGGAATCCCTACCGAACCTTTAGTCCCCTATTCGGTGACCAACAATAGTGGGACATGATAGCAGAGTAATGTATTGCACCACAGCTGTGTCTCAGGGTGCCGTATTATATGTGTATATTTCTTGAAGAGCTTAATTCATATTAATGAGAAACGATTCATGTTAATGAGAAACGTATATGAATGATTTTATTACGTATTATATGGGACATACGGGGTTATGATATGGGATGAAAATCATATTTTGGAAACTAGTGAGGAGGAACCATTAACTAGGAGGTTAATAGGAAACGTTAAGCGTGCAATCTAGCTGAGAGGTGAGAATACCAAGTGAGAGTCTAGATACTAACATGTACATAATAAATTCTTTATTGCACTTGTTAAATACTTGTTGTTTTCAAAATCATTTTCACATCGGGCTATGACCCGTTTCCTTGCATATTTTCTTTTCTATTGTACCTTCTATATCAGGTGTCCAGCATCAGGGACGCCAATCTTAGAGGATTATGACCAGCTATGGAGCTATGGAATATTTCTTAGATGCCTATCTTCATTTGATTCACATTCTGCAGTGTCCTTTTATTTAGGGCATGTAGCCCAAAGGAATTCAGTTATCTCTTTTCTATTTGAGCAAATACTCTTGTATTCGTGTCATTTTAAATACATTTAATATTGTTGGGACTACTGTATTGGATTATTATGTGGGAATGTTTATTCCAGTTGCATTTAAATTCTTTTATGTTATCTATTTTGTTATTAGTGTTGTAGAATAATATGTGTAGTGTTTTTCGTAAACTAAAAATGAGTTTTGTTGAATTAAAATTTGGAAAGTTTTTAACACCAGCTTTATTGGGTATTGGGTGAGTTGTAAATGTTTTCGACAATGATGCTAAGGATGAGCCAACTGTATATTCTGTTTTAATTTGGTATGGGACTGGCCACCCGATATTTAATTAGGTGGGGTGTTACAGGTGGTATCAGAGCATTAGGTTCTAGAGTTCTTTAGGGTCTATACGGCTTACTGTGTTTTCAGCTTAGCGTTCTTTGATGTAGAGCCTTATGAGTAGGATTATTATTTTTCTATTTATGCCTACGTTCTTCAGCTATTTGAACGTACTGAGGTTCAATGTCAAATACTAGCCACATTCAAGCTAGTAGGGGCAGCTTTGCAATGGTGGGAAGCTACGACCACTATCGAAGAGAGAGACACAATGACTATCCAAGACTTTTGGATATGGTTTGATCGGAAGTACTTTCCTTCCGTCATCCAAACAGAGATGAGGCGGAAATTACTTTATTTGAAATATGGAGAGAAGACGGTGGTAGAATACGAGGAAGAATTTACGTGACTAACTAATTTGGCACCAGACGAGGTACCCACTGAGGATAGGAGAATTCTAATGTTCACTGATGGGTTGAACTATAAGATTCGCTAGCATTTATTGGGAAATATTTCACTACGTACTTACTAAGATCTTCTTAATGATGCAATGCTTCGCTTCCAGGATAATCGCTTACATGCTCAGGGTGTCAAGCGGGGGTTTGGGTCAAGCCTGCAAGGGAAGACTACTGGGGCAGTTCTAGTGGGACTTAGCCAGGACAGAGTCATCAGCGTCAGGGTGAGCCGGGTTCCCAGAAAGGGGACTATGCTAAGCATTTACGATCTGGAGATTCTCAATTTGAGGATAGAGGTAATGGGCAAGGACAACAGGGCCATCAGGACCAGAGTCAGGCTCATTAGGGCCAAGGGAAATGAGGTAATTGCCAGTAGGGTCGGGGTCAACAGGGAAAAAATGGTGGGAAGTTTGCTGGAAAATGTTTCGTGTGAGGCAAGTATGGACATAAACGACAAGATTGTCCTGATAAAGACAAACTTCCTCAGCAACAAAATGCTTGACAGGAGCCACAGATACCAGTGTTTCCACCGGCTGCTCTTCTAGCTCCAGCTCCGGTGCTAGCACTACCTCTCATTCCAGCAACTCCCGTGCAACAGGGTCAGTATGGGCGTGTATATAACGTCCATTAGGCAACGATTCAACAACCACCACCCTTGAATGAGGGTATGTTTTCTATCTAAGGAGTTATGAGACGCATATTGATTTTTATAGCAATTAATATCGTATGAACTAAAGGGTTACTAGACATAGCCTATAGCACCGTTATTTACGTAGACTCACCGAGGGGTGTGGGACACCTATATTTTCATGTCATCACGTGGGTTTGATTTTTATCACGGAATTACTTACTTTAGGCATGTCCGAATATGATGTGACTATCGACATGGATTGATTAGTGGTATATGAGAGCGTATAGCCAGTATCTTATCTTTAATAAGAGAGATGGGTAGACTTTTATTTGACATCGATAAAACCTGTAGAGGGGTTATATACTATTGACTAAGGACCTAAGGAGTTTCGATAACCAACTAATTTAGGTAGTAGTGTATCGGGGGGGGGGGGGGGGGGTTCCTTGTTTGGATTTCTCTTGCAAGACACCCCACGCATGAAACTAATAAACGTTGGGAGTCGAAATAAGTTAGGTATTTAGGATATGAGTTTACAACCTTTGCGGTAAATCAGATTATTATGCGGGTAACCATATCCATTTTATAATGAAAGTTGTACGATAGGATGTATGGGCGCCCTGGATGGTTGGATTGTAGTAGTTTTCATAATTGTGAAACAGTAAATAGTTGTGGCTTCATGATTTATTTGTTTAATACGTGAGGATCATCTTTTCCCAAAGTTTGTCACGAGGATGGTATAAGGAAGATTGGGTAAAGTCTAAATTCGATTCAGTTGGAACTATGTGGTGAGACTTGGTGTAACATCAATAAGGATTTTTGATAATGAACTGTATGGGCGGTACGACATAGATTATTTGCGATGTGAAATTTATACTCAAATTTGACCTTACCAGTATGATTTATATTCCTGAATTTCGGGACAAAATTCTGTTATAAGGGGGAAGTATGTATATCCCGTGATTTTAATGACTTTTAAAATGGGTTATATTTTAAATTAATGGATTAATTGGATTTTATTATAAATTAATTCATTTGGGTTTTATCCGGATTGTGGATATTAAAAATGTATGATTCTAAATATTACTTAAATATATTTACGTAATATATGAATGTGATGATTATTGATATTGCTGTGAGTTATTAATTCAGTAATTTGAATTTTTAGTCGGACGCGGTATGGGACGTGTCGGGACTAATTTGTAAATTAAATAAGAAATTTATTTTTATATTGACCTTATAGTCATTTGAGTGCGTCGTTGCATTCGAAAGGGTTGAAATAGTCAGAAAATTCTATTTGATATTGGTTTCGGGTCTCGGGTCATTTCGAAATGAAAAGACAACCCAAAAGGGCATTTTGGTCATTTTTATAAGGGGAATGAATAGTGATTTTGGATTTTGTCTTATTATAAATAATTGGAGATTAGTTGTACGTGGGTTCATTCATCTCTTCTACACAATATTGAGAGGTCACCTTGTGAGAGAGAGTGAAAGGTTGCTTAGGAAGAGAGAAGCTTGCTTGGAAAAGAGGAGAACCAAAGGCCAAAGGTCACCACCACCAACCACCATCGAAAGTTGGCCGGAGAAGGGGAGAACCATCTGTGTTATTCAACTCCAAAGGATCAGACCTTCATCAGAGGCAAGTGCTTGATAATTCCAATCTAAGTTTGTATATTGTCCATGTTAGAATAGTTATAAAAACATGAGATTTTTCATGTTTGGAAGATAACGATAGAGTTGTTAATTGATTTCTGAAAAATGGAGATATATAGGAACCAAAATCATGTTGTAGGTAGATAGTAATCCACGAAATAATCAAAAATTTGTTGAAGAAATTCTGAGAATCAATGGTGTGTTCTTGAAGATATCATGTTTATAAATTTCTGGAAAAAGAGGATAAATATATGCTTTTAATTAAAACTCTTGATGATTATAGGATGTTTAGAGCATTAGAAATCATTCACATATGTTGCTATATCATGTAGTAAGGTTTATAAGGAATTTGGGTAGTTAATATTAAGGTTTGAATGATCAAAATTGATGAAACACGTAGTAGAAGAAATGGAGAAAACTAGGCTGATATCTGGGCGATCGATCGATCGACCCCCTGCCTTCGATCGATCAATCTCCCCAGAATCCTTGATGTTGTTTCTTTTTAATGCTTATTCGTATCCCAAGCCTTTTTTAAATCTTTGGTGATTATTAATTGGATATAATGGGACTTAGGGAAGATCAGTAAGCCGTAGATAAGAATTGAATTAATTTGATTGGGATTTAATTGAATAGAATTATGTTAATTAAATGGAAAGAAATTTCGGTTGCTAGATGCATGTGTTGGATTCATATTGGTATGCATGAGGATTAAGGATAGGTCCAGTAGGGGAGATTGAATATAATACCTGGGCAGCCTTAGTTTACAAGAGGGTTTAATCCTAAGTGATAGAAGATGTGTTTATAAGAGATTTAAAACTATCGGTTATAACCCTAATTAAGGGAGAGTTTAATTCGTAGTAATTCGGGAGATAAGATGAGATGGACCAGAAGGATATTAGTGATTTCTTACTGAATAAATATATTGATGAAGACCTATTTGATCTAGGGGTAATGAGTGAGACTATAGATTAATTAAATTAAAGAAGTAAAGGCATAATATTTTAATACGTAGGATTTAAGAGATATAATGCTACGAATGGGAATTATCTTAGGGTAGTGTGATTACCTTGTTGATATTATATTATAGGTAGGTGATAATGCCTATTTGATTAATTCATGATTTATGTGTATGACATACCTAGCTTACTTGCTATCAATGGGAGGTTTGCGCGTGAGGGTAGTCATATCCTGATGAATCCATGGGATTTTTTATTTGTCGCTCAAGAACATAGGTCTATGAAAGACTTATCAGTGCGTTTATAAGTTCGCTGACTATGGGAACATAGGTATGTGCGTGACCCATGGGTATGAGAACGATGTTTGCCTCCAAATGTTTGTGTTGTTGTTTTTGGTTCGAGGAATCCTTACCAAACCTTTAGTCCCCTATTCGGTGACCAGTGATATTGGGACATGATAGCAGAGTAATGCATTGCACCGCAGCTGTGTCTCAGGGTTCCGTATTATATGTGTATATATATAATGAATGAATGAATGTATATATAGTGGTTAAATCAATATACTGTATGATAATTGTAGATAACGGTGAATTGAGAAAAAGAATTGAAATAAGTTAATGAATATTTATTGAAGAGCTTAATTCATATTAATGAGAAACGATTCATGTTAATGAGAAACGTATATGAATGATTATATTACATATGGTATGGGACATACGGGGTTATGATATGGGATGAAAATCATATTTTGAAAACTAGTGAGGAGGAACCATTAACTAGGAGGTTAATAGGAAACGTTAAGCGTGCACTTTAGCTGAGAGGTGAGAATATCAAGTGAGAGTCTAGATACTAACATGTACATAATAAATGCTTTATTGCACTTGTTAAATACTTGTTGTTTTGAAAATCATTTTCACATCGGGCTCTTACCTGTTTCGTTGCATATTTTCGTTTCTATTGTACCTTCTATATCAGGTGTCCAGCAGCAGGGACGCCAACCTTAGAGGATTATGATGAGCTATGGAGATATGGAATATTGCTTAGACGCCTATATTCATTTAATTCACATTCTGTAGTGTCCTTTTATTTAGGGTATGTCGCCCAAAGTAATTAAGTTATCTATTTTCTATCTGCGTCAAATACTCTTGTATTCGTGTCATTTTAAATACATTTAATATTGTTGGGATTATTGTATTGGATTATTATGTGGGAATGTTTATTCCAATTGAATTTAAATTCTTTTGTGTTATCTATTTGGTTATTAGTGTTGTAGAATAATATGTGAAGTGTTATTCGTAAACTAAAAATGAGTTTTGTTGAATTAAAATTTGGAAAGTTTTTAACACCAGCTTAATTGGGTATTGGGTGAGTTGTAAATGTTTTTAACAGTGATGCTAAGGATGAGCCAACTGTATATTCTGTTTTAATTTGATATGGGACTGGCCACCCGGTATTTAATTAGGCGAGGTGTTACACAACTCTTCCAACTAGTTCTCTAAAGTAATAAAATAGCAAATCCTAAACTCGATGGATGTTGGCACGTTATCGAACCACTTAAATTTTATCTTATGTGTATGATTTCATTAATCTCTTTAATATTTATTCCTATTTGACTTTTGTATTTTGGATACTATCACCTGTAGAAAATTACCACCTACAATAATAAAACATTAATACACATCCAAAATTAAAGTTAATTACACTTTACCCCCTCAAAGTTAAGTTTCACTTTGGTCCTTGAAGTACCAGTTGGCTCACATAAAACTTCATCGTTTCATTAGTTTTACAAAGTTGTTCCTAGACTAAAATTTTAAATTATCACACCACTCACGCATATTTTCCCAATCGAGGCATCACAACCTCCTAATTTAGACAATATTCTACATTATGCATGGGTCTTGGATATGGATAACGGTTCGTCGGGTTGAATATCCTTTAATGTTCGATGATATCTAAGATTTTAGGGGATACATTTGCATGTTAAAAGGGGGAGAGGGAGAGGGAGAGATAGAGGGAGATAATGTGTTAAAGACCAAAGTACCCTTGCTTTTAGGGGATCTTTTTAATGCTTAGTTGATGGAGGGGCCACATTGCAACTTTGATGAAATATCCAAGTTTTATGTGACTCAATAAATAAATCAAGTTGTCTTTAAAAAAGACATCAAGGATCAAAGTGAAATCGTAGATAAACTTTGATGAAGTAAAGTATAATTTACTCGGTCATATAACTTGGTTCGAGTTCAACCCAAAATTACAAAAGGAATATTTTAGGTATGTGATTCTAGACAGAGAATCGAAAGGTGCTAAATGGAATTCAAGTTAACCCCACTACAATTGTCCATTTGGTTAAGTTCTTAGAATTAGTTTGTACCCATTAACACTCATAACTTCATCTAAGCGTTTACTAAAAAATTGATGGAAAAATATGAATGAAATTAAGAGTGTCATGGGAACCTAAATTCTATATGTATTTAGAAATTATATTTGAAATATTTTTCGATCAAAATTTAATTCACAATTATATAATTCTAGTTTTATAGGTATTAAATTTAGGGTTCTGAAATACACTGATATAAATTTGTATTATAAACAGAATTAAATAAGTAAAAGTTACTCCACAATGCAGGAAACACAAGGTATATCTATAATACTCTAAAATGCTATACAAGCATTTAGAGTGAAAACCATCCAGACTATCCACGTATGCTGCAATTCTTTTGTCTATTCTATCAATTTTAATTTTCCTAAAAGTGCCATGTGGCACATTCATTTTATAAATACTTTCATTCCTAGGCCCAAACAATTGATAGCAATGGAAACCTTTCTTCTTCTCTCTTTAGTAATTATTTAGTCCAACTTTTCATTTATCCACTATCTAATAACCATAATTCAAATGACACCAAAATATGCTGTGATAAAATATGTATGCCCTCATGGAGTCCAAATAATCATGTACATATCTCATTTCCCTCTCCTCTAAATATGTGAGTAGGTTGCTATTTATTTACATTTTCCCACCATTGCAGAAGATGACTCATGCCTTTCAAGTACTAACTTTTTCCAAAGATCTTTGTTAGGCCAGGTCGAAAGTCCGAATATGTCACCACTGAGGAAAGATAAGATCATGAAATGGGCGAGAGAAACATGTAATCCCATTTTACAACTCCCTTTATTTCTACGTTTCTTTTCCACTTCTAATAGCGAAGGTCATTATTATTTATTCATCATTTTTTTTTCATTTCACGTATATTTCCTAATCATTGTTAATGGGGTTCTTTCATTTTTTTTGAAGAAGAAGTGCCAGAACCAGAATGACAACAAGAATTGTGGTAGGAAAAGTAGATCCGTCTAAACTAAAAGAAATGGTGGAGAATAAATCTAATAAGAAGGTTGAGATCATCTCCCCATTAGAAAAGAATCAACATTGACAAACTTAGTGGAGATTTAAAAGTGAGTTATTTTCATTCCTCTTGATTTCTGTTTGTCATATCTGCTCAAGGGGCCTAACATGTCTCTCTTTATCTCCTCGCTCTTTAATGTGTTAACCACCCTTGTGTATTCCACAGCCAAATCATCTAACACTTCATCTTTGATCAAGCCCAAACATCAATCCTCTCACCATAAATAATACAACTGACCCTTCCATTTAGGTTAACCCCCCTTCCTCGACTTCAGATCCATTAACTTTTGTTGTAGCAACAGTAAATTAAATGCAGAATTAATGAACGAAATTACCCAATTTTGGAGCAACTAAATCCGAGACAGAAAGAACCAGAAACCCCGGAAGAAGGTACAGTCTAGAACACGACTGAGTCGCGGACAATGTCGCTCTCTTTAATGTGTTTCGCGGCTCTGCCCAATGTGTGCTGATAGTCAGAAATGCCTCGCCACCCCAGGATAAAACAGCCTCCAATAAATAAAATACGGATTGATAAAGCAAAAGAATCAATCCGGTCCATGTACATCCATTCGTAATAATTGCTCGAGTCTAATAATAAATCTGGGGTAAATTTATTATTCCAGAACCAAAAAATATTGAGAAGCAGTTTTTTTGTGCGTGTTTGTAAAAGTTGCAGATGTTCAGTAGTTAAAAAATGGAGGCTTAACTCCTCTTTTATTAAACAAAAATAATGACGTTGGTGGCACACAACGTGGAGAGAAAACTGGGACAACGTGGGCAAGTGTGTTGAAAGTTTCAACAGATAAAAGAAAACAGTTTTTAATTTTTGAAATTAAAAAACGGTTAAAAATAATTTTTAAAGCCCAAAAACAGTTATGTATTTGTCCAAAAAATTATTTCTTAATGAGCCCAAGCCCAAGACCCGGGCACGGGCCGGGCCGGACGGCGGCGCGCGCACATGTGACTTGGCCCAATAAGTCCCCCACCCATACACACAAAACATCTAATGCCCAAAGGGCTTGCCCATTTGTTCCAAATAAATTGTAAATATACCCAACTCATTTTGGAGACACTGCCAATGTGAGACAAACTCTTAAAAGCCACTTAAGTTTTGCACTTATTATAACAACTACCGAAGACAGCAGTTTCCAACAACTTTCATTTATGTTTAAAAGCCCCTTACTTGGCTTAAGTTTTTTACTAATTGAGTTTCAGCTTTATTATTGTAGAACCTATTTGATTCAAACAGAGATATAATTATGTGGAATCATGAGTGGACCCATTTTCCACTGTTGAAAATGGGTCTCTTATTTCAAAGTATTACAATTTTGAAGAGGTTTGATTTTTATGGAGTTGAGTGGCTTGCATGCGTCTTCTCTTCCCTAAGATCTTATTTTGTTATTCGTCAATGCTTTGTGGCCGGAGTTTCTTTAGGATTTTCTTCGTCTAAAGTTTTGTGGCTATAATTTTGCTGTTGGAGGTTGGCTCTGGTGTTGTTGTGATGGGTTTTGAGTTTTGAGTTTCATCTCATTTCATTCTCTAGCTATGAAGGTTTAGATTTTTTCTGTTCCTTGGTGGCTGGGTGTATGTGTTTAATATATATTTGTTTTTACTTTTGAGATTTCAATTGTTTTTTAATCAAGTTTGTATTCGATTGCCAAGAGGTTATAATGGTAGCTGAGAAATGAGAAGTGATGGAGGAGTCATAATCGGTTGCGGTGATGCGGTAGCGACTTGCGCCCATCAAGATTTGGAGGCTTGAAAATTTTTAGAGAATTTTTGTTTTATTTTCTTTCGGCTATATCGATGCATCAGGTGGTTGTTGATGATGGAAATATTTACTGTGCATTGTACTGACTATGGTTTCTCACGATGAATTTTAGATGTAATTTTTTTACATGGAACGAGTGTAAGTTATGATATGGTGGATGTACCAAGAATTGGTTGTTTTAAGAAAACTCAATAATGTAGTGTGGGAATTTCATTCATGTTGTTTAATAGCATATATTCTTTATAAATTCTTATATGTTGTGTTATCTTGATGGTGACCGTAAATTTATTTATTTATGTAATATTTGATAACTTTTGAGACACAAGTTTGTATATTATTAAAAATATTACTTTGCATTACAAAAGTTAACACCCATACAGACTTTCACATCATCATGTGTGTGTGTGTGTGTGTGTGTGTGTGTGTGTGTGTGTGTGCGCGCCCTTCAACTTTAGATATAAGTGGCAATTCGTATTTTTGGGTCATGTCATGGGCAGGCACGACATGAAACGACAAGGGTATTTTAGACATGAACATGACAAGACAAGGGCATTTCAGACACGAGCAGGACACGATTTTTTTTATATGACATGAATACGACTCAGATAGGACACAACCCACATAAAACACGACTAACACGATTTCATAAATGTTGTTGGAAATGATGACCCCCAATTTTAAAATCTTTCTCTTTCAAAATCAATTTCCTTTTAAATGCGGAATAAAGATGGTTCAACACAATAATTTAATTTTCCAAATTTTACTTGATTTTATTTTCTTAAAAAGATGCAAAATTAAATTAAACACAAATTTTAATTTCTAAAATAAAAATTAAAAGTAAACCTAAATAAGTGAATTATGATGAACGCACACACACTTGAAATTCACTTAAACCAAATTAAGTTAACCCAAGCCCAAGAAATTTGCCTAACATTAAATAATTCAATTTGCAAATTAGGCCAAACCAAATTTTATCCAATAAAATTAATGACTTGAATTAAATTAATATTCACCCAAATTAAGTTAGCACCAAATCAAATATTTCAATTTTATCTTTTTACTTTAGCATGCATCTAATGTAATTTTGCAAAAGATAAAATAAACGAACCACTACGCCGCAATGTATGAGAAAAAATTCACAACGGGAAAAAATCTCGTACGGTCATAGCCTTAAGTCCACTAAGTATGGTATTTTTACAAGTACAAGACAAATGACTTACTCAACTCGACTCGACCCCCTTCAAGCCCCTGATGCGTCTTCTTGTACCAACCTTTGCTTAGTCGACAATCCCGGAATCCACCGGAACCTTGAAATCCACCAATGAAGCTTTTGGACAACCGTCAACCCTCGCACAAGGCCTTTCACCCTGTAAGTATGCCGCAGCAAAACACCAAACTTCTTCTTTATGGGATGTAGAAGTAAACCCAAACTCTTCTCCTCTTAGGTAGAAAAGTTAACTTGGTGCCAAACAAACTCTTTTGCTTACACCCATACTAGTTTATTCCAAGTACCATACACACACACACACACATACGCACGCACGCACGCGCGCGCACACACACACACATACACATACACACACACACACACACACACACACACATGTGTGTGTGTGTGTGCGTGCGCGCGCGCGCGTGCGTGCGTATGTGTGTGTGTGTGTGTGTTTATGGTACTTGGAATAAACTAGTATGGGTGTAAGCAAAAGTGTTTTTCAATAATTTTCTTGAAAGACAAACACTCAAAATATGGACGTTTTCATAGAGGGATTGGGCTCTCAAAAACTCTCTCTAGAAATTAAAGAAGATGAAAAAGTTAGTTTGAAAAGGTTGGTTTCGGCACATATTCATTATGTCAAAAAGTAGTGGGACATAAGAAGTGGGAACATGGAGAAAACTGCCAAAGACTGCCAAAATATGTTCCCATCGGAAATCTCGTTCGAACGAAGTCTCGTTCGAATGACTCTTCTAACGAAGTTCAAGAGGCCAATTGGGAAAAATCTTTGGCAAACTCGTTCGAACGACATTCTCGTTCAAAATAAAAACTCGTTCGAACGATAATATCGAACGAAGTGACAGAATGGTCATTTTCAAAATTAAGCCCAAAAACTTTTTATACAAAGTTCTAAAGTAACCTTCTGAAAAAAAAATATGTTAAAATAAAATTGCACACCCATTAAAAAATTATTCCAAGCTCCTATATATATATGTAATGCATTCATAACTTAGGAGAGATTGGAACTAAGTTGATGACGTGATATGAGGCACATGTAAACCGGCAATGATGTTCTCTCGATAAGTAGGCCGCAACGTCTTCAACTTCAACATGTCATAGTCTTGAAGAATACACAAGAACAATATCCTATGACTCAAACATTTTTGTTCGAAATTGAGCCGACACTACATTAAGACTCAATCAAAGACCTGTGTCCTTACAAATCTCTCCCTTTGGCTATTTCGGGACAAAGACCAAAACAAAATCATAAAGGGCCGTCAAGCTCTACTAGACTCAAAACATCAAAAACATACCACCCAAAAATAGGAAACTTGACTCAAGACCCAAGAATCAATAGCTTTGTCGATGAAAGTTATCACTTAGAAAAATTCCTGCCACTTAGAAAAATTCCTACACACTTAAATAAACTATCAAACGCATAGGGAATATTAAGAATATTTAATGCATGTAAAATAAATACTCCCCCAAAATTAATTCTTCCTTTATCAACTATGATTAACCTAAGAAGGTCGCGACTCCCCCTAAGTTAATTCTCCTAAACTAAGATACGATTATAATAGGATTAGATACCATTTCTCCCCCTATCATTCTCCCCCTTTTATTTCAGGAATAGACAAATGTGATAGAATTAATAAAGTACTCATTTCTCCCCCAAGATAATTAAGTACATGAATTTCCCTAAAAACTACACAAGGGATATATATATGGGAAAATAAGTAGAGCGAAGATGCATACAGTGTTAAAGACATGAAATCATATGGGCAACAAATAGACAATAACTAATCCAAGCAAGAATAATGGATACTAACTATGAAGAGAACAAAAATGATATCAATTTGAAACATAATAAATTAGGCATGTGATATCAAACAAAAATTTGCAACAAGTTAGGTACCCATTATGAATTAATGCATAGGTGGACTAGCTAAAAGGGCAAAGACTCAAAATAAAATATAATATCATATATTTGTATACACAATAGATATAAAATATATACAATCACACATATATATATATATAAACTCACAAATGACACAAAATAAATTAACATGAGTTTTCCACACTCTTATAGCATAAATGTGTCAAATGGAAACGGAAGTGAAGGGGTGTGAACAAGATACCAATGAATTAAAACCCAATCACTTAAAATATGTCTACGGAGTTCTCATTTGATTGCAAAATTTTATCACATTTAGATATAGCATCATGTGACAATATAAATTGAACTTATTGAACAAATAAACACAATGCATACAATCCTAGCATGTTGGTGATTCTACAAACCAATAGAGTCATGACATTGAAAGCGCAACTAGGATAAACGGATATTGTGCAAACCGTTGGTATACCATTCAAACTCCCTCAAAATAAGCATATTAATTTTGAATGACTATATCAATTTAAAATAGGCCTTGGCAAATTATTTTTCTTTTAATGCCATTTTCTTTTAGGCCTTTGGACCACGTATTTCTTTTAGGTCCAAGAAAATGGTGGCTTACTCGCAAATGATGATATTTCCTTTCGGGGCCCTTCCCCGTGCACATTTATATATATCGTTTTTATATCTCACACAAATCTCATGTGCAACGGATTTTAGCATGCACTAGTCCTCCTCCTAGGTCGCATAATACATAGATGACTAGATTGGTAGGAGAATATCTCACAAAGCTCAAATATACATGTGAAGTTAAAATTACAAGTGAGCTTGTGCATGTGTGAATTGAGGCATATAAAAATAGAATCCATCATAGTAACACAAAATCCAACTGCTCTATGTAAGCATGGTAAATAACATTTTAAGGATTGACAATCTTAACCAAAAGTTCTAGCCACATGGGAGCGAAAAAGATGGGATTCAAACACAAATATATGCCACATAAAGTGTGTCAAACTAAAATACACACAAAAAATATCTTTTAGAGTTTTTAAAATTTTTAACCAAAAATAAAAATATTTACTCAAAAGACAAACAAAAAGACATTAGTATTTTTTATTGAGCCTAAATTACTAAAAGGTAAAACTCAAATGATAAACAAAAATCACAATTCTAGCATGGGATATGTGATAAAGCAATGTCTAGAAAATGATAAACAAACATACAATTAGCATGATAATATAGCATGCAGCATAAAAGCTAAAGTATGCAAACAACTAACACGTTCAACCTTTGGATTTAGCAAGGGAGGTATTATGTGAAAGTAAATGAGAATAAAAAATCATATCTTGTAAAGTTACCAAGTCGGATCTCCTAACCCAAACTAATGACGAATGATGATCTCTAGATTTAGGAATCTTGGCCACCTCCGTTGCCTTACGTAGGGATTTTCTAGGACCTCTTTTCAGATTAAAACAAAACTTCTTAAGATGACCTTTTCGACCACAATGAGAGCACCTAAAGACTCATCGAAAAGAATTACCTAAGGAATAATCTATAACATTGTTTATAGAAGATTCTCCTAAAATATTGGTTTTGGCTTTATGAGTTGACTCATTACAAGTATGAAGCCTAAATCACACGTGTCATTTTTAATTTGGACCGTTCGTAATATTTTATCTAATTTCGCCGAACGACACTCCAAATCAAATTTGACTTTTATAGAGTCTTTTAGTTTATTTTGTAAATCTATAATGTGAGACTCTAATAAAACATTGCGTTCTTCAAACGCGAGGAGCTCATTTTTCAAGGATTCCATTAAACCTTTAAGGTCATCTCTCTCGCCTTCTATATATTCAAGCTTCTCACGAAGATCTCTCTCACGAGGCCTAAGGTCTTTCACTAAAATACTCTCATTAATGACCTCGACACGCTCTTTCAAACGATCTTCTAACTTCAAATTTGCTCTTTTTAATTTAATATATTCTTCATATAATTCTTGAAATGCAAATTGAAGTTCACTCTCTTCAACCTCCTCATCACTTTATCTCTGCCTCTCTTCTCCACTCTCACTATCGTCACCTCTTTGGGATTCACAAACTATGGCCTTGGAAGGACACAAGTCTCCGATTGAGTCTTAATGTAGTGTTGGCTCAATTTCAGACAAAAATATTTGAGTCATAGGATAGTGTTCTTTTATTTTCTTAAAGCCTATCACATGTTAAAGTTGAAGACGTTGCGGCCTACTTATCAAGAGAACATCATTGCCAGTTTACACGTGCCTCGTTTCACGTCATCAACTTAGTTCCAATATCTCCTAAGGTATGAATGCATTATATACATATAGGAGCTTGGAACAATTTTTTAATGGGTGTAATTTTATTTTAACAAAAATTTTATTTTCAAAAGGTAACTTTAGAACTTTGTATAAAAAGTTTTCGGGCTTAATTTTGAAAATGTCCATTCTGTCACTTCGTTCGATATTGTCGTTCAAACGAGTTTTCCCTTCGAACGAGAATGTCATTCGAACGAGTTTGCCAACGAATTTTTTCAATTGACCTTTGGAACTTCGTTAAAAGGGTCGTTCGAACGAGATTTTCGGCGAAAAAATATTTTTGCAGTTTTTGACAGTTTTCTCCATGTTCCCACTTCTTATATCCCACTACTTTTTGACAGAATGAATATATGCGGGAACCAACCTTTTCAAACTAACTTTTTCATCTTCTACAATTTCTAGAGAGAGTTTTTGAGAGCCTAATCCCTCTATGAAAAAGTTCATGTTTTGAGTGTTTGTCTTTTAAGAAAATTATTGACAAACACTTTTGTTTACACCCATACTAGTTTATTGCAAGTACCACACACACACACACACACACACACACACACACACACACACACATATATATATATATATATATATATATATATATATATATATATATTTGGTTGGAGTTTGTTTGGCACCGGGTTCACTTTTCTACCTAAGAAGAGAAGAGTTTGGGTTTACATCTACATCCCATAAAGAAGAAGTTTGTTGTTTTGATGCGCCATACTCACACGATGAAAGGCATTGTGCGAGGGTTGGCGGTTGTCCAAAAGCTTCATTGGTGGATTCCAAAGTTTTGGTGGATTCCGGGACTGTCGACTAAGTGGAGGTTGGCACAAGAAGATGCATCAGGGGCTTGAAGGGAGTCGAGTCGAGTTGAGTCAGTCATTTGTCTTGTACTTGTAAAAATACCATACTTAGTGGACTTAAGGCTATGACCGTCTGAGATTTTTTTCCGTTGTGAATTTTTCCTCGTACATCGCGACGTAGTGGTTCGTTTATTTTATCTTTTACAAAATTAATTTAGATGCATGCTTAGGTAAAAAGATAAAATTGGAATATTACTTTTGGTGCTAACTTAATTTGGATAAATATTAATTTATTTCAAGTCATTATTTTTTTTGGATAAAATTTGGTTTGGCCTAATTTGCAAATTGAATTATTTAATGTTAGGCAAATTTCTAGGACTTTGGTTAGCTTAATTTGGTTTAAGTGAATTTCAAGTGTGTGAGTGTGTTCATCATAATTCACTTACTTGGGTTTATTTTTAATTTTTCTTTTAGATATTAAAATTTGTGTTTAATTTAATTTTTCATCTTTCTAAGAAAAGAAAATTAAGTAAAATTTGGAAAATTAAATTGTTGTGCTGAACCATCTTTATTCCGCATTTAAAAGGAAATTGATTTTGAAAGAGAGAGATTTTAAAATTGGGGGTCATCATTTCCAACAAATTTTATACTGAATTAAACATAAATAGTCACGAAAATAGTGAACACTACAAGACGTGATAAATACGACACTCTTAATTTTGAACAAAACACGACATGACAGGACTGCGTGCCAAAAAGGCCTGAAATGAATGTGGCATACCATGTCAATTTCGAGTCAATTTTTTTTTTCGTTTCATTTCGTATTGTCGTGTTGTTCCTAAAATTTTTACCTAAGTTTAGATGGCTCGTCATAGGGCGAGAAATATGACCCAAGTAAATTTATATCATTTGTTTTACCAAACAAATATTTTTGTAAGTAGTTTCAAATTTATATTTATAAATTCTAAAACATTTCATTACTTTTTTATCATTTTAGAAAGAAATTTCTTTTTAGTTTTTCACAATATTAAATTATTTTTTAGCTTTTAAATATTTAATTTTTTTGTTGAATATAATCTTCCAGCTGTTTGGAATAAACTCCAAGATGGTTTCCCACTATTCGTATTGAAGTGAGGATCGGTATTGAAGTGAGGTAACCGCAAGTCATTCCCCAATATGTTATTAATTATTCTCCAGTTGTTAATTTTCTTTTTATATTTTGAAGTTTGTATTAAAGTCTCATGCGAAAGATAAACTTCCATATTTGTTTATTCTTCCTACCATAAAACACAAGGACATCTTAGGATGATAGAAAAATTTAATGAGGTACCCCATTTTATAATACCCAACTTATTATAACCACCCGTGCATGGGCTACAACCTAGTTTGAAACTATTTTCACGGAAACTCAATATTAATCACTATGGGTCCGTTTGATAGCCTTAAAATTCCAAGGCAAATTTAAAAAAGTTTGAGAATTTCAAAACTTTCTAGCTTTTAGACTGTTTGATAGCCTAAGTTTGTCTTGGAATTTGTTTTCCAAGTACAATACCCCTTAAGCACAATTTGTCACATTTTCGTGGAACCTAATTCTTTTTTTTTTTTTTTTTGGGGGGGGGAGGGAGGTTTTTGTTTGCCATCTTTGGGTGACGAATCACTCAAAATCAATTTTTTTTAACTCTTTATATTTACTAAATATATATTATTCATAAATTTGTAAATATATATATTTCATATATTTTAATATATATGTGTATATTTCGAATATTTTACGTATTTTAGTATATATGTATATTTTGTATATTGCGCATATTTCATATATGTATAAATTTCGTATATTTATATATATTTCATATATTTTAATATTTCGTACATTTATATATTTCATATATTTTAATATATATATATATATAGATTCCGTAAATAAATTTATTTATATCTATTTTCTAGCTTTTGTGTTTAATAGAAAATGTGAAAAATTGATGATTTTGTAATTTCTATCAAACGGACATATGTTGAAAAATATTCATTTGTATTACAATTGTTTGTCCTGAAATCAAATACCCTGAAATCATTTATATTTTTCGAGTTTTCTATCAAACGGATCCTAAAATGCTCGATTTATTTTCATTCAAAACACTACAGGTACCCAACAGAAGTAAGTGGGGTGGCAACATTTCCTGGAAATTCTAGGTACTTCCACTTTATTTTGAATCATTCATACACCCATACAGACTCATTGCTAGTGGTATTCAAATCCAATCCGCATTTTGTTTCCTATCCAACATGTTTTTTTTCCCTTTTGCTAATGATTTGTTTCGAAATAATTGCTTCATTTGTCAACTAAACACTGCTATAAATTTTTTACAAGTGCATGTTGAGTTAATTAAAAAAATTATAATATTTACAATAACATCATTATATAATATATGCACAAGAGAATATTGTCAAAAAAGATATAACGTGTTTCGGAAAGTAAATGGTATTCTAATGGGTATTTAACATCGGACAATTTGTTCCTTCTGGACAGGTACCAGCACAAATATAAAAACATGTTGATAATACGAATTATTTTATCTTTAGCAGTTTGTCCACTACACAGAGGCGTTGAATTCGCACGAAGTGGCCCCCTTTTGTCCTCACATGAGGCTTAAAAACAAACTATTATTGTCTGCTGATCTAGGCTGTGTCTTCGTTGACAAATTTCATTTAAGATTATCTATATGGGTATGGGCTATATAACTCCCTCTCCTACACAGATATTAACCAGTTAGAAACGTAGGTCTCAACTCTCAAGTATATCTTACTAGGTAGCTAACTTCTATCTCCTATCTTCCCATCCCCTTTATGGGTTCAAACTGTTTCATACACCGCTTCAATAGCTTTGTCCCATTTCCCTTCCAAAAGGCTCTCACTCTTTACATGTTTTATTGATCAAACTCAAACTCAAAGCTTTTATTGAGATATGAGCAACACAACGAAGCCAAGGATGAGGTCCATGTTCAATTTAGCCTACGACCGAGGTTAAAACAATCGTATTAACTTTCAACCAACCAACTCTCGTGTCTGTGTGTTTTTATTTGTTTCCAAATCGTACCAATGGATATGGTAAAGGCAAAAGAGAAGAAAAAGAAGAATTTTATCATCAAGACATGGCAGCGTTGTCGATCAATTCCTGTTGGGGTCTCTAACAAAACATTAACTTTCTCAAGGAGCAAATCATTGAACTGGATATCAAAATTATCCAATCATGATGATTTTAATGGTAAGTGCAAAACAAAGTGTCAGGTTGCTCCAGATGGGTGTTTTGCTGTGTATGTTGGACCGGAGAAACAAAGGTTTGCTATAAAGACAGAATATGCTAATCATCCGTTGTTCGAGATGCTACTTGAAGATGCTGAGATGGAATATGGGTACAACAGTGAGGGGCCTATTTTGTTGCCGTGTGAGGTAGATCTGTTTTACAAAATTTTAGGGGAGATGGAGATGAGTGGTGAAGAGATACGTCCCCGGTGTGGGTTTGGGTATGTGGGCGGCTCATGTAGTCCTTTTAATTCTACCCGCAGGGTGATGAGTAACAGCGAAAACATGGCCAAGGGTTATGGTTCGTATGGCGTTCTCACTCCATCACGACTCATTAAGATGAATCAGTTCTGAAGGGTACTTTGGATCAAAGTCGTTGAATACGTATATTGTAAATATCTGTTTACAATATTTGATGTACCACCTTAATGTATCGTATGTATCTTTTTTAACAACAATATGTCGTATGTAGTTTTATCATAGTTGGAATGGCAAGAAAAACAAATTTAACTAATTGTTGTACACGGGGAAATTTGCAACATTTACTATTGTTCTTTATTAAACAAATTTTTTTTTGAATGTCAGAAATCATTAGTTTTATTAGTTTTAACATTGTCGTTAGAAGGTCGCGCGATCCTTTGGATCAAATGACATTTCATGTCAGTTGAGCGACATTCACTTATCGTTCAAACAATTCCGTTGACTCAAGTTTGTTATAAATAGCTGATTAAATGAGTCTTTTTTTCTTAAGAAGACCTTATTTTTAGATATACCAAAACTGCAAACTGCAGAATTATTTTGTCTTCTTCATTTAGGGTTTAAAACTTTGTTTTTCAATTCACAAAAATTCCAATAGTTTAGTGAATTGTTCTGGAACCCAAGATACGATCTTGTTGAAGTTTCTCTTGTAGAAAGGGTAAATCTACGGCTGACGACTCCGTGTCGTTGGGAGTGCTTGCGGGGGTTCTTGGCTAAAGGCAGAACTGCGTGTTCTTGTGGATTCACTGCGATCGATACATTGCTGATTCTAGGGTGAGTCTATGTGAGTGTCTGCGGATATTCATTGCAGATTTCATTGTGTATGTAAATTGCGATTTACCTCTTCATAGTGAAATAAAATGTTTTACCCGAAAGGGAATTTTTCCTGAAAATCGTGTGTGCGCAACATTTATTTTGTGATGACTTGATTTTACCCACCTAGATGCATGTGGTAAGGTTTATTTAATTTGGATAAAATATTGACATTAATGAAATAAGTTTAAAATTGGAAATTTGTGAATTCACGTACAATCGATATCACATAGCATTCTCAAATTGGTATTAGAGCCTATTGCACTAAGTTATTGTGTTTGATCTTTTTTTCGCAAATTTTTTATGATATTAATTTTTTTGAAAAATTTGATTTTGAGATTTCGCAATGTTTCCAAAGAAAACTTATGTAATAGGTTGTCAGTTTTTGATGGGTCTAATTATAGCTATGGAAAAACCCGTATGTAATCTCATTTAAAAAATATCGATGAGCGAGTTTGAGTTGTTTGTAAAATAGGGTGGACTCCTCCCACTGTTATTGCTAATAATGTCACTAATCTTAAGCTTGTGACTGATTGGACTGATGACGAATTTAAATGGGTAACTTTTAATTCTCGTGAGCTAAGTGCAATTTCTGGAGCCTTTACACTGATGAGTCCCGGCGTATCATGACATGCACTACGTCAAAGGAAGCATGTGATGTTTTACAAGTTACCCATGAACACACAAATGCGGTCAAAGACTCTAAATTGCAAAATTTAACTACTTAATTTGAAACGATTACCATGCTTGAATATGAGTGTTTTGATGACTTTTATGCACATTTGTCAACACTAGTTCCAATCTTGGTGAACACATTCTTGATGTACGAGTGGTTAAAAAGATTTTGAGATCGTTGTCTAAACGTTTTAACCCGAAAGTGATTGCTTTGAATTCTTTAGGTAATTTGAGCAATCTCAAGTTAGAAGAACTAGTAGGAGACCTCCAGACATATGAAATTGATATGTTTCCTAACATTGTCAAGCCTAAGGATAGAGGGATAACACTTAAAACCCACTCTAGAAAATGAGAGAAAGTGTCCAAGAGATAGAAGAAAAAGAAGTGAGAATTTGTGAGTCCGAGTCTGAGTCTGAGAGAGAATTTGATTTTAATGATGTGGCCATGCTTGCTAAAAAATTTAAAAAGTTTTTCAAAATTTTCAAAGAAAATTCTTCCAATAAAAGATTTTTTGAGGAAAAAAAAGAGGCCAAAGAGAGTGGTGACAATGTGAAAGAGGAAGAGGAGAGTTGTTTTAAATGTGAAGGAAAGGGGCATAGGGCATCTGAGTGTCCCATTAAGGTAAAGAGAAAGCGCAAGAAGATTGTCATGCCAATCACTCTTAGCGATAGTGAGGAAGAAGTGAAGGATTTCGGGGATGAATCTTCACATGGGATGTGTGTTGCATTTTTAGGTAGTCACATGAGCACACCTAGTTTATCCTACGACGATGAGAATACTTGTGCACGTGAGAGCCCTGAGGATGATTTGAGTGTTTCTAGCGAGTGTGAAAGTGAGTGTGGAAGCATAGGTGAAAGTGAGCTCCATATTATATTTAGATTTTTGTACGCCGAGACCTTAAAGACAAAGAAATTGAATAAGGAATTAGGTGTTAGGATTTTAGATTTTGAGAGAGAGAGCGAGAGAGCGAGAGAAATTTTGAGGAATTTTGAGGCGCCGACGAGTTAACTCGAGAAGGTGAAGGTTACTTTGAGTGAGCAGTTGATCATCATTTGTTGAAAAAAGAGTGAAATTGAATCTCGCGTGGTCTAATTAGAGAGAGATCTCAAACGAACCCGGGAGGTAAATGTCATTATAGAGGATACATATAAGAAGGTTGAAAAGATACTCCCCGGTCCCGCTTTGGATAATGTTGAGAGATTAGAAATTGGTCATGACGGTGCATCCACTTCCCACGTTGCATGCGAGTCGATTCCCGAGTTTGTGATAGATCCTTATGGCTCTCAACCCAATCCATCTAGGCGTACGTTAGCCAATAGGAGAGCGCGTCCTAGATGTTTTAGGAGATGTGTTCCTAGGACAGTGTATGTTTGCACCCATTGCAAGAAAAGAGGACACCTTAGGGGATTTTGCTTTAAGTTGGGTAGTGTGTCGCTTAAAGTTTTGCCACGCACCCACACATGATGCTCTGGATGATTACATGAGAGAGTTTGCATATATTAGGGAGCAAGTAAAGTTTTTGGCCAAGACTTCACATGACTTGATGGATGTTTTTCATAGGATGTCACCATCTTTGGAAAATTCCACAGCACCTAACGACTGAGGTTTAGACTTGTTTGCTAGCATATGATGATTTTTATGATGATATTTTATGCCTAGTGCTAGCGTGTCCCATTTTTGTATTTATATTTTCCATTTTTTGATATTTTTTTCAAAAAATAAAAAAAAAATTATTTTTAAAATTTTTTGGAAAAATACAAAAAGATTTTCTATTTTTTTGAGAAAAAAATTCAAAAAGACAAAAAGATTTTATTTTGATAAAATTTTTGGAAAAAGACAAAAAGAGTTTTGTATTTTGTTTACACCGTTTATGTATGGACATTTAGGATGACCAAGTCACAACATCATTCCATATCTGTGTAACTATTCAATAGTGTTTTTAGACGATACATCATTTCATCCATGTTATTTATAATGTTTGGTTGGAGTCATTTAAATGAGATTTGAGATTACTTTCTGCATGTTTGACTTATAATTTCCTTTAATGCACACTAGCATGGATTTCTTTGATTATTGTACTTGTCTATCACATGTTGGTCAAAGTGTTTCCATCTCAATCATGTCTTTAAAACGAACCATAAGCGATGAAACTTGACAATGAAAGAGTGCATATAAGAACTGTTGCCCATGAGGAATTTATTTAATATGAAAAAATGATGAGTGAACACGGAAAAGGACTGCGAGTGAATAATAATCACGTCATGAAAGCGGTCGTTTAAAAGAGACCAAGAAAAAATAAAGGCAGTTGTTGATGTAAAAAACTAGATTGCTCTAATTATTCAATCACAGATAAATAAATAAGACAAAGATTTTTAAAGTGGTTCGGCTAGGAATAAAGCCTACGTCCACTGTTATGTTATTGCTGAGTGTTTGTGGAATTCTTGATTACAAATTCTCTCAAGAAATTCTGCCCCTTTGAATGAGGGAGATACAATGTATTTATAGCCTTGAGGCTGTACATGAAAGGTCCAATACATTAAATGATTTACATATGAAAGGGTAATACATTTAATGCAACGTGTGCGTCAAGAATACAATGGATAGTTGAACAGTTGTCCGTCTAGTAATTAATGATACGGCCGAGATGCAGTTCGGACCGCCTTAGTTGCTTGTTGATCAAGAGTTCCTCGGAGTACTTAGAGTATCTCGGGATGATGTAGTTTCTCGGTGTATTCTTGTTGAAGGGAAAGAAGCACAGTTGGTCGGGAAATGATCTTCCTCGTTGCTATTGTGCCATGTAGATTGACACGTGTCTTCATCTTATTCGTCCACATCAGCACATTAATTTTGGTATCAACAGAAGCCCCCAATGTTTCATATTTTGAACTCTGAAGAGTATGGAACATTCTTTCTCGGTATATGGTAATATTAAATGTACTTCCCGGGTTTCAGGAACATTATATTCAAATTTCCTTCTTATTTCGCAGTTTCCGCCTTTTTGATAAGCGCTTTGATATTCGTGTAAATTTTGTCCTTTTAGCCGCCGGAAGTTTAGTAGTTTCTTTTTGGTAATCATTTCTTTCGCCGCTTCCCAATGCAAAGTATTTAAACTTCTTTGGTAACCATACCGTCGTCTTCGTTTTTCATTCTCTGCATTCAAGCTTTCTCTTCTCTTCTTCTCTTGTGCGTTCATCTTTGTTTCCGTTCGTTGTCAACACATCTCCTTTCTTTCTGTAAGATCTTCTTTCTTTCTTCTGTATCTCTTTTATTCAATATGGTTTATATTGTGGAATCTGTTGAGAAATTCCGTTCTGATTTTTCCATTCCTTCGTGGGTAACTCTAGAGGTTCTTTCTGAGCCTTTAGATTACTTTCGATTGGCTGAGGGACATTGGTTCCCCAGTCTTTTTGTTGCTGAATGCGGTTTTTCCTTTCCACCAAACCCATTATGTCTTGAGTTTTGTCAATATTTTGATCTTGTTCCTGCAAAAATAGCCCCCAATTCATGGAGAATAATTAACGGGGTGCACAAATTAAATTTAACTCATGGGACTCGTATTGGGATCCCTGAAATTATGTTTTGTTATAAATGGGCCGTTCTAGATAATATTTATTATTTGAAAACTAGGTATTTGAATAGGGCTCTTGTAGTTAATCTCCCTGACTCAAATAGGGATTATTTTGAGCATGGGTTGGTCATAAAAAATTGGCAACATGCGCCTTTATCTGGGAATGAAGTATACAACGGTCCCAGATGCCCCCCATACGGCAATGGGATAGGTTTATTTTTCATTTTATTTTACTTATGAAATTATGCTTTCATCCTGTTTGACAAAATGTATGACTGATATTCTATTATGTATTTGTTTGCAGTTGATAGCAAAAGAAAAACTCCAAAAGAGTCAGAAGTGAATATCAAGCATTTGAAACTTATCTGGAATTTGCATAAGACCATTGCTGACGAGCATATTAGATCTGCTTCATATTTACTACAGTATAAGAGTTACACAACTTCTTATACTGCTCGCCCTGTTGAACCAGCTTCAACACCAGAAAGTTCATCTTCAGGTTCTCATATCCCCCTATCTCAGAGAATGGGCAAGAAAAGAGCTCCTCCTGCTCTATTTGGTGACACTTCTTCTGCTGTTGGAGCCCAGAAAGGCAAAATTGATGTCCCATAGGGGACTAAAAAAGTAGATACTGGTTCCTCCAAAGTTGCCGAGAAGCCCCCGGTGGCCCCGAGCAAGAAAGATGCTCCTGCTGATGTAATTGCCATCTCTCCGACCAAGACTTCTTCCTTGGTTGATGCTACTGACCGTCCTTTGAAGAGATTGAGGAAATCATCCTCGGTTAATCTTGCTGGAACTGCACCTTCTCTACCCGCTGGTGGTAGTGGTGTCTCAAAAATTATTCTTCCGAGTTCTTCAACGAACTCAGTTATACCCGAGGTTCTCGGGGTTGATGAAAAAATTCCTAGGGATACACTGACGTCCCTAGCTGCTCGCCATCTTTCTTCAGTAAATTTCTGATACCTTTGATCTTTCTTTCTTTTTCTTGAATTCTTGTATTTGTGTTGACTCTATTGTTTTTCTTATCTTTCAGCTGGTGAACTGCTTCAATACCATCGTGAAGAAAGATCAAGTTATTAAAGCTTCCACTTCCTCGTCCGATGTTGACGATGCTCTGTTGGGTTTAACCCAATCTGTGAAGGAATCTCGCCAACAGTACATCGAGGAGAAAACTGTTTGGGAGAAAAAATTGGCTGTGGCCGAGGCTGATAAGATGAAGATGGCTGAAACCTCCAAGAATTTGGAGGAGAAAATTAAAGATTTGGAAGTTAAACATCAGGAATCTGATGATAAATTGAAGAAGGCAGAAGAAGAAATATCTACTCTGCGAGATATTAAGGTTAAGAAAGAGGAACTGGAGGTGAAGCTCTCCTCGGAGAAATCGAGGAGAAAAGTTGCAATCAAGAAACATTTCAGTGTTGGTTGGGAGAAAGGATGGGAGAGAGGGATAGCTGCAATGACGTCCCAAGTCCAATATGGGGAGTTGAAATACTTCTATGATGGTTGGGTAGCTGCTCTGCAAGAGCTAAAAGTCCAAGATGATTCTGAGCTATTCCAACGGCATCTCCCTGGTCCTCCTCCACCAATTGTGGAGGAAGAAGAAGATGAACCTGCTTCAGATGAATCTTCCATGGCTATGGGCGATCAAGTTTCTGCCTCTCAACCATCTGCCACCGAGGACATTTCCTCCATGCCTCCTCCTCCCGAGAAGACTCCTACCGATCAAGCTGTAGTTATCACCGAGCAACCGAGCTCCTCGTCCCAGCCTCCCGAGAAAGTCTTGGGGGACAAGGAAAAGGTGTGAAGTTGTTCGGTAGCCTTTCTGTATTTCCTTGTAATCGAACGATGTAACTTTTTGATGATCTAATAAAATATATCTTTGCTCATCTCTGTTGTTGATAACTTGTTTTTGTTGATTGTTGTCTTTTTCTTGTCATTAGTTTGTTGCTAGAATGGAATTGATCTCTTCTCATGATACCGAGCTGATGCAGCAATGTCATCAATACTATAAGGCTGGTCATACAGATCTTAGTACATCGGAAATTGTTGATATCCTTGGTCACGGTGCTTCAGAGCAGGCTATTGAAGCTTATCAATACTTGAAAGCTTTACTCGACCGAGCAGTGGCCAACAATGTCGCTTACTATGAGTTGATTGAAGAGCTTCATGGTTCCTTAAAGGATCTTCAAAATCAACATAACGAATCAATGGCTTTGTTACATGAAGATTATGAAAATAGATACCAGCAGCTCTCTTCAGAAACAGGCCACAAGAAGATCATTGCTGGGTATGACGTCAGGGAGATGACCCTAAAAGGTGAAATTGAAGCCTGTAGACAAATCGCTGAGATCTTGGAGCAAGAAAATAATAATTTGCAAAAGAAATTAGCTCAATATGAATCTGCTGCTTCATCCTCTACTGCATTAATACCAGTCACTGATGAAGGCTTCTCGTTCTTAGAGGTCGAAAATGCCAAACTGAGGCAAGAGCTGGAGGACTTAAGAAGATCTGCTATTTGTGGAACTGCTCGGGGACGAGGAAGAGGTTCTCGGGGGCGAGGAAGAGTCAGCCAAAATGTTGAGGAGGCTCGCACTCAGTCTACTCTGGAAACTCAAGCATTCCAGTTGAAAGTAAAAGACCGTGCTCTGACTGAAATGTCCAATAAAAATCTGTCTCTGGAAGATCAGCTGGCATCAACGAAATCTGCCTTGCATAACAAAGATCTCTTTGCCAAAAGCCTTCATGAACAATTGGATAGATTAACCTTCCAATTCCATAAACAACCAAGAGAATTCTGGATGGCAGGATACAATGAAGCTCTCGTTCATCTGGATGCTCGTATTGAACATGCTAATAATGAAGGTTACAAGCAAGGATGGTTAAATGCATTGGGTGTATTAAAGTTGGAGCAAGGGCATTTTTTATGGGACTATCATGCTCCATCGTTATTAGACCTGCCTGTACCACCTTTCAAATTGGATATGGCATGGATTCCAGCTCGCTCCATTCCTCGCAGTCTAATTTCGAAATATCTTGGTGATTATAGCCTTCACTCCCAAGCTGAATTATCTCGTCCTGAGCATCTTTTGGATACACCTTCTGTTATGAACGTCAGAATGCTCAGAGATGTTAATTTCATCAATTCTCCCCTTTGCCTAGAAGACCCTCCTGCCGGCGAGGAACCTGTTTCTAAAGCACAGGGCAAAAAACCAATAGAATAGTAATGTCCATGTAACAATTTTGTAATTTGTAATTTATTCCAGATTAATGAAAAGATTTTCATTTTCTGTTTGCCAATTTTGTTTTATCAAGCACATTTATATTTGTACATATGTATCTATGTATCTATTAAAAAGCTAACAGTATTATTGTTCAATAAGTAACTTAATAAAAGGTTACAAGTATTAGTAATGTTTCTCGATCACTTAATAATAAAGTAATGAGAAAAATGTTCAAACTGTTTCCAACCAACCAAGGTGGGTGAATAATGTTTGTCGACTAAATACAGCTCCGACGAACTATACTTGGTTTGATTATAAAATTGCAATAATGTTTGTCGACTAAATACAGCTCCGACGAACTATACTTGGTTTGATTATAAAATTGCGTCCGACCAACTAAGATCAATAAGTTGTCCTCGCCGACCAACTACAGTTATTGGGTTTTTATCCCCGACTAACTATACTTGGTGTATTTATAAAAATGCGTCCGACCAACTAAGATCGATAATTTCTCCTCGCCGACCAACTACAGTTATTGGGTTTTTATCCCCGACTAACTATACTTGGTGTATTTTTTGAACATTTTGTTCTTCAAAGAACTCATTGTAACAATATTACCTCCCGACCAACATAAGTTGTAATATGAGAGTATATTTTTATCTTACCAACCGTGGTTGATCCTGCTGGTGTACACTTTTTGGCTCCTTAAAGCTTTTGGCTCCTTAGAGCATTTTTTTGGCTCCGTAGAGCATGTCCTCCTAACCAAAGGAGGTTGGCTACTTATAGCACTTTTTGCTCAATAGAGCTGTCCTCCTAACCAAAGGAGGTTGGCTCCTTAGAGCACTTTTGCTCCGAAGAGCTGTCCTCCTAACCAAAGGAGGTTGGCTCCTTAGAGCACTTTTGCTCCGAAGAGCTGCATTTGTTGGCTCCTTAGAGCATGTCCTCCTAACCAAAGGAGGTTGGCTCCTTAGAGCACTTTTGCCCCGAAGAGCTGTCCTCCTAACCAAAGGAGGTTGGCTCCTTAGAGCACTTTTGCCCCGAAGAGCTGTCCTCCTAACCAAAGGAGGTTGGCTCCTTAGAGCACTTTCGTTGTATAGTGTATTACACTAGTATTCCCCGAAAAACTTTCATCCAGAAGGAAAAAATGGTGAAACATCTTCGTTTTATTCATAATGAGAGAAATGCTTTACATTGGACATCATTGATAATACTTGCGCAGGTGTTCAGCATTCCATGCATTTTTAAATTCCTCTCCTTCTAGAGTTGCTATTCTGTAAGTTCCTGGTCGAACAACCTCTGTAACTCGGTAAGGTCCATGCCAGTTTGCTTCCAGTTTATTCTGCTTCTGAATGACCTTCTTTAGCACATAATCCCCTTCTTTTAAATCACATTTCTTTACCCTTTTGTTGTAAAACAGAGCTGTTCGTTGTTGATAAGCAGCATTCCTAATGGCTGCCTCTTCTCTGACTTCCTCGAGCATATCTAAATCCATCCTTCTCATCAAATCACTGGTCGGAGAATTGAAATTTAACACCCTATGTGTTGGTAGGCCCAACTCGGCAGGTATCACAACCTCACTTCCAAATGCTAGCATATATGGTGATTCTCCTGTTGCTGCTCGGGGAGTTGTTCGGTAAGCCCACAAAACTGACTGTAGCTCATTAATCCAATTTGCTTTAGCCTCACTTAACCTCTTCTTCAACCCATTTAGTAATGTTCTGTTCGTCACTTCAGTCTGCCCATTGCTTTGGGGATGGCCTGGTGCTGAATGAAACTTCAAGACATTTGACTGATGACAATAGGCAGCAAATTCTTCATTATCAAATTGTGTTCCATGGTCTGTGATGAAAGCGTGGGGGAGACCATATCGACAAATGATATTCTTCCATATGAACTGATACACCTTCTCGTACGTCATATCAATTAGTGGTTCAGCTTCCACCCACTTAGTAAAATAGTCTACTGCCACGACGAGATACTTGAACCTTCCTCGGGTCGTCGGCAGTGGTCCAACCAGATCAATCCCCCACATGGCAAATGGCCAAGGTGATGTTATGGGTGTCAACAATGCCTGTGGAGTTCTTCGGATGGAAGAAAAACGTTGGCACTTGTCACACTTCTTAGCATAAGCTATACAATCAGCTCTCATCGTCGGCCAATAGTATCCCTGTGTCATCACCCTTTGCAGTAGGGTCCGACCTGCTACATGAGCTCCACAAGATCCTTCATGGATTTCTTCAATCAATTCTTTGACTTCTGATGGATGCACACATCTCTGCAAACCTGCCATAATTCCTCGTCTATACAAAACACCATTAGTTAACACATACCGAGCAACTTTATACTTCAATTTCTTGGCAGCTAGTTTGTCCTCCGGTAGTACTCCTTCTTCAATGTATGCTCTGATAGGATCCATCCAATATGGTCCTAAATCAAGGGTAATAATCTTCATCGTCAGATCTTCTTCTATGCTCCGACTTTCTAATACTTCAATTGGTATTGTTTTTCGCAGCTCGGTGCGCGTAGCTGACGCTAGTCGGGCCAATGCGTCTGCTCTAGCATTCTCCATTCTCGGTATCCTCACCAATTGAATAGCATCAAATTCTTTCAACAATTCCATCACTTTTGCATGGTACTTCACCATTAACTCTCCCTTCACTGCATATATTCCCATCATTTGATTCACAATTAACTGAGAATCACTGAAAACAATTACTTGACGTGCCTCCATAACTTTCGCCAAATGAAAACCTGCTATCATAGCCTCATATTCAGCTTCATTATTGGAAGCTTTGAATTGGAATCTCAAGGCGTACTCCATGTCAATATCATCTAGAGAATTTAAAACAATCCCTGCTCCACAACCAGCCGTGCAAGATGATCCATCTACATATAATCTCCATGTATGTAACTCGTCTTCAAATTTCTTATCTGTTAGAGTTCCTCGGTGAAATATCATCTGTTTTCTTTCATCATCCCCGGGTATCCTTCGTTCCTCGTCGATCATTTGTTCGTGCCCCTCCATCAACCGGAGTTGGTCGGGATTTAAATATGATGATTTTTCTACATCCACAAGTCCTTTTACCAACCTTGGTTGGTTTGGATCTGTGTCTGTCGATCCTGTATCGTCCACAGGTAGGTCAGCAAGCATCTTTTGCTCCTCGGGGGTATCAGGGTATGTGAACTCTGCTATAAAATCTGCCACGGCTTGCCCTTTCAACGATGATCTGGGTTCATACACAATATCATATTCACCGAGTTCTATTTCCCAATACATCAATCTTCCTGATTTTTCTGGCTTGTGAAGGGCTTGTCTTAACGGCATGTCGGTATACACAATGATGGTATGGGCCTGGAAGTATGGTCTCATTCTTCTACTTGCTTCAATTAATGCCAGTGCCAATTTTTCCAGCTTTGGGTATCTGATTTCCGCACCTCGGAAGGCCTTGCTTGTGTAATAAATTGGCTTCTGGACTCCATTCTCCAATCTGATCAACGCCGAGCTAACTGCATTTTCTGATACTGCCAAATACAAGTACAGCTTCTCTCCATTTATTGGCCTAGACAACAATGGTGGGGCTCCCAAATACTTCTTCAGATCTTGAAAGGCTTTCTCACATTCACCAGTCCACTCAAAACTTTTTCGTAGCGTTTTGAAGAATGGGAGGCATTTATCAGTTGCTCGGGATACAAATCTGTTGAGTGCTGCAACTCATCCGGTAAGACTTTGCACTTCTTTCTTCGTCGTCGGGGATCGCAGCCCTAAAAGATCTTTGATCTTTTCTGGATTTGCCTTAATACCTCGTTGGTTGACGATGTATCCGAGGAACATTCCTTCTCGTACTTCAAAGGTACATTTCGTCGGGTTAAGCTTCATCTGGTATTTATCCAGTTGATCAAAAGTTTGACTCAAGTCAACCAAATGATCTGCAGCTCTCTTGCTTTTGGTGAGCATGTCGTCGACATAGACCTCCATATTGCTGCTGATTTGTTCGGTGAATACCTTGTTCATCAACCGCTGATATGTTGCACCTGCATTTTTTAAACCAAAAGGCATAACATTATAACAATAAGTTCCCCTTGGGGTAATAAAAGAAGTACTTTCCCTGTCTTCAGGTTTCATTTTGATTTGGTTGTAGCCAGAATAAGCATCCATGAAGCTGAGTAGCTCGTGTCCCGAAGTAGCATCCACTAGTTGATCAATTCTGGGCAATGGAAAATGATCTTTTGGACATGCTTTGTTGAGATCAGTAAAATCAACACACATTCTCCACTTGTTGTTCTTCTTCTTTACCATCACCACATTCGCCAACCAATCTGGATATTTCACGTCTTCAATGAATTGGGCTTTCTGGAGTTTCTCGACCTCCTCTTGTATGGCCTGGTTCTTCTCGGGGCTAAACACTCTTCTTCTTTGCTTCACAGGTTTGATCTCCTTATTCACATTGAGTTCATGACATAAGAAGTTTGGATCTATTCCTGGCATGTCTTCATGACTCCAAGCAAAAGTATTCTTCCTGTTTCTCAAGAAAGTTATCAACTCCTGTTTTATTGAAAAATCCAACGACGACCCTATCTGAGTTATTCGTTCAGGATGCTCGTCGTCCAGGATAACAATTTCTGTAGATTCCACAACCTGTCCTTTTACGAGTTGAGATTCATCCCTAGGGTCAAGAGTTTCAATTTCTGTGCTTTCCTCCACTTGGTAAGTAGTAGTCTTTTTCTGTAACTCTTCAAGTTCCTCTTGCTCGGCCGACGAATAATAGCATTCCCGAGCTACTTTTTGATCACCTTTCATAATTCCTACTCCAAAATTCGTTGGGAATTTCAAACATTGATGAACTGTAGATGGAACTGCTTCGAACTTCTTCAATCCAACTCTTCCCATGATGATGTTGTAGGCGGACTGCACATTCTTATCCATTACAAAAAAGCGTATTCTTTCCGTTCGACAAGCAGGCCAAGTTCCAATGAGTACATCCAACTTGATCGTCCCAAGTGGAAAAACTTTCTCGCCAGCAAAACCCAGAAGGGGTCTGTGATAAGGTTCTAACTGAGATAATTTTAAATTCAAGCTATCAAAGCATGAATAATACATGATGTCTGCTGAACTACCATTGTCTACTAACACCCTTGAAATGATCACATCCTTCATCCTCATTTTGATCACCAGCGGATCATCATGAGGGTAGAGAACACCTGCCAGGTCGTTTTTTGAAAAACCAATCACTAGCTTCTCTTTGTTTACTTTCCTCGGACGATCATCCTCGGCCAGGTTTATTCGCTGAATGTATGAACAAGCTTGAGCCTCTCCGAGATAAGCTTTTCTTTCTGCAGTAAGGTCTCCTCCTCCTGCATCTCCTCCTGTAATAACATTACAATCAAATGACCCAAAACGTATGGAAAATACCTCTCGTTCAGGTTTCCTTGGCTTCTTGGGAAGATCGGGGTCATCATCTGGATCCTCTTCATGGTCCCTCCTCTTTTTCTCCTCTGCACGACGAGGAGATCTAGATCTCTCTCTAGTTCTATCATCATTCTTCCTCTCACTCCTGCGATCTACGTACTTTGATAATTTTCCTCTTCGGATGAGTGTTTCAATCTCGTTCTGAAGGGCTATACAATTTTTGGTCATATGGCCATGATCTTTGTGAAATTCGCAATATTTGGTCTTATTCCTCAGGTCGGGATCTGTCTTCAGTTTCTCTGGCCATTTGATTTCCTCGTTATTCCTGATTTCTTCCAAAACATGATTAATACCCACTTTCAATGGAGTATAATTATCATACTTCTTTAGGGCTTCCAACTTCATCCTGTTATTCTTGGAATATTTGTCACCACCATTACTTTTCTGATCTTTCTTCTTAGAATTGTCGACCTCCACTTTAACTTCTTTATCCATATTCTTCTTCGCAGCCATAGCCTCCTCGGCATTCATGATTTTGGCCGCCTTTGCCATCAACTCCGACATATTTTTAGGTGGATCTTTAGCCAAAGTGTAATACAGCTTGTTAGGCAGCAAACCACTCATCAAAGCAGTGATTGCTGTCTTTTCTTCATAATCTATGACTTCCAACTTTTCGTTATTGAAACGAGTTATGTAATCTCTAGTACTTTCACCTGATTTTTGTCTAACACTTAGCAAGTGTGCTACTCGCTTTACCGGCTTTGCTCCAAAACAAAAATTGCCAATAAACAACTCGGCTAACTGAACAAAACTTGAAATCTTACCCCGAGGAAGATTATTGTACCATATCTGTGCAGATCCAGTAAGAGTTCCCGAGAATGCTCTACACCTCATCTCGTCGGGGACAGCGTAGATATCTGCAGCAGCTTGGTATTGTTCTATATGAAGTACGGGATCTGTCTTTCCATCGTACTTGGGAGTCACTACAGGTGCTTTGAATTTCGACGGCGTAGGGAAATCCACAATGGCTTGCACAAAAGGTGTTCCTTGAACAAAAGTTCTCTGTAAGGGATTTCTTGCCTTAGCCATTTCTCCCAGTCTATCCTCCAATCGTTGAATGGAACCTTTCCATGCTTCATTCCCTTCCTCGGGCCGTTTAGTCCGAGCAACTGATTGCTCTGACGTAGCTTCCTGAGATTTATCTCGACGAGTGGTTGGTCGCGATTGCGCAGATCCTTCTCTCAAACCTGGTGGTGGTCGAAAACTTCTTGATGGAGCCCTAGGTGGATTCATGTTCCTCCTTGGTCCTAACCGACTGAAAGGAGATACTCTACTTAACCTCTCCAAAGCGCTAGTTCTCTCCGGAGAGAGAGTGATACGTTGATCTGTATCCGAAGCCCGTATTGATGAAGTTCGCCCAGGTTGATAAGAAAAATCATTAGACTCCTCATTGCGATATGACCCAGTGCGTTTAGATTGCGATTGCCTATGATCACTTCTTTGCCCTGAATAGGTAGGTGCACCGCCCTGAAGAGTTTGAATGAGTTGCCTCATGGATTCTTGCATGGCGGTTTGTCCTTGAGCCAGATTCGTCATAATCCCAGCCAGATCTGGGGATGCAGATGGATTTGGAAGATTTCCAGTATTTCCAACATTTCGATTACTGGATTCTGGATTATCAGCCATTGGTGATAAATGATTTTTATGAAAAACGATAATAACAGTCGTTTCCCACAGACGGCGCCAATCTGTTGATGTAAAAAACTAGATTGCTCTAATTATTCAATCACAGATAAATAAATAAGACAAAGATTTTTAAAGTGGTTCGGCTAGGAATAAAGCCTACGTCCACTGTTATGTTATTGCTGAGTGTTTGTGGAATTCTTGATTACAAATTCTCTCAAGAAATTCCGCCCCTTTGAATGAGGGAGATACAATGTATTTATAGCCTTGAGGCTGTACATGAAAGGTCCAATACATTAAATGATTTACATATGAAAGGGTAATACATTTAATGCAACGTGTGCGTCAAGAATACAATGGATAGTTGAACAGTTGTCCGTCTAGTAATTAATGATACGGCCGAGATGCAGTTCGGACCGCCTTAGTTGCTTGTTGATCAAGAGTTCCTCGGAGTACTTAGAGTATCTCGGGATGATGTAGTTTCTCGGTGTATTCTTGTTGAAGGGAAAGAAGCACAGTTGGTCGGGAAATGATCTTCCTCGTTGCTATTGTGCCATGTAGATTGACACGTGTCTTCATCTTATTCGTCCACATCAGCACATTAATTTTGGTATCAACAGCAGTAAAAAGAATAATATGTCAAAAAAGGGCCAATAGGATTTCTCTAACTTGAGAAAAAATAGAAGCCTCAAAAGATCTTGAAAAAGAAATATATATTTGAGGGAGTTTGCTTGGAAATGTGAAAAATGGGTTTGTACGTTCTGACAAAGTCTTGAAAAAGGATTACATAGCTTTAGACGTTATTGGTGTGAAAATCATTTTAAACTTTGATTTGTTGATTTGATTAAGTCAATGTCATTTGAATTCAACAATTTTTTTACACCTAATGACGATTATGAAGTTCATTCGTTAGGGGTATCCATATTCATCGTGCACATTTGTTATGTATGTTTGAGATGATTTACCTATTGAATATGTTCATACCCATTTATTTCGTTTCCACGATTTGGTCATCTTAGTGTAAATTCATGGTGTGTGTTTTTTTTATTGAAAATTTGATTTTGTTTGAAAAAATAAAAAATAGTTGGAAAATGCTTTCAAGTTTATTCTTGATGATTTGCTTTGCTTGTCGTGACACTCCATGTTTATTTTTTGTTTATTCTTTTCCTTGTCTATTTCGGACAAATAAAAAGGTGGAGAACGAATTATGATTTAATGGGGGAGTTTAAATTATTGGGGAGATTTGAGATTTGTTTTTATTTATGTAAATCTCATTTCAAGCTCGTTATGTCATGAACGTATTTGTTTCTTGTCTCATGTGTGTAGGTACATAGGTTGGAGATCATTATTTTGCACACCCTCATGATGACAAAGAAAAATTAGAAATTTGAATATTTCAAGTTGCAGATTTTTTGAAGAAAGTTTAAAAACTTACATTTTTAGTACCAATTTTAGTTTTGGGTTCATGGGAGAGTACTAGATTTGTATAAGACATTTGATAATTCAGATGTTTTTAGTTTGTACCGGTATAGAGATAGGAAAAAAAATTGTAAGGACATATTTTACATAGTCCGTTTACATTAGAGTATGTCGTATACTGATACAATCGTCGAAGAAAAGTTCAAGTTCAATCATTCATCAAGACGGATCCGAATATCATCAGTCTTCAACATAAAAGCCTCTGCGAGATAGATTTGGGTAAGGTTGTGTTTAAGTCCCTTAATGGTTCATTTAAAGTGTTGGGATAATTTTTCTAAATTATTTTTAAACATTTGAGGCGTTATTTTTCGTCAAAAGAATTTTTTCTAAGTGTTGAGGCAGAGTTTTAATAAAAAATAATTTTTCGCTGATGTCATTGAAACGACATATCTATGTCGTTCAAGCGACATGAAATCTCGCGTGATACCTCGTTTGAACCTTGCTTGACGTGTTTCATTTAACGACATCACATTGTTTTAGTTTTAACACTGTCATTAGAAGGTTGCGCGATCCCGTGGATTAAACGACATTTCATGTCGTTCGAGCGACATCCACTTGTTGTTCAAGCGACCCCTTCGACTCAAGTTTGTTATAAATAGCTGATTAAATGAGTCTGTTTTTTTCTTAAGAAGACCTGAATTTTTCAGATACACGAAAACTGCAAGCTCTAGAATTATTTTGTCTTCTTCATTTTAGGTTTAAAACTTTATTTTTCAATTCACAAAAATCTCAATAGTTTATTGAATTGTTTTGGAACCCAAGATACAATATTGTTGAAGTTTCTCTTGCAGAGAGGGTAATCTATGACTGACAACTGCGTGTTATTTGGAGTGCTTGTGGGTGTTCCTGGCTGAAGACAGAACTACGTGTTCTTGTGGGTTCGTTGCGGTTAATCCATTCCTGATTCTAGGTTGAGGTCTATGTGATTGTCTGCGGATATTCATTGCAGATTTCTTTGTGTATGTAAGTTGCGATTTACCTCGTCATATTGAAATAAAATATTTTACCAAAAGGGATTTTTCCTAAAATCTATGTGTCAGTAATATTTATTTTGTTATGACTTGATTTTACCCACCTAGATGCATGTGCTAGGGTTTATTTAATATGAATAAAAAATTAACAATTAATTAAATAAGTTTAAAATTGAAAATTTGCGAATCCACATACAATCGGTATCACATAGCATTCTCAATTTGGTCCCTAATATCTTATTTATTTTTATTTTTAACTCTCCTTGTTTTCAAAACTATCAAAAACTCCATTAGAATAGTGATGTGAACATCTAAATAACTAGTGTGACGCTCCAACGTCCACATTTTTCGACATTTTTCAGTAACTTTTGTAATGAGGTTGCTTGAACATGTGGACTTATTTTTAATGAAACAACCCTAACCTTTCTATTTTCTTGTATTCCGAAGTGAAATCATCTTGTAAATTTGAAACACAAAATTTTCCTACCAAATCAAATATATTAATTTTACGCCATTTGTTTAGAATATAGATAACCTTATTGCTCATCTCCACACAGTACTGACTTTCTTTTATGGAAAAATGTTAAAATTTTAATTTATCATTGTTTCAAGCATTTCATAGATTAACAATGTTTCTTTTGCGTTTCCAAAACATTTTTGAAAAGTTTTTATTATTATTATCTGAACTATCAAAACATACCCACAATTAGATTTTAAACCTTATTAAAATATTGTATAGTCACTGTAAGGATTACAAGAAATTCTAAAAAAAAAAATATTTATAAAAATAAAAGAATCTATCTGCCTTATAATTACAAAATAAGTTGCTACAAGAGACTTTGGCAATTTACATGTCACATTACGGAGCTCACATCAAGCGTGCATCGTCTTTAAACTAATATTTAAACACTACATTTAATGCCATTTTTAAAAATCTGTTGTACATCAACATATTCATATAGATTGACCGTTTCATTAAAATTATATATATGCTTTCTAAGACCCTCTTGTTTATTTATCTCTTGCGTGAATCATTGTCCCTGAATTAGACTATATATTGAGATCGATAGTCAGCAGCTATGGTTCTGATTCCCTGATAACAATATATAATTTGGGTCCCGGAAGGGACTCATCAACTCATTCTTCAATAGCTCATCGTCAATGAACCATGTAATACTTTTCCTAATATATTTCTTATAATAATATGAAAATACGTGAAACCGGCTTTACTACATATATTTAAACATTCCAGACAATTTTGTTGTCATTTACAAATATAAGCAGATATCATGTACTCCTCTCATTCAATGTGACATGTCCTTGCTTTCTTTGTTGACAAAAAGATAAAATCCAGTGACGAAATGAAAACGCTAACATGTACTAGACTCGCTCAAGAGACGATTCTTGAGGGATAATTATGTAAACCCGTTTGGTTGATGGTAAAATGGGGTGAAATCTGATTTCTTTCAAATATTTTTGAAAAAGTGTTAGGATTATTGTCAAGGTCGGTCCTGAGATTTATAGGGCTCTGTGCTTAATTTAAATATAGGCCCCTTTATATTTACAAATTTGATATTTTTAAACATAATATCACTATATATATCACATGTTTGAAAAGAAATTACAACTCAATAATGGATACTACAAGCAATCAAAATAATTGTAAAAGAAAGCATCAAACAATATATATAATATTACAAACTTTTATAATCAATTAAAAAAAATATAAAAAAATACCACTTGGAGTTTGCCTTTTAACCACCCACCAAATGAAAAGATTCTTGCTACTTACAATGGTTGTTAGCATATAACTGAAGGACTTTGTTTTGGTCAACAAAAAAAATGACTTGGCTTTGGATCGAATTAGAAGAAGAAACCGATAGGAGAGAGACATTAAAATGTGTACTATTGTGTGAGAATAAAATAAATAGGAGAGGTAGATGAGGAGTTTTCTTTTGTGGGATTCTAAGAAAACGTGAGAAGTTGTCTTTTTTGTGTGTATATTACGACTGTTATTTCTGTGCCCTTTAAATGCTCACACAGTAATTTTTAGACTCCAAAATATGTATGAAAAATAATTTTTGTGCCCTCAAGTAATTATTTTAGGCCGCACATTATACACAAAATAACATACAAAAAAAAAAGGCCCTGTGCAGTTGAGCATTCTGGTCCTACCCAGAGCCGGCCTTGATTATCGTGTTTGGTGAGAGGTTAAATTGCATGAGAATGTAGGGTCAATAGAATCACATTACCTCTGTTATGGAAAAGTAAGTGAAATCAAAATCCAGTCAATATAAGTGAGATTCTTACTTTCTCATGAGAATCCTTACAAAAAAAATTTGTGAAGACAAAAATGCCCTTAAAATATTAAATTATAAAAACTACTGATAAGGTCTAAATATTTATTTTATGAAGATAATTTTGTTATGTCGGCTTGTATTAAATTTAAAATCTAATAAATTTTATTTAAGAATTTTTTTCTACTCTTATAATAATTAATTTGATTAACTTACAATATAATACACGCATATCTACAATAAATTATTATATTTGTTAAATATTGAAAAAATGTATATTTAAAAAAACATATTTGAGTTCATACATTTATAAATAGTGAACTGTAATATTATGTATATATGCGCATGTATATATATATATATATATATATATATAGGGAGCCGATCAAATGCGGACCAACTTAAGAACTGGTCCGTGCGGACATTTTTTTTAAAAATACTAAAAAAAATAATTTTGACTTGAGTTTTTTATTTTGGTGTTTAAACATTTCAAGGTACTCCTGAAAAAAAAAAATCAGCTCAAAATAATTTTTTTTACTATTTTATAAAAATCAGTCAAAATATGACAGTTTTATACTCCTTAAAAACTGTCATATTTTGACCGATTTGTTTAAAATAAAAAAAAAATTATTTTGAGCTGATTTTTTTTCAGGAGTACCTTAAAATGTTTAAAGTCCAAAATAAAAAAATTAACTCAAAATTATTTTTTTCAGTATTTTAAAAAAATTGGTCCGTACCAAATCCGCATAGACTTGGTCTGCACTTAATCCTCTCTCTCTCTCTCTGTGTGCGTGTGTGTGTGTGTGTGTATATATATATATATATATATATACATAATTGTTAAAGGTTATTATTGATATATATGATACATTAGTACATTCCCATGTCACTTTTCATACATGAAACAAACACAATTTTGATTCCCAATACGAATCCATTGGTTAACCAAACAAAACAAAAGGATTTAGAGTAATGATAAAAAGTTTCCTGGTAACACTACAAGAAAAACACATTTTTATGACATTTTTTAGTGTCATAAACCGCATTTTATGACACTTTATTTTTCAGTAAAAAAATGTCATAAATTTGGGTGTCATAATTGATGTCCGTAAAAAGTGTCATATTAGATAACAGTTATATATGACTTTTTTTTTCAAAATTGTAATATCTGCTACAAAAATGGGTCATAATATATTCTACAAGCTGTCATATTTGATATAAAAAGCGTCATAATAGACAATTTTCAAATATTTAAAAAGTTCATAAAATATTTCATCACATGAGGGTTTAATATAAACGGTCAAAATTTAAACATATAATGAAAAAAAATTGATAACCAATATTAATGTTATAATTAACAAATAAATCTAAACACAAACTAAAATTCATAGAATCATTTATTCCACATTCAAAGTTACAATTGATACATTATAGATTATATCATTTAGCCAAGAAATACAACACTCCCACCAATATATTTTTTTTGTCTCACATCAAACAAAACTATATTAAATTGAATTGAGCTAACACGTCAACCAAATTAAATTTGTCTATCAAAATTAAGTGTTCCTCTGTAATAATAATCGCTTCATAATTTTAGGCAACAATGCGTCGAAGTCATCTTCCTGCTTACGTTCACTATCATGTTGTCTGATAGCGATACACCTTTCACATGCCTCTAAGTAGATGCACCTGTATAAGTTCAAAAAATCATATGTAAATCTCTAGTGCAATATAACACATGAATTCCAATTTTTCCAAAGTATTAAGTTGTATATAATTTAAGTCGAAGAGATTTTTTATATAACAAAAATAATTGTAAAAAATATTTTTAAAAAGGGGCAGAAAATGCGTGTATATTCGCTTTCTGGTATGTTTATTATTAGTTGTTTTACTTCTTCGTCCACGAATACCCATTTTCAAATGCGTGTCTATTCGAATTAATCAATTTAGAACACTTTAATTTCAGAAAATTTCGGCAGAGTTTCCTTTGTTTAATCGTGAAATCCAACATGTTTTAGCATTAAAATAAACATAGCAACAACAAAAGGCACAACTAAACCACAAATAAATCCCTTCCACCGATTCAACATATATAAGATAAAAAAATTAAGACCATCAACATAAAGGTTCAACGGACTCATGTTCGAGTTTTAAAAAAATATAATAATAATCTCATACGACCCGCACAACCTAACAATATTCTTACATTAGTCCCTCGTGAGGTGTGCGTCCCTCTTTTCGAGTCGCTATGCTCTTATCTGGTGTTTTCATGCTCCAACCCCAACTCTAAGAAAATTTACTTAGAAATTTGAAATTTAGAACTACATATGAATCCATGAGTCTCATAGTTACACGAGTTCTTTGTACAAGTAACTCTAATCATGTATGAGGTGTGTGTGTCTCTTTTCGTAATGTCTGATTGTTGTTTTGCATTTTCATCTACAAAGCCCAATTTTCAAGTTTTATCACTTAAATTTTTTAAATTTTGGTCAAACATTAGTGTCACTGCCTCCATCGAATTTTGGAAAGGTATCACCGACAAATTTGTTCACTTCATTTTATAGATTAGTTTATTTTCTTACTACTTCATGTTGGAGTAAGGGGTCATATTTATGTTGTTTCTTAAATCATATGATGTAAACCAGCAGTAGAGGTTTGAGTTATTTTTTATCAATTTATTTTTTGATTTGTTTGCCATTGATTCAATGTTGTGATTGATGAGTTTAAGGTATCTTCATTAGCTTAAGATGAGTTTGAGAGTCGATGCTAGTTGTTCGACATTTTACTATGTAAATGAGAAATCTTAATGTTGTGATATTTCTTAATGCTAATATGTGCATATACGTTGTACCTCTAGGGTTTTTAGAATATGCAATCGTTTAATGTTGTTTGTTAAACCATTTGATGTAAACTAGTGGTAGAGGCATTTTTGTATTCATTTATATATTATTTTGTCATTGATTTGGTATTTTGTTGTGACTGGTGAGTTTAAACTATCTACTTTGTCTTATTATGAGGTTGAGAGTCGATGCAAAGTCAAGATATAAACGTTGTTCTCTATAAATCAAGAATCTTAATGTTGTGATATGCTTGTATGTACATATACATGTATCTATAGACTCGCTGAATGTGTGAACGATTTCTGTTGTATGTTAATCAAGTGATGTAAACTTATGGTACATATTCCAATTTTTCCAAAGTATTAGGTCGTGTATAATTTAAGTCGAAAAGATTTTTTATACAACATAAATAATTGCAAATAATTTAAAATTTTTGGACAGACCTTCCTTTGTTTATAAGACTATCTGCCCTGTTTAAGAAATAAAAAAACTCCAACAACAATATGCAAAGAGACCCAATTTATCAATATATGTGTTCAGTGTATCAGTAACCTATCTAGGGTGACGTACCGTTGCTGGTGTGACTCGTAGAAGACTACCTCCATAAGTAATGGGACAAGTGGATGCAACTTGTCTATCTCGTCTCGCCTATGCCTTGACTAACTGCGTCGGGATGCCAGGACCCCCAAATCATGTCCTACCCCCATGGCCTCAGACCAATCCTCTTGATGTTGGGTTAACACAAAAGTGTCTATTGGACCGGGTTGTATCCATGCACGAGTGTCTGGGATATCCGTAGTAACTACAAATAAATAATTTTTGTTAACGAATCAAATCAAAACATAAATTATAATTCAATATGGAAATGAAATGTTGAACAAAACATTTTACCACTCCTCACAAATTAGCTCCCAGATCTGCCCATATTCTTACCTCTATGCCCAGTAATCAAATGACAAATTGAAACTGTCTTAGTGTTTTGCGCACTATTTTGACAAACGACTCCCATATAGAATAAATTTTACTATGTTACCTTAGACTTTTATTGATGTTGCTAAATTTATGTAATTAAGGTATTGTTTTGTATCATTATATGTAATCGATTTTATCGTTAGTATAACTCCACCTCATTCCTTTTCCCATTTCATCCACATGTCCAGCGCGAAAACTTTTATATCCAATCACATTGGCAACTTCTTAAAGGTAACTAAAAGAAGATGTAACAACTTAACAAGGAAACAAGAAAAAACAAGTTGAAGATTTTTCCTAATGGATGATCAAATAAGAATAAAACATACGAGAAAAAGTATCAAAATATATCAGGAATACATCATTGTTACTCGGAGTACATCCTCTTAGACTAAATATTTATTTTATTGACCAACTAATCAACTATGGTTTCTCCACTAGCATCACTGTTACTCGGAGTACATCCTCTTAGACTTGTTAAACAAAGCAATTGTATCAATGACATATGACTTCACACAACAATCCATTGTATATTTGTTGTTTGATTACGAAATTGAATCGATAAATTGCCTAGAATTGTATATTTTCTTTTTAGACACATAACCTATAGCAAGTTTTGAACTAATTATTCTTATCTTCGTACTTTCGATCGTGTTTGCTATCCGAACTTATCATCTACCACTCCTCACAAATTGGCTCCCAGGTCTGCCTATATTCTTACCTCTAATATGGTTTCATATTTCTTCTTTATAATTTGTTTTTTTTTTGGATCCAAGCATAACATAATAGTTCAATTAATAGCGTTACAAATGAATATAGAGAATATTTCAGAAAATAGGAAACTATTACTCTAGATGAAAAGGGTTCGTATTATTATTATCCTAAACATGACAATTATAAATATTACATATACTGAGGGATATGGTTTTTCCATGGAATTTGCACCTGAACTTTTGCTGGAGTTGACGAGATCGAATCAGTTGCACGAGTGGTCTTATCTTTGTTTCCTTATAAATTTTCCAGGCTTGTAGTCAAGTCACATGAAGCATCCAAAGAGCCATTTAGCACAAGTGCAGCAGTAGAGACAAGATTACTATGTAAATTTAACCTATTGTTCTCGCTTGAGGCACTAATTTTACATGTAAGTATAATTCATCTATCTAAAGGTCATCCTTTTAAGTATAATTCATCCATCTAAAGGTCATCCTTGAGCTTTTTCTTGCACTGCTCCTTGGAATTAGTGCATGCTTACCTGAAACGCGAGGCTCCAAAATGATCTGCAACTAAGATGAGATCATCCATATTGTCCATTTTGAATTCGACAACAAGAACATGGGCATAAGCCATAGCTTGCTTGTTCCGGAGCAGAGCTTTCTGAGTCTCCAAAATGCGTTGAAGCTGAACCTTGGAATTTTTTTCTTGTGTTACATCATTGTCTCCTTTAAGAAAGCCTTTACACATAGAGGAATCAGTTGACTTGTTTGTAATCCCACCAGCAACTTGCAAACTTCCTTCAGCGTCTATATTGGTTGTTGACAATTCATTGGACTCAACAGAAGTCTCAATCTGTGAAATCTCTTGTTCTATTCGTACAAACCTCTCAAGAATTTTGGGTGCGTTGATGAAGCGCACAAGTCATTGAAATGTGGCTTTGGTGAAGCAGGGGGGATGAGTGGAGGGTGGTGGAGAGAGATTGATGGAGTATCCGCCTTTAGGACTTTCATCTTTAGCGAATTTGAGGTGAGAAATAAAGGGTTCCACCAGACTAGACGCTAACTTCTCGCTAATGGCCCCCGAGAAGACAACAAGATCATGTTTTGTTCTGATTGGGGTGAGTTGAAAGAGGGCATAGACGAGGAGGATTTCAGGATCCATACTCGATAGAGACAAAAAGAGGGTTTGATAAAGTCATCTAATCTTAATTGGCACCAACTTCATATTATCATTAATGTGTAGGACAGATAAAACATGTCCAGCCCGCGGGAGATGATGAAGCATTTCACATGGGGTATGTATTTGTGATTGCAACTTGATCATCACCATTTTGTTTCAACATTTCCAACTGGGATATTTTTTGGTTTTGATCTTATTTCTTGCTAAAACAATCATTTTACTCAGTTTCAGATCATTTTTTAGTCGGATTCATTGTTGTGGATTTATGAAAATATTATTCCTTTTTTAACTTATTATGCATTGCTCTATAATTTTTTATTACATTGCTTTCCTTTACTTTTTTTACGTCGCATTCTTTGTTATGGGTTTAAGCGGTTACATTATCAATTTTTATACTTACAGTACTTATTGGGTCGTTATGTTCTTATCTTAGAGACCAACACAGTTCCACAAATAATTTTCCTTTATATTTCTAGGTTATACTAGTTATTGACTAATAATCCATGAATTTTGTGTCAAAACCAAGATTCATATCAACGTGCTTATAAATTTATAGATACTTCTAATGTTCACATACCATTTGATTTGTAAAAGCAAGACAAGTACCTTCAAGTGTCTTAATTTCTCCTGTAGCAAAGTTGAAGAGCTTTCAATTGATTTTGAAAGCCAGAAAGTTCACATAGAATATTGGACTCACAATAGACAATTGATTTAAATATAACCCTCAAACCAAGTGATTAAACAATGGGCTCACGCGTGGAGCCTCCGAAAAATAGACAAACCAAGCGAAATAAAAAACTGAACACAAGTCGTTATAGGTAATCCATCTAGGTCTTTTTCTCACGGACCCATAGTTAAAAAAAGTCTAGGGTTTTGCTAATAATAATTACATCAGCAAGGCTCAAATTATAAGTTGTAGTTGGTCATCAACAGATATTGAACTTGGTATAAATTTTGCCACCACTCATTTGATTGATCTTATAAAATAAGTTTGTTTTCTAAATTCCATGTATTTCATGTATTTCATATCTTATACTAAAATGGATCAGTTTCTTACTGTGAATGAGCCAACTTGCTAATTTAATGTGGTATTTGTGTTTCTAAAAGATAACTTGTTGTATTTGTGTCGTGTTAAGAACTGTCATCTGTAATTAGCCACCAAAATATCTGTGCAAAAGTAGTTTCTCCTTGAAAATACTAGAAATCTAACAGGAAGTATTATTTAATGCATTCAATTTCCTTAAACCACCTCCAAACAATTATGAAAACTGCCTTTGGGGGAAATGTCATCTTGGCGTTTTGCATAATGAAATTGGCAAAATAGTATCTTTGGGCATAATGCCAAATATGCATAATTTGCCATATATTAGTTGCCAACAAATATGTATGGCTTGGTCAATTAAACACTTAAGTGTCCCACGATGGCTTTTCTCCTTGTTTCACATTTATTTCTTTGCGGATTATAAGTCCCGAATTAAAACTATGCATTTAGGTTTTGGTGAGACAAAATGAATTAAATGGCTATAAATGTTCTTAATGAATATGTTAGAGAATGCTAGCATGTTTTTGGTCAAGACTATGGAGTAAAGACCTAAGAAAAATTGGCTACAAGAAGAGGGAAGGTTCCCAAGATGAGAAGTGAGACCCTCCACTCCACTATGAATTCAATAATGAATGAAGTGAGGAGAGATGTCATATTCTGCAGTATCACATAGATCATCTCCACAACGGCTGATTTCACATCAGCAGCATCCGAGGCTAGCTGAGCTGTAATGAGGCTCGAATTGTGCTCCTCTTGATCTAACCATCCAACTTCATTCCTTAAGATTGCTGAAGAAATAATATAATGTTCAGTTTTCAATTGATAATATCTTTAATAACAAAGAAATCTTCCATTCTACACCTCCAAAAAAAATTTAGACGTGCTTCCAACAGATGTGTGTGTGTGTATAAATATTTAATATTTTCCACAATGGCGATGATAAATGAAGTCAACAAAGTATCAACTATAGAGAGACATCAAAAAAATTATTAATTTACACTTATATTTAAAAAAAGTTGACTGAACTATTATGATCGCAAAAAATTCCATAAATTATTGCATTTTGTTGCAAATACCACAATCCAGGTATTTATAGCGAGAAAAAATAATGAATTTTATTTTAGCGACACATTGGAGTCCTTGCAACAAAATATATAGCTCTAGGTAGTTTTGCATTAGAAATTGTTCTTGCTGGTTATTTGTAGAACAAGAATAAAAAAACTCACATCTTAAATAGATAGCAATAAATTGATGAAACTATCCAAATGACTGAAATAGCGGGCATATATATATATGCATGTTTGCATATCCCAAGTGCACCTCCGATTATGGATATTGAAAAAGATGAGCATCTCTACTACTTTAAAAGAGGAGAGTTTCTCTTTAATGATATAAAGACTATTTTATCCTCATACAATTTAAAAATCCATCAATACCCTTCTATCTTTCTCTTTCATTCAAGAATATATTATACATTGTATTTTAATCCCACCCACATACACTGCACTTTAATTTGTACACTGATCACGATCTCCTATGCACAACTTCCAACCCAATACACGAAAAAGCCCAATTTTTGTTATGAAGACTTCCCAAGTGAAACCCACTATTCAAAATATTTCATCTCTCTCACTAAACCATCCTCTGACTAATCACAAAAAAAGCAGGTGGACTAGAAATAATCTTAGCAACATTAAACCGTCCCAAACATATATGCCATTGTGAAAGGTAACTCAAATATGAGGTTCGAATTTACATTTAAATTTGTGATCATTTTGTGTAGATCTGTTTATCACGTTGTTTATTTTATTTTAGAGATTAATATGTTTCATGTTACATAATAACCTGTTTAAAGCCCCCAAATTTGAACACATTAATATATCTTTTTTTTTATGAGTTTACATTATATAATTGGTGTAGTGATGTATATAGGTTTAATTCATGTGCATAGGTTTTAACAGTTTTAAGAACAAAAACTGTTTGAAAATGGATGTTTTAACAATTTATTGAGTTTTTAAAACTTGAGACTGTAATTTAGTATGTTGAATTTTGATCTTGAGACTGTTAAAATAAGGATTTTGATCTTGATAGTTTTTAAATAATACCTGAACAGGAATCCACTTGGAACATATTTGGTACGAAATTTATACAGGTGAAGACGTTATTCGATATTTAATCAAGACTCCGGTTCATCTGCATTATCTTTATTTATTTCTTTGTGTGTATACTCCCTTTGTCAGTATTACCGACCATTGTATTTTTTTCATTTTGACAGTAAAAAGACACGTATGGAGAGAATCTGGTTCATCTGACTATGTTCTTATTTAAAATTATGACATTTAATACTTATTATTAACTCGAGAGAGTATAATTGTAAAAAAACACGGATGGAGCTCTTTAGATTTCATATTAATTGTTTTCTGGGGTTTCATGATCTCTGCATCTCTGAAAATACACATCTATCTCTATCTCTTATACATAAAAATAGATGATTTCCTCTTTAATGGTATAATTTTTTTATGAAAATTATATTGTTTATAAAAACCTTATTTTTTAATTAAAAACTTCATTTCTTATAAGAAAAAATTGTATTCTTAAAAATATGTAAAGAAAAAAACAAAAATATATAGAAAAAATTGTATTTTTTTTATATAAATTGTATTTTTTAAAAATGTTACTTTTTTATATAAAAAACAATAATTTTTTTTGTTTTTATAAAAAAAATAGTATTTTATTTATTTATAAAAAACTGTATTTTTATAAATGCATTTTTAAATTGTATTTTTTATGAATACAAATTTTAACAATACGGTTTGTTTTAAAAATTAAGTTTTTTAGTAATACAGCTTTTATACACAAGAGTTTTTTTATTAAAAAAATTACAATTTTTATTCAAAAAAAAGTGGCTTTTTCTTTATATATATATATATATATATATATAGTTTTATAAAATAATATGTTTTTAAAATTTACCGTTTTAAAAAAAATATGAAATCTTAAAAAATATATTTTTTAATCTTAGGATTAGACCTTGACATATGTTTACAACCTCACTGGTCCAACTTTTCAGGTAAGTTTGTCTTACGTTTTTAACAAATATCTATAAGCTCAATTTTTGTTGTTCATAATTTGGGCACGCTATATTATCATTATTGGATATTGACTCATTGTTCAACCAAACACAAGGTACTTACTTCAATTAATGGCTCAAGATGACAACGAAAGAGCAACAGTCACACTGTTCAAGGAAACATAGTCTTTCATTGCCTGCAACATTCAAACTTTCATCGTTTCTAAAGAAAAGGTAATATCATTCTTATTAAAACTTAAAATTCATGCATACATTTCAAACGTTCTATACTAATTTCATATACTTATTTTTTTTATGTTAATTTATTCCACAGGGGATTGTGCACTCGGACTATATTTGAAAGTTATATACGTGCATTGGCAAAATTAGCAGATTCTACATTAAAGGAAAATTGCTTAGAGATTCTAATCGAAAGCCTGTACATTTTGTCGCTCATAAAATTGAAGATGAATAAGACACATCGAATTCTAACAAATGTCAAATGCAACATATTTATTTGACGAGTATATTTTAATATTTTATCATTACACTTTGTTATTATCTTAGTTCTTCCATAAACAATTTATCTCTTCCTTTGCATTTTACATTTTAAATAACTCGGATTCATTGACATTGATTTTTACTATTTCATGAGATTTCATATCTTATTATGTGATTATCGCTTCATTGTTTTACACATTGATTTCATTTACGTCATTACTTGTACATCATTTGTTATAGTTTTTATGCTTTATATGAATAATTTTTAAATTCACAGCTTCTTAGTCATTTATTCAGCTAATCCAATTGAATATTTGGATTTGCCCACACGTGCAAAGCACGTGGGCACATCTAGTAATTCTAAAGTTGAAAGAACTTTCAGTAACGACTCTAGAGGTTTAACAGGACTGGACCAAAATGTCTACGACATACACATGCCTAAAATATAAATGTGTGGATCTAATGTAATGTTTCCTACTCCCTTCATTCTTAAATATCAGGCCTAAAACCTATATCAAAATCCCTAGGTAGGTGAATTTAATGAAATGGTACACAAATCAAATCGGCTATGTTGGTAGCAAATTTATTGTAAGAAGTCAGTTACCTGTGTGGAAAGATGATGGAATATGTGGAAACAATAGAGTAAATAGTGGAAGCAATATAAGGTTGAATTGAAGGTTGAACAAATAAATCTTTCAATGGAGAAAGTTTAAGGCTAGCTTTGATCCTTCAGCTAAAAGCCATCAGGGGTCTGGCCAATCGGTTCACAAAAAGGTCTCATGATCACCAAATTAATTTGAAAGAGGGAGAAATTCCTCCAAACCAGAGACGACGTAGAATTCTCTTCACGTCCATCTTCGGATTTAGTTTCTTCAGGAAGTTTCGCGAATCTTAAACTTACTGCAGAGAAATTGGTCAAGGAGCAAGCTTCGAAAAAAACTGACCTTAATTTGGCTAACACTAAGCTGAAAAAGTTAACAGAGCATATTCATATACTAAAAGAAAAGCTGCAAAATGCATTTAATGAAATTGCTGTTGCGCTAAAACAGTCCTATGTTAAGCAACCAAGACCATAAAACTCACTTCGGAATTTTACCAAACACTTGGTGTGCGGAAAACACCCAAGACCTTGTTCCTAATGAAAACTAAGTGTGAAAACTCAAAACGAATCCAATCAACAATCAACAAGTAGGATAACAAGAACACACAAGCAATCAAAGCAAAGAAACGACAACAATATAACGTGGTTCACCCAAACAAGGGTTACATCCACAATGGTAGGATTTCTTCTTTCTTTGATAAATGGAGGAACCACAAGGTTACACACTCACACTCTTTATCTCTCCAAGAAAGTCACTCACAACCAAGCACAAGAACTAATCTTAAACAAGAAGCTCTCACTCACTTTTCTCTTTGAAAAACTCACAAAATGTTCACTCTTGCTGGAAAAAACAGCACTGCATAAAAACAGAAAATAGTCTTCTATTTATAGATTTTCCTCAAAGTGGCAATTTTGTAAATATCAAGAAAAAATCTGTTTTTCTCCCAAAACAGCCGTGAACCAACGAGAAGCCACCGGAGAGCCAAAATACACCACAAACTCCACCTTAGCGATCCGAACGATCCAACCAAAAATCTGGAATGAAAACCATTGAACCCGCTTGAAGATCACCCCGAAATCTACCAAGCTCAATGCGGCTCCACCTAACCGAGGAGCCTCTCCTTGAACTTCAACAAGAAGTGAGATTTAGAAGCTTTAGGCAATGCCTAAACTTCTCTGTAGTCACAGGTTTGGTGAGGAAATCTGCTGCATTCTCATCCGTGTGTACCTTCTCAATCAAAACCTCGCCGGAATTAACCCAATCCCGAACTCTATGATACCGTACATCAATATGCTTTGTGCGGGCATGATACACTTGATTCTTAGCCAAATGCATAGCACTTTGACTATCGCAATGAAGACGAACACTCTCTTGCTTCATCCCCAATTCACTCACCAAACTCTTTAACCAAACCGCCTCCTTTGATGCTTCCGTAAGTGCCATATACTCCGCCTTCGTGGTAGACAAAGCACTTGTCGCTTGTAATATGGATCTCCAAGATACCGGCCCGCTAGCAATAGTGAATACATACCCCGATGTAGATCTCCGCTTATCAAGATCCGCCGCATAATCCGAATCCACATACCCCGCAACAAACTCGGCCCCTTTCTTCCGCTCAAACACAATGCCTATAGACTTGGTTCCCTTTAGATACCGAAGAATCCATTTCACCGCTTTCCAATGCTCTTTTCCCGGATTCGACATGTACTTACTAACCACACCCACGGCTTGGGAGATATCCGGCCTCGTGCAAACCATAGCATACATAAGGCACCCCACAGCAAAAGCATACGGTGTTAAAGCCATCTCCTCTAACTCATCATCCATAGAGGGACATTGCTTTGCAGACAAAGTGAAATGTGAAGCTAACGGGGTCGAAGTGGCCTTGGCATCCAACATGCCAAATTTCCCGATGACATGCGAAATATAATTTTTCTGAGATAACCACAACTTGCCAACTTTTCTATCTCGTCTAATCTCCATACCAAGAATCTTTTGCGCCGCACCAAGATCCTTCATGTCAAACTCCCGGCTCAATTCCACCTTGAGCTCCGTTATTCGTGACATGTCCCGACACGCAATGAGCATGTCATCCTCATAGAGCATTAACAAAACAAACGAACCATCATCAAGAACCCGAAAATATGCACAATGGTCATGATCACATCTCGTGTAACCACCCCGCAACATGAAGGTATCGAACCGTAGGTACCATTGTCGTGGCGACTGTTTAAGCCCATACAATGACTTCTTAAGCCGACACACATGATCTTCCTTTCCCACTTCCTTGAACCCCTCCGGTTGCACCATGTAAATAAGCTCCTTCAAATCACCGTGAAGAAAAGCCGTTTTCACATCCATTTGCTCCAATTCCATATCGAATTGAGCAACCATTGCCAACAACACCCGTATCGAAGTATGCCTCACCACCGGGGAGAAGATCTCATCATAGTCAATCCCCTCCTTTTGTGAAAACCCCTTCGCTACTAGCCTTGCCTTGTACTTCGGTTCTTCTATTTTGTTAATTGCCTCTTTCTTCCTATACACCCACTTAGAGCCAACAATGTGTCGCCCCTTGGGTTTAGGAACCAACTCCCACACAGAGTTCTTTCGTAGAGCTTCCATCTCTTCCGACATAGCACCCATCCAACTCGCCTTGACATCACAATTAATGGCATCTTTGTATGTCGTTGGATCACCCTCACTAGAAATGAGAGCGTAATTGACCTCTTCCCAACCAAGCCTAGATGGTGGCTTGATCTCCCTACGCTCTCGGTCACGTGCTATGGATGGCACTTGCTCCACCCGTTGAGTGTCCCCTACCTCAACCAATTCCTCTTCCAAATCATCCTCATTCGGCTCCACCTCAACCGTGCCATTACCCGATTGAGAATCACTTGAACCACTAGTAGATGCACTATCACTATCGGTGGTTGATGATCTCGGAAATACCAAAGGAATCTCGACGGTTCTAACACCACCGTCATCGGCAACTTCCAAGAACTCCTTGGCCTTTAACATGGACGTCTCGTCAAATCTCACATCCCGGCTAACAACTAGCTTCCTCGTAGACGGATCCCAAAGCTTGAACCCCTTCACCCCTTTTCCATAGCCTAGGAAAATACACCGGCGAGTTCTCGGGTCATTTTTAGTCCTCTCGTCACTAGGAATGTGAGCGTACCCCGGACATCCGAACATCCTCAAAGTAGAGTAGTCGACCTCGTGCCCAGACCATACTTCCTCCGGACACTTCAAACCAAGCGTCGAATTTGGTGACCGATTCACCAAATACACGGCGTGATCAAGAGCCGCTGCCCAAAATGATTTCGGTAACCCGGCATGAAACCTCATGCACCTTGCCCTTTCCATAATGGTGCGGTTCATCCTCTCCGCCACCCCATTTTGTTGTGGAGTCTTCTTAACGGTAAAGTGCCTTGTGATGCCCGCATCTTTACAATACTTGAGAAACCCACCATCTCTATACTCACCCCCGTTGTCGCTCCTCAAATACTTGATCTTCTTCCCCGTTTGATTCTCCACCATGGCTTTCCACTCCTTAAACTTCTCGAAAACCTCCGATTTTTCCTTCAAGTAGTAGATCCACACTTTTCGTGAATAATCATCTATGAAAGTCACAAAGTATCTAAAGCCGCCTATGGAAACAACATCCGAAGGCCCACACACGTCGGAATGAATATAGTCAAGAGTCCCTTTACTCTTGTTCGTAGATATAGTGAATTGCACTTGAGTTTGCTTCCCCATCACACAATACTTGCAAAAACCAAGCTTGCATCCGTGCACCCCTTTCAACAACTTTCGCCGATGAAGTTCATCCATGCCCCGTTGGCTCATGTGACCAAGTCTCATGTGCCACAATTGTAGTTCGTCGATTTCAGGCTCCGTGGAGACTGCCGCTCCACCCACTACCGTATTTCCCTTCAATCTATAAATATTGTTCGATAACTTTGTGCCGCGCAAAATCACCATCGATCCCCTTTTGACCTTCAAAGCCCCACCCTCGGCTTGAATCACACACCCCTTTGAATCGAGTGCGCCTAAGGAAATCAAGTTCTTTTTAAGTGCCGGAACGTGCCTCACTTCACTTAAGGTTCGGACAACCCCATCCCACATCTTTATGTGCACCGACCCGATTCCCACTACTTTGCACGTAGCATTGTTTCCCATGAGAATCTCACCACCGGTATTGGACTTGTAATCCTCAAACCATTCCCGGTTCGGACACATGTGGTATGAACATCCGGAATCTAGAATCCAACCATCAACGTGATCGGCGGAAAAACAAGTAAGAACCTCTTCGCCTTCCTCTAAAGTAGCAACACCGGTCACATCCTTAGTAGCGTCTCCTTTCTTATCATCTTTCTTCCACTCCGGACAATTCCGTTTAAAGTGACCTTTTTTTATGGCACTTGAAACACTCAACCGTGCTAATGTCTCGAGATTGAGACCTTTGGAAGCCCCGATTATTTGCACCCCGAGACTTCGACCTTCCTCTTCGTCCACCACCAACAACCTTGGCTACCAAGCCTTCACCTTGAGAAGATGAACTACCTCCACCGCTACCATTTTTCTTCTTCATGGCCACGTGAGAAATGATGTCATGCATTACATCATTGAACTTGAGAGTAGTCTTCCCAAACATAAGTGTGGTGACAAAGTGCTCATATGAATCGGGCAACGAAGCAAGCAACAATAACGATCGATCCTCCTCGCTAAATTGAACATCAATCCGGTTCAAATCGTTGATCAAAGCATTGAAGATATTTATATGCTTCATCATATCACCGCCCTACTTCATTTCTAACTTGAAGAGCATCTTCTTTAGAAACAATTTATTTGACAAAGACTTGCCCAAATAAATCTCCTCCAATTGATCCCACATGCCCTTAGCCGTAGTTTCCGATATCACGTGATTGAGCACATCATCCGTGATATACATTTCAATTGAAGAAATCGCCCTTTGATCAATATCGCTCCATTCGGCTTCGGTCATATCCACCGGACGCTTATCTATACCCAACAATGCTATAACCAACCGTTGTTGAACAAGAACACCCCGCATCCTTCTTTGCCACAAGCCAAAATTAATTTTCTCATCAAAAAGTTTTATCTCAAACTTCATTGAGCCCCCGGATCCATAACTAGGATCCCACTTCTTAGAGCCTCCGCTTGTAGAAGTTGATTCGAGAGTACGCGACACCTCTTCCGCCATTTGGAACAAATTCTAGAACTTATGCCAATATCACTCAAATTGATTCAAGCCGAACCAAAATACCGAGCAAACCAAGCAACCAAAGCTCTGATACCGCTTGTTGCGCTAAAACAGTCCTATGTTAAGCAACCAAGACCATAAAACTCACTTCGGAATTTTACCAAACACTTGGTGTGCGGAAAACACCCAAGACCTTGTTCCTAATGAAAACTAAGTGTGCAAACTCAAAACGAATCCAATCAACAATCAACAAGTAGGATAACAAGAACACACAAGCAATCAAAGCAAAGAAACGACAACAATATAACGTGGTTCACCCAAACAAGGGTTACATCCACAATGGTAGGATTTCTTCTTTCTTTGATAAATGGAGGAACCACAAGGTTACACACTCACACTCTTTATCTCTCCAAGAAAGTCACTCACAACCAAGCACAAGAACTAATCTTAAACAAGAAGCTCTCACTCACTTTTCTCTTTGAAAAACTCACAAAATGTTCACTCTTGCTGGAAAAAACAGCACTGCATAAAAACAGAAAATAGTCTTCCATTTATAGATTTTCCTCAAAGTGGCAATTTTGTAAATATCAAGAAAAAATCTGTTTTTCTCCCAAAACAGCCGTGAACCAACGGGAAGCCACCGGAGAGCCAAAATATACCACAATTGCAAAGCTTAAAGTGAAGCAGGAGGATGAAAAACTTTGGAAAGGACTGGAATCGAAATTGTCTTCCACAAAAACTTTATGTGATCAGCTCACTAAAACATTTCAATATTTAGCTGGTCAGTTTTAGAATGCTGAAAAAGATAAGGAATTTTTCGAAAACAAATTGTCTGCGTCTTCATTAGCTCTTGATAATTAGCACGATCATAAGAAGTCTCTATCTCTGAGGTTGGAATCTTCAGAGCAAATGGTTAGGAATTGTGAAAAAGAGCTGAAGGAACTCAACATTGAGAAAGAGGAAAAGGAGAAATCTTTTAGAGATGAACAATGCAGAGTTACATGTATTATCGGGGAAAAAGATGTTATGGTCAAGAATTTCGAAGCAACTGTAGCATCTAATGGATTGAGTATTGAGAGTTTAAATTCTAAATTGGGAGAGTTAAATCTCGACTTAAGATCAAAGAATGATAACCTCAAACATATTAGAAGCTCTAACGAGAACTTGGGGATTGAGAAGAGTGATCTTATATCTAGCAACAAAAAGTATGCCAATGAATTAGATACGGCACTGCGGGAGATAAAGAACCTTGGAGATTTTGTTACTATGCTGTCATCAAAGTTGACTGAATTGGATGATCAAAGTCTGTTTTTTTCAGACAAGGTGGTACAGATTAACACATTATTTGATTCTTGATTTAAGTTGGTCGAGGAGGAAAGGGGTCTTCCTGCTAATCATGCTCAATAAAAAATTACCCGGCTTCATGATCAATTCTTACATGCGACATCTAAAAAAGATGCATTACAGCTGATCAATCAGGACTTGAAAAAAAAGATCAGTGAGCTCCAGAAAGAACAAGAATTTGCAATGGTACAAAATGCAGAAGAATGCCGCTTAGCAGAAGAAAAAATTCGAAGATTAGAGTCTGAAGTAGAAACTCTTCTTTCAAAGAAAACTGAAATGGAGACATTGATTGCCACATTGAAGGAGAAGAAAGACACTATCTCAGTCTTCTACATTATCTGAGAAGAAAATGCAAGATGTATTGTTAAAAAATTCAGAATTAGAAATTGAGAACAAAGATACTAAATGAAAATTACAAGCAGAGATACAGGAAAAAGAAGAAGTAGATATTATGCGGAAGGAGATCGAGAAGCATGAACAACATTTAGATTCACTGGTGAAACAAGTTGATAGGGTCAAAATTTATTAGAGAAGGAACAACTCATTCTACAATATAAGGACAGGGAGAAACTGCTTGAAGATAACAAAGCAGAGATTCAAAGATGTCTGGCTGACGCTAAAAGTAACCTCACTGAAGCTAAGAAACAATATGATCAAATGTTAGAAAGTAAACAGTTAGAACTATCAAGGCATTTGAAGGAAATATCTAAAAAAAATGATGAGGCTATTAATGACATTTGGAGGAAGTATAAAGTGGAGAAGTTAGAGGATGTTAATCTTGAGAAGGAAAAGGCGGCCAAAGCTAGTGGAGAAATGGAAAGAAAATGTGACCAAAGGCTTGCAGAGTGCAAAGAGGAATCAAGGAAGTATGTGATCGTATACAGGAAGAACACGCAACTTTGGTTACTCGTATCCAGTAAGATTGTGATAAGAAGGAAATGTGTCTTATATCCAACCACAGTGAAGAGCTAAAGCATGTCAAACTTCAAGCTGAAAATGACTTGAAAGAGAAAACAATTTCACTCAGGAATGAACATGAAGCTCAGTTAATAGCTTTGAGGTGTAGTCATGAAGATGAGTGTAGGGAACTACAAGAGGAATTAAATATCCAAAAGTCTAAAGAAAAGAGGCAAAGGGCTCCATTGCAGTTGCAGTGGAAAGTAATGGGTGACAAGCCGCAAGAGGAACAAGAAGTGGATTAAAAAAAGAACTACCACACTTATTCGATCAAGATGACAAATTCTGGTGGTGGGAAAAGAGGTCAGCATGCACTAGCCAGGGCAGAAGATGAACAGAAGGATTTGCCTTACACAAGAGCAACGTAAACACCAGTGTCAAACTTGCTGAAGAAAGTGGAGAAAGGGAACACGAGAAGTGTGATGAGTATTCCAAAGCATAGTAGGAAGGTAACTTATCGTGAATATGAAGTTGAAACATCACATGGTAGAACAATTACAAAATGACGAAAAATGAAAAGTACAATCATGTTTGGGGACCCATGGAAGAACAAAAACAGAGAAACACCAAGTAAAAATCCCAAGAGATGGTGTGAAGGCAGTGAAGGGAGGGAGTCAGCACAAGCCTTCCAAGGGGGTTGGAACCGATGCTTCCTTGTCATTTTCAATTGTTCTTGTTTGCTGCTGTGCAGTTTTCTTGTATCATAAAATCAGTATATTTGAAATTTAGGTTGTTAAAACTCTCATGTGGCCTTTAGGCATATGGATTGTAAGATGACGTACGGAGCCATTGAATAAAAAAAATACAAAATAAATAAATAAAGGAGTCACTTGCAGATGAGGAGGCATTCATCAAATTGAAAACTGTTATGATAGAGGTGCATGTTTTGGCCTTATTAGATTTTACAAAACCCTTCTTATTGGATACTTATGCCATCAGCAAAGGTGTTGGGGATGCTCTAATGCATCATAGCATACCTCTTGCATTTTTTCGCAAAGCGCTGGGACCTAAGGATTTTAGACTCTTATATGAGGAAAAAATAATTGCCACTAAGATGGACATCATTAATAAGTGGAAGGATTATCTACTGGGACGTCAATTTATTATCTGTACATATCACTTCATGGTGTTAAAGGGTGACTACCAATATCCAACAAAAATGACTTCCTAAAATGTCGGGAGTTGATTGAAAAGTTAATTACAAGAAATGAGTAGACAATAGGGTGGCAGATGCTATTTCACAAAAATAAGTGGAATGACCACGTGATCCATGTATGATCACTTTACTTGGAATATCTCCTAAGCATTAGAAACCACATTCTTTAAATCAGGCTGATTAGTCCACATAGCCTTGAATCTAAATGAAGGATGATTCTAAGAAAGTTTAAAAGTGTTGACGACAAGAGCAAAGTGACCAAACATGGATATGAGGAGGACCTCAACACATCACTTAGAAAAGGCTCATCTTCTTAGACATAACAACCTATCGTAGGCATGTCTATTGGAGAAAATTGGACCCTATTTACAAAATTTAATATACTTTTTGGAGCAAAGAGTCACAAAAACTTACATGGTTGACCAAGCTATTAGGATTTGATAATGAACTCAAGCGTAACAACGAGCAGAGAAGAGTGGAGCTTATGTATAGTTTATAATAAAACATTGATTTGATAATGAACTTGAGTTGTTAAATGTGGCATGGTCTCATGGAATGTAAAAAAAGTAAGGGAAGTTACATCAACATATGACAACACAAACTCTTTAGGCCAAGAAACATGTGAATTGTGTGCATTTTTAACAACATACATGTCCGCGTTAGGTACCGATACGGGAAGATTATCTTCGGGAGAGTGAACATCAGCTGGATTTTCCGCATTATCGTGATGGTTTGGGTCACCCATGTTGAAATATGCGAAATTTGAATTAGGAGAAACTTTCCCGTACCATATTCATACACGCCAACTTTGGTACGTACAGTTCGCATATAAATGACCTTTAATTTCATTTAAATTCCATTTAAAGCAATTTGCACATGATGTACATGGACACCGTACAAATTTACTATTTACATCATTCTTTCTGCAAATTTAAGAAAATATTTAAACCCTTGCAAGTTCTCGTTTGATAATCTATGCATAAACCACACCGACTTGTCTGTTCCCAGTTTTCAAAGTGTACATATATTAAGACTATAAATATTAATTGTACGATTATGACTTTCATACAAAATAATAACATAATCTTCAAGTCATATTAATCATGTAGGAATATATATAAAAGTATAAACAACCATAACTTTCAAAGTCGAATATAAAATTGAGTTAAGCATAAAAACTTTATAGTTCTCAAGTGTAAAGAAGAGAATTCAATTATTTTTCGTCCATTGATATATATTTTATATTTTTCATTTCAATAAAATCACAGTGCACACTTTATTATCTTCAAACATATTATAAAATTGGGAACTATTTTTAAGTTTCTAATTCGAAAAGCATTGAGTGTTACAATGTGAGAACTACAAAGATGTTGCTATGATAAAGAGAACCTATTCTGGATGAGTTTGGTAAAGAATCATTAGTCTTGAATGAAATACATGTCGCTATTTTACAAACTTAACCAACTATAAAAACTAATAATAAAGGGATTAGGTAAATATGAATTATTTTACACTTAAACAATTAGTGTCTAATATACATGAAATTTAACCATCATCCCGAGCCCTAAGAGTTAAAATATGGTCTTGTAGCATAAAAATCTGAATAACACCCTAATATGGTAAAATAAGAATCATATTTTCACGCACACACACACATATATATACACATAAATTAAAATTCTTATTTCCACATAAATATACATACAGAGACACACGAATTAAATGTATAGATGCACAAATTAAACTAAAATAATAATATGATTGCTTAATAAGAAAACTCTAAACCAGAATCTATAAAACAATGAAAATGACAAATCTAAATCAGAAAAATCAAAATAATACAATTGATTATAAAGTTGATCAATAGATTACAAAAACTATAAATTGAATGATGCCAATCCAATATTATACATAAAAGATACATTAAATTTCTTCAATATTATACATAATAGATAAATGTATTGATGGAATGGTGGTTATTCATTTATGGAATATGTTACATAAGATATAACAGTGAGGATAGAGGCAAGTTATATACATTGGGATGTTTGATATGGATGGGCACAGTGTTCCAAATACAATCGAGTATGAAGATTCAATACCTCAGGAATGTAGAGGCGGCAGTCACAAAGGTTTTTTACTCTTTTCCTAATAGCTTCATACACATGTTTGTATATGTTTGCATGAGTCACCGAGTCTGATCACATTATTTTACCAATATTAAGATTTCTGAAATTTTAAACAAAATCCATCAAAAAAATCCCCCCCAAAAAAGATACCCAGATGAGTAAAACGTACCAGAGAGGTGGATAGAAGGAAGCAGAGATATATACGGGGGAGAAGGAAATATGGCAGAACCAAAGGAGGTACGGCATGAGGAGTCGTCGGTGGGAAGAGAAGGCATGAGAGAATGAGGTGATAAGAGCGGGTTCTCTTTTTTGGGGCTCTAAATTTTTAGGGGGAAGAAAGAGCGCGTTCTAAAATTTTTGGGAGAGAAAAAAATGGTCATAATATGTATCCACTTTAAAAATTTACAAAAAAAGGTCATAATATATATAATCAAATATGATTTTTATATTTAAAGTGTCATAAAAGATAATACTAAAATATATAAAATGACATTTTATATTAAATTTGTCACATTAATAATAGAATTGACCTTTAAATGACATTTTTGTAATAAATGTCATTAAATTATTTTTTTGAGCGTCATAAAAGGGTATTTTTCTTGTAGTGTAATTACAATCCATCCAAAATATTACTGCGAACCAAACGAGACCTTAATATCGGATCCACGTATTCCTGGGGTATTATTTTCTTGGAAAATTACCACGGAACCCGCGCGATGCGGTGGCGTATTATAAAAAAAACTTCTTAAAATTTAGGGTTAATTACACTAGGCCCCCCCATACTTTCATTCTCTTTTCACCACATACTTTCAATTTTTTCAATTTACACCCCTAACTATAAAAACGACTGCAGTTTACCCCCTATCGTCCAATTCCGTTAACTTTTTACAAAAACCGTTAGTCATGTGCGCAACACATGACACTAAACAAGGGCATTTTTGTCCAAACCTAATTATTTTTTTCAAAAAATCTTTAATAACAAAAAAATCATTTAAAATTTACAAAAATAGAAAAAAATATTTTTAAAATATAACAAAAACATGGAAAAAAGTTTGAGAATACAAATATATATTGAAAAATTCTGAAAATGCCAAAAAATAATTTTAAAATATAAAAAAAAACTTGGAATAAATCCTGAAAATATGAATATATATTAAAAATTCTAAAATTACCAAAAAATATTTAAAAGATACAAAATTTGGAACAAAGTCTAAAAATATGAATATATATTCAAAAATTCTCAAAATACCAAAAAATATTTAAAAATATAAAAAACCTTGGAATAAATTCTGAAAATATAAATATATATTTGAAGATTTTGAAAATACCAAAAAATATTTTAAAATATACAAAACCTTGGAAAAAATTTCAAAAATAACAAAAAATATTTTTAAAATAAAAAAAAACCCTTGAATAAATTATAAAATATATGAATATATATTTAAAAATTCGAAAAATACCAAAAAAACATTTAAATAATGTTAAAAACCTTGGAATAAATTCTGAAAATATGAAATAACAAAAATGAATATATACTTAAAAATTCTGCAAATTCCCCAAAACACTAAAATACCAAAATATGTAAATATAAAAGCAAGATTTTTTTTAAAAGAAAAACAGAAATTGCAAATATTTATAGAAAGAACATGAATTTTTTCAGCAATATATATATATATATATATATATATATATATATATATAATATGGGACAATGGTGTTATGAATAGTAACTTATGTATGATAAACATGCATAATAAACATTCATGGCATTTTATGTGTTGCATGCTTACATGCATACATATATACAATATTATTTTATTATTTTTTTAATAATATATATTTTATTTAAAAAATTTAAATATTTTTTTATAAAAAATATTTTTTTTAAATATATTTTTTTTAAAATATTATTTTTAAAAGTTTTTTTTTTTAAAAAAGGCTGGTTATTATGGCCTGAATTTTATCACGGGAGCAAATTTATCGCCGTGCCCTCGGGCACGGGCATCCGCTAGTATATATATAATAGAAAAAAACACATCTCGCTTAGGAAATCGCACGCACAAACCCCACCCCACCCCCTCCCCTCGCTACCACTAGCCCCACCCCCCGTCGCTCCCCCCTCCCCAGCCCCACCCCCAGCTCGCTCCCCTCCCATCAACGACTAACACCCCCTGGCCCCAGATCAGCTCGTGTGTGTCCGTGTGTATGTGGAAGGGGTTTTGTGTGTGCGCCCCAACCCCTGCCAGCCCCCCTCCCCCCTCCCACCACCTCCATCCCCTCCCAGTAGTGACTAACACCCCCGCCTCCGATCTGCTCGTGTGTGTGCGTGTGTGTATGGAGGGGCTTTTATGTGTGTGTGTGTGTGTGTGAGAGAGAGAGAGAGGGTGAGAGAGGAAGAAGAATAGTTAACAGAAAGAGAGAGAAAAACGGGCAAATAAGAGGGAGGAGTCTTTAGGGTTTAAAAAAATAAAAATACCCTTTTGAAAAAGTCAAAGGGTTTCCACGTGTCATTTAACGCCAAAAATTAACGGATATAGACAAAAGTGGATAAACTGTAGCGGTTTTCCAAGTTAAGGGTATAAATTGAAAAAATTAAAAGTATGTGGTAGAAAGTGGAAAGAGAGTCAAAGTATAGGGGGCCCTATTGTAATTCACCACAAATTTTATTTTAAATAGTTTTAATAATATAAATAGACAATAATTGATAGTATTTGTAAATATGTTGTGCTTAATATTTTATGGTGAATGAGTAGTATACGAAATAAAGAGTGAGAGTTTTGACAAAGACATCCAACTTGATCCGAAATTCATGTGATATAATGTTTGTGGGTACCTCGATTAACCATTTAGGCCTAGATGTGTAGCCCGATTAAGTTCGGCCCGAAGTCTAAAGGCCTCGTGCATAACTAATTCAGTTATGACCCATTCAACCCCTAAAATCTCTCATGAGATATTCTAGGAGTTATGGGCTAACATGGAGGAGTCCAACACCCCCACTCTCTGAGAAATGACATGTACATATTAAACCCTCAGCCCGGGATAAAGTGTATGATTTTGTAAACACTCCCCTGGAGTAAACAGAAATAAAAATCAGAGAGCACCACCGTGGACGTAGGCCATTTTGTCGAACCACGTATATCTTATGTTGTGTGTGATTGCAGTTATTTTACGTTTTTTACTTATTATGGTGATCGCATTTACTTATCATCTGTGTTAAGATTAATTGTCACCACAATTGGCCCCGTCTGTGGGAAATGATTGTTTTTCTTTAAGAAAGCCTTCACCAACAAGAACCTAGAATGTCTGGTCACAACATCAATGCCCCTCAAGCAGGGGATATTCAAGAGCAACCAACCCCTCATATGGTTATATCTGAAGTTCGATGCTCAAATCCTAGGCCTCACCCAGAATGGCAAGCTTCAGAAGAAAGTCAGGGACCAGCCAGGTCCACGCAAGTCTCCAGGCTGATCGACGCCTATGAGGCCAGGCTCCAAGAGCAGGAGGAAGCCACTCGCAAGTAGGAGGCCGAGAACGCTCGCCTTAAGAGAAGACTGGAAAACATGGAGAGAGAACTCCATCGCAGCACAAGGAAACATCACTATTGAAAAATGTTACTAAAGCCGTTTATTAAAAATAAACTATTTAAGTAACTCCGGTCTGTTTTTTTAAGAAACTCTTTTCGTAAAAACCAAACTATTTGAACACAAGATGTGTTTAACAAATCAGTATGTACGAGATCTATTCAAGAATTGAATAACAGGTTTATAAAGTAGTTTAAAAATCTTAAACTCAGCACAACCAAGAGTGAGATGAGGAGATGTAGAAAGATTATGTTCACAATATTTTTTACGTGGTAAAACCTCACCAATTTAGGAAACATCCACGACTCCCTCTACGGAGTAAAATGAAAAATCCACTAAAACAAATATATGAGTTACAAACTATATAACTAACATGCAAACAACTCAGTCCTATATAAGTTTAGGAATGTACCCTCTGGTGTCCTTAAACTTCTCTGCAGTTCTGATTGTAGATGTAGTGCTCTCAGTTTGTTAACTTCTGATTTGTTCCAGCACTTTACGTCGACTCTTTGTTCTTAAGATCTTATTACCAACACTTTTCATGTTGTAGGGTGAAAGTGTTTGTGGAAGTGCTTTCTAACACATGCATGCACACACACACACACACACACGTATTAAGTACAAACAGTCCTAACAAATTACAATAACACTATATGCTATGATCTTTTCTTTTTCTTTCTTCTTACAAAAATTTTCACCTTATTTGACCTTTAAATCATTCCCAGAATCCACGGATACCTTGCTAGGAAGACAGACAAGGTCTTAATCAGTCTCAGAATTTAGATAAACTTTTCAAGATTGAAAACCTCCAAGTGAGATTCCAAACTAGGTCAAAGGTTTAGTTTTACAAGAACTAGAAATAGAAAATATTTATTGTTGATTTCAAAGTAAGCAAAATTTTTATAAAAATAATCAACAATATATTTCTCAATATGAGAAATAAAATGAAACTAAGTGTAATGTAACATGAATAACTCAGATCTGAAATTTCTATGAAATCAGAAAGTAGATCTGAGTAAAACGTTTAAGTTGAAAACAAGATCAAGTGAACACGAGGTTACAGCAACAAACATAAACTCAACTCAAACTCTCAAACTCTCAAGAACACTCAGAGAAGTGTTTTGGATATGGAGGTATTTGAATAAGTGTTTGAGTTTGGGTGGAAGAGGTTTGACGAACAGGGTTAGGGTTTCTAACTCTCTCTCTTCTCTCTCTGTTTTCTCTTTTTTCTCTCTTCTCTCTCTACTCTCTCAATTTCTCAGAGGAAATGAAAATGGCAAAAGTCTTCGAAGTCTGAGAGAAGGGTCCCTTTTATAGGGTGAGGATAAGGTTCGAGAGGCTGGCTCAAAACCAAGGGCCTGGATTAAGTCAAGCCAAATTGACTTAGATCTAAGGGTTCTAATAAGGAGGTGATTAAACGAATTCTAATTGGTCTAAAGAGTTGTACTGGGATTCACCAAGATAACATGCAGAGCATTGATAGCTAATGATCCAAGGGCTAGGAACGAACGCAATTTTAACTCAGTAAAGAAACACAACTTCAGCCAATCAGACGAGGACAAGTGTTGGTCAATAACAAGATAACAAACGCGCGTCCAAAGTTAATTAAAACCACACCCTCAAGTTTACTCCGCTTTCGGATTCTACCCAAGGTAACATATGGCTAATATAATCAACAAATTATATTTACAAAAAGACCACAAAACTTTCTAAAACAAGTTTTAATTAAGAAAACCTTATTTTAAAAATGTTTAAAAAATCCCAAAAAATTATTAAAATTCCAATTTAGGGATTTAAACACACTTAACACATGAACAAACATAATTATGCAATATGATATGCAAAAAATGAATTCTACTGTGTGAGAGTGTTGGCAATATGTTCTTGATCAAAGCAAGAGAGAGAGATGAAGTAGCAAACCAACTTCTGATGTTCTTTGGATTCTAGGGAGGACACAATTTTGTCACAATTTCCAAACTAGATGAGCACTTATACAATATAGACTCAAGTGAGTCAAAAGTATAAGGGCTTCAATCTCCCCCTTTGAAAATATGAGACAAAATCTCCTTTGAGTCATCTAGGACTCGTAGGGCAACAAGAAAATAAGAAAAAACTTATTCCTATCAAAATTCTATCTACCCAATTCCTAGAAATCAAAAAGTACATAACTCAACTAAGTACATTTGAATATCCTATTACAACTATTGAGAGTAACTGTACAATAAGAACCTGCAATAATTCACTAAGATCAAGCTGTTTAGTATATGTAAGAATTGAATAGACTCAAATTTCTCCCCCATTTTGTCTCAAATGGACAAAGGGAAAAACTTGGATAAACAGCAAAAAAGATTAGTCAGCATAAACCATACCAATAGATTTTCTTAATGAAATGAATCTATTATAATCTAGAGGTTTGGTAAATATATCTGCGAGTTATAGATCAGTAGGAAGATAATTGATTTCTAATTCCTTAGATTCAACCAATTCAAGTATTAAATGGTGTCTTATTTTTATGTGTTTTGTTCGTGAGTGTTGAACAGGATTTTTAGAAATATTAATCGCACTTTGATTATCACAATAGAGATGCAATTGGTTTTCTTGAATACCATAATCACTTAGCATTTGTTTAAGCCACATTAATTGAGCACAACAGCTGCCAGCGGCTATGTATTCAGATTCAGCTGTTGAGAGTGATGTGCAGTTTTGTTTTTTACTACTCCATCCTACCAAGTTATTACCTATATAATAACATGCTCCTGATGTGCTTTTACTATCATCAGTACACCCAACCCAGTTAGCATCAGTGTACCCAATTATAGTGCTTTGTGTGTCATTAGTGTACCAAAGTCCTAGATTTAGAGTGCCTTTTACATATTTAATGATACGTTTAACAGCATTCAAGTGGCTCTCTTTAGGGTTACTTTGATATCGAGCACATACACACACAGCATACATAATATCAGGACGCGAGGCAGTAAGGTATAGTAAAGTACCTATCATACTACGATACAGAGTAGGATCTACAGATGTTCCATTTTCATCTTTAAAGAGTTTTAGCATAGTACTCATGGGCGTTTTAGCATTTTTAGCACTCTCAAGGCCAAATTTCTTTACTATCTCTAAAGCGTACTTGGATTGCGATACAAATAATCCATCTGAATTTTGTTTGACTTGAAGGTCTAAGAAGAATTGTAGCTCCCCCATAAGGGACATTTGAAATTCCTTATGCATAGTTTCAGAGAAGGATTTGACTTCTGAGGGAGAAGTTGATCCAAATATAATATCGTCAACATAAACTTGAGAAATAGTGATGTGTTTGTCAAAATGTTTGACAAAAAGGGTTTGGTCATTTCTGCCTCTTTTAAAACCTTTATCTAAAAGAAAACTGGAAAGACGCTCATACCAAGCTCTAGGAGCCTGTTTAAGGCCATACAAAGCCTTTGTCAGACGAAATACATGATTTGGATGCTTAGGGTCAATGAACCCTTTAGGTTGTTCTACATAGGTTTCTTCAGCCAGTATTCCATTAAGGAATGCAGATTTGACATCCATTTGGTGCAGTGTAAAGTGCATGTGGCAAGCTATAGCAAAAAGCAGACGAACAGATTCTAAACGAGTAACAGGAGCAAAGGTCTCGTTAAAATCTATTCCTTCTATTTGAGAGTATCCTTGAGCAACTAATCTAGCTTTATTTCTAATTATTATCCCATTTTCATCAGTCTTATTTTTGAAAATTCAACGTGTGCCAACAACCTTTTTGTGATGAGGACGTGGAATAAGATACCAAACATCATGAATGACAAATTGTAAAAGTTCTTCCTGCATAGCAGAATTCCAGTGAGAGTCATTCAATGCCTCATTAACATTTTTTGGTTCCATAAGGGAAACAAAACATGCATAATGTGCATAGTTTCTGAGTTGGGATCTTGTACGCACTGGCTCACTAGGGTTACCAACTACGTTATTTATGGGATGATCTTTAGAAACCCAGTTAGGTACCTCAGGTGTCTCAATAGGTAATGAATTATCCATTGTAGAGGAGTCATTTTCTAAAATATTTGTAGACTCTTCCTTAATAGAAAATTCACCAGTCTTGCTTTCTACAGTAGTGTCACTTACAATTACATTTATGGATTCCATCAAGGTTTTAGTTCGAAGATTGTACACTCGATAAGCTCTACTGTTAGGCGAATATCCTAAAAATATGGCTTTATCTCCCCGGCTCTCGAATTTGGACAAGTGTTCCCTATCTTTACATACATAACAAGTACTGCCAAAGGTTCTAAGGTATTTGAGATTAGGTTTTTTAATGTACCAAAGTTCGTAAGGGGTTTGTTTGTAATTCTTTTTAAGATAGACCCTATTTATAATATGACAAGCAGTACGAATGGACTCTACCCAAAAATATTTAGGTAAATTCTTGGCGTGTAACATAACACGTGCCATCTCCTGAAGGGTACGATTCTTTCTCTCCGTAATACCATTCTGTTGAGGGGTCTTAGGAGCACTGAACTCGTGTTTATAACCATTATAGTCACAGTATTCTACAATACCAGTGTCTTTGAATTCACCACCTCTATCACTACGAATTCTATTCACTTGAGTATCCTTTTCATTTTCGATCCTAAGTAGAATTTTTAGGAAGGTTTGAAATGTTTCAGCCTTTTGTTTTAAGAAGGCTACCCAGGTAAATCTAGTGAAGTCATCAACCATAACTAGGATGTAACTGTGTCCATAAAGACTAACAGTTTGGGAGGGACCCATTAGGTCCATATGGATGAGTTCTACGGGATTAGAGGTAAGAATATCTTTGACTTTCTAATGAGGTGCCTTAACAATTTTACCTACTTGACAGGAACCACATATAAGATTGGGTATAAGTTTGATTTTAGGAACTCCTCTAACTATTTCCTGAGAGGTCAGTCTACTAAGATTATCGTAATTTATATGACCCATTCTGTTATGCCATATCTCACTGTCATCCATTCTGGCAACATTACAAATTTCAGAATTGTTCATGACAGTGTAGCAATTGTCAGGAGTTCTGAATCCAGTAATTATGCATTCACCTTTTTCATTTAAAATTTTGCAATTTTTCTTTTAAAAGGTAACAGTATGATCTGAATCACAAAATTGCGATATGCTAAGTAGATTTGCCTTAAGATCTTTGACTAGAAGAACATCTTGAAGAATAGGAAGCCCATCTTCTTGGAGAGTTCCTTTGCCTATGATTTGAGATGAAACTCCATCACCAAAAATGACTTTACCACCAGCAAAACTGGTTTTGTTTAAAAGTTTGGTTTCATCACCAGTCATATTCTTAGAGCATCCAGAGTCTAAATACCAACCAGATGATGTGTGTCCAGCTTTTAAAGCAGTAACAACCACATTACACTTCATCTGAGGTAATAGATCATCTTTTCTAACCCAAATTGCCTTAGTTTTCATCTTGCGCTTATTATCTCTTAATTGATAAAATTTGCGAGCTTTGGATTTTTGCTAAAAAACATTTTGCGCAGGATTTTGAAATTTGTGAAAGACTTGGGCATTTGCTTTAGGAAGGTGCTTAGGATTCCTTCTAGTAAATGTTCTTTTAGGTTTGGTCTTTCTCTTTCTATAATTAGAATTTCTATCTGGCTGTCTAGGAAGTACATAATTGTTACGGCTCCTCCTAGAATAGTTAAAGTTTTGATAGATATAAGGATTATAGGTAGGTTTAACGAGTCTCCTAGCATAACAATCATCGAAAGAGTGACCATATATGTCGCAGTAGGAACAATAAAGATTGCTCAAAATTGGGGTCTCCTTAGGAAAGTCTCTAAACAAAGGTTTTATAGAGTTTTGAGGCTAAACTCTATTCTTAGGTGTGACAGTCTTGAATGCAGACTCACTCTTCCTAATAGAAGGACAGACGTATTTATCCTTAGGTGAACTTTCAGTTTTAGAGCAACTTGATTCCCCAATGTTAAAACTTTGATTTTTTGAATCAAACTCAATTTTTAGAGAATGAAAGTCTGGGCATGTTTCAATAGGTCTTTTGCCTCCTGACACAAACTTGATATTTTCAAAAGATTTTGTTTGTGTTTTCAAATTGGGGAAAAACCCTATTCCAGTTCGATCATCAGAATTGGTTTTTGATTCAGCAACAAATTCATCAAAACATTTTGAATTATTTTCAAATTTTGTAAATTTTTTGAAAACAGTTGCTGTCTTTTCTTTAGTTTGCTCCAACTCTAACAATGTCCCTTTGTATTTTTTTCTCCAGAGTTTCATTTGTTTCTTTTAAATCTCTGAGTTTTTCATCAAATATTTTGATTTCACTTTTATGAGTCAAACATTGGGTAGTATACTCTTCAGCATTCAGTTTAACCATAAGGCTTAGATCTTCTAACTTCTTAGTGAGATCTTTCACAATCTTTTCTAGTCTAGTGCTTTCTTGAGAGTTTTAGCATAAAGTGTGTGAATGTCAGGGAGGTCTTCATTGTCCGAGTCACTAAGTGTGGTGTGTGGAGTGACCCCTAAAGATTAATTTGTTAAACTCACACACCCATTGACATCGTCATTATCGCTATCCCTTTGACTCACACACCCCGAGGAAGAATATGCAACATTCTCAGTAATCAAAGCATCTAAACTAGTATAAACATGATTCTCAATAGCAGGAGTAGAGTTACTAGAAGCATTCTCATACACAGGCATAAGCACATCATCATTATATATGATCTTAGCAAAGAAGGACATGCAAGGATCAAAAACATCAGATGACTCAGGTTCCTCCTTTTCAGAGTCACTTGAATCATCCCATTTTTTGCAAATGTTGGCTCTAGTGTTTTTGTTTTGAGTGTTCAAGTTAACTCTACAGTCTTGTGCAATGTGCCCCAGTTTACCACATCTATAGCATTCAGTCTTCTTAAGGTCTCTATTAGGTCTAGTGTGAGAGTCCTTATGATTTTTGTCATGGTTTTTCTCATGAGGCCTGTGATTAGAGGAAGTTGGATAGTTTGAATTGCCTTGTTTATTTGCCACTTTGTTTCTAAACTTAATAATTTTCTTAAACTGTTTAGTAATTAAGGCAATTTGATTGTCCAAACTCTCTATATTGCATTCCTCATCAGTATCATAAGTGGGGAATATAAGTTCAGGCTTAGTTATCTTAGAAGAGAAGCTAAGATTGGAATTAGTCTGTTTCCTATTGGTTTGAGTCAATTGTTTCTTAAATTCTAGTTCCATTTCCAAAGTTCTTAGTTTACTACTGAGTAATTCAGGAGTGAGATTTTGACCACACATTTCCTCAATAGCATATCTTTTGTTATCAAATTTCTGTGGTAATGATCTTAGAATTTTAGATACAATTTCATATCTGTCATAAGTCACCCCATTAGCATGAAGTTTGGTCACAATATCAGTCAAGTTCATATAGAAGTCATCAAATGATTCAGTCTCAGACATAATTAAGGAGTTATACTGCTGAATAAGCATTTGGGTTTTAGCAGCCTTAACTCTAGTGTCTCCTTCATGAACAGTGACTAAGGTGTCCCAAGCTTCCTTAGAAGTGGTATAGGATGATATTCTTTTGAACTCATGTTCATTTATAGACATAAATATGGCATTCTTTCCTTTATTATTATTTCGAGAAACTTGTTTCTCTTCTTGAGTGAACTCACTTAGAGCTTTCTTAACCCTCTCATTACTTCCTTCGTTGGCTGGTTTAGTAGGAAAAATATAACCATTTTCAACAATGTCCCAGAAATAATCTCCCAAAGTTCCTTGAATTAAAGCAATCATCCTTACTTTCCAGTAAGCAAAATTGGTTCCATCAAAGATTGGAGGCCTGGTCAAGTTACCAAATCTTTCATTTTTCTCGTCCATAATTGATTTTCAGAAAACAATTTCAGAAACACAAGATTTCTTTTGAAAGAAGTTTACAAAGCTCTGATACCAATTGAAAAATGTTACTAAAGCCGTTTATTAAAAATAAACTATTTAAGTAACTCCGGTCTGTTTTTTTAAGAAACTCTTTTCGTAAAAACCAAACTATTTGAACACAAGATGTGTTTAACAAATCAGTATGTACGAGATCTATTCAAGAATTGAATAACAGGTTTATAAAGTAGTTTAAAAATCTTAAACTCATCACAACCAAGAGTGAGATGAGGAGATGTAGAAAGATTATGTTCACAATATTTTTTACGTGGTAAAACCTCACCAATTTAGGAAACATCCACGACTCCCTCTACGGAGTAAAATGAAAAATCCACTAAAACAAATATATGAGTTACAAACTATATAACTAACATGCAAACAACTTAGTCCTATATAAGTTTAGGAATGTACCCTCTGGTGTCCTTAAACTTCTCTGCAGTTCTGATTGTAGATGTAGTTCTCTCAGTTTGTTAACTTCTGATTTATTCTAGCACTTTACGTCGACTCTTTGTTCTCAAGATCTTATTACCAACACTTTTCGTGTTGTATGGTGAAAGTGTTTGTGGAATTGCTTTCTAACACATGCATGCACACACACACACACACACACACTTATTAAGTACAAACAGTCCTAACAAATTACAATAACACTATATGCTGTGATCTTTTCTTTTTCTTTCTTCTTACAAAACTTTTCACCTTATTTGACCTTTAAATCATTCCCAGAATCCACGGATACCTTGCTAGGAAGACAGACAAGGTCTTAATCAATATCAGAATTTAGAGAAACTTTTCAAGATTGAAAACCTCCAAGTGAGATTCCAAACTAGATCAAAGGTTTAGTTTTACAAGAACTAGATATAGAAAACATTTATTGTTGATTTCAAAGTAAGCAAACTTTTTATAAAAATAATCAATAATATATTTCTCAAGATGAGAAATAAAATGAAACTAAGTGTAATGTAACATGAATTACTCAGATCTGAAATTTCTATGAAATCAGAAAGTAGATCTGAGTAAAACGTTTAAGTTGAAAACAAGATCAAGTGAACACGAGGTTACAGCAACAAACATAAACTCAACTCAAACTCTCAAGAACACTCAGAGAAGTGTTTTGGATATGGAGGTATTTGAATAAGTGTTTGAGTTTGGGTGGAAGAGGTTTGACGAACAGGGTTAGGGTTTCTAACTCTCTCTCTTCTCTCTCTGTTTTCTCTTTTCTCTCTCTTCTCTCTCAATTTATCAGAGGAAATGAAAATGGCAAAAGTCTTCGAAGGGTCCCTTTTATAGGGTGAGGAGAAGGTTCGAGAGGCTGGCTCAAAACCAAGGGCCTGGATTAAGTCAAGCCAAATTGACTTAGATCTAAGGGTTCTAATAAGGCGGTGATTAAACGAATTCTAATTGGTCTAAAGAGTTGTACTGGGATTCACCAAGATAACATGCAGAGCGTTGATAGCTAATGATCCAAGGGCTAGGAATGAACGCAGTTTTAACTCAGTAAAGAAACACAACTTCAGCCAATCAGACGAGGACAAGTGTTGGTCAATAACAGGATAACAAACGCGCGTCCAAAGTTAATTAAAACCACACCCTCAAGTTTACTCCGCTTTCGGATTCTACCCAAGGTAACATATGGCTAATATAATTAACAAATTATATTTACAAAAAGACCACAAAACTTTTTAAACAAGTTTTAATTAAGAAAACCTTATTTTAAAAATGTTTGAAAAATCCCAAAAAATTATTAAAATTCCAATTTTGGGATTTAAATACACTCAACACATGAACACACATAATTATGCAATATGATATGCAAAAAATGAATTCTACTGTGTGTGAGTGTTGGCAATAGGTTCTTGATCAAAGCAAGAGAGAGAGATGAAGTAGCAAACCAACTTCTGAGGTTCTTTGGATTCTAGGGAGGACACAATTTTGTCATAATTTCCAAACTAGATGAGCACTTATACAATATAGACTCAAGTTAGTCAAAAGTATAAGGGATTCAACTATCGCACTCCTAGCCTTCAGGCCAGCAGGTCTCGCAGTCGAGGAAGGAGACCTAGACATGGATCTCAAAGATTTGAGGGACACAGGTCAGATGACGACTTGCCCGAGCAATAATAATTAGCTCGCTGTTATAAGAGTCCAGGCCGAGGAAACGACGACATACGAAATTAGGTTCGGAGAGAAATGAACCAACACCCCGCATATAGGGGTGCCAAGTCGATCAGAGAGTTAGCCAAGAGAGATCTCAAGACCCAGATGAAATCCCCTTTCTCAAGAGAGATAGAAGAGGAAGAAGCCTCCAAGAAATTCTCGATGCCCCGATTCAAGATCTATGATTGAAAGACTTATTCTATTGCCCATATTGGGCAGTACAGGCAGACCATGACCCTCTGGAACCATAAGGACGCATTGATGTGCTGGATCTTTTCATCGAGCTTGCATGACGTAGCTCAAAAGTGGTTCGAAAAACTCCCTCATAAATCCATCTGAAGTTTTGAGTCCCTAACAGAACTCTTCACAGCTCGCTTCATTACCAGCAACTCCCATCCGAAGAGGATGGATGCTTTGTTGACAATGAAGAAAATGCCCCAGGAGATACTCAGAGACTATGCGAAGAGATATTGAGAGTTATTCAATGAGGTCAAGGAATACTCGGAGCAGGTCGCCATGGTGTCCTTTAAGATTGGCCTACCTAGCTCCTCCCTCTTGCACCAGTCCCTCACTAAGAAGGAGGCCACAACCATTGGCGACCTAATGGCTCGTATTGAAAAATAAGCCAAAATTGAAGATGTGACCCGTCTTAGTGCAAGGGAGAATGGTCGCGCTAAGTTCGTCGGCAAGGCCAGCGACAAAGCTGAGAACCAAAAGAAAGGAAGCAAAATTAGGGGCAAGAGTGACCCCAAAAATGGGAACAAAAGTGATGCCTCAAAAGCATTTCAGGCAGTGAACACAGTTTTTAAAGAACCAATCTATAAGATTCTAATAAAGATCAAGGAAGAGTCGTTCGTTAAGTAGACCAAGAAGATGGGAGGAGACCCCTCAAAAAGTAACAATGCACTGAGATGTGCTTTCCGTAGAGAGTGTGGGCACAAAACCGAGCACTGCAAATCCCTCAAGTCTCACGTTGAAGAGTTAGCTCAAACTGGACACTTGAATGAATTTATTGAAAAGAAGGCAGATAAGGTCACTTCCAATGGAGATCAAAGGCCTGACAACGTGCTTAAGGAGGACGTCGACTATGAGTTCGCAGTGATTCATGGGGCATCCGATCTAAAGTAGATTCAAGGAAAATCAGTTCGGATGGAAGTAAAAAATCTTACGACAGTAATGCAAGATCTTCGAATCGATCTAGCCAAAATACAGGCAGAAAAGCATTGGCAAGCAGAGGACGTCGACTACAGCAAGCATATTGTGTTCATGGATGAAGACCTACTGGGAGTAAGGACCCCACATCATGATGCCTTGATCATTACACTTAGGATAGCTAACTATGACGTCGACAAGTTGCTCGTCAACCAAGGTAATATATCTCGACCTATTCAGAAAGTTAAAGTTAAGCGTCGCCGACTTAAAGGAAGCTATTATTCCTCTAGTTGGCTTCACTCAAAAAGTAACCATCCCTTTGAAAAATATTGTACTGTCGGTGAGGGAAGGAAATATCTCCAAGATGATCAAATTTCTGGTGGTCGATATTGACTCACCCTACCAGGCGATCCTTGGCAGAGGGTGGATACATGCGATGAAGGTCGTCCCCTCTACCTACCATCAGAAACTCAAATATATGACTGAGCGAGGAGTGATGGAGATCAGACGATGGCGAGAAAGTGATTTATAGCAGCCATCCTCCCCAAACTAGAGAAGAAGGTCGAGAAACCCAAGGAGAAGGTTGAAGAATAGGAAGGTTTGATACCTTCCAAATAGCAGCTAAAATATGGATGACCTGGAGTGGAGGAGACCAGGCTCCTCCCCTCTGAGTGTGTCATTGAGAACCTGGAGGAAGTCGCGGCCGACAGCGACAAGAAAGATAGGATGTTCTTGATCGGAGCCTCTCTCACAAATCGAGAGAAGAAGGAACTGACAATACTTTTGCAGAATAACTTGGAAGTTTTTGAGTGGGAACCCTACGAGCTGCCTGGGATTGATCCCAAATCGATCGTACAAAAGTACAAAAGGCACGATGAACTTCTTTCAAATTGACTTTCAAACCCGGCTTACAAAAGGCATGTTGACTCAGCTTACAAAAGGCACGTTGACCCGTCTTTTAAACCGATCGCAAAAAAGGCATGGCGAACTGCATCCGAGAAGTCCAAGGCTGTGGAGAAGGAAGTGGAAAAGCTGTTGGATGCAGATCCATACGGGAAGTTCAATTCCATAAGTGGCTGTCCAACCTAGTAGTGATCCCGAAAAGCAATGGAAAATGGAGAGTCTGAATTAACTTCACCGACCTTAACAGAGCTTGTCCTAAAGACAATTTTCCTCTCCCAAATATTAACCGGTTGGTGGATGCCACATCAGCTCATGAAAGAATGAGTTTCCTAGATGCATAATCCGGATATCACCAAATCCCTCTACATGAGCCTGATCAAGTCAAGACAACATTCATCACCACAGTTGGGTTATATTGCTTCAAGGTCATGCCCTTTAGGCTAAAAAATGCAGGAGCAACTTATAGGCGGTTGGTCACCAAAAAGTTCTAAGACCAAATTAGGAGCACCATAGAGGTCTACATCGATGATATGCTCGTCAAGAGCAAGTTTAAAGAATACCACCTCTATGGCCTATTAAGGACCTTCAAAATCCTCAGGAAATACCGAATGAAGCTTAACGTAAGTAAGTGTTCCTTCGACGTCCAGTCAGGAAAATTTCTTGGGTATTTAGTTAGCAAGAGAGGCATTGAAGCCAACCCAGACCAGATTAACACCATCAATAGGGTGCAACCTCCCCATACGATAAGAGATGTGCAAAAGCTCACGGGGATGATCGCCGCCCTAAATCAGTTCATCTCGAAGTCATCCGAAAGGTGCAAGCCATTCTTCCAGTTGTTGAAGAAAAGAAAAAATATGGAGTGGAACGAGGATTGCTCGAAGGCATTAAAGGAGCTCAAAGCTTACCTCAGCACACCACCCTTACTCATAATACCTTAAGAGAATGATTCTCTGTACTTATACCTCGCAGTTTCCAGCCATGTTATGAGTTTTGCACTAGTATGCGAAAGAACGGGGATCTAGCACCCAGTCTATTAGGCGAGCAAGAGTCTCTTGGACGCCGAACAGTGATACTTACCATTGGAAAAGCTCGCCTTTACGCCAATGGTAGCCTCAAGAAAAATGAAACACTACTTCGAAGCCCACTCCATAATTGTACTTACATCCCACCCTCTCAGAGCAGTTCTAGAGAAAAGTGTACCTGTCAAGCAAATTATCAAAATGGTTAGTTGAGCTCGGGCGATTCGACATTCAGTTCCAGCTAAGGAATGCCATCAAAGGACAGGTCCTCACCGACTTAATCACAGAAGTTATAGGAGAACATCCTTGCAACCAATCCTCGACATTAGGCATTTGGAGACTGTTCATTGAAGGTGCCTCCAATTCCAAGGGGGCAGGAGTAGGCATCGTGCTGATTACCCGTGAAGATGCAATCCTCAAGCAAGGGATCAGGATTGGATTTGAAGACTCTAACAACGAAGAAGAATATGAAGCACTGATAACAGGCCTAAAGAAGTCACACGCGCTGGGATCAAAGAAACTCCAAGTGTTCGGTGACTCACAGTTGGTCTCCAACGAGATAAGTGGTGATTTTAATGCTAGGGATGAAAGGATGGCAGCTTACGTTGCCACAGCCAAAAAATTGATGGCCAACTTCGAACAAGTCACCGTCCAATAGTTTCCCAGAGGAAAAAACAACCATGATGACGCCCTAGCATCTTTAAGCTCAACGATCAATTCCGACTTAAAGTGAACAATTCCAATTGACTTTCTCGCCCAGCTAAGCATCAATAAGATTAACGAACTGCCAAACGTGGGACATGTTCTCCAGATTGAGACAACCCCCAGTTGGATTAACCCCTTAAAGGATTATTTGAAGGACGGTGTGCTACTAGACGATAAAAAGACTAGTCATCAGATAAGAGTCAAAGTTGCTCCCTTTCACTTATCTTATGAGGGCAAACTGTACAAGAGATCTTTCACTGGTGCTTACCTCCAGTGCGTTCACCCGAAGGACGTCGAGCAAGTTCTTCACGAACTCTATAAGGGAATATGCGGGAGTCACATTGGGGGTAGGTCGCTAACTTTCCAAGCAATGAAATAAGGCTACCGGTGGCCGTACATGTAGAAAGACGCTGGAGTTTATGACCGCTAATGTAAAAAATGTCGACTTCACGCTCTTATGGTTCACTAGCCAGCAACATGAAGCACTTACCATCCCATGGCCTTTCGCCCAATAGGGAATGGACATCGTAGGCCCTCTTCCTATCACAGTCGGTAATCGTAAGTATCTGTTAGTCGCAACAGACTACTTCACCAAATGGATAGAGACAGAGCTGTTGGCAAACATTAGAGACATAGACATGGTAAGATTCATATGGAGAAACATCGTCACCCATTTTTGGATCCCCAAGACCATCATCACTGACAATGGAACCCAGTTTGAAAGTGGACTCTTCCAAGGTTTTTGCAATGACCACGTGATCAGGCACTACTTCAGCTATGTTGCATATCCTCAGAGCAACGGACATGCTGAACCTTCCAACAAAACATTGATCGATGGATTGAAGAAGCACTTGGAGTGATCCAAGGGGGCATGGACAACCGAACTACCCCACATCCTGTGGGCTTATCGCACTACCCCACGGTGAGCGACTGGAGAAACACCATTCACACTAATTTATGGAACGGAGGCAATTATCCCCTTAGAAGCCGACCTTCCTACCATGAGAACCACCCTAGTCGACCAAGGCTAGAACAATTCAGCTTTGCTCGCTGAACTTGTCCTAACTAAAGAATGAAGGGATCTGGCTCTAATGAAACTAGCAGCTTATCAGCAGTAGATAGCAAGTCACTATAACAAAAAGGTCAATCCAAGAGCATTCCAGGTTGGGGACTATGTCCTTAGGAAAGTTATTGGCAGCACTGTAAAACCATCGGATGGTAAGCTAGGAACAAACTGGGAAGGGCCATTCAAGGTGGTAAGATTTGACCTATAAGGAGCCTATCACTTAGAAACGCTGGAGGGCAGGGAGATACCTCGAGCTTTGAATGCAGCAAATTTGAAGAAATTCTACTTCGAGTTTTTCTTTTTGCTTTTTGAACTCAATGTTGAAATTTCCAATTCATTAGTTATTAATAAAGAATGGCATTCTATGAAATATTGAAATACATTATGATTCATGAACCTTTTCCAAGTTACAGGATCCCCCCTTAACGCACAAAATTGAGATCACGAAATGCGTATTAAAGCAAAGCCAATATGTAATAACCCTCCTTAGGCCTTCATCATCAATCACGAATGACCTCCTAGCATTGCCCCCGATAATATATAAAGCCCTACAGGGGACCCTTAGGCAACATGACCAACCCAGGTTAGTCGCCAACATTATTTGGCTCAAAAATCCTGCTCGGATGGAACATCCAATGCCAGGTGTATCCTCGCCATTGCTACACTTAGGCCTAAGGAAGTGTGATGACACAATCTAAAAGGTAAAGTAAGGCAAAATGGTATAATGAAAGCATACTGGACTTGGGAGATACTCACTCAACAAACCAACTCCGCTTACATCAAGTCTAGTCGGCTCGAACGGCCCAAGACAGATGAACAAGAAATCAATGAAGTAAAAAATACACAACACATGTTTATTCGGCAAATTGCCCAAAGAATAATTATTTTATTGCATCATTACATATACAAGGAGTTATATATGCTGAGAAAATTAAATCCTAATGGGAACTAGGCCGCTGAGTAAGATAGTCAGCCACTCGTGCCCTTCGGCCATCATCTGGGTGAGGATCTAATTCCTCCTCGACTTCATTTGAGTTTGGCTCCATGAGCTGCCTTGGGATTGCATCTATGGGAACCCATCGATCATCCTTCCTGAATGGGTTTGGAATCAAAGTTGATGGGGAGATCTCATGACGATACCAGAGGAAGAAGTTCTTTATAATCTGTAACTCTCTAAGAGCACTCAACCATCCTCTAATGAAGGATAAATCTTCAACCTCCTTCAACTTCGTCGGAGCATCGGTCCAACCCTAGTAATAACCATTAGCCCACACCTGTCGAGGAACTTTCTTGAATAAGTACCTTAGTAAGGTAACATCTCTTTGGAGACCCGCAACTATTATGTATGCCCTGCGAACATCACCTCGAAGCTCGGTAATCTCCCTAGCTGAACCACTGTCATTAATACCAACTCGTGGACCAACCGATTAAGAGGAACCACGTATAACTCGAGGGGCAGTGCTCGGTGCATTTTCCCTGAGCCGCGATACTTCTCTTCGTAGAGCATCATTCTCTTATTGCAGTACCTCTCCAACTTGATTAACTTCGGAGGCATCCAGAAGCTTGGCCTTCAGAGCATCCACTTCTTCTTGAACAGAAGTGCCGACCTCCTCCATCTCTTGGAGCTTGTCCTTCAGCTTAGCAACGAGCTTCGACTGATCCTTATACTCTTAGTTCCTTCACCTAAGTGATTTAAAAATTCTTAAAAAATCCCGGCAAACTCGATTGCTCACATCAGAACCAAGAATTTATCCTAGTTACGAGGAAGCAGGAATATATTCCTCAACATCAATGAGCTAAAAACCATATAAGCAGTAAAGAATAAATAAATCAGTACGCAAAAGGGAGTAGAATTTCATTTCATTGAAACAAAGTTTAAGTACATCATCGAAAAGAAAGAACAACTGGAATATAAAGAAAAAAAATACAAAAAGCTCCATAAGAAAGACAAGCTGGCCACCTCAGTTTGCTCTGAGGACGCTGGTTGCTTCCCGTTATCTGTGGCAGTCCCTGGTATGCCCTCCTCAGGCAGAGCAGTCACCATCCCCTGATCAAGGGGAGCACCAGCAAAAGTGCCTGAACAGCTGGAGCACCATCATTGGTAGCAGGGGGGAGTCTTATCTACAACAAGCTTTGGGCTAGGGTCATGATTATCAAAGAGGGGGAATCAACGTCCACCTCGACAGCGAGCAAGGCATTATCCCAACCATTCTTGAAGTTGAGATGGCTAATATTGCCAATCTGGCCCTCAAGGTCCTCGTATGCTGCAGCCCATCTAGCATTGTACGAACTCTCCTTGAGAGTAGCAGCCTCAGAATCCACCTTCTTCACCTTCATAGAAAGCACCTTGTTCTCCTCGATCACCGCAAACTTGCTCGTGCAGACCAAGTCATAAGACTGCCTCAGCTTCTCGAGCTCCTTAACCGTTGCCTCCTCTGACTTAGCCAAGGCGAGGTCGGAAGACTTCTGAGCAATAGTGGAAGCCTTTAGATTCGCCTCCAACTCAACATTCTTCCTCGCCAACTCATCGCAACTACAATAGAGGTCGGTGAAGTTAGAAACAAACTGTAGAACGAAAGAGAACATTAGCAAGAGAGAGAGTAAAAGGAGAACTGCAATAATAGAAGAGTTAGAAGAAACTCACCAAGGCTAGCCCCTAACTTTCCTTCAGGGCTAACTAGTCGGTCCCTATGCTAGACCACCTTTGGTGATCAGCGGGCAAAACTGCTCTCTCAAGCACCATCAGAGCTAACTGAGCGAAAAGGGCAACAGAAGCCCCCTCAGCCAAGGTAGACACGGGCACCAAAAACTGCCATGTCTTGGTCCTCACTTCGTCTTTCCTTCTCTATTCCTCTATCTCCTTCTTCTTCCTCTATTCTTCTTTCTTTCTTTCCCCCTCTTTCACCAATGCCTCCTCTCTGTTCTTCCCTTCCTACTCATGAGCAGCAGTCTGGGAGCCAGTGCCAACATGACCACTCCCAAATTTTTGCTTCTTCAACCTATGAGTGAGCAGCACATTGTCTTCATCATCATCCTGGATCATATTTTTCCTAAGTGGAGCCATAGCTTCCTTGATGGAGCTATCCGGAGAGTCCTCTAAGTCCTTCAGAATCTCTGAACCTTCCTACGAACTGGAAGAATCTTCATCGCTTGAGATCTTCTCACGATAATCACCTTTGTCTCGACCCCTGTCAGCTCCCTCACTCTTTTCACCAGAACTTCTTTCCTCCTCGTCCAATTGAATGGGGTCAGCAACAACCTCTTCTGTGATATCTAGCTGAGAAATACTATCCACAGGACGGGTAATGAAGCTGGACCCAATGTTCTTGTACTCTAAAAAGCATGCGGTTGATCGCGGATGCTCACCGTCAGCCAGGTATTTCCTGATCTTCCAAGCCTTGACCATCTCAGGAGCTCAAATATCGCGAAGAGCAGGATCTGTGTTCTTTGACTTCACTGAAAAATATGAAGAGGGAAATATGAGAAAGCACAGTAAGGAGTTGGAGAAATCTTGAGAATGCAATGAAGTTTGAAGCGACGTCAGTAAATGACTTCTCTAAACTAGTTTAAACCTTCTCAATCATGACACAAAGGAAACGAAGAAAATCTACCGCCCGAATCTACTCAAGAGAGACACTTCAATCCCAAGGTGCTATGCGATTCACAAAAAGGCCATTTAGGCTATTATGTAAAATTATTGAGCCCAAATTATAACCTAAGAATTTTAGGGGAAATTATGGGTACCTCGATTAACCATTCCGTCCCAGATGAGTAGCCCGATTAAATCCGGCCCAAAGCCTAAAGGCCTCGTGCATAACTAACTCAGTTATGACCCATTCAACCCCTAAAATATCTCAGGAGATATTCTAGAAGTTATGGTCTAGCGTGGAGGAGTCCAACACCCCCACTATCCGAGAAATGACATGTATATATTAAACCCTCATCCCGGGGCAAAGGGCACAATTTTGTACACACTCCCTCGGAGTAAACATAAATAAAAATCAGAGAGCACCACCGTGTATGTAGGCCATTTTTTCGAACCACGTATATCTTGTGTTGTGTGTGATTGCAGTTATTTTATGATTTTTACTTATTTTGGTGATCGCATTTGCTTATAATTTGTGTTGAGATTAATTGTCACCATAATGTTCATAGAGGTTTGCATTTTATTTTATTTGAATTTAAAAACTTCAAATAGTAAAACATAAACACATAAATTACTATATACACGATTAGAGGCATAATCTAGATACAAATTACCGCACACAAGCACACACCCACACACCCACACCCACACCCACACCCCCCCCATATATATATATATATATATATATATATATATATATATATATGTAAATTCGTATCCGAGTTACACATATACCGAATATATACATATATATACAATAAAAATACATATATAAACACACACTTACACTGTCACGCACACACCCATAAACACAACACACAACACACAGTCATTATCCTAATCGTCCACACAATATAAACCTTATTCCTATTATTGACATTTCACCCCACACCAATACAACCTTCCTCATTCATAATTAAAATTTCACCCCACACCCATTCAACCTTCCTTTATTTTGTAAAATCCCTTAGAAATTTATATAGTTTGTGGCATTATTTCAATATTCTTTTATTTTTCCAAATGGTATTGGTTGTACAATTCAAAAGGGAATTTGTGAATAAAAAAATCGAATCCATTCTAGACAATCGGCACCTACCCGCAAAGCCAAACCCATTCAAATCGAGATTTCTAAATAAAAATTGCCTTGCGTTTAGCTTTCTATTTCCAGCCTTCTGTTGTCCTAATGGTCAGTGGGGAATGCATCGCTTCAAAGTCTTCAGCTAAATCAACGTAATGGCCATCTGTTGATGTGCCGGAATCTTCATCCATGAACTCAGTTGATATGTTTGCTAAATGAAATTTTTGCACATCTATCAAAATCTCATAGTGATGATGAAACACAAATTTATGCCCACTTTCATTTTTAAAGTCATCGAGAGCACGTTGAATTTGAAGAAACATAAATTTGTAAAGTAAAAAATACATTATTTGGTAAAGATTTAAAACCCAATTATACTAAAATGAAATTTATATATCACTTAAGTTGAACCAAATAGTTTAAAATGTATACCCATTCAGTGCGTGATGTCACCCCACTACACCAAGAACAATAATTTGTCACACCTTGATATTAAAAATCTGGCATGGTTTAATGACAATCTGGCACACTTTAAAACAACTCTAGAATTTATTACTATTTTAAGTGTACCAAAATGAGTACACTTGACTAAAATGCAAAATGCCCTAAACAATTACACTTACTCATTTTGGAGTCTCCTGCGCACTCATTCCTCTCATTGTCTTTTGACACCCCGCCAAATAAAATACCGGGTGATCAGTCCTATACCAAATTAAGACAGGAATCCCAGTTGGATCATCCTTAGCATCACTATCGATTTTTTTTTAAAACTTACTAACCACCTAGTATTTCAAAAGCTGGTGCCAAATTTTAACTTTTTGATTAAACAAAACAGTACATACGGAATTAAAATATTAACCATTCACACAACTGAATGAAAATAAGCTGAATTATAATTACACAACTTGCCAAATAAATCACCGCCCACCAAAGAAATAATCCAATACAAATATTCAATACCTGAATAAATTACACCTGAAAACTGTACCGAGAAGTCTGGGCGACAATCACTAAATAAAACTAAAACTGATACAAGATTCCTACTCTAGGAATGAATGAATGATGCGTCTAATTCAAACTCCTGCTAGCATCCACATATGCCGCAGCTCCGTGTCCTTGGAATAGAATATCAATCCTGGCGTCCCTGTGGCTGGACACCTAAAAGGTTTTGAAAATAGTTTTATAGCAAGGGTTCGAACCCAAAACATTTTGAAAATATTTAGCAAGTGAATAAACTGCAGTAATTTAAAATGCATGAATGCGCTTCATATTGAAGTTAGTGTCGCACTCCCTTGAGGACATTCTCACCCCTCCACTATTGTGCACACCTACCGGTTACCTTAACCCCACCTAGTTGTACTACCCCATCCAACTAGTCCTGGTATAACCTTCCCTTGCCATACTACTCTAACCCGAGTATAATAATTTCTTGAATTATAAGTTATCTCACAATTAACTTAATTAATTCCTCTTAAATAGTAGCATATAACCGTGTCACAAGTTATATAAAATAAATACATCACACACTGCATTATTACCCATATATAATATTTACTACAATTATATACGTACCTTTACCACAACATCCACACATATAACATACGTATATCCATCCCTTTGAGTATACCCTCTCCGGATGATTCCTTCTAAAATGCTATCTCACTAGGTGTGCTCACAAAACCTAGTTCCCCAGATTGGAATCGCTAACCAACTTGGCCCAAAATATAAACGTAGTGGAGGCGGTCATATTCCTTCCTTGAAAGTGAGATAAATCCCTCACCCATATATACCGGACGCTATGACCTGGGGATATACTCGCCCTACTCCTCGAGCTAAGGGATTCACCCACATCGCGCAACCTCCCTTGATAGCATTAGAGTATAAAAATTGAATTAATATCTAGTCACTAATATTTAATATCACACACAATATATACATGTATATATATACTATCACCACATCGTATATTCATAATATAAACCCCGACTTTATCGTGTACTCAAAATCCCGTACACTGCCTGTTAGGGGTGTTCACGGTTCAGTCGGTTCGGTTTTGGTCGGGTTTTTTGAGCCGAACCGACCATGTCGGTTTTTGGAGGAGAAAAACCGAACCGAACCGAATCTATTGAAAAACCGAACCGAACCGAACCGAACAGGGTCGGTTTTTGACAGGGCCGGTTCGGTTTTCCCAGCGGTTTTTGACAGGGCCGGTTCGGTTTTTTCATTTATTTTAATAAAAAAATATTTTTTTAATACCTAATAAAAATATAAAATTAAAAAATATAATATAATATGCCAACATTAATATAAATATAATATAAAATATAAAATTAAAAAGTATAAAAATTAATTCGGTTCGGTTCGGTTCAAAATCGGTTTTTTTATGCCAAAACCGAAAACCGAACCGACCCTGTCGGTTTTATACTCTATCAAACCGAACCGAACCGACCCTTAAAAAAACCCGGCCCGAAAATTTTCGGTTCGGCTCGGTTTTGTCAGTTTGTCGGTTTGGTCGGTTTTTTTGCACACCCCTACTGCTTGTAATTTCCTGAGTCTGTGGCCCGACTCAACGTAATTAATTTTCTCGCTTAATAATTTATCATCTTCCCGAGTCTGTGTTCCAACTCTAATATATTTTATTCACACCTCAGTTTATATACTTTCCCCGAGTCTATGGTCCGACTCTAATTAAATTAATTAACACACTTATTAATTTAATACCTTCCCGAGTCTACCCCCCGACTCTAATTAAATTAACTAACACACATTTTAATTTAATACCTCCCCGACTCTATCGCCCGACTCTAATTAAATTAATTAATCGACATATTAATTTAATACCGATCCGAGTCTGTGGTCCGACTCTAGTTAAATTAATTATTACACCCATTAATTTAATAACTCCCCGAGTCTACAATCCGACTCTTATTTAATTAATTTACATCTTAATTAATCAACACAAATCCGAGTCTGTGGTCCGACTCTAATATAATTAATTTACTCATTAATTACTCAACACAAATCTGAGTCTGTGGTCCGACTCTAATATAATTAATTTACACATTAATTAATCAACACAAATCCGAGTCTGTGGTCCGACTCTAATATAATTAATTTACACATTAATTACTCAACACAAATCTGAGTCTGCGGTCCGACTCTAATATAATTAATTTACACATTAATTAATCAACACAAATCTGAGTCTGTGGTCCGACTATAATATAATTGATTTACACATTAATTACCCAACACAAATCTGAGTCTGTGATCCGACTCTAATATAATTAATTCACACATTAATTACTAAATACCCTTCCCGAGTCTACAATCTGATGCTAGATTAATTAATTACAACATCAATTAATTTAATAACTTGGCGTCACCCAACCATGCTCCCCGGACTCACTCACTTGGCCCATACCTTAACATTTCCCGAGTCTATGTTTCGACTCCAAATTAATTACTTTCTCTCAATAATTAATTTAATACTTTGATGCCACTTAACCAATATACCCGAACTCGCTCACTTGGTCCATTTTTACATCTCATAATTTTATTCCCACATATTCGCCCGCAATGTGTCACACATTCATTTCCATAATTTCCCCAATTATATTTACCTATAATTATTAGCACACCCGGACTCGCCCACTTGGTCCATAATTAAATATTTCACCTAAATTCCTTTAATAATGTAGTGTCACCCAATTACAATACCCGAATATCATTCCTCGGCCCAATATCAATAATTATGAATTATTTTCCCAAATTCATTCATCTCATGATATACCGTTCACACCCTCCTAAACCAAATTATATCACCCTATAATTGTTAAGGAAATATGTGTCCCATATAAATTTATCACCAAATAAAAGTAAGGGATTAAAACTTAAATAAAATCCTCATTATAAACAAACTGGCCGAACTGTCAAATTCCTAGGACCATCGATCGATCGATCCCCCTGGCTCGATCGATCGATCGAGCAGGTGGTTGTCTTCCTCGGCTTGCTGTTTCAGCCATAACCGAATTTTTAAGGTTTTACCTCTCCAATTTCCAACCTTAAATGATGATTTTTAACCAATCAATTATTCCCAAAACAAGTTTCAATCATCTATAACTGTTTTAGCATTCTCGATTCATACGATATCTCACTACATTAAAAAATAGGTTTCTCGGGTTAATTTTCGTTATTCATCCACGATTGGTTCCACAGCCCACATAGTTTATATCACACATGGATTTCTGCTATATTTTGCATTCTAATAACCTAGAATAACACTATAATATCACTTTGATTCATCAATACTCACATCACGATTTCCAAATCAAAGACCCATTTTCTCCCCGGAAACCCACCCGAGAACAAATTTAGTTTTACACATCACCATAATATGAATTGGATATCACAATTTAGTCATTACAGCAAGTTAACCACTTGCCTGAAATATTTTGTAGGGTCTGATTCCGTTGGTGTAGAGATATGTTGATGAAGAACACCCCAAATTAACCCTTTAATTTGGCTCCAAAAGCTCCCAATTGCTCTTGATTTTCTTTCCCCCAATTTTCCTCTCAAGCCCTAGGCTTAGAGTTGTGTTGACTGCCATTCCCTAATCTCTCAATTAGGTTAAAAAAAATGCTAAATCCCGTTTTTGGCCATCTGGGCCTAATTAAAAAGGCCCAACTCACCCCGTGTGGGCCCGGTTATGCCCAAAATTTCCCCGAGACCCAATTACTACCCCCGGGTACTCTTTTCTGACTATCTCGACCCATCCGAACGCAACCGCGCACTCAGAATTTCAATCCGAAATACTTTTCGAAATCTCGAAGTTTCGACCTCAAAATGTGACACATTAGATTTTGAACCATTAAACTTAAAAGTCGCCAATTATATATAATTCGGATCACTTAAATAAATTTTCCAACTCACGAATTTAAGTTTCTCCAATTTAAATATTTTTATAACTCCCAAAAATAATTAAATATTAAATCCTCAAAATTTCGGGGTGTTACATACTCCCCCCCTTACAAAGGAATTTCATCCTCGAAATTAAGATGAGCGTAATGTTTCGAGCTTCACATATCACTCTCTAGTCATGTGCCTCTAAGCTAGCTTTATCTATCCCATCCGCTTCTAAGCATAAGTTACACAAGTATGCATTTAAATTAACCAGGGCGCCCATACGCCCTATACCCGTGCTTAACCGCACGAAATTTGCCTTAATTAACCCGGATGCCCATACACCCTATCCCCGCGCTTTACCGCACGAAAGTTACCCGACTATGCTAGTCGTAACCCATAATATAACTTCGAACCCGTAGTCATATCACACACACACACACACACACACACACACACACACACACATATATATATATATATATATATATATATATATATATATATATATATATATATATATATATATATATATATATATATATATATATATATATATATATATTGCCCGGGTACCTAACCCATGTACTAACGTCCAAACATCTTCCCACAAAATATTTATCTCTCAACACCAAAGTATATACGCTTACCCTTATGCTACCAAAGACAACATAAAATACCGCACCCTTACTATCACTAGTCCTGGCGCAAAATAAACCCCGAGCTATCTCTCTTTGCTCGAACATAAATCTAACCACCCTGATTCACTTCCGTAAACACCCCTACTTACCATAATAAAATGTGAGAACACAAAACCTCATGATGTGCTACCGCACCATGCAATACAACATGTATATGCACATATATATAGGCTATACGCCCACTCAGGTGATACCTAGTACCAACCATACCCTGGTGTCGCGAACACCAAAATTTTACACCACTATCCACCATAGTAAAATTCCATCGCTATCCAACCGATATTTAGGAAATATTATCAACCCTACTCCCATAATTCTCGAAAGTAGTAATTCCTCGCATAATTCAAGCCTTCACTTAGTGTATACCTTCACTCTCTTATGAAGAACACCAAGGAAACTCCGTTACCCTACGGAAAGTTTATCCACATACTATGGCTGCTACAGCCAACGCACCCACAAAGTTCGACTCACCTGCAAACTCTAATGAAAAATAAGTCTTACATTATGACATCCTCTTTGTCACTCAAAAATATACCCCATGCCCATAGGGTAAAAATACTTACCTCCATACTCCAGCTGCAACGGATGATCCTCGGGTTTCGGAGCATCTTCTCCTTGACTGAATGTGCCCATGACTTGCTTTAGTGGCTGTACATCCAGGACCTCATCCTGTAGTTGACCCCTGCCTCACTTAAGACAATTTATTTTCATGGGTCTCGCTTTCCCCAGAAACGAAACACCTTCTAATACATTCACCCTGCCACTGGTCCCTTCCATGGTGACCTTGTTAGAACTCCTGTCCATCCTGTCGATAGCCTCTAGTTCTTGATCGTTTGGCATGATTTCCCTACCGAAAATCCTGCCCCTAATCTCCCCCAGTCTACTGCTAGGATACCCCACTGGTATTGTTCCGTCCTGCCTCATCCGACTGGCTAGTTCCCACTCCCCTCCCGCTTCCTTTCACGTGGAAGCGATATTCCTAACAGTGTCGGAGTGCTACTTTAACGACATCAGTATAATCTACTAATGTGTATTTACCAATTAAATGTTGCTTGATTCTCCAGACTAACCCATCCATAAACCTGGATTTCTTTCTCCTTTCCTCGCTTACCTCATCCGGTACAAAATTTTTCCAACGAGTGAATTCTTCCTCGTAATCGGCCACTGAGCGGTCCCCCTGAGTCACCTCACAAAATTTTCTCCTCGTTTCGATCTCAACCGCTGGAGGAAAATACTTGAGGTCAAACCGCACCCAAAACTCTACAATAGCTAGTCTGTCCATTTCCTCAACTGTGGTGATCGACTCCCACCATTGTAGCACCTCTCCCACTAAACTAAAAGTGGTTAGCATTTGCTTCCGCACCTCATCGCAATCTCCCATGCATAGGTGATGCTGGATATCTCTCTTCCTTGACACGCTAGCACTACATCTGAACCCCCTTGCAACTATGGTGGGTTCCCACTAAAAATAACCTCTCTTTCTTGCTTCCACCCCGACGACCCCGCATGAGTCTGAACATCCGACGCCACTAACACTTGTGGCGAATCTCGTGGAAAATACCCTGTCGTTACGACCACCGTTGTTTCAACCGCCTGCACCACTAGTTCAGTTACCTGTGCTGCCAAAATCATCTCTGGCAGTTGCTGCGATAACTCTTTCTCCTGACGAGCCTCCCTCGTCTCATCTCCCCCTGCTGCCCTAGCTGCTCTTTCTCTCCTGGGCATCATCTGGAATGAGAATCGAATTTGTATGAGTTCACTGTAAAATATAAATTTCGCAGAAGAACGTATATGCGCATACGTTTGAGAATACAACAATCCTATAATAGGGCTCTATATCAAAGATTGCTAAGCCGAAACGTGAAAAGCCGCACAGATCATAAGGACACTAGAACCTGATGCTCTGATACCATCTGTGACACCCCGCCTAATAAAATACCGGGTGATCAGTCCTATACCAAATTAAGACAGGAATCCTAGTTGGATCATCCTTAGCATCACTTTAGAAAAATTCTTAAAACTTACTAACCATCTAGTATTCCAAAAGCTGGTGCTAAATTTTAACTTTTTGATTAAACAAAACAGTACATACGGAATTAAAATATTAACCATTCACACAACTGAATGAAAATAAGTTGAATTATAATTACACAACTTGCCGAATAAATCACCGGCCACCAAAGAAATAATTCAATACAAATATTCAACACCTGAATAAATTACACCTGAAAACTGTACCGAGAAGTCTGGGCGACAAGCCCTAAATAAAACTGAAACTGATACAAGATTCCTACTCTAGGAATGAATGAATGATGCGTCTAATCCAAACTCCTGCTAGCATCCACATATGTCGTAGCTCCGTGCCCCTAGAATAGAATATCAATCCTGGCGTCCCTGTGGCTGGACACCTAAAAGGTTGTGAAAATAGTTTTATAGCAAGGGTTAGAACCCAAAATATTTTGAAAATATTTAGCAAGTGAATTAACTGCAGTAATTTAAAATGCATGAATGCGCTTCGTATTTAAGTTAGTGTCGCACTCCCTTGAGGAAATTCTCACCCCTCCACTATTGTGCACACCTACCGGTTACCTTAACCCCACCTAGTTGTACTACCCCGTCCAACTAGTCCTGGTATAACCTTCCCTTGCCATACTACTCTAACCCGAGTATAATAATTTCTTGAATTATAAGTTATCTCACAATTAACTTAATTAATTCCTCTTAAATAGTAGCATATAACCGTGTTACAAGTTATATAAAGTAAATACATCACACACTGCATTATTACCCGTATATAATATTTACTACCATTATACACGTACCTTTACCACAACATCCACACATATAACATACGTATATCCATCCCTTTAAGTATACCCTCGCCGGATGATTCCCTCTAAAATGCTATCTCACTAGGTGTGCTCACAAAACCTAGTTCCCCGGGTTGGAATCTCTCACCAACTTGGCTCAAAATATAAACGTAGTGGAGGCGGTCATATTCCTTCCTTGAAAGTGAGATAATCCCTCACCCATATATACCGAACGCTATGACCTGGGGATATACTCGCACTACTCCTCGAGCTAGGGGATTCACCCACATCGCGCCACCTCCCTTGATAGCATTAGAGTATAAAAATTGAATTAATATCTAGTCACTGATATTTAATATCACACACAATATATACACGTATATATATACTATCACCACATCGTATATATATAATATAAACCCCGTCTTTACCGTGTACTCAAAATCCCGTACACTTCCTGTAATTTCCTGAGTCTGTGGCCCGACTCAACGTAATTAATTTTCTTGCTTAATAATTTATCATCTTCCCGAGTCTATGTTCTGACTCTAATGTATTTTATTCACACCTCAGTTTATATAATACTTTTCCCGAGTCAATGGTCCGACTCTAATTAAATTAATTAACACACTTATTAATTTAATACCTTCCCGAGTCTACCCCCAGACTCTAATTAAATTAACTAACACACATTTTAATTTAATACCTCCCCGAGTCTTTCACCCGACTCTAATTAAATTAATTAACCGACATATTAATTTAATACCGATCCGAGTCTGTGGTCCGACTCTAATTAAATTAATTATTACACCCATGAATTTAATAACTTCTTGAGTCTACAATCCGACAATTATTTAATTAATTTACACCTTAATTAATCAACACAAATCCGAGTCTGTGTTCCAACTCCAATATAGTTAATTTACTCATTAATTACTCAACACAAATCTGAGTCCGTGGTCCGACTCTAATATAATTAATTTACACATTAATTAATCAACACAAATCCGAGTCTGTGGTCCGACTCTAATATAATTAATTTACACATTAATTACTCAATACAAATCTGAGTCTGTGGTCCGACTCTAATATAATTAATTTACACATTAATTAATCAACACAAATCCGAGTCTGTGATCCGACTCTAATATAATTGATTTACACATTAATTACCCAACACAAATCTGAGTCTGTGGTCCGACTCTAATATAATTAATTTACATATTAATTACTAAATACCCTTTTCGAGTCTACAATCCGACTCTAGAATAATTAATTACAACATCAATTAATTTAATAACTTGGCGTCACCCAACCATTCTCCCCGGACTCACTCACTTGTCCCATACCTTAACATTTCCTGAGTCTATGTTCCGACTCCAAATTAATTACTTTCTCTCAATAATTAATTTAATACTTTGATGCCACTTAACCAATATACCCGGACTCGCTCACTTGGTCCATTTTACTTCTCATAATTTTATTCCCACATATTCTCCCGCAATGTGTCACACATTCATTTCCATAATTTCCCCAATTATATTTACCTATAATTATTAGCACACCCGGACTCGCCCACTTGGTCCATAATTAAATATTTCACTTAAACTCCTTTAATAATGTAATGTCACCCAACTACAATACCCGAATATCATTCCTCGGCCCAATATCAATAATTATGAATTATTTCTCCAAATTCATTCATCTCATGATATACCGTTCACACCCTCCTAAACCAAATTATATCACCGTATAATTGTTAAGGAAATATGTTCCCATATAAATTTATCACCAAATAAAAGTAAGGGATTAAAACTTAAATAAAATCCTCATTATAAACAAACTGGCCGAACTGTCAAATTCCTGGGACCATCGATCGATCGATCCCCCAAGCTCGATCGATCGATCGAGCAGGTGGTTGTCTTCCTCGGCTTGCTGTTTCAGCCATAACCGAATTTTTAAGGTTTTACCTCTCCAATTTCCAACCTTAAATGATGATTTTTAACCAATCAATTATTCCCAAAATAATTTTCAATCATCTATAACTGTTTAAGCATTCTCGATTCATACGATATCTCACTATATTTAAAAATGGGTTTCTCCGGTTAATTTTCGTTGTTCATTCACGATTGGTTCCACAGCCCACATAGTTCATATCACACATGAATTTGTGCTATAGTGTGCATTCTAACAACCTAGAATTACACTATAATATCACATTGATTCATCAATACTCACATCACGATTTCCAAATCAAAGACCCATTTTCTCCCCGGAAACCCACCCGAGAACAAATTCAGTTTTACACATCACCATAATATGAATTGGATATCACAATTTAATCATTACAGCAAGTTAACCACTTGCCTGAAATCGTTTATGGGGTCTGATTCCGTTGGTGTAGAGATATGTTGATGAAGAACACCCCAAATTAACCCTTTAATTTGGCTCCAAAAGCTCCCAATTGCTCCTGATTTGCTTTCCCCCAATTTTCCTCTCAAGCCCTAGGCTTAGAGTTGTGTTGACTTCCATTCCCTAATCTCTAAATTAGGTTAAAAAATGCTAAATCCCATTTTTGGCCATCTGGGCCTAATTAAAAAGGCCCAACTCACCCCGTGTGGGCCCGGTTATGCCCAAAATTATCCCGAGACCCAATTACTACCCCCGGGTACTCTTTTCTGACTATCTCGACCCATCCGTACGGAATCGCGCACTCGGAATTGCTATCCGAAATACTTTTCGAAATCTCCAAGTTTCGACCTCAAAATGTGACACACTAGATTTTGAACAATTGAAGTTAAAAGTCGCCAATTATAAATAATTCGGCTCACTCAAATAAATTTTTTAACTCACGAATTTAAGTTTCTCCAATTAAAATTTTTTTATAACTCCCAAAAATAATTAAATATTAAATCCTCAAAATTTCGGGGTGTTACATGTTTAACCTTCCCGCTCATCTCTCATCCCCTCTTCTTTGATTTCTCCCTCTCTCTCTCTCTCTCTCTCTCTCTCTCTCTTCGATCAACTTGGATAGATCTCTCCGGTCATCTCAGTCTCTCCTCTAAGCTCTCTCTCTCACTCCACTCATCCCAATCAAGTAGTTTTTAAAAGCATATGCATTTTTTTAACCTATGTATTTACAAATACAACCTAACAAGATGCCTCTCTTTTCTTGTAGATAAAGATTGGTTTGCGCGATTTTTTCTTCAAAGGTATTCACAATCTGCCAAAGTTAGGGTTCAAAGTATTTATGTAAAGGTATCAGATTTGATCCAAGAGTTTATGAAATCCATGATATGATTTGTATTTTTTATTTTTAGGGTTTTATATATACATTTTAAAATATTTATTGTGTTTTTTTAATGTGTGAGTTGTCGCTACAAATTGAAAATACATTTTTAAATATACATTTTAGTGGTAGTTTATATTTTTATATTCTTATCGTTCTATTTAAAATGAATATTTGTTCTGATTTATATAAGTTATGGATTTTTCCGAAAATTTAAGTGCTAAACATTCAATAATAATGTAAAAAAGAAATTGAAATGGATTACCACTAAAATAATGGCACTGATTGTGGACTCATGTTATTTGTGTCATGCCCTATTTTCATGTCGTGTATGGATTAGTTATGTGTGGATCATATTAAATGTTTCATGTCATTACATGTTTTAAATGAATCGTGTTAGTGTTAATAAAATCACGATGTCGTGTCGTGTCATCTCAAGTCAAAACATATCCTAAATATAGGGGTTGCCACCATTAATGGGATGTAGTCTATCAAAGTATATGAATATATAAATAAAGACCCAAATAGTATTGAAGTAGGAGTGTAGCGGCACAACCCTTTTGTTTACCTTATTTTTTTTGCTATACCATATATAAAGTGTTTGGGAATACATGAATGAGGTGCTATCACTTCTCTAATGGGCATTTTATAAAGGTCCCTAGTAGTTCTTCTCTCGTCGATCTAGTATGATAGATCAAGTAGGTTTAACACTACCTTATGCTCTATTTTTTAAAAAGGAAGCTTATCCTACAAAGGATAATTATTCAGTTGGCCCCTTCTAGGTGGCTTTAAGTGACTAGGGGCTTTAAACCAAAATGATTAATATGAAGGATGGAGGGAAGTGGGTTATCAAAAATTAACTCAAGATATGGGAAAAAACATCTTTTTGGATGAAATGATGTTTTTCGATCTAATGCTTAAATTTTGCATTTGCGATAAATAGGGAATTTGGATACATGGATTTTTATGCAATGAACACTTTAATATGCTTGTGGATTGTGTGTCGTATGGGTACTTTCGAGATTATCGAGGGTTGTGATAAGGGTTTCAAATCTATCCTATTGATCTTGATTGTGGGAGATGTTGTGGTGGCTCGAGTTCTCTCTATACAATTTCAACAACTATTTTTTAAACAATCACCCTCCACAAGTCTAGTGAGGGTTATCCTTCTAAGGATGCCTCTTATTTTCCAATTAATCATGTTTTTTTTGGCCGGGGGGGGGGGGGGGGGGGGGGGGGACTAATTGATCTTAACCATATCTACAGGGGAGATCGAATGTTAACTAAGGATGTATCTGCTTACCAACCCACATTTTAAACCAATCGAGAATAAATAGGAAAAATAAAATGCTTAGAATCAAGTTGGGGACACTGATCTATGTTTTGTTATCATAGACAATAAGTAGAATTCAGTATGTGCCCACTGAACTCATATTACCCTAGTATTCAAAACTATCTTTAGGGACATAACTTATTAGAGTTTGTTTGAAGTGATTCCTCGGAGTCGACCAATATGAGTGAATATGCCCATACATATCATTCAAAGGATCTATTTATAAAAAAATCCTTTATTTATTTTGTGTTTCTTTATAAAATTTGCTAATATATGAATACCATAAGGTAAAGAACGCAATTTTATTTTAAAAAATTAACCCATTGTTTCATTTCCACATCATAGTATTTAGTACTTAGTTATGTATTATTTTTAATGGTAAATTAAAGTACCTTTTCAAAGTCCTAAAGAGGAAGATGTGTAATGGGTTGATTTATAAGGCGACTTGTCGGATATATTGGGTCATATGTTATTTCTACATTCTCTACTCAATCAAGAGAAACTCTATGTTTCCTAAAGAAATATTAATTAAATCATTAATAATTTCACTTTAAGCGATAAGTGAAATTATATCCAAAGAAAGATTAATTAAATCATTAATAATTTGACTTAAAGCGTGAAGTGAAACTATATTACTTTATACGGTTCTCAAATGAAATTCAATCACGAGTATCTCTTTTATGCAGTCCCAAATTAGCATTATTAGACAGAACATATGAAGAAACGACATTGGCACGTGACACGACACGACTTGACATGCCAAAATGCTATATTACAGATGTAGGGCACAGAAGCATAAATTTATTATACAAAAAATAATAATAAAATCACAATAATTTTTATTTAGTCAGAGTGGGATTATATGAATGAAATAAATCATATCAACATGAAAGAATAACATCCCACAATATTATACTTGCATCCGCATTTGTATATCCCAAAAAATGCACTTTGGCCCAGACTTTTTCTTTACAAAAATTACATTTTAGCCCTAAGAATGTTTCTGGAGTGTGTTATACAATGTGTCAAATGTACTAACTCAAGGTTTAGTTCCATTCCTTGTTGAGTAATGTTATTTTATTAAGACTTGAAACTGCACTTGCTATTGAAATGTGTAACTAAACATCAATATTTTTAATTTGACAAACGTCGTTTCAATAGCAAGTGTAGTTTACATGCTAGTCTTTATTAAATTGTTGGCCTTTAATCTTGTCAAATGATAAGAAGTAATTACTCTTTTTTGTTTGTTTGTTGTATAGGTTGGAACTTATTGGAAGTTCAATGGTTTTTCATGTAGAGGCAAACCAGTGGTGCTTGATAAATGAGGAGTTAAATACGTTAGTGCTACTTGAAGAGAAGATCGTGGAATTTGAGATAAAATTCATATGTATAGAGATGAATTTTATATTTACATGAATTAAGCTAAAATTAAAACTTCCTCATATATTGAAATGAATTTCATATGTATTGACATGAATTTTCTAATTAATGGAATTTGAGCCATTAATTTTTAGTGGGCTTATTATCTAGATGTGTATTAATGTTGTTGCAGACTATTTGTATTGTTGTTATACTATTTTTTCCATGCTGGCTTTATATTATTATTGAAATTTTGTTATTATAAAATAGGTACAAAAAATAGTGGAAATGTTGTTGATTTTTTTTGTAATATTATTTATAATTATTTTTTTTTCTTTGATCCAAAAATTTGGCATAGTTTAAAACTGTATCAAAATTTGGCATGATTTTGAACTGTGCCAAAACTGTACCGAATTATACTCAATCTGGCATAGTTATAAAATATGCCAAAAGTTTGTCAGAAATGTGAAATTATGGCACGTTTTTAAAGTGTGCCAAAAGTGTTCCACTTTGGCCAAATCTGACACACTTTTAAACTGTGCCAGAAAAAAATATCAATTTGAAACAAATGATTCTAGTGCAATTGAAAACCATACTAGATTTGATCTGGCACCATTTTAAACCATGCCAGATTTCTGTTTTTGGTGTAGTGCACTCTCTCTTATTGCACCAAATATACAAGTTATCTTTATAGGGTACAACACACAAGCACGTTTAATTGCTTGCCACTTACCTTGTAAGACTTTTATTGATCGGTGTTACAATATACCTTCGGTATTGTTGAACTCATGTTGTATTTTTTTCCATGTCGTTGCCCTCTTTGGTTAGTTCCTATTTTCCCATCTATGGAAAATTTACAATATGCATGAGAAAATGCAATTTCATCAACTTCACTTAAATTTGGTAGTCTTATTTCGAGAGTGAATTGATTACTATAGAAAGAAGTTAAAAGTTAGGGACAAAAAAACTAACATATATAAAGAAAAGTAAAATTGTTACCGTTGTACTCTTTACGATCGGATATTCGAAGAAAATAGTCGTTATGTTTCAGACATGGATGATTTCCACTTTTAGAGTGTCTAAACGGCCAATAGTTCCATGTTTGAGATAGACGTGTAACAATACCTCATTAGGCCTCTAAATGTGTATCAATTTTACATCTCCACTCTTGTCGCCTCCCTTAGCCAATCCAATAACCTCCCCACAAATTTGAGGGAGGTTTAACAAATTCCCCCCCCTCATCTAACATTTCTTCCTATACTGTGACCCATTTAAAGGACCCGCAACTTGTTTAAGGTACCCATTGTGGATGGCCTAATAAATCTATTTTGTAAGGTCATTTATTTATTTAGTCCACATTCTTCAATTCATATATTATGTTGGATATCACAATTTAACATAGTATTTGTTTAAGTACCATTTTAGAATGAAATCACCTCGTTAACGATTTGAACTTAAACTTATATTATTTTCGGTATGAAATTCTTAAATTATTCAAGTCATAGATTTTTCTCTATTTAAATACATTTGTCATAAACTTTGAAAATATAATCTTCAAAACTAAATAAATTATTATATTCTGTCAAAATTAAAAAAAATGATCCAATCCAAAAGTTTCAATTTTATTAATGGTTCATAGATAGAACTTATCTTTTTTAATTTTGTTTATATTTTCAAAAAGTGATGTTAAGAAGAATCCTATATATCAAAGCCTACAAATACGATGCATTAATAAATTAATTTTTTTTAATTATATAATATTTTTACATTTTCATAATTTTATGATTGTTATGAAATTAGTTCAACTTTACCATTACCTTAAAGAACAAAAGAATCAAATTCAAATATTTAATCATGGCATATAATTAACATTAAAAGACAAAAATTAATAGTTTTCATACCACTAAATTTTAATTTCGAATATAAGTGATTGAATCAATATGTTGAATAGGGTAAACAATCAAACAACACCAAGTTGTACGAGGAAAAGAAACGACAAATGCAATATGGTAGAGTTATACAAATAAAAAATGATTACAATCAAACAACAAATTGACCTAGTATGAAGTCTTTCCCTTCATACTTGTCAAAGATAGTGTTAATAACTATAGAACGCTACACAATCGCGATAGTCTTTGGAATGATCCAATGTCTTTCAAAACTACATTATGAACAAAAAATCCTCTTTGAAGTAGAAGATGAACTTTGTTGAGAAGACACATATGCTTAGTTTACCACTTTTTAGGATTTGAGTTTTGTTAAAGATTTTGAAAGTGAATAAAAAGATTTGGTTTACTCGAACCTCACAATATATTTTTGAGATATTCACACTAGTCTTTCGAGAATAATACAAGAACTCTAGTTCAAGTAAAAAGTGGAATTTTTTAAGAATACAAGTATTCTGGTTTAAGAAGAAAAGTAGAATCTTTAGCTCTTCAATAGTACTTGTGCTAACTGCTTAAAAATCAAACACTTCAAGAACACAAAGAAAAATGTGAAGAAGATAAATAATTGTTTAAGTTTTTGAAGTATTTAAACTCCAAAAAAAAAAAATCTAATAATTTTCTTCTTTGATCAAGCGTCTTTGCTCTATAAAATTTTCTTAATATTTTTTCCTTTAGAGTTTTGATAAGCTTGGATACTATACTCTCTCTCTATATCAAGCTCTTCCAAGCGTGGAAGACAAGATTAAGACAAGTGGTAAGATGAGAAGATTTTTCTAAGAAAAAACTCTCCATATATATATCAAAGCACTTACGTTCATAGAAAATTTTGCGCCCAAATAATTCTTAACGATTTTTTAAGAGACATTTGTAAAATTATAGTTCACAAGCAGAGGCTGCGACAGGCGGCACATCTGTTTCTTGGCGTGAACAAATTTGATATTGCAGCAAGGTGTCAACAAACACAGTTACATGGAATATTTAGAAAATGTGGATAAAAACTCCAGATGATGTTGTAACTAGAAAACCGAACTTTGTTGCAACGAGTACTCAACGAAAGTCCCAAACTTTGTTTTAGGGAAAAAAAGTCACAAATATTTGAACCTTACTTAAACATTCATGTGATATATTAATGAAAAAAAAAATTAAAAGAATGTTTTCTATTATGAATTGCATAGTTCCATATGTTTATCACCTAAAACCAAAACCAAAATAACACACAAACACACACAAGTTAATTTGAATGTGAAAAAGTGTTAAAGTCTTTTTAGAAAGTCTAAATGCCACAACTAAGTGGTCAAATCAATATGTCATCATGTTGATGTCGTGTTGAGAAGTCGAAGCATAAAGATACAAAATATATTTTGCAAACGAAATATGACAAACCAATTATGTGTGGGGCACATTAGTATACATATATCTCTTACAATATTATCATTTGTCTATAATGTGACAAAATATACAAAAAACGAGTCCAACAAAAATATAAATCTAAAACCCTACGAAAATAGTGACAAAAGTTCAGCCAAAGGCACAAATCAACCAATTAACTTAGAACCAACAAGAACCCACTTTTTCTCTTATCCCATGTTAATATATCATACACTAGAAAAAATATTATGATACCAATGTATATAAAAGAGAGTTAATCAGATGTAATTATGACGAACAATAAATATGTATATCAAAGTATGAGTTATTTTAATTATGTAACACATTCTAAATAATTATGCATCCTATAATAACACATTAAGGCATTGTACTTAACCCCTTAAGGTATATATGTTCCATAAGATCTTATAATATAAAGAGTAAATATTGATACTAAATTATATCTCCCCATAAATTAATCTTCTCCCCCCATAATTTCTCCCTCTATTTTGTCATGGAAGTTTATAAAGCAAGTAACTATAATGAAAAGTTTATCAAGATAAGAATTAGATTTCATTTGAATGAGAAAATACAAATTTTTATATAAGTTAATTTTAAAGAGGCATGTAACTTAAAGAGATGTAGTTAAATTCATAAATCATATAAAGAGACATGTGTAACTTAACCGAGAAAGATATATGAGCAAATATTATAACAAGGCATAAATATGTGATTCATTAAAAAATACCATCAAATTATATCATATTTCCTAAAAAATGTAGTCAAAGGACTACCACAGAATATCACAAAAGAAATAAAAAAGTATTCGAGTTTAGGATTACAACATATGTGAATGAAAGAAAACAAATCCTAACTCAACATGATATATATAAGATAATTTATTAAAAAACATCTTGTGGTCCACTAAATAAAATATCTTCCTCCTCATCGTCAGATCTCGCATCTTACGTAGTTCCAAGATTATGAATCTCACCGCTAAGATCCACAATAATCCTGCTGACACTAGAAAATTCGTGCTCATTAAAAGAGAAAAGTTCTTTGTATGCGATGGTCTAAACCTGTGTGGACTATATAAGCTCTGATATGTCATGTTGAAGTAAATCTATTATCTTTCCTACAATTTAGTCGAGTTGATCCATCGATAGCTGAACATTATAACTGGTAGAGGACTATCCGGACCTGATGCACCAACTCTCGCACACGTCCTCGAGTGTCAGGTTGAAGGACCTACCTCATCATAAGCTACACCACCGCTTGATGCATTACTCTATTTCTCCATTATATTAATCTATTATTTTTCTCTTCTCTTTTTTCCTCAACCTCATCAACTTCCACCATATCGTCCACTTTCGATTGTGGAGGGGGCTTACCATATTTTTCCTTCCATTGAGTTATAATTTGTATATGATATTTAGAGGAACACTTGTAGATGTATCACCTATTAACATATTCACATTTTGGACTATTAATAACTGGAAAGTGAGCCTTCGAAATGGTAGATAAGGTCTTATAGTCCAATTTCTCTCCACAACGCTTCTTATTATATAATACAACTCTTGGGTGAGGTTCATAAGAACTCCTGTGCCAATAGCGTATATAAATAAATAATATTGTGCTAAAAGAGTGGTATGATCAGATATCAGAAGGATATTACCCGACACTATCATTTCCAAAATATATTAGTAGTTAGAGAGATATATTTTTTACAATGGCTTTGTGAAATTAAGAGTCCACAACCCATTTGTAATTTATGTCCAAACGTCGTCCTTGGATGGAAATTCATGTCCTTGGTGTGGAAATATAGATTTTTCAAGTCTAAGCAATTGGTAGAGTTGAGCGATGATTTGATTTGACATTTTAACCCAAATGACACGTATTATCGTGTGGAAAGAATTATTAAATCCATCATCAAATTTAGCATTTGACTAAATTCCCTTATAATGTTGGGATATAGATTCTCTTTTTCATCCACACGAAGGCTGACATTCATCCATTTCCCTCTTAAAAATTCATTAAACACCTCCAACATATTTTCTTTGATGGTAGCCCAATCTATCGTCCTCTCAAAAAGAACTCTCCTTTATATGAAATGATTCTTATAGTGGAGTTCCTAAGAAGGTTCAGCCTAAATAGGTTCCGATTCAGCGTATTTGGTGCAAGCGTTCTTGCAGAATGTGCTTGCCATTGAAACTAGAAACAAAGAGTCAGACAGAAGAACATATATAGTATAAATTAATAATTTTAACCTAAAATGAATATGAATCTAGGCCTAAACGTGGGTACAGTGTCAAACCAAGATATGTCCAATAATAGGACAACATACACTCAAAAGGCCCCAATTAAAAAAGGTTTTTGGCATAAAATTTGTTTAAATGATGCATATTTGTGAAATTTTCATGAAAATAGCTCTATTTAATGAAGATAATCTCAAGAATTAAAATGAATCCATCATTGATTGAGTTGTTTAGCACAAATAATCGAAATCCCCAAAAGCTAGAATTTTCTACAAAACCCTAACTCTATGTGGAGTAAAGAGTCTTAATTGCTGATTCAATAGAGTGATTGATGTTGAATCTTGATGAAATACAAGTAAAACTAAGAAAAATAGGTTCCAAAAGCCTCTGAGGGTTTTTACGAGTAAGAGAGTGAGAGATTTGTTGCTTTTATCAAACCTGATTCGGTAGACGCGATGCGAGACATTTATGTTCATTTTGTGTTCACGATAGCGATCTTTTAATTTGAAGGTCATGTTATATTTTGCGAACACAAATTTCATTTTCGTTGGGCACCCTGGGGATGAAAATTTTGAATTTTCCAGCTAAATGGATTTTTTTCCGTGTATAATGTAACCATGTACATTAAGCTCTATATTCTCAAACAAGTTGATTAATGATTAAAACATACGCATTTAAACATCATAAATAAGGTTTATGGTGATATCACATACATCGAATATGGACAAATGAATAATTAAAGGCTTAAAACATTTGTAAGTTCAATTAATCTTAGAATGTATTGAACATAACTCGTAAAGAACAAAAGTGAACATTACTGAGCCTTGAACGTTGAAAAAAAGACCATATTTGAATGAAAAATACTTTTATGAATTTTCTTTGATGTTTATCATGAGAAAGACTCATTTTCCTTGTATGTATAAAATTTTCAACTAACACTTTTGTTTTCCTCAATAAATGATTTTTTTATTAAAATATTTTAGTATTCTATCCTTAATGTTAGCTAAATTTTTATAGATATTACAAGGTGCAAACCGAATAGCCCAAACATAGTGGCCCAAGTGGGTCTAGATCCAAAAAGGTGGACAACCCAACAATAAATAATTAACATCACAAGATATTATTATGAAGAGGTCAATACAACATCCAAGAATCTCAAAGAAGATTAACGCAAATCAAGAGATAGCTTAACCAATAATTGTGAGAAGTCTAATATGATTCGCCCTCCTTCATCTATATAAATGTTACCCTCAGCCCAGGAAAAAAGGGCATGTAACTTCTTGTTAACGAATTTTAAAGAAGTAATAAAAGAGAGAGAGAGAGAGAGAGAGAGAGAGAGAGATCCCGTGGGAGTAGGCAATTGCCAAACCATAAAAATTCCTTTGTTGTGAGATTCATTTGTTTTTTTGTTTTGTTTTAATTGATTTATTTTATTTAATTTTGATTAATTACACTCATAATTGACGCCATCTGTGAGAACGATTCTTTTTTCCTAAGCAAGTTAAATCCAGTAAAGATAACTGATGTCTCACCCTCATAGTGCACCTGTTGAGAGAAACCAACAAGGTGGTTTACCACCACTAATGATATCAGAAATTGTATCACCAAATCAATGTAAGTGTGCAAGATTAAACCAGTACAACAATCGAGTGTAAACATATATGTAATATAGAAGGATATGAGGCAAAGAGGGATATAACACATAATATAAGTGGTTGAGCCAATTATGGCCTACTCCACTATGTGAGTGGGTGTGAAATCCACTAAGAAAAGGGCACTAATGGCATTCGGATATATAACACTCAATCTTTATCTCTCTCTCTCTCTCTCTGTATATATATATATATATATATATATATATATATGTTCAGTTAATTTAGCAGAGTTTTAGTAGGATTATGAATTAGAGATCCTTCTAAAAGTAGAAGAATGTAGGTATTTATATGGTTGCACACCCCAGTTATGTATGAGACATGTGCAATATGAAATGGCAATGCCACGTTGCCACCTATCAGTTGTGAATGTAAATCATTATTGAGATATATTCTTCACACATGAGGTAGATGTTGTTGCAACAGTTTTTTCCACATAAGGTAGATGTTGTTGCAACAATTTTTTCCACATGAGGTTTGCAGCCCACGTGCACTCTCCCATACATGATCTATTCCATGTGCCCTTTCAGATGTCCAATGTGTCCTGCCAAGATGAGGTGTCGGCCTGGCCAAGTAAGAGACCTCTGTGGTGCTGTTGGATCACTATTGATAACTTCTAAGTAGAGTCTTGACCAACTTGCATCAGGCTGAGATGAGTGTATAACTAGTCTGATGAGGTCTCGGCCTTCCTTGGGGAAGACGAGATGATACGTTAGGCCCAGTTTCCACAAGATTCTCTTTGAGAGCACGTTTCATAAGGTCAACTTGAGCTGAGCCAGACTTGAGTGTAGACAAGGTCACACTTGGGCATATCAATCACCCTTATCCCTTAGTCTCTAACATTAGGAGGAGGCTGAGGAGCATTGATGTCCAAAGACGAGATGTTGAGAGTGGTCACTGAGGAGACCCATGGCAATCGTTAAATAGACACTTGTCATAGTTCGCATTGGGTAGCATTTGATCAAAGCCTAAATTATGGATGAACGATTAGGATTTTGTGCTTAAAATGATGACATGCCTTGAAAAATGTGCACAATTGTTTCATGATATTTAAACCCAAATTTTTCTCTCTCTTTCCTTCTTACCAAAAACTTTCTCGCTTCAAGCTTTCTGCAACTGCCATTAGAGCTTTACCAGGAACCTTCGATTCCTACTATTCCCGAGCCATATGGCATTCTTTTTCTTCCCAGACGCTCTTCTCATTTAGGTATTCCATTTTCCTCATCTTGTTACTTATTTCAATTAGAATTTTAAGCATATTTCATAGTTTATTTGCTTCCGGCGATTCTTTATGTTTTTCGGCAAGTTTCCAGGCTTTTCTAAGGCCAAATACTTATGGTTTTAGGAGGGTTATGGGCAATAGGAGGTGGTTTTAGGGTTTCCCCTTTGTTTTATTGATTTTCTGAGTTATTGTGAGGTTTTTCGGTCATAATTTGGCCTTCTTCTCTAGCGTGTTGGTTTATGTTCTGGAGTTTTTCTTGGTGATAACCATTCAGCTTCCTTCATTTGATCTTATGGTTGACTTGGTCAACACCTTAAATTATTTGTCCTACTTTTACTATTTTTTCCACCTAAGTGGTAGGTTGTCCTTTGAATTTTAAGACCTTTTTATAAGTTAGTGGAGGAGTTCCCAAAACTCAGGGAAAATTATTTTTTGCAGATTAGAAAGTACGAGGTCAAGGATGCTGCCAGGCATTAAGTTGAGGCTTTTCATTTTTGTCCTATTTATCATGTCCCCCTTGCTACTGTTCGTCCTCCTATTATAGAGATCAGTGACTCCATGTCTCAGTCAGCTGCTTTTGTAGACGATAATCCCTCCGTCTCCCACACCGCCGAGAGTGTGGATTCTTTCGTCAAAGTTATGAGATTCCCTACTAATGGGTCAGAGGAGATGAAAGGTTATTCAAGACCCTTATCCTAAAATCAAGCCGAGTCTTCTAATTTGGTCCAACCTTTAAGTTAAGTTGAATCTTTAAATCAAGACGAGTCTTCAAATCTTGTCGAGTCTTCAAATCAAGCCGAGGGTTCTCCAAAGTCTGACTCTTCCATATAAATCCTTTCGTTTCATGACGAGACGAGGGAAGGCATTATAATTCCAAACCCTGTAATGGATATCTCTCTTTATACCATTTTGGGGAAACACTTTGTGAAAAATGCCCAAGCTCAGGGTGTCGTTCCGATTGCAGACCAAGATGATGATGAAGATGCAGTCAGGGGCACATTTTACACCTCCTGTACTAAATCCTATGTCAGCACAGTCATTGAAATTGATCTCTTTGTTCGGAGACATCTTTATGGTATAGGCCCTCTATTATAATGAGGATACCCTCCGAGGATGAAAGGGCGTTGCAAGTCGGAGAGGGTGAGGTGTGCGTATACGAACAAATGTTTAAGGTCAGCTTCAAACCACCTGTACATTCGATAGTACGAGCCATTCTTTCCAGTCCTGATCTCGGCCCTACCCATCTTTCACCGAATGCCTGGAGAGTTATTCTCAGATACGTTTCTCTCTCGAAGTTGGCCCATCATAAAGACCTCCCATTCAGTTTCTTTAGAGGATGGTACACTGTCTCTTCACCCAAAACTCATCATGGATACTATCATCTTGGTGCTAGAAAACCGACCAAGATAGCTCTAATGGTTACCTAAACCTGCAATCATAATTGGAAACCTCGATACTTTTTTATTTATTGATCTTGGGGATTCGACCCTGATGCCCTCTATAGTGCCTCTGAGGCCCGAGTTCCCCAGTGTTGGGCAAAGGCCGCATTATCGGTCAAATTAGATCCAGGCTTAAGCATTGAAGCCACCAAAGACTAGGAAAAAGTTAAAAACTAGGGCAAGGAGGGAGGATTAGTAAAATTTGATCAGTTGATGACCCTGTACTTTTTAGAGATTATTAGTGTGGGGGTGGACCCCCTACCTGAGTTGTGTAAGTATTAAATTTCTTTGTAACTGTTATATCATACTTTCTATATTTAAGTTACTGATCGCATCTTCTTCATTGGATACCAACCACCCAAATACGCCCTAAGATGTGTGGAATATGGCAGACCCAAGTTTGACAAACCTATTTAAGCAATTGGTCAATAAGACAACCCCATCCCCTCAGACCAAAACATCCACAACTGTCAACCCCAGCTAAGCCAAGGGGCCAAAGAAGTGAAAATATGTTCAAGAAAATCTCCCCTCCTATCATAGAAACAAGAGGAGTAAGAATGACCCATCCAAAATTGGGATAGTTTGGGCTATCCCCAATTCCTCCGAGGATGCCCTGGATGATCGCTTGGAGAACTTAAAGATCAGACCTGACTCCCTCATTGGGAATAAGGCCAAAGAATTTGACTCTCTCGCCTCAATTATCTCCGAGTCTGACACCCGGTTCCTGGAATCCACCAATATCTCTCTGATGAACGACTTCGTTTTTCACAAATACATCCTGGTAAATTCTTATCCATTTCATTCCTTTTTCTTGCCTATGATGTCGTCTCATACTTAAATTTTTTCTTTTGCAGAACACCATCTGCCTGCAGAAGATCAATCAATGGGTTAAGGAAAAAAAAACCTAAAATTCATTAAGGCCGTTTTTCCATAAAAAAAGACTAGACTCAGAAGAATCACATCTTATACTTGCAGACTGAGATTGAAAATTTCAATAACCAACACACTAAAGCTATTAATAACTCGAACACCACCCATTTAGAACACCACCCATTTTGAACAACACCCAACATGATACTGAGATTGTTGGGAAAGTGAAGGAGGCAATTAAAAAAAAGATCATGGAGGTTCAGAGACAAGTTGTGGAAGACTTCAAGTCTTTGGAGGAGTTCCTAGGATTTGGTTTGAAGTATCTCGAAAGAAGAGCCCATACTGGTTGCCTCTTGGCTATATTGAAGTTTGGTGAAATTGCCCACCTGTCAGACCAAATTAAAACCTTTAGCCTGGATGACCCTTCATCCATGATTGCTCTAAGTTAAAATTAAAGGGTCAAAAGAATAAGAGCCTACAATTCAAATGGCTAAACATGTGGATGATACTGAAATGGTCGGCAATGTTGAAGCCAATAGTAATGCTACAGTGGATGAGCTGGCACTCGCCGAGAATGAGACGAACCCGAGGTCCTAATTCATGAGTCCTTTTACTTATCTGGGTGGCCTCCTGTGGCCTAATACCCCTTCTAATGTAGTAATTTAAAAATAATTTGCGATCTCTAGTTCGGATTTGGTTTTGTAACTCTTCTCTTTGAACACTTTAACATCACCTTTGGATGGAAATGCTTGTGTTGTTTACTGTCATATTTGGATGGATGAATGAATAGAGTTTCCTCTCATACTTAAGTTGTCTTTATCTATTTGTATGTGTGAATTATTCTAATGTTTAATAAGTAACCGTAAATAAATGTCTTATAATATTGAGATCACCTATTAATAATTTTTTCGCACGTCATCTCATCTTTAGAAGAGATAAATATAAATGGAAAAATTCATAATCTGCAATTGTGTCATCCTTAGACGAGATAAATATGACTATTTTCATAATTTGAATTCACGAAATTATGATGTTATATCACGAGTTCCCTCTCGTCGTTTTGAGAGAGTGTGGACGAGAGCTACCTCGTCCGTAAACAGTCATCTCAGCAGAGAGAGTATTTCCACCAAGTTAATGATATTAGGATGAGCCATAATAAAGTGATTTTTGAATTTCAATTAACTAAATTATGATGTTATATCAAGTCCCCTCTCATCATTTTGAGAGTGTATGGATGAGATATACCTTGTTTGTACATTGTCGTCTCGATCGAGAGATTTTTTCCTCTAAGTTAATGATGTTAAAATGAACCACAACAAAGTTATTTTTTAATTTTAATTCACCAGATTATGGTGTTATATCAAGTCCCCTCTCTTCGTTTTGAGAGTGTATGGACGAGGGCTACCTTATCCGTACATTGTCGTCTTAGCCTAGAGAGTTTTTCAACCAAGTTAATGATGTTAAGATGAACCATAATAAAGTGATTTTTGAATTTGAATTCAGCAAATTATGGCGTTATATCAAGTCCCCTCTCATCGTTTTGAGAGTTTATAAACGAGACCTACCTCATCCGTACACTGTCGTCTTGGCTGAGAGCATTTTTTCACCAAGTTTATGATGTGAAGATGAACTACAATAAATTGATTTTTGAATTTGAATTCACCAAATAATGATGTTATATTAAGTCCCCTCTTGTCATTTTGAGAGTGTATGGACGAGAGCTACCTCGTCTGTACACTATTGTCTCGATCGACAGATTTTTTCCATCAAGTTAATGATGTTTAGATATTGTTCCCTCCTCTCGATGTTATTGAGAGTCCATGGACGAGGTTATCCCCATTCGGACTATCGTGTCACCAAGAAAAAGGTAAAGCTACTTCACCATGAATGATGTTCCATAGCTTATGATGAACGGACACATACAATGTAGACTATTTATACAATGAAATAGGAGAGAACATTTAGGAAATTTTCCATTCCTAACTTTCTTTTCATACACTATTACATATACAAAATAAATTCATATAAAATTATTACTCATAATACTTTTTTAGATGGTCGGTATTCTAGGGGTTGGAGAATGACTCTCCTTCCAAGTTCTCCAGCCGATATGTTCTTGGAACCACCTCTTCGATGACTCTGTACGGTCCATTCCAGTTGGGGTAGATTTTTTTTGTCTTTTGAAAAGTCTTCTTGAGAACTAGGTCTCCTACCTCTAATGGATGGATCTTCACTCTTTTATTGTAGAACTTTGTTGTTCTCTGCTGATAGGCAACTTGCCTAACCTTAATATCCTTTCTTCTTTCTTCAATTAGGTCCATGTCTAGTCTACACTCTGTAGTATTCTCCTGTAGGTCATATGTCTAGACTCTATGAGTTGGAAGACCAATATCTATTATCACTATGACCTCTGAACCAAAGGCAAGCATGAATGAGCTCTCCCCCGTTGGCTTTCTCTCCATTGTCTAATAGGCCCATAAGATGGCTTGCACATCTTCAGTCCATTATCCTTTGGAATATTATAACTTTTTCTTAATCCCATTTAGGATTGTTCTATTCATCACCTTAGTTTGTCCATTGGATTTGGGTTATCCAAGAGTTAAAAATAATTTCTTAATGTCGACCCCTTCTTAGTACTTCTCCATAGATATATTCTTAAACTGCTTCCTATAGTCTGAGATCAAAGTGTTGGGTAGGCCATATCGGCAAATAATATTCTTCCAAAGAAATTGGAAGGTCTTGTTCTATGTTTTGATGATCATTGCCTCAGGCTCAGCCTCTACCCACTTGGAAAAATAGTTGATAGCCACAATCAGATATAGGTAGTTACCTACAACCCTTGGTAACGGTCCTACCAAGTCAATTCCCCACGATGCAAATGGGAATGGGGAAGTGATATAAGTTATAGGTTGGTGAGGTTGGTGAGGGGTGCTGGAGAATCTTTGACACTTGTCACATCTCTTCACTTAATTATCTGCATCATTGGACAATGTTGGCCACTAGTACCCTTGGGTTACAATTCTCGTTGCCAATTATCTTCCTCCTATGTGGCTAGAGCAAGATCGTTCATGTACATCCTTTAAGATATACTCCACCTCATTCGGATGGACACATCGGAGTAGGGGTACAAGGAATCCCTTCTGATATAGGACATCTCCTATGATGGAGAACATCACTATTTTTTTATCTCAACATCCTCCTCTTAGCTTTTAAATTGGGTAACTCCTTATCTCTGATATATCGGATGATGGGGTCCATCTATGAAGCTCTCAGGTTCGATTTCAAATAAAAATCCCTAGAGTTATCCTCTTCTTCAATGGTCGGCCGATGTAGGATCTCTAGTGGTAATGACCTTTTGATCTCTATCCTGGTGGCATAGATTCATCTCGCTAAGACATTGTCTCGTCTATTATCTAGTCGAGGGATCCTTTTTAACCTTAACTCCTTAAAATTATTCGGCGCTGCCCTTACCCATACTAGGTACTTGTCCATTTTATCGTATTTGACCTCATATACTCCCAATATCTGATTCACTACCAGTCTGGAGTCATTATGAACCAAGAGTTGGCCTACATTCAATGCTCTAGTGAGGGAAAGTCCTACCATAAGAGCCTCATACTCTGACTCATGATTGGAATCCTTAAAACTGAATCTTAGAGCATATTCGATGTCAGTCCTATTTGGGGCCAACACGATCAAGAATACTCCACTTTCCATTTCGCATGAAGAGCCATCAATAAATAAACTCCAAAAAGTACCTTTCGTGGAAAAAGTACCCTCCTCCACTGTCCTATATTTGAAAAGAGATCTCCCTTCTTCATTCTTAGTCACTTTACCTCTTATCGTGCTCATCTCGGCTTCAACCGGGCTTTCACTTACATTTTCTGTCTCTGGTGCTGGGTTTGTCAACTCTTCATTATCGTCCTCATCCCAAGTGAACTCGATGATGAATTATGCCAAAGTCTTCCCTTCGATGATCATCCTTGGATGATAGATAATTTCAAATTCTACCAACTCTATCGACCAAGCCATCAAACTACCCAATTTCTTAGGTTTATAGATGACCTTTCAGAGAGGAGAAACGGTGAGGATGTCGGTGAGGATGACCATAGTGTGCGCCCAAAAATAAGATTTAATTTTTCACGAGTCATGAATTAAAGAGTATGTCAAATTCTCCATATTAGGATATCTCTTCTCGTCCCCTTTAAGGGCTTTGCTATTGAAGTATACTGGCTCATCCGATGGATTCTACGTCCTTAACATCTTTTCTCTTCTTCATCTTGGTCTCATCTCGGGGGTTCATAGTATCAATGTTGTAAGTTGTAGTGTCCCTCTTATATGCCTCTCTCTCTTTAGATGAGTTTAATTAGCATTCACATGCCTCAACTTAGTCACCCTGAACTTCCCCTACTCTATATGGAGTCGGGAATTTAATCATCTGGTGAACTGTTAAGGGAACGACCTCAAACTCCTTGAGGGATACTTGTACCAAAATTATATTATAGGATAATTAGATGTTCTCATCCATAACAAAGAAATTGATCTTCTTTGTAAGGCATTTTGGCGAACTGTTCCCCATTCTAACTTCCATCTCTTAGATTACCAAAGGCTTCACCTTATCTCCACTGGAACCAATAAGAGGTTGGTGATATGGGATAAGTCTCTTCTTATTAAACCCCAGGCCCTTGTAGCAATCTCAAAACATCAGATCGATCGAGCTGCCACCATTGACCAATATCCTGAGGACTTCATACCCATGCACCAAGGTGATGATCACCAAAGGTTCATCATGTGGGGCTAAGATCCATTTAAAATCCAAACTCGGTAAACCAACAATCATGGTATTCATATCTACTTTTGTTCTCTTCACTTTCTTCGGCTCAACGACTACAGAGTGAACCTCTTTGGGCTTTGGAGGGAGAGCTTTGGCTTCTGCCACATGAGCTTTACTGTTAGTAATTTACTTTCCACCACATGTAAGTCCTCCATAAATAATTTTAACCCCGAGAGTAATTATGTGAAATCGACCCTTAGGATCAGTTATCTTCGGTGCGAGGCCAGGGTCTGCTTCATCATCATCGTCTGAAGCATCATCATCTCTGGTTTCTGGGGAATCAGGCATGTATTTATCATTATTATTCTTTTCGGTGTCGTCTCGGCCATCCTTTGAACTACTTTTATCCACATATTTCCTCAACTTTTCATATTTCAGCATCTTTATAATCTCATCTTTGAGAGCAAAGCATCTTTCGGTTGTATGCTATGATCTTGGTAGAATTCACACCATATGTTCTTATTCCTCTTGTCAGGAGGAGCTCTTAACTTCTATGGACATCTCAGAGACTTATCATTCTTTATCTAATTTAAAATATTCTCATAGTCGACTAATAGTGGTGTATAGTCAGCGAACTTATCATCCGCCGACCTCTTTTTGTCATCTTTACCTTTTGACTTCTGGAATTTACTTCCACTTCTTTCTCATTTATCATCGTCTCACTTAGTATCCATTTCCTCCTCCACATTCATAACCTTCCTAGACATAGCCAGGAGTTCGGCCATGGACTTTGGAGGATCTTCGACTAGCTTCCAGAAGAGATTTTCTTTCTAAAATCATCCTATCACGGTGGCCATAGCAATGCTCTCGTCATAGTCTTTGACTTCTAATTTCTCTTTATTGAAGCAAGCTATATACTCCATCAAACTTTCAGTCTTCCCCTTCTTAACATACAACAGGTGTGTCATCTTCTTTTGGGGCCTCACTCCGCAACAAAAATTATGTATGAATATCTTCGCCAACTGTTTGAAATTTTTTATTGAGTTTTTTGGGAAAGAGGTGGACCACACATGAGGGGCTCCGATAAGTGTGTCGAAGAAGGCCCGACACCTCATCTCGTTTAAGATCAAGTAAATATTAGTGACAGATTGATATATCTCCACACGATGGAGGGGATTAGTGCTTCCATCATATATTGGTGTGACCACCAACAGCTTAAACATAGCTTAGGTTGCATAACTCATAATTTTTGCCACAGAGGAGGAGCCTTCAGTGTATCCCTCTACGAAGGGTCTCGGATCTTAAGTATATCCCCTATCTTCTCCTCCAATCACTATATGTAATCATTCCAAGGCTTCTCGACCGCAACTATGACATCTCTCTCAACCAGAACAATATTATCTCTAACCCTTCTTTGTCAGCTGAATGAATTAAAGGCTCTCTAGCAGCCATCTTCTGTCGGCTATTCACCTCTCGTTGATACTCGTATTGACCTCGTGGAGGCCCATGGTCCCCACATCTATCAGTTCTCCTAGATTCGGCAATGCTTTAAGATTTGGAAAAGCAATTCCTCAGATAATCTACTACCGGGATGAGCCTATCAAAGGCCGACCCTCTACTTATCTTATCTAGAGCTGATGCTCATGGAATACATTCTCAGCTCGACCTGACACTATGTCCTTTATTGGGCTGAATAAGATGCACAGTGTCTCTAAAGAGTTAGTAAGGATCCCAATATTCTCTATCGTCTTCATCATCATATTGATCATCCTCATCATCATAGAGGTCTTGACCTAGCCTCCCCAGGCATAAATGCCTTGGGTCGACCACGTCTTTACGCTTTTATTAAGGAGGCAGATCACTATATGGGGCTAACGGTGGTCCACTAGCCGCTAGATCTAGGATGCTTTCCCTAGCGGTCGGAGTTATCAACTCCTCTCCGACGCTGTAAGGTCTAGTCATAATATTCTGGTTGAATACAGTAAGATGCTCTTGGATCTTGAGTTGCTTGTTCATCAATGAGTGTAGCTCCATCGCCACCTCATCCATTTCTTACTAGGGGGCTTAGCTGGAGCTTGGGCCAATGCCAAAAGGCAGATCGGAGGCCATATCTTTGGTGAACTGGTAAAGCTAGAAATATGAAGAAAATCTCGAGAGGCTCAACTGGAGCTCTTTCAATAGTAATACAGGTCCACCTGAGCGGAGCTGGATCACAACTAGAAAATCTGGTGATTAAAAATTGAGTAAAGATGAGGAAGAAGATATACTTGGTTCCCACAAACGACGCTAGATTGATGATACTGAAATAGTATCACCAAATCAATGTAAGTGGCCAAACTCAAACCAGTACAACAATGGAGTGTAAATAGATATATAATATAGAAGGAGATGAGGAAAAGTGGGAGATAACACAGAATATAAGTGGTTTATCCAATTATGGCCTACTGCACTATGTGAGTATGTGTGAAATCCATTAAGAAAATGTCACTTGGGATACAGAACTCTCAATATTTCTCTCTCTATGTAGTGAATTAACCAGAGTTTCAGTAGAATTGTGAATAAGATATCCTTCTAAAAGTAGAAGAAGGTAGGTATTTATATGGTTATAATGGTGCCATGCGCACCCCAGGCATGTATGAGGCATGTAAAATATTAAATGGACAATAACACGTTGCTACCTGTCAACTGTGAATGTAAATCATGACTGAGAGATATTCTTCACACGTGAGATAGATGTTGTTGCAACGTCTTTTCCCACATGAGGTTTGCAGTCCACGCGCACTCTCCCATACGTGATCTATTCCACGTGCCCTGTCAGATGTCCAATGTGTCCTACCGAGATGAGGTGTCGGACTAGCTGAATAAGAGACCTCCATGGTTATGTTGGATCACATGTTGATAACTGCCAAGTAGAGTTTCAGCCAACTTGTATCAGGTCGGGACAAGCATATAACCAGTCTGATGAGGTCCTGACCTTCCGCAGGGATGATACATTAGTCCCATTATGATTGTATGTGTTCTCAGGTCTAGTGGAAGGATGAGATCGAGACAACTAATACAAGATTATCTATGAGAGAGAATTTTATAAGGTCGTCCTGAGCCGAGATAAACTTGAGTGTAGACGAGGTCAAACTTGGGCATATCAACCACATTGATTTAGGTCTGAAATCCACTTATACAGAGAGAATACACCCGTCACCCAAGGTACCGCCCATAAAAATAACATTTTGAGCTGAGGAATGAGCAACCAAACTTAGATCTCATTGCTGGTCAATGCTTATGAAGAGCGACTCAATCAGTAAAAGGAGGAAACACACCTCCAAATAGAGGAAAATGCACTCCTTCAATGATGCCCGGAGAAGATGGAGTAAGACCTCCGAGGAGATAAATGCAAGTGACATGATCGGATGCCTAATCCTCAGGAGAGTAAAACTCACAACTGAGGAAGGAGTTCACATCGTGAGAAGAAGCATTAAAGCCGCTAAATAAGTTAGGACCAGGACAAAGGACATCGCAAGTGCAATATCCGAAGTGTGGTACGAAATAGATGGATAAACACTCAACAAATTATAAAGCTAGGTCTATTAAAGAACTGACAAGGAGGGAACTCATTACTCAGATGCAGTCCCTTTACTCAAGAGCAAAAGAGGATGAAGATCCCCAAAGTAGTTCATTACCCCCAGGTTCAAGATATATAACGAGAAGACCGATCTTATAGATCACGTACGCCAGTATAGGCAAGCTATGATCTTATGGAACCACAATAACACCCTCATGTGCCGTATATTCCCCTTTAGCTTAGGGACGTTGCACAAAAGTGGATTAAAAGTTTGACACACAGGTAGGTTAATAATTTTAAGTCACTTGTTGAGACCTTTATGACTCGCTTTATCACAAGCAACTTTCATTCGAAGAGAATGGATTCTTTCCTTACCATACAGAAGAAACCACAGGAAGCTTTGCGGCATTATGCCTGAAGCTACTGAAAGACCTACAACAAAGTTCAGGATTTCTCAAAGTAAGTTGTCGAAGCATCGTTCAAATAGGGTTTCCCCACAACTTCATGTTGCACCAGCTCCATACTAAAAATGAGACAGAGACCATCGAAGATCTTATATCACACATAGAAAAGTATTCCAAGGTGAAAGATATGGTCTCCCTCGGCTAAGGAGATAATGGTCGTGTGAAGGCGACCAAAAGGAATGACAAAGAGAACACCCCCAAGAAAAAGAATATTAAGAAGAATAGATCTGCCAGGAATGGTGACACACCATTCTAAGGAGTGCATGGTTGCACGCTATACATAATGTATCCTCTACTTACAACCAACAACTGAAATACATCAGAGATCGGGGAATAAAAAACATCACTGGCAACCATGATATTGATAGGAAATTTTTCATCATTTCTATTTTGCCTAAATAAGAAAATAAGAAAGGAAAGGAGATCATTCCCGAAACATCTCAAGATGGAGGTGCATTGTCTAAATAATAACTAAAGCGTGGCAAGTCCGGAGTGGATGAAATAAGGATTAACCCCGAAGATAAGGTCATGAAGAAATTGGAAGAAGTGATCATTGATAAAGCTCACCCAAATAGAAAATTCTTGATCAACACCACGTTATCGGAATAGAAAATAGACGGACTAATCTCTCTATTAAAAGAAATTCAAGACGTATTTGCCTGGAAAACATATGATAGGCTTGGAATTGATCTCAAAGTTCTGTGACACAAGCTTCACGTTGATCCCACTTGCCCGCCGATCACCTAAAAGGTGCATCGAACTACACTTAAAAAGTCAATGGCAGTGGAAATAAAGGTAGGAAAACTTTTGAAGGCAAAGTTCATCAGAGAAGTTCAATTCCCAAAATGGAAGTCAAGGTCGATGGTAGTAAAAAAGAGTAGCAGGAACTGTAGACTGTGCATGAAATGCACGGATCTCATTAAATCATGTCTAAAAGATAGATTTCCCCTGGCTATGATCGACCAGTTGGTTGATGCCACAACTAGTCACGAGCGGATGAGTTTATTGGATGTATAGTTAGGATATCACCAGATACATTTGTTCGATATCGACGAAGACAAAACTTCATTCATAAGCACCCTTGGCCTATATTATTACAAGGTCATGCCATTTGGCCATAAAAATGCAAAGGCCACGTACTAACGGTTACGAGGATGTTTAGGCAGCAATTGGGAGAAAACATTATGGTTTATGTTGACGATATGATCATTAAGAGTAAGCTCAATGTCGACCATGCAAAGGACTTAGCAGAGATCTTCGAAATTATGAGTTCACATTTAGGGTCCAGTTCGAAAAGTTCCTAGGGAATTTATTAAGCAAAAGGGGGGTTGAGTCTAACCCCAACCAGATAATACCGATTAATAATGTGTAACACCCAAAGACAATACGTAAGATTTAAAAGTTAACAATAATGTTGGAAGCCTTCAATCATTTTATCTCAAAGTCTTTTGAATGATGTCGATTATTCTTTCAGCGACTAAAGAAGGATAAGGGCCTCACCTAGAATGAAGAATAATCAGGGTCCCTTGAATAAATCAAATCCTATATGAGTAAACCTCCCCTACTATCTATTCTAAATCTATAAGACCCTCTTTATCTCTACCTAATGGTTTCATACCATACAGCTAGTTCGACCTTAGTTAGCAAGAAGAAGGGACATCGGGTCCCATTTACTATGATAGAAAAACACTCCTAAACGTCGAGTAAGGTTACATCCCACTTGAAACATTTACCTATTCTTTGATCATTTCATCGCACAAATTGAAGAACTATTTTAAATCTCATTCGAGCATCGTTATCATCTCCTTCCCCCTCAAATCTATTAAGTGAAAGGCTGACCTATCTAGGCGAATGTCCAAGTGGTCGATTTAATTTGGGAGATTTGATATACATTATCAACCAAGAACAACGATTAAGGTTCAAGTGTTGGAAAATTTCGTTACTAAGTTCACAAGAGATACCGACCAATTATTATGTTAAGAGAAAAGTCAGACCAATAAGTGGACACTTTACGTTAACGTTGCATCCAATTCAAAGGGGGAAGGGGAAGGGGCAGGCCTCGTGCTAATTTCCCCAAATTCCATGATCAAATAAGGGATAAGACTTGGCTTCAAAGAATCCAACAATGGGGACGAATACGAAACCCTCATCATTGGGCTGCATAAGGCTCACTCAGTAGGAGCCAATCATCTTGAGCTATACGAAGACTAAAACTAGTGTCTAACTAAGTCTTAGGGAATTACAATGCTAGGGAGGATAGGATGTCGAGATATCTGCATGTCGCCTAGGAACTAATGACTAAGTTTGAGGGAATTCACATTCAATAGTTCCCCTGTGGGAAAAAATGGTAATGATAACGCCTTAGAAGCCTTGGGGTCAACAGTGAATTCATAACTGAGAAGGACTATTGAACTAGATTTCCTCACCAAACCCAACATCATAAAGTCCATCATCTACAAGAAGGTTCTTACCCTACAAATAAATCCCAACTAGATGGACCTAATAACAACTTATATACGAGATGACATCATATCCCCAATAAGAAGCAACCCACCAAATCAAGGTGAAAGATGCGCAATTTTATATAACACCTACAGTAAAGCTCTATAGGAGATCCTTCACTAGCCCCTACCTCCAATGAGTGCATCTAAGTGATGCCGACCAGGTTCTGTACGAACTATATGATGAAATTTGTGGAATCCATGCTAGAGGGAGATATCTGGCTTCTAGAGCGATCGAGGAAGGATATTGGTGGCCATATATGCAAAAATATGCAATATCATCTGCCAAAAATAAGAGAAAAGTCAAATATTATCTCCTATACTCCATCACCCAACTAATGATTTAAAGTCACTAATTAGTCCACGATTATTCGCACAATAGGAGCTGAACATTATAGGACCACTCCAAACAACACCTGGGAGTTGCAAGTACCTCTTAGTTGACGAAGAATACTTTATAAAGTGGGTTAAAGCAAAATCTTTGGAAAATATTAGGGATACAGACATGATCAGGTTCATCTGGAGGAACATCATGACACATTTTGGCGTACCTAGAGCCATTATCAAATATGGCCGCACGCAGTTTGAAAGTGAGCTATTCCAAAGCTTTAACGATAGTCATAGCAACAAGAATCACTTTAGCTCTTGAGCCTACCATCAGAGCAATGGGAAAGCTAAGTCTTCAAACAAAATGATGCTCGATGACATAAAAAAGTGATTAGAAAAGGAAAAAGGAGCTTGGGTGGATGAGCTTCCTTTATCCGATGGGCATATTTTACTATTGTACTAGGCCTAGAAGACCTACTAATAAAACACACTTCACTCAAACCTATGGGATAAAAGCAATCATTCTTTTAGAAACTGGTCTACTAGCCATGAAGAAAACCATTATCGAGTACGGTTTGAATGAAGAAGCCATAAGGACCGAGCTTGACCTAGCTAACGAACGAAGGGAACATGACATGATAAAGCTAGCCTCCTACCAACAACAATTAGTTAGGCAGTGCAACAAAGGTGTGAATCCAATAAAATTCGAAGTCGAAGACTTATTCCTCAGTAAAGTCCTCGATAACACTAAAAAACCTTCGAATGGCAAGTTGTGACCAAATTGGGACTGACCGTTCAAGGTCATCAGAGATGATCTGCAAGGATCTTACCACTTAGAAATACTTAAGGGTAGGTAAATACTAAGGACATGGAATGTAACCAACCTAAAGAAGTTTTACTTTTAAATTTGCTCTTATTACTAGCATAGTTTATTTCGCAAAGTTTAACTCCAGAACTTATGTTTCTCATAGTTTGCTCTAATTTTCTGATATAATAAAGTACAAGCCTAAGAGGTTCATCTAATTAGTCAACATTGTTCCCCAATGCCAAAGGTTACACTTTTATTAGTAGTCGAACATTGACTAATATTACCTTGATTTGATTACATTTTAAACTCAAGGTTACATGAACTTCGTCATGAAAAATAAGAAAACGTCATTAATTTTCGAGGCAAGTAAAAGACTTACGAGGCATCCCTAAGCACCAAATAAACCTGACCTTGGTCAGCTAAAAATCCTGAATAGGTAGATAGCCCTAAAATCAGGTGAATTTTTATTAGAGTTCGCTCTAGGTCTAAGGTAGTGTGATGACAGGATTTAAAAGTTAAGATAAATAATAAACACATGCTTGGCATAACGAATGGAAATATACAAAATATGAAATTATACTAACACTATGTTATTCTACAAAGTTACAATATACACTAAAAGAACAATTACAACGTTGAAAGACTAAAATAAGACATTACAACTACTCACCCCAACAAACAATTATCTCAACAACATTCGCTCTTCGTCCATCATCAGGATTTGGTCTAAATTCATCATCACTCTCATAAGATGATAGGTAATCCTTGGTCAATTAAAAAGGAATATCATCTAAAGAAACCCATCTCTCTTTACTTCCAAAGGGGATGGTGATAGGTTGAGAAGTGAACTTGATACCAACGCTAAAGCTAAGAGTCCTTCGGGAATTTTAAGACTCCCAAAGAATTCAACTATTTGTGTTTATAGGACAACTACTTTTCTTCATCCATCTTAATAGGGACACCCATCTACCCTCATTATATCCAGCATCCCACATTATGCGATGACCTTTCCTAAAGAGGTAACGAAGGTTGATTATATCATGGATTAACCCCATTTTTACCACTTCATCCATCTTCAAATTTCCTTAGGTTTGACGAGCTATTTCCTCAGAGAGTCATTATCATTTTGTAATAGTGCGCCGACATCACTAATGTCTTTTGATTCGACGAGCTATCTTCTTAAAGAGTTCATTTCTTCCTGTATAAGTGTACCGATGTCATTGAGGTCCTTCACACCATCCTTTAATTTTGAGACTAAATAATACTACTCGTTGTAAGCCTTTATCCTTTTTAGGATATTTCTGAGAAGTGGCAAAGGCACGACAAGCTTGAACACTAACCCCGTGACCTAGAATGGAATCTAAGTCACCAGTTAATGAGATTTCTATCGGAACATTGCTAGGTTACAAGAATGAAAATAACATTACTCAATAATAACAAAGGACACATTTAATTACTAAAAATTCTTTCATTAAATATTAAAATAGGGCAAGGCCTTTACAAATGGATAAGAATGAAAAATACAAGGAGCCACAGGACTAATTATTCATAGCTAGTTCTTAATTTTTTTCTCCTTCACATGCTCCAAGTCTCCTTGGATTTACCACGATCTACTTCAGAGGTGCCTTGATCAACGGAGGGAACTATTTAAACTTCCTCTACAGCTCATACAGGGGAGCCTGGATTATTCTCTTTGAAGAGCTCTGACTCAACAGAAACATTGACCTTCATCAGGGCAGCATCTTAACCTTTCTTAAAGTTGGACTTCCTGATAAAGTTGTATTGGCATTTGGCATTATTAAAGACCCATTCATATCCATCCTGGTAGCCTTTATCTTTACCAGCATCCGCAGCCTTAGGCTGGTCCTCTTTTATCCATTTGCGTTTGACCGCCCTTTGGTTGGGATTGGCCTCAAGTCATTATATTTTACCTTTAGTTGAGAGAGATCATCCTTTAGGATGTCCATCGTTAAGGTGGTGGATTTTTTCTCTTCCTCATAGGACTTCTTATTAGTGATCAGGGTATACTGAGAATTTTGTAAGTCCATGTTTAGATCGTCCACGATGTTAGGCTTCTCAGAGAGCTTCTCCAAAATGACAATGAAGTTAGCTACAAAATGTATAAAGAAATAACTTCACAAGTATCAAGACTTGAGTAGAACAACATCATTGAAAGGAAATGTTGTGCTTACCAAATATAATTCCTAAGTGGTATAACATGATATATAATTATATGTCGCCCTACAGACCTGTTGGTGGTCAAGTGTGAGCACAAACCCCTTTAGCAGGTTTAGGTCCAAGGAGGAATTTTTATCCACTAACTTCACCGGCGACCCTTCCTAGAGTTATAGGCATCACCCTTCGTGTAGGGCATCATAATCATTTAACAAGAATGGTTTTCTTCTTGTTATTTTTCTATTGGACTGGAGAGTCCGATGTAGGTATGGGGACAAAGGGACCACCAAGGTCAGTGTTTTAGGGAACCTTAGCCTTGGGGGAGACGGGTATCATGTCGTTATCATCAACTAGTATAATTCACCTCTTAGGAGCCATTATCTCATCCTCAGCAATGAGGATGGAATTACCATTCAGATACTCAAAAGAGGAGGAAGTAAAAGACCCCTCAATTGTTAAAGGTTGAGGGACATGAGGAATTATTTCTACCAGGTGAGGTGTAAATCTTCTTGAAGAGTTATTACACTAAGGAAGAAAAAAACAATACAATGGGTGTTCTCCATCTAGAATAAGAGGCCTCCTCATATCTTATACCTTTATCAACTCCTATTTATTGAAATGAGAGGCATAGGGTTCCATGTTCAATGATCAAGAAGGATAAAAGAATAAAAAATTCACCAATAACGATATTATCAAATAAAGATCAGAGAAAGAGGAACACAAATTAACCTATTTTTCTTCCTCTCTCTAGAAAACGAAAGCTATGATACTGATCACCCTCAAGAAGAGGTGGATGTTTCCAATTTTTGGCAATAAAACCTTGATTCCAATAGTTTTTATTTGAATCAGGAAAGTTGATAATATAAGCCTTGTCAACCTTCCTCGCCTTTAGATAGAGGATCCTGTCTTTTGTGTGGGACTAGGAGTAGCAATATCTAATCCTAAAAATTCCTATATGGGTCCTATATAACTCATTGATTATGTGGATGCCATTGACAATCTTCCATGTTTTTAGGGAACATTTGGATAAAACCACGTCAAATAACTCGCAGAACTCTAGAAACAACTGATTTGGTGGAAAGTATATTCTCCTCCCATCCACCGAGAGAGCATGGATCCAACATCCACCCTTAATGACAACGAAATCCTCAGGAACTGGGGCACATTCAATTGTTATCTAGGTAGGAATCAAATATGCCTTCTTAAATTCCCTTAAACGTTTCTCATTTATGGAGTACATCATTTTTGCGAAAACATAGATAGGGAAAGGGAATACTCAATAGAAATGGAAAGCTCAAAATAAGTAATGAAGTTTAGAGTGATTGTAAGAAAAAGAAGCAAGATTCACAGACGAAGATAACTTATAGGCGAAGTATGATAAATAGTAGCTCCAAGCATTCATTTTTTAATGAAGAGAAGCGTGAAAACGACGGTGCAGAATTTTGATTAAGCACAGAATGAAATCTCAAACATCTAATCATACGAGAACGGGACCCAAGACTCATCAATGCAGTTAGAGGGTCATTTTTGAACTATCACTAGTGTATCATTATTATGACAGAATAATTACGAAGCATGCCCCTACGAGAGTCAATGCTAATCACGCAGGTCGACCAATTGATTGTGCAAGGAAGATTCTCAAAACTCTCCGACCCATTCATGCCGAAGAGCATTGGGGGCAATTATAGGGTGTAACCTGAACATCCTAAACATAGAGGCTTAAGTGCATCTGAATCCCAAAAGGAGGAAAACCTAATAGTAAATAATTAACATCATCTGAGATAATTATGAAGAGATCAATCCAACTGCCAAGAGTATCGATTGAGATTAAGACAAATCAGGAGACGACTTAACCAATAATTGTGAGAAGTCCAACACGATTTGAACTCTTCCATATCTATAAATGTAAACCTCAACCCAATGATAAGGGGCATGAAACTTCTTGTTATAAAATTTCAAAAAAGTAATAAAAATGGGAGAGAAACACCCGGTGGACATAGGCAATTATCGAACCACGTAAATCCCTTTGTTATGAGATTGATTTTTTTTCTTGTTTGGTTTTTATTGCTTCATTTTTTCTAATTGTGATTAATTTCACTGACAAATATAATTCTTTGAGACATCACTTATCAAAAAATTTACAAGTGGCATCTTATGCACAAACACAAGTGTTAGAGATATTTTTCCAATTTTTTAAGGATAGCTCACACAAACTGAAGTTTCAATCTTATCCACATTATCTCTCATGATTTTAAATGATATTTCATTTATCTTATTAACTACAACCATGAATAATATTTTCAGATACTAAAGTCATAAATGACATTATTTTTTTAAATCACAACCATTTTAAAAATCATGAATCATAAATTAAATTGAGTCGTTTAATCTTTTTATCGAAAAATGCTAAAAAATGTTATACGGTGTTATGTGAAGCAAGTTAATATCATATACTCCATATTGATAAATATTATGAGTTTTAACACACAAAAGCTTTAGATTTCCATTTTGAGAGTACATAGTCATAAACGAAACCATGATAAAAATATCATATGCAAGAACTCATGCAATAATCTGACATTATGAACTAATTAATCTACAAGAAAATGACCAATATTTGTATCTAAAATAAACATGCAAGGTTCATTAACAAACACAACACAAGGAATAACATTAGATGAGGAATGAGATGAGAGTTTAAAAGCCAGTGGAGAAATGAGAAACCACTCTATCTAGTAGAGATTGAGGTAACCATCTTTAGATCCTTTTATTCTCTACATCTATACTTTTCAAACTATCCTTACTAATCCATACTCGATTCATCCAAGTTAACTTCGACCTAGGTCGGATGTTGGATGGATTTTGAATTTGTTTGTCCTTCTTATTTTTAACACGTCGAGCATGTTTTCCTTGTGTACCTTGTCAATTATTCTCAACAAAAATCCTATTCTAGAAACATGCGTTTGTACGTCGAAAAAATCTTCACAAATTTTGGAGCATTGAAAGTCGTATCTTTCAAATGTTTAACACCACCATATTTCTTTGAGTTTGATTTTTGTAAAGGTTTAAAAAAGGTGATTCATTTAATGGCGAAGCACTGTCATTAAATGAAGCTCCTTAAGAAATTACTTTCTTACAATAATCTAAGTCCTTAATCACCGCTCCTACCTCTTTTAAAAGTTTGACATTGGATTTATTGCAACTATGATTTTTTTTTCAAAGTCTCCAACGAAACAATCAAAACATATATCTGATTTTTTAAGGTGGACACATATTACCTTCAACCAAATGAAACTTCTCATCTTTAATAAGATCATAAGTAAATCTAATAAGTCATTAAACCGTAAAACAAGGGCTTTAAGCTTCTATCAGTCGAAAGAATTCATTTTCTTCCTATACGAGAATGAGCTCACTAAAAATGATGGTTTTCTCATTTTTAAGGGTTTTAATTTTCTCAAGTAAATAATCCATTTCAATCGAAAATTCGGAAGATGCATGATCTTTGCTATTCATCAAAGACTTTTCTTTTCTCTAAAAAAATTACTTTTGTAATAATTTTTAAATTTGACTTTGGTATAACTTTTGATTTTAAAAGTATCTTATCATACCAACTATATAGATCATCTTCGTCATCATCCCTATCACAATTGACAAAAACCTTTTTTTAATGCCAATAGAGTGATTAAAGAAATTACAAGGGGTTATAAGTTTTGTGAATGCATGAATATTACTGTAACATTCTGTATTTCTCACATACCGAGTGTCCATTATGATACACCAAAGATAGGGTGCGTTAATACTATTTATATCATTATCAACATTAATTCAATAATAAAATACTATAATGAATTTAAACCATCCACAAGAAGAGATGAAATAAAGTGATGAATTTTGGAAGAACCAAATATCTCAATATCCAACATAAATAAGTAATATCATATCAATCCCATATATAATTTCAACTAAATAAATAAATCGGGACTAACATGGACTAGAAAATCTCTAAAAGTAAAGTAATTGAAATGAAATGGCAACCTAATATAGGAATTGAAAGAACTAGAACTTTATGGAAGTGCGAAGTCTTAACGGATCAACCATATTGCTTCTGTTCATGAGCACCTAGAGTTTTTTAATAATATTTTGGGCCAAAGAACAACAAGATGCAAGAAACATCTTACCATATGGATGCAGTAATAATATTTCAACTCATTTTCAAAATCATGCCAATCCGTCAACACTCATATGCAAAGATACCTCACCTATCATCATAAGTGAGATACTACACGAGTGTCCCAACCCCATGGTCTAACTAACTACAAGTCTAAAATACTAGAATAAGAATTAAACTATTTCACAGATTCAAAACGATATCAGGATGCAACTAATCACTTACTTAAAGAACATAACCAACTTCAACCACCACTCATATCACCCAAATAACAAGACTCACACTATCTCATAAAATAACACATTAGCGTGCATAGTGTCCTTCAATTTAAATGTCCATCACTTAACTATACCATAATTTATTTTAAATATCATATAGACATATGAAGGAATTAACCTTTGGGAACCTTCTCATGCCTCTATCTGTAAAGCTATAGGAGTACCTCACCTAACGGATTTAAACACATGCACAGAAAAAATAATGGGGGATCACCACACAACCATACCATTGGCTAGTCCTATACCAAATCCGTTTGATGGATGAATTCATCCTCGTCTTCACATCATGAGGCAATGACAATTTTAATGCATGATCAAATATACATAACTCCACACATCCTGCTACATCAGGTAGGGGCGCGGTACTCAGTCCCAAATCCATTTAAATCACAATTACAATCGATATTTTCGTCACGAGCCAAATATGATACGTTCACATCCGCACACAATTTATATATATTCAACAAGATATATAAACATAGGATATACCATACTCCCAAGCGTACCCGAATACCATCCAAATCCCATAAATCGTATTTTTTCAACTAATTATATGTTTATTACTCCTCAATCTTAATTAATTTTATCCTTAGAATATTCCATATTTTCCAATGATGTGTGTGTGTGTATATATATATATATATATATAGAGAGAGAGAGAGAGAGAGAGAGAGCTAGGCTCAAGTGCACACTAAGTTTACACATTTTTTTTTAAATAGTAAAAAAAATATTTTCGAGTTTATTTATTTTCTGCGATATCTAAGCATTTCAATGGACCCATGTAAAAAAAATCAGCTCCAAAAAACTTATTTTGCTATTTTTAAAAAATAGGTCAAACTTTCGCATCTTTTAAGCATTTTAAAAGCTACGAAAGTTTGACCGGATTTTTTAAAAATAGCAAAAAAAGCTTTTTTTAGATGATTTTTTTTTACATGGGTCCACTGAAATGTTTAAATATCACATAAAAAAAATCAACTCATAAAAACCTTTTTTAGTCCTTTAAAAAAATTGGTGTGCACTAGCACTGTGCAAACTTAGTGTGCACAGGAGCCTGCCTCTCTCTCTCTCTCTCTCTCTCTCTATATATATATATATATATATACTAGTATATGCCGGTGCCTGAAGGCACAGCAAAAATTTTCCAAAATACGTAATCGCTAAACGGCAAAAAACTTCAAAATAGGTAATCAAAAAACGACAAAAAAAGTTTCAAAGTAAACAATTGCAAAATGGTAGTTTGTTATTAGTTGGTTTTGGGGGTCCATGTAAGTGGGACCTAAAAACTAACCAATAACAAACTGACACGAAGATAATGTCTTTAGGGTATGCACGTGCCTAAAGGCACGAAGATAATTTAAGCCCTAATATTTGTGCTTGTGCTTACAACGCGGCACCGCCACCAACTACAACAAACACCTAATTCAACAACCAACTCCTAAACATAAAAGTGGACATACTTTCCTTTATTTATAATACTATCCATCATGTTTAAGAAAACAAATAATACAATAATAATAGTCACAATCTATCATATAAACATCATCGATTCAATCAATTCATGGAAATAATATCCATACGTGAGTTATTCTAAATAACGTAATGCTAGATTAAGGGAAAACAACACATCTATGTATGAAGAACCATTAATGCAAGGGATACAAAAAAAAAATCACAAACACATCTATGTACTCTAGTGATCCTGCTTGTGCTCGTCTCTTTGGTCATAGAGAGTGATACTTGGGGGCTAATTTCTTGAACGACATACCCGGACAAATCCGAAAAGAGATCTTGGATCAAATCTTAGAAACAGAGTGTCAAGAAAGATTACACGTATTATTACATGTATTCTTTGTTCCCTCCGTTGTTGATCGGATACAATACAATACATAAAAAATTTAAATATAGCACACATGCTTGCGATATGTATGGGAAAACTGAATAGCCGTCCTGTAATATCCATCATAACTATGAACTATTTATTATTACACTACACCATTTGTGTCTAAGATTCTATGAGCAATGGTGAATTCGAATGGCTCAGTTGGTGGAAGTAGGGGACAACACCTAAATATATAAACACCAATAGTTGCAATGAACATATCACCCTCCAATTACAGATCAACATGGGGAGAAAGTATGGAAGTGTGTTGTTATTAGTCATTCCATCATTTAGGCAGCACTCCAGAAAATCAGAGTGATACATTTTGGTATACTACACTGCTTAAAACAATGAATAGTGCCAATAACTCACATGTAACAATAACACGGTTAATAAAAAATGGATTTCAACTGCTTAGGATGAATGTAAATGCAAAACAAATTTAAAGAAGATGGTGAAATATCACTCTCTTAGAATTGATTATATATTATGCATCCAAGTTAAAGAAAGAAAATACACATAATCAAACTACCACATGCTGTCTAAAAACATACATATGTATATATCTACTTTGAATTTTGGATCTGCTTTGGATCTTCTTGAGGCTGAATTTGAATATGCTTGAGCTGCCATTCCAGTAGAACCACCACCACTGCCATTCCACTTGTTTGGATCTTCTTGAGGATAAATATTGTTTTGTCGGACTATGCCCCTAGAAAAATCGAACACTATGTCCACACAATTAAGTTCTGTACAACACTCGTAAAGATTCCTTCGCATACTTCTCTCAACAAATTTAATCAATCAAAGTACCTGAAGAATATAAAATCAATTTAAATCCAACATAAGAAGAAACACAAAGCCTCGTAGTTGCAAGGTTGATTGTTAAACCCATTTAAATCCTCCAAAACCCATTCCCACCTATACAACTCATGTCATAGAAAATAGAATACCATCAAGGGAAAGTATGATAAATTATTAAATTTAAAAAGCCACCAACAATAGATAAAGAACTGGTAAGGATAAACATAGTCCCCAACTGTTCAGATGGACCCTTGAGCTGTATATGGTGAGTTCTATAGCCATTTGACAAACATAGTTGCGGAAATGAAAGCTTTGATTTTGATGCTTGAGGCTTGTGTTAGAACACAGTCAAATGAGACTTGCTGAATTGAGGCTTGCTTGAGGCTTTTGATTGTTGAGGCTTGAGGCTTTTGCTTGTTGAGGCTTGCTGAATTAAGGCTTGCTGAAATGAAGTTAACACACGGTGTTATGAGTAGAGCAAATACATAGAATGTTGGACAATATAAGGAATCTGCATTAATCAAATTAGAAAAATGACATGTAATAGATGAAAACTAAAGAAATGCAAACTTGGATGTGTCTCGGCTCATCAGAACACTCAGTCGACTCTGCCCTTGCGACGGATCTAGGTCCATGTCGACTGGTTCACGTGGATGTGTCTCGGGCTGAGGAAGTGCAGAAGTCAGTGCAGAATTACCAATAGTTGAGCTACTGTATGTCAGTGCAGAACTCTTGGTGCAGTATGTCAGTGAAGAAGTCTTGCCCCAGTTGCATACCAATAGTTGGGGCTGCTGCATACCAATCAGTGGTGCACTAAAATTGAAATGAATCAGAAAATGGAGAGGCGTTAGGCAAACAAAAATACATCTTAGCACACTAACAAACATTGCAATCTATAGATCATGAAAAGATAATAATTTATGATTCCTAAAACGGGGCTCACACCATGCTCAAAATGCGAATTAAATTCTGACAGAGATTCACGTTCGAAAATCACCGATTGACATTGATTGAATAAGGAGAGGCTACCTTTCAGATGAATTTTGTGGTGGTGGTGGTGGTGTGTGTGTGTGTGTGGGGGGGGGGGGGTGGCAAATAGTGGACGGGTCAGTTATCCCTCCTACATTCCATTATGTGGAAAACAATGAGGACATGGCGCAATCTTCTAGGACATTCCTCCAATTTTAAGGCAAGCCAAATGCAGCTAGTAGTAACCCTTGCATTACAAATAAGTGTATTAAAAAGAGTTACAAATTCAGTCAAAACAAAATGTTATCCATAATTCTAGCTCTAAGATAACTTGAACAGTAACAATCCAAATGTTCCATTTATCAAATTTAGAACAGTAGGATCCCAAAAAGAACGCCGACATCTACTTTAGGAAACCAAACATGAAAATATTCAAGCTTGTGACAAAACATAGGTTATTAAGATATGGAATTTCATATAAATCAAATTAATAGAAAACTATCCATTGAGCACAACCCAAAATTTCAATAAATATCAAGGATTAGAACATTTTTACTTCATAATGTAACATGCACATTGTTATATATAAAGAATTATTATCAAAATATATTAACATAGCCTGCACATAAAGCTGGATGATCATTTGTGATAACATAAGAGACTTGGAAAAAATATATTAGAGCACAAAGATAGTAATTTTAAAACTAAGTTTAGTATAGAATAGATGAATAGGTAATAAATGGAAGGTTACTGATTCGGTCCATCAGTTGAACTTGGTGTTCTTGTTCATATGCTTGTACAGGCTGCTAATCTAGTTTCAGTATATTTATCAAAAGGTCTTGGTGCTCCAGCAAGAACTATGATGGTTGGTTCAAAAAGTTTTATAGCCAAGGCATAGATTCTTCGGAAGACCTTAGGAAGGGATATGAGGCAGGTTGGTGTCCTCTGTGCTGCAAAACACTTAAAATGCAATAAACATGAGATTTCAAAGCTAAATAAAAAGGTATTAAGGATCTAATGCAAGCTATCATCCAATAAAAATAAAGAATAACCTACATGTTGTTACCTAAATCATAAGTCCCATATGTATTAAGGATCAAAGTCCACAAAACAAATGAAGATTTTTTGACATAATTACTGAGTAAATTGCAAATTTGAAGATTCAAAGCGAATGAAGATTCAAAGTTTTTGACAAAAACTAATTATGCAACAGAGTAGCAGGTGACTGAAATGGACAAAAATGTGGGAAGATCTCTTAGTTCACCTGTGACTGATATTCTTTTTCCCCTACATCCGAGTCAATAGTGTTGTAACTTTGAAAGTTGATATCTCCCGATAGTAAGTGCGTAGGGAAATTGTCAGGCCACAACTGTAAAAGCATTAAAGGCATGTATCAAAAATAGAGAAAAACCGTAATCTATTATAAGCTAGTAACTATCATATCTACTGGCATAAATTGTATGCTAAAAAAGTTCAATAATGAAGTAGGAGCACTTAAGGATGAACCTTTTAAAAAGAACCACTTAATTGATCTAATACCACTCAATTGATAGTTTATCTAATAGAGCAGTAAGATCACTTAATTAAGAATAAGAATAAGAAAAAATAATTATAAACATTACAATCATAAATTAATTATAAACATATTTATAGGGTCTGATGTAAACATTACAATTATAAGGGATTACAATCATATTTATAGGGTCGAGATACCAAATAAGATAATATACTGAAGTAGCCTTAAAACTCCTAAATTAATGGGAGAATATTTACTACTGAACGTTCCTTATTCTACTAATAATAAACATAAAACTAAAATAAGAAATTAAAATCGAATTTGGACCCCCTTGTAAGTGTCCACAACATCATTTGAATCAATTATAAACATTATATTCCTTAACGGTTTGGTTACTGCATGGATAGAGAAGTGTTGATATAAAAAAGGAGGTTCGAGACAAAATTCACTATGACAATTTTCACTGGTATATAAATGCAATGATTTCCGGTCACATGGGAGATAAGCCATCATTTTCTAAAAACAACCAACTCGGTATCATATTATTGACAAAATGAAGTTTACACGCTAGGCAAAATATAAAATTGCCTAGAATGTATTTCTAACACTCTGCATGATGATTTGAAAGAGATATTTGTAATCATCAGTAATGAAAGCTAAAAATACGTAATGAAAGAGAAGAGAGAAAAACTGTGTGTAAGATATCACCTCAGTTGCATCACAATCTAACCAGGTTACGCTTGTATATCCTCGGCTGTTGATCCAGTATCACCTCCCAAACCTATAAATTAATTAAAGAAAATGGTGGGAAACTTATCAAACCGTAAGTTCCTTAATCTGAAAACTTATTAAACTATAAGTTCACAATGAATAACAAACCTGGAGTTTTTGTATTCCAAGAAAATACACCTTCTTAGAGCGTAAGTTTCTATGATTTGTGCTCCATAATTTCATTATGGTGAATGTGATGGCAAATTCCCAATTTGTAGTGCGATTCATCCATCTCTTCGAGCGAGAAAAAACCTGCACGTTTTCACTTCAAAAGTCACTATAATAAAATACCAACCTATAAATTGTGTTTCCAGATACTAAAACAACTACAACACACTAAGTACCTGTGTGGAGCATTTTGGTATTCATCTTATAAAACCATTATTACCTCCATGATTCGGAGTTGATATGGTCGCCTTCAACTTTTGCAAAATTATGCACTTCCTATAATGATTTAGCCAAATGATCAATCATAGTTCTAATTATGATCCCTTAGATAGTAAAAGTACCAAAAAGTAATACAGATGAGATCAGATATGAGATCGGATATGAGATCCCAAGTAATTAAACATGACTAATCATATATGAGATCGGATTTATATGGTAAAATTATGAAGTTGTAAATAAATTTATTTTCCAGAACTCTAATTTTTAGCATATTATATTATATTTATACTTTTACTAAGGAGATTTAGACGATTATAAAGTAGAGGAAAAGAGTGAACAAAATCAGAGGAAAGGGCGTCACTGTCACCTCTATAAGCTATCAAACATAAACATCGAATACTCACAACTTTAATTAGACAAATAAAATAATCAACCATAACTTGAAATAAACTAAGCATCCATAACCTTAATTTATGTTCAAGGACTTCTTTTCTCAAGTAGGCATTGTCGGAAATGAAAACCAAATCGTCAACAACAGGGACAGAGACTTTCTCGTATTTGCAAGCTAACATAAAGAGTGTAAAACATAACTCAAATTAACAAAGGTATATAAGAAAATACAACTACATCCAAAGTCGGTGAGTTATATGGAAACTCAAGAACTAATGGAATATGGGTGAGATTGACAAATTTGTCAAAATAATTAGAATCTTATGCATCCTTGTACAGGTCCAATACCAAATAAAGACTAAAGAAAGTACTTCTCTTCGAATAAATAAATAAATATTGTCACCAAAATTACTTCTATCGGAATAAATAAATATTTTCATCAAAAGCACCACGGTCTTGCTATCAGTTACATAACCTTGCCTATTTTTTGAATCACTTGGGCATTCATGGGAACATATTAAACACAACTTATGAGAATTTTAAGTAACACAAAAATTCTCTTGAAACAACCTACACAACATCCAATATGAAGAGATGAAAAATAGATCATCGTTGGGGTATTGACTCAAACAGATAGGATGCAATGCAATACAAAGAAAAATAGCTATTAGTTATGTAACATGCCGTTAATGGTCCCGTTCATCAAATTAAGAGCATTGGAACATTACCTGACCTGAGGAAAAAACCATCCAAAAAATATCAAAAGAAGTGTTACTTAAGAAGAGATGTGATGAAACTCATGTGTATCATGGTTCGAAGGGTCTAATCAAAAGAAATGTTGATTAGACATATAATCAAACACATATTGTGCAAGTTGAGCAGGGGTGGCAGACCACCATTTGAGGCTTGGGAAAGCAATTCCCCATAGAGGCTTAGATTTAAACAATTGATGATAAAAGATTAATTATATATTTGTCAGGCAAGGACAGACAACAACATATAACAAAAAAATATTGAAAAGAAGAGGGAAATAAATGGTATGTCAAGAAGGGGGAAACCAAGGATGAAAAAAACTCTAAATAAACTATTCAAAACCCAAACAAATAATACCTAAAGATATTGGACTCTAAAGATCAAAAGAGGATCTTTAAACAATTAAACTCTAAAATCCGATAAGTATAGGCATTTCACATGTGAACATATTATCTAAAATCAACAAAAGGAGGAAAGAACATGTTATTTAAAACCATGTTAGATAACCATTAAACACCTAATGTGTGGAAAAAAACAAAGATGTCATGATAGGTATAACCAAAAGTGAATCATTTGAAATTAAAAAATTGTGTAGCGAGAGCAATCAAGTACTATTAATTGCTACCCGTGTAAATCAAGTAGTATTAATTGTGTAGCGAGAGCAATCCCATGTAAATCAAAACTGGATTTGAATGTAGTTTTATCCAAGATTTGAACCACCTGAATGATTGAACCCCCAAATTTTTAGGCCACAATAGATGCTATTAATTGCTACTGTACCATGCAAAAAATCAAGTACAGAGAGAAAAGATTACTGAATAGGAACAACCAAAAACAAAACATACAACTGATATACCTTAGATTCCAAACAAATCATGCTTTAAATATCTTAGATTCCACTGTTGATGAAGCTTATTGCATCTTATTATATACCTGATTGTACAAAACATCTGCAATTCCTATACAAAATTAAAAAAAATAAGAACACAAAAAGAACAAAAAATATGGAAGAAGAAATTTTCAAACTTCTAAAATACTCCAAAATTATAATAAAAACAACCGCAAATAATTCAGGCATGGAGAATAGTTAAAAAAAATCCCATATCGTAAACCCAAATCTGTATATTCGGAACCATATCCCCTAATCCTAAAAATGTGAAATACTTATGAAAATGTAACAGTTAAAAATCATATGATTCTTGAGGTAAAAATCTCCATTACTCCAAAGAAATTCTCAAACTATAAATGACCTATGACTAATGTAGATGTACATGTTGAAACTAAGAGTAAGTAAACTAAGATTTGAGAATGAGATATTGATATCTATATAATAAGAATGAAATATCATACCTGATAGCTTCGGGTAACACATATTAGATCTTATCTAAAGTACCCAAAGTTAGATCTGCAAACAAAAACATGTTAGATCTAAAAATTAAAACCCCAAACTAAAAATTAAAACCCTAAAGCACATAATACTTTCTCCCCTTAAAAACAAAAACATGTTAGATCTACAAATCAAAACCCTAAAAATTAAAACCCTAAAAAGTTGAATCCGGTAGGTGGTTAAGGCGGCGGCTGCATGGATCAGATGCGGCAACCTCAGAGTCGGTTTCGTACAGAGATCAAAATACCTAATGTGAAATCTCAAATGAAAACCAAAATACCCAATAAATTTCAAATGAAAACTCACCAACCGGAGGTTTGAGATCAAAATCGTTGGCACTTGAAGAGGTTTGAGATCAAAATCGTTGGCACTTGTAAATGGGAGAGAGCATGGATGCTTTGGAGAGAGAAAGTGAGTGAGTGGAAGATGGGACGTACGGGAGACTCGAGGCAGACATGTTGTCTCCGATTTTGAAAGATGGGCGGGAGTTGTGAGAAAAAAAAAGTTGGGCGGGACTCCAATTTTCCCATGTCACAATGTTAAAACTGTGACATGTCTCATTCTTAGACCATTAGATCGTTCCCAAAAAATTCATCATAACCGTTAATTCGGTGGCACTATTCAAACACCCCTCTCCCATATTATATATATATATATATATATATATATATATATATATATATATATATATATATATAATGTAACTATCCTAGTTCAAATGTCCATGGAAAAGTAATCAAAGACTAACTAGTACAAAGAACCAAACCAAAAATAAAAAATTAAATTAAAATAATATTGAGGCAGAACCCCCCCACGTAAACAACCACAACCATAGCGACAGGTGATACCCCATTTCGTTCAACTCACTAAAACTCTTTCGTTTCTGACCCAGCTCAACCTTCCACCATTAATGGTTATAAAATGTTTGTTATCCATACAAACTAAGTTTTGATCACTCCTAGAGAATACTAATTAAATTCCTCACATGATAATTTTCAAACCAAAACATAATCACAGTACCCCAAATCCAGACAGTTCATGAATCCTATTATGAATTTAATTTCATCATTAAATTAAGTCTCTGTCATGGCAAGATGTCATCAATATATAAAGATTAATTCTACATATGGTTTCTAATATATAAATCATTATATATATACTCCTCTAGTTATATATAAATATATAATTTAACTAAACTAGTCCAAATGTCCTAGGAAAAGCAATCAAAGACTAACTAGTAGAAATAACCAAACCAAAAATAAAAAAATTAAAATAAAAGAAATTTGAGGCCTAACCCCCCACGTAAACAACCACTGCTATAGCGGTAAGGATAGGTCGTTAGAGCCACAGGTGATGCCCCATATTGTCCAACTCACTATAACTCTTTCATTTCCTACCCAATTCAAGCTTCCACCATTAATGATTATAAAATGTCTGTTATCCATACAAATTAAGTTTTTATCACACCTATAGAATCCAAATTGAATTCCTTACATGATAATTTTCAAACCGAAATATAATCACTATACCCCAAATCCAAATATTTCGAGCATCTTATTACGAATTTAATTTCAAATTTAATTTCATAATTAATTTATGTCTCTTTCATGACAAGATGTCATCAATATATAAAGGTTATTCCTACACATGGATTTTAATATATAAATCATTAACTGACACATTAAGAAGGTGTTTCCGAATAATCTCCAACTAAATCAATTTTTTATGCCCCAAAACAATCTACAACATTAATCCGTATTAACTTTAAATAAGGTATTATTAGCCAAAACATGGTTCTAATGCCGAATTAGTTTGATAGAAGCGAAATCATAAACACATTACATATTATACGGTGATAGAGCGAGATATTTATTTCGTGAAAAGAAATATGAGTGATTTCCTTTCTTTGATCTCTTAGTTCCTCTCCAAAGATCTCCCAAACTCTCCCAAACTCTTAAAATTCTTGGGTTTATATTCTATGTATTAAGTAATTAATTAATTAAGATTAACACCCGGGAATATTCTTAATCCTGCAGGTCCAGAAAATTCCTAATTTTGGGCACCCAAACTGGCGCAAAACATAGCCCAAAGGTATAATTACCCCTTTGGGCCTAATCCAAATCACTAAAAATACATCTTTAAGCCTCCATGCCACTGGCAAGTTTGGTCCAAACGATTATACCACATAATGCAAATAAAATACATAATCTAATTATCTTACGAGTAACCCCACATAGTAACTCTCATATAATTAATTCATAACATGCGGTATAAAAAAATTCATGAATACAAAATTTAGCTGTCACATAAATTATGCATTTATTATTACCATTTCACACAAGTAATAATTATTCCTAATTATTATATTATTCTCAATTAATAATTAATAATAACTACCATAAATAAGGGGTATGGCAATCTCCCCCTATTAAAAGAATTTCGTCCTCAAAATTTGATATGCACCTGAATAGAAACGTTCTTGATATTTATCTCATATATCATACTATATCTTCCATGTATACTCTACCTCATTATCGTGCCTTCATTAGACATGCACTACCAAAATAAACTTGGAGCAAAGAATCTACTACACCAAAAATAACAATTTGGCACACCTTGATATTAAAAATCTGGCACATCTTAAAACTGTGCCAAATTCTGGAACGGTTTTGTCACAATCTGGCACACTTTAAAACCGTGCCAAAATTTGGCACTAATTAAAAGTGTGCCAAAATTGAACACACTTAACTAAAATATAAATACTCTAAAAAAATTCTAACCCTCCCAATTTTTTAATCTCCCGCTCTCTCTCCTCTCCCAATTCGAACCCTCCCGTTTTTCACTTTCCCCACAACACAAATGCACATAGACGCCCTTCTCCTATCACCTTCAAGTCTGCCGCCCTCGGCTCTCTGCTGCCGTCCTTATCTCTTCCCTCATCTCCACCTTCATCCGACATGTAGTATCTCTATCTCCATTCGATTTATGATTTCTTATTTAAGGTTTTGCTTTTGATTTCGAAAATGGGTGGGGGAGATTATGTTTCTAACTATTTTGTTTACATTTGCTGAACTAATTTGCAAATCTAATTTGGGTTTCATATGAATTTGATTTTTGTATGGTATTTTGTTTTGCAGGTTCTAACTGGGTTTCAAACGAATTTGAACGTTGTTGAATATTTTTGTTCATAAAGTTTCTTTTAGATAGTTAGATGTGATTTGGGTTTGATATATTAAAGTTGTTGGATTTTTCAGATCTTTGATTTGGGTTTGAGATAAATTTTTAGGGGTTTTACATAAATAAATTCCTGTAATGATAACACAATTGAAAAACTACATTGTTTATCACATGCACTGAGTATATTGTTGGCGCTATAAAATTTGTGAAACATCAAAATAAGCACTTTTTTCATAGTGCAGGGTATGTCCTTATCGCAGTACAATTTATATTTATTTATGTTTTGGACCCATTTAACTGAATAAATTTTACAATCTACACATATTTGATGTCGGTGTGTTAAAAATTAGTTAAAAATATCGTGAACTTAATTTCAATTATTTGGCATACTTAGTTTAGTTTCAAATTAAAATGGGTTGATCTTGGGAGTACTAAACTTAGTTTACTTTATAACTGGCATAGTATAACTCTTCTACATTCATGTTTCATTTTAATTTATAATATTCATGTCAACTCTTCATGTTACAGGTGCTAGAAAAATTGGTCAAGAGGGATTCAAGGTTATCTAAGATAGGTATTTCAAGTTATTAAAATTTATTTTAAATTAGTTTTCTGAACACTTTGTTTTTTCTTGCTTTAGCGTCATTGGATTTGGGATATGAATTTACATATTTTGTATCCCCAAGGTGAGAATACGATTTAAAAGCTCACCCACTTGAGTTGATGTATCTGTAGACAAAAATTGAAATGATATTTATGCTTCAATTTAGCAATGGCGACATATTCTGGATTGCCAATTATCACTAACTAAAATTGTATTTTGATTTAGTTGTATTTTCTTCCTATTGTCTGTTGTTGTACATTTGATTTTTTTCTTTCTATAGTTGTTTTAAATTTACTTCAAATATCTTATTCATTTTTCATGCTATATTTTATAGATTCTACCCCGAAATCGGTATTCTTTCACACTCATCCATGGTAACATCTTTTATCTTTATTTTTTAATTTTTTAAAACTTTAATATTGATCACATATATGATATGTTGAATTCCAAGAATGTGAACCGATTCTCATATTTTTCTTAACCCAGGACTAAACTTTATGTTGATAATTTTTATATGTCCCATTTGTTTAATTGTTTCAATAACTTTATATTTAGTTTATCGTAAGCTGCCAAGTGGCATCAAGGAGCTGTGTTTATTGTTAGTATATGTTTTGGTTGTTGGTTTTATTTGGATGATTTATTTTTGCTAAGGGGCGTCAAATATGCATTAGTATCTCATAGGTGATTTAAAAAATTGAAAAATACTTGTCCTTTTGTTCATCAACATTAAGTTTTATAGATCAATTACTGGTTTAATGTCTCACATGGTTTTTCGTAATATAATCATTTATCCATGTATTCTTTTTCAATGAACGTTTTAATGTTCATGATGTGTAGTTATTTATATTGAACACCTGTTTTTGCTTAGTCACATTCATATATTGAAAGTTCATAGCACAGTTTCTTTTAATGCTGCTAAAACCTATTTGGCTAGTAATAATGATCAACACTAGCTGATGCTTTAAATTATTCCCTCATGGTCTGTGGGTTATAGAGTTTTTACAGTTCCACAAATTTTATGCAAATGTCAGGTCTAGCCGAAGAAAAAAATATATGCTTGGATCCCAGCATAGTTGAGTAGCTATTTCTAGGTAGCTCTTAAGTTTAATCAACTCCACTCACCACTCACTAGGCTACTTCTAGGTAGCTATTTGATTGTATCTATTTCTAGGTGGTTTTATTATATTATACTATGAGATTATTTGTGTCGTTAGGTTTTTATTTTGGGGAGGTCAGCTTTTCTCCACTACCATAACTCAACACATTTTTATCAACTCCATCATTTTTAGGTGCCTCTATAGTTAAGTAGATATGAAATGGAACTAGAAGTGGTGCCCTCATTTTTTACAGACTCACCTCAAAGTTGTTAAGTTTCTATACTCGGTCAACCATACAAAATGATCGACTGAGTCGGTCTTCCCCCTTACAATTATAAATTCTCGCTCCCCCCTTGACTAATACTACACAAACAAACTCATGTATACATAAATTTAAGTAAGTATTGTTATAAGGAAGGAAATAACTTACCTCAATGTTTTCACAATACAGTGTTATGCCCATGGTTATGAAACCATTGCGATTGTTGGTGAACCATTGTGATCGTCAGTGATGTCATCACTTTGGCCCGTTACATTGGTGAATTGATTTTTCGAGGCAAGGAAATTATGTTCTTGTCCCAACCTTTCAAATGGCATGTCATTTGGGTTCCCGAATTTGAATATCTTGAAATTGCCCAAATTTTCATATGGTTCGAAATTATATATGGGCCCAAAGTTAATTTTGTGGGATGAGAATTTTTTTGATAAATTCACGGATTTGAGAAGGGTTTTTGCAATACACACCCTTTAATCTCAAGTACAAGTTTTCTTAAGAGGAGGAGAGTGACCTGAAGAAGAGAAGAGAGAGGAATGACTAACTGGATTGATAGAACCCTCTCACGAAGAAATATATTATAAAGTCGATATTTTATTTCCCATTTTTTTCTTGTTAATGGCATAGTGTGTATGTGCATGATTTTTTGTGTGTGTGAGCGCGCGCACGCGAGAGAGAGAAAGACGAAGCACCGTCCTTTTAAGGAAGTCCTCAACCGCCCTGGACATTAAAGTTCCTTGAATACACATTTCATATTAGTACTTAATCTATCTATCTAAACCTAACAGCTATTGAAGATAAATCCTAGTGAGATCCTTGGCTTCCATTGGACAATCGACATCCTTAACCTAGCCTTTTAGGATAGCAAATGATGCATAACAAACGCGTAGGGAATTAAAAGAAACTCGCACTCAATCTCCCCCCCCCCCCCCCCCCCCCACAAACATCCCCCCAAAAAATATCATTTGATTACTAGCAAAGGAGGATATTACATCATATATATATAACCCAAGAGGACTTGAAACAGAAGGACTATACTGACCCTAACTAGCTTGAATATTCCTAATATATAATCAAATGAGAAAATTTTGACCTGTTTTATATGACATATATATCCTACCATTCTAAATGGCAGTGATGCTAACCAAATGCAACCCGAAAATACTAAAAGAAATCTGACATTCAACCAATGAAGAAGGTTCTCTATATCATTCTGTTACTAGTAAATGGGGAAATTAAATCATATTTATAGCCCAAGATTAGGGTTCTGATCAAACCAATTGGACATAAATAACCAACCCTGGACAAACTTTTAATTTTTTTATTTTATTTTGTGTGGATGGGTGGGGGGTTGGTGTTGGGGGTCGGTCTTAGTTCAGTCTAGTTTTATAGAACCCTCTTTCAATCAGTTCGGTTTGTATGTAAATTATGTTGGTCTGGACCGACTCATATCTATTAATACAACTACTACACACTAAAAATCCTATCCTAAAACGCAACACAATCTCTAATGTTTACTATTGCTACGATGGTCAAAACATCAGAAAAAAATAGATGAGTACACTCGTTTCTCTCTATCTCGAATGGTGGTGGAGAACCGGTGATACAATCGGCGAGGCCATTAATCATTGTATATCCCTTCTTCTTCATACACTACTTTACATATATATTCTCTACCAATATCAAACTTATATCTGAAATTTTAGTTGTATTTTAATCGGTTATTGATCAAGTTTCTGATTATGTTTGTTTCTCTCTTTACAAATTATCTTCTATTGGGCCAAGAGGACTTTTGGACTGACTAACCCTAATAACAAAAGGAAAAAAGTGACCCTAACTACCTTGAATATTCCTAATGAATAATCTCTCATTATATTTACAATATTATATTGAAATTTCATAATAAGTTCTAGACCAAATCCACATGACCCATATTCCCACCATTTGCATCAGGCCATTATTCACATTCATTTCTTTAAAAGGTGGCCGTGGCATCCATGAGACTAGTGAGACTTTAAGAAAAAAATCCCTTTTATCTTCAATGAATTTGGTTTACAAAATGGATAAATGGATGAGGTAGGAGCAAATCAGTTTGCTCTTCTACGAGTCAATAAGTAGTAAAAATAGAAAATTACCGCAATATAATGGTAATAAATATAAGATATGCAACAATCATTTATGGCTACCGCAACAACCACCGCAACTGTTGCCACACAGAAGCTGCTACTGGATTCCTTGGTGTTGAGTTCCTTGCTACTGTTACTAAAGCTTCTACAGCTTACTTCTCTAGTTCTAGCACCTTATGTGCTACATATGGTAGAGGTGGGCATCCATTTTCAAGAAATTATTCTCTGTTTCCACTTCCAGAAAGGGATCAGCAAGCCAACACCATATGTGCTACATGTGTTTTTTGTTTGTTACATCATCCACTGAATGGATAGTTCATTAGGCATCCTTGTGCATCCTAGTAGTCGTGTTTGATGTAAAAAGAGATGATATGTCCTCACCTTTGTGTGAAGAAGTGACATAAAAGGTGCAATGAACAATTAGATACAACTGACTTAGCCCCCAAGTTTTGAACTCTACTACTACCAACTGACATCATATATACATTGGAACATTTTTCACAACTATAACATCTTCTCTAACCTTTCTTTCGTTAACAACATCACCACCATTACAACTAGATGTTCTCATAAGCAAATCTTTTTCTTTTAAATAAGTACCAATAGATACTCTTTTCTTTATTAATCAATTATAGCTTTAGTTTTCTCAAAACACATTCTGGATTTGTAGCCGTCAATATGCGTTATAACTGTTATATAACAGTTTATATAAACTCTTATATAATAGTTATATAAACTGTTATATAACAGTTATATAAACTGTTATATAACAGTTATATAAATTGTTATATAGCACTTTATATAACACTTATATAAAATGTTATATAACAATTGATATAACTGTTATATAAGCAGGTTATATAACTATTATGAAACTGTTATGCAACTTCTTTGTCTTGTGCCCATATTATGGATCATAAGGAAAAAAAATTGGTGGTTCATAGAGTATTTAAGGTGTTTATTTATCACTGATGAAAGAATTGATTACATAGCATTACAAATTTGCAATGTCATCAATGGACTGTTCAATAAGTTTACAAGGTTGTTTCCATATCTAAGAACACATATATGGACAATTCAATGTTTGATTGGGAGAAGGCCTTGACAGGGCAAGAAATGGTAGCCATCGATGCCATATTTGAATCCGCAACTTGAAATGCTTATTTACAAGAAGTGGAGTCTAGGATCGCTAACTGAAATTCTTATTTGCAAACATCTTCCAAAGCCTACAAAAATTAGACTAGGCAACTAGGAGATGACTGTTTTATCCAAGGAACAACTAGAGTATGCAGCCACATATGCTTTTGCCTTTTGATAAATATATGATGCTTTGAAGAGCCTCCCATATGATGCTAATAACAAAAGTAAGGAGAGGGAATACTATATATTTGTGACATTTGCTTCATTTTCGGTACCGTGCATACTAAGTTTTTATGAAAAAATTTATGATGAACCACAATTCCTAAAACATGGATCATTATTAACATATATACTTCAAATGACAACACATTATGATTCCTTAGTTCTTGAAATGACATCCCATTATTAGCCACATGTTACTTCTTTCTTCAACTTATATTCTGATTTCATATACCTTGCATATGCTTCTATAGAATGAACTAAAGACCGTGCTAGAAGGATCAAAGAATGAAGTAGAAAAGAAGTATAATGAAATTAACGAACAGGTAATCTTCTCATATAAGTTTAGGTGTTTGAGATTCTTATAATTACTACTGTTAGTTTATATATTTCATATGTTTACTGGATTCCTTATTCGATTAGTGTCATCATTTATAATTAGATTTTGGGCCCAAGACGCATTTTGGGCTCGGAACCAATGTAACTTGTACGAACTGACCGCGTAGTCTCGGGTCTCTCGGTTTGAGAATCTGATGATAATTTGAAAAAATAACACTTAGACTTAAAAACAAGCCGTTGAAGGGTAAAAACCCAAATCAACCCCCAAGTGGCCCAGTAAGGGGCACTAATACCTCCCACGGGACCAATGTAACTCGTAGGAACTGACCGCGTAGTCACGGGTCTCTTGGTTTGAGAATATGATGATAATTTTCAAAAATCAACATTTAGACTTAAAATAAGCTGTTAAGGGGGGAAAACCTAAACCATCCCCCAAACGTCCCCGTAAGAGGCACGAACACCTCGCATGGGACCAATGTAACTTGTAGGAACTCACCGCGTAGTCACGGGTCTCCCAGTTTGAGAATATGACGATAATTTGCAAAAATAACACTTAAGACTTAAAAACAAGCCATTAAAGGGGGAGAACCTAAACCAACCCACAAACGTCACCGTAAGAGGCACGAACACCTCACTCGGGACCAATGTAACTTATTGGAACTGATCGTGTAATCTTGGGTCTCCCAGTTTGAGAATCTGACGATAATTTGCAAAAATAACACTTAAACTTAAAAACAGGCCGTTAAAGGGTGAAAACCTAAACCAGCCACCAAATATCCCCGTAAGAGGCACGAACACCTCGTATGGGACTAATGAAACTTGTAGGAACTGACCGCGTAGTCACGGGTCTCCCAGTTTGAGAATATGACAATAATTTGCAAAAATCAACACTTAAACTTAAAAACAAGTTGTTAAGGGGGAAAACATACACCATCCCCCAAACGTGCTCGTAAGAGGCACGGACACTTCGCACGGGACCAATGTAACTCGTAGGAACTCACCGCGTAGTCACGGGTCTCCCAGTTTAAGAATATGATGATAATTTGCCAAAATAAAACTTAGGCTTAAAAATAAGCCAGGGTGAAAACCTAAACCATCCCCCAAACGTCACCGTAGGAGGCACAAACACCTCGCTCTAGACCAATGTAACTTGTAGGAACTGACTGCATAGTCCTGGGTCTCCCGGTTTCAGAATCTGATGATAATTTGCAAAAATAACACTTAGACTTAAAAACAGGCCATTAAAGGGTGAAAATCTAAACCAGAAAACCTAAATCAGTCCCCAAACGACCCCATAAGAGGCACGAACACCTCGTACGGGACTAATGTAACTTGTAGCAACTGCCCGCATAATCACGGGTCTCTCGGTTTGAGAATATGATGATATTTTGAAAATATCTATATTAGGCTTAAAAATAAGCCGTTAATGGGTGAAAATCAAAACCAGCCCCCAAACGGATCCGTAAGAGGCACGAACACCTCGCACGAGACCAATGTAACTTGTACGAAATGACTGCGTAGTCACTGGTCTCTCGGTTTGAGAATATGATGATAATTTCCACTCCTATATGTAATTTTTTAGTTTGAGTAAGGTTTTTTTTATAAATTACTTGGTTACTAATATCGTATCTTTTTTGTATTCTATTTTTTTGCACAATAACATTTTATCGTTAGCATTTATTCACGGGGAACACACGGAGAACTCAATGGTTTACAACAAGGGGTTTATTCATGATTCTATATTTTTGTGTTATGGTCGTGCGGGCTTTTGTAGGTTTATTGTAAACTTTTATAGCCACGCGGGCTTTTGTAAGTTTATTTTTATATTTTGTGGTCGTGCGGGCTTTATGTTATCCAGGTTTTATATTAGTAGATTTTAGAATGTCCAAAAAATAGAGGAAACTCTGCCCAATTTTTTTTGGTCTGTGAACTACTAAAGACTTGTAATATTTTGAAGTTTGTATGAACATTTGTTTATCAACAACGTATAAGATTCGCAATTTGTGAATTTTCCTGTTTTCAAATAATTTTTTTTTCTTTTTATCAAAAATCTGGCACAGTTCAAAACCGTGTCAAAAGTATATCAAATTTTGGCACGGTTTTGAAATGTGCCAAAAAAAATTCAAATTGTGCCGAAAGTGTGCCAGAAATATCAAATTCTGGCACGGTTTAAAACTGTGCCAGAAGTGTTCCTGTTTGGTCAAATCTGGCACACTTTTTAGCAGTGCCAAAAAAAGGCCATTTTGGAACACCTGATTCTGGCACTGTTCAAAACCGTGCCAGATTTGATTTGGCACAGTTTTAAACCATACCAGATTCCTATTTTTGGTGTAGTGATCGAATCCCTACGATTCAAGATAGCAATAGGATTCTACTCAAAAATCTTGTCCGACTGAAGCTCTATTTCGTCGAGATCAATAAGCAAGTATACCAAATTGTCCCTATATATGTACTGTAGATACATAGAATACATTGCGCACCTATTATATATGATCTAACATGACTAAACAATATGCAATTGATATAATACGATCAATAATGGAAAAAGGTCCCACATATTGGGGAGCCTACTCCACCTTCTTCCAAAACCACATTACTCACTCCGTGGGTGTAGACACCATATTCTAGGACCCCCTAAGTCTCTCCCTAGGTCCCTTACACCTCCATAATTCACAATAAACCCTAGATCACACTCCGAGTACCGATTGAGAGGCCATCAAGTGCTTTTTGACCCCGTTTAGCTCCGATCAACTTCATTGTCAGAGTGAAAGATGAATGAATATTTGAAGGGATTTGAATACCCCTTCCAATGTTCTACCCCATGCATGAATCGGCATAACGGTTCAGACGAACGAACCATTTTACTATCAAAACCGATTTAGAGGCCACCGTGCACTCTCGGGCCCCGATTTGACCCTAATCAACTTCATCATCAGAGTGGAAGATGAATGGATCTTTGAAGGTCACTGAAACCCTTTCCAATGGTTGATCCCATGTGTGAAATGACATAATTATTCAGACAAACGATTTGTTTTCCTTTAAAAACTAATTCGGAGTCCATCGGGAGATCCCGAGATCTATTTGGCCAAACTCAAGTCTTCAACTTGAACGAGACTTAATGAATATTTTAAGGGAACTAAATAACCTTTCCAATGGCCTAACCTATGTGCAAATCAGCCTTACGGTACGGATAAACAATACGTTTTACTTCGAAAGGTCATCGGGCCCTTTTAGGCCTCGTTTGATGAAATTCAACTCTCCGATCCGAGCGAATATCTTTGGAACATCGAAATACCTCGCACAAAATTGTCAATGGTCTGCCATGTGCATGATTCAGACTTATGGTTTAGAAGAACGATCCATCATCGTCTGATGATCTTTCGTACAAAGGACTGATGGGCGCTTTCGATCCCCGTTTGACCAAAAGTAAACTCCTAGAACCTAGAGCGGCCTAAAGTATTGCCAAAGGTCTCTTAATTACCTTTCTAATAGTATTCCCCATGCACGGTTTGGACTTATGGATTGCATTTTATGACCATTTTTTAGAAAATCTGCATGAGGCTGCCAATTGGCAGTTCCATATCCCTGCCTATCGACAGTGTGTCAAGCTACTGGCCAATAGGCAGGTAAAGAACTATGATGATCAGTAGTCCCCTACCTTATATAAGCAGAGAATGAGCTCAATTTGAAAGGCACCTCATATCCATTAATATCGGTGATCTCAACAACATTATTCTGCAATCAGCGAAGAGTTTTTATGTGAAATTCCTTTCCACCTTTCATTGCCATTATTCTCATACCTAATTCAGAACAAATATCCTTCTCTCTCATCCAACATTCATCATAACTTGTAAGGAAGCTCATCAAGGATCAAGGTCAAGCTTCAAGTCTCTAAAGAAGGTCCCAACATCCATCTCTCTTCAAATTTCGTTATTTTTGCAGTAGTTATAAAAATTCTCAATTTAGATTTTACTTTAGAGGATACACATTAATATCTCATCCTTTAGTAGTTATATTGCACATAATTTATTTTCTATAAAAAACTAAAAACAAAGAAAAGGGGGTTACACCTATAAATTTCGACGAGATCCTTCATCGCATTTTCAAAATAAAAAATATATTTTCTATACAGACACATAACAAACTCCCGTTTGAATCTATAGGATGCACCACACCTTTGTACCATATACGAACTATGTGGACTTTAATGCCTTTATAGACTACGTAGGCGTCTCGGGCTCATACCAAAGACTCGAGTCCTATTTTTCTATTATATATATATATATATATATATATATATATATATATATATATATATATATATATATATATATATATATATCATACTCACACTTGTATCTTATCGAACATATATTATCATTTCATCATAACGATCAATATATTGATAAGAGCACACATCATATTTTCTAATTATTATTTTTGGGAAATTCCTATGGATGACCTCACTTCATCTTTTCCATGATGCGAGTCGAGCGATTCCGATATCCACTTATATATACACGCACACACACTTCACAGATAAATTGAGGAAAATAGTGGCATAAGCCCATGAGAGACCGAAAGGTCGGGATGGATGCCTAACACCTTCTCATTCCATAAGTTAGCCTCGGACCTCTAAACTATTGGCTTCGCAAGCATCAGTTTTCTTTGATGCCTCTCTCTCGGGAGGCGACAACATATTCTTTTGCTTGTTTTGTTCAAAATAGGCTAGTGACTCTATCTTTTTACATCATCCAAAAAGGAACAACGATCGCGATGTAGCGATGGGTGTGGGACCTTTATCTCCCCCTTTTTCCCTCGAAAGTGCCTCGGGGAGGGAGAGGAAGATCTCAGGATAGCCATAGTGGCAACTCTACTGGGGAGTGACTTAAGACGCCTAGACTCTATTTGCAATGATGTTATCATTTTTTGCTTATTTGCGTATGCACCTAATTGTATGTTTCATTTTTTCTTCTCTATTAGTTCTTGTATATACCTACTTTGTGTTTATATCACCTCTCACTCACTTATTACTTCCCACACTTGTAAATAATATACACGTACACCTCACATTACTTACACTTGTCAATAATCTCCATGTTACACACACCACTTAGAATATCCATGCTTAGGTGTCACCAGCACACACCTCCATTTATCACACTTATATATATATCCATGCTCACCTATACTTATCACACACTATTTGTAGTTGATCCATGTTTAGATTCACTACTACGCGCTCACTTATAGACTTTCACACATCACACACTCTCAGGTATCCATGCTTATTATAATCTCCATGAGAGATTTACTTTTTATAATACTTGTGCATTCTTCCTTGTTAGTATAGTACCCATGCCAAATAAAACACTCTCTCCATAATATACTAATCCAAAAATCATTCATTTTGCACACTACATCACCAAGAGCATGTCTATTGACCAAAATTTTGTCCCGTACTAGGGGGTCACTTTTTGATGGGCGCTGGTTTGGCAGGTCACAGTTAGCCTAAGTAATATAACTCTTACCTTCCATTGGCCAAGAACCTTCAACGCTTATCTAATGGTTCCAAACATATCGTACCGCTTGATCGAAGTCACGACGGGAGGTATATAGCAGGGAACTCGTTCACATATGTCAAGTATATCGAATTTGCTCTCACACGTACTGTCCCCACGAGGTATATAGTGAGGCAATTCACGTATACTCAAGTATATTAAATGTCTTGTCGACACATACCAATTTTCCATAAAAGAAAGATGTATATCGTGTAAGTCATGCCAAATGGGGGAGCCTTTCCATTAACCAAACAAATGGATACCCTCATATAGGCGTCAGACCTAGGGCACTTATATTTAGTTTTATGATTACTACTCAAAACTCTATTAAAATGCTAGGTTGACGTGCCACACAAATTTTCACATGATTTCGTCTTTTTCCAAAACGTGTCTTGTCCATGAGTCTGGCAACAAGTCAAACAATGTTTTACATATTTTTCAAACCCAATTTTTCCCAGGATCGGGTCCTGTCCGACATTTCTTGTGCATTGAGGTAAACCTAATACAAGTGAAAACATAATAATAATAATAGTAATAATAATAATAATAATAATAATAATAATAGTAATAATAATAATAGTAATAATAATAATAATAATAATAATAATAATAATAATAATGATAATAATAATAATAATAATAATAATAATAATAATAATAATAATAATAATAATAATCATGCTCAAACTCTTTTTCTCGTTTTTCCTTCCTTTATTACCAAAAGTGTCAAAATTTATCAAAATACCAAAAACATTTTGTCATCCCCTTTCCAAAAAAATATCAAAATCTTTTTCCTTTTTGTTCTAAAATATTCTTCCTTTTTTCTCTTTCAAAAACAAATTTGAATCATTTTCCCACTCAGGTCGATCACATACCCAATCCTTGGCCTGTCTCCCTATTGTCTTCGGTCTTTCATCGAAGCTTCTTCAGTTCTCGCGCTACTTCTTCTATGTCCGAAATCCATCTTCACCAACTTTCCATGGAGAACGCAGACCAAGTACCAAATGTGCAGCCTTATTTGATGATGGTCCTAGTCAAACTTATAGCCAAGATTGACAACCTTTAAACCGATATTCATGAGATGCAGTAAAAAACGGTCGCTACTCTCGAAGAGATCGAAGCCATTTTCGCTTGTGCTAAGAGTCCACCCGCACCCGAACCTATTTGGGTCCCAGAAGAATATCAGCATGCTTTGCGTGCCCCTCTTGTTAGTGGGCCACCACCAGCTCAACTCCCTATACCTAACCTTGCCCAGCCAGGGGCTAACCTACTAGCGCCTGTTGATCTGAAGGAAGAAGAGTTAAATAAGGTCAAGGATGACCTTAATCTATTGACTAAGAAGTTTGACCAGGTACGAATCTTTGAGAACTACATGGATTACACCCATATGTCTTCTTAACCTAAAACAAGGCTGCTAGAAAAATTCAAGATTACTAACATTTACAAGTCCGGGGGGAGCGGGCCCCCTTATTTATCTCCGAAGTTATCATCAAGCCATGACACTCATAGGTGCCTCTGAGGAAATAATGGCCCAAATGTTCCATCAGACATTGAAGGACATCGCTCTTCATTGGTTCCTATCCCTCAAGGAATCCAGAATTCATAGATGGGAGGATGTTACTTGTGAATTCATGTCAAAATTCAAGAACAGTGAGGATGTAGAGGTTACACACCGTGATTTAGAACTTCTCAAGAAGAATCTCGAAGAAACTATCAGTTATTTCAGAGAAAGGAGAAGGGAGAAAGAGTCCACCATGACCAACTGGCCTTTCGAAGAGGAGCAAATTAGTATTGTGAAGAAAAACTTATTACCCCATGTTCGAGTAATGATGGAATGATAGTATTACCCTCATTTATGTGCCCTCTAAGAAGAAAGAGTAGAGATTGAATAAAGTCTTCCCAAGACAAAAGATGAGAAAAATAAAGTATCCGAGCAGTTTACTCCAAGAAAATATGAGAATCTTGATACAGTCTTAACCATCAACAACATCTCATAGCCTACAACCTCTTAGGCTCCAAAATGTCGTGGCATCCTACTCAGAAAAGAGTACACCGAGCTTCATGGTCCCCTCTTCAATGTCTACCAAATCCTATTGATCCAAAATCGTATCAAATCATTAGACCCTCGTCTATTACCAAGCCCACTTCCCAAAAATTACAAACCCGATGCCTAATATGACTTCCATTAAAATGCTTGCCATACCACTGATCAGTGTTCCCATTTTTGGAATGAAATCCAAGGTTTGATTGACTGCCATCCAACCCTAAGCCAAATAACACTCACAATCCACTCCCAAATCATACAAATGCCATGTTCCTAGAAAATGACAAAGAATTCGATCCATCTACCCAGATTGTACTCAGTAAATCACCCATAGGCCCCATATATTCATCTAAACCCCTTAAAGTTTGCCCATACTTTATCCTACACAATAACTATTTTTTTTATCAGGCCTTATCACTTCTTATAAGAGCATGAATTTCCATTCGTACTCGGTTCGGAGGGAAGGATTTGGAATTGCCAGCAGTACTAAATGAGCTCCAAGAGTTTAGGCTGAAATTGCCCTTAGAAATGGCCATTGGCTGCCAAACGTTTAGCACACTATTCATGGAATCACGAAAGTGGGCTCCAGAGTTGGATAATTAGGTATTCCCCGTTGACGAAGTAAGTTTGGACGATGTAGTTCATATCATGGAAGGCTTGTTCCGACAGACCAATGAGATTTACAGTATGTCTGAGCTACTTGATACTTTGAAACTACAAGGGAGATTGGTCCCTTTACTTATGCATCTCCCTGTTAAGTTGGAGGATTTATATGAAGAAGCCGTCGAAGTCCTGGAATATATTGACTTCTTGTGGAAGGATGACATCGTTTGTACCGGATGAGGGGATGAGTTTGACAACTCAGAAGAGGAATCCAGTCAGGAAATGATCAGTCCAATATTCGACTTATAAACATTAGTGCTAACACTCTACATAATCTACTAATATGCTACATCAACAAATTCATCCATCCTGATCAAGACTAATGATGCACCCCTCCTCAACTGTAATATTATCATGATATAACCCAGCACGAGATTCCAACAATCCTAGAATATAAATTGGTCAAATAAAAGTTGGGAAAGCTCTGCACCTAAAGGTCGCTTAAGTTTGAAGAAGAGGTGGTCAAAACGTTGAGCATTAGATTCATCCGGGAGATCGAATATCCCATATGGTTAGTCAATATAGTACCCATGCCAAAATAGGTAGGAGAAGTTTGCATGTTCTTCGATTACTGATATTTGAAAAAAGCTTCTTCGAAAGATGATTACCCACTTTCCAATATTAACATGATTATGGACAACATGGCCAATCATTCTCTCAAGTTATTCGTTGATGGGTTTTCCGAATATAATCAAATCAAGATGCACTCTGATCATCAAGAAAAAAATTGCATTCATTACCCCTTGGGAACTTTCTACTACACAGTTATGCCATTCGATCCCAAAAACACCGGGGCTACCTACCAAAGGGCTTCCATAACTATCTTGCATGATCTGATACAAAAGGAGATCGAGGTATATGTGGACGATATGATCATCAAGACTAAGATTTGGGAGGTTCATGTTCCCACTCTCCTGAAGTTCTTCGAACGTCTACGGCGATATCAGATGTGACTTAACCCATATAAAAGTATTTTTGGCGTTACCAGAGGAAAACTTTTAGGATTCATTGTTAGTAAGAAGGGAATTGAAGCAGATCCTGCCAAACTGAAAGCCATACTCTAAATGCCACCACCCCGAATGGAGAAGGAAGTTCAGGGATTCTTAGGAAAATTGCATTATGTCAATAGAATTATCATCCAATTGACTTTTATCTATGAACCCATCTACAAACTTCTTTGAAAGGATTCAACCAAAGTCTAGAATGAGGCTTTCCACGAAGCCTATGACCGAATCAAGCAATATTTAACCCGTCCTCTGCTACTCATGCCACCCTAGCCTGGTCTCCCTTTACTCCTATACTTGACTATAACAGACACCGTAGCTAGGGCTTTACTAGACCAATACCTTAAAGAATACTGTAAATAAAGGACCATCTACTACGCTAGTCACAAACTGATTATTTACGAATTCAACTACATTGCCTTAGAGAAATCATGCACCGCCCTTGTCTGGGTCACTAAAAAATTATGACACTACATGCTCACTTTTCCCATTAGAGTTGTGTCCCGAATAGATCATATCAAATACCTACTCGAGAAACCTTCTGATTAAGGGTGAAAAGCGACGCGCGTTAAGCGCCAATCGTTGTTTTATGTTCACCGTCTCAATACAAAAACCTAAATTACGACTACACTCAACGGGTGAGTACAGCAGTAAGTCGGGTATCGAAAGATCCACAGAGATGAGTTGCTAGAATTTAAAGGATTTAATATTCCTAAATAAAAGTGTAATATATAAATAACAACGAAAAAGAAAACATGCAAAAAGGGAAATGATTAATTTAGGCGAGTGTATTGAAACTAGATTAACAAAGCGGTAAAAACTATAGGTTGCGTCGAATATCACTCACCCAAGTTAATTAGTATAAAATGGTTACATGGGTCGATGAGTTATCACAAATGCGTCTCATTTCGGCAGTTAATTAAATCAAGGATTGTCATGCCCCTAAATTCGCATAAAAGCCTAATATGATTTTGGCGTCAACAAATACCTCGAAAATTACGCACGAAAGGCCGTAAGCACGAAACATACATGATATGCCATGTCAAATCCCCTAGGTGTAATAACTAGGATAACGCACCCGAAATAGACCCGTAAACTCCATCACTAAAGCAAAGTAATATGCCAACCCGAAATGAGTTCAATCTGGCACAACCTAGACTAAATTAGCTAGAAACCATATTAAAAATAAGGTAAATATACGACATAAATCTACACTAGAAAGAAAGGAAAGAACGCGTGTAAGCCTATTTAGGAAAGCATGTAAATCTAATTACAAAGCAAGAATCAAGGAAATACAAACTATGTTAATGGAGAGGGAAGATGAATAGTCAACTTACAAACCCAATTAGGTGTCAATCCAAGAATAAATGAAGAAGAACACTTCAAAAACCCAAACCCTAAGCTAAAACTAACCTAAAACGAATTATATTACAAGATGTCTGATATTTACAACAAAAAACCTTTATATAGTAAGTGGATTAAAATTTAAAAAGAAAAGGAAAAAAGAAAAGAAAAGGCAAAATATCTGTAGAAAACAGGGGATCAATCGATCGATCGATGGTAAAAATCATAGCCCACTGTCTCAGCTCGAGGGAAAAAATTGAAGGATCGATTGATCTATCCTTTTGATCGAACGATCGATGGCTACAGGTCTGCACTTATTCCTCCTGTTTTGGTTAGTTTGGTTTTCCCTTCAGCTAGGAATGCCATAACTTCTTCGTTAGGGATCGGATTCATGCACCGTTCACGGCCACGCGAAGCTTGCGAGGAGGGCTACAACTTTTGTGAGATGATGGGCCAGGTGCCAAAGTTGTGAAAAGACTAAAATGCCCTTGAAAGTGAGATTGCGTACGGAACATGAGCGAATTGCGTCCAAACTTCATACTTAGTACCTAAATACCTACAAAAGCCCAATTATATCTCATATAGCATGTTAACAATTCAAATCGAGGTTGTCTCGTTAACGCGCTTAAATATAGAGATTAAGGCACCCGAGGGGTCTAAGATGCATATGTTTGAGGGAGGAAATATGCAATATTTGTGTCATGTCACACCCTTTAATTTAGACATTGCTAGTACCTAGGAATGAAATAGGATGCAACAAGAACTACAAGCAAACCAAAAGTAGGAGATAGTACAAAATTATGGTATAAAAACATAAGGCCACTTTCGCGGGCGATTCGATTGCATTTAGCATATGCAATAAGCCGTTAAACCCCTAGGTTACCTTGGTGGACGAGTGTCGTCTCGTGAGGGTTTTTAGGGATGATACCCACAAACATCACATGGTTTCCTCAAAATAAGCCCAAACCAACATGCGACAAGCCCAACAACAACGAAAAAGATTTCATACGCATTATTAGCACAGTGAATGAATTCACACAAAAGTCAATCATTAAACATCATAGAATTCACCTCATAGAATTGAAACCTTAAAATGTGGGAGGGGAGTGAGCACATGCAAAGTGTGATTTGGCAAAAACTTAAGTAAACCGGATAAACATTAAAGCACGCATATATTCAATCCTCACGGGCATTACACTCATCAAGTGAATTCACTCGAAACAGGGAGTTAACACACAGAACGTGCGGGCATAAAGAGTAAATATAAATGGAAACTAAGCCACACACATATCACAAATAAAGAACGCTATATATAAAGTGGAAAACTGTAATCTCAATGAAAGATACCACCCACTAAAAGAGGCGAAATGTATTTTCACAGATTATCAAAACTATTTAAACTTTTAAATTACATCTACTTACGATCACATATGACTTTAATAGGGTTCTAAAGTAGGCTAGGCTAGGGTACGAAATTAAGGAATGTATATACGGATTCAAAGTATTCGAAAATGAAAACTCAGGAAAATGGGAAACTACGGGCAATAAGAAAATTTGAAAACAAGTTCTAAAAAGGCATTAGATATATAATTGGAGAGTAATAAAAACTTATTGAATTATATGCAACATTTACAACTTTCTCTTTCTTTTTTGTTCTTTTTTTTCTCACTTTTTCTTTTGTTTTCTTTCGCTTTTTTCTTTCTCTTTTTCTTTTTTTTCACATCTCTTTTCTTTACTTTTCTCACTCTCATATGCCTAAATTACAATCGCAACACAACAATATCATTCAATCCCAAGTAACATTCCAAAAAAAGGTATTTAAGGTAATATGTATGGTGTATAAATCCAATTTGGAGTTGGTTATGGGATTTGGGTTATGAAACGAACGACTAATATTTAGGCTCAAAGGGGTTGACTAGGGAACATATAAAAGGTGAGGTCAAGGCTAATAAGGGTGATATAACAAAGATGGCCTATGATCATTTCACAAATTTTACACAATTCTCGAGCCAAAACAATATATGAAAATCATGATCAAGTAACGCATTTCAAATATGAACTCAATTAGTGAACGATCAATGAAAGAATAGAGAGATTACCGACGAATTCAACGTTTTCAAAGAGGAAAGAATAGTGTATAACACTCACAAATGACGAAAGGTACAAAGCTTACTAAGTGTAAGTATATACAATGCAACAAAAGATTATCGAGTTATAAAAATCTTAAACCAAATCAATCTAACAAGGAAAGTGCATGTGCTCATGGGATTAAAGTTTAATTCATGAAATTATTCATAATATCAGTAAGTGAGGACTAAAGTCTAATAACTTCTAAAATCGAGAACATGCATCATTGGGTTGTCTATTGGATCGGTCATTTATTAAAATTTATCAGCAGAAACAAAGGCAAAATTCCCAATAAAGGAGAAAAAAGAAAGAAAATCTTTTTGAAATTTTTAATTTTTTTAAGAAAAGCATACTAAGTAACTAACATATGAGCAAAAACATGGACACTACCAATGAATGGATAGAATATCCCACACCCCCTAACTTAAAACCTAACATTGTCCTCAATGTAAATTAAGAACCAAGTTAAAGAGAGGAAAATAACGATATTACCCAAAAGTGTAGCGATCGCCATAAGAACAAGTCCAAAGAATCTACAAAATAAGTTAATACCAAGCATAGCAACAACAAGTAACAAAAAGTTAATTAATTACATTAGACTAAATTAAAAGGAAACGAAAAATAATAAGAAAGAAAGAATAAAAAGCTAACTATATACAACCTACTATTTAGGCTTCACACTAACTGTACACTAGAAGTCTAAATAGTTGAGGGGTCACCACAAAAATGATTTGACTTTGGAGGATAACCGGTGTACCCTAACTCTCAAGCATGCCTTTCGAAAAATATGAATTCCGTTTGAACAACGGAAGGCATGTGTAAGGCGGAAGAAAGGAACCAACGTCAATTAAATGTTTTGGAGGGACGATGGGGGATTTCGATTGAACGGGTGACAAAAACTTGTGGGGACCAAGAAAAGAAGAATATCCTGCCAAGGATTTTGAAATTGGAATGGGAGGTGGCACACACGAAGGCAAAGATGCGATCGTGGAAGGCGACTCGAGCAAGTACTCCTCATCGGCGAAAAGGTTTAAAACATTAAAGTTTGAAACCGAATCATCGGGTACTTGTGACGATGTGATAACACATAATGAAATTGGGGAGGAAAGAAATTCAAACTCAAGAGATGAATCATCATCGCTTAAAGATTGAGTTTCGAAGGAAATAGGGTCATTTTCACTGAAATGTTCTTCTTTGGGGGACAAAGAAGAAATCAATTCATTGCAAATAGATATTACGTCATTTTCATCCTCACTTTCAATATCTATTATGCAATGGGCAAAGTCGGTAATGATTTGTTCCAAAGTAGGCATAAAATCCTCATTTGGTTAAAAACATTCGTCGACTTCAAAAGTCTCGGAAGAAAAATTATCGTCGAATTCAAATAATAAATCCAACTCATGTTCCCAACAACGATTTTCTACCCAATAACGATTTTCAATTTTCTCATTTTCAAACATACGCAAGCCCTCACCAAAAGTCGTAGGCCGAGGTGCGGATACTTGAAAATGGGAACTTTGAAAATTATCATCGGACTTAAACTTAAACTCATTATTATAAGAATTTTGAAAACTATTGCAATTCGTTTCAAAATTCCTATTATAAGGAGGTAAAGGCCCAAAATCATTATCCTCCTCCTAAAAATACACACACTCCAAAGCTTAACTTTTGTAATACTCGCCCAAAGTTATTTTAGATGTTGCAATTTTTTGGGATTCTAAGTATTGACCAAAAGTCAAAGGTTTGTGAGAATTTTGAGAATTATCATAATGATTACCGAAAGAATTGGAATAAGACATGTTTGCCCCAGAAATGGATCGAAGTGGCGAATTCCACAAACTAGATGCATGCGCGAGAAATTCAAGCGTTTCTAGGTGCTCAAATGTAGAAGTCCTGCAAAAATGTTAGGCAAAAAATAAAAATAGAAAGAAAATACTACGAAATACTAAATCAAATAAATTCTAAAACAAATAAGTCCCCGGCAAATTTTGATTAAGGGTGAAAAGCGACACGCGTCAAGCGTCGATCATTGTTTTCTGTTCACTGCCTCAATACAAAAACCAAAATTACGACTACACTGAACGGGTGAGTATAGCGGTAAGTTGGTTATCGAAAGATCCACGGAGATGAGTTGCTAGAATTTATAGGATTTAATATTCCTAAATAAAAGTGTAAAAGATAAATAACAAAAAAAAGTAAAAGATGCAAAAATGGAAATGATTAATCTAGGCGAGTGTATTCAAACTAGATTAACAAAGCGGTAAAAACTATAGGTTGCGTCGAATATCCCTCACCTGATTTAATTAGTATAAAATGGTTACATGGTCATCGAGTTATTACAAATGCATCTCATTTCGACAGTTAATTAAATCAAGGGTTGTCACGCCCTTAAATTCGTATAAAAGGCTAATATGATTTTGGCGTTAACAAATACCCTGGAAATTACACATGAAAGGTCGTAAGCACGTAACATACATGATATGCCCCGTCAAATCCCCTAGGTGTAATAACTAGGATAACACACCCGAAATAGACCTGTAAACTCCATAACCAAAGCAAAGCAACATGTCAGCCCAGAATGACTTCAATCCGGCACAACCTAGACTAAATTAGCTAGAAAGCAAATTAAAAACATGGTAAATAAACGCGATAAATCTACACTAGAAAGCAAGGAAAGAAAGCATGTAAACCTATTTAGGAAAGCATGAAAATGTAATTACAAACCAAGAATTAAGGAAATACAAACTATATTAATGGAGAGGGAAGATGAATAGTTAACTTACAAACCCAATTGGGTGTCAATCCAAGAAGAAATGAAGAAGAACTCTTCAAAAACCCAAACGTTAAGCTAAAACTAACCTAAAACGAATTATATTACAAGATATCTTCTATTTAGAAAAAAAAATCTTTATATAGTAAGTGGATTAAAATTAGAAAAGAAAAGGAAAAAGAAAAGAAAAGGAAAAATATTTGTAGAAAATAGGGGATCGATCAAAAGGATCGATCGATCGGTGGTAAAAATCATAGCCCAGTGTCTCAGCTCGAGGGAAAAAACTAAAGCATCGATTGATCGATCCTTTTGATTGATTGATCTTTTTGATCGATCGATCCATGGCTACAGGTCTACACTTATTCTTCCTGTTTTGGTTGGTTTGGTTTTCCCTTCCAATAGAATTGTCATAACTTCATCATTAGGGATCATATTCGTGCACCATTTGCGTCCATGCGAAGCTTGTGAGGAGGGATACAACTTCCATGTTGATAATGGGCCAGGTGACCAAGCTGTGGAAAGACTAAAATGCCCTTGAACGTGCGATTGTGTACGAAACTTAAGCAGAATACGTTCGAACTTCATACTTAGTATGTAAATACCTACAAAAACCCAATTATACCTCATATAGCATGTTAACAATATAAACCGAGGTTGTCTGGTTAACGGGATTAAATATAGAGATTAAGGAACCCAAGGGGGCTAAAATGCGTAGGTTCGAGGGATGAAATACGCAATATTTACATTGTATCATCTTCCCTGTCTAGTCGAATGGATTAATGGTTGATGCTGCTAGTAGAGTTCAATATTGTGTATGCCACGCAGAAATCCATGAATGGAAGAGCTATCTCTGACTACCTTAGAAGAAGATGACGTTTGGTTCTTCAAATTCTTGAATGAAGATATCCTTTACACCTCTCAGGAAGACCTCCATTGGAAAATGTTCTTTAATGGTGCTGTAAAAAAAAGATACATTGGTATACTCTTGATCTCTCCCGATGAATCTCATGCTCTAATTGCCCTCAAGATAGATTTTTCCCATACCCACAACATGATCGAATATGAGGCATGTACTGTAGGCCTTAAAATTTCTCTCAAGAAAGGTATCTAATGTCTACATGTCTATAGGTATTATGCCCTCATCATCAGATAGGTCCTTAAAAGATGCAGAGTCAAAGACGAAAAACTCTTACCCATCCATGCCTACCTAGAAGAGCTGGCCTCCAAACTCCAAGATATAACCTTCCACTACTTGCCCCGAGCAAGGAACAACTTAGTCGATGCCCTTGCTACCTTAGCCTCCATGTTCGACATGCCCGAGGAAATAACGATGGCCCCTTTCCTAGTCCAAAAATAAGTTAAATCGACCCATTGCTACCATATTGAGTTCATCACAGAAAGGACTCCGAAGATGCCAACAAGAAAGACTGAGCAACCCTCCACAAACTGGCTACCCTATACATTGTTTATGATAAAGAACTATTCAAGAGAAACTTCAATGGAACACACTTACACTGCATCGTAGGGGATGATATTGAAGAGATGATGCAAAAAATCCATAGCGGGGAATGAGGACTCCACATAAGTGTCCATGAGATCTCAAGAAGATTATTCGACAGATTTACTATTAGAATACCATAGTTCAGGATTGCACCGCCTAGATGCCTTAAATTCCAATAGTTTTCCAATCTCTAACACTTACCTCTGCGAGAATTATACAACGTGAATTCTCCCTGGCCATTTTTCATACGGTTCATCGATATCATAGGGAAAGTTACACCCAAAGCCTCTAATGGGCATGAGTTCATCCTGATCTCCATTGATTACTTCATCAAATGGGTCGAAGCCGAGTCATACATAGTACTGAATGCCAAAAAAGTAGCCAAGTTTATCCGAAAGAACATCATCTGTTGATACTGGGTCCCTCACGAACTTGTATCAGATAACGGGTTGAAGTCACAAAATTGGTCAACGAGTATGGGATCCAGAGACACAAATCTTCTCCCTACCAACCACAAACCAATGGTGTAGTTGAAGCCGCCAATAAGAGCCTTAAAGAAATCATCAGCAAGATGATTGAGAGTTACCACGATTGGGATGATCAAATCACTCTCGCCCAATAGGGCTATTTTACTTCAGTCAGGGAATCTACTAGGGCTACCCTTTACTCTCTAGTATACTGTTCTGAAAGCAGTCCTACCCATTGAACTAGAAATACCTTCACTATGAGTCCTGCTTGAAAGCAAAGTCAATAAGGAAGATTGCCATTAGAGTCACTTTGATGAGTTATCGTTCTTAAACGAAAGAAGATTGAAGGCTCTATATTATATATAAGGGTGCCATCTCCGGATAGTGCAATCATTCAATAGGAGAGTTAAGGACCGTGGTTTCCGAGAAGAGGACTTAGCCCTTAAAGAAATCATACAACCCATTTGGGACCCCAGAGGGAAATTTGAGCCAAACTGGAGTGGCACCTAAATCGTAAAGAATATCCTATCATGTAGAGTCGATATTCTCACTGACCTTTAAGGAGAAGAAATGGCGCGTCCAGTCAACCTAGATCGGCTCAAGAAATTCTACCTCTAGTCCAAAATCTCGACGCGCTACGACTCCTCTCATCCCCCTTTTATTCTAAAAACAATCTTAATTTCTCTCAACTTAGAACTACGTGGGTCCTAATACTCTAAAAACCCTTTTGATATCAAAAATGAAACTCAAAGAATTTTTAAAACCCCCAAAGGTACGTAGGATGCTTATATGATTTACATGGGCACGATCCCCTTCTTTTTCACAAAACGATATTCTTTTCTTACCTCCGAGAAAGATGATTCATTTTATCATTTACATTAACAAAAGGATTCTCTATGCATTAGATATTGATATTTATAATTCAAATGTAAATCTCTTCAAGAGGCACAATAATATGGTTAAAATAATTTTTTATTCCTTTTTGGGAAATCTTGGTACGACTACATGAAATATCTGTGTAGGGAGTTAAACAATTACCCTTCCAACCAAACTGTCCTAAAAAAATCAAACTACTCCTAAACAAACTAACCAAACCTTCCGAAAGTTATTCCCATAGCCAAAAATAACCAATCACATAAAGATTCCCAAATAAACACCAAAGACCCTATCCTCAGCTGCCGAAAGGCCCCAACCCATCACCATCTTCTTCTTGAGGGCCCCAAACTTCCCCCATTTGGATAATATGTCGAAGGAGCTCCATGAAACTTTAATCCTAGACCAACCTAGATAAAACCACTATTCCACCCTACATAGTGTCAAACATAGAAAACCATCTTTACCAAGTCTCCCCTTCCAGGACCTTAAACACTACCTTCTTCCACAACTATTTCATATAGTCTTTAGAAACAAGCTAAACTCTGCCAACAAATTAGAAAGGACGGGTTGACGATCGATGACTCTTTTATTAAGATCGCAACTGCATTCGCATACCTTCAGTCAAACCCTCTACAGGGAAATAGTCCAGGGTATAGGAAGGCATAATCTGCTCCTATCCGACTTGATGCAGGAGCCTCCAGGGAAAATAGAAGGAAGTCTATTGGAGGCTAACTAACTGAACGTACCGGTATTCCCGCAGTTTCATAATGGGATGCAAATCCCCCCACCAGGAAACTGACTAGCGCAAACATCGAGTTCCTTGCGTGACAAGACAGTTTACCCAGTTCTCAATGGTCGGACTAAAGATGATGAAATATCGAGTTAAGAAATTCCGCACAACAGCCAAGGTATATTCAAGGGGGCCTCCAAATGGAATCTCTCAGCTAGCTACATGAATAGCATAATTGGGCTTCCTCTAAAAAATTCAGAATGACCTTCCCACCAAGCATCTAGACCGTTCATGGTATTTTTCTAGTATCATCGCCCCAGGATTGCGATGATATGACATCCAAGAAATAATGGAGGCCAACTAAGGGTCCTTTATCAGGTCCCCGACCACCAGTAATAGCTTCGAAGTTAAGATAAGGGCAATGGCTCTGATATGGCCCGCATCATTAACATCTCGTAGATGCATGGAGTACAATACAACTGGCAGGGAGATCATTCCTCCAGTAACCAATGGCCAAGCTAATGAAGGAGATATGTGGAGAAGTCCTACAAATAGCTCCCTAGGAGACCAAGAGAATTTAGGCATGGCTGCCGCCAAGCTGGGATTTACCCACAACATAGTAGAAAACTCCTCATCGGGCAAATCTCGTCCAAGCTAAAATGAAAAACATGACCCTCGAGGTACCAGGATTGTGCTGCCACCATTAGCATGTTCCAGTCAATGGGCTGACTACGCCATAAAGAGACCCGATGCAGGTTAAAGGCGTCATACTATACATTGTACGAACACATAGCTTCTAAATTCTCAAGATAAGAGGAAAATTCTTCACTTATGGGAAGGGCCATTTTGGAAATAATAAGAAACAAGACAAGAAATAAGCAAGAGAAAGAAAATGTGAATGGGTGAAGAAACCTCCCCACCTTACCCCCTTTTATAATTGAAAATTTTGGCTAAAATCAAAGAGTCTGCGAAATTCGAATGCAAGACTAGCCCATCAAGTACTACTAGCTGAAGAAAGTGCAATCGAAGCTTTGGTGTGATTTGACTGGACTCACCTGCTTATAGGAAGGACAAGGGGTATGCCTATCGACATCCCCCTATTTTTAGAAATTCCATCTTTCCTTTTTTATCAAAATCAAAAAATAAAAAAAAAATTAAAATAACCTTTATTTCACAGAATTAAGGATTTTTCTTCCTATATTTTTACTCATCCTATCTCAAAATAAATTTTCTTTTGAGCAATTCTAATCCTTTTTACGTTCTCAACAAACAATGAAAAAAGTGCATGCAGATTTAGTCATTTAAAGCAACGATAGATAAATAAAAATTCCATTCGTCTCATATATATATATATATTTCCATCATTACATTTTTTTACAGAGAAAAAGAAAAAAAACAACGGGACTCAGTTTGAAACCCCCAAACACTCTCTCCCCCCCCCCCCTTCCCTAGGATCCCCCGTCCCTGCAATGCACACAACTCCCTTGGCAACGAGCTAAGGATCCTCCGCTACCCGATCCCGATCCCTCCTCAGAAGAAGCAGATGTCACAAGATAGGAAGGAACCGAGATTGAATCTCGAATATGAGATGTTGCAAATGCCACCCAGTCTCGGATGTCCCTCAGCCAGACAGTCGACACCGAGGCATGTTGCAAGAAAAATAAAAAGGTAAAGTAATCAGTCGGAAGTAAAAAGAGAAATCAGAAAGAGAAAAGTCAAAGAGATGAAAAGATATACGTCCGACTGAAGGACATCTTCCGTTAGCCCCAACTCCGTCAGGTCCATCGCATTAGGGCGATGTAGCATTCTCAATGATCCCGCTCCAGCTTGTCGAATATTGTAGGAAAGAGGAGAAAGGTGGAGAAATGGAACATCTGATGACATTGCCACTGCTGACGTTGATGCACCACTAATGTTGTGGGCAGACCCCACCTGTCGATTCGTACCCCTGACCGAAGTCGTAGGAGGTGGATGCATATTCACCATATTGTAGATGCATGATGGAATACGATAATTAGTCATGAAGTCAAGATAGTCATAATTCACCACCGTGTATGTATACGACGAGTAGGGTTTCTTAACCATCACCGTTGCCCTAACCTCATTCGACATCTCTCGAATCCACCTCATATATCTTGGGGTCATCATTGGTTGGACCAACACCTCATCCTCCACGATCTGTCAGACTACTCTCTCTCTCTGATACCAAGAGTAGCCAAACTCATGCTCCAGCAGCTGGCGTATCAATGCATGAATCCCGATCACCCTTGTGTGCTGGATGGCCGTGCCCCAAGGATCGAAGGTCACCTATATTTTTACAAGAAAAAGTGAATAGTTTTCACAAGTAAAGAAATGCCAAAAGAAAAGGATTCAAAAGAATAAATAACCTGGTCACTTGTCAGGATATTCAAAACCTGACATACTGCCACCAAAGAGAGAGACTTCTTTGACCACCAGTTGGACTTTCGCCACTGATACATATGGAAGAAGTTCCCCACCGATTCGTCATGCAAACTAATCAAACGGGAATTGAAATCGATCACCTCGTAGAACCACATCTGCAAAAAGACAAGAGTCAGCAATCAGAAGAAATAAAAAAGAAGAAATAAAGGGAAATGCATAATCAAAATGCAAAAAGAAAATACCTCCAAAAGGTACATGGATATAGCAAAAGTCTGCCGATAGTACCTGCTAAAAGTATCCAAAGAAGAATAAAGGGTCGCCAAAGTCAGGCTCCCGCAGTCAAAGAGAGGGATATTAAAAATAACCTCAAATATGGTAAAAAACCATAAGTGGACGATGTCACCGCTCGACGCCACAAAAATTTCTCCCAACAGAAGAAGAATAAACAAACGACCCATCGTTCACACTCGTAACCCGTCAGTCTCGTCGATCTTGCGACTCAATAAAACCTCATGAAGAAGAGATACACAGATCGAGTCCCCCGAGACTATCTGCCCCATATATCCTAGCACCGAATCCATGGCAACTTGTGTCACCCTCAGGGACCGCTCCACCTCTATTTGTATCCCCTCACAGTCTATGCCCAACATCTGCTTTACATCAATGGGGGTCACGGTCATCTCCCCAAATCCCAAGTGTATGGTGTGGGTAGTGTCCTACCACCTCTCCCCAAGAGTGCATAAAATAGTTGTAGAGCATGGCATCTCATCCAATGCAGACGCCAAATGACCAAAACCCGCATAAGAGACTAGCCATCACACCATAGAAGGAAAGTGGTACCACACATCCTTGAATCTCGTCGTCCCCTCAGAACGAAAGCTTGTAGCAACAATGTTAGTATGCCAAAACAAAAAGAAACCTTTCGTCAAAATTCAAAGAAGTAAGAAAATGCAAAAAAGAATGCTAAAGTGTAAGGACACAATTCTCTAATTGAGTCTTAATGCAGTTTTGGCTCAGTTCCGGACAAAAACGTTTATTCATAGGATAGTGTTAAATTGTAATCTATTCAAGCCTATGAAGAGTTAGTTGAGGACGTAGCGGAAAAGAGTATAAAGTTTCATCAAATGCCGAGTTTATGTGTGTAACAACCCTCGATTCTGGGAGGCCCATTTTATATTAATTTTACCGCATAAGGTAATTATATAAAATATGGGGACTGGAGTAAATATTAATTGAATGAATTGAAAGTTAATATTTACTAGACTGATGCATATTTACAGTATGTGAAAGTAAATATCATCAGGTTGCGTGTTTATAGTGTCATGTATTAAAAAAATGACATTTTGATTTAAATGAAATTGGAACTCAAAATAATTTATAAAATTTTCGGATGCCAGTTTAGAGGGTGTAGTTAGTCTCGAAAGGTGCGAGACAGTCAAAATAAGTGTCATATTGCATTTTTGTATTTCGGGCACTTTTACCTAGTTTTAACGTAAATACATATTTGGGAGTCATTTTAATGTGGTGTTAACTACTTAAGTTGGGAGTTTTAACTTAAGCCACGATTTTAGCTTTCCTAAACCCCTTATTTTTCCCATTTTATGTATTGAACATATATAGAGAGAAAGGAGAGAAAGAAAGAAGAAGAGAAAAGTGGAGAAAGAAGAGAGAAAATGAAGATTGAAGATGGATTGATGCTTCTTCTACAAATAAATCTGAATTTGCAACCCTAAGGCAAGTATTCTACTTGCAAATATGTGATTTAAGATGTATAAATTGTATGATAGTTGTGTATTTTCATTTATGGTTTAAATGTGGAATTTGTGGGATTTAAACCCTAATCTTGATTATGTTAAAGAAATTGTGGGTCTTGATGGTTGTAAATCATATAGGAAGATCTTTGGGTAGATAAAGATTGTTGGTTGAGTTTAAGATGGACAAGGTTTGAGATTTGGGGAACATGTAAATCATCATTTGGGTGTAGTTTTTTGAAGATGAAAGAACCCTAGGTTTGCTACGACCGGTCGACCGCGGTCCCCTGACCGGTCGACTAGGCCTTCGGGGGCAGGCTTACTGCTTTCCCACAAAGGCAAAAAATTCTTGCGCGGTCGACTGCGGTCCCTTGACCGGTCGACCGGCTACACCATTTTGAGCTTTCTGCTTTCTTTCGTAGGTAAAACCTTGAGACGCGGTCGACCGCGGTCTCGGGACCGGTCAACCGGTCCCCTGTTTTCCACTTTATAACTTATTTTTGTTTCCTAGATTTTTCTTCTCGATAGGAACTAGGAACCTTCTTGAATGATGTAAACTTAGAGTCCTAGAGTTCTAGATGAGTTTAAATACCCCCTAGATTAGAAATGGTTTTGTTGGGGTTTTCCGGGTATATGCCAATTGAAGTTAGGGCATTCTTCTTCTAGTTGATTTTCATAACACTAGGAGAGGAAGTATTATGTTTGGGAGACTTTAGAAGATCAATTGAGCTATATTAATTTTTATGGTTTACATTATCACCCAAAAAGAATGTTGGGAGATTTTGGAAGCTCATTTGCGCTATGTTAACCTTGGTGGTTCATAATAACATGATAAAGGTGAGTTTGGAGAATAAATTGATAGTTCATTCATTCCTTTGAAAGATGATAAATCTTGGGGTTTTAAAATAACACCCTAAAATACTTGGAGATAATCAAGAGTTTATTTACCCCTTCGAGGTTGTAGTGTCGATATAAGCTATAACATGGCTCCGGATGATAAGTTATATTATTTACAAAAAAAGTAAAAGGTAATGGTTTCGGATAAAATGAAACATATATATGGAATTGGTAATGATGATGGTAAATGATATTTTACTTAATCATGAAACTAGTAAATGATAATTTACTTGATTTTGAAAATGATAAATAAAATGGTTTAAACACACCTCTCTAAATGACATCATAAGGGAAGTTCGCGCGTGAGGTGATGCCCCCTGGAAAATTAACGCAGGGTGGATATAGTCCATAGGCCATGTGAGCGTTTATTGTTGTATATTTTTCTGCGATGGGTAGGAGATTCCGGGTGTGGTCTTAACTATCCCGCAGGCACATGGCCGCTTCCCGACGTCTTGCGATATAGGTGCCCAGGTTGTCTTATGATAGGCCCTGGAAGATGATGGTCATTTAGGGGCGCGCACAGTGGGAAAACCCGGACGGACGATCTTAGAATCGTTATATGTATATAAATATAACTATTCATAATCAAGTGGGACTTGATGTAATTGATATGACATAAAGAGCATGATGAAGTGCCACAAAGAGCACATATAAATGCCACAAAGAGCATTTGAAAATGATTATTTTCCTGATAAGGAAAGGATTTTTACAAAATGTAAAAATGAGATAAAAATGCCATAAAGAGCAAAAGAATGTGATTACATATATACTTCTTGTTAAGGAAAAGACATATGAGATAATTGGTACATACGATGAAGATTGTAGTTTAATGTTACTTCTTTTATTGTTCCTGCTTAGCTTATCTTTTACATTGTGTAGGCAGCTTCTTATTTCTCTTTCTTCATGATTTATTATTCATAACTGTCATACTCTTTATTCATCTGGTGATCATATAGAACCGGGCTCTGACTCGTTTACATTTCTTGTTGCATATGCATCTTGTCTCCGTTTAGGTACTCCGCCGCAAGGATGCCTGATTTGAATTCCTATTCCGATGTCCTCGACAAGCCGTGATGCATTGCGGGTATTACGGGATACCTTGGGTATAGACGTCTTCATGTTAAATTCTAGACAGGATCGGGTCTCCTTACTCGAGCGAGAGTCCCAAGCTTTTAGAAATGTCTAATGAATTATATTGTATAAATTAATGTAATTTTTTAAATGCTGTTATTTAGTTTGTTGACCGATTGCACATCCGGTCCCTTATTTTACTCTTGTTGTATTATTTATATATACATCCCTGAGGTTTCCCCTATCTTTTCTGGAATTGGGTTGTTTGTTTTCCTTTATTTACTTTAAATTTAAAAATTTTGGCAACCCGTTTTCTGCAATATTGGGTGGTTATCCTGGATACTCTATATTTTATTGAGATGCTGAGAATGATTCCATCTATGATTCCGTTATATTGGAGTATTGGGCTGGCCACCCCTTATTTCGGATTACGGGGTGTCACAGATGGTATCAGAGCATCAGGTTCTAGAGTCCTTAGGAATCTGTGTGGACGCCTTAAGTTTCAGCGTTGCTCTTGATTTGACATAAAGCCTTAGGATTAAGATCGTATGTTTCTCTTGTGAGATTTCGTTCTTTTGCCATGAGGTAGAATCTATATAATCTTCTGCGCATTCGTGTGAGAACAGTAGGTCAATTGGAGGACGCCAAGGAAGTTCGTTATGAGGGCGTCATGAGAAGGAACTACTAAGGACTGTAAATTATGGTCGGGTATGAGGACTGCTTTGGAGGTCGCTCCCTTTTTGTTGCATTTTTATCTTGCTACTACGACTACTAATTACAGTTGATGTAGTTTCCCAAGTACCGCTAGAAGTGGAAAGTGGTACTAAGCTTGAGAATTCAAGCGATGTTAAATTGATGTAGAGAAGTGCCCAAAAGTATGATGGAGGAGAATCCTTCACCCGTAGGAGTAGTATGCAAACGATGGGAACGTAGTTACCTTATTCGTGGGTGCTGGAAGTTTTTCCCATAGAGGAACCCAGTAGATACTTCATATCATAAGTTTCTCTGGGGTAACTGGAAGGAGGAGAAGGTAAGATCCTCAAGTGTTCACGCGAGGCCCAGTTAGAGGCTGACATGTGAAGAAGAGTTGTGCGATTAGGGAGATCGTGCACTTAAGAAAGGTAGGTATAAGTGAGAGCCCCCAATGGAATGATAGGCTCCAGAATAAGTGTCATAAACACTTCTGATGGGGCAGTGATCATGAAACCGCATTGGTGGACATCCGCCTGGGAAGGTTTCATTGAACTGAGGAAGAGGAGGCCGAGAGAGTGTTCTCTTTTATTGAGAAACTAAAACGAACTACGTGGGCTATAGTGATGTGGAAGAACCACGCGTTTTCATTACGTTGATTGGAGGAACAAGGGAAAAAATAAAGTGCCTAGTTGGGAAGTTGAGGGAAGTAATATTGGTTTGCATAAGGCTCGAATATGGAGTCTGAGATTCATTAGTCTTGACCCAGAGTGCTTGGCTTAAATTGTTGGTGGGAATTCCACCTTATAAGTGGGTGTTGTATTCCTTAGAATAAGATAAAGTAGTATTATATCTACTCTAGATTCGGGTGTGCCTATCGAGTTTGTAATAGTATCGACATTATTATAGAAAGATAACTATATGACTTCCGTGGTAGGGAAGTTTTATGATCTCTTCACTCGTTATAAAACGAGTGATGATATTTTAAAGGCGTATGTGCTATATGTGATAACTAGTATAAATGTTTTTGCTTCTTGTTTGCATGGTATGTGGATGTTATGACTTATCTCCACGACCAACAAGGTTAAGTAATAATGCATAGGAGGGGTTCCTTGTTTGGATTCCGCTTTTGCGGGACGCTCCACGCGTGACCCTTAACGACGTTGGGAGTGGAGATATGTTATTTTTCCTTTCTCTTATTTTATGTACATTATGCGAGTATATATATTTTTGTCGGTTTGGTGCGATAGCAAGCAAATAAAATTGTAAGGCTATCTTACTTCTAGTTCAAAATGGAACTAGTTGTTCTATGATTTCTCCCCTGGATACAGGTTGAGACTTTATAGAGGTGAATCGAGGTTGGTAGGAGATTTTGTTATTTGTTTAGTTATCTTGTGTGAGTGTTTGATTGTTTATCTTGTTTATGCATGTTACGCTTATCTTCATGATCAACTAGTTAAGTAGGCATGTATCGGAGGGGTTCCTTGTTTGGATTTCGCTTCGGCGAGACACTCCGCCGCATGAACACTTAACGATGCTGTGATTAGAGAGACGCTATCCTTTTCTTTCTCTTTTACTTTATTTATTTTGTTGTTGGAAGTGGGATTGGAAGATTAGCCGAGAATCACGTAGAAGAGTGATTAAGGGCTATTAAAGTGCGAGATAGAAGCATTGTATATAGTTCTCTCTTCTGATCGATGTGAGGGAGACTGTGATACGAAGTCGTATTGAGACTTCGGGATTGTGCCATGATAAGAAGGCCATGTTTTTATAAGGGGGATATGTATCTGAAAGACTCCACAGGAAGTGAATGTCTGATCAGTTAAGATCTTTAAAAGATGCTATGGTAAGTAGGATTGTAAATTAGAATTGTACCGATCCCGATTACGTGTCTTAGATCGTCACATCTTAATGACCGACGATGCGAGGTAGTAGTGTAACGGGAGGGTTCCTTATTTGGATTTCGCTTCGGCGAGACGTCCCACGCATGAACCCGAGCGAATGTCGGAAGCTGAGTAAGGTCTTGGGCACTAGGGATATATTTAGTATTAGATGCCTACGATTTAGATATTATATATGTAGATAGACTTTAGGGTTATTAGGATGTTAGGTCATTAGGGTTTGTGACGTTAATTTAGGAAGGCGATAAGGAGTTGACCACAAAAGGTCGTGGGCTAACTCTATGAGGTATTTGATCCCTAGGAACGAGATTTATGGGGTCTCGAGAGGTTTGGTAGTTTAGGCCGAAGGAGATGAGGCATTTCTTAGATGTGGTGTTACGTGGTGACTTCACTTACGGGAGTTAATGGAGGGGCTGACCTTCACTCCCGAGCCCATGATAGTGAGCTCGAGAGTGGGTTTAATGGATAAGTTTCTGCCAGGTTGGGGAGTAATAATACTGGAGCATGGACCCATTGTTTACGCATCTCACAAGCTTAAACTTGTGGAAAGCATTATCCCACGCTTGGATTAAAATTCATCATGGTAGTGATTTCCTTAAATAGATAAGTCACTACTTCCTGGGTAGGAAATTTGGTCTTTCTCGCAAGCAACAAGTTGTTGCAATATGTCATGGGAGAAATCGAGTTGGTGCTTGGAGTTCAGAAGGACTAGTGATTGGATATTTTCTCATTCGCTAAGGGAATGCGATTGGGGTAGTAGGTGCGTCGAGTAGAAAACCCGTCGGAGAAATTGGTGAGGTCATAGGAAGCCATATGAAATGAGCATGACTCAAAAGACTCTGTAGCAAGAGCATTCCGATCTGTGATTGACCATTTCACCTACTCATGCGAAGACGAGTATCGGTGGAATGAAGAGGGGTATATTCATAGATGGTTGTATTGAAGTGCCGAAATCGTTATGGTCATGATCCTATTTGAGAAAGTTGTTGATCGTTTGACCAGACTGTTGCATTCCCGTCCATTATGGATGGACTATATGTAGAAGAGTACGCCCCATTATTGATGGAGGAATGGTAGAATTGTGGGAGGTGCCTATTAAAATAGGGTGGACTGAGACGAGATATTCATGTCGGATGTTTGGCTAAAGTTCCATGAAGAAATGGGAACTGTGTGGAAATAGCGTGTATCCTACCGCTCTAAAGTGGATGGATGTATGGAAGGAATTTGACTTAGGTCCGAAAAGCATACCTCGAAGCGCACGCCTTAAAATACATAGCAGGTGAGAGCAGTTAGTATATGGATAGAGATTCCAGTACAACCATTAGGCTATCGAATGGCCTTGTGGATTATTTTATAAGGCATGGTATCATGAGTGGTCTAGCGTGGTCGGTTGAATATTTTGTATACTCGTGGGATGGAACCAACGGGTAATATGTTCCTTGGACTTGGTGTGGTCTCGTGTCGATTCATTAAGATTTGGCTTTTGAGCCATATGCCTTGATGAGATATGTCAATGCGAGGGAAGTTGATTAGTGTTGGGGTTAAAACAATTAGAGTTGGTATAAATATCCCAGAGGAGGGAGTAAAGAGATCTATACCGAGTTGCGAGGGTATCTTCTTCCGTTTTAAGACGGTAGAATCGATAGTTAGGGAGGAACGCTTTGTACTACGCTAGAGCACAAATGATGTAGGCTGAGATCGATTAAGTCAACCTTAGTCCGGGTCCATTTAGGATGACTGTGATGACGAGGGGTTTGTTTAGGATGGTAGAATCCTAGTTTAGAGTAATATACCCTTTATGAGATTTGGGTATGCCCGAATTTTGGTGGAAAAATTCCCTCTTAAGGGGGGGAGTATGTAATAACCCTCGATTCTTGGGAGACCCATTTTATATTAATTTTATCGCATAAGGTAATTATATAAAATATGGGGACTGGAGTAAATATTAATTGAATGAATTGAAAGTTAATATTTACTAGACTGATGCTTATTTACAGTATGTGAAAGTAAATATCGTCAGGTTGCGTGTTTATAGTGTCATGTATTAAAAAAAATGACATTTTGATTTAAATGAAATTGGAACTCAAAATAATTTATAAAATTTTCGGATGCCAGTTTAGAGGGTGTAGTTAGTCTCGGAAGGTGCGAGACAGTCAAAATAAGTGCCATGTCGCATTTTTGTATTTCGGGCACTTTTACCTGGTTTTAACGTAAATACGTATTTGGGAGTCATTTTAATGTGGTGTTAACTACTTAAGTTGGGAGTTTTAACTTAAGCCACGATTTTAGCTTTCCTAAACCCCTTATTTTTCCCATTTTATGTATTGAACATATATAGAGAGAAAGGAGAGAAAGAAAGAAGAAGAGAAAAGTGGAGAAAGAAGAGAGAAAATGAAGATTGAAGATGGATTGATGCTTCTTCTACAAATAAATCTGAACTTGCAACCCTAAGGCAAGTATTCTACTTGCAAATATGTGATTTAAGATGTATAAATTGTATGATAGTTGTGTATTTTCATTTATGGTTTAAATGTGGAATTTGTGGGATTTAAACCCTAATCTTGATTATGTTAAAGAAATTGTGGGTCTTGATGGTTGTAAATCATATAGGAAGATCTTTGGGTAGATAAAGATTGTTGGTTGAGTTTAAGATGGACAAGGTTTGAGATTTGGGGAAAATGTAAATCATCATTTGGGTGTAGTTTTTTGAAGATGAAAGAACCCTAGGTTTACTACGACCGGTCGACCGCGATCCCCTGACCGGTCGACTGGGCCTTCGGGGGCAGGCTTACTGCTTTCCCACAAAGGCAAAAAATTCTTGCGCGGTCGACTGCGGTCCCTTGACCGGTCGACCGGCTACACCATTTTGAGCTTTCTGCTTTCTTTCGTAGGTAAAACCTTGAGACGCGATCGGCCGCGGTCTCGGGACCGGTCAACCGGTCCCCTGTTTTCCACTTTATAACTTATTTATGTTTCCTAGATTTTTCTTCTCGATAGGAACTAGGAACCTTCTTGAATGATGTAAACTTAGAGTCCTAGAGTTCTAGATGAGTTTAGATACCCCCTAGATTAGAAATGGTTTTGTTGGGGTTTTCCGGATATATGCCAATTGAAGTTAGGGCATTCTTCTTCTAGTTGATTTTCATAACACTAAAGGAGGTAGTATTATGTTTGGGAGACTTTAGAAGCTCAATTGAGCTATATTAATTTTTATGGTTTACATTATCACCCAAAAAGAATGTTGGGAGATTTTGGAAGCTCATTTGCGCTATGTTAACCTTGGTGGTTCATAATAACACCATAAATGTGAGTTTGGAGAATAAATTGATAGTTCATTCATTCCTTTGAAAGATGATAAATCTTGAGGTTTTAAAATAACACCCTAAAATACTTGAAGATAATCAAGAGTTTATTTACCCCTTCGAGGTTGTAGTGTCGATATAAGCTATAACATGGCTCCGGATGATAAGTTATATTATTTACAAAAAAAGTAAAAGGTAATGGTTTCGGATAAAATGAAACATATATATGGAATTGGTAATGATGATGGAAAATTATATTTTACTTAATCATGAAACTAGTAAATGATAATTTACTTGTTTTTGAAAATGATAAATATAATGGTTTAAACACACCTCTCTAAATGACATCATAAGGGAAGTTCGCGCGTGAGGTGATGCCCCCTGGCAAATTAATGCAGGGTGGATATAGTCCATAGGCCATGTGAGTGTTTATTGTTGTATATTTTTCTGCGATGGGTAGGAGATTCCGGGTGTGGTCTTGACTATCCCGCAGGCACATGGCCGCTTCCTGACGACTTGCGATATAGGTGCCCAGGTTGTCTTATGATAGGCCCTGGAAGATGATGGTCATTTAGGGGCGCGCACAGTGGGGAAACCCGGACGGGCGGTCTTAGAATCGTTATATGTATATAAATATAACTATTCATAATCAAGTGGGACTTGATGTAATTGATATGCCATAAAGAGCATTTGAAAATGATTATTTTCCTGATAAGGAAAGGATTTTTACAAAATGTAAAAATGAGATAAAAATGCCATAAAGAGCAAAAGAATGTGATTACATATATACTTCTTGTTAAGGAAAAGAAATGTGAGATCATTGGTTCATACGATGCAAATTGTAGTTTAATGTTACTTCTTTTATTGTTCCTGCTTAGCTTATCTTTTACATTCTGTAGGCAGCTTCTTATTTCTCTTTCTTCATGATTTATTATTCATAACTGTCATACTCTTTATTCATCTGGTGATCATATAGAACCGGGCCCTGACCCTTTTACATTTCTTGTTGCATATGCAGCTTGTCTCTGTTCAGGTACTCCGCCGCAAGGATGCCTGATTTGAATTCCTATTCCGATGTCCTCGGCAAGCCATGATGCATTGTGGGTATTACGGGATACCTTGGGTATAGACATCTTCATGTTAAATTCTAGACAGGATCGGGTCTCTTTACTCGGGAGAGAGTCCCAAGCTTTTATAAATGTCTAATGAATTGTATTGTATAAATTAATGTAATTTTTTAAATGCTGTTATTTAGTTTGTTGACTGATTGCACATCCGGTCCCTTATTTTACTCTTGTTGTATTTTTTATATATACATCCCTGAGGTTTCCCCTATCTTTTCAGGAATTGGGTTGTTTGTTTTCCTTTATTTACTTTAAATTTAAAATTTTTGGCAACACGTTTTGTGAAATATTGGGTGGTTATCCTGGATACTCTATATTTTTATTGAGATGCTGAGAATGATTCCATCTATGATTCCGTTATATTGGAGTATTGGGCTGGCCACCCCTTATTTCGGATTACGGGGTGTCACAATGTGCCTTGTTTCAACGTCATCAATAGTGGTTCCATGCTCCCAAGGTATGAATGCATTAATATATATATATAGGAGCTTGGAACAAGTTTTTTGGGTGTTCGGTTTAATTAAAACGCTGTTTTGTTTTCAGAAAGAATTAATTAAAACTTTAAATAAAGTTTATAAAGTTTTCTGGGCTAAAAATGAGAATTTCTAAACTTTTTGGAAGTTCGTTCGATATGTCATTCGAACGAGTTTTTCGTTCGAACCAGATGTCGTTCGAACGAATTTGCCAATAAGCTTCCCATATTGGCCACTGGAATGTCGTTCGAAGTATCATTCGAATAAACATGCTGTTCGAATGAGATTTCTAATGAGTTCATACTATAACTTTGTTAGAAGTCTCGTTCGAACGAGATTTCATTCGAACGAAAATGTCGTTCGAACGAGATATCAGACGGGAAATGTTTTTGGCAGTTTTTAGCAGCTTTTACCCATGTTTCCCACTTTCTTACCCCACTATCTTTTGACAGATTATTATAGTTCGGGAACCAAAGTTTGTAACTTAACTTTTTCACATTATTCTAACTCCTATAGAGTGTTTTGAGAGTTGCTTCTTCCAAGAAAAAGTTCGTGAGTTTGAGTGTTCATTTTATAAAGAAAAATCCTTTAAACACTTAGTTACACCCATATTTGTTTCTTACAAGTTCATATATATACATCTTGCTTGGATTTTGGCATCGGGTTTATCTCTACACTGAATGGAAGAGATTGTTTGGGTTTTCTTCTAAATCCTTCAAAGAAGAAGAATTGTTTAGATGCGGCTTTCTCACATGGTGAAAGGAACCATGTGTGGTTGACGGTGTACCTATGTGTCATTGGTGAAGGCCGAGATTTCGGTGGAGCTCTAGGGTTGTCTACTAGGCAGAGGTGTTTACAATAAGAAGCGTCGAGGCTTGAGAGGGATCGATTCGTATGTTGTAAGTCTTTTTGTCTTGTAATTTGTAAATCCATACTTAGTGGACTTAAGGCTAGGGACGTCCGACGTTTTTTCCCGTTGTGGGTTTTTCCTCGTACATCGCGACGTAGTGGATTAATTGTTTATTTTATCTTTTGTAAAATATCCTAGAACGTATGCTTAGTTAAAAAGATAAAATTGGTTTGATTTAATCACTACATGTTTACTTTGGTGAAAATTAATATTGGGTAATGTTTAGTTAATTTAATTCAAGTCATTTGTTAAAATTGGTTTGGCCTAATTTTGATAAAATTGCAAAATATGACTTAGGCAAATTTCTAGGACTTGGATTAATTAATTGTGTTTAAGTGAAATTAATAGTATGTGTGTATTAATCATATTTTACTTTTTGTTTAATTTTAATTTGAAAGAAGAAATTAAAATTTTAATTTTGTCTTTCTGAATCATCATATACTTCCGCATCTATTGAACAAGGAAATTGATTTTAAAGGTTGTAAAACCGGGGGCCTAACGTCTTTCATATTGGTATCAGAGCCAAAACGATAAATTATTTCTTTAAAGATCCTTTAACTATTCTTGGCTAAAATAGACTTTTCCTCATTTTCTAAATTTCCTATTTTCGATGGTTCTAACTACGCATATTGGAAAGCGTGAATGAAATCGGCACTAAAATCTATCGACGAGAGGGTTTGGCTATCAGTAGTTAATGGGTGGTCTCCACTAACTCATTTAGTTGAAAATGAACATGTTCCCAAACCGGCCGAATGATGGACTGAGAATGAGTTTAAACTTTCTAATTTTAATTCCCGAGGTTTAAATGCCTTGTTTAGCGCGGTCACACCGGAAGAATTCAAACGTATTATGACATGTGAAACCGCTAAACAAGCTTGGGATATTTTACAACTAACTCATGAAGGAACTAGTGTCGTTAAGGCTTCTAAACTCCAAAACCTCACCACTCAATTTGAAACCATCAAAATGAATGATAATGAAACTTTTGATGACTGTTATGCTAGACTTTCAGATATTGTTAAATCATCCTTTAACTTGGGAGAGAAAATACCCGACAACCGAGTTGTAAAGAAAATTTTAAGGTCCCTACCCGATAGATTTATTCCAAAAGTGGTCGTTTTAAATTCTTTACCAAGTGTAGCCTCTACAAAATTAGAAGAGCTCGTAGGTGATTTACAAACCTATGAACTACACATGTTTCCCTCTAAAACTGAAAAGAAATTAGAAAAGGGCATTGCTTTAAAAGACCGAAAAGAGGTCAAACAAGTAGTAGAGAGCGAGAGTGATAGTGACTCGGAAGACATGGCCTTGTTGGCTCGGAAATTTAGAAAATTTCTTAAATTTAACAAAGATAAATTTAAAAATGATTTTAATAAATTTGAAACTTCTAAGTATGACAAAGCCGAAAGGATCCCTAAATTTTCTAAGGAAAATTTAAATATGGACGAGTCAAATAGGTGTTTTGGTTGTGAAGGGTATGACCATAGGGCTTCTGAGTGCCCCACTAAACTAAGGAGAGAGGGTAAGCGACCCATTTCATATAATGCGACTCTTAGTGATAGTGATAAGGAAGAGGGACCCGATTCCCCCACTAAGCCCATTTTTTTTGCTTTTATGGCTAGTCATGTGAGTGATAGTGATAACTCATCGATTGATGAAACTTTAACACATGACACGTCCAAGGTCATATTTTATGATTCCCTTATTTTTTATGATAGTGAGAGTGGAGAAGAAAGAGAGAGTGAAAATTAAGAAGAGGTTAATGTGAGTGAACTTCAAAATGCTTTTAAAAAATTATATGAAGAATCAATTAAATTAAAAAGAGCTAATTTGAAGTTAGAAGCTAGTTTAAAAGAACGTGTCAAGGCCGTTGATAATAGTATGTTAGTTGAAGACCTTCGGACACGTGAGAGGACCCTTCGAGAGAAGCTTGAGTATGTAGAAGGCGAGAGAGATAGCCTTAGAGGTTTAATGGAATCCTTGAAAAAGGAGCTTCTCGTGTTCAAAGAGAGAAATGTTTTATTAGAGTCTAACATTTTAGAATTGCAAAATAATTTAAAAGACTCTAGTAATGTCAAATTTGATTTGGAGTGTCGTTCAAAAAAATTAGATAAAATCTTAGGAATGGTCCAAATTAAAAATGACATGTGTGGTTTAGGCTTTAATACTTGTAACGAATATACTCATAAAGCCAAAACTAATGTTTTAGGAGAATCTACTAGGAAAGCCTTTAGAGATCATTCCTTAGGTACCAAATTTCAACATAATTTTACTTGTACACATTGTGGTCAAAAAGGTCATCTTACGAAATTTTGTTTTGATCTTAAACAAATTCTTAGAAAATCCCAACGTAAAGCAACCAAGGTAGTTAAAGTTTTTATACTCCAAGATAGTAATTCTTCATTAATTTAGGGTAGGAAATCCGACTTAGTTGCCTTGCAAGATAGGGTTTTCGATTCTCGATTACTATCACATGCTTCCTCCATTGCTAAATCTAAAGGTTGAATGTGTTAGTGTTTGCATACTTTAGCTTTTGTACTTCATGCTATATTCACATGCTAAATGTATGCTTGTTTAATATTTTTCTAGTCTATGCTCCATGTTTAATCACATGCTAGAATTATCATTTTTGTTTATCTTTTGTATTATATTTCTTTAATTTTTGTTTGCATTTAATGAAAAATACAAAAATCTTTTTGTTTATCATTTGTGTTTTTACTTGTTTGGTAATTTAGGCTTAATGAAAAATACAAATGATTTTTGTTTGTCTTTCGAGTAAATATTTTTTTTGGTTAAAAAGTTCAAAAACTCAAAAAGATTTTATTTTGTGTGTATTTTGGTTTGATACACTTTAAGTGGCATATACTTGTGTTTGAATCCCTCCTTTAATGCTCCCATGTGGCTAGAACTTTTGGTTTAGATTGTCAATCCTTAAAATGTTATTTACCATATTTTTATGGAGTAGTTGGATTTTGTATTGATTAAATGGATTCTATTTTTATATGCCTCTATTCACACATGCCCGAGCTCATTTGAAATTTTAATATCACATGTTATATTTGAGCTTTGTGAGGTGTTATCCTACCAATCTAGTCATCTACATATTTATGACCTTGGAGGACTAGTGCATGTCAAAATCCGTTGCACGTGAGATTTGTGAGATAAAAAATTATATGTAAATGTGCACGGGGAAGAGATCCGAAAGGAATAATAATCCTTTGCGATAGTAAGCCACCGTTTGAATGGACCTAAAAGAAATACGTGGTTCAAAGGACTAAAAATAGAATATGGAATCAAAAAGAAAAATAATTACCAAGGCCTATGTTTATTTAATATATTCATTCAAAATAAAAATAATATATATTCTTCTTTAGGGAGATTGGATGGTATATCAATGGTTTGCACAATGTCCGTTTATCCTAGTGGTCTTTATTGTCATGACTCTATTTGGTTTGTAGAATAATCAAAACTCTAAGCTTGTATGCATTGTGTATGTTTGTTCATTGAGTTCAATCTTTATTGTCACATGAGGTTATATTCAAATGTGATAAAGTTTGCAATCAAATGAGAACTCCGTGAACGTATTTTAAGTGTTTGGGTCTAAATTTACCTGCTACTAGTTCACAGCCCTACACTACCGTTTCCATATGACACATTTTTGCCACACGAGTGTGCTAAACTTCTTGTATTTTTGTGTCATTTGTGTGTTTTTATCTCTCTATATATATATGCATGTGCGTTATTGATACTTTTAGAGTATATATATATATATATATATATATATATATATATATATATATATATATATATATATATATATATATATATATATATATATATATATATATATATATATATATGATATCGTTTTGTCTTTGCCTTGCTTTCTAGTCTATCTATGCTTTTACTTCATTCATTGGTATCTATCTTGGATTAGTTATGCTTTTGTTTCTCATATGCTTTAATGTCTTATCACTTTAAGCTTCAACGTGGTTAATTAGTTTTATCCTTTGTCTATTCCTGAACAAAAAGGGGGAGAAATGGTATCTAATCGTATTGTAATCTTATCTAAGTTTAGGCGATTTAACTTAGGGGGAGTTGCGACCTTCTTTGGTAGATTGTTTTTGATAAAAGGGGAGAATTAATTTAGGGGGATTATTTATTTTAATTGCATTTAATACTTTGATATTCCCTATGCGTTTGATAGTTTTCTTAAGTGTGTAGGAATACTTCTAAAGCGACAACTTTCTTCGGCAAAGCGTTTGATCCTTAGGTTTGAGTCAAGTTTGGGTGGTATATGTTTGAGTCTAGTGAGATTGACGGCCCTTTGGGATTTTTGTTTGGTTTTTGTCCCGTAATAACCAAAGGGGGAGATTTCTAAGGACACAATTCTCTAATTGAGTCTTAATGTAGTTTTGGCTCCATTTTGGACAAAAACATTTATTCATAGGATAGTGTTAAATTATAATCTATTCAAGCCTGTGAAGAGTTAGTTGAAGACGTAGCGGCAAAGAGTATATAGCTTCATCAAATTTCAAGTTTATGTGCCTTGTTTCAACGTCATCAACAGTGGTTCCATGCTCCCAAGGTATGAATGCATTAATATATATATATATATATATATAGGAGCTTGGAACAAGTTTATTGGGTGTTAGGTTTAATTAAAACCGTGTTTTGTTTTCAGAAATAATTAATTAAAACTTTAAATAAAGTTTATAAAGTTTTCTGGGCTAAAAATGAGAATTTTTAAACTTTCTGAAAGTTCGTTCGATATGTTGTTCGAACGAGTTTTTCATTCGAACCAGATGTCGTTCGAACGAGTTTTCCAACGAGTTTCCCATATTGGCCATTGGAATGTCGTTTGAAGTATTGTTCGAACGAACATGCTGTTCGAACGAGCTTCCAACGAGATTTTTAATGAGTTCACACTGGAACTTCGTTAGAAGTCTCGTTCGAACGAGATTTCATTCGAACGAAAATTTCATTCGAACGAGATATCAAGCGGGAATTTTTTTGGCAGTTTTTAGCAGTTTTTACCCATGTTTCCCACTTTCTTACCCCACTATCTTTTGACAGATTATTATAGTGCGGGAACCAAAGTTTGTAACATAACTTTTTAACAATATTCTAACTCCTAGAGAGAGTTTTGAGAGTTTCTTCTTCCAAGAAAAAGTTCATGAGTTTGAGTGTTCATTTTATAAAGAAAAATCCTTTAAACACTTAGTTACACCCATATTTGTTTCTTCCAAGTTCATATATATACATCTTTCTTGGATTTTGGCAACGGGTTTATATCTACACCGAATGGAAGAGATTGTTTGGGTTTTCTTCTAAATCCTTCAAAGAAGAAGAATTGTTTAACTGCGGCTTTCTCACATGGTGAAAGGCACCATGTGTGGTTGACGGTGTACCTATTTCTCATTGGTGAAGGCCGAGATTCCGGTGGAGCTCCGGGATTTTCTACTAGGCGGAGGTGTTTACAAGAAGAAGTGTCGAGGCTTGAGAGGGATTGAGTCGTGTGTTGTAAGTCTTTTTGTCTTGTAATTTGTAAATCCATAGTTAGTGGAGTTAAGGCTAGGGCCGTCCGAGGTTTTTTCCCGTTGTGGGTTTTTCCTCGTACATCGCAGCGTAGTGGATTAATTTTTTATTTTATTTTTTGCAAAATCACCTAGAATGCATGCTTAGGTAAAAAGATAAAATTGGTTTAATTTAATCACTACATGTTTAATTTGTAGCAAATTAATATTGGGTAATGTTTAGTTAATTTAATTCAAGTCATTTGTTGAAATTGGTTTGGCCTAATTTTGATAAAATTGCAAAATATGACTTAGGCAAATTTCTAGGACTTGGAATAATTAATTGTGTTTAAGTGAAATTAATAGTGTGTGTGTATTAATCATATTTCACTTTTTGTTTAATTTTAATTTGAAATAAGAAATTAAAATTTGTAATTTTGTTTTTGTGAACCATCATATGCTTCCGCATCTATTGAACAAGGAAATTGATTTTAAAGGTTTTAAAACCCGGGGCCTAACGTCTTTCATAAAGTTATACGGTACTTACATAGACATGAGAGTTCATCACCTTAGATGACCCATGGTGCGAAGGCTCATGAAAAAGAGTCCGATCATTGGCAACAGGCTCAAAAAATTCAAAAGCTTTCTTGTTGCCTAAAGATAACGGAAACCTAGCCCACCACCCCAGGTTGGCCCAAAGATTAATGCCCAACCACACCATGTGGGTCTCGCTGCATGAGAAATTCTCCATTTTCTAGTCACAAGTGAGGAAAAAATTAATGAGAAGATTGCATAAGAGAGAAGTAGAAGATAGGAAAGCTAGAAGCTGTGAAAAATGAAGAGATCTCACCTTTTTTTATAGGAGGCCGAGGGGCATACCAATCGGTAGTCCCCTCACACTCACCGATCGGCACTGTCCCTTCCCTTTCCCAAGGTAACCTAGAATTCCATTCCATTATCGGTTCGCAACCCCTAAAATATGCTGCGCGACAACCCCCTGAAATTTCGCACAAAAAATCTTAAAAAATTCCAAAAAATTCCAATAATTTCCCTAAAAATTAATAAAATAGCCAAATGAATTTGGGAACATTTTGTTCATCGAGAAAACCATTTTTTAAGCTCCCAGAATCGTAGACAAATTAATACCACATTTTATCCCCAACTTAAAAGACAAAAAAATCAGTGCTCTAGCAAAGCTCACTACAACTCCCTAGTGGAATCCTAAAAAAACTCATCCTCAACAGAAATCAAATGCTTTCCTAGTAGGGCTACGTAATATCTTACATGTTTCATCAACATGAATTATAGAATAAAAAATCTTTCCCAAATGATTCCAATTTCACCAAGTAGAGCTAGAAGCCTTAACCGGACATCTCTCCCTAGCAACACATTCCCTAGTGGAATCCCAAAAACCTCAAGTTATCAACAGTCTCCCCAAGTCGAATTTCCTCACTAAGATTTTCATCCCTACTCAAAATACATAATCCCTATATAGACGTCTTGTCCCCAGTAGAGTCTTAAGGAAAGATTTTTTAGGAGAGTTATTCCCCAAGCTCCCTACTTAATGTCCTCAGAATTTACCTCGACCCTAAAAAAGTGTCGCCCTACTAAATACCTCAAAATTGACCTCGACCCTCAGTGGTCGCCCCTACTTAAGATCCTTAGAATTGACCTCAACCCTAAAAATTAGTTGTTCCCCTACTTAAGTCCTCAGAATTGATCTCAACCCACAAAAATGGTTTCCCTACTTAAGGTCCTCAGAATTGACCTCGACCCTTAAAATTGGCCTCTCTCCAACTTAAAGTCCTCTATATTGACCTCGACCCTCAGAATTAGTCACTCCATCTTAAAGTCCTCAGAATTGACCTCGACCGGCACAATTGGTCGCTCCTACTTAGGGTCCCCAGAATTGATCTCAACCCTCAGAATTGGTCCCACATACTTAAGGTCCTCAGAATTGACCTCGACCATCAGACTTGGTCACTCCAACTTAAGGTCCTCAGGATTAATCTCGACCCCGAGTATTGGTTTCTCCAACTTAAGGTCCTCAGAATTGACATCAACCCTCAAAATTGGTCGCTCCCTACTTAAGGTCCTCAGAATTGACCTTGACCCTCAGAATTGGTCGCTTCCTGCTTAAGGTCCTAAAAATTGACCTCGATCCTCAGAATGGTCAGTCCTACCTAAGGTCCTCAGAATTGACCTCGACCCTCAAAATTGGTAACTCCTAACCGAAGGTCCTCAGAAATTACCTCAACCCTCAAAATTAGTCTCCCCCACTTAAGGTCCTCAGAATTGAGCTCGACCCTTAGAATTAGTCGCCCCCAACTTTAGGTCCTCATAATTGACCTCTACCCTTATAATTGGTCACTCCAACTTAAGGTCCTCAGACTTGACCTCGACCCTTAGAATTTCTCACTCCCAACTAAAGGTCCTCAGAAATTACCTCGACCCTTAGAATTTATCGCCTCCACTTAAGGTCCTTAGAATTGGCCTCGACCCTCAGAATTGGTCACTCAAACTTAAGGTCTCCACAAAATTGACCTCGACCCTCAGAATTGATTGCTCCTACTTATGGTCCTCAAAATTGGCCTCGACCCTCAAAATTGGTTGTCTCCACTTACGATCCACAGAATTGAACTCAGCCCACATAATCGGCCATCAATAGCATTACCTTAGGTCCTCAAATTGACATGTACCCTCAAAATTGAAATAAGAATTGGTTTTCTCCTGCTGGGATTTTTCCTCAATTTGGTCTTCTTAAATGTTTAGTTTCATGATATATTGACTTACTGCTTTTAGTCACTTAGTTACCATGTATACACCACATTCTAGGACACCCTAAGTCTCTCCTTAGGTCCCTATCACCTCCCCCTTTCACTACATGTCATACTTTGAGTACAAATCTAGAGGCCATTGGGCTCTCCTGGCCCCTGTTTGAATATGATAAACTATATCGTCAGAGAGAAAGCTCAATGACTCTTTTAAGGGCTTTGAATCTCCTTTCCAACAGTTCTCCCCATGCGCAAATTGGCATAATGGTTCGGATGAATGGACCATTTTACTATCAAAAATCGATTTAGAGGCCACCTGGCATTCCCTAGCCTCGATTTGACCCTAATTAACTTCATCATTAGAGAACAATCTCAATGGATATTCAAATGATATTAAAACCCCTTTCCAACAGTCCGTGTTATGTGAAAATTGAAATCATCATTCGAACGAATGATCCATTTCCCTCAAAAACTTATTCGGAGGCCATCGGTCATTCTCGGGCTCCGTTTGACCAATGTTAACTCTTTAGCTTGAATAAGACTGAATGAATCTTTGAAGGGAACTAAATACCCTTTCCAATGGTCTACCCACTTAACAAATCAACCTTATGGTATGGATGAACTATCCGTTTTACTCCGAAAAGATCACTGGGAATTTGGGGGCCCATTTAACCAAAGTTAACTCACTGAACCTAGAAATTTTTTAGAATGTCAATGTACCTCGTACAACCTTTCCAACGGTCCTCCCCATGCGCGATTTAGACTTACGATTCGTATGAACGATCCATCGTCATGCAACGATCTTCTGTCCAAAGGATCGACACGCACTTTTGAGTTTCGTTTGACACAAAGTCAACTCCCAGACCCGGTAGAGGCCTAAAAGTTTATCAAATGTCCAAATTACCTTTCTAACAGTATGCCCCATCGGCAAATTGGACTTACGAATTGCTCTTTACGACCATTTTTTTTGGAAAATATGCACGAGACTGCCAATTGGGCTGCATGTCAATAGGCGGAGCAAGGACTATGGTGATCGTTAGTCCTCCTACCCTATATAAGGAGATCATTAGCTCACTTAAAAGGCACCCTAGATCCATTAATATTAGTTATCTCAACAACATTCTTCTACAATCAATGAAGTGTCCTTGTGTGAGATTCCTTTCCACCTTTCATTCCCATTATTTTCATACCCAATTTAGCAAAAATCTTCTTCTATCTCATCCAATATTCATCCCAACTTGTAAGGAAGCTCATCAAGGATCTAGGTCAAGATTCAGGTATCTAAAGAAGGTCCTAACATCCTCCTCTCTTTAAATTTTTTTATTTTGACATAGTTATATAAATTCTCAATTTAGCTTTTAATTTAGATCATACACATTAATATCTCATCCTTTAGTAGTTATATTGCACATAATTTATTTTCTATAAAAAACACAAAATAGGATTAATAAATTATGACGGGATCCTTCATCACATATTCTCAAAACTAAAAATATATTTTCTACACACCCACACACACACACACATAATAAACTACCGTATGAATCTATGGAATAAACCCCACGCTTGTACCGCATACGAACTACGTGGATTTTAATGCCTTTATAGGCTACATAGGCATCTCGGGCTCAAACTTGAGACTCGGGTCTTATTTTCCTATTTTTATCACTTTTCCTATTTTATCCATATATTCTTTATATATGTCATACTCGTGATTTACACTTGCATCTTATCTAACATATATTATGGTTTTATCATAACGATCAATAACTCAATAAGCGCACACATCATATTTTCTAATTATTATTTTGAGAACATTCCTATGGATGACCTCACTCCATATTTTCCATGATGCGAGTTGAGCGATTCTTATCTCCACTTATATATACACGCACACACATTTCATAGAGAAATTGAGAAAAATAGTAACATAAGCTCATGAGATACCAAAAGGGCAGGATGGGTGCCTAACACCTTCCTATTCTGTACCTTGAATCTTTCAACTAGTTGTTTCACAAGCATCAGTTTGTATTTGATGCCTCTCTCTCACGACGACAACATGTTCTTTTGCCTCTATTGTGCAAAATAGCCTGGCGACTCTATCTTTTTGCATCATCTCAAAATCGATGACGGGCTAAGCACCCCACGATGTAGTAAGGGTTGCTAGACCTTTATCTCCACCTCTATTCCCCCCGAAAGTGCCCCAAGTAGGGAGGGGAAGACTCGAGATGGCCATAGCGAGAGACACCTTAAGTAACACATAATCCCGAACTATAAACTCTAGGTGCCTCATCCCTAAATTTGTATCACCATTCAGCCTATTCTAGGTAGTCCTTATCCTATCTTTGATAAGATCCAAATTATCTGAGGTTTAATGAATAAACTAGGGTTCAGGAATCTTATTATCCCCCACCTCCATCCAACAAATGGGATAACGTCAAGGCCTCCCAGAAAATACCTCAAATGGTGTCATGTCAATCGTCTACTGATAGGTGTTGTTGTAAAAAATCTCCACTAATATAAATTATTCTCCCAATGACCCTTGAAGTACATAATAGATGCCCGCAACATATCTTCTAGTACATGGTTCACCCACTTGTTTTGTCTGTCAGTTTGTGGGTGATACGAGGTACTAAAACTTAAATCACTCCCTATCTTGGGCTAAAAACTCCCCATATATGGGAAATAAATATTTTTTCTCTACCGAATACAATGTCGAGTGGCCCACTATGAAACCTCACAATCGATGATGTGAAAAGACGAGCGTACTACTCTAAAGTTAGGTATGTCCGAACTAGAAGAAAATGAGCTACCATAGTCAAACGGTCGATGAACAGCCAGAAGGAATCATGTCCCCACTCTGACATATGAAATATAGTAATGAAATCCATAGAATTTCTCTCTTATTTCCACACCCCACTCATAAGAGATTGTAGAAACATACTGCTCTTTTGTGATGTACCTTCATCATATGGCAAGTAGTAAACTTGGACAATAATATTGCAACGTCCTTCTTTATGCCTGCCTAAAAATATTAGCACCTTAAGTCCTAATACATTTTATCCCCACTCGAATGTATAATAAATCATGACTTATGCACATTAGTCAACACTACTCGACATAATTCTTCATCCCTGAGTACTACTAATCTACCATGGAACTGTAACCCCCATATGATCCAATCGAATAAAACGATACCCCCTCAGTCAATGACTCCCTAGCCTTCTCCTGATATGAAGCATCCCTTACCTATCACATCACAACTAAAATAATGATCTCATATGTGATAATAAGAACTTTCATAAAGATATGAAACCACTAATAATTATGTGAAGAGAACCCAGTTTAAATTTTAAATAGTCGACAACATGTAATTATCGACCCACATTTTAAAGAGTATACCATAACATTCGCCTTGCCCGGGTGATATTGAATATCAAATTAATAATCCTTCATGAACTATAGCCCTCATCATTATATCATGTTCAATAACTTTTAGTTAATAAATACTATAGGCACTTATAGTCCATGAACATACAAAATATCTCCCCTAATAAGTAGTGCCTCTACACTCGAATGGAAAAAACTATAATTTATAGATCTAATATGTCGATGGGGGTAATTATCCTTATGAGGCTTAAGATTTTGGGGATCATAACTCCTTAAGCTATCAGACTATCCTCCTGCATCAAAGCACCACTAAGTCCCCGTAGGAAGGGATCAATATAAACCATGTAGTCCACTCCACTTAGAGGTAAATCCAACACCAAAGATAAAGTCATATTAACCTTTAACTTTTTGAAAACCTTCTGGAAAATTAATTCAAATGAAGGCTATCCCCTTCTTTATTAATTTTGTTAAAGTCCTATCTATCTTTGAAAATCCATAGATGAACTGATGATAGTACCTTGCCAAATTCAAAAAATTATTCACCTTTATAGGTGTTATGGGTTTTCCCCACTCAGACACTACTGATACCTTACTTGGGTCCACTTAGATACCACTTTATATCAATATGTTACCCAAGAACCGCACCTTCCATAACCAAAATCCACACCTCTTGAGATTAGCATAGAGTTGATGGTCTCATAGTGTTTGTAAGATGACCTATAAATGATAAGCATACTCATTTACAACATGGTAACAAGTCAGGATATTATCTATGAACATAATGAAAAACTAATCTAAATACTCTCCCAATACTCGTTTCATCAAGTCCACGAATATATCTCGTGTAATACTAATCCCTAATGGCATAACTATAAACTCATATGGCCCATATCCTATAAAACAAATGTCGTCTTTAGGATATCCTACTCCCGAATCCTCAACTGGTGATACCCTGACCTCAAATAAATTTTCAAGAAGTTCAAAACATCACTCAACTATTTGAAAACGTCATCAATACTGGAAAATATATATATATATATATATATATATATATATATATATATATATATATATATATATATATATATATATATATATATATATATATTCTGCAAAGTAACATTGTTTAGCTCGTGAGAATAAATGCACAATCTCAACAATGCATCAGTCTTCTTCACAAAGAGAACTCCCATGGTTAAGTACTCTTATAAATAAACCACTATCCAGGTAACTATGAAATATTATCTGTTAGCTCTCTCATCTCCAATGGACCCATATGGTAAGTTGATCGGGCTATCGATTTAGCGTTCGGAGCCAAATCAATTATAAACTTTATCATCATACTCAGTGGTAACCCCAAAATATCTTGAAAGACATAAGGAAACTTGCTAACTATAGGAATAATTTTCAAATACAGGGTGACTCCCTTAGAAGTGCCATCCTCAAGGTAATATATATGCATGCTCGACTCTCTATTTGGATGTGGCATTGTAACAAAGTATATCTCCTTCCCCAGAATGGAAAAAATGATGGACTTCCCACTACAGTGCACAAAAGCATAGTATACCGATAGCCAATCCATCCATATAATAACGTAATACCTAAACATGTCCAAAACCAATAAATTGACAGCAAAATGTAGTCTCCCAATATCCACACCTATCCTTATACACATGGAACAAATAAGTGTACTCCCAGCTGTAGACACCCCATTTTGTTACCCCTGAACTCTCCTTAGGTCCCTAGAACCTCCCTTCATCACTATAAACCCAGGTCACGTCCCGAGTACTAACCTGGAGGCCATCGGGCACCCCCCGGCTCAGTTTGACCCAAAAGTCAAACTCCTCGTCTCGACTGAGACTCAATGAATCTTCGAAGGGCATTTAATACCCTTTCCAACGGTCCACCTCGTGGGCGATTTCGACTTACCATGCGGACGAACGCGCCATTTGCGTCCGAAACAAGACCCAGAGGCCACCGGGCACTCCCGGGCTCTGTTTGACCTAAGTCAACCCTTTAGCTCAACTAGGTCTGAATGAATCTTCGAAGGGCACTAAATAACCTTTCCAACGGTCCATCCCGTGCGTAATTTCGACTTTCCATGCGGATGAACGATCCGTTTGACTCCGGGAAGCCACCGAGCGCTTCCCGGGCCCGATTGACCAAAGTCAACTCTCCAAACCAGGTCAAAGTCTTTGGAATGTCGAATTACATATCCTAACCTTTCCAACGGTATGCCCCATGCACGATTCGGACTTACCATGCGGACGAACGCTCCGTTTGCGTCCGCGCGATTCTCTGTCCAATGGACCGACAAACGCTTATGAGCCACATTTGACCCGAAGTCAACTCCCGAACTCGGGAGCGGTACCAAGGACTTTCTAAGGTCTATGAAATACCTTCCCAAAGGTATGCCCCGTGCACGATTCTGACCAACGGTTTGCCCTCGGCGGCCAATTTTCTGAAAAAGCCTGAGGCGCACTGCCAAATGGCAGGTCCCAGATCCTGCCTATCGGCACCTGCCGATAGGCAGTGCCATGATAGGGACGATCGGCAGTCCCCTAGGGTTATAAAAGGAGGCCTTGGCCTCATTTGCAAAAGGAGCCCAGATCTGATAGAAATCTCTCTGAACGAATCCCAAAAACCTCTCTCGAAGGCAGCGTGATTTCAACTTCCAAATCCCTCTTTTACCTTCACTTTTCATCATCCTTTTCATCAAACTTGGTGAATTAACCACTCTCCATCATCATCCAAGCTCAAGGGCTGCTCTCCAACATTCAAGATCAAGCTCAAGATCTTCAAGAAGGTCCAACTTTCTCAAACTCTCTCTTAAATTCTCTTGAATTCCCAATAACTTGTTTTCTTACTTAGCACTTTTATTATCTCATCTCACACATCCTAATATCCTTTTTATTTAGTATTATTTCACATCTTTTATCTTCATAAAACCCAAAAAACAAGAAAATAGGGTTTACTCATAAATTCCAAATAAGGGATTCTCACACTTTTTCCACACTTTTCTCACAACTAAAGAACTTTTCTACACACACACACACACTTACAAATAAAAGATCCCACATTTGGATTTATGGGATAAAACCCACCCCGTTGCTTTGTAAGCGAACTACGTGGACTTTGATGCCTTTATAGGCTACGTAGGCATCTCGGGGTAAAACTCGAGACTCGAGTCCTTTCTCTCACTGTTTCTCTTATTATCTATTTTCTCTAAATCCAATTTTCTTATATTAAGTATACGCTTATTCTTAGTGACGCATTACTCCATATGCGTTATTGTTTCCTTATAACGATCAACGTAGGAGTAACCGCGTAAATCTTATTTTTCTAATATTACTTTTATATCTTCCTACGGATGACTCGCTTTATCTTTTCCATGATACAAGTCGAGGATTCCTACCTCCATTCTATATATATACACACGCACACATATCATGGGGGGAAAACATAAAGGAAAATAGCAAATATCCATGAGAGACCGAAAGGGCGGAATGGGTGCCTAACACCTTCCCATTTCGTAACTAAGCCTCCGAACCCTTATCGAATCATCTTGGTTTCGCATGCACCAGTATGTCTTTGGAAGCCATCCTTCGGGGTGGCTTCCTCTATTTCTTTTGTCTGTTTTAAGTAAAATAGACTGGCAACTCTGAATCTCTCTACATTTTTCACACCTCACAAAATAGACGCCGGCCGGAGCACTCTCCCGAGAGGGGACGCGCGGGACCCGAAGGATTCCTCCTCCCTCCGCTGCGGGGATCGACGGGGATGGCCACACTGGCCACTCTGTTGGGGACTTTCATTTATTTTGAGGGCTTGACTCTATTTACATGGATGCTATATTTGTTTATGCTTCCCCCCCCCCCCCATATCTGCATGTTCCCCTTTCTCACATGTATATCCCATGCTTATGCTTATGTTCACACACTTGTAGAAAATCCTCTATGTACACTTCACACCACGTGCACCTAGGATCACATATATCCACATTTTGCACACATCACTTATCCATACTTGGTGTACCTTTTGGGGTACTCATACTTTGCTCCCTGTTTGGCATAATCAAGAAAGACATTCTCATCATAAGCTACTAATAAGAGAATCATGCATGATTCACACGACATCACCAAAGAGTATTGATATTGACCAAGTTTTACCCAGTAACTCGAGGGTCACTTCGTTATGGGCGCTGGTCCGGCAGGTCGCAGTTAGTCTAAGCGATATGACTCTCACCTCCCATTGGCCAAGTACCTTCGACGTATATCGAACAGTTCCCCTGCATCGTACCACTTGACCGAAGTCATGATGGGAGGTATATCGCAGGGAATTCGTTCACGTACGCCGAGTATATCGAATTCGCTCTCACACGTACCGTCCCCACGAGGTATATGGTGAGGCAATTCATGTACACTTAGGTATATCAAATGGCTTGTCCACACGTACCGATTTCCCGCAAGAGCAAGACGTATATCGTGGAAGCCACTCCAAAGGGGGGAACCCATGCCGACTCACCCAACCAACTACATACCCGCATATAGGTGTCAAACCTAGGACACGCACTTTAGATTACCGGTTTCGACCCGAAACTCTGCCGAAATTCCGGGTCGATCTTCCGCCCAAATTTTCGCTCATTTTTAAAACGGGACCCTGTCCGCGAGCCTGGTTACAAGTCCAAACCGTAGCTTTGCATATATTAAAACCCCACTTTTCCAGGCTCGGGTCCCGTCCGGCATTGCATTTAGGAGAATTAAATACAAGTGAGAACATAATAATCATAATAATCATGCTGAGTTCCGTATCCAAAAACATTTCTCTTTTTTTTATAAAATCTAAAAACATTTCTCCCTTTTTATCAAAAATCCAAAAATAAATCTCATCTTGCGCCTTCTCAGGTTGATCGCAAGCCCTTGGCCTGGCTCCCTATTGGCTTAGGTCTTCAGTTAAATCACCCCAGAGTTTCGTCGTTCCTCTACTACTTCTTTCGAGTCCGGAATCCATCCATCTTCTATGGAGAATGCAGATCAAGCACCAGTCATACAACCAGATCTGCCGACGGTCCTAGCTCAGCTCTTGGCCAAGATTGATAACCTCCAAGCTGAGGTCCGAGAAATGTAACAAAACCAAGTCCCTATTCCTCAAGAGCCCGAGTCCCTATTCCCTCGTGCTATGGGTCCACCCGAGCCCATCTGGGTTCCGGAAGAATATCAGCACGCTCCGCGTGCCCCTCCTGCTAATGGGCCACCGCCTGCCCAGCTTCCAATGCCAAACATTGCCCAGCCTACGGCTAACTTGCCTGTGGTTGCTGATCCAAAGGAGGAGGAGTTGAACAAAGTCAAAGAGGATCTCAAGATGCTCACCAAGAAGTTTGACCAAGTCAAGATCTCTGGAAATTACATGGACTACACCCATATGTCTCCTTATCCTAAAGAAAGGTTACCCGAGAAGTTCAAAATGCCAAATATCGATAAGTTTGGAGGGAGTGGTCCCTCGATTGTTCATCTTTGCAGTTATCATCGTTCCATGACTCTACTAGGGGCTTCCGAAGAGGTGATGGCCCAATTATTTCAGCAAACTTTGAGAGACAGTGCTCTCCGATGGTTTTTATCTCTTGAGGAATCCAAAATTCGTAGCTGGGAGGATGTAGCCCGAGAATTCATGTCACAGTACAAATACAACGAAGAGCTTAAGGTCACCCGCCATGATTTAGAGTTGCTCAAACAGAACTCTGGAGAATCCGTCAGTAACTCTATAGCCCGATGGAGGGAAAAAGCGGCTACCATGACTAATCGGCCGTCTGAAGAAGAACAAGTCAGCATAGTGAAGAAGAATTTCTTTCCCCATGTCCGAGAGGACAGTACTACCCCCATTTTTGAGCTCTCAGAGAAGCAGGAGTAGAAATCTAAGAAGGACTTGCCAAAACAGAAGTTGAACCAAAGAAGGTGTCTGGACAGTTCACCCCCAGAAAATATGACAAACCTGTCAGTGCCGCGGTCTCAACCATCAACAACATCTCTCAACCAACCATATCATGGGCACCGAAAAGCCGCCCTTCTCCCGTTCGAAGGGAATACACTGAGCTCCATGCTCCCCTCTCCAAAGTTTACCAAGCCCTGTTAAGTCGAAACCTTATAAAACCCCTGGATCCACATCCATTACCCAATCCACTTCCCAGAAATTTCAAGACCGATGCTCATTGCGCCTTTCACCAAACAGCTGGCCATACCACCGACCAATGCTTCCACCTTCAAAACATAATCCAAGATCTCATTGACCGGGGTACCATCGCCCCACCAGCCAATCCTAAACCAAACACTACTCATAACCCACTCCCAAATCACACCAATGCCGTCTTCTTGGAAGAAAACCCAGATTTCGATCCATCAACTCAAATCACACCCTTATACCCTCCTAAACCCCTTCAACTTTGCCCATATTTCCTCCTACACCCTACTAGCCCCGCTCATCAGGCGCTATCACTCCTTACCAGAGCGTGCATCACTGTCCGGACCTATTCTGAAAGTGGAGGTATGGAATTGTCAGAGGTGTTAAACCAACTACTAGAGTTCGGGCTGAAATTGCCCTCACAGATGATTATCAAATGCCAGAGGTTCAGTACGTTGTTTTTTGAAGCACGAAAATGGGCCCGAGAATCAGATAGGTGGATGGTACCAACCGACGAAATTTGCTTAGATGATGTTGTCCGGATCATGACGGAAGCATTCAGGCAAACCAATAACATTTGCAGTATCACCGAGTTACTTGACACTTTAAGGCTGCAAGGGCACCTGGTCCCTTCACCCTTACACATCCCCACGGAATGGGAAGAACTATATGAAGAAGCCGTTGAGGTTATGGAATGCATTGACTTCACAAGGGAAAATATAATTGTTGCCGCCGAAAGGGGGGAAGAATTCGAAGTTTCAAATGAAGAACAAGCTTCAGGAGGAAATGGCCCGATAGCTAACTTATGTGGGATGATATCATTTGAGGAACTCCTCGAAGAAATAGACAAGGTGGCAGAAAAACTTGATATTGATGAGGAAACCGGATGTAAGTTTTTCCCTTCTTCAGTAAATCACATGACCAGATCTGGGAGACATTACCAGATTCCGAGCTCACTACCCGTAAATGACAAGGGGAAGGGCGTTGAAAACCTTCCTATGCCAGAAATGACCCTCGAGGAGATCAAGATCCTCGATCAACTGAAGAAAACTCAAGCTAACATCACTCTATGGGGGCTTTTCATGTCTTCCCAGCTGCACAAAAACGCTTTAATCAAATTACTCACTGAACCTGTAGTTCCTCCCTCTACCACACCAGAAGAAGCGGTGAACCTGGTCGGATCCTTGACCTCTACCCGAATGCTGTCCTTTTCTGAAGAACCCCCCCCCCCCAAAAAAAAAAAAAAAAAAAAAAATTGGGCCAAATCACAATCATGCACTCAACATCTCCATCGAAATTATGGGGAGGGTTGTACCACTTTCTCTCATCGACAACGGATCCGCTTTGAATGTCTGCCCACTGAGAACCTTCAAATGTTTAGGCCTGAAAGAAAATGACCTCACTCCAACATCCGCTGTCGTCCGTGCCTACGATAATACCTGCCGTAAGGTGATGGGATCCATAAAACTTGTAATAGGGGTTGGACCTATAAACCCTGTCGTCGAATTCCAAGTCATCGATATCCCGACCTGTTTTAACCTGTTGCTCGGACGACCCTGGCTCCACAGTATAAAGGGCGTCTCTTCCTCATTCCATCAGAAACTGAAATTCTTCACCGATGGGAGAGTCATCACCATCTTGGGTGACGACGGTAATGCCGAGGGTGCAAGCACCGGCAGTCCAATCCTTGAGATACATCATGGGTTAAGTGATATGCTCCTATCAGGTTTCCAAGTTGAACCATCCCTACTCCCGGTAGGGGACGGTTTCAAAGAAAGGGTTTGTCCAGAATATGACCCTCGTGGAAATGTCAATGTGATTCAGATGTTTAGAAACATGCACTTCATGCCCGGACTGGGGCTGGGACAAAGACAGCAGGGGATACTTGAGCCCATCGAACTGAAGAAAGCTTTCCCTCCTTGCGGCTTGGGATATCAACCATCAGCACCAGAGCTTAAAATGATCCGCCAGACTCGATCAAAGAGAGGTTTAGACTTATTTCGAACTATCTCGGGAGATTCTTTAAATGGACGATTCATCAAAGAGGGCGAGGATTTCCCCTTTTGCGGTTTTCTAGAACCATGGTATGACCACACAGACAAGAAGATAAAGCCTGGAATGGAGATATTTTTCCAAGACATCTACCCATGGGCCAAAATTTACCAATACCCGGAACAACCGCTTATCAAAGATACTAAAGAGACTGAGGAAACTGACTCCGAAGATTCCTTCAACCTGCAGACACTGGGGCTGACACTCTGCATGATTCATTCAGGTACTACATCAAGGGACCCATCCCATCTGATTAAAGCTGCTAACACACCTCTCCTCAACTGGCATGCTGCGCCAGTTCTACCTCTTGAAATATCCCCTAACCCCAATGTTCACCCTATTTCTTCTACTGTTGTCTATCCTTGCTCAAATGTAATCGAGACCTCTTTTGATGAGGTTCTCAATGCTGTTTTTCCTATCAATGAAATAAACGAAGATTTTGAGTATCTTGTTGTGCCTTACATTAATTGTTTAGATCCCAATCGAACTTTTGATGATGATGATTTTGCAAATGAACAATTCTTAACTGATCTAAATAAGGTTAATAATAAACAACATAATCGTGTTCAAGTTAATGAAGAAGAGACTGTTGTTATTAATCTCGGTTCTAGTAGCCAACTGTGCGAGATTAGGATAGGGGCCACCTTTGACGAGCATGAGCGCGCACAACTCGAAGAATTACTAAAGGAGTTCGTGGATGTCTTCGCATGGTCCTATGATGATATGCCCGGCATCGACCCCGAAATAGCTCAGCACGAGATCCCCACTCTCCCAGATTACAAGCCAGTTAAACAAAAATTAAGAAAACTCCGCACCGAATGGTCGCTTAAGGTAAAAGAAGAGGTGATCAAACAGTTGAACGTGGGTTTCATTCGAGTAATCGAATATCCCACGTGGCTAGCCAGCATTGTACCTGTACCAAAATCAGGAGGAAAGGTTCGAATGTGTGTAGATTACCGAGATTTTAACAAAGCCTCTCCGAAGGATGATTATCCGCTACCCAACATCGACATGATCGTGGACAACACAGCCAGTCATGCTCTCAAGTATTTATCGACGGATTTTCCGGATACAACCAAATCAAGATGCACCCCGACCACCAAGAGAAAACCGCATTCATCACCCCATGGGGAACCTTTTGCTACACCGTTATACCATTCGGTCTCAAGAATGCTGGGGCTACCTACCAAAGGGCTGCCACAACCATCCTGCACGATCTGATCCATAAGGAGGTCGAGGTTTATGTGGATGATATGATTATCAAGTCCAAAACTAGAGAAGGTCATGTTCCCGCTCTCCGGAAGTTCTTCGAACGGCTGTGACAGTATCAGATGCGACTCAATCCACAGAAATGCATCTTCGGCGTTACGAAGGGAAAACTCTTAGGATTTATGGTCAGTGAGAAGGGGATAGAAACAGATCCCTCTAAACTGAAGGCCATACTTGAGATGCTACCTCCCCGAACAGAGAAGGAAGTCCGAGGTTTTCTAGGGAAATTACAATATATCAGCCGGTTCATCAGCCAGCTAACCTCCATCTGTGAACCAATCTTTAAGCTCCTCCGAAAGGATTCAACCAAGGTTTGGAATGAGGCCTGCCAAGAAGCTTTTAAACGAATCAAACAGTACCTAACCCAACCTCCAGTTCTCATGCCACCACAGCCTGGTCTCCCCTTGCTCTTATACCTAACCATAACCGACACTGCAATCGGGGCTTTGCTAGCCCAGTACCTTGAGGACTCCCGCAAAGAAAGAGCCATCTATTACGCCAGTCACAAGTTGGCCGGGTACGAGGTCAACTACACTGCTTTGGAAAAATCATGTGTCGCACTTGTCTGGGTCACCCAAAATTTGCGACATTACATGCTCGCCTTCCCCATTAAACTTGTATCCCGAATGGATCCCATCAAATACCTGCTTGAGAAACCCGCCTTATCCAGTCGAATGGCCCGATGGTTGATGCTCCTAACTGAGTTCGATATCGTGTACGTCACACAGAAAGCCGTTAAAGGAAGAGCCATCTCTGACTACCCTATAGAAGAAACAGATGCCTGGATCTCCGAATTCCAAGATGAAAACATCCTCTGCACCACTCAAGACCGCCTTCAATGGAAAATGTTCTTCGATGGCACTGCCAACAAAAAGGGATATGGCATTGGGATACTTCTGGTCGTCCCATATGACTCCCACACTCCTATCGCCATTAAATTGGATTTCCCTTGCACCAACAACATGACAGAATATGAGGCATGCACAATAGGCCTCCAGGTCGCTCTCGAGAAAGGTATTCAATACCTTGATGTATACGGGGATTCTTCCCTTATCATCGGTCAAGTGCTCAGAAAGTGGAAAGTCAAGAACAAAAAGCTCCGACCCTTTCACGCCCAATTAGAAGAGTTGGCCTCCCAATTCCGAGATATCACCTTCTATTACCTACCCCGAGCAAAGAACAACCTAGCCGATGCTCTCGCTACTTTGGCTTCCATGATCGACATGCCCGAGGGAATAATAATGATCCCCATGGCTGTAAATTGTGGGTCCACTCGCACCTCCCCAGTCACCAACAACAATTTTGAAACCAGGCCCAGAACAACGGCTCTAGCATAGCCAACATCACTTACTTCCCGCGAACGCACGGACTGCAACACCGCCGGGAGAGAGATCATCCCTCTAGCAACTAGTGACCTGGCCGCCGAAGGCGAGATATGAAGAAGCCCGACCAACAAATCCCTAGGAGAACGGGAAAATTTGGGTAAATCCGCGGTAACACTAGGATTCACGCCCAGTATGGCAGAAAACTCCTCGTAGGTAGGACAAACTTCTTCTAACCCAAAGAGGAATACATGGTCTTCGGGGTACCAAAATTGTACTGCCGCCATCAGCATATTCCACTCAAAAGGTTGATTATGCCACAAGGAGACTCGACGGATATTGAAGGAATCATAGTCGACATTATAAGAGCACATATCTTCCAAGGCTTCGAGGTAATTGGCAAACTCGATGCTACCAGGGAGAGCCATCTTGCAAGACTCAAAGATGATGGGTGGGTATGAAGAATGTAAAAGGTGTGAGGAAAACACTCCACCCTTCCCCCTTTTTATACTCAAAAATCCTCACAATGGACATAATCCCTGCAGAAATCGGAAGGAACCCTACCCCACAAGGTACTAAAGGCTGAAGAGGGTACCAATCAAAGCTTTCAATTGATGGGACTGGACTGAACTGGCGTTAGGTAGGCCAGGGTGCTTGCCGATCGGCAACCCCCCCATTTTTGGAAATCAACCTTTTTCCTATCTTGTCAAAATCAGAAAAATAAAAAAATTGATATTATCAACAGAATTTCAAAATCCCTTTTCCTCCTTATATAATTCCTTTTTTTTTAAATTTCCTCCATTCCTTCTTTGTCAAATCAGAAAACTCCATAAAAATAAATTGATATTCTCAAAAGAATTTCAAGAATCCTGTTCCCTCCTTATGGGATTCCCCGTTTTGAATAAAATAACTTTCCTTTGAAAGATTTCTAAAATTATTCCTTTTTTTATGGTCTCAGCAGCAAAATAAAAAGCGCATGCATTCATTTCATCATTAAAATAAAAGATAGTCAAAAAACTACATTGCAATGCATATATATGTTTTCTGCGTTACATAATTTTGCAGGAAATAAAGAAAAGCCAAAAACAACGGGACTCAGCCAGAACCCACATTTCACTCCCTCTCTCTCTCTCTCTCTCAAGAATTTCCATCCCGGCGACGCGCTCTCTTTCCCCTATGGTGAGACGACGAGCCCCCACTACCCGAGACAGAGTCTCCCCCGGACGAGGCTGACGGTACCAAGCAAGAAGGAACGGGGACAACCTCCCGAATGTGGGCAGTCGCCGATGATATCCAGTTTCTGATGTCCCTGAGCCAAGTGGTCGACACCCGAATTTGCTGCAATGAAAAGGCAGAATCAGTATCAAGCAAAAGAAATCAAAAAAGAGGAAAAGGACTGAAAGGTTTACCACAGCACGAAAGACATCCTCTGTCAAGCACAGCTCCATCGAATCCATCACAAGAGGACGGTGTAGCATCGGTACTGTCCTTCCATCAGCCCGTCGGATGTTGTACGAAGAAGTGTGCAGCCGAACAAAAGGGACCTCCGAGGTCGCCGTAGGTGCCGACGGATCGCCACCACTGTAGGAAGACCCCACCGCCCGACTCGAACCAGCAGGAGGGAAAGGCAAAGTGTAATGTATATTGGGCGCCATCAACCATCTCGTCACAAAGTCCATATAGTCATACGGAGCAGCCGTATCCGTATACAACGCATAAGACTCGCCGATCATCGCCGCGACCCTCTCATCCTCCAACAACTGCCGCTCCCGCCTCATAGACGTAGGAGGCTGCGCGGGAGGTACCACCACCTCCTCCTCAGCGATCTGACAAATCACCCTCTCCCCGAGGTACCAGGAATGGCCGAACTCATGCGCCAATAAACGCCTCATCTGCGCGTTCACCCCAGTCACCCCCTTCTTCAAGGAAATATCCGACTGGCAAAAGGAAAAATTCAATCAAAGGTAAAGAAAAAGGAAAAATCACCCAAAAAGGAAAGAATGCCAAAGGTCAGGTTACTTACATAACCATCGGGAATCACTCTCGAAGGGCGATGATGCGACGACTCCCGCAGCAAGGTCCGCTCATCCGCCACGGGCTCGAATGCATCAAAGGCATTCTTGTTTCCCAAAGCAAGAGGCACCCTGTCCCTCCAATCCACATTCGCCCAGTCATTAATGGTCAACCACTCCCGGTGGATAGTAGTGCTCACAAAAGAGGCCATTTCTTGAAGATCGGAATACTAGAACGATTCGCAGAGAAAGAAAGAAGGCAAGAAGCTGTGGAAAATGAGGGGAATTCGCCCCCTTTATATAGGAGGCCAAACTCCATGCCGATCGGCACTGATCCCTGCCATACCAATTGGCACTATCTCCTCCCCTTCCTGAGGCAACCCAAAAGTCCGTGCCACTGCCGAATGGCACCTCTCAGTCTATGCCGACCGGCACCCCCCTTAAAATTTCGTACAAAAATTCCTAGAAAATACAAGGAAGCCTCGAAAAATCCCCGAAAAATTCCTAAAAATGCCAGGAGGGATTTAGAACATTTTCATCAAGAAAATTTTGCACTCCTTCAGGCGACACACCATTTTCCCCAACGGAGCCCTCAAAATCTAAGCGATTGACCTCTCAGGCAAGGCGCTCGAACCACCTAACCACTTCCTCATCAGACTTTACAAAAGACCTCCTCGGCCAACGGTTACCCGGTGTGATATACTATCACATGGTACTTTTTTCCAATAGAAATCAGAAGAACCACTCGCCCCGAGCGATCTCTTCCAAGGGGAAATCCAAATGTTCCCCAGCTCCTTCATCGTTCCCCAACGGAACCTCAAATCAAATTCTTATCCCCCAAATGGAACCCCTCTTCCCCATCGGAATCCTCAAAAACTAAGTGAAAACTCCTCCCGACAAAGCTCCAGAAAATCCCTAAGGATCACCTTATCACTTCCCCAGCGGAATTCTCTTACAGCACCCAAAATAGGTTATTCTCCCCTGCGAGGTCTCCTAAAAGGCTTCCCCCAGCTATCAACTCCCCAGCTCAAATCAGAATCACAAAGCTCTTTCTCCAGCAGAATCAAAATACAATCTTTATCTACTATTGGGTCAGCATTTCCCCGGTCTTTGATCGTCACCTTAGTTAGGTCAGAATTGACCTCGGTCCTCGGTCGTTACCACTCTTGGGTCAGAATTGTCCCCGGTCTTGGATCTTCACCTTAATTAGGTCAGAATTGACCTCGATCCTCGGTCGTCACCACTCTTGGGTCAGCATTGGTCCCGGTCTTGGATCGTCACCTTAGTTAGGTCGGAATTGACCTCGGTCCTCAGTCGTCACCACTCTGGGGTCAGCATTGGCCCCGGTCTTGGATCGTCACCTTAGCTAGGTCAGAATTGACCTCGGTCCTCGGTCGTCACCACTCTTGGGTCAAAATTGGCCTCGGTCTTGGATTGTCACCTTAGTTAGATCAGAATTGACCTCGGTCCTCGGTCATCACCACTCTTGGGTCAGCATTGGCCTTGATCTTGGATCGTCACCTTAGTTAGGTCAAAATTAACCTCAGTCCTCGGTCGTCACCACTCTTGGGTCAGAATTGGCCCCGGTCTTGGATCGTCACCTTAGTTAGGTCAGAATTGACCTCGGTCCTCGGTCGTCACCACTCTTGGGTCAGAATTGGCCCCGGTCTTGGATCGTCACCTTAGTTAGGTCAGAATTGACCTCGGTCCTCGGTCGTCACCACTCTTGGGTCAGAATTGGCCCGGTCTTGGATTGTCACCTTAGTTAGGTCAGAATTGACCTCGGTCCTCGGTCGTCACCACTCTTGGGTCAGAATTGGCTCCGGTCTTAGATTGTCACCTTAGTTAGGTCAGAATTGACCTCGGTCCTCGGTCGTCACCACTCTTGGGTCAGAATTGGCCCCGATCTTGGATCGTTACCTTAGTTAGATCAGAATTGACCTCGGTCCTCAATCGTCACCACTCTTGGGTCAGAATTGGCCCCGATCTTGGATCGTCACCTTAGTTAGGTCAGAATTGATCTCAGTTCTCGATCGTCACCACTCTTGGGTCAGAATTGACCCCGGTCTTGGATCGTCACCTTAGTTAGGTCATAATTGACCTCGATCCTCGGTCATCACCACTCTTAGGTCAGAACTGACCTCGACCCTCTGAATTAATCACCCTCATTTCCTTAGGTCCTCAGAGCTGACCTCAACCCTCTGAATCGATCACCCTCGCTTCCTTAAGCCCGTAGATTCAGCCTTTATCCGCATAATTGATCATCCCCAGCGTACTTCTTAGGTCCTCAGAATCGACCTCGACCCTCTGAATCGATCATACTCCCTCAAAAGGCATCACGCGGTGTCTAATCGACGGCTATCATTTTTTCCAAACTCACCCATCGAGGGGCTCTACAGACACCCCATTCTGTTACCCCTTAACTCTACTTAGGTCCCTAGAACCTTCCTTCATCACTATAAACCCAGGTCACATCCCGAGTACTGACCTGGAGGCCATCGGGCACCCATTGGCTCAGTTTGACCCAAAAGTCAAACTTCTCGTCTTGACTGAGACTCAATGAATCTTCGAAGAGCACTAAATACCCTTTCCAACGGTCCGCCCCGTGCGCGATTCTGACTTACCATGCGGACGAATGCACCATTTGCGTCCGAAACCAGACCTAGAGGCCACCGGGCACTCCCGGGCTCTGTTTGACCTAAGTGAACCCTTCAGCTCGATCGAGGATAAATGAATCTTCGAAGGGCACTGAATACCCTTTCCAAGGTCCGTCCCGTGCGCAATTTTGACTTTCCATTTTGACGAACGATCCGTTTGACTCCAGGAAGCCACCGAGCGCTTCTCGAGCCTGGTTGACCAAAGTCAACTATCCAAACCAGGTCAAACTCTTTGGAATGTCTAAGTACATCTCCTAACCTTTCCAATGGTATGCCCCATGCGCGATTCGGACTTACCATGCGGACGAACGCACCGTTTGCGTTCGCGCGATTCCCCGTCCAATGGACCGACAAACGATTCCAAGCCACATTTGACCCAAAGTCAACTCCCAAACTCGGGAGCGGTCTAAAGGACTTTCGAATGTCTATGAAATACCTTCCCAACGGTATGCCCCGTTCATGATTCTGACCAACGGTTTGCCCTCGGTGGCCAATTTTCCAAAAAAGCCTGAGGCGCACTACCAAATGGCAAGTCCCAGATCCTGCCTATCGGCACCTGCCGATAGGCAGTGCCATGATAGGGATGATCGACAGTCCCCTGGGGTTATAAAAGAGCCCAGATCTGATAGAAATCTCTCTGAACGAATCCCAGAAACCTCTCTCGAAGGCAGCGTGATTTCAACTTCCAAATCCCTCTTTTACCTTCACTTTTCATCATCCTTTTCATCAAACATGGTGAATTAACAACTCTCCATCATCATCCAAGCTCAAGGGCCGCTCTCCAACATTCAAGATAAAGCTCAAGATATTCAAGAAGGTCCAACTTTCTCAAACTCTCTCTTAAATTCTCTTGAATATCCAATAACTTGTTTTCTTACTTAGCACTTTTATTATCTCATCTCACACATCCTAATATCCTTTTTATTTAGTATTATTGCACATCTTTTATCTTCATAAAACCCAAAAAACAAGAAAAGAGGGTTTACTCATAAATTCCAAATAATGGATTCTCACACTTTTTCCACACTTTTCTCACAACTAAAGCACTTTTTCTACACACACACACACACTTACAAATAAGAGATCCCACATTTGGATTTATGGGATAAACCCCACCCCCTTGCTTTGTATGCGAACTACGTGGACTTTGATGCCTTTATAGGCTACGTAGGCGTCTCGGGGTAAAACCCGAGACTCGAGTCCTTTCTCTCACTTTTTCTCTTATTATCTATTTTCTCTAAATCTAATTTTCTTATATTATGTATACTCTTATTCTTAGTGACGCACTACTCCATATGCGTTATTGTTCCCTTATAACGATCAACGTAGGAGTAACCGCGTAAATCTTATTTTTCTAATATTACTTTTATATCTTCCTACGGATGACTCGCTTTATCTTTTCCATGATACAAGTCAAGGATTCCTACCTCCATTCTATATATATACACACGCACACATATCACGGGGGGAAAACATAAAGGAAAATAGCAAATATCCATGAGAGACCGAAAGGGCGGAATGGGTGCCTAGAACCTTCCCATTTCGTAACTAAGCCTCCGAACCCTTCTCGAATCATCTTGGTTTCGCATGCACCAGTATGTCTTTGGAAGTCATCCTTCGGGGTGGCTTCCTCTGTTTCTTTTGTCTGTTTTGAGTAAAATAGACTGGCGACTCTGAATCTCTCTACATTTTTCACACCTCACAAAATCGGCGCCGGCCGGAGCGCTCTCCCGAGAGGGGACGCGCGGGACCCGAAGGATTCCTCCTCCCTCCGCGGCGAGGATCGGTGGGGATGGCCACACCAGCCTATGGTCAATCAATGTGCAATAATGTGTTTATCGCTAAATCAAAAATCTTAGGCAGTTGAGCTAAGGCTTTGTTAACCAATAAATGGGATGTAGCACTATCAAACAAAACATGACCAACATGCCCATGGATAGGAAACGTCGCCTCTCATGCCTTAACTAGCACTTAACTATATCTAGGTGCGACCTGATACTTATGCCCATGATAACATTATTGTTTCTCCTTTGTTGAGCTGGTAGCGAAGATGGTAATATTGGCACTGCAACAACTGGTGGGGCCAATAACTATTGAGCTTGCCTTTGTTGTTCCTGGTACCCTTGTTGACCTCCCTTCTGTTGTTTGCCTTGATTGTCATTAACATGTCTTTGGTGTATTACCCACCTCACCATATACAAAATAAGTTATAAGAAATAACCCGTGTTGGAGCTTGCCCAAGTGCGAGCCCTGCTAGCCCCTGCCATATTACTGACTCTACTAGCCTTTACCCTACTTTATCTAGCCCTGATAGGATTCCCGACCTTGTTCTTGATGGCCCTGATGGTTACAATCATCATAAACTTAGTGCCTCTAGTGAGTTTGATACCCTTAGACCGTTGGGGCCCATATGTACGTGAAGAATGATATGTGCTTCCTCCACCTATCTAGCCAGTTTTGCTAAACGAATGTTAATTTGGCCTCTTATCTCCCTTTCCATTTTGGAACTCCCCTTGATCTTAACAATGTAGTGGGGCAGCGTTCACCATTTATGTATAAATGGTGTAGGTCGAGTTTCCAAAATTATATTCTTAATATACCATGTTAACCCACATATGAAGCAATCTTTTTTTCTCAGTATCCACCTCCTTTTGTGCAAATAAAGAGAGGCTAGTGAACTTCTCGTAATTTGCAATAATGTGACTCTCTTATGTCAGACTGAATCACTCTCTCTTCTTCTGATCCTAGATAGTTGGCAAAAAATATTTTCCATCGTTGTTCCTCCAAAATTAGCGATAGTCATAATGTCCTTGTACTCCATAATGGTAATAGACTCTCACCATTGAAATGTCTCATCAACCAACTTAAAGCTGGCAAACATCTACATCTGAACTCCTGTGCACACAATCATCCTTGGTGCCTCTGGATGTACTTCCTACACTGATGTGCCACCAAAGCATCAATGGTCCTTGCAAACTCTGGTGGGTTACCTTTAGCAGAGCCCAAAGTGAACTCTCCCAAGTAGAAACCTTAGGGTGAGATGGCATTACCACCCATGGATTTTGTAATGGGGTTTGTGGAAGGTTATGTAGTGCGACGGGCACATTAGCGGTGACAGCTTGAGGAATAATGATAGTCATGTCCATTGTGGGAGTTGCATATGATACTTGATGATGTTATGGTTTCTTCTCTTACTCAGCATCCTAGTTATAAGTAGGTAGTCCTTTCTTTCTTCGTGTGTTTTCCATTTAATAGTAAACCAGTAATGTAAGGACATTGTCTATCACAATTAATTATGTCATATATCGCTACAAGTTTCTTGATAAGCTTACATCTACAAAGACGAATCTGAATTTCAAGAAGACTTCAACATTCAAGCCCAACAAGGATGAATTTGGTCAAATGTGTTTAAGTTCCATTTACATTTTACATTAAAAGTGTTGGAATATTTTTGGGAAAGATGAAATATTTTTCTATTTATGAAAAATGATTTTTGAAATTATTTTAAATGGATTTAATTTTTCAAAAAGTTTTTATCATAAAAGTTTTTTTAGATAAATGTTTTTTATCTCATGAACAGTTTTAAGTTTTGAGGCTTCCAAGATATTTACAAGATTGATGCTTTTCTGAGTTACGTGTAGGATGTCGTTCGAACGACATCGTACCTGGCTCAAACGAGATCGAATCTTGCTCAAACGACATCGTGTCGTTTAAATGAGAGATGTTCTGTTCTGACACGTCACCGCCTTTATTTTTTTATTATAAACAGGGTGTCAGACTTGTTGATTTTAATGTGGAGAAAAACTCATTTTCACAGAATACGTTTTTCTATTATTCTCCAATCATTTGAGGGTTCATAATTTTTGTTTTACAATTCAAAATCCCAATTGCTTTTGAGTGAGTTGTTTTCTGGAACCCAAAACATAGTTTGTTGTTGTTCATTTTTTGAAGGGAGATATCTACAACCGAGAGTTGTGTGCTATTATGGAATGAGTCTCTACGAAGTTTATGATTGCGTGTCATTGAGGATCTTCTGCGTGTTGATTCTTTCCTAAAGACTGTGTGTCTTGACTGCAAGTCCTTGTGGTATAACTGCATGTGAACGATTGTTGATTTCTAGCTGTTGCTTTAAAGGTTTGACGAAGACACCGTGCGTTACACTTATGGGCGATTATCAGGTTGTATGTAAGTCAATGATCTTGTAAACTTGTCAAAGTTCTAGAAATAGTCAAAGTTCTAGAAATAAAAAAAAAATTCCCTGAGGAGATTTTTCCGGAACTTTGTGTCGCATACTTTATTTTGATGGTTTGACACTTGCACGCACTTAGTTATTTGAGTTTAATGGATGAATTGATTTAATTCATAAATTGACACAAATTAAATAAGTTTTTAATTGGAATTTGTACATCTATTCGAATGTTTATCAAACGTAGGTTTCTCAAATTAGTATCAGAGCAAGTTATGCCAATTTATTGCGTATTCCTATTTTTCACAAAAATTGTGTGATGATGATTTTTTGAAAAATCAGAATTTTTAAAAGTTTGTCGCAATGTTTCCAAACAAAAACTTATATAGTCAGTTGCCAATTTTTTACGGGTCTAATTATGCTTACTGTAAAGTCCGAATTAAATCCTATTTAAAAGTAATCGATGAAAGAGTTTTGGTCATTTGTGAAAGAGATTGGAATCCTCCCGCTGTCATCGCAAATAATGTCACGAATTTAAACCCGGTGTTAGACTGGACTGAGGATGAGTTTAGGTGGAGCACATATAATTCATGAGGGCTTAGTGCAATTTTCAAGCACGTCACCCCTAGCGAGTTCTAACGTATTATGACGTGCACCATGTCTAAAGAAGCGTGGGATATTTTACAACTCACCCACGAAGGTACTCACGCGGTAAAATAGTCTAAAATTTAAAATTTGACCACTCAATTTGAGACAATCACTATGTTAGAGACTGAGTGTTTTGATGAGTTTTACGCACGTTTGTCTGATATTGTCAACACTAGTTTTAACCTAGGTGAGCATATACCTGATGCACTAGTGGTTTAAAAGATTTTAAGATCGCTATCTAAACATTTTGTCCCTAAAGAGACTATTTTGAATACCTTAGGAAATTTGAATCGTCTGAAATTAGAAGAGTTGGTAGGAAACCTACATAGGTATGAAATTGACATATTTACCAACACTGTCAAACCTAAGGGTAGAGGGATAGCGCTAAAGCCCAATCTAAGAAAAAGAAAGTGATTTTTTGTGAGTCTGGTTCTAAGGACAAGCCTGAGTTTGACATGGCCCTTCTTGCAAAGAATTTTTAAAAAATTCTCCAGTTTTCGAAACAAAATTCTTCCAATAAAATATTTTTGGAGGAAAAAAAAACAAGGACCAGGCCAAAGAAAGCGGTGAGAAAGAGAAAAAGGGTGAAGAAAAGTTCAAAATTTTAAAATGTTTTTTGTGTAAGGGGAGAAAGAACAAGTCGTTTGGGTGTCCCACTAGGCTTAGGAGAGAATGAAAGAAAGTTTCCACGCCAGCCACCCTTAGTGATAGTGATGTATAAGAGGGAAATGATAACGATGAGTTTTGTAAAGGTTTAGGGCATGGGATGTGTGTAGCTTTTTCGAGTCGTGTGAGCACACCCACTTTGTCCCATGACGATGAGGACACTTTTGCACGTGATTCCCACAGGAGGTTTTGAGTGTTTCTAGTGAGTCTGAGAGTGAGTACGCTAGTGATGATGAGAGTGAGCTCCAAATTACGTTTCGAGAGTTGTACGTCGAGACTTTAAAGACAAAAAATTGAATAAAAATTTGGGTCTCAAGGTGAAAGATTTAGAGATAGAGATTGAGAGTTTTAAAGAGTTTGAGAAAAAACCAAGTCAACTCGAGAAAGTGAAGGTTTCTTTGAGTGAGTAGTTGATTGCTTTGAACAGGAAAAAGAGTGAGCTTATAGCCTACGTGTCACAATTAGAGACAGATCTTAAGCATTCCCTGGAGGTTAAAGTCACTTTGGAAAATGCATCTAAGAAGGTTGGAAAGATGGTTTTCAATCCTATTTTGAGGAGTGGTGAGAGTTTATGAATAAGTCATGACGGTGCGTACTTCTTTTAATGCACCCGAGTCGGTTCCTATTTTAAAGTTAGATTCACATGGCTCTCGACCTGACCCTCCTAGGCATCCCGTACCTGTTAAGAAAGAGCGTATGAGACATTTTTAGAGAGGTGTTCCTAAGCCAGTTTATGTTTTCTCCCATTGCAAAAAGAGAGGACACCTTTGGGAGTTTTGCTTTAAATTAGGTTATGTGTCACGCTTTACTCCTACACATGTTCGCACACATGCACCCACCCACGATACTTTTCTTGCGCACAATGATAGAGAGTTTTCACATATTGGAGAGTAAGTAAAGTTTTTGGTCAAGACTTCTCATAATTTGATGAATTTGTCTCAAAAGATGTCACAGTCTTTAGAAAACTCCACCGCACCTACCAGTTGAGGTCTAGACATGTTTGCTAGCATAGGTTGATTTGCATGATATTATATTATGCCTATTGCTAGTATGTACCATTTTCTTTATACTTTGTTAGCATTTTTATTTGCTTATCTTATTTTTGGTACTGTTTTGGATCTGTTTGCCCATTCCAAGAGCTGTTTTTACGAAATTTTCTCACTGGACAAAACTGCATGATATTCTAAATAACATGGAAATTTTGCTTTTCTCATTCTAACGAGAATCAATATCACGAGAAGTCTTCTCGCGAGCTTACCTGTCGTTCAAACGACAAGGAGTCTCGTTCGAACGAACCCTGGATTTAACTTCCTGTTTGCAGTCCTCTTATACATATTGATATTTTATGTGGTACTACTGGGTTGTCTCTGAACAGTATTTGAAATATACAAAAGATATTTTTTTTGAAAAATTTAAAAAATCGAAAAAGAGTTTTCTATTTTGTTTACACCTTATATGAATTGACATTCGGGATGACCAAGTCACAATTATCAGAGGGCTAACACAATCATTTTTGCTAGCAGTTGTCCTATTCCCTGCTCCGGACACAATCATTTGTGTCGCAACATCATAATTTCCATCTCCAAACCTAAAAAAATTAATTAAAAGGACAACTTATTGAGAAATCTTGAATCAATGATCACATTAAGACAAATCGTGTACAAAATATCTGGTAACTAAAGTCTTCATACGATAATAGATGGAGCATAGAGTGACAGTATCTTAAAACCACATTGAAGAAAAGGTGCCAGCAAAACTAAAAAAATCACCAAAATAGATGGGGCATAAATTAAACAATCTAAGAAAATAAATATAGCAAGTAGAAAACCAATAGAGATTTTATATTGAACAATGATTGAATAGGACATAAAACATATATAGTTTAAGAGGTGATGTGTACTTACAGTAGAAAGTAAACTCAACCACAATAGTATTAGAGAATTGAAATAAATCCAGTGGGAATAATAGAGGATTATACATGACTTCACTTCAACATCCCTGTTACTATATCTTAATTTTGTATGGGGAACCATTTATTGATGACTTGAATAAAGTAGGAATCTCAACATGCAACTTTGATTTGTACATGAATTGAACAGTGAATGATGATTATTGTCAGTCATTCAAAATCTTGGAATGGACGGGGTCTCAAACTCGTTTGCTTAAAAACATATGTATATGTATATTATATTAAAAATGCATATTAAATTCATCTTAAAACAAACTAATTTCGAAAAAATAAACGCATGAACCTTGGCTGTATAATAAATTCGTGAAAATGAAAAAAATTGAACATTAGTATAGCAATAAACAATTAAAAATCGAAAATGCGTAAATATTATCCTACACTCAATAAATAATTTTGGTCTTTACCTTTCCCTCTAGACTCAAAAGCTTAGCTATATAAGCTTTGGCACATTCATCGGCATATTCAAAAGTTTGCCTACATAAGCTTTGGCACACTCAAAATTTTGCCTTTTTTTACTACTCATTATGTCCTGTATCCAAAATAGTATGCGTGCCACATTCATGGGCAGATTATATAAAGAAGAACTAAAAAAATATCTGAGAAAGATCTTACTGACTTGGGGAACCACAAACAACTTTGGATGTGGCTCAAGCGTAAGATTAAAATCAACGGCAAAGAAAACAGGGCATCTCAGAGTTGAACACGAAAGCCTTGAATGGAAAAACTAACACATAAAAACTAACAAACTTACAATTAGAAATGTACCCTAGCCTATTGGTATCCACAAACGTTCCATTCATGAAAAGACTTACACAAATAGTGTGTCACACATTATGAATGATGAGACAACTCGAAGTATTCTCAATCACGCAAAATATTGATGACATTTTGCCAACCCTGCTATCCGACTATGACATATAAAGAAGTTGAGTGTAATAGCTTGAAAATGGGAGTGACTTGCAGCCGTTGTTTGCTGAAGAAAGGGATTTTAAGGCGAACACTGCTACTGCTTCAAAGGAAAGGCTTATTGCTAACTGCATTAGGTTTTCAAAAGGAAAAGATAGAAAATATCTCAAATGGGATTAAAAAACCATAATATCAGATTGCAGTCCCAAAATAAATGACCTAACATAAATCAAAAATCCTATTTCGAAGCCAAACACGGTAATATCAACGACGGGGTTTAAACAACTAATATTTTAAATAATACTACATAAAAGAGTTATGAATACTCGTCACGCCAAAATCGATATAATCAAAAATAGAATAGGTAAGATCTCCAAAAGCCTCTCTGACACCTGATATCCAAATAGAATAGGTAGCCAAATAATTTTAATAGTATGGCATATAAGAATGCTTTAATAGATGAAGAAAGTCTAGCTTACATTGGAGAGATTGGACAGCAAAAAACCTTAAGCCATGCAATACTATTCAACTATCATCAACTGCTAACATTGTGGTCAAAATGAATGGTCGAGACAGTATTTGCAAGACAGGTATTAAGGAAGTGAGTTCTCTATATCTGCATACAAAATCCTTGTCGAAACTTCTTCAGGAGCAGCAGGATAAATATATCTCATAATGAGTTGTAATTTAACCGTCTGGTACTTGAGTTTACTTGAAAAAAATACTCCAGTCATATACGTTATTTGTTAGTGCTGAGAAGATGCTTATTGGAGAATTTAATTGAAAGAAAAGAACATCAAATGTAGAAAATGTTATTAGATACAAATTCAATAATTCAGAAAATAAATCTCAAGATGAAGTTTAACATCCAAAAAGGAATATTAAATCAATGCAAAATACAAATCTAACTAATTGAAAGATGATAGATAAGAAAACGTTACATGCATAAATGATAAGATATTGTAATGTCATTGAATCTTACTTGGAAAATCTGGCTCGCTTGAGAATTTACAGCTTGGCTCCACCTATGCTTCCTCCTACATCAAGCACCATCACCAAATCCATCTCCGCACAGTGAGCCGTGTTATTCTGCAGTGGGGGAGACTTTATCTTCGAAACGATGATGTAAGCCATGTGGGTTGTACCCACTGAAACAATAGCTCCATCAGGCATTACCCTCAGCTCCACCTCGTTAATATCTAGCATTAATTAAATATTCTTCACTTGATGTTGAAACAGGATTTATGAAAAAACTTATCGTTACAAAATAAATTTAACACCAAATTCCTTGTGACAACCCGCGATCCAAGATAAGGGGTGGCCAGCCCGATACTCAAACGTAATAGGGATCATGGATGGATATCATTCTCACCATCACACAAAATATAAACTGAGTATACGGGAAAACCACCCAATAAGTCAGAAAATGGGTTGCCAAAAGTTTAGAGATTTAAAAGAAGTTAAGAAAATTAAATTTAACCAACCCAATCTGACAAGCAAGTGGAATTCCACGAGAATATATATTATAACTAAGACGAATGTATACAAAAGGACCGAATAAGCTGTCGATCCACAGCAACATACAAAGAAGTACAACAATTTAAAATCTTATGTAATACATTCATTAATCAAATACAAAAGTTTGGGCCACACGCCCGAGTGAAAAGACCCGATCATATCTAGAACACAAAGATGAAAGCGTCTAATACAATGTCCTGTAATAACCCGCAATATCTTACAGCTCGTCAAAAGCAAAGGAATGGGAACATCAAAATGGGCGTCCTTGCGGTGGAGCACCTGAGCGGATACAATCATATATGAAACAAGGAAAGTAAACCGGTGAGGGCCGGGTTCTATATGATCACCAGAAGAAATAAAAAGCATGATAGAAATGAATAGTTATGCATGAATGATAATGATGATAAACTTACATCACAATTTAACAAAATTATGAAATGAAATGTCATTTACCTAAAAGAAAGAAAAGTAAATAACTTAAATTTAAAACCTTTTCTCATTTTTCAAATTTCCATCTCCCTTTACATTCCTTAATGGGAACAAAACCATTTATTTGGTTTAATCAAGAAGATATAATTTCCTTTCATTTATTAACTTCCATAGTTAATTATCTTTCCATTTATCTTACCATTCCTTAATAGGAATACCATTAATATCAAGTGCTCTTTATGGCACAGATCTCAATCTCGTGCTCTTTATGGCACGTATCCATGATCTTTATGGCATATATCCATCAAGTCCCACTTGATGCAGAAAAGTTATATTCATATACATATAACAATTCTAAGACCGCCCCTCCGAGTTTCCCCACTGGGCGCGCCCCTAAATGACCATCATCTTCCAGGGCCTATCTATACAAGACAACCTGGGCACCTATCGATACGTCGGGAAGCGGCCGTATGCCTGCGGGAGAGTCAGGACCACACCTGGAATCCCCTCACCAGCGCAGAAAACATATAAAAACCCCACTTATGGCCTAGGACTATATCCACCCTGCATTCACTAGCCAGGGGGCATCACCAAGCGCGCGAACTTCCCTTATGATGTCATTTAGAGAGGTGTGTATCAGTAAATTAACATTTACCATTTTAATCTCACTTCCATTTTCAATTACCATACCAAAATTCCATTTCCATTATCAATGTATTTGGTTCTTTTTATTCGAACCTAACATCATTTAACAATTGGGTTCATTTTTATTTGAACCGGTCATTTTTAACACAGTTTGGGTTCATTTTAGTGGAACCTATCATCTTTAAACCATTTGGGTTCATTTTATGCAAACCTAGTTCCCATCGAATATCGTCATTAATATTCGTCAAATTACAAGTCCCGACTAGATATCCAAATGATCATTATGATCCTATAAGTCCCCAAAGTTCATAAAATTTTGATAAGCCCTTAAGTCTCCAAGCATGGGAATTTAACTTCCTAACTTCTGAAAATTTCAATAAAAGAAGTAATGCCTTAGCATCACTTTAAACCTTCCCGAAATAAACCCCAGATGACCCAATTCTAGTCTAGGGTAGCGATCAAACTCAACTAATACTCTAGGACTCTAAGTTTACTTCTTTCAAGAAGGTTCCTAGGTCCTAAACCTAAAGAAAAAGATCAAAAATTAAAAAGGAAAATGACTCAAAACTGCAGGACCCGAATCGATTCGCCCAAAGGGCCGAATCGATTCGCCATGCCGAATCGATTCTCCCTGAAAGCGAATCGGTTCGGAAGACAAATCTAACATTCTGCATACTACCGAATCGATTCGGCCATAACCCAAATCGATTCGGGTACACAGACCTGGGAAACTGCATCTATGCGAATCGATTCGCCCTAGGGGCCGAATCGATTCACCCCTGCGAAATTGCTAAGAATGGCTATGGAGTTCTAAACTCCAAATTTTCTCCCAACCTCAAAACCAACCAAACCCAAATAATCTAATGGAACTAATACACCAAAAAGATGTCTAATTACCATTATTTACAATATTTATCATCCAAATCCATTTCCAAGGGTTAATACCCATAAATCCAACTAAAACCCTAAAATGTTAAACCATAACAATTCAATAACTATCAAAACTAATTAATCCACTTAAATCATATAATAGCAAGTGGGTAACTTGCCTCAAGCTTACAAGAATCTAATTTGATGAGGATGAAAGCAAGAACAAACTCCAAATCTTCAATCACTCTCTTACTCCAAAGCTCTCCTCTTCTCTCTCTCTCTCTCTCTAGGGCTCATTTGTGTTTTAAGAGAAATGAGGGAAAATAATAAGGCTAGTAAGACTTAATCGGGCCTTAAGTCTAAAATGCCCAGCTCTAATGGCTAATACGTGATAAAATATATCGCAACTACACATTTAAGCTATAAACAGTCAAAAGTGCCCAAAATACCAAAATGCAATATAGCACTTATTTTTACTGTCTCACACCTACCGGGACTAACTACACCCTCCAAATTATCATTTGGAAAATTTTATAACCCATTTTAAGTTTCGGTTTCACATTAAACCAAAATGTCATTTTATATCTTATGACACAATAAATCAACACATGGATATTTTTACCTACTCATCAGGTAATCATTCAACATTACAGTAAATATTAACCGTTTTCATATTAAATTAATATTTACTCAACATCCATCATTTTATAATTAATTACTACATATAGTAAATAAATATAAAATAGGCTCTCAAAAGTGAGGGTTGTTACATTCCTAAAAGATGTTTTCATCATTAATTGATACATGAACCCGTTATATATGATGTGCATTCAAGATTAATTGAAACCTTGCCCCACGGAAAAAATGCAATATATGTATAATAATATGATATTTGTCCTAAATGTGAGTTCACAAAATTGGATCACATCATGATATGCATTTGTACAAATTATTGTTATTTTGTTACTCATTTCCTATATGGGTAATAATAAGTTGTTGGACCTTTTACAAATGCACCTGCACAGTTTGTTATCGAGTTTGGCTTCTTTAGGTTTATACAGGTCAAATGAAGTACTGCTTCACACATGAATCCTTCAAGTATGTGGAACTTCTTCCATAGACAGAGGTTTACCCCCACACACTCAAAACCTATGGATTGTTGTTGTGATATCTGAATAATTTGGGATGCAAGTACAAAAATTGAATCTATTTCTTGTCTTTAAAAAATAAAAAAAGGAACAAATCATTTTTTACCTATTAATTTTTGTTGGTCTCCTTCTTCTCTGATGACAAATTTATCTAGTGCATCTTTATCCTCTTATCACCCATTTTGTCCGTCGTTTCTTTTTGTAGGCTTACACCACCCTAAATAAAAAAAAAACATGAATATATGTCAAACCAATAAATATGAATCACAAATATACTGAACTTCTGAGAAGACAAATAAGACAAAAAAATAGATCTGCGAAAACATCATGCCCAACATTTGCCCCAAATGTCATACAAACATTCAAATCTGCAAAAATAATTTAGAAACAACATATATAAAGGATTTAAGAAAAATGAAAAGTCAAACTCCAAAGAAAAAGTTCAAACCCACTTTGACCTTACACTACCTATACAATAGGGAAAATAGGGAAAATAAAATTATCATGCAGGTGCGGTATATATTTGCCCAAACTAATCAGATCCGCCATTTATTATACCTTCGCTGCAAGATGCTTTTACTGATCAGTTCGACTTGCTCCATGGATGTAAGAGGCTTTTATGGAGCACCATTGGTCTTGCCGACGACTAAACCAACTGACCACGGTGGTTATGATGGTTTCTTGGTAGTGGACTCGGTGGGATTCATTTGAGAGACAGCTATGAAAGAATGAAGAGTGGGTTGGTAGGTGAGAGATTGAGTGGTTGACGATTTGGTCTTAGAGAAAAGTGGGACAAAAATATCCCTACCCAAAGATTCGCAGCCACATAATCTTAACCACTCTACTTTTTTCAAATTTAATCTCAACCCTCCATTTGTAGCATGGTTGGCACAATCCTCACCCCTAATTGTGTTATCATCTTATTGAATAGTAATCAAAATTTTACTCATTTTATATATATATATATATATATATATATATATATGAAAAGTAGCCAAAGACTAACTAGTGGAAGGAACCAAACCAAAAAAAAATAAAAAGTATAACAATGCAACCCTCCGCCTAAAAATCCACCGCCATAGTTGTAAGAAGAGGACGCTATAGTGGCCCAAGGAGAGGTTTTGAATTTGAGATTGAAAATGACTAAAATTCCCCCATTGTTATTTTGAGGACATTGAGGAGACCAAAGTACCCTCTCCTAAACAACACAAAAAATAAAAAATAAAACACAGTCGTTCAGAATCACAAAAGAACACACATTCAAAATCAAAAGAAATTACACTCAAAAGCAATAAGAAGGCCAACCCGAATAATTTAAAACCTTTTTACACCAGTCCAAATAAATACCACCACCGCTTGAACCAAAAAACCTTTAACCCCCATCACTTAAATACACAGAACCTTCAACCTAAACCAACATCAATATCATCTTGAAGTCATAAACGGTGAAACATCATAAACATAATACTTATATATATAAATACTTATACTCAAATCAACACCACCAATGCTTGCACCTACAAGCTACCATTTAAACCCTGAATTGCTGAATAAGTTAAATTCTAACTTGAAAATAGACTAAACCCATAAAATAAAATCTAAATAAGTGTGATCTTTGTTAAAGAAATTTATGCCTTGCGGTGAAACTAAATAGCCCAACTAATATAATAAACATTGAATCTTGAAAGATAAAACCCAAATCACTAAATAGTCTCAAAGTATCAAAAAAATAATTCATGAACATATCGAATGAGAATAATGATGGAAGATATGGTGAGATATTAGAGAACATAAACTAAGAAAAATAAAGGATAAGAGATAAGACTTGTCAACGTTCTTGGACGCGGTGGGGTGCGATATGGTGGGATTAAGAGATGGAAGAGAGTGAGGAGTTTCCATCCTATTATTTTGATGGACTTTTTTAATTAGAGTTTTTTTTTCATCTTTTAAGACAATCTACAAGGAATTCTTTCTTTTTTCTTAATAATGGTTATGACAATAAGTATATTTTTAATAATTCGATTGATTAAATTTATTTATTAAAATCACATAGGTTGTATAAATAATTAAAATATTATTTTTAGCATGTAACAAGAAATAATAAATGAAGATAAATAAAGGTGAAGAACGATATGACAAATCCTCAAATACTAATATATAATATATAAGAGTTAATTACATCATCCAGTAAAACTGATACATACATTTCTCTGTAGTTAATTTTTTTTACATCTGAGTATAATTACAAAGAATAAAATAAATCTCGCGTCTCCAAAAAATACATAAAGTAAATCTAAAAGTACATACAACTCTTACATATTCAAATATCTATGATGAATAAACCGAAAAACATTGTGCTCGACTAGGACATTAGGTTAGGTACACAGGAGCACCTACAACAATGCGATGGGTCTGACCCACCATAACAAGATAATCGCTACAAACTCGAGTACTAAAACTATCAATCATGAAAGTAAATAATAAACTCTAAAATTATTAGATTAGTTGTTATCCATACAAATGTAGTATTAAATATACTAGTACATCCTTCTACATGTCTATATTGAGTAGACCAAACCCATGTCTCGGAATCGATCCATGCAATATGATTTATTAATTCATAACAGGCCAATAGTGTGCAGCTTAATAATATCTAAATATTTTTTAATCCATTACTAATTAAACTTCCCCCTTTATGCATAAGAATAATAATTTATATACTATCGAAAAGTCTAACTCCATAATTCGTTTCCATAAAAATATTCAGAGTATTATTATTTTCAATCACATATTTTAAACCCCCCATTATTTCCCATATGAGAAGAATTTAGTGAGTAAAAGTGTACTTCTGAAATTATCATATATATCCTCAAAGTTTAACTAAATTAAAAAATCCCACTGGGGTCGTTTGCAAGAATATAAACGTCAGTCGTGCTCACGCTGTCGTTCTCTCGGTAAAAACCATGTCCATTCACACACTACTTTTTGCATTGTAAAAGAATTATGTCCGTTTACACGGAGTACATAAATTAAACTCTTGCAAAACGGACACGTCTTCTCCCTACATCTCTTGTCCTAAGCCCAGAACTCGGAATCACCATTTTGATTATAAAAATGAAATTATATGCCCCACATACCCCTAAGTATGTTCTAAGAGAGTTGTTAAATTCAATCCATGCTTACTAATTTCACTTTGTCAAATATACTTGTGATTTTTCAATATATAATGCCATAGCCAAACATTAAATAAACTCTAAGGAAAAAATGCCATTGCATGTAGAGAAAGGGTAGAGCACATGATTTAATTTAACCAGGAACATCAAAAAGGGAATATATAATTCTCTCCCGAGTTCTATTAAACTAATTTAAGCTAAACTTGAAATTTAAAGACGTAAGTTTATTCATTTATGTAGAAAAATTGCCATTTTTTCATATATCAAATAACCCTAATTATTTCTACACCATTGTTAGAATTTATAAAAACTTTTTAAAATTGAAATCATTTTTCACATCATGAGATGACATAGTAGAATTCTCTCGTCTTGAATGATGAATTGTTATTCCCACAAGAAAGATAGAAGAAATTCCTTTGAAAATATCTTACAATTGCTCCTCGAATAATCTTCAGTTGTTATAAAGAAGATAGTGATGATGTAGGAAAGAATCCCCTTGAGAAAATTAGTTGAATTATTTTTTCAAAAGTAGTAAGGTTTTTGCTTAGAATAGAAAACAGATGATTTGGGAGATGGGAGTTGGATTTTGCGTTTTGAAGGTAATAGGGTTTTATTTAGGTTCTTAAGTTGATTCCTTGACCCTAGCTTCCTCTCGAAATAACCTAGCTTTCTCTCCAAGTATGCATCAATTACCCTATTAACCTCATCCATGTAACTAATTACTTTACATGGTTTCCAAATAATTTATAAATTCGTAATTAAATTAAAATTGTAATTAAACATTTTAAATTTTATTATTTTCTTACTTAAAACTCAAATTCCAATTAACTCCAAATAACTTTCAAAGTTTCTTATAAAACTTTATTTTCTAAAATTTTATTTTCACATACAATGGTTATTTAAAAATCTCCCAAAAATCCAACTAAATTCTAAAAATATGAATTAATTAATTATTTTAATTAATTAAATTCTTATAAATTTACGTTTTATTACAATATTTACCCCTAACAAAAAGAATTATGTCCTTGGAATTCATAATTTACTCTTCATATTCTTGAGTCAAATTTAATATTACCATATACAATATGTGTTAGAAGTTATATCCTCATATAGAATGCGTTAAACTACCTAAACATATAAGAATGAGTAAAAAAATCATTTCCCCATCTAAAAAATGAGTCAAAAATCATTTCCTCATATAAGAATACGTCAAAATAATCTCCTCATAAAAGATTGAGTTAAAATAATCTCCGCATATAAGAATTAGTCAAAATAATTTCCTCATATAAAAATGAGTCAAAATAATTTTCTCATATAAGAATGAGTAGAACTAATCTCCTCATATAAGAATGAGTCAAAATTATTTCCCCATCTAAAAATTAGTCAAAATAATCTCCTCATACAAGAATGAGTCAAAATAATCTCTTCATATAAGAATGAGTCAAAACAATCTCCTAATAGAAGAATGAGTCAACTAGCACCTCATATAAAACGAGTTAACATAATATCCTTTCCATTCACAATAATATAAATCCCAACCAATATCCCGGTCAAAATTACCTTATAAACCAATGTAAGATAAACCATCATTACCTACAAATAGTCAGGGTCCTGTACTTACAATTTTTAACGTAGTCATTCGATACTCGATCCACCACCAATAACAAATCAAAGTAGGCATTCAGGATAGGCCTGACACATATGATGTTTGATATAGCCAGTCGATCCTATACCCCTCACCTAAAGATATGCAAAGATACTTAAATATAGGAATTTAAATATCCTAAAATCTCAACTCATTACCTTCCTTAAGCTCCATACGTAAGACGTCTCATAAAATGAAATACAAATAAGGAACCCCCCATACACTTCTGTCTAGGTCGAATGGTCATTGAAGCACTATAATAATATTATATTAAGTACATACTAATTAAGAACCACAAACTCATCTTATATCTCCTAAAATACCAACTCCTACCCTCTTAAAAATTCATTCATGGGATCTCTCAAAGACGCAATCTAAATAAGGAATCCTCTTATACACTACTTGTCTAGATTAGGTATTTGTTGAGACAAAAATTAGGCGAATCCTCATACACATCCTTTGTTTTTAAAATAAATTTCAATTTTACTCTGTATGTTAATACAATCATCCTTTATGTACATATCCTATTTATATCTCCCATCGGATCCTTATAAAATCTCAAGATGTAAGAGAGTACTTCTCTTTGGGTTGCAAGAATAAGTAGTTCACCCAACTTGGGTTATGTTCAATATCGGATCCTTATAAAATCTCAAGATGTAAGACACAATAAACTACTTAGTTCACCCAACTTGGGTTATGTTCATAGAAGCTCGAGTTTTATGTCACTTGATGAATGAAACTTAATGCTTACATTCTAATAATCTCAATAATAAAACATTTCAAGTTGACATACCAGGTTTACATACTGATTTCTTTAAAAGTTGAATTCTTTTAAATGTTATTTAAACATTTGAAGGGAATCATATAAAAAAATAATCTCTAAATAATCTTTTTTTTGCTACTTTTAGAAAATCGGTCAAACTTTCAAAGCTTTTAAAACACTTTAAAAGTTGTGAAAGTTCGATCAATTTTTTAAAAATAGCAAAACATATTACTTTGAGCTGATATTTTTTATATGGGTCCCTTGAAATGTTAAAATATCACATAAATAAATCCAACACAAAAATATTTTGTTTGATATTTTATTAAAATAGGTTTGCGCCAATAAGTATGTAAACTTGGTATGTATGAGAGCATACCTCTCTCTCTCTCTCTCTCTCTCTCTCTCTCTCTCTCTCCATATATATATATATATATATATATGAAATTGTAAATAGTATTATTCGAATATAATGTACATTTTCATGTCACTACAATAAATTTTGATCCTTTATAGGAATCCATTTGTTAATTAAATAAGGTGATATAATTCATAATCACTACAACAATTCTCACATTTAACTGCGAAATTTTTCATAGGTAAAAGTTAATATTTCGTTGCTGATAGTTTTTGGCAACGAAAATTATTTTGTAACAAGTTCGTGGCCAAAGGCCCGTTGCTAAATGTATTTGGCCACGAAAAAGCTTTCGTTGCCAATTGTTTAGGCCATTTGCCATGAAATTATTTTCGTGGATAATTACCATATTTAGTCTACAATTTGTTTCGTAGCTAGTAGTCTAACATTTCGTTGCTAAATATCTTAATTTCGTTGCCAATTCTTTATGTAAACTAGTGTTAGAAACTTTTAGCTACGAAATTTACAATTTGTTTTGTAGCTAATTGTTCAATATCTCATTGCTAATTGTCTACATTTCGTTGCCAATTCTATAAGTAAACTAATCATTAGAAGCTTTTAGCTACAAAAATTGTACCTTCCCTCAAGAGCTATTGGCTATGAAATTTAATTGTTGGAGAATGATTCTTATTCATTAATTTTTCAATAATAAACTATCAAATCTTAATCCGCACTTTTACTTATCAATTGCATATTTAACTATTAAAACATTTATTTTGATAACAGAATGTTTTCAAATATATATTTTTTTATTTTAAATTTGATAAATTAACGTATACCACGAAATTTAAACAAATAACCATCTAAAAAAATACATTCGTTAAAATCCACAAAAAAACTAAATTATCATAAACAAAATCCACATTAAGTCGCATACAAACACATTGTCAAGTTAAACTAACACTAGTTAAAGAATATACAAGTCCCACATTTGATAGCCTTACAAACGACAAATATCCAAAGTGCAAAAAAATAACTTAAACTAGTTAAAGGACTTAGAAGTCTCCGATTCCGTTTGCAAATGTCAAAAGTTCATGGCGCCCCAAAAATAGCTTCCTATCACATCAAATCTGCAATTAAGAGAATACAATAGCATTAGCTAAAATAAAGTGGGATTTAAAAGCATACGAGTAGCAAAACTAAAGCATGTCTAGATTACCATCGTTCGGAAGATGAGGAACGTGATGTGATCAACGACTGAATCAATTTATCGGACTTCACTTATCGAACTAGAATAGCTTCTAGCATTGCACGTTGAGTCTCCATAGTGGCCTTATGTGCCACTAACTCTTCTCGTTGAATTGTTGCCTCTACCTCACAAGCTTGCAGACGATCCATCAAATCATCTTGAACTTTCATAGACTACTTAAGTGCCTATTCCAATTTGGCATTCCTCAATCGCATTATATTAATTCTAGAATCCTTTCTTTTGGGACCATACCCAAGACCGTTAATATATCCCGACCTTGTGCCAAGAACTTTATCTGCTATCTCGCCTGAGCTCATCATGGTACCATCCTCGGATATTGATTTGGATTCCAAGCGTTTCATCTGATTCTGCAAAAAAAAAAAAAAAAGTGATTACATCTATAATTTTTAAGCCATTTCAAGACAATAATTTTAAAATAGTAAGGCATAATGCACTATGTGTAATTTTTATACCGAAGATAATAGTACAAAAGGAATTATAAACCAGCAATGTTTGTTGGTTTGTAATTCAGCAACAGTAGGGTAAATTCAAAATAAAATTGATAAGACTTACATAGAGCGCACACTTTTCATCTTTGCAATGCGTTTCTTTATAAAACTTGATCCTATTCGGCTCTTGACTGTTCATCTCTTTACTCCTCTATTAAGTAACAAACAATTAATAATTATACTTGCAAAATAAAATTCTCAATTGACACATAAAAATAAGTAGTATATTACCAGTTCATGACGAACCACCACAAATGCTTTTGACCCTTGATTATGCTTCACAATTTGTTTAAACTTGTTATTCTTATTTACAATATATTATCTCTGCAATAATTTTTCAAACATCATAAGTACATATATTTTAATAAAAAAATATTTACATGTTACAAGATCAATAATAGTTCAAACCTGGTATCTTGGATTTTCATAAAGATCACATAAACTAAGCCAATTACCCTTGGTCACACCAGCAAGGACATTTTCTCGAGCTTCCTCTGTTGATCCATAATTTTTATACACTTCACGAAGCTTGCTCCGTTGACTCCTACTTCTCCCTTTAATTATCTCTTCCAAACACTCATCTGCATGATCATACAAATCAATGTTGAATCTCTCCTGAAATTTTATACTCAACAGTTAAAAATTTTTATACTCGACTTTTTACTTGAAGTAAGAAGGCAGAAACAACTTATAAATATAATGACTTAGTTACTAGAAAATAAAAAATAAATAAAAAGAAGAAATAGTTGTCCAGATTTTTAGCAATTTGCTATCTAAATTAGTATATCGTCTCAAACTTTTAACATCTCAGAGATAACCATATAGAATTTTTTTTATTGGTTACCATCTTTATTAATCTTCAAGACTTAAACTACACAGCTCAAGAAATGAAATCAATTGTCATTCTCAATCTAGTCTCTTAAATTAAAAGATTAGCCTTTACATCCTCACTTTTTCATTAAAAGGCTCTCGATTTAGTATGCTTAAACGCAAAACCTAAAGCACAAAGACAGAAAGTCATCAAGATCAACAAACTCTTGATTTATATTTGGCTCAACAGCAACACAATAACTAGAGATGAAATGTCAGATAAGATATATCAGTCTAAATTTTAAATTTTCAATCTCAATCTGAAACTGATCAGAAAATGATATGTTGTTAAGAAAGCACGCATCCCAATCCGAGTTTAAAAAAAAAGACTAAAGATCAAGTGGAACAAACCAAGTATGATAGTGTGCTTTAAATATCAAAGATTTCGTTTCAAGGTTGTCCAGTGAACGCTGCCTTAGATAAGTTTGGTGATCTTTATGGTGGGATGAGAAGAGACAACGAAAAGACATATTACGCACATACGACAACCGAAGTTAGATATATAACAAATTATAGGGATAAATACTAAGAGGATTTATATACAGATACTATATAAATTGATATCTTTGTTGTAACCACGTTTTTTCAGTCTTGTATTTCATTATATATACAGATACAATACAAGTAAAAATAAGTTTCGCATAAAGTAGGGATTTGATGAAAACAAACTAAAATTATTAGGCTTTATCAACAACGTCCGTATATCTACAGTCAAATATAATTTTAAACTCTATTGTCTATCACGTCTCAACAAGCTCATGAGACGAAGGCGCACCCTAATATTGTTGGCAAGAGACTTGAAACGTATAAAAGAGAGGCATTTAGTGAACACATCATCTACTTGGTCTTATGTACAAAGGTAGTAAACCTGAAGTTCTTTCGCACCACTTTTTCACAAACATAATAATGTGCTTTGTACGCACTTAAAAAGACTTATTGTGAATCAAGGATATTGAATTGATGTTTTTACACCAAATCAATTGTCTAGATATAGGAATACAAAGATCTTTACAGATGGAACGAAACAAAGAGATCTCATCTATTATATAAGCCAATCAATCCTTTTTAGTTTTGAACATAACATACGTTTAACAATTTCAATCAATATCTTTGTATTGCAGGTATTTGGGATACTTAATAGAGTGTACACTTGAGCAATTGCCTAACTATGGAATGGAATGTGAAGTTTTCTTTAATGTGTATCTATAAAGATATAGTCTACATATATGTGTGTATTATATTCTAGAAAAGTACCATATAGACCAACTTGAAGGCTACTGAAATTTTATGTCAACTTGAAGGCTGTTAAGGCTGCTGAAATTTTTGATCCTGTTGTTATAATTAGTTAACAATTAGTCTCAATTTATTACCGATTGTATATTTAGTTATATCTTTAGTTATATGCGGTTAAATATTGAGAAGTAGAGTATTTTTTTCATATTTTTTTACAGACTTGGTGACATGATGCCTAGTGTTATAGTTTCAGCAGTCATGTTTGAGTATGTACTAGAATAATATAATTTTTTACCGAATTGGTGATGGGGTGCCAAGAGTCCTTGAAAGCAACGTTGTGACCAAGATTTAATTCTTATTTAAATTTCCATTTTTACATGAAACATAATACAATAATACTAAGGTAAGCATTCACTTAACTTAAATGTGATGGAGTTCAGCTTATTGTGTTAACTTTCATTAGCTCTTCCAAACCATTTTTAGCATGAATTGATTCAATTTTTAGAATGAGTCGAATCTTTGCATCGAATTTTGGATTGATGCCTTAAGAGGCTTCACTTGTCGACGCTTGATTTATTATTAATATCTATCAAGAGTCGAAGGACAGGGGACTGCAGATTTGGGTTAAATTTCTATCGAGGTTCCTATTTGCCCCCAAAATAGGTACTTCTGAATTGAGCATTGTTACGGACATTGTTAAGTTGTCCTAATTTGGGTAGTTTTGGGTCGAATTTATTCCGAGGTTCCTAATTTGGGCATTATTATGGACATTGTTCATTTGTCAAATGTTTTTCCTCACGAGTTGAACTTGTAGTATCACACCAATATCGCTTACATTTACTTTCTTCCTACTTTTCTTTGTGTTATATTTATTAAATCCAACATGACAGAATTTGTTTTGCGATAGCAATCTTTAAGAGAGGGAGAACCGTAAAGCAGCTATAATGCATATGAAATTTGACACAAATAATCAGCTTGTTTCCAAATCTAACACAAACATTGTCCCCCATCCAATCTCTTAGAATAACCCCTCAACTATAACCCCCTCTCCTGTCCAAAAATCAAACTCCATTATCCCTCAGATCACTAACAACGTCAATGATCACCAGCCAAATTCTGATTTGAATCCCACTACCTCAAGTTTCTCCCCTGACTCCTCTAACAATTAACTTATGGCCAATTTACACCCTTCTCCAAACATAGATATTGACTCCCAACCATTCTTTAAAAACCAACCCTGTGCTGTAAACCCCCCCCCCCCCCCCCCCCATGTCCAAAACTCTAATTCCAAACCTCCTCATACTCCAAATCTGAAAGTTCAGAGCCAAGATTTTACTTATAAGATTCAAGATGTAGACTTGGATGATCAAGAATTTAATGTGGTTCATAATCTCATGTTGTCCCCAAAAGGAATTGAGATTCCAAAGAAAAAAATTAGACATGTGCGTGCATTAATATCCTAAACGCGACAATGATTCTGTGCGGTTACCCAAAAAATTCTGCCCCTGCCAATCTACTGTACTTTTCTGGGACTGTCACCTCAAAATAAAATAACTCCCTTAAGATTAAAATATATTCAACACTTTTCGAGCCTTAACAGTTTTTTTTAACAGAGGAAGCCTATCCAGAATAACTATGATCATGCAAATGATATATGCACACAAATTATCAATGCAGAGGAATCCTATCCATATATATATAATCAATAATTATTATCTCACCTTGGGGTGTAAGGCTATGAAGGCCTCCACTTAGAGTTTTAGCTGTTAAGACAAACATACTTGTAATCAATCATGTCTATAAAGACCTCATCAAAACCAAAAGTTGATATTTACACGACAATATGCAAATTAATGAAAATTACACGACAATACGCAAATTATGGTCATATAGTATGATATTTAGGGACTGGTTTAGCAATGCCATTTCAAATAAGAAATTACTTACATCGAGTCTATTGAACGCCTTTGTCTTATTAACTTCAGTGAGGTCTTTCCATCTGGTTGGGACTAGAATTAGGTTACGCATGATAATCCCGAGTTCATTTGATAATTTAGCGGACTGCTCTTTGTCAAGTGGCCTATTTTTCTCCTTCGATATCTCAATACGCATCATTTGCCCATTAGCTTTGATCATCTTCTAAAGCCCCTTGGCACGTGTAGGTCCATGAACTTTTTTCGTTATGGTAAAATACGTATTCAAAGCTTTAAAATAAAATAAACAATATTAGCAGCTAATAAACAATAGTAAGAAACATTTGAAAATTAGTTTTTGTACCAGCATAGCCCGTGGAGGTTCCGGGACTGGTGTGTTGTGTTGATGGCGATATATTTGCAGATTCTACATCCATGGGAGCTACGGGAGTTGTAACAACCCAGGCTTTTGAGCGACTATTTTATAATATTTTGCTCGATGGGTTAATTTTATAAAATAGGAGAAGTTGGAGTAAATATTATTTTCCTGTGATATTAAGGGATAACATTTACTGTGTTTTGTCTATTTACCGTTATGAGAAGGTAAATAGCAATATATTGTGTTTTATTGCGTCATTATATGTAAAACGACGGTTATGACCTATATTTAAAGTGGGGGCTAATTAATCAAATAAAATGAATTTGGAACATAAAAATAGTTCACGTTATTTCGAATGCTAAAATAGGGGGTGCGGTTATTTTTAGAATAGTCGAGATATTCAAAATAAGTACCAAGTTGCATTTTTGAGTTTTTGGCATTTTTGACGGGTTATGACTCAATTATGTGGTTACGAGTCATTTTATTGGTGTATTAACACTTAAAAGAGGGGAATTTGTATTTTAAATCCGGTTAAGTCCCCCGCCCCTTTTATTTTCTCAATCTTATGTTAGAAGCCAAGAGAGAGAGAGATAGAGAAGAAAGAGCTTGGGAAAAATGGAGAGAAAGAGAGAGAAATGAAGATTTTGAGCTGAAAATCGATGCTTCGGGAAGAGAATCCGAGACTACAACCTCCAGGCAAGGTTCTTACTTGCTAGATATTGATTTAATGTGATGATTTGCATCTATAGTTAGTTTTTGGGAGATTTAAACCATTTATGGGTTTTGGGTGTTTTTGGTGTATAACCCTTAAATCTTTGTTTTAATTTGATTTGGGGACAAAATATAAGTTAGTTGTAGTATAGAAATGATGTAGTATAATTAGTTGTTGTGGATGTTGGAAGAAATACAGAATTTGAGAATTTTGGGATTTTAGGGTTCTTCAACCCGTGGCCCAAATTGGGCAAATCTGCAAGGCCGAATCGATTCGGCCTTAGGACGAATCGATTCGGATAAGGGGAAGGACACAGGTCTGGGGAAACCGAATCGATTTGGGTTGGGGCCGAATCGATTTGGCTGAGGCAGAATGTCAGTTTTGCTCACCGAATCTATTCTCTTTATGGGCGAATCGATTCGCGACCAGGGGCGAATCGATTCGGCCCTAGGCGAATCGATTTGGATGCCCTGTTTTTGTGAGATTTTTTCTAGTTTGAGTTTAGTACTTTTTCTTTTAGTCCCAAGGTTTAGGGAACTTCCTTTTGGAAGTAATGGGGAGTCCTAAGGGCTGTTTTGGGTAGGCTAATGTCCTAGGTTAAATTAGGATAATTGGGCTTACCCCGAGGGCTAGTTATGTAGGTTAATGTCCGTATGATATAGGAAGTTAACCTAAAATTAATGGAGGATAAAAATGATAATGTTTGGGACTTTTGGGAGTCAATTGTTGAGGGAGACTCACTTTGATGATTTAGGATATTGTGTTGAACTTTTGGAGACTAGTTCGAGGAAGATGGCACTTTGGATCTTAGGTCATTAATAAAATATGACTTTAAGAATAAGAAATGCACACTTTAAGAATTTGGCATTTAATGGCTAAAAATGGATGATTTTTGAGAATGTATAAGTGAATGATTTCATAATGGAAAAATGATTTTCATAAATGTTGATTTATGGATACACACCTCCCTAAATAGCTATCATAAGGGAAGTTGCGCGCGTGTGGTGAAGCCTCCTGGCTAGTGAATGCAGGGTGGATATATCCCTAGGTCATATGAGCGTTTATTGTATATTTTCTGCGCTGGTTAGGTGATTCTGGGTGTGGTCATGAGTATCCCGCAGGCATATGGCCGCTTCCCGACGTTTCGGTAGGATCCCAGGTTGTCTTGATGATAGTCCATGGAAGATGATAGCCATTTAGGGGTGCGCACAGTGGGAAAACCCGGACGTGCGGTCTTAGAGAACGTTATATTATATAATATATAACTATGGATAATAATGTGGGACATTATTGATGTTAAATCATTTTATGATAATAAAATGGCTTTACGTACATTTCCCGGATGGAAGAAGGGAAATGGGGATTTGAATACATTTTCTGGATGGAAGAAGGAAAATAGAAGATATGAAATGAAAGAAAAGCACTTTTATGTTAATAAAACTTGCTTTTAAATATGTATTTTTCCTGGATGGAAAAAAGGAAATAAAATTGGTAAGAAAGTTTGGAAATGAAATTAATTTGGTAACATTTGATAAAATGAATTACCATTTATATATGTATTTCCTATAGAAAATAGGAATTGTGCCTTTAGATGGTGAATGGATTTATTTATGTGTCCTTGTGTAGCAGTAGATGAGACCTCCCATACATGTATATATATATTAATCACGTGCTGAGGGTCTAATGGATCTCGACGATCAACCTTGCCTAAGTAGTAGTGTATCAGGGGGGGTTCCTTGTTTGGATTTCGCTTCGGGAGACACCCCACGCACGAATATGGCATAGTATTGAGACTGGGGAGAAGTTAGAACTTATTACTTGGGTTAACTAGAGCATTTCATAAATATTGTGCTAGGTTGTGCTTTTAGAATGAGAAGTGAGAAATTATATTATGTTAACTGCAAGAGAATTACGCACTTAACTATCATGCATTTTAGTCACATGATAATCATATCAAACCGAGCCCTGACCCGTATATATTTCTTTGTTTTGCATGCAATTCTTTGTCCATTCAGGTGCTCTACCGCGAGGACACCCGTATTGACATTCCATTCCAGTTGTCATGGAGCTATGGCATATCGCGGATGTTGTAGGATATTTGTTGTAGACGCTTCTTTCCATTGTACTTTAGTTATGTTCAGTTATTTATTCGGGCGTGTTGCCCACGCTTTGCATTCATTTATTATATTGTAATAATTGAATTGTAATACTCGGTGTAACTAATTGTATTGGTCTGTTAACCGACAACTTATTTGGTTATTATTTATTATATTGTCATTCTTTTATCCGTTGATTTTTGGTATTCACCGTTTTTGCAAACTGGATTGTCTAAGTGTTTTTCTTTTACTTACAAAATTTTAAATTTGACAGTCTGTTTTCTAAAATGATTGGTGGTTATCTCGTACTATTATTTTAATCGACAGTGATGCTGAGAATGGACCATCTATGATTCCTGTTATTATTAGAGTATTGGGCTGGCCACCTATAATTTTAGTAGGCGGGTTGTCACAGATGGTATCAGAGCATTAGGTTCCGAGGGAGCTATGGGAGCCGGGGGTGCCGAGGGAGATGAGTGTGCCTCCCTCATGCTATTTGACCGAGGACATCTTCTTAGTGCCATACTAAAAAAGAACATCAAATCACACATTAATGTAATTTAAACAATTTAGGGAATATAGTATATATTAAATGATATATATGATATATTGTGCATGAAATAAAAAAAATATGGCATAACAAAACTGAAGAAAGTAGTAATACTAAATTCCATTAACATATTCAAATTGTATACTATGCATGAAATAAAAACAATCCGGTACAATAAAACCGAAGACAATAGTTTCCATTACCTCTAAATACTAAAGAAAAAAAAGGATTACAATGCCAAAACAAAATATAAGACAAATAACAAAAAGAAAATACACTACTAATATGACCAAAAAGACGATTATGCCCTTCGCTTCCCATCAAATTCAATCTATATCATTATCATCATTCTCAACCACAACAAGGTCTTCTGTAATTTCACAATATTCATCAAGTGTTTTGTCTTCATCATCGACGTCATAAAGGGAAACACTGTCTTCTTCCGATAGTACTCCTTTGCCTATATCTACAATTCTAGCATCAATAGTGTCCTCCTCTACATTGTTTCTCTACAACTGGCCAGCATCAACTTCTATAATCTCAAAAACATCTGATGAAGCATTTTCCTGGTACAAAAAATCGTTCATTTCTGATACATTTGTGTCCATTTCTTCCACCACGAGATCATACAAGTGTCTATGTTGGAATTCCTGAATAACTTGCCAATTTTTTCCCAATTTTGTGTCGTTGAGATAAAACACTTGTTTTGCTTGAATGACTAGCACATAAGGATCACTTTTGTACCACCTCCCATTAACGTTGATGCTTGTAAAGTGATCAGCGATTTGTATTCTTGATTTTTTCTTTTTATCAGCTTCAAACCAGGCACACTCAAAAAGAAGGACTCGATTTCCCTTGATATACTCTAACTCAATAATATTGTTCAATACACCATAAAAGTTAATCTCTTCGTCATTATGATCTCCTTTAATAACTAAACCGTTGTTTTGACTTCGCCTGCGATTGTCACGGTCTTTAGTGTGAAATCTAACTCCATTTACTATGCAACTTTTATACCTATTTGCCCGTATGTCAGGACAACATGCTAATGCATATAGTTGCTCAGTACATTCTGGAGACTTTTGTCCATACATCTTCTTCATTTATTAAAGGCCAAATTTGAATGATATAAGTTAGACCAATTATATTACTTAAAAAATAATTAAATTTATACATCAATAATATGTTATGATAACTATGCTTTAACTTACACGTTCTTCAAACAAGCTAGGAAAATTCTTTCGACTTCACTCTTCTAAATTCAAAGGGCTTTCTTTCTTCAACTCCTCCATATGATCACCAACAATTGTAATAATTACAACAATAAGCTTCCTAGTAGTTTCAAAATTAATACTTACCAAGATTACTTCCCATTTATTAACTTACTCTATATATGGAGCCATTTTCTCACAATTATTTAACGTATACCACCGCATCATTTCAATCTCAGCCGTTGTGAGAAAGTCATAAGTACATGCCCTAAAAGGGCATACCTTTTGAGAGAATACACCCAACCCCTCCTCTTAATCATCCCCGTCGTAATTTCTTTCCGAATGGTTGAGTTTAGTTTCAATCCCGTTAAAGTACATTCAGCAAAATGTCAAACATTCATTAATGATGTAGGCTTCCGCTATTGAACCTTTCGGATGAGATTTATTACGCACGTAACCCTTTAATGTTCCCAAGTACCTATTAGTATTTAGAATGATAAAAATTACCTCATGTTAAATAAATAAACTATATGTAAAAAATAAGAATTTCGATGCAACCTCCTAAAAATGTGATAATGAGTATATTGACATACCTTTCAATGGGATACATCCACATATATTGCACCGGTCCTTCAAGCATCGCCTCCTGTGGAAAATGAATAGCTAAATGGACCATTATATAAAAAAAAGTTGGTGGATAAATCATTTCGAGTTTGCACAAAATCAAGACAATGTCTTTCTCTAATCTCTTCAGTTCTTCTACATCCAGTGTTTTACAACACAAATCTTTGAAAAAATTCCACAACTCAACTATTCCACTGTATACATCCTTGCACAAATATCCACAAGTCCCAACGGGTAATAATCGTTGTAACAAAACATGACAATCGTGGTGTTTTAACCCCGATACCTTACCATCACCAACGTTCACACACCATGAGATATTCGAAGCATATGAATCTGGAAACTTCACTGATTTCAAGAACTCACAAAAACGTTGGTTCTCTAACTTACTAAGGGTATAATAAGTAGGCGGCATTATATATGTATCCCCATTCCGCTTCAAATGTAATTCCTTCCTTATCTTCATATGGTGACACCCCGCCTAATTAAATACCGGGAGATCACTCCTTTATTAAATTATATCAAGGTTAACAGTTGGTTCATTCTCAGCATCACTGTCGATAAAATAAATTTTCCAATTTAACACCCTAAATAATTAAGCTAAGTGTCAAAAACATTTTTCATACAAACTTTCAAAATTTTAATTTAGGAAAAAGATTTATTTATTTAAAACAACATTTCTACAATTAAGAATCACACCACAAAAAGCCAAATAACATAATACATTCGTCAATCGAATGTTAACATATGAAACTAAAATCACAAGTCCATACTGAATAAATCCCAAAGAACAATACTGGAAATGACTGAAATATAAATGTCCCGACAACAAATGAAATGATGAAAAGGGCGACACGTGCCCAATAAATGAGAGTACTAGGAGTGGAGTCAATAACAGAAGCCGTCTACTCAAGTGACCTGCAACTCCCACCTAAGCTGCAGCTCGTTCTTCTCAAGGGATCCTAAGCAAGATGCCCCTGTGGCTGGGCACCTGAAAATATACATATATATACAAGAGAGAGAGAGAGAAAAAAGAAACGGGTCAGAGCCCGAAAGTGTGTTTGATTTAAAATACGTTTAGCAAGTATTTAAAATTGATACAGGCCAATGCAACAACATATTAGTACGTCACTCTCTTGAGAAAATACTCACCTCTCTTCAAATGTGCACACCTATCGCACTAACCTTCCCCACGGTTTCTTATCATTTAACGCACTAGTCTTTCTAAAAGATTTAACTTAACTTAGATTACTCGCAAGATTTATAATTCACGACTCCATTTTAAAAAGAATGTTCCAAACAGTAATCAAAGTCCTCCATTTTAACTTTATAAAATCAATAAAGTTTCACAGTGACATGTTATACTTATTCAAAACAAGTATTTAATAATTTGAGTCAATAACCATGTCTTACTTATCAAATCTCAGTAGACAGTTTCAAATATCATAATCTCATATATATTAACTACTCGTATAATATATATATGTAACAGCACCCCAAATAAAACTATGGTGCGTGTATACTCTACTATCCAAAGCCCCATATCACTCATATTAAGGGGAATACATTCGGAATCACTCTCGAATTGTATTAACATAAATACACAAACAATATTGAGGCGAAGCATAGATTCCAAGTCTCTAAGAGGATGGCACATACCGGCGTCTCTTAGGACCGTCTGAACTATCACATCGATAGCCTGTACCAAGGACATCTATCTTCTAGGGTACAAGTCAATATCCCCCATAAAGGTCCCATCGAGATAAGACTTGTCCCAGCGCGGAAACCTCAGGGATAGCAAGTAGCGTGGGTATGATTTTTCACATGCATATAATATATGTACACACAATCATATAAATATGCCACTTCATCAAATTAATATAGGTTCTTCTCATCACTCGTAATTATACCATTTATCCTTAATTTCACAATTATAGAATTACGCCTAAGGTTTCATTCCTAACCTTAACTCGAAGGGTTTCCTCACTTATTTCCTAACACTCATGGGCTACATCCTCAAATCTGAATTTCAGTAAGTGTCTTTATTAGGTTCCAACGTAACTCTCTTACGCACCTCACCCTTTAAATTCATAAATCCATTAACCTAAAGTAAATATCCCATAAATACCATTTTCGTTAAAGATTAAAGGTTCCAACATTTATTCATATACCCTACTGGTCCTCAATGTCTCCCAAATCAATTTATTTAGAATGCCCAAAGATTATTTCAAGATAAACTTAATTTAACTAATTAAACAAGGGAGATAGGAGTCTGCCAGGAGGGGTCGATCGATCGAATCTTGGGGCTCGATCGATCGAACCTTCGATCGATCGAAGCTCTAGGCTCGATCGATTGATCAAGCAGGTCTGGGCAAAATTCTGCAGAATGCAGTTACGGGTTTCATCCAACTTCTTCATCCAAAATGATGTTTTTCCATTCTAATCGCCACAAAAATCCTACTATCATCATTATAATATTATACCAGGTGTTTATAGCGTAAAGCATGCGTGTAACTATCATTAAACATGGATTTTCAACCTAAAATCATGTCCAATTATCAAGAACCCTAGAATTTTCTTAAACAGATTTCTAATGAATCTTTCTCCAATATATCTTTATTATGATCACCAAATTTCATTGATTATTACCTCTACATGGCAAGGGTTTCCAGAATTTACATATACATCAATACTACATGGGTTCTCCTATCAAAAATGGGGTTTTCTTCCATAGTTTTGATCACAATTCATTCCTAAGCTAACATGAGGATTGCATCAAAGAAAATAGAAAGTTTAAACACTTACCTGGGATTTTGTTATGCAGATTCCCAGATGATTTTGGTATGGATGCGTTCCTTGTCTCGTGATCTACGCGGTGGTGGTGGTGGCGGTGAAATCCGGTGGCTTTTTGGCCTTGGTTTGCCTTGGAGCTCTCTCCTCTCTTCTCCAATGGCCGTCACTTGATTTGTGAATGTTCTAACCCTAAGAGGCTGACCTAATGGCTGATATAGGTTGGCTGAAATTCGTGGGTTTAATTACCCACTTATGTAAAATGACTAAAATGCCCTCCCGGGGCACCAATTAGGCCTAAAAACGCCCCGAGACCCAAACTAAACCCCCGGGTATACTTTTCTGACTATCTCGACCCTTCCAGACGCGTTGGCGCACTCAAAACAACCATACGAACAACTTATAAAATATTTACTTTTTATTTAACAAAATTAGTCCCGACGTGACACGGGCACGTCCCGACTTAAATTTCCGAAATAGTCATTTAATTCACTTATGACATTCAATATAACCAATATAATATATTACTATGCTCATTAGTAATATTCAACAAGTTTCCCATAATTACTAACTCTCGTCACGTTAATAATTATAACATATTTAATTTCCGTATTTTTATTAAATAAACCGTCACATTAAATTTAATAAATCCCCAAATTAATATAGCATAAAAATACGGGGTATTACATACTTCCCCCTAATAACGGAATTTTGTCCCGAAATTCGGAAAATAAGGCATACCTGGTAAAAACAACTCTGGGTATCTCTCGCGCATATCTGCCTCACGCTCCCAAGTGGATTCCTCCACATTATGATGCTCCCACTGGACTCGCACAAGTGGAACTATTTTCGACCTCAATCTCCTCTCACTATAGTCTAGAATAGCCACTGGTCTCTCCTCGTAAGAGCTGTCAGACTGTACGTCTATCTCATCTATCGCAATGTGAGTATGGGCCATATCATCCCGAAGAAATCGTCTCAACGACGAGATGCGGAATACATCGTGGATGCGATGTTAATGTTCTGGCAATCCCAACCTGTATGCTACCGGCCCAATCCTCTCGATGATTGGAAATGGTCCCACGTACCTTGGGGCCAACTTTCCCTTCTTCCCGAACCTCATCACACCCTTCATAGGAGATACACGCAATAACACTTGATCTCCCACATTAAACTCCCGGAAGAACCGTTTCGCATCGGCATAGCTCTTCTGCCTATCCTGGGCCACCCGAATGCGACTCCTGATTATCTCAATCCTCGCGGAGGTCTCCTGAATCACTTCTGGCCCTAGCAACTTGTTATCCCCCACCTCGAGCCAACAAGTTGGAGAACGACAAGGCCTACCATACAAAGCCTCAAATGGAGCCATGCCAATCGTAAACTGATAAGAGTTATTATAAGCGAACTCTACCAGTGGAAGATGTGGCTCCCATCCTCCTCCAAAATCGAGAACACACATGCGTAGCATATCTTCTAACATTAGATTAGTTTGCTCTGTCTGTCCATCTGTCTGTGGGTGGTAAGCTGAACTCAACTTGAACTCAGTACCCATAGCCTCCTGAAAGCTTTCCCAGAAACGTGACACAAAAATCTTGTCTCTATCTGACACAATATTCAGGGGCACCCCATGTAATCTGACAATCTCAGCGATGAACAACTGAGCATACTGACCCGTGGTATAATCTGTCCTTACTGGCAGAAAATGATCCCCCTTGGTCAAACGGTCTACAATCACCGAGATAGAATCGTGGCCCCGTTGTGATGTAGGCAACCCTGTAATGAAATCCATGGAAATACTCTCCCACTTCCACGCGGGTACTTCCAACGGCTGAAGCAATCCTGACGGTTTCTGGTGGTCCACCTTCACCAGCTGGCAGGTAGAACACTTGGACACAAACTCGGCGATGTCCTTCTTCATCCCACTCCACCAGTATTGACGCCTCATGTCCTGGTACATTTTATCACCTCCCGGATGTACTGCAAATCGGGACCCGTGAGAATGAGTCATCACTTCATGACGTAACTCCGCGCCTTCTGGAACCACCAATCTCCCATTAAATCGCAAACCTCCATCATAACTAACAGAATAGGACTCAGCACCCTCGGCTAGAAGTCGCACAATCTGCTCCTGGCAAAACGGGTCTGCAGTCTATGCCTGTATCACCTTCGTAATAATCTCGGGCGTGACCGACATTACGGATATGAAAGATCGTGCCACTGCGTCTTGGTGACCCAATTCCTTCCACTTTTCTTTCCAGACGTCTGCTACATCGTCTACCGGTCTACGGCTCAACGCATCAGCAACTACGTTGGCCTTCCCCGGATGATACTGTATATCGAACTGGTAGTCCTTCACAAACTCTAACCATCTGCGCTGACGCATATTCATCTCTCGCTGAGTGAATAGGTACTGCAGTGACTTATGGTCTGTGAACAAACGGAATTTCTCACCCAATAAGTAGTGCCTCCAAATCCTCAATGCAAAGACGACAGCTGCTAACTCCAGGTCGTGGGTGGGGTAATTCTTCTCATGCGGCTTAAGTTTGCGGGAAGCAAAATCTATAGCCTTCTCCTCCTGCTGGAGTACACCTCCAAGTCCCCATAAAGACGCATCGGTATAAACTAGGTACTCCACACCTGGTTTCGATAAGGCAAGGACTGGTGCTGAAGTAAGCTTGTCCTTCAGCTCATCGAAAGCCAACTAACAAGCGTCATCCCAAACATATGGTACCCCTTTGCGAGTCAGATTCGTCAATGGACCCGCTATTTTGGAGAATCCCCGAATGAATTTCCTGTAGTATCCAGCTAATCCCAAGAAACTACGCACTTCCGTCGGTGTCGTGGGCTGTCCCCACTCCCTCACCGTTGACACTTTGCTCGGGTCAACTGCAATCCCCTGCTCAGAAACAACATGGCCCAAGAACTGTAATTCTCGCAACCATAATCCACACTTCTCATACTTAGCATACAACTGATGCTCTCGTAGAGTCTGAAGAACCTTACTCAAGTGCTCTGCATGCTGCTCCTCGGAGTGTGAATATATCAAAATATCATCTATGAAGACGATGACGAACTGATCCAAGAACTCTCTGAATACTCGGTTCATCAAGTCCATGAAAACGGCTGGGGCATTTGTGAGTCCGAACGGCATCACCCTGAACTCATAGGACCCATATCTCGACAAGAAGGCAGTCTTTGAAACATCCTGCTCTCTAATACGTAACTGGTGGTACCCCGACCTCAGATCTATCTTCGAAAAGAAAGTTGCTCCCCTCAACTGGTCGAACAGATCATCGATTCGAGGCAACGGATACTTATTCCGTATCGTGACCTTGTTCAATTCAAGATAGTCCACACACAATCTCAGTGAAACATCTCTTTTCTTCATAAACAAGACTGGAGCGCCCCAAGGTGAGGTACTCCTACGGATGAAGCCCTGACCTAACAGCTGTTCTATCTGATCTCGTAGCTCTTGCATCTCTGTCGGAGCCATACGGTACGGTGCGCATGCTATAGGCCTCATATCTGGCAATAAATCTATAACAAAGTCTATCTCACGACTGGCCGGTAGGCCTGGTATCTCCTGAAACACATCGGAATACTCCCTGACGACAGGGATCGAATCTAAGGGAATCACAACCTCCTTAGAGGTATCCTCCTCTATGTAATACAAATGAGCGGTCGAACCTCCCTCTGGGCGAGGCATCGCCACTACAAACATCTCTTACCCCGGAATGGCAAAAATAATGCTCCCCCCGAAGCAATCAATCATGGCTCTATAAGATGCGAGCCAATCCATACCAATAATCAGATCATGCTCGTGCATGTCTAAGACTAACATGTCCGCAGGTAATACCAAGATACCAATCTCTACCCCCACTCCCCGGCATATAAAGAAAATAAGTGACCCACTCCCCAGTGGTGAGTCGACACACGTCACGGTGCTCTCTGCTATGGCTAGCAACCCTAAGGACTTTGCAAAATGTGTAGCTATATAATAATGTGTTGCCCCCGTATCAAACAAAACTCGACCCATAGTACCATGGATAGGAAACATACCCTCAATCGCGGGTGGTGCCTGTGGAGCTGCTGCCTGGTGGACGTTATAGACACGTCCATACTGCAATTGCCCCTGCTGTACTGGAGCTGCTGGGATGGCTGGTAGGGCTGGCACCTGGGCTGGAGCTGGGAGGGCAGGTGGAAAGAGTGGTCTCTGCGGCTCATTACGGGCTCCCTGCTGCTGTGGGGACCTATCGCCCTCTGGGCAATCCTGGCGCCTATGGCCATGTTTACCGCACCCAAAACATCAGCCTTTGAAGTTTCCGCCCCTCTGACCCTGCTGTCCACGGCCCTGCTGGCCGTTACCTCCACGCCACTGGCCCTGTTGACCCTGATGTGCACGCTGTTGGCCTTGCTGGCCCTGTTGCTGTCCCTGTGGTCGGTGTTGGCCCTGCTGCCCCTACTGATTAGGCTGACCCTGCTGGCCCTGCCTGAAACCTCCGAATCCCTGCCTAGAATCAGCTGAACGGAATCGCTTAGCAGGGTCCCCCTGATGGGAACTCTGCTCGTGCAGACGAGTCTTTCCATGAGTTGGTGCCCCACTGGCACTATTACCCCCGGTCCTGCCCTGCTGGCTGGACTCCCCTGCTCTTTTGCTTCCCTGAAGATGGAAGCGGTGATCCTGGAAATGTAGTAACGTTGCATTGAGTACGTCAGTGAAAGTACTCAGGGATAGATTTCCAATAAGGTGCTGACGGATACTCCAAGCTAACCCGTCGACAAACAGCAAAATCTTCTTGCTCTTAGTGGGTGCCTTATCCGGCGCAATAGTGAGAAGTCTCCTGAACTCCTCCTCATACTCAGCTACAGTAAGGTTCTCCTGCTTCAGATTTAGTAATTTCCGCCTCATCTCAGTCTGCACTGCGGGTGGAAAGTACTTGCGGTCAAACCGTTCCCAGAACAACTAAATAGGGATCGTGTCCCGCTCCTCCAAAGTAGTAGTGGACTCCCACCACTGTAATGCGGCTCCCACCAATTTAAAGGACGCCAACAACTGCTTTTGCACGTCAGTGCACTCATACATACGGAGGTGCCGCTGGATGTCTTTCTTCCATTGGCTGACTGTAACAATATCGGAGCTACCAGAAAACTCAGGGGGATGCGATTTCTGAAAAGCATCCCGAACCCTCTCCCATGCGGATGGAAGCTGCGCTGGTACTGGCGCCACTGCCTGAACCTGGGGTGGAGCCTGTTGAATCACTGATATCGCGGCATTCACCGCCTTAGCAACAATGGCGGCTACTTCATTCGCATTCATTGTGCCTGGTGCCGGAGCTGCTGACTGCTCGGCTTGGGCATGCCTATCTTTCGGAGCACGTCTCGGAGGCATCTGAAATGTGAACAAGTCTATTAGTCTACAGTTATCATTAAATCTCGAATAGCTGAAGACTTAAACGTAAAAGCAAGAATACAATAATCCTAAAAATAGGGCTCTATAACAATAACGTTAAGCTGAAAGCGAAATAAGCCGTACAGATCCTATGGACACTAGAACCTGATGCTCTGATACCACCTGTGACACCTCGCCTAATTAAATACCGGGCGATCACTCCTTTATTAAATTAAATCAAGGTTAACAGTTGGTTCATTCTCAGCATCACGGTCGATAAAATAAATTTTCCAATTTAACACCCTAAATAATTAAGCTAAGTGTCAAAAACATTTTTCATACAAACTTTCCAAATTTTAATTTAGGAAAAAGATTTATTTATTTAAAACAACATTTCTACAATTAAGAATCACACCACAAAAGGCCAAATAACATAATACATTCTTCAATCGAATGTCAACATATGAAACTAAAATCACAAGTCCATACTGAATAAATCCCAAAGAACAATACTGGAAATGACTGAAATATAAATGTCCCGACAACAAATGAAATGATGAAAAGGGCGACACGTGCCCAATAAATGAGAATACTAGGAGTGGAGTCAATAACAGAAGCCGTCTACTCAAGTGACCTGCAACTCCCACCTAAGCTGCAGCTCGTTCTTCTTAAGGGATCCTAAGCAAGACGCCCCTGTGGCTGGGCACCTGAAAATATACATATATATATAAGAGAGAGAGAGAGAAAAGAAACGGGTCAGAGCCCGAAAGTGTGTTTGATTTAAAATACGTTTAGCAAGTATTTAAAATTGATACAGGACAATGCAACAACATATTAGTACGTCACTCTCTTGAGAAAATACTCACCTCTCTTCTAATGTGCACACCTATCGCACTAACCTTCTCCACGGTTTCTTATCATTTAACGCACTAGTCTTTCTAAAAGATTTAACTTAACCTAGATTACTCGCAAGATTTATAATTCACGACTCCATTTTAAAAAGAATGTTCCAAACAGTAATCAAAGTCCTCCATTTTAACTTTATAAAATCAATAAAGTTTCACATTGACATGTTATACTTATTCAAAACAAGTATTTAATAATTTGAGTCAATAACCATGTCCTACTTATCAAATCTCAGTAGACAGTTTCAAATATCATAATCTCATATATATTAACTACTCGTATAATATATATATATATGTAACAGCACCCCGAATAAAACTATGGTGCGTGCATATTCTACTATCCAAAGCCCCATATCACTCATATTAAGGGGAATACATTCGGAATCACTCTCGAATTGTATTAACATAAATACACAAACAATATTGAGGCAAAGCATAGATTCCAAGTCTCTAAGAGGATGGCACATACCGGCGTCTCTTAGGACCGTCTGAACTATCACATCGATAGCTTGTACCAAGGACATCTATCTTCTAGGGTACAAGTCAATATCCCCCATAAAGGTCCCATCGAGATAAGACTTGTCCCAGCGCGGAAACCTCAGCGATAGCAAGTAGCGTGGGTATGATTTTTCACATGCATATAATATATGTACACACAATCATATAAATATATCACTTCATCAAATTAATATAGGTTCTTCTCATCACCCGTAATTATACCATTTATCCTTAATTTCACAATTATAGAATTATGCCTAAGGTTTCATTCCTAACCTTAACTCGAAGGGTTTCCTCACTTATTTCCTAACACTCATGGGCAACATCCTCAAATCTGAATTTCAGTAAGTGTCTTTATTAGGTTCCAACGTAACTCTCTTACGCACCTCACCCTTTAAATTCATAAATCCATTAACCTAAAGTAAATATCCCATAAATACCATTTTCGTTAAAGATTAAAGGTTCCAACATTTATTCATATACCCTACTGGTCCTCAATGTCTCCCAAATCAATTTATTTAGAATGCCCAAAGATTATTTCACGATAAACTTAATTTAACTAATTAAACAATGGAGATAGGAGTCTGCCAGGAGGGGTCGATCGATCGAAGCTTGGGGCTCGATCGATCGAACCTTCGATCGATCGAAGCTCTAGGCTCGATCGATCGATCAAGCAGGTCTGGGCAAAATTCTGCAGAATGCAGTTACGGGTTTCATCCAACTTCTTCATCCAAAATGATGTTTTTCCATTCTAATCGCCACAAAAATCCTACTATCATCATTATAATATTATACCAGGTGTTTATAACGTAAAGCATGCGTGTAACTATCATTAAACATGGATTTTCAACCTAAAATCATGTCCAATTATCAAGAACCCTAGAATTTTCTTAAACAGATTTCTAATGAATCTTGCTCCAATATATCTTTATTATGATCACCAAATTTCGTTGATTATTACCTCTACATGGCAAGGGTTTCCAGAATTTACATATACATCAATACTACATGGGTTCTCCTATCAAAAATGGGGTTTTCTTCCATAGTTTTGATCACAATTCATTCCTAAGCTAACATGAGGATTGCATCAACGAAAATAGAAAGTTTAAACACTTTCCTGGGATTTTGTTATGCAGATTCCCAGATGATTTTGGTATGGCTGCGTTCCTTGTCTCGTGATCTACGCGGTGGTGGTGGCGGTGGCGGTGAAATCCGGTGGCTTTTTGGCCTTGGTTTGCCTTGGAGCTCTCTCCTCTCTTCTCCAATGGCCGTCACTTGATTTGTGAATGTTCTAACCCTAAGAGGCTGACCTAATGGCTGATATAGGTTGGCTGAAATTCGTGGGTTTAATTACCCACTTATGTAAAATGACTAAAATGCCCTCCCGGGGCACCAATTAGGCCTAAAAACGCCCCGAGACCCAAAGTAAACCCCCGGGTATACTTTTCTGACTATCTCGACCCTTCCAGACGCGTTGGCGCACTCAAAACGACCATACGAACAACTTATAAAATATTTACTTTTTATTTAACAAAATTAGTCCCGACGTGACACGGGCACGTCCCGACTTAAATTTCCGAAATAGTCATTTAATTCACTTATGACATTCAATATAACCAATATAATATATTACTATGCTCATTAGTAATATTCAACAAGTTTCCCATAATTACTAACTCTCGTCACGTTAATAATTATAACATATTTAATTTCCGTATTTTTATTAAATAAACCGTCACATTAAATTTAATAAATCCCCAAATTAATATAGCATAAAAATACGGGGTATTACACATATCCTCCAAATCTTACCTCGCCTTATATGTGTCTTTTGTTTTGCCCTCAGTATTTAATAAAGTTTCCAACACACTCTCACATATATTTTTTCAATATGCATGACATCAAGGTTATGTCGAAGTTTTAATGTTTTCCAATATGGTAATTAAAAAAAAATGCTTTTTTTTTTGTCCAGTTTAGCTCTTCAGGTGTACGTTTCCTCTTTTTATTACTCGAATGTTTCCCCGGTATATAATCACTAACATGATTCAATTATCGCAACAAATCATCCCCATTTATGTTCATGGGATTTAATCGGAGCTCTTGCTTACCATTAAATTTTCTACTCTTCCTCCATATATGGTTGGAATCTAAATATCGGCGATGGTCCATAAACCATATCTTACTTCTTATTCTTTTCGAAAAAGTATCTTTGTTACACGTTGGACAAGCCATATAACCCTTAGTGCTCCAACCAGACAAATTACCATATGTCAAAAAGTCATTTATAGTCCACAGAACTGCCGCATGCATCTGAAAATTCATTTTAGTGGATGCATCATATGTTTCTACACCAACTTTCCATAACTCATTGAACTTATCAATTAATGGTCATAAATACACATCTATATCCTTACCTGGTGCCAGAGGTCTTGGAATAATTAACGCCATCATAAAAAATAACTCTTTCATACATAACCAAGGCGGTAAGTTATATGGCATAAGTACGATTAGCCACATGCTATATGAGTTGTGCATGTTACCAAAGGTGTTAAAATCATCACTTGCTAGGACAAGACTTACATTACGAGGGTCTTGAGAAAATCACTCATGTTTCGTATCAAAATCCTTCCATGCACTAGAATCTACAGGATGTCTCAATACATTATCTTTGACACATTTTTCTTTATACCACCTCATATCATCAGTCATTTTTCTCGACATAAACAGTCTTTGGATTCTTGACTTTAGTGGAAAGTAACGAAGTATTTTGTGAGGAATACGTTTACCCTTGTCATCATTGACCTTCCATCTAGATTCCCCTCATATTGCACATTCATGTTTATTTTCAATCTCCTTCCAAAACAAACAACAATCATTTTTTCATGCATGAATCTACACGTAACCTAATCCCAAACCACACAACATGCTTCTTGGCTCATAATCTGACTTTGGAAGAGTATCACCTTCGGGGAAAGCTTCCTTCAATAGTTCAAGTAACAGCTTAAGTGATTTATTACTTCAGTGATTGATGACTTTCAAGTGGAGCAACCTCACAAGAATAGACAGTGCAGAGAATTTCGTGCAACCTGGATATAATTCACGCTTTGCATCTTTCAATAATTTGTTAAACTTGTCTCATCCCCTCTACCAACTTGTTTTGGATTATTACCAGTTTCAAACGCTTCAGCTCGACCAGTATCAAAGAAAAACCCCGTCTGCATGTCTTCCAACACTTCCCGCATCTCGTCCCCTTCTTCATTTTCATTATCAATCCAACCATCGACATCATCATGATCTATATCATTAGAAGATTCCCCATGATATGTCCATTGCGTATAGGTGGTACAAAAGCCTTTTAAGAACAAATGATCTTCTACTTCATCAATATTTCTGAGATCGATGTTAAGACAAGTGCAACATGGGCACCTAATGTAACTATCGTGTCCCATATGATCCTTCGCAAATCGAATGAATGATCTAACACCCAAGACATACTTTTCACAAAATCTATTCATTTCTTGCATCCAACTCTTATCCCATCTAGTTCACATAAAAAATCAAACGACATGTTATAATTAACACGTTATAAGTAAGTGTATTTTCATAATCAACATATAAGGCTATCGATTACGATATAGAGCCATAAGAAAAACAATGTGGCTTCAATTATGTTTAAACAATATTAGTTTAGATAAAAGAGAAATAACATATTTAAGCAATATAGATTTTGTTACTATATATATGATACTAACACTACTATTTTCTTATCCTATTCCTTTCCAACGGTTATCAAGAACTTTATAGGATAAAATCAAATTTTTATATAAGTGATTACACGAATAAATTCATACACATTGCACATAGAGTTTCACACAGGTAATTTGACAAGACAAATACAGTGCATAAATGGAAATTTTGTTGATTGCTGGTGTATGAAAGAAAAGTGATGTTAGTTGTATAGCACTTGGATCATCTTCTAAAAAAATTTTTAGTGATGGAAACAATAGTTTGAAAAGAGGAGATAGATGGATATAAGATATACCTTGACTTCTGATTAGTCCGCCGATAAAATAATTATCGTGAACTCAGAGCCGACACCAACCACTACCTGCCATCAAACCATCAAACATTATTTTCACCACTGCTGGAATTAGACACTATAGATTAGGAAAAAGCATGAAAAAACAACAAATCAATCGACAATCATCAATTCAAACCAAACCACCACCTAAACAATCGACAATCATCAAATTAAGTTAACAACCCACACCACTAAAATATCAATCTACTACATTTCGGAATTTTTTGTTTAGCTGTCTACTAAAACAATTAGGTGTTGAGTTACTAAAAAACAGCAATTTACTAAATCTGAATGCAGACCCCAACTCACAAGGGTTGGGGTATTTTTGTTACCCATATCTAATTTTTAGTAACATCAATCTAAAAAACATCAATGGATTATTCCTAAAAGAATTTCTGTGTGATTTAAAAGACTTTTAATTGTTGGTGTTGATGAATCTGAAACTGCTCCCAAATTAAACATCAATGGACTATGATATTATTAAACATCAATGGTTTAATAAGCAACCCAAATAATACAGTCTAATACAAATAAAAACACCAGTCTACTAAAACATCAGTCATATATGATAAACCCCTAAATAATTAGGGAGACAAACAAATCCTATAAATTGGGAAAAAACACATGTTTTTCACGACTTGAAAAATAGGTAAAAAAAACGTTCTATCATTGTAGAAATCCTAAACATCGGTCTAAGCGTTCATTTCGTTGTGGAAAAAAAGTTCTATCATTGTAGAAATCCTAAACATCGCGAATTGGAAAATAGGAAAAAAAAACACGGTCATCTCATAACATAACAGTAACAAAGATACATATCATTGTGGAAAATAGGGTTTGTGCGTAGTTAGAGAGAAAGAGAGACAGATTACTTATCGAAGTGGCGATCGGATTTGGAGAGAAAAGAGGAAAAGGGTTTCGTGGTGTATTTGGGTTTTGGAGGGACGAGTGGGTTTGGAGATTTTGATATTTGGTGATAAGTAGAGTGGTCTTAATAATTAGAATATTTAACTACAAAATATTTCGTTGTCTAATATTTTAACACTTTACCCCACGAAAATTATTTCGTTGCAAAACATAAACGTATTTGCTGTGAATAATTTCGTTGTCAATTGTTCAGATTTCGTTCATAAACAATTTTCTTTTTCGCGGGAACATTGGCACCAACATATTGACACTTATTGTCAACGAAAATCTGAATTTCGTAGCAAAATGTAACATATTTCTCCACGAAATAAATTTTGTGGCAAATAATGAGTTTTTGCTACGAATTTTCCTTTGTGGCTAAGAAATTTGCAGCTAAATGTAAGAATTGTTTTAATGAATCCTGAAACAAGGTTCTCTTTGTTGGTAATCACAATTCATTCCAATTATTAACATGTGCGAAACGAGGCCCAAGGAAGAAATTGCCATTGTGTGAATCAAACTTTTAGTATATTTTGCTCAACTTTATAAGTGAATTTATCAATATAAAAATAAAAAATTCACAAAAATTTGAACCAAGAAAACCTTAAAATACATCCGTGCATCAAGGGAAGTAAAGAAAACATAAATTACTAATTGGTAATAAAGGATACACAGTAACAGACCTTAAAAACTAAAAACTCGATTATATGTATTAAGGAAATAAACTGACAACTAAAGAACAAGGGACCTAAATGTCACTTCTTCCACTGGACTTTCTTATACAAATAGATCTATTTGCAATTGTCTCGCCTTTAACGGAATTAGCTAGCATTCAAGCCCATTTAATCATCAATAAAAATAAATTTCAATAGCAAATAACATATAATGAATCACAACAATATAAAAATTATTATAACCCCCAAGGAAAACAAGATTGTAACGACAAATCTTTGATTATTAGATCTGCATAAGCTCTTCAAAAATCTTCATTGCAGATGCAGGCAAACCCAAAAGCACATTGATGCTCTTCCTGTCTTTCCCATGGGAGAGAAAAAGAACCACCTCCTTTTCTGGTAGAGCTACCGGCCCCGATAGAAGTGGCTCGCCCCACCCAAAATCTATAGTGTGAAAAGATAGCCTTGACCATGTAGTTATCAAAAGTGTAGCAGTCAAAGAAGGCCTAGCTCTATTTACTTCAAAATAATCAATAGCTGATCTCATATAACTGTCATTAACCATCTTAACCGCCTCATGTACACGCCTAACGGTATAACTCAATGGGTTGTCAACAATTTCACCTGCTTTACAGAGAGAATTTGTTAGCACAATCCCATTTCCAGCGTACGCTTGTGGTAATAATGGATCAAATCTGGTCCGTCCATCGACAGCGAAGAGGAGTTTGGTTTGCTGATCAGGATTGAGCCCAAGTGATTGACTGCGAGCTCTCCAAACAAATGCTGAAAGAGCTTCAAAGGTTGTGCAGTTTGGTAAATTACCATCTTCAACTGCTTTTGTTTTGAGTTTTTGGAGTTTCTCAGGGTCAAAACAGATAGACCTGTAGTGCATTTCTTCTTTGTAGAGATCTGAGGAGTTTGATATGTCTTCGATTTCAGCGAATTCGTTGTGGGGGAATTGTATGGAGGGTGGGATTCTGGATTTGAGAATGGTTCTGTCTAGGAAGGGGGGCAGTTTTAGAGGGAGGCCTCTAGCAGTTTCACCCCATGAATTGATGAAATCCATAGCAGCAATCCCATCAAACAAACAATGGTTCATTCCTATCCCAAGAACAAATCCTCCACATTTGAACTTTGTCACCTGTAAGTTTAAATTAGCACTTGTATAATATTTTATTTCAAACATGTCTTGTTGGATGTTTTTTTTATATTTTAAAACAAAAAATACATTATGGTCATGTTTGGAAACATAAAATTTATATATAGAGAGAGAGGTTCAAAAGTAAATCTAAAAGTCGAACATTTTGATGAACCTTAACAAAAAAACGCCTTAACAACCCATTAACTTTAATTTCGATATTGTAATTGGTGTGCGCCAGCAGTAACAGACAAGGGTGTGGAGGGAAGGTAGGGGAGGGGGGGTAAGGTGTGTGTATTAAAAAACACGTGTGAGCGTGGAGGGTGGGTGGCGGAGGGGGGTAAGGTGTGTGTATTAAAAAACACGCGTGCTCGTTGCCGCGGACCAATTACAACATCATAATTAAAATTATTGGGTTGTTAGGGTGTTTTTTTTGTTAAGGTTCATCAAAATGTTCATCTTTTAGGTTAACTTTTGAACCTCTCCCTTTATATATATACAGCGCTTGTGTGTATCAGTCCGCATTTTAAGAGTGCGGACTTGACATGTGTGAGCTGACGCTTAGCGCAGAAAAGAGAGAGAGTGTGCCTATAATTTAGCCGATAATTTCTGGCGCACAACTAGGCGACACATGTCCGGTCCGCACTCCTAAAATGCAGACGGGTCCGCACAAGAGCAGTGCTCATCGGAAGGTGACACATGTTTGGTCCACACTCCTAAAATGCAGACGGGTCAGCACAAGAGCAGTGCTCACCGAAAGCTGACACATGTCCGGTCCGCACTCTTAAAATGTGGACTGGTCCGCACAAAAACAGTACTGTATATATAGAGGTCTTCTCCTGTAAGGACTTCTTATGATGCAAACTTCGGTACATACCATTTTTTTAAAATAGTGAAAAAAATGAATTTTTTGATAAAACTTCATGGATATGATCTCCATGGTGGGAAGATCATCTCCAATTTTTTTCATCAAAAAATTCAACAAATAAACCGTTGAGATAAAGTGATATGTAAAAAAATAGTATAAATATGCATTTTCGACCGTTGAAATGTTGACGATCATCTTATCCACTTATTGATTGAATTTTTTTATGAAACTTCATGGATATGATCTCGATAATGAGAACATCATATCCATGAAATTTTATCAAAAAATTCAATCAATAAAGCGGTTGGCGCCGACCCAACATTTTAACGACTGAAAATGCATATTTATACCATTTTTTTACATATTACCTCATCTCAACGGTTTTTTTATTGAATTTTTCGACGAACTTAATTGGAGATGTTCTTCTCACCATGGAGATCATATCCATAAAGTTTCATCAAAAAATTCATTTTTTTACTATTTTAAAAAAATGATATATACCGGGGTCTGCACCATAAGGAGTCCTTACAGGAGACTTTTTGTATATATATTACCCTTGTGCGGATTGTCCTGCATGTTAACAGTGCGAATTCGACGTGTGTTACCTGGTGGTGAACCTAGAAAAGAGAGAGAGTGCGCCTATAATTTAGCAAATAATTTCTGGGTTCACCGTCAGGTGACACATATCCAACCCGCACAAGAGTATTATTGTGTGTGTATATATATATATATATATATATATATATATATATATATATATAATAATGCTCCTGTGCGGACTAGTCCGCATTTTAAGAATGCGAACCGGACATGTATCTCCTAAAGGTGCGTCTAGAAATTACCGCCTAAATTATAGGCACACTCTCTCTCTAAACTGGGCTCACCGCCAGGTGACACATGTCCGGTCCGCATTCTTAAAATGCGGACTAGTCCGCACAGGAGCAGGACTGTATATATATAAATATATATATATATATAAAGCAACCGTGAAGAACTTGACTACAATTTTTTGATATTGTTGAGGGACTTTTTAGTAAAATATATAATTCAGGCACTTATTTGCGGTCAATACAATACATTAAGAGTGTATTTCGAAATTTACCCAAGTCTTAAACTAATTTCTTCTAATTCCAAACCATGAATTTCATACTGACAAACACGAAGTTAGAAAATGTTAGCATAGCGAGTAGTTTGTCTAAAATATGAGTACCCTTAGGGCTGAAAATTTACCATTAGGAATTCCAGAGGCAAATGTAAGAATGGAATATTTTCATCCACTTCCCACACCCAAACTCAAGAAGGAAAAAAGAAAACAATTGCTTCACTAATTCCATTTCAAGCAATCATTCATTTTAGTGTGGGTATTCTTGAGAAATATTTATTCTTTTTTTTTTTATTTTTTTCTTGGAAGGATATGTAAACCTACCTCCCTAATACTATATTTTGATTTCTGAAAGTATAAAGAAACGTGTGAGGAACAAGCAATATCTAATACTAATTTTTTTTATGCACACACTGCGTTAGATTTTTGAAACAAAAATCCTACCCTAGTGGTTGTCAAACACCTCTTAAATCTGAGAGGCGAAAAAAATCAAAACCCTTCTAGTCAATTTAAAATGGTGAGAGTTACCTCAATTGTGTAGTCAGAGGTGGTGAAGAAGTAAAATTGTGCCCCTTCTTTTTATATCATAAAAATTATTAGCATATCCAATTATGTCTCTGAATAGTGTTATATACCCCTCCCCTGGACCAAAAGTCGGGGGTCTGGCCATGTTTATAGCCCATATGCGGTAAATCTTTTAAATGACTCTGACTTGTTAAAAGTATAAAAACAAGATAGCGCAAGAGTTAAGAGAAAGCGAATAACCTGAGCCACCAAAAGGGGAATTTCTAGTATATTTCTAGCGCCAGGAATGTCATAAACAAGCTTCCCAAGGGTGACAGGATCGGGCTTTGTATTGTCACCAATTTCCTCTATGGTACAATTAGCTTCTGCCTCAACAAAAACAGCCCCTTCCCCAGTGCAATCTATAATCAGCTTCCCCTCTGAGCTGATTGTCAGCCTCCCAGCAGCTGGGTAGTAGTGAACAAGAACCTTTGATAAAGCTTCTTTTATCACTTCAGCAGCTTCCTCGTTGTCTCTTTCTTCTGATTTAAAGCAATAAATGGTACGAACTATCACCGCGATGTTCTGATCGAGGTTGGACAGGAAGTAAAGACCCTTCTCCGTCTCCTCTGCTGGTGGAACAAGAGTTGGGTGACCTTGCTTTACCACAAGTTCGAGTGTGCCATTATTCTCCATTACAAGGCACTCCCAAGTTTTAAAACTGAACCACAATCAATGAAACACGATTCAGTCAAAGTAAGTGAATTTTAGGAGTGGAAAATTGGTTTGAGTTTGGTGCATCATGCACGCAAAATTGCAAATGCAGTACTAGTTGTTTCATGTATGTAAATTTCCAGAGTAAATGAGCGAACTATTGAAATTAAGTGCGCATTTGATTGTAATGGAAAAAAATTGCCTATTCAAAGATAAATTTCAAATGGAAAAAATTTCGACGTTAAAATTTCTTCTTTTGTATGTTTAGTTGCGGTTGTGGAAAATGATGTGTATTTATATCAAACCACTACATATTTCTTCCAATAAAGTTTTAGACGGAAAGAGGTGAAAAAATAAAAGTGCAAAGCGGAAAAGAGAAAACCTTTGAGAGTAAATAAAATGCATCAAAACAGCCTAAAAGATTGAAAATTGGTTTAAACTTTTATTACCCGGGACAAATAGTAGATATTAAACACACACTACTTGATAACATACATACCAGCAATGTAGGAGTATTCAGTTGGTGCCTGGGTTGTAGTACCAACAGCTCCAAACCAAAAAGTATTATATTGCTGTGGACAAGGTTAGGAGGAGTTATATAGGAAGAGCTTTGCATAGACAAATCTCCAATTAATAAGATTTGGTTAACAAAAGATGTCATGAAAGAGACAGGTGCTGATATATGTTATGAGGTGTTTCATATGCAAAGCTAGTTTATTGGAGGATATTGAGAGGGATTTGTAAGTTTGAGTATTGTTTTGGACATATTGTTATTGGAAAGAGTGATAATGTGGTATGGTAAGCAAGCGTTTTGGTCCAGTGATATAAGGTTGTCACCAAAACAGTCTTGCGCTGGATTGAATTTGGTCCCCAATTCAATCGGACACTGTCAAAATGCTTGGCGAACGAAAGCCACGAATCGCGATTGAGGATTAGTCGAGTTGCGCACAAGCTGATCCGGACACCTCATGATATGTTACCGAAAAATAAAAAGATAAATGTCGTATGGTGATGGTGGTAGGCTACTGGCCATGGAACCAAAACATTACCAGTCAGAAAGTCTGTGTGCTGAGGAGAGAGAATGGACTGTGGGGTTGGTTGGTAGGGTTGGCGTCCAAATTTTGGTAACTTCACCTGCTAATAACACCCATTATAAAACAATTGCTTATAGCACCAAGTTTTCTCATAAAAGTAAACTTACGAATAAAATACATTGCTGGAGAGTATGAATAACATCTCAAATTAAATGGGTGGACCCATATTTAGGTTCATAAAATATTCTTTTTTCCACCCTTTTGGGTTGATTGGCGGATGAATAGATTAGTCAAATGGGCATTAACTTGAGCTAGATGTCATGCTCTGTATAAGATTAGGACCAATCTATAACATAAAACCCATACGTTGTATTTTAATGTCGCACTTCACTAATCACTTTTACAAATTTTGAGGATCAGCAACTTTAAGTCGGTGATAAGATTTCGGTCTAGGTTAAACGAGTAATCACGATTTGGAAACTTTACGTATACACCCGGTGCAACTTTACGAAAAAAAAGGGAAAAAAGGATTATATCTCCAATCAAGGGCAGATGGATGGAGGGCAGACCGGGGCGGTAGCCCAGGTCAAAAATGAAGAAAAAAAAGTTATTAATGTTGTCTTAAGCCTAGGTAAAGAATAAATGCTTTGCCTTAGTCCAACCGATTTTTTTAAGGATTAAATAATAAAAAGTTCTTCAAATATTTTTTAATGTATACTTAGTCAAAGTCTTTTATTTTGTATCAAAAAATCTTTTATTCTCTTATTTTCAGCGGCATGATATGGTAAAGTCTTTGCGGCATAGTATGGTAAAGTCTTTTTGACATGGTGAAGGATTTTTTTGTGCAAAATAAAAACGCTTGGACGAAACGTGTATTAAAAAAAGTTCGAGAGACTATTTGGTATATGCCCCTTTTTTCAGCCCACTAAACTTAACTCTAAAACCCATCAAACAAATGAACTGTAAAACTAAGTTAAAAGCCCTTCTATCTCTCATTTCCTTTTGGAGAGCTACCCTTCCTCTTTTCTGAGTCTTGCAATTATTCTCTCTTCGTGATTAGTCAATTGAAAGATTTAAAAGTTACGTGAGCAAATGTTTATAGTGACTTTTATTTAGTCAATTAGTTAATTAGTTACATAAGCTAATGTTTATAGTGATTTTTATTTAGTTGTTCAGTTATTCAACTTTAAAGTTTTTCTCATTAAGGTAAATATCTGAACATTCTCATTATTTTTCTTAGTTTCTGAATCTCCTTTGTGATTATTAGAATTTCAATTATTACAAAACATTCTTACATTTATATCTATACAATTTGTTTTTTACCCTAATTTTCTGAATGAATTATCTTTACTTATAATATTATAAATGCAGACAAAAGGGTATTAAATCAGACTTTATAACTTGCTAATTTTAATTTTGTATTGTAAGTGTTTAAATATGGGGTTTTTTAATTTTGTGGTACCATTTTGGAGTCAATAGCGACATATTTTTATATTTTAGTGAAATATTAAATTGATTAATATTTGTTTATATATGTTATTATCAATATTGGTGATTGATACTATTGGTCGATCTTAATTATTATATATTTGAGTAATCATTTGCTAACAAACTCGAAGTAACCTATAAAAATTGGCTCGAAGTGATCACTTGCTAAAAATTTCAAAAGTAAACTCAAAAAATCAGTTCGAGTGCTCTCGTCCCAAACCCACAGATTTTATCATTAACTTCGCCTACAGTCACAACAAATAATAGTCCACCCCAATGAATAATCCTGGCTCCGCTCGAAGTGATCACTTGCGTATTCCTAGATAACTCTTTAGGAGGTTTTATGTTTATTTGGGATCCCAATCATTCGAAAGGGGAAGCTCGGCTCAATCTTTCCAAGATGCTTGGCCTTTCAGGAGAGAAATAATGGTCGTCATAAGACTCTCAGGCTCTGATAGAGGAACTGATTCCTAGGTGATAAGTCATATCATGTGATGATTTGGAATAACTAGATTGGCTATGCCTATGAGGTGGAGGCGACATTTCTCTCGTCGGTTATAGAACGACATGCTGCCTTAGTAAGGCTGGAGATCTGGCTTATAGCGACTACGCCAATTGTCTCATTGACTCTTGCATGTCATCTTGTCCCCTGGAGATACTGGCAAGGGATCCATTTAGGTCAGTCACTGTAGGCGAGGCAGATGGAACGAGCGGATTGCCTTTGTTTCTGGCACTGAGCTCTGGATAATTCATTTTTCTTGGATAAGGATGTTTGAGATAGAGAACGACGATTAGACACATGTTCCCATAGATGATGCCAATTTATTGGTGTCTAAAAATGGATTTAATCCAATTTAAGAATCACAGATAAAATGTAGAATTGCATTGAGATAATTAAAAGAGTGACACAATGTTTTAAAGTGGTTCGGCTATATAAGAAAGCCTATGTCCACTGTTATGGTATTGATTTCATAGATTACAGAAAACTATACACTCTTGTAAATAAGAATATCCTAGGATTTGTTATATCCTGCCTTCGATGAAAGGAATACAATGTATTTATAGTGACTCAAAGATCAAGGGTTGGAATGTTAAGGGATGAAATGCCTTTATACATTTAAGCATTTACACATGTATATAATGAATGTGATGGTTGGTTGTGTGAACCACGTATAATAACCCCCTTGGTATTATAACGCTTCCTTAATATTGATGGTCTGCATTCTTTATGTTGGTCGGCATACCCGTCGAGCTACTATCTACTGACTAGGATTTTGGTCATGTAAGAAGACAGATGTTTACTTCTAATTGGTCCATGTAAGTGGATAATTTTTGGTATCAACAAGGTGTACGTATTTATTTTTTATTCATCAAAACATTTTAATTGTTTAATGCATGTGATGGAATAACTTCAGTATTGACTGAATGATAAATCATGTGTTTTGATAATTTTGTTTTTGAATTTCTTTGAATTTGTTTTCATTATGTGTTTTGATGCATAAACATAAAACATCAAGAGATTGTGTTTTAATTTTCTAACAAGTTGTGTATGTATATGTTTTGATTGTGTGTTTCATATGAGCATGTACTTTATGTTATAGTGTTGTGTCATAAAACATAAAGTACAAGCATATGTATAGAGATCATAATAAAATTATCATAAAGTACATGCATAAGCATATAAAGTACACATAAAATTATATTTATTAACCACCATTATGTGTTTTGACATTATTTTGACAATAATTTAATGTGCATGTATTTTATTACTTAATTTCATGACTTAATAGACTTGTCATGTTTTAATTGGACATGTGTTTGTGGGTTTCGCGCCAGTGGCATTAACCAGTCTTAACCTTTAACAAAAGTATTTTTGTTTTTCCATTTAATGGAAGTCATAATGGAAAGTTGTAGAATTGCGAGGTGTTATTATTTGGATAATATGGCTTGCATTAAAATATTTGAAGACAATTCATTAGATTTAATATTCAATGAGTTGTATAACAGGTTTACATATTTGAAAATTGGGACTTTTTCATTGAAGTACTCATTTGGTGATGAAAGTCGGTTCATGTTGGTTTGTGAAAAAGATGTATGTTTTACGTTGCGATCTCAATTGATCGTCAAAGTCGATTTTATTTGCATATATGTCTTTGATTCAGGAGCTTTGCCCACTAATATAAGTCATGAACGAGTTTAATACACTTATAGAATTCGTGAATGGGTTAATCGCACTTATACAAGTTGCGAGAGAGTTGATTGCAATAATACAAGTAGAGAAAGGGTTAATTGTTTATCATCAACCACTGTAGTTGATCTTAGTAGTGGTGTTAAAAATGATTTTTATCTTTAAGGTGTGGAGTCGAGTACCTGAATTTTTTATCTTTCCAATGATTGGAAGATATATACATACACAACTTGAAGAGCAGTGTTTTAAATGAGGTGTTGTTCGATTTTGAGATAAATTGCGAAAGTATATTGTTGAGGTTGGGTTCAAGTATGCCTATTGGAAGAATGATTAAACTCGGGTGATTGTAGAGGCCTCTAAAAGGAATATTGAGAATTGTATGTAACAAGTTGATGCTTCATTATCTTTAATAAATGGTTACTTTTATGTATGATGTTTGAATAATAAGCATACTTGTAGAGGTGTCTATCATAGTCCGTCAAGTAAAATGATGGACTCCAAGTTGATTTCAACATTGTTGGTTGATGAACATAAAGGTAAACCATTGTTGAGGCCAATTGATGTAGGCAAAGATATGAAGAACTAAGGTATTGATATAGGCTATCATCATGCATGGCATGGTAAAGATATGGCTAGTGTTGAGTTACATAGTGATGAAAAGGTTTTGTATATGTTAATCAACCATTATAGGGAACTTCTCTTAGAGTATAATCCGGGATTGCATTGCATTCTTGACGTGGAATCGGAAAGTAAATTATTCAAGAATATTTTATTATGTTTGGAGGATCTATTTATGGATTTCAGTACTGCGGGGTTATTTTGTTTCTTGATGGTGCCTTTTGAAGAGCTGGTATCGTGGAACGATTTGGTCGGCAACTATAAGGAATGGAAATAATGGTAAACTCATTCTAAATATACTATACTTCGTATGTAATTTGGTGTAATGAATATACATTTTGTTTATTCCTTGGAAAACTCCTAAAGTACATGCATAATACTGTAAAGTAAACGTGAACTTCACATTTACTTTACAATATCATGTGTACTTTGAGATCCTGTGTTTGTTATTTATAAATAATGCTAAGTACATGCATAATATTATTTAGTACATGTGAACTTCTTTTTACTTTTATGTGTACTTTCGAATGTTATGCGTGTACTTTGGTATTCTTTGTCTATTCTTTGGACATAATGGAAAGTACATGCATAAATAATAAGGTAATGTATATACATTTTGTTTGTTCCTTGGGAAACTACCAAAGTACACACATAATATTTTAAAGTAAACTTGATTGTGTTGTTTCCTTCACATTTACATAACAATATTATGTGTGTACTTTGAGATTTTTTTTGGTTATTTGTAAATAATGCTAAGTACACGCACAATATGGTAAGGTACACATGAATTTATTTTTACTTTTATGTGTACTTTCTAATGGTATGCATGTACTTTGGGATTCTTTGTTTATTCTTTGGATATAATGGAAAGTACACGCATAAGTCATAAGGTACAGGTGAATCTATGTGTACTTTATTATATAATGCATGTACTTTGCATGGTTTAATCTATAAACCTAATCATTCAAACAATCTGCGCGTACTAACGTTAGAATATATTTATGATTTTGTATAGATTACTTGTTGTATGGTCCATGTCAGCGGCACCATTATTAGGGTACATCGTATATGAAACTATAATTTATTTGTTTATGATCTATTTCATTATATTTTAAGGCCTTTTTTCCTATTGCACATGCTATTGTTGATTCAGAGATGGAGGATAATTGGACGTGGTTACTCATTAATTTGCATGATGAACTAGTTCATCACGATTGAAACATCACATTTATATCCGATCGAAACAACGATGTAATTAAAGATGTTTTGAAGGTCTTCCCGATGTCTGCACTTTCCTACGGTATACATCATATATAAGTAAATATAAAGAATAGATTGCGGGGGAATTGTGGGAAGTTGCGAAAGAAGATGAGGAAAGATTTTCTGCATTGTGCATATGTTGCAACAGTTGATGAATTTCACAAGATCATTGGTTCCCTAAATAAAGAAGGTGGAGTTGGTGTTGCAAATTTTCTGTATCCCTTATCACAAGGTAGTCACCATCTTAGATGTTTGATCAAGCATATTGACCTCCACATGGTCCTATATTAAATTCCAAGGGTGCGGTACACGATCCCAACCAAAATCATCAAAAATTTGATCGATAGATTCCCCACGAGTAATTAGCATGTTATCACAAGCAAACAATATATATATATAAACACCCAGTATATATAAATAAACAACATGCTCTCAAGCATACTCAAAATATCTCAATCCTCTAAAGATGGAATATCCATTAAATATAGGGTTTGTTAAAACTCAAATGTTAATCAAACCCATTATTTCAATATATAATATACATACAACAGAATAGGATAACACCTACTCTCAAATGTCCCCGAAACAATATTAATCCCCATCACTAGACTGTTCTGATTCATTAAAGGTTTATTACATCTCAAAATTATATATATATATATATATATAGAGAGAGAGAGAGAGAGAGAGAGAGGAATTTTCTTAAGAAGACCAAAAGATGGACAAAAAACAGAGAACATTTGTCATGATCAAAAGCCATGAACGGATAGATGAATTTGTCACGACTTTTGACCGTGACAAATGTTGTCCTTTTTTGCCCATCTTTTTTTTAGGTGCTTAAGAGAATTTCCTCACACACACACATGTGTACCAACTCATTATACATATATAAATGTCCCTTGGATCTGAGCTAAATCAATCGGAATAGAAAACCCCTAAATAAAGCCCTTCCATGGAAAACCCCAAGACCAAATAGATTTGCTTCGAATCCGGATCGACCAGACAGATACAAATGTCAGCCCTTCTTCCCCAGAATTTTAGAATGTAGCCCTAACCTCCATTAAAGTTAATCCTGAGCTTCAAAACGCATGCCAAACCCCATTTAAATGATGATCCTAATTTGATTTCATAACGAATGACATCATTCTAACACGAATTAAGGTTCAAATTTATCAAAATCCAATTTAAGTCTAACTTTAGTCTCTACATTTAATTGATCAAAGTAAACATTTGATTTCAAAGCCAAAGAGCAAATTGACATTAAGATATAATTCATTTACGAAAATATATTCAAACATGAGTTATAATCAATGAATTATATCCCAAAATAATCCAATTAAAGGTTTCCAACAACCCCACCACCACCACCACCACTACCAAATTTAAGTTAGATTACAAACCCATCAATAGTTCAATTCAGTAACCTAGTTAAACTCAAAAAGAACATTATTAAGACGTCAAATTAAATCCTTAACACTCTTATAAATCCCAAATCAAAATACATGAAATTGAAATCATAAATCATTTAAAGATTATACGGTGATAAAAAAAGATATTTCGTGCCTGAATGGTACGAGCGAGTGATTCTTTCGCTTGATCTTTTCCCTTCCTTCTCGAAGTTCTTCCCATGTTTCCCCAAATATCTAGGGCAATTAGGGTTTATGTTGTGTATAATGTGTTCAACTAATGAGGGTTAACACCCTTTAATAATGTTTAAACCGGAGGCAACTCATATACCTAATTTTAGGCATCTAAAGGAGCCTAAAATACTATCCAAGCTAGTCCAAAACTTAGCTCAAAGGTATACTTATCTCATAGTCCCCGTCCAAAGCACTAAAGACACATCTCCGAGTCTCCATGTCACCCTAAATTCCATATCAAACGGTTATACCTCACAATACATGACAATACCTCACAAGGTAAATAAAATATACGTGCAACACATAGTCCAATATCATATAATTAATATCACCCATTAATTATTTATAACATGCGGTACAAAAATAACATCACGTGCAAAATTTAATTAAAATCTAAATTAAGAATTTTAGTACTACCACATCACACAAATAATAATTAACCCTATTTATTAATTTATTTATTAATTAAAAATAATAAATAAAATCCATGAAAATAAGGGGTATTACAAATTTGTTCCTAATAAAATTAATTAGATCAAAATTTACAATTATTGAATTAATTAATTAGATCAAAATTGCGTATTAGGTGATAAAAATTAACAAAGGCAGAAAATAAATGTAATCACATGCACAAGGGACACGATATTAAACATGAAAACCGTTCCATAAGAAGCATATGCACCCACCCCAAATACAAGTCCACTAGGAGTTTTTTTTACAAGGTTTACACAATAACCAAACATGACTTGCAAATTATATTCGACAATAACCACAAAATCATTGTCGTTAGTAACCTTAAACCTCTACAGTAGTAGCTTTGTCAATATATATCGTAGATTTGACTTGATAACTACAACCATCGAACCTCGGTATTCATTAATCTAATGATTGGATGCGCTGGATTGAAAATCCTCCATAAAGTTTACTCACGGCTTACCATTTTTACAAATGTATCTCATATCTCAACCTTTAACAATCAGATCATTGATCTCCGCAATATCAGCAAGCTTTGACCACCACCAAATCCAAAGCCTCCATAAATTGGTAGTAATTTGTAAGAGAAATTTATTTCAAAAAACAATAAAATGATTTTCATATAGTTGTAAAAAGGTTTCTCAAATCACTAAAATAAACCAAAATACCAAGCAATAGACTGGGAGATTTCTTAGGTTTAAGTCTCCCAGAAGAATCTTTAGAAAATTAAAAACATGTTTCATAAAACTATTCATGAAATCAAAGTGTCCATCACCGGACTAATAATAACCACATATATAAGTCTGATAACAACCGCATGAAGGCATCTACCTTCAATGGACCTTCTCGTGCTTCTATCAGTAAAAAAATGTACAAGTCCCTCACCGAATGGATTTCAAATCAACACACGTAAAAGAACAGAGGGATCATTAGGTAGTAACATCATCAGTTAGTCCATACCAAAATTCATTTGATGGATCAAGTCATCCACATCTAACGTCATAAAGCGGTGACCATCTTGAACGTATGATCCTGACATGACACTATGCAGTAACACCATTGGCTATGTCGTCTAGTTGATTGACCCATCCATATCCCTCAACCCGAGGCAGTCACCATCCTGAACATGTGATTAAACATTTTGTCTTCCACATGGTCCTACATCCACTGCCAGGAGTGAAGTACACGGTCCTAACCAAAATCATCAAAACCCATATAGATAGATTCCCCATGAGTAATTGGTATGTTCACATAAACAAACAATATATATATATATATATATATATATATATATATATATATATCACATACGCTCGAGCGTACGAATAATATCCTAATCCCCCAAACTTAGATTGTCCATTAAATATAAGGTTTGTTAACATTAAAACCTTAATAAAACCCAACCTTTCAACATATAATACACTTAGAACAACATAGGATAACACCTACTCTCAAGTATCCTCGAAACTATTTCAATCCTCATCTCCAAATTATTCCATTTAATTAAAGGTTTATTACATTTCAAAAGGGTATTTAAAATCATCTCCTAGTTTATTACCTTTTAAACTATGAGTACACAAATGCGCGCACGCGCGCGCACACACACACACACACACACATACACAATAATGGCGGCTCGTGTGATGCATGGTCGGGTATAATGCATTTTGAAATATATTATTCTAAAATATACTCTAATATGCCATTTTTATTAGTATTTAAAAAAAATGAGGGTAGCCATAAATATGAACATGTAAATTTAAGTAATATAATAGGAAACACATCAATTCAAGTGAATATGAGGAAATAATTGTCAAGAACCATATTATCGTAGAACATAATACACTATGAGAATCCAAATTATTAACCATATTGGGGTGTGCCTGTTCCGATGGCACGACAACAAATATCTCTCTAAACATGGTTAATGAAGTGCAAACCCCCAGCTAAATAGTTAAATTCTTTGTGCGCGTGATGATGAATGATTTCACATTCGTTACGGTGCCTTTGTTTTTATTGGGTAATAATATGTAATACTGCTCAGGGTTTTTCATAATTGCGAAAAACATATACTTTGTTTACGACACACTTGTTAATTCTCATCACGCCCGTGCATAATACTTTTGGCACATTACATTAATATGGGATGCAACACACGAATAAAAATAAAATACATCCAAAAAAACTTGTTCGTGGAACATTCAATTTAAAATTGCAATTAATGTTTATAGATGAATTTTATCTAATATAATTTTTAACACAAATAAAAATATGTCCAGGATCCAATTAAAATTTGATACAATGTGAAATATTTTTTTAACCTAGCACGAACATAATCCAAGTAAAAGCGATATGAAACGACACAAAATATTATTTAATTTATTTACAAAAATAGAAACATGTCCTGATTAAAAGGCGACACAATACGTAATATTTTTTTACCAAACACAAATATGACTAAGTAAAAGAGATACAATATGTTTTTTTTCCAAATACAAGTAATAAAAACAAATTAAAAAAATATATAAATTTTATTATTTTTTTACCAAACAAAGCACTATCGAAGTAGATCGTGTTCAAAAAGCTCGTCTTCTTTTACCTTCGCATCCTCCTCAACCTTTAACTCATTATTGAGGTCATAAAAAGCCTTGCTTTGGGTGAGGATTTATTCCTTCAAGGTGTTATTGGATTTCACGAGCTCATCATCGTTCCTTCGGTAAAGATCAACTCAGCCAGCAAGTTCTTTAGTGACCTGCATACTCTGTGTAAAAAAGACGAAAAAAGTTTAAAAAATAATTAGGTGCTACCAACAAATAAAAATTTATATGATTTACCAGGACACTATGGAGCCTCTCCAAAGAAAATCCCACCAATTCAATCATGTAAAACGGCATCATCTCTGCCTGAGCAACGGAGTACGTAACCTCCAAGCCCCTATGGGCTGAATCGACCCCAGTTACTGGCTTGTTTCCTTTAAAAAAAGATCTCCCAAGGGCGAGTCCAATTCCCTTGGAGGTATGATTCATTGCCCATTCCTTTTATTATTGTTGAGGATCATTGATTGTTATAGGTCGGATGGGAACGGTAGTTGGGAAGGTGGTGGACCTATCTGGTTCTTATCCATCCTCCTCATTTTACTTTGCCCGACCTCTTGATGCTGACGCTTTAGCTCTTTGGCCTCCTTCTCTCTAAGGTTAATTAACTTTTTATTCTTTTCAACAACATTTTGTTTGTCCTGGTTATTGCTAGTTGCCTATTTTTTAAACTTTTCTCTAGTAGCTACTAGATCGATCGACCTCTTATGCCTGTTAGTCCTATCTTCCAGGTCACAAGGGACTGGAAAGAATGTGAAGTCTTCCATGTAGTGGTATTCTTATGCTCTAACTTCCTCCTAAGGAAGACCAGAGATGCTAGCATCATAGTTAAAAAGTGCATCAAGATCATCTAATAAGAATTCAATGAATTCTTTAACTTTCTCTTCCTAGTCAGAATTAGAATTAGCTGAAATGACATGTGGGGAAGATTCCCTTAAGTAAACACTCCTTCCAGTATGACTAAGGATGGGGTTAGCAGTTAAAATGGAGTCACCGTCGACTGAGGAATAATTGACTACCTAAATGTAGAGAACGACTGTGAAGTTTATGATTAACTGAACGATCAAGTTGTTATCGAGCATAACGTTAGTTGCCCTCCAATGCAGACGAACACTCTATCGGTTTTGATGATTCCAAACCTTCTCTAAATCTCTATGATTGACCTTGTAGTCGGACGACTTCTTGTTTAGATATCGATCTGCAAAAAAATCATGTCTGTTAGTGACAATTTTTAGCATTTCAGAATACAAAAATGATTGGACGACTTACCAAGTTCCCCCTTTATGGCGGGAACCCTAACACCATCGTAATTTTTGTTATATAATTTCTAAGAAAACACAAGGATGTTCCTTTCAATATCCTTTTGTGATCAGGGCAAAAATGTAACCAGGTTACGGGCTTTTCTCTAGCCTAAAAATAGTATAGATCTGAGTTTGGGTAAGACTTTAAGTCATTGTAATACCTAATCTCCTCAACACCTAGGTTTGTCCCACACCCTTTTCTCCCCAAACAACCCACCCTATACACATTTCTCAAAACTAGGGGTGGACAGCGAAACCTGTCAACCCAAAGAACCGAACCAAACCGCTAGATTTGGTTTCATTTTTAGATACCATTGGGTATGTTCTGGTTCCTAAACTATAAAAATTAATCGTATTGGGTTGGTTCTTTGTTTTATATCTTACCCAACCGAATATAAATCGATAAGCAAATCGATGTGGAACTAATATAAACTGAACCTAAACCTACCCTATATAAATCAATGTTTAAATCTCATATTATCGTACATAAATCTGAGACTATCTGTTGATTTTAGATTATTTGAAATGTATGTGTTTAAATTTGAAATTTTGTGTAATTTGTGTGTTTGAGTCTCGAATTATGTGTCTAAATTTGTTAGGAATAATTATGTGTTAACATTAAACTTGGTAGTAGTGGCATATTTAAACATTAGATTTTTTGGCTTTCGTCCCATCTACAAAGATGTATTTAGACTCCACTCCCATAGATTTTTAAAATTATAAAAAGTCCCATAACCATCTGAAACCGTCAATAACTTCCCTATAACTACTCATCCTTCTTTTTGTAGACAATGACACTTATCCCATATAGGACCAACAATTAAAAAAAATATAAATATGAAAATGGTGACAAATAAATCACTATATATGAGACTAAATACTTAAGAGCCCTAAAAACATTAGTAAACACATGTTATTTTTTATGTTGACTTATATATATATATATATATATATATATATATATATATATATATATATATGTTTAAGTTTTGTAATATGTTGCTTAATATTTTACTATTTTAGTTTTTAAAAAATAAATAAAATCATATGTAAATCCGAAACAATCCAAATAAAAACCTAATCAGATCGAACCATGCATGGTTTCATTTGGGTATGGTTTCAATAATGTGAGACCGAAATATAGAGGTTCTAGCTTAGGTTTCAATAAGAAATCGAACCAAATCAATATTGAATTACATTCCCATGATAAATTCCCAGTTGCGAAAGGGTGGGTATATATTGTATTACATTCTGGGGTAGTGGATAGAGGGGGACGCATGAGAGGATGATGATGAAGGCGGTTTCAGGGAAGTGGACAGGGTAGGAATCCAAACAAATTTCAAACCTGGAGATGTGGAAGGTTATTTGGGTAGAATTTTTTCGTGGTTTGAGGGATATTACGACGGTGGTTTTTGGCGAGATTCACCGGCGAATGGATTATGACGGCGATTCCATGACGTTATCATTGTCGAGGACGGAGTAGAGTACAACCTTCAATGGCGATGGTCAGATCTTGTGTTTGGAGAATGATATTTTTGAAACGGATTATGAAAAGTTTGCGATGATGATAGAGAAGGCGATGGTGTGGTGGAGGGTTTATGGTTTTTCGGTGGTGCTTGCAATAGGTTTGTGCTGTTTAGTTGAATTAGGGTTAGGATAATTTTCAATCTTGGTTGGGACAGCGGACATTTGATGGGGCTAGGGGTAACATGACCATTTTCAATCTTGGTTGATTTTTTTGTAAGTATATTAATTAGAAAACATTACATAAGAACATGTATTAATTTCAATATAAAATGACCCTTGAGTGTCTATTATTTTGTATTAGTTGTCCAAAAGGGTATTTTGGACGAAACAAGTTGTTACAATTTGCACTCAAAAAGAGAGTGAATATGGTTTATTAGTTTAGGGAAGAGTGAGTTTGTTGGATATTTTAGTTGAGGGTTGACCCATAAATCCGAAATAATTTAGGGGTTTGATGTAAATTATCTTATATTTAATTATATAACATGATTGTCAAGGGTATTTTGAGTATATATTCTATGCACTTATGAAACTTACACGAATGAACCAAACAATACATGTTGGACAATGCTACAAACACCAACTCTTAGTACCGATTGTGTTTTAAATGAATTGTATCATCATGGGACCTACACTTTAGTACATGGGACCTACACTTCCTTACAATCATTTAAAGCACATTTCGTACTTGGTTAGTACTAAGAATAGGTGTACATATAATTATTCTTGCTAATAATATTCCACAAGCTATCAGTAACTATTATGGTAATCATACTTCATCATAAATTTTGAAGTTTACATAAAAGGCTCCTAAATCAATATTTTAATCATTTGTAACATGATGTGTGATGTCATTATGAATGCGACATATGCCATGACATCAAAATGAGTTCTTTTGCATTTCGAGCTATATAATTATATATAACTAAGGAAAATGGATTTTGGTAACCCAAAATATAATTACAAATATATCCTCATTATTTACATTAACTTCATTATTTATTGGCTCATGCGTATATGGGGTATAATTGTATCGAGAACTAAGAAAGACATGAGAGATATAATATCCAATACTATTTTATTGTGCATAATGCCTAATCACATTATAAAAATATTGTGATTATTATTTTCACAATTGAGGAATATTACTTTCAGTTTTGCAGCAATGCTTATTTTCAATTATTTCTGCATCATATGATATATTCAAATGCAAAGGAGCGATTATCGGACACTACTTATATTTTGATATTAGTATTGTTTCCATCCACATGTACATTAATGAGTGGACATGACAAATGGACTAATTTAAGGTGGGCATCCGAGTTTTGGGTCATAGAGTAAAGGATATGTGATGTATCTTTAATATATTCTCTATTATAATTTGTAATCCATTCGTATATATTGAAATTGAGTCTCTTCGTGGATGTAACAAATATTTTAAACAATGTGTATATGATTGTGCTTATTGTATGTAATCTATTGATTTCATCTTTATTATGATTGGTTCTCTTTACCATATATATCTTAATTATGTTCGATCTCATGGCTAGTGGAAGGTTTTCTAAACAATTGTGTTTGGAATTTTTGGAGCGATTACATTAAATCATTATCAACGATATTTCTTCACAAGTTTAAGCTATGAGATTTAATGGTGATTGTTTCATCGCTCGTGGTATTATTCAGTGGCGATCATTCTTGTTCAATAAGAGGTTGTATCGAGGTTTAGGGATAATTGAATATATTGAAATATGTACAAAATGTTTTTCATACGATCTAGTATACAGTCGATGAGCAAAGGTGTATGCGCCTATGCTAAATGAAGGTGACACAAAATTTTGATAGAGGATGTGTTATATTGATTTTCCTATTCGAAATCGATTAGTATATCTCATAACTTGAAACTATGCATAGGTTTAATTTCAAGTTATATCTGAGAAAAGAATATAGATATGCCAAGGAGCAATTGACATAGTTTTTAAAGGAATTTAAATACCCAGATGAAATTTATACAAACATTTAAGTTTTTGAGGCAATATTAAATAATGTACGAATATGTGTTGGCACAAGGAATGTCAATGGTGGTTATTTGAAGGACTAACAAACAGGGAAATACAAGTTCCAAGGGATATCGATTCTTGAGTCCACCTCCCGACATGATTTAGGCCTCGAGAAACATAGTAGAAGATAAGGTTATATTGATCCAATGTTCTATATTTGTTTACTGTAACATGTTCATGATGAGACGAGATCAAACCAGAGTGATCTTGAAGTGAAACATAAATTCCGTCTTCAAGGATTTTGATGTTTTTCGACAATAAAATTTTAGATTATTTGTAAATTTAACTCTTAAGGTTTGATCCATTTTAAATTTTGTACCCTTAATTTTAATTGTTGTAATGTCAACCTTAACGTATCGATATGATTCAATTTTAACCATCCATTAAACCTCTATTAGGAGACTTAAGAGAATAGGTGATTATGTAGCCATCCTCTCATCTATCTGTCACCTAATTCAATAAATATGCGACACGTCCGTAATAAAAATATGAGATAAGGAAATGTATTTTTCTATATAGATCATGTTTAAGTGGTCAACAAAAATGAAGTCATATTGACGTTTGGACAACGTTTAAGGTCCTATCCCCTTTAATAAAACCCTAATGTCTTCTTCCATGGACATTACTACCCCCGTAACATACGATTTTGAAGACCCTATTTTGTTGGTAGAATTGAATCCATGATTTTCAAATTTTAATTTTTACTTCACGGATATGGAATCCAAAACCCCAAATGAATCATCAACCACCCTATTTTTGAAGGCCCACCCACTTTCATACCAGTTTCGGCACAATTACATGGGTTTCGATCCATATTTTCAAAAGAAATTTTTTGCCTATAGTGATTGAGGACGAGATACTATCTGACATATGCGAACAAATTGGAAGTTGTGGAGACTATTTCATATTTTTTTAGAAAGTATTTTTTTATTTTTATGGTAGTTTTAAACTTTTACCAAAAATAGGGTATAATGCTAGGTTGTAATGGGTTCGATTTCAATTAGAATTTTTTTAATGAAACCAGGATTTCAAATAGAATGTTCAGTTTCATTTTTAAAAACTACAATTAAATTGGTGACAAATTTTGTGTTTGGAATTGTGTGTTCGGGATTGCTTTTTTTTTTTTTTACGTCGGGTGTGAGAAACCACCCCATTTTTATGAATAACGTTATTGTTGTTTTGAATAATTATTTTTGAAAAAAATAAAAAACATTTGAATTGGTGACAGGGAGTTATGGTTTTCATTTATGGTTGTTCATGGATTTTTGCATTTTAAATGTATGAAGTTTGTTTGATAGCAACATTACTAAATGTGCAATTTTTTTTATGTGTATATTGAAAAATCCTATGTTTCAATGATAGAGAATTTGTTTTTATTTGTTAAAATTTCTTTTTTTAGGTGAGGTGTAAGAAGTTTGTATTGACAGTAACTTTATAATATGTAAATTAAACGATAAAAAATCCCTATTAAAAAATAACATAATATACAAAATATTGGAGTGTAGTTTTTAACATTATTATTGTTTTGAATAATTATTTTTGATAAAAAAAACGATAACAATTGAATTGGTGATAGCTAGTTAATATTTTCAGTTATGGTTATTCATGGATTTTTTGGATTGTAAATGTATAAAGTTTGTTCGACAGAAACATTTACTGAATGTGTATTTTCTGATGTGTATATTAAAAATGTCTATGTTTCAGTGATAGAAAATTTGTTTTTATTTCTTCAAAATTTCTTTTCTTATGTCAGGTGTAAGAACTTTGCACCGGCAGTAAATTTTATTGTATGCAAATTGAACGCTACGAAATTCCTATTAGAAAATAACATAATATACAAAATGTTGGATTGCAGTTTATAACGTTATTGCTGTTTTGAATAGTCATTTTTGAAAAAAAAAATGCCAACAACTAAATTGGTGACAGTTAGTTAATAGTTTTCAATTATGGTTGTTCATGTATTTTTTCCATTTTAGATATATAAAGTTTGTTTGACAACAAAATTTAATGCATGTGTGATTTTCTGATGTGCATGTTGAATATGCCTATCTTTCAATGACAGAAAGTTCGCTTTTATTTGTACAAAATTGTTGTTTTCTGAAATAACAAAATTGATAAAATGTGATAGTGTGTATTTCAACGTTGTTCTTATTCAAATGGTTTTTTTTATTAAGAAAACAACAATTGAAGATGGAATCGTTATTTTTCTGATGGCATCACTCATTTTCTTATTGCATCGTTCATTTTCTAATTTTTGTAAGAAAAAATAATTGGGTTGCTGAAGTTGTTCATTTTTAACGGATTCTTTACTTGCGTGTTACACTAATGATGGCATCGTTCGTTACTTTGTTTTGCAAGTACATTGATAGGATGCTTATAAAGATGTTACATGATCAAACAACAATTACATAATTGGTTTACTTTATTCGTAATAGGTGGATTGATATATCTGATGATTCCATTTCATCATATTACAAATTTTTTTGGGGGGGGTGGGGGGGACCCAGAATGTGCACTCGATTTTGATGAGGATATTGCTATTTTATTATCATATTGTCTTAAACACGACATTAAAATAGTTGACGTCAATGTCATAACTCGAGAGTTGTTCTCAGTGATGGGGAAGGGGTGTTCGAAGATTTTAATGATGACATTTTGACCGAAGGTGAGGATTTTGAGTGTTTGGATGAATTATTAAGTAAAGATAATTACATTTCAACTAAAAAAAAGTCATTTGGTTAGTCGGATAACATTAAAAAGGTTGGGTAATGATATAAGGTATGGTAGTTGAATTTCGCAACATGCTTTGTAAGTATGCTGCCAAAGTTGGTTTTGAATTCAACTATATCAAGAAAGATTATTAGAAAAATATTACCCAAAATATGACTACATATTTAATATTAAGGTACGTATTACAAGTTGGTAGTGAACAATTTAGCATATAAGGTTAAACATTCAACCAAACAGTAAATGTTACCGCCTAGTTTAAATCACAATGAATTTTTAATAGAATGATATATCAATTGTAAGATAACAATTACTCGACTTCATTATTCTTCCACGCTTTTAGCATCTGAAGTGTTGATTCATATAAATATTTCGCGATAACACCTTGTCGCATCAATAAATTCCAATTCAATTTCATTTTGGTAATCTTTGGTTTTGATTTTTGATCTTCATCGTCGACATGTAACATCTCAATTGTCTCGACCTTATTCTTAGTTGAGCCTTTTGTATAAGGTTTTTATGTGCGAATTTTAAACCTACCCTTAACGAATGGCTCATACTAACAAACATCTGACTTTTTCTCCTTTCAATCATTTTTAACTTTTTGTTCCACCATTGAATTCATTTAGTTTTTGAAGATGATTTGGTCTGATGTCAGAGGTATCTACATTTTGCCCAATTGAATTACCTGTATAATGATGTTGATGGGATGGGGGAGTGGGAAAAACAACATATTCACTATTTTATTATATTTTCAAATCCGGGAGAAATACGAACATTTTCACCGAGTGAGTAGGCATGCAATGGTACACATGTTTTAGGGCTTTTATAATACCCGTGTAGTACTAAACCCTAGAACAATCAACTACGATTCAATAGTTACATATATTGCCTCCCATATCCCCTATAACTTAGTCAAATTCAAAAACACCCTAATAAAATTGAAACTACATATAAGACTTTACAACTTTGCTTAATTAACCAAGTACCCCCAAGGTTTCAAAATGACTAAGATACTCCTCTAAACTTTAAAAGAAGTATAAATTAACCTCTATTTCACCTCAAAACCCAAACTTTATATAAAATTTAACCTTTAGACCACAACTAATTTACTTTTACACTCCCGATCCTCGAACTATCGTAAAATTACACAAATGGCCCTAAATATGCAAATTTATCATATTAAATATCAAATAAATAAAAAAACCTTATCCCTAGGGACTAAACCCCTAACCAAACTATTTAGAATTTCCTCCCCTATTAAGTAAGCATCCCCATCAGCAGAAAAGGACAAAATTCACAAGCCCTACACCATTACACCATGTGAATGTCTTTATCCCAATTTTTATCTTCTTAAAACCTTAGAGAATCCACCTACCAAGAGCACCAATTAATCCCCTTTAGCCTGGTGTATAAATCCCCCATGAATTACAGCTTCAAAACCAATCCCTTCAGCAACCACCAGACTTGATTTTTTCCCTCCAAAATGGTAATCTATGATTTTTTTTTCTATTCAAAATGTTTTCTACACCATCATATTACATAATGCAATAAGAAAAACCAAACCCTTATATGTAGAACAACCTGTATGGGTAGGAACCTTCAAAAACTCCATTAAAGCTTGAGATTTAATGGGGAAACTTCATTCTTTGACTTTGAACATGTTTAAAAGTGAGGAATGAGTTTCTTATAAACCTAGGAGCTAAAGTGCAATGGCCATTTTCAAAATTTCATAAGTTTTGAAACCCAATTTCTCAAAACTATTTTCGAGTTTCAGAAAATAAAATTTTAAAATTCTTTTCAACCCGGATACCTCAATCCTTCAAACCAAAGATAAACTTTTCCTTATAATTGAAGAAACCTACCCATAAGCTTAATTTCCATTGTCATATCCTGTAAATCCATGAATGTTTGGTCAAATTTTCTAAAAAAAGATAATATTTGGAACTCAATGAATATTGAACGTCAATTAATGAAACCTATATCTCTGGATTCCTTGTGAGAAATTAGGTTGGATGGATTCAGGAATCATCACAAATGGTTTAGTAATTAGAATTTATTTAAGGTTAAAGTTTTATGCAAACCTAGGTCAACTATCGAGGGGTTGAAGACGAAATTTTTAACAACAAATATTGAATATGCGCGTGATGGCACGTGACCAATTAATTTTTTATATTTTTTTTCCAATAATTTCATTAAATGTTTCTAGTTGAAATGATATAAGGTAAGGCAGTGTTTGATCAAACCTAGGCCAAATTACAGAAAATCAAGTTTCAGGTTAAAAGTGTTTTTAAAAAATTATAAATTAACCCCTTCTAGTTTTTTCATGTTATGAATTTTGACCCTAACATTTTTCTACATATAATTTGATAAATTGTGAGCCAAAAAGTTTTCTAAACAATTTTTCAAATAGGACCTTAAGCCTTACATTATAAACACCCAAAAATAATTAGATATTTACCCCTAAACTTTAAAAGATAAAATATTTTTCCCATTTAGTCCTATTATCAACAACCTACACTTATAAGTATGTTAATTGGTAGATAATCAAATCTCGATCCAAACATTTTGGGTTGGCATTATTATTTGGTTATATTGATCATGTTCAATTACTTTTATACCCATTAGTGTACTGGTAAGTATGGGATTATCAGTTTAAAAATCCTTGATCTTCTTTATCAAAATGATTGTTTATGCTTCATTTAGCTAACAATTAACTCCACACACACTCCAACTACTATATATATATACTGTGACACCACGACTAATTAAATACCGTGTAGCTACTCCTTTATTAAGTTAATACAAAATGCCAAGTTGGTTCAGTTAATAGCATCACTGTCGAAAATATTTTTATGATTACTAACCACCTAGTATTTAAAAAGTGAATTGTCAAATTTAAATTAAGTCTGATTAACATACAATAAAAGAATTCTGAAAGAACATCATAACCATACACCATAAAGTCTCAATAAAGTAACCAACAAATAATAATAAGTCCGGAGGAAAACTCCTCACAACAATATCACCACTGAAATAAATAAAACAGTATATCCTGAATTAATTACATGCCAACAATCTGAATAACTGAAATATGAAATGTCTCGAATAGAAATGGGCGACATGCCCTACAAATGATGAAACTGAATATGGAGTCAAGACTAGAAAATGAGGCGTCTAATATCAAGGCCCTGTAAGTTCCACAACAGCTACAGCTCATCACCTGAATGGAAATCCTATGCATGGTGTCCTTGTGGTTGGGAACCTAAAAGGTTTTTACAAAAATAGATTTGAAATCAAACGGGTCAGAGCTCGAAAGTGGAGAATATTTTAAAAACAGCAAGTGCTTTAATAACATTAAAACAATGAATGCAAAATACATGTTAGGATGTGCTCTCACATGAGATACTCACCTTTCGACTAATTGTGCACTCCTAACGTACCGTACCCATTCAAGTGATTCTCCTGTCTATCTTGACCAAAATAACTTCTAACCTTTCTACTCGATTCGCATTATAAATTCCAACGTTATCAATTAAATAGATAGCTTTACTTAAACTCGAATTCTCAATTATTAGCATTACCATTTACTAGAGGTTATCCCCTTATTTATCTTCTCAAGGAGTTACTATAAATTATTCTCATAATTAAACATGACAAGTCTGTTCATTTAACCGTATATCATTCACATCATAAATATACAATACAAGAACCCCGAGACTAAGCTGCGGTGCACACATACCCTGCTATCCATCCCGGTACATCATGTACATAAGGATCACGCATTCCGAATCTCTCAGGAATCGTTGTCAGATAACAACAATCACAAACAATGGATGGGAACACAACCACATCACATGGGTCACGCACATACCTACGCTCCCATGATCAGCAGTCTTATTAATTTCTCAATAAGTCCTTCTCTGACCTATGTCCTCGAGGTACCAATCTAAATCCCCCCGTAGGCACACAAAGATTAGATGGCCCTAAGCGAACGCAAACCTCCCGTGATAGCAAGTATGGTAGGTATGTCATACACATAAAATTATATACATATACTAAGCATGAACACATCTTTGTAATTACCATAATTTATTAGTGGTATACTTCTCATTCTTATACCCACTTATAATGTTACGCAATTCACATATCCCCGGCTAATACTAACATTTAAATCGTCAATTATTCTCACATCGTAATTAGTCACCCACGTCCTAATCCATAATTTTCATTTGGTTCAAATCACACTTCTATGTTTTACTCCTCAATATATCCCAAATATCCTAACTATATCAATTAGTCATCAAGGGAATGTTATCTCTACAATTAAACCAGGTTACGGGACATTAGAAATCAAATCAGGCCAAAAAGGCCAATTTGTCATTTCGTTAGAAGTCTCGTTCGAACGAGAGTTCGTTCGAACGAGAGTTCGTTCGAACGAGAGTTCGTTCGAACGAAGTGGGCATCTAACGAACATCCAACTCGTTAGAAGGCAATCTGTCAACTCGTTAGAAGCTCGTTCGAATGAGCTCGTTCGAACGACCTGGGCAGGTCTTCTAACGAGGTGACAGTTTCGAGCCCAGAATTCCTAAATTCGTTTTTCCTCCAACTTTCTCTTCTCAAAACTCATCCAAACATTATCCCAACAGTGTTTTAAGGTTCCTAATCATTCCTAAACATACTTAGGTCGTATTTTAACATATTTATGGGGTCAAGTCTCCCTAAACAATACCCAATTATCAAATCTCCCAATATTCTCCCAACTCTTATGAATATGAACCCTAAAAAATTAAAGTAATCAATACCCCTAATTAAATCCGTTTTTGTAATATAAAAGATGTATTTCTAACAATATAATCATCCAAACATAATTCTACATGCAATCTCTTTATCAAAACATGAATTTATAACTCCAATTACATGGGCTTTTACAAGTCTCCCAATACAATGCAATTATATCAATTTCTAAGCATGGAAGAAACATTCGCTTGAAATTAACGTAATTAAACCACTTGCCTTGGATTTTTCTCTGAATTTGGTGTTGAATTGATGAAGGTTGCTCTCTCCTTTTCTCCCAAGGTTGAAGGTTGAAGATGGAGGTTAAGGTTTTCTCTTTTAGGAACCTCTCCTAACTTCTCATGAAACCCTCGTATCCCTCTAATTAGTTAAGTGCTGGTAATGGGTAAGTGGGTTCCTAAATACCCTATTTTTAATTCCCAAAATTCGCTGGTCAAAATTCCCCAAATTCCAAAATTACCAAAATACCCTTTTAAGTTGCCGTTGTGGCCCAAAAATACCCCGGGACCCAAACTAAACCCCCGGTTAGTGTTTTCTGACTATTTCGACCCTTCCAGACTCGTTGGCGCACTCAAAATGACCATACGGTTGATAAAAATAAAATTCCCTTTTTAATATAAATAATTACATTCCTGACGCGACTGTCACGCGCGTCCCAACAAAATTTCCCAAATTGCCGTATTTCTATCTCACGACAAATTCAATATTTTCAATATTCATATACTTCCATATATACACATTATAATCAAATACCAAATCACATCTCATTAGTATTTTATCCGGATTAATTCTCAATTAATACACATTTAATTTAATTAATCCCGTAAATAAATATCGATAAAAGTACGGGGTATTACATACTTCCCCCCTAATAACAGAATTTCGTCCTAAAATTCGGAAAAAATAAGGCATACCTGGAAAAATTTGGTACCCTCCAGTGTTCCAAACAAAATATAAAGAAAATCCCAATCACTAAAGCCCTTGTTCACAACAAGCTTGTTTAACAGACTTGATACCTTATCAGAATACACTTCAATAAATGTACCTCACGTTGCGCTCTTATTAAACAACCTTCAAATAAAAATAGTATATACATCATTAGCCGCATTATTTTTATTAGTATTGTGAGTCTGCACCTCACTACTAACTCCCGTGTTTACCAAAACTCCAAACTTCCACCCTGGGGTGAATCAATAACACATCTGACTACGCTTGTCCATTCCTTGAAGTATCCCGACGTTGTGACTTTTACACAAGGGAAAACCACTTCAGCCTGTTGGTGTCACACAAATCTTTGTAAGCACCTTGTCCACCATAAATAGATACGGGTGCTTTTCCCCCAACTCTACCATTAGGTAATATCTCCTCCTCATGACTACAATATACCTCACTAGTTATACCCGATTTGGAATTGAAAATATCGCAATGAATCCAAAATTTCTTTTATACAATCCATCAGTCGTTAGTCACTTTGCGCCTGCACCTCGGGTTATAGGTGATACAACCCTCAGTTTGAATCGTTATTTCCCACTACTTATTGTCACCTCACCTAAATGTGGATTTCGGGGATTTCATCCCAGTTCTAAATAATACTACGTCGAACCACGTACCGGCGTGTTCACTATCTAATAGTGTAAATCATTCAAGTATATAACAATTTGTCTCCTTCTGAACAACATGACTCACGTACTTGAAGGAATTTGTTACCCCTCAAGGAATTTACTAACTTGACTCTTCCATCCCTGGAATCATCGATTGGATACAAAGTTAATTGGTTAATCATCTAACACCCAACCGTTCTACTACTTACTACACCCCTTTAAATGCTGACTTTCTTGTAAATGTTCCTTCCCGTTAAGTGATACTTAACGATCCTCTGCTTCTCTTGGCGTATGCCAAAGTTTCGACCCTTACACTTTCTCACCTCTTTGTGAAAATCCGGACTTCTTATACCTTATTAACATTTTCACTCTATTTACTCTTGAGTCACCCACAACATTTGATTAGTCGGAACTCTACTCCAAATTTCTCATAATAATATATTCGCCTTCTCAAGAGATATCCCTTTATTAAATGGGTTTCTACTGCCTTTTCTCCAAGTTTGAACGTGCTACACTGACTACACATGATATTCACTTACACCTTTTATTATGACGTTTAATCTCATAAGTAAAAATCTCACCCGTCTATGTTCCTTCTTCCTTTGATTTACACTTTAGCAAATCAAGATGTCTCCGCCCCTTATAACCCAACCATACGGTTTTTTTTAAACATTATATACGCTTCATACAAATCCCAAACTCTTTATTGTCACTGTAAATACAACGCTGCTATACCACTTGGGCGTTCTCAATCGCTTTTGAATTAGAAATCCTAAATCCTCCTTATCCTCAATGCGTCTTTCAACACGTCGTGACCAAACCAACATTATTAGTATTTATATCGTAGTTTACTAACAACTGGCTCTAATGGCCGTATATCATAATTTACTCCTTGTAACATCCCGTTATAACTACGTACTCCCATAACGATAGAGGTATCCAAATCATGAACTAAGGGCCACACATCTCCTTACTACCAACCTTACGCTAAGTTTCATGCGTGGGGTGTCTCGCAAAGCGAAATCCAAACAAGGAACCCCCCGATACACTACTACCTAACATTGTTGGTCATCGGAATCCGTTAAGCCCTGTCCATAATATGTACCCCTACACTCTCGTCTTTTAACAACAAAGTTTCATCTCAGTTAGCAATTATACATAAATAAAGAACTCCTCCTGAAAGACACTTTTCTCTTTACAGTGATGGAAATCACATTTCATATACAACATGCGAGATATTTGAGACCCTCAAATTCCCGTCCCCTGACACACAACTATGAGTATAAACTTGCAAATCTCTAACGGGTGATAAAACAATGCACTCTTTTTGTTATGACCTCTCTATCGTTAATTATAAAAACCAACTAACTCTTTGTTGACTAGTAATTCAATTACATACGACTCATAATAATGAAATCCCTACGCATACTGGGATTAAATATCCGAGACCATTATACTTTGAAATCACAACATATATATATATATATATGCACGAAAGTACAATTGCGAGCCCGACCCTCTAACATATGGGGCCTCACCAGAACAAAACATGCTACCCCGATGTAGTAATCCCAATAAACTTGCAATACCAACACACTATCAGTATAATCATATATATAAAGAAATAATTAAGATCATATCATACTCGTATAACACAGCACTAAAACGAGTAATTTCGATAAAGCATAAACCGCTATTAATATACCCATTCATCCTCCGCGGATGACAATAAAAGTAACCCCCACACTATCAGGGAAAATGTTCTTATATATAATAAACTTACTGATATACTCACTAATCTCGACTCTCAAGTGAAAATACAATTGTAACAAATGTAGTAACTCATTCATGCCACAAACAACATGCATCCTCATCTGAGGATATAACTCATACTTCTATCCTAATAATCGTCCCGGCCGCTCAAATGGTTCCTGGACTTACCACACATGTCTGTCCCAAACCGGATATTTCAATAATTGTTGCCCTCGCCAGGAACAATACCTTGATCCCTACTCTTGTATCGGGAAATTTTTTATAACGCACGGGTTTCACTCCACACATAAATACCTCTACACATACTCCACTTATCTTTTGTCTCACAAATCATGTTAAGGTGATCCATCTCTCGGACGTTGGTAGTCTCGACTCAGACGACTACCTCCGTTCCTTAGTTTTGACGTCCCTAAGGAACACGCTACTAATTTATACATTTCTCACTAAAATCACATTTGCCCGGTACTAATTCAGCTATCCGAATCATTTTAACTGGTCCTCCGTTGGGTCTTCCCATTGTGGTGCTTCACCAACACTGTTTTCCCCAGTCTTACTTTATATAAAGCCTTCGATTCTTGCATCTCCCCACCCGGGGATGTTTACCTCAAAATTAACACTATGCGACAATATCATTTTCTTTAACCGTCCAAGAAGAATTCTGCCAGAAGGACTAGCAATTCTTCTATGTAAATTCTCCCTTTAATATCCCCTTCTCCGTTTCACCTACTTCACCCGGTGTAGGGTTCACTAAATAATTTTATTTCTTCTCACAAAGTGACCTCTGTCCGGACCTCTCGTGTGAGTTAGAACGACATTCGATTTTCATCTTAAACATCTGATCAAGGAACTTATGGTCAAACCATACGTGTACACCCTCTTGACATCACATTCCACTTTTAAGTGGGTTGCTTGTTTCTCACCATTGAATCTCCGCTCTTACGAGTCAAGGAAAAATTTCTCCAAATTTTCACTCTCAATTGGTCATATCCTGACATATGTCTAAGCCTTTGGATACATTGCGTTCGTTTGGATAGCACATGCCGTCTTCGCCTTTCGAGTATTGCTACTTCCGGTTCTCTTAAATGTTACACCTAACTCTTTCTTTCCCATTCCAACCTTGTTGGATGTGTCTAATTTGACCCCATTCCTACTATAGCTGTACCCGGAAGTCTCAAGTCGCGCCTTAGCCTTCTATATTATCCAGGACTTCCATGCCATAATATCGGTGACTTCAACTACGGTCATCATTCTTTAACTAAATCAAATAACCTGAATATATATTTACCTCCTGCTGTTCACCCAACTGTCTTCGCCTGACGTACTACATTGTTCGGCACACAAATACACCTGAATGAAAATAAGATTCACTATCATATATATCAAAGCAGGAGAACAAAATCTCACCAAAGATATCAACAATCCTAAGCATAGGGCTCTACATCAAAGAGAATTACGCTGGAAGCATAATAAACCGTACAGATCCTAAAGGACACTAGAACCTGATGCTCTGATACCACCTGTGACACCCCGACTAATTAAATACCGGGTAGCTACTCCTTTATTAAATTAATACAAAATGCCAAGTTGGTTCAGTTAATAGCATCACTGTCGAAAACATTTTTATGATTACTAACCACCTAGTATTTAAAATGTGAGTTGTCAAATTTAAATTTAGTCTGATTAACATACAATAAAAGAATTTTGAAAGAATATCATAACCATACACCATAAAGTCTCAATAAAGTAACCAATAAATAATAATAAGTCCGGAGGAAAACTCCTCACAACAATCTCACCACTGAAATAAATAAAATAGTATATCCTGAATTAATTACATGCCAACAATCTGAATAACTGAAATATGAAACGTCTCTAATAGAAATGGGCGACATGCCCTACAAATGATGAAACTTAATATGGAGTCAAGACTAGAAAATGAGGCGTCTAATATCAAGGCCCTGTAACTTCCACAACAGCTACAGCTCGTCACCTGAATGGAAATCCTATGCATGGTGTCCTTGTGGCTGGGCACCTAAACGGTTTTTACAAAAATAGATTTGAAAGCAAACGGGTCAGAGCCTGAAAGTGGAGAATATTTTAAAAACAGCAAGTGCTTTAATAACATTAAAACAATGAATGCAAAATACATGTTAGGACGGGCTCTCACATGAGATAATCACCTCTCGACTAATTGTGCACTCCTAACGTACCGTACCCATTCAAGTGATTCTCCTGTCTATCTTGACCAAAATAAATTCTAACCTTTCTACTCGATTCGCATTATAAATTCCAACGTTATCAATTAAATAGATAGCTTTACTTAAACTCGAATTCTCAATTATTAGCATTACCATTTACTGGAGGTTATCCCCTTATTTATCTTCTCAAGGAGTTACTATAAATTATTCTCATAATTAAACATGACAAGTCTGTTCATTTAACCGTATATCATTCGCATCATAAATATACAATACAAGCACCCCGAGACTAAGCTGCGATGCACACATACCCTGCTATCCATCCCGGTACATCACGTACATAAGGATCACGCATTCTGAATCTCTCAGGAATCGTTCTCAGATAAAAAAATCACAAACAATGGAGGCGAACACAGTCACATCACATGGGTCACGCATATACCTACACTCCCACGATCAGCAGTCTTATTAACTTCCCAATAAGTTCTTCTCTGACCTATGTCCTCGAGGTACCAATCTAAATCCCCCCGTAGGCACACAAAGATTAGATGGCCCTAAGCGAACACAAACCTCCCGTGATAGCAAGTATGGTAGGTATGTCATACACATAAAATCATATACATATACTAAGCATGCACACATCTTAGTAATTACCATAATTTATTAGTGGTATAATTCTCATTCTTATACCCACTTATAATGTTACGCAATTCATATATCCCCGGTTAATACTAACATTTAAATCGTCAATTATTCTCACATCGTAATTAGTCACCCACGTCCTAATCCATAATTTTCATTTGGTTCAAATCACACTTCTATGTTTTACTCCTTAATATATCCCAAATATCCTAACTATATCAATTAGTCATCAAGGGAATGTTATCTCTACAATTAAACCAGGTTACGAGACATTAGAAATCAAATCAGGCCAAAAAGGCCAATCTGTCAACTCGTTAGAAGTCTCGTTCGAACGAGAGGTCGTTCGAACGAAGTGGGCATCTAACGAACATCCAACTCGTTAGAAGTCAAACTGTTAACTCGTTAGAAGCTCGTTCGAACGAGCTCGTTCGAACGACCTGGGTAGGTCTTCTAACGAGGTGACAGTTTCGAGCCCAGAATTCCTAAATTCGTTTTTCCTCCAACTTTCTCTTCTCAAAACTCATCCAAACATTATCCCAACAGTGTTTTAAGGTTCCTAATCATTCCTAAACATACTTAGGTCATATTTTAACATATTTATGGGGTCAAGTCTCGCTAAACAACACCCAATTATCAAATCTCCCAATATTCCCCCAACTCTTATGAATATGAACCCTAGAAAATTAAAGTCATCAATACCCACAATTAAATCCGTTTTTGTAATATAAAAGATGTATTTCTAACAATATAATCATCCAAACATAATTCTACATGAAATCTCTTTATCAAAACATGAATTTATAACTCCAATTACATGGGCTTTTACAAGTCTCCCAATACAATGCAATTATATCAATTTCTAAGCATGGAAGAAACATTCGCTTGAAATTAACGCAATTAAACCACTTACTTTGGATTTTTTTTCTGAATTTGGTGTTGAATTTATGAAGGTTGCTCTCTCCTTTTCTCCCAAGGTTGAAGGTTGAAGATGGAGGTTAAGGTTTTCTCTTTTGGGAACCTCTCCTAACTTCTCATGAAACCCTCGTAGCCCTCTAATTAGTTAAGTGCTGGTAATGGGTTAGTGGGTTCCTAAATACCCTATTTTTAATTCCCAAAATTCGTTGGTCAAAATTCCCCAAATTCCAAAAGTACCAAAATACCCTTTTAAGTTGCCGGTGTGGCCCAAAAATGTCCCGGGACCCAAACTAAACCCCTGGATAGTGTTTTTTGACTATTTCGACCCTTTCGATGTCGTTGGCGCACTCAAAATGACCATACAATTGATAAAAATAAAATTCCCTTTTTAATTTAAATAATTACATTCCTGACGCGACTGTCACGCGCGTCCCAACAAAATTTCCCAAATTGCCGTATTTCTATCTCACGACAAATTCAATATTTTCAATATTCATATACTGCCATATATACACATTATAATCAAATACCAACTCACATCTCATTAGTATTTTATCCGGATTAATTCTCAATTAATACACATTTAATTTAATTAATCCCGTAAATAAATATCGATAAAAGTACGGGGTATTACATATACTAGGGTATGCCCGTGCCTAAAGGCACGACTAACATTTTTAAAAAGCACGTAAGCGCAAAATGACAAAAAATTTCAAAGTACGTAATTACGAAACGGAAATAATTACGTTCCCCCAACAAAACAAAGTGTGAGGTCGTATATAATTTAAACATCGTATAAAAAAATCATCAATTCAACTCAATTCATAAGAATAACACCAATACTTTAATCGAGAATATTTATTATATAACATAAATAATTATAAATAATTATAAAAAATTTGGCCAAAGTTTCTTCTATTTATAGGACTAACCATCATGTTTAAGAAATAAAAAATAGCCCAACAACAATATTAAAAAAGACAATTTATCGGTCAAAATTAAATATCTATAATATGTTTCTATTATGTATCGCCTTGATGGGTCCATCGCTAAAACAAAATGCGATATATGCCGATGCTCCCGATACCACTAAATCATCAGTGCTCCATCAAATCATCCTGACAACCAAGTCCTACAAAACCAAAAGATTGGACAATTAAAATTTAAATATAATATGCACAGGTCAAATAAGCAACGGGAATACAATATCCATAAATAACAACGTGAATGGGGACCAAAGGTAAAATAAGCAAAAATAAAGGTCACACCGTATCAAAACATATAAATGATCAATATTAAACACAATATCCATAAATAACTAAAATGATGATCAATATTCACCTAAAGAAGCTATTGGAGAAAATATTGACATTAATTGGAAATAGGAGCTATACACTCGAGCCTAATGAAATAGTAAGATAACAAAACTGATTTTATCATTTCCATAAAACTGAGTCAAATTTTCAATTTACTTGAGTGCATGATATAATGACATAAAACAAAAGAACCTGTTTTACCCACGATATGTGCTTACATAGAACAAAAGAACCAATTGAAATTGTTCTATAAAATAAAGATTAAATGATTCAATATTCTGCCTTGCGTATATAATGTAATCTGATCATTCAAATATGCAATGATCCCATTAATATATCTATGTTGTAGCCTTTCACATACAATTGTTTCCAAAACTTGCAACATGCATAGAAATATGAGCTGTAAGCTAATAAGAGACTTATAAAATTTACAACATATTGGTTTAATGCCACTATGAAACTACATAAATAATTTTTATATAAATGTCATCTAAGATAAGTTTGTTTAAATTTAAATTTAGAAGAGAGAATCAGACCTTTTAATGAAACAGGTCTCCATTCGCAACGTTCTTTTCCTAAGTGCCCTGCATAAAGCAAATGGTTTAAGCTAATAAGAGACTTGATTTGCTGATTCAATGTCACAATCCAGTAGGTTATGGTTACATAGGAAGAACCAAGATTCCATATTCAACAATATTACTGCTTCTTTTGAAGCAATGCCTATACATTTTAGCAGTAGTACCAGTTATGGGCAGCGGCGTAGGGCATCGAAAATGAAAGCGCTAGCTTGAATGCTATGAAAACTAAGTGCATTGGACAACGGCATCCTGTAGGTCGGTTATCATTGCCAAGAGTAGGTCCGGGGTCCGAATGAACATATTTCTCTAAAGGAGGTAGTGCTCAAAACCTACACAAAAAAACACAATGAGAATCATGAATTACCAACTTATTATATATCATAAAAAAGTGTAAAGTAGAACTCAAAAACTCAAGTCTATTAGGTATTAGGTAGACATGTAGTTAACCACTTACGAAAGCATAAAAGGTGTCTTTATTGGTGTAGGTTCAAGCAACTGTTCTTTATATCTTCAGCATCCCCTACAAAAACAAAAGAAATTATTTAAATGTGATGATCCCACCCCAAAACAAAACAAAGCAAAAGCGTATATGTGAAGCACATTAAGATATGAACTGTCCCAATCATTTAGCTCCATGCACAAATTGAATCGATTAGATTTTAGAGGATATATATGAAGCAAATTAAACCAAACCCGCAAAAATAATGGAAATCATAAGAGGATTTCAATAAATGAAATGGGGAAGACTAAGAAACTAAAAAAACTTCAGAATAAGAAATAGGGGAAGACTAAGAAACCTAACCACCAATGATACATTAAGAAAACTTCAAAATAAGAAACTAATTAGAACTATTAACAGAAGAATATATATATTACTTGTTTAACTGTGTTAACTATTGATTTGCAAAAAAGAATCTCTTTAACAGTTAACTATTGATCTGCAAAAAAATACAAATTAGAACTATTAACAGAGATAACACATGACAAAGAAGAGGAGGGAGGAGGAGCCAGTGTTTTATGTCGATCCAAGAGGAGGAGGGATGCTACCGATAGGAGGGATGAGGAGTTAGGGCTGCTATAGCAGCTATAGAAGCTAATATAGCAGCTATAGAATCTACAACAGCTATTGCGGCTACTGCTATAGAAACTAACTCCTTGTATAACATATAGGCATATAGGCATAGTTGCTAACTCCTTCAACGATCCTTATATAGCATATAACATATAGGCATATAACTACTTGTATAGCATATATCATATGGCTATAACAGTGTAATACCCCGTATTTTTATACCTTTTAAATTATGGGATTTATTAAATTTAATTGAGATAAATTAATTTAATTTTAATCCGGAATGTTGCTTTAAATATTTACTAGCGTGACGAGAGTAATTATTGGAAATTTGTTATTTGTTGCATATTACTGGATGAGTATAGTAATATATAAGATTTATTTTTATAATATTGTCACGTGTGAATAAAATGACAATTGTGGAAATTTAAGTCGGGACGCGCCTGTGTCGTGTCGGGACTAAATATGGATTAATAAAAGTGAATATTTTATAAGTTGTTCGTATGGTCGTTTTGAGTGCGCCAACGCGTCCAGAAGGGTCGAGATAGTCAGAACAGTGTACCCGGGGGTTTAGTTCGGGTCTCGGGGCGTTTTCAGGCCTAATTAGTACACCGGGAGGGCATTTTAGTCATTTTGTATTTTTGAGTAATTAAACCCACGAAAATTAGAGGAGTTATATCAGATACCTAGGTTACCTTCTAGGGTTAGAAACTCTAAACACAAGTGACAGCCATAGGAAAGGAAGGAGAAAGCTCTCAAGGCAAATTCAAGGCTCAAAACTCAACGGTTTGCACCGCCGCCACCACCAACGCGTAGATCGCGAGACGGGGAACGCAACCATACCGAATTCGACACCAAACCATACCTCTGAAAATCCCAGGCAAGTATTTATATTGCTTATTTCGTTGGTGCATCTTTCATATTAGTTTAGGAGTAATTAAGATGAGTTTTAATGGAGGAAAACCCGATTTATGATAGGAAAATCCATGTAGTATTGGTCTAATTGATAATTCTGGAAACCCTTGCCATGTAGAGGAAATTAAACCACGAAATTATGATGTGTATAAGAAGAGAATTCTGGAAGTAATTGTTAGAACCACGTTTAAGAGAATTTTAGGGTTCTTGAGGTTTTGTATGAAATTGGGGCTGTTAATTCATGATTTAATCACATAAATTCACATGCTTTACGTTGAAAATACCTAATATGATGATATAAGGTTAGTAGCATAAATTCTGGGACGATTAGGATTAGACAATATGGAAGTTGTTGGTGTTTGGAGATGAAACCCATAACTGCAGAATTTCAGTTTTCGTAGACCTGCTTGATCGATCGATCGAGCCCAGAGCTTCGATCGATCGAAGGTTCGATCGATCGAGCCCCAGACCTCGATCGATCGACCCCTCCTGGCAGACTCCTATTTCCCTTTTTATATGAGTTAAATTCGATTTATTGTGAGATAATTCTTGGGCATCCTTAATAAAATGTTTTGGGAGATGGGGAAGACCAGTAGGACATGTGAATAGATTTTGGGACCCTTGATGTCGGGCAAAGATTGTATTTTGGAATAATTGCATATGGGTCGGTAAATTTATAATTTAAAGAGAGAGACACGTAAGGGAGTTACCTTGGGACAAATGGGTATACCTACTGAATTTTATAATTGGAAGGATAGAATCCATGAGCGTTGTGTAGTAAGTGGAAAAGTTCCTCAAATTAAAGTAAGATGTGAATGGTTATACGTGAGAACTAAATAATGAGAAATGAATACAAATGTCGTAATTATGGGAATTGAGAATTTACCCATTATTGATATGGTAATATTAGGATAGTTATATGATTGTGTATGCATATACTATCTATGTGTGAAAATCATGCCCACGCTACTTGCTATCCCTGAGGTTTCCGCGCTGGGACAGTCTTATCTCGATGGGACCTTTATGGGGGATATTGACTTGTACCCTAGAAGATAGATATCCTTGGTACAGGCTATCGGAATGATAGTTCAGACGGTCCTAAGAGATGCGGGTATGTGCTTTCCTCTTAGAGACTTGGAATCTATGCTTCGCCTCATTTTGTTTGTGTATAGGTATCCTTGGTACAGGCTATCACAGTGATAGTTCAGACGGTCCTGAGGGACTTGGAATCTATACTTTGTCTCAATATTGTTTGAGTATGTGTTAATACAGTTCGAGAGTGATTCTGAATCTGTATTCCCTTAGTACGAGTGATACGGGGATTGGATAGTAGAGTATGCCCGCACCATAGTTGTTATTTGGGGTGCTGTTGTTATATATATATATATATTTTATGAGTAGTTAATATATATATGAAATTCTGAAATCTGGAATTGCCTATTGTGATGAGATATGTAGGACATGGTTGATGACTCAAATTGTAAATACTTGTTTTGAGAAAGTATAATATGACATTGGAAAACTTTATTGATTTATAAAGTTAAAAATGAGAACCTTGGGTTGCTAATTGAAATATCCTTTTCAAACAATTGAATCGTTAAATTTTGAATCTTACGAGTAAGCTAAGATAAGTTAAATCATTGGGAAGATTAGTGCGATAAATGATAAGACAAACCATTGGGAAGGTTAGTGCGATAGGTGTGCACATTAGAAGAGAGGTGAGAATTTCTTAAGGGAGTGTCGCACTAATATGTTGTTGCATTGGCCTGTATCAATTTAAATACTTGCTAAACAATTTTTAAATCATATACACTATCGGACTCTGACCCGTTTTTCTCTCTCTCTCTCTCTCTCTCTCTTGTATATATATGTATGTATTACAGGTGCCCAGCCACAGGGGCGTCTTGCTTAGGATCTCTTGGAAGTAACGCGCTCCAGCTTAGGTGGGAGTTGCAGGTCTCTTGATTAGACGACTTCGTTCATTCGGATCCTCTCTTAGTACTTTCATCTAGTTGGGCATGTGTAGCTCTTTCCATTATTCCGTTGTTATTGGACATTTGTATTTCAGTTATTTCCAGCATTGTTACTATGGGATTTATTCAGTTTGGATGTGTGATTTTAGATTTCGTATGTTGACATTCGATTGACGAATGTATTAAATTAATTGGATTATGTTGCAGAATTTAATGTGGTGTGATTTCTTACTTATTGAATGTTGTTAATAAAATAAGTGATTTTTCTTTAAATAAAATTTAGAAAGTATGTATGAAAATTGTTTTGACACTTAGCTTAATTAATTAGGGTGTTCAATTGGAAAAATTTATTTTTCGACAGTGATGCTAAGAATGGACCAACTGTTCACCTTGATTTAATTTAATAAAGGAGTGATCGCCCGGTATTTAATTAGGCGGGGTGTCACAAACAGCTACTTGTATAACATATAACAACAATTGTATAACATATAACAACTACTGCTATAGCATATTGCATAGCATATAGGTACTGCTATAGCATATAGCCTATAGGCATATAGCTACTTGTATAGCATATAACATATAGCATAGAGCATATAGCTATAGCAACTACTTGTATAGCATATAGCATATAGCAGCTACTTGTATAGCATATAACATATAGCTACTGCTATAGCATATATCGTATAGGCATATAACTACTGCGAAGAAAAAAATGTATAGCATAAGAAAAAATGTTTGCGAAGAAAATTACATTTATAGGAGCTTGGCTTCGACACGAGTCTTGTCGGCATATCCGTCGCAACCTCCATCTAAGAATCAGTTTAACATCCAAAAAATTTAGACATATGCATTTTATAAGAACATCCAAATAATTGTAAGTTAGTTTTCTATATGAACTGATGTTAATTGCTTATTAGACAGATGCATTTTTTAGTGTTGCTGATTGCCTATTAGGCAGATGCATTATTGGACTACTTAGCCTTGGAGTGTTACTATAATTGAACTAATATCTACTAATGTTCCTTATTAAATAACTGCTATAACTGAACTGAGTAGTTTGGAACTGAAATGATACAGTTGCTATAACTGAACTGAACTAATACATTATTGGAGTGTTGTTGGTACAATAAGTTTGCAATTGTTGTGATAAGTACCGAGTAGTGTTCTTTATTTGGTAGTTGTATTTATGGTACATAGAAAATATGCTATAATTGATGCATAACTGAGTAGTTTAGAACATATGTTATAACTGTTTAGACGCCTAATTGAACTACCGTTCTTTTACATAATTGGTACCGTCGTATTTCATTAAGGCGCCTAAACATAGTTATAACATATATTAGTATTAAAGACAGTACCAACCAACGTGTACGATGAAATATAATCATCATGTTCTTGGTTTGAAAAAAGACGTATGTTACCAACCAACATGTATGGTTAAATATGTAAATAATCATTAATGATGAAACCAACGTGTGCGGTGAAATATCTAAAAGGTGGTATTTTCCCACCTTTGCTTGATTGAACATGGAACAGAACGTCATAACCTCTTAAACGCGAATAGGAGCAACTGTTAACAACTGCAGCAACTACTGAAAAAGGCAACAATCATAACTCTGAGGATCTATTGATGTCTATAATTGCAAAACCTGAAACTCAAATCCAAAAATATACCATTAACAATATCAAACATAAAATTAGTGCATAGAATAAAAAACAAATTGCTCAAAGACACATCCCAAGAAACTACGTACAGATTTATAGAGAGCAACAAAATTAATTAAATAAAGGTAATTAGAATTGATGGTGGGCAAATAGGTAGCAACAACCATCATCTCTACTCAAACGAATTCGAGAAATCGTGGGAGAGAAAGTTGAAATCGTCAAAATCGACATAATTTAAACTCACCGCTCTTGAATCTGAAATCATACACCAAAATAACATGCCATTGGAAAATACAGAGCACAACTGAATATCATTCAAACGAAAACTAAACCTTACAATACATTGAGGGAATTCTTATGTATTGGTTCTTTAGATCTTTCCTTCATTCTCTTATCTGAGAAAAGTCTAGTCACACAAATTCATGGATATAAATCCTGGGCCAAATACGTATCAATAAAATAAAGTGAATTCACTATAAAAATGAGAGGAGCAAAATATATAAAAATAACCACACTCATCATAATATCCATAGCCCAACAATGGAATACCATAGTATTAGTTCCCAAGCACTCTCTTGCTATGAAATAAATAAATAACTCAAGTGAAGGCTTGACCAAAATGTAAAGGGAAAAATAACCAATGCGAAGACAGATTAAAATAATATTATATTAGCAAAAGACATCAACAAAATACGAACCGAATGTCTTAATAAAATAGGTGAAACCAAATAGTTTAATGTGAGAGTTTACCTGTTGAGCGGGCTATGCCACTACTTCCATATTTTGTGAGTTCTTACATGATTGATTTCGGTTACACATGGCGTTGATTATCTTTCTCATTACAGTGAAGCACATACACCCATTCTCCCCATTTATAGTATATTAGTAATGAGATTTAGGTTCAAGTGCCCAACCCCTGCATATAAACATACAAATTAGAGAACACCGTACAAAACACTTACAAACAGCATAAACACCAAGGCATTTAAGTACTATTGTGCATTGTAGGGTGAACTCATTTGGAGCCTTTTCGTCATCGTTCTTATGCTCAGACCTGAATTGACTTTGCATGGATGCAAGCAAATCTTTCGCTGAAAGGTCATTTGGATCAACACCTGGGAGCGAAGCAAGTGTGGATGACACGAATTATTCGTCTGCTAATAAATTACTCATATCTGTCTGGCTTGATTCGCCTTTTGTTCCTTCTTGCACAAAGAACTGAAGAGCAAGAGCGCCATCCATTGGCATTGCAAGGGCCTACTATAGCAGGGCATTCTCGTCATTCATTAGATAAAAAATAAATGATTTATGTTTTTAATCTTTTAACATTTAACTATCAACTTGGATAAATATCTTCATACTAAAATTAAAAAACCAATTTCAACACTTTACTATGTTAAGAGGGATAAGACATCAAAATTCTTCAAGGCAAAAAAATTTCAGTGTTCTACTAAGAGGGAATTTGATGCACCCCTTGATTTAAGTTGATTATATACAATACATTATTGATGCCAAGTCATAATTGATTTAGTTATATGGACAAAATAAATTATAGTGAACATGATTCCAATGGAATAATAATAATAATAATAATTCAGTTGTAGATTACAAATAAAATCACATCATAAAGGAAAAGAAACAAAATATTATTATACATACTCAAGTTACTCAACGAAAGAACCCTGGGTAAGGAAAATAAAATAAAAAGAGGGATACTTAATCCTTGATGATACACGTATCTGTTTACACGCAATCCTTGAAGATACACAATCCTTGCCGATACACGTACTTGTTTACATTCTAAATTAAAAATTGAACTCACTTATTACTTGTGCAAGTCAAATCCGTTGAAATGATAACATAATTTGATTACAACATCAAAATTACCAATGGTTACTTGTCAATTACATTGCCAATTACATATAAGAAGGTAAATATTGTCAATTACATTACTTAAAAGATTAAGAACCCCGAGTACATTTTAAATTAGGGTTAATCACCCTAATGTATTAGGGATTATAAGCAAAGAAATTGCAAATCCCAAAACAATTATTCACAGGTTTCAAAAATGAAAGGATAAAAGAGAAATTAGTGGGAAAATGAAAAAGTACCTCTTTTGAGATTAGGGCATTATTGAACTAAAGAACATTGAGCATTGAAATGGATGGATGTGTGTACATTACCTGTAACTCAAAATCAACAAAAATAAATTAAAAGTTCGTGTATGGCAAAAAAAGTTCTAAGTAGTTAAATAATCCTAAACATAGATGATTGTCAACATTCTTAGCCAAAAAATAAGATAAAAATCATCACCCTAAATAGAAAATCCATATTACAATCAGGTCACCTGTAAAAGTCAAAATAAACAACACAGACATACACATAATCTAATCTAAAACAAAAGGAACAAATTCTATAAATAAAATCAAGTGCGTGTGTTTATGTGTGTGTGTATGTGTATGAGAGTGACCTATAGGATGATAGAGGGAAACGGGTGAGATAAGGGGAGGATGAGAGAGGGCAACGAGTGAGTTTGCGTGTAAGAGTGCGAGGGACAGAGTCGAGACTCGAGAGAATGTATGAGCGGGAGTGGTGAGGTGTCTAATTTGAGAGGGTATTCCAAAAATGCCCAAATTTTGAATTAAAGGGCAAGTTTGAGAGATAGAAAATGAGGGGAAAACAAAATAGTTGAGGGGTAAATTGGTAAAAAGGAAAGAGATGTGATCTCAACCTTTCATTTTGACAAAATATATAAGGAGGTGGCATCAATCCGCACCGTTAAAAATGTGTATATTTTCAAAAACTAAGCTACTTTATTTTTTATATATATATATATATATATATATATATATATATATATATATATATGTGTGTGTGTGTGTGTGTGTGTGTGTGTGTGTGTGTGTGTGTGTGTAATTATTATGGACCTAGTTAAAATCTACTTAGCATTCTCTTACTAATTCCATTTTTCTCTAGATGTTCTAGGAAAAGGAAGTCGTACCCCCTCTCTTTTTGAAATACGCTTGGACCCTATATATGTATATATAACTATATGGAAGGTGATTAAGGGCGATGGGAGCAAAGAGTGGTGTTTCTCGATGACCTGCATCATTTTTCAATTTTTGGAATAAAATGTACCGTGAATAATTCACCCCTGTAGTGGTAGTAAAATATATTCAAAACTACATTAATGAATAAAGTTTTGCTTTTAACCTTCACTTTAGTTTCATTTCTTTATAACTATCTTGTACATTCATACCAAAAATAGGTGTGACAAGTTGGAATCAGAGCAAGTTTCTAAAATGAGCCTGGTTAGATTCCTATATGGGAATAATATAACATATTAGTTAATTTACACTTTTTATAACTTGTTTACTTTCATAATCTATTAAATCTGTTTTGCAGTATGAATAGTTGGAACTCACAACTTTTCAACTTTGATATCGTTTTCACTAATAGATGGGAAAACACGGTAAAGGAACAAGATTTTCTCAAACTTAGCACTATCGTCCAGGAAGTGGATTTCGATTGGATAAATTCAAGAAGTACCGTGATGAAATTAGTGTTGACAAACCGCATCTCTATTAAAGCTCAAGTAATGAGGAAAAATCGAGAGTACATAGATGATCCAATCATTCTTCAAGAGGCTATTAATCTCACGTGGAATGATATTCACTCTCTACCTCCTCTCTACCCTGAAGCCACCTCTAATAGAGAACTTACTGATCTTTCTTCAGGATATTCTAGTATCTCCACCGATGATGACCCATTTGAGCCAGGTGACTTTTATTTCAATCCTGACATTGATCCTTTCGAGACTGACGTTGTGGTTTTAGAATAAAGAACAGGATATTCGTAATATATTTAATAATTAGTTGTAAATATTGTGACGACACTACAAATATAGGTGGAGTAAGCTACTAATGGTTGTATAAAATTCAGAGTGAGTAGGTTATGCTTAGATTTTATAATAGTTTGCTAACCTAGAACTGCTACATATAATAACCCGTTTGTATAATATAACTTATTTAGAGTTTCTTCTACATGCTTTATATTAAGATTTTATTCTTATATATCTTCACGATGTAAATGTTATATTTTGTTTTAGGATGGTTAACACTCACGCTCATTCCACCGGAACCCGAACTGAGCAGACTCACAATGAAGGAATTATAGTAGCAAGAACTCATTCCAAACCCAATTTACGAAGATGTTACAGATGAAGCAAATCGAATAAATGCTCTCAAAGAATTTATGAGACAACGATCCCCTCCGTTTCTTGGGGAGCCATCGGTAAGTGAGGCTGATAAATGGATACATTAAATTATGAAGATATGCAACAGGGTAGAAATTACAACGAGTCTTCCAGTAGTTTTATCATCTTATATATTTGTAGGTAAAGCTAATTTCTGGTGGCAAGCAGTATCCCAAAGTTATAATGTAGCCACCCTAACATACAAACAATTTGAAGAAATCTACTTTAAAAAGTGCTTTTTTGAGGCTAAAAGTGCCAATTGACCATAGATTTTTGAAATTACAACAAGCTAATCTATCCGTGGCCCAGTATGAAGCAAAGTTTACAGAATTATCCCATTATGAAGTTGAGTTTATGGACATTGAAGTCAAGAAATATAAGCATTTTGAGATAGAGTTGCACCCAAGAATAAAAACCTCTGTTACCCCTTTGAAATCCAAGAATTTTCCCAACTCCTTGAAGTTGCTTCGATTGTCGAACATAATCTTGCATCAGGTGGATATGTATGCCTGCTTAATCCTATCAATAGGAGTAGCTACATTGCTTGAACTTTACTTAGTCCCCGAACCCAACCTTATCCCAGCTCTAATGGACAAGTTTATTCTTAAATTCACCATAGTACTACTTATCTAATAATTCGATGTCATGCGTGTTAAAAGGTAGGACATATCCATCCAAAATCGACTAAGTAATCTTTCGAGACCCAGAGGAATAGCTCATTCTTATAATCAACGCATGCCCGATAATGTTGGTAGAAAGCTTGAGCCAGTCCTCAGTTGTGGGAGAAATTATGCCATATTGCCTATACGGAATTCACACGACGTGGTAGAAGGTACAATATTCTTTTATAATTATCCTACTCGTGTTTTGTTTGATTTCAGCTAAACTCATTCATTCATTGGTCATAGACTAGCTAAAGTTTTACAAATTTTATCAAAGTCGTTAAACACTCCCTTGGAAATAGAATTACCTACGTTGAGGTTAGCACACCTACTGAAGGGTATGATAATTGTAAATTTCATCTAGGTTCAGGTATACACTTTGTAAATTTAATAATCCTAGATGTACATGGATTTAATATTATTATCGAAATGGATATATCATCAAAACATTACACTTATATTAATTGTTATTTAAATAGAGTATACATTTAAGACTAAGAAATTCATCCTTTTGTGTTTCAAGGAACGGGTCACATTGAACCTTCAACTTCCGAAATCTAAAGTACCACATCCCCTTTCTTTTTTTAATCTTATAGCAATTCGATGATGTTTTCCTAGAAGAATTTCCAGAAATACCACTTTCATAAGAAATTGAGTTTACTATCAATCTTTACCAAAATATGTCTCTTATTTTGATACCTCTGTATCAAATGGCTCCTCTATAACTTCATGAACCTCTTACCCAAATAGATGATCTACTTGAAAAAGGTTTTATCCATCTTTGTTCATCACCTTGGGGAGCACCTATGCTATTTATAAATAAGAGTGATCGAAGTTTTAGGTTATGCACAGAATACTTTAAGTTGAATTCTATAATAGTTAAGAATAAGTATCCTTTACCTAGAATTTGAGATTTATTCGTTAAACTTAGATGTACAAGGATCTTTTCAAAGATAGACTTGCGATCTGGTAATCATCAATTACGAGTAAGAGAAGAAGACGTTCGAAAATGGAATTTCAAATTCGTTATGGACGTTTTGAATTTACCATTATGTCTCTCAGATTAACCAATACCCTTGCAGCTTTCATGGAACTAATGCATCGGATATTCTGATCTTATCTTAATTAATTTGTTATCATATTCATTACTGACATCCTCATTTATTCCCAGAAGCATGAAGAACATGCCCAACATTTAGAGACAGTATTAGGTACTTTGAGAAACCATCCGTTGTATACTAAAAAGAGCAAATGTGATTTCTCGATGTAGGAGGTGAAATTCCTAGGACACATGATTTTTGAAATTGGAATTTAAGACGATCTAACTAAAATTGCAGCCATTTTATAATAGGAAAATCCCACTAATATCACTGTGATTAAGAGTTTTCTCGGATAAAGTGGTCATTATCATCATTTTGTAGAAGGATTTTCTAAAATTGCTCTTCCTTTAATAAAGTTAACTAGGAAGGAAAACCACTTGTATGGACTGCCAAGTGTTAGCAGGCATCCAAAACTTTAAATGAGAAGTTGATCACTGCCCCCATCCTAACTATTATTTCTACTAATGTAAGCTATGACATGAACACCGATACCTCGTTATAAGGTTTAGGTTGTCTCCTACTGTAAAAAGGACAGGTAGTTGAGTATGGATCTCAACAACTCAATATTCATGAATGTAATTATCCTTTATATGATCTTGATTTAGGAGCACAATTTTTTCTTTAAAACATGTTATGGTTATCTATACGGTGAGTAATTCCAAGTATTTTCAAATCACAAAAGTTTTAAATACATCTTCACCCAAAAGGACTTGAATTTAAGATAGAGATGTTGCATGGACTTTTTGGAAGATTATAGATTCAAGTTAGACTACCATTCAGGAAAGGAAAACATTATAGCTGGTACCTTAAGTCATAACCCCATTGGAAGATTTAATAACCTTATTTCTTATGATGTTGCTGCTACCATAGAGCAACACAATTTTCAACCAACCCCGACTTTTTTAAAATTTACCAATATCATTGGTTATCCAAACCCGAGGAAGAAAATCTTAAAAAAATGACTTTAAGATCCGTTTGTGACAAAACAACAAACCAGAAGTAAGACTCAAGAGTTATTACGATAAGGACACATGTTTACGACTTAAAGATAGATCGTATGTACTTGATGAATTGTCATTACGAGAAGATATATTACAAGAAGCTTATCGTTCCAAATTCAATATATATCTCAGAAGCTCAAAATTATATCATGCACTAAGGAAAAAATATTGGTGGCCAAATAAGAGAAACAATATTGAGAAATATCTCACTTGTCAGGAAGTCAAAATAGAACACCAGAGTCCTAGACGACTTCTCCAACATCTTCCGATACTTTAGTGGAAATAGGATTACATCACAATGGACTTTGTTAGTGGACTGCCACGTACGTCCCAAGGATACAATTCTGTATGGGTGATAGTACATCGACTCACCAAATTCTACCATTTTCTCCTAGTAAAAACTATTGATTCTTTCCAAAATCTCAGTAAAATCTACATACGAGAAATTCTTTGATTACATAGAATCCCTTTATCCATAGTATTGGATCGAGATTCTATCTTTGTAAGTAGATTTTGGCAAGCACTCTAAACAAGAATGGGTACTAAACTTCATCTCGATGACCATTTCATCCCTAGACTAATCGACAATCCAAACGCATGATATAAACTTTGGAAGGCATGTTAAGATCTTGTGCTTTAGATATGCTCAAAAATTGGAGTAAACACTTATCACTAATTGAGTTTTCATATAACAATAGTTACTAATTAAATATCAAAGCTGCCCCATTCTAAGCCTTTTATGGAAAACTATGCTAATCACTAGTATGTTGGACTGAATCAGGAAATAACAAGCAATTTAGTCCTTAAATAATTGAAGAAACCACTGAGAAGATACAACAGATCAGAGAAAGACTTAAGAGGGCATAAGATTGAAAAAATAGTTATGCGAATCATTGTAGGGAGCCCTTAGAATTTCAATTTTCTGATAAAGTATTCCTGAAAGTTTCTTCCAAAAATGGAATTGTACGCTTCGAAAAGAAAGTGAAACTAGAACCAAGATACAACGGACCCTTTAGCATCACTAAACATGTTGGACTTGTGGCTTGTGAATGAAATTTACCCCCAAAATTATCCAGTATTCATAATGTATTCCATGTGTTGTTGCTTCGATACATTCTAGACCCGACACATATGATTATGTTGCATGAAATTTCTATTCAACCCAATCATAAGTTTAAAGAACGCCCTATTCAATTTATAAACCTTCAGGTAAAAGTTCTCAGAAAGAAGGAAAATCCCACAGTAAAGAAACTCTCGGAACACCAAAATTAGCAAGAAACCACATGAGAACCAGAATAGACAATGAAAAAAAATTATCTCGAGCTTTTTACAGGTGAATTTGAGGACAATTTTTATATTAGGTAGGTAGATTATTATACTCGCGTATTACTGAACCCTAGAACAATCAACTACGATCCAATAGTTACATATATTTCCTTATATCTCCCCTATAACTTAGTCAAATTCAAAAACCCCCTAATAATGTTGAAACATCATATAAAATTCTACAATTTTTTCTTATTAACCAAGTACCCCCCAAGGTTACAAAATGACCAAATGGCCCCTTTAAACATTAAAAAATGTATAACTTGACCTCTATCTCACCTCAAGGACCAAACTTTATATCAAATTGAACCTTTAGACCTTAACTAATTTAATTTTACAACCCTCACCCTTAAAATTTCATAAAAGTACACAAATTCCCTTAAAACATGCAACTTTATCATATTAAGTACCAAATAAATATAAAACTTTCACCTTAGGGACTAAAACTAAAACCCAAACCAAGCTATTTAGACTTTCCACCTCTGCCAAGTAAGCATCCCCATCTGTAAAAAGGACAAAATTCACATTCCTTAAACATTACACCATGTGAACTTCCTTCTCCCAAGTTTTATCTTGTTAAAACTTGGGAGAATTCACCTCCCCAAAGCACCAATCAACTGCCCTTAACCTAGTGTATAAATGCCCAACGAATAACAACTTCAAAACCCACCCCTTTAGCAAGTACTAAACTTGAAATTGTCCCTCCAAACTAGTAACCTATGATTTTATGCATCAATTATTATTCTCTCTATTCAAGATGTTTTTATATCATTATAATACCCAACCCAATCAGAAAAACTAAACCTTTACGTGTAGAACAACCTATATAGGAAGAAACCTTTATAAACTCCATTAGAGATTGAGATTTAATGGTGAAACTTTATTCTTTGAATTTGAACTTATTTAAAAGTGAGGAATGAGTTTCCTATGAGCCCATGAGCTCATGTGAAATGGCCATTTTAAAAAAAAAACATAAGTTTTAAGACCCAATTTCTCAAAGGTGTTTTAAAGTTTCAGAAACTGAAATTCCAAAATTCTCTTCAACCATGATACCTCAATACTTAAAAACAAAGCCAAACTCTTCCATTGGATGGCTAAAACCTAACCATAAGATTAAAAGCCATTGCCATATTTTGTAAGTTCATGAATGTTTGGTCAAATTTTCTGAAAAATCCAAAGTAATTGAACTCGATAAATACTGAACCTCAATCCATGAAACCTATATATTTTGATTCCTTATGAAATAATGGGTTGGATTTGTTCAGGATTCATCTCAAATGTTTTAAAAAATTAGAAGTTTTTTGGGGTCAAACTTTTATCAAAACCTAGGTCAACTGTCGAGATATTGAAGATGAACTTTTCAACCAGGAACATGAGCGCGCGTGACTAATAATTTTTTTTTGATTTTTTCCCAATATTTTATTCAATTTTTCTTGTCAAAATGGTATAATGTAAGGCAGTGTTTGGTCAACCCTAGTATAAATTAAAGAAAACCAAGGTTTTAGGTTAAAAGTATTTTTAAGAAATTACAAATTGACCCATTTTGGTTTTCGCAAGTTATGAATTTTGACCCCAACTTTTTTCTACATGCACTTTCATAAATTTTGAGACAAAAAGTCTTCAACACCATTTATCAAATGGGACTTACATTTTAAACTCCCCCCAAAAATTACAAATTATCCCCTAAACTTTAAAAGATACAATTTTTTTCATTTCTTTTTCCCATCTAGTCCAATTATTAACAATCACCTTCACTTACAATTATGTTGATTGATAGATAATTAATTACTTTACCCTACCAATCCCGACCTCAATCGAATTTAATCACATTCTACCCATTTAACAACTAGGTTTTTCTTTTTCAGTAATAATTTTAGCGTATTTCATATACCGCTATGGATATCACATTGTGGTAGCCAGAGCTTACTCTTATTATGCACATTTTATGATACTGCCATACTACATATGTTGTTAAATATCATCGATATTTGAATATAGATAATTTGGATCAATTTAAACCCTTCTCATCTGATAACTAATTTCATGAGATTATTTTAATGATTGAACCAGTCTGCCAATGCACTTATGTGCCAATTATCTTTGTTATAAGCATCAGTATTAATTAGGGAGTAGATTGTTGTGTTATCCTAGAAAACTTCTATACTTGGACTAAGGTCTCACATGTTTGAGATCCTAGATTTATCACTACATACATATGAGTGCCACTCTAATTAGTGTGCCTAGTTGTTTATTTTTCCCCAAAAGTTTTGGGTTGACATTATTATTTGGTTATACTGATCACGCTTAATTATTTCTATAACTATTACTGAACTGGTAAGCATGGGATTATTAGTTAAAAAATTCTTGAACTTCTTATGAAAATCATTATTTATTCTTCATTTAGTAAACAGTTAACTACATACACACTTCAACTTATATATACATATAAATTTTATAGTCTTGGTTAAAATCTAGTTAGCATACTCGTGCTAATTACTTTTTCCTCCATATATTCCAGGATAAGGAAGCCGAACCCCCTCCATTTTTGTGATATGCATGAATCATATGTACGCATATATAACTATATGGAAGGAGATTAAGGAGTATCGGATCAACGAGTGACAATTCACGATGCCTATGTCATTTTTAAGTTTTTGGAATAAAATGTACCATGAATAATTCACCCCTGTGGTGGTAGTACAATATATGTCATACTGTATAAATGAATAAAGTTTTGTTTTCCTCCTCAACTTTAGTTTCATTGCTTTATTACTATCTTGTACATTCATAACAAAAATAGGGTGTGATAGCTTTGTTTACCTCAAACTTCTATTTCAACACATTGTGCAATTAGCTCTTCGATTTGTCCATTATCCCTTATTAATTCCTCCTTCAAACATCTCAATGTCACCCTCTGTTCATCTTCCATTTCCTTTATTTTCTTTTGAATTAATTCAATCTTAATCTTCATCTTATTATTTTGCTAATTTTTATTTGCTTCCATTGAATCCTTTATCTTTTTCATCTATGAATCCTCATGGAAAAATCATTTATACATTGCATCCTTCTTGGTAAACATGTTTTCGAGTTGTTGAATTTCAAGTTCCATATCTCTAATTCGTTATTTGTGCTACTTGAAGGGATATCTTCATATCTATAACCTTTATCATACATATCATCATAATAGTTATTATCTTCAGACTCATCATCAATGTCTTTACTCAATTCTTACTCTTCTATTTATGTTTTATGCAGTTTTTTAATATTCACATGTTCATATGGAAATTTGAGTTATAATGTATCAGTGAAAACTGTGATATACCCATAGGTTTTATAAACAACCTTGCATACCAAACATATTCTTACTCTTATATCAGACATTTGAAACTATTATGCACATTCAATAGTCAAATAATGAATTATACTGTACAAATTATAAACATAATTTCATTATATCATGTACATATTTCAGTTCATAAGTAGACACCAATACACACAACTGTCCCAACTTCAATGAAAAATACAATTTTTGTGCAGTTAAACCATGTCGCATAATACACTAAATTTAGCAGAGTATTTATAAGTGTCTAAATGAGTTAAGAATTATTTTTAGTACTATGGCATTAAACAATAAATTTTATTTTGCGTATTAGATTTTAACACTAAAACAATTAACACATCTTACCACATTTGATTTATGGGTTAATCAGTTTTCGTAAACTATTGTCAAATATATAACACAATCGTTATATTAGTTTAACCATAAAATATATATATCTAGTCTATGAAATATAATTTAGCATATGAATAAAACTAGCAGACAATGGCAAAAGTGCATAACAGTCCTGACATTGGCATCAACTAAACAAAGCATATATGTAATTGATTAAAACTACGAAATGAACATAAGTTTTTCCAAAAGACATACATTTTTAATTGTATAACGGACTGATATACATAAGTGTGGTCTCTTCCAGATGACATTCAAGAAGAATGACCGCTACAGATTCATCCATCATAAGAGACCAACATTCACCCAAGCCCACATGAGTGGTCTCATCCCATAAAGGACTTATCTAGATGACATCCAGGCAACTTATTATGTTCCCTTATCTCATCTTGTAGCAGAGACCAACCTCATCTATATCTACATGGATGTCTCCATCAAATGACACAATTGTTATATGGTAGCATCCTCAGTCTGAGGTGGGTGCGTGGGTCACATACGACCACCCACCTTCATCTCGGCCCATAATATCTGGAAAGTCCCTCTATAGTCTTGGCTCAGCTGAGATTTCATATCTTTGATACATTTTCACAGGCATGGAAAACATAAAATGGGTATTCTATCAATATCCCACATGGGGAAATTTTCTCCATGATGACTTACTTTATACACATACAGCTAGCACTTTCTCATTGGCCATGACGTCATCTGGGTGTGGGATGCATGCTTGGGGGTGACACAACGTACCCAAGCCTATATAAGACGAGCCACATCTTCTTCACTTGGTTTGAATTAAAAAAAACTATTATTACTCTGTCAAACGTGTATTAGAGAGAAAAAGCTTACATGTATGTCTGCCATGGCCATTATCGTCTGATTATAGTGAAAATGAGTCGCACACTCTTATAATGGACGTAGGCCATGGACGAACCACTTAAATACCTGTGTTAATTACATTTTTGCCATTGCTTTTGTGAATTTTTTTTATTATTTACAACTAATTACATTTGTGCAAGACCCATCTCCATGGTGAATCCATTGTATGATATCAGTATTATCAATTTAGCGTTGTCTGTGGGAATGATTTTATTGTTCTTATTTCTAGATTTGATTTATGACTCATCTTTGGATGTGATTCAATTCCACCATTTTTTAATCTAAATCACCATTAAAAGAGCTTGGATGGAGGAGTTCATCAGCTTGCTATTTGATTCATCCTATTTTTTGGATTTCTTGCACTTTTATTGTTGTTGTTGTTATTCTATTTGATCTTCGATGTGTTTTGATCCACCGTCAAACATTAGGTCTAGTTCCAGTCAATCACCCCTTACTTTGATATGGCCAAAGTAGTGATGGTGCTCAGGTCTCTTGTGAACAGTCAGTAGTAGATGTAACACTAGTTCTTTGTGTTCAACAAGGACATCCTGAGCCGGATCCTAGAGGACCCGAGTATGAATCTCATCACATTGGCTATCGTGAGAGGGGACACGCAAATAGTAGCCAAGGGACCACCCCCATCTCCAACCAAAGAAGTTTAATACGATCTTCAACAAAGAGAGGTCGCAAATCCCCATTGTTTCCACCTTGGAAAGGAGGTTTAACTTGAACCAGAGGATGTTGCATGTGAGGAGGAGCACTACCAAGACTATCATAAGAGGTACGAGATGACAGGAACATCGTTCTGGACAGGTAAAACCCATCCTCCCACTCATTAAGGTAAAAGCATTGAATACAACCCTTAGATTCATTAAAGGGACAATGAGTTCACTAGGATAAATAGAGGATTAGCATTTGATCATTTCGTCCCAAGAAGGCATTGTAGCTGAGACATCATCCCAAACAGTATCTATGGAATAAGAATCACTTTTATCTTATCTTAGCTCGGCCAAGACATCACCCAGTCCAGAGGGAGTGCGGAGAGGTGAAAAACACATAAAAGAATCCAAACAAAGGTTCCACCTGCAGGGTCGTCTCTAAGGTGAAGGTTCGGGTGATAATGTTACTCGAGATGAGAAGCCTTGGAACAGCTTAACCCAGAGGCTAGAGGAGAATACCGGTTGTATCATCAAAAGACGAGACCCCAATCACAGGGGGTATATGGAGGATTCTCCTTTTGTGTCGAGCTTTGTCAGTTAACCGACACCAGGAAAGTTCAAACCTCTAGTGGTAACACCCAGATATAATGGAAGCGCTAACCTTGTCCATCACATAGAAATGTATTAGTCAGTGACCGACATCTATTCCATTCTGGACGAGATGAGGTGCAGGTCATTTTCCATCACTCTCACTAGCGTTACCCATGTGTGGTACACCAGTGCGAGGAAGGATAGAAAACTTTAAATAGTTAGATAAGAAATTCATTGGACGTGAAGCCTACACAGTGTGTGACTCACATGTTGAATGTCTAATAAGGAAAGAATGATCCCTTAAGATATTTTATATCTCGATTCGATAAAGAGAAATAAAAAGTTGAAAATTACGATGAGATCATTGCGATGATAGCCCTTAATAGTGGGATCAAGTCAGGAAAACTCTATTGGAACCTCTCCAAATATCCTCTAAAGTATATGATAGAACTTATGGCCAAGGTCGGGAGAATAATGAATGCAGAGGAGGCCATGAAGGCTAAAAGAGGAGACCAAGAAGAGATGAGCGACAATAAATTTGGATAGAGCCGAGATAATAAAAAGGATAAAATGGAGAAGAATAAGTCAAACGATGATAAGTTTGCGAAGTACACCCCATTAACTGTTAGTCCCAATATTATATTAGACGAGATCAAGGAAGAAAAAGAACTTAGATGGCCTGAAAAACTGAAGGATCCTTCCCACAAGAGTGTGGTGTGAATTCCATCAGGATGAGGCCACACAACTGATATGTTCATTAGTAAAAGATGAGATCAAGCAGTTGCTGAAGCTAAAAAAGCTGTGAAATTATGTCTATAAGGGTGGAAGCCGAGATAATAGGAGGAAAATATATTCTTCATCAAACGACCACATGCCAAAGAAGAATGAAGTCTATATAAACTGGAATGATTCAGAATTGGATGAAAACGAGGACGACCCTGATCTCCCAGCAAAACCTATTGCACTTAAAGATAACCTCCACATGATCTCTTTTTATGTGAAAATGATCTCTAGGGGAATGGAAGGTGGAGGAAGAGAGTCGATCAACAGAAAGTCTCATTTTGTTGAGGCCAAAGCTGGGGCAAAAAGGGTAGATAATAAATTGGTAGAGTTGGAAGAAAACCCGGGCAAGTTAAAGAAAGTAGACACGAAGAGCCTCATAGTTGGGCTCTCCAGCCTAGATTTCAAGAGGATTCTAGCCACACACGATGACCCACTTATCGTTAGCACATGAGTTCATAGTTACAATGTGTCTTGTATCTTGATCGATGGGGAGAGCTCGTTCGATGTCCTGTTTTGGGATTTTTTTTAAAGGCCTCAAGCTTAGAAAGAAGATACTTATCTCATATCATCATATATTGATTGGATTCATTAGAGAGAAAGTCAACCTAGTGGGTATGTTTGAATTGGTTGTCTGAATGGGCACCTGGCTGAGATGCTTAACTAGGAGAATAAATTTTTTCATGATGGGTGAGAATGTCTTTTCAGCCTATTACATCATATAGGGGATAGTAGCTTTAAAATAATTCTAAGTTGTGTATTATAATAGCAAAGCACTGCAATGGGACGATATGAGGTACCCAAAGATGGAAAAGCTTTCATACACTTTGATACATGCATCGGTAAAGATGAATACCTACTTTAAAGCCCATACGATAGTAGTGCTCACCCGCACACCTCTCTGACATGTCATTCATAAACTCGAGAAATCAGGTAGGATAATGGCTTGGTCAGTTGAGTTAGGTGATTTTGATGTCGTCTATAAGATGAGAAGTGCAATTAAGAGGCAGTCTTCAAAAAATTTTATTGTAGAGTTCACCTGGGATTCGGAAGAAGAGACCAAAGGGGAATCACGAATTGAAGGCTCAAAAATAGTAAAAAATACATGACAAAGAACAATGGATAATTCACCGGCCGATACTACAGTTCGTGTTCTAGATCCTGATTTATCATTGAAAAAAAGTATGCTTGGTGAACGGACTTTCTTCTCAGATCTGTCAGTTTGGAGTCGGTTCATGGATGGCTCATCTTGTGCAACTAGTAGTGGGGCTGGGATAATTTTTCAACCCCAAACGAAATCGATATTGAATACGCTTTGAGGTTTAATTTTGAAGAATCAAACAATGAGGCCGAGTATGAAGCCTTGTTAGTTGGACTTTCACTTACAAAGGCACTGGGTGTTGGCTAACTCCTTGCCCAAACCAATTCCTAGCTAATAGTGAATTATATTCTTGATGTCTACGAGGGAAAAGATGAAAAAATATCCAAATACTTGAAAGAGTGAAGATGAGACTGGCGAGCTTCTAGTGGGTAAATATAAAGAGAATCCCAATAAGTGAGAATGGAAGAGCAGGCGCCCTTGCAAGGCTTGCATCGACCACAAGAGATCTATAGAATAGTTTCGATAGAAATTCTGCTAGAGCAGAGCATCGAGCGAGAAGAAGCCAACACCACAAAATGCTTCAACCTAAATTTTGGACCATTTTGGATGGACCCAGTCATTGATATCTTAATGGGTGGGTAGCTCCGAGAAATAAAGGCCGACCAAAGAAATGTACGATACCAAGCTGCTAAATTACTATCATAGGATTTGTACAAAAGAGGCCATCTTCTCCAATTCTTAAGGTGTGTGCACCTAACAAAATTTAGTAATTTGCTCAAAGATGTGCATGAAGGTATCTGAACGATCCATATTGGAGGACAATCATTGGCAAATAGAATTGTCACTCAGGGCTACTATTGGTCGAACCTAGCCAAGGATGTGGCTGAATATGTCCTCAAATGCGACAAGTGTCAGCACTTCGCTAACATACCCTATCAATAATTTTCTCCCACCTAGGCCCATGGTCCCACGAACCTATCGACTAGAGAATCTAGAGGGGAGCATTTATCGAACTTTGGAATGATGATCATTTAAAAAAGTACTATTAGTAAGAATATTTAAATGTAATAACGTAGGAGCAGTTGTCTAGAATGTAATCAAATTTGTAGAGAGAAATTTTGAATGAAATGAAGTGTTATCTCAAATTCTCCAGTTATATCTTCTGAGTATTGTACACACTTATGAAATATCTTTTCCTTAGCGGTATGTGAGTGTTTTTAAGTCTCGTCTCCTAAATATATCTCACTAAAAAACTTGGGGGTGGGAAAATTGAACATCATTTTGTTATGGTGAGACTTAACATAATTTTTTTGGTGAATATTCAAATGTCAATCTCTCTCTCAGCGGTATCGAGAGTATTTTGGAGTCTCGTCTCCTAAACATATCTAACTGAAAACCTGAGAGGTGGGAAAATTGAACGTCATTTTGTTATGGTGATACTTAACATCATTTTTATGGTGAATAGTTAAATGTCAATCTCTCTCTCAGTGGTACGAGCGTGTTTTCAAGTCTCGTATCCTAAACATATCACACTAAAAATCCCGAGAGGTGGGAAAGTTGAGCATCAATTTGTTTTGGTGAGACTTAACATCATTTTTATGGTGAATAGTTAAATGTAAATTTCTCTTTCAGCGGTACGAGAGAGTTTCGAAGTCTCGTCTCCTAAACATATCTCATTAAAAACCCTGAGAGGTAGGAGAATTGAACATTATTTCGTTATGGTAAGACTTAACATCATTTTTATGGTGAATAGTTAAATGGCAATCTCTCTCTATGCGGTATGAGAGTGGTTCGGAGTCTCGTCTCCTAAACATATATCACTAAAAATCCTGAGAGGTGGGAATATTGGAAATCATTTTGTTATAGTGTGACTTTACATTATTTTTATAGTGAATAGTTAAATGTTAATCTCTCTCTCAGCGGTATGAGAGTGTTTGGAGTCTAGTCTCCTAAACATATCTCACTAAAAACCTTAAAAGGTGAGAAAATTGAACATCATTTTGTTATAGTGAGACTTAAACATCATTTTGTATTGTGATTATAAGGACATACACTACACTTGAGCATATGATAATTATTCACGAAGTGTATCGAAGACAAAACATTCACAAAAACGCCCGAATAGAGGGGTGTCAAGAATTGATGTTAATAAATTATCAATACCAAAAGTGAGTCGAGGATTGCAATTACAAAAAACAAATGGGCATCGCAGAACATAAGCAGTCGCCCAAGAATCAAAAATATCAGAACTCAAGTCTCAGCCGCTAAGACATCAATAACTGTGCCTTCAAGGTCGTCCGATTCCTCTGGGGTTATGGTGGTGGCATCCTGATTGCCAACCTGGTCCACTTCATTAGCAATTTTGGCCATCTTATCCCCGACCACCTCTGGTTCCACGACCCCGCATTATTGATTTTGGAGTAGATCTCCTGAAGAGAAGCAATACTCTCTAGATCGTCCAAGCTTAAAGAGTTAATAACCTTAACTAGCTAGGGATACTTAGAGACGAGGTCAGAAAATTGGTTGACTACTCGTCTGCAAGATTTTTTAGCACCCCTATTCAAGTATTGGACAACATAACCATTGAACTCGTTTTCCTTGAATTACGTCACAACTAACTCAGCACCAACCCTCAAACACTCTTTTTCAGACTCTTCATGCTGCTTTAGAGTCTCCTTGAGATTCGTCACTTGCACTTTGTGGTTCTATTTCACAGCAATGAGGCACTCCTTGTATCGTTCCCATAGCTTTTGCGTCTCATCTTCATGGGCGGCCTTCTATTCATTCAACTGCTTTTTTAGATCTGCCAACTTGGACGTTGCCTCTTCAACCAGCTTAAACTTAGGCCCGACCTCCAACACCAATTGATAAAGATTTTGGAGAGAAAGGACAGAGAAATATAAGAAGTAAAATTTGGTATGAAGCAAGATAAATATAAGATGAGACCACACTTTGTAAAATTTGATTAAGTGGAAGTTATTACTTGGGTGTCCCTATGGAGAGAAAATCTTGACACCCTTCTATTGCTATAAGCCTCATAATATCGGTTGTCGTAGGATAGGGTCACCGAAGCAATGACCTCCTCAACCTTAGTCTAACTGCTAAGAAGAAAGTCAAGGTTCATATCCAATTGGGATAAATGTGTTACATTCGACACATCGTCTGAGATCAGACGCTGATAGTGGGGGTCATCTCGACAGAACCTTTGACTTTTTCTACTGGGTTGGAGTAGCTGCAGACCCACTTGCCTCCTTCCTCTTCTTTGATCCCTCAGTTGTGCTAGGGCAACCTGTCATAGATTTTTTCCTAAGAGCTATTGACTGAGCAGTTTTACCCTGCAGCATGGCCAAGATATTTCTGTTCATGGGGCCCCCATATCCCAAATTTGGTATGGTGTGCTTGCTGGACGATCTGCAAAAAGTTCACTATCAGTATTGGCTTAGATCAAACAAGGCAATAATAAAAGTTACAAAAATTTTAAGAAATATTACAAATGGAGTCTAATGGGTCTGAACCCATCCTAGCAAGACAACGGATCTCAGTTGTGGTCAGCCCCTCGGAGAGAATCAGACCACGGGTTCCCCTCAGTTGGCCTCTGTTCTTTTGATTTTCCACGCTCAGACCCGAATCAACCTTGGTCGAGCTGTGATTTGGTACCACTTATAATCCACCATGATATCTTTAAGGTCTGATGACTCGTCTATGTCAAACTACCACATGCCCATGATAAAGAAATACTGAGACTTCTAGTCATGGTTGGAAGTTTGGCTTATATTTAAGAGCTTGCGATCGAGTTTGCGGGCTATGAAATGATAGTAACAATGGTTAAATTTAGTCGTGGCAGTCGAATAACATGCTCGGAAGAAATCAAGAGGAATGTCTTCCTTATAAGAAATCTTGTAAAGAATGGATAACCCCATTAAGATTTTCTAGGCCTTTGGGATAGTTGAGTAAGGGAGATGCCGATGGTCGAGAGTATTCCCTAATGGCCAAATTAAATGGAAGGCGAAAGACAACCTTCAACATCTGTTTGTAAATGGTAATATCATCTTTATTTCCAAGGTCATAAACCATCTCGTCCTCAAATGACACCCGCGTGTTAATAGATGAGTTAATACTGTACAAGTTTTGCTAAATAATAATTTCACTGTTATGGACGTCACTTGGGTAAGGCAACACTTATATCAAGCGTAAAGGCCTTCTCATCTTCTTCACCCTCAATAGTAGGAGAATTTTTGTTAGGGTCTCGCCCTTTAAACTCTTCCCTGGTTATTATACTCAAAGGCCGAGGCATTTTGGAAGGTAGAGGAATGTTATTTCCTATCTCATCATTAGAGATGTCATAAATTAGGGGATTAAGATCCCCCTGTTAACGAGACAAGGTACTTGGGTGACGTTTATTAATCGATTCGATAAAGTCTTCCATCTCGGACATTCCAGGATGATCCACTATTATCCTCATAACCTACTCAAAAAAGTCAGAGCCAGAGTCTGTAGTGTCATCCTGAAGGCCTAAGCACTCAGAAGGACTATAACCCTTAGAAGATGATGACATTATATTAATACTGATGTTAATAACACTTGGATAGCCAAGTGTGGTGTCGTAGTGTGGGAAGTTAGTCGGAAGGAGGGAAGGCTTTATAACTTCTAAAGGTGTTGGGTTAAAAGTTATCAGTGACCTCTCTTTGTTAAAGTTAGCCTCGACCTCTTCCAGTTCTCGGCGGATACGGTCGCAAAGGCGACATAACTCTACTTAAGTCTTGTACCGACTTGGTACATTAACAAACTACTGTTTTAAGGGTTTCTAAAGATAAAAATCAAACAATGGAAAAAGTATGAGTTTAAGGAAGAACACTTAATAACCCAAAGCCTAATTTCTGGCAGCCTACACCAGAAAAGTCATCCGTGAAACTAAGAAACGACCATAAACTCTGATATAAAACTTGAAAACCTAGACAACCACCTACCAACAGTCGACTCATGGAATCACCATTAAAGAACCACCATAAGAGGGGGTAAAACCCTAGTTCTCTTGTCGAAAAAACCAAAATAGGAAAAAAATGATCAAATAGTAAAGAAAAATGTATAAGGGTGATCAGGGGTACCTGGAAGAGAGGGGGACGGACTAAGGATGAAGAAAAGCACTGGGGAAGAAGATCATAGGAGGATCAAAGGTGAAAGGCTAGAGGAAGAAAATTTTATCTACATTTTTCTCTGGTTCGATAATGGAGAGAAATGGTGGATTTGAGAAAGCCCCCCTAAATTACACCCATTCAATCTCAAATGGGTGCAATGAGAGGAACAAATTCCAATCTATGGAATGACACAAAGGTTACATTCGTGGTCCAGACGTGCCTGAGAAATCACAGCACCTCTGGGAAAACCAAGGAATGGTCGACAGATGGACAACTTCTCAAAAGTGGATAAGACCAAAGTACATGGGGTGATATGAACGTTACATCCAACCTGACCATCAGATCCTTAAGGTACGACTGATAACTAATAGACAGTTAGAACGCCAACATCAAAGTCTGTGAAAAGTGCGTCGAGATAAGACAAGATAACCAAAGGAGTCGTCTCACGACCATAGGGGACCACATTTAAACCTCAGCCTCCTACTGGAATCCAAGGCTAAGGTCTGATGGATAATTGATATACATAAGTGTGGTCTCGTCCAGATGACACCCAAGAAGTATGACCGCTACAAACTCATCCCTCGGAAGAGACCAACACTCACCCAAGCCCACGTGAGTGGTCTCATCCCATAAATGTCATGTCCCACATAGGACTCGTCTGGATGATGTCCATGCAACCTACCAAGCTTTCTAGTCTCATCTTGTAGGGGAGACCAACCACATCTACATCTACATGGATGTTGTCCTCAGATGACACCAATGTTATAAAGCAACGTCCTCAATTTGAGATGGGTGCATTGGTCAGCATTTAACAAGGCCCCTAGAGTCTCGTCTCAGTCGAGACCTCATATCTTTGATATATTTTCATAGGCATGGAAAAGCATGATAAGGGAATTCTAAGCATATCTACGTAAAATCGTCATCGAGGATCAACAATCCTCATGAGGGAGTATTCTCCATGATGTCTTTACTTTATACAAATACTGCTGACAGTCTCTAGTTAGCCACAACCTCAACTAGGCATAGGATCCCTGCTTGGGGGTAACACTCTGCATCCCTTAGCCTATATAAGATACACTATGTCTTCTTCATTTGGATCGAATTTTAGAAACCCTACTATTACTCTGTCAAACTTGTATTAGAGTGAGAAATCTTACATGTACGTCTTTTATGGACAAATTAGAGTGAGAATCAATCTCATACTCTTACAGTAGATGTAGGCAAAGGATGAACTACTTAAACGTCTGTGTTCATCTCCTTTCTCTTATCTATTCTGTGAGTTTATTTGATTATTTATCGTCTAATTACATTTGTGCAAGACCCATCTCTATGGTGAATCCATTGTATGATATCAATATCATCACCGACATTTCTAACTATTATGTATGTTATAAAGTTAAGCCATGGGGAAGGACAACAGTACGCAAAACTGCCCTAATTTATGTGACAATACAGTACATGTCCAGCTTATGTAATGATGTTGAACAATAAAATAACCAGTTAACATTCATAATCTGTAAAAATATAGTATTTTAGTAATGTTTCATTGTACATTAAATGTTATACTGCGTAATAGATTTCAAAAGGATCACATTATGCACGGTGTAGCCTGACTTTTTGAACAGTTGACATTGCTAACATGTAAATATCTCATATATTATTCAATAGTCATATTGTGATAACAATGCGATAAATTCATACTGCATATAATACATTTAAACATTAAAAAGCATACCATGTCCACATACATAATGAATTAACATTTACTGTTTAGTATGATTTTCAACATATGCTAAATATTTTATATATGTTACGCACTTCAAATTGTCAATTAAGTTAATGTTTTATTGGTATACTAATATTAATCAATTTGCCACATTGTGTAATATTTAGCAGATAAGGTATTCATGTTGGGAACTCAGAAAAAATATTTACTAACTAAAATAATATATCATTTACCCAGGTTGAATTATATATGCATTTAGATTTTACAAAGTGCTTCGATCTAATCACACGTGTTTTTCTATCAACTTTATGTGTGTTCGTTGACTATTTACATAATACACAGTAAACAAATTACCTGGAATTGGACCTCTAATGATGTCATCTTTAGTAGGGCATTCAACTTAAACAAATTCCACTCATGAATCTAGTGTACAATGCCAAGTTAACTTGCTCTAAAATACTCGCGAGATCGCAAAAAAAAAATACATAATTCAATTAATTGATTTTACAGAAATCTAACAAGTAAGTTAATATTTCATAAAAAAATAACAAACGAATAAGTACTACTACTCTTACCAACAAACTTATAACACAACCATAACACACTTGTAAGGATTGTTGTGATTTATGCTAAGAAAGATGATTAAATATTCGTATATCAGCACTGGCCAGTTGTAGTTACCAATCTCATCCATTTCATGAATGACCATTTCAACCTAACTCCACTTGTTAGGAAAAACAAGGTAGAGAATGAATAAAGGCGTAAAAGTTTACTAGTATCAACATAACCAGATTTTGTTCCTATTAACAATGCTTCGATTGCTAAAATTCTTATTTTAGACGATTGCACTATTCCAGTAATATCTCTGAACCACCTTCAAACAAACGACGTATTCGTCATTCTTCCATAAGATGGTATTTTATATTCGTTATTCCCAAATAGATTGCCAAATATCAGAGAAATATCTCGCGGTGTGAACTGGATGCCTTTACCCCCAATCGTAAAGTACCCATTTGACCCTCTATATGCGTGGATCAACAACTCCACATTTTTCTCGTATTTGTTCAGAAATGAAAGTTCGAACTTATTTGAAATCAGAGCGCTAAACAATGCCCAGAACAGAGTTTTTTCAAGTTATTCCTTTAACTCGTTGCTAAACTTCCATCTCAGTTAACAACTCATGCAACGCAACCAAGTTTCACTGATATTGTTTAACACTCTCTCCTACTTTTTTCATCAAATGCTGGGCTACGTCATTATTAGTGAACAATGACCTTTTTTATCTAACCATCTACAAAATTATTCATTGGTAAGTAATACAATTTCAATTTTAATGAACATGAATGCAGTAATATATAATGTATTACAGAAATACAGAACTTCAACGAACTTACTAAAGTACACATATATGTTTTTTATACTTAATATACAGAAAATTATATTGTAAAAAGTGAATACTTGTTATATTAAAATAAACACATATACAAACTTATTACAATACACATGAGATATTTACTGAAAGTATAAATAGTTTTCGGTGAAAAAAGTTCAACATAGTGTGCTACACTGTTTTATTGGTTGTACATAAAGCATATAATAAAATTTATTATTTGGTCATATGTTACATAAACTGTTCACTAATCATCATTATCACCATGCATTTTAATGTACTATTCACTATGAATATGCAATACAAGGGATAATATTTACTGTGTTGTTATGGTTTGTCAAATCGACTAGTATTCAAAGTGAGCGCAAAATTTTATTGCAACTGGAACAAAATTGTTATGCATAAACCATTTATATTATGCATTACATATGATTCACTAACAAACAATAGCAAAGTTGAATATTTAATATTTCAAAGTCGATCCTCATGTGCTTCATGATCCAAGACAATTCTGTCCGAAATATAAATTATAAGTTTACTTTGTCAAATTCATACATGAATTGCATCAAATCACAACGAAAACAATGGGAGTAAACCTATAATTGCATTCATATCTATTTAAAATAAAAACTGAAAGCAATCATTAACTGCAATACTACATTAAATATGTTAAAATTATAAACAATCGCAAATTCACTTGTGTCAAAGTCACGGTGATTACATATGTACTGTATAGTCCAAAACCATTCAACAAAAATGCAAACAGTACATATAGTAATATCGGTACGTTAATGATACATGTATTCTACTTTGTGTCTTTCGCGTATGTGTACTATTTAGATTGTGAGTATTACAGTTAGTTCAAATCGACTAACAATATTAATATAATATGAGTCATTATATAAATAAGAAATTAATAACATACATTTACTATCGAGGAAAAGTGATTTGTAGGCCTAGCACATTTACATTTTGCATATAAAGTACATTTTAATCGTATGATGAAAAATAAATAATCACAAATGGATATTAAACAACTAAGAAAACCTAAAACATAATGTAAATTTTATTGAATAAATAACATTTTAAGGCTACCCATTTATTTTCACACATACATTATGTTGATAACAGCTGTCAAACAGCTTACAGCACATAGTTGTTGAGAGTTGCAAACTTTGAAAACTTTGAAAATGCCTTTAGGCAGTGTCCCACATCGGTGGGAGGGTTAAAATGAATTGGGTATATTTACAATTTATTTGGAACCAATGGGCAAGCCGTTTGGGATTAGATGTTTTGTGTGTATGGGTGGGAGGGACTTATTGGGCCAAGTCACACACGCGCGCGCGCCGCTGCCGCCGTCCGCCGGCCCGGCCCGTGCCCGTGTTCGGGTCCTGGGTCTTGGGCTTGGGCTCAATAAGAAATAATTTTTTGGACAAATAAATTAACGGTTTTGGGCTTTAAAAAATGAATTTTTAACGGTAATTAATTCCGAAAAAAAAACGTGGGCCTTTTTACTGTTGAATTTTTCCACCCACGTTTCTAGTTTTCTCTCCACGATTTTGCCCACTAACGGTAATTTCTTTTTTGCATAAAAGGAGGTTGAGACCTTCGTTTTCAATACCGTTCCAACACAAGAAAAATTCCATACAGTTCATCTTCCACCATTGATACAGTTCCGAATTTTTTTTTCTCCCAGAATAATTAATCTCGTTTCACAGATTAATTATATTGTTAGAATCGAGCAATTATACAGAATGGGTGTACACAGACCGGGTTGATTTTTGTGCTTTATCGATCCGTAATTTCTGATTTTGGAGGCTGTTTTATCCTGGGGGTGGCGAGGCTTTCTGACTGTCAACACACATTGGGCAGAGCCGCGAAACACCTTCAAGAGAGCGACATTGTCCGCGACTCAGCCATGTTCTAGACTGTACCTGCGTCCCGAATTTCTTATATTTTCTGTCCCAGATTTATTTGCTCCAAAATTGGGTAATTTCGTTCCTAATTTTTAATTCTGCATTTAATTATTTGTTGCTGTTACAACAATTTTAAGGTGTTCTGAAATTCTGCCATGGACGAAATTAACTCAAGCAACCTTAATAAGCCTTTCAAATATGAAGGCACCCATTTTAAACGTTGGAGCAAAAAACTGCTATTTTATTTAACTACGAAAAAAGTCGCATCGTGTGTTCAATTTGACAAACCCGTAGTAAATAATCCACCTACTGTTGAGGAAAGAGAAACAATTAGAACTTGGGAGGAAAATGATTTTCTGTGCAAGAACTATATTCTGAATGCTCTAAGTGACGAACTTTATGACTATTATGCCAATTATAAAACAGCGAAAGATGTTTGGGTTGCACTCTTTAAAAAATATGACACGGAGGGGGCGGGTGCTAAAAAATATGCCGTCTACCGTTATTTGAAATTTCAAATGACGGATGACAAATTTGTTGTTCCTCAAACCCATGATTTGCAAATGATTGCCCATGAAATTATTTCCGAGGGCATGGCTTTAGATGAGCAATTTCTGGTGCTGTGATTATTGATAAATTGCCTCCACTGTTTAAAGAGTTCAAAAATATTTTGAGGCATAAGTCTAAATTTTTTTTACTGGAGTCGCTCATTACTATATTGAGAATTGAGCAGGAATCCCGAAAATAGGACTATAAAGATGAAATTCTTGTTGTGTCTAACAACAAAAATCAGAAAAAGAACCACACTCCAGTTGTTTTAAAGGCAAACGGAAAAAATATGAAAAATAAAAAAAAGACCCACAACCAGAATTTTAAAAATCAGACTCAGACTCAGAATAAGTATAAGAACCCTGGAAATTGACAGTCTAGCAACTCGGGACAGTTTTTCTGTTTCAAGTGTGGCAAACCTGGCCATATAGCTCGCAAATGTCGCAATGTGCCACAAGCACAAGCGAATTTGATCGAAGAGCACCTATGTGCTATGATTTCAGAAATCAACATGGTTAGCGGTGCCGACGGGTGGTGATTGGATACTGGCGCTTCCCGCCATATCTGTTATGACCGTAGTCTGTTTAAGACTTATTCTGAGACTGCAGATAAGAAGGTGTTGTTGGGTGATTCTCACTCCACTGAGGTTGCTGGTACTGAAAATGTGGAATTGAACTTCACTTCGGGAAATACTATTATCCTCAAAGAAGTTCTTCACACTCCCGAGATAAGGAAAAATTTGGTTTCGGGTTATCTTCTCAAGAAAGCTGACTTTACTCAAACTATTGGTGCTGATTTATTTACTTTGACCAAAAATGGAATTTTTGTAGGCAAGGGTTATTCCACTGATGGGATGTTTAAGTTGAATGTTGATGCAATGAATAAAATTTCTCCTTTTGCTTATATTGCTTGTTCATTTAATATTTGGCATGCTAGGCTTTGTCATGTTAATAAACGACTTGTTAAAAATATGAGCACTTTAGGATTAATTCCAGAATTATCATTAAATGATTTTAAAAAATGTGAATGGTGTAGTCAAGCAAAAATCACTAAGACACCACATAAATATGTTTTTAGAGAATATGAACCACTTGATTTAATTCATTCGGATATTTGTGAATTGGATGGTGTCACAACTAGAAATGACAAATGTTATTTTATAACTTTTATTAATGATTGTTCCGATTATCCATTTGTGTATTTAATGAAAAATAAAAGTGAAGCATTTGACATGTTTAAAATTTTCTTAAATGAAATTGAAAATCAATTTAATCGGAAAATAAAAAGGTTACGTAGTGATAGAGGCACCGAATATGATTCTGGACCATTTATTGAATTTTATAAAACCCACAGTATTATTCACGAAAAAACTGCCCCTTATTCACCCGAAATGAACGGTAAAGCCGAAAGAAAAAATAGGACATTAACTGAATTAGTTGTGGCTATTTTATTAAATTTAGGGGCTGCCTCACATTGGTGGGGTGAAATTATTTTGACTGTGTGTCACGTGCTTAATAGAATTCCTAAGACTAAAATGAAAATATCTCCTTATGAAATTTGGAAAAATATTAAGCCCAACGTGTCATACTTTACAACGTGGGGGTGCTTAGCCTATGTACGTATACCCGACCCTAAAAGGTCTAAATTGACAAGTAGAGCATATGAGTGCGTTTTTATAGGCTATGCTATTAATAGCAAAGCATACCGATTTTATGACTTGAAAAATCAAGTAATTATTGAATCAAATGACACCGATTTTTATGAAGATAAATTTCCTTTTAAATTGAGAAATAGTGGGGGCGAGTCATCCACTAATATTTCTTTAAATAAAAATAAAGAAAATAATGATCCATTTTTGAAATTCGAAAAAGTAAAAGGGCTCGTGTAGAAAAAGATTTTGGTCCCGACTTTTATGTTTACACTTTAGAGGAGGATCCTAACACTATTCAAGAAGCTTTATCTTCTTTAGATTCCGATTTATGGCAAGAGGCTATTAATGATGAAATGGATTCTTTGGAAACAAATAAAACTTGGCATTTAGTAGACCTTCCTCCTGGATGTAAAACAATTGGGTGTAAATGGATTCTTAAAAAGAAATTAAAACCTGATGGCACTGTTGAAAAATATAAGGCACGTCTTGTTGTTAAAGGTTTTAGACAAAGAGAAAATGTAGACTTTTTTGATACATTTTCACCCGTGACTAGAATAACGTCTATACGTGTACTATTTGCTATAGCTTCCTTAAATGATTTAATTGTACACCAAATGGATGTTAAAACTGCATTTTTAAATGGAGAATTAGAAGAAGAGATTTATATGGATCAACCTGAAGGTTTTATTGTGCACGGTCAAGAAAATAAAGTATGTAAATTAGATAAATCTCTTTATGGACTCAAACAGGCACCAAAACAATGGCATGATAAATTTGATAGCCTAGTCATCTCCAATGGGTTTAAAATAAATGAAAGTGACAAATGCATTTATTATAAATATGTTGAGAACATTAGCACTATCATATGTCTTTATGTCGATGACTTGCTTATATTTGGTTCTAATATTCATGCCGTAGACAATGTTAAATCATTACTGTCTGCCAACTTTGATATGAAGGATTGGGTGAAGCTAGTGTAATATTAGGAATTAATATTACTAGGTCAGAAAAGGGACTTTCTTTGGATCAATCTCATTACATTGAGAAAGTTCTAAAGAAATATAATTACTTTGACTGTAAACCTGCTAGTACTCCATTTGACCGTAGTGTAAAGTTATTTAAGAACACTGGCGACAGTGTAAATCAAAATGCTTATGCAAGCATTATAGGTAGCTTACGTTATGCTACAAATTGCACTAGACCTGACATAGCTTATGCTGTGGGAGTACTATGTAGATTTACCAGTAGACCTAGTATGGAGCATTGACATGCTATTGAGAGGGTCATGCGGTACCTTAAAAGGACGATGAACCTCGGATTACACTATAATAAGCATCCCGCTGTCCTTGAAGGATTTAGTGATGCTGATTGGAACACCCTATCTGATGATTTTAAGGCTACTAGTGGATATATATTTAGCATCGCTGGTGGTGCAGTTTCTTGGAAATCTAAGAAAAAAACTATTTTGGCTCAATCCACTATGGAGTCTGAGATGATAGCGCTAGCTACTGCTAGTGAAGAGGCAGGTTGGTTAAGAAACCTCCTGTCAGATATTCCATTATGGGAAAAACCGATTCCAGCGATTTTGATTCATTGTGATAGTACCGCGGCTATTGAAAAGTTGAGAACCGTTATTATAATGGTAAAAAATGACAAATACGTCGTAAGCATAGTACTGTTAGAGAATTTATCTCTACGGGTGCTGTGATGGTGGATCATATACGGTATGAACAGAACTTAGCTGATCTTTTGACGAAAGGACTAGCTAGGGAGAAGGTGTGGAACACCATGAAAGGGATGGGACTAAAGCCCTTGGATACATGAGTCACTTGTGATGGTAACCCAACATATAGACTGAAGATCCCAAGAAATATGTTCAAAGGGTAATAACAAGTCACAAGTGATATGTGTTGAATCATGCAATTATTAATTAATATAGAACGAGGTTTTACTCCGAGTCCATCCCTACGGAGCAGGATATCCTGAAGCGAGTTAAGGATGAGTTATGATAACTCTTAATGAGATCTATAGCTTTATTTTGAGTGGGGTACTTAGCTACAAGAGTATTCATGATAGACTCACCTATTTGAATGTGGAAGTGTGGCCGCTTCATATGGATATTTTGGGCAAATTCCTAGAGCGTTCACTATACTGGGTTAGAAGCACATGACTGCAACGTGCTAGCTATTAGACTTACATCCAAGTAGGGTTGTGTGTGGGATGTTGTCAGAGATAGAGTTCAAAACTACGGTTACTCTAGTATATTCCGAATCAAGTCGAAAGACACATTTGCTTATGCACAACTATATCGATCATTGCTTGATAAAATATTTTCAAATTTTACAAGTGGGGGATTGTTGATAACAGCTGTCAAACAGCTTACAGCTCATAGCTGTTGAGAGTTGCAAACTTTAAAAACTTTGAAAATGCCTTTAGGCAGTGTCCCACATCGGAGGGAGGGTTAAAATGAATTGGGTATATTTACAATTTATTTGGAACTAATGGGCAAGCCCTTTGGGCATTAGATGTTTTGTGTGTATGGGTGGGGGACTTATTGGGCCAAGTCACACACACGCGCGCGCCGCTGTCCCCGCCGTCCGTCCGGCCCGGCCGGTGCCCATGTCCGGGTCCTAGGTCTTGGGCTTGGGCTCATTAAGAAATAATTTTTTGGACAAATAAATTAACGGTTTTGGTCTTTAAAAAATTAATTTTTAACGGTAATTAATTTTGAAAAAAAAATGTGGGCGTTTTTACTGTTGAATTTTTCCACCCACGTTTCCCGTTTTCTCTCCACGATTTTGCCCACTAACGGTAATTTCTTTTTTGCATAAAAGGACGTTGAGACCTCCGTTTTCAATACAGTTCCAACACAAGAAAAATTCCATACAGTTCATCTTCCACCATTGATACAGTTCCGAATTTTTTTTTCTCCCAGAATAATTAATCTCGTTTCACAGATTAATTATATTGTTAGAATCGAGCAATTATACAGAATGGGTGTACACAGACCGGGTTGATTTTTGTGCTTTATCGATCCGTAATTTCTGATTTTGGAGGCTGTTTTATCCTAGGGGTGGCGAGGCTTTCTGACTGTCAGCACACATTGGGCAGAGCCGCAAAACACCTTAAAGAGAGCGACATTATCCACGACTCAGCCGTGTTCTAGACTGTACCTGCGTCCGGGATTTCTTATATTTTCTGTCCCAGATTTATTTGCTCCAAAATTGGGTAATTTCGTTCCTAATTTTTAATTCTGCATTTAATTATTTGCTGCTGTTACAACACATTAAACTTCTATAATATAATGCAAAGTAATTCAATCCAAATCGACATCATACAACTAAATGTATAAAAAAAATAATGCATATAGTAAATTTTGCTTAAAAAACAACATTTATAAGCATACAGACATTTATATTTTGCAAATACATTAATTGTTTCTCTATATTACAAAAGAATTTAACCCATATGGATATATATTTACTGTATGATACAAAACCATTTATGCTTTGCATGGTCAGTACATATTTATTATATGATCTGAAACAGTAACTTGGAACAATTTCAAATAAAAAACAGTTTACATCAAATTTTAAAATATATATATTTATCAAATTAAACATGAAACCTATAATGCATGTAATAAAAAAATTAACCAAACAAAATGGGATGTGCTTGTTGCATGCACGTAAATAACATACTACGTATCAACAAAGTCAAATAGTAAAATTTCTCAACTGTTCAAATTTGAAAAACATATTGGTTCATTTTTCAAACACCCTAACTTAGAAGAGAAACCGATTCAAAACATTACTACAGATTTCAAACCTATACCACCAATAAATTCCAACATTTTACAAAACAATATAGTAATCCTAAGGAAAAAATGCTTATGAAACCAGAAATGTGATGCACGTAGCAAAACCTTAAACATATGTAGATATACAATGGTTCATGGCAGAAATACAATCAGAGATGTAAACAAAGCCCTAAAAATAAATTCAAGGTACATATATTAATAGATAGTAAAAATATATGACAAAATTTGTGTTCTTACCTTGTGAATAACCACAAACTCCAACAATTCAAGAAAACAAATACTCTCCAAGAGTCTTTCAATTGAAAAAGCAGCTGTGGAATGCCGTCTCAATTTTGAACTTCTAATACTCCCCAAGACTCGTAATAGAAGATACGAAAGGGATTTTTATGTTTTAAAAAATAAATTTGATGAGTTTAGTTGCTAAAGAAGTAGAGAAAAATGAGGAATTGATTTAAGAGATATGGATTTAGTTGGGGGTGTTTTAGTAAAGACCAATGTTCGTTAATTTTCAAAAACTAACTATAAAACCTGATTGATAGTAAAAGTAAGAGAGGAATTCAAACAAGTAAAAAAAAAGTCAAATAGAACTTATATGTGAAGACCCATAAAAAATATTACATATGAAAAATATAAGAGGTTATTATATATACGTCATATTGGACATTTCTTTACTCATTCTAATCCCTTCATATTTTTCCCCTACATTTAGGTCCTACTCCTAATTTTTTGAAACTTTTTCTCACAATTATACCCTTTTAAAATCAATCAGCTGTAACTTCCTTGGGGAAGTTACATAAGTTGTTAAACTTTTTTTTTAATTTTCAAATGATCATAACTTTTGATTGACAAATTCATTTTTCACAAAATTATTATTTTTGAAATCTCCTCGTCGAGATCTATCAAACAAGACCTATGGAGCCTATAAAATTTCAAAGAAAAAAATTACACATGCAGTAAACTTTACTATATGCACTAGAAAATGAAATAGTCTTATATTTATGATATTTTCACAAACAGTGAAATTTTTTGGGTTAATATTACACAGATAGTAAAATTTACTGGTTAAATAAATGGTTTAAATAATCTATAATCTCATATATATATTGAAAAAAGACACCTATTTTTAGTTTAATCCATTTAGTTGCTCAAACATCCATTTATTCAATATTCTTTTATTTTTAAATGTTCACTCCAGCGGCACCCAATGCCCCTCCTATTCACTCCAAACCGGATATCTGGTGAATCCAAACCCCATTTATCCTATATTCTCTTACTTTCCAAGGTCCGCGCTAGCGGCAACCCATGCCAGCTCTGCCCACCAAAAATCGGAAAATAAAATATATAAACTCATATATATATATATATATATATATATATATATATATATATATATATATATATATATATATATATATATATAGAGAGAGAGAGAGAGAGAGAGAGAGAGAGAGAGAGAAAGACACCATTTTTTAGTTTAACCTATTTATTCACTAAACACCCATTTATCCAATATTCTCTTATTTTTAAAGGTTCGTGCCAGTGGCAACCAATGTCACCCCTAGTCACCTCAAACCGGAGATTCGGTGAATTCAAACTCCATTTATCCAATATTCTCCTATTTTTAAAGGTCCGCGTCAGCGGCAACCAATGTCACTCCTACTCACCCCAAACGGGAGATTCGGTGGATCCAAACCCCATTTATCAATTATTCTCTTATTTTTAAAGGTCCGCGCCAGCGGCAGCCCATACCAGCTCTACCCACCACAAATCGAAAAATGAAATCGATAAACTCAAATATACATATTGAAAAAAAGACACATTTTGTTAGTTTAACCCATTTAGTCGCTTAAACACCCATTTATCTAATATTCTATTATTTTGAAAGGTCCGTGCCAGCGGAACCCAATGCTACCCCTAGTCACCTCAAATCGGAGATCTAATGGATCCAAACCCCATTTATCTAATATTCTCTTATTTTTAAAGGTCCTCGCCAACGGAACCCAATACCACCCCTACTCACCCCAAACTGTAGATCCGGTGGATCCAAACCCCATCTATCCAATATTCTCTTATTTTAAAGGTCCGTGCTAACGACAACCCATGCCAACTCTACCCACCACAAATCAAAAATTAAATAGTTATATATTTGTGACATTTTCACAAATTCTTGTGAAAATGTCACATTTTCACAAATTCTTGTGAAAATGTCACATTTTCTTATGAACACAGTAAACTTTATTGTATGCACCAAAAAATGAAATAGGCTTATATCTGTGATATTTTCACAAATAGTAACATTTATTGTGTTGAAATAGTTTTATATATGTGTTATTTTTACAAACACTAATATTTATTGTGTTGATATTACACGGACAATAAAATTTGTTGTGCTAGTCAATTAATGTATATATATATATATATATATATTGAAAAAGACACTTATTTATTGTTTAACCCATTTAGTTAAAACACTCATTTATCCAATATTCTCTTATTTTTTAAGGTTCGTGCCAGCAGAACCTAATGCCACCCCTACTCACCCCAAATTGGAGCTCCGGTGGATCCAAACCCCATTTATCTAATACTCAGTTATTTTTAAAGGTCCGCACCAATGGCACCCATGACACCTCTACCTACACCAAACCGGAGCTCTGATTAAGGTCGTTGGAGCTCCGAAAATGGGGGTGGGTAGTGGTGGGGATTGGGTCCCACTAGTGCGGACCTATACATATAAGAGAATATCGAAAAAAAGTTATTTTGCTCCACCGGAGCTGTCATTTAAGGTGAGTAGGGGTGACATGGGGAGCCGCTGGCGCGGACCTTAAAAAAATAAAAAATATTGGATAAATAAGTGTTTGAGCGACTAAATGGGTTAAACTAGAAATAGGTGTCTTTTTCACAATATATATATACACATTAATTGACCAATACAATAAATTTTACTGTCTGTATAATATCAACACAATAAATATTACTGTTTCTGAAAATGGTATAGATATAAAACTATTTTAACATAATAAATGTTAATGTTTGTGAAAGTATCACAGATATAAAACTATTTCATTTTCTGGTGCATACAGTAAAGTTTACCATGTTCACAAGAAAATATGACATTTTCACAAGAATTTGATAATATGTCACGAATATAAAACTATTTCATCTTTCGGTTTGTTGTGGGTAGCGCTCGCATGTGTTGCCGCTGACGCGGACCTATAAAAATAAGAGAATATTGGATAAATTGGGTTTGAATCCATCAGATCTCTAGTTTGGGGTGATTAGGGATGAAATTAGGTGCCATTGGCGTGGACCTTTAAAAATAAGAGAATATTGGATAAATGGGTGTTTGAGCAACTAAATGGCTTAAACTAAAAATAGGTCTCTCTCTCTCTCTCTCTCTCTATATATATATATATATATATATATATATATATCTGTGTGTGTGTGTGAATTCATAGATTATTTGATCCATTTAGTTAACTAGTAAATTTTACTATCTGTGCAATATTAACACAGAAAATGTTACTGTTTGTGAAAAGGCTGTGGCTATTGCCGCTCCTTCACAATCTTATGGCATTCCAATTCATAAAAAAATGACAAAACTACCCTTGCAATAAAATGCAAACCTTCTTCCACATTAGTTTTATGTTATTTTTTTAAACAGTTCACTATTTAAAAACAAAACAAATATCGTAAAGCTCTAATCTTATTTTTTTTATTTATCAAGACATGACCAAATAAAAGCAACACGATACGCCCCAACACAAAATTTTATTTTTTTAACAAACACATTTCAAAAGTGATACAACACGACACGACATAAATCTTTTTTTAACTAACGCGATCTAATTAAAACGTAACAGGGCATTTGAAAATAAAACGTAGCATGACATTTGAAAAAAACGTAACACGACATTTGTGAAAAACGGATTTGTCAATCAAAAGTTATGATCATTTGAAAAAACCAAGTTCAACCACTTATGTAACTTTCCCAAAGAAGTTACGGAGGGTTGGTTTTAAAAGGGTATAATTTTGAAAAAAAGTTCCAAAAAATTAGAAGTAGGACCTATATGTAAAGAAATATCTTATTGAACCTACATGCGAACCATCCAAAATATAATTACATAACTAATGATGAAAGAAACCACCATACCACCATTACACCTTCCACCAATCCACCCATACCAGCCGCCACTTTCACCTTAACAACCACCATCGCTCATCTACCATAACAACCACCACTCCCCCACACTACCTCCATTACCACCTGCTATGAACACCACCATTTCCTCCATTACCATCTTCTATAACCACCACCTCCACTTTGACATCGCACCAAAGCACCCACAACTAATCCCGCCACCCACACCTGTATAAGACCCATAACCGCTGCCCCTATAGGAACCCACTGCTGCCGCACCTATTAAAAACCACGTCGCCTCTAGTCTTCCCCATCGTCATTGGTTCAAGAGAAAATACGGTTACTGGTTGAGAGAGGCTTAGGGTATACTCATGTCTGTTCAAATTATTTTGTTTAATTTATTAGTTAATGTATTGGGAATGTGTGTTTACTAGTTTTTGTTAACTTATGTAAATTTATTGGTAACCAGTTTTCTATTTGTTAATTTATCAGTTAGTTAATTATTAATATTTCATTACTCAACCACTTTATTGATATTTTTTACTTAATTAAATTATCACTAATTAATTTATTCAAAATTTGTCATTTTATTAATAAATTATTAATTTTTTCCTCATGTCATTCTTATTGGATTATTAAGTAAATTTAAACACACCATGCCTAGTCCACCCCGAGTTCAAATTTGTTTTCCTCTTCGAGAACAGTTAACATGACCTCTCACGTGATTTGTTACATGAACAACTCATTAAAAATTATGGGATCCAATGATGAGTCATTCACATTTCAACCACTCACATTTAAGGATCATGTTACCCTTCCTTAAAAAGGGTCAACAAATTCATGCCATAGTCGGCTTCCCCATTAAATCTCCTGACGAAATTTAACGGAAGGCTAAAATTTTCAAAATTAAACAATTTATAGTTAACATTGCAAAAATTGAAAGAATGGATATTAAATTCCAAATCACTCTAATTATTTGGGTTAAATTTAAGATTAACCCTAAATTTTTTATAAAATATTTATACACCTAATCAACGGGTCATGGTATTGTCACTTCAACAAAAAAATTATTATTTATTTTTATTATATTCTCTATTATATTTGTAACCATAATATATAAAGAGACCTTTTTTGTAATATAAGTGAACCATATATATCATAAGTTATTTGTTATACAATCTCTTTAAATTTGGATTAATTATACTTTGACCCCTCGATTTTTCCTTACATTTTTTACTTCAAACACCTACTTTCACTTTCCACACTAAAGCCTTTGAAAATTTTAAAATTGATCAAGTTATCCAAAAACCCTAACGGTGTTACGTTTTAAATATTGGTCATGTGTGCCCTAGACCTAACTAGTTTTCCATTTAAAACATATTCGTTAGGGTTTGGAGGTAATTTGGTCCGTTCTAAAAAGTTCAGGGGGTTTAGTGTAAAAAATTAAAATTGGACTGTGAAGTAAAAATGGGGTAAAGTTCGAGGTTGAATGTCTAACCCTTTATATTTTGATTCTAGTGGGGTGGGCAAATATCTTGGTACGGATCATAACGTTGGGACTTGGGATATCAAAATTGAGTGATAAAAGTTTTGTAATGATTCACATACTTGCATTAATTGGATGGACGTTTTCACGTCCTTAGATTACATAAAAAATTATTGTCGATCAATTTGATTAGTCCAATCCATTCCTCTTGATTATTTAATATCATCCAATATATGAAATTATTAAACTATAAATAAAGAGAGAAAGATTGTTGTATTAGTGTGTACAAGAACGTGTTTACATTATAAGCGAAACATATATATGATGTAAGGATATGGAATAAGGTGGATTAAAATGAGGAGTGATGGAGGTAGTGGTGGGGTTAGGTAATGAGATAGTGATGGGGTGAGTGGAAGTAGTTTTGGGGTAATGTATAATGGTAGTATATACTTTAACATCACTCTCAAACTCAAGATGGTAAAGTATTAATCAACTTTAGTTTGGTAATTAAGTCTTAAAAGCTTCAAGGAAGACAAATTTTGGTGATGACATCAACAGTCCAATCTCAGTAGTAGTAGAGACAACGCGTGGAGAAGGTGTCTTAGAGAATTTACATTGGAGATCGGTGGACTGAACAACTTTTGAGATGACCCAAGTAATATGAGAAGATTTCGTAGCACAACAATGTGCCATAAACCCATAGGAGTTCCCGAGGAACTAATGATAAAGTGCACTAAGCACTAATAAGAGAATGCACAAGGAACTGATGAGAGTTTTATGGTGGCTTGATTGGGTATAGGTGTCATTTCTCCTCTCAAACTTAAGTTTGTTGTCAACCAACTTGAGTTTAAAATGATGCTCTGAAAGATCCTGCTGGATGAGCTTTGGAAATGATTTCGATTGTATGATCATCGTTACAAATGCGTGTGGTCATATGAGAATAAGATCCTGGAGGACGAGAGTGTGTTAGAAGACCCGTAGTGTGTGGACGAATCTGTTACACCCCGTATTTTTATATCATTTACATTGGTGATATTAAAATAAATGAATTGCATGAAGAAATTCTTGAATATGATTGTGCATGATTAAGTGATTTGATTATACCGAATGTGTGCAGTAGTAGAATAATTAATTTGCATGTTACGTAAATTATTATTATTAGCTGTTAGTATAACTAAAATGTGTAATTTATAGTAGACTTTGTTTGAGTATGTTTTGGAGTGATTTGGAAACCCATTTAGGCATTTTAAATATCTTATGTTGAGCCCAGGGAATATGTTTTACCGTTAGGGGAGATTTTGGACCAATCCAAGTGTCATTCTGAGCTTATTTAGGGGCCCAAAATTGGGTATTAAGAGTAAATACGAGATTAAGAGTTTTAATGGGATTATAAACCAATTTAATAGGTATTTTATCCATTTTAAGTTAACCCGGTAGCCCTAAACCCCCTAGAGGAAGTCATCAAAGTTAGAGAAGATGAAAGGAATAAATGCTCATCTCTAGAAGGCAAGAAGTTTCTTGCAAAACTTTTAGTAATATATTTCTTGATTCATATGCATGTCTCTTATAGGAGTTTTGGGTTATAAATTTGATTTGAGATTGTAATATAGATGGATTTGGATCCAGGGCTGTTTAGAATTAATTGATGATTAATTATGTTTTGAGACTTAAATACCTTGGTGACAACCTCGGAATTGATATCGCTTGATTAGATAAATTGCTATTAGAATCCATGTTCTAGGATTATTATTTATGGCAGAGTTCAAATCACGTGTTGATCTTACTATTCTGAGAAGTTTTAGATGATAATTATAAACTTGTTAGGTTTAGACAACCTATGACTTTAATAATCCAATAACTTAAATTAGCGGGAGATATCATGTATAGATTGGTTATAGAAAGAGGTAAACATGTTTGCTTGACTATAATAGAGTTATAGTTATTGAAATTGATTTGTAATAAACGAGTATGAAACTTTGGGGAAGAAATTCATGCTGAAAAATTAGTATATCTAAGCTCACTGCCAGAAGCGAAATGATTTGGCCTCCGGGGAGAATCGATTTGGTCCGAAGCGAATCAATTGGCTATAAGGGAGAATCGATTCAGGAACTGGGACTTAGTTCAGGGTTAGACCGTGAAAACATTCGGGAGATTTTTACGAGTCCAAGCGAGTATATAGGAGGTTGTCCAAGTGAAGGGATACTGAATTTAAATTGATTAAAGTCATTATCCATTAAATGGTGAATTTAATAATTAACTAGAGTGTCAATATTTAAACAAGGATTCTTATTTCGAGAATAATGAAATCTAGTTACGGTAGTTATGAGGATAAGTACCTACACATATTGTGTGATATATATATAGGATTTTTTTGAACATACCCATGCTCGTAAAAGTCCTATCGATTGGTGTTGCATATGTTGTCGGACCGGTACCACGTGTCGGCACATATGAGCTAGGCGTAGTGCAGGTCATTATTTTAGGTCATTCGTTCAGGGGCATCGCTTTGTGATGAGAGAAGTGGTATGGCCAGACCCATTTTCATAGACGGGGGTATAGGCGTGAGACGGTGTATTGTGTAGTGATTGCCCCACTTAATTGTGCCTTGTTTACTTCCATTTGGTGAGATACTCCTCTGAACTAATCGATAGAGTGTGAGATGGACACTGAAGGTAGATGACTTCGTGTGTCGTGTGTGTGTGTGTGTGTGAATATATATATATATATATATATATATATATATATATATATATATATATATATATATATATATATATATATAGATAGAGAGAGAGAGAGAGAGAGAGAGAGAGAGAGAGGAAAGCTCACCTACATCACGCACTATACATCACACCATACATCATGCACTATACATCACACCATACATCACAAAATACATTTTGTAACTATTTTTAAAAAATCCACAAAAAACTGCTAGCGCGGACCCTTATAAATAAGGTATTTTTAGCAGTTTTTTGTGGATTTTTTAAAAATAGTTACAAAATGTATTTTGACCTAATTTTTTGCGTATGGGTTGATTAGAAGGTTAATTTCAAGGGAAAAATATAAAATTTGAAAAAAAAGTTTTTTAGGGCCTGTAATTAAGCGTGATGCATGAATGATGTATAGAGCATGATGTAGGTGAGCCTTCTCCTATATATATATATATATATATATATATAAATTGATTAAAAATGAAATCATTGTAGTTTAATGATGTAGACAATTGTTAATGGACAATGTTACATAAAATACATAATGTAATGCAATTGTAATTTTGTGGGGTAGTATTGTGGGGTTAGTATTTAGGAATGTAATTATATGTGTAGACATCTACCTCTCGATTATATGTGGGCTAGTTTCCCTTAAAATTATTATGTTAGAGTAGAGACTGTATTACATATTTGGGCTTGGGTTTGGGATGCGCATAGTATTGCACTTATATGAGGGGTGATATATTTACTGCATGTAAGAGCCGATGGTCGGTATGTAATGTTATTTGACTTCAATAGTATCTATTGGTTTTGTAAGTTAATTATTGAAACTTTAGGAAGCTATCCCATATTATAAAAATGTTTTTCCCTCAGGTTATCCCAGATAGGAATATAACGGTTGACAGAGGATCAGACTTCCAGTTGCATTTGCTTAATAGCATATTCAACTCTTTAATTCTAATATAAGTTAGTTATTTTTGGTTATGTTGGGATGGATGATTTACAATTTGTGTGAGTTGGGACTTATTCATTGTTAATTCATTATCACATATTGTTTTATTATGCATAGATATTTAAATTAAAATTATATTTTTACGGTTCATGCTGAGAATGGTATAAATTATTAGACGAGCCCCATCTTCAGCATATTGTGTCTTGCCAACCTTTACGTGAAAAATTGGGGTTGTTATATGAGATTTCATCATTATCTAATGGAGTAAAATGTATTTGATTAGATGTTAATCCCACAAAAAAAATTTAATTCCTCTAACCCTAAAACATGCATCCATGTGATATAAAACACAAAGTAGATAAACATGCAAGGCCAACACAATTTTAGGGGAAAAAACCTTAGGGAAAAACATTTTATTTCACTATAGTTTTTAAATCTCAATTTACAATCATAATAGAGAAATATAGCCTAGTGAATCTCCCACAGGTGTCTCACGTCTTCTTCAATAATGAATTCCCGCAAGAACTCAAAAATATCACAACTTCTAATTAGCAATGATTCTCGCAAGAATCATAAGAGCAGCAGTAGAGAATCCTCCTCTACAAGAGTAACTTCATTTAGAAGTGTTTTGGATTCCAAATAAGATTCGCAAAAGTATATCTGAGAGATTGGGTGAATCAAAATAAGTTTTTCCCTTTTAAAAGTGAAGATTTTTTGCAGTAATTCTGTAGTTTTCCTAAATGAAAAGTCTTAACAAAAACCTTATCAAAAATAGGTATTTATAGGTGGACAAAAAAATCGAGGTAGCGCAACCTCATTCTAACAAGAATCTGACCTCATTCTAACAACATAATGATTCTATTCGAATGAAATAGACCCCGCTTCTAATGAGACGCAAAAATCCAAGACAATAAGACTTAATTTGAACCTCATTGGATAAATGCTTCAAATGACCTTCTAAAGAGATCCAAGGTCCTTCTAACGATATTGACATCTCGTTTGAACGATACTATCAAAAAATAAATTATTTTTAAGTTCAAAAACCTGTTTAAAAATTTTCTCGTTTTGTGAAAAATCAGTTTATAAAAATCTCCCAATACTTAGTAAAAATTTTTATGAAATCCAAAGTAACAACTTTACTGATATTACATGACGTCGTAGATTATGTTGAAGATACCTGATAATTGGATTCATCTTCTTGATCGTGTGAGCTTGAAGTGCTGTAACGGAAGTAACAGGATATGCCATACTCGATGTAACCTAGGTACTAAGGGCAATGACAGAAAATTTGCCGTTACAAATCTCCCCCCATGGCTATTCCGGTACAAAATAAAAAATTCGAGTTATCCAAAAAATCCTATACAAATCTAATATCTTCCCACACACCCAAAAATGGAAAGATACTAAAAATTTACAAGTCTTCCAAAATCTTCAACTATCCAAATCTTTAAATCTCTTGCTTTTTCTTGATCTTCTTTTTGAGATTTTTGTCTTACGTGTACTTTGCATATGATCATCAAAGTGTAACTGCATATAATAGACAAAGATATATACCCTCATGATGTATCGAGTTTGAAATAAGATAAAACACACATAAATCAAATCGATTATCTCCCCCACAAAATCAAACTCTCACTCCCCGCACAATTCGTTCTCCTCCTTTTTACTTGTCCAAAATAGACAAGGAAAATAAATAAGAAATAATAAACTGACGTGGGACACAACAATCAAAGCATATCATCACAAATATATATCAAATAACCTCATGAAATGATAATCTCAATGGCTCTACAAACTATTATTGATCTTTTTTCAAAATTTTCACATAAAACAAATTTACAAAAACAATACACCATGAAGAAACAGAAAAATAACTGAATCATGAAAACGAGATATATGGGTGTGAACACATTCTATAGGAAAATCAATGTAGACAAGCATAACATATGTGTAAGAATGAATGATACACCACTAAATCAAGATCTCAAAGTCTACCTTAGGTGTAAAAACGGTGAACTCAACTGAAATTTACTTAACATATTCAACTAGTCAAGGTCGTGAATAATTTTCACACCAATAACGCCCAAAACTATGTAATGCTTTTATGAGACTTTTAAGGACGTGCAAACCCATTGATCTTCGACTAAACTCCCTCAAAACTCACATATAGAATTTTTTTCTCTTAAATATTTTGTTTTGAAGAAATCAATGCTCATATGTAGCGAAGCATCAATGTTCTTAAAATTGACCTGGCACTCTCAATTTTTTAATGTGCCTTCATTATTTTAGGCTTTATTCTTTTGCAAATGGTGGCTACTCACGTAAAGACAATCTGTCTTTCACAGAATGATTCCATTACTTTAAATATACATTTATCACCAATATGACTTTCAATTTTTTCAATCCGGGTAATGGTTCTTACAAGCACTACTATCATTATCTCATTTTTTTCGTATTTAGTTTGTTTAAAAATCATAATTTAGATGAAAACACTACAATCGACATGTAAAAGGTAAGTGCACTATTCAAATAAGTTCATGTGCATTAAAGGTGATAAGGAGTCAAATATGTAGCAAGTAGTCTTCATATCACATCTAAATGACTGCACACATTATTAAGCACAAAATGAAAGGATGTCACGTCTCAAAACACTACAAAATGGTCACATGGATATGGAATGAATTGGTGACTCTAGCATCTTTAACGTTCATCCACACATAATGTAAACAAAATACAAAACTCTTTTTTGGATTTTTCAAAATTTTTATTAAAAATAAAATCTTTTTGCCTTTTTCACTTTTTCTAAAAAAACGAAAATCTGTTTGTATTTTTTCAGAATTTTGCAAGAAAAACAAAAATCTTTTTGGATTTTTTGAAAAATATATCAAAATGGAAAAAGATAAATACAATGGTAGTACACACTAGTAATATGCATGTAATATATGAACATGAAAACATCCTATGCTAGCAAAAAGTCTAAACCTCAACTATTAGGTCCGGAGGAGTTCTCCAAAGGCGATGACATCCTATGAAAAACATCCATCAAATCATTTTAAGTTTTGGCCAAATACTCAACTTGCTCATTGAAACGCTCAAAATCTCTCATGTGATATGCGGGAGCATGTGGAGTAACATATGTGGGAGTGCATGAGGGAACACATGTAGTAGCCTAACGTGGAAGATACCTAGGAGACATACTACCAAACTTAAAATAAAATTCTCTATGGTATCCTCTTTTCTTGCAATGGGAATAAACATACACGGGCTTAGGACCACCTCTCTCAAAATGTCTAGGATGTTTTCTCTTACGGGGGAAGAGACGCTTAGGTGGGTTAGGTCGAGAGCCATAAATATCTATCATAAACTCGGGAACCAGCTCGGCTGAAACATGGGAAGTGAACACAATGTTATAAACTATTCCTAGACTCTTAACATTACCCAAAGAAGGATAGATGACCATATTTTTACCCTTCTTATAGGTGTCCTGTAACTTAACTTTCACCTCCTGGGAACATTCGAGATCTCTCTCGAGTTTAGATACCCAGGCTTCAAGTTTCTCATGAGTCTTCAATAAATATTGAAGATCTCCCGTAAGACTAGCCATGGTGTTGGTTAAATCACTATTTTCCAAGGATTATATGATTAACTTCTCATATAAAGAAACCTTCAGCTTCTCGAGTTGACTCGCCGATGCCTCACACACTTCTACCTCTCTCTATAAATCAATTACCCTAAGAGACAACTACTTATTCATCTTTTTCATCCTTAACATCTCGCTGTATAAATCACTAAAAGATTTATAGATATGCCCTTATCCCTCACTTAAAATCTCATCCTCACACTCACTAGAATGGCTCGAAACATCACTGAGGCTCTCACGTTTAGATGTGTTCTCATCGTCGTGGGACAAACTAAAAGTACTCACATGACTAGCCATGAAAGAAAGGAACTTTTCAGGTGATGATTCTCCACTTGAATTAACCGACTCAATGTCCCTATCACTAAGAGTGGTTTTATTAGCAATCTCTTTGCCCCTTTTCTTTACCATATCGGGACACTCAAAAGCCTTATGCCCTTTGCCCTTGTACTAAAAAACCCTTTATCTTTCTCTTTCTCACAGTTATCCTTGACCTCATCTTTCTTTTTATTTTTCTCAAAAACCTTTTTATGGGAAGAATTCGTTTTGGAAAATTTAAGCAACTTTTAAATTTTTTTTGCAAACAAGGTCAAGTCATAAAAATCAACTTCACCCTCAGATTGAGACTCACAAACTCTTTTTTTTTTATTTTTCTTAATTTGAGTCTTTAAAGCTACCCCTATATCCTTAGGCGTAATGGTCTTGGGAAACATATTGATCTCATAAGTTTTAAGGTCTCCTATGAATTCTTCTAACCTAATAGTGTCTAAGACCCCTAAAGAGTTAAGCATGGTGACCTTAGGAATAAATCAGGAATGGAGTGACCTCAAAATAGTTTTCACGACTGTCGAATCCTCAATTTTCTCACCCAAATTAAAACTATTGTTAATAATGTCCAACAACCTTGCATAAAACTCATAGAGTGTCTAGGACTCTAACATAATGATGGTCTCAAACTGGGTGGTCAAATTTTGAAGCATATACACCTTGACAATGTTGGTACACTTATGGTCAACCGGAGGATATCCCATGCTTCCTTAGACGTAGTGAACGTCATGATTCACTATAACTCGTAAGGCGTGACGGCTCCAAAATAGCACTAAAGTCGCGGGAGTTGTAGGTACTCCATTTAAACTCATCATCAGTCTAATGATAAATAGTTTTAGGATTAATGTCATTCCCAACCATGATAGTGGGAAGATTCCACCCTCTTTCACAAACAAGCCAAACTCTTTCATCAACTTCTTTTCAATATCATCTCATATGGGCCTTCCAATATGCATAATTTGTGACATCAAAGACTGACATACGATTATGTAAGTATCCATTAGAAAATTTGTGATTTTTTAAAATCAATTTTTCAAAACAATTGATATCTCAAAAAAATTGTGCGAAAAATCAATTACACAGTAAAGTTGTGTAAATGGCTCTGATAAGAATTATTAGGACGAAATAATGAGTGCTCTGATACCAATCTGAGAGTGTGTTATTCTCTAATGGAGTAAACTTATTTAATTGGATGTCAATACCACAAACAAATTTTAATTCCTTTAACCCTAAAACATGCATCTAGGTGATTAAAAACATAAACTAGATAAAGCACGCAAGGAAAACACAATTTCAAGAAAAAAACCTCAGGGGAAAATCTTTTATTACACTATAGTTTGTAAATAGCAACTTAAAATCACAAACGAGAAATACCGCTTGACGAATCTCGAATAGGTGACCCACGTCTTCTTTAGTAATGAATTCTCACAGGAACTCACAAAGATTGCACCCCCCCTAATCAGCAACGATTTCCATAAGAATCCCAAGAGCAGTAGTAGAGACTCCTTCTCTACAAGAGTAACTTCAATATAGAAGTGTTTGGGGTTCCAAAGATGATTCAAAAAAGTATATATGAGATATTGAGTGAATCAAAACAAGTTTTTCCCTTTTGAAAGTGGAGACTTTTTGCAGCAATTCTGCAGTTTTCATAAATGAAAAATCTTAATAAAAACTCGATAAAAATTAGGAATTTATAAGTGGACACAAAAATCGAGGAGGCACAACCTCGTTCGAACGAGATCTAATGACATGCTGAAGTCGTTTGAACGGCATAAACCTCTCTTTTAAAGATATGCAAAAATTCAAGATAGTAAGCCCTTGTTTGAACGTTGTTTGATAAATGCTTCAAACGACCTTTTAATGAGATCAAAGGTTATTCTAATGAGATTGCCATCTCATTTGAATGACACTGTCGAAAAATAAAATTATTTTTAAGTTCAAAAACCTGCCTCATTTTCTAAAAAAAATCAGTTTCTAAAAATATTCCAATACTTAGAAAAAAATCTACGAAATCCAAAGTAACAACTCTACCGATATTACGTGACATCATAGGGCATGTTCAAGATGTTTAATAATCAATTCCGTCTTCTTGATTGTAAGGATATTTTCGCCCATTATCAATTTATATGTCATATACCCCTACACCGTCGAAGAAGACCAAGATCACATTCACATCAGGACGGATTATAATAATCAAGGTTCTTCAAAAAACAGTCTCCGTGAGGTTAACTTTCGTAAGGTTACGTTTTAGAGTACCTTAATAATGCACTTAGAGTATTGGGATTATTTTTCATAAAATATTTTCAAGTGTTGGAACGGAGCTTTAAAAGTTTTTATTAATTTTTTTTTGAATTCATACTATCTAAAAATTTTGTTCCAGACACCTTTCCGTAGAAAAATTATAACTAATTCATAAAAAATTAGAAAAATATGAAACTGGCGGCCACGCGTTCATATCAAAATTGTCTACAATCATAACTTCATTTGATAGGTCGTTCGAATGAGATAAGGATCTCGTTCAAACAACATGGTATGTCGTTCAAACGAGAAGAGTTATTTTTTAACACGTGACCGCCTTGATTTTTAGTATTTAAAGGGGGTCAAACTACTAGATTTCGTGTGCAGAAACACTGGTTTTAAGCAGAATACGATTATGAGTGTTTTACTCCAACATTAAAAGAGTGCAATATCTTGTTTTACAATTCACAAAATCCTAATATCTTTTTGTGTGAATTGTTTTGGAATCCAAGAACAAAAATTTGCCTAAAGTTCAACCTTTGTGAGAAGAACTTTAAAACTGGAGAGCCGAGAGCTATTGTGGAGGGAGATCCTATAAAGAATCAAGAATACGTGTCCAAATTGGTATGGCTGCGAGTGAACCACTGCGGATTTCTAGTTAACGCTTTGAAGGTTTGACGAAGGCACCATGCATTACCCTTGAGGGAAGTTGTATGTAAGCCAATGGTCTTGTAAACTTTTTAAAGTTCTAGAAATAAAAGGTTTTGCCCCTGTGGGGGATTTTTCCTGAAATTTGGTTTTATCTAGATGCTTAGTGCTTTATGATTTCATATTACTTATATGCATGTGTTAGGACCGAATTAAATCTCGAGATTCATTAAAACTGCTTTGGTTGACACACAACTAAAATTAGTTTTATTTGAGAAGTTACATTTATTCCGCTGTAGCTGCTCTATCAAATTGGTACTAGAGCGGGTATCGCTAATCTATTGCATTTGATCATGTTTTCAAAAAGTGTGTTAGAAAATCATTTTTTGATTATGTTTTTCTCAAAAATGGCTTTTAATGGTTTTGATGATTTTTAGTGTCAACTTTTTGAGAAATCTAATTGGAAAATTCACATGAACTCTTGTTTTAAATCTTCCATTGAAAACAATTCTGAGAGATGTTCGAATTGTGAGGGTGTAGGTCACACGATAAATGAGTGTCCCAAAAATTTGAGGATGAAATTAAATTAACCAGCATCTCTTGTTTCTACACTTAGTGATAAGGATTCGGAAGAAGAAGTTTTTTTTTCTTCTAGGAGAGAGTTTCTCACCCGTGTGACTAGTGGTAAAGGTGAGGTGAGTGAGGACAACACAATGAGGATGAGTGACTTGAAAATTGCTTTCAATGAACTTTATGCTGAATCTTTGAAAATAAAGAAAGAAAATTTGAAATTGAAATCCCATTTGCAAGAGCGTGCCTTAAAAATGATAATGATATTTTAGTTACAAAACTTAGGGCATGAAAGAAAATTTTGAGAGAGGAGCTTGGATATGTCGAGGGTGAGAGAGATGATCTTCGAGGCATCATGGAAGCTATGAAAAAGGAGATTCTTGAGTTTGAGGATTCCAGGAGCTTACTTGAATCTAGGATAGTTGAACTTGAGAAAAGTTTGAGAGATTCGGTTAAGGTCAAATTTGATTTGGAGTCTAGGTCTGAAAAACTTGATAAGATTTTAGGAAATGTCGAGATAAAAAAGGATAGTGTGGGATTGGTTTTGAAAAACATATTGCACTCTTTCCCATATATGCGAGAGAGCCTCCTAGGATTGTTAAGAAAGAGGCACCTAAGTTTGTTAGGAAAGATCCCCCTAGGAACATCTAGGATCATTAGGAGAAATCCACCTAGGCAAATTCAGAGAGCGCCACCTAGGAAATTGAGGAGAGCACCACCTAGGAATTTGAGGAGAAGTTATCCTTTAGGTAACACTCATTGCCCGATTTACACTTGCACACATTGCGGTAGGAAAGGCCATCTTAGGCATTTCTTCTATAAGATTTTGAATGGACCAAGGAAACATAAAGAGAGAGTCACACCAGTTCCCAAAACCCCCACACCTCGTTACACATCGATTTGGGTTAGGAAATCGAATTTAGAGGCTTATGGCCTAATTGTTCATGACTCTCGTTTTCTTGCACGTGATTCACCCCATGTTAGGAGCTTTGGTTGATCCCATTATTTTTTTGGCATACACTAGTTGTGCGTATTGATATACTTTTGCTAGTGTTATGACTCATTTTGTAGTAGCCCACATTGACTTAGTTATTGAGTTTGCTTTTTCGCTACTGTTTTGACTCTGTTTTGCATCTGTCAAGCCCTTCCTGGTACTGTTTTTGGGAAATTTTTGCACTTGGTGACTCTGCTTATCTTTCTGAGCAAAATGTAATGTCCCGTATTTTTATGGCTTTTAAAATTAGGGATTTATTAAATTTAATTGAGATATTAATTTAATATTAATCCAAAATTTTATTTTAAATAGTTACTAGCATGACTAGAGTTAGTAATTGTTGGAAATTTATTGAATATTACTGGATGAGTAAAGTAATATATAAGATTGATTTTATTAAAATTGTCATGAGTGAATAAAATGATAATTATGAAAATTTAAGTCGGGACGCGCCTCTGTCGTGTCAGGAACTAAATTATTATTATAAAAGTGAATAAATTATAAGTTGCCCATATGGTCATTTTGAGCACGCCAAAGTATCCAGGAGGGTCGAGATAGTCAGAAAAGTGTACCCGGGGGTTTAGTTTGGGTCTCGGGGCATTTTTAGTCCTAATTGACATCCCAGGAGGGTATTATAGGAATTTTGTATTTTTGGGTAATTAAACCCACGAATTTTCTTAGGATATATCAGCCATGAGGAGTTGTCTTTTAGGGTTAACAAACACAGAACATTAGATAGGCCATTAGAGAAGAAGGTGGAGAGCTTTCCAAGGAATCCAAGGCCAAGAATTCACTCGATAGCACCACCACCACCACCACCAAAATGTAGATCGCATGATGAGGAACGCAACCATACCTTTTTCTTTAACAAATCAGACCCTTGAATCCCAGGCAAGTATCTATCTTACTGATTTCTAGTTGATATTCCTTCCATGTTAGCCTAGGAATGAAAATCGTATGTTTTAATGGAAGAATTATATGTTTTGGAAGGGAATTTATATGTGTTGTAGGGAGAATCCATATAGTCTGAAATCTTGATCATATGAACCACGAGTTTAGAATGATATTTGGGAAGAAAATCTAGATTTAAATAGAGGTTTGTGATTATCCATGAAAAATTTGGTTTTATAAAGAAATATGAGATTAAAGCCCTTTTTGATTGATTCATTGAGGATTTATTGATCTTGTTACGTTAGAACTTGTTTATATAAATTGATTATACATTTGGATAACTTTGATGGGAGTTTGGGATGAAATTATAGAGGTTTGGAGGGGTTAGAATGATTGTACCCGTAGGTTGGAAATTATAGAAAACTGGGCAAGAACTGCTTAATCGATCGATTGACCAAGAGCATCGATCGATCGATGATCAATCGATCAACCCCATTCATCGATCGATCGATCCCTCCTGAAAAGTGCTAATTTTTCTCCTTTTTATTTAGTCTAGTTAAAATACGTAGGAACCCTTAATTATTATTTGTAGAGTATAATGGGTTATGAAGAGGACCAGTAGGGTCTAAGTAGACTTCGTTGAGTGAAATAAATATGAGATAAAATTGTGGGATAACGGGGAGTTATTCATTCATTAGAAATTGTGCGTACGTTCATTAAAAGATTGAAGATCATGAAAGATTTAGACCTGAAGGTAAGTTAGGGTATACCTACTGAAATTATACTTAGTGAGAGAGATGGTTCGAGAGATGAGAAGTAAGTATGAAATAAATAATACTTGAGAATAAAAGAGACGAATCCTTTATGAGAGATAGATGAGTAAAAGTTATGCTAAGGACGGATAATAATAATTATGGGTCATGGGCAAACCTAATTTCGAAAATATGCATATTTATATATATGACTGTGTGACTGTGCATATATTATGTATCTGTGTAAAAAAAATCATACCCGAGCTACTTGCTATTACAGAGGTTTTCGCACCGAGATAATCTTATCTTGATTGAACCTTTATGGGGGATATTGACTCGTACCCTAGAAGATAGTAGCCTAGATACTGTCTATCTGAAAATGATAGTCAGATGTTCTAAGAGACATGAGGGTATGTGCTGACCTCTTAGGATTTGGAACTATGCTTCACCTCCATTTGTATGTGTATTGTGTTAATACAGTTCGAGAGTGATTCCGAACTAGTATTTCAATTTAGTTTTAGTGATACGGGGACTTGATAGCAGAGTATGCCAACACCATAGAATTATGTGGGGTGCCTATAGTATATTGTTGTGATAATTATATTCGATACAAATATATAAAAAAAGCGGAGTAACTAAGGAAAATAAAGAACATAAAATGCCAATCACACAACACAGTATGTATGTGGTTTAACAAGAATGCCTACGTCCATGGTGGTGCAGTCAGTATTATTTCTATATACTCCAGGGAGCGTTTACAGAGAATACAGTGCGTGCCTCTTGCCCCAGGCTTAGGGTATATTATATACATGCTTATCTTCGGGGAGTGGGGGTGTTGGACTCCCTCACGTCCATCTTTCTCTCCTGGAATATCTTTATATGAGATTTTAGGAGAGGACTAAGTCATAACTGATTTTAATTAAGGTGTTAGGGATCCAAACTTTGGGCCATTGTTATTAGGCTACTCGTCTAGGTCCATGATGATAATTCCGAGTTCACACAATTACCCCTAAAGTTGTTGGGCCATAATTTGGGCTCAATAAATTTAAATGATTTTCCATAATGACTCTTTGGTAAGTTGTGTAACTCTTCCCAAAGTTGAGAACTGATTTAGGAAGTAGTTGATTCAAGTCCTGTGCACGATGATTGGGAACATTTTAAAAGTTATTTGGAGCAGTATTCCGTAGTTGTCATTTCAAAATTCTGAGTGTTCCTTCATCTTCTACGAGTTTTAGCTATTGTGCCATTTTCTCCAGGTCTTCATTTTCTTCGCTTCCTATCTCCCTCATCATCTGGGCTTGTGAACTTGCATTGTCCAAGCCAAATTTTCATCTAGTAAGTCCCTTTTGCTCTCTCTTTGTGCTTTCTCTATTGAGTTTTCTTTGAATTTGCAATTTAGGGTTTATAAATGACAAAGATAGGTCATAGATCAGTGTCTGAGTTTAGGAAGTTCTTTAACAACCCAAAATAGGTAGAGATTGAGTGCGCCTCTCTCCCTAAGAATGTTGAAGAGATAGAGGGAGCTAATTGGATTCACGTCCTGTTGCTTTCTCAAGGGGGGATCAATTTTCCTCCAAACAATTTATCCCTGCATTTCTTTGGTTGTTTCAACATTGTCGCTGCAGAGTGTTCACCCAACATGTGGAAGATAGTCAATGGTCTCCATAGAATAAATCAGCTCCATGGCACTAAATTAGGGCTCGCTGAAGTTTGTTTTTGTTATTCCTTCTCTCGAACGAGCTCTGGTCTTCTTTACCTCAAGGCCAGGAGTCCTGATAGGGTGTTGGTAGTAAATTTACATGATTCGCATAAGGACTACTCGCACGATGGTTTTCTTGCTAGGAATTAGCAGTTCTCCCCTCAGACTGAGGGGTCGAGGTATGATAGATTGACTGTTCCCTTTTATGGGGAAGAGTACATACGTAGTTTTCACTCTGCTCTTTCAATCTCCTTGTTGATGTGTAATTTTTCTGATCCTTTTTTATTTTCTTTCCAGCGGGGACAAAGAAATTGGAACCTGCTCTTAGCGAGGTTAGAGTTGCCGAGCTGATTAAATCTTAGAACATTACGGAATTAAACCTATGGACAACATTCCTGATTTAGATATTTCTGAAGAAGCTACTGCTGATACCATTCAGTTGGACGAGGAAGAGAGCAGTTCTGAAGGTGATATCAGACGGGGTGCTGAAGGTGGTTTTGGTGAGGCGAGCTCCCGTAGTAAAAGTTCCTCTAGATCAAAAAAGGTTTCTGAGGCTCAAGAATCTTCAAGTACATCCAACAGTTCTAACGAGGACCCCAGGTCTTGATCCGTGATGATGATGACGATGATCATGTGCTTCTTGCTCAGAGGCTGAAAAAGCAAAAGTCCAGCAGTGGGGTTATTGCCACTGGTTCTCTGTCTTCTTCTCATGAGCAAGAGAAAAAGAGAAAAGAAGAAGAGCAGTTAAAAGAGAAAAGAGGATAGGAAGAAGGATGAAGAGAGAAAGAAGGTTGAGGAGAGGAAGAGGGTAGAGAAGGAGAAGGAGAGAGATAGGAAGAGAGAAGAAGAATGGAAGCGAGGACGAAAGCTGGGCAGGCTCTAGTGCCCGTGTCTGTGCTGCCAGAGGGGCCCTCGGTTACTATCTCTCCCAAATTTATGCCTGCACTGCTCGAAAGAGCAGTCTTGCCCACTGATCGCCAAAGGGTAATGGGGACTGATCGGTTAGCTTTACAAGAGAGTCAGAGGCTAGCTATGGTAAGTTTATTTCTTCTCTTTAACATTGGTAAAACTCTGCTTGTTTCTCTCTCTTAATGCCTTCCTTTTAGCGACAGTTCGTAACTGAATTCGCCGTGCTCTATCGCTCTCTGGATGAGCTGGTGAATAAGAGTGATGAGCTGGAAAAGCAGAACACTGCTCTGAAAGGAAAAAGTATCGAGCTCGAGGCCAGCCTGAAGACTGCTGATAGTGCCCGGGTGTCTTCTGTTCTGGCCCTTATTGAAGCCAATCGGGCGAGGGATGCAGCGGTCAAATAACTGAACGAACTACGATAAGCTCATAATTTAGTCTGTTTGAGCAAGCTAGTGGCGGTGGAGGAGAATAAAGTGCTGAAGGGGAAGTTGAAGGGGAAGGAATCCAAGGTGGCTTCTTTGAAGGAGATTTCCTATAATAATAGTTGGGCCGCAACTTATAAAGATACCGTTGTTAAGATTGGCTAAATCAGTCGACTGAACTTCAAGAAGGGCTGGAACAAGTCTCTTTCGGCTGCCGGGGTGAATACTGACTCACCCCTGTTTGACGACCATGATGTAGGACCAAAGCTTATTATAGATAAAGCCCCTGCCCCAATCATTGAAGGTGTTGCCCTTGTCTCCCAGACTATTTCTACTGGTGTTCCTCCTGCTCCGGGAATAGAAGTTGTCCCTTATGAGGGAGATGCCCCTACTGCTGCTAATAAGGGGAAGCAGCCAGCTTCATCTGAACAAACTGAGGTCATTTAGCTAACAACTCTTAGGGTTTTTTTGTATCTTTACTTTACTTGTACTTTTCTCGAACAAACCGATGTAATTGTACCCTTTTATTTCAATGAAGTGCGAGTTTTTTCCTTTTCGTACATTAATTCTTCTGCTTTTTCACTGCCTGTATGGTTTGTAGTTGATTAATGTAGAAGAGTATATACCCGCCACCTCTCAGCTAGGAAGAACTCTTAGCCCTAATACGAGTCCTCAAGTTCTCCAGGACTTTGTTAAAATCTGCAAGTCCCTTAGTTCGAGGAATCAGAAGTTTAAGAACCAGTTTGAGCTCGTGCCCAAACTGAAGGACATGCTTCAAGAGATGGAGGAAGTCGGCGCCTCAGTACAGGAAGAGGTGAATACTCTAAGGGCTAGGATTTTAGATGCCTCTGAGATCAACCAGGTTAGAGAAATTCTTTAATAGGAGAATGAGGCTTTAAGGAGGGAGGTTTCACGACTCAGGGAACAAGCGTCGAGAATCACCCCTAGCGTATTATGAGGTTCCTCTTTGTCGACTATTTTGCTAGTTGGCGTGGAGCCGAGCGGTGCTCCTTCGGCCTTGTGAGGCTCTTATTATTTGGCTGCTCTGCAAATAAGTCCACACACAGGTGGTTCATCTAGAGAAACGGACGAGCTCCGAGAAGATGTCCATCGAGCATACGTGATTGTTTCTAGGCTCCAAAGGGATGTTACATGGCTAAGACATCTGTTCAAGAAAGGTCCTCGGTGGATGTGGGCTGATGGCTATGATAAAGGTTAGGCAGATGATCCAACAAGGTTGGATGAGTTTGAAGTGTTATCTTTTATCAGGTGATGGTTGAGTGCTTTTAGGGAGCTAGAGGTCCTAAGGAACTCTGTATTCTGGTACCGTCATGAGATCTCCCCTTCATCATTAAGGCCTAATCCCTTCAGGAGGGATGATCAGTGGATTTCTATTAATGACAACCCTCAGCAGCTATTGGAGTTTGATGTGAATGAGGCCGAGGAGGTTTTAGCTCCTCATCCGGATGACGGTCGAACAACACAGGTGGCTGATTATCTTTCTCAGAGGCCTCAACCTCGTTAGGATTTTACTAGTTGTAACTCTATATACACATGTAATAAAGTGATGTAATATTAATGTTTTGGGCGATCTCACCGACTAAACACGAGTTGTACATTTTTATTATAATTGTGATGAAGTAATATAATATCTATGTTTTGGCCGATCTCGTCGACTAAACATGTGTTTTGTATTTTTTACGTCATTTATTCTTTGGTTAATAATCTTGGGACTCTCGTGGATGACTAGATTGGTAAGCTTGCTTTGTTGAGTAAGTATCTCTCCAGTCCAGTATGCTTATGAGATACCATTCTGCCCCACTTTACCTTTTAGGTCGTGTCGTCACACTTCGTTAGGCCTAAGTGTGGCAATTGGCGAGGACACACATGGTGTTGGATGCTCTATTCGATCATGATTTTGTTAACCAAACATTATTTGGTGACCAATCTTGACTTGGTCATATTGCCTAAGGATCTCCTGTAGGACTTCATATATTTCCAGGGGCAATGCTAAGAGGTTGTTCATGCTTCATAACGAAAACCTGAGGAGGTTGATTTCCCTGCTACAGTGTTACTGAGTAGTGTGCCTATCACTTGGAAAGGGTGTGCAAGTTATAAAGTTCATATACTAGTCAACTGACATTTCATAGAATGCAATTGCTAGACAACTTTTATTAATCATAAGTAAATGAGCTTCCAATTTAATAAATCTGATAAAGGACAAAAGAAAAAACTGGAAATAGAATTTCTTAAGATTGGCTTCATTCCATGCTCGGGGTATCTCTCTTCCTTCCAGCATTTTTAAGTGATAGACTCCTCGCAGATCATCTTTTGTTATCTTGAATGGTCCTTCCCAGTTTGGCCCCAACTTGTCGTCTGATGATTTTATGCGTTGCTAAGGAATTTCCTTAGGACATAGTCCCCAACTCAGAATGCCCTTGGATTGACCTTCTTGTTATAGTGTTTTATGAGCTGTTGCTGATAGCTCGCTAGTTTCACTAAGGTTAGTTCTCTGCGTTCGTCGGCTAGGTCGAGTTCAGCGAGCAATGCTGCATCATTCTGGCCCTGGTCGATAAGGGTGGACCTCATAGTTGTAAGGCCTGCTTCTAATGGGATGACCTCTTCCATTCCATACGTTAGTGAGAATGGGGTTTCCCCCATTGCCCGACGTGGGGTAGTGCAGTAAGCCTACAGGATATGCTATAGTTCGTTCACCCATGTGCCTTTGGCTCGCTCTAATCGTTTCTTTAACCCATCGATCACCATTTTATTCAAAGCTTCAGCTTGACCGTTGCTCTGAGGATAGGCCACCGAGCTGAAATACTGCCTGATTTTGTGGTCGTTACAGAAACTCTGGAAAGAGCGGCTCTCGAACTGTGTTCCATTGTCAGTGATGATGGTTCTGGGAATCCTAAAGAGGGTAATTATATTTTTCCATATGAATCTTATCATATCTTTATCTCGGATGTTCGCCAGTGGTTCTACCTCGATCCATTTGGTGAAGTAGTCATTTGCGACCAACAGATATTTACGATTACCGACAACGGTAGGAAAAGGTCCCACGATGTCCATTCCCCATTGGGCGAATGGCCATGGGCTGGAAAGTGATCTTAGGTCGCTGGTAGGTTGATGGACCATGGGAGCATGAAGTAGGCATTTCTCGCATTTGCGTACATATATTACATAATCTCTTTGCATGTATGGACACCAGTAGCCTTCTTTCATTGCTCAAAAAGCTAATGACCTTCTTTCAATATGGCCTCCACGGATTCCCTCAGGGAGTTCGCGTAGAATTTGTTCGACATCCTTCGGGTGAACACATTGAAGGTAAGGACCAAAGAAAGATCTCTTGTAAAGCTTACCCTCAGGAGATAAGTGAAAGCGAACAGCTTTGACTCTTATCTGGTGAGCGGTCTTCTTATCGTTTGGAAGTGTGCCCTTTTTCAAATAGTCCCTTAAAGGGTCCATCCAACTGGGTATTGACTCAATGTGGAGCATATGCTCCAGGCTTGGCAGCTTATTGCTACTATTGATGCTCGGATGGGTGAGGAAGTTGATGGGGATTGTTCTTTTTAAGTCGAAATTGATTACCGAACTTAGGGCTGCTAGGGCATCACCATGATTGTTCTGTCCTCTGGGAAACTGCTGGACACCGACTTCTTTGAAGCTGGCCATTAGCCTCTTTGCTAAGGCAAGTTAGGCTGTCATTCTTTCATCTTTTACACTATAGTACCCACTTATCTGATTGGAGACCAATTATGAGTTGCCGAACACCTATAACTGCTTCGCCCTTAATGTCTTTGCCTTTTAGAGGCCGACTATCAAAGCCTCATACTTTTCCTCATTATTGGAGGCTTCAAATCCAAGCCTAATTCCCTGTTCGAGGATTGTATCTTCTGTTGTAACAAGAATAATGCCTACTCCTGCCCCCTTTGAGTTGGAGGCTCCATCAACAAATAATCACCAAACTCCCTATGTTGCACGATTCTCTATTTGCTTCATGGGTTGAAGTTGGTCGAGAGGCTGCTCGCCTGTGAACTCGATTATGAAATCAGCAAGGACTTGCCCATTGATTGCATTCCTTGGTTGAAATTAGATGTTAAATCATTCGAGCTCGACCGACCATTTAGTAAATATGTCCGATAAATCCGCTTTCCACAGGATTGCTTTAAGGGGGTACGATGTAAGGACGACGATATTTTGAGCTTCAAAGTAGTGCTTCAATTTCCTCGAAGCTACCACAAGTGCAAAGGCGAGCTTCTCTAGTGGTAGGTACCGCTGCTCAACTTCTAATAAGGTCCTGCTTGCATAATAGACGGGGTGCTGGATTCACTTTTTTTTGCACATCAGTGCAGAACTGACAGTGTGGTTGGAAATGGTGAGGTATAAGTACAATGAATCTCTTTCTTGGGGTATGACGAGCAGGGGTGGTGAGCTAAGGTAAGCCTTGATTTCGTCCAATGCCTGCGAGAAATCTTGATTCCATTCTACTATCTTGTTTCCCTTCAGGAGCTAGAGGAATGGTTTGCACTTTTTAGAGGACTTTGAGATGAAACGGTTCAAGGCAGCGAGCATTCTAGTGAGATTTTATACGTCTCGTATTATGCGAGGGGCCTATACCCTGTTGACTGCATCAATCTGGTCCGGATTAACCTCGATGCCTCTCTTACTGACCAAGTACCCAAGAAATTTTCCTGACTGGACACCGAAAGAACATTTTCTCGCATTAAGTTTCATTCGGTATTTCCTAAGAATTTCGAACGTTTTTGATAGGTCTGAGAGGCGATCTTTTTTGTTCCTGCTTCTGATGAGCATATCATCGATATGGACTTCCATGGTATCTCCCATTTGGTCTTTAAACATCTTGGTGACCAGCCGCTGGTAGGTTGCCCCTTCATTTTTTAGCCCAAAGGGCATGACTTTGTAACTGTATAATCCAACGGTGGTGATGAATGCTGCCTTATCCTCGTCTTGTGCATACAGAGGGATCTGATGATACCCCGAATATGTGTCCAAAAAACTCATTCTTTCGTGAGCTGTTGTGGCGTCCACTAATTGATCGATTTTTGGGAGTGGGAACTATCCTTAGAGCACACCTTGTTAAGGTTAGTGAAGTCAATGCAGACTCTCTATTTTCCATTACTCTTCAGAACTACTACTAGGTTGGACAACTATTTAGGGAATTGGACTTCCCGAATGGATCTTGCATCCAGCAGTTTCTCAACTTCCTTTTCCACGACTTTGGCCTTCTCAGGCGTAGTTCGTCGTGCCTTCTACATGATAGATTTGAAAGTGGGGTCAACGTGCAGCTAATGACACGAACTGTAACTTCCTCCAGGTTCTCGATGACCTGTTCAGAAGGGAGGAGCCTGGTCTCTTCCACTCCGGGTCTTCCGTAATTTAACTGCTATTTCGAAGGTGTCAAATCTTCTTGTTCCTCAACTTTCTCTTTGGTATTTTCAGCCTTCTTCTCTGGTCTTGGGCGGATGGCCGCTATGAAGCACCTTCTTGCCATCGCTTGATTGACATGGATCTCTATTACTCCTCGCTCGATTATATATTTGAGTTTCTGATGGTAGGTCGAGAAGACCGCCTTCATCGCATGTAGCCACCCTCGGCCGAGGATAGCTTAGTATGGCGAGTCAATGTTTACTACCAGTAACTTAATCATCTTTGATACATTCCCTGCTCTTACTGGAAGCACGATCTTTCCTAAGGGAATAGTCACTTTTCCAACGAAGTCAACTAAAGGGACATTGGCTTCCCTTAGGTCGGTAATGCTCAACTTCAATTTTCTGAACAAGTCGAGGTACATTACCTCGAATGAGCTTCCTTGGTCGACGAGTAACTTGTCGATGCCTTAATTAACTATCCTGAGAGTATTGATCAAAGCATCATGATGTGGGGTTCTTACTCCCACCAGATCTTCATCTGTGAACACGATATGTTTGCTATAGTAGACGTTATCTGCTCGCCGACGCTTTCCTGATTGTGTTTTTGCTGGATCGATCTGAAAAGCTTGCATCACCGCTGTAAGTTTTTTTACCTCCATCTGAGCTGAATTTCCTTAAATCTGCTTCATATCAGATGCCCTATGAATTACTAAAAAATCATGGCCATCATTGTTATCGAGTACGTTGTCAGGTCTGGCTTCTCCATTAGCAGTGACTTTCTCTGCCTTCTTCTCCATAAACTCATTCAGGTTCCCAGACTGGGGTAGTTCTTCGAGGTGAGACTTAAGAGATTTATAGTGTTTAGTCTTATGCCATCCGTCTTTATGAAATGCGCATCTCAGCATGTTGTTTCTTTTCAAGGGATCTCCTCCCATCTTTCTAGGGCACTTAACAAATGGCTCGTCTTTTATCTTTGCCAGGATATTGTAGATTGGTTCTTTGAAGACAATGTTTACTTCCTGGTAATGCTTTCAAAACATCGTTCTTGCCTCTATTATTAGGGCTAATCTTGCCTCCATTCTTTCCTCCTTTCTTCTGAATCTCAGTCTCGTCGTTGCCCTTGACAACGAGCTTAGTCCGAGCATTCTCTCCTGTATTGGGGCATGTCACATCCTCCCCCTTAGCATACTTCTCGATACGGGCCATCAGGTCATCAATGGTTGTAGCCTCCTTCTTTATCAGGTATTGGTGAAGAAGGCAAGAGTTTGGTAAGACAATTTTGAAAGAGGCCACTTCTACTTGCTCCGAGAAGTCCTCGACCATATTAAACAATTCCCAGTACCGCTTTGCGTAGTCCCAAAGGCTCTCTTTTGATGTTTTCTTCATTGTTAGCAGAGCATCCATCCTCTTAGGATGGGAGCTACTAGTGATGAAGTGAGCCGTGAAGAGCTCGGCGAGGGACTCAAAGCTCCTGATGGAGCTGTGAGGGAGTTTCTCAAACAATTTTTGTGTCACATCATATAGACTTGAAGGGAAGATCCGGCACATCAGTGCATCCCAGTGGTTCCAAAGAGTCATGGCTTACCTGTACTACCTAACGTGATCAGTAGGATCAGTTTTTACGTCATAGATTTTGAATTTCGGAATAGCAAATTTCTTGGGGGCTTCCTCTTCTTCTATCTCCCTTGAGAAAGGGGATTTTATCTTAGTCTTAAGAGCTCGTCTAGCGATCTCCGTAGTCGATCTGGCACCACGAGGCGCTGGGTGTTGGTCCATCTTCCTTCGAACCAAATTTCGTATGTTCTCATTGCTGCGAGCTGGTCTCCTGTAATGGCGAGCTAGTCCCAGTTACTCGAGCAAATCGTCATCCGACTAGTGTCCCTTAACTCTTTGGGATCCACGTCTGGGGCTCCTTCCTCGACTGCGAGACTTTCTCGCCTGAGGGCTAGGAGTGGAGTACGAATGTCTCCTGTTGCTACGATGGAGTTCTCTCTCCATCCTTTCCAACCTTTTTTTTAGGCGAGCATTCTCAGCCTCTTTCTTGCGAGTAGACTCTCCTTGATCTTGGAGTCTGGCCTCATAGGCATCGATCAATCTGGAGATTTGTGTGGACCTCACTGGTCCCTGAATTTCTTCCTAGGCTTGTCGCTCTGGGCGAGCTCTCTGATTTGAACGACGAACTTCTGATATGATCCTGTGAAATGCAGGCTGCTCTTGAATATCTCCTGCTTGAGGGGCGTTACTTCTATGATCAGACATTCTAGATTCTTTGTTGGTGAGGGCTTACTCAAGGAAGACTAACACTTCCCATAGACGGCGTCAATTGTGGTGAAAATTATATTCTACACAAATAGATAAGAAAAGTGCAATCACCAAGGAAAATAAAGAACATAAATGCCAATCACACAACACAGTATGTACGTGGTTCAGAAAGAATGCCTACGTCCATGGTGGTGCAGTCACTATTATTTATATATACTCCGGGGAGCGTTTACAGAGAATACAGTGCGTGCCTCTTGCCCCAGACTTAGGGTTTATTATATACATGCTTATCTTAGGGCAGTGGGGGTGTTGGACTCCCCCACGTCCATCTTTCTCGCCTAGAATATCTCTATACGAGATTTTGAAAGAGGACTAAGTCATAATTGATTTTAATTAAGGTGCTAGGGATCAGAACTTTGGGCCGTTGTTATTAGGCTACTCGTCTGTCCCATGATGATAATTTCGGGTACCCCCCCCCCCCCCCCCCAACACATTTATATATATATATATATATATATATATATATATATATATATATATATATATATATATATATATATATATATATATATATATATATGGAAACTTTCTATTGTGTGTATAAGTAGTTAAGTAATGAATAAATGCTTCAGCTTCATAGCGAGTGTTCATGAATTTTGTAACGGTATTGAGTGGTTATAAGTAAGATAAGAAAATGGAAGAGATTAATTCTCTATAACTAAATATCATGGCCTTAGCATTACTCGAGATAAAACTTCATCAGAATAAATTTGATAGACTAATGTGATCAGTAGTACGGTAGGCATGCACACTAGATGAGAGATGAGAATTCTCAAGAGAGTGTCGCGGACTAACATGGTGGTTATATTAGCCGGTAAGCATTTTAAATACTTGCTAAACTATTTTTAAAATTGTTTTACACTCGGGCTCTGACCCATTTTTTGTCATTTCTTTCTCTCTTGTATATATACGTATGTATTACAGGTGCCCAGCCACAGGGGCATCATGCTTAGGTTCTTTGGATTGGACGTGCTGCATCTTATGTGGGAGTTGCAGGCCGTTGCTTTAGACGACCTCATCATTGACTCAGTTCCTATTTTACATCTTTATAGTTAGGGCATGTGTCACCCGATTTCCTATTCGTTTGGATTTATCAGAGATTTATGTTTATTTATATTTTCAGTATTCAGTACTCTTTGGGAGTTAACTTTTGTCAGAATGATATCATTTATAATTCTTAAACTTGGTTTGGTTTATCTAGATGGATTAATTCTTGTGTGTTAATTTCCATCGTTGGTATGTATGTGATTCTTAAACTGTTGTTCATAAAAAAAAGGTTTTCATATTGGCATTTAATAAAGTGAAAATAGACTTTAAATTGTTTTGACACTTAGCTCAATTATTTAGGGTGTTCAAATTGGAAATAATTATTTTTTGACAGCGATGCTAAGAATGAACCAACCATTCACCTTTATGTTAATTTAATAAAGGACTGATCACTCGGTATTTAATTAGGCGGGGTGTTACATAAAATTGTGAAAGTTACTGTTTTCTCGTTCGAGCGAGAATAAATGTTGTGAGAAGCTGCCGTTCAAATGACAAGCATTCTTGTTCGAAGGACATATCTAGTTTTCTGCCCTCTTCTATTTATAGTACCTGGTGTCCATCGACTTTGATTTTTGGTAATGTTGGTTGCTTCTAGGACAGTATATATGCCGTCATTCGTGGTTTTAATGCTTAATTGCTTATACTACATTGCTTGTTTAATCACACCTGCTTTGATTAATGATTGATTTGTTTGATTTATGTTTGATGACTTTCATGCTGATATTATGCCTGTTGCTGACTATATTACATTTGCCACATATTTTTGGAAAAACCAAAAAGATTTTTGATTTTGAAAAAATTTGAAAAAGACAAAAAGATTTTTGTATTTTGTTTTACACCTTATATGAATTGACATTTAGAATGACCAAGTCACAATTTCATTCCATTTTATTCATCTGACAATTTGATAGTGTTTTGAGACAATATATTATGTCATCCATGTGCTTTACAATGTTTGGAGTCATTGAGATGTAATCAGTTGTTACTTCCAACATGTTTGACTCATTATGTCCTTTATTGCACACGTGCATGAATTTGATTGATTATTATACTTGTCTATCACATGTTGGTCGAGTGTTTTCATCTCAATCCTATCCTTAAAATGAACCAAGTGCAATAATACAAGATTAATAAAAGTAGTGCATGTAAAAACCATTGCCTATTAGGAATTTGTTTAAAAGTGACACGGGAAAGGGCAGCGAGTGAATAACTATCACGTCGTGAAAGCCACCGTTTGAAAAGAGCTCGCACAAAAAATTAAGGCAATAAAAATATGAAATGTGCCAAAATTTGGGCCAATAGGTTTTCTCTAAGTTGAGAATTTAGTACCTCGTTAGATATAAAAATTATATTATTTTATATGAGGGAGTTTGGTTGGAAAGTAATCAATGGGTTTGCACGTCCTTTGAAAAATTCTCGAAACGGCACTAATTACTTTTGGACGTTATTGGTGTGAAAATCACTTAGGCTTTAATTTGTTGATTTGATTTAGTCGATATCATATAAATTCAACAAGGTTTCACCTAAGTATGCTTTTAATTTTCATTCGATAGGAGTACACGTATGCATCGTGCACATATTCTTGGTTGAGTTTTATTACCTATTGAATTTGTTCACACCCATTCATTCCGTTTCCATGATTTGGTCGTCTTAGTAAAAATTCTTGGTGTTTGATTTTTGTGAAATTATTTTTACATTTTGTATGAAATTATTGAAAAATTCAAAAACAGTTTGTTTGCTTTGTTTCCCATGACACCCTAATTTTCTTTATTGTGTTTATTCTTTCCTTGTCTAGTTCGAATAAATAAAAAAGGGGAGAACGAGTATGACTTTGTGGGGGGGGGGGGGGGGTTGAATAATGGGAGAGATTTGAGATTTTAAATATGTTTTGATTTGACTTTATGGTTATCTCATTTCAAACTCGATATGCCACGAAGGTATTTGCTTTGTCTCATGTGTGTAGGTACAAGTTGGAAATTAGTGGATTGCACACCGTGATGAGAAAGTCTTTGAGGTTTGAAGTTTGTTGAAGATTGAAAAAGTTTGAAGACTTGTCATTTACCTTTTTAGTTTTGGGTTCATGGGAGGGTAAATTTGTATAGGTCATATGTTTATTGTTAATTCGGATATTTTTATTTTGTACCAGCATAAACATAGGGGGAGATTTATAAGGACATTTTTGTCCGGTATCGATTTATATGTCGTATACTGCTACACCGTAGAAGAAGATCAAGATCTCGTTCACATAAAGACGGATCCGAATAATCAAGGTTCTTCAACAAACAGTCTCCGAAAGGTAACTTTGATAAAGTTACGTTTTAGAGTAAATTAATAACGCACTTAGAGTATTGGGATTATTTTTCATAAAATATTTTCTAAGTGTTGGAGTAGAGCTTTAAAAGTTATTATTATTTTTTTTTGAATTCATACTATCTAAAGATTTTGTCTCAGATACCTTTCCATAGAAAAATTATAACTAATTCATAAAAAAATCAAAAAAATATGAAACTGGAAGCCACGCGTTCGCATCGAAATTATCTACAATCATAGCCTCGTTTGATAGATCTTTCAAACAAGATAGGATCTCATTCGAATGAGATAAGGATCTCGTTCAAACAACATCGTATCTCGTTCGAACGAGAAGAGTTATTTTCTGACACCTCATCACCTTGAGTTTTAGTATTTAAAGGGTGTCAGACTACTAGATTTCGTTTGGAGAAACACTAGTTTTAAATAGAATACGATTTTAAGTGTTTTACTCAAACATTAAAAGAGTTCAATATCTTATTTTACAATTCACAAAATCCCAATATCTTTTTGTGTGAATTGTTTTGGAACCCAAGAACAGAACTTTGCCTAAAGTTCAACCTTTGTGAGAAAAACTCTACAACTGGAGAGCCGAGAGCTATTGTGGAGGGAGATCCTATAAAGAATCAAGACTATATATCTGGGTTGCGTGTCCAAATTGGTACGGCTGCGAGTGAACCATTTCAGATTTCTAGCCGACACTTTGAAAGTTTGGCGAAGGCATCGTGCGTTACACTTGAGGGAAGTTGTATGTAAGTCAATGATCTTGTAAACTTTTCAAATTTCTAGAAATAATAGGATTTGCCCCCGTGGAGTATTTTTCTTGAAATTTGGCTTTATTTACATTCTTATTGCTTTATGATTTCATATTTTTTAGATGCATGTGTTGGGGTTGAATTAAAACTCAAGTTTCATTAAAACTGCTATGGTTAACACACAATTAAAACTGGTTTTATTTGAGAAATCCTATTTATTTCGCTATAGCTGCTCTTTCAAATTGGTATCATAGTGAGTATCTCTAATCTATTGCATTTTATCCTGTTTTCGAAAATTGTGTTGAAAAACCAGTTTTTGATCATGTTTCTCTAAAAAATGGCTTCTGGTGGTTTTGATTGATTTTCAGTGTCAACTTTTTGAAAAATCTAATTGGAAAATTAACACGAACTCTTGTTTTAAATCTTCTATTGAAAACAATTCTGAGAGGTGTTCGAATTGTGAGGGTGTAGGCCACACGATAGTTGAGTGTCTAAAAAATTTGTGGAATAAATTGAATAAACCGAAATCCGTTGTTTGTAAACTTAGTGGCAGTGATTCGAAAAAAGAAGTTTTTTTTTTCTTGTAGGCGAGAGTTTCCCACCCGTGTGAGTACTGATAAAAGTGAGGTGAGTGAGGACGACACAAGTGAGGATGAGTGTGACTTTCAAACTGTTTCCAATGAACTTTATGCTGAATCTTTGAAAATAAAGAAAGAAAATTTGAAATTGAAATTCCATTTGCAAGAGCGCGCCTTAAAAATAATAATGATGTTTTAGTTAAAGAACATAGGGCAAGAGAGAAAATTTTGAGAGAGAAGCTTGGATATGTCGAGGGTGAGAGAGATGATCTTCGAGGTGTCATGGAAGCTATGAAAAAGGAGCATCTTGAGTTTTAGGATTCCAGGTGCTTACTTGAATCTAGGATAGGTAAACTTATGAAAAGTTTGAGAGATTCGATTAAGGTGAAATTTGATTTGGAGTCTATATCTGAAAAACTTGATAAGATTTTAGGCACTGTCGAGAAAAAAAAAGGTAGGTGTGGGATTGGTTTTGAAAAAGATGTTGCACCCATTCCCACACGTGCGAGAGAGCCTCCTAGGATTGTTAAGAAAGAGGCACCTAAGTTTGTTAGGAAATAGCCTCCTAGGATCATTAGGAGAGAGCCTCCTAGGTAATTGAGGAGAGAACCACCTAGGAATTTGAGGATAAGGCCACCTTTAGTTAACACTTACCGCCAGATTTACACTTGAACACATTGCAGTAGGCAAGGCCATCTTAGGCGTTATTGCTATAAGCTTTTGAATTGACCTAGGAAACATAAAGGAGAGTCACACCAATTCCCAAAACCCCCACACCTCGTTACACATCAATTTGGGTTAGGAAATCGGATTTAGAGGCTTATGGTCTAATTGTTCATGACTCTCGTTTGCTTGCATGTGATTCACCCCATTTTAGGAGCTTTGGTTGATCCCATTATTTTTTCGTCATACACTAGTTGTGCGTATTGATATACTTTTGGTATTATTATGATTCATTTTATAGTAGTGCACATTAACTTAGTTATTGAGTTTGCTTTTTCGCTCTGTCAGGCCCTTCCTGGTACTATTTTAGGAAAATTTTTGCACTGGGAAACTCTGTTTATCTTTCTGAGAAAAATTGTGAAAGTTACTATTTTCTCATTCGAGCGAGATTAAATGTCGCGAGAAGCAGTCGTTCAAACGACAAGCATTCTCGTTCAAACGACATATCTGGTTTTCTGCCCTTTTCTTTTTATAGTACCTTGTGTCCATCTACTTCGTTTTTTGGTATCGCCAGTTGCTTCTGGGATAGTTTATATGTAGTCATTCTTGGTTTTAATGCTTAATTGCTTATACTACATTGCTTGTTTAATCACACCTTCTTTGATTAATGATTCGTTTGTGTGATTTCTGTTTGATGACTTTATTGCTAATATTATGCCTGTTGCTGACTTTATTACATTTGCCATATATTTTTTTGAAAAACCCAAAAGATTTTCGGTTTTGAAATTTTTTGAAAAAGACAAAAAGATTTTGTATTTTGTTTTACACCTTATATGAATTGACAGTTAGGATGACCAAGTCACAATTTCATTCCATTTTATTCATCTGACAATTTGATAGAGATTTGAGACAATATATCATGTCATCCATGTGCTTTACAATGTTTGGAGTCACTAAGATGTAATCAATTGTTACTTCCTACATGTTTGACTCATTATGTCCTTTATTGCACACGTGCACAAATTTGTTTGATTATTGTACTTGTGTATCACATGTTGGTAAAGTGTTTTCATCTCAACCCTATCCTTAAAATGAACCAAGTGCAATAATACGAGAGTAATAAAAGTAGTGCATGTAAAAACCATTGCCCATGAGGAATTTGTTTAAAAGTGACACGGGAAAGGGCAGCGAGTGAATAACTATCACGTCATGAAAGCCACCATTTGAAAAGAGCCCGCACAAAAAATTAAGGCAATAAAAATATGAAATGTGCCAAAATTTGGGCCAATAGGTTTTCTCTAAGTTGAGAATTTAGTACCTCGTTAGATATAAAAATTATATTATTTTATATGAGGGAGTTTGGTTGGAAAGTAATCAATGGGTTTGCACGTCCTTTGAAAAATTCTCGAAACGGCACTAATTACTTTTGGACGTTATTGGTGTGAAAATCACTTAGGCTTTAATTTGTTGATTTGATTTAGTCGATATCATATAAATTCAACAAGGTTTCACCTAAGTATGCTTTTAATTTTCATTCGATAGGAGTACACGTATGCATCGTGCACATATTCTTGGTTGAGTTTTATTACCTATTGAATTTGTTCACACCCATTCATTCCGTTTCCATGATTTGGTCGTCTTAGTAAAAATTCTTGGTGTGTGATTTTTGTGAAATTATTTTTACATTTTGTATGAAATGATTGAAAAATTCAAAAACAGTTTGTTTGCTTTGTTTCCCATGACACCCTAATTGGCTTTATTGTGTTTATTCTTTCCTTGTCTATTTCAGACAAATAAAAAGGGGGAGAACGAATTATTACTTTATGAGGGGGTGTTTTTTAATTATGGTAGAGATTTGAGATTTTATATATGTTTTGATTTGACTTTATGTTTATCTCATTTCAAACTCGATATATCATGAAGGTATTTTCTTTGTCTCATGTGTGTAGGTACAAAGTTGGAAAATAGAGGATTGCACACCCTGATGAGAAAAGCTTTGAGGTTTGAAGTTTGTAGAAGATTGAAAAAGTTTGAAGACTTGTCATTTAACTTTTCAGTTTTGGGTTCATGGGAGGGTAGATTTGTATAGGTCATATGTTGATTAATTATTCAGATATTTTTATTTTTTACCGGCATAGACATAGAGCGAGATTTGTATGGACATTTTTGTCCGTTATCAATTTATATGTCGTATACTACTACACCATAGAAGAAGGTCAAGATCACATTCACATCAAGATGGATCCGAATAATCAATGTTCTTCAACAAACAGTCTCCGAAAGGTTAACTTTGGTAAGGTTACGTTTTAGAGTACCTTAATAATGCACTTAGAGTATTAGGATTATTTTTTATAAAATATTTTCTAAGTGTTGGGGCGGAGATGGGTTGTCTAATATGTGGATGATGTGAGGCGAGTGATGATTATGACTGTATTGGGTTGAGAATATTCCCGAGAAGACGATTTGGTATGGTGATTGCGGCCATCCTGATTCGAGTTTGACAGGGCTCAGAGAGGTCTCGCGCCCCGCTCGAGGGAGCTTCAGCCATTGTCGGTGTGGGGTAAATGCAAGGAGATAGAGTCACCAGTCTATTTTTATCAAAATAGACAAAAGAACATGTCGCCGCCTCGAGTGGACGACATCAAAGACTAACTAATGCATACGAAACCAATAGTTCGGTCGTCCGAGAACTAAGTTACGGAATTGAAAGGTGTTCGGTACCCATCCCACCCTTTTGTTCTCTCATGGGCTAGTGTTTTTGTTTTACTTTATTTCTCTGTGAAGTGTATGTGCATGTATATATAATAAAGATCGAAATCGTTCAAATCACACCATGGGAAAGGTAGAGTGAGGTCCTCCATAGGAATGTACCCAAAATAATATATATAGAAAATATGATTTGTGCGTTTATCGCGATATTGATCGTTATTATAAAATGACAATATATGTTGGATGAAACGCTAACAGACATAATATGTATATTAACACAAGAATATGATAAAAATGAAGAATTTAGGAAAGTTAGAAAATTGGACTCGAGTCTCAGGCTTTAATATGGAACGCTTACGTAACCTATAAAGGCTTCAAAATGCACATAGTTTGGATACGGCATGGGGGTGGGGTTTATCCCATAGATACGAACAAGATTTTATTATATGTGTGTGCAGAAAATGTGTTTTTAGTTTTGAAAAAGTGTGATGGATAATCGCATTCGGAATTTATGGGCGTAACCCACTTTTTGTTTGCTTTGGGTTTTTTTCATAGAAAATAAAGGTATCTGAAATATACTAATAAAAATGTAGATATAAATGGGTATTAACAAAATTAGGAGCTAGATTATGAATCTAATGAAAAATATGCAAAAATAAGGAATCTAAAGGGAGAGGGAAGGAATTGGACCTTCTTTAAAGCTTGATCTTTGATCTTGTGTGAAATCCCTTGAATGTGAGATGGATGTTGGATGAGAGATAATTTGATTTACTAAATTGGGTATGAAAAGGATGGGAGTGTAAGCTTAAATGGGACTTCACATGGAGGAACTTTGCTAATTTTGAGAGAATGTTACTGAGATCACTGATGATGATGAATATGAGGTCTTAGCGTGCTTGGTAGTGAGGTCATGCCCTCCTTTTATAGGGTTAGGGGATTGATGATTTGCCACCTCCCTTATCCTGTCAATTAGCAGGTGACCCTAGACACACTGTCAATAAGCAGGGATCTAGACCTGTCAATTGGCAGTCTTGTGCCGATTTTCTTGGAAAATTGGGCGTAGAACGTAATTCGTTGTTCTGAATCGCACAAGAGTCATATCGTTATAAAGGTAATTAAGATATCTTTAATATTTCATTGTACTTCTCCTGAGTTTGGGAGTTAACTTTGGTTCAAATGTGGCTCGAAAGTGCACGTCCGTCCTTTGGACAGGAGATCGTTGGACGAAAATGGATCATTCTTCCGTATGATAAGTTTGAATCACTCATGGGGTGGACTGTTGGAAATGTTAGTAAATATAATTTGACATTCCAAATAGTTTTGCTTAGTTTAGAAAGTTAACGTTGGTCATCTGAGGCTCGAAAGTGCCCGGTGACCTCTCAAAGTAAAACATATCGTTCGTCCGTAACGTAAGTTAGAATTTTGCAAGGGGTAGACCATTGGAAAGGTTATTCAGTGACCTTTTGAGATTGATTTAGTCTCATTCGAGATGAAGAGTTGAATTTGGTCAAATGAAACTCGGGAGCGCTCGGTGGCCTCTAGATCGATTTTCGAGGAAAAACTGATCGTTCGTTTGAACGGTTATGCCATTTTGTGCACGGGGCAAACTGTTGGAAAGGGGTTTAAGTTCCATTCAAAGATGAAAAGAGATTTCTCTCTGACTATAGAGCTTATTAGGGTCAAATCGGGCCCGGGAGCACCCGATAGACTCTAGATCGGTACTTGGGGTGTGACCTAGGATTTGTAGTGAAATAAAGAGGTACTAGGGACCTAAGGAGAAACTTAAGGGCTCCTAGAATGTGGGGTTTATAAAGACCATCAACGGTTGAGCTTGGAACAAGTGAAATCCGTCGAATAGACACCACATGATGTTTTTAGGAAGAGGTCGACTCTACGGACGTAAGGGACTAGAATGACGGGTTGATAGGGTCGAGGTCGATTCTGGGGATGGACGATTGTAAAGACCTAATAGGGGCTGATGGCTGAGGTCAAGGGTATGGAGTGACCAATTCTATGGGTCGAGGTAAATTCTGAGGACCTAACTTGTAGTGACCAATTCTGTGGGTCGAAGCCAATTTTGCGAGATTAAGAGATGACTAATTTTTAGGGTCAAAGCCAATTCTGAGGGTTTAAGTAGAATTGATAAATTATGCAGGTCGAAGCTAATTCTGCGGGCTTAAGTAGAAGTGACCAATTCTGAGGGTCGAAGCCAATTCTGCGGGCTTAAGTATAAGGAACCAATTTTAAGTGTCAAAGTCCAATTCTGTTGGCTTAAGTAAAGGTGACCAATTCTGCGGTTCGAAGCCAATTATCTGGGCAAAAGTAGAAGCGACCAATTCTGAGGGCCGAAGCCAATTCTAAGTGCTTAAGTAAAGGTGATCACATCTGCGGGTCGAAGCCAACTCTGCGGGCTTAAGTAGAAGTGACCAATTCTGAGGGTCGAAGACAATTTTGAGGGCTTAAGTAAAGGTGACCGATAATACGGGCTTAAGTAGAAGCGACCAATTTTGAGGGTCGAAGAGAATTCTAAGGGCTTAAGTAGAAGTGACTAATTCTGAGGGCTTAAGGTAGGGGTGACCAATTCTAAGGGTCAAAGCTAATTCTGAGGGTCAAAGCCAATTATGAAGGCTTAAGGTAGAGGTGACCAATTCTGAGGGTCAAAGCCAATTCTGCGGGCTTCAGTTTTCTTGGGGAAATTCGGAGACTCTAGTGGGGATATGCATTTTGTAGTTCCGCTGGGGATTTGGGGAAGTATTTGATTTTAGGTTCCGCTGGGGAAGAAGGAATGATCCAAGGTCGAACGTTTCTCAACTGGGGAATTTATGGTGTCCTTTGGAGATGTTGTCGGGGAGACAAGAAATTGATTTTGGGAATTCTGTTGGGGAGATAAGAGTTCTACCAGGGGAGTGGGTGTGGTAAAAATATTTTTCGTGGTAAAAAGGGTTCTAAAATCTAATTGGCAAATTTGAGAATTTTGTAGGATTTTTCATGATTTTCTAGAATTTTTGGGGAATGTTTGTATGAAATTTTAAAGTGGGTGCCAACTGACATGGTTGGAAGGGTGCCAAATAGTAGTGGCACGGTCTTCTGGGGTACCTCGAGCAGGTAGAGGGATAGTGCCGATCGGTGGGAGGTACGAAGATGCCGATCGGTATGCCCCTTAGCCTCTTATAGAAGGTGGGGGGGGGGGGGGGGGGGGGAATTATCCTCATTTTTCATAGCTTTCTGAAACTTGACTTCTTCTGCAATTACCTTCTATAAATCGTTCTAACATTCGAAAGTTAAAAATGGTTGAGTTATCAAGTAGCGCAACATATATGGCGGGGCCTGATGCTGACGATTGGGCAGGCTTGGAATAGAGGCTAGGGTTCCCCTTGCTTTAGGCAGGGAAAACTTTTTTGACTTATTTGAGCCAGTGGCAGATGATCAGACTCTCTTGTGAGATCCTTTGTATCATCTCTCTTCTAGGGTGGTGATCCCTAGCGACTATGTAATTATTGATGACTTTTGGTATTCTCTTCCTTTTTTCTTGGTGAGATTTCCTTATTTCTTGAACTTGAACATGGTTTTTGCTTTTGACAATCTGATGTTTCTACATCAACTATGCATGCCCGAGGGATGACGGTGCTTAAGGATATTTAGGAGCAACCTCCATCCTTGATGCGTTGGATGGTTTCATCAACTAGTTTTGGGAGACTGATGTCTTCTCTGGATTAGACGCCCCGTTCTACGACTGATCTTTGTGCTCTAGGGGAGAGGTGGTGAGACACCACCCACACCTTTCATTTTTGTTTTGGGGAGATGAGAGTGACTCCCATAGACGTGAAGCAACTGGTAGGGCTAGGTTGTAACGGGGTGTATATTGAGGTGGATAGGACTCTGAGGGTGACGTCGGAGGCGGTGATGGCGGTATTGGGTGATGTAGAGAGGGTGGTCTATGGGGAATCTCTTTGTTTATCTCTTTTGAGGGAGTTATTAATATAGAGGAGGATTGACGAGAGTGACGGGAGACAGGTGCAGCAGATGGCTTGCCTGTTTATTTTGCTGGTGTTGGGGTGTTTTCTGGTGGCGACAAGTGGCAACATCGTTCACTTGTGGTTTTTTTCGTTCTTGGCGGTGTTTTCAAACATCCGTTTTTATGACTAGGGGAGCCTAACCTTGGAGGCCCTCTATTATTCTCTTGATGCATTCAGCCGGTGCGATGATGATGAAGAATACCTCAAAATAAAGAATACCATGGATAGTGGCGATGATGGGTGAGCCTTACTCTTCATATACCGACATGGCGATGATGTATGACTATATGGACTGTCCCAATATGGTTGATGCCACCTAGAATATATGATGTGATGCCTCTTCCCTGTATAGGTTTGATTCGGTAGGTGGAGTCCTCCCACAGTGCAGGTGGAGTGACAACATCAGCGGCGACGGAAACTTCAGAGGCTCCTTTTGTACGTCTATTCTCGCCTAGTTACAACATCCGACGGACTGATGGAGGGTCAGTCCATATGCTTCACCATCCTAATGCAATGGTCCCAAAGGAGTTGGTCTTGACAGAGGAGGTCCTTCGACCTGAGGTATACTTCTTGTCTCTTTGTCTTTTGATTTCCTACTTTCTTCCTTTGCCTGAGACTGACTAATTTGCTCTTTTTTATTTTTTTTTCAGCATATTCGGGTCTCCACCACTTGTCTAAGGGACATTAGGGATTAGATATCTTCGACGACTGCCCAGATTCGGGATGCGATTCTAGTTCATTCTTGTTTGATTCCGTCTGCCTCGTCCGAGGAAGGATCTGTCTCGAAAAGTGGTGGTATGTCATCTCATCGCAGAGGGAAGAGAGCGGGCCGCAGGGAAGGAGGTTCCTAGAGAGAAAGAATGAGAAGTGAGAGAAAGAAAATATGTGAGTGGGTGAGATAGAGAAAGTAGGTGGTTTCAGGCTGAGTCCCGTTATATTTCATTTTTTTTCTTGCAAAATCAATGTAACACAACAGATATCTATGCAAATGGACTTAATTTTTTTATTTTTTGTGATTAATGCGCATGCCCTTTTTACTTTCCTACTGAGACTATAAAAATAATTAAAAATGATTTAAGAAAGATTTTATTTTAAAGTGGGATAAGTAAAAACAAAAGGATAGGGAAATTCAGAATTATCTTAAAATATAAGTTTCTCGATATTGACAAAAATGGAAAAAGGGCATTTTCCCAAAAATAGGGTGTTGCTTATCAGCCTGAACCCTGTCGTGCCTATCGGCATATGAGTCTAGTCCAATCAATCCAAGGTTTTGATTGCATTTTATTTAATTGCTTGGTACTTTGTGGGGTATGTTTTCTTCCTATTTATGCAGGGTTCCTTATATTGGTTTGAGAGTTTTCAGGTATAAATAGGGGTGTTAATGGAGCTTTTTCTTCACACTTCTACATTCATTCTCCTATACATTCTTCTTTGCTCACTATCTTCTTATTTTGTGATATGTCTCTCCATGGTATTGTTGAGTTTGCGAACTACCTCAAAACCTTGGAAGCAATGTGTTCCTATGACGTTGACTACGACGTTTTCAACATGCAGCGAGTCTCTTTATGGAGCAACCGGCCCATAAAGTGGAATATGCTGATTGCAAAAGTTAAGTTGTAGTACCCCGAAGACCATGTCTTTCGCTTTGTGTTGGAAGAAGTCTGTTGGACTTATGAAGATTTCTCTGCCCTGTTGGGGATAAATCCTAGCATTACAGCGGCTATGCCTGAGTTTTCTCGATCCCCTAGGGAGATCTTGGTGGGACTTCTCCATATTTCACCTTTGGCAGCCAAGTAATTGATTATAGGATGAATGATTTCTCTTTATGTGGTGCTACATTCTATGCATTTGCAGGCTGTCGGTGATTCTAGTTACACTAGGGCCATCATTTTGGGCTCGGTTTCAAAATTGTTGTTAGTAATCAGGGAAATACTGGAGGACCCATAATTTGAAGCTATTATTCCCTGGATGTTGTACCGTCGCAATCCTACAGTGGTAATACTGGCGGAGACTTTGAATAGTATGGGTGCCTGAAGGGATGGTCGTTCTGACTTTCAGAGGGGTAGGCCTGTACTGCTATTCATGTAGCTGTCAGCGAGGTTCCATATGGCGGTTCCAACTGATTATCCTTTGCCACCGGTTCCAAACTTCCTCTCATGATATTTTATCAGTATAGTCTTGTACATTGAGAGTTAGGAAAATTGGTTCATGGAGCACGGGGTTCGAGGCTTGCGTTGGTCAGTGCCTTGGTGGGAGAGTTGTTGCCCATTATGGAACTCGGAGAATACTAGTATGTTCAGTTAATAGGCCTTCAACATACCTCTTTCTACTTTTCCTGCTCGCTATTGTGCCTATTTGGTTGGGAATAAATTGTGCCACTGCAGACACTAGACTTCTTTCATGTGGAGGATCTGACAGAGCATATGCGCATGCGACTTGGCTCTTTGTGGGAGAATTGTAGACCATCATCTCCTCCTTCACAGTCTACTGGGCGAGTCTAGCATGTCTCAGGGGACTACATGAAGTGGTTGTGGAAAAAGGTAGTGGGCAAGATGTTGGCTGTAGAGATTGGGCAAAGGTGGTTTGTTATAGTTGACACCATGGAGGGAGGTGTTGTAGTTTTCCCCAAACTAGTCTAGGATTATCGCTCTATGGAGTGTCTACGAAACTCCATACAAGCATGAGAAGTTTGGGGACCCCGAGATGTGGGTGATGATGGGGTTGGTTCCTCTGGCAGCTACGGGTAGGATATGTGAAGCCTCTATAATGGGCCTGGTTCTGTGCTTGGGAATAATTTGAGGGTTATTTTAGGAGTAATGGGACTTTCTTTTATTTTGGTTTTAGGAAGGTAGGAGTAGGATGACAAGGGAAGTCGTTTGACTCCCTATGCCGATCTAATCGTACTGAAATTTTGAATAATGAAATAAATGATTTTTTAATTATCTCGTTATGCCTCTTGATGAGTTTTTTATTTTAATTATCTATACCAATCACTAATGCATACAAAATCCTTTTATTCATGTATATGTTAAAATGAACTGTCGTTCTCAGGGATAAGAGAGGAATAGAATTTTATGGAAAAGAAGGGGGTAGTGCTCATGTAAAATGGATGATCTAACTATGTACCTCTGAGGGTTTTAAAAGTTTCTAAAATTCATTTTTTTACAAAAAAAAAGATTTTTTATAGGATCAGGCCCCACATAGTTCTGAGCAAAGGAAAATGAAGAATTATTTTTCAGAATAGAAGGGAGATGAGAAGAGTTATAGCGCGTCAAGATTTTGGACTAGGGATAAAATTTCTTAAGACGGTACAAGTTGACTGAACATGCCATTTCTTCTCCATTAAGGTCGGTGAGCAAAGCAGCGCCGCTGGACATGATTTTCTTCACAATGTAGAGGCCTCTTTAATTAGGCTTGAATTTCCCTCTGGGGTCCTAGATGGGTTCTACTATCTCTTTGAGGGCTAAGTCCCCTTCTCGAACACGACGATCCATGACTCTCTTATTAAATGATCGCACTATACGATGATGGTATCCTTATATATGATATAGGGCCTTTATCCTCCTTTCGTCCAAAAGTGATAACTCGTTGAGCCGGCTATGATTCCATTATTCCTCGCTGACCTTACTTTCTAGCATGATGCACAGTGAAGGGATTTCCAGATCCATAGGTAGGACTTCTTCCATGTTGTAGACTAGAGACTAAGGGGTATCCCCGGTAGAGGTTCGAACTAAAGTGCAGTAGCCCTAGAGGGCGTAGGGGATCTGGTCGGCCCAATCTCAATAACTCTTAGTCATCTTATTGATGATGGCTTTCAGGTTCTTATTGGAAACTTCTATTGGTCCATTGGTTTGAGGTCCTTATGGAGAGGATTTGTATCTCTTGATCTCATACTCATTGACCACCTCTGTAACTTCTACCTCAAAATGTAACCCTTTGTCTAATACCAGTTACTGTGGGACCCCATATCGACAGATGATGTTTTTTCAGATGAACCTGGCCACTTTCATGGCATTCAAGACTGCTTATGATTCAATTTTTACGCATTTGGTGAAGTAATCAATGGGGATCAGAATGAATTCATGTCCATTGAAGTTTTTGGGTGTAACCTTCCCTATAATGTCGATTCCCGCAGAGGCAAGTGTTGTAGATTGGAAAATTACTGGCATTTGAGGCATCTTCGAACGTAGGTTATGAAATCCTAAACCATGGTAGTCCAATAGTAATCTTATCGAATGATTTTCTTCGCGATCATATGGACGTTCATGTGGGGTCTGCATTCCCCACTGCATCATCTCTCCAATTTCAGCCCCTGCGATCCAGTTCAAATGGATTCCATCAAAGTTTCTTTTAAATTGTGCTTTATCACAGATATTATACTGGGGAGCCAATCTGTGGAGGGTTGGTCCGTCTTTCTTGTCAGAATCTTAGGGGTACCTACTATGCTTGAGGAGGTTCTAAATATCATAGTACAAATAGTTGACTATCTCGGGATCTTCTTTTGTGATGAGATCAACGTGGTAGCAGTGGGTTGGTTTATCTTGCTTTTGGATAAGTAAAGGGGCCATGGTTATTCCTTCGGGAATGTCGATCATAGACGATAAGGTAGCAAGGGCATCGCCTAGGTTGTTTTTTGCTCAGTGTTTGTAGTGGAAGGTGATTTTTTAGAATTCGGAAGCTAGCTCTTCCGAGTGCGCATAGAAGGGCAAGAGTTTCTAATCCTTAACTTTTTATCTTCTGAGTACTTGATCGATGATGAGGGATGAATCCCCATAGACATTGAGGTATTGAATTCCATTCTTGATGTCAACTTTGAGGCCTACCATGCATACCTCATATTCAGTTATGTTATTGGTGCAAGGAAAATCCAGCTTGATGGTAATGGGAGTATAAGAGTCATCAGGGGAAATTAGGAGGATCCTAATGCAATACCCTTTCTTGTTGGAAATGCCATCAAATAACATCTTCCAGTGAAGGTCTTCTTGATATGTATAGAATATTTTCTCATCTGGGAATTCACAAATCTAGACATCAGCTTCCTTTATAAGGTAGGCAGTAAGGTAATCAGAGATGGATCTTCCTTTCATGGATTTCTGTGTGACATATACAATATAAAACTTGGCTAAAAGCATCAACTAACGGGCTATTTGGCTGGACAAAGTAGTCTTTCTGAGAAAGTACTTGATAGGATCCATTTGGGATACAAGTTTGATAGGAAAGGATAGCATGTAGTACCGTAGCTCTTGGGTGACCTAGATAAGGGAGACACATGCTTTCTCCAAGGCTGTGTAGTTAACTTCGTACCCGATTAACTTCCGAATAGCGTAATAAATGGATATCTCTTTGTGGGTTTCTTCAAGGTATTGGGCTAGCAAAGCCCCAACTGCAGTATCTGTTACAGTTAGGTAAAGGAGTAGGGGAAGACCATGCTGCGGTGGCATGAGTACTGAAGGTCGAGTTAGATATTATTTTATTCGATCAAAGGCTTGTTGATAAGCTTCATTCCAGTCTTTGGTCGAATCCTTTCGAAGGAGTTTGAAGATGGGCTCATATATGGAAGTGAGTTGGCTGATGAATCTACAAATATTGTGTAATTTTCTAAGGAATCCCTGAATTTTCTTCTCCATTCGGGGTGGCGACATCTCGAGTATGGCTTTCATCTTGGCAGGATATGCTTCTATCCATTTCTCACTAACCATGAATCTAAATTATTTTCCTTTGGTAACGTCGAAGACATATTTATGTGGGTTAAGTCACATCTGATAATATCGCAGTTGTTCGAAGAACTTTCGAAGAGTGGGAACATGAACTTACCTAGTCTTAGAGTGAATAATCATATCATCCACATAGACCTCGACTTCCTTATGTATAAGATCGTGCAAGATGGTTATAGCAGCCCTCTGGTAGGTAGACCCTGTGTTTTTAAGACCAAATGGTATGATGGTATAACAAAAGGTTCCCCAAGGGGTGATGAATGAAATTTTCTCACGATGATTTGGGTGCATCTTGATCTGATTATATCAATTAAACCCATCAACGAATGACTTGAGAGCATGACTAGCCGTGTTATCCTTGATCATGTCGATATTGGGTAGCGGGTAATCATCCTTTGGAGAGGCCTTGTTCAACTCTCGATAGTCGATAAACATGCGAACCTTGCCTTCTAATTTCAGCACAGGTACGATATTTACTAGCCATGTGGGATATTCGATCACACGAATGAAACCCATGTTTAACTATTTGACCACTTCTTCTTTAACTTTGAGCGACCATTCAGTGCAGAGCTTTTGTTATTTTTGTTTGACTGGTTTGCATTCAGGGAAAGTAGGAATCTCATGCTGAGCTATCTCAGGGTCAATGTCGGGCATGTCGTCATAGGACCATGCGAATACATCCATAAATTCCTTTAGTAATTCCTCGATTTGTGCGCTCTCATGCTCGTCAAGGGTGACCCCTTATCCTAATCTCGCATAGTTGGCTACTAGAATTGAGATTAATAACAATAGTTTCATCTTCATTAATTTAAATATGGTTATTTTTCTTGTTATTAACCTTATTAGATTAGCTAAGAGTTGTTGATTTGAAAAATCATCATCATCATCAAGGGTTTGATTAGAATAAAGACAATTAATGTAAGGCACAACAAGATACTCAAAATCTTCGTTTATTTCATTCATAGGAGAAACAACATTGAGAACATCATCAAAGAAGGTTTCGATTACATTAGAGTTAGGAGGAACAATTAAGGAAGAAGAAAGGGGATAAACATTAGGGTTAGGTTGAATATTAGTAGGTGGCACAGGTTCAGCATGCTAGTTGAGGAGAGGTGCATCAACAACTTTGATCAAATGGGATGGATCCGATGATCTAGCCCCTGAGTGTATAATGCAGAGTGTTAGCCCCAATGCATACAAATTGAATGAATCCTCGGAGTACTTCCCTCGAAATCTATGGTATCAATTATGGTGTTTTTCGTGAGTGGTTGCATTTGATGCTGGGAACCCTTGGACCATGAGTAGCTATCTTGGAAGAAGATTTCCATTCCTAGTTTCAACTTCTTGTCCACCTGATCCTACTTCGGTTCAGGAAAACCACAAAAGGGTAAATTTTCACCTTCTCTGATGAATCTTTCGATTAAGTAATCTCTCGAGATAGTTTTGGCACTTTCTAGCCTTTTCTCCAGTTGAGGCTGACGAATTATTCTGAGTTCTTCTTGTAATGGTTGATATGTCACACCCCGCCTAATTCTGGCATCGGCCGCCATCAAAACTAAGAGGGGTGAGAGTAAATAAATAATATTCTTAACATGAGACGGACATGAGACAATAAAATAGTTCATCCACAACATTTATGATTGAATTCCATCCCAAATAATAATAACAACTGAACGAAAAAAGCTCCATCATATGCTAATCTTCGAATAATTCCAATCTCCAATAATATAAAATTTAATAAATCCCACTAAGAATATCTGAATAAAACCGTACAGCTGTAGAACCAAATCGTCGACCAAAATCATAAACTGAGTTTCAATACAAGTTCAAAGGAATAGAAAACTAAACTATATTGATACGTATAAGGTAGAGCGACTCCAACTGGATCTCCAAGAAATTCTCCAAAATAAATTAATGAAGCTTCTCCAAACACTATTTCCTAAAAAAGTTAGTCAACGCACGAGGTCAGAGCCTCGAGCATAAATACACACTACTCCCCTCAAATAGGATCCTTGAACCCAGACAGTAGCATTATACTCAATAAATACCACAATAGAATATTTTAAATTAAACGTGATAAATATAATCACTAACTACCCGTAGAGATCCCCATTTAAAAAGGCTCACTAATATGATTTTAAGTTCCCAAGTCCCACGATGCTAAATTTATTTAATTAGACCATTTTATTATTGTTCTCATTTTTTTCTTATTAGGACGGTCCTCCCATCACGGGTGGTAATTTCCACCAAAGTATCACACTTCCCCTTGTAAATCGTCCTCTGACCCGTTTAAACTGTTGAGCACGACACATGACAAGGTTCCACACACGACACGAAATAAATCGTCCTCTGAACCGTTTAAACTGTAGGCCCCGACACATTATGTCACCACAAATTTTAATACCCGTTTTTATCTTAGGCATTAATTCTCAATTTCTCAATTTATAAATCACCCTACCCTTTTCGATGTGAGATCCTCAAAATACCCCTTACTCCCATACCTAAGGGTCCCCAAGTTATTAATACGTCCTAACCTATGTATATGATAAATTTGTAACATAAACCTCGGCTTAGTCTCGTGCCCAGGCTAGCGTAACGACGATGAAGTAACAAAAATCAGCCCACCCTGACATAATCAAGTCGTAATAATCTACCCTCACTAGTCCCATACCGAGAAGGCGTAAATCATTAAAAGGCCTACCCACTAGTCCCATACCTAGAATGCATCCTAAAATATAGGGAGAGTAAAAATATCCAACAACCCTTCGTCACAATGGCAATGTAACAAAACCAACAAGTCACATAAATAAGAACAATTAATCAACGTACCAAACTACGCATGGTAGACCAATTCATTTAAATCTTAATTTAATGATCACAACGACAAAATACCCAATTAATCTCATTTAATTATTTTATATTAAATATACCGAGATTTCATCATTAATACAACAAAATTTCAATTTCATCATCAGTACATATATTACGTGAGTTATACGCCACCAAATTCATTTATTTCAGAACTAGGGTTTTTCTACATGAAACTTACACCAATAAAATCCAAAATCCACTCATAAATCCTACGTACCCAAGGGTTATGAATATTAATCATATTAAAAGATTTCATAAAAACAAACCCAAGTTTTATGTGTCCACTTTCTCTAATTAGATTGCTAATTGATTTTAAGAAAACATTGAATTAAGGTTTAGACAACACTTAAAACACATAATACTAAAGGAAAATAATGGAGTATTCATGCCTGAAATTAGTTAGATGAAAAATCGGAATAGAAGATTGAACTCCTCTTGAGAAAACACCAATAGAGTCTTCAAAACTTGCGAAAAGTAGGGGCTAGGGTTTGAAGATGAGAGAATTATGTTTTGGAAAAGCTTTATGGAGAAAGTTTGAGAGAAAAGTGATTTTCGAAGTCCCAGCCCCGTTTCAGTTTAGTATATAAAGGATTTAAGATTTGGAAAACAATTAGGAGTCTTAACCATCTACCGTCTTACTATCGTTCGAACGAGGACCACTATCTTTAGAATGACATTCGAAGTCGTTCGAACGACATGCCCTATCGTTTGAACGAGCCCCAAAATTAAATCTTATCAAAATCCAACTTAATTATCTGATAAAAATTCATTAGCTGAACAAATACGCACCTGCCAGTTAAAATATTAAAAACCTTATAACCTCTTTATAAAAAACCTAAATTAATTCCCAAATGAAAATTTTCTAATAAAACCAAGTTAAATTCTTAAAGGCCATCAAATTAAAATTTTTATTTTACTCCAAATTAATTAAAGTCAATTAGTTAAACATGGGGTGTTACATAGTTCCGCACTAGCAAAGAATTTCGTCCTCGAAATTAGACGAAGCATACACATCAACGCATAAATCTCGCAAAAGAAAATAGGGCTCATATATGCCTACCCATAAAATGCCATAATTGGGCGCCCATACACCCAATCCTACACGCACCTACCCCACAAACAACAAAATAATATATATATATATATTTCCTATTTATGCATAACTATGAAAATAACGGCATAACACACGCTCTCACAAATCCCTCACTCGATCCTATATCCGAAAGTCATAAAAATGCTAATGTCCTCAAATCAAATCTCAACACCAAAAAAAATCGATACATACGATACCTAACATCTGTACTAAAATCTCCCAAATGATTATCGTCTCTATAATCCATTTTAAGGATCCTCACATCAAGCTTACTAATTCTAAACTCAATGCCTACAACGTCCTCAACTCAAAACTTAACATCTCCAAGAAACACATCTAACACATATGCTAGACCCTCTACCTTAAGGAGTACGAATAAACCAAGGGAATTAAAGATCGATAATGCGGAAGCTAAACAGACTCATAACCAATGAGAGCTAAGACCATGCTCTCATACCATCTGTCACACCCCGCCTAATTCTGGCATCGGCCGCCACCAAAACTAAGTTGGGTGCGAGTAAATAAATACCATTCTTAGCGTGAGATAGATATGAGACAATAAAATAGTTCATCCAAAACATTTATGATTGGATTCCATCCCAAATAATAATAATAACTAAACGACAAAAGCTCCATCATATGATAAACTTCGAATAATTCCAATCTCCAATAATATAAAATTTAATAAAATACCATTAAGAATATCTGAATAAAACCGTACAACTGTGGAACCGAATGGACCACCAAAACCATAAACTGAGTCTCAATACAAGTGCGAAGGAATAAAAAACTAAACTATATCAATACGCATAAGGTAGAACAACTCCTAGGTGGACATCCAAGCAATTCTCCAAAATAAATCAATGCAGCTTATCCAAATACTATTTTCTGAAAAAGTTAGTCAACGCATGAGCTCAGATCGCTGAGCATGAATACACACTACTCCTCTTAAATAGGATCCTTGAACTCAAACGGTAGCATTATACGTAATAAATATCACAATAGAATATTTTAAATTAAACGAGATAATTAAATGCGATAAATTTAATCACTAACTACCCGTAGAGATCCCGATTTAAAAAGGCACACCAATATGATTTTAAGTTCCCAAGTCCCACGATGCTAATTTTATTTAATTAGCCTATTTTATTATTGTTCTCACTTTTTTTTATTATGACGGTCCTTCCGTCGCGGGTGGTAATTTCCACCAAAGTGTCACACATTCCCTTATCAATCGTCCTCTGACCCGTTTAAAATGTCGACCCCAACACATGAAAAGGTTCCACACACGGCACAACATAAATTGTCCTCTAACCCATTTAAACTGTCGGCCCCAACACATTATGTCGCCACATTTTAATTCTCTTTTTATCTTAGGCATTATTTCCCAATTTCATAATTTATAAATTACCCCACCCTTTTCGATGTGAGATCCTCAAAATACCCCTTAGTCCCATACCTAAGGATCCCCAAGTTATCAATACGTCCTACCTTATGTATAGGATGAATTTATAACATAAACATCGTCCTAGTCTCATGCCTAGGCTAGCGTAAGGATGATGAAGTAAAAAAAATCAGCCCACCCCGACATAATCAAGTCGTAATAGTCTACCCTCACTAGTCCCATACCTAGAAGGCGTAAATCATCAAAAGGCCTACCCACTTGTCCCATACCTAGAAGGCATACTAGAATATAGGGAGAGTAAAAATATCCAACAATATGTCGTCACAATGTCAATGTAACAAAACCAAAAAGTCACATAAATAAGCATAATTAATCAACGTACCAAACTATGCATGGTAGACCAATTCATTTAAATCTTAATTTAATGATCACAATGACAAAATATCCAATTAATCTCATTTAACTATTTTATATTAAATATATCGAGATTTCATCATTAATACAACAAAATTTCAATTTCATAATCTCTACACAAATTACATGATTTATACGCCCCCAAATTCATTTATTTCAAAACTAGGGTTTTTCTACATGCAACCTACACCAATAAAACCCATAATCCACTCATAAATCCTACGTACCCAAGGGTTATGATTATTAATCATATTAAAAGATTTCATAAAAATAACCCCAAGTTTTATGTGTCCACTTTCTATAATTAGATTGCTAATTGATTTTAAGAAGACATTGCATTAAGGTCTAAGAAACACTTAAAATGCATAATACTAAAGGAAAAGAATAGAGTATTCATACTTGAAATTAGTTGGATGAAAAATCTAAATAGAAGGTTTAATTGCTCTTGAGAAAACACCAATAAACTCTTTAAGACTTACGGAAAGTAGGGGCTATGGGTTGAAGATGAGAGAATTATGTTTTGGAAAAGCTTTCTGAAGAAAGTTTGAGAGAAAGTGATTTTCGAAGTCCCAATCATGTTTCAGTTTAGTATATAAAGGATTTAAGAGTTGGAAAATAATTAGTAGTCTCAACCAGCCACCGACTTACTGTCGTTCAAACAAGGACCACTGTTGTTCGAACGACTTGCGAGGTCGTTCTAACGACATGCCATGTTATTTGAGCGAGTCCCAAAATTTCAAAATTAAATCTTTTAAAAATTCAACTTAATTATCCGATAAAAATTCATTTTCTTAACAAATACGCACCTGACAATTAAAATGACAAAAACCTTATAACCTTTTTATAAAACACCCGAATTAATTCCCAACTGAAAATTTACTAATAAAACAAAGTTAAATTCTTAAAGGCTATCCAATTCAAAATTTTATTTTACTCCAAATTAATTAAAATTAATTAATTAAATAGGGGGTGTTACATGATAGCCCAATCCACAGGGAGGAAAGGCATTTTTCAACACAATGGGTTCGAGTATCCCCTATTTTCGTCGTCCCAGATCTAGTTCAGACATGAAGTGCATGTTCTTGAACATTTGGATTACATTTACGTTGCCATGGGGGTTATATTTTGGGCAGACCTATATTTGAAATCATCTCTCGCTGGGAGTGGAAGTGGTTCAACCCGAGAACCTGACAAAAGCATATCATTTGTCCCGTGTTGTATTTAAAGTACTGGATTACTGGTGCTTATATTCTCAGAATTGTCATTATCTCCCAAGATGGTGATGACCATATTGGCAAAGAATTTTAGTTTCTGATGAAAGGAAGAAGACACCCCTTTGAAGCTATTGAGCCACAATTATCTGAGCAGCAGATTAAAATAGGCTCGGATATTGATTACTTAGAATTCAACAATCGAATTTATAGATCCAATAACTTCTTGATAGTATCATTGTGGGAACGTACTGTGGCATAGGTTGGAGCAAGGTCATTTACTTTCAGTCCTAGGAAATTGAGGGTTCTTAATGGGAAGACATTCGGAGATGATCCATTATCGATAAGAGAGACTATGATAATTGTTCCCATGACTTCGACAGAGATGTTGAGAGCATAATTATGGTTTGGTCCAATCTTGGAGATATCTTCTTTGGAGAAGGATAGCATTCTAGTAGAGGTTAGGTATCGGATTAGATTCATTGCTTCTTTTGGCATGGTTGAGGGAGGAATTGTGGGTCATGTGAGAAGCTTGATCAGGGCATTTTGGTGCAGCTGGGAAGACATAAAAAGTTCATATAGAGTGATCTTATCTTGGGTTTTATTTAACTAATCGAGGATCTTGCTCTCCTAGAGAGTCATATCTGGTATAAAAATATTCTCAACTCCCTTTCCTTTGTCTCTTGCTGATGGTAGTAGGCTTAGGTTTTGGTAATGCCTCCCTCACCTAGTCATATGGTTCGTAGAATAGGGAAAAAATAGAAACCCTATTTTTTCATTGATCTCGGGTTGTTCAGCCACCTTGTGGATTTATCCTAGTAGCTCCTTAAATGATATCATCCCGCATACACTAACTATCAGACTAACCTTTTCTGAATCATCGAAGTCGTCCCCCCACCCGGTGGCAACGATATCATATTTCCATGAAAAGTCAATGCACTCCACAACTTTAACGGCGTCTTCGTATAAGTCCTCCCATTCGGTGGGGAGATATAAAAGCGAAGGGAATAGGTGACCTTCAAGTTTCAGGGCATTGAGTAACTCGAATATACTAGATATATTATCGGTCTGTCAGAATAAATCCACCATCATCTGGACCATATCATCTAAACTGACTTCATCGATCGGTACCACCCAATTGTCTGATTCTCGGGCCCATTTTTGAGCTTCTAAGAGCAACATATTGAATCTCTGACAGCCGACGATCATCTGGGGGCAATTTCAGCCAAAAATCTAGGAGTTGGTTCAATACTTCTGTCAATTCCATATCTTTAACTTTAGAACGGGTGCAGACAGTGATGCATGCTCTGGTAAGGAGTGATAAAGCCTGATCGAAAAAGCAGGTAGGATGTAGGAGAAAGTATGGGCATGTTTGGAGAGGTTTAGGAGAATATATGAGTATAATTGGTGATTTCCTTGGTATAATTTGGGTAAATGGGTCAAATTATTGGTTTTCTTCTAGGAAGATGGCATTTGTATGATTCGAGAGGGGATTATGAGCAGTGTTTGGTTTAGGATTGGCTGGTGGGGCGATGATGCCCTGATCAATCAGGACTTGGATCACATTTCGGAGGTGGAAGCACTAGTCGATGGGATGGCTAGTAGTTTGGTGAAAGTCACAATGGGCATATGGATTGAAATTTATAGGAAGTGGATTTGGTAATGGACGAGGGTCCAATAGTTTGATAATATTTCATCTGAAGAGAGACTAGTAAAATTTGGAGAGAGGATCATGAAGCTCGGTGTATTCCTTTCGGACTGAGTTAGGGCGGCTTTTTGGTGCCCATGAAGTGGCAGGCTAAGAGATATTATTGATGGTTAAAATAGTGGTATTTACTGGATTTTTAAACTTTCTAAGAGCGAATTGTCCAGATACTTTCTTTGGTTCAACTTCTATCTTGGCAAGGTCTTCTTTGATCTCCACTCATGCTTCTTAGAGGGATCGAAAATAAGGGTAGTATTGTCCTCCCATCGTTGCTCGGACATGGGGTAGGAAGCTTTTCTTCACAATGATGACTTCCTCCTCTTTGAAAAGTCGGTTGGTTATGGTGGCTGCTTTCTCTCTCCACTTTGTTATGAAGTTACAGACTAACTACCTAAGATTCTTCTTGAGAAACTCTAAATCACGAAAGGAAACCTCTAACTCCTCGTTGTACTTGTACTGTGATATGAACTCATGGGTAACATCTTCCCAACTGAGGATTATAGACTCTTATAGAGATAAGAACCAACAGAAAGCACTATCCTTCAAGATCTGTTGGAACATTTGTGCTATTATTTCCTCGGAGGCGCCTAAGAGATTCATCGCTCAGTGATAGCTGCGGAGATGAACAATTGGAAGTCCACTAACTTTGAGCTTCTTAATGTTGGGCATCTTGAACTTTTGCAGTAACCTAGCTTTAGGATATGGAGACATGTGGGTGTAGTCCATGTAATTCCCAGAGAGTCTTAGTTGGTCGAATTGCTTGGTCAACATCTTGAGGTCTTTCTTGAACTTGTTAAATTCTTCCTCCTTCGGATCAATGGTTACGGGTAAATTAGCCCATGGCTAGGCAAGATTTGGCACAAGAACTTGGGCTGGTGGCAGCCTATTATCAGGAGGAGCACGTGGAGCATGCTGGTATTCCTCGGGAACCCAAATAGGCTCGAGTACAGGTGGAACCATAGCGCGAGGGAAGAGGACCTCGAGTTCTTCAGGAGTAGGGAACCAATTTTGTTGCATCTCATGAACCTTGGTTTGAAGGTTGTCAATCTTGAAGGTAAGATGAATAGGACCATTAATAAATTCGGCTGTACATTTGGCATCTGGTCTGTGTTCTCCATAGAAAGTGGATGAATTTCAAACTCGAAGGAAGTGAGGGGAGTGACAGAGCTTCGAGGGGATTCGGCTGAAGACTAAAGCCAATAGGGAGTCAGGCCAAGGGTATGCAGTTGACCAGAGAAGGAGAAAATTTTGGATTTATTTTTAGAAAAGAGAAAGGGAAAACTGTTATTTTGAAAATGAGGTAAATTTTTTTTTACATTTTGCAAAAGTTGAAGGCAAAATGTTTTGGACACAGGGAAGGAAAAATACTTTTGGTATGAGAAAGGGAAAAATATTTTTTGTATTTTCGATAAAAGAGGAAAAATGTTTTTGGACACTTTTTGGAAATGAAAGAAGGAAAAAATGACAGACGGGTCTCAGCATGATTATTATTATGTTTATTAGGTTCTCACTTATTAGGTTTACCTTGGTGTAAAAATAAAAATTTTGGATGGGACCTGAGCTTGGAAAAAATTGGGTTTGAAAAATATTTAAAAACTATAGTTGGACTTGTTACCAAGCTCGTGGGCAAGGCCTCATTTTTAAAAATTATACAAAAATTTGGGTGGCATGCCGACTCGGTATTTGGGTTGAGTTTCGGATTGAAATTGGTAAACTAAATATGCGTGCCCTAGGTTTGACACCCATAAGCGGATATGCAGTTGTTGGGTTAATTGGAATGTGTTCCACCCTTTGGCATGACTTCCACGATATACATCTTTCTTTTGAAGGCAATTGGTACGTGTAGACAAGCCATTTGATATACCTGAGTGTACGTGAATTTGCCTCACTATATACCTCGTGGGGACAGTACGTGTGAGAGAGAATTCAATATACTCGATGTACGTGAATGGGTTTCCTATAATATACCTCCCGTTATGATTTCGATCAAGCGGTATGATGCGGGGGGAACCGTTCGATATACATCAAATGTATTTGGCCAATGGAAGATGAGAGTCATATCGCTTAGGCTAACTGTGCCCTGCCGGACCAGCGCCCATCACGAAGTGAGTACCCAGTTAAAGGACAAAATTTGGTCAATAGCAATTCTCTTTTGTGATGTAGTGTGTAACATGTATGATTCTTGATTAGTATCTTATGGGGAAAGTATTTTAATGATGCCAAGCTGGGGGATGATGTAAAAATATGGAAATAAATCTATACTAAGCATGGATATGTGAGAGTGAGTGGTTTGTAATTATATACATGTGAGTGTGGGGTAGTGAACCTAAGCATGGATTAACTTTAAGTGGTGTGTGATAAGTGTGAGTGGTCATGCATATATACAAGTGTGGAGGTGTGTGTTAGTGACACCTAAGAATGGATTCCTAAGTGGTGCGTGCATGGATAATTTCTACATGTGTGTGAGTGAGTAGTGATACAAGTATGAGGTATATGTGAAATAATGGAGGAGAGAAAGGGTATATACAGGTACGTGCATACGCACATAAGGAAACAAAACATCCATGCAAATAGAGTCTAGCGCTCTTATGAAATCTCCCCAGTAGAGTCGCCACTGTGGACATATCGATCCAAGCTTGGGGGCTCGGAGGTCTCGCTTCCTACTCGAGGGCACTTCGGCCATCATCAGTGTGGGGGTAAATGTAAGGAGATAGAATCTCCAGTCTATTTTTCTCAAAATATATAAAAGAACACATCGATGCTTTGAGAGGACGGTATCAAAGACTAACTGATGCATACAAAATCAATATTTCGAAAAGTTACGGAATGGGAAGGCGTTACGCACCCATTCCTCCCTTTCGGTCCCTCATGGTCTAGCGTTGTTGTTTTCCTTTATTTCTTCGTGAAGTGTGTGTGTGCGTGTATATATAATGGAGATTGAAATCGTTCAACTCACACCATGGGAAAGGTAGAGTGAGGTCATCCATCGGAATGTATCCAAAATAATATATATAGAAAATAAGATTTGTGTGTTTATTATGGATTTGATCGTTATTATAAAATGACAATATATGTTGGATGAAACGCTAACAGACATAATATATATATATATATATATATATATATATATATATATATATATATATATATATATATACACACACACAAGAATATGATGAAAATAAAGAATTTAGGAAAGTTAGAAAAGTGGACTTGAGTCTCGAATTGTAATCCGAAATTCTACGTAGCCTATAAAGGCATAAAACTCCACGTAGTTCGGATGTAGCATGGGTGTGGGGTTTATCCTGTAGATCTGAACATGATTTTATTATATGTGTGTGTTGAAAAATGTGTTTTTAGTCTTGAAAAAGTGCGATGAATAATCATGTTCAGAATTTATGGGCGTAACCCTTGTTTTACTTGTTTTGGGCATTTTTATAGAATATAAAAGTATGTGAAATATACTAATAAAAATGTATATATAAATGGATATGAACAAAAGTAGGATCTAGATTATGAATCTAATGAAATTTATGCAAAAATAAGAAATAAAAAGAGAGGGAAAGAATTGGAACTTCTTTGAAGCTTGATATTTGATCTTGTGTGAACTCCCTTGAATGTGATATGGATGCTGGATAAGAATTAATGTGTTTTACTAAACCGGGTATGAAAAGGATGGGAATGTAAACTTGAATGGAACTTCACATGGAGGAACTTTGCTGATTTCGAGAGAATATTCTTGAGATAAATGATGCTGATGGATATGAGGTCTTGGTGTGCTTGGTAGTGAAGTCATACCCTCATTTTATAGGGTCAAGGTACTATCTATTGACACAACCCTTGTCCTGCCAATCGACAGGGGACCCTCGACACACTGCCGATAGGTAGGGATCTGTACCTGCCAATTGGTAGTTTAGTGCAGATTTTCCTGGAAAATTGATCTTAGAATGTAAATTGTTGATCCAAATTTTGCACGAGACATATCGTTATAAATTTAATTTAGAGACCTTTAAGAGTTATTTGGACTTCTCTAGGGTGCGGGAGTTGACTTTGGGTCATGTGGCTTGGAAGTGCACATCGGTCCTTTCGATGAGAGCTCGTTGGACGGAAACGAATCGTTCGTCCGTATGGTAAGTTGGATTCTCACATGGGGAGGACCTTTGGAAATGTTAGGATATGTACTATGACATTTCAAAGAGTTTCTTTTAGTTCTAAAAGTTGACCTTGGTCAATCGGGACCTAGAAGAGCCCGGTGACCTCTCAGAGTAAAACGGATCGTTCATTCGTAGCGTAAGTTAGAATCGCGAATGGGGCAGACCGTTGGAAAGGGTATTCAGTGCCCTTTAGAGATTCATTCAGTTTCCTTTCAGTTGAATAGTTAACTTAGGTCAAATCGAGCCCAGGAGAGCCCGATGGCCTCTGGATCAATTTTTGAGGGAAAACTGATCGTTCGTCCGAAAGGTTATGTCGTTTCGTACATGGGGTGGACTGTTGGAAAGGGGTTTTAGTACCGTTCAAAGATTTAAAGAGCTTTCACTCTGATGATAGATTTGATTGGGGTCAAATTGGGGCCAGTGAGCACCCGATGGTCTCTAAATCGGTACTCGGAGTGCGACCTAGGGTTTGTAGTGAAATAAAGAGGTGCTAGGGACCTAAGGAGAAACTTAGGGGGTCCTAGAATGTGGTGTATATAATGATATAGGTGTGAGATGGGATATTAGTCCTTATCCTTATCCCCCCCAAGTTGGTTGTAAATGTATTTGAGTTTGTAAAAAAAAAGTAATGAGGTGAATTTACATGTGGGAGAGAGCTTAAAAATGAGAGAGAGGTAGGTGATTTTGGGTGGGGGTATAAAATCGAGAAGTGGAAATATAATTTACAAAAATTTTGGGGGCCGATGTTTGAATTTCTAAAATTTTGGCATAGAAGTGGGAGTTCGAGAAAATAAATGTGTGATTTGGGTTTATATATATATATATATATATATATAATGAGTTTAATTGTGTCAACCCTAATAAGAAATAACATTTGGGCCAAAGAAATGATCAAATAAATAAAGAAAGTTGGTTAAAAGGCTTGGATAAATGAATGGACTTAAACGAAAGAAAATGGATATGCGTTAGGAGATAACGTAAGTAGGTTGTATCATATAAAAAAATATTTTTTAATAAAAAAGGAGAATGCAATAGTGATAGTAGTGGGTTTAATATTTTAAGAGAGTCGTAGAGTCTATGGGATTGAGTGGGTTTAATATTTTAAGATACTGGGGTAGCTGAGTTTTTTGGGATTACATTTTTAAGTGTGGATAAAGATACAAGAAAATAGTATACATGCAAATATTTTACCAAGAGAAAGTTATGTACAGCTGGTGAAGGATAATTCTGTATGTAACACATTCTAAGACCCCCCTAAGACTCTTCTTAGAACCCTAGCACCTCCCCATTCACTACAAGCCCTAGGTCATACTCTGAGTATCGATCTAGAGTCCATCGGGCGCTCCCGAGCCCGTTTGACTCCCATCAACTCTATCGCCGGAGTGAAAGCTTAATTAATCTTCCAAGGGCTCTGAATCTTCTTTCCAACATTCCATCCCGTGCATTAAACGACATAAAAGTTCGAACGAACGATTTGTTTTCCCTCAAAAAATGATCCGGAGGCCACCGGGCACTCTCAGGCTCCTTTTTAACGAAGTTAACTCTTCATCTCTAATGAGACTGAATGAATCTTATAAGGGCACTGAATACCTTTTCCAACGGTCCGCCCTTTGCATAAATCAGCATTACGATAGGAACGAATGACCCATTTTACTCCAAAAGGTCACTAGACGCTTTCGAACCCTGGTTGACCAAAGTCATCTCTTTGAACATTGAAGTACCTCGCATTACATTTCCAATGGTCCGCCCCGTGCAAAATTCTGATTTACTATTTGGAAGAACGATCCATTACTGTCTGACAATCTTCTGTCCAAAGGACTAACAGGCTCTTTTGAGCACCGTTTGACCCAAAGTTAACTCTCGGACCCGGGAGAGGCCCAAAGGACTCTTAAAGGTAGCTAACTTACATTTCTAATGGTATTCCCTGCACACGATTTGGATTTACGAATTGCTTTCTATGACCATTTTTCCAAAAAAATCTGCTCGAGAGTACCGATTGGCTGGGCTAGGGATATGTCGATCGACAGTCCCCTTACCCTATATAAGGAGGGCATGAGCTCACTTCCAGGACACACCACAGATCCATCAATATCAGTGATCTCAACAACATTCTACTACAATCAGCAAAGTTCCCATGTGTGAAATTCCTATCCATCTTTCATTCCCATCATTTTTATACCCAATTTAGCAAAAATATCCTTCTCTCTCATTCAACATTCATCTCAACTTGCAAGGTAGCTCGTCAAGGATGAAGATCAAGCCTCAAATCTCCAAAAAAAAGGTCCAAATAGCCCTTTCTCTCTCCAAATTTCTTTATTTTCGCATTAGTTATATAAATTCTCAACTTAGCTGTTATTTTAGATCATAAACATTAACATCTCATCCTTTATTAGTTATATTGCACGTACTTTATTTTCTACAAAAAGTAAAAACAAAGAAAAAGAAGGTTACACCTATAAACTCCGACAGGATTATTCACAACATTTGTTCAAAACTAAAAAAATATTTTTTTCACATACACACATATTATAAAATCCCTTTTGAATCTATAGGATAAACTCCAACCTTATGTCGCATGCAAACTATGTGGACTTTGATGACTTTATAGGCTACGTAGTGTTTCGGTCTGAAGCCCGAGACTCGAGTCCAATATCTAATTTTCCTATTTTCACATCTTATACATTACTCATATATACCATACTTGTGATTCGTATTTGTGTTTTATCTAACAAATATTATCATTCCATTATAATGATCAATATCTTAATAAGCGCACACATCATATTTTATAATTATTATTTTGGGAACATTCCTTTGGACGATCTCATTCTATCTTTTCGATGATATGAGTCGAACGATTCCAATCTCCATTTATATACACACACACACACACACACACACACACACACACACATTCCACGAACAAATTAAGGAAAATAATAACATAAGACCAGAAGAGATCGAAAGGGTGGAATGGATCCTTAAGACCTTTCCATTTCATAACTTATCCCTTGAACCTCTGAACTATTGGTTTCGTAAGCATCAGTTTGTCTTTGATGTCGATCTTTCGAGGTGATGACATGATCTTTTGCCTGTTTTGTGCAAAATAGGCTGGCGACTCTATCTCTTCACATCACCCCACATCGATGATGCCTGAAGCTCTCCTAGAAATGAGTATGAGACCTTCTTTCCCTCCCTGATCGCGCGCATGAGCATTAACCCCCGAGACGGGGGAAAATTCAGAGGGATGACCACAACTTCCATGAACAAAAAACCTTACAGATAGAAAGTGAAAGGTGAGATAGAGGATTTAGAGCTTTGGATAAATAATGAGTTTTTGGTTTGAGATATTAGTGATGATATGGCTATTGACGAGTGGTTTGACAGGTAATAAAATATCACCTATCAACAGAAGAGAAATACGATGAGGCCTAGGATATAGGCTTTGATAACATGTTAAACTAGTGATAAAGAGATAAAGATGATTGTACTGATGTGTACAAGTGTGTGTTTACATTATAAGACCATCTCCAATGGTTTTTTCCAACAACCCAAATTTCCATCTAAGAAAAAGGATTCTAAAAAAAACCTCTCCCAATGTTTCTTAGTCCAGTGAATCTTATATGGCTATTCTCAGATGGGGATTTTTTATCCACATTTCTACATGTAGAAATGTACTAACAGTTATTCAAAATGACATGGATACCCACATTCTTATTGGCGAGAGATTTTTTTTATCTATTTCCCTCCAAAATATACTTTATTAACAGAAGCTTTCCTATTTTACTTCTTCTAGGTATTATTACTTCTTCTCTATTCACAAGGTATGTTCACTTGGGCTCTCTATTTTACCTACTCATTTTTGTTTAATTAGCAACTCCTAAATATTTACATCAATACTATAAAGAAAATTGTCCATGAAAGTTGTTTGATGAAATGCTTGTGTGTTATTGATATCCTTAAGACTATATCACACTTTTATATCAGTTTCCTTCTAATTACTGTGTGTTACTGATATGTTTTTCTCATAACACCCATTTATATAGCAGCTTTCGGGTTTTACTATGTATACTTGGAGCTGCGATTTTGGTGGTGGCCTTGCGCATACACATGCACATATGGAGTTGGGTTGTGTCCATAACAATGGCAGCAAAGGTGTGCAAGAAGGTGGCAATTTTTTTTTGCTTTGTACACATAATTTGTAGCAACCCATACATACCCATGGTTGCACAATTGGAGCTCCATCGCATCAAGGTCGCAGCCTTGATTTTGTTGCGAATTGATTCGCACCTTGGAAAATCGATTCGGCAAACAAGTAGTTCGGGGCAATGCTCAGGTCCCCTATTTCCAAATCGATTCAGATACCTCCGAATCGATTCGTTCCCCTATTTTTAGATTTCATTTTATTACATGTTTTCCATTTGGGAGTTTTGTATAAATACAACTTTCTCTCATTTGGATAAAAGTATCTTCATTTTTGTAAGAGATTTTAGGGTTTTCTTGGGAGCTGTTTCCATCCTCCACCCATTTCCATGGGTTTTTTGCCCACTTTTTAAGTTATTATTACTATTCATTATCTTCAAGCTTTGTACTTAGTTATTTTAGTTTAATTTCATTTGTGTATTTAATTTTTTGCCTTGATAAATCATTGTAGTGTATTTATTTCTTATTTTAATTATTAATTTGTTGTTTAATTAATTTATCCATGCTTAGTGAGTAGTTAAATAGAGTTTGGGTAGCGTGTCCGCCATTGATGGGCGTTGAGCTCCAAAAATAAGGTTTTGTGTAAAAATACATTTAATCGAAACCTCGCGTATTAAAATGGCTTTATTATTTGTTTAACTTTCTTCGTCACGCAACGTTAGTATTCATAGAGATAATCCAATTTTAATCTGCATGTGATCATTTTCAATTAAATGTTTTATCTCAAAACTTTGAATTAAATTTTTTCTTGAGTGATGTTCATGTTTAACTAAAATTTCTAGGTTAAATATTTTTGAATCGAAATTCTAATTATTAGTTGTTTAGCCCATGGCGGGGACGCTATCCCGACTCTCGTTTTATTAATATTGTTTAGACTTAACTTTTTAGTTTTTCCCTTTTCTTTATAACCGACCCTATTACCTTTTACACTTTTATTCTTGAAATGATAAATCTATTTTAATCAACATGACACTCCTTGCGAATTCAATCCCTACCTTCCGCTACACTTCAATTTAGTGTACTAAGTTGTGGTATTTGTTTTGTATAGGGTGTAAACACCCAAAGACGTGTTTTAAATATAAAGTTTACGCCTTGATATACCTGTATATACCATCGGCTAGGCCGAGAGTGTCCTCCACCCAGATAAGGGATCAGGTCCAGGACGAGTCGAGTTACCACAGTCCCGTGATAAGAAGGGTCGACCAAGATGATCCATTAGACAAGATCAGATGACCCTTGAAGGGGCCGACACCTTATCATGTACGAGACGACCCTACGAAGGTCCGACCCCTCATCACGAACCAGACGACCCTACAAGGGGCTGACCCTTCATCATGGACCGGACGACCCTATGAGGGGACGACAGTACAAGGCCCATATCTAGACGGGCCCAATGCCAGCATCGACTTTAGCCTAGGATTTCCATCAAAGGCCGAGGGTGACATCATCACAGTGCGTGGCTTGGGAGACATGTGGAATAGTGCACGTGGGACTCATATAGCACGTGGACTAGACCGTTATAACAATATTATCCCCTCACGTGAGGAAATATTATGCCATCATTGATTGTAAGTGGCACATCTAGGTTTTAGCAGGGGATTGAATAGATCATTATTCATATGCACCATGCATTCTTGGGGAGTACATTACACCACCCAAGCCCTATATATACTAGTCATCTTCAACCTTGTAAAGGGATCGATAATTGTAACCCTAGCTAAAACTCTTATTGTACACACTAAAGAGAGAGTAAGCTTATGTGCATTGTATCCAAGGCCAATAGTTCCCATATTTAGTGGATCACACACTCAAAGTGGATGTAGGCCTGATTGGCTGAACCAATATATATCATTGTCTCCATTCCTCTTATACTCATCCCCTTCTATACACTTATACACATACAAATCTGTTGCTGCCATTGTTATTGTTGTTTGAGCTCATCACGTTTTATCTGGCGGTGCTGAATCTTAGCATCATCAGTTTAGCATCGTTTGTGGGAACGAGAAGATATCTCTTCCTTTGTACAACTTAACCTCACGTGAAACAATGGTGGTGAACTAGTTCTCCCCCTTCGTGTGGAGCTATTTCACCATAGAAAGAGGTCCATTAAGGTTCTTAAGCTCATCAGTCTTTTGATTATTCAGCTCTTCAAAGCTCAAACATATGGCACCGGAGATGCCACCCCATCTCCTCTATCAGATAGTGGAGTAGGACCTAGCTCCAGTCATGCACCACCTCAGTCTGAGATGGCTGATGTGGCTCCCACCCTAAAGTCTTTAGTAGCAAGCTAGTGGATTATGCAGGAGCAATTTACAGCTCTAAGACAAAACATACTAAGACCACCAGGAGTCTCACCGGAGATGATTACTCCGACAGCATGAGGCCAGGGGACCACCCCAGGCACCACACAAAGACCTTCCACCTCCACAACGACGGAGGGATGTTGCTGACCCCCGGTGTCTACGCCTGGGGAGGCAAGGAAACCTTTGCCCAGAGGACAGATATGATGATGTGGAGGTGGAGGAGGCTCCGATAGAATGCTGGGATCCGTATGGGGTCTCCAACAATACTATGCGACCAATTCAGGAAAGCATAGGGAAGTGTGGAAGGAAAAATCCCGATGATCACCCGAGGGGTCTACTTTTCATCATCTGAGCAGGGGTCGGCCTTTGAAAGGTTAGGCCCAATAAATGATCTATGAGATAAGTTGTCCAGGTCGAGAAGTATTACGAGGTCCATAAGGGAGGCAGTAGATGGCCGACCCCATGGGGGCTGAACATACAGATGGGGTGACGGTCAGGGAGAAGTGAACAACCAACACAGACTTGCCGCAACAGAACCCTCCGTTCACCTTAAAGAGGTGGTTGGGGATAACATCGACCAAATTGACCCTACGAGGCCCTGAAACGACTCTGGCCAAAGGGTGGAGGATAAAATAAGTGATATCCTAAAAAACAGGGACCCCCTTCAAAGAGGATACTCCATAGGCTCACCCTTTGTCGCGAAGATAGTCAACTTACCAATGCCATCCAAGTTTAAGCCACCTGTGGTCACCCCAAGGTATTACGGAAGTACAAACCCTATCCATCATATTGAGATGTACTAATCAGCGAAAGACTTATACTCTATCTCAGATGAGATGAGGTGTCATGCCTTTTTCGGCACTCTAACAGGGGACACACATGTCTGCTATATGTCTCTCCCAAAAAACTCCATTGAAAATTTAAAGCAGTTAGCAGACCTATTTATCCATAACTTTTTCTTTGGAGTGAGGCCACAAAAGAAGACCACACACCTTTTATATGTTAAGCAGGGGAAGAATGAGACCTAAGAGACTACATAGCCATATTTAACAAAGAAAAGTTAGAGGTAGAAGATTACAAGGAGAGTATAGCCGTGATAGCCCTCATTGGAGGACTCTAGAAGGGGAAGCTATTATGGAAGCTTATTGAAGACCCTTTGAATACGATGGATGAATTATTTTCAACAGCAGGAAAGGTGATGAACACCGAGGAGGCACTGGCCACAAAAAACAAAGATGAAAAAGGAGGCACTAGTGGGGGTAAATACCAGAAAAAGAACAAAGAGGGGAAGAGGAGGCTAGCGAATGACAAATTCACTGATTATAACCCTCTAACGGTCAGTTGCGAACACATTTTGAATTACATAAAGAGCGATCGGTCCTTGAAATGGCCTAAGAAGTTGAGGGCTGCCCCTCACAAGAGGAACAAAAACATGTGGTGTGAATTTCACCAAGACCATAGCCACGTGACCGACAAGTGTTTTGCTTGAAGGTGAAATTGAAAAAATGTTAAAAGAAGGGAAGTTAAGGAAATACATTGATAAGAGTGCTTTCAAGAGGGGATGAAGGGACGACCCTAGGGAAAAGAGGGGTGAAATATGCAAAGAAGATCCTCCAAATAGAAGGGACAAACCTTCAGAATATGAGGATGACCCTGACCTCCCACCGAGGGACGACCACAACCCAATAAAACGACTTAATATGATTTCAATCGATGTTGGGAATATCTCTGAGGGACTAGAATGAGGAGGATCAGAGGTTGCTAACAGGAAGGCCCATGTAGCTGAAGCCAATGCAGTAACAAAAACCGTACACTCGACCTCTATTAAAGCAAAGTCATAAAAGAGGAAGAAAGTTAATATGTATACTCTCTTAGTGGGTTTCTGAAGAGTGGACTTCAAGGGCCTCTTAGCCCCGCATGATGACCCTCTTGTCATCACCACCAGGGTACACGAATGTGAGGTGCCGAGGATATTGGTGGACAGGGGAAGTTCTACAGATGTGATGTTTAGTCGTGCTTTAAGACCTTAGGATCGTCCCGTACTATCACCCCTTGATTGGTTTCAATGGGTAAAAAGTTCATCCTCTAGGAGTGTATGAGGCCGATATTAGAATGGGGGATGAGTGACTGATATGTCTTACCAAGAAGGTCAATTTTTTCGTGATGAATGAATAGGTCTTTTCAGCCTACAACATTATACTGGGGCGAGTGGCCCTTAAGGAATTTGAGGCCGTGCTGTCCACGGTTCATTAGATGATAAAATTACCAACCCTTTACGGGGTAGGGGAAGTTTAGGGAGACCAGACTACGGCACAGGAATGTTACTTCAATTCCGTTGAAGAAATATAAGCATACAAGGAGGCAAAAACTACTTACAATATTGATACCCCCAACCCCAGAGATGAGACAAAGTTGAAGAAAGGAGAAGTCACGGAAGAGGTAGAATCCATCATCCTCAATGAGGATGAGCTGAAAAAACCCGTCCAAGTAGGCAAATCTCTAAAGACATATATAAAAGAAGACCTCATCAAGATATTAAGGAGAAAAGACAAAACGTCTTTGCATGGAGTCATGCAGATATGTCGGGGATCAACCCCGAAATTATATGCCACAAGCTCAATATGGTAGAGGGTGCAAAGTCACAGAAGAGAAGAATTTATTCTTGAGAAAAATATGAGGTCATAAGAGACGAGGTCAAGAAGATAGAAGATGCTGAGTTTATTAGGGAGGATATCTATCAAAAATGGTTGTCTAATGCAGTTATAGTCCCCAAAGCCAACGGGAAATGGAGGATGTGTGTATACTTCACTGACCTTAACAAACATTATCCCAAAGAGATTTTCCCTCTCCTTCGCATTGATCAAATGGTAGACGATATCGCAGGCCATGAGCGAATGAGCTTCATGGATGCCTATTTAGGTTACAATCAGATCTCCATGAGCCCTAAGGACTCCGAAAAAATGGCTTTCATCACCGACAAAAGGCCATACTATTATAGGGTCATGCCTTTTGGTCTAAAGAATGCGGGGGCAACGTATCAGCCCCTTGTGAATAAAATGTTCGAAGACCAAATCGAGAAGTCCATGCAGGTCTATGTATATTACATGTTGACCAAGAGTCTGAAGGTCGAGGATCATATGGCTGACCTTGAGAGGAACTTTAACACGATGGACAAATATCGAATGATGCTCAACCCAGCCAAATGTGTCTTTGGGGTCACATCTGGGAAATTCTTAAGGTTCATCGTCAATCAGAGAAGCATCGAGGCCAATCCCGAGAAGATAAAGGCTCTATTAGAAATGAAGACCCCCGGGACCATTAATGACGTTCAGAGGCTCACAGGACGAGTGGCTACCTTGAATAGGTTTGTATCCAGAGCCACAGATAAGTGTTTGCCATTCTTCAAGATTCTCAAAAAGGTCTTCGAATGGAATAAAGAGTGTGACCAGGCTTTCAAAGAATTAAAGTTGTACCTAGGGTCTCCCTTTCTGTTGTCACGACCAGTACATGGCGAAAGACTCCATGTGTACCTAGCCATCTCAGAATCATCCATCAGCGCAACCATTGTGAGAGAAGAAGATAGGGTGAAAAAGCCTGTGTATTTCAACAGTAAAGTAATCTAAGGGGTAGAGCAACGATACCCAAGGATGGAAAAGTTAGCATATGCCTTGATCCATACAACAAGGAAGATGAAGCCGTACTTCCAGTCCTATACAATGGTCATCCTCACTGACTCTCCTCTTTGCCAGGTCTTGTACAAGCCAAAAAAATTGGGGAGGCTAATGGCTTGGGCTATAGAGCTGGGAGAGTTTGACATTGTGTATTAACCTAAGGTGGCCATTAAGGGGAAAGCATTAACGGATTTCATGGATAAATTTACTTGGGAAGAGGCGGAGGCTGAAGATGAGAGCCTCGAGAAGATAGATACTGAACAAGGCAGAGTTGTTGACCCACCCACAGATAAGGTCGAGACAAGCACCATTAGAGGGAAAGTTATTGAAAACGAGGAGAGAGAATATCTCTTTAGATATAGATTGCTCACCAAGGGAATTTTTTTAGAAGGATAAGCTGTGTGGAATCTCTTCATCGACGGGTCCTGTTGCGAGAGCGAAAGTGGGGCCGAATTAATAAGATCATCTCCTGACGACACAGACATTGAGTATGCCATGAGGTTCAACTTCAAAGCCTCCAATAACGAATCTGAATATGTGGACCTGATAAAGGCCTCTCCTTGGCTAGGCCTCTTAGTGTCGACCAGATCTTGGTCCATAGTGATTCAAGACTTGTAATGAATCGGATACTAGGAGCATACAAAGCTAAAAATGAGCGAATGGCCAAATACCTTGAAAGAGTGAAGTCACTATTGAAGATATTTAGAGAAGTAAAGTTGAAGAGGATACCTAGGTTTGATAATGGCTGAGCTGATGCACTTGCTAAGCTGGCCTCAGTAACAAGAACAAATATTAGGAGGACAGTCCCAGTGGAAATCTTGCTTCAACCAACGATTGAATATGTAGGTGGAACACTTGTCCCTTGCTTAAATATTAGCAGGTAGGCTTCATGGATGGAGCCTTTAATCAAATACATTAAAGAGGGGGAGATGCCAGAAGAAAAATAAGAAATGAAGAAGTTGAGATATAGAGCTGCGAAGTTCACTGTCATCGGAGACACCTTGTATAAAAAGGGGTTCTTTCTCCCTTTACCTAGATGTGTACACCCTACTGAAGTCCCACGCATCTTGCAAGATGTGCACGAGGTGTCTTATTCGAGCCATATTGGGGGCAGGTCATTAGGAAAGAGGATAGTCACCCAGGAATACTGGTGGCCGACCTTGGGGAAGGATGATACGCTTTACCTAAAAAAATGTGATAAATGTCAAAGGTTTCCCACCATATCCCACCAGCCCCATCAGCCTCTAACCTCCATCACGTCCCCATGGCCATTCGTAGTATGGGGAATCGATCAAGTAGGAGCCTTGACAAGGGCCGTCAATAACTATCAATATTTGATCGTAGCAATTGACTATTTATCAAAATGGGTGGAAGTGGAGCCGATGGTCATGATTACTGAACATAATACCTTCCAGTTCATCTGGAAAAACATTCTATGCAGATATGGTCTCCCCAACACTCTCATCTCAAATAATAGGACTCGATTCAAGAATGTATCCCTGGAGAAATACTGTGATAGAGCGGTGGTAAAATAGTTCTTCTTTACCCCAGGACGACCTCAGGCTAATGGGAAAACTGAAGTTACAAACAGAATAATCTTAGATGGAATCAGGAAAAAACTCGAGGAGGAAAAAGGAAGATGGGTTGAGGAGTTATAAGCTATACTGTGGGCCTACAGGATGATGACCAAGACTCCTACTAGGGAAACCCCGTTCATGCTGGCGTATGGCTCAGAAGCCGTCATCCCCATCGAGATTGGATTTCCCACTCACAAAGTCCAAATGTATGACCCCCAGAAAAATATGGAAGAAAGGAGACTTGACCTAGACTTTATCGATGAAAGAAGTGAAAATGATGAGATAAGGTAAGCAACCTACCAGCTGAGGACTACTAGGTTTTACAACCATAGGGTGAAGCAAAGGACAATCGCTGTGGGGGACCTAGTCCTCAAAAAGACTTGGCAGAAACCTAACAAGCTCCACCTAAATTGGCATGGGCCATATAGGTTCATTGATGAAGTTGTACCTGGAACCTATAGATTAGAGAACCTTGAAGGGGAACCCTTTTCCAACCCTTAAAATGCAGATCACCTGAAGAATTACTATTAATAATGTTGTAATGCCCTATTGAACCACAGTTGTAATGAATATGTTGCTCCAACAGAACACTTGATGTTAATGAGAATGTTATATTGGCCCTTCATCTTGTGTTTGATAATTCTAATATGATTCGGGTTATCCACGTTAAATCCCCTCGGCTATAGTGAGGGTGAATGGCAGGGACGACCCTCCATTCACCCTCAAAAAAGATGAGGAGGGACTTGAAATTAAAAAAACATCATTTGTTTGGTGGTAACCACCCTCGTCTATAATAAGGGTGAATGGCAGGGATGACCCCCCATTCACTCTCAAGAAAGACGAGGGGGGGGGGGGGGCTTGAAATTAAAAAAACATCATTTGTTTGGTGGTAACTGTGACAACCCGCGATCCGAGATAAGGGGTGTCCAGCCCGATACTTAAATGTAACAGGAATCATGGATGGATATCATTCTCAGCATCACAAAAATAAATTGAGTATACGGCAAAACCACCCAATAAATCAGAAAACGGGTTGCCAATAAGTTTAGAAATTTAAAACCAGTTAAGAAAATTAAATTAAACAACCCAAATCTGACAATCAAGTGGAATTCCAAAAGAGTATATATAAATATTACATCTGAAACAAATACACACGAGAGGACCAAATAGGTTGTCGGTCCGCAGCTAGATACAAAGTATTACAATCTTTTTTAAATATCTTACATAATACATGCATTAATCAAATACAAAGGTTTGGGCCACACGCCCTAGTTTAAGACCCGGTCATATCTAGAACAACCAAAAATGAAGGCGTCGAATCCAACATCCTGTAATAACCCCCAAAATCTTACAGCTCGTCAAAAGCAAAGGAATGGGAATGTCAAAATGGGCGTCCTTGCGGTGGAGCACCTGAGCAGATAAAATCATATGCACAACAAGGAAAATGAACCGGTCAGGGCCGGGTTTTATATGATCACCAGAAGAATAAAAAGCATGATAGAAATGAGCAGTTATGTATGAATGACAAGGATGATAATATGGCAAGTTAACTAGCATAATAAACTACAATTACAAAAGAGAATTGAAAGCAAATAACTTTAATTTAAAACCTTTGCTCATAAATCCAATTACCATTTCCTTCTTACATTCCTTATTAGGAATAAAACCATATATTCGATTTAATCAAGAAGATGTAATTTCCCTTCATAAATTCAAAACTTCCATCTTTAATCATCATTTCCATTTTTATCTTTTCCATTCCTTGATAGGAATACAAGTTATATCAAGTGCTCTTTATGGCACATATCTCATTCACATGCTCTTTGTGGCACGTATCCATGCTCTTTATTGCATATATATACATCAAGTCCCACTTAATGCGGAAACGTTATATGCATATACATATAACGATTCTAAGACCGCCCCTCCGAGTTTCCCCACTAGGAGCGCCTCTAAATAACTCTCATCTTCCAGGGCCTTTTACATATAAGACAACCTGGGATCATAACGCAACGTCGGGAAGTGGCCATATGCCTGCGGGATAGTCAAGACCACACCCAGAATATCCTATCCATCACAGAAAAATACATATATATATAAAACATCGCTCATATGGACTAGGACTATATCCACCCTGCGTTAATTTGTCAGGGGGCATCACCTCGCGCGCGGACTTCCCTTATGATAGTATTTAGAGAGGTGTGTACAAGTAAATTAACATTTACCATTTTAGATCTCATTTTCATTTTCAATATTTCATTACCAAATTCCATTTCCATTATCCATGTGTTTGGTTCATTTTATTCGAACCTATCATCATTAATTAGTGTGGTTCATCTTAGTTGAACCTATCATCTTTAAACATTTGGGTTCATTTTTTTCTTATTCGAACCTATTATCGTCGGATATCATCATTAATATTCCTCAAATTACAAGTCCAGGCTTAGTCTCCAAATAGACATTATGATCCTACAATTCCCCAAAGCTCATATAATTTTCAATAAGTTCCTAAGGTCTCCAAGCATGGGCTTTCAAACTCCTAACTTCTAAAAATTCAATAAGATAAGTACTGCCTTAACATTATTTTAAACCTCCCCAGAATAAACCCTAGGTGACCCAATTCTAGTCTAGGGTTGCAACCAAACTCAACTAATACTCTAGGACTCTAAGTTTACTTCATTCAAGAAGGTTCCTAGGTCCTAATCCTAGAGAAAAAGGATAAAAGTTAAAAAGGAAAATAACACAAAACTGCAGAAACCGAATCGATTCGCCCTAAGGGACGAATCGGTTCGCCCTAGCGAATCGATTCGCTCTGGAAGCGAATCGGTTAGGAAGAAAATTTCAAGTTTCTACAAACGCCCAATCGATTCAGCCTTAACCCGAATCGATTCGGGTACTGACCGGGCGGAAAAAGCGTGTTGGTGTGAGGACACAATCGTTGTGTGTTTCGCCTCCGCGATACAAAAGAACCTATGCTACTACCACACTTGACAAGAAAGAACAACGGTAAGTCGGGTATCGTAAGAAATCCACAGGGAGTGATTAAATTTTAGATGTTAATTGTTTTAAAACTTCAAGAATAAAAATGGTGTAAAAGAAATAAGAAAAGGTGATGGGTGGTTATGGTGGAAAAACAAAAGAAAAGTTAACGCTAAATTAAAGTAAAGCGAGGATCGGGATCGTACACACGCATTCACGGGCTAAACAACTACTAATTAGAATTTTGATTCGAAAACATTTAATCGATCATTTTCAATTAAGCATAAACATCACGCAATAAGGAATTTAAGCCAAAGTTGCGAGATTAAAGATTTAATCAAAAATTGTCACACGCGGATTAAATTCGGATAATCGCTATAAACACTAACGTTGCATGACAAAGAAAGTTAAACGCATAATAATCCGACTTTAATACGCGCGGTTTCAATTAAATGCAATTTTACACGAAACCCTAACTTTCGAGGTCCAAACCCTTAAATGGCGGAAATGCAATCCCGACCCTATTTATCTAAGGGCAATACATGAATTAAACTAATTAACAAAACAATAAATTAATTAAGCAAGAAATAAATAACTAAAACTAATTATCTAAGCATGAAATTAAACTACAATAATGGAAATAAACTAGAACAACAATCATATTAATAGAGAGGGAAGATGAAAGTACCAATTACAAACTCTAAAGGGTGTCAAACCAAGAGAGGAGGAAGAAGAGCTCTCAAATCCCCAAACCCTAACTAAAACTAACCTAAAATCGTGTATGTACTGATATATGGTCTATTACAACAAAAAATGGCTTATATAGTAAGTTGGAATAAAAATAAAGAAGAAGAAAAGAAGGCAAAATATCTGCAGAAAACAGAGCATCGATCGATCGACCCCTTTGGTCGATCGATCGACCTAGGAAAAAATTTGGCAAATTAGAATGGTCGATCGATCGACCAAATGGGTCGATCGATTGATCAAGCAGGGAAGAATGCAACAGCAGCACTGCATTCCTCTTTTCTTCTTCTCCCTTTTCCTCTTTTGCTTCCTTGTTTTTCCTCCGCCGAAATCGCCGTAACTTCTTCGTTATGAATCAGAATCGTGCACCGTTCACGGCCACGCGAAGCTATAGAGGAGGGCTACAACTTTCGTGAGATGTCGGGCCAGGTACCCAAGCTGTGAAAAGACTAAAATGCCCTTGCGCGTGCGATTGTGTACGGAACTTCGCCGGAATGCATCCAAACTTCATACTAAGCATCCAAATACCTACAAAAGCTCAATTAACCCCTGCAAAACATGTTAACATAGAAATACGAGGTTGTCTGGTTAACGAACATAAATATAGGGATTAAGATACCCGAGGGGGCTAATAACGCGTAGGTTAACGGGTGAAATACGCAATATTTGCGTCGTATCACACCCCCTAACTTACACATTGCTAGTCCCTAGCAATGAAATAGGAAACAACAAGAACAACAAGCAAACCAAAAGCAGGAGATAGTACAAAAGTATGGTATAAAAGTAATAAAAAGATAAGGACACTTTCGCGGGCGATTCGATTGCATTTAGCGTATGCAATAAGCCGTTAAACCCCTAGGTTAACCTAGTGGACGAGCATCGTCTCATGAGGGTTTTCAGGGATGATACCCACAAACATCACATGGTTTCTTCAAAATATGCCCAACCCAACATGCGACAAACTCAACAACAACGAAAAAGATTTCAAACATGTTATTAGCATATTGAACGAATTCAAACAAAAGTCCGTTGTTATTAACAAGTTGAATGCACCTCATAGAATTGAAACATTAAAAGTGGGAGGGGGGAAAGCACATGCAAAGTGTGATTTGGCAAAAAACTTAAATCAACCGGATAAACATAAAGGCATGCATATATTCAATCCTCATGGGCATTACGCTCATCAAGCGAATTCACTCGAAACAGGGAGGTAACACACGGGACATGCGGGATAAAGAGTAAATGTAAATGGAAACTAGGCCGCGCACATGTCACAGAAGAAGAACACTATATATAAAATGAAAAACTATAATCTCAATGAAAGGATACCGCACACTAAAAGAGGCGAAATGCATTTTCACAGATTATCAAAACTATTATGACTTTTAAATTAAATGCACCTAAGATCACATAGGACTTTAATAGGGTTATAATGTAGGTATGGCTAAGGTACGAAATGAAAGGTATATGTACGAATTCAAAGTGTTCGGAGATGAAAAATTAGAATAATGGAAAAATGCGGGTAATGTCAAAATCGAAAAACAAGTTCCAAAACAGGCATTAGATATATCATCGGGGAGAGTAATCAAAGCTTATTGAACACTATACAACATTTGCAACTTTCTCTTTCTTTTTCTTTTCTTCTTTTTCTCATTTTCTCTTTTGTTTTCTTTTGCTTTTTGCTTTCTCTTTTTCTTCATTTTTTTCACATCACTTTTCTTTACTTATCAAACTCTCAGATGCCTAAAATTGCAACCGAAATACAACAACAACATTCAATCCCAAGTAACATTCCAAACAAAGGTATGGAAAGTGTATGCATGGTTCATAACTCCAATTCGGAGTTGGTTATGGGAATTCGGGTTATGAAAAGAAAGGTTATATTTAGGCTCAAAGGGGTTAACGAGGGTAAACATATAAGGTGAGGTCAAGGCTAATATGGGTGATATAACAAAGAGGGCCTATGATCATTTCACAAAGTTTACGCAATTCTCGAGTCAAAACAATATATGAAAATCATGCTCAAGTAACACATTTCTAGTGTAATTACTTAAAGTTTTTTAGTTATGCTTTTTGTTATGCTCGGTACTAACTTATTTTCTAGATTATTTGCACTCGTACTTATCGGAGATCGCTCCATTTAGGGTAATATCACTATTTTCCTATCTTTGTGTTGTCCTCTTAATGGATATTGAGGACAATGCAACATTTAAGTTAGGGGGTGTGGGATATTTTATCCATTTCTTTGTTTTGTCCATGGATTTTATCATATGTTAGTTACTAAGTATGCTTTCTTAGAAAAAAATGAAAACTTGAAAAATTTTCAATTTTTTTTCTTTTTCTCTTTTGTTGGGCATTTTGCCTTGTTTTCGATGATAAATTTTAATAATTGCTTGATCCAATAGATAAATCAATGATGCATGTTCTCAATTTTAGAAGTTATTAGACTTTTAGTCCTCAAATCATTGATATTATGAATAACTTCATGAATTAAACTTTATCCCATGAGCATATGCATTTTTCTTATTTTATTGATTTTGTTTAAGATTTTTATCACTCGATAATATATTGTTGCATTGTATATACTTACACCGAGTGAGCTTTGGGATTTTTCTTTATTTGTGAGTGTACACACTTCTCTTTCCTCCTTGAAAACGTTGAATTCGTCGATAATCTCACTATTCTTTAATTTGATTAGTCATTAATTGAGTTCATTTTTGAAATGTGTTACTTGATCATGATTTTCAAAGTTTGTTTTGACTCGAGAATTGCGTAAACTTAAGGAAATGATCATAGGTAATCTTTGTTATATCACCCATATTAGCCTTGACCTCACCTTATATATTTCTCTAGTCAACCCCTTTGAGCCTAAATATTAGCCTTTCATTTCATAACCCCAAAATCCCATAACCAACTCCACATTGGAGTTATAAACCATACATATTACCTTCCATACCTTTGTTTGGAATACTCGGGATTGAATGATTTTATTGTCTTGCGATTGCAATTAAGCATGGAAAGAGTGAGAAAGGTGAAAAAGCAAAAAGAAAACATGAGAAAAAGAAGAAAAGAAAAGAAAAGAGAAGGTTGATGTATATAGTGTTCAATAAGCTTTGATTAATCTCCTACTGTCATATTTAATGCTTGTTAGGGAATTTATTTTCCAATTTGAATTACCCGCAAGTTTCCATTATCCCAAGTTTTTCATCCCCGAAAACTTTGAATCCGTACATATTTTCTTCATTTCATAGCCCAAGCCTAGACTACATTAAAACCTTATAAACTCCTATGTGATCCTAGTGTGAGTTCAATTTTAAAGTATAAATAGTTTTGATAATCTGTGAAAAAACATTTTGCCTCCTTTAATGAGCGCCATCTTTTATTGAGATTACAATTTTTTATTATCTATATAGCGTTTGATAAGCACCCAAAACTGTACAGTTTATACCCCGAATAGACGTACTTTAGTTGCTAATTCTCGACAATACTGGTCTTATGTGCTTAAATGTTTATCATGTAGGCATAACTGTAGTTGCGGTGTCAAAAGCTACATTTCGAGGACAATTGCAGTTAAAATGGAGATAATTCCCTCTCCCATAACCAAACCCGAGCCTAAACCTTCCCCAAACACAGTGTGTGTCTAATTTGTCCCTTTTTAATATTTTTTAGATTTTTAGTTTGAGTCATTTTTATTTTTAGGATTTATTTTTTATTTATTTAGGATTTATAGGTTTTGTTTTCTATTTTTTTTATTAGTATAATTCTATCTTATTTTGATTTTTATTAGTTTTTAGTTTTATTAGGATTATATTATTTAGGATTTCATTTATTTTTTAGTTTTATTTGATTTTACATTTAATTAGGATTTTAGTTTTAGTTTTGTTAGATTTTATTTTTATTTTTATTTCTTTTATTATTTATCTATTTATTTGAGTCTTTGTTTTACTTTAGAATAGGATTTTATTTTTTACCCTTTTATTTTATTTTATTTTAGTTTTATTAGTTTTATTTTTAGGTGTCCAAATTAAACACACACTAACACCTAACTAACCTACACACACTCACACCCAAACAACACACAACACATATCAACACACCCAAACATACACCCACACCCTCATCTACTTCCTATAAACCTCACCACACCTTATCACCCCCAAGTCATCTTCTCCACCCTCATAACTACTCTCTCTCATCCCACCATTAACAAACTCTACCACCATCTCCAACCCAACTCACCACCTGCCAAACCCGTGTCAGGCCCCAAAACCCTCTACACGAGAACCCGCCAGATCACAACCGACGGCAACCCACTGCCTTTAACCCTTATCCCAGACCCCTCCGCAAACTCCGACGCCGGAACTAATCCCAGCTGCCCAGGCCGGGTCGACCTCCAACCCTCCGACGCAACCCGCCGACGGTGCCCTCAACCTCCATCGCCGATCACGACCACCTGCTGCTGACCCATTTCTGCTGGTGGTTGGACCCTCAATCATCGCCAACATCAACCCATGCCATCCCCTCAAACTCGGGCACCAACCATATACACTACCAAACCCTTTACCCATCCATCTTTCAAAACCCATTTCCCACTTCTAGCCTTGCACGATCTCAACCTGCTTTCATAACAAACAAAAACCAAATGCCAAACAAATGCCACATGTGACTAACAAACCCATTTAAAACATTTTACCCAAATACCCTCAACAACCACTTCTACCCCAATTACCCAAATACCCTCTCCCATATCAGATTTTTATTCCAATTCACATGACACACCCAAACCACATGCACACTAATGTCCACTCCCAAAAATACCCCTAGCTCCATGCCTATTATAAAATGAAGACTCAAGACCCCATTTAAAAAGAGCCTTTTAGAATAGAAATAGGTAGAAAGAGAAAGTTTAGGGTTAGAAATAAATTAGGATAAACACCATTTTGTAAATAGTTTTTATTTTTCTTTTTTGAGATTATTGGGTGATAAATGTGTGAGGATTAATTTGAGTGAAATTTTTATGCTATATTGTTTGGATCACTCAAGTTGATGGATTATGAGTTTCAACTCATGGATTGAAGATCAATTAAGCATAAAGAGATTGGGGTTTGATTGTTCTTTTCTCATCTCATTTATTTTATGCCTTTGATTATTAATTTGTCATATTTCATATCATGTTAGGCTAAATCCCCTTTCAAGGGGTGGGGTAAAACTTATTTGATGTTATTTTATTTTAATTACTTTAATTACTTGAAAATTTCCTTTGAATGTTAATTTTGATCCCTCACCCGTAAATTTACGCCTCGAGAGAGGGTAAATGATTTTCGAGAGAAAATCGAAATTCTAGTTATAATACCGATTTTAGATTCGAACTAGAGATAGGGGTTTCTTAAGTGGGGTATTATAACTTCAATTTCAACTCTAAATTTATTTTCTAAGATTTACATAAATTTTAATTGATCGATCCTAGCGGGTGATCAATTAAAATGAGTGTAGATCTACTTTTCTAGAGTTGTGGGGTGTTAAACTTAATTTTCTAAAAGATTACTATTATAATTACACTTGCAACGAGAGTTGGTTTGTAATTTTGATATTAATTTGGGAGAAATCAAATAATTAAATTAATTAATTAGAATAACTAAAATTTGTGGTGTAATCCCATTCCTTGATTGTTCTCACCATTATTCACCTCAATTTATCTCTTATTTTTAGTTTAGACTTTATTTTTCATTTTAGTAACCTTATAATTAGTTGTTTTTATCTCACATTTAGTTTAGTTTAGTTTAAATCATCATCTCACCCAATTATTTTAATATTTGAAAAGATAAAAAAATAGAAAAAGTAAAAAGCCTAAAAATAAAATAAAAAGTTAATTACAATTGAATTTGTCTCTAGCTTACCCCCTTGGAAGTGGATTGATACCCTTATTTACCGCTACACTTGAGATTGTTTATTTTGTAGGTATTTGAGATTCTGATTAGAAGGACTTTTCAAGCAACGACAAAGAAACGAAAATACACGGAAAAGTCATTTCTATCAAATGGCGTCGTTGCCATTCTTGGGAGCGTGAAGCAGAATCCAAACAATAAGCCTTTAAACCTATAGGTTGCCCTACAGGACGAGTTGTGTCTCATGAGGGTTTGTAGGGAATATACCCACAAAATTCTTATTTGTAAAAATTTATTAAAAGGCAGTCAATCTCTTATTAGACGTAGAATAATCGTACAATCCATCACATGAGAAATATTTTTAGAAATACAAGCTAGAAGTGCATAAAAAGTTTAGCTAAGTAAATACTCAAGGCACATCCTTCCTAGAACTCAACGTGTGTAGTGTGAATCAGTAAAAAAGGTCCGAGTATCACAAGAGTAATTCCTAGATTGCCTTATTGGAATCAACGCTTCAACTTCAAATCTCACAGATAGATCTCTCTCAAACGAACTCTCGAGATTAGGGTGAGTGTATCGCTCTTGTGTGTGAGGAGGGGAGTAAATGTAAGCAAGTTCAAACGTTTCACACACATATAAAAAAGAACGAACAATTAGAAAGAAAATTGATATCATGAAAGAAATGCTAATTACTATAGAGAGAACGTCGAGTTATTCACCACGTCGACTTTCATTTGCCCGAACACCTAGGGGAATATATGGATGATTATGGGTGAGGGGAAAATGAAATGGGAAGGATGGTATGAGGTGTGGTATGTGGGATATAATGGTGATATGAATGATGATATATGAATGGATATGATAGAAGAGTGTTCAATACATGAAGAACAAATGTCTTTATTTCAAAACTAACTACTAACTACAAACTCTCTTTGTTTTCTTTTCTCTCTTTTTTCTCTCTTTTTTTTCGATTTTTCTTTTCTTTTTCTCTATTTTTTTTTATTTATTTTTGAAATTTTTCTATTTATTTTATTTTTTCTCTCTTTTCAACCCAACAATGAAGACATTTACATTTGAAAACACACTCTTTTTTCTCAATATGATAGAGATATAAATGGAGATGGTGTGGGGAAATATATGGATGGTGAGGGGAATATATATGAAATATGGGACAACATATGAATGTAATGGGTGAGTTAATGAGAATGTGATATGGAAAAGTGGGGAAATATGTGGGAATATTTTGTGATCGGGATAAATTTCAAGACACGCATTTCTTACAACTCGAAAGAGATGTCATTCTCAGTGATAAAGACAAAATTTATGAAAAATAATGAGATCATACAATAATTTAATGCGGACCCAAAGAAAGTTGAATCAACTTGTGACTCGGAGATTGCGTAAAACACTCTGAAAGGGTGAAAGGCACAAATCTCACAAGCTAAAGTCTCTATTAGTGATCCTTAAGGGTTTCTTTAGAATTGTAGTACTCCTCAACCCTAACCATAGTGAATTGATAAGTGCGTAAATTTTTTTGAGTCTAGAAATTCATGGTGCAACATGCCTTGTTACGTATTACATAAGCTATTTAGAAAAAAAAATTCTCTAGCTTGATTCCTAGACTAAAAATATGGATGATTGAAAATTCACATCAATAAGTGAGATGAAAGAAACTGCACGAAATTTTAAAAATCAGGTTTAAAATTCAAAAATTTTTAAAAGAGGTACGATTTTTATAAAATTCCCCACCCCCAAACAAAAAGGAACATCGTCTTCGATGTTAGGTAAAAAGAATTTTAAAATTAAGAGCATAAGGGAGCAAAGATAGTACCAGAATATACCGCTAGTGAAGTGGAAAGATGTAGCTAAGAATAAACCTGAATAAGAAGTGAGAGAAAAAAATGTGTACAAGTCCATAAGCATGATAAAGCATAGGGAGATATGAAACACTACCCCCAAACCGTATGAGACTAGTACAAAAAACGCGGGCTGCCTCCCGGTAGCGCTAAGTTTAATGTCTTCAGCCAAACCGAAGGGATCTCACCCTAAGGATAGGAACTAGGAAAGCGCAGGGTGGCAGAAAAATTGGGTGATAATAGTCACCCCCAAACAAGACTGAAGCGTCAGTTTTGTTGGATAGAGGCTAAAACGGGTCAATGCACTTGTTTGGAAAAGTGCATCACACGATGAAAAGCATCGGTGGACCATGGGTGGGTTGGTATTAATGTAAGGGTGAGGGTGAATAGGTATTGGTCACGGGCCTTATTGAGCAGAAAGGTGAGGGAAACTAGGGCCCTATAAGCACGGTGCTCTAATTGGTGAGGGAGGCAAAATAGTTTGTAAGTGAAATGGTATGGGACTCATAAAAATCATATGACCATTATTAAATGGGCGATGGTAATGGGCGCGCTGTGACACGCCAGGGAGGTGTCGAGAAGAAAAATCAACACCACAAGGAAGTGGTGTACATGGAGTAACAAGCTCGATGTCACGAAAATGGAGAGTATCACCACAAATAATCTCGTAAATGGTGGATGGTTTCAGGTTAGGATCTAAATATATGGTTAGAAACATGCATTGTATAACATCTAGATCCAAACCATGTGGTGGTGGAGAAGGGGCAATGGGTGGGCTGGGTGGAATAAACGGTGGATCGGGTGGGATAAATGGTGGAGGAAGATGATCCAACTCAAGCGTGGGAGACACACACTCATTTGGAGGGATATAATGATCCTCAATATCCTCCTAAAGAGGGAGTGTGGTTTCTAAAGATGGATTTGTATGTGGTGGGTGGTTAAAATGAGGTATCAAGATCGGAGATAGAGGAATCACTAGAAATATCGGGCTCAAAGGGAGCCATGCATGATGGGACAACATCCATATCCGGATATTTAGGAACTATCACAGATTCTATCTCGGGAAAATGGTGAGCACTCGTAGCCAGAGATAACCTAAAAGCTATGGTCATGTCAGAGACATATGCAATTGGGGCATAAGGTAAAATCTCAGGCATATTTTTGGATATTACGAGAGTGGGAACGGGAATATGAACCGCAAGGTGGGGTTCATATGGACATGGTGGGATTTTATCAGGCTCACTATCTGAAGGAAAGTCAACACAATTGTTGACTTGGGACCCGGACCATGGAATGGTCTCAAATTTGGTATTCTCGAGGTGGTAGGGTTGGTCACACTCCAAATCTGTGTCACAAGAGGACACATCATCGTCACACTCGATTGCAATGATGGGTGGATCCATGGGAATGTCTGACTCTCGCTCACACTCAATTTCATTTAATCTTTGTTCAAGCCTTTGGAGATCTTTATTTTGAAGTTGAGTGGCTTGCTCTTGCTCGAGTATGAACTTTTGCAAGAGGCTTTCGAGAGCGGATGTGGATGATGGTGGGGGAGTAACGGGTGGTGGCGGTGGGTGAGGTGGACACAACTCGCTATAATCATAAGTGTACAAAGAATACTCAAATGAAGTGTGTGCAGTGGGGCCAAGTTCATCATACATGAAATGATCGTTGTCGTGATGGAGAAATGGTTGATACTCATGTGGTGCGTAGTGAGGAAACTGATCGTGAATGGATGCACAAGGTTTCCATGAAGAATGTTGGAACGTGTGAGGATCCACAACATCGGGTAGGAAATCGTATTGCGTGTAAGGGTGATCATGCCTCCACGAATAACTAGGGTACTCACATAACTCGGGATTAGGTATATCGGGATAATAGGCCGAGGTGGGTTCCGGAACAGTGTCATATGGATACATATATTCCAAGGGGGTTTGTAGGGATATGAAGAGTAAGGTCACTCATGGGACATGTGATCGGCATAATAGCAGTTGGTCCACAATAAGGGATGCGGCACGTCGACACTTGACACCGAGGGTGATGGAAAATTAGGTGCACGCATGGACGTGTCAAGAGTATGAACGGTACTCGTGAGAGAGGTGAAACCATTAAAAATATCATAAAGAGACGGCTCGGGATCACTTTCACACGTGTCGCGTGATAATGGAAAATGACCAAAGTAGTCCCGTAAAGGACGTTCTTCGGCCATGAGGAGAGAAAATATTTTTTTGGATTTTGTATTTTTTTTCAAAAGGAAAGAAAATATTTTTGGATTTTCTAAAAATAATGGAGGAAAATATTTTTGGATTTTTGTGAAAAATAAAGGAAGAAAATATTTTTGGATTTTTTTTGTTATAAAAATGAAAGAAAATATTTTTGGATTTTTTATAAAAAATAATATAAGAAAATATTTTTGGATTTTTTTGGAAGAAAAGGTGGGAAAAAAATATGGACTCTAAAATTTGGGACCGACTAACTAAAACCAACTACCGAAAAATGGAATTGGACACACACAAGTCAAGAAAATTTCCTAACTACCACATAGCCAATTTTTATCTTTAAATTTAGTGAAAGGGTAGTCAAATTTTAATTAAGTCCGTGGGCGATAAAAAATCACGGAATAATATGAGTAATTGCCTTTGCAAAATGTTCTCCTAGTGGGCTACGTAGTTAATAGATTTTAAATTTAGTGATGGCTAGGGTAGCACACAATGGTAAGTGAGTGATTCGGGTGATGAATTCCCTTGTCGTGAGTGACCGGGTGTAGGTCTTAGTAATTTAATTCATCACACCATTGAAAAAATAAATGCGAGAATAAAATCACACAAGAGCACACAAAAGAATTGACTCGCTAACAGGAGAGGTGCGAGGTTGAGAAATGTACTTCCCACGATTTTTAGGCCGTGGGGTGCTGAAAAATTTGAGTCGACTGGGAGGAGATTACGCCTATCTCATTCGTCCCCGGGAGTCCTACCGACCCAAGGTAGAGAGGCTTCTAAATCCTCCCCTTGGACACCCTCTCTCTACCTTGTCCGGTTTTCCTATCACGCTTGTCTTCGATTATTACAAATTACAAATGAAAAATAAATGGTGTCTATATGTACCGCAATACAAGCCAAGAATAACACAATCCTAAATACAAGCCTTCTAAAATAAAGAAAAATAGTACTAAAAATGAAAAAAAAAATGCAATACAAGTGAATCACAAATTTTGTGGGTATATTCCCTACAAACCCACACGAGACACAACTCGTCCTGTAGGGAAACCTATAGGTTTAAAGGCTTATTGCACATGCTAAGTGCAATCGCAAGTGCCCGTGAAAGTGGTACACTTTTGGTTTCTTATCTTTCTCTTTCTCTCTATCGTATTGCTCGAGGACTAGCAACGCTCTGTTTGGGGGTGGTGTGATAAGCACCCAAAACTGTACAATTTATACCCTGAATAGACGTACTTTAGTTGTTAATTCTTGACAATACGGGTCTTATGTGCTTAAATATTTATCATGCAGGCTTAACTGCAGTTGCGATGTCAAAAGCTACATTTCGAGGCCAATTGCAGTTAAAATGGAGAAAATTCCCTCTCTCGTAACTAAACCCGAGCCTAAACCTACCCCGAACCCCGTGTGTGTCTAATTTGTTCCTTTTTAATATTTTTTAAATTTTTAGTTTGAGTCATTTTAATTTTTAGAATTTATTTTTAATTTATTTAGGATTTCTAGGTTTTATTTTCTATTTTTATTTTATTAGTATAATTTTATTTTATTTTGATTTTTATTAGATTTTAGTTTTATTAGGATTAGATTTTTTAGGATTTCATTGATTTTTTTAATTTTATTTAATTTTACATTTAATTAGGATTTTAGTTTTAGTTTTATTAGATTTTATTTTTATTTTTATTTATTTATTTTTTTTTTTATTTTTTATTTTTTTTTATTTTTTATTTTATTTTTATTTTTATTTTTATTTTTATTTTTATTTTTATTTTTATTTTTATTTTTATTTTTATTTTTATTTTTATTTTTATTTTTATTTTTATTTTTATTTTTATTTTTATTTTAATTTTTATTTTAATTTTAATTTTTTTTTAATTTCATTTGTTATTTATTTATTTGAGTCTTTGTTTTAGTTTAGAATAGGATTTTATTTTATTTTAGCTTAGTTTTATTAGTTTTATTTTTAGGTGTCCAAATTAAACACACGCTAACACCTAACTAACCTACACACACTCACACCCAAACACCACACAACACATATCATCACACCCAAACACACACCCACACTCTCATCCTACTTCTTATACACCTCACCGCACCTTATCACCCACAAGTCATCTTCTCCACCCAACCACCTACACTCTCTTACTCCATTAAAACACACCCCCATAACTACACTCTCTCATCCCACCATTAACAAACTCTACCACCATCTCCAACCCAACTCACCACCTGCCAAACCCGTGTCAGGCCCCAGAACCCTCTACTCGAGAACTCGCTAGACCACAACTGGCGGCGACCCGCTACCTTTACCCCTGGTCCCAGACCCCTCCGCAAACTCCGATGCCGGAACTAATCCCAGCAGCTCAGGTCGGCCGACTTCTAACCCTCCGGCGCAACCCGTCGACGGCGCCCTCAACCTCCATCTCCGATCACGACCACCTACTGCTGACCCATTTTCGCCGGTGGTCGAACCCTCAACCATCGCCAACATCAACCCGTGCATCCCATCAAACTCGAGCTCCAACCATATCCACTACCAAACCCTTTACCCATCCATCTTTCAAAACCCATTTCCCACTTCTAGCCTTGCACGATCTCGTCCTTCTTTCATAACAAACAGAAACCAAATGCCAAACAAATGCCACATGTGACTAACAAACCCATTTAAACCATTTTACCCAAATACCCTCAACAACCACGTCTACCCCAATAACCCAAATACCCTCTCCCATATCAGATTTTTATTCCCATTTACATGACACACCCAAACCACATGCACACTAATGTCCACTCCCAAAAATACCCCTAGCTCCATGCCTATTATAAAATAAAAACTCAAGACCCCATTTGAAAAGAGCTTTTTAAAATAGAAATCGGTAGAGAGAGAATGTTTAGGGTTAGAAATAAATTAGGATAAACACTATTTTGAAAATAGTTTTTATTTTTCTCTTTTGAGATTATTGAGTGATAAATGTGTGAGGATTAATTTGAGTGAAATTTTTATGTAATATTGTTTGGATCACTCAAGTTGATGGATTATGAATTTCAACTCAGGGATTGAAGATCAATTAAGCATAAAGAGATTGGAGTTTGATTGTTCTTTTCTCACCTCATTTATTTTTTGCCTTTGATTATTAATTTGTCATATTTCATATCATGTTAGGCTAAATCCCCTTTCAAGGGGTGGGGTAAAACCCTTATTTGATGTTATTTTATTTTAATAGTTCAATTACTTGAAAATTCCCTTTGGATGTTAATTTTGATCCCTCACCCTTAAATTTACGCATCGAGAGTGGGTAAATGATTTTCGAAAGAAAATCAAAATTCTAGTTATAATACCAATTTTAGATTCGAACTAGAGATATGGGTTTATTAAGTAGGGTATTATAACTTGAATTTCAACTCTAAATTTATTTTCTAAGATTTTCATAAATTTTAATTTATCGATCCTAGCGGGTGACTAATTAAAAGGAGTGTAGATCTATTTTTCTAGAGTTGTGGGGTGTTAAATTTAATATTCTAAAAGATTACTATTATAATTACACTTGCAACGAGAGTTGGTTTGTAATTTTGATTTTAATTTGGGAGAATTCGAATAATTAAATTATTTAATTAGGATAACTAAAATTTGTGGTGTAATCCCATTCCTTGATTGTTCTCACCATTATTCACCTCACTTTATCTCTTATTTTTCATTTTAGTAACTTTCTAGTTAGTTATTTTTATCTCACATTTAGTTTAGGTTAGTTTAAATCATCACCTCACCTAATTGTTTTAATATTTGAAACGATAAAAAAAATAGAAAAAGTAAAAAGCCCAAAAAGAAAATAAATAGTGAATTACAATTGAATTTGTCTCTAGCTTACTCCCTTGGAAGTGGATTGATACACTTATTTACCGCTACATTTGAGATTGTTTATTTTGTAGGTATTTGAGGTTTTGATTAGAAGGACTTTTCAAGCAACGACAAAGAAACAAAAATACACGCAAAAGTCATTTTTATCAGCGTTCTTCAATTGTGACATGTGCGCAGCCTATTTTCCATTTACATTTACTCTTTATGCCCTCATGTCCCGTGTATTACCTCCCTTTCATAATGATTTCATTTGTTGAAAGTAAAGCCCGGTGATGATTGATTTATGCATGCTTTTATGTTTATCTGGTTTATTTATGCTGTGGCCAAATCACATTTTTCATGTCCTCGCTCTCAATTAGGGGGTGTGATACGTCACGAATATTGCATTTTTCACCCATTAATTTAAGCATTTTTAGGCCCCTCGAGTACCGTAATTGCTATAATTATGCTCATTAATCAGAAAACCTCAGTTTTAAGTGCTAACGTGTTATTTGAGGTATTTTTAAGTGTTTGTAGGTGTTACAGTACTTAGTGTGAAGTTTTGCCACATTCCAATAAAGTTTCGTTGGAGTTTGAACATTCAGGGGCATTTTGTTGTTTCGCACTTCGGGATTTTTTCCCAAAGTATTCACGAAAGTTGTAGCTCTTGGGCTAAGCTTCGCGTGGATGCAATGGGGCTCAAATTGGAGTCCGAACGAAGAAAACAAGGGTCTTTAATCAGAGAAGAATTATACGGGATTTATTTTAATAATTGAAAACTAACAACTGAATTAATTCCATCCATGTCCTTCTTCCCACTTTTGCAGCAAACATCCATGGAGATTTGGTTTTCGCTCGGGTTTGGGCTTCGTCCAAAATTAGAGCCTTTCGTCCGAAATTGGAGCATGATTTTTTACCACGCACGCAAATGGGTGGTTGGCATTTGGTTAATTTCACACAAATGGGTCTTGGATCTGCAATTGGAGGTCTTTATCTATGGAGGTTGGATTATGGGTCTTTGACCATTTTTATATGGGCATGCAAGTCGCAGGTGTCGGCAACAACCTTGGGTGGTGTCCATTTCTGAGTTGGGTTTTGGCACCCATCTATGTAGCATCTTTTGGTTTTTACTATGATTCTTAGAGCTATGATTTTAGTGGTGGCCTTATTCATATCACACACACTTGGGTTGTGGACATAACAATGGCAGTAAAGGTGCGCAAGCAGGCGAAAACTTTTTTTTTCTTTGGCCATGCAATTTGTAGCATCCCACACACATCCATGGTTGCACAATTGGAGAATCGTAGAAAGCTCGCGACTTTGATTTTGTTGGATTTTGCTGGCTAGGGGAAAATCGCAAACTATTAGGTGCGAATCTATTCACACCTTGGCGAATCGATTCGAAAAACAAGGAGTTCGAGGTAGTGCTCAAGTCCCCTATTTTCGAATAAATTCGGACACCTCCGAATCGATTCGTTCCCATGTTTTCAGATTTCATTTTATTACAAGTTTACCATTTTGGGGCTTTATATAAATACAACTTTATATCATTTGGAGAAAAATATCTTCACTTATGTAAGAGATTTTAGGGTTTGTTTGGGAGCTCTTTTCACCTCCCATTTCCATGGGTGTTTTGCCCACTTTGTAAGTTATTATTACTATTCATTATCTTGAAGCTTTTTATTTAGTTGTTTTAGTTTAATTTCATTTGTGTATTTAATTTCTTGCCTAGATCAATTGTTGTAGTGTATTTATTTCTTATTTTAATTATTAATTAGTTTATCCATGCTTGGTTAGTAGTTAAATAGGGTTTGGGTCGCGTGTCCTCCATTGATGGACGTCGAGCTCCGAAAATTAGGTTTTGTATAAAAATACATTTAATCAAAACCTCGCATATTAAAATGGATTTATTATTCGTTTAACTTTGTTTGTCATGCAACGTTAGTATTTATATAGATAAATCGATTTTAATACGCGTGTGACCATTTTGAATTAAATGTTTTATCTCGCAACTTTGAGTTAAATTTCTTCTAGCGTGATGTTCATGTTTGACTAAAAATGCTCGATTAAATATTTTCGAACCAAAATTCTAATTATTAGTTGTTTAGCCCATGGTGGGGACACCACCCCGACTCTCGTTTTAATTAATATTGTTTAGACTTAACTTCTTATTTTTTCCCTTTTCTTTAAAACCAACCCTATCACCTTTTAAACTATCATTCTTGAAATAACAAATTGATTATAATCTATATGACACTCCCTGTGGATTCGATCCCTACTTGTCCCTACACTTCCATTTAGTGTACCAAGTTGTAGTATTTGTTTTGTATAGTACATAAGCACCCAACGACGTATTTTAAATATAAAGTTTCTACCTCATCACTTGTTAGATTAGTTATTGGATGCTATTAAGTACTTACTATTGAATTTTTATGCTATCTATTTGTTATTAATTTTTTTGGTAATTTCTAGAATTTGTGTTTATTCTTAGTGTATTTAATATGGAGCGGAAATTTTAATTTGAAGAACAACAGTAGCATTCTTTGTATACTAGAAACCTTTTTTGCTCAATCAATACCATTGAGGATATGGAGCGGAAATTTTAATTTGAAGAACAACAGTAGCATTCTTTGTATACTAGAAACCTTTTTTGCTCAATCAATACCATTGAGGGAAACAAACAATGAAGAAGAAATTATATAAATATGTTGTCTAACTACTGATTTTAGCTAACAATCAATTCCAACACTTAGTTCTTCTTTGAGGATCTAACTGCTATGTACTAAGATGTGTTTTTTTGTTTAGTAATCAGTGCGAAAAATAAATATTTTGGTCAATCCATGAAGTTACTCAAGTGTCTTGGTCTATAGGGATATTTAAATGGTCGAGTCCAAGTTAATTTAGTTTTGAGGAAAAACTTAGTCTTGTTCAAACACTTGATGTTAAGTAGTGGTTGTAACATTTTTCTTTTTGAGGTTGTTCAGTTCAAATCCCATGCCTATTATAGGTGAAAGAATAATGAATATAGGTCATGACTTATCTCTTATTTAATTGTTCAACTAATCGAGGTCACTATTTATCTATAAAATTACTATATATTAGTTCCCCTGCATTTTAATAATATATTCTAGTAAACAAAAAAACACATCTTAATAGATACCAACATTGATCACAAGTATGATTTTTAATAACTACTACCAAACCAATACCAAACCAACTTTGAGAGCATTAAACCGAAATTACCAATTTTACCAGCCGGTACACCAACCCATAAATCATACCCAAACCATGTGGTACATCGAAAAAATCGATTTTTTACGATAAAATCGGCTTTCTAGAAAATACTATAATTTCGATAAATTTCTCTTTACGGTAATTTTTGTATTACTCGGTACATAATGCTGTTTTTTTATCAGTTGACTAAACCTACAAACTCATCAATAACACCTACAAAAGTAAAAAGTAATTCAAATTTTTTAAATTTATAAAGTAAATGAAAACAAATATATATAAAGGAAACTAAAAGGAAGTTCACAAATAATAATCATTTTTGCAATTATCACATTGCGACATAATCACTATTACATCATTATTATTTTTTTCATCCATCCTTGACATTTATGAATTAGCAATACCAAAATAGCGAACATTAGTCACTGGGTAAATGCATTACATCGATATGCATTACTCAAATAACGAGCATCAAATACATTAAAATGTGTACTAATCAACCATAATATAAGGAACAATAAATGCATTTGTATAATTTGTAATGTTAAATTTTTTAAGGTTTAAATAAGCAAAAGAACAAATATACCATATTCTAATAACCCCCTTCGTTTTTTACCGGTACTCTGTATCAATCAATATCGCGACATTCTGAGTTGTAGTTGCCTTATTTTAGATATTCTATCAAACATTTTGTTCAATGTTATTCCAAGTAAAGTTTTGAAATGTTGAGATAATAACACTAACCAGTACTAATTAATATTTGTTTCTTATAAAAAAATAACAACTGTAAAGTTAAGAGCTTAAGAGTGTGGTTGTGTTTGGCTTTAACCATGATATTCTTGTTTTATTAAATATGGTATGTTCAATAATATCATCTTGGTAATTTAAATTTTTCATTTTGGTATACAGTTGGTAAATCAGTTATTAAAATGTTAGAACAAAAACCAGCTTTAAACAATTTGATAATTTGAGTTAGAGTAGTTTCAATTTCGGTAAGTAAAAAACGTATGCCATTACCACTTTTTTCCAGTATAAAACGGTACAGTACGAATTTTTAGCATACCACGAACACCACTAATCTCAACATTTTGAAAATTTTCATTTAAAGGGGGCTCCCAATTTTTGAGGTATAATCCTTGATGATATCCACATTCAATTATCATATTACGTAAAATGGTGCAAGTTTTCATAATGTTTCCTAAATCTCTTGTTTTTCACTATAACACCCCGCCCGGGGAGAGCAGAGAGGTACTCGATAAAACTAACCAAATTCATAATCAACAAGGTACAGAGCATCTAAATAAATCCCACAATATAAAAATAAAATAATCCACTAATCTCAATTTCTTCAAATTAAATACAATAATTGTCTCTAGAAATAATACAACTATCTATCTCGAAATAAAATAAATCGCCAATGCTCTATACAACAAAATAAATACAATTCTTCTCATCTTGTACTCTCGAATATACTTCTCAAAATATCCAAGTTAAAAATCAAACTCCAATGAGTCCATAGAGCCCAAATCCACACTAACTTGCGACTAAGAAAAAATATTGGGAAGTACACAATATGACAGGAAATATGCTCAACAAATATTAGCAATGAATAAAGCGTAACAATACGAGTATGAATATTCAAATCAAATGCCAAACTCACAAGCATTTTATAAATATAATTTCTTAACACCACATTAATCAGGGTTACCAAGCCTCGCCATACCACACCATACTTTATCAAGTAGCCAGAAATTGGAATCTTGGCGTCTGCCCAACATTTGTACCGTATTAAAATCTCATGACAACATGCTCAACACAAATATAATACCATATGAATCAAAAACAGATTCCAACAAAATTTATAGATTCCAAATGAATTTAGCAATTCAAATATGAGTTTAATAATCACATGAAATCAAATGGAATAACTCTCCAGAGATTCAAGGAGTATATTGTGCAAAATCCTATACATTAAACCACCATAAGAAACCAATATGAATCTTCCCATAAACTCAGATTAGACCATCATGAATCATCTCACAAGGATCCACAAATCATCTCTAAGCTCCAACATCAAAACAGCCCCACGAACACCTCCAAAACTATGGTTGAATATGATAATATAAAGAGGCTATGTGTATATCAAAAGGAGAGGAATAAAGTTATGTTTACTACATATTTTTGTGATAAAAGTTGCTTCAGAAAAGGTCTCCTACGACTCATTTTTATATGGTAAATGTAACAACCCCGCTTTTAAGAGACTTATTTTATATTAATTCACAGCATTAAGTAATTATATAAAATACGGATGATGGAGTAAATATGAATTAAATACGTTAATGGAGCATATTTACTAATATTATTGCATTTTTACGGTATGTGTATGTAAATATCATCATGTGCATTTTATAGTGTCATATGTTTTAAAATGACACTTATGGTTTATATAAAATCGAAACTTGAAATGATTTATAAATTTTTTGGATGCTAATTTAGAGGACGAAGTTACTCTCGAAATGTGCGAGATAGTCAAAATAAGTGTCATATTGTATTTTTATGTTTCAGCCACTTTTGACCGGTTGTAACTTAAATGTGTAGTTGTAAGTCATTTTAATATGGTATTAACCATTCAAGTTGGGAAATTAGACTTAAGACACGATTTATGTCTTACATTTCATTTATTTCTGTTAAGTGTATTATTAAACCTAGACAGAAGAGAGAAGGAGAGAACTTGTGGAGAAAAGAGAGGGATTGAAGATTGAGGCTTGAGATTGTTGCTACCACAAAAGAAATATGAGATTCCTACCTTAAGGCAAGTTTTCTACTTTCTAATATGTGATTTAAGATGAGTAAATTGTGTGATAGTTGTGTATTAGCTTTTATGAATCAAAAATGGAATTTATGGTATTTGAACCTAAAGCATGGTTTATGTTGATGAAATTGTGGATTATAGTAGTTGATAATTATGTAGGATGATTTTGGGTAGATAAATGTTGTTGGATGTGTGTAAAAATGGAGAATAAATTAGGTTTGGGGGAAAATCTAGGGTTCACAACCCATAGCCCCTTTCTTGGCCAATGCGCAGGGGCGAATCGATTCGACCCTCGGGTGAATCGATTCGCTAAGGGGTCAGCTTACAGGTCTGTTTGGACCGAATCGATTCGGCCAAGCTAAATTGATTCGAAAGTTTACAAAAGGCCAAGTTTCTTAGTCCGAACCGATTCGCTTTTTGGGCGAATCGATTCGGCCCTAGGGCGAATCAATTCGATTTCCTGCTGTTCTTGAGTTAGTTTTATAACTCAATTCCGATCCTTTTTCTCTAGGCTTAGGACCTAGGAACCTACTTGTATGAAGTAAGCTTGGAGTCCTAGAGTCTTAGATTAGCTAGTTATCTACCCTAGATTAGAAATGGCTTATTTAGGGATTGTTACGGGGGTTTCCAATGCGATGTTAAGGTATTATTCTCCTTTAGTCGATTAATATGAGACTAGGAGTTGTAAAATGCTATTTGGAGATTTTAGAGACTCAATCGAGGTATGATATTCGCGGTGGTTTATAATAACATCCTAAAATGTTTGGCGGATGAATCGAGAAACTATTCATTCATTGAGGTTGTAATGATGATATAATTTACATATGGCTCCGGATAAAATGTGATATATCCATTAAATGAACAAGCACATAGCAAATGAAAATGAAATGGAAATGGTAATGATTACGGTAAATGATAATTTACTTAATCATGAATATGGTAAATGTTAATTTACGTAAACACACCTCTCTAAATGCTATCATAGGGGAAGTACGCGCATGAGGTGATGTCCACTGACTATTGAATGCAGGGAGAGTATAGTACTTGGCCATATGATCGATTATTATGTATGTTTTCTGCGATGGTGAGGTAATTCCGGGTGTGGTTATGAATCTCCCGCAGGCATATGGCCACTTCCCAACGTTACGATAGGTTCCCAGATTGTCTTGGTTGATAGGCCCTGGAAGATGATAGTCATTTAGGGGCGCGCCCAGTGGGGAAACCCGGACGTACGGCCTTAGAATCGTTATATGTATATGAATATAACAATTCTTAATCAAGTGGGACTTAATGTATGATAAATGCCACAAAGAGCATATAACAGTGATTATATTCCTGATAAGGAATGGAATGCCACAAAGAGCATATGACAACAATTATATTCCTGATAAGGAATGGAAAGATGAAATGAAACAGTGGAAAATGATGGAGGTTTTTAATTAATGATACTCAATTACATCCTCTTGCATAATTAAATCAAATGTATAATCATTTAACTGTCTTAGTTTATGCTTCGAGATTGTGTTGTTAGATTTTCATCGATATCATTCATGATTAGCTGTTCATATCTGTCATAATTTTTATTCATCTAGTGATCATATATAATCGGGCCCTGAACCATTCATATTTCTTATTGTACATGAATCTTGTATCCGCTCAGGTGCTCCGCCGCAAGGAAGCCCGTACTGATTTTCCTATTTCGGTGTTTTTGAGGAGCCATGATACCTTGCGGATATTACGGGATATATTGTTATAGACGACGTCATTCTTGTACTCTAGTTATGATCGGGCCATTTACTCGGGCGTGATGCCTAAGATTTTGTAATTTTCTAATGTAATGTATTATGTAATTTACTGAACTTGTTCAATATTGTTGTCAGAATCTGTTGACCGACAGCATATTCGGTACCGTATTGTATATTTGATGTGGATGTAATGTAGGTCTTTTGGGTTTCCACTTTCTTTTCAGAATGGTCTGTCTAATTCTTTCCTTAACTTATTACAAAACAAAAAATTTGGCAACCCGTTTTTAGAAATATTGGGTGGTTATCCCGTATACTTACTATATTATTGCGATGCTGAGAATGATTCTTTGCATGATTCCCATTATTATTGAAGTATCGGGCAAGACACCGCTTACTTTGGTGAGTGGGTTGTCACAATAAAAGAAAGGAATTTAAACCAAAACAAACTCTTCAAAACAACTGCAGCGCACGAAAACAGAAGGGGTCGATCGATCGACCCCCCTGGAGTCGATCGATCGATCACTCTGGAATTTCGATTTTGCCGACTTAAAAGAATTTCAAGGGATAAACTTTAAAAATCATTTTAAAATTAGTTTTAACTCCGATTTTGAAACTAGTTGAATATCACGCCTTTAAAAATAATTCTCAACATTTTTTAGCCAGAAAAATAATTAAACCAAAAACTTCATTTTCCTCCATGTTTTTGAAATTAATTTAAAATACCCCAAAAATTTACGTGGGTTGTTACATTAACATATATGAAGGTCCTTTAATAATGTGCCACCATTTAAGGAAAACTCCAAATGCCCATTCCACCACATATTTTCAAACACTTTCCTGTTGTTTTGCAAATAGTCTCTCCTTTAAATTGGAAGTTTCAGATATTGTTTGCATAAGAGTTTCATACGAAGAATATATCCCATCAAAAAGGTAATACCCCATGTAGTAATGATGACCGCATACTTCAAAATTACGAAAGGGAGAAACACCATTTATAATGTCATCGAATAATAGAGATATATCTAAAGCGGTGATGTCGTTGTTTGTTCCAGCCATTCCAAAGAATGCCTGCCAAATCCATAAATTATGTGATGCAGCGACCTACAAGATGAGAGTGGGGACATTTTTATATCAATTTCTATGAATGTCGTGTCATGCCTTAGGACAATTACACCAATGCTAATGTATAAAATCAAGGCTACCGAGCATGCTAGGAAATCCTCGTGCTCCACTTTGTTTGAGTAACCCCTTCATATCATCGATATTTATCTTTTCCAAATATCGTTGTTCAAATATCCAAACAATAGCATCTTAGAAGTGGATTCAAATTTCGATCTCAATGCTTTGACCCATTTGAACATATTCATCAATACAGTCAGCTGGAAAACCGTATGCAAGCATCCTTAGCGGTGTTATCATCTTTTGCAAAGGACTTAATCCCGCCCTTCCCGTTGAATTAAATTTCTGTGTGAAGTAGTTATCATAATTTTTTATTTTCTCAAAAATGTGATTGAGAAGCTCCACATCCATATGAAAGTGATGAAGAAATATATCTCATGAATACTTAAATTCCTCACCCATAAAATAGTCTTTTATAATTTGTTTATGTCTCTTCTCCCTATCACGAGAAACGTAGCGTCGACCAATAGCAGAGCAAACATGTGATCATTTCCTTATCAATACATTTAAAGCTCTAAGAGGAACATAGGTTGTAGCCATTTCGATTAATTTACGTGTTACATTACCGAAAGATTCAAATGGATCTTTTATGTTGATGGGCTCAGATAATAGGCATTTGGTGATCGAGAATGAATTATCATTAAGAGTTGAGAGTTCGGAGTCCAAATCGGAATCAAAATTCAAATATGATATTTGGTTGCATTAAACTCGTGAATGGAAAATAGCATTATTAACATCAAATAATAATAAATAAAGACATGGTGTTTTTTTAAAATAAAATTGACACAATATTTTAAGTGTAAATGTAAAAATATAATTAATAAAGTATGACTTGAGTAAGATAAACCAATCAAGAAAAAAAAATATAAATGTAACCAACCTTAAAATAAATATAATTATTAAATTCTAATGTATTGTGGGGTTTAAAATTGAATAACCTTATTTTTTCGATTAAGTTAACAACATGGGATATTGATGAGCCCAAAATGAATGTGTAGATTAGAGAGGAAATAAAAAATTAAATGGAAGAATTTACCTTTTTCAAGCTAATGAGTGTACTGTTACATCATTGCTGTATACACTGGATTCTTGGAGCTTTTGAATTAAATATGTGTTTATGGTGTTTCAAGAACTGCTTATTAAAAATATATGCCACATTATATGGATAATAAGTGATGGCTAGAGAAATGAAATATAAGTTTTCTTTCACATATTTCGGTACAATGCCAAGTGGATGGAAATTTTTATTAACCGTTATAAAGAATTTGTTTTGGAAATGCAACCATTGGACAAGGCCTAGGAGAAACATGTATGTAGTGTAAGGAGAGTGAACATGGTGTAGTAAAATGAGGAGTGGTGGGGCGAGATGGTGAGATAGTGGATATAGTGGTGGGGTGAATTGAGGTAGTGGTGAGGTGATGTATACTAATAATATATACTTAAAAAAAATAATGAAAAAGTTAGGTCATTGTTCGCCTAATCCCTTCCAGAACCATTGCAATAGAGTGACGCATTTATTTTTGTTGTAGGCTACAAAGGGAGAGAAACATGTTAGTGTAAAATATAATATATGGACTTATATATAAAATATTCATCAAAACACACTTTGTGTATGACACAATAGTTTTTCTTCATTTTTCCTTTTCAATTGATGCATAAGGCTAGATGTAATTCAATGTTGAGTCTATTACACGGTTATTCTTCTATCCGGGATTAGACAAAAGAGAATACAATGCCACTAAAAGATTCAGTCTCTTAACTGTATTTCAATACAATGGTCATGAACTTGTGATTCTTAAAATAGATACATGATACGTCCACAAAAAACGGAAAATAAATTTGAACACAATATAGTCTATTAATGGTACTCGCAATCAACTGTGAGTTCAGAAGTTTTGATAGAATCTGGATACATATATTTTTTCAATCCAGTCAAGTTTGTTAGATGAATTAAATGAATCAAGAAGAACAGAGAAGAATTGAATTTAGCAGAGAAAGTTAAAAGATAAAGATATAGAGATGATGTCCTATTTATATAAATAGGACCCTAACTAACTTAACTGACTAACTAATTAATCAAGAAAGCACTGAAACAAACAATGACTTGTAACACTCCCCTTCAAGTTGGAGTGTATATGTTCATCACACCCAACTTGCCCATGAGAATGTGAAATTGTGTAATTGGCAATGGCTTGGTTAATATATCTTCTAGTTGGTGTTTGGAGGCTATATGCAGGACCTTGACAACTCCTTCTTGAACTTTGTCTCTAATGAGGTGGCAATCTATTTCAATGTGTTTGGTTCTTTCGTGAAAAACTGGGTTCTGGGCAATGTGATTTGCAGCCTGGTTGTCATAGAACAATAATACTGCTTTAGAGTGTTTGATTTATAGGTCCTTCAATAATCCAATCAACCAAATGATCTAACAAGTTGCTGCTGCCATGCTTCTGTATTCTGCCTCTGCTGATGACCGAGAAACAGTTTGTTGTTTCTTAGACTTCCAGGCTATAAGAAAGTCTCCTAGAAAAATGCAAAATCCTGTAATTAATCTTCTAGAATCTGGACATGATGCCCAATCAGCATCTGCAAAAACTTTTAGCTGGATTTCTGACTTTGCTGAGAAGAAAACTCCCTGTCCTGGAGCTCCTTTGAGGTATTGTAGTAACTTGTGTGCTTCTTGTAAGTGAGGGACTCTAGGTTGTGATAGAAATTGACTCAATTTATGAACTGCAAAAGAAATATCAGGTCTAGTGACAGTTAAGTAAATAAGTTTTCCAATTAGCCTTCTATATAAGCTAGGATCTGGAAGTAACTCTCCTTCTGTGAAGATGAGTTTTACACCTGGTTCCATAGGAATTTTGGAAGGTTTAGAACCAAGAAAACCAGTGGATTCAAGTAATTTGTGTGTGTAATGTCTTTGAGATACAAAAATACCTTTATCACTTCTAGTTATTTCCAAGACAAGGAAATATTTAGGATTTCCTAGGTCTTTTAATTTAAATTGTTTGTTTAGAAATTCCTTTAATTCATTTGCTGCTTTAAGGTCATTACTAGATAGAATTATGTCATCAACATATACCAACACTGCTATAATGGAATCTCCTTTATTTTGAGTAAAAAGAGTGTAATCAAATTTGCTTTGTTAAAAACTAAGAGCTAATAAAGCATTACTGAACTTCAAATTCCATTGTCTACTAGCTTGTTTCAAGCCATAGAGACTCTTATTTAAGTTGCATACCTGGTTCTCTCCCTTGCTATGGAAACCATGTGGTAATGTCATATAAACTTCCTCACTTAGATCACCATGTAAAAAAGCATTGTTAACATCTAATTGTAAGAGATGCCAGTTGTTAACAGCAGCTAGAGCAAGAATTACCTTGACGGTGGACAATTTTGCAACTAGAGAAAAAGTATCAGTATAATCCACTCCCTCTTGTTGTGTGTAAACCTTGGCTACTAACCTAGCTTTATACCTTTCAACTGATCCATCTAATTTTAATTTAATTTTATATACCCATTTACAACTTATTGGCTGCTTACCTGCAGGAAGTGTAGTAATGGACCAAGTATTATTGATTTCTAGGGCTTCTATTTCAGCGGCCAATGTGTCTCTCCATTGAGAAATCTTCACAGCTTGATGATAAAATTCAGGCTCACTTTGAGATGAAATAGAAGCAACCAATGACTTGTAACTTGGAGACAAATTAGTATAAGAAATGACAGATGATATCGGATATAAACTGTCTGAAAGTTTGGGATTAGATGCCAAATGACACTGATAGTTTTGTAAATAAGATGGTTTCTTTGATACCCTTGTAGATTTTCTCGTTGGATGATGTAAATCAGGATATAAAGTTACAGATTCATTTTGAGAATTTGCAGCATCAGTAACCATGATAGGAGATGAAGTCTCAGTAATAATAGGGTTGGACAGTGAAATGTTCGAAAAAGGATCCAAATTTTGGACCAAACCTTGAAAAGGAAATATATTTTCATGAAAAATCACATCCCTGGAAATAAAGGTAGTTCTAGTATTTAAATCAAGCAATTTGTACCCTTTTACTCCAAAGAATTATCCAATAAAAGCACATTTTCTAGCTCTTTCTGCAAATTTGTGTCTATGGGATGTTAATGTGGAAGCAAAACAAAGACATCCAAAGACTTTTAAATGAGCATATGAAGGTTTCTTTTGGAAAAGGATTTCAAAAGGACTCTTATTTTGAAGAAGTGGTGATGGAAGCCTATTTATCAAATAAGTTGTAGTAAGAACACATTCACCCTAGAGATTCAAAGGAGCATTAGATTGAAATCTAATTGCTCCAGTTACATTTAAAAGATGTTGATGTTTTCTTTCAACTATGGAATTTTGTTGTGGTGTATCAACACAACTTAATTGATGTATGATGACTTTTTCTTTGTAAAATTCAAACAAGTTGAATTCAGGACCATTATCTGATCTTAATATTTTTATAGAAATTTTGAATTGATTAAAAATCATATTGTAAAAAGCTTGAACTAAGTCAACCACTTCAGATTTTGTTTCAAGAGATAAACCCAAGTAGCTCTACTATGATCATCAACTATAGAAAGAAAATGTCTCTGCTTGTTTGTAGTAGGAACATGAAAAGGACCCCATATATCACAATAAATGATATCAAACAAAGAATCTGAAATCTTATTACTGTAAATGAAATGTAATCTCTTCTGTTTTGCTAAAGGACATATGATGCAAGGCATATCATGATCTAAACGTGTTATGCTGCTATCTAATCGACTGATGCATTTTATTTTGGAAAATTAGGGATGCCCTAATCTATAATGCCATATATTGTCTTTAACTACATTAAGAGAAATATCGTTGGAAACAGATTGAGAATTGCGAATGGATGAAGTTGTGTCGAAGATATAAAGGTTTCCTGCTCTTTTACCCATCCCAATCATGGTCTTATGGATGTGGTCCTGAAGAAAACAATGACTAGATGTGAAAATGCATGCACACCCTTGTGATTGTGTAAGTTTACTGACAGAAATTAAGTTAAATTTGAATTCGGGAATACATAAAACAGCTTGTAATGTTAATGATGTATTAATCTTGATAGTTCCTACATGAGTGATTGGAACACTAATGCCAGTGGGTAATTGAAGAAAAGAATTAGTTACAACAGTGGATGTCTCAAAAATAGATAGATTGCAGCACATATGATTAGTTGCTCCGGAGTCAATAATCAATGATGTGTTATACATATTGATACTACTCAAGGCAAAAATAGCAGATAAAACTGCAGATGGAGGAATTTTTGTACCTGACAAGGCAAAAGAGGTAGGATTTGAACTGTTGGATCATTGTTGATTGAGAAGAACCCATATGTTGAGATATGTATGTGAAAAATTGTTGACACATATCAGGAGTAAATTGTAGAGATGTTACATTTGATGTAGAAGATGACTCTATTGGTTGAGAAATAGATACCTTATTAACCATGGATGCATGAGAACCATGTCCTTGATTTCCTTAACTTTTGGTTTTGAACTTGTATCCTAGTGGATATCCACGAAGCTTGTAGCATTTATCAGCAGAATGACCTAACATCCCACAATGAGTGCATATTGGTCTTTCTTTCTTTTGAAATCTATGATGATTTCCAGAACCTTTGTTTTCTGCAAATCTTGAAATCATTGCCATAGACTCAGTAAGATTTTGAGAATTTCGAACATCCAATCCAGTAATTTCTCGTTGCCTTTCTTGTTGGGTTATTTTAGTAAAAACAACATTCATTGGAGGCAAAAGATCTGTTAGAAGAATCGGATCTCTTACAGATGTGAAACAGTCATTCAATTCCATTAAAAAATACATGATGTATTCATTTTCTTGATTATTAACAAGATTTTTCATCAGATCACAAGAACACACTCTTAAAGCCCCACAATTACATGTAGGTAAAGATTGATAGTTAGACAGTTCATCCCAGAGCCTCTTCATTTTGGAAAAATAGGAAGTAACAGTTAATTGGTCTTATTTGAGAGATGAAATAACCCTTTTTAATTGAAAGACTCTAGGACCATTTTTCTGTGAATATCTTTCCTTGAGATCATTCCAAACCTCTTTAGAACTATTTCCATAGATGACACTAGAGGCTATCTCTTTAGATACAAAATTGATAATCCAAGAAATTATCATACTATCACATCGAACCCATTTATCATATAGAACATCTGAAACAGAGGGTTCAATAACAGAACGAGTGAAAAAACCCAATTTGTTCTTGGCTCTCAATGCGACAATCATAGACCTATACCATGTATTGAAATTTTTAGCACCAATTAAAGATTGAGAAACCAAGATATTTCCAGGATTATCACTACTGGTGAGAAAAAAAAGGAGAAGAAGATTCATCCATCACAGGAATTGACCCAGATTGGGTAGCAGCTGTATTTTCCATTTAAAAATCAAAAACTTGATGTCGAGTGAATTGGAAATGAAAGATTTCAGGAACAAATCAAGTTGATCTCTATATCAAATCAGAAACAGATCAAGATTGATTTGAAACGAAAATAGGGTACAGTTTAGATTCGATCTCGGTGAAAGAGATGAAGAACTTAATTGAGAAACTTTAATTGAAAGAGAGAAGCGTATAGCTCTGATACCATGTTATATGAACTAAACGAATCAAGAAGAACATAGAAGAATTGAATTTAGCAGAGAAAGTTAAAAGATAAAGATACAGAGATGATGTCCTATTTATATAAATAGGACCCTAACTAACTTAACTGACTAACTAATTAATCAAGAAAGCTCTGAAACAAACACTGCCTTGTAACAAAGTCCAATATTTGATAGAAACCACATTCATTTCAACCTACCCTCAACCCACAAACCATTAATTAGGATCCAATACAATAAACAAAAAATAAGGAAAGTAACATAAACACTACCACATAGCAATTGTTCAATAAAAATATATGTAGTTTTTAAATGCTTACATCTCGGATCTCTTGATGTAATTCTAATTGAGCATCCTTTGACAAGAATTTACCTTGTGTCATTTCTGACTCGATCAACCCTGGGGTGACATTTGTAATTTCAATTTCTGGCCCAACTGCAATCCTCAATGTCTCGTATAAAGTGATGATAGCTAGTTTTCTTGTCTGATCAGTATGCACGAATCAAAATCTAGTTTCACAATTTATGCAGGTGTGTTGGATTTTAAGAAATGATCAAGTAGAAAACCAGTGCCTTACACTGTAGAAGTTAAGTCTTGAAGCATGCAACCACCTGGCTGATACTATGATCTTGCCTTTGCTCTTTCTCAAGTGTGGAATGTTAAATATTTTAATGTGTTGCCCACATGAATTATTATCTACTTAATTACATTATTATAGACTTTTAAGGAAATATTCAAAAATTACACAATTTTTTTTATTAATTAAGATTTTTATTAAATGTGTGTCTCTTTATTGGTGATTATAATTGGATCCTCTCTCTACCATATAAAAGTCACATCCTTTTTTATCTTTGATTATTGAAAAAAATATTTCTGCAGAAAAAAAAATTGGACACATTAAGTCGGAGAAATTATTAAAGCGGTGAAGAGAGAAAAATACCAAATTCTTATTGTAATCGTTCAAGAAGTGAAAGAAAAAAACTATAATGGATCAAGTTACATTTTCACTTATTATATATAACGATTTTATTTGAGGAACACAATTATTCAAGATTGATAGTTTGGGGTTTGATAAACCCATTAAAATTTACCTGAGCTATGTTGCGAATCATTAAAAAAATTCTCTCTCTCTCACACACAAAGATATATATATAGGCGTAAACCTCCCAAAAGGTAACGGAGGCGTGCAAAGGTTTCCTTAGGCCGGACAGAGATTGTCCCTCGAGTGCAAAGTTAGGGAGCTTGACTGCAAGAACCACCGTCGAGAAAAAAATTATGGAAAATTTATTACGTATCAAAACCATAGGTATTTCATTGGTCCATATGAGTAAGCACCAAAGTGATCAAAGATACCGAGAACAAAGATATGTTGATAAGAACAAATTTGATGAATCCACTCGAAGACATCAAAGAATAACGAAAAATAAAGATAAATGATTATGATTTGTTTGGTCCTGAAAATATTTTCTCGTCTAGACGTCGATACTTATTTGTACAAATGGTACTTCGAACTTGGGACGAGCATGTATAAATTAACAATACTTATTTATATTTGGAGTTTTATTTCGGATCGGTAGCTCAAGATCTTTGGTCTCTACCGGGACCTAATGAAAAAAATGGGGTCCCCCGAAAATGACCTTCAATTTTAAGCCCATTTTAAATGAACTAGAAAAAAAATTGGAAAAGTGAAAAAGAAGGATTTTATAGTTTTCAGAGTTTTAAAAGGACGAATAAATTTGTGGGTTTTGTTCTAGAGCTTGAAAATAATATTCCAAAGCTTTCGTATGTTCTCCATTACTTTTGTGGATAAGTCCTATGTTATAGAGAATATAACTTCGATCAAAGGGATCAATTTCTAGTCCACAATACAAATAATTTATGCATCTCCAACATCTCCCGACCAACGTAATTTAAAAAAAAGAATAGCCTATTCCTCTGTATCTCATATGGGTTTCATAACTATGTAATCCTATTCCTAATACATTGACCCCAAAATAGCATATCCAAATTATAAGAAATCCAATAGACGGCACAATTGCGAAATTTTCACCCTGCAACTTTTTTTTCCAGTGTGTAAATAAATATTGAATACGATCCAACTAATAAATGCAAAAAAAAAGACTATGCATTAGTATTCCTACATTTTTTATTATTATCATTCCCTTGAGATGTTATTACATATTTTACTTGTGTTTAGTCTTTCTCGATTAGAAATCTTCTATGAATTTTTTAGAAGTGGATTTATTGGATTGGTTATGGATGCAGATGATATATATATAGATGGATCTTATATATATCGAATAATAAAGTACTACATGGGTGGATATATGGATATATAGGAATCCAAATCGGTCAAATCACTCATGTTTTGACCTTCTACATCCTAGGTCTTCCCGTTCCATCATCTGGCTTATGTTCTTCATATAGCATTCAGATCGAATGACTCTCTAAAATTACATCAATACTTTCACATGTTACGGGTAACGTAGGAGACATATCTATTTTTCCCAAGAGGAATATTTAGAATTTCAATTGTTTATCTTTCAATTCGCATATATCTCTCTCTGTGTGTATGTGTGTGTGTGTGTATGTGTGTGTATCTCTGTGTGTGTGTGATGACAATTGAACAAAAGCCATTTAATATGTTATATTCATATATATTGTTTAAGTATGTAAGTTTTACAATTTTCTTCTGATCTAGAGTATATATATAATATAAAGCATTAACAAAAGTTCACTATACCAAAATGCTAATTTTTTGACTGCCTTTTTATGACTACTAATGGGGGTTACAAAGTTATCACTTTAACAAGTAGTCACAAAAGTATTTGTACATCCCATTAAAACTGATTAAATTAAGGGGTAATAAAAAAATTGAGCCAATTAGTTTTTCACTGCTAATAAGAGTCATAAACATTGTCATTTAATTAATATCTGACTCCTATAAGCAATCTTAAATTTATAACTGTCATAGACAGTCACAAATTTATCCGTAGGACTAAGTTATAAGTCTTATAAGCAGTCAAAAAATTACAACTTCTACGAGGAGTCACATATTTTGGTCTAATACTAAATTTTTGAATGCTAACGACAGTCATAAATTTGTAACTATGACACCCCGCCTAATAAAATACCGGGGGATCACTCCTACATCAAATTATGACATGAGTCTCATATGGATCATTCTTAGCATCACTATTGAAAATCCATTTAATTACTAATAACCTATTAGGCCGGTGTCAAAATTTTATTTAACTACTCTTTTTAATAATTACAAAATTAAAACAATCACACAGTTTTTGCGTAAATGAAACTGAAATGAAATAAAATAAGTGAACACTCGGTCAAAATATACAACCATATCGAATGATGTACTCAAAGAATAAATAAATGTTGTTGGGTTATTAACTCGGATGTTTATACAGTACCTCCTAACTAGATTACAAGGATAAAAGCGTCTATTGAGAATCCTGCACGCATCCACAGCTGCTGCAGCTGACGTCTGACTCGAAGGATGTATCATCCACGCATCCCTGTGTCTGGACACCTAATATATATATATATATATAACAAGAAAGGGACAGTAGCTAAACGGGTCAGAACCCGAGTTTTGAAAATATTTAGAAAGTGTATAAATGCCTTATTTTTAGAAAAATGTTTTATCTCATATTTAAATTTGGTATCGCACTCCCATGAGATACCCCTCACCTATCCACTAACAGTGCACTCCTAGCGCATCCCTTTAAACATCCTAGTCAAGCTACCCTGCTAAACTAGTCTATCACCCAACTACTATCAACCCTAGATAGTCTAAGTAATGCACTAAGGGCTAAACTTCTCCCCAATCTCAACATATAGCCATGTTCGTGCGTGGGGTGTCTCGCAAAGCGAAACCCAAACAAGGAACCCCCCAATACACTAGTACGCGGGAAGGTCGATCGTCGAGATCCGCCAGTCCCTCAGTACAGAATATATATCTATATCTATATATATACATCATAGAATACATCTCAATATATGAGCACTAAGGATTAAACTTCTCCCCAGCCTCAACACATTGCCATATTTGTGCGTGGGGTGTCTCACAAAGAGAAATCCAAACAAGGAACCCCCCTGATACACTACTATGTGGAAAGGTCGATCGTCGGGATCCGTTAGACCCTCGGTACTCGATTCATCCATATATACATATTACCATATACATCCGGATCTATCTCCCGGAATGATAATTACTTTATTTCCATTTATCACAAAACTTTCCATTTCCTTTCTTATATTCAGGAAACGTATTTAAAAGCCAACTCATTATCATGAATTGCTTTAACAAAATATATACCCTTTTTAAAAGCTAGTTTTATTATCATAAAAATGTTTTTCCGTTTTATAACATCCCATTTCCCTTCTCATATCCAGGAACTGTATTCAAAGCCATTTTCATTATCATAAAAATGCTTTGATCATATCATATGCTTCCACTTCCCTTCTTCCATCCGAGAAGTATTACCGAAGCCAAAACATTTATCCCATCTCCCTCCTTCCATCGAGGAAATGTAATTAAAGCAATTTTTTTTATCATACATTGCTTTAATAAATCTTATAACGCGTTCTAAGACCGCCCGTCCGGGTTTCCCCACTATGCGCTCCCCTAAATGGCTATCATCTTCCAGGGCCTATCATCAAGACAACCTGGGATCCTACAACGCATGACGTCGGGAGGCGGCCATATGCCTGCGGGATAGTCAAGACCAGACCCGAAATCTCCTAACCAGCGCAGAAAAATACAACAAATGCTCATATGGCCTATAGGACTATATCCACCCTGCATTCATTAGCCAGGGGGCTTCACCATACGTACGCAACTTCCCTTATGATAGCGATTTAGAGAGGTGTGTATCCATATTTTATTAATTAAGAAAATCATTTATCTTTCCATTTTGAAAACATTTATATTTACATTTTCAAAATCATTTACATCATATCATATATACTTTAATCACATAGTGTATATATATATATATATATATATATATATATATATATATTCCTCCTCGAATATATATAAATGGCCATATTCTTCAAACCATCTATCAATGACCAATAATCCCAAAAATTCACTCAAAGAATCATAATCATGCATTCATATTCGCATGATACTAGACCCAAAGTATTTCCTCACTTTTATTCTAATAAATACCTTATTCTCATTTAAGGACTTATACATAAACCAGAATGTCTCTTATCCCAAAACATTAATTAACTCCATACCCTGGATCACACTCTAAATTAATCGGAGGTTTTCTTATCCTCCTCAAATAATCATCTAGGAGTCCTAATATTCTATTTAGAAACTCCAAATAATAGTCTCCAAAACCAAACATTAAGTCTCCCTAAACATTAAAGGAGAAAACCTCAAAAATCTGCCAGGGCTGAATTGATTCGGCCTGTTCGAATCGATTCGTAGGGTACTGAATCGATTCGTCCTATCCGAATCGATTCAAAATGGTTCTACTTTCAAATTGTCTCTTACCGTAACGATTCAGCTTGTCCGAAAATCCAAAATTTGTCTAGGGTTTTATATATAACCCAAAGACCCAAAATTTAATCCAATCACCATTTAAGATGTAACTCAGATTTATTCCTAAAAACCCAAAGTTTTCATATCTCCTCAATTCCTTTAGAGGTCCTAACACTCTATTTGAAAACCCCTAATACTTATCTCCAATTAATTCTAACCTGAATTTTTGACAAACGATTTCGATCTCGGACAACTTTTCGTAGAAAACTCATTATAAATAAAAAAAAATCAGAAAAATACGTGGTCAGCTCCCACGTGACCGCGTCAAAAAGATCTACAACTTTTATTTTTTAACCAAGATACGAATAGATTCGCCCTCGCCGAATCGATTCGTTTAACACGTAGGTCCTACTATTGATCATCTTCTCCATCTCCAAATTTAAACCAACACCCAATCAATTCAAGATTTGTGGTTTTCAACTTCACCAACCAACAACATAATCATCTAAGCATCTATTTTGAACCAAAACAACATTAATTTCATAGGATTCATAAACCACTCAAGAATCTAACCCTAACTCCATTAAATTCATTTCTCATAAAAACTACACCATTTTCATCCATTCAAGCTTAGATTTCTTATGAGGAAATTACTACATAAATTTCTATGAGTTCATTTCACAAAAACCCATTTTTTTTATTCAAGAATCCCAACCAAAAATCTTTAAGGTTTGTTTATAACAAACTACGATATGAGATTTATGCTCAAAAGTAAATAAAGCAAGTAAACACTTGCCTCGTGGATATAATCTGATGACCTCGAGCCGAATCCCGCGAAGTTTGGTCGGAATCTCCCCTTTTATCCTCTTTTCTCTCCTCCTCTCTCTCTTGTCTCTCTTTTCTTTCTTCTTTTCCCCTATCCCCTCTTTATATAAGAAGAAAAAGGGTTATACCCCTTAAATCCCAAAAATGACTCGTTTACTCAATTACGAGCCATTTTTACTCTAAAATTCTCTGAAACTCAATTTCGACAATCGGACACTCTTTTTCGACTATCTTAGCCATTCCGAGACTCAAGGCGCAGTCAAAATTCCTATCCGAGGTACTTGATCGAAAATCACTATTCTAACCCAATATAACTTAATGCGGGTTTCTAATAAAAATCTTATCTCTTTGTCGCTTTACTCCACGGTGACATATAATTAAAATACTTCGACCTATTTTGTCCCAAAAATAATCACAACCCCCATCGAAAATCATTAAATCCTCGAGAATCCCCAAAATCACTATTTTGAGAAAGTCTCCAAATTGCCAATTTATATCCAAGCATAGAATTTAATTGTCTCTAAAAGGACTCCCCCCCCTTACAACGGAATTTCGTCCTCGAAATTCAGATGCAATCTATACCGCAAATCCTAGAATCGCTCCAAATCCAAATATCTCAAGGGGAACGATACTAATACAATGGTTCCCAACCATATACCGTACTACTACCACGATCGTAAAGTGACTCCAATAGCGTCACATTGCACTCAATCATTTCTAGTGCCTTACGACATAAACTTAAAATTTATATACTACGCCCCTTCTATTTCAGGCGGTATATAAACCAACTTACTAAGGTTCCCATACACCTTTCTAAACCGTGCACATCTGCACATCCATCATGAAAGTTTGACACATAATCACTCTCTCTCAATAAGGGTCTCTTTTCCTCTGTGTAATACTCACCTATGGGTCCTCCCAACCCACGAAATTCATTTTCCTAACCTCGGCGTCACTAACTATACTAAACTTACATCCTAAGAATACTACACCCTAAGAATTATCCTACCTACACGAAACGAATGTAATCCTAAGTATGTCTCTAGTGCCCAAGGCCTCTCTCAACTTCTGACATTTGCTTGGTTTCATGCGTGGGATGTATCACCAAAGCGAAATCCAAACAAGGAACCCTCCCGTTACACTACTCCCTCGCATTGTCGGTCATAGAGATATAGCGACCTAAGGGACACCAGCGGGACGTCCTAAATCCTACCATGCTAACCTACGAACGCATTCTATTATTCTATCCTTCCGCCCATGCGAAAGGAAATCTAACTAATCGAAGTGCCTACTCTCTTTAAAAGCACTACGTACACCATACCCAAAACATATTTCATCAAAGTTTGACTTTTCATTAAGGCCTGGCAATTTTCCTCAATTCAATTTCTATAAGTCCAACTCCACCTACCTACTTGTGGTGAGAGGACCACTTTAGTGCTTTTCCATAGCATGATATTTCCATAATCATACCATCATCACATGGCTCATAGTCTATAGAGGTTCATCCACACTATAAGACTTTTCCACAAAACCAACATCCTTGCATCCTATAATATCTCTCCACTCCCGACGCCATTAAAATTCATGTGTGGAGCGTCTCGCAAAGAGAAATCAAAACAAGGAACCCCTCCACACATTCCTACTTAACTGCGTCGGTCATGGAGGTCCGTTATTTCAAACGTGCAACCGGGGTAACCCTATCCCCTATTCCAACTAAAAGGTGATATGAACTCCTATCTCTAACTAAGAGTCACACCACCCAGCGCTCGTACTAATTTTAAGTCCTTGCCCAAACAATAATGAGCTTAATATTATAGCTCAACAATAATCCGGCGGCCTTAAATCATATTTATAAGGTCGGCATATACTCAAATCACGATAAGGAAACCCCTGCTCATCGAAGTTCCATCCATGCGTAAAATAAAGGAGAACTCAACCTATATATATGTGAGAAATCGCAACAACAATTCGTTCCATCCTGGAACTGCGGACATGATAGTCTTATTATCATTAGCCTGCTACCGCTCCGAATATACACCATATTACCATACTCGTATAAACATATAGAACGAGTATCATAAACCAGATATATATATATATATATATATATACACACACACACACACACAATATATCAACACCCACCTCTACGGCGAATGAAGGAAATTAAAACTCCGCTAATGAAGTGTAACAACCCTCGCTTATGAGAGCTTATTTTATATTTACTTACTATGTGAAGTAATTAAATATGAAATTTTGTAATATGGAGTGAGTATTAATTTAATGAAGAAAAGTAATATTTACTAACTTGTTGTATATTTACTGTATGAGTATGTAAATATCATCATGGTGAGTTTTGTAGTGTCATGAGAATTAAAATGACATTATGACTTAAAATGGAACCGGAACTTAAAATGAATTATAAAATATCCAAATGATAATTTTCAGGCCGTAGTTGATTCCGGAACGTGCGAGATAGTCAAATTATGTGCCATATTGTATTTTGAGGATTTGGGCACTTTTGACTGATTATACCTAAAATATGAAGTTGTGTGTTATTTTATCGCGGTATTAATCAATTAAGTTGGGATTTTTGACTAATGGTACAACTTAGACTTACTAAGTATTCTATTTTCCCTAATTTCATTTCCTAAACCTAGAGAGAGCTAGAGAGAGGAAGATAAAGAGTAGAGAAAAGATAAGAGATTGAAGATTGAGGAGGGATTCTTGCTTCTACACAAGGAAAATATGCATTTTCTACTTTGAGGCAAGTTTTCTACTTGCTATATGTGGTTTAAGATAAATGATTAGTTGTGATAATAGTGTATTGATCACGGTGTAACTAGTTTAGGGTTTTTGTGTATTTGTGAGTCTTGGATCATCAAAGAATGATTTGGATGGTTATTGATGGTTATGATAGTAGTTAGTAGAAATTTTGATGTGTTGGTGACAATAAATGAGCTTGAGTGGAAGGGATTTTGAGTTGGGTTGAATTTGGAGTCCAAGACTCCATAGCCAAAAGTGGCACAATTTGTAGGGCCGAATCGATTCGCCCAGGGACAGTTTCTAGGATTGGGTGAACCGAATCGATTCGGCATATTCCGAAATGATTCGGCATTTATACAGAAACCCCATTTCCCTGACCGAATCGATTCGGAGGGTCCGATTCGATTCGACAATTATGCAGAATCCATTTTTTTCTGGCCGAATCGATTCGGAAATCCTGCATTTTTTATTTTGTTTTCTTTTTATTTTAACCCCTTTTTCTAGTCTTAGGACATATGAACCTTCTTATATGAAGTCAATTTAGAGTCTTAGAGTTATAGTTGAGTTAGTTTACTACCCTAGGCTAGAATTGGGTTACTTGGGGATTATTTTGAGGATGTGCGAAGTGATGTTCAACCATCACTTTCTTTCTTCAATTAGTAGGAGTCTAGGAGGTTACCAAGTCGTATTTGGAGACTTTAGAAAATTAATTGCGGTATGATGGTTTATATAAAGTCCAAAAAGGACATTTGGGAGAAATAACTTGGGAGTTTAAATATTCCTCGAGGTTATTATGATGATGTGAAATACATAACCATAATGCATTTGATAAAATGTAAAATGGACAAAGTCAATGATAATTTACTAAATCATGAAATGGAAATTAATGAAATGGTTTAAACACACCTCTCTAAATACCATCTTAAGGGAAGTTCGTGCGTAAGGTGAAGCCCCTTAGCTAATGAATGTAGGGTGGATATAGTCCTAGGCCATATGAGCACTTGTTTTTATATTTTCTGCATTGGGTAGGAGATTTCGGGTGTGGTCTTGACTATCCCGCAGGCATATGGCCGCTTCCTAACGTTTTCGATAGGATCCCAGGTTGTCTTATGATAGGCCCTGGAAGATGATGGTTATTTAGGGGCGCGCACAGTGGGGAAAGCCGGATGGGCGGTCTTAGAATCGTTATATATATACACTTATAACTATTCTAATCATCAAGTTGGACTTGATGGATATTAATGCCATAAAGAGCATAAAGCAATGCCATAAAGAGCATAATATATGCCACAAAGAGCATACAATTGAAATAAGTGCCATAAAGAGCACATGATAATAATTGTATTCCTGATAAGGAATGGAAAGATAAGATTGAATGGTGAAAGATGAAAAAGGCTTATGATTATTCTTATTCTCTTGTATAACTGAATTTCACTTTATAATCATTCAACTGTCTTAGTTCATTATATGATGTTATCATGCTAGAATGTCATCTTTATCACCCATGCTTAAATATTTCATTATTGTCATACTTGTCATTTATCTAGTGATCACATAAAACCGGGACCTGACCAGTTCTTCTTTCTTGTTATGCATATATATATATATATATATATATATATAGGGAGAGGCTCATGTACATACCAAACGGTACATACCAACGGTGCATACCAATTTTTAAAAATAGTAAAAAAAATATTTTTGAGCTGAGTTTTTTTATATGGTATTTAAACATTTCAATGAATCCATATAAAAAAAATCAGCTCTAAATGACTTTTTTTTCTATTTTTAAAAAAACGGTCAAACTTTCACAGCTTTTTAAAGCACTTAAAAGCTGTGAAAGTTTGACTGATTTTTTAAAAATAGCAAAAAAAATTATTTTGAGCTGAATTTTTTTATATGGGCCCTTTAAAATATTTAAATCCAACATAAAAAAACTCAACTCAAAATCCTTTATGGAAACAGGTCCGCGCCAGCGGTATGCACCATTGGTATGTACCGTTTGGTATGTACAGGAGCCTGCCTCTCTCTCTCTCTCTCTCTCTCTCTCTATATATATATATATATTGTAACTGTTCAGGTGCTCCACCGCAAGGACGCCCGTAATGACTTCCCCATTCTAGTGTCTTTCGAGGAGCCGTGACATTTTGCGGATTTCACGGGATATTTTGAGTAGACGCCTCCTTTGTTGGTTTCTAGTTATGTTCGGGTTTTTATTTGGGCGTGTGGCCCAACCTTTGTAAATGTATAATGAATGTAATATGTAACTCATAGAACTCATTGTACATTGTATGTAATTCTATTGACCGACCTTATATTCGGTCCTTTAATTTATATTGTCGTATTTGTAACATATATACCCTTTGGGGTTTCCACTTGTGTTTTAATTATGGGTTGTTAACTGCTTTCTTTAAATTACAAAACAAAATTTTTGACAACCCGTTTTCTGAAATATTGAGTGGTTGTCCCATATACTTTTTATGTTGTTGCGATGCTGAGAATGATTCCATCCATGATTCCTATATTATTGGAGTATCGGGCTGGCCACCCCTTATTTCGGATATCGGGTTGTCATTGATGGTATCAGAGCATCAGGTTCTAGAGTCTTTAGGATCTATACGGACTTGTCACGTTCTACCGTAGCGTTCTTTGATATAGAGCCTAATGTTAGGACTGCTTTGTTGTTTATGTTTGTGATCTTCTGCAATATAGATTGTATTATATAGTATACTAAACCTATTATTTCTTCATCTTAGATTCCTCCAAAGAGAGGATGTCCCACTCGACGTAATTGAGTTATGGAAGAGGAGGTTGGTCCTCCACCGCCGCCACCAGAGAGTATAAATGCTGCCGATGTAGCAAACATAGTGGCCCAAGCAGTCAATGTAGCGATGACTGTAGTAGTACAACAAATTCTAGAAGCCCAACCTCGGGGGCAAGAGGTACAATCTCCTATGGGACCTTCTCCATGGAAGAGAGTTAGGGAATTTTTTCTAAAGGGCCATCCCCCGAAATTCGATGGAGGCTCGGATGTTATAAGGGCAAATTAGTGGAAGAACGACATGCAGTGCCATCTTCGAATGGTATAATGTAGTGAGGAGAAAAAGAAAATCCTTGTTACTTTCAAGCTTGTCGGATCGGCCTTACATTGGTGGGATTCGATGACTACTCCCGAGCAAAGGGATACGATGTCAATCACTGATTTTTTGGCCTTGTTTGACGGAAAATACTTCCCTCTCGTAGTTCAAAGGGAGATGCAAAGGAAGCTTCAAGATGTAGTAGAGGGGGAGAGATCTGTTGTAGAGTATGAAGAGGAGTTCACCCGGTTGGCAAGTTTTGTACCGGATGAAGTGACTCCAGAAGCGAAGAGACACTCCAAATTTGTGGGAGGTTTACATTGGCGAATAAAATAACATTTGTTGGGAAATCCATCCTTACAAACCTTTGGGGATGTAATGAATGCTTCTCTACTTCATTGCCAAGAGCATAGATTATTTGTGCAAAATACCAAGAAGGCTGCTGCTATGGGGCAAGTGGGAAAACCTGGAGGTAATGGGATTGGGGGAGGAGCATCTTTTTCATCCCAATCTTCGGGGAGTAAGAAAAGAAATAGGGACCCCCAGCAAAGGGATTTGTCAAAACGCCAACGCTTTGGTGGATTTAATGCGGGTGGTAATAATAACAGGCCGAGTCAAGGTGGACCGCCACAACAGCAGGCAGGCAGAGGTGGGAATGGAGGTAGAGGCCAGCAGGGCCGAGGTTCGGGACAGTTTCGAAATAATCATGGAAGGAACCAGGAGAATGTGGAGAACAAATTTTTTCAGTGCGGAGAGCTGGGCCATTATAAGAGGTCGTGTCCTAAGTTTATTGGAGGGCATCTCCACAGGGCTCCCCAGCAGCCATATGTTCAGTTTCCACCCCAGGCACCTAATCAGGTTGTTCCTCCATAGCAGGGGCAACTATATTATGGATGGGTCTATCATATTCAGGAGGCTATGCTCCCTCCGACCCCTCCATCACCGCCAGCAATCGAGGGTAAGTTTCTCAACTAAGGGCATAGGGGTCGGGTGTTATTTGATACGGGTGCGACACACTCCTTTATTTCTAGGAGTTTTGCTCAGACGACAGATTTGATAAAGTCTACTGAGAGTAGTTTCACTAGCGTTGAATCCTGTATGGGTGATGGTTCATTGATTTTCTTTTTTTGTAAAAACTTAGGGATTAATCTTGGTAATTTATGCTTTGAGGCCGATTTGATCGTCCTTTACATGGTCGGGTATGGCGTAATTTTGGGTATGGATTGGTTAATGAAATATCACGTGATAGTAAATTGTTACGGGAAGAGTATAGTCTTCACCATTCCGGGACAAGAGATGTTCTTGGTGGTTTTGCCTAGTTTGGAAGGAGGTACGAGTACCTATTTATATTGCATTACGGAGGATACTTATAAGGATGTAGTTGTTTCGCTGGATTCTCTTTCGATCGTTAGAGATTTTGAAGATGTTTTTCGAGAAATACCTGGATTACCTCCAAGCCGGGAGATTGAGTTTGTGATTGATTTAGCACCGGGGACTCGACCGATTACAAGAGCTCCATACCGTATGTCTCCCATGGAAATGAGGGAGTTAAGGGATCAAATTCAGTAGTTGTTGGAGCAAGGATTTATCAGGCGTAGTACATCGCCATGGGGTGCTCCGGTGTTGTTTGTAAAGAAAAGAGACGGTTCTCTCCGGTTATGTGTGGACTATAGGGAGTTGAATAAAGTCACCATCCGGAATAAATAATCTTTGCCTCGTATTGATGATTTATTTGACCAACTTAGGGAAGCGTCGTACTTCTCTAAGATCGATTTGAGGATTGGGTATCATCAATTGAGGATACGGGAACAGGATGTATCCAAGACCGCATTTCTTACCCGATATGGATCCTATGATTTTTTTGTTATGCCCTTTGGACTAACCAATTCCCCCGCTGTATTTATGGATCTCATGAATAGAGTATTCCGAGACTTCCTTGACCAATTTGTTATTGTCTTCATCGATGACATCTTAGTATATTCTCAGAAAGAATCTGACCATGCTACTCACTTACGGTTGGTCCTGCAAAGATTGAGGGATCACCAATTGTTTGTGAAGTTTGAGAAGTGTGGCTTTTGGTTGAAGGAAGTTCAGTTTCTGGGTCATATGGTGTCATCCCAGGGTATATCAGTGGATCCTAGTAAATTGGTTGCGGTGAGGGAGTGGGGTCAGCCCACGACACCTACCGAGATTCGTAGTTTTCTGGGTTTGGCGGGTTATTACCGTCGGTTTATCAAAGGTTTCTCGAAAATTGCTAGCCCTTTGATAAATTTGACCCAGAAAGGAGTGACGTTTATTTGGGATAACTCTTGCCAAGCGGCTTTTGATGAACTCAAAGATATATTGACTTCGGCTCCAGTATTTGCATTGCCAAATCCAGGATTGGAATATCTAGTCTTCACCGACACATCTCTTCAAGGACTAGGAGGTGTGCTTCAACAAGAGAGACGAGCTATTGCGTATGCTTCCCAAAAAATCAAGCCTCATGAAAGAAACTATCCGGTGCATAACTTAGAACTTGTCACAGTTGTCTTTGCCTAGAAGATTTGGAGGCATTATCTCTTAGGGGAGAAATTTAGTCTTTTCATGGACCATAAATCGCTGCAATATTTATTTTCACAGAAAGATTTTAATATGCGTTAGCGTCGATGGTTGGAATTCATGAAAGATTATCAATTTGATATCCATTATCATCCGGTCAAGGCGAATGTTGTGGCTGATGCCTTGAGTAGGAGGCCCGAGGGAGAGTTAGCTGATGTATGGATGGCCAAGTGGAAAGAGCTCAGTCAGGAGGATGCGGTCGTGAGAGCGTTCATGTCAGTGATGACCGTTACTCCTACCATTATGGCATGGGTTGTAGAAGCCTAAGGAAAGGATAAGGGATATCAGGATCATATAGCGGAATCCTACTCGATAACTTCAGAGGGTGGACTACGCTTCCATGGAAGACTTATTGTTCCGGAAGAGGGGGACTTGAGATGGGCGGTAATGGCAGAATCCCACGGGTCAAAATTTATGGTACATCCTGGTGGCGACAAGATTTATCAAGACATGCGTCGCCAGTATTGGTGGACCGGTATGAAGCGGGATATTTCGGAGTTTGTATCTCAATGCACTACTTGTCAGCTGGTCAACATTGATCATCAGAGACCGACATGTTTGTCGTAGCCGTTGGAGATTTTAGTATGGAAATGGGAAAACATATCGATGGACTTTATTACGGGCTTACCAAGATCACAAAGGGGTTATGATTCAATTTGTGTGATTGTCGACCGTTTGACTAAGTCGGCACACTTCTTACCTGTGCGTACGGATTTTGATACCGCTCCCTATGCCCAGTTGTTCATCAAGGAGGTCGTTAAACTTCATGGGGTACCTTTAAACATAGTTTCTGACCGAGATAAGATCTTTGTTTCCCACTTTTGGCGAAGTTTCCAAAAGGCCATGGGAACCGAAATGAAGTTAAGCACTTCTTATCACCCTCAAACTGATGGTCAAACCGAAAGAGTAAACCCAATGTTGGAGGATATGCTCCGTATGTGCATGCTTGATTTCAAGGGCGGTTGGGAACATTACCTCCCATTGGTTGAGTTCGCTTATAATAACTCATACCAATTTACTATCGGAATGGCACCCTATGAAGCTCTTTATGGCTGGCCATGTAGGTCGCCCGCTTGTTGGTTGGAAGTGGGTGATAACAAATTCCTTGGACCTGAAATGATCCAAGATACTTCTTAAAAAATTGAACTCATTTCGGAATCACATTCGGATATCCCAAGACCACCAAAAGAGCTATGCCGATGTGGGTAGAAGACACGTGCAGTTGGATATTGGGGACCAAGTTTTGGTGCGAGTGTCACAAATAAAAGGCATTAAGAGTTTTGGGAAGAAAGGAAAGTTGGCGCCGCGTTTTGTTTGACCTTTTCCAATTATTGCAAAAGTTGGTCCCATGGCGTATTAGCTTGCCTTGCTAGAGACTTTGCAACAAATCCACGATGTATTTCATTTCTCCTCTATGAAGAAGTATAAGAGATGCGAAGGTGCCCTTGGGCACATCCCTTTTGAGGACATTGACTTGCAACCCGACGTTTCATATGAAGAGCAACCGGTTGCTATTCTAGAGCATGGGGAGCGCAAGTTGAGTTCTCGTGTGGTGCCCTTGGTGAGAGTCCAATGGAGTCATCACAATGCTAAAGAATCGACGTGGGAGCGTGAGGATGACAAGCGGGAGAAATATCCGCATCTCTTCTTGCAAGGTACACTTGAATTTTGGGGACAAAATTCCCTCATAGGGGGGGGGGGGGGGAGTATGTAACAACCCTCGCTTATGAGAGCTTATTTTATATTTACTTACCATGTGAAGTAATTAAATATGAAATTTTATAATATGGAGTGAGTATTAATTTAATGAAGAAAAGTTAATATTTACTAACTTGTTGTATATTTACTGTATGAGTATGTAAATATCATCATGGTGAGTTTTGTAGTGTCATGAGAATTAAAATGACATTTTGACTTAAAATGGAACCGGAACTTAAAATGAATTATAAAATATCTAAATGATAATTTGGAGGCCGTAGTTGATTCCGGAACGTGCGAGATAGTCAAATTATGTGCCATATTGTATTTTGAGAATTTGGGCACTTTTGACTGATTATACCTTAAATATGCAGTTGCGTGTTATTTTATCGCAGTATTAATCAATTAAGTTGGGATTTTTGAATAATGGTACGACTTAGACATACTAAGTCTTCTATTTTCCCTAATTTCATTTCCTAAACCTAGAGAGAGCTAGAGAGAGGAAGAGAAAGAGTAGAGAAAAGAGAAAGAGATTGAAGATTGAGGAGGGATTCTTACTTCTACACAAGGAAAATCTGCATTTTCTAGTTTGAGGAAAGTTTTCTACTTGATATATGTGGTTTAAGATAAATGATTAGTTGTGATAATAGTGTATTGATCATGGTGTAACTAGTTTAGGGTTTTTGTGTATTTGTGAGTCTTGGATCATTAAAGAATGATTTGGATGGTTATTGATGGTTATAATAGTAGTTAGTAGCAATTATGATGTGTTGGTGACAATAAATGAGCTTGAGTGGAAGGGATTTTGAGTTGGGTTGAATTTGGAGTGCAAGACTCCATAGCCAAAAGTGGCAAAATTCGCAGGGCCGAATCGATTCGGCCTGGCCCAGGGATAGTTTCTAGGATTAGGTGAACCGAATCTATTCGGCATATTCCGAATCGATTCGGCATTTATGCATAAACCTCCTTTCCCTGACCGAATCGATTCGGTTTTAACCCCTTTTTCTAGTCTTAGGACATAGGAACCTTCTTATATGAAGTCAATTTAGAGTCTGAGAGTTATAGTTGAGTTAGTTTACTACCCTAGGCTAGAATTGGGTTACTTGGGGATTATTTCGAGGATGTGCGAAGTGATGTTCAGGCATCACTTTCTTTCTTTAATTAGTAGGAGTCTAGGAGGTTACCAAGTCGTATTTGGAGACTTTAGAAATTGAATTGCGGTATGATGGTTTATATAAAGTCCAAAAAGGATATTTGGGAAAAATAACATGGGAGTTTAAATATTCCTCGAGGTTATTATGATGATTTGAAATACATAACCATAATGTATTTGATAAAATGTAAAATGGACAAAATCACTGATAATTTACTAAATCATGAAATGGAAATTAATGAAATGGTTTAACCACACCTCTTTAAATACCATCTTAAGGGAAGTTCATGCGTAAGGTGAATCCCCATGGCTAATGAATGTAGGGTGGATATAGTCCTAGGCCATAAGAGCGCTTGTTTTTATATTTTCTGCGATGGGTAGGAGATTCCGGGTGTGGTCTTGACTATCCCATAGGCATATGGCCGCTTCCCGACGTTTTTGATAGGATCCCAGGTTGTCTTATGATAGGCCCTGGAAGATGATGGTTATTTAGGGGCGCGCACAGTGGGGAAACCAGGATGGGCGATCTTAGAATCGTTATATATATACACTTATAACTCTTCTAATCATCAAGTTGGACTTGATGGATATTAATGCCATAAAGAGCATAAAGCAATGCCATAAAGCGCATATATATGCCATAAAGAGCATACAATTGAGATAAGTGCCATAAAGAGCACATGATAATAATTGTATTCCTGATAAGGAATGGAAAGATAAGATGAAATGGTGAAAGATGAAAAAGGGTTATGATTATTCTTATTCTCTTGTATAATTGAATTTCACTTTATAATCATTCAACTGTCTTAGTTCATTATATGATGTTATCATGCTAGAATGTCATCTTTATCACCCATGCTTAAATATTTCATTATTGTCATACTTGTCATTTATCTGGTGATCACATAAAACCGGGCCCTGACCAGTTCTTCTTTCTTGTTGTGCATATATATATATATATATATATATTGTAACCGTTCAGGTGCTCCACCGCAAGGACGCCCGTAATGACTTCCCCATTCTAGTGTCTTTCGAGGAGCCCTGACATTTTACGGATTTCACGGGATATTTTGAGTAGACGCCTCCTTTGTTGGTTTCTAGTTATGTTCGGGTTTTTCATTCAGGCATGTGGCCCAACCTTTGTAAATGTATAATGAATGTAATATCTAACTCATGGAACTCATTGTACATTGTATGTAATTCTGTTCACCGACCTTATATTCGGTCCTTAATTTATATTATCGTATTTGTAACATATATACCCTTTGGGGTTTCCACTTCTGTTTTAATTATGGGTTGTTAACTGCTTTCTTTAAATTACAAAACAAAATTTTTGACAACCCGTTTTTTGAAATATTTAGTGGTTGTCCCTTATAGTTTTTATGTTGTTGCGATGCTGAGAATGATTACATCCATGATTCCTGTATTATTGGAGTATCGATCTGGCCACCCCTTATTTCGGATACCGGGTTGTCACATGCGGAAAACACATACGCACACATTATATAATGTTATCGATACCGCCACAAAGCTCAAAGTACACACACGAGTCTAGGGGTAACGAATACTGCGACTTTATCTAGTCACGCCAATTATACCTTTTCCTTCTGAGGTGAAACTTATAACAACAACTAAGCCCCACCTCCTGCCGCCTTCTAAGCCTCGCACACGATTCTTGAACGAGCGTGCAAAAGATTTCTATAATCTCATAAGATGGCAGGAGAATGAAATCTCACAAGAGAAATCAACAATCCTAGTCCTGAGGCTCTATATCAAATCGAGAGCAACGCTGAAAGCATACTATGTCCGCACATATTCCTAAGGACACTAGAACCTGATGCTCTGATACCATCTGTGACACCCCGCCTAATAAAATATCGGGAGATCACTCGTATATCAAATTATGACAGGAGTCTCATATGGATCATTCTTAGCATCACTGTCGAAAATCCATTTAATTACTAATAACCTATTAGTCCGGTGTCAAAATTTTATTTAACTACTCTTTTTAACAATTACAAAATTAAAACATCCACACAGTTTTTGCAAGAATGAAACTGAAATGAAATAAAATAACCGAACACTCGGTCAAAATATACAACCATATTGAATGCTGTACTCAAAGAATAAATAAAGGCTGTTGGGTTATTAACCCGAATGTTTATATAGTACCTCCTAACTATATTACAAGGATAGAATCGTCTATTGAGAATCCTACACGAATCCGCAGCTGCTGCAGCTGACGTCTGACTCGAAGGATGTGTCATCCAGGCGTCCCTGTGTCTGGACACCTATATATATATATATATATATATATATATATATATATATATATATATATATATATATATATATATATATATATAAAACAAGAAAGGAAAATTAGATAAACGGCTCAGAGCCCGAGTTTTGAAAATATTTTGCAAGTGCATAAATGCCTTATTTTTAGAAAAATATTTTATCTCATATTTAAATTTGGTATCGCACTCCCATGAGATACCCCTCACCTCTCCACTAACAGTGCACTCCTAGCGCATCCCTCTTAACATCATAGTCAAGCTACCTTGCTAAACTAGTCTATAACCCAACTACTATCAACCCTAGATAGTCCAAGTAATGCACTAAGGGATAAATTTCTCCCCAGTCTCAACACTAAGCCATGTTCGTGCGTGGGGTGTCTCGCAAAGCGAAATCCAAACAAGGAACCTCCCCGATATACTACTACGGGACAAGGTCGATCATCGAGATCCGCCAGTCCCTCAGTGAAGAATATATATAACTATATATATATATACATCATATAATACATCTCAATATAAGAGCACTAAGGATTAAACTTCTCCCCGGTCTCAACACATTGCCATATTCGTGCGTGGGGTGTCTCGCAAAGAGAAATCCAAACAAGGAACCCCCCCTGTACACTACTATGCGACAAGGTCGATCGTCAGGATCCGTTAGACCCTCGATACACGATTCATCCATATATACATATTACCATATACATCCGGATCTATCTCCCGAAATGAGAATTAATTTATTTCCATTTATCACAAAACTTTCCATTTCCTTTCTTATATTCAGGAAACGTATTTAAAAGCCAACTCATTATCATGGATTGCTTTAACAAAATATATACCCTTTTTAAAAGCCAATTTTATTCTCATAAAAATGCTTTTCCATTTTATAACATCCCATTTCCCTTGTCATATCCAGGAATTGTATTCAACGCCATTTTCATTATCATAAAAATGTTTTGATCATATCATATGCTTCCACTTCCATTCTTCCATTCGGGAAGTGTTACCGAAGCCAAAACATTTATCCAATTTCCCTTCTTCCATCCCGAAAATGTAATTAAAGCCAATTTTTTTTTTATTATACATTGCTTTAATAAATCATATAAGCCTTTCTAAGACCGCCCGTCCGGGTTTCTCCACTGTGCGCGCCCTTAAATGGCTATCATCTTCCAGGGCCTATCATCAAGACAACCTGGGATCCTACAATGCAAGACGTCGGGAAGCGGCCATATGCCTGCGGGATAGTCAAGACCACACCCGGAATCTCCAAACCAGCGTAGAAAAATACAACAAACGCTCATATGGCATATAGGACTATATCCACCCTGCATTCATTAGTCAGGGGGCTTAACCTTACGTACGCAACTTCCCTTATGATAGAGATTTAGAGAGGTGTGTATCCATATTTTATTAATTAAGAAAATCATTTATCTTTCCATTTTGAAAACATTTATATTTACATTTTCAAAATCATTTACATCATATCATATATACTTTAATCACATAGTATATATATATATATATATATATATATATACCTCCTCGAATATATATTAATGGCCATATTTTCCAAACCATCAATTGATGAACAATAATCCCAAAGATTCTCTCAAAGAATTATAATCATGCATTCATATTCGCATGATACTAAACCCAAAGTATTTCCTCACTTTGATTCTAATAAATACCTTATTCTCATTTAAGGACTTATACATAAACCCAAATGTCTCTTATCCCAAAACATTAATTAACTCCATACCCCAGATCACACTCTAAATTAATCCGAGGTTTTCTTATCCTCCTCAAATCATCATCTAGGAGTCCTAATATTCTATGTAGAAACTCCTAATAATAGTCTCCAAAACCATACATTAAGTCTCCCTAAACTTAAAAGGAGAAAACTTCAAAAATCTGCCAGGACCGAATTGATTCGGCCTGTTCGAATCGATTCGTAGGGTACCAAATTGATATGTTCTGTCCGAATCGATTCGAAATGGCTCTACTTTCAAACTGTCTCTTACCGAATCGATTCGTCTTATCCGAATCGATTAGGCTTGTCCGAAAATCCCAAATTTGCCTAGGGTTTTATACATAACCCGAAGACCCAAAATTTAATCCAATCACCATTTAAGTTGTAACTCGGATTTATTCCTCCAAACCCAAAGTTTTCATATCTCCTCAAGTCCTTTATAGGTCCTAACACTCTATTTGAAAACCCCTAATACTTATCTCCAATTAATTCTAACCTTAATTTATGACTAACGATTTCAATCTCGGACAGCTTCCGTAGAAAAATCACTATAAATTCAAACAAAATAAGAAAAATACGCGGTCAGTGCCCAACTGACCGCGTCGAAAAGATCTACAACTTTTATTTTTTGACTAAGAGCCGAATTGATTCGCCCTATCCAAATCAATTCGGTTAACACGCAGGTCCTACTATTCATCATCTTCTCCATATCCAAATTTAAACCAACACCCAATCAATTCAAGATTTGTGATTTTCCACTTCACCAACCAACAATATAATCATCGAAGCATCTATTTTTAACCAACACAACATTAATTTCATAGGATTCATCAACCACTCAAGAATCTAACCCTAACTCCATTAAATTCATTTCTCACAAAAACTCCACCATTTTCATCCATTCAAGCTTTAATTTCTTATGAGGAAATTACTACATAAATTTCTATGAGTTCATTTCACAAAAACCCATTTTTTTTATTCATGAATCCCAACCCAAAATCTTTAGGGTTTGTTTATACCAAACTACGATATGAGATTTATGCTCAAAAGTAAACAAAGCAAGTAAACACTTGCCTCGTGGATATAATTCGACGACCTCGAGCTGAATCCCGCGAAGTTTGGTCGGAATCTCCCATTTTCTCCTCTTTTCTCTCCTCCTCTCTCTCTTCTCTCTGTTTTCTTTCTTTCTTTCTTCTTTCTCCCTATCCCCCTCTTTATATAAGAAGAAAAATGGTTATACCCCTTAAAACCCAAAAATGACTCGTTTACTCAATTACGAGCCCTTTTTACTCTAAAATTCCCCAAAACTCAATTTCGACAATCGGACACTCTTTTCCGACTATCTCGGCCATTCCGAGACTTAAGGCGCAGTCAAAATTCCCATTCGAGGTACTTGATCGCAAATCACTATTCTAACCCAATATAACTTAATACGGGTTTCTAATAGAAATCTTATCTCTTTGTCGCTTTACTCCACGGCGACATGTAATTAAAATACTTCGACCTATTTAGTCCTAAAAATAATCACAACCCCCATCGAAAATCATTAAATCCTCAAGAAATCCCCAAAATCACTATTTCGTGAAATTCTCCAAGTTGCCAATTTATATCCAAGTATGGAATTTAATTGTCTCCAAAAGGACAGGTTGTTTCAGTAACTTCTCGTAGCAGTCACAAATTTTGAGCTAAGACTTAATTTATAATTGTTATTGGTAGTCATAAATTTGTAACTGCTCACAAAAGTCACAAATTTTGAGCTAAGACTTAATTTGTGACTCCTATGAGGGGTTACAAAAATTTTGGCCTACTTTAATTTCCCTTTTCTCTCTCCTATCTCTCTTCTCACAACTCTCGCCCCTCTTTTATTTTGCTGCTGTGAAGAACTCAATAACTCCCGCCCATCTCTCTTTCATTTTGTTGTGAGTTTTCGATTCCATCTATGTAAATTTTTTATTTCATTTTGCTGTGAACATTTCATTTATGTTTATATAAATGTAAATTTTTGGTTTTATTTATGCTTATGAATATTTCTGCTGTGAGTTTTAGGTCTTCGTTTTTAGGTCTATGAACATTTCATTTATGTTTATGTTTATGTCGTAGTTTATGTTTATGAACATTTCGTTTATGTTACATAGAACATTTGGTTTTATGTAAATGTTGTTCTATGTGAGTTTTTAGATTTGTTTGATTTCGTTAGTTATGCTTTCATAATTTTTTGAACATTTAGGTCTGCGTTTTTTTAGTTTTTTTTTTTATTTCATAATGTGAAGAAGCTGTGAATTTTTTTTGAACATTTAGGTCTGGGTTTTTTTCTTTTTTTGCAATAACGCACAATATCATTATTTCCTTTATTTTTCGCCGATGTGAACATTTAGGTTTGCATTTTTTTTGCAATAGGCCATCCCAGTAAAATTATCTGATTATTGAAATTTTGAATATTTTTTTTAAATTTGTTGCCTATACCTATTGAAGGCTAACAATTATTTGAATAAACAATTATATGCATGTGCAAATGTACTAAGTTTTTTTTCAACTATATCCGTAATTTTATAATTTTATCAAATACAAATAAATTATTTGTAGAATGTGTTAATTTAAATATGTGGAATTTAGAGTCTATTGACAAATGTCCCTAAAATAAAATAAACTTAAAACTTAGCAATTGCGCCTTTATGTTCATTTAATGTTTAGGTTTGTTTGATTTCGTTATTATATCTATTTAAGAAATGTGTTAAAATGGTTGGATTTTGATTATATTAGGTCAATTCTGGTATTAATGATATAAGTCGTTTCTAGGTGTTGTTAGTCTCGTGAGTTTTATGTTTGAACATTTAGTTTTTTTTAGGTTTTATGTTTGATTTTAAAAGAACAATTGATGTTATTTATGATTGATTTCAGACCCAATATATTCCAATCGATTATTGATACTCATCCAAGGCTATAATTCTTGTTTTGTTTATATGGGTACTGATTAAAGTTTTATTTCGCAATTTATTTTAAGGTTTCAAAGTTTCAAGGTTTTCTTCCGATCGATTTCATCCCCAATTAAGTATGATGAAAGGAAATGCTATTGATTATTTCTATCGACTTTCCACAATTTTCTTATTTTTTGGTTGTGATTATGTCGAATAGTGATTATATTGTTGTTTAGGATTCTTGAATTATTGATGACTAGTGAATTTGAACATTTAGGTGGCCATTGAGTTGGTTGGCCCTAGGAATTTGTATCATTTAGGATTTTTTTGGGTTTATTTACCCAATTGCATTAATTCCAAATAAAATATCATATATTTCCTTTAATCGGTTCATTCACAAATACTACTGATTGAATATTCTGGTGTTTTATTTGTTTTGGTATGGATTCATGTTATGCATTTTAATGACCCAATTTTATGATTAGTAATTATTAGTGTCTGAATATGAATTCAATTTATTTGATTTGATATTAATTTGATTATTTGCATTTTGATAATTGATAATCGGATTAGTAAGTGGGTTGGATATGAGTTATAATAATTCAATCATCTTAGAATATCACTTCATTTTGTCAAGTAAAATAATAAGAGATTTTAATGTCATTAATTTGATATATTTAATCTTTACTCTTATATTTGTAGCCCTACCATGGCTTGTGAAGGAATTTTGATCTCATAATTACTCTTACAATTATACCTAATTTTATTTGAATTAATATTCTATATGATATTGCTTTGCGTAGATAATTTACTGTGCCATGAAATAATTGTGTTTTCATGTTTACCCCAATAAATTGTAGAATGTTTTAGCCCGACATGTAGAATCTAACATTACACACATAATATATGCACATATATACATATAATACTAAATATATCACTACTCAAACATGTGGTAAAATATGAAATAACTAAAATACTTGTGTTATGCATATATGTATGTATGCCATTTTTCATTATGAGGGACATACTCATTTAGTTTTATAATTTATTGAGTTTCTATTCGTTTGTATTGTAGAATGAATAGGGTTTCCATTATATAAAGAGTTTATGGGTGAAAGTTCTACAGTGGAGCAAGTATACGTTAATGGGGTTAAAGACTTTGTGAATTATGCAATGAAGAATCTCAAAACTGATATTATCCAATGCTTCTGCATTTGTTGTAAAAATGGTAAATGTTTGAAAGGAGCGAATCAAATTACATTTGATTCAGTGGGGTATGCAAGCCGACTACACTTTTTGGAAATTCCACAAGGAGAGGGATTTTACGTATATTCCATAAGAAATGCTTGTTAAGGAAACAATTTACACAGATGGTGATCCGTTAGCACATAATAGGTTAAATGATCTCATTAATGATACCTACGAGGTGCACGTAGCACAAGAAAAGCAAGATAATATAGGGAATGGTTTAGTTTGTGAAGATCATGTTGACAATGATACTGACCAAGAAATAGATTATATAAGGTTAAAAATAGCAGCCTAAACACCATTATATCATAACTCCAACCCCGACCACACAATGTTATAAGCCATGGTTGGGTTGCACAACTTAAAGAGCCAATTTGGCTTGTCAGGAAAATGCGTGACAACAATACTCCTTTGAGGAAAAGATTTGATCCCTAAAGAAAACATACTACCAGTCAATTATCTAATCATGAAGTGTGATTTGAAAGGTTTGGGTATGAATACAAATCAATTTATTGTTGTAAGTATGATTGTGTTTTCTACTATAAGGAGCACAAAGATAAATGGGCTTAAATGGTCTTATCCTATATGTAAGGAACGTAGCTATGAATAAAAGATGATAGTACTTAATAAACACTTGTTGCAAGTAGATATAAAAATACCTAAGAAGGTGTTAAAGTATTTACCTTTAAGTCCTCGATTGAAGAGACTTCACACTATACCACGGATAAAAGAGCTAATGACTTGGCTTGGTCGAGCAGAGGTGGGTGATAATCGCGTGCAACATACGATTGATTTATCTGTGTGAAAATCTATAAATCAGCAATACCTTTACTTTCCTAAAGAAATACGCAACTTTCACATAGGAATATAAACTGATGGGTTTAACCCGTTTGGAAAATTGAGAACAGATAAGAGTATATGGCTGGTGTTTGTTGCGCCTTTAAATTTATCCCTGTCATTATGCATGAGAAAGGAGTTCTTAATTTTTGTCGTTATTGATACTAGGTCCAAAAGCACCGGGTAGCGACATTGATATTTTATTAGTGCCACTAATAAATGAATTGAATGAGTTATGGGTTGAAGCGGTGAGAGATTTTGACTCATACAAACATAAGGAATTCCTTTTGAGAGCTATGTTGATATGGGAAATTCATGATCTTCCTTCTTATGGGATCATATATGGGTGCAATATACATGGTTACCTGGATTGTCCTATTTATGAAGAGGAGACTGATCCAACTGGCTTAAGAAAAGTGGTAAACTTTTTTATCATAGTCATCGGAGATTTCTGACCCAAAGTCACAAATACAATTCAATACGAAGCAATTTTCTCCCAGAAGGCACCGAGACAAGGACACCTTCACCAAGACTTTCTGGTTTGAAAATTGAAGAAAGGTCATTAAAGTCTGATCAAAAGTTGAGGGGGAAACACCCCATAAATTTGGCCTGAAAGCATAAAAGAAAGGATGTTGATGTGAAGATGGCGTGGTCGAAGAGTTCAATAATATTTGATTGGTCATATAAAAAGTAACATCATGTGTGGCACGTGATAGATATTATGCACGGTGAGAAGAATACTATTGAGAATCTCATAGGCATATGCATTGGTGGTTCTTATTCTAAGGATGGATAAAAATCCTGTGAAAATCTTCGTTATTTGAATCTTATAAGATCATTATGATTCAAAAAAGATCAGAATACTAGAAAAAAGCATATGCCAATTACATCTTATACTTTGAGCATTGGAGAAATAAATATGATCTTAGACACATTAAAGGGCTTGAAGGTCCCTTTTAATTTCTTATCCAATTTACGTAGGATTGTGTGCGGTGCAACAAAAGATTTGAAAAAGTGAAAGTCTCACGATTGGCATGCCCTCTGATGTTCGGACTCCGTCTTTTGTGACACACGGATCTTTGAAGGGCCATTATAAAAATTAGCTTATGTTTCTCCCTATCGTGTGAGAAAGTTATAAACGGGAAACACATAATGACAGATAAAGAAACCTTAGTTGAGGCAACGTGTGTTTAAGAGAAGTACTTCACTCCCTCATTCTTTGACATAATCATCCCCCTTTTAGTGCATTTATACGACGAAGCACTTTTATGTGGCCAGTAAGGTACCGATGGATGTATCCATTCAAACTAGTAATAAAAACTTTAAAATATTATGTTAAGAATACACGATACATTGAGGATTCCATTGCTGAGGAGTACGTCATGCAAGAGGCTTCCTTGTATGCAAAGGAATATATGCCTAACCCAAAAATTGGAGGTCATGAACACTTTATTGATGAATTAGAAGAGTTTACAGATGAGGAGGCTCTATTGAAGGGTAAGGTAGTGAAGCTAACAAGCACATAATATAACCAGGCGGCTCGATATGTATTCGAAACACATAAAGGCATAGATAAATGGAAAATGTGAGTTTATTAAAAATGTTTTGTAAAATAATATAATATGTTCGATGTTATATTCATAAGAAGTTAATATTTATGATTTTAACTTAGGCAATATAATAAGTACGAGTGTGCCAAGTGGAGGAAGGGATACGCGAGCACAGACAATGACTTTAGGCATTGGGTAAATTCCAAGGTGACTATAGTAATACCTCACTTTTATTTACTATCCTTGCAACATATTCACATGTAAATACTTTCTTGGTTTCAGTTATTGAAACCTGGTGAAGTATCGATGAGGCTTACACGCGTAGCAAATGGGACTAGTTTCGTATCTAAGGAGTTTGGACAATATCGTGTCAATGGTTTTGTGTTCTCTTTAAGCACACACGAGCTAAAACTCATTGGGAAAAAATAGCGACATTTCATATAAATCGTTAAATCATTTTAGGGAAAGCGTGAAAGATAAAAACTTGATATAAACTGAGATGACGTATTATGGGATTATAAGACAAATTATGATATTATATTACATATCTTTCAGCATACCGGTATTCTACTGTGATTGGGTGAGATTGGAGGAGAAGAATGTTTGTATGATTGGCCCTAACAACCACATGGCTAGGGTTGATTTGGCCACATTGAAGAGTAAAGATAATGTGAATGATGAGCCATTTGTATGTGCATTCCAAAACTTAAAGAAAGTGTTTTATGCAAAGAACCTTAACAACGATCCATGGTCTATTGTTTTACATTCCCCTAAGTGTTTGTCTCGATAGACAACATAGAGTCACCTATCGAGATTCAGTCTATTCTGGAAGATAACGCAGACTTAAAGAAATAATTAGACACATTAGAAGAGAAAATGTTTAATTGTAGCATGTTCTGGTATTTTAAATGTTGACTTGAAAGTTATGTATAATAGAATGTTACAATTAATGCGTATCACCTATTCGTAGTGCCTTTTGTTCACAAGTTTATTATTTCTTTTTTAGGATGTCATATATTGTATATACATGCAACAAATTTCAAAGCAGGTCTTTTATAGATTACACATTAATTTATTAGCACAACTATCGAAAAATCAAACAATGCAATTACTTACGAGATCATGGGTCGAACATACCTGAACCATATTTATTTTAATTAATACTATTCACACTACCTCAAAGTTGGGATGAAACAGTTGGAAGGGTTTCCATAAAAAATAATCAAAGTACTGCGATGCAGTTAGTAGATTTTTTAGAACTTGAAGAAAGAAAATACATCCTTTGTGGATAGATGAAGAGGATAAGGATGCGTTTAGACTCTAGTGTGAGAAAACATATGCATAACTAAGTTAACATATATTATCGGCTTGGGAGAGAAGGCCTGCATCCAAACATGTTTAGTGTTAGAAATTCAATTGTCAACACTCTTTTGCAGACATGTCCAATAGAAACTTTGCGTTAAATGATGAAGTATGAAACTTATGACATGGTCGAATTATCAAATCTTTTAGAATATGTTGAAAACGTATAAATTATATTATATTTTTGTATAATATTTCCTTACTCTTGTTTTAACATATGGACTAATGCATAAATATATAAATCCAAAAAATGACATCCGAGAATGTAATTCCATCATCCAGACCATAAAAGTTCACGTCATGATGAACATTCTACCATTGATTCTCGTCCATAGGTTTCCTTTAACCTATTTGGTTGGCCAAGAGGTGGAAACAATCCTTTGAAATATTGAGACTTGTCTTTGTTAAAATCATGTATCGGCTTAAAATATGAGAGTTAAGAAAAGGTTGTGCAAGTAAAAAAAGAGATGAATTATGGGATGCGCTCATAAAAGAGTTTAATATTTCGACCGAACAAAAGGAGGGTTCCATGAAAGACATTGGTATTCAATTGAATACATTTAGAAGTAACCTCTTCTCGGCTTATTTTAAGGGATTGGACAGTGAGGGGATAAATTCCTTGAAGGATCGAGTACCGAAAAAGGAGCTTATCCCCGTCCATGAGTGGAATGAATTCGTCTTGCACGAAGCATATGAGGAAAAATTGAAATAAAGAAGCCTAGGCCGGGTGAACAGGGCTAAAAAGACTAACGTCCATTGTCTTGCTCGGATGTTACATGTTGAGAAAACCGAGGAGATGGTATACACACTTTCCTATTTTAATGTGTATATATAATATGCCTTGCTCAAATAGTTAATGTAAAATTAATTTATAGATTCTTAAAAATAAATGACTTATTGATCGTTCAGAAGTGTATAATGAAAGTCATAGGTGAAAACTGGGGAGTTTCACCCAAAGGTAGTTGATGATATGGTGAATTTCATAACCTCGATTGTAATAATTAAATTCCTTCAAGTTTATTCGTTCAATCGTTTTAATCGATTAATCAATAATTTTGCAGAAAAAATTGAGTGAGCTGAGAAGTAGCCAAGGTTCTTTAAGAAAAACCAATATTGATACGGGTGCATTGACTTACTTTAGAGGAAAAATAACTATGGGGTGACTCATGGTGTTGGACCCGTGTCATAAAGTAAACTTAAGGACGTTGATCCTATAGTATCACGGAGAGAAAATACATGAGAAGAAAGCCACGATGAGGATACGGCCTTTCTGAAATCGTCTATCACAATGCTTTTAAGTTCTTTTGGATTGAATGGACTCAAAATACCAAATCCAACCAATCTATTTTCACCACAACAATTTGAATGTGGTTTTAATGATACACCAGTTCTACATCCAAGTCCTCGCGATAATACTCTTGTCCCACATCCAAGTCCTCACGATTGCACTGGAGTCCTGAATCCAAATCCCCACGATTATAATCCCGTCACACATCTAATTTCTCATGATTACACACATGTCCTGAATCCAAGTTGTCACGATTACACACATATCCCCCAATTAACTGAACCAAACTTTGGAGATTTAATTGAACCAGGCTTTAGAGATGCATCTGATCCTCCACATAATCCATATGTCAATTTATTATATTTTTCAATTCAAAGGAATATTGCAAGTGGACACGTTGTTTCTTTAGCTACTACTGGAACGGTGGTGCATGGCCATCAACTATTGATATTTCAACGCAAGGTTTACTTTAGTAATGTTGAACCGGGAGAAGAGAATCACTTGTTATATCGAGAAAGTCATGGGGCGGGCACTATTAAGGATGTCAATAAATCTTAGGTGGTTTAGCCTTTACTTTCTCTTTGCCTTAAGTGATCCGGAGTAATTTTTTCAAAAAAATTAAACAAATTGTCAAAGTGAACAATTAGTAGTGTTTCGAACTATTTTAGTTCTTGAACTCTATTTTGAATGTATGTTGCTATGAAGAATTATACTCGGTTTTGAATTGCCCGAACTGAATTGTATCAGTATGAATTTTGGACTTTATGAACTTAATTAATTCTTTTGAATGTGAGAACATTAGTATTTCCTACTGGTTGAATAAATGCTTTTGAATGCTTCCGCACATTTGCTGCTGCTTGTTTATTTTGGTTCTAGTATATCTGATAGTGGTTTGAATGTTTCTGCACATCCACTGTTGCTTGAATCAATGTTTGTTTTTGGTTACTATTGGCTTTTGGTAACGGATGAGTGCTGGCTATGTCAATATATATTTGGAATGAAATTTAGTCTCTTGATAGTTAGGAGTTTGATCAATAATATATATATATATATATATATATATATATATATATATATATATATATATATATTATTTTATGATTGTTTCTTGGTAGGTACTGATAATTTCTAGCAATTTTCATCATACATTGGAATTTTCTGCAAATTGAAAACGAGAAACCTCAATATCACCTCCCTCAACGTAACAGTTATGTTATGTAATATAACAGATATGCCTACTTAGACATGTTATGGATAATTATGATATGTAATAGTTATGTTATGTTATGTTATGTTATGTTATGTTATGTTATATAACAGGTATGGCAACAAGCATAATTGTGTTACATAACTGTTATGTTATATAACTGTCATATAACATAATTGTTATATAAATCCTCACATAATGTTATATAATTATATAACAATTATATAAATCCTCAGGCAATGTGATATAATTATATAACGTTCTATAACTATTATATTATTATATAACATAACTGCTATATAAATCCTCACATATGGATAGTGAAGGGATAATTATATTTTATAACAGTTATGTTTGCGAGATTGATTATGTTGTCAAATGTCATTGGATCCATAACCAAGTAATGATTCCACAATAGATATCACTTCATTAAAAATTATATTTGATTTGCAGATATGTCAGTAGTCCATATCTCATATTTTTCGTAACAGATATGGCAGTGAATATAAGTTATACAGTATGTGAAATCATAATGATAAGTTATTGGCGAATCTTGTGCAAGTATGTGGGATGATCATTAAACTTAAGTCTCTGGATAATCCCCTTATTCATCATATATTATAAGTCTTGTTTAACTTATCAAACCTAGGATTCATTTTAATTGTTGTTAATCTTGTGCTAAAAGGTTTTGTAGGAAAGTAAAGACTTCATTTAACTGTTGAAATTTTTTTGCCTTTACTTTTCTTTTCGTTTTCTTTCAATCAAATCAATATCGAGAGAGCATAGCGACTCTTGGACTTCATGGATTTATGATTATTATTATTAATCTTGGTTCCCTATCTGGCCTTATCTCCTTGATCGTCTGCATAAAATTCAGATATGACTAGAATTAAATATTTGATACAAGAATATGAAATGAGATGATAGTATAATCACTTAGGAGTGTGAACAATATTATTACACTTTCCCTCATTCAATATTTTGAGCTGCAAAGTATAATCTTTTTCAAGAATCACAATGTGCTTGTTACCTCTGAATGGAAGGATATAAGATCATAGAGTGAATCATACAAATCAGGTTCCTCCCACAGTCTTTTAAGGTCAGTTTATCATTGATTTTACGACTAATTTGTAGTGTAGTTTATCCCATGTATTTGCATTCACCATTAACCTTAACATGTTTGTAGTGATTTAAATGCAGTTTCTCATGTCTTTGGACGAATATTACTAATAAAAGTGATGTTTTTATTTTTCAATTTTTCTTTTCAAGAATTCCCTTCTTATGTTGTTGATGTTATAGTCAGTTATAAGCACCAATAACCTAACAACAAAAGACCTAAAAGCCACAACAATAGTAGGAGAATATAATATATATAATCAGTCATAATTGATATTGCATTCTAACTTCCTTAAATACCTAAGGTCCTAAACAAATTAGAAGTATTTTTGCCTGATCCTAAGATGTGTGCCAAGAATATACTACCCAGTGGCACTGGTCCTGAGCCTCCTTTATATATGAAACTTGTATGACCTCCTTCCCATCAAGCAATGTCATGTATAGGGAAGACGTGGTTTGAACTTGACATAAAAGTAGCAGCTCCTCGGATATCACAATATTCCATTAACATGCTTCAATGATCACAATTACCATCAAAGCGAGGAATGGTTAGTAGGACATAATTATCGACTACCCTATCATCCATGAATGCTTGATATTGCAAGTAAATAAGCTGCTACTTTTGTAGATAATTTCTTTTCTAATTGGTTGGACATAAAATTAGTTTTAATTTCTTTATTTAATTTCTTTCTAATTGTATGGGTCACTAAAGATAATTTATAACATCGTATCGAAGTCAAGTACCACTTACCAATGGATCAAACATAATTGGATTATCGAGGATAATTTTTATCATATTTTTACTATTACGATAAAACTATGAGCATTTTTTGGGGAGAAAATAGTAATAGAGTATTTGGGGGAGCATTTTGGTAAAATGCTTGTGCAAGAGCTGAATGCAAATATGTATTTTTTCTGTGCTTACAGAATATGTAATCTTACTTCATTATAAAATTCCGATATATTTTATGCATTGGTGGCGTCTAGAATTTGCTGATTATTTTTTCGGCAATTACTAATAAAGACAAGACAAGTTTGTGTATTGCACAAAATATTGCTCGAGTAAACTAGGCTACTTCATGAAATCGTGTTTATTTTTAATTACGCCTCTGTCTTAAAAGATGTTGATGCCAACAATTCTGAATGCAATTATGTTTTATTGTTTGTAGGTATACACATGGCATACTCGACATACATAGTATTCAAAGACCTAAATTTAGGTGTTTACACTTTGTGGCAAGCAACGCAAACACCAGTCAATGGATACCAAGGCGCTGTATTAAAAAATTTAAGTTCATTGAACTTTCTCAACAGGCATACTCCGAGTACAGAAGGGAGGATGTCACCACATCAATACCCCTGCGGTTGTTATACCTAGACTTCACTAAGCATATCCACCGCGTGGTCGAGATTTAGAATGATTTGTTACATGCTTATGAAATTTCTTGTCATCAAAGTGTTGTGTCACTATTTCCTTTAGTTTATTTTTTATTATATGTTCTTTTTGCACTTAGCGCCCAAGAAGGGTTTGTTTGATGTTAAATTAAGTTTAAACAAATTTTATGTGTATCGAATATTTGGAATATCAGTAATAGAAACGAAATGTTGTCAAATTTTTTAGACTTTTTACATGTTCATGATATTTATGTTACTCTCATCAGTTAATCATTTTGTGAAAATATAAAGATATTTGTAAGAGCTCTTACCACATTTAACAAATTCAACTTTTGTAACTGCTAATAATAGTCACAAATTTGTCAATACTGTCAATTTTGTAACCACTAATAGCAATTACAATATAAGATTCGTAACTGCTCACATCAGTTATAAATACTAGATTAATAACTGCTAATAGCAGTTATAAATATTATATTCGTAATTGCTCATAGCAGGTACAAATTGGGGTCACCAGTCATAACCTCCTTAGGGGTTATAAAAAATTGTGATTGTTGTTAGGAGTGACAATTATTCGTCACCCCTAAATCGTGACTGCAAATAGAAATTATAAAGATAATTTGTAACTGCTATTGGAAGTTACAAATTTCCTTTTTTGGTGTAGTGGTGTATATATTAATTATGAACCGATCATCCATTATTTTCTTTGGTAGAATAATATAATGGTTGGACTTTTATACAATATAAAGGTCATTGGATTCAAAGAGTTGTTGATATATATAGACACCATTTCTTGAATATTCATTTCCAAAATTGGAATTTCAACCAAAAAAATGTACACTAAACATGCAACGTTATTTTTTACTAAGATTTTATGGAATTTGTGAATCAATATCATCTTTTTATAAATAAGAAATTGTAACACCCCGCCTAATTAAATACAGGGCGATCAATCCTTTATTAAATTAAAATCGAGGTGAATAGTTAGTTCATTCTTAGCATCACTGTCGTTAAAATACCACTGTTATAAAAAACCCGCTGACGCGACTTAATATTTGTCTCAAAAGTGCGTATTTATCTAGGCTCAAGTGCAAGCCTTGTCGCTCAAGTCATAACCCGGTAAGTCGGGATCGTCTCCACAAGGATCAAAATTGCCAAACAATAACAAGGAAAATTACCAAACCGTGAAATGATTTCTTGAAAGAAATAAAAAGATGATTGTTTTTTGAGAAAATTTCTAAAACTTTACTTATGAAAAACAAATGGAAATTAACAGCAAAATTTGGGTTTAACAATTTAGAGAAAATTAGGGTAGGGTACAATCCCTCAAACCTTAACAAATTATCCTTTAGAATACTAAAATTATAAATCAAAATTCTTGATTAAATCCAGTCCTTATCATCACTAAGCATTACATATATGAGGTTCAAGACCGCATCATATGAAATCAAAGATCAATATAAGGCGGTGAATGACAAATTATACATACAAAACATTCTTAAACATCCCAAGTACCTAGGGCAAGAGAGATTAAAAGATATGACAATGCATATATGATTTTCATTCACGATTCAACCAACATTTTCATTTATTTTCTAATTTTCCATACGAATAATTTGTATTAGGATTGAGTTCATGTACCCCAACCCTTGAGAAATTAGCTACTCATGACTTGGTTGAAAAACAAATTCACATATGAAATTATGAAACTGCAGAACATAGTAAGAAATTTGCAAAAATTAAAGCAATAGAGAATAGAATGATATTACTTGAATTCAGCACAAAAACGGAATTGAGATTCAGAATACAAACTAGGGTTCCAGCAATTCTTGAAGGAAATGAAAATTTAACCTAAAAATCTGATCTGAAAACTCTCTCTAAAATTCCTAACCCTAGCCTTGTAACCCTAACTTTGTAACCCTAGCTGCTCAAATGATGTAGAGTTTGGCTTTTTATAGCACAAATCATCCAAAGTCGGTCTCCAATTGTGCTTGTGGAACAAGATTCACAGCTACGCACTCATCAAATTTGCACAATAAATGACAAATTAATGCCAGACTTTCGCATACCCGGATCGGTCCGTGTCTTAATCGGATCGGTCCGATATCCATCGGATCGATTCTTTTATTTTCTTCCGGATCGGTCCGATAGTGTCCGGATCGGTCCGAATATTGCTTCCATCGATTTTGCCATCCATTCGGGGTGCACTGGACTTGGGCAGATCGGATCGGTCCGACTCCTACCCGGATCGGTCCGAATTTCTTCTCCTTTGACTTTTTCTTGCAGCTTTGACTGGCCATATCTTCTTATCTAAACCTCCGATTTAGATGCCGTTTCTTCCTATGCTCTTGTGAACTCATTCTCTTCAACTTCCCTTTGGGTGTCACTTTCGAATTCTGAATGGAATTACACTTTTGCCCTTAGACATTTCTTGCTTGCATCTTTTCTTTTCTTTTGGATTCTTTCTTGCATTCCATTCCTGAAAACTTCATCCAACTTATACAAAAACTAGGGAAAGTTGTTAGGAATAAACAATGGAGTGATATGGCATAAAAATGGCTCAATTACATTGTTCGAGATATTAAAATCACTAAATTAAGGAGCTAAATTCTGAAGAATTTATGCTTGGTCAAATCCCCCTAACTTAGGACTTTGCACGTCCCGGGCAATGTATTTGAATCTAACCAACATTCATTTCTTGAAAACTTCTTTATTGAAATAGTATTCCACTTTCGCAGGCACGCGATTGCATTTAGCGTATGCAACAAGCCTTTAAACCTCTAGGTTACCCTAGTAGGACGAGTTTTGTCTCGTGAGGGTTTGCAGTGAATACACCCACAAAATTCTTTATTGACTCAAATAAATATCAAAATACTTAAAAATTGTACAATTTAAACTTTTCTAAAAATAATCACCATAAATTCATATTCAACTGTCTCAAACCATAGTGTGTGTGTACAAAGCCAAAAATTAAACCTCCAATTTCCACCGATTGAGCATTACTTTACTTTCCAAAAATTCGTTTTGATTCAAATTCTTACGGATGCACTCACAAACGAATCACTCGGAATGTGGCTATTTTCTCTCCGTATGCATGATATAAAGAGTAAATATAATGGACACAAATTCATGCATACAAAATTGAAAAGAAGGAAATATATGGTGAAAAAATCTCATCATCGGAGTACAATTATTAGGAAATGGGAACATCACCTCTAATTCACACCATTTTAATCTCTCTTATTTTATCTTTTCATGTCTTAGCTCTCCATGCAGTAATTAATTTCGCAATTCGGACTCAGTTAGGACATTTCGGGTTAAAAAGTGTAAAGGGTAAAAATGGGAATGGATGGAATGTTCGGAATTGGAAAAGTTTCTTATTATGTCCATTAGTGCTTTTTCGGGCATTTGCTCATTTTTCTCTTTCTTTTTCTATTTTCATTTTTTTTTCTTTTCTTGCTATTTTTGTTGAGCATATCTATTTTTTTCTTCCTTGCCCCTTTTTATTGCACAATTTGGACCTACTTGATGAATTTTCTCAATTTTCACAATTCCGGGCTATTTGGGTTTTTCGGGTTATCAAACGAAAGGAAAATATTATTAGGCTCAAATTGGGTTGCAAAGGGATAATTTTGTTTTTCACAACTTTTTATGGCTAATATTTTTGGGTAACAAATGAGGGCCAACTTCATTGTCCAAATTGCTAATCACATTACCATATGCATCTCGAGATTAATTAAGTTTAGAGATATATTAGCACGAATTTCGAGACAATAATTTCACACATTTCCCATAACCGATCAAAACAAAGGATTGAGATCATCAACGACTTATTAAAACGCTGAAAAGAACTTTGAGTTAATCATAAACTCGGATTGATTTAAAAACTCATAAAAATTTGAAAGGCTCGAAATCTCACCGGGTTTTATTAATCTCCACACTTATTCGTAAAGTCGTCAATTTTCTTTCAATTTCCATCTTCGGTCTATGAATTTTACAATTTGAGACTATAAATAGAATAAAGGTGACATTTTTAAAAATTTTAAATTCCAATTTTTATTTATTTTGAAGAAAAATATTTTTGGATTTTTTTAACATTTTTCATTTTTTTTTTTTACATATATATGAATATAAGCGAAATGGGTCGAATAGATGATAGACCATGGTTGCTTGGCGAGGCCTCATCGCTGAATCATTAGAAGTTTGCAAAATGTTGGCACAAACGATATGGAAAGTGAATCGTGCCTTGTCGGACAAGCGACCGACGGGAAATGTCTCGGTGGTCCAAACCGCACCCGGTTGGATTCGCGAGATACAAACTTCTTTTGGTAGGACGGGATCGGGACTCGGATAGTCAAACTGATCGGGAGTGAGCACACCATATGATTCGAGTTTGCGTACCACGAGGTCAAGTGAGAACGGGATAGGTATGGAATCCACAAAGGCTTGGGATTCAAATTCAGCCGTACGGACGAGAGATCCGTAAAACTGACGAACTTCATTTTCCCACACAGCCTCATATGGTTCATTAAAGAAACGGCACCAGCCCCGTGACAAAAAAAGGGCGGTGACCGAATTGGGCATTTGATCCCATAACACTTGGCGCTCGATATGGATTTTGCGGGTAGGGTTACAAAACTTTCGGCACCAATTTGCCTCTTGGCGGGAACGATACTCCCCATTGCCGTTGGGGAGAACTTCAATGGAAATGTACTTCTGGGGAGCAGCCATGAGGTAGGGAGGAAGGAGATAGCTATGGAGATATAAGAGAGAAGATAGGTGGAGGTGTGAAGAAAATGGGTAGTGGAGGTAAATATTCATAGGAATGAATGGGTGAAATGGAGGGAATGAATGGGTGGGAAATGGGGGGACGAAATTTTGAAGGAAGAGTTGGATTGGGTGAAGTGAATGGGTGGGGATTGAGGAGGTGGAAATGAAGAGGTGTGTCTCTTGGGAATATAAACCTGCAGAAAATCGGACCGATCCGGATGACCGGATCGGTTCTTTTTTTACCCCGGACCGATCTGGATGACCGGATCGGTTCTTTTTTTACCCCGGACCGATCCGATTTCAGGATTCCAGAATTCTTCTTCTCTCTTCCTAAAAATGCTCATACTCCACTCCAATGATGATTTTTCATCCTCGCAAACTTCCAACTAACCTCGCAACTCATTGATAACGAACAACCCGCACCCTTCAGATTCTCAACCCTCAGAACGGACTCTAACCTATAACTTCTACATCCTACGACTCAAATGTACAACAATCACCCCATACATGTCGGGGGTGCGACGACCTCACTCTCTTCTTTCAATCAATCCCCATAAATGGGGTCCGACAGCCAGATTGTGTCGGCTTCTTTAACCATGGCTTCCAAATAGGGCTTGAGATGATGCCCATTGACTTTAAAAGTGGTTCCCCCTTTCTCATCCATTAGCTCAACGACTCCATGGGGAAATACCTCTTTCACAATATAAGGACCAGACCATCGAGACCGCAATTTATCGGGAAACAAGTGCAACCTCGAGTTGTAGAGAAGTACTTTCTGTCCCAAATGAAACTCTTTCTTACGAATGATTCCATCATGAGCTCGTTTCATTCGGTCCTTGGAAATTTTGGCACTTTCATACGCATCATTGCGCATTTCTTCCAACTCATTCAACTGAAGTTTACGTGTTTCACCGGCTTTATCCATTTTGAAGTTCACCCTTTTGATAGCCCAATACGCTTTGTGTTCGATTTCAACCGGAAGATGACAAGGTTTGCCATACACAAAACGAAATGGGGACATCCCAAGGGGATTCATGTATGAGGTTCTATAAGCCCAAAGAGCATCAGTCAACCTAAGAGAGCAGTCTTTCCTATTAGGATCAACTGTCTTCTCCAAGATATTCTTGATCTCCCTATTAGCAAGCTCGGCTTGGCCATTCGATTGGGGGTGATAGGGGGTGCTAACCTTGTGGACAATTCCATACTTTCGCATTAGTTTATCCATCGGCCTATTCCAAAAATGAGTTCCATTATCACTAATTATAGCCTTAGGCATACCAAAGCGAGAAAGTATATTTTCTTGAATAAATTTGATCACCACCTTGCTGTCATTCGTCCGTGTAGCTATAGCCTCTACCCATTTTGAGACATAATCTACAGCGACGAGAATGTATAGAAAACCAAAAGAAGTGGAAAGGGCCCCATGAAGTCAATTCCCCAACAATCAAACAACTCCAAGACTAAAATAGGGGATAATGGCATCATATCACGGCGAGTAATAGCTCCCATTCTTTGGCATCTATCGCAAGTCTTACAAAAAGCATTCACATCCCGAAAGATTGTGGGCCAATAAAGACCACTTTGAAGGATTTTCACAGCAGTTTTATTTTTAAAAAAATGACCGCCACATGCTTCCGAATGACAGAATCGAATCACCCCTTGGATTTCCTCATCGGGTACACATCTCCGGATAATTTGGTCAGCACAATACTTAAACAAGTATGGATCATCATAAAAGAACATGCGTGACCAAGTAATGAACCTCCTTCTCTCTTGCGGATTCCAACTAGAGGGAACAACTCCGGTGACAAGGTAATTGACAATATCCGTAAACCAAGGGAGAGAAGAGGTAGCAAATAGATTCTCATCCGGAAAATACTCGTCTATGGGAATGGGATCAATAGGTACGTCGGACGAGAGTCGTGACAAATGGTCAGCAACGACATTTTCTACTCCTTTCTTATATTGAATCGAGAGATTAAACTCTTGTAGGAGTAGGATCCACCTGATTAAATGAGGTTTGGCATCTTTCTTGCTCAAGAGATACTTCAATGCCGAATGATCAGTGAAACAAAGGATAGGCGACCCAACAACGTAAGAGCAAAATTTGTCGAGAGCAAAAACGACAGCTAGCAACTCTTTCTCTGTAGTAGAGTAATTAAGCTGAGGGCCAGATAATGTACGACTAGCATAGTAAATAACATGAGCTTTCTTGTCTCTTCTCTGTCCAAGAATAGCCCCAATCGCGTAATCACTTGCATCACACATAAGCTCAAAGGGAAGCGACCAATCCGGAGCTTGCATGATAGGTGCAGAAATAAGCATGCTTTTGAGTTTATGAAATGCTTCTTGACATGCTTTACTCCACTCAAATGGAGTGTCCTTCATGAGAAGATTACTCAAAGGTCTAGCGATGGCGCTAAAGTCTTTGATAAACCTTCTATAAAATCCAGCATGGCCTAGAAAGGACCTCACATCTTTAAGTGATTTTGGCGGGGGTAACTCGGATATTACTTCAATTTTTGCTCGATCAACTTCAATTCCCCTAGATGAGACTATGTGGCCCAAGACTACACCCTCGGTAACCATGAAATGGCATTTTTCCCAATTGAGGACTAAGTCTTTTTCCACACATCGGAATAGAACTCTCTCAAGATTAGCTAAACAATGGTCAAAAGATGAACCGAAAATGCTGAAATCGTCCATGAACACCTCAAGACCTTTTTCAATCATGTCTCTAAAGAGACTTAACATGCACCTTTGAAAAGTAGCCGGGGCATTACATAACCCAAATGGCATACGTTTATAGGCAAACGTACCAAAAGGACATGTAAAAGTCGTCTTTTCTTGATCAAGAACATCCACTTCAATCTGATTATAACCGGAATACCCATCTAGAAAACAATAATATGGATGGCCCGCTACTCGTTCAATAACTTGATCGATAAATGGTAAGGGAAAATGATCCTTTCGAGTTCCGGCATTGAGCTTTCGGTAGTCAATGCAAACACGCCACCCGGTGGTGGTGCGTTGAGGTATTAATTCTCCCTTAGCATTTTCAACCACAGTCATCCCTGATTTCTTTGGAACAACCTGAATTGGGCTCACCCATTTACTATCCGAAATGGGATATATAATTCCAGCATCTAGCAATTTGATTATTTCCGCTCTTACAACATCTTTCATGGTTGGATTTAATCGACTTTGCATCTCACGAGATGGCTTCACTTCTTTCTCGAGATGGATTTTATGGGTACAAATCAAAGGACTTATACCCTTCAAATCTGCTATGGTCGATCCAAAAGAACTTCTATGCTTTCTCAACACATCTAACAACATACCTTCTTGCCCTTTTTCTAGATGGGAAGACACAACAACAGGAAATGTATCATTCTCACCTAAAAAGGCATATTTGACATGGGAAGGTAGTTTCTTCAACTCAAGACTAGGAAATCTATGTTCAGAGGGGACCATGGGTGTCTCCCTCGGAGGCAATTCTTCATACCTAGAAATCCAGTCAACCGCTCTCAAGCTCTCAAAACTCTCTTCCTCTTGTAACCACATTTTTAACTCTTCCACCTCTCTCTCAAACTCAGTATAATCACTCATTTGAGCATCACTTTGCCCTAAGCACACTTTCAGAGCATCTCCTCCTATGATTTTTTCAATATTTTCATCCACCACTTCTTCAATAAGATCCACTTCAAGAATCTCATCCTCATCACCCATTTGGTTAGCGACATTGAAAATATTTTTCTCGAGAGTCATGTTTCCAAAAGTGAGTTGCATTTGGCCATTCCGAGTATTGATCAAAGCATTAGCGGTAGCTAAGAACGGTCGGCCCAATATAATTGGAACATGATTTCTCGTATGGGGAACAGGCTCGGTGTCCCAAATAACAAAATCAACAGGGAAGTAGAACGTATCCACTTGAACAATTACGTCTTCTACAATCCCGCGTGGTACTTTGACTGTTCTATCCGCTAACTGTAGGGTGATTCGGGTAGGTTTTAAATCACCTAAATCAAGCTTCTTATAGATGGAGTATGGGAGGATGTTTACACTCGCACCTAAATCAAGCAATGCTCTTTCCACTCTCATTTCTCCAATGTACACGAAATAGTAGGTGAACCTGGATCTTTGAATTTTGGTGGAAGATCATTGAGAAGAACTGAGCTCACATTTTGTGCCAAGAAAACATTTTTCTTCACCTTAAGACGTCTCTTGACAATCAAAAGATCTTTAATAACCTTCGCATATGCTGGAATTTGTTGAATAGCATCAAGGAACGGCAAGTTTAATTTTACTTGTTTCAACACATCCATCACCTCGATACGCAAAGCACCTTTCTGGGGTGACTCTAAGCGTTGAGGAAATGGAGCAGCAGTAGGCGACTTGACTTCAATATCAGGCTCAACTTCCGCATCTTTCAATTCCTTTTCTAAGGAAGGTTCTTCAGACTCGGAAATTTCAGATTCCTTCACAATCTCGAGTTCCACTCCATCATCATTCACCTTTGGCAATTTAGGTGCTAGATCAATTACGTGGCCACTACGAAGAGTAGTAACAGCTTGACATTGTTCTTGCAAATCTGATGATGTGGAGCAAACCGTGGTTTGAACTTGAAGAGGTGGTCTTTGGCCTTGGGCTGGAAGTTTTCCCTTTTCTTGAGTATTCACCGCAGACTGCAACCTAGAGATGTTAGTATGCATTTCAGCGAACATTCGCTCAAATTTGGCATCTCTCTCTTTTTGGGATTGGATGAATTGATTGAAATTATCCTCAAGAGATCTCCTAGGTGGAGGTACATAAGGCCCAGGATTTTCCACTTGTTGAAATTGAGGGGGTTGTGGTAGAGTCATCTGTGGGTTAGGAACCATCCCACCTTGGGGTTGTCCATAATTGTACCCGGGATTCCTCCACGATTGATTATATGAATTCCCTTGTTGAGCATTATAATTACCTCGATAACCTCCTATTGCATCAACCTGTTCAGTGTACATGGCCTTGTATGCAGGAATAGTAGGACATCCTTTGGTAGAATGGCCTACATTACAAATGGCACATACCTTCTCCATCCCGGCTTTTACGGGTCCAGACACATCTCTCAATCACATATCTAGCATATCTCTGAAATTCTTCTCCATTTGGTCAAGCTTTCGATCCAACAAAGTGTCCTTATCCAAGTGATAAATACCGGACGCTGCAGGCAAGTTGGACACTTGTCGATTTCTATTTTGACTATTTGGATCAGAAGTATCCCATGCTTGGGTAGTTTCTGCCACATATTTCAAATGAGCCTCAGCATCGCTCGTACTTAACTCCCAAAAAGGTCTCTCACACATGGTTTGAACAAGTTGTTTAGACGCTACAGTAAGGCCTTGATGGAAAAATGAAATCAGATGATGAGGTTCAAAACCATGATGGGGGCACGCATTAACTAACTCCTGATATCTCACCCAACACTTATCAAAAGCCTCATTCTCATTTTGACGAAAAGCTTGAATTTGGGCTTTAACAGAATTGGTTTTGTGTTGTGGAAAATTTTTTGAGATAAACTTGTTTTGCATATCTCTCCATGATAAAACAGAATTTGGGGGCAGGGTCCATTTCCAAGTTTTCGCTTTATCCTTTAAGGAAAAAGAAAAGAGCTTTAACCGGATTACTTCTTGTGGACAAGTTTGGTCTCCAAATGTCTCACACGTATCTTCGAATTCTCGAATATGGAGATACGGTTTTTCCGAATCCATCCCATGAAATGTAGGAAGAATTTGGATCATTCCATTCCGAAAGTGGAACTAACCGGCATTATACGGGAATAAAATGCAACCAGGGGTAGCAGTTCTCTCCGGAAATAAAAGATCTTTCATGGGTTGATATGGTACATCATCCTCTCCAGCACCAACACCGACACTGCCATGATCCGACATATTGCTACCGAAAGGCTTGTGACTCAACGAACGGCTTGTGATGGAATTAGTAGGTGAAGGAGGTGGAACCCAAAAACGAGGAGACTCGGAATTTTTAGATCCGGCTTCGGCAATAGGATTTTCGTGAATTTGGGTGGGAGATGAATTCTGCATATAAGTACACAAGAGAAAAGATGAAAATATATATATTTTTTTTTATGAAATCACTTGTAGATAACAATAACTTTCTTGAAAATTTAGCAATTTTAGATCCCCGGCAACGGCGCCAAAATTTGTCTCAAAAGTGCGTATTTATCTAGGCTCAAGTGCAAGCCTTGTCGCTCAAGTAATAACCCGATAAGTCGGGATCGTCTCCACAGGGATCAAAATTGCCAAACAATAACAAGGAAAATTACCAAACCGTGAAATGATTTCTTGAAAGAAATAAAAAGATGATTGATTTTTGAGAAAATTTCTAAAACTTTACTTATGAAAAAAAAATGGAAATTAATAGCAAAATTTGGGTTTAACAATTTAGAGAAAATTAGGGTAGGGTACAATCCCTCAAACCTTAACAAATTATCCTTTAGAATACTAAAATTATAAATCAAAATTCTTGATTAAATCCAGTCCTTATCATCACTAAGCATTACATATATGAGGTTCAAGACCGCATCATATGAAATCAAAGATCAATATAAGGCGGTGAATGACAAATTATACATACAAAGCATTCTTAAACATCCCAAGTACCTAGGGCAAGAGAGATTAAAAGATATGACAATGCATATATGATTTTCATTCACGATTCAACCAACATTTTCATTTATTTTCTAATTTTCCATACGAATAATTTGTATTAGGATTGAGTTCATGTACCCCAACCCTTGAGAAATTAGCTACTCATGACTTGGTTGAAAAACAAATTCACATATGAAATTATGAAACTGCAGAACATAGTAAGAAATTTGCAAAAATTAAAGCAATAGAGAATAGAATGATATTACTTGAATTCAGCACAAAAACGGAATTGAGATTCAGAATACAAACTAGGGTTCCAGCAATTCTTGAAGGAAATGAAAATTTAACCTAAAAATCTGATCTGAAAACTCTCTCTAAAATTCCTAACCCTAGCCTTGTAACCCTAGCTTTGTAACCCTAGCTGCTCAAATGATGTAGAGTTTGGCTTTTTATAGCACAAATCATCCAAAGTCGGTCTCCAATTGTGCTTGTGGAACAAGATTCACAGCTACGCACTCATCAAATTTGCACAATAAATGACAAATTAATGCCAGACTTTCGCATACCCGGATCGGTCCGGGTCTTAATCGGATCGGTCCGATATCCATCGGATCGATTCTTTTATTTTCTTCCGGATCGGTCCGATAGTGTCCGGATCGGTCCGAATATTGCTTCCATCGGTTTTGCCATCCATTCGGGGTGCACTGGACTTGGGCAGATCGGATCGGTCCGACTCCTACCCGGATCGGTCCGAATTTCTTCTCCTTTGACTTTTTCTTGCAGCTTTGACTGGCCATATCTTCTTATCTAGACCTCCGATTTAGATGTCGTTTCTTCCTATGCTCTTGTGAACTCATTCTCTTCAACTTCCCTTTTGGTGTCACTTTCGAATTCTGAATGGAATTACACTTTTGCCCTTAGACATTTCTTGCTTGCATCTTTTCTTTTCTTTTGGATTCTTTCTTGCATTCCATTCCTGAAAACTTCATCCAACTTATACAAAAACTAGGGAAAGTTGTTAGGAATAAACAATGGAGTGATATGGCATAAAAATGGCTCAATTACATTGTTCGAGATATTAAAATCACTAAATTAAGGATCTAAATTCTGAAGAATTTATGCTTGGTCACCCGCCTAGGCTCCGCCTAGGAACGCCTAGGCTTAAGGCTTAAGAGAAACGCCTCGCCTTACGCTTTTCACGCCTTATTCTTGGTAAAACCCTTACGGCGCACTTTTTTCGAAAAACAACAATGCCTTAGTGAAATGATATCGCCTTTTAAAGAATTTGTTTACAAACCAGACCACTATCTTAACCAAAATAATCAGATAGTATTTTAATTTGCATATATTCAGACATATTTTTATGATATGTGCAATTTTTGTATTTTAATAGCCTTGTTATGGTTAAAAAATATTAAAATATATTAGGAAGGCCTAAACGCCTTTTTACGCCTAGGCCCGCCTAGGCTTCTTAGGCTTAAGGCTTGGCCTCCACGCCTCAATCACGCCCCGCGTTTTTTAGAACCTTGTAAAATACTTTTCCAATTTAAACACCCTAAATAATTAAGCTAAGTGTCAAAACCATTTAAAACCTTATTCTCATTTTATTAAATCTGGTTATAAAACCTTAAACCATTAACGTCTAAAGAGTAACACAATAAGTAGAAGAATAAAATGAACATTCAAGAGTTAACCCAACAATAATAAATCCCAACATTAAAATACTAAGGAAAACATCCTGATATTAACAATCCCGAAATAAAGATACTGAAATATAAAAGAATTACAATCTCTGACAATACCAACTAAATAATGGAAAAAGGGCGACACATGCCCTGTTGGATAAAGCTGAAATAGAAGTAGAGTCAACAACGAGGTCGTCTAAGAAATGGCCTGCAACTCCCACAAAAGCTACAGCGCGTTCCATCCAAAGAATCCTAAGTAAGACACCCCTGTGGCTGGGCACCTGTAATACATATATATATATAGACACAAGAGAGAAGAAGTAACAGCAAACGGGTCAGATCCCGAATGGAGAACCGTTTTAAAAATAGTTTAGCAAGTATTTAAAATACTAACGGCTAATGCAACAGTCATATTAGTAAGCGACACTCTCTTGAGAATTCTCACCTCTCATCTAGTGCGCACATCTATCGTACTAGTGAGCCCCATCTATCTCCCTCACTTATTCTCCATAAGTTTTAACACGTGGAATTAAGGTTATGATATTCACTTCAGCAAAGTCCGACTCTCCAAGATTTCTTACGTTATTTAGAATAATTTCGTATTATTGTAACGTTTCCGAATACTTATAATGAAGCTGATTAAATTTCATGCTTTACTTAACTACCATTTTTACTCAGTAGAAAGTTCTCATATAGTTACACGTATATATGTTAATTACTCGTATAATATACATACAAACAGCACCCCACATAAAATCTATGGTGCTAGACTCCCATATCTAAGTATATATATACCAATCACTCATAAGTTATATATATACTAACGGCACCCCACATAAAATCTATGGTGCTGGCATACTCTGCTATCAAGTCCTCGTATCCCACAAACTAAGGGAGATACTAGTTCGGAATCACTCTCGGACTGTATAAACACAAACACAAACAACATTGAGGCGAAGCATAGATTCCAAGTCCAAGAGGTCAGTGCATACCCTCACGTCTCTTAGGACCGTGACTACCGATTCGATAGCCTGTACCTAGGATATCTATCTTCTAGGGTACGAGTCAATATCCCCCATAAAGGCACATCGAGAAAAGACTGTCCCAGTGCGGTAACCTCAGGGATAGCAAGTAGCGTGGGTACGATATTTACACAGAAATAATATATGCACAATCACACCGTCATATATAAATATGTAACCACATCCACATTATTAAATTAGGTACTCTCACGACCCAAAATTATCATTATCCGTTATTACACGTTTTTCTCAATTATATCGTATAACGGCCTCATTCCTTTCTCTTCTCGTAATTACTTTATTCTAAACTCACTTCTTGTCACTCGAAGTGTTTTCTTTATTTAAGTACAATTTTAGGAAGTCCTCTCTCGCCTTCTAATCCAACTTATTTGATGTTTTGATTATTTAATCAACACACGTATGATTTCTTAAGTTTGAAAGTCTCCCCGTTTATCCTTTATTTCCCTTCGTATTAAATTTCCACTTTATGGGATTTCTCTTGACCCTACTGGTCCTCTTTATGTTCCATTATATTCAAGCAATCCTAATCAAGGTTTACTACGCAGAAAATCGGATTAAGCTAACACGAGCAAAAATGCAGTTTTCCCAGAAGGGTCGATCGGTCGATGAAAGGGGTCGATCGATCGAACCTTCGATCGATCGAACCTTCGATCGATCGATGCTCTGGGCTCGATCGATCGATCAAGCAGTTATGCACATTCTGCAGCCAACCCAGTTACGGGATTTTTACCCCAAACTCCTCCAAATCATCATGTTACAGTCCCAAACTCCCAATCAATTATACTATAAGTGTTGTATACCCATTTAAACAATTTCCTACGTAACACATGCGAATTTTCCTCAAGAATCATGTGTAAAAAAGGGGAAAACTCTACATAATTCTTATGAACCCTAATCTTTCCTTTAACTTAATCTCTTTCATTCTTTTTCCAGATTTTCTATCACTAATATCATGGAATTTCGTGGCTCATCCTCTATATGTGAAATGGGTTTCCAGAAATATGATCTCTAACATTATAACATGCAATTTGTGTCTCCAATTTATGTTTTTTCTTCAAGAATACTAATCTAATCAACGTAAGACTAATATAAAAGGATGCATTAACTTGATAAAAGCAAGATAGATACTTGCCTGGAAAATTTCAGTTCTGATTTGCGGACGATTTTGGTGTGGTTGTGTTCCTCGTCGCGCGATCTATGCGTTGGTGGTGACGACGGTGCAATCGGAGGTGTTCTTGGCCTAGAACTCCTTGGAGAGCTTCTCCTCTTCCTCTCCAATGGCCGTCATTAGTATTTCATTGTGTTAACCCTAAAAGATGACACTTTTCATCTGATATAACCGTATAAAATTCGTAGGTTTAATTACCCATAATTGCGAAATGTCCAAAACGCCCTCTCGGGGTACTAATTGGGCCTAAAACCGCTCCGAGACCCAAACTAAACCCCCGGGTACACTTTTCTGACTATCTCGACCCTTTCGGACACTTTGGCGCACTCAAAACGACCATATGAGTAACTTATAATTTATTCACTTTTATAAATCAACATTTAGTCCCGACACGACACAGGCGCATCCCGACTTAAATTTCCATAATTGTCATTTTATTCACACGTGACAATATTATAACAATAAATCTCATATATTACTGTACTCATCCAGTAACATTCAACAAATAACAAATTTCCAATAATTACTAACTCTTGTCATGCTAGTAAATATTTAAAACAACATTCCGGATTAAAATTAAATTAATTTATCTCAATTAAATTTAATAATTCCCATAGTTTAAAAGCAATAAAAATACGGGGTATTACATACTTCCCCCCTAATAACGGAATTTCGTCCCGAAATTCAGAAAATAAGGCCTACCAGGTAGCACAATTCTGGATATCCTTTTCCGTACACAAACTAACTACACATTACGGTGCTCAATCACTATAGCCCTTTCTTCACAGCAACATTGTTTTACATTCTCATTGGAGACACTTCACATTGTGTTCCCAACCGACAACATTCGCATAGGTCACGCATATACGTTATAAATTTCATTATCTCACTATCATTAGGAGGCCGCACCTCACTACATTACAAATACTCGGATTTATTCATATACAAAACTCCCATTATGAGAAAATATTACGAACATTTGATCACTCTTGCTCGCCTAAAACAGTCGTGGAATTCTACCACAGTTATCGGATGTTCTCTCGACCGATCCAAAAACTCTGATTATCTACTCTCCTCTAAACACACGGAAGGAGAATAGTCGAGGTTCTTCCATAACAAAACCTTAATAAGTACCTCATACGCGACAAACAGGTACGAGTGCTTCTACAGAGCATTCTTGAAATCATCGTACCAAGATTCCAAAATATCCTTCACGTGGCTCCACTAATCTTTAATCACCATGCGCTTTTCCCTGGCGAAGGGTGATACATCCTACTCAAAATGAAATCTTATCTCCGCTGGTTCCTGAAATCCCATATCAAAGGTGGGATTTACGAATCTCATCCTGATTCAGAAATTTATACTGCGTCGGACCATGCACTGGCGCGATCCTTCCTTTCAAAAGAAGTCTGGGGCATACTAGTTAATATTGTAAACCAGTCCAAAGGAATATCAATCACTTCCTTCTCTACGGCTTAATTCACATGTTCGGGATGAACCCTTGATCTTGTTTTGACGATGGCAACCCATCCAAGGACTGTACCGACTTTACCGACCTCTTCAAATTTCAGGAATTTTCCATAAACACAAAATTCTTTGGTTGATTCTCCTCTTTCAACCAAACCTTACCTATGGGCGGTGCATAAAGAGACTACTCACTATGTCCCGCTAAACATCGATTTTTCCTTGAAATGTCTCACATTAAGTGACACGTAATACTCCCCTTCCTTCCTTGGAGTATGCCGAAAGTTCTGACCCGTGCTCTTCCCTCCACGAAGCGTACTTCTGGATCTCTTATACTATACTAACATCATTACTCTTTATATGTGTGAGTCGCTCTCACATTTGATTACTAACAATTTCTGCTCCGATTGTTCTTCATAATCATTTAATTCTGCTCCATTCAAGGAATACTCTTCTTAAATGGCTTCCCACAGTCTTCCAATTCAAATTTGGGTGTGCTATTCTAATTGCACACCTATGTATGGATTATCTCCCCTCATGCGACGTTTAATCCACTATATCACTTCCACTTCGTTCTGTTAGCCCCACAAACACATTTTCCACATGTCCATTGCCACGCCCCTTCTCTCGGACGAGTTTTAACACCAGTTAACCAGGATGTCTACACACCCTATAAACCGGGCATACTAGCGTAAGCATCACATACGCTCCATACTAATAAAAAAAATCTTTGTTTTCACTGGTGCTTGCAGCGTGATTATAACAATTTAATCACCCTAAAAATCAAAATTTTAAATTTTCCTTATTATCATTCCGCCCTCTTAACTCGTGGTGACAAAGCAAAACTTTCAATGCTTTCTTACCACACAACCGGCTCCAAGGGCTTTAAATCAAAATTCAACTTCCAACTTACATACATAATTACTTGATCCCATTTCGACCAGGGTACCGAACTCATGGAATAGTGACCAGACGTCCAACCTTACGCTAAGTTTCATACGTGGGATGTCTCGTAAAGCGAAATCCAAATAAGGAACCCCCCCCCCCCCCCCCGATACACTACTACCTAGCATTTTCGGTTATCGAAATCCGTTAGGTCCTCCATCCATAGAATATGCCCCTTTATTCCGTCCCTTGACAGAAAAGTTACAATTTCTCCCGTAATTATGCTTAACAAAGAACGTTTCACTAATTGCACTATTGTTCAGTATAGGTTGGTGGTAATAGCATTCCATAAACCTCGAATACATACAATCGGAATTCTCAAAATTCCTTTCCCGAATAATAGGGGTATAAATAATAACTCCCACATCTCTAAAGGATAAATATAACTATGCACTCTTCCTATCACTATGTCCGGAGTGCTAAACATAATACTGAGTCAAATCTTTTCGCCCAACGGTAAATCCCAATACATACAGAATCATATTGGCAAAGTCTATACATGCATTGTCATCGAATATCTCGAGCCCATTATCTCCTCCGAAGTCTCTAGGATAGATAATATAAGTGCGAGTCCAACCATCTTACAGGTAAAGCCTCGCCAAAGCAAAACGTAAAATATGTTGCGCTAATGCAACCACTCTGATAGCCTTGAAATAAATGCCCACTATCGTACTAACCATTTCTATAACGTTTTAACAAAGATAATATCATGCTCGTGTATCGCATCACTACAACGAGTAACCTCCATAAAGTATAAAACGCTGTTAATATACTCATTCATCCTCCGCGGATAGCACAAAAGAAAAATCCCGCTACACTAGGTAAAAGATATTCACATTTTAATAACTTTTATAATTATATGCATTAATCTCGTCTCACATGCTAATATAGCAAGGAAAAAAATATAGTGACTCGCTCGTGTCACATAAACATGCCTCATCCTCTGAGGATACAACTTATGCTTCCATCCTGGCAATCGTCTTGACTGCGCAAATGGTTTCCGGACGTAACACGTCTACTCAAACCAAACAAAATTACTTTAATCGTTGCCTTTTACTAGGCACCGTATTCTTGTCCTTTTTCTCACTTTGGAACATATTATCGCGAGTAATCTCACTCTGCACAAAATACCTCAACACATAATCCACTTATCACCTGCCCTACTAACCAGATTAGGATTGTCCTTCTCTCGGACTTTAGTAAACCCGATTCCTGTTAGCCATCCCGGTTGTTCCCTTAGATTTTTAGGCCATACAGATCATGTTACTATCTATAATAGTACTTACTGAATTTACCATCACTTGGTAAGAATTTAACTATCTGAAGCCTTTAAATGGGTCCCCCGATGTGTATCCACATCCCTTTGTGGTGCTACACTACCACCCTCGTATTCAGTCTTATTCTCGACTAACTTCTTCGATTCCTTTAAGCTTCCCACACAAGGAGCATTATCATCTTTATTGAGAAAATACAACATTGTCAACCTCTGAATCAGTCGTCCATCAGAATTTCCTCCTCGAGTATTATTAACTATTATTACGAGTTGGTCTCCAACTTGGAGTCGTTTCCTCCACTCGTATCTACATCTTCCGATGCAAAATTCGCTAGAGGTTAAGATTCATATTCACAAATGGACCCCTGTCATGCCCTCCCGCGATGAGTTCAGAACCACGTTTGCTTCTAATCCTGACCAGTTGAGGAATGAACATACGGTCAACACTGTACCTAAGGTTTTCCTATAGGCATAACATTCCATTTCTAAAATTGGTGGTTGACTCCAACCATTATAACTTCGTCCCGAAAGCCAAGGAAATTTTCTCTAAATTTTCACTTTCAGTTTGCCACACTCCGTCCTATTTTTAAGCCTTTGGATACTTTACCTCCTTTGGTAAACACATATAATTTTCGCGTTTCTAAAATTTCCCATTGGCAGTCTCTACACGTTTTTGTAATACGTTGGGAAAGTTTACCCTCGAACCTCATTTGACTATAACAGCATTTGGAAATCACTGCTGCGCCTTAGTCGCCTTTCTAGTCTTGGCTTCTCGTGCCACAATGGAGGTGACCTCAACTACGGTCATCATCCTCGGATATATTTTATAATCTCAATTGAGCCCTGCCTCCTAATGTCCGCTTAACGGTCCTCTTCTGACATCCGTCATCGCTCGGCACACGCACACATCCGAACGAAATTAGTATTCACTAATGTATACACATTATAACAGGAGAACAAAATCTCATCAAAGGAATTGACAATCCTAAACATAGGGATATATATCAAACAAAGCAATGCTGAAAGCATAATAAGCCGTACAGATCCTAAGGTCACTAGAACCTGATGCTCTGATACCACCTGTGACACCCCGCCTAATTAAATGCCGGGCGATCACTCCTTTATTAAATTAAAATCAAGGTGAACAGTTGGTTCATTCTTAGCATCACTGTCGTTAAAATACTTTTCCAATTTAAACACCCTAAATAATTAAGCTAAGGGTCAAAACCATTTAAAACCTTATTCTCATTTTATTAAATCCGGTTATAAAACCTTAAACCATTAACGTCTAAAGAGTAACACAATAAGTAGAAGAATAAAATGAACATTCAAGAGTTTACCCAACAATAATAAATCCCAACATTAAAATACTAAGGAAAACATCTTGATATTAACAATCCCGAAATAAAGATACTGAAATATAAAAGAATTACAATCTCTGACAATACCAACTAAATAATGGAAAAAGGGCGACACATGCCCTGCTGGATAAAGTTGAACTAGAAGTAGAGTCAACAATGAGGTCGTCTAAGCAATGGACTGCAACTCCCACAAAATCTACAGCGCGTTCCATCCAAAGAATCCTAAGTAAGACACCCCTGTGGATGGGAACCTGTAATACATATATATATAGACACAAGAGAGAAGAAGTAACAGCAAACGGGTCAGAGCCCGAATGGAGAACCGTTTTAAAAATTGTTTAGCAAGTATTTAAAATGCTACCGGCTAATGCAACAGTTATATTAGTAAGCGACACTCTCTTGAGAATTCTCACCTCTCATCTAGTGCGCACATCTATCGTACTAATGAGCCCCATCTATATCCCTAACTTATTCTCCATAAGTTTTAACACGTGGAATTAAGGTTATGATATTCACTTCAGCAAAGTCTAACTCTCCAAGATTTCTTACGTTATTTAGAATAATTTCGTATTATTGTAACGTTTCCGAATACTTATAATAAAGATGATTAAATTTCATGCTTTCCTTAACTACCATTTTTACTCAGTAGAAAGTACTCATATAGTTACACGTATATATATTAATTACTCGTATAATATACATACAAACAGCACCCCACATAAAATCTATGGTGCTAGACTTCCATATCTAAGTATATATATACCAATCACTCATAAATAATATATATACTAACGACACCCCACATAAAATCTATAGTGCTGGCATACTCTTCTATCAAGTCCCCGTATCACACAAACTAAGGGAAATACTAGTTCGGAATCACTCTCGAACTGTATTAAAACAAACACAAACAACATTGAGGCGAAGCATAGATTCCAAGTCCAAGAGGTCAGTACATACCCTCACGTCTCTTAGGACCGTGACGACCGATTCGATAGCCTGTACCTAGGATATCTATCTTCTAGGGTACGAGTCAATATCCCCCATAAAGGCACATCGAGATTAGATTGTCCCAGCGCGGTAACCTCAGGGATAACAAGTAGCGCGGGTACGATTTTTACGCAGAAATAATATATGCACAATCACACCGTCATATATAAATATGTAATCACATCCACATTATTAAATTAGGTACTCTCACGACCCAAAATTATCATTATCCGTTATTACACGTTTTTCTCAATTATATCGTATAACGGCCTCATTCCTTTCTCTTCTCGTAATTACTTTATTCTAAACTCACTTCTTGTCACTCGAAGTGTTTTCTTTATTTAAGTACAATTTCAGTAGGTCCTCTCTCGCCTTCTAATCCAACTTATTTTATGTTTCGATTATTTAATCAACACACGTATGATTTCTTAAGTTTGAAAGTCTCCCCGTTTATCCTTTATTTCCCTTCGTATTAAAGTTCCACTTTATGGGATTTCTCTTGACCCTACTGGTCCTCTTTATGTTCCATTATATTCTAGCAATCCTAATCAAGGTTTACTACGCATAAAATCGGATTAAGCTAACACGAGCAAAAATGCAGTTTTCCCAGAAGGGTCGATCGATCGATGAAAGGGGTCGATCGATCGAACCTTCGATCGATCGATGCTCTGGGCTCGATCGATCGATCAAGCAGTTATGCAGATTCTGCAGCCAACCCAGTTACGGGATTTTCACCCCAAACTCCTCCAAATCATCATGTTACAGTCCCAAACTCCCAACAAATTATACTATAAGTGTTGTATACCCATTTAAACAATTTCCTATGTAACACATGCGAATTTTCCTCAAGAATCATGGGTTAAAAAGGGGAAAACTCTACATAATTCTTATGAACCCTAATCTTTCCTTTAACTTATTCTCTTTCATTCTTTTTCCAGATTTTCTATCTCTAATATCATGGAATTTCATGGCTCATCCTCTATATGTGAAATGGGTTTCCAGAAATATGATCTCTAACATTATAACATGCAATTTGTGTCTCCAATTTATGTTTTTTCTTCAAGAATACTAATCTAATCAACGTAAGACTAATATAAAAGGATGCATTAACTTGATAAAAGCAAGATAGATACTTGCCTGGAAAATTTTAGTTCTGATTTGCGGACGATTTTGGTGTGGTTGTGTTCCCCGTCGCGCGATCTACGCGTTGGTGGTGACGGCGGTGCAATCGGAGGTGTTCTTGGCGTAGAACTCCTTGGAGAGCTTCTCCTCTTCCTCTCCAATGGCCGTCATTAGTATTTCATTGTGTTAACCCTGAAAGATGACACTTTACATCTGATATAACCCTATAAAATTCGTAGGTTTAATTACCCATAATTGCGAAATGTCCAAAACGCCCTCCCGGGGTACTAATTGGGCCTAAAAACTCCCCGAGACCCAAACTAAACCCTCGGGTACACTATCCTGACTATCTCGACCATTTCGGACACTTTGGCGCACTCAAAATGACCATACGAGAAACTTATAATTTATTCACTTTTATAAATCAACATTTAGTCCCGACACGACACAGGCGCGTCCCGACTTAAATTTCCATAATTGTCATTTTATTCACACGTGACAATATTATATCAATAAATCTCATATATTACTATACTCATCCAGTAACATTCAACAAATAACAAATTTCGAATAATTACTAACTCTCGTCACGCTTGTAAATATTTAAAACAACATTCCGGATTAAAATTAAATTAATTTATCTCAATTAAATTTAATAAATCCCATAATTTAAAAGCTATAAAAATACGGGGTATTATAGAAATAAAGTAGCAATAACCATATATGTTTGAATATCTTATATTGTTAAGTTAACTATTGTTAGTGTTAATGATTGTTGATACAAATATTAGTCAGCTGGCGTGGACCAATTATATGGAGACACGCATTATCCAACATGGCACAAATTCAAGTACCTAACTACAACGTACCGAGCAACTTATTGGGAAGACCAAACGACCAGACAGATTCAATGTTTATTGTATTACATTCAACCCTTCCCATGTACAGATGTATATGCCTTTTCGATAAAGACACACTATCTATTCACATTAACAACCCTAGGACTATAAATACTTTGTAATGCCCTCATGGCAGGGTAAGCGAACCAAGCAATCATTATCGAAACCAAGGCAAAACAACCAGTAATACAAAATAGTGGACGTAGGCCATTTCTTTAAGGCTGAACCACTTTAAAAATCTCATGTCTTATTTTTTTACTCATATTTATCTGTGATTAATTAATTAGATCAAATCTAGTTTTTTACATCAATAGATTGGCGTTGTCTGTGGGAAAGACTATACATAACATTTTTTACATAAAAAACTCATCATAAATGGCTGATATCCCTGAATCAAGCAATGGGAATAATGAATGGAATCCTCCTAACACTTCTACCCCTCTAATTGCAAACGATATCACAAGAATCTTGGAAAGCTTAGCAATAGTGCAAATGGCTATGCAGGAAACTATGCGACAATTCATTTAGACTGTTTAATATGGAGTATCTGCCTAGACAGGCCAACAAAGCATACAAAGAAGCATGCATCCACTATCTTAACGATATCCATGATCTATGTCATGATACAGACATACTGAATTCCATTATTCTAGGAATTCAAGTGATCCATACTATCATCCCAGTTTGACTTCTCCTGTAAGAATTTTAGATTCACGAGAAAATGTCACTCTAACTCCAGAGAGACCAAGCGCTCTGGAAAGGTTGAGCAGAGCCTCTCTCTTTGACTGTTTGGGCCCCAGGGGGAACAAAAATCCTCCTCAGTTTGCATTGAGAAATTCTCAATGACCAAATAATTTAAGGGAAAGATCAACCCAATCACACCAAACCCAAGACCTATAGCACAAAAAGAAAGATCCCAAGAGGAGTATTATGTGCGATCTATTGCTCGGGAAAAAACAAATAAATCAGGTACTGGGAATGACGCATGGAAATGATCTATTCATATATTGGAAGACAGATTAGGAGATATGGCCAAGGCCAATAACTCTCTCTAATGAACCATTATTAAGGGATCTCCATTTGTAAAAGAGATTGTGGATTTTCCCACACTACTAAATTTCAAGGCACCTATGGTCACACCGAAGTACAATGGAAAAACTGATCATGTTCTTCACATAGAGCAGTATAAAGCGGCAACAGATATTTACATAGTCCCAGATGAAATAAGGTGCAGGGAATTCTCAGGGACCATTATCGGATCTCCTCAGATATGGTACAACAACCTTTTTCAGGGGCAGATTGCATCCTTTCACCAACTAGCATAGGTCTTTATAGGGAATTTCTAGTTTGGTGCGAAGTCAGTTAAAATGGTGGAACGTTTGCTGAGTGTTAGGAAGAAAGTAGGTGAAAGTACCAAATATTATATCACTCATTTCAACAATGATAAACTGGAGGTGTTAGACTATGAGGAAAAGACAGCCATCACAGCTCTCATGAGTGGTCTTTTGCCAGACAAGTTATATTACACCTTGGCCAAGGATCCCCTCAAATCCATGAATTGATGGCAAAAGCACCCAAAATTATGAACGCCGAGGAGGCTATGGCTGCAAAGAAGAATGTTGAGCTGAAGGTGGAAGCTAAAGCTGAAGGAAAGTTGGAGAAGAAAGATCACAAGAATAATGGTGGGAGCAAGCAATGGAAAGGAAAAGAAATGTTGGATCACTTAAGGAAGTATACAAATTATACTCCTTTAAAGGTGGATATAAACCACGTTCTAGAGGAAATCAAGAACATTGAAGAACTGAACAGGCGAGAAAAACTAAGGATGGCTCCCGAAATAAGGGATAAGTACAAGTATTATGGGTTCCATAAATATCTTGACCATACAACCAAGTAGTGTGTAGCTCTCCAAAATAAGATAAAAGAACTTATTAGATGAGGAAAGCTGAATAAATATGTTGATCATCAAAATGATGGAAGGACCAACAACAGAGCTTGGTAAAGGTCCAAATATCCTTGTCGACCAAGAGAAGATAAGAAAAGGGACCATAAAGATGACCCTGAAGATGATCCCAATCTCCCAAAAAGGCCAAGACAACCTGAATGTGAGGTATTTTTTATTTATTTTGATTCATTTGATTGTAATATGATTACATGTGGGGACGTATGAGGGGGTGATCATATCGCTGAAAGGAAAGCTTACCTCAATGAGGCTCAATCTTGTTCCTATATACAACGAATAAATCTAGCAGAAAAAGATTACCCAAGGAAAGTCAACAAAGATAAGATGGTCATTAGCTTTTCTAAAAATGATGTTGAAGTCGTCTTGTATCCTCATGATGATCCTCTGGTGATGAAAATGAGAATGAAGGATGTAATCATTTCAAGAGTGCTGGTGGATAATGGTAGCTCAATAGATATAATGTTTTACCCTTTGATTCTTTGAACATAAAACTTGGTCAGTTGGAGCCGTATTATAGGCCCCTCATTGGGTTTTCTAGAGAAAAAGTTTTTTCACTTGGAACAATCAAGTTAGACATGTTGATCAGTACCTGGCCAGCTAGTAGAACGGAGAAAGTCCGTTTCTTTATAATGGACAAGAATGTCCAGTCATCCTATAATATAATTATGGGGAGAATGGGCCTAAAAAGGTTGGAAGTAGTTCCATCCACAGTACATCAATAGAATGAAGTTCCCGACCAACTTTAGGGTTAGAGTTGTAAAGGGAGATCAAAAAGTAGCTTGATAATTCTACTACTCATCTGCCGAGCAAGGGGAATTGGAAGATGCTAGCACGAAGACAACCAACGAATGAGTCTGAGATTTAAACCTTGGACCCAAGAGATGAAACAAAACTCGTTGAAGTCCAAGTCATGGAGATAACAAAAAGTATTATTCTGGATGATGAGAGACTAGAAAGAACAACTCAGGTTGGTGATTCACTTGATCTAATACTGAAGCAAGAGCTGGTAGAGTTCTTAAAGCAAAGAAAATAGGTATTTGCATTGAGTTACGAGGATATGTCGGGGATAAACCCATCTTTCTTATGCCATGAGATCAGTGTCAATAAAGAGATTAAACCAGTGAAGCAAAGGCGAAGAGTCTTTAGTCCGCAGAAGAACCAGGCTATTCAAGAAGAAGTGGAAAAGCTGAAAAAAGCTTCTTTCATCGAAGACGTGAAATATCCAGATTGGTTAGCCAATGTTGTGATGGTCAAAAAGAAGAATAATAAGTGGAGAATGTGCTTGGACTTCACATATCTGAATAAAGCGTGCCCAAAAGATCATTTTCCTCTGCCCAGAATAGATCAGCTAGTGGACGCAACTTCGGGGCATGAGCTACTAAGCTTCATCGATGCCTATTCTGAATATAATCAAATTAAAATGAAGCCATAAGACATGGAAAATACCTCTTTAATTACCCCCTCAAGGAACATATTGTTATAATGTTATGCCTTTTGGTCTTAAAAATGCAGGTGCTACATATCAATGGCTGGTGAACAAAGTATTTACGGAGCAGATTGGAAAAAATATAGGGGCATATGTTGACGACATGTTAACTAAAGGTAAGAAAACTACTGACCATATATCTGATTTGAGCCAAACAATTGATCAACTGAAGTAGTACCAGATGAATCTGAACCCGACCAAGTGCATTTTTGCCATACAGGAAGGCACGTTCCTCGGATACATGTTAAATTAAAGAGGTATTGAATTAAACCCTGATAAGATAAAAGCCTTGTTGGAGTTGAAATCTCCAACCACCAAGAAGGAAGTGAAGAGCCTTACGTGGCGTGTTGCAGCTCTCAATAGATTTGTCTCCAGAGCAACTAATAGTTGTCTTCCATTTTTCAAGGTGCTCAGAAATACCTTTGAGTGGAACGATGAATGCGAGAAGACATTCTTAGAATTGAAGAGATACTTGGGGACACCTCCTTTATTGTCCAGGCCAGTAGCAAGAGAAAAACTATACTTATACTTAGTTGTCTCAAAAAGTGTAGTTAGTTCGGCCTTAATAAGAATAAAAGGCGGAGTGTAAAAAGCTGTTTATTATACTAGAAAGGCATTCAGGGGAGCAGAAATCAGGTATCCAAAACTAGAGAAGTTGGAATTGGCATTGATTGAAGCAAGATAGAGAATGAAACCATATTTCCAGGCCCATACAATAGTGGTGTATACTAACATGGCACTCAGACAGGCTTTACATAAGCCAAAAAAGTTTGGAAGATTGATGTATTAGGTAGTGGAGTTAGGTTAATATGACATTATCTACGAGCCACGGTCCTCTCTCAAGGATTAGGCAGTGGAAAATTTCATTGCTAAGTTTACCTACCCAGATGACTTCGATCAATACGGGGCCAATACAAAGTAACTCAAGGATACTAGAGGATCAATAGAAAATATCCCCAATTAACTCCCAGCGGCAGAATTACCAGAAGGGATGGAAATCGACCAACCCGAATCCTCTAGTAAAGTACAAAAGTTGAAAAAGAAGTATGAAGAAAGGAAGGACAAGATATTCCATCAAGGAATTCTGTCAGACCAAGGGTTTGATGATAATATTCCTATATGGAATTTATATGTTGATGGTTCTTCATGTGAAACAGGTTGTGGAGCTGGAATTATCCTCAACAGTCCAAATGGGATAGACATTGAATATGATTTTCATTTCTAATTACATGCCTCCAATAATGAAGCTGAGTATAAAGCCGTGATTGTGGGCCTCAACTTAACCAAATCATTGAATGTAGAGCAATACATGGTGTTCAGTGATTCATAATTAGTGATTAATCAGATGCTAAGTCTTTATGCACTAAAAGGGGATTCCATGTCAAGATACTTAACCAAGGCTTTAGAGATTGTAGAAAATTTGGCAGTTGTTCAGGTGATTAGAAAACCTAAACTGGAGAATGTAAGGGAAGCTGCACTTGCTCGATTAGCCTCAGCTACTCGCACCGAGCTATGAAGAACAATCCCCATTGAAATACTTATAAGCAGAAGCATTAATGAAGACCTAATGGTGAATTTTATGGCCTTGGATATGGGACCATCTTGGATGGATCCAATCAGGGCTTATATTAAAGAAGGTATTTTACCAACCGACCTACTTGCAGCCAAAAGGTTGAAGTATAAGGTTTCCAGATATGTTTTGAATAATGTAGTTTTGTACAGGAGAGGTTTGATAGCTAGTTTGAAGAGGTATGTTCATCCAGAAGTAAAAGACCTAATAGAAGAAATTCATGTAGGATCATGTGGGGCTCATATAGCAGGAAGAACTCTATTACAGAGAATGAGTATACAAGGATACTACTTGCCAATAATGCACGCTGATTGTACGACTTATGCTAAAAAATATGACAAGTGTCAATGATTTTCTACTATATGAAGAACTCCTCAGGCGCTACTAACACCAATTGCTTCACCTTAGCTATTTGGTGGTAGCTATTGATTACTTCACAAAGTGGGTGAAAGTTGAACCTCCCATCGATATGACCTATGAATGGATCTATAAATTTATTTGAAAGAATATACTTTACAGATATGATCTGCCCCTTTATCACTTAACATGGTACCCAATTTGACAATGATGAGTTCGAGCGTACTGTCTACAGTCCAACATTCAAGAAGTCCATTCTGCTCCAGGTCATCCCCAAAGTAATGGACAAACTGAGGTGATGAATAGAACTCTACTAAATGGGTTGAATAAGAGATTATATAATGCTAAAGGGAATTGGATCAATGAGTTTCACTCAGTGTTATGGGCTTACCGAATAACTCCCCTAATAGTAACTGGAGAAACCCCTTACATGTTGGCTTTTGGGAGTGAATCAGTGACACCTACTAAATTAGGATTACCTACTCATACGGGGCTCAATTTTAATTCTCTGGTGAGTGATTTGATGAGACGTTTAGATTTAGACATGCTCGAAGAAGCCAGATAAGAAGCAACAATCTGAAATGTAGCCTATCAACAAAGGACTACCATGTTCTATAATAAAAGGGTCAGTAAATGTGATTTAAAGGAACGCGATTATGTTCTCAATAAGGTAATTCAAATGCACAATAAGTTGGAGGTAAATTGCATGGGACCTATCATATCATAACTGTTGTTTGACCTGGCACTTACAGAATATAAACTCTTGGAGGGGAAGAATTCAAAAATGCTTGGAATGCAGAGCACCTACAAAAGTACTATCAGTAATGTAACAGCCAATGTACTCAATCCTTTCGGTATGAATGAAAAAGATGATTTCCCTATTCATTTGTGTTATTTTTTTTCGGAGTACTAGTGCTATACACTACACTCAATAGCTTGCAGCATTTGAAAATGCACACCTGCAACCACCAACTAAAAGTTGGTTGGCATCAGCAACCACGAACTAAAAGTTAGTCGGCATCATCAACCACCAAACAAAAATTTAGTCGGCATCAATAACCATCAACTAAAATTTAGTCAGCATCATCTAAAATTTATATTGGTTGGCTTCAACATAAATATGAATAATGTTGGTAAAACAATCGAGCAAGGAAAGTCCTGCTTGATTATGGGTGACCCAAGAGGCATCTAAACTAGGCAAGAAGTTGGGTAACATATACATTACCTGGGAACCAGGGCAATTATTTATTTAAATGATTGTTACAACTAAGAAGGAACATGGGATGAACATTCCATTACTGAGGCCCATATGAGTGATAAGTTATTACAGCTGGACAAACACATGGGGCAAAGGTTCCATTGTCTAGGCAATCAAATCAAAAGGGGCAAAATTTCCATTCAAATATATATATTCAATGACTGAAATGTAATCCATTATTGCTATAAGTATAGTACTGCTATTATTGATCTCATGTTATGAATAAAGATTGACAATCATGAAATCATTTTATTTCCAAGGAAACAAAATAACAAGAAGATATTTTTCTTTATTTACACAACTACTAACAAAATACAAATAGCCTATTACATTAGTTTCTTTCCTTCAGATTTTGATACAGGATCCATTCTAGATGGAGGGTCATCTAAAGTATAAGAAGAATTGATAAAGTTCAAGTTCTGTAGCATTTCAGTGTTGCTTGAACTTGGTCGATTTAGCTAATGAGGAGGTCGGGATATCTCAAAGTTTTCATGAAGTCCATAATCACCTCGGTACACGGAAATCAAACAGTGAGGAATGGAGCTAATTGGAATCCAATTAACATATAAATAGAATGGTGGTACTGGAAGATTAAGTAGTCCAGGGTCGTACCAATCCCACAGTTCAGTTCCTTTCTCAACTTTCATTACAGTTAAAGCATTTTTCCATCCCTGTTTGTACCATTTACTGTTTAATTATTTTAATCTAGCATCAATATGATATAAATCTTCATTGTATCCCTCCATCCAGAACTCTCTGGGCTGCTTGTGAAAATGATAAGTTAATCATTCAATATGTTAACGAAGTCTTTTTAGCACATTTTCTTTATTCTGTAATGCATAAATATGATTGGATAATTGCTCTGTAAGAGTTTGAATTTTCTAGGATATCTTTTCCAGAGCTTATTTTTGCCTTCAGTTGAGCAACTTGATTTTCTAAGATTTGTTGAGTTCTAGTCTCTTCAATGCTACTCCGACTAGCTCTTGATCTACCCCGAGTGGTGGATGCAGGTCTAACTCTTTTCAAAGTTTTTAACTCTTCTCTTAATGAAGCATTTTTAGTCTCCAAAAAGGAAATACCTTCATCATTCACCGTGATTATAGCTCCAGAGGAAAAAGAAGATTTTTGTTGTCTCAATTCTTCTCTCAAAGCATTATTTTCCTCTTCCAGCAATTTGGTAATATTTCTATGCTCCTCAATCTCAAGTTTTAGCACACTCTCTCTCTTATTATGGGCATAATTAAACTTGCCATAACCCCGATCAGCGCTCAACTGTTGATACTTACTCTCATAACCTTCATGAAGAAGAGCGATGGCTTCCTTGTGTTGAAGTTGAAGTTCCTTAATCATTCCATGAAGATCTTCAATCATCTCGTAGTAAGATACGGTATTCACTACTGCACGATCAAGTAAGCATTTCAAATACTAGTAAGCCTCAATTCATCGTTCAGAGGCATTATGACCAAGAATGTCAATTATTTGTGCTTCAGTAAAATTTACACGATCAGCTTTGAAGTAATCTGTACATTTCTTCATCAACTCTATATCATGAGATGACAATAGTTCCATCTTGGCAATAAACTAGCAAGGAAAAGTAAAAACAGATCAATAATAGCACAACTATATTAAACAGTAGAGGAGAAATTAAGATAAATAACAAGTCAATTTTATTGATCATAATAGATGCGAGTAAAACTCGACGTACAAAACAAAGGAAAATAAAGAAAGAAAAAAATTGTCGAATAACATTACACCTTCTCCTTATCCCCCACTATATCCTCAGCTAATTTTAAAAAAAAGAATTGGTTGCTGAAGTTGCTCGAAGGGCAGCTGACGTTGTACGGAAGAAGTCATTGTCTGTTGGGCTTGCTCAAAGATTAAGGGATAATGGAAGTAGGTGTTTGTTCTACCATCATTAAAGAAGATTCATTAGATTCAGCTTCATCTTCTTATTCTTCTTCTCCAATGGTAGGAGGAGGGCCGTGGACATTTTTCTGATATAATTTAGAGTCTTCAGTAACATTCAATTCTTTCAACACTGTAACCCATTCATCCCTGAATAATTTCAAACTATCATACTCCATTTGAGCAGAGACAGTAGTTAGATCTTTGTTCCATCCTTTGTCCCAGCCAGAGCTAAAGGACTTCTTTACAACAAATCTCATCTTCGCCCTCTCCGAAGAAATATTCTCCCTAAGTTGATCTTTAACAGATTTTATCTTTTGTTCAAGATATTTCTTACGCCGTTCAACCTCTTTAAACTTGCCCTCAGCTTCCTTCAATTTTTCCTCTGTCTTCTTTGAGTTATCCATAAATTTTTGCTAAGATGTCTCTGCAGCCTTGATTTTATTCTCCCAAGAAGTTTTGTCATGTTCTTAATTCTATCAGAAGTCCCTCAAAGATTTTGATAACCCAGTAAGGGCTTCTTCTACTTCAATGGAAGAGGTCGCAGCTTTGATAGCTTCATTATTTTCAAAGATATTATTGAAGTACACTAAAAACATCAATACGAAGAGAAACTCAAGTTAGAACTGAAATGTCAAGGTAAAATAATAACACTTATTGATGCAAGGTGTTAGTCTGCCAAATCAGAGACTTTTCCCCGAGGAGTAGAGGTCTCAGCGGCTCTGTGATTAGGAAGAGTTCCAGACTAGATCAATTTCCTGTCCAAATGAGGAGTAATGAATGCTGGAGGACCAATACTCAAGGAAGGTAATTCAACCCCATTATGTTGAGCAGCAACGCCAATGGTCTTTTCAACAAGACCCCTTCTCAATCTTTTCAATGGTGCAGCCTATTCAATAAAAGGTGTTGCCTCTTTTTGAAAAGCAGTGGGCTTGTTGATGACCTCATTAACAGGTGTAATTTCTTCCCCAGATGGAGAAACATCCTTTTTCTTATTCCCTTCAGTTAGGACATCTTCTTTGTTCTTTTTTACCCCATAAAAACCAGGGATAATCTTAGCAAAGAGATCAGGCATTCTCCCTTCTTCATCATCAGATTAGCAATGGAGGTAGAAAAATCAGAGGAAGATTATTCAACAGCTGAGGAAGACGCTGGAGCCTGCTCAAGATGAAATACCAAAGGAGGAGCAGTCAGACGATCAATAAAAGAGGAAGTGGTGTTCCTATATTTCAACAAATAGGAAGCAGGTCTCACGTGCTCCCCGGCAACTGATTGCTGCAAACTCGAGATAAACTTCAAATCTTTTATATTAATATCACTCTCTTTTGGAGGTTTTCTATTACTGTCAACTATAAATTAAAATTAAAGAAAGCAAAAGTCAGTGAAACATTTTATCAAATAAAAACAGAGCTAGTCTAAAAAATAAAGAACAACCTATCCCATTGCCATAAGAAGGACATCTGGGACCTTGGTACACGTCATTCCCATTTAATGGAGGTGTCCAATTTTTCATCACAACCCCATGTTCAAAATAATACCTATTAGAATCAGAGAGATTTATCGCTAAGGGTCTATTAGAAAACCTAGTTTTAAAATAAAAGGTGGTTTCGTTAGTGAGTCATTTATAACAAAACATAATTTCAGGAATCCCAAGATGAGCTCCACGAATTTGATTCATCCTATGTATGCCATTAACTACCATCCATGTATCTGGAACTAATTTTGCAGGTACAATATCGAAATATTGGCTAAATTCCAAACACATGGGGTTAAGCGGAAAAGAAAAACCGCATTTTCCTATAAAAATAGAAGGAAACAAGTGTCCCTCAGGTAAAGAAAATAAATTAGAAGGATAAGTAGGTTCTTCCAAATCAACCCAAGAAGGAATCTCAAAATCGAATCTAAACTTATCTAATGATTTGATAAGGTAAACCATGATGACTAAAGAGAAGAAAGAAGAAGGAAAGAAGAATTTCTTATAGAAGATTAAGGAATAAGCTAAGGCGGATGACAGAAAGAATGTTCGTAAGAAGAAAAATGAGAAAACAAAGACTTTGGAAATAGTATGGCAAAAGGTAGAAAACAATCGGATTCTTCCTCCTATATATGTGCCGCCTCAAAAAATGAGAAAAGTAATGATCACAAGTGGTGATGGTTACGTTTCGACAACTAATCAAAGGAAAAGACGTAAATACTCAAATGTTCGCTAAAAACTCAAAATATTTACAAATTTTCCATTTCGCGCTCCAAAACTATTACGCAGAATGGAAAATTTTTACGAGTGTTGAAGGTCTGTGATTAATCAAGATATGAAAAATATGCCCGAGCAACTTTTTGGGTAAAATGTTTCACACTCTCAAATCCAATTTCAACTGTGAAATATTAGGGGATTATATTGATACAAATATTAGTCAACTGACGTGGACCAATTATATGGAGACACGCGTCATCCAACATGGCATAAATTCAAGTATCGAGCTACGCAGATTATCGAGTAAATTATTGGGAAGACCAAACGACCAGACAGATTCAATGTTTATTGTATTACATTCATCCCTACCCATGTACATACGTATATGCATATTCGATAAAGGCACACTATCTATTAAGATTGACAACCCAAGGGCTATAAATACTTTGTAATACCCTTAAGGTAGGGTAAGCAAACTAAGCAATCTTTATCGAAACTAAGGCAAGACACCTAGTAATACAAAATAATGGACGTAGGCCAATTCTTTAAGGCTAAACCACTTTTAAAATATCTTATCTTATTTCTTTACTCATATTTATCTGTGATTAATTAATTAGATCAAATCTAGTTTTTTACATCAACAATAATGATTAAGCATGCCAATGTTTGAATATGATTTCTTAATTTAAGTGTGTTTGGTGGTTGTCAAAGTGACCCGACAAGAAAGTAATTGTGAGTAGCATGTTACATAATATACTTGATACATATAATTATGTATTAAGATAATGTCATATTATTTGTTATACAAAATCATATACAAATAATTAGCCCAAAGGTATATTATTTTGAAATGATTTTAGAAATTTAAATAGGATTATTATTATTTAATTTTTAATCATGCGGTAATCGAATACCCAAAGGTACTATGTCTAATTAATTAGAAATTTATGATTACTTAACCCCATTGAGAAAAAAAAGAAATTGGGTGAATTCTTTGTATGTTATGATTTATTCCCAAAGGCAAAATCATAATGATATTATTTGTTCATCACATCATTTATTGTTAATATATGTTCATACTCAAAGCATTAATGTAAATTTATTAATTTATATATCTATTATAGTCTCTACTGCTATTTTACTGCACTCTCAAGTTTCTTCTGTTTCGATATTCAATGAAATTAATTCTTTCGATTGGTGTGAACAAGTCCAATTTTATTTAGGTGTACTAGATCTGGAATTAGTACTCCAAATTAAAAAACATGTTGCTCTTACTAAGACTAGTACAACGGATTGAAAAAGGCTCCAAAAAACTTAGGAGAAATCGAACAAACTTGATATGATATTTATACGAATGATAGTTGCAAAAAATATTAAGACTCCACTCCCCAAAACTGATAGTGCAAAATAATTTTGAAAATTTGTAGAGATCATTTCCGTAGTGTTGACAAGTCACTCACTTGGACACTAAAGGATAAATAAACCACAATGACATATGATGGGGATCGATGGATGCATGAGAATATTCTTGAAATGACAAACCTAGCCACCAAACTTAAGAGTTTGAGAATGAATGTGGAATAATATTTCCTTTTTGTTCAGTTTATTTTATTTTCCTTTCCCCCTCAAAGTATGGACCATTCCAAATTCACTACACTATTAAATACAAATGAAATGTGACTGAATTGGCTTGTATAGTTGTTTAAGAGGAGGCTAGGCTTATATAACATGGAAATCTCTCCATCAATCTAGTAATTCAAGGAGTCAGAAAGAAACGAAATAATTATGGGAAGAAAAAAAAAGAAAGGCATAAAACATTAATGAGTCTAATAATGCTACTAAGTTTAATAAGAAGGAACATGACAATGAAAGGAAATGCAACTTCTCTAGGAAGTGTGGGCATCTTTAGAATCATTGTCATAAATGTAAGGCATGGTTTGAAAAGAAAATTAAGTAGTTTTTGTATGTTTCGATCAAGTATTACTGAAGTTCCTAGTAATACTTGGTGGATTGATTCTGGTTCTACTCTTCATATTTCAAATAAAATGCATGGATTTTTTATGACTCGACCCATCACAAATCCAAATAAACGTTTTATTTGCATGGGAAATCGAGTGAAAGCTCTAGTTGAAGCCATTGGAATTTTGAGTTTATTTTAAGACACGAGATATTATTTAGACTTACACAAAACTCTATATGTACTTTCTATTTTCTGAAATTTAGTTTCTTTATCTAGATTTAACAATGATGGTTAAACCTTTAAATTTGGGAATGGTTGTTTTAGTTTATTTCAAAATGCATACCTTATTGGTTTCGGTGTTTCATGTGATGGGTTATACAAACTAAAACTTAATAATAATTTTGTTGAAATCCTTTTAACCTTGCATTCTATTGTTAGAACAAAACGTAGCCTAACAAATGAAAATTCCTCCTTTTTATGGCACAAAAGACTAGGGCATATCTTTAAAGAAACATTAAAGAGACTTGTAAAAGAGGGGATACTTCCCAACCAAGATTTTACTAATCTTAGAGTGTGTATAGATTGTAATAAAGGAAAATAAACTAAACACACGAAGAACGGTGCCACAAAAAGTAGTAAGCTTATTGAAATTATCCATACTAATATTTAACACTACGTGTTTCGGTGAAGAAAGTTATTTTATTACTTTTATTGATGACTTTTCACGTAATGGATATGTTTATTTATTAAGTGAAAAATCTCAGGCAGTGGACGTCCTTGAGGTGTACATTACCGAGGTTGAAAGATAATAAGACAAAAAAGTGAAAAATGTAAGGTCTTATAAAGGGGTGAATATTATAGTAAATATAATGAGTTCGGTCAATACCCAAGATCATTTGTTAAATTCTTATAAAAGCATGGCATATGTTCTTAATACAGAATGTCAGGTACGCCACAGCAAAACGGTGTTGTTGAATGATGTAATCGTACTCTGATAGCGATGCTTAGGAGTATATTAAATAACTCCACATTACTCGAATCTTTTTGGAATGAATCCCTAAAAATTGCTATGTATGTATTAAAATGGGCACCTAGTAAGGTAGTTCTAAAAACTCCTTTTGAGTTATGTACATGAAGGAGACCTAGTTTAATACATCTTCATGTTTGGTATGTCCAACAGAGGCTAGGATTTACAATACACGTGAAAAGAAATTGAATTTTAGAATGATAAGTGATTACTTTATTGGTTACCCAGAAAAATCCAAAGGGCGTAAGTTTTACTTCCCTAGACATAGTTCGAGAATCATAGAAACTGGTAATGCCAAATTTATTGAAAATGGTGAGATTAGTGGAAATAGTGATCCATGTAAGGTGACTCTTGAAGAAGATAAGGTAAACATCCATTTACCCTCATCTTCTAAACAAGTTGATGTTCTTCTTGCTATTAAATAATTTAATAATAATTAGTAGACTAAGGAACCACATAACATTGAGATTATCATTAATTAACAAGTTGCACAAGAACCAAAACAAATACCATTACAAAGATCTACTAGAGAAAGGATATCTTCTATCTCACATTATTATGTGGTTTATCTAAAAGATTATTATTTTGGCATAGTAATGAGCAAAGATCGGGTTTCATTTTCACAAGACATAAAAGGAAAAGATTATACCACTTGGTTTGACGCCATGAAAGAACAGTTAAAATCAATAGACCAAAATGGAGTTTGAGATGTCGTTGAATTTCCTAAATGATGCAAGAAAGTTAGTTGTAAACGGGTCTATAAGGCAAAATGTGATACTAAAGACAATATTAAACGATATAAAGCCCAACGTGTAGCCAACGATTTCACTCAGAAGGAAGGCATTAGATTATAAAGAGACATTCTCACCTGTATCCAAGAAGGACTCATTTAGAATTATCATGGCATTAGTGGCTCATTATGATTTAGAGTTACACCAAATGGATGTGAAAACTTCTTTTCGAAATGGGAATTTAGAAGAAATCTATATGGACCAACCTGAAGGCTTCTCATTAAAGTGAAAGGAACACATGGTTTGTAAATTGAAGAAATCAATATACAGACTTAAATAAGCTCCACATCAATGGTATATCAATTTTGATAATACCATTATCTACTTTGAATCTAAAGAGCTTACTAATGATCCATGTATATACCTAAAGGTCAATGGGAGCAAGTTTATTTTTCTTATTTTGTATGTCGATGATATTTTACTTACGAGTAGTGATATTGGTTTATTGTACGAAACCAAGAAGTTTCTATCTAATAACTTTGAAATGAAAGATATGGGTGAGGCAACGTATGTGATTGGGATTGAAATTTTTCAAAATGGGAAATGTGGATTGTTGGGGTTGTCTCAGAAAGCATATATCAAAAGAGTTCTTGAGATATTTAGTATGGAAAACAATTCATTTAGTGATGTCCCTGCTCAAAAAGGTGATAAATTTAGCCTTATGGAATGTCCTAAAAATGATTAGGAACGTAAGCACATGGAAGGAATTCCTTATGATTAGGTTATGGGAACTCTATTGTATGCACATACTTGTACCATCCCAAAAATGAGTCTTGCAGTTGGAGTTTTGGGTAGCTGCTAAGAAATCCAAGAATCGAATATTAGAAAGCCTCAAATAAAGTCATGAGGTACTTTCAAGGAACAAAGTATTACATGCTTACCTATAAAAGGTCAGACCTTATAGAATTGATAGGCTATTTTGACTCGAACTTTGTTGGCTCTCCTGATAGTAGGAAATCAACTTTTGAATATGTTTTCATACTAGGTAAAGGGGATATTTCATGGAAAAGTGCAAAGAAATATATTATTACATCATCTATTGTGGAGGCTGAATTTGTGGCATGCTTTGAGTCCATGCAGAACATTATTTTAGGACTTGTAAGAGTCGACTCTATTGTTAAGCCGCTAAAAATTTATTGTGATAATGCGGCAGCTATTTTTTTCTTCTAAAAATGACAAGTATTCTAATGGTGTCAAGAACAGGGAGTTGAAATATTTTGATGTTAAAGAAGAAGTGTAGAAACAAAGAGTATCTATAAAACATATAAGCACACAAATGATGATTATCGGTCTATTAACCAGGGGATTGCATCCTATGAAATTTAAAGAGCATGTTTCTAGCACAGGTCTTGAAATTATCCCATAAAATTTATTATATAGATGTGTGGATATAAAACGTATTCCATTAGATACTTGAGATATCATTATTAGTTGTTTCAGTTAAATTTCCTGTTTATCCAATATGTATATATAGTGTGAATGAATGATTACATGAATAGTCTTGACAAAAGGAATTATTGTAGGACCTTATATAGGCAATATATTAGTTACCTATTACCTCAATTATGAACTATATTAAAAGGTTTACTAATGTTGTGGTGCATGGAAGGAACTATGTTGTTCTAGTGACATAAAACCGCCATGACTGGCATTAGTAGGTTACTCAATATGGTATAGCGAAGTACAATCGAATTAAGAAAAATTGGACAAACAATTTGTGTTAATATTATTGTGATTTCATAACAATAGAGTTCTATACACACAAATAGGGGGGTTATTATTTTTTTTACTAGTTTTAATCATATGGGACTAGTGGGAGAATATTATAACTTTTTTTATAATGTTTAAATATTTTAAAGTGTGCCCCATATGATTTATTATGTTTTTAATTCGGACTTTTAAAGAAATATCCCATAATTACACATGTCCTTTTTTATTAGTTAAGAGGTTTATTGAATAGGTATCTCGTTGATGGTGAAGGGACATAATCATTGAATTAGAATTGGGTCCTCTCTCTACCCTATAAAAGTCACACCTTTTCCCATTTTTGATTGTTGAAAAAAATATTTGTGTAGAGAAAAGTTTGAACACATTAAGTATGAGTAATTATTAAAGTGGTGGAGAGAGAGAGAGAGAGAGAGAAACATCAAACTCTTATTGTAATTAATTAAAATTTTCAAGACAAACACTACAATGGATCAAGGTCCGCCTCCGCTTATCACTATTACAATTTTATGTGAGAAACACAATGATTCAAGATTGATAATTTGAGGTTCGATAAACCCATTAAAATTTACATGAGATTGCGAAATGGTTGTACAAACTAAACACCAGAAGTTTATATCCAAATTCAAAATCAAGTAAATTATGGATATAAAGGTCATCTATCAAACTGAAACTCATCACTATCCAACGACTTAATATTCATATCTAGAATAAATTACTATGCTCAAAACTAGAATTGGAACCTAGACCATGACTAGGTTAATATAATTACCATCACTTGTGCAAAGTTAGTGACATGTGGTTTCCTCAAACATGCATATGGTGGTTACCGCAATATTATTCACTAAATGATTCACTGCATTTAATTAGACACGCATACGAAAAAAAGATCCCCTATTAAACATCACATCTTGTCTAGTAAAAAGAAAAGGAAACAAAAAACAAAGAATTTTTTAGAATCTTCCAATAAAGTAGTAAGCCCTTAAATTTTCCAAAATGGTTTAAAGACCCATCAATAAATTGTTTACAATCTTTAGCCTTTTGAAACATCTGCATGAACTACAATAACATCAGGAGAACCCATGAGGACGACTGTGTGGGCGACTTCTTGGAGTCGGTTCTCTCTTCTTGTTGCGAGGACTAAATAAGCTCCTCTTATATCGTACTTGTAAGCTAGATTCTTTAAAAAATATCTTAAAAAGTTAATCCACAATAACATTGAAATATGATAAGAATTTAATGGTTTTTAATATTGAGAGTTGGCTAGATATAATATTAACCTCACCAATCCCTGATGAGGCCCCAGAGATGAGTACTATTTTTCGGCCACGTTTCCAGTGAAAATGGAACTCAAGATAGAGAGGATAAATTTGAGAACCATATATGATGGAAATAATAACACTAGTGCATTAAATGTTACGAGAGGTGCAACAATGTTCATCAATCTATGAATCAAATCGGGGGGGGGGGGGGTAGTAGTTAAATTTTATTCAAAGCTAGGGTATTTTACAAGTGATGTTTTTAGATGCCAACCTAACTGACATTACACGACACTGATCATAATTTTAAAAAAAATCTGAGATACAAATGAGAAAACCGTGGCATAAAATGGACTGAACACATACATAGCGTCAAGGGTATTAACACGAAAATCGAGGTCGAACTTGACATGGTGGAATTTGTTGAGGGCTTCATGGATGGCTTGGGTTAAATACACATGGGCCTGATGGTGGGTTGATTTCTTGGTAATCATATGGAATGCAATTTGACAGTTTGTTTTTATTTCAATACATTTTATTCTCGCATGAAAAGCTAGATCAAGTCCTGTTTTCAAAGCCCAAAGCTCGACTGTCAATGACGGCACACAACTAATATTACAAGTAAAATCGAATAGGAGGTGAACCTTTATGAAAATGACTCCAATAAATGCGAGGCCTGTGACACGGGATTTTCTCCGTCAATATTGCATTTAAATAAAAGATGGGTCAGCGGAGACCATGCAATAAGAAACTGCCTGATGACAACCTCTGACTAAGGTTATTGCATATCATAGGCATTGAGGAATTAAACAATTTGGTAAGACACCATATGGAGTATAAGAGACTTCATTATATGTTTATGGTGGAAGAGAGCTTCATTGTACGCGAGCCATAAAGCTCGGAGTGAGAAAAATGGTCTCACAGCCTGATTGGTTAGCGGATGGATCCCGCAGTGTGCTGCTAAACTCCCAAAAATGGATATTGGAGAGTAGTCCATCTCCTCGAGGATATACTCACTTAAGAAAATGTAGGACAGACTGTGAAAATATTAGTGTTGGAGTTTGTGAGGCCACACAGAGGGAAGTCGACTGAAGGGAGTTTGAGGTAGTAATGGAGCCGATCAGCAGTGGGCAAGCCTTGGTCCATTAGGAACCATAAGAATAGTTTCAGTTTATGTAGCAAGCCACTTATCCATAGCCATATCTCTCGTAGAGACGGGATGTTTTGCTAGATAGAGTGCTGACTCAGCCCTTAGAAAGTATCTTTCATCGTAAATATACCCATGTTACTCAACCACCAATAAGGTAAATCCCGATCTGTCGTGGGTGAAATATAAACATATTGATCATAGAGAAAAAATTCGATCGACAGATATTGAGCAACTAAGGGATAGCGGAGTGCTAAAAATGCTGCGAGTTAAGGTGTAAAATCATTGGTGTAGTGGTTCTTGGACAACCCAAATATAGTAACTAAGGGAAATATCTCCAGGTCCAATACGCCATTTGATTCCTTATTTGTGCAGTGGAATAAGAGACACTACTTGATTCCAAAACCAATTCGAATTGTGATGCTAGTGCACCTCTCCTAACATGCAATGCGGGTAGTATTTATGTTTAGTTATGTGAGACTAGAGGTTGTCTGGCTCGGTGAACAACTTCCATAGAAGCTTAAGCATAAAGGCAATGTTAAGATTGTGAATATTTTTTATTCCTAGTACTCCATATTGATTAGGAAGGGTAATAGTGGGCCAAGAAATGGTAGGTGTTTTATGCATGGAAAATACACAATTACCTTCGATCCTTCAACCCCGCGACAGGTATTGCGAACAACGCGGACCATGTTAGGTTTTCACTGCAAACCTGGCTAGGAAGAATATCTCAGCTTCCCTCTTATCACAGGGTGTGTCACTTGCAGTCTATTTTTAGAGATAATTGCTCACCTTGAGACCCAATTACAGATGTGGCACTCTCACTTCCTCTCTTATACAGTCTAGCCTACACTCATTAATGCAGTATGCACGTCACTCTCGACATACATTATGTCAGCATTTGATTTATCAAATTTTCAAAAAAAAATCAATATCACAAAAAATTTGTGAAACAAGGATCAAACGCAATAACTTAGTGCAAAAGGCTCTGATACCAATTTGAGGATGTTATATGATATTTATTATATGTGGATTTGTAAATTTCCAATTTTAAACTTATTTAATTAATTATTAATTTTTTATCCAAACTAAATAAACTCTAACACATGCATCTAGGTGGATAAAATCAAGTCATCACAAAATAAATATTACTGACACACAGATTTCAGGAAAAAAACTAAAGATAAAAAACCTTTTAATTCACTATGAATAGGTAAATTATAACTTACATACACAATGAAATCTGCAATGAATATCCGTAGACACTCACATAGACCTTAACCTAGAATTAGCAATGGATCAACCGCAGCATACCCATAAAAACACCGAGCTCTATCTTCAGCTAGTAAGACTCCCAATAACACGTAGTTGTCAGTCATAGATGTACCATCTCTATACGAAAAACTTCAACAAGATCGTATCTTGGGTTCCAAAACAATTCACTAAACTATTGGGATTTTTGTGAATTAAAAAAATGAAGTTTTAAACCCTAAATGAAGAAGACAAAATAATTTTTCAATTTGCAGTTTTCATGTATCTGAAAAAATCGGGTCTTCGTGAGAAAAATAACTCATTTAATTAGGTATTTATAGTAAACATGAGTCGGTGCGGTCGCTTTAATGACAAGTGGATGTCGCTCGAATGACATGTAATTTTATTTGATCCAGGGGATCGGGCAACCTTCTAATGATGGTGTTAAAACTAAAATAGTGTGATGTCTTTAGATGAAACACTTCGAATGAGGTTTAAATGAGGTATCACGCGAGATTCCATGTCACTTGAAGAAGTCGTTTGAATGACTTACAACTATCGTTTGAACGACATAGATATGTCTCTTGAACTCTACCTCAACACTTAGAAAAAAATCTTTTAACGAAAAATGACGCCTCAAATGTTTAAAAACATTTTTGAAAAAATATCCTAACACTTTAAATGAACTATTAAGGGACTTAAACACAAACTTACCAAAATTTATCTCACAGAGGCTTGTCTATTGAAGAATGTTGATTTTCGGATCTATCTTGATTCATGATTGAACTTGAACTTGTCTACAACGGTTCTAGCAGCATACGACATACTCTAATATAAACGAACTATGCAAAATATGTTCTTGCAAATCCTCCCCTGTTTATTCCGATACAAAATAAAAAACATACAAATTATGAAAGAAAATGTCATATACAAATCTAATACCCTACCATGAACCCAAAACTAAAAAGGTGCTAAAAATGCAAGTCTTAAAAGTTTTCAAAATCTTCAACATCTTTAAATTGCAAACATTTCTTTGTCATCATCAAGGAGTGAAAAATAATGATACTCAAATTTTGTACCTACACATGAAACAAAAAGCAAATACCTTCGTGATGTATCGAGTTTAAAATGAGATAAACATAAATCAAAACAAAGATTCATACCCCCATAATATAAACTCCCCCATTAAATCATAATTTGTTCTTCCCCTTTTTATTTTTCAGAAATATACAAGGAAAATAATAATCAAATTAAACATGGTGTGCTACGACAATCAAAGGAAATCAACTACAATCATTCAAGGATAAACTTGAAAGCTTCCACTAATTATTTTTGATTTTTTTTTCAATTTTTTCAAACAAAATCAAATTTTACAAAAAAAAAAAACACACCATGAATTTATACTAAGATAATCAAATTGTGGATAAGGAACGAATTGGTTTGAACATAATTAATTGGAAAATCAACTCAAACATCCATAACAAATGTGCACGATGAATATGGATACTCCTAACAAATGGACTTCACAATCGTCCTTAAGTGTAAAAATTTGTTGAATTAAAATGACATTGACTTAATCAAATCAACAAATCATAGTCTAAAATGATTTCCACACCAATAACATCTAAAACTATTTAATGTTTTTCCAAGATTTTGTCAGCACGTGCAAACCCATTGATTAAATTTCCATCCAAACTCCCTCAAATGTATATTTCTTTTTCAAGTTCTTTTGAGGTTTCTATTTTTCTCGACTTAGAGATATCCTATTGGACCCATTTTTGGCATATTTATCTTTTTATTACCTTAATTTTTTTTTCTGGCTCTTTTAAACGGTGGCTTTCACAACGTTATTATTATTCACTCCCAACCCTATTCCCGTGTTCACTCATCATTTTTTCATATTAAACAAATTCCTCACAGACAACACTTCTTACATTCACAACTTTTATTGTTAAGTTTTATCGCATTTATTTCGTTTCAAATACATGACTGAGATGTAAACACTTTGACCAACATGTGATAGACAACTACAATAATCAAACAAATCAGTGTAAGTATGCATTAAAGAAAATCATGAGTCAAACATGAAGAAAGTAATCTCAAATCTCTTCTTAATGACTCCAAACATTATAAAGTACGTGGATGAAATGATGTATCATTTCAAAACACTATTGAATAGTCACATGGATATGGAATGATGTTATTCCTTGGGAGCCCTAAATGTCCATCCATAAATGGTGTAAACAATATACAAAACTCTTTTTGTCCTTTTCCACAAAAAATTATCAAAATAAAATCATTTTGTCTTTTTCAATTTTTTCTCAGAAAAATTGAAAAACTAATACAAGCATTACACATGTCATAACACTAGCAAAATACATCAAGCAACACAACTAGCGTATGACAAACCAACCGTGCAAGCAATCAACAATATGAAATAGCAAGTGATGCATCATGTGCAAGCATGTGAGACTCAACCAATCTAGCATTTAACATCTCTAAAATCGATTTCCTAACCCAAATTGGTGTGTACCTAACTCGAGGGGTTATGGGAACTGACGTGACACTATCCTAAAACTACCTAGGACCTCTTCCAAGATCAAAACAAAAACGTTTAAGGTGACCTTTTCGACCACAATATGAACATGTGAAAACTTGAGAAAAGTTACCTATGGGTTGACCTTTTCTAACGTCCATGGGTTTGATTGACCCTCTTAAATAAGTAATGGTCTTGGCTTTGACACTTGAAGCATGGGAACAAGACGAGTTATTACCATCACTACACAAACTACACAAGTCTTTTAAATCATTTTTCAACTCCAAAATTTTTTACTTAAGCAAAGAATTAGACTCTTCCAATTTTAGGGAAGCCTTGTTCAAATTTTGAAGAAAACTAAAAGGGTATCTCTCTCCTCCCGGTAAATGAAAACTTTTCCCTGAGAGTCTCTTCACATGCCATGAAATCATCTATTAAAATAATTTTATCCTCTTTAGCACAAACACAAACCCTAGAATTTTTCAAGCCCTCCAATTCTTTTTCTAAAAATAGGAATCTATCATCACTCTCCTTCTTAGACGCTTTCAAATCACTAAGGTCATGGTCCAAAGCAACAAATTTCTCACGAAAAAAATCTCTTTGGTTTTGAACTATTTGTAAAAGATCCATAACATATTTCAAACGAGAATTTTCTTTTTCCAAAAACTTAATTATTTTAGGAAACTTAAAATCCAAACAATTTAAGTCATCAAAATAATGATTTGTGCTATCAAAGACGGGCATCAAATTATATAAGTTCTCCATCAGAAAAATTGCGAGAATTTTCTAAAATCATTTTTTTTTAAATCAATATTAAAAGAATTTTGCGGGACTAGGATAAAACACAATAACTCAGTGCAATAAGCTATGATGCTAATTTTAGAATGCTATATGATATCAATTATATGTGGATCCATAAATTTCCAATTTTAAAATTATTTAATTAATTGTCAACTTTTATTCCAAATTAAATACCTTAACACAAGCATCTAGGTGGGTAAAATAAAGTCATCAAAAAATAAATAGTGCTGAAACATAGATAGCTGGAAAAAAAACAAAGGGAAAAACCTTTTTATTTAACTACGAAGAGGTAAATCGTAACTTACGTACATAATCAAATCTACAATGAATATCCACAGGCACTCACACATACCCTAGTCTAAAATCAGCAATGGACCAACCGCAGCGAACCCGCTAAAACCCGCAACTCTATCTTCAATCGGGAACACTCTCAAGCAATACTAGTGACACGCAATCATCAGTTGTAGATTTATACTCTGTATAAGACAAACCTCAACAACATCGTATCTTGCGTTCCAAAATAAATCACTAAACTATTGGGATTTTTTCGAATTCAAAAAAAAGTTTTTTACCCTAAATAAAGAAGACAAAATTATTCTGCAATTTGTAATTTTTGTGTTTCTGAAAAACTAAGGTCTTTTTAAGAAAAATTACTTATTTAATCAGGTATTTATAACAAACTGGAGTTGGTGGGGTCTCTTCAATGACAAGTGGATGTCGTTCGATTGACATGAAATGTCGTTTCATCTAAGGGATCGTGCGACCTACTAACGATCGTGCCAAAACAAAAACAGTGTGATGTCATTCGATGAAACACTTCAAGAGAGGTTTAAACAAGATATCATGCGAGATTTCATGTCGCTTGAAGAAGTCGTTTGAACGACATAGTGATGTCGTTTGAACGACATAGTGATGTCGTTTGAACGACATCAGCGAAAAAATCATTTTTTTTAAAACTCCGCCTCAACACTTAGAAAAAAAATTGGTAAAAAATGACTCCTCGGATGTTTAAAAACATTTTAGAAAAATTATCCCCACACTTTAAATAAACCATTAAGGAGCTTAAACACAACCTTACCAAAATCTATCTCGTCCAGGATTGTCTGTTAGAATGTTGATTTTCGAATCCGTCTTGATGCATGATTGAACTTAAAATTTTCTTCGACGGTTGTACCGGTATATGACATACTCTGATGTAAACAGAATATGTAAAATATGTCCTTACACTTCCTGCACGACATAAATAGACAGGTCAGCTAGGAACTCATCTTCTTTCTTGAGAAAGTATGGGTCTGACTTCTGCTCAATCAGCTCACAAGTTCACAAAAGAAGTTATTGAAGTAGATAAATCTTGTATGCCATGTTATCAAAAACTTATTTTTCCATGCAATAGTCTCCTTATTGAAAGAGTTGGGATTTTTAGAAAAAGAAGCTAGCTGGCAGTGCTTCCATTGGACGACTCCATTGGCAATAGAGGATCTCGTGAAAGGACGGATACTCGGCCCATTCCTTACTATAGATAAAATGATGCATGGTATTAATAGTGGGGGATATGCTATCAAGTCATAACGGATAGTGATTTGATCCTGCATTCGGGAGATAACTGAAACTCGTGGTGGGATATAAATGCCATTACTGTCGATTTGCGAGTCCCCGATCCAACCGTTCGTGTACATGGTGCCTAAAAGGTGTATTAGCTTTCCAAGTAAATGCAGGGCTCCTAAATCCTAGATAAAAAATATTATGAGTCATCATAAAATCTAAAAGAGCTTTGGACTGGGTTGGGTGAAAAATCTAAGCACCCAACTTTTCATACGGTCCTGAAATCGTATTAAAGTCCTCGAGAAGAATCCAGGGATTGTTCACAGTGTTGGATAAAGTATGAAGAGCGTTCCATACCTGAGCTTTGGATGACGAATGGGGAGGCATATATACTGCTATGAACTCCATCAGACATGCATCAGGATCATGGTGCACCATTACATGAATGAACCATGGGGATATCCCCAATTCATTAACTTTAACATGTCCCTCTATCCACATCTCCCAGATTATGACAGACTGTCCCAAAGCAGGTGAGACAATGTGATTTTAGAATTGCAGACAACCAATTTCCATGACGGATCTTCTGGTGTCCAAGCGAGCTTCCAAAATAACTAACAAGTGGGGCCTGTGTTGAGTCATAAAATTCATAATCTCAGGCAGAAAGTTTGTGCGCCCCCACTCTTAGCATTCCAAAACAGGATTCTCATTAAGTGGAGTGTCACATGGGAGGTCATTATACTCTACTCCAGGAGTATGTGCACATATTCGTTTGGGAGAAGTGGGTTGATCAATAACTGAGCTTCTTTTTGTACCGAATGCACATGGAAGGTGAAAATCGAGGATGGGACTGTGCGAGACCTGTCGCGATGTTGACCTATTTTTATATGAACGTCGTGGAGTTGGAGTTGATAATGGAAGAGGTGAGGTTTTTTTCAGTAGTCTTAATTTATTAGGCCGTTGGGTCCGCGTTGAATTACCCGGTGCCCTTCTAAAAGCATTTCGAGGTGGGGTGGTGAAAAGTTTATGTATTTATGCAAGTGGATCTTATCCATCGAAGATGCGGCATCAAGTTTCATGGTTGTAAATTCAAATTCGGGTGGTAGGGCGGGTTCAAAAAGAGTGGGGGTGGAAATATCGATCTTGGTAGTGGGCGGAGGAATGGGTCGAATAAGGGGACTCTACTAGAGTCGAGGAGAGCTATGAGTGATCCGAGATAGAGTTATGGTCGTCCATGGTTAGTAGAGGGAAAGTAGAGAGTCAGATGAATTGGGTGCAGTGGGCTGGAGAGGGTCGAAGGAAATTAGAATTGGACTTAAGAGAGAGGGTGCACTGCTGGGTTTTAAAACCGATGGTCATGGCTTGATCACATGCACGTCAACTACTACCCTATGCTCCGCGTTTCCAAGTAATGGGTCAGGGGGAGGTGTATCAAGGTGAGTTATCTCAATTGTGCCAACTTCAATTACTACAGGTTGATCCATGTGGATTATTGGATTTAGTTTGGATAATAAAATGGTGGAATTTTTATCCCTTGTTGCGACCACCTTACTATTAGGCTCGACTGTTGGCATGGGTTCCATGAATGTCACAGTCCATCGAGTGCTTGTTGAAGGTGTAGTCCTTAGCCTATAATTCCGAGGGTACCCCTCTTTGAATTTTCCTATAAGTTGTCCATGCAACCCTACTATCAGTGTGACGGCCATGTCTGACGAAGCTTTATGCATAGTAATGGCGCCACCATTTTTTTCGATGACCTCTTGAGAATTTCGACGAGGTCAACATTTGACCACTTGCCATTATTCAAGACTTTCATTTTTACCAATACCATGCACTGTGTTGTCCAACATTATCGGACACTATTTTTTGTAGTTTTGCTTAGTATGTCCAACAACTCCGCATAGAAAACAAAAGTTGGTTTTGAGCTCAAAGAATATGATACGTAAAATTCGACCAATTTTGATTTTTTGAAACTTTGGCTTTTCAATATTAAATTTGATGCATATATGATCATACCTTGCCTATCCCAAGGATTCCATATGAAAATGAATTTTTAATGGCTTACCCAGCGTTGCTGCAATGTGAGGGAGGATTTCCCGATCATAGTATTCAATAGAAAGTTCATGCAGTATCCATAGACTCATGTGTTTAATACTGGCTGAGGATGGTCAAAAATTATTTTTCCACCTTTGCACTGATAAGTAGTGGACTTTTAAGAACCATGGTCCACCCGTACGTACCATGACATAATCATCATACAAAGATAGGTTTACTAGATAAAAAATATTGCCCAAATCCATAATAAAAATGCTTGCCTTTAGTTTCCATAGTCTCATTGAATGGAGTGTGAGTCTTTGGAAAGTCAAGAATTTTCCCAATAGTTAATGATGATCGAAGTCTTCCATTTTTTACGGGCCTATAATAATTCTTGTGCTTTAATTTCATTGATCGGTGTGTTAACTGAAAGACTATCCCCTTCATTAGTTTCATATTCTGAGTCGTAGTCTTCCTGATTGTGTTCCTTATCCCAGGATTCAAATGACTCATGTAAAGACATTGCAGTTAGAGTTATTCGATCATAGGAGGCCATATGAATGTTGGATGGATATTTGTCACCTGATGTGAGAATCACTTTATCCTTATAGGAAAAAAGTGGAGTCTGGTTGGTAGGCGTGTTTACCCTAGGAACCTCGACTACAATATTTGGGTTAGTTTCAGTGGGTGAGGGCGGGCTATAGCTTGGAAGTTTAGTTGGAGGAAGTTGGTCTAGTAGGGTTTCGTTTGGTGGGGGGTATTCTCTTTTTCACTCATCTTTCCGTTTGGAGTTGTGATTAAAGACAACAGTTCCTGCTAAACCTTGATCTTTCCTTTCTTTAGGAAAAACTAAATTAAGAGAGAGATGTTATTTGGTATATGTGGAAATGTGGGAAGGATAAGGTGGAAAAAGATCATAATTGCATGGAATAGATATGACACATTAAGAGTACATGACTTCTTGGTAACTTCTTAATGATTTTCCTCCTGGGCGAGCGTTTGTGCACCTAGAGACTAATCCTATAACTTGAAGTTGTCATTTTAAAAGATTTCTCTATGCTCTTGTGCTGAATAATCACTGGAGAGGAAACTTATGGTCTAAGTGACTACGACAACTCTTGAGGTTATGAAAACTTATTTCACTCAACAGCAAACTAAAATGAGAAGCTTAACAAATAAGTTCTATTTATATAAGATATTTTTTAATTGATCTTATCAAAATAATTTTTTTCAATAGGTCTAATTTATACATGTAGTTAATTGTTTACAAATAAGACCTATTGGATAAAAAAATCATGGTATTTCTTGAAAAAAAAATGTGGGACCTATTTGAGACTTTGTAAATGAGGTTAATTAGTAAAAAATTACTAATTAGTTCCATCCGCACAATATTGCCTTGTATTTGATTTTGACTTGAGATCTCATTCTATATGACCTTTTCCGTTCTTTTTCTCCATGTATTCATCTAGAAGACCTGGCTAGGCCAGCTGCTCTGAATGCACCTTAAGTTTCCTATAATTTTTTTATTTTGTGACCCTGATTATTGTGGCAGGAACACCTCAAGGTGGAATTTCTCTTTTACAGGTCTCTTTTTGTAAGTTCCATTGAGTCTTATGTATGTCTTGGAATATTCTATTGGTCAAAACACGTAGGTTAAGTATTATCACATATTTGTTACTCTATCTTATGAACTGAGATACACAAGCGACTATACTTCATGCAACATGATTGGACACACTACATATTTCTCGAGAAAGAAAGGAATATGACATTTTGTGATCAAAATAATCATTATTGTATTTGTATAATCTTTTTGAGGGAATTTATGATTTAATAATGTTTTTAAAAGAATTTTTTTTATTTTCTATTTTTCTAACGAGATGTCTTCTCGTTCTAATGAGAATCCAATATTATTCGAATGAGAGTTCCAATGAGAAATTATTCTTTCTCTATCATGCTTCAAATGAACTTTAAACAAGGTACTCTTTATTTATCAGAACACATCTCGTTGGATAGTCGTTGGAAACATATTTTAACGAAAAGTATTTGTTGTTTGAACCACTTTTAATCTCATTCCAACGAGGTGTGCAAAATCGTTCAAAGGACCTTTGTCTCATTTTAAAGAATGACACGCTTTTCATTCAAAATGATTACCCTCTTTAATTTAGGTTTTCTAACCATTTTAGAGGAGCCTCTTTTTGTAGAAAGGTTATTTGAGCCTCCATATCTTGAAAACACTTTCAAAACCTAATATCCAAATAGAAGATTGCTTATATTGACTAGTGTTCAATATTAAACCCCACAACTATTTATCATACATATTTTCTTATAGTGGATTCCACACAAACGGGTGACGGTTGAGGCTATAGGAGGAGTCCGAGGCATGGAGATGTTGTGAAACTAACATTAGATTGCGCAATGTTGCACAAGAAGGCCTAAAGACATTCATCCGCATAGGCTTGAGGAGTAAAGATTTATAAGTCATTTGTGTCCTTTTGTAAAACCTTCTCTATAGTGAATTTTGTCTAGGCCTGCCATTTGAGATTTTTCCCAGTTAGGTTTTCCCTGTACATTGTCATATCTCATATGATTGTACTTATTGATAATTACCAAAGTTATCTTGCCTGCCATCTTATTAATTAGGTTAATCAAGAATAAAATTGGTCATAATTTGACAAGCATGTTTAGAAAGGCTTATACTATTATTTGACTTTCTGGTATATCTTTAGTAGATTGATTCATTATTGGAAAAGTATACTTTCAATTAGTGTCAGATGAGGTGTCTATAAGTTATTTAGGCAAATTTTTCTGTGAGATTTTCTATGGTGCCAATAAGTAGGTTACCGATGTTTGACTGGTCAAACTATGCTATTGGAAGGCACGTGTGAAAGTTGCACTTAAGTCGATAGATGAGAGACTGTGGATGCAGGTAGTTAGAGGATGGGATCCACCTACGATAATTGTAGGAGGGGGCATTAATCCTGTAAAGGTAAAATCCCCGGATTGTTATTTAATGAATTAAAATTAAAGTTAATAATTTCCTTTTTATGTAAAATCTCAAGATTAATGCGGAAGCGTAAGGATGATGGTTCAACTTTAAAACAAAACGAATTTTAATTTCATTAAAACTAAATTAACATCAAACCGAGTGAAGTAAAATTAATCAATTAATATATAATCACTTAAATCGATTCATTAATCCAAGTCCTAGAATTTGCCTAAGTCATAATTAACAATTAACCAAAGTTTGGCAAAACCAAATTTTAGCAAATGACTTGAATTAAACAACATTACCCAATATTTAATTAAAGTCCAAATTAAATGAGTGTGATAGATTAAACCGAATTTTATCTTGAATGATTCTAAACATGCGTTCTAAATTATTTAAGCAAGATAAAATAAACCAATCACACTACGCCATGATGTACGAGGAAAAACCCAAGACGGGAAACAACCTCGGACGGCCCTAGCCACAAATCCACTAGATACGGAATTACAAGTACAAGACAGATAGACTTACAACGACTGACTCGATCCCTATCAAGCCTCGACCCTTCTTCTTATAGACACCTCTTCCTAGCGGATAACCTCGGAACACCACCGCGATCTCGGAATCCACCGATGGGGCTTTCTATGGTCACCGTCACCCGTGCATGGAGCCTTTCTCCAAGTGGGTAGAGTCGCAACAAAAAGTCTTCTTCTTTGATGGATGTAGAAGCAAACCAAAACTTCTCTTCTTGAATTCGGTAGAGATAAACCGGTGCCAAACTCCAAGCAATTTGATTTGTATATATGAACTTGGATAAACTCAATTGGGTGTAAACACTAGAGTGATGAAAATATTTTTCTCTAAAAATCTCACTCAACACAGGAACATTTTCCTAAACCATTTTTGCTCTCAAACACTCTCTAAGAGATGGAAATATTTTGGAAAAGTTATGGAAATGTTGGTTTGGAAAATGTGATTCCCGTCCTTCATAAAGTCTGAAAAATCAGTTAAGAAACAAGTGGGAAAGTGGGTTAAAAACTGCCAAAAACTGCCTAAAAACTATTCCCGCCTAGCATTTCGTTCGAACGAGCTCTCGTTCGAACGAGACTTCTAACGACACTCCAGTTTGGACTCGTTAGAATCTCGTTTGAAATCTCGTTAGACCGAACAATCTCGTTCGAACGACATTTCGAACGACGGACCAGTTTAGACTTGTTGGCAAACTCGTTCGAACGAAACCTGGTTCGAACGAAAAACTCGTTCGAACGACATTTCGAACGACTTCCAGAATTTTTACACAATTCGATTTTTGGCCCAGAAACTTTATATACGTTATTTTTAAAGTTCTAATTAAATTTTTCTGAAAGTAAACATAGATTTAATTAAACCTAACACCCAAAAAACTTTGTTCCAAGCTCCTATATATATATAATTGCATTCATACCTTGGGAGCATGGAACTATGATTGATGACGTAGAAACGGGGCACGCAAACCGGCATATTTGATGAAGATTTATACTCTTTGCATCTACGTCTTCAACAAACACTTCATAGGCTTAAGAATATTACATTTACATACTATCCTATAAATAAATGTTTTTTTCCGGAATTGAGCCAAAACTATATATGGACTCAATTGGAAATTTGTGTCCTTGCAAATCTCCCCCTTTGGCTATTCCGGGACAAAAACCAAAACAAAAATCCTAAAGGTCCGTCACTAGACTCAAAACATAACCCACCCAAACTTGACTCAACCCAAGGATCAAATGCTTTGCCGTTTAAACAATGCCGCTTTAGAAGAAATCCTGCACACTTAAGCAAACTCATCAAATGCATAGGGAATATCAACGTATTAAATGCAATTGTAATTAATTACTCCCCCTAAATTAATTCTCCCCCTTATCAAACACATGACCTACTTAGAAAGACGTCTCCCCCTAAGATAAATCTCCCCCAAACTAAGATACGATAATAATAGGATTAGATACCATTTCTCCCCTATCATCATTCTCCCCCTTTTTGTTCTGGAATAGGGAAAGGATAAAGAACTAATAAACATAAAAGCATGGTGAAGCTTAAAGTGATAAGACATGAAAGCATATTGGCAATAAATGCAAGGCAAAGACAAACTAATATCATATATATATAAATTATAAATACACCAATAAGTACTTGCATATATAGATAGATATAAACTCACACAAGACACAAAATACAATAAGTTTGCACACTCGTATGGAAAAAATGTGTCATATGGAAACGGAAGTGTTGGGGTGTGAACTAGCAACAATTAAATTTAGACCCAAACACTTAATAAACATTCACGGAGTTCTCATTTGATTGCAAACTTTATCACATTTAAATATACCCTCATGTGACAATATAAAGATTGAACTCAATGAACAAACATACACAATGAATACAAGCCTAGCATGATGATGATTCTACAAACCAAATAGAGTCATGACATTAAAGACAACTAGGATAAACGGACATTGTGCAAACCGTTGATATACCATCCAATTCTCCCTCAATAAGCATATAAATTCTTTTGCTTTTGAATGAATATATCAAACAAACATAGGCCTTGGCAATTGTTTACTTTTTAATGCCAAATATTTTGTATTTAGGCCTTTGGATCACGTATTTGTTTTATATCCAATAAACGGTGGCTTACTATCGCAAAGGATCACTTAGTACTTTGCTTTTTATCAGTTTTCATTTTCACACAAATCTCACATGCAACGGATTTTGACATGCACTAGTCCTCCTAGGTCATAGATATGTAGATGACTAGATTGATAAGAGAACATCTCAAAAAGCTCAAATATAACATGTGACATTAAGATTTCAAAAGAGCTCGCGCATGTGTGAAAAGAGGCATATAGAAATAGAATCCATTTAAACAACACAAAATCCAACTACTCCATAAAATATGGTAAAGAACATTTTAAGGATTGATAATCTAAACCAAAAGTTCTAGCCACATGGGAGCGTAAACGATGGGATTCAAACACACGTATATGCCACTAAAAGTGTGTCAAACGAAAATACACACACAAAAAAAATCTTTTTGAGTTTTTAACATTTTTAATCCAAAATAAATATTTATACTCAAAAGAATAAACAAAAATCATTTGTATTTTTCATTAAGCTTAAATGAAACCGATAAAACACAAATGATAAACAAACATCTTTTTATATTTTTCAATTAATTCAAACACAAAATATAATACAAAAAGATAAACAAGTCATAATTTCTAGCATGGGATATGAAATAAGGAAATGACTAGAAAATGACTAAACAAGCATACATTTAGCATGTAAATATAGCATGAAGTACAAACACTAAAGTATGCTAACACTAACACATTGATCCTTTAGATTTAGCAAGGGAGGAAGCATGTGGAAGTAAATGAGAATCATAAACCCTATATTGCAAGGCAACCAAATCGGATTTCCTAACCCAAATGAATGAAGAATGACTATCTTGGGGTGTAGGAACTTTAACAACCGTGGTTACTTGACTATGGGGTTTTCTAGGAATTCGTTTAAGATCAAAACAAAATTTCCTAAGATGACCTTGTCGACCACAAAGTGTACAAGTGAGAACATGTCGAAAAGATTTACTTAAGGAGTGATCTTTAAATGTATTCCTAGTAGATTATCCTAAAACATTGGTTTGGGCATTATGAGTAAATTTATTACAAGTATTGAAGCCTAAACCACAAGTGTCATTTTTAATTTGCACCGTTCCTAACATTTTATCTAGTTTTTCCGAACGAAACTCCAAATCAAATTTTACATTACTAGAATCTTTTAATTTATTTTCCAATTCTAAAATGTTAGATTCTAGTAAAACATTTCGCTCTTCAAAAGCAAGAAGCTCCTTTTTCAAAGATTCCATTAAACCCCTAAGGCTATCTCTTTCACCTTCTACATATTCTATCTTCTCTCGAAGAGTGCTCTCACGTGTCCTAAGGTCTTCTATTAAATCATTTTCATCAACGACCTTGACACTCTTTCTTAAACTAGCTTCTAACTTCAAATTAGCCCTTTTCAATTTAATAGATTCTTTATAAAGTTCTTGAAAAGCATTTTGAAGCTCACTCACATTAACCCCTTCTTCACTTTCACTCTCTCTTTCTTCTTCACTCTCACTATTATCAAAAACAAGAGAATCATGTACAATGACCTTGGAAGTGGCATGTGCTATCGTTTCATCAATCGATGAGTTCTCACTATCACTCACATGACTAGCCATAAAAGCCACAAAATTTTTCTTAGTGGGGGAATCGGGCTTCTCTTCCTTATCACTATCACTAAGGGATGCATTATATGAAATGGGTCGCTTACCCTCTTTCCTTAGTTTAGTGGGGCACTCAAACGCCCTATGGCCATAACCTTCACAACCAAAAAACTTATCAGACTCGTCCCTATCTAAATGTTCATTACTATGTTTTAGGATCTTCTCGGCTTTAGGAATCTTTTCGCCTTTGTCATGCTTAGAAGATTCGAGTTTCTTAAAATCATTTTTAAATTTATCTTTGTTAAATTTAAGAGATTTTCTTAATTTAGGAGCAAATAAATCCATGTCTTCCGAGTCACTATCACTCTCGCTCTGTACTACTTGTTTGACCTCTTTTCGGTCTTTTAAAGCAACGCCCTTTTCAATTTTCTTTTCAGTTTTAGAGCAAAACATATCTAGTTCATAGGTTTGTAAATCACCTACAAGCTCTTCTAATTTGGTAGAGGCTAAAGTTGGTAAAGAATTTAAAACGGTCACCTTTGGAATAAATCTATCGGGTAGGGACCTTAAAATTTTCTTTACAACACGGTCGTCAGGTATTTTCTCTCCCAAGTTAAAAGATGAATTAACAATATCAGAAAGTCTAGCATAGAATTCATCAAAAGTTTCTTTTTCATTCATTTTGATAGTTTCAAATTGAGTGGGGAGGTTTTGGAGTTTTGAAGATTTAACGACACTAGTTCCTTCATGAGTTAATTATAAAATATCCCAAGCTTCTTTAGCAGTTTCACACATCATAATACGACGGAATTCATCTGGTGTGACAGCGCTAAATAAGGCGTTTAAACCACGGGAATTGAAATTAGCAAGTTTAAACTCATTTTCAGTCCATCTATCGGCGGGTTTGATAACACGTTCATTTTTAACTAAATAAGTTGGTGGGGACCACCCGTTAACAAAAGACATCCAAACTCTCTCGTCGATAGATTTTAGTGCCGATCTCATTCGCGCTTTCCAATACGCGTAGTTTGAACCATCGAAAATAGGAAATTTTGAAAATGGGGAAAAATCCATTTTAGCCAAAAATTATTTTAAAAAGATCGTTAACGAAATAATTTATCGCTTTGGCTCTGATACCAATTTGTAAAGGTAAAATCCCCGGATTGTGATTTTATGAATTAAAATCAAAGTTAATAATTTCCTTTTTATGTAAAAACTCAAGATTAATGCGGAAGCGTAAGGATGATGGTTCAACTTTAAAACAAAACGAATTTTAATTTCATTAAAACCAAATTAACATCAAACCGAGTGAAGTAAAATTAATCAATTAATATATATTCACTTAAATCGATTCATTAATCCAAGTCCTAGAATTTGCCTAAGTCATAATTAACAATTAACCAAAGTTAGGCGAAACCAAATTTTAGCAAATGACTTGAATTAAACAACATTACCCAATATTTAATTAAAGTCCAAATTAAATGTGTGATAGATTAAACCGAATTTTATCTTGAATGATTCAAAACATGCGTTCTAAATTATTTAAGCAAGATAAAATAAACCAATCACACTACGCCGTGATGTACGAGGAAAAACCCAAGACGGGAAACAACCTCGGACGGACCTAGCCACAAATCCACTAGATACAGAATTACAAGTACAAGATAGATAGACTTACAACGACTAACTCGATCCCTCTCAAGCCTCGACGCTTCTTCTTGTAGACACCTCTTCCTAGCGGATAACCTCGGAACACCACCGCGATCTCGGAATCCACCGATGGGGCTTTCTATGGTCACCGTCACCCGTACATGGAGCCTTTCTCCAAGTGGTTAGAATCGCAACAAAAAGTCTTCTTCTTTGATGGATGTAGAAGCAAACCAAAACTTCTCTTCTTGAATTCGGTAGAGATAAACCGGTGCCAAACTCCAAGTATTTTGATTTGTATATATGAACTTGGATAAACTCAATTGGGTGTAAACACTAGAGTGATGAAAATATTTTTCTCTAAAAATCTCACTCAAAACATGAACATTTTCCTAAACCATTTTTGCTCTCAAACACTCTCTAAGAGATGGAAATATTTTGGAAAAGTTATGGAAATGTTGGTTTGGAAAATGTGATTCACGTCCTTCATAAAGTCTGAAAAAATCAGTTAAGAAACAAGTGGAAAAGTGGGTCAAAAACTGCCTAAAAACTGTTCCTGTCTAGCAGTTCGTTCAAACGACATTTCGTTCAAACGAACTCTCGTTCGAACGAGACTTCTAACGAAGCTCCAGTTTGGACTCTTTAGAATCTCGTTTGAAATCTCGTTAGAACTAACAATCTCGTTCGAACGACATTTCGAACGACGGACCAGTTTAGACTTGTTGGCAAACTCGTTCGAACGAAACCTGGTTCGAACGAAAAACTCGTTCGAACGACTTCCAGAATTTTTACACAATTCGATTTTTGGCCCAGAAACTTTATATACGTTATTTTTAAAGTTCTAATTAAATTTTTCTGAAAGTAAACATAGTTTTAATTAAACCTAACACCCAAAAAACTTTGTTCCAAGCTTCTATATATATATAATTGCATTCATACCTTGGGAGAATGGAACTATGATTGATGACGTAGAAACGGGGCACGCAAACCGACATATTTGATGAAGATTTATACTCTTTGCATCTACGTCTTCAACAAACACTTCATAGGCTTAAGAATATTACATTTACATACTATCCTATGAATAAATGTTTTTGTCCGGAATTGAGCCAAAACTATATATGGACTCAATTGGAAATTTGTGTCCTTGCAAATCTCCCCCTTTGGCTATTCCGGGACAAAAACCAAAACAAAAATCCTAAAGGTCCGTCACTAGACTCAAAACATAACCCACCCAAACTTGACTCAACCCAAGGATCAAATGCTTTGCCGTTTAAACAATGCCGCTTTAGAAGAAATCCTGCACACTTAAGCAAACTCATCAAATGCATAGGGAATATCAACGTATTAAATGCAATTGTAATTAATTACTCCCCCTAAATTAATTCTCCCCCTTATCAAACACATGACCTACTTAGAAAGACGTCTCCCCCTAAGATAAATCTCCCCCAAACTAAGATACGATAATAATAGGATTAGATACCATTTCTCCCCCTATCATCATTCTCCCCCTTTTTGTTCAGGAATAGGCAAAGGATAAAGAACTAATAAACATAAAAGCATGGTGAAGCTTAAAGTGATAAGACATGAAAGCATATTGGCAATAAACGCAAGGCAAAGACAAACTAATATCATATATATATATAAACTATAAATACACCAATAAGTACTTGCATATATAGATAGATATAAACTCACACAAGACACAAAATACAATAAGTTTACACACTCGTATGGAAAAAATGTGTCATATGGAAACGTAAGTGTTGGGGTGTGAACTAGTAACAATTAAATTTAGACCCAAACACTTAATAAACATTCACGGAGTTCTCATTTGATTGCAAACTTTATCACATTTAAATATACCCTCATGTGACAATATAAAGATTGAACTCAATGAACAAACATACACAATGCATACAAGCCTAGCATGATGATGATTCTACAAACCAAATTTAGAGTCATGACATTAAAGACAACTAGGATAAACGGACATTGTGCAAACCGTTGATATACCATCCAATTCTCCCTCAATTAGCATATAGATTCTTTTGCTTTTGAATGAATATATCAAACAAACATAGGCCTTGGCAATTGTTTACTTTTTAATGCCAAATATTCTGTTTTTAGGCCTTTGGATCACGTATTTCTTTTAGATCCAATAAACGGTGGCTTACTATCGCAAATGATCACTTAGTCCTTTCGGAGCCCTTCCCCGTGCATATTTATTTTTATCAGTTTTCATTTTCACACAAATCTCACATGCAACGGATTTTGACATGCACTAGTCCTCCTAGGTCATAGATATGTAGATGACTAGATTGATAAGAGAACACCTCAAAAAGCTCAAATATAACATGTGACATTAAGATTTGAAAAGAGCTCGTGCATGTGTGAAAAGAGGCATATTGAAATAGAATCCATTTAAACAACACAAAATCCAACTACTCCTTAAAATATGGTAAAGAACATTTTAAGGATTGATAATCTAAACCAAAAGTTCTAGCCACATGGGAGCGTAAACAATGGGATTCAAACACACGTATATGCCACTAAAAGTGTGTCAAACGAAAATACACACACAAAAAAAAATATTTTTGAGTTTTTAACATTTTTAATCCAAAATAAATATTTATACTCAAAAGAATAAACAAAAATCATTTGTATTTTTCATTAAGCTTAAATGAAACCGATAAAACACAAATGATAAAAAAACATCTTTTTATATTTTTCAATTAATTCAGACACAAAATATAATACAAAAAGATAAACAAGTCATAATTTCTAGCATGGGATATGAAATAAGGCAATGACTAGAAAATGTTAAATACTATTACTACTTATCTTGTATTAGAATTATTACACAGAAATGTTATGGGTCCAATACGTACTGAAATTTTATGGGGTAAATGATATATCTCAGTGATGGTCAATGATTTTTCGATGTATTTCAATGTGGTATTCCTTAGGGAAAAATCAAATGTTGAGTTTCTTATAACAAAATGTCATGTATTACAGAATCAACATAGTATCACTATTAATCGAATTAGAAGTGATAATGGCACAAAACTCATTTATGCTGATGTTTGAGAGTTTTATGATGAGTTGGGAAACAAACATGGATTTTTGGAAGTAGGAACGCCTTAACAAAATGACATTGTTGAGATGAATAAGAGAACAATTCAATAGATGTCAAGATCTATGCTACTTGGTCGAAATGTTCCAAGGCATTTTTAGGAATAGGCGGTGAACACCTCTTGTCACAGAGTGAACCAAGTTTATCTCCGTCCACATACAACTCAACACCCATATGAATTATGGATTGGGAAAAGGGCCTAACCTATCTTGTTTCCTCATCTTTAGGAGTCATTGTTGCATTCTTCGAGATAGAGAGAACTTAGGAAAGTTTATCTAGGAGTGATGAGGGGATATTATGTATGTTATTGATCTTATAGTCGAGCTCATAGGTTTTATAACCTTAAAAACTCCAAGATCATGGAATTGATAAATGTCACTATTAAAGATGATGCTCTTTTAACATTTATTGATGATGACCTCACTTGTGATAATGACAAACCCTAGTGATGATCCCATTATTTCTCACAATGATGTGGTGGACCCCACTCTTAAAAAAGAGGATCTACCACAAAGAGGGTGAGCTCATATGACATTTTTTTGTGCGTTGAGAGAATAGGGACATTTTGGTCACTCAAGTCAATGATGACGACATATTTTTCGGTTCATGTTGTGACCGACATAGTCATCATTTCACGGAGGATGTGACTAGTGAGTTCGAGATAAGTATTGTAGGTGAGCTTACTTTGTTCTTAGGTCTTCAGGTTCATCAATTAGAGGATGTGATTTTCATATCCCAAGTCAAATATGTGAGAGATCTAGCAAAGAAGTTTGCTTTAGGCGCCACAAAGCACGCATGTACACTAATGACTTCTACAAAGAAGCTTAGAAAATATTTTTCGGGAAATGATGTTTATCAAACACTCTTTAAATTCCCGATAGGTAGTCTTCTATACATAACCTCTAATCCTCCCGATATTACCTTTAGTGTAAGGACAAAAGTCTCCGATTAAGTCTTAATGTAGTTTTGGTTCAATTCCGGACAAAAACATTTGAGTCATAGGATAGTGTTCAAGTGTATCAATCTAAGACTATGACGTGTTAGTTGAAGATGTAGTAGCCAAGAGTATAAAGCTTTATCATATACCGGGTTTAGTGTACCTCATTTTTACGTCAACAACATTGGTTCCAATGCTCCTATGGTATGAATGCATTATATATATATAGGAGCTTTGGAAATTTATTGGGTGTATTTTATGAAGTTTTTATAAAATAGTTTTAACGACTTTGTTGTACTCAAAAAATATTTTTTAGAACTTTTTGTAAAAAGTTTTGGGCTTAAAAATTATATTTTATTTTTCAAAGACGTCGTTCGAACCATCTGGCATCTCATTCGAACGAGATTGTGAGGTCGTTCGAATGAGAATTCTAACGAGATTTCTTTTTCATCCCTCGAACATCGTTAGTAAAGTTTTTCAAACGAAAAATTCACTCAAACGAAAAAGTAGTTCGAATGACATCGGCGGGAATAGTTTTTTTGGCATTTTTAGCAGTTTTCACCATGTTCCCACTACTTTTTGATAGAATAATCTAGTGCCGGAGCCAACCTTTTCCATTAAAATTTTTCATATTCCTCCATCTCCCAGAGAGAGTTTTTTGTGTGTTTCAATTCCAAATGAAAATGTTCAAGTTTTAAGTGTTTGTTTTTCAAGAAAAATCCTTAAACACTTTTGTTACACCCATTTGTTTAGTTTATCCAAGTTCCTTAATATATAACTTTTCTTAGAGTGTTAGGCACCGATTTTATCTCTACCATTTGAAGAGTGTTTGGGTTGAATTCTACATCCTACAAACAAGAAGTTCATTGTTTTAGTTGCGACATTCTCATACTGTGAAAGGAACCGTGTGTGGTTGATGGGTTCCTAAAAGTCCGATCAGCGGATTCTGGGTCAGCGGTGGGCCTCCGTAGTTATTTTCTAGGCAGAGGTGTGTAGAAGAAGAAGCGTTGGGTCTTGGACAGAGTCAAGTCGAGTGTTGTAAGTTATTTTTGTCTTGTACTTGTAAAATCGTACTGAGTGGATTTGAGGCTAGGGTCGTCCGAGGTTTTTTTCCGTTGTGGGGTTTTCCTCGTACATCGCGGCATAGTGGTTATTTGTTTATTTTATCTTTTGCAAATTCCCATTAGATGCAGTCTTAGGTAAAAAGATAAATTTGGTTTAGTTAATTTGGTCCAAATTAAATTGGGTAAAAAATTATTTAATTCAAGTCATTAATTTTATTGGATATAATTTGGTTTGGCCTATGTAGAAATTTGAATTAATCTTGTTAGGCAATTTCTAGGACTTGTATTAAATTGAATTTTTGGGCTTAAAGTAAATTTCACAAATTTGACTTTGAGTATAATTTTAATTTTGAGAAAATTAAAATTTGGTTTACTTTAGTTTTAATTTATGAAGAAATTAATTTTTAATTTATGTAGTTGTTTAATTGAACAATCATTTTTCGCATCTTTAAAAGGAAATTAATTTTTGTAAAATCAAAAATTGGGGTATTTTTCACTTCAAATTGGTATCAGAGCATTGATTTAGAAAGCCTCGCGTTTTCAAATTGGTATCAGAGCGGGATCGCTAAATTATTGCGTTTAGCATCCTTTTCAAATATTTTTGACTAAAAAATGGAATTTCCCCCATTTTCAAAATTTCCTGTTTTCGATAGTTCCAACTACGCGTATTAGAAAGTGCATATGAAATCGGCACTTAGGTCTATCGATGAAGGTTTTCGTTGTCTGTAGCTAACGAGTGGTCCCCACCCACACATTTAATAGATAATGATCATGTTCCCAAAGCACCCAATAGATGGAGTGAGAATGAATTTAAACTTGCTAATTTTAATTCCCGAGGTTTAAATGCCTTGTTTTTCGCGATCACACCGAATGAATTCAGACACATTATGACGTTTGAAACCGCTAAAGAAGCTTGGGATATTTTACAACTCACTCATGAAGGAACTAGTGTCGTAAAGGCTTCGAAACTCCACAACCTCACCACTCAATTTGAAACCATCAAAATGTGAAAAAGAAACTTTTGATGAATGTTATGCTCGACTTTCTGATATAATTAATTCATCTTTTAACTTGGGAGAGAAAATACCCGACAACCGAGTAGTAAAGAAAATTTAAAGGTCCCTACTCGATAGATTTATTCCTAAGGTGACTGTGTTAAATTCTTCACCCACTTTAGCCTCTACAAAATTAGAAGAGCTCGTAGGTAATTTATAAACCTATGTACTAGACATGTTTCCCTCAAAAACTGAAACAAAAATAGAGAAGGGCATTCCTTTGAAAGGCCGAAAGGAAGAAAAACAAGTAGTAGAGAGTTAAAGTGAGAGTGACTCAGAAGATATGGTTATGTTTGCTAGGAAGTTTCATAAATTTCTTAAATTTAACAAAGATAAATTTAAAAATGATTTTAAGAAATTTGAAAATTCTAAGCATGACAAAGCCGAAAATATCCCTAAAAATCTAATAAAAATTTAAATAGGGACGAGCCAAATAGATTTTATGGTTGTGAAGGGTATGTCCATAGGGATTTGAGTGGCCCACTAAACTAAGGAGAGAGGGTAAGAAACCAATTTTCTATAATGCAACCCTTAGTGATAGTGATAAGGAAGAGGGACCCGATTTCTCCACTAATCCCAACTTTGTGGATTTTATGGCTAGTCATGTGAGTGAAAGTGAGCACTCCTCTCTTGATGAAATTTTAACACATGACACTTCCAAGGTCAAAGTTTATGATTTCCTTATTTTTTATGGTTGTGAGAGTGAAAAAGAGAGAGAAAGTGATGATGAGGTTGATGTAAGTGAACTTCAATTTGCACTTCAAGAATTATATGAAGAATCTATTAAATTGAAAAGAGCAAATTTGAAGTTAGAAGCGAGTTTAAGAGAGCGTGTTAAGGTCATTGATGACAGTGAGTTGATTGAAGACCTTAGGACACGAGAGAGAGCTCTTCGAGAGAAGCTTGAGTATGTAGAAGGCGAGAGAGATAGCCTTAGGGGTTTAATAGAGTTAATGAAAAAGGATCTTATCCAGTTTGAAGAGAAAAATGTTTTATTAGAGTCTAACATTCTAGAATTAGAAAATAAATTAAAAGAATCTAGTAAAGTCAAATTTGATTTGGAGTGTCATTCGGAGAAATTAGATAAAATATTAGGAGGTCCAAATTAAAATGACACTTTTGGTTTAGGCTTCGATACTTATAATGAATCCACTCATAAAGCCAAAATCAATGTTTTAGGAGAATCCCCTAGGAACAATGTTATAGGTCATTCCTTAGGTAAGTCTTTTCGTCGAGTCTTTTGGTGCTCACATTGTGGTAAAAAAGGTCATTTTAAGAAATTTTGTTTTTTATCTTAAACGAGGTCCTAGAAAATCCCAATGTAAGGCAACCAAGGTATCCAAGATTCCTACACCCCGTGATCGTCATTTGTCATTAGTTTGGGTTAGGAGATCCGACTTGGTAGCTTTACAAAATAGGATTTTTGATTCGCATTTACTTTTACATGCTTCCTCTCTTGCTAAATCTAAAGGTTGAATGTGTTAGCTGTTTACATACTTTAGCTTTCGTGATTCATGATATATCATCATGCTAATTGTATGCCTATTTTAGTCATTTTCTAGTTATGCTCCATGCTTAATCACATGCTAGAATAATGATTTTTGTGTATCTTTTGTATTATACTTCTTCCATTTTAGTTTATATTAAATAAAATACAAAAATATTTTTGTTTATCATTTGTGTTTTGCCTTGTTAGTTATTTAGGCTTTATAAAATATACAAATGATTTTTGTGTGTCTTTTGAGTAATTATTTTCTTTTGTTAAAAATTTTCAAAAACTCAAAAAGATTTTTATTTTGTGTGTGTTTTAGTTTAACACACTCTATGTGGCATATACTTGTGTTAGAATCCCTTCTTTTTCGCTCCCATGTGGCTAGAACTTTTTGTTAAGATTTTCAATCCTTAAAATGTTCTTTACCATGCTTACATGGAGTAGTTGGATTTTTGGGTTACTTAAATGGATTCTATTTTTATATGCCTCAATTCACACATGCACGAGATCTTTTGAAATTTTAACTTCATATGTATATTTGAGCTTTTTGAGGTGTTCTCCTGCCAATTTAGTCATCTACGTATTATGTGACCTAGGAGGACTAGTGCAAGTCAAAATCCGTTGCACGTGAGATTTGTATGAGATATAAAGATTATATATATAAATGTGTATGGGGAAGGGCTTCGAAAGGAAATAACATCCTTTGCGAGTAAGCCACCATTTGCTTAGACCTAAAATAAATACGTGGTCCAAAGGCCTAAAAGAATAATGGCATTGAAATAAAATATTTTCCAAGGCCTATTTTGTTTAGTTGATTTATTCATTCAAAAGATTAAAATAATATGCTTATTTTGAGGGAGATTGGATGGTATATCAACGGTTTGCATAATGTCCGTTTATCCTAGTAGTTCGTTAAATGCCATGACTCTATTGGTTTGTAGAATCATCAAAATTCTAGGCATGCATGCATTGTGTATGTTTGTTCATTGAGTTCAATCTATATTGTCACATGAGGTTATATTCAAATTTGATGAAGTTTGCAATTAAATGAGAACTCCGTGAACATATTTTTAAGTGTTTGAGTCTAAATTTAATTGTTACTAGTTCACACCCCACACTTTCGTTTCCATATGACACATTGTTTTACATATGAGTGAGAAAAACTTATTGTATTTTGTGTCATGTGTGATGTCTGTACCTATATATATGTGCGTGTACGTTAGTGATATTCATTATGTCTACATATATATGGTATTTTTTTCTTTGCCTCGCTTTCTTGTCCATATATGCTTCTAATTTATAATTGGTATCTATCTTGGTGCATATTTTGTTGATATCATATGCTTAGTATCTTATGTATCACATTGATATCATTTTTTTTGCATCTTCGTTGGTATCCATTATTATCTGTATGTATTAGTTATGTTTTTTTTGCCCATAGGCTTTCATGTTCTTATCACTCTAAGCATCAAGTTTAACTTATTTTTTATCCTTTGTCTATTCCTGAACAAAAAGGGGGAGAAATGGTATCTAATCGTATTGTTCTCATATTTTAGGGGATAAATGGTATCTAATCCTATTGTACTCATATCTTAGGTTGAGACGTCTTTCTAAGTATGACTTTTATTTGATAAAGGGGAGAATTAATTTAGGGGGAGTATTTATCTTGATTGTATTTAATATTCTTGATATTACCTATGCGTTTGATAGTTTGCTTAAGTGTGCAGTAATCCTTCTAAATCGGCCGCCACAGAATTTGATCCTTGGGTTTTTGAGTCAAGCAATGTTATTTTTATTTTGGGTGGGATATTTTTTTAAGTCTAGTAGAGCTTGACGGCCTTTTAGGATTTTTGGTTGATTTTTATCCCGAAATAGCCAAAGAGGGAGATTTGTAAAGACACAAGTCTCCAATTGAGTCTTAATGTAGTGTTGGATCAATTATGGACAAAAACATTTGAGTCACAGGATAGTGTTCAAGTGTATCCATCCAAGCCTATAACATATTAGTTGAAGACGTAGCGTCCAAGAGTATCAAGCTTCATCATATGCCCGGTTTAGTGTGCCTCGTTTCTACGTCAACAACTTTGGTTCCAATGCTCCTATGGTATGAATGCATTTTATATATATAGGAGCTTTGGAAATTTATTGGGTGTATTTTATAAAGTTTTTATAAAATAATTTTAACGACTTTGTTTTACACAGAAAATATTTTTTAGAACTTTTCGTAAAAAAATTTGGGCTTAAAAATAATATTTTATTTTTCTGAGACATCGTTCGAACCATCTGGCATCTCGTTCGAACGAGATTTCTTTTTTTGTCTCTGGAACATCATTAGTAAAGTTGTTCGAAGGAAAAAATCATTCGAACGACATCAGCGGGAATAGTTTTTTGGCGTTTTTAGCAGTTTTCACCATGTTCCCACTACTTTTTGATAGAATAATCTAGTGCTGGAGCCAAACTTTTCCAATAAACTTTTTCATATTCCTCCATCTCCTAGAGAGAGTTTTTTGTGTGTTTCAATTCCAAATGAAAAGGTTCAAGTTTTAAGTGTTTGTTTTTAAAGAAAAATCCTTAAACACTTTTGTTACACCCATTTGTTTGGTTTATCCAAGTTCCTTAATATATATACTCTTCTTGGAGTGTTTGGCACCGATTTTATCTCTACCGTTTGAAGAGTGTTAGGGTTTACTTCTACATCCCACAAAGAATAAGTTCATTGTTTTGGTTGCGGCATTCTCATACGGTGAAAGGCACCGTGTGTGGTTGATGGCTTCCTAAAAGTCCGATCAGTGGATTTTGAGACCGCGGTGGACCTCTGTGGTTATTCTCTAGGTAGAGGTGTGTACAAGAAGAAGCGTTGGCGCTTGGACGGAGTCAAGTCGAGTGTTGTAAGTTCTTTTTGTCTTGTACTTGTAAAATCGTACTTAGTGGATTTGAGGGTAGGGTCGTCCGAGGTTTTTTTTCGTTGTGGGTTTTTTCTCGTACATCTCGGCATAGTGGTTATTTATTTATTTTATCTTTTGCAAATTCACATTAGATGCATGTTAGGCAAAAAGATAAAATTGATTTAGTTAATTTGGTGCTAATTAAATTGGGTAAAAATTTATTTAATTTAAATCATTAACTTTATTGGATATAATTTGGTTTGGCCTATGTAGAAAAATGAATTAATCTTGTTAGGCAAAATTTCTAGGACTTGTATTAAATTGAATTTTGGGGCTTAAAGTAAAAATTCACAAATTTGATTTTGAGTATAATTTTAATTTTGATAAAATTAAAATTTGGTTTACTTTAGTTTTAATTTGTGAAGAAATTAAATTTTAGTTTATGTAGTTGTTTAATAGACCATCATTTTTCCGCATCTTTAAAAAGAAATTAATTTTTATAAAATCAAAAATTGGGGGTATTTGTCACTTCATTTAGCGTTGGAGTATGTGCACATTATCAAAAGTTCCTCGAAAGAGTCCCACCTGCTATCACTTAAACATATCATTAAATAAGTGAGTGGTACTCTTTTGAATGGTATTTGGTACTCTTTTGATACTGATGAGAGTTTATGTGCCTATTTAGATGCCAATTGGGACGAGTATGTTGATGGTTATAGGAGAACCTCGGGTGGGTGATTTGACTTTGGGAGTGTTCTCATCTCTTGGTTGAGAAATAAGCAAAACTCCATATATTTATCAATGGCGGAGGACGTGTATATAGCCGTCGGGAGCTATTGCACACTAATGATGTCGAAAATTGTGTAGATAAAAATAAACCGTGCCATTAAAGATATTCTCAACCATCACAAATTGTATAATGCATAATAAAGTAAAGATAGAGAGATGGAACACAAAATATAAAGTGTTTTAGCTATAAAATGATCATATATCCACTTTAGTTCCTCATTCATATTATTCATCAGTATTAGTACAAGAGTTTATTGTATTTAGAGGCGTACAGTAGGGAGAGGGAAAAATGTATGAACATACGAGCTTTGTGTTGAGCAGGATACGGCCTATTAAGCATGGCTGTATAGGAGGTCGCATCCTACTCAACACAAAACTCGTATGTTCATACATTTTTCCCTCTCCCTACTGTATAGGAGGCCGCAGACACTAGTAGTTTAGGTGACCAAAGTTGACTTGAGTGAGGTCTCAGAGGAAGAGAGAGAAAGTGGTTGGAGAGTTTGGCAGAGCTTCGTTTCCAAACATGTCATGCTGAATGAGGAGGTGAACACTTCTATTTATATAAGTCAAGAGAAGGGTCACGTGCATAGAACATGTGACGTATGAATAAGTTATGTCAAGATGGAATATTTCTAGAAGGTGGAAAATTGGTAAGTGGCATGCTGATGTCGATAAGTCTGAGGCCGCGGCCTACTAAAGGCAAGGTCTTGATCCCTTAAAGTGCTGAATGGAGAAGGCTGTTACAGCATGTCTGAGACCCGGGCAACTTCACGATGTAGAGGCCTCTGTGCCACCTCTACTTCGAGTGGCTTCCAATACATATGTCATGTGCTCATAGGATGACCTATTTTTGTCCATATCAATAAGCCCCCAAGCCTTAGTGCCAAGAGGTTTAGAGAGTTAGAGCTTGCAATTATTTTATGCCCTGGTAGTGTCGCAATGATTCAAGTCGACTAATATTTTCTTATGTTAGGGGACGCGGACACATACAGCGACCTGATGTTGCCATGCTTCAACTTCTAGAACCCTCTTATATGAATGAAAAGATGTAGTGGCCTCATTACCCTTACTAAATCATTGAGATCATTTGACAGGTGATTCAAGACTTTTTGTTTCAGGCAATTTTAGGCGAGCTTTCATCTATCTTCTGTAACACCCCGTATTTTTGACAATTTAAATAATTATGGGATTAATTATTTTGATTTGAATAAATATGCGATTGATTATTGTTGTTGGATTAATTAAATTAAAATGTGAGAAATTAATTTGTTATTAATCTGGATTAAAATAATTATTAATAGCGTGCCAAGGGTTAATACTGATTGTTATGAACTACTAAATATTACTGTGTGATATGTGTAGAGGAATTTATTATGCAACACAAATAAATATGAGAGAAATATTATCAAGAATAGAACAAGGAATACAAGATGCCAATCACACAACAAAGGATGTACGTGGTTCAGCCAAGATGTGCCTACGTCCACGGTGGTGAAGTCGATATTATTTCTATATACTCCGGAGAGTGATTACAGAGAATAAAACTTGTCCTTTTGCCCCGGACCTAAGGTTTAATATATACATGTGCATGTAGATGAGTGGGGGTGATGGGTTCTTCCACGTTTTCCATTTCCCCCATAACTTCCCTTCATGGGATCGTGGGGGGAGACTGGATCAATTATAAGAGATGAGGTGCCTGGACTTTGGGCCGCCAGGACTGGGCTACTCGTCCAGGCCCATAGTTCTTTATTTTGGGTACCCACAATTGCCCCTAAATTTGTTGGGCCATGTTTATGGGTCCAATGGATTTAAATGAGCAGCCATCATGGCTGATTTATGATTCTTCGAAAACTGTGCAGTTGCTTTGGCGGCACCCGCTTCGCTATCCGTGCGCTATGATTAGAATTGAAGGCTTGTTGGGATAGCCACTATTCATCCATCGTTTCAGCCTTTCCAATACTTTTCCTTCTTCTGAGAACTCTAGTGCCTCATACCATCTTCTCTGAATCCCCATTCCCATTGCTTCTTAGTCGTCTTGAGCTCGTTCTTCTTCATCACTCGAACCGATCTTCTGTTTTGTAAGTTTCTCGTGCCCTTTCTCTGCACTTTCTCTTTGGTTTGTAGAGTTTCTTTGAGTCTTTCAATGGCGAAGATTGCAAATAGGTCAATCTCTGAGTTCAGGAAGTTCTACAATATTCCTGAATAGGTAGATATTGAATGTTGTGCCTCCCCTCCTAGGAACGTTAGGGATATAGAGGATGCCCACTGGATCCATGTCTTGTTGCTCTCCCAGGGGGGACTCACTTTTCCCCCTAATGATCTATTTCTGCATTTTTTTGGTTATTTCAGTATTGTTCCCGCACAGTGCTCGCCCAATGTGTGGAAGATAGTAAATGGCGTCCATAGAATAAACCAGTTGTATGGTACTAGGTTAGGACTTACCGAGATCTGTTTCTGTTATTCCTTCTCTCGAACTAGATCAGGTGTCTTATACCTCAAAGCTAGGAGTCCTGATAGGGTATTGGTAGTAAACCTACTTGATTCCCATAAGGACTACAGGCAAGAGGGTTTCCTTGTTAGGAATTGGCTGTTCCCTCCCCAGTTTGATGGGTCGAGGTCTGAGAGGTTCACTGTCCCTTTTTATGGGGAAGAATATATAGGTAGACATTGTACTGTTATTTCAACCTTTGCTGACTTGTGACTTTTCTGACCTTTCTTTGCTTTTTCTTCCACAGCGAGGACAAAGAATTTGGAGCCTTCTCTCAGCGAGGTCCGTATTTCGGAGTTGGTGAAAGCTTGGAATATCAGGGAGCCTATGGGCGACGGAGAGCATCCCAGTTCTGCTGCCTTTTTTCTCGAGTACAAGAATGTAGGCTCCAGCTTCATAGCACGGCCTGTGGATAGTGTTCCAGAATTTGATTCTTTCGGAGAGACTACTGCTGAGTCTATCCAGTTGGACGAAGAGGAGAGCAGTTCTGAGAGTGAGCCTGAGGGAGCTGCGAGCAATTTGGGTGGAGGGAGCTCTGATAGTAGTAGTTCTTCTGAAGAAGATTCTGAAGCTCGAGGATCGTCGAGATCTTCCAGTAGTTCAGGCGAAGAGATGCCTCCATGGAAGAATCTGATTAGAGACGATGATGAGGTCAAAGAAACAAAAGTCTTCTATTGGGGCCGTGGCTATTGGCTCTCGGTCCACTCAGGAGCAAGAGAGGAAGAGCAGGTGAGAGAGATGGAGAGAAAGAAGGAGGAGAGAAAGAAGGTGGAGGAAAAGAAGAAGGTGGAGGAGAGGAAGAGGATGGAGAGGGAGAGAGAGGAATAGAGGAGGAAGATGTAGTCGAGGACGAAGGCGGGGAAAGCCTTGGTCCTGGTGTCAGCTTTGCCCGAGGGGGCCTCGGTTGCCACTTCCCCTCAGCTGGCTCCTGCATTGCTTGAGAGGGAAGTTCTTCCTGCAGATCACCAGAGGACGCTGGGGTCTGATCAATTATCCCTTCAAGCTAGCCAGAGACTAGCCTTGGTAAGTTTCTCTTCCTTTTTTAATTCCTTAGCAAGTTTTAATTATTTCTCCTTCTTGATTTCTTCTTTTGTTTTTGGCAGTTTGTGACGGACTTCGCTGTGCTTTACCGTTCTCGCGATGAGTTGGTGAGAATAAATAGCGAGCTGGAGCAGCAGAAGTCCTCTCTAGAAGTCAGGGGTTCTCGGCTAGAGGCTGATCTGAAGGCTGCTGACGCCGCCCGTGCCTCTTCTGATCTGGCCCTTAACAATTATAACCGAGAGAGGGACGCTGCGATCAAGGAGCTGGGCGAGTTGAGGCAGGCCTATGACCTAGTCTTCTCGAGCAAGCTGGGTGTTGTGGAGGAGAACAAGGCTCTGACCGAGCAGCTGAAGGAGAAGGAGTCCCAGGTAGCTGCCATCAAGGAGGACTCATACAACTCTGGATAGACTGCTGCTTATGAAGACGTCGAAGTTCAAATATGCTATATCAGCCGTTTGAACTTCAAGAAGGGCTGGAACAAGGCCCTCCTAGCTGCTGGTGTTGATGCTAAGTCTCCTCTATTCGACGAGCATGACACGGGTCCAAGGCCAACCGTGGAAGAAGAAGCCCCTGCCCCGGCCATCGAGGGTGTTGATCTTACTTCTCAGACAACTCCTGCCAATGCTGGTCTTACCCAGGAGAATGAGGGCATCTCTGTAGAGGGGGATGCTTCTGCTGATGCTGACAAGGGGAAGCAGCCAGCCACCTCTGGGCAGCCTGAGGTTGCTAGTTAATCCTCTCTTAGGGCTATTTTTGTACTTTTTCTTATAATTTTTTCATTTCCTGCTCGATGTACTTGACCTTTATTAATGAAATAAAAAGTCTTCTTTTTCCGATGCATTGATTGATTTCTCTTTCCCATGCCCTTTTATCTCTTGTAGTTGACTGATGTAGAAGACTATATTCCTGCCACATCTCAATTGGGCAGGACTCTTGGTCCCAATTCCAGTCCTCAGGTTCTTCAGACCTTTGTTAGGCTTTGCAAGTCTCTTAAGTCAAGGAACCAAAAATATAAGGATCAGTTGGAGCTAGTGGCTAAGCTGAAGGACAGGCTCCAGGAGATGGAAGGCACTGGTGCCTATGTACAAGAGTAAGTCAATGTACTGAGAGCAAGGTTGCTAGAGGCCACCGAGATAAATCAAGTTGGGGAATTCCTCCAGCAGGAGAATGAAAACCTGAGGAGGGAAGCCCTGCAACTTAGAGAGCATGCGCCGAGCACTGTTTCAGCGATTCTGCAAGGCTCCTCGTCTTCGCGAGCTGGACATACTTCTATGCCGTGAGGTTCCACTCGTCCTCCCCTCCCGCGAGCTGGTAGGAGCACCAGGGGCAGGAACAGGGAAGTAGAAGAACAGCGGGATAAGGAGATGGAAGAGCTCCGTGATAATGTCCGCCGAGCATATGTAACTACTGCTGGGCTTCAAAGGGACGTTACTCGATTGCGGCATTTATTCAAGAAGGGTACTCGACAAGCATGGGCTGACGATTATGACCAAGGCTGGCTAGATGCTCCCACAAGATTATCCAAGTTCGAAGAACTTTCTTTCATCAGAGGGTGGTTGAGTTCCTTGAAAGAACTCCAGGTTCCGAGGAACTCAGTGTTATGGTATATTCACGAGATGTCCTCCTCCACTCTGATACCCAATCCATTCAGGAGGGATGATAGGTGGATCCCTATTGATGCTATTCCTTGGCAACTGTTAGAGTTGGACGTAGATGAGGCTGTGGAAGAGCTGGTCCCTTCTCCTGATGATGGACGAAGAGCTAGGGTGGCAGACTATCTTGCTCGGAGGCTTCCTCCTTCTTGAGTTTTTTTGCAAGTTTTTTCTTTTGATAATGTAAACGCTTTGGGCGAGCTTCGCCGACTAAACGTGTATTATCTTTTTGTAAATATAACAAGCTGTTATTCTTTTGTCCTTTTCGATAATGTAAATGCTTTGGGCGAGCTTCGCCGACTAAACATGTATTATCACTGTTGTAAGTATAAGAGATCAATGAAAAATTCGTGTTTTGGGCGATTTTGCCGACTAAACGTGTTCATCCAATCTTTTTATATTTTTGCTGCTTGATAATCCTTTTTATTTTGCCATGCAAGTGTCCCCTCAGTCCAGTATAATACCAAAATGCCATTATGCCCCACTTTACCTTTTAGGTTGTGTCGTCACACTCCCTTAGGCCTAAGTAGGGCAATTGGCGAGGACACACCTGGTATTGGATGTCTTCATCCGATCAGGATTTTGATCAACCAAAGTAGGTTTGATGGCCAATATAAAATCTGGTCGCATTGCCTAAGAATCCTCTGTAGGGCTTTATGTATTGCCAGGGGCAATGCTACGAGGTCTCTTGTGTTTCATGACCATGACCTGAGGAGGGGTATTCCCTTGCTATATCGACCATCGTGCCTGTGATTTGGAAAAGATGTGTGATGAAATGCAACTGTTACTGATTTCATTAGTAATAAGGGAAATGAACTGTCCTTTCACATAACAAATACAAGAAAAAGATTCAACAATAGAATTCCTTGAGAATCTAAAAATAGAATTTCTTGAGATTAGTTGCGTTCCATGCTCGTGGTATCTCTCTGCCCTCCATCGTTTTCAAATGATAGGCACCTCGCAGGTTGTCTTTAGTTATTTTAAACGGTCCTTCCCAGTTTGGACCTAGCTTGCCATCTGATGACTTCACCGCGTTGCCCAGGACTTTTCTTAGAACATAGTCCCCAACTTGGAATCTTCTAGGGTTAACCCTTTTGTGGTAGTTCTTTGCGAGTTGTTGCTGATAGCTCGCACGCTTCACCATGGCCAGTTATCTACGCTCGTCGGCTAGGTCGAGTTCGACGAGCAATGCCCCATCATTCTAGCCTTGGTCGACAAGTTAGGATCTCATTGTTGGCAAGCCCTCTTCTAGTGGAATGACTGTTTCCATGCCATATGTTAGCAAAAATGGGGTTTCTCCTGTTGCTCGCCGAGGAGTTGTTCGGTATGCCAATAGGACATGGGGTAGCTCGGTTGCCCATGCGCCCTTGGCTTACTCTAGTCGCTTCTTCAATCTATCGATCACAGTTTTGTTGGAAGCTTCTGCTTGGCCACTGCTCTGAGGGTAGGCCACCGAACTAAAGTTGTGCCTGATCTCGTGCTCGTTACAGAAGTCCTGAAAGGGACCACTCTCGAATTGTGTCCCATTATTAGTGATGATGGTTCTGGGGATTCCGAATCGAGTGATTATATTCCTCCATATGAATCTTATCATGTCAGCGTCTCGGATGTTTGCCAATGGTTCTGCCTTGATCCATTTGGTGAAGTAGTCAGTTGCAACCAACAGGTATTTGCGATTGCCGGCAGCAGTGGGTAGTGGTCCCACGATGTCCATCCCCCAATGGGCGAAGGGCCACGGGCTGGTCAGGGATTTTAGGTCGCTGGCTGGTTGGTGGACCATTAGAACGTGAAACAGGCATTTCGGGTATTTACGGACATATACTGCGGAGTCATTTTGCATATATGGCGACCAATAGCATTCCTTCATTGCTCGAAAGGCTAGAGACCTTCCTCCGACTTGACTTCCACAGATTCCTTCGTGAATCTCGCGCAGCACTTTCTCGACATCACCTGGGTGGACACATCTAAGGTAGGGACCGGAGAAGGACTTCTTATACAAGTCGCCTCCTGTGAATAAGTGAAAGCGAGAAGCTTTGACTCTTATCTGGTGGGTGATTTTCTTTTCCTAGGGGAGTGTGCCCTCCTTTAAATAGTCTCTTAAGGGGTCAATCCAGCTGGGGGCTGATCCTACCTGGAGTATTTGTTCCACGTTTGGCAGCTTGCTATTGTGGTTAATGCTTGGACAAGTGAGGAAATCGATGGGAATGACCCTTTTAAGACTAGAATCGAGTGTCGAGCTTAGGGTTGCTAAGGCGTCGGCATGACTGTTTTGTCCTCTGGAAAACTGCTGGATGTTGATCTCCTCAAAGCTCGTTATTAGTTTCCTCACCAGGGCGAGGTAGGCTGCCATCCTTTTATCCTTCGCGTTGTAATCTCCACTTATCTGATTGGAGACTAGTTGAGAATCGCCGAACACCTGTAAACGTTTTGCTCCCAGAATTTGCGCCTTTTTGAGACCGACTATTAGGGCTTCGTACTCAGCTTCGTTGTTGGAGGCTGCAAATCCAAGCCTAATTCCTTGCTCAAGGATGGTGTTTTCTGGGGTGATGAGGACGATGCCTACGCCTACCCCCTTTGAGTTAGAGGCTCCATCAACGAATAGTTTCCAGGTTTCCACTATTGTTGGGTTCTCTTTTTGCTTTGTTGGTTGAGGTTGGTCAGGGAGTTCTTCGCCAGTGAATTCGGCTATGAAATCAGCAAGGATCTGACCCTTGATAGCGGTCCTTGGCTGAAATTGGATGTCGAACTGGCCGAGCTCGACTGACCACTTAGACAATCTGCTCGATAAATACGCTTTCCTTAGGATCGCCTTAAGGGGGTGCGATGTAAGGACGATGATAGTATGAGCTTCAAAGTAATGCTTCAGTTTCCTCGAGGCTATCACTAGTGCAAAGGCGAGCTTCTCTGATGCAAGGTACCTGTGCTCGGCGTCTAATAAGGTCTTACTCGCGTAGTAAACGGGGTGTTGGATTCCTTCGATCTCGCATATTAACGCCGAGCTGGAAGTGTGACTGGACACCGAAAGGTATAGGTATAAAGAATCCATTGGTTGTGGTATGACAAGTAGTGGTGGAGATCTTAACTAAGACTTGATCTCGTCCAATGCTCGCGAGCATTCCGGGATCCATTCTATTGGTTTATTCCCTTTTAGAAGCTGGAAAAAAGGCTTGCACTTCTCGGAGGATTTGGAAATGAATCGATTTAAGGCAAGGAGCATTCTAGTGAGCTTATGCACGTCCTGGACTGTTCGAGGTGGTTGTACCCTGTTGATTGCATCGATCTGGTTCGGATTAGCTTATATGCCTCTCTTGCTGACTAAGTATCAAAGAAATTTTCCTGACTAGACACCGAAGGAACATTTTCTCGAATTAAGCTTCATTCGGTACTTTCTGAGGATTTCGAAGGTCTTTGACAGGTCTGAGAGGTGATCTTCCTTCTTCTTGCTCTTAACGAGCATGTCGTCGATGTAGACCTCCATTATGTCTCCCATTTGATCCTTGAACATTTTTGTGACCAGCCGCTGGTAGGTTGCTCCTACATTCTTGAGCCCAAATGGCATGAATTTGTAGCAATATAACCCAACCGTCGTGATGAACGCCGTCTTGTCCTGGTCTGGGGCATACAAGGGGATCTGGTGATATCCAGAGTATGCGTCTAGGAAACTCATTCGCTCGTGAGCTGTAGTGGCATCTACTAGTTGGTCTATCTTTGGGAGGGGGAAACTATCCTTTGGGCATGCTTTGTTGAGGTCAGTGAAGTCGATGAAAACTTTCCACTTCCCATTGTTCTTCGGGACTACTACTGGGTTAGATAACCACTTGGGGAATTGTACTTCCCGTATGGATCCTGCATCCAGCAGTTTTTTAACCTTCTTTTCGACCGCTTTAGCCTTCTCAGGTGCAGTTCTTCATGCCTTCTGCGTGACTGGCTTGAACGTGGGGTCGATGTGCAGCTGATGACAGACCATATCAGGATCAATGCCAGGCAGCTCGTATGGTTCCCATGTGAAAACATCTACGTTATGTCTCAGCAAGGTCGTCAACTCCTTCTATTCTCGATCGGTGAGAGATGCTCTAATCAAGAAGACTCTGCTACTGTCACCAACTTCGGTTATAAATTCTACCAGGTCCTCGATGACACGCTCGGAGGGGAGGATCCTGGTCTCCTCTACTCCTGGTCTTTCATACTTTAGTTGCTATTTAGAAGGTATCACACCCTTTTCAACTTTCTTGCTGGGTTGATCAGCCTTCTTCTTTGGCTTTGGTCGGATGGCTGCTATGAAGCACTTCCTCGCCATTGCCTGGTCGTCGTGGATCTCCATTACTCCTCGCTCGGTTACATACTTGAGCTTATGATGGTAGGTCGAGGAGACCGCCTTCATTGCATGAAGCCATCCTCTGCCGAGGATGGCCTGGTACGGTGATTCGATGTTAACTACCAAAAACTCAATCATCTTGGAGACATTCCCAGCACGAACTGGCAGCACTATTTTGCCTAAGTGCATGGCCATTTTCCCAGCGAAGCCGACCAAAGGTACAGTAGCCTCCTTTAGGTCGGCGATGCTCAACTTCAATTTCCTGAACAGGTCGAGGTACATTACTTCAGATGAGATTCCTTGATCGACAAGCAGCTTGTCAATGTCAAAGTTGGCTATCCTGAGTGTAATGACCAGGGCATCATGATGTGGGGTCCTTACTCCCATCAAATCTTCATCCGTGAAAATAATATGCTTGTCATAGTTGACATCCTCTGTTCGTCAACGCTTTCCAGACTGTGATTTTGCTGGATCGATTTGAATGTCCTGCATTACCGCTGTAAGTTTTTTCAGCTCCATTCGAGCTGAGTTCCCTTGTATCTGCTTGACGTCAGACACTCCGTGAATTACGGTGACCTCGTGTCCAGCATCATCCTCCAGCACATTTTCGGGTCTCATCTCTCTGTTGGCAGTCACTTTCTTTGCCCTTTTCTCCACAAAGTCGTTTAAATGCCCGGACTGGGCCAATTCTTCGAGGTGAGACTTAAGAGCTTTGCAGTGCTCGGTCTTGTGCCCTCCCTCTTTGTGAAAAGCGCATCTCAACGCATTGTTCCTCTTCGAGGGATCTCCCCCCATCTTCCTGGGACACTTGATGAATGGCTCATCCTTGATCTTCACGAGAACCTTGTAAATTGGTTCTTTGAAGACGGTGTTGACCACCTAGAATACTTTCGATGCGTCCTGGTTCCCTCCATTTTTGGAGCCATTTTTCCCCCCGTTCTTTCCTCCTTTCCTCTGGTTTTCAGTTTTCTCACCTACCTTGGTAGTGAGCTTAGCTCGACCATTTTCTCCTGTATTAGAGCGGGTGACATCTTCCACCTTTGCGTATTTCTCGATTCGGGCCATAAGGTCGTCAATGGTCATAGCTTCCTTCTTCGTCAGGGATTGGTAGAGGAGGGAAGAATTAGGGAGCCCAATTTTGAAGGAGGCCACTTCCACCTCCTTCGCGCAGTCCTCGATCTCATTGAATAACTCCCAGTATCTCTTCCTGTATTCTCGGAGGGTTTCTTGAGGCGTTTTCTTCATTGTTAGTAGAGCATCCATCCTTTTGGGATGGGAGCTACTGGTAATGAATCGGGGCATAAAGATTTCGGCTAGGGATTTGAAATTCTTGATCGACCGGTGGGGGAGCCTTTTGAACCACTTCTGTGCTACATCATGAAGGCTCGAGGGGAAAATACGGCACATCGGGTCATCCCGGTGACTCCAGAGGGTCATTGTCTGTCAATATTGCTTGACATGATCGATGGGATCAGTTTTTCCGTCGTAAACCTTGAACCTTGGAATGGCAAATTTCTTGGGAGCTTCCTCCTCTTCGATTTCTTTCATGAAAGGTGACTTCATCTGGGTTTTGAGAGCTCGCCTCACGAGTTCTCTAGTTGATCTTGTCCCGTGGTGAGAGGGATGCTGGTCCATCTCCCTTCGGACCATGTTTCGTATGAGCTCGTCGCTACGAGCAGGGCTCTGGTGGAGGCGAGCTCTTCGCAGCTATTCGTGGAGGTCGTCATCTGACTCGCCTCCTTCGTCCCTTTGAGATTCTCGCCTAGGGCTCCTTCCTCGGCTGCGAGACTTGCTCGCCTGAGGGATAGGAGTGCGATATGGGCGTCTCCGGTTATCAGGACGAAACTCCCTTTCTAGTCTTTCCAGTCTTCTTTTCAAGCGAGCATTCTCAGCCTCGTACCTGCGAGAAGACTCTCTCTGCTCGTGGAGCCTTGCCTCGTACGCATCAATCAACCTGGATATCTACGTGGACCTCGTTGGTCCCTGACTTTCTTCTAAGGCTGCTCTTTCCAGGCGAGCTCTCTGATCTGAACGTCGGACTTCAGACCTAATCCTGCGAGGAGCAGGTGGCTCTTGAATATCTCGTGCTTAGGGGGCATTACTGCTGTGACCAAACATCTTAAACTCCTTTCTTGATGTGGGCTCTTCTCAGGGAAAGATGAACGTTTCCCACAGACGGCACCAATTGTAGAGGCAATTATTATGCAACATAAATAAATATAAGAGAAAGATTATCAAGAAGAGAACAAGGAATACAAGATGCCAATCACACAACAAAGGATGTACGTGGTTCAGCCAAGATGTATCTACGTCCACGGTGGTGCAGTCGATATTATTTCTATATACTCCGGAGAGTGATTACAGAGAATACAACTTGTCCTTTTGCCCCGGACCTAGGGTTAAATATATACATGTGCATGTAGATGAGTGGGGGTGATGGGTTCTTCCACGTTTTCCATTTCTCCCATAACTTCCCTTCATGGGATCGTGGGGGGAGACTGGTTCAATTATAAGAGATGAGGTGCCTGGACTTTGGGCTGCCAGGACTGGGCTACTCGTCCAGGCCCACAGTTCTTTATTTCGGGTACCCATAATATGTAATATGGAATTATGACATTTGATAAATTATCGGAAGTGAGAAATACGACAGTGTGGTAATTTAAGTCTGTCACGGGTGTGAATCGTGTCGGGACTAATTGAATGGAATAAAAAGAGAATTTATTTTTATTAACTCGTGTGATCAATTCGAGTGCGCCATTGAGTCTAAAAGGGTTGAGATATTCAGAAAACACTACCCGGGTATTTTATTTGGACTCCAAAAGATTTTAGGCCAAACCGGCACCCCGTAGGGGTAGTTTTGTAATTTGGATTTTTGGGTTAATTAAATGGACGAAAATTAGAGAAAAAGTATATCATCTACGGGATTTTCCATTAGGGTTTAGTTACACAAATCAAGAACGGCCATGGAGGGTTTGAGGGAGAACCAAATTCCAAGAGAGAAGACTCATTTGGCATCACCTTGCACAACCGTGACCAACAACGCGTAGATCGAGAAGAGAGGAATGCGTATATACCAACATCACCAACGGATTAGATCGTGATATTCGAGGCAAGTGTTTATTACTTTCTTTCTTTTACAAATAATCATGCTCATGTTAGTATAGGTGGATTTAATCATGATTTATATGTTAATTGGGTGAAAATTGGAGATTTAAATTATGATTAAGGATTGGTATAATTAGTGGTTGGAATTCCTTCATGTAGGTAGAGGATTAATCATAGAATTTGATTATATATTGATGAAAGAATCTGGGTGGATTAGGTTCTGTAATTGAAAATTTGGAAACTAGGGTTCATATGAATTAATTTGGGGATTTTACATATTTATGATGATTTATGACGAATTAATGATCCTAGGAAGTTAAGAATGATTTATAACCTGTTAGGTGTTGATGGGTATTGATGATGAGTTGTTGGGAATTGAATCTTAGAGGTTTTTAGGTTCAAAAATGGTGAAAAACGCTGAAGTTTGGTGAAGAAGACGAACAGTGCAATCTCGCGCGATCTCCCCCAAAGTGGTTCAAACGAGATGGGGATCTCGCGCGAAGTGGTTCGAACGAAATGTGGAAGTCGTTCGAACGACATTGTAAGTTGTTCGAAATGACATGTCATTCTAGTTCGAACGACGTGTCATTCTGGTTCAAACCACATGTCATTCTGGTTCAAACCACAGGGTGAATTTCTGGGAATTTTTCTTAGAATTAAATTTGGAGTTTGTTGGTTTATTGGAGTGAGAGAAACTACCAAATAGTCAATTCAAATAGGAATTAATTTTGGAGAAAGTATGTGAGAATTAATACATTAATTATTTCGGTATAGGGAGAATGTACCTTGGAGATTACGCGAGAGATAGTAATCTAATTATTTATACTATACGTAGTAATGAGGTTAAAATACGTATGGGGAGTATATATGTAGGTTGGAGAAAATACCTATAAATTATAATAGGATGTGTGTATGACTATTATATGATATCATTGTTAAGAGCACTAATGGGTGATAACCCGGGGTGCAAGAACCTTATAGTTAAGGGCACTAATGAGTGATAACTCGGGGGTGCAGAAACTCTATTGTTAAGTGTACTAATGGGTGATAACCCAGGGGTACAAGGATCATTATTGTTAGGGGCACTAATGGGTGATAACCCGGGGGGGCTAAATTATTATTGATAGGTGCATTAATGGGTGCTAACCAGGGGATGCAATATTCTATTGTTAGGCGCACTAATGGGTGATAACCCGGGGTGGTGAATTATTATTGATAGGTGCATTAATGGGTGCTAACCCGGGGATGCATGATTTTTGGAGATATGCACTAATGGGGCTTAGCCGGGGGTGCGGGATTAGTATATATATATGTATAGGGATGATGTGACTATATATATATATATATATATATATATATATAGACTTGTGAATATAGCTACTGTGTGAAATTAGTAGACTTGGTAATAATAATAATTATATCATTGAACCAAGTGGTCTTAACCTAAGAGTGCAGGGTTGGTGTATACATATAGGGATGATGAGACTATATATATGTATGAGTGTACTTGGGTAACTTTCTACTTTGTGAGACTAGTAAATAAAATGAAAATGAGAAGTAAAATGATCTTAGTGAATAGAAGATTAACCATTCAAACGGTGAATAATGAAATTTAGTATGTGAGATAAACTATCTGAATGGCGTATTGTATGGGCGATACGGGAATACTACTAGTGAGCATAGTTAGTATTAGTATGGTTTTTGACTAGATAGACTGTGAGGTATAACTACAGGGAGATTAGATGTACGTAAGGCGTGCACAATAGACGAGAGGTGAGAAACTCATGTGAGAGTTTGATAACTAATATGCGTATAAGACTTGTTTTAAGAACCAGTTTTAAATACTTGCTAAATCATTTTTACACATTGGGCTCTGACCCGTTTCTTGTATATCTTCTCTCTTTTGCTATATATATGTATTATATCAGGTGCTCAGCCACAGGAGTATCAGATTTAGAGATTTGGATTGCTTGACGTGCTGCAGCTCTTGTGGAAGTTGTAGGTCCTTGCAGTAGACGCATATAACCTTTCCATTTAGTTTCATCTAGACTTCTTATTTAGGGCATATGTCGCCCACTTCTAGTTCTTCCATCAGAGATATTGTATCCAATTTAGTTAATGGTTTGGAGTTTTGAACTGAGGGTTTTATCCAGTCTTATTTATTTCAATACTTGATTCATGTTCAGTATATATTTACATTCCTATGTGTGGTGAATGGTTGATATTTTAAGACTGAATGAAAATGGATTTACTTAGTTTTATTAAATTGGAAATGTTTTGACACCTAGCTTAATTTTATAATAGGTGATTCATATGTTACAAAGTTTTTCGACAGTGATGCTGAGAATGAACCAACTAAATATCCTATTTTAAATTGGTAGAGGACTATTCACCCTATATTTAATTGGGCGGGGTGTCACAGGTGGTATTAGAGCATCAGGTTTTAGTGTCCTTAGGATCTGTGCGGCTTATTACGTTTCAGCGTAACATTCTTTGATGTAGAGCCTTATGATAGGATTGTTGTGTTCCCTTACGTATGCGACTTACGTTCTCCTGCTGTGAATTATAATGGATGTGACTCATTATACGAAATTTAGTGTGATTCAAACACCGAATAATTTAGCACGACCAGCGAGGGCCGTAAGAAGAACTGCGGGAGAAGAGGCTCAATAGAAGACATAGAATAATCGGGGAAGAGTGATCGGGATAAAAATCACCATAAGAATTACCTAAGTAGGAGGTAGTAAAAAAAATTGTCACTCGGGAACTGTGGGTTCCCAGGACACAGTCATAGATAACAGTGGAGTGATTTCAAGACAACCTAACATAGTGGATAAAGGGGATATCAGAAGGACTCTTTCAAAAACCCATCGGTGAAGATGCAGAAAAGAAAATGAGAAAGTGTAACAGACCAGCGGAGGTAGAAAATCCAAAGGCAATTGTGTAGAGTGGGGAGTGACGACACTCGGAATTTAATTTGTAGTTAAAAGCTACAGCTCTTAGGAGCATCATCTAGTGATTAGAAGCAATCACCACATATGGAGATGTGTGTTTGAAATTTAGAGAGAAATTTGGGTACGATTTGACCATGAGGTCTTCCATTCGATGTGGTAACAAAATGTGAGTGAAATCTTGATGTTTAGCAAAATGGATAAGATAGAAACCGATCGTGAGAGAAAGGTTGAATTGCATAATGAACTTTGTACCTGGCAGAGGGGTATAAATTATCCAAAGGGTTTAAAGTTGATAAAGGACCCGTGAGTAGTATACCAGTATGGATGAGAAATCCATCCAGTATGACTAATGTTGATGTCATCAAAGTTATACGGTTGCTAGTGATCGCAGTCCTTCCAAGAGAAGGGAGTAAAGAGGGTTAGCGAACCTGCTGAAGAGCAGAAACTGAATTTAACGGTGTTAGTGAAACCCCAAATGAGAGTATACCCAATAGGGAACACGGTTAGATGATTTTAAGTTGATTAACTTCCTACAAAGTGACGATGAAGTCAATCAGGGCCATGGAGGCTAACCATAGTTCCGAATAGCTAGCGTAGCCAAAGGGACAGTGGAAGAATAATTGTGAGTTGAGATTGTCGGTCCGAGAGGACATTCCCAAAATGGTCAGTGGGACCAGTGACGGGGAAATGGTTCATGAAGTTTTCCTTATGGAAGGAAGTAGAAGTATAAGTACAATTATTAAAAGTGTCCACAATTGAGAAGTGAGACAAAAGAGATTAGAAATGGTAAACCGTGCCAGTTAGGCATAACGACTGGAGGAGCGAGACTTCCAGCAAAAGAATTTGGGGTCAAGAGAATTAGGCCCAGGAAATTTATAACCCGAGAGTGATGAGTTCAGGCTGAACCAGTGGAGTCCTCCTTAATAGTAGCATACAGTATGTCAGGGTCTATGGGGCCAGGGATGGAAGCGGGAGTTCAATAAAGCTATAATTGAGGACTAGAGAGTTTGGGCCAACGTTTCAAGAATGGTCGCGAAATCCACATGATGGAATAAATGTAATACCCCATAATTCTGCATAATTAGGAAAATACGTTTTATTTAAATTACGTGAGTAGAGTAATTTAATATGATAAAATACGTTTTAGTTAAATTACATGAGTAGAGTAATTTAATGTGATAAAATACGTTTTATTTAAATTACGTGAGTAGAGTAATTTAATGTGACACGTTTTAAATTAAATTACGTGAGTAGAGTAATTTCATGTGATATAATGTTAATAAAGATTAATATGACGATTAAAAATTTACTAAATGTGAGTAGTAAATTTTGAATGTTGATATGTACGGTCTAGCGATTTTATGGACGTACCTGAGTTATCTCAACCGAGTGTCGCGCGTAGAGAAAAATTGAAGATGAGATGAGAAAAATATTTTAAGAGACTCAAAAGGTAATTTAGAGTCCACAGATTATTTCGAAAAGGGTCGAATTAGTGAAAATAGTGTACCCGGGGGTACTAGTTGAGTGTCGGGTCATTTTCGAGCTAAACCGGGACCATTCGAGGGCATTTTGGTCTCTTTACATTTATGGGTTAGGAGACCTACGAATTTTGAAACCCTAAATCAGATTATAAGAGTTAGAACTAGGGTTAGAAGGAAAGAAAATACACCATAGACATTAGAGAAAAGAGAGAAACAAATTTCTAAGGCAAGAGAAGGAAGGAGGAAGAATTCTAAGAAGATTTCACCACCAACAAGTTCGGAAGAAGGATTGAGGGATAGAAATCATCAATCATCAACAACAACCACGAAATCAGACCCTACAAATCATAAGGCAAGTGGTTATTTTCAAAATAAATTGAGTTATAATACCCATATTTAAGCTTGATGAAGAACATGTTTTTATGGTATTTTTGGAAGTAAAACACATGATTATGATCCATGATTGATAGGGATTGCGTGTAGAACATTTTGGATCTCCAAATATTCTAATATCATAGAAGACTAGATGATTAAATCGAACTGAAAATATGGAATTTTGATGAAAGATGGAAAGAATGTATTTTTAGGGTTCTTGAATAATAATAAGATTTTTTAGTTAATTTGGTCAAGATTTATTATGATTTTGTTGTTTTAAATCATTAGTAATCATCCCAGAACATGTAGGAATGATTAGAAATTGTTGGTTGAAAATATGGTGGATTATCATGGAAGTTAGAAAGTCAAAAATGGTGAAACCCGCATGAAGAAGACGATATGGGTCTGTCACTGCTTGATCGATCGATCGACCCTTGAATGTCGATCGATCGACCATATCCCCTCGATCGATCGACCCTGGCTGTACTCTAGAAAATTTTGTGGATAAATTTCCTTTATTACCGTCGCTTAAATGGGAACCTTAGTGATGATAATTTACCTATGAGGAGACCTCATAAACACCAGTAGGTGTACCGTTAGAGTTCTTCATAAATGATTAAGTGGGAATTTTTAGAGAAATGGACCGACGGGAGAACGATCAATTGAGTCGTATGTTGGGATTGTGAGAATTTAATTACAGAAAGAGTGAGATTAAATTTCGGAAAAATACCAGTAGGTTAAAGTTAACTTAACTACTGAATTAAGGGAGGGGTAACTAGGACCTTTAGAGTTGCATGAATACTCGAATATATGCAATATAGAAATAAATTGTAAATTAATTAGTACGGTGAATATAAGTGAAATATATTACGTACGGGCATGATTTGATAGGTCGGGTGTGTACCTACTAAATTATATAAAAGTTTGGGTTAAGAGAATTTTACCTAAATTAATTATGTTAGGGTCGATGAGACATTCCGGACTAACATAAAGTTATTATATGTTTGGGGTCGATGTAAAATGCCAAACCAAACCTTAAACTGGTGTCGCGATGAAAGAGTCCCGAACCAGAATATGTGTATATATATATATTTTAAATAGTTGGGGTCGATGGATCATTCCGAACCAACTCTCACTTGGGTTCGATGAATCATCCTAAACCAAGAGTCCTTTATGTGTGGTAAAAGGATATGTTAGTGATAACTGACATTAAATACATGATTGTGTGATAAAATGTATTCTATGTGCATAATCTACAGATTGAGAATAGTAGATAATAAGATCAATTGTAAATATCTTAGTAATAATTTATAGCGTGATGTAATTATTACAAGGATAAGGATAACGGACAGTAAATAAGTTACAAACGCTTATGGGTAGTATAACTAGGTGAACTAAGTATCCTCGTTAGATATGCACTATAGAAGAGAGGTGAGGAAGTTCAAGGGAGTTGTGTGAAACCTTAATATGTGTAATCAATAAATCAATTGTGATAATTGCTTACAAAATATTTTCAAATGTTTTGAGTACTAACTCTTTCTATGTAAATTTTTTTTTAAACCTTTTAGGTGCCCAGCCACAGGGACACCCAGCATGATTTCATTCCAGGGATTTGGGAGCTGCAGCACATGTGGATGTTGCAGGGATTGTTTAGACGCTTCATTGTTTTCAGTTCTAGTACAGGATCTCAGTTTTAGTATTCTTAGTTGGGACATGTTGTTCTTTTGGGCGAGCAGTATATGTTCACTCAGAAGGATCTGAATATGAGACGAAGGAGGTGGATTGAATTCGTGAAGGACTACCAATTTGATATACAGTATCATCCTGGTAAGGCTAACGTGGTGGCAGATGCGTTAAGCAGAAGACCTACCGGGGAGTTGGCAAAAATTTGGAAGGCGAAGTGGAGTGAACTTCGACACGAGGATGATATAGCTAGAGCATGCATGGCAGTTTTAGCTATCACTCCCGAGAGTGTTATACGGGTAGTGAGGGTACAAATCGAGGACTCATTTTGTAAGGACAAAGTACGACAGTTACTGGGCGAGGGGGCAGAGTCCTACTCCATCAGCTCAGAGGGGGGACTACGATTTAATGGTAGGATGATAGTACCCGAAGATGCTGATTTGAGGCATGCCATTATGATGGAGTCACACGGGTCAAAATTTTTGGTACATCCAGGTGGGGACAAAATGTACCAGGATATGCGATGATTATATTGGTGGTCTGGTACGAAACGAGACATTGCAGAATTTGTCTCAAAGTGTGTTACATGTCAGCTAGTAAAAATTGACCATCAGAGACCTTCAGGGATTCTAAAACCCCTAGAGATTCCCATGTGGAAGTGGGAGAGTATCTCGATGGATTTTATTATTGAGTTACCAACATCACAGAAGGGTCACGATTCCATATGGGTGATAGTGGATCGGCTGACTAAGGTAGCTCATTTCTCACCGGTTCGTGTGGATTATGATATGATGCAGTACACGCAGCTATTCATTTCATAGATTATTAAGATTCACGGAGTTCCTATTAATATTGTGTCGGACCGAGACAAAATATTTGTGTCACATTTCTAGCAGAGCTTTCAGGAGGCCATGGGCACCGACTTACGGTTGAGTACGGCGTATCATCCATAGACGGACGGTCAGACTGAAAGGGTAAACCAAATGTTGGAGGATATGCTAAGGATGTGTGTCCTAGATTTTGGTGGAGGTTGGGAGCCATACCTTCCTTTGTTGGAGTTTGCATATAATAACTCTTACCAATTCACTATCGGTATGGCTCCATTCGAAGCACTTTACGGGAGGCCTTGTCGTTCGCCCGCGTGTTGCTTAGAGGTGGGGGATAACAAGCTATTGGGGCCAGAGATGATATAGGAGACTTCCTCAAAAATAGAGTTGATTCGAGGATGTATTCGAATAGCTCAGGATAGGAAGAAGAGTTATGCTGACGCCGGTAGGAGACACGTGGAATTAGATGTGGGCGACCAGGTATTAATTCGAGTTTCTCCTATGAAAGGGATTATGAGGTTCGGCAAGAGAGGGAAATTAGCGCCGAGATATGTGGGGTCGTTTCCTATCATTGAGAGGGTGGGACAAGTAGCTTACAGATTGGGACTCCCTGAGCATCTTCAGCGAATACACGATGCATTCCATGTGGCATCGCAAAAGAAATACAAGAGAAGTGAGAGAGCCTTTTGGCACATTCCACAAGAGGAGATCGATTTGCAGCCAGATGTATCGTATGAAGAGAGACCCGTGGCTATTCTGGATTATAGTGAGCGCAAACTACGGTCCAATGTGGTACCCTTAGTGCGAGTATAGTGGGGACAACACAATATGGATGAGTCTACTTGGGAGCGGGAGGAGGATATGTGAGAGCAATATCCCGAATTATTCATAGCAGGTATTTTCTAATTTCGAGGAAGAAATTCCTTTTGTAAGGGGGGAAGTATGTAATACCCCGTAGTTCTGCATAATTAGCAAAATACGTTTTATTTAAATTACGTGAGTAGAGTAATTTAATGTGATAAAATACGTTTTATTTAAATTACGTGAGTAGAGTAATTTAATGTGACACGTTTTAAATTAAATTACGTGAGTATAGTGATATAATGTTAATAAATCTTAATATGACGATTAAAAATTTACTAAATGTGAGTAGTAAATTTTGAATGTTGATATGTACGGTCTAGCGATTCTATGAACGTACCTGAGTTATCTCAACCGAGTGTCGCGCGTAGAGAAAAATTGAAGATAAGATGAGAAAAATATTTTAAGAGACTCAAAAGGTAATTTAGAGTCCACAAATGATTCCGAAACGGGTCGAATTAGTCAAAATAGTGTACCCGGGGGTACTAGTTGAGTGCCGGTCATTTTTGGCCAAAATCGGGACCATTCAAGGGCATTTTGGTATCTTTACATTTATAGGTAAGGAGACCTACAAATTTTGAAACCCTAAATAAGATTATAAGAGTTAGAACTAGGGTTAGAAGGAAAGAAAATACACCATAGCCATTAGAGAAAAGAGAGAAACAAATTCCTAAGGCAAGAGAAGGAAGGAGGAAGAATTCTAAGAAGATTTCACCACCAACTTGTTGGGAACAAGGATTGAGGGACAGAAATCATCAATCATCAACAACAACCATGAATCAGACCCTACAAATCATAAGGCAAGTGGTTATTGGCAAAATAAATTGAGTTATGATACCCATATTTAAGCTTGATGAAAAACATGTTTTTATGGTATTTTTGGGAGTAAAACACATGATTATGATCCATGATTGATAGGGATTGCATGTAGAACGTTTTTGGATCTCCAAATATTCTGATATCATAGAAGACTAGATGATTAAATCGAACTGAAAATCTGGAATTTTGATGAAAGATGGGAAGAATGTATATTTAGGGTTCTTGAATAATAATAAGATTTTTAGTTAATTTGGTCAAGATTTATAATGATTTTGTTGTTTTAAATCATTAGTAATCATCCCAGAACATGTAGGAATGATTAGAAATTGTTGGTTGCAAATATGGTGGATTATCATGGAAGTTAGAAAGTCAAAAATGGTGAAACCCACATGAAGAAGACGATCTGGGTCTGTCACTGCTTGATCGATCGATCGACCCTTGATTGTCGATCGATCTAGCAGTCGATCGATCGACCATATCCCCTCGATTGATCGACCCAGGCTGTACTCTAGAAAAATTTGTGGATAAATTTCCTTTATTACCGTCGCTTAAATGGGAACCTTAGTGATGATATTTTACCTATGAGGAGACCTCATAAATACCAGTAGGTGTAACATTAGAGTTCTTCATAAATGATTAAGTGGGAATTTTTGGAGAAATGGACCGACGGGAGAACGATCGATTGAGCCGTATGTTGGGATTGTGAGAATTTAATTACGGAAAGAGTGAGAGTAAATTTCGAAAAAATACCAGTAGGTTAAAGTTAACTTAACTACTGAATTAAGGGAGGGGTAACTAGGACCCTTAGAGTTGCGTGAATACTCGAATAAATGCAATAGAGAAATAAATTATAAATTAATTAGTACGGTGAATATAAGTGAAATATATTACATACGGGCATGATTTGATAGGTCGGGTGTGTACCTACTAAATTATATAAAAGTTTGGTTTAAGAGAATTTTACCTAAATTAATTATGTTAGGGTCGATGAGACATTAATAACTAACATAAAGTTATTATATGTTTGGGGTCGATGAAAAATGCCGAACCAAACCTTAAACTGGTGTCGCGATGAAAGAATCCTGAACTAGAATATGTGTGTGTGTGTGTGTGTGTATATATATATATATATATATATATATATATATATATATATATATATATTAAATAGTTGGGGTCGATGGATCATTCCGAACCAACTCTCACTTGGGGTCGATGAATCATTCTGAACCAAGAGTCCTTTATGTGTGGTAAAAGGATATGTTAGTGATAACTGATATTAAATACATGATTGTGTGATAAAATGTAGTCTATGTGCATAATCTACAGATTGAGAATAGTAGATAATACGATGAATTGTAAATATCTTAGTAATAATTTATTGCGTGATGTAATTATTACAAGGATAAGGATAACGGATAGTAAATAAGTTACCTACGATTATGGGCAGTATAACTAGGTGAACTAAGTATCCTCGTTAGACATGCACTATAGAAGAGAGGTGAGGAAGTTCAAGGGAGTTGTGCGAAACCTTAATATGTGTAATCAATAACTCAATTGTGATAATTCCTTACAAAATATTTTTAAATGTTTTGAGTACTAACTCTTGCTATGTAAATTTTTTTTAAAAACCTTTTAGGTGCCTAGCCACAGGGACACCAAGCATGATTTCATTCTAGGGATTTGGGAGTTGCAGCACGTGTGGATGTTGCAGGGATTGTTTAGACGCTTCCTCTTTTTCAGTTCTAGTATAGGATCTCAGTTTTAATATTCTTAGTTGGGACATGTTATCCTATATTTACTTTTACAGTTATTCTGATTCTGGATTTTAAGAATGAACCATTTAAGAATGAACCATTTAAGAAACCTGTTTAAATTAAAATAAGGCTTGGTCACCCAAGGTTTAATTTGGCGGGCTGTCACAATAAATTATTCGTGATGAGAGAGGACAATCATAGGATGAAATCCTAGGATGTATGACAATGGCAGATGTTCATGGGTCGTGATGGCAACCACGTGCTGAGACCCTGTGATTTGGAGAGACCGGTGAGGTTTTATTTCTTCTTTGTGAGTAAAGGATAGATTCTAGTGACATGGGTGTGACACAACTTTTATGTAAATCGAAAACCCTAAACTTCGCGTGCGGGTCGAGTTTAGTGGGAAAATTAGTTTTAACAGTCTTGTTATAAACGTATTTCTCGTTGTTAGCAGGGCATTTTGATGATTTCTCGTGAGTGAACTAGGCGGGCCCTAAGAATGAGTTTTGTTATTATAATTTACTACTGCAGTGAGTCATCTTTAGTAGAGTTTATTATGGTAATGTGTAGTGATTAATTACCGTATGGTTAAACGATAGTAAAAATGTAGTGATATGACTATTGTGTCGGATACTCCGGGAGGAGTGATATTAGTTCTGTGCGGCGCCACGTGAAATAGGGTTGGGCCCAGATATGAATATATATGAAACTTTCATGGTATTATAGACCTCAGCGAGTATAGTGTCTAATTATATGTGATTTTTGAGCATAGGAATTTATTTGTCTATTAAGACTTAGAATACATTGTGTTCTTATCGAGCGGCAAAATATAGCTCGTTATATATCTATAGCGCCAAGTACTTGGGATAGTGAGGGCGCCATGCTTCATGTTACATTTTAAGGACATGAGAGTGGACGAGTAAACTTTTATGTCACAATACGTAGATTGTGGAAAAGTACATAGTAGGTACTTAAGGCCTTACAGACCTCAACAACTGACTAGGTTAGATATTAGTGTATTGGGGGGGTTCCTTGTATGGATATCGCTTTGCAAAACATCCCACGCATGAAACTAGCGAACGTCGGGAGATGGAGAGAAGTTTGGTCGATAGTACATAAGTGTTGTATGTTGGTTATTGTACCTATAATGGAATATATTTGAGAGTTGATAATTCTTTTATAACTTAAGGCCAATAGAGTAGCCTGGCCTTAATATTTTTCGGAATACATGAATGATGCCATTGAAGGATTGTTTAAGTCATGATTAGTGGGGGCGGTTGACTGCACCCCTACCACACCAGCATACCGAGTGTGCAAGAATTGAGGTAAGAAAATTTTATGTCACTTGTATAATGATGCGTGAGCTATAGGGTGTATGGGTGCCCTAAGGGGATTGAATCAGGTAGTGGATTATGATTACCATGTGAGTTAGATAACATGTAGTCGGGTAATCCGAAGCTTATTCACTAAGTTTGGTCAGAGAATTACGTTTCAAGACAAATTAAAATTTATTCAAGAGAGTGTAAAATGTATTAGAATACAAACAACAGTAGTGATGGGTTACGATGTAGGGTAATATTGCAAGGATAGTCTTGTAGTGGGTCACCTGATGGATTGAAAATGGTGGACAATTCGAAACCAGTAGGGACTTCTTCCACTAGAGAATGGAAAAGTATCCCCAAGGATCTTCTCATGTAGCTGAGATGGTGATATTATAGGTAGTAAGATGCGATTGATTACGGCCTAATACCCACAGAGGGATGGGCAGGACAATCGGCTTAATTGGATGCGGGAGAGAAAATTTTATATGGACCCTGAGATCTTAGAGGAGGACGGGAGCAGTACCTTCCACTAGTGTAGTTTGTGTCCAAATAACTCCTATAAGTTCACGTTCGGGCAGAGTGCCAGTAGAATTATGGCACGATAAACTTGGTTGTTGTCATACTTGATAGTTAAAGGTGGGAGACTAGTTATGATTACAAATATCGGAGAAGAATCGATATTATCCTATATATTGTGTGTGAAATATATATTACACAGCGAATTTACTTGTATATACGACACAAGACGAAGTCGTATGTATATGAAAAGAGGATAAATCTACTAAGGTGCAAAGTAGAAGGATAGATATTGAATATCTAAAATAAAGTTTAAGTAGTGAAACTTAAGCAGAAAGGCTTGGGCAAGAGCCTATATGACAGGGTAACCTGGAGTTTAAAGCAAACACGTGTGTAGTGTTCATTATTAAGGGTATTCGATAGCGTACTATATGGGTGGTACGGAGTAACTTATTTGTGAGCGTCGGGATGCGATGCGCAATATTTTTTTACAGCGTTGTCTATACCTGGTATACTTTTCCGAATTTCGGGACGAAATTCCGTTGTAAGGGGGTGAGTAAGTAACACCCCGTATTTTTGACAATTTAAATAATTATGTGATTAATTATTTTTATGGGAATAAATATCGATTCATTATTGTTGTTGGACTAATTAAATTAAAATGTGAGAAATTAATTTGTTATTAATCCTGATTAAAATAATTATTAACTAGCGTGCCAAGGATTAATACTTATTGTTGTGAACTACTAAATATTACTGTGTGATATGTAATATGGAATTATGATATTTGATAAATTGTCAGAAGTGAGAAATACGGCAGTTTGGTAATTTAAGTCTATCACGTGTGTGAGTCGTGTCGGGACTAATTGAATAGAATAAAAAGAGAATTTATTTTTATTAACTCATATGGTCATTTTGAGTGTGCCGTTGAGTCTGTAAGGGTTGAGATAGTCAGAAAACACTATCCGAGTATTTTATTTGGACTCCGAAAGATTTTAGGCCAAACCGGCACCCCGTAGGGGTAGTTTTGTAATTTAGATTTTTGGATTAATTAAATGGACGAAAATTAGAGAATAATTATATCATCTATGGGAGTTTCCATTAGGGTTTAGTTACACAAATCAAGAACGGCCATGGAGGGTGTGAGGGAGAACCAAATTCTAAGAGAGAAGACTCATTTAGCATCACCTTGCACAACCGTGACCACCAATGCGTAGATCGAGAAGAGAGGAATGCGTATATACCACATTACCAATGGATCAGACCGTCATATTCGAGGCAAGTGTTTATTACTTGCTTTCTTTTAGCAATAATCATGCTCATGTTAGTATAGGTGGATTTAATCATGATTTAGAAGTTAATTGGGTGAAAATTGGAGATTTAAATTATGATTAAGGATTGGTTTAATTAGTGGTTGGAATTCCTTCATGTAGGTAGAGGATTAATCACAAAATTTGATTATATATTGATGAACGAATCTGGGTGGATTACGTTCTGTAATTGAAAATTTGGAAACTAGGGTTCATATGAATTAATTTGGGGATTTTACATATTTATGATGATTTATGACGAATTAATGATCCAAAGAAGTTATGAATGATTTATAACCTATTAGGTGTTGATGGGTATTAATGATGAGTTATTGGGAATTGAATCTTAGAGGTTTTTAGGTTCAAAAATGGTGAAAAACGCTGAAGTTTGGTGAAGAAGATGAACAGTGCAATCTCGCGCGATCTCGCGCGAAGTGGTTCAAACGAGATGGGGATCTCGCGCGAAGTGGTTCAAACGAGATGGGGATCTCACGCGAAGTGGTTCGAATGACATGTGGAAGTCGTTCGAACGACATTGGAAGTGGTTCGAACGACAGGTCATTCTGGTTCAAACCACGTATCATTCTGGTTCAAACCACATGGTGAATTTCTGGGAATTTTTCTTAGAATTAAATTTGGAGTTTGTTGGTTTATTGGAGTGAGAGAAACTACCAAATAGTCAATTCAAATAGGAAAGAATTTTGGAGAAAGTATGTGAGAATTAACACTTTAATTATTTCGGTATAGAGATAATTTACCTTGGAGATTACGAGGGAGATAGTAATCTAATTATTTATACTATGCGTAGTAATGAGGTTAAAATACGTATTGGGAGTATATATGTAGGTTGGATAAAATACCTATAAATTATAATAGGATGTGTGTATGCCTATTATGTGATATTATTGTTAAGAGAACTAATGGGTGATAACCCGGGGGTGCAAGAACCTTATAGTTAAGGGCACTAATGAGTGATAACTCGGGGGTGCAGAAACTCTATTATTAAGTGTACTAATGGGTGATAACACGGGGGTACAAGGATGATTATTGTTAGGTGCACTAATGGGTGATAACCCGGGGGTGCTGAATTATTATTGATAGGTGCATTAATGGGTGCTAACAAGGGGATGAAATATTCTATTGTTAGGCGCACTAATGCGTGATAACCCGGGGGTGCTGAATTATTATTGATATGTGCATTAAAGGGTGCTAACCCGGGGATGCATGATTTTTGGAGATATGCACTAATGGGGATTAGCCGGGGGTGCAGGATTAGTGTATATATATATATGGACTCGTGAATATTGCTACTGTGTGAAATTAGTAGACTTGCTAATAATAATAATTATATCATTGCACCAAGTGGTCTTAACCTAAGAGTGCAGGATTAGTGTATATATATAGGGATGATGAGACTATATATATGTATGAGTGTACTTGGGTAACTTTCTACTTTGTGAGACTAGTAGATAAAATGAAAATGAGAAGTAGAATGATCTCAGTGAATAAAAGATTAGCCATTCAAACGGTGAATAATGAAACTTAGTATGTGATACAAACTATCTGAATAGCGTATTGTATGGGCGATACGGGAATACTACTAGTGAGCATAGTTAGTATTAGTATGGTTTCTGACTAGATAGACTGGGAGGTATAACTAGGGGGAGATTAGATGTACGTAAGGCGTGCACAATAGACGAGAGGTGAGAAACTCATGTGAGAGTTTGATAACTAATATGCGTATAAGACTTGTTTTAAGAACCAGTTTTAAATACTTGCTAAATCATTTTTACACATCGGGCTCTGACCCGTTTCTTGTAACTCTTCTCTCTTTTGCTATATATATGTATTATATCAGGTGCTCAGCCACAGGAGTATCAGATTTAGAGATTTGGATTGCTTGACGTGCTGCAGCTGTTGTGGAAGTTATAGGTCCTTGTAGTAGACGTATATAACATTTCCATTCAGTTTCATCCAGACTTCTTGTTTAGGTCATATGTCGCCCACTTTTAGTTGTTCCATCAGAGATATTGTATTCAGTTTAGTTGATGGTTTGGAGTTTTGAACTGAGGGTTTTATCCAGTCTTATTTATTTTAATAGTTGATTCATGTTCAGTATTTATTTACATTCTTATGTGTGGTGAATGGTTGATATTTTAAGACTGAATGAAATTGAATTTACTTGGTTTTATTAAATTGGAAATGTTTTGACACCTAGCTTAATTTTATAATAGGTGATTAATATGTTAAAAAGTTTTTTGACAGTGATGCTGAGAATGAACCAACTGAATATCCTATTTTAAATTGGTAGAGGACTGATCACCCTATATTTAATTGGGCGGGGTGTCACATATTCAAGCATCTTTCATTCCTAAGGCAACCCTCATTCATTTCAGGTTAGTTTCTTCTTTCTTCTTTCTTCTTTGATTTAATTCACATTTTTATATACCATTCAGACCTCGTGTGTATCTAAAATTTCTCATTTGTCTTTCCCACGCATAAAATCATATAGTTAGGGTATGTTTGATGTTTGTAAGGAATTTGGACTGCCATTTCGATTTGATAATGACTATTTTTTCTCCATGGATATATACCCTACTTTAATTTTGTACGAATTAGATAGGAACAGTTGTTTGGTATTTTTGGGATAAAAATGGGTAGAAATGTAGGTTGTTTGTTTTGATTCATGGTTAGGCTTGTTTGGCACGTATTTTGATGTTTTGGGGAATTTAAAAGGCATTTTTGTTGCATAAGAAGATTTTTTTAGTGTTAAGTTTTGGGTTTTAAAAAAACTTTAATTGGTATTTTGCAAAGAACATGAATATCCTGTTCAATGCGTTCTTGGACAAAAATTGAGGATTTGGGTGTTTTGATCTTTGAAAATCAAGAATACAAACTCTTGCATGTTCATCTCCTAGGCCGCAGCCTGTTGTGTACATTGAACAACTAGATGTGGCCTGTAATCGTACCTTTTTTTCCTATGGTTGCGACCTTTAACCCTTTATCTATTTATCATGAATGCAGCCTTGATTTCACCCTTTGTGAAGTTTTTGTTTTTCCACTTTTTTTATTTTCCTTTGTATAATGTTGCGGCCTTTTTTATGAGGTAGTTGATTCCATTTTTCTTGTATTTTGATCATACTGGCTATGAAATTCTAATTGTGGAGCCCCTCTAATTTTATAGGTCCTTGATATGGCCTTATGCATTGGAATACTTGGGAATACTTACAAGACTTCTAAAAAAGGCACTTTAGTATTCCTCTTCTTGTGGTGTTACATATCAAGCCTTTGAAAACCAATAGTCCCTGTAAGCTAAAGGATGGCCCAAACTGTGTGCAAGTTAGTTTTGACTCTATGGCCTCTTCTTACTGTATGGATCCAAGGGAGGCTGAAGAGGGTGCACGGATGGAGGAAGACACTTTTTGTACAAACAATCAAGTCCCTAATAAGAGGGAAATCGTGTTGTGGTAGTGGTCCTATTCGTAAAAAATATAATGTTGAGGCTAGGCCATTTGGACACGGTGAGTCAACAAGGGGAGCCCACAAAACTTCAGTATCCTTTCACAATGAGTGAGTAATGGTTGGCCCAATTGGCTAAAGCATGTCAGTTCCCTGAGGGAACCGTCTGCCCCTACCTTCCGCGAACTAGAGGTCATCCTCTATTATTCCAAATGATGGAATCAGCTTCCCACTCCATGCCTTCCTCTTAGAACTATGGATTCCTATCCAAGTTTCGGTGAGGATGATCCTAAAGGTTTTGAACTTAGTTGCACCACATGTTAATTCTAATAGCTGGAGGTACATTCTTTCCTCCTTAGTTGTGTGGAAAAAGTTTGGAAGATACATTACTATCGTAGAGTTCTTCAATTTCTATAGCCAATGGAGAACTCTGTAGAAAACCCACTATACTACTATACAGGGCTATAGAGTGGCGACAAGTACCTAATAAGGGTAAGCCTTCCAGTGTTAAAATCGATATGGGATTTTTTTTTTTCTGGAGATAACTCGGAGGTTCATCCAGATGAGTAGAGGGAGAAGGCACACAAGCTGTGGCGGATATGGGGTCGTCCCCGGCAACGATGCCATTTGATAACTTTTCTTTCAATAACGACGACACACAAAAGTAAAGTTATCAAATGGCGTCATTGCCATTCTTGGGAGCATAAAGCGCTCGGAGCGGATTCAATTTTGTAGTTCATTTATTTCCTATATTTTGTTGCATTTTAGTACCATTTTTCTTTATTTTAGAAGGCTTCTATTATGTTTATTTTATCATTGCTTATATTGCGGTGCATAGAAACACCTTTATTTTATTTTTCATTTTAAAAACTTGTAAAAATCGAAGACAAGCGTGATAGGGAAACCGAACAAGGTAGAGAGAGGGCATCCAAAGGCGAGGAAAAGAAGCCTCTTTACCTTGGGTCGGTAGGACTCTCGGGCCCGATTGAGATTGGCGTGATCTCCCCCCGGTTGACTTAAATTTTTTGGCACCCCACAGTGTAAAAACCGTGGGAGGTACATTTTTCAAACCCTCACTCCTCTCCTATTAGCGAGTCAATTTTGTGTGCTCTTGTGTGATTTTATTCTCGCATTTATTTTTCGAATGGTGTAATGAATTAAATTACTAAGGCCTACACCCGGTCACTCACGAGAAGTAATTTCATCACCCGACTCAGTCGCTTACTATTGTGTGCTACCCTAGCCATCATTAAATTTAAAATCAATTAACTAGGTAGCCCAATAGGAGAAAATTTTGCAACGGCGATCACTCAGATATTTCTGTGATTTCTTATCGCCCACGGACTTAATTAAAATTTGACTACCCTTTCACTAAATTCAAAGATAAAAATTGGCTATGTGCTAGTTAGGAATTCTTCTTGACGTTTGTGTCTCCAATTTAATTTTCGGTAGTCGAATTTTAGTTGTTTCTTCCATTCAAAGAGTCGACCTATTTTTCCTGCTATTTTCTTCCAAAAAAATCCAAAAATATTTTCTTCCTTTATTTTCCAAAAACATTTTCTTCCTTCATTTTTAGAAAAATCCAAAAATATTTTCCTTCATTTTCAAAAAATTTTAAAAATTCAAAAAAATATTTCTCTCCACATGGCCGAAGAACGTCCCTTACGGGACTACTTTGGTCATTTCCCATTGACACGCGACACGCGTGAGAGTAATCCCGAGCCGTCTCTTTATGATATTTTTCGTGGTTTCACCTCTCTCACGAGTACCATTGACACTCTTGACCCATCTATGCACTCACCTCCTATTCCATCACCCTCGGTGTCAAGTGTCGACGTGTCATGTACCTTGTCGTGCACCCATTGTTCCTATGCCAATCACTTGTCCCATGAGTTCCCTTTTTTGTCATATCCCTACGAACCCACTATGGACCATGTGTCTCCATATGACACTGTTTCGGAACCCACCTCGGCCTACTTTCCCAATGAACCCAATCCCGAGTGGTGTGAGTACCCTATATATTCGTGGAGGCCTGATCACCCTTCCACACAATACGAATCCCAACCCGATGTTGTGGATCGTCACACGTTCCAACAGTCAGCATGGCAACCTTGTGCACTCGCTCACGATTAGTTCCCTCACTATGCACTCACTGAGTATCAACCATTTGTCCATCATGAAAGCGATCCCTTTGTGTATGATGAACTTGACCCCATTCCCCACACTTCATATGAGTATTCTCCGTATCCTAGTGAGTTATGTCCACCTCCACCACCACCACCCGTCACTCCACCACCACAATCCTCCACATCCTCTTTCGAGGCACTCTTGCAAAAATTTATCATCGAGCAAGAGCAAGCCACTCAAATTCAAACTCAAGCTCTCCAAAGTCTTGAACAACGCTTAAATGAATTTGAGTGTGCGAGAGAGTCGAATATTCTCATGGGTCCACCCATTATTGCACCCGATTGTGATGATTATCTGTCCTCTTGTGACACGGATTTTGAGTGTGACCAACCCTACCACCCCGAGAATCTAGCAGTTAAGACCATTCCATGGTCCAGGACCCAAGTTAACAATTGTGTTGACTTACCTTTAATTAGTTAGACTGATTTGATCCCGCTAAATCCAAAGGAACCCACATTTAAGGTTCCAATTCCCTTTCCCGATAAATCCAAAAAAATTCCCGAGTCTACACCAATTGAGCTTCACCCTTGTGTTCCTGAGGAACCACTTTATCCTAAGTTAGCTCCGGCTACGAGTGCTCACCATTTTCCCGAGATATAATCCAAGATAGTTCCTACCTATCCGGATATGGATGATGTCCCACCAAGTATGGCTCCCTTTGAGCCCGATATTTCTAGTGATCCCTCTATCTTAGATCTTGGTGCCTCGTCTTACCCACCCACCACATTCACTAATTCTACTCTTATGGATAATTTTACCACTCCATATTTAGAAAGCACACTCCCCAGTGAGTATTCCTTTACTCCTCCCAATGAGTGTGTGTCTCCCACGCTTGAGTTGGATCATCTTCCTCCACTATTTATCCCACCCGATCCACCCTTTACACCACCCATTATCCCATCTACCCCACCACCTAGTTTGGATCGTGATTTTACACAGTTCATGTATCCATCTAAATTTTTAGATCCTAACCTAAAACCATCCTTCACCATTTATGAGAGTATTTTTGGTGCTACTCTTCACCGTGACACCAAGCTTGTTACACTATGACTGCCACTCTCTTGTGGTGTTGATTTTTCCTATTGACAGCTCCCTAGCATGTCACGGCGCGACCATTATCATAGTCCATTTATAGAATGGTCATGTGGTTTTTATGAGGCCCACCCCTTTACACTTTTCACACCATTTCTCCTCCCTCGCCATCTTGAGCACCATGCGTATAGGTCCCTAGTTTCCCTCACCTTTAAGCTCAACAAGGCCAGTGGCCGATACCTCTTAACCCTTTCCACTTCATCTTTACCCTAATACCCACCCGTCCATGGTCCACCGATGATTTTCTTCGTGTGATGCACTTTGCCATACAATTTCATTGACCATTTTAGCCTTTATCTAACAGGGCTGAGGCTTCAGTCTTGTTTGGGGGTGATTATCATCGCCCATTTTTCTGTCGCCCCGCACTTTCTTAGATCTTATCTTTAGGGTGAGATTCCATCGCTCTAGCTGAAGACATTAAACTTAGCGCTACCACGAGGCATCGTGCGTTTCTAGTACTAGTCGCATCCTGTTTGGGGGTGGTATTTCACATCCACCAATGCTTATCATGTTTTTAGACTTGTATAATTTTGTTCTTCTCCTTTATTCAAGTTTATTCTTGGCTACCTCTATCCAGTTCATTAGCGATTGATTCTGGTAATCTCGTTCCTGCCTTATTCTCTCCATTTTAAAAATCATTTTACTTAACATCGAGGACGATGTTCCTTTTGTTTGGGGGTGGGGAATTTTATCAAAATCGTAAATCTTTTGAAATTTTTTTATTTTCAAACCTAATTTTTAAAATTTCATGCAGTTTCTTTCATCTCAGTTCATTGGCGTGAATTTTCTATCATCCATCTTTTAAGTCTAGGAATCAAGCTAGATGGTTTATATTTTTATAAATAGCTTATGTAATACATAACAAGGCATTTTTGCACCATGAATTTCTAGACTCAACAAAAATTTGCGCAGTTATCACGTTAGTACGATTAGAGTTGAGGAGTACTACAATTCCCAAGAGAAACTTAAGGATCACTACTAGAGACTTTAGCTTGTGAGATTCGTGTCTTTCACTTTTTAGAGAGTTTTACACAATCTCCGACTCACAAGTTGATTCAACTTTGTTTGGGTCCGCACTTTAATTGTTGTATGATCTCATTATTCTTCAATTTTTGGCTTTATCACTGAGAACGACATCACTTTCGAATTGTAAGAAACACGTATCTTAAAATTTTCCCCAAATATTAGATTTTCACCCACACACTACCCATTCACTTCACCCATTACTTTCCCATTTTTCACATATTTCCTCACACCATCACCTATCATCTCCATTTTTCCACCCCCCGCCATTTTTGAAAAAGAGAAAAGAGTGTTGATTCCAAATGTTAAATGTCTTCATTGTTGGTTTGAAAAGAGAGAGAAAAACAAAAAGGAAAAAAATAGAAAAAAAAATAATAAAGAAAAAAAAAGAAAAAAGAAAAGAAAAAGTATAGAGAAAAAAGAAAAGAAAGAGAGTTGTAGTTAGTTCTTGTGTAATAAAGACATTTTGTTCTTCAAGTATAGAACACTCTTTTCACACATCCATCATGCATTCATCCATCATCCTTCATCCTTCATCCTTCATATCTATCACCATCCCATCTTATCATTCATATCATATTCTTCCCATTTCATTTCCCCCTCACCCATAAACATTCATATTCTCCCTTAAGTGTTCGGGCAAATGAAGGTCAACGTGGTGAATAACTCGACGTTCTCACTATAGTGATTAGCAATTCTTTCATGAGATCACTTTTCCTTCAAATTGTACGTTCTTTCTTATATGTGTGTGAGACGTTTGAACTTTCTTACATTTACACACCTCCTCACACAAAATAGAGATACATTTACCCTAATCTCAAAAGTTCGTTTGAGAGAGAGATATCTGTGAGATTTTGAAGTTGAAGCATTGATTCCGATAAGGCAGTCTAGGAATTACTCTTGTGGTACTCGACCCATTTTGACTGATTCACACCACACACGTTGAGTTCTTAGGAGGATGTGCCTTGAGTATTTACTTAGCTAATTTTTTTACAAATTATAGCTTGTATTTCTCAAAACATTTCTCTCATGATAGATTGTGCGATCATTCTATGTCTAATAAGATATTGACTCCCTTTTAATAATTTTTTGTCAAATAAAGAATTTTGTGGGTATATTCCCTGCAAACCCTCACAAGACACAACTCGTCCTGTAGGGCAACCTATAGGTTTAAAGGCTTGTTGCAAATGCTAAGTGCAATCGCAAGTGCCCATGAAAGTGGTACACTTTTGATTTCTTATCTTTATCTTTGCTCTATCTTTTTTCTCGAGGACTAGAAATGTTCTGTTTGGGGTGGTGTGATAAGCACCCAAAAGTGTGCATTTTATACCCCGAATACACGTATTTAGTTGCTAATTCTCGAAAATTTGGGTCTTATGCAATTTATTCTGTATTTTGTATGTCTAATGCACGTTGTGGTGTTCAAACGCGTATTTCAAGGCAATTGTGCGGATTATGGAGCTAATTACCCTTGTCCCGTACCCTAGCCTACCCTAACCTACCCAAACCTGCCCCGAACTGTGTGTGTTTAGTTTGTCCCATGTTATTTTAATTGTGTCATTTTATTTTTACGATTTATTTAATTATTTTATTGAGTCATGTATATATTTTTAGGAGTTTTATATTTTAATTTTTAGCGCGTCGTGTATTAATTTTTATATTTTCTTAATTTTTAGTCAGTTTATTAAGATTTCATTTTTTTTATTTGTTAGTTTTTATTTTAGTCGTGTTTAATTTTTTTTGAGTTGTATAGTGTGTCGTGTCGTGTCAATTGTTTTTTTTAGTTGATTTTTTTAATTTGAGTCTTTGTTTTAGTTTTATTTTTTTAGAATAGGATTTTATTTTTTTAGATTTTGTTTTATTAATTTTATTTTTTTACTTAGTCAGTATTATTTTTAGGTGTCTAAGCTAAACACACACATAAACCCATTCACACCCACTTACCTACACATTATCCTACACACAAATAAATCCCTTATCCCCACCTTATTCACCTACACTCACACACACCAAATCCACACACACACACACACCCACTATTCATCATCATCTTCCCCCACTCTCTCTCTCCTACCTCAACCCCCATAACCAAAAAACAAAACATCATAAACCCACCAAGACACAATCATACCCGCTGCCAACCCTCGTGTCCAACCTAAAGCCAAAACAACTAAGCACAACCCTTACTCATTTTCCCTCTTCTCCAAGCCACGACTTCTACCAGCTTCTAAACTCCCAAAATAAAACTAAATACCAAAACCAAATAATCCCACATGTTTAAATCGCATCTCTTTTAACCCCAATTCCAAAAATTCCCCCAAACACTCTTTTAACCAAATTTGATTCCCTCACCCCTCATCCACATGACCTCACACAATCGATGCACATTTGTGCATTTTCCTATTTTGACCACAACTTATCCTCACATCCCTCATGTCCATTTAATCCCTACCCAAATTACTCCCATGCTCCATGCCTACTATTTAAGCATGGAAGACCCCATTTGAATACTTATCAATTTGTATAGAGAATTCTAGAGAGAGATACTTAGAGTAGAAAATAAATTAGGTAGAAAAATTATTTGTAAATAGTTTTATTTTATTTATTTTTATTAGAGATTATTGAGTGATAAATTTTGAGTAATTCAATTGAGTATTATATTGAATTGATTATTGTTGGATGCTCATATTGGATGGATTGTACTTGATTTCAAGGAAATAAGAGTTCAATTTCACTTCAAGAGATTGGGTTTGTTGTTCTCTTTTCTTCTCATTTATTTTATGCCTTTGATTATTTAGTTGTCAAATTTCATACCATGTCAGGCTAAATCCACTTCAAGGGGTGAGGGGAACCCTTATTTGATTTTATTTTAATTTAATTAGTTTGATTACTTGAAAATTCCCTTTGAATATTAATTTTTATCCCTCACCCTTAAATTTACACCTCGAGAAAGGTTAAATGATTTTCGAGAGAAAATAGAAATTCTAAGTTATAATACCCATTTTAGATTCGAACTAGAGATATGGGTTTCTTAAGTGGGATATTATTACTTGAATTTCAACTATAAATTTATTTTCTAATATTTACACAAATTTTAATCGATCGATCCTAGAGGGTAATTAATTAAAAGGAGTGTATGTCTATTTTGAAGAGTTCTAGGGGGTTAAACTTAATTTTCTAAAAGGTTAGTATTAAAATTACATTTTCAACGAGAGTTGGCTTGTAATTTTGATATTAATTTGGGAAAATTCAAATAATTAAATTAATTAATTAGAATAGCTAAAATTTGTGGTGTAGTCCCACTCCTTGATTGCTCTCACTATTATTTACCTCACTTTATCTCTTATTTTTGTGTTAGACTTTATTTTCATTTTAGTCACTATTTAGTTTGTCATTTGATCTTCATTTTAGTTTAGTATTATTTCACGTGTTCTCACCCAAAAATTGTTTTAATATTGGGAAAAACTAAAAAGAAGAATTAAAAAAAAAGTAAAAATCCCAAAAAGAAAATAAAAGTTGAATTACAATTGAGTTTGTCTCTAGCTTACCCTCTTTATGTGGATTGATACCCTTACTTACCACTCTACACTTGAGTTTGTTATATATTTGTAGGTATTTGAGGTTTCGATTAACTTGGCTTGCAACATTGACACACAAAAAGCAAAGTTATCATTAACATAATTTTTTCCCTTTTGCAACCTTTATTTTTCTTTATATAATATTTCCACAGCCTTTTCCAATCCCCTTATAGTTTGTTCAGGGATGACTCCTTCTTCAAGACAAGGGCAGAGAATTGAGACCGTGGTTTTAATTTCAAATAAAAAGAAACAATTTCATGAGATAGTGACTCTACCCATCAAACACCCATGAAGGTTGCAGAAGGTAATTATATCTTCAATTTATTCTGCAGCTATCACTTAAACTTGCAAAATGCTAACCTTGCATCTGATGTCTTTTTTAGGTACTACCGCAGAGCACTAACCTATCATGGATATCGGTAGAGATCTCCTTCTCTCCTAATTAAATAAGTTAGAAGATGTCATCAAATGATTGAATAGGCTCCGTGGAAGAAAGGAAAGAAGAAGAAGAGGGAAACCAAGGATGTTGACTCACAATAGGTAAAAGAGGATACTATTAAGAGTGATACGATCACTAGCTCATAAGTGGAGGGTGTTACTGTAGACCATCCACAAGTTGATGGTGATATTGCTGCAAACCTAGTTGCAACTGATTTTTCTTCCTTCATAAGGGGGTATGACCATGGGCCTTCAAGACTAGTGAATATTACCATTTTCGCCTCCCCTCCGAGGATGGTTGTTGTAGTTAATGCCAACTTGCCCACCCCCAAAAGTAGGGCTGAAAGAGGTGTAAATGGTCGTCCGCGACCACTTATGCGGCAGCCGGACCCAAAGTCCCCATGGGATACAACTGCTACTATAGTCCCAAGGATAAGGAGGGTTATGAATGCTACTTATCTGAAGCATCTTATTGATGAGGACGAGGAGGATTTAAAAGAATACACCCTTCACATCCTTCTGAGGGTAAGTTTTTATTTCATTATTTGCTTTCCATGAACTTAGTGTGTTTTACACTAACACTTTAAAATTTCTCCTTTCATTCTATAAGGGTCACAATGGACCAAAGGGATAAGTATGAAGTCCTATATAAATTGTATAGGACCATGGAGGATAATCATCACTCTTAGTTGAAGGGTTCCACGTTGTCTTCCTTTCAGGCTGGAAAAATGTTGATAGAGGCTTCTCTACATGACCAAAGAATGAACGATGATTACAAGGTGGAGGCTATAGTAAAAATAAAGAATGAAGCAGAACTAAACTTTAAGGATATCGCGGATGCCTTAAAGGTTGATGAAGCTAAATGCCTAGAGGATGCGAGGTAGATCGCGACCTCTGAGGCAAAAGTCAGTCAACTTGAAGCAAATAACAAAGCCATGGTCTAAGGCCATACTAAGGAGATAAAAAGGCTAAATAAAAATCATGATGCATCCCTCTAGGAGATGAATGTTGATCATAATGTGACTTTAAAGAAAGACGCTGAGGATGATGTGGCTAACTATAAGTTTTCCTAAGACTTATTTATTCTCCAAAACAAGGCATACATCCGCGGATACAAAAAGATGAGGCACATGGTGGCTACAAATTACCCTGATGCCAAAGAGAACATATATTCCTGGAGATTCAATGATCCTGACCATATTCTTTACATAGAGGAGCCCTAGGCTGCGAAGTAGAGGGAGGTGGTTGCACCGGCTGAAGATAATGAGGAGATAGAGACATATGCGGAGGGCATTGAAGAGGACAAAGAAGATGATGCTCGGTCTTGAGCCTTTGTAATTTATTTTCTTTATTTTTGTAACCACATGAAGAATTGCATCTTTTTGTTAGAACAATATAGTCCCTCCGCGGCCTTTTATATTTGTATTACACAGTGCAACATTTAATACAATTTCGTAGCTTTATTATTTTGTCCTCTTTTGAATTCCTTATCCTTTGTTTAGCTTTAGGCCACGAAATATTTAGCATAAAAAATTTAGAACACCCTTCCCTGGACTTTAAGATCAATGAATAGAACTTTGATTTCTTTAGAATGCGTGTCATGGTAATAATAAAATGTAGTGATTGAATGTCCCTGCATGAGCTCTTGAACTATAGATAGCATGTCATGGTAATATTGAGTTATGGTTCCTAGTAACTAAATTCCCCTGCGACGAACACTAGGTCCACAGCCCCCCATGCTTTTTTTTCTTAACCAGGATGCAGCCTTCAAGATTGAGTTATACTTTTCCTTTGCACTTGGATTTCTTTCTTTAGTTTATTTCCAAGCCTCCCCTGGCTGGGTATTTTCAAGCCACCCACGGTTGTTGGGTATCTTCACATCACCTATGGTTGGGTATTTTCAAGCCACCCACGGTTGTACCCAGATATTTGGGGTATTATAAGCCACTCGAGGCTAAGAAAGGGTATTATAAGCCAACATGAGGCTAAAAAAGAGGGTATTATAAGACACCCAAAGCTAAAAAGGGTTATTATAAGCCACCCGAGGTTAAGATGGGTGTTATATGCCATTTAAGGGCATCACGCCCTTTGTTCTGAGGATATTGGGGTATTATAATCCACCCTGAGGCTAAGAGGGGTATCATAATTCACCCATGGCTCATAATGGTTTTATATGCCATCCAAGGTCGTCACACCCTTTTTTCTGAGGTCGTTTTCTCCCATTCACGTCATTCTTTAGGATGATTGGTTGTTAGGTTCTCCCCAAACCTATTAAAATAAAAATCTTTTTGAAAAGACTTAGAAGTAATGTGGGAATTCATCATTGAAATATATATATATATATATATATATATATATATATATATATATATATATATATATATATATATATATATATATAATAAAGTAGAAAACTTATATATGTCATAAGCTTCAACTATGATGTCATCTATTTGAGTTTATTTTGCACTTCCTATTTTATCCCTTACAAATTTGGATTCCCCCTCATTTTTCTTCTAAAATTTCATTATAATTAAAATATAAAGGGTATATTTGTAATCTACATAAAATTGAAGTTTCAAACACGAAATCAAGGGATCAGATCAATTTTAACTTTAACATGTGAAGATCTTTTCTAATCTCAGCATTCAATGCGTATGGTCTCACCCGTCTCTTTTCTCCCTATCTCTTCCAATTCCAAATCTCACCCTGAACAGGTCTAACGCATTTTTTGTCTTCCTTTTCTACTTTTATTGCAGACCTAACCACGTTAATGGTCGATAGTATTGACAGAGATGAATTAGCACGATATTATTCCCTCAAAAGTGATCCAAATGATGAGGAGTTTGAGAAAAGAAAGAAGAAGATGGATACAACCTGTGACCAGTTAGCGGAATCTGAAGAGTGTGAAGGCTTCAGTGTTGGATGAATCTGAAGGTGAAAAAGAAAAGGGTGAGATTGATGGTGAGTCGGCACCAGACTCCGATATCCATAGAGATCCATTTGAAGAAACCTTTAAAGAACTCGAGAAATGGGTGGATGTTAAATCCTCTAAATACGGCACTCTCTCGGTGAAGGCACTCTCTAAATCTGCAGATGACAAAGGTGAACCTCTAAAAAAGAAGCTCTATGAACTAAAGCTCTCCTTAATCGATCATATTGGATGGAACCATCCGGTTGTTTATGATTAGTAAGTGCCATAGTTTGGATCGATCAGATCCGATTGGATCTATTAGATTGTATGGAACTAAAGCTCTCCAAAAAAGAATATTTTACTATAATTTTAAGTAATTAAACCATCTTCATAAAACAAGGCACCTCACCCCCCAACTCGGTCTTTGTATCTCCGGCACCTCACCTCCCATCCCCACCTCGCCGGAACCCCAGGCAACCTCCGTTCCTCCATCTACGCTCCCTCTATCCTTTTATCTCTCTCTCTCTCTCTCTCTCTCTCTCTCTCTCTCTCTCTCTCTCTCTCTCTCTCTCTCTCTCTCTCTCTCTCACACACACACACACACACACACACACATACACATATTTCAATAGTTGGTATTAAAATAGAAATTGCATTTTAAGTTTTCAAGTGGTGCTAATTTATACCCTGTACTGATTTTTTTTTTAAATTCCAACCGGTACTGAGTTTTTTTTCACCCCATACTGAGAATTCGAAACCAGTTGCACACATATGATACTCGAGCTGCACTGAGAATTCTAACCTGTACTGAGTTTTTTTTTTAAATTCCAGCGTCAACCACTGCAAGTCGGCAACTAGTTGCACACATATGATACTCTAGCTTTAAATTTGGGAAACTACGATACTCGATTTTTTTGTGTGGGTATCATTGTTTAAGCTCTTTGGTGACATTATTTTCTCCTTTATTCCGAGTCCTAAGATGTCTTTATTTTTTTAACAAATTTGTAGAATGACAGGGCTTATGTTTCGATGTAGTGTAATAAACCTACAATTTGTGCTAATATATTTTGTATTGGGGTTTGATTTTGTATTTTATTGTGTTCTTAGTTGCATTTTTTTACATTTCTAATTGTGTTTTTTGTCCTGTTTGCAGATCTAATTTACAGTTGATGGTTCAATGTTCAATACCCCATAATGGTAGGTTTGTGTGTGATATCTGTACTTTCTTTTGTTTTATTTGGGAGTTTCAATTCATAGAAAACTCCGAAAGTTTTAGATTAAGTTTAATGTGTATACTTTTATGTCTTCTCTCTTTCAATAATGGATTTGTGCATTGAATATAGAGTGAGACTACAGCGACCGGGGTTCCATACTTAAAATTCAAACTTAATGATGTGGCACATGCCACATCATCAACATACACACTTTTTATTTTTTATTTTTTTTATCACTCTATATTTTTTTTAAAAATATAATTTTCAAGTTATAAAAAAAAATTTCAATAAAAAATATAAATGTATATGTTAAAATTATATGTGTTAAAATACAACAGGACAAGACACGGAATCGTATTTTTTTTACTTACCACAAACCAATCAAAAAATTACACAATGATATGAATCTTTTATTTTTTAACTAACACGATCACGATCCAAAAAAACGCGACGTGGGATGGAATCGTATTTTTTTTCATACCGTTGGCGCGGATCATTTTTTAATATTTTAAAAATAATCTTTTTACTATTTATAAAAAATGTTCAGCGTCAGCGGTATGTATAGGTGATCCGACCAGCTATACATACCGCTGGCGCGAACCAGTTTTTATAATATGTTGGTCCGCGCAAACGGTATGTATAAATGGTCAGACTTCCTTTAAAGAGTTTTAAGAAACACAAAAATTGTTTTAAATGTTGTAAAATTAAAAAAAAATAACTTTAAAATAAAGGGTGCCGCTGACGCGGACTTTTAAAAATAAGAAAATATTGGGCAAATGGGTATTTGAGGGACTAAACGAGTTACAAATAATTAAAAAACAAAAAAAACTATTTTAATAAGAAAGTGGCCTTTAAAATTATTTTTAGCTCATTTCAGATGACAAACCAATGAAAAAGAAAAAAAATTATTCGTCGAACTATTTTTGAATTGAATTTTTTGTATGTGGTATTTAAACATGATAGGTGAAACATAAAAAAATCAACTCAAAATAAAAACTTTAAAATTAGTTAACTGTTTTTTTTTATTTGAAAAATATATTTTGAAAATAAATAAATTTGAGGGAGTGTGTTTCTACATGAATTTGGAGTGTGTTTTTAATGATGTGGCAATGCCACATCATTAAGTCCCACTTTTATGTCAAAAAAGCAAGTCCCTCTAATATTTTCCTTGAATATAACTATAGTTCACACCTTTACGATTTTTTTTATATGATGTCCCATATGGACTTTTAGTAGTAGCGTTGTTTAGTTATTTTTGGTGGGTGCGTGAATGATGTGAGTGATGGTAATACATTATTTTTTTTTATGAATTTGAAATATATCTTCTCTATTTCGTAATAGGTATTAACATTTGAAATCTGAAAATGATGTTTTTGCTATTTTGTAGGTATTCACATTTGTCATCTGCAGATTTTGAAAGAGACAATAAAGAATTGTCATTTTTATTTACCAAGACTAAATGTTTTATTGAGTATTATGCGGGTGATTGTTGTATCTTCTTCATTCTTTCTATAGAGTTTGTTTAAATTTGTTTTAGTTTGAAAATTTTATGGTTGTATCATTGTGTATAGTTGTAATTTTGCAATTGTGAATAAAAATGAATGTCACATATGATGTTTATCAATTTATATTAAAAATATTAGTGGTGTAAATATTAATTGATTTTCCTCGAACCTCACAATTCAATCCTTGAGCCTCACAATCATAAAGTGGTACTGTCATAACTGATTGTAGTGATAGTACACACCGACCACATTTTGTTATCAAAATTAAAGAGGGTAAATTATATATATTATTTTTTTGGCCCCGTACATAGTATACACGCTGACCACAAAAAAATGGAAGACTTAGTTTGTCTTCTCAAGGTGATCAGGCCCCCACATTTTGTTATTTTTAATTTTTTAACAGAAAAAATAGTGACAATTCCAAAATGTTTTTTTTTAATTTATTTATTAAAAATTGTTTTTTAGCATTTTTAATAGAAAAATAGTAAACATTTCCAAAACAATTTTCAACTATTTTTTATAAACATTATGTTCTTTTATTTGTTTTGGAGTTAAAAAACATTACTTTGGAAATTTTGTCCGGGAACAAAAATTTTCACCGTTTTGCAATTCCAGTCGTAGCTTTGGCAAGGGCACTAGCCATCACACCAAGGCACGACTTTATGATTTTTAAAATTATCAGCGTGCCTTCAAGCACGGGTATACCCTAGTGTATATATATATATATATATATATATATATATATATATATATATATATATATATGTGTGTGTGTGTGTGTGTGTGTGTGTGTGTGTTCATGAAATACAAAGTCAATACGTAAAATCAAAGTTTATATTCACATGGATACAAAATCAAAAATATTCTAAGGCATAGATATAGGCAAGCGGCTATTTTAATTAGGGGTTTCATCCCCGTTGAACTGTTAGAGCATTTCCTACCTGATAATACTTTCAACCACATTTTTTAAAGAGAATCATCCTTTGGTTGTGTGGTCATGACGTTGGTGAAACTCACACCATTTTCTCATATCCCTCTTATCAGTCGGGGATTTCAACTTCTTTGTCTACTTGAGGAGGTGCTTCTCCCTAATGCTTTCAAGGACATCTTCCAAACTGTAATTCAGCGATGTGAAGTCCCGGTAGGGCCTCCTTCTTCTTGATCTTTGACACGACTCAGAATGTGTCTCTAAAGTGTGTGCTCACTAGGCTCAAGTGCAAGCCTATCATTCAAGTAATAAACCGACAAGTCGGGTATCGATCCTCAGGGAAAAAGGACAACGGAGTTGTGACGACGGGATAAGATTGAGGAATCCTAGCGATGACTCTAAAAAGAAAAGAAAAAGATTGATTTGGCTTTTTGGGATTGGTTAAACTAAGCGCAATTATGGAATTATGATAAAATATGCAACTAACTAAATTATCTAAATGAAGAATGCAGAATTAAACTGAAACTTTTAACTAAATGATGAGAAAAACAGGATGGGAATACAATCCCCCAACCCTAGTGTAATGCAGTGATAACGTTGATCATAAATTTATCCGATTAATTCAAACCCGGAATTTAGTACTCCCAAGCATTATGTATACGAGGTTCAAGCCTGCGTCATACCTAATCTGAGGATGAGTAAATCGGTATCGCGGTAATTGCATTCAAATTGTACTCTAAATCATCACGAGTACCCAGAGGCAAACGAGATATAAAGATCTACAATTATTAAGAAATTACGCGATACGATTTAAATTAATCATTAAATTCAGCGGATCGACGCTATACACACGCACTAACACATCAGGTTGGGTTCATGCATCCCAACCTTGAAAAACCTAGCCGGACATGTTAAATGGACTAATGCATGAAATAATGACGTTGCATGTGTAGGAATTCATGATGAAACTAGTTCTAAACATGTAAATACGTATTATGAATGCAAAACCAAGTTGAATCAATTAGAAAAACTAAGCATGCAAGAACAATAATGAGGAACAAGAATTTTGAATTAAAACTGGTAAAAACAAACCCGAAACAATGAATTCTTGAAGTAATTTGTGCCCTTGATGTTCCTAGATATTTCTCCCCTTTTTCTCTATCAAAAACTCTCTGAAAATAGCCCTAAAAGCTGCTCCTAGGTTAATGCCTCCGTTCCCCACAAGTTTGGAGTGTTTTAAACCTAATAGGAGACTTGGAGATAACTCAGAATAAAATACAAAATTCGCGTGTCAGGTACAGCGAACCGGTTCGCCCCCCCCCCCCCCCCCCCCCCCCGAACCGGTTCGGGGTGGGGTTCGCATGTACCCTCCTGGCCTTGCTCTCAACACTTAGTTTTTTTCTGGTTTTTCTCTTCTTTTCTTGGATTTTTCTTCAACTTCAACTGAGCATAACTTTTCAACCGTAGCTCGGATTTGGGTGCCGTTTCTTCCAGTGTTCTCGTTGTTCCGAGATCTTCAACTTCCCAGTTGACTTCTTCCGGATCGGGCTGCAAAATTACCGACATGCCCTTGAACTTGCCTTCTTAGCTTTTCTTGCACAGTCTTGTTTCCTCCTTTGCACTGCTTGCATAATTAACCTGTAAAACCAATAGGAGAAGCACGAAACACGCAATACTCGCCAAGAAGGTTAGAAGCATAAAAGTGAATCAAATCCATATATGTTATATCATTCGGGTTCACAAAAGTAGCGAAATTAGGGGGATAAAATTACAATATTTATGCCCAATCAAACCCCCCTAACTTAGAACTTTGCGCGTCCCGAGCAATGTAAAAGAATGAAAGTAAGAGTTAAGGACACTTCAAGGACTTTATTGGGATAGAATACCACTTTCGCTGGCAAGCGATTGCATTTAGCGTATGCAACAAGCCTTTGAACCTCTAGGTTACCCTAGTAGGACGAGTTGTGTCTCGTAAGGGTTTGCAGTGAATATACCCACAAAATTCGACTCAAAGAAAATTCAAAATACGCAAAAATTGTACAATTCAAACTTTTCCATAAAATAGTCATCATCAAGTCATATTTACAGGTCTCAAACCGTAGTGTGTGTGTGCGAAGCCAGAAATATAACCGCCAATTTCCATCGATTGATCATTACGTTACTTATCCGAAAATTCGTTTTGATTTCAATTTCTCACGGAATGCACTCACAAACGAATCTCTCGGATTATGGCTATTCTCTCGGCATGCGTGATATAAGGAGTAAATGTAATGGAAGCAAATACACGCATGCAATCAGAAAGACGAAAATTTTATGGTGAAGGGATCTCTTCAACGGATTACAGTTTTAAAAACGGGAACATCGCCTCTATTTCGCGCATTTAACCTCTTATTTTATCTTTTGGTGTATTAATTCTCCACGCGGTACTCAATTTTCGCAATTTGGACTCGGTTAGGACGTTTTCGGGTTAAAGGTTGCATTGGGTAAAATGAAAATGGTAGGGAAGGTTGGAATTGGAAAAGTCATTCGTGATGTCCATTTGTGCATTTTTCGGGCTATTGCTCATTTTTTTCTTCTTTTTCTATTTTTTTTTATTTTTTTTTTATTTTTTATTTTTATTTTTCGCAATTTTTGTTGAGCATATTTATTTTTTTCTCTTGCCCCCTTTTTTTTTATTTTTTTATTTTTCGCAATTCCGGGCTATTTTGGGTTTTTCGGGTTGTCAAACGAAAAGAAAAATTATTTGGCTCAATTTGGGTTGCAAAAGGTAATTTTTCGCTACTTTTTCTGGCCAATATTTTTGGGGTGACAAACGAGGGCCTACTTCATTGTCCAAAATGCCAATTGCGATACCATATGCATTTCGAGATGAATTTAAGTTTAGAAACTAATTTGGCACGATTTTCAAGGCAACATTGCACACATTTTTCAAAACCGATCAAATGAAAAAATTTGAGATCCTTGACAACTTATTAAGCGTTAAAAAGAACTTTGAGTTAACAATTAACTCGGATTGATTTAAAATCTCGCAAAACGTGATAGGCTCGAATCTCACCGGGTTTGTTAATCTCCACATTTATTCGTTAAGTCGTCAATTTTTCACTCAATTTCCATCTTTGGTCAATTTCGGCTTTGTGTATGTTGGATGTTTACAATTTGAGACTACAATTTGACTTTTAATGAAATTTTTAAAAAATTTGAATTCCAATTTTTATTTATTTTGAACAAAAATATTTTTGGATTTTTCAAATTTTTATGATTTTTTTGGAAATTTTGGGCATTTTTGAAAATTTGTGAAGTTTTAGCAAAGCGCACTTGTGACCCCCCCTAACTTAGACTTTTGCATTGTCCTCAAGCAAAAAGGACTAAAATCTAAATTAAGGCGAATAAAAAGTGCGGAAAAAATAAAACAAACAAATATGAAAAAATGCAAGATTGTATTATAACCAAGAGAGCCTGTGTTACATATGAAATGGGTAAACAACTGTGAACAATGTGCAATCCCTACCACCACTAACAATTAAACCAAAAGATAAAAACAATAAAAGCTCATGGGGGAGGTGGGTGGGAGGAGCTTGGTGCATTCGGGTCATAGGGGTCATAAAAGAAGGGGGGGGGGGGGGGGAGGACCGCTAAAGTTGAGCTGGTGAAGATGGACTTCAAGTTGATACATCATCCGGGTGTCCCTTCGGTAGTCCGCTTGGTCTTGATTGTATTGGTTGATGAGCCCGTCGAGACGGGCCTCAACCGCCGAAATGCGCCTATCGAAGTTTGCCCCCGGGGGCTCGAAATCGGAATCATCCTCCTCATCCTCAAATTCCTCCTCGTCGACATCCATCATCGGGTCGTCGGGAGCTTCCTCGGCCACGTCCTCCTCGTGAATAGGACGGTCGGGGTGAGCCATGCGCATTTGGCGCTCACTTCGAGTTATGGACGTGCCGCCTACGGGGCGAGGAAGTCGAGTTTGGTGTCCGGGTTCATCCACTCCCGCATCCATCAAGAGCTCCGTAATGAAACGGGCGTATGGGAGTGCCACCTTGCCATTTTCGTCATAGGCGGCATTGAGGATATCCGCATAGAAGACTTGGGCAAGGTTGATGGTGCTCTCGGGGTCCAAAAAATAGTAGAGGAAATTGGCGTGACGGGACCGGACCACCGAGTCATTGGTGGTTTGGTGAATGGCACCACAAACAATGATGTGAGTGAAGCGGACCGTGGCGGCCAATCCACCAATGGGGAAGGTGTCGCGTGTCCATTCCGCCCCGGGTGCCATGCGGGCAACGCATTCGTCTTTTGTGTGTGGGGCACCATTGTTGGGGTATTGGAAGGGCACGGGGAGGATCACCCCTTTGGCACGCATTTTGCGTGCAATGAGAGCTGCCGAGAAGGGAATGGTGATACCGTCGAGATACGCCTCGTGAAGTGTGGAAGATTTGCGAACCAGGGTCGCATAGAATTGACGAATGGCGGTCTCAAAAAGGGTATTGCACGTAGGGGCGAGGAAAGAGTACCACCCACGACGGTCAAAAAGGGCGGTGACTTCGCCCGGAAGGGTGTCCCAATCCACGAAGCGCTCGATGTGAATGGCGCGCGTGGAGGAGAAGTAGATCTCGGACCAATGGCGTTCTTGGACGCATCGGAATACCCCCCTACCCGGGTCATCAAGTATGGTGGTCTCATCATATTTCTTTGGGCGGGGAGCGGAGCGGCGCGGCATTTTGATGGAAAAGAGGGGGAGAGAGGGAGGAATTATGGGAGAAAAAATGGGAGAGAAGAGAATGAGGGAGAATGTTTTGGTGTGGCAAATGGAGGAGAGGTGGGGTGTATTTATAGGTGAGAAGGGGTGTGTTTTTGGTTGGAAATATGAAAGGTTGGGAAGGAGAGGGTGGAGGGAATGAATTGGGATGAATTTGGGAAGGAGGGAAGAAAAACGTAGGGGGAAGAAGGGGAAAAGAATGGAGGGAAAGGGAATGAACTAGGAGAAAGGGGGGGAAGAATCTGACAGGTACAGCGAACCGGTTCGGGGGTACAGCGAACCGGTTCGCTCCTCCGAACCGGTTCGGGGGTACAGCGAACCGGTTCGCTCCTCCGAACCCGTTCGGCTGTACCCCCGAATCGGTTCGGGGGTACCAGGCTGGTCCAATCGAGGGAATTCACTCTTCTCTCCATTTCTAAGTGCTCTCTCATCCCCTAACTTGTGCATAATGCCCCTAAAAACCTTCTAGACCCTCGGGCTCTCAAAAACTTCCTCGAATACGACCTCAAAAAGCGTACTAGCACCCTTGAAAAACGTGCTAACCTATCTCTCATGCGACGCAGGCTCCGGACTCCTAACTAACCTATTTACACACGACTATTTTACACACAAAATCACCCCATACGCGTCGGGGGTGCGACGACCTCACTTGCTTAGCTCAATTGACCCCGTAAACAGGGTCCGACAACCAAATTGTGTCGACCTCATCCACAAACGCCTCTAGGTATGGCTTTAGGCGTTGTCCATTTACCTTGAACGTGTTTTGCCCTTTTAAATCGTTTAGTTCAACAGCTCCATGGGGAAAAACGTTCTTTACCACGAACGGGCCAGACCATCGTGACCGCAGCTTGCCTGGAAAGAGGTGGAGCCGAGAGTTGTATAGAAGAACTTTTTGCCCGGGATGAAACTCTTTTCTTCGAATGATGCTATCATGAGCAAGTTTCATCCTCTCCTTTGAAATTTTAGCATTCTCATACGCATCATTGCGTAGTTCTTCTAACTCAATCAATTGTAGCTTACGGGCTTCACCGGCCTTGTCCAAGGCATAGTTCAATTGCTTAATTGCCCAATACGCTTTGTGTTCGAGCTCAACAGGAAGATGACAAGGTTTGCCATACACAAAATGGAAAGGGGACATTCCAAGTTGATTTTTAAACGCGGTACGATAGGCCCAAAGTGCATCGGTCAATCTAAGGGACCAATCTTTCCGGGTAGGATTGACGGTCTTTTCAAGAATGTTCTTGATCTCCCGATTCGCTAGCTCGGCCTGCCCATTCATTTGTGGGTGATATGTCGTCCCAACCTTGTGGACGACCCCATACTTTCTCATGAGCTTCTCAAATGGCCTATTGCAAAAGTGCGTGCCATTATCGCTAATTATCGCTTTCGGTGCTCCGAAGCGAGAAAGTATGTGTTCCTGTAGAAACTTTATCACCACTTTGTTGTCATTAGTCTTAGTAGATATAGCTTCTACCCATTTAAAAATGTAGTCTACCGCGACTAGGATGTATAGGAAACCAAAGGATGGGGGGAAGGGACCCATGAAGTCAATACCCCAACAATCGAATATCTCAATGATGAGTATGGGGGTAAGGGGCATCATGTCACGTCGAGAAATGGCTCCCATTCGTTGGCACCTATTACATGACTTGCAAGCGTCATTTGCATCCTGGAAGATTGTGGGCCAATAGAGGCCGCATTGCAGAATTTTAGCGGCCGTCTTTTTCGCCGAGAAGTGGCCTCCACATGCTTCCGAATGACAAAACTGGATGACCTTTGGAATCTCGTCATCCGGTACACATCGTCGGATGATTTGGTCGGCGCAATATTTAAAAAGGAAGGTATCATCGTAAAAGAACATGCGCGACCAATTAAGAAACCTCTTCTTATCTTGCGGTGTCCAATCGGGAGGGACGGCTCCCGTGACTAGATAGTTTACTATGTCCGCAAACCAGGGATAGGAAGAGGTGGTAAATAGTTGCTCATCCGAAAAGTGCTCGTCTATGGGTATGGGATCACTAGGTACGTCGGACGAGAGCCGAGATAAGTGGTCGGCCACGACGTTTTCTACTCCTTTCTTGTCTTTGATGGAGAGATTAAACTCTTGTAGGAGTAGGATCCACCTTATGAGGCGCGGCTTGGCGTCTTTCTTCATAAGTAGATATTTTAAAGCCGCGTGGTCGGTGAAGACAGTGATAGGAGAACCAATGAGATACGATCTGAACTTATCAAGGGCAAAGACTACCGCTAGCAACTCCTTCTCCGTGGTAGAGTAGTTGAGTTGAGGTCCGGCAAGGGTCCGGCTAGCATAGTAGATGACATGAGCTTGCTTATCTTTTCGTTGGCCCAAAACGGCCCCAATTGCGTAATCGCTTGCATCACACATAAGTTCGAACGGTAGGGACCAATCCGGAACTTGCATGATGGGAGCGGACATGAGCATGTTCTTTAATTTATCAAAGGAGCTTTGGCATGCCTCGGTCCACTCAAACGGGTTATCCTTCATGAGAAGGTTACTTAAGGGTCTAGCGATGGCGCTAAAGTCCTTAATGAACCTTCGATAAAACCCGGCGTGACCCAAGAATGAGCGCACGTCTTTAAGTGATCTCGGTGGGGGAAGGTCAGCTATGACATCTATCTTAGCCCTATCAACTTCTATGCCCTTGGATGATACTATGTGACCAAGAACTATTCCCTCAGTGACCATGAAATGGCACTTTTCCCAATTCAGCACTAAGTTCTTGTCCACACACCGGGTAAGTACTTTTTCCAATTTTTCTAAACAATGATCGAAAGAGGTGCCAAAAACGCTGAAATCGTCCATGAACACCTCGAGTCCTCTCTCGACCATGTCGCTAAATATGCTCAACATGCACCTTTGAAAGGTCGCGGGTGCATTACACAAGCCAAATCGCATACGTTTGTAGGCAAACGTACCAAAAGGGCAAGTGAATGTCGTCTTCTCTTGGTCAAGTACATCTACCTCAATTTGGTTATATCCGAAATAACCATCAAGGAAGCAATAATAAGGGTGGCCCGCAACTCTCTCAAGCATTTGATCGATGAATGGAAAGGGGAAATGGTCTTTTCTTGTTCCCGTATTGAGTTTTCGGTAATCAATGCAAACACGCCAACCGGTGGTGGTGCGTTGGGGAACAAGCTCTCCCTTGGTATTCTCAATCACAGTTATACCCGACTTCTTCGGGACAACTTGAATAGGGCTCACCCATTTGCTATCCGAGATTGGGTAGATAATCCCGGCATCCAATAGTTTGATGATCTCGGTTCTCACAACTTCTTTCATATTGGGATTCAGTCTTCTTTGCATTTCTCTAGAGGTCTTGACATCCTCTTCGAGATGTATCTTGTGGGTGAAAATCAAAGGACTTATCCCCTTCAAATCAGCTATACACCAACCAAAAGCACTCTGGTGCTTCCTCAGAATTCTCATCAATTTGCCCTCCTGCCCTTCGTCTAGGCTAGAGGAGATAACAACAGGGAATGTCTCATCCTCTCCTAGGTATGCATATTTGATATGGGAGGGGAGTTTCTTTAATTCGAGGGTTGGAAATGTTTCACTGGAAGGAGCCATATGTGTATCCCTCGGAGGTAGTTCCTCGAATCTAGAAACCCAATCAATCTCTCTCACGTCCTCGTCCGATGCACTCTCATCGAGTAATTCGTTCAACCTTCCAACATCCCTCTCGAAGTGGGTAGACGTCCCCTCACACTCATAGCTCGTCGCTAAACATGACTCTAAGGCGTCGCCAAAAAAAGTTTCCTCAAAGTACTCTTCTACTACCTCATCTATGAGGCTCACCGCGTGAAGATCATCGTCCTCCCCTGCATTTTGGGCTATGTGGAAGATGTTGGTTTCCAAGGTCATGTTCCCAAAGGTGAGCTGCATTCGCCCATTCCTTGTGTTGATGATTGCATTAGCTGTAGCTAAGAAAGGTCGACCAAGGATGATGGGAACATGGTTGCATGAGTTAAAGGAGGGCTCCGTGTCCCAAATGAAAAAATCTACCGGGAAATAGAAAGTGTCCACTTGGACGATCACGTCCTCGACTATGCCTCGTGGAATCTTCACTGATCGATCCGCCAATTGGAGAGTGACCTTTGTGGGCTTGAGGTCGCCCAAGTCAAGTTGCCTATAGATGGAGTAAGGAAGTATGTTTACACTTGCTCCCAAGTCAAGTAAGGCTTTCTCAATTTTATTATCTCCAATGATGCATGATATGGTGGGTGCACCGGGATCTTTAAATTTAGGCGGGAGATCATTTAGCAGAATGGAACTCACGTTCTGAGCTAGAAAGACGTTCTTTTTAACTTTCATCCTCCTTTTCACCGTCAACAAGTCTTTGATAACTTTATCGTAGGCTGGAATTTGTTTGATGGCATCAAGGAAGGGTAGATTCAGCTTCACTTGCTTTAGAACTTCTAGCACTTCATCACGTGGAGTCCCTTTTTGAGTAGGAATCAATCTTCGAGGAAATGGTGCTGCGGAGGGTGGTTTAACTACCACCTCAGGCTCACTAGTGCCTTCCTTATCACTCTCGTCCAAGGGGACATCTTCGGCCTCTTTCGTGTCGGGCGAAATCTCCTTGTCTTTTGTTGTGTCGTGTGGAGGAGGTGATAAATCAATGACTCTTCCACTACGAAGAGTGGTCACTGCTTGACATTACTCCTGATGTTCAGTGGATGTGGAGCTAACACTAGTTTGACCTTGGGGAGGTCGTTGGCCTTGGGCAGGGAATTTGCCCTTCTCTTGAACACTCAACGAGGATTATATCTTAGACAGGTTTTCATTTAGGTCGCCAATGAGATGATCATACTTGGCATTGGTTGCGGCCTGGCTTGCGATGAATTAATTCACAGTATCCTCGAGAGTTCTCCGCTGTGGCGGGATATAATTTCCATGATGTGGTGGTGCTTGCACATGTCCTTGCATGTGTGGAGCTTGTTGAAATTGTTGTGGAGGAGGAGGGGCAACATGCGAAGGAGGGTTCATTGCAGCATGTTGTTGCCCGTAGATAAAACCGGGATGGTTTTTCCACTAAGGGTTGTATGAATTTCCGTGCGGGGCACCGAAATTTCCCTTAAAGCCTCCTATACCATTAACTTGCTCCTGTAATATTACTTTGCAGGCGGGTATCGTCGGGCATTCCTCAGTTGAATGTCCCGCCTCACAAATTGCACACACCTTTTCGATGGGATTCTTGATGGATCCAACTACCTCACATAAATCTCGCAGTCCTCTCTCAATGGTGTCCAACCGACAGTCCGACATAGAATTCTTATCTACGTGAAATAGACCGGATGTCGACGGAGCTGTGGTAGATTGTCGATTTCGGTTTTGAGCGTTCGGATCAGAGGTATCCCAGGATTGGGTAGTCTCGGCAACATACCTCATGTGAAGATCAGCGTCATGGGCATCTAGATCGACAAATAGACCACTTCCCATGGTTTCAACAAGCTGTTTAGAATTAAGATTTAACCCATTATAGATAACGGAGATGATTTGCGATGGGTCAAATCCATGATGGGGGCACGAAGCCACTAACTCGTTGAAACGTTCATAACATCGATGGAAAGGCTCATTTTCTTGTTGCCTGAATGCTTGAATTTGAGCCTTTATAGAGATTATTCGATGTGTTGGGAAGAATTTCTTGAGAAATTTAGACTGTAGCTCATTCCAGGATGGAATCGAGCTTGGAGGTAAAGACCATAGCCAAGCTTTGGCTTTATCTTTAAGCGAGAATGGGAAGAGTTTGAGGCGGATCACCTCTTGTGTGCAGGTTTGATCGTTGAGAGTATCACACACGTCCTCAAATTCCCTTATGTGGAGGTATGGCTTTTCAGAATCCATACCGTGATAATGTGGTAGCGTCTGGATCATCCCATTTTTGAAACGAAACTGCCCGGCATTATACGGAAGTATAATGCATCCCGGAGTGACAATGCGCTCGGGATATAAGAATTCTCTCAACGGGAGGTATGGAGGCTCTTCCTCACCGGTAGTTGCATTACTGTGCTGCGACATCTCTCTCTCACTCGACGATTCGGCGTTCTCACTGGGTGTGCACGACGTGTGTCCTACGAAGGAGAAGGGAGTGTTGCTAGAGATGGAGTGTGACGGTGTGGGAGGTGGGATCCAGAACTGTGGGGATTGTGGAGTGTGGGGACTGTCAGGATTATACTCAACAAGTGGATTTTCTTGAATGCTAGTTGGAGTATTATGGGGTGTGGGAGTGGCTTCAGAATTTTGCATTAAGTTCAGGAGAGATGATGATTGTGAATCTTTTTGGAATTTTATTTTTTTTTAATTTTTTTTTTGGATTTTTGAATTTTTGGTCAAAGTTTTGGATTAACTCGATCTAATCCTAAGTCTACCTAATTCCCCGGCAACAGCGCCAAAAACTTGACATAACTCAGAATGTGTCTCTAAAGTGTGTGCTCTCAAGGCTTAAGTGCAAGCCTATCGTTCAAGTAATAAACCGACAAGTCGGGTATCGATCCTCAGGGAAAAAGGACAACGGAGTTGTGACGACGGGATAAGATTGAGGAATCCTAGCGATGACTCTAAAAAGAAAAGAAAAATATTGATTTGGCTTTTTGGGATTGGTTAAACTAAGCGCAATTATGGAATTATGATAAAATATGCAACTAACTAAATTATCTAAATGAAGAATGCAGAATTAAACTGAAACTTTTAACTAAATGATGAGAAAAACAGGATGGGAATACAATCCCCCAACCCTAGTGTAATGCAGTGATAACGTTGATCATAAATTTATCCGATTAATTCAAACCCGGAATTTAGTACTCCCAAGCATTATGTATACGAGGTTCAAGCCCGCGTCATACCTAATCTGAGGATGAGTAAATCGGTATCGCGGTAATTGCATTCAAATTGTACTCTAAATCATCACTAGTACCCAGAGGCAAACGAGATATAAAGATCTACAATTCTTAAGAAATTACGCGATACGATTTAAATTAATCATTAAATTCAGCGGATCGACGCTATACACACGCACTAACACATCAGGTTGGGTTCATGCATCCCAACCTTGAAAAACCTAGCCGGACATGTTAAATGGACTAATGCATGAAATAATGACGTTGCATGTGTAGGAATTCATGATGAAACTAGTTCTAAACATGTAAATACGTATTATGAATGCAAAAACAAGTTGAATCAATTAGGAAAACTAAGCATGCAAGAACAAGAATGAGGAACAAGAATTTTGAATTAAAACTGGTAAAAACAAACCCGAAACAATGAATTCTTGAAGTAATTTGTGCCCTTGATGTTCCTAGATATTTCTCCCCTTTTTCTCTATCAAAAACTCTCTGAAAATAGCCCTAAAAGCTGCTCCTAGGTTAATGCCTCCGTTCCCCACAAGTTTGGAGTGTTTTAAACCTAATAGGAGACTTGGAGATAACTCAGAATAAAATACAAAATTCGCGTGTCAGGTACAGCGAACCGGTTCGGAGGTACAGCGAACCGGTTCGACCCCCCCCCCCCCCCCCGAACCGGTTCGGGGTGGGGTTCGCATGTACCCTCCTGGCCTTGCTCTCAACACTTAGTTTTTTTCTGGTTTTTCTCTTCTTTTCTTGGATTTTTCTTCAACTTCAACAGAGCATAATTTTTCAACCGTAGCTCGGATTTGGGTGCCGTTTCTTCCAGTGTTCTCGTTGTTCCGAGCTCTTCAACTTCCCAGTTGACTTCTTCTTCCGGATCGGGCTGCAAAATTACCGACATGCCCTTGAACTTGCCTTCTTAGCTTTTCTTGCACAGTCTTGTTTCCTCCTTTGCACTGCTTGCATAATTAACCTGTAAAACCAATAGGAGAAGCACGAAACACGCAATACTCGCCAAGAAGGTTAGAAGCATAAAAGTGAATCAAATCCATATATGTTACATCATTTGGGTTCACAAAAGTAGCGAAATTAGGGGGATAAAATTACAATATTTATGCCCAATCAATCTTTTTGCTTCTTCCTCTTCTTCAATTCCTTAGATGTGGCCTTATCTTCGGGCGATGTAGCCTTCTAGATGGTGGTGAAGGCTACAGAAGCGAGCATCATAATTCTCTGTCCGAGGAACTTAATTTGGCCCTAGAGGGAGGCTTCGACATTTTAAATGTAGTTGATGCACCTCAATAAGTTAGCTACATCTTCAATCTGCTGGAGATAAATTCGAAACTTCCCTCCATGACTTCTGGACTCTTAATATTTAGAAAAATACTCTGACATGAACCAAATGGTGGTAAGAAAAACCAATATTTATAGAGATATCAAGATTAAAAGAGAGCAAGTATAAAGATAGGGTTGTAACGTTTAATCGAAGGCTACGTCATGTCTGAACAAAGGCAGATTGTTGTGGATAATAAAGGAAAATGTAATGAGATCTTGGTCACTTGAGCCAACAAGGATATAGTTGTGGCTTGTCTTTAAAAAGAAATATCCACCATAAGTGATACGAGTAAACAGAGTTTCTATCCCGAGATGGTTTCATTGGGTTGGACAATTAGATGGGAACTCTCCTTCGAATGGAAAAGTAACTAAAACGTTAGTAAAGGTACCATAACCCATCTTGGACAGTTTATTGACACCTAAGGAAATTTCCTAATTCGATTTTGTCCATAGAATCATTGATTATCCAATCACATGACCTAGCCTTTTCAACTTAACCTAACCCGTAAGCCATAAGTTTGCCATGGAGGTTTCTAAGTATTTCACAGAGACTTTGTTATAATAATAAAGCAATTTTCTTACCTAAAAATGATAACATGCCAAAAATACAAATATTGGCTAAACCAATGAATAGGGTATGCGACTTAGTGTAAGGAAACATGTCAGACCACATTCAGCAAGGTGCAAAAGTGGGTTTTACCAAACAAATGGGTCCCAAGTTGAGATCTCACCCCAAGAACATGACCAAAAAAGTCTCCCGATCGTTAATCCAAGGCACAAAAGTCCTTATTTGCAAAATAGCATAGGTTTTGTAGCAAAACCCCTACTATATCGGAAGTAAAGTGGCAAAAGATGCATAAAAGTGCATAGAAAAACGAATGGGTATGCATCCCTAGTTACTTATCTTTGTGGGTCCACAACTTGTTGATCTCTTCATCATGATTTAGGTATGGAAGCATCATTAGGGTAAGTGAATATTCTTAAAGGCCATAAAATATGGGCATAAAAGACAGAAACAGAAAGACAAATCCCTATAGAGGGTTTATGTGCAAAGTATATGTCCAATAATCAAAATTTCACCCATGGGATAATGACTCGGAGATCCCCATGGATGAATAAGGTATTAGGGACCCGGTTTTGGAGGATCTTCGTACAACACCTCGGTTCCCACATAGGGCACAAAATGATAGTGTCAAAAATTATGTCGGTAAGAATAAATTGTGCCATCAAAGCTATTCTCGATCGTTTATAAAGCATAATAAAGTAAAAATAAAAAGATGGAATACAAGATATAAAGTGGTTCAACTATAAGATGATCCTACATCTACTTTGGTGCCTCACTCTAATTATTCCCAAGTATTAGTACAAGAGTTTATGTAAGGACATATTTTTATAAGTCCGTTAACAATTAATTATGTCGTATACCGTTACAACTGTCGAAGAAGTTCAAGAGCAATCTACATCAAGACGGATCTGAATTTATCAAGGTTCTTCATCAAAAAGACTCCGCGAAGTTTTCTTTGGTAAGGTTATGTTTTTAATACCTTAACTTTCCACTTAGAGCTTTTGGGATATTTTTACAAAATATTTTCTAAGTGTTGGAGCAGACTTTTTCGTCAAAATTTCAGAATGAGTATTTTTTCTAAGTCCTGAAGCGTACCTCGATTTTGACGCCCAGGTCATTCAAACGAGATAGCTATCTCGTTCGAGCGACATATGGATGTCGCGCGATGCCATTTGAATGACATATGTCCTTCATTCGCGCGAGATTGCTATTTCGTTCGAACGAGCTTGAATACCGAGGCGGCACATTTTTGTATAAGTACTCATTAAATAAATTAATTTTCGTTAAGAAGTTCTAGCGTTTTGAAAGATAGAAAGCTGCAAAACTGCAAAATCCTTTTGACTTCTTCTTTTAGGGTTTAATCCCTTTTTGTTTTCAATTCGCAAAAATCCCATATGCTTTGGTGAATTGTTTTGGTGTTTAAGAACACACTTTGCTGTTGTTCATTCTTTGTGGGGAGAACTCTACAATCGGAGAGGTGTGTGCTATTGTGAAGGGAGTCCTTATAAAGATCACACTTGCGGAAAAGACGTTTTCTTCTTCATTGCTGACCATCTGGAGTTCTTACGGAAGATTCCAGCCGATGACATTTCTAGCCACTGCTTTGAAGGTTTGACGAAGACACCATGCGTTACACTTGTAAGTCAATGGTCTTGTGAATTCTTCAAAGTTCTAGAAATAAAAGGTTTTGCCCTTCGGGGATTTTTCCTTAAATTTGTGTCGCGTGCTTTACTTACTTATAGTTTGACACACGAACACATTTAGACACATGTTTAGGGACTGAATTAATTAGGTTTAAAAATAGACTCTAATTAAATAACGTTTACTTGGAAACTTGCGAATTAATTTAAATCGGTATCACACACCACATTTATTCGTTTACAAATTAGTATCATAGCAGGTTATGTTAATTTATCGCGTGATCCTGATTCCTCAAGAATTTGTTTTTTTGATACAATTTGACTTCTCACATCGTCAAATTGGTATCAGTCAGGTTGCGCTAAGTTATCGCGTATTCCTATTTTCCACAAAATTTGTGTGAAATTGTTTTTTTATAAATCATTTTTGTGAAAAATCACAATTTTTCCGATGGATCGTTTATGTAATCAGATCCCCCCCTTTGATGACACGAGTCAGAGTTTTGAAGATCTAAATCATTTCAATTTGACATTTACTAAAAGAATTGATTTTTTGGAAAAAGAAAATTCTCGTTTTAAATCCGCGATGGATCTTTTGCAAACGATTCAAAATTAAAGAGATTTTTATCGTGAGAAATTTGTTGCCTTTGACCATGACTTTATTGCTTTAAAATTGTCCAAGAAGGTGAGTGATGATAGGGTCCTAGTTTTAGAAAATGAATTAGAGGACCATAAAAATTCGACGGTTTGTGTTTGTACCAAAGATGACAAAAATATTTTAATCAATGAGTTTGTGACACATGAAGAGACTCTTAGGGAAAAGTTTGCTTTAATTGAGGGGAAGAGAGATACCCTTTTAGGAGTTGTTGAAAATTTGAAAAAGGCATCCCTTAAATTGGAAGAGTCTAATTCTTTACTTGAATCAAAAATTTTGAAGTTAAAAAATGATTTGACAGACTCGAGTAGGTTTGATAGTGATGGTAATGCCTCATCTTGTTATCATGCTTCTAGTGCTGAAGCCAAATTCATTATTTATTTTAGAGGGTCAATTAATCCCAAGGTCGTTAGAAAAGATCACACTTTAGGTAACATTGTTCTCGTTTACACATGTTCACACTGTGGTAGGAAAGGTCACCTTAGGAGATTTGTTTTTTATCTTGGAAAATGTACTAGGAAGTTTATGTCTAGTGTTCCCTTGGTTCCTAAATTTCTCACACGACGTTTCACATCTATTTGGGTTAGGAAATCACTTTTAGAGGCACTAGATTTTAGACAAGTTGATTCCCGTTTGCTTACACATGATTCTTCTCTTGACATATCATATAGATGATTATGTTTGCATGTTTTTCATACACTTGTTGTGGTTTCATGATATATGTTTGCTAGTGTAATCATATGTACTTTTTGTATAAATGTTTTCGTTTGAAAAATACAAAAAGATTTTATTTTGATAAAAATTTTGAAAAAACCAAAAAATATTTTTGTATTTTGTTTGCACCATTTATGGATGAACACTTAGGATGATTGAGTCACAACACCATTTCATTTTTCATGTGACTATTTGATAGTGTTTTGAGACAATATGTCAATTCATCCATGTGCTTTATAATGTTTGGAGTCATTGAGATGTAATTAAGTGTTACTTCCTACATTTTTTTACTCATGATTTCCTTTATTGCATACATGCACGAATTTATTTGATTATTGTGCTTGTCTTATCACATGTTGATTGGGTGTTTTCACTTCAATCCTGTCATTAAAATGAACCAAACGCGATAAAACTTGATAAGAATATTGTGCATGTAAGATCCGTTTGTGAGTTTGTGTGCTTTATTTGAAAACAGTGAAGGGTTATGAAAGATTATCATTTATCCTTTGCGATTAAGCCACCGTTTAAATTGGACTTCGGGAATTTTAATTATCCAGGGTCCAAAGAGATTAAAAGAGCCCTGAAAAATTGAAAGGCAATAAAAATAAATTCATGCCAAAAAGGGGCCATTAGGTTTTTGCATCAATTCCCCAATGTTTGAGAATTTAGATTACCTCTAAAAGAAAATTTTCATGAGGGAGTTTTGATGGAATTGAAAATGAGTTTGCATGTCCTTGAAAGTCTTGAAAAAGCGTTAAATAGTTTTGGACGTTATTGGTGTGGAAATCACTTTGACTTTGATTTGTTGATTTGCATAAGACGATGTCATCTAAATTCAAAAAAATTTACACCTAAGGATACTTTTGATGATCATTCTTTAGGAGTACACGTATTCATCGTGCACATATGATTGATTGAGTTTATTTACCTATAAAATGTGTTCACACCCATTCATTCCGTTTCCATGACTTGGTTGTTTGAGTTTAAATCCATGGTGTGATTTTTGGAATCTTATTTTTGTATGAAAAATTTGAAAAATCAAAAATAGTTTGTGAAATTTTTTAGACACTCATTTGCACGCTCGTAGTTTGATCCATGTTTTTTATGAATTTTATCGTAACATACCATGTTTTGATTTTTTCTTCTTATATGTCTATTTGGGGACATTATAAAAAGGGGGAGAAAGAATTATCATGTTATGAGGGAGTTTTTGCATTATGGGGGAGATTTGATTTATTAATGCTTTATTCTTATGTCATTTCAAACTCGATGCATCACGAAGGTCTTTGCTTTATCTCTTGTGTGTAGGTACAAAGATTGAAGATCATTATGTTGCACACCCTAATGAGAAAAGCTTTTTGATTTGATGAAGACTTTTTGAAGAACGGTTTGAGATCTTACAAATTTATTCATGGGAGGGTAGATTTGTATAGGCATTTTGGCATTTGATAATTCAGATATTTTTATGTATGTATCGGCATATTCATAGGGGGAGATTTGTAAGGACATTTTTTATAAGTCCATTAATAATTAATTATGTCGTATATCGTTACAACCGTCGAAGAAGTTCAAGAGCAATCTACATCAAGACGGATCCGGATTTATCAAGGTTCTTCATCAAAAATACTCCACAAAGTTTTCTTTGGTAAAGTTATGTTTTTAATACCTTAACTTTCAACTTAGAGATTTTGAGATATTTTTACAAAATATTTTCTAAGTGTTGGAGTGGACTTGTTCGTCAAAATTTGAGAATGAGTATTTTTTCTAAGTCCTGAAGCGTATCTCAATTTTGATGCCGAGATAGCTATCTCATTCGAGCGACATATGGATGTCGTATGATGTCATTTGAATGACATTTGTCCTTCATTTGCACGAGATTGCTATTTCGTTTGAATGAGCTCTAATACCGAGACGACGCGTTTTTGTATAAATACTCATTAAATGGTTTCATTTTCATTGAGAAGTCTCAGCGTTTTGAAAGACAGAAAGCTGTGAAACTGCAGAATCCTTTTGACTTCTTCTTTTAGGGTTTAATCCCTTTTTGTTTTCAATTCACAAAAATCCCATATGCTTGGTGAAATTTTTTGGTGTTTAAGAATACACTTTGCTGTTGTTCATTCTTTGTGGGGAGAACTCTACAACCGAAGAGTTGTGTGCTATTATGGAGGGAGTCCTTATAAAGCTCACACTTGTGGGGAAACCGTTTTCTTCTTCATTGCCGACCATAGGGAGTTCTTGAGGGAGATTATATCAGACATTTCTAGCCGTTGATTTGAAGGTTTGATAAAGACACCGTGCATTACACTTGTGGGCGATTATCAGGTTGTATGTAAGTCAATGGTCTTGTGAATCCTTCAAAGTTCTAGAAATAAAATGTTTTGCCCTTTGGGGATTTTTTTCTTAAATTTGTGTCGCATGCTTTACTTATTTATGGTTTGACACACGAACACATTTAGATGCTTGTTTAGGGGATGAATTAATTTTGTTTAAAAATAGACTCTAATTAAATAAGGTTTACTTGGAAACTTGCGAATTAATTTAAATCAGTATCACACACCGCATTTATTCGTTTACAGTTTATTGACTTTAAAGGCGTACAGTAGAGAGAGAGAGAGGGGAGAGGAGAGAGAGAGAGAGAGAGAGAGAGAGAGAGAGAGAGAGAGAGGCAAAAAGTTTGAACAAATGGGCTTTGTGTTGGATGCAGACTCTTAATCAAGGAAGTAGAAATGGCCGCAAACAAAAGTAGTTTAGGTGACCGAAGTTGACCTGAGTGACATCTCATATGAAGAGAGATAAAGTGGGTGGATATTTTGGCAGAGCTTCACTACCAAACATGTCATGCTAGATGAGGAGATGAGCACTTCTATTTATAGAGATCTAGAGAATGGTTATGTGCGTAGAATATGTGACATATTGATAAGTGATGTCAAGACAGAATCTTTCTAAAAGGTGAATAATTGGCAAGTGTCATGCTGATGTGACTAAGTCTGAGGCAGGGAAAAGATATTGGAGAAGTAGGAGGCCGCGACCTGCTAGAGGCAAGTTAGTGGACCCTTCAAGTACTGGATGGAGAAGGTTGACATGACCTATTTGAGACCGAGCAGTGATATGATGCTGAGACCTGCACTACCACTCTACTTATATTTCTTCGACCAGTGGCTTCGTGGGCACGTGTCATGTTTTTAGAGATTGGCCTATATTTTGGCATATCATACGCAAATCTTGTGGATGAAGAAAATGTTAGAAGATTATGAGATATTCTAAGCCACAATCACTATTTCGTGTGATAATACGAGTGCAATTCATATATCCCGTAATTCGGTATAACATTCTCGCATTAAGCACATTAGGATACGTGAGAATTTCATACGTGATGTTGTTATGGAAAAGGTCGTGTCCTTGGGATTTATGAGCACCAAACATCAATTAGTTGATATCTTCACGAAACCTTTAGATGCCATTAGGTTTAAAAATCTTAAGAAATCTAGTGGCGTTATTTCCATCAATTACGTTCAGGTTGTGGTCTAGTTTCGGGTGTGCGTTTATTGTTATTCCTTATTTACCTAAACAAGATTGTATATATTTGCATATATTTAATATTAAAATTTCTAAAAATATTTTGGTTTTTTACTTTTAAAAAATCACAAAAAGATTTTCCATTTATTTTTGTGTTTTTTTGTGACGTGAATACGCTCTTTGAGGCCCCCTTTACTCCATTTTCCTCAAGTCCTATCATGGTGTGCTAGATTTAGTTATGCTACTATAGTTCTTAAATAAGTCCTATCATGGTGCGTTAGTCACTTATCATCACCTTTTCTGCACATACTTTTCACGGCATCCCTCGATTGTTGGTGTTCCTTACATATGAAAAATGAGATGTTATCCTCCCAATACTATCATTTCCATACTGTTCTATAGAGATTGTTGTGAATGTGAGAACCATTACATGAGATGAATATATATGATGCTTTTGTATGAGTGCGCAATGGCTCGGGCTGTGATCGGCGAAAATACTCCGTTGCATTAAAAGCCACCATTAGAAAGAGCCCATTTTATGAAACAAAGAGAATTATGATGCTAATTAGAGAAAAAATTGAGATTGCATTCGATATAAAGAAGAAAAAATAATAGTCCCTTCAAATATCCTAAAATGAGAAATTACATATTTAAAAATTGATGAGTCTTTGGGGGAGTTTAGTTGAAGATCAATCGGTTTGTAGAACCATATTTGCATTCCCATAATTTATTTCATGGCTATATTGGGTTGAGAATAATTGACACTTTGGCATATATGCATCAGTGTGTCGGCCTCTTATGAATGCCACTTTATTTGTTACTAAGGTTGGTTTGAGTACTTAACTTTTTGGTACTTCAATGAGTCGTCGTGCACTCGAGTGAAATTTTGGATTTATGCTCCCATGTTTAGGTTCACACCCATTCCTTACACTTCCATGTTTCTTTGAGTTATGTTATGTCACACCTGTGCTTTTGTGCATGCCTTGTTTGGATTTTATTTTTTATTTTTTGGGCTTTATTCTATTTTTAATTTATTTTTATGGTATATTTTTTATACAAAATTAATTTTTTGTGTGTTTTGTTAGAACAAGAGATACCTCATTCCAACGAGTTAGGATTCTCGTTGGAAAGGACTTTTAACGACCTTTCAAAGAGGCATTCTCTTTTTGTCCATACCTTTTTTGTTGGAAGCTCGTTTGACCTTGGTTCAAATGAGAGTGAGGTTTCGTTCAAATGAAATCAATTTTTTCCAACAAGATGCTCATTTTGTTCTAGCGATCCTTTAATTTCATTCTAACAAGATTAAAAACTTTTTTAAGGTTTTTAAGGGGTTTTGTTCAGCCTTTTTTCACCTTTCATTCTTCTCTCCACTTTTCAGTTCCCCTACATTTATTCTTCTATTTCTTGTGAGGATTCTATTTGGGTTTGGATTTAGGAGTCTTACCTTGTTATTTCAATCATTTGTGGTTCTTCATTTTACAATATTCTATTTCCTTATTTTCTTTATTTTATTTTTTTCCAGTATTGCTTGATATGAATATGGATGTTATCATTCCTAGGGCACACGATGCTACATTTCCCCAGTCCTCAGAGGAGAGCATTCCTATGAATACTATCATTCTGATTCTTTTTCCTGACACCCGACCTAACACCTTCACCCTTTATCACACTGATCTCCATACCGATTATCGAATCCTTAACTGGGTCACCTGCTCATCCTCTCTCCCTCGCGTCAAATCCACCTATATTTTCGATGATATCATATGTTTTATGCACTTGGTTAGCCATAGGATGATCATCGAGCTTCCTGTTATCATTCTCTATTTTATGGCCTTTGTGCCAAATAGCAAGACATCCCATCTCCGGCCAGCCCTTCTTTATGGGATAGTGGTAACACATCTTTGTCTTATAGCAAGCCTCCTCTTCTTCCCGATGAGGTTCTGATGAGCTCCATTTATATCATTGATGTGAACCCTCTTTCGTTCAGAGATTCATCTTCCCCTAGTGCTCGTAGGGATTATTCATATGCTCCTACCATTTCTTCGCCTGGCTCAGGCCCTACCTCTTAGTCCATCGATCTCTTAACTCCCTCCTTATCCTATCAATTTGGTGATTACCCTACGGTTCTAGAATTGTCAGAGAGGTATATTATGTAGCTACACTATAATAATAAAACCGTTTGCGTGTAGCAGAGGATCGTCAGTGCATTGAGGTGGAGCTAGTAACGTTCCTTTATCTGCAGGCCTACCTTATTTCCCATCTTACCAGGGAGAGTGAGAACCGTATCTAGATGGATTCACTGCTAATGTCACACATTGAGAAGACGATATGTGACGAGCAATGTCAAAAATCCTGCTCATCAAGAATTGGACAGGAGCCGAGCAGTACTAGAAATGACCTTTTTCCTCCCTCAGTGAGTTGATTATTTATGAGTTTTTATGTACTTTGAGATTTATTTGATGTATTTTGGAGATATATTTATATGATTTTTAGATAGTTTCATTTGGCAGTTATTGTATTGAGATTACTTTGTATCCGTATTAGTTTGTTATGATGGTTTATCTGATACATTGTATCACTTTATTTTTATATGGAGATTATGGTTCCCTCTCATATCTATTTATCCATAATACTGTCTTTTCTATATCATGTCTTGTTGTTTTATGCTTATGTTCTCTTATATTGGATACTTGTATTCATTGGGTTGCATTATTTCCTTGTCTTATTTATGTTTCCACACTATTCCATCTATCTCTTGATCCATATATGTTCTCTTATTTGCATGATTTATTAATACTCTATCCCTTTGTCTTTTCCATAAAAAAAAGGGGGAGATATTTTTGGGACGTAGGGGGAGTTTTGATACTCCATCTCTATTAATTTTTTATTCCCCCATATGTTACTGGTATTTGTTGTTTCGTGTGTGTAAGTCCCACCTTCATGACTTCATTATTAAGCTAAAAAATGGAACATTGATGCTGAGTAATTGTTAGGTTGTCCGTGTCCATTTTTTACAGTTTTGGGATGGGCATACGTGTCTTGACGGCCTCACCAAGCATTTTTCACTTTGCCTCTTATTTTGTTCCAAAATAGCCAAAGGGGAAGATTTGTAAGTGGAAATTTCCAATTGACTCTTACGTATGTATTGGCTTATTTCATTGGCCAAAACAAGTAGGTTTAAGATTGTCATGTATTTATTACTCAAGCCTATGAATTAAGACACGCAAGTGACTATACTTGATGCTACATGATTAGACACAATACATGTTTATCGAGAACAAAGGTATATGACATTTTACGATCAAAATAATCACTATTGTATATGGATAATTTTTTTGAGGCAATTAAAAATGTTTTTCAAAGATTTTCTTTATTTTTTTGCATCTCTAACGAGATGGCCTTCTTGTTCTAACGAGAAACCAATATCATTCAAATGGGAGTTATAACGAGAAGATCTTCTCATTAGATCATGATTCAAATAATGGGTTCTCTTTTTATCAGAACACATCTCGTTGGAAGCTCGTTAGAAGGATGTTTTAATGAATATGCTTTGTCTTTTGAATGACTTTTGACCTCATTCCAACGATATGTATAAAGTGGTTTAAATGACCTTGTTCTCATTTGAACGAATGGAAGTTTTTCTAGAAAATATTTTTTGACTTATTCAAAATGGCTACTCTCCTTAATATAGGTTTTTTATCCATTTTAGAGGAGCCTTTTTTTGTAGAAAAGTTTTTTGAGCCTCCATATCTTGCAAAAACTTTCAAAACCGAATATCCAAATACAAGATTGCTTATCTTAGTTGTTTTTCGATATTAGAATCCATAACTCTTCATCATAGATATTTTCGTGTGATGAATTTCACAAAAGCGGATGACGATTGAGGCTATTGGAGGAGTCCGAGGCATATAGATGATGTGAAACTAACGTTGGATTACACAATGTTGTAGAAGAAGGTGCGAATACATTCATCCACATAGGGTTGAGGAGTCAAGTGTTGTGAGTCATTTTTTTCCTTTTGTAAAACCTTCTCTATAATGAATTATGTCTAGGTATGTCCATCCGAGGTTTTTCCCAGTTGGTTTTTCCTCATACATCGCCGTCTCTCGTATGATTGTCATTTTTTATTATTACCAAACTTCTCTTCATGAAACTTAATAATTAGGTTAATCAAGAATAAAATTGGTAATAATGTGACCAGCATTTTTAGAAAGTCTTGGATGGTAATTTTACTTTCTGGTGTATCTTTAGTAAATTGATTCATTATTAGAAAATCAAATTTTTTCTTTTCATCTTCTTCGACCATTTAAAATAATTGTTGATCCCTAATATTATTTAAGATTTTATAGATCGACTCTTTGAAAATGGTGTTGATGGCACAATGGTCTTTACTAGGATCTGTTTTGTCATGGACCTTAGATCCACCATTCTTCTTTTTACCTTCCTTTTTTCGGGCATTCTCCTTATCTCCAATCTTTTTTACCTTTGGGCGAAGATTATCCTGCTGGTTGTCAGCCACCACATCTTCCACATTAGAGTCATTCTCATTTTTTAGACATTATGTCATATATATAATGTTGACCTCCTTTTGATGAGAGACCAATGCAACATGGAACTTCTCATAAGGCCGAATTTAAATGAGGTCACATCCACTTTCTCAAAAAAGTCATCTACTTCATTGTAATTTTCCCAATATCATCGAGCGTACTCTCTTAAGGTTTTTCGGGGATTCGTCTTCATCACGAGGAAGGCGTTCTTCCTCTTTAGATATGTTCTAGTTATAATGAATATCATTGTGAAAGACTTCAGGTTCTACTTAATGCTTGTTATAAATCGGTGTGGTTGATTCTTGAACCACTACTATGCAACATACCCTAGACTATAAGGTAGGTAAGATAAGACACGTGAAAGACTAATATTTGTTCCATTTGGTAATTGTCTAGCGATATTCTCGAACATGATCAGTAGGAACAATCTTTCCATCGTAAATCTTAAACCTGGGGGTTGGGAACTTTTTAGGAGTCTCAAAGTCTTCAATCGTTCAGGAAAAATGATATTTCAACTCAAAGGAGAGAATCATTATGGGTAAATCTTTGGTTCTTTTGGCCACACGGTGGGTAAGGTGATTGGTTAGGAAATTGGGATTGACATTTAAATTGTCAAAAAATTTCAGTCCTATAATTTTTTATTAATCATGCACTGAAAAGAAATCAAGAACTAGGTTTCAATAACAAACCTAGGGTAAAGGAGGGTAGTGTGAGTGGGGTTTGGTAAGATACTGAAATGGGTGAGGCGTGACCCACTTCAATGAACTTCTCCTCTAAGGTTTTCAAGAGTTTTAGAGTATCACTTGGTAAAACCTTCCCTTTTCGGTGAAAATAAAACCAAAGCTAGAACCACCTCCTGCAAGAAAATGAACTTCACAACAATAATAGTAACCTTTCTCAATAGGAGGTCCTCAGAGTAATGGTTGTTGTGCGGGAGTGAAGAAACAAGCACTTAAAACTCGAAGAGAGGTCAAGGAGAGAATACTAGGTGGTCTGTGTGATTTTTACAGAGTAACGGTATGATTTGAGTTTTTGATATTTGATTTGACATAACCAATGGTCCTATTAATATGTGAACATGGGGCTAGTTTGGGCTTTTTGGGGCTTCAAAATAAATATGGAAAACTTAGATGGGCAAGGTTTTTGATGTATCTTTTTTCCTTACTAGGTCTGCAATCGCCTATCCCTTCTGACAGATGACACCTGGTGTGAACCAAAGTCAAAAAGCAAATATAGTTCCCAATGGAGACAAAATATCTGATTTAGTAAATATCTTTTGAAATGGTAACTTGTTGTACAAACTTCTCAAACTTTAGAGGGGACCCGAGGACCACCTCCTCTAAAACCATTAAACTTGAGAGGGGCCTCTGAGGACCCCCTCTCTTAAATATTTTTACATGAGAGGGCCTTGAGGACCTCCTCCTCCGAAAACATTTTTATAAAAATTTCATTTCTTGTGATCAACCTATTGGTTGCTCACTTCTATTATGATTAGGTGTGAATTGTATAAGCACTGGGTGACCCCTAGGGTCTTTCTACTAGTATTTTCTCAATCTTTAAGTGATAGGTTATTGATTTTACTCAACAAACCTTGTTCCTCAGCCACTAAGCTAAGACTCCCAGGAGATCTCATCTAGCCTATTTGATAATTTCTTGCTCAACTAGGCTACCTGTACAAGAAAGTAAAATATTAGCAGTTTAATATTTTTTAGGTATCAAACCTTGGAGATGAAGTCACTCTAAGTGGTAGTCCTCGCCCTGTATCATTTGTGGTAAGTCATTTGGGAGTAGAGTGACCACTCTGGGTAAACCTCTTTACCCTTTTTTTCATTTTTGTGATATGTTAACTGGGGAAGAAGGGGTTGCTCACAGTCTTGGCCTTTTCTGTGGTCTCAATACCTTTGGAGGGGTTTCTCGTGGTTGACCTTCTCGAACTTGCCTTTTTCTGTGGCTTAAGCTTTGAGGATGAGGGGCATCTCATGGTGGGCCTCCTTATCTTATTTTCATTACTTTGATTTTGAGATTTGGGGACAAGGGTCTCCTCGTGGTGGCCCTCCTCGTCCTAACTCTTTTTCTGTGATCTTTGAGCTTTGGGGATGAGGGGATCTTCGTGGTGGGACTTCTTGTCCTAACTTCATTTTTGTGATCTTGGACTTTGGGGATGAGGGGCTCCTTGTGGTGGGCCTCCTCGTCCTAACTATATTATATGAGTTTGAGATTTAGGGATGAGGGGCTCATCGTGGTGGTCCTCCTTACCTAATTAAGTTTTTGTCTTTTCCAGAGCATTTGTTGGAGGGGCCTTCTCGTTATGAGCTTCCCCCTTGGCATATGGGCTTGCTCACCTATTTATTTAGACAAATGAGTGAGCAGTGCTCTACATTATTTACTTTGTACAAAAACTTTTTATTGGGTAAACTAAAGGTTTTTGTACACTATGATTCACTATGTTTTGGAATATGAATAGTCTAATTTTATCTCATTATTGTACTGTTGGCATTTAACAGGTCTGTCACATCATCCAACATTCAGGGTCTCGAGGGGACACGTGTCAGATTAGGAATAGGCATCCCATCATTAGGGAAATAATTTTCTCCCCTTTTAATTGGCAGGGGTGGTGCGTGTGGCTTAACAGGGTATAAAAGGATTTCATAAACCCTTTTCTCTTTTACCTCTTCATTTCATTTAAACTAAGCCTTTTAGAGAGAGAGAGAGAGAGAGAGAGAGAGAGAGAGAGAGAAAACACAAACTACCATTACCACCGCCGCTAACTTTTTTTCCTTCCTCTATTCACACCAAAAATGGCTTCTTCTTCTTCTGCAAACCCCATTTTGGTTGTTTCCATAACCACTAGCGAGGTGCTAGTGAGTAGGATTCCTATTTTTTTCACTATTTAGATGGTCTTGGCTATTGGAACCACTGCCATCACATCCATCATTATGGATTCTACAACCGCACTTTGGGCGGTTTATCTGTTGAGATTCGATTCCTAGGGAGGGACCCTCATACACTTCTTACTCCAAGTCACAGAGGGAGTATTTGGTTGCTCACGCAAATAGGGACTTTGGTCTTTATCGCGTGGCACCTTACTTTGGGGAGGATCATACTTTCATGTCCTCCCATGCAAATTTCGAGTAAGAGTTCATGGAAAAAATAAATTAGCAACCCTATGTGGGTCTAGGTGAGTCTTCTGACCTTTTAATTGCCTTGCCTGAATCCATTCGTAGGGTATGATTTGAGTGATTTTCCACATTCTAATATTGATGTCAAAGCTTGTGGGGGTGCCCCAGAGGAATGGAGTCCTTGGGTGGATCATGTCTTGTTCACCCCCTCGCACAAGTCTGTTATCGAGGGGATGGGTCTTCTAACTACTATCAATAGTCTTAAATCTTTATCTATTTCCAAACGAACTACACATTTACTTTTTTGGCTTCTCGATGGAGTAGAGACTCGCACACTTTTGTTACTGGTTGGGGAGAGTTCACTATTACCATAGAAGACATCTGTGAGATGCTCTCCTTTCCTTACTTGGGAGAGAATGTAATTATTGATGGTTTCGAGGATAAAATTGAGCAGAGAGTGGTAGGAGAGCTCCACTCATCTCTAGGTGAGTGCTCCAAATATGTTGCTATGAATCAAACTGGGGCAACCAATCACTCATTCACCAAGTGGCAAAGGTACTGGTTTAAAGATTTCAAGCAGATGGCCAAGGGTGAGAGCTAGAGCAGGGCTTTGAGGAGTCAAGAGATCTAAAAAATTAACTCCCCCTCACACTTGGCAGCATTATTTGTTACCTTTGTGGGTAGTTCCTCCCCTCGCGATCTTCTTTTCAAGTTGTCTATGAGACTTGCTTGAGGGAGGGCAGTCCCCCTTAATGCTCTAATATTGGAATCCCTATATAGTTGGCTAGATAGAGCTCACGTAAATGTTAACACTACACCAAAACTGGCGAATGGTCATGGCCGAAATCCCTGACCAAGACTGTGGGTTGTAGACTTTGGCCGTGACCATTTCAGGTGCAACAAATTTCATGGGTCTCGACCCAAGTCCGTGACCAATATGAGGTCACGGCAGATGGTCGTGGACTTGGTCCATGACCCACACCGCGACAGGAAAAAAATGGTCACGACCAAAGTCTGTAACCCCAAACCTTGACTAAAAATGGTGGCGACCAAAGTCCGTGACCCACACCGCGACGAAAAAAAAGGAAACAAATAGTCGCGGCCAAAGTCCATGATCCATACCGCGACCATTTTTTTCATCGCGACGTGGGTCACAGACTTTGGCCGCGACCATTTTTTTTGTCACGGTGTGGGTCACGGACTTTTTCCGCGACCATTTTTATGCACGGCGGAAAAAATAAAAATGGTCCATAACCATATTTAACTATAATAAAAAAATGGTTTTTTTGGGTCCAATCCTAAAATTGCGGGTCCCGTGACTGAGCGCGTAAGATTGCTACGTGTTACGTTGGACATGCACGGGGCGTTACAAATATTTATTATAGGCAAAACAATAAAAAAAATCACAAATTGCGAATCGGGAATGTTATTAATAAACTAATATGCATACAAACTTAAAAATATTATAAGTCTTATTAGTTAACAGACAAAAAAAATTAGGTAGAGTTTCCTTTATTTTTTGGACATTCCAAACCCTGTTAATATAAAATCTGCTCATTATAAAGCCCGCACGGACATAAAATTTAATAATCAAATTATAAAAGCCCGCACGACCATAAAACTAAATAATAAACATTTAAAGCCCGCATGGTCTTAACACATAAAAACATCATCCTGAATGTAAACAACATTATATAAACAATCTTCATGTTGTAAACCATTGCCATCTTCTTGTGTTTCACGTGCATAAAATCAAATGATACAATGTCATCCAGCAAAAAATAGCACACGAAAAAGAAATGATATCAATAACCAAGTAGTTTTTAAAAAAATTGTATTAAAGCTGGAAAATTGCATATATGAGTTATAATTATCATCATATCAGTTCTTACAAGTTACAGTGTCCCAGTGCGAGGTGACGGTGTCTCTCACGGGACCGTTGGGGGCCAGTTTCTAGGTTTCCCCCTCTAGCTCCATGTTTTTATGCCTAAGTATAGATATTTTCAAATTATTATTATATTCTTAAACCGAGAGACATGTGACCACGCGATCAGTTCCTACGAGTTACATTGGTCCTGTGCAAGGTGTTGGTGCCACTCATAGAGCTCATTGGCAGCTGTTTCAGGGTGTCTCCCTCTAACGCCTTGTTTTAAGCTTAAGTCTAGATATTTTTGAATTCTCATCGTATTCTCAAATCGGGAGTCTCTTGATCAGTCCCTACGAGTTACATTGGTCCCATGCGAGGTGTTGGTGCCTCTCACGGGGCCGTTCGGTGACTGTTTCGAGGTGTCGCACTCTAACGCCTTATTTTTAAGCCTAAGTCTAGATATTTTAAAATTATCGTCGTATTCCCAAACTGGGAGTCCCATGATCGCGCATTTATTCCTTATGAGTTACATGGGTCCCGTATGAGGTGTTGGTGCCTCTCACGGGGCTTATTGGGAGCTGTTTTGGGGTGACGCCCTCTAACGCCTTGTTTTTAAGCTTAAGTCAAGATATTTTTGAATTATCATCGTATTCTCAAAGAGGGATTCCAGTGATCGCGCGCTTAATCCCTACAAGTTACATTGGTCCCGTGCGCGGTGTTGGTGCCTTTCACTGGGTCATTCGGGGTCTCGCACTCTAACGTCTTATTTTTAAGCCTAAGTCTAAATATTTTCAAATTATTATTTTATTCTCAAATCGATATTCCTGTGATCATGCAGTCATTCCCTATGAGTTACATTGGTCACGTGCGAGGTGTCAATGCCTCTCATGGGGCTATTTGGGGGCCGTTTTGAATTTTATCCCTCTAAGGCCATGTTTTTAAGCCTAAGTCTAGATATTTTTGAATTATCGTCTTATTATCAAACCGGGAGTCCATTGATTATGCGGTATGTTCCCACGACTTATGTTGGCTCCATGCGAGGAGTCGGTGCCTCTCACGGGGTCGTTTGGGGGCTATTTTGAGATTTCTCCCTCTAAGGCCTTGTATTTTAGACTAAGTCTAGATATTTTTAAATTATCATCGTATTATCAAACTGGGAGTCCGGTGAACACGCGGTCAGCTCCTACGAGTTACATTGGTCTAGTGCGAGGTGTCGGTGCCTCTCACATGGCCGTTCGGGGGCTGTTTCGAGTTTTCGCCCTCTAACGCCATATTTTTAAGCCTATGTCCTGATATTTTCCAATCCTAATATTCTCAAACTGGGATTCCCATGATCATGTGGTCAGTTCCTGCGAGTTATGTTGGCCCTATGCGAGGTGTCGGTGCTTCTCACGGGGTCGTTAGGGGGCTGTTTCGGGATTTCGTCTTCTAACGCCATATTTTTATGCCTAAGTCCTAATATTTTCAAATTACCTTTGTATTCTCAAATCGTTAGTCCCATGATCGTACGGTTAGTTCCTATGAGTTACATTGGTCACATGCGAGGTGTCAGTGCCTCTTATAGGGCCGTTTGGGGGCTGTTTCGATTTTTCATTGTCTGACGCCATCTTTTTAAGCTTAAGTTCTAATATAAGCAAATTATTCTCGTATTCTCAAACTGGAAGTCTCTTGATTGAGTGATCTGTTTGTACGAGTTATATTCGTCCCGTGCGAGGTGTCAATGCCTCTCACGGCGTCGTTCGGGTTCTGTTTCGAATTTTCACCCTCTAACGCCATATTTTTAAGCCTAAGTCCTGATATTTTCAAATTATCTTCATATTATTAAACAGGGAGTTTTTTTATCGCATGACCAATTCGTACGAGTTACATTGGTCCCGTGCGAGGTGTTGATGCCTCTCACGAGGTCGTTCGGGGGTTGTTCTGGGGTTTCCCTTCTAGCGCCATGTTTTTAAGCCTAAGTCCTAATATTTCAAATTATCGTCGTATTCTCAAGTTGGGAGTCCCATGATCCTGCGGTTAATCCCTATGAATTACATTAGTCCCGTACGAGGTGTTGGTGCCACTCATGGAGCTTATTACGAGTTGTTCCGGGGGGTCGCCTTCTAACGCCTTGTTTTTAAGCTTAAGTCTAGATATTTTTTAATTATCATCGTATTCTTAAACCAGTAGTCTCGTGAACATGTGGTCAGTACCTACGAGTTACATTGGTCCCTCGCAAGGTGTTGGTGCCTCTCAAGGGGCCATTTGGGGTCCGTTTTGGATTTTCACCCTCTAACACCATGTTTTTAAGCCTAAGTCTATATATTTTCAAATTATTGTATTATTCTCAAATTAGGAGTCCTGTGATCGCGCGATACGTTCCTACGGGTTACATTGGCCCCGTGTGAGGTGTCGGTGCCTCTTACGTGGCTGTTTGGGGGCCTTTTGAGATTTTTCCCTCTAGTGCCTTGTATTTAAGCCTAAGTCTAGATATTTTCAAATTATCATCTTATTCTCAAACTCGGAGTTCGGTGAGCACGCTGTCAGTTTCTATGAGTTACATTGGTCCCGTACGAGGTGTTGATTCCTCTCATGGTGCCATTCGGGGGATATTTCGGTTTTCAACCTCTAAAGCCATGTTTTTAAGCCTAAGTCCTGATATTTTCAAATTATCCTCGTATTCAGAAAACAGGAGTCCTGTGATCACGCGATCAGTTCCTATGAGTTACATTGGTCCCGTGCAAGGTGTCGGTGCCTCTCATGTGGTCGTTTGGGGCTATTTCGGGTTTTATCCATCTAACACCATGTTTTTAAGCCTAAGTCCTAATAATACGTGTGAAAGAAACAGAATTAAAAGATACATTTGCAAGGATAAAGTCCAAGAGCTTAGTTTTTTATCTTAATCACTTTGTAATAAAGGCAACATTAGTAAAAAAAACACAGGAATAATGAAATAAACAAATACATGTGAAAGAACATATGAATATAATTAGTGTGAAAGAAAGTATAATTGTCCACACCAACAATCTTGTTATTTACTCAATGAAATATTCCCTATACAATAGGATAATTTTGCATAAGCCAAACAATATTTAAACAAAATGGTTGTCAAATTATAAAAATATTGTAAAAGATTTATCTTGGAACAAAGCAAACACCAAGGGTTTCTCATTTGTTCTCACGATTCTTCGATATGTCATCTTATATGCATCAATAGTCGTATTCTCATATCAAATCCCATCTAAACCCACAGTAACAACTGTAAAATAATCAAACAAAAACCTAAATATGAAATTAGATCTTCATAAGAATCATATCAGTGGTCAATAAACGAAGAAATTCAAATCTATATAATGAAATTAAGGGTCAAATAACTAAGAATCATAGCATATATTCAGATCACTATATCAAATCCCATCTAATTTTTATATTTTTTAACTTTTTCTCTTTATTTCCACTTGACATACCTTAAATACTTAATCGATAAATAAGAAAAATAACAACATATCCTTGATAGAGGCCCCCGAAAGTTAAAAATCGACAAATCAAACTGAGCAGTCTAAAATCAATTTTTTTATGGTTATTTTGAGTTTTATGCATCTTTTTTGCCAAAAAATAGGAAAAAATTTGAGCAACAAATCAAACTGAGCAAATCAATAAACTTAACTAATAAGTTAACTAATAAAATTTCATATGATATCTAATTTGAGCAACAAATTTCAGCAACAACTAAAATTAAACAAATCAACAACTTAAAATTTCATCAACAACTCAACAACATTAGATAAGAAAACAAACTGAAAGAAAATGTACCTCCTTTTGCTTCTTGCTACTCCAAGTACCTCTGAAAAGAAATAAAGAAGTAACATTTTCCTCAAAAAAAAATCAAATTATCAGATTATTATTAGACAAATGGGGGATTTAATCATAGATAATGTGTGTATACGAAAAAAAAGTTCATCGAATCCAATTGAACTGGGAATGGTGTCTTGGATAGACTTTTTCAAAGAAAAATCATATTTAGTGTTGTATCATATTCCTATTACATCATTCAGCAATAACAAATCAAATGGGATGGGGGTTTATGAAAAAACACAACCAACAGTAGGGAGGGGATTCATAAATAACCACAACCACATCAGCAGGGGAGGGAGATTTTTCTTAAAACACTAACAGTTATGCTGGAAAGGGGGAATTAAAATCACAAGACATTTTTACATACCCAATAAGTGAGAGGGATATCATAATTGGGGAAAGGTTTTAAATTAAGTATTGTCCTTCTTGTTTTTTTTTTTCATCTCTATTAGCTTCGTCCTCTTTATCACTCTTTTGGGGGGCGCACAATTCATAGTTTTTAAGTATGGTTATTCAACATCAGGGCTAGTTTTATTTATTTATTGATTTGATATTTCTTTTCTCAGTTTACAGATCCTTCAGATCCTCACAACTTGAATCTTAAAAAGTTTAGATTAGAGTTATGTTTTACCTGGATGAGTTTTAATGGAGATTCCTGGATCCGAGTACCTTTGTGTGCGTGAAAAAAAGCAAGCACCTTCTCCGTGCAGAGGAGAAATCAAGCATCTGCTTCTCCAAGTACCTTTGTTACATGAGGAGGAAGAGAGCAGCGAGGGGTTGCTATAAAGTTTAAGGAGGAGCCGACAAGAGAGAGAGGGAGAGATGAAAGCGGCGAGGGGGTGCTACAAGGGTTTCGTCAGTGGAACTGAATGAAAATAAGGGAACATGTAAGGGAGAAATAAAGTAGCATTTTTTTCATATTAAACATGGTCACGACTCTCAGTCGTGACCAACTAGGGAAACCTTTTAATGAAACCATATCACCCCACCAATTTGTATATGGTCACGACCCATAGCGGTGACCCACACCAAGAAATGGTCACGACCCCCAACTGTGACCCTTAGTGTGTGTATTTTCTTCTTCGTCATGCCTATGGTCATGGCCCAAGTCCGTGACCCATCTTCGACCAATATTGGAAGGAATTTTGGCACGAATTTAGCGTCAAGATGTCCATGACCTAGTCACGGCCCAAGTCTGTGGCCCACAGTGGTCAGGGATTTGGGTCGTGACCACTTCAAAAGCATCCATGACTCGGTGTGGTAATGAATATGGTCACACCAAAAAATAAAATGGTCACGGCCCAAGTCCGTAACCAGCTTGTCACAGACTTGGACCGTGGTCCACTGGCATGACCATTCGCAGGATTTGGTGTAGTGCGAGAGTTCTTGTGGTCACTATGATTCCATTAATTTTACTAATACTTTCATTCTCATGTTTTTTCTATCTTATAGGTTTCCAAACATTGCTCTAGAGGCTAAGGCTTTCCATAGTAATGTTTCTCATGTTGCAAGGTGTCATAAAAAGGCTCCTAAGGCCTCCCTATGGACTTTGATAGATAATATTGATGACTTCTCTTTTAGGCCTTATTACAAGACAATAGGTAGCAATTTCAATTGGAACTCCTTTTCTGCTTCTAGGGGCACCGTCTATTGCCCTGTTGATGCTGAGTGGATTTTCACGTGCCCTCACATCCATATAGACGTTATGTTTTTACCATGAACTTTGCCTTCCTTGACTGATCTGGGTCAAGGTGTGGAGTTTTATCATTCTAAAAGGGTAAAAAGGCAATGTATTATTGGGGTGTTCATACCCCTATTTATCCTTCGAGCACCTCCCCATTCGAGCTATACCTTGATTCCTTTGCAAATTGTACATTTAAGGGGGTGTTTAACAGTGTTAGTCATTTAGGGGGTTTATTTGTGCCTACTCAAGATTACTTGCTAGACTTTACTCGTTGTTAGTTTACTCTCTGGCAGAGGTCGGTCCTTCTCATTCAAAACTGCGTGAAGGATGTTCCCCATGAGACTATCTCTACCAAGATTCCCAACAATGACATGTATCTGGGCAAAAAGACCCAAAAGACACTATGGTGTCGAATAACTATTTCCAAGATCCCACTCGAGCAAGTCACCCCAGTCTTGGTGAGGCCCTTGCTCGATGAGTACATTTACTCCAAGCAATCTGAGCCCCATGCTGCCAAGCCCAATGGAAAAGGCAAAGTGAAATCCCCTGTTGCTTTTAAGAGGAAGAATCCTAATGTGGATATTTCCAACTTTATACCAGTTACTAATGCTCCACCTGCTACTGCTACTACCACTGTTGCTGCCCCTGCTTCCCTCCTCCCCCAACTAGTAAGAACTAGGGAAAGAAGGAAAAAGAAAATAACTAGTGTTGAGGTTACTGCTCCCTCTTCTACACCAAACCATGGGTCAGAAACTGATGATCTTGTAGTGGAGGAGACATACCGAACGGTGCACGAGCAAGGCTATACAACCTTAGGATTATCTTCTGAGGAGCCTACTATTACTTCCAATCCTGTTAGTGAATGTACTAAACCTTAATCCTCTTTACTTAGTGAAATTGGCTTTCATGGGGTTTCACTTGTTAGTTCCCCTTCTCTATCCTTTGAAGAGGTTAGTCGATTATAAAAGCACCACTTCATATAATGATAATGGTTCTTCTTCAAATGAGATGAGTGCCATTGACCCTTATAATGATCGAAATCTTGATAATTCTTCTTTATTTATAATTTTGACAAAGTCCTATAGTGAGGACATCATAATAAACTCTCCTTCTGCCAGCAGTCCTACCACCGGACATCTACCATATGGGAAGACCGCCCGTACAACCACTGTAAGTATCTTCCCTTTTTTCTTTTGTATGACTTATTATTTGACTAGAAATTCATAGCTTCCTTTTTAATTCATCTTTATTTACCACCGAACATCTACTATATAGGCAGACCTCCCACCTGACCCTCGGTTATGGGAGACTATGCAAATAAGACTTGGCCCGCCTGACCCCCGATTATGGGAGATTATGTCAATAAGACGTAGCCCGCCTGACCCTTGATTATGGGATATTTCTAAAGCCCAATATTACTTGGAAAAATTAACAAGCTTACATGCAGGAGATAGGTGGAAGAGAAAAGTACCTCTGGAAGACGCTTGCCGATAAACTCACGAGTGGCCATTTCTACTACGTCTTCCTCCTCAATCAGATCAGGAACCACCAAAGGATGTGGACCTTAGAGGGAAATCACATCCCTCCTACTTCAGATACCCTCTCCTTCCCGTCCTCCCCCTAACCTGCCCCAGCAAGATCGGTGCCTTCCTTATTCAGGATGGAAGGTCTGAACAGAGATACAAGCATTTGGTCATTCAAAGGAAGGGGAACTGATGGAGTAGTTTGAACAGGTACAGGGGCCTGTAAAAGAGGGAAGGGTAAAAATTATAATAACAAGTTGAAAGATAAACAAAAGATTAAACAATTAAGGAAAATAAACTTAGCACGGGCAATACTGAAACGGGTACAGGGGCCTTGGGTATATCCTCAGTAGCTCTCACATCAGGAACATCCCTCTCAAGGCCATCCTGCTCTCACAAAAAAGAGGGATCAGGGGAATAGGCGATATTAGACTCAGACGAAGAATAAGATATAATTTCCCCTAAGGGGAAATGGGAGATTACATGTGAAGTAGTAGGGGCAGCTCTCTCGAAAGGAAGATCCTCTCCAACATCATCATGTGCATCACCTCGCACATCAACCTGAAAAAATGACAAAGGCATGATAAGAGCATAATGAATTTATTATCATGAAAAAAAATAAGAAGATAAACATTCAGAGAAAGAGGGATCAAGGGGCTTACTTCTTTCTCCAGAACATCTTCCAGAACCTCATAATCTTGGGGAGGCGAGGAGGGTTTAGAAGGTGAAACTATTCACCTCAACCTATGCCTCCGAACCAACAAAGTTTCCTCTTCCTCTTCTTATTTTTCTTCTTCTTCTTCTTTCTATTTTTTCACTACCTTCTCTATCTCCTCATCCTCCTCATCTTTATCATCCTCACCACTAGCATCTATAACAGCATGTTCCTTGAGCAGTTCTTCCTCGTCAGATTCTGACGACTCCTCTATCATGAGCTTAAGAGGACTGATCGCCTTTTTTTCTTACCACTATCAGCAGTGTGAGGAGCATATGAGAAACCCCGAGAAGCCATCTGGGCTGACATAAACACCATGTCTTCTTCACTAAAATTCTCTCAGGTTTGGAGAAATTGATCAAACATTGAGCCCACCTCTTGGGTGACCTTGGGATCGGGGGTATGGTCAGTCAGAGGATGGGGGATGGTTTTTAGTTTCTTCAAAGTCACCTTTCGAGTGGCCCTAACCGCTACTCCAGATGAGGCAATGCGTGGGGATTCAGTTCTCCCAGCTGGCTTTGAGGGACAAGGGGCAATGGAAGCAACCTCGACTGGAAGGGAGACTTTATTATTTTTCACAACTCCTTAGTCCACAGGCGCTACTGGGGGAAGTTCAGAGGGAACACTAGTGTTATCAGTACTAAGAGAAAAAACAGATGATGAGGTGGTATAATTTCATACACCCAACTCTGTGGGTAGGAATCTCTCAACTTCAAGGTACTGGGGTTCCTTCAAAATGTTGGTTTGAAAATGAACCAGTTGGTTTTGCTAGAAAATATTCGGTACATAGTCGACCTCTTACCTCGAGCCTCTTTTCTCGAGACCATGGTATTGGATGGATAACTAGAACACAAACTTACAACGGCCGAAGTCATATAGTTAGCACTGGAAAAAGAAAAGTGTATGGGGTTTTCGTGGGTGAAATGACTCAATAGAGGGGCTCCTTAGTCATAGACAAATTGAATGGCTACATGGTGGGGGATGTAAATAGAATAAAAATAAGACCACTCTGTGTATGAGAGAAGTTAATAAGGGATTAGCAAAAGAGGGACGTTGTTCTCAGGAAAATTCCTAGCAATAGCTTCATCAACGGGGGCAATGGGGTGTTCCTCATCATCATAAAAGTCATTTGTCAAAAATTAATACACCCCAATATAGGGGCGAGGTAAGAACCTTTCGAATCGATCGATCAAAGAAATGAGGGGCTTCTTAACATATTTATTCTTCCAGCAACAAATACGGGGGATCCTTATAGGCTGAGAGCCGAGGTAGTTACCCACAGGAGCAGAATTAGGAAAATAGGCATAAAGGAAAGCTGTTAAAAGAACATTGTTAGAATAATTAGAGACATCAAACCTACTGATGCTCTGTGCAGAGTCCACCACCACCCAGTCCAACCAAGTGTATAAGGATCCAAGTACGATAGCAGAAAGGGGGAATTTCACGCCGCTCTCCATCCAAAAATCCATGTTGATTAAGTCCTTTTGAGGGAAGTCATGGGGATTTCCTAGAAGGTAGACTTTTGATAGCATCACCCAAATGTAGCCCACCAACCTGATTTTGGGATCAAACCCTTTTTCTTCGAGGGGTTGTTCAAACACCTGCTTCCCTCGGGGGTCTCTTTGGCCACCTCGCGGGACCTAATAATAGCTTTATCTTCGATGAAATAAAAGTATCGAATCACTTAAGAATAGGTGCACTTGTTGTAGGTGACCATACAATCCTTTACCACCGCCTCAAGTTTTCTCCTCACTAAAGACGGCATCTTCGAAGAAAGTAACAAAACCAGCAGCTTCCAACCCCAGAAGCTCACAATCATTTTCCAGGGTGACGGTGATTTCACCCCACGCGGCCACAAAATTGTGTGACCTATGGCTCCAATAGGAAATCAACAATTGGAGAGCAGTATTATTTTTGGCAAGGGTAAGATCACCCATCCAGAGAGAGCAAAAGATACCAATAAGATCTAACTGAACAAAGTACTTGGAATGTATATACTCTGTCCAAGGTCCCAACCCCTCGCAAGAACCAGAGGAAGCTTCAAACTCCACCTTCGAATAGGGGAAATTTCCTCGTTCAATGAAAAAATGAGTTACAGTAGCGGTGGGGATATAGTAAAGTCTTCAACATCATCATCCTCCTCCATTAGCAGGTGATGGAGTTTTACGGGTCTATTTCGAGTGCGTTGTCCTGGTTATTACACCTAGAAGATTTGACGGGATATATCATGTATGCTCCGTGCTTACGACCTTGTGTGCATAATTTTCGGGGTATTTATTGATGCCAAAATCTTATTAGACTGTTATGCGAATTTAGGGGTGTGACAACTCTTGATTTAACTAACGGTCAAAATGAGATGCAGTCTTAATAACTCATCAACCCATGTAATTTTTTTGCTAACCTTTTTGCAGGACTTCTACATTTAAGCGCCAAGAAATGCTTGAATTTTTCGCGCGCACATCTACTTTGTGGAATTCGCCACTTCGAGCCATTTTTGGGGTAAGCATGTCTTATTCCAACTCTTTCGGTAATCAATATTATAATTCTCAAAATGGTTGTAATCCTATGACTTTTGGTAAATACTTAGAGTCCCAAAAAAATTTTAATTCAAAAATGACTTTGGACGAGTATAACGAAAGTCAAAACTTGGGTTATTGGAATTTTGAGTATGATGAAAACGATTTTGGGCCTCTAATTCCTTATAATAGGAATTTTTAAACGAATTGCAATAATTTTCAAAATTCTTATAATAATGAGTTCGAGTATAGTTTCGGTAATAATTTTCAAACTTCTCATTTGCAAGTATTCGCGCCTCGACCTATGGCATTCGGTGAGGGCTTACGCATGCTCGAAAATAAGAAACTTAAAAATCGTTATCGGGAAGAAAATCGTTTGTGGGAGCATGAATTGGATTTATTATTTGAATCCGATGACGATTTTTCTTTCGAGACTTTTGAAGTTGAGGAATGTTTTGAACCAAATGAGGACTTTGTGCCTACTTTGGAAAAAACCATTCTTCTCTTGGCCCATGGCTTAATTGAGAACACAAATGAGGATGACATAGATATAGTATCCATTTGCAATAAAATGATTTCTCTTTGGCACACAAATAAGAATATTTCATTGAAAATAATCTTATTTCCTTCGAAACTAAATCTTCAAGCGATGATGACTCATCTCTTGAGTTTGAATTTATTTCATCCCCGTTTTCACTCTCCGTTATCACACCGTCACAAGAACCCGATGAATCAGTTTCAAACTTTAATGTGTTAAACCTTTTCGCCGATGAGGAGTACTTACTCGAGTCACCTTCCATAAAGCCATATTTTCCCTCATGTGTGTTCCATTCCAATTTCAAAATATTTGGGAGATGATTCATTTTTTCTTAGCCCCAATGTGCATTTGTCAGCCGTCTTATCAAAATCCCCCATCGTCCCTCCAAAACTTTTAATTGGCGATGGTTCATTTCTTTCGCCTTACACATGCCTTCCATTGTTCAAATGGAATTCATATTTTTTGGAAGTTATGCTTTAGAGTGAGGGTACATGATGCGACTCAGAAAGTGTCTCTAGTTTGCATTCTCTCTAGGCTCAAGTGCAAGCCTGTCGCGTTAGTAATAAACCCGATAAGTCAGGATCGTATCCACAGGGAAATAGGACAACAGAGTTGTAACGACGTTGGACAGACGAAGGAATCCTAACTCTGACTCTAAAGAAAAAGGAAAAGGAGAGTTGTTTTGGGAATATACTATAACTAAATGCAAGTTTGAAAAGGATTAACTAATGAACTAAAGTATGAATGGAATGCAACTACTCTAAATTACCTCAAATACTAATTATGATTAAACTAAAATTTGAATTATATGATGAAGAAAACAGGACGGGAATACAATCCCTCAACCCTAGTGTATTGCAGATATAAAACTAATCGTAAATTTAAGTGATTAATTAGACCCAAAATTTAGTACTCCCAAGCATTACGTATATGAGGTTCAAGCCCGCACCATACTTAATCAAAGGACGAGTAAATCGCTATTGCGATAGTTACACTCGAATTACATTCTGAAGCATATTGTCTATCCTGAACCAAACGAGATCCAAAGATCTACAATTATCGCATTTCTACGCAATACGGTCGTAATAATCCATTAAATTCCGAGGATTAATTTTACCCACATGTAACTACCACATCAGGTTGAGTTCATGTATCCCGACCTTCAAAAATCTAGCCTACCATGATGAAAGTAATGAAAACGAATGTTGAACTGCAGGAAATCATGATTAAACTAAAGGAGAATTGAAGAATGATGTAGAAGGAAGATTAGGAAGAATAAAGTAATCAACTACGTTACCAAATCACGAAAAGCATCAACTAAAATTACTTGTAATCACAGAAATCTGAACAAACTTCAATCTTGGAATTAAAATTATAGTAAATCTTCAAACTAGAGTTTTTAACTGAAAAGGAAAAATTAGATGATTTTTCCAACCTTTAGAATGATAATAAATCGGGTTTAAATACCCTACAAGACTCCAAGAGTTTTATCTTAACAAGCACTCTCCATTAGAGGAAGAGTAAAAAACTAAAATTCGACAGTCGGACCGGTCCGGTCCTCCTTCGATTCGGTTCGACTGGGATCCAAATCTGTTCTTTTTATTTTTGGCCGGATCGATCCGGTACGGATCGATTCGTTTATTTTCCTTCAGCTTCAATTCGTCTTCGGTTCGGGGTTCACTGGAAGTTTACATTTCGGATCGGTCCGGTCCGGATCGGTTCGATTATTCTTTGACTTTTTCTTTTATCTTTAACTGCTCATAACTTTCACACCGGGACTCTGATTGAGGTTCCATTTCTTCATATGTTCTTTTAATTAAAAGATCTTCAACTTTCCTTTAGATGCCTCATCCGAATTCCAGGTAAAAACTATAACTTTGCCCTTTTGACTTTCCTTCTTTTCTTTCTCTATTATTCTAGTTTCTTTATTTCTTTATTGACATCAAATGCCTGTAAAATGAGTACGAAACACGAGAAACTCAGGGTACTCATTGGAATAAGTCAGTAGCAAGATTATGAGATAAAATCAAATCGATTACGTTGTTCGAAGTGCTAAAAGTAACTAAATTAAAGGGATAAATTTAAAAGAATTTATGCCTAATCAAATCCCCCTAACTTAGAACTTTGCGTGTCCCGAGCAATGTAAAAGAATCCTAGCAAGGCTCAACTCTTGAAAATCATTTTATTGGGATAGAATACCTTTTCTGCGGGCAAGCGATTGCATTTAATGTATGCAACAAGCCTTTAAACCCCTAGGTTACCCTAGTAGGACGAGATGTGTCTCGTGAGGTTTTGCAGAGAATATACCCACAAAATTAGACTCAAAGAAAACTCAAAATACGCAAAAATTCTATAATTCAAACTTTTCTAGAAAATAGTCATCATCAAGTCATGCTCAAGAGTCTCAAATCATAGTGTGTGTGTGCGAAGCCGGAAAATTTAATCGCGAATTTCCACAGATAGACCATTACATTACTTATCCGAAAATTCATTTTGATTTCAATATCTCACGGGTTGCTCTCATAAACGAATCACTCGGAATGTGGCTATTCTCTCCGTATGCTTGATAAAAACAGTAAATGGACACAAAGTCACGCACATAAGTAGAAAAAAGGATATTTATGGTGAATAGATCTCATCATCGGAATACGGTCATTAGGAAACGAGAGCATCGCCTCTTTTTCACGCATTTAATCTCTTTTAGTATCTTTGGGTGTCTTAGCTCTCCACGCGATAATTAATTTATCAACCCGGATTAGGTTAGAACCTTTTCAAGCTTTTGGTGTATTGGGTAATATGGAAATGGTTGGAAAATTCGAAATTGGAAAATTTTGCTTATGATGTCCCTTAGTGCTTTTTCGGGTTTTTGCTCATTTTCTATTCCTTTTTTTTCTATTTATTTTCTATTTTTCACCCTTTTCTTTTCTTACTATTTTTGTTGAGCATATTTTTTTTTCTTGCCCCTTTTTATGCACTTTTTGGACTTTATTTGATAATTATTCGATTTTCACAATTCCGAGCTTTTTGGGTTTTTCGAGTTACCAAATGAAAAGGATAAATTTTATTCGGCTCAATTGGGTTCTCAAAGGGATAATTTTTCACATCTTGTTATGGCTAATCTTTTTTTGGTAACAAATGATGGCCTACTTCATTGTCCGAATTACTTATTAATTTACCATATGCGCTTCGAGATGAATTTAATTTAGAGATTTGTAGCGCGCTTTTTAAGGCAATATCACACACATTTTCCATAACCGATAAAAATGAAAGGATTGAGATCTCAACGACTTTTTAGGCACTGAAAAGAACTTTGAGTTAACAATTAAATCGGATTGATTTATAATTTTCACAAAGATGAAAGGTTTGAATCTCACCGGGTTTGTTAATCTCCACACTTATTCGTTAAGTCGCCAATTTTTTCTCAATTTCCATCTTTGGTCAATTTCAGCTTTGTGTATTTTGCATTTTACAACTTGAGACTATACACCGACTTTAATGATATTTTTAAAAATTTTGAATTCCAATTTTTATTTATCTTAAACAAAAATATTTTTGGGTTTTTCAAAATTTTATGATTTTTTTTTAAATTTCTGAGCATTTTTGAAAATTTGTGAAGTTTTAGAAATACACACTACTCACACCCCCTAACTTAGACTTTTATATTGTCCCCAATCAAAAGGACTAAAAGCTAAATAAGGCAAAATAAGAAGTGCGATAAATAAAACAAACAAATGGAGAAAATGCAGATTTTAATACATAAGGACTGTGGTACAATAGCAGGAAAAAAACATACACCTATGTGATTATGTCAAACAACTAAAAACTGTCACAAACCAACAAAGCTTCACTGGGGCGGTGGGTGGGAAGAGCTGGGTGCGTCGGGTCCATAAGGGTCATAGAAGTAAGATGGCAATGGCTCGTTTGGATCTCCCTGGCGTCTGTACAAGTTCGCATGGAAACGAAGCATCATACTTGTATCGCGTCGGTAGTCGGTCATAAAGTTGCTGAATTTCATCTCGAGAGTTGACATTCTATTCGTGAGCTCGCCACCCAACCATTCAAAATCTAGGTCGTCTTCTTCTTCAGCCGACTCTTCATCAACACCCACTTCTCCCATCTCCATATCAGCAACTGCCTCTTCTTCTTCCTCGCTCGAGGCATGATCAACCTCGTCATCACTTCCGCGCCTTGCCCTAATAATGTCCAGCTGTGTGGTACTTCGAGTGTGGGTTCCCTGTCCAAAGGGACCGGGGAGGCGAGTACGGTCTAGCGGAGCCTCAATGCCAGCATCTTTGAGAATGGAGGTAATCAGGCGTGCATATGGAAGTGGTGTTGTACCTTTCTCATCCATAGCTGCAACGATAATGTCAGCGTATAGGGTGCGAGCCAGGTTAATTGAAGTGTTGGGATCGAAGAGGTGGTATGTTAATGTGGCTTGACGGGGATGCATTGCAGAATCATTGGACGTTTGCAGAATGTTAGCACACACAATTTGGAATGTGAGGGGTGATTTTTCATTTAGTCGGCCAACAGGGACAGTCTCCCCCCTCCACGAAATGTTGGGGGCAATTCGCTCCATAATCAAGTCCTTGGCTACCGGGGCGACATTACGTGGGTATGTGTATTCTTGAAGATTGGGAACATCATATTCGCCCAACTTGGCAGCGAGAATGGATAAAGAGAAGGGAATGACAATACCATCGACATAGGCCTGAGACTCGAATTGACCCATTCGAATAAGGGATCCATAGAAAAAGCGTACCTCGCTGCCCAAACTGCTTCGTATGGTTCATTAAGGAAACGAAACTAACCTCTAGGCATGAAGAGGGCGATGACAAAATTGGGCAGCCCTGTCCATTGGACTGCGCGCTTCATGTGAAGTTTACGATTCGGACTAAAGAAATGGTTATCCTCTTGGTGGGAGTGAAAATCACCATGGCCGGAGGGTAAGATTTCAGTTGATTCGTATTTGACGAGGGGAGCTCTTTGGGCCATTATGAAAAGGAGAGGATGATGGAAAAAAAGTAGAGAGATGATGTGGTTGAAGGTGTAGAGAAAAGTGGAGGATATGGGTGTGTATTTATAGGTGAGGAGTGGGGGAAGGGTTTGTAAATGGAGGGAAAGAGTTGGGAGGGAAAAGGGGATGAGTTTGGGAGGGAAATTGATGGGAGGAAGTGGTTGGACGAATTTGGAGGGAAGGGAATGGATTGGAGAGAAAGGGGTGTACCTAGGGAAGGAGGAAAGACTGCAGAAAATCGGACTGATCCGGCTGTTCTAGGACTAGACTGGTCCGATCTTTTTAATTTTTGAGCCTTTTAATCACCTAACCGATCCAGCTGTAAAAGAAATGAACCGATTCGGTCCGGACCGATTCGTCTCAAAAATAAAATAACCGATCCGATTCTTGCACTGAGCAGGATTTCTCCCCCTTACTTAAATGTGATCTCTCTCTTCGAAAGTTTTCAACTCTCAGCACTGCTTCCTATCAATTTGGACTCAAAACCCTCTCGATGCCTATGGTCAACTCAACTCGTTCTCTGGAAACATGTGAATGATTTAACCTTATTGTATCCTAATCCTAGGGACTCTCTTCTACTCACGCGACTCTCATCTACTATACACAAGAATTCACCCCATACGCGTCGGGGGTGCGACGACCTCACCGTGGCAGCTCACTCTACCCCATAAACGGGGTCCGATAACCAAAAGGTGTCGACTTATTCCACACATTCCTCTAGATATGGCTTTAGGCGTTGTCCATTTACTCTGAATGTATTTCCCCCTTTCAAATCGTCTAACTCAACAGCTCCGTGCGGGAATACATTCTTTACAACGAACGGGGGGGCCAAACGATCGTGACCACAACTTGCCCGAAAATAGATGAAGCCGAGAGTTATAGAGAAGCACTTTTTATCCGGGTAGAAACTCTTTGCGACGAAAGATGTTATCGTGAGCGAGTTTCATCCTTTATTTGGAAATTTTTGCGTTCTCGTACGCATCATTGCGTATATCTTCTAACTCATTTAATTGAACCTTGCGAGCTTCACCAGCCTTATCCGTGGCATAGTTCAACTCCTTAATTGCCTAATACGCCTTGTGCTCTAATTCCATGGGAAGATGGCAAGGTTTTCCATACACAAAGCGGAAAGGGGACATGCCAAGCGGATTTTTGTATGCGGTACGATAAGCCCATAGCGAATCGTTCAATCTAAGTGACCAGTCTTTTCGGGTAGGATTGACGGTCTTTCCGAGAATATTCTTGATTTCCCAATTCTCTAGTTCGGCCTGCCCATTCATTTATGGGTGATAAGTCATTCCAACCTTGTGAACGACGACATACTTTATCAGGAGGTTATCGAATGGACTATTCAAAAGTGCTTGCAATTATCACTAATTATTGCTTTCGGAGCACCGAAGTGGGAAAGTATGTGTTCTTGTAGGAACTTAATCACCACTTTGTTGTCATTTTCCTTGGTTGTTATGGCTTCCACCCATTTGTAAACGTAGTCGATCGCAACAAGGATGTATAGGAAACCAAACGACGGGAGGAAAGGGCCCATGAAGTCAATACCCCAGCAATCGAAAATCTCAATAATAAGTATCGGGGTTAATGGCATCATGTCTTGTCGGGTAATAGCTCCCATCCTTTGGAACCTATTGCAAGATTTACAAGCATTATTCACATCTCAGAATATTGTGGGCCAATAGAGGCCGCATTGAAGAATTTTAGTGGCCGTCTTTTTCGTCGAAAAGTGGCCTCCACAAGAGTTCCAATGACAAAATTAGATGACTTTCGGGATCTCATCATCCGGTACCCATCGTCGGATGATTTGGTCGGTGCAATATTTAGACAGGAAAGGTTCGTCATAAAAAAACATGCGCGACCAAGTAATAAACCTCTTCTTATCTTGAGGTGTCCAATCGGGAGGGATGTCTCCCGTGACAAGGTAGTTCACTATATCAGCAAACCAAGGCAAAGAAGAGGTGGCAAAGAGTTTCTCATCTGGAAAGTATTCGTCTATGGGTATTAGATCACTAGGTACGTCGGACGAAAGCCGTGATAAGTGGTCGGTAACGACGTTTCCTACTCCTTTCTTATCTTTAATGGAGAGATTAAACTCTTGTAGGAGTAGGATCCACCTTATAAGGTGCGGCTTTACGTCTTTCTTCACAAGTAGGTATTTTAATGCCGTGTGGTTGGTGAAGCAAGTGATGGGAGAACCAATAAGGTAGGACCGAAAATTGTCAAGAGCAAAGACTACAGCTAGTAACTCCTTCTCTGTGGTAGAATAATTAAGTTGTGGTCTGGTAAGAGTCCAGCTAGCGTAGTAGATGACGTGAGTCTGTTTATCTTTTCTGTGACCCAAAACAGCCCCTATCGAGCGGACACAAGCATGGTTTTCAGTTTTTCAAAAGCTCTATGGCATTGATTAGGTTGCTTAAGGGTCTAGCGATGGTACTAAAATCCTTAATGAACCTTCGATAAAATCCCGCGTGGCCCAAGAAGGAGCGCACATCTTTGAGCGATTTTGGTGGGGGTAGATCGGCTATGACATCTATCTTAGCTCTATCAACTTTTATCCCCTTTGATGAAACTATGTGGCCAAGAACTATTCCCTCAGTGACCATGAAATGGCATTTTTACCAATTCAGCACTAAATTCTTTTCCACACATCGGGCAAGTACTTTTTTCCAACTTTTCCAGACAAAGATCGAAGGAGGTGCCAAAAATGCTAAAATCGTCTATGAACACTTCAAGTCCTCTCTCGACCATGTCGCTAAATAGGCTCAACATGCACCTTTGAAAGGTCACGGGTGCATTACACAAGCTGAATGGCATACGTTTGTAGGCAAACGTACCAAAGGGGAAAGTGAAGGTTGTTTTCTCTTGATCAAGTACATCTACCTCAATTTGGTTATATCCGGAATAACCATCAAGGAAGCAATAGTAAGGGTATCCCGCTACTCTCTTAAGCATCTGATTAGTAAATGGAAAGGGAAAATGGTCTTTCCTAGTTCCCGTATTGAGTTTTCGGTAATCAATGCAAACGCACCACCTGGTGGTAGTAGGTTGGGGAACTATCTCTCCCTTAGCATTCTCAATCACTATCATTCCCGACTTCTTAGGGAGAACTTAAATAGGGCTCACCCACTTGCTATCCGAGATCGAGTAGATAATCCCAGCATCCAATAGTTTAATTATTTTGATCCTCACCACTTCTTTCATATTGGGATTTAGCCTTCGTTGCATTTCTATCGAGGGCTTAACATCCTCTTCGAGATGGATCTTGTGGGTGCAAATCAAAGGACTTATCCCTTTCAAATCAGCAATGCTCCAACCAAAATCACTTTGGTGCTTCCTCAGAATTTTTAGCAGTTTACCCTCATTCTCTTCGTCTAGGCTAGAGGAGACAACAACATAAAATGTCTCATTCTCTCCTAGGTATGTATATTTAATATAGGAAGGTAGTTTCTTCAATTTGAGAGTTAGAAATTTATCGCTAGAGGGAACCATGCGTGCCTCCCTCGGCGGTAACTCCTCAAATCTAGAAACCCAACTTACATCTCTCACGTCCTCGTCGGACACTCTCTTATCAAGTAACTCTCTCAACTCCTCAACCTCCCTCTCAAATTCGGTGTATGTCCCTTCACTCTTGTGGTTCGACACTAAACAGTACCTTAAGGCATCTCCATAATAATTCTTCATAAAATACTCATCTACCGTCTCGTCAATAAGGCTTACCGCGTGAAGATCATCTTCTTCCCCCGTATGTTGGGCGATATGGAAGATGTTAGTCTCTAAAGTCATGTTCCCAAAAGTGAGTTGCATTTTCCCATTTAGAGTATTGATGATTGCGTTAGCCGTAGCTAAGAATGGGCGCCCAAGAATGATGGGAACATGATTGCTCAAGGCGAAGGAGGGCTCCATATCACAAATGACAAAGTCTATCGGGAAGTAGAAAGTGTCCACTTGGATGATCACATCGTCAACTACACCTCTTGGGATCTTCACGGTTCGATCCGCTAATTGGAGAGTGATCTTCGTGGGCTTGAGGTCTCCCAAATCAAGTTGCATATATATGGCATAAGGGAGAATATTGACACTTGCTCCCAAGTCAAGTAAGGCTTTTTTAATTTTATTTTCTCCAATGATGTAGGAAATGGTGGGTGCACCGGGATCTTTAAATTTAGGCGGGAGATCATTAAGTAAGATGGATCTCACGTTCTGTGCTAGAAATACGTTTTTCTTTACCTTCCTTTTCCTCTTCACTGTTAGCAAGTCTTTAATGACTTTTGCATAAGCAGGAATCTGCTTAATGGCATCGAGGAAAGGTAAATTTAACTTTACTTGCTTCAGCACTCCTAACACTTCATCACGGGGGTTTCCTTTGTGGGGAGGAATCAACCTTTGAGGAAACAGAGCCGCGGTGGGTGGTTTCACTACTACCTCGGGCTCACTAGTGTCTTCTTTATCACTCTTATTCAAGGGGACATCTTCGGTCTCTTTTGTGCCAGGAAAAATCTCATTGTCTTTGGTTGCGTCGTGTGGGAGAGGTGATAAATCAACGACTCTCCCACTACGAAGAGTGGTCACAGCTTGACATTACTCCTGATGTTCAGTAGAGGTGGATCTAACACTAGTTTGACCTTGGGGAGGTCTTTGGCCCTGGGCAGAAAACTTGCCCTTCTCTTGGACACTCAACGATGATTGTATCTTTGAAATATTTGCATTTATGTCACTGATCATGTGATCATATCTAGCATTGGCTGCAGTCTGGTTATTGATAAATTGGTTCATCGTATCCTCGAGAGTTCTTCGCGGTGGAGTGATATATGTTCCTTGAGGTGGTGGTGCTTACACATGGCCTTGCATGTGTGGAGCTTATTGAAAGTGCGGTGGTGGAGAAGGGACAACATGTGAATTAGGATTCATCGCAGCATTTTGTTTCCCATAGCTAAAACCAAGATGGTTTTTCCATCAAGGGTTGTAAGAATTCCCGTGCGGTGCACCGAAATTACCCTTGAATCCTCCTATACCAGTGACTTGCTCCTGAAGCATTACTTTATAGGTGGGTATAGTCGGCCATTCCTCAGTTAAATGACCCGCCTCATAAATCACACACACCTTCTCGACTGGGTTTGGGATGGATCCAATTGGTCATCTTCCACATACCTCAAGTAGATCTCGCATTCCTTTCTCAAGTACATCTAATCGACTGTCCATCATAGAATTCTTTTCTACGTGAAATAGGTCGGACGCCGATGGAGTGGTGGCCACTTGGTGATTTCGATTTTAAGCATTAGGGTCAGATATATCCCAAGATTTGGTAGTCTTGGCGACATACCTCAGATGTAGCTCAGCATCATGGGCATCTAAGTCAACAAATGGACCACTACCCATGGTTTCAATGAGTTTCTTGGAATTAAGGTTCAACCCATTATAGAGGAAGGAAATGATTTGTGCTGTATCAAATCCATGATGGGGGCACGAAGTAATTAACTCATTAAAACGCTCATAGCATCGATGAAACGGCTCATTTTCTAATTGTCGGAAATCTTGAATTTGAGCCTTGATGGAGGTCGTTCGATGTGTGGGAAATAATTTCTTGAGAAATTTATATTGCAACTCATTCCAGGATGCAATCGAGCTTGGAGGAAATGACCATAGCCATGTCTTAGCCTTATCTTTTAGCGAGAATGGGAAGAGTTTGAGGCAGATCACCTCTTGTGTGCAAGTTTGATCATTGAGAGTTTCACACACATCCTCAAATTCCCTTATGTGGAGATATGGATTTTTAGATTCCATCCCATGGTAGTGGGAGAGCATTTGGATCATCCCATTTTTAAACCAAAATTACCCAGCATTATACGGGAGTATAATGCATCCCAGAGTGACAGTGTGCTCGGGATATAAGATTTCTCTCAACAGGCGGTATGGGGCCTCTTCCTCACCGGCGGCTTCACTACCGTGTTGAGACATATTTCTCTCACTTAACGACTTGGTATCCTCACTTGGTATGCTCAGGGCATGCTCTGAAGTGTGTCCTAAGAGGGAAAATGAAGTTTTATTTGAAATTGAGTGTGACGGTGTGGGAGGTGGAACCCAAAATTGTGGAGCATTAGGAGTGTGAGGGCTATCAGGGTTGTACTCACCTATCGGGTTTTCATGAATTCGGATTGGAGTATTATAGGGAGTTGGAGTGAGTGCAGAATTTTGCATTAACAGCTTATGAGAGATGATGATGAATATTTTTGTGCTTTTTCAAAATTTTTATATGTTTTTGGGTTTTTGGTCAAAGTTTGAGATTGACTTAATCTAATCCTAAGTCTACCTAATTCCCCGGCAACGGTGCCAAAAACTTGACGCGACTCAGAAAGTGACTTTAGTGTGCGTTCTCTTTAGGCTCAAGTGCAAGCCTGTCGCGTTAGTAATAAACCCGGTAAGTCGGGATCATATCCACAGGGAAATAGGACAATAGAGTTGTAACGACGTTGGACAGACGAAGGAATCCTAACTCTGAATCAAAAGAAAAAGGAAAAGGCGAGTTGTTTTGGTAATTTAGTACAACTAAATGCAAGTTTGAAAAGGATTAACTAATGAACTAAAGTATGAATGGAATGCAACTACTCTAAATTACCTCAAATACTAATAATGATTAAACTAAAACTTGAACTATATGATGAAGAAAACAGGACGGGAATACAATCCCTCGACCCTAGTGTATTGCAGATATAAAACTAATCATAAATTTAAGTGATTAAGTAGACCCAGAATTTAGTACTCCCAAGCATTACGTATATGAGGTTCAAGCCCGCACCATACTTAATCAGAGGACGAGTAAATCGGTATTGCGATAGTTATACTCGAATTGGATTCTGAAGCATCTCGGTTACCCTGAAGCAAAGGAGATCCAAAGATCTACAATTGTCGCATTTCTACGCAATACGGTCGTAATAATCCATTAAATTTAGAGGATTAATTTTATCCACATGCAACTACCACATCAGGTTGAGTTCATGCATCTCGGCCTTCAAAAATCTAGCCTACCATGATGAAAGTAATGAAAACGATTGTTGAACTGCAAGAAATCATGATTAAACTAAAGGAGAATTGAAGAATGATGTAGAAGGAAGATTAGGAAGAAGAAAGTAATCAACTACGTTACCAAAGCACGAAAATCATCAACTAAAATTACTTGTGATCACAAAAATCTGAACAAACTTCAATCTTGGAATTAAAACTACAGTAAATTTTCAAACTAGGGTTTTTAACTGAAAAGGAAAAATTAGATGATTTTTCCATCCTTTAGAATGATAATAAATCGGGTTTAAATACCCTACAAGACTCCAAGAGTTTTAACATAACCAAGACTCTCCATTAGAGGAAGATTAAAAAAAAATTGACAGTCGGACTGGTCCAGTCCTCCTTCGGTTCGGTTCGATTCGACTGGGATCCGGATCGGTTCTTTTTATTTCTGGCCGAATCGATCTGGTACAGATTGGTTCGTTTATTTTTCTTCAACTTTGATCCGTCTTCGGTTCGGAGTTCACTAGAAGTTTGCATTTCGGATCGGTCCGGTCCGGATCGTTTCGATTATTCTATGAATTTTTCTTCTATCTTTGACTGCTCATAACTTTCACACCGGGATCCGATTGAGGTGCTGTTTCTTCATATGTTCTTGTAATTTAAAGCTCTTCAAATTTCCTTTAGATGCCTCATCCGAATTCTAGGTAAAAATTACAACTTTGCCCTTTTGACTTTCCTTATTTTCTTTCTCTATTCTTTCGGTTTCTTTCTTTCTTTATTGACATCAAATACCTGTAAAATGAGTACGAAATACGATAAACTCGAGGTGCTCATTGGAATAAGTCAGATAAAATCAAATCGATTACGTTGTTCGAAGTGCTAAAAGTAACTAAATTAAAGGGATAAATTTGGAAGAATTTATGCCTAATCAGTACACCAGTTATCCTCGAAAGTCAAATCGTTTTCATGGTGGACCCTCAACTATTTAGACTTCTAGTGTATGGTTAGTGTGAATCCTATATAGTAAGTTATATATAGTTAGCTTTTTTTATCATTTCTTTCTTTAGTTTTTATTTCTTTTATTTATGTCTCTTGTAATTAGTTAACTTTTTGTTATTTGTTTTTGCTATGCTTGGTAATAACTTTTTTTGTAGATTCTTTGGACTTGTTCTTATGGGGATCGCTCCAATTTTGGGTAATATCGCAATTTTCTTCTCTTTAACTTGGTTCCTAATTCACATTGAGGACAATGTCAGGTTTTAAGTTATGGGGTGTGGGATATTCTATCCATTTCTTTATTTAGTCCATGTTTTTTCTCACATGTTAGTTACTTAGTATGCTTTTTAGAAAATTTTGAAAAATATTTTCTTTCTTTTTTCTCCTTTGTTGGGCATTTTGTCTTTGTTTTTTATGATAAATGTTAATAAATGCCCCATCGAATAGACAACTCAATGATGCATGTTCTAGATTTTAGAAGTTATTAGACTTTAGTCCTAATTATTGATGTTATGAATAACTTCACGAATTAAACTTTAATCACATGAGCACATGCGCTTTTCTTGCTTTATTGATTTGGTTTAAGATTTTTATAACTCGATAATATTTTGTTACGTTGTATATACTTACACCGAGTAAACTTTGTACCTTTCGTCGTTTGTGAGTGTATACACTATTCTTTCCTCTTTGAAAACGTTATAGTCATTGGTAATCTCTATATTCTTTCATTTGATCATTCATTAATTGAGTTCATATATGAAATGTATTACTTGAGCATGATTTTCAAAGTTTGTTTTGACTCAAGAATTGCATAAACTTTATGAAATGATCATAGTCCATATTTTTTATATTACCCATATTAGCCTTGACCTCACCTTATATGTTTTCCCTCGTCAACCCCTTTGATCCTAAATATTAGCCTTTCATTTCATACCCCAAAATCCGATAACCAACTCCAAATTGGAGTTTTAGCCCATACTTATTACCCTCCTTACCTTTGTTTGTAATGTTACTTGGGATTGAATGATGTTATTATCTTGTGGTTGTAATTTAGGCATATGAGAGTGAGAAAAGTAAAGAAAAGGTGAAAAAGAGAAAGTATAAAACAAAACAAAACAAAACAAAACAAAAAAAGAAGAAAAGAAAGAAAGAGAAATTTGTATATATTGTGTATAGTGTTCAATAAGCTTTTATTGCTCTCCAAATTATATATCCAATGCTTATTCAGAAATTGTTTTCCAATTTTTATATTGCCCGAATTCTTCCCATTATTCCTAGTTTTCATTCCGAACACTTTGAATCCGTACATACATTCCTTTCATTTCGTACCCTAGCCTAGCCTACATTATAACCCTATTCAAGTCCTATTTGATCTTAGGGTGCATTTAATTTAAAAGTCAAAATAGTTTTGATAATCTGTGAAAATGCATTTCGCTTCCTTTAATGAGCGGTATCTTTCATTGAGATTACAAATTTTCATTTTATATATTGCGTTCTTCATTTGTGACATGTGTGCGGCCTAGTTTCCATTTACATTTACTCTTTATGTCGGCATGTTCCTTATGTTAACTCCCTGTTTCGAGTGAATTCACTTGATGAGTGTAATGCCCATGAGGATTGAATATATGCACACTTTATGTTTATCCGGTTTATATAAGTTTTTACCAAATCATATTTTCCATGTGCTCGCTCCCCTCCCATGCTTTTAAGGTTTCAATTCAATGAAGTTCATTCTATAATGTTAATGATACGGAATTTTGTTTGAATTCGCTCATTGTGCTAATAACGTGCATGAAATCCTTTATGTTATTGTTGGGCTTGTTGCATGTTGTGATTGGGCATATTTTGAGGAAACCATATGATGTTTGTGAGTTTCATCCCTGAAAAACCCTCATGAGACGACACTCGTCCACTAGGGTAACCTAGGGGTTTAACGGCTTATTGCATATGCTAAATGCAATCGTGTTCCCTATGAAAGTGGCATTTATATTTTGATGCATATAAACATGTTGTACTGACTTATGTGGACTGGTTTTGTTTATTTCATCACTAGGGACTAGCAATGTCTAAGTTAGGGGGTGTGATACGACACAAATATTGTATATTTTCCCCCTATATCTTTATGTTTTCTAGAACTTTTACGGTCCTTAATACCTATATTTATGATCACTAACTAGACAACCTTAGATTTGGATATATACATGCTTTGCAGGGGATAATTATGCTTTTATAGGTATTAGAACGCTAAAAGTGAGGATCAGTTGCATTTCAGAGAAGTTTCATCGTCGAACTCTACTTCAAGCAAGGGCATTTTAGTCATTTCACATTTCATCTCCGGCTCATCAGAATTCCACATATGCGTAGTTCGTTGAGTTAGCATCGTGTGACCGTAAACAGCACGTCGTTTCGAGTTCGAACAAGGAAGTTATGGCCATTTCCGTATTCAACCTTTTCCCCTCGTGTTGGATCAAACAAGGCTTAGAAACAAAGTACCGGTCGACCGTGGTTTCCATTTTTTCGTGGGTTGGAGATAGTGTGGCTTAACTCAAAGGCGCGTTAGATCGCGCCTCTGCGACAGGTCGACCGCGGTCACTAGATATTTTGCCATTGCGTCTTTTATTTTTTTTTCCTTTTATTTCTTTTGTAACTTACTATAGAAACCAATTTTCGTTTCTATTTTCATTATCGACATTTTTGTCTTATATTTTAGGATTTGTAGAGAGAGCTTTCCCCTACTCTCCATTTTTGATTTCTTTGTAAGCTTTTCTTATACTATTCATCTTCTTCCTTAATATATTTCGTGTTTTAGCTTTGTTTCCATTATTGCCATTAATTTTCCTTGCCTAGATTAACTTTTATTTCATTTATTTATTGCTTTCATAATTAGGTTTACTTGCTTTCTTTCAATATATGTCATTTATCATACTTTCTAGCTAATTTAGTCTAGGTTGTGTCGGATTGAACTCACCTAGGGTTGACATGTTGCTTTGCTTTGGTGATGGAGTTTTACGGGTCTATTTCGAGTGTGTTGTCCTATTTATTATGCCTAGGATATTTGACCGGTAATATCATGTATGCTCCGTGCTTACGACCTTGTGTGCGTAATTTTTGGGGTATTTGTTGGCGCCAAAATCTTATTAGACTGTTATGCGAATTTATGGGTGTGACAACTCTTGATTTAATTAACTGTCGAAACGAGACTCAATCTTAATAACGCGTCGACCCATGTAACCATTTTATACTAATTAACTTGGGTGAGGAATATTCGACGCAACCTATAGTTTTTATTCTCTTTGTTAATTTAGTTTAAATACACTCGCCTAGTTTATTCTTTTGCTTTTTTCATCTTTTACTTTTTGTTTATAATTATGTTTTACACTTTTTTTAGGAATATTAAACCATATAAATTCTAGCAACTCGTCTTTGTGGATTCGATACCCGGACTGGCTGCTATACTCCCATAAAAGAATGTAGTCATAGTTTAGGTTTTTGTATAGAGTTGGTGAGTCAAATAACAAACGACCAGCGCGTAGGTAACGGTCGTGCTGCGAAAAAACCCAATCTATTAACCACTCTGTGTATGAGGACAGGTAAGAAGGGATTATTAAAAGAGGGACATTATTCTAAGGAAAATTCCTAGCAAGTGCTTCATCAATAGGGGCAATGGGGCTTTCCTCCTCAGCAAAAAAGTCATTTGTAAAAAATTGATCCACCCCAACATAGGGGCGAGGTAAGAACCTTTCGGCTCGATCGATCAAAGAAACAAGGGCTTCTTAACACTTTTATTCTTCCAACAACAAATACGGGGAATCCTTATGGGCTGAGAACTGGGGTAGTTACCCGCAAGAGCATAGTTGGGGAAAATGGGCGTAAAGGAAAGATGTTAAAAGAACATTGTTAGCATAATTAGAGACATCAAACCTGTCGATGCTCCGTGTAGAGTCTTCCGCCACCCAGTCCAACCAAGTGTACAAGGAGCCAAGTACTATAGCAGCAAGGGGGAGTTTCACGTCTCTCACCATCCGAACAACCATGTTAATTAAGTCCTTTCGGGGGCAGTCATGGGGCTTGCCCAGAAGGTAGAATTTTGATAGCATCACCCAAATGTAGCTCGCCAACTCTATTTTGGAATCAAAGACTTTTCCTGCAGGGGGTTATTAAAACACCTGCTTCCCTCGGGGGTTCTCTTTGGCCTCCTCGCGAGCCCTAATAACAGCTTTCTTTTCGATGAAATAAAAGTATCGAATCACTTCATAATAGGTGCACTTGTTGTAAGTGACCATGCAATCATTTACCATCGCCTCAAGCTCAGCCCTAAAATTTTTCTCCTCGCTGGAGCTGGCCTCTTCAAAAAAAGTATCAAAACCAGCAGCTTCCAACCCCAGAAGCTCACAAACGTTTTCTAGGGTGACGGTGAATTCACTCCACGCGACTACAAAAGTGTGTGACCTATGGATCCAATGGGAAATCAACAATTGGAGAGCAGTATTATTTTTAGCAAGGGTAAGATCACCCAGCCAGAGAGAGAAAGGGATACCAATAAGAGCTAACTGAACAGAGTACTTGGAATGTATATACTCCGTCCAAGGGCCCCAACCCCTCGCAAGCACCAGAGGAAGCTTCAAACTCTACCTTCGAATAGAGGAAATCGCCACGTTCAATGCAAAAATGAGTAACAGTAGTGATGGGGATATACGCAAAGTCTTCACCGTCCTCCCCCTCCTCCATTAGCAGATTAGGGTCATCAGTTGGCACTAGTTCACCGAGAAACCACTTTGCCATCTACCAGAAGAGGTCTTCCTCACCAAAGTATGGGGCACGTCGGTAGCGTTCCCACTGGTGTTAGCGCACTTGAGTCTCAGGAGAAGCATACCTGGAGGATTGGGTTCGTTTCAGGACAGGAGCCATGGAAGTGTAGTGAGAAGGGGACGAAAGGTCAAGTTGGAGGAATGAAAGAGGTAAAGATAGTTAACTTTTGAAAAATCTCAGTAAAAGAGAATAAGAACCTAAAGGTGATTATTTGAAATGAGGATACCCCTTTTTATAGGGAAAACGCGGACTCCAAAAGACAGTAAAAAAGTGACGCTTTGGAAAACGTAATGATGAAAGGTTTAGCTTGTGTGGCTGTTAAGTATGCACGATTGTAGAAAATCAAAGGTTGCAATGATGACGCTTCAGGGGGGACGCACGATTTGGCAGCGTTGTCTACACGAGCGCACCTTGGGGTTATCGCGTGTTATAATATGGAAGAACAAATGCCAATTCCATTTAAAGTGACACACTTGGAGTCTTGTCTGCCTTGGGGAACGAAGAGCTTTGGGGAAATTTAAATAAACCTCTTCAGTTTCCCCAAGAAAAAGAGTGAAGATCAACAAATAGTTTCGTACAGATATATCTTCATGTAATAAATAAATATCTCTATGAAGGGGAAAATGTAGGGGGTGTCCCCCACCAAAGGATGGCTAACTTAGTCAAGAAGATTGATCGGCTCACAAAGAAGGAGAAGAAATGTTTCCCTATGGACCTATATCGAAGAGCCTTCACAAAAGTGGCTCGAACGATCCACCTCGAAGAGCCTTCACAGAAGTGGCTCAAACGACCCACCTCAATGATTCTTCATAGAAGTGGCTCGAAGGAGCCAACTCGAAGATTCTCCAATTTACCCAGTTCGAAGGATCCAAATCGTAGATCAAAGTCACTTCGATGACAATAGTTTGTAATAAGTAATAGAATACTGTGTTATTTATTTTATCTTATAAAGGTATGATGAGTGAGGTTGTTTGGTACCCACGAGGGACCATGCCTGGCAGGGCATGTGAGAGATAACATGCTCTATCGAGAAACCTCCTCTTGGGAACCTCATAGGGACATGGTTTGGAGGATTGAGAATAGGGCAACGTTGGGAATGAAGTTACCAACCCTCTTGGCACACTTGGCTAAAACTTCATCCTAAACAAATGGTCACTCGAGCCACAGCAACCGAGCCACCTTAACGCTTACCTATTCGAAGGAACCTCCTCGAGGTACTTTTATCTTGTACCTTGGGCCCAAAATAACTCTTAACCAACATATAGAGGCCAATACACTCGAGCCACCTACCATCCGAGGAGACTCGAAATAGATACTAGCCCACCTGACTTATGTGACCAAATATCTGACAGGGCCACTGTTTAAACCACTTTCTGACATCATAACGTTTGGTGTTTAGGGACTTAAAAATGTAGCACTCAAGTGGGTTTATCCTTAGGATGGCAGGCCTAGTTCACTGAACCTAACCATATATCCATCCTCAAGTAAGCCTTAAACTGACATGTCATATCCCTCATTAACGCCTACAATGCTTTCAGCCAATAGAATGGTTTCCCGCCTAAATCATGAGATCCCATCCATTTAATGAAATATCTTGTGCATTTAATGCACCTGATCACATCGTTCGCGGGCAAGCTTAGTCGAGGAGCCTTGCCTTCCCATATATATATATACTAGGGGGTACCCGTGCCGATGGCACGACGATAAATTTATTCCCGTGATATTTTGTACCCGTGTTGATGGCACGGTAATAAATTTGTTCCCGTATTAAATTTGCGCTCGTGCCGATGGCACGCTCATAATTTTATCCCAGTGTACTTCGATTAACAACCTATCATTAGGGGCATTTTTAAGATTAAATAATTCATGTTCTTAATTATTTTTATCGTGACTATTTTTGTAGATTTTTTATGTGTGATTGTATTAATTTCATACCACTATATAATCTAAGGTCATTTAAATTTAACGTTAATTTTTTCACTTAATTATTCGACGGTCAAAATGTCTAAGAAAGTTACAAACTCATTAGTTTGTTTCACCTACCTCCTAAAGTGCCCTAATAACTTTAAAATATTTCGCTCTTGAAAAAAAATAACCGAACAGTATTATATCATACTTGGTGTTAAATTTTCTTCAATTTTTGTTTAAATTTTTATTGTTCTCTATTACTTTTGGATACTTTTGAACGCACGCAATTTTGAGAATGAAAACGATTTGAATTTTAGAGCCATGTGCCAATGTCTTGTGCAGTGATCTGACAAAGAACATCCAATCCATTCATAGAGATAATCATACTCTTCTTGCTACCAGATGATTTTGACATATACCCCACACCTAACTAATCATATTGCAGGACTCCAATATATTACAAATCATATTACATAACTTTTGATAATAACATATTTGTTTCACGAAACAATTAAATTCTTAACTAAATTTCAAATAATAAAAACTAAATAATATTGCAGGACTCGAAATTAAAACTTCAAATATTTTAAAATATAAAAGCAATATTATAATTAGAAATTCAATTCAGTAATTAATTATGTGTCTCTGAATTTGTCTTTGTTTTATGTTGTGTGTTGAGTTATGTTACCGTATTATCAATTAAAAAAAATATTTTTATTTTGTTTTGTATGAAAGTTAAACATTTCAGTGGAACCTTAAAAAAATGAACTCAATGATTTTTTTTTTACATTTTAAAAAAATAATTTAATATACAAATTTAAAAAATGTGGAATATGGATCTACTCTTTTTTAAATACTAAAAATATTTTGAAATGTATTTATTAAGATTCTCCCGAAATGTTTAACATATCCATACAGAAAAATAAAAAAAATAAAACATTTTTTAAATTTCGTATACTGTAACACACAACAAAAACCCCGGGTCCAATTGCTTCGTATTAAAATATGTTTAACACGACGAAAAATAATATGGTGAAATATGTTTTTACCTATTTAGACTTAAATTTTCTTCTCATATTTATAGAGGGGACACTTATTCGCAATGTAAATTCAGGAAAATATTAATTTTAAAAATATGAAAAATACTTCGCCACTTTACTTTTCGATGCAATTACAATTATTTCACCCTCACCAAATGAACCCTAAGAGTCACATCAATAAGCGCATCAAAGAAACCTCCAAATAGTGTCATTGAAGTACTTATGCAAAACCCATATCAGTATACAAATAATCACCTTGGAACAAAAAACAAAGTATAAATGGGACCCTAACCAATTAAACATTCATTTTCCATTTTTTTGGAGCTCCCACAATCATCTTCATGTTTAGGTTTGTTCATAGAGCTCTTTACAACATTTCAATCCACCAACCCCTGTTTTCTTTTAATGATATTTATCTAAGAACAGGGGCCAAGTCTAAAACAAAAAAGTTCGAGGCCAAATACCTGATAACCATGAGTCCGAGCTTTCTCTGGCCGATCTCCATTGATTTTGGGTTGTTGTTTGGGATGACCCAAACTCGTTCATTGGTGGACAGGTCTGCGAATCTAGATATCATTCGTTAAACCCATCAACGTCGGCTAATAAATTGATTTTCGTCAGGTTCTAATTTGTAAACACAGATAAACCCACCACTCTTAAACTCAGTTAAACCAGTTAAACCCACCACGCCATTATTCTCTCCCAATTAAACCCAATGGAGTTTTAATGGCAATGAACCAATGGAGTTTTAATGGCAATGGAAGCATACTAAAACCCAAAGACAAATTTTGAAACCCAGAATAATGGTGAGACATAGATAAGAAGGAACTGAGTTCGGAGAATCAAGAGTGAACAACCCAGATAAGAAAGTGGAATGTTTTAGATCTGCAAAATAAACATGCAAGTTTGAACCAAATAAGTAAAGATTCAAATAGTTTCTGTCATTTTGTGCTACACTAAAATCAAAATTATTCAACAAAGTAACTAAAACATTTTAGATCCTGTGTTTAAAACCTTCGATTTTGAGAGCCGAGAAATAAGAAAGTAGATTTTAAAAGTTATTAGTTGGGCGCGGTATATGGAGACCCATTTCGAAACTCATATACCTGGCGTGGGAGTGGAGAGCCTGTGAAAGAGATGAGGTTGATGGACCCAACACCGACCATCATCGCTAAAATCGGAGATCAGATCTGAACCAAATCAAACCATCAAACTCTCAAGTCCCCAACATAAATGATAAGTCTGCAACAAAAATTCGTACAAAACCAAATATTAAAACAAAACCCCATAAAAATAAATAGCTTGTTAGAGTGGTTCATCAAATAGCTTCTTGCCTGAGTGGTTTGTCAAATAGCTTGTCTACATAATCTACATAGAAACAAAGAAAAAGTGCTCCATTTCAGTCCTAAAAAAAACAATACAAACAAAAAGGAGAAAAAAAAGTGAAGATGAAGAAAAGAGTGGAGAGAGAGATGGGAACCTTCGTGTGTGAGAGAATTGCGACCAGAAGAACTCGGTTTGTGGCCGGAAGATCCCTGAACTACTGAAAATTGCTGAGCCGAAAACCCCAGTAGAAGAACTCTGTTTGTGGACGAAAACCCCAGTAGGTTCTACCCGAACCAAACAAAGCTACCATAGATGGGTAAGGAAGAAAACTCAGCTCCAAAATTGAGTTGTTATTTGGCTAAATGTAGTGGGATTAATGAATCTCAGCTCCAAAATGGAAGAAAACACTCTCCATAAATGAAACTGGAAAAGAAAAATGGGTAGGAAACGTGTATAACCAGTGAGATTTTAAGAGAGAGGTTCTGCACATGGTTTTAGATAGAAACAGAGGTATTGGCTGCATAAGAGGGAGTGGGTGAGAGGGTCGAGGTACATTTGAGAGGCTCGAGGTAGTGATTGTGTAAGATCTCATGTTGGTACAAATTGCAGAATGATTTTACACCGTTAGATTTATATTATTCAAATTGAATCTCGGTACCAGCGTGGGTTTATGAGGGGAGGTTAAGGAGAGTTAAGAGAGAGACGCTATTTACTCCGTACCAGCGTGGGCTTGTTTCTTGAGCCTTGTGCTGTTTCTTGAGCCATCACTTGATAAACACCGGTCTTTAAGATGTATGACGTGGAAAAAGTTGTATAACGTGGTAATATGATGTGGCAAAATTTGTATGACGTGGCAAAATACCCTCCTGCTTTATTATATATATATATATATATATATATACATACTAGATGAACAAGTTATAGAGAGAGCATTTTGGGGGAGCCTAGAAATGCTACCTAAATTCCCCCACAGTTGAGAACCATTGAGAGGGCATTAACTCCACACATTCATCTAACATACTCATCATTGGGAATTAACCAGGCTTGAAGTTCCTGCCTTGCCCTCATTGTGCCTAGATTGTTTGTTCTTTCTCCCTTCGACATTTCTTCCTGCTGGTCCCGTATATTTATTGTGCTTGCCATGAATCCTTTGTGCCAATAGGATATTTAATACAAGTCTGAACATTGGGCTCTCTTGCCTCTGACTTAGCTGTTGCCATTGGCAACATTTAATATTTAGCGATGTTAACCTCGGTTTTGATGAGGGGTTACGCCTCACTTAATAGTAACTGTATTTAAAGAACCCCCATATTACACATGTTTCGTTTCTACCTGTTCATGTTTCAGTTGGTTAGTGCTCCTGACTCACCAACCACTTTTTCAGTTGCTTCTCTGGTAGATCTTGTGACTAGGGAAGTTCCTGCTGCCATTATATCTACTGAAGGCATTGTCATAGCACCTCTCTCGGTACTTACTTTAACTTAACTCTACTCCTTCTTTATATACTTTCTTCACTATTATGAACACCTTGTCGACACTTATATTCTTCTTTTATACATAGGTCGATGCTAGTGAGACTTCTTCAACCATGGCACCTTCAATGAAAGACACAGAGACAACTCCTCAGACACCACATGCAAGTCTTCATTCGATTTCCACACAGGTACTAGGTTTTTCCTTACATAAAGAGTAGTTGTTTATGTGCTCTATTTCTAATTATACATTTTCTATTCTCTCTTGGCCGCAGGAAAGTGTAGCTGAAGCCCCTTCTCCGAGGGGCCTATCCCTAGTTCTGTAGGGATGACTTCAGTGGTATGCAAAAAAAAATATACTCATGTTTGTTATAATTGTCATTATTTCCTTTACTTATATGTCTTAACTGTTTGGAGCTTCTTCTAACATATCTGTAGTTATGGTCCCTTTACCTACGGGACCTATACTTGGGTTCTCAGGTTAGCGTTGTGCCAGCTCCTGCGCTAGCAGAGACTTTCGCTAGCATTCCAGAGGAGACGGATCCGGTACGTACAACACTATGCATTTTCTTTTTACTAACTTGCGTTGCCTGTATAAAAATCTATTGATGCTTTCTTGCTTTGTTATTTCGCAGGTAGGTATTGCTCCTGTTCCTGCTGTTGTAGGATCTCTGGGTAGTGTCTCAAAGGATATCCCCCAGGTAAGTACTTAGTCTACTTAGACCTTTTGAACCCGAATTTTTTTTTAATCATGTTATGATTCATATGAGGATAAAAAAGGTTGAAGATAATGTAGATTTTGATGCCCTCCAAGGCCTCTAAAAAAATTTGTTAAAAAGTTATGAACACCTCGAATCTTCTAGCATATGATTCACCCAAAGTAAGCCTAGTGTGTGGGAACTCTTGGAGGTGGCACCATGGTGAAATATGAGATAATTGACATTATCTCCCCTCACCCCTTCACAAAAACGTAAATAGTGTTTTTCCTCTCCCTCTCTAACCCTCCATAATGGATCATTCACCTAAAACCCCTAATTTACACCCAAATAAACGGGTATAAGTTATAGGATTTAGCCAAATTGGGCTTCGAGATAATTTGTGACCTACTACTTGGGTATTGGAATATACTTGGTGTTGTACCATAAATACGGATCATTAGATAAGCCAATCAAGTGATGATGCATGTCCTCAGAAAGTACAGTATGGAGACCAACCTCACATTGAATATGGTCGAAAATAGCAATTAGGTCGGCTCAGTTATAAATATGCTCGGCAATGGATAATGAGGTCGGATCAGGTCTAAAGGTGCTCAACCCAGTTATATCCTAACCTATTTGAACACCGTTAACATAGTGTTATTTAGCGGTATTAATTAACTTTGTCTAAGCCAGCCTTGCACCAGTTTATATCACATAACATAATGTGTATAGTCATGTTACCCCATACATACATGTGAGGGAATATTCCACCTTTATAGGGTTGTAACCAACTCATGATTATCCAGCACTTAGTATGTAAAAGGTCTAACTATTTACCCTATAATGTCACTCCACATATCTCATTACTCTCTCTCTCTCTCTCTCTCTCTCAGAGAGAGAGAGAGAGGGGTTCACAAGTGAACCTAAAAGATAAACATTTTAATGAACCTTAATAAAAAAACACCTAACAACCAATTAATTTTAATTCATATGTTGTAATTGTTCCACGCCAGCGGCAATGGACACGCTTGTTTTTTAATACACAACTTACCCCCACCCCCACCCTGTGAACCACTGCCCAGGAGGCACGGCCCAGAAAACGAACCCAAAACCTAATGGGGTAAATCAGCAACCCGCTTAATCGATCAACCAAAGTCGACCATCAAAAATATTTTCAATCAACCACCACAGCCAATTCGGGCCAAACTAGATCACAAAGGTGATGCATTTGGGTTTATTCCCTTTCTCACATGTTACACAGAGAACCACAACCCAATTAAAATTCTTCTCATTTCTTCCTCTCGTCCTCTCCCTCACTTTTTCCGAGTTGGGTTTGCATTTTTTATTGAAGAATTTATCGGAGCTGAGAGGTGTAATACGGTGGTGGGTTTTATACAAGAGGTAAAGATAAATAGTTGTTCGAGTTGGGGGGGTTTGGGTTGTGGGGGTTAGTGGGTTTGGGTCATGGGGTTTTATGGGTTGGTGGGTGGTTTACGATAAAGGTTAAGTGGGGTAGTGGTGGTTTGGTAGTGTATGGGTTATCATGTTGTGACGGTTTACGCTGAGAGGTGGTTTGTGTTGGTGCTTTATGACAGTGGCGACTGGGGCTACTGTAAATGTCCAGAGTAGCAGGTGTGAAGGTTTAAGGCTGGTTTAATAGGGGGTGGGGGTGGGGTGAGGAAAAAATATTTGATCGACACGCGTGTCCATTTCCGATGGCGCGGACCAATTACAACATAGGAATTAAAATTAATTGGTTGTTAGGTGTTTTTTGTTAAGGTTCATCAATGGCAATGAACACGTGTGTGATAGGCGCCAGAGGTAACGGACACTTATGTATTAAAAAAGACGCATGTCACACACGTGTCCATTTCCGCTGGTGCGGACCAATTTCAACATGAAATTAAAATTGAATGGGTGTTAGGTGTTTTTTGTTAAGGTTCATTAAAATGTTCATATTTTAGGTTCACTTGTGAACCTCTCCCTATATATATATGTATGTATGGGGACCAAACCTTAATTTGTCCCAACTCAGGTTTGTCCGACGAAGCCTAATAGGACTTGAGGCACGCCCGACCTATTCTACTAATAAGAAAGATTAATACAAACATTTATCACGTGAGTAATTACAAAGAAGTTTGCATTTAAATGACCTCACACTGGTTACCCAAAATCTTGGATGAGATATTCAGGGAATCACCACACGAGCCAATAAGAGAGTTCCTTGAATAATTAAGCCACTGTAGTTTTAAACAACAATAAAAACTACCCACACCTCAGGGCCAAGGGGGATGTAAATTTTTTACATGAGAGAAGCTAATAAAAACCCAGTGGTTTCTTCGTGGACGTTGATAATTTTCTGAACCACGTATATTTTTGCGTGTGTTACATTTGCATGACCTTTCTTTGATTGGATTCTATAATTCATTAATTGCGATTATTTGCGCTCACAATTGGCACAGTCTATGGGAATCGTCATCCTTTCTACGAAAGCAATCCTTTCAAAAAGAATAGCTATGATGTCTTGCCAAATAAACAGTGTACCCCAACCTGGAGATGTGCGAGCTAATTTGGCTGCATTGAGGGTCAGGTTTGAAATCCGTCAAGATGGAAACCCAAGGTTTCAACTAGAGCAACAACCTTTCGAGGAGATACACGGGTAGCTTAGATCTACACATATATCATGGTTGGTCGACGCATACGAAGCAAGGCTCCAGCAACAAGAGGAAGTAGCTCACCTCCAGATTAAGAAGAATTCTCGTCTCCAGAAGTGACTGAAAATAAACAAGAGAGAATTCCTCCAGGATAATCGAAAATGATGTGGTCGTACTCCTAGCCCTTAGATGAGCAAGACTCATAACTGAGGAAGGAGCACCGGGCATGACTAAGATCGTTTAAAACATGGAAGTAATCTAGGGTCGTGCCACCGAGATAACGAGCGCCATAGGGATAACACGAGGAGTTTGGTCCAAAAGGAAATGGACCAGCATTTCGCTCACCAAGGAGTCAGGTCTACAAAAGAGCTAGAAAGGATAGCTCTAATCACCTAGATGAAGTCTCATTTCTCAAGGGATATTAAGGAGGACGAACCCCCAAAGAAGTTTGTAACCCCAAGGTTTAAAATTTATGATGGAAAGATTGACCCTATAGATTATGTTCGGAAGTGTACGTAAGCCATGAATTTATGGAGTCATAACGATGCTCTGATGTTTCATATTTCTCCTTCCAACTTGGACGACGTTGCCTAAAAGTGATTTGAGAGGTTACCTCACAGATCCATTAAGATCTTCAATGTCCTCGTTGAGGCATTCACTACTCATTTAATAATTAACAGCTCACACACGAAGAGGATGGACTTACTGCTCACAATGAGCAAGAACCCAAAGGACACTCTGCGCAAGTACGCAAAGTTTTATTGAGAAGTGTTCAATGAAGTGGAAGACTGCTCAAAGAAGGTTTCCGTGGTGTCTTTCAAAATCGATTTACCCTTACTTCCATGCTGCAATAGTCTCTCACAAAAATGGAGGCTGACACCATTGACGATCTCATGTTGCGTATTGAAAGTATGCTAAGGTGGGGGACGTGGTCCAAATCATCCAGGAAGAAAATGGTTGTGTAAAATAAAACAAAGGGGGTTACAAGGAGAACAATCTCAATAAGGGAAATAAGAAGCAAAATGGTGCCAAGAACGAGAACAAAGTGGATTCATATAAAGATTTTCAATCCACCAACATAGTTTTTAAAGAACCGACCTACAAAATTTTGTGGAAGATCAAAGATCAACAGTTTCTCAAGTGTCGAAAGAAGATAGGAGGGGATCCAACCAAGAGGAACAACACGCTCCTATGTGTTTCACAAAGAGAATGGGCACAAGACAGAGAACTGTAAGGCACTAAATTCTCACTTAGAGGAGTTGGACCAGGCTGGGCACTTGAATGAGTATATAGAGAAGAGGTCGGACCATGTCATCGCTAACAGAAACCAGAAACCAGATAATTTCCTGGACAATGAGGCAGGACATCAGTTTGTAGTGATATATGGGGCGTCTAACGTCAAACAAATTCAGTGAAATGCTATTTAGATGGAGCTTAAAAAATTCACAACCATGATGGAAGCCTTCCAGATAGTTTCTGCCAAGAGCCAAGAGCCAAGATCGCAAGAGGCAGGCTCGCAAGAGCCGATGACCAGAGAATGTCGACTAAAACAAGCATATTACTTTCATAGAGGAAGACTTGGTTGGGGTAAGAACCCCACACCATTAAGTGCTAGTAATCACTCTCAGGATCGCAAATTGGGATTTGGATAAGTTACTGGTGGACCAGGGGAGCTCCTCGAAAGTGATGTACCTCGAGCTCTTCCACAAGCTCAAGCTAAAGATATTGGCCCTAAAATAAGAAGTCATCCCTCTGGTCGGTTTCACATGAAAAATTACAATGCCATTAGGAAAGGTGGTTCTGCCAGTAAGGGGAGGGAACATTTCAAAGTTCATAGAGTTTTTAGTGGTGGATATTGATTCACCTTATTATGCCATTATTCGAAGGGGTGGCTTCATGCCATGAGAGATGTCCCTTCTACTTACCACCAAAAGCTAAAATGTATCACAAATCAGGGCGTAATGGAGATAAGATGCGATCAATCCATTGCTCAAAAATGCTAAATCTCCACCATTAGACCCAAGCAAGAGAAGAAGAAGGAGAAGGAGGTTCTCTCAGAGACGGCTGAAGACGGGGCCTTCTACTCTACCTTATATTTTTAAGCCATGCAGTCATCTCGGCCTTGGTCTGTGATAAAGAGGAGAAATAGTTACTTTTTACTATGCCAGCGAAATACTCCTAGATGCTGAGCAATGTTACTTGCCGTTGGAAAAACTGGCTTACGCAATGGTGATTTCTTCTCGAAGGCTTAAGAATTACTTTTAGGCCCACTTCATTACTGTTATTACATCCTTCCCCCTTAAAGTTGTCCTTATGAAAGCCAACCTCTATGGAAGGATGTCAAAATGGTCAATAGAACTTGGGAGGTTTGACATTCACTTTCAACCAAGGACAACAATCAAGGGATACATTTTAATCGACTTTATTTCAGAATTCATAGGAGATGGTCCTACTGACCAACAGCTGGCCGATCAATCAAAGATACATGAGAAGGCTCAAGCTAAAATTGGACGTTATATGTTAATGATGCCTCTAATTTCAAAGGAACATGTATGGGAATTGTGCTTGTAACTTTAGAAGAGACAACAATCAAGCAGGGGATTAGATTGGGCTTTGAAGCCTCAAACAATGAGGCCGAGTATGAAGCACTTATAGCTGGCCTGCGCAAAGCCCATTTGATAGGGGAAAGTCGCCTCAAAGTTTATTATGACTCCAAACTAGTTTCCAATCAAGTTAATGGGGACTTCAATGCCAAGGATGATAGGATGGAAGTCTAACTCATGGCGGTGCCTGATCTAATGATGAAAATTAGAGGAAGTTCATGTTCAACAGTCCCCCGCAAGAACAATAGTTATGCTAATGCTTTAGCAGCCCTAAGCTTAGCAGTAAATTCTGATATCAGGAAAATAATCGAAGTGGAATTCCTCTCCAAGCCCAATAATTACAAAATAATGGCCTCTAAGCACATTCTCTCCATTAACAAGGGTCCCTGTTAGATGGATCAAATCATAGCATGCTTGTAGAACGAAACACTACCGACCGACAAGAGATTAGCCCATCAAGGCATAGTGAAAGTTGCTCATTTTTACCTTGACAATGGAGGACAAGTTTACAGGAGGTCTTTCATAGGCCCCTGCCTTCAGTGCGTACACCCAAAAGATGTCGACTAAGTTCTTTATTAACTTTACGAAGGGATTTGCGAGAGTCACACAAGAGGAAGGTCCTTATCATTCCAAGCAATCAAAGAAGTCTACTGGTGGCCGTATATGTAGAAAGACGCAAGTGTTTATGATCAAAAGTGCAAAATGTGCCTAAAATTCTCTCATATACTCCATAAATCAACCAACGACGTGAGGACATTGAGAACTCTATGATCGCTTGCATAATGGAGGTTGGATATCGTAGGACCACTTCCTACTACGCCAGTGATTCATAAATACCTACTAGTCGGCACAGATTATTTCATTAAGTGGATTGAGGCAGAGCTACTGGAGAACATCAGAGATGTCGACATGATAAGGTTCATTTGGAGGAACATTATAACTTTCTTTGGGGTACCAAGGGCCATCATAACTAATAATGGCACACAATTTAAAAGTGGGCCTTTTCAAGCTTTCTGCGATGAGCATAGAGTCAAGCACTACTTCAGTTCTGAGGAGTATCCCCAAAGTAATGGCCAGGCAGAGGCCTATAATAAAATGATGCTCGATGGCCTAAAGAAGAGGCTAGGAAGGGCAAAGGGCGCTTGGGTGGATGAACTCCCCCATGCCATATGGGCATACCGCACCATGCCAAGAAGATCCACCGGGGAAACACCCTTTGTGATCAGTTACAGAATGGAAGTTGTTATTCCACTTGAAGTTAGCCTCCCGACAATAAGAACAAAGGTTGTTGATCAAGGACTTAACAATGATGCCCTTTGTACTGAACTTGACCTAGACGATGAACGAAGATAGCAAGCCATGATCAAGCTGGCCTCCTACCAACAGCAGTTCTGGGTTTGGGATTATGTCCTCAAAAAGGTTCTCGACAACGCCATAAGACCGTCAAACGACAAGATATGCCCTAACTAGGAGTGACCATTCATTGTAATTAGAGAAGATTTCCAAGGAGCCTATCACTTAGAAACAATTGAGGGAAGAGAGATACCAAGGGCATGGAATACAGACAATCTTAAGAAGTTATACTTTTAATTTTATTTTCCAGCACTTAGTTTCTGCAAATTTCCATTTCAAAACTCATGTTGGTCACACTTTATTATTATGAATAAAGGGCTTTCTCATTCGCTTAATCTCTTAGTTGTTCACTTAATGCACATTTTTCCAAGTAACAGACTCAAAATTGGCATTAATATTTAATAGTGTCAATTAGGTTTTAACTTAATTACAATGGCAACTGTGCATATTATAATTAAAATTAAAGTCCTCAGGTCCTTGTTACAATTAACACAGGCAACCTCATGACTTGCCCATACAAGCTAAAGCCCTACAGGGGATCCTTAGGAAGTAAACCAAATTTGTTTGATCACATAAAATCCTAAATGAGTGGACTTCCCATAGACCAGTTGCATTTTTTCCATTGTCTGTTCTAGGCCTAAGGGAGTGTGATGACACGACCTAAAACGTAAGAAAGACAAATGTAACACATGCTTGGCATAAAGGAATGGAAAAATGCACAAAAGTTGGTATTAACTAACTGTTCGGCAAATGACTAAATACAAAACAAATACTAATTGTAAAATTCTTACAAGTACATAAATTATCACAACGGTTTATGATCGGTTGGCCAAAAACTTCTCGATAGGCTTTATCCTATTATCTTCAGGATCGAGTCGGTATTCATCAACCCTATCATGACCTTCAAAGTAGATCTCAACAAGTGGAAAGGGAATGGCATCCAAGGGGACCCACGTCTCATCTCGCCCAAAGGGAGGTTGTTGGTATGCTGGACAATCAACATGATATATATACGAGAGTTAAAAATATCTGGGTTCTTTAATGACCCAGAGGGCTTTTAGTCAGTCATGGTTGTAGGCCATATCTTGAGCTTCATGTGGCCTCACAGGGTCATCTTGCCATCCCTCATCATATCCCGTGGACCAGGCGGCTCGAGGACCAGTTCTGAAAATATATTAAAGATTCTTCACGTAATAGTTAATTCCAATGACCATGACATTACCCCTATAAACCTTCTCTTCAGACTCTGCGAGATTCTTTTTCAGATCGTCATTTTTAGACTGAAGTAGGGCCCTAACCTCCCCCACGTCCTTTGTCTCAACAACTTGATCCTACTTCTTATTTATTTCCTCCTGCATAGAGGAGCCCACATCTTTCATGTTTTTAAGGTCATTCTTTAGCTTGGCGACCAAAGTAGACTAGTCCTTATAAGCCTTGGTCCTCTTCTTCAAGGCCTTATAAATAGACATAAACGCTTGGCAAAACTTTTTCGCTCGAATATTGCCCAAGCAAATTTTCTAAACTGCCAAAAAAAGGAAGGAATCTCCTCGGCAACAGGATACAGCAGTGAAACAAACACCAAAATCAAGCAATGATTCAGAAAGCAGCATTAAAAGAAGTGCAAACATATTATGAAAATAAATGACTTCTTCATTAATGCACAAACAGAATGGGCTGAGCCCTTACAGTTCAATAATAAAAAAATAAAGTACAAAGTATAAGCAAAAACCCTAAAAACTAGAGGCCTTATTCCTTCACTTGCTCCTCAGCATCAGGTTCCTTCCCTTTTGACGCCACCACCTTGGCCTGATCGGCAGGGTTTCTGGTGGAGACCTCTTCATCGACTTGTGGGAAAGGGCTAGGGTAATGCTCGCTGAAGATCTATAACTTAGCAACAATCTTAGCCTTCACCAGGTCTTGATCCCAGCCTTTCTTGAAGCTATCTTTTTGGATATAGGCTAGCTGGAGCCTGGCGTAAGCGTAATCCTCCTCCCAGCCCTTCACAAAGCTGGCCTCCTTGATCGTGGGGAGCTGAATAACCTATGTCTTCAGCTGAGTATTCTCGACCTTCAACAGGATGTTCTCAGTCTTCAATGAGGCCATGGACTCAATGGTGGTCTTTTTCTCTCGATCATAGACCTCCTGGGCCTTATCCTAGACTCTTCGGTGTTCTTGAGGGTCAGGCTAAGTTCATCATTAATTTTGGTTTGGTCTTGGTGACCTTCCAAGAGATTGGTAAACTCTGTTATAAACTGCAAAATAGAAACACATAGCAAGTGTTAAATGAAGTCGCAGTAACAAGTGGAAAGATCAAACAAAGACAAAAGGAAGTAAATTTTTTACCATGGACAGAGTTTGGGAAGCGTGAATAGTGAGCTAGTCAGATCCCAACAACTTCAGTTGCTCGCTATTTGTAGTGAGCACAACACCCCTCACCAGACCATGGGCCAGAGATGGATTTTGAGCCACAGACATGGCTTGGGAGGCTCTAGGGAGGGTGGGGGAGGAACATCACTTCTCTTATAAGAAGGAGGGGGCATAAGGGTCTTTTCCTTTTGTTTCTCCTTCTCCTTTTCTTTGATTACCAGACTCCAGTCATCAACTTTGGGGGCTTCAAGTCCAGTCCCTTTTTGGGACTTAACTTTGGGGGAGAGGGAGATATCATCATCATCTTCTATAAAAATAACCTTCTTCCTCGGAGGAGCCATGGAATCCTCCTCGTCTGGGAGTATAAAACTAATGTTAAGGGACTCAAATGAAAATGAAACTTCCTTGGGAAGGGTAGGGATGTCGTCTACCGGGAGAGCAGTAAAGCTTCTAGTAGTGTTGGTGTATTCCAAGAGGAACAAGGCTTATCGTAGATTTTTTCCTTCAAGAAGGTATTCTCTCACCTTCCAAGCCTTCATCAAATCAGTACCATTGATGGAAGTCTCCTTGTTCTTCCGGTGAGATACTCAAAGACACAACAAAAGGCATCATCAGCAACAATATAGATAAACAATAAACAAAAAACAAGTAAGTGAGAAGCAAGCATTGATCTATTTTTCCCCCATTGTATTTTTTTCCCTCGGGGAGCGGTGGATGTTGTCAATTTCGGGCAATAAACCCTTGATCCCAATATCCCTTATTGGAATCAGGGAGGCTCAAGACCAACACTCTATTGGCCTTCTTCTCCTTCGAGTAAACAAGGCCATCTGTGGTGTGAGACCAGGTGTGACAATACCTGATCTCTATGATACCAAGGTAAATCCCATAGAGATCATTTATCCTATTCACCCCATTGACAATACGCCATGTATTAGGAGCACACTAAGCTAAGACCACCCCAAAGAACTCACAAAATTCCAAGAAAAGAGGGTTTAGAGGAAAAGTTAATCTCCCTTGGACCACAACAAGGGCATGGATCTAATGTCCCCCATCAACGACCATGATGTTTTGGGGCATGGAGGCACATTCGATTGTAACCCAAGAAGGAATATATTAAGTTTTCCTAAATCCATCTATGTTTTTTCCATGAAGAGTGTTTGCCATTTTAAGAAAAATAAATTATGACAACTGAAGAAAAGAGAGTTTGAAAGAAGAAATCTATGAAGACAAGTAACGATAAAGATGAAGAGAAAAACTTACTAGATGAATGAATGCAAATGGAAAGAACTTTGAAGTTTTTTTGTTAGAGAGAGAGAGAGATCAAAGTGACGTTTTGGAATGAGTATGGGAACAAACAAATGTTTGAGAAATGAGTACAATAATAAGGAACTGAAATCGAAACTATTTTTGGTGCTTCAATTCTCATTTAAACCAATGTACCCTTGCAGTTCAACCCTGTTTACATGTTTAGCTTGCTAGTTCAAATTCGTTAGAGATGGATTAAACGAGTGGACCTTTGACAAAAATAAAATCTTATGTCCCAATATCTTTGGCCATGAATTTTAGGAGCAATTGTGGGGACCAAATCATAATTGGGCCCAACTCAGGCACGTCCGACCAACCCCAATAGCGCTTGAGGTGCGCCCGCCCCAGTCTACTAATAAGAAGAATTAACATTAATATTTATCATGCGAATAATTACAAAGCAGTTAGCATTTAAATGACCTCACATAGGTTACCCAAAATCTCAGATGAGTTATTCAGGGAATCGCCACATGAGCCAATAAGGGAGTCTCTTGAATAATTAAACCATAGTAGTTTTAAATAATTATAAATACTTCCCACACCCCATGGCCAAGAGTGGTGTAACTTTTGTACTTGACAGAAGCTAATAAAATTTCAGTGAACTATTCATGGACGTAGGGAATTTGCAGAACCACGTAAATTTGTTTGTTGTGTGTGTGACATTTGCATGCCCTTTCTTTAATTTCTTTCTAGAATTCATTAATTATGATTATTTATGCGCACTATATATATATATATATATATATATATGTGTGTGTGTGTGTGTGTGTGCAGTGTCTTGAATTCCATTTGATTGGGTCTTGAATTCCATTGGATAGCCGGATAGGAAATCGAATTCAATTAGCACTTGTGGAAAGGAAAGGGCGAAAGACCCTTTAGATACTTTATATACGGACTCACGGGAAAGGAAAGGGCGAAAGATCGTTTAGATAATTTGAAAATAGGGACTAAAAGTGCAAACCAAATATTTGCTTTTCTATATCCATAATTGATATTATTTTATGCCCTAAAAATATATAAACTATTTTAAAAAACACAATTAAAAAGTTTTTTTTTAAAAGTGTAACTGGTTTTTTTTAACAGTTATAAAAAGTTAAATATTTTATACAATTTAAAAAAAAACATTTTTCTATAATAAATAATTTTTTTTAATCAAAACAGTTTTTAATTTATATAAAACTTTTTTTAATAAATAAATAAACTGTTGTTTATGCATATACATATATGAATTTTTCTCCCTTTTTATCTATACTAAAAAAAATGAGGAATGGATTTTGGATGAATAAAAAGAATTTGTAAATTTTAAAAATAATATAGTCATTTAATATAAAGGTAAATAAAGGGTGAAGAAATGTAGTAAAGGAGTGGAAATAGTGAAACTATATATATATATATATATATATATATATATATATATATATAATGCTCATGTGCGGACTAGTCCGCATTTTAAGAATGCGGACCGGACATGTGTCACTTAACGGTGCGCCTAGAAATTATCGCCTAAATTATAGGCACTCTCTCTCTTTTTTCTGCGTTCACCGTCAGGTGACACATGTCCGGTCCGCATTCTTAAAATGCGAACGACTCCGCACAAGAGCAGGACTGTATATATATATATATATATATATATATATATATATATATATATAGAGAGAGAGAGAGAGAGAGAGAGAGAGAGAGAGAGAGATAGAGAGAGGCACGCTCCTGTGCACACTAAGTTTGCACATTACCTTTTTAAAGTAGTAAAAAAAATATTTTTGAGTTGATTTTTTTTGTGTGATATTTAAACATTTCAAGGAACCCGTATAAAAAAAATCAGCTCAAAAAAACTTTTTTTGCTAGTTTTAAAAAATCGGTCAAACTTTTTATACTTTTAAGCGCTTTAAAAACTGCGAAAGTTTGACCGATTTTTTAAAAATAGCAAAAAAAGTTTTTTTGAGCTAATTTTTTTTATGTGAGTCCGTTAAAATGTTAAAATATCACATAAAAAAATTGGTGTGCGCCAGCACTCAAAAATATTTTTTTTACTACTTTAAAAACTTAGTGTGCAAACTTAGTGTACACAGGAGCCTACCCCTCTCTCTCTCTCTCTCTCTCTCTCTCTCTCTCTCTCTCTATATATATATATATATATATATATATATATATATATATATATATATATATATATATATCCATATAATATAACGCCATATAATATAACGCCATATGGGGATGACAAAGAAGCATGTATGATATTTTTGACATTTCATGCCCATGCATGAAATGTCATGCTAAAAGCTGTTTTTTTATTTTTATTTTTTATAAATAATTTTTTTTAATAAATAGATATGAATTTCGCCATATAATATAACGCCATATGGGGATGGCAAAGAAGCATGTATGATATTTTTGACATTCCATGCCCATGCATAAAATGTCATGCTAAAAGTGATTTTTTTTTTTTTTTTTTTATAAATAGTTTTTTTTAATAAATAGATATGAATTTTTTTAACTATTTTTTTTATTTTAATTTTAATTTTTTTAACTGTATATATATATATATTTGCAATTTCCGATTACTACCCATTAATTGGGATCCCAAAAACAAAAAACTTCCACCAATACCATTATAATGCACATCCGATGAACAATCTCATTATAGTCTTTAAAACATCAATCTCATTATAGTCATTAAAACATTTCAAGAGTGATAGATTAACGACTGTACGAACGATTAAAAGAGACTTGGGAGCTTCGTCAGAAGGTTACAGGTTAGTTCACTCTGAAGTCTCAACCAAATAGTAAAGGTTACAGATTAGTTCACTCTTTGATAATGATAATAAGCCCAATACAACCAAACCAAACAAAGTAAAGCAACAGTTAAACCAGACCGAGAAAATCAAATCTAGTGAAGATATGTGTCCCCGGACTTCCCTTTTTTCTTCAAGAAGACTCGTGCTCAGCCTGTCCGAAAGAAACAGTTAAAATATACATAAAAAAATTATTTTTTAATACTGGTAGTCATTTAATTGGATGATCGTGATGGGTTCTAAGTAATAACAAGTCAATAGAGTAAGCACATGGCATTGTTACACAAACTATGCAGACTGATATACCATGATACAAGGATTGATAATTTTTAACACAATAATCCATCTATAATAATAACTAGCACAATTAATTTGTATAGATTTAAAAATATTTAAAATTTATATTCAAATCGAAATTAACATAATTAAAAAATAGTACGACTAACTCGAATTGGACCCGGAAATAGAAAGAAAACGAAAACTCAAGGCCCAAAGCCAAAAAATAACTATAGAGCACGAGGCCCAAATTATATCAGATCCAACAAACTACCAAAAGAACCGGATGTTTCCTTCAAACATCTCTCACATCCTTTTTCCAGCTTTTACTGTGTTCTGACCTTTTTATAGCCACACCTTCATCCTACCTGCTGGACCACACAACTAGGTTAACCCTAACCCTACCTAGGAACCAAACCCCTAATCTCAACAGTAAATCATGAATTGTTGAATCAATTGCTACATTTTTATGTGTCATGTATATTAAACATGCATACATATATATATATATATTATTATATTAATTTTTAATTATTTTTTTTATTCAGTACTTTTGTAAAAAAAATATTTTATTTAATTTTTAAAATTTAATTTTTTCTTTCCTTTTTATTTTTTGTATAAAAAAAATAATTATTATTAATTGAATTTTATGACGGAACAAATTTATTGTGAGTATATAATATACAGATTAAATAAGATAGAGAAAATTGAAGCCAACTCACTTTCTTATGAGATATGAAGTCAACAAACTTGCCCTTGCCCTTGGCATTGGGAGACAACCTGTCGTGGTTAAAAATTCCCCCTCCGTATTTCTTGATCAATTTCTCTCTAACAAACGTCTCATACAAGAAAGCCGCCCCTTTGAACTGCGGCAGTACTAGCCATGCCATAAATCCCAACTTCACGGTATAATATATCGGTATCCTACAATTTAACCCCCAAAACATAAATCAAATACTGCTCCACGATAGCAAATTTCAAATTTAATTTAGCATTACCATTCCAAGAGCGGTTGAATTAACATTTCCACGAGAGTAAGGAAGGAGTATAAGATCCAGTAAGCAAGCCACTGCTCATCATCCACTTTTGATGTGCTCTCTATAGCCACTACCGATGCATATCTGAAACAAATTATGACACCCACTACATGAATCACAAAAGGAAAAATAATGTAAAGTTTTGTATATTTGTAGACTAGGGAAATAAATAGGAAGTTGCATACAAAGGGTACAACAACATCGTCACAGGCCTGCATGTATGAGTTACCAAAACGAAATTAGACAACAGATTAAGAAATTTTAAAACAAAAGGAAATAACATGAGACATATAAACGTCCGTGCAAAACATTATACTATTTTGAAAAATGAGAAGAGTAAAAAAAAAAAAGACGAATTACCCGGCTACTGTATGAACATGAGTAAGAAAGGTCCAAAAACGACTCATTGTTAGTAATTATAATGGTGAGAAACAAACACGGTATGAGCTGCAGAAATTGGTCTAGAGAATATTTATGGTGAGAAAATGGTTCAAAAGCTGATGGCGACGAACAGTATATATACACAGATCTTTCACAAGGGGTCAAGACACGTGGCATGATGTCGGCAGGTATCGGATTCAGCCTTAAATGTGGCAAACTGGGTTTAGCATCGGCCAGATCAGTATTCATCTTCGATTAGCGCTTGGCCCTGTCTTCTTTATCTTTACTTTATTAAAGTTTGTTAGTTAGTGTTAAAGTTAATTTGTTTAATAGTGTAATTTAATGTACTGAAATTGCTTTTATCTGCTGAATCATTATATAGCCTTGATGTTCACCCCATTGGCAAGCCACGTGTTTAAGTTTTTGATGTACCGAAGTCGGTGACAATGTCGGATAGTTTTGGAATCAAAACTATGGATAGTTCTGGCCATTTACGTTTCGAGGTCTCTTATCTTTACATTCTTTTTCTTTTAATTTTTTTTTTCACATTAATATGCTACTATTTTATTGTTTGATTTTGGGTTCGCGATCCTAACTTGTTTGTATATGATTTTTTTTAGGGAGATATGTTCGTAGATCCCACACGCGCACTAAGAGATGCATTAAGTCCCACGCGCGTTAAAACGTGTCCTGTAGTCCTGTCCGTCCAAGAAACTAACCGCTTTCTTTTATTTGCCCAAAATTACCCTCAGGAATACATAAATCACAAATACACGAAATCTGCACGTCGATTCATTTCTCTGCAATTTGATTCCCAAATCCGTTTACAATTATCAAATTCCATCACTTTAATCACTGTATCCACATTGAAAGCTCAAACAGTGCGTACATTTGGGAAAATTTCCACCAACCGTTCATCCACTTTTCAAATTACATAGGTGCGTTGATCATTTTCATGTGATTTGATACCTGCATTACAGTTCGTAACAAAAAATATATTGAAATGATGGTTTCATCGTGAACGGGTTTCTTATGGTTTCATATTGTTAGGGTTTAAATTAGTGTTTAAACCCTAATTTGAGAAATCGTTCATCTTTTGGATTTACGTTTGGGACTTCATCATTTCTCAAGTGATTCAATATCTATTACACTTCCTATTACACACACAACACACAATAGTATGTTAGGTTTTAAATTAAACTAAGTTCTTACTTACATTATGCTTTGTAGAAGTTTAATTTTTGTTAGTGTTTACAGCTTTAGATTTTGTTAGTGTTTAGAACTTTCGTATTCCCTTACAAAAAATAGTTTGTTGGCATTTAAAAATGCACTGATCAAGCAAATTTATCTAAGTTCACAACTGTATATTTATCTATGTTCATAATTGAAAATTTTGAAGAGCTTTGAAAGTTGGTAAAATTTTTAGAAAATTTATCTATGTTGAGTGTTATATAAATTTCTGCAATAGAAAGTAAATTTATGAACAAAAAACATGGATAGTCAATCTACCAAAAAATTGATACCCAGTGATAATTTCAATGACGCGGAAAAACAAATATTTCAGAGAACATGGACTGAGAAAGATAACATTGCGCTTTTAAAGGATATGATTGAGTATACCGCAATAAACGAGTTTGACCCGTTTGCCAATATGCTGCATTTTAATAATTTTATCAAGAAGTCGATGCATGTTGATGTGAACAATAACAAGGTGTTGTCGAAGCCAATGAGGCTTAAAAAGAAGATGTGAACAAAGCAACATTTTGGGAAACAATTTTTCTATCTTCAGGTTATGCATTTAAGTTATTACCATTATAAAGGCTTTGCAAATAAAAGTTGGTAAAGTTTTTAGTAAATTTATCTATGCTCTTCATTAACTCTGCAAAACCTTTACAATTTTCGTATAATCAATTGAATGGATATGATAGTTTGGTTAACGAACCAATATGTAGCTACGCATGATATGTAGAAATATCAGGAGTAAATAGACTTATACATTACCTAATCTATCTATCTTCATCACTAAATGTGCATACAAATTTTATTTTGAACATCATAAACAGTTGTGAAATTTTTATTAAATTTATCTGTGTTTTGTCAATCATTGTTGCACATACTAATGTCTCTCTTATTAGCAAAATTATATATATCTTCACTATATGCATTTAACTTATTAGGAAATGTATATATAAACTTAGATATATTTACACTTAATAAAAAGGTTTCTTATTGTTTTGCAAGGATTAAAAAAATGGTGAGTACACGAAGTTCTATGAATCATGAGGATCAGGATAAAACAGGGAACAAGTTGGAAGTTCCAATAATTTCATCAACTTCAAGGTACAATTCTTCTCTTTATTAGTTAACATTAGAACTATTCCTATATTATTGAAATGGTTGGCTTATATCTAAAAAGAGTGCACTCTTATTTATTTTTTATTTGAAAAAAATTCTTGGAACTCACTTAGTACTAATGTGAATTTTTTTTAAGGAGGCTAAAGAAGAAGTATGAGAACAATGAAATATTTTGGGTAACAATTTATTTACTTTGACCTTATGCATTTGAGTTATTACCATTTTCAAAGGATTTGCACATAACACTTCATAAAGATTTTAGTAAATTTATCTTGTTATTGTTCACATCAACATGCATCGACTTCTATTTTGAATGTTTAAAGGTTTTATTTTGAACATAAATAAAAGTTTTGAAAGTTTTTATCAAATTTAAAGTTTTGTTGCATATACTAATGTTCCCCATTATTTGTTGCAATTCATGCCAACGAGATACCACAACTGTGTACCACAATAAAAAAAAGTAGTCTCCATTATATAATAGTTTTGATCATTCATGATATGCACGATATGCATTTAAGTTATTAGCATTATATAGTAGTCTCCATTATATAGTAGTCTTGATAATTAAAAGTTGTGAAAGGCTTTGTACGCAACAATTGATAAAGATGTTAGAAAATTATCTATTTTGTTCCTTGAATGTGGAAAAACTTTTAAAATGGTTGAATGTATAAATATACATACCCTAATAAGTTGAATGCCAACTAAAACAATATGTAACTATCCATTATATGTACAAAAATTTTGACGAAAAAGAATAATATTGAACTTTATTGCTTATACATTAGGTAATCTTCATCATTTAATGTGCATAAAAAGAACATCATTAAAAGTTGTGAAATTTTTTATTAAATTTAATTTTCTTTGTTATTGGTTGCAATTCATTCCATCGAGATACCGTTGACATAGACCACAACAAATAAAAGAGTTGAATAGATTTTCGGAATTAATTTATCTATTTTCAGCATATTCATTTAAGTTATTAGCACACAACACTTGATAAAGATTTTAGTAAATTTATCTATGTTCTTCCTTCAATATACACAACGTTTTATAATGTTCGAATGTTTAAATATACTTAGCCTAACAAGTTCAATGCCTATGATGTTTTGCTTTGTGATGCCGCTGGCGCGGACCACAATAAATAAAAGACTTGCAATGGTTATGTGAAACAGTTTGTTTATCTTCACTGTATGCATTTAACTTATTACCGAAATTATATATATACATACAACCATTTTAAAGGTTTTCACAGTTCTTAAAGTTTTTACTAAATTTATCTATGTTTTTCCTAGAATGTGTATAATACTTGTAAGGCATCACATACAAGATAAACTTTGCTTGCATATTCGTAATGTTATTAATTTTTCTTACACACTTGTGTACATATTTCTTCACATACTAAAAATTATTTCAAACTTAGATATAATTCTTACTTATATCTTTTTAATTATTGTTCGAGATCTACAAGATCAACAAGTAGAAGAAGTAAAGATCATCAACTCCAAAAGATAAAAAAAAAAGGGAAAGAAAAAGTTCAAAATTCAGCTGATCAACCAACTTTTAGACTTTTGAGTGACACGGACTTCGACGATACTCAGTCTGCAAAAAAACAGCTAAGAAGCCAATTGAGAAGGAGAATAAGATAAATGAACTTGCAACAACCTCAAAGGCCTGCGCGAAAAAAATATCTTCAATTTCGATCGAATTTGTTAGGAATTGCTCTCTTGTTGCAAGACCTTAAGCTCAAGCCTTGCCATAAGAAGGAACTGAAAAAAACTTATTTTTGGGGAATTTTTAATGCTTTTTTGACCAAAGCTGTTACAAAAGAAGACTGTAGAAAATATGACCATAGTGTCATATCCTTGATAAAGTCTTATGATATCCAAAATAAGGGATTTAGAATTGGAAAACAGTTGGTTCGAATGACAATCAATGATGTATCTCTCATATTTGGAATACCGATCGGAACAGAAGAAGTAAATATGGGATATGGGTTCAAGCTTGACACACCATTTGTAAGAAGAAGGTTTAGAGATGTTACTATAATCAATGCCACAGCTATCCAAAAAGAGTTGAACACTGCAGTTAAAGGAAACAAAGTAGAAGATTGTAGAGATGTAGCAACGTTGTTATGTCTATATTTGTTTGCAACTCTTTTCTTCACATCAACTGGGAATACTGTGAAGTGGTCAGCAGTGAAGTACACGGAAAATCTCGAGGAGATGAGAAACTTAAATTGGTCAAGTTTGATACTAGATACATTGATGTCTTCTATCTACAGGAATTTTGACAAAGAGTTATAGAAGGTTTCTGGTTGTGTGCCCTTACTAATTGTAAGTGACAAAATACACTAATATATATTTTCTATTTCATATCCTTGTTCATTATAAAATTTGTATATCATAAATGATTTAAATTGTTATATTTTCAACTTTTGTAGTACTGGTATTGCGAGCATACAACACTGTTGAAATCTCAAAAATCAATTCAATATCCTCGTTTTGTCAAGTGGAACCTCCCAGAATTAAACAAGGTGATGAAAAAAAGACCTGTTGAAACACTTCTTCAATTAGAGGTACTAATATATTCTTTGAAGAAACTGTTATATCATATACATATGTGATAATTTAACTTATAAACAAAAGTATTTTTTTTATCTAGGTTATAAAAGCACAGTTGATTCGAACAGAAGAAGAGGTGAAATTGATAGGGAAAGCACCAACATCAGCGATGGACGAATCTGCAGAAAAAGATGATGCATCACCAGTTGAAGCAAATGTTGAAAACGACGACGAACAGCTTGTTGATACTGATACGAGAGATGCTAGACATTTAGATGATTTAACCGAAGAGTTTGCTGCAGATTACCTGTCTGATCATCATCTAACAGATGCTGAAATTCAATCTCTCATCAAATTCCGTGATGATGCTCAACAAAATATGGAGAAATTGAAGAATGTGAAAGAAAAAAACAAAAAAATGAGGGTAGAGAAGAGAGATATGAAGGCAAAATTAAAAGTGATGAAGAAAGATTTCAAAATTCGAGTGAAGAAAGAAAAACGAACAGAAAAAAAGCTTCAGAAAAAGAAAACTGAAATTCAAATTTTAAAGAAACAGCTTCAACAGCAGAAGGAGGAGAATGCAACATTGGAGAAATAGATAAATTTGATGTATGAGAAAAGAGAAGAAGAACAAAGAATCAAACAGCTGTCGGTACACGAAACCCCAGCTGACAAAGCGAGTCCAGTAGCACTTAATTTTGAAAGTGCTGACCAAAGTCAAAGATCGGAGAATACAAAGAGAAAGCATGAAGAGATTGATGATCTCGATATGATGAAAGTGGATTCAGCAAAGAAAGCAAACTCAATGGTGGTGAAAATAAAAAACAAGAAAGACAGAAAAAAGAAGGAGGTGCAAGATTACGAATATCAACAAATTGGAAGAGTTACAAGGGCATCCAAAGGCCAACATATTCAAACAAGTCAAACATCCCCAATCAATATTGACTTGTTGAACTCACCATCACCTGTGAAATCAACATTCAAGAACCTCACCTTTCCGTCTAATAATCCAGTTGTTGAATGGTTACCACCAACAGTTATTTTCACTCTTCAATTGTTGTATAAGAAGAGTGGTCCAGGGTAAATTAATGTTAATGAAATGTTATTTTTTATTATTTGTTATGGAGTATTAAATGACCATGTACATTACTAATCCTAATAATATTTTAATTCAATATTCAGGGCAATCATTTATGAGGAGTCAAGGTTGGGTGGGGTTACTTTTTCTGACATACAACAACTCATAGACTTGGGGCCTTTACGGGACAATGTAAGGAAAAGATAAATTTATCAATGTCTATTTACTACACTTGATATCTACTGTATTTGTAAATGATTGATCAACTAATTTGAAATGTAATTTCAGGTTATAGATTCATACATGATGGTTTTGGAACATGATCAAAGAATCATGGAAGCTATAGCTCAATTGTCACCTTCACAAAAGCCATTCGGGGAATGAGACCATTTTTTCAGTTCAATGGCTTGGGTATATATTTATTTTCATTGCTTAATAATTTATGTTGATCTATTAGACAAACTTCTTATAATTTTACCAAACTCATTTTAACAGCCTTTGATACGAGATAAAATGCCTTCGACAAAATATGTGGTTGACGATGTATTGAGTGAAGTGACAAATTGCAAGTATGTACCTTAATTTTCTAGTTATATGTATATATTTCTAAATACTTTTATTTACTTGTTGCTAATGATATATGACATAATATCATTTCAGGTACTTATTCTTTCCCATAAACTCGGGAAAGAATAAAAATGACAAAACTCCATTCCATTGGACGTTGCTTGTATTGGACACAGAGGAAGGTCAATGGATGCACTTCAATTCAATGCTTCCAATAAATTCAAAGCAAGACCATTACATGGATGATGCATTTGCAGTGGTAAGTACATATAATTAAATGATTTGTTTATAATTATCATTAGAAATTTTGGTTTATCTTTAACATTACATGTTGACACTGTTTTCATAATTTTTTGCTTCCTTCAGGAGTACGTCATCGACTGTTACAATAATTCTTCAGTCTCTTTAACTGTTAACACAAATTATAGTCTCTTTTGAAAGAATTGATTCTTCTATTCTTCACAATGAACTCAATAATGTGGCATGAAGACAAATTTTCTATTGCAATATTTAGATAGTTGTATCAGAATATTAAATGCCAATTTCAGGTCGCAGATAAAATCATCCACTCCAACACTTAGAGATGAAATTTGGAAGTAAGATGGGTGTATAAAATTGCAGTTCCATATGCAGTTGGTTCCAAGAAATCACGACTTTTATATTTTTAGTGATATGAACTTTGGGCCGAATTTGTTTTATCATAGTTCATTAGCCTGCCTTTGAGTCCCCAAAACATCATAAATAATTGATTAATTTTTGTCTTTGACCTACATTTCTTTTGTTGTTCTTCATTTGAACTACCAAAAATTTCATTGTTTACTCTTTGCTGTTTATTTCACTTTTTGGCTCACTTGTTAACATATTATCCAACTATTTTAGTACTTTCTATTTATGTTACAATAATTACAAATTTTAATAATTTGTTTTTGTTGTTTTAGAGAGACTATGTTGAGCAACATTGGAGAAAGACCCTGCTTAGCGATGAAGCCAAATTTATCAAGCTGAAGGAAAATGGTTTGGCCAGAAAAAGATTCAAATGCGACATGAACACAATTGCAAATTGCCCACAACAAGACCCCAATACGTAAACATCTATCCAATATATTTTATTTACGTATCATTAAATTGACACTATATTAGTAATTAATGAACTGTTTTCTTTTTATAGGCTTGATTGTGGAGTAATTGTATCCTACATCATGAAGAAGTTGTCCGAGAGAAAATCAATTTTAACGGACATAAAAAGGAATCACATGTGCTTTGTACGATCATTGATGATAAAGCAACTTCTGGCGCAGGGTCAAAAAATTGATGACTTGTAAATGAATGAAGTCATTTTGAAAGTTTAATGAAAACAGATTTTTGGCTTTGGCACTTGTACTTAATGAATGTATTAGCTTTAGTATAAACACTACTACAACTGTTTTGGATTGAAGATGGAATGCTGCATTGTAAGTTTGTTAGCAGCAGCAAATTTTGTCATATTTCCACAAGCTATGTTAAATGAAGATTATCATTTTGAATGTGTTTGAAGATTAATATTGAATAGATATTCTGAATGTTAGTGCAACTTATTTGAGTAAAATAAATTTTGTACTCCAAAGGTACTACACAAACAAATGAAAATGAAATATTCCCATTATTTGATATTTATATTTTGCCAATTTTACAATATTGCAACATGTTCATAATTGGGGTTCACTATAAAAATGAACATTGTTACAATTCAACGATTGTTTCATTTCCATGTGATGATCACTTATTCCTAATCTAGTTGACATAAATTCACTCTATTAAACTCAAACTGATAAATTTACTGTATTAATGTCACACTGATAAATTTTACTTATTCCTGTTGTTTCTACCTCCCATATTTCTTAAATGCTCTACAAAAGTGCTTTAAACATCTTTAGAATTCTATGATATAGCAATTCATAGAATTTATATATGAATTGCTAAATCAGCCTGATTGGCCTTGACAGCAGACTGAAATGCATTGTAATTTTGATCTCCTTGTTTAAGCAATTTAATGTTGGACTTCTGCTGCCATTAAATTTACTCTTGAGCCAAGTTGGTGATGTCTAGCAAAAATAGTAATAGTACTTGATGATGTCTACCAAAAATCTGCAGAAATAAACCTCAAATCAAATTTCAAAACCCAAAAAAAAAACCTTCAAAAAATTCAAATTTTAACACCAAATCAACATAAATTAATCACCATTATCATTTCCACATGTCACAATGAATAAAGGACCTCTGCTCCATGTCAAGCATCTTCACTGCCATGAACATCTACAACCTCCTACTGTCAATGGCCACAACCTAAACCACCACCTGAACAAACCCACCATAAACCTTCAAAAGTAAAGAACTATATTGTAATCCTTTAGCCTTGAATCTGAACATGCCAAAGTTGCAAAGCAAGGACAGATACGTTGGGACGCTGGAACGTGAGGTACAAGAAAAAACGAAGTTGTTCATATCTAGGAAGCCTAATAATTTAAAGATTTTCTTTTGCAAACTATATTGTTTTTTCGCATTTGAACACAACACACTAACTAAAAGACAGAAAACAATTTACTTACATTTTGTATAACAGCAAAATGTGTTTCTGTAATCTACATACTCAGCTAATAAATCTACATATTAAATTATTGAAATTTAATATGCAGTTAAACAAACCAAGCAAGAATATAAAACCAATATAAGAAAACAGTAACATACTATTATTCACATTTCAAAATATGAAAACATATATAATCCAATTAACTATACAAAATTTTGTAAAGGTAATATAAAACTCTCCCTATCTACAAATTTCCGGGACAACTGTTTCTGCTATGTCCTACTTTTCGACAAGTCCCGCACTTAAATTCTCTCTTTTCTTCACCACGAGAAGCAATCCTCTTTTTTCTTGGCCTCCCAGCCAACCGCTTCGCACTAGGTGGACTAATGATTATTTCTGTATCAGATTCGTCATCCCTTTCAAATGTAGGAACAGGATAAATCACTTCTCTATAAGATTGAAAAAAATATTCCTTGCTGAAAAACTTATCAATGAATCTATTCAAATCCATCCCTGACTTTTGAATAGAAACAGCAGCATGAGCACACAAAAATCCATTCACTTGGTATTCACAACAGGAACAAGTTCTTTTCAACAGATCAACCATAACACTGTCCTTCGAATGAACCTCAAAGACAAATTCAGATGCTTTAGTAACTCTCCAACTCCTACCTTCTTTTAACAAATTAGCAATTCGATTGTCAATTTCAGGACATAAACATCCATTCCATCCATTAGCAATCTCCCTACGGTCAGCCATCATCTTCATAATCTGCCCTCTAATATAATCAACCAACTCCATTATCGGCAAATGAAGACCTTCACGGATCCATGAATTAAACGACTCCGCAACGTTCGAATACATTTCACCATATTTCTGACCTTCAAAATACGAATTCGTCCAATTTTCCCTATTCAAAGTCTGCAAGAACTTCCGAATTGGATCGGATCCTTCTTTAAGCAACAAATATAGTTTTTGGTGAAATTTGAATTGATTTGATTCATATGCACAATTCCGAAACATGTTCACAAGATTGTCCCTCACAAGCTTTGAAAACGAACCGGATAAATGGTCTCTAAGGTTGTTCTTCAAGTGTTGCAAACAATAGAAGTGGAAACAATTCGGAAAAACTTTCGGAACCGATTTCAGAAGTCCTTTATTCCTATCTGATATAAAACTAATAACACGTGAAGATGTAACATGTGATAACTTCTCCAAAAACCATTCCCAATTTTCTTCTATTTTAGAATCAACAATAGCAATTGCCAATGGAAACATTCCTGATCAAAAAAATTACGAAATTTATATTAAACAAGAATATAAACTGAAATAGATAAATTTACTATGAATAAAACAAAATAGTGTATACCTTGATTTCCGTTTTTTCCTGTAGCCGCAAGAAGAATTCCTTTATATCGGGATTTCAGAAATGTGCCATCAAGAAACAATAGAGGACGATAAAAATTAAATCCTTCAATGCATGCATGGAATGACACAAATAACTTTTTAAACCGTCCCGAATCATCATCATAATCAATCTCAAATATGCTACCTGGATTAGAACTCAATAATGCTTCCCTATACCATCGAAGCCTATCAAATGATGCTGATTGATCACCATATATTTGTTGCTTCGCTCTCTCAACAGCCCACCATGCAAGATGATAATTGATAATCAATCCATAATTATTTTGCACGTAATAAATGATATCCACGGGCCGCGTAAGGGGACGTCCTTTAATCTCCTCAACAATAAGAGATGCTACAAGTTCTAAACTAATCCTTGGATGTTTCGTTGTCTTGTATGCAGAGCCACACGTATGTTCATTTAGAAGATCCCTTACATAGAAAAACGAATTGCCCTTCTCTACACGACCGTGAACATACCATCCGCACCTAGTACTAGCCTTGTAAAAACATTCAGCCGTTATCCTAACATTGTCATTCTTTACATAACGAAACTTAAACCCAATCTCAATTGAAAACATACACAAAACTATCCGAAATTCAATAACACCTCCTTCAAACCTTTGATCAACATGACTTAAACCTTTCGACCAACCAGCAGACATAAAAACCTTCTCTCCATATTTGGAAAAAGAATGGACCCAACTGACTTCATAATCTGTGTCACTCTCAACATAGGATTGAACACAACTACCACTACCACTCGTCAATTCATCATGCCTTTCAACCATTATCTTACTTGACACAGAAACATCAATACTTCGAACTGAATGAGACTCACAATAAAACATCAAATTTTCAAAATCCAACTCGCCATCCAATGCACAAAACGAATGCCCGGGCAGATTATAACTCAAACCAACAATTTCAGCAGATAACTCCTTCCATTTTGTGCATATATGACCAATCAAATCATCAAATCGTGTAGTCCTCCCACACTTCATCAAACAACTTTTCTCTCCAAATTTCAACATCAACAACATGAGAAAATCCATAACACCTACAAAACAATAAAAACACTATATCATCACATATGAACTACAAAATGAATCTGATTTAATTCATATTTAAAAATTTCAGCATCTAAACTACAAAACTGTTAATAAAAACCTCCTCCTATGTGGACTTTCAAACAGATAAATTCACATTGTTATCTGATAATGGTTTCATATGGCAAATACATCAAATCAGATAAATTCATTGCATTACACAAATCTTATTAACAAATAAATATGAAGAGAGGCGCTCAAATTTATATGTCTCTTACAAATTCAATCACAAAATGATATTGCAATTAACTAAAAGGTTTCAATACACAATTCACAAAAATAATAGAACAAAAAATCAAGACAATTGCATCATATCAACAACGCAATTGCAAATAAAAAAATTAAAAACAGAATCCTTTCAAAAAAAAAACATCAATTACATCTTATTAACCTAAATATACAATGAAAATGAATAAAACCATAAAATTGACATAAACTTGCATAACATTGACACAATTATCACAAACCGACACACGATCTGCCTCCAATTTCTAAAAAACGACTTTGAATTGCAGTATTCTTCGATACCTTGAATCGATTTCTAAGGAAAAACGTCGATCACACAAAAACTACCAAAACCGCTCTGAATCGAAGTTTGAAAAGGGAAAAACAGTAAACATATTTCAAATTTTGGGTTCCGTAACGATAAAAAGGACTTCCCGTAACAATAAAACCAAAAAACGTGACTTAGGGTTAAATCCAAGCACGTGATGGAGTTTAAGTCACTCACGTGACAAAATTAGGACGCGCGTTTAATTAACCCTTTTTTTTATATGATGTGGAATTATCACATTTCTAATTTAAAAATAAATATCAAATCAAATTTCTAACACCATCTTCTTAAGTAAAATAATATTTGATTAAAAATGTTCAAATTTGTTGCATTTGGTGTGACAACCATGGGCATGTTCTGCGGAATCTTGTAGTTATTTTGACAGACTTGGGCGTTCTATGGTGTCTTGTGGCTGTGGCGTGTGTCCCACTTTGATGTATTGTGTGCACAATGATGGGAACCCTTTATAAAGGTTCTAAAACTTCATTTGATTCATTTTTCCTCTCCATTCTTCATCCGATACTTTACTTTTCCATTTTTTCATTTCCATGCTTGAAATCTCTGTGAACGTTCATAACAAAATCATATTTATTATAGTTCATTTTGACTTTATAGTGACGAGTCTACGATATTCAGGGTTTTGGTAAAATGACTTTAGATATTTTCGTACTATGTATAATATCCCTGAAAGCATAAAGACAAGTATAACTCGTATCAATGTGGACCTTTATGGTATTGATTTTGGCCATATCAAAATGTTCATCATAATTATTGAAGGGGGAGCTCCTTTCCCCTTCCACCCATTTGTGGTGGGGGCCCACCAATTATATGGGATGCTGTCATTTCAAGTCGATGGTAGCTTCATCTGCATAATTATGTAAACAATTGACTTTAACCTGATTTGTGGGACCAATTTAGGCTTAAATAAAATTGAGTGCTTCTGTGATATTCACGTAATAAAAAGATTTCATTACTTCCATTTAATTACGATTCTTATATTGGTTGAATGAGTACCTAAATCCAATAAAAATAAAGATAAAGGAATTTTAGTGTACTCTAGATCTCTCATGCAAAGGGCGTGAATTACACGGGTTGGATTTCGCATGTAAGGGTCGACTCACCGGGTACTACTACTCACATTTGTTTTAATTAGGATCGAACAATTCTTTGTCTAATTGGTTAATCTTTTTATATGTGCAGGTTCTTATCGCAAATGAAAGCCTGAGAATTACCAAGTAACTTTCATTGACCCGTGCAAAGTTTGGACTAAATATACTTATCCGCGCGTTAATTTGTGACAACCTTTAAAATTCATAAATAGATTGATCGGGTCTAATGCAAAAATTATGAAAATAAAAAACTTTTGGTAACATTCTCAACAGAAGAAATAATTAAAACCGAATGAACAATGATAATATAATGAAATACTGAATCAACACAAAACCAACTCTGATACTAATCAATGTCAATACAACATAAGCCATTTTCTGAATATAAAACGTGTCCATATAAAAGTCCAGCTCTGAATATAATTACAAATGAACAACTTCACTGAAAATAAAAGAGTATAATGAAAGAATTACCTACACTTGCTCGACTCCTACAATCCTAGGAATCAGAAATGAGATGTCGTTAGAGATGCTCCTCTAATGAACCCGGGTTTGTAGGAACTAACGCAATAAGACCTGTAAAAATAATTTTTAAAACACAACGTACATAATAAGTCTATCACTACACCAAAATTAGCAATCTGGTACGGTGCCAGATCAAATCTGGCACGATTTTGAACCGTGCCTGAATCAGGTGTTCCAAAATGGTCATTTTTTCTGGTACGATTTAAAAGTGTGCTAGATTTGACCAAACATGAACACTTCTGGTACATTTTTGAACCGCGTTAGAATTTGATATTTTTGACACACTTTATAACTGTGTCAGATTGAGTACATTTCGATAAACTTTTGGTACAATTCAAAACCGTGTTTAAACTTTGCCAAATTTTTTAATCAAAGAAAAAATTAATTATAAATATTATTACCCAAAAAAAATCAACAACATTTTCATTATTTTTCATACATGTTGTAGAATAACAATAATAATATAAAACTAGCATGGAAAAAATAGTACAACAAAAATACAAATATTTCGCAACAACACTAATACACATCTAGATAATAAGCCCACTAAAAATTAATTGCTCAAATTCCATTAATAGAAAATTCATATCCATGCATATGAAACCCATCTCAATACATGTGGAAATTTGAATTTTATCCCAATTCAAGTGAATATAAAATTCATGTCAATACATATGAAATTTACCTCCAATTCCACGATCTTTTTTTCAAGAAGCACCAACGTGTTTAACTCCTCATTTATCAAGAAGTACTAGTTCGCCTCTACATGCACAACCATCGAACTTCCAATGGGTTCCAACCTATAAAACAGACAAATAAAAAAAGAGTAATTAATTCTTATCATTTGACAAGATTGAAGATCAGGAGAGTATATGAAATTAACACATTATCATATACTTATTTGAAATAATGAATATGAGCAGCAAAAATAGTACACAAATAATACTGGAATGAAGGAACGAAGAACACAACACTGCTTAAAAACAATAATACTGGCCTCAAAAGACTTCATGAGTCCAAACAAATTTTAACAACACTCAGTTTACCCACGTCGATCTTAGTCCACAATCAATCAATCTTGTTCCTTGTCATTATTTACCCACTCAAATTCTCACAATATCTATACAATCCATATCATTTAAAAAGTCAATGTGAATTAAAAAGTTCCATGTGATTATTGGGAAATGAAAAAAATTAAACAGGTTTTTAATGAACATTGTAAAATTCTAAACAATTATTCAGATTTTCCAAGGTTGTAAAACAATATACAATTATTCAAATTTTCTGATTTAGGAATTTCTCAGTGTTTGAAAAGTCATAACTGAGGCAACCCTTGCACTCCTTTCTGATATCATAGTAGTTTATATTGCTAGCAAGCGCAATTTTAGAAATGTAAATAGTATTGCAAACAAAATATGAAGCACCTTGATAATACGTTGATAATCAGACTTCTTGATTATCCCCATATCCAACGCATAATCAGTGTAAGCTCTGTATGCTGGAGAATATGACCTTATTTTCAACTGTCTTGGTAATTCAAGATGGGTTAATGCCATGGAATGAAATGGTTAAAAGAGTTTGTAGCATCTCCTGAAGTTGATTTTGATGTTGATGGTTCTAAAGAAAGATTGTTGAAAACCTATGCTCTCTCAGTTTCTTCCTCCCCAAAATGTTTAAGTTCTGAAATTTCTAGTGGCATCCTTCAATTATGAGAAACTGAACACCCTCAAATTTAGGGTGGGCTATATCTACCCAGTGGGAGTGGGGGCATCATCACCACCTCCCACTTGAGGCAGAGAAGAGGTTGTTCCTACTAACCGCATTATCGCCTGAAGATGTTATTTAGCTAGTTGTTTTGTGATATAACTACTAAAATATGCAATCACAGTTCCCCAAAAAACATTAAATTGAGATCATAAAAACTCGGTCAATGGATTCTATCAGGTAGACCCTAATCTATTACACAATCCATATATATAAATCTTGATCTTGAAAAAGGAACCTTACTTGTTACAGATCAATAGTCCATCCTTGATATAAGGTACTGCCGTGTATAAGCTATGTGTATCCTTTATTGGTCAGAGTTGTACACAGGAATCAAGCTGAACTTGTACTTATGGTAACGTGAAGGGGCGTCACAAGCCCCCATCTCAAGAATTTTATTGTTCAACCAGAAAGACTTGAACTTGGCAGTGTATTCATAGAAGGAGATTCCCTCTCAGCAAACCATGTCAATCACATAGTAAGTTTGATCCAACTGTAAATCACATGACAATGTGAGCAAAATTATAAAACAACCACTAATAGAACTGAAATCCAAGCTTCTCAGTAAAGGTATATTTTTCACCTCATGAAATATGAAGTCAAGGATATTATATGATTGAGCAGATCAAGAAACATATTTGGTCCTTGAACCATTGGGTAGAGCCGAAGGAAATTGGTGCACGAGGAACCCATTCCTTAGTCTACTAACTGTTATGCTGTTAGAAGGAACATCGCATAATTGAATTTACTAACTATTACATTCTTCAGAAAAGAAAAAAATTGTATACCATGAATAATAACCAAATTGAGTTCTTATATCGCACATCCACTTGTTTCCAACTCATATAAGAAATGGGAACATGCGTCCTTGCTAAGTCTCCCAACCTGGTTGAGAGTGTATATGAATCTTCACCAACTGGAAGGCGGTGCTCTTTAAATTTAAATTTCTTAGCGAAAGATTCATCACCTTCTCTCGAAGCACCCGAAGCAACCTTAGAATGAGAGGTTTATATAGGTGTTGCCCCACTTAGCGACGGTTGCAAAGTATTACCCATATGAGACATTTATCTGGAAAAAGTTACTATTGGACACCAAAATAATCAAAATGAACATTAACAAGAATATTATATGTTCAAATAGAAATATAAAGAAGATTGCATGTTCAAATAGACACCATTATATTACATGTTCAAACAGAAGTAAACATAAATTACACGTTCAAATAGCCACACACTAACAATTAAATGTTTACAGCAACAACAAAAAAAATGACATAAATAGAATATTACCCATTCAAAATAAAAAAAATAGAATATTTCATATTAAAAAAAATTATAACTAAATCATTGCACTAGAACACTTCATTGGTGTCCAAAAGCTCCAGTAATTTATCATTTTCCTCGAGAATGGAGTCATACATCATACGTTCAATATCAATCTCATCTATTTCTTTTGTCAGTCTCTTAGGAGAGTTTAAAATAGATAACCACACCTTCAGTTTTACATCTTGATAATAAAATACTTGACTTGCTTGAGATGCAAGGATGAACGAATCATCGTGAATGGTATTTTTACTCATGAGCTTATTAACATTCACCATCACCAATTTTGAGGCGGTTCAACTTTGCAAGCATTCTTATCATCAACATCCACCCATCACAATAAAAGACCGTATGTGTGAATTCAATGTAATTGAGGTCTAGTATTTGTCTAATAACTCCACTAAAGGTTGTCATAATCCCCTTCCTATTAAAGTCCTTAGTGGATAGACCACTACTCTGAAAGTTATGATTCTCTTCATGCGCAGAAGTACAAAAGGTGTACCCATTGCATTGAAATTTCTCATAACTGATAACCCTATGGAGTGGACCATCGGCATATGGAAAAATTCCCGTATCATTAAATCTTAAGGCCTGTAAGGAAATGATAATATTTCAAAGTTCATTAAAAATAATAACGGTTTATAAAAAAAGTACATGTATAAATAAAGACTTGCCTCGTTCCTTAGCCAAGTGATGAAATCATAAATTCTATGCATCGATGGAGTCTCAGTTACCACAAATTTTCTACAAGAAATTAGTTTACAATCAATTAATAGGAATTAATATAGAACTAAGGGTGTACCTTCTCCATTCATCAACACTGTTGCGTTGAGATAATACCCATCTTCATACTTGCTCATATTATACATTATTTAAGATCAATTCCTTACTTTTACCCAATACTCATTTGCATTCCTAGTCATCAAACTCATCATCGAGAAAATCCTCAAGATTTCTCTTATGAGTTCCTTCACCTCTTTTCAATGTGTACTCCATGGAATACAAATATTCTTCATGTAATAAATATGCATTAACAATGCTCCCTTCAATGTACCTCTCATTTCGTGACCACTTTTTATATCTTCCCATTTCTCTCTCAAACAACCACACCACTTGATATCTTGGTGGCCCAGCTGTCAAAGTTTCATCAGCTAAATGGTGCATGATGTGGATCATCACCACAAAAAGGTAGGTGGAAAATAAATTTTAAGGATATAAAGTGCCTCTACTAATACGTTTTTGACCTTCAAAAGATGTTCACTAAATATCACTTTGGAACACAACACGTTAAAGAATATTCTTATCCGTTCTATAGCTTTAAACAAAGGATATGATCTGAAAATGAATGCATGTGCATCGCAGGAAGCAACCGTTTCATAATGATGTGTTAATTGTGGAACTTGACACTGATAAATCCAGGTGGATCGAGGTTAACATTGTGCTGAAATTCGATAAAAATCCAATCGGTACCTTTAATGTTTTTAGTGTACTATAAAAGGATTTTTTATCTTTCTTTTCTAATGAGAATGGTGCCTTTGTAATCCCTCTTTTATTACTGCCTTCAACATCTTTCATCCACAATTTACGTTTAATATTTAAAAGATCTTTGAAATCTTCACAGGCTTTGACTGTATCTTTATTTGATGATCCTTTCACGGAGAGTATTGTACCTAAATAGTCTCTGTGAAATTATTTTTAACATGCATAACATATAAATTATGTCTAATATCAAGACCCTTCCAATACTCTAAGTCAAATAAAATTGACCTCGTTGAAAAACCCTCAGAACCCATTAGATCCTCATAATCACCCTCACTTGCATAATCATTGTCTTCCATTACGACATGCTTCTTCTCGTTTCACTTCCCCTTCCCCTTCCCATTTCCCTTTTTATCTCCCTCTTCATGTCTTCAAACACCTTCTTGAGCAATAAGTGACACTATTTGCTCAACTTTTACACTTGTTAACTTTCTTGGAGCCATAACATCCTCTATTTTACCATTAAATGTTTGCTTCGATGTGTCAAGCCTGTAAGGATGGTTTTTAGGAAGGAACATACGAGATCATTGGTAACAACATTTTGTTGTGTTAGGAAGATATTGAGAAGGTGTATTTTAAAATAAACAGGACACCCATTGTAACCTTGACTTGAATAACCTGATAACATCCCATAAGTTGAAAAATTATGAATACCCCACATCAACATGGATTTTAACTGAAATTGCTCATTTTTGTTCACATCCTAAGCCTCAACTCCAGACCATAAGGTCTTTAACTCATCGACCAACGGTTGGATGAAGACATCAATATTACTTGATGGTGACTTTGGCTCGAGAATCAATACAAACAACATTGAAAACTCACTTTTCATAAACATTTATGGACGAGGGTTGAGAGGTTGAATTATCACTAGCCAACAACTATAGTTACGGCCAAATATGTTATTTAGGCTGAAACCATTAGTTGTTATTGCTAGTTGAATATTACACGGATCTTTCGCAAAATATCTCCACATAATGTTTGAATTTACCCATTATCCTGAATCTCGGGGATGATGCAAGAATTTCATACAAGAGCTTGCACGAGCATGCTAAGTTATTTTCTCTTCTATCCATTTTATGGTATATAACCGTTTTAGCCTAGGGATTAAAGGGAAATGTCACATTACCTTCTTAGGAACCCTAGAGTACTTTCTTTCCATTAGTATTCTAAATCTCGACATGGCCTCATCTACATAAGTAAACTTGTAGAGTAAAGAACCACATTTTATACATCAATTATATTTTTCATGCTCTTTCCAAAATAATATACATTTATTAATGTATACGGCATACTTAACATAATACATACCTAGATCTCTAATGGTGTTTTTCATTTCTATATAACTAGTTGTCAAGTTATTCCCTTCGGGAAGTAGTTCATTTAACAATCAAAGAATTCCACCTGAAGCACCATCCGAAAAATTTAATTGTGTTTTCAAATCATTCAAATTTATAAGAGCATAAATTGTGGTACCAACAGCTGGGTGCAATGGCTCTTGTGCAAGTTGATGTCAACGATCATGTTTCTTGCCTTTGTATTTAGGTGTATGAGAATCATTGGGAACCTCAAAAGTTGGGGGGGATTCATCACTGCCTACACAATTAGGTTCACCAGGGTCCATTTCACCCATAAATATCTCATAAACACCATTCACGAGATCATTAAAATTGGAATATCGTGCATGTTCGCATGTTTTGTCGGTATCACAAATTGAGGTAGTGGTTGGACTTGATCAATAGCTAATGTCTCACCATGAAAATTCCATAAGGTATAGTTCATGTCCATACCATATGTCATTAAATGAACACATATATCATCTATAACAACATGTCCTTTCCCATTTTGACAACGTCTATAGGGACATGAATGTTTAGCATTCGAACTATTATTATGCACATAATGTAGAAACTGTAACACCCTATATGTATACATATCGATCTCGATATTTTTGTCATTTATCCGCTCTTTGGTAATTCCCGAAGACATCCTGATAAGTTTAAAAAACACACATTATAATATAAATGCTTAATGTAGATATATTTAAGTTTTTATTCAAGTGTAAATATGTATATATATTATCTCTTATATTTCATCCATCTCCTCTATAGGGTAAGGGTCCTATCCCATTCGAAAATGCATATTTTGTATTGTTCATAATGTCTCACGCCATGTCCAAATCTGAAAAATTTCGCCAGCATCTCCCTACAATTCTTCAAGTACACAACTTAAATTGGGAGTGTTCATGTGTTACTTAAGTTTTTTAACCAAGAAAACACAAAACACAAAACACTACAACAATCTAGTATGCATCCAAATAACATAAAGAGATACCACCGAATTTTCCAAAATAGGACATGCATAAACATTATGTACAATACAAAATTTTGCATTTCTAAACTGTCAAAAAATAGGACAATTCAAAAGTTCTCACCACAGTCGTAGTGAGATCTCTTTAACGGGTCTAGGATTTTTCTACACGTGTAACACTATTATTGAATGTTTAGCATTAATGTCTACTTACTATTTAAATAGTTTTGTTTTGCGTTTTATTAAATTTTCAACATAAAATCTCATTTATATAGAATTTAATTGGTGGGGTGTCACTTACTATTTAAATAAGATTTTTTTACATTATTATTGAATTTTTAGTACTTGAATTTTTTTAAAACTCCATAATCTATACGAATCAGAACAAATATGCCTTTTAAATAAAAGGTTAAGGACATAAAAACACATATTACCACTAAAAGATACCAAGATTCGTCAAGAAACCAATGATTTGTCTTTTTCATTATCAACATTCAATTCGTACAAAAAAAATCATACATTGATAAAAACACAATAAATATTTAAAAATGTCTATATAAAACCCTAAAAATGCAAAAATGAGGAGTCCCTTAAGTAAAAATTTGAAGAATACCTTTGGCAGAGAAGAAATGATGTGTAAGACAATCGGAGAATGATGTGGTGTGACCCTAAATAACAGAGCTATGACCGGAGAATGAGATGACAAATAAAGAGAGAAAGAGCCGAGAGGGAAGGTTAGAAAATGAGAGGTATGAGTGAGAGGGATACTCCAGAGTGAGTAGGTGTAATTTTTTAGGCCTTTTTATATTTTAGTCAAATTACTAAATTTTGGCACACTTAAAACTAGTGGAAAATTTTAAAACTGTTTTAAAATGCCAGATTGTCATTAAAATTTGGCACAGTTTAAAACTATGCCAGATTTATAATATTAGGGTGTGACAAATTGCAGTTTTGGGTGTAGTGTATATAGAATATGATTATGACTGAATCTGGGCCACATTATAGTTACACATATTTCTCTCATCTTATAATGAATATTAAGTTATTAGTTACCCAGTCCAACAACTTAAAAATAAAATGCGGTTATAAATTCCAAACCCATATGTAGTCTACGTGATTAAAGTTTTACCTCTTTATTCTTTAATCTTTACCATTTCAATATTAGGTTAATCTCTTTCATTATGAATCATATGTACTAAGGGATAACCCTATGGTATGTCTCACAAAATAACCACGATACCGATAACTGACTCATAGCCCAAATCTATCCACATTGGGCTATCTCATAACAATTATGCAATACACACATCTCTAGTATAGGTAATACAAAAACTAGAAACATAAGTATGTAGGTGGACATCCTTACTATAAGTCATATACATCTCTAGTATAGAAAATAAATAGGTACAACTATCTCTGATACCACTACACAATTAATCGCATATGGTAAAAGAAAGATTATTTTCGCGTGTAGCATCTATACAAAGGTATGACCCCCGCCATGTACAAATAAATGAGAATGTCTCATGCCCACACGTAAAGAATACCTACTCTTATTTTATTCAGGGATCTATCGCACATACTAGCATAGTCTTAAGCCATGTCAAACCTAATATCTCATCATGGAAAGGGATAAATCATAATATCTACCCATCAGTCATAAAGCCCACCATACCTAAGACATATGGAAGAAATATCCCTGTATTAAACCATCTCGGTTATAGGTACCTAGATTTGTGACCGAAGGGTAGGTGGGAATGATCATGGCAAACTTGTTTTCTCACCGAGGCATCATAGTTATCCTCGTCATGCGTGCCCCCTTAACAGAATCCCTCCTAGTACATATGCCAACGAGAAATTACACATGGCATGCATTTCAAATAAATCACTCAATCAAATACCACCCTCACTTGTGGATTAAAGTAAACATATACATAACCCTTATTAACGGGTTAAGGTAAATCACATTGACATACCGACCCTAACGCTATCGGGTCGTATTAGCATCACTATCATAAAAAGGTAAAACATGTATATAACCTTATAATCATCCCATAATACATTAATCCTAACCTCTCTGATTCCCGAATCTAGGCAAAGTCTCTCCCTACCATACACTAAAATAAATACATCAACTATATTCAATCTCAATTAGCCTTAGACCAATTTTCCAAGGAATCACGTCAAGGTATAATTCCACACCTAATTTAAATGAAATCACGAGACATAATAACTACCCCACTCTAGGAAGTTATAACCCAAACAGAATCTCACCCAAAGGATATTCAACCCACTCGTACATCATAATGATTCAAATCACTCCTGACTAACAAGCTCAATCCTTTAACGTACAATTTTCCAATCAACAAATCCATTATACACTCGGGTTTTCCATTGAAATCCAAATCCTCAATTTAAACCCTTTAAATCAACGATTTTCCTAATATCCAAATACCACAAATATTAATCTCTAACAATTCAAATCACAAGACTATATCTCTATTCTATGAGTACATGAAAACTATAGTCTAACAAATCCAAGCCCTATGCCCCCAAGCTAAAATTTCTAAAAGATAGTTCAAGCCAAAATCACCCATCCAAAATTTCGATCTCACACACCGTTTAGTAGAAAATTCTTAACAAATTAAAAAAAATCAAACAAATACAAAACCAGTTACCACACATTCGTAATTCGATTGTAAACTCGTCCAATTTTGAATTTCATCGATCGATCTACATTATCAATAGATGAAACATGTGCAAGTCATTTTCTCCGAAAATAATGTTTTCTCCACCCAAAACCTCTATTAATGAATTCCAAAGCTTCATTTAAGCCCCCAGCCAACATCCAAATAATAAAATAACAACATATAATCAATTAGGATATCATTCTAAAATCAAAACTCTAGTTTTAAATCAGGATTTACGTAAAATCCAATTTCTTGCTCAAGAACCCTAGGTTTTCAAGTTTCTTTAATTAGTACATATTTTCTTATGATTCTCACATTTAATTAATGGAATTTTATAAGCTTTTTAGTACTAAACAACTACTACTAATTATATAATCAATTCAAGTCAGATTTATAATGAAAAATTTCAAATTAAGGGTAGAATCAACTTAATTTATACTCATTTAGGTTAATTTTGAAACAATTCAATTTAAATCTTTAAAATCAGATTTTTCACACAATTTTATTTAGATTTACAATAAATGGATACAATATTAACACACATACAACCATAATCATATTCTATACAAACGTGCCTCTTGATTTGTGGAGAAAGTGAAGTCAGATCTTCCACTTTTTTCTCTGCTCTCCATGCCCCTTATCTCTAGTCCCTCTAATGCTTCTCAATTGTGTTTTATAATAAATCAGATCCCAAACAGCCCCAAAATAACTCTAAATGGCTTAAAACCTTGATCGAGCCTTATATTAACCAATAGGTAGTTAAACCATCGTTTTAAACTATAAATAGATATTCTATGCCCCTGAAATGTTAATTACCAAATATACCCAAAACAAGTAACCGATAACTCAGTTATTGAATAATCAAACATTAATTAATTTAATTAATGAATTACCGTGTCTTAAATTCGATTTCAAAACCAAATTAATTAACCCACAAAATGTAAATAGTGACATCTCACGTCACTATCAAGAAATCGTAATTAATTTCCTCAATTTTTCATAATTAAATAATGTGCATAAAAAGATGGAGTATTACATCCCCCCTAAAAAGGGAATTTCTTCCTCAAAATTCGAATTCATTATATTCATAGTTGAAAGTCTAAGAATATCTTACCCGTAGCGTCCTCATACTACTAAAAGAGAATAAAATCACTCTATAACCTAACACATTTTATGGCCTCTCCCAACGTAAGTAGCATTTGGCTATACTCTCAACCAAACTAATATGATCATTAATACACCGATTTGTTGCGCTAGGACCCCATATGTTCTATACTTGTGGAAAACATCATGTCAAATGGCACTGACCTCTCCCTATATATCCCTTCTAAAGGAAACTTCTCATTTAATTGCATACCCTCTATAGGAACTTGAACTCCATAATTCCCTATACCGGAGAGGTTATTAACAACACATGACCTCCCTCTTAAACTCGAGAATTAAGCATTCACTCATCCCTGATTTCCTTTGCCTGCTCAGACAAATCTCCACATGTTCTTCTACAGACACTATATTCTTTAATGTATCCCAATTGTTATCCCCACACAAATGGCTTACTAAACTCGTAGATGTAATCAACTTGGTCAATCTAACTCCAATGACCTCAAATGGTCCCTTGTCCCCACTGGGATGTAAAGTGAAATTCCAAACGCGTGCCTTGGTTCAAACCACCTCTCATATTTTGGGGATTATTGGCTAATAATTTCCCCCTAAAATGTGACCCTCGTTTATCTTTAAACGGAAAAAAGCACCTTTTCTCAATACTATTGCCTACCTCCTCTCGCTAAACTTCCATGTTGGGAGTATAAACCACCCTTAATCACATATTTGTGTGTAGCGTGTGCCACTACTACACTATTTACTCTTCAACTAGATATCATCATAAATAACAACAATCTACCCCTTTATGCGATCAAATATCCACAAATGACGTGCCCTATTGCACTTAATGATGATAACTCGCTCCGATTTCACATGTTGAGAGGAAACACTATCCTTAACTGTTTTAAAAGGTCATTGCTAAGTGACAATAAACACTTGTCATGTATCTTGACCCTATCCTTATCATAGTGGTCTACACATCCGCTTAGTGAAGCATCCCTCTTTTGTAACTCCCTTAAAGTAACGTCATCCTCGAATGATCAACTGGCCCAAAATTGTGGTTTCTACTTCCACGACCCCCAAATATCACTCGCATCAGATTTAATGATATTGCAAACTCTAAGGCAAAATTTTTTTTATCTTACCTAGGTGATAACTCAACACCCATACAACTAAAGACTAGAAGAACCTCGGACTATCGGTGACCCCTCTACGCAATCGTAATCCCTTCTAATATACTTACATCCATTCATAAATGAGTGTGCCAGAACTACTTCCAAACCTGAGAACAACTACCCCAAAGCAAATTCCAACCTAAAAGCGGTACATGGAAGCCTATTCCTAGTAGTCGATACACGGGTAAACCATATCTATACACCCAAGCTTACTAATTACACAATGATATCTCATCTAAAAATCAACAAAGTGGATGAAACCAAAACGACCAAATAAACTACCACGTTTATATAATCACGACATAAAGTATCCCCCTCCCGGTTAGGAGTAACAACAAATACATAAAGCTCACAGGAAATATATATACCTCATAATCACAGTAAACACACACTACTTAATAAAGAATGACAAATCATGTATGTCTAATATAGAATCATGTGCGCAATCCATAAACATACCCATAACCATCCCTCGTAGGTACCTCAAACAGTTGGTTGCCACTAAGGCATCTACTAACTAAGTGACCTCACTCCCCATGATTTTAACACTTTCCTCTAAAGGAATTTATAAAAATTACGCCCCCCGGTGGCCCTTATGGTCTTACTTCTTTGGTCATTTTCGCTAAATTTTGCCTCATTTACCCTAATATCATAAGTCATTGATCCAATGGAAATAATTCCCCTGGCCCTGCTGGCCCAAACAGATTGCATCTTCTACTCTTGGAAAAATCTTGGGGTTAACTCCCCTATACGATTCTTTCTGATGGCGAGGTTCCCCTACTCCGGTCCACGTAACACCATCTCCATCCATTAGGCCTACTTTGACCTTAGTCTTTCAAATTTTAGGGACTCTGTCCCTATAATAGTTGTAACTCTTATATTGAGGTAAAAGGGTAACTTCAACTATCTAAGGTCAAGTGGTGAAAAATGGATTACCTAGTAACACCAGCCAAACCTTTCATATAAGGTTTTTGCCAATGCTAAAAGTCTTTCTCACGCTGTAATTGATAATGCAAAAATCATTTTATTCTTTCATGTTGATCTCTCTCGGTGAAAAAAGAGAAAGATAGTCAAATTCTCCCTCATACTGTCCACCACACGTCTCCATCGAAGAGGTCATCGAAAACTTACTTCTAATGCCGTTATGAATAGTGAGTGAAAAAAATTACTCACTAGACATACGTTAAGCACTTGCTAAAGGTCTCACATACAAAATCCTTTAACTATCGACCAAAGTCGACCTCATGTGTGGGACGTCTCACAAGTGAAATCCAAACAAGGACCCTCCTGATACACTTTGTCTATCTGAGTCATTCATTAGTAAATAATGGCGTGAAGACTACTAATTAGTCATCATTATAGAAATTACAAACCCTAAACGGTAAAGCTCTAACGTAGTAAAAAAAACGTAATGAGGAAAAGCGACATGCGCACTCAAGATCCCTATAACATTAAATCGTGTACCGCTTTAATACCAAATATGACACCTCCTAAAATCCATAAATAGATTGATCATGTCTAATAAAAAAATCACGTGAATAAAAAACTTTTGGTAACATTCTCTTCATAAGAAATAATTAAAACCGAATGAACAATGACAAGATAATGAAATAATTAAAATCGAATGAACAATGATAAGATAATGAAATATGGAATCAACACAAAACCAACTATGATACCAATTATTCCCGATACAACATAACCAATTTCTGAATATAAAATGTGCCGATATGAAAGTCCAACTATGAATATATATATATACATGTAAAACCTAATTGAAAATAAAATAGTAAATGAAAGAATAAACTACAATTTCTTCACTCCTGTAATCCTAGGAATAAAAAACGGGACATTGTTAGAGATGCTCCTCGAACGAACCCGCGTTTATAAAAAATGACGTAACAAGGCCTATAGAAACAACTTCTAAAAGATAAAATAAACAATAAGTCTATGTAGAATAGGATTATGATTGAATTTGAGCCCCATTATATCTACACATCCTCATCTAGTCTTTTGGTGAATTTTTAATTATTAGTTACCTAACCCAACAACCTAAAATAACATGCAGTTATAAATCCCTAACCCATATGTAGACCACATGATTAATGTTTACCTCTTTAGAGCATCCACAATGGTGTAGTGTATGGATAAATAAATAGGTAAATATACAAACTGTGGTGGATCGAAGCTTACAAATTTGGTAGAGGTAATGGTAGAGGTTTTGCAAAGTTACTGAACGCATGCAAATTCAGTAAACACTTCCCACGAACTTCTTTTGTTCATAAAAATTCTTACAAACTTCAGAAGTTCGTACCAAATATAAATGCTTATTTTTATTATATATTTGGGTTCCTACAAACAACATTTGTTCGTAATACTTTCCTACGAACAAATGTTGTTCGTAAGAAGTATCATTTTTATTCCTACGAACAAGAGTTGTTCGTTGGAACTCCAACTACAAATTCACTTAGCTCACCGCTATAAGAGACAGTCATAATGAAAGGGAAAAACTTCTTTTTGATTTGTAACACTTATCATTCATCCATTCCCCCCCAGTACAGATGCTCTTAGTATTTGATCTTTACCATTTCACTGTTAGGTTAATCTATTTCATTATGAATCATATGTACTAAGGGATCAACCCTATGGTACGTTTCACAAAATAACCACTATACTGATATTTGGCTCATAACTCAAATCTATGCACATTGGGCTATCTCATAACAATAATGCAATATACGCATCTCTAGTATAAGTAATACATAAATACGAATCATAAGTATGTAAGTGGGCATCCTTACTATAAGTCATATACTTCTCTAGTATAACATATAAATCGCTACAACTATCTCTCGTACCAATACATAATTAATCACATATGGTGTGAGAAAGACTCTATTTGCGTATAACGTCCATACAAAGGTAAAACCCTCAGTATGTACAAATATATTATAATCTCTCGTGCCCACACATAAAGAAGGCCTACTCTTATTTCTGTTAGGAAACTCTCGCACGTACTAGTATAGTCTTAGGTTATCTCAAATCTAAGACCTCATCACTACAAATGATAAATCACAATGTATACATACCAGTCATAAAGCCTACCATATTCAAGAATTATGAAATAAATACCCTCGTAAACCATCTCAGTCATGGGTGCCTAGACGTGTGACCCATAGGTAAGAATGACCAGGGAAAACTCATCTTCTCACCTAAGTACCATAGTTATCCTTGTCGCGTGTGCTCATTTAACGTAATCCCTCATAGTATGTCTGCCAATGAGAATGGTATGCATTGAAAATAAATCATGTAAGAAAATATAACCCTCACTAATGGGTTAAAGCAAAAATATACATAACCCCTCATTAACGGCTTAAGGTATATCATATACACATACCTACCATAACATTGTCTGGTAATACTAGCATGACTATCATAAAAAGGTATAACACGTCTATAACCTTATATTCATCTCATAGTACATTAACCCTAACCTCCCAGGTTCCCGAATTTAGGTATAGTCTCACCGTATCATACACTAAAATCCACATATCAACTATATTTAATCTAAATAACCTTCTAATCTCCCAAGGCATCGCGTCTAGGTATAATCCCAGACCTAATTTAAAAGAAATCACGAGATGTAATAACTAGCTCACTTTAGGAACTTATAATCCAAACCTAATCTCACCCGAAGGATATTCAACCCATTATTACATCATGATAATTCAAATCAATTTGTCTAACAGTACCACTCCTCTAACTTATAATTTCCTAATCAACAAACCAATTCTACACTCGGGCTTACCAACGAAAGACAAATCCTCAATTTAACCCCTTTAAATCAGCGATTTTCTTAATATCCAAATACCCCAAATATAAATCTCCAATAATTTAAATCATAAGAATATATCTCTATTCTATCAGTACATGAAAACTATAGGCTAACAAATCCTATCCCTATTCCCCCAAACCAAAATTTCCAAAAGAAAGTTCAACCCAAAATCTCCCATCCAAAATTTCGATCTCACGGGCCGTTTAGTAGAAAATTAATAAAAATTACAAAAATAAAAAAAAAAGATGAAACCAACACCCATGCCTTCGTAATTAGATTTTGCACAACCTCATACAATTTTTAATTCTATCGATCGATTGTCTCTTATCGATTGATCGATGATACCTGTGCACGTCCTCTTCTAAAAAAGTCATGTTTTCTCCACCCAAAACCTCCATTAATGAATTCTAAAGCTTCATTTAAATCACCAACCAACATACAAATAATAAAATAGCACCATATAACCTATTAGGATCTCTTTCTAACATCAAAACCCTAGTTTTAAATTAAAATTTACATAAAATCCAATTTCTTACTCAAGAACCCGAGGTTTTCAAATTTCTTCAATTAGTACATGATTTCTTATGGTTCTAACATTTAATCAATATGATTTTATATGTTTTGAAGTGTTAAACAACTACTAATCATTATCTAATCAATCCAAGTCAAATTCATAATGAAATTCATCAAATTAAGGGGAGATTCAACCTAATTTCTACTCATTTAGGTTAATTTTCAAACAATTAAATTTTAATCTTTATAATCATATTTTCAATAAAATTCGATTTAGATTTTCAATGAATAGATATAATATTTACACACATACAATCATAATTACATTCTATATAAACTTGCCTCATGATTTGTGGAGAAAGCCACGTCACATCTCCCACCTTCTTCTCTTCTCTCCACGTCCCTTCTATCTAGTCATTATAGTGCGTCCCAATTGTGTTTTATAATAAATGAGATCTTGAATATTCTGTAAGAACCTCACTTAAAAGACCCCTAAAATAACTTCAAATGGCTTAAAACCTTGCTCAAGCCTTATACTAACCCAACAAGTCGTTAAATCATCATTTTAAACTATAAACGGATATTCTAGGTGTCCCAAAAGCTAATTACCAAATATGCCCCCAAAATAACAAACAACTCAGTTATTTTATAATTTAACTGATACGATTCAAATATTAAGTAATTTAATTAATAATTTACTGTGTCTTAAATATGCTTTTAAAATCAAATTAATTAACACACAAAATATCAATAGTGACATCTCATGTCACTATCAAGTACACATAATTATTTTTCACAATTTCTCATAGTTTAATAGTATGAATAAAAATACAAGTTAATACATAGATACTCATAGAGAGCTACTCATATCCTTCTGGGGTATAAGATTAGTGTGTCCTTTGCCAAAATTTATACAACCATCTTGTACGGCCATCTTTTTATATCATTCATTTAATTAGTTTTATTATGGATTGATAAAACATAAAAACGTAAGCCTAGGAGTGTCTTTGTGTCTTTAAAATGCGGCATGCCTACCTAAACCATTTAAGTGGACAACACCATTTCATTGATGCACACATCTCGAGATATTGGTAAGTTTAGTAAGTCATGATTTTGGTTTATTTTATTTTTTCACACGTGTTTCGTTTGTCATTAATTGTTAAAAGTGAGGGAAAATATTTTTTGATGTTCTAAAAGTTTATAAGTAATAAAAATTCTTTTAAAAATATTTCAACATATTTTTGGAAAATCAAATGTTGGAATTTAAGACCTTTTAACATACAATTTTTTTTTACTTCTTAGTAAGATTTACAATGCATAAAATGATGCGTCAGTTTGACATTTTAGTCAAAAGTTATGTTCAAAATAATGAACTTCGTATAAAGTTGTTGTGTAGAGTTGGACCTCGTATTAAGTCCTCGTTCGAAAGTTGTTTCAAATGAGATCCCACAATTGAGGTGGAATGTCTTGTAGGTTGAAAATTTCATATGGAATACCATGGTTTAATCTTTATCTCATTTGAATGAGATCGAATTAGTTAAAACAAGGCTCCACTATGAAAAAAACTTGTTTTTACATCTTTTCACATTGAAACTATAAATATGACTCTAATTTCAATCTAAATAAGCCTCTAGAGCTACTATAACCCTTTATGACCCTAGAGATAGTGTTTTTTCTTTTCTTTTCTTTGGGTGTTGTCGATAGAGTTGCCAAACCAATCATTATATCAACACACCATAACAAATTAAAATAAAAAATATATAATGTTATTGTGGTTTAAGGCTTTAGTGGATTCCAAGACTAAGTCTGTTAGAGTTTTATGCATCGGGGATTTACAGTTAAGATTTAGATTCAGATAGACTGTCATCATCAAAATATATCACCATGAGTAATCATATGGACATATCGTGTTCCTAGTCGAGATTGGTGGATACCGAGACTTGCGATTTGTGCAAGTTATGTTGATTGCGAGCAGTTGATTGCTAGTGCAGGCAGAGCATCAGGTCAAAACACAACGGAGAAACTTTATTGCATTTACCTTTGTTTATATATAAAACATGTATGTTATCTTTATAAGCTATAAACATAATTAGTACTAGTGGATTTGATTTCACTCGGGTGTGATAATGGTTTTTACTGTGGGGGCTTCCACTTTTAAATGTCTTTATTTACTGTGTGTGCTTGCTTTTAATATTTTTGCGATAATGATTTTTTCTATGAGGACTTCCACTTTATATGTCTTTATTTACTGTGTGTGCTTGATTTTAATATTTTTTCCATGGTTTCATTTTCAGTCACCACATATCATAATTGTATCTAATTGATTAATTGAGTAAATTCTAAAATTGACCATAATTGCATTTAATAAATAGGTAGTTTGATTTATCGTCCAAATATATTTGATGGTTTTGATGATGTTTCACTTGTTAAGAAAGTTAGAAAAAACCAGGATAGGAAAGGATTCAGTGATATAGTTAGAAATTCAAGGCGTTGGTCACAAGTTCTTCGAATGTTCCACTAAATGAAGGATTAAAGGAAATAATAAGTTGAATGCCACTTATAGTCATAGTGAGTTGGTCTCCACGAGAGTGTCTTCCATTTACTGCAACATTATCGCATTCAACGCCATCAAGAATGCATTTAATATTAAGTCTTCATTTGTTTAAGATAAGGTTGAGGATGACGATGAAGAGTCCCATTCCCATAACTTTCTAGGTGAAGCTAAGGAGTTTAGTGAATATTGAGAAAGGGTGATTGACATTGAAAGGGTGGAATTTAGTCTTGTAAGAAATTTTTTTAAAATGTGTCAAGTTTGTAATATGTTTATTGTAAATTTGTAATATTGATTTTATTCCATTTGGAGGAATCGTTTGAGTCACAGGTTATGTGTGTTCTATTTTACGTTCAAGCCTATGTAATCAAACACACAAAGCAACCCGAGTTAAAGAGACATCAAAATCATGTGGAGTTTTATCATCAAGCTTGGGATCTCAATAAAGGTATATTTTTTGATATTATGTTGATCCCTTGGTTTTTGAGTTTGGGTGTTTAAAGGTTTTACGAGGGAATTTTTTTAAAAGTTTTTTTTTTTATAAAAATATTTTTTGTTTTTAAAGTCGTTCGAATGACTTTTCTCTATGTTCAACTGAGTTTACATGTTTTATCGAAACGACATGTGATTTCATTCAAATAAGTTTTGAGGTTTCGTTCAAATGAGGTTCGATTGAGCATCGAGTAAAAATTTCAGTCTTGGGAACAACATTTTGTTAGAAGGTCATATGGCCCCCTTTCAAATGAGTTTTGGGGTCTCATTTGAATGACATGAACGACTTCAAATTACATTCGAATGAGTTTCCTAGTTTTAGTATTGCATCATCTTTTCATATTTTTTTTAATAACTATGTGGTTTGGCAAAGAGATTTTTAGTTTAAGGGTTTCAAATTTTTTTTAGAAGAGCAAATCTGAAAGCCTCTTGAACCCTAGTTTTGAGATCCAATAATGTACATGACACATTAGTTTGAGATTTCAAGTTTCAAGAACTGAGTTTGTTTACTTTATTTTATAGAGAGAGTTTATTTGGCATGCTGGATTCCATGTGATTGTGGTGATAGATTGCTAGCCAAAGATCGGTGGTCACTGAAAGGTGTAAGGTGCATGTGTTGTGAAGATCATGGGAGGATTCCTGTGTTGTTGTTGTAGAAGGTACAAGTAATCGTAAGTAATCCATTTGTTATTCCTGTATGAAATCCTATATGATAGTGAACTTTGCGTAGGCTAGGCCGTCCAAGGAGTTTTTCATTGTGGGTTTTCCTCGTACATCGTGACATTGTAGTTTATCTTTATTTTAGGCTTGTTATTCACCTAGATACAAGTGCCCTTGGAGAATAAAATGGATTATTGATCAAATTTTTTCAAGATCCTCTTATCTTAATTGCTCATTTCGTCATGTTCTCAGGGAATCCAACAAGGTTGCAGATTATTTGTCAAAGAGAGGCAGTGCTCAAAATATTTCTTTTTTCTCTTATCAGATAGATGCTCTCCCTAAGGAGTTTAATTCTATCCTCAAGATGGATAGATTAAATATTCCTTCATTCAAATTTAATCAAGCTTTTGTTTGTAAGGGCTCTTAGATAAAGAGCCTAATTTATTTTCTACTTATTGGTTGTAAGCCCTTGAGTTTTCATGATGTAAATGAATAAATAGTGTTTCTCAAAAAAAAAATCACCTAGATACATGATTATGAAAGCTAAAATTGGATTAATTTCTCATTCTTTTAATTTAATTATAATTAAAATTTTGATAGAACCTTAACATTTCTGTTTATCAAATTGGTATTAGAAAGGGTGCACTAAGTTATCTTGTAGATCCCTATTTAGCCTGTTTAGATGTTTTTTAAGGAATTTTTTTTATAGAGTCACTATATATATATATATATATATATATATATATATATATATATATATATATATATATATATATATATATATATATATATATATATTGGCTTATTCTGTGTTTGGTCAAAACCTTTGATTCATAGGTTAGGACTTTAGTGTGTTGACCTTTCAAACTTATGACATGTTTGTTTGAAGACGAAGTGGTGAAGTTTCAGAGATTGCATTCATCGTGCCATATTTCATATTTACATTTTGAGTATCTTTCAGGTATAAATATGTATATATTTTGATCCTTGGAACTTAATTATGGGTGTTAGTTTTTTATAAAATGTTTGAGGGATGTTTTAAAATATTTTCAAAGAAAAATGCTTTTGCTTTTAAGTCGTTCGAATGACTTTACAAGGTTTCTTTGTTAGTTGAACAAATTTCATTTGAAGCTTGTTAGATGTTGGTTTGAAAGAGATAAGATTTTTGTTCAAACGAGTTAGGTTTTAGTTCAAACAAGATATACTATTTCATTCAAATAAACTCATGTTTTCATTCGAATAGGTTATCAAAATATGTGTTGCCTTGAGAAATGTGTTTCTATATAAAGGGGTCTTGGGATCAGTGTTTATAGAGACTTTTGGTATAAATCATTTTCCTATACATATCAAAAATCTCCTAAACCCTAGTTTCACCCAAACTCTTTGATATCTAAGTTTCAATCTTTATATGATTTGAGATTTCATTTAGCATTAAGGTTTTACTCATCATCATTGTTGTTGAGTATATTTTATATGGTGGATTTCATGTTTTCTATTTACACATGGTGCAATCTGTGTTTATGGTGTTATGGTGAAGAAGAAACGCATTTGTGTTCCATATTCGTAAACGGTTATTAAGCCTTATTGGTGGATACCAAAATGTGTGTGGACTGTGGCAGTTTCACGGATGAACTAATGCGTGTCACTATGCGGAGTTTGAGGAACGAAAAGTGTCAAGGCTTAAGAGGGCATCGCGTTTGTGTTATAAGTCTATTGTCGTGTCTTTGTAATTCCATACATAGTGAATTTGTATGGATGAGTTATCCAATATTTTTTCCATTACGGGTTTTTCTTATAGATCGACGTGTTATGTGGATTGATCTACTTTATTCTGCTATCATCTATATGCACGCTTTAGGGAAAAGATACAATGAGTTAATCTATTTTAATACAAAAATCGGTTTAAAATTGGTACATAGTGTAATGTGGGGTCATTTTATTTAAGTTTAGTATTTAATTTGAATAAACATTGGCTATGATTTTAACCACTCCCTATTAGCATGCTTTCTCACACTCTAATTGGGAGATATAATTTTGGGAAGGATTTTAGCAAGTCTTTAATAAAGGAGAATAGATATGATAGTGTTGGAGATTTTCATAGATTAATTATCCTTTAGTCAGATAAGGAGGAAGGATCCTTTAGGGAATTAAAACAATAATGGTAGAGGGTAAAGATTTCAGGATTTCCATTCCCATAAAGAACACTTGAACAACCTTCAGAACATCAGAGCCTATAATATTCCTAGTAGACGTATACAAATTTCCATCAAAATCATCGATGACTGGGTTACTTTCACCATTGAGGTCCCAAAGAGCATGTTCTCCTCTTCTAGATCTGAAAATCTACCCCAAAATTCAATATCTTCCATTGTGACTAAGCTTTGGGCAACCTCTAAAAACTTCTCACCATCCTCCTGTGAAACCCCTCTAATTAAAATAATGGGTGGCCAATCCTCTACTAAAATAAAACGGGGATCTCAAATGGCTCATTCTTAGCATCACTGTCGAAAATCCAATTTGTTACTAATCACCTATTATTTAATCAAGTCATGTGTCAATTTAAAAATATAATTAAATTAACATAAGTTAAACCATTCACCATCAACTATACCGGATAAATAATTAAATCCATAGTTAGATAGTCTTATTCAAATAAACCATCGGTTTACAATCCAATACAATAATTCAATACAACTGAATTAAACAAAACTAAAATAAAAACTGACATTGGGTGACATACCCTGATAATAACTAACTTAATCCTATCTAGAATCTCAAAGATAGAAAACGGCTAAGCAACCCCCTGCAACACTCCACACCTGCTGGAGCTCCACTGACCAGGAAATGATAATCAAGCTTGGCGTCCCTGTGGCTAGACACCTACATGTTTTTGAATTTTTTTTAACGCAGGTTAGTGCCCAAAACCACTTCAAAATATTGTGCAAGTAATTAAAATGCTTGAAAATTATGAATACATTCTTTCAAATTTAAATTAGCGTCCCACTCACATAAGATAATCCTCACCCCTCAACTACAGTGTGCACCTAACGTATTAACCTCTAGTTATGCTACTAAAATGGCCCTTTACTGTACTTTAGGTAAAAAACCAACTTTGTTCCAATTTTAGTTAAAACCAATTTAAACTTCTTAAACCCTAAACATACATCTAAGTGATAAAATCCATTTGATGAATAAAGCATGCGGTAAACGAAACAATTTCAGGAAAAAATCCCCGAAGGGCAAAACCTTTTTATTTCACTATAATTTGTAAGAAAACGGCTTACACGGATTACAATGAAATAAGTGCAACATACGAAATACCCGAAGGTGTCGGTTTCGATGTCTCTACTGGAACGTTTCCTTTTCAGGAGGGCAACAGTGAAGAAGAGAAACAGCTTCTCCACAAGATACTTCGTAAGGTCTCCATTTACAATAGAACGCATCTCTTCGGTTGTAGAGTTCTCCTCACAAAGTGCAACACGGTGTAGTGAATGGATTATCTTCCGGTAAACGCGTTCAAGATCACTTAACTTTGGAATTGAGTAATACGAACTTGAATAAACACCGAAAGATGAAAAACTTGTATGGAAATAAGTTTTTCGAAACTATTTTGCCTATGGAAACGTTTGCAGATACGTTTTTATTTATAACTGAGCTGCACAGAGTCCAAGAAAATGAAAACACAAAAATCGAGGCGACAGGTCATTTGAGCGAGATGGGATCTTGTTCGTGCGACATGTCAATGTCGTTTGAACGATTAACAATCTCGTTCGAGCGAGATACAGTAAAAAACAATATTTTTTTCTTTCTAATTTAATCTTTGAATTTTCTTTAAACTGTTTGCAACTTAGAAATATTTTTAAAACAAAAAAAAGATTTAATTCCCAAACATTTAAATCACCCAGTATTTAATCAATATACAGATTACCCAACTAATCACAAGTATTCATACCTGAGTGATCTTAAATATATGCAACACGTCTTGACTTGTAATCTTCTTGAAAGCTTTGATTGCAATTTCTTGGACTTGAACTTTGTCGTAGGCTTTGAATAAACTCCATAGATAACTAGCCTGACTTAATTTATTTTTTCCGAAATTAAGCTAATTAAAACAAATGAATATGCTAAGAATTATATTCTTACAAATCTCCCCCTTTGGATATTCTGAGACAAAACTAAATAGAGCTATATGCCATAAACAAATACATGTCCTAACCTATAATGACAAAAAATACAGGACTGATGGAACTGAATAATCGGAAAGCATCTGAATTTGATCCTGTCTCTGAATGTGATGTATCAATGAATATCTGAATCTTTGAAAACAATACCTACACATACGAGACACAACCAAATACCCAAGCGAAGTATGGAGGAAATAAACTAATAGAAAATCATAATAAATACTCCTCCTACATCACATATCTCTCCCCCTTTTTGCCTGGAATAGACAAAAGGTGGGACAAACACACCGTATCTAGCAATAAAATATGAGAATGAATTAACATATATAGTTAATCAATAGCAATATGACAATGGGTAGCAAAAGATAGATGAAACAGAATAATAATGCGAGAATCACTAAAACTGCAAAAATAGACTGTACATCCATGTCATAAAAACCAAGATAGATACAACTGATCGAAAGAGTACATCATATCAGAGAGAATACAAAATACATCAGGAATATGGATGTCTCAGATATAATAAAACAAATACAACTAAGTATCGTTAGAATCATCATCACCATCATCAACAGTGTATGTGGAAGAAATATGACCAAGTCCAGATGAACAGGCTCCTCTTTGTTACTCTCTCTACCACATCTCATCAAAAAATGCTGTCATCCTGGACTCAGTACGGACACGTGCTTCGACCTCAGCATCAAATCTAGCCATGATAGAATCATACATCCTGGACTGGGCAGCTACCTGTGCCTGTAAAGAAGAAACCTCCTCCTCAATAGGACGTGTAGGTGTAGAAGTGGGGGGTGGTGGCGGAGAAATAATAGACATGCTCGGACCTGTGTGATCAGAGGACTGGCACCGATCAGGGAAGACTCCCTCTAGGGGTGGAGCTCTCGCTCTCGCTGCCTGTGTCAAGTGACTCTCAGAACGAGCAAAAGTATTATGATCAATAATACCATGCGTAGGGAGACGCAGATCACCCTCTAAAACAGGGACACCAGTAGTAGTGCAAAGGGTGGAAATGAGAATCCCATATGGAAGAGCAGGACGGACAGGGATGGAACCATGGACAGTGATAGAAGATATGACTCGAAGCATGACAGTCGAAAGATTGATATCCCACCCCTGAGAAACATGGTACATAAACTAGACGATGTTAGACCCAATCTGTGTATGATTTATTCGAGGATAAATGGATGCTGATACAAACCTACTTAGTACACGGAAGGTAGGGTAAAGCTGGCGATGATAATCGTAGAACCTGCCAAAGGAATCTCCCAGAAACAATGCCGTAAAATATCATCATAAGTAGGTCCATTGTTGGTATAATGAGGGAACACATCATCTGGGACACGAGGAAGGTGCAGAAAAGATGCTATGAGATATATAGTGACGAGAACAAGAACGCCACGTACAGTAGAAAATATCTCCTCAGCGTGGGGAAGAGCACGGAAGAAAAACTCAGACAATGTCCGGATAAACAACCCCACGAACCTCAAACATATAATCCCAACCTCTAGCAGATAACCAACGAGGAATACCTAACTCAGGAAACTCAGCATAATGAAACACCCTCTCTGAAACAACTGACTGAATGTGGAGACCTAATGACTAGTAATGATCAAACTCAACATGAGTGGACCACCTCACAGGTGAGTACGGGGGCTGACTAGCTTTAGCTCTCTGAGCTCGATCAGAGGGTGGTGCTTCATCGAGTCGCCCGAAAGGGGCACCACGACGTCTAGGTGGCATGACCAGAATGTGCAATGTGTGATGTGAAAAAAATGCCGTCGCGAAAGAACACACGCACACCTAAGCACCTATCTCCGTACAATCGTCCAACCGAACCACCGCGAACACCAGCAACAATCACAGTCACAATCATTAATAGAAACTAGAATTTTCTCAAAAAAATTAAGAATTAACATTGTTACCTCGAAACCACCGGAAAACAGGAACAACATGCCGGAGAAACAGCGGTCTGAACAACCCCTTAGCGGATGGTTGCTAAACGAGCTGAAGGGAGTATCAATGGCTGATATAGGAGCTCAAGGGAGAGAAACGAAGACCAAATGAGTTTTAAAGAGATGACAGAGGTAAAGAACGCATCTTTAACCGCTAAAAATGGCGAAAACTCATCTTTAAATGCAGGCGCTGCTGTCGCTTGAAGAAAATGAGAACGACAGGAGAGAAGAGAGAACGACAGCTTAAAAGAAACCATGATCTTGCGAGAAGTCGTTCGAACGACTTAAGGATGTCACTCAAACGATTTAGGAAGTCTCTTCAACAACGTGTTCGCACGACATGAGATGTCGTTCGAACGAGAAATTAAAATTTTCAGAAATACCCCAAAAACTTTCAGAATTTGCCCAGTGAAAAAATTACCCCAAAACAGTACTTGGAACACAAAAACAGACTGCAAAACAGAAAATAGTGTAAAAAGCGAAAAATGGGACTTAAATGTTAACATGGTACTAATGTGCTCAATTATGAAATGTGACACCCCGACTAATTAAATACCGGGTAGCTACTCCTTTATTAAATCAATACAAAATGCCAAGTTGGTCCAGTTAATAGCATCATTGTCGAAAACATTTTTTAATGATTACTAACCACCTAGTATTTAAAAAGTGAGTTGTCAAATTTTAAATTAAATCTGATTAACATGCAATAAATAAAATATAGAAATGTAACACAACCATTCACGATAAAGTCCAACTATAATGAATCAACAATTAAAGATGAGTCTCGAGGAAATACTCCTCACAACAATCCCAATATGAAATAAAACAAGTCTGCATCCTGAATTAATTATAAACCAAAGTCTGAATAACTGAAATATAAAATGAAATGTCTCTAAAAAAATTGGGCGACATGCCCTACAACTGATGAAGTCTGAATATAGAGTCAAGGCAAATGAAGCGTCTAATAGCAAGGCCCTGTAACTTCCACAACAGCTATAGCTCATCACCTGACTGGAAATACTTTGCATGGTGTCCTTGTGGCTGGGCACCTAAAAATGGTTTTTACAAAAAAAATAGATTTGAAAGCAAACGGGTCAGAGCCCGAATGTGGAGAGTATTTGAAAAACAACAAGTGCTTTAATAACAATTAAAACAATGAATGCAAGATACATGTTAGGACGTGCTCTCACATGAAATACTCACCTCTCGTCTAACAGTGCACTCCTAACGTTCCTGTACCCATTCATGCGTTATTTATCTAACTAAACCATCATAAGTTCTAACCCAACTACTCGATTCACAATATGAATTCCCAATGTTATTACTTAAACAGATAGATTTACTTGAACTCGGATTCTCAATTGTTAGCATTACTGTTTACTGGAGGTTATCCCTTTATTTATCTTCTCATGGAGTTACTATAAATGATTCTCATAAATAAACATCACAATTCCTTTTCATTCAACCGTATATTATTCGCATCATAAATATACAATATAAGAACCCCGAGGCTAAGCTGCGGTGCACACATACTCTGCTATCCATCCCGGTACATCACGTACATAAGGATTACGAATTCCGAATCTCTCAGGAATTGTTAGGATAAACACCACACACAAAAATGGAGGCGAACATAATTCAACATATCCATGGTCACGTACATACCTACGCTCCATAGTCATCTGGCTTAATAGCTCACAATTAAGTCATTCCCTTGAACTATGTCCTCTAGGTACCAAACTAAATCCGGGCACACAAGGATTAAAAGGCCCTAAGAGAACGTAAACCTCCCGTGATAGCAAGTATGGTAGGTATGTCATACACATAAGATTATATACTAAGCATGCACACATCTTAGATATCTCAATATTAATAAAGGTATTTTCTACATCCTTATACCATTATTCCAATTGTATACATTTTTAGTCTTCCGATAATATATAATGTAGACTGTCGACACATCTCACGCCATAGATTCTTATACTTAAAACCTATCTCAAAGGGGTTATTAAGTTTCCTATTATTCCCACATATTACATCATTATTCTTAAGGTCTTTACTTCTGCCCCAAACCTCAATTCATCAACTTATTCAAAATTACTCTATTAATCCTAATATTATCTCACTCATCGAGCTTCAATAACTTTTAGAATAATTCCTCAAATTAAATTCTAATTAAGGTCCGAACTTTATAACCATACCTATTGGTCTTCCTTAAGTCTAATGATATTCATAAGGTCTCCAATAATATTTTCCAAGGGTTAACATCATTAAAATTTAACTAGGGAAATTTTACTCTTTCTAGGAAGGTCGATCGATCGACCTTGACCTTCGATCGATCGATGGTGGTCGATCGATCGACTGATGAATGTCGATCGATCGAACGCACCAGGTAGGTTGCGGACTGCTTCGATTTTCAGTTTTCAAATCATCTCAAAACACCATTAACAAGCATGAAACTCTAAGATAATGTTATAATATCATCATACAACCATCCTACAACAGTGTTAACGTTCTAAAACCAATAATTCATCATTCAAGAGCTTTGTTTGGATCAAAACTTCATCAAGAATTCCAGTTTTCTATTTCTTTCAAGAACATTAATAAACTTCTTCTAAAATACGTTTTTAGATCATCGATGGTTCTGTTTTGAATGCATAATTCGTCCAGAATGTTTCTACATGCAATTCCTAACATAGTTCATAGTTTTAATCCTCAAATTCATGGGTCTAATTAATCTACCAAGATAAATTTGATGATTATCCTAAACATGGAAAAGCATAGCATTGAATCAATTATAATTAAACCACCTGCCTCTAATCTTTCTCTGAATTTGATGTTGAATCTTGAAGGCTGAGTTGTCCTCTCTCTCTCTTTGCAGAATTCTTCTCTTTCTCTCTCTCTCTACAAGTTCTTCTCAAGATGATAATGGAGGTGGAGTTGGTTTTTTCCAAGTTTAAGGTTTCCAAACTTCTCCCGTAGCCCACTACCTAGATTGGGGTTGGAAATGGCTTAGTGGGTTAAGACTAAGTCAGATTTTTAACTCTAATTTTCGTGGGTTTTAATGCCCAAATTTCCGAAATTACCAAAATGCCCTATTAAGTTACCGGTATGGCCCAATAATGCCCCGGGACCCAAACTTAACCCCCGGCTAGTGTTTTCTGACTATTTCGACCCTTCCGGATGCGTTGGCGCACTCAAAACGACCATACGGTTAATAGAAATAAAATTCACTTTTTAATTAAATAATTACTTTCCTGACGCGACTGTCACATGCGTCTCAACAAAATTTCCCAAATTGCCGTATTTCAATCTCGCGATAATTTCAATAGTTACAATATTCGTATATTGCCATATATACACATTATAATAAAATACTAACTCACATCTCGTTAATATTTTATCCGGATTAATTCTCAATTAATTCACATTTAATTCAATTAATCCCATAAATAAATATCGATAAAAAATGCGGGGTATTACATGAAAGTGGATTTATTGGGAGTGAACTTCAACAATTGAGCCATCATTTCAATACGTCGAATCGACCAAAGAGTTCTTATTGATAGCAAGTAATCATCAAACTTCATCAAAGCCATGCGTGACAAAATAAGTGTGAGTTTGATGAACTAAACTTAATCAACATGCATACAAGTCCGGATTGTTGACGATTCTACAAATAATAGCGTCAAGATACAATGTTTCAACATAGGATTCATGGTGCAAACCCGTTTAAATTAATTTCCAACCAAACTCCCTCAATATATGAATTTTTCAAGATCTTTAGAAATATCTATCAATCTCTACTTAGAGAAAGTCCTATTGGCCACAATTATGTCATTTATTTCTTTTTATTGCCTTGATTTTCTATTGGGCTCTTTTAAATAGTGGCTTTCACGACAAGTCAATTTTATACCCTCGCAGCCCTTTCCCGTGAACACTCAACATATTTTCAATACTAATTCTCACGGAAAGCGGTTCTTACAAGCACACCTCCTCTTTAAGTTTACTTACGCATAGATGACAAAATTGAGATAAGAACGTCTCACCAAACTCAAATATGCAAGAGAAGTCAAACATTCATATAAACTCGTGCTTGTGTGCAAGGATGGCATATAAGCAAAGTCGAGTAAAAATGCATATCAACATCGAAGCAACCCCATAGTGAAAAGGTTAAGATCATTCTAGGCATCAATAATAATGACCAAAAGTCCTAGCCACATGAATAATGAAAGAAGGGGGGGGGGGGGGGGATAATCAAGTACACTAATATCCCATTTCAATCATGTAACCTCACGACTCAAAAATAAAAAATCTTTTTGTATTTTCAAAAGTTTTTATAAAAAGCAAAATCTTTTTGTATTTTTCGAAAAGACTCAAATAAATAACAAAAACAAGAAACATGCCATAACACTAGCCAAATATAAAGCAAGATGTAAATACTAGTGTATGACAAACCAACGAAAAACCTCAATCGAAAGAAGAAAGATGAGGAGTATTACGAGCAATGATGTGAGAATCATAGTATTTTATACCTAACGCTTCTAAATCCGACTTTCTAACCCAAGTAGGTGTGAACCGACGAGTAGGGGCATTTGGAACTGGAATGGCTCTAGACTTTCTTGGAGCGTTCTTAAGATCATAGAAAAATTGTCTAAGATGACCTCTCCTACCGCAATGAGTGCAAGTGTAGATACGGTGAGGAGCATCTCCTATAGGCCGATTATGCCTCACGTTCCTAGGTGGTACTCTCCTAAAGTTCCTAGGAAGCTCTCTTGTTGGCATGGTTTTGGCTTTGGGAGCAGGTGCGACATGATTATTAAAGCCAATACCTCTCCGATTATCTTTGATTTCGACGGTGCCTAAGATTTTTTCTAACTTTTTAGACCTAGCCTCCAAATCAAACTTAACTTTACTCGAATCTCTCAGTTTTTCTTCAAGCTCATTTATCCTTGACTCAAGTAAATGCGTAGAACTTTCGAACTTCAGGATTTCCTTTTTCATAGTCTCCATCAATCCCCGAAGAGTCTCTCTCTCACCCTCGATATATTCTAGCTTGTCTCGAATTTTCTTTTCTTGTGCCCTAACATCCTAAATTAAAGAATTAGAATTATTTATTTCTATGGCACATTCTTTCAACATAGCTGCTAGTTTAACGTTTGCTTTCTTTGCTTTTAAAGTTTCTCCATACAATTCTTCGAAAGAAGTTTGTAAATCTCTCTCGTCTTCTCTCTCATCCTCACTCACCTCCTCCTCACTCTCAGAAGTATCAACTTCAGTGGTTGCGGAAGAATCATGCAAAGGTAAGTCTTTATCACTTTCATGACTAACCACAAAGGTGGAAAGATCACGCTTACTAGCAAAAAAGTTTTCTTCTTCTGGGTCACTATCACTAAGGGTAGAAACACGATTTATCGGTTTATTAAAATTCTTCCTAAGTTTAGTGGGACTCTCATCTATCCTGTGACCAAAACCTTCGCATCAAAGACACTTTTCACAATCACCCTTATTCACTAGTTTTTTAAAATCAGTTTTCATGTGAGATTTGCAATTAGATGATTCAAACAGGTGAATTCTAAAATCATCAAGACCACCGAAAGGCATACCTAAACACACGGGATCACAAACACAATAAAATAGTGCAACAAGCTCTGATACCAATTTTAAACGGCCCTTTAGTGTACTTTTGGTAAAAAACAACTTTGTTCCAATTTTAGTTAAAACCAATTTTAACTTCTTAAACCCTAAACATGCATCTAAGTGATTAAATCCATTTGATGAATAAAGCATGCGGTAAACGAAACAATTTCAGGAAAAAATCTCCGAAGGGAAAACCTTTTTATTTCACTATAATTTGTAGGAAAACGACTTACACGGATTACAATGAAATAAGTGCAACATACGAAATACCCGCAGGTGTCGGTTTCGATGTCTCAACTGGAACGTTTCCTTTCCAGGAGGGCAACAGTGAAGAAGAGAAACGGATTCTCCACAAGATACTTCGTAAGGTCTCCTTTTACAATAGAACGCATCTCTTCGGTTGTAGAGTTCTCCTCACAAAGTGCAACACGGTGTAGTGAATGGATTATCTTCCGGTAAACGCGTTCAAGATCACTTAACTTTGGAATTGAGTAATACGAACTTGAATAAACACCGAAAGATGAAAAACTTGTATGGAAATAAGTTTTTCAAAACTGTTTTGCCTATGGAAACGTTTGCAGATACGTTTTTATTTATAACTGAGCTGCACAGAGTCCAAGAAAATAAAAACACAAAAATCGAGGCGGCAGGTCGTTCGAGCGAGATGGGATCTTGTTCGAGCGACATGTCAATGTCGTTTGAACGATTCACAATCTCGTTCGAGCAAGATACAGTAAAAAATAATATTTTTTTTCTTTTTAATTTAATCTTTGAATTTTCTTTAAACTGTTTGTAACTCAGAAATATTTTTACAACAAAAAAAGATTTAATTCCCAAACAGTTTAATCACCCAATATTTAATCAATATACATATTACCCAACTACTCACAAGTATTCCTACCTGAGTGATCTTAAATATATGCAACACGTCTTGACTTGTAATCTTCTTGAAAGCTTTGATTGCAATTTCTTGGATTTGAACTTTGTCGTAGGCTTTGAATAAACTCCATAGATAACTAGCCCGACTTAATTTATTTTGTCCGAAATTAAGCCAATTAAAACAAATGAATATGCTAAGAATTATGTTCTTACATCTACCCAGCCTAACTAGTCTCAATATACCCTTAAGTCCATACACTACCCCGTGTCATGTGTATTTTATGAAATTAGTTATCACATCCGTTTAATAATTATAATTCTCAATTATAATTAATCAATTCATTGCAAATGACTTTCAACAATTATAATTCTCAATTATAATTTATTGATTCATTATAAATAACTTTCACTAGTTATTAATTAAATGTTCACACATTTGCGACATATACCAGTATATTTTTCTGTACGTATATATACATATTTTTTGTAACACAGCAAGCACGCATATGTCTTGTATAACTTCCATCCCTCAGCGTAATATCTCACTAGATGCGGGTCTCTAAAATGCTATATGCACCAGGGTATACACACATCATCCTGGGCTACTGAGTCGAAATCTCAGACCGAACTCAACAAATCGTAAACGTGTTGGAGGAGGTCATAGTTCTTAGATAGTGAGTCATAACCATATCAAAGTCACCTAACTTCGAACTCCAACCTAACAAGGGCACATGCATGGCGCTCTGACCTAGGGTCGATACTAAGCCTATTGTTCTTCATTAGGGAAGATCAGTCACATCGCGCAACCTCCGATGATAGCACTAAAGTGGTACATTCACATAATTATATCATACACAAATATAATGATACATATATATATTGTCTCTATACCCATATATATATATCTCTCTCTAATAAATCTAGCTAATAGTGCATGTGACTTCTAGCACTAGCCAAAAATTCCTAGTCTAAACCCAACTCTAAATTATTAAATATTAACTTATTAAATCATTTTATTATTTAAAATAATATTCTGGACATGTATTAAATCCCAACCTGCGCGTATCCTTGTTTTATCGAATTTTCATTATCAATCCATTAACAATTCTCTTGAGTGTAATTTTCCCCCAAATACTCAATTTCCTACCCGGGATATATTCGAGCTTATCCTAAGGTATTTTTGCTATCAATGTCAACCATAAGTCCTAAAATATTCCCAAACATCATAATTTAACCCCTAATTAAATCACGACCAAAATATATCAGATAACCCAATCTCGATGTAACAGGTACACCAAACCGATTCTGCTGGAGGGCTACCTGGAGACAGTCCCAATTCTTACCATTTCGATTTTGAATAAGTTTTAACCCAAAATAATCAATCCCAAGTCATATTTTTCTCGATGATTAACAATTATCATGAATCCTAAATATGAAACACATTCATTTTAACATAGTATTCATCTACACATGCTCACTACATGGGATTTATTCTGAAGTTTCATATAATATAAAATTATCCCAATATCATAATAGTTCATAATTTTCTAAATCTACTAAATCTATAATTCATCTAACTATATGGAATTCGAATTTCCAGATTTCAATAAAAGCAAAATACGTAATTTTATTATGAAACCATTTCTCCAAAAATTAAATTGTTTACGAATCCCACCCAAAAATCCTTTCCCAATCATGATATGAATTGAATACTACACATAATTACTTAGTAATATAATTACTTGCCTTAATATTCGTAGGGTCTGAATTCAGCATAAGAGCTCATTTGAAGATGATTAAAATCCTAGAATTTCTTCCAATTTCTTTAATCACCTAGAGTTCTTGAGTTTTTTTCTACTTTCTCTTCACTTTCCTCTTGCACTCTTGAGTTTTTCTTCTAATTTCTCTTCATTTTTTCTCTAACCCTTGGTGTTACTCAACTAAAACCTTTGGAATTGTAAATTGAATAATCCTATTACCTTAACTCTTCATTATATAATTGAAATACCAAAATTTACTATTCACCTTCTATTAAAATGACTAAAATGTCCCCATACAAGTCTCGATTAGTGTAAAAAGCCCTCGAGACTCAAACACTACCCCGGGTACTTAATTTTGACCTATTTCGGATCAACTGTGTTCTCAAAATCATCATTCGAGCTACCCATCATCAATTTGACATCTTATTCTTCTAACACACTCCTCATTAAGTACCGGTTGATAAGTCCTTTATTAAATTAAACAAGTTTCTCATTTGGTTCATTCTTAGCATCACTGTTGAAAATTATATTAATTACTAATCACCTATAAATTAATTAAGTCGGTGTCAAATTTTCTTTCATTAAATAGGGTAATAATCATAAGCATAAATAATTTAAAACATTCACATAATTAATAAAGTCTAAACCATCACAAGTAGTAAATTAATAAAAGTCTTGCCGAATAAACCATTGTCTACAAGTCCAAATCCCAAAATAAAATCAACAGTAAATAGTTGAATCCCAATATATGTCTGAACTGAATAAATAAAGTCTAAATAGGGCAACATGCTCAACTAAGATACTGAAATAAAATCCTACACTAGTAATGAAAGATGGATACATATAATCAAGCTCGGCAGGCCTCCACAGTGCTGTAGCTAATCGTCCCTAGAATGGACCGTCAAGTCTAGTGTCCCTGTGGCTGGACACCTAAAAGGTTTTAAAATATTTTGACATGGGTCAGATCCCAGTTAAAACATTTTGAAAATATTTTGCAACTATTTAAATCAATTATTTATTACTCATGTATTATCCACGTACACTCACTTGAGACCCTCACTTCCAAATTAACGTGCAAGCCTAACGTATTCTACCTAATTAGTATCACTATCCCGACTAGTTAATGTATTTGACTATTCTAACTAAGTCTCATTCCCTCGTATTCCCCATATGACCCAATATTATAGTCTCAACACTAAATTTATTTATTCCCATTTTATTATTCAGTCAATCATTTGAGTTTCACTACTTAAATTCTTATAAATATACATCATCTATCAATTCTACTATTTCACATAATTATATATATTACATTGGTATATATATTCATCACATATATAAATATAGCATCTCCGAAATGACCCCTCGTGATGTGGGCATACTCTGCTATCAAGTCTAGGTACCACTCGTACTTCATAAAGGAATATTGGTTTGGTATATCACTTCGAACACATAATTCATCATTACAACAATGGAAGCGAACATGGTTCTAAGTCTTTGGGATACGGACATATCTAACATACCCAAATGAGATTCCAATCCTACTAATACACGACACATAGCGGACCTCCCTTAGTTCCATGTTCAGAGGCCTTAATCCAGACCTGACTGGAATTTTCAAGGTGGGATCGCCCTCTGCGCGTAGACCTCCTGATAGTAGGCAGCATAGGTATGTTATCACATGTAATTAAATCATATCTATAGCTATTCGCACAACCTATTTATATACTATTCAGTAGGTATACTCACAAGCCAATTTCATCATCTCGTACGTAATATATATCACCCGCATATTCGACGCACCATAATTTCAATTAAACTTCTAACATGTATAATTTTGAGTATTACTCACTACTCTAAGAATCCTAATAAATCTTGAATTAATGTGTAGTTATTCCCATCGTCACTACTGATCATAAACAAAGTTTTAATTATCTCTACGTAACCCTTCTCGAATTTCATTTATGTATCATTTTCAGACATTTTCTCAATTATCCCATTACTTGATTCAACTCAATTTTTGTAAACTAATTTCCACTTTAGGCCTACTATCATTTTTGTATTTCCCTCTATAATTTAAAAATATCCCAAAAGTCCCCTAACGAATTCTCCATAATTTTTGGCTTAAAAAGAATTAATTTTCAATTTTCGAAAAAATTTAATCTATTGGCCCAATGGCTGAATCGATTCGCCCAATGGCCGAATTGATTCGCCTTTGGGCTGAATCGATTCGAAATGTATTAGGGGTAAATGCTGTTACAAAATTTCCACACTTTCCATTTCTCAAACTTTCATATAATCATCCTGAAATTTCAAATTAACCTAACTAATCATCAAGGATACATGTAATGAAAATTCCCAACTTAGATTATGTGAAATTTCATTCAATTTCATCCTGAAATCAAATTGAAATCCCATTATTTTCATATCCAAAAATGTGATTAAAACTCCATTAATCATTAACCATATATTTTGATGTTATTCATCTAAAGTCAGCAAAAAGAAGATTTATCACTTGACCTAAATCTCCAAATTTCATATTTCCATTTAAACATACAATTGGGTTTATTCTGCATGAAATCATATTCCCAATTATGAGATATATGCATAAAATCACATTAATTGTGTTAAAATTCCTTAATTCAAAGACCCTACTCTACATGGGTATTATAACTCATAAAATTTGCAATTTAAATACTTGCCTTATATAGAAGTGGTCTGATTTGATCCTCTTTGATGAATTTTCTCTTCTAATCCTTCCTCCAAAAATGGTTATGATGCCAAAATGAGCTTCAATTCTCCAAAATCCTCTCCAAGGCTCTAAGAAAACTCTTCCTCTCCTCTCTATTGACCTCCAATTGTTTTCTACTCTTTTTAACCTAGCCTCCAATTACCACAACTATATATAAACCTTGAAATTTCTAAATTCCCTTAACCATAGGTTGTAAAATGACTGAAATGCCCTCTCGATGTGCGAGTTTGGTCTAAAACTGTCCCGGGATCCAAATTGCACTCTGAGTATACTATTTTGATTATTTCGACCCTTCCGAACACATTTATGACCTCAAAATTATCATTCGAATTACTCATAATTTATTTCCTATCTCAAGATCATTTATTCCACACATGACATCCAGTTGAGATAGCATACTGTCATGTCACTATCACATGTTATAACGTTAAATATGTAATTACTATTAACTTAGTAATTTTATTCAATAACATTTATCCTTTCTTTTAGATTAATAATTTAATCAACCCCTAATACTTAATTTCCAGTAAATTATGTCACACGTGTAATTGATATTTAACTGAATTAACTCACTTTTAATTCTTTAAAAATATGGGTTATTATAATTCTCAACACGACCCCACACGCACGTCCCGAATAATATACTATCAACCCGTTATTTTTCCCACTTATGAAATAATATAAAATACTAAAAATTCATTTATCACACAAATAAATATAATAACCCATAAATATTAATCAAATATTAATCCATTTTTTGCTAATTAATATTTATTCACTTCAGTTTATTTTTCAATGTAATTAAATTACCGTGAAACATGTAATTTAAGTATTCTTAAAAATACGGGGTGTTACATTCTTACCCTCTTGCAAAGAAATTTCATCCTTGAAATTCGAATATGCCTGATACTCAAAACATCAAATCCTTACTCGCATGGCATCCAAACATACCCAATATTATTGTGCCTCAGCTATACTCCCACTAGTGAGACCATCTTGCCCGAACGCTTACGAGCCACAACCCAAGATTAACGACATGTCGATTGAAATAATTTCATACCGCTATAATCCATCATTATTAAGGTTTCATTTTGATGGTGATTCGTAAAACCATCGTTAAACTACTAAGAATGCTCTAATAAGATGAGCCTACACACTACTGACTCTTTAATCTCAATTCTGGGGAAAAGGCCCAATGTCCCTACACGCCAACTTCGCTTCCTATCAAATCCCATAATTACTTTCATGGGAGACATCCACAATAATTTTTTATCACCCATGTCAGTCTCTAACTCTTTGGTTTGTGACAACATAACTCTTATGATGATCCTGAACTATACAAACGTGACTTTGATTAAATCAATCCCTATCAACCGACTTTGAATAACGTCCATCCCGTGAAACTTATTATCTCGTTACCCTTAACCAACCACAGGGTTGATAACGAAGCCTCCCACCTCAAGTCTAAAAAGACGTCTTTCTAATAATAGCTGGTATGAGTTATTACACGGAACTCTACCAATGGTAATTTCTCCTCTCAATTACCTTAAAGTATAGAATACGCATTTCTCACATTCTTCAACATCTTAATCATCTCTCTCGTCTACTCCTCACCCTTCATCCATATTGCCTCCGGATAAAACCAATTAGATATGGTACTTAAGGATCTCATCCTTATCATAATAATGTTGGGTAATAACTTGTGCTGGTTCATTCACTCTCTTTATTGAAACATTGGGTACGTCGCCCGATAGTGTAACTCACCCAAATTGATAATAAAGGCTCCATTAAAGTCAACCAATTCCATAAAACCAAAAGAAATCTTTACCGTTTCACGATGTTATTAACCTGATGATGAACTCCATTAGTCTTCCTATCTATTTCTTCACCCGAATCACCAACAATTATGGTGGATTACCTCGAACCAACCTCTTCCCATTTACGAGTGGTGCACCTAGAGGCAACTTCACTATGTCTCACTCCACAGCGATTCACACGCTCAATATCCCATGTCACATGGTACCTCTTACTCCCCTTTATGGAGTACTCCAAAAATCATGACTCATGCGTTTGCTCCAAACTGCGTGATTCGGCACGAATATTGTATTTTTCACCCCTTATACTTATACATTTTAGCCCATTTGGGTACCTTAATTCCTATATTTATTCTTTTTAACTAGATAACCTTCGTTTTATATGTTCACATGCTATATTAGGTATAATTGAGGTTTTGTAGGTATTTTGGTGCTTAGTGTGAAGTTCGGTAGCTTTTCAAAAAAGTTTCGTTAAAGATTACTGCTTTGGGGGCATTTTAATAATTTTATCATTCGAGTTTTAATCCCAAACTCTTCATAAAAGTTTAATCCCTTCGATTTCTTTTCACGTGGCCACCGACGCTGCGTGATTCCGAAGTATAATGAAGGAGTTATGGCATTTTTAGGATGGTTTTGACTTTAAAATCACACTCATGGGAATATTCAAGGGAATTTTTTTCATTTCATCATTTTGATTTTTGACCTAACGTCTCTTGGATTTTTTATCCCTATGATTTATCTTCGCGTAGCCTCTGACCATGCCTCATTCCGAGTTATAACGAAGAAGTTTCGACATTTTTCGTAAAGTTGGACAAAGCTATGTGCGAATCGATTTGTTTTGCCACATATTCTACTTTTTTCATTTCCCCTATTTTTGAATCGATTCGGAGAAGTCCAAATCGATTCGATCCCCTTTTTTCAGCCTTCTTTTATTTACTAGTTTGCCATTAGGGTTTGTATATATAAACATTTCCTATCATTTTTTAGAGATATCTTCATTTTAACTTAGATTAAAGGGTTTGTAAGGGGTCATCTTCACCCTCCTCCCCATTTTCTTTGGGTATTTGGCCATTTTGTAAGTTAATATTACTATTTCATTATCTTCCTTAGTGTATTTCCTTGTTTTAGCTGTATTTCCATTGATGTCTTTCATTTCCTTGTGTAGATAATTGTTGTTTTCATTTATTTATTGATTTCATTAGTTTAATTAGTTGAAAATTAGTTTATTTATGTCTTGCCCTTAGTTAAATAGGGTCGGGGTTGCATTTCCACCATTAATGGGCATCGAGCTCCGAAAGTTAGGTTTCGCGTAAAATTGCGTTTAATTGAAACCTCATGTATCAAAGTCCGATTACTATGTGCTTAACTTTCTTTATCATGCAACGTTAATGTTTATAGCGATAATCCGCATTTAATACGCGTGTGACCATTTTCTGTTAAATGTTTAATCGCACAACTTTGAATTATATTCCTTATTGTGTGATGTTTATGCTTAATTGAAATGCTCGATTAAATAACTTTCGAACTGGGATTCTAATTATTAGTAGTTTAGATCGTGTGGTGCTAATGCAATCTCGACTCTCGCTTTTATATTGTTTAGAGTTAAAATCTTCATTTTCCCTTTTTCTCCATAACACCCCATCACTTTTACACTTTTATTCGTGAAGTGATAAATCAATTACCAATGTATACGACCTTACCTATGGATTTCTTACGATACTCAACCAACCTCTATAGTTGTATCGCATATGTAGTTGTAGTTGAAGTTTTTTGCATTAAGTCGGGGAACCGAAAACAACGACCATGACCTTACACGATCACACGGTTCCCGCCCGGTCAAAATGCACCATTACCGAGGAGTGTGTTTTAGATTGTAGTTGATTTACTATTTCGTAATATTTCTTTTATTCATATGTGTATTCTTTATTTTATCCTTTCTTTTTTACTTGTGCTAGATTATTTTGAGAAATTAAAATTTTGGCACTTGTTGCTTTTGTTGAATTAACTTATTTTGAAATGTCTCAGCATAACTCTTTAGATAAATTTAATTGTTTTGCTAATAGTTCTCAAAGTTACACTCCCAAAACAATGCTAGAATTCCTACAATTTCTTGAGTATGAGCGTCTTGCACCTGAAAATCAAGAAGTTATAGTTAATCCCGCATTGTCTTGGGATGGAACTTTGCATTATGGGAATAGGGAATTGAACGATGAGGCTGCGATTTATAATATTTGGACAAAGAAAAATGTCCAAATCGATGAGATCATTTCTTGTTTAAAAATATATGTTGAGGTTGAAACTTACATTTAACCTACACCCCTTTTTGAGGAAGAAATAATTGAGAGTGATCCAAGCATTGTTGATTGTCCTTCACTTCCTTTATTCCCTACTATTCTTGAACCGTTAAATTTATCACAAGAACCGACTGAAAGTATTGAGGACTTTGACCCGATTCTTGAACGTGAATGTTATTTTGAGATGGTTCATCTCATTGGCTATTCACTTTCACTAGCCCCACATACCCTTCCAATTAAAGAACCTTGGGGATGTGATTTTAATTTTTTCGAGATTAATGTAGTCTTGTCTCCCTTAAAATCCAAACTCCCCATCATCCTTCTCAAACTTTTAATTGATGATGGTTCATTTCATATGCCTTACGCATGCCTTCCGTTTTTCAAATGGAATTCCTATTTTTCGGGAGGCATGCATGCTATGGAGGTTCCACCGTTGATCTTCCAAAGTCAAAATATTGTTTGGGTGGATCCTCAATTATTTAGACTTTTAGTGTATAGTTAGTGTGAAGTCCAAATAGTAGGTTGTAAATAGTTATCTTTTTATTTTTTCTTTCTTTAGTTTTTAGTATAGTGTAATTAGTTGAACTTTTTGTTATTGCTTTTATTATGATTGGTACTATCTTGTTTTGTAGATTCAATGGACTTGTGCTTATTAGGGATCGCTCCAATTTTGGGTAATATCATTATTTTCCTATCTTTGTGTTGTGTTCTTAATGTGCATTGAGGACATTGCAATATTTAACTTAGGGGGTGTGGGATATTCTATCCATTTCTTATTTTGTCTATTTATTTTATCACACGTTGTTACTAAGCATGTCTTTTTGTTAAAAAAATGAAAATTTTCAAAAATATTTTATTTATTTTTTCTCCTTTGTTGGGTTTTTTGCCTTTGTTTCCAATGAAAATTTCAATAATTGCCCGATCCAATAGACAACTCAACGATGCATGTTCTCAATTTTAGAAGTTATTAGACTTTAGTCCTCAAATCATTGCTATTATGAATAACTTCATGAATTAAACTTTAATCCCATGAGCACATGCGTTGTTCTTGTTTTATTGATTTGGTTTAAGATTTTTATAACTCGGTAATCTTTTGTTGCATTTTATATACTTACACCAAGGGAGATTCCAGACTTACCTTCGTTTGTGAGTGTTATACACTATTCATTACTCATTGAAAATGTTGAATTCGTCGGTAATCTCCCTATTCTTTCATTAATCGTTCATTATTTGAGTTTATACCTTGAATTGTGTTAGTTGAGTATGATTTTCAAAATTGTTTTGACTTAATAATTGCGTAAACTTTATGAAATGATCATAGACAATCTTTGTTATATCACCCATATTTGCCTTGACCTCACCTCTCTTGCTTCCCTAGTCAACCCCTTTGAGCCTAAATAGTAGCCTTTCGTTTCATTACCCAAAATTCCATAACCAACTCCAAATTGGAGTTATATACCATACATATTATCTTCCAAACCTTTTCTTGGAATGATACTTGGGATTGAATGATGCTCATGTTTTGTGGTTGCAATTTAAGCATATGAGAGTGAGAAAAGTGAAAATAAAAAGTGAAGAAAAATAGAAAAAGAAAAAGTGAAAAAACAAAAGAAAAACATGAGAAAAAGAAGAAAAGAAAAGAAATAGAAAGTTGTACAAGTTGTATATTGTTCAATAATCCTTCTCCCTCTCCAATTTCATATTCAATGCTTTTTATGGAAATAATTTTCCAATTTTGTAATTGTCCATAATTTTTCATTATCCAGAGTTTTCATCTCCAAATACCTTTGAATTCGTACATATTCCTTTCATTTAGTACCCTTAACCCGAAGCCTACATTACAACCTTATTAAGTCGTACGTGATCTAAGGATGAGTTTAATTTAAAAAATAAATATTTTTGATAATCTGTGAAAATACATTTCGTCTCCTTTAATGAGCGGTATCTTTCATTGAAATTACATGTTTTTATTTCCTATACAACGTTCTTCATTTGTGACATGTGCGCGGCCTAGTTTACATTTATATTTACTTTTTATGCCCTCATGCCCCGTGTATTACCTCCCCTTTCATAGTGATTTCATTTGTTGAGTTCAATTCCCGGTGAGGCTTGATATATGCATGCTTATTTGTTTATCTAATATATTTAAATTTTTTCCAAATCATAACTTGCATGTTCTCGCTCCCCTCCAACTTTTAAGGTTTCAATTCAATGAAGTTCGTTCTATAATGTTAATAACAAAGGAATTTTATTTGAATTTGTTCAATATGATAATAACATGTTTGAAATCTTTTTTGTCTTGTTGAATTTTTCGCATGTTAATTGGGCATATTTTGAGGAATCTATTTAATGTTTGTGGGTTTCGTCCCTGAAAACCCTCATGAGATGATACTCATCCACTAGGGTAACCTAGGGGTTTAATGGCTTATTGCATATGCTAAATGCAATCGTTCAACCGTGAAAGTGTCTTTTATCTCTTTTGTACAAATCTTCTTTTTTGTGGTTTACTTGTTATTCTTCTTGTTTTGTACTTCATTGCTAGGGACTAGCAATGTGTAAGTTAGGGGATGTGATTCAACATGAGTATTGTATTTTTCACCCCTTATACTTATGCATTTTATCCCCCTTGGGCACCTTAATTCCTATATTTATGCTTGTTAACCATACAACCTCCATTTTATATGTTAACATGCTATATGAGGTATAATTGAGCTTTTGTAGGTATTTCGATGCTTAGTGTGAAGTTAGGTAGGTTTTCGAAAAAGTTCCGTTAAAGATTGCAGCTTCGGGAGCATTTGAGTAAATTCATCATTCGGGTTTTAATCCCAAACTCTTCAAGAAAGTTGAAGCCCTTTGATTTATCTTCTCATGGTCGCCGATTCTGTATGATTCTGATGTATAATGAAGGAGTAATGGCATTTTTAGGATGGTTTTGACTTCAAAATTACACTCAAGGGAATATTCAAGGGCATTTTAGTCATTTCATCATTTATCTTTTTGGCCTAATGTCTTCTTAGATGTTTTATCCCATTGAGTTATCTTCGCGTAGCCTCTGACTGTGCCTTATTTCGAGTTATAATGAATAAGGTACGACATTTTTCGTAAAGTTGGAGAAAGCTGCAGCAACCAGACCTGTAGGGTGCGAATCGATTCGCTAAAGTACGGATCGATTTGTTTTGCCACATATTCTACTTTTTTCATTTCCCCTATTTTTGAATCGATTCAGATAAGTCTGAATCTATTCACTCCCTTGTTTTCAGCCTTATTTTATTTACTAGTTTGCCATTAGGGTTTGTATATATAAACATTTCTTCTCATTTTGTTAGAGATATCTTCATTTTAACTTAGATTCAAGGGTTTGTTAGGGGAGATTTTCACCCTCCTCCCCATTTTCTTTGGGTATTTGCCAATTTTGAAAGTTAATCTTGCTATTTCATTGTCTTCCTTAGTGCATTTCCTTGTTTTAGCTTTATTTCCATTGATATCTTTTATTTCCTTTCCCAGATAATTGTTGTTTTCATTTATTTATTGCTTTCATTAGTTTAATTAGTTGTTAATTAGTTTATTTATGTCTTGCCCTTAGTTAAATAGGCTCGAGGTTGCGTTTTTGAAAGTTAGGTTTCGCGTAAAATTGCATTTAATTGAAACCTCGCATATGAAAGTCGGATTATTATGCGTTTAACTTTCTTTGTCATGCAACATTAGGGTTTATAGCGATAATCCGAATTTAATCTGCGTGTGACCATTTTTTGTTAAATTTTTAATCTCACAACTTTGGATTGGATTCCTTATTGTGTGATGTTTATGCTTAATTGAAATGCTCGATTAAATAGCTTTCGAACCGGATTCTAATTATTAGTAGTTTAGTCCATATGGTGTGAATGCAATCCCGACTCTCGCTTTTATATTGTTTAGAGTTAACTTCCTTATTTTCCCTTTTTCTCCATAACACCCCATCACCTTTTACATTTTTATTTTTGAAGTAATAAATCAATTACCAATCTATACGACATTCCTTATGGATTTCTTATGATACCCAACTTACCGCTATACTTATATCGCAAGTATAGTGGCAGTTTAAGTTTTTTCCATTGAGGCGGCGAACAGAAAACAACGACAGTGCCCTTACATATGCACACAGTTCCCGCCTGATCACTGTGCACTTTCTGGGTTATCTTTGCCTAGTAAAATTAACATCCTATATATGGGCATGCCATCCTCATAATTGACTGAGTACGACTCCTCTCTACTCACTAAAACTGTAGGACCCTCCCTTAGATAGAGAGATCCATAACCCGTGTCTCCCAATCTTCAACCCATCTCATGGGTAATAGTTCTCCTTGATATATATATATATATGTCTGGGCTATCTCCTTCCTTGATCGAAGTTCATTCCATTTTATTCTTCCACTTTTGCGTCTACTTCCCCTTAGGCACACGGTTCAACACATTTATTACAACATCCCCTTATCCTAGACGATTCTGAAAATAAAACTAACCAGGGTACCTATACACCCTATATCCCGTGTATATCTAGGGGTGGCAAAACGGGTCGTGTTTTCACACGACACGATAAGAAACCAGTGGACCCAAATAGGACACGACATGATAGCGTGTTTTTTTCTTTAGCCCAAACACGACATGTTAAAAACATGAGATGACACGATAACATGACAAGTGAATATGATTCGATTGAACACGATTAGACCTAACCCAACACGACACGATTGGACACGATTAGAACAGCTAGTGAGGAATTAAAAAAAATAGTGAGTCTAAATAATGGGTCTAAATGGGTCAATGAGGTCAATAGGGGGTCTACAAAGGGTATCATGTCCTTAATTGGGTCACTATCATATCACTATCGGGTCCTTATTGGGTGAATTGTGTGGCAAAAATTGGATACGAACATAACACGACCCGATGGCGGGTCCAAAAACCCAAACCCGAACACGAAACACCGTGTCAATTTCGCATCAATTTCATTTCGTTTCGTGTCGTGTTATCATTTCGTTCCAAAAATTTCCACCCCTATGCATATCTGCACGAACATCATAACTATAATATATTTATCTGAAACTTGTCCTTGCTTGCTCGATGTGACTATACCATAAGGTTATACTCAACTATGCTCCTAATCGTGACTTAATTATCCCCATTATTGTCCCATATAATTCCATATATCCACTACTGGTGTAAAAATTTCCCCAGTGCTTCCTACACAATACTACCTGGCTCCACTTATATTGTATAACAACTCTTAGCTAAAAGTGTTTTCTCCACACGTACAATAATCATCGTTCAGAACCAATACTCTAGAATCCAACAACATCTCCCATATCCCGACGTTTATTAAGGTTCATGTATATAACATCGTGCAATTTAAATCCATCCAAGGAATTTCCCTAATGTCCTATCACCTGATATTGTTGGTTATTGAGGCCCTTTGACTCAAAGAACATAACTGAAACACTTAAAATCATGTCCCCAGATGTATAAGTCTAATCCTTAACTCCTGCATCTCTAATAGAGTATTACAATACGACGATCACACCATCACTAAGTCCTCAATTCTAAATCAATAACGAGCTAAATCTCTCCGCGCGGTGGTAAACTCGATGTACCCTGAATCACATCAGTGCAGTCCCTAAACACCAAGATCGAATAATATGAGATAACTATACCCTTTGAATTCTCCACTACAATAAGTATATACGCGGGCTCGACCCTCTTTCAGGTGAGACATCGCAAAAACCACACATCATGTCATGGAATAATAAACATGATAGACTTATTATATCATTAAACCATCTCCTAAACCATTTCTAACCCTCTACACCTAGGATAACATCATATTTTCATAGCATATCTCTCCTATATGAGTAAATCTACTAAAATATATCCTCTTAGTATCAACACCCTCTCACATGCAGATGGAACCAAAGAGATCTCTGCTACTCAATGGTAGATATAAACACACAGTAATGATACTAATGATACATCCACTAAACTCATCTCATGCAAGGATATAATGTTTATAAAATACTATGACACACTCGTATCACGTAAAACTTACCCCATTTACCCAAGTGTAAAAATCGTACCTTTCACTGCCAAAGGCACTAGCTGTTTAGGTGGTTCCTTGACGTATTACTCATGCCTTATTTAAATAAAACACTACTGTAACTATTGACCTTGTTGGGAACCCTGCTTCTATCCCTATCTCTTTGCGGACAAGATCAACACATGTGGTCTTCTCTCCACATATAAACACCTACCGGTATAATTCCCTATCTCTAGACCCACTAGCCCTACCGGGGACGCCATACTCTCTAGCGTTGGTCCTAGTTGTTCCCTTTGTTCCGCTAGCCCTGCGGAACATGTTTCTGGACCTGATGGCCTTAATTAAATTAACCTTCACTTGGTCAGAATTTCCTTGGTCTGAATCTTTTAAATGGGTCCCTCCCTTGGTTATCCCCCTTGTGGTGCCCCACTAGCACCGGTTATATCCAGTCTTTCCTTACTGATGAGAATCTCCAATTTATTGGCTCCCTTCAAATAAAAACATTGATATTGACACGATAACAGCACGACATTGGCGATGTCGACATAAGTCGTCTAAGCCAAATTTTCCCATAAATTCTGGCTAATTCTACTCGTGAGTTTATCATCAAACTTAAGGACACGATTCACTTTCGTATCCACCTCGCAGGGTACACAGTTCGCTAAACAAACAAATTATTCCTCATACTTGGCCCCTATCCAGCCTTATTGTGATAAGTCCCGAAACTTTCTTTGTATCTCTATTTAAATAGAAGATGAAAGGACTTGTGATCAGCTGTACCTAATAATGCTCGATATTTATAGATTCTCATATTTGGTGATTGACTCCTACCACTGCAACGCTGCTCCAACGAGCTTAAAGAGTCGCCAAAATTTGTTTTTGAGTGTCAATGCACTCCACCATTCTCAAATACCTTTGGTAGTTCCCCTTCTATTGGCTAGTTAATACAATGTCTCCATTTCTCAATGACTCTGGTGGATGACCCTTTTGTTTGCCCCACTGACTCTCTCTCTTACTGATTGAACTGGGTGAGCCTGCATTAATGCCATTGTCCTCTATAGTGGATCTTAGGAAACTCCTATGCCATGGTGGTCTTCCTAGCATTAAGTTCTTGAGCAATAGTACTAGCGTCCTCTGTTGCAGTCACCATTCCTGAAATAGTCTACGGCTCTGATCGAGCCTCTCCTCCTACAATCCTCCTAATGGCCCTCGCTGGTTCTCCTCCCTTTTTTGGCATACGCAACCCAACTAAAGTAATATAAGATTCGATTTAATTATACACAATAGCAGGAGAATGTAAGTCTCAATGGGAATCTACAGTCCTAAGCATAGGGCTCTACAACAAATAAAAGCAACGCTTAAAACTTAGTAAGTCCGAACAGATCCTAAGGATACTAGATTCTAATGCTTTGATACCATCTATGACACTCCGCTTAGTAAAATAACTGTTGTTCATCCCTCTACTTAAATAAAACTAGAATCACAAATAGCTCATTCTTACCATCACTGTCGAAAATTCAATTTATTACTAACCACCTATTATTTAATCAAATTGTGTGTCGATTTTAAACTTTAATTAAATTAACATAAATAAAACCATTCACCATCAACTATGCCAGATAAATAATCAAATCCACAATCATATAATCATATCTGAATAAACCATCGGTTTACAATCCAATACAATAATCCAATACAAATGAATTAAATAGAACTAAAATAAAAACTGACATAGGCCGAAATGCCCAGATAATAACTGATTGAATCCTAACTAGAATCACAAAGATAGAAAATGGCTAAACAATCCCTGAAACACTCCACAACTTCTACATCTCCAATTACCTGGAAGTGATAATTATGCTTGGCGTCCTTATGGATGTACACTAAAAAGTTTTTGAAAATATTTTGACACAGGTCAGAGCCCAAAACCTTTTGAAAATGTTTTGCAAGTAATTAAAATGAATAATAATTATGAATACATTCTTCCATATTTAAATTGGTGTCGCACTCTCATGATATAATCCTCACCCCTCAATTATAGTGTGCACTTAACATATGTATTTTAACCCCTAGTTATGCTACCCAACCTACCTAGTCTCAATAAACCATTAAGTCCATACACTACCATATGTCACGCGTATTTTATGAAATTAGTTATCACATCTGTTTAATAATTATAATTCTCAATTATAATTAATCAATTCATTGCAAATGACTTTCAACAATTATAATTCTCAATTATAATTTATCGATTCATTCCAAATAACTTTCACTAGTTATTAATTCAATGTTAACGCATTTGTGGCATATACCTATATTTTTTGCACATATATATATAACAAGCACACATATGTCACATATAACTGCCATCCCTCAAATTAATATCTCACTGGATGCGGGTGTCTAAGATGCTACTAGGCACTAGGGCATACACACATTATCCGGGGCTACTGAGTCAGAATCTTCCACCGAACTCAACAAATCGTAAATGTGTTGGAGGACGTCATAGTCATTCGATAGTGACTCATAACCATACCAAAGTTACCTCACTTCGAACTTCAACTTCACAAGGGCACATGCATGGCACTATGACCTAGGGTCGATGCTAAGCCTGTTGTTTTTCACTAGGGAATATTATCCACATTGCGCAATCTCCGATGATAGAACTCGAGTGGTACATTACCATATTTATAGCATACACACATATATAATGATACATATATATTGTCTTTATATCCGTATATATATCTCCAATAAATTCGACTAACTGTGCGTGTGACTAATAGCACTAGCCAAACATCCCGGGTCTAAACCCAACTAGAAATTATTAAATATTAACTTATTAAAGCAATTTATCATTTAAAATAATATTTTGGACATGTATTAAATCGCAACCAACCCGTATCCTTTTTCTACCGAATTTTTATTATTAATCTATTAACAATTTTCTTGAGTATAATTTTCCCAAAAATACTCAATTTCCTACCCTAGATATTTTCTAACTTATCCAAAGGTGTTTTTATCAACGTTAACCATTTTTTCGATGCTCTTAACCTATTCCCAAACATCATAATTTAATCCCAAATTAAATCACAACAAAAATTTATCAAATAACCCAACCTGGCTGTACAGGTACACCGAATCAGTTCGACTTGAGGGTGAACCGATTCCCCCCGCTAACAACCCCAATTATTCCCATTTCGATTTTCACTAATGTTTAACCCAAAATAATCAATCTCAAATAGTTTTTTCTCGATGATAAAAAATTATCATGAATCCTAAATATGAAACGCATTCATTTTAATATAAAATTCATCTACACATGACTGCATGGGATTTATTCTTAATTTTCAAATAATATTAAATTCTCCCAATATCATAACAATTCATAATTTTCTCAATCTACTAAATCAATAATTCATCTATCTACATGGGATTCAAATTTCCAGATTTCAATATATATAAATCACACAATTTTATTATCAAATCATTTTTCCAAAAACCCAATTGTCCATGAATCCCACCCAAAAATCCATTCCTAATCATGATATGAATTGAATACTACACATAATTATTTAGCAAGATAATTACTTGCCTTAATATTCGTAGGGTCTGAATTCGGTTGAAGAGCTCCTTTGAAGATGATTAAAATCCCAGAATTTCTTCCAATTTCTTCAATCCTTTAGAGTTCTTGAGTTTTCTTCTACTTTCTCTTCACTTTCCTCTTGGACTCTTGAGTTTTTCTTATAATTTCTCTTCACCTTCTATCTAACTCTTGGTGTAATTCAACTAAAACCTTTAGAATTGTAAAATGACTAATCCTCTTACCTTAACTCTTCATTATATAATTGAAATCTAGAAATTGACTACTCACCTTCCATTAAAATGATCAAAATGCCCTTATACTAGCCCTCGAGACCCAATCACTACCCTTGGATACTTAATTTTGACTTATTTCAGATCAAATGTGCACTCGAAATCATCATTCGAGTCACCATTTTCCATCTTATTCCCAATACGACCCCATAGACGCGTCCCGAATAAGATACTGTGAACCTGTCATTTTTTTCACTTAGAATGTAATATAAATACTACAAATTCATTTACTTATCACACAAGTAAATATAATAATACATAATATTAATATAATATTAATCCATTTCTTGCTAATTAATATTTATTCACTTTAGTTTATTTTCAATTTAATTAAATTACTGTGACATATGTTATTTAAGTATTCCTAAAAATACAGGGTGTTACACCTCCATTGAACAATTAGAAGCAAACTGGGATTGAAAGTATTGAATGGGAACTGACTTAATATCATGTTGATTGGTCAAATAAATACCATATTCTTCTCTTATTTTATGAATATAAGATCTCCTTTTTCTAGCTTTTACACTAGCATGAAAAAAAATTTAAGTTCATATCCCAAATCTAGCCCATTTACGGTCGACCTTTTGCTTCCTGTATTCATCTTCTAATTTTAGGTGTTTGGACAAATCAATGAAACTTTTATTCATATCACATATGTTATCATCTATAGGATTATTCTAAAACTCCACTTCACTTCTAAGGATCTAATCCTCTACATTGATGGTGTTTTACAAAATATTCCCAAACACTTCTTTATTATAATTCCACAAAACTCTTCTAACTCTTTTAAGATTACTAGCTAGACTGAACAAAGGGTTCACTTGATCATCGCATCACCAATCAGACTTCATAAGCTCATTAAAACTTCTATGACTAGTGTAAATTTTTTTAAAGACAAACTTAGAAGTAACATCATCAACTCTAGTAGTCAAAGAAAGAAGTAAGTGAGAGTGATCAGAAGCCACTTTGCTCAAGTGATCAACTAAGAATCTGGTGAACATGTTTTTCCAACTAAAACTGGTAGAAACTTATCTATCCTTTCCTATATAATAGCTTCACATTTTCTTTTATTCCACCAAGTGAACCTAGATCCTATGAAACCCACATCTCCAAGACTTTCACCTGCCATACAATATGAAAATTCATTTGCAAAAATTAAATCGAAAGGAATCCTTTCCCCTTTATCTTTAAAAGTAACAATTGCGGTTAAGTACCCCTATAAGCCAAGGCCATATAGTATTAAGAACCTAAATATATTGCCATAAAGCTATTATTTCACATCTAAAACACTTAGCATACACCAATGAAAATAGGATATGCTTAAGGAGCATAAGGTGATAAATTCTTAGAGTTAAACATTACTCGATTTGGGAAATAAAAGGAGCAGTAATTCCATTCCCATAGAATCACCATATATACATAGAATCACTAGAAATAACATTCGTAAAACCAAAATTAATTTGATAGAAGTATAATTTATCGCCATCCACTTTAGGCTCTAAAAAAATCATCATCACTATTTTATGGATAAGACACAACCTTATTATTCTTCTCACAATAGACTTCTTTGCAATACCCCTTGCATTACATATCACAACCTTGATCAGTGAGATGTTTTTGAGTTTTTAAGCCTAAAATTTAATCTTAAATCTCTATGATCTAATTACTTTGGACTTTTTAAACATATTTCTAAACATTCATGCCTTTCACCTCAGTCCAACGCTCTATATCTCCATTTCCTATAGTAATAGATCTAGGAGATAAATTTAAATTATTCACTATATACTCACTTTCCACTACCTTTAAAACACTGATAGTTAAGTCTACATTACCCGTCCTTTGTGGTTCTAGGACAACTTCCTCCCCTTTATTGTTAAGATGATCCACTTTTGGTTATACTCTAACTTCTATTTCCCCTTCCTATAGGTTTTTGCCTTCTTGGTCTTGAACCCTAATTTCTAGTCTTAAATCTTTATTTCTTAGTTTCTAGAGCTCTTAGATTTTCGAGTTATAGTTCTTAGTCTTGTTATCCTTTCCATTAGGCCTTTACTTATGCTTCTTTTCATTCCTAAAACTGGTTTAAACCCCTTCTTTAGTGGATGCTATTTCTAAGGTTATTTTATGACCATTCTTATCCTTCAGATCCACTTTTTTTCTTCTACCTTGTTGTCTTTCTTCTAAATCACCTTTGACTTGCTTCTTACAAATGACTTTCTACTATCCTTCTTCGATTGAAATTTTCAAGTAAATGGTCATGTCCCTCATTTTGGCATCTTTTAAAAAATAGGGGGGTAATCCTTATATATGCAATTTTTGCTAAAAACCTTTCCCTTCACTTCCATAGCCAATGCATACTCTATTGGTGAGTTCTTTTTTCAAATCAACTTGGATGCTTATTCTAGACGGACTTGGTCATGTTAGAGTTGTTGTTAGAGAATTAAGTCTTAAAGGATAACCAACTGCACTTGAAATAGAAAAAAAATACTTGCAGTGTTATAAAGACGATTATGAAGGAGAGGGAGAAAAATCCAGATATGAGTAATGGAAGACTCCACAATGGGATGAAAACCATACGACCATTTGTAAACTCTTATGGGATACATATTAATGAACTAAATTTCTCTAAGCTATAGTCTGATGAAATCTTCCTCATGAAAACAATGAATAAGTATATGCTTAGCATCAATGTCACCATTCTTAATAGCATCCTTGAGTCCCATAAGGGCAGAAACTTTTTGAATTATGTCTATATATACACTACCATGAGAAAACATGCCTACCAATGTATATTTGAACGGTTCTGAAAGATTTTTCACATTATCTTTTAAGAAAAAAATAGAAGGCTCGCCTTTATATGAACTAAATTCTTTAAGTTTCATGTTATTTTCATCCTTATTCCTTCCCAAGACCGAAGAAAAGTACTTATTGAGAGGAGGGTCAGCCGTAACAATCATTTGAGGGTGGGGGATCATTTTTGCCTTTAGGGTTAGGGTCAACAACCTCCAGAGTGCAGGATATATGGTAAGCAATGCAATTAGTTTTTTTTCAAATCGCCACAGATAGAGAGAAAGTTTAACATATTGATGTGCTTGTGTAGTAGTTTTCCATGTGGCTAGAATTATAGTTTGGCTTAAAATACTTAGGATTTTTGTACTAATCATGCCTTGCATGGAGTTGTTTGATTTTAGTTTTTCTTAATGGATTCACCTAATTATATCCCTTTGTACACACTTACAGGAGATCTTTTGGATTTTAACTTCTTATGTTACAAGACCTAATTGAGGTTTTCTTCTCTCAATTTATCGAATACATATCTATATATGTAGGGGATTTTTGCATGTAAGAACCATTGTAGGTTCGTTTAAACTGTCATGTTACATAAGATAAGTGATATATTCTCCTATAATTCTTGTTAAATACGTATCTATATATGTGGGTGATTTGTGCATGTGATAACCATTGTGGCTGGTTTTGTCTTAGAATTGAACAAATAAGAGAGGGCAATGGAAAGAGCTATGAAAGGAGTAAACCTACTTTGCATGAAGGCCACCATTGACAAAACCCTTTTGAAAAAAATAAAAGATTCGTCAAGGCTAAAGTTTAAAAATTGATCATCAAAAGTAATATCTTCAAAAAGAGTAAAAAATTTGAATACGTTTGAGGGTGTCATAATTTGAATATCAATGGGTTTGGACAATGATTACTGTTTCATCTTTAATGTTTGACGCTATTGGTTAAATAATGATCAATATTTTCTAGGCTGTCATGTATTTAGTTCGTCTGTCCATTATGAGTTCACTTTATTTTTCATGTGAGGTTAAGTCTAAATTTTGATAAATTAATGTGATAAAATAGAAGTCCTTATACTATCTTTAGTGTTTGGGACATATTTATTTTATTTTTGTGTTCACATCCCTTCACTCCATACCCTATTTGGTTTAAACATATGGTATTGAGTGTTTGAATGCATTTAGTCCATGTTAGTCATATGATTCAAATTGGTGTTATTTATTTCATTTCTTGGATTATATGTACTTATGTTGTAATGCTAGTTTGTCGTTGTCGTTTAACTTCACATTGCATGATATAATTATTTCCTTTATATTTATTTGTGTCACATTAAGGGGGAGAAGTTGTTCCATATTATGAACTTTTACCTTTGTTTATTCCCCCCCAAAAGGGGAGAAGTTTTCCCTAAGAGGGAGATGTTTTAATAGAGGGGGAGGGTTTTTCATATGTTGTTTATATATTTTATATTCTCTTTGCATTTGAAACATTTGTGAAGTGTGAAGGTTTAAACGACGATGTGATAAAGTTTCACAAGAGCAAAGCTACTCAAGAGATAAAGCCTATCAAGTGATAGTTTATACTTTTTTCCTTTTGGGGTTTGGTGATTGGCTATTAGATCTTGACAACCTAGTTTTTTTTATTGAATTTGCCCCGGCATAGAAAAAGTGGGAGATTTGTAAGGACAAATTTCAAAATGTGTCAAGTTTGTAATGTGTTCATCGTAAAATTATAATATTTTCTTTATTACGTTTGGACACGATCGTTTGAGTCATAGGTTAGGTGTGTTCTGTTTTACCTTCAAACCGATGCAATTGATGACACGATGTGACCCAAGTTAAAACGATGTCAAAATCATGTCAGGTTTCGTCATCAGCCTTTGGATCTCAAGAAAGGTATATTTGGTGTAATATGTCGAGCTCATGGTTTATAAGTTTGGGTGTTTAAGTTTTATGAAGCCATTTTCAAAAAGGATTTTATAGAAAATATTTTTGTTTTTCAAATTTGTTTGAATGATTTTTTTTGGTTCATTTAAAGGATTTTACATGTTTCGTTTAAGTGATAAGTGATTTCATTCAAATGAGTTTTAAGGTTTTATCCAAATGAGGTTCGGTCGAGCATCGAGTGAAATTTTCTATCTTAGTTAAAATGTTTCGTTAGAAGGTCATTAGATTCTTGATCAAACGAGCTTTGGGGTCTTATTTGAACGACATGTGGTGTCTTTCAAATGAGATGGCTAATATCATTCGAACGACTTCAAAGTTCGTTTAAACGAGTTAAATCATTTTTTGTGTCATCACATTTTTCACATTTTTCTATAAGTATAAGATTTGGCAAAGAGTTCTTTAGGTTAAGGATTTCGAAAACTGTTTTACAAGAGTAAATCTAAAAGCCTATTTAATCCTAATTTAAACCCTAATTTTGAGATCTAAGAATCTACATGATATACTAGTTTGAGATCTCGAGTTTTAAGAACCATGTTTCTTTACTCTATTTTATAGACAAAGTTTATTTGACATGATCGATTCCATATGACTGCAGAGACGGATTACTTGCCAAAAATTGTTGGACATCGAGACGTGTGAGGTGCACGCGTTATGAAAATTGTGGGTAGATTCCCACGATGTAGTTATGAAGAAAGTTTAAAAAGTAGCAGGAAGAGTGCATCAAACTTGAAGGCATCGAGCTGTGAGTAATTCATTTGTCGTCCGTGTATGAAATCCTATATCATAGTGTACTTTGCAAAGGCTTGGTCATTTGAGGTTTTTTCCGTCATGGATTTTTCTCTTACATCACGACTTTGTGGTTGATCTTTATTTGCTATTCACCTAGTTACATTATTAGGCATGATGCAATAGTATTCATTACTCATTCGGTTAATTTAATCGCAATTAAAATTTTGATAAAACCTTAGCACTTGCGTTTATTAGAGCTTTATGATATTTCCCACAAGATGGCAAATGTTAACATTAGGTATTTCTCAAATATAAATAAGTTTTAGGAAGAGATTTGTGCCATAATGGAAGATGAGGTACTTCTGAGACATTTGAAATATCGTGAAACTACTCTTTTTGATAATATTAAGGAAGGAAAGGCTAAGTGGGAGTTATTACACGATAAGGCCACTAGCCTAACAAAGTGCTTCTTGAGTGTTCCCCATACTCGAAGCTTCATAAATAAAGAGAATTTTAGGCTAAAGAAGGACATTATGGAATCTAAAAAAGTGATGATTGGACTTGAAGGGAGATCTAAAATCATGGAAGATGATCCTAACAACATCCCAATCCTCAAATGATAAGATTATATTTGGTTATGACCATTTGAAAGTGTCTACTTCAAAAGTTGAGACCGACTTTCTCAAAAAGTCAAATAAGACTCTTATGTTTACCTAGCCTAGGAACACTCCAAAGTAGAACAAGGCGAAAAACCCACAACCTTACATCAATACCTATTGTGATAGGAAATGTCAACTTATAAACTTTTGTTTTGAACTTCTGAAAGTGTATATAATGCCTAGAACTAACTGTTTAACTATTCAAAACATGAAGTTGAACCACATATATCGAAGGATCAAGAACCTCATTGAAAAAGACGATGATGAGAGTAAACATATGAAATTCGTAGGTCAAATTTCTAACTCTAAAGTACCTTCCAAGTCTAAAACCAAACCAATTACCAAACTCTATGTTCCCATTGTTAGAATTATCTAGATTAGGAAATCTAACTTGCTTGCTTAATCGGTAGGTAGGTATGAACATTTTCACCATTTTCCTTTAGATATATATAACCTTAAACCTCTAGAATTTAGGGAGTTATCTCCTCACGGGTAAGTTATTTTCTTTGTTCGTACACTAGGTCTTTTTATTATTGATTATTTTCCTAGTCTGAGTGCGAGTTTATTCTCATTGTATTCTTTTCAATGCCTAATTATTTATATTGTTGATTACACATGTACCATTTTATTTTTCACCCGTTTTGAAAAATAAAAAATGCACAAAAAGATTTGATTTCTTTTGATTTCATTTTGGTCTTATAAATCGAAAATAAAAAACATTTTCTTTTCTTTTGAGTGATTTAAGAAAACCAAAAACATTTTGGTTCTGGAAAAGTTTTTCAAAAATACAAAAACATTTTGTTTGTGTGATTTTTGTGGATATTTAGTGTTGATATGATTGAAAAGTTTTGGAACACATATTGCTATTTATATCCCCATGCTTGGATTAGAAACTTAGGAAGGAAGTTAGAACATAAGCATTTTTTGCTTAATCATTTCTATGAAATTCTTCGTAATGACTCATGTTGACTACATTCTAGTAATTTCCATGTTACATACATATATACATGAGTTGATTAGCAAGAAATTTTGATTTACATCTGAAAATTTTACTTGTATTTATTTTCACTCAACCAAGTTATTTATATGTGCATGTAAGAACAATTTCTTGAAAGTTTATCATAAAATAATCATATAAACAGTGGTAAAAGATACCCAAAGAGATTGATAGCTACCATTGGCAATAAACTTGTCTTTATATTCTAATAAGAGAAAAAATGTGAATTATTTATGCAAATGCATCCTCCCGAAGACTTATATATATATATATATATATATATATATATATATATATATATATATATATATATATATATATATATATATATATATATATATATATATATATATATATAGAGAGAGAGAGAGAGAGAGAGAGAGAGAGAGAGAGAGAGAGAGAGAGAGAAAGAGAGGGCACGTATTTGATGGAGTTTTAAGTTAAATATCAACGAGTTTGCACATTTTCTCCTAGTATGAGATTAACATTATTGAACTGTTAACCCAGACTGTTAATTCAAGTATTTAGACGTCATCCCACATATGTCATGCACCTGCGTTTAGTTTTGTTTATGTTTATTTTATGGGTTAGGTTGATATGTGAATATGATATTCTTAATTATTATATATGTTACATGTTTGCATTTCCATTTTTATGTCAATTATCTCGTTGAGAACATGCTATCATCATATAATTATTTATTTTCTTAATTTGATTGATTCATGATGTATTATCGTGTTCTTTTCTTTGTCTATTCGGGACAAAAGGGGGAGTATTTTAGTGTATACATTATAGTTTTAAATACTTGTCAATTTATTATTCTCATTTACCTTTTGTATTACTTGGGTATATGTTGTTTGTGGAGGATACAAGATTAGTGATTATCAACAAAGACTTGATCAAAGTATTGAAACCTATTATTATATCAAGTCTCGCAGGATTTGGGAGTGGATAGTACAAATGTATAGGCATATTTTAATCTGTCCATTTTTTTTGGATATTTTCTAGTTTTATGTAGTTTTCAAGTTTTTTCCCGAAATAAAAAAGGGGGAGACTTGTAAGGACATATTTTTGTATTATTCCTTTAGTTTTTCTTATTCTAGATTAATAAAACATAAAAACATAAAAACATAGGTCAAAGTGTGTCTGTGTGTCTTCAAGATATCATGCGCCTATCTATACCATCTTACCGGACCACAACATTGTATTCAATCACATATCTCGAGCTATTGATAAGGTTGATTACATGTTATTTTGGTTTATGGTGTGTCTTAAATTGATTTAGTTCGACATGAATTTTTAAAAGTGAGTTAAAATATTTTTTGATGTTATAGAAAGTTTTTATGTTATAAAAACGATTTTGAAAACTTTAAGCCTATTTTTTAGCCAATAAAATATATTGGAATTTAAGACATCTAGAAAAAATACAATTGTATAGTTCCATGTAAGATTTACTACACAAAAATTTTGCATCATTTCGACATCTAAGTCAAAATTTATGCTAAAAAATAAGGAATCTTGTATAAAGCTGTTGCACAGATTTGGAAATTGTTCAAAGATAATTCCAAAGTCGTTTTAAATGAGAGACCTAAAAATGAGGCAGACAAGATTTTAAGATAGAGATTTCTCATAAGAAGGATTTTTTAATCCCGGACTTGTTCGAACAAGATTGATATAGTTTAAATGATGGTCAACTACGAAGAAACATGTTATATTCTTTTCACATTGAAACTAAAAGTAGGAATCTAGTTTTGATATAGAACAATCTCTCGAGATATTATAACCCTTCAATTTAATACCTTTTCTTTTAATAAATAAAGTAATCATTAAATATTTGGGTCTCGCAAACGTTTTACGTAAAATAGTTACATGCGTTTCACTACATGCGTTACACAATTGTTAAAAAGAATAATTTATATTTTAAGTGAATGTTCCATGTAAACGTTTGCATGAGAAAATTTATATATAGTATAAGGGGATTGAATATAACAAATACAAAATTGCATGTCATGTCGGGCTTCACTTGGTTCATACATGACGCGCGTTCATAAAAAGGATAATAAAAGACAAAAATTGTACTTAACCTTAAATGACGAAATAAGAATGCGTGAACTGCTCATATTGTGTGAATATCATATACTAAATGTCACAAACTTACTTTTAAGGTTATTTTTAAACATGGGGTACAAACCTCATCTTAATAAAGTTATATTTTTATAATAAATGATTAGGGTCAAAAAGTTGTTTTGCAAGAAAATAATTTAAGTATATGTACAACATTATTTAATGGCATGTATTTGTGTCGGATTATAAATTACTAAATATTTATAGATTTATACATATATACTACAGATATTTTTATATGCGTGTGTATATATGGGATGGTGTAAGTAAATATTTTTTATAAGTCCGTTTTCAATTTATTATGTCATATACCGCTACACCGTCGAAGAGCATTCAAGAGCCATCTACATCAAAGACGGATCCGAATTAATCAAGTTCTTCATAAAAAAGTCTTCACAAAGTTTACTTTGGTAAGGTTATGTTTTAAATACCTTAACTTTACACTTAGAGCTTTTGGGATATTTTTATGAACTATTTTCTAAGTGTTGGAGCGGACTTTTTCGTCAAAATTTGAGAATGCGTATTTTTTCTAAGTATTGAAGCGGACATTAAAATAATATTTTTTTGACGCATCAGTCGTTCAAGCGACAGAGCAATGTTGTTAGCGCGAGATATCCATGTCGCGCGATCTCGTTCGAGCAACATCTGTCCTTCCTTCGAGCGACTTGCTGATCTCGTTTGAACGAGCACTATTTTCGAGGCGGTGTGTTTTTCTATAAAAACTCATTCTGTGTTTTGTTTAAGAAGTCCCAACGTCCGACAAAATAGAAAAATTGTGAAAGCAGAATTCTTTTGGCTTCTTCTTTTTGGGGTTTAATCCCTTTTTGGTTTTCAATTCAGAAAACTCCCATTTGCTTTAGTGAATTGTTTTGGTGTTTGAAGAACACAACTTTGCTTCTGTTTACTCTAGTGGGGAGGATAACCTACACCGAGAAGACTGTGTATCTAGGATTGCGGTCCTTGTGGTATAGCTGCGTGTGAACCACTTATGTTTTGTTTCTAGTCATTTCTTTGGAGGTTTATCGAAGACACCGTGCGTTACTCTTGTGGGCGAAAGCAAGATTGTATTTAAGTCAATGGTCTTGTTAATTTGTCAGAGTTCTAGAAAAAAAAAGGTTTTGCCCTTCGGAGATTTTTTCTTAAATTTGTGTTCCATGCTTTATTTATTTATGGATTGACACACGCACACACGTAGTTGAATGGTTTGAGGCTGATTTAAGTTTGTTTAAAAATATACTCTAATTAAATAAGTGTGCCAAATTGGAAACTTGCGAATTAATTTGAAATTGATATCACACACCGTGTTTATTTCAGTTTTACAAATTAGTATCAGAGCGGATTACGCTAATTTATCGCGTGATCCTGATTTTTCCAAGGATTTATTTTTTGATACAATTTGACTTCTCACGTCGTCAAATTAGTATTAGAGCAGGTTACGCTAATTTATCGCGTGTTCCTATTTTCCACAAAATTGTGTGATATTGATTTTTTTTGAAAAATTAGTTTTGTGAAAAATCGTAATTTTTCCAATGGAACGTTCATTTAATAAGGTGCCTAGTTTAGATGGGAATAATTATGCCTATTGGAAAGCTCGCATGAAATGTATTTAAAAAGCTATTGACGAGCGTGTTTGGTTGCTTTGCGAAAATGGATGGACTCCTCCCACGGTCACCGTTAATAACATCACCTCTTTAAAACTCGTGTCAGCCTGGACTAAAGATGATTATAAAATGTCTAATTTTAATTCTCGTGGTCTGAGTGCTATTTCTGGAGCTATCACTCCTAAGGAGTTTCGCCGTATTATGACGTGCACCACGTCTAAAGAGGCTTGGGACGTTTTGAAATTGACACATGAGGGTACGAACGCAGTTAAAGAATCAAAATTACAAAATTTGGCCACCCAATTTGAGACTATCACCATGTCTGAGTCTGAATGCTTTGGTGATTTTTATGCACATTTATCGGATATTGTTAACACCAGTTTTAATTTGGGTGAGGTGATTGATAACACGCGTGTCGTTAAAAATATTTTAAGATCTCTCCCAAAACGCTTTATTTCTAAAGTCACTCTTTTGAACTCTTTGGGAAATTTGAAATCACTTAAGTTAGAAGAACTTGTAGGAGATCTTCCAACCTATGAGATTGACATGTTCCCCAAAACCATTAAGGCTAAGGATAATGATATTGCTTTAAAGATTCATTTTAAGAAACAGAAAGAAAAAGTTTGTGAGTCCGATTCTGAGGAAGAGTTTGATTTTAAAGATATGGAAAATTTTAAAAAATTTCTCAACATGAACAAAAATAATTCTTCCAATAAGAGAGTTTTTGAGAAGAATAAAAAGGCCAAAGAATGCGGTGAGGAAGAGAAGGAGAGAGAAAAAGAAAAGGAGAGTGAGGAAAATTTAGAAAGTTTAATGTGTTTTGAGTGTGGGGGTAAAGGGCATAAGGCATATGAGTGTGCCACTAGACTTAGGAGAGAAGGAAAGAAAGTGGCTACGCCTGCCACACTTAGTGATAGCGACATAGAGGTTTTTGATTTAGGTGATGAAAAAGATCACGGTATGTGTGTCGGGATTTTAGCTAGTCAGGTTAGCACACCTAGTTTGGATGGAGGTGAAAGGACTAGTTCTAGTGATACCCCCGAGGAGGATGATTTGAGTGGTTCTAGTGGGGATGAGAGTGAATTTGAGAGTGGAAATGAAAGTGAGCTCCAAAAAGCCTTTAGATATTTGTACACCTAGACCTTGAAAACAAAGATATATAATAGAGATTTAGGTCATCGGGTTTTAGATTTGGAGAGAGAGAAGGAGGTTTTAAGAAAGGAGAAGTGTGATTTGACCAACATGTTGACTAGTCTGACGACACGTGTATCCTAACTCGAGAGTGATATCGAACGTGCCAGGGAGGTCAAAGTCAATTTTGAGAACGCACCTAAGAAGGTTGAAAAGGTGGTTCTTAAGGGTAAGGGTGAGAAGTTAGGAATAAGTCAATACGGTGATTCTACTTTCCAATTAGCTCCCGAGCCGGTTCCCACTTTAGTGTTAGATTCACGTGAGTCTCACCCTAACCCACCTAGGCATCCCATTCCTATTAGGAGAGTGCGTCCTAGAGTTTTTTAGAGAGGTGTTCCTAGGCCTATTTATGTTTGTTCACATTGCAAGAGGAGAGGTTACCTTAAGGAATTTTGTTTTAAGTTGGGTTATGTGTCACGTTTTTCTTCTAGACGTGTTTCTTACCCACAGATGCTCCTGGAGATTACATGAGAGAGTTTGAACATTTAGGTGAGCAAGTTAAGTTTTTGGTCAAAACTTCACAAAATTTAACAGAGGTTTTTCATAAGTTGACACCTCCTTTGGGAAACCTCTCTGCACCTAACGATTGAGGTTTGACTTGTTTACTAGCATAGGTTGTTTTACATGATGACATTTTTTGCCTATTACTAGTATGTATCATTTTTGTATAAATTTAAAAAATACAAAAAGATTTTATTTTAATAAAATTTTTGAAAAATCCAAAAAGAGTTTTGTATTTTTTTTACACCGTTTATGGATGAACACTTAGGATGATCGAGTCACAACATCATTCCATTTTTTTCATGTGACTATTTGATAGTGTTTTGAGACAATAGGTCAATTCATCCATGTGCTTTATAATGTTTGGAGTCATTAAGATGTAATTAAGTGTTACTTCCTACATATTTGACTCATGTTTCCTTTATTGAACACATGCACGGATTTGTTTGATTATTGTGCTTGTCTAATCACATGTTGGTTGGGTGTTTTCACTTCAATCCTGTCTTTTAAACGAACCAAGCGCGATAAAACTTGATAAGAAAGTTGTGCATGTAAGAGCCGTTTGTGAGTTTGTGTGCTTTGTTTGAAAACAGTGAAGGGCTACGAAAGATTATTTTTTATCCTTTGCGATTAAGACGCGAATTGGACCTAAAAATTGAGGAATTTTATTATCCGGGGTCCAAAGGGGTTTGAAAGAGCCCGAAAAATTTAAAGGCAATAAAAAGAAATTCATGCCAATTATGGGCCATTTAAGTTTTTGCTTCAATTCTCCAAAGTTTGAGAATTTAGAACACCTCTAAAAGAAAATATATACGAGGGAGTTTGGTTAGAGATTTTATAACGGGTTTGCACGTCCTTGAAAATCTTGAACAAGCGCTAAATAGTTTTGGACGTTATTGGTGTGGAAATCATTTGACTTTGATTTGTTGATTTCTATAAGACGATGTCATCTAATTTTAACAAATTTTCACACATAAGGATACTTTTGATGTTCATTCGTTAGGAGTATACGTATTCATCGTGCACATATGATTGATTGAGTTATTTACCTCTCGAATGTGTTCACACTCATACATTCCATTTTCATGACTTGGTTGCTTGAGTTTAAATCCATGGTATGATTTTTAGTATCTAATTTTTGTATAAAAAAATTGAAAAATCAAAAATAGTTTGTGAATGTTTTTGAGACATATCTTTGCATGCGCGAAGCTTGATCCATGTTTGCTATGCATTTTTTCGTGACACTCCATGTTTTGATTTTTTATTATTATATGTCTATTTGGGGACAACATAAAAAGGGGGAGAAAGAATTATCATGTTATGGGAGAGTTTATGCATTATGGGGGAGATTTGATTTATTAATGCTTTATTATTATATCATTTCAAACTTGATGCATCACGAAGGTATTTTGCTTTATCTTATGTGTTTAGGTACAAAGATTGAAGATCATGATGTTGCACACCCTGACAAGAAAAGATTTGGGATTTGATGAAGATTTTTGAAGAACAGTTTTGAGGTCTTGCAAATTTATTCATGGGAGGGTACGTTTGTATAGGCATTTAGGGTTTTGATAATTCAGATTTTTTATGTATGTACCGGCATAGACATAGGGGGAGATTTGTAAGGACATATTTTTTATAAGTCCATTTTCAATTTGTTATGTCATATACCGCTACACCGTCGAAGAGCATTCAGGAGCCATCTACATCAAAGACGGATCCAAATTAATCAAGTTCTTTATCAAAAAGTCTCCGCAAAGTTTATTTTGGTAAGGTTATGTTTTAAATACCTTAACTATACACTTAAAGCTTTTGGGATATTTTTATAAAATATTTTCTAAGTGTTGGAGCGGAATTTTTCGTCAAAATTTGAGAATGAGTATTTTTTTCTAAGTATTGAAGCAGACATTAAAATAATAATTTTTTGACGCATCAGTCATTCGAGCGACAGATCAATGTCGTTCGCGCGAGATAGCCATGTCGCGCGATCTCGTTTGAGCGACAGCTGTCCTTCGTTCGAGCGACTTGCTGATCTCGTTTGAACGGGCACTATTTTCGAGGCGACGTGTTTTTCTATAAAAACTCATTATGTGGTTTCGTTTTATTTAAGAAGTCCCAGCGTTTGACAAAATAGAAAAACTGTGAAAGAAGAATTCTTTTGGCTTCTTCCTTTTGGGGTTTAATCCCTTTTTGGTTTTCAATTCACAAAACTCCCATTTTCTTTAGTGAATTATTTTAGTGTTTGAAGAACACAAATTTTCTTCTGTTTACTCTTGTGGGGAGGATAACCTACACCGAGAATACTGTGTGTCTAGGATTGCAATCCTTGTGGTATAACTGCGTGTGAACCATTGCTGTTTTGTTTCCAGCGGTTGGTTTGGAGGTTTGTCGAAGACACCATGCGTTACTTTTGTGGGAGAAAACAAGATTTTATGTAAGCCAATAGTCTTGTAAACTTGTTAGAGTTCTAGAAATAAAAAAAAGGTTTTTCCCTTCGTGGATTTTTCCTTAAACATGTGTCGCATGCTTTATTTATTTATGGATTGACACACGCACACCCGTAGTTGAATGGTTTGGGGCTGATTTAATTTTGTTTAAAAATAGACTCTAATTAAATAAGTGTGCCAAATTTAAAACTTGCTAATTAATTTGAAATAGATATCACACATCGCGTTTATTTCGGTTTTACAGATGGTCTAGTGGGTATTGGTTTGATCGAGTGTATTTGAAGGTATGTATATAAATATGTGTGTGAATTGGTATATATATATATATATATATATATATATATATTATCATTGTTGGTCAAATCAGGTGGGCCATTAGCTGGCCGAATAGGACATGTTATAGATATGGAGTAGGCATGGAAGAGGACAACTAGCTTAGCGATTGAGTAAATTTAAAGAGAGGAATAAATTATGTTGGGAAACAAATTATTAAATAGTAATTTAAAATACTTGAAGATTTTCTGTATGAAGAATAAAAGATAAAAAAAAGACGAAATGTGCGCTCTTATTTTAATTACCAGGTGTGAGAGTAAAAAGGTTGACTCCCTTATTATCTTATACACACAGGTCGACCAGTGGGTTCCTTTTTTTAAGGGTTAGATATTAGAGAATCGTGGACATACATATAAAATTGAGAGAACGAAACAATCAGAAGGCTATGGATAGTTAAGGGAGAATTGCGCGAGCCTTTTAATAGAAACATCCAAGCCATAATAGCGGCATAATTTGAGATGATCAGGGGCGATATTATTTCAAAACGTGGGAATCAAAATGCACCGCAAATTGACACATATATCTTAAAAGAGACTCTAGTCCTCGATCATAGTTGTGTAAGAACTATTAATAGAAAATAACCCAAGATAGAAGCTAGCCATATCCAAACCATTTTAGGATTTATATACCCAACTCAAACCACCTTCTGCTAAAGTAAAGACTCTCATATTTACACACCAAAAAAGGGCTTCTACACCAACTCACAATACAAGAATCAATCCATTACTTTGAGTGAGTGTTGGTTTATATATTTCGGTAGTAATACAGTATTATTTAAGATGTACTTGGTTAATTTTGTACAAGGATTTTGTGAGTGTTATCCTTGAAGATTGTTTAGTTAAAAATAAAACCAAACAATTTTAATGAAGTTTGAAGGGGGTTATTTAATGGGGTTTGAAGATGTTTTTTTTAAGTAGTTCGAAGGATGTTATAATGGAGCTTTCCTAGAGGTTTCATAGAGTATTATAGCACACTTTCTGCACAACTTGTGGAGGATTTCACCATTTGAGGTGGGGTTTCTTTTTATGGCATTCAATATTATTAAAATATATTATGCATGTGTGACACCCCGCCTAATTAATCCCGGGTGATCAGTCCTAAATCAAGTTAGAACAGGATTCTCATTTGGTCTATTCTTAGCATCATTGTCGTCATATTAAATTACTAACCACCTAAGTGAGAAAAATAGACTGGTGCCATTTTTATATCTTTCATTATTTAAACAAAAACCCATGCGGAAAATAAAACTATATAACAATCACAGGTAACTGAATTAATCATCCACAAGTAAAAATATAATTGACCGAATAAACCAACGGTCCAAATAATAAATCCCATAAAGACAAGAATGAACTCCCAACAAGTCTAATACAAATAAATGGAAAGTGAGCAACATGCTCGAATACTAATCATGAACTTATACATTAAGAATGAAGAATGAGGCGTCTATCAAAACCCCGCAACATCCACATATGCTGCAGCAACGGATCCCTGGAATATAGTCAAGGCTGGCGTCCCTGTGGTTGGACACCTAAAAGGGTTTTTAAAAGTTTTTATAGCAAGGGTTAGTACCCAAAACATTTTAAAAACATTTAACAAATGATTAACTTGCAGTAATAAATAAATATGCATGCTCTTCATATTTTTAGTTAGTATCGCACTCTCTTGAGGACTTCCTTACCCTTCCTCTATTATACACTACTAACGCTTTAATTAAATTACCTAGTTATTCATCTCACGACTAGATAATCAACAAAGTTCCTTTATACCCACCCGACTCTAACTGAGTATGTAATGATTATGATTCTTAAGTTATTAGTAACATCAACTTAACTAAATCATTTCCCTTTTTAAATTCATATAACTTCTACACTTGTTATACATGTGAAATAACTCATATTTTTCATTAATAACCCGTATATAATTAATTATCCAATTATATACTTATAATCATATTTCAGCATTCACAATCATACCGTAATATATATAACAACTTGCATTCTCCCGAGAAAAAATACTCCCGGAATGTAAATTATATAAAGTACTATCCCACTAGGTAAAATCACATAGCCTAGTTATCCCAAGTCAGAATTTTCACACCAACTTGATAAAAATAAATAATTGGAGGCGGTCATATTCCTTCCCTGAAAGTGAGATGTCCCTCACCCATATAATGGATGCTACGACCTCGGGAATATACTCACCCTACTCCTCAAGCTAGGGAATTCATCCACTACGCGCAACCTCCCCCTATAGCACTATAGTATAAAATATCTAATCACTGATATTAATCGTGCACACCACATATATTTATACTATCGCCTCCGTATATATAAATATAAAAGTCCCAACTATACCGTTCGCTAAATCCGTAACATAAGCCTATTAAAATTACTAAGAGTTTATGGTCCAACTCTAAAAATTAATTAAATTGCACCTTAATTAATTAAGTTATTTTTTGGTGTCGCCCCCACCATAAATTTGGACTTACTCTCGTAGCCCAAAATAAATTTACCCGAGTCAAAATTCCCGACTCTAATTTATTAGCCTCAAACCCTAATTAATTTATCTACCATTAATTAGATTTAAAACTCATGTATTTAATTTCTCAATAATTAATTACATAAGATTTTTATATGAATTTCCCCTCTTATATAACTAACTGGCAAAACTGTCAAAATCTGGCGACCGTCGATCGATCGACCCCAGACCGTCGATCGATCGATCGAACAGGTCTTCGTCTTCTTCGCGAAGACAGGGCAGCCATGGACGGATTTTCTTAAACCCTAATCTCTTCTAACATGAATTTTAAGCCTTCTTAACACCAGTACATATTAGAAACCTTATTAGGATTCCCCAGAAAGTCCACAACAATCATCAATTCGTCCATAAACTACTGATTCATAATTTTGGGGAAAAATCTATCTTTATCCTTAAACACATTTACACTCCAAATTTCTTCATCAAACTCGTCCTAAGTTATCCGGATATCATTCTAACAGATACAAATCAATATTCCAATATCAGATTTTACAGAAATCCTCATAAATCCTGGCAAATCAGATTAATGTTTTCTTTGTATTATCAAAACCCCATGTTTATGCCATGAAACCCCAAAACGAATTTTAATTCATTACATCACACAAATACGAATTTAAAGACAGATTTAATGCTATTGCAAGTTATTCACTTGCCTTAGGTCTCGTAGTGTCTGACTTTGCGATGGATTCCAAGGTTGAAGATGACCTTGTTGGCTCTTTTGAGATCCCCAAATGGCTTTGGCTGCTGCTAGGGTTTCCTAACCCTTTAATTCTTTTCTCTAATTAAGCTCATCCATGCCCTTATTTCTTTTTATTAGGTTAATTATTCGATTCCCGTTTTTTGACTAATGGGCCAAGCCCAAGTGACCTAAATGCCCCCGAGTGGGCCCGACTATGTCTAAAAACGTCCCGTGACCCGTTTACTACCCCCGGGTACACTTTTCCGACTATCTCGGACCATCAGGATTCAACTGTACACTCAGAATTTGCATCCGATTTAATTTATAAAAATACTTATCCCCCACCCAATATAGTCTATACCGACTTCCGGATGCGATAAGTACATACCACGTCATTACTACTCGAAGCGACATAATTACATTATTACTATTCACTTAGTAAATAAGTTTTCCCTAAATATTAACCATTCAATCCCAGATTAATATTTATATATTATTCTACCATAATTAATTCATTAAATTACAACACACTAGTAATTTAGAATTTCCGAATTAATTAAATTTTAAATATACCGAAAATACGGGGTGTTACATACTCCCCCCCTTATAAAGGAATTTCTTCCCCGAAATTAGATCGTACCTGCGGTGAAAAGCTCTGGATATTGTTCCCGCATATCCTCCTCCCGCTCCCAGGTAGACTCGTCAACATTGTGATGACCCCACTGTACTCTAACCAATGGAACAACCTTGGATCGTAATTTCCGCTCATTATGATCCAGAATAGCTACCGACCTCTCCTCATACGAGATGTCTGGCTGTAAGTCGATCTCCTCGAGTGGAATGTGCCAAAAGGTTCTCTCGCTCCTTCGATATTTCTTCAGCGATGCCACATGGAATACATCGTGTATCCGCTGAAGATGATCTGGTAACCCAAGGTTATACGCCACCGGTCCCACCCTCTCAATAATAGGGAAAGGTCCTACGTACCTTGGTGCTAAATTACCCTTCTTGCCGAACCTCATCACCCCTTTCATTGGGGATACCCGGACTAAAACCTGGTCCCCAACTTCTAGCTCCACATGTCTTCGAGAAGCATCCGCATAACTCTTTTGCCTGTCCTGAGCTATCCGAATTCTTCCTCGAATCAACTCTATCTTGGAAGATGTCTCCTGAACAATCTTTGGCCCCAAGAGTTTGTTGTCCCCCACCTCTAACCAACAGACGGGTGAACGACAAGGTCTCCCGTACAGTGCCTCAAATGGTGCCATGCCAATCGTGAATTGGTAAGAGTTGTTATACGAAAACTCTACCAAAGGGAGATATTTCTCCCATCCTCCCCCGAAGTCCAAAATGCACATTCTGAGCATGTCTTCTAGCATCTGATTAACTCTCTCAGTCTGTCCGTCAGTCTGTGGGTGATACGCTGTACTCAAGCGCAACTCCGTGCCCATTGCCTCCTGAAAGCTCTGCCAAAAGTGGGCGACAAAGATTTTGTCTCGGTCGGATACAATATTTATTGGTACTCCATGCAGCTTAACAATCTCTGCTATGAACAGCTGTGCATAACGCATTGTCTCAAAGTCTGTGCGTACCGGCAAAAAGTGGGCCACCTAAGTCAACCGATCCACAATAACCCATATGGAGTCGTGACCCCTCTGCGATACAGGTAACCCTGTGATGAAGTCCATGGAGATGCTCTCCCACTTCCACACGGGAATTTTTAACGGTTGTAGCATCCCTGATGGTCTCTGGTGGTCAACTTTCACAAGCTGACACGTGGCACATTTCGAAACAAACTCCGCTATGTCCCGTTTCATCCCTGCCCACCAATACTGCCTCCTCATATCTTGGTACATTTTATCCCCACCGGGATGTACCGCGAATTTCGAACCATGGGATTCTGTCATAACAGCGTGCCTCAAATCCTCATCCTCTGGCACCATTAACCTCCCATTAAAGCGTAGGCCTCCTTCTGAGCTAATTGAGTAACCCTCTGCTCCCTCAGCTAACAACTGGCCCACTCTATCCCTGCAAATCTAATCCTCTACCTGAGCCTTCACAACTCGCATAATGATCTCGGGTGTGATGGATAAAGATGACATGCAAGCCTTGGATACGTCATCCTCGTATTGAAGCTCTCTCCACTTCGCTTTCCATACCTCTGATATCTCCCCAGTCGGCCTTTGGCTCAATGCGTCTGCTACCACATTGGCCTTACCAGGATGATACTGAATATCAAACTGGTAGTCCTTCACGAATTCTAGCCACCGCCTCTGCCTCATATTCAGATCCTTCTGTGTGAAGAGATACTGAAGTGACTTGTGATCCGTGAATAGAGTAAACTGCTCTCCTAGAAGATAATGCCTCCATATCCTTAAAGCAAAAACGACCGCTGCCAACTCTAGGTCGTGGGTGGGGTAATTCCTCTCGTGGGGCTTTAGCTTCCTGGAAGCATAAGCTATAGCCCTTTCCTCCTGCTGGAGCACACCCCCAAGACCCCATAAGGATGCGTCTGTGTAAACCCGATACTCTAGCCCTCCCTTTGGCAATGCAAGCACGGGTGCAGATGTCAACTTGTCCTTTAGCTCGTCGAATGCTAATTGACAACTATCATCCCACTTGAAAGGTACCCCTTTCCGAGTCAGATTCGTCAAAGGTCCTACAATCTTAGAGAATCCTTTAATGAATCGCCTGTAGTAACCGGCCAAAACTAGAAAACTGCGCACCTCGGTCGGTGTCGTGGGCTATCCCCACTCCCTCACCGCCGACACCTTATTCGGATCCACTGCAATACCCTGATCTGACACGACGTGACCAAGGAACTGTACCTCCCATAGCCAGAATCCACACTTCCCTAATTTGGCGTAGAGCTGATGATCCCTCAGTGTCTATAGAACCATGCGCAAATGCTCTGCGTGCTCCTCTTCGGTGCGCGAGTAGATTAAGATGTCATCAATGAACACGATGACAAACTGATCTAGGTACTCCCTGAAAACCCTGTTCATTAGATCCATGAACACTGCTGGTGCATTGGTGAGCCTGAAGGGCATCACCCTAAACTCATATGATCCATACCGCGACAAGAAAACGGTCTTAGGAACATCCCCCTCTCGGATACGCAGTTGATGATACCCTGACCTCAAGTCAACCTTGGAGAAATAAGACGCCCCTCTCAATTGGTCAAATAAATCATCAATCCGAGGTAACGGATATTTATTCCGTATCGTCACCTTGTTCAGTTCCCTATAATCCACGCACAAGCGGAGTGAACCATCTTGCTTCTTCACAAACAACACCGGCGCACCCCACGGCGATGTACTCCGCCGAATAAAACCCTGACCCAGTAGTTGCTGAATCTGTTCCCTCAATTCCCGCATCTCTGAAGGGGCCATTCGGTAAGGTGCCCGAGCAATCGGCCTCGTCCCCGGTGCCAAATCGATAACAAATTCGATTTCTCTGCTGGGTGGTAATCCTGGTATCTCCTGGAATACATCCTCAAAGTCCTTCACTATAGGAATAGAGTCTAAAGTGACTACCACCTCCTGTGAGGTTTCCTCCTCAATGTAATATAAGTGAGTGCGCGACCCTCCCTCAGGAAGCGGCATTGCTATCAGGAACATCTCCTGTCCTGGAATGGAGAACACGATTGTCCTCTCATAACAATCCACCGTAGCCCGGTAACCTGCCAACCAATCCATGCCTAAGATGACATCATACCCCTCCATATCTAACACTACGAGGTCTGCTGCTAAACTAAGCCTCCCAATCAAAATGTCTACTCCTCAACAAATCGAGCGAATCAAAGCCCCGCTGCCTACTGGCGACTCTACACTCATACGGAGGCTACCCGCTGTCTCTAATAACCCTGCCCGTTTAGCAAAATTAGATTTAATGAATGAATGTGATGCTCCCGTGTCAAAAAGAATGCTACCCTCATGCCCATGAATGAGAAACATACCCTCAACCGCTGGCGGCGCCTGCTGTGCTGGAGGATTGGGAACATCCCAAACGTTGTACACACGTCCGTAGTGCATCTGCCCCTGCTGCTGTGGGGCGGGTGGAGCTGGTGCGGCTGGCGGCATCTGACCCTGTTGCCCCTGCTGGGCACCCTGCTGCTGGCCTCTGCCCCTCTGCGGGCACTCCCTCTTGAAGTGTTCTGGCTGGCCACAGGCGAAACAGCGTTTCTGGTCGTCACCCTGCCGTTGGCCCTGACGTTGCTGGCCCGGTTGGCCTCCCCCGTTGTTCCCTTGGCCCTGAAGGCCCTCAGGAACCTGCTGTTGCTGATTTGGGCCGGGTTGCCCCTGCCTGAACCCCTGTCCTCCCGGTCGGAACCCACCAGGCTTAAACTTCTTAGCCTGATTCCCTTGCTGAATGATGACCTGTTGCTGTGTGCCACTCGTCTCACTACTAGTGACCGCCTTGCCCTGCTGGCTCGACTCACCTGCCTTCTTATTCCCCTTAGTATGGAAACGATGATCCTGGAAATGTACAAGTGCGGCATTAACGACATCTGTATAAGTCACTAACGCCGAATTTCCAATCAAGTGCTGCCTGATTCTCCAGGCTAGGCCATCCATGAACTTTGACTTCTTCCGCTCCTCATCGCTCACCTCATTTGGCACAAAGTTTGCCAAACGGGTGAACTCCTCCTCATATTCTGCTACTGACCTGTCACCCTGTACCAACTCCCTGAATTTCTTTCTCATCTCAGACTCTACTACTGGAGGGAAGTACTTGCGGTCAAACTGCACCTAGAATTCAGAAATCGGCATCAAATCCCGCTCTTCAGCGGTGGTTACGGACTCCCACCACTATAGGGCTGCCCCCGACAGACGAAAGGTAGCCAGCATCTGTTTCTGCACCTCTGTACCCTCTAACATGCGCAGATGGCGCTGAATGTTCTTCTTCCAGTCACAAGCCTCGACCACATTGGTGCTACCTCGAAACTCAGGTGGGTGACCCTTATGAAAGGTCTCCCTCACTCGCTGCCAAGATGGTGGCCCCACTGGAGCCTGAACTGCTGGAGCCAATGGAGGCGGTGCCTGGGGCTGTGTAAAATGAGCTGCCATAGCTCGCATCGCTGTCTCGACTGCTTGGGCCACTATCACTGCCACCTGAGTGGTAGAAATCAACTCGGGTGGGGGTGGTGGTGGCGGTATCTGTGGCTCCTGGCGATCCTCCCTCACCTCATCTCTAGCCTCAGCCCTCTCCGCTCTCTGTCTCTTTGGTGGCATTTGAAATAGATTGAATTGTATAAGTACACAATTTATACAAAAATTAATAGCAGGAATACGATATCTCACAAGAAAAAAATATAATCAACAGTCCTAATAATAGGGCTCTATAACAACCGAACGCTACGCTGAAACGTAGAAAGCCGCACAGATCCTAAGGACACTAGAACCTGATGCTCTGATACCATCTGTGACACCCCGCCTAATTAATTCCGGGTGATCAGTCCTAAATCATGTTAGAACAGGATTCTCATTTGGTCCATTCTTAGCATCACTGTCGTCATATTAAATTACTAACCACCTAAGTGAGAAAAATAGACTGGTGCCATTTTTATATCTTTCATTATTTAAACAAAAACCCATGCGGAAAATAAAACATTATAACAATCACAGGTAACTGAATTAATCATCCACAAGTAAAAATATAATTGACCGAATAAACCAAAGGTCCAAATAATAAATCCCATAAAGACAAGAATGAACTCCCAACAAGTCTAATAAAAAATAAATGGAAAGTGAGCAACATGCTCGAATACTAATCATGAACTTCTACATTAAGAATGAAGAATGAGGCGTCTATCAAAACCCCGCAACATCCACATATGCTGCAGCAACGGATCCCAGGAATATAGTCAAGGCTGGCGTCCCTGTGGTTGGACACCTAAAAGGGTTTTTAAAAGTTTTTATAGCAAGGGTTAGTACCCAAAACATTTGAAAAACATTTAACAAATGATTAACTTGCAGTAATAAATAAATATGCATGCTCTTCATATTTTTAGTTAGTATCGCACTCTCTTGAGGACTTCCTTACCCTTCCTCTATTATACACTACTAACGCTTTAATTAAATTACCTAGTTATTTATCTCACGTCTAGATAATCAACAAAGTTCCTTTATACCCACCCGACTCTAACTGAGTATGTAATGATTATGATTCTTAAGTTATTAATAACATCAACTTAACTAAATCATTTCCCTTTCTAAATTCATATAACTTCTACACTTGTTATACATGTGAAATAACTCATATTTTTCATTAATAACCTATATATAATTAATTATCCAATTATATACTTATAATCATATTTCAGCATTCACAATCATACCGTAATATATATAACAACTTGCATTCTCCCGAGAAAAATACTCCCGGAATGTAAATTATATAAAGTACTATCCCACTAGGTAAAATCACATAGCCTAGTTATCCCAAGTCAGAATTTTCACACCAACTTGATAAAATTAAATAATTGGAGGCGGTCATATTCCTTCCCTGAAAGTGAGATGTCCCTCACCCATATAATGGACGCTATGACCTCGGGAATATACTCACCCTACTCCTCAAGCTAGGGGATTCATCCACTACGTGCAACCTCCCCCTATAGGACTATGGTATAAAATATCTAATCACTGATATTAATCGTGCACACCACATATATATATATACTATCGCCTCCGTATATATAAATATAAAAGTCCCGGCTATACCGTTCGCTAAATCCGTAACATAAGCCTATTAAAATTTTAAGAGTTTATGGTCCAACTCTAAAAATTAATTAAATTGCACCTTAATTAATTAAGTTATTTCTCCATAAATTTGGACTTACTCTCGTAGCCCAAAATAAATTTACCCGAGTCAAAATTCCCGACTCTAATTTATTAGCCTCAAACCCTAATTAATTTATCTACCATTAATTAGATTTAAAACTCATGTATTTAATTTCTCAATAATTAATTACATAAGATTTTTATATGAATTTCCCCTCTTATATAACTAACTGGCGAAACTGTCAAAATCTGGCGACCGTCGATCAATCGACCCCAGACCGTTGATCGATCGATCGAACATGTCTTCGTCTTCTTCGCGAAGACAGGGCAGCCATGGACGGATTTTCCTAAACCCTAATCTCTTCTAACATGAATTTTAAGCCTTCTTAACACCAGTACATATTAGAAACCTTATTAGGATTCCCCAGAAAGTCCACAACAATCATCAATTCGTCCATAAACTACTGATTCATAATTTTGGGGAAAAATCTATCTTTATCCTTAAACACATTTACACTCCAAATTTCTTCATCAAACTCGTCCTAATTTATCCGGATATTATTCGAACAGATACAAATCAATATTCCAATATCAGATTTTACAGAAATCCTCATAAATCCTGGCAAATCAGATTAATGTTTTCTTTGTATTATCAAAACCCCATGTTTATGCCATGAAACCCCAAAACGAATTTTAATTCATTACATCACACAAATACGAATTTAAAGACAGATTTAATGCTATTGCAAGTTATTCACTTGCCTTAGGTTTCGTAGTGTCTGACTTTGCGATGGATTCCAAGGTTGAAGATGACCTTGTTGGCTCTTTTGAGATCCCCAAATGGCTTTGGCTGCTGCTAGGGTTTCCTAACCCTTTAATTCTTTTCTCTAATTAAGCTCAGCCATGCCCTTATTTCTTTTTATCAGGTTAATTATTCAATTCCCGTTTTTTGACTAATGGGCCAAGCCCAAGTGACCTAAATGCCCCCGAGTGGGCCCGACTATGTCTAAAAACGTCCCGTGACCCGTTTACTACCCCCGGGTACACTTTTCCGACTATCTCGGACCATCCGGATTCAACTGTACACTCAGAATTTGCATCCGAATTAATTTATAAAAATACTTATCCCCCACCCAATATAGTCTATACCGACTTCCGGATGTGATAAGTACATACCTCGTCATTACTACTCGAAGCGACATAATTACATTATTACTATTCACTTAGTAAATAATTTTTCCCTAAATATTAACCATTCAATCCCAGATTAATATTTATATATTATTCTACCATAATTAATTCATTAAATTACAACACACTAGTAATTTAGAATTTCCGAATTAATTAAATTTTAAATGTACCAAAAATACGGGGTGTTACAGCATGTTACACATATACATTTGTCTATATGTATATAGTGATATACATGATGTTTACTTATGAAATTATTGTATAATTTCATGTGGAACAAAGTGTTGAAAAAATGAGTTTAGAACATATTTTGTAAATGGTAAGATTTTCATAATATATAAAGGTAAAAAGTTTTAAAATTATGTTATGGTTTCATGTCAAATAAAGTATTAAAAATGGTTTTGACACATAGATTTCAAGTTATAAAAGTTTCATAAATAAAAAATAGTGATTTTATTTATTGAACTTTTTTTAAAGATATTAGTTCATGAGAAATAATGTTATTTCTTTAAAGAGTGATTAAGGTTTCATGTAAAGAGTAAATGCACACCAAACCTCTCATTTATGTGCCAAAGTTGAGGTAATATAAATGGGACCATATTGGGTCAATAATAGGCATGTTTAAGGGTTGTTTAACATGAAAATATTGAGTTAATATTTTCAAAATGTTATTTTCATAAGATAATTTGATTATAAAATGAAAAAACCTTAAAATATTGTTGTGGAGTATAAGTTTATGTATTTAAGAGTATGGGTTCAAATAGTAATCCTTGGTACATTTGATATTTAAGCTGATAAAGTCATAAAAAACTTTAAACTGAATAATGTAGATAATGGACCCCAAAGAGGATGAAATTGTAATTTTTTTCCCTAACATGGTAATTTGTGATAAGACGGGACTTTGGTGTAACAGACTTTAAGTGGCCACTAAATGATGGAATAAGACTTTGTAAAAGTAAAGATTTTGATAATAGATTAAAAATGTGTAATAAAGAATAAACGGTAAAATGTGTTAATGTGTATAACAAGTATGACAAAGTGGTATTTTCTTGGGTCATGGCATTCGGGACGTGTAAAATGGTTAAAGTAACATAGGGGACTAAAAGGTGCACTTAAGATAGTTGGTTACAATATGTAACATGTGAAAAATACTCGCAGCAATCGAAAATGTTTAAGGAGGGTTGGAGGGTGTGGCTTCGGCTTAGTCTTAAAACCACTGGGCAGGGAAGCATATTGCTGTTTTTGTGGCAATCGATGTAAGTCTATAAATGTAAATTGAATTTTTTAAACTCCAATTAAGAAAGTGAAAAGATAATTTAGCGCATATCACTCTTTAAAGGATAAAATGTGTAAAAGAAGATTGATGGCATGGGATTGGTTAAATTCTAAGGAAGAACAAAATTAAATAATGATATATGGATATGATGATCTGAATTTAAATGGAAAATAATCGAATCATGTGAAATTATGAAGTTGAGATAATTTATAAATCCATGGCATAACAGATTAAAGAATAAATTAAGTTAACACAGTATGGTGTTGGTAAAGGATTAATAGAACAATTATCGTAATGGATGGGAGAATCATTGAACATAAAGGTTAATGTATTTTAACCAAAGTTAAAGGAAATATTTTTGAACAAAACATAATTGATGTATATCATGTTTAGTTATTTCATACTTTCCTTCTGTCAATCGTTTCTTTACTGCATTGATGTTGAGAACCCCACTGGGTATTAGCTCACCCCATTCTATTTTCTACGTCATAGTAAATGATATCTTGTCTTTGGGAGCATTTCAGAGGTAAGTGATTCTTATTATTCACATTAGAAGCTCTGATTACAGAAACCCTAAGGCACTGCCTAATGAGTTCAGCACTTGTTCTTATTTATTCATATGACTGGAAAATGGAATTGCATAATCAGTCGATTAAATTAATTAAATAAAATGGAATAGAAACATTATCTAGGTTGTTCCACATCACTCCACACTTAACATAGCCGAACTTGTTCGGGTTTTCCCACAAGTGATCCTTAAATCTAAGTCAGGGAATTATAACTTAGTATCAGATATTTAGCTTTAAATTTCTTATGAGAGTGACGTGTGGTTTGGAAATAAGATTTTGATCTTCGATCATTGAAAGGTTGAGTTCGAGCTCGACCTTATAAGGCTATCTAGAACTTTGATTTACGCGCACGTGAAAATGCAGTGTTGGGGTTAAATATCATAATATCTTCAAAAGTTCCCTCATTAATGTCGATGGGTGGAGATTTGTTGTTGTGTTATCTTAATGGTACCAAATGGCTTGGTGGGTATTCACCACGTGAGTGTATAGTAACATTGATATTTTCAAAAAGTGGGTGACACACCACGTAGAGTAGGAAATGGTGTTTAAGCCTTGATGAGTATCGAGTAACGTCTTAATGTGTCCAAAGAGATAGACCCATAGAAGAATTGTAACCACTCGTAGAATTAGGTCATTAGAGTAGAACAACGGGAGCGTGCTATACCCATAACCCCCAAAGAAAGTGCCTTATCTTGGAAACCACCATTATATAAAGGTAATAATTGCGATTAAAAGTTTCTTGGCATCAAGGTTGTGTCACATCATAGGTAATATCGCAAAGTTCTTTGGAACATGAGAAAGTTCGGGTAATAGAACAAAAATACGCACTGAGGTTTAAAGTCGATGGATTTTAGGTATCATTGAATAAATGTTCCAATGCGGTTCAATACCTAGTTTAAAGGATACATATTAAAAATGGAAAGTGTCGAATCGTAGTGAGGCATCCTGAACCGTATCAAGTGTTAGAACGATTTTCATTTGTTGGTGAAACACATAAGTAGCATTTCGAGGTTAAGGAAAATTTTCAGTATTGTCTTTTCTGTTTGCCTAAAATCTCATTAACGACGATGTTATCATTTAACGGAGTATATTCTCAAGTGAGCATCGAGGTGCCTCATATTATAGGAGTTGAAGCATTTGGAAGGGTTTTTCATCATTGGTGAATGATGTTGTCTACATAGTAATTTTTGGGCAAAACTGTTATAAGAAACGCCTTTGGAGTTAAGACGGTTTTAGTGATCATGAATCTTTATAGAACTAGAAAATTATGGTTTTGCCATCTTTGGAGATTTGTGGACAAGGGATTATTATATATGATAAAGTTAGTGTATTGTAGGAAACTTCATCAGGTTAATCAGTGTTGGGTAACCTAGTGTTAGAAATGTCTTTGACATTGAACATTTGAATGTACATAGAGCTTTTAAGTCACACAGTGATTTGAGAAGGTGGAGACTTAGGCGAACATTCTGGCCTCGTAAGTAGTCGGAAAGAAAGAGTGGTGTCAACGTTGCTTTTGCAATTTAGGAATGGTATCCAAGCATGGGTAGTAAGCGCTAGTGATATCGCATCGTGTGTGTCATAATAATTTTGTCAAATTTCGGATACATGAATCAGTTGGCCCTTCGTGTGTCCCATACATGACGTGGAAACTAACGAATATAACCTAAAAGGTTCGATGTGGTTTGAGAATCACAATGTTTCCAATTGTGTCAGGGCCTGGTTATATAATTAGCATACAACTTAAGTGAAGGCATATTGTGCCAAACTACTGTGAAGTATAAGATAAGTTAGTATTGTGCTAACGACATTCGTAGTGAGGTGGAAATTCCATGAGATAGGTGGGTAGACAACATTGTTCTCAGAAACAATTTACTTATGTCCTAAGGCATATAGTGATATAGGTGAGTTTAGCAGGTTTATTATTGAGGTTCAAGTCAAGGTGTATTATTTTCGCCACATGTAAGGAAAGGTTTTATTCGAAGAAACTTAGATAGGTCATTGATGTTTCAACAGTTATTTGGAGTTTACTAGGATTAGAAAAAGGGGTAGGCACTACTCCTAAGGAGGGAAGTCTATAGTTGTGATGCTTCTAATAGTAAAGTATTTGTATATTTTGTGTAGGGTTGACTATTCTGTTGTTCAACTCATTGTGACTTGACACCTTGGGCCGAGGCTATGCATCCATGCAAGGAATGCATTGATTTGTAGTAAGAAAACTTATTACTATCTCTAGTTACGTGTGGCATTGAATCCACAACGAACAAGATAAGTCCCGTTGTTTATGTGAGGAAATATTTTGAGTTTTCAAAATGGAATTTTAGGAAGCTGGCCATATTGCAAAATCATTGCATTTGGTTATAAAGGTTGAAATATTATTACTCAACGGTTCCTAGGTACCATGTGATTTTCATTTAATGTTAGTGCAGGTTAGTCCGAGCATGGATAGTGCACCACGGGCAACCGAGGGAGTGTTTTATGTGATTATTTGTTTAGGTTGCATGAGCTTCCCATGGGTGCAGGACTAGCAGGTAGTTAAAAACATGTATAAAAATTTGAAAGTGTTGTGCATGAAGGAACAAATAGTTGAAAATGTATGCTTATTGTTTGATTGTTTGGGCCTAGTGGTTGATTATGTTTGGCCAGTGGATTATAGGATACGACCAAGGTCGTGGGTACCGGGTTTCATAATTTAAAGATTTATTTGGTGGTATTATAAGATTTTAACACCAAAGAATGTCGGTGGAGTCATCGAATTAGGAATTCGACTTTGTTTGATTACCCATCTCTATTATCGTTGTGTGCTACCATGATAAAAGAAAGTGCTAACATTAAAATAAAACGAGTACATAAAAGGAAAGATACCCAAATAAGTTGTCGAGTCATAGACAATACAACAACCATAAGGAAGAAATATAAACATCTACATATAACTCTTGGGTATAAACCCGATACACAAAATGAATCTTATCAAGATTTTCGAAGGAATAAAAAGCGACTACAATCAAAACCCCGCAACAGTCCGCAACTGCTACGGCCCCCAAGACTCTGGATAGAAAAGCATCCGGTATCCATGCGGTAGGGCACCTGTAGTACAATATATATATATATATATATATATATATATATATATATATATATATATATATATACTAGGGTATGCCCGTGCCTGAAGGCACGTTCATAATTGTAAAACGATATAAAATTTAAAAGTATGTAATTCCAAAAAGACACAAATTTCATTCCCCCAACAAAACAAAATGTAAAAAATGAACTCAAATTTTTCATTAATTAGTTTCTCATTTGAAAATGCAAAAATGAACTCCCAACTTTTTATAAATTTCTAAAATTAATTGTACTCTTAATAATTTTTTTTAGGATGAGATAGGGATAATGCTTAATCCTATAGGATACAGTATATTGTGCGATTAATTAAACTTATATTTTTTTTAAATATCTCTCAATTTTAAAACCATGAGGATTTGTTTGTTATTACTGATTGTACCCATAGACAATACCTATTGGTTTTGTCCATTAGTTTAATATTTTAGCCTTTGTGATTTTAACCGAATAGGATCAGTCCTACCGCTATAATACCTTGTAGCTTTTGGCCTGAGAAAGATTTTATAAGTCTAGATATATACGATAGCTGTTATAAAGATTTTGTTAGCCAATATTTTATAGTATTTATTTTGATTTGACCTTCAAGTATATTATACTATAATATTTTATAGTATTTTGTTTTGATTTGTCCCCAGCCTATGCTCATTTGATAGCTATAGAAAACCATCAGGCTTTTCAGACTTCATAATTGTACCCATGGGTATTCATGTTTAAGCTTCCAACTTGCAAGTAGTCATAGAACTGACCACATATCAGTATGTACATCCAGTTGGCAAAAGGCTTCTAATGGGTATACAACATAAAAAAGAGTACCATTTTCATACACATGTCTGTGTGTGTTTATCCTATAAAAAAAGATAAAAAAAAAATTTGAAATACAATATAAAATAATAAATTATTTTATTTTCCTCACCAAGACATGTTATATAAAAAAGAAACCATAACTAATTAGAGATTAAAAAAATATATGACAGCAAAATTTCTTAAAATACTTATTTTGTAATGTTGAAATCAGATACAGAAATTAGAACTTGCGTTATTTATCATTGTTTGCGATATGTTAAAATTCGATCTCCGCTTAGTTTCTAGGATCGCAACTCTTCGGCTCCACATACAACCTTCAAATAACCTGCAGAAACCATTTTAAGTAATCATCCACAGGAAAAGCCACATACAACCTTCAAATAACCTATAGAAACCATTTTACTCGACAAAAAAAGTAATCATAGAAAACCCACATATAATATTTATTCAACAAAAAAACGTAACCATAGCAGAACCCATTTGCAGTAATTGATTTTATTGACAGTTTTTGGTATCTTGAAGAAGATAAAAAACATTGAACACAAAGAAAAAAAAACATTTGCAGAAATTGATTTTATCTCACTCGGATCCGTAACAGTAGAACATAGAAGGGGAAAAAATACGGAGACGTACCAACGTTTTCCCAAACACATTGAACACAAAAAAACAGAAAGAAACAGAGGTACAAAAGTTGATATTAACATCTGCAAAAAAAATCAAACTTTGAAACTGAATAAAAAAAGTTGAGATCTGCAAAATGAAACAAAGAACCATATTAGAGTTACAAATCAATTTTATAAAAAAAAAAATCCAAAAAAATGTAGAGAGATAGAGATCTAACTAGGGGGAGATCTAACAGACTCCGTTTTTTTATCTACGGCCAACCCTATATAAGGTTTCACAACTCATTTGTTTGGTATTACACCCCAACACTAAATAATACTTTGTTTGGTAATATAAGAAAAGTTCGTGGTATGAGACAGTGATATCAATGTGTTTGTATTAACATTGAAGGCATGGGTATTTTAGAGCATTTACCAATATTCAAACACTTGATGCCATGAAAAGACCAAAATTACAGGAGAATCAAGAGCCCGAAACATCAGTTTCTGAGAAATACAATCTTGAATCCATACCTGGACTCTTACCACGTTTTTTCCAAATTGGCCATAGAAAATAGCATTTGGGGGGCTCAAACTCAACCATTTCTTTTGATTTTCCTTCATTTTTAATTTGGAACCCAACGGAGTTGGGATTGTTGTATCATTCCAGTTCTAACCATCATAAATGGATCACTGAGAATCGGTACTTGTCCAATTTTTTAGGGACTTTATTCAGATGATTGTCTATACTCATTGACAACTGTCCCCGAAACAAAATCGGATGTGAGAAATGAAATGTTTTCAGCGTTAACGGTTTTTGAAGGAATTTTTGTTTGTAAATAATAACACCGTATAATGTGAGTAATCAGTTTTAGGTTATTGCAACAAAAAAAATCTCGTATATCCCGTACATCTCTGCCCAATCTGAGAGAAAGTCGTAACAAAATCTGATCTTTAAACAAAACTTGAAAACATATATTAAACGTTAACATCTCAACAAAATTTTATGAATAAGTTGGGAAAAGAATCTTTGAATAGATTCAAACCTTGAACAATAAGGTTCTTTGAACTTGAGTGCTGAAACTTCTAGATCGTCAAAATGTAGTAGTAGAGGTTGTAGTAAGAAATCGGCAAGAGGCAAGTATGTACTGAAAAAAAAGTTCTGAAGCAATTATAGATGGTGAAAAACAGTATTGAGGCAACTAAGTAAGGCGAGTATGTACGAAAGACTCAAAAATTACCTCGGTTTGGGACTTTGGCTTCTCCGGTGCTTTTCTCGTGTCTTCACTCCTTCATATTTGGTTATCCTATGTACATCTTGTTCTAAGACAGTGGTCATGTTTTTAGATCAAATGGTAGTTGGAGTGTTTGTAGTAAGAAGTGGGTGAGAGGAGAGAAGAGGGATGGCGTAATTTTTGGGCGTTGGTAGGGGTGACGGCGGAGAGAGGGAGCATTTGGTGTGTCTTAGAAATGAGAGGGTTTGAAGAGAGAGGGGAGCGGCCAAGCAGGTGTATATCTGAGAAATGAAAGAGGGTTTTAAGAGGGTTTGGTGTGTATTTACAAAATTAGTTCTTCTATTTGAATTAAAGTGAAAGAGGTGGAAAAAAAAGAGGGGAATTCAAAATTTTCAAGGGTAAAAAAAGTATTGCAAGAAAAACTCATATGTGTGACATCATCAGCCAAGCTTGTGACATACATAAGTTTCCTACTTTATTATATATATATATATATATAGCAGAACATAAATATAAACGGGTCAGAGCCCGAGGTGTAAAAATGTTTAGCAAGTGTGTTAACCGTGCATAATAAATATAAATGCACTATTTCATAATTAAAGTGGAGTCACTCTCTCGTGAACCCCCATACTCACCTCTCATCTACAACGCGCACCTATTTGCGTCTAACAACCTTAATTAATTTACCCCACCCACATAAGGACAACCTAACTTACTATACGCACGGCCAATACCCGCATGACCTTCCATCCTAATATAACCCAAGAATCCTTTACATTCTAATCCCACAGAAATATATATACATATATAAGCCCTCCTTGGCTTAGGTTCTAATTATTAGTTTAAACCAATTATAAGTTTTAGTATGACACACATTAACATTAAGCTTTAATATAAGAGTTTATTCTCTGAACAACATACATACAAGTACTAAGGACAAAAATTCTCTCTACTCTTAACATTGCACTGCGTTTCGTGCGTGGGGCGTCTCGCAAAGCGGCATCCGAACAAGGAACCCCCCGATACACTACTCCTTAACAATGTCGATCGTAGGGATCCATTATGTCATCTACACATATCATACTACTACAACTACTTAATTATTGAGTATAATATCTAAGAACATAACTAGAATCTCCATCTAACTCCTTGAGGTCGATATAACCGTAAAATGTCTCTAAGTACAATCTGTCGACGTTGATAAATTGGTACACCGAAATCACCCAAGATGTACATCATAGAAACTCCATATCCTCTTCACATATAGGATAGATACATATATATTTACTCTAAATATATATAAGCAATCATTCATTCCTATAACCACATATACAGAACACACATAATGTACACTTTGCAATCACATAGCATAAAAGGTTATAGGATACCAAAATACTTCACCATGCTATCATCTTCCAGGGCATCACTCACATACCATCCTGGGGACCACCGGTAGGACTAAATATCACCTACTTCGTGGTCAAAACCAAATCACAACGTATGGGAAGTGGTCATAGTTCCTAACCGGTCAAGTAAGAGCGACTCATACCCAAGAATTCTCACCCCATAAATAAAATCACACAAATAATAATGGACGACTATGACCTAGGGAATATCCACACCCTTGTCCTCAAGCCAAGGTCTCACCCTTATCGCGCAACTTCCCATGATAGCATGTGCCGAGTATGCTTCACACCATAAGTATATATATCATTCACACTATATATATACATCAATATGATCACATCATATAATCAAACCATCACGCACAGTATAAATATTCACGCCATAAGTACACACATATATACATATCTCTACTTATATATATATATATATATATATATCCACATATCCACATATCCACATATATACACACTATCTCTCATCCGTATGTATGAAATTTATAAACTTGGCTATACGTGTACATAGTCCTCATTATACTAGCTATCACTCCAAGCATATTTAACTTAATTCGTTATATAAATACGATCCCTCACTTGAAGTATATTCATTCATTACCCCTATATTATGAATAGTCTTCCAATATATATTCAATATTAAGGTTATCACCCGATAGTTTAATGTATATAACAATCACTATGCATCCCATCTATATCTGGAAGCACATCAACATTTATAGTAATAATTTTGACTATTGGTATGCATATAACTAATAGTCTACAAACCTCAAGCTCAATCCTAAATTCTTTCCATAACCCCATCAGTTATTGGAATCCCCATTGTTAATCACACACAAATATATAAGAACTATCCCGACTAGATTTACAACACAACATATTCTAGTTGATAGTATAGTCCAATCGCTCTCAATTTCGACTATGATTCATTTTCTATTATGAAGCCTTAATCTTATTGTATTCGCGATTCATTCCTTAAGTTGAACATTACTAAAGATACGCGAGCACTCTCTATCTCGTTGCCCCCCAATCATAACTTAAATAGAATCCTACCGCTATAAGGATTCTGCACAAACCTCGGCCTAAAATTTCACGCCATACCCTCATAACTCTCTCAAAGAGTATTTAACCTCATGTCATCTCTAAGCTCACTATTGACCTCTAATTAGGACTCCCATCCCCAATGAGATTTCCCAGCACCTCGATACATAACTCCTATGCATACATATATCAACAAACTACTTCAATAATCCCCCGCGATCATAAACTGTGAGGGACCCTCAAATAAGCACCAAAACCTAACTCTAGCATTATACAATTAAGTTCCAAATCGAGAGACCCAATAGAAATGGAATAAAACTCCTTTACGTTCGTGTGTATGTTTCCAAAGTGGTCCGATATGTCCCCACCATCATATCATATGAGAAATCCCTTATGAATCTCCAAAACATATTTATTGCAGACCTGATGCTTCTGCAACGTGGTGAATCGATTCGCTAGGGGCGAATCTATTCGGCCTGTTCAGTAAGCCACAAAAATGGCTATTTTTTTGTAAACCCAAAATTTCCAAAACTTCCATATATCATTTACCAACCATCAATCTTAATCCCAAACATGTTTCTAACCTTAATACTCATCCTATAACTACCCAACAATTTATAAAACCTCAAATTCAAGATTTTTACCCAAAAATTAGGTTTTGCCATTTAACCCAAAATCCAATTCTTTTATCCACAAATTATGAAATAAAATACATAAATGAATTTTTTAGCAAGATTAAACACTTGCCTCAGAATTGTAGAGGTTGAATCGTCCCCGAGATCGCATACGGGCAGGAATCTCCAAGCTTTTTCTCCTCTCTCTCTTCCTTTCTTCTTCTTTATTTCTTTCTCTTTCTCTCAAATGAGATGGGCTGATCCGTAAGCCTCTTAAGCCCTTCAAACATAAGTCCCAGTTTTAAATGGTAATACACACTTTAAATGACTCGTTTACTCCAATTCGAGTCAAACTAACTTAAAAATACTTCAGAATTGAAATAAAATCCAAGGACAGTCATTTCGACAATCTCGACCTATCCGGAGTCAATGGCGCACTCAAAATCATCATCTAGAATACTTTATAACGTCCTCAATTTTTGGACCTCAATTTTCAAATTCTAAAATTCTCCAATTTAAATAAATTTTATTTCTCTCAAAAAATCAATTTCTCAGTCCCAAAGTCACGGGGTATTACACCGAGAAATGAATCATATGGAATGAGAAGAATAATTGAATCTACCACAGGTTTCAAACATAAAAATCTCCTGATTATTTATTTGGGGATTTCATTATTTGCGAGAAGGAAAAATAAGTCTGATTTTTCTCCCTACATTGACAAGCTTGTGGAGAAACTTAATTTCTGGAATCATCAAAACATTTCTCATGAAGGTTGATTAACTCTCATCAAATCAGTGGATGAGTTCATGCACCTACACCTTTTAGCCGCAATTAACCCTCCAGGTATGGTTCTCAATCTCATCAATAAACTCTTGGCCAGATTTTTATGGGTTAAACAAGAAGAAAAATATAAATTTCAATGGGTGGAGTGGTCCGACATTTGCAAAACTAAAGAAGATGGTAGCTTAAACTTAAGGCCCATGTTTGATTTATCTTTTTCTTATACTCATAACTTATGGTGGATATTTTTTAATACCAACTCTTTATGGTCTTGATTCATGCATAGTAAGTGAAAAAAATTGGAAGCTCAAAATTTTAAAGGATCTACTTCAGTTTCGTCTCAAGTATGGAAAAGAATGAAAAATGTTTGGGAGGACTTCTCAGATAATGTCGATGTTAATATCGGGAAGTGGATTTTGATGAAAAATGATAACTATAGTATCAAATCCTCTTGGCACTTGGTGAGGGAGAAAGGTTGTGTACAACGTTCTTTCCTTCTACTTTGGGATATAGGGATTGTTCCTAAAATTTCAGGTTTTATGTGGCGGTTCCTCCATAAAGGGATTTTAATAGACGAATATATGAAACGTTGTCACATACCTTTAGCTTCAAATTGTAGATCATCTGTAGCTACTTGTGAAGAGGATAGGGAACATTGTTTTTGGAGTGGTACTATTGCTCAATCTATTTAGAAAAGATTTCTAGAATATTATTGTCTTGCGGATTACATCTTCCAATTTTAATGGCAATTTGATGAAGTGGTGGACTAATTCAAAAGGCAAAAAAAAAATATAGGGATTCTACGTCGTGTTATTCCAGCTTTCATTTTTTGGAATTTGTGGTGTGCGAGGAACAAATCCAATTTCGAGGGAACACCTATGAAGGAATCTTCTATTATTAATCTCATTGGTGAAGAGATTAAGATGGATTTTCGTATATTTCCTTTTAATGGTTCTAAAACTAGTTTAGGTATTGATGTTTTAGAGGCTTTTTCAAGCATATGTGCTCTTATTCCTCATACTTGATGCAAGTCACATGCCGGGTGCTATTCCCAGCTATTATCTCTATTTATAATATGGGAGTTATGTTTTTTTGAAATACTCTTATGATCCATCCTTAAACACAAAAATTATCCATATCAATTATAACTTAAAGAAATTACCGAAAACCATCCTCATAAGTATGAGAAATTAAATATTCAGCCACTAAACTTTCAAAAACATATATAAGCATCCTTAAAATGACCCCATAAATTACCCAAGCACCAAAAATAAAAACCCAAACTTCACACGTAAACCCCCATTATGTTTGGACACTTTACAAGCCTATAAGTTGTTTGTACCACCTGGATTCACATCATACCAACACACCCTCACATGTTACCTAAACTGAAAAATAAAATAAAATATTGGTTAATATCTAACACCACATACACCATTCGAATCCTTTCACCCAACAATATAAAAACACTAATCCAACACAGTAAAAACATACCACTCCATATTTAAAAAACCAAAGAAAAGTTTAGCTTAATTGTTATTTCTATCATTTTATGTACAATTTATGTTTCTTTTCATTTGGTTAAGTTTCTTCACCTTCATAGGTTGTATACATGGTTTTACATTGAATTCTCAACTTAAGTAAAGCACAGAAAAATACATGAATACCACAAAGCACCATTAAAGGATGAGCTTCAATTGTGTAACCTATAATCCTCACTTTGGACTAGTTTCAAAGTCGGAGAACTTAATATCTAGGTTTAAGGAACCTAGGCGAATATGTTAATTTGATATTCAACATCCTTTAATGCCTGAAATTAAATATTTTGTTTTAAGCAACTGGAAATTTCAGAAAACGAATTCAAGATTTATAATAAATTGTAATCCATAAAAACAAAGTGGTTTCATTCATTTTTTAAGAGAGAATATAAATATAAATATATCATGGTTTGAATGTTATCAAAAATCAATGAATTTTTGGGCCAAACTTTTGCCATTTTTTCAAAAAACCAATAGTGTGATCCAGTTCACCTCAATGTCTAAAACTATTAAGTTTGGATTTCTCTAAAAAACATTGACAGATTTAATTCATGAATCAACTCGAATGTAATTCTATGGATGTATGAATCAATTGTTAAAGTTTTCAAAATCCTAAGTCAAACAAACGAAAGTTGAAGATGATGTAGGGCGTACGCTCGAGAGTAAGGTCAAAGCCAAGCGCATGTGGGATTTGACCTAGCGCATGAGGGGGTGTTTCCAATCACATAATTCTAATTTTTTCCCCAAAATTATTATTTTATTTTTCTGATCAAAATAGTATATTACATTTTTTTATTTGGTTACCTACAAAGCCTTTTCCAGAGAAGACAATTTCGAAAGATAAAAGCCAAAAATTTTAATTTTTACATAACCCCCTAGATTTTACACTCTTGAATATTAACCCAAAATATAAATCCAAGCCCTTTCAAAAAATCTAACCTAAATGTCTTTTATCACCAAACACAAAAATTATTGCAACTTAGTAAAATAATGTTAAACTATTATTAAATTGCAAATAATCGAATATAAATTCTATTTTTAAATAAATTACATATAAAACCCTTACTTTGCTTAGATTCTTATTTATTTACCGCAACCTAAACATTTACTATATAAATGATGTTAGAATCTCCCATTTATCCGTTGACCAGAAGATCATACGAATCAAGTGCGAAATTGAAAAGTAGGTGATTTCTATTTCAATATTATTTCGAGCATACAACCTAAAATATTGCAATTATTTATACCACTATTTGATAGTATTAGAACTTTTTTTCTTATTTATGAACTCTTTTGTGTAGTTTAGAAATACTGTTGAATATTAATTCTATATTTATCTCATTATGTCTTAACCTTATGATTTCATGCAAACGATAATTTCAGTAAACTAATGATTTCTCAAACACGAGATGATTTCATTAAAACCTAGTAGCCTACATTATAATTCAATGAATAAACTCTCATTATACCCACGGGATTGCTATTTGCCCTATAGGACTCAAGGTTTTAGTGCCTATTTTAACTTACCATATGGATGCCACTCTTCGAAGATGGTCTCAACAGTGTTACTTTATCTCCAAGGGTTTTGGAATGACTACTCTTCAAAGGTTTTGAATGAATGTTAATATAATGGTATTGCTACATATTTTAAGCCTCTGTAATGGACAATTATTGGTTATCCTATTATAGAAAAGGCCGAACCCTTATATTTGTGGCTCGATAACACTTATCTAGTTATAATCACCATACGATCCTTACAAATATCAACAAATTCCACCATTACATTATTCATTACTGTTAATATTTCATCTTGTTAAATATTGGTTTAAACTGCAATATATTACATGTGTTTCATTCCATTTATGCTATCAAAACTCTAGAATATGAACTTGTTATAGAAGTAGAATTACCTACATGGCAAAATTTTGCTTATTCGTTTCCCTTCCAGATGAAAAATGAACTCAAAGAAGGAGTGATACCCCCTGCCCCCATGGACTTTTAATCTATTTTACCAAGGAAAACATTTTCAGTCACGTACGTATGGGCGGTAACTAGCAAAGACAACAACATAGAATGGAATACAGTCGTTGCTAATTATCAGCATATGTAACCCTAATAGTCCCCTTTTTACTTCTGTTTTATATGACCTCCAATAATGTAATAAGATGAAATTGCATCCTGTTTAAATAAATTTCCATTTTTGCATTTGACACTTTATTCTTATTACAATTATTATTCTATTATTATCACCATATACAAACACAGGGTGTGACAGCATGGTATCAAGGAGAGCACGAGGTTTATTATGCTAATGTATGACTTAGGATATATATTTCAGTTTCGTAACATCCTTATTACATTGTGTAACTAATTTTGTCTTGCAGACAAGAATATTTGGGATCAAATTTATCTATATATACGCGACATGTCTCATAAAAGGTTTGACCAAACTATCATGGAGGAATGGTATGGTAAGTTATGAAAAACCACCTGAAGTATCGATCGCGAGTGGTCCATTACTACCCCTGACATTAAGCATAGTTTGTTAATTAGTCAATTGATTGGAGAATAACAATCAATAAAGCAAGCACGAAGGTATTCTGAGGACCCAAAACTATTCCAATAAGCTATGCATCTGGCATGGGACGTGGATCCAGTAAAAGAACTTTTTGTTACTTCACCAATATCTATGATAGACTATGGATCTATATCATCTACCTTAAGTTGCTTCGCTTCAACTTTCTCATCGTCAACTTCCACATCTGGTGAATCTGAACCCAAACTCGAGACTAATGGAATCGTTCCCCATCTCGTTCAAAATAACATAGGAAGGAAATATGATTGTAAATAAATAACGACATAAGGCATCGATTTATCTTGCGTTTTATATGTCTGGTTTAAATAAGTTTGTTATTATACACCTAACAAAGTTTTATAGGTGTGACAGACAGATATGTACTATTTATTTAGTTCCTAAATTTTTTAACTATATAACACATAGGTAATGTAAAATAGTACGTGACACTAATATAAAAGTTTTTTTGGTTTCCTCCCATTTCCTTTATATCTTAGTATATTTTATGTATAGAATAGTACACACCCGAGCATCTGGCAACGGATCATGACCTCAAAGAGAGCATCAGAATGCTCCAAAACTACCCACTACCACGGAAGGTACAATATGTTTCATATAAGAATTAACTGCATTGACTAGGTTGAAATAAAATGTACCACCCCAACACTTGGTTATAACGATATCACCAAAGAAACGCGAAGAATGAATGCAGTCAAAGATTTTTTTTCAGAAAAGACCTCCTGTATTATATGGAAAACCTAATGCTACTGAGGTAAAAAAAAAGCGGTACATAAAAAACTTAAAATCCTCAATGGAGTAGGTATCATGCCAGAACTTAGGGTAATATTAACAACCAATCCCTTTGAGTAAAATGGAGATTTTTCCTGACCATTTCTCATTCGGTCCCATAATATTGAAGGATTAACTTGGGATCAGTTTGAAGAAATTTTCTTTAAAAGGTTCTTTTCAGAGCCGGTAAGAGATCAGATGAAAGAGGAATTTTTAGGTTTGCAATAACAATAAATGACAATATCACAGTATGAGACTAAGTTTAAAAAACTTTCTCTGTATGGCCAAAATTATGTAGACACTAAAGCCAAAAAGTGTAAACATTTTGAACGTGGTCTACGAACAAATGTTGAAACTTTTATTATTCCATTTCAACTTCATGATTTTAATCAAATGATAGAAGTAGCCTCTCTCACCGAAACAAATCCAATGTCTGGAGGAGTTACCCGAATCACAAGCCCACCTTCTAAGAACTCATATGTAGCAAGAATCTAACACAACTAGATGGACCACCCTTATGTCAAATGAAAGGATGGTCAAATTTTTAGCCAAATCAATTATAGTAATAGAGGATACATGATGTGATGTCATAAGTGGTAAAAATTAGAGCACAGAAGGTCGCAATGCCCAATGTTGCAACAATGTTATGCTAGGTATTTTTCTTCTTCACCGCCAACTAAATCCATTAATTTTATCAAACCCCCGTTGGTTTTACCAAATGGTAATCATAACAATCATCCGTCCCGGTAAAATTTTTGTGGGAAGATAGAGGAATGGATAAATAGGAATCGAGGACAAAATGTTTCCATTATGCCAACCAAAGATCTAAACAACTACAATATGGTGGTAGGTAATATATTTTTCCACAATGTTTCAGCTCATATATTATTTGATTATGGATCAATAAATTCTTTCATTAGCTATGACTTTATAACTCTATTGAAATTATCTACTAGTTCCTAATAATACCATTATCCATAGGAATGCCAACTTGAGAAACAACTGTAACAAACTAAGTTTGCAAATGATGTACTATAAGAATCGGGACTCGAATCATGATAGTAGATTTGGTAGTGTTAAACCTAAAAGAATTCGACTTAATTATAGAAATAGACATTTTATTATTAATTTTTTCTCACGTTAACTATTATACGAAGTTAGTAATTTTTAGAAACCCTCATCGAAATTCATTTTATTTTCAAGGGAAGAATCACTTTAATTCAATGTTTTACCAACTTCATGAAAAATTATCGCCATTTTCTCTAACTATTTTGGATAAATATGATGACATATCTCCTAAAGAATTGTTTGCTATACCTCCACAATGAGAACTAGAATTTATCATAGAATTTTTACCAAATACCTCTCCTATCTCTATAACTCCTTATCGTATGACACCCTTAGAATTACGAGGGCTTCAAACTCACCTTGATGGATTATTGAAGAAAGGTTTTATTCGAATCAGTATATCCCCTTGGGGAGCACCAGTCCTATTTTTGAAAAGGAGGGATAAAATGTTTTTTGTACATTGACTATAAAAAACTAAATTAAGTAACCATCAAGAATAAATATCCTTTACTTGGGATAAGAAGACCGTATGATTGATTACGAGGATCTAGAATATTTTCAAAATTAGATTTATGGTCTCGATATCACCAACTCCATCATATGGAATAAGACATTCCCAAAACTGTGTTTCGAACTCTGTATGATCATTTTGAATTTATGGTAATGTCCTTTGGATTGACAAATGCACCCGAAACTTTCATGGATTTAATGCATGTAGTGTTTTGACCATTCTTAGATCAATTTGTAATTATTTTTATAGAAGATATTTTGATATACTCTAAGACTAGAGAATAACACGAAGAACACTTGTGTATAGTACAGGAAACTTTATGACAAAACAAACTTTACGCAAAGAAAAGAAAATGTGATTTTATCATGAGAGATGATAAGTTTCTAAGTAATGTAAATACCGAGACAATTAGATCCAATAATAACCATGGCAGTGACTGAATGGCAGTAACCCCCAAATGTTACGAAAATTAAGAGTTTTCTCGGATGCCTTAACTTTAATGAAGTTTAGCTGAAAGGATGTTCGATTTACTTACACCCAAGAGTGTGAACAAATGTTGCAAAAATTAAAAGAAAAATTGACCACTACCCCAGTCCTTACTATTCCCTCTGGTGATATTGACTACGATGTATATACCGATGCCTCGGTACAAAGACTAGTGTGTGTACTTATGCAATAAGGAAAGGTGAGAATATGGGCCGTGTCAATTAAAAATGCACAAGTGCAACTACCCAGTACATGATTTAGAAGTAGCCACAATAGTTTGCACTGGAAATTTGACGATGTTATTTTTATGGATAGGTATTCTCAGATCATAAAACTCTTAAGTATATATTCACCCAATAATATTTAAATCTCTGATAAGGGCGGTTGATTGAATTTTTGGAGTATTATAAATTTAACTTAAAATACCATCTAGGTAAAGGTAATGTAGTTGTCAAGGCCTTACAATAAAAATCAAGAGGGAAACTCAATGGTAAGTTTACATATATAACCACTATATGAGAGTACTACGTACAGAGAGAAACTTCAAAAATTCCAATCATTCTTAGAAATATCATTGCTTATCTCACCCTCCATAAGAGAATTTTGGAACAATTGGAGGATGTTTTTATGAAAAGTGAACAAAAAACATTGGAAGATATAAAAGAAGAGAGAATGGTCCTATAGCTCGGAAAGAGGACTCAGATTTAAAACTCAAATGTGTGTACCGCTAGATCCTTCTTTACAAAACGAAATATTAAGTGAAGCACATCATTAGAAATTTATGATTCATCCAAGAAGTACTAAAATATATCATGATATTAAATGACAATATTGGTGGCAAGGCATAAAGTGAGATGTAACTAATTTTGTGGCAAACTATCTTACATATCAACAAGTAACAATTGGACATAAACATCCTAGAGGATTATTACAACCACATCCTATTCTAGAATGGGAATGGGATCATATTACAATGGATTTTGTCAATGGATTTCTCAAAACAACTCAAGGTTACAATTCAGTATGGATCATTGTCGACCGACTTACCAAATCAACCCATTTTTTATGAAACAAAAACTAATGATTCTGTAAGGACATTGTCCGTCACATTTAATTATCTCGTATACCACTACAAGTCATCAAAGAATCGATGATGCTAACATCTACAATCTCCGGATCCAAATTACAAGTGCTCTTCAACATTCAAGCTCCAACGAATTTTTTTTGGTAAAAATATGTTTAAGTTCCACTTACATTTTATATTTAAAGTGTTGGGTTATATTTAAAAGGTTAATTTTTTTAAAAATATAAAATTTCTTTTGCATAAAAGAAGTTCTATTTTTAAAAAAAATTAAATAAATGGAAACAAAAGTTTGTTTTTAAAATAAAATTGAGGTGGCGTTTAAAAAACAGGTGAACTTTGCTTTAAAAAACTGTTTCGTACAGTTAATAAAAAAATAAAAAACAACAAAAATACTTGGTCTTCGTTTCCACGCTACTGCCGAATAAAAAAAGGAGGCCTTTTGTTTGTGTTATTCTCGACAGGTAGTGAGATGTTAAAAGGGGTATTCGCCATTTTTTGTTGGCCAATCATTGGCATGCCAATGATTTACATAAGTCATCCTTGGTTCCTCTTATACATTGCCATGCACTTTAGCATGTGATAAGTTTTCGTGGGGCACCGATTTGTTTTTGTGCCAATGATTCACATATGGCAAAACTCTTTGAAATTTTGTTAAAAGAGAGGATGCGTACATGAGGTTAGCTATTAAAGCTTATCTTGATATTTTGCTTTTTTTTAATACGCATCTTGCCAATGATTTCCATGAGTTATCCAAAGTATTGTTTATCTCACAGCTAACTTATGGATAAAAATCAGTAACGTGACTTTGTTTACCTTTATCAAAACTTCTATATAAAAAAGACATGCACGTACAGTTTAGAGTAGAGAAGAAAAGTTTTATTTGATAGAGCACTTTTCATGAAGAAAAAATATTTTGTGTTCTATAATTTTTTCAGTATGTCTTCTTCTCACTTTTAAGGGTCCAAAACTTTTGTCCATTTAATTCATTATCCCATCTACTTCTTTATGAATTATTTTATAGAACCCAAGATATATTTTTCTGAAATATTAGGCTGGTAATTTTGGTACCGTTCTTGGTGCTAATCGAAGACTGCGGTCATTGAGGTTCGCTGCGTGTGGATCTTTGCTGAAGATAGAACTGTGTGTTCTTATGGAGTAGCTGAGGTTGTTCCATTGCTGATGACGCCGATCGACGCCTGCGGGTATTCGTGTGTCAAAATTATTTCATTATAATCCGTGTAAGTTGTGATTTACAAAATTATAGTGAAATAAATGATTTTGCCCTCCATGGATTTTTTCCTGATATTTTGTGTCGCATGCTATATCTTATATATGGTTTGACACACGCACACACGTAGTTGCATGTTTAGGGGCTGAATTAATTTTAAAATAGACTCTAATTAAATAAGTGTACCAAATTGGATATTAGTGAATTTAATCAATTATCACACAATGTCATATTTACAAATTGGTATCAGAGCAGGTTGTGCTAATTTATCGCGTATTCCTATTTTTCACAAAATTGTGTGACATTTATTTTTTTTTGAAAAATCAATTTTGTGAAAAATTGCAATTTTTCAATGGAACGTACATTTAATAAGGTGCCTATTTTTTATAGAAATAATTATGCCTATTGGAAAGCTCGCATGAAATCTAGTTTAAAAGCTATTGACGAGCGTGTTTGGTTGCTTTGCGAAAATGAACGGAATCCTCCCACTGTCACCGTTGAAAATATCATTTCTTTAAAACCCGTGTTAGATTGGACTGAGAACGATTTTGAATTATCAAATTTTAATTTGCGTGGACTGAGTGCTATTTATAGAGCTGTCACTCTTGATGAGTTTTGCCAAATTATGACGTGTACCACGTCTAAAGAGGCTTGGGATGTTTTGAAATTGACACATGAGGGTACGAAGGTGGTTAAAGAATCAAAATTACATAATTTGGCCACCCAATTTGAGACTATCACCATGTCTGAGTCTGAATGCTTTGATGATTTTTATGCTCGTTTGTCAGACATTATAAACACTAGTTTTAATTTGGGTGAGGTTATTGATAACACACGTTTCGTTAAAAAGATTTTGAGATCTCTCCCAAACACTTTATTCCTAAAGTCACTGTTTTGAACTCTTTGGAAAATTTAAAATCACATAAGTTGAAAGAACTTGTAGGAGATCTTCAAACATATGAGATTGACATGTTTCCCCAAGCCAATAAGGTTAAGGATAAAGGCGTTATGTTAAAGAATCGTTTTAAGAAAAAGAAAGAAAAAATTTGTGAGTCCGATTCTGAGGAAGATTTTAATTTTGACAACATGGCCTTATTTGCAAAAAAATTTAAAAAGTTTCTGAAAATTTCTAAAGAAAATTCTTCCAATAAAAAGTGATTTTTTGAGAAAAATAAAAACAAAGGAAAGGCCAAAGAAAGCGGTGAGAGGAAAAAAGAGAATGACTCGGATGAGGAGTGTGATGAGAAGTTTGAGAACGTGACTTGTTTTGAATATGCGGGTAAGGAACATAAGTCATTTAAGTGTCCTACATGTCTTAGAAAGAAAGGAAAGAAAGTAGCCTTGCCCACCACACTTAGTGATAGTAGTGAAGGCAAGGGTGATGAGACTAGTGGTGAGAAGTTTGTAGTTTTTTCGAGTCGTGTGAGCACACCCACTTTGTCCCACAATAGTGCACACGAATGCGATAGTGATGATTTGAGCGCTTCAAGTGAGGGAGAAAGTGAGAGTAAAAGTGGAGATGAAAGTGAGCTCCAAAAAGCGTTTAGAGATTTGTACACCGAGATCTTGAAAACGAAAAAAATACAATAAGGATTTAGGTCGTCGAGTGTTAGATTTGGAGAGAGAGAAGGAGGTTTTGAAAAGGGAAAAATTTGATTTGACCGACACGGTGTTTAGTCTAATGAGACGTGTATCCCAACTCGAGAGTGATCTTGAACGTTCCAGGGACGTCAATATCAATTTTAAGAACGCACCTAAGAAGGTTAAAAGGTGGTTCTTAAGGGTAAAGGTGAGAAGTTAGGAATAAGTCATGACGGTGCTTCTACTTCCCAATTAGCACCCGAGACGGTTCCCACTTTAGTGTTAGATTCACGTGAGTCTCACCCTAACCAACCTAGGCATTCCATTCCTATTAGGAGAGTGCGTCCTAGAGTTTTTAAGAGAGGTGTTCCTAGGCCTATTTATATTTGTTCACATTGCATGAGAAAATGTCAACTTAGGGAATTTTATTTTAAGTTAGGTTATGTGTCACGTTTTGCTACTACACGTGTTTCTGTCACGCATGCACCCACACATGATACTTTACATTCTCATGGATCCTACATGAGAGAGTTTGCACATTTAGGTGAGCAAGTTAAGTTTTTAGTCAAAACTTCACAAAATCTGATGGAGGTTTTTCATAAGTTGGCACCACCTTTGGAAAATCCCTCCGCACCTAACGATTGAGGTTTGACTTGTTTTCTAGCATAGGATGTTTTCCATGATGACATTATTTGCCTATTTCTAGTATGAATCATTTTTGTATGTTTTATTTTTTCAGGGAAATTTTTTGAAAAATGCAAAAAGATTTTATTTTGATAATTTTTTTGAAAAATCCAAAAAGATTTTTGTATTTTGTTCACACCGTTTATAGACGGACACGTAGGATGATCGAGTCACAATTTCATTCCATTTATCCATGTGACTGTTTGATAGTGATTTAATACAATATGTTATGTCATTCATGTTCTTTATAAAGTTTGGAGTCTTTGAGTTTCTATAATGATGCTTCCTAAATGTTTGACTCACCTTGTCCTTTATTGCACACATGCACGGATTTGTTTGATGTTTGTTCTTAAAAAATCACATGTTAGTTACGTACTTTCATTTCAATTATGTCTATTAAATCGAACCAAATGTAATCAAACAAGATCATAAAAGGTGTGCATTTTTTTACCATTTTTTCGTAAGTTTGTTTGAATTTTATAAACGGTGAAGGGCTACGAAAGGTACTTATACATCCTTTGAGATTAATCCGCCGTTTAAATTGGACCTAAGCAATTGAGAAATTTTAATTATTCGGGGTCCAAAAAGATATAAAAGAGCCCGAAAATATTGAAAAGCAATAAAAAGAAATACATGCCAATAATGGGCCATTAGGTTTATTCGCCAATTCTCCAATGTTTGAGAATTTAGATCACCTCAAAAAGGAAAATATATATGAGGATGTTTGGTTGGAGAATTAAAACGGCTTTGCACATCCTTAAAAAGTCTTGAAAAAGCATGAAATGGTTTTGGACGTTATTGGTGTGAAAATCATGTAGACTTTGATTTCTCGATTTTGATTTAAGATGATGTCATCTAAAGTCAACAATTTTTCACCAAAGGACTATTTTTTATGATCATTCGCTAGGAGTACACTTATGCATCTTGCACAAATGATATGATTGAGTTAATTTTCCTATCGAATTTGTTCACACCCATTCATTCCATTTCCATAATTTGGTTGTCTTAGTAGAAATTCATGGTGTGAGATTTTTGTAACATCATTTTTTTTTGTATAAAATATTGAAAACTTAAAAAATAGTTTATTTGCTTGGTTACCGTGACACTTGGTTTTGCTATATGTGATTTATTCTTTTCCTTATCTATTTCGGACAAATAAAAAAGGGGAGAATGAATTATGATATTACGGGGGAGTTTTAGTATGGGGGAGATTTGATTGTTCAATCATTCATTATGTTTATATCATTTCAAACTCAATACGTCACGAGTTTTTTTTGCTTTATCTCATATGTGTAGGTTCGAAGATTTAAGATCAAATTGTTACACACCGTTATGAGAAAAGCTTGGAGTGTTGAAAATATTTATTGTTGCATCAAAGTTTGAAAGTTTTAATTCTTGTCATTTTATCTTTCTGTGATTGTCTTGGGAGGGCAGATTTGTATAAGTCATTCTTGTGATTAATAATTCGGATTTTTTATTTTATACCGGCAAAGACATATGGGGAGATTTGTAAGGACATTGTCCGTCACATTTAATTATGTTGTATACCTCTACAAGTCGTCAAAGAATTGAAGATTCTAACATCTATAATCTCCGGATCCAAATTTCAAGTGCTCTTCAACATTTAAGCTCCAACGAAATAATTTTGGTAAAAATATGTTTAAGTTCCACTTACATTTTATATTTAAAGTGTTGGGTTATTTTTAAAAGGTTAAATTTTTTAAAAATATAAAATTTCTTTTTCATAAAAGAAGTTCTATTTTTTTTTTTAAATAATAAATAAATGGAAACAAAAGTTTGTTTTAAAAAAAAATGAGGTGGCATTTAAAAAAAAAGGTGAACTTTGCTTTAAAAAACTGTATCGTATAATTAATAAAAAAAATAAAAGACAACAAAAATACTTGGTCCTCGTTTCCACGCTATTGTCGAATAAAAAAAGGAGGCCTTTTTTTGTGTTATTATGGGAGGTAGTGAGATGTTAAAAGGGGTGTTCGCCATTTTTTTGTTGGCCAGTGATTGGCACAAGTCATCCTTAGTTCCTCTTATACATTGCCATGCACCTTAGCAAGTGATAAGTTTTTGTGGGGCGCCGATTGTTTTTTTGTGCCAATGATTGGCATATGGCAAAACTCTTTGAAACTTTGTTAAAAGAGAGGATGCATACAGGAGGTTAGATCTTAAAGCTTATCTTGATACTTTACTTTTTTTAACACGCATCTTGCCAATGATTGCCATGTGTTATCCAAAGTGTGGTTTATCTCACAGCTAACTTATGGATAAAAATCAATAACGTGACTTTGTTTACCTTTATCAAAACTTCTCTATAAAAAAGACATGCACGTACAGTTTAGAGTAGAGAAGAGAAGTTTTGTTTGACGGGGCACTTTTCATGAAGAAAAAATATTTTGTGTTCTATAATTTTTTCAGTATGTCTTTTTCTCACTTTTATGGGTTCAAAACTTTTGTCCATTTAATTCATAATCCCTTCAACTTTTTTTATGAATGGTTTTGTGGAATCCAAGACATATTTTTCTGAAATATTATGCTGGTAATTTTGGTACCGTTCTTGGTGCTAATCGAAGATTGCAGTCATTGAGGTTCGCTGCGTGTATATCTTTGCTGAAGATAGAACTGCGTGTTCTTGTGGAGTAGCTGTGGTTGTTCCATTACTGACGACGCCGACCGACGTCTGCGGGTATTCGTGTGTCAAAATTATTTCATAGTAATCCATGTAAGTTGTGATTTACAAAATTATAGTGAAATAAATGGTTTTACCCTTCGGGGATTTTTTCCTGATATTTTGTGTCGCATGCTATATCTTATTTATGGGTTGACACACTCACACACGTAGTTGTATGTTTAGGGTTTGAATTAATTTTAAAAATAGACTCTAATTAAATAAGTGTGCCAAATTAGATATTTGTGAATTTAATCAATTATCACACAACGTCATATTAACCGATTCATTATAAAGACTCAGTGAGATTTATATTCGAGAAATTATTATACTCCACGGAGTATCCTTGTCCACTGGATCTGATTGAGATACCTAGTTGATTGGAAGATTTAAGTAAGCATTGCAGAAATCCATGGGAATGAAACTTAAATTAAGTATCGCCTTTCACCCACAAACAGACATATAATCTAAAAGACTAATTTAAACTCTCAAAGATATTTTATGAGCTTGTGCTTTAGAATTATCCAACAATTTGGGCAATTACCTAGCATTAATTGAATTATCTTACAACAACATCTATTGAACTAACATTTATGGAGCCCCTTGTGAAGCCTTATATGGTAGACCCTATCGTTCACCATTATATTGGAATGAATTAGGATAAAATAGTATCTTTGGACCAGAAATTATAGCCGAAGCTAAAGAAAAGATATGATTAATCCGAGTAAGATTGCACACGGCTTAAAGTAGACAAAAGAGTTATGCTGACAATAGAAGAAATCCTCTAGAATTTTAAGTAGACAAGACAGTATTTTTAAAGGTATCCCCATGAAAAGAATTATTCAATTTTGGAGAAAAGGGAAACTAACACCTCGCTATATTGGACCTTTTAAAATTTATGAATGTATAGAAACCAATAGCCTATTTTTTAGAACTACCTTCTGAATTATTCAACATACATAATGTTTTCCATATCTCACAATTACAGAAATATATACTTGACCTGAACCATATTATTACCAGGGAAGGTGAATCTGTACAAAAAAATCATGATTTCGAAGAAAAAACCTATCAAAATCCAAGATATTCATAACAGAGTTTTTCGACAAAAATTCAATCATCTAATAAAGATTATTTGGCAACACCATGGCACGAAATAAGCAACATGGGAACCTAAAGAGCCTATGAAATTAAGATCTCCATCATTCTTTGAAGTTAATTTCTAAAATGATTTTGTTTAGGAATGTAGAATGTAACAACCTGTATCCATTTGTTTTATTTTATATGCCTTAAAAACTTTTATATCGAAAGAATTCTTAAATTAAATAAATTTACCTCGGGAACATATATATATATCATGCCCTATCAATACAAAATCCTTAAGGAACTCAGAAATGAGTTAGATATCTCAAAACAACCCCAAAATATGATAATTAATCTAGTAACCCACAAAATTTGAAAATTACCAAAATACTGCCATAAACTTCAATACCCTTATTTAAACCCATATAATAATTTTATAATCCAACCGTAAACACCAAACTCATATACATCACTTATATTTAACAAAATTACTATCAACCATCCATAAAATTTTGAGAAATTATATATTCACCCAAATATTTCAAAAGCATATAAAAACATCCGTAAAATGACCCCATAAATTACCCAAGGACCAAAACTAAAAACCCAAACTTCACACTTACACCCCCTCCATGTTTGGACACCTGGTAGCCTAGTAAGCTTCTTGCACCACATGCATTCACATGGTACCCACACCAACTCATATCTTACCTGATCCAAAAATCAAATAAACCTTGGTCGACATCTGTCGCCACCTACAACAATCAACTCCTCTCACTCAACAGTATAAAAAATCGACTTCACCATGATAAAAATGTACCTCTCCACAGTTAAATACGCAAAGGAAAGTTTAGATTAATACGTATGTCTATCATTTTATGTATAATTTTTGTTTCTTTTCATTTAGTTTAGTTTCTGCACATTCATAGATTCCATTTATTATTTTACATTAAATTCTTAATATAAGGAAAGCACTAAAAAAGGCTTGAAAAATAGAAACCACCATTAAATATTAAGCTTCAATGGCGGAATCTGGAATTCTAACTTTGAGCTAGTTTGAAAGTGGGAGAAATCATTCTCTTGGTCTTAGGAGCCAAGTTTCTTGAGTTAAGTTGAGATTCAACATCCTTTAATACCCAAAATCAAAGCTTTTGTTTTATGAAATCGAAAAATTCCGAAAACACGTTCAGGAGTTACAGTGAACAATAAACCAGAAACTAAAAGTGTTTTGATTCATTTTAGATCTTATAACATGAACATAAACATGTCATGGTTCGAACATCAGAAAAACTTGACGAATGTTCAGGTCATACTTTAACCATTTTTTCAGAAAACTAATAGCTTGACTTAGTGCACCTAAATTTCTAAAACAAATATGGTTGGATTCCTTTAAAAAAATAGACAAATTTCATTCATGAATCAACTCAAATAGTATTCTATAACTGTATGAATCAATGTTCATAGTTTTCAGAGCCCTAAATCAAGCAATCGAATGTTGAAGATGATATGGGGTACACATTCGAGAGTTAGGTCAGAACTAAGCGCGTGTGGGCTTGATCCAACACATGAGGGTGGGTCTCCAATCAGGTAATTTTGATATTTTTCCAAAATTCTTATTTTCTTTTTTTTTGGTCAAAATAATATATTATATTTTTCTGTTTGACTGCCCATAAAGTATTTTCTAGAGAAAATAATTTTGAAAGTTGAAAACCAAACTTTTAATTTCCACATAACCCCTTAGATTTTTAAACTCTTGAATATACCCTAAAACATAAATTCAAGACCTTTTCAACAAATATAACTAATTGTCTTTTATCACCAAACCCAAAAATGAATGTAACTCAGTAAGATAATTAAAAACATAAAATTATAATCATTTTGCAAATAACCCCATATAGATTATATTTTCAAATAAATTACATATAACTATATTTACTTAGATCCTTATTTATTAACCACACCATAAACATTTACATAATACATGATTTTAGAATCATCTATTTACTCCTTTGAAATAGAAGATCTTAGTGATTTTTATTTTAATATTATTTTGAGTTTACAACTTGAATTATTGAATTTTTTTATATAAGTATGTGATAGTCCTCAAATTCTTATTCCCGTTTATGAACTCTTTTGTGTAGTTCACAAATCCCGTTAAATACTCATTTAATTTTTACCTGAATAATCCCTAACCTTATGATTTCATGCAACCGATGATTTTTTTAAACCAATGATTTCATAAACACGAGATGATTTCATTAAAATCCAGCAGAATACATTATAATTCAGGGAATAGATTTTTTATATACCCATGGGTGTGCTTTTTGTCTTGTAGAACTTAGGGTCAGAGTGCCTTGTTCTGGTTAACATGTGGATGCCACACTTCGAAGACGGGCTCAACAATGTTACTTTATCTCCAAAGATTTTGGATGGATTACTCTCCAAAGGTTTTGGATGGATGCTATTTTAAGGGTATTACAATGCATTTGAAGCCTCTATAACCAATATTTATGGGTTATCCTGTTATGAAAAAGTCTGGAACCTTATCTTTATGACTCGATAACACTTATCTAGTTATAATCACCATACTATCCATGAAAATATCAATAAAATCCATCATGACATCATTTGTTATTGTTAATATTTCATATTTCTCAATATTTTTTTAAAGTGTGATATATTACATCTGTTTCATTCTAATTTGCTATTGAAACTATGAAATATAAACTTATTATTGAAGTTGAACTATCTAATTGGCAAAAATTTGCTTATTCATTTCCCTTTCAGATGGAAAATTAACTCATAGAAGTAGAGATAACCCCCGCCCCCATGCAGTTTAATTCTGTTTTACCAAGGAAAACATTTTTAGTTACGTATGTTTGGGCAATAACTAGAAAAGATGGCAACACATAATGGAATACATTAACTACTACTTATCAACTTATGTGACCCTATTAGTCTCCCTTTCACTTTTGTTATATAAGACTTCGAATAATGTAATAAGATGAAGTTTCATCCTATTTGAACAAAGTTACATTTTTCCACCTAAACTTTATTATTATTACAATTATTATTATACTATTATTATCATCCCCATATACAAAATCGGGTGTGACATTATCTAAGGCTCTTTCCCGATGTAGTTTCCTCATCTCCTTATGTGGGGATAGAGGTGGAATTTACCTTCTTTGATTTGAGTTCTCCGTAATAGATGGAGTGATATGATTCAATTATAGATAATTATGTCCATCCATGAGAGTCTAAGTAAACATTTTCATGTTCTTATCCATATGATCTTAGCTTTTATCTAAGCTTTATAGAATTCCTTACAAATTTTGAATCGGGTGGAGGGTAGAGTTTCCTCTGCTACATGACAGCTCTATATCCACCATTTAGGCTAAATAATGGGAAGCGAAAGAGAGTATCGCAATCACAAAATGCAGTGGTTTGAAGCAAATTCTTGTGGATGCAATAGAGACAAAGATCTAAGTAAAAACCTTAGATATTTCTAAGAATAAAACAAATATTTCTTATGAAAAAACTCTAACCCTTTGAGACCAAGATGAATTGACTCTCAATTCACTGGCTAACTAAAAAAGGGTATCCTCGTGACCTAGCAATCCTTGAAACTAGTATTGAATAATTATTAAATGAAATACTCTATTTAATAGAAGATAAACAGATAAAAGATACAACTATCAAAATACAAACACAAAATTAACTTAAAGAGTAAAAAGAGAAAGATCAAGAACCCAATTTATGTAGTTAAACCCAGCTTGGTGCCTACGTCCACATGTACATTTATGTCTATTAATTATTGAGAAAACATAATTGAATAGTACATGTTAAAACCTCTCAAGTTCTCTCTTCATTTTGATAGCATAATAGTAAAATGAAGTAGTACATGTTAAAACCTCGGTATCGGGTTCCACCAACCATGGAGTAGCTTTTTATAGTGTTGAATCGCGAGAAATTTATAAATAATTTAATATTAATATTTGGAATCATAATCGAATACAATAATAGATGACCTGGTATCATATTTTGAGTTTTCTTTAGGACGCGTAAAATGTTAGTTTATGACTTAAAATGATGGGTTTATGTTATATGGGTTAGTATATGGCTTGGGTTTTATTTTGGGACGTTTGTAGGTGTATTTGAGCTCACTAGGTTAAGGCCCGTATGGTGCCAAAGTGTAATTTCACGATTAGTACTATTAAAGGGCCATTAGGTTAATCTAATTTCATTCTAACAATTATGGAGATAAAGCCTAAGGCTAGAGAGAAGAGGCACCTTAGAGAAAATAAGAATTGATGGATTAAGCTTAGAATTCATCCCATGTTTATTTGAGGAAAGTTTGGCCAGTATATGATTCAAATTTCTTTTCTATTATAGTATACTTATCCATAATGTAAATCAATTGAGTTATAATATGATTTTAATAAACAATCATCTAATTAGTACAAATACTAATTAACAAAATATTTATTAATTTACAGCGACATGAGAATATAAGAAACTACTTCACGATCAGTGGAATCCGATACCGAGGAAATAATCCAAACAATGAAACCATCGATTCTCCATTTCATAGCCGCCCAGAATACACGGTCACTTATAAATATTTAATTGATTAATTACTATGTATTAAATCCAATATCTATTTTGAATTATAGACACACATAACACATATAAAATATATATAATGACATCACATGTCACTTTAGGAAAATATAGATATTTCACAATTTAAATTAATGCACAAACCTACAAAAATGATAGTAATATCACAATTTAATTTAATGCACAAAATTACAGGGTATTACATTCTCCCGCCTTAAAAAAGGAATTTTGTCCTTAAAATTTGAAGTTATACCAGACTAGAATAACCATGGATATCTCGCCTATATGTCTTCCTCTCTCTCCCATGGCGACTCAATCTCGCTATGGTGCCCCACTGGACTTGAAATAACAGTATGACCTTCGATTGTAGGGTATTCTCTCTTCAGTCAAGAATACACTGTGATTTCTCCTCATTGCTTGCATATGGCTATAGATCAATCTCGAAGAGGTCAACATGCTGATAGGCATCCTCGTCCCTAAAAATATTTCTCACATCGACATGGGGAAAACATTGTATACTCGCTGAAGATGTTCTGGTAAGGTTAGTCGATAAACCACCAGGTCCATCATATTCAGTATCATAAAGGATCATCTGTAGGGGGCACAACTTCCCCTTGTATTTAAATTTAATAAGTACCTTCATTAGGGATACCCTCAAAAGCACTTGGGTCCCCACTTGAACTCTAACTTCTGCCTTTTCTTGTGAGAGCAACTCTTCTGCCAATTATATGTCATCTTCATATGTGCTCAGTTAAGTGCCACCTTCTTAGAGGTTTCTTCAATAAAGTCTAGCTCAAACATAATGTGCTCCCCTGACTTGAATCTACAACTCATTGAACGACATGATCAACCATATAATGACTCTTAAGGTGTCATACCAATGGTCGGATTATCACTATTATTGTAAGAAAAATCCACGAGCGATAAGTATTGGTCACAAATACCTTTGAGTTCCAAGACACATGTCCGAAACATATCCTCTAGAATTTGGTTCAGTCTCCTAGGTTGACCATCTGACTGAGGATGAAATTTTGTAATCAATTTAGTTTCACCCTTATATCATCTTAAAATCTAATCTATAACCGATATATATATATATATATATATATATATATATATATATATATATATGGATTATCCTAGTCGGACATAATGTTGTGTGGTAACTCATGAATCCATAAAATATCTAACAGAAACAATTCGGCGTACTGCTCAGATGCGTAATTTATTCGCACTATAAGGAAATGATCCACCTTCATCAACCTCTAATAATGACCTATATAGAATCATGACCTCTCTAGGACCACGGTAATATCGAAAGACTATAATTCCCCCACTAGTCTCTGTTGCTCCCCCTTTCATATCTGATAGGTGGAACACTTAGACACAAATTCAGCAAGGTCATACATTTAGAATTAATCAAAAGTCCAACACTAATTGAATGAATTGATGAAAATTTGAACTTAATTGATTAAAAGATATGAAGCTAGGGTTCTTAATTTGAATTTGAATTAAATACATTTAAATCATGTTAAAATGCTGTCAAAACATTAGATATAGTTTAGGATTGTTGTTAGACCTCTTGTATCTAAAGGAGATTTGGTCTGCAAATCAGGCTTTTGAGTATAACAATAATGGATTTGGCTTGTTAGAGAAGATGACTACGTTCATCTCATTAAAACGAGATTATTATCTCATTTGAATGAGATAATGTAGTTCGTTAGAATGGGTAATAAACTAATTTGAGTGAGTGTGACACTTTTGTTCGAACGAATATAGTATGTAATTCAAACGTCCTTTAGAATATCGTTTGAACGAGATAAGGGAATTTGTTTGAACGACTATGAAATAGTTTTGCGATTGATGCTTAATCAAAAGACACTAATTGATTTAAGGATTCTGGATTTTAAGGATTCTGGATTTTAAGGATTAGTAATCTTTATGTGTTTAGGATTTTTATTCAGGTATATTTATGAGCAACACACTATGTGTGTGCTCATGGGATACATACTAAGGGGATATCATTATGGGGATTGTACGACGTCGACCGTGTTGGTACCCCGGTGATAGAGACGAGCTTTGCCTTGGTCATTTAACTCCAAAAACTATGTGCTAAAAGTACCCTTTTGTATCTTGAGAGGATTAACGAGGGGATCCTTTCATATAGCGTGGGGTATAGGGCTATATGATTGGTGTGAAGTCATAGTGATTATACTTTGTTGACACTTTGAGGTTATAGGTGTGGGATGACCTACAATTATAACTAGTACATGTGAGTGATCCTCAAATTTGATAGAGATAGGACTTCATTATGTGCTCGCTCGAGCATAGCCCATTTATTATGTATATGGATAGGACCGTACATATACGGATGCTAAAAGTAGAGACTGTGTTTTCTTACCTATTCATATACTTGATATGTATAGACTAACTTGATTACGGGACCTTTGATTATATTTGGATAGGGAAGAGTAATATTTAATCATGGGGTTTCACTTGGGTTTAAGATTATACACATGTCATGTTTACGGTAGTTTGGGTTGGGATAATTTAAAAATATCTAAAATATGAGAGGAAGATGCACAGTTATATTGTAACCTAAACTCAGTTATATTCTTACACTTCATAAATTTTTTATTAACGCTATTATTAAATTTTCTTTTAAGGACCTAGGCCATCGGTGTAACCACATCCCTAATTCTATGTTTCTCTTTCTTCCGTTGTTGTTTATATATGATCTAGGTGTTGAGCCTAAGTGCTCACTATGTTATTCCTATTTACTTTCATATCATATATGAATTGTATTGATATTTATTGGAGTCAATATTTGTATTACATTTGTTATGAGGCATTTGTAGTTCTTATGATGATTCTAATACTTTTAGTAAAATTGGCATTAAAGATTATGTGTCTCACATATATTACGTTTTAGTTATTTATTTTATGCATTTAGTTTTATTTTCCCATCATGCATAAAATGATATACAATTATTTTAGACTCTTGTATTACTTATTTAGATCTGATAAATATAGTTTAGATTTTATGAAGTGTCATGGTGGGACAGTGGCTTACCTTTATAGGAGGTGACTACATAATATATAATCATGGTGAAAAAATAGTCATAAGTTAGTTATTGAAACATGGGGGAATATTTACAAATATTCTCCATGTGCACCTGTACTCACGTTGCTGACGTCATCCAGTCATGACATACATGCTTACTTTAACGGTATTAACTAGTAGTGTTAATTAGCAGAGTCAGGTTTTCTAGTTAATATTGGTCGAGCTGAGCACCTTACAAAGAGACCATACTATTATCTATATCCCACCATATTCCCAATATGTATGCAATGCCAAGTGTCATCTTCTGGTTGGTCCATGGTTTAATCCATAGTTACGGTATAAAAATAGCAACCAAGATTTTGCTCACGATTATTTTTTAGTGAGGGAAGTATTACTCTTTTTGTTGTTGTCATCTCAGAGCATCGTCGGATCGTAATTAACTAACCACAGTTCTTTCAGCATTTTTTCATTTGTTTAGGTATAGGCACGTCACATGTCAATTGTTGGATGGTGCGGAAGGTAATAAGTACTATGCATGCACATTGGGTAGAGTGCATGAAGTTTTGAGACGTAACTCTATGTTCCAAGGAATTACATCACGATGTTTTCAAAAAGGTAATGATTAGCCTCAATTAGGAATAAAATCCATTTTTCCCATCATTTTAAACCTTTCAACCCTCAAAATATTACACGCTAACCTTAAAGATATAAATATCATCCCTCACCTCTAACTCCCATAACTTTTTACTATTCCTTCGCCTAAGCCCATTATTTTAGGCAAGAATTCCCTCTTTCAGTCATTCACAGTTTGCTTTGGCAGCCTTTTGACTCTCTTTCTACTATCAGGGAATATAGGCACCCCTTTGTCCTTTCTCCTCTTGGTTTTTTGGGCTTTTCTAGAATTTTGTTATTTATTTTGTGTGATTCTTATTAACAGTAGTTGATATTGCTGTTTGGGTTGTTGAATTGTGGTTTTGGGGTTGATTAAAGCATTTATATGGCCAGTCAGTTGCTTCGCCCTAGGTATTTATAGTTTCTTGTAGTTTATTTGGGTTTCTTGCCCAATTTCTTCCATGGAGATTGTATATTTCAATAGACTATGTTTTATTTTAAGATTTTCATCATTGATGAATTTGTCTTCATGGGTTAAAAGAGTATTAAGTCAAATCCACGAGTACAACATTGTACATTCCTTTGAACCCCTTAGGCTTATCCCATTAGTGATTATTCATCCTATTAGGGGAAACCCTGAGGATCCCAACTTCATTCATGATGTTTATTCTTCCACTGAGTTAGTTATTTAGCCTCCAAACATTCGGTACATCAGACCAGAGTTCCATACCTCCACCATTCTAGACAACAGTGTGAGGAGTGATCCAGGTGGGATGAATTACGTCGAACCGACTTTTAAAGTTGCTATTCCATCATGGAATCTATTTATTCTAAACCATCCTCAAACCTTTGTAGATCCTCGATATTAGTGCTATTAGAGCATTCTGAGTCATTCTATGGGAATGAGGATAAGGGAAATCCTTCTCATTCTTATATTTCATATGATCCATTTGTAAACAATGCAAAGAACTATGATAGCGATGTCACTAAGTCATAGTTGATAGATTTGAGATATTATTACAACATCCCTTTGAGTATATCCTACAGAATACTCGATGAGGATGAGAGGGATTTTGATTGACTTTATTTTGACGAGATATAATTTCCTCTCTCGGCCTTATTTTTATGTCTTCATCTTCCCATGCACCCTATCATTTGGATTATTTTGAAGGGTTGTGGAGTGGTTCCGACCTCACTTCCTTCAAATTCGTATGAGATGATCTTATAGTCCATGGTTTATTATAGGAAAACGTTCTAGATTTTACATAAATGACAGTTTCTTTTGATTTATACACAACATAAAACATAACGCCAAATCTCCTGGATATTACTACCTTTCTCCTTAAAAACTAAATCAAAAATTGATGAGAGTGCTCCAAACTAGAAACCACTTTTGTAAGCACAAGTTCTTTTTCCCTTGTTGGTATTTGGGAGTTTATTTCACATGAATATAGAAAGACTACTAGGGTTCGTCAGGACTGGGGTCCGAATGCGATTAATTCTTTTCTTTCCTTACTCATTCTTCTTTCACTTCTTTTATTCACTATCCTTCAAAATTATTTTGGCTTGCCTGCATTGAAAGTTAATCCTAAGACTTTAGTCACCGAAATGATATTGGTTATCCTCCCATATTTGAATATCATTTTTCTAGACAAAACTAATGGGTCTGTCTACTAAAGGGACTCAAACCAAGCCTATGTCAAAGCGGATGCGTCAACCCAAGTTCCACCAGGGGATGAGTCTAAACAATAAGTTAAGGAAGGTATGTGATATTTTGATAAGTGCGTGTACATCCATATTTTAACTTGAGATTTTTCTAACACTTGTGTTTTTCCAATGTATCCTTTACCCTTTCTAGTTCAGTTTTTCAAGTTCAATCGGTTTGGGAGATGGAACTAAAACCAATCATTCGTCCATCTATTGAGTGTCTTCATGCGATGAAGGTCGAAGTTATTACGACGAAAGATGAGGCCTAGGCCAAGTTTAAAAAATTTATGGAGGTCATGATAGAATTATAAAATAATTTGGATCCGCCCGGTCCCACAAAGAAAAGGACAATCAATCCCTCTACCTCTCAACATAACCCTAAACATATGATGCAATAAAAGCTAAAGAATACATAACCTGGGAAGATGCCTGTTGTTATTAAAGGCCATCCATCTCGTCATTTGGCTAAGGAGGTCAATGCTCCTTTCATATATCCCTTAGTGGATGTGTACAAAAGGTAGTTGAATAATCTTGTTACGCACAACATGTTGATGAAGAATGAAATGTCCATCACTAGCAATGCAGTAAATACTTTAGATGCGCTTGACTATCACAGGCATAATCCGGATTATGAGTTTCTTAGGACTTAAAATATTGATTTCTTGTGGACCTTTACTCCTCAAAAATTTCTTCTCATAAATTTTTTATACTTTATATATTTCAAAAAGTTCATGTTATATTCTTATCTCACTCATTTCATTCATTTACAGTAAGGCATGGCATCTACCAGCCTTAGAAAGAGAGCTATTATATCTATGATACATGCCTTGACTTTTAAGCTGAAAAATAAGATGAACAAATAATTTTGGCTCGGGTCACTAGTTTTGTCGATCACCTTTTCACTTCTTAAATTAAAACTACTAAGGGCCAATATCATCTAAAACTAAAGACCGATGAGCTAAAGTAGAAGGCTGAAGAGATGACTAAGATGAATAACCAACTGACTTAAAAGACACATGCACTCACTAAGGCCAAATAGGGGATGAAAAAAGCTAAGGAGTAGGCCAATATGGATGAAACCATAATTCAGAGTCTGAAGGAGGAATGTTCTAAGGCCTCTGAGGTTGTTTAGTCTAAGTATAAGTCTTTGTCGAATTTCAAGTTGGATATAATGTACCTTTTTATTAAGGATTATGTCGAGCTCCAAAAAAAGATTCATGAAGCATTAGACTGATATTGCTAGGTTCATCAGCACCTAGAAAAGGGTATGATGAAGAGGAAATATCCTTGGGAAATGCTTATGCTATATACATGGATGTTCCTACCTCCAAGGTCAACACAACTTCCCCAGCAGAGCCGACTATTGAAGAGTTGATCCCTCATATGTCCCCTGAGACGATGGCTCAAGTCAATCCTCATGATCTCCAGAATCCTCACGTTGTAGATTTCTCTATTATTATCCCTTCATTAAATCATCCTATTATTTAGAGTTTTAATTTTATAATCTTTTTCCATAATTTTTAAACAATCACCTTGTTGGTAAACTTACTATACTTTTGGGTTGAATGAATATTCTTACTTTAATTAGGTAAAATAGCTTTTGTCTTTTCCTTACTATTTTGAACGCATGTGTTTTGCCTGATTTTCTTCTTAATTAGGATCCTGACTGATTATTCTATATTTTCAATAGTCGAAACTGATGCAACGTCAGCTACAATTGGCTTTTCTGCTGATTTTTCATCATAAGTAAACTATGCTACAAAATCGGTTAATGCTTGCCTTTTCATGAAATTCGCGTCTCATACATAATGTCTTATTCCCCAAACTCCACAAACCAAGTCATCAACCTATCAATCAGTTCCAGTGCCACTTATTTTAAAAGGCATATGATCATCACCTAGATCAGTATATGTGATGATCATATGTCCCTGAAAATAGGGCTCATTATCCTTAACGCTTTGATCAGTTCCAGTGCCACCTTTTCTACTCTAGGGTATCTTATTTTTGCACCTTTATACACTTTACTGGCGTAGTAAACTAGTTTTTGTACCCTATTTTAATATCATATGCGGATCGATATCATAGAAGATTCTGATGTGACTAGGTAAAAATATAACTTATCTCCTAAAATTGGCCTCAATAGTAAATATATGTATCCTACGAATCTCTTCAATACTTGGAATGCTTTATCACACTCCTTGTTCCATTAGAAGGTTTTTTTTAAGACCCTTAAAGAATGGAAGGCATCGGTTAGAAACTTGTGATAAACATATGTTAAGTGCTACAATGTAACCTATCAATCTATGAATGTCCTTCTTCCTTTCTGGAGACTTCATATTTATAAGGGCTTTAGTCTTGTCTCTGTTGGCCTTGATACCCCTCTAGTTCATGATAAACCCAAGAAATTTCCTTGCTCCGATGCCAAAAACATACTTTGCATGGTTCAACTTCATATGATACTTCTCCATCACATCAAAAGATTAGTCGAGGTCGCGAATGAGATCGACCTCGTTCTTAATTTTAGTTAACTTGTCGTCAATGTACACCTTCAAAGTTTTTCCAATTTTCTTCTTGAAACCCTGGTTGACCAACCTCTGCTATATTGCTACAACATTTTTTATCCCAAAAGGAATAACGTTGTAGCATTAAGTACCTTGGATGCTTATGAAAGAGGTTTTTATCTTTGTCTTATGTTTTCGTCTTGATTTTATTATACCCTGAATATGCATCCAAAAATCTGAATAGCTCGTGCCCGATAGTGGCATTAACATGCTGGTCGATTTGAGGTGATGGGTAATGATCTTTCGGATAAATATTGTTGAGTTATATAAAGTCAATACACATTTGACAGTTTCCATTATCTTCTTTACGATCATGATATTTGATAGCTAACTCGAGTATTTCATGTTCTTGATGAATTGGGATTTTTTGAGTTTGTCCACTTCTTCTTCGATATGCATATTCATTTTCTTCAAATACTCTAGGCTTTTGTTTCACAGGTTTAGCTCCGTTCACTCTATTGAGATCACAACATATTACATCTGGATTGATACCATGTATGTCCTCATGGCTCTATATATGCAAATACATTTTGCCTCTACTTTATGAACTCTGCAAGCACTTTTTTCAGTCCCGAGTTCTAGGATAACAGTCTCAAATTGGTCAATTGGCTCGCCCATAACAAGATTTTTCTTGATGTGATAGGTTTGTGTCAAATTCTTCGATCAATCCTTACCTCCAATAGCCATTATAAAGTCTATTATGATTATTTAATGTCAAGTATGTGCTCTTAAATGTTTGTTTTGATGAATGCATCTTCTGATTCAAGTCAAGGTATTTATAGTAATAACTCTTGAAAAAACAAAGTGCGTAAGCTTAAGAAGTCAAATTATGGACTTTAGTTAACATCAAGGTCTTTGAACATTCAGTTTGATTAATAAATCATTTTTTGAATTTGGATCAAAGCCTGAATATTACTTATTTGTATAAAAATCATGACGAATTTTGATAGCTGGGAGGTCGTATAAGTCCACTTACCGTTGTTGTTGGTCTAACTTCATATACAAAAATAAAAACTTTTACTACACTCATATAGGAGTATAAAGGCGATTTTAGCTATCGAATCCATAGAGAATGTTTGTTAGACTTAAATTAATTTATTACTTCTCATATAAAACTTTAAAAGGTGATGATATAGTTAAGTTACTCTAAAATATTTTTACGATAGACAATTATTGAAACTAGATTAATTAACAAGAATATAAACTATAGGTTGATAATTATCTCCCTCAATATGATTAGTTAGTATAAATGATTACATGGAGAGAAAAATCCTTTCAAAGAATGAAAACCTTTTTATAAATAATTTAAACCAAGGCTTGTAACCCCTCAAATGCTTACATAAGCGTAATTTGGTTTTTGTGTCAACAATATGCTTGAAATTATCATAGAAAGGTAGAAAATATGATTCATACATGATATATTCCATTAAGGTTCCTAAATAAAACTTCAACACATAAAAAATCCATCAAAACAATCATAAACCATCATATCATATCAAAGTAACTAATTAAGCCAGTTGAGTTCAGTAATCTCAAACCAATTTAACTTATCTAGAAAGTATGTTAAAGAATGAAATAAAAGAAATCAACAAAGAGAGAAATAAAACTAATTAACAAAGGATTAAACTAATTTAAAAATATTGAATTGATGAAAAAGGCTTCAAATAAATGAGCAACAAGGTGAATAGTAACTTACAAACCCATTAAAGATAACACATGTGTGGGGAGAGAGAGAGAGAGAGAGAGAGAGAGAGAGAGAGAGAGAGATAAGCTCTCAAAACAAACTAAAACCCTCTAAAATATTTGAAGTGGGGGGAATATGGAAAGATATTTGATAGAATAGTTAAAATAGACACAAACCAATTTTTATATAGAAATTTATTTTAAAACTAATTTTTTCTTTAACAAAATTAATTCAAATTAATTAAACACCATTTAAATGTTAAATGAAAAAGATTAACCCAAAGTTAAACGTTGAACCTGTATTAAACAAGTTTTGATTAGACCAATTTTATCGTAAACCTAAGCATGCATCTAGGTGAGTATAGCTAGATAAAATAAATTCACCCCAATGCTAGATGTATGAGTAAAACCCAAATGGGAAAATTCTCGGACGGCCCAGCCAGACAAAATTCACTAAGTACGAAATTACAAAAAGACACGCCAGAGGACTTATAACACAGACTCAATGCCCTCACAAGACTTGATGCTCTTCGTTCCTTTGACCACTACTTAATGACATGAAAGAGTCCACCCATGAAGCTACAATAATATGTGAGCCCACAGATCCTTCGAAATCCACTGATAAGGCTCGGCAACCATCACGCATATGGATCCGATCGTATGTAAACCAACAAGCACGGAATGCACCACAAGAAACAATTCTCAACAAGATGTAAAGAATAAACTAAGGTGCCAAAACACGATCTCAAATCTGATCTCAGATGAATCTTGGATCATAAACGAGTTGGGTGCAACTAGGGTTTGTGTTTGGAAAAATTAATCATATATGATTAAGAAAACTTGGTGAATTTTTTCTGATAGATTATGAACTCTAAAACATGGAAAAATTCCCTTCAACACTTGTTACACTGCACTGATAAAAAAGGTTGTAAAACTGAGATCATGGGATAGTGGGAGTAGTGGGAAAAAGAAACATTTTTTTAAAACACATCGGGTCGTTCGAATGAAACGGTACCTCGTTTGAAAGATGTACCCTTTTTCATTGGAACAGTAATCCAACGAGCGACCTCGATGTGCCTCTTTTGAAGTTCATTCAAATGAGGTACCAATCTCGTTGGAATGACCTTCGAATGAGTTATCTAACAAGATTCAGAGAGACCAAAGATTTCAAAAATTAACCTCGTTTGACATCTCGTTCAAACTAGATCAGAGCCTCGTTCGAACGAGATATGAAAATTCATTCTAATGACCTCGCAAAAATAACACATTTTTCTAAAAAAATATAAAATCATTTTAAAAATATTTTAAAGACTCCTAAAACCCAAAAATAAAATATCGAGGATCAACGTAAATATGCATTCTTACCTTAAAGATCCTTAGAACGTTGATGACAAAACGTGGCACATAACATTGCAAGATGATGTGTTCTCTTTAGATTAGCCGCTACATCTTAAACAAACACGCCATAGGATTGAAAGGTCACTAAAGTCTTAACCTATGAATCAAAATATTTTGTCCATGATTATGCCAATACAGACACATTGACTCAATTGGAAAATTTTCCTTACAAATCCCCCTCTTTGGCTATTCTAGTACCAATGCAAAATAAAAAACACCCATGGGATGTCAAGCTCGACTGAAAGAATTAATTCCATACCCAAAAGGAAACCGTACAACTTGATTGAATCATACTCTTAGTAGCTTTGCTCGCTTGTAAACTTTATCGCATTGTTGCAAACATCCATAGTTAGAAACAACTTCAAATGAAAAGAGAATATGACAATAATAATATTTTAATAAGAATAAAACAACCTCCCCCTTTTATAATAATCTATACCTAAGATAGAACGACTCGCCTAAGGAAAAAATCTCCCCCAAACTAGAAATATGAGATACCATTTCTCCTCCATTTTGTTCAAGAATAGACAAAGATTAAGGTGCATAAAATAACTAATTTCTCCCCAATTAAAAAAATTCTCCACCTAAATAAAACAAGGGATAAGCATAAAGGGAAACAAAGTACATCATTCAATGATGTATAATGCGATAAGTGGCAATAAACTAACTCGAAAACATAAGCACAACTAATCCAAACAATGAACTATAAATACCAATTTTGATGAAATAACGAATGGTCCCTACCAGGATGCACTAAGTGAAGCATAGATTGTCAATGTAAACAAGCAACAAGAGAGATATCAATATTAACGAATAGTATACCAATACGAAATATAGCATTAAATCAATAGCATACATGAACCAGATGAAACCATAAATACAAGAAAAAATGATACTATATATATATATATATATAAACACCACACAAGACACTAATCACAATAAGATTTTTGCACTCGTATGGCATACATGTGTCTAAATAAAGATGTGGTAAATGGAGTGAAGGGCTATGAACTAGATATAAACGAATTATGAACCGATCACTTAAAATGTCTAAGGAGTTATGTTTGACCGTAAAACTTTATCAAACTAAGATTTACCTCAAGTGACATATAATGCGAACTCAAAGAATAAATATACACAATGCACACAAGCCTGGAATTTTGATGATTCTACAAATTAATAGCATCATGAAATGCGAAGCATAACTAGAATTCATTGTGAAAACAAATTGATCTTCAACTATTACACCTTAAAAAACTAAGCAATATCATTTTTCAACTCAAATGTTTTAAAAATACCATCCTTGATGATCAATATTAAAAACATAGCCTTGGCAATTTATTCTTTTCTTTTGCCACTTAATTTTATGCCCTTGCCAATGGTGGCTGATGATGCTGAAATCTAGCACCACCAGATAAGTGATAATGATCTCAAACTGTAATAACCATGGCAGTCATAGAGATATATATGTATAAGTGTGTAAGTGTGTAGAAGGAGATGAGTATAAGAGGAATAAGATAATGATATATAGTGGTTCAACCAATTAGGCCTACATCCATTGTGAGTGTGTGATCCACTAAGTATGGGCACTAATGGCCTTGGATACAAAGCACATAAGCTCACTTTCTCTCTCTACTGTGTGTATAAGTAGAGTTTTTGCTAAGGTTACAATTTTTGATCCCCTTGTAGGGTTATAGGTGACAAGTATATATAGGTTTTGGGGGGTTGTAGTGTACCCCCCAAGCATGCATGATGCATGTGAATGATGATCTAGCCAATCCCCTGCTGACACCTGTAGATGCCACCTGTGATTAATGATGACATAATATTCCCTCACGTGAGGGGTGATATTGTTATAACGGTCTTCCACGTGCCATGTGAGCCTCACGTGCACTGTTCTACGCGTCTCCCAAACCACGCGCTGTGATGATGTCACTCTCGGCCTATGATATGAGGCCGAGGGCAAAGTTCCTTCTAGAAGCGAGTCTGGCCTAATTTAGGCCTCGTAATGTCGTACCCTCGGAGGGTCATCTGGTCCTGATGAGGGTTCATCCCCATGGAGGGTCGTCTGGGCCTGATGAGGGGTTTGCCCTTTTAAGGGTCGTTTGGGCCTGATGAGGGGTCGACCCCTTGAAGGGTCGTCTGGGCCTGATGAGGGGTCGACCCCTTGAAGGGTCGTCTGGACCATGATGAGGGGTCGTCCCCTTGAAGGGTCATTTGGACCATGATGAGGGGTCGACCCTTAAAGGGTCGTCTGGGCCTGGTAAGGTCACCCTGCCCCGTCCAGGTGTGGGGCACCCTCGGCCTGGCCGAGGGTATATATGGGTATATCAATCACCCCCAGCCCTTAGCCATCGATGTTATTGAGACGGCAGAGGGATAGTGTTGCTTTTGAGATGAGTGTATGGACAGTTAGATGAATGACACCTGTCGAGCTGATGTGACACAGGCAGATATCCATTGTTGTTCCAGTTTCCTAGGCGTGGCGGCTGCACACTTTGCTTGGGACTTTGTGCCCTAATGATGCCCTCCTCGTGGGCTATTCTCATTAGCAAGGTATTTAAATAATTTTTTGAAGTTTATTTCTCTTCTTCTTCTTTGCGCCTGAACTCTCTCTCTCTCTCTCTCTATTGTCTCACCAGCTCCATTGCCATTTCTACAACTTCATCATTTTGAGCTTCGGCAGTCTTGTTTGTTCTTTTATCAGGTAATCCTTCTGCCCTAGTGCCCTCTTTATATTACATTATTTTTTACACTTGGACTGTTTTAGGCCTGTAGGGATGGATTTTTGTTTGGTTGTTTCATAACTTTCCGGCGTTCTTCTCCGACGTCTTGTTCTTGAGTGTTCTTGGTTAAAACCCTTACTTTCCTTAGTTTCAATCCAAAAGTCCATTTTGGTCAACTGCAAAGTTGTTTGTAATTGGGCTAGCCAAATTCTTTTAAGTGTAGGGTCTTCCCCTTAATGCTTAGGAAGCTTTACACTTTAGCTGAGGAGCTCCCATCCCTGAGAGAGAAGTTCTTTGTAGAGATAAGACGAGTAGAGGAAGAGGAGAAGAGAAGATGAGGGGCCGACCCTAATTGGGTACGACCCATTTTCCCATTCCATTAGCCATAATATTACCATCTGAGTCTTGTGGGTCATCTTATCGTCCAACCGAGAGTCATTCAGGAGAGATGGATGAGAGAGCATCGTCACCAACTGGCGCTGGGCCTTTTGGGAGGAGAGAGACGTCTGATCTTAACCCAGGCCGACAGGTCGAGGGAGTAGTCCCTTCTGAGGCTGTTCCTGTGACAACTTTATCCCCTCATACCTTTCAGATAGCCTTTACTCATGGACCTCTGACAGGTGATGAGGCCGAGGGAGAGGGGACTGGGGATGATGGTGAGGACTCAGACGCTGACCAAGTTGACACCTCCCACACCTCGGCTTACGTTTCCACCGTCAGGGATCGTGACCTCCTACTGTGGAGGCATAAATTTGGTGTGCCACTCTGATAAAGTTTTTGAGGGTGACGAGGGAGAGATCGCAGTATATGAACAGATGTTTAAGGTCGGTGTTAGGCTCCCTCTGTACCCTTCCATAATCAATATATTGTCAGACCTCAGCATTTCCCCCTCTTAACTTCCTCCCAACTAGAGGACGATCCTCGGCTATGTCTCCTTGTGGAAGAATACCTTCACTGACGAGCCTTCAGTCGATGAGTTTTTGGCTTGTTATAATATCACTTCCTCGTCCAAACAGCCTCGGTACTATCATCTAGGGGTGAGGAGGTCTGATAAAAAACTTATCCATGTGGAACAAACCTCTAACCATGACTGGAAGAAGATATTTTTTATCATATCTGGGGAATAGGAATTTGCTGTTGAGGCTCGGCCTTTGGACGATGGCACGAGAGTTCCAAAGAGATGGTCTAACCCCTCTATTAAGGCTAGGTCAGACCCCGGACTTAGTCTAGATGAAAAGGACATAGTTGAGTATCTAAGAGAACGAGGGAAAGAGGGCGAACTTGCAAAGTTTGAAGATTTGATGACCCCTCGGTTCCTCAAAGAAGATGGTCTGAGGGTCGACCCCTTGACAAAGCTATGTGAGTTATTATTATTTTTTGCTCAATATTTGATTTTTTCCAAGTGTTTCATCTTTGCCTCTGTAGTTTTTTGATATGTAGTCTCCTTTTCAGGTCGTCTTGCAGGTATCTCTGACCATCTTTGGGAAATGACTACCCCAAACTTACTGTCTGGTCTAGGCAAGAAGAAAGGCAAGGAGCCTTAGCAGCCTTCGAGGAAGATAAAGGTCGTGGGGCTGGCACTTGTTGAGACGACTACTGACAGTCATAAAAGAAAAGAGCCAGAAGTACCCGCTGACCCTCGACCGGATTTAAGGACGAGGGCGAGGGTGGAGTCGTCTGAGGGGACCGATTCATCTTCCATCATGGGAGCCTTCTGGTACCAAAACTTAGCATTTTTGAAGGCTGAGTCGTCTTCCCTGATTGCCAATCTAAGGGCGGCCAAAGCTTCTATGTTCTCTGCCCCCTCGGTCGTCGACTATGATTTCCTATTGAATATTCCCCTGCCCAAGGTTTATGACTATGGTCTGCACGCTCTGGCTCGAGTATTTGTTTTCATTTCACCTCCTTAGTTTGAATTTTTCACCAACTGTTTCCTCGGCCTCTTAACAAGTGTCTTTTTCTGTTTGTGCCTTCACGTCTGCTACCAAGTTGATGGCTGAGAACCAACAAAAATTTTATGAAGCTGAGAGGGCCATTCAGCACAAGGCTGACCTGCAGATAGAGCTCTATACTGTAAGGGCCGAGTTGGAGAGTGCCAGGACCGAACATGTAAGGGTCCTAGATGAGCTGACGAGGCAGCATGATGCCGATCTGAAGGACAAGGACTTGCTTATTAAAGAGAATGATGAGGCCTTGATCAACTTGGGGGATCAATTCAAGACTGAGCTATCCGAGGCAGTGAAGAAGGCAGAGGTCGATGTTGTGGAGGCCTATAAACTCTCATACTAGTTTCAAGGCTTTGGCCTTGAGTACTTAGAGAGGGGGATTAGGATGGCCTGTCGATGGGTCGTCCTTAAGTTCGCTGATGCAGTATCGTCCGTCTGCGCCTCTCTTGAGGCAGTTTAACTGGATGATCCCCTCATTGCTGAAGCCTTAGCTCAAGTGGAATCTCAACATGTAGAAGGCACATACACATCTGAGGCTCGGCCTGTCTTAGTCACATAGGAATCTCCCGTAGATGTTGAGGCCTTGCCCTCTGATGCCATTTAATAGGGTGGCTGTTTGTAGCCAATACCCTCTTTATGTATCACATATTTTTGTTGAACAATCCTTTGTAACACTTCGTTTATAATATCATATCTCTTGCCGTCTTCTATACTTTTCTCATGTATGATTTGCCTTATGATGTTTTTAGATTAACAATATCACTAACCCCTCCCTCGTCTTTCTTGAGGGTAAATGAGGGGTCGTCCCCACCATTTTCCCTCATTATAGCCGAGGGTGGTTTTTCACCAACCTAATGGTTTTTCATTTCCCCCCTCATCTTTCTTGAGGGTGAATGAGGGGTCATCCCCACCATTGACCCTCATCATATCCGAAGGTGGTTTCCACCAACTTAATGATGTTTTAAATTTTGAAGTCCCCCCTCATCTTTCTTAAGGGTAAATGAGGGGTCGTCCCCGCCATTTTCCCTCATTATAGCCGAGGGTGGTTTTTCACTAGCCTAATGGTTTTTCATTTCCCCCCTCGTCTTTCTTGAGGGTGAATGAGGGATCTTCCCCACCATTCACCCTCATCATAGCCGAGGGTGGTTTCCACCAACTTAATGAAAGTCCCCCCTTGTCTTTCTTAAGGGTAAATGAGGGCTCGTCCCCACCATTTTCCCTCATTATAGTTGAGGGTGGTTTTTCACGAACCTAATGAAAGTCCCCCCTCGTCTTTCTTGAGGGTAAATGATGGGTCGTCCCCACCATTGACCCTCATCATAGCCGAGGGTGGTTTCCACCAACTTAATGATGTTTTAAATTTTGAAGTCCCCCCTCGTCTTTCTTGAGGGTAAATGAGGGGTCCTCCCCACAATTTGCCCTCATTATAGCCGAGGGTGGTTTTTCACCAACCTAATGATTTTTCAAGTCCCCCCTCATCTTTCTTGAGGGTGAATGAGGGGTCGTCCCCACCATTGACCCTCATTATAGCCGAGGGTGGTTTCCACCAACTTAATGAAAGTCCCCCCTCGTCTTTCTTGAGGGTAAATGAGGGGTCGTCCCCACCATTTTCCCTCATTATAGCCGACGGTGGTTTTTCACCAACCTAATGGTTTTTCAAGTCCCCCTAGTCTTTCTTGAGGGTGAATGAGGGGTCGTCCCCACCATTGACCCTCATCATAGACGAGGGTGGTTTCCACCAACTTAATGATGTTTTAAATTTTGAAGTTCCCCCTCGTCTTTCTTGAGGGTAAATGAGGGGTCGTCCCAACCATTTTCCCTCATTATAGCCGAGGGTGGTTTTTCACCAACCTAATAGTTTTTCAAGTCCCCCACTATCTTTTTTGAGGGTAAATGAGGGGTCGTCCACACCATTGACCCTCATCATAGTGGTTTTCACCAACTTAATGAAAGTCCCCCCTCATCTTTCTTGAGGGTAAATGAGGGGTCGTTCCCACCATTTTCCCTCATTATATCCGAGGGTGGTTTTTCACCAAACTAATGGTTTTTCAAGTCCCCCTCGTCTTTCTTGAGGGTGAATGAGGGGTCGTCCCCACCATTGACCCTCATCATAGCCGAGGGTGGTTTCCACCAACTTAATGGTTTTATACTTCAAGTCCCCCCTCATCTTTCTTGAGGGTGAATGAGGGGTCGTCCCCACCATTGACCCTCATTATAGCTGAGGGTGGTTTCCCACCAACATAATGGTTTTTCATTTCTCCCCGCGTCTTTCTTGAGGGTGAATGAGGGGTCGTCCCCACCATTGACCCTCATCATAGCCGAGGGTGGTTTCCACTAACTTAATGATGTTTTAAATTTTGAAGTCCCCCCTTGTCTTTCTTGAGGGAAAATGAGAGGACGTCCCCACCATTTTCCCTCATTATAGCCAAGGGTGGTTTTTCACCAACCGAATGGTTTTTCAAGTCCCCCCTCGTCTTTCTTGGGGGTAAATGAGGGGTCTTCCCCACCATTGACCCTCATCATAGCCGAGGGTGGTTTACACCAACTTAATGAAAGTCCCCCCTCATCTTTCTTGAGGGTAAATGAGAGGTCGTACCCACCATTTTCCCTCATTTTAGCCGAGCGTGGTTTTTCACCAACCTAATGGTTTTTCAAGTCCCTCCTCGTCTTTCTTGAGGGTGAATGAGGGGTCGTCCCCACCATTGATCCTCATCATAGCCGAGGGTGGTTCTAACGAGTATCACCCCCATCACACTAAGATTAATCAAACACAAAATCAGGGATCAATGTGACATTATCATTAACATTCCAAGCATTCTGTTAGAGCAACACATTCATTACAACTGCCGTCCGATAGGACGTTACAGTACTACTGATAGTATTTCTTCAAATGATATGCGTTCCAGGGGTTGGAAAAGGGTTCCCCTTCTAGGTTTTCTAGTCTATAGGTTTTAGGAACCACTTCATCGATGACCCTATATGGTCCATGCCAATTTAGGTGGAGCTTGTTGGGCTTCTGCCAAGTCCTTTTGAGGACTAAGTCCCCCACTGCAATTGGCCTCTGCTTCACCCTCTGGTTGTAAAACCTTGCAGTCCTCTGCTAGTAGGAGGCTTCCCTTATCTCGGCGTCTTCCCTCCTTTCCTCAATCAGGTCTAAGTCAAGTATCCTCTCTTCCATATTTCTAAGAGGGTCATACATTTGGACCCTGTGAGTAGGAAACCCAATCTCGGTTGGGATGACGGCTTCTGAGCCATAAGCTAGCATGAACGGGGTTTCTCCGATAGAGGTTTTTTCCGTCGTCCTGTAGGCCCATAGTACAACATATAACTCCTCAAACGATCTTCCTTTTGCCTCCTTAAGTCTCTTCTTGATCTCATATATGATTATCCTATTTGTAACTTCCGTTTGCCCATTGGCCTAAGGTCGACCTGGGGTAGAGAAGAATTATTTGATACTCACCCTTTCACAGTACTTCTTTAGAGATGTATTCTTGAATTGAGTACCGTTATCTGAGATGAGGGTGTAGGGGAGACCATATTTGCATATAATATTTTTTTCAAATGAACTAGAAGGTCTTCTACTCAGTAATCGTGACCATCGACTCTGCCTCCACCCATTTTGAAAAGTAATCAAATGCCACGATGAGGATTCGATAGTTATTGATGGCCCTAGGTAAGGGGCCTACTAGGTCGATCCCCCACACTGCAAATGGTCTTGGGGATGTAATGGAGGTAAGAGGCTTATGGGGATGGTGAGGTATGGTGGCAAATCTTTGACATTTATCACACTTTTTTACATATGTCGTGGCATCTTTCCCCAAGGCTGGCCACTAGTACCCCTGGGTGACCACCCTCTTCGCTAAAGATCTGCCTCCAATGTGGCTTGAACATGACCCCTCGTGCACGTCTTGCAAAATGCGTGAGACTTCAGATGGGTGCACACGCCTGAGCAAGGTGAGCAAAAACCCTTTTTTGTATAAGGTGTCTCCGATGACAGTGTATTTCGCAGCTCTGTATCTCAACTTCTTCCTTTCTTTCCTTGCTTCTGGCATCTCCCCCTCTTCAATGTATTTGATTAGAGGGTCCATCCACGAAGCTTCCCTGTTGATATGTCAACAATAGCCAAGTGTTCCCTCATCCTCTTCAATTGTTGGTCGACGCAAAATTTCCACTAGGACTGTCCTCCTGATATCTGTCCTAGTTACCGAGGCCAGCCTAGAAAGTGCATCAACCCGGCCATTATCAAACCTAGGTATCCTCTTCAACTTCACTTCTCTGAAGATCTTCAGTAATGCCTTTACCGTTTCAAGATATTTGTCCATTCTCTCATCTGTAGACTCGTAGGATCCTAATATCTGATTCACCACTAGTCTCGAATCACTATGGACCAAGACCTGGCAGATACTAAGGGACTTAGCCATAGAGAGGCCCGCTATCAAAGCCTCATATTCAGACTTGTTATTGGAGGCTTTGAAGTTGAACCTTAAGGCGTACTCAATGTCTGTACCGTCTGGTGCTGACACTATTAATCCAGCCCTATTTCCGCGTTCGCAAGAGGACCCGTCAACGAAGAGGCTCGACACTGTCTTTTCCTCTGAGAAATTCCTCTCAGTGGGGGACCCCTGTCTAAAGAGATATCTTCCCTCTTCATTTTCGGCCACTTTTTCTCTAGATGTGCCTATCTCTGCCCTTTTGTGGTTGAGTCAACAACTTTGCCTTGTCGTGTATCTCTCTCTTCGAGGCTCTCATCTTCAGCCTCATCATCTTCCCAAGTAAATTCAGCCATGAAATCTGCTAAGGTTTGCCCCTTAATGGCCGTCCTTGGTTGATATATAATGTCAAACTCTCCCAACTCTATAGCTCAGGCCATTAACCTTCCTAATTTTTTTGGCTTGTGCAAGACCTGCCTAAAAGGAGAGTCAGTGAGGATGACCATTGTATGGGACTGAAAGTACAACTTCATCTTTCTTAACGAAAGGATCAAGGCATAGGCTAACTTCTCCATCCTTGGGTATCTTTGCTCTGCCCTTGGAGTTCCTTACTGTTTAAATACACGGGCTTTTGTACCCCATCCTCTTCTCTCACAATGGCTGCGCTGATGGCTGATTCTGAGATGGTTAGGTACACATTGTACTGGCTGTGACAACAGCAAGGGAGACCCTAAGTATGTCTTGAGCTCCTTGAAAGCCTCATCACACTCTTTGCTCCATTCAAAAGCCTTTCTGAGAATTTTGAAGAATGGTAAGCACCTGTCTGTGGCTCTAGACATGAACCTATTCAAGGCTGCCACTCGCCCTATGAGCCTTTGAACGTCTTTGATGGTCTTTGGGGTCTTCATTTATATGAGGGCCCTTATCTTTTCAGGATTAGCCTCGATGGATCTTTGGTTGATAGTGAACCCCAAGAACTTCCCTGCTCCGACCCTGAAGACACACTTGGCCGGGTTGAGCTTCATTCGGTACTTGTCCATTGTGTTAAAGGTCCTCTCAAGGTTTTCCACATGATCCTCGACCTTTAAACTCTTGGTCAGCATGTCATCCACATAAACTTCCATAGACTTCCCAATTTGGTCTTGAAACATTTTATTCACGAGGCGCTGGTACATTGCCCCCGCATTTTTTAGGCCAAAGGGCATGACCCTATAACAGTATGTCCCCTTGTTGGTAATGAAGGCTATTTTCTCCAAGTCTTCAGGGTCCATGAAGATCTGGTTGTACCCTGAATAGGCATCCACGAAGCTCATGAGCTCATGGCCTGCGGTAGCGTCTACCATCTGGTCAATGCGGGGAGAGAAGGAAGTTGTCTTTGGGATAATGCTTGTTGAGGTCTGTGAAGTCTACACACATCCTCCACTTCACGTTGGCTTTTGGGACAATGACTGCATTGGACAACCATTCAGGATAGATGACCTCCCCGATAAAATCTGCGTCTTCCAGCCTTTTAACCTCATCCCTAATGAACTCATACTTCTCTCGAGAATAAATTCTCCTCTTATGCTTCACTCACTTTGCACCCTCTATCACGTTGATCTTATGCCTCATAATTTCAAGGTTGATCCCCGGCATATCTGCGTGACTCCATGCAAAGACACTCTTTCTTTTCCTTAGCAGCTTGATGAAGTCTTCTTTTATGTCTGTCTTCAGAGCTTTCCCGACTTGGACGATTTTTTTTGGCTCATCCTCATTGAGGATGATGGATTCTTCCTCTTCCGCGGCTTCTCCTTTCTTCAGTTTTTTCTTATCCCTAGGGTCAAGGGTGTCAATATTGTAAGTGGTTATTGCCTTCTTGTGCGCCTCTCTTTCTTCGGTGGAGTTAAAATAACATTCCTGCACTGTCGTCTGGTCTCCCTGGACTTTCTCTACCCCGTAAGGGGTTGGAAATTTAATCATCTGATGGACCGTAGACGACACAACTTCAAACCCCTTGAGGGCTACCCTCCCTAGTATAATGTTGTAGGCCGAAAAGACATGTTCATCCATCACAAAGAAGCTGACCTTCTTGGTAAGCCATCTCGTCCACTCGTCCCCCATCCTAACATCGGCCTCATACACTCCAAGGGGATGAACCTTTTCCCCACTGAACCCAATCAATGGGTGATGGTATGGGACGAGTCTAGCACGACTGAGACCTAAGGCATTGAAGCATGGATAAAACATCACATCTGTAGAGCTACCCCATCTACCAAGATCCTCAGCACCTGGAATTTGTGCACCCTGGTAGTGATGATGAGAGGGTCATCATGTGGGGCTAAGAGGCCTTTGAAGTCCATTCTTGAGAACCCCACTATAAGAGTATCCATATCGGCCTTCTTCCTTTTTTTTAACTTTGCCTCCAGGGAGGTTGAGTGTACAGCTTTTATCACTGCCTTGGCTTAAGCTACATGCGCCTTCCTGTCTGCAACCTCTGACCCTCCTCCTGCTAGATCCTCGGAGATCATTCCCACGCCGAGCGAGATCATATTAAGTCTCTTAACAGGGCCATGGTCATCTCTTGGGGGGAGGTCAGGGTCGTCCTCATCATCAAAAGGGTCGCCCCCTCTTTTTGGAGGACCTTCTCTACATGCATCACCTCTCTTCTTTCTGGGGTCGTCCCCTCGACCGCTCTTGAAGGCGCCTTTGTCGACGTACTTCCTTAGCTTCCCTTATTTTAACATTTTTTCAATCTCATCTTTCAGAGCAAAGCATTTTTCTGTCACGTGGCCATGGTCTTAGTGAAATTCACACCACATGTTTTTGTTCCTCTTGTTGGGGGTTGCCCTCAACTTCTCAGGCCACTTCAGGGACCTGTTACTTTTTATCTCGTTGAGAATATGTTCACAGATGACCGTTAGAGGGGTGTAATCAGTGAACTTGTCGTCCGTAGACCTCTTCTTCCCCTCTTTGTTCTTCTTATGGTAGTTACCCCCGCTAGTGCCTCCTTTTTTGTCTTCATATTTTGCGTCCATCGCCTTTTCAGCGTTCATCACCTTTCCTCTTGTCGACAGCAATTCAACCATCGTCCAAGGAGGGACTTCAACAAGCTTCCATAACAGCTTCCCCTTTTGGAGTCCTCCAATCAGGTTTGTCATAGCTATGCTCTCCTCATAGTCTTCCACCTCTAACTTCTCTTTGTTGAATCTGTCTATGTAGTCTCTGGGACTTTCGTTCTTCCCCTGCTTAACATAGAGCAGGTGGGTGGTCTTTTTCTGTGGCCTCACCCCAAAGAAAAAGTTGTGGATAAACCGGTCTGCCAGCTGCTTAAAACTTTTAATGGAGTTTTTTGGGAGAGACATATACCAGACATGTGCAGCCCCAGTTAGTGTGCCAGAGAATGCACGACATCTCATCTCATCTGAGATAGAGTATATGCCTGCCTCTGACTGGTACATCTCAATATGGTGGACAGGGTTGGTACTCCCGTCATATCTTGGGGTGACCATAGGTGGCTTAAACTTTGACGGCGTAGGGAAGTTGACCATCTTCACCACAAAGGGTGAGCCTATGGAGTATCCTCTCTAAAGAGGGTCTCGGCTCTTCAGAATATCGCCAATCTTATCCTCCAGTCGTTGGATTGAGTCATTCCAGGGCCTCGTAGGGTCAGTTTGGCCGATGTTATCCCCTGCCGCCTCTTTAAGGTGGACGGAGGGTTCTGCTGCGGCTGGCCTGTGTGGGCGGTTTATTTCCTCTTGACCGTCGTCCTGTCCTTGGGGTCGTCCATCTGCTGCCTCCCTCCTGGACCTTGCATCACTCCTTGATCTAGATATTTTTTCCTGCAGGTCATTTACTGGGTCGAGCCTCTCAAAGGCCGACCCCCTGCTCAGACGATCAAAAGCAGAGCCCCTCGGGCGATCGTCAGGATTTTGCCTTCCACACTTCACTTTCTCTCTTGGAGAGGTCGCACAGTATTGTTGGAGACCTCATACGGCTCCCAGCATTCTATGGGGGCCTCCTCCCCCTCCAGATCATAATACCTATCCTCAGGGCAATGGTTTCCTTTCCTCCCTAGGCATAGACGTCGGGGGTCAGTAACATCCCTCCACCGCTATGGGGGTGGAAAGTCTTTGCGTGGTGTCTGGGGTGGTCCCGTGGCCTCATGCTACCCTGGAAGCGCTGCCGGAGTGATCATCTCAGGTGAGACCCCTGGTGGTCTTAGTGTGTTCTGGTTTAAAGCTGTGAAGTGTTCCTACATGATCCGCTGGTTTGCTGCCAGAGACTTCAAGGCTGCCGCCACATCAGCCATCTCAGACTGAGGTGGTGACTGACTGGAAATGGGTCCTACTCCACTATCCGGTGGAGGAATTGGTGGTGGTGGCATTTCCGGTGCCATGTGTTTGAGCGATAAAGAGCTGAACTGAAGAAAAGACTAGTGAGCTTGAGAACCTTAATGGGTCTCTTTCAATGGTGAAACATCTACACACAGGCGAAGAACTGTCTCACCACCAGAGTGCCCACTGAGGTCAAGCTATACAAAGGAAGAGATGTCTTCCCACAGACGATGCTAGACTGATGATGCTGAAATCTAGCACCACCACATAAGTGATGATGAGCTCAAACTGTAATAACCATGGCAGTCATAGAGATATATATGTATAAGTGTGTAAGTGTGTACACGGAGATGAGTATAAGAGGAATAAGACAATGATGTATAGTGGTTCAGCCAATTAGGCCTACATCCACTGTGAGTGTGTGATCCACTAAGTATGGACACTAATGGCCTTGGATACAATGCACATAAGCTCACTTTCTCTCTCTACTATGTGTATAAGCAGATTTTTTGCTAAGGTTAAAATTTTTGATCCACTTATAGGGTTGTAGGTGACAAGTATATATAGGTCTTGGGGGTGTAGTGTACCCCCCAAGCATGCATGGTGCATGTGAATGATGATCTAGCCAATCCCTTGCTGACACCTGTAGATGCCACCTGTGATTAATGATGACATAATATTCCCTCACGTGAGGGGGTGATATTGTTATAATGGTCTTCCACGTGCCATGTGAGCCTCACGCGCACTGTTCCATGCGTCTCTTAAACCACGCGCTATGATGATGTCACCCTCGGCCTATGATATGAAGTCGAGGGCAAAGTTCCTTATGGCAGTGAGTCTGGCCTAATTTAGGCCTCGTACTGTCATACCCTCGGAGGGTCGTCTGGTCCTGATGAGGGGTCGTCCCCTTGGAGGTCGTCTGGTACTGATGAGGGGTCGGCCCCTTGAAGGGTCGTCTAGGCCTGATGAGGGGTTGGTAAAAAACTTTAGGAGCAGGTTTTATAATTGTTCATGTTTTTTTTCGGCATATCTCGTAACATAAACACTACCCTACATTACTTCTCGAGACTCAAAGACAAAGTTCAAGACATTTGAAAGTGAGAAGAATCGATTGTCTTAACATCTTTGGAAGAAGTTATGATTTTAATTGGTAAAATGGTTTATTTATTATTTCTGGGGTTTAAGAATTTTTAAGAGGTAAATTTTTCTAAAAAGGCATTTAAATATTTTATAGAAATTTTTTAAAAATTATACCGCCTCGTTCAAATGAGATTGGTAGCTGTTTGAATGGGACTGATCATTGTTTGAACGAGATACGTTTTACTTCGAATGAATATTTTTTTGCAATTCTCTAGAATCTTGTTCCAAGTTGTCGTTCGATACCCGTTCGGACGAGATCATGAGTGTCTTTTAAAGGAGTTATAGGTTTGTTTGAATAACCATGCAAGAATTTCTTTTTTAATTCAATATAATTCAAATCTTTCATACTTATCCTATTTTAACCAACAGTCATATAAATAGGTTGAACGGGATTAGACTTCTCAAGAGCTCCTATCATAATCAAAAACACCTATTTTGAGTTCTCTTTTCTGATCAAACACCTCTATAAACATTTCAAACCCCTTGGAATAATTAAGATCACTTTACCAAGTCACGGAGAAGGTTTCTGTCATCATAAACCTTTGTGTAGAGAAATCTCTACTGCTGAACTATAAAACCAAGATTCCACTACTAAAGAAGATAAGGTTGATCAGTGGATACCGAGGGTAGATCACTACCCGTGGAAGGCTCTGGATCGAGTTGTATTCTAATGATGGTTTTGAAGGATCTTCGCATCTCACTTAAATTGTCTAATTTTTATAATTCGATTGTCGTTCAAAACATTTTATAGTCTTGAATATATGGGTTTTCCCTTTTTTAGGAATTTTACCTCATCTTTGTGTATTTTTTTGCATGCTTGCTTAATAATTAAAAATTAAACTTCATCCCATATGAAGACCCAATTTAATCGAAGATAAAATTTGGTTGAAAAATGAATATGTCTGTGTGGCCATTTATTATACAAATAAGTCCACTGAATCACTTGCATTCTCAAATTGGTATCAGAACCTGTTAGACTAATTTACTATGTGATCCTTCTACAAAAGTTTTCTTGATATCAATGTTTTCAAAAATTATTTATCTTTTAAATTTTTTTATTTAACGGATAATTTGTATAATAGAATACCCATTTTTAACATTTCAAATTATGCCTGTTGGAAAGTAAGAATTAGGTCTACATTAAAATCCACAGATGAACATGTATGGTTGGTTTCTGAAAGAGGGTGGACACAACCCACTATGAGTGTTGATAATGTCATTATCCCAAAACCTATCTCTACATGGGTAGATGACGAATTTAAGTGGAGCAATTTTACCTCGCATAGTCTAAGTGCCATCTCGGGAGACATCACCCTAGACCAGTTCTATAGTATTATGACGTGCACAACCTCTAAAGAAAGATTGGGATACCTCCAATTCACTCACGGTGGAACCAATGCTTTTAAAACTTCTAAGATGTAAAATCGCACCACACAACTTGAAATTATCACTATCCTCTAATCTTAATATTTTGATAAGTTTTATGCACATCTTTATGAAATAGCTAAACTCGAGTTTCAATTTACGTGAGAAAATCCCATAGACGTGTGTAGTTAAGAAAAATTTGAGATCTCTCCCGACCAGCTTTATTCCTAAGGTTTTCGTGATAAATTCGTAGGGATACCAGATAGTCTTAAGTTAGAAGAACTCGTAGGAGACCTTCAAACGTATGAGATAAACATTTTTTCCAAAATTGTTAAACCTAAGGAAAAGGGAATTCCACTAAAAGTTCAATCTAAAAAGAAAGAGGAATTATTATCTGACTCTGAACACGATTTTGACTTGGATGATTTAGCCCTTTTTGCAAAAAAATTGAAATGTTTCTCAAACTTAGAAAGAAAAATACTTCCAAAGAAAAGAAAACTTTTGAGAAAGATAACAAATATAAATGAGGAAAGAAAAATTTTGAAAAAGAAAAGAAAGATTTATCAAAGAAAGACTTAGAGAGATTACGAGTGTGAGGGAATAGGTCACCAAGCTCACGATCGACGAGGTTAAAGAGACAAGGCATAAGAAAATACACTTAAAATACCGCATTTAACGATAGTGAGGTCGAGTCGATATATTTTAAGGACGAATCACCGCATGGACATAAATTCACCGCATTTATAGCAAGTCATGTTATTACATCTAGTGCAGCTCACGCCAATGCGGAAGCTACTAAACATGAACACCTCAAGAGTGAGTCTACTCATTCCAGCAAGATTGAGGGATATGATGTTTTAAGTGAGAGCGAGAGTGACCTTCAACACGCCTATGCCGATATTTTACCGAGTCCTCTAAATATAAAAAAATAAAATAAAGGTTTATTGATGAGAGTTTTAACCTTAGAGAAGGAGTTGAGAGAGGCGATAGAGCGTGAGTCCTTGGTAAGAAAAGCTTTGGGAGATAGGGTCGTTTTAGTTGAGAAGGAAAATAGTTGGTTGACCAACAACGTGTCAGTCTTACGAGAGATCTCCAAGTATCCATGAAGACTCGTGAGAAACTTGAAATACTTATGTCCAAACTCGAGAAAGATCTCAAACATGCCCATGAGTCCAAGGTAACCATAGAGGATACATCGAAGAAGGTTGGATAGATGCTCCTTGTTACCGCTTTACATTTTATTGAGAGGCGAGTAATAGGTTATGGAGGTGCATCCACTTCCCATGTCGTACCGGTACCGTTTCCTAAATTCGTGGTTAATCCTTATAAGCCTCGACCTAAACCAAAATAAGAGAGCTCAACCTAAGAAATAGAACCAAGTTAGAGTAAAAAAAGTATATGTGTGCCCTTGTTACCAAAGGACATGTCATCTTAGAGAGTTTTTCTATAAGTTATGTAGAACTAGGTGTACACATATTCCCATGCATTGCTCTAGTGACTTTTCAAGTCTTAGAGATAGAAAGTCGAGTTCATAGTTGTGACTTTACAAATCTTAATAGAAGAATTTAAAAGAATGTCTTTTCCATTTGAGAACGCTTCCAATGCCCTGACTAGAGCCAATAACGACAAGGGTAAACAAAAGGTTACCTCCACTTGACTACCTAAGAAAGACGTCGAAGCCCTTGTTATGAATGTTGCTCTCAAGGTACAAAATAATTCCCAATGGTATTTAGACAATGGGTGCTCTAGGAACATGACTGGTGACATTTTATTTTTTAGACAACTTGAGGATCGTAAGGAAGGTAAAGTTACTTTTGGAGATGGGAGAAGGTATAGTATTTTTAGGCATGGTTGTGTTGAGATACACGGTTTCCCTAGGATTGTAAGAAAGGTAGATTTACTTTTGGGTATGGGAGTAGGTCTAGTATTTTTACAATGTGTTGTGCGTGAAAGGGTTGAAAGAGAACTTAATTAGGATAAGCCAATTGTGTGACACAAACTTTGCGGTGAAGTTTGGTCAGTCCGAATATACCATTTATGATCAATCCGGTGAAATTTTATTGTAAGGAGTGAGGACTGAATATAATTGCTATGGGAATGTGCCTCAGTCCTCCTTTATGTGCAACAGTGCCACGGTATCCCCAATGGACCTTTGGCATCAACGACTAGGTCATGTGAATTTAAGAGATCTTGAGAGATTAGCGAAAAAGGACCTAGTCCATTTCTTACCATCACTTAGAAAACCAACTTCCTCAGTTTGTGGACCTTGCCAACAAGGAGCATAAATTTAAATTCCCCATCAAAAGTTGAATACCATTACCACCTCTCATGTTTTGGAGTTGTTTCATATGGATCTTATAGGTCTTACTCGCTCGGAGAGCTTATAGGGGAAGAGATACACTCTCCTGATGTTCGATGAGTTTTCTAAATATTCTATTATAGGATACCTTAGAAAAAATTTCGATGCGGTTGAACTCCTTACAACCAAGTGTAGTGTCCTACAAAACTAACATGGTGTCACTATTAATCGAATTCATATTAGCAACGACACTGAAATTAAAAAACCTAAAGTGGATAGAAATTGTGATATAGTGGGCATCAAATATGAGTTTTCATCTGTTTTTACTCCTAAAAAAAATGTTATTATTGGGAGGAAGAGCCGGATGATACAAGAGATGGCTAGATCCATGCTTCTTGGTAGAAATGTTCCTAGACTTTTTTTGGCAGAGGCGGAGAGCATCGCATGAGATACAGTGTATAGGGTATATCTTTGTCCACACTCGCTACAAATTCCTTATGAGTTGTGGATAGGGAAGAATCCCAACCTATCATATTTATGTGTCTTTGGGAGTACTTGCTACATCTTGATAAACAAAGAGAACTTAGAAAAGTTCGACTCCTAGAGCGACGAGGGGATATTTTTTTAGATATTCATAGACTAGTAGGGAATATAGGATTTTTAAACTTGCAAGATGTAAGGTTATGGAGTCAATATACGTCACAGTTAAAGGTTATGAGTCACCGACATCTATTGCTCCTGGCCCCCAGTGTGAGGATGATGCAGCCCTGGTGACGATCCCATCCTTACTCATACTACCAAGGTGGACCCCACTCCTTATTTAAAGGATACACCTGTTTGGGTTCGAAAGTTACATGACCCTTCCTCTATACTTGGTGATCCCACACAGGTTTCAAGAATTCTGATCTACTCGAGAATGTGGTTAGCTATATGTGTTACACCTCCTTAGTCGAGCCTAAGAATGTGAACGAAGCACTCAAGGATGAGCATTGGATAACCACCATATAAGATGAGTTTCTTGAGTTTTGCAGGAACAATGTGTTGGAATTGGTTCCCCGACCTAGCAAGACTAATGTGATAACTACTAAGTGGATTTATAAGAATAATATGGATGATGATGGTACCATAGTTTGGGATAATCCTTGTTTGGTCGATCAAGTCTACACACAAATAGAGGGTGTATACTATAACAAGACATTCTCCCCTGTTACGAGGGTTGAGTATGTCCTCTTATTACTCGCCATAGCATATCATCTGTACTTCAAGTTATATCCGGTGGATGTCAAGAGTGACTTTCTGAATGGCATTCTATAGGAGGAATTTTATATGGAACAACCAAAAGGGTTCAAAGACCCTAAGCACCTGGGACATGTCTATTATCTTATGAATAACTTAAATGGTTTGAAGCAATCACCTCATGCTTGGTATAAGAGTCTCACTTACTATCTATTAGCTCATGGATTTAAGAGACGGGAAGTGGATAAGACATTATTTGTGAGGGGGGAGAGAGTGGTGATTTTTTGGTTGCACATATCTATGTGGATGACATAATATTTGGATTCACATTCTCCCACCATGCTCACACTTTTGAGGAGGAGATGAAGAGAGAGTTTGAGATGAGAATGGTAGGTGAGATTACATTCTTCCTAGGTCTCCAATTTCGTCAGCTTGAGGAAGGGAAATACATATCTCAATTCAAATGTGGCAGGGACCTAGTGAAAAAGTTTGGTCTAGACTCCACTAAGTGTTCATGCACCCCTATAAGTACATCGACAAAGTTTAGCAAAAACACTTTAGGTAAGGAAGTATTAAAAACCATTTATGAGACATTGATAGGTAGTCTTCTCTACTTCACCGCTAGTCGTCCTGATATTATTTTTAGTGTTGTAGTATGTGCATGATACTAGACATCCCCCAAAGAGTCTCATTTGCTCTCACTTAAACTTATTATCAAATATATGAGTGGAACTCATTCTTACAATATTGGGTATTCCTTTAATAACGATGACCATTTATCCTCCTATTTGAATGTTGATTGGGTTAGGGATGTCGATGGTTGTAGGGGCACCTCGGGTGGGTGTTTTTACATTGGGAGTGCTATTTTCTCATGGTTGAGCAAGAATCAAAAGTCCATATCTTTTTCCATGACGGAGGCTGAGTATATTGCCTCCGGGAGTTGTTGCACGCAACTCTAATGGATGAAGAAAATGGTAGAAGATTATGGGATTTCACAAGGCACGATATATATATCTCGCAATCCGGTCCAAAATTCATGCATAAATCACATTAGTATATACGAGCATTTTATACGTGACCTAGTTTAGGAGAAGGTCATGTCCTTGAGCTTCGTGAGCACCCAACGTCAATTGTTCGATATTTTCACGTAACCTTTAGATTGACTTCGATTTAAGGATTGAAATCTTTAGGTATTTTCATTGTTGATTGAGTCCGGTTACTTTATATAGTGTACGATGTTTATCACGCTCTGATCTTCTATTCCTATTTCTAGATTGTATTATCAATGTATATTTATATGTTTCCTTTTTTTATATATTTTTTATAAAAATCCAAAAAAGATTTTTGTTTCACTGGAAAATTTTTTAAAAAGACAAAAAGTGTTTTGTAATTTCCTTTATCACCGTATATGGATGAACATTTAAGATTTTAGGATCACCCCTACATTCCTGAAATTGTCTCTTCTTTTTTGTCTCAATTTTGAGAGGTTATTTTAAAACAAAATTTATTTTTTAGTGTCCTCAATCTCTTATTTTTAAATTCTCTGTTACGTATTATAATATATTTGTTTGTACTTTAAAAATATTTAAGTTTTTTTTGTTTATATATTTTGTTTATACATTTTTTTAATAAACAAAAATTAATTTTATTTATTTTTAATGTGTAAACCAAATTTAAAGGCTAAGATTTTTTTTTGGTCTTTAATAGCTTGGATTGGCCCTGGTTGTGTTTGTTGGTTTGATCCATGTATAACTCTGTACAACCAATACGCCGTGGTTTCTTAGTCCTCACGATTTGACCACGTGAGTACTCGACCGTTATGACTTTGTATACATATTACACTGCTTCCCTCCCTGTTGTAAAAGTGTTTGACGCTTCCTCCCTTGAGTGTGATCTCACGCTTTTGCCCCTGTCAGCTCTTGGTTAAGTTCGGTGTTACCCTCATTTTTGCTTGGTATTTCTACTTAACCAGATCATTTCTCGAAGCTTCTGGGCGTCGTATATATAGTTTGCGATGGGAGTCAGTTTTTTTTAGGGTTTAGATTGTAAAATCTTAGCTGATATTCTGCCCCTTTATTCTCTCAATTTCTCCGTCTATACGATTAAGGGTTTACTGCTTCTACCCTCTTGAGATCTTTACCTCCATTGAAAAACTTACACTTATAAAGACCTAGATTGTTTGTTGTTTTTTCTTTAAGAGTTTGTTGGGTTCGCTACTGGTATGGAGTTTTCTGGTGGGGTATTATTTTTTTGGGTGGTGGTTTATTTTTTGGATTGGCTGGTGACGTTGGAGCGGCTCGTACCTTGGAGTACTTTGTTGTTTCAGAAATTTCTCACAAAGTCTCTTTAATCCTTCTCTGTGAGTCTCTCTCTCTCTCTCTATATATATATATATATATATATATATATATATATTTATATATATATACACACACACACACACACACACACACACACACTAGGGTATGCCCGTGCCTGAAGCCACGCTGATAATCGCAAAACGGCGAAAATTTTCAAAGTATGTAATTGCAAAACAAAAAAAATTTGTTCCCCAACAAAACAAAATATAATTTAAAAAAAAATGATCATAGTTTCCAAAGTCGTGCGTGTGCCTGAATACACGACGATAATTCTCCGGGGTATGAATCGTGTGGTCAAGTCATAAAAGTTTTTAAATATAGTATAATTTTCCAAAATATCAATCGTGGTTAATTTTGCTGAATGACAGATATTTTTTCAAAATTATTTTATCGATGCTAATTTCGAAAGTGTACACCGTTGATATCATCATACATCTTATTTAGTTAGCAACAAATAATTTTTTTTAAATAACCTATGCTATAAACCTATTAGAAAAACCTTAGTCTATTTTCCATATCGTAAGATGTTTATGGTAAATTTATCTAGTTCGTAATCGAAAAACGGTGAAAATTTCCAAAGTATGTAATTGCAAAATGAAAAAAAATTCGTTCCCCAACAAAAAAAAGTATAATTTTAAATAAATGATCACAATTTCAAAAAGCTTGCACGTGCCTGAAGGCACGACGACAATTCTCCTCAGTATAAATCGTCTGGTCAAGTCGTAAAAGTTTTGTATTATAGTATAATTTTCCAAATATGTGTTCAATTTTTTTGAAAGACAAATATTTTTTTTAAAATTATTTAATCGACGCTAATTTTCGAAAGTGTATTTCGTCGATAGGACCATACATTGTATTTAGTTCACAACAAATAAACAATTTTGAAAATAACCTATGGTACGAACCTATTAGTTTGGAAAAAATTGAAAAAGTTTGTAAGCTTTTTTTTACATATATACACATACACCGTGTTTATATACATATATACATCATGGTACGAACCTACCTAGGGTTGATTTCAAATAAATTTCAAATATATATCCCAACAACTATTGGCCATATACAATGCATTCTATAAGTAATCGTAATCATACAAAGACCTCTAAACTCCAAATAATAAACCCTCGTAAAATCTTGATAAACACTACAATATAAACCCTCGTGAGACATAAAAATCACACGTGAAAAAGAAGAAGAAAATTATTAGTAAATGAAATGTTAAACACAAATTTAAAATTATATGATTCATTCAACTCCATCTCGTCCATTCTGATTCGATAACATTTCAATGTTAATTTAGTCTCCATACATTTAAACCCTCATTTTTTTCATTACTCTAATACTAAGATAACAATCAATTATGGAGATTGGAGTCGAAGTTCATCAGCATAAATGAAAACAATCCCCTCTCCCACAATAAATTCAGCATACTAAAATTAAGATTAAAAACGGTAATAAATTCAGCATACTAAAATTCAGATTGAACAAAGTAATAAATTCATCATACTAAATTTGAGAGTTTTGCAACATTCGCACCACATATGAACACAATAATAAATATTTCACAAAATAATTAAAACTCCCCTACAATCTTTAGATAAGCACAATTAGGATGCAATCATTGCTCTTAACAAATTAGATTCTACAAAACATATATGAAATAAAATTAAAGTATCTAAATTAAATTTTTTTCATTCTAATATAGACATCAGTAATTCATTATATCATGCAGGAAGGAAACAAAGAACTCTGAATTTTTAAAGACATTAAGTGCAACAAAGAACTATGATTTTTTAACAAAAAACTAACTCACTTCCACATTTTATCAAAAACCTGAAGTGCAACAAAGAACTATGAATTCCTTCAAATCACCTAAAACAACCAAGAAAGGTTACATCAAAACATCAAATAAATGTGGGTAAAATATACATCAAAGAAAAGGTAAAAAACTATTTATAAGAGAAGCTCATAAAGAGCAACAAAAAATGCCTCCAAAAAGTATCAAATGTCTCCATAATGTGACACCAGTAGATGACGTACATGCAGTCCACTGCATATAAAATCGATTCCAGATCGGCACCTCTTGAAACCACCACGTCCACCATAGGAGCATAAGGGGAAAAATATCCCACGAACTGGACCCTTAAGATCTGCTTCATGAGATGGGTTAAAATCATAGCATCATTTTCGAATAGGACCATCACTTATCCAGATAATTTTTTCACCCGGTCTACAATAGCACATAAGGAACAGAGTACCTGAATGCAAAAAAGAGACTGGGTTTCGTCAAAATGAAATAAAAACAAATTACATGAAAATAATCAAAACAGAGTACCTGTAACAAACACCAAGTTTTTTATCCAACCAAGTGATATGCTTAGATTCGTGAAAACTTCATAACAATGAGAGAGAGAGAGAGAGAGAGAGAGAGAGAGAGAGATTGTTTGTGCATTGGAAACTTTATTAGAAAAATTTCACTATTTAAGATTTCAACAAACATGTGTTGACACAATGGTCAATACCAAAACAAGCTTCAACAACAGGAACGTGGATTTAACCCTACTGATCAAGGGTGAAAAGTCTGTTCGTGTAAGGACACAATCGTTGTTTTTGTTTCACCGCATTGATACAAACAAACCTAAGTTATGACTACACTTGCGATACAAGTATAGCGGTAAGTCGGGTATCGAATCCACAGGGAGTGTTCGACAGATTTTAATTGGATCATTAATTCAGGAATAAAAGTGCAAAAGGTTGATGTGTGCTAGTAAATAAAAGAAAAGAGAGAAGTTAAATCTAAATAAAGTAAAAGCGAGGATCGGGATAGCATCCAACCATACGGATCAAAATAACTACTAATCAAGATTCCGTCTCCAAAGCTATTTAACCGACATAATCAATTAAGCATAAACATCACACAATAAGGAATTCCATCCAAAGTTATGACATTAAGCATTTAACGGAAAATGGTCACACACGGATTAAATTCGGATTATCGCTATAAACACTAACGTTGCATGACAGAGAAAGTTAAACGCATAATAATTCGACTTTAATTCGCACGGGTTAAATTAAATGCAATTTTGCACAAAAACCTAATTTTCGAAGCTCGGGGCCCGTTAATGGCGAAACAAAATCCCAACCCTATTTATCTAAGTGCACAATACAATTAAACTAAATTACAACTAATTAAACTAGGAAAGCAAGAAATAAGGCAAGCAAACTAATTAACAAAGCATAAAACTAATTTACAAAGCAAGGAAAATAAAGAACAAAACTATATTAAAGGAGATGATAGTGAATAATTCAATCTTACAAAACCAAATGGATGTCACCCCAAGAAGAGAAGAAGATGAGCTCTCAAAACCAAACCCTAACCTAAAATTTCTTCTAAAAACTATCTATATATGATATTATCACAAAAATGGGTTATATAGTAAGTCGGAATAAAATATGAAAAGAAAAGGAAAAAGAAAATAAAGGGAAAAATATCTGCAGAAAACAGGGCATCGATCGATCGATCCCTTTGATCGATCGATCGATGGTTGAAAGTCATACCCACTATCTCCCCACGATGGAAAAAATATTAAGGATCGATCGATCGATCTACATCCATTTCATCCTCACTTTCATTCTCTATTAGACCATGGGCCAAGTCGAGAATGGTTTGTTCCAAAGTAGGCATAAAATCCTCATTTGGTTAAAAACATTCCTCAACTTCAAAAGTCTCGGAAGAGAAATCGTCGTTGGATTCGAATAATAAATCCAACTCTTGCTCCCAACAACGATTTTCTTCCTGATAAAGGTCTTCATACCTCTCATTATCAAGCATGAGCAAACTCTCGTCGAAAGTCATAGGCCGAGGTGCCGATTATTGGAAATGAGAAGTTTGAAAATTATTATCGGAACTGTACTCCAACTCATTATTATAAGAATTTTGAAAGCTATAGCTTTTAGTTTCAACATTCTTATTATAAGGAATTAGAGGTCCAAAATCGTTATCATCATCCTCAAAATATACGCACTACAAAGATTGACTTTTGTAATACTCCCCCAAAGTCATTTTTGAATTTGCAATTTTTTGGGACTCTAAGTATTGGCCAAAAGTCAAACGAGTAATGGGATTTTGAGAATTATCATAATGATTACCTAAATGATTGGAATAAGACATGCTTACCCCAAAGATGGCTCGAAATGGAAAATTCCACAAAGCAAAGTGCGGCAGGAAAAATTCAAGCATTTCTAGGCGTTGAAATGTAGAAGTCCTGCAAAAAAAAGTTAAAACAAAGAATACAAATACAAAAGAAAGAATACTACGAACTAATAAGACAATTACACTCTAAATGAAAACATTCTCGGCAACGGCGCCATTTTGACCAGGGGTGAAAAGTTTGTTTGTGTAAGGACACAATCGTTATTTTTTTCTCACCGCATTGATACAAACAAACCTAAGTTATGACTAAACTTGCGATACAAGTATAGTGATAAGTCGGGTATCGAATCCACAGGGAGTGTTCGACAGATTTTAATTGGATTATTAATTCAGGAATAAAAGTGCAAAAGGATGATGTGTGCTAGAAAATAAAATAAAAGAGATAAATTAAGTCTAAATAAATTAAAAGCGAGGATCGGGATAGCATCCAACCATATGGATCGAAATAACTACTAATCAAGATTCCGGCTCGAAAGGATAATACTCCGTACTTTTACGCATAATAATTTTTATGGAAAATGGGGATTAATTAAATTAAAGGGAGAAAATGTAAATTGTAATTAATCCAATTTTATGATAATAATCACTAGCAGGATGAGAGTTAGTAATTATTGAAATAATAGTATGGCTAGGAATGAGATGCATGGTAGTTACGTTATAAATATTTGGGACGTGTATGAGTCGCGCCACTAGTATGTATGTGGGGGTTTAAAAGGTAAACTATTTTTGTGTAACTCGGGTATTTAAATTAGAGTCCGGGACTTTTTAGCTCAAAACAACACCCCATATGGGTATTTTGGTCTTTTGGAATTTTTGGGTAATTATATGGACGAAAATTAGGTTATAATTAAAAGTCATTTGGGGTTAGTAGTTGTCAGTTTCAACCTACGTGAAAAGAGAGGAAAAGAGAGAGAGAACCAAGGAAGAAGAAGGAGACTCCATTAGATCCCTAAGCTAAGAACTCAACCTTTCACAACAAAAAGTACACCAGCGCGTAGATCGTGTCATGAGGATCGTTCTTATACTACTTTCAACCCGCGAATCAGAAGTTCATTTTAAGGCAAATGATTATCTTGATCTTCTCTTCGCAATTATTACTCTTGTTAATAAATGTTGAGGTTTTAGAAAAATAAACACCAATTTGGGTTTACCTATGTTGAGATCGTGCAGGAAAGTTAGAAAATCTGATGGGGGTTTGCATGTAGAGGATTTTCCCCTTTATAGGAATGAGAAATTAATGAATTAGATGTTAATCACGAAATAAAAATGGAGTTCTTATGGACAAATAATTTTAGGTTTATGTAAATATGGTTGATGGTAAAATTTAGTAATTTATTTAAATTAAATGATGATTAAAATGATTTGACCCCAAAAATATGCTAAGAAGTGTTCTAAGGAGACTTAGATTAGTTTAGAAACCTTGCATTTGGGTTGGAATGGATTTAGGTTGAGATTTGAGTGGAGAAAATCTGGAATAACGAACTTTGGAGATGAACTGGGCCACTTCGAAAATTTTGTTAGAAGTCCAGCCCAGGTCGTTCGAATGACGTCGTTCGAACGAGATTCCAGTAGCCCTTCTAACGAGTTAGGTGGTTCATTCGAAGTACCTTTATTCGAATGATACTCGTTCGAACCACCTCATTCGAATGAGATTTTTGGGCCTTGTAACGAGATTCCAGAATGGTCTTTTTAGGCCCGATTTTGTTTTGAACTTCCCGTAGGCTTATTTTAATGAGTGTTAAACTAGAATGATCATCGAGTGACTTATATTGATAATTAATAGTGAATGGACAATATGTCGATCCTCGGAAGGTATAAAATCCATAAAATTAAGAAGGTGCAAAAATACAAGGTAGAGTATACATGAATAAAGTGCGAGTTATAATAAGAGATATAATATACGTTCTACAAACACTTGGTAGTGGGAAAGATAATGAATTTATATAAGTTGTGTGTATGCTTATTGATTAAAGTATTTTTTGTATGACATACCTAGCTACTGGCTATCGAATGGAGGTTAACGCGTTATGGATGACCGAATCCTGTGTGCCTTCGGGGGATTTAGAGTCGTACCACTAGAGAATGGAATCTAGGTATGGGCGATAAGTGAGAAGGATAGTGATGACGGTCGTATGGGTGCATAGGTATGTGCATAGCCCATCGGCTTGGGACTATATGTTCGCCGCCAATAGGTGTTTATGTTTTTATGGTTCTCGAGAGATTGAACCTATTGTCCTATATGCGTGAGCTTTGTAAATGGACTAGATAGCCGAGTATGCGTAGCACTAAGGGGTTTCTCAACCAAGGGTGCAATATTGCTATATTCATATAAATTAATATGTATACATAAAGCGAATAATGTGTGTATACCAGAATCATGTTTGGTGTCTTATGTTGATGATGCTATTTTCAATGTACACTTATGGTATTATCAGTTGGGCATTTATAAGAATACGAGAATAAACTAAAGTAAACCTAAATCTATATCAAAATCATAAGTACGTTGTCTTTGAGTTATTTAGGGATACTTTAAACCATAATGTGGGTACCCGAAATGTAGAACTATGGGCCTAGACGAGTAGCCCAATCCTGGCGACCCAAAGTCCAGGCCCCTCATCTTTTATAATTAATCCAGTCTCCTCCCACGATCCCATGAAGGGAAATTATGGGAAAAATGGAAAACGTGGAGGAACCCATCACCCCCACTCATCTACATGCACATGTATATATTAAACCCTAGGTCCGGGGCAAATGGACAAGTTGTATTCTCTGTAATCACTCTCCGGAGTATATAGAAATAACATCGACTGCACCACCGTGGACGTAGGCACGCGTTGGCTAAACCACGTATATCATTTGTTGTGTGATTGGCATCTTCTATTCCTTGTTCTCTTCTTGATAATCTTTCTCTCATATTTATTTGTGTTGCATAACAATTTCTTCTACAATTGGCGCCGTCTGTGGGAAACGTTCATCTTTCCCTGAGAAGAGCCCACATCAAGAAAGGAGTTTAAGATGTCTGGTCACAGCCGCAATGCCCCCCAAGCAGGAGATATTCAAGAGCCACCTGCTCCTCGCAGGATTAGGTCTAAAGTTCGGCATTCAGATCAGAGAGCTCGCCTGGAAAGACCAACCTCAGAAGAAAGTCAGGGACCAGCGAGGTCCACGCAGATATCCAGGTTGATTAATGCGTACGAGGCAAGGCTCCACGAGCAGAGAGAGTCTTCTCGCAGGTACGAGGCTGAGAATGCTCGTTTGAAAAGAAGACTGGAAAGCCTAGAAAGGGAGCTTCTTCTTGATAATCGGAGACACCCACATCGTACTCCTAGCCCTCAGGCGAGTAAGTCTCGTAGTCGAGTAAGGAGCCCTAGGCGAGAATCTCAAAGGGACGAAGGAGGCGAGTCAGACGACGACCTTCGCGACAGCTTCGAAGAGCTCGCCGCCACCAGATCCCTGCTCGCAGCAACGAGCTCATACGAAACATGGTCCGCAGGGAGATGGACCAGCATCCCGCTCACCACGGGACAAGATCAACTATAGAACTCGCGAGGCGAGCTCTCAAAACCCAGATGAAGTCACCTTTCACGAAAGAAATTGAAGAGGAGGAAGCTCCCAAGAAATTTTCCATTCCAAGGTTCAAGGTTTACGACGGAAAGACTGATCCCATCGATCATGTCAGGAAATGACCCTCTGGAGTCACCGTGATGCCCTGATGTGCCGTATTTTCCCCTCGAGCCTTCATGATGTAGCACAGAAGTGGTTCGAAAGGCTCCCCCACCGATTGATTAAGAATTTTGAAATCCCTAGCCGAACTCTTTATGGCCCGATTCATTACCAATAGCTCCCATCCCAAAAGGATGGATGCTCTACTGACAATGAAGAAAATGCCTCAGGAAACCCTCCGCGAATCCGCGAAGAGGTACTGGGAGTTATTCAATGAGATCGAAGACTGCGCGGAGGAGGTGGCAGTGGCCTCTTTCAAAATTTGGCTCCCTAATTCTTCCCACCTCTACCAATCCCTGACAAAGAAGGAAGCTATAACCATTGACAACCTTATGGCCCGAATCGAGAAATACGCAAAGGTGGAAGATGTCACCCGCTCTAATACAGGAGAAAACGGTCGAACTAAGCTCACTACCAAGGTAGGTGAGAAAGCTGAGAACCAGAGGAAAGGAGGAAAGAACAGGGGAAAAAATGGCTCTAAAAACGGAGGGAACCAGTACGCATCAAAAGCATTCCAGGCGGTCAACACCGTCTTCAAAGAACCAATTTACAAGGTTCTCGCGAAGATCAAGGATGAGCCATTCATCAAGTGTCCCAGGAAGATGGGGGGAGATCCCTCGAAGAGAAACAATGCGTTGAGGTGCGCATTTCACAAAGAGGGAGGGCACAAGACCGAGCACTGCAAAGCTCTTAAGTCTCACCTCGAAGAGTTGGCCCAGTCCGGGCATTGGAACGACTTTGTGGAGAAAAAGGCAGAGAAAGTGACTGCCAACAGATAGATGAGACCCGACAATGTGTTGGAGGATGATGCTGGACACGAGTTCACCGTAATTCATGGAGTATCTGACGTCAAACAAATACAAGGGAACTCAGCTCGAATGGAACTGAAAAAACTTACAGCGGTAATGCAGGCCTTCCAAATCGATCCAGCAAAATCATAGTCGGGAAAACATCGACGAGCAGAGGACGTCAACTATAACAAGCATATTATTTTCACGGATGAAGATTTTAATGGGAGTAAGGACCCCACATCATGATGCTCTGGTCATTACCTTAGGATAGCCAACTTTGACATCGACAAGTTGCTCGTCGATCAAGGAAGCTCATCCGAAGTAATGTACCTCGACCTGTTCAGAAAATTGAAGTTGAGCGTCTCCGACCTAAAGGAAGCTACTGTTCCTTCGGTCGGCTTCGTCGAGAAAATGACCATGCCTCTAGGCAAGATAGTGCTGCCAGTTCGTGCTGGGAACATCTCCAAAATGATTGAGTTTTTGGTAGTTGACATCGAATCGCCGTACCAGGCCATCCTCGGCAGAGGATGGCTTCATGCAATGAAGGTGGTCTCCTCGACCTACCATCAGAAGCTCAAGTATGTAACCGAGTGAGGAGTAATGGAGATCCACGACGACCAAGCAAAGGCAAGGAAGTGCTTCATAGTAGCCATCCGACCAAAGTCAGAGAAGAAGGCCGGTCAACCCAGCGAGAAATTTGAAGAGGGTGTGATACCTTCTAAATAGCAACTAAAGTATGGAAGACCAGGAGTAGAGGAGACCAGGATCCTCCCCTCCGAGTGTGTCATCGAGGACCTGGTAGAAGTTATAGCCGAAGTTGGTAACAGTAGCAGAGTATTCCTGATTGGAGCATCTCTCACCGATCGAGAACAAAAGGAGTTGACGACCTTGCTGAGGGTAATGACCAGAGCATCATGATGTGGGGACCAGAACATATAGATGTCTTCGCATGGTAACTATACGAGCTGCCTGGCATTGATCCTGCTATGGTCTGTCATCAGCTGAACGTCAACCCGACATTCAAGCCAGTCATGCAGAAAGCACGAAGAGCTGCACCTGAGAAGGCTAAAGCGGTTGAAAAGGAGGTCAAAAAACTGCTGGATGCAGGATCCATACGGGAAGTACAATTCCCCAAGTGGTTGTCCAACCCAGTAGTGGTTCCGAAGAACAACGGGAAGTGGAGAGTTTGCATCGACTTCACTGACCTCAATAGAGCGTGCCCAAAGGATAGTTTCCCCCTCCCAAAGATAGACCAACTAGTAGATGCCACTGTAGCTCACGAGCGAATGAGTTTTCTGAATGCATACTCAGGGTATCACCAGATCCCCTTGTATGCCCCAGACCAAGACAAAACGGTGTTCATCACGACGGTTGGGTTGTATTGCTACAAAGTCACGCCGTTTGGGCTCAAGAATGCAGGGGCAACCTACCAACGGCTGGTCATAAAAATGATCAAGGATCAAATGGGAGATACAATGGAGGTGTACATCGATGATATGCTCATTAAGAGCAAGAAGAAGGAAAATCACCTCTCAGACCTGTCAAAGTCCTTCGAAATCCTCAAGAAATACCGAATGAAGCTTAATGCGAGCAAGTGTTCCTTCGGTGTCCAGTCAGGAAAATGTCTTGGATACTTAGTCAGCAAGATAGGCATAGAAGCTAATCCGGACCAGATCGATGCAACCAACAGGGTACAACCACCTCGAACAGTCTGGGACGTGCAGAAGCTAACTGGAATGCTCGCTGCCTTAAATCGCTTCATCTCCAAATCCTCCTAGAAGTGAAAGCCTTTTTTCTAACTTCTAAAAGGGAATAAACCAATAGAATGGAGCCCGGACTGCTCTCGAGCATTGGACGAGCTCAAGTCTTACTTAAGCTCTCCACCGCTGCTTGTCATACCACAACCAATGGATTCTTTATACCTATACCTCTCGGTATCCAGTCACACTGCCAGCTCGGCGTTAATATGCGAGGTTGAAGGAATCCATCACCCCGTTTACTACGCGAGCAAGACTTTATTAGACGCCGAGCAAAGGTACCTGCCATTAGAGAAGCTCGCCTTTGCACTAGTGATAGCCTCGAGGAAACTGAAGCATTATTTTGAAGCTCATACTATCATCATCCTTACTTCGCACCCCCTTAAGGCGATCCTGAGGAAAGCTGATTTGTCGGGCAGATTGTCTAAGTAGTCAATCGAGCTCGGTCGGTTCGACATCCAATTTCAACCAATGACCGCTATCAAGGGTCATATCCTCACTGATTTCATAGCCGGATTCACTGGCGAAGAACTCCCCAACCAAACTCAACCAACAAAGCAAGAAGAGAACCCAACAACAGTGGAAACCTAGAAACTATTCGTTGATGGATCCTCCAACTCAAAGGGGGCAGGCGTAGGCATCGTCCTCATCACCCCAGAAAACACCATCCTTGAGCAAGGGATCAGGCTTGGATTTGTGGCCTCCAACAACGAAGCAGAGTACGAAGCTCTAATAGCCGGTCTCTAAAAGGCACAAATTCTGGGAGCAAAACGTTTACAGGTGTTCGGCGATTCTCAACTAGTCTCCAATCAGATAAGTGGAGATTACAACGTGAAGGATGAAAGGATGGCAACATACCTCTCCCTGGTGAGGAAACTAATGACGAGCTTTGAGGAGATCAACATCCAGTAGTTTCCCAGAGGGCAAAACAGTCATGCCGACGCCCTAGCAGCCCTAAGCTCGACAGTTGATTCTAGTCTTAAAAGGGTCATTCCCATCGATTTCCTCATTCGTCCAATCATTAACCACAACAACAAGCTTCCAAACGTGGAACAAATACTCCAGGTGGGATCAACCCCCAGCTGGATGGACCCCTTAAGAGACTATTTAAAGGAGGGCACGCTCCTCGAGAATAAGAAAATTGCCCACCAGATAAGAGTCAAAGCTGCTCACTTTCACTTATCCACAGGAGGTGACTTGTATAAGAAGTCCTTCTTCGGTCCCTACCTTAGATGTGTCCACCCAGGCGATGTCGAGCAGGCGCTGCGCGAGCTTCACGAAGAAATTTGTGGAAGTCATGTCGGAGGAAGGTTTCTAGCCTTTTGAGCAATGAAGGAAGGCTATTGGTGGTCATATATGGAAAAGGACTCCGTAGTATATGTTCGCAAATGCCCCAAATGCCAGCTTCACGATCCAATGATCCACCAACCAGCCAGCGACCTAAAATCCCTGACCAGCCCATGGCCCTTCGCCCAATGGGGGATGGACATCGTAGGACCACTACCCACTGCTGCCGACAATCGCAAATACATGTTGGTTGCAACTGACTACTTCACCAAATGGATCGAGGCAGAACCATTGGCAAACAGCCAAGACGCTGACATGATAAGATTCATATGGAGGAATATAATCACTCGATTCAGAATCCCCAGAACCATCATCAGTGATAATGGGACACAATTCGAGAGTGGCCCCTTTCAGGACTTCTGTAACGAGCACGGGATCAGGCACAACTTTAGTTCGATGGCCTACCCACAGAGCAATGGGCAAGCAGAAGCTTCCAATAAAACTGTGATCGGTGGATTGAAGAAACGACTGGAGCGAGCCAAGGGGGCATGGGCAACCGAGCTGCCCCATGGTCTGTGGGCATATCGAACAACTCCTAGGCGAGCAACAGGAGAAACCCTATTTTCGCTAACATATGGCATGGAAGCAGTCATTCCACTAGAAGCGGGCCTGCCTACAATGAGATCCGACCTCGTCGACCAAGGCCCGAATGATGGGGCGTTGCTCGCTGAACTCGACCTCACCGATGAGCGTAGAGAACTAGCCCTGGTGAAGCTTGCGAACTATCAGCAACAGCTCGCAAGGCATTACCACCAAAGGGTTAACCCAAGAAGATTCCAAGTTGGAGACTATGTTCTAAGGAAGGTCCTGGGCAGCACAGTAAGGTCATCAGACGGCAAGCTAGGACCAAACTGGGAAGGACCATTTAAAGTAACTAGGGACGACCTGCAAGGTGCATATCATTTGGAAACAATGGAGGGCAGGGAGATACCACGAGCATGGAATGCAGCCAATCTCAAGAAATTCAATTTTTAGATTCTCAAGGAATTCTATTGTTGAATCTTTTTCTTGTATTTGTTATGTGAAAGGAACAGTTCATTCCTCTTATTACTAATGAAATCAGTAGCTGCATTTTATCACACATTTTTTTCCAAATCACAGGCACGATGGTCGATATAGCAGGGGGATACCCCTCCTCAGGTCATCGTCATGAAATACGAGAGACCTCTTAGCATTTCCCCTGGCAATATATAAAGCCCTACAGAGGATTCTTAGGCAATGCGACTAGATTTCATACTGGCCATCAAACCTACTTTGGTTGAGCAAAATCCTGACCGGATGAAGACATCCAATACCAGGTGTGTCCTCGCCAATTGCCCTACTTAGGCCTAAGGGAGTGTGACGACACAACCTAAAAGGTAAAATGGGGCACAATGGTATTTTGGCATTATACTGGACTGGGGGGACACTTGCATGGCAAAACAAAAAGAATTATGAAGCAGCAAGAATATAAAAAGATTGGATGAACACGTTTAGTCGGCAAAGCTGCCCAAAACACAAACTTTTCATTAAACTCTTATATTTACAACAGTGATAATACATGTTTAGTCGGCAAAGCTCGCCCAAAGAATTTACATTATCAAAAAAAAGACAAAAGAATAACAACTTGTTATATTTACAACAACGATAATACACGTTTAGTCGGTGAATCTCGCCCGAGATGTTTACATTATCAAAAGAAAAACGACTTGCAAAAAATTCAAGAAGGTGGAAGCCTCCGAACGAGATAGTCTGCCACTCTAGTTTTTCGTCCATCATCAGGAGCAGGGACCAACTCTTCCACAACCTCATATGCGTCTGACTCTAACAGTTGCCGAGGAATGGCATCAATAGGGATCCATCTATCATCCCTCCTGAATGGATTGGGCATCAGAGTAGAGGAGGACATCTCGTGACGATACCCCAAAACTGAGTTCCTCGGGACCTAGAGTTCTTTCAAGGCACTCAACCACCCTCTGATAAAAGAAAGTTCTCCGAACTCGAATAATCTTGTGGGAGCATCTAACCAGCCTTGGTCATAACCGTCAGCCCATGCTTGTCGAGGACCCTTCTTGAATAAATGCCGTAATCGAGTAACGTCCCTTTGAAGCCCAGAAGCAGTTACATATGCTTGGCATACATCATCATGAAGCTCTTCCATCTCCTTATCCCGTTGTTCTTCTGCTTCCCTGTTCCTGCCCCTGGTGCTCCTACTAGCTGGCGGGAGGGGAGGGCGAGTGGAACCTCGCTGCATAGGAGGAGTATGTCCAGCTCATGAAGACAAGGAGCCTTGCAGAATCGTTGAAGCAGTGCTCAGCGCATGCTCTTCGAGTTGCAGGACTTCCCTCCTCAGATTTTCATTCTCCTGCTACAGGAATTCCCCAACTTGATTTATCTCGGTGGCCTCCAGCAATCTCGCTCTCAAAACATTGACTTCCTCTTGTACAGAAGCACCAATGTCACCCATCTCCTGGAGCCTGTCCTTCAGGTTGGCCACCAGCTCGGACTGATCCTTATATTTTTGGTTCCTTGACTTAACAAACTTACAAATCCTAACAAAGGCCTGGCGAACCTGAGGAATGGCATTAGGACCAAGGGTCCTGCCCAATTAAGATGTGGCAGGAATATAGTCTTTTACATCAGTCAACTACAAGATATAAAAGTGCAAAGGAAAGAGAAATCAATCAATCAATTGGAAAAAGAAGCCTATTTATTTCATTATTGAAGGTCAAAGTACATCGATCAAGAAACAGAAAATTACAAACAAAAGAAATCCTAAAGAGGGATTAACTAGCAACCTCAAGCTGCCCAAGGGTGGCTGGCTGCTTCCCCTTATCAGCAGCAGCAGAGGCATCCCCCTCTACAGAGATACCCTCATTCTCCTTGGCAGGACCAGCATCGGTAAGAGTTGTCTGAGAAGTAAGATCAACACCCTCGATGGCTGGGGCAGGGGCTTCTTCGTCCACGGTTGGCCTTGGACCCGGGTCATGCTCGTCGAACAACGGAGACTCAGGATCAACACCAGCAGCTAAGAGGGCCTTGTTCCAGCCCTTCTTGAAGTTCAAATGGCTGATATAGCCTATTTGAACTTCGGCATCTTCATAAGCCACAGCCCATCCGGAGTTGTACGAATCCTCCTTGATGGTGGCTACCATGGACTCCTTTTCCTTCAGCTGCTCGGTCAGGGCCTTGTTCTCCCCCACCATACCCAGCTTGCTCGAGCAGACTAGGTCATAGGCCTGCCTCAGCTCGCTCAGCTCCTTAACCGCCGCATCCCTCTCTCGGTTAGAATTGATAAGTGCCAGATCAGAGGAAGCTCAGGCGGTAACGGCAGCCTTCAGGTTAGCCTCCAGTCGAGAACCCCTGACTTCCAGAGTGGACTTCTGCTACTCCAGCTCGCCATTCATCCTCACCAACTCGTCACAAGAGTGGTAGAGCACAGCAAAGTCCGTTACAAACTACCAAAAATAAGGAAGGAATCAAGAAGGAGAAATAATTAAAACTTGTTAAGGAATTGAAAGGGGAAAGAACCTTACCAAGGCCATTCTCTGGCTAGCTTGGATAGCTAATTGATCAGACCCCAGTGCCCTCTGGCGATCTGTAGGAAAAACTTCCCTCTCAAGCAGTGCAGGAGCCAGTTGAGGGGAAGTGGTAACCGAGGCCCCCTCGGGCAAGGTTGACACCGGGACCAAGGCTTGCCCAGCCTTCGTCCTCGACTCCACCTTCCTCCTCTCTTCCTCTCTCTCCCTCTCCATCCTTTTCCTCTCCTCCACCTTCTTCTTTTCCTCCACCATCTTCCTCTCCTCCTCCTTCTTTCTCTCCATCTCTCTCACATGCTCTTCTTCTCTTCTCTTCCTCTCTTGCTCCTGAGTGGAAGACCGAGAACCAATAGCCACAGCCCCAGAAGAAGACTTCTGTTTCTTCGACCTTTGTGCAAGAAGAACATGGTCCTCATCATCATCGTCTCTAATCAGGTTCTTCCTTGGAGGAATATCTTCTCCTGAACTGCTGGTAGTGCTCGACGAGTCTTGAGCTTCGGAATCCTCTCCAGAAGAACTACTACTGTTAGAACTTCCTACACCACTCACAGCACCTACAGGCTCACTCTCAGAACTGCTCTCCTCTTCGTCCAACTGGATAGGCTCAGCTGTAACCTCTCCAAATGAATCAAACTCTGGAACACTGTCCACAGGTCGTGCTATGAAGCTGGAGCCTGTGTTCTTGTACTCGAGAAAAAAGGTAGCAGATCTAGGATGCTCGCCGTCACCCAGAGGCTCCCTAATATTCCAAGCTTTCACCAACTCCGAGATACGAACCTCACTGAGAACAGGCTCCAAATTCTTTATCCTCGCTGTAAAAGAAAAAGCAAAGAGAGGTTAGAAAAGTCACAAGGTAGCAAAGGTTGAAATAACAGTGCAATGTCTACCTATATATTCTTCCCCGTAAAAAGGGACAGTGAACCTCTCAGACCTCGACCCATCCAACTGGGGAGGGAACTGCCAATTCCTGATAAGGAAACCCTCTTGCCAGTAGTCCTTATGTGAATCAGGTAGGTTTACTACCAATACCCTATCGGGACTCCTAGCTTTGAGGTATAAGACACCTGAGCTAGTTTGAGAGAAGGAATAACAGAAACAGATCTCATCAAGTCCTAACCTAGTACCATACAAATGGTTTATTCTATGGACGCCATTTACTATCTTCCACACATTGGGCGAGCATTGTGCGGGAACAATACTGAAATAACCAAAAAAATGCAGAAAAAGATCATTAGGGGGAAAAGTAAGTTCCCCTGGGAAAGAAACAAGACATGAATCCAGTGGGCATCCTCTATATCCCTAACGTTCCTAGGAGGGGAGGAACAACATTCAATATCTACCCATTCAGGAATATTGTAGAACTTCCTGAACTCGGAGATTGACCTATTTCCAATCTTCTCCATTGAAAAACTCAAAGAAACTATACAAACCAAAGAGAAAGTGCAGAGAAAGGTCATGAGAAACTTACAAATCAGAAGATCGGTTCAAGTAATGAAGAAGCACGAGCTCAAGACGACTAAGAAGTAATGGGAATGAGGATTCAGAGAAGAAGGTACGAGGCACTAAAGTTCTCAGAAGAAGGAAGAGTACTGGAAAGGCTGAAATGATGTATGGAAAAGTGGCTATCCCAACAAGCCTTCAATTCTAATCATAGCGCATAGATAGCGAAGCGGGTGCCGCCAAAGCAACTGCACATTTTTTGAAGAATCACAAATCAGCCATGATGGCTGCTCATTTAAATCTATTGGACCCATGAACATGGACCAACAAATTTAGGGGCAATTGTGGGTACCCTAAATGTAGAACTATGGTCCTGGACGAGTAGCCCAGTCCCGGCGGCCCAAAGTCCAGGCCCCTCATCTTTTATAATTAATCCAGTCTCCCCCCACGATCCCATGAAGGGAAATTATGGGAGAAATGGAAAACGTGGAGGAACCCATCACCCCCACTCATCTACATGCACATGTATATATTAAACCCTAGGTCCGGGGCAAATGGACAAGTTGTATTCTCTGTAATCACTCTCCGGAGTATATAGAAATAACATCGACTGCACCACCGTGGACGTAGGCACTTTTTGGCTGAACCACTTACATCATTTGTTATGTGATTGGCATCTTCTATTCCTTGTTCTCTTCTTGATAATCTTTCTCTCATATTTATTTGTGTTGCATAACAATTGCTTCTACACATAATACTATACACTTAGTAGTCATTCAGGGTATCATGACTAGTATGGGTAGTTAGGCTCGTTAGACGTGCACACTAGATCTAGGGGTGAGTATCTCAAGTGAGTACGCTAAGTTAACTTGAAAAATAATTGTGCTAATTGAATCAATTTAAGCACTTGCTATTTTGAATTGTTTTCAACTCGAGCTCTGACCCGTTTTTCTGTCTATCTTTCTACTGTTCCATCATTTTAGGTGCCCAGCCATAGGGACACCAGCCTTAGGAGATTCTATTTAGTCATCGTGCCGTAGTTGCTGTGGAAGATGCGGGATTATTGCTAGTAGACGACTCAGCTCATTCTTTCCTCTTCAGTTCTCCATTATGTTGGACATGTCGTCCATACTTATGTTTACTTTCAGAGATTTAGTCGTTTTAAATTCTCTCTCTTTGATTTGGTTTCTTTTATTGGATTTAGTGTATGGGATTATTCTTGGAGACGTTTACTCTAGACATTTATTTTACTTCAGTCATATTTTACTTATGATACTGTGATGCATGGTATTTATTGGTATTCTTTTGGTAGTAGTTAATGACAAGATAAAATTTTGACATCACCCTTTTTAAATATTAGGTGGTTAGTTTTATTAAATTAAAATTTAAGTTTTTGATAGTGGTGGATTATCTTAACCAACTTGATATTCTGAAATTGATTAATTAAGGACTGATCACCCAATAATTAATTAGGCGGGGTGTCACAGGTGGTATCAGAGCATCAGGTTCTAGTGTCCTTAGGATCTGTACGACTTATTATGTTTCCGCGTAGCATCCTTTGATATAGAGCCCTATATTTTAGGATTGTTGTACTCTTTATATGTTTTACGTTCTTCTTCTAATTGGAGAATATAACTATAGACTTATGAAACACTTCTCTCTTTTCAGATGCCTCCAAAACGTGCACAAAGAGTTCCCAGGGAAGCCCAGCCAGAGGCTCAGCCTGCACCTGCTCAGGTATGATGAATGCCGCTGAAGTGGAAACCATTGTAGCTCAGGTGGTCAACGCTGCTTTGTCCGTAGTGCAACAGGCACCACCTCAGGCACCGGTAGTGGATCCAGTTCAGGCCCAGGTTTTCCCGTCTGATTGGGAACGTGTTGGGGATGATTTATAGAAGGCGCATCCTCTAGAGTTTTCAAGGAGCTCCGATGTAGTCATATCGAGCCAATGGAAAAAGGACATCCAAAGGAATTTGAGGATGCACGAGTGCACGGAAGTACAGAGTCAGATTTTGGCCACATTCAAACTAGGTGGGGTGGCACTACAGTGGTGGGGGTCCATCACCACCGCTAAGGAGAGAGACACTCAGTATTCGAGACTTTTGTGTGCGGTTCGACCGCAAGTATTTTCCTTCGGCTGTCTAGACAGAGATGAGTCAAAAGTTATAAAATCTGAAGAAGGAGGGAAGGATTGTGGCAGAATACGAGGAAACGTTTACTAATCTTCTCAACATTATGCCGAGTGAGATTCCGATCGAAGAGAAAAAGATTCAGCGCTTCATGGATGGGTTGACATGGAGGATCCGCCAACATTTAATAGGCAATCTCTCCCTGGCCACCTATTCAGATGTGGTCAATGTAGCACTAATCCACTGCCAGGACCACAGCTTCCACTTGTCTGAGGTTAAGAAGGTGGGAGAGCCCAGCCAACAGGGCATGGCAGGAGGAAATGGTGTCGATGGGGCACAGACAGTTTAGGGCCAGCATAGGCACAGTGATTAGGGTTCCTAATAAGGGGATACTAAGAGGTTTAGGTCAGAAGGTTTTAGACATGGGCAGGGAGGCTTTCGACATGGCCATCAAGGCCAACACGGCCATCAGGGACGGCAGAGCCATCAACAGTTTTAGCAGGGCTAGAATGGCCAAGGGAGGGGTGGTAACGGCCATCAGGGTCAGGGACAGCAACAGGGACAGAGGGGAGGACCTTTCCCAGGGAGATGTTTCACGTGTGGTAACACTGGCCTTAAATTCCAGGACTGTCCTTAGAAGGGTAGGGACCAGCAACAGTAGCAGGGTGTTCATCAGGAACCCCAGAGACCATTATTTCCCGTAGCCCTCCCACCACCTCCACAGATAGCATCACTACCACTCATTCTAGCTGCCCCAGTGAAGCAAGGGCAGCTTCTGTATGGACGAGTTTATAATCTACACCAGGCCATAGTCCCGCATGACCCACCAACGATTGAGGGTATGTTTCCTATCCAGGGGACTTTGGGGCGCATTTTATTTGACACGGGAGACACACACTGTTTTATTTCCACAGGGTTTGCATGTACTACGGGGTTATATGATACAGCAGAGGGTACGACCACTTATATGGATTCTCCATTGAGTTAGGGCTCCGTTATTTCTTTTATTTGTCGGGGAGTAGGTATAGAGATTGGTAGGTTTATCTTACCCGCTGACATGCTCTTATTAGACATGTCCGATTACGATGTGATTGTGGGTATGTATTGGCTTGTCAGGTATAGGTCCATAATTGACGGTTATAGTAAGAGTATAGTTTTTTCCATACCCGGGCAGGAGATGTTTTTGGTGACGATGCCTCGCTATGAGGGAGGATCTTCCACGCATTTATACTATATAGAGGAGGAGACCTCTACGGAGGTTGTGGTACCGCTTGATTCGATTCCTATAGTTCGAGAGTTTGTCGATGTGTTTCAGGAGATTCTGGGGTTACCACCGAGTAGAGAGATAAATTTCGTCATTGATTTAGTGCCAGATACTCGACCGATAGCATGCGCACCTTACCGTATGGCTCTAACAGAGATGAGGGAGTTGTGTGACCAGACTGAGTACTTGTTGTGGCAGGGGTTTATCCGTTGGAGTACTTTGCCATAGGGAGCTCCCATATTGTTTGTTAAGAAGAGGAATGGATCGTTGAGATTATGTGTTGATTACCGGGAATTGAATAAAGTCACGATATGGAACAAATATCTGTTGCCTTGAATCGATGACTTGTTCGACCAGTTGAGAGGAGTGGATTTCTTCTCAAAGATTGATTTGAGATCGGGGTACCATCATCTACATATCATGGAACGGGACGTATCAAAGACTTCTTTCCTAACGAGATATGGTTCCTATGAATTTAGGGTAATGACCTTCGGGATAACCAATGCCTCATCCGTGTTCATGGACTTGATGAACATGGTGTTCAGAGAGTTCTTAGACCAGTTCATCATCGTATTCATAGATGACATTTTAATTTACTCACAGACCGAGGAGGACCATGTCGAGCACTTGAGGCAAGTTTTGCAGACACTGCGCCAACATCAGTTGTACGCAAAATACGAGAAATGTGGGTTTTTCCTAAAGTAGGTATAATTTTTGGGGAATATCATCTCCGATAGAGGGATATCCGTGGACCCGAGGAAGGTGTCAGCGGTGAGGGAGTGGAGGAAGCCCACGACACCGATCGAGATACGCAATTTCTTGGGTTTAGCTGGATACTACAGGAGATTCATTCGAAGGTTTTGAAAGATAGAGGGTCCGTTGACGCACTTGACTCACAAAGGGGTTCCATTTATCTGGAGTGATGCCTATCAGCTAGCCTTCGATGATTTGAAAGATAAGTTAACCTCAGCACCAGTTTTAGCATTACTCAGGCCGGGAGTGGATATCTAGTCTACACTGATGCGTCCTTATTAGTACTTGGAAGTGTACTTCAGGAGGAAGATCAGGCTATAGCTTAGCTTCCTGTAAGCTGAAGCCTCATGAGAGGAATTACCCCACCCATGACTTGGAATTAGCAGCAGTCGTGTTCGCGCTTCGGATTTAGAGACACTACCTCCTAGGGGAGAAATTTTGCTTATTCACGGACCACAAATCACTACAGTACCTCTTCAAATAGAAGGAGTTAAATATGCAGCAACGTCGGTGGCTTGAGTTCATGAAGGATTATCAATTTGATATCTAATACCACCCGGGGAAGGCTAACGTGGTAGTAGACGCGTTGAGACGAAGACCAGTTGGTGAGGTGGTCGAGGTGTGGAAAACAAAATGGAAGGAGTTAGGAAACCAGGATGCAATGGCTCGATCATTTATGTCTGTAATGACGGTTACGCCCCAAATTATTACGGGAGTAGTACAGGCTCAGGCAGATGATCCGTTCTACCAAACTTAGATAGTGAAGCTTCTAGACGAGAGGGTTGAGTCTTACACCATGGGTTCAGATGGGGGTCTACGTTTTAATGGGAGATTGGTTTTCCCCGAGGGTGAAGATCTGCGACACAAGGTGATGACAGAGTCGCACGGTTTGTCACTGCTAATGACAGTGACAAATCTTGTCATATGAATAATTTATGACCACTATGAGTAGTCAAAAATTTATAACCACCACGAAGAGTGACAAATTTTATCACTAGAATTAATTTATGATTACTATGGGAAGTCACAAATTTGTAACTGTTATGAGGAGTTACAAATGTTGGCATTATGGTTAATTTATAAGTGCTATGAACAGTCACAAATTTGTAACTGCAACGAGTAGTCACAAAATTATATATTAGACTTAATTTGTAACTTCTATTAAAAGTCACAAATTTATAACTACCACGAGCAGTCACAAAATTGTGTATTAGTTAAAATTTGTGATTACTATTAGTAGTCACAAATTTGTAACCACAAATTTATTTCCCTTCTATCTTTTTTCATCGTTATACATTCTCCCACAAAAAAGATAAGTTTACCTCCAATTCTCTTCTCTCTATAATGAAAATCGAAAGGATGATTTCCAATATTGATGTTGCTCTCGATTGTATAAAAATCTCTTTTTCCCCTTTCTTTCTATTTATATTTCTCATTTTGTACAACTATTGAGATTAATCTACGAAATTAGATCTCAAACGATTGTTTCCTATTCTGAAGCCTAGTTTTTGGGTTTTTAGGGGTTTTTTTCTTCGAATCTGGGGGTTGGTTGCATTTTAGTTGATAGTTAAATGAGTTATCACTTTTTAGTACAAATAATATAATGAAAACCAAGTTCGATGAACTATAAATGTGTTATTCTAGATTTAGGGGTTTATTGCATTATAGTTGATTATAATGAATTAGAGAAAATAATCATGTGGGTTTTGTGTTTTTGGTTTATATTGGATCACTAAGTACTTGAAATTTTTGGGTTTGTTGCATTTTAGCTAATTGTTCAAATTTTGATGAGTTAGAGAAAATCTCATTGCGGGATTTGTATTTCTATTATTTTATTGGATTATTTAATGCTTGACTTTGTGGGTTTGTTTCATTTTAGTTCATATTTGAAATGTTGATGAATTAAAAAAAAAACTAAATGTGGGTTTGTGTCTCCAATATTTCATTTGGATTACCCAGTAATTGACTTTGTAGTTTATGTCCATTGTAGTTGATATTTAAATATGAATGAATTCCCATCGTTGGAAAATAAAATGGCAACGTAGGATTGTCATATGGTTATTTTATTGGATTACCCATTGATTGACTTTGTGAGTTTGTTGCATTTTAGTTGTTAGCTTCAACATTTAGGAATTCTCGATCTAAGTAGATAAATCTCAACTTGGGTTTATTTTATTGTTTTTTATTAGACCAACCAACTACTAATTTTATGGGTTTGTTGTATTTTAGTTGATAGTTAAATGAATTCTCATTTTTGTAGAGAAGATATGATTGGGACTCCCGAGTACTATTGCAGTGGCGTGTATAACTCATCTTCCACTTGTAAGACATCAGTTTATGTTGAGATGTTTAAGTCGAATTTTCCTATATATTATAGTTATGCTTATGATGGTCCCACCAACATGTTTACTATTGCTAGTTCTGACAATGAGGTCACATTTTTCCCCTTCATGCTAAGGTAAAAGATTATCCCTCTATCCTTGTTTATTCTAGTATTCGTGATCAAATCATTATTTCCTACATCGTGTTCCATGATCATAATATTCATATGGTGTATTGAGTGTCTTTCTCTATTTTAGACTTTAGTGCAGTGACCATAAATGCATTCTTAGGCAGAAGTATGTTGCCCAACCTCAAAAAACCTTCAACAAATGGTCGCAAAGTTGACATTAAAGTAACAATAATCAAGGATCAAAAGTTACTTTTATTTCTGTTAGATAGCACAACCTCTCTTTATGTTTTCTCACGTGTTTTCCTATCATAAGGTACTTTTCAATTGTTGTCTTTTGTATAAGGGTGGTGCGATGCTAGTTTTCCCTAGACTTTCGAGAATACATTTATCTGTTTACTTAACATTATTATTCCGCTAACCCTCGACTCTACTTTAACTAACTATCACACTCAAATCTTCGCTTAATCAGAACAAGTCCAGGGTACATTGAAACAAGTCAAGAGTGCTGAAACTCTGGACCTATGTTGTTTGTTTAGAGTTATTTTGTATACTTAGTTAGTGCATACGTGCAATTCACATGTAACCATTTTGAGACTAGATGTCTTTAAGTTGTATGGATGAATATGAAATTATAGTAATTCATATCATGTAGTCAGAAGAGGGAAATAACGAACAAGAATTTTTTTCAATATACAATATTACAAAAGTAGTAAATAGTAGACAATTAAAATGCGCCATGGAAGTTTGAGATTCGATGGAGTAACCTTGATGGAAATCAAACATAGTCACTTCCCATAAAACTGTTATTCGCAATCCAATAAAACAATATGAATTACAATAGATAAACAAATTCATGAAAACTACAATAAATTTCCCAAACCATGATACATCAATAAACTTGTATAAAATTGACACAACGGTGCACTTCAAAACCATCTCAAAAGCTTCTATACGAAGAAAAATTAGTATTAATGGAAGATTAAGGTTAAACATCACCTCTTTTCAAATCTCTCTCTAACCTTGTTTGAAATGGTGTGGTACAACAATTCACTTTCTTATCCTGCACACATCCATAAATCCTAATAATTAATACCCAAACCGTCAATTAAAAAACAACCATTTTCTCACTTCACAAATACCTATTTATACTTGTTAGTAGTGTTTGGTATGCCTTTAATGAAAGAAGTTGATCCAGAACTCCAACCTATAATGAGCATATCATCAGGGCCTAGACTCGGAAAAATTACTAGAGAAGAAGTTCCTGAAAATGTCTCAGTTCCTCGATGGTCATTGCGCACAAAATAGGTCTATATTCTAGGCTCCATGGTGAAGAAATTGACCTTACGAGATGTGATTTTTTTTAGTTAATGATATCAACCCCAAAAGAACTAGACTTCTTGTTGGGAGTGGTTTCAGATGAAACCAACCAATTCGAGAGGTTAATATCAACTGATATTTCTCAATTCAAATTCTTAGGCTTATGAGATTGGTTAAAATGAGTTCTAAGCTAAAAGACATACAAGGAACATCTTGGTCACTGAACTTCTCTTTATGTGGCTTCAATGATGGTCCCCCCTTTGATTTCATAACTTTCCACTGAGTAAGATTCTCTATTGAATCTAGAACGGATAAACATAACCACTCGTATCCCTTGCACCTTAATTCCACTAATTCAGTTGCAATTGATTCAGACCACACTTATCGACACAAAATTCTACCATGACTCTCTTCATCATAATCAGAGTCTTCTTGTCCATAATCATCATCCTCTTCATCCAAACCACTGCCCTCATTCTCTAATTCTTAAACTTGACTTTCACTGTCTTCATAATTTTGGTACCTATGATTGGGAGGGTAGGAACCAACACTTGAGGTGATTGAATCAACATGAGAATTAAATTGATTTGATTTATGATATTCTTTTTTTTCTTTCTCACCAACTTTGTTGTTTTCCTGTAATGAATCAATACTTTCATCCAATGGAACATGCTCATAGGTTCGGAAATTTGGATCAAAGGTAAATTTATTTAAGTTGCTCAAGATCAACTGCTCGTCACTTTTATCTCAACTCTGACCCTGAATTTATGGTCTCATCTACTTTGTCTTGTTCTGAAGACTCAATAATTTTCAAGGGTTTTGGACTCATATCTAACACTGAAGTAAATGGAGATATTCAATTAGTATCAATAATGCTTGGTTATGCTTATGGAGAGGAATATAGACAAGTAGTTGAAAATTTGATCATTTTATTAGATTCTTAGTATGTTATGAATCTTGTAAATTCTAAAGTATATACTTATGATGGTTCATGTTCTTGATTCTCAATCATTAAATCACATGTAGGTTTTATTTCCCAGCTAGGAGCCCAAAATAGCCTATGCAATATGGTATCTAAATTAACTATTGATCTTTTACCCAATAAGGATGATGACGAGTGGTACCAAGCCAATAGTAATGACAAAAATGTAGAGGAATTAAGTATGTGCTCTTACATAATGGAGAGCTTCAACAGACTCGTGTTTTTGTTGCATGGAATCACAATTATGTCCAATCTTACTGTTCTGCTTGCCCTCGTAGGTGATTTCAATTGGAGAAAGCACCATGTAGTTGTCACGTCCATTGGCCTAACATTAAAGGTGTGCTAAAAGGTATATTTTACAATTTTTTTGTGTATAGTATGACTCTATTGAGGGTATATGAGGATTTATTTTCTTGATATTTCTCAAACGTAAGAGAATGAGAACCTCTCCTCGACTAGTCTACCCAAGTAATGTTTATGTTCTCTAATAGATGAGGATATTGTCAAATTAGAGTAATGATGAAAGAAAATGTTGAGGTATAATGCCACCCATAAAGAATTTTTAGATGTGTGTTCTGGATATGAACAATTAATGCTTATGACCGTGTTTGATAGTTATATTTGCAATGTCAAATATGGAATAATTTTCATTTTAAAACTTTTTGTGTTCCATAGCATTGTTTTTGCTTGGAAATTTTTCTAAACATAAATGATAGTACAAGTTAAATATGAAAATTTTTACATTTGCCTTATTTTCTTTGGGAGGGGGTGATGTTACAAAAAAATTTAAAGGAAAAGTTTTCTATGGAAACAACTTCCATCTCACGCTATGAAATGGAACCTCAATTTTGGATTATATCCCCTTCATTCTTGTAAAATTATCATTTATCTAATATGAAAAGTATTTAGGAAAAATAGTTGGGTGCATCTTAGTGTCGCATTCACGTGGTATATTATGCTTAATAGACATGTGACATGTGTTATATGAAATGACGTGTTTCACTATAGCTAGTTTGTTAATATTCATTCTATAAATGTTATAATGGTATTGAGATTATTTAGGTCTTTTGTTTAATTTAATCTTATTATAATCTTATTAGACTTCCTACAATAGATCAGTAAATAACCTTCTCTAAAATACCCTACTTTTTACATAGAATCTTTTACCTTTCCAACTCCAACTCATAACTAGAATCATCATCAACTTGTTGTTGTTCAACATTCCTATTTTATCTTTGAATATCTTGCGAACCATCCACTCTATCCTAAACATTCTACAATTCCATTCCAACCAAGCACACCATGAAAAAGCCAAACTAAGAAATCTCTAAAAAGATTTTCATTTATTTTAAATCTCCCTGAACAGTCCTGATGAAGGAAAGAGCGAAGTTCGATTTTTAATGCAGATCTACCCTAAATTCTGAGATTTCTCCAAGTGCTTTTTCTTACTTATTAAACGCTGAAATTCGTAGTTAATGTAGGCAAACAAAGGTGTAAGAAATTGGAAACATATGAAGAATATTAGCATTAATTACTAGCTTCACACTAGAAAGTTCTACGAACCACTCTTAGAGTCATTACGTTTTACACCTAGGGCAAGGATTGTATCACACAATCCTCAAATAGAAGTAATGCTGCTGGAAATTTAGGTTAATTTATGATTAAGTTTAGATCTCGGAAATTTTCTAGTCATTCATGTTGCATTATACATATTTGTCTATTTTTATCCTCTTGCATATTCAAAATATTATTTTATCTATGAATTGGTATATGTGCTTTTTATTCGATCTATAAGTTCCTAGCCATAATACTACGTTTATAATAATGTTTAAAAATTGTAATGAAAAATTAATTTGTGTATATTACTGTACTTCATATATGAGAGCTGCCGCTTTTTCACTTATTCACTATCATTTACACGTCCTGATCTGTTATGTTGGATATTGCTTTAGCTGAATTGACTCCCACTCATCCGATAAGGCTCGAACTTGCACTTGACTTTTCCATATTCTATTATAAAATCCTAACTCACCCGATTGTGATTGCAACCTCGCAAAGCAGCTATATTTATCTTGAGCAACCTTGCAAAGAATGTGTACCTAAATTTTCCGTCTTCTTAGTTGGGTGTTTCTCCTTATATCTTGCTAATTGAATTGAAGAAGCAAAGTGCATGCTTTGTTCAACTACTTAATATCTCTAACTACCATATTTCTTTCAAGGTGAGCATAAGATGCTTTTCTTATATAGAAATATGGTAGCACTATAGTTGAGACACCATTTTCGAAACTTAAAACTACTTCTCTAAAGAAATACTGTGTGCGACGAAATACCGACGTTGTTAATCCAAATTCAACATCTGATTTTATTGGTATATCCTTAATCACTTCAAAGACTTACCACCATTTTTACTCTAGCCATTACAGGAATGTAGATAAAATTTGAACTTTTTTCTTATTTTTTCTAATTTACAATTGCATCAAATTCTTGGTTTGGTATGAGGGAATGATGGGGGGGGGGGGGGGGGGGGGGGAAGGTACTCCTAAGGGAGTGATACCCCCTTCCTATAATCTCGCTTTGTACAACTGAAAAGGATAGCCACTCTTTTAACTAGTATTCTCATACATGTATATAATGTGGTATGACTAAAATATAAGATTGGAATTTGAGTAAACTAGGAAAGCACATGTGACACCCCGCCTAATTAAATACCGGGCGATCACTCCTTATTAAATTAAATCAAGGTAAACAGTTTGTTTATTCTCAGCATCACTGTCGATAAAAATAAATTTTCCAATTTAACACTCTAAATAATTAAGCTAAGTGTCAAAACCATTTTCATACATAACTTTCCAAATTTTATTTAAAGAAAAATTATTTATTTATTTTATTTAACCCCATTCAAAAAGTAAGAATCACACCACATTTAAATTCTGCAACATAGTCCAATTAATTTAATACATTCGTCAATCGAATGTCAACATGAGAAATCTAAAGTCACATATCCAAACTGAATAAATCCCATAGTAACAATACTGGAAATAACTGAAATACAAATGTCCAATAACAACGGAATAATGGAAAGATCTACACATGCCCAACTAGATGAAAGTACTAAGAGTGGATCCGAGTGAACGAAGTCGTCTAATCAAGAGACCTGCAACTCCCACCTAAGATGCAGCGCGTTCCTTCCAAGAGATCCTAAGCAAGACGCCCCTGTGGCTGGGCACCTGTAATACATACATATATATATAAGAGAGAGAGAGAGAAAAAGAAATGGGTCAGAGCCCGATAGTGTGTATGATTTAAAATTCGTTTAGCAAGTATTTAAATTGATACAGGTCAATGCAACAACATATTATTACGACACTCTCTTGAGAAATTCTCACCTCTCTTCTAATGTGCACACCTATCGCACTAACATTACCAATGGTTTATCCTATCATTTTATCACACTAACCTTCCTAACAATTTGGTTTATCTCAAATTACTCATAAGATTTCAAAACCAAATAATATCATTGTCTAAAAAGATACTTCCAATTAGTAGCACAACTCCCGTTTTAGCTTCATTAATTTATAAAGTTTCCCTGTGTCATATTATACTTTTCAAACAAGTATTTTCGATTTGTAGTCCAGAATTAGTTCTCACTTACCATATCACAGCAACAGTTTAAATTTCCCAAATTTCAAATATATATATTAAGCACTCGTATAATATATACATTCTAACGGCACCAACATACAAACTATGGTGCAGGCATATTCTCCAGAATTTCCTTCTTATAATCATCAAAATTTCGTGGTTAAAGTCCTCTACATGGCAAGGTTTCCAGAATCATCATATAAACCAATACTACATGGGTTTTCCTATCACAAATTGAGTTTTCTTCCATATATCTCATCCCTAATCATCCCTAAACTAATATGAAAATTGCACCAACGAAATAAGAAAGATAAACACTTGCCTGGGATTTTCAGAAATCTGGATTGCGGCTGATTTTGGTGTGGTTGCGTTCCTCGTCTCGCGATCTACGCGTTGGTGGTGGCGGCGGCGCAAACCGTTGAGTTTCGGGCCTTGAAATTACTTGAGAGCTCTCTCCTCTCTTCTCCAATGGCCGTTCTAGGTTTTGGGAATTCTAACGCTAGGTGACAACCTCAATTTCAGATATATCCCCTCTAATTTTCGTGGGTTTAATTACCCATAAATGTAAAATGACCAAAATGCCCTCCCGGGTTACTAATTAGGCCTAAAAACGCCCCGAGACCCAAACTACACCCCCGAGTACACTTTTCTGACTATCTCGACCCTTCCGGACGCGTTGGCGCACTCAAAATGACCATACAGGCAACTGATAAAATATACACTTTTTATTTATCAAAATTTAGTCCCGACGCGACACGAGCATGTCCCGACTTAAATTTCCGAAATTGTCATTTAACTCACTCATGACATTCAATATAACCAATATAATATATTACTTTGCTCATTAGTAATATTCAACAAATTTCCCATAATTACTAACTCTCGTCACGTTAATAATTATAACATAATTAATTTCCGAATTTTTATTAAATAATTCACTCACATTAAATTTAATAAATCCCCAAATTAATATAGCATAAAAATACGGGGTATTACATACTTCCCCCTAATAACGGAATTTCGTCCCGAAATTCGGAAAATAAGGCATACCTGGTAAAAATAACTCTGGATATCTCTCACGCATATCTGCCTCGCGCTCCCAAGTGGATTCCTCCACATTGTGGTGCTCCCACTGGACCCGTACAAGTGGAACTATCTTTGACCTCAATCTCCTCTCACTATAGTCAAGGATAGCCACCGGTCTCTCCTCGTAAGAGCTATCAGGCTGTAAGTCGATCTCATCTATCGCGATGTGAGTATGGGCCATATCATCCCGAAGATACCGTCTCAACGACGAGATGTGGAATACATCGTGAATGCGATGTAAATGCTCTGGCAGTCCCAACCTGTATGCAACCGGCCCAATCCTCTCGATGATGGGAAATGGTCCCACGTACCTCAGAGCCAACTTCCCCTTCTTCCCGAACCTCATCACTCCCTTCATAGGAGATACACGCAATAACACTTGGTCCCCCACACTAAACTCTCAGAAGAACCGTTTCGCATCGGCGTAGCTCTTCTGCCTGTCCTGGGCTACTCGAATGCGACTCCTGATCATCTCAATCCTCGTGGAGGTCTCCTAAATCACCTCTGGTCCTAGCAACTTGTTATCCCCCACTTCGAGCCAACAAGCTGGGGAACGACAAGGCTTGCCATACAAAGCCTCAAATGGAGCCATACCAATCGTAAACTGATAAGAGTTATTATAAGCAAACCTACCAGTGGAAGATGTGGCTCCACACCTCCTCCAAAATTGAGAACACACATGCGTAGCATATCCTCTAACATCTGATTAGTATGCTTTGTCTGTCCATCTGTCTGTGGGTGGTAAGCTGAACTCAACCTCAACTCAGTACCCATAGCCTCCTGAAAGCTTCCCAGAAACGTGAGAAGAAAATCTTGTCTCTATTTGACACAATATTCAGGGGCACCCCATGTAATCTGACAACCTCAGCAATGAACAACTGAGCATACTGACCCGTGGTATAGTCTGTCCGCACCGACAGAAAATGAGCCACCTTGGTCAAACGGTCTACAATCACCCAGATGGAATCGTGGCCCCACTGTGATGTAGGCAACCCTGTAATAAAATCCACGGAAATACTCTCCCACTTCCACGCGGGTACTTCCAATGGCTGAAACAACCCTGACGGTTTCTGATGGTCTACCTTCACCAGCTGGCAAGTAGAACACTTGGACACGAACTCAGCAATGTCCTTCTTCATCCCACTCCACCAGTATTGCCTCCTCATATCCTAGTACATCTTATCTCCTCCAGGATGTACTGCAAATTGGGACCCATGAGACTGGGTCATCACTGCATGACGTAATTCTTCTCCTTCTGGAACCACCAATCTCCCATTAAACCTCAAACCCCCATCGGAACTAACAGAATAAGACTCAGCACCCTCGGTTAAAAGTCGTACAATATGCTCCTGGCAAAACGGGTCTGTGGTCTGGGCCTATATTATCCTCATAACAATCTCGGGTGTGATTGTCATAACAGATATGAAGGAACGGGCTACTGCGTCCTAGTGGCCTATCTCCTTCCACTTTGCTTTCCAGACATCTGCTACTTCGCCTACCGGTCTACGACTCAACGCATCAGCAACTACGTTGGCCTTTCCCGGATGATATTGTATATCAAACTGGTAGTCCTTCACAAACTCTAGCCATTTGCGCTGACACATATTCAGCTCTCGCTGAGTGAACAGGCACTGCAACGACTTGTCGTCTGTGAACAAATGGAATTTCTCTCCTAACAAATAGTGTCTCCATATCCTCAATGCAAAGACGACCGCTGCTAACTCCAGGTCGTGGGTGGGGTAATTCTTCTCATGCGACTTAATCTTGCGGGAGGCAAAAGCTATAGCCTTCTCTTCTTGTTGAAGTACTCCCCCAACTCCCCGTAAGGACGCATCAGTGTAAACTAGGTACTCCACACCCGGCTTCGGTAACGCGAGGACTGGTGCTGAAGTAAGCTTGTCTTTCATTTGACAAGCATCATCCCAAACATATGGTACCCCCTTGCGAGTCAGGTTCGTCAGCGGACCCGCTATTTTGGAGAATCCGCGAATGAATCTCCTGTAGTAACCAGCTAACCCCAAGAAACTATGCACCTCCATCGGTGTCGTGGGCTGTCCCCACTCCCTCACCGCTGACACTTTGCTCGGGTCAACTGTAATCTCCTGCTCAGAAACAACATGCCCCAAGAACTGTACCTCTCGTAACCAGAATCCGTACTTCTCGTACTTAGCATATAGCTGATGCTCTCGTAGAGTCTGAAGAACCTGCCTCAAGTGTTCGGCATGCTCCTCCTCGGAGTGTGAATATATCAAAATGTCATCTATGAAAACGATGAAAAAATGATCCAAGAACTCTCTGAATACTTGATTCATCAAGTCCATGAAAATAACTGGAGCATTTGTGAGTCCGAACGGCATCACCCAGAACTCATAAGACCCATATCTCGTCAAGAAAGCAGTCTTTGAAACATCCTGCTCCCTAATACGTAGCTGATGGTACCCCGACCTCAAATCTATCTTCGAAAAGAAAATTGCTCCCCTCAGCTGGTCGAACAGATCATCGATTCGAGGGAACGGATATTTATTCTGTATCGTGACCTTGTTCAGCTCCCGGTAGTCCACACACAATCTCAGTGAACCATCTCTCTTCTTCACAAACAAAACTGGAGCGCCCCAAGGTGAGGTACTCCTACGAATGAATCCCTGACCTAACAGCTGCTCTATCTGATCTCGTAGCTCTTGCATCTCTGCTGGAGCCATACGGTACGGTGCGCGTGCTATAGGTCTCGTATCTGGCAATAAATCTATAACAAAGTCTATCTCTCGACTGAGGGGTAGGCCTGGTATCTCCTGAAACACATCGGAATACTCCTTGGCAACTGGGATCGAATCTAAGGGAATCACAACCTCCTTAGAGATATCCTCCTCTATGTAATACAAATGAGCGGTCGAACCTCCCTCTGGGCGAGGCATCGCCACTACAAACATCTCTTGCCCCGGAATGGCAAAAATAATGCTCCCACCGAAGCAATCAATCATGGCTCTATAAGCTGCGAGCCAATACATACAAATAATCACATCATGCTCATGCATGTCTAAAACTAACATGTCTACAGATAATAGCAAGCTACCAATCTCTACCCCCACTCCCCGGAATATAAAGAAAATAAGGGACCCACTCCCCAGTGGTGAGTCTACACACGTCACCGTGCTCTCTGCTGTGGCTAACAAACCTAAGGCCTTTGCAAAATGCGTAGCTATAAAACAATGAGTCACCCCAGTATCAAACAAAACCCGACCCATAGTACCATGGATAGGAAACATACCCTCAATCGCGGGTGGTGCCTGTGGAGCTGCTGCCTGGTGGACGTTATAGACACGTCCGTACTGCAACTGCCCCTGCTGCACTGGAGCTGCTAGAATGGCTGGTAGGGCTGGCACCTGGGCTGGAGCTGGGAGGGCAAGTGGAAAAAGTGGCCTCTGTGGCTCATTTCGGGCACCCTGCTGCTGTGTGGCTCTCTCTCCCTCTGGACAATCCTGGCGCCTATGGCCGTGCTTACCACACCCAAAACATCGGCCTCTGAAATTACCTCCCCTCTGACCCTGCTGACCACGTCCCTGCTGGCCGTTACCTCCCCGCCACTGGCCCTGCTGGCCCTGATGAACACGCTGTTGGCCCTGCTGCTGACCCTGCTGTCGGTGTTGGCCTTGCTGGCCCTGATGATTAGGCTAGCCCTACTGACCCTGCCTATAACCCCCAAATCCCTGCCTAGAATCACATGAACGGAATCGCTTAGCAGGGTCCCCTTGATGGGAACTCTGCTCGTGCTAACGAGTCTGTCCATGAGATGGTGCCCTACTGGCACTATTACCCCCGGCCCTGCCCTGCTGGCTGGACTCTCCTACTCTCTTGCTTCCCTGAAGATGGAAGCGGTGATCCTAGCAATGTAGCAACGCGGCATTGAGTACATCAGTGAAAGTACTCAGGGATAAATTCCCAATAAGGTGCTGACGGATCATCCAAGCTAACCCGTCGACAAACAGCATAATCTTCTTGCTCTCAGTAGGTGCCTCATCTGGCACAATGGTGAGAAGTCTCATGAACTCCTCCTCATACTCCGCTATGGTAAGACTCTCCTACTTCAGATTCAGTAATCTCCGCCTCATCTCAGTCTGCACGGCAGGTGGAAAATACTTGCGGTCAAACCGCTCCGAAAATTACTGAATAGGGATCGTGTCCCTCTCCTCCAAAGTGGTAGTGGACTCCCACCACTGCAAAACGGCTCCCACCAGCTTAAAGGAAGCCAATAACTGCTTTTGCACGTCGGTGCACTCATACATACGGAGATGCCGCTAGATGTCTTTCTTCCATTGGCTAACTGTGACAATATCGGAGCTACCAGAGAACTCAGGGGGATGCGCTTTCTGAAAAGCATCCCTCTCCCTCTCCCATGCAGATGGAAGTTGTGCTGGTACTGGCACCACTGCCTGAACCTGGGGTCGATCCTGCTGAGTCACCGCTAGTGTGGCATTCACCGCCTGAGCAACAATGGCGGCTACTTCATTTGCATTCATTGTGCCTTGTGTTAGAACTGCTGGCTGCTCGGCCTGGGCACGCCTATCTTTCAGAGCACGTCTCGGAGGCATCTGAAACATGAACAAGTTTATTAGTCTACAGTTATTATCAAATCTCAAATAGCTGAAGACTTAAACGTAAAAGCAAGAGTACAACAATCCTAAAAATAGGGCTCTATAGCAACAACTTTAAGCTGAAAGCGAAATAAGCCGTACAGATCCTATGGACACTAGAACCTGATGCTCTGATACCACCTGTGACACCCCGCCTAATTAAATACCGGGCGATCACTCCTTTATTAAATTAAATCAAGGTAAACAGTTCGTTTATGCTCAGCATCACTGTCGATAAAAATAAATTTTCCAATTCAACACCCTAAATAATTAAGCTAAGTTTCAAAACTATTTTCATACATAACTTTCCAAATTTTATTTAAAGAAAAATTATTTATTTATTTTATTTAACCCCATTCAAAAAGTAAGAATCACACCACATTTAAATTCTGCAACATAGTAAAATTAATTTAATACATTCGTCAATCGAATGTCAACTTGCGAAATCTAAAGTCACACATCCAAACTGAATAAATCCCATAGTAACAATACTGGAAATAACTGAAATACAAACGTCCAATAACAACGGAATAATGTAAAGAGCTACACATGCCCAACTAGATGAACGTACTAAGAGTGGATCTGAGTGAATGAAGTCGTCTAATCAAGAGACCTGCAACTCCCACCTAAGCTTCAGCGCGTTCCTTCCAAGAGATCCTAAGCAAGACGCCCATGTGGCTGGGCACCTATAATACATACATATATATACAAGAGACAGAGAGAGATAAAAAGAAACGGGTCAGAGCCCGATAGTGTGTATGATTTAAAATTCGTTTAGCAAGTATTTAAATTGATACAGGCCAATGCAACAACATATTAGTACGACACTCTCTTGAGAAATTCTCACCTCTCTTCTAATGTGCACACCTATCGCACTAACATTCCCAACGGTTTATCCTATCATTTTATCACACTAACCTTCCCAACAATTTAGTTTATCTCAAATTACTCATAAGATTTCAAAACCAAATAATATCATTATTTAAAAAGATACTTCCAATTAGTAGCACAACTCCCGTTTTAGCTTCATTAATTTATAAAGTTTCCCTGTGTCATATTATACTTTTCAAACAAGTATTTCCGATTTATAGTCCAGAATTAGTTCTCACTTACTATATCACAACAACAGTTTAAATTTCCCAAATTTCAGATATATATATTAAGCACTCGTATAATATATACATTCTAACGGCACCAACATACAAACTATGGTGCAGGCATACTCTTCTATCCAATCCCCGCATCGCTCACACTAAGGGATATACAAGTTCAGAATCACTCTCGAACTGTATCAACATATATACACAAACAAGATTGAGGCGAAGCATAGATTCCAAGTCTCTAAGAGGTCAGTACATACCCTCACGTCTCTTAGGACTGTCTGAACTATCGGTCCGATAGCTTGTACCAAGGATATCTATCTTCTAGGGTACAAGTCAATATCACCCATAAAGGTCCCATCGAGATAAGACTGTCCCAACGCGGTAACCTCAGGGATAGCAAGTAGCGCGGGTATGTTTTTCACACGTATATAATATATGCATACACAACCATATAAATATACCACTTATTATTATATCAATATAGGTTTCTCTCATCACCCATAATTACAATATTTATCCTTAATTTTCACATTAAGTATTCTTATAAGGGTTCGTCACTAACCTTAACTCGAAGGGTTTCTCCAACTCATTTCGCGACACTCGTGAACTCTATCCCCACATGTATAAAATTCAATAGGTGTCCTTATTATGTTCCAACGTAACTCTCTTACGCACCTGACCCTTAAATACATAAATTAATCGATTTATAAGTAATTATCCCAAAATGAAATTCTTAGTCCACATTAAGTATCTCCAAAATTCATTCGTATAACCTACTAGTCTCCCCTATCTCCCAAAACATTATATTAAGGATGCCCAAGAATTATTTCATGATAAATTAAATTTAACTCATTTAATAGGGGAAATAGGAGTCTGCCAGGAGGGGTCGATCGATCGAGGTTTGGGGCTCGATCGATCGATCAAGCAGGTATTTCGATTTTTTGCTGAATTGCAGTTACGGGTTCTACCACTTTTCTTCATCCAAATCCATATTTTCCAAACCCAATCGTCCCAAGAATTCTACTACTAACATTATATCAATATACCAGACACTTTTAACGTCAGGCATGTGTATTTCTATAATTTAAACATGGATTATCAACCCAAAATTTTATCTAATTATCAAGAACCCTAAAATTTTCTTAAACAGGTTTCTAACAAATTTTCTCCAGAATTTCCTTCTTATAATCATCAAAATTTCGTGGTTAAAGTCCTCTACATGGCAAGGTTTCCAGAATCATCATATAAACCAATACTACATGGGTTTTCCTATCACAAATTGAGTTTTCTTCCATATATCTCATCCCTAATCATCCCTAAACTAATATGAAAATTGCACCAACGAAATAAGAAAGATAAACACTTGCCTGGGATTTTCAGAAATCTGGATTGCGGCTGATTTTGGTGTGGTTGCGTTCCTCGTCTCGCGATCTACGCGTTGGTGGTGGCGGCGGCGCAAACCGTTGAGTTTCGGGCCTTGAAATTGCTTGAGAGCTCTCTCCTCTCTTCTCCAATGGACGTTCTAGGTTTTGGGAATTCTAATTCTAGGTGACAACCTCAATATCAAATATAGCCCCTCTAATTTTCGTGGGTTTAATTACCCATAAATATAAAATGACCAAAATGCCCTCCCGGGTTACTAATTAGGCCTAAAAACGCCCCGAGACCCAAACTACACCTCCGGGTACACTTTTCTGACTATCTCGACCCTTCCGGACACGTTGGCTCACTCAAAACGACCATACGGGAAACTTATAAAATATACACTTTTTATTTATCAAAATTTAGTCCCGACGCGACACGAGCACGTCCCGACTTAAATTTCCGAAATTGTCATTTAACTCACTCATGACATTCAATATAACCAATATAATATATTACTTTTCTCATTAGTAATATTCAACAAATTTCCCATAATTACTAACTCTCGTCACATTTATAATTATAACATAATTAATTTTCGGATTTTTATTAAATAATTCACTCACATTAAATTTAATAAATCCCCAAATTAATATAGAATAAAAATACGGGGTATTACAGCACAGACACTCTATCGGCGTTGGACGCAGGTTGAACATGAACACCAAAATACATATCTAACATGATTTAAAAATCATGTATTATTTCCTTGAACAAACTAGGTATATATGTATTGACATGGGGAATTACTTTATTGGTCAATATTTTAATAATTTTACCATTTTTCTTTCTTAGTTGTATTCTTGGTCTAATGAGTATGAAATCGGTGAGAGCTGCAGATCGATTCCATTCTAGTATGGCACCATATATGGATCCACAATTTTGGGTCGAGAATAGTTTAATTTGTTCTATTTTCTTGTCTGTCAAGTTCAAGAATGTAAAATACTTTTATAAATCACACAATTATGAGTTCTTAACTGAGTTAGTGGAGGAGGACATGAGCCGCCTTCGAAGTCACCTAGTCAAACTCAAGCAAGCTCTCAAAAGGTAGGGAATCGGGTCACCTCTTCTACTCTTAGTAGTACTTAACTTTTCTTTTTCCATTTCAATTATTTATTTTATTAATTAATTACTTGTATTGGTAACGAGCTTTATTTTTCCCTCTGTTTCTTTCTTTCAGTTAATACTTCATTTATACTTTGATTTTGAACTTCAATTTTCAAACTACGAACTGAATTTCTATAATTCTATCATACCACATTCATATATCAGGTAGAATTGATGAATTAATTGTTCACTACATATCAACACATAAACTAACAATGTTTCACGACGACGGTGCTTCTTTGACGTTGTCTACTACGCCGAGATTATTGGAAAACACATCCAATACATGATTAATGGGTCATAAATAATCAAAAAAAAAATTGATCCCAAGACTCATTATGTGATCATGGACCAGTGGGTAAACCTGCCTAGTTGTGCTAACCATAATGATATGTATGTTTAAGAGTTTTAGAAATTCACTCCAATACATTTCTCTGATTTGTCTAGGTCGAGAAGTTGCTATTGGCACATGTGGCATGCTAATTTCATTGTATTCTTTATATATTTAAGTTCTCACTATATTATTCAACATAAGTTATCATGCCACGTGTATAGATATCTATGTATAGATATGCATAGATATTTATACTTCTCCCTACTATGCATATCTATCTTGTAATCATTTTAGAAGATGATTACGAGTTGTAGCTGGTTTATGAATATTTTTCTCTTTTGTGTAGGGGATGATGTGGCAAGCATCAATTTTAAATAATGTGAGTACCAAAACACACTTACCTATGACTTCACTTATGTATGTCAATATAATGTATGCGTCAATATCTTTGGAAAATTGCAGATGATCGATTGTTGTGCACTTACATATCTCATATATGATAAGAAGGGTGTGGTTATTGAAAGGCAATGAAGATCGAGAGGCTCAACATCGACAAGATGCTGAAGATCGAGACGCTTAACATTAATATGAGCTCGAAGAATTATAGATTCACCACCAACAAATGCTACTATAGATAAAGTCTGACATGAGAAGAAAATGCATATTTTGTTTCAAAGTATTATCCCTCATCACGCTTTCATTACCTCAACGGCCTATACCGACTAGGTAATAAAAACTCTTTTTTTGTTTATATATATGTATTTGATGGAGTGTTAGGTAGGATATATGTTGTGGCTATTATGCCCTTAATTTTTACAGTGTTGTGATTATTTTTGTCATTTTTAGGTTACTTTTTATTTTTAAACATGTTAGTTTTCATGAATAAACAAAGGAGATTTAGCCAAATTTTTTAAAACATATTTAGTGTTTTTAACAGTAAGAAATATGAAGAGATATAAATTTGATAAGGTTTTCAAAGATTGTCATCTATTGGAGCTATTAAAAAAGATTACTTATTTTTTTAAGGTAACTAACACTAAATAATTGTTATTACATTTGGAAATCTTTTGTGGACAAGGCAAGACATTGAAGTCATTTTGTTGGAGGTCGTACATTTCAAGACTGTGAGTATACTTTACTTAATTCATTTTATATTAGGAGTAGATGCGTTTGTATGTAATTTATCTAATCATACGAGTGAAATCGTGTAGAGATACTTAGGTTGGCGAACATAATATTGACATTGTATTTTTTTTCTTTGTATGAACTCTAATTATAGTTGAATGAAAAATTATAAGTTATATATGTTGAAATCGGATGCCAAATATGTTATATATTGTTTTTAATAGGTTTTGTTTATAATTATATATATAGTATATTTATAACAGTTCTTACCACATTTAACAAATTCAACTTTTGTAACTGTTAATAGTAGTCACAAATTTCTCACTACTGTCAATTTTGTAACTGCTAATAGCAGTTACAAATATAAGATTCGTAGTTACTGCCACCAGTTATGAATATTCGATTTGTAACTGCTAACAGTAGTTATAAATATTGCATTTGTAACTGCAAATAGCAGTTACAAATTGGGGTCACCAGTCATAACTCCCAAAGGTTATAAAAATCCGTTACTGTTGTTAGGAGTTACAATATTTCTTTTGTCACCCCCTAAATTATAACGGTAAATAGCAGTTATAAAGGTCATTTGTGACTGCTAACAACACTCATAAATCACCCATTTTGGTGTAGTGTTCTGATTTGTGTGATGATAATTGTGATTTAGATTTTGTTAATTTATCTCACATCTTTTCTGCTCAAAATCACCCCACGGTCACGGCTTCTCTTTTTGACATTGGAAATATTTATGCTGATTTAAATAAATTTGATATGCCTGCGATTACTGCAAATGTTGATGAGTGTGTGTGTGATATTTCTGAAAATGATGCACTTGATAAAGGCACATAATTAGGCGAGGGTAATTCTAGACTATTAGCTAAAATTGATGCTTTAAATAGTCAAATCAAACTTATGTCTGAAGAATCTACTTTTCACATGAAAGAATTAAAAAAAGATGTTGTTTTACTTGAAAAGAGTATTGATATGCTAACTGATTTGAATCACTCTCTTGAAACTAAAAACAAGGAAATTTTGTTTAAATGTGATGAATCTCAAATTGAACTTAAGGTTGTTTTGAATAAATATGATGAATGTAAAAAGGAACTAGAGATCACCTCCAAAAAGTTAAATAGTTTTTGAAAAGCTGGTAATGCATTCAAAACTATTAATAAAAATATTTGTTATGATCCAACCAATTCTTATTATGATTTTGTTCCTACAAAAGGGCTTGGATTTGAGGGTGCAGAGTTTGATGTAACCAATTTTGCTAATTCAAATGAATAATTTCCCGAGTCTAATGAAATTAGGTTGTCATACAAGCATGTAAAAAATGAGGGTTGTTCTGCCTCTTCTAAACCTATCTTTAAATGCAATTTTTGTCACAAAACTAGACATTTAGAAAAATTCAATTTTAAGAAATTAGGACATAATGGACCTAATTTAGGCAAATTAAGGCAAACTGAAAATGGAAAGAAATTTTAAACCACTAAGCCCACTTTTCAATGTGGATTTTGCTCTAAATTGGGTCATTTAGAACCATTTTGTTTTAGAAAGGCAAACATGGTTAACTCCAAACCAGCCCACAAACATGCTATCCCGACAAAACATGTTCATAGGAAATTTTTTCATTGTGATTTTGGTCATAAAAATGGTCACTTGATTGAATTCTAAAATAAAAAAACTGCAAACCCAAAACAGGACAACTCGGTTTTACGGTAAAACTGAATTTGTTAAGAAGCCTAATTTGTCCAACAGGCAACCTTATCAAACAAAAACTGTTTTTGAGAAAACTAAGGCTGTTTGTGTTAAAAAATCTGAATCAAATGATTCATTGAGATGCAATGTGGTTTTATCAGCATTAAATGCTTGTAATAAAAATTCTCAATGGTATTTAGATTCTGGTTTCTCTAGGAATATGACGGGGGGGGGGGGGGGGGGGGAATCAAAATTTACCACCTTAAAATCTTTTGTTGGTGGTGTTGTAACTTTTGATGATGGAAAAATGCCCCACATCATAGGCAAAGGGTCGATTGAGACGGATGGGCTCCCTAACTTAGAGGAAGTTTTACTTGTTAAAGGTTTAAAAGTAAATTTGTTAAGTATTAGTCAATTTTGTGAGACCGATCATGTTGTTAATTTATCCAAATCTGATTGTAAAATTTTAGACCCAAATGGAAATCTTATTTTGGGTGGTACTAGGACTTTAGACAATTGCTATGCGGTTAAACATGAACATGAATCTGAAAATTATTTATCCTTTAGGATGAGTGATTTAGACTTATGGCATGAAAGATTAGGACATTTAAATTATGATAGGTTGTCTAAATTAACAAGTGAAAATCTTTTTCATGGTGTCCCCAAAATAAGTAAAGTTAACACTCTTTTTGTGGCCCGTGTCAGATTGATAAGAAAGTGACTGATATTTTTACTTCTCACCTTTTGGAATTGTTATATATGTATTTAATGGGTCCCTCTAGGACAATTAGTTTATGTATTAATTCATATATACTTGTTATTGTTGATGACTTCACTAGATTTACTTGGATTAATCATTTTTTAAAAATTTTACTAAAAATCGAAAATGAGAAGGATACTCAAGTCACTCGTATTCGTAGTGATAGGGGTGGAGAATTTAAGGACATGGGTGTCATTGACTGTTGTATTGGGAATGGGTATCAACGCGAATTTAGTGATCCTAAGACACCTCAACAAAATGGTATTGTAGAAAGAAAAATTGAACCATTCAAGAAAGGGCTCGTGTTTTGATTCATGCTAAGAATTTACAAAAATAATTTTGGGTTGAAGCTACTCAAATAGCTTGTCACATAATTAATAGGGTTCATTTAAGGACAAATACTAAACAACCACCCTATGAATTAGGGTATGGTAGACAACCAAATCTGAAACACTTTAGATCATTTGGTAGTGAATGATATGTGTATAAGGATCGCGAACCCTTATCTAAGTTTGATACTAGAGGAAACAAGGCTATTTTTCTAGGATACGCCCAAAATAGTAGGTCTTATAGAGTTTATAATTTGAAAACTAAGTCTATTATGGAATCCATTAATGTTGTGATAAATGATTATGTTGCCCCTTTGGTAGAAGATAGCCCGGAATCATTACCCATTGAAAACATTTCATCAAATGATTTATTAAAACAATCAACGGATAGTGACTTGGACTCCCTAACATCGAAACACCTTGATATTCCAAATTGGGTTAGGGAAAATCATTCTAAAAAGAACATTTTGGGTGATGTTAAAGAACCAATTAAAACTAGAGCTCAAAATTTAAATGCCTTGATGTCTTCTTTTGTTTCTCTAGTAGAACCTAAAAATATAAAATATGCTCTTGTTGATGAATCTTGGCTCCTTGTCATGCAAGATGAATTAAGTTTATGATCCGTGATGTATGGCATTTAGTTTCTCGTCCTTCCCATACTAATGTCATTGGAACTAAGTGGATATTTAAAAATAAATGTGATGAAACTGCTAATGTTTTGCGTAATAAAGCTATACTAGTACCCTAAGGGTACTCCCAAAATGATGGGATTGGTGTTGATGAGACATTTTTCCATGTTGTTGGAATAGAATCTATTAGACTGTTGACTGTTGTTTTGTGTCATTTGAAATTTAAATTATACCAAATGTACGTAAAATCTACATTTTAAATGGGTTTTTAAATGAAAAAGTGTATGTTGAACAACCTAAAGGTTTTGTTGATCCTTTTCTTTCCGAACATCTTTTTAGATTGAAGAAAGCTCTTTATGGGCTCAAACAAGCCCCTCGTGCTTGGTATGGGCGTCTAACTTCTTTTCTTTTAACCCACGGCTTTAATCGAGGCGGATTAGACCTAACAATGTTTTTTAAAAGAAATAAAACTTGTTTGATTATTACTCACATATATGTTGATGAAATTTTTTTTGGGTATACATCTCCGCAAGAGGCTAATTTTTTTGCTAACATCATGAAATCTGAATTTCAAATGTTTATGATGGGTGAGTTGCAATTTTTCTTGGGTTTACAAGTTTCTCAAAAACCGAACTGCATTTTAATATCTCAAACTAAATATGCCACTGTATTGGTTAAGCGCTTTGGGCTAACTAATGTAAAAACTGCTAGGACCCCTATGAGTTCCACAACTAAGCTATCTAAAGATTTATCGGGTAAAAAGGTTGAAGTTACACTTTATTATAGTATGATTGAGAGCCTTATTTATTTAACAACTAGTAGACCCCATATAATGCATAGTGTATGTTTGTTTGCTAAATATTAATGTGAAGCCAAAGAATCTCACATGCTTACGGTTAAGCGCATACTAACATATGTTAGTGGTACTTTAAATTTTGGTATTATGTACACATTTGATACAAATTCCAGAATAATAGGGTATACGAATGTCGGTTGGGCCGGGTATGCTGATGATAGTAAAAGAACTTCCGGTGGCTTCTTTTACTTAGGACACAACCAAGTATCTTGGTCGTCTAAAAAGCAAAATTGTGTGTCTATTTCCTCCATTGAAGCCGAGTATATCGCTGCCGATAGTTGTTGTACTTAGCTTTTGTAGATCAAACAAATGTTAAATGATTATGGTATGATTGAACCTACTGCACTCATTTTATGTGATAATCAAACTGCCATTAGTATTTCAAAGAATTCTGTTTTTCACTCAGGCACCAAACATATCAAAATCCCTGAACACTTTATTAGGGAACTTGTTGAGAAAAAGGAAATTTGTATTGAATATCTTAACACTAAAGACCAACTAGCTGATTTATTTACTTAACCTTTGGATAATCATAGATTTGAAACTCTACGGATTTCTATTGGTTTGTGCGTGTTTCCAACCTAATTTTATTTTAGTTTCCTCCCTTTGTCCCTTTAAGACAAACAAGGGGAGAATTTGAGACTATGCCTTTTATGGTATTTTAAAATAAATGTTGTTAGTTGAGTTATGTATTTGGTTAGGACTCGAAGTTTTGTTAGTTGAGTTATGTATTTGGCTAGGACTCGAAATGTTGTTAGTTGAGTTATGTACTTTGTCTCAAAGTCTTGTTTGTCTCAAAATTGGCCAAATGGGGATATTGAAATTGTCTCATTTTTTTTGTCTCAATTTTGAGAGGTTATTTTAAAACAACATTTTATTTTTTAGTGTGTCCTAAATCTCTTATTTTTATATTATCTATTACGTATTATAATATATTTGTTTGTAATTTAAAAATATTTAATTTTCTTTTGTTTATACATTTTGTTTAATAAACAAAAATTAATTTTGTTTATTTTTAATGTGTAAACCAAATTCAAAGGCTAAGATTTTTTTGGTGTTTAACGGCTTGGATTGGCCCTGGTTGTGTTTTGTTCGGTTGATCCTTGTATAACCCTGTACAACCAATAGGGTGTGGTTTCTTAGTCCTCACGATTTGACCACGTGAGTACTTGCCCGTTCTGACTTTGTGTACATATTACACTGCATCCCTCCCTGTTGTAAATGTGTTTGACACTTCTGCCCTCGAGTGTGATCTCTCGCTTTTTCCCCTGTCAGCTATTTGTTAAGTTCGGTGTTACCTTTATTTTGCTTGGTATTTCTACTTAACCAGATCATTTCTCGAAACTTTTGGGCATCCTATATATAGTTTACGATGGGAGTCGGGTTTTTTTAGGGTTTAGAAAATAAAATCTTAGCCTATATTCTCCCCTTTTATTCTCTAAATTTCTCTATCTATACGATTAAGGGTTTACTGCTTCTAACCTCTTGAGATCTTTACCTCCATTAAAACACCTACACTTCCAAAGACCTTGAGTGTTTTTTTTTCTTAAGGAGCTTGCTGGGTTCGATACTGGTGTGGAGTTTTTCGGTGGTGTGTTAATTTTTTTTATGGTGGTTTATTTTTCGGATTGGCTGGTGGCATTGGAACTCATAACTTGGAGTACTTTGCTATTTCTGAAATTTCTCACAAAGTCCCTTTAATCCGTCTCTGTTAGTCTCTCTCTCTCTGTATATATATATATATATATATATATATATATATATATATATATATATATATATATATATATGTATATATATATATATACGCTGATATATACATTTACATATAGATCTACTCGTTTTTTTTTGTTTGGTGCTACTGTTTGGTTTGGACCTACTGCGTGTGTGAGTTTTTAGACCTATTATTGCTGTGTGTTTGAGTTTTTTAGACCTGTTGCATGTGAGTTTTAGATTTGTTGCTTGTTTTTTTTTTGGTGTGTTTGTAGGTTTGGTTTGGCTCGGTGTTAACTAGTGGGTAACTCGTTGTTTTAACTTAGTGTTGTAAATCAGCCTTAACTCGGACCAACTCAATGTGTTAAATCGAACTTGTCTCGGCCCAACTCAGTTTAACCTTGGACTAAACTTCAACTATACTGGACTTAATTGAAATTGGGATTAGTCTATTTTAACTCAGTGAATGCTAATTTGTTTAATTCATGTTGGTTTTTTTGATTTTTTAAACTAATTAAGACTTACTCATTTTATTTTAAAATCAGATTATTTTGGCGTGCATTTTTGGCTTGTGCAAAAACCATTTTTGAGAAGTGTGTGTTTGAATCTACACATACCTTTAACTTAGTCACTGATTGGTAATTTTTGTTGTTAATAAAAGTAGACTTAAACTGGTGTGTGTTTAGTCTCTTTTTATAAACAAAATAAATTTTATGTTTTGAGAAAAGAAAACCTCTAATTATTTTTTGCGTTGCACAACTTCACAAGGTCTCGGGTTTGTGTGTGTAGTTGTGCGTGTGCAGTGAGTGAGTGATAGTCTCTATTACTTGGATATTATTGGGTTGACTAGTTTTCAATCAAGTTGGGTCGTTTTAGACTAGGCTGGTTATGCGGGTGTGTATTTGCTTAGTTTAATTCATTGTGAACTTGGGGACTATAATCTATAACTTGTAACTGGTAATAGTGGACTTGGGTGTGTGTGTTGTCATGGGACTAGGGACACGGGGTTTTCCACCACGGTGGTTTCTTCAAGAACAAATATTGTGTCACTATCGACTTTTCCTCATCCCATTCTGATTATCTTTATTTTAGCATCATCATCTTAAATTTGTATTTATTTGTGTGTATGCGTACAACCATTTCAATCAAGTTTTAAAATTAAAAGAGTTAGAGTTTTATTTATTAACTAAAACACATGGGAGTGTTTAGGTTATTTCAATTCCATCCATTCACGTGACTTTTTCGTAGTGTTCTGAGACATGACTTTGTTTCGTTAGTGTGCTTAATAGTGTGCGGATTCATTACGTTAATGTTTGATGAATAATATCTACATGTTAGATCCATTGTCTCCTTTATAGCACATGTGCATGATCTTTGCGAACATTGTGCTTACTTATCACTTTTTCAATACGATGTTCTAATATCAACTTTGGTTAATAAAAAACCAAATGTAAAAAGAGATAAGTCGTGCATGTAAGAACCATTCCCCGAATTTCATTTATATTCCGAAAAATATTGCTATATGTTAAGCAATGGAAAGGAGCTACGAAATATCAAAATATTCTCTGCGTTAAAAGCCACCATTTTCATAAAAGAGACTAAAAAGACTAGAGGCACTTAGAAACAGAAGTTCTAGGCCCATTTTGTTTAGATTCATTGATGCTTCTCTACATATGAGCACTATGATTTCTTCAAAATAATTGAAAGTAAATCTTATATATAAAAGATTTATAGGATGTTAAATTCGAAGATTAATGGGTTTGCACAACGGACTTTCTTGAAAAACATTACATAGTTTGGCATTATTGGTGTGAGAATCATTTATATTCATGACATGTTGTTCAGGTTAATTCGATTTCATATGAGTTCGCTAATTTTACGCCTAATGTAGACTTTGAGTTATTTCGTTAAGAGTGTCACGTGACTTCGTTCACACTTGTTATGAATGTTTATATTGATTTGCATATGAAAAATTTTCTCAAAATTTCATTCCGCATTCACGATTTCGATATTTTAGGATTAATCCATGGTATTTAGTATTTGTGTATTTAATACTTTATACTTGCAAAAATGAAATTTTTTAAAAATAGAGCCAACTTTTCAATCGGATTTCCTTCTCATTTTCTTTTTGAGACAATCATTGCTTGTGCGTTCTTGATTATTCTTATGACGATATATTGCTTCGTTAAATGTGATGCTTATACTTTATGACAAGTTTCGATTCCTTTGTCTATTAGGTACAAAATGGGGATAACAAAGTGAGGGGGAGTTTTATTCTCTATTTAAAACTTGTGGGCGTCACGGTATTCTGTTTATCTCATGTGTGTAAGACATTCTGCCTTGATGATGATCTTTTGGACCCACAAAAGATGAAGACAAAGCTATCCAAAGGGAATACTCATTCCATTCGAAGACTTGCACAAATATTACTTTTCTTTTCTTGATTAGGGAGCATACTTATTATTTTTAGTCGTTAGGATACAATTTATCTTTGGCTTGTGTTTTGTACTGGAATAGCCAAAGGGGGGATTTGTAAGAGAAAGTTTTATAATTTTCGATGTCTTATTTTTTATTTTGACGTATCTCGTTACACAAACACTGCCCCTCCATGACTCCACGAGACTCGAAGAAAGTTAGAAGAATCGTTCATCTCAACATCCTTGGAAGAAGTTCTGACTTTCATTGGTAAAATGGTTTATTTATTAAATATGGGGTTTAATAATTTTAAGAGGTTATTTTTTTCTAAAAAGGTGTTTAAATTTGTTATAGATTTTTAAAAAAAATTACGCTACCTCGTTCGAACGATATTGGCAACCATTCGAATGATATTGACCATTGTTCGAATGAGATACATTTTACTTGGAACAAAGATTTTTTGGCCGTTCTCTAGAATCTCGTTCAAAGTTGTCATTTGATCCCTGTTAAATGAAATCACGAGTTTCGTTAGAATGAGGTAGAAGTTTGTTTGAATGGCCGTGCGATAATTGCTTTTTTAATTCAATCAAATCCAAATCTTTCATACTTACCATATTTTAACCAACTTTTTTATAAATAGGCTGAATGGGATTAGACTTCTCAATAACTCTTTTCATAATATAAAAAACACCTCTTTTGAGTCCTCTTTTGTGATCAAACACCTCCATAAATATTCCAAACCTCTTGGAATAATTTAGATCACTTTACCAAGTCACGAAGAAGGTTTCTATCTTAGAGGCCTTTATGGAGAGAAATCTCTACTGCTGAATTATGAAATCAGGTTTTCACTACTAAAGAAGACAAGCCTGGTCAGTGTATACCGAGGGTAGACCGTTACATGTGGATGGATCTGGAATGAGTCGTATTCTATTAAAGGTTTTAAATTCTTTACACATCTCACTTAGATTGTCTAAGTTTTGTTAGTTGATTGTCGTTCAAAATATTTGATAGTGTTGAATATATGTTCTTTTCCATTTTTAAGGATTTTTCCTCATCTTTGCGTATTTGTTTGCATTCTTCGTTGATAATTGACAATTAAACTTCAACTTGTATGCCCACCTAATTTAATCAAATATAAAATTTGGTAAAAATTGAATTTGTTTGTGTGGAAATTTATTATACAAATCAATCCATTAAATCACTTGCATTCTCACAACTAACTCCATAAAAGCATGATTAATGCAATCTAAGCATTGAACATCATAACCAAAAGTTCTAGTGACATGGATACATGGAATAAAGTGGATTAAAACACAAGGACATTCCACACAAAATGGGTAAAACTAAACTACTAAGAAATATCTTTTTGAGTTCTTAAACTTTTTAAACCAATTTTAAAATAAAGATAACTCAAAAGACAAACAAAATATTTTTGTATTTTTCAATAAGAACTAATAAATAATAAATTAAAATAGAAAATTCTCAAACCACCTACAAGTAGCAAACACATACAACATGAAGTACAAAATCTAGTGTATGTAAACATGCGAACACACTTAACCATTGGGTTTAGCATTGAAAGTGTCATGTGCAAGCATTAGAGCATCAAGAAGTCTATTGTGTAAAGCCTCCAAATACGATTTCTTAACCCACATAGGTGAAATGTGATGCTCTCGGGAGTTAGGAATCTCGATTAATCTAGACTTAGACTTCCTAGGACAATTTTAAAGATCAAAGAAAAAGCGTCTAAGATAACCTTTCGATGACAATATGTGCAATGAAAATGTGTGCAAGCAAATATACGAGGAATGTCACCTGAGGGTTGACCTATTCTAATGTTCCTAGCAATGGTTGAGTCTCTCAAAAGCATGGCTTTTTCTTTAGTAGTGGAAGCATCTGTATTATCGAACATCTTTGATTTGGACGGTGCCAAACATTTTTTCCAACTTTTCAGATCTAGACTCCCAATCAAATTTGATATTACTTGAGTCTCTTAATCTCTCTTCCAACTCTATAATCCACGACTAGATTAAATTAAGAGACTCTTAAAAACTAAGAGAATCCTTTTTCAAATTTCCATCAATCACCGAAGGCTATCTCGCTCCCTCTCAATAAATTCAAGCTTTTCCCTAAGATTATTCTCAAGTTCCATAAGATCCTCAATCAAAACACACTCACAAATAACTAAGGTACATTGTTTCAATTTATCTTCCAACTTCAAGTTTGACTTTTTCAATTTCATCATTTACGCATATAGCTCATGGAAAGAAACTTAAAGCTCACCCTCTTCCTCTTCATCTTCCTCTTCTTCTTCTTCTTCTCCTCCACTCTCTCTACCATCACTCACTTGGGAATCACAAATAATGGCCTTGAAAGTGTCGTGCACATAATTATCTTCATCGAAATATTTTTCACTAAGTCTCACATGATTAGCTATGAACGCAGTAAAGTTACGTTCAATTGGGGGAATCGGGTCCCTCTTTAGGTCCACTATCACTAAGGGTAGCATTGTATGCAATTATTTTCTTTACCTCCTTCCTTAGTTTGGTGGGGAACTTAGCTACCTTATGGATATATCCCTCACACCCATAACACCTATCCAACTCATCCCTCTTAATATTATTATCACGACTTGTAGGAAATTTATCGACATTATTATATTGAGATTTTTCAAATTTCTTATAATAATATTTAGATTTCTCTTTATTAAACTTAGGAAATTTTTTGAACTTCATAGAAAACATAACCATATCATCGGAGTCGATGTCAGACTTATCATCCGAAATAAGTCTTCCCTCCTTCCGATCTTTCAAAGTAATACCCTTATCTTTTTTAGGCTTTTTGGAGGCAAAAATGTCGAGCTCATAGGTTTTTAAATCACCTATAAGCTCCTCGAGTTTCGTGGAGTCTAAAGTGACTAAAGAGTTTAAAATCATCACTTTAGAACTAAATTTTTTTGTTAACGACCTTAATATTTACTTAATGACAACGTTTTTCGGGTATTTTCTCTCCCAATTTAAAGGATGAGTTCACAATATCGAATAATTCGGCATGGAACTCATTGGAGGTTTCTCTCCTCCATTTTAATGGCTTCAAACTGAGCAGTGAGGTTTTGGAGGTTAGAAGCCTTAACAACACTAGTACCTTCATAGGTGAGTTGGAGTATGTCCCAAGACTTTTTTGACGTTTTCCATGTCATAATACGACATAACTCCCTCGACGTGACCACACTAAAAAGAGCATTCAAACATCGCGAATTGTAATTTCCTAGCCTATGCTCATCCTCACTCCATGATTATGCGAGTTTGGGAATCCTATAATCATCGGCGAAGGGTGGGTGGGGACCAACCCTTAAATATCACTTGTCATACCCTCTCATCTAACGACTTAAGTGTGTACCTCACACATGCTTTTCAGTACGTGTAGTTAGAACCATCAAAAATAGAAAACCTGAAAAATTATTGATTTTCTATATTCAAGGTTAAAAATATCTAACACACAAATTTACTGTACCCCCTCTAATACCAATTTGAAATGGGGTGAATATGAAATGATATTTGATTGGATAATTCAAATACAAACAAACCAACTTTTTATATAGTTTTTTTAAGATTAACTTTTTCTTTAACCAAATTAATTCAAATTAATTAAACACCAATTAAATGTTAAATGAAAAATATTAACCCAAAGTTAAATATTTCATTGATATTAAACAAATTGTGATTAGATCGATTTTATCTTAAAACTAATCATGCATCTAGGTGAGTATATCAAGATAAAATAAATCAACCATAAAACTCGATATACAAGGAAACCCAAATGGAAAAAAGCCTCGGACGGCTCAGCCACACAAAATCCTCTAAGTACGAAATTAAAAAAGGACATGATAGAAGACTTAAAACATAGAATTGACGCCTTAGCAAACCTTGACGCTCTTCATTTCTTCGACCTCTGCTTAGTGACATGTAAGAGTCCACTTGCAAAGCTATAATAATGTGTGAGTCAGTGCACACCTCGAAATCGCCCGATAAGGCTCAGCAATTGTCACACACATGGATTCCACTGTGTGTAAAACACCGAGCATAGAATCCATTGTAAGAAATAGTTCTCAGAATGATTTAGAGAATAAACTATGATGCCAAAAAATGATCTCAAAGAATATCTCAGATGAATCTTGGATCCTAAATGAGTTGGGTGTAAACTAGGGTTTGTGTTTAAAAAAATTAATCATGAATGATTAAGGAAACTTGGTGAAATCTTTAGAATAGTGTATAAAATATAAAGTATGGAAAAATTCCCTTTAATAACTACTTCTCTGCACTACTTAAAAGGTGGGAAAACTGAGATCGTGGAATAATGGGAACAGTGGGAAAAACTACATTTTTTAAAATGCATCGGGTCATTTGAATGATGTATCCTTTCTCGTTCGAACAACCATTAAACTAGAAGTCAAACGAGTCTAAAATATATTTGATGTTCCTAAATTGAAGTTCGTCTAAACGAGGGCACCAATCTCATTGGAATAACCTTCGAACGAGTTATCTAATGAGATTCCAAAGAGACCAAAGTTTTCAAAAATTAACCTCATTTGATATCTCCTTCGTACGGGATAGGAACCTCGTTCGAACGATATATGGAAAGTCGTTCTAACGACCTCACGAAAAATAAAATATTTTACTTAGAAAAAATGTAAAATCATTTTTTGAAAAATTTAAAGAATCCTAACGCCAAAAAATAAAATATCCAAGGCTTAACGTAGATATCCACTACCTGAGAGATTCTCAGATTGTTAACGACAAAATGTGGCTCGAAATAGAGCATGATGGTGTGCACTATTTTACTTCACTTCTACATCTTCAACAAACATGTCATAGGCATGAAAGGTCACTGACTCAAGTCCTAACCTATGACTCAAATTTTTTTTTCTGTAATTAAGACAATTCATACAAATTGAATCAATTTGAAAATTTTCCTTACAATATCTTATATCCCCTAAAACAATAAACCCCTACTATATATAGATAGCAAGGTACCAAAAAATAAACCCCTACTATAAATAGCAAGGTACCAAAAATAGAAACTACAAACAACGAAAAAGGGAAAATGGAATTTTTGGACCTACGGATCGATCCACACTTTCTGTGGATCAACCCATGAACAAGTGTGAAAATATCAAAATTTTATATGAAGTATGGGATTTGGAGGATAGATCCATGGATTTCCCTAATCGATCCGCGGGTAGGGGAACCTCAATCCTCTTCAATCTAAACACTTCATGGAAATGCACATAACATGATCGCCCAAACTCGAAATGATGCGCGATTTGTGACCACACAAACACGATTTGAAGAGATACACAAAGATGGAAACCCAAAGTCCAAATTCAAAAGTATGAAATTAATAAAATACCCTTGAAGTTGCATCCTGTGACAAAGCTTTCTCGAAATGCATCCAACTTAACATTATGCATCTCTAATACCTATAAAAGCTCAAATAAACCTTAAAAAATATATGAACATAAAGGAAAAAGTTATCCAATATAAGAGATTAAACATAAGAATTAACGAACATAAGGATACAAGAATGTACAAGAATAAAGGGTACTAAATACTATGTTTGGGTGAAACCACGTAATTTTGGGGATAGGGTACTTAATTTAAAGTTTGAAATTTTGAATTTTATTTTAATAATTTTGATTCATACAAAATTCTCATGTTTGTTTTACTTAAAAAGATTTTGTTTGGGGCTTTAAAATAAATCGAAACGATCCAGCGCCATGAGATTTGTGCGGATTGTTTTGTCTATGTGTGCTCGTATTGTATTAGGACTTTAATCTTTACCCCTTTTATATTATACAAATTTTAGGGTGAAAAATCACATTAAACTAATCTAAAAAGGCATTAGCCTACAAGTTTTTCCTCTCCCTCTTATACAAAACCTAAACTTCCACTAAAACCAAGCTTTGACGCTATTTTTGAAGACTCAGATAAAGTTTTCTCAATATCAACTGAACTAGATGTTGTTACCTTTGTGAGAAGAACACAACTATATATTCATATTTTTTAAGTGGCTTATTTTCAAGCATGAATATCTCTATTGTTACCTTAAGTACTATATGTTTTAATGTTTCCTAATCATTAATAAATAATTAGAAAGATTAATTAGGAAAAGTGATAATTAATTTTGAGCAATTTTTATTAAATCTGAAAATATATTTTTAACACTTGAATCATCGCATGCTTAGATTTGTTATATCGTGTTATTGTAGATTACTGGAATAAATCATATGTTAAAAATTAAAATAAGTAATTCGATTAATGTTATGACTCGTAAAATTACGATATTGATTTGTATGTTTGTAGGATGAATTTATTTTTATAAAACATCGTTATTACGCCTATTTGATTTGAATTAAATGTCAAATTGATAAAATATCACTCATATTGGAGTTATGGAAATTGACAACTTGTATAGCTATTTTCGTAGAACTTATTTATACATGATTAAAATGGTGTAATTAGAATGGAATTGGGTTTGTATAATTAGTAGAAGGTCTATAACATTAAATTAAAATATGTATTATATAGAGATTATTCTTGTTATTAAATTGACGCCGCATAATCTTGGGTTTTCGGAATAGTTGTACTTTCACCCTTGTATTATAGGTTCCTTGCTAGGTATGATACTAGTAGGTAAACTTCATTGTTGTTGGCACTTTCAAAGTTCGGTACCATTGAGTGTACACTTGTATGGTTGGCTATTTTCCTGAGTGGGGATAGGTAGCATGCCATGACACTATTTCATTAGTCTAGGTGTGATACTAGGTTATGACTTTGGTTTAGGTATTCTTCATAGGAAAAGGACTAGGTCATACTTATGGTTTGTTGATCTCTAGGTATGGGACTAGGGATGCTTTAGTTGTGAGGCCTGAATTATGAGTGGGGATAATTGAAAATAAAGAGAACATACTTAAAAAGATATAATTAAGTCTTAAGCTGATAAACGAGTATTAAAATGGATTTGTATCATGAGTATTTGCATGACTAATGAAATTGGATCGACTATCTATAGTGACATGTGCGTATATTAATGTCACGAGTATGTTCATGGCTAATGAAATTTTGTACGTCTCGTGTGTGGAACATCACGGGTATGTATAGAGCTAATGAAATTGGGATGATTGGCTATAGTGATGGTTGTGGTTATGATGTTTAGATTTTTACGTGCGTCAGAAGTATGTGCAGAACAAATAGAAAGGTTGATTGGATATAGTGGCGTCAATAAAATAATTAAATAATTGAATTAAGTAAGATAATGGATTGAAATCTAATTAAATGTTGAAATAAATAGTTGGACTTAGGTAGTAAGGTTTATTAGTTTATATAGGTAGTTAGTATTGTTTTATTTTACTCGTATCTTGTTATATTGATTTGTAATTTAAAATATTATATTGTGTTATTTATCTCGCATAATGCTTATGACTAGATTCATCGCTCCTAATTCGGAGGCGTAACTGGTAATCATGCGCTGAGCTCTGTCCCATTGTGTTTACTAAAATTTCAGGTTCAGTTATTGGAGTATTTGCGTAGGATTTATTAGAGATTCTTCGGGTTATAAATGGAGTTACGTTTTACTGCTTTCTTAGTTTTGTTTTCTATTCCCGTCGTATTTATTATGAGACGTTTATTTATTAATTTTTTTGGGTCATTCGATTCCATATTTTTTTACGGTTTTCACTGGAAGATTTGTAGTTGGACAATTTCATTTGATTTTTTATCATTTGGAGTTGAGATTTACTTATTGGAATTTGCATGGTGATGGATATTTATTGTGGTTGATGTTTTTATTGTTGGATTATTTCAAATTATATTTCGTTGATTTCTTTTTTAATATCTCATATTTTTGTCACATGTTAATTGGTATTTAATTTTAACGTTGGGCATAGGTTGGAAGTAAGGACTAACCACCTCCAATGTCAAAATATGTGGGGTGTTACAGTTCAGATCAGAGCATGGTATTAGGTATATAGGGTTTTGAGTCCGTTTTAGCTTCGGTGTTGCCTAACTTTGATTTTGTTTATTGATTTGTACTCTTTAAGTTGTCGAGTTTGATGTTCTTTGTTCCTGTCTTTTTAGATTGAAAACACTAGGAGGTTTGGAGATCAGAGAGATGGTTTAGTTTTTGTTCTCGCAGTTTAAGAAAAGTAAGGTTAGTATTTTAAGTGCCTAAGAGTTAGAGATTATCATTTGTGATTTAACAACGATCGGTATTGATATGGGGGGACAAAGGTGGTAAAGAAACAGGAGAATCGGAAGGGTGCATGCACTTCAATTTGGGATAAGGTGAGGGCCAACTTCCATGAGGTCAATTCTTCCACTTTTTTTTTTTTTTTTGGCGGGGGGGGGGGGGGGGGGGGGTGTTGAACAAACAATTAGTCACTAGTAGAGACGTTATATGGAGAGGAATTTGAGGATGGTGGACTGCAGAAATGTGCAGAAAAAGAGGCTAGATACTTTAAAGTTGATTGAGAATGCATTGTAATGGTGAGAGAGTGTCACCACATCTGAGGATCGAAATCATCTGAACTATGGAGACGTTTTGGTGAAGTTTAATGATAAGTATTTTCCTTATTCTATTAGGAGTAAAAAGAAGAAGACATTTTTGGATTTAGAATAGTATTTGAAGTCGGTTGTTGAGTATGAACAAGAGCTCATAAATCTATCGTTGTTTGTTCCTGGGGAGGTGAAAATTGAAGAAAAAAATAAGGAAGATTTCATTAAGGGTATGACGTGATCAATAAAGATGATGGTTTTGTGAAATTTGACGTACACTACTTAAACCCAGGTGGTGGATGTCACACTGTTAATTTTGAAAGAGAAGGTGAATTACCAAAACAAGTTGTATAAAGGAATGAGATGAGTGGTCAACACGGTGATTATAACGAAATTGGTATCACCAAATCAATAGGTTGAGTTATCTCAAAACTGGACAATAATGCATTAGGATAGATATATGTATGTAGGCAAATACAAAAAGAGATGAGGAAAAGGAGAAGATAACACCAGGTGTAAGTGGTTCAGCCTTTGAAGGGCCTACATCCACTGTGAGTATGTGAAATCCACTAAATATGGGCTCTAATGGCCTTGGGACACAACATTCAAGCTTTCTCTCTCTAAGTAAAGGTCTATACATAGTTTCAATAGGGTAAACAATTTGCGATCCTTTATAATGATGTAGAAGATGAGTATTTATATGGTTGGGGTGGTGTCATACGCACCCCAATCTTACATGAGGCATGCATAACACTAAGTATTCAATGATATAGTGCTATCTATCTTTTGCACATGTAGCTAATTATTAGGAGATATTCTCTGCATGTGGGGATGATGTTGTTGTAATGGTTTTGCTCACATGGGCTCACTAACCACACGCACTCTCCCACGCGTGCTCCATTCCACACGCCTTGTCAAAAGTCAAACGTGTCCTATTGGAACGAGGTGTCATCTTGGCCGAGTATGAGTACATTAACGCTTCTCTTGATTTCATGCTGATAATTGCCAAGTTTAGTCTCAGCCTACCTACATCAGGCCGAGACGAGGGGTCACTCCAAGTGGATGTGGTCTTGTCTTCCTGAGATGGATGAGGCAAGGCATATACCCACGAGGGTGTCACATGGTCTCGGCTTAGCCCTAGACGAGGACAAAATAGTTATTGTAGGATGGTTCAAGAGAGCACACTTTGTGGGATCGACTTGAGCCGAGCTTGGCCTGAGCCTTGACGAGGTCTCTTATTGGCATATCAAATGGGACAAAGTAAATAAGGGAGTCCAAGGGTCATAATGAACAACCTTTGAAGAAGAAGCAAACAGATAAACATTAGCAAGCCTTTCAATAAGGCAATGTTGTCCCACATGGCCTTCAGGGACCAGGGCAGTAACAACAGAGTGAGCGAGCGCCATTTAGACAGATTGGGCCTTTTAGAATCACATGTTTCAGTTGTGGGGAGATAAGGTATAGATAGTTTAAGTGTTCAAAGATTAAGTTCTAGCAGGGTCAAGGACAGGAAGCATCGGGAGTAAAGGGATAATCGAGTGTGCCATGAGAACCATGAGCGATTGTGCCAGTACCAGTTATTTCGACGGTTTATACACTACCTGTTCAGGGATCTCATATAGGGCATACTCAATATGAAACAAATCCTGGCTAGTTGGATATTATGGTACGTTGTTATTTATATAGTTATGTGTTGTATATTTAGTTGAGGTATGTAGTGACTTTTAATTATGTGGTAGATGCGTGTAGGATTAGGTGTATGCGAGCCCAATCGTAGCATACTACAGGTAAGCATATGTGAACCTTATTTTTATTTGTACATGTTTACATTATGATATTTATGCTTTGTCGAATTTTGAGGATGAAATTCCTATGTTAGTGGGGACGACTGTAATACCCCGTAATTTTGGGAAAACGAAAATTTATTTTAAGTTTGAAATTCGGGATTTTATTTTAAATATTTGGATTTGTACAAAATTTCCCATGTTGCATTTTATTTATAATATTTTCATTTTTACTTTAAAAAATAATAATAATTTGAAATCGATTTGGATTTGGGCGGATCAATCTGGAGGCGTCAGATTTATGTATATTGCTTTATTTGTGGGTTTATAGTGTATTAGGACTGTAATATATACCCCTTTTATAATACATGAAATTTAGACTTTTTCTTCACATTAATCTCATCTTAAAAAGTAGTAGCCTACAAGTTTTTCTCTCCTTCCTGTACAAAACCTAAACCACCAACAAAACCAAGCTTTGACACCATTTTTGAAGACTCAAATCAAGTTTTCTTAAGATCAACCAATAACGTTATTATGGCCATCCCCGATACTCGCCGCACGGGCAAGTAGCGTGGAGGAAAGGATCCTTCGGGTCCCGCGCGTCCCTCTTAGGATCGCTTAGGCCGACGCCATTTGAGATGTGGAAATGTAGAGAGATTCAGAGTCGCCAGTCTATTTTACTCAAAACATACAAAAGAAAAAGGGGAAGCCACCCCAAAGGATGGCATCCAAAGACATACTGGTGCGTGCAAAACCAAGATGATTCGAGAAGGATTCGGAGGCTTAGTTACGAAATGGGAAGGTGTTAGGCACCCATTCTGCTCTTTCGGTCTCTCATGAATATTTGCTATTTTCCTTTTGTTCCCCCCGTGATATGTGTGCAAGTGTATGTATAGAATGGAGGTAGGAATCCTCAACTTGTATCATGGAAAAGATAAAGTGAGTCATCCGTAGGAAGATATAAGAATAATATCAGAAAAATAAGATTTATGCAATTACCCCTACGTTGACCGTTATAATAGAACGATAATTCATATGGAGGAATACGTTACTAAGGGCAAGTATATAGAATATAGGAAGATTGGATTTAGAGTAAATAGGAAGATGAGAGAAAAAGTGAGAAAAAGGTCTCGAGTCTCGAGTTTTACCCCGAGACGCCTACGTATCCTATAAAGGCATTAAAGTCTACGTAGTTCCCATACAAAATGAGGGGTGGGGTTTATCCCATAAATCGAAATGGGGAATCTCTTATTTGTGTGTGTGTGTGTGTGTGTGTGTGTGTGTAGAAAAAGGGTTTTAGATTATGAGAAAAGTGTGGAAAAAGTGTGAGAATCCCTACTTGGAATTTATGAGCAAACCCTCTTTTTCTTGTTTTTTGGGTTTTATTTATATGAACATAGGAGATGTGCAATAATACTAAATAAAAAGTATATTAGGATGTGTGAGATGAGATGTTAAAAGTGCTAAATAAGAAGAAAAGTTATTGAGAATTTAAGAGAGAGACCTTTGAAAGGTAATTCAGAGACCTTTGAACAGGTAATTCAGAGACCTTCGAAAGTCCTTTGGACTGCTCCCGGGTTCAGGAGTTGACTTTGGGTTAAATATGGCTCGGAAGTATTTATCGGTCCATTTGACGGGGAATTGCTCAGACGCATACGGATCGTTCATCCGCATGGTAAGTCCGAATCGCGCACGGGGTAGACCGTTAGAAAGTTTAGGAGATGTACTTAGACATTCCAAAGAGTTTGACCCGATTTGGGGAGTTGACTTTGGTCAACCGGTATCGGGAAGCATTCGATGACCTCTCGGAGTCAAACGAATCGTTCGTCCGCATGGAAAGTCAGAATCGCACACAGGATGGACCGTTGGAGAGGTTATTCGGTGACCTTTGAAGGATTCATTCAGCATCAGTTGATCTGAAGAGTTGACTTAGGTCAAATAGAGCCTGGGAGCGCCCGGTGGCCTCGGCGTCAGGTTTCGGATGCAAACGGATCGTTCGTCCGCATGGTAAGTCGGAATCGCGCACGGGGTATACCGTTGGAAAGGGTATTCAGTGCCCTTCAAAGATTCATTCAGTCTCGGTCGAGATAAAGAGTTTGACTTTTGGGTCAAACTGAGCCGGGGAGTGCCCGATGGCCTCCAAGTCAGTACTCGGGACATAACCTGGGTTTATGGTGATGAAGGGAGGTACTAGGGACCTAAGGAAAGTTAGGGGCTAATAGAATGGGGTGTCTATATATCCCCTCGACGGGTGAGTTTGGAACAAATGATGACCGTCGAATATACACTACATGATGCTTTTGAGGGAGTATGATCGATTCAGAGGGTCGAGGACGATTCTGCGGACCTACGGAGTGTGATGGGTATGAATGATGATTGAAGGTTTAGGTCGATTCTGAGGACCTGGAGTGGTTTTGGGGAGGGTCCAATTCTGCGGGTCAAAGCTAAATCTGCGGGCTTAAGTGATGAGGGTGACCGACTATGCGGATCAAAGCCAATTCTGCAGCCTTAGGGTGAAGATATAATAACCGAGGTCAATTATGACCTAAGAGTGGTGACGACCGAGGACCGAGGTCAATTCTGACCTAACTCAGGTGACGATTCAAGACCGGGGACAATTAAGGCCCAAGAGTGGTGACGACCGAGGACTGAGGTCAATTCTGATCTAACTCAGGTGACGATCCAAGACGGGGGCCAATTCTGACCCAAGAGTGGTGACGACCGAGGAGCGAGGTCAATTTTGACCTAACTCAGGTGACGATCCAAGACCGGGGCCAATTCTGACCCAAGAGTGGTGACGACCGAGGAGTGAGGTCAATTCTGACCTAACTCAGGTGACGATCCAAGAACGGGGCCAATTCTGACCCAAGAGTGGTGACGACCAAGGACCGAGGTCAATTCTGACCTAACTCAGGTGACGATCCAAGATCGGGGCCAATTCTGACCCAAGAGTGGTCAATTCTGACCTAACTCAGGTGATGATCCAAGATAGTGGCAAATTTTGACCCAAGAGTGGTGACGACCGAGGACCGAGGTCAATTCTGACCTAACTCAGGTGATGATCCAAGATCGGGGCCAATTCTGACCCAAGAGTGGTGATGACCGAGGACCGAGGTCAATTCTGACCCAAGAGTGGATAAAGATTGGATTTTTATTTTTCCGGAGAAAGAGCTTTGTGATTTTGATCTGAGCTGGGGAGTTGATAGCTGGGGAAGCTTTTAGGAGACATCGCAGGGGGAATAACCTATTTTGGGTGCTCTAAGAGAATTTCGCTGGGGAAGTGATCAGGTGATCCTTAGAGATCCTTCGAAGCTTTGTCAGGTGGAGTTTTCACTTGGTTTTTTTTAGGATTCCGCTAGGGAAGAGGGGTTCCGCTTGAGGGAATGCGAAACAGGTTTAAATCCTTCCTGGGATTTTTGGGAATTTTCTGGGGATTTTTCGAGGCTTTCTGGTATTTTCTGGGAATTTATGTACGAAATTTAAGTGGGGTTCCAGTCGGCATAGTATGAAGGGTGCCATTCGGTAGTGGCACAAACTTTTGGGCTACCTAGGGAAGGCAAGGGGTCAGTGCCGATCGGTATGGAAGGGGTGGGTGCCACACGGCGTGGCGCTTGGCATCCTACATAAAGGGGGAGAATCCCCTCATTTTTTCACAACTTCTTTTGCTTTCTCTTTCTCTACGATTCTTCTACAAATCATTATATCATTCTGATCTTCAAGAAATGGTCGCCTTTGTGAGCACTGCAGTCCACCGGGAGTGGTTGACCGTTGATGACTGGGAAAATGTGGAGTGGAGGGCTAGGGCGCCTCTTGCTTTGGGGAGTGAGAACTCCTTTGATGCGTTTGAGCCTATTGTGGATAAGCAGACCTTGCTGCGGGATCCATCGTGTCATCTCTCTTCGAGAGTGATCCCCGACGGTTATGTAAGTAACCCGACCTTTGGCATTCTTCTCTTTCTGGTGAATTCTCTTTCTTGACTTTTGATGAGACTTTTCTTTTTTCCAGTTTGATATTCTTTGAAGAACATGCGTGCCCGTGGGACAACGGGGCTCAAGGATGTCTGGGAGCATCTCCCACCTGTGGTGCGCTGGGTGGTCTCATTAGCGGGTTTTGGGCGGTTGGCATCGGCGCTGGATGACACGTCTCGTTCGACAGCGGGTGTGACAACCCGCTCTAAATAATAACGGGTGTCCATCCCTATACTACATTAAATCAGGTATCCCAGATGGCACAGTTTCAACATCAACACACAATACTAATAATATAAGGCTAACTACCCGAAATCATTAAAAGCGAATTGTCAAAAATTTAAAACTTTTTATTTAACAACAACAACAAAACCAATAATGCACATAACCAACAATATACCTCTAACTATGCTGAGTGAAATATGCGAACACCAATATATACAAGTGTGCAATACACGGTACAACAAAATCTCAATAATAAAATACTCGAATATGCTGTTGGGTAACAGACAGTACAATAATTTGATAAATGAAATATGAAAGTGTTAATCTACAACACTTGAATACTAACTCAATATGCAAACTGAATCCTAATCTAGATATACAAATATAGGAATCGACTAAAACAAAGTGCCGCAATAGTCCGCTACTTCCACAACTCCACGAACACAGGAGGGATGAACATCATTGGCGTCCTTGTGAAGGAACACCTAAAGAATACAATATATACATGGAGGAGAAAATATAAACGGGTCAGAGCCCGAGTTGAAAAACATTTTATAGCAAGTGTATTAAAATGCATAATAATTATAAATGCATTATTACATGATTAAGGTGGAATCGCACTTCTCCATAATAATTCAACTCACCTCTCAACTAAAGCGCGCACTAAGCGTATGCACGTGATCTCCAAATGGATGCCCGATTCTATTTAGGTAAGAGGATTCTAACTTAAACCCAATTGAAGTATTTAAGTGAAACATCTAACCTATCTCCCAATCTACATTTATTTCTATAATCTATAAGTTATATACATTAACTTTAATGTAATAGTTATAGTTATCTTTATAATGTTCATTTGTTGAACATATAAAGTTACATGATCCATCTCATAACCACATCATCACAATACATCAACATTCTCATTTACTAGAATTTTATATTCTAGTGATGCCCTTAATTGGCATGTAAACAATATATGTAAGTAATTATTATATATGAGTTATTAGCATTAAGATTTAAGGGCTAAACTCCTCCCGATTCTCAACACGGCACTGTGTTCCATGCGTGGGACATCTCGCCGAGGCGAAATCCAAACAAGGAACCCCCCCCCCCTCCCGTTCACTACTCCTGACCGTATCGATCCTCGAGGCTCATTATGCCCTCAATGCAAGATGCATGTAACCCCAATTATTATTATCCAAATTTTAATTAATTAATATTCCCGATTCTCAACAGTACACGACGTTTCATGCGTGGGACGTCTCGCCGAAGCGAAATCCAAACAAGGAACCCCCCCGTTACACTACTCCTGGCACTGTCGATAGTCGGGATAGGTGATATATATATATATATATATATATATGAGAATTAAGGACTAACTTATCCCCAATTTCCAACATTACACTGCGGTTCGTGCGTGGGACGTCTCGCCGAAGCGAAATCCAAACAAGGAACTCCCCCAATACACTAATCCTGGCAATGTCAGTCCTTGAGGTCCATTATGCACTCCATACCCAAGTACAAGCACAAGCAATAATAACCATCCAACTGAGATATAACTCGAAGGACGCAGGCTCACATGCTATCATCTTCCAGTAGCCCATACACGTAGCAAACTGGGGTCACCTGGTGGGGTTCCACGACACCCACCTCGTGATCAACTCACGCACACGACGTCCCGGGAAGCAGTCATAGCTCCTAATCGGCAAGTGAGAGCGACACATACCCACGACCTCTCACCCCCAAAATAAATATATATATATATATATATATGGGAGAGGGGTGTTTGAATAGTACCAAAGAATTAACGGTTGGGATCGAATTTTTGAGATGATCTAATGGTCTAAGGTTGAGACATGTCACACTTTTAGCATTGTGATGTGGCAAAATGAAACAAACCAATGTAAACCCTACTCATTCCCCGCTCCCTCACGATTACCCCTCATTCTCTCCCAAAACTTAAACCCCCAAAACTCAACCCTTCACTGCCACCTCCCTCTCAAAACCTCCCACCATCGTGGCCTCCCTCTCAAACCCTCCACGCCGTGCGCCTCCCTCTCAAACTCTCCCTCCTCCACGCCTCCCTCTCACTCTCAAACTCTCCACGCTGCGCGCCGCTTTATACCCACCGGATCTGGTGTTGATTCAGCCTCCCTACGGCCTACTCCGCCTCATTAACCTTATCCATCGCCGCCCTCCATCGCTGCCTCCGTCTCCCCGCCACCTCTGCCTCTGCTACCGCCTTCGCTCTCACCCTCTTACACACGCACACACAAATAAGGTAAATAATTTTTTTCCAGTTTTTTTTTGAAGACCTAATGTTTTATTTTTGTTTTGTTTTGAAGATCTAATGGTTTTTTCCAGGTTTTGTTTTGAATATTTATTCAGGTATGGCTTATTCTCTCTTTAGGGTTTTTTTGACATTTTAATTTTTGTGAACCCTAATTTTTAGGGTTTTTTGACAGGTTTCTGAGAAATATGCTATCTCAACTCTTTAATTAGGTTTCAATTGAGAAATATACTGTTTGAATTGATTAGGTTTATATTTACTGATTTTAATAACTGATTGAGAAATATACTGTTTGAATTGAAAGATTTGGTTTTCAATTTCAATTTAAAAAATTTCATTGGGGTTGTTCTCAACGATTCTCAACAGTATTGGATGCATTTAGCCTCACAATGGAAGCAAAACTCAGAACAGGTATTGTGTTATTGTTCTTCATCTCTTTCCTTAACTATGGTCTTAGACTTTTTTTGGTTTTCTTTTGCTGTTATGTAGCAAGGTGAGTTAGCCTTCATGGTTCCATTTTAATTTTTATGCAGGGCTCAAGCCATAGAAGAGGGGGATATGCTTTTTAATACCAATGAAGGGGGACTATTGGAGTTGCCTCTAATAAATTACCTCATATATACAATAGAGGTATTTACATATTCTCAATTATTATTGATTATAAAATTCTAAGTTGCTCATTAATATCTAAGTTGACCGCATAAATGACCTCATAATAAATGACCTTATATATTATTTTTAATGCTTTTACTACCCATTGATATGATTATTGATTGTAAAATTCTAAGTTTCTCATTAATATCTCAGGTTCCCATCTCAAACAAATGGACAAGGGAGTTTGCGATTACTTAATCAAGCTTTGACAGTTAAAGGTTTCTTCTTATTTTTCCCTTATTAAATATAAATGTTGGAATTGTGCTTTTTTACTAAGAGTTTGAACAATTTTTTAGAGACTACATAGGTTGTTTTGGGCTACAGGTTTATTTATTTGGGAATTCCATATAAATTCTTGATTATTAGAGTTATAAGAACACGGTGCGATTCAAATATTTTGAGATACTCATGTTTTGTGTTGTTTACCTTTATGATATAAGCTTCTGTCATATTTCTAAATATACTTTGACATATTCCAAAGATATTAATGTGAAATTTCAAGTATTGATTTGAAGCAAGTAAATCAGATTAAAAGAGAAGATGACTTAACATTGATAAAAGTTGACTTAACATTGATTTAGAATCTTTTGAAATGTGTTTTATTAAAATGGCTATAATGGATAAGAATTTTATGTCCATAAAATTTGAATTGATGTCAAGTGTGCTAAGTTTGTAACTTCTATATTCCTTACGGTAGTTCAGTCCAAATTGCATTGACTATAATTACCCAACATGTGAAATTGGTTAACGTGTTGCGAATGAGACCACCGTTTAAAGATATGCTTACAATCTGCAGAAACTTCCATTTAGAATATCTGGTATTTCTTCTTTAGAAGATATTAACGGTAAATGAATGGCATTAGGATCATCGTTCATCTCGCTAGCCTTAAAAGTGGAGCAATAGTTCCCTGATTCTTATATAGGATTCATTTTATTTTTCTCATGCCAGTTTTAGGTGTCGTTCTTATATAGTTTTCAAACACGAGTCTTATCATTTTATTTTCTTCCCTTTCTTTAATGTCATTTCAATGTTAATTTTTAGGCATGCCATTTAAAGAAATTTCACATTGTATGCCTACTATGTGTTTGAGAATACTTCAATATTGGTTTTTATATACAGTTCAAAGTGGCACATTCAATTTGAAAGTGCCTAAATGAGGCTTGCTCCAAACACATTTAAATATCTCAGATTGATTTGGACATATTTTCATATTGAAACAATTAATGATAAGTTGATCTTATAGGAGGTAACATGAAGCACCATTTTATAGATTTGGTAGTGTATGTTAGTAGCCATGACATCTTTCCCCTGTGTTTGATGATATCTCTAAGCAACCATTTAATATATTTAGGAGTAATTGTTGATCGGATAAACTCCTTTATTAACTGGAAAAACAATGAAGACACCATATATGTCACTGAACCCCCTCATCATATCTCCCACTGCTATGATTACCACTGTGCAGATTCACAGTGGTACCTGTCACTGTCCTGCAGATTCGCAGTGGGGGTATTTTCTTTAATAACTGGAAAAGCCATTTAATTGTTGAATGTTGCCACTGTCCTGTAGATTCACAGTGGTACCATTCGCACTGGGATTTTCCATATAACTATGATCGGATTCAGTTTATGATGTTGGATGATGAAGGGTGTTGATATAGAGATGGATGGGGAAACGATACTAGATATGAAGAATTGGTAACAACAAAAGGTTTCATCATCACCCATCATCACCATTACTAAAATCATCACAGTGCAAAATTGAAATGGAAATAAGCATGATGCATTGATTATATTTGTAATTTATTTGATGCATTAGTTGGTGCCTTTGTATCGGTTGGCATTTTGTCTCACATTGCTATAAAATTGTGACAAGATATAATAGGGATTTTTGCTCCTGCATAAGTGAGTGGAACAGACATAAAGGACTGATGACTTAGCGTGATTAGTTTTTTGGGTATGGAACAAAGATTATCAAGACTAATTGTATGCCTAAATACGTGTACAAATGTGAATATGGGTCGGAGTTTTGGTGGATTCATTCTTTATTTTATAATCATGTTAATATATGTTGCATAATTTAATTCAATATTTATTGCTATGTGTTTCATTTGAATGTAAGACTTGCAAAATGAAAGATAAGGTTCATCATACATTCATCTTTCAAATTTGAACATCTTTAAGAGGATATTTTATTCCTCATTCAGTTATGGAAATTGTATATGTATTTGTTAGAATGTTTGATACCTTAATTGTAAGTTTTAAGTAATTTTTGTAAATCAGATTAATGAATGTGCCTTTTAATGTGTTTTAACTCTATATTTATGGTTTATTATAGGTACAGATCATAAATGTTGGCAAGTGTAGCATTCTTCATAAACTTGGATAGCATGGGACATTCACGGTGCAGTTGTCAATGTGGTTGTGGAAGATTGGGGATTTGGGCCTGGGGTGGCAGATGAGATGCATTGATTTATATAGATGAAGAACTTTTAATCACAACAAGGCCTAAAAGGGTGGTGCCTTCGTAGTGCTAAGTGGACGTATTTGTTGTGTCACATGTTTTCATTATTTTTCTATTTTTATGCATAGTGTTATTTATTTAATTCGTTCTCACATGTTTTCAAATTTGATGCTTTCAAACCTCGATGAAGGACCCAACTATCGTGCAGATACTTGACACCCTCTATAGTTGGAGTATAAGGAATTTAACTTCTCTCACCAAAAGGCCATTTTATCGTCTCCACCAGTCCCTTGAGATCATGTTCCATTATGTATTTATCCACCTTTCCTTATTGGTTTTATTTAGGTCTTTGTTATGTTATCAGGTGTTAAAGTGAACGCATATTGAATCTAGGATGTTACAAACCGACAGGGTACTTTTGGTGGTCTTGCGAGGATTGAACAAGGAAGATGGCTAGCTGGGTTTTATAGGAAGATGGAAGGAAATGCTTGCAACTTGAAGGCACAGTTAGAGGGGATCTTTTATGGATTGAATTTGATCAAAGAAAGAGGGTGGACAAATTCTCAAATTAAGACAGGTTGTCAAGGTCTGATCAAGTATGAATAGGGGCGGGCCAACAAGGTCTGATCAGTTTTACTTTTGTTGCTCACTTGCCATTAAATTTATTGCACCTTAAAAGGTCTGATTATAGTTATATTTATTTCTATTTCTACAGTTTGCAACTGAAGCCTCCTGTTCTATGAAGAGATACTTTGACATTGAGCTTTTTTTGGCGAATGGCGATCACCCGTCTCATGCCGTGGCGAATGACATTGAGTTTTCCCCTTGATTAAATGACAACCCCCCCCCCCCCCCCCACCCAAACATAAGAACTGTATATATATGCAGATTGCATATATATGCAATATATATGCAGTTGCATATATATGCAATTTTCTATAATCCTATGGTTTTAATGTTTTTAGGGGTGGGTGTGGGAGTTTAATATCCAACACCAATTTTCTAAATCTAACGTGTTTTAATTTTTCGTTTTAGTTTTCCAGATCTAACACATTTTTTCTCTTATGGGTTTTTGCTAGATTTTCAAGTTTCATGCTTTGAATCACCATCGTTGTGGAAGATCTCCATGACTTAACCACCTCGGAACCTCGGACAACCCCAACCACACGATATACATCTTTTCCCTTTCGTTTTAATACTCATTTTATATATGCTTTATTAATGTGTTCGGAGTTGTACATTATAAAGCCAAATCGACTTAAAGTTGTACTTTTCATTCATCCAGGAATAGTTCAAAAGTAATTTTCTTTTGATGAAAACCAAATTATGTGAAGTAATTTACACACACCCACTCACACGCCCACACGCACACACACGCTGCAATAGGCATATGCATATATGCACTGCATATATGCAAATTGCATATATGCATACAGTGCACACGCACCCCCTACCCCGTCCCCTCCCCCTTCCCCACCCACGTGCACACACACACGCCCCCTGCCCTGCCTTGCCCTGTCCCGCCCCCTCCCCCCTCCCCCTTCCCCCTTCCCCACTCACACTAATTTTTTTTTCTTTTCGTTTTAGGTTTTAATTCAAGACCAATCAAACATGGACTTAATCTTCCATCGTCGCTGTAGCCCGCTGCCTAAATCTGCCTCAAACTTCCGCCGATGTAGCCCGCTACCTAAATCTGTCAAATTTGGGATTTTTTTTTTAAAGATTTGTTGGATTTGTTGTTACCCCTTAAATAGGGTGGATAGTCCAATAAACAAAGGAGGCTATGCCCAATTTTTTAAAAAAATTGACACTTTGTTTTTTTGAGACACAATGTGAATTCAATGGATGAATATTGTATATTTTGTAGTATATGTGAATTTATTTGATGAATCTACACTATTTGAATGTTATTGGACTATTTGACATTGTTTTAAAATTACACTTCAATTTTTTTGCGTTTTGCTATTATATATTGTGAAAAATTGTCGCCGTTTCGTGTTTAGCGAATTTAAATTTTGAACACAATTTAAATCTTGAACACGATATGATGTAATACCCAAAAAAGCGACACCATATATAGATGTTTTGTTGGGAAACAATATTTTTATCGTATTGCGATTTTGTACTTAAGAAATTTTTGTTGTATTGCGATTACGTACTTAGGAAATTTTTGTTGTTTTGCGATTATGTATTCGGGAAATTTTCGTCGTGCCTTCAGGCATGGGCATATACTAGTATATATATATATGTCATTTGTTGACCACCATGGACTAAGGGTTTGGCTGCCATGGTCTCACAAATGGAGTATGGCAGCCTCAAATACTTCAGAGATGGTTGGGTGGCTGCTTTGACAGAGATGAAAGTCGACGAGAACTCCGACCTTTTTCAGCGACATGTTCCCGGCCCCCCTCCCTCTCCTGGGGAAGAAGAGGAGGATGAAGCTGCCTCTGAGGAATCTTCTATGATGGTTGGGGATCAGGTCCCTACTGTTGAACTTCGCTATGAGCAGCCCCAACCAACTATTACTCCTACTGAGCAGCTCCAGTTAACCAATATTCAGTCGAGCAGCTTCCACCATCCACCGAGCAACCTTCTGGGCCATCCGAGCAACCTTCCTCTTCATCCCAACCTCCCGAGAAAGTTTTGGGAGATAAGGAGAAGGTGTAAAGTTGTTTGGACTTTTTTTCTCTGTTTTATTTTCTTTGTCAAATGTAACTCTAAACTATGTACTTCTTCTTTATGATGTAATAAAATTTGAAATTTTGATAATGCATACTGTTGATTCTCTTCTCCTAGCTTTGTTTGCACTCTTATTGGTTCTTACTATCTCTTCCTTTTACTAGTTTATGGCCAGGATGGAATTGTTATCTGCTCATGATACATAGTTGTTGAGACAGTGCAATGAATACTTCAAAGCTGGTCATACAGATATAACTGAAGCTCAAATTGTTGATATCCTCGGTCAAGATGCTTCAGAGCAAGCATTCGAAGCCTACCAGTACTTAAAGTGTCTGCTCGACCAGGTAGTGGCTAATAATGCAGCATTTTATGAGATGATTGAAGACCTCCAGGGCACTCTCGAGGAGATTCAACAATAATACAAGGAATCTACAGCCCTCTTACACCAAGGATATGAGAAGAAGTATCAGCAACTGAATGCCGATAAGGGATATGACAAGTTGATTGCTGCTTATGATGTGAGGGAGAGAACTTTGAAAACCGAGGTCGAAGAGAACAGGCAGATAGCCAAATTGATAGAGAAGGAAAACAATAACTTGCGAGGAGAGATATCTCAGTTGAAGTCTGCAGCATCTTCCTCGAACGCCTTAGTCCCTGTCAACGACGAGGGTTTCTCTTTCTTAGAGGTTGAAAATGCCAATTTGAGAGACGAACTAGAGACTTTGAAGAGAACTGGAGCCCTTACTTCTTCTCGCGGTCGAGCAAGAGGTTCTCGGGGATGAGCAAGGGCTGCTCGGATTACTATTGAAGAACAAAGAACTCAATCAGCTCTAGAGAACCAAGCCTTCCAAATGATGGCAAAGAATAAAGCATTGGCTGAGATGTCTAATAAAATCATGAATATGGACGAGCAGCTCTCTGCTCAAAAGTCTACTTTGGAGAGTAAAGAACTTTTTGTAAAAAATCTCCACGAGCAGCTGGAAAGGTTGACTTATCAATTACACAAGCAACCTAGAGAATTTTGGATGGCTGGCTATAATGAAGCCCTCTATCACCTCGATGATCGGATTCAGCAGTCGAACAGTGAGGGGTATAAGCAAGGATGGTTAAATGCCTTGGGCGTGCTACAATTGGAACAATGTCATTGTTTATGGGATTGCCATAATCCTAGATTGCTCGACCTACCTGTGCCACCATTCAAACTTGACATGAGCTGGATTCCTGCCCGGGAAATCCCTCAGTGTTTGATTTCCAAATATCTTGGCGATTACAGTCTCCATTCCAATGTTGAGATATCTCGCCCAGATCACCTACTCGACCGACCATCTGTGATGAACATCAGAATGCTCAAAGACCTTAATTTCATAAATTCCCCTTATGCCTTAGATGATCCTCCTGCTGGCTAGGAACCTGTTTCAAAAGCAGAGGGGAAGAAACTAATATAGTAGGAATCTTGATGTAATAATTAATATGTATTTCATTCTCAGTGTATTGAATTTAATGAAAACTTCTATTTTTCTTTGCAATCTTGATTGCCATTGTCTTGTAGATATTTTGTAAAACACTTTACATATGTGTATGTATATCTGTTAAAAAGATAACAACATTGTGTTATTTTCCGATCAACTAAAGCTGGTTAAAAGTTATTGTCGACTATCCTGAATTTGTGGTAATCATTTGACGACTAACCAAAATTGATGATATTTTGTTTCTCGACCAGCTTGGTGGTAATTTAAAATGTTACGAGTATCAAAAATTTTGCTTGATCACTTTTTAATTCTAAGCCATTAGCTGACTTTTATCACATACTCATGCTTTGTTTAATAAAAATGTTCCCGACCAACTGTAGTTGACAACTTCTTGTTCCCGACCAACCTGAGTGGGAGGATTTTCTTCCCAACCAACCTTAGTTGGTATTTCTGGGAAATATTTTTTATCCCCGACCAATCGGAGTTGGTGGATTTTCTTCCCAACCAATCGGAATTGGCACTTTTGGGAAATATTTTTTATCCCGACCAACCGGAGTTGGTGGATTTTCTTCCCAACCAACCGGAGTTGGCACTTTTGGGAAATATTTTTTATCCCGACCAACCGAAGTTGGTGGATTTTCTTCCCAACCAACCGGAGTTGGAACTTTTGGGAAATATTTTTTATTCCCGACCAACCGGAGTTGGTACTTTTGGGAAATATTTTATATTCCCGACCAATCGGAGTTGATGGATTTTCTCCCCAACCAACCGGAGTTGGCACTTTTGGGAAATATTTTTTATTCCCGACCAACCGGAGTTGGTGGATTTTCTTCCCAACCAACCGAAGTTGGCACTTTTGGGAAATATTTTTTATTCCCGACCAACCGGAGTTGGTGGATTTTCTTCCCAACCAACCGGAGTTGGCACTTTTGGGAAATATTTTTTATCCCGACCAACCAGAGTTGGTGGATGGATTTTGCTAAGTAGTGTGTAACACTAGTATTCCACAAAAAAAATTCAATAAAAGGAGAGAATTGGGTAGAATATTCACATTTTATTCATACTGATGAAACAGCATTACATGAAAGTTTACATTACTGATAATAATTGCGCAGGGGTTCTGCATTCCATGCATGCTTAAACTCCCCCCCCCCCCTCTAAAGTTTCTATTCTCTAGGTTCCTGGTCGAACAACTTTTGTAACTCGGTAAGGTCCATGCCAGTTCGCTTCCAGTTTATTGTGCTTTTGAATCACTTTCTTTAGCACATAGTCTCCTTCTTTCAGGTCACACTTCTTCACTCTCTTGTTGTAGAACAAAGATGTTCGTTGCTGGTAAGCAACATTCCTGATAGTTTCTTCTTCTCTAACTTCTTCGAGCATGTCCAAATCTAACCTTCTCATTAAGTCGCTGACAGGGGAGTTGAAGTTCAGTAATCTGTGTGTTGGAAGACCCAACTCGGCAGGTATAACAGCTTCACTTCCACATGCCAGCATATATGGAGATTCTCCAGTTCCTGCTCGGGGGGTAGTACGATAAGACCATAGTACTGAATGTAGCTCGTTGATCCAGTTTGCTTTCACGTCATTCAGTCTTTTCTTCAAGCCATTTAGCAGTGTTCTGTTTGTCACCTCAGTTTGTACATTGCTTTGGGGATGGCCTAGTGCCGAGTGGATTTTCAAGATATTTGACTGATGACAATAGGCAGCGAACTCCTCGTTGTTAAATTGTGTTCCATGGTCGGTGATGAATGTGTGGGGAAGACCATATCTACAAATGATGTTTTTCCAAATAAATTGGTACACCTTTTCGTATGTCATGTCGACAAGAGGCTCGGCTTCTACCCACTTAGTAAAATAATCCACTGCGATGACGAGATATTTAAATCTTCCTCTAGTCGTTGGAAGTGGCCCGACCAAGTCAATTCCCCACATGGCAAATGGCCAAGGGGAAGTAATGGGTGTCAACAATGCTTGGGGAGTTCTTCGGATGGAGGACAAGCGCTGACACTTGTCACATTTCTTGGCATAGGCTATACAATCAGCCCTCATCATTGGCCAGTAGTATCCTTGCGTCATTATTCTTTGCAGAAGTGTCCGACCTGCTACATGGGCTCCACAAGACCCTTCATGGACTTCTTCAATCAAATCCTTCACCTCGGCGGGATGTACACACCTCTGTAAACCATCTATGATCCATCTTCTATATAGAATACCATTAGTTAGTGCATAACGAGTAACTTTAAACTTTAATTTCTTGGCTGCGAGTTTGTCAATCGGTAATTACCCCTCCTCAATATATGCCCTGATGGGATACATCCAAGATGGACCTAAATCAAGGGTAATAAAGTTTATCGTCAGATCTTCTTCTATGCTCCGACCAGCTAGAACTTCAATTGGGATTGCTCTTCGTATCTCGGTACAAGTAGCCGATGCTAATCGAGCTAAAGCATCAGCTCTTGCATTCTCCATTCTTGATATTCTGACCAGTTGAATAGTAACAAATTCCAATACCAACTTCATCGCCTTTGCATGGTATTTAATCATCAACTCTCCTTTTGCTGTATATATACCGAGCAATTGTTTTAAAATCAACTGTGAGTCACTGCATACGATTACCTGCTCTGCCTTCATGATTTTTGCCAGACTAAAGCCTACAATCATCGCTTCATATTCGGCCTCATCATTAGAAGCTTGAAATTGAAAGCGTAGAGCATATTCTATATCGATCTCATCTGGACTTTTCAATATAATCCCAGCTCCACTACCCGAGGTGCATGATGAGCCATCCACATATAGGTTCCATGCAGGTATTTCATCCTCAAACTTCTTATTGGACAAAGTTCCTCGATGGAATATTTGTTGTTCCTTTATCTCCATTTCTACCACACTTCGCTGCTCGTCGACCTTCTCCTCTTGCTCTCTGACCAACTTAAGTTGATCGGGGTTTAAATTTGATGATCCTATAACATCCACATGTTTGTCGGTGTTCAGCTTTTGTTCCTCGGTGGTATCAGGATAAGTGAACTCTGCTATAAAATCTGCTACTGCTTGCCCTTTCAGTGACGATTTAGGCTCATAAATTATATCATATTCACCGAGTTCAATTACCCAATACATCAATCTCCCTAATTTTTCTGGTTTATGAAGAGCTTGCCTCAACGGCATATCGGTATATACGACTATGGTATGAGCCTGGAAATATGGCTTCATTCTTCTACTCGCTTCGATCAGCGCCAGTGCCAACTTTTCCAGCTTTGGATATTTGATCTCTGCTCCTCGGAAGGCCTTACTAGTGTAATAAATTAGTTTTTTCACTCCATCCTCTACTCTTCTTAATGCCGAGCTAACTGCATTTTCAAAAACTGCCAGTTACAAGTACAACCTTTCTCCCATCACTGGTCTAGACAACAGTGGAGGTGCTCCCAAATATTTATTCAATTCTTGAAAAGCTTTCTCGTATTCTTCATTCCATTCAAAAGTCTTTCGGAGCGTTTTGAAGAATGGGAGGCATCTATCAGTTGCTCGTGATACAAACCTGTTAAGTGCTGCTACTCGCCCTGTAAGACTTTGCACTTCTTTCTTCGTCGTTGGAGATCGCAACCCTAACAGAGCTTTAATCTTTTCAGGGTTTGCTTCAATTCCTTGTTGGTTGAAAATGTACCCGAGAAACATGCCTTCTCGTACTCCAAATATGCACTTAGTCGGGTTCAACTTCATTTGGTATTTATCTAGTTGAACAAAGGTCTGGCCCAAGTCAACTAGATGGTCAGCAACTCTTTTGCTCTTTGTCAGCATATCATCAACGTAAACTTCCATATTGCAACTGATTTGTTCTTCAAATACCTTGTTCATCAGCCGCTAGTATGTCACACCTGCATTTTTCAAACCAAAAGGCATAACAGTATAACAATAAGTTTCCCTAGGGGTAATGAAAGAGGTACTTTCCATGTCTTCAGGTTTTATTTTAATCTGGTTGTAACCAGAATAAGCATCCATGAAGCTCAACAACTTGTGTCCCGAGGTAGCATCCACTAGTTGATCAATTCGGGGCAAGGGAAAATGATCCTTTGGACATGCCTTGTTGAGGTCGGTGAAGTCTACACACATCCTCCATTTGTTATTCTTCCTTTTCACCATCACTACATTTGCTAGCCAGTCTGGATATTTAACATCTTCAATAAATCCATCTTTCTGGAGCTTCTCGACCTCCTCCTGTATAGCTTGGTTCTTCTCGGGGTTGAACACTCTTCTTTTTTGCTTCACTGGCTTGATCTCCTTATTCACATTGAGCTCGTGACATAAGAAATTTGGGTCTATTCCGGGCATATCCTCATGACTCCAAGAAAAAGTTTGTTTTCTGCTTTTTAAGAAACTTATCAATTCTTGTTTTAGTGAGGCATCTAACGACGAACCTATCTGAGTTGTTCGTTTAGGGTGCTCGTCGTCCAGAATGATGTTTTCAGTAGCTTCCACCACCTGACCTTTCACGAGTTGAGACTCATCTCTAGGATCCAATGTTTCAATTTCTGCACCCTCCTCCACCTGATAGGTAATAGTCTTTTTCCTAGATTCCTCTAGTTCTTCTTGCTCGGCAGATGAATAGTAGCATTCCCGAGCTACTTTTTGATCACCCTTCACAACTCCTACACCAAAATTGGTTGGAAATTTTAGGCATTGATGTACCATAGATGGTACTGCTTCAAACTTCTTTAATCCTACCCTTCCCATGATGATATTATAGGCTGATTGAACATTCTTATCCATCACGAAGAAGCGTACTCTTTCTGTTCGACAAGCAGGCCATGTACCAATGAACATATCCAACTTGATCGTCTCAAGTGGAAAAACTTTCTCGACAGCAAAACCGATGAGGGGCCTATGATAAGGCTCCAACAGAGACAACTTTAGATTTAAGCTGTCGAAGCACGAGTAGAACATAATATCAGTCGAGCTACCATTGTCAACCAGTACTCTCGAGATCATCACTTCCTTCATTCTCATTTTGATCACCAATGGGTCATCATGAGGATACAGCACACCTGCGAGGTCATTTTTTGAGAAACCGATGACCAGTTTTTCTTTGTTGACCTTCCTCGGGCGATCATCTTCAGCCAAATTTATTCGTTGAATATATGAATAGGCTTGAGCCTCATTGAGGTAAGCTTTTCTTTCTGCAGTAAGGTCTCCACCTCCTGCATCTCCACCTGTAATAACATTACATTCAAATGATCCAAAACGTATTGAAAATACCTCACGTTCTGGCTGCCTTGGTCTTTTGGGAAGATCGGGGTCATTTTCTGGATCATCTTCATGGTCTCTTTTCTTGTTCTCCTCTGTTCGACGAGGAGATCTAGACCTCTCTCTTGCTCGGTCGCTGTTTCTTCTTTCATTTCTACGATCAACATACTTTGCCAGTTTTCCTCGTCTAATGAGTTCTTCGATCTCGTTCTGAAGAGCTATGCAATTTTTGGTCGTGTGGCCATGATCCTTGTGGAACTCGTAATATTTGGACTTATTACTTTTGTCAGGGTCTAACTTCATTTTCTATGGCCAATTTAACTCCTCGTTGTTCTTGATTTCTTCTAGAACATGGTTGATGTCTACCTCCAAAGGAGTATAATTTTCAAATTTCTTTAATACCTCCCATGATGGCTTTGTTTTTGAGTGCTTGTCACTACCATTGTTCTTATGCTCTTTCTTTTTGGCCTTATCAACCTCCATCTTGATCTCTTTGGTATCCATATTCTTCTTTGCAGCCATTGCCTCCTCGGCATTCATGATCTTGGACGCTTTTTCCATCAGTTCTGACATGGTTCTGGGTGGATCTTTAGCCAAAGTGTAGTACAACTTGTTGGGCAACAGCCCACTCATTATAGCAGTAATCGTTATTTTTTCCTCATAATCGATAACTTCGAGTTTCTCGTTATTGAAACGAGTTATATAATCCCTGGTGCTCTCACCTGACTTTTGTCTAACACTTAACAAGTGTGCTACTCGTTTAACCGGTTTTGCTCCAAAATAGAAGTTTCCAATGAAGAGCTCGGACAGTTGAAAGAAAGTTGAAATCTTACCCCGACGAAGATTATTGTACCATATTTGAGCAGATCCTGTAAGAGTTCCCGAGAATGCCCTGCATCTCATCTCATCTGGCACAGCATAGATGTCGGCAGCAGCTTGGTATTGCTCTATATGAAGGACAGGGTCAGTTTTTCCATCATATTTAGGAGTCACAACAGGTGCTTTAAACTTTGATGGTGTGGGAAAATCCACAATTGTTTGGACAAAAGGTGTCCCTTGGACAAAAGTTCTTTGTAGAGGATTCTTGGCCTTGGCCATTTCCCCTAATCTATCCTCCAGCCTCTGAATAGAGACTTTCCACGCATCATTTCCTTCCTCGGGCCTATTGGTTCGAGAAACTGATCGCGTGGATGTGGCTTCTTGGGATCTATCTTGTCGAGCAGCTGGTTGTGATTGGGCAGAACCTTCTCTTAAATCAAATGGTCGTCGAAAGTTTCTCGACACAGCCTTAGGAAGATTTTTATTCTTCCTAGGGCCCAATCGATCAAAAGGAGAGACTTTACTCAATCTTTCCAGTGCACTGGTCCTTTCTGGAGAGAGAGTGATGTGTTGTTCAGTATCTGTGGCTCGTACTGACGAAGTTCGACCCGGTTGATAAGAAAAATCTTCAGATTTATCAGTGTGATATGAATCGCTTTGCCTAATGCGTGAAGAAAGTAAATGAGTATTTCTTTGACCACTTCGTTGTCCTGAATAGGTTGATGCTCCACCTTGGATAGTTTGCATGAGTTGTCGCATTGTTTCCTGCATGGATGTCTGGCCTTGAGCCAAACTGGCCATCATTCCAGCCAGATCTTGGATATTTGGAGGAGCGAATGGATTTGGGGTGTTTCCAGCATTTCGATTGCTGGATTCATGATTGTCAGCCATTGGTGATGATTTGTTTTTGGTGAAAAATGAAAATTACAGTCGTTTCCCACAAACGGCGCCAATTTGTTGATGTAAAAAATTAGATGATCTCTAATTTGTTTAATCACAGATAAAAATATAAATAAGACAAGAAGTTTTAAAGTGGTTCAGCCTTGAACGAATGGCCTACGTCCACTGTTTGTGTTATTATTGACTGTTTAGGAATTCTCGAAGTACAATTATTCTCCAGAAATTTCGGTCCCCCTACAATGAGGATGATACAATGTATTTATAGCCCTGAGAATGTACATGAGAAAGGATCATACATAGCTGTCCAATAAGCTAATACATTTGTATGATAATAATTAGCATTTAATGCGCATTTAATTCTCTTAATTGTCTGATAATAAATGCTCTGATCGAGGTGCAGCTCGGACCGCCTAAGCTGCTCGGACCGCTTAAGTATCTCGGTATCCATGACTTGCTCGGTGCGGTAAAGTTACTCGAAGAGCACATACTTCTCAGAGTGTCTGAGTTGGTCGGGGTAATTGAGTTCCTCGAAGTCAAGGTGTTGTTCAGAAGTGTTTGTTATTGCCACGCAGATTGCCATGTGTCTCCACTTAATGGAGTCATGTCAGCAGACTAAATTTTGTATCAACACCCCCGTTACACTACTCCTGGCACTGTTGATAGTTGGGATATATATATATATATATATATATATATATATATATGAGCATTAAGGAGTAACTTATCCCCAATTTCCAACATTACACTGCGGTTCGTGCGTGGGACGTCTCGCCGAAGCAAAATCCAAACAAGGAACCCCCCCCCCCCCCCCCCCGATACACTAATCCTGGCAATGTCAGTCCTTGAGGTCCATTATGCCCTCGATACCCAAGTACAAGCACAAGCAATAATAACCATCCAACCGAGCTATAACTCGAAGGATGCAGGCTCACATGCTATCATCTTCCAGTAGCCCATACACGTAGCAAACTGGGGTCACCTGGTGGGATTCCACGACACCCACCTTGTGATCAACTCACGCAAGCAATGTCCCGGGAAGCGGTCATAGCTCCTAACCGGCAAGTGAGAGTGACACATACCCACGACCTCTCACCCCCAAAATAAATAAATGTATATATATATATATGTTATTTGTTGACCACCATGGACGACTATGACCTGGGGAATATCCACATCCTGCTTTTTGAGTCAGGATGCTCACCCTCTACACACGAAACTTCCCAATGATAGCAAGGAGAGGGTATGCCTAACATGTATATACACCATCATATAAGGTATACATACATCCCACATAATAAAGATATACCATTATATAAGGTATTCCCGCAACATCATATTCATTTTCACTTTCATTATACGCTCTTAGGCGCAATAGATTTAATGTCATTGATTAGTATATTCCCCTCAAGATATACTAATCGCCTATTCTCACACACTTTACCCACTTAGTATGCACTATACTATTTCTCGTTTAAAGATCGCAAGTCGCCTCTAATAATGAATTTTCTCTAAATTCAATTCAAGTTAAGGATATTCTTGATCCTAATACACCTCAATTAGCATACACGATTCTCCATCAATAATAGGGTTCAATTCATTTTATGAACCATTAAAGTTATCCCATTTGGGATTTGATCTTAAGGTCCAATGTCTCTAAACTTATTCTTTCACATGATTATAGTTATCATCTCCAAATCGAATCTCCAATCAAGGTGGGCTTCCCCACTTAGAAAAATACCAAAATCTCTAATCGGTATTCCTCAAATTTAGTCAATATGACTCCATTTATTTCCTATAAGGGAAACTCTCTAAAAATCTCCAAAACATACTCCAAATATCTCCTATAGAGATCCCCAATCAATAACCTCGAACAAAACGGGATGAAATTCCTCTTAGAAAAACAATCCCCCAAAAGCCCAGTTTTCGAATCGATTTGGGCCAATTCCGAATCCATTCGGCCCAGCGAATCGATTCAGCCAGGAAGGCGAATCGATTCGGGTCATCAGGCCTGGGATTCTATCTCAGGCCGAATCGATTCGGATAGGGTCTGAATCGATTCGGTCACTCAGACCTGGGCACCTGCATATTTTCGAATCGATTCGGTAGGAGGCCGAATCAATTCGGCCCTTCATCACTCTCGAAAATGGCTACTTTTTAAGTAAGCCAAAATACCCAAAATCCATTTTTATCGTTTTCTCTCCATTTCTCTTCAACCCAATCACATAAATATCATCAATAATCATCCTAGAATACATATAAACTAATTTCTAACCTCAAATCAAAGATCTACATATCAAATCTAAAATTATACCCAAAAGTTAGGTTTTGTTAAACTAAACCTAAAACCCATAAATTTCATCCACAAATCATGCAATAAATGGTACACAATAATTATTTAGCAAGTTTAATCACTTGCCTCGGGTTCGTAGGGTCTGAATCCGCCTTGAGATCGCGTATTTGCCGAAAATCTCCACTTTCTCTCTCTTTTCTCCTTCCTTTTCTTCTTCTTTCTTCTTCTCTCTTTCTTTTTCTCTTTCTCTCTTTGGAGAAATATCTCCTGTAGGCTTAATAAGCCTAATCTCCTAAGATACACATCTTTAAATGATAGTACACACTTTAAATGACTCGGTGACTTTAATTCGAGTCAAACGGTCCTAATTTATTTCGGAACCTAAATGAACCCCAAGTACAGTCATTTCGACTTTCTCGACCCTCCCGGACACTATGGTACCCTTATAATCGACATTCGACACTCTTTCTAACAACTTCAAATTTTGACCTCAATTGCTAATTTAATTATTTCTCCCAAAATAAATAAATCATTCTCTCCAAGACCTCAGGTTGTTTCAGTGGGCTTGTGCGCTTTGGGAGAGAGGTGGTGGGACACTACCCACACCTTTCATTTTGGATTCGGGGAGATGACGGTGACTCCCATAGACGTGCAGCAGCTGCTGGGGATGGATTGTGATGGAGAGAAGATAAAGGTGGATCGCACTTTACGGGTGAGACCGAAGGCAGTGCATGCGGCACTTGGTGATTTAGGGAGGATAGTCTCTGGGGATTCTATCTGGCTATCCCTGCTAAAGAATGTTCTACTGGGTAGGGAGGTCGATGTGGAGGACGGGCTACAAGTGAGGCAGATGGCCCGATTATTCATTCTGCTGGTTTTGGGAGGTTTCATGGTGGCGCCGAGCGGCGACGTCGTCCATTTATGGTTGCTGCCATACTTGAGGATGTTTTCGAACATCCCCTTCTACGATTGGGGAGTCTGACCTTGGTGACCCTTTACTTTTTTTTGTATGCATTCAGTCGGTGCTGCCGGTAGACCTTTACTGGGGCCACGTACCTTCTTGAGGTATTCTTCAGTTTGTGCATTTCTTTTCATGCATTCGCATTTTCCTTTCATGCATTCGCATTTTCCTTATGCGTCTCTTTTTACTTTTGAATTCAGACATGGTTCTACGAGGTGATTGGGTGTAATACCCCGCTGATTGCTTTGAAGGACGACACTTTTGGGGACTTCTGTCGATTGTATCGATGGTGTAAGGCCAATCGACAATCGAAGGGATCTCTTTCCCTGGAGGCGGTGCGTCAGGTCTTGAATGACCTGACCAGTGGTAGGGTAAGACTCTTTCCATTTAAGTCTTGGTTTTTGTTCCTTCTGGTCTTGTATTGATTTATGCTTGCTCGGATATTTTCAGGTGACCTTTTACCCGTGGGGGACAGCCATTCAGGATGAGGGGGCGACCAGGGTGAACGCGCGGATGAGGCATTTGCTGGCGCATGAGTTCGGCCATTCCTGGTACCTTGGGGAGAGGGTGGTTCATCAGATTGCTGAGGAGGAGGTGGAGGTGCCCCTACTCAGCCTCCTACGTCTATGAGGCGGGAGCGACTGATGTTGGAGGATGAGAGGATCGCAGCAATGATCGGCGAGTCCTACTTACTATACACTGATACGGATTCACCGTATGACTATATGGATTTTTTGATGAGATAGTTGATAGCACATAACATATATGATGCGCTGCCCTTCCCTCCGGCGGGTTCGAGTCGGGCGGTGGGATTTTCCCACAGCGGTGGTGGTCCATCGGCATCTGCGGAGGCGACGACCTCGGAGGCCCCTTTTGTGCGGTTGCACACTCCTTCATACAACATTCGGAGGGCTGATGGAGGGATGGTGCCTATGCTGCACTGTCCTCATGCGATGGATCCGGAGGAGTTGGGTTTGACAGAGGAGGTCCTCCGACCTGCGGTATACCTTTATGTTCTTCTCTTTCTTTCTTTTCTATTTTGGTTATTTTTTCTTTGATACTGATTTTGCTTTTTCTCTCAGCAAGTTCGGATGTCGACATAAGAGACTGGATATCTTCGGCGACTGCCCATATTCGGGATGCGGTTCTTATTCCTTCTTGCTTGGTGCCATCTTCTTCGTTCGAAGAGGACTCGGGCTCGGGTAGTGGTGGCACATCGTCTCGCCATAGGAGGAAGAGAGCACGCCGCAGGGGTGGAAGCTCTTAAGAGAGAGAGAGAGGGAGAGAAAGAATGTGGGTTCGGACTGAGTCCCGTTGTTTTTGCTTTTTTCTTTTTTCTTTTTATTTACTGCAAAGATGATGTAACACAGAAAATAGATATATGCAATGCAATGCAGTTTTTTTATTATCTTTTATATAATGATGAATGCATGCATATGCGCTTTTTACTTTGCTGCTGAGACCGTAAAAAGGAAATATTTTTGGTATTTTTTAAAGTAAATTTTTTTATTAAAAAGTGAGAATTAAAGGGATTTTGAACTTCTGTTGAGAATATCAATTTATGTTTATTGAGTTTTCTGATTTGACAAGAGAGGAAAAAAAGGAAATTTCTAAAAATGGGGGGGTTGCCGATCGACAAGCACCCTGACCTACCTATCGGCAGTTCAGTCCAGTCTCATCGAATTAAAGCTTTGAATGGTACCCTTTTCAGCCTTTGGTACCTTGTGGGGTAGGGTTCCCTCTGATTTCTACAGGGATTGTGTCTCTTATGAGGATCTTCAAGTATAAAAAGGGGTAAGGGTGGAGTGTTTTCATCACACCTTTGAATTCTTACCTACTTGCCCACCATCTCTTAGCCTTTCAAGATGGCTCTCCCTGGTAGCATTGAGTTTGCCAACTACCTCGAAGCCATGGAAGCTATGTGCTCTTATAATGTCGACTACGATGATTTCAACATGCGTCGATTCTCCTTGTGGCGCAATTGGCCTATTGAGTGGAATATGCTGATGGTGGCAGTACAATTCTGGTACCCAGAAGACCATGTATTCCACTTTGGGTTGGAAGAAGTTTATCCTACCTACGAGGAATTTTTTTCCATACTGGGTGTAAATCCCAGTGCTGTTACGGCATTGCCCCAATTTTCCCATTTTCCTAGGGATTTATTGGTCGGACTTCTTCATATTTTGCCTTCAGCGGCTAGATCATTGGTTGTTGGAGGAATGATCTCCCTCCCGGTGGTGCTGCATTCCGTGCATTTACGGGAAGTAGGTGATGCTGGCTACGCTGGAGCCATTGTTCTGGATCTGGTTTCAAAATTTTTGCTAGTGACTGGGGAATTACAGGTGGACCCACAACTTGCAGCCATTACTTCATGGATGTTATATCGTCGTAATCCCGCGGCGGTGATATTGGTGGAGACTCTGAATGGCTTGGATGCTTCGAGAGAAGGTCGTTCGGACTTTTTGAGGGGTAGCCATGTGATGCTGTTCATGTGGGTTTTTGAAAGATTCCGCTTGTCGACTCCTCCGGAATATCCCTTGTCGGCCATACCCAACTTCTTTTCGCGCTACTTCATTCGCGTTGGCCTGTACGTTGAGAACTAGGAGAATTGGCTTGTGGAGCATGGGCTTGTGGTTTGTATTGGTCAGTCCCTTGGTGGGGACAGTTGCAGCCTGTTCTGGATCTAGGAGAGTATTCATATGTGCGGCTGGTTGGTCATAGATAAACCTCTTTTTATTTCTCTTGGAAGCTTTTGCGGCAATTTGGCTAGGCGCAGGTCGTGCCCCCTCGGACCTCAAACTTCTTTCCGGTAGAGGATTTGACTAAGCGCCTGCGTCTGTTGCTTGGGTCTCTGTGGGAAAATAGGCGTCTGTCGACCCGTCCCTCTCAGTTTGTCGGGAAGGTTTGCCATGTCCCCAAAGATTATATGAAGTGGTTGTGGAGGAAAGTAGTCAGCAAGATATTGGCAGTGGAGACTGGAAAAAGATGGTTTATTTTATCTGACTCCATGGAAGGGGGTGTTGTGGTTTTTTTGAAGATGGTTAAGGCTCATCGATCCATGGAATATTTACGGCACTCTATTTAGGCAGGGAAAACTTGGGGTCCTCAGGATGTAGATGATGAGGGTGCAGGCTCCTCTGGTAGCTGTGGGTAGGACTTCTGGGGAGTTTATTTGTGTGATAGGTGTGGGGATTTTATTTGTCTTTTTATGGTAGTAGGGAAGGGAGTTATCCATTCATTTTTCTTATGTAATCCGTACTGTAATTTCTTATTAATGAAATTAATAAGTTTATGATCATCTAGCTGTGCCTTTTGATGAATTTTATATTTTGAATTATCTATACTGATCGCTAAGGTATACATAATTATTTTGTTCAAATAATTTTAGAATGAACCGCCATTCTCGAAGGTAAGAAAAGAATAGTATTTTGTGAAAAAGAAAGGGGTCACACTCATGTGAGGTGCATGAGTTGCCTACGTACCTCTGGGATTTTTTGAAAATATTTTAAAATAGTTTTTGTAGAGGATCAGGCCCACGTAGTTCTGGGTAGAGGGAAATGAAGAGTTTTTTTTTTCGAATAGCAGAGGGATGAGAAGAGTCGTAGCGCGTCGAGATTTTGGACTAGGGGTAGAATTTCTTGAGACGGTTCAGGTTGACTAGACGAACCATCTCCTCCCCATCTAGGTCAGTGAGCATGGCGGCACCGCTGGATAAGATTTTCTTCTCAATGTAGGAGCCGTTCCAATTGGGCTTGAATTTCCCTCTGGGGTCCCAGATGGGTTCTATTATCTCCTTGATGGCTAAATCCCCCTCCCAGACACCGTGTTCCTTGACTTTTTGTTTAATGATCGCGCTATTCGGCGATGGTACCCCTGTATGTGGTAAAGAGCTTGTAATCTTCTTTCATCTAGGAGGGCTAGCTCATCAAGATGGATTTGGCACCAGTCTTCCTCACTAACCTTGCTTTCGAGCATGACGCGTAGCGAGGGTATTTCTAGCTCCACAGGTAGGACTGCTTCCATGCCGTAGCCCAGGGAGTAAGGGGTAGCCCCAGTAGAGGTTTGAATTGAGGTTCGATAGCCCCAAAGGGCGTATGGGATCCGGTCAGCCCAATCCCTACAACTTTCAGTCATCTTGCTGATGATGGCTTTGAGGTTTTTGTTGGCGGCTTCTACTGCACCATTGGTCTGAGGTCGGTAGGGAGAGGATTTATGTCTCTGGATCCCATACTCGTTGACTACTTCTGTGGCTTCTCTTCGAAATGTAACCCGTTATCTGATACCAGCTCGTGCAGGACCCCATATCGACAGATGATATTTTTCTTGAGGAATTTGGCCACTTTCTTGGCATTCAATATTGCGTATGAATCTGCCTCGACCCATTTGGTGAAATAATCGATGGCAACCAGGATGAACTCATGTCTGTTTGAAGCCTTTGGTGTAACCTTCCCTATGATGTTGATACCCTAGGTGGAGAATGACTAGGGAGAGGTCATGTTGTATAATTCTCACGGAGGCAAGTGTTGAAGATTGGAGAATTGTTGGCATTTGAGGCACCTACGGACATAGGCGGTGCAATCCTGGATCATGGTGGTCTAGTAGTATCCCTATCAGATGATCTTCTTGGTGAGCATGTGATCATTCATGTGGGGTCCGCATTCCCCGCTGTGGATTTTCTACATTATTTTCTCAATCTCAGCCCCTGCGACGCAATGTAGATGAGTTCCATCGAAATTCCTCTTGAGTGGAGCTTTATGACAGATGATGTACTGGGCGGCTAGTCTTCGGAGGGTTATTCGATCTTTCTTATTGGAACCCTCGGGATACCTACCATGTTTGAGGAGGCACAAGATATCATAGGACCAACAATCGACTAGTTCGGGATCTTCAGTGGAGACAAGATCAATATGGTAGCAATGGGTCAATTTGTCTTGCTTTTGAACCAGGAAGGGGTTCATTGTTATTCCTTCGGGCATGTCGACCATAAAGGCCAAGGTGGCGAGAGCATCGGCTAGGTTATTCTTTGCTCGGGGTAGGTAATGGAAAGTGATATCTCAGAATCGGGAGGTTAACTCTTCTAATTGGGCATGAAAGGGTTGGAGCTTTTCGTCCTTAACTTTCCACTTTCTGTGCACTTGATCGATGATATGGGTAGAATCCCCGTAGACATCAAGGTATTGAATACCTTTCTTGAGAGCAACTTTGAGGCCCACTGTGCATGCCTCGTATTTCGTCATGTTGTTGGTGCAAGGGAAATCCAATTTATGGCGATGGGAGTGAGGGAGTCATCTAGGGCGATCAGGAGTATCCCAATGCCATATCCCTTTTTGTTGGCAGCGTCGTCAAAGAACATTTTCCATCGAAGGCGGTCTTGAGTGGTGCAGAGGATATTTTCATCTGGGAATTCAGAAATTCGAACATCCGCTTCGTCTATGGGATAATCGGCGAGGTAGTCAGAGATGGCTCTTCCTTTAATAGCTTTCTGTGTGATGTACACGATATCGAACTCGGTTAGGAGCATCAACCATAGGGCCATTCGGATGGATAAGGAGGGCTTCTCAAGAAGGTATTTGATGGGATCCATTCAGTATACAAGTTTGATGGGGAAGGAGAGCATGTAGTGTCGCAACTTTTGGGTGACCCAGACAAGTGCGACTCATGCTTTTTCTAAGGCAGTTTAGTTGACCTCATACCCGGACAATTTGCGACTCGCGTAATATATGGCTCTTTCTTTGCGGGAGTCTTCAAGATATTGGGCTAGCAAAGCCCCAGCTACAGTGTAGGTTATGGTTAGGTATAGGAGCAAAGGGAGATCAGACTGTGGTGGCATGAGCACTAGAGGTTGTGTCAGGTATTTTTTGATTCGGTCAAAAGCTTCTTGGCAGGCCTCATTCCAAACCTTTGTTGAATCCTTTCGGAGCAGCTTGAAGATCGGCTCGTAGATGGAGGTTAGCTGGCTGATGAACCGGCTAATATATTATAATTTACCAAGAAAACCTCGGACTTCTTTCTCTGTTCAGGATGGTGGCATCTCAAGTATAGCCTTCAGCTTTGCAGGATCTACTTCTATCCCCTTTTCGCTGACCATGAATCCCAAGATTTTTCCCTTTGTAATGCCGAAGACACACTCTTATGGATTAAGTCGCATCTACTACCGTCGCAGTCGTTTGAAGAACTTCCAGAGAGCGGGAACATGACCCTCTCTAGTTTTGGACTTGATAATTATATCATCCACATAGACCTCAACCTCTTTGTGAATCAGATCGTGCAGGATGGTTGTGGCATCCCTTTGGTAGGTAGCTCCAACATTCTTGAGACAGAATGGCATAACGGTGTACCAAAAGGTTCCCCATGGGGTGATGAATGCATTTTTTCTTGGTGGTCGGGGTGCATCTTGATTTGGTTGTATCCAGCAAACCCGTTGACAAAAGACTTGAGAGCATGACTGGCTGTATTGTCCACAATCATGTCGATATTGGGTAGCGGATAATCATCCTTTGGAGAATATTTGTTTAAATCTCGATAATCTACACACATTCAAACCTTCCCTATGGATTTCGGTACAGGTACAGTGTTGGCTATCCATATGGGATGTTCGATCACCCGAATGAAACCCACGTTTAACTGTTTGACCACCTCTTCTTTGACCTTGAGCGACCATTCGGTGCGGAGTTTTCTCAATTTTTGTTTAACCGGCTTGTAATCTGGGAGAGTGGGGATCTCGTATTGAGCTATTTCAGGATCGATGCCGGGCATATCATCATAGGAACATGCAAAGACATATGCGAACTCCTTCAGTAATTCTTCGAGTTGTGCGGGCTCATGCTTGTCAAGGGTGGCCCCTATCCTAATATCGCGCAGTTGGCTACTAGAACCGAGATTAATAACAATAGTCTCTTCTTCATTAACTTGAACACGGTTATGTTATTTATTATTAACCTTATTTAGATCAGTTAAGAATTGTTCATTTGCAAAATCATCATCATCAAAAGTTTGATTAGAATTTAAGCAGTTAATGTAAGGCACAACAAGATACTCAAAATCTTCATTTATTTCATTGATAGGAAAAAAGGTATTGATAACCTCATCCAAAGAGGTTTCTATTACATTTGAGCAAGGATAGACAATAGAAGAAGAAATAGGGTAAACATTGGGGTCAGGGGAGATTTCACGAGGTAGAACTGGCACAACATGCCAGTTGAGGAGAGGAGTATTAGCAGCTTTAATCAGACAGGATGGGTCCATTGATGTAGTACCTGAATGAACCATGCAAAGTGTCAGCCCTAGTATCTGTAAGTTGAAGGAATCTTCGAAATCGCTTTCCTCAGTCTCTTCGGCATCTTTGATGAGCGGTTGTACCTGGTGTGGGAAACTTTCGGCCCATGGGTAGCTGTCTTGGAAAAAGATCTCCATTCTCGGCCTCATCTTCTTGTCTGTGTGGTCATACCATGGTTCTGGAAAATCAAAAAAGGGGAAGTCCTCGCCTTCTTTGATGAATCGTCCATTTAAAGAGTCTCCTGAGATAGTTCGGATGTAGTCTAATCTTCTCTTTGGTCGAGACTGGCAGAGCATTCTGATCTCTTGTTCTGATGGTTGATACCCCAAGCCACAAGGAGGGAAAGCTTTCTTTAGTTCGATGGGCCCAAGTATCCCTTGCTGCCTTTGCCCTAGCCCCAGTCCGGGAATGAAGTGCATGTTTTCGAACATTTGAATCACATTGACATTGCTATGAGGGTCATAATCTGGACAAACCCTTTCTTTGAAACCGTCCCCTGTCGGGAGTAGGAGTGGTTCAACTCTGAATCCTGATAGGAGCATATCATTTGACCCGTGCTGTATCTCGAGAATTGGACTGCTGGTGTTTGCCCCCTCGGCATTTTTGTTGTCTCCCAAAATGGTGATGACTCGCCCGTTGGCGAAAAACTTCAATTTCTGTTGGAGTGAGGAAGACACACCCTTGATACTATAGAGCCAGGGGCGTCCGAGCAACAGGTAGAAACAGGTTGGGATGTCTATGACTTGGAATTCAACAACGGGGTTTATAGGGCCAACCCCTATTGCAAGTTTTATGGACCCCATCACCTCACGACGGGTATTATCGTAAGCACACACAGCAGCGGAGGTTGGAGCGAGGTAGTTTTCTTTCAGGCGTGAACACTTGAAGGTTCTCGATGGGCAAACATTCAAGGCGGATCCGTTTTCGACAAGGGAGAGTGGCACAGCCTTCCCCATAACTTCGACGGAGATATTGAGTGCATGATTGTGATTTGGCCCAATTCTGGGTATTTCTTCTTCAGAAAATAATAGCATTCAGGTAGAGGTTAAGGATCCGACCAGATTCACCACTTCTTCTGGTGTGGTAGATGGAGGAACTATTGGTCCAGTGAGCAACTTGATTAAAGCATTTCTGTGCAGCTGGGAAGACATGAAAATCCCCCATAGAGTGATGTTAGCTTGGGTTTTCTTCAATTGATCGAGGATCTTGCTCTCCTCGATGGTCATCTCTGGCATAGGAAGGTTTTCAACACCCTTCCCTTTGTCATTTGTTGGTAGTGATCTTGGAACCTGGTATTGTCTCCCTGATCTGGTCATGTGATTTACTGAAGAAGGGAAGAATATGAATCCCATTTCCTCGTCAATCTCAGGTGGTTCTGTCACCCTATTTATTTCTTCGAGGAGTTCTTCAAATGATATCATCCCACATATATCGGCTACTGGGCCATCTCTTCCTAAAGCTTGTTCTTCACTCGAGTCTTTAAATTCTTCCCCCCATCCGGTGGTGGAAACTCTGTCTTTCCATGTAAAATCAATGCATTCCACAACTTCAACGGCCTCTTCATACAGGTTCTCCCATTCTGTGGGGATAAGTGTGATTGAAGGGACCAAGTGCCCTTGTAGCTTTAAAGTTTCAAGTAACTTGGTGATACTGCAAATGCTGTTGGTTTTCCCGAATAATTCTGCCATAGTCTGGACAACATCATCTAGGTTGACTTCGTCGATTGGTACCACCCACTTGTCTGAATCTCGAGCCCACTTTCGTGCCTCCAAGAACAGTGTGCTGAACTTCTGGCAATCGATGACCATCTTTGAGGGTAATTTCAGCCCGAACTCTAGGAGTTGGTTTAACACCTCTGACAATTCCATACTTCCATTTTCAGAATGGGTACGGACAGCGATCCATGCTCTGTTAAGGAGTGACAGTGCCTGATCTGCGAGGCTAGTAGGGTATAGGAGGAAATATGGGCAAGTTTGAAGGGGTTTAGGAGAGTATGTGGGTTGGATTTGAGTTGAGGGATCGAAATCTGGGTTTTCTTCCAAGAAGATGGCATTGGTGTGATTTGGGAGTGGGTTATGAGTAGTGTTTGTCTTAGGTTTGGTTGGTGGGGCGATGGTACCCCGATCAATGAGATCTTGGATTATGTTCTGAAGGTGAAAGCATTGGTCGGTGGTATGGCCGAAAGTTTGGTGGAAGGCGCAATGAGCATCAGGTCTTGAAGTTTCTTGAGAGTGGGTTTGGCAATGGACGTGGATTCAAGGGTTTGATGAGGTTTCGGCTTAACAGGGCTTGGTAAACTTTAGAGAGGGGAGCATGGAGCTCAGTGTATTCTCTTCGGATGGGGGAAGGGCGATTTTCTGGTGTCCATGATGTGGTTGGATGAGAGATGTTGTTGATGTTCGAAACGGTAGCACTAATAGGCTTATCATACTTTCTAGGGGTGAACTGTCCGGACACCTTCTTTGGTTCAACCTCTGTTTTAACGAGGCTCTCCTCAATTTCCACTCCAGCCTCTCTGAGAGCTCGGAAGTGGGGATAGTATTGTCCTCCCATCGTCGCTCGGACATAGGGCAAGAAGTTTTTCTTCACTATGTTGACCTGTTCTTCTTCAGATGGTCAATTAGTCATGGTAGCTGCTCAGTCTCTCCACCGAGTTATGAAGTTACTGACTGATTCTCTTAGATTCTATTTGAGCAGCTATAAATCATGACGGGTGACCTCAAGCTCTTCGTTGTATTTGTACTGTGACATGAATTCTCGGGCTACATCCTCCCAGCTACGGATTCTGTATTCCTCAAGAGATAAAAACCATCGGAGGGCACTATCCTTTAAAGTTTGTTGAAATAATTGAGCCATCACTTCTTCAGAAGCCCCTAGTAGAGTCATGGAATGATGATAACTGCGAAGATGAACAATTGAGGGTCCACTCCCTCCGAACTTCTCGATATTTGGCTTCTTGAACTTCTCGGGTAACCTTACTTTAGGATAAGGAGACATGTGGGTGTAGTCCATGTAATTCACAGAGATCCTGACTTGATCAAACTTCTTGGTGAGGATCTTGATATCATCTTTGACTTTATTCAACTCCTCTTCCTTTGGATCAGCGACCACAGGCAGGTTAGCCATAGGCTGGGCAATGTTTGGCATTAGAAGCTGGGCAGGCAGCGGCCCATTGGCAAGAGGGGCACGTGGAGCGTGCTGATATTCTTCCAGAACCTAGATAGGCTCGAGTGGACCCATAACACAAGGGAATAGGGCCTCGAGATCTTCAGGAATAGGAACTTGATTTCGCTGCATCTCTCAAACCTCGGTTTGGAGGTTGTCAATATTGGACACGAGCTGAGCTAGGACTATTGTCAGATCCGGCCATATGATTGGTGCTTAATCTGTATTCTCCATGGAAGATGGATGGATTGTGGACTCGTAAGAAGTAGTAGAAGAACGAATGAAACTCCGGGGTGATTTGACTGAAGATCGAAGCCAATAGGGAGCCAGGCCAAGGGCTTGCGATTGACCTGAGAAGGCGTAGGATGAGATTTTTTTTAAAAAGGAAGAATTATTTTTGGATTTTCGATAACTAAGGGAGAAATATTTTTGGATTTTTGATAAAGAAGGGAGAAATGTTTTTGGATTTTTGATAAAGAATGGAGAAATGTTTTTGGAGACGGAACTCAGCATGATTATTATGTTTTCACTTGTATTTAATTCTCCTAAATGCAATGTCGGACATGACCCGATCCTGGAGAAGTGGGGGTCTTAATATATGCAAAGCTACGGTTTGGACTTGTAATCAGGCTCACGGACAGGGTCCCATTTTAAAAATGAGCAAAAATTGGGCGGCAGGCTGACCTAGAATTTCGACAGAGTTTCGGGTTAAAACCTGCAATCTAAAGTGCGTGTCCTAGGTCGGACACCTATATGCGGGTATGCAGCTGGTTAGGTGAATCGGCAGGGGTTCCCCCCTTTGGCGTGACTTCCACGATATACGTCTTGCTCTTACGGGCAATCGGTACGTGTGGACAAGCCATTTGATATACCTGAGTGTACGTGAATTGCCTCACTATATACCTCGTGGGGACGGTACATGTTAGAACAAATTCGATATACTCGACGTATGTGAATGAATTCCCTGCAATATACCTCCCGTCGTGACTTCGGTCAAGCGGTCCGATGCGGGGGAACCATTCGATATATGTCAAAAGTACTTGGCCAATGGAAGGTGAGAGTCATATCGCTTAGGCTAACTGCGACCTACCGGACCAGCGCCCATCATGAAGTGACCCTCCAGTTACTGGGTAAAATTTGGTCAATATCAATGCTCATTGGTGATTTCGTGTGAATCATGCAAGATTCTCTTATTAGTATTTTGTGATGAGAATGCCTTTCTTGATTATGCCAAACAGGGAGCAAAGTATAAGTACCCCAAAAGGTACACCAAGTATGGATGGGTGATGCGTGTAACATGGGGATATACATGTGATCCTAGGTGCACGTGGTGTGAAGTGTACATGGAGAAATTTCTATAAGTGTGTGAACATAAGCATAAGCATGGGATACACATGAGAAAGGGGAACATGCAAATATGGGGGAAAATATGAACAAATATAGCATTCATGTAAATAGAGTCAAGCCCACAAACAAAAACACATATCCCCAGCAGAGTCGCCACTGTGGCCATCCTCGATCCTCGCCGCGTGGGCCGATACCATGGAGGAAAGGATCCTTTGGGTCCCACGCATCCCTCTCGGGAGCGCTCGGCCGACGTCGTTTGAGATGTGGAAATGTAGAGAGATTCAGAGTCGCCAGTCTATTTTACTCAAAACAGAAAAAAAAAACAAAAAAAAAGGGGGAAGCCACCCCTAAGGATGGCATCCAAAGACATACTGGTGCGTGCGAAACCAGGATGATTCGAGGTTCGGAGGCTTAGTTATGAAATGGGAAGGTGTTAGGCACCCATTCCACCCTTTCGGTGTCTCATGAATATTTGCTATTTTCCTTTTGTTTCCCCCTGTGATATGTGTGCATGTGTCTGTATAGAATTAGGTAGGAATCCTCGACTTGTATCATGGAAAAGATAAAGTGAGTCATCCGTAGGAAGATATAAGAATAATATTAGAAAATAAGATTTACGCAATTACCCCTATGTTGACCGTTATAATAGAACGATAACGCATATGGAGCAATACGTTACTAAGGGCAAGTATATAGAATATAGGAAGATTGGATTTAGAGTAAATAGGAAGATGAGAGAAAAAGTGAGAAAAAGGACTCGAGTCTCGAGTTTTACCCCGAGACGTCTACGTAGCCTATAAAGGCATTAAAGTCCACGTAGTTCGCACACAAAATGAGGGGTGGGTTTTATCCCATAAATCCAAATGGGTAATCTCTTATTTGTGTGTGTGTGTGTGTGTGTGTGTGTAGAAAAAGGGTTTTAGATTGTGAGAAAAGTGTAAAAAAAGTGTGAGAATCCCTACTTGGAATTTATGAGCAAACCCTCTTTTTCTTGTTTTTTAGGTTTTATTTATATGAACATAGGAGATGTGAAATAATACTAAATAAAAAGTATATTAGTATGTGTGAGATGAGTTATTAAAAGTGCTAAATAAGAAGACAAGTTATTGAGAATTTAAGAGAGAGTTTGAGAAAGTTGGACCTTCTTGAAGATATTGAGCTTGATGTTGAATGTTGGAGAGCAGCCCTTGCACTTGGAAGATGATAGAGAGTGGCTAATTCACCAAGTTTGATGAAAAGGATGATGAAAAGTGGAAGTAAAAAGAGGATTTGGATGTTGAAATCACGCTGCCTTCGAAAGAGGTTTCTGGGATTCGTTCAGAGAGATTTTTATCAAATATGGGCTCCCTCTTGCAAATGAGGTGAAGGCCTCCTTTTATATGCCCAGGTGAGTGCCGATTGGTATAGACCTGTTCCTGCCTATTGGCAGGTGTCGATAGGCAGGGTCTGGAACCTGCCATTTGGCAGTGTGCTTCAGGCTTTTTTGGAAAATCGACCGCCGAGGGCAAACCGTTGGTCAGAATCATGCACGGGGCATACCATTGGAAAGGTAATTCAGATACCTTCGAAAGTCCTTTGGACCACTCTCGGGTTCGGGAGTTGACTTTGGGTCAAATATGGCTCGAAAGCATTTGTCGGTCCATTGGACGGGGAATTGTTCGGACGCAAACGGATCATTCATCCGCATGGTAAGTCCGAATCGTTCACGGGGAAGACCGTTGGAAAGGTTAGGAGATGTACTTCGACATTCCAAAGAGTTTGACCCAATTTGGGGAGTTAAATTTAGTCAACGGGCCCAGGAAGCATTCGGTAACCTCTCGGAGTTAAACGGATCGTTCGTCAGCATGGAAAGTCGGAATCGCGCGTGGGATGGACTGTTGGAAAGGGTATTCGGTTCACTTTGAAGATTCATTCAGCCTCGGTTGAGCTAAAGAGTTGACTTAGGTCAAATAGAGCCCGGGAGCCCCCGGTGGCCTCTGGGTCAGGTTTCGAACGCAAACAGATCGTTCATCTGCATGGTAAGTCGGAATCGCATACGGGGTGGACTGTTGGAAAGGGTATTCAGTGCTCTTTGAAGATTCATTCAGTCTCAGTCGAGACGAAGAGTTTGACCTTTAGGTCAAACTGAGCTGGGGAGTGCCCGATGGCCTCCAAGTCAGTACTCGGTACATAACTTGGGTTTATGGTGATGAAGGGAGGTACTAGGGACCTTAGGAAAGTTAGGGGAGTAACAGAATGGGGTGTCTACAGTTATTGTTTTTGTTTTCACGAGACGAACACATACGTATATTCAAAAAATTTAAAAGGCTTATTTTTAGGCATGAATATTTTTATTTTTCCCCTTAACTATTATATGTTTTAAATGTTGCCTAAACCTTAATTATTCATGCTTTCCTAAAGTTATTAGAAATATTAATTGGGTAAAATGATAATTAATTTTGGGTTGTTTTTATTAAATCTAAAATATGTTTTTACGACTTCTAACATCGCATTCTTTGATTATTTCTATCGTGTTATTATTGATTATGGGGATGCATTGTTTGTTAAAATTTATATATGTAATTCGAATAAGTTTTTGACTCGTGAAATTATGATATTTATTTGTATGTGGTAGGATGAATTTATTTGTTGTAAAACATCATTATTAAACCTGTTTGATTTAAATTAAGTGTCAAAATGATACAATATCACTCGTATTGGAATTATGAAAAATTAATAACTTGTCTAACTATTTTTCGTAGAACTTGTTTATACATGATTAAATGGGTGTAATTGGAATAGAATTTTGTTTATATAATTAATTGGTGGTTTGTAACATAAATTAAAATTATGTGTTATATAGATATTATTCATGTTAATAATCTGACACTGCGGAATGTTTGAGTTTTTGGAGTAGTTGTACATTCACCATTATGTGGTAGGTTATTTACTGGGTATAGGACTAGTAGGTAGACTTTATTATTGTTTTCACTCTCTATGTATGGGACTAATAAATGTATACTTGAACGGTTGGGTATTTTCCTAGGGTGGGGCTAGGTAGTATGTCGTTAAACTATTATGTTAGTCTAGGTATGATACTAGGTTGTGACTTTGATTTATGCATTCTACCTATGTGAAAGACTAAGTAATACTTATGCTTTGGTGATCTATAGGTATGAGACTAGGGATGGTTTTAGTTGCGATGCCCGAAATGTGGGTGGGGATAATTGAAAATAAAGATAACTTTATTAAGAAAATATAATTAATGTCTAAAGTGATAAACCGTTATCAAAAGGGATTTATGTCACGAGTATGAGCAATACTAATAAAATTGGGTTGACTAGCTATAGTGATGTGGATATGTGGTTGCATCACGAGTATGTGAAAGTCTAACGAAATTGGGTTAACTTGCTATAATGATGTGTCGTGTGTGGAACATTACGTGTATATGCAGGGCAAATGAAATTGGATTGACTGGCTATAGTAATGGGTGTGGGTGTGATGTGCTGATATTTTTAAGTGTGCCAGGAGTATGTGCAAGACCAATAGAAAGGTTGACTGACTATGGCAGCGTCGCATCAATAAAATAATTAAATAATTGAATTGCGTAAGATATTGGGTTAAGATCTAATTAAATATTGAAATAAACATAATTGGACTTGGGTAGTAAGGTGGCTTAATTTATGTGGGTAGTTAGTATTATTTTACATTACACGCATCTTACTATATTGATTTTTAATTTAAAATATTCTATTGTGATAGTTATCGCGTATGATGCTTATGACTGGATCTACGAATTCTATTTGGGAGGAGTTGTTATTATTCATGCGATCCATTAGGTTGACTAATATTTCAGGTTTAGTTATAGGTAATAGTTGCATAGATTTTATTAGAGATTCTTAGAATTTCATCTGGAGTTACTTTTTACTGGTTTCTTAGTTTAGTTCCATATTCCCATCGTACTTATTATGAGACATATATATTTGAATTTCTCATGGATCATTAGATTCCACAGTTGTTTACAAGTTTCAGTTGGAGATTTGTAGTTGAATTATTTCATTTGGGTTTTTTATCATTTGGATTATGAGATTTATTTATTGGAGTTAGCATGGTGATGAATTTTTATTAGGGTGGATATTTTTATTTGTTGGATAATTTCAAATTATATCTTGTGGAAAAACTTTTTTATATCTCATATTTCTTTCACGTGCTAATAATGATATTATGTAATAATGCCTGACGTAGGTTGGCAAGGGGGATTGGCCACCTCCAATGTCAAAATATGCAGGATGTTATAATTTGTGATTAATCACACCCTCTAACTTAAACATGGCTAGCCCATAGTGATAAAACAAAAAGAAAACCAACCCAAAAAATAAAGAAAAGAAAAATATATATATGCACAAGGAATAGAAAACCACTTTCACAGGTGCATGACTGCATTTAGAATATGCAATACCCTAGGTGACCCTAATGGACGAGTTTTTGTTTTCATGAAGGTTTTTATGGATGAAACCCACAAACATCAAGTTTCCTCAAAATATTCCCAAATAATCCTATATGCCAAAATAATCCAATATGCCAAGATCAATAACAATAAGGATTTCAATAAGTTATTAACAAAGAAAATGAGAATGTTAGGAAATAATCCAAAATTATAAACATTAGAAGAAATACTACACAGAATTGAAACATAAAATGTGTGAAGTGCATTCACGTGTAAAAGCTATGATTAGGTCAAAACTCCTAAAACCCGGATAGAAAATTAAAACATGCTTTCACTCAATCCACTCTAGGTATTACACTCAACAAATGAAATCACTAAGAATGGGGTGTAATACACATGGGACATGCAGGCATAAAGAGAAAGTGTAAAAGGAAGCAAGGTAATACACATGTCATCAATGAATAATGCTATATATAAAATGAAAAATGTAATCTCATGAATGGATACTGTTCATTAAATGAGGTGAAACTCACTCTAATAGATTATTGCAACTATTTAGAGTTTTGAATCACATTCAACTTAAGATTATATAGGGATTTTAAGGGTTGTAATGTTGGTTTGGTGTTAAGGTTATGAAATAAAGGTAAAATTTATGGATTCGAAAGGTTTGGGGTGAATAATCGGGACAATGGAAAATCGCGAGCAATTTTAAAATTAGAATATAAAACCCATAACAAGCAATGGATATAACATTGGAGTAAGACTTTAATTATTATTCTCCAAACAGGACTCCTGGACAAATAGTTTTTTTATCCTTTTCTTTTCTTTTCTTTTATTCTTCACTTATTTTACTTTTCTTTTCTTTTTCACTTCTTTTTATCGAGAATAAAAGCCAATTCGTATGCTTAATTGCAACTACGAGACAAAAACATCATTAAATTTCAAGTACAATTCCAAGTAAAGGTGTGGAAGGTGTATATATGGTTTAAAAATTAAATGTGGAATTGGTTAATAGAATTTGAGTTTTGAAACGAAAGGTTAATATTTAGGCTCAAAATAGATTGGCTAGGGAAATATGTAAGGTGAGGCCAAGGTCAACTTGGGTTAAATAATAAAGATGGCTTATGATCCTTTCCTAATGTTTATACAATTCTAGCATTAAAAGAAGTTTGAAAATCATTCTCAAGTAACACATTTCATAGTTGATTAAACTAATAAATTATTAAAATAATAATAATAAGATTACCGATAACTTTAATATTTTTAAGAAGAAAAGAGTAATATATGCAACATCCACAAATGAAGAAAAGAAAAAAGATCGCTCGTTTTTAGTGTACACAAAGAAAAAAATATCACCACTTCTACCGAATCATTTAACAAGAAATGCTCATGTGCTCATGGGGTCAAAGTTACAATTCATGCATTAATTCTCATACCGATAATTTCATAACTAAAGTTTAATAACATGGGAGAAATAGAACATGTATCATTGAATTAGAAATTCGATAGGAAAATTATTTGATTAATCATCATAAACAAGGGGAAAAAATCCCAACAAAGAGAAAAAAACAAAGTTTATATTTTTGAAATTTTTTAATTTTTTATGATGAAGGCATGCTTGGGAAGAACATATGACAAACTCAATGAAACTTCAAAAAAAATGGGAAGCATCTTTCACACCCCCTAACATAAATGTTTCATTGTACTCATTATGAATCAAGAACATAAGTTAAAAAGAGGGAGATAAATATACCAATATAGAGAGCTCTATGAAATAGCACATGTCCATTGATTCTACAAAACATGTTGAAACCAAGCATAATAAAAAATAAGAATAGAAAGTTTTAACTAGATAAATTAGACAATAACTAAAAAAGAAAAATCAAACTACTATGTATAACTATCAAATTTAACTTTTACTCTAGCTATACACTAAGAGTTTATAATTTTGAGGGTCCACCCAGAAAATGACTGGACTTTAGAAAATTAATGGGGGGGCCCTCATTTAATTTCATGCCCCCCGCAAAATAGGAATTTAGTTTGCACAATGAAATGCATATTTTTAATGGTGGTAAGGAACTATCACCAATTAAAAAAAATAGCGGTTGATGGGGGATTTGGATTCAATGGGGGACAAGTACATATGCGACCCAAAAAATATTAATTTTCTCCCAAAAGTTTTCCAAATGGAATGGGAGATGGGGCACATATGAGGGAAAATACTATCATGAAAATCATTTCTAAAAAGCATTCATGGACGATAATTGAGTCAAAGTCCTCAATACATTCATCCAATTCTCGTGGTACTTATAATGTCTCCATAACGGTGAACAAAAAGGCGAGGAAACAAATTCAATATGAAGAGATGACTCATCATTGATCGAGGATTAAATTTCAAAGGAGATCATCTTCTACAATTAATTGAGGTGAAGAACAAGTCTCAACTGCATCTTTGTTTTCCAAATAAGAAATAATATCATTACAAATGGATACTAAATCGCTTTTGTTATCATTTTCATTCTCAATTATTAGTTGGGCTAAGAGAAGCATGTCTTTTTCCAAACCCTTGGTCCAAAAACATCAAATTCCTCATTTAGTTCAAAACATTCTTCATCTTCCAAAGTTTCAAGACAAAAATCATCCCTGGCTTCAAATAATGCATCTAAATCATGTTCCCAACGGTTATTTTCCTTGCAACAGTAGTTAAATTTTTCATTTTTTCCTTTGCAAAAACACACAAATGAATTCTGCAGTTTCGTAACTTCACCAAAAAGAAAAATTTGAGATCTATTATCACTAGTTTCAAAATTATTAGTATAACAATTTTCAAGGTTATTGTCATAATAGTTTGGAGAATTATTATCACTTTAATTTTCAACTTTGTTATTATAAGAATTTTGTAACCTTTTCTCATGAGAATATTTTTCAACCGTCCCACATCCTTACTTTGATTTTGTAAATACTCACCAAAAATGATTTTGTGATTTTTTTTATTTTTTTTCCTTATGCAAGTATTCACCAAAAGTCATACATTTTGGGCGCCTATGAAAATTATTCTTACGACAAACCTGTAAACCATTACAATCGTTGAAAACTCTAGAGTAAGACATGTTTACCAAAAATGGCTCTTTAACGGAGATTCTAGGAATTTGTGTGAGGCCAATAATTAAAAGTTTATTGGCGCTTAAATGTGCAAGTCTACAAAACAAATCAAAACAAAAAGAGCAATACAAAAATGTATGCAAAGTACTAAAGCAATGAAGTTATAAGAAACACCATTCCCCAATAACTGCGCTATTTTGATGATCAAGAAAAAATAGGCCACTTATCATTGTTGTTGGTATAACTCGCAATGGGAGTATAACGTCGAGTTTGGGGATTGAATCCACAAAGAATGTTGGTTAGACTTTAATTTATTTTTTACTTACTTAATAGAATGGTAAAAGGAGATGATTTAATAAGTTATTCTAAACTACTTTTATTCTAAAAAAATAAAGAAACTATATTGATTAGCAAGAATGAAAACTATAGATTGAGAATTTTCTCCCTCAAAATCAATAGTTAGAATTAATGATAACATGGATAGAAACCACATTAAAGGATTGAAAACCTTTTTAGAAATAATTTAAACCTATGGTTTTCACTCCCACAATCCTAAAAAAATCTTAATTTAGTTTTGGGTGTCAATAATATGTTTGAAATTATCATACAAAGGTAGCAAAATATGGTTCATACATGATATACCCATTAAGATTCCTAAACCAAACTTCAACACATAAACAAACCCTCAAAACAATCCTAAACAATCACATCATAACAAAAAAACTAATTAACCCATTTGAATTTAACAATTTCAACCAAATTTAACTTAGCTAGAAAGCATGTTAAAGAATGGAATGAATAAAAGAAATAAGACTAATTAATAAACCATTAAACTAATTAACAAAACTTGAATTAATAAAGAAGACTTGAAATAAATGAGGAAGAAGGTGAATAGTAAGTTACAAACCATTAAAAGAGGAAAGCTAGGGGATATATATATATATATATATATATATATAGAGAGAGAGAGAGAGAGAGAGAAATCTCTAAAATATCTGAGATCCCCTAAAACAATAAATCCATATCATATTTTTAGCAAGGTACCAAAAATAGAAACTAAAAACAATAAAATGAGGTAAAGATACAACTTGTGGACCCATGGATCGATCCACACTTTTCGTGTCCATGAACAAGGATGAAAATATCAAATTTTTCTGTGTAGGCTCGGACTTGGTGAAGTGAGCCACGGATTTCGTGGATCAATCTGTGGGCAAGGGAACCTCAATGCTCTTCAATCGGAATATTTTATGGATATGGCCATATTTGGTCGTTCAGACTCGAATTGACACGCGGTTTATGTCAACCCGAATATAATTCGAAGAGATACACAACCATGGAACCTAAAGCCCACATTCAAAAGTATAAAATTATGAAAATTCCCTTAGAGTTTCATCTTGCGGTGAAACTTTCCCAAAATGCATTCAATTTCACACTATGCATCCCCAATACCTATAAAAACTAAAATAAACCTTGAAAAACATATAAACATAAAAAGGTTATCCAATACAATATATTAACTGTAGGAATTAATAAACATGAGAATGCTGGATTGTGCAAGAATAAAGGGTACTTAATGCAATATTCGTGACTAATTAGAAATGTAGTGGTATTTCTAGTAAAATATGTGGCAGTATTGTCCTAATAGGGAATGAGGTGGGTGTATTGTCTGACATGAGAATGTGATTGTCTAGGTAACTTGGTATGAAGAACATAGGACATGACAGTCATATATGTGTTATCAACCTTTCGCATAATTGGATAAAAAAGGGTGTTTGGGCTTATCCCGAGACACTTATATCGATGTTATAATAACAGGTTTAGCATGCAAGATTACAAGCAAGGATTTGTTACTTTAATGCATGTAATGTCTCTATCTAAAGATCAGTTTCCTAAAAAACTTTATCAGATAGAGAGTATGATGAATATACCTTATGCTTTGATGGTGGGCAACCTTATATATGATATGTTGTTTACAAGACCGAATATTTTCTTTTCCAAAGTCATGGTCAACCGATTTTAGTCTAACCCGTGTGAGGAGAACTAGAGTGTAGTAAAGTGCATTCTCAAGTGCCTAAAAATGACTAAATATTTTGTGATGGTTTATTCATCGGACAGTCTTATACCTTTGAGGTACAAAGACTAGAATTTCACTTAGATAAGGATTTTAGCTTTTTTACCTTAAGGTGCATAATTACTCTAGGAGGTGGAGATATGAGTTAGGAAAGTGAGAAGAAATCTTGTATCGTTGAGTCCACTATAGAGGTCAAAGTTGTTGCCACTTCATAGGAAACTAAAGAGGTTATAATGCTCGAGAACTTATTAAGTCACCGGGGTGAGGTATCTTTAGTGTAATTGGCTATTACATTGTTTTGTTTTTATATCATAGAAATTGGAATCCCAAGAGAACCCATAAACCATAAAATGGTTAAACACATTGAGCATAAGATATGATCTAGTTTGGGGGATCAAACAAGGTAGGTGATAACTTTATAACCAAGGTTGCATCGATAACAATTGGTTAATACTTCTACAACTAGGGCTATATACTGCTAAGAAGATGGGTTAGGAGTAATATGCAATAACACATGGAATTAAAACTAAATGAGAAATTGTTGCGAATTTATTCTTAAAACTATGTATGGCATTTATTTTTTTGATAAAAGGTTTGCTAGGTTCATATAGGAATAAGAATCATGCTTATCAGAATGCCTTAAATTTATCTTAAATATAATGTATATATATGTCGGTCAATTAAAGTTAGTAGAAATATTAGTGAGGTAAGTTCGACCTATCATTGAAGATCGGAATTCTATTTCTCGTTCAATTAAGCAGTTCATAACCCAAATAGGGATTTGACATCCTATTGGTAAAGCTGCGAGTATGACCTTAGTAGTTTATCTTGACTATGTGAACCTGTTTAAAGGTTTAGAAACTTGTCTCATAATTGAAAAAGGATTATTCAATTACATCATGATTTCATTGAATGTGACTACAAGTGAGATTCAATTATAGGATCTAACTATATCAGACATACAGAATCTCGTAATGTTTGCAAAGGGTGCATATATTGTGAATCCCGGGGACTATGAGGATTAGAATGTGCATACAATTATTGATTTTATTATAATGGGTGTATACAATAGTTTCATATAAGGTTTCCGGCCAACCCATAAAAGAAAAAATCTCCACTCGGGGAGAGCAAAACATGATTAATTAAACGCAGCCCCCTCTATCTAATTACCAGTCTTTTGTTCCTCAATTATCACTTTCAGTTGTTATGGAGGTTCCAAAAATGTAAAAAAGTTCTCAGCACAGGGCTTTGCTTGATTGGCAAGCCAATCGGCACATCGATTAGCCTCTCTAGGTATGTCATGTAAGTACAACTCTGATCTAGGCCTGTCAATGGATCGAGTCTGGACCTAGATCCGACCCGGATCCGATCCATTTAATAGGGTCTGAGTATATTTTTTAGGAACCGAGACCCGAAGACCCGAATACCCGAATACCCGTTTATTAAACGGGTAGGGTCTGGATCTTATACAAGACCCGGACCCGAAGACCCGACCCGAATTGTACATTATTATTATTATTATTATTATTATTATTATTATTATTATTATTATTATTATTATTATTATTATTATTATTATTATTATTATTATTATTATTATTATTTTATATATATATATATATATATATAGACTATAAATTTATATATATTTATAAATATATCTTATTAATATAACATCTACATTTATATATATTTATAAATATATCTTATCAATAAAACATCTACGTATTATATATATAAATATATATTTATTTATATAACAAATATAAGTAATATATGTTTTATTTATACTAATAATATTCTATAATACATTACAAAATATTTAAATTTATGATTAAAAAATAAAGAAGGGGGATAAAATAAAATAAATGTATATATTTGGCCAGACCCAGACCCGAACCCGAACTCGAACCCGAGACCCGAAGACCCGAACGGATCCGGGTCTGAGTACAATATTGTAGACCCTATGAAGACCCGAACTCGAACCCGATGAAGATTCGAATACACGGATCTGGATCTCCCTAAACCCGACCCGTCTCCGACTCGTTGACAGACCTACTCTGATCTACAACCTCATAAAAAATTAAAAGAACCGCATCTTTATTTTGCATCACCTCTACTTGCGAACACAATTTGACATCATATGTCCCTACCTATTACAAGGTGCACGAGTTGCAAAACTGTTTTTCTTATCTTTCAATGCAAAAATTAAATTTGCAAGTAAAGTATTTCAAAATTATTTTATTTTTTACACTACAATTTTATATTTTCACTGTTTATGTGTTGGATGATTTTAATATTAATCGGTATTGATGGTTAGAGAAAATGAAAGGTTAAAACCATTAATTAGTTGGAATAAGAAAAGACAAAGGGAAGTGGGAAAACCAAAGTTCCACATTGGAAAAGTGTGAAAAAGTTAGTGGATTAATAAATGCGTTTGTGTCATAAGAGATTACTTGTGTGCATTGAAGTGTATGCTACTAGTGTACACCTTAGGTCCAAGGATGGTGCTTTGCTCCATCCGCACACGCGCGCGCGCGCGCGCGTGCGTGTGCGAAAGTGCGATTGGGTGCTTTAGAGTCTCACTTTGCACTTCGCACGTACGCATCGTCGCGAGGAGCAGTAGGGGCCTTTGATTTTTGATAACTTCAAAAGATCAAACGGTCCATATTAAATTCATAATAAATGACACATAATTATGGCGCGAGTGGATCTTAACCGTCGGATTTTGGCACCAGTTCGTTAAGTATTAATCCGTACAGCCGCACCTTTTTAGTTCAAATATGGAACGTTCAAAATATAGTTATATATCCAAGGGCCGTGATTAAATAACCTTTGGATGTTGTGTTTGTTCATGAACAGAAACCACAAGAGGCTATATATAGAAGGCAAAATCCTGTCATAATTAATTCCGAAAATTATCTCTCTCTCTATTATTTCTTCTTACCAATTTCATAGAGTGTTCTGGGTTATTCTTCAAGTTTGCTACTTGAATAAACCCGTGGATTTGTTTTATCTTGGAGGTAATTTTCCTAGACCCGTTAGCAAACTCTATACGAGTGGGGGCAAATAACACCTTAAGTACAGTAGTTTATTACGCCTCAAATCCAATCATCTGTTCATATTTTCTGCATAATTAAAATTTCTCAACAATCTTAAGGTGTTATTTCATGGAAGCAGAAAAGAATATGAATATGTTTCTGAATCCCAATGTGCATTTGGACCGCTTTGATGGAACAAATTTCACTCGCTGGAAAGGAAAATTATTCTTCCTTCTCACAGTTTTGAAACTTGCATATGTTCTGGATCCTAAATTAGAAGCAATTCCGGAACCAAAAGAAGACGATAATGAAACTGTCAAAGAACAAAGGAAGAAACGTGAAGAAGACGAATTGGTGTGTCGTGGGCATATTATGAATACACTGTCTGATCGATTATATGATCTTTACAACTCTATGCAGTCTCCGCGGGAAATCTGGAATGCTCTTGAATATAAATACAAAATAGAGAAAGAAGGTACGGATAAATTCTTAATTCTGAAATATTTTGAATTCAAAATAAGTGATAACCAAACTATTTTAGACCAAGTACATGAGTTGCAAATCCTTGTCACAAAGCTTCGTGAATTAAAGGTGGAAATTTCTGAATCGTTTCAAGTTCTTGCAATTATTGCCAAATTACCACCAAGTTGGAATGATTGTCGTAAGAAACTCCTACATAGGAAAGATGATATAAGTTTGGAGGAATTACAGAAACATTTAAGAATTGAAGAAGAAACTAGATCCCGTGATCAAACAAATATTTCTCATAATTCCACCAAAGTTAACTTTGTTGAAGGAAAGAAATATCATAAGAACTTCAAACCTAATGGTAAGAAGTTCAAGAAAAATAATTCCAATAAGAAACACTCCAATGGGGATTGTTTCAATTGTGGAAAAAATGGCCACTATGCCCGTGATTGCAGAAATAAGAAACGAAAGATAGATTCTACTGAATCCAATAATACAAACAATGCAAATATGGTGGAAAATAAGATCGAGGATCTTGTAGCAATGGTATCGGACATGCAAATTGGTATGATTACCGAACTAAACATGGAGGCAATAACGAAGTCTTCTGACTGGTGGCTTGATTCTGGGGCTACCATACATGTCTGCAATGATAAATCATTGTACTCCGCATATGAAAAAGCAGAGGACGGTCAAAAGGTTCTAATGGGGAATCATAATTCTGCCAAAGTTCTGGGAAAAGGAAACGTTGAACTACAATTCACATCTGGAAAGAAGTTGACGTTGACAAATGTTCTGCATGTACCAGAAATTTGAAAAAATCTAGTGTCTGCAAGTTTGATTTGTAAAAGCGGCATTAAAGCCGTCTTTGAGTCTGATAAGTTAATTCTGTCTAAGAATGGGGCATTTGTTGAGAAAGGGTATGCTTGTGATGGAATGTTCAAACTCAGTATTTTGATTAATAATATGAATAATTCCGCTTATATTGTTGAGTCTTTTGATGCTTGGCATGCTAGATTAGCGCATTTAAATTTTAGATCATTAAAATACATGTCTAAACATAAATTAATAACTTGTGATAGTACTTCTCATGAAAAATGTGAAATCTGTATTCAAGTAAAATTAACAAAAAGACCTTTTCCTAAAGTCGAGCGAAGTGCTGAATTATTAGAATTAGTTCATTCTGATATATGTGAATATAATGGTATTTTAACTAGAGGCAGAAAAAGATACTTTATTACATTCATTCACGATTGTTCAAAATTCACATATGTATATTTGATAAGACATAAGGATGAAGCTTTTTCAATGTTTAAACGTTTTAAAGCAGAAGTTGAAAATCAAAAGGAAAAGAAAATTAAAATTCTTCGTAGTGATAGAGGGGGAGAGTATTTTCCAAATGAATTTGACTCATTTTGTGAAGAACACGGAATAATACATCAAAGAACTGCCCCTTATACTCCTCAACAAAATGGTTTGGCTGAAAGAAAGAATAGGACTCTTACTAATATGATCAATTCTATGTTGATTAATTCAAACTTACCAAACAATTTGTCGGAAGAAGCTTTACTCACCGCTTGTCATTTACACAACAGAATTCCATCAATGAAAACACATGTTTCTCCATACGAGGTATAGAAGAATCAAAAATCAAATCTGGACTACCTAAGGGTTTGGGGTTGTTTGGCTTTCTATATAATTCATGACCCGAAAAGTTTAAAATTGGGTGCAAGAGGAATTAAAAGTGTTTCATAGGTTACGCAGAAAATTCTAAGGCATATAGGTTGTTGGAATTAAATTCTAATGTTGTAATTGAATCAAGGGATGTTGAATTTATTGAAAATAAATTTTACAAAGATTCATGTGTCAAATTAGATGCCAATCCTGATACATCCACTAGGTTGATTCCTAGACCATCAATTAATAATAAAAGGAATGAACCCGAAACAGAAATAGAACCTAGAAGAAGTCAGCGTGCTAGAAAAGAAAAATCTTTTGGCCCTGATTTTATTTCATCTCAAGCCTTAGCCTTTTTGGTTGAAGGAGATAGAGATAATATTCTTAATAAAATGCCTATTTTACTTAACGTAGAAGAAGATCCTAAAACCTTTTACGAAGCAATGACTTCAAGAGATGCTTCTTTTTGGAAAGAACCTATTAATGATGAGATGGATTCAATTCTATCAAATCAGACATGGGTTTTAGTGGACTTGCTAGAAGGATCACAGCCTATTAGTAGTAAATGGGTATTTAGAAGAAAATACAATACCGATGGTTCTATTCAAACCTTTAAGGCTAGATTGGTAGCAAAAGGTTTTAAACAAAGAAAAATGATTGACTATTTCGATACTTATGCACCTGTTGCTAGAATTACATCCATACGTGTTTTAATTGCAATTGCATCTATTTATAATCTGTTTGTGCATCAAATGGATGTTAAAACAACATTTTTGAATGGTGACCTAAATGAAGAGGTATATATGGAACAACCCGAAGGGTTTGTTTTGCCCGAAAATGAACATAAAGTTTGTAAATTAATTAAGTCACTTTATGGGTTGAAACAAGCACCAAAGCAGTGGCATGAAAAGTTTGATACAATCATTCTTTCTCATGGTTTCAAACATAACAACGCTGATAAGTGCATTTATTCTAAATTCACCAATGACTATGGTGTAATTATTTGTCTCTATGTTGATGACTTATTAATTTTTGGTACAAACATGAGAGGTGTATATGAAACTAAGAAGTATCTTAGTTCACAATTTAAGATGAAAGATCTTAATAAAGTGGATACCTTCTTGGGTATTAAAGTTAAGAAACATAGTGGGGGTTATGCATTATGTCAATCTCATTACATTGACAAAGTTATTCACAAATTTAATCACTTGAAAATAAAAAAAGCAAATACCCCATATGATTCTAGTATAAAATTATCAGAAAATTCTGGCAGAGCACTTGCACAATTTGAATATGTTAGTGCAATTGGAAGTTTAACATATGCGATGCATTGTACAAGGCCAAATATTGCATTTGCAGTAGGTAAAATGTCAAGATATACTAATAATCCAAGTGTGGATCATTGGAAAGCAATTGGGAGGATTTTTGGTTACCTCAAGAAGACCAAAGAATTAGGTCTATTTTATTATGACTTTCCAGCAGTTCTAGAATGATACTTTGATGCTAGTTGGATAACTAGTGCAAGTGATAATAAATCCACATCTGGATGGATATTCACCTTAGCGGGTGGGGCAGTATCTTGGGCTTCCAAGAAACAAACTTGCATTACACATTCAACAATGGAATCTGAGTTTATAGCACTGACAGCAGCCGAAAAAGAAGCAGAGTGGCTAAGAAATTTATTATTGGACATAAAGTTATGGCCAAAACCAATGCCATCTCTTTCTTTATATTGTGATAGTGAAGCTACATTGTCTAGAGTGTATAACAAAGTATATAATGGAAAATCTAGACACATAAGTTTAAGACATGAATATGTCAAACAATTAATAACTTATGGAGTTATTAATATTATATATGTTTGAACAAATAAGAATCTAGCTGACCCTCTTACCAAAGGACTTTTTAGAGATTTGGTAAAGGACACATTTAGTGGAATGGGACTAAAACCATTTTTTCAATAGTCACCGGTAATGGTAACCCAACTTTGTAATAGCATTACCACTATTCCGAAGTTTAATGGGTAATAAAAAGTTACTGATAAGTGATTAGTTTTTGCACTGAAATTTATTCAATTTCCTGTCCCTTCTAGGATGTTCAGTGCATATTGCTACATCAAGAGGATGAGTTTAACTCTTAATGAAGTCCGTTGTCTAGAGTAGCAAGGACATGCAAGAGAACTTCACCTATATGAATATAGGAAGTGGTGCCGCTTCTAGCAAGATTTTGGATTTATTCTTGTAAATATTCATGAAGCCAAGATAGTGCACAGGCCATAATAATGCTAAAAACATATTGAACATCTCGTAGAGATTGGGATATCTCATGTGTGATATATATATCCGGTTCTAAATAATAAGACAAGGTTTAATGCATGGCACACCATTGTCTTATTAGAACTTTGATATATATTCACTAACTGAAGGTTTAAATCGAAAGATACCTCCTTGTATGCATGAGCTTATCACAAGAAGAAATTGCATTAATATTAAAATCTAGTGGGGGATTGTTGGATGATTTTAATATTAATGGGTATTAATGGTTAGAGAAAATGAAAGGTTAAAACCATTAATTAGTTGGAATAAGAAAAGACAAAGGGAAGTGGGAAAACCAAAGTTCCACATTAGAAAAGTGTGAAAAAGTTAGTGGGTTAATAAATGCTCTTATGTCATAAGAGATTACTTATGTGCATTGAAGTGTATGCTATTAGTGTACACCTTAGGTCCAAGGATGGTGCTTTGCACCATCCGCACACGCACACGCGCGCGTGTGTGAAAGTGCGATTGGGCGATTTAGAGGCGCACTTTGTACTTCGCACGTACGAATCGTCGCGAGGAGCAGTAGGGGCCTTTGATTTTTGACAACGTCAAAAGATCAAACAGTCCAGATTAAATCCATAATAAATGACACATAATTATGGCGCGAGTGGATCTGAACCGTCGGATTTTGGCACCACTTCGTTAAGTATTAATCCGTACAGTGGCACATTTTTAGTTCAAATCTGGAACGTTCAAAATATAGTTATATATCCAAGGGCCGTAATTAAATGACCTTTGGATGTGGTGTCTGTTCATGAACAGACATTACAAGAGGCTATATATAGAAGGCAAAATCCCGTCATAATTAATTCCGAAAATTCTTTCTCTCTATTATTTCTTCTTACCAATTTCATAGAGTGTTCTGGGTTATTCTTCAAGTTTGCTACTTGAATAAACCCGTGGATTTGTTGTATCTTAGAGGTAATTTGCCTAGCCCGTTAACAAACTCTATACGAGTGGGGGCAAATAACACCTTAAGGACAGTAGTTTACTACGCCTCAAATCCAATCATCTGTTCTTATTTTCTGCATAATTAAAATTCCTCAACATTATGTTCTCTTTCTCCATAGAGAATATCATTTCAATATACCATTTCAGCTATACCAGAAGATAAAAACTTTTAACACTTCAGCAATAATTAATTAAATACAAAAAACTCATGAAGAAGAGGCCAAAATGAACTCGAGAAGGAAAAAAACTTCAATTACGTTCAAATATGAAGTCTCTTACGAGACGTATATTAAATGGCAGAGCACCGCATTCAAAGTGGAGAGGCGTATATTTTGACACCGGAGCCATATGGTGGTGCAATTGACGCCGAAAAGGATGGGTTGTCAGTGGTGTTTCCATAACAAGGTTTCTTTTCTTTTTATTTGTGTGTTTGTGTTTGTGTGTATATGTGTGTGTGTGTGTGTGTGTGTTTGTGTGTGTGTGTGTGAGAGAGAGAGAGAGAGATAGTATTTTTGGTGCGCAAAATATGGGTGCTAGTAATTAGACGAGGGGTGTTGTAGGTAAGAAAAAAATCTTCGGGAAATTTTTTATAAAGAAAACATCATAAAGCCTATTTGTATAAAAGAAATGTTAGCAACTAATTTTTCCCAAAAAAGAAACCTGATGTTAAAATAATTTTAAAGTATGCCAACAATTTTAAACTATGCTTTGCCACAATTTTAGAATAAGTAATTGAATATTTTCCCCTTCATACTATGACGGCTGGATACAAAGTTCTTTCAACAACACTGCAGTCATCTAGTTGCCTGCGGACAGCATAATGGAAGTCGGTAGAAGGATGAGCTATATTTTACCGATCTTTTTTTCTCCGCAAATCTGAACAACTCTAAATAGTCTAGAGGCAACCCTTCTTTCTAGCAGAATTAAAAGGGTAAAGTAAGTAATGTGGTCAATTACCAATATCTAAATTATCTTATATTGAGAACAATACACCACTCAAACGTCTCTTCTTTTGCCTGTTAGCCAATGATGGAGAAGTCTCCATTTTCTCGCCCACCCAAAAAGGTGGTTGACCTGAAAAATCCCATCTCCTCCTCAAGGCTCAATATTTAACTCGAATCACACATTTTAATATAGACTTTCCATTTCTTCCATTGTTTCCAACAAGTAGATATACCAACTCAGATTTAAACGTGTTTACCTCTTTAACAAAAGAAACATTAGCTAGAAGCTACGACACCTTTTCATTTTATCAAACCTAAATCCTTTGCGGTTCTTACTTTATCATTTTCATAAACGACTTGAATGATACTTTAGCAAAAAAGACATCAATGGCATCGACGAAGAATGTTACACTATACCATTCAGAGGGTTTGTGTAATATGGGGGAGAGGAAGAATATGGGCATGGCCATGCAACCTTCGAAGGTAGCTTTATTATGTGGCAGAAGCAATAATGCTGCCATGTGCAAGCAGCGGTTTATTACAGTGAAGGCGGAGAGTAGAAGTTTTAAGAGTGTGGAAATGATCAATGGGAAGAAGATAAATGGGATAAATGTAAATGGAGTTCCATACTTGGGACAAAGGAGCAGTGAGACGTTGATAAAGGAAAACAGGAGTATAGAAGAAGAGCCTGATCATGCTGGTCTTCTTGGAAGGTTTGTAGAGGATCGGGTTGTTTACAGGCAGACTTATGTTATTAGGTCGTATGAGATTGGGCCAGACAAGACTGCTACTATGGAGACATTGATGAATCTTCTTCAGGTTAGTTGTACAATATATATATATATATATATATATAAATAATGTGTGTTTGTGTATTTCGTCTTCACCCTTGAAAAAACATGATATCCGGTATTTTCTTGGAAACTTCATCATGATCTACATTATTTTCATGTTATATGGAATGGGGGGGAAGTAGATGGGGCAAAAAACATCATCAAGATTTTTTCTGACTACCACATCAACTATTTTACAAGTAAAGTGTTCTTGTGCTGATAAAACTGGGGGGACCATTTTTTTAAACTAAAAATTTAAATATTTTTAATCAAATTCAATAGTGATATCTCCAAGGTTAGGAGATTATTTATTAAAAAATTCATCAAAAAAAAATCGAACAAAAAGCGAGTGAGGTCAACCTCAAAAGTTTATACTACTAAAAATGCTTATATTTGTCACTTTTGCGTAATTGCATTTTACTCTTAAAAAGCTTATATTTATTGCCTTTGCATTTTACTCACCCCATACTGAATTTTTGAATGATTTTTTTTTAGATAAACTCCTCACTATGTATAACAACTCCATCAACTTCGGTTAAAAATTTATTTTCTGTTATTTAAAATAAGGGGCTTTGTAAATTTAGGACCTATTGTAATATGCATTTTGAAAATAGGACAATAAACATTTTATTTATGGTTTTAGTCCCTATTTTTGAATAAAGCCGCTGGCGCGGATCCATATTCATAAAACGTCGACCAATCACAGAATGCCACGTGTCCTTTTAATTTGAAAATAGAGACTAAAAATGGAAACAAAATGTTTATTGTCCTATATCCATAATCAACATTATTTGAAGTCCTAAAATTACATGTTCTATTAAAATAATTGGTCCACAAATAATTTCCATCCATACAAGATCCAGTCAATATCCAGTAATTACTTATAGATATATAATGTGGAGACAAAAAATCTATTTTGTACAACCATACAAAAATATAAGAGATGGATTTGTAAAGCCCATCCGAGGAAACTTCATCAGTTCATCGTGTCTAACTGAACAAGAGGGAAATATGTGATTACTGAGGTCGTTGTTGAGCAATAATGGGAGAATAATTAGGACAATGGTCCATATGGTTTTAGGACTTTTTGGATGCCGCTAACTGATGTCCTTGATTCTAGGAAACAGTACCATGCCCCTCTAGTAATAAGTATTGGGTCGTGGGACCAGTTCTATGTAGAACAAACAGAACAGTAAAGCATCGGGCCGACTTCGAGGAAGAGGTTGAAAATTTATGTTAGTGTGTGATGGGAGTCACATGGCTCTAAACATGCTCGCGCTTTTAGGGCGGCTGGCTATCATTGAATCCAAGCTGTAGTTACTAGGTTTTGGACCTTTTTACTTCTTACTTGTATTCTTTAGTACTAAGCTAGTTCTTGGACATTTTTGTTGGGTAAATATTCGCTCATGAGTTTACTTTAGCTCAATCCAATAATTTTTTAAAGAAAAGTAGATATCATATCAATAGGAATAGGAACGTTCCGGTGAGTTTTATTCGGGAAACAAAAAATAAAAAAGAGCGAAAATATATTTCTTTTTGCTCATTTAGGAATTTAAGTAAGAAAAAAAGTGTCTTTTTCTCGTTTAGGAGTTTAAAATAAGAGAAAATAAAGGAATTTTTTTTAAAAATTTTCTCTTTCTTTCTCTTCAAAATTTTCTTCCCAAGTCGAAAAAAAATAGAGAGAAATGAAGGTTTTTTTTAATAAATTGTACATTCTTTACCTTAACAAATTATTTTCATCTCAAATTCTCAAACAACGGAAATAACATTGCTTTCTTTTCTCTCCTAAACTCATTTCTCTTCTCTCTTTTCTTTTCTCTCTTATTCATTTTTCCTTTTTTTTCTCTCCTAATAAAATTTTTCTTTCCTTTCTTTTATTTTCAAAACTCCCAAACAAGCCATTAGGGAAACAGAGACGGGTCAAAATGGGACATGATTTGACAATATAACAAAAAATAATACGATATTTATCAACTTACAATGAAGCCTTAATGAATTCGTGAGCTAAATTCTTAAAACTGTTAAAACGTGAGAACTTAACGAATTAAATTATTGTTTAGTTATCAAGTCAATATACATGATGCGAATTGTTAATATACATCTTAAACACGACCCCAAAAAATACGAATTGGTATGATATGATACAATAGATATAGAAAGATAACCGATCAAAATTGTGTAGCGCTAATTTTGACGAGAACCCAATAAGATATGGCATCAGACGGTCAACTGCCACATTAAGTGATGCGTTTTGTCGAAATAGTGATATGTCAGGCATGCACGGGTAAATGAAAAGAAAATAAAGTCACAGATATTATATTTAATTAAGGTCTTATGTACGACAGTTTATAAAGATTTGTGTATCTACTTGGTTCTACTCTATAATTTGTTATACATGCGTAGTTTGTGTTTCATATAATTCAATTGATATGATGTAATTTGTTTCCTAACTCTTTAATTTGTTTTTCTTTTCCATAACAAAGAAAAAAAAACTACAAGTTACAAATTGTAAAGCGTATGAATTTTTTTAGCTCATCTACATATTTCTTCAATTGGTTTCATAATGGCCAGTAAATTAAATAAAGAATGATAAGTAAATTCGTAATCATACATTAATCAATTGCAATTACCTCGTAAATAAAATTGAGATTCCTTCACTATGAGATTGAAAGTCCAAGCTTTTATAAGAAATATTGATAATATCCTACAAAAATTCAAACGAAATACATTACCATCTCGAATATAAATTATACAAAACAGTTTCAATATGGTATTAAGTACTTCACATACCACGTAAACAAAAGTAAAATTCCTTCACTCTCAGATTCACAATTCGAGCTTGTACCACCAATGATGACAATATCCTACAAGATTTCAATTAACAATTACTTACGAAAAAGTGAAATGATAACAATTTCTTACAAACTATCAAATTGCATTCCTACTACTGTTAACATACTTGTAAAAAGTAAGAACATCGTATTATGCAAGAATGACAATAAACCCAAAAAGTAAATAGTTGTGTTAGTGCCATCAACTAATATATGTAATAGTGAATTTCCACCTTACGAATTTTTTTTAATGAGTGAAATTTCCGTAATTAGAAATTATATAAGAATGACAATATACCATAAATTTAAGTACTTGTCTTATCTGTAGTACCAAAATATTGAACTTCCACCTTGTGAAAATAATAAATTTTTTTTATTATCATGAGTGAAATTTCTGTAATTAAAAATTATATAAGAATGACAATAAACCATAAATTAAGTACCTGTCTTAGTGCCATCAACTATTGTAGTAGTGAACGTCCATCTTACGAAAGTAATAATTTTTTTTTATCATGACTGGAATTTTCGTAAGTAGAAGAAAATCACAAAAAATAAGTACAGTTTTAGTACTGAAAAAGTTTATATTAGTATGCATAATTTTCAAATTATTTACATTTAAAACAGTAGGCATATGGGAATGTATATAATTGTTTTAAAATTAACATTTAATTTAGAATATGTAACAAGTACGCATATCTAAAAACATGAAAAAATGAAAATGGGAAATACAAACTCTGATCACAAATGAGAGACAAAATTCTTCATTGAGATATATATAATTATAAAATTTTTGTAATTGTCTTCATCTTCAAATTAACAAATGCATGCTTTGCTGACATAATAAAAAATTATAGACGGAATTATGAGTATTAACCTTAATTTTGGCAGAAGAAATGATAGCAACGAAGCAAAGAAAAGCAAAGAAACGATGGACTTTTAATTAAATAGTTGTTTGGGCTTCCATTTGTAAAGATGAATTTCTAGGGTTGGAGTGTATTTTGATGGTTGATATGCGTGAATGAAATGGAGAGATATAAGATGCATGAATGTGAGTGAATTGGAGAATGAAATTTGAGGCAATTGAATTTGGATTTCTAGGGTTGGAATATGAATGTATTTGGATGCTTGGTATGTGTGAAAGAGTATGAGAAAGATGAGATGAAATGAACCTGGTTATTTCGTAGGACCCAATGAATTGGAAAAATATATGTTGACTATTATTAAGGGTATAATATGAATTTTAAATTTAATGAGAGTAGTTTAGTCTTCTAATCATTGAACAGAAAATTTTCTCTTTTTAAGTAGTAAAGATAATGTGTGTTATTACTGATATGCCCACAACCATTGGAGCCACTTATTTTTACACACTACGTAAATCATATACAAAGCATACTTGTACACAATTGTTGTTGGAGATGCTTTTAGTACATAAATGCTTAGCAGATAGATTGTCTTACCAGAAAAGAAAGAGTTTTTTAAACAAGTAAATGAACAAATACAAAAAAAAAATATCAGATAGCATGCGTTAACCTGAACAACAATGCTTCCAACATTGTAAGTAATGAAATGACCGTGTAATGCTGCTATGATTGTAGGAGACGGCACTCAATCATGTGAGAAGCTCTGGACTTGCAGGGAATGGCTTCGGAGCAACCCGTGAAATGAGCCTCAGGAAACTCATATGGGTTGTCACTCGCATTCATGTTCAAGTAGAGAAATATAGCTCCTGGTATGTTACATCTCCCTTCATTATTCATTTTCTTGCCCCACCAATTGTAGTACTGGGGAAAAAAAATTATTTTCATGAGTACTCCTTTTTCGGTAATTAAACCTCCTTAGAATTTCATAGGCATAGAGATTTAGTTCAATCATATACATGAAGTGAGATTTAATACAAGTATCATATGACAGGGGAGATATTGTTGAGATTGATACGTGGGTTGACGCTGCGGGAAAGAATGGAATGCGTCGCGATTGGATTATCCGAGACTACAACACCCAAAAGGTCATAACCAGAGCAACAAGGTGTGCATCCCTAATTTAAAATGTAATGCGAAGTAAACAAATTATCCTTGTCTTAATTGTTAATTAATTATAGATCCTGATATTGTAAATGTTGTGCAGCACTTGGGTGATCATGAATAGGGAAACAAGAAGGTTGTCTAAGATTCCTGAAGAAGTGAGAAGAGAGGTGCAGCCTTTCTTCCTTAACAGGGCTGCAATTCCCACAGAAAATACTGACAGCGAAAAAATTGAGAAACTCACTGATGAAACCGCTGAGAGGCTTCGATCGGGTTTAGCTGTAAGTATCATATTGTATTATATAGATTAAGCTTAATTGTTTTATGGCACTTGTTGGAAATACTTCCTAATATTTTAAAATAACTTCCTGATTTAAAACAAAGCTACACAGAACGCGTTAAATAATCTCAAAAGTACCCCCAAATTTATTAAGTTTTCTGCAATGCTTATTTTATTCGAAAACTCAGTTTTTCCATTGGTCTAAATTTAACACTTCGTTAACTTTTTTTCTCTAATGTAATGCAGCCAAGATGGAGTGACATGGATGTCAACCAGCATGTAAATAATGTGAAATACATTGGATGGATTTTGGAGGTAAGCGGGACAATTGGTTTCTCTCTCTGTCTCACACACACACAAAAAAAAAAACACAGTGCATTGATATTGCATTTAAAATGTAACTTATTCAAAATAACCGGACATAATTGAAGAAAAAAACTCACATCAATGAAATCCGAAAGACACAGATTATTATACAATTTTTTACATTTTATTTGCAGAGTGTGCCAATAAATGTGTTAGAAGAATATAATCTCACAAGCATGACACTGGAGTATAGGCGCGAGTGTCGGCAATCCAATGCGCTAGACTCATTAACAAGCATGAAAACAAAGGTTAATGAAGACCCAAACATTACCACTACAAACCGTGGCACACTACCGGATTTGGAATGCACACATTTACTTCGCATGCAAGCTGATATGGCAGAGATAGTCCGTGCAAGATCAGTATGGCTATCCAAACAAAAACATTGACCATCTCAAATATCTATATAGATATATATCTACCCATAATTCTTTTCTTGTTTTCTTGTTTTTATTATTTTATGATTTTGTTTGACACTTGTTGTGTATTGTCTATGAATTAAGAATTGAGATATACTCAGGCTACTTACATTTCAAAGATGCAGTAGCTCTTGTTTTACTATGAATTATTTAAACATTTTTATACGGCTTGTAGGAGGGGAAACCTTCAAAAAATATTTCTTTTATACAACTTTGATTCAAAGAGGGGAAAATTTATTTTCCTAGGATCCCTCCCATTTTATTATCCTAAGATTCAAAAAGAGCATAAAACATATAATCTTAAGTATTTATTTTCATTATTAAAAGGATCAAATACCAAAAAGTCCTTCAAAGATTTTTTAATACACATTTAGTCTTTTATTTTGTATCAAAAAGTCCTTTATTCTCTTATCTTTAAAGATCCGCGCCAGCGGCATGGTAAAACCTTTTCGGCGTGGTGAATGACTTTTTGGTGCAAAATAAAAAAGTTTGGACTAAATGTGTATTAAAAAAAAATTCGAGGGACTATTTGGTATATACCCCTTATTAAAAATTTATTTATAGACGCTTTCACGGATTTTTTTTTGTTGGTCATGTTGTAACAACTATTAGACAAGAGTCATTTTTTGGGGGGGAAAGTACTCTTAGGTCCCTCACAAACAAATTTTAAACACTAAAGGAATTTTGATAAATTTTAAACACTTAGCTCCACTAATTCCCTTCTTGTAGAAGACCACGCTAGTGGCATAACAAGTGGACCTAATTATAAATTGTCCTTAAATATTTAAAAATTATTACCAAGGACCTATTTGTAAATTGACCTTCTTTTTTTAAAAGGTAGATGGGCGGTTAGAGTTGGTTACATAACGATTATGGATAATTTTTTGTGGTTATGGAACTTAGTACAAATTAAAAAATACATGGGTTGATAGCCCAACAAAAGTTTAAAAATAACACTAAACCCCAAAAAATTATAAAACAATATGCTTTTGTAATTGAGTTTTTGTCCAAAAGGCTGGAGTCTAAAAAACCATGTTGTTTCCGTTAATACGTAAAACAAGTTAAACTTTGATAATGGTTCTAAAAGGAAGGACATAAAGGGAAACCGGATGTTGGCATTAGTCAAACCAAACTTTAGTTGAAAACTCTACCTTGAAGTGATTATATAACTTTGACAATCAATAAATACAAAAAAAAAACATAATAAAAAAATTAACACGTGTAATAATGTCGTATATTGACATGACTCCCTCGAAGTTCAAAAATTAGACATCATCCCCTAAAATATGACGGCATCACCGCTACATTAAAAACACCTTTAATATGTGACTTGACTTCACCCCTTACTTTATTTGGACAAAAATGCCCTCATTCTTTCCCACTTCATCTTCTTCCTCAAATCGAACAAATCTTTACCCTAATTTTAAATAACTTTTTCTTTATTTCTACCTCCACTCAATCAAAATAAAAGGACAAAGGGTTATATTCATAATCAATATCAAAAAAATACCAGCAGCTCAACAAAGGCAGTGATCTGCATCTCATCACTTTCCTCACCATCATACTAAGCCAGAACAAGAATCATTTAACTGATTCAATCACAGACTGAAAATTGAATGTCCTTTATGCTTCTCCAACCCGTTTACATTGTTGAACATCTTTCACCTAAGCTGCCAAAACTTGTTGATTTGATGACATAATATATTAATCCTACACAGAGGCGGATCCAGGAATTTATTTCGGGTGGGGCAAAAATCATTGCAGCAAAATTTTTTTTAGGGTTAAAAATTTTTTAGTGGTAAAATTTTGAATTTTTTTCTTTTTTGGGGTGGGACACAACTCTAAATTTACAATTTTCTAGGTGTAAAATTTTGAAAAATTTTGAATTTGAGATTTGGGATGGGGCACTTGCCCCACCAACCTCCCATGTAGATCCGTCCCTGATCCTACACTCATATGATAGTTGAATTGTAAAACATCATCAGATTATTACACACACACACAATATATATATTGTGTGTGTGTGTTACACAAATTTTGCATGTCTATAAGATATAAACATATTTTGCTTTGAATTGACAATGTTTTTATGTTTTATGTCTCTTTTTTCACAGTATTGAATTCATTTACCCATAAGGCTCAATAATCAGATCCAAATTAACAAATTTGATCAACGAAAAAACATATTTCATCCATAATGATGAATTTTAACAGATAAATCTCAAGATTTGATTTTGAATTCTAATTGTTTGGGTTCTCTCCCTTTTGTCCTTCCATTATGATTGAATGGGTGAAGAAACAAAGAAAAATGATGTTTGAAATTTGGGCTAAGATTTGTTGGATTTGAAGAAGAAGATGAAGTGGGAAAGAATAACGGCATTTTTTTTCAAATGAGGGGGTAAAGTCAAATTAGACATTCAATGTTTTTTTTTACGAAACACTGACACCGTTTAGATTTTAGAGCATTATGTCTAATGTTTGAACTTCGAGGGGATTATATTAAAATACATCATTATTACAGGGGGTTAAGTAAGAAAAGGCAGAAATATAATTATCAAGTATATTTGATTATACACACACACACACACACACACACACACACATATATATATATATATATAATGGAAATTTTTAATATTGGAACATATATACACACAATTATTTGAAATTCTTTTTTTTTCTCAATTGTAGTTGATGGCTAGGATTGCGATAAACATGGAAAAAATTTAAGCACAAAAACTCTGATTGATCATGTATTAGAAAGTAAAAACAAGAACTAGATCTAAAGCATAAACCTAGGGTTCCGAACCACGATACATTTGTGGATCTTGTTGGTTATCCGAAAGAGGATAAATATGCTGATAAAGATGATGATCTTGTTGCACTCCCAAGATCTCCAAAAACCTTTCTCAAGTCCATCAAAAGTCTCGTATCTTCCAGTATATGATCCAACCAAACATGTTTGTTCATGGGATTTTTTGAAAACTTGATGAAATATGAGACAAAACACTTTCTCTATTGTCGCCCCTTCACAAAAACATTAATAGTGTTTCCTTCCCCCTCTTTAACCCTCTATAATGGATATGATACTTAAAATCCCATCTTTCGCCCATATATATAGCTATAAGCATTGTTCTAAAAAACCCGCCTAGGCTCCGCTTAGGCATGCCTAGGCTTGAGGCTTGGGAGAAACGCCCTGCATTAAGATTTTGACGCCTTATGCTTGGTAAAACCCTTAAAGCGCACTTTTTATCTAAAAACAATAATGATTTAGTGAAACAATATCGCCTTTCAAAGATTTTTTTACAAACCGGACCATTATCCCAATCAAAATAATCAAATATTATTTTAATTTGCAAATATTCAGACACATTTTTATGATATGTACAATTTTAGTATTTTAATAGCCTTGTTATGGTTAAAAAATATTATAACATATTAAAAAGGCCTAAACGCCTTTTCACGCCTTTTAATGTCTAAGGCCCGCCTAGGCTTCTAAGGCTTAAGGCTTGGCCTCCACACCTCGATCACGCCCCGCGTTTTTTAGAACCTTGGCTATAAGACATGGCCTTGGGCTCAACTGGTTTTCCAAAGTGTAAGGATACATTTTTGATTGAGTTAATTTGTATATATTTTGGTTAATTTCGTGTTTGGACAAAATCTTTTAGTTATAGGTTAGGACTTGAGTGTGTTAACCTTTCGAGCCTATGATGTGTTGATTGAAGACCTAGCAACCAAGTTAGAAGATGTACATAATTGTGTCGTGTTTTGTTTCACGTTTCATCTTCAAATTCTGAGGATCTCTCAGGTATGAATGCGTAAATATTTTGATCATTGGAACTTAGTTTTAGTTTTTTTTATAAAAATGGTTTTAAAATGTTTTAAACTTTTATAAATATTTTTAAAAAATTTGTGAGGTCATTAGAATGACATTGCCTATATCGTTCAAACGAGACAATGTACCTCATTATAACAAGTTCTAATGAAATTCAAATGAGAATAGTCTTGGTCTGCTCTGGTTTCTCATTAGATATGTCATTAAAAGCTATTTGAAAGAGATCAGGTGCTTCATTTGAATGAGATGTGCCTCATTCGAACGAGCCGATGAGTTTTTCAAGATGTCATGATTTTCTTTAAGATTTTTATCCTTATCTCAATCTTAAAAATTCTCCTATAAATAGGAGTGTGGAGAAGCAATTTCATTATATACTTTTTCAAGCTTTAAAAGTTTCCAAACTTGTTTAAAAATCTCCCCGAATTTATATTATCGTTTATGATAAAGTTTTCCAAACCAAAACCCTAGCTTACACCCAAACAATTTTTAGTCCAAGTTTCTTCATATATATGCTTTGAGATCTAGTTTTGTGGGCACCAAGGTTTATACTATTCATCTAATTGAGTATGTATTTTGTGTGGTGGATTATTTGCTTAGTTTATTTACACACGGTAGAATCCGTGTTATGACGGTTGCCGAGCCTTAATCGGTAGATACTGATACGTGTGTGGACTCAAATATTGTGGCATTATGTAGGTGGACTCCTATGTATTGCTTTGCAGAAGTTCTAAGGAACGAAGTGCGTCAATCCAGGTTGGGGAGATCACCCTAACGTTTTGTTGTCTAAGGATTAATACTAAGTAGGTGGAGGTCAATCTTCAGGTAATCCAACCCTAGGTTTCCAAAAGAATGACCCTACAGACGTCTTATCCTTCATCCCAAAAGATCTAATCTTTAGAGGAGACGGTGAATATGCTTTCCCAATTACCCTTCAGATCCTATAAATCACCTAAAAGTCCTCCAATCCACTCAGCAAAGCCTATATGTGAATACTCAGTTAATTTCCAAACTCAAGGATCAAGTGAGCCAATTAGCCAATGATTTGAGTGAGAGAAATAAGGGGGGATTCCCAAGTCAGCCCGAGCCCAATCCAAAAAGTGACATGCCTAAGGGTCAATATGTTATTCAAGACAACATGAGCACGTTATACACCCAAGAGCATGTGAAAGTCATCATCACGCATATGTTTGGCAAGGAAGTTTAGAATAACATTTCCCCACTCATCGAGAGTGAATCTGCAAAATATAAGAGATAGGAAGATCCCTCGTGGATCTAACTTTCTCCCCACCCTTATCTTCCGAGCTATTTATACGGACCTATTTCACAAAAGATCCCTTTCCATAACGTTTGGTGCCACAAAAGAAAAAAAGGCGTAAGTGGAGAAGATGTTGGAAGTATTCAAGCATGTGCAAATTAATATCCCAGTTCTTGATGATATACAACAAGCCCCGTCCTACGCTAAAATTCTAAAGGACCTTTGTAGCTTTAAGAGAAACACCAACATTCCCAACAAAGCCTCTCTCACCGATCAAGCTAGCTCAACTATCTCGTACAAAACTCATATTAAGTATAAGGATTTTGGAACACCGACGATCTCCATCAAGACTGGGGAGCTCATTATCGAGAAAGTACTCTTAGATTTAGGGGAGAACGTGAACCTTATTTCGTACATCGTGTACGAGAAAATTAATTTGGGGTATTTGATGCCCATTAAGATGACCTTGTCTTTGGGCGATCGATCTGTTAAGGTGCCTGGAGGTGTTGTGAAGGATGTTTTGATTAAAGTAGGCAAGTTTGTCGTTCTTGTAGACTTTATGGTCTTAGACACTCAACATGTACTAAATCTATTCACCCAAATCCCGATCATCCTCAGTCGACCCTTTTTTACTAATTCTAACGATGTCATTTGATGTCGGAGTGGCCAATTGCACCTTTTATTTGGGAACATGATTGTGGGTTTGAATGTATTCAATTTATAGGGCCACCGGATTATCTCTAGATATGAGTCTTGAGGAATTTGAAGAAATATTTGGCTTAGTTGATGAGGGTCTCACTGCGGAAGTTTTCCCGTTATTGGACTCATTTCATTACTTAGAGAAAATCTACTGGGACGATAAGATAGATAAATTTCTTCTCTGTGAATGCAAACTCGAGCTTTTTAAGAGTATGGTGACACTTAAGGTTTTATCTATCAGTGACAATGTGGTTGCAGAAATCATTTAAGTGTTTCCATCTGGTAATGTGTATATTAGTATGTAATATTTTCCTTTTCTACCACATCCATCGCCTTGGTCATTCAAGTGTTTTGATGAGATCAAGGACATAATTTGAGTATCGTCTGACTTAGAGCCTTATTTATTCATTCTCAATTTTGAGGGAGACGTAAAAATAAAGCATTATTCAAGATTTCACTATGAGAGTATGTTAGGGTATGGACAAATAAGCTATAATATGACGGTGCATCACCATAATCACACTCACTGCATTCGTTATGTACGTTCATGTATGCATATTGTTTATTGGGCTAGCCCCCATTTGTTCCATCTTTTGATTTATGATTTAATGCATGAGAGATCGGTTGGAAATTGGTATCACAAGTAGATATCCCGAGTAGTATCGTCCTTTTACTAATTTACATTATTTTTCTTTGTCCATATTTCTATTTGAACTTACATTGCGGACAATGTAAAATTTAGGTTTGGGGATAAGGAATGGTATTTAAAAAAAGAAAAAATGTTTTCAAAAATCTAAAAATATTTTCAATATAATTGAGTTTTGAAATGATTTCTTAATATAGAATTAATTCACAAATCTCTCAGCTTATAAATTTTTTGACACTTATACATATAACATAATAAAAAAATGAATATTTAAGTGAAAGTTAATGTGGTTAACGAATAAATGCAAATATTTAAATCAATCCGAGGTAAGATAACTCAAGATTTCCTTCAGGAATAATTCGTAAATGATCTCAAATTTTTTATTTTGTTGGATTATTAAAAATAAAAAGTTAAAATGTGAATCTTACGCATTAGATGTCTTAGTAAGATTCTATTTTTGAGAAACAAATTACCTAAGAAAAATTTGAGAAATGAGATTAGGCCATCGTTTTGAAAGTCCAAAAATAAATCCTAAATTCAGCCATTTCTACATTATTCCATTATAAGCCCATTTGTGCCAAAAATGAAAATGACCCTTTTATTGAAAACCCAAAAATTCATACCCATTTTTTGAGAATAGCAGGGTAAAATGGCGATAAGAAAAAGGCAAAATTAAATTGTTTGGAAGAATAATGCATGAAAAGAAAAATGAGAAAATGAAATGAAGAGAGTATGTGAGTTTAGAAAAGAAAAAGAAAAAAGGGAAAAATGGAAGTTAGAAAAAATGCCTAAAAAGTTAAAATACTGAGAAGCCTTTATATGCTAAGAAAATTTTAAAACACTAAAATTTGTTCTTTTTAGCCCACACCTCAGATTGCAATACAACCGAAAGAAAGTCCTAATTGATCTCAAGATAAGTTAATTATAGTGTGAAGAGAAGATGAATAGGACAAATGGTGTAATTGAAAGTTTTCAAAAAGTAATCGATTTTCGTTCACGAGATCATAGTCATCCATTATAGAATACCCATCTTTCATAATGTATATGTGAAATTTTCTCATTAAATTTGGTCTTTTATTCATATATATTGAGGGAAATTACCCAATTCCCAGTGTTCGATTGTGAGTGCATCCCATGAGAATTTGAATCAAAACGAACTTTCAGATAGTAAGCTTAACAGTAAAATCTTTTGAATTTAACGGTAAAATATTACACAATAAGTTGAGATTGAAATGTGAGTTTACTATAGTTTTGAAATTTTCATTTGAGACTTAGTTATATTACATGTGTGTCTTTTGTAAATTTAGTTATTTTTTTTTTTTAATGTTATGAGTATATTTACTCCAAACCCGCACAAGACAAAACTCGTCAACAGGGCAACCTAGGAATTTAATGGCTTGTTGCACACGCTAAGTACAATTGTGATTCCTATGAAAGTGAGTTATATTTTTAACTTTTAGTTTTTCTTGAGGACGAGCAAAGTTTAGGTTTAAGGGTATTTGATATGTGCATTATGTTGTAGTATTTATACCCAAATCTAGGACTTGTTAGGACCTTGCTCAATTTATACTCACAACCTTAAATATTCATCATTAATAACTTGCGTAATATTTATTTTGAGTATTTACAGGTTTACGATTCAAAAGGAAAAGTCTGGACGTAAATTGGGCAAGAAACTATCACTTCGCACCTTTAGGGGCAAAATGTTAAATTCATATCTATTCAAGAAAGTGTAGGCCTGGAATCAAGGAACAATTGAGATCAAATGTCCTGTCAATCCGATCTCAAAAGAAGAAATTATGATTGTGTAATCTTCGATATCAAAAGAAAGTAAAAGTAAAAGATCGGGTAAAACTCAAAGTTAGACCCCATGGTCTGGACACTATTGAAATATTGTTGGGTCTAAAATGTAGGTCACGTTAGTTCTTACAGTGCATCGATACGAGGTCATATGTGAAAGTTATGGAGTTTGGGGCTAAAATACAAATATCATAAATTAGGTAACAATTGAGGCTCATGTATTATTTCTCACATTATTTACATTTAACCACACGATGGTTCTATTGGTTAGGTGCGCGGTTTTGATTATGAGAGATCAGGTGTTCGAACCCCAAAAACCCAATTATTTTTCACCCCAACTAGCGCGTGCTTGCCATGCATGCCAGAGATGCATGGCCACGGCCTAACCTCCCCCCCCCCCCCCCAACACACACGCGCACATAGCCAATGATCCCCATTTTTAATTTCTTTCTATCGAGGTCTAAGTAAAACTAAAATTCTGTTTGTTTTCTTCTGATATGTTGTTTCTGTCGAGATTGTTGGCAAACAACAGTGCTTTTCTTTTTTTATTTTATTTTTCAAGTTCCACCTCCCCTTTTTTACGTTTGTGTTAACCAAAGATGTCTCTCGTTTATTTTATGTTGTTTTTCTTTTTCGTTTTTTAGTTCTTTTATTATTCTTGTTTTCCCCTTTTTTTTACTTTGTTTAGTCTGTCTAAGATTTTCTTTTTCCCACCTTTTGTTTCTTTTAATTTTTTCTTTTTTTATTCTTATTCTTTCTCTCCTTTTGTTTTGTCCCCATTTTTTAGTTTCTTCATTCAAGATTTCAAGACCCCAAATTCCTTTTTGTTCATTTTAGTCCCTTATTCTTTTTTATCTTGGACACACTAAATAGAGACGTGTGGGATTTAAAGAGATGCCATTTACGAAATTAGGGTGTGTGATCGCACAAAATAGAGATAAACTAGTATACACGAGCAAACTTTAGACATATATAATATTATAACACCAAAAATATTAAATGTTGTGTGTTAGTTTTTAGTATTTATTAGACTATTTCTCTAGAAATTTAGGAGGACCAATGTGTATTGGTACTCAAGTCTTGGAATCAAAATTTTGTAAGTTGAATTTTATTAATGAAAATTATTATTTCATCTTGCAATATTTGTGTTTCAATTATGACGCTCGAGTAATTTTATTACTAGAACTAGGTTCAATTTATCATCATTAATTAAATTTGCGTGTTAATTTAATTCAGTGTTAATTCCCGACATGTGTTAATTAAAAATAAAAATTTGATATTCATTTAAAACTACACAAGAGTTTGTTTTAAACCTTCAGAATTATTTGATAAATTAGATTTTAAGAATTTAATGTGCAATTTTTTATGGGTTATACTTGCATTAAATTGTATGATATCTCATTCTTAATTACAACATTAAAACTTAAAAATTAATATCTTTAAGGGAATAGGAATTTAAGTCATCTAATTTAAGAGATGTTAAATATTTCGTGAAGATTTATTGTTGTATTTTTCGAAATGTACACGACGAAGAGTTATAAATCGGAAATGCGGAATTGAATTAATGTGTGATTTTAATTAAAAGTGATAAATTAATCCAACGTCCCATTTTTCTCTGATATTTGATTATCGAATTTGTAGTCATTTTATTTATTCACTTTTTTTTTTTAATTTAGAATGTATTCATATCTATACACTCATTTTATCAAGTTGGACAATCAATAATTTATACGAATTGACAAAATATTTGTGTTTTTAACTTGTACTTACACTCGCTACACTCCAATAGCCCTTACACTTGCAATAATTTTATCATTTAAAATATGACTCTATTAATTCGAGAATGGCAGGTACTTTCACTTGCTATAGGTTTGCATAATGAATCGTAGTTGAGCTAAATTATTTTGATGCTATTGATTCGAGAATCATCAAATTTTCTAAGTTAGTGTGCATTGTGTTTTTTTGTTCATTTGAGTTCCTTTTTTTTACATGTGAGACTAAATCGAATGTTTATAAATTATTATGGAAAAATATAACAACTTGGAATTTTTTTAGTGATTGAGTCATATTTGTTTTCGTTTCTAGTTCACGCCCTTTCACTCCATTTACCAAATTTTATTTAGGCACGTCAATACTATGCTAGTGTGTATATATATATATATATATATATATATATATATATATATATATATATATGTGTGTGTGTGTGTGTGTGTGTGTGTGTGTGTGTGTATGTGTGTGTCTCATTTATATCTTTTAAATCTTTATATATCTGGTATCTTTTTTCTGAGTCTTTGCATTTGAATTTAATCCATATTTCCATAAGCTTCATCTTTGATTCAAATTGGTATATTGGTATCTTTTGTTGATTGTTTACAATTGCATCTCATGCTTCATTTTGTATTCATGTTAGTATCATATCTTTCATCAAAATTAGTATTAATTAATCATTTTTTGGATTATTTGTTCTTGTATTGTCGAGTTGTTTGTGGTTGCTTGTTTCACTGCACATTATTGCATGATATACTTGTTTTTCCTATATATTTAACCATGTTTTATTTTGGGGGAGATTTTGTTATATTGAGGAAAAATGGTTGTATTATGCACCTTTATTCTTTTGGAGAAATAGTTTTATCAGGCACCTTTATTCTTTGTATATTACTGAACAAAAAGGGGGAGAAATGGTATCTAAATCTTTATAGTCTGGGAGATAAGTCCTAACACAGGGAGAGATGGTTAAAAAATGGGGAGAGTTTATTCTTATGTAAAATTTTATATTGTTATATTCAAGTTGCATTTAAATGTGTGTTTAAGTGTGCAGGTTTCCAATATGCGGTAAAATTTACATGCATCAAGAGATACTTAAGTTTATGAGTCTGTCAAATTGTACTTTTTCCTTTTTGTGTTTGGGGATTGAGTCTTAAATGAGATTGACATCCAATAGGAGTTTTATTTTTTGCTTTTTTTCCCCAGAATTTACAAAGGGAGAGATTTGTAAGCATAAGTTTGTGATATAGTCAATTTGTATGTATTTTAGCTTATTCCATGTTTAGATAAAACATTTGAGTTAGAGGCTAGTACTTGAGTGTGTTGACCTTTTAAGCCTATGACGTATTGATTGAAGATGTAGCGGCCAAGTTAGAAGATCTACATCATCGTATCGTGTGTTTGTGATATGCTTTGTCTTCAAATTTCGAGGATCTCTTAGGTATGAATGTGTATATATTTTGATCCTTGGAACATAATTTTTTTTACAAAAATTGTTTAAAATGTTTTTTAAATGTTTTTAAAAAACTCTCGAGGTTGTTAGAATGAAATTTCCTATGTCGTTAGAATGAGACTCTATACCTTGTTAGAAAAGGTTCCAATGTAATTAAAACGAGACTGGTTTTAACATGCCAGGGTTTCTTATTGGATATGTAATTAGAAGCTATTCGGACAAGATTAGGTGCTCTGTTTGAATGAGATATACCTCGTTCGAATGAGCCAACGAGTTTTTCAAGATTTCGATATTTTCTTCAAGATTTTCATCCTTATCTTGATTTTTGAAATCCTCCTACAAATAGGCGTGCAAAGCATCAGTTTTATTTAAGGCTTTTCAAGATTTTAAGTTCCCAAACATGCTCTTCGAATTTATGTGATCATTTATAATCAACTTCTCCAAACTAAGACCCTAATTTACACTCAAACTTTTTTGGTACAAGTTTTCTTCATATATATGCTTTGAGATATAGTTTTGCGGGGCACCAAGATTTTTACTCTTCATCTTATTGAGTATGTATTTTGTGTGGTGGATTATGTGCCTAGTTTTTTTACACAAAATGGACTCTATGTTGTGATGGTTGCGGAGCCTGAATCGGTAGATACCGAGGCATGTGTGGACTTAGGCGTTATGGTAGTGCGTAGGTAAATTCCTACATTTTGATATGTAGAAGGTCTAAAGAATGAAGAATGTCAAGGCTTACGATGGTATCGAGTCATTGTGTAAGTCAATTGTCGTGTCCTGTTACAATTACTGACATAGTGAATTGTTTTGGTTGGGCCATCCGAGGTTTTTCTATTTGATTTTTCCTCATACATCAGGTGTCGTGGTTGATTTATTTATTTTATCTTGCACTCACCTATATGCATGTTTTAGGATAAAATAAAATTGGCTAAAACAGATTTACACAACTTTCGTTTAAAATTTGTCTTAGGTTTATTGGGGTTAATTTCCTTAATTGAAATTAAGTTTGAAAAATTTTAAAAATTAATTTGTTCTTTTTTTACCCTGTCCATATTATAATCCTTCCGCACTTTCACTGAATATGAGTCTATTACTTGGGTAATGGACTATACTATGGAACCAATGCTAAATAATTAAGTTGATTTTCAAATAAATACTAAAAAATCCAAAATTACATCGAGTAAATTATTTCTTTTATTTATTTAATCGCGATTAATTACACTAAATAATCCCGACTTCACTCCAATTTAATTATCTGAAAATTACTCATAATAAAGAGGTCTTGTTTGCAATGTTCCTAAGGTACATAATATTATTCTCCGAGTTAAGTATAAAAAAAACCCTAGGTAAAATCAATTCGTCGTTGATCAATTTTAACTAACTTTTTATTTATTCCTTTCTTCTCATACTTAACTTATTTGATAATCTACCGGATTATATAAATACACCGATCGGTTTTACTGGCATAATCAAAGCTTATAAGTATATTAAGGGGGTATCTCAATAAAAGATCTTTTTGGTACATGGATTCCTTTGAATTATGAACTTAGACCTACTTACATAACGATTTCCCAACCTATGAAGATTGATACGCAATAAGATTACATTTTTCCCATAACTTTCAAATAAGCAATAATGAAACATTCCAATTCTCATAACTCTCGGGATTAATAAGCTATGCACCATTTTCATACGTCGTGAGACTGCCCAAGTCTAATCTAGTCAGCGCCTAGACTTCAATCTCATTGATGGCATTATTCAATGCATTCCTCGATGCACCATCATAATCCTCATTGAACTATTAAACAAATTCTCAAACCATATAATAAATACCCTTAGTCTGATATAAACTAATAGGATTTCACTCCTAACTATAACGATAAGATGTCAACCACCTATCTAGATCGTGAACTATTCAATTATACTAGATTAGGAATTTCGATCTCATGTGACCTGGCCAAAACTAAGTCACCGGATTTCCCACTAATTCCAATTGACCAACATGATTTTTATTTTGAAATGAATTGATACACATTTATTGAAAAGTAAACGTCACAAATAGTTTGAGGAATAAAGCCCCAAGAATATCCCACTTAATCTTATAGCAGTGTACTTATGTATCCAACTCCCAATTTATTTACTTAGCAGTATATATCCCTAGTTATAGAAGGATTAACCGGTTGTTATCTAATAAAATCTAGGTCATAAACTTATAACTTACCTTGTTTAATTTCTCTAGATAAGTGAAGCCTATAGTCAATTTTCTTAACCCTTTTATGCGTTATAGGTTCTATCAAACTTGCAATTATACCTTTATGAACACTAAAAAGTGTGATTTCTAATTTCACTTGAAGTAACCTTACTCAAGTTACTTAGGAAGTTCCTAATCCAGATATCCTATTTAATTTCCTCCGAAGTGGCAACAATTACGGCCTCCTTAGTGAAGTTAAAAAAATACAAGATTGATTCTCACTCCTCCAATCTACAACTCGAATTCCCCGAGTAATCACTTATTCTAAGGAAAAAAACTTGAAATCATTGTATGAGTGAAAAAAAAGGATTTGTATCTAAATGGCATAAGACTATTAGGCCAATTTTTTTTAACCATGCTAACGATAAATAAGATATTTGGTCATGTACACAATAAAGCATACACGAGGATACCCATTACTAAATCATAAGTTATATTCCTCATTCTATCTGTCTTATTTAGTCTTTTAGAACATTTATCCCTAAACATAGTGATTACTTATCTGAAAGAAAATTTCTTTCATAGAATCCTGATACTAAAGTTGTCAGTACAGTCATTAATATAAATGACTCGAGATAAGCCCAATGTCCTTTTTATCTAATCTAGCAAAAGCTTGATCATAAGGATGTGACTCGATTTTTTTAAGTACTGTATATCGATCTACCAAGACAACCACACTCTTATGTAAAACCATATACCCACCTCATTCCCGATTTGGAGAATATCATCCACATTTATACTAGAATTACCACCACATGTTCGTCACGATTCTTATACAAACAAGTATTATTTGGGTCGCGATCAAAATCAGATGGTTAATTATATAATCAAACTGAATGTTCTAAGACCTAGATGTTAGATCAAATCCAGACAAGGATATCTTAAGCTTACACACTTTGGTTTCCTGACTTATAATTATGAACCTATCGAGACAATCATTTAAGGACTCAGTCTTGACGTTAAAAAGAATCCCGATAGACTTTAGCATGGCTAATGAGAGGAGGTATGGTCATAATCAATTCTTCTTTTTCCAAGCGAACCATTTGTCAACAAGCCTTGCCTTCAAGGTTTCCACCTTCCCATTCATTTATCTTTTAACATTATGATGATCCACTTGCACTCGATAGGTTTTATACCATCAATAATTATACAAGTTACTAAAACATTATTCGAATACATTGAATCCTTTTTTTTGTATTCATAGTCTTAAATCAAAATAAAATATCTTCGTCATAAAATTCCTCATTTTATTTTTTGTGACCTAATTTATGTTTTTCTGAGATCTCATCACCATGTTGACCAAAAACACTAACCTGTCAGAATGTCTCCTAATGCACCCACTATGATATAGCACCATCTATTATCTTATATAAATAAAATGTGTATCCTAATAATCGATCATACTGCATTTGCCATTAAGTAGTGTACTGTCGATATCAGGTTGTATATCATCCTATATGGGTGGTGCAGTAACTATAGCTCTAGCTATATATACGTTGGTGGAAATGATACTAACAACACAGAGATATGCATATATAAGAATGGGATGACAGAGATGGAAGACACATGCATATAAGTAGTTCGCCATTAGCTTACTCCACTGTGCAAGGTGATGGTATGTGTTTCAATATAAGACACTAAAAACCATTATTACACTCAAGCTTTATCTCTCTCGAATATAATCTTATAAAGTTTTAGTAAGATTCTAAATTATTCCATCTTTTACAAAGAAGATGAAGTAATCTAATATAGGCTTGGGGGTGCGTAGTGTTACCCCGAGGCATGCACCTGGTGTGCACGAGATGAGTAGTCCAATGATAAGGTGCCACTTGTCTTCTATATGTGTAGGTTATGATGATGAAATATTCCCTCATGTGGGTTTTTGATCTCTTGTAATGGTTTGGTCCACGTGGCTTGGTGATGCACAAGTCACATGTTCCATCTGAGGTACTAAACTCGGCTTCGTTTGTCTCATCCAAACCGAGACTGTGGTTGTAATCTTCTAAATGGATAAATTCAAAAATGTGGAACTCATTGAGGAACTACAGGCAGGTCTCGACCTATCAGTGTCACGTGAAACTGACACATGGAAAAGCCAAGTCGTATGATTTATTGTGAGTGTAGAGTTGGACTTCCTGTTAGATTGAAATTATTTTATTGATTAGGTCTCGAAGACCAAGAGAGATTGACATGGGCCTCTATGTAGTGGGCCTATATGTAGATGAGTGTGACTAGCACCTGGAAGGGGTCATGAAGTAGGGATGAGTCTCATCTAGATGAGACCACACTTATGTATATCAATCACCCTCTAGACCTTAGTCTTCAATGTGAATGGGAGGATGTGGTGTAGAAATGACTCCACAATGTTAGAGGATGCTTTGAGGACGTGAATGAGTTTTACAGGTGTCAGAAGAGTCATCTTTGTATCCTACACATACATGACATTTGAGTGTCCTTGGCTGGACACATGTCAGCAAGTGGATGGGTTGGAGTGTGTGCTATGATATGGTGGTAGCATGCTTGTTTGGAACTCGTGGCCTAATAACGTGGGCCTAGGAAATCGTGTTGAATTTTTACTTCATTTAAATTCCCAAAAATCTTATATTTTCTCTTTCTTCTCCTAAATTCATTCTCCCGCTCGATCTTTTTACAGAAAACCCAAGCTTCCACTTTATCTCTCTTCTAAACTTTCCATTTTAGGCGTGTTTTAGTGTATTTCTTTTGTTCAAAGCCTTCTCCTCCACCCAAGTAACCCTTTTTCCTAATTTTCTGCCATTGTTTTCAATTTTGCTTGTTTATTTCTATTTTGTTTATTTTTTTGGCAAAGTTTGGGTTTTTTGGCCACCCTTTGTGCTTGTTCTAGGGTTTGTTAGATGGTTTTATGGTGTTGGAGGTTGAGAAACTAGGTTTTAGGAGATAGTGTGTGATTTTAGTTTCTGGAACACCTTTTCGATGAGAAATTTGGTTGTCTTCTCTAGTGGCTATTTTATATGTTCTTGACTCGTTTGTTTTAGAAAAATGATTGAACTTTTCCTTTTGATCATTTAGTCAACTTTAGTCAAATTTGTTCTTGTTTGGATGTACGAAATACTATGTGAAGATGGTGAGTAGTACCCACACTTAAGTGGAATGAATACAGAGGGAGATTTATGAGACCGAGGCCGAGGCTAAACGAAGAGCTGAGGCTGTGTCTAGACTTCCATTTCACCTAACCCCTCTATCTATAGTTCATCATCCTCCACTTCTTACATATCGTACCCTAACCAAGCATAGGGTCTTCATAAGTATCAGTAATGATACTATGTCTGACACCTCTTTTAGGGATTCATAATTTATGGCCTCGTCTGAAGGCTATAGTTGATCCTCATCCAAGGAATCTGAGAGAGTCGACTCTTTTGAAGAAGCCATGCAAGTTCTAATGTTTTGTCTAGACGGTAGTGGGGCCACTGAGTCGAGCACTCGAGGGAACCCCCAACACCTAACTTTCATGATATCTAGGATGATGATGAGCCGAGAGTTGAGGTAGCTTTCAAACAACCACTAATGGCAATTCCAATATGAGTTATGATTAATGTCAAGTTCACCACAAGATTCCTTAGTGGTGTAACTGCAGTTGATGTTTAGGATGATGAAGACGAAGAAGAACTTAACATTTCATATGCCTCAAGTTTTACTACTACTGTTCGAGAGACAGATTTGATCATATAGAGACACCTTTAAAGGATAATTCCTCTATCAGCATGCGAGATCAATTGATAGTAAATTGGGGGAAGTTGTCTTATATGAACAGATGTTTAGGATCCACTTTAGATTTCATATCCATCCAAACGTTAGATACATCCTTGTAAGCATGGTGATTTCCCCAACTCAACATTCTCTCAATGCGTAGAGTATTGTTCTCGACTTCAATTGACTCTGAAAGCTACTTTACCAAGCCGATCTTCCAATTAGTATTTTCATATAGCCCTGCTACTTTCACCTCGCAACTAGGAAATTTGAAAAAAGAATTCTAATCATGAACCAAACCTCGAACCATGACTGGTAATTGGACGCCAATGTTCCATCCAACACCAACGAGCCGAGATTCCCCAAGAAATGGGGCTGGGTATCTATGTCAGCTAAGATTGATATCGGCCTGAGAAAATATGGTTGGGATAAGATAGACCATTTGAGGTCTTGCAGTAAGAAAGATGGGCTTATCGTCTATGAATAGTTGATGAACCCATCACTTTGGGTCGAGATTGGTCTGAGGGTTGAACCCCTCATTGAGCTGTGTAAGTTAATAAATTTTTGCAAACTTTATTGCAAGCTTTTATTTATGATGCCTTTATTAATCACTTCCTCTCACTTTAGGTCATCCAGCCGAGACATCAGAAGAAGTTTGAAAGATGGATGCTCCTAATCTTGCCAATATGTTGATTAAATTGGCAGGAAAAAAACTCCTCCCTCTGCTCCATCAAAGAAGACAACTGTTAGGGGGGATACTTAAGTCGAGGCTCCCAAAAATCCAAAGACCTGCTTAAGGGTGCTAACACTATTCCTCCTCCCCACAACAAGAAAAGTAAGTACATCACATCCAAAACTTCTTGTAACACTTCCTTCCCGATATCAAATGACACTATAACTGCAGCTCGATTGGCCTGAATTGCTATTACCATAGACTCTCTACTTGGCAATAAGACAAGGGCCAAGAATACCCTTGGGTCGATCATGGTCGAGTCCAATATAAGGTTCTTCCACGATCAAGACCCTCCTCAGATCAATGATTTTAATCTTCATAGTGCAACTCGGGTAATGTTTTAAATATTTCTTCACCATTTTTATTGGCATGGTCTCGGCCTTTTCTAACTCTTCTTTTTATGTATATAATATGTGATCACTTTTCACCATCTGAATAATGGGTTCCAAAAAATGCCCCCAAAATATAAAAGTCCAAGGATGCTTTTAAAGCCAATGAAGAGTTGCAAAAGAAGTTTGAGGTGGCTAAGACGGGCCATAAAGAGACAATTAAGGAAGACTTGTTGTTAGAGAGGATGAGGCACTGAGGTGTGATGGATGATCTTAAACTTAAGCAACATGATGAGACCGATAAGGTTGTGGGGAAGGAAATTATGGCCTTCAAGTCATTTGAAGAGTTTGTTGGTTATACCCTTCAGTACCTAAAAAGGGGGTGAAGACTGCTTTTTGTTGGACATTGAACAAATATCCTGACGTTGCCAAGGCCGAGCCATAACTTAAAGTTGACTTGAATACTTTTGATATATTCGATCCAATGGATGCTGTAGCCTTCGGCCAAGTTGAAGCTGAGGCTATTATCTAAGCGTCTTTGGTCGAGACTATAATAGTTAACCATGATGACACAATAACGGTCGATGATGCCAATGATGAAGAAGCTCAAACCAAATCTCCTACTATTCTTTCCGTCCTTGATGTATCTACCAAGGCCGAGAAGGGTAAATAAAATTGAATTCATTTTTAATGGGTGACCTCATGTGGCCTTATTCCCCTTGATGTAACAGTTTGAACAATGTTGCTCTTTTTTCATCTCTCGTACCCTAGATTTTTTGTAACACTTACATCTATTTTGTGAATGTCTTTGTTTTAGTTTTTGCATAAATTTAGTCAATGTATTTTCCTGTGTTATCACCATTGAATGATGTTCTAATTATAATGATTGTTACTACACTTTGACTTAATAATGTAGTCTCTATATATTCTTCTCGGCATTATTGGAAGATCATGAAGGAAATGAGACTCCTCATACACTCTCGTATCGTCGAGAGTGAGCTATGATTTAATTAACAATAGAATGATGTTGGACAATGATATGAAATGATTTGTTTTTTGTTTTTACCACAAAAGGTGACGTTATAACACTAACCCCCCCCCCCTTAGCGTTATTAAGAGATCACGAAGGTGACAAAACTCCTCATACATTCTCGTATCACCGAGAGTGAGTTGTGATTTAATTCACCATACAACGATGTTGGATAACCATATGAAATGAATTCTAATTTTTGTTTACCATAAAAAGTGATGTTATAACACTGACCCCCCCTTTTGCGTTATTTGGACAATATGAAGGAGACGAGACTCCTCGTACACTCTCGTATCGTCGAGAGTGAGTTATGATCTAATTCACCATACAATGATGTTGGACAACCATATGAAATGATTTTTAATTTTATTTTCACAATAAAAAGTGATGTTATAACATTGATCCACCCTCTCGGTGTTATTGGGAGAGTATGAAGGAGATGAGACTCCTCATACACTCTCATATCGCCAAGAGTGAGTTCTAAACTAATTTACCATAAAATGATGTTCTTTCATTTGGTAAAGTTTTGACAGTGTAGCAATTGATGATGATGAGCAGAACAAATATAAGTCAACAATTGGATTTTTCATTGATAATTTTGTCATACATAAGAGACTAGAATGGAAGCACATTGATTTAAGAATAAACACTTCAATATTTTTACACATATGACTATTGATAGTATCTCCTCAAGTGGTCGGTGTTCCAAGGGTTAGAGAAGGTCCCAACCTTAAGATTTTTCCTTCTTAAGGATTCCTGATACAATCTCCTTAGTCACTCTGTATGGTCCATGCCAATTGGGATGAAGTTTGTTTGGCTTTTTTCGGACCTTATTCAAAACTAAGTCACCCATAGCTATCAGCCTAGCCTTTACCTCTTATTGTATAACCTTACATCTCTCTGCTGATAAGCTGACTGTCGAACCTTTGTATCCTCATTTTTTTCCTCAATCATATCCAAGTCCAATGTTCTCTTTTCATTATTAGTTTATGGATCATAAGTTTGGACTCTTTGACTTGGGAGTCCAAGATCTGTCGGAGTAACTGCCTCAAACCCATAAGACAACATAAAAGGTGTCTCATTGGATGATGTTCTCTTTGTCGTCTGATACGGCCATAAGTACCCATATAGTTATTCAGTCCACGTGTCTTCATCATCCTCTAATTTCTTCTTGATACCTTCGAGTATCGTCCTGTTAGTAATCTGAGTTTGGCCATTGGCTTGAGGTAGGCTAGGAGCAAGGAAGAACTATTTTATGTGGACCTTCATGCAATAGGCTTTCAATGACTTATTCTTGAACTGTTTATTATTATCTGATATCATAGTGTGAGGTAAACCATACCGAAAGATGATGTTCCTCTACATAAATTTGAACGCTTTGACTTCCATAATGGTTATCATAGCCTAGGCCTCCACCCACTTTGAGAAATAGTTCATCCCTAAAATTAAATATGGGTAATTTCCAGATGCCTTGGGAAAAGGGCCAACCAAGTTAATACCCCATACTGCGAATAGCAAAGGTGCTATAATGGACGAGACTGAATGATGAGGATGGTGGGGAATACTCATGAATCTTTGACATTTATCGCATTTCTTCACATATTCAGCTATGTCCTTAGCAAGTGTCAGCCCAAAATATCCCTAGATGATGATCCTCTTTGCTAGAGGCTGACCACCAGTGTGGCTTGTGCAATAACCAATGTGGCTTGCGTAAACTAGTTTTTCCATCTTTGGGTAATTGAGTTTGGTCCCCTGTAAGGCTTCACTATCAAAATATATTAGTTTTTGAACTCCCTTGTCATCTCGGACAATGGTTATGCTAATAGCCAATTTTGAGACAACTAAGTACACATATAACCTCTCTCCCTGAATTGGTCGCGAAAATAACATTGATGAACCCAGATATACCTTCAACTCTTGAATAGATTTCTCGCATTCTTCATCCCAGATGAAGGCTTTTCTCAAGATCTTAAAAAATGGTAGAAACTTATCAGTTGCCCTAGAGACGAAACGGTTGAGAGCTACGACTCGTCCGGTAAGCCTTTGAACCTCTTTGATTGTTTTTGGACTTTAAATTTCAAGTAATGCTTTGATCTTTACGGGGTTTGCCTCTATCCACCTTAGATTCACAATAAAACCCAAAATTTTACCTGCGTGTTCCCCGAACACGCACTTAGGCGGATTCAACTTCATCTTATATTTGTCCATCGTATCAAAGGTGCGTTCAAGGTTAGCCATGTGGTGCTCGACCTTTAAATGTTTTGCTACCATGTCATCCACATACATTTCCATTATTTTCCCAATATGGTCTTTGAACATTTAATTGATCAACCTCTATTAGGTTACCCCTATGTTCTTTAAGCTAAATTGCATTACCTTATAGCAGTAGGTTCATTTATCTGTGATAAAGGAAGTCTTCTTAGAGTCGGGCTTAAGCATGAAAATCTGATTATACCCTGAATACGCTTACATAAAACCCATAAGTTCATGCCTGGCCATGTCATCAACCATATGATCAATCCGAGGTAGTGTGAAGTTATTCTTAAGGAATGCTTTGTTTCAAGTCAGTGATGTCCATGCACATTCTCCACTTCCTATTTGATTTAGATACGGTGATGACATTAGAGAGCCACTCAGGATATTGGACCTCTATGATGAAATCGATTGTCTGAAGTTTTTACACCTTATCCCAAATGACTTTGTATCTATCTCTCGTGAAAGTTCTACATATCTATTTAACATGCTTCATTTTTTCATCAATATTCAGCCGATGGCAGATAATGTCAGGGTCAATCCCTAGCATATTTCCATGGCTCTAGACGAAAATACTTTGCCTTCTTCTCAGCATCTTCACTAACTCTTCATTGATCTCTACTTTGAGGATGAATCAATCTAGATGATTTTTTTTGGCTCGTCCTCATTGACAACGATGGATTCTACCTTCTTCACTAGTTCACCATTTTTTAACTTATTTTTATCTTTTGAATTGAGAGTATCAATGTTGTATGAATTTGTTGCTCTCTTGTGGGCCTCTCTTTCTCAACTGAAGTGAAGTAGTCAAGAATTTCATTATTTGGTAAATGGTAAAAGGCAAAACCTCAAGTTCCTTGAGGTTTACTCTTCCCAATATGATATTATAGGCCGAAAATCATGCTCATCCATGATAAAAAAGCTGACCTTCTTGGTGAAACACCTCAGCTAGGTGCCCATGCAGACATCCATTTCATACACCCCCAATGGGTGAACTTTCTCTTCACTAAAGTCGATCACTAGCTGGTGATATGACTCAAGTCTTTTCTTGCTCAGATTATAATCCTTAAACTAACTCGAAAACATGAGGTCCATTGAGCTTCCCTTATAAATGAGGATGAAAGACATATCGTAGCCATGTACCCGTATGCTAATTACCAGGGGGTCATTGTGGATAGAAAATTTGCCCTTGAAATCAAACCTTGAAAAACCCATTATCGGAGTGTCCATATCCACTTTCTTCACTTTCCCAGGCTTTGCTTCGGGTCTCGATGAAATTCACCTCCATCCTCTTTGGTGCCATTTTGGCTTCAATAACATGGACTCTTCTGTTGTTCGGTTATGTTCCACCAACTTCTAGGCCACCACAGATCATCTTCATATCAAAAGAAATCATACTCATAGCGCTTTTGGCATGAGGGATTTTTAATAGGACGTCGAGGCCATCCTCCCCACTGTCATCGAACTCATCATCGTCTTTTTTTGGACTGGACCTCTCATCTCGGCTTGTTGTCTTTCCGCCCATTATTCTTTTTTATGGACTCATCCTTGTTACCACTCATATCCATGTACTTTTGGAGTTTACCCTACTTTAGGAATTTTTCAATTTCGTCCTTCAAGGTAAAACATTTGTCAATCATGTGCTCATGTTCTTAGTGAAATTTACACCATTTTCTTTTATCCCTTTTGTGAAGAGGGAACTTGAGTTTTCTAGTCATTTAATCTCTCTATCGACTTTGATTTCACTTAGAATCAGGTCTGGGATAATAGTTAAGGGAGTGTACTTAGAAAACTTATCCTCATTGAAAGTCTTCTTTCCCTCTTTATCTTTGGCTTGACCAGATTTATTATTTGTGACCTCCTTTATGTCTCCTCGCTTGGCCTCCATAACCTCCTCCGAATTCATGAATCTCCTGGCCATAACCAGTAGTTCTGTCATAATCTTTGGACAATCTTCTAAGACTTATTAAAGGATTTTTCCCTATTGCAAGCCACTGATGAGCGCTGTCATCATAATAGTTTCGTCATAATCCCCCACCTCCAACTTTTCCTTATTAAAATGAGATATGTAATTCATTATTTCCTTACTTAACATTATGGAAATGGGTGACCCTCTTTAGCAGCTTCATGCCAAAACAAAGGTCGTGAATGAACTTCTCAGCCAGCTACTTAAAATTCTCTATGGAACTGTTGGCAGAGCAATGTACCACGTATGAGCCGCGCCTATGAGAGTGCTGGAAAAGGCTCAAAATTTCATCCCGTCGGGTGTTGAATATACGCTGGCAGTCGACTGATACATCTCTATATGGTGAACTGGATTTTAACTACCATCATGCATCGGTGTCACAGTTATAAGTTTGAACTTTGAAAGGGTAGGATAACTTACAATTTTTATCCCAAACGGAGACGCCTCCATGTAGCTTTGATGTCTTAGTTATCGGGTCTTGATTGAACTAACCATCTTATCCTCCAGCCTTTGGATGGAACAATGCCATGAATTTTCTTCTGCCACTACGTTATCGCCTCCACCTTCTATAGGCACTCCCTACAGTGGTGGATTTTGGCCAACCGTCCTCTATCAATTGTTTACCTACCTCTCTTCATCTCTATCTTGGTTCTTCTTTGGTTTTTCATCATAATGTCTTCCAATTCCTCTGGATCCACCAACTCTGTAAGAATGAGAGTGCTTATCTTATCAGTTTCACCTCTAGGGCCTATAGGTCAAAGGTCCACACTCTGCTCAATTTGTGAAAAGTCAAAGCTCTCTGTCAGCATCAGAGAGTTTGCTGAATGCTTTTTCCCTGGTAAGTTGGGGCTGGTGTCTGTTTGGGATGAATGGTGTCACTAAAAATCTCATATAACCCGCAATACTCCTCATCACAGTCCTAGTCGTCTAGGTGACCCTAAACCTACTTTCCAAGGTGAAATTCGTAGGGTCGAAGACGTCTCTCCGCATATAGTGGTGGTTCGTCTCCTTATGTGGGGCCAGAGGTGGTTCCCTTATCGTCGGATTAACCATTTTTCTGGCGACCTGAGTGATGACCTCCATTGCTGGGTCACAAGGAGATCTTCCCTACACACTCTGGATGAATGCAATGAATTGTTCCTACATTTGTTTGCTGGATGGCCCCCAAGGATTGTAGCGTCATCGCCACATTAGTTATTTCTGACTAAAGTGGTGGCTGACTGGGGCTTGGGCCACCATTGGGAGGCAAGTCAGATGCCATCTCCGGTGAGATCCACACAATCAAAGAGAGAAAAATTAGAAGTAAGTTGGCTCAATAAAGAGCTTAAAGAACTCAAACCCCTGATCTTTCAATGGTGATTTTCACTACAAGAAAACACCTTTTTATGACACTCGAAAAATTAACTTAAAGACATTTATTATAAAAATGCCATTTAAAGATTAATATTGTTATTAATATGACATATTTGATACAAATGTCATTTTATATATATTAGTATTATTTTTCATGGCACTTCAAATATAAAAATCATATTTAATTGTAGATATTATGACCCTTTTTAAATAATTTTTAAGCTAAGTGCACCTATTATAGATTTTTTAAGCTAAGTGCACCTATTATGACATTTTCTTTCACCCATAAAAATTTAGGAGTAGCCTTTTCCCCCCTTAAAGTTTAAAAGATATTTTTGTCTCCCGCTCTTTCTCCCCTCTCGGTCAATCATGTCCCCCCTCTCTCTCGCTCGTCTCTCTCTCTCTCTCTCTCTCTCTCTCTCTCTCTCTCTCTCTCTCTCTCTATCTCTCACGTATGTATGTCACTTTTCTCTCTCTCCTATCTCTCACACAGACTCGTTTATCCCCTCTCTCTCTATATATATATTGGAATTCACAGATTAAGTGTAACACAAATTATCTTGAAATTCATCTATATATAATAATAAGATGGATTAAACTGGAGGAGAGTAGACTCACATCAACAGATTTGGTTATGTTTATGAGGTTTTGGCAAGTGATTTATGTATTTAGTTTTTGTTTTGATAACTAATGAAAGAATAAAAACGGGTTTGATCAATTGTTTATAATTTTCTTTTTATAAAGGATCTTTATGTTTGGGTCAAATAGTGAAAAAATGTTGGCGTCATTTTTAACCACTGAAATTTTATGCACTTTTAAAAGTGTGTTATGTTTCTGTTTCACCGAAAAGAACAAAATAATTTCCTATTTTCATTTTTTGAAATGAAAGGATTATATGTTACCATAGCCCAGCTGAATTTAAGGTTTTATTTAGTGTTTTGTAATCGTAAATTATAAAGTATAGGAAAGACCCCAATTTTTTTTCTTCTTAGTGCACTAGATTACTAAAACATTTGTTGTAATTAATAAGCATGATTGATTTCGCATTTCTTGTAATTCCACCTTCAAAGAATCCGGGGAGCTCAATGACTTATGTTATAGTTCCTTATTATTATTATTATTATTATTATTATTATTATTATTATTATTATTATTATTATTATTATTATTATTATTATTATTATTATTATTATTATTATTATTATTATTATTATTATTATTATTATTATTATTATTATTTACTAGTAGCGAGAAAGAAAATAATTATTCATGAAAGAAAACAACAATGATGGAGTTGATTTCAGTTAAACTAACGAGGACTAGGAAGCATCCAAATTGGGAGAGGCCAAGTCAACATGTTATCTCCTCTGAAACCTGGTAGTCTCTCATTACTTTTGTCTTGCAAGTTGAAGACCTCAACATTATGACCTCCTCGCACTCCTTGTGTACGACCTTCTAAGTAGTTGTTCGTGTAATAAATGCAATTTCCCTTTAATACTGGAAGATCATGAGGCAGAACAAGAAACGAGGAATTATAACCCAAGAATATGATCTGGTTGTGCAAACTCTTAACTTCAGCCAAAAATGTACGTCCCCAACTCGTTTTCAACCTGTAGACGTTGAATTTAGTTGTTGTATACGAGTGCATATCCCCTTGAGGAGGAAAGAATTGATGAAACCTTCCAACCAACAATAGTCTCCCAGCAGAAGTCTTGACAAGGTAGAAAAGATGTTCAAAATGAAACCCTGGCGGTGGCACTATGATAGTATCTGTTGGGGAAGAGAATAAATGTCAGAACCAACAAGCTCGCAATTACTGTTGACAACCTAAAACTTGCTATGATGGAAAATCGCATCACAAAAACTGTATATTATTTCATATGAGGAGGAAGCTATCCAATGATTATCGTTGAGTTGGCAAAAAGAGAATTTGCAATACTCTCCATAAATAGCCGCTGCCGTATATTATTACTAGTTGACAGATGATTAGGCGACATAACAATTTTTGAAATGAAGAAGTTTAGAATTTCTTTCTCACTATAGCAGTAAAACATGGGGTCATTTTCCTGATGAGGTTGATGGACAGTATACTCTTGTTGAAGCCTGTGGGGAAAATATTCTGTTATGTTTGGGAGAGTTAATACATGTGGTAGATCAAATTGAACCCTGGTGAGAAATTGAGGAGTTTTAGTGTGGCACCTTCCTCAATAGTAGCCAACCAGCCATGAGAAAAACCGCGATACAGCTTCCCACGTGCCTCAGGTATATTTAAGGGGTGAACCTTGTCGTCAACAAGGCTATAAAAACTTTCTTTAGAGGGTAGCATTAGCCATGGAATTTGACAAAGTGGTAGTTTGGTCCTCCTTGGAATCATAGATTTCCAGTTAGCACAAACTGCATAAAATCGAATGTAATCAACATACATCAAACGTTTCCCGATTGCATCTAGCAATTCGCCAGGCAGATAATGCCAATACTAAATATAATATATAATCTTCTTCTGCATTTTTCTATTGAATTTTTAGGAATGGACCCCAACCCAAACACTTGTAGTTATGCTGAGTTACATCTGTAACTTGTTATTTTAGTCCTTTAAATAAGCTATAAAAGGGGGTATTTGGACCTCTAAAGCTAATATTATGATTTTATTTGAGAGTCAGTGTCATTTAATCTAATTAACGAGTTAATTTAGTCATACCATAGGATTGATTAAAATAATATGAATATCAAGGAATTGTCTCTTTTCGTTCCCTTTTTCAAGATTTATGGTGAATTGATTTTACAAAACTAAGGTTTAATCGAAACATTCACCTATTTTTTTCAATATATATGGTCCTTGTTTGTTATTATTCCATGTTAAGTTTCAGCGTGAGAAATGAGCCATATCCGATCAAAATGTCATCAACAACATTGTAAGGGGCATGTAATGGGAGATTTCTTAAGTCAGAGGTAACACGCCGGGAAGAACCACTTTCCCAGAGCCACGATGGATTGGTGGGGACTATTAGCATAATGTGCTATTAGATTCCACAGTGAAAAAGGATTATTCATTGATGCATTGATGTTAGGAAGTTGAACTGGTACTAGGCGAAAGGAGTGATATTTTTTGGCAGTAAAATCCTAAATCCCGCAGATTTAACAGTAGCCAAGGTATTAACGAGGAGTACAATTTCATTGAGATGAACTTGGTAAACCCCTGATGGATAAAGAGTAGCAATTTGTAATATTAGGTGAGGGATGACATGAAGTATTGTTATTTCATTAGTTTGTAAGTTTGTGTTGTTTTGTTAGTCTGTTTGGATCTTAATCTCAATTTTTATTGAGGTTAATATACTAGTACATTTTGATTTTGAAATTTATTTATTAATTTGTTCGGATTTGAATCTGAATTCTCATTTAATACTAAAGGCTAATTTATTACTATATTGTTAGTTTTGAATTTGATATTCATTTCTTTATTTGTATGTGTTGATGTTCATTTATACTTTGGAATCTTGTAATTTAATTGCTTGAGGTGAATTAAGGCTAATTTACTACCACTGCATTCTTATTACTCGAATCTAATTTTGATATTCATTTTATCCACGTTAATGTTCGTTTATACATTGGATATCATAATCTTATATGCTTAAGCTAAATTAAGGCTATTTTACTATATTGTTAATTTCAAATTTAGTTAGAATCTTAGATGTATAGCTAAATTAAGGTTAATTAACTGCTGCATTCTTGTTTATTAATTAGTTTAGATTTGAATCTCAATTCTCCTTTTATCCATGTTCAACTTCATATCTTCTCTAAACTCTCTTAATCTTACTTATTTAAGTAAATTAAGGTTGTTGTACTATTACACTCTGTATATTCTTCAATTTTATAATATATATTAGTTTATTCAGCATCCTCTCTGATCTTAATCTCAATTATCATTTCCTTTTTATTTCCCTCTTTTTTGGATTTATTTTTAGTATCTGATTTGATAAGGAAACTGATAGTCTACTTGTTTTTCCTACTTTACTTGTTGATACTTTAATTAGCTAAATTAAGGTTGTTTTACATTCTTTCTAATTTCATACTCTATAAATTAATACCCAACTCGATGCATTATGATCTAAATCTTTATTACCATCTTATCTTATTTGAGGTGGAGGTGGAGAATGACAAAAGATATTTAGCTTATCTTGTCTACTTAAATTATTATAAAGCTATTTTGTTTGGTTTTTAATTAAGGTTCTGGTATTTTAATCATCGTGTTTTTGTTTGAAGGTGAAGCATATGCATTCAAAATATGGAGACTACTTTGGCATAACCATGGCTGGTTATTGAGGTTGGCATTTCCCACTCACTACAATGCAAAACTGAATTCCAATTGCAAAAACTAATGAACTTGCAATTTTAATATTTTCCCATAGTTTTTCAATGCAAATAAATGCATAAACATTTTTCTATTTTTGAATTGTACTTTTGGTATGGATAATGTTAATCTATCTAATACTATAATGAGCACTCATTTTAAGAAATAAATCCATAACTGAAATTAAGACGCAATAGTTCTTTACTTATTTCTTTAGTTTAGGGAGATTCACTTTTGGGACGAATGGAACTATTGTTCTCTGAATATACTTATTGTATTAACAACAATAAATTTCTCCTTAGAGGAACATCCTGATGTCATCCAGAGTAATGGGTTGTCTACATTGGAAAGGTATGAAAGCGACCTTGTTTATTTCAAGAAGAAGGCATGCTATTTCCAAAATGACCATCAACTGCATTATAAAAAATTCTTGTCAAATGATATATGTTGGTTTTATTCCACCATCTCTCCACCTTTAGAAAATAATATTTTCTTGTATAATTCTTGAGAAACACTCTTTCAAATGCCATCTTAACCACTCTAGTAACAAGGATTAAGGCACTGCTTATTTATACTTCAAATATGGAGAAACTCGTGTTGACCATATTGATGGTGAATTTGTTTGTCTACTAGACTGTTTGGACGAAACGTTGATAATATTGATTTCTTGATCATTTTGTATATTTAAAGTTGAGAGATTATATTAGACACGCATCAACAGAATCTAGGGCTGATTAAGGAGTCTAAAATTTCAAGGCCTTTACGATGGATACACCTTACAAATACTTTTGGGTATAAAAGAAGATGTTCAGCCAATAGTCTGGTATGTAATATGGATGTGAATTTTTTTACCTTATTTCTTTTAATACTAGTTAGTAAGATTGTAATAAAATTCTGATACATGATCTTTTTGAATTGATAATAGGGCAAATTGTCCAAAAAAGTTACATATCAAGAACTATAGGTTATGAACGATACCCACATGGCCAATTAGGTGATTCTCGTAGTGCCGCATATGGTGCAATTTCTGATCATCAAGAAAACATGATTGTCATATTGTCTGTTTGGTTAACGTCAATGATTTTTTGTCTTTCAAATGACTTTGTCGCTATTTATTTTCTTTGTCACCCACTCTATCTTGACAACGATACCTTGTTTTATTTAGCACTACAGAGTATCATTTTTTAACTGCTTATTATGTTTTATAATAGTAAGGTAATGTCCAAAAGAACCCTGCGAACTAGGCTTTATCCATGACATTTTCTTATGATTACTTTTTAGTGGGGAAATATATTTTTTCTTATTAAATTGTGAATTTCATGGTGTAGACACCCCATTCTATTACCTCCTAAACTCTCCCTAGGTCCCTAAAACCTCCCTTCATCACTACAAACCCAGGTCATACCCCGAGTACTGACTTAGAAGCCAACAGGTGCTCCCAGGCTCCGTTGGACCAAAAAGTCAAACTCTTCACCTCGACCGAGACTGAATGAATCTTCAAAGGTCACTTAATACCCTTTCTAATGGTCCATCCCGTGCGCGATTCCGACTTTCCATGTGGACGAACAACCCATTTGCCCAAAAACTCGATCAAGAGGCCACCGGACGCTCCTGGGCTCCGTTTGACCTAAGTCAACTCTTCAGCTCGATCGAGACTAAATGAGTCTTCAAAGGGAACTAAAACCCCTTTCCAAGGGTCTATCCCGTGCGCGATTTTGACTTACAGTACTGACGAACGATCCGTTTTACTCCGAGAGGTCACCAAATGCTTCCAGGGCCCAATTGATAAAAGTCAGCTCCCCGAACTGGATCAAACTCTTTGGAATGTCGAAGTACATATCCTAACCTTTCCAACGGTCTGCCCCGTACACAATTCGGACTTACCATGCTGATGAACGATCCGTTTGCGTCCGATGACTCCCCATATAAAGGACCGACGAGCCCAAAGTGAACTCCCGAACCCAGTAGCAATCCAAAGGACTTCCAAAGGTCTCTGAATTACCTTTCCAACAGTCCTCCCCATGCGTAATTCGAATACTTTGCGACCAATTTTTCGAAATGGATTGAAAGACACTGCCAAACGGCGGGTCCCAGACCCTACCTATCGGCAGTGTGCCTAAACTCACCTGTCGATTGGCAGGACCAGGGCTATTACGATCGGAAATGACCTGGGCCTATAAAAAGGAGGGCTTGTCCTCATTGCAAGAGGTGCCCAGATCTGAAACACATCACTCTCAGCAAATCTAGAAAACCTCTCTCGAAGTTAGAGTGATTTCCACATCCAAAACCCTTTCCAAATTTCGATTTTCATCATCCTTTTCATCAAACTTGGTGAATTCACTACCCTCCATCATCATCCAAGTGCAAGGGCTGCTCTAAAAAATTTAAGATAAAGCTCAAGATCTTCAAGAAGGTCTAATTTTCTCAATTCTCTCATTAAATTCTCATAAATTCCCATTAACTTATTTTATTACTTAGAATTTTTGTTCTCTCATCTCACATATCCTAATATACTTTTTATTTAGTATTATTGCACATCTCTTATTTTCATACAAATAAAACCCCCCAAAATAAGAAAAGAGGGTTTGATCATAAATTCCAAACGGGAATTCTCACATTTTTTCTTACACTTCTCTAACAACTAAAACACTTTTTCCACACACACACACACACACACACACAAATAAGAGAATCCCCCGATTGGATTTATGGGATAGCCCTCGTTTTGCATACGAACTACGTGGACTTTGATGCCTCTATAGGCTACGTAGGCATATCGGGGTGAAACCCGAGACTCGAGTCCTATTTTTTACTCTTTTTCCATTTTCTCGAAATTCAATTCTCTTAGATTACATATATATGCATATATTTGTTCTCAGTGGAGTATTATTCCTTATGCGTTATCGTTCCATTATAACGACCAATGCAAGGATGATCGCGCAAATCCTATTTTCTAATATTATCTTTACATTCCTAAGGATGACTTTCTTTATCTCTTCCATGGTACAAGTCGATGACTCGTATCTCCACTACATATACACATTCACACATATCACGGGGAAAATAAAGGAAAATAGCAAAAACCCATGAGAGACAGTAAGGGCAGAATGGGTGCCTAACACCTTCCGATTTCGTAACATAGCCTCCAGACCCCTTTCGAATCATTTTGGTTTTGTATGCATCAGTATGTCTTTGGATTCTATCCTTTGGGATGGCTCCCTTTTTTTGTCTATTTTGAGTAAAATAGACTGGCGACTCTATCTCTCTACATTTTTCACCTCATCAATGACGCCGGCCGAAGCGCTCCCGAGAGGGATACGTGGGATCGGGGATGGCCACAATGGAGACTCCGCTGGGGACTATATGTTTATTTTGAGGGCTAGACTCTATTTACATGGGTATTTTTTTCTTATATATCCCTCTATTTGCATGTTCCCCTTTACTACTCATGTGTACCTCATGCTTATGCTTCTATTCACGCACTTGTAGAAAATTCTCCATGTACACTTCACACGACGTGCACCAAGGATCACATATATCCACATGCTACACGCATTACCCATCCATACTTGGTATACCATTGATAGTCATACTTTTCTCCCCGTTGGGCATGATCAAGAAAGAGACTCTCATCATAAGATACTAATAAGAGAATCATGCATGATTCACACAACATCACCAAAGAGCATTGTTATTGACCAAATTTTGTCCAGTAACTCGAGGGTCACTTTGTGATGGGGGATGGTCCGGTAGGGCGTAGTTAGCCTAAGCAATATGACTCTCACCTTCCATTGGCCAAGTACCTTCGACGTATATCGAACGGTTCCCCCGCATCGTACCGCTTGACCAAAGTCATGAGGGGAGGTATATCGCAGGGAATTCATTCATGTACGCCTAGTATACCGAATTTTCTCTCACACGTACCATCCCCATGAGGTATATAGTGAGACAATTCACGTACACTCACGTATATTAAATGGCTTGTCCACACGTACCGATTGCCTGCAAGAGCAAGACGTATATCGTGGAAGTCACGCCAAAGGGGGGGAACCCTTTTCGATTCACCTAACCAACTGCATACCTGCATATAGGTGTCAAGCCTAGGACACACATATAAGATTGCCGGTTTCAACCTGAAACTCTGTCAAAATTTCGGGTCGGCCTGTCGCCCGAATTTTCATGCATTTTTAAAACGGTACCCTGCCCATGAGCCTGGTTACAAGTCCAGCCATAGCTTTGCATATGTTACAAACCCAACTTTTCCAGGCTCGGGTCCCGTCCGGCATTTAATTTTGCATTTAAGAGAATTTAATACAAGTAAGAACATAATTATCATGCTGAGATCGTCTCACAAAAAAAAATATTTCTCCTTTCTTTATCAAAAATTAAAAAAAAAAACATTTCTCCTTTCTTTATAAAAAAAAATTTCTCCTTTCTTTATCAAAGGGACAAAAATATTTTGTCTTTCAATCTTAAAAAGAAAAAAAATGTCAAAAATATTTTCATCCCTTTTTCCTCAAAATAAATCCCATTTTACGCCTTCTCAGGTCGATCGCATGCCCTTGGTCTGGCTCCTTATTAGCTTCGGTCTTCAATCAAGTCACCCCGGAGTGCTGTTCATTCCCCTAATACTTCTTCTGAATTCGGAATCCATCCTCTTTCCATGGAGCACACAGATCAAGTACCAATTGTGCAGCCAAATTTGATGGCAGTTTTTGCTCAACTCGTGTCCAAGATTGATAACCTCCAAACTGAGGTCCGAGAGATGCAACGAAACTAGATTCCCGTACCTCAAGAGATCGAGACCCTATTTCCTCATGCTATGGGTCCACCTGAGCCTATCTGGGTTCCGAAAGAATATCAGCATGCTCCACATGCCCCTCCTGCTAATGGGCCGCCGCCTGCCCAGCTTTCGATGTCGAACCTTGCCTAACATGGGTCTAACTTGCCTATGATCATTGATCCGAAAGAGGAGGAGTTGAACAAGGTCAAAGAAGACCTTAAGATGCTCACTAAGAAGTTTGACCAAGTCAGAATCTCTGGGAATTACATGGACTACACCCACATGTCTCCTTATCCTAAAACGAGTTTACTCGAGAAGTTCAAGATGCCAAATATCGAGGGATTCGGAGGAAGTGGACCCCCGATTGTTCATCTTCGCAGTTATCACCATTCTATGACTCTCCTAGGGGCTTTTGAAGAAGTGATGGCCCAATTATTTCAGCAAACTTTGAGAGATAACACCCTCCGATGGTTTTTGTTTCTAGAAGAGTCCAGAATCTGTAGTTGGGAGGATGTGGCTCGAGAATTCATGTTGCAGTACAAATACAACGAAGAGCTTTAGGTCACCCGTCGTGATTTAGAGCTGCTCAAACAGAACTCTGGGTAATCAGTCAGTAACTTCATAGCCCGGTGGAGGGAAAAAGCAGCTACGATGACCAATCGGCCTTCCTAGGAAGAACAAGCCAGCATAGTGAAGAAGAACTTCTTGCCCCATGTCCGAGCAACCATGGGAGGACAATACTATCCCCACTTCCGAGCTCTCAGAGTAGCAGGAGTAGAAATTGAGGAGGGTATGGCTAAAACATAAATTGAACCAAAAAAGGTGTCCGGACAGTTCACCCCCAGAAAATATGACAAACCTGTTGGTGCTGCAGTATCAACCATCAACAACATCTCTCAACCAACCACATCACGGGCACAGAAAATCCGCCCAGTCCCAGTCCAAAAAGGAATACACCGATCTCCATGCTCCCCTCTCCAAATTGTATCAAGCCTTGTTGAGCCAAAACCTCATCAAACCCTTGGATCCCCGTCCTTTGCCAATTTCGCTCCCAAGAAACATCAATGCAGATGCCCATTCCACCTTTCACAAAACAGCTGGCCATACCACCGACCAATGCTTCCACCTCCGAAACATAATGCAAGGTCTAATTGACCGGGGTACCATTGCCCCACCAGCTAATCCTAAGCCAAACACTACTCACAACCCACTCCCAAATCATGCCAATGCCATCTTCTTAGTTTAAAGCCCAGAATTTGATCCCTTAATTCAAATCACACCCCATATTTCCTCCTACACCCTACTAGCCTCGCTAATCAGGCACTGCTACTCCTTACTAGAGCGTGCATCGCTGTTCGTACCCATTCTAAAATGGAATCATGGAATTATCAAAAGTGTTAAACCAACTCCTAGAGTTCGGACTGAAATTGCCCCCACAGATGATCATTGATTTCCAGAGATTCAGTATGCTGTTCTTCATGGCACAAAAATGGGCTTGAGATTTAGATATTTGGGTAGTAGCAACCGATGATGTCAACTTAGATGATGTTATCCAGGTTATAATAGAGATATTCAGGCAAACCAACGATATTTATAGTATGACTAAGTTACTTAATACTCTGAAGCTAAAAGGGTGCCTGGTACCTTCACCCTTACATATCCCCACAAAATGGGAAGACCTGTATGAAGAAGACATTGAAGTTGTGGAATGATTTGAATTTACATGGAAAGATAAAATTGTTGCCACCGGATGGGAGGAAGAGTTCGAAGATTCAAATGAAGAGTAAGCTTCAGAGAAAATTAGCCCGGTAGCTGATATTTATGGGATGATATCATTTAAAGAAATTCTCAGAGAAATAAACAAGGTGGCAGAATAACCCAAGGTTGACGAGGAAACGGGATTCATGTTCTTACTTTCTTCAGTAAATAACATGACCAGATCAGGGAGGTATTACCAGATTCCAAGCGCATTACCAGCCAATGACAAGGGGAAGGGCGGTGAAAACCTTCCTATGCCAGAAAATATCCTCCAGGAAAGCAAGATCCTCGATCAACTGAAGAACTAACATCACTCTATGGGGGCTTTTCATGTCTTCCTAGCTGCACATAAATGCTTTGATCAAGCTGGTCACGGGACCCATAGTTCCTCCCTCTACCACACCAGAAGAAGCGGTAAACTTGATCGGATCCTTGACCTCTACCCGAATGATATTATTTCCCGAAGAAAAAATCCCCAAGATTGGGCCAAACCACAGTCATGCACTCAACATCTCCATCGAAGTTATGGGGAAGGTCATACCACTCTCTCTCGTCAAAAATGGATCCTCCTTGAATGTATGCCCACTAAGAACCTTCAAGTTCTTAGGCTTGAAAGAAAGTGACCTTGCTCCAACCTTCGCTGCTGTACGTGCCTATGATAATACCCGTCCAGAGGTGATGGGATCCATAGATCTTGTAATAGGGACTGACCCTATAAACCCTGTCGCCGAATTGCAAGGTATTGACATCCCAACTTGTTTCAACCTATTGATCGAATGACCTTGGCTCCACAGTATCAAGGGTGTGTCTTCCTCATTCCATCAAAAATTGAATTTCTTCGCCAACGAACATTGATTACTTCACCAAATGGGTCGAAGCTGAGTTATATGCAGGGCTGAACGCTAAGAAAGTAGCCAAATTCATCAAGAAAAACATCATCTGTCGATATGGGGTCCTGTACGAGCTAGTAACAGATAACGAATTTCAATTCAAGGAAGAAGTTACAAAAGTGGTCAACGAGTATGGGATTCAGAGACACAAATCTCCTCCCTATCAAACTCGAACCAACGGTGCATTTGAAGACGCCAACAAGAACCTCAAAGCCATCATTAGCAAGATGACCGAAAGGTATCGAGATAGGGCCGATCGTATCCCGTACGCCCTCTAGGGATACCGAACCTCAATTTGAACCTCTATTGGGGCTACCTTTTACTCTCTAGTTTAAGACATGGAAGCAGTCCTACTCGTGGAGCTGGAAATACCCTCGTTGTCCGTCATGCTTGAAAACAAGGCTAGTGAAGAAGACGGGTGCCAAATCCATCTTGACGAGCTGACCCTCCTAGACAAAAGGAGGTTAAAAGTGCTATACCATATACAAGGGTGCCATCATCGAATATCTTAATCAAAAGGCACAGCTGGATGATAAAAAAAACATGTTTATTTCACTAATAAGAAATTTTGGTACAGATTACATGAGAAAAGGAACGAATAACTCCCTTCCCCCTACCTTCCTAAAAAAAAGCCAAAATAAAATCTCCACATTCTTTCCCCATTAAAAAATAAACTCTCCAAGAGTCCTATCCACTGCTACCAGAGGATCCCGTTCCATCATTATCAGCTGCATCATGGGGTCCTCAAGCTTCCCCTGCTTAAACAGAGTGCCTCAGGCGCTCCATGGACCGATAAGCCCGAACCAGCTTTAGAAAAATCACAACACCTACCCCCATGGTATTAAATAAGACAATCCACCTTTGTCCAGTCTCCACTGCCAACATCTTGCTGACCACATTCCTCTACAACCACTTCATATAATCCCCAGGGATATGCCAAACTCTCCTAACAGACTGAGAAGGACGGGTCGACGGATTCCGATTCTCCCACCTGGAGCGAAGCCACGAGTGCAGACGCTCAGTCAAATCTTCTACCGGAAAGAAGTCTAGTGTTCGAGGTGGCAGGACCTGTTCCCAGCCAAATTGATATAGAAGCTGCCAAAGGAAATAGAAAGAGGTCTGTGTGAGACCAACCAACCGGATATGCGGGTATTCTCGCAGCTCCAGAATAGGCAGTAACTGTCCCCACCAAGGCACTGACTAGCAAAAATTTAGAGCCCCGTGCTCCACAAGCTAGTTCTCCCAAATCTCGATGTCCAAGCCAACACTGATGAAATAGCACAAAAAGAGTTTGGGTACAACCGACAAAGGGTATTCTGAAGGAGTCACCAGGCAGAGTTTCTCAGACAACCACATGAACAGCATCACAGGGCTACCCCTCAGGAAGTCAGAACGACCTTTTCACCAGGCATCTAGGCCATTCAAAATCTCCACCAGTATTACTTCCACAGGATTGTGATGGTATGACATCTAGGAAATAATAACTGCAAGTTATGGGCCCACCAGCAGTTCCCCAGTCACCAACAACAATTTTAATACTAAGCCCAGAACAAGGGCTCCGGCGTATCCAGCATCGCCAGCCTCTTACAAATGCACGGACTGTAACACCGTCGAAAGGGAGATCATTCCCCCAGCAACCAGTGGTCTAGACGCCGAAGGAGAAATATAAAGAAGCCCGGACAACAAATCCCTGGGAGAACGGGAAAACTCAGGAAGAGCTGAAGCAACATTGGGATTTATCCCTAGCAAGGCAAAAAATTCCTCGTAGGTAGGAAAAACTTCATCCAACCCTAAGCGGAATACATGGTCTTCGGGGTACCAAAATTGTACCGCCGCCATCAACATGTTCCACTCAATGGGCCGGTTGCGCCACAAAGAATCTCGACGCATATTGAAAGCATCGTAGTTGAAATTATAAGAGCACATTGCTTCCAAGGCTTCGAGGTAGTTATCAAACTCAATGCTACTAGGGAGAGCCATCTTGCAAGACTAATAAATAGTAGGCAAGTAAGTAAGAATGTGAAGGTGTGATGTAAACACTCCACCCTTACCCCTTTTTATACTTGAAAACCCTTACAAAAAACATGACCCCTACAGAAATCGGAGGAAATCCTACTCCAAAAAGTATAAGAGGATGAAGAGGGAACTAATTAAAGCTTTAAATTGATGGGACTGGACTTGATTGCCAATAAGCAGGACAAGGGTCTTGCCGATCGACAATCCCCTTATTTTTGGAAATTTCCCTTTTTCTTCTTTAGCTCAATAAAAAATAAATTGATATTCTCAAACAGAATTTAAAAAATCCTCTTCCACCCCTATATAATTTCTCATTTTTAAAACATTCCTCCAAAATTCCAAAAATATCTCTTTTTACGATCTCAGTAGCAAAGTAAAAGAGCATGTGCATGCATTCACCATTAACAAAAGATAATAAAAAAACCCCATTGCATTGCATATATATATATTCTTCTGTGTTACATCAAATTTTGTAGGAAGTAAAAGAAAAGAAAAAATAACGGGACTCAACCCGAACCCACATTCTCTCTCTCTCCCTCTCTCTAAGAGCTTCCACCCCTACAACGCGCTCTCTTTCCCCTACGACGAGATGATTCACCCGAGCTAGAGTCCTCCCCAGACGAAGAAGACGACACGAAGTAAGAAGGAATCGGGATCGCATCCCGAATATGGGCAGTCACCGAAGATATCCCGTCCCTAATGTCCCTAAGCCAAGTGGTGGACACCCGAACTTATTGCAAGTAAAAGGCAAAATCAGTATGAAAGCAAAAAGGATCAAAACAGAAAAGAAACCAAAAAGAGGAAAAGAATAGAAAGGTATACTGCAGGATGAATAACCTCCTCTATCAAACCCAGCTCCTACGAATCCATCTCATGAGGACGGTGAAACATAGGAACCATCCCTCCATCAGCCCGTCGAATGTTGTACGAAGGAGTATGCAACAGCACGAAGGGAACCTCCGAACTCGCCACCATCGCAGAAGTCGATGGACCACCGTCCCTATGGGAAGACACCACCGCTCGACTCGAACTCGCATGATGGAAAGGCAAGGCATCATATATGCTGGGCGCCATCAACTAGCTCGTCATAAAGTCCATATAGTCATATGACACAACCGTATCAGTGTAAACATGTAGGACTTGCCGATCATCACTGTGATCCTTGCATCCTTCGATAATAGACAATCCTGCCTCATAGACGTAGGAGGCTACGCGGGTGGCACCATCACCTCGTCCTCAGCAATCTGCTGAACCACCCTCTCCCCAAGATACCAAGAATGTCCAAACTCATGCGCCAGTAAATGCCTCATCTATGCATTCACCCCAGTCACCCCCGTATCCTGAATGGCTGTCCCCCAAGGGTAAAAAGTCACCTGAAAATCCCCAATAGGCATTAATCAATACAGAATTAGAACATGCAAAGACCAAGACTGAAAAGGAAAAAGTCTTACATTACCACTGGTCAGGCCATTCAAGACCTGATGCACCGGCTCCAGAGAAAGAGATCCCTTCGATTGTCGATTGGTCTTCCGCCATCGATACAGTCGACAAAAATCCCCAACAGTCTCGTCCTTCAGGGCAATCAACTGGGTATTGCACCCAATCACCTCATAGAACCACATCTCCCAAAGACAAGAATTCACAATAAAAAAGAGACGCATAAAGAAAATGCAAATGCATGAAAGGAGAATGCGCAAACTAAAGAATACCTCAAGAAGATACCTGGCTCCAATAAAAGTTTGTCGGCAGCACCGACTAAATGCATCCAAAGAAAAATAGAGGGTCGCCAAAGTCAGGCTTCCCCAATCATAGAGAGGGATGTTCGAAAACATCCTCAATTACGGAAAGAACCATAAATGGATGATGTCGCCGCTCGATGCCACCATGAAACCTCCCAGCACCAATAATATCAACAACCGGGCCATCTGCCTCACCTGCAGCCCATCCTCCACATCAATCACCCTACTCAGTAAAAAAATCCTTCAGCAGGGACAACCGAATGGAATCCCCAGACACTATCCTCCCTATATCGCCGATCATCGCCCGCACTGCCTCCGTCCTGACCCACAGGGAGCGATCCACCTCTATCTTCTCTTCGTCACAATCCAGCCCCAACAGCTGCTTCACGTCTATGGGAGTCACGATCATATCCCCAAAGCCTAAATGGAAAGTATGGGTAGTATCCCACCATCTATCCCCCAGAGTGCATAAGACCGCTGTCAAACGAGGCGTCTCATCCTACACAGACGCAAACCTCCCAAAACTCGCTGATGATACCACCCAATGCACCACAGGTGGAAGATTCTCCCAGACATCCTTAAGCCCCACATATTCTTCAAAGAGGTATCAGATTGTAAAAAAAAAACTTGTCAAAAATTCAAGAAGGAAGAAAAAATCACTAAGAAAAGAGAGAAGAATGCCAAAATTTAGGTTACTTACATAACCACCGGGGCTCACCACCCTCGAAGAGCGATGACACGATGGCTCCCACAACAAGGTTCACTCATTCATAACCGGCTCAAATGGGTCAAAGGAATTATCGCTCCCCAAAGCAAGAGGCATCCTGGCCCTCCACTGCACGTTCGCCCAGTCATCAACAATCAACCAATCCTTATGCACTGCAGTGCTCACAAAAGAAGACATTTCTTAGAGATCAGAATGCTAAAATGATTTAGAGAGGAAAATCGTATAAAGAGAGAAAGCACGATGCTGTGAAAAATGAAAGGAATTCGCCCCCTTTATATAGGATGCCAAAGGTCATGTCGATCGGCATTGACCCCCGAACCCCCGAATGGAACTGTCCCTTTACCTTCTTAACATAGTCCAAAAGTCCATGCCACTGTCGAATGTCACCCTCTGCACCATACCGATCGGCACCCCCCTTAAAATTTTGTACAAAAATCCCCAGAAAATACCAGAAATCCTGAAAAATCCTCAGAAAATTCCTAAAACTCCCCGAAAAGATTTAGTACATTTTTGCCAAGAAAATTTTGCATTCCCTCAAGTGGAACCACTATTTCCCCAGCGAAACGCTCAAGATCCAAGTGAATCCCCTCCCGGCAATGTCCCTGGGGAATCTCTAAGGATCACCTCCTATACCCCAATGGTCTCAAACCTCCCCGAGCAATACGTCAAATACCTGGACCACCTAATCACTTCCCCAGTGGAGTTTATATCATCAAATTTGTCCTTCCTCCGCAAAATCTCCAAAATCACAAGGATTTCCCCAGCCGTCGGCTCCCCAGTTCAAATCAAGATCATAAGGTAATTTTCCTCGGTAGAGTTCCCTGAGGTCATCTTAACTTAAGCCCACAGAATTGGCTTTGACCCACAGAATTGGTCATCACAACCTTAAGCCCACAGAATTGGCTTCGAGCCACATAATTGGTCATCTCAACTTAAGCCCACATAATTGGCTTCGACCTGCAGAATTGGTCATCCCAACCTAAGCCCGCAGAATTGGTTTCGACCTATAGAATTGGTCATCTCAATTTAAGCCCGTAGAATTGGCTTCTACCTGCAGAATTGGTCATCTCAACTTAAGCCCGCAGAATTGGCTTTGACCTGCAGAATCGGTCATCTCAACTTAAGCCCGCAGAATTGTCCTCGACCCGCATAATTGGTCACCTCATCTTTAAGCCCGTAGAATTGGCTTCGACCCGCAGAATTGATCACCTCAACCTAAGCCCGCAGAATTGTCTTTAACCCGCAGGTTTGGCCACCTCAACCTAAGACTGCATAATTGGCTTCGATCCGCAGAATTGGTCATCACAACCTTAAGCCCGCAGAATTGGCTTCGACTCGCAGAATCGATCACCTCATCTTCAAGCCCTCAGAATTGGGTTTAACCCCGCAGAATTGATCACCCTCATCTTCAAGCCCTCAGAATTGACTTCGACTCGCAGAATTGGTCATCCTCAATATGCTCTTTAAATTCTTATAATCGACCTCGACCCTCAGAATTGGTCATCCCTGTTCCTTAGGTCCTCAGAATTGGACTCGACCCTCTGAATTGGTCATCCTTATTCCTTAGGTCCTCAGAATCGTCCTTGACCCTATGAATTGGTCATCTTATTTCAAAAGGCATCATGCAGTGTCTATTCGACGTCTATCATTTATTCCAAACTTACCCTTTGAGGGGCTCTGTAGATACCCCATTCTATTACCCCCTAAACTCTCCCTAGGTCCGTAGCACCTCCCTTCATTATTATAAACCCAGGTCATACCCCGAGTACTGACCTAGAATCCATCGGGCGCTCCCAAGCTCCGTTTGACCAAAATGTCAAACTCTTCAGCTCAACCGAGACTGAATGAATCATTAAAGGGCACTGAATCCCCTTTCCAGTGGTCCATCCCATATGCGATTCTAACTTACCATGTGGACGAACAACCCGTTTGCCCCAAAAATCGATCAAGAGGCCACCGGACGGTCCCGGTTTCTGTTTGACCTAAATCAACTCTTTAGCTCGACCGAGACTGAATGAATCTTCAAAGGCACTGAAATCCCTTTCCAAGGGTCTGCCCCATGCGCGATTCTGACTTACGGTACGGACGAATGATTCGTTTAACTTTGAGAGGTCACCAAATGCTTCCAGGTCCTGGTTCACCAAAGTCAGCTCCCTGAATTGGATCAAACTCTTTCGAATGTCGAAGTACATCTCCTAACCTTTTCAACGGTCCGTTCTATGCGTAATTCGAACTTACCATGCGGACGAACGATCCATTTGTGTCCGACGACTCTCCGTCCAAAGGATCGACGAGAGCTTTCGAGCCACATTTGACCCAAAGTCAACTCCCGAACCCAGGAGCAATCCAAGTACTTTATAAGGTCTATGAAATACCTTCTTAATGATCTACGCCATGCATAATTTGGATCTATAGTTTGTGCTCTGCGACCAATTTTCCGAAAAGTCCCGAAAGACACTGCCAAACGGCAGGTCCCAGACCCTGCCTATTGGCAGTGTGCCTAAACACACCTGTCAATTGGCAGGACCAGGGCTTTGCTGATCAGTAATGCATTCATCATTCCCTGAGCCGGAGGTACTGGTTGCTCGGCTTGGGCACGCCTATCCTTTGGTGCATGTCTCGGAGGCATCTGAAACGTGAAGAAATTTATTAGTCTACAGTTATTGTCAAATCGCAAATAGCTGAAGACGTAAGCGTAAATATAAGAATACAACAGTCCTAAAAATAGGGCTCTATATCAAGGACACTAAGCTGGAAACGAAAATAAGCCGTACAGATCCTAAAGGACACTAAAACCTGACGCTCTGATACCACCTGTGACACCCCGCCTAATTAAATACCGGGTGATCAATCCTTTATTAAATTATAACCAAGGTCAATGGTTGGTTCATTCTCAGCATCACTATCGTAAAATAAATTTTCCAATTTAAACACCATAATATTTAAGCTAAGTGTCAAAACCATTTAAACCTTATTCCCATTTTTATTTAAGTCCAATTATAATACCTTTGATAATTAATAGTTTAAGAGTTACACAATAATAGTAAGGATGTAAATGGCCATTAAAGAATTTAACCATCAATAGTAAATCCAAACTTCAAACACCAAAGAAAAATGTTCTGACCGTAATAAATCCCAAATTAAAACTACTGAAAGTAAATGAATTACAATCTCACACAAAAACCAACTAAATAATGAAAAGGGGCGACACATGCCCAACTAGATAAAGTAGAACGAGAAACGGAATCAATAATGAGGTCGTTTAAGCACAAGGCCTCCAACTCCCACAAAAGCTGCAACGCGTTCCATATCCAGAGAATCCAAAGCCTGACGCCCCTGTGGCTGGGCCCCTGTAATACATATATATATACAAGAGAGGAGAGATAACAGTAAACGGGTTAGAGCCCGATTGTAAAACAGTTTAAAAATTTAGTTTAACAAGTATTTAAAATATTTCGATTATTAAGTCTAAACACGTTAGATTTCTTAGGTATAAATATTTCCCCGTTTACCCTTCATTTTCCCATTTCATTAAAGTTCCACTTAACGGAGTTTACCTTTACCCTACTGGTCCTTTTATGTTTCATTATGTCCTAATAACATTAATCAAGATTTATTACACATTTAATCGGATTGAGTCAACATAAGAAAAAATCTGGTTTTCCAGAAGGGGTCGATCGATCGATAAAAAGGGGTCGATTGATCGAACCGTCGATCGATCGTCATTCTTTGGTCGATCGATCGATCAAGCAGGTATGCCGAAAACTGCAGAATACCACTTACGAGAATTATCGTAAAAAATCATCCAAATCCAAGTCTTTAACTCCCAAAATGCCAGAAATTTATACCACAAGCATTATAAACCGAAATGAACAATATTCTACATAAGGCATGCGAGTTTTCATCAAGTATCATGAATTAAAAGGGCCAAAATCTATATAAATCTCATGAACCCTAATAATTTCTTTAACTTATTTCTTTTCATTATTTTTTCCATAATTTCTACTTCTAACCTAATGTAAATTTGTGGTTCAACCTCTACATGTGAAGGGGATTTCTAGAATGATGTTTATATCTCTACTACATGCGATTTCTAACCTCCAACATAGGTTTTCTTTCATAAAAACTCATCCTAATCAACCCTAAACTAATATGGATGAAGCACTAACTAAATTAAGCAAGATAAATACTTTCCTGGGAATTTTTGTTTCTGATTTGTGGATGAAATCAGTGTGGTTGTGATCCTTGTTGCGCGATCTAACGTTTGGCGGTGACGGCGGTGCAAACGGAGGAGTTCTTGGCCTAAAACTCCTTAGTAATCTTTTCTTTTCCTTCTCCAATGGCCGTATTTTGTTTTTGGTTGTCTTAACCCTAGAAGACAACCCTAAGCATCTGATATAACCTAGAAAATTCGTAGGTTTCCAATCCCAAAGATACAAAATGCCTAAAATGCCCTCTCCGGGTGTTAATTAAGCCTAAAAATGCCCCGAGACCCAAACTAAACCCCCGGGTACATTATTTTGACTATCTCGAGTTCCAGACAATTTGACGCACTCAAAATGACCATACGGGTGACTTATAATTTATTTTCTTTCAATAGTCCAAATTTAATACCAACACGACACAAGCGCGTCCCGATAAATTTCTAAAATTATCAAATTAGATTCTCGTGATAATTTTACTAATCATAATTACACCACTTACTTTACCCATAAAGTAACTTAAAATAAAAATAATTACTAACTCTCATCATGCTAGTAAGTATTTAAATGATTTTCTGGATTAATATTAATTTAATATCTCTAATTAAATTTATTAAGTCCCCAAAATTAAAAGGCATAAAAATACAGGGTATTACATACTTCCCCCTAATAACGGAATTTCATCCAGAAATTCGAAAAATAAGGTTACCTGGTAAGAATAACTCTGGGTACTTCTCACGCATGTCCGCCTCATGTTCCCAAGTGGATTCCTCCACATTATGATGCTCCCACTGGACCTGGACAAGTGAGACTACTTTTGACCTCAATCTCCTTCCACTATGGTCTAAGATAGCCATTGGCCTCTCCTCGTAAGAGCTATTGGGCTGTAAGTCAATCTCCTCAATCGCAATATGGGTATGGGCCATGTCATCCCGAAGGTATCGTCTCAATGACGAGATGTGGAATACATCATGAATATGATGTAAGTGCTCTGGCAGTTCTAATCTGTATGCTACTGACGCAATCCTCTCGATAATGGGAAACGGTCCCACGTACCTCGGGGCCAATTTCCCTTTCTTCCTAAACCTCATCACTCATTTCATAGGAGATACACGTAGTAATACTTTGTCCCCCACATTAAAATCTCGAAAGAACCGTTTTGCATCGGTGTAGCTTTTCTGCCTGTCCTGAGCCACCTGAATGCGACTCCTGATAATCTCAATCCTAGCGAAGGTTTCCTAAATCACCTCTGGTCCAAGCAACTTGTTATCCCCCACCTCTAGTCAACAAGTTGGGGAACGACAAGGTCTGCCATACAAAGCCTCAAATGGAGCCATGTCAATCGTGAACTGATAAGAGTTATTATAAGTGAACTCCACCAGTAGAAGATGTAGCTCCCAACCTCCTCCAAAATCAAGGACACACATGCGTAGCATATCCTCCAACATCTGATTGGTACGCTCTGTTTGTCCATTTGTCTGTGGGTGATAAGCTGAACTTAACCTCAACTATGTACTCATGGCCTCCTGAAAGCTCTCCCAGAAATACGACACTAAAATCTTGTCTCTATCTGACACAATATCCAGGGGCACCCCATGTAATCGAACAATCTCAGCAATGAACAACTGAGCATACTGGCCCATGGTATAGTTTTTACATACTCTCAAAAAATGATCCACCTTGGTCAAACGGTCCACAATCACCCAGATGGAGTCGTGGCCCCGCTATGATGTAGGAAACCCAGTAATAATATCCATAGAAATACTCTCCCACTTCCACGCGGGTATTTCCAATGGCTGAAGCAACCCCGACGGATTTTGGTGGTTAACCTTTACTAGCTGTCAGGTAGAACACTTGGACATGAACTCAGCAATATCCTTTTTCATCCCACTCCACCAGTATTATCGCCTCATATCCTAGTACATCTTATCTCCCCGAGGATGCATCGTAAATCGGGACCCGTGAGACTGGGTCATCACTTCATGACGTAAGTCTTCTCCTTCTGGGACCACCAATCTCCCATTAATCCTTAATCCTCCATCAGAATTAACAGAATAGGACTCAGTACCCTCAACTAAAAGTCATACAATTTGCTCCTGGAAAAATGGGTATGCGGTCTGTGCCTGTGTTACCCTCGTAACAATCTCGAGTGTCACTGTCATGACAGATATGAAGGAACGGGCTATTGCGTTCTGGTGACCCAACTCTTTCCACTTTGCTTTCCTGATGTCCGCTACATCGTCTACCAGTCTATGGCTCAATGCATCGGCAACTACGTTGGCCTTCCCCGGATGGTACCGTATATCGAACTGATAGTCCTTCACAAATTCTAACCAGCTGTGATGATGCATATTTAGCTCTCGCTGAGTGAACAGGTACTGCAATGACTTGTGGTCTGTGAAGAAGCAAAATTTCTCCCCCATTAAATAGTGTCTCCATATCCTCAATGCAAAGACGACCGCTGCTAACTCTCGGTCGTGTGTGGGGGTAATTCTTCTCGTGTGGCTTAAGCTTGCGGGAGGAAAAAGGTATAGCCTTGTCCTCCTGCTGAAGTACTCCCCCAAGTCCCCGTAAAGAGGCATCGGTGTAAACCAGATACTCTACACTCGTCTTAGGTAAAGCAAGGACCAGTGCTGAAGTAAGCTTGTCTTTCATCTCATCGAAAGCCAATTGACGAGCATCGTCCCAAACATATGGTACCCCCTTATGAGTCAGGTTCGTCAATGGACCCTCTATGTTGGAGAACCCCCAAATGAATCTCCTATAGTATCCAGATAATCCCAACAAACTACGCAATTCCGTCGGTGTCGTGGGCTGTCCCCACTCCGTCACCACTGACACTTTACTCGGATCAACTGCTATCCCTTGTTCAGAAACAACATGCCCCAAGAACTGCACTTCTCGTAACCAGAACCCGTACTTCTCGTACTTAGCATACGACTGATGCTCTCGTAGAGTCTGAAGAACCTGCCTCAAGTGCTCGACATGCTCTTCCTCGGTGTGTGAATATATCAAGATGCCATATATGAAGACGATGACAAACTGATCCAAGAAATCTCTGAACACTCCGTTCATCAAGTCCATGAATATGGCTGGAGCATTTGTGAGTCCAAATGGCATCACTCTGAACTCATATGACCCATATCTCATCAAGAAAGAAGCCTTTGAAACATCCTGCTCCCTAATACGTAGCTGATGGTACCCTGACCTCAGATCTATCTTCGAAAAGAAAGTTGCTCCCCTCAGCTGGCCGAACAGATCATCGATTCGAGGTAATGGATACTTGTTCCATATCGTGACCTTATTCAGCACCCGGTAGTCCACACATAGTCTCAGTGAACCATCTCTCTTCTTCACAAACAAAACTGGAGCACCCCAAGGTGAGGTACTCCTGCGAATGAAGCTCTGACCTAACAACTGCTCTATTTGATCTCGTAGGTCTCGCATATCCACCGGAGCCATACGGTATGGTGCGAGTGCTATAGATCGAGTATCCGGTAATAAATTTATGACAAAATCTATCTCTCGACTGGGGGGTAGGCCTGGTATCTCCTGAAATACATCATAATACTCACAAACAACTGGGATCGAGTCTAAGGGAATCACGACCTCCTTAAAGGTATCCTCCTCTATGTAACATAAATGAGCGGTCGAGCCTCCCTCTGGGCGAGGCATCGCCACTACAAATATTTCTTGCCCCGGAATGGCAAAGACAATACTCCCACCGAAACAATATATCATGGCTCTGTAAGCTGCGAGCCAATCCATACCAATAATAACGTCGTGCTCATGCATATCTAAGACTAACATGTCTGCTGGTAATACCAAGCTACCAATCTCTACTCCTACACCTCGAGATATAAAGAAAATTTGCGATCCATTTCCCAGTGGTGAGTCTACACACGTTACAGTGCTCTCTGCTGTGGCTAATAACCCTAAGGCCTTCGCAAAATGGGTAGCTATAAAATAGTGTGTCACTCTAGTATCAAATAAAACCCGACCCATAGTACCATGGATAGGAAACATACCCTCAACCGCGGGTGGCGCCTGTGGAGCTGCTTCCTGGTGGACGTTAGAGACACGTCCGTATTGTAACTGCCCCTGCTGTACTGGAGCAGCTGAAATGGCTGTTAGGGCTGGTACCTGAGCTGGTGCTGGGAGGGCGGCTGGAAAAAGTGGCCTCTGTGGCTCATTACGGACACCCTGGTGTTGTGGGGCCCTCTCTCCCTCTGGACAATCTTGGGGCCTATGGCCATTTTTGTCACACCCGAAATATCGGCCCCTGAAATTACCTCCCCTCTGACCCTGCTGACCACGGCCCCGCTGGCCGTTACCACCCCACCACTGGCCCTGTTGGCCCTGATGAAAACGTTGTTGGACCTGTTAGCCCTGCTACTGATGGTGTTGGCCTTGCTGGTCCTGCTGATTAGGCTGGCCCTGCCTAAATCCTCCAAATCCCTGCCTAGAGTCACCTGATCAGAATCGCTTGGCAGAGTCCCCCTGATGGGAATTCTGCTCAAGATGACGTGATTTCCCCTGGGGTGCTGGTGCCCCACCAGCACTACCTCCTCCTGTCCTGCCCTGCTGGATGGACTCTCCTGTACGTTTGCTTCCCTACAGATGGAAGCGGTGATCCTGGAAATGTAATAAGGCAACGTTGAGTACGTCAGAGTAGGTACTCAAGGATAGATTACCTATGAGGTGCTGACAGATCCTCCAGGCTAATCCATCAACAAATAACAATATCTTATTCCCCTCAGTGGGTGCCTCATCTAGCACTATAGTGAGAAGTCTTATGAACTCCTCCTCATACTCATCAACAATTGTATTCTCCTATTTCAAGTTCAGTAACTTCTGACTCATCTCAGTTTTCACGGCGGATGGAAAATATTTGTGGTCAAACCGCTCCCAGAATGACTGAATCGGGATTATATCCCTCTCCTCCAAGGTGGTGGTGGACTCCCACCACTGCAAAGAGGCCCCCACTAGCTTAAAGGAATCCAACAACTGTTCCTGCACGTCTATGCACTCATACATACGCAGATGTCTCTAGATATCTTTCTTCCACTAGCTGACAATGATGATATCTGAACTACCCAAGAACTCAGGGGTATGCGCCTTCTGAAAGGCATCCCTAACCGGTTCCCATGCAGATGGAAGCTATAACGGTACTAGCGCCACTGCCTGAACTGAGGGTGGAGCCTACTGTACTACCGCTAGCACGACATTCATCACCAGAGCAATGATAGCGGCTACTTCATTTGCATTCATCGTTCCCTGAGCTGGAGGTACTGGCTGCTCGGCTTGGGCATGCCTATCCTATGGTGCACGTCTCGAAGGCATCTAAAACGTGAAGAAATTTATTAGTCTACAGTTATTGTCAAATCTCAAATAGCTGAAGACGTAAGCGTAAATATAAGAGTACAATAGTCCTAAAAATAGGGCTCTATATGAAGGACGCTAAGCTGGAAACGAAAATAAGCCGTACAGATTCTAAAGGACACTAGAACCGATGCTCTGATACCACCTGTGACACCCCACCTAATTAAATACCAGGTGATCAATCCTTTATTAAATTATAACCAAGGTGAATGGTTGGTTCATTCTCAGCATCACTGTCGTAAAATACATTTTCCAATTTAAACACCCTAATATTTAAGATAAGTGTCGAAACCATTTAAACCTTATTCCCATCTTTATTTAAGTCCAATTATAAAACCTTTGATAATTAACAGTTTAAGAGTCACACAATAATAGTAAGGATGTAAATGATCATTCAAGAATTTAACGATCAATAGTAAATCCAAACTTCAAACACCAAAGAAAAATGTTATGACAGTAATAAATCCAAATTAAAACTACTGAAAGTAAATGAATTACAATCTCACACAAAAATCAACAAATAATGAAAAGGGGCTACACATGCCCAACTAGATAAAGTAGAACTAGAAACGGAATCAATAATGAGGTCGTCTAAGCACAAGGCCTGCAACTCCCACAAAAGCTGCAGCGCGTTCCATATCCAGAGAATCCCAAGCCTGACGCCCCTGTGGCTGGGCCCCTGTAATACATATATATATATATATATACAAGAGAGGAGAGATAATAGTAAACGGGTCAGAGCCAGATTGTAAAATATTTTAAAATTTTTGTTTAGCAAGTATTTAAAATGTTTACTGGCTAATGCAACAACATATTAGTAACGACACTCTCTTGAGAAAGTCTCACCTCTCTTCTAGTGTGCACCCTAATGCACTATTAATCCCAAAAGATTAACTTAATTAAAATTCCTCATTAGATCCCATGCTGACAATTTGTAGGACTAAGATAATTAAATTCCATGAATTTATGGTTGTCACATAACTCTTATTTAATTAAAAAGTCGTTCAATAGTGTCACACCATTTCAGCCATATATAATAAAAATGAAATATTTATCCATTAATTAACTTCTTTTTGCCTTGGTTGGAAGTTACAAATTTCAAGACTATATATGTATATAAAAATTAATTACCCATATAATATGTGTATACTATTGGCACCCCACATAATATTTATGGTGTTGGCATACTCTGCTATCAAGTCCCCGTATCACTCGTACTAAGGGAAATACTAGTTCGGAATCACTCTCGAACTATATTAATACAAACAAACACAAATTGAGGCGAAGCATAGGTCCAAGTCACTAAAAGGACAACACATGCCCTCACGTCTCTTAGGAGTGTCTGACTATCAATCAGATAGTCTGTACCAAGGATTTTTATGTTCTAGGGTATGAGTCAATATCCCCCATAAAGGTCCCATCAAGATAAGACTGTCCCAATGCGGAAACCTCAGCGATAGCAAGTAGCGCGGGCATGATTTGTTTACACGTATATAAGATATATGATCAATCACAGAGTCATATAGATATATAACTATTCACACTCATAAGTTAGGTATGCCCACGGCCCAACATTATATTATCCCATTCTTAGTACATTTTTATTCGATTATTTCTTATAACGGACTTATTCATTTTATTTTTGAAATTTAATTTATTCCAACTCACTTCTCATCTCTCGAAGTATTCTCTTTACCTAAGTACAATATCAGTAGGCCCTCGCTTACCTTCTAATCCAACTCCTAGAAATTTCGATTATTATGTCTACGCACGTTAGATTTCTTAGGCATAAATATTTCCTCGTTTACCCTTCATTTTCCCATTTCATTAAAGTTCCACTTAACGGGGTTTACTTTTACCCTACTGGTCCTTTTTATGTTTCATTATGTCCTAATAACATTAATCAAGATTTATTACGCATTTAATCGGATTAAGTCAACATAAGGAAAAATCTAGTTTTCCATAAGGGGTCGATCGATCGATAAAAAAGGGTCGATCGATCGAACCGTCGATCGATCGACATTATTTGGTCGATCGATCGATCAAGCAGGTATGCCGAAAACTGCAGAATACCACTTACGAGAATTATCGTAAAAAATCATCCAAATCCAAGTCTTTAACTCCCAAAATGCCAGAAATTTATACCACAAGCATTATAAACCCAAATGAACAATATTCTACATAAGGCATGCGAGTTTTCATCAAGTATCATGAATTAAAAGGGCCAAAATCTATATAAATCTCATGAACCCTAATAATTTCTTTAATTTAGTTCTTCTCATTCTTTTTTCTAGAATTTCTACTTCTAACCCAATGTAAATTCGTGGTTCAACCTCTACATGTGAAGGGGATTTCCAAAATGATGTTTATATCTCTTCAACATGCAATTTCTAACCTCTAACATAGGTTTTCTTTCATAAAAACTCATCCTAATCAACCCTAAACTAATATGGATGAAGCATTAACTAAATTGAGCAAGATAAATACTTGCCTGAAAATTTTTGTTTCTGGTTTGTGGATGAAATCAGTGTGGTTGTGATCCTTGTTGCGCGATCTAACGTTTGGCGGTGACGGCGGTGCAAACGGAGGAGTTCTTGGCCTAGAACTCCTTGGTAAGTTTTTCCTTTCCTTCTCCAATGGCCGTATTTTGTTTTTGGTTGTCTTAACCCTAGAAGACAACCCTAAGAATCTGATATAACCTAGAAAATTCGTAGGTTTCCAAGCCCAAAAATACAAAATGCCTAAAACGCCCTCCAGGGGTGTTAATTAAGCCTAAAAACGCCCCGAGACCCAAACTAAACCCCCGGGTACATTATTTTGACTATATCGGCCCTTATGGAAACTTTGACACACTCAAAATGACCATACAGGTGACTTATAATTTATTTGCTTTTAATAGTCCAAATTTAATCCCGACACGACAGAAGCGCGTCCCGATAAATTTCCAAAATTATCAAATTAGATTCTCGTGATAATTTTACTAATCATAATTACACCACTCACTTTACCCATAAAGTAACTTAAAATAAAAATAATTACTAACTCTCATCATGCTAGTAAGTATTTAAATGATTTTTTGGATTAATATTAATTTAATATCTGTAATTAAATTTAATAAATCCCCAAAATTAAAAGGCATAAAATACAGGGTATTACAACTTATTTGATATCGAATGGATGACTTCTCAATTACATCTAGAAAATGGATACAACTTACCCTTAAAGGTCTTTTTAAAGATACACAAAAGTGACCTGTGTATTACCCTTCCGCCTTGTGGTGTATTAACTATACATACTGCAGGGTGCCATGATGACGAAGATTTGATAGGAATTGTATATAATATCAATAAAAACATGTCTATTATGCATTTGGAATTGTTGAATCACATCTATTTGGATTATATTGGTGTTAATGCTATAGATGTTAACTAAGGTTGTCATAGAAGTCCAAATAGATATGTTTTTCCTCTCCAATTCATACAACACCTATAGACTAATAATTATTTTAATTTTTATTGTATACAACAATTATAGAGTAATAATTATTGTATACAACAACTATAGAGTAATAATTATTGTATACAACAATTTTTATATATGTTTCAGCAATATCAGTCCTTCAAATCACTTTTCTATAGATTTTATTTTAAGAGATGTTACTGCAATATCTATAGATGTTGCTACAATATCAGTCCTTCAAATCTGTTGTTGTAATATCTATAGATGTTATTTCTATAGATGTTGATACAATATCTAAGTTATATATACAAATGTTGGTCGAAAATCAGTTCTTCAAATATGTTTCTGCTCTCCGATGCTTCTCTATTTGGATTCTATTGATGTTAATGCTATAGATGTTAACAAAGGTTGTTATATCTGTCCAAATAGATTTGTTTCTGATCTCCAATTCATACAACACGTATAAAGTAATAGTTATTTCAATTTTTACTATATACAACAACTCTATACTAATAGTTATTTCAAATGTTATTGCATACAACAATTAGATATCTACGATGTTGGAAATAATGTAGAGTTTAGTTTGAAATTTGAACAAGGAAAGATGCATATAATAAATTATTTATTTATGATTATAGTTATGCGAAGCGATTGGGAATTCGATTTAAATTATAATTGAAAGTCAAACCAATTGTGAATTTTTAGAGAAAATGTGATTAACCCCTGAGATCATGTATTGACTTGAAGTAAATCTGAGAGTAATCTGTTTTAAACTCAGTTAACTCGCGGAATTTGATGAATGATTATACATAATCCACAAAGGGGGTGAGGCGGGGCACTCCGACAGTGTGATCAACTATTTTCAACCTTTGTTGATCTTGCCACTGTTAATGAGATCAAAGTCTTTTTATTGCCTTTTTTCTATGAAGATATGATTAATTTAATAGACATGATGATTTAGCATCTCTACAAAAGTGTCAGGGATGATGTACACAAGGACTAATCGTCGTATTTATGAAATGTTTTTTTTATGTGAAAATCAAAATAATATAAATGGAAGGTAATGATATTGTGACACCCCTCCTAATTAAACCCGGGGTGACCAGTCCTATATTAAATTAAAACATGTTTCTCAGTTGGTTCATTCTTAGCATCACTGTCGAAAACCTTTCAATTTACTAATCACCTAAGTGAAATTAGATCGGTGTCAAATTTTATCTTTCATTAATCTGAGAAAATTACTCATGAGGAAATAATAATTATACATTCACAATATATTATAATTCAAACCATCTCACAATATATAATGAATAAGTTCTTGTCTAGTCAACAATCGACTAAAATCCAAAACTGCTAAATAAAACCAATATAATCCAAAACTGAATATCTGAAATAATGACAATAGACAACATGTCACAATAGAGAGTACTAAAATGAGATTCTACACTAGATCTGAATGAAGGAATCATCTATGCAAAGTCCTGCCAGCCTCCACAATATTGCAGTTATGAGTCCCTAGAATGAATCCTCAAGTCTGCCATACACGTGGCTAGACACCTAAAAGGGTTTTGAAAATATTTTGATAGCAAGAGTTGGTACTCAAAACATTTAAAAAATATTTAGCAAGTGATTATCACAGTAAGATGAGTTATTGATTACACATGTTAAGATTTGTGCACACTCTCTTGAGTTACCTCACCCCTCATCTATAGTGCACGCCTAACGTCCTGTACTTAGCCCACCTAGCTGTACTACCCAAGATAATTGGACTATAGTATTCAATTGAACCTATCTAAGCAACTAAGTTCCCAAAACGCCCCCATAGTATGTAATAGTTACTATATCTCATGATTTATATAATTAGATAAATTTTCACACCTTATTATCTTTAACCTTTTATAATTAAGTTTCCCTACTTAATTTTCTTTTAGATGTATTCACGACATCCCATTATCTACTAACTCGTATAAGTAAATTATTTATACAATATACATTTCACACACAATATACACTTATAAGATTATTCATCAATATCATGTCCGCGTAATACACATTAAGGACCCTTGGTCCGGAATGGTTCATCGTCACCCAGTAAAAGTATTGGTTAGGAATATCATCTCGACCCCAAGTTTATTTAATTTACAGGTTCGGAAAGCCACCTCAACCCCACAAATGAAATTTGTATGTATATATATTGGTTCAGAACTCTCTCATCTCGACCCCAATTTACAATTACCATATATTAGTTCGGAATCCTACCTCGACCCAAATATAGGTATATATACTTTAGGTATTCTCTCCACCCAAGTATCTATATAATTCAGTAGGTATACACGCAACCTAATAATAGTTCTCGTATGTAATATTTTCTCTTTAATATTCACCGTACTCATTACTTTACGATTTGTCTCACTATCACATTTTAATTGAGTATCCACACAACTCTAAGGGTCTTAGTTACCCCTCCATTCATTTCAGTAGCTAAACTATCTCTAACCTACTGATATTAATTTGTACTGACATTAGTTTCCCTCGTAACTCAAATCCGTAATCCTCGATACACAACTCGATCGTTTTATCTTCATCGGTTCATCTCTCCAAATCTTACACCCATGATTATAACGGACCCACACTAAATACTTACTGGTCTTAACTAACTCCCTACATAGGTATAATATTATTTCTAAGGTTCTTCTCAATCATTGGCAATTGATTAAAGCTCAACCAACAAAAGAACCCAAAATCAACCAGGGTCGATCGAACGACCATGATCAGCGATCGATCGACATTCATAGTCGGTCGATCGATTGAGCAGTGACAGACGCAACTCTTCTTCTTCTTCTTCATACATTTCTCACCGTTTTCAATTATCCAACTCCCATGATAATACACCAGACTTGCAACTAATGATCCCTAACCCTTCCTACATACACTAGGATGATTTCCAATGATTTAAACATTACAAATCACCCATAATAATTCAAATCTTCTAATAACCCTAATATGACATGTTCTTCCTATGTTTTCAATTATCAACCCAGATTTTAATTCGTACTAACAATCATGGCTCCTATGATTTTCAATCCTCTACATATATAAATCTAACAACATACGATTTCTACCCAAATATGAAATCAATCAATTCTTTTTCTCCAAGAATATTCATCAAAATCAATTATTCATAAATCATATGCATGGATGTTATAACTCAAATTAATTTGCAAACAACCACTTGCCTTGATTACAGTAGGGTCTGGTTTCGTGATTGTTGGAGGGTTGATGTTATTCTTCTCCTTTCTTCCTTTCCAAGATGTTTATGGTGGAAGCACACACTCCAATATTCTCTCTCTCTCTCTCTCTCTCTCAGGCTTCCCAATAGCTCTCTATCCATCTCCAATGATTTTTGTGAGTTTTTCTCTCTTCTAACCCTAGCCTCCAACTCTTATAATCTGATTTAGAGTTTATAATTTCGTAGGTCTACTCACCCCCAAAATGCCAAAAGACTACAACTCCACTACATGGTTCCGATTAAGGCAAAAAATGTCCCGGTACCTGACTAGTACCCTCGGGTATAGTATTTTGACCTTTCGAAATCATCTGCGACCTATAAATTATCAAGTACGTCCATATCACTCGCTATGTCATAGAAATTAAATATCAATATTTACTATTCACACTTAGTAAATTTGAATCATAATATTAATCAGTGTCTATCTCTCGATTAATATTTAATAATCAAAATTATTATTTAATCACTTAATAATCATAATTATCATTAAATCGCATTAAATTACTTCTCTCACGTAATTTAAATTAAATCGTATTTTCCTATTTAATTACTCAATTAATTAAATTTCTATATACGCAGAAATACGGGGTAATACAAATATCTCATTATTCCATTTATTATATAACCATTATTGATTATAAAAAGGGTATATTCTATTTCACATTAGTTAAATACCATTTCATTGATATCTTCATATATACTATGCAGGGAAATTTTCAATTATTACTTTTGAAGAATTTATTTCAATCGCATTGGATGCACCTCGATTCGTTGGAATATATCCAGAGATTAAAAATCCAGTATTTATTTACCAGCGGGTAAGTAAATTTTTCCCTGCTATAAGAATTCATATTTGAGAAAATCTGGGCAGTAATATATCAAGTAACATTGTCTAGGATTTATACATTATAGTTTCTACATTGCATAAGTTTAAAGTGATATTATCAACAGGTGAAATGGTCCAAAGGAAAGAAATTTGAGGACAAATTTGTGGAGATGCAAAAGAAATATGGATACAAAGGTTCATATTTGTCAAAGAATGGTTAAAAAATCCCGCATTTATTCCGTCATTTGCCCAATGTCACTTATTTACATATCAAACTAGAAGAACGTGCCTAAAATATTCCTAATCGATGATCTGACCATACCATGTTAGGACACAAATCAAGTTCTCTTTTTTACTTTGGGCTTTAGGTTAGCATGATTAATTTTTTCAAACCAATTAACGTAAGATTATCAAATGTTCTCAAACCAGCAAATAAAACCAATTTGCAAAAAAAGATCAATTTATTTCACAATCAAATTCTCTAAACTTCAACAAAGTAAGTTTTATTGTGCTATCCAAAAGTGAGTGAAACTGCATTTAGTCAACTTCTGGAGATATAAGTAGTTTTAAAAACAGGTGTCGTGAATAAACTGAAACAAGGATGCAGTATGAGAAGTTTCCATAACATATTGACTAGATAAGTGAATTGAGCTGAGTAAGTTTAGTCATAACAGTCATGAAGTCCTATAACTTGCGATTCAGTTATAATGGATATGATTTGAACTAAATCAATTTGGGGCTCAAATTTGAGAGAATGGCATTCTAATTTGATTAAGCAAGATCGTGACTGCGGATCACTGTTATTATTATTTTATTTGAATTATCTTTATGCATGTATTTTCATATTAGGATTTTTTTATTTATATTTAGGTCGTTTAGACTTCACTACACCAAATGGAAGACATTATTTAAAATTGTTGCTTGCCAAAGTCGGTTTGAGATGTCGCTATTTGAACCATTGGGATCGGGCGGATGATCTTCTTAAGGTGTTCCATTTGTTTCTCTATTAGGATCATCCATCTAAAAAAGTAGAAAGAACTAATTAACAACACATTTAATTAACTATAATAAAATTTGTATATATAAACAGAAAAGAAACAAGAGATTGTATTCAAATTTACAAGACACGATGAGCTTAAAGATTGAGCCGTGACTACCCTTTGATGAACAAGTTGTATCAACCCTACAATATAAAAAAAATAGACCTAAATAACTAACAATTTCAGTAATCAAAACAACATTTAAACAAAAAATTTAATACCATAAATGTGATACTAATAGGAAAAAGTGCACAATCAACATAGGACTAAGCCTCACATCATAAATTAAAACACTAAAAAACACTTTTTGGCATCAAAATTATTATAGATCTGAAATTATATTAGGGATCTGAAACGCACAACCATATATATAATATGAGGGATCCAAACTTATAAAGTTGACATAAAACACAAACACAAACACAAACACATAAATAATTGGATGATTAGAACAACAACTAATTCTCAGGAATCAAACAGAAGTGAGTAGATAAAATATGATGAGAACATATGAACAAAACCTAGTTATTAAATAGCAGCGGAAGTGATGAACCTGAAAAACAGCAGAGAGGGGGAGATCTGAACTCGAACAGGTGAGGGAGGGATGGGTTCACACATCGATGAAGAGCGGCAGAGGGAGGGGTTATTTTGTCAGGAAGGGAAGGATTGGGGAGGAGGAGGAGTAGGGGCTATGGAGGGGGTAGCAGTAGCGTACGGGATGTGTGTTGTGTTGTGTATGTAGTTATATAACCTATTTATGTAACAATTTATATAAACTGTTTTATAACCTATTATGTAACAGTTCATATAACTGTTATATAAACAAGTTATATAACAGTTTATATAAACTGTTATATAACAGGATATATAATTGTTATATAAACTTCGGGCCCTTGAGATTGATGAACGAAGAAGTAAGAGCACTTCACCATCCTATCTTAAGGCCTGAAGTCCAACGAACTAGCTAGATGGAGGTTGTCACTAACCGTGCTAACATGGTGAACCAAGTTTTCCAATATTGGTAGACTTTATTCTAATTTTTAACTTCCTGAGAAATTTTCAAATAAAATAGATAGCATGAGAGAAACCCTCCCTATACTGTGCTTACTCAAAGTATGATCTTCATACAGATTAGTGCTTCCAATATTAGTAGACTCTACGCTTGGAGCTTAATTCTTTCAGTTGCTCGAGTGTGGCAGAATCACGGGCAACGTATATGTCCTCAAACACAATCTGTCAATCCCCATATTTTTATCAAAAATACTAAAATTATGATTGGGCCATCCCCTATAATGACTAATAATTATATCAATTTAATAATACTTTTTGTGAGTTAGATAGTTAATCACAAAGTCACACATGATTAATTGAGGAACAAATGAAAGCAGAAGGGAGGGGGAGAAGTTAAAAAAAACATATTAGAATTTGACGGTACAACATATGACTGTTGCATAGACTCTTACTTGTGGTTGTTGTTAGTATGGGTGTTCTATTAGTATATCAAGTAAGCATTAAGCAAACACACTTTCAAACTCTTTCTTAAGCCTCAATATAATACTAGTACCACATCAATAGTAGCTTCAAAGATTTTCTTATAATGTAAAATAAGTTCTTTCTAAAAGAAATAACTTTGATGTATTCTTCAAACTCTCCAGCCACCCTTAAGTCCCTTCAATTTTGATAAGAACCATGAGGCTGTTCATGTCAACCCAAACACTAATTCAACTCCATCAGTAAGAAATTTTACTTTCTATGAAATTTTACTTTCGAAGTGATTTTTTCTTTAAATTACAGTGAGATACATTATTAGTTTAATTTACACTAATACACACACACACACATATATGTGTTAATGTATTTTTCTTTTACAATTTCATTTATATACTTTTGTTTTGAGTTTATATAAAAACTATGGATGGAACATGTTAACCATTTCTTAGTTTTAATTTAGTGCATTATAATGAGCATAGGCATCTTCTGTTAAGCGTTGAACACTTTTTGAAGTGTTGCATTTTTTTACATGTACTCAGTTCTACCTCGGCCAATGCCATCCCATCCTGCTTTGTTAGAGGAAGAACTCAAAGTTCTACATTATGAAATGCGGAGGCTTTGGGTGAAAATAGTAGGCTGATCAAAGATCAAATTGCTCTGCAGCAAGAGTTAGGTGCTGCCAAGGAGGAGCTTCATCGGATGAATCTCGCCATAGGTAATATTCACGCAGAAAAAGAAAGGCGTTCAAGGGAGCTTATCGAGAGAGTCTTGGAGATGGAAGTTGGTCTTCATATAGCCGAGCCTTTGAAAAATGAGGCTGCACAACTTCGATCTGAAGTCTAGAGGTTGAATTCTATTCTGCAGGATCTATCTGGGAAAGTTTAGACCATCACAAAAGACCTTGCCAAATTGAAAGCCGAAAACCAGCAGATTCAACTATTAAGGGTTGAGGTTGATGGACTGCACCAGGAGCGTATGCGTGTAAGAACTGCTATCGATTATGAAAGGAAGGCGAGTATTAAGCTGATGGAACATAAACAGGTAATAGAGAAGAACTTGGTTTCCATGGAACATAGATAGACAATAAAGAATAACTTGTTACACGTTGTTTCAACTTTCGACATATTCTACTTTTGGATAACTAACTAACTATGGATAAATAACTATATAATCCATGTCTAGTACCTAGCAGGTTGCAATATAGAATAACTAAGTGGCGGGGAGGCTGGATCCAAATGACATGTGACCCAATTAGGCCTCTAGATGTAATTAAAAAAAATCTCAATACTTAGCCTTCAAAATCATCCTGGACTCCAAATATATAAAATACTGCAAATGTGTAAAGTCATAAAATTGAGGGAAATAATTTTTAAGTACCTAAAAAACTCTGTAGAAGATGGCATAAGTTCCCCATACTCCTTGGTGTCACTACCTATTGTTAGGTAAAGATGCGTTTCATTGCTAGAGTAAGCCTTCCTACAGGTGAAACATTGGAAACTAGACCGAGGTGCAGAATCCCTGTAGCAGATTCATCCAATACAAACACAATTGAGTAAAAGAAAACAACTAGCATGAAATTTAAACTAACAAAAAATATAATGTCAATTGCAAAAACAAATGAAGGAGGAGAAAACTGTCAAATCGAGTAAAGTGGTAGTCTTTTAACGTTATAAAATATATGACTTACACAGACAAGCATGGGTCACCCTTCCAAACCAGTGGGTTGTAGCAAATGGTACAAGCTAAGGTGTTCTTCCTCATGTTCACTTCTTTATCATATATAATGGGATCCTAGACATGAACAAAATACAAATAAAAAAACAAATAAAACAACAAATAAATATTTTGGAATACCAGAAACAATAAATAGATAGAGTTTTTCATTAAACAGATACTTAAGCCTCCATATAGAATTAAAGCCTTATCAGGAAGAAAATCTAGCAAAAATAATCCAGAACTTCTCAGTAAGGTAATGTATTCTAAAATTTCAAAATATCATTCCATCAATGGTGAGCTTTAGAGGAGTGTGTGATCAACTATAATGATCATGCTTTTCATTTTTAGGGTCTTCTTGGCTTGAGCCCCTCTTCATACTGCCTAATTAGACATAGCCCCTGTTTCAACAATAATCAAACATTACTCCCTAAACTTAGATGGCATTAGATTTCGCGTTACAAAATTGCATCCATGACTACGATGTCCTTTTTTTCATTTTTTGTCATCTAATTTATTCAAATAACATTTATGCAGCCATGTACTCGAGTAAAACGAATGAGGCTACATGAAAGCATGCATTGCATGATCTACAATAGAGAAGTTTTCCCTTCCATATATAACTAACTATAATAATAATTCATCTTATCAAACAGAAAATCATACTTGGATAAAAGTAAACGAAAAAATCGAGAACATTTTGGATTTTTAAGTATTATAAACAGATTGTGAGCTAGCAACTGATGAAATGGTCAATTTTCTAGTATCCCATTGTCTTGGAGTCCTATTTTGTATTGGGGTTTTCCAGCGCTCCCAGTTTTGGGCGCTTATTTCTTTTTTCATTCTAATTAATACACTTAAATGACCCCACCCACCCCCCCAAAAAGGATCCCGTTATGTACAGTCTGCAGGGGAGTCCCTTAAGAGTTTTGAAGAGGGGAAAGTGCCACCATTGAAATTTCAGAATTTTGGTACACATATGTAGTAATTTAAGAAAAATTTGGGGCCTTCTGAAAAGTAAAAGGTTAAAACATATACTTTTGTAAACTAAAAGGTGTAAAAGTATTGCATCTACCTAATTCCTAAAATGCTATTAAAAATTTAATATAATTTTCATTTGCTGAAAAATGTTGAAAATAAATTTTAGTTGTTTGTGTAAAATATGTTAAAAACATATTTTAATAAGTGTAATTTCAGGTTTGTGAAAGTTTAGTTAATTAGTTTAATATGTCTTAGTTTAAAATATGTTGAAAGTTGAAACTTATTGTAACACGTGTAGTTTCAATAAATCCATCTTCTGTATTTGAACTCAAGTGTTGTTGAATATGTTAAAGATTCATTTAAGTGAGTGAAATATGAATAATTATTTGATTTTCTGCTTTTTGGGGCTGAGCGAGAATTAATTGATGCAATTTAATCAAATGAATTTGTGAATGTGGGAGAACCTTAAATATTCTAAAGAAGATACACTAGAGTGAAGTCTCTCTGACTTAACTCATGGTTGTCCATCCATCATGTGTATACAAGATAATGTGCAAAATATATTCGGTTCTAGTTGCAAAATATATCAGGTGTAGGCAATGCAAGTTGTACTAGATTTTTAAAGACACCAGAATCCGTTTTACGTATAAGTTTGATAAAAAAATGAGCTTCGATAAAAAAGCTAAAATTATGACAATTGAATCAACAACTGACCTGATTATGATAGTAAGAAATGTCATACCAACTAATATGAGTAATGGTATAGATCACTCCTAGTTCCACTTTCCTCTTGAGTCTAGGAGGTAACTCCTTCAAAACCCGAACCTCGTCTCTGAAAGATGTGATGAAATGATCAACATAAAAAATATCTTGGAACTCACTGCCATATAAAAGTAATGAATATCCAATGAACCTTATGCACCTTCCCCTTATCCATAACAAAATCACTCTCAATGTACTGCTTCAACAATGTTCCATCATACATATACCTCTTCACCTCCTCTGACATCCCCGAAACCCTCATCGGATCCATCTCCCGTGCAATCCAACTTCGTAATGCCTCAATCCTATCCTCAAACAATTTCATTGTATTTGAAACAATAAGCATCTCATAAAAATGAAATACAATAGACAAACATACTAAATCCAACATCCCTAAAGAAGCACTATATAATCTGACCGGCACCGAATAGCACCAAAAATACGGAAACTTCTTCTGCTTACATGGCATTGAAACTAAATGACCTCTTCATCTAAAATGCACACTAAAGTTGCCTATAAAACAATACGAAACAAAAAAAAAAGAGTACATAACACAAATAACATTTAAAATCTAATTATTGAATTAAATGAGACCTTGAGATCGTAAAAGCAAGAGGCCTGAAGATTGATCAACTGAGAGTGTTCAATTGGTAAGGTAGACTCGAATTTTCAACTGAGACTGTTCAGCATGAACAAGTTATCAAGAGTGTTCAATTTTGTGTTTAGTTTTTAAAATCAGACGACGCTTGTAAACATTCATTTGTAAGTCAAGCATTCAGCGCAAATTTCAAAGCATAATATACATGTATTCCTATTAACATCAAATCATGATTGAAAAAATGATTGAATTCACATAGTCAACAAGCTATTATAGTTCCAGCTACTGTATCCAAGTTATAAGAGACATAACACACCTATCCATACAACTCAAAATCCACATCAAACAAGACACATTAAGTTGAAGCTATTTTAACTATAAAGGAGCGAAAGACATAAATGGATTGAGGCAATGCTTCACAAGTATGATATGTTTCTCGTATAAGTCTACATTTCATCTTTACATTAAACATGTGAGAGTGTTATATTCCACATAGTCAATTTGAGTATTTGCTATTTTTGTGCAATGTTTTTCACTTAAATCCTATGTAGGTATCAAATGTATATGATTAATTTGCCTCAATCAATCTAATCCCTAAATTTATCAGTTCGTACAGGCCAATAAGCTATATGTATGGAAGACAAAAATAATTGATCATATAAAAGAGACAATGTGTACATAAAATCCTAACCTCCAAGTTATTGCGAGTCAAAACTATGTTCTTCTCCGGCCTCATAACCCCCTCCCGACCATCCAATTTCCTCGGAACCTCCTCCAATTTAACCTTATACACCTTCCCATTATCCACAACACAATCACTCTCAATGTACTACTTCAACAATGCTCCATCATCCATATAATGAAAGTTTCACAAGAAATCTTACACTTGAAAGTTTTACAAGAAATCATTGTATACAAATAATGAGATAGTTTTTTTTTTTTATTTACAAGAAAAAATTAAAAGGAACCCATGTTAAGAAAAGAGGGAGCATAGTTAATTACTGAAACCTCTGTTCCAGTTTCTTAAAAGATAGTTGAATCCAACTTCTGATATTTCTCCTTCTTTTCCATGGCTTTAAACTTTTTCTAGGGTATATGCCTTCCTTTTTCCTTCTCTTCAAGTTTATACTCCCTACCTACATGACCTCGTCATGGAGAGGGTGATTTGCCGGTAATGAAGTATTTTGAAATCAATTGGGATTGGTCCACGCCTTATTGGGTTGTGTATGGCCATTGAAAAGTAGGTTGAAATGGTCGATTCGAGGTAGGGGTGTTATCATGGGACAAGCTACCATTTGAATTCTTTGTATCACCAGATTGATATTGATATTGATATTCCTTGCTCTTCTCATGGTTAAACTCATTTTAGTATATAGAGATATTGATATTCGGTTAATGCAATGTCCTGTTCTGTGTATAAACGCTTAAATGGAATTTATGGTGCAAGAAATAATTTCTTAAATTAACATGATGGCAAGAAGAAAATCATGGATATACCGGTTGAAATCATAGCACTGTGTCTCATCATAAAACCAATCCATACCATTATATCACTTGATAGATCATATAACAAAACAACAAACCAAAATTCCATTTATCTTTTATAATTTTAACATTAGAGACTGATAAAAGAATGTCAATAACTTTGTATACATTATGTATCATTTCTATAAAATAATCAAACAATTAGAGTAAGAGTTCCTCAAATGTTGTTAAATGAGTGAGAAGGAGTGTGTGTGTGTGTGTATGTGTGTGAGTATGTTGGTGTTTGTATCTTACAGTTGAAAGGTTTCCCAAGAAACCATTGTCTACAAATAATGGAATAGCATTTTATATATATTTAAAAGAAAAATTGAGAGGAACTATGCTGAGAAAACAGAGAGCATAGTTAATTACCGAGACCTCTGTCTCAATTTATTGACAGATAGTTGAATCCAACTTCTGATCTTTCTTCTTCTTTTCCATGGCTTCAAACATTTTTTTAGGTATATGCCAAACAACTTGGCCCGTCTCTTGGCCTCGGATCTAGCGGAGCAGTGACCAAACCCATGAAGGAGTTAGGGTTTGTATAGAGGGTTGGATGTAAGAGAGAGAGCGCGGGCGAGAGAGAGAGAGAATGCGCGCGAGAGAGAGATGAAAGTGGGTGGGAGAGCAAAAAACTTGAGGAGTATTATTTTTTTAGGATATTTATATTTTAATTAAGTGTGCTCAATTTTGGCACACTTTTAAACAGTATCAAATTTTGGTACGGTTTTAAAGTGTGTCAGATTGTCATTAAACCGTTTCAAAATTTGGCACAGTTTTAAGCTGTGCCAGATTTTTAATATCAAAGTGTGCCAAATTGTTGTTTTTGGTGTAGTGCTTTCACACATCTAATATATGCGTTGTTAGACTTTAGTACTTGTCATTAATTTTTATTGACTTTAGTACCTTATTCATTATTAGTCAATTAAACTTAATAGTCATGTGCCATGCATGTGACCTTTTTATTGACTTTACTAACTCTCATGCCCATGTGTTCATGAAGGTACGAACTGGAGCAAGGTGAAAAAGATCGGTGAGCACGCCACAAAGTCCTACAGGATATCAGCGAACTGGGTGCGAGTGATCCAACAAGCAAGGCGAGAACTAGTTCACAGGTAAAATGTAATCAGAATATATATTGCATATATTATAAAGTCATAGTTTCCCCACAAAAAGGTTTTGATAAGGTTTTCATTTATAGAGTCTTTTCATTTTTACCGTGCTTAAACAAACGGTGAAACTAAGCCTCTAATTCAAATTTACATTTTATCCTTACCTATTATCTAAATTATAAGATAATTACTAAAATTCCTCCTCACAATTCTCAAGCACTTTCTCTATTAAAAACACGATCACATAGGCCAACACCGACCTATCTACCACAAGTTTATATCACTTGATTAACATACAATAAAAATCGATCGCACATTTAGCGAGTTTATAGATACATGTATATGTGCATACATTAAGACAATATTAAGATTCCCGATTTACAGAGAACAACGTTTATATCTTGACTTTGGATCGACTCTCAACCTCATAATAAGACAAAGTAGATATTTTAAATTCACCAGTCACAACAAAATACCAAATTAATGACAAATAATATATATTTAAATACAAAAAATACCTTTACCACTAATTTACATCAAATGGTTTAACAACATAAAACAGCTGCACATTCCAAAAACTGTACATGTACAATGTATATGAACATATTAGCATTGAGCAATATCAAAACATTAAGATTTCTCATTTACACAGTAAAATGTCAAACGACTAGCATCAACTCTCAAACTCATCTTAAACTAATGACGATACCTAAAATCTTCAATCATAACATTGAGTGAATAACAAACAAATCCAAAAAATAAATTGGCAACAAATAAAACAAACCTCTACCGCTAGTTTATATCATATGATTTAACAAACAACAGAAATATGATCGCTTATTTCAACATGAAGTAGTAAGAAGATAAACTAATCTATAAAAATGAGGTGAATAATTTTATGGATGATACCTATAAACTATTCGATAAAATGGAGGCGGTGACACTAATTTTTGGGCCTTCAGTTTTGAGAAGTATCAATCAAGACCCAATAAGAAAATTGTTGAGTGCATTAGTAATCATTTACGCGTCTTATAGTGTGGTAATCACACTTAGATCCGTGCTCTTTGGTAGAGTAAAAACAATATTGGAGAATGAAAATGTAAGATAAGAGAAAAATGTTATGAAAAGAGGCATAAACACCTCACACAGGGTCAAAAAAAGTTGTGGAAACACCCGAAGTAGTTATGTGACTCACGGGTTTGAGATTTGATTAAAATATGGAAATTTTAAGTGTTAAAACTTGAAAATTGATCTTTGTGGTCGAAAATGCAAAACAAGAATCAAACATTACGAAAAGAGGCAAACACACCTCATACATGATTAGGGTAACTTGTACAAACAACCAGTGTAGTTAAGAGACTCATGGATTCAGATGTAGTTCTAAATTTCAGATTTCTAAGTACAAAACATTAGAGTTGGGTTTGGAGCGTGGAAACGCAAGATATTAACATAACGACCGGAAAAGAGGGACGCACATATCACAAGGGACTAATGTAAGATTATTGTTAGGGTGTGTGGGTCGTGTGAGATTATTATTATATATTTTTTAAACTCGAACATGAGTCTGTTGAACCTTTATGTTGATGGACTGAATTTTTTTATCTTATATATGTTGAATAGGTGGAATGGATTTTTTATTGGTTTAGTTGTTGCTTTTGTTGTTGTTGAGTTTATTTTAATGTTAAAACATGTTGGATTTCATGAATAAACAAAGGAAACTCTGCCAAAATTTTCTGAAATTAATAAGTGTTAAAATTGATTAAGTCGAATAGACACGCATTTGAAAATTGAGTATTGGTGGATGAAAAAGTAAAACAACTAATAAACAAAACAGAAAGCGAATATAGATGCTTTTTTTGCCCAATTTTTTGAAAAGTATTTACAATTGTTTGTGCTATATAAAAAGTCTTTTTGACTAAAATTATACACTACTTAATACTTGGAAAAAATATAATTCATATCTTGTGTTTTACATTGGACTAGAGATTTATATATAACTTTTTAAACTTATGCAGTGGCCTCAACTTAGAGGCATGTGAAAGGTGTATCGCATTAGACAACATGATAGTGAACATAAGCGGGAAGAGGACCTCGGCGCATTATTGCCTAAAATTATGAAGCGATTATTACTATGGAGGAAAACTTAATTTTGATAGACAAATTTAATTTGGTTGACATGTCAGCTCGATTTGATTTCATGTAATTTAATTTGATGTGAGACAAAAAAAACGTTGGTGGGAGTATTGTTGTATTTCTTGGCTAAATGTTATAATCTATAATTTATCAATTGTAACATTGATGGTGGAATAGATGATTCTATGAATTTTGGTTTGTGTTTAGATTTATTTGTCAACTATGAAATTAATATTGGTTATTAAATTTTTTTATTATACGTTTAATTTATGATCGTTTATATTAAACCCTCATGTGATGAAATTTTTTATATCATTTTTTAAACATTTTAAAAACTATTTATCATGACGCTTTTAAAATTAAATATGACATATTATAGAGTATATTATAATATTTTTTGTAGCAGATATGATAGTTTTTGAAAAAAATTCATAGATAACCATTACCTAATATGACATTTTTTATGGGTATCAATTATGACACCCAAACTTATGACGGTTTTTTATTGAAAAATAAAGCATCATAATATGCATTTTATAACACTTTGTTTAGTCCAACAATGGTGGATCTAGATCACCACGAGAGTTAAAGAAAGAGTGGTTTAAGGGAAGAATAAGAAGAGTAAGATAAATAGCTTCCCATAGATGATGCCAAAAATGTTGATATTAACAACACAAAGATTTATATGATGGTGGAAATGATAATAACAACTCAATCTCTAGCTATGTCTATGATGGTGGAAATGATAATAACAATACAACGATTTGTATATATAATAATGGGATCAGAGAGATGGAAGACACAGGCTTATAAGTAGTTCAACCTTAACCTACTCATTTATGAAAGGTGATGGAGTTTGTTTCACTATAAGGAACTAAAGACGATTTTTACACCCAATCTTTCTCTCTCTAAAATATAGTTTTACAGAGTTTAAGTAGGATTATGAATTGTTCCATCCTTTACAAAGAGGATAAGTGGGCTTATATAGGCTTAGTGGTGCATAGTTTTACCCCCAAGCATACACTGAGTATGCACGAGTCGATTGGTCCAATGATAGGGTGTCAGCTCTCTTCTACATGTGTAGGTCATGATGTTAAAATGTTCCCTCATGTGGGTTATTGATCTCCTATAACGGTTTGGTCCACATGTCTTGGTGATGCACAGGTCCCATATTCCACGTGAGGTACTAAAATAGGCTTTATAGGTCTCAGCCAGACCGAGACTATGGGAGTAGTCTTTCAAATGAATAAATTCGAGGTTGTGGAACTCATCTAGGAACTTAGGGTAGGTCTCTCCATGTCAGTGTCGCGTGAAGCCAACACATGGAAAATATGAGACATAGGATCAATTATGAGTTTAGTGCTAGCCTTCATCTATGATTTCAACTATTTTATTGATTAGGTCTCTGAAGCCAAGATCGAATGACATGGGCCTCTGTACTATGGGACCATATATAGATGAGTCTAACTAGATCCTGAAAGGAGTCATGAAGGAGGGCTGAGTCTTGTCTAGACGAGACCACATGTATGTATATCAACGTTCCTTCTTATAAGTTTGCCTTACTCTTGGGCCTGTGATTTATTAAATAATCCTATTTTAAGTACTGAGCATCAATCAACCTTCTTGTGCTTATATATATGATATAAACTAAATTTATAATCATTGGGATAATCGACAAAGAGACATACTTTTGTTATTGATTTCAACTTCCTTGGTTCCATCCACAACATCACTGCAAGGCATCTCCAGTTTCAAATATGTCCTAGAAAGATCTCACACCCACTCCATAGTTCCATGTGAGTTGAAGTGACCTATTTAGATAAAGCCAAAATCAAAGTGTATATAGGCGTCTCTTATGTAAAATCCTAATATGAATATCGTAGTCCTAAATAACTAACCATGGACCTTATCATATTTAAAAAATTCTTATTCCTTTCTTTCCTCTACACCTCGAAATGGAATACCTGATGTAGAAAACTAGAATTTAATCCCCATATCCTAATAAATTATTCATAAACTCTCCCAAGATGTACACACCCCTATGATCAGATCGTAAAATTTTGATTAATTTACCCCACCTATGCTCCACTATAGCTTTACATGCTTTGAACAAATAAAATTCTTCAGACATGTAGTGCATAAGGTAAATATATTTATACTTTAAGTAATCATTAATTAAAATATGAAGCACTCAAAATCATATCTCGAATGGATAGTCATAGGAACACATCGATTAAAATAAACCATTTCCAACACATCTTTGGCTCTTTGGCTTTGGAGCGTTAAGTCCCATTGGTCATTTTAATGGGATTAAAATACTAGAAGTGAGTCAACTTCCGATGAACTCAATTTTCTAGCTTAAATCAATGTATGAATTTCTTTTTGAATATAATAACCTAAATGTAAGTGCCAAAATTGTGTTTGGTTCTAATAAGAAGGGGACTTTATCTTTAATGATTGTCCATCAACATTATACATTTCAGTATATAGAAGTATTAGTGACACATACCTTATAATGTATAAATTGGTTTCCAATGTACTAGAACAAATAATAGATATCCCAATTTCGAAAAAATATATTTATTAAAATAATTGAATATTTGTTCAAAACTAATTTAGATACCAAAGCTAACTTTTCTTGTAAAACATGGTAGATAAAACTTTTACTAAATTATATTTTTATCTTTAACATAATCTAAATGGATTCCCTACTACTCAATATATTAAGTTATTCTTATTTCCCATTATTAAGAATAACCCTCTTTTAAGTAGTTACCCGATTACCTAGAATCTTTTCAAATAGTTATAGTTTTGATTTGTGGTTCCTAAGTCTACACAAAAGGTCTTATAGATCAAACCTCAAATTATGCTTTTACTTTGAAGAGACAAATATTACTATGTCATTTTTCTTATAGATCTAGTTAAAATCGAACATCATTTCTATAAAAGAACTAATTACTTGTAGTGAAAACACCTGTACAATGCCTTTGTCACTACTATTGAGGAATATGTACTTTCTTAACCCAAACCATTGCATCTGAGATTTATCCTTAACCTTCTAACTCCATTTCGGGAATGATTTACAAATCTTATTCACAACTAACATCATCCCTTGGCCACCTATGATGCTCACTGTTGAATTACGAAATGGATCCAAGTTTCCCCACCATGTATAATCGAAAGAATCACTTGTTCAATCAATGATAAAAATAATTTTAAAAATATGGTTGTTACATGAACATCATCAACCCATATCATTATTTACAAATTTCCATCGATAAATTATTTAATATTAAAATGTCCATATATAAATTGCCCAAAGTGGATTCCAAAAATACTTATACATTAAAAGGAATTACAATAAATTTTAAAATAGCGTGATTCTGTGATCAATTCCCTCCTATGTGGAGGAAAGCCAAATACTAACACGGGGAATCAATCACATAAAATGTAAAAATGTAGATATGAATCTTGGATTAAATAATTTTATTATCCCCTTAAGTTAGAACAATGTCAAAGTACATGTTTAGTTACTCAAAATTATTACATTTAAAACTATTTAATTCAAGAGTAAAACCAATGAGTAAAAGTTGAATTCATTTTTTAAATCTTATAACCATTATTGAAAAATTTATTTTCTAATTAAATAAGAGAGAAATAATTAAATTAAATTTTAAAGTGGTATCCCTTTATCGCCAATAAGAAAAATTTACCTTGTCTAGTATTCTAGTTCCCTTATGAAGTGAGATTTCTCGATGGGAGCTTAAATGACATTGCCCTAAACTAAAGTAATTTTCATCTTCTAATTATGTTCTCTGGACAATATAGGAAACTTATATCCTATATAATTGAATTGCATCTGTTTTTTGTTCCACATCTAATGATAGTGACTCCGATGGGGAGGATAACATTAGTTGTGTTCAAGTGTAAACCTTCAATTCATTCATTGAAATTAAAACTTCTTATGTAAAAATTCCTTGGTGGGAGGACTAAATTTACACACATTTAATTTCAAGGAACTATCACTTTAGATTTTGAAGAATATTGGATGCCATGATTAAAATTCATTCGGTGAGGGCTGAATTAAGCTGACATGAGGAAGTAATCAAATCACATTCTTAAACACACCAATAGGGACCATGGGGTTTATGTTAAAACCCCTCTCACACTTAATATTTTAAGCATAAGAGTATTTTGAGAAAAAACTCATTTTATGCTAAATACACTGTTAAACCCTTGGGAATTCCTAATTTACTTATACAAATTAAATTGTTCGATCTCATTATTTTAATTCCATAACCAAAATTATTTTTAAAGTAAAAAAAAACTAAAATATCACTATTTAATTCTTACCTTTAAATTAATTACCCGATGAAATCATTTATAAAAAAGTAAATAAAAACATATGTTCCAAAAGAAAAAAAAATGCTATAGGGCGGTCACAATAGCAATCCATTTTGTCCATAAGAATCTGACATCCTAATTAATTAATTAGTAAATTAATGAAAAATAATTATCAACATGATAAGGATGGAAGAATCATAGTAAAACAAAATAGTATTGAATCACAATTCAAATAGGAATCAAATTTCTCTTTTCATCAAGGCCTAGAGTTCCTGTTGAAATTGAACTCTTCAAGATCAGAATATCTCTCAAAGTAGACTTCCTTTTGAACACGAATCTTCTTCGAAGTAAAATTCTTTATAACCTAGAGATGTTCACATATTAAACATCTGCAATTGCTCAATTTTGGCCCAAGAATAATCAGAACGAAAATCCGCCGTGAAGATCTGTCAAAATAGAACCAACCAAACCAATCAACACAATTTTCCTCGAGTTCGATCGATCCGACCCGAGTTCGAATCGATTTGACGGGGATCATCATCGATCCGGGTCTGTAGCGTATCTGCTTCATCTCGAGTTCACAATTTTCATGAAAAAAACTCCTTAACTTGTTCAAAACTTCACCAAACTCTATGAAAAGTTGTTCATGGTCAAAATCCATGTAAAGGAAGGATTCTAGCTAGTAAAAACTATTACATCACCTCACAATCTCCTTCAAATACATCGATTAATTCAATAATTTGAAAATTACTATGGACAAAACATCGTTGGATCAATTCACAAAAAAAATTATGTGACCACAACGGAAAGGATATACATATTAATATCCAAGAAGACCATGCTAGTACAAAGCACCATGCAAATAAGTATTTTTTAAAACATTCAAAACTAGGGTTTCATGATGGACAACATGAACCATTCCAAAACCTGATCAATCTATTATCAAGGTTTAAGTACCAATTGATGGATAGGGTTCACATAAATACAGAGACAATTTTGGCCAAAAAATATCAATTGATCATGCATTAGAAAGAAAAAATAAAAACTAGGTTTAAAGCATAAACTTAGGGTTTCGAATCACGATACGTTTGTATATCTTGTTAGTGAATGAGTAAAAATATGTCAATGAAGATGATAATATTATTGCCCTCCGAAGGTTTCTAAAACCCTTTGTATAATCCATCGAAATCATCGAATCTTGTAGTATATGATCCACCCAGAGTTAGCCTTGTGAGTGGTCACTCTTGGAGATGAAAACTTAGTGAAATATGATAGAAATCACTTTCTCTCTCCCCATCCCTTCAAAAAAATGTGAATAATATTTTTCATTTCCCTTTCTAATCCTCCATAACGGATATGATAATTAAAATCCTACCTTACAATAATATATATATATATATATATATATATATATATATATATATATATATATATATAAAGAGAGAGAGAGAGAGAGAGGCTCCTATGCACATTAAGTTTGCACATCAATTTTTTTAAATAGTAAAAAAAATATTTTTGAGTTGACTTTTTTTGTATGATATTTAAACATTTCAAGGAATCCCTATAAAAAAAATTCAGCTCAAAAAAATGTCTTTTGCTATTTTTAAAAAATTGGTCAAACTTTCACTGCTTTTAAGCACTTTAAAAGGTATAGAAGTTTAACCGATTTTTTAAAAATAGCAAAACATGTTTTTTTGCTCTGAATTTTTTTCTACGGGTCCGTTGAAATGTTTAAATATCATATAAAAAATCAACTCAAAAATATTTTTTTAATATTTTTAAAAAATTGGTGTGCGCCAGCACATGTGCAAACTTAGTGTGCACAGGAGTCTCTCTCTCTCTCTCTCTCTCTCTCTCTCTATATATATATATATATATATATATATATATATATATATGTGTGTGTGTGTGTGTGTGTATGTGTGTAAAACATGGGCTTGGGCTAAACAAGGTTCCAAAGAGTCTGAGCCCATTGTGTGGGTAGTTGAATATACTAGGGGCCTGAGATTAGATAATTAAAGTGATTCATAATAAATACTCAAATATCCCAAACTGCATCCTCGTGTTTTATTTAATTTTTCCTTAAGCATGACTAATTCCACTAAATAATAATGATATCACTAAAATTTAATTATCTTAAAATCATTCAGAATAAAAAGGTCACGCTAAGTACACAATACTCGTTTCATCAAATAAATTCTTCGCTAATCAGTTTTAACCAACTTCTTCTTTATTCCTTGATCCTCAAACTTAACTTATTTAATTTTCTACTAGACTATAAAATCCACTAATTGGATTTACTAGTAGAATCAAAGCATATACGTCTATAAGGGGGTATCACAATCTAAGATCTTTCTTGGACATGAATTTCGTTAAATTGTGGTCACAGACCTACTTACACACCAAAAACCCAAATTACGCAGATTGAGATCTAATAAAAATATTTTCCATAACAATGGAATTAACAATTATGCAAGCATCCTAGTATTTATAGCACTCAGGATTCCAAATCTATGTACCGTTTGTAGAGGTTGTGAGATTGTCCAAGTCTAATCCATTCAGCACCTAGACTTGAATCTCACCGACGGTTTAATTCAATACTTCCTGAATATACTGGTCATAATCCTCATTGAACTATCACATATGCTCCTCAACCATCAGAGAGGTTCCCGTAGTTTGATATAAATTAATAGGATTGCACTTATTCGTATAATGATAGGATGTCAACTCCCTATCTAGGTTGTGAACTGTTCAATTGTACTAAGAACATAATTCTGATCTCTTATAATCAGGTCGAACCTAATTCACCATAAAACCTACAGATTGCAACTAACCAACATGAAATATAATATTTAACCTAAAATTTAGGGTATTCTAAAAAATGTGATTCTTATTTGAAATTAAATTGTCACACATTGATTGAAAAGTAAATGTTATACCTAGTTTTAAGAGTAAAACCCCAACAATAACCTTAATATTTAATTAAAATTGTCACTACGTAGAGGTTTCTTATAATTTATTAATTTTCCATTGGTAATGTTTTTACTCTACATTGTTATTTTTTGATCTTTTGATGCATAGTTTGTATATCTTTGGTGATAAATTTCCATTGGCCATATAAGTAATTTCAATCCATCTTAATGCCAATTCAAGCACGAGGTAGACCATTGGAAATGGAATTCAGGGCCCTTAAAAGATTTAATGAACTTTTACTCCATTGAGAAAGTTTATCGATAGTCAAATGGGGCTTGGGAGCACTCGATGGTCTCCAAATCAGTACTCGAAGTATGATCTAAGGTTTATGATGAAGGAGGAACTGCTAGGGACCTAAGGAGATGCTTAGGGGGGTCCTACAATGTGGTGCCTATAGAGAGTTTGGAACAAGTGAAGGTCATCAAATATACACCACATTGATGTTGGGAAATAGGGTGTTTAAGGTTAATTCTACGAACCAAAGGGATGAGGGTGATCAGTTCAAAGGGTCGTGGTTAATTTTGAGGACTTAAGGTTATGCTAGGGATGACCAATTCGGGGGATAATATCAATTCTAAGTACCTCTAGTCATGACGATCGATTCTATGGGTCATAAATTCTGAGGACCTATAGTTGTGATGACCAGTTCTGAGGGTCGAGGTCAAATCTAAGGACCTAAGGTTATAGGGGACAATTCTGTGGGTCGAGGTTAATTCTAAGGACCTAAAGTTGTAACGAACTGTTCAGCGGGACGAGATCAATTCTAAGGACGTAAAGTTATAGGGATCGATTCTGCAGGTCGAGGTTAATTCTGAGGACCAAAAGTGATGATCGATTCTGAGGGTCGAGGTAAAGTCTGAGGACCTAAAATTATAGGGACTGATAATGTGGATCGAGGTCAATTATGAGGCCCTAAAGTTCTAGGCCCCAATTTTGTTGGTCAAGGTCAAATATGAGGACCTAAAGTTGAGGGGATCGATTCAATGAGTCAAAGTCAATTCAGAGGACCTAAAGGTGTGATGACCAGTTCTAAGGGCCATGTCAATTTTGAGGACCTAAAGTTATGAGGAATGATTTTATGGGTCAAGGTAAAATCTGAGGACCTAAAGTTATCGGGATTGATTTTGTGGGTCGAGTTCAATTCTTGTGACCTAAAGTTGAGGGGATCTATTCTGCGGGTCAAGGTCAATTCTGAGGACCTAAATTTGTGAGGGATTGATTTTATGGTTTGAAGTCAATTTTGAGAGATTTTATGGTTTGAAGTCAATTTTGAGGACCTAAAGTTAATGGGACCTGCATACCGAGGTCAATTCTAAGGACTTGAAATTATAGGAACCGATTCTTTAGTTGAGGTCAATTCTGAGAACCTAAAGTTAAGGGAACGAATCTGCGGGTCAAGGTCAATTCTAAGGAATCGATTCTGTAATTTGAGGTCAATTCTGATGACGTAAAGTTATGAGGGATCGATTTTGTGGGTGAAGGTCAATTATGAGGATCTAAGTTACGTGTACTGATTTTGAGGGTCAAGGTCAATTACAAGGACCTAAGATTGTAGGGAAGATTCTGTGGGTCGAGGTCAATTATGAGGTCCTAAAGTTATAGGGACAAATTCTATGAGCCAAGGTCAATTATGAGGACCTAAAGTTATGGGGACCGATTATGCGGGACGAGGTCAATTTTGAGGACCTAAAGTTGTAGGGACCAATTCTGTAAGTCGAGGTCAATTTTGAGAACCTAAAATTGCGAGCGACCAATTTTATGGGTCAAGGTAAATTCTAAGTACCTAAAGTTATTATGAGGATTTTCTCTCCTGGGAACTTGTAGTTTTGGAGAGGGGATAACTTCGATGGGGAAGCTATGAGGTTTTTTTTTATTCAAGCGCATCTTAAAGTTCCACTGGGGTCTGGTTTGGGGGAAGGTTTTGACTAGAGATCCTATAGGGATTGAATTGGGAGAAAGTTTAGACTGGAGATTCCACTGGAGAACTCTGAAGATATTATCTTGAAATTCCATCGGGGAAGTGTTGAATTGAGATTGAGATTCTTCTAGGGGAAGACTTAAAATTGATATTCCACTAGGGAATTGTAGTAGATTTGGATGATGATGCAATGCTAGAAGGTTAATCCTTCTAGGGGTCTTAAGGAATTATAAGGGGGATTAGTGCTCCGAAAAATAGTTTTCTTAAGGAAGATATGTTCCAATGTTTTTCTAGTATTTTTACAATTTTTTTTGGTAATTTTTGGATTTTCTGGCATTTTTGCACAGAATTTGTAGGTGGTGCCGATATGTAGGCTGGAGGGCTTGCCGTTCGACAGTGACATGGACTCCTAGAAGTACGGAGATGATAGTCTTGCCATCATTAGCATGGTATCGCTCTGAACCATGAATATCATATTCTCTTCATAATAACACCATACTCGTATAACACACACAAAACGAGCAATACTAATCTGATATAAACTCAAAATACTAACAACCTCTCTTCACAGCGAATGAAAGAAAATAAATTTCCACCATCGCGAAAAAACACATAAACATATACTACATAACATTATCGATACTCTTTGTAAACTCATATCACAGACGAATCTAGGGCTAATAAAACACTGTGACTCAATCTCGTCACACATAACAAGCCTCCTTCAACTGAGGTGAAACTCATAACAACAACTTCTTCCATCACCCTAGCTACTCCAAAAGGTTCCCGGACTTAATAGACTTGTCGTAACTGAACCAAAAATTACTTTAATCAACGCCCCATCTGGGTACCCTACTCTTTCCCTTTAACTCCCACTGGGCAATGACTAACCGTATGGTTCTACACTCCACATTACAACATTCCCCATCTCGGGTCACCCTGACCCTTTTTAAAGTTATCAATATCTTGGACTCCATAGTCGTGATCCTGATAATCACTTTACTAGTTCCCATTAACTTCTTCATAAAAAGGAAACTCCACCAACCCTGTTTCAACGAATTCCCCGGGTGGATGTCCACCAGTGGGGTCCTCGAACACACATTTTCTCCATAGGTGTTAGCAACACTTTTCTAGTGAGCCTATTATTCCTCGGAAGGACTCTCTCTTTATTGTACTTACTTCAATTCAGTACGAAGTTCACTTATCAATAACTTTATTTATTCACTGTTGGCCTCTGATTGATCCTTACGTGAATAATTTAAAACTTCATTCTTCTCATTCCTGGTAAATCATGGGGACTCACGGTTAAAAACTATCAGTAAGATCCCTTTAGGGGTAAAACATCCTGCACTCCCGAATATGGTTATCACCATTCCCACCATTTCAATATTACTCTTACGAGTGAAAAAATTTCCTCAAATTTTCACATGTGGGTATTTCATACCCTTCTCCGAGTCAAAGCTCTTGAGCCTTCTACTTACACTAAGTAATGCTACAATGCCTTCGCATGAATTAACTTCAAAGTATGACCTTTATCAAAGACCCCTTTCGAACCTTTAGCTTTACCGGCTAATTCAACTTTAGTACCAATCTCTACTGCAGTGGTACTGGAATACTCATAACTATTATTCCTTAGTAGTCCTTATAACAATTCTAAGAAAATGCCACAAGGAGAATGACCTCTACTACGGTCCTAGTCTCCGACATTAACTAACCGTTCCAAATAAGTCCTGCCTTCTGCTACCCTTGCAATGGCCTTCTATGGTCGTCCTTCATCGATCAGCACACGAATCTCGAACGAGCATGCAAAAGATTACTATAATCTCACAATATGACAGGAGAACGAAATATCACAAGAGGAATCAATAATCCTAATCATAAGGCTCTATAACAAATCGAGAGCAACGCTGAAAGCGTAGTATGTCAGCACAGTTTCCTAAGGACACTAGAACCTGATGCTCTGATACCATCTGTGACACCCCGCCTAAAAAAATACCGAGCGATCACTCCTATATCAAATTAAAACAAGAGTCGCATCTAGATCATTCTCAGCATCACTGTCGAAAACCAAATTAATTACTAATAACCTATTAGGCTGGCGTCAAAATTTTATTTAACTAATATTTTTAAACGAACTGTACAATTAAAACATTCACACAATTTATATAAATGAAACTGGAAAGAGATAAATTAACCGAACACTCGGTTCAAATATAATACAACCAAATCGAATGCCGCACTAAAAGGTGGTGAAAGAATAAATAAATACAATTGGGATTTTGGCCCGAAAGTTACTACAATGCTTCCTATCTAGATCACAAGAATAGAAGCGTCTAAATAAATACTGCATGCATCCACATCTGGTGCAGCAGACGTTTGACTCGAAAGGATCACCATCCAGACATACCTGTGTCTGGACACCTATATATATATATATATATATATATATATATATATATATATATATATATATATAGCAAAAGAGAGGGAAAAGTAGATAAACGGGTCAGAGCCCGAGTTGTGAAAATATTTAGCAAGTGCATAAAAGGCTTTATTTTTAAAAATATGTTTTATCTCATATTTAAATTGTATCGCACTCCCATGAGATACCCCTTACCTCTCTTTTAATAGTGCACACCTAGTGCATCCCTCTAAACATCCTAGTCAAGCTATGTTGCTTAACTAATCCTGCACCCCCAAACTCTAAAAATCCTAAGCAAATCAAGTACTAAGGGCTAAACTTCTCCCCAGTCTCAACGCTATGCCATGTTTGTGCGTGGGGTGTCTCGCAAAGCAAAATTCAAACAAGGAACACCCCGACACACTACTAATTGGCAAGGTCGATCGTCGAGATCCATTAGACCCTCAGTACAAAACATATATATATATACTCATATAAGAAAACCCAAAACTAGAGCACTAAGGGTTAAACTTCTCCCCAGTCTCAACAGTAGGCCATGTTCGTGCGTGGGGTGTCTCGCAAAGCGAAATCCAAACAAGGAACCCCCCGATACACTACTACTTAGCAAGCTCGATCGTCGAGATCCATTAGACCCTCAGTACTGAATCTTATATATATTCATATATATACATATACATAACATACTCATCTTTATTTTCCATGCTCATTTTTATATACATATCACATTTTAAGTCCGGTAAAATCTCCCGGAATGAGAATTCATTTCATATTCAATTTATCTCTTTAATCTAATAGAGACATATTATCTTGTTCTCATACACAAGTAATGTACAATACACACAAGTACAATAACCATCCCAACGAGCTATAACTTGAGGATGCGATCTCTCAATGCTATCATCTTCCAGGGCATCACTCACATACCATCCTGGGGTCCAGCGATTGGACTCAATATCACCGATATCGCGGTCAACAAACACAACGTCTGGGAAGCGATCATAGTTCCTCCCCGAAAGTGAGACAAAACATACCCACCACGTCTCACCCCTAATAAGAATCAGACAATATAAAAATGGACACTATGACCTGGGGACTATACGCACACTGCTCCTCAGGCCAGGGGCCTCACCCACATCGCGCAAGTTCCCATGATTGCATTAGAGGGGGTATTCTTCACACACACACATACACACACACACACACACACACACACACACACATATATATATATACATATCCGTATCATTAAATATATATACTTTACTCACATAGTATATATATTCCACATTGTTCCTCAAGGATACAATTAAATGGCCATAATTTCCAACCACACATAAAGATGACTAATAATCCCAAAGATTGTCATAAGTAATTATATTTGAGTATTCGCGCACTCTCAATACTAAACTCAAAAGTATTCCCTCGCTTGATAAATACTTGTACCTTATTCACACTTAAGGATTTATATAATTTCTCCAACTATACCAATTCACACTAAGTAAATACATATCTTCCCAAATTCATCCTAATATTCTCACAGGATATAATCAACCACAATCGATATAATTATGTTTTCTACACGCATAATTATATAAGCCTAAATGCTCACTGGAATTATCCCAAAAATATTCGTCACCAAACACCCTTAATTTAAATAGGTCGTGGATTCCATTTCCACAAACACTCGGACTACATTTTTTCCAATTAATAATTTAGAGGTACCCACTATATTTTTGGAGAAACCCCAACTCTTTAATTCATCACTTTATCTATTTTCCTCGAAAATATAATTTTAGTGTCACACACTTACGACACTCTCTTAGCTCCCATAATTTTCTCAATTTGATAGATATATCACCCATAGTTATGTCTATTTATTTCCTCAATTAAATAGGCTAAAAATCCTTTATTTGGAAATTTATCCCATATAAATTAAATAAGCCAAAATTTCCAAAATCCATGCTCGATCGATCGATCGACCCTTGGCCGTCGATCGATCGATCAAGCCTGGCAATTTCTTCCCCGACCCCTGTTTTGACCATTAACAAACCTCCAAACTTTATTTCCTTTTATCACACCAACATATAACCACACCCAACTAAATATACACCAAGAAAATCAGTTCTAAATATCCTAAAACCAAGAATCAACCATTAATTTCCATAATTTTCTAAGTTTCTCCAATTTGACATTTTCCAGTTTTCAACCGTTAAACTTCCAAAACTCCTATTTGATTTATGAAAACCCATCCTGAAAATCTTTAGGTTTTGTTATTACCAACTATTATATGAGATTTATGCTCAAAATTAAATAAAGCAAGTAAACACTTGTCTGGAGGATGAAATCCGACGACCCCGAGTCGAATCCCGCGGAGTTTGGCCCGGAAATCCTTTCCTCTCCTCTTTTCTCCTCTTCCTTTCTTTCTTTTCTCCCACTCTCATGTGTCTTATAGGGCAAGAAAATAAGGTTTATCCCTTTAAACCCAAAAATTACTCATTTACTCAATTGATAGTCCCTATTAATCCAAAAATTCTCGAAACTCAATTATGACCCCTGGATACTCTATTCTGACTATCTCGGCCATTCTGAGACCAATTGAACACTCGAAATATCCATCCAAGGTACTTGACTGCAAATCACTAATTTAACCCAATACATCTTAATGCGGGTTTTCCTATTAAAATATTAGCCTCTGTCACTTTATCCAGCTGCGACATATACTTAAAATACTCTGACCTATTTACTTAATCCCAAAAGTAAATATAACACCCATCGAAAATCATCTAATCCTTGAAAACTCCAAAATTTACTATTCGTGATAATTTCTTAAATTCCCAAATTACACTTAATTATTGAATTTAATTTCCCATAAAAGTGCTGGGTATTACAGATTCTTGATGTCCAGTTTCAGATTAGGGGAGCTTGACTTTGGCGTCGTTTTATTCTTCTTTGGATGAATTCAACCGGTGCTAGAAAAAGACCTTTACAGAGGCCACATATCTTTTGGAGGTAACTTCAGACTTATTTTTCTTCTTATGTGTTTCCTTGCATTCTCCTTTAGTTTCTTCTTTGCTGATGCATGTCTTTTGCAGATGTGGTTTTACAAGGTCATTGTGAATAGAGTGACGTTGATAGCTTTGAAATATGAGGATTTAGGGGACCTCGACAGAATTTTTCGGTGGCAAAATTCCAACCGGTGATTGAACTAGTATTTATCCTTAGTGGCGATACGACATGATTTGAACACCTTGACGAGTGATGAAGTTATTTCGCATTTTTTTAAGTTCTTTCTTGGCATGTTCTTTCTTGCATAAATAATTATTCTCTACTGGGGATTACAGGCGATGTTTTACCCTTAGAGGATGGCTCCTAGGGATATAAGGGTGATGCGTATGCACGCACAGATGCTGTGATTGATAGTGTACGAGTTTGGGTATGTCTAGTACTAAGAGAGAGAGAGAGAGATAGTGGGGTGAAAAATTATGGAGGATGATTTGGTGGTCCCACCATTTGTTCCCTTCATGTACATGAAACCAGTGAGGGAGATGTCTGATAAGTCCCAGGAGGAAGCTTTGGTCGACGATCCCTATACGTTGTATACGGATACGGTGGCAACTTATGATTACTTGGACTTCGTGATGAGCTGGTTGATAAGGGGCCCCTTGTGTTTATGAATATACCTTCGCCTCCTACAACTTCGGGTAGGGTACTTGTAGTACAATTGGATCTACCTATAGCACAGGTGGTGGTGGTTCCACAACGGTGAAGGCAGCGACAGAGGAGGCTCCTATTATTCAGGTTACTCCCCCTTCTTGACATTTTTTATTGAGTAGAGAGGGGTCATCGAGCATGTCGCATCTTCCCAATACATCGACGTTAGGATTAATGACGATTACGAATGATGCCCTTCATCCCGAGGTATATTATTCTTCCTCCCTTATCTTGCTCTTTAGATCCTTTCTTTGCTCTTTACTAACTGATGTCACACCCCGCTAAATCCTAGCGTCGGTTGCCACCAAAACTAAGCTAGGTGAGAGTAAATAAAATATCATTTTTAGCATGTGACAGACTTGAGACATTTAAAAATATATCCACAAGATAAAAAAATTAATCAATCCTAAATGATAATAACCAACTATGCGATAAAATATTCATCACCATGCTAAACTCCAAATAATAAACTAATATCCATTAATATAAAACTGAATAAGCTCTAACTGAATCCATAATGAAAAAACTGAAGAAACCCCCTAACAACTTTGGAACCGAATGGTAAAAAAAAACATAAACTGAGTCTCAATGTAAATACGAAGGAAAGGAAACTAAACTACACTAACACGCATAAAGTAAATAACTCTAGCTGCACCTCCAAGAAAATCTCCAAATAATCCTATGCAACTTCTCCAAACTTATTCCTGAAGATGTTAGTCAACGCATGAGGTCAGAGATTAGTAAACGAAAGAGGTCAGAGCCCTGAGCATGAATACACACTAATCTCCTCAATTAGGGTCCATGATCCCAGACAGTTGCATTATACACGATAAATATCATAACATATTTTATTATAAAAAAATAATAATTAACGATGCTAATAAATAAACAACATAAGCTACCTGCATGAACTAAACCACCTTAAAGTCATAGCCCAATAATTCAATTAATTTACCCGATTGATATTAAGTTCCACATTATTAATATAAATATGTATCTCGTTTTATATGTTTGGTTGCGGTACTCCCACTGTTCTACACCAGACACATTCCCCTCACTATAGCCAGTTCGCTCGTTTAAACTATCAGCACTGCACATATTGGTGAGGTTCCACACACAACACGTTACTATAGCCAGTTCTCCCGTTTAAACTGTAAGCCCTGCACATATTGGTAATGCTAACACATACCCACGTCGCTATAGCCAGTTCACCAGTTTCTACTATCAGCATTGCATATATTGGCGACGCCAATCCATTTTAATACCCGTCATGATCTTAGGCATTAATTATCATTTTCTCAAATCATCTTTTTAATTAATTGTAATACCCCGTATTTTTATGTTGTATTAATTTGGGGATTTATTGAATTTAATATAAATCCAGAAATTAATCACTTTATAATTATTAACGTGATGTGACTTAGTAATTATGGGAAACTTGTTGTTGAATATTACTAATGAGTAGAGTAATATATAATATTGGTTCTATTAAATGTCAAGAGTGAATAAAATGACAAGTTTGGAAATTTGAGTCGGGACGCGCCCATGTCGCGTCAGGACTAGATATTGATTAATAAAAGTGAATAAATTATAAGTTGCTCGCATGGTCGTTTTGAGTGTGTCAAAGTGTCCGTAAGGGTCTAGATAGTCAGAAAAGTGTACCCGGGGGTTTAGTTTGGGTCTCGGGGCATTTTTAGGCTTAATTAGTACCCCGAGAGGGCATTTTGGTCATTTTGCATTTTTGGGTAATTAAACCCACGAAAATTATTAAACTATATCAGCCATTTGGAATAGCCCTTTAGGGTTAGCAAACTCAAAACATTAGAACGGCCATAGGATAAGGAAGGAGAAAGCTTTCCAAGCAAACCAAGTCCAAAAATCCATCCGGTTGCACCGCCACCACCACCAACGCATAGATCGCGCGACGGGGAACGCAACCACACCAAATTCATCATCAAATCAGAACTTTGAAAATCCTAGGCAAGTGTTTATCTTGATTATTTTTGTTAATGCATCACTCATGTTAGTCTAGGGATGATTAGGATGAGTTTCATGGAAGAAAACCCATGTTGGAGATAGGAAATTGCATGTAGTAATGATATAAATGGAAATCTGGAAATCCCCCTGCATATGTAGAGGTTAAAACATGAATTTATGATGTTTTAGAAGAAGAAAATTATGGAAAAGATTGATTAGAACAAGGTTAAAGGAATTCTAGGGTTTTTGAGATTAATATGAGTTTTTGGCCTATTAACCTATGGTTGTTGATGAAAATTTGCATGCTTTACGTAGAAGATGCATAATATGGGTTTATACTATTAGTAGTACAAATTTTTGGGCGATTGGGAATGAAAAATATGGATTTAGATGAGGTTGTGTGATAGAACCCGTAACTGGTTTCCTGCAGAATTTGCCAAACCTACTTGATCGATCGATCGAGCCAAGAGCTTCGATCGATCGAGCCAAGAGCTTCGATCGATCGAAGGTTCGATCGATCGAGCCCCAGCTCTCGATGGATCGACCCCTTCTGGAAGACTCACATTTCCCCTTTGAATATAGTTAAATCCAAATTAAATGAGTAGAAATATTTAGGCATCCTTATTAAAATAATTTGGAAGGTAAAGGAAGCCAGTAGGACTTATTAAAAATTATGAGACCTTTAATGTAAGACGAGACGTACATTTTTGGGATATTTACATATAAGGGACGATGAAATTATGCATTAAAGGGAGAGACACGTAAAATAGTTACATTGGAGAAATAGATGAATACCTACTGAATTTTATACTTAGGAGGATAGAGTTCATGAGTGTTACGTAGTAAGTTGGAATAATCCCTTAAATTAAAGTTAGAGACGAACCATTATACATGATAACTAATAATGGGAAAATAAGGATAAATGTCATGATTATGGGTTATGGGATGAACCTAAATTGATATGACAAAAGTAGTATATTTATATGACTGTGTGTATGCATATATTATATACATGTGAAAATCATGCCCGCGCTACTTGCTATCCCTGAGGTTACCGCGCTGGGACAGTCTTATCTCGATGGGACCTTTATGGGGGATATTGACTCGTACCCTAGAAGATAGATATCCTTGGTACAGGCTATCTGATCGATGGTCAGACGGTCCTAAGAGACGTGAGGGTATGTACTGACCTCTTAGAGACTTGGAATCTACGCTTCGCCTCAATATTATTTGTGTAATGTGTTAATACAGTTCGAGAGTGATTCCGAACTTGTATTTCCCTTAGTACGAGTGATACAGGGATTGTATAGCAGAGTATGCCCCCACCATAATTTTTATGTGGGGTGCTGTTAGAATATATATATTATACGAGTATTTAATATATATATATATATATATTAAATTCTAATATTTGGAATTTCATACTCTGCTTATGGTAAGTAAGAAATGAATCTTGACTTCAATTTGGAAATACTTGTTTTGAGAAGTATAATGGAACACTGGAAACTTTATTAGTAAATAAGGTTTAAATGAGAATTTTGTTATCAAATGAAATTATCCTCTTAAACAATTATATTGTTCGGTTTTAAATCTTACGAGTAACCTAAGATAAGTTAAACCATTGGAAAGATTAGTGCGATATAATATAAGATAATCCATTGGGAAGATTAGTGCGATAGGCGTGCACATTAGAAGAGAGGTGAGAATTTCTCAAGAGAGTGCCGCACTAATATGTTGTTGCATTGATATGTAAACAATTTAAATACTTTCTAAACAAATTTTAAATCATTTACACTATCGGGCTCTGACCCGTTTCTATTTTCCTTTCTCTCTTTATATATATATGTATATATTACAGGTGCCTAGCCACAGGGGCGTCTTGCGTAGGATCCTTTGGAAGGAACGCGATGCAGCTTAGGTGGGAGTTGTAGGCTTCTTGCTTAGACGACTTCATTTATTTGATTCCACTCCTAGCTTATTTATTCAGTTGGGCATGTGTCGCCCGATTCCATTATCCAGTTGTTTTATTGGAAATTATGATTCATTTATTTCTACTATTGTCACTTTGGGATTTATTACTGTGTGGATGTTTTACTTTAAGTTTTAAATGTTGGGATTTAGTTGTTGAATGTTTAATTATTTGGATTTTACGTTCCAGGATAATTGTGGCGTGATTATTTAATATTGAATTATGTAAAGTTTTAAATCATTGGTTATAAATAGAATTTGGAAAGTAATGTCTAAAATGGTTTTGACACTTCGCTTAATTAATTAGGGTGTTTAAATTGGAAAAAGTTATTTTTACGACAGTGATGCTAAGAATGAACCAACTGTTCACCTTGATTTTAATTTAATAAAGGAGTGACCGCCCGGTATTTAATTAGGCGGGGTGTCACAGGTGGTATCAGAGCCAGGTTCTAGTGTCCTTAGGATCTGTACGGCTTATTTCGCTTTCAGCTTAACATTTTTGCTATAGAGCCCTACTTTAGGATTATTGTATTCTTGCTTTTACGTTTACGTCTTTAGATATTTGAGATTTGATAATAACTGTAGACTAATAAATTTCTTCACGTTTCAGATGCCTTCGAGACATGCACCAAAGGATAGGCGTGCCCAAGCCGAGCAACCAGCAGCTCCGGCACAGGGTACGGTGAATGCTAATGAGGTAGCCGCTATTGTTGCTCAGGCGGTGAATGCCGTGTTAGTGGTAGTACAACAGGCTCCACCCCAGATTCAGGCAGTGGTGCCAGTACCTGCACAACTTCCATCTGTATGGGAGCGGGTTAGGGATGCCTTTCAGAAGGTGCATCCCCCTGAGTTCTCTCGTAGTTCAGATATCATCATCGTCAGCCAATGGAAGAAGGATATCAAGTGGCATCTTCGTATGTATGAGTGCACAGACGTGCAGAAACAGTTGTTGGCTTCCTTTAAGCTAGTGGGGGCTTCTTTGCAGTGGTGGGAATCCACCACCACATTGGAGGAGAGGGATGCGATCCCGATTCAGTCGTTCTGGGAGCAGTTTGACCGCAAGTACTTTCCACCCGCCGTGGAGACTGAGATGATGCGGAAATTACTGAACTTGAAGCAGGAGAATTCTACCGTTGCTGAGTATGAGGAGGAGTTCACAAGACTTCTCACAATAGTGCCAGATGAGGCACCCACTGAGGGTAAGAAGATCATTCTATTTATGGATGGGTTAGCTTAGAGGATACGTCAGCACCTTATAGGGAATCTCTCTCTGAGTACTTTCACTGATGTACTCAATGCTGCTTTACTACATTGCCAGGATTACCGCTTCCATCTACAGGGAAGCAAGCGAGAAGGAGAGTCCGGCCAGCAGGGCAGGACCGGGCGTAGTAGTGCTACTGGAGCACCGACATCCCAAGGACAGACTCATCAGCACGAGCAGAGTTCCCATTAGGGGGACCTTGCCAAGCGCTTCAGATCAGGTGATTCCAGGCAGGGATTTAGGGGTTATAGGCAGGGCCAGCAGGGGCATCAAAGTAAAAAATAGGAGAATGGACTTTAGAGAAAATAGAAAATGAGAGAAAAAGTAAAAAATAGGACTCGAGTCTCGAGTTTTACCACGAGACGCCTACGTAGCCTATAGGGGCATCAAAGTACACGTAGTTCACATGCAAAATAAGGGGTGGGGTTTATCCCATAAATCCAACCGGGGATTCTCTTATTTGTGTGTGTGTGTGTGTGTGTAGAAAAAGTGTTTTAGTTGTGAGAAAAGTGTAAGAAAAGTATGAGAATTCCCGTTTGGAATTTATGAGAAAACCCTCTTTTTCTTGTTTTTTTTGAGTTTTTATTTATATGAAAATAAGGGATGTGCAATAATACTAAATAAAAGTTATATTAGGATGTACGAGATGCGATAATAAAAGTCCTAAGTAATAAAACAAGATATTACGAATTTATGAGAATTTATGGAGAAAGTTGAGAAAATTGGACCTTCTTGAAAATCTTGAGCTTGATATTGAATGTTGGAGAGAAACCCTTAGACTTGGATGATGATGGAGGGTAGTTAATTCACCAAGTTTAGTGAAAAGGATGATGAAAAGTGAAGGTTTGAAAGGGATTTAGGTGTAGAAATCATGCTGACTTCGAGGGAGTTTTTCATGATCTGCTGAGAGTGATATCTATCAGATCTGGGGCCCTCTTGCAAGTGAGGTCATGCCTCCTTTTTATAGGCCCAGGGCATTTTCGATCGGCATAGCCCTATTCCTGTCATTCGGCAGGTGCGTTTAGGCACACTGCTAATAGGCAGGGTCTGGGACCTGCCGTTTGGTAGTGTCTTTCAGGCCTTTTTTGGAAAATCAGCCACAGAACGCAAACTGTTGATCATAATCCCGCATGGGGTAGACCGTTGGAAAGTTAATTCAAAGACCTCAGAAAGTAATTGGACTGTTCCCGGGTTCGAGAGTTGACTTTGGGTCAAATATGTCTCGGAAGCATTCATCAGTCCATTGGACAGGGAATCATTGGACACAAATAGATCGTTCGTCCGCATGGTACGTCCAAATCACACATGAGGCAAATCATTGGAAAGGTTAGGAGATGTACTTTGACATTCCAAAGAGTTTGATCTAGTCTGGGGAGTTGACTTTGGTCAATTGGACCCTAGACGCATCGATGACCTTTCGGAGTAAAATAGATTGTTCGTTCGTATCGTAAGCCAGAATCGCACACGGGACGGACCGTTGGAAAGGGGTTTCAGTGCCCTTTAAAGATTCATTCAGTCTCGGTCGAGATAAAGAGTTGACTTAGGTCAAATGGAGCCCAAGAGCGCCCGATGGCCTCCTGATTGAGTTTCAGGGAAATTGGGTCGTTCTTCCGTATGGTAGGTCGGAATCGCACACGGGATGGACCGTTGGAAAGAGGTTTCAGTTCCCTTTGAAGATTCATTCAGTCTCGATAGAGCTGAAGATTTTAAAGTTTGTCCAAACGGAGCCTAGGAGCGCCCGATGGCTTCTAGGTCAGTACTCAGGGTTTGACCTGGGTTTGTGGTAATGACGGGAGGTGCTAGGGACCTAAGGAAAGTTTAAGGGGTAAATGAATGGGGTTTCTATAGATTCCCTCGATGGGTGAGTTTGGAATAAATGATAGCCGTCGAATAGATGCCGCATGGGGCTTTTGAGGGAGGGTGACCAATTTAGAGGGTCGAGGCCGATTCTGAGGACCTACGGAATGCAAGGATGACCAATTTAGAGGGTCGATGCCAATTCTGAGGACCTAAGGAGTGTGCTGGGGATAACCAATTTGGTGGGTAGAAGCCAATTCTAAGGGCTTGAAGATGAAAGTGATCGATTCTGTGGGTCAAAGCCAATTCTGAGGGCTTAAGGATAAGGTGGCTAATTCTGCGGGTCGAAGCCAATTCTGAGGGCTTAAGGATGAGGTGACCAATTCTGCGGGTTGAAGCCAATTCTCAGGGCTTAAGGATGAGGTGACCAATTCTGCGGGTCGAAGACAATTATGAGGGCTTAAGGACCAATTCTGTGGGTTGAAGCCAATTTTGTGGCCTTATGGTGAGGTGACCAATTTTGAGGGTCGAAGCCAATTCTGTGAGCTTATGGTGATGATCAAAGATCAAAGTCAATTCTGACCAAAGAGAGGGGACGACCGAGGACCAAGGTTAATTATGACCTAACTATGGTGATGATCCAAGTTCGAGGTCAATTCTGACCTAATAGATGTGACGACCGAGGACCGAAGTCAATTCTGACCAAACTACGGTGACGATCCAAAATCGAGGTCAATTCTAACCTAAGAGAGGTGAAGATCGAGGACCGAGGTCAATTTTGACCTAACTATGATGACGATCTAAGACTGAGGTCAATTCTGACCTGAGAGAGGTGATGACAGAGGATCGAGGTCAATTCTGACCTAACTATGCTGACGATCCAAGATCGAGGTCAATTCTGACTTGAGAGAGGTGACTACCGAGGACCGAGGTCAATTTTGACCTAACTATGGTGACGATCCAAGCTTGAGGTCAATTCTAACCTAAGAGAGGTGACGACCGAGGATCGGGGTCAATTATGACCTAAGAGAGACGACGACTGAGGACTGAGGTCAATTCTGACCTAACTATGGTGACGATCTAAGACTGAGGTCAGTTCTGACCTAAGCGAGGTGACGATCGAGGACTGAGCTCAATTCTGACCTAACTATGGTGATAATTAAAGATGGAGGTCAATTCTGACTTAAAAGAGGTGACGACCAAGGACCAAGGTCAATTCTGACCTAACTATGGTGACGATCCAAGACCGAGGTCAATTCTGACCTAAGAGAGGTGACGACCGAGGACCGAGGTGAATTCTGACCAAACTATGGTGACGATCCAAGACCAAGGTCAATTCTGACCTAAGAGAGGTGATGATTGAGGACCGAGGTCAATTCTGACCTAACTATGGTGATGATCTAAGACCAAGGTCAATTCTGACCTAAGAGAGGTGACGACCGAGGACCGAGGTCAATTCTGACCTAACTATGGTGACAATCTAAGACCGAGGTCAATTATGACCTAAGAGAGGTGACGACCAAGGACCTAGGTCAATTCTAACTTAACTATGGTGACGATCCAAGACCGAGGTCAATTCTGACATAAGAGAGGTGACGACCGAGGATCGAGGTTAATTCTGACCTAACTATGGTGACGATCTAAGACGAAGCTCAATTCTGACCTAAGAGAGGTGACGTTCGAGGACCAAGGTCAATTCTGACCTAACTATGGTGACGATCCAAGATCGAGGTCAATTTTGACCTAAGATAGGTGACGACCGAGGACCGAGGTCAATTCTGACCTAACTATGGTGACGATCCAAGACCGAGATCAATTATGACCTAAGAGAGGTGACGACCGAGGTCAATTTTGACCTAACTATGGTGACGATTCAAGACCAAGGTCAATTTTGACCTAAGAGAGGTGACGATCGAGGACCGATGTCAATTCTGACCTAACTATGGTGACGATCCAAGATCGAGGTCAATTATGACCTAAGAGAGGTGATGACCAAGGACCGAGGTCAATTCTAACCTAACTATGGTGACAATCTAAGACCGAGGTCAATTCTGACCTAAGAGAGGTGACTACCGAGGATCGAGGTCAATTCTGACCTAACTATGGTGACGATCTAAGACCGAGGTCAATTCTGACCTAAGAGAGGATAGTGATTGGATTTTGGGTTCTGCTGGGGAATGAGCTGGGGAAAAAGTAGAGTGTCCTTTGGAAACTTTGAAAATGTCTTTCTGGAGTTTCGCTGGGGAAACGAGGGTTCTGCTTGAGGGAGTGTGAAATTTTCTTGGCAAAAATGTTCTAAATCCTTCCTGATATTTTTAGGAATTTTCTGAGGATTTTTCAGGGCTTTCTGGTATTTTTTGGTATTTTTTGTACGAAATTTTAAGGGGGTGCTGGTTGACACGGTTCAGAGGGTGCCATTCGGCGGTGGCATAGACTTTTGGGCTGCCTCGGGAAGGTAAGGGGTTAGTGCCGATCGGTGGGTAGGGAGTCAATGTCGATTGGCATGACACTTAACATCCTATATAAAGGGGACGAATTCCTCTCATTTTCACAGCTTCTTGCTTTCTTTCTCTTTGCGTTTTTCCTCTAAAAATCGTTCTAGCATCCCGATCTCTAAGAAATGGGTGCCTTTGTGAGCACTGCAGTGCATAGGGAATGGTTGACCGTTGACAATTGGGCGAACGTGGAGTAGAGGGACATGGCGCCTCTTTCTTTGGGGAGCGATAACTTCTTATGATGGTTCGAGCCGGTTGCGGATGAGAGGACCTTGCTACGGGAGTCGTCCTATCATCGGTCTTTGAAGGTGGTGAACCCTGGCGGTTATGTAAGTAACCTGACCTTTGGCCTTCTTCTCCTTTTGGTATTTTTTTCTTCCTTCTTGAATTTTTGACAGGGTTTCTTCTTTTCACAGTTTGATATCTCTTTGAAGAACATGCGTTCCCGTGGGACGACGGGGCTTAAGGATGTCTGGGAGCATCTTCCACCTGTGGTGCATTAGATGGTATCATCAGCGGGTTTTGAGAGGCTAGTGTCTGTGCTGGATGAGACACCTCGGTCGACATCGGTCTTATGCGCTTTGGGGGAGAGATGGTGGGATACTACCCATACCTTCCATTTAGGTTGTGGGGAGATGACTGTGACTCCCATAGATGTGCAGCAGCTGCTGGGACTGGATTGCGATGGGGAGAAGATAGAGGTAAATCACTCTCTTAGGGTGAGGCCGGAGGCAGTAAGGGCGGCACTCGGCGGTATGGGGAGGATAGTTTTCGAGGATTTCATCCGATTGTCCATGCTGAAGGATGTTCTGCTGAGTAGGGTGGTTGATGTGGAGGACGGGCTGCAGGTAAGGCAGATGGCGTGATTGTTCATTTTTCTGGTGCTGGGAGGCTTTATAGTGGCATCAAGAGGCGACGTCGTTCATTTTTTGTTCTTGCCGTACTTGAGGATGTTTTCAAACATCCCTCTCTATGATTGGGGGAGCCTGACTTTGGCGACCCTCTATTTTTTTTGGATGCTTACAGCCGGTGCTTTCGGTAAACTTTTACATGAGCCACGTATCTTCTTGATGTATCTCTTTAATTTTGCGCATTTTCCTTTCATGCATTCTCATTTTCCTTATGCATCTCTTTTTGATTGCGAATTCCTGTCTTTGGCAGATGTGGTTCTATGAGGTAATTGGGTGCAATACCCAGATGATCGCTCTGAAGGACGATACCATTGGGGACTTCTGCCGATTGTATCGATGGCAGAAGGCCAATCGACAGTCGAAGGGATCTCTCTCTCTGGAGGTGGTGCATCAGGTCTTGAATGGCCTGACCATTGGTAGGGTAAGACTCTTTCCTTTTCAGTCTTGGTTTTTGGCATGTTCTAATTTTGTTTTAACATATGCCTGCTTGGGGATTTTCAGGTGAGCTTTTATCCTTAGGGGATAGCCATTTAGGATACCGGGGTGACCGGGGTGACCGGGGTAAAAGAGCATATGAGGCGTTTGCTGGCGCATGAGTTTGTCCATTCCTGGTATCTCGGGAGCAAGTGGTTCGGCAGATTGCTGAAGAGGAGGTGGTGGTGCCACCTGCGCAGCCTCCTATGTCTATGAGGCGGGAGCGGCTGATATCGGAGGATACGAGGATCGCAATGATTATTGCCGATTCCTACCTGTTGTATACTGATACGATCGCGTCGTATGACTATATGAACTTTATGATGAGCTGGTTGATGGCGCATAGTATATATGATGCCTTGCCTTTCCCTCCTGCGGGTTCGAGTCGGGCGGTGGGATCATCCCACAGCGGTGTTGGTCCGTCGGTATCTGCGGTGGTGGCGACTTCAGAGGTTCCCTTTGTGCGGTTGCATACCCCTTTATACAACATTCCGCGGGCTGATGGAGGGATGGTGCCTATGTTGCACCGTCCTCACGCGATGGATCCGAAGGAGCTGGGTTTGACAGAGGAGGTTCTTCATCCTGCGGTATACCTTCTTCCTCTCTTTGGTTCCTTTTCTGTTTTGATCCCTCTTTTGATACTGATTCTATCTTTTACTTGCAGCAAGTCCGTGTGTCGACCACTTGGCTAAGAGATATTACACACTGGATCTCTTCGGCGACTGCCCATATTCGAGATGCGATCCCATTTCCTTCTTGTTTGGTGTCGTCTGCTTTTTCCGGGGAGGACTCTGGCTTGGGTAGCGGGGGTGCATCATCTTGCCATAGGGGAAAGAGAGCGTTTCACAGGGGTGGAATCTCTTAGAGAGAGGGGGAAGGGTAGGTGAGAGAGAGAGAATGTGGGTTCAGGCTGAGTCCCGTTTTTTCTTTTCTTTTATTTCCTAAAAAGTTTGATGTAACACAGAAGAATGTATATATGCAATGCAAATGGAGTTTTTATTATCTTTTGTTAATGATGAATGAGTGAATGCATGCATATGTACTTTTTACTTTGCTGCTGAGACCGTAAAAAGAGATATTTTTACGATTTTGAGGAAAGTTTTAAGAAATTATATAGGGGTGGAAAAGGATTTTTGAAATTATGTTGAGAATATCAATTTATTTTTATTGGGCTTTTGATTTTGATAAAAAATAAAATTTTCCAAAAATGGGGGGTTGTCGATCGGTAAAACCCTTGTCCTATCTATCGGCAGTCAAGTCCAGTCCCATCAAATCAAAGCTTTGATTTGTTCCCGCTTCAGCCTTTTGTACCTTGTGGGGTAGTATTCCCTCCGATTTCTGCAGGGATTGTGTCTCTTGTGAGGGTTCTCAAGTATAAGGAGGGGAAGGGCGGAGTGTTTCCATCACAGCTTAACTTGTCTATTATTTCTTAGTCTTTGTAAGATGTCTCTCCCTGGTAGAATTGAGTTTGCTAACTACCTCAAAGCCTTGGAAGAGATGTTCTCTTATAACGTTGACTATGATGCTTTCAACATGCGTCGAGTCTCTTTGTGGCACAATCAACCCATTGAGTGGAACCTGCTAATGGCGGCGGTACAATTTTGGTACCCCGAAGACCATGTATTCGATTTTGGGTTGGATGAAGTTTGTCCTAACTATGAGGACTTTTCTGCCATGCTGGGGATAGATCCCAATGTAGTTGTGTCTTTACCTGAATTTTTCCATTCTCCTAGGGATTTGTTGTTTGGGGATCTTCGCATTTCGCCTTCGGCGGCAAGATCACTAGTTATTGGAGGAATGATATCCCTCCCGACGGTGCTACAGTCCGTACATCTATGGGAAGTAGGCGATGCTGGTTATGCTGGAGTCGTTGCTCTAGGCTTAGTATCAAAATTGTTGCTGGTGACTGGGAGCTACGGGTGGATCCGCAACTTGTATCCATTACTTCATGGATGTCATACCATTTCAATCCTACAGTGGTGATACTGGCGGAGACCCTAAACGGTCTGGATAGATGGCGAGAAGGTCGTTCTGACTTCCTGTGTGGTAGCCCCGTGATGCTGTTCATGTGGTTATCTGAAAGACTCTGCCTGGTGACTCTTTCAGAATATCCTTTGTCGGCTGTACCCAACTTCTTTTTGCACCTCTTCTTCAGCGTTGGTCTAGATATTGAGAGCTGAGAAAATTGGCTTGTGGAGTATGGGGCTCGGAATCCGTACTGGTCAGTGCCTTAGTGGGGATAGTTGCTTCCTGTTTTGGAGCTAGGAGAATACTCGTATGTGCGATTGGTTGGTCTCAGACATACCTCTTTCTATTTCCCTTGGCAACTTCTGCGCCAATTTAGCTGGGCACAGATTGTGCCACCTTGGACACTGAATTTCTTTCCGATAGGATATTTGACTGAGCATCTGCGCATGCGGCTTGGCTCTATGTGGGAGAATCGGTGTCCGTCGACCCGTCCCTCTCAGTCGGTTGGGAGAGTTTGGAATATCCCTCGGGATTATATGTAGTGGTTATGGAGGAAAGTAGTTAGCAAGATGTTGGCAGTGGAGACCGGACAAATATGGCTTGTCTTTTTTGACACCATGGAAGGAGGTGTTTTGGTCTTTTAGAAGTTGGTTCGAGCTTATCGGTCCATGGAGTGTCTGCGACACTCGATTCAGGCAGGGGAAACATGGGGACCCCAGGATGTAGATGATGATGACGGAGTGGGCTCCTCTAGTAGCTGTGGGTAGGATGTTTTTTTTGTAATGGGGAATAAATGTGGGGATTTTATTTTGACTTTTTTAGGAAGGTAGGGTAAAGGAGTTATTCGTTCTTTTATGTGATCGGTACCGTAATTTCTTATTAGTGAAATAAATAAGTTTTTGATCATCCATCTATGCCTTTCGATGAATTTTATATTGTTTGAACTATCTGTACCGATCGCTAAGGCATACATAATCCTTTTGTTCAAATACATATTAGAATTGACTCTTGGTCTCGGAGATAAGAAAGTAATAGTATTTTGTGAAAAAGAAAGGTCCGTGCTCATGTAAGGCGTATGAGCTGCCTATGTACCTCTGTTTTTTTTTTAAGTTTTAATTTTGTTTGAAAATGGTTTTTTGCAGAGGATCAGGCCCACGTAGTTCTGGGTAAGGGGAAATGAAGAGATTTTTTCTTCTTTTTTTTAGAATAGATGGTAGATGATAAGAGTCGTAGCGCGCCGAGATTTTGGACTAGGGGTAGAACTTCTTGAGACAGTCCAGGTTGACTAGACGAGTCATCTCTTCCCTATCTAAGTCGGTGGGCATGGCGGCACCGCCGGACAAGATCTTCTTGATAATGTAGGGGCCACTCCAATTGGGCTTGAATTTCCCTCTGGGGTCCCAGATGGGTTTTATAATTCCTTTGAGGTCTAGGTCCCCCTCTCGGACACCGCGGTCCTTGACTCTTTTGTTGAATGATCGCGTTTTTCGGCGATGGTATCCCTGTATGTGGTATAGAGCTTTTAATCTCCTTTCATGCAGGAGGGTCAGCTAGTCAAGAGGGCTTTCGCACCAGTCTTCTTCGCTGGCCTTTCTTTCAAGCATGACGCGTAGCGAGGGTATTTCCAACTCCATGGGTAGGAATGCTTCCATGCCATAAACTAGAAAGTAAGGGGTAGCTCCATTAGAGGTTCGAATTGAGGTTTGGTTTCCCCAGAGGGCGTATGGGATTCAGTCAGCCCAATCCCGATAGCTTTCGGTCATCTAACTAATGATGTGTTTGAAGTTTTTATTGGCGGCTTCAATGGCACCGTTGGTCTGAGGTTGGTAGGGAGAAGATTTGTGTCTCTGAATCCCATACTTGTTGATCACCTCTGTGACTTTTACCTCGAAATGCAAACCATTATATGATACTAGCTCTGCGGGACTCCATATCAGTAGATGATGTTTTTCTTGACGAATTTGGCCACTTTGTTAGTGTTCAGCACTGCGTATAACTCCACTTCGACCCATTTGGTGAAGTAATCAATGGAAACTAGGATAAACTCATGCCCATTAGAATCCTTTGGTGTAACCTTCCCCATGATGTCGATGCCCCGGGTGAAGAACGGTCAGGGAGAGGTCATGTTGTATAATTCATACGGAGGCAGATGCTGAAGGTTGGAGAACTGTTGGCATTTGAGGCATCTCTGAACATAGGTGGTGCAATCCTGGGTTATGTTGGTCCAGTAGTAGTCCTGTTGGATGATCTTTTTGGCAAGCATGTGACCGTTCATGTGGGGTCTGCATTCCCCATTATGGATCTTCTGCATTATCTTTTCAATGTCAGCCCCTACGATGCAGTGCAGATGAGTTCCATCGAAGTTTATTTTGAGCAGTGCTTTGTGAAAGATGATGTACTGGATAACCAGTCTTAGGAGGGTTGCTCGATCTTTCTTATTGGAACCCTCGGGATACCTACCATGCTTGAGGTGGCGCCAGATATCATAGCACCAACAATTGGCTATCTCGGTATCTTCTGTAGTGATGAGCTCAATGTGGTAGTAGTGGGTTGGTTTGTCTTGATTTTGAACAAGGAAGAGGGTCATTATTATTCCTTTGGGCATGTCGACCATGGAGTCCAAGGTAGAGAGTGCATCGACTAGGTTATTCTTTGTTAGAGGTAGGTAATGGAAGGTGATATCTTAGAATTGGGAGGCTAGTTCTTCTAAGTGGGCATGAAAGGGTTGGAGTTTCTCGTCCTTGACTTTCCACTTTATGAGAACTTGACCAATGATGAGGGTGGAATCCCCGTAGACGTCTATGCATTGAATACCTTTCTTGAGAGAAACTTTGAGGCCTACTGTGCGTGCCTTATATTCAGTCATGTTATTAGTGTAGGGGAAATCCAATTTGATAGCGATGGGAGTGTGAGAGTCATCCGCGGCGATCAGAAGTATCCTAATGTCATATCCCTTTTTACTGGCAGTGCCGTCAAAGAACATTTTCCATCGAAGGCAGTCTTGAGCAATGCAAAGGTGTTTTCATCTGGGAATTCGAAGATCCAGACATCGACCTCATCCATGGGGTAATCAGCGAGGTAGTCAAAGATGGCTCTTCCTTGTATGGATTTCTGTGTGATGTACACGATATCGAACTCGGCTAGGAGCATCAACCATCAGGCCATTCGACTGGATGAAGTGGGTTTCTCAAGCAGGTATTTTATGGGGTCCATTCAGGATATAAGTTTGATGGGGAAGGCGAGCATGTAGTGCCGCAGCTTTTGGGTGACCCAGACAAGTGAGACACATGCCTTTTCCAAAGCAGTGTAGTTAAACTCATACCCGACCAATTTGCGACTGGCATAATAGATGGATCTTTCTTTATGAGAATCTTCAAGGTGTTGGTATAGCAAAGCCCCAGCTGTAGTGTCGGTTATTGTTAGGTATAGGAGCAAGGGGAGACCAGGCTGTGGTGGCATGAGTATCGGGGTTTGGGTCAGATATTGTTTGATTCGGTCAAAAGCTTCTTGGCAGGCTTCATTCCAAATTTTAGTTGAATCCTTTCGGACGAGTTTGAAGATAGGTTCACAGATGGAGGTTAGCTTGCTGATGAACCGTCTGATGTATTGTAATTTCTCGAGCAGACCTCGAACTTCTTTCTCTGTTCGGGGAGGTGGCATCTCAAGTATGGATTTGAGCTTGGCAGGATCTACTTCTATCCCTTTCTCACTGACCATGAATCCCAAGAGTTTTCCCTTTGTAATGCCGAAGACATATTTCTGTGGATTGAGTTTCATCTGATACTGTCGCAGTCGTTAGAAGAACTTTAGGAGAGAAGGAACATGACCCTCTCTAGTTTTGTATTTGATAATCATATCATCCACATAAACATCAACTTCTTTGTGAATCAGGTCGTGCAGGATGGTTGTGGCAACCCTCTGGTAGGTAGCCCCAACATTCTTAAGACCAAGTGGTATGATAGTGTAGCAAAAGGTTCCCCATGGGGTGATGAATGCATTTTTTCTTGGTGGTCTAGGTGCATTTTTATTTGGTTGTATCCGAAAAACCCATCGACAAATGACTTGAGAGCATGACTGGATGTGTTATTCATGATCATGTCGATGTTGGGTAGCGGTTAATCATCCTTTGGAGAGGCTTTGTTCAAATCCTGATAGTCTACACACATCTAAACTTTCCCTCCTGATTTCAGCATGGGCACTATGTTGGCTTTCCACGTGGGATATTCTATCACACGAATGAAGCCTACGTTCAACTGTTTAACCACCTCTTCTTTCACCTTGAGCGACCATTCAGTGAGGAGTTTTCACAACTTTTGTTTAACCGACTTGAAATCTAGGAGAGTGGGAATCTCGTGCTGAGCTATTTCAGGATCAATACCGAGCATATCATCATAGGACCATGCAAAAACATCCACGAATTCCTTCATCAATTCTTTGAGTTGTGTGTGATCATGCTCGTCAAGGTTAGTCCCTATCCTAATCTCGAGCAGTTGGCTACTAGAGCCGAGGTTAACAACAACAGTCTCTTCTTCATTAACTTGAACGCGGTTATGTTATTTATTATTAACCTTATTTAAATCCGTTAAGAATTATTCATTTGTAAAATCATCATCATCAAAAGTTTGGTTAGAATCCAAACAGTTAATGTAAGCCATAACAAGATACTTAAAATCTTAATTTATTTCATTGATAGGAAAAACAACATTGAGAACCTCGTCAAAAGAGGACCCGATTACATTTGAACAAGGATAGACAATAGAAGAATAAAAGGGGTAAACATTAGGATTAGGGGAGGTTTTGGAAGGTAGAACTGGCGCGGCATGCCAGTTGAGGAGAGGTGTATCAGCAGCTTTAATCAGTTAGGGTGGAACCAGTGATGTAGTGCCTGAGTGAACCATGCAGAGTGTCAGCCCCAGTGTCTGTTAAAGGAATCTTTGGAGTCACTTTCCTTAGTCTCTTCGGTATCTTTGATGAGCGATTGTACATGGTGTTGGGAAAGTTTGGCCCATGGGCAGCCGTCTTGAAATAAGATCTCCATTCTAGGCTTCATCTTCTTATTTGTATGGTCATACCATGGTTCTACAAAGCCACAAAAGGGGAAGTCTTTGCCCTCTTTGATGAATCGTCCATTAAAGGAGTCACCTAGGATAATCTGGACGAGGTCTAATCTTCTCTTTGGTTGATACAGGCGGATCATTCTGAGCTCTTATTCTGATGGTTGATACCCCAAACCAGAAGGAGGGAAAGCTTTCTTCAGTTCAATCGGCTCAAGTATACTTTGATGTCTTTGCTCCAGCTCCAGTCCGAGCATGAAGGGCATATTTATGAACATATAAATCACATTAACATTTCCATGAGGGTCGTATTCTGTACAAACCCTTTCTTTGAAGTCATCCCTTACCGGGAGTAGAAGTGGTTCAATCCAGAATCCTGATAGGAGCATATCGTTTGACTCGTGTTGTATCTCAAGAATTGGACTGCTGGTACTTGCACCCTCGGAGTTATCGTCGTTGCCCAAGCTAGTAATGACCCGTCCATCGGTGAAGAACTTTAATTTCTAATGGAGTGAGGAAAACACGCCCTTGATACTGTGAAGCCAAGGTCGTCCTACCAATAGGTTGAAACAGGCTGGGATGTCAATAACTTGAAATTTAACGACAGGGTTTATAGGGACAACCCCTATTACAAGCTTTATGGATCCCATCACCTCCCGACGGGTATTATCGTAGTCACACACGAGAACGGAGGTTGGAGGGAGGTCACTTTCTTTTAGGCCCAAACATTTGAAGGTTCTCAATGGGCAGACATTCAAGGCGGATCGATTATCAATAAGAGAGAGTGGAACGGCCTTCCCCATAACTTCGACGAAGATGTTGAGTGCATGATTATGGTTTGTCTCAAAATTAGGGATTTCCTTTTCAAAAAAGGATAGTATTCGAGTAAAGGTTAAGGATCTGACCAAATTTACCGCTTCTTCTGGTATAGTAGACGGATGAACTGTGGGTCCAGTAAGAAACTTGATCAAAGCAATTCTGTGCAGCCGAGAAGACATGAAAAGCCCCCATAGAGTGATCTTAGATTGAGTTTTCTTTAGTTGATCGAGGATCTTACTCTCCTCTAGGGTCATCTTTGGCATAGGAAGATTTTCCATGCCTTTCCCCTTATCATTTGTTGGTACTGAGCTTGGAATCTAGTAATGCCTCCCTGATCTGGTCATGTGATTTACTGAAGACGGGAAAAAAATGAATCCCGTTTCCTCGTCGATCTCGAGTTGTTTTTCCACCTTGTTTATTTCTTCAAGGATTTCTTCAAATGATATCATTCCACACATGTCGGCTACCGGGCCAGTTTTTTTTTTAAGCTTGCTTTTCATTCGAATCTTGGAATTCTTCCCCCCATCCGGTGGCAACAATTCTTTCTTTCGATGCAAAGTTAATGAATTCCACAACTTCAACGGCTTCTTCATATAGGTCATCCCATTCTATGGGGATATATAAGGGTGACGGGACCATGCACCCTTGTAGCTTTAGAGTATCAAGTAACTCGATCATACTGCAAATTTTATTGGTTTGGCTGAATAATTCTGCCATGATCTGGGCGAAATTATCCAGGCTGACTTCATCGATTGTGACCACCAAACTATCTCACTCTCAGGCCCATTTCCGTGCTTCCAAGAACAACGTATTAAACCTCTGGCAATCAATGACCATCTATGAGGGAAGTTTCATCCCGAACTCTAGGAGTTGGTTTAACACTTCTGACAATTCCATGCTTCCATTTTTAGAATAGGTACAGACAACGATGCATGCTCTGGTAAGGAGTGACAACGCCTGATCAGTTAGGCTGGTAGGGTGTAGGAGGAAATATGGGCAAATTTGGAGAGGTTTAGGAAAGTATATGGGTGTGATTTGAGTTGAGGGATCGACTTCTGGGTTCTCTTTTAAGAAAATGGCATTGGTATGAGTTGGAAGTGGGTTTTCTGTAGTGTTTGGCTTAGGATTCCCTGGTGGGGCGATGGTACCCCGGTCACTCAGACCATGGATCATGTTTCAAAGGTGAAAGTATTGGTCGGTGGTATGGCCAGCTATTTAGTGAAAGGCGCAATGGGCATCTGCCTTGAAGTTTCTCGGGAGTGTATTTGGCAATAGACGAGGATCCAAAGGTTTGATAAGATTTTGGCTTAGCAAGGCTTGATAGACTTTGGAGAGGGGAGCATGGAACTTAGTGTATTCCTTTCTGACTGGGATAGGGCGGATTTCTGCTGCCCATGATGTGATTGGTTGAGAGATGTTGATGGTTGAGACTGTAGCACTGGCAGGTTTGTCATATTTTCTGGGAGTGAACTGTCCGGACACCTTCTTTGGGTCAACTTCTGTTTTGGCCAGACCCTCCTCGATCTCGACTCCTGCTTCTCTGAGAGCTCAGAAGTGGGGGTAGTATTGTCCTCCCATCATAGCTCGAACATGAGGTAAGAAGTTCTTCTTCACTATGCTAACTTGTTCTTCCTCAGAAGGCCGATTGGTCATAGTTGCTACTTTTCCCTCCATTAGGCGATGAAGTTACTGATTGATTCTCTAGAGTTCTATTTGAGCAGCTCTAAATCACGGTGAGTGACCTCAAGCTCTTCATTGTATTTGTACTGTGAGATGAATTCCCGGGCTACATCCTCCCAGCTACGAATTCTGGACTCTTCGAGAGATAAAAACCATCGAAGGGCACTATCCTTTAGAGTTTGTTGAAATAATTGGGCAATAATTTCTTCAGAAGTCCCTAATAGAGTCATGTAACGATGATAACTTCGAAGATGAACAATTGGGGGTCCACTTCTTTTGAATTTCTCAATATTTGGTATCTTGAACTTCTTGAGTAACCTCGCTTTAAGATAAGGAGACATGTGGGTGTAGTCCATGTAATTTCCTGAGATTCTGACTTGGTCGAACTTCTTAGTGAGCATCTTGAGGTCCTCTTTGACTTTGTTCAGCTCTTCTTCCTTTAGATCAATGATCATAGGCAAGTTAGCCCCATGCTGGGCAAGGTTCGGCATAGGAAGCTGGGCAGACGGTTGCCCATTGATAGGAGGGGAACGTGGAGCGTGCTGATACTCTTTGAGGACCCAAATAGGCTCGGGCGGATCCATAGAACGAGGGAATATGGCCTCGAGTTATTGAGGGACAACAATATGGTTTCGTTGTATTTCTTGGACCTCAATTTGGAGGTTATCAATCTTGGACACAAGCTGATCTAGAACTACCCTCAGATTTGGCTGCACAATGGGTACTTGATTTGTGTTCTCCATGGAAAGAGGATGGATTCCGGAATCGAAAGAAGTAATAGAGGAACAGACGGAACTCCAGGGTGACATAATCGAAGACCGAAGCCAATAAGGAGCCAGGCCAAGGGTTTGCGATCGACCTGAGAAGGCATAAAATGGGATTTATTTTTGAGAAAAAGAAAAAAAAAGGGAAAAATGTTTTTGACATATTTTTCTTCCAGATGGAAAGACAAAATGTTTTTGGATTTTTGATAGAGAAGGGAAAAATGTTTTTGGATTTTTGATAAAGAAAAATTAGAATTTTCCCTTTGGAGATGGTCTCAACATGATTATTATAATGATTATGTTTTCACATGTATTAATTCTCCTAAATGCAAAATGAAATGCCGGATGGGACCCGAGCCTGGAAAAATTGGGTTTGTAATATATGCAAAGCTATGGCTGGACTTGTGACCAAGCTCACGGACATGTTCCCATTTTAAAAATGCGCAAGAATTCGGGCGGCAGGCTGACCTGGAGTTTCGACAGAGTTTCGAGTTTAAACCGACAATCTAACATGTGTGTCCTAGGCTTGACACCTATATGCGGGTATGCAGTTGGTTGGGTGAATTGGAAAGGGTTCCCCCCATTGGCGTGATTTCCACGATATACGTCTTGCTCTTACCGACAATAAGTACGTGTGGACAAGCCATTTGATATACTTGGGTGTACGTGAATTGCCTCGCCATATACTTTGTGGGGACGGTACGTGTGAGAGAGAATTCGATATACTCGGTGCACGTGAACGAGTTCCCTACGATATACCTCCCGTCATGACTTTGGTCAAGCGGTACGATGCGGGGGAACCTTTCAATATACGTCGAAGGTACTTGGCCAATGGAAGGTGAGAGTCATATCGGTTAGGCTAACTGCGCCCTTCCGGACCAGCGCCCATCACGAAGTGACCCTCCAGTTAGTGGGTAAAATTTGGTCAACAACAATGCTTTTTGGTGATGTGTGAATCATGCATGATCCTCTTATTAGTATCTTATGAGAATGTATTTTCCAATTATGCCAAACAGGGAGCAAAGTGCAAGTACCAATGGTACACCAGGTATGGATGGGGCGTGCAACATGTGGATATATGTGACCCTAGGTGCATGTGGTGTGAAGTGTAAATGGAGAATTTTCTACAAGCGTGTGAATAATAGCAGAAGCATGAGATACACATGTAAAAGGGGATCATGCCAAATGGAGGAGAATATAAGCAAACATAACATCCATCTAAATATAGTCTAGCCCTCAAAATAAACATGCACATCCCCAGCAGAGTCACCACTTTGGACATCCTCGATCCTCGCGGCGTGGTGGATGATCCTTAGGTCCCGCACATCCCTCTCGGGAGCACTTCGGTCGGCGTCATTTGAGGTAAGGTGAAAGATGTAAAGAGATTATATTCGCCAGTCTATTTTACTCAAAATAGACAAAAGAAAAGGAGAAGCCATCTCGAAGGACATCATCTAAAGACATACTGGTGTATACGAAACCAAAATGATTCGATAAGGGTCCGGAGGCTAAGTTACGAAATGGGAAGGTGTTAGGCACCCAAATGGGAAGGTGTTAGGCACCCATTCCTCCCTTTCGGTCTCTCATGGATTTTCACTATTTTCCTTTATTTTCCCGATGATATGTGTGCATGTGTATATATAGTGGAGATATGAATCATCGACTTGCACCATGGAAGAGGTAAAGTGAGTTATCCGTAGGAAGGTATAAAAATATTAGAAAATAGGATTTAGGCGATTATGCTTACGTTGATCGTTATGAGAGAACGATAACGCATGTGGGATAATACGCCACTAGGAACAAATATATATATATATATAAGAGTGGAGTTTAGAGAAAATAGAAAATGAGAGAAAAAGTAAAAAATAGGACTCGAGTCTCGGGTTTTACCCCGAGATGCCTATGTAGCCTATAGAGGCATCAAAGTCCACGTAGTTCACATGCAAAATGAGGGGTGTATTTTATCCATAAATCCAACCGGGGATTCTCTTATTTTTGTGTATGTGTGTGTGTAGAAAAAGTGTTTTAGTTCTGAGAAAAGTGTAAGAAAAGTATGAGAATTCCCGTTTGGAATTTATGAGCAAACCCTCTTTTTCTTATTTTTTTTTTGGATTTTTATTTATATGAAAATAAGGGATGTGAAATAATACTAAATAAAAGGTATATTAGGATGTATGAGATGAGATAATAAAAGTCCTAAGTAATAAAACAAGATATTGCAAATTTATGAGAATTTAAGGAGAAAGTTGAGAAAATTGGACCTTCTTGAAAATCTTGAGCTTGATCTTGAAGGTTGGAGAGCAACCCTTAGAATTGGATGATTATGGAGGGTAGTGAATTCACCAAGTTTGGTTAAAAGGATGATGAAAAGTGAAGGTTGGAAAGGGATTTGGGTGTAGAAATCACGCTGACTTTGAGAGAGGTTTTTTGGATCTGCTGAGAGTGATATATGTCAGATGTGGGCTCCTCTTGTAAGTGAGGTCATGCCTCCTTTATATAGGCCCGAGGCATTGCCGATCGGCATAGCTCTATTCCTGCCATTCGGCAGGTGCGTCTAAGCACACTACCGATAGGCAGGGTCTGGGACCTGTCGTTTGGCAGTGTCTTTCAGGCCTTTTTGGAAAATTGGTCGCAGAACGAAAAATGTTGATCAAAATCATGCATGGGGTGGACCGTTGGAAAGTTAATTTAGAGACATTCAAAAGTCCTTGGACTGTTCCCGGGTTCGGGGGTTGACTTTGTGTCAAATATGGCTTGGAAGCATTCGTCAGTCCTTTAGACGGGGAATCATCGGACACAAACGGATCTTTCATCCCCATGGTACGTCCAAATCACGCAAGGGGTGGATCGTTGGAAAGCTTAGGAGATGTACTTAGACATTCCAAAGAGTTTGATCTGGTTCAGGGAGTTGACTTTTGTCAACCGGGCCCTAAAAATATTCGGTGACCTTTCAAAGTAAAACGGACCGTTCGTCCGTACCGTAAGTCAGAATCGCACACGGAACGGACCATTGGAAAGGGGTTTCAGTTCCCTTTGAATATTCATTCAGTTTCAGTTGAGCTAAAGAGTTAACTTAGGTCAAACGGAGACCGAGAGCACCCGGTGGCCTCCTGATTGGGTTTTGGGGAAATTGGGTCGTTTGTCTGCATGGTAGGTCGGAATTGCGCACGGGATGGACCGTTGGAAAGGGGTTTCGCTGCCCTTCAAAGATTCATTCAGTCTCGGTCGAGCGGAAGACTTTGACTTTTGATCAAATGGAGCCTGGGAGCGCCCGATGGCTTCTAGGTCAGTACTCGGGGTATGACCTGGGTTTGTGGTGATGACGGGAGGTGCTCGGGACCTAAGGAGTGTTTAAGGGGTAACAGAATGGGGTGTCTACACCTGTTATTTAGATGAAGAAATTGAGATTTGACAATTAGATTCCTCTCAAATAAATAGCAAAGAGTCGTTCTCGAATCGTCTTGAGAAAACCCGATTTATCTTGACAAATCTTGAGTTGAAAGTTATGTAAAATGGGTTTAGGGTTTGTAGGAGGAAGAAGATGAAATTTAGAGGAGGCTACTCATTTTTAAGAAGGATAAAATGTGCTTAAAAAGTTCTAAACCAGTCACTTTATGTTTATATACCAAAAAGAGTTTGATTCATAATCAAACACAAAGACTCTAAAATTTATTACGGATGATCGAATCGTCGAAATCGGCTATGTTATGGAAAATGGCGAGAAGGAGCTTCTGTTAAAAATTCAGCTTGATCGGACGATCGTATTTTTTATTTTTTTTATTTATATCCTCCTTATGTCGGATCCTCCCCCGATGTTTATAAAAAAGAAATAATTTCCAAATTTTAATCCCGAATTAAAATCCGCTTGAAACCTTATTTTTATATATAAAAAATGACATTTTTTCCCATACCAAAATTAATATAGATTGTAATTTTTTTTTCAAAACACGAATTAATTTAAATAAATACAAATTTATAACTTACAGGTTGTAACTACTAACTGGACCTTTTCTTTTGTTTCTTTGCTTGTAGTATGTTCATGTGTTGACCACCTTGTTGAAGGATATTAAGGAGTGGGTAGCCGTCATGTCTGCTTACATCAGGTTTTTCGTTCCTTCCTACTTGGTTCCTTTTTCCTCCTCAGATGAGCGATTGGGTTCTAGGAGTGGAAGTTCGACCGCTCATCGCCGAGGGAAGCGCGTCCATGACAGAGATTGAAGGTTTCGAGAGAGATAGTTAATGGTTCGGGTGGAGTCCCATTTTATTGTATTTTTCTTTTTTTCTTCTTTTACATGTAAGGATTTAATCATCAAATAAAAATATATATATATATATACCATGTATGAAGGCATGACGAAACATTTCAAAGTACGTAATCGTAAAATAGCTAAAATTTCCAAAGTGCATAATTGTAAAATGTCAAAAATTTCGTTCCCTAACAAAACAAAGTGTATTTTTTTTTTAAATGTCATAATTTCCTTTGTTCAATGGACTATAGAAATCTGTAAACAATTTAAGTCGAGTTTTATTACAACACAAATGTGAAAATAATTTATTAAATTTGGATAGAAAAATCAACAACATTACTAAAAGTCCTTCCTGGACCTCGAATAAACAATTCGATAGTCCTAGACCTCGAATAAAAAGTTACAATAGCTAATTTTTTAATCCTATTAACACTAAAACTATAGGAAATTTATAATATTTCAATATCTAAGTTACGATAGTCTAGAATTATGCATAATTTTTTATGCAAAATATTGGTGGCATCTCGAGAAGCTTCTTCTTCTTTCTCTATTATCTTTACTCAATGGACACGACTTGATCCTTAGCTTCTCTTGATTAAACACCTACGTGGTCATTTCAAATACTCCAAACATAAATCCATATCGGCTGAAAATTCTGGGTGATTAAAAAGATCCATGTGAAATTAGGGAAAAGAAAATAATCAAATAGGTGTGGAGACTCATACAAAACATCATAATGATATCAAGAGAGGTTACCTGTAACGAAGAGAGGTAACAATTCAGCATCAACAGTTGATAATGCTTACATTGGTAATTCTCAACTAGAAATGATCCAAGTTGTGATACTGATCCAAGTTGATATTTTATTTTTTTAATACCAAGATCAATAGTTTTTGTTGCTAGTTATGTCAAATTTTTAATATTTTTTTTTATTTCAACCTCTAATAAAAACACCTAGAGTTGCCTCCGATCATGATACTAAATGAATTTGCAACCAATTAAAGATTGGACATTTAAAATACAACTACTAAAGCTTTGTGATATTAAAATAACTTACGTCGAAAACACCAAATTACACTTTTGAGCATCCAAATCAGGGATTAGAAACTTCAGGCTAGAGAACATAATAAACATAGATGCAATCAAACTTACCTATAACATCATTAGTATTGAGATGCTGATATTTGGTCCCATCGATCAGTAGGGAACTGAAGATCTGCAGCTTTAACAACATCAAAGATCTTCGATTTTGTCCTTCCCCAAAAGGGGGGAACTCCGTTGAGAAGAATGTAGAGAATAACCACAACACTCCAAACATCAGTATCCTAAGTACAACCTCTTCCCATCACCTCTAGACTTATATAAAATGGACTCCCAATAGTCCCATATAAAAACTTCCTTATTCATATAAAACCCCAGTGATTAAACTTGCATATGTTAGTGCAATCCATGTCTTTTTTTTTATCTTAGGTTGCAGTCCCTCACTTAACCAAATCTAACAATGTATACTGTTACATTGCAAATATAGTATTAGATAGTTCTTAAAATTGACCATGGGAAAAAAATTGATCTCACTTTGCAAAGATGATGTCTAACATACCTTTGCAACGATGATGTCTAACATCCCTAAACCCCTTATATCTGTTGATATCCATAAATAAAAAATGAATTGGAGTAATAACTAACAACACATGTGACAAGTATAGTAGCTAATAAATATGTCAGCTAAAATCTTAATGTCCAAAAGTCATAGAAAAATTAGGCGCATCATTCTCATTTTTATCTATGTTAGGCAGATTACATTTAATCTACAAATTAATTGGTATTTAAACATACATAAAGCAAATGTGTTTTTACATTTACATGCGGTCAATAAATCAGAGTCACCTGGGAAAGCGAAGAAAATAATAATAATAAGAAAAAGTAGGGTATTTCACATGGGAAAGAGAAAAAATAGTGTATTTCACCCGATGTAGATCGGTAATAGAGAGGGGAGAGGGTGAGAGAGGCATAAAAAATAGTCTTAAAAACTATCTCCTCCAAAAATTAAAGTACAATTCCCATTGGTAAGAATTGGAGAGACGAAAGCATCTTCCACTATTAAAGACCCAAAAAACTGAGACCTTGTTTTGAAACCAAAAATACGGGAAGAAGAGAGAGCGAGCGAGCGAGGGTGTGTGTGTGTGTGAGAGAGAGATAGAGAGAGTGAGAGAGAGAGAGAGAAAGAAGTTAAATCCATACCTGGTACTCAAATACGGGTAGAAGAGAGAGAAACACAACCAACCCAAGAGTGAGAAAGGGAGTCTAAACCCAGTTACATCTTCTATACCTAATAACCTAATCCCAGATCAAAGCGAGAGAAACAAATTTACTTGGGAGTGAATCTTTTGGTTTTAAAGGGATGTGGAGAGGGGAGAGGATAGATTTCATGAACAAATTTCTTGATTTCTTGCTTTTGCTTTTGGTTTCAAAGTGATGTGAACTATTAATGTGTAAAATGAGTGACACGTAAACAGATAAAATCTCGAGCCTTATGCTCTGTGTAAGGACATAATTTTATAAATGTCCAGGGTAGAATCGAGGATTTTTCTACCTTCCTTAGATCACAGTATGTATGTCTAATACCGTTGTGATACCCCGCCTAATAAAATACCGGGTGATCAGTCCTATACCAAATTAAAATAGGAATCCCAGTTGGATCATCCTTAGCATCACTGTCGAAAACTTTTTTAAAACTTACTAACCACCTAGTATTTCAAAAGTTGGTGACAATTTTAACTTTTTCATTAAACAAAACAATACATGCGGAATTAATATATAAACCATTCACACAACTGAATGAAAAATAACTGAATTATAATTACACAACTTGTCGAATAAATCACCGGCCAACAAAGAAATAATCCAATACAAATATTCAGCACCTGAATAAATACACCTGAAAACTGTACCGAGAAGTCTGGGCGACAAGCCCTAAATAAAACTGAGACTGATAAAAGATCCCTACTCTAGGAATGAATGAATGATGCGTCTAATCCAAACTCCTGCCAGCATCCACATATGTCGCAGCTCCGTGTCCCTGGAATAGAATATCAGTCCTAGCGTCCCTGTGGCTGGACACCTTAAAGGTTTTGAAAATAGTTTTATAGCAAGGGTTAGAACCCAAAACATTTTGAAAATATTTAGCAAGTGAATTAACTGCAGTAATTTAAAATGCATGAATGGGCTTCATATTTAAGTTAGTGTCGCACTCCCTTGAGGACATTCTCACCCCTCTACTATTGTGCACACCTAACGGTTATCTTAACCCCACCTAGTTGTACTACCCCGTCCAGCTAGTTCTGGTATAACCTTCCCTTGCCATACTACTCTAACCCGAGTATAATGATTCTTGAATTATAAGTTATTTCACAATTTAACTTAATTAATTCCTGCTAAATAATAGCATATAACCGTGTCACAAGTTATATAAAATACATACCTCACACACTGTATTATTTCCACTAATGATTAACTTAATTAATTTCTCATTAATTAACTGCATATAACTGTAACCCGAGTTATATAAGGTAAATACATCACACACTGTATTATCACCTACATATAATATTTACTACCATATTATACGTACCTTTACTAACAACCACACATATATCATACGTATATCCATCCTTTCGAGTATACCCTCACCGGATGATTTACTCTAGAATGCTATCTCACTAGGTGTGCTCACAAAACCTAGTTTCCCCAAGTTAGAATCGCTCACCAACTTGGACCAAAAATATAAACGAAGTAGAGGCGGTCATATTCCTTCCCTGAAAGTGATATAAATCCCTCACCCATATATACCGGATGCTATGACCTCGGGATATACTCGACCTACTCCTCAAGCTAGGGGATTCACCCACATCATGCAACCTCCCTTGATAGCATTAGAGTATATAAATTTAATAAATATCTAAACACTGACATTTAGTATCACGCACAATAAATACACGTATATATATACTATCACGACACCGTACATATATAATATAAACTCCGGCTTTACCGTGTACTCAAAATCTCGTACACTGCCTGTAATTTAATATCACACACAATATATACACGTATATATATACTATCACTACACCGTATATATATATATAATATAAACCCCGGCCCTACCGTTTAATCCAAGTACCGTACACTGCCTGAAATTTCCTGAGTCTGTGGCCCGACTCAATGTAATTAATTTTCTCCCTTAATAACTTATCCTCTTCCCGAGTCTATGGTCCGACTCTAATATAATTAATTTTCACATTAATTAATAAGTACCCTTCACGAGTCTACAATCCGATTTTGATTAAACTAATTATCCCACCCATTAATTTAATCATACCCGAGTCTATAAACCGACTTTAATTAAATTAATCAACACCCTTGTTAATTTAATCCTACCTGAGTCTACAAACCGACTCTAATTAAATTAATTAATACACTTATTAATTTAATACTACCCGAGTCTACAATCCGACTCTTATTAAATTAATTATCACTCTTATTAATTTAATATTACCCGAGTCTACAATCCGACTCTAACTAAATTAATTAACACATTTATTAATTTAATAACTTGGTGTCACCCAACCATTATCCCCGGACTCTCTCACTTGGCCCGTACCTCAACATTTTCCGAGTCAATGTTCCGACTCCAAACTAATTACTTTCCCTCGATAATTAATTTAATGCCTTGATGTCACTTAACCAACATACCCGGACTCGCTCACTTGGTCCAATTTATATCTCATAATTTCTTTCCCACCTTTTTCACCCCCAATGTGTCACACATTTATTTCCATAATTTTCCCAATTATATTTACCTATAATTACCAACATGCCCGGACTCGCCCACTTGGTCCATAATTAAATATTTCCCGAGTCTATATCCTGACTCAAAATAATTTAGTTTATTTCTAAACTTAATTCACTACCTTGGGGTTGCATGACCAATATACCCGGATTCACTCACTTGATCCGTACCTCACTATTTTGGAATAAAGTCTCTCAAATTCATCCTAGTCCCAATTACTTTCTCCCATAATTGCAAGGAATATTTTGTTTCGTAATTATTTATCACTAATAATTGTATGGAAAATTAATTTATAATTAATTCCCCCATATACCTCACCCAGGTCGAACTGCCCAGAATTTCCCATCATCGATCGATCGATGCCCCCGATCGATCGATCGACCCCTTCGTTACAGCTCTTCTTCCCCCTGTTTTCCACCATTAACGAATTTCAAGGTTTTTAAACCATAACTTAAACCTATAATTACATCATTCCATCATCTACACATGGTTAATCCACATCCTATTCATCATAGAGACCATTAAGATAATCAACCCCTCTAATTATCTCATAATTTTCGAAATGGGTCTTTCTCCATAAAATTCAATTATCTATTTTAAATCCCAATTTCCAGATTCGATTTCCACTCTTTTAAGTTCTGGATTTCTCGTTCAAATCATGTATACATATTCAGATATCAATCACCCATCTAAATCTTACTTTGAATCTCATTCAAATGTTTCAAAAATAAAAACCCCATTTTGTACCCATTTACACCCAAAAACGAATTTTGGCTTACACATCACTATGATATGAATTGATTATCATGCTTTAAGAATCAGAATAGTTAACCACTTGCCCGAAAGTGTTCGTAGTGTCTGATTCTGTTGGCGTAGTCCCTCGATTTGGCTCCAAAATCCTCAATTTGGCTTTTGCTAAGCTTTCTCCCAATTTCCTTCTCAAGCCCTAGGCTTAGATTTGTGATGGCTGCTGATTTCCTAATCTCCCCATTAGGTTAGAAACCATTAATCCCGTTTTTCACCTAATGGGCTTAATTAAAGTGGCTCAACTCACCCCGTGTGGGCCCGGCTATGCCCAAAAATATCCCGAGACCCAACTACTACCCCCGGGTACTCTTTTCTCACTATCTCGACCCATCTGGACTCAACCGCGCAGTCAGAATTGACATCCGATTTAATTTATAAAAATCCTTATCTCACACCCCATTTAGTCTATACCGACTCCCAACTGGGATAAATGTATACCTCGTCATTAATACTCGAAATGACGTAATTAAATTATTACTATTCACTTAGTAAATAAATTTCCCTAAACATTAACCATTCACTTCCCGATTAATATTTAAATAAATAGATTGTCATAATTAATTCAATTAAAATTACAACACACCAGTAATTTAAAATCCCGAATTAATTAAATATTAAATGCACAAAAAAATTACGGGGTGTTACATACTTCCCCCCTTACAAAGGAATTTCGTCCTCGAAATTAAGATAAACCAAGTGTTCCAGTATTCACATATTACTCACTAGTCAAGTGCTTCCAAGCCCGCTATATCTATCCCATCCGATTCTAACCATACGTTATAAAAGTATGCATTTAACTTTACCAGGGCGCTCATACACCCTGTACCCATGCTTAACCACACCAAATTTTGCCTGCATTAACCCGGGTGCCCATACACCCTATCCCCGCGCTCTACCGCACGAAAGTTACCCGACTGTGCTAGTCGTAACCCGTAATATAACTTCGAACCGGTAATCATATTATATATATATATATATATATATATATATATATATATATATATATATATATATATATATATATATATATATATATATATATATATATATATACTGCCCGGGTACTCAACCCAACCTACGTCCAACTATCTCCTCATAAATACTTATCTCTCAACACAAACGAATATACGCTTACCCTTATGCTACCAAAGACAACATAATACCGCACCCTTACTACCCCTAGTCCTTGCACACAATAAACCCCGATCTATCTCTCTTTGCTCGAAAATTCAATTTAACCACCCTGATTCACTTCATTAAACATCCCCACTTACCGGGATAAAATGTGAGAACACAAAACCTCACTATGTGCTATAACACCACGTAATACAACATATATACATCCACATATATATAAGCTATACGCCCTCTCCGGTGATACTTAGTACTAACCATACCCTGGTGTCGCGGACAACAAAATTTAAGTCCACTATCCACAATAGTTAAATTCCATCGCTATCCAGCCAATGTTTAAAATGTATTATCAACCGTACTCCCATAATTCATGAAAGTAGTCATTCCTCGCATAATTCAACCAATCACTCAGTGTACGCCTCCACTCTCCCATGAAGAACACTAAGGAACTCCGCTACCCTACGGAAGGTTTACCCACATGCTATGGCTGCTACCGCCAACGCACCCACTAAGTTCGACTCACCTGTGAACTCTAGTGAAAAAAATAAGTCTTATACTATGACATCCTCTTTGTCATTCAACAATATACCCCATGCCCCTAGGGTAAAATAATTACTTCTATACTCCAGCTGCAACGTCTGGTTCTCAATTTTTCCGGAGCAGCTTCTCCCTGCCCGAATACACCCGTGACTTGCTTTAGTGGCTGTACATCCAGGACCTCGTCCTGTAGTTGACCCCTGCCTCGCTTAAGGCAATATCTCTTCATGTGTCTCGCTTTTCCCACAAACGAAACACTTTCTAATATGTTCACCCTGCCACTGATCCCTTCCATGCCAACCTTGTTGGAATTCCTGGCCATCCCGCCAATAGCCTCCAGTTCTAGATCATTTGGCATGATTTCCTTGCCGAAAATCCTGTCCCTGATCTCCCCCAGTCTGTTGGGATACCCCACTGGTATTGTTCCCTTCTGCCTCATCTGACTGGTTAATCCCCACTCCCTTCCCGCTTCCTTTCGCGTGGAAGCGATATTCCCAACAGTGCCAGAGTGTTGCGTTAATGACATCAGTATAACTTACTAATGCGGAATTACCAATTAAATGTTGTCTGATTCTCCAGACTAACCCATCCATACACTTTGCTTTCTTTCTCTTTTCCTCGCTTACCTCATCCGGTAAAAATTTTTCCAACGAGTGAATTCTTCCTCGTAATCGGCCACTTAACGGTCTCCCTTTGAGTCTCCTCACAAAATTTTCTCATCATTTCGGTCTCGACCGCTGAAGGAAAAATACTTGCGGTCGAACCGCACCCAAAACTCTGCAGTAGCTAGTGTGTCCCTTTCCTCAACTGTGGTGGTCGACTCCCACCACTGTAGCACCGTTCCCACTAACTTAAAACTGGTTAGCATTTATTTTCGCACCCCATCGCAATCTCCCATGCGTAGGTGACGCTGGATACCTCTCTTCCTTGACACGCTAGTACTACACCTGAACCTCCCCGCAACTCTGGTGGGTTCCCACTAAAAATAACTTCTCTTTCTTATTTGCACCCCAACTACCCCGCGTGAGTCTGAACATCCGATTCCACTAACACTTGTGGCGGATCCCGTGGAAAGTACCTTATCGTTAGCGACTACCGTCGTTTCAATCGCCCGCGCCATTAGTTTGGTTACCTATGCTGCCAAAATTATCTTTGGCAGTTGCTTCCGTAACTCTTGCTCCTGACGAGCCTCCCTCGTCTCACCTCCCCCTGCTGCCCTAGCTGCTTTCTCTCTCCTGGGCGTCGTCCGGAAGGAGAATCGAATTGTATGAGTTCACTTTCAAATATAAATTTCGCAGAAGACCGTATATGCGCATACGTATGAGAATACAACAATCCTATGATAGGGCTCGATATCAAAGATTGCTAAACCGAAGCGTGAAAAGCCGCACAGATCCTAAGGACACTAGAACCTGATGCTCTGATACCATCTGTGACACCCCGCCTAATAAAATACCGGGTGATCAGTCCTATACCAAATTAAAACAGGAATCCCAGTTGGATCATCCTTAGCATCACTGTCAAAAACTTTTTTAAAACTTACTAACCACCTAGTATTTCAAAAGTTGGTGCCAATTTTAACTTTTTGATTAAACAAAACAATACATGCGAAATTAATATATAAACCATTCACACAACTGAATGAAAAATAACTGAATTATAATTACACAACTTGCCGAATAAATCACCGGCCACCAAAGCAATAATCCAATACAAATATTCAACACCTGAATAAATACACCTGAAAACTGTACCGAGAAGTATGGGCAACAAGCCCTAAATAAAACTGAGACTGATAAAAGATCCCTACTCTCGGAATGAATGAATGATGCGTCTAATCCAAACTCCTTCTATCATCCACATATGCCGCAGCTCCGTGTCCCTGGAATAGAATATCAATCCTGGCATCCCTGTGGCTGGACACCTAAAAGGTTTTGAAAATAGTTTTATAGGAACGGTTAGAACCCAAAACATTTTGAAAATATTTAGCAAGTGAATTAACTGCAGTAATTTAAAATGCATGAATGGGCTTCATATTTAAGTTAGTGTCGCACTCCCTTGAGGACATTCTCACCCCTCCACTATTGTGCACACCTAACGGTTATCTTAACCCCACCTAGTTGTACTACCCCGTCCAACTAGTTCTGGTATAACCTTCCCTTGCCATACTACTCTAACTCGAGTATAATGATTCTTGAATTATAAGTTATTTCACAATTTAACTTAATTAATTCCTCCTAAATAATAGCATATAACCGTGTCACAAGTTATATAAAATACATACCTCACACACTGTATTATTTCCACCAATGATTAACTTAATTAATTTCTCATTAATTAACTGCAAATAACTGTAACCCGAGTTATATAAGGTAAATACATCACGCACTGTATTATCACCTATATATAATATTTACTACCATATTATACGTACCTTTACTAACAACCACACATATATCATACGTATATCCATCCTTCCGAGTATACCCTCACCGGATGATTTCCTCTAGAATGCTATCTCACTAGGTGTGCTCACAAAACCTAGTTTCCCCAAGTTAGAATTGCTCACCAACTTGGACCAAAAATATAAACGAAGTGGAGGCGGTCATATTCCTTCCCTGAAAGTGATATAAATCCCTCACCCATATATACCGGATGCTATGACCTCGGGATATACTCGACCTACTCCTCAAGCTAGGGGATTCACCCACATCATGCAACCTCCCTTGATAGCATTAGAGTATATAAATTTAATAAATATCTAATCACTGACATTTAGTATCACGCACAATAAATACACGTATATATATACTATCACGACACCGTATATATATAATATAAACCCCGGCTTTACCGTGTACTCAAAATCCAGTACACTGCCTGTAATTTAATATCACACACAATATATACACGTATATATATAGTATCACTACACCGTATATATATATAATATAAACCCCGGCCCTACCGTTTAATCCAAGTCCCTTACACTACCTAAAATTTCCTGAGTCTGTGGCCCGACTCAATGTAATTAATTTTCTCCCTTAATAACTTATCCTCTTCCCGAGTCTATGGTCCGACTCTAATATAATTAATTTTCACATTAATTAATAAGTACCCTTCACGAGTCTACAATCCGATTTTGATTAAACTAATTATCCCACCAATTAATTTAATCATACCCGAGTCTATAAACCGAGTTTAATTAAATTAATCAACACCCTTGTTAATTTAATCCTACCCGAGTCTACAAACCGACTCTAATTAAATTAATTAATACACTTATTAATTTAATACTACCCGAGTCTACAATCCGACTCTTATTAAATTAATTATCACTCTTATTAATTTAATATTACCCGAGTCTACAATCCGACTCTAACTAAATTAATTAACACATTTATTAATTTAATAACTTGGTGTCACCCAACCATTATCCCCGGACTCTCTCACTTGGCCCGTACCTCAACATTTTCCGAGTCAATGTTCCGACTCCAAACTAATTACTTTCCCTCGATAATTAATTTAATGCCTTGATGTCACTTAACCAACATACCCGGACTCGCTCACTTGGTCCAATTTATATCTCATAATTTCTTTCCCACCTTTTTCACCCCTAATGTGTCACACATTTATTTCCATAATTTTCCCAATTATATTTACCTATAATTACCAACATGCCCGGACTCGCCCACTTGGTCCATAATTAAATATTTCCCGAGTCTATATCCTGACTCAAAATAATTTAGTTTATTTCTAAACTTAATTCACTACCTTGGGGTTGCATTACCAATATACCCGGATTGACTCACTTGATCCGTACCTCACTATTTTGGAATAAAGTCTCTCAAATTCATCCATTAAATGCCCGACATAAATTCATCCTAGTCCCAATTACTTTCTCCCATAATTGCTAGGAATAATTGTTTCATAATTATTTATCACTAATAATTGTATGGAAAATTAATTTATAATTAATTCCCCCATATACCTCACCCAGGCCGAACTGCCCAGAATTTCCCATCGTCGATCGATCGATGCCCCCGATGGATTGATCGACCCCTTCGTTACAGCTCTTCTTCCCCCTGTTTTCCACCATTAACGAATTTCAAGGTTTTTAAACCATAACTTAAACCTCGAATTACATCATTCCATCATCTACACATGGTTAATCCACATCCTATTCATCATAGAGACCATTAAGATAATCAACCCCTCTAATTATCTCATAATTTCGAAATGGGTCTTTCTCCATAAAATTCAATTATCTATTTTAAATCCCAATTTTCAGATTCGATTTCCACTCTTTTAAGTTCTGGATATCTCGTTCAAATCATATATACATATTCAGATATCAATCACCCATCTAAATCTTACTTTGAATCTCATTCAAATGTTTAAAAAAAAAAACCCCATTTTGTACCCATTTACACCCAAAAGCGAATTTTGGCTTACACATCACTATGATATGAATTGATTATCATGCTTTAAGAATCAAAACAGTTAACCACTTGCCTGAAAGTGTTCGTAGTGTCTGATTCCGTTGGCGTAGTCCCTCGATTTGGCTCCAAAATCCTCAATTTGGCTTTTGCTAAGCTTTCCCCCAATTTCCCTCTCAAGCCCTAGGCTTATATTTGTGATGGCTGCTGATTTCCCAATCTCCCCATTAGGTTAAAAACCCTTAATCCCGTTTTTCACCTAATGGGCTTAATTAAAGTGGCTCAACTCACCCCGTGTGGGCCCGGCTATGCCCAAAAATATCCCGAGACCCAATTACTACCCCCGGGTACTCTTTTCTGACTATCTCGACCCATCCGGACTCAACCGCGCAGTCATAATTGACATATTAATTAATTTATAAAAATCCTTATCTCACACCCCATTTAGTCTATACCGACTCCCGACTAGGATAAGTGTATACCTCGTCATTAATACTCGAAATGACGTAATTAAATTATTACTATTCACTTAGTAAATAAATTTCCCTAAACATTAACCATTCACTTCCCGATTAATATTTAAATAAATATATTGTCATAATTAATTCAATTAAAATTACAACACACCAGTAATTTAAAATCCCGAATTAATTAAATATTAAATGCACAAAAAAATTACGGGGTGTTACAACCGCTACATTCGAAATGTCATCACGATCATCCACGACGGCCTTTATCTGAATCCATGCATCCATCATCTTTACACATGCATCATACTACATGCGACGTGCTTCCCAGAACTCCATCACACATTATTGGTAAAATGATTTATTGGAGTTGTTTATATTTGCATAAAATATCTGGGAATTTTTTAGAAAATATTTGTTGAAGTCTAATTTATTTTTTACCAAAAATAGAAATTTTTTCTATATGTAGAAGCAGACTTTTTTCGACAACGTGCTCATTCAAACGAGATGCACTATCATTCGAGTGAGATGCCATCTCGCGTGATGTCATTCGAACGACACATGTATTACGTTCGCGCGAGATGCTTATCTCGTTCGAACGACGTTGCCTCGATTTTTGTGCCACCTTTTGTCACTTTCTACTTGATTGATTCAAAATCTTTTTCCAAACTTTTATTCTGCACTAACCGGCCTATGATGGATCACCTTTTTAGACTTCATCATTTTAAGGCTTTATGCCTCTTTAAATGCAAATGTATTCCCAGTTATGCCGTGTAAATTTCATAAACCTTCAAAGATTTATTTTACTCATTTGGAGTATTTTGTGGAGAAGCCAGTATCTTCTTCATTGCGGTCCATCTGGAATTCTTGCGACAGATTCCAGCTGACGACATCGAAATCGACACCTGCTGCTATTTTCGTATGTCACACTTATTTTCATTATAGTCCCTGTAACCGTTCTTTAAAATTATAGTGAAAATAATATGGTTTTTCCCTACGGGGAGTTTTCTTGATATTTTGTGTCACATGCTTTATTTATTTATTGTTTGACATACGCACACACGTAGGTGCATGTTAAGGGGTTGTATTTATTTTGTTTAAAAATAAACTATAATTAAATATGGTTTTCTTGTAAACTTGCGAATAATTTTTATTTCAATATCACACACCGCGTTGATTTGAGCCTCTTTTCACTCTGTTAACGTGTAAAATGACCTCAAGTCATGTGCTCTAATGAAATGTAAATGACCTCTTTGTCCCAATAATCAAATCATCGCTTTTTTCCTTGATGTCTTACATCTATAACATTAACTATCTTTTGTGTTTATAGAACAGTAAAAACACCATTGTAACTATATATATATATATATGAGGGAAATGCATTTTTATTTTTTCTTGCTTTAATGACTCATCCTATATGCACTTTACTTTTCTGTTGAGGCTACAAATATGACAAGATGTTTATTTATTCATAAAAAAAAGAGTAAATTAACATAGGAAAATATTTATTTTGGAAATAATAAGTAAAAATGGATAATTATGAAGAAATCACTCGATGGTTTTCAAAATAAGGGTTTCTTTTTGAGAATTTCATTTTTGACAAAATAGGAAAGATGAAAAATTCCAAAATAAGGCGGTAGCCGATCGACATACCCCTTGTCTAGCCTATCGACATATGGGTTAAATCAAATCACTTTAAGGATTTGATTTCATTTTCCTGCACATTAGAGTACTCATGTAGGACTGGAATTTACTCGGATTTTCATATTCTTTGTCTTTTACCAAGCCTTTTGTGTATAAAAGGAAAGGTAAGGAATGTGATTCTTCCACCCATACTGATAAGCAGTCAAAAGTATCTATTTTATACCCCTAATAGATGCATTTTAGTCACTTGTTTTTAGAAAAAATGACCTTATGTTCGTATTTATTTATTTTTCAGGTCAATATGATATCGCGGTATCAAAATAGGCTAAATCGGTGTAATTGCGACAAAGTAGCAGTTAAAAGCGTTCAACAAAGAAATTGAAGCGTCCGTGAAGTCAGAAGTCCCTTTTTTTAGCCTGACTGATGAGTTCTGATGCCATAAGCCCAGTTCCGCACTAAACCTAAGCTTAGCCAGAGCCCAAGCAATTATTTTAAAAAATTAAAACAATTGATAATGCAGTGTAATCCCATCTCTTGAACCTTCTCACAATTATCAAACTCGGTTACACATAATTTTTGTTATTTAGTCATTTCATATTTTTAGCATTAATTAGTTAATTCTCCCTTGAAATTGTTTAAAAAATATACATATATATAAAAATAAAATAAATAAAGATTTAAAAAAAAATTGAAATCGCAACCATTCACGTTAATTGTTTCACCTTGAATGTTGGATTGATACCCGTACTTATTGCAATACGAGTTGTTTAACAAGTTTTGTAGGTATTCAAGGGATTCTGGGACTAGGCTTTTGAAGACAACGATAGATACGCTAAAAGCCTCTTATCAAATGGCGCCGTTGTCGCTTTCTTGAAGACTGGAGCGAGTGAAGATTTGTAATTTCTATTTTTATTTATTTTTTAGTTGTAGTATTCCTTCTCCCTCTTCCTTAGACTGGTTGTATAGGATTTCTGAAGCTTTGTATTTATTTGGGTGCATTTTGACATCGATTTATTGTAATAATTATTCACAAAATTAAAAAAGGGAATAGGGAAATCGGACAAGGTAGAGAGTCGGCGTCAAAAGTCGAGGATTTAGAAGCGTCTCTACTTTGGGTCGGTAGGACTCCCGGGGACGACTGAGATAGGTAAGATCTCCCCCAGGTTGACTCATCTTGGGCTTCACCCCACGCGTGTAAAGGCCATGGGACGTAATTTATTTATCACTCGCGAATCTCCTACAAGAGAGTTAATTTTTATGTGATCAATTGCTCCTGTGTGCTTTTAATTTCCACATCTCACTTACGTTGAATGGTTTGATGAATTAATTTACCTAAGACTTGGGCCCGATCATTGAAACGAGAAAGGATTTCATCACTCGACTCACTCTCTTATCCATTATGTGCTACCCTATCTATCATTAAAATTAAAATCAATCAACTACCTAGCCTTGTAAGACCGCATTTTTGCAAAAGGTGATCACAAAGGTACATTCCCTGATTTTTTTTGCCCGCGGATTTAATTAAAATAGGGCTACCCCTTTCACTAATTTTGAAGATATAAATTGGCTATGTGCTAGTTATGATTTATCCTTGACTCGTGTGTGTCCAATTCAATTCTTTCGGTTGTCAGTTTTTATTAGTTCGTCCACATCAAGAGTCCAAACATTTTCTCACCTTTTTCAAAAAATCCAAAAATTATTTTCCTCCATTTTAAATAAATATATTTCCAAAAATTTCAAAAAGATTTTTCTTCTTTTTCCCAATTCCAAATGGCAAAAAGATTTTATTTTTATTCTTTTGAAAAATGTTTAAAAATCCAAAAATATTTGTCTCGGCATGGATGAAGAATGTCCTTTATGGGAATACTTTGGCCATTACCCTTTCTCTCGAAACATGTTTGACGTTTAGCCCGATTCGATCCTCCATACATAAGTTCATGGATTTAACTCTCACCCACCCACCATTGATACTCTTATATCATCCCCATACACTTCTCATATTCCACTGCCTGTGGTGACGAGTGTCAACACACTCCATGCTTCGCCGTGCACAAACTGTTTTCTTATTGATCACTTGTCCCATGAGTGTCCATTTATTTTCTCTCCATCTGGACCCACCTTGGACTAAGTGTATCCATCTTACACTGTTTCGAAACCCACCTCGACTTATTCTCACATTGTATCCAATGCCGAGGTGTATGAGTACCCAAGCTATTTGTGGAGACCTGATCACCCTCCCATGTAATATGAACCCCAACCTTATGTTGTGGATCCTCACATGTTCAAACAATCGTCATGGCTATCAAGTAAACCCCACTGCGATCAGTCACCTTACTATTCTCCTCATGCTGATCAATCTTTTGTATCTCACAAAGATGCTTCTCCCATGAATGAACAACTTGATCCCTCTCCACACACTTTCTATGAGTATCCTTAGTATCCTAGTGTCTATAGTGATTTGTGTCCACCTCAACCACCCCCGCCACCTGTCGACATATCACCACCACCATGACCATCCCCTTTCTAGAGAATCTTGCACACGTTCTTCCTCGAACACGAGCACACTCTTAAATCTCTCAATAACACCCTTCAACAGGTTGCATAATGGTTTAATGACTTTGAGTGTGTGAAAGAGTCAGATTTCACCCATAGTCCACCAATTGTTCCCCCATGTGGAGCGATGATGAGTCGTCTTATGCCACTGATTTTGAGTGTGACCACGCCTATCACCTCGAGACTCTCAAAGTTTAAACCACCCAGTGGTCTATGCCCCAAGTTGACAATTGTGTTGACATATCCAACGATTGTGAGACTGATCCCACTCCGCCTTACCCTATAGAACCATCCATTGAGGTTCGCATTCCCCCTTCCATAGAATCCCTATTTATGCCTGAGTCTATACCTTTTGATCCTCTCCTATGTGTTCCCAAGGAATCAGTTATTTATAGGTTAGCTCCGGCTATAAGTCCTTCCCATTGTCTTGAGAATGAATCCGAGATGGTTTGTACCTCTCTAGATATGGATCCTGTACCACCATTCTTGTCTCTCGTTGAGTCATATATTAATGTTGATTATTCTATTTCGGATTTGGATGCCTCGATCAATTTTTCCACCCCTTAGGCTGGTGCCTTTCGGGTGGATAAGTTGATCAGTCCATCGTTTACTTTCACACCTCCTCCTCCGAATTCCCTTGAGGTTTATTCTGAGCCTCATGAGGAGTGTGTCTCTCATAATCTTGAGTTCGATCATCTTTCCCCACCCTTTGTCCCACCCGACCCACCCACTGTCCTTACCTCCCAACCACTTGATTTGGACCTTATTATTATAACTTCCCTGTTCACATCTAAGCAATTGGGTCCTTACCTACACCCACTCTCCACCCTAGTGCTCCACAAGCCCACTCCTCAATTTTACTTCCACCCCGATATATATGAGAGTATTTGTGATACTCTCAACTTTCGTGACACTGAGATTTTTCTTTCAAGCCCGCCATTATCCTGTCGTGGTGATTTTTATTTTCTCTAGCTCATTGAGGTGTCACGACGCGAACATTATCATCGTCAATTTATAGAACGTTCATTTTCTTTCTTCGAGCCCTACCCCTTTATCAGTGATAAACCATTTTTCCTCTAGATCCAATTAGAGCACCATTATTATAGGGCCCTTGTTGCCCTCACCTTTACACTCAATAAGGCCTGTGATCGGTGCCTGTTCTCCCTCACCCTTACCCTTCTTCCGTATACCTTTCTACACACACACCCTTGGTCCATCGATGCTTTGCATAGTGTGATGCACTTTTTCATACAAGTTCATTGACCTTGTCCCCTTTATCCACTAAGACTGACTATTCACTCTTGTTTGGGGGTGGTTCTCATCACCCATTTTTCTGCCGCCTCGTGCTTTCATAGTTCTTATTCTTAGGGTAAGTTTCGATCAGTCTGGTTGAAGACGTTAAAATTAGCGCTACCGCGAGGCAATCCGTCGTATATTATTTCTTAATTTGAGTCTTATCCTGTTTGGGGGTGGTGTTTCACATCGCGCACTACTTTTCACATGCTTTATAAACTTGTACATATTTCGCTATCGCATCCGTTTTGCAGGGTCCTTCTCTGTTCCTTCATGCAGTTTTTCATTACCGGTTCGTTATGGTAATATCTTTCGTCCCTTTTTCTTTTCATTTTTTATATATAGTTTCAAACATCGAGGACGATGTTCTCTTTTTTGGGGAGGTGGCAAATTTGTCAAAATCGTACCTCTTTTGAAAAAATTTCAGAAACAAATAATTTCAATTTTTTTTTGTGAAGTTCAACAAATTTTTTTATGACATGAACAGTCTATCATCCCTCCTTTAGAAGTCTCGGAATACCCGTGCTCAACCCTAAAATTATGATTTTTACCATGTAATTAATTAATATCTCTTAAACCGTACTTGCACTACAAATTTCTGAACTTAAAAATTTGCACTATCACCTTTACATTCAAAATTTGAAGAGTAACTATATTCTCAAGAGATCCTTAAAAGATCCTTAGTGGCGACTTAAATCCGTGAGATTTGAGATTTTCACCTTTTAAGGGTATACGTAATCTCCGAGTCACAAGTTGACTCAACTTTCTTTTGAAACCACACTTAGTCGTTGCATGATCTCATTATTTTTTAGTTTTGATATAATCATTGAGAATGACATCACTTTCGAGTTGTAATAAACATGTGTCTTGTAGTTTGTATCGAAAACTAAATCGATTTTACCGTACACATACCATTTTTCCTTATCATGTTATCATTCACCCATTTTCCATAATTCCCTTATCCATATATTCCAGATACCATTCATACATCATTTCCCATCACTACCATCATTTTTTAGAAAAATAGTGTTTGAATTTTTCAATGTAAAAATTGTCTTCATTTGTGTTATGAAAAGAAAAATGCATCGCAATAAAAAAAGAAAAAAACAAACAAAAAAATAGAAAAATGAGTAGAGAAAAAGAAAAAAAATGTAGAAAAGAAGAAAAAAAGAAAAAAAAGCATGCGATCTTAATTTTATAAATTAAAGACATTAGTTATACAAAGTCTGTCAGTCTCTTCTCAAAAACCTTATCATTCATCTTCTTCATTTCATTATCCCCTCATACCTTTCACAAACCACATTTTCACCTTTGGTAAGCTGTTCGGGAAAATGAGAAGTCTATATGGTGAATAACTCGACATTCTCAACATATTGGTTAGCATTCCTTCATGAGATCAAATTTCTTTCATGTATGTGCCATTTTTTACAAGTGTGTGAAACGTTTGAACTTGTTTAGATTTACTCATATCCTCAACACTAGAGAGATACACTTACCTGATTCTTAGAGAGTTTGATTCAAAGAGATATATCCAGCGAGAATTGAAGTCAAAACGTTGATTTTATTAAGGTGAACTAGGAAGTACTTTAATGATACTTAATGTTATTTTACACTACATGAAGAGTTTAAGGAAGGACTACGCTTTTGATATCAAGTAATTTTTATGCCATAGTTTGATAGTTGAATATGGTGTTCCTTGATTCATTTTTTGTTAGGTTGTATAGATTTTCATTGTCGAAATAAGAAACCTCCTTTTAATAAAACCTTTGAATTTTTTGGGTACATTCAGTGAAAACGCTCACGAGACAACACTCGTCCTGTAGGGCAACCTACAGGTTTAACGACTTGTTGCACATCCTAAGTGCAATTTCCAGTGCCTACAAAAGTGGCACACTTTTGGCTATTTATCTCTATTTTATCTCTAAATTTTGTTCGAGGACTAGCAATGTTCGGTTTAGGGTGGTGTGATAAGCACCCAAAAATGTCTATTTGATACCCCGAATAGATGCATTTAGTCACTCGTTTTTAATAAAAATGACCTTATGTTCGTGTTTGTTTATTTCTTAGGTCAATATGATGTCGCATTATCAAAATTTGCTAAATCGACGTAATTGCGACAATGTAGCGGTTAAAAGCGCTCAACGAAGAAATCAAAGAGCCTGTGAAGTCAGAAGTCCCTTTTTTAGCCTGATCGATGAGTTCTGATAGCATAAGCCCAGTCCCATACCAAACCTAAGACGAAACCAAGCCCAAGCCATTACCCGAACCTAGTGTGTGTTTAGTTTGTATTTTTATTATTTTTTAGAATGTTTATTTGACTCGTATATAATTTTTAGGATTTCTTTTATATTTTTAAGATTTATATTTTATACTTTATTTGTGTGCCTATAGTTATATATAGTAGGGTTGGTATATTTATTGCACGTCAAGTGTTTTTTTATATATGTTTACGTGTGTATTTTATTAAGTTTATCTTTATTTTATTATCTTTATTTTTAATTATATTAGGTTACTTTTATTATTATTATTATTATTATTATTATTATTATTATTATTATTATTATTATTATTATTATTATTATTATTATTATTATTATTATTATTATTATTATTATTATTATTATTACGATTATTAATATTATTATTGTTATTATTATTATTATTATTATTACACTATTTTATTTTATTTGAGTCTTTTATTTTTTGGGTTAGGAATTTACTATTTAATTTTTAACAGGTTTTATTATTTTGAGTTTCATTAATTTCATAATTGTAGTTGAATAGTTTTTAGGTTTTTTATTAGGCGCAAAACTAAAGCGCGCACACACACCCCTTAACTACAATACACCCACATCCATCCTAACACTCCCCCTCACCCATATTCTTCCTCACACCTCCTAACCCCCATTAACCCACGAACTCCATTTCCACCATCTAAGACCCGACACTAAATAGATCCAAACCCATCCTTCCTACCAATTCTATCCTACCTAACCCATTCACCTGCCTAAATTACCGACGAACAAACCCATCCACCCAAATTTCGGCAAGACCCCAAGCAGGCATCACCCACAAACCCACATTCGACCAGTTCATCTACCTAACGACCTCCAACCCAATAATCTTGGCAGCCCACTGCCACAACTCACTGACCCCCTACCTCTCCGTTCGGACCCAACCCGATTCAAAATTATATATTATCCAAAAACCTATTCAACCCATGGCAAACCTGACCTTAGCTCATGACCCTAACTCCCTCTGACCTAACAATCCAACCTCCCAATCCAAATACCACAAAAATAGGGGTTGCCGTATCATTAGTCAATTGAAACCCACGTGGTTTGGAAGTCTCAAACAAATCTTCTTTGACTTGATTTTCCAAGATTCCAAATATCTCTGAAACTAAAATCGTGGGATATAACAAAAAGGGGTAAGGCTCATTTTAGAAGACTCTCATATAGGATACAGTACAGAGAGAGAGAGACAATCATTTTTATACATTTTGTAAATAAAAAAAATTATAAATATAGAAAAAAAATTAGTTTACCCTTAGAATAATTTTTAAGCTTGTTTTTTATTCTTGTTGGTGTAATCATGTGCTGATTGTGATGACATTGGAACACAATTCAAGAAATGCGATTCGAAAGGAAACTTTGCGTATCGAATTATTTCCTTCTGGTTTCAATTTTTATTGATGCTTTTGTGATTGTGCATACTTTTTTAAATATGTTTAACTAATCACCATGTTCAAGGGTTGGAATGAAACACGTACAATGTTAGTTTAATTAATCAATTTTATTGATTGTCATATTTCTAGGAGAGAATTAATTTATAGTTGTCACAAATTAATTTAGTTTTAATATTTGATTTTGGGGATTGAACTAGTGATAAGTTTTTCCTAAATTTAAATATTCATTCAGTGCTGAAATTTGAGGATTCATACAATTTGTATTAAATTGATCCTAGTGGGTAATTTTCTTGAAAATAGTATAATTCTTAACTTTTCATAATGTGACATTTTTAAATTAGTATTCTGAAAAAGATGCTATTAAATTTATAGTTGTAACGAGGGTTAAATTATCAATTTAATATTATCTCGAAATATTTGAAATTAATGAATTAACCCTTCTCACTTTTATCACACTTGGTTATACATTATTTTTCGTGATTTAGTCATTTCATATTTTATGCATTAATCAGTTAATTCTCCCTTGAAATTGTTTTAAAGAAAATATATATAAAAAAAAGATTTAAAAAAATACGTTAATTGTTTCACCTTAAAAGTTAGATTGATACCTGTACTTACCGCAATACGAGTTGTTTAACAAGTTTTGTAGGTATTCAAGGATTTTTGAGACTGGGATTTTGAAGACAACGATAGATACGCTAAAAGCCTCGTATGACATGCCCACTTTCTTCTTCTTGTTTCTTGTTTCTTACTTTCTCATTCCCAAGTGGCCCTTTATGTGCATGCAGAATTTTCCTCCTACCTTGATCTCCTAGAGGCCACGTGTTTGTATAATGTGGAATACGAGGCTTTTAACCTATGTCGAGTCTCTTTGTGGCACAATCGAGAAATTAACTGGAATGTGCTAGCGGTGGCGGTATAGTTATGGTACCCCGGAGACCATGTCTTTCGTTTCGTCCTAGATGAGGTATGTACAACTTATGAAGAATTCTCGGCCATCTTGGGGATCAACCTCAGTGTATCGACAGCTATGCTCGAATTTTCTCAGTCACCACCGGCGTTGATAGTGGAGTTGCTTCGTGTTTCCCTTTCGGTGGCTCGATCATTGGTTACTGGCGGAATGATTTTCCTTCAAGTTGTTATGAATTCCATGCGCTTAAGGGATTTTAATGATGCAAGATATGCCAAAAATGTTTCCTTAGGACTTACATAAAGGCTTTTATTGGTGACGAGGGACTTAATGGTGGTTTCCCAATTGGTTGCGATAACAACGTGGATGTCTTACCGTCGTATTCATGCGACGGTGATACTGGATGAAACTTTGAATGGTCTTGATTCTTAGAGGGAATGTCGCTTCGATTTTCTGAGTGGGAGATTAGGGAAGTTATTAGTGTGGCTTGCTGAGAAGTTCCGCCTGGCAGCTCCTCCTAAGTACCACTTGGCGGGTGTGCCAAATTTCTTTGCTCAATACTTTTTTTATTTTTTCCCATCTGTATAGAACTGCGTCAACTATTTTGCGGAGCATGGAGTCTGGTGTCTTCATTGGTTGGTGCCATGGTGGTGAGAATCGTAACCTGTTCTTGAGCTGGGAGAGTATCGATATGCGCAGTTAGTTGGCCGGTAGTAGACTTTGTTCTATTTACCTTGGCAGGTTCTGCCCCAAGTTGGATGGGAGTAAATTGTGCCTCCTTGCACATTAGATTTCATTATGGTGAAAGACATGACAGAATCTCATCGCTGTAACACCCCGCCTAATTAAATACCTGGTGACCAGTCCTTTATTAAATTAAAATCCAGGTGAATGGTAGGTTCATTATCAGCATTACTGTCGCAGAATAATATTTCCAATTTGAGGACCCTAAATAATTAAGCTAAGTGTCAAAACAATTTAAAACCTTAATTGCATTTTATTAAATTCCAAAATGTAAACCTTTTTAATAATAACAGTTTAAGAGTCACATAAATAAAAGGATAGCAATTACTACACTACCATTAAAACCATCTAGATAAACCAAACCAAGTTATGAGCTATAAATGAAATCATCTTGAGAAGAGTTAACGCGCCGAAGACTACTGAATAATGGCAATATAAATTAATATAAATCTCTGACAAATCCAACTGGAATAGGAAATCGAGCGACACATGCCCTAACTATGAAGATCTAAAGTAAGAACTGATTCAATGACGAAGTCATCTAAAGCAAGGGCCTGCAACTCCCACATAATTTGTAGCTTGTCCAGTCCAAAGAACCTAGGCATGACGCCCCTGTGGCTGGGCACCTGAAATACATAGATATATATATATACAAGAGAGAAAGAAATGACAGAAAATGGGTCAGAGTTCGAGTGTAAAATAGTTTATCAAGTATTATAAATGCTTACCGGATAATATCACAACCATGTTAGTTTAGACACTCTCTTGAGAATCCTCACCTCTCATCTAGTGTGCACACTTAACGTACTTCTAAGCCATCCTAGTTATAGTTCCCACGCTAACTAGATTAACCACATGTATCCATTCGTTATAGCCCAAATTATTCTCACGTGTTAACCTTATAATACATATAATGATATTATAAACATATATATCCATTTAGATTCAACATGGATAAGTCCCTTGTTAATTTAATTCAACTAAGTGTTTTCATACATAACTATCTTACATTTCTACTTTATCCACATAATAGATATCATCACATGTATATATATACATTCATTATATTATATATATATACTATACTGCACCTTGAGACACAGCTGCGATACTGCATTAATCTGCTATCTTATCCCAATACATCACGTCACTGTACATGGGACTATAGGTTCAGTAAAGATTCCTCGAACCACAAATATCAAATCATAGATAATGGAGGCGAACATAGTCCTAAGCCTTTGGGCTATGCACATACCTACGCACCCAAATGACTGTTCTATACCATTGTTCTCACTAATGGTAATCGACTAAGTCCTATGTTCTCGAGCGACAAGTTAAAAATCCCATGGATTTATCAGGATATGATTGCCCTCATGCGCAAACCTCCCATCGATAGCAATTAAGCTAGGTATGTCATACACAGATACATTATATATGCACAATCACACAGTCATATATATAAATATTCATCTTTCCCAAATTAGGTTCTCCCACAACCTGTAATTGTTATTATCCGTTCTCAACACAAATTTTACTCAATTATCTCTCCTAAGAGATTCGTCTCTTTTATTCTTATTTATTATTTACTTCATACGTACTTCTCATATCTCGAAGTATTCTCTCTCACTAAGTATTAATATCAGTAGGTATACCCTCACTTATCTTCTAGTATAAATCTTTCACGAATCTCAATCGTTTAGTAAACGTACGCACAATTTCCAATGTATGAATAACTCCCCGTTAACCCACAATTTCATCTCATATTAATTTCACTCAACGAATCTACTTAGACCATACTGGTCCTCTTCATAACCCATTATACTCCATAAATAATAATCAAGGGTCCCTACTAATCTTAACCGGATTAAACAAAAAGGATAAAAATATGCGCTTTTCCAGGAGGGATCGATCGTCGAATGAGTTCGATTGATCGATCATGGATCGATCGATGCTCTTGGTCGATCGACCAATCATGCAGTTCTTGCCCAGTTTTCTGCAATTTCTAACCTACGGGTTCAATCATTCTAACCCCTCCAAACAACTAAAATTTCATCCCAAACTCCCATCAAAGTTATCCAAATGTATAAGCAATATATAATAACAAGTTCTAATGGAACAACATCAATAAATCCTCAACGAATCAATCAAAAAGGGGTTTAATCTCAGATTTCTTTATAAAACCAAAATTTGCATGAATAATTACAAACCTCTATTTTAATCCATATTTTCTTCCCAAATATCATAATAAATTCGTGGGTAATCCTCTACATGTGATCACTATTTCAGACTATATGTATTCTCCTTAAAACATATATAATTTCTCTTCCAAAACATATAATTCTTCAATTAAAACATATGATTATCATCCCTAGGCTATTATGGAAGGTATATTAACTTGTAAATCAGCAAGATAGATACTTGCCTAGGATTCAAGGATCTAATTTTGTTGATGAAAAATATATGGTTGCGTTCCTCGTCGGGCGATCTACGTTTTGGTGGTGGTGGCGATGCAATCGGGTGAGTTCTAGGCCTTAGATTGCTTGGAATCTCTTCACCTTCTTCTCTAATCTCTTCACCTTCTTCTCTAATGGTTGGGCTTAGGTTTTGTGTTTGTTAAACCAAAGAGACAACTCCAAATGGCTAATATGTACTAAGAAAATTGGTGGGTTTAATTAACCAAAAATACAAAATGTCTATAATACCCTCTCGGGATGTCAATTAGGCCTAAAACCTCCCCGAGACCCAAAATAAACCCCCGGGTACACTTTTCTGACTATCTCGAACCTTCCAGACACTTTGGCCCACTCAAAAATTACCATATGGGAGACTTATAATTAATTCACTTTTATAATAATAATTTAGTCCTGACACGACACAGGCGCGTCCCGATTTACATTTTCATAATTGCCATATTATTCACTTGTGACAATACTAATAAAAATAAATCTCATATATTACTTTACTCATCCAATAATATTCAACAAATTTCCAGTAATTACTAACTCACGTCATGCTAGTAAATATTAAAAATAATTTTTGGATTAATATTAAATTCATATCTCAAATTAAATTTAATAAATCCTCAATTTTAAAAGCTATAAAAATACGGGGTATTACATACTTCCCCCCTAATAACGGAATTTTGTCCCAAAATTCGGAAAAAAAATTAAAGTGTAACTAGTAAGGACAACTCCGGGTATTAGTATCACATCTCATATAATTTTCGTCATACCACCCATATAGTACATTACCGAATACCCCCACTAATGTTATACTCCAAGCCTTACCATTTAGTTTAAACTATCTCGAGTTAAACTTTACCCAATCCTTCCTATACTATCCTCATTGCAAAATTATGGGAGTAACGATCCCAAGTCATCAAACAACTAAATCTGGAAGTCACAACTTCTACTTTCATTTACCTCAAGAATACTTATTGTGCCACAAATATGGAAAATACTACAATCAAACTATTTAGGGCGCCCATACATCCAATGTGTGTACATTCCATCATAAGGTCTAAAGGAATGTGATTCCTCTGTAAGGTTACCCTTAATTAACTGACTACCTAGTTTAAAATCTGTATTTCTATGATTTCCACATTCTCATTTAGCGATTCCATCTGGCTCAAATCATGTTACAACTCATAACTCTCTGATTACTATAAATATGTACATATAATGGCAAAGGTTATAAACTCATATTCTAAAGACCTAACTTACTTCGACTCCCAACGTTCTTTAGTTTCATGCGTGGGGTGTCTCGCAGAGCAAAATCCAAACAAGGAACCCCCGATACACTACTACCTAAAATAGTCAATCATCGAAACTCCTCAGGTCCTTAGTCTATAATATATAACATCCCAACAGGTTTTATCTATTTATATAAAAGTTTACTTATTCACTATCTTGTCAAAGACAATACGCTGGCTATAACGATCAATCTTGATCTCAAATACAACAAGTCAATCCATGCCGATAATCACATCACTAAAATGAATAATCTCAGTAAAGTATATAACACAAACGATGCACCCATTTATCCTCCGCGGATAACACTAAAGACAACCCCGCTGTACCAGGGAAAATATACACATAATAATAACGCTATAAATATATGCACTAAATTCTTCTCATATGCGAATCTAGAAATAAACAAAAATGTAATGACTCGCTCGTGTCACATAAAACACGCTTCATCCTCCGAGAAAAAATGCGTACTTCTAGTTTTCCATTCGCCCTGGATGCTCAAATGGCTTTTGGACAAAATACGCCTGTCTGAGCTAAAACAAAACTACTTTAATCATTGCCCTTCATTACGTACCCTACTCCTGTCCGTTTACTCAGTTCGGCAAACATTAACGCATGTGATTTCACCCTCCACAAAATACCTCTACACACAATCCACTTATTACCGATCACAATGACCTTACTAGGGTTGTCCTTCTCGAGGACTTTGGTAGGATCGATTCCTGATGGTTACCCCCATTGTTTCTCACCTTTCTTGGCCCTAAGGAACACACTATTAGCTCCGACATATCTTACTGAACTCATCATTGATGATGCTGGAAACACCACCACCCTTCAATGTGTTTGTAAGCTCGATTCAGTGTTAAAAATGACAACATAAAGGTATATAGTAGAAGAAAGGTGAGGAGAAGAGGATTAACATCGGAATATAAGTGGTTCAGCCAATTAGGCCTACATCCACTGTGCAAGTGTATGATATGTATCACTGTAGGAGGGCCCTCATGTCCATAGATACAGTCTCTCAAGCTTTCTCTCTCTATTGTGTGTTTAGACAGAGTTTCAGCTAGGGTTGCTAATTTTAGATCCTTTTCAAGGTAGAGGATGACCTCTATATATAGTGCCTGGGGGTGTAGTGTGCCACCCAAGCATGCAATGAGTATGTGGATGAGAATCGAACCAATATGAGGATGACACCTGGTTGGTCTCATGTAGATAATGATGACCTCAATATTCCCTCACGTGGGGAGAATGATTCTATTATAACTGATTGTGTAAACATGTTCCCATCAATGTATATGCTGATAAGAACTTGGCCATCTGTGAATGATCCCAACCTCGTCCTGGAAGAATATGAGGTGGTGACCTTGGCTTAGTGGGAGAGCCGAGGTAAGACATGTTGAGCTATGACATCGGCTTGGGCCGAGGTAGTGGTGGCAAAGCGGCAACGTCGGTCGATCCCTAGCCGAGATTGATGCTGATGATGAGTAACCTCTTCATCTTTCGAGCCGAGGTTGGAATCATTGGAAGATCAGGTGGATAACCACCCCTGGATCATGGTGACCTCACTTACCGAGGTAGCTAGCAACGTCGACCCTGGCCGAACTTGCCTAGGATGAGACTCCTAGTGACGAATCCAAGGTCACCTCTAACATCGGCCATATCCATGGACGAGGTTGATGTCTCTGAGTTGAGGGGGTACATTGAGGGCATATCAATCCCCCACATCCCTTAGTTAGATGTGAGAGCAGGTTACTATAGGATCTACAACTTTGAGGTCCTTTTGCCTTGTGCCAATGTTCCTTTGGCACTTGTCAATTGCTGAAGTGTGAGGCATGTCTAGCAAGCATGTGATGTTAGCCGTCATTTGGGCGCCAAAGGCAATGATGGGCCTTGGGAAGTGTGCACTCACACTTAAGGGTTTAAACCTTATTTTTCTTCTCTTTCTTCTTCATTTCTACATTCCCTCATCTAAAACTCTCTCTATCTCTACAAGGGCCTGCTTAAGAGACTGTTGGTGGCTTTTTCTTGCAGCTCTCTCTCTCTCTCTTCTTCACAAATTTTCTCAGGTATCGTTTATCTCCCTTTTCACTCCTTTTGTTGCATTTTTCTACCTTATTCTTCAATTCGTTGTATTTTCTGGCGAGCTTAAGCATTTTCCGGTGAACCTATGAGTTTTCTAGTGAACTATTCATTCATTGTTCTTACTCAAAAAACCCAATTTTGATCCTTAGTCAAATTACCAATATTGTCTATTTAGAAGAGTCACAAGTGTAGGGTCTACCTCGTATTCTTAGACCCCTTTACCAACTCTTAGAGGAATTCCCCTCTCTTAGGGAGAAGACCTTAGATAAAATTAGACAAATAGAAAGAGCCCAAGAGGAAGCTCATAGGGAAGAGGCGTTCCCCCTCAGGCCTATTTTTCCACCACCTCTGAAGGTCATATACCCCGAACCATCTGAGCCAGTTATCCGAGTAGAGGTCCCAGCTAAACCCACTCCAATGTCAGAGTCTGATTCGTCCACCTCAGACCCTATGTCTATTGACTCTTTTCAAGAGGCCATGGATTTTTCAATTCGGCAAGATCAGGTCCCTGATCAAGCAGAGGTTTCCAGTCACGTCTCGTCCCATGGTGAGTCTGAAACATCCCAGTCCTCCTCAGATATTGAAGTTGTTAAACCGAGTGTGTCTTTTCCACCAATTTTTGAAGACATTCCCCCATCGGTTGTCACGGGTGCTGAGTTCGCTCAGAGGTTCCCAACTGGTAACCCATTGTCTGCTCAGGCTGACGTTGAACTGGATGATGATGATGGTAACGAGAGTGATGTTAATACCTCTGAGGCAGTCGAGATAGAGAGTACTATCAGTGAGGTCGACCTCTTGGCCTTCAGACACCTAAATTCTATAAGCCCCTCTATAAAACTCAGGAGACCTCTGAGGAAAGAGAGAGCTTATGACGGCCGTGATGGTGAGATCTGCTGTATGAGCAAATTTTTAAGTTAGGGTTTCGTCTGCTCATTCATCCCATCATCAGGGCTATATTAGCCTACATCAACTTGGCTCCTTCCCAGTTGTCAGCCAATGCCTGGAGGGTGATAATTAGTGCTATTGTCCTATGGAGGGCTGTCCATCACACAGACCTTCCAGTCCAAGTCTTCACGGGGTGATATGTCCCTTCATCTACCAGGAATCATCCGAGCTATTATAATTTTTTAGCTTAGAAGTTAAATAAAAAGATGTTGCAGATCACCCAAACCTCTAACCATAATTGGAAGCCACATTACTTCTTTGTATCAGGGCCATGGGAATTTGGTCCATATGCCCCCTCTTCCTCATTAGAGCCGAGAATGCCCCTGAGATGGGGAAAGGTTACAATGGATGCCAGGGCCAATCCTGAACTAAGCCAACATAATCGTCAGAAGGTCAAAAACCTTCAGGATCAGGGGAGCATGGTCTGCTTGTCAAATTCGAACTCATGATTACCCCCTAATATCTCTCTAAGACCGGGCTTGGGGGGAGTCCCCTAACAGAACTTCGTAAGTGTTTTTTATTCCAACAAGTTTTACCTCTGAATTGGTGTATCTTTGATTTTCTAACTCGTACCTTTATGTTCTGCAGAGTGACCAAAAGGAATATTTGACGAACTCTGGGAGGTGGCAGCCCCCACTCTCACGAATCTCGTAAAGAAAGCTGGTCTGAGTGCCCCTCCTCCCCCTCCCTCTACCTCAAGGGACGACGTTACAAAGAAGAGAAAACCTGCCGACCCTTCCCCTGAAGATCATAGGCAGAAGAAGAACAAGAAGGGGGACCGTTCCATCCCCATTTCTTCTGAGGATGCGCTGATTCGTCATCTTGAGCAATTAAATATTGGTGATAGCACCATTGGCCAAAGTCTGAAGGCCCTTGATGCCATCGGTGATGTCATGATCGAGTCTGACAAGCGCTTCTGCCACTCACTGGATAAGCCTCTGTTGGTTGAATTCTCCCTCCACCATTCCATCCAAGTAAGACCTTTAACTCTTTCTTCAGAATTATTCAAGTGTAACATCGGCATCGAACCATATCAGATCTTAGACTAACGTCTCTTCACATGTTCTAGAGTGTCTTCTCACCATGCATCACTATGTCAACTTGGCCTTGGGAAAACTTCCTCTGATCAAGAAGGGCCAAGAGGCCGAGAAGACCGAGGCCACTTTAAACACTGAAGTGGAATGTCTGAAGGCTTCTCTGAAGAAGGCTGAGAGTGACATGAAGGGACTGTAGAGGGATATAGACAAGCAGAGGGAAGATTATAACACTGCCTTGACGACTCAGGATGACTTTCTCCAGCGTAAGGTCAATGTGGCTGTCAAGGCTGCCTTGGATGATGCCTTAGAGAAGATATTGGACCACTACAAGGCCTCTAATGAGTTTGTCAGCTTCGGCTTTGAATATTTGGGAAAAGGGGTCAAGGAAACTTACAAGTGGGTTTCCATGAAGGATAAGGAATCAGGAAGCCTTGCAGCTGCTGACTTCATCGGCATGGGCTATGCCGACCCTAAGTTTGCCCAGGCCTTGGAAGGGGTTGAAGAAGAGGGAGGTGCTGCACCCACTGAGACTGCCCCCAGGGAGACACCATGACTGAAGACGTCGGTGCTCAAGATGATGGGGTGGAAGTGACCACCCTCGGCCAAGGAAATACAGACATGTCCACTAACCCTGAGGCTACAAACACTTAAATTCTTGTAAAGCCATATGAAATCTTTTGTAACACTCAATTAATTATAACCTCTGATGAACAATGTTACTCTATATTTTTGCAATTTGTAACTTAATCTGTCAACCTTTGAGGAGGGATTTTATTTCTTCTCTTTCTTAGTTGTTTATTGAGTGATTTTTTTTGCCATGCAATGTGTTCAGCTCTGAAGTCATGGTACAATGATGTCTTTATTGAGCCAGATGAATGGTTTTTAAAGTCTGAGGTCATCCAAGTATGATGTCTGAACTCAAACCTTGTCACCACATTGTGATGTTATAAGGTCTGAGGTCATTAACTAAGATGTTATCCTCATAAATAATTTCACCAAATTATGATGTTAAGGGTATGAGGTCATACAAGTATGATGTCTGACCTCAGACCTTGTCACCAGATTGTGATGTTATAAGGTCTGAGGTCGTCAACTAAGATGTTATCCTAAAAAATAATTTCACCAAGTTAATGATGTTAAGGGTCTGAGGTCATCCAAGTATGATGTCTGACCTCAGACCTTGTCATCACATTGTGATGTTATAAGGTCTGAGGTCATCAACTAAGATATTATCCTAAAAAATAATTTCACCAAGTTAATGATGTTAAGGGTCTGAGGTCATCCAAGTATGATGTCTGACCTTAGACCTTGTCACCACATTGTGATGTTATAAGGTCTGAGGTCATCAACTAAGATGTTATCCTCACAAATAATTTCACCAAGTTAATGATGTTAAGGGTCTGAGGTCATCCAAGTATGATGTCCGACCTCATACCTTGTCACCACATTGTGATGTTATAAGGTCTGAGATCATCAACTAAGATGTTATCCTCACAAATAATTTCACCAAATTATGATGTTAAGGGTCTGAGGTCATCCAAGTATGATGTCTGACCTCAGACCTTATCACCACATTGTGATGTGATAAGGTCTGAGGTCATCAACTAAGATGTTATCCCCATAAATAATTTCACAAAATTATGATGTTAAGGGTATGAGGTCATCCAAGTATGATGTCTGACCTCAGACCTTATCACAACATTGTGATGTTATAAGGTCGGAGGTCATCAACTAAGATGTTATCCCCATAAATAATTTCATCACTAGAGCACAATGAATCAGGAATTGACATGGAAACTGATCCTATCATTAATAACCTCTTCATAAGATGATACATTTGCACAAAAATCATATGTAATACGTCTTTAGATGATCAACATTCCAAGGTTTAGAAAAAAGGTTCCCCCTCAAGGTTTTCTAGCCTGTAGGTCCCATGTACAACCTCTTCGATTACTTTGTAAGGACCGTGCCAATTTGGTTCAAGCTTTTTTGCCTTCTGTAACGTCTTTTTCAGTACTAAATCTCCCACGACAATGGGTCTTGATTTCACCCTTTAGTTGTAGAACTTTGTTGTTCTCTGCTGGTAAGCTACTTGCTTTACTTCTGCGTCTTCCCTTTTCTCTTCAATCAAGTCTAGGTCGAGTCTTCTTTCCTCTCCATTCTTCTCGGGGTCGTTGGTCTGAACCCTATGAGTAGGGAGTACTACCTCTATGGGTATGACGGCCTCTGATCCATGTGATAACATAAATGGGGTCTCCTCTATAGGTGTCCTAGTCATCATTCTACAGGCCCAGAGAACAGCATAAACCTCTTCAGTCCATCTTCCATTAGCCTCTTCCAACCTCTTCTTGATCCCGTCGAGGATAGTTCTGTTGGTGACTTTGGTCTGACCGTTTGCCTGAGGTTGGCTAGGAGAAGAGACAAATTTCTTTATCCCAACTCTTTCAGAGTATTTTTCTAGGGAATAATTTTTGAACTGGGTTTCGTTGTCCAAAATGAGGGTATTTGGGAGGCCATGTATGCATATGATGTTCTTCCAAATAAATTGGAAGGTCGTCTTCTCTGTAATCGTGATCATCGACTCTGCCTCCACCCACTTTGAGAAGTAATCATTGGCAACTATAAAAAATCGGTAATTATTTACACCTCTTGGTAGGGGTCCTACTAAGTCAATTCCCCATACTGCGAATGACCAAGGGGAACTGATTGACGTCATAGGCTGATGAGGTTGATGGGGAATAGTAAATAATCTCTGACATTTATTGCACCTTTTCACGTAAGCCACAGCATCCTTGGACAAGGTTGGCCACTAGTACCCCTGCGTAATAATTCTTTTGGCTAAGGGTCTTCCTCCTCTATGACTGGAGCAAGAACCCTCATGTAATTCCTGTAAAATGCGAGGAACTTTCGTGGGATGAACGCATCTAAGGATAGGTAATAGGAATCCCTTATTATATAGTAAGTTTCTCACTATGGATAATTTTGCAGCTCTGTATCTTAATTTCCTCCTCTCTAGCTTTGATTCAGGCAGCTCTCCCTCTCTGATATATATGATAAGGGGGTCCATCCATGAATCCCCTAGGTTTAGATTGAGGAAAAGATTACTAACCTCTTCTTCTTCTTTAATGTTTGCTCTGGCCAAGATCTCGATTGGGACTGTTCTATGGATGTCTGTCTTCGTTGTCGAATCCAACCTTGCTAAGGCATCGACGTAGTTGTTGTTTTGCCGAGGTACTTTCTTTATCTTTACCTCTTCGAGTCCCTCCAGTATCGTTCTCACCCTCTTCAGGTATTTATCCATTCTTTCGTCTTTGGCCTCATACCTAAGACTTGATTAACAAATAACCTTGAGTCACTATGAAGCAGAAGTCGTCTTACTTCTAGAGTCTTTACCAATGAGAGACCTGCTATCATGACTTCATATTCCGACTCATTGTTCGATGCCTTGAAGTTAAAACTTAGGCCATATTCGATGTTAGTACCATCCGAGGCTGAGAGTATTAACCCCGAACCACTCCCACTTTCGTAAGATGACCCATCGACAAAGAGGTTCCAGATGTCTCTATCTGATGAGAAGCCACCTTCTAATATTATTCCCTCCCTGAAGAGGTACCGGTCCCTCCCTGAAGAGGTACCGGTCTTCCTCATTCTCGATTGTCCTATCGCTGGCTCCCTTGGTCATAACCTCTTCTGGGTGTCGGAAGACATTGCTGTTTGACTCTTCTGCAGTCTCTTGATTATTATCAAGTTTGGCCTCTTACCATGTGAACTCTGTGACGAAGTTTGCAAGCGCCTACCCTTTGATGTCCCCCCGGGGCTGATAAATGAGGTCGTATTCTCCCAACTCAATGGCCCATGTCATCAATCTACCCGACTTCTCAGGTTTATGGAGGACCTGTCTTAACGAGGAGTCGGTGAGAATGACCAGGGAATGGGCTTAAAAGTAGGGCTTCATCTTCCTTAAAGCGTGTATCAAGGCATATGCCAATTTTTCCATCTGAGGATAATTCTGCTTATCCCCTTGAAGGGCTTTACTGTTGAAGTATACGGGCCTTTGGATCCCAACGTCTTCTCGTACTATGGCAGCACTTATAGCTGATTTAGACACTGCCAGATAAACATACAATTTCTCTCCCACTATGGGCCTAGATAAGAGCAAGGGAGGCCCGAGGTAGGACTTGAGTTGGTTGAAAGACTTGTCACACTCTTCGTCCCATTGGAAGGCCTTTCTGAGCACCTTAAAGAACGGAAGGCACTTGTCCGTCGCTTTGGAAACAAATCTGTTGAGTGCAGCCACTCTTCCCGTGAGTCTTTGAATGTCCTTGATACTCTTTGGTGTCTTCATATCCAGCAAGGCCTTGATTTTCTCAGGGTTTGCTTCTATTCCTCTTTAATTGACGATGAATCCAAGAAACTTCCCATCTCCTACTCCGAAGACACATTTCGCCGAGTTGAGTTTCATTCTGTACAGGTCCATGGTATCGAAGGTCTTTTCCAGGTCTGCCACATGAGTGCAGGCCTTTAATCTCTTCGTCAACATGTCATCTACATACACCTCCATAGTCTTGCCTATTTGGTCTTCGAACATCTTATTCACAAGATGTTGATATGTTTTCGCCGCATTTTTTAATCTGAAAGGCATTACCTTGTAGAAATACGTCCTTTTGTCAGTAATGAAGGCCGTCTTTTCCGAGTCTTCAGCATCCGTGAAGATCTGATTGTAGCCTGAATACACGTCCATGAAGCTCATGAGCTCATGTCCTGCAGTTGCATCTACCATTTGGTCGATCCGGGGTAGGGGATAACTATATTTTAACCAAGACTTGCTCAGGTTAGTAAAATCTACGCACATTCTCCACTTTCCATTGGCCTTGGGCACAATGACCGCATTTGATAGCCACTCCGGGTATATCACTTCCCTGACGAATTCAGCCTCTTCCAACTTTCTGACCTCTTCCCGAATGATGTCGTACTTCTCCCCAAAATAGACTCTTCGTCTTTACTTTATTGGTTTTGCATCCTTACTCACGTTGAGTTTGTGACACATAACCTTAGGGTTGATGCCAGGCATGTCTGCGTGACTCCAAGCGAAGACACTATGTCTCTTCCTCAGGAAGTTTATCAGCTCTCCCTTAATTCCTGCTTGTAAGGCTTTGACGACTTGGACGGTTTTTTTCGGTTCGTCCTCATTGACAATGATGGATTATATGCCTCTCCCTTCTTAAAATTTATTTCATCTCTTGGGTCAAGTGTGTCAATGTTATAAGTGGTGGTTGTCCTCTTATGGGCCTCTCTCTTTGAAGCCCTTATACTCTTGACTCACTTGAGTCTATATTGTATAAGTGCTCATCTAGTTTGGAAATTGTGACAAAATTATGTCCATCCTAGAAACCAAAGAACCTCAGAGATTGGTTTGCTATTTCATTCATATATCTTGTTGTGATCTAGATCTAATTACCAACACTCACACACAGTAGAATGCATTATGTACATGTCACATTGCATATTTATGTGTGTATATATGTTAAGTATGTTTAAATCCCTAAATTTGATTTTTAAATATTGTTTGGGATTTTATAAACATTTTTTAATAAAAGATTTTATTAATTAAAACTTGATTTTAGAAGTTTGTGGGTTCAATCTCTAATTATTGATTAATGGGTTTATTGGCTCAAAGTTGGTTTGGGTAGAAACCAAAAGCGATAGAGATTTCAGGGTTTGGTTGTAATTAATTTATGACAGGCGTTTTATATCGATTTATTGGTTAACACCTGTTACTTATTGATTGGTGGGACTTGTGTTTCTTCACTGAGTATACAATCGCGTAGCTTTACAACCGTTGGATTAAACCTTATCAACGTCCTGCATGCTTTCTTTGGTAATCCCTGTGTATCCCTCCTGAACCTATCAGGTGACTTTTAACCACCGCGTTCTGTGAGCCCTTGGATTTAAGTCAAACCAGATTGACTCAATCCTGACCCTTGTTTTTTAACCTGCTTCTCGATCCTTCTCTTCGTCCTATAAAAAGTATCCTCCTCTCAGTCGTCCAAGACTTTTGGCCAATTCATTCCTGAGGATAAAAAAAGAGAGAGTAGAGAGAAGAGAGAGAGAAGAGAGAAGAGAGAAACCAGAAAGAAAGAGAGAGAGTTAGAAACCCTAACCCCTATTCATCAATCCTCTTTCAAACCAAACACTCCACAAAAAAAACTCCTACATATCCAAAACACTACCCTGAGTGTTCTTGAGTTTTTGAGTGATATTTGTGTTGTTGTAACCTCTTGGTCGTTAGATCTTGTTTCCAACTTAAACTGTTTACTTAGATCTATTTTCTTCTTCATAGAAATTTCAGATCTATGTTCTACATGTTACATCACACTTAGATTTACATAATTTATTTCTCATCTTGAGAAATATATTGTTGATTCTTTTCTGAAAATTTCTTTTAACTTTGAAATCAACAATAAATGTTTTTTGTTTCTAGTTCTCTTGAAACTAAACCTTTGACCTAGTTTGGAATCACACTTGGAGGTTTTTAATCTCGAAAATCTTTTCAAAACTTTGAGATTAATTAAGATCTTGACTATCTTCTAAGTAAGATATCCGTGGATTCTGGGATTGATTTAAAGGTCAAACAAGTTCAAAGTTTTGTGAGAAGAGAGAAAAAGAAAAATCACTACATATAGCCTTATATGTAATTTTCTAGGACTGTTTGTACTTAATAAGTGTGAGTGTGTGCATGCATGTGTTAGAGAGCACCTCCACAAACACTTTCACACTACAACACGAAAAGTGTTGGTAATAAGATCTTGTGAACATTGAGTCGACGTAAAGTGCTGGAACAAATCAGAAGTTAACAAACTGGGAGAACAACATCTACAATCAGAACTACAGAGAAGTTATAAGGACACAAGAGGGTACATTCCTAAACTTATATAGGTATGAGTTGTATGCATGTTAGTTATATAGTTTGTAACTCATAAATTTGTTTTAGTGGATTTTTATTTATTTTACTCCGTAGAGGGAGTCGTGGATGTTTCCTCAATTGGTGAGGTTTTACCACGTAAAAAATCGTGAACTTAATCTTCCACATCTCCTCATCTCATTCTTGTTTGTGCTGAGTTTAAAGTTTGTTTAAACTGTTTTATAAACCTGTTAGTCAAATCTTGAATAGATCTCGTACATACTGTTTTGTTAAACACATCTTGTGTTCAAATAGTTTTGTTTTTTCAAGAAAAGAGTTTCCTCAAAAACAGCTCGGAGTTACTTAAATAGTTTATTTTTAATAAACGGCTTTAGTAACATATTTTCAATTGGTATCAGAGCTTGGTAAACTTCTTTTAAAGAGATCCTGTGTTTCTGAAAATCAAATATGGACGAGAAAGATGAAAGATTTGGTAACTTGACCAGACCTCCTATCTTTGATGGAACCAATTTTACTTACTGGAAAGTAAGAATGATTTCTTTCATTCAAGGAACTCTGGGAGATGATGTCTGGGACATTGTTGATAATGGTTACACTTTTCCTACAAAACCAGCCATCGAAGGAAGTAATGAGAGGGTTAAGAAAGCATTAAGTGAGTTCACTCAAGAAGAGAAACAAGTTTCTCGAAATAATAACAAAGGAAAGAATGCCATATTTATGTCTGTAAATGAACATGAGTTTAAAAGAATCTCATCCTGTACCACTTCTAAGGAAGATTGGGACACTTTAATTACTGCTCATGAAGTTGACACTAGAGTTAAGGCTGCTAAAACTCAAATGCTCATTCAACAGTATAATTCCCTAATTATGTCTGAGACTGAGTCATTTGATGACTTCTATATGAACCTGACTGATATTGTGACCAAACTGCATGCTAATGGGATAACTTATGATAGATAAGAAATTGTATCTAAAATTCTGAGATCATTACCATAGAAATTTGATAACAAAAGATATGCTATTGAGGAAATGTGTGATATTAATCTCACTCCTGAACTACTCAGTATTAAATTAAGAACTGTGGAAATGGAACTAGAATTTAAGAAACAATTGACCCAGTCCTATAGGAAACAGAGTAGTTCCAATCTAAGATTCTCTTCTAAATTGATTAAGCCTGAGTTTAATACTTCCAATGATGACTCTGATGAGGAATGCGATATAGAGAGTTTGGACAATCAGATTAACTTAATGTCAAAACAGTTTAAAAAAGTCATTAAGTTTAGAAACAAAATGGCAAATAAACAAGGCAAGTCAAATTATCCAACTCCCTCTAATCACAGATCTCATGCGAAAAGCAATGACAAAAATCACAAGGACTCTCACATTAGACCTAATAGAGACCTTAAGAAGACTGAATGCTATAGATGTGGTAAACTGGGACACATTGCACAAGACTATAGAGTTAACTTGAATAATCAAAACAAACACACTAGAGCCAACATTTGCAAAACATTGGATGATTCAAGTGACTCTGAAAATGAGGAACCTGAGTCAAATGATGTTTTTGACCCTTGCATGTCTTTCTTTTCCAAGATTATCTATAATGATGATATGCCTGTGCTTGTTAGTGAGGAAGAATGCTGTTACTGGTTTAGACGCTTTGATTACTGAGAATATTGCTATCTCTTCTTCGGGGTGTGTGAGTCAAAGGGAAAGCGATAATGACGATGTCAATGGGTGCGTGAGTTCAAATAATGAATCCTTAGGGGTCACTTCACACACTACACTTAGTGACTCAGACAATGAAGACCTCCCAGACATTCACACACTTTATTCTAAAACTCTCAAGAAAAGCACTAGACTAGAAAAAATTGTGAAAGATCTCACCAAAAAACTGGAAGATCTAAGCCTGATGGTCAAGTTGAATGCTGAAGAGTATACTACCCAATGTTTAACTCATGAAAGTGAAATTAAAATGTTTGATGAAAAACTCAGAAATTTGACTGAAACAAATGAAATTCTGGAGAAAAAGTACAAAGGACATTGTTAGAATTGGAACAAACTAAAGAAAAGACAACAACTGTTTTCAAAAAATTTACAAAATTTGAAAGTAATTCAAACTGTTTTGATGAATTTGTTGCTGAATCAAAAACCAATTATGATGATCGAACTGGAATAGGGTTTTGCCCCAATTTGAAGACATAAACAAAATCTTTTGAACCTATCAAGTTTGTGTCAGGAGGCAAAAGGCCTATTGAAACATGCCCAGAATTTCATTCTCTAAGAACCGAGTTTGATTCAAAACATCAAAATTTTAACATTGGGGAATCAAGTTGCTCTAAACATGAAAGTTCACCTAAGGCTAAATACGTTTGCCCATTTATTAGAAAGAGTGAATCTACATTCAAACCTGTACTACCTAGGAATAGAGTTCAACCTCAAAATTCCTCAAAACCTTTGTTTAGAGACTTTCCTACGGAGACCCCAATTTTGAGCGATCTTTACTGCTCCTACTGCGATATATACGGTCACTCTTTTGATGGTTGCTATGCTAGGAGAGTAGTTAAACCTGTCTATAGTTCTCTTATCTATTAGAACTTTAACTATTCTAGAAGGAGACGTAACAATTATATACTTCCTAGACAACCTGATAAAAACTCTAATTATAGAAAGAGAAAGACCAAACCTAAAAGAACATTTCCTAGAAGGAATCCAAAGAACTTTCCTAAGCCAAATGCTCAAGTCTTTCCTAAAATTCAAAATCATGCGCAAAACATTTCTCAGCAAAAATCTAATGCTCGCAAATTTTATCAATTAAGAGCTAATAAGAGCAAAATGAAAACTAGAGCAATTTGGGTTAGAAAAGATGATCTATTAACTCAGATGAAGTGTAACATAGTTTTTACTGCTCTAAAAGCTCAACACACATCATCCGGTTGGTATTTAGACTCTGGATGTTCTAAGCACATGACTGGGGATGAAACTAAACTTTTAAACAAAACCAGCTTTGCTGGTGGTAAAGTCATTTTTGGTGATGGAGTTTCATCTCAAATCATAGGCAAAGGAACTCTCCAAGAAGATGGACTTCCTGTTCTTGAAAATGTCCTTCTAGTTAAAGGTCTTAAAGCAAATCTACTTAGCATTTCACAATTTTGTGACTCAGATCATACTGTTACCTTTTCAAATAACAATTGCAAAATTTTAAATGATAAAGGTGAATGCATAATTACAGGATTCAGAACCCCTGACAATTGCTATACTGTCATGAACAATTCTGAAATCTGTAATGTTGCCAGAATGGATGACAACGAGATATGGCATAACAGAATGGGTCATATAAATTACGATAATCTTAGTAGACTGACCTCTCAGGAAATAGTTAGAGGAGTTCCTAAAATCAAACCCATTCCTAATATTGTCTATGGTCCTTGTAAGGAAGGTAAAATTGTTAAGGCACCTCATAAGAAAGTTAATGATATTCTTACCTCTAATCCCTTAGAGATCATCCATATGGACTTAATGGGTCCCTCCCAAACTGTTAGTCTCAGTGGACACAGTTATATTCTAGTTATGGTAGATGACTTCACCTGATTTACTTGGGTTTCATTCTTAAAACAAAAGTCCGACACTTTTCAAACTTTCCTTAAAATTCTTCTTCGGATTGAAAATGAAAAGTACACTCAAGTAAATAGAATTCGTAGTGATAGAGGTGGTGAATTCAAAGACACTGGTATTATTGAATATTATGACTATAATGGTTACAAACATGAATTCAGTGCTCCTAAGACTCCTCAACAAAATGGAATTGCCGAGAGAAAGAATCGTACCCTTCAAGAGATGGCACGTGTTATGTTACATGCCAAGAATTTACCTAAATACTTTTGGGTAGAATCTATTCGTACTGCATGTCACATCATAAATAGGGTCTATCTTAGAAAGAATTCCAAACAAACTCCTTACGAACTTTGGTACAATAAAAAGCCTAATCTTAAGTACCTTAGAACTTTTGGCAGTACTTGTTATGTATGCAAAGATAGGGAACACTTATCCAAATTTGAGAGTAGGGGAGATAAAGCTATATTTCTAGGATACTCGCCTAACAGTAGAGCCTATCGAGTGTATAATCTTCGCACTAAAACCTTGATGGAATCCATAAATGTAATTGTAAGTGACACTATTGTAGAGAACAAGACTGGTGAATCTACTATTGAGGAAGAATCTATAAACATTTTAGAAAATGACTCTTCTGAAATAGATAATTCATTACCAATTGAGATACCTGAAGTACCTAACTGGGTTTCTAAAGATCATCCCATAAATAACGTAGTTGGTAACCCTAGTGAGCCAGTGTGTATAAGATCACAACTAATAAATTATGCACATTATGCATGTTTTGTTTCCCTTGTGGAACCAAAGAATGTAAATGAGGCATTGAATGACTCTCACTGGATTTCTGCTATGCAGGAAGAACTTCTTCCATTTGTCATTCAGGATGTTTTGTATTTTTTTCCTCGTCCTGAGCATAAAAAGGTTATTGGTACACGTTGGATTTTCAAAAATAAGACTGATGAAAATGGGATAATAATTAGAAATAAAGATAGATTAATTGCTCAAGGATACTCTCAAATTCAAGGAATAGATTTTAACGAGACCTTTGCTCCTGTTACTCGTTTAGAATCTGTTCGTCTGCTCTTTGCTATAGCTTGCCACATGCATTTTACACTTTATCAAATGGATGTCAAATCTGCATTCCTTAATGGAATATTGAGTGAAGAGACCTATGTAGAACAACGTAAAGGTTTCATTGACCCTCAATATCCAAATCATTTATTTCATCTTAAAAAGGCTTTGTATGGCCTTAAACAAGCACCTAGATCTTGGTATGAGCGTCTTTTCAGTTTCCTCTTAGATAAAGGTTTCAAAAGAGGTGGAAATGATCAAACTCTTTTTGTCAAATATTTTGACAAACATATCATTATTGCTCAAGTTTATGTTGACGATATTATCTTTGGATCAACTTCTCCCTCAGAAGTAAAATCCTTCTCTGAAACTATGCATAAGGAATTTCAAATGTCCCTTATGGGGGAGTTACAATTATTCTTAGGCCTTCAAGTCAAACAAAATTTAGAAGGATTATTTGTATCGCAATCTAAGTACGCTTTAGAGATAGTAAAGAAATTTGGCCTCGAGAGTGCTAAAGATGCTAGAACGCCCATGAGTACTACGTTAAAACTTTCTAAAGATGAAAATGGAAAATCCGTAGATCCTACTCTATATCGTAGTATGATAGGAACCTTACTATATCTTACTGCCTCGCGTCCTGATATTATGTGCTCTGTGTGTATGTGCTCGTTATCAAAATAACCCTAAAGAGAGCCATTTGAATGCTGTTAAACGCATCATTAAATATGTAAAAGGCACTCTGAATCTAGGACTTTGGTACACTAATGACACACCAAGCACTATAATTGGGTACACTGATGCTGACTGGGCTGGGTGTACTGATGATAGTAAAAGCACATCAGGAGCATGTTATTATATATTTAATAACTTGGTAGGATGGAGTAGTAAGAAACAAAATTGCACATCACTCTCGACAGCCGAATCTGAATACATAGTCACTGGCAGCTGTTGTGCTCAATTACTGTGGCTTAAACACATGCTAAGTGATTATGGTATTGAAGAAAACCAATTGCATCTCTATTATGATAATCAAAGTGCGATTAATATTTCTAAAAACCCTGTTCAACACTCGCGAACAAAGCATATAAAAATAATACATCACTTTATACGCGAATTAGTTGAAACTAAGGAATTAGAAATCAATTATCTTCCTACTGATTTGCAACTCGCAGATATGTCCACCAAACCTTTATATTATAATAGATTCATTTCCTTGCGTAAATCTATTGGTATGGTTTGTGCTGAGTAATACCTTTGCTGATTATCCAAGTTTTTCCCTTTGTCCATTTGAGACAAAATGGGGGAAAAATTTGAGTTGTTATGAATACTTGTATATATGCTAAACTGCTTGATCTTAGTGATTCATTGCAGGTTTTTGTACTGTTTTTCTCGACTGATGTAATAGGGTATTCAATTGTTAATAGTTGAGTTATGTACTTTTGTTTTCTAGGATTTGGGTAGATATAATATTTATACGAATAGGTTCTTCTTATCTTTTTGTCTCCCTACGAGTCCTAGTTGACTCAAAGGAGATTTTGTCTCATATTTCATAAGGGGGAGATTGAAGCCCTTATACTCTTGACTCACTTGAGTCTATATTGTATACGTGCTCATCTAGTTTGGAAATTGTGACAAAATTATGTCCATCCTAGAAACCAAAGAACCTCAGAGATTGGTTTGCTATTTCATTCATATATCTTGTTGTGATCTAGATCTAATTACTAACACTCACACACAGTAGAATGCATCATGTACATGTCACATTGCATATTTATGTGTGTACATATGTTGAGTATGTTTAAATCCCTAAATTTGATTTCTAAATATTTTTTGGGATTTTATAAACATTTTTTAATAAAGGTTTTATTAATTAAAACTTGATTTTAGAAGTTTGTGGGTTCAATCTCTAATTATTGATTAATGGGTTTATTGGCTCAAAGTTGGTTTGGGTAGAAACCAAAAGCGACATAGACTTCAGGGTTTCGTTGTAATTAATTTATGACGCGCGTTTTGTATCGATTTATTGGTTAACACCTTTTGCTTGTTGATTGGTGGGATTTTTGTTTCTTCACTGAGTATACAATCGCGTAGCTTTACAACTGTTGGATTAAACCTTATCAACGTCCTACATGCTTTCTTTGGTAATCCCTGTGTATCCCTCCTGTACCTATTGGGTGACTTTTAACCACCGCGTTCAGTGAGCCCTTGGCTTTAAGTCAAACCAGATTGACTCAATCCTGACCCTTGTTTTTGAACCTGCTTCTCCATCCTTCTCTTCGTCCTATAAAAAGGATCCTCCTATTAGTCGTCCAAGACTTTTGGCCAATTCATTCTTGAGGATAAAAAAGAGAGCGTAGAGAGAAGAGAGAAGAGAGAAACTAGAAAGAAAGATAGAGAGTTAGAAACCCTAACCCTAACCCCTATTCGTCAATCCTCTTTCAAACCAAACACTTCACAAAAAAAACTCCTACATATCCAAAACACTACCCTGAGTGTTCTTGAGTTTTTGAGTGATATTTTTGTTGCTGTAACCTCTTGTTCGTTAGATCTTGTTTCCAACTTAAACTTTTACTTAGATCTATTTTCTTCTTCATAGAAATTTCGGATATATATTCTACATGTTACATCACACTTAGATTTACATAATTTATTTCTCATCTTGAGAAATATATTGTTGATTCTTTTCTGAAAATTTCTTTTAACTTTGAAATCAACAATAAATGTTTTCTGTTTCTAGTTCTCTTAAAACTAAACCTTTGACCTAGTTTGGAATCACACTTGGAGGTTTTCAATCTCGAAAATCTTTTCAAAACTCTGAGATTGATTAAGATCTTGACTGTCTTCTAAGCAAGATATCCGTGGATTCTGGGATTGATTTAAAGGTCAAACAGGTTCAAAGTTCTGTGAGAAGAGAGAAAAAGAAAAATCACTACATATAGCCTTATATGTAATTTGCTAGGACTGTTTGTACTTAATAAGTGTGAGTGTGTACATGCATGTGTTAGAGAGCACCTCCACAAACACTATCACACTACAACACGAAAAGTGTTGGTAATAAGATCTTGTGAACAAAGAGTCGACGTAAAGTGCTGGAACAAATCAGAAGTTAACAAACTGGGAGAACAACATCTACAATCATAACTGTAGTGAAGTTATAAGGACACCAGAGGGTACATTCCTAAACTTCTATGGGTCTGAGTTGTATGCATGTTAGTTATATAGTTTGTAACTCATAAATTTGTTTTAGTGGATTGTTTTTATTTTACTCCGTAGAGGGAGTCGTGGATGTTTCCTCAATTGGTGAGGTTTTACCACGTAAAAAATCACGAACTTAATCTTTCTACATCTCGTCATCTCATTCTTGTGTGTGCTGAGTTTAAAGTTTGTTTAAACTATTTTATAAACCTGTTAGTCAAATCTTGAATAGATCTCGTACATACTGTTTTGTTAAACACATCTTATGTTCAAATAGTTTTGTTTTTTCAAGAAAAGAGTTTCCTCAAAAAATAGCTCGGAGTTACTTAAATAGTTTATTTTTAATAAACGGCTTTAGTAACATATTTTCACTCTCTTCAGTCGAGTTGAAGTAGCATTCTCGTGCTATGGTCTGGTCACCTTGCACTTCCCCTACCCCATAGGGGGTCGGGAATTTTAGCATCTGATGGACTGTTGACGGTAAGGCCTCAAACTCCTTAAAGGCTACTCTTCCTATTATGAGGTTATAGGCCTAGAAGACATTTTCGTCCATAATGAAAAAATTGATCTTTCGAGTTTACCTCTTAGGCCACTCATCACCCATCCGCACGTCCATCTCATACATGACCAATGGAGGGACCTTTTCACCGCTGAAGCCCATTAACGGATGATGATAGGGTACCACCCTAGCTTTTCTAAGACCTAGGCTCCTGAAGCAAGGCCAAAACATCACATCTGCTCAGCTTCCTCCGTCTATAAGAATTCTCTGCACCTCACATCCATGAACTCTTGTTATGATCACCAAAGGGTCATCATGTGGATCTAGGATTCATTTGAAGTAGAGTCGGGAGAACCCAAGTATGAGAGTATCCATGTCTACCTTCTTTCTCTTCTGCGTAGTATCAAATGACGTTAGGTTTACCACTTTAAGTTTGGCCACTGATTTGGCCTCTGCCACATGAGCTTTTCTGTCAGCCACCTCAGAGCCACCCCCCGTAAGTCCTCCTCATATGGTGTTAACACCAAAGGATATCATACCAACCCTCTTCACTGGGGTGTTGTCATCTTTTGGCGGGAGGTCCGGATCGTCTTCATCATCTCCATCTGAAATATCGTCTCTTCTTGTTGGGATATTATCATGACATCTGTCATTTCTCTTCTTTTTAGGGTCATCTCTTCCACTTTTAGGAGCCTTACCATCAACATATTTCCTCACCTTTCCAGATTTTAAAATATTTTCGATCTCATCCTTCAAGGCGAAGCACTTGTCTATAACATGGCCATGGTCTTGGTGGAACTCGCACCACAGGTTCTTATTCCTCTTATGCGGATGAGCCTTCAGTTTCTCCGGCCATCTTAGAGACCTGTCATTTTTTTATCTCATTGAGGATATGCTCACAGCTCACCATAAGTGGGTTATAATGTGCAAACTTGTCATCAGTTGGTCTCTTCTTTCCGTCCCTTTTTCTTTGGAACTTCCCGTTGCTACCGCCATTTTGTCATCATATTTTTCTTCCATGGCTTCTTCAGCATTCATAACCTTTCCTGCTGTAGCCAATAGCTCCGCCACGGACCTAGGAGGATCTTCTTCAAGTTTCCATAACAATTTCCCTTTTTGGAGACCTCCTATGAGGGCGGTTATAGCTATATTCTCTTCTTAATCCTCAACCTCAAGTTTTTCTTTGTTGAACCTGGCGATGTAGTCTCTTAGGCTCTCGTTCTTCTCCTTCTTGACATACATAAGATGGGTGTTCTTCTTTTGAGGTCTTACCCTAAAGAAGAAGTTATGAATGAATCGTTTAGCCAAGCCCTTGAAGTTATCAATTGAATTCTTCGGAAGAGAAGTAAACCAGATGTGCGCTTCTCCTGTCAAAGTCCCGAAGAAGGCCCGAAACTTCATCTCATCTGGTATCGAATAGATGTCTGCCGCCGAATGATACATCTCAATATGATATACAGGGTTGGTGCTACCGTCATACTTGGGAGAGACCACAAGCGGTTTGAACTTAGCGGGGGTTAGAAAGTTTACTATCCTGTCCATAAAGGGGGAGCCTTCCAAGAAACCCGTTTGCAATGGGTCTCGGCTTTCGATGAGGCCTCCTATCTTTTCTTCAAGACGTTGAATATATTCGTTCCATGGTCTTACAATGTCAGCCTGGCCAAGGTTGTCCCCAGCCACCTCCAAAGGGTGGACTGAGGGTTTCTAACCATAGCACAACGTCGGTTGTTGACCTCTTCCTGGTCTTTACCTCTTCCTGCATGGGGTCGAACTTGATGAGGCTGACGTTGCACCTCTACCCTTTGTGATCCGGCTGCACTTCTCGACCTTGATAACCTTTATCTTAGGTCATTTACTGGGACCAGCCTTTCAAAAGTCGATCCTCTGCTCACTCGATCAAAAGCTGATCCTCATTGTTGGGCTTCATCACCCCTTCAACCTCCACAACCTTGGCTCCGATTGGCAGGACGAACTGTGTTGTTTGAAACTTCATATGGCTCCTAATAGTCTTCTGGGACGTCTTTCGCCTCTAGATCATCATGCCGGTCCATCGGGTAAGGGTTACCTTACCTCCCTAGGCGCAAGCGCCTAGGGTCAGCAATGTCCCTCCTCCGCTGTGGGGTAGGTTGGTCTTTCCGCGGTGCATGGGGTGGTCCCCTGGCATCAGGATGGGGCTGAACAGTCGCTGGAGTGATCATTTTCGATGAGACTCCAGGTGGTCTCATCATATTTTGGTTGAGATATGCAAATTTCTCCTGCATTTCTTGTTGCGTTGCAGCCAAGGACCTCAAGGTTGCATCCACGTCCGCCATTTTGGATTGGGGCGGTGCCTGGCTGGAGCTAGGTCCCCCCGCACCAGGCGGAGGAAGAGGTGGTGGTAATTCCGGTTCCATGTGTTAACACAAAAGAGCTGGTGTAGTAAATGAGCTTCATACCTTACAGGACCTCTTTCAGTGGTGAAACAGCTCTGCACAATGTGGGAGGCCTGGTTTACCACCAGAGTCTTCGATGAGGTTAAGCGAATAAAGAGGAAGAGGCCATTTCTCGTTCCCATAGACGGCGCCAAAATGATGATGCTGGAAACAGCACCACCCTTCAATGTGTTTGTAAGCTCGATTCAGTGTTAACAATGGCAGCATAAAGGTATATAGTAGAAGGAGATGAGGATAAGAGGATTAACACCGAAATATAAGTGGTTCATCCAATTAGTCCTACGTCCACTGTGCAAGTGTATGATATGTATCACAGTAGGAGGGCTCTCATGGCCATATATACAGTCTCTCAAGCTTTCTCTCTCTACTGTGTGTTTAGACAGAGTTTCAACTAGGGTTTCTAATTTCGAATCCTTTTCAAGGTAGAGGACGACCTCTATATATAGTGTCTGGGGGGTGTAGTGTACCCCCAAGCATGCAATGAGTTGTGCATGAGGATCGAACCAATATGAGAATGACACCTGGCTGGTCTCATATAGATAATGATGACCTCAATATTCCCTCACGTGGGGGGAATGATTCGATTACAACTGATTGTGTACACGTGTTCCCATCAATGTATATGATGATAAGAACTCGGCCATCCGTGAATGATCCCAACCTCGGCCTGGAAAAGGACGAGGTGGTGAGCTTGGTTCAATGGGAGAGCCGAGGTAATACATGTTGAGCTATGACATCGTCCTGGGCCGAGTTAGTGGTGGCAAAGCGGCAACGTCGGCCTATCCCTAGCTGAGATTGATGCTAATGACGGGTAACCTCTTCATCTTCTGATCCGAGGTTGCAATCCTTGGGAGATCAGGTGGATAACCACCCCTGGATCATGGTGACGTCACCTGTCGAGGTAGCTAGCAACGTCGGCCGTGTCCGACCTTGCCTAGGACGAGACTGCTAGTGATGAATCCAAGGTCACCTCTAACATCGGCCATCTCCATGGCTGAGGTTGATGTCTCTGAGCCGAGGGGGTACATTCAGGGAATATCAATCATCACTAGGTAAGGATTCAGCTCCCCGAATCATTTAAATGGGTTCCCTGATGGGTCTACCCCTTTGTGGCGTTTCACTAACTGTATTTCATCTAGTCTTACTCTCCCGATAAATCTTTCAATTCCTTTAGCTCCTTTACAAAAGAAGCATTAAGACCATTATTCATAATGCACGACATTGTCACCCTCTGAATCTACTGTCCAACAGACCTTTCCTTTTTTAAAAAAAAATTCCCTTTTAACAACAGAATTCCCTAACGAGTCGATCTCTCATTTGGAATCCTCTCCTCCATTTGTATCTGGATCCTTCGATATAAGATTCGCTAACAGTTTAGATTCATATTCACAAATGGACCTCTGTCCGGCCTTCCTATGATGAGTTCAGAACAATGTTCACATCTTATCCTGAACATCTGATGAAGGAACCTACGGTCAGACTGTACCTGAGATCCTTCTATAATCATAGCATTCCACTTCTAAAATGGGTGACTGACTCCCATCACTATAACTTCGTTCCAATGAGCCAATAAAAAAAAAATCTTACACCAAATTTTCACTTATAGTTAACAACACTCCTCCGTATGCTCAAATCTTTGAATATATTACCTTCGTTAGGTAACACACAAAATTCCCGCATTTCTAGAGTTTTCGCTGATCACTATCCTCAATTTTACATTTGACCCACTCCCAAGTGTACTACATTGGGTCAGTCTAATTTGGCATCACTTTCGATTATAGCAGCACTTGGAATTTTTAGGCTATGTCCTAGCCATTTTTACAGTCTTGTCCTCTCGTGCCATAATAGGGGTGACCTCGACTATGGTCATCATCCTTGAATATACTTCACAACCTCACTAAGTCCGACCTCTGTTTTTCGCTCAATGTCCCTCATCTGCCATCCTACATTGTTCGAACACGTCCAAACACAAATAAGATTCACTAATATATATGTGATAGAAGGAGAACGAAATCTCACCAAAGAAATCAACAATCCTAAACATAGGGCTCTATATCAAGGAAAGTTATGGTGGAAGCATAATAAGCCGCACTGATCCTAAAGGACACTAGAACCTGATGCTTTGATACCACCTATAACACCCCGCCTAATTAAATATCGGGTGATCAGTCCTTTATTAAATTAAGATATATGTGAACGGTTGGTTCATTGTCAGCATCACTGTCGCAAAATAATATTTCCAATTTGAACACCCTAAATAATTAAGCTAAGTGTCAAACAATTTAAAACCTTGATTGCATTTTTTAAAATTCCAAAATGTAAACCTTTTTAATAATAACAGTTTAAGAGTCACATAAATAAAAGGATAACAATTACTACACTACCATTAAAACCATCTAGATAAACCAAACCAAGTTATGAACTATAAATGAAATCATCTTGACAAGAGTTAATGTCTGAAGAGTACTGAATACTAGCAATATAAATTAATATAAATCTCTGACAAATCCAAGTGGAATAGGAAATTGGGCGACACATGCCCTAAGTACGAAGATCTAAAGTAAGAACTGATTCAATGACGAAGTCGTCTAAAGCAAGGGCCTGAAACTCCTACATACGTTGCAGCTCGTCCAGTCCAAAGAAGCTAAGCATGACGCCCCTGTGGCAGGGCACCTGTAATATATATATATATATATATATATATATATATAAGATAATTAAATGACAGAGAACGGGTCAGAGTCCAAGTGTAAAACAGTTTTAAAAATAGTTTAGCAAGTATTTAAAATGCTTACCGACTAATATCATAACCATGTTAGTATGCGACACTCTCTTCAGAATCCTCACCTCTCATCTAGCGTACACACCTAACGTACCTCTAAGCCATCATAGTTATAGTTTCCACGCTAACTAGATTAACCACATGTATCCATTATTTATAGCCCAAATTATTCCCACGTGTTAGCCTTATAATACATATAATGATATTATAAACATATATATCCGTTTAGATTTAACATGGATAAGTCCCTTATTAATTCAATTCAACTAAGTGTTTTCATGCATAACTATCTTACATTTCTACTTTAGCCACATAGTAGATATCATCACATGTATATATATACATTCACTATATTATATATATACTATACTGCACCCCGAGACACAGCTGCGGTGCTGCATTACTCTACTATCTTGTCCCAATACACCACGTCACTGCATAGGAGACTATAGGTTCGGTAAAAATTCCTCGAACCACAAATATCAAATCACAAATAATGGAGGCGAACATAGTCCTAAGACTTTGGGCTACGCACATACCTACGCACCCATATGAACGTTCTATACCATTGTTCTCACTAATGGTAATAGACCTAAGTCCTATGTTCTCGAGCGACAAGTCAAAAATCCCATGGATTCATCAGGATATTACTGCACTCACACGCAAAGCTCCCGACGATAGTAAGTAAGCTAGGTATGACATACACAGATACATAATATATCCATAATCACACAGTCATACATATAAATATTCATATTTTCCAAATTAGGTTCGCCCATGACCCATAATTATTATTATCCGTTCTCAACAAAAATTTTACTCAATTACCTCTCCTAACAGATTCGTCTCTTTTATTCTTATTTATTATTTACTTGATACTTACTTCTCATCTCTCAAAGTATTCTCTCTCACTAAGTATTAATATTAGTATATATATCCTTACTTACCTTCTAGTCTAATTCTTTCACGAATCTCAATCATTTAGTAAACGTACGCACAATTTCCAATGTATGAATAACTCCCCATTAACCACAATTTCATCTCATATTAATTTCACTCAATGAATCTACTTAGACCCTGTTGTTCCTCTTCATAACCAATTAAACTCCATAAATAATAATCAAGGGTCCCTACGTATCTTAACCGGATTAAACAAAAAGGAGAAAAATATGCACTTTTACAGGAAGGATCGATCAATCGTGGAATGGGTTCGATCGATCGATGCCCTTGGTCGATCGATCGATCAAGAAGTTCTTGCCCGGTTTTCTAAAATTTTCAACCTACGGGTTCAATCATTCTAACCCCTCCAAACCTCTAAAATTTCATCCCAAACTCCCATCAAAGTTATCCAAATGTATAAGCAATATATAATAACAAGTTTGCAATAACCCTTAATTTTGAGTAATTTACTTTATATTAATTTGCTATGTGAGATAATTATATAAAAGATTGGTAAGTGGGATAAATATTGTTTTAAGTGAATTAAAAGATAATATTTATACAGTTGTGCTTATTTCATGTTATGTGAATGAAAAGGGCATTACGTTATGATATGTGGTGTCGTTATGCTTTAAACGACAATTATGGTTTAAATGAAGTTGAAAATGGAAATGAGATATACTATTCTGGATGCCAATTTAGAGGGCGTAACTAGTCCCGAAATATGTGAGATAGTCAAAATAAGTGCCATACAGTATTTTTGGGTTCCGAACACTTTTTACAGATTATGACTTATATATGTAGTTACGAGTCATTTTAATGGGGTATTGACATTTAAAGATGGGAATTAAGGATAGAGGCACGTTTAAGTCTTGAAATCCCTTTTTATTTTCTTAAGTGTGAATTTCTAAACCTAGAGAGAAAGAGAGAAGAAGAAGGAGAAAAGAAAAAGGAAGAGAAGTGAAGATTGAAGCTTGGAGTTATTGCTATCACAGGAAAATCTGAGATTGCAAGCCAAGGCAAGTTTCTTACTTGCTAATATATGATTTAGGTTGAATAAATATGTGCGATGGTTGTGTATTGAAAATGATTGAACAACTTTAGGGTTTTAAGGGAATTGTAGTGTTTGAGCCCTTTGAATTTTATTTAAATGGTAATTATGTGGATCAAATTAGTTAGGATGCATTTATGATGGTTTGGGTTGAATTAATGATGTTGATTTGAGAGAAAAGAGGTTAGGAGAAATTGGAGTATTAAAACTCCATAGCTGAAATTGGGATTTATGGGCTAGGCGAATCGATTCGCTAAAGGGGTAGGATATAGGTATGTGATGACCGAATCGATTCAAACTATCCGAATCGATTCGACAGTAAGCAGAATGTTGGGTTCTCTTGCCCGAATAGATTCGGACCACCCGAATCGATTCGCTTCAAGACTGAATCGATTTGTCCAGGGCGAATCGATTCAAAATTCATGCGGCTTCAAGTTATTTTCCTAACACAATTGTAACCCTTTTCTTTTAGGCTTAGGACTTAGGAACCTTCTCTTATGAAGTAATCTTAATGTCCTAGAGTCTTATATTAGTTAGGTAACTACCTTATGTTAGTATGGGAATAGTTGGGGCTTATTATGAGGATCAATAAATAGATGATTAGGTATTTACTTCCCTTAACAAGTTGGTTTGATATTAAGACATGTAGAATTAAATAATTAAGGAAGTTTCGAGATGAGATTGGGTTATGCTAGACTTGGTGGTTTAAAGTAACACCATAAAATTTCTCAGAGACTAAGTTGTCGGTTTATTATCATTGAGGTTTATAATGATGATATTAATTACGTATGGCTCCGGATAAAACGTGAGGTATATCTTTAAATGAGATTAAAATTTTAAATGATAAATTGGTATATACACACCTCTCTAAAGGCTATCATAGGGTAAGTATGCGCATGAGGTGAAATCCCCTGGCTAGTGAATGCAGGGAGAATATATTCCTCGGTCATAGAACCGGTTATTATATATTGTGTGATTTTTATTCGAATTGAGGTAATTTCGGGTGTGGTTATGACTCACTATCGAAGGTATATGGCCACTTACTGACATTGCATTGTAGGATGCCCAGGTTGTCTTGTGCGTTAGGCCCTGGAAGATGATAATTATTTAGGGGCGCTTCCAGTGGGGAAACTCGAAAGGACGATCTTAGAATCGTTATATATTGTTTAATATAACTATTCTTATTCAAGTGGGATTTAAATTTATGATAAAGTGTTCTATGAATTTAATGGCTTTAATTACGTTTCCTAATGAGATATGAAACGGTGTAAAAAGGATGGTGATTCTTAGTTAATAACATCTATTCATACCCTCTTGTATAATTAAAATAAAAATATTGGTCATTATAATTGTTTTAGTTTATGCTCTAAGATTGAGTAGATAGATTCATATTATCAATGATGATTAATTGCTCATAACTGTCATACTCTTTATTCATCTGGTGACTATATAAAATCGTGCCCTGACCCGTTCATATTTCTTGTGTGCATGAATCTCATATTCTCTCAGGTGCTCCGCCATAAGGACGCCTGTATTAACCTTCCCATTTCAGTGTCTTGGAGGTGTAACACCTTGCGGATGTTATGGGATATGTTTTTGTAGACGCTTCCATTTTCTTTTGTAATCTATTTATGATTGATTACTCATTCGGGCGTGTTGCCCAAGTTTTGTAATTGTATTATAGATGTGATGTTATACTTTAATACTTGGTGTAACCATATTGTTTGGATCTATTAACCGACAACTTATTCGGTTATTGTGTTATATATGTACTGCTCAATTTAATTCTTGTAGTTATTTTATCCACCTTCTTTTCAAATTGGGTTGTTTAAATTATTTCTTCAACCTACAAAGTAAATTTGACTATCCATTTTTTTAAATAATGGGTGGTTACCTCGTATAATTATTATACTTATGGTGATGCTAAGAATGGAAAATCTATGATTCTTGTAAATATTGGAGTATCGGGCTGGCCACCTCTTATTTAGATAAGCGGGTAGTCACAAAGTTCTAACGTAACAACATTAATAAATCCTCAATAAATCAATCAAAAAGGGGTTTAATCTCAGATTTCTTTATAAAATGTCATAATAAATCCATGGGTAATCCTCTACATGTGATCACGATTTCAGACTATATGGATTCTCCTTAAAACATATATAATTTCTCTTCCAAAATATATAATTCTTCAATTAAAACATATGATTTTCATTCCTAGACTAACATGGAATGTATATTAACTTGGAAATCAGCAAGATAGATACTTGCATGGGATTCAAGGATCTAATATGTTGATGAAAAATATATAGTTGCATTCCTCGTCGGGCGATAGACATTTTGGTGGTGGTGGGGATGCAATTGGGTGATTTCTACCCCTTGGATTGCTTGGAAACTCTTCACCTTCTTCTCTAACGGCTGGGCTTAGGTTTTGTGTTTGTTAAACCTAAGAGACAACTCCAAGTGGCTAATACATACTAAGAAAATTCGTGGGTTTAATTACTCAAAAATACAAAATGTCTATAATACCCTACCGGGATGTCAATTAGGCCCAAAAATGCCTCAAGACCCAAACTAAACCCCCGGGTACACTTTTCAAACTATCTCGACCCTTTCGGATACTTTGGCGCACTCAAATGACCATATGGGAGACTTATAATTAATTCACTTTTATAATAATAATTTAGTCCTCACACGACACATGCGCATCCCGATTTACATTTTCATAATTGCCATATTATTCACTTATGACAATAGTAATAAAATAAATCTCATTTATTACTTTACTCATCTAGTAGTATTCAACAAATTTCCAGTAATTACTAACTCACATCATGCTAGTAAATATTAAAAATAATTTTTGGATTAATATTAAATTCATATCTCAAATTAAATTAAATAGATCCTCAATTTTAAAAGATATAAAAATACGGGTGGTTATTACAGTCGCGTGATGTTGGGTTCTCTGTAGGAGAGTCATCATTTATCTACCCATCCATCTCAATCTGTAGGAAGGATCTGGCATGTGTTCGGGGATAATCGGAAGTGGTTGTGGAAATGAGTAGTAGAGAAGATCCTGGAGGAAGAAACCGTTCAGAGATGGTTTGTTCTTTTCGACACCATGGAATGGGGTACTATGTGACACCCCGCCTAATTTAAACATCGGGTGATCAGGCCTTTATTAAATTAAAACAAGTTTCTAAAATGGTTCATTCTTAGCATCACTGTCGAAAACTTTTTAATTACTAATACCCTAAGTAAAATTAGACCGGTGCCAAATTTTATCTTTCTTAAAATAGATAAATCAACCATGCGGAACAAAGTACAAATAATCATGTGCTATAAATCAAACAACAAGTAAAAGTACAAAAAAATAAAAGTATTACCGAATAAACCATCGGCTAAAGAAAAACCCAAACAACACTAGAGTAACCACCAATCTGAAACCAAAAACTGAGACTAAAACCGGACAACAAGTCCATACATAGAATAGTGTGAGATCATGTACTAGATCTGAATGAGAGATATCGCCTAGTCAAAATCCTGTAAGCATCCACTGTGCTACAGTTCCGAGTCTCTGGAATGGAATCATCATACATGGCATCCATGTGGCTGTACACCTAAAAGGTTTTGAAAATATTTTATAGCAAGAGTTAGTACTCAAAACATTTTGAAAATATTTTGCAAGCGTTTATCACAATATAATATGCGGTTATTGATTACACATGTTAGGTTCTCGTACACTCTCTTGAGTTAACTCACCCCTCATATTTTGTGCACACCTAACGTTCGACACTTAGTTTATCTAGCCGTACTTCTCTAGCTAACAAAACCAAAGTAGTAAATTGAACTTATCTGTACCCAAGTTCCAGTACCGCCCATACAGTACAACCGTTTTTTTTCTAACATCACGCGTATGTTAATTAATTCCCAAGTAACATATAATCTATGTTATCTTTCCAAGACTTCTCATTTAGTTTTACTTACTAAAATTACTACAATTCTCACAATTGTTAACTTCCCCTCTTATGTAATTAAGTTTCGCTACTTGAATTACTAAATAGATTTTCTCTATCTAAAGGTTCATTTCGTAAATAAGTTTCACTACTTAACTTACCAATTCAGTATGTATCTTTAAATACGTAATATATCATTCTACTAATACACGGAAGTAGAATATCATCAGGTATATATATTTCACACACAATATACACTAAAATTTAGTCACAGCTATTTTGCCCCTTTTATACACATAAAGGACTCTTGGTTCGGAATGATTCATCGACCCCAAGTAAGAATTGGTTCGGCATGATACATCGACCCCAATTATTTTTAAAAATATATATACACATATCCTGGTTCGGGACTCTCTCATCGCGACACCAGTTTAAAGTTTGGTTCGGTATTTCTCATTGACCCCAAACTTGTAATAACTTTATGTTAGTTCGGAATGTCTCATCGACCCTAACATAATTAATTTAGGTATACTCTCTCTACCTAAAAGATCACATAATTCAGTAGGTACACGCCCGACCTATTAATTATATACGTACGTAATATTTTAATCTCATATATTTACCGTACAATATTCGCTTTACGATTTATCTCATTAATCGTATTTATTTGAGTATACACACAACTCTAAGGGTCCTAGTTACCCCTTACACATAATTTCAGTAGTTATTGCTTACCTTACTGGTCTATTACTTAAATTGAATTTACTTTGCCCCGTAACTCAATTTCCGAAGTCCCCGATACTCTACTAAATCGAATTATTCTCCTCGGTCCATAATCCAAGCCCTACACCCAATGGCCTTATTGGACCTCAACATATACCTACTGGTCTTATTCGTACTCCCATATAAGTATAATGTAAATCCTAGAATACTCATTCATTCCCGAACTCAACGAAGAATTAACAACAAAATTTTCGAGAAACAGCTTGCGTCGATCGATTGACGGCTGGGTTCGATCGATCGACTTCGCCAATCGAACACGGACAGACGCAGTCTGTCTTCTTCGTTGATCCGTTCCTCCATTGACAAATTCCCAAACTCCATTATTGTCCACCAAACTTCGACCCAATGATCCTAACATATTTCTACATATACTAGAACAGTTTCTAACGTAACAAATACATCAAAACTCCAATTCCTTTAAAGAAATAATGAATTAAATCCCAAAATTTCTTGAAACCCTAGTTATGGTGTTCTTCCCATATATACATTCAAAATCCAGATTTTTACTCCGAAAATCATCAAGTCTAATCTGAATATTAATCCTCTACATAGTTTAAATCATTCTACATGCGATTCCTATCCCAACATGTATAAATATCATCTTCTCCAATCAAATTAATGATTTAATCAAAACTATTCAAAAACCCTACACATGGGTATTATAACTTTAAGATTTTTGCAATAAACAACTTGCCTTATGATCAGTAGGGTCTGATTTCGTGGTTCTTGTTGATGATTGATGATCTTCATCCTTCAATCCTTCTTCCCCAACAAGTATGATGGTAGAAATCCTTTTGAATCCTTCCCAAATCTTCTTTTTGCTTTAGAAAGTTGTGCCTCTCCTCTCTCTAATGGTATTGGTGTTGACATGGGTGTTCTAACCCTGATTCCTCTATCATATGGCTGATATAAAACTCTCAATTTCGTAGGTCATCATACCCTCATATGTTAAAAGACCAAAACGCCCCCAAACGGTCTCGGTTTAGCCCAAAATTACCCCGGGACTCAACGAGTACCCCCGGGTATACTATTTTGACTAATTTAACCCTTTCGGACTCATTGGTGACCTCTAAATTATCATTTGAGTCACTTAAAAATATTACTCGTTCTCACCCCAACACGGTCTACATGCGTTAAGTAACTATTTACCACTCGCACTAAGTAAATAAAAATGATGCAATATACACCGGTATCTATCTTTCGAATAATATACCAAAATTACAAGTTTAAATAAAACTCTTTAAATTACTACTCTTACGTAATTTAAACTCATTTAATTATCCAATCTAATTAAATGGAATATTCAGAAATACGGGGTGTTACATACTTCACCCCTTGCAAAGGAATTTCGTCCTCGAAATTAGGATAAGGCTGGTATTAAGGCTAAGGACCCTAGACATAATTGCATCCTCTGATACCCAATGTCAAATCTTCACATTCTAGCGGTCACCCCAAGTACATACCTTGCTTCATAATAACTTCTTATCTCACGTTACCCATGCCGCATATATCATAATTAAGTCTCACTACTTAATTTCTCAAAAATTTCCCAATCCAACGTTAATTCTTGGAATTAAGTTTCTCCCTACTTAATTTACCCATTCGATGTATATCTTTATATAACATCTAAGTGCCTACTATCACTCATAAGTAGAATATTATAAAGTATATATTTCACACACAATATATACTTTAAGGAAAATTGGTCCGGCAAAAATCATCGGCCCCAATAATCTTATCATTTACATTGGTCCGGAAATTCCTCGACCCCAAGGTAAATGTAATGCACATGTCGGTTCAGACCTTCCATCGATCTCAATATTTATCATAGATTTGGTTCTAAAAATATCGGCCCCAAATCGATCCCCCCATGTATTGGTCCGGAACATCATAGACCACAATACAGAGATTAAGCACACTTACTATCGTACATAAGTAGTAAAAATCAATAGGTATATATTTCTTACACATAACATATACTACCAACACTTATTTTATAATCACCCCCCCTTCTATAACACTTTTGGGGTTATTGTCTCAGAATTTCACTTCGATCACCAATAGTTATAAATCACTTGTCTCGGAATCACATTTCGAGCACCAATATATGTACATATATCTCATCGCACATGAGTAGACAATTTGTGAGCTATATTTTACACAATTCATATACCCTAAATGTCATACTCCAATAGAATGTCCTCATATTACGCGTTAAGGACTTAAAAGTTCGAAATGTCTACTCGAACCACACCCAAAGTACATGTATTGTTCGTAATCGGTACCCACGAACCTAGTTCTCATGTACAGTCCATATAGGCACTCACTCTACCTATAAATATGCTCATATAGGTATACATTCAACTTATGAATTGATCAGTGGGCTTCTCCAAAATTCCACTTATCGTAAGGGCGTATCATTATTCTTTCTCACTAACATTGAGTCGTAGGTAGCACAACATACTCAAAATAAAACTTTATCTCTATTCCTTACTGACCTTCTCTCACAGGGTGGAATTTTAGGATTTCATCCTGATTCACAATCATGTAGAGCGGCATCGTGCACTTGTGCACTCTCCCTTTTCAACTATACACTAATCCATCCTGGTCACCCCATTTCGCTACCCCCAACGGAATGTTGGCTAAATTATGATGTTCACAACCCATCAATAATTTATAAGTCTGTCTCCTCATTCCATCATTGGAAATGTAGGTTCACTACTACATTCCGGTTACTCATTTCGAGTCTAACTCGCTCTATAACTAGAGGTGTATCTGGAGACAATCTCACTATGTCTCCTCTCAACATCGCTTCCCACTTACGTCATCTTTCCTCAAGTGGTACTCTATTCCACTCTCTCTCCGGGTTTATTATACTTTACAATCCGTGCACTCTTCGCAATTGGCGCACCTTTTGAGGTTGGTTACTTTATAAGAATCAACAGCTTAGTAACATGTAGGTCACCCTCAACACTCAGTCAAGAGATAACCTTGCGCTACTTCTTCACCACAGTTAGGTTCCCATATCAAGAGATAACCTTTGAACGGTTTCCCACCGACTTTCATCCCATAGGGTGTGCTGGATCTCTCAGCACATATAATCTTGGATCATCGTCTAGCTCTCATGACGTTCAACCCATTTCATCGATACGACTTATTTCCTAATTTCCCCACCGTCGTACCAAAAATATTTCGCATCCCTCTATTTCGGATGTCTAAGGAATTCAATTGACTAGGGTGCCCATACACCCTTTTCTCCGGGTACATTTGCAAAAACATTGCAAATGTCGCACCCGTCTTCAACTCTAGACTAGTCTACACGACGTGACTACAATCTTGTGGGTATTCTCAATACCCTAGAGACAAAAAAATTAAATCTTTTCCCACAAAGTCCCACTTATCCCTTCGTGGTGAGGTAAGCCTTTCAGTGTTTCTCCACAATACTACCGGCTCAATTGATGTCCTAGCATCTAGCAATGTCTCATCTCCTGACGTGCATAAAAATTCAGTCGTATACCCTTTCGTAACCGAACTTAAACAAGGGACTTCTCCCCATGTATTCTTACTGAGCATTATCGGAACAACACATAATCGTTATGCTCAAATTCGATTTCTCGACAATATGTGCAACCATACTCCAATATTGCTAAAGGAGTCAGTTGCACTGCACTTATACTATCACTATGTCTTTAGCACTAACTACAACAGCGAGCTCGATCTCTCCGCTCAGCAGTCATACCACAAACATTGACTCACATCATTTAGGTTCCCACACACCGAAATCAAATACTAAGAGATGTTCATAATCTCCGAAGTTTCTCACATTTTGATGAATAATGACAACTTGACCCTTTTCAGGTGAGGAGTCGTCATGTACCCCATTCACTCGAGGCTAAAACTCATATACTTCCTTATCCATCGCTCGGGTGATTTAGATGGTTCCCGGACATAACACGCTTGTCCTCTCCGGGATGCAAACTTATTGGAGTTATTATTTCTTCAAATAACTTCCAGTAAAAATAAAATGTGTGGCCCTAGAATCCACACTAGACATCTTTTCAAAAAGATTCCTGGCTCCAGGCCATGCTGACCGGTTTGGGTACCCCTCCTCTTGGACTGGGTAGTCTCAATCCTGAACACTATCATCTTGGTTCCCTTAGTTCTGCTGATCAAGAGGAACGCACTATGGGACTTAACAGTCCCGAACTAGGATCTAATCATTAAATCCTCTAGTGGGTTCCACTTATGGTTTGCACCAGCCCCATTACATTCAGTCTTACTCTTTGACTAAATCTATACACTCCCTTAGCTCCACCACCCAGGAGCATTAACCTCAACCTTGTAGGGAGTACCGTATTGTCTTCATATATATAAGTCGTTCAAGAAGAGTTTTACCAAAAATTGCGAGCTATATCTCGAGAGTCCATTTTCTCAAGGTCTATTTTCCCTTATACCTATCTCATCGGTACAAGTTCACTTCACAGGATAAATTTCTCTCTTACGATTGGCCTCAACCAGGCTTTCATGTGAGGGGTTCATATATTCCCATTCACTACGCTTCTGAATCATCCTTGGAGAACTTTGCGGTTGAACTATACGTAAAGTTCTTCTATTTATATATACGGACCCTTGGTCCGAACGTAGTGACTGGTATCCCCGCCACGTTGCCTGAAAATTTACTCAAATTATTCACTTCTGAGTATTTCTATTTCGTCCTCACTGCCAAAACCTCTGGACATACTACTTCAATTGGTTAACATGCACAGTCGCCATTTTATCACATTTACGGCTCGTTCTCATCAAATTTTCTTCAGACCTACTCCCAATATCACTGCATTGGGCGGTCTAGACTAGCATCCCTCTTGCCGTCGCGACACTTGGAAAATGCCTGCTATGCCTCAATAACCCTTGCAGCATTTACTTCCATTACACGCTAGGAGTGACCTCGACCACGGTCATCTCTCCTATGATTGCCATCCTCGAACACCCCATGCTTTATGCCGAGCTCCTCCCTCCTCTAGTCCCGCTAACGTCAATGCTGGACCTACCACCGTATTCGACGTACCGTGTCCAATCGGACTCGTATATATATAACACTACGTCTATTAAATAGCAGGAGAACGTAAACTACGTACATAGAGGAGTACAATCATCCTAAGATAGGGCTCTATATCAATCAAACGATGCGCTGAAAACGTAGTAAGCCGTACAGATCCTATGGACACTAGAACCTGATGCTCTGATACCATCTGTGACACCCCGCCTAATTTAAACATCGGGGGATCAGGCTTTATTAAATTAAAACAAGTTTCTCAAATGGTTCATTCTTAGCATCACTGTCGAAAACTTTTTAATTACTAATACCCTAAGTAAAATTAGACTGGTGCCAAATTTTATCTTTCTTAAAACAAATAAATCAACCATGTGGAACAAAGTACAAATAATCATGTGCTATAAATCAAACAACAAGTAAAAGTACAACAGAATAAAAGTATTACCGAATAAACCATCGGCTAAATAAAAACCCAAACAACAATAGAGTAACCACCAGTCTGAAACCAAAAACTGAGACTAAAACCGGACAACAAGTCCATACATAGAATAGTGTGAGATCCCGTACTAGATCTGAATGAGAGATATCGCCTAGTCAAAATCCTGTAAGCATCCACTGTGCTACAGCTCCGAGTCTCTAGAATGGAATCATCATACTGGCATCCCTGTGGATGGACACCTAAAAGGTTTTGAAAATATTTTATAGCAAGAGTTAGTACTCAAAACATTTTGAAAATATTTTGCAAGCGTTTATCACAATATAATATGCGGTTATTGATTACACATGTTAGGTTCTCGTACACTTTCTTGAGTTAACTCACCCCTCATCTTTTGTGCACACCTAACGTTCTACACTTAGTTTATCTAGCCGTACTTCTCTAGCTAACAAAACCAAAGTAGTAAATTGAACTTATCTGTACCCAAGTTCCAGTACCGCCCATACAGTACAACCGTTTTTTTTCTAACATCACGCGTATGTTAATTAAATTTTGAAGTGACATATAATCTATGTTATCTTTCCAAGACTTCTCATTTAGTTTTACTTACTAAAATTACTACAATTCTCACAATTGTTAACTTCCCCTCTTATGTAATTAAGTTTCGCTACTTGAATTACTAAATAGATTTTCTCTATCTAAAGGTTCATTTCGTAATTAAGTTTCACTACTTAACTTACCAATTCAGTATGTATCTTTAAATACGTAATATATCAATCTACTAATACACAGAAGTAGAATATCATCAGGTATATATATTTCACACACAATATACACTAAATATTAGTCACAGCTATTTTGCCCCTTTTATACACATAAAGGACTCTTGGTTCGGAATGATTCATCGACCCCAAGTAAGAATTCGTTCGGCATGATACATCGACCCCAATTATTTTTAAAAATACATATACACATATCCTGGTTTGGGACTCTCTCATCGCGACACCAGTTCAAAGTTTGGTTCGGTATTTCTCATCGACCCCAAACTTATAATAACTTTATGTTAGTTCGGAATGTCTCATCGACCCTAACATAATTAATTTAGGTATACTCTCTCTACCTAAAAGATCACATAATTCAGTAGGTACACGCCCGACCTATTAATTATATACGTACGTAATATTTTAATCTCATATATTTACCGTACAATATTCGCTTTACGATTTATCTCATTAATCGTATTTATTTGAGTATACACACAACTCTAAGGGTCCTAGTTACCCCTTACACATAATTTCAGTATTTATTGCTTACCTTACTGGTCTACTACTTAAATTGAATTTACTTCGCCCCGTAACTCAATTTCCGAAGTCCCCGATACTCTACTAAATCGGATTATTCTCCTCGGTCCATAATCCAAGCCCTACACCCAATGGCCTTATTGGACCTCAACATATACCTACTGGTCTTATTCTTACTCCCATATAAGTATAATGTAAATCCTAGAATACTCATTCATTCCCGAACTCAACGAAGAATTAACCACAAAATTTTTGGGAAACAGCTTGCGTCGATCGATCGTCGGCTAGGTTCGATCGATCGAACACGGACAGACGCAGTCTGTCTTCTTCGTTGATCCGTTCCTCCATTGACAAATTCCCAAACTCCATTATTGTCCACCAAACTTCGACCCAATGATCCTAACATATTTCCACATATACTAGAACAGTTTCTAACGTAACAAATACATCAAAACTCCAACTCCTTTAAAGAAATAATGAATTAAATCCCAAAATTTCTTGAAACCCTAGTTATGGTGTTCTTCCCATATATACATTCAAAATCCATATTTTTACTCCAAAAATCATCAAATCTAATCTGAATATTAATCATCTACATAGTTTAAATCATTTTACATGCGATTCCTATCCCAACATGCATAAATATCATCTTCTCCAATCAAATTAATGATTTAATCAAAACTATTTAAAAACCCTACACATGGGTATTATAACTTTAAGATTTTTGCAATAAACAACTTGCCTTATGATCAGTAGGGTCTGATTTCGTGGTTCTTGTTGATGATTGATGATCTTCATCCTTCAATCCTTCTTCCCCAACAAGTATGATGGTAGAAATCCTTTTGAATCCTTCCCAAATCTTCTTTTTGCTTTAGAAAGTTGTGCCTCTCCTCTCTCTAATGGTATTGGTGTTGACATGGGTGTTCTAACCCTGATTCCTCTATCATATGGCTGATATAAAACTCTCAATTTCGTAGGTCATCATACCCTCATATGTTAAAAGACCAAAACGCCCCCAAACGGTCTCGGTTTAGCCCAAAATTACCCCGGGACTCAACGAGTACCCACGGGTATACTATTTTGACTAATTTGACCCTTTCGGACTGATTGGTGACCTCTAAATTATCATTTGAGTCACTTAAAAATATTACTCGTTCTCACCCCAACACGGTCTACACGCGTTAAGTAACTATTTACCAGTCGCACTAAGTAAATAAAAATGATGCAATATACACCGGTATCTATCTTTCGAATAATATACCAAAATTACAATTTTAAATAAAACTCTTTAAATTAATACTCTTACGTAATTTAAATTAAGCCGGCATTTTCTCATTTAATTATCCAATCTAATTAAATGGAATATTCATAAATACGGGGTGTTACATACTAGTTTTTTCCAGACTGGTTAGGGTGTACCAGTCCGTGGAATGCATTCAAAATATTAAATAGGCGCCAGATTTCTAAGGACCTCCGGGGGATGGTGATGATGGGGATGGGTTTTCTAGAAGTTGTGGATAGGGTTTTGTGAAGCTAGGGATATTATCTATGAAGATTTTGTGACATTGGGGGAGAGTTTGTGTGTTTTTGTATTTTTTTGAAATAAATTTTGTGTCTCTTGATAAGGTTATTATTTTAAGACTGGTTCGAGTCAGTGTAATGAGTGGTTTGTTTAGCTCCCTTTCTTGATACATCATGTATTGGTGTCGTATTTCCTTATTTGAAATAAAAAGTGATTTTGATCATAATTTGTTATATCTCTTTATGAGTTTTGCATTTGAGCTATCTATACAAATCGCTAAGGTAAACATAATCCTTTTGTTCATGTAAATGATAAAATGGACTATTGTTCTCGAACATTAGAAAAGAATAGCATTTTATGAAATAGAAGGTGACCGGGCCCATGTAAGGTGTATGAGTTGCGTACGTACCTCTTTTGGAAAAAAATATGAGTTTCATTTTGAAAGAAAAAAGGTTTTTTTAGTGGATCAAGCCCCACTTAGTTATTGTTAGAGAGAAATGAAGTGATTTTTTTAGAATAGATGGGGGATGAGAGGAGTCGTAACGCATTAAGATTTCAGATTAAGGGTAGAACTTCTTGAGATGGTCCAGGTTGACTGGACATGCCATATCTTCTCCATGGAGGTCTATAAACTCGTCTAGAAACATAAACCATCGGGCCATTCGTCTGGACAAGGCAAGCTATTTTAGCGAGTACTTGATGGGATCTGATGAGTGCATTATTTTGAATTAATTATACCCAAATCTAGGCCTTATTAGTTCCGTTGCACCATCAATAAAATGTTTTTAGAGCCATTTATATTATTTTAGAGAAAAATACAAATTTAAGAATAAATGTGGTTAATAATGCAATTTTTGCGAACTTTACGCTCACATCTTTAATTCATGACCTTAAATATTTATTTATAATCTCTTGTGCTAGGTTTTTGTTGAGTGTTGACAGGTTTAGAGTGAATGTGAAGAAGTTTGGATGCAAATTGAGCATTAAAAGGTCACTTATACACCTTCAGGGGCAAAATTGTAAATTTAGATGGCTGATTTCGGACTCGGACCCAACATGGAAATTGAAGGCCTTGAATCAAGGGACTCCTGAGTTCAAACGGCGTATCAATCGGAGTTGAAACGAAGAAGTTATGGTCATACAAAGTTCGAATTCAGAAGAAAGTCAAAGTCAAAGCCCCGCCCAAAGTCAACGCCGTGACCCGGACACTATTAAAATATTATTGGGACTGAAATGAGGGTCACGACGGTTCTTACGGTTCATCGATCGGAGGTCGTATGAAGAAGATATTGAATTTGTGGGGTGTATTTTGTAATTTTAGAAACTGGTCAAAATAAGGCATTATGAATTATTGGAGGCATATTATTAATAAAGGCATTGCTTGGTTCAGTGGCTAGAGAGTGGAAAATCGAGGTGTGTTAGGTCAGGGGTTCAAATCCCCTCCCTGACCTTATCTTTTTGACGAAAAAAAATAAAAATAAAATATATACATATATATATATATATATCTAAAATATCCCATTACACCATTAACCCCACGACTTTGATCCAACATATCACTCCATTAACCCCACTATTTTGCTACAACCCATCAACACACGACCCCAATGATTTTACTCCATCATTCCCCCATTTACTTCCGTGTAGAGTTTTTTTTTTTAATAAATGGAGGACTTGGACACTAGTGTGAGAGGAAGAAAGGAAGAAAAAAAAAACACTTTGAGAGAAAAAATTTGTGTAGTGAGTATTTTTGAGACACACTTTGGAGGAGTATATTGTGGATTGTAATTCAAGCTTTGGACCCAAAATTTTGTAAGTTGACATTTATTAATGAAAATTATTTTTTTCATCTTGCAATATTTGTGTGTCAAATATGTCTTGTGAGTAGTTTAATTACTAGGACTTAGGTGATGTTTGTCATGACTAATTAAACCACGCATGTTAATTTAATTTCGTAGACATTCCGACATGTTCTAATTTGAAAAAAAAAATCGGTATTCGCTTAAAATTACACGAGAGTGTATTTTTAAACCTCAACGAATTAATTATAAATTCATGCTCTAAAAAATTTAAAGTTGTCATTTTTGATGGGTTATGCTTGCACTTAGATGTTTTGATACCTCATGCTTAAATACACGTTAAAAATTTTAAATATGATATTTTCGAGGGAATAGGGATTTATGGTGTCTAATTTAAGAGACGTTAAAATATTTTGAGCGCATGTTTTGTTTTATTCTCCGAAATGTACGCGACGAGAGTCGGTATATTTTGTGTTATAAATTCGGAACTACGAAATTAAATTGACGTGTTACTTTAATTAAAATTGACAAACGGATCCGACGTCCTAGTTTCTTCCTCATTTAATATTATCTATTGTACTTGTTCGTTTATTTTTTATTTTTTTATTTTTATTTTAGAAACTTAATCACTCTTATATACTCATATGTCTAGTTGGACAATCAATACTTTATAAAAATTGACGAAATCTCTATGGGTTCGACCCGTACTTACACCCGCTATATTTCAATAGCCCGTGCACTTGCGGTAGTTTTACAACAAATAAAACTTGACAACAAGATCCATACAGGACACAAGTCTAATGGGGAAGGTGATCATGTAGTGTCGTTATTGCTTCATGACCCAAACCAGGGAAACACATGCTTTCTTCAAGGCAGTGTAGTTCACCTCATACCCGGATAATTTTTAGTTGGCATAGTAAATGTCTCTTTCATTTTAGGATTCTTCAATGTACTGGGCTAGGAAAGTACCTATCACGGTATCGATTACAGATAAGTACAAGAGCAGGGGGAGACCTGGTTGTGGAAGCATTAGTGTTGGAGGTCGGGTAGGGTATTGCTTCATTCTGTCAAAGGCTTCCTAACAGGCCTCATTCCAGTCTTTGGTAGAATTCGTCTGGAGGAGTTTGAAGATGCGCTCGTAAATAAAAGTCAGTTGGTTGATGAACCGAATGATCAACTGAAGTTTACCTAGGAATCCCCGAACTTACTTCGTTGTTCGTGGTGTTGGCATATCAAGTATGGATTTTATCCGGTAAAGGTCTGCTTAAATTCCCCTCTCGATGACCATGAATCCTAAGAGCTTCCCTTTCGTGATGCTAAAAATGCATTTATGTGGGTTTAGCCGCTGATGGTCCGTTTTAATTTCCAATGCGGAAAGTGTTTTAAGGATGATAAAAATAAAATCTTTTTATGAAAAAAACTTTTTCCAATTTTTAATTCGCACCAAGTTGTGAAAAAATTGTAACTTAATCAAATTTTATCTTGATTAATCCTAAACATCCATCTAGTGATTCAAGAAAGTAAAATAAAGTAAAGAATACTCATAACTTCGGATGTACAAGGAAAATCATAAATGGGAAAAACCTCGGATGGCCCAAGCCAGACAATCACTATGAATATGGTATTACAAAGGTACAGACGGTACTCTCACTCAACGACTCGATCCTCCCACGAGACTTGACGCTCCTCTGATCTTCGACCACTCCTCTCACAGTATCCATGCAAAAAGTAACCTTCTTCCACGAAGCCTATCCATAACACACGCATCCACGTATCTCTCGGTGTACATTGATATGGCTTGTAACGTCTACAATGTTGAAACCGGACTCCACCGAATCTTCATTGCAAAATAAACAATTTTTCTTCAATTGAAAACTTCTTCTTGGTGCAAACAAGATCATAGAAAATATACCAATGATACTCGGATCTTTCGAAACTCAAAGGATGTTTTAAAGTTGAAAAACCTTTATAAACATGTGTGCAAAAACTCTCTAGTTCGTATACTGCTTTTGTAGAAATCACACCCTACGGAATCTGAAGGAAACACGCCTATAAATATTTTTCTTAAGGCGGTGGTTCATTTGAACGACTATGCTTGTCGCGCAAATGATATGACCGATCATTCGAACGACGTGGCATCTCCCTTGAACGATATAGTTTCTTATTTTAATGACATAGTTTGTCGCTTGAATGACGCACGAGATTAGATTCCTAATTTAAACCAACTCTAATTCATCCTTCTCAGATTAAAATGAAATCTAAACAGTTTCAAACACTTTAAACATTTTAGAAACATTTATTTAATAAAAATAACATCCTTATCGTTAGGAAAATTAATTATGAGTCCCATTAATATTATGCATTCATACCTGAGTGATCTTGGAATGTAATTAAATTTTAAAGATAAATAAACCGCACCAAATAAACTTTGGCATAATTAATTCCTTGAAGCTTTGTCGCGACATCTTCAATTAAACTTTGACATATGACTCAAACGTGTTTTGTTCCGGGAATAAGTCAAATCTATATTAAGACTCAATTGGAAATTTTGTCCTTACAAATCTCCCCCTTTGACAATTCTGGGACAAAAGCAACAGTGAAATGCATAAGCCGAGTCGTTAAGCTGTATGATGCTTAAATCCCATCCCATAAACTCAAAAAAAAATTACAGGACAAGATTAGTACATTATGGTCCAGCAAGCATGAATTGTCTCTGAATGTCTGAATGTGATGCAGACTTCAAATATCCAAAATCTTTAAGCATAACTACACACATGAGACAAACAAATACCCAGTGAAGAATGTAGGAACAAATGATAAAAACCAATATGAAAAATCAAATCCAAATAATTTGTTAAGTGAGTAAAGCATGATACCAATTTCTATACAATTATAAAACTCGCAAAAAACTATGAAACTCATAAAAAAAACTCCCCCTACATCATAGACATATCTCCCCCTTTCTGTCTGGAATAGATAATCCGGTGAAAAGATAAACTACCTACCATGAGATATACCAATATGTAGCGTATGAAGGTAAACATATATAACCATCTAATTATGATGAACAGTATCAAATCCGAAGCTAGCAAACATTCAAATCACACAATATTAATAAACAATCTAAGTAGGTGTGACTATATGAGCATATGCAATAAAATGAGATCATGTGAATCTGCATATAAACAATCAGTTCAGAAGTAACCCAATACCACAATGTGAATAATATGCAGCAGGGCACTGAAACAAAATACCAAATAGGTCGCTCAAACAAAACTCCTTTTCTTTCGAATGAAAATTCTTATCGTTAGAACAACAGCTTCCCGTGACACATATAGGTCGCTTGAACGAGAAAGTGAAACTTTTTTAGAATGCCCAAAAAATCAAACAGTTTTGCCCAGTGAATAAATTTCCATAAAAAGTACTAGGAATGGCCTGACAGATCCAAAACTTATTTTATCTTCAGTAGCTAAAATAGAAAACCCAACCAAAAAATAAAGTAAGTTACATGCTAACATAGTATCAATGTGCTAAAATTGGAACATGGAATGTATGGGCGTGAACTACAACAAATGAATCACAATTTGTACACATCGAAACGATCAAGAAGCTCTAATTGATAGTGATACATCATCAAACTTTATTTTATCCATATGTGTCAGTTAAAGTATCAGCTTAATGAACGAAACAGTCAAACATGCACACAAATCCGAAATTTTGACGATTCTACAAATAAGAGCATCATGACACGATTTTTTCAACACCGGGATTCATGATGCAAACCCGTTTAATTTATCCATTGAAACTCCCTCAATTATATCATATAATCTTTCGAATTAACAAAAACTAATTAGGACCATATTGACATATGAATCTTTGTATTGTTTTTCAATTTTTTCGGTCTCTTTTAACCGGTGGATTTTCATGACGAGTCAATTTTATAGTCTCGCAACCCTTTCCCATTAACACTCATCATTTTTTTAATTATAATCCTCATGGTAAACGGTTCTTACATGCATACTTCCTCATTATGTATACTTACACATAGATGACAAAACTGAGATTAGAATATCTCAACAAACTCACAGATGCAAGAGATGTCAAACATCCATATAAACTCGTGCATGTGTACAAAGATGGAATATATGCAAAGTTGAATAAAAATTCATATCAACTTCGAAACAACCCCCATAATATAATGGTTAAGATCATTCTAAACTTCAATAATTATGAACAAATGTCCTATAGCCACATGGATAATGAAAGGAAGGGGGTCCACGAACATCAAACATGTAAAATCAAAAACAAAAACCGAAAATCTTTTTGGTTTTTCAACATATTTTGACTCAAATAAATGCAAACTCTTTTTGTATTTTCTAAAAAATTTCAAAAAAATAAAATATTTTTGTATTTTTCAAATAAGAGTCAATAAATGAAAATATAATACAAAATGATACACATGGTAACACATTCAACCTTTAGATTTAGCACGGTAAGAATCAAGTGCAACCAAATGAGAACTACGAAGTTTTAGTCCTAAAGCCTCTAAGTCTGATTTCCTAACCCCAAGTAGGTGTGACATAACGAGTGGGGGTTTTGGGTACCGAAATAAATTTATTCCTAAACTTCATAGGAGCATTCCTAAGGTCATAGAAAAAACATCTAAGGTTACCTTTCTTACCGCAATGTGTGCCAGTGTAAAGATGACGGGAATGATTACCAAAATATCGACCTCTCCTCACGTACCTAGTGGGCTCTCTCACATAGTTGGTTTTGGCTTTGGTAATGGAACACTATCGTCTTAGCCTATACCACACCTTTCACTTTTGAATTGGACGGTGCCTAACATCCTATCCAAGTTCCCCGACCTAGATTTCAAGTCAAACTTAACCTTACTCAAGTCTTTTTATATTTCTTCCAACTCACGAATCCTAGACTTAAGCACATGCCTAGACTCCTCAAACTCTGGAAACTCCTTTTTCAACGTACTATATCTTATCTCTAAGCTTCTTCTCCCGTGCCTAAGATCCATAATAAAAGCATCATTATTTTTTTATGGCACGCTCATTCAACCTAGCTTACAATTTAGAGTTAGCCTTTTTCACTCTCACCGCCTCGGCATAAACCTCATTAAATTCAACTTGCAACTCTTTCACATCAACCTCCTCTACCTCACTCACTTCACCCCCCACTTACTTGGGATTCAAAAGCCTTGGAAGTGTCATGCACATGAGAATTTTTGTGAGAATATTTATCTTCGTTGCTCATATGACATGCTAAGAAAACAACAAACTTGCTCTAATTGGGGGAACTCTCTCCCTCTTCCATATCACTATCACTTAATGTGGCATTATAAGCAATCAGTTTCTTTCCATTTTTCTTAACTCTAGTGGGACACTCGACAACTTTGTGATAATACCCCTCACACACAAAACACCTATCCGACTCAACCCTATTAAGTTTCTCACTTTTATCTTTAGGGATGCACTCAACCTTGTTTTTTTTTTAATTTGTCAAAATTTTTGGCATCTTTCGATTGCTTTTGAAAGTTAATAAACTTTTTGAAATTTTTAGCCAACATGGCTACATCCTCGAAATCAGAATCAGAATCATCATCCGAAACTTTAGTTTTCTCCTTCCAGTCTTTCAAAGCAATGCCCTTTTCTTTCTTTGAAACTTTCTTGAAGGTAAACATATTGAGTTCATAGGTTTGTAAATCACCTATAATCTTTCTAGTTTCATCTAATCAAGCATTCCTAAGGAGTTTAAAATAGTCACGTTTGCATCAAACTTACTTGACAAAGATATCAAAATTTTCTTTATGACATAGTTGTCAGGAATCCTCTCACCGAAGTTAAACAATGAGTTGACAATATTAACCTAGCGTAAAACTCATCAAATGACTCACTATCTAACATTTTAATCATCTCAAACTGTGTAGTGAGGTTTCATAACTTAGACGTCGTAATCGTGCTATTGGCCTCGTGAGTAAGTGCAAGTGTATCCTAAGCCTCTTTTGAAGTTTTACAAGTCATAATTCAATTATACTCTTCTGATGTGACATGTGAGAACATTACATGCAGACCTGTATAGTTTTACAGTGCAAGCCTATGTTCATCATCAATCCATGACCCAACGGGTTTCAAACTAGTGACCTCACCCTCTCGCGTGACTGGTGGGGTCCAACCCTTTTCAATAGCTAACCAAACACGCTCATCAATAGATTTCAAAGAACTTCTCATTCGAATTTCCTATAAGCATAATTTGTGCCACCAAAAACAGGAGCACAAAAACTTTGAAAACCTCCAAAATTCATTCCGAAAAACACAAGGGATCAAATACAATAAAAATATGTTTTTATCTCATATACCAATTTGATGGTCCCTTTTAATTTCTAATGCGAAAAGTGTTTTAAGGATGAAAAAAACAAATTCTATTTATCAAAAAACTTTTTCCAATTTTCAATTCACATGAAGTTGTCAACAAATTCTAACTTAACCAAATTTTATCTTGATTAACCCTAAACATCCATATAGTGATTAAATCAAGTAAAATAAAGTAAGTAATACTCACAATGCTAGATGTACGAAGAAAACCATAAACGGGAAAAACCTCGGACGACCCAAGCCAAAAAATCACTATGAATATGTTATTACAAAGGTATGGATGGTAGGCTTGCTTAACGACTCGATCCAACCATGATACATGATGTTCCTATGATCTTCAACCACTCCTCCCACAGTGCCCACGCAGAAAGTAGACTTATTTCAAGATGCTTGTCCACAACACATGCGTCCACGTATGTCTCGATGTCCACCAATATGTCTTGTAAAGTCTATGATGCTGAAACCTAAATCCACTTAATCTTCACCGTAAAATCATCAATTGTTATTCAATTGAAAACTGCATCTTGGTGAAAATCACAAAACATATACCAATGATACTTGGATCTTTGGAAACTCAAAGGATGTTTTAAACTTGAAAAACCTTTATAAACATGTGTGGAGAAACTCTCTGGTTGTATACTGTTTTTGCAGAATGTACACCCTACAAAATCTGAGGGAAACACACCTATAAATATTTTCCTTAAGGAGGTGGTTCATTCGAGCGACTAGTATTGTCGCGCGAACGAGATGACATGTCATTCTAACGACATGGCATCTCGCTTGAACGGCATATCTGTCGTTTGAATGACATAGTCTATCATTTGAACGACGCGCAAGATTAGAGTCCTAATTTAAACCAACTCTAATTCGTCCGTATCAGATTAAAATGAACTCTAAGTAGTTTCAAACACTTTAAAGATTTTAGAAAACATTTATTTAAAAAAAATAACATCCTTATCTTTATGAAAATTAATTCTAAGTCCCATTATTATTATGCTTTCATACCTGAGTGATCTCGAAACACAATTAAATTTTCAAGACGAATAAACCGCACCAAATAAACTTCGGCATAATTAATTACTTGAAGATTTGCCTCAACATATTCAATTAAACTTTGACACGTCATGGTCTGCGTGGGATCATGACAATACAAATCGACCTATGACTCAAACGTGTTTTATTTCGAGAATAAGTCAAAACTACATTAAGACTCAATTGGAATTTTTTTCTTACAACCGCATTTGGTATTTTCGTAGTCGTTCGAAGAACTTTCTAAGGGCGGGAATATTACCTTCCCAAATCTTAGACTTAATAATCATTTCGTCTACGTAGACTTTGACCTCTTTGTGTATCAAATCATGCAATATGATTTTGAAAGCCCTTTGGTAGGTAGCCCCAGCATTCTTGAGCGCTCAAACGGCAGGACACTATAGCAAAAGGTCCCGTAAGGGGTAATGAATGTAGTTTTTTCCTAATGGTCACGGTGCATCTTGATTTGGTTGTATCCGGCGAATGCATCAACGAATGACTTGAGGGTGTGGTTGGTTGTCTTCTCCACAATCAAGTCGATGTGGGGCAATGGGTAATTGTCCTTTGGAGATTCTTTATTCAAGTCCCGTTAGTCAACACACATGCAAACCTTTCCTACCAATTTCAAAACATGAATGATGTTGGCGAGTCATGTGAGATTTTCGACCACACGAATGAAGCCTTTGGCCATTCGATGCGGAGTTTTCGTAGCTTCTCTTTAACCAAATTGCATTTTGAGAATGTTGGTATCTCATGTTCAACTATTTCTGGATGGATGTCGGGTATGTCATTGTAGGACCATGTGAAGACGTCTACGAATTCCTTCAGCAATTCTTCAAATTATGCGCGCTCATTCTTATTAAGGGTGGTCCCTATACTAATGCCGCGTTGTTGGCTACTAGAACCGATATTGATAACAACGTTTTCATCCTCATTAATTTGAACATGGTTATGTTATTTGTTATTAACCTTATTAAGACCAGTTACGAATTTTCATTTAGAAAGTCATCATTATCAAGGGTTTGATTAGAATTAAGGTAATCAATGTAAGGCACATCAAGATACTCAAAATCCTCACTTATTTCACTGTAAAAAAAATAGCATTGAGAAGCTCGTCAAAGGAGGTGTCAGTTACATTGATATCAGAAAAAGGATAAGCAAGAATAAGTGAAGAAATAGGTTAAACATATATAGAGCGTGTGATTCCCTTACGGATTAAACTTATTTAATTAGATGTCAATCCCACAAATAAATATCTATTCTTATTAACCCAAGAACATTCAACAAAGTGATTCAAATCAAGCATGTAAAGAAATCAAAATTTCATGAAAACCCCTAATGGGAAAACCTTTTATTTCACTACAGTTTGCAAATCGCAACTTACAAATACAATAGAGAAATATAGCAATGGTTGCCTACAGAATTCGTAAAGACTACAGTCAACAACAATAATTCCCGCAAGAATCACAATAGCAGCAGTAAAGACTGTTTCTCTACAAGAGTAACTTCAATATAAAAGTGCTTTGGGTTTCAAATATGTTTCACAAAAGTACATGGGAAATTTTTTGTGAATCAAAAAGTTTTTTTTCCATGTAAAAAGTGAAGACTTGAAATAGTTGTTTTGTAGTTTTTGTAAATCAATAGTCTTAAAGAAAAATCTTCACGAAACAAGTATTTAAAGGAGAACACAAAAATTGAGGCGGAGCAATCTCATTCGAACGAGAAGCAGTAGTCATTCTAATGACATAGAGATGTCATTTGAAGACATGTGAGTCTCTTCCAACGAGATAAAAAAAATCGAGACAATAAGCTCACGCTTGAAGCTGTTTGGTACAAACCATCAAATATCCCTTCTAACGACATAAGTAGGTCGTTCTAACGAGATGTAAATCTCATTTGAACGACACTATAAAAATAATAAATGTTTTTAAATTTAACAACTCTTCGAAAACTATTTGAAAATGTCTCACTTTGATAAAAAAAAATTATAAAAAATTCCCAATACTTAGCAAAAAATCTACAATATCTAAAACAAAATCCATACCAATATTACGTTAAGTTGCAGAACATGTTCAAGATACTTGATATCCAGATTCATCTTCTTGAACGTGTGAACGTGAAGTGCCATGATAGAAGAAACGCGATACGTCATACTCAGTGTAAACTAGACTCTATGGACAAGTCCTAGATGCTAGGGGAAATGATGGAAAATTTTCCCTCACAAAACTCTCCATATGGCTATTCCGGTACAAAACAAAGAATTCAAATTATCCAAAAAATCCTATACAAATCTAATACCCTCCTAGAAACCTAAAAATGGAAAGATAGTAAACATGTATAAGTCCAAAAACTCTTCAACTTTTTAAATCTTCAAATATCTTTGTTCTCTCTTGATCTTCTTTTTGGGAGCTTTGTCAAATGTGTGCTGTTCAAATGCTCTTCAAAGTGTACCTATACACAATTGACAAAGAAATATACCTTCGTAACGTGTCTAGTTCGAAATAAGATAAGATAAAACTCATAAATCAAATCATTTTACCCCCCATAATTTATAATTCGTTCTCCCCCATTTTATTTTTCCGAAATAGGCAACGAAAAGAAAAAAAAATAATAAATCGGAGTATTTCAACAAGCATATCAAATCCTCACAAACATATATCAAATAAGCTCATGCAATGATAATTTCAAAAGGCCCCACAAACTATTTTGATTTTTCAAATATTTCCAGTAAAAATAATTTTTGAAAAATAACATGCACCATGAACTAACACTAAGTCTAAAATGCAGAATGAATGGGTGTGAACAAATTCGATTGGAAAATCAACTCAAACAATCGTAACATATGCGCACGATGAATTTTGGATACTCCTAGTGAATGAACTCAAAATATTCCTTAAGTGTAAATTTTTTGATTTCATATGATATAGACTCAATCTAATCAATAAATCAAAGTCTAAAACCATTTTCACACCAATAACGCTCAAATTTATGCAATGCTTTGTATAGAATTTTTGAGGATGTGCAAACCCATTGGTCTTCAAGTAAACCCCCTCTAAACTCGCATATAGAATATTTCTCTCAATTCTTTTGTTTTGAAAAAAACAATGCTCATATTTAGCAAACCATCAATTTCTTTTGAATTTGGCCTCTCACTTTATAATTTTTCTGTTCAGTGCTTTTAATCTGTTAGGCTCTTTTGTTTTTTGTAAATGGTGTCTATTCACGCAAAGATCTTTTTTACTTTCACAGTCGAGCTGTTGCTATTAAATTGACACATTTACTTGGGATATAATTTCAATTTTTCCAATATGGGCAATGGTTCTTACAAGAACTACTATCATCATCTCGTTTATCGCATTTGGTTCGATTTAAGGGTAAGATAAAGATAAAAACATTTTGACCAATATGTGACGGATAAGTGCAATGCTCAAATAAATCCGTGCATGTGAGCATTAAAGGATATAATGAGTCCAAAATGTAGAAAGTAATCACTAATCACATATTAATGACTCCAATACAATATAAATCACATGGATGAAAGGATCTTGCGTCTCAAAACACTGTCGAAAAGTCACGTGGATAATGGGATGATATTGTGACTTGGTAATCCTAAATCTCCATCCATAAAAGGTCTAAACAAACTATAAAAATCTTTTTGTGTCTTTCAAAACTTTTATCAACATAAAATCTTTATGGATTTTACACTTTAAAAAAAAAAGATATTCAAAGTCTTTTTGGATTTTTCCAAAAAATTTCAAGAAAAACAAAACTTTTGTTTGATTTTTTGAAAAATATATCAAAATGAAAAAAGATAAATACAATGGTAGTATATACTAATAATATGAAAAGCATCATATGCTATCAAACAAGTATAAATCTCAATCATTAGGTCCAGAGGTGCTCTCCAAAGGAGGTGGGGCTCTCTAAAGGAGGTGATATCCCACGAAAAACATTTATCAAGTCATGTGAAGTTTAGGACAAATACTCAAATTTCTCTCGAAAAAGCTCAAAATATCTCATGTGATGTGAGGGAGCATCTGGAGTAACATGTGTGATAGTTCATGTGGGAACAAATGTAGTAGCATATCGTGGAAGTTACCTATGTGACGCACTACCCAACCCAAAAAAAAATTCCCTAAGGTGGCCTCTTTGCTTGTAATGGAAACAAATATATACGGGCTAGGGAACACCTTTCTCAAAACGTCTGGGACGCGCTCTCCTATGGGGTACTCCAAGGTGGGTTAGGTCAAGAGCCATATGGATCTATCACAAAATCAGGAATTGACTAGGGTGAAATGTGGGAAGTGGAGAATTGTCATAACTACATATTCCTAGGCTCTCAATATTACCCAAAGCCGAACTAAGGAACATCTTTACTACCTTCTTATATGTGTCCTCTAAAGTGACGTTAACCTCCCTGGGGCTTTCTAGATCTCTCTCATGTTGGGATACACGAGCTTCAATTTTCTCACGAGTCTCCAATGAAGATTGAAAATATCTCATAAGACTAGCCATCGTGTTGGTCAATTCATATTTTTCGCAGCCTAAGACAATCAACTGCTCACATAAAGAAATCTTCACCTTCTTGAGTTGAGTCGGGGACACCTCACACACCCTCAAAACTTCTCTCTCTCTCCAAATCTAACACCCTAAGAGTAAAATCCTTATTCAACTTTTTCGTCTTTAATGTCTCGATCTACAAATCACTTAAATCTTTTTGGAGATCCCCTCTCCCTCACTTGTAATCCCATCCTCACACTCACTCAAATGGCTCGAAACATCATCGATGCTCTGACGTTTACAGGTGTCCTCATCGTCACGGGACAAACTAGAAGTACTCACACGACTAGCCATGACAGCAATGCACTTTTCATGTGGTGATTCTCCCTCTAAATCATCAAACTCGATGTCACTATCGCTAAGAGTGGCCTTATTAGCATTATCTTTGACCTTTCTCTTTAGCATAGTATGACACTCAAAATCCTTGTGACCTTTACTCTCTCACTCAAAACATCTTATCTCTTCCTTTTTCTCACTGTTATCCTTGACCTCAACATTATTTTTGTTTTTCTTAAAAATATTTTTATTGGAAGAATTAATTTTGTAAGTTTTGAGAGACTTTAAAAAAAAAATTCAAATAAGGCCAAGTCATCGAAGTCAACCTCACCCTCAGATTCAGACACACACTTTATCTTTTTGTCTTTTTCTTAAATCGAGTCTTTAGAGTTGTCCCTGTATCCTTAGTCTTAATGGTTTTAGAAAACATGTTGATTCCATAAGTTTGAAGGTCTCCTACAAGTTCTTCGAACCTAAGAGATTCTAAGACCCCTAAATAGTTAAGCACAGTGATCTTTGAGATAAATCAAGATAGGAGTGGCCTCAAAATCTTTTTCATAACTCTCAAATCCTCAATTATCTCACCCAAATTAAAACTAGTGTCAATAATGTCCAACAACCTAGAGTAAAACTCATTAAAACTCTCAAATTCTAACATCGTGATACTCTCAAATTGGGTGATCAAATTTTGAATCTCAGACGCCTTAATAACATTGGTATACCCATGAGTGAGCTAGGGGATATCCCATTCTTCCTTAGACGTCGTGCACATCATGATGCGGTGGAACTCGTCAGGGGAGACGGCTCCAAAAATAGCACTAAGTCCGCAGGAGTTAAAATATACTGCACTTAAACTCATCATCAGTCAAATCAGAATAGGATTGGGATTAATGTCATTTCCAACCCTGAATATGGGAGGAGTCCACCCTCTTTCACAAACGAGCCATACTCTTTCATCAATAGCTTTTAAACAAGATCTCATATGGGCCTTCCAAAATGCATAATTTGTTCCATCAAAGACAGGCATCCAATTATATAAGTTATCCATCAAAAAATTCGGGATTTTTTAAAATCAATTTTCCAAAAGAATGGATATCATAGAAAAATATTTTGCGAAAAAAGGATCATACAATAATTTTATGCAACAGGCTCTGATACCAATTTGTAGAGTGCCATTTTCTATTAGCTTAAACATATTTAATTAGATGTCAATCCCACAAACAAATTTTAATCATATTAACCCTAAAACATGTGATTCAAATTAAGCATGTAAAAAAATCACAATTTCCAGAAATAAAATGGGAAAAACCTTTTATTTTACTATAGTTTGTTAATAGCAACTTACAAATACAATATAGAAATATAGCATTGATTCCCTCGAGGACCACAAAGATCGCAATCTTCCTTCAACAATGAATTCCCTCGAGAACCCAAAAAGACTGCAATAGACAAGAATGATTCCTGCAAGAAATACAAGAGAAGAGGTAGAGACACCTTCTCTATAAGAGTAACTTCAATATATAAGTGCTGTGGATTTTAAATATGATTCACAAAAGTATATGGGTAAGTTTATGTGAATTAAAAAGTGTTTTTTCCCTTTAAAAAGTGAAGACTTAAAGTAGCCATTTTACAATTTTCTTAAATTAAAAGTCTTCAAGAAAAAGGTCTTTATATGTTGACACAAAAATTGAGGCGGTGCAATCTCGTTCAAAAGAGAAGAAGTAGTCGTTCTAATGATACAGAGATTTTGTTTGAACGACATGTGAGTCTCTTTTAATTAGATAAAAAAATCAAGACAATAAGCCCTCGTTCAAAGCACGTTTGGTGCAGACCATCTAACGACCCTTATTACGACATAGGCATGTCGTTCTAACGAGATGTGAATCTCATTTGAACAAGATTGTCAAAAATAATAAATATATTTTTATCTTTAAAATTGTTCAAAACTATTTAAAAATTCCTCATTTTGATAAAAATGAGTTAATAAAAATATCCTGATATTTAGCAAAAAACCTACGAAATCCAAAACAAAATCCATAAAAATATTACGTCAAGTCGTAGAACATGTTGAAGATGCTTGATGTTCGAATCCGTCTTCTTGAACACGTGAACGTGAAGTGCCATGACGGAAGTAACGAGATATGCCAAACAAAATGTAAACAAGAATATATGGACAAGTTATAGATGTTAGGGAAATGATGGAAAACTTTCCCCTATAACAATAAGGTTGTCTTTGAATGTCAGCAGATTGGAATTGTATAGCATTCTGATTGAGAAGAGGCATATCAACGGCCTTGATTGGAATAGATGTGTCTGACAGTGTAGAGTCTGAATAGATCAGACAGAAAGTCATCCCTAGTGTCTGTAGGTTGAATAAGTCTTTAGAATCACTTTCATTAGAGACTAACTGCTATGATTTTCTCATTAAGAGATTGCACTTTATGCTGGTAGTCTTCAGTCCAAGAGTAGTTTTCCAGAAAGAATATTTCCATCCTCGATTTCATCTTCTTGTCAAAGCGGTTATACCATTGTTTAGGGAAGCTGCAGAATGGGAAGACTTCTCCCGCCTTGATAAATCTTCCATTCAGAGAATTGCTTGAAATAGTCTTTGGATATTCTAAGCCCCTTTTCTATCATGGTTAGCGAAGCAGTTTGAGTTTTTTTATGAAAGCTGATTACCTAGGCCATATATGGGAAAGGCCTCTTTGAGGACTATGGGCTCAAGTATCCCTCGTTGACTTCACCCCATTAAATGCATGTTTTTGAACACTTATATCACATTGACATTTCTTAAGGGTTGTGTTCTGAACAGACTCGGTCTTTGAAACTATCTCTTGCTAGAAGGGGAAGTCGATCAACTCTGAAGCAGGAGAGGAGTGTTTCATCTATCCCATGATGGATTTATAATATCGGATTGCTGGTGCTAGAATTTTTTGTACTGTCGCGAAAGGAAGAAGATAACCCTTAGATATTGTGAAGCCATGGTCAACCAAGTGGAAAGTTGAGGCATGCAACTATGTTAATAACTTAGAATTCGATGACAGGGTTAATAAGGATAACCCCTATTGTGAGTGTTATGGATCCTATTACCTCTCGGCGTGTTTTATCGTAAGCACGCACTGCAAAAAAAGTAGGAGTAAAGTCACTGAATTTCAACCCTAAACAATTGAAGTTCTGAGTAGACAAACATTAAGGGCGAATCCATCATCAACGAGTGAGAATGGTACCGTCTTCCCCAATACTTTAACGGAGATGTTGAGGGCATAATTGTGGTCAGGTCTGATCTTCATAATTTCCTTTTTGGAGAAGGAAATGAGTCTAGTGGGGGTCAAGGACCCAACCATGTTTATAGATTCTTTGGGAGTGGTGGAAGGAGGGACAGTGGGCCCGATGAGAAGCCTTATCAGAGCATTTTGGTGTAATTGGGAAGACATGAAAACTCCTCAGAAGGTGATGCTAGCTTGAGTCTTCTTGAGTTGGTCAAGGATTTTGCTCTCCCCAATGGTCATTTCGGACATGTGAAGTTCTTCAGAAACACCTTTTCCCTTTCCTGTTCCTGATGACGGAGGATTTGGATCCTTGTAGTTTCTCTTAGATCTGGTCATGTGGTTTACTGAGGCGGTGAAGAAAAATAACCCCATGTCATAATTTATTTCTAACTGAATAACTAATTTACTGATTTCCCTCAACATGTCTTCAAAGGATATCATTCCACACATGCTAATTATTGGACTGAATTTTCACTCATTCGGCTCATTATCTGAGCATACTTATTACAAATCTAAAAATTATTTCGAATTCGGGTTATCATCTAAAATGGATTGATATTTGGTAGCACCATCCAAGTCATCCACATCACTGGTTAGATGCTTTGGCATGTGTAGGACTATTGACTATGACTCATTATTGATATTCTCCTAGTAAAGTACTTACTTGTAGTTTTGAAAAGCATAAATAAATAGCTCATCACTCATATGCTCATTGCTCTTCAACTTGGACCAGTCAACCATGATAAAATTAGTGATAGGATCAACTTTACAAGCATTTTTATCCTCAACTCTCACCCAATCACACTAAAATACAGCCTCTTTGAAGCTTATATAGTCTAATTCAAATATATTTTGAATAACACTACAGTAAGTCATTTCAACTTTAGTGAGATTTTTATCTTTTGTGCTCGCTTGAAATTAAGTAAGAGTCTTATATGAAATGCCCGAGTTTTGTACATTTGTATTTTACTTGTACACCCTTTCACCGAACACGTAACCGTTCAACCGATATTTTTTTTACTCGCGTGCCATGAACAAGGGTCCAATGGCTATCAAATATGAAAAAGATAAATATAAAACTAGTACACACTAGCAATAGGCAGAAAATATCATCATTAAAAAAATTATATGCTAGAAAACAACTCTAAACCTCAACCATTAGGTGCGGAGGAGTTTTCCCAGGGTTGATAACCTTTGAAAAACATCCATCAAATCATGTGAAGTTTTGACCAAAAACATAACTTTCTCTTGAATGTGTGAAAACTCTCTCATGTAATCTCTAGGAGCATCATGTGTGGGTGCATGTGTGGAATCATGTGGTAAAACTCTATGTGACACACTTCCCAACTTAAAACATAATTCCCTAATATTTCCTCTCTTATTACAATGGAAGCAAACATATACGGGCATAGGAACACCTCTCTCAAAACGTCTAGGGCGGATTCTCCTATCTCAAAAGGGACGCCTAGGTGGGTTAGGTTGAGATCCATAAAAATGTATAACAAACTTTGAAACCGGCTCGGGTGAAATATGGGATGTAGACGCTCCATCATGACCTATTCCTAATCTCTCAACATTACCCAAAGTGGGGTCGAGGAGCATATTTCCTACCCTCTTAAATGTAACCTCTATAGTGACCTTTATCTCTCGGACTCGATCGAGATCTCTCTTGAGTTGAACCACATGGGCTTCAAGTTCACTCTTTTCCCGACCTGTGATGATCAACTCCTCACTCAAAGTAACCATCACCTCTCTAGTTGACTCATCTACGCCTCAAATCCCCTAAAAATTTCTATCTCTCTCCTCAAATCTAACACCTTAAGATTTAACTTGTTATTCAAATTATTCATCCTTATGGTCTCTCCATATAAATCTCTAAAATATTTTAGGAGTTCTGTTTCACCATCACTTCCTACCTCACTCTCACACTCACTTGAAACACTCAAATCATCATCGGGGGTCTCACATGGACAAGTATCATCATCGTCGTGAGACAAGATAAGTCTGCTCACATGACTTTCCATAAACGTGACAAACATACCATGTGATGTCTCATCCCTAGAATCATTCCCCTCTTCCTCACTATCGCTAAGAGTGGCTGGCATGTCAATTTTCTTGCCCTTTCTCTTTAGCCTATTATGACACTCAAACTCTTTATGCCTCTTACCCTCTCACTAAAAACATCTCTCATCTTCCTCGTTCTTTTTCTCACCGCTCTCTTTATCCTCTTCTTTCTTTTTATTTTTCTCAAAAATCTTTTTCTTGGAAGAATTTTCTTTGGAAAATTTTGGAAACTTTTTAAAAAAAATTAGCAAGCATGGCCACATCATCAAAATCAAACTCTCCCTCAGACTCGGACTCACAAACTTTCACTATCTTTTTTTCCTCTCTGTTGGACAGTTCCTAACTTTTTCTAGACTGGGGTTTAAGTGCTATCCTTATATCCTTAGGCTTAACAATGTTAGGAAACATGTCAATTTAATATGTCTGGAGGTCTCCTACCAGTTCTTATAACTTAATATCGCTCAAATTTCCTAAGGAATTCAATAGAGTGACTTTAGGGATAAAATGTTTAGGCAACGATCTCAAAATCTTTTTAACTACTCGTTCATCAGGAATATGTTCACCAAGATTGAAACTAGTGTTGATAATATCAGACAAACCTGCTTAAAACTCACCAAAACACTCAGATTCAGGCATGGTAATAGTATTTACAATTCATTTATAAATACTCCCGCATAATTCAAACTCATCAAAAACTCCATTTTAATTCGCTCTCCCACTTTATTTTCATCAAAATAGTCAAATATATAAAGAAGTAGAAACAATAAACATTAAGTGCAAAGCATCACGATGAAGAAAAGATATGATCACAAAAGAAGTAAATCAAGCATGAGTAATGATCATCTCAACGGAAAAACACAACCAACTCTTTTTGAAAATTTTTCAATTTTTACAAAAACATGTAAATTTCACAAATACAACAAAAATATCATATACAATATATGCAAAATATATCAAAGAAAATTTGGCACACATATATATTTATAAGAGACCACAAAACATGACAAAAAACACATAACATTTACACACTAGCATAGTATTGATGTATCCAAACGTGTGGAATGGAATGAATGGGTGTGAACTAAAAATGAAAGAATTATAACCCAAATACTCAAATATGTTCAAGAAGTTCTAATTGATCGCAAAACTTTATCAAACGAAGATTTAGCCTTAAATGACAAATAAATTTGAACTTGTGAAAAAAACAAACACAATGCACACAAGCCTAGAATATTAATGATTATATAAATCAATAGCGTCGTGACAAAATAAGCTTAACTAGGATACATTGTAATTGTGCAAACCCATTGATATTTCCATCCAAACTCCCTCAAAATATATTTTTTCCTTTTATTTTCAAGCTCTTTTGTGCTTTATATTTTTCTCACCTTAGAGAAATCCTATTGGTCCCATTTTAGCATATGATTCTTTTTATTTTCTTCAAAAATCTCTTTATTGGAAGAATTTTCTTTGAAAAATCTGAGAATTTTTTTGAAATTTTTAGCAAGCATGGCCACATCATCAAAATTAAACTCTCCCTCAGACTCGAACTCACAAACTTTCACTTTCTTTTTCTTTTCTCTCTTGGACAATTCCTCCATTTTTTAAGACTGGGCTTTAAGTGCTACCCCTTTATCCTTAGGCTTGACAATGTCAGGAAACATGTCAATTTCATATGTCCGCAGGTCTCCTGCATGTTCTTCTAACTTAAGATTGCTCAAATTTCCTGAGGAATTCAACATAGTTACTTCCGGGATAAAAAATTTAGGCCATGATCTCAAAATCTTTTTAACTACACATGCATCAGGAATATGTTCAACAAGATTGAAACTAGTGTTGACAATATCAGACATATGGGCATGAAACACCTTCAAACACCTAGATTCAAGCATGGTAATAGTTCCAAATGAGTAGTTAAAATTTGCAATTTAGACTCTTAAACCGCATTGGTGCCTTCATGGGTAAGTTTTAGAACATCCCATGCTTCTTTTGACATGGTACATGTCATCATGCATCGAAGATCGTCAGGTATGACGGATCCAAACATTGCACTTTGCCCACAAGAATTATATGTGCTCCATTTAAATTCATCATCAGTCCAGTTTGACACAGTTTTAGGATTTGTGAAATTATTCATGGTGACAGTGGGAGGAGTCCACCCTCTTTCATAAGAAACCCACACATGTTCATCAATTGGTTTTAAGGAAGATTTCATGCGGTCTTTCCAATAGGCATAATTAGTCCCGTCAAAAACTGGTAAGCAATTATACAAGTTATCCATTGAAAAAAATGGGAAATTTTTCAAAATCAGATTTAAAAAAAAATTAATATCCCCAAAATTTTGCAAAAAAAGGATCTCACGGAAATTTAGTGAAACCCGCTCAGATACTAATTTGTAAAAGGGAGAAATCCCGAGTTAAATCTCTAACACCAATTTGTAAAAAGGGGTGTGATATCGATTATTTAATGGATTTGCAAATTTCCAATTTTAAACTTATTTAACTAGATGTCAATATTTGATCCTAACTAATTAAACCCTAAAGCATGAATCTAAGTGAATAAATTAATCATGCCATCATAAAAAATCACAAATTATTGGGCACACTAATTTCAGGAAAAATTCCCCGAAAGGGCAAAACCTTTATTTCACTATGAAGAGTAAATCGTAACTCATAGAATACATAATGAAATTTGCAATGAATTTATCGCAGCAAACTCATATAGGCCGTAACCTCGACATCAATAATGATCTCCCTTAAGAGCCCACAAGAACCGCATCTCTATCTCCAACAAGGAACATCCTCAAGTCTTCCCAAGTGATCGCAATCATCAGCCATTACTTCCCTTAAGAAATACTAAATTAGCAGTAGAGATGTAGTCTCTATAAGAGAAACTTCAACAATGTTGAATTTTGGGCTCACAAATGATTCATTAAAGTATTTGGGATGATTTGTGAAATAGAAAACAATGTTTTGTAACCTAAAAGTGAATACTAAAAGTTCTCCAGATTGTAGTTTCATTTTCGTCAAAGTCTTAAATTAAAAAGATTTACGAAGTAGGTATTTATAAAAACCTTGAGTCAGCAGGTCGTTCGAACGACATCTACTAGTTGTTTGAACAACATATCATGTCATTAGATCCAGGAATGAACGGCCAAAAGAAAAACAAAACAGTTGCCTTCGCTAGATGCAAGCTTCAAGCGACCTTTCGAACAACCTTCGAGTGACATCTAATTTCGTTAGATTAGTCGTTTGAACAACTTGTCCTTGTCATTCTAACGACATCCCCTTGTGATTTGAACAACTGAAGCGTCAAAAAATATTTTTTTAAACTCCGTCGACAGGTCTTAAAAAAATTATTTCGACTTTAAAAAATACCTCAGGTTGATAAAAACATTTTAGAAAAAAATATCACAACACCTAAATGAAACATTAAGGAACTTGAACATCAACCTTACCAAAATTAATCTGGCAAAGGCTTGTTGTTGAAGAATGTTGATATTCGGTTCCATCTTGTGGAGCATATAAACTTAAACTTTCTTTCAACGGGTGTAACGGTATACGTCATACGCAATGTAAAAATTGACTACGTAAAATATGTCCTTACATTTCCATATAATTAGACGTAGGCCTGAAAAATGCCTCTTGGGTAACAAAGCAAAATAACCCCTAAACGATGGCCATATGAGTGGCACAGACATCTCACGCGGGACTAATGCAACTCGTAGGAACTGATCTCATAGTCATGGGACTCTTAGGTTCGAAATAGGACTAAAATTTACAAATAAGCATACTTAGGCCTTAAAATATGCCACTGGTAGGGGTGGAAAACTAAAAAAGTTCCTGAAAGGGTCCGTGTGCAGTTCGAACAAATCGCAGGTAACCAATTTAACTCATAGGAACTGATCATGAAGTCACAAAACACCCGATTTTGAGATAGGACTAAATTTTACAAATGAGCAGACTTGGAATTAAAAACATGCCCCTGAGGAAAAACCAAAAATATCCCTTGAATGGACCCATGAGGGGAACCTCACATGGGACCCATGTAAGTCATAGGAACGGACCGCTTAGTCAATGAAATCTTGATTTGGGAATAAGAATAAAATTTACAAAATAAGAAAACTTAGGTTTGGAAACATTCCCCTAGGGGAAAGTCGAAAACAATCCTCGAATAGCCCCGTATGGGGCACAAACACCTCGCACCAGGGCCAATGTAACTCGCAGGAGCAAATCACATAGTTATGGGACTCCCGGTTTGGTAATAAGACTAAAATTTTCTAATAAACCGAATTTGGACTTGAAACACGCCCGGTGGAAAACCCAAAATAACCCCTAAATGGCCCCGTAAGGGGGACATACACTCCTATAGGACAAAAGTAATTCATAAGAACTTATTGTGTAGTGAGGCGACTCCCAACTTTGGAGTAGGAAAAATATTTTTAAATAAGCAATCTTAGGCCTGAAAACATGCCCCAAGGGGGAAGCCCAAAACAACCCCCGAATGGTCCCATAAAGGGCACAAACACCTCGTACGGGACTAATGTAACTCGTAAAAACTGACCACATAGTCACGATACTCCTTTTGGGAATAGGACTAAAATTTACAAATAAGAAGACTTAGGCTTGAAAACATACCCCCAGAGGAAAACCTAAAGCAAACATACCCCTAGAGGAACTAACATCATAGTCACAAAACACCCATTTTGGGAATAGGACTAAAATTTCCAAATAAGCAAACTTAGGCTTGAAAACATGCCCCTAGGGTGTAAGCTAAAATAGTACCTGAACGGCCCTGTGAGAGGCATGAACACCTTGCACGGGACCAATGTAACTACTAGGAACTGACCACATAGTCCCTAGACTTCCTATTTGGTAATGGGACTAATATTTGAAAATTAGAAGTCATTGGCCTTAAAATATGCCTTTAGGGATGGAAAACTGAAAACATCCCTCGAACGGCCCCGTGAGGGGTATAGACACCTCGCAAATGACCAATGTAACTCATAGGAACAAATTGTCTAGTCACGACAATCTTGGTTTGGGAATAGGACTAAAATTTACAAATAAGCAGACTAAGACCTTATAATATGCCCTTATGGGTGGAAAAGTCAAAACAGTCCCCGAACAGCCCCGTGAGAGACACGAAATCCTCGCATGGGATCGGTGTAACTCGTAGTAATTGTCCGCATTATTATGGGATCTGTTTTATGAATAGGTTTAAAATTTTAAAATAAGAAGACTTAGGCTTGAAAACATGCTTCTTGGGGAAAACCCAAAACAACCCCCGAAAAACCCTGTAAGGGGCTTGAACACTTCGCACGGGACCAATACAACTCTTAGGAACTGACCAAATGGTCACGGGACTCCCAATATTGGAATAAGATTGAAATATACAAATACTAGACTTAGACTTCAAACGTTTCCTCTAGGGAAGACCCAAAACATCTCCTGAACGACCCCGTGAGGGGCATGAACACCTCATGCAGGACCAATGCAACTTGTAGGGACTAATTGCATAATCATGGGACTCTCGATCTGGAAGTAGGACTAAAATTTGCAAATAATTCGACTTGGGCCTTAAAACATGCCCCTTGGGGTGGAAAAATCAAAACAGTCCCCAAACGACTCTGTGAGAGGCATGGACACCTCGCACAAGACCAATTTAACTCGTACAAACTGATTGCATAGTCATGGCACTCTCAAGTTGGTAATAGGACTAAAATTTGAAATAAGGACACTTACGCTTTAATACATGCCCTTAGGGGGAAAACCCCAAACAACCCGCAAACGTCCCCGTGAGGTCAAGAGACCTCGCACGAGACTAATATAAGTCATAGGAATTAATCACATGTTCACGGGACTCCCGGTTTGGGAATATGACTAAAATTCGAAAATGAATATAATTAGTCCTTGAAGCATGATCCGAGGGGTGGAAAACCCAAATCTTCTTCTGAATGTCCCGTTGAGGGGAATGAACACCTCTCACGGGACCAATGTAACTCATAGGAATTGATCACGTAGTCAGGGGACTCCTGATTTGGGGCCAAGACTCAAATTTACAAATAAGCAGACTTAGGCCAGAAAACATGCCTACATCTCCTTGGAGAAAACCCAAAATAGCCACTGTATGGCCCGATGTGGGGCACGAACTCTCGCATGGGACCAATGTAACTCGTAGAAACTAACCGCGTAGTCATGAGACTCCCAGTTTGGGAATAAGACTAAAATTTCCAAATAAGCATACTTAATCTTGAAAATACACCCCAAGGGGGAAACCAAAAACAACCCTAGAATAGACCCGTAGGGGCACAGACACCTTATACGGGACAAATATAACTCGTAATAATTGACCGCATAATCACGGGACTCCAGGTTTGGCAAAAAAGTCTATCATTTACAAATAACTTAGGCCTAAAAACGTGATCCTAGGGGGAAACCAAAAAAGATCTTTAACATCCCCGTAAGGGGCACGGACACCATGCATGTGACGAATGTAACTCATAGGAACTAACCGCATAATCATGGGACTCCCGATTTGGGAATAGGACTAAAATTTACAAATAAGAAGACTTATGCCTTCAAACATTCCTTTGGGTGGTAGAAACCCAAAACAACCCCCCAAACTTCCCCGTGGAGGGCACAAACACCACACACGAAATCTATGTAACTCGTAGGTACTGACCACATAGTTATGGGTGTCCCGATTTCGGAATAGGACTCAAAATTGCAAATAAGCACACTTATGACTTAAAACATATCCCTCGGAGTGGAAATCCCAAACATTCCCCGAACGGCCCCGTGAGCAGCATAGACACCTCGTCATGGTAAAATCAATTTCGGAATAGGACTAAAATTTTCAAATAATTATACTTAGGCCTTGAAATTTGCCCCTTGAGGTGGAAAACCAAAAACATTCCTCCAACATGAACACCTCACGCGAAACAACTCACTACACCAAAATGGGTAAATTGACACCCTTCCAGTGGTTAGCCATGTCACGGTAATTGATCGTGATAAAAAAACACGCATTTTTTATCATGGTCAATGACCGTGATAAGGCCGTGACAAGTAGTTGTCACGGTCATTAACCGTGACACGTCCGTGACAATAGCACTTTTCACAGACTTGTCAGGGTCTTTGAATGTGAAAATTCTTATAATATTGTCATGCTCAAGGACCGTGACACGTCCATGACAAATTTCCCGGCAAAAAACACTTTCCCCTCCTTTTTTCCCCCACCGATTCCTTCCCTCATTTTTTCTCTCTGTCTACGCTGCTCTCCCTCCCTCTCTCTCTCTCTCTACTTTTAGGTTAATTTCTCTCTCTCTCTCTCTCTCTCTCTCTCTCTCTCTCTCTCTTTTCCATTTATATATATATATATGTGTGTGTGTGTGTGTGTATGTGCGTGCGTGTGTGGTGTGTGTCCATGTGTGTGGTGGGTAGGGAGTGGGGGAGAGGGGGGTGGGGCTGGGGCCGTGTGTGTGGTGGAGGAAGGGGGTTGGGCAGGGTGTGTGTGCGTGTGTGTGTGGTGGGGGTGGGGAGGGGTGGGGCTATTTGTGTGTGTGTGTGTGTGTATGGTCGGGGAAGGGGGTGGGGCAGGGTGGGGGAAGGGGTGGGGTAGGGTGGGAGGAGGAGGGGGTAATAATGGGTGGGTGGGTGGTGGGGTAGGGGTGGGGGGCTGCGTATGTGTGTATGTGCGCGTGTGTGTAGTGTGCGTGTTTGTGCATAGTGTCCCTTGTAAATGAATTAATTGATTATTAATTTTTTTAGTAAATTAATATATGATTAATTATGAAACTAGGATTTCCCCTCATTGTAAATTAGTAAATTAATAATTGTATACTTTAATTGTTAGTTTAAATGATGAAAATAATTAATTGAGTGTATGAATTAGAAGGAGTACATAATACACATTTGTTGTTGGCGTTGCTGTTAGATTATAGTGGATCGATGTTGGGTTGGTTAATTTTAAAAGTGGCATGACCAGTGGATTATTATCCATATGGGGGTGGGATTTTTCAACTTTTTTTTGGAAATTACTTTCTATATCGAACAATATATATATATATATATATATATATATATATATATATATATATATATATATTGTGATACCCTGACTAATTAAATACCGGGTAGCTACTCCTTTATTAAATTAATTCAAAATGCCAAGTTGGTCCAGTTAATAGCATCACTGTCGAAAACATTTTAAAGATTACTAACCACCTAGTATTTAAAAAGTAAGTGCCAAATTTTAATTTAAGTCTGATTAACATGCAGCAAGTGTAATAAAGAATAATAACACCATTCACCATAATGAATTAAATAGAATAAAGGAGTAGCTACCCGGTATTTAATTAGTCGGGGTGTCACAGGTGGTATCAGAGCATCAGGTTCTAGTGTCCTTTAGGATCTGACGGCTTATTATGTTTCCATTAAGTTTCTTTGATATAGAGCCCTATATTTTAGGACTGTTGTACTCTTTTTGTGTATGCTTCGTTCTTCAGCTATCTTAAGTTTATAAACAACGAACTTATAAACTTTTTTCTTATTTCAGATGCCTCCACGACGTGCACGACGGGTTCCCAGGGATGCAATGGCCGAACCCCAGCCTGCTCCAGTTCAGGGCATGATGAACGCCGCTGAGGTTGCAGCTATAGTAGCCCAAGCGGTAAATGCCGCAATTGCCATTGTTCAACAGGCACCACCTCAGGCGCCGGTTGCCTCACCAGTACAGGCAAATGCATTCCCGTCTGCTTGGGAACGTGTACGTGACGCTTTTCAGAAAGCGCATCCGCCAGAGTTTGCAGGTAGCTCAGATGTAGTAGTCTCGAGCCAGTGGAGGAAGGATATGCAGAGGCACTTAAGGATGTATGAGTGCACGGATGTTCAGAAGCAGGTGCTAGCTACTTTCAAGCTAGTTGGATCTGCGCTACAGTGGTGGGAGTCTATTACCACCATGGAGGAGAGGGATACTCTCACTATTCAGGACTTCTGGGTGCGGTTTGACCGCAAGTACTTTCCGTTGGCTGTTCACACGGAAATGAGGAGGAAATTGATGAGTCTGAAGCAAGAGGGTAAGACTGTGGCCGAGTATGAGGCCGAGTTCACGAATCTGTTGAATATCGTTCCAGATGAGATACCAACAGAGAAGAAGAAGATTGAGAAGTTCATGGACGGGTTGACTTGGAGGATCCATCAGCATCTGTTAGGGAACCTTTCGTTGGCCACGTATTCTGATGTGGTTAACGCTGCTTTGTTACACTGTCAGGACCACCGTTTTCATATGGACGAGGGCAAGAGGTCGGGGGAGTCTAGCCATCAGGGCAGGACTGGAGTACATGGTGCCGGTGGGGCACAATCTGTTCAGGGGCAGAGACAGGGTGAGCAGGGTTCGCAGGAGGGGGATCAGAAGAGGTTCCGATCAGGGAACTACAGGCAGGGACAGGGAGGTTTCCGTCAGGGCCATCAGGGTCCAAACGGCCAACAGGGGCAGAATGGGCAGCAGTTTCACCAGGGCCAGTAGGGCCAAGGGAGGAACGGTAACGGCCACCAGGGCCGGGGACAGCAGGGGCAGAGAGGAGGGAACTTCCCAGGGAAGTGTTTTGTTTGTGTCAAGACTGGCCATAAGCGACAGGATTGTCCTGATAGGGGCAGGGCCCCACAGCAGCAGCAGCAGGGTGCTCGCCAGGAGCCACAGAGGCCTATGTTTCCCGCCGCTCTCCCCGCACCGCCACAGATGGCAGCATTGCCACCCATTCCATCAGTCCCAGCTCAGCAGGGGCAGCTACAGTATGGACGTGTCTATAACGTCCACTAGGCTGCAGTTCCATAGGCACCGCCCACGATTGAGGGTACGTTTCCTATCCATGGCACTATGGGTCGGGTGTTATTTGATACGGGTGCTACACATTGTTTTATAGCTACACACTTCGCGAAAGCTTTAGGATTGTTAGCTACGGCAGAGAGCACAGTGACGTGTGTCGACTCACCATTGGGGAGTGGGTCACTTATCTTCTTTATATGCGGGGGAGTGGGGGTAGAGATTGGTGGTTTGGTATTACCTGCAGACATGTTGGTATTAGATATGCATGTTCACGATGTGATTATCAGTATGGATTGGCTCGTAGCTTATAGGGCCATGATTGATTGCTTCAGCGGGAGCATTATTTTTGCCATTCCGGGGCAAGAGATGTTTGTAGTGGCGATGCCTCGCCCAGAGGGAGGATCGACCGCTCATCTGTATTACATTGAGGAGGATACCTCTAAGGAGGTTGTGATTCCTTTAGATTCTATCACAGTAGTCAGGGAGTATTCGAATGTGTTTCAGGAGATACCAGGCTTACCCCCCAGTCGAGAGATAGACTTTGTTATAGATTTGCTACCGGGTACGAGACCTATAGCACGCGCACCGTACTGTATGGCTCCAGCTAAGATGAGGGAGTTACGGGATCAGATAGAGCATCTGTTAGGTCAGGGCTTTATCCGCAGGAGTACCTCACCTTGGGGCGCTCCAGTTTTGTTTGTGAAGAAGAGGGACGGTTCACTGAGATTGTGTGTGGACTATCGAGAGTTGAATAAGGTCACGATACGGAATAAGTATCCGTTGCCTCGAATCGATGACTTATTCGACTAGTTGAGAGGATCTTCTTTCTTCTCGAAGATTGACTTGATATCGGGATACAATCAGTTGCGTATCAGGGAGGAGGATGTCTCGAAGACCGCGTTCTTGTCGAGATATGGTTCTTACGAGTTTCGGGTTATGCCTTTCGGTTTGACCAACGCTCTAGCAGTGTTTATGGACTTGATGAACAGAGTGTTCAGGGACTTCCTAGATCAGTTTGTCATTGTCTTCATTGATGATATTCTGGTTTACTCCCAGACAGAGGAGGAGCACGCCGAGCATTTGAGGCAGGTTTTGCAGACACTTCGTCAGAACGAATTGTATGCAAAATATGAGAAATGCGAGTTTTGGTTGAAGGAGGTCCAGTTTTTGGGACACATTATTTCCGACCGGGGAATATCTGTTGATCCGGGGAAAGTATCCGCGGTGAGGGAGTGGGGACAGCCCACGACACCAACAGAGATTCGTAGTTTCTTGGGTCTAGTAGGATACTACAGGAGGTTTATTCGGGATTTCTCCAAGATAGCAGGTCCTTTGACACATCTGACTAGTAAGGGTGTGCCATTCATCTGGAGTGATGCCTGTCAGTTGGCATTCGATGAATTGAAGGATAAATTGACCTCAGCACCTGTGTTAGATTTGTCGAGACTGGGAGTTGAGTATTTGGTTTACACCGATGCGTCTTTGCAAGGGCTTGGAGGTGTATTGCAGCAGGAGAGACAAGCCATAGCTTATGCTTCCCGTAAACTTAAGCCTCATGAGAAGAATTACCCCACGCATGATTTGGAGTTGGCGGCAGTGGTATTTGCCCTATGGATTTGGAGGCACTATCTTTTGTGGGAGAAGTTCCAACTGTTCACGGACCACAAGTCCCTACAGTATCTGTTCATGCAGAAGGAATTGAATATGCGACAGCGTAGGTGGCTTGAGTTTGTGAAGGACTACCAGTTCGACATCCAGTATCACCCGGGAAAGGCTAACGTGGTAGCAGACGCGTTGAGCCGTAGGCCAGCAGATGAGGTGGCAGAGGTGTGGAAGGCTAAGTGGAAGGAATTGGGACACCAGGATGCAGTGGCCCAATCTTTCATGTCTGTGATGACCATTACACCGCAGATTGTCATGAAGGTAGTACGGGCACAGGCTAATGACTCGTTCTGTCAGGAGCAGATAGTTCGATTACTAGCAGAGGGAGCCGATTCCTATACCGTTAGCTCAGACGGGGGATTACGCTTTAATGGGAGATTGGTAGTTCCGGAAGGGGATGAATTGCGACATGATGTGATGGCAGAGTCGCACGGCTCACGATTCGCGGTACATCCCGGAGGGGACAAAATGTACCAAGACATGAGACGAAAGTATTGGTGGAGCGGTATGAAGAGAGATATCGCTGAGTTTGTTTCGAAATGTGCCACTTGTCAGCTTGTAAAAGTGGATCATTAGAGACCTGCAGGATTTCTACAGCCATTGGAGGTCCCGGTGTGGATGTGGGAGAGCATATCCATGGACTTTATCACGGGTTTGCCTACGTCGCAGAGGGGTCACGACTCGGTTTGGGTAATTGTGGACAGGTTGTCCAAGGTCGCTCACTTTTTACCCGTAAGGACTGACTACACTACGGGGCAGTATGCCCAGCTCTTCATTTCAGAGATTGTGAGACTTCACGGTGTGCCCCTAAATATCGTGTCTGACAGAGACAAGATATTTGTTTCAAGGTTTTGGGAGAGTTTCCAGGAGGCCATGGGCACGGAATTGCGGTTGAGTACGGCTTATCATCCGCAGACTGATGGGAAGACCGAGCGCACAAATCAGATGTTGGAGGACATGGTACGCATGTGCATTATTGACTTCGGGGGTTGATGGGAGCAGTATCTTCCACTGCTGGAGTTTGCTTACAACAACTCCTATCAGTTTACTATTGGCATGGCTCCGTTTGAGGCATTGTACGGTAGGCCTTGTCGTTCCCCAGCATGTTGGTTAGAGGTGGGGGACAACAAACTGCTTGGGCCGGAAGTGATTCAGGATACTTCAGCAAGGATTGAGTTGATTCGAAGTGGCATTCGGGTAGCTCAAGACAGGAAGAAGAGTTATGCTGATGCGAAGAGATTTTTCAGGGAGTTCCAAGTAGGGGACTAGGTTTTGCTCAGGGTATCTCCTATGAAGGGGATTATGCGTTTCGGGAAGAAAGGGAAGTTGGCACCAAGGTATGTGGGGTCGTTTCCTATTATTGAGCGGATCGGACCGATTGCGTATAGACTTGTGTTACCAGAGCATTTGCATTGGATTCACGATGTGTTCCATATTTCCTCGCTGAGGAAATACCTTAGAGATAATTTGGCTCATTCTCACATTGCTGTGGAGGACATCGATCTCCAGCCGGATAGCTCCTACGAGGAGGGGCCAATTGCTATTTTGGACCGAAGCGAGAGGAAACTACGGTCAAAGATAGTCCCGTTAGTGCGTGTTCAGTGGAGACATCACAATGTCGAGGAGTCCACATGGGAGCGCGAGGATGAGATGCGCGAACGTTATCCAGAGTTATTTTTAGCAGGAACTTTCTAGTTTCGAATTTCGGGACGAAATTCAGTTATTAGGAGGGAAGTATGTAATACCCCGTACTTTTGGCTATATTTATTTTTGGGATTAATTAATTGAATGCGTATTAATTGGAAATTAATCCGGGTAAAATACTAGCGAGTGAGTTGGTATTTGACTATATTGAGTATATATGATGTTATATGAATATTGAATTATGAAACTTGTCGTGAGATTGATATACAACATTTTAGGAATTTTGTTGAGACGCGTGTGACGGCATTTTAGGAATTTTGTTGAGACGCGTGTGACGGCATTTTAGGAATTTTGTTGAGACGCGTGTGACCGCCGCGTCATGGTGTATTATTTTAATTATAAAAGTGAATTTAAATTCTATAAACCGTATGGTCGTTTTGAGTGCTCCAACGCGTCCGGAAGGGTCGAGATAGTCAGAAAACACTAGCCGGGGGTTTAGTTTGGGTCCCGGGGTATTTTTAGGCCATACCGGCAACATAAAGGGCATTTTAGTAATTTTGTATTTTTGGAGAATTAAAAGTGACGAAAATTAGGAGTCTTAATCTGATGTGGATTTAACCCACTAAACCCACTAACCAACCCATATTAACCCATTAAGCTACGGAGGTTATCATTTAGGTTTCCAACTTTCCCAAAGAAAACCCTAGCCACCTTTGGAGAAGAAGCTTGGAGAAAGAGAGAGAGAGGGAATTCTGCAGAAATCTTCACCAAACCAACACCAAAATCAGAAATCGAATCAAGGCAAGTGATTTAAATTACATTCTTTATGCAGTGAATGCTTCTTCCATGTTAGAAATCTTGATAATCTATCTTAATTAAGAGTTAAAGGAAAACCAATGAAATTGGAAGTTATTAGCTTAATTTTGGGTATAGGTTTGCATGTAGAAACATTGCTTGAAGATTGAATTCAGAGATTTCATTTTTATGTAGTGTAAAAATGGATTAAATTCTGGGATTTGATGATGATAAAAATCTAGGGTTCATGTTCTAGAAAAATTGGGGAAAAGTATAGAATCTTGTGATTTAATGATGTTTAGGATGCATTAATGCCTTAAAAGATGTTAGTATATGACCTTAGCGTGTTTTAGGATGATTAGAGAACTTAAAACATTGTTGGAACGAACTTTGGAGAAGATTTGAGGAGTAAGAATGGTGAAAAACGAAATTTAGAGAAATCTGGGACGAAACTGGTAGGTCGTTAGAAACCCCTCCCCAGGTCGTTCGAACGAGCTTCTAACGAGTTGACCAGTCGCTTCTAATGAAAGGGAACTTCGTTCGATAACTTCGTTCGAACGAGATCTCGTTAGAAGGTACAGTTCGTTCGAACGAACTGGATCTCGTTCGAACGAGACTTCTAACGAGCTGACAGTGTAATCTCGTTCGAACAGTCTCGTTCGAACGAGACTTCTAACGAGCTGGCAGTCTGGGCCTTTTTGGACTGTTTTGATTTTTGGAGTCCCGTAAACTTGTTCGAGGATATAGATAACATTCCAATGATGATGTAATGATAGAATTGGGACTTTTGGGTATTTATGAGAAGAAAATTATATACGATAGTTAAATTAAATGGACGGTTTGGGTTTAGACGTGAGTGTCTACTACGACGAGAGAATAAATTATGGCGCGTATGATTATAAACCGGAATAGTATAAATTGTGAATTATAAGTTGGTACGAGAATGCATTATGTACTACGATTAAACTACGGGATTACTAAGATGCGTGTTTACTCAGTATTGGTATATGAATTGTGTGTATGACATACCTACCATACTTGCTATCACGGGAGTTTTGCGTTCGCTTAGGGCCCTCTAATCCTTGTGTTGCCCGAATTTAGACTGGTTACCTTGATGAACATAGGTCATAGAAAGACTTATTGGGATATTAATAAGTCCGCTGATCGTAGGAGCGTAGGTATGTGCGTCACCTATGTGATGTGACTGTGTTCGCCTCCATTATTTGTGATGATGTTATCTGTGAACTATTCCTGAGAGATTCGGAATATGTAATCCTTATGTACGTGATGTACCGGGATGGATAGCAGAGTATGTGTGCACCGCAGCTTAGTTCTCGGGGTGCTTGTATTGTATATTTATGATGTGAATAATATACACTTAATTAATGGGAACCTTCATGTTAATGTTGTGAATATAATTACGGTATTGTTCCGAGAAACATAACGAGTTAGCTGATAGTGAAATGTATTGCATAATGAGCATCTGAGTTCACGTTAAACCCCTACTTAATTACGAGCGTTATAATGTTAATAGGACCAAGTAATAAGGGTAGGACCTATGACAGTCTAGCTAGATATGATGGCACTGAGCTAGTGGGTTGTGTCGTTGTAGATGGGTACTTACGTTAGGAGTGCACAGTTAGACGAGAGGTGAGAATATCATGTGAGTGCACGTCCTAACATGTACTTTGCATTTAATGTTTTAAATGTTTTTAAAGCACTTGCAGGTTTTTAATATATAACTCCACATTCGGGCTCTGACCCGTTTGCTTTCAAATCTATTTTTCTTTGTAAAATCATTTTAGGTGCCCAGCCACAAGGACACCATGCGTAGGATACTCATTCAGGTGACGAGCTGTAGCTGTTTGTGGAAGCTACAGGGATTTGCTTATAGACGCTTCTATCACTTGGATTCCAGATTCATTATCTATCCGTTGTAGGGCATGTTGCCCATTTCTATTAGAGACATCTTTCCATTATAGTTTTCAGACTTTGGCATGTATTATTTTAGTATTCGGTTTACTTATTTCAGTTGTGGGATTGTAGTGAGGAGTTTTCCTCCAGACTTTATTTACATTGCGTGATGGTTATTCTATTTAATTCATTATGGTGAATGGTGTTATTATTCTTTATTACACTTGCTGCATGTTAATCAGACTTAAATTAAAATTTGGCACTTACTTTTTAAATACTAGGTGGTTAGTAATCTTTAAAATGTTTTCGACAGTGATGCTATTAACTAGACAAACTTGGCATTTTAAATTAATTTAATAAAGGAGTAGCTACCCGGTATTTAATTAGTCGGGGTGTCACACACATATATATATATATATATATATATATATATATATATATACTAGCGGAATGCCCGTGCCTGAAGGCACGGCGAAAATTTTGAAAGCACGTAATTACAAAATGGTAAAAATTTTCGAAGTACGTAACTACAAAACGGCAAAAAAAGAGTAATTTATAACAATTGGTCATAATCCCCTTTGTTTATAAACTATTCACCCTGCTTAACAAACAACAAATAGTCCAACAATATTCAAATAATCTTAAATTCATCCAACAAATTCACATATAATATAAAATATACAATATTCATCAAATAAAATCCCATTGTGTCTCAAAAACAAAGTGTCAAAGTTTTAAAAAAATTGGGCAGAGTCTCCTTTGTTTATTGGACTATCCACCCTTCTCAAGGGATAACAATAATAAAAAAAAAACAAATTCGCCCAACAAAAGCCCTGTATTAGCCCCATAGCATCTCCGTGGCAGCCCCATAGCTTCCTTGTAGTAGCTATTACCATAGCAACCCTGTATTAGCCCCGTGGCAGCTCCGTAGTAGCCCCATAGAAGTCCCGTAGCAGCCAAATAAAAGTCCCGTAGCGCAATAAAAGTCTCTTAGAAGCCCCATGTTTGATTGGTCTTGGACTAAAACCTGAAATGAAAAGAAAAAAGATTAGTTATATACGATATGGGGTGGGGTGGGGTGGGGTGGGGGGAATGCCCGTGCCTGAAGGCACGGTGCAAATTTTCAAAATACGTAATCGTGAAACGTCAAAAATTTCATTTCCCAAGAAAGTATCGAATGTGTAAACAATTTCATTTCCCGTTTTGAACCTTGTATAAACATCATAGCCATCAAATAAAAAGAGTGATTGACATAGTTTCCTCAAACACTTAGCGTACCACAAATGGTCAAATGAAAATAATATAACAACGCATGATGTCCCAAATGACATTCATAGGAGCATCTGATTTTAACCCCAGGGAGTTCACATGAGTTACCGAGATATGATATTCAACATTGATCACAACATAATGAAATATAATTGGTAACTGGGATGTGCATTTTAGTGTTCTAGGAATAATGTGCAAATTCAGAAATAGAGGAACATCTGGCAACTCCTCTAAAATAGTTGTCAATACAGCAGATGCTCGATTATACGCAAGATAATTGTTCTACATAGACTCCACATCTGCTAGTAATGAAGTTACCCATTCTTAAGCAATGATGGGAGCGAATCCTAGCAAGCTTAATGACCAAAACTCTACTAATAGGGGTTTAGTCAATCAGATAATCACAGAATAGCAAAACACCTGAGTCAAAATTGAAATCAGCATACATATTTACATGAACACAGAGTATAACATAAATATATTTGAACAAAGAAAAATACGTGTGAATGAATACCCTGCTGATAACAGCAGACATGTCACTATTTCAGAGGAGTATTCACAATTTTTTACATGCAATTTCTTCAAAATGAGACTTAAAGTATGAAAATACAGCAGACATGTCACCATTTTTTTGCATATTACACACATATGGTGACCATATTGGTGGGGTGGGTGAAAATAAAAGTATGAATCATTTAAAAGAAAACATTGTCAGAGAGAACAAATTATGATATTTGTTTAACAAATATCAGTTAGCGTTGGTTTGGCGATCACTGTGAATTGTGTTATCCCAAATAGAAACATACTTGGGAGTAATTAGTGTCGTCGTCATAAATTCATGCTTACCAGCTGAAAATGGCAACTCCTTCAACCGCAGTATCCTAGTATTCTCAACAGAGACCCTTCCCTCATCAGATGAATTCAACATTGAGGCACACCTCAAGAATCTGAGACACGCATATCATATGAGACTTAAAAGTTAAAAGTAAAAATTAAAAATATGAAAAATGAAAGAGAAGAGAAAAAGGTAAGTGTGCATACTATGTCGTCGAATCCCCACCTAGCCAAATTATGTCCCTGCCTACATATAAGGCATTAAAAAGCGAGATCGACATTTAGTTCTAATATTCAGAAATGTACTACTGAACGAAACAAAAAAAATAGATATGAATCTTTTCTTAAAAAACATGTAAATATTTTGCTTAAAAAACATATGCATTACTGATTTAGTTTGTGAAATTAAACCCACTCATAAAACATTAATTTGAGATATATTATAGAGGCCTCATTTCAATCCCTATGATGGTGGTGATCTCCTTGCACTGGAAGTGAAGGAAAATTGGATGACAAAAGTGGGTGAAAAGCCTAAAAAACGTTTTGGATGGTTTCAATCAAACATCGCAACTAAACAAATATGCTTATCAAACCCAATATGAAGAATTAAGTTTTGATATCTAAATACAATATCATATATACAACCTAAGGTCACGGCTGGATTTTTTTGAGAAAGTTGCTTGCCGAATTATCTGGAGTTTTATAGTCGAGGTGAACATACCAACATTACAGTATTGCAGAAAATAGATAGCGGTTAATGTTTTAGCTCAAGTCATTACTCAAATCGACATAGAGTTGAATATAATTTTGTGAATATGCAATGTGAAATATTTATTAAAGACTTAAGTTCATAAAAATAAGTGATGTACCTCCTAACATGCATCATGGTGTGGCAAATTTGTAGGCAACTTGCAGGCCAAATTAAGGCTTTCAGAGGCACACCTGCAAAAGAGAAAGGGCCCCAAACTGCAATCTTTCCGGGTTATAGCGGAAAAGAGAAAGGGCCCCAAACTGCCAACAACCCAGACTCCACGCAGAGGAAGCAGCAGATTTTTCTTCAGCAAGCTCTGCCCCCAATAGCACCAAACTTTTGCACCAAACTTTTGCACGCAGAGGAAGCAGCAGGTTTCACACTCTTCATTGTGCTCCCAACATTGAGGATTCTGGACAACAGTCTTTGGAGGGCATTCTTTATAAAATGATCGTCAAAATAAGCCGTTGAACCTGGTTTCAAGTGTTTGTCAATCTCCTCAAGATACCAATCATTTGAAAAGGACTCCAGTTCTTCTCAATCTCCTCAAGGTTTCGAGTATTTCCCGTGATAAGGACTCTGGTTCAAATCTTCCAAATGATAATGAAATAGATAAGTGAAATAAATACAAATACGAAGACGAATACGAATCATGCACAAAATGGAATAACATCATACAGTTCGTGAAACATACTTTGTCTGAATTGGTTATATCATCCATTGCCAATATAAGATTCCAGTCCTGCATAATTAGAAGAACCATATTTATTATGTACATATTAAACATAAATGCAACGTACCATAAAAAATAGGGAAGAAGCCCTAATTTGAAAACCGAATTGAAACCCAATAATATAGAACAAATCAAACCGAATATGGAACAAATCAAATCTCAACCTAGTTAGCCACATATATGTATGGAACAAATCAATATGGAACATAAATGCAACAATTATTCGAGAAAAAAGAGTGGGAGAGAACGAAATGCCCTAATTTGAAGCCCTTAGGTACATATTTCGAAACTGAAATTTAGAACCACATTAGGTCAAAAATGGGGAAGAAGCCCTAATTTGAAAACCTAAGCCACTGAAGTTTAGAACCACATTAGGTCAAAAATGGGGAATAAGCCACATATAATCAACAAATCGTACCAAATCGTATCAACAAATCAACAAACCCCTAAATTTTTAAATAAAAAAATAAAAATTAAATGAACAAAAATAGTACCATAGTTGATAGTTGAAAATCATACCAAAAATCGTACATCTAAACCAAAAATCGTACCAAAAATCGCACCATATGTGTGGCTGTGCGCAGCTGTGTGTGCTAGGGTATTTGTGGGTGTGTGTGCGCGCAGATCTCTGTGTGTGTGCGCAACTCTGTGTGTGTACGTGGGTGTGTTGGTGCGTGTGTGGGTGCGCAGCTGTGGGTGTGGGTGTGTGTGTGTGTGTGGGTGTGTGTGTGTGTGAGAGAGAGAGAGAGAGAGGAGGGGTTACCTGTAGCGTAGAGGAGGGTGAGGCGGTGAGGCGGTGAGGCAGTGAGGCGGTGAGCGGCTAGGGTTAGAGGAAGGTGAGGCGGCTAGGGTTGGAGGAGGTGAGGGAGATCGTGGGGAAGGGGAAAGGGAAGGGGAACGGGGGTAGCGAGAAAACGGGGTTGGGAGATTAACAGGGGGGTGTTTTACTTCATTTGCCACCTCATAATGATACAATCCTACGTGGTACAATCTGGAACCCTTAGATCGCCCAAAAAAATGCGATCTCAACCGTTAATTTTTTGGAACAGTAAAAGACCCCCCTCTCATATAATATATATATATATATATATATAGTATGATAATTAAATGAAAATACTCGAAATTACATATAGTGTGCATATATAATAGCCTTCTAGTTATTATGCGTACGCATTCAATAGCCCTTAGACCCGTTCGAGAGTCATTACCCCTCTAATGAGATCTCTCGAATTGTCCCGTTTGGGACTGCATAATTTCTGTATAATATTCTTAGTGGCTTAAAGTTGTTACTTTTGGAGGATGTTCTACAGTCGTATCCTAATGTTCTCTGCGGACATACTAGATTGACAAGTGTGACTGTTATTTCAATTGAGAAATTGAAAAACACTCACACTTGAAAATCTACGTTGGGTACTTGGAGAACTACGGGGATATGCTGCCGAATTTTTCTCAAATCATAACAATGTGCATGAGTTGTTAATTATATTACAGAAAAATGCGGTCTTGAATGGGATGGGACCACACACCCTTTAGAGGAGATGGAGGAAATAGAAATTTCTATTATAAATTGAATTTGAATTTAAAATTTAAAAATCAAATATAAATAAGACACAATTAAATGAAACATACTATAAATCTAAGTTTTCTTTACCTTTAATAGGTGATTAGTTGTGGTAGCTGTGATGGGATATCCGAAATAGAAAGAGTGGATGGGTGAGACAAATAAAATGGGGGATGTGTTTCGCAGAGGTGCTAACGAATTTGTGAAATACGCAAAGAGATGTCGTAATGAAGAGTTTTCGTATCCGTGTGCTAGGTGTAAAAATGGTAAGGTGTTTGAGTGGAAAACAGTTGAACTACATTTGTTAAGATCGGGTATGCAAGATAGTTATCAATTTTGGAGTTTTCACGGTGAAATGAAAGTTCCTTAATCCCCGACTAAACTTCACAACAACCTTCAACAAGTAGGAAAGATGTAGAAGCGAATGACGTAGATCATAATATGTTAGAGGATTTAGTTGATGATGCGTACGAAGTTTATAAAGTAGAGGATAATGAGGTTACTGATGACATAGAAGGTTCAAGTGCTCGTGAAGATATCACGATAAAACTTGATGATGACAACCGAAGTTCAAAATTTAGGGAGACCCATCCGTTATACTCTGGCTATGAGAAAGATCAAACAACTATACATGATATGGTTGGTTTGCACAGTTTGAAGACGCAGGACGATTTGTCTGGCAATAGCATGACAGGAATTCTGAAATGGGTGAAGGGCTTATTACCCAAGGAGAATACACTTCCAAATAGCTATCATGTTCTGACGAAAAAATTTGAAAGATTTGGGAATGAAGTATAAATCGATTCATGCTTGTGTGTATGACTGTATACCATTCCGAAAGGAGTATGAATTATGCGTCCAACTTGCAAAGGATTTTGAATTATGATACTCATGATTTACATAAGTGTAAGTCCCACAAATGGCATGTGATCATGCAACTGGCTCCTTTATTATTTAAGCACTGCTTCTCCAAGCACAAGGATTTGTGGAGGGCTATTATGAAAATTAGTATTACCTTCTCACTCTTGTGTGAGAAGGTAGTCAATCGATAACACATAGTGGTCGCAAAATTGGTGGTGACCGAAGCGATTTGTGTGTTGGAGAAGTACTTCCCCCCATCATTCTTTGACATAAGTGTTCACTTGTTGGTACACCTATCCGACGAGGAACTTCTTTGTGGTACAGCTAGATATCGGTGGATGTATCCATTTGAAAGATTCATGAAAGTTTTTAAAGATTACATTAAGAATAAGCGATACATTGCATGATCAATTGGAGAGGAATACATCACCATAGAGTCATCAATATATACTCGGGAATATATGCCTGACTCGACCAGCGTTGATGACACCAATGAGTTCGTCGATGATGGCGGTCATATGATGGGGAAAAGAGTGAAATTAATGAATTTGCAACATGAACAAGTAGCTCATTATCTATTTGACACACATAAAGATGTCGAAGAATGGAAAAAGTAAGTTTCGATTCTTAGAATGTTTAACATTATTTTAGATTATTTTATACATGATTAATTTTGTAATATGCAGTAAATATGAAGCCTGTGAGAACAATAAAAGACGAAAAATAATGGTACAATCAAACAACGAATTTAGGCTTTGGTTGACACAAGAGGTAATTATAATGAAAATGGTCGTTATATAATGTTACATTACACTCAAATTTTACAGCTAATATAATTAATTTATCTATATTCTCAGCTCTTAAAGATAGGTGATGCGATATCAAGGCTTGCTCGTCTAGCCACTGGACCCTTGTTCGTGGAACGAGAGTAAAAAAAGTATCTATTAAATGGTTACGTTTTCGGTGCTAAAGTGTATGAGTAAAGTACAAATGCACAAAACTCGGGCATTTCATACAATGCTCTTACTTTCTTTCGAGCGAGCACAAAAGATAAAAGCCTCGTTGAAGCTGAAATGACTTACTATGGTGTAATCGGAAATATATTTGAATTGGATTATATATTCTTCAAAGAGATTGTATTTTACTATGACTGGGTAAGAGTTGAGGATAAAAATGCTTGTAATGTTAATCCTGTAACCAATTTGATCATGGTTGACTTGTCCAAGTTGAAGAGCAACGACCACGTGAGCGATGAGCCGCTTGTTTGTGCATTTCAAAAGGTTAACCAAGTGATTTACTCAGAGTAAATCAACAATGATCCATGGTCAATTATCCAACACGCGCCAAAGCTTATAAATAGTAGTGTGGATGACTTGGCTACTCCTACCGAATATCAATCCATTTTTTATGAGAACCCGAATTTAAAAAAAAAAATCAATTTGTAATATAAATTCCAATTTGTACCGAAACATCCATTTTTAATGCTTTTAATTGATTTGCATTTTATCATTTTCACTCTTGTGTAGTGTGCATGTGTGTATGCAGTAGGGGTGGGGGTACGGATGTGTAGTGTGCGCGTGTGTGGTAATTGTACATATTTGTAGTAACAATTCATTTTGATTTATACATATATGTGCGCACGCGTGTCTGTGTGCGTGCATGTGTGTGCAAGTGTGTGTGTGGTGGGGGGGGGGGGGGGGAGTGGGGAGGGGGAAAGGATGGGGGATGTTTAACAGTAACAATTCATTTTTATTTGTAGTAATTGTACATATTTGCATGTCTTCTTCCAATTCATTTTGATTTGTACTAATAACATTTTTTATAGCAAATGTCTCCTTCAGGTATTAAGGCGGGGATGATGATGTCATCTGGGCTCGATGGTAGCAGAGGCGACGAGGGCTCCTCGTCCCCTAGGCTCCCTAAATATGGCAAATTGGGGATGTCCATCGAGAAAAAGTTGGGGCTATTAGCGAGATCCCTCGAGATGGTAAGGAAGATCATCGGCCCGGGGTACATTAGTTGGAAGGAGGTGCCATATGAGCTCAAGTTAGATGTTTGGGTGGCACTACAGGTAATGTATTTTTATTTTTATTTACATTTATATGAATATTTCAATTTCAATTTTGATTTCAATTTCATTTTGTATTTATGTTTATACTTATTCGCAACTAACATTGTATTTGTTAGACAGGAACAATTCAGCATGGACCCAAAGCTACGCGATTCCGTCTTGGAGCAGTTGAGGGATCAACACAAGACGTGGAAGAAAAATATGCGGATCCGGTACTTTGAGAAAACACGAGAGTCCGTTATTCGAATACGTGAATTCATCCCACCAAAGGAGCCGATCTCATTGGCAAAATGGCAAGAGTTCGTTGACAATGAGATCGGGGAGCGACAATTGGCATCTCGCCAATCAGGGAGGGAAAACCGAGCAAAAAAGATGGACGTGCACTACTCCGACCGAATGTCTTTTGCCGAGGTGGAGCATAGGATGATGGTAAGATTTAATTTTTCTATAACTACAGAAATATATTATTCTGCATTATTTTACTTTGTGGGGCCGATACAAATTTTATTTTATTTTATTTCAGGGGACATGGAGTGGCCCTGGGGGTAGGTCACATAGGATCGATACTTATGTGGCTTTTCGAACGAAGAAGGGGACGAACAAGGAGATATCCTCGAGCGTCGCGGCCACGATTGAAAGTAATTCGACAGTTTACTTTTTCTTTAATTATGTTATAATTTTTTAATTTACTTATTTTACTAATCATGTGCTTTTTATCGTTTCGAGGAAAGCCTCAGGAAGAGCATGAGTCGCAATATGATGCCGACAAGGCATCTTTGTCCACAGATGCACTCAGCCAAGTGCTTGGCTCTGATCACGGGTGGAAAAATGTAGGATCATTGGATTGGAGACGAGCGACACTGGGTTGGCTCAAACGATGGATTCGAATGACGCGAAGCTGTCTCGTTTGGAGGCAACGATCCAAGATATGTTCTCATTCATGAAGCGTTCGTTGGTCAAAATATGCAAGGGGAAAGGGATGGAGGAGGTGCGGGAGGTGATGCAGGATGATGAGGATGTGGACCTAGCTGCTTCATCGCCGACACGTGCGGACTTTAATGATCCACTTCCCTATTTGGATCCCTTCGACCGACCGATGTCGATACTTGGTTGTTCTAGCATGTTTATGCTGGACATATTTGATGGCCAGCGGATAGGTCAGGGGTTGAGGGAACCAAATATCATCCAGGGTGGACTAGTTCATAGACATGAGCTTCAAGACATCGAGTCCATGGTGCTCGTCACGCATGTGATACCCGAGAAGGAGAACTCCCCATTGTGGTTGCGCGAACAATGCAGCACGATGTATATCAGTGGGTGTGTCAATTCGTATATCGTGTGGCCTACTCACCTCCTCAGATTTAACCTTACCCAAGACATGTAGTGACATTATTTGAACTGAATTGCTTTTAAGTTGGTACATTTGAATTATATTTGGTTTATATCATGATGCATATTGTCTCTATTTTAAATGTATATTTGCATTATCTCTATTTTATTTGGATATATGCTTCTTGAATAGGTACAACATTGCTATAACAGGTACAAATATACTGCTGGGCAGTGGAAGTGGTCAAACTGCCTAGCAAATTTTTTTTTTAATTCTACCCAGAATTGTCACAGTCATTAACCGTAACAAGTCCGTGACAAAGGATTGTTGTCATGCACTTGTCACGATCAATGATCGTGAATTTTTTTAAACATTGTCAAGGGTTTATCATGATCCTGAACCGTGATAAAACTTATCAAGGTCAAGGACCGTGACATGACCGTGACAAGTCTAATGAACTTGTCATGATCAATGACTGTGACAAGTTCATGACAACAAAAGTTGTCACCCCCAGAATTGTCATGGTCATTGACCTTGACAAGTCCAACTTGTCAAGGTCAATGAACGTGACAATTTAGAAGATTTGTGGTAGTGAGTGTAAATCGTAGGAACCAATTGCGTAGTCACGAAACTCTCGATTTTGGAATAAGATTAAAAGTTTCAAATAAGTAGACTTTGGCCTAAAAACATTCCCCTATAGGAAACCCAAAATAGCCCCCGAACAGCCCTATGGGCACGACACCTCGAACGGGAAAAATCAAAATCGTAAGGACTGACCATATAGTCACGGGACTCTCGGTTTGGGAATAGGACTTAAATTTGTAAATAAGTAAACTTAGTCTTTAAAAAATTCCGCTTGGGTGAAACCAAAACATCCCCGAACTGCCCCCGTGAGGGGCACTGACACCTTCTATTGAGCAATGTAATTCGTTGGAACTGATCGCTCATTCACGGGGCTCCCGATTTGGGAATAGGACTAAAATTTACAATTAAGCAGTCTTGGGCCTAAACAAATGACCACATGCCCTTAGGAGGAACCCAAAGGAGTTACGAATGGCCCATGTGGGGCACAGACACCTTATACGGGACCTATGTAACTTGTAGGAACTGACCCCATAGTCAAAGGACTCCCAGTTTGGTAACAGGATTTAGATTTGTAAAAAAAATCAGACTTAGGCCTGATAACATGCATCTAGGGAAAAACTCAAAATCGCTCCCTGAAGGGCCCTATGGGGAGCACAGACAACTCGTACGGAACCAATGTAACACGTAATAACTGACTGCCTAGTCATGGGAAACCCAATTTGGGAATAGGACTATAATTTGAAAATAACTAGACTTAGTCCTTGAAACATGACCCTAGGAGAAATCCTAAAATAGATCCTGAGTAACCTAGTGAAGGTCACGGTCACCTCGTACGAGACCAATATAACTCATAAAAACTGACTGCGTAATTCTGGCACTCCCAATTTGGTAATAAGACTAAAATTTGTAAATAATCGGACATAAGCCTGAAAACAAGCCCCTAGAGGAAAGCCAACGAACTTATAAGGGTTATAGACACCTCGCACGGGACCAAGTACGAACTAACTGCGTAGTCACTAGACTCCTAATTTTTAAATAGGAATAAAATTTGCAACTAAGCAAACTTAGGACTTGAAACGTACCCGTTGGGCTAGAAAACCCAAAACAACCCCCGAACAGTCCCATGGGGGCACAGACACCTTGTACAGGACCTATGCAACTTGTATGAAATGACTGCATAGTCATGGAACTATCGATTTAAAAATAGGAATAAAATTTGCAAATAAGTAGACATACACCTGAAAATATTCCCCTTTTGGAAAAACTTAAAACAGCCCCTGAACGGCCCCGTGAGGGGCACGAACACCTCTCAGGGGAAAAATATTAGTCATAAGAATTAACAGTGTAGTCCAGGACTCTCGATTTAGGTTCATGACTAAAATTTTAAAATAAGCAAACTTAGGCTTGAATACATGCCCTTAGGAGGAAACCCAAAACAACCCCCGAAAGGCCCCATGAGGAGCACGGACACCTTACATGGGACCAATGAAACTCTTAGGAAATGATCTTGTAGTCACATGACTTCCTATTTTGGAAAAAGGACTAAAATTTGAAAAGAGGCAAACTTCAGCTTGGAAACATAATCGTGGCGTGAAAACCTAAAATAGCCCTCGAACGGCCCCGTGTGGGGAACAGTCCAAATATAACTCGTAGGAATTGACCGCATAGTCACGAGCCTCCCGATTTGGGAATAGGTCTCAACTTTGTAAATAAGAAGACTTAAGCCTTGAAACATGCCCTGATGGGTGAAAACTCAAAGCAGTCACGAACACCTCGCATGGGACAATGAAACTAGTAGGATTGACCGCGTAATCATGAGATACCTAGTTTGGTAATAGGACTATAATTTATAAATAAGAAGACTTAGGTCTTAAAACATTCCATTGGAGAGTAAAAAGATAAAACAACCCCCGAATAGCCCCATAAGGGGCAAGAACATCTCACACGGGAATAATAAAGCTCATAGGAACAGACCGCGTAGTCACGAGACTCCCAATTTTGTAATAAGACTAAAATTTTCAAATAAGCAAAGTTAGGCCTGAAAACATGCCAGCATGCCCTTATGAAAAAATTAAAAGAGTCCCCAAATGGCCCCGTGGGTGGCATGAACACCTTACACGAGACCAATGTAACTCGTAGAAATTAACCGCGTAGTCATAGAACTTCCTATTTGGGAATTGGACTATAATTTACAAATAATCAAACTTAGGCCTGAAAACTTTCACTTAGGGGAAAACCAAAAATGTCCCGCGAATGGCCACATGGGGGAAAAACACTTCACATGAGACCAATGTAAATCATAGGAACTGATCGCAAAGTCACGGACCCACGGTTTGGGAATTGGACTATGATTTGTAAATAAGAAGATTTAGGCTTGAAAACATGCCTCTTCGGAGAAAACACAAAATAAATCCTTAGTAGCTCCGTGATGGGCATGAAAACCTCGTAAGGGACCAATGTAACTTGTAGGAATAAATTGCGTAGTCACAGGACTCCCCGATTAAGAATGGGACCAAAATTTGCAAATAATCATACTTATGCTTCAAAACAGGCCCCTAGCGAGGAACCTTAAATGGCCCCTGAATGGCCCCGTGAGGGGCACGGAAACATTGCACGGGACCAATGTAACTCGTAGGAATTGATCGCGTAGTCAAGGGACTTACGGTTTGGGAATTGGACTAAATTATTTAAATAATCAGACTTAGGCCTGAAAATATGCCCGGAGGATCACGTAGTCAAGGGACTTACGATTTGGGAATTGGACTAAAATTTTCAAATAATCAGACTTAGGCCCGAAAATATGCCCGGAGGATAAAACCCAAAACAATCCCCAAACGGCCCCATGAGAGGCACGGACACCTAGCACGGGACAAGTAAAACTAGTAGGAACTGATCGCGTAGTCACTAGGCTTTTGATTTGGCAATAGGACTAATGTTTCCAAATAAGCAGACTTAGGCCTTCTAACATGCCCCTATGGGTGGAAAACCCCAAACAACCACCGAACGGACTTGTGAGGGACAGAGACACCTCATAAGGGACCAATGTAACTCGTAAGAACTGATCACATAGTCACGGGACTCCCAGATTAGGAATAGGCCTAAAAATTACAAATAAGCACACTTGGGCCTTAAAAAATGCTCGTAGGGGTGGAAACCCCAAAACATCTTTCGAGCTTCCTCGTGTGGGGAATGGAGACCTCTCATGTGACCAATGTACTTCGTAAGAACTAACTGCATAGTCAATGGACTGCTCATTTTGGAATAGGACTAAATAATCACACTTAGGCCTTGAAAAATGGCCTAGGGGTGGAAAACAAAAACATCCCTCGAAAGTCCCAATAAGGGGCACATAAAACTTGAACGGGACTAATGTAACTAGCATGAACTAATCGCCTAGTCACGGGACTCCTGGTTTGGTAATAGGATTGAAGTTTCCATAGAAGTAGACTTAGGATTGAAAACATGCCCGAAAGCCTTTAGGGAAAATCCAAAACAATCCCCTAACGACCCCGTTAGTGGCACGAACACCTCACATGAGACCAATGTAAGTCATAGGAACTAACCACACAATCAATGGACTCACAATTTGGGAATATGAATAAAATTTTCAAATAACCAGACTTAGGCTTGAAACACGCCCTTAATGGTGAAAATCCCAAAACCGTCCATAAACGGCCCCATGAGGGCCACGTACGGGACAAATGTAACTCTTAGGAACTAACCACGTAGTCACGAAACTCACTATTTGGGAATAGGATTAAAATCTTCAAATAAGAAGACTTAGGCCTGAAAATATACCCCAAGGGAAAAACCCAAAACATCCCTCGAACGGCCCCATGCAGGGAAAAAACACCTCGACAAACCAATGTAACTCGTAGGAACACTCACGTACTCATGGGACTACCGATTTTGGAATACGGCTTACAAACAAGCAGACTTGGGCTTGAAAACATTCCCTAAAGGGGAATCTTAAAATAACCCCCGAACGGCCCCGTGAGGGGAACAAACACCTTGCATGGGACCAATGTAACTCACAGGAACTGACTAGGTAGGCACAGGACTTCCAATTTGGGAATAGGGCTAAAATTTACAAATAAGAAACTTGGGTCTAAAAAAATGCCTTTATGGGGAAAACCTAAAATAGCCCCATAACAGCCTCTTGGGGGAACAGACACCTCACACGGAACTAATGTAACTCGTAGGAACTGACTGGGTATTCATAGAACCCTCGATATGTGAATAGGTCTAAAATTAGAAAATAAGAAGACTTAGTGTCACGACCCCATCCCAAAATAATAGTGGGGAATGAGTGTCATAACATGCCACCAAGGCAACAAATATTCTGACTTAAATTGTTTTCTTAATTAAATGCAATGAAAGTACAATTACATGATTATGAATAGTAAAATACTGAAATTAAAGGAATTACGTCATTAGAGCTTTCTAAATGGAAACTTCATTTATATTACAAGTAACAACGAGTTACAACTTAAAACGAAATTTAAAACTTATTATGAGAGAGGCAAACATGCTCTATATAATATAACAAACTTTTTACTTAAAATAACAAAAAGAGCTCTAAAAGATGAATCTTCCATATTGTCCTTTTACGTTCCCTCCAAGTATACTTATTTCCTGAAAATGGTTAGTTATACAACATCAGCTAAAAGCCGAGTGAGGTTTAATCTCTAGACATTCCAAGGTTTTGTTCAGAAAATTGATACCTATTCAAATTACAACATAAGGCATATACATATATGGACAGGAATTTGGAGTAAAATATTTATATGTGAATGACAGTATGTAGAAATGAATAGCTCAGAATGGAATGGATGTGATAAATCAAAGGAAATAACTTTTTCTTTCAATCATATCATTTTAATGGCGAAGTACACTTTAATACCGTATTCTTCTATGATATTATTCCTCGGTAGTTGAGGGTCAATCGAACTTGTTCGTCACAATGCCTTATTTAGGGCACACCACTGATAACCCAGCTGGGAAAGTCAGTTAGTAAGAGAGTTCCCTTAGGCCGAATCTTATTTCCAAAATTCAATATCATTTTCAGAACTCTTTTTTTGTTGGTATGTCTATATGGACAAATATAAACATATCATAAGGAATCAATCATCAGTATCAGATGAATTTTGAGAATAAAAGAAGTTAAAAAAATATATATAGTTTGCATAATATCATATAATTAAAACTCACAAGGAATGTCAGAGTACTCACCTAAAACAGAAGATCGAAGTTACAGATATTAAGTCTTGGATCACTTCGTTAAGATGAAACTTCTTCTCGAACTTACATTACTCCGTCTTGAGATATCACTCTTTCTTACTATAGTTATCAAGGAAATGGTAGGAGTTTAAATAATCCTAAAGGTTTTATTTATAGTTTTCCAAGGATTTCACGGCGCTGACACATGTCTAGCTGACCAAGCCTTTACAACGGTGAGTCAACGTTGAGGTGTTGTGCAACGGAGGGGTCTTGCAGCCTTCTTTCACCGAGCTGTGACACGTGTTTTATCTCTCTTTGTAACGACGACACATGCTTTAGCTTTATCTATATGGATGACATGTGTAAGCGCGAGGTGTCAAGCATGAGGTGGAAAGTTATTAGGGGTATAATGGTCATTTTACACATTAAGGGCATTTTGGTAATTTCACACTATATATATTTTCAATATTTCTTAGAGGTCCACGAAAATATTTTATGTACAAAATGTTCCTTTTTATATTTCCATTTTAGTCCCTCAAACTTTCTTTATTTTAAAATCAAGTCCCTAAATATTCATAAAATTACATTATCTACCCCACAACTTATCATTTAGCTCAGGATATGCTATAAGACTTTGATTTAATCCATATTGATGAAGAAGAAGGTCATTTCAAGATGTTTAATTCGTCCTAACTAGATTCCCCTTCCAACCAATCGAAATATAACACATGGTGCTAAAAAGACAAAATACGACTTAAAGGATGGACAAATTTGTCCTTATTTTGTAATTTTGGTATAACTTCTTACTCTAACCACCGTTTAACACACCGTTTTTTGCGTTACAAACCTAATTTATATATCTACAACTTTTTAGCTTTTACCTCAAATCAATTGTTATATTATAATGGTGAAAACTAGTCTCTAATATGAACATTCCTCCCGAAAACTTTAAAATTTTATCTTTGCAACTGATTTGATATTTCCTGATTTATGAAGGGAGGATTAGACTAAAAATAATAAATTAACATTATCCATATCACATATGAAATAATACATAATTTAAAACTATATATGAACATATAAAAGTGGGGTCATTACACTTAGACCTGAAAACATGCACACATGCCCCTAGGAAAAATCAAAACAGTCCTCAAATGACCTCATGAGGGGCACGGACACCTCGCATAGAACCTGTATAACTCGTAAGAATATACCACATAGTCAAGAGACTCCTAATTTTGGAATATGCCTGAAATTTATAAATAAGCTGACTTAGGCCTGACAACATGCTTCTATGGGAAAGCCCAAAAAAGCCCCCCGAATGGTCCCATGGATGGTACGAACACATAACACAGATCAAATGTAACTTATAGGAATTGATTGCAAAGTCAAGTGACACCCGGTTAAAGAATAGGAATATAATTTGCAAATAAGCAGACTTAGGCCAAAAAATATGCCCTTAAAAGAAAACCCAAAATAGGTCACGAATGACATCTTAAGGGGAATGAACACCTCACACAGGACCAATTTAACTCATTGGAACTGACCACATAGTCATGGGACTCCTGAATTAGGAATATGACTAAAATTTGCAAATAAGAAAACTTAGGCCTGAGAACAAGCCCCTAGGGGAAAACCTAAAACAGTCCCTGATTAGCCCCGTGAAGGCCACGAACACCTTCCACGGGTCTAATGTAACTCGTATGAAATGATTGCGTAACCATAGGACTCTTTGTTTGGTAGTAGGTATAGTGTTTGCAAATAAGGAAACTTAGGCCTAGAAACATGCCCCTAAGCATGGAAAACCCAAAACAGTCGTCGAATGGCCCCGTGAGCAACATAGCCACCTCACAAAGGACCAACGTAACTTGTAAGAACTGACCGTATAGTCAGGAGACTACGACTTTAGGAATAGGACTATAATTCTTAAATAAGCACACTTAGGACTAAAAACATGCCTCTTGGTGGAAAACTCAAAATGACCCCCGAATGGCCCCGTGAGGGGCACGTACACCTCTCACATACAAAATATAACTCATATGAACTGATAGCATAGTCATGGGACTCTTGATTTAGGAATATGACTTAAATTTTCATATAATCAGACTTAGGCTTGAAAACATGTCCCTAAGGGAAACCCAAAATAGTCCCCGATTAGCCCCGAGAGGGGCGTGAACACCTTGCAGGGACCAATTTAACTAGTAAGAACTGATCGTGTAGTAACTGGACTCACGATTTTGAAATATGACTAAAATTTAAAAATAAGAAGACTTACACCTTGAAACATGCCCTTATGGGTTAAAAACCCAAAATATCCCTTCAAATGGACCCGTGAGTGGAACAGACACCTCCCATGGAATTAAAGTTACTCGTACGAATTAACAACGTAATCACGAGACTCCCAGTTTAGGAATATGATTAAAATTTACAATTAAGCATAGTTAGGCCTTGAAACACGCCCCTGGGTGTAAAAAACCAAAACCAATCCCCGAATAGGCCCGTATGGAGCACGAACAATTAGTATAAGACCTATGTAGCCCGTAGGAATAGACCGTGTAGTCACGAGACTCTAGATTTAGGAATAAAATTAAAATTTACAAATAATCAAAATTGGATCTGAAAATATGACCACATGCCCCTAGGGGAAAACCCAAATAACCCTCGAATGGCCCCGTTTGGGATAGGAACTCCTTGCATGGGACCAATGTAACTCGTAGGAACTGACAGCATACTCGGGAGACTCCATATTGGGTAATAGGACTAAAATTTGGAAATAATCAGACATAGTCTTGAAAACATTCCCTAAGGTCAAAACTAAAAACAGCATACCAACGACCTCGTTCGGGGTATGGATAAATCTCACGAAACCAATGAAACTCGTACGAACTGACTGTGTAGGCATGGAAACCTTGATTATAGAATATGACTAAAATTTATAAATATAAAGACTTAGGTATGAAAATGCCCCATGGAGGAACCCAAAATAAATCTTGAATGGCCTTGTGAGGGTTATAAAGATCTCACACGGGACCAATGTAACTCGTAGGATCAGACCTCATTGTCATGGGACTCTCAGTTTGGAAAAATGACCGAAACTTACAAATAACATGAATTAGTCTTGAAAACATGCAACAACCAAAAATCCAAAAGGGACCCCGATTGGCCTCTTGAGGGGAACAAACGTATCATATGGGACCAATATAACTTGTAGGAACTGAATCGTAGTCAAGGAACTCATAGTTTGGGAATAGGACCAAAATTTAAAAATAAGCAAACGTAGACTTGAAAACATATCCCTAGGGTAAAAACCCATAATAACCCCCGAAGGGCTTTCGAGAGGAATTAACACCTCGTATGGACCAATGTAACTAGTAGGAACTAACTGCATAGTCACGGGACTCCCAATTTGCGAATAGAACTATTATTCATAAATAATCAAACTTTGGCCTTCTAACATGGCCCTAGGGGTGGAAAACCCAAAACAACCACTGAAAAGCCCAATGAGGGGCATGAGCAACTGGGATGAGATCTATGTAACTCGTAAGAACTGACCACGAATTCACGGGACTCCTGAATTGGGAATAGGACTAAAATTTAAAAATAGTAGACTTAGACCTTGAAACATGCCCCTAGGGTGGAAAATCCAAAACAACTCTCAAACGGCCACGTGAGGGGCACGTACCCCTCGCTCGTGACAAATGTTTTAGTAGGAACTGACCGCGAAGTCAGTAGACTCCCAGTTTGGTAATAGGATGAAAATTTGCAAATAATCATACTTAGGCCTTGAAACATTCCCCTAGGGGTGGAAAACCCAAAACAACCCTCGAAAGTCCCCATGAGTGGCACGGGACCAGTGTAACTCTTAGGAACTCACGACGTAGTCATGGGACTCCCGGTTTGGTAATAGAACAAAATTTTGCACATAAGCATACTCAGTCCTTAAAACATGCACACATGCCCCTCGGGAAAACCCAAAAGGGTCCTCGAACATCCCGTGAGGGGCATGGATGCCTTGCCCGTGACTAGTGTAACTTATAAGAACAGACTGCATAGTCACATGACTCTCGGTTTAGGAATTGGACTAAAATTTATAAATAAGACGACTTAGGCCTAAAAAATGCCTATAGGGAAAAATCCAAAACGGCCCCCGAACGGCCCCATGGGGGACACGAACACCTTGACGGGACCATTGTAACTCATAACCGATCGCGTAGTCACGGGACTCTCGGTCGAGAAATAAGACTTAGACTTGAAAACATTCCCTCAGGGAACATAAAAAATATCCCATGAATGGCCTCGTGGGCATGGTCATCTCGCACACGACCAATGTAACTCGTAGGAGCTAGCCGAAAAGTTACGGGGCTATCCATTTAGGAATATGACTAAAATTTACAAAAAAAAAACAAACTTAGGCTTGTAAACATGCCCTTTGGGGAAAACCCAAAATCTATCTCGAACAGCCCCGTGAGGGGTATAAAGACCTCGCACAAGACTAATGTAACTCGTCAGAGAAGAGTGCATAGTCACGAGACTCATAATTTAGGAATAGGACAAAAATTTGTAAATAATCAGACTTAGGCTTTGAAACCTGCCCTTGGAGAAAACCTAAAAAATCCCCTAAATTTCCCCGTAAGGGGAATAAACACCTTTTACGGGACAAATGTAACTCGTAGATTCCGACCGCATAGTCGAGGGATTCACGGTTTGAGAATAGGACTAAAATTTTCAAATAAGCAGACTTAGGCTTGAAAACATGCCCCTAGGGGAAAATCCAAAACAACCCCCAATCGGCTTCGTGAGAGGCATGGATGCCTCACACGGGACCAATGTAACTAGTAAGAACTAAATGCATAATCACGGGACTACTGGCTCGAGAATAAGATTAATATTTTCAAATAAGTCGACTTTGACTTTGAAACATGCCTTTAGGGGTGGAAAACCTAAAACATTCACCGAACAGCCCACTAAAATCTCAGACGCATCTCACGGGACCAATGTAACTCGTAGGAACTGATCGCGTAGTCACAAAACTCTGGGATTGGAAATAGGACTAAAATTTTCAAATAATTAGACTTAGGACTTGAAACATGCCCCTAGGGGTGGAAAATGCAAAATTTCTCCTAAACGGCCCCGTGAGGAGCACAGACACCTTGCATGGAACAAACGTAACTCGTAGGAACTGATCGGGTAGTCACTGGACTCCCCGTTTGTGAATAGGACTAAAATTTGCAAATAAGAAATATTTTTCCTTGAAACATTCCCCTATGGGTAAAACCCAAAAGAGATCCAAAATGGCCCCGTGAGGGGCATGGCCACCTCACACAAGACCAATCTAACTCATAGGAATAGATCGCATAGTTACGACACTCCCGATTTGGGAATATGACTAAAAATTGGAAATGAGCACACTTATGCCTAGAAACATGACCTACGGGAAACCCAATACAACCCTCGAACTTCCCCGTGGGGGGCAAGAATACCTTGCATGAGACCAATGTAACTCGTATGAACTGATCGCATAGTCACGGGACTCCCGATTTAGGAAAATAATTAAATTTGTAAATAAGTAAACTTATGCCCGAAAAACATGCCCCATAGGAGAAAAAATAAAATAGCTTGTGAACAACCCATGAGGGGCAAAGACACCGCGTACTTTACCCGTGTAACTCATAGGAACTGACCGCGTAGTCACGGGACTCCCCATTTAGGAATAGGACTATAATTTTCAAATAAGCAGAGTTAGTCCTGAAAACATGCCCCTACGGGAAAACATAGACCAAATATTGATAGATTGTCTTTTGAGGTTTGTCGTGTCGTTGCTAGAGTCAAGTTAATCAAAACCTTCAAATGCATACAAAAATATAATAAACTAGAGTGTAGAGGTAAGTAATGGAATCATTCCTAATCTAAGGATGAAACATATGATAGAGGAAAGATGTAATCAATTTCTTATTTAATTTCTTTTTTTTAGCATTTTTAATATTAAAACAATTTTTTGATGAGGGTAAAATAAAACTAAACTAAATCAAATATGTAAAGACTAACTAAAAAGTGTGATGAAAAATTAGTGAAATCTAACTAAATAAAAATGCTAAATATGAAATGAATAAAGAAATCAAAGCGAGAGCTAACAAGGGATTTTTAAAAAAAAAGGAGGATTAAACCCCAAATAACATAAAACAGACAAAAACAGTCTTTCTTTGGGGGCTTACAACAAAGAGCATGAGATCGAAAAATCTGAAATAAATGAAAAAAGAAATCTAGACATGGGACCTTTATAAGGCCTAGCTTTGAAAGACAAACCAATATCTTCATGGATTTCAACAATAATTGACTTAGCATTCATATCAATTCCTTCAAATGTAGCTTTGTCCCTGGCACACCATATTTTCCAACAAATGAAGCTTCGGAGAATCTTACAAAGAGTGGCCCGAATATTCTTCCATTCGAGTTAAACCACCAAAGCAAAAGTCGAGATCTAAAACCCGAGTTTTGAAATTCGAGACCCATTAATTTTATAAAATAAAGCTAAACCGAATTAGCAATTTCACTAGATCCAAATAAGTGTGGGATGTTTTTCTCATTAGGTTGAGAACAACAACGGCATCTCGAAACCAATTGGATATTGATAGGCTATAAATTTACATAAAGAGGAATAGCATCATAAAGAATACGCCTCACAAAAGTTGACACTTTCGGAGGTAATCTAGGATCCCAAATCATGGTAAAAGAAAATAGAATACCATGTTTAAATCTCACCAAATCCCAAGCAGTTTTGAAAGTAAAGCCATTAGATAACCAACCTTGATTAGGAGCATAAAAAATAGTGTCATTAATAACCTCATATACCGCTTGAATCCTTTTCCATGAAGCACTAGCAAACGAAGGGGTACCTTTAAAATTCAAGTGAGCTAATTTTTTGCATTTAGAGTTCATAAAATGAGCCCATAATGAATTATTCTGAAGAAAGTGGAACCATATCTTACATGAAAATGCCAAACACCAATTGATGATGATGGAAACAGCACCACCAGATAAGATATGAACAAGCTCAAACAAGTACAACAATGGCAATAAGAGTATATATATGTATAGTAGGAGAAAGAGATGAGGAGAAGAGGATGAACACTTATGTATAAGTGGTTCAGCTAATCTATCCCACGTCCATTGTGAGTGTGTGTGAGTAATATAACTAAATGAAGGAACTAATGGCCATGGATACAATCTCTCAAGCTTTCTCTCTCTACTGCATAAAATGACAGAGTTTTAGGTAGGTTGGAAATTATCGATCCTTTACAATGTTGAGGATAGCCTCTATATATGGTGCTTGGGGGGTGTAATATACCCCCCAGCATGAAATGTGCATGCGCATGAAGATCCAACCAGTGTAAGGATGACACCTATCTGATCTTAACTAAATAATGATGACCTTAATATTCCCTCACGTGGAGGGAAGGATTCAGTTATAAAAGATTTGTCCATGTGTTCCAAGACAAACATATGCATGTATAGGCTCAACTATCTTCGATTGGTGTCAACCTCGTCCTGGGTGAGTACGCGGTCGGTGTTGCCGACCCTCTCCATGTCTGACATAATTATATGATGACCTTGGTTGGGATGCCAACCAAGGTTAGATACATGGAACATCGTCCAAGGTCGATGTTGTCTTGACACTTGATGCTGAGCCTGCGAGGCTTTGCTAACCTTAGGTGATAACTTGTAACGTTGGTCAGGACCAATATTGATGGTGATGCTGATGGAAGGTTGATCTCGTCCATACTGAAATCGACTGATGTCCATCCGAGGTTAATGTAAAGGTTGAAGAGATGTCAGCTGAGGCCGACCTTATGATTGACGACCCTGATCATGGATCGCATTGGATTTTCTCACCTCTATTGTAAGACTGGCCGAGGTTAGTAGCCCTGAGTATGAGGGTTCACTTAGGGCATATCAATCATCCCCTAGCCCTTAGTTACCTATGTAAATAGGTGACTAAGGGGTATGCATGTGTGAGGCTATATTTTCTTCTATGCTAATATTTCTTTTGACATGTGTCAATTTCTTAAGTGGATAGCGTGCCTGACAATGTGTAATGATGCTGATTGTCTTTTGGGATACCAAGGCAATAGTTGGCCTTGGGATGCCTACAACATGATTTTAGGATTTAAAACCCTTTTCTTCTCCTTCCTTTTCATTTCTTTCCATTTTCCCACTTGTGCTTTCCTGTGTAATTTCTCTCACTTCAAGAGTTGCTGCAGCGTTTTCGGGTTTCTTTGATTTTGATCTTCTTCTTCTTCATTTCACATTCAGACAGGTATCTTCCTCACCTTATTTAATCATTTTTAGCCTTTAATTTTCATTTTTGCTTTTTTCGGTGAGGATTTAGGATTTTTGGTGAGGGTTATAGGGTTTTCGATGATTTCTTGCATTTTTTGATGAGCCTGTTCTCGAGTGTTCTTGGTTTAAAATATTTCAAAATCCAAGATTGATCTTTGAATTGGGTTGAATTGAGTTGCTTGGTTGTGGTTTAGAGTCCTAAGTGTAGGGTCGCCTGCTTTATGCTCAGACCTCTATATAAACTCATAGAATACTTCCTTTTACTTAGAGAGAGGACCTTAGAAAAAATTAGATATATTGATCTAGCCCAAGCGAAAGCTCGTAAAGCTGACGCCTTCCCCCTCAGACCTATCTTCCCTCCACCTCTAAAGGTAATATACCCTGAGCCAGCTGAGCCTGTTGAGCCATCAGAGGATCTAATAGACCCCATGTCTGAGTCTGAGTCATCTATCTTAGACCCTATGTCCGTAGACTCTTTTCAATAGGCTATGGACTACTCTATGAGGAAAGATCAGGTCCCTGATCAGGTCGAGGTTGAGAGTTGTGCCTCTTCTCAAAATGGTGCTAGTTCCTTACAAACTTCTTCTGATGTTGAAGTTGTAGGGCCAAGTGTGGTCATTTCTCCCATTTTTATGCCATTCCCCTGTCAGCCGTCATAGGGGCTGGGTTTGCCCAAAAATTTCCCGATGGTATCCCTCCACCCACCCAAGATGATGTTAGTAGGGATGATGATGAGGGCACGAGAGTGATGTCGATATCTCTGAGGCAACCAAGATAGAGAGCTAAGTCACTGAGTATGATCTCTTAGCCTTTATCCACCTCTATTCTATAGGTCCCTCCATTAAGCTTAGGAGACCCTTTAGGGGTGAAAGGGCCTTTCATGGATGAGATGGGGAGATCTGTGTGTACGAGAAGATGTTTAAGTTGTCATTCCGTCTCCCTATCCATCCTACAATTAGAGCCATAGTGTCCCATATCAACCTAGCCCCTTCACAATTATCCCCCAATGCCTGGAAGGTGATGATGGGGCCATCGTCCTTTGGAAGGCCATCCACCACTCAGACCTTCCAGTTAGAGGCTTCACGGGTTTCTACGTCCCATCCTCTACCAAAAACCACCCTGGCTACTATCACTTACTAGCTAGGAAGTCAGACAAAAAGATGATGCTGGTTACCCAGACTTCAAATCACAACTGGAAACCATGGTATTTCTTTGCCTCAGGGACATGGGAATTTGGTCCATGTGCTTCCTCTTCATCATCTGATCTGAGGAAACCTCTTAAGTGAGGGAAGATGTCTCTTGTAGCCAAAGCTGAACCTTGACTTATAACTCCTAACAGCAGTCATAAATTTTTATAACCCCTATGGGGTTATAACTGGTGACCCCAATTTGTAACTGCTATTCGTAACTTCTCTCAGCAGTCACAAATATAACATTCGTAACTGCTGACAGCAGTTTCGAATGTTAGATTAGTAACTGCTCACAGTAGTTACGAATGTTATATTTGTGACTGCTGACAGCAGTTACGAATCATATATTTGTGACTGCTGCTAGCAATTACAAAATGGATACTAGTAACAAATTTGTGACTGCTATTAGCAGTTACAAAATTGAATTTGTTAAATGTGGTAAAAGCTATTACAAATATCTTTATATTTTCATGAAATGATGAAATAATGAAAGTAAAATAAATATCATGATACTAAGTCTAAAATTTTTGACAACATTTCATTTATATTTCTCATATTCCAAATATCGAGTACATATAAAACTTGTTTAAACTTAATTTAACATCAAACAACCCCTTCGTGGGCGCCAAGTACAAAATGAAAATAGAATAAAAAATAAACTAAAACAAATAACGACACAAGACTTCGATGACATGAAATGTCATGAACATTTAACAAATCATTCTAAATCTAGACCAGGATTCACCACGTAGTGGATACGCTTCGTGAAGTCTAGGTATATTAGCCATGGGGGGTATTGATGCGGTGACATCCTCCCTCGTGTACTCGGAGTATGCCTGTTGAGCAAGTTCATGTCAGACTTTATCTGTAGTAGAGTTTGTTGGTGGCGAATTTATAATTCTTTAAGCTCGCGTCAATGTTGAGCATATCTTTAGTGTCTTGTGGTTGTTAAGCCTCTCGATCTTTATCATCTTTTTATAACCAAGCCCTTCTTGTCATATATTAGATAGGTATGTGTGTAATAATAGATCATCTGTAGTTTAACAAAGATATTGACGCATTATATTGGCATACATAAGTCAAGTCATATATAAGATATGTAAGTGTGTTTTGGTACTCACATTGTTTAAAAATGGTGCTTTCCACAGTAGGTTTGAGATGTTGCCTAATGATGTCGAGTCATGAAATTGGTGCTTGCCACATCATCCCCTGCACGAAAGAGAAAAAAATATTCATGAATCAGTTACAACTCGTGAGATCGCAGATTTCATGGAATTGATCTACAAAGCTCGTCGATTTCATGGAATTGATCTACAGAGCTCGCCGATTTCATACTCACTAATATTGAAAACCATATCATGTCAACCATCTCATGATCTAATCTTAATCCTCCGTATATCTTTGGTGAAGTACCATCTTGCTTGGCTGCAAATAGTGAACTATTAGAAAGCAGTGTTCACCAGAAATAATGACAACAAGATAAATAGAAAAGTTATCAACTAACACTAGAATACATAAGATCAGGCATACCCATAGAAGCTGCAATTTAGGACACTGGGTAACAAGCTTGGTAAGATCAGGGCTTTGGGTAGCAATTTAGTCCTTGTATTTTCAAGGCTTTTTCTTATATAAAATCCCCTAATATGTCATGCTGAATATGTAATTAATAGCTATTGTACCCAAAACATCAAGTTACAGCATTTCTGAATAATATAGTAGATGCTTCTTATTGAATAATAGCAGTGTAATAATCAGACTAGGCTATTATTTCGTAATACCCCTAAGAAGTTCCATAATGAGGGCACAAGAACTTCAATAGATTTTGAGGGTCTTAACGTACACCATTTTGATTAATCAGGCACCCTAAGATCTCTGACTAATCTGCATTATCAAAATTTTAAATAAGAAATGGTTGACTGATCCGCAAGGTACATCCAATTGAATCTCACTACTTAAAAGGATAAAAAATAAACACCAATTGAACCACCTAGCACGAACTATACTTCAAACTTCTCAAGGTTAAGGTATTGTTTATGAAGCATCCTAAGAGTAATATGTTTTTTTCTTTGCTTTACCTTTTTTACTTGAGAAGCAATTATCAAAAAACATATTTTGTACCCATTAAAAAATGTTATCAAATGGTGCTTATACAAATCCTAACAGTATATATAGAGAGATAGAAGCCCGGGAAAGTAGCAAGTAGCAAATAGTAGAGCTAATCTTTGAGTAATACATATAAAATCTTCTTATAGCTAACATTATATATATATATATATATATATATATATATATATATATATATATTAAGGAACCATTGGATTAGCTCGTATCTTTTTTCACTTTGTTTATAAAAATAAAATAAAATTCAACTTCATAATTAGAGACATGTACATGATACCTGATTATGACAGATTTAAGGGAATCACAGTAGAACTGATCAATTATGATGGGGTTTGAAAAATTTACTCCACTTAGTATATCATAGGTTATAAAATGAGTTTCACTTCTAGGTGAATTTATTTAATATCAATTCAATCAAATTACCTGCCAAGTCTTAATACCGGTATAAGGAAATGTGTTTGCAGGCTAACAGTGAAAAGAAATATATATGGATAGAGGATTGTGTGCGCATTAGGGAGCAACAACGGTGGGCACTCTACGGCGACGGCACCATCCGAGTACAGAAAGATCATAGCCTATGTATGTCTTTCGATGGCCACATCTCCCGAGATCTCATCATCATCCTTAAATGCCTGGGGGTGGTCAACCAGCGCTGGGTATTCAACACTGATGGAACCATCCTAACCCCAAACTCTAAATTAGATATGGACATTAGACAAAGCGATGTATCTCTTCGAAAAATCATTCTATATCAGCACAGTTGGAATCCTAATCAACAATGGGGGACACAAATGCTTCCAAGTTAGAGATGTTATTATATCCTATGCATTATCATCTATCCATAATATAGCATGATTAATGCCTATTACCATTAACATGCTTATATATGATATCTAAATAAGTGCAGATATGTTAATAACTATGCTTAACAATAATAAAATGACAGTATTTTCAGTAATAAAATGGGGGATATATAGCTGACTTCTTTGAGGGTTTGACTTTAAATATAATGAATAGAAAATGTTAAATCCTATCAAAAAATTCGGCTTAACAGTAATAAAATGATAGTATTTTCACTTGCCATAAAACTTGTGTGTGGATTCTGTTATAAATATTGATCATTTATTCTTGTTGTTTCAGGGCTAAAATATTTCAAGGTTGAGGAATTCAAAAGGAAATTAGATGTTGCTACTCCTGCTCTAACTAGACTTAGTGTGGAAAAGATGTGTAGCAATGGATCTCTTGAAAGAATTCACATATTGAATTTAGATTGGATGTGATGAAAAAGGTTTCTGGCAAGAGGTGGAATATAATTAAATTCCAAATTACTGCAGAATGTGTTAGAAATTAAGCCATGGCCAATCTAGCACATACCTTACTTTTGCTGCCGCTAAAAATGAGCAGAGATATGCAATTGTAAAATAATCCTCTCATCATATATAGTGTAACCATGGCATATGAAGTGGATCAACAAAACTTTACAGACGGATGATTGATAGGAGGTGAACTGTACATACGGATAAATAATGGGGGGCAAAAGATGAAGGGGATCTAATAGGTATGAGGATTGAAGCGGCCTACAAAAATAAGGTTGGAGCCTGTAATAAAAAAGGGAACTATTTTTCATAACTTACATTAAATTCAGATGCCACATGGCAGGCATACACGGATTGGGACTAGTATTTTATATAGTTACATAGATTTGTAGACATTTAATGAAAAAAAGAGAGTGAAGCATGAACTGACACTTAACTGGCGACGTCACCAAAGATCTTCATATGTTATACTATTCAATTCATGGCGATGAATTGATTAAATATCTGAGATATTATTATTCATAATAAATGGTTTACTTGTTCTATAAACAAATAAACATCCACAGTTTTTTATGTTAAGAAAAAAAATATACAAGTGGCTTTATGATATATTTAAAACAATCAAGTAACGCATACGAAACGGTTCCTAATTGCAAATACAAGGTACTGAAATTTTTCTCTCGTTTAGTAGGCATTTGTGGAACTCTAAATATATACTTTTATCAATGTCATACGCAACGATTGTTAGTCTCAAAAAAATAGTTGAAGCCACACTCAAGTCATCTAGTTATGAAGTAGATGTTAAGATGGTCACTAAAATTATTATTGTAGATAATACTGAAAGGATTAAGCACTCTAAAATCAGAACAGATGAAGCCATGGTAGTGGATCTTTGTAATTTGTCTCCAAGAGCCAATGACCTTCCCAATTATGACAAGTATTTGACTTATCATAAGCAATACATGTCATACTAGGAAGACAATTATCAAATGTCCATTATAACACAAGAAGAATTAGAATTTTGTGCCACCTCTTTTGATAGAAAATGGATATAATACAAAGAATGCAAAAACCTTGCTAACAATAAACCTCCCACCCATCCTGCCCAACTAAGTACTCCTCAAGTCTCAAAAACTCATCCAAAGTATCAAGATACTATCTTTAAAAGATTCAAAAGATCATAGACAAAGAAATGCTGAAATTCTATCTCCTTTGCAGTCAATGATCTCATTTATTTTTGGGAATACAAAGGGTATTTCCTCTGCAATCAAAGATCTCATCCACTGGTTTTTCAGACTTAGGCTACTCAGATTCTAAGTTAAATTAGTATAACTTTAGAACTGATGATGATTATATTTGGGAAAGCCCAGTGGAAAAAGAAATATATCCTGAAATGGTTCAAAGATGGGGGGATCTAAATACTAATTTTTTTCATTACATAGTCAAAGATAAAAAGAATAGGTTGCATATCCACAAAATTAAAAACTTTGACCAAGTTTGGGTGGTTAACCAAAAATAAATCCATGAAGTATTCATCAACTATTTAAAAAGGGCTAAATCAGGTCTTGGTTCATCAACTCTTATGGTGATTTTCATAATGCTCTTTCTATATCCACTAACACGTCTGATAGCCTTCAAGCAAGTCTTGGTTCTTCTTTCTAGAGTAAAATTGTGCATGCCTAAAGGGCTAAATCAGTTCCTTATTGAATTAGACAACGAGGCCATTGTAAATATAGTTAAGGGAATTTGGAAACCTCCTTAGATTATTTAGCAGACTATTTCATAAATTCAATGCATCATTGATAAATTCAAGTTCAAAATAAGTCATATATGGAGACAATCAAACATTGTAGCTCGTGGTTTGGCTCATCAAGCTTCAAAATCCCAAATTTCATAATTTTGATCGTATTCCCAATATCATAGAAGGTCTTAAAAAGTTATTATTTTATTCTATTATATCTATTAATTTTGTGTAACGGAGGTACTTATAAACCTCCAAATTCATTCTTGCATTAATTGTGTAATGGGGATGTTTATAAATCCCTATATTTCAATTTTATCAAATTATCATTAGTTCTTGTAAGAGACACTGGAGAGGCACTTTCTCCAGTTAATTTTTAATAATATTATTGGGGGTATTGTCCCTCTTACCTAAAAAGTGCCTAAACCCTACGCCAAGGTTTAGATGTGCCTAGACTGTAGGGATCTCAATACATAATCCACTAAAGATAATTTCTCCTAATCCATCTCAATTGAGGACTAGTCGTTTATACCTTCATTCAAATCAAATCAGTAGAGGTACAAATCATCTTACAACATTTGTAGACAAACAAGAACTACTTCTCTAAGTTGGAAATTAAATTGGCAATCAGACTGTCCTATTAAGATTTCTAATTTCATTTCGAAGCTGCTACACAAATCTATTCCACTAGAAGCTGAGATACAATAGTTAGGCATCATGATCGCCACAATGTGCAGAGGTTGTTAAACTTATGAAAACACTATAAATCATGTGTTCATTCAATGCAAGATAGCTAAAGAAGTATGGAACTACTTTAGCAACAAAGTTAGGGTGCAAATCAACTATTCCTCTTAGAAATCCATTTTGCTTTCATGGTGGTTCAAAATCCCTAGAAAGGATCATCAACAGTTCATATACAACATCCTGCCTAAAGTCATTTTTTATGAGTTATGGAAATCTAGAAACAACAAATCAGAACAGTTACGATACAAAATCTACAAGTAGGTCTGAAGCAGTTGAGCCTAGATCAGCCTGGAGCCTAGGCGCGACTAGGCCTAGAATTCCCTTTATCCGAGCCATTTCAATGTTATTTTCAATTTTTACCCTCAAAAGCCCACTTTTAACCCCAACATGAACGTTTACTAGTAAATTTGGGAAACCATGAGTCCTATGAGGACACGAACATTTCCTACAAGTTACTTTTGTACATCTAAAGATTGATATGCCTCTTTTTGGGTCACTCGGTAGCTATTTTGATTTTTCACCGATAAATCCCATTTTAAGCCTAAAACGACCATATACTAATCAATTTTGAAAACTGATATTCTAATTTAGACAAACTATTTTCTTTAAATTTCTTTGGTATCATCTCGATTATGCGTGCCTCTTTACGGGACACTTCATTATTGTTTTTGCTTTTCACACCCCAATGCCCACTTTTAACCCCAAAACGAACGTCTACTAATCAATTTCGAGAATTAGGAGTTTGATTAGGACACTCACACTTCCTGTAAGTTACTTTTGTAGCTCTTAGGGTGTTTGTTGGTTTGTCTAGGCCATTCGATTGTTATTTTTAATTTTCACCCCTAAATTCCATTTTAACCCCAAAGCGAACGCTTACTAGTCAATTTCAAAAACCAGGAACCCAAGGAGACACGCAACTTCCTACACGATTTTTGTTTCTGAGTTTCCCTGACCTAAGTTCCGTTTTTAATTCCAAAACAAATGTCAACTAGACAATTTCGGAAAACCGGGAGTTCGGTGACGATCACTTCCCTTAAATTACTTTCATATTGAATAGTAAACTCACATAAACAAGTGTGGACAATCAATAATTCTAACTTGGATGGCATGAACTACTTACAAAGGACGTCAATTAATAAACACAAACGAACATATCAATACTTCTAAATAAAATTCGCACAAGCAAGTATACAAATATTTTCATAAATTAATCTTCAACCTATACATCAACCACCAATTGACAATCCGGGTTTCCAATTGGCTCACCCTCAACCTCCTATCACCACTACAAATCAATTGAGTACAAAGACTAATGATATTAGTTAATGACCAAGAATTAAAATTACCTTTATCCGTATCAATTCGACGATACTATAACTTGAATTTCCGGGACTAGATTATCATTTAATTCGTCTTCCTGCCAAAAAACACAAATAAATAATGATAATCCAAGAATAATATTTCTAGAATGAAATAGTTCCTTTCAACGTTTGAAAGAAGAAACAGAGTTGAGAAACAATGTCGTATAAGACGCAACACACACACACACTTAAATAATATATAGAGCCAGTCCTACATTTATTGTATGGCATGCTTCGAGTTAATATATTAGTGTCCAAAAAACATGCCAACATTGTATTGTAAGAGCTTGAATGAATCCTCATCTCCACGCATTAAGATAAATTTCAATTCCTTTACTTATCTCTCTCACCACACTCATCTAATTCTACTTGTACAATAGCTATAAATGTTAAACACTTCACTATCAAGTATCAACTAATAAATAAATTGAATAAAATTTGGGATTAACTTTGGAGCTAAAACAGTTATCACAAACATTAATCAAGTAGCCACTGGTTGAAAACCCAAACCCTATTATTTTGGCAGTAGATGTGTATGTGTAAGTGCCTAAGACCCGAAAACCCTATAAAAACAACCTAAATCGAAAATTTATAAAAAAAAAACGCAGGCCTAAAACTTATTTCCAATAAAAAAAAAAGTACAAGCAGACCTAAATCGAAAGTTTATATGTAATAAAAAAATGCACATAAACATACAATTGTTACCCTTAAAATTCATATGCGATAAAAAACACGCACATAGACATATTTAAATAAATAAAAAATGCACATAGAAGGTACTTTTTTGATCGCTTACAGTGAAGAGGGAGAGAGAGAGAGGAAGCTTTGTTATCCAACTACAAAGTTGTAGATAGATGTAGAGATAAAGAGAGCGGGAGATTGTAGATAGATGGAAGAGTGAGCGGGAGAATGAAGAGGGAAATTAAATCAAAGCCAAAATTCTACCTAACACCAAAATTTGTGACTGCCTACCACGGTCACAAATTTGTGAGTGCTCGTAGCAGTGACAAATTAAGCCTTAAGCTAAAATTTATGACCGCTACGAGCAGTTATAAATTTGTGACTGCTCATAGCAGTGACAAATTAGGTCTTAAGCAAAAATTTGTGACAGCTACGAGCATTCACAAATCTGTGACCGCTAATAGCAGTCACAAATCTAAAATTTGTGACTGTTTATAGCAGTTATAATTTTGTGACTGCTCATAAGAGTCATAACTTATGCCTACGGATAAATTTGTGACTCTTTATAGCAGTTATAAATTTGTGACTCCTTATAATAGTCACAAATTAATTATATGGTAAGATTTGTGACTGTCATTAGCAGTGACAACCCAATTGACTCAATTTTTTCATTACCCAAATATTTTATGACTCCTAATGGCAGTTACAAATAATGTTTTGACTCCTAATGGCAGTGATAAAATTTGTCACCCCCATTAGCAGTTATAAGAAGGCAGTCACAAAATTAGTATTTTGGTGTAGTGGATGTTTAAGGTCAGAGGTCACCATAATATGATGTTTCACATCGTATTTTCACCAACTTAATGATGTTTAAGGTTTGAGGTCATCATAGTATGATGTTTCACCTCATATTTTTCACCAGCTTAATGATGTTTAATGTCTGAGGTCACCATAGTATGATGTTAACCAAGTAAATTTCTACAAACTTAATGCTGTTTAAGGTCTGAGGTAATCATAGTATGATGTTTCACCTCATATTTTTCACCAACTTAATGATGTTTAACGTCTGAGATCATCATAGTATGATGCTTCACCTCGTATTTTTCACCAACTTAATGATGTTTAAGGTCTGAAGTCATCATATAATCATGTCTCACCTCATATTTTTCACCAACTTAATGATGTTTAAGGTCTGATATCACCAGAGTATGATGTTTCACCACATATTTTTCACCAACTTGATGATGTTTAAGCATAATGAAATAATATTGACACAAAAACTGATCTTTTCATTAATATCCTCTTCAGAAAATGATACATGTAATAAAAATAAATAAATGAAACATCATATGTAATATTTCTTCAAGTGGTCAGCATTCCAAGGGTTTGAAAAAGGTTCCCTTTTGAGATTTTCTTGTCGGTAAGTACCAGGCACAACCTCATCAACCACTTTGTACGAACCATGCTGGTTTAGGTGGAGCATGTTTGCCTTATGCAACGTCTTCTTCAGCCCTAGGTCTCCTATAGGTATATATCTTAATTTCACCTTTTTATTGTAAAACTTTGTTGTTCTCTGCTGTTAGGCTGCCTGTCTGATCTCAACATTTTCCGTTCTCTCTTCAATTAGATCCAAGTCGAGTATTCTTTCTTCCCCACTCCTCTGAGGGTCATAGGTATGAACTCTGTGGGTGGGGATTCCTACTTCAGTAGGGATGACAACTTCTGAACCATGTGCTAGCATGAAAGGATTCTCTCCCGTTGGCGTTCTTGCAGTCGTCCTGTAGGCCCGTAACATAGCGTATAACTCTTCTGTCCATATCCCTTTTGCCTCCTCCAACCTCTTCTTTATCCCATCAAGTATTGTTCGGTTCGTGACCTCATTCTTTCCATTTTCCTAGGGTCGGCCAGGAGAGGAGAAGAACTTCTTAATCCCCACTCTTTCATAATATTTTTCTAAGGAAGAATTCTTGAAGTGGGTTCTGTTATCTGAGATGAGGGTATTAGAAAGGCCATATCTGCATACGATGTTCTTTCAGATGAACTAGAAGGCCTTCTACTCCATAATCGTGATCATCGGCTCAACCTCTACCCACTTGGGGAAAGAATCAATAGCCACTACCAAGAATCGATAGTTGTTTGCAGCTCTTGGCAAAGGTCCTACTAAATCAATCCCCTAAACTGAAAATTTCCAAGGTGAGCTAATTGACATCATAGGATGATGAGGTTGGTGAGGGATGGTGGAGAATCTCTAACACTTATCACATCTCTTCACGTAAGCAGCTGAATCTTTAGCCAAGGTCGACCACCAGAACCCTTGAGTAATTATCCTCTTATCTAGAGGCCTCCCTTCGATGTGACTTGAGTAAAAACCATCATATACATCTTTCAAGACCTGAGGAACCTTTGAAGGGTTCACACATCTAAGGAGAGGGGGTAGGAACCCCTTCTTATACAAGACGTCCCCTATAATTGAGAACTTAGCGGCCCGAAACCTTATCTTTTTCCTTTCCAATTTTGATTCTGGTAGCTCTCCCTGTTTTATGTATCTGATGAGTGGGTCCATCTATGAGGCTCCTATATTCATATTGAGGCAAATTTTGGCAACCTCTTCTTCTTCGATGGTTGGCTGGGGAAGGATTTCAACGTGTATCGTTCTTATTATATCTATCCTTGTTATTGAGGCCAACCAATCTAGCGCATTGGATTGACTGTTGTCTTGCCAAGGTATCCTCTTCATCTTCACCTCTTTGAAACCTTATGGTATCGTTCTTACCCTCTTTAGTTATTTTTCCATACTTTCATCCTTGGTCTCATATACTCCAAGAACTTGGTTGACAACTAACCTCGACTCGTTGTGGAGTAGGAATCGGCCAACTCTAAGGGATTTTGCTAAGGAGATCCCTGCTATCAGCACCTCATACTCTGACATGTTATTTAAAGCCTTGAAGTTGAACCTCAGCGCATATTCAACGTCGGTACCATTTGAAGCTGACAGTATCATCCCTGCACCACTTCCACTTTCGTAAGAAGACCCATCAACGAAGAGGTTCCAAAAATCTTCATTTGAAGAGAAGTTCCCCTCTGACATGATCCCTTTCTTGAAAAGGTATTTGTCTTCCTCATTCTCAACTACACTTTTTTTGAACTTTCTTGACCCAACCTCGTCCGGATCACGGAAGATGATACTGTCTAGTTCATGTGCAATCTCTTGACTATTCTAAATCTAAACCTCTTCCCATGTGAATTTTGCTACAAAGACTGCAAGAGCCTGCCCTTTGATTGAAACCCTTGGTTGATAGATAATGTCATACTCCCCCAACTTGATGGACCAAGTCATCAACCTTCCACACTTCTCAGGCTTGTGGAGGACCTATATTTGTGGAGAATCAGCGAGGACATCCATAAAGTGGGCTTGAAAGTATGGCTTCATCTTCATAAACGCGTGTATCAGGGCATATGCTAACTTTTCCTTTCGAAGATAATTCTGTTCAGACCCTTGAAGAACCTTACTATTGAAGTACATCGACCTCTGCACTCCATCGTCTTCTCTTACTATGGCTACACTAATGGTTGATTCTGAAATGGCTAGATACACATATAACTTCTCCCCCAAGATGGGTCGAGATAGGAGCAAAGGAGATACGAGGTAGGACTTTAGCTCTTTGAAAGCCTTATCGCATTCCTCATCCCATTAAAAGGCCTTTCTAAGAACTTTGAAAAAAGGAAGACACTTGTCCGTAGCCCTGGAGACAAACCTGTTCAGCGCAGAAACTCTTCTGGTTAACCTTTGAACGTCTTTGATGGTCCTGGGTGTCTTCATTTCAAACAGAGACCATATTTTTTTAGGATTGTCCTCTATTCTCCTTTGATTAATGATGAATCCAAGAAACTTTCCTGCTCCTACCCCGAAGACACACTTGGCAGGATTGAGCTTCATCCTGTATAAACCTATGGTGTCAAAAGCCCTCTCTAGGTTATCCACGTGAGTGTCAGCCTTCAAGATCTTCATTAACATGTCATCCACATATACCTCCATGGTCTTGCCAATTTGTCCCTCAAACATCTTATTTACAAGACGTTGGTAATTGGCCCCTGCATTCTTCAATATGAAGGGCATGACCTTATAGCAATATATCCCCTTGTCAGTTATGAATGTTGTCTTCTCTGAGTCCTTTGGGTCCATAAATATCTGGTTATACCCAAAATAGGCATCCATGAAGCTCGTTCGCTCATGCCCTGCTATGGGATCTACCATCTTATCAATTCGAGACAAGAGGAAGTTGTCTTTTGGGAAAGACTTGTTTAAATCGGTGAAGTCTACGCACATCCTCCATTTTCCATTAGCTTTTATCACAATGACGATGTTAGATAACCACTCAGGGTATATGACCTCTCCGATGAACTTAGCCTCTTTTAGCTTTCTGACCTCTTCCCTGATGACATCGTACTTTTCCCTAGAGTAAACTCTTCGTCTTTACTTGATCGACTTGGCGTCTTCTGCCACGTTGAGTTTGTGACACATAATCTCAGGGTCAATGCCCGATATATCTGCATGGCTCCAAGTAAAGACACTCTATCTCTTCTTTAAAAGCTTTACCATCTTTTCCTTAAATTTGGTTCTTAGGGCTTTGTCGATTTGGACTGTTTTTTTTTGCTCGTCTTCATTGAGGACGGTGGATTCTAACTCTTTCATGACCTCTCCCTTCTTCAGTTTTGTCTCATCCCTTGGATCAATTGTATCAATGTTATATGTTGTTATTGCCTTCTTATGAGTCGCCCTCTCTTCCGCAGAGTTGAAGTATCATTCTCGTGCCGATGTTTGGTCACCCTGCACTTCCCCTATCCCGTAGGGGTCGGTAATTTTAGTATTTGGTGGACCGTTGATTGCACGGCCTCAAATTCTTTTAGAGATACTCGTCCTATGATGAGGTTGTAGGCCGAAAGACATTTTCATCCATCATGAAAAAATTAATCTTTTTGGTCAGCCTCTTTGGCCACTCGTCTCCCATACGTACATCCATCTCATACATTCCCAACGAATGGACCTTTTCATCACTAAAGCCAACTAACGGATGATGATACGGCACAATCCTAGCTCTGCTGAGGCCTAAGTTCTTAAAACAGGGCTAAAACATTACGTTCGCTGAACTTTCTCCATCGATGAGGATTCTCTGCACCTCACATCCATGCACCCTTGTAGTGATTACCAAAGGGCCATCGTGTGGATCTAAGATACATTTGAAATCAATTCAGGAGAACCACTGTGTAATAGTATCCATATCTAACTTATTTGTCTTCTTCTTACCCTTTGAAGAAGCCAAATTCATAACCTCTACTTTGGTCACTGACTTAGCCTCTGCTACATGAGCTTTACGGTCGGCTAATTCTGAGCGACCCCCTACTAGTCCTCCACAGATGGTGTTAATAGTAAAGGAGATCATACCAACCCTCTTCAGATGGGAATTGTCATATTTTGGTGGGAGGTCGGGATCATCCTCATCATCACCATCTGAGGCCTCATCACTTATTGCTGGGGGATCTTCCCGATATCTGTCCTTTCTCTTCTTTTTAGGGCCGTCTCTTACCCTCTTAGAATATTTACTGTCGACATACTTCCTGAGCTTTTCAAACTTCAACATCTTCTCAATCTCATCCTTCAGGGCAGAGCACTTGTCAGTCAGATGACCATGGTCTTAGTGGAACTCGCACCACAGATTCTTGTTCCTCTTATGCGGAGGGGACTTCAGTTTCTCCATCCATCTTAGGGATCGGTCATTTTTTATTTCATTGAGGATGTGTTCTCATCTCACAGTTAGAGGGGTATAGTGTGAAAACTTATTGTGTGCATGACTCTTTTTTTCATCTTTCTTCCTTTGGAATTTTTTGCTACTACTTTCGTTCTTATCCTCATACTTTGCGGTCATAGCCTCTTCAGCGTTCATGACCTTTCCTATAGTTGCCAACAGCTCTGCCATGGACTTTGGAGGGTCTTCTGCAAGCTTCCACAACAACTTACCTTTCTGGAGTTCTCCAATGAGGGCAGTCATAACTATATTCTCTTCATAATCTTCAACCTCCAATTTTTCTTTATTGAATCTAGCAATGTAGTCTCTTAGGCTCTCGTTCTTTCCTTGCTTGACGTACAACAGATGAGTGGTCTTCTTTTGAGGTCTCACCCAAAAATATAAATTGTGAATGAACCGTTCATCGAAGCCCTTAAAGTTCTCAATAGATTTCTTCGAAAGAGAGGTAAACTAAATGTGTGCAATTCCCGTCAAAGTCCCAGATAAGTCTCGTCACTTCATATCATCTGGGATTGAATAAATGTCTGCTGTTGATTGGTACATCTCAATATGATGCACAGGGTTGGTACTACCATTATACTTGGGAGTCACCATAGGTGGTTTGAACTTGGAAGGGGTTAGGAAGTTCACTATCCTTTCCATGAAAGGGGAACCCTCTAGGTCTAGTGAGGATCTTTATTAGGGAATTCTAGTACACTTGAGAGGACATAAAGAGTCCTCATGAGGTTATGTTTTCTTGGCCTTTTAAGATGATCGAGGACTTTACTTTCATCAATGGTCATTTCTGGCATTGGGATCTTTTTGGAAACCCCCTTTCCTTTGTCCACTTTAGTTGAATGGGGAATCGTATCTTTGTAGTGTCACGTCCCAAAAAATCAGGAGTGATTTGGGGGTTGGGTTTACAAAGGTAACTTGAAATATATATATATATATATATATATATATATATATATATATATATATATATATATATATATATATATATATATATATATATATATATTGCAGAAATAAAACATATTCAAGATAGTGGCATTCCTTAATATTATTTGGTATGGAATTACAAGTTTATTACATCAGAAAATAAAATAAATCATAAATTTATTACATTTTCTCATAAGAGAGCACATGTAAAACTGGGAAAGAAATATTCAACATAAGTTTAGGACTACACATAATACGTACACTTATACGCAGTAACGTAAAATATTAAAACGGGAACTTCATTTCCTCGGCTAATTTGGTGGGTGAACATAATTCTCAAGGTAATGCGAGGAGAAGCATTATTATTGTGTGGAGTAGTATTGTCTGATCTATCCCCGAGATCGATCGGGAATTTGAAAAACATAAGCCAATTTGTCAAGTAGATAATCCTTATTTAATACATTTCAAATAGAATTAAAAGAGTTAATATAAGAGTTTCAATAAGATGAAGATTCAAATAATATGATATGAGAATGTATTACTGAAATTTGACAGCAACATAGGGGTAGAGTTGGTAATAGTTGGGGATGGTTTCCAAACAAATAATCCACAATTATCTGCTCAGAGGTTTAAGGTTAATACCAAATACATACAACTAAATCAATCCAATTAAATTGGATATAAAAGTAACCGTGCTAAGTCATTAAATGACATTCCATATGGTAGCAATAATCCAGGCCCCCAATAATCTAAGTGCTTTAGGCCAAATAATACAATCGTGGGTATAACGAAAGATTATTCCCTAATTATAATGTATGCTATAAATAAGTAACCGGGTTAAAATCATCATATGAAATAAATGATGAAATAGTCATTTCAATAGATGAATCAATTATACGTAAACAGTTTGAACTACACAAATGAGTTCCACAATGAGAATAAAATATACTGGGTCTATCACAAAGTGACATCAATGATAGGCATAATTTCAATAGCATTACGGGAAATAATATTAAATAAGAATAAACTACTTAGTGTTTTGAAATAGGTCGTCGAGTTCTTAGTAAACAGTAAGGTATTCCGTGCAAGTCAATTTAGAATGACAATATATATATTGTAAGCATGAAGTGTATGACTGGTGTTAAAATACGAATTAACTTATAGTTGCAAAGAAATAAGTTTTGGGGTTTAATATATAAATAAACTTAAACTTTTATTTTGCTAAGTTCCTTATCTTGATTATACATGTGCCCGAGGACTTCTTCATTGCAAATAAGGTCTAAAAGTTGTAAAAAAAGTTTGGGGTAAAATTATGGAGGTCAAAAATTTCAGGGGTTTATGTGTAAACTTTCAAAATTTAAAATTTAAAGGTTAAACTAAGGCCTATGTCATTTTTGAGTTTTGGACATCCAAACATGGTGCTATAATATACCATTTTGACCAGAAAAATAAAATAGAATTTTTGGAAATTTTTTCAGAATTTTTTAATTGGTCACGCGCTCACAAGCGCCAGGTCAAAGGTCCCATGCGCAGAATTTTACCTCTGTCACGCGCGTGGCCTTCACGCGTCTTCAACCTTGCGACGTTTGTCCTAGGGTTTTAAAAATTTTGACTTCAAATTAAACCTTCGATATGTATCCATTTTAGTTCATTCAAAAACCATTTTTCACAAGGATTACAAATATATAACTTTTAGGTATTGAAACAAAGTGTGAAGCTTACTTCCATGGACTGAGAAATATCGAAATGTTCAGTGAACAAAGGATGGATTTTGGGTATAATTCGAACCACGACAGTAATAAGGTTTGGTTTTTGGGTTGTTTGCTGGACCAATTGGTTTTTGTTTGAAGGATTAATTCATCCTGAGTAAAGAGAATTTTGTTTCTGAAAATTTTGTGGCCGAAACTGAAAATCTTTTATTTTGAACTGATAAGGATACTCTACTAAAATTAACTTCACGATTAAGATACTATGAATATAAAGAAAAGGTTTATCACTTTAAAATTGGTGTAGGATCAAAATTTCAAAATCCACCATTGGAGCTCCAGCTTTAATGGTGATTTTTGGATTTTTGATCAAAACTTGAGATTTTTACGTTATATAAGGCATATAAGAGTTGTTTTGAACTCTATTGTAGTGCAGAAATACAACTAAAGTAAGATAATTGAAAACTAAACATAAAATTATAAGGTACCCGAAATTGCTGAATTTTGAGGAGCTTTGAATTCTATCACTGTTTGTACTAAATCCTTCTCCCTAACGTGTGCTTTTTATAGGGGGTTAGTTGTGAGTTCATTGGTTGAAATAAGAGGTGGTATTTTGTGGTCTAATAAGGGAAATTTTTAGGATAATCTATGAGGCAAAAGAGTTTTAAGGTTGTAATGCTTACTATTGGTCATTCCAACGATTTGTTTGCCAATTCTTAAAGTTCTTCTGATAAGGAAGATGGGGAAGTCTTTGTATTTAATCCCTGAAAATTTTATGATAAGGTTTAAGGTGTTTAAGCATTGTTTTCCATCTTTGAAGGGCTTTTTTGCAACTTTCAAAATTTTAAAAAATGTGGGGTTAGGTTGGGTTGTACTTTCAGAAAGTAAGGAAAGTATTTGTAAGAAAATTTGGGGTCAGATTGGATATTTAAATAGTTAAAAAGTCATTTTAAATCTTTAGGGGTGGTTTAGTAATTATGGAAAACTTAAGTATAGCTTCGAAACTTGTCATTTCCTAGTATTTATGTTAATAATACATAATAATTTGTTCTTAACTCCTAACATAACTCGTCTTTCATTCACGGGGTTTTAACGAACTGAATTAGAATACGTTGTATTATTCGTGTCTTACAATTCTCCCTACCGAAAGAAAATTTCATCCCCGATATTACCTTCAAATTAATTCAGGTATTTTTGGTGTATGGGGTCTATGAGTTCCCATGTAGCATCTTCTTATCCGTGGTGTTGCCATAGAACCTTTACTAAGGAAATGATCTTTGTGCGAACTACTCGATCCTCGGTATCTAAAATTTGAATGGGTCGCTCTTTAAAGTCATGGTTAGTCTGGAATGATAATCCATCCCATGAAATAACATGATTTGGAACTATAATATACTTCCTTAATTGAGATACATGGAATTCATTGTGTAGTTGCGCGAGTTCAGGGGGTAATATTAGTTGATATGCGACTGGTCCGATATGGTTAGAAATAATAAAAGGTCGTGGAGACAGTTTTCCCTTTTGTTTAAATCTAATAATTCCCTTTTGAGGTGATAGCTTCAAAAAAACTTGATCTCCCTTTTGAAATTCCAGGGGACATCTGCGATTATCGGCATAAGTTTCTTGTCGGCTTTTGGCTTCTTTCAAACTCTCTTTGATTAAGCGTATTGTCTCAACAGTCTTACTGCTAAGAGTAATCAATGCATTCAGCAAAATCAATGGATTGATCATATAAATTTTCCCATTCAACGGAGAAATGCAGAAATAAAGTGACCGAATATCCCTAAAGTTTTAAAGTAATGAGCAACTCAGATGCAACAAATTTCTCCTGTATAATGAATCAAATTTACAATATTCTGTACAACTTCATTTCTACTTATTTTTTCATTGGGTACCACCCACTCATATGATTCTGGAGCCCACTTTCGAGCTTCAATAAATATTCCAATGAATCTTTGGTAGTTAATTGAAATTTCTGTTGGCAGTTTCAGCCCAGAATTTCGTAATTGGTCTAACACAAGAGGTAGTTCCATGCCTCCCCCTTTATATCAGGTGCAAACGGCAATACATGCCCTTGTAAGGGTGTAGAAGATAGGATGGGCATACCTTAAGAGGTTTGGTTGAGACTTTAGGGATAATGGATGCTTTGATAGGCATAATTTGGGCCAAAAGGTTAAGCTCAGGGTTGACTTATAAGAAAAATGGCGTTCGTTCCGTTCCCATGTGCTAGAAGAGGGTTGAGAGTGGTTTTAGACTTAAATTTAGCTAAAGGTGCGATGATACAACCATCTATCAGGCCTTGGAACACATTTCTGAGATGAAAGCGTTGGTTTGTGGTGTGTCTGCCACTTGGTGAAAATCACAGTGGGCATCGGGCTTGAAGTTTTCAGGGAGGGAGTTTGGTAATGGTCAGGGTTCCAAGGTATTGATGATATTTTTGGTTATGAGGGCCTGGTACACTTTAGACAGGGACCATGTAGCTCGGTGTATTATTTTCTCAGAGGATTGGGGCGACAATCTGGTGCGCAAGAGGTAATAGATTATTATATGTTATTGATGGTTGAGAATGAGGCATTAACGGGCTTTTCATATTTTCATGGTATAAACTATCTCGTCAGCTTCTTTGGTTCATACTCAACTTTGATGATACGTTTTTCGATTTCTACACTAGTCTCTCGAAGGGATTAGAAGTGTCGGTAGTACAGTCCTCACATATATGCTCGAATATGGGGTAGGAAGTTTTTCTTCCAAATGCTCACTTGTTCCTCTTGTGAGGGCTTGTTGTTCATAGTGGAATCTTTCTCTCTCCACCTTCTAATGAAGCTAATGATTGATTATTTAGTATTTTTCTTTATCAGCTCTAGGTATCTACATGCGGCCTCTAACTTTTCATTGTACTTGTGTTGAAACATGAATTCTCGAGCTACATCTTCCCAACTATGGATCCTGGATTGTTTTGGAGACAAGAGCCATTGGAGGGAACTTTCTTTCAAAATACACTGAAACGTATGGGGCATTATTTCTTCTAAGTCACTAAGAAGGTTTAGACTCGATGGTAGTTGTGTAGTTGCACAGTTGCAGGCTCATTGCCCCCAAACTTCTTAATGTCTAGCATCATGAACTTATCTGGAAGTTTGGCTTTAGGATAAGGAGACATATGGGTGTAATCCATGTAGTTCCCAGATCTAATGACTTGGTCAAACTTCTTTGACAGCAGTTTGAGGTTTTCCTCGACCTTATTCAGTTCCTCTTCTTTGGTATCCATGAGTATTAATAGATTAGCCCCTGGCTGGACAAGGTTCATGATCGGGAGTTGATAAGGTGGCGGCCCATTTATAGGTGGGGTGCATTGGACATGTGAACATTCCTCTAGGACCCAAACAAGATCAGGGGTAGGTGCACCTATAACATGAGGAAAAAGTATCTCAATTCATGAGTTTTAGGAGTCTAGACTCAATTTCACTGAATTTCTTGGACATTGGTTTGAAGGTTGTCAATATTTTAACTGAGCTGGGCAAACATGGATATGAGATATGGCTAGACATTCAGTGCTTGATCGACGTTCTACAAGGATAGCTCGCGGAGGTCGATCCTAAATTTGGTCGAATTAGCAGAAGAAGTAATGGAGCTTTGGGGATGTTTAATAGAACACTGAAATCAATAGGAAGTCAAGCCAAAGTCAGTTATGCGATTAACCTGAGAGGAAAAATGATTTGGGTTCATTTTTGGAAGAGAAAGGGAGAATTTTTTAACTTTTGGAAAAAGGGGAAAAATGTTTTGGTATTATTATTTTTTCGAAAAGGGGAAAGAAAAGGAGAAATCTTAGCATGGTTATTACTATCATTAGTTTTTACTTGTATTATGTTTGCCTAAATGCAAGTAAAATGCCGGACAGGACCTGAGCCTAGGGAAAATAGTGTTAAAAAATATAAGATACGATTTTACTTATTTCTAGGCTCACGAAGAGGCCCCAATTTAAAAAAAAAAAAGCGAGATAGTGTGAAAAATTGGGCAGTACGCCGACCCGAAATTTCAACAAAGTTTCACATGGTAATAGGCAAACTAATTATGAGTTCCATAAGGTTGAATCTTATATAAGGTTTATGCACTTGTTGGGTTAGTAGAAGGGTTCCCAACTTTAGCATGACTTATACGATATACCATTGCCTATAAGGGCAATCATTCATTGGTACGTTTTTATAAGCCATTTGATATACCTGAGTGTACGTGAATTAACTCATGATATATCTCATGGGGATGGTACGTGTGGGAGAAAATTCTATATACTCGATGTAAGTGAACAAGTTCTCTGCTATATACCTCTCATACTGAGTTTGGTCAAGAGGTACGATGCAGGGGGAACCGCTTGATATATGTTGAAGGTGAGGCCAATGTAAGGTGAAAATCATATCTCTTAGGTTACTCACACCTCTGTGAAGCCAAAACTCATCACAAAGTGACCCCCAATACGGGATAAAAGTTTGGTCAGTATTTCCATGATCTGGTGATGCAGTATGCAAAAATGCATGAATCTTAATTAGTAACGTATGGAGAGAGTTATTTTATTGGCAAGTAAGAGGAGTACTAAACTAATTATGGAGAATATACAAGTATCATGAAATGTAAATCTAGAATTGATCATGAAGACTATGTTAAGCATGGATTAACTAAGTGGTGTGTGAGATCTGTATGTGATCACGAAGATATTCATATGTGAGAGAAGTGTTGGTGTGTTCTAGTGAAGCATAGCATGGATAGTCTAGAAATGGTGTGTGAAGTATGTCAGTAGCGGTGCAACTATACACAAGTGTATGTGTGTGAAGTGAGCATGGAGAATGTATACAAGTGTGAGTGAGTGACGTGAACATGGAGAATATATAGAAGTGTGTGAAGTGATCATGTACAAGTGAGTGAAAAGTGGCATGTACATGAGAAGAGAGCATGGTAATAAGCATGAGGTAAAATATAAAAAGTAAGCAAAGGAGTAAAGGGAACATATAAGTGGGAGTATATTACACACGTATAAATGTAGGAGAGCAGAGGATAACACCCATGTAAAAATAGAGTCTAGTCCTCTAAATAAAATTCCCCAGAGGAGTCGCCACTGTGGTCATTCCGGGGGCTCGAATTCCCTCTGGAACTCGCTAAATATTAGGGGTTGATCATCATCATGTGGGGGACAATTTAATGCAATAGATTCATGAGCATAGTTTGCTCAAAATAGGCAAAAGATTGTCGCCTCCTTGAGGGAACGACATCAACGTCAAACTGATGCTTACGAAACCAAATAGTTCGAAGGTCTGGGACTAAGTTCCTAAATGGGAAGGTGTTAGGTGCCCATTAGTCATCTTTGTCTCTCATGGTATAATTTTAATCTTGTCCAGTTGGACTTCGTGACGTGTGTGTACATATGTATAATGTAAATTGATGGGAGAATGGAATTTTTCAACTCACATCATAGAAGGAACTGAATGAATTCATCCATAAGAGTGTTCCTGAAAATAATTATAGTAAATATACGATGTAAGTGATCATCAAAGGACAAATCTCATTGAAGGAGTGAATGTGAGCATTTTGCGATACAAAAGTATGTAGGAGTATAAAACTCACAAAATATGTGTGAGATATAAAAGATATATATATATATATATATATAAATGAAAAATGAAGGATTCAAACATTAGGATTGTCCCAAGACACCTATGTAGCCCATGGGGCATTAATGTCCACGTAGTTTGAAATAACAAAGGGGTGGGGTTCAACCCGTAAATCCAAATGTGGGATTTCTCTTATGCGCAAGTAGATAAAATATGTTTTAAAGTGAAAGTGTGAAATGGAAATATCGCTTTTAGAACTCACAAAAGAATCCTCTTTGTCTTTTTTGGGGGTTGTTATGAAAATATGTTGTGTACAATACTACTAATAAAAAGTAGACATTAATGGATATGATGTAATGGAACAAAAGTATAAAAGTAGAAATAAGATAAATAACACTAAAAAAGGAAAAACAAGATAAAATGATGGAGAAGTATAAAACTAGAAATAAGATAAATAACACTTATTTTGAGATGCTGATACGATGATATTGAAATGGCATAGAAGTGGTATGAATAGGTGGAGTGGATTACCAAGTGAGGTAAGAAAGTGATGAAAGGAAATATGGGAAAATGGCTTTTTGGAAAAGGGAATTGCATTAAATTCGAGGGGAATGTTCTCTGACTTTCTCCAAGGGTTGTCGAGTCCCTTATTCAAGGTGAGGTCATGAATCCTATTTATGGGGGTAAGGGGTGATGATTTGGATAGGTATTGACCTACCTATTGGCAGCCTCGTTGGGTAAGGAAAAGGACCCCCCGCTAATAGGCAAGATTCCTGAGGTGCCTATAGGCAGTTTAGATTTTTTTTTTCAAAAAAATGAGTAAAAAATGAAAACTGTAAGTTCAAATTGTGGATGGGGTGGACCGTTGGAAAGGGTATTAGGAGGCCTTTAAGAATCCATTGAGAAATTCTCGAGTTCAATAGTAGATGAAAGTCAAATGGGGCTCGTAAGCACCCAATGGTCTCTGGATGGGAGTTTTTTCAAGGAAAAAAGATATTTCGTTCGAAATATAACTCTGCATTGTGCATGAGGTAGATCATTGGAAAGGTAATTAAGTTCCCTTCAAGATTTCATTGAGGTTTGTATGGTTTAGAGAGTTAGCCAAGGTTAAATGGGGCCCGGCAGTGCCCGATGGCTTCTAGAGCAGTGATCGAAGTAAAACGGATCGTTCATTCGACCCGTAAGGCCTATTAGTGCACAGGATGGACCAGTAGAAATGGAATTTATTTCCCGTCAAAGATTCATTAATTTTCTCATGCTGAAGGGTTGAACAAATTCGAATGGGGCTCGAGAGAGCCTGATACTTCTGGAGCAGTGCTTAGAGTAAAATGTATCGTTCGTCTTAACCATAAGGACGATTCATGCATGGAATAGATTGTTGGAAAGGTAATTAAGTGTACTCCAAATATTCATTGAGCTTTTCTCAGGATAAAGGGGCTCAGGAGAGCCTGGTGGCCTCTATTTCGGTACTCAGAGTATGACCTAGGGTTTATGGTGAATGAGTGAGTGTTAGGGACCTAAGGAGGTTCTTGGGGGGGGGGGGGGGGGGGCAGGTTCTAGGATGGGGTTTCCACACATATGATTAATAGTGGCACCATGTTGGTTTTGTAGCACATGGCACATGGTTGTCAAGAACTCAATCGAATCATACGTTTTTCTAAGAAACCCCATAATAAAGTATCTCGACAAGTCATCGACCATCATGAGAATGTATCTCTTACCACCTAAACTCTTTGAATGAATAGGAATCATAACATCCATATGAATCAACTCCAACACACGTGTGGTGGTAATGGTATTCAACTTTTAACGGGGACATTGAATTTGTTCTCCTTATTTGCAAGGTCCACAAACCAAGGAAGTTGGTTTCCCAAGTGATGCGAAGTTATAAACTAGGTCCTTTTTTCTAATATCCCAAGATATCTAAAGTTCAGATGACCTACTCATTGATTTCAAAGGTCTATAGAGGAGACCGTGGAATTGTTACTCATAAAGGAGGACTTAAGAAGGATCCCATAACCATTATCATGAATCGTCAATCCCTATAACAACAACTCATCGAATTTATTATATACGTTACATTTAGACTGTTCAAACCTTATCACAAAGTTTGCACCTTAAATTTGGCTTATTATAATTAAATTCAATTTCAACTTCTTTTATGTACAACATGTTATCTAGTTTAGGAAATTCAGGAATCTCAATACATCCATGTCCTAAAATAATAGACCTATTCCCATCTCCAAAGGTGACTTTGCCTTCATTACGATCCATAAGGTTGGTACACAATTATTTATAATTTCTCATGTGTCTAGATCATTCACTATAAAAATACAATTGGGAAGTATTTTAAACCTTGAGAGCAACGTTGACAATATGGGCTTTGTCATCTTGCTTCGATACCCACGTGGTGGTAACCGTTTCCTTTCCCTTATCTTTGTTGGCTCTAGTCGTAGCGTTAGAAGTGTTTTCAAAAGGCATATAAATCCTTTGAAACTCTTCCATTAAGCTTTGCGAAGTAGCGACTAGGAAGTTAAACTTTCTCTTCAAGACTAGAAAAGTTGTTAAAGCTGTGCACGGGGGTAATGTGTATGTTGAGTTCTTCCTAACTTGTAGAAAAATTACCTAAGGTTACCTCTTCTTTTGCAATGGGTTCAAACATAGACTTCTTTAGGTCTACCTTGGTTTTTTGTCTTAGTTTGAGCTCTCTTTTATGGTTTAGGTCGGGGCCCATAAAGATACACCAAAAATTTAAAAATCAGTTTCGGTGGGGCATGAAAAGTGGATCCACCATCGTAACCTATTCCTTGCCTCTCCCTAACGCCTAAAGCGGGATCGAGGAACATATTTTAAACCTTCTTCTATGTATCATCTATAGTAACCTTGACCTCCTGAGAATGTACGATATCTTTGTAAAGTTAGGATACAAGGGCTTCAAGTTGTTCACAAGTCTCCACGGATTCTTGAATATCTCTCATAAGACTAGCCATTTTGTTGGTCAAGTCACCATTTCCCATCTTTACTTAAATAACTACCTCTCCTAAATAAACTCTCCTTAAGGACACTAGCTCTCTCAACTCCCTTAACTCCTTCTCTAAAGATAAAAATCTAAGCGCTAAACCTTTCTTTTTCTTTTTCATTTTAAATAACTTAGTGTTAATTTCAGCCTATGCACATTGAAGGTCACTTTCTCCCTCGCTCAAAAGTTTATCTCCCTTACTCTCTCTGAAATGACTTTATCACTATTGAGGTCATCATATTTAGTAACCTCTTCATTGGCCTGAGGTCTACATGATGTACTAACATTACTAGCCTTGAATATGGTGAAGTTACATCCATACAGTGATTCATTCCTGGAATCCACCAACTCAACATTGTTATCACTAAGCAAGGCATTGAGGGTAGCTTTGCCTCTACCTTGTTTCTTTAATCTCGTAACATACTCGTGAGAATTTTGACCCTTACCCTTGCACTAATTATATCTCTCTTCACCTTTCTTAGGTAAATATTTTCCTTCCGTTTCAAAATTTTTGTTTCCCGATTTAGAATTTTTTTTATCTCCCAAAACTTTTATTTTCTTTGAAAGAATTTTCTTTTCTAAGTTTGAGAAATATTTTGAAATTTTTTACAAAAAGGGAAAATTATCAAGATTAGAATCATACTCAGAGTCATAAGAAACCTCATCTTTTTTTAAATTGCACCTTTATAACAATTCCATTTTCCTTAGGTTTCACTATTTTGGGAAACATGTCGATCTTATAAGTTTTAAGGTCTCCTATGAGTTCTTCTAACCTAAGCATATCTTAAATAACCAAAAAACCTAAATCATAACATGAGTGAACAATATCAAACAATCGGGCAAAAAATTCATCAAAAGATTCAGACTTTAGCATAGTAATTGTCTAAAATTTTATGGTGAGGTTTTGAAGCTTGGAGGCTCTCACAACGATGGTACCCCCGTGAATGAGCTGGGGGCACCCCAAGCTTACCTAGACATGATGCACATCATGATGTGGTGAAACTTATCAGGGATGACAACTTTAGAAATGGCACTTAATCCACGTGAGTTAAAATTATTCCACTAAAAATCATCTTATGTCCAGGCATTCACATGTTTAGGACCTATGACTTCGCCATTTGGCACTGTGGGTGGTGTTTACCCTTTTTCATAAACAAGCCAGACACGCTCGTCCATCATTTTCAAAGCTGACCTCATTGGATCTTTCCAATAAGCATAATTAGACCCATTGAAAACCAGTAGCCTATTATACAAATTATCTAAAAAATCCAAAGTTTTAAAGGATCACACAAAAACTTAGTGCAACAGGCTTTGATACCAATGTGAGAAAGCTGGTTCGTATGGATAGTCCGTATATTAGGTGAAATTTTACTTAAATTTTATCTTAATTAGAAATTAGGTGTGCATGTAATAATGTCCAAATTAAATTCTTCAATTACACAAGCAAACCAGACATGCTAAGAAGATAAGGAAAAATCTCTTTCGGGCAAAATCTCTTTCGGGCAAAATCTAGTGTTTTACACTATAAAGATTTTGACCGACACTAATCGACTTAAAAACTACTTTGCTCCACTAAGTAAAATTTGTCGGGTCTCCAATTCTTATAAAGAATATGATGGAGTCAAGCACCATCCCCAGGAAGCAGTCTTACCTAGGTATCCATCGATGAGTCTCGGGATTATAGAATCACATCTTCTTCAGTTGTAGAATTGCTACTCCAGAAAAGCGAGTGATAGAACAGATCTCTACTAGGGTTTGATGTAGTTATGGGAGCTACAATTTTCATAAACTAAAAAAAATCACTTATGGGATCTATGACTTGGAAAAGCAAAGTGTTTTTCTAAAACATAAAGATGAAAACTTTTGGTTCAGGTATTGGAAATTCATTTCCACCAAAATTCTTGAGAAAATCTGAACAAGATAGGTTTTTATAGTAAAAACATGAATTTTAGGTAACAATCTCATTCGAATAAAAATGGCATCTCATTCGAACAAACACACCAGTTTTGTTCTAATAAGATTAGATCTCATTCGAATGAAAGCTCATTTTCTTTTCACCAAACTTTTAATGACCTTATGTGCTTGTTAAATAGAGGATTCTCGTTCGAGAGTCATTCGAATCTCATTCTAATGAGAACCAACTTCCGTTCTAACGATATCTTAAATCCCGTTTGAACGAGATAAAAAAATTTAAAATCTATTTTATTAAAAATCCTCGATTTAAAACATAAAAGTCCCAGATTATAATTTATATGAGAAAACAAAAACACAAGTCGTATACCTCCAAAAGCTATCAGTGACAATTTTGAAAATGGTCCCCAGTCACTCACGTATCTTCACAGGATTGTGCAGGCAATATAGATGTAGCGTTCAGTTTGAAACTCTCGTTTGTGACATGATACACCAAAAATACCAAAAGTACTAAGGAATGAGCAGTTACAAAATCTTATTCGTACAAAACCAAGCGTAACTTTTCCTCCGAATTAATTATTTTTGGAGTTTTGTGATTTATCTTTCATAGTTCCTTCCCAATGCTCTTTCTACACATAGATAATAGTTAATGTAGTGCACATAATAAATGAATTATATGGGACTTATTTAGGGATTCCAAATATCAAATAGTGCTACAAGTGGGTTCGGACAAATAATAATACACTCTACTTAAAAGCAAGGAAGGTAGACATGGTATTTTCTATGAATTTTCCTGATTCTAATAAAGATTATTGGAATCACGAATTTGTTGTGAAGGGATGGGAGTACTCACCCACTCCTAAGGGCGATGAACCTATTACCAGTTTAGATTCCATGCTAGGCAGCATGAAATATGTTCATCATTGATTATGTGTGCCATTACTTATCTGACCAGTCTTTACTCAATTTATGCTAACTTAGTTTCCTTTTATTTTTTTTGTTGAGGAATACAAAGATAAAAAAATCCTACAAGTAGAACCTCAATTTTGAGGAATTAGACAAACTGTGAAAGCATAAGAGACCTCTACTTACTGGTGTCGAACATTCATGGCAGGCATCTCTGTTGTTGGAGTACACAAAACCCACAACTTCATTCATTGTTAGGATATAGACAAAGGTCCTCAGATTCTAGTTTCCTGTGGTTGGAAGGAGTCTTCAGGTGATACCAGTTTAGGATCCATTGAGTTTATAGACAACCGAAATAACTAATGTGATCCCTTTTACCTCAAAAGAAAAAAATGAAAAAGTACCACTTAAGTTGTTTAATACAAGATTAAATTACCTAAATGGCTCCGAACTGTTTGTTGAAGAAACTTTTTCTTAAAAAAAAATTAAAAACACAAGATGTGTAAAAAAGTTATGAACGAGTAATTTTAGTTATATGTTTACAAGTTTTGAAAAAAAAATAGTTAGAATAAACCAACACAACCTCAAAAGGGAATGAGAGTAAAAGTAAGTGTACACAAGCAATTTTAACGTGGTAAAACCCCACCCAATTGGGGAAACATCCACGGTGACCTCTACACTACAAAAGTAAAAATTCGAAAAAAAACGAGTAACAGATTACAAGCTATATAACAATCAAGACACAAAAACAAACCTAATTTATGTTCATAAATGCACCGACTCCTCTGGCGTGTTCTGACTTCTCCTAAGGTTCTGATTGTTGCTGATGTTCTCCCAGCTTCTTATCTTTACTCCTTTTAGATTTACGTCGACTCTAACAGTCCAGTATCTCACACCACACGTTTCAGTGTAGTAGTGTGAAGGTGTTTGTGGTGTAATTCTCTAAACTCATGCATGCAACACACACACACACACACACACACACACACACACACACACACTTAATTATAGACAATGTGAGTTATCAAATTACAAACAGATCTCCTAGATGCAAGGGTTTCTAAAATCATCTTATTCAAATACGTCAAACTTTGAATCTTTAAAATAATCGGCAGATCAAGAAGGAATCTTTCCATACAAACTAACCAAGATCCTACGGACTTTCCTTGTTTTGGAAATAGTAAATGAAACTGAAAACCCCAATAAAGATCTCAAAACTGGATCTAAGTCTGACAGTTTGAGTAAGTTGAAATCAGAAAGATTATTATTGGTTTAGGGTTTGAAAACGACATTTATTTGGAAAAATAACCAATAAAAAATAGATTTCTCAAAATAAGAAATCAGATCTAGTAAACAACTAAGTGATATGTATCACAATGATCAATTCTCATATTCCTATATGAAGAAAGAGAGACTTAATCAACGTGATTAAGTTGGCAAAGAGATATTAGACAGTAGAGGAAAAACTTTTCAAATCACGAACAATAAACACTCAGAAAAAGGTTTTCTGGTTTGGATTTGGTTTGAAGTTTGAATTAGGGTTTGTAAAACTACAGGAACTCTCTCTCTCTCTCTCTCTCTTTTCTCTGAGAGGTAACAATGACCAAAAGTTACAAAATTGAAGACGAGCTCTCCTTTTATATTGGGAGTAGAAGGCTTTGGAAGATCGAAGAGAAATGAACTATCAAGATTGATTCGAAGTCAATCTAAGGGCTTCCAAGCCACCGCCTTTAAAATAGATTTGATTAGTTTAAAATTAAACACGGAGATTATAACAAAACACATGCAGATCATTGATTAAGAAGATCCAATGGTCCACAGTGAGTGCTAAGAATGTGACTATAAGAAAATGCATATCAAGTCATTGTAAAGACAACGTGTGTAAGGTTGTGATCGAGTGAAAAACACGTGTTTTTTAAGATTTTGAAATACAACTTGCGCCCACAATATTCTCAAGCGCTTTTGGATTCTACCTGACAAGAATTTATGCCATAAAAATAATTTATAAATCTAACCTCAAAGGTTTTTAATCCATAATTTTAATACCAAAAAAATTATTTTAAATTCTTAAAAATTATTTAAAAATTCCCAAAAATTTATGCCATAACAAAATATGGCATGATATGATGTATGTATACAATCCTAGTGTGTTGTTTTGATGAGCTATCTTTAAGAACTTATAGAGGAATTAAATGAAGACTCTGAGGTTCTTTGGTAACTAGGGATAGGACTCAAATTTTGTCACAATTTCCAAACTAGATGAGCACCTAAATAGTATAGACGTAAGTAAGTCAAGGATATAGGGTGCTTCAAAAAAATCCCCTGAGAAGAATAATCCCTAGCCTATTGGATGAGTCTGATGCCCCTACTTCTTCAAAGGATCAATCCTCCAAGAGCAAGGAGGTAAGGAGATCATAAAACCCTGTTAACTTAGGAGATTCCTCGAGCCTGTCTTATAAAAAAGAGTAGGTGTAAAACCAGTCGTGTTGTTGTTACTTAGTGCACCAAGAAAGTGGATGCCGCCGGTAAGGGTAAAGTCCCTATTGTGATGTCAGTGGACAAAAACCATTTTTGGCCCCCACTTTGCTAAAGGGAACTTGCTTGCAGACTAGTAAGAAGGTGGTTGGAAAACATTTCACCGACCAACCTCTTTTAAAGGTGGTTGGAAAACATCTCCCAGGCATTGTCTTTGGTAAGTCTCTGTATTTTCCACGAGAATTTTCTTATAAAGTTTTTGTTGCACTAACTCTTTTGATTGACATATATCTTGCAGTTCCTAGTGGGATTTTTTTATATAGTGGATAGAAAGGACGACTATAACAAAGCCAATGCTGAACTAAGAATGGCCTCTATTGAGTTTGATATTGCTCTAAAGGTTACTATGAAGGCTTATGAGGTCTAAAAGACGGTTACAGAGATGATACTTGCCCACCCGAGATCCATGAATGAAATGTTAGTGAATGTTTTTGAAGAGTTTTCTTGTACCTTCTTTGAGGCCTTAATAACCAAGGACATTATTTATAATCAAGGATGCGGATATACCTTCCACATATCTAAAAAATAATTATACTACATCCATAAGTATAACTTTTAGAGAGGGAAGGATGAGGATTTGGTCATAATAGGCATCCCCTTGAGTCCAAACACTTTGGTGAGCATAAAATAGGCGCACCTCCAAACTTTAATGCAGGGGAGGGTGAAGCTACTAGTGCTGACCATGAGAAGGAAATCATTGATGAAGCACATGAAGCCACCAACCAAAGGAAGTCTATAGCTGATTAGGTTTAGGTGATAATAGAGAAATGAGTCCAAGCTAGTTACATTAGCCTATAACTTCAAGTATTTTTTTATTATGTTTTTTATTATTATCTTTGCAAGGGCTTTCCCATCTCCTATATTTCAAAGAAGTTATTTGTTGTTCTGATTTTACTTATGCATTGTTTGGTTACTTCACATTTCTTGTTTTTGATCGCTCTTCTATTTTTTTGAATGAGTTTCTTTTTTATATCTTTGTATCCTAATAGAAACTTAGCAGCAGTGACAATAGCTACGATGATAAAAGACTTTAATCTCAACCTTAGCCAAGATGCTTCTAACCGAGAAAATGAGGTAGTTTTGTCTATCCTTCAGGCACTTTAGAAAATGATGAGTTCTTATAGATAGTAAACCCATTTAGAGGCCTCCCTCCGGGAATAGGTCAAGGACGTTAGATATATTACAGATTTAATTTGAAATCATAACAACTATCTAAGGTAAAAGCTCGATAGAGTCGAGTAAACCTTTAATGAGGAACAAACGACCAAGTGAAACCTTCAATAAAATATGGTGAGATTCAAATATCAATTTCATCTTCAATCTCATATTTTTCTAGTCGGGGGGATATGGTGAAGGTTGGATGGACGCTCTTCCCTATTTGGATGAAGCTAAGTAGGTCGCGTATAATCATGGGCATCTGAATGCCATGGCCACTGTGAAAGTTCCACGTGACTCTCAATTCGGGTATTAGTAGTTGGTATATTTCCCATTTGTTCGGAGCCTCCATTTTAGAAGCGAGGAATGTTAGATCCTCATATATGCCATTACAATTTAACTAATAAGAAACTATATCCTTAATCATGATAGAGACTACATGTTTTGTCCTGATCTAGACAATGATTAATATATAGAATGACTACTGATATAGAACATCAAAGATGAAATATGTATTCATCTTTTTTGTATATCAAACTTTGTAATTCATCGATGTGGAAACTTGTAATCAGCTGGATATGAATTAGATTATTTAGTCAATTTGATGTCTTATATTTTCTCATTTTCTATGCCGAGCACGTTTTATTAGTTGGATTACCTTTTAGGATAAGTGTCATCACACCAGCTTAGGCCTAGGACACCCCACGAAGATAATACACTTGGTCGTAGGGCAGTCCACCCATTCAAGATTTTAGTCAACCAAACTCGGTTCACTTATTGCGTAGGGATTCCTCATAGGTTTTACTCCCTTCATAGGAAATTCTTGATGTTTTCATTTTTATTAATGACAAAAACATGTAACCTTAAGATTTGATTAAGTGTAATCTCACTAAGGTATCCAAACTGTTGATTAACACTCGATCAAATAAATTTAAACAAATTTATAATGAAGATAGACTTGCATAATGGTAATTTGTAATTAACAAAGTTATCATTCCATTTGAAACAATAAAAATATAATTGCATGAATTTAAATTTAAATCATTCAAGAAACTTAAAACTTGAATAAAGTCAAAACGTCTTAAAAATAAAATCTACTAAGATTGGACGCATTCTAGGCCCTAGGGATCTCCCTGCCTCGAATTTTTCCAGATGGTAGGCTCTTTTGAGGTCTTCTTTAGTGACCATGGATATTACTTCCTAGTTAGGACCTAACTTTCCATCGGATGGCTTGCTCGTGCTGTTGATTACCTTTCTAAGGACTGAATCTTTGAACTGAAACTTTCTTGGATTGATGCCTTTGTCGTATTTCTTGTAAAACTTCTATTGGTAAGAAACTAGTTTAATTAAGTGTTGTTCTATATTTTCCTCAGTGAGGTCAATACCAATACTTATGATTTCTTTGTCGATGCTTTGATCGATAGTAGTTATCTGTATGGTCGGTAAAAATGCTTCTTCTTTGATTATGGATTCTATATCATAGCCAAAGTGAAGGGCGTTTTCCCCACTCGACCTCCATGGCGTTGTTCGATATTTTCAGAGGATTTGGGGAAGCTTAACCACCCAAGCGCCTTTTGACTTCTATAACATATTCTTCATTCTTTCGATCACTATTTTGTTAAAGACCTCAGCCTGTCCATTGTTTTGTGGGTAAGACACCAAAATATAGTTGTGCTTGATGTTGTGGCTACTGTATAAGTCTTGGAATGTCTCCTCTTTAAATTGCATCCCATTGTTAATGATGATCATCCTCGACATGCTAAATTAGGTCATAATTGAAATTCTGTTACTAAAGCCGTTTATTAAAAATAAACTATTTAAGTAACTCCGATCTATTTTTTGAAGAAACACTTTTATTATAAACCAAAACTATTTGAACACAAGATGTGTTTAACAAAGCAGTATGTACGAGATCTATTCAAGATTTTATTAACAGGTTTATAAAATAGTTTTAAACAAACTTTAAAACCCAGCACAACCAAGAATGAGATGAGAAGATGTAGGAAGATTAAGTACAAGATTCTTACGTGGTAAAACCTAACCAATTGAGGAAACATCCACGACTCCCTCTACGGAGTAAAACAAAAATCCACTATAAACAAATTTAACAGTTACAAACTATATAACAAACATGCCTACAACTCAGACCTATATAAGTTTAGGAATGTACCCTCTGGTGTCTTTATAACTTCTCTGCAGTTCTGAATGTTGATGTTGTCCTCTCAGTTTGTTAACTCCAATTTGTTCAAGCTCTTTACGTCGACTCTTTTTCTCAAGATCTTATTACCAACACTTTTCGTGTTGTAGTGTGAAAGTGTTTGTGGAGGTGCTCTATAACACATGCATGCACACACTCACACTTATTAAGTACAAACACTCCTAGAAAATTACATATAAGTTTATATGCTGTGATTTTCTTTTTCTCTTTTCTCATAAAACTTTGAACCTTTTTGACCTTTTAATTAATCCTAGAATCCAAGGATATCTTGCTTAGAAGACAGTCAAGATCTTAATCAATCTCAGAGTTTTGAAAAGATTTTCGAGATTGAAAACCTCCAAGTGAGATTCCAAACTAGGTCAAAGGTTTAGTTTTAAGAGAACTAGAAACAGAAAACATTTTTGTTGATTTCAAAGTTAAAAACATTTACAGAAAATGAATCAACGAAATATTTCTCAAGCTGAGAAACAAACATGCAAACTAAGTGTAATATATCATGAAAAAACTTAGATCTGAAAATTTATATATACAAGAACAACAGATCTAAGAAAATGATTAAGTTGGAAATAAGATCCAAAGAAGAAGAGGTTACAGCAACAAACCAACTCTCAAATCGTCTTTTAAAACACTCAAACACTCAAGGTTGTGTTTGGTACAATAGAGATGTTTGAAGGTTTGTATTTGGTTTGAACTGTGTAGACGATTTAGGGTTAGGGTTAGGGTTAGGATTTCTAACTCTTTCTCTCTCTTCTGGTTTCTCTTCTCTCTACTCTTTCTTTCTTTTTCTCTCAAGGGACGAAAATGGCAAAAGTCTCAGAAAGCTGAGTAAAGGGATCCTTTTATAGGAGGCTGAGAAGGTTAGATAACGAGAGCCAAAATTAAGGGTCCAGATGAGTCAAGATGGATTGACTCGAATCCAAGGGCTCACAATATGTGGTGATTAAAGATCATCTTATTGGTTCAAAAGTGATTCACATGGATTATAAAGGGGCGCATGCAGATCACTGATCACAAATGATCCAAGGGTTGAAAACATGCGTTGTTTTACTCTCTATAAAGAAACACACTTCCCACCAATCAGAGGGAAACAAATGTTGGACAATAACTCGAGATAAAATGCGCATCTAAAGTAATTACAAAGTAAACCCTGAAGTCTCTGCCGCTTTTGGTTTCTACCCAAACCAACTTTAGGCAATAAAACCATCTTTCTAAAATAACAGATTTACCCCATAACCTTTTAAAAACAAGTTTTATTAATAAAACCTTATTTTTAAAATGTTTTAAAAAATCCCTAAAATTATTTTCAAAAACCATATTGGGGATTTAAACACACTCAACATATGTACACACACTAATATGCAATATGACATGTAAATGATTCATTCTACTGTGTGTGAGTGTTGGTAATTAGGTCTAGGTCCCTTCAATCAAAGTTGAAATAGAAATGCATGCTCTAAGGTTCTTTGGATTCTAGGTTAGCCATAATTTTGTCACAATTTCCAAACTAGATGAACACTTATATAATATAGACTCAAGTGAGTCAAGAGTATAAGGTGCTTCAATCTCCCCCTTTGGAAATATGAGACAAAATCTCCTTTGAGTCAACTAGGACTCGTAGGGCAACAAGAAAAAAGAAAAACCTATTCCTATAAAGATTCTATCTACCCAAATCCTAGAAAACAAAAGTACATAACTCAACTATTTACAATTGAATACCCTATTACAACAGTTGAGAAAAATTGTACAAAAACCTGCAATGAATCACTAAGATCAAGCTGTTTAGCATATATATAAAGAATCATTAGAGACTCAAATTTCTCCCCTATTTTGTCTCAAATGGACAAAGGGAAAAACTTGGATAATCGGCAAATGTATTACTCAGCACAAACCATACTAATAGATTTACGTAAGGAAATGAATCTATTATAATCAAGAGGTTTGGTGAACATATCTGCGAGTTACAAATCAGTAGGAAGATAATTGATTTCTAATTCCTTAGTTTCAACCAATTCACATATAAAGTGATGTCTGATTTTTATGTGCTTTGTTCGCGAGTGTTGAACAGGGTTTTTAGAAATATTAATCGCATTTTGATTATCACAATAGAGATGAAATTGGTTTTCTTGAATACCATAATCACTTAGCATTTGTTTAAGCCACAGTAATTGAGCACAATAGCTGCCAGCGACTATGTATTCAGATTCGGCTGTTGAGAGTGATGTGCAGTTTTGTTTCTTACTACTCCATCCTACCAAGTTATTACCTATATAATAACATGCTCCTGATGTGCTTTTACTATCATCAGTAAACCCAGCCCAGTGAGCATCAGTGTACCCAATTATAGTGCTTGGTGTGTCATTAGTGTACCAAAGTCCTAGATTTAGAGTGCCTTTTACATATTTAATGATACGTTTAACAGCATTCAAATGGATCTCTTTAGGGTTATTTTGATAACGAGCACATACACACACAGCATACATAATATCAGGATGTGAGGCAGTAAGATATAGTAAGGTTCCTATCATACTACGATGTAGAGCAGGATCAACGAATTTTCCATTTTCATCTTTAGAAAGTTTTATCGTAGTACTCATGGGCATTTTAGAATCTTTATCACTCTCGAGGCCAAACTTCTTTACTATCTCTAAAGCATACTTGGATTGCGATACAAATAATCCTTCTGAATTTTGTTTGACTTGGAGGCCTAAGAAGAATTTTAACTCCCCCATAAGGGACATTTGAAATTCCTTATGCATAGTTTCAGAGAAGGATTTGACTTCTGAGAGAGAAGTTGATCCAAAGATAATATCGTCAACATAAACTTGAGAAATAATGATGTGTTTGTCAAAATGTTTGACAAAAAGTGTTTTATCATTTCCATCTCTTTTGAAACCTTTATCTAAGAGGAAACTGGAAAGACCCTCATACCAAGCTCTGGTTGCTTGTTTAAGGCCATACAGAGCCTTTTTAAGACGAAATACATGATTTGGATATTGAGGGTCAATGTACCCTTTAGGTTGTTCTACATAGGTCTCTTCTGTCAATATTCCATTAAGGAATGCAGATTTGACATCCATCTGGTAAAGTGTAAAATGCATGTGGCAAGCTATAGAAAATAGCAGACAAACAGATTCTAACCGAGTAACAGGAGCAAAGGTCTCGTTAAAATCTATTCCTTCAATTTGAGAGTATCCTTGAGAAACTAATCTAGCTTTATTTCTAATGATTATCCACTTTCATCAGATTTATTTTTAAAAATCCAATGTGTGCCAATAACCTTTTTGTGATCAGGACGAGGAACAAGTTACCAAACATCATGAATGACAAATTGAAGAAGTTTTTCCTGCATAGTAGAAATCCAGTGAGAGTCATTCAATGCCTCATTTACATTCTTTGGTTCCACTAGGGAAACAAAACATGCATAATGTGCATAGTTTCTTAGTTGGGATCTTGTACGCACTGGTTCACTAGGGTTACCAACTATGTTATTTATGGGATGATCCTTAGAAACCCAGTTAGGTACTTCAGGTGTCTCAATTGGTAATGAATCATCTATTTCAGAAGAGTTATTTTCTAAAATGTTTATAGGCTCTTCCTCAATAGTTGATTCACCAGACTTACTCTCTACAGTAGTGTCACTTACAATTACATTTATGGATTCCATCAAGGTTTTAGTGCGAAGATTATACACTCGATAGGCTCTACTGTTAGATGAGTATCCTAAAAATATAGCTTTATCTCCTCTACTCTCAAATTTGGACAAGTGTTGCCTATCTTTGCATACATAACAAGTACAACCAAAAGTTCTAAGGTACTTAAGGTTGGGCTTTTTCATGTACCAAAGTTCATAAGGGGTTTGTTTGGAATTCTTTCTAAGATAGACCCTATTTATGATGTGACATGGAGTACGAATAGATTCTACCCAAAAGTATTTAGGTAAATTCTTGGCTTGTAACATAACACGTGCCATCTCTTTAAGGGTATGATTCTTTCTCTCTGTAATTCCATTTTGTTGAGGAGTCTTAGGAGCACTGAATTCATGTTTGTAACCATTATAGTCACAGTATTCAATAATACCAGTGTCTTTGAATTCACCACCTCTATCACTACGAATTCTATTTAATTGAGTGTCCTTTTCATTTTCAATCCGAAGAAGAATTTTTAAGAAAGTTTGAAAAGTGTCAGAATTTTGTTTTAAAAAGGCTACCCAAGTAAATCTGGTGAAGTCATCAACCTTAACTAAAATATAACTGTGTCCAAAAAGACTTATAGTTTGGGAGGGACCCATTAGGTCCATATGGATGAGCTCCAAGGGATTAGAGGTAAGAATATCATTAAATTTTTTATGAGGTGTATTAACAATTTTACCTTCCTGATAGGAACCACAGACAATGTTAGGAATGGGTTTGATTTTAGGAACTCCTCTAACTATTTCCTGAGAGGTCAGTCTACTAAGGTTATCGTAAGTTATATGACCCATTCTGTTATGCCATATCTCGTTGTCATCAATTCTGGTAACATTACAGATTTCAAAATTATTCATGACAATATAGCAATTGTCAGTAGTTCTGAATCCTGTAATTATGCATTTAACTTTATCATTTAAAATTTTGGAATTGTTCTTTGAAAAGGTAACAGTTTGATCTGAGTCATAAAATTTCGATATACTAAGTAGATTTGCCTTAAGACCTTTAACTAGAAGGACATTTTAAGAACAGGAAGTCCATCTTCTTGGAGAGTTCCTTTGCCTATGATTTGAGATGAAACTCCATCACCAAAAATGACTTTACCTCCAGCAAAGCTGGTTTTGTTTAAAATTTTAGTTTGATCCCCGGTCATGTGCTTAGAACATTCAGAGACTAAATACCAACCAGATGATGTGTGTTAAGCTTTTAAAGCAGTAATAACTATGTTACACTTCATCTCAGGTAATAGATCATCTTTTCTAACCCAAATTTCTCTAGTTTTCATTTTGCGCTTATTAGCTCTCAATTGATAAAATTTGCGAGCATTAGATTTTTGCTGAAAAATGCTTTGCGCATGATTTTGAATTTTATGAAAGACTTGAGCATTTGGTTTAGGAAAGTTCTTAGGAATCCTTCTAGGAAATGTTCTTTTTGGTTTGGTCTTTCTCTTTCTATAATTAGAGTTTTTATCAGGTTGTCTAGGATGTATATAATTGTTACGTCTCCTTATAGAATAGTTAAAGTTCTAATAGATAGGAGAACTATAGACAAGTGTAACAAGTCTCCTAGCATAGACATTATCAAAAGAGTGACCATATATATCACAGTAAGAGCAATAAATGTTTCTCGAAATTAGGGTCTCCTTAGGAAAGTCTCTAAATAAAGGTTTTGAGAAGTTTTGAGGTTGAACTCTATTCCTAGGTGTGATAGTCTTGAATGCAGACTCACTCTTCCTAATAGAGGGGAAAATGTTTAGCCTTAGGTGAACTTTCATGTTTGGATCAACTTGATTCCCCAATGTTGAAATTTTGATGTTTTGAATCAAACTCAGTTTTTAGAGAATGAAAGTCTGGGCATGTTTCAATAGGCCTTTTGCCTCCTGACACAAACTTGATAGGTTCAAAAGATTTTGTTTGTGTTTTCAAATTGGGGAAAAACCCTATTCCAGTTCGATCATCAGAATTGGTTTTTAATTCAGCAACAAATTCATCAAAACAGTTTGAATTATTTCCAAATTTTGTAAATTTTTTTAAAACAGTTGATGTCTTTTCTTTAGTTTGTTCCAATTCTAACAATGTCCCTTTGTATTTTTTTCTCCAGAGTTTCATTTGTTTCAATTAAATTTCTGAGTTTTTCATTAAACACTTTAATTTCACTTTCATGAGTGAGACATTGGGTAGTATACTCTTCAGCATTCAGTTTAACCATTAGGCTTAGATCTTCTAACTTCTTAGTGAGATCTTTCACAATCTTTTCTAGTCTAGTGCTTTTCTTGAGAGTTTTAGCATAGAGAGTGTGAATATCTGGGAGGTCTTCATTGTCCGAGTCACTAAGTGTAGTGTGTGAAGTGACCCCTATGGCTTCATTCTTTGTACTCACACACCCATTGACATCGTCATTATCGCCTTCCCTTTGACTCACACACCCCGAGGAACAGATAGCAATATTCTCAGTAATCAAAGCATCTAAACCAGTAACAGCAGCATTCAAAACATCAGAAGTAGAATTACTATATTCATCCTCATTAACAAACACAGGCATATCATCATTATAAATAATCTTGGCAAAGAAAGACATGCAAGGGTCAAAAACATCAGATGACTCACGTTCCTCATTTTCAGATTCACTTGAATCATCCCATGTTTTGCAAATATTGGCTCTAGCGTGTTTGTTTTGAGTGTTCAAGTTAACTCTATAGTCTTGTGCAATGTGTCCTAGTTTACCACATCTATAGCATTCAGTCTTCTTAAGGTCTATGTTAGGTCTAGTGTGAGAGTCCTTGTGATTTTTGTCATGGTTTTTCTCATGAGGTCTGTGATTGAAAGGAGTTGGATAATTGGACTTGCCTTATTTATTTGCCATATTGTTTCTAAATTTAAGGATTTTCTTAAACTGTTTTGACATTAAGGCAATCTGATTAGAAGAGAAGCTTAGATTGGAACTAGTCTATTTCCTATGGGACTGGGTCAATTGTTTCTTGAATTCCAGTTCCATTTTCACAGTTCTTAACTTACTACTGATTAGTTCAGGAGTGATATTAATATCACACATTTCCTCAATATCATATCTTTTGTTATCAAATTTCTGTGGTAATGATCTTAGAATTTTAGGCACAATTTCTTGTCTATCATAAGTTATCCCGTTAGCATGCAGTTTGGTCATAATATCAGTCAGGTTCATATAGAAGTCATCAAATGACTCAGTCTCAGACATAATTAGGGAATTATACTGTTGTATGAGCATTTGAGTTTTAGCCGCCTTGACTCTAGTGTCACCTTCATGAGCAGTAACTAAAGTGTCCTAAGCTTCCTTAGAAGTGGTACAGGATGAGATTCTTTTGAACTCATGTTCATTTATAGACATAAATGTGGCATTATTTCCTTTGTTATTGTTGCGAGAAACTTGTTTCTCTTCTTGTGTGAACTCACTTAAAACTTTCTTAACCCTCTCATTACTTCCTTCAGTGGCTAGTTTTGTAGGAAAAATGTAACCATTTTCAACAATGTCCCAGACATCATCTCCCAGAGTTCCTTGAATGAAAGCAATCATTCTTACTTTCCTGTAAGCAAAATCGGTTCCATCAAAGATAAGAGGTCTGGTCAAGTTACCAAATCTTTCATTTTTCTTGTCCATATTTGATTTTCAGAAAACAATTTCAGAAACACAGGATCTCTTTAAAAGAAGATTACCAAGCTCTGATACCAATTGAAATTCTGTTACTAAAGCCGTTTATTAAAAATAAACCATTTAAGTAACTCCGATCCATTTTTGAAGAAACTCTTTTGTTAAAAACCAAAACTATTTGAACACAAGATGTGTTTAACAAAACAGTATGTACGAGATCTATTCAAGATTTTATTAACAGGTTTATAAAATAGTTTTAAACAAACTTTAAAACCTAGGACAACCAAGAATGAGATGAGAAGATGTAGGAAGATTAAGTACAAGATTTTTACGTGGTAAAACCTCACCAATTAAGGAAACATCCACGACTCCCTCTACGGAGTAAAAAAAAAGTCCACTATAAACAAATTTAATAATTACAAACTATATAACAAACATGCATACAACTCAGACCTATATAAGTTTAGGAATGTACCCTCTGGTGTCCTTATAACTTCTCTGCAGTTTTCATTGTTGATGTTGTCCTCTCAGTTTGTTAACTCCAATTTGTTCAAGCTCTTTACATCGACTTTTTTTCTCAAGATCTTACTACCAACACTTTTCGTGTTGTACTGTGAAAGTGTTTGTGGAGGTGCTCTCTAACACATGCATGCACACACTCACACTTATTAAGTACAAACAGTCCTAGAAAATTACATATGAGTTTATATGCTGTGATTTTCTTTTTCTCTCTTCTCACAAAACTTTGAACCTTTTTGACCTTTTAGTTAATCCTAGAATCCAAGGATATCTTGCTTAGATGACAGTCAAGATATTAATCAATCTCAGAGTTTTGAAAAGATTTTAGAGATTGAAAACCTCCAAGTGATATTCCAAACTAGGTCAAAGGTTTAATTTTAAGAGAATTAGAAACAGAAAACATTTTTGTTGATTTCAAAGTTAAAAACATTTACAGAAAACGAATCAACAAAATATTTCTCAAGCTGAGAAACAAACATGCAAACTAAGTGTAATATATCATGAAAAAACTCAGATCTGAAAATTTCCATATACAAGAAAAACATATCTAAGAAAATGATTAAGGTGGAGACAAGATCCAAAGAAGAAGAGGTTACAGCAACAAACCAACTCTCAAATCATCTTTTAAACACTCAAACACTCAAGGTTGTGTTTGGTACAGTAGAGATGTTTGAAGGTTTGTATTTGGTTTGAACTGTGTAGACGATTTAGGGTTAGGGTTAGGGTTTCTAACTCTTTCTCTCTCTTCTGGTTTCTCTTCTCTCTACTCTCTCTTTCTTTTTCTCTCAAGGGACGAAAATGGCAAAAGTCTGAGAAAGCTGAGTAAAGGGCTCCTTTTATAGGAGGCTGAGAAGGTTCGAGAACGAGAGTCAAATTTAAGGGTCCAAATGAGTCAAGATGGATTGACTCTAATCCAAGGGCTCAAAATATGCGGTGATTAAAGATCATCTGATTGGTTCAAAAGTGATTCACATGGATTATAAAGGGGCGCATGCAGATCGCTGATCACAAATGATCTAAGGGTTGAAAACATGCGTTGTTTTACTCTCTATAAAGAAACACACTTCCCACCAATCAGAGGGCAACAAATGTTGGCCAATAACACGAGATAAAACGCCCGTCTAAATTAATTACAAAGTAAACCCTGAAGTCTCTGCCGCTTTTGGTTTCTACCCAAACCAACTTTAGGCAATAAAACCATCTTTCTAAAATAACATATTTACCCCATAACCTTTTAAAAACAAGTTTTATTAATAAAACCTTATTTTTAAAATGTTTTAAAAAATCCCAAAAAATATTTAAAAAAAACAATATTGGGGATTTAAACACACTCAACATATGTACACACACAAGTATGCAATATGACATGTAAATGATTCATTCTACTGTGTGTGAGTGTTGGTAATTAGGTCTAGGTCCCTTCAATCAAAGTTGAAATAGAAATGCAATCTCTGAGGTTCTTTGGATTCTAGGTTAGACATAATTTTGTCACAATTTCCAAACTAGATGAACACTTATACAATATAGACTCAAGTGAGTCATGAGTATAAGGTGCTTCAATAATATTCATTGTATAATTCCCATCAAAATAGTATCCCTTATGTTTGCGAGAGGTCTGGACTCTATTAATTTGGTTAAGTAATATATGTTGACTTGGGGATATTTTTTATTTCCTTGTACTGTAGGTATGGGACCCACAATGTCCATTCCCCATTGAATGAATGGTCAGGAATTGGTCAGTGACTTGCTAAAAAGTTTATGGAGCATAAGTGATAGTTCTTGACACTTCTTTCATTTACTTACGTATGGAACTGCATCTTTTTACATGTGAGGCCATTAATAACCGTCTTTAATGGACATGAATGTCAAAGACTTTCCTTCGGCATGAGTTCCATATGTTCCATCATGTAGCTCATATAGGATTTGGTCGATGTAGCTTGGATGCACATTGGATGTATAGGCCTATGAAATATCTCCTATGAATCTTCCTTATAGGTGATAGATTGAATTGACCATCTTTCACATCGATTTGATGGGAATTTTTCTTTTCGAAAGGCCTGACATCCTCTTGCAAGTATGCTATGATTGAGTTTATCCAAATGGAAACGTTTTGGACAACGAAGACTTGTTCGACGATATTTGTCTTTGTAATTTTTGGTTTGGAAAGATAAACCACCTTAATTATTCTTCTGAAGTTGGAGTAAACTATTGAACCCAGAGTGGCCAGAGCATCTTTATGACTATTATCGTCTCGTGAAAACTATTGGATATGAGCTTTCTTGAACTGGGCGATCAAGTTTTAGGTGACCTTCAAGTATGTTCACATTAATTCATATATGGATTTATTGTCTCCTGATACTTGATTAGATACCAACCTTGAGTCACAAAGTACGTTAAGGTAACTTGCACTAAGAGATATGTCTTTTTTTAACTGGGTCATGACAATTTCATATCAAGACTTATTGTTAGATGCCTTAAACAGGTCTGATTCCTTGCTCAGGCATGGGTTATTTTGGAGTTGTAAGGACAATTACCACTCTTTCCCCTTTTTAATTAGAGGACCAGTTGACTTAGAGCATTCCCTTATTGAGATAGTTAAACTTTTCAATGTTCGCTTGGTCGGTGTGTTCATTTTTGTTTGGTTACTTACCTCTAAAGAACTCAGCAATGATGTCCGCTAACAATTGTACCTTGATTATAGTTATAGGTTGATAATGGATATCAAACCTCCCTAGTTACACCGATCATTTGGAGATCTTTCCTGACCGGGCGGAAAAAGTGTGTTCGTGTGAGGACACAATCGTTGTGTGTTTCGCCGCCGCGATACAAAAAACCTAAGCTACTACTACACTTAACAAGCAAGCACAGCGGTAAGTCGCGTATCGTAAGAAATCCACAGGGAGTGATTAAATTTTAGATGTTAATTGTTTAACTACTTCAGGAATAAAAATGGTGTAAAAGAAATAAGAAAAGGTGATGGGTGGTTATGGTGACAAAAGAAAAGAATAAGTTACGCTAAACAAAAGGAAAGCGAGGATCGGGATCACATTCTACCACACGGATCGAAACAACTACTAATTAGAATTATGGATCCAAATAAATTTAATCGAGCATTTACAATTAAGCATAAACATCACACAATAAGGAATTTAAGCCAAAGTTGCGAGTTTAAACATTTAATGAAAATGGTCGCACGCGGATTAAATTCGGATTGTCGCTATAAACACTAAAGTTGCGTGACAAATAAAGTTAAACGCATAACAATCCGACTTTAATACGCGCGATTTCAATTAAAGCAATTTTACACGAAACCCTAATTTTCGAGCTCCAAACCCGTAAATGGTGGAAACGCAATCCCGACCCTATTTATCTAAGGGTGCATGGAAATAAACTAAATTAAACTAATTAAACTTGGAAAACAAGAATTAAAGCATGTAAACCTAATTAACAAAGCATGTAAACTATCTAGAAAGCAAGAATTAATGGAAAACAAGCTATATTAATGGTAGAGGAGATGAATTGTCAACTTACAAACCAATTAGATTGTCAATCCAAAGAGAAATGAAGAAGAACCATCCAAAACCCTCAAAACCCTAACTATTCTAACCTAAAATCGTGTATGTACTGGTATATCTTCTTATTACAATAAAATTGGCTTATATAGTAAGTTGGAATAAAAATAAAGAAGAAAGAATAGAAGGCAAAATATCTGCAGAAAACAGAGCATCGATCGATCGACCCCTTTGGTCGATCGATCGACCTAGACAAAAATTCGGCAAATCAGAATGGTCAATCGATCGACCAAATGGGTCGATCGATCGATCAAGCAGGGTAGAATGCAGCAGCCTACTGCATTCCTCTTTTCTTCTTCTCCTTCTCCTCTTTTACTTCCTTGTTTTTCGTCCGCTGAAATCGTCGTAACTTCTTCGTTATGAATCAGAATCGCGCACTGTTCGCGTCCACGCGACACTAATGAGGAGGGCTACAACTTACGTGAGATGTCAGGCCAGGTACCCAAGCTATGAAAAGACTAAAATTCCCTTGTGCGTGCGATTGTGTACGGAACTTCACCGGAATGCATCCGAACTCCATACTAAGCATCCGAATACCTACAAAAGCTCAATTAACCCCTGCAAAACATGTTAACATAGAAATCCGAGGTTTTCTGGTTAACGAGCATAAATATAGGGATTAAGATACCCGAGGGGGCTCATAACGCGTAGGTTAGAGGGTGAAATACGCAATATTTGCGTCGTATCATTTCCCAAGAGACCACCCTTTATAAGGAATGCTTTAAGAGGAAACGAGGTGATAACAATGACTAAATGGGCTTTGAAATAATGCATCAACTTCGGTTAAGAGATTAATAGAGAGTAATCTATCTTTTCTAAAGGAAGGTAGCATTTATAACTATCTAGTATCATTTCTAACATAATATATCCAATCTTTGTGGCCCTCCTTCTCACACATTACGACCGAGATAACTGTGTGGTCGGACACCGCAAGATATAGATAAACTGAATCTCCTGAATTTAGGACTGCGAGTAGGGGAGGTCTGCTTAAATAAAACTTAATTTCTTTAAGTGACTTTGGCCATTATTCATACCAATCCAGACCATTATCTTTCAACCTGTAATATTTTAGGATCCTAAATATATTTTTGAGGTCCTGTAGAAGGTTGCCATTATGCTTACTTTTGATGAACATATCATTTATGTAGATTTCCATGGTATCACCCAGTGGATGTTTGAACATCATGGTAACTAATTGTTCGTAAGTTTCTTCTATGTTCTTATGCTAAATGGCATGACTGTGTAGTAGTACAAGCTAAGGGTAGTAAGGAATGAAGTTTTGTCTTGGTCGGGACTGAATAGAAGGATGTGATGATACCCTGAGTATGCATCTAGGAAACTCATCCTTTCATGGTTGGTTGTATCATAGACCTAGTGGTCGATCTTTAATAGATGAAAGTTGTCCTTAGGAAATGATTTGTTTAAGGCAGTGAAGAAAATGCAAACTCTCCACTTTTCGTTACTCTATTTGAGAATGACCTGGTTAGAGATACATTTGGCAATTGAATTTTCATAAGAAACCTTGCCTATAGAAGCTTACCTATTTAATTTTCCATAGATTTTACCTCTTCAAAGTCTGCTCGATGTGCCTTATATGTGATCATCAGGATTTATGGGTCCATATTAAGTCAGTGGCACATGACTTCATGATCAATCCATGGCATATCATATGGCTTCCAAGAAAATACATCTTCATTCTCTATTAGAAGAGATATACATTCCTCTTTTTCGTGATCGGTGAGTGAGCTCCTAATCAAATAATTTTTCCCTGGGTGAGTCATTCAATATTACTTCTTGCAATGGTTACATGACTGTGTCTGTGGGCCACTTTTATTTCTTTTACCCCCAGTCTTTCATACTTTAGTTTCTAATTGGATAGAGTATCCCCATACTTGGTTGACTCATCTGTGACCACTTTCTCCTCCGTCTTTCCTTCGTTAGGCCTAATGGTAGTGATAAAGAATTGTCGATAAATGGACTAATTTCCCCCACAGTACATGATCTCCGAGGATCTTCACTAGGATATTAGTACCTTGTCCACATTCGAGTCGGCAACCATGAAAATGATTACTAGCGAATTATGATGCAAAGTTGTCACTTCGACCAAGCCTTCATTATTAAAGGATACATGCTTATTATAGTTAATATGTTTTGTTTGACGACATTTTTCTTCTTGGGCATTTTCAGGGTCAATCAGGAAGGCCTCTATGAGAGTATTGACCTGCTTTAACTCTATTCGAAAAACATTACCTTGAATCTGGTCAAACTTGATGCACCGTTGATGATAGAAAAACCTTGTCCTATCTCATCGCCATATAGGATGTTATTAGGTTGGCTTTTGCTTCTTTCTTCTCCATATACTCAGCTAGGTGTCCTAATTGAGCCAAATATTTCGAGTGGGATTTAGCGCTTTATAATTCTCTATTTTGTGTCACCGCTCCTTATGATAGGAACACTCTAGAGCAGTATGTTTCTTCGATGGGTCCACTATTGTCTTCCTTAACCATTTTAAGTACTATTGGTCTTTAATATTATTCATTATTTTATAGATCGACTCTTTAAAAATAGGGTTGATCACAGGATGGGACTCGGTGGTGTTCACGATATCGTTACCTTTTGATGTTCCATTATGCTTCTTGCCCCCTTATTGAGGAATTTCTATATTTTACCGTTCTTAACTATTTTTAACCGATCATTGTCGTGCTAGGTGCCAACTACCACATATTCCACTTTCACATATTTTTTAATTCTAAACATAATGACATTGATGGTGGTGGACTCAATCTCTGTAAGGGATTGGTGAAACATAGAATTGAATGGCAAACTAATCCTAAGCGAGGCCACGACAACATGCTCGAAGCAATCCTCCACTTCGTTATAAGTTTTCTAGTACCGTCGAGCATATTCCCATAATGTTTCCCGGGGTTTCTTCCTCATGGCGAGGAGGGAGTCAATCCTCTTGGGATTATAAATGCTAGTTTTTAACTAGGTAGTTAATGCTTCTGTGAGCAGCTTGAAACTAGTTACCAACCTGTGTGGTAATTTTTCACACAACTTTTGCATGATATCCCGTAAACTATAAGGTAGTATAGGTCATATAAGGGCTTCGTTATTGCTCCAAATAGTTATGGCTTGCTAGTACGGATGAACATGGTCGATGAGATTGATATTATCATCATAGATCTTGAATTCGTAGACGAAAAACTTCTTAAGAGGTTTGGGTTCTTTTATTGATTTTGATAAAGATGACTTTATCGGGTTGATGAGAGCCTTTCTAACCAATTCATTAGTGGATTTGGCACGCCGATGAGCAGGAAAATCATCCATAGCTCTTGGGATGAGATCGCATAGATCCTTCTTATGATGGCTCCCTTATTAGTCCATTATCTCTAGAGGGCTACTATTCCTAGAGCGCTCCTGATCGAAGACTGAACTCCTTTCTCAATTATGAGTTTTTCTGTCATTAGGGTTGGATATTCGGGCATCGAATTTGCACTTATCCCCATGGGGCTCTTATTTAGTATCTTTAGGCGACTTTGCAAACGATTATTCACTTTATAAAGGATGTGCATGACATCATCTTATTGATGAAGTCTGGCCTCATAGGCTTTCATGAGCCGTGAAATTTGGATGGACCTCGTTATTTTATTACTTTCCACGGTTTGTTCTTAGTGGCCATTGTATCATAAATAAGGAGTGTTATGACTCCTGTTTAGGTGAACCTTAGACCTTTGCCTTGGTGTTGGAGGTTTATTGTGATCATTCTGATGGTCGTCATCAAATGATGGATGTTGGCTGCATGGTTGACACATAACTTCTCATTTAGCTTTCGTTGGCTAAGAAATGTAAATCGTATCCCATAGACGACACCAATTTTAGGTGGTAAGAACCTATTGTGTATAATTAAACACAATCAAGTCGAGCATAAAGTGAAATCCTAATAAAATAACACTAATAAACATTATCGGGAAAGATGCCTATGTCCACGAGGTGTTTCTCGTTCTCTTTATTGATCAAATTTCGACAACAAAATTTACATGTGTCTTTTTCCAGGAGTATATGCCTTATGGTACTCTATGGCTTTGGATTGTTGTTATGATTTTCTCGAGCGAATCCAACCCTAATATTTCCATTGATTGACTTATTTTTGTTCTTATCTTTGAGATGTCATTCCTTATCTAGTTGGTCTTACATGTGTCAGGTGTTCCTTCTTTGATGAATAATTCCCCAATATGGACTTAAGCATATGTCTACATTTCTAGGGATTATAAACTAAAGCCTCTGAGCAGTTTTAAAATGTGCATAGAGTAGCCATGTAGAGGTACGATATTAAGTATATAGGAACGAAGCACATGGATAGTTAAGGTCACTTGATGTATCCACAACACAATCACTGGTGTGGTACTATGGGCTCTGAGTTATGTATGCTCAAGTGGGAGATACGTGATATGATGTAGAGTTGTGTTTCGTGTGCTCAAGAGAGACGTCGTGTGCCAGTCTGCATGCTGTGTGTTTAGCATAATCCTTGAGAGGATGCAAGTGTGCTTGTCTTTTGGTCCTCTATTTCCCCCTGAGGTCGAGTTTATGTAATGATTGACCCTGGAAGTTTTTTCAACACCATATCCACTTTTGTTGCATGCCCATGTTTAGGCCTAAGCCTAGTTCTTCATAGAAGGGGTTGTCGGTTGTTTAGAGTGGCCAAGTTATATTACATAAAATAAAAAAAAATGGGTATGGTTATCCCTTTTGGGCTAATCCTCCCCAAAGGTATATTTAGGCATACAAATGATCCATAGATTCTTGGTGTGGGTTCAGGAACCGAGTTAAGAGTGGAAGTTATTAGGCACCCCACTTGTTCGTTATACTTCCTTACGAGTATGATTATTATCACATTTTAAATTTATGAATAATTTTTAGTTTATTTTAGAACATGTTGGGAGACTTTGGTTTGACAATCCCTTAAAATGCAGATATGTTCTTAGGTGTAAAAATTTTTGTTTGTGAGAGGTGTAGGAATGTCACTAAACCGATGTGGGTACACAAGAGGTCTTTTGTGTGAATATGTGTTTGGATGATGGGTGACCATTATTATGTATGCATATGGATGTGAAGAGACTCGATTTGTGTAATGGGAGGTCGTTAATGAATGTGTTTGTGGGTTTGATTGTTCGTGTTATGTAGATATGCAGGAGAGGTCACATAACAAGATAGTTAGATGCCTCCTAAGAGAAGATAAAGTAGAGGTGATGGGTGGAAGAATCATTTTAGAGACAATATATAGAGAGATATATTATTGAGGCTTATGCTCACGATAAGGACTTGGTATTTCACTTATGTACCCGTGTACCTATGAGATACAAGCCTATGTAGTTTGATTATATGGAGAGCCTCATTAAAAGTTCCAACAAGATGTGTGTGAAAGTGTTAGGACTTGGCATCAGACGGGGATAAACTATCTATGAGTCATTAAGCTTGACTCTTATAAGGTTTTTAATGAGTTGTAAGGACATATTTTCCATAGTCCGTAGTTTGCATAGAATATGTCGTATTTGCTATAGCCGTCGAAGAAGTTCACTTTCATATGTTCATGAAGACGGATTCGAATTTCTAGCATCTTCAACACATGAACAACATGAGGTATTATTTCATAAAGAATGTGTTTAAGTTTTGTAAATTCTTTACATTAGTGTTGGGATATTTTTCAAAACTATTTTTATAAACTTGAGGCATTTTTTCTAAGTCAAAATAAATTTTTTAAGACCTTTAGGAGATAATTTTAAAATACTATTTTCTCACTCCTATTGTTCGAATGACATGGTAATGTCATTCAAACTACATTGACATGTCGTTCAAACAATAGCTTCTAACGACATGCAATGTCATTTGAAGGGTTGCTCGAAGGGTTATTTCTTATTTTCTTAAATGAACCCAAACTTTTTTGTGCCCTTTAAGGTCATTTTTAATTTCGTTAATAACGACATGGACATGTGGTTTGAATGACTTCTAACGACATATGTCGCCTCAAGTTTTTTGTTCAGCTATAAAAACCTATTTTGAAGACATAGTATAAAAAGATTTCTAATACACAAAAACTACTTTTTGACAGACTTTTAGTCTTCATATTTTAAGGTTAAAAACCTAGTTTTTGGTTCATCAAAACATCCCAATCCTTTTGTGAATCATTTATGGAACCCAATATATTTCTTGGAAGTTTTACTTTAGGGAGTGCCATCTCTACTACTGATTGGTAGATCTTATGGTTGCTGCTTGTTGACGACTGCAATCATTGAGGTACTCGAGGGGATGTTTGTTGGTTACTAGTCTGCGGTATATATGGGTTTGCAGTGGAAAATTCATTAAAAATTTCATTATATAATTTGCAAGCTGCGATTTTCATTATATAGTTAAATAAATATTTTACTTGATTTTTTTTCCTGAACCTCGATTTGTGATTGCTTGATTTGCATATTTGATTTATATAACATAGATGCATGGATTTTGATCAAATATTGACTATAATTAAATAACTTTCAAGTTGGAAATTTGCAAATTAAATAAATAATTCATATCACGCACTTTACATATTGGTATCATAGCAGGTTACTCTAATTTATTGAGTGATTCTTTTTTCGCAAAATTTTTGCAATATCGATTTTTTTAAATCTGATTTTGAAAATATTTGTTATTTTTCCGATGGATCACTTACATAATCAGCTACCCATCTTTGATGGAACAAATTATTCCTAATGGAAAGCCCGCGTGACATCTGGTTTAAAGGATATAGATGAATGTATCTGGAGTGTTTGTGAAAGAGGGTGGACTCCTCCCACTGTCACAGTCGATAATGTTACCAATCCCAAACATGTGTCAGACTGGACTACTGATGGTTATAAATGGAGTAATTTTAACTCCCGTGCCCTTAGTGTTATTTCTGGAGCTGTGACACCTGACAATTTCCGTCATATTATGACGTGCACCATGTCTAAGGAGGCATGGGATATACTCAAATTGACACATGTGGGTTCCAATGCGGTTAAGGCGTCTAAGTTACAAAATTTGACCACCCAGTTTGAGTTTATAAACATGTCATAGTCCGGGTGTTTTAACGAGTTTTTTACTAGGTTATCGGATATATTCAATACTAGTTTTATTTGGGTTAGAAAATTCAGGACACGAGGGTTGTTAAAAAGATTTTGAGGTCACTCCCATCCCGTTTTATTCGTAAGCTCACTATTTTAAATACATTGGGGATATTATATAAACTTAGGATATAAGAACTCATAGGAGACCTTCAAAATTATGAGATCGACATGTTTTCCAAAATCGTTAAGCATAAGGATAGAGGGATTGCTCTTAAGGCACAATCAAGAAAAGGTTAGGAAGTGTTCAGGAAGAAAGAAAGAAAGGATGAAGAAAGAGAGAGTTTGTGAGTTCGAGTTTGAGGGAGAGTTTTATTTTAATGATATGGCCATGCTTGCTAAAAAATTTAAAACATTTCTAAAAATTTCCAAAGAAAATTCTTCCAATAAACAAATGTTCGAGAAAAATAAAAAGAAAGAAGAGGCCAATGAGAGCGGTGATAAAGAAAAAGAGTGAGAGCCAAGATGTTTTGAGTGCGAGGTCAAAGGGAACAAAGCATTTGAATGTCCTATTGTGCTAAAGAGAAAGGGAAAGAACTTTGATAGCCACTCTTAGCGATAGTGATGAGGAGGTGAATATTTTAGGGATCAGTCATCACATGATATGTGTGTCGCCTTTATGAAAAGTCATGCGAGCACACCTAGTTTGTCCAACCACGATGAGGACACTTGTGTACATGACAGCCTCGATGATGATGTGAATGTTTCTATTGAGTGTGAGAGTGGGTGGAAACATCAATGGAAAAATTGAGATTTTCTTTATAGAGACCAATCTCAAGGTGGCCTTGGTTTTACAGACTTCAACTCAATATCTAAGGCTTCAAAGAATAAACGTTTTTAGAAGATGCATTCTGAAAATTCTCTATGGTCTTCATACATGTTAAACAGGTATAGGAACTTAAATACTAGAGGTTCTTTAACCTGGAAAAATATCAAGTCACTGGCAGACCTGTGCAATTCTTATATGGAGCTTCTTGATGATAGCTGGACTTGGAAACCTAATTCAACAGACCAATTATCTTTCTCTTCTGCTTATGATCTTGTTAAGATGCAATTTCCTATTTCTAAAGTTAGTACATTTATTTAGGATCCTCATATTCCTAAAAAATGTTCTATTTTCATATGGAAGCTGATCAATGATTGCCTTTACCTTCATGATAACATTAATACATTGGGAATAAGACTATTCTCTAGATGGAAAGCTTGTAAAGAAGAGGAAGAATCTATTAACCATGTGTTCCTTCACTATCCAAATATTCAGCCGCTATGGCAGTTCATTGCTAAAATCATGGGAATTAATATAAATAAGTGTTTGATATCTTCTTTTCTTCATAGCTGGTGGATGAAGTCAGTACCTAATGATTATGCAATCTTCCTTGGTAAATGTATTCCAATTGTGATTTGTTGGGAGAGTTGGAAAAGAAGAAATAAGGCTTTTTTTGAAGACTCTATAGTTGATTCTAAATCTCTAATTTCTAATTATATCTCTTTCATCACAAATATTTGTAAGGAGATATCTTTTAATAGTCCTTTTTATTCCTTTGATAAGGGTATTAAAGAGACTTTTGGTATTATTAGTAGAAGGAGGATTTAGATTTTTAAATCCATGAAATGATCTAGTCCTCCTACTAATAATTTGAAGCTAAATATGGACGATGCTTCCAAAGGAAATCCAGGGCAAGCTGGATATGGTGGAGTTAATCGAAATGATAAGGGAGATTTGATTTTGAATTTTGCTCAAGCTGGAGGTATTTGTTCTAACCTGACAACAGAGTTTAGTGGTCTTTCTATGGGCATCAAGATATGTATTGAGCATCAGTTTTCAGAAATTCTCATAGAGACAGATTCAAAGTTTGTGGTGGATTTGATTAATAGAGACTAGAAACCTCCTTGGCATCTGAAGAATTTAATTGAAGAAATAAAGAATAACTTGACAATTCTAATTGCTTCCATCTCTCACTACTATAGAGAGTCTAATGTGGTTGCAGATTCTTTCGCTAATCATGGTACTCGTATTGGATCTTTGAAAATCTTCAAGAACCCGAGAGAGCTTCCTAATATTGTTAGAGGTGCATTCAGGCTGGACAAGATGGGTTGCAATTACATTAGATCTTTCTCATAAAATATCTACTAGTTTTCTTCTCCTATTGTAATGGGCATCAATATAAATTCCCAATTTTATTGCTTTCATTGGTTTCCTATAAGATTTCCATTGCTTGTAAGCTACCTGGAGAGGATTTTTCTCCTTTAATAATTTGATGAGTGGTGGTTTCATCCCTCTTCATTAAAAAAAAGAAAGAGTGAGGTTGAAAGTGAGGATGCAAGAGATCTCCAAAAAGCATTTAGAGATTTATATGCCGAGAGCTCAAAGACAAAGATGTTTTAAGAGGTGTTCCATGTAACTATTTGGTAGTGTTTTGAGACAATACATTATTTCATCCATGTGTTTTATAATGTTTGGCATCATTAATATTTGAGATAACTTTCTACATGTTTGACTCATGATCTCCTTTAATGCACACCTCCACGAATTTATGTGATTATTGTGATTGTTTATCACATTTTGGTCAAAGTGTTTTTATCGCAATCATGTCTTTAATACGAACCAAATGCGATAAAACTTGAGAATGAAGGTAGTTCCTCTAAGAACTGTTGCCTGTGAGGAATTTGTTTAACATGAAAATATGATGAGTGAACATGGGTGTTGACACGAAAATTCTTCATCTACGAGGACCAATCAGAAAAGAACACATGTCATCCTACGTGGAAATATTTATACTTGTTCGACACCCGAGGAGAGTTAGTCGACACCCGAAGAGAGTTGGTCGGCATACCAAGCAACTCAAGGTGTGCAGATCAATGAGCAACGAGTAACTGTGTAGAGCAACGAGCAACTGTGTAGAGCAACGGGCAACGAGAAACTGTGTAGAGCAACGAGAAACTATGCAGAGCAAAGAGGAACGATCAACTGTGCAGAGAAACGAGCAACCTTGCGTGCAGAGCAAGTCAAGGCGTGTAGAGAAACTCTAGATCAGAGGATAACTATGCTTTTAATGTGCATTCATGAAGATAACAACTCATTTAATGAGCCTTAATGTACATATCTACTGTATCAATAGATGTCTACTAGATGACAACACATCGCCTTTTCATATTGACAACCCCAAGGCTATAAATACATTGTAACCCCATCATAGAGGGGAATCGATCTCACAACTAAGAGACCATACACAAGATACACGCCTCTTTCTCTCTCTGCACCATATTGTGCTATTGTAAACCCCTGGGAATAAATAACAGTGGACGCAGGCTTTATTCATAGCTGAACCACTTTAAAAACCTTTTGTCTCTTATATGTTTGATGTGAATGTTTATCTTCATCTTCAATCTCATCCTCATCATTTATCTGCTGTTGACGCCACTAAAATGGCAGAGGCCATTTTCTATCTTCAACAAATTGGCGCCGTGTGTGGTAACGTGTTACAAGCATTGTTCTCCATCGAAAGTTAAGTTTTTATTTTCTCTACGTATAATCAATTATACATACATCTTTTGATTCAATCATGATTTTTATGTTTATATACATAAATTAATTATCCTATTTTTATCTGCAAAATGTTACGTATCATGATTTTTAAATCATAACTGTTAGATTCATTCTTATTTAGAAATCTGAAAAATAGTGAATTTCATAAATCATAACTTTTTGCTTGATTCTCAAGTTTCAATTTTATATCATGGAATAAATATTTTCAATTATTACATATACCAATATATACGACGATGATAAGATTTGATAATCTTCATTGTTGATTTTGAGCCATGTTTCGAAACGTTTTTTATTTCTATCATATTTTTCTATCTATAATCAGAGAATAGAAAAAAGTTAAAGTTAAGAACAAGTTTTCTCCTGGAAATCATGACCCGTATCTATTTTTTCTCTATTCAAGAAATTCGTTATATTTCTCTTTGCATAGATGTTAATCATATTGTTTATTTATAAATCTGTGCAACTATGGCAATTTTAGATATTTTCCCTTATTGATTGTATGGTATGTTGTGGTACTGACTTCTTGATATCAGCTTTCGATCTAATTTCCCCATATCTAATTAACGTTAATTATGGATCCTCTTGAAAATTTTCTGAACAAAAATGTTTCACATATGGGTCATATCATTTTTCATATATTTAAAAAATGGAAAGTCATTTCTCTTTCCAAATATGTTTCTGTGAGAATATATCTTTTATAACATGTTTGATTCCGACTCACCGGATCTTCAATTGAACATCAGATCTTGAATCAATTAGGGTAACAAGCAACAAAAATCTTAAAAATGAGATCCACTTTCTCTTTCTTCAGAAAAATAATTTTCTCTGCACAGATATTAACCACATCATTTTATGCATATGAATTAATCGTATACTCAATTGTATTCCTCTGTCAATTTGCAATATAATTTCCAATTTTCATTTTTAATGAATCTGGTAATGAGTCTTCGATGACTCCCTGAATACCTGATAATTGATAATCATATATGATACTTTTCTCTCTCTTAAATACCCAATTACCCGTATCCAGATGAAGTTGAAAAATAAATCGGCATGAATACGATTCTTGATTATCACAGGAAGTCACCTCAATTTGAGACTTGGGCAAAATTTGGAATGAAAACTTCAATCAGATATCAAAATCTATATATTCAAGCAGCGAGATACTTTTAATGAAGAATTTTGGTACCTCAGTACCTGGGTTTGGTAAAAACCCCAATCGTCAACAACAATAGGACAACCATGGTAACTTCAGCCGATAACTCTCATAATCCATTAGCTCAAATGGGTCCAACCGTCCTAGTCGACATTTATATGTGACAAATGGGTAGATCGACAGCAACTATACATGATCGGTGACCATCCATATTTATTATAAGTCCTCTGAAAATTTCTTCAAGAGAAAGGGATTTAATTATAAGCCATATTACAGCTACAAAGTCACCCAGTCGACAATACCCATTAGTTGGTCAGCACTACCTATTGCCGCTCGGAAGCATGTGTTACACAGGTGGGAGATGAAATCACTGGTCAGCTGCACTAATTAATTAGTCAGTGGTCTCTACAATAGGTCGGCGGTAGCGACTACTGGTCGACAATAAGTTTTATACAAAACAAAGTCCTCTTGACCATATGTACTTGGTCAGAGGATCCAAACGAAGGCTTCCCGACCTCCTTTGGCTGGTCGGCAGTAGTTATTGATGGTCGGCAAGATCTATTTGCTGATCGGCGATAAGTATTACACACCTTGAGGTATTCCCGACCTACTATGGAGGTTTTGACGATCTCTCCGACCACCATCTAACACCTATTTCTAATTGGCGTTACACATTATTGGTTGGAGAAGTTCTAGTCGGTAATTTCTCACACAGGTCGGCGGAATCTACTCTTAGCACCTATCACATGTCGGTGAACCTATTGATATTCATTGGTTGGCAGGTTGGTCGGCAACATGTAGACAACTCCATTGGACCATATTAACTTGATCGTAGAATTGTTGTTGGTCTGCAGGACTTGCTGCTGGTCGACGACGTCGAGTTGACAGCTTCTGTATGTTGCAATAGGGAGGAGGTCCCTATCATCTAATTACAGGTTGAAAAAATCTACTCTTGGTAGATGGGATCACTTGTTGGTCGGAGGAATCAAATGTTGGTCGGCAGTTTCTTTGCAGCAGGTCGGCGACAGGTTTGCCTGGATCGAAGAAGATCATTGTCAACACTGGTCGACGTCAACTCATCGTTGGTCGGCAGTAGCTATTGCTGGTCGGCGATAGTTCTCTCACAACAAATGGAAGAATGAAGGAGTGGTGTTGACTTTGTCCAAATCATCACCATGGTGTTAAAAAGACAAATTCACCTCTTACCACTTCTTAATTCATACCTTTTTAACACAATAAAATTTTTAAAGCTACGTAAGTTATACTTCAAAACAATTTTTCAAAATCAACTTATATTTGATCTTTTACTTAAAATTAAAATGTCTAGCATTTTTTTATAAAAAATTGCTCATACCGAAACCAAAGCCATATATTTCACAACTGTGAGAATAAATTTAAAATCAACTTAGACCTTATTATTTGGTGGAACTTAAATGATTCTACAAGAATTCTAGATCAAATAATTATGCCTTACTTATGACATCTATTTGATAAAAAAATTTGCCCACATGACACACATTTGGCACAAAACATATTATTTTGAAATTTTGAAATTTTTATTGCCTTATGCTGATATACATCACATATTGTTTGGCTGAGTAATTATTCTCATGACAGTAACTATTTGATCTAGTCTCCACAGGTGCTCGGGCATCTTATAAAAATTCCATAGGGATGAGATTCAATCCCGACGAAAGCTCGACCACAATTTTTAACTTCTGAAAACTGTTATTGCTTGACATCGGGAAATTTTGCCTCAACATATTAGCCAACATATATTATTTCGTTTTTTAAAATTGATATTTTTATTTCCCGAGCATATACATATCATATATATTGATTAGATAACTAAATTATTCTCATGATAACTAATCAATTCAGCCTACATATACGGTAGGGCAAGTTATTACTTTTTACAGGTACAATTTTTGGTCTCTACTAAGTATTCGGCCATGACTGCCTGTGAATCTTACTAATGCTCCGATATATATAGTCGATCGAGCACAAATAGCTACTCAGCCACAATCGTAAACTTCTGGAAAATATTATCAGTGCTCGGCATTATGAAGTTTTATCTTAGCGAGGCACTATTCATTTTATTATTTCTCTGATCTATGATCAAGCACAAATTCTTCTATATATCCATTAGGATTCATATTCTATAATCATCTCATCATGGAGCTCGACGAGATAGTTATTATCATATTCAGATCCGAGGAGAACTATAATATTTACTATATTTCACCCCCAACGGATAGTTGGTCGGGGTAATTATTATTTATATTCAGTCCCGACAAAGTACTCGGCCACTTTCTCAGGTTATGGAAAATGTTATTCTTGTTCAACATTATACAATTTCCCCTCGATAGATCAGTGATACACTTTATTATTATTCTGAATCATTCTTTATATCTATTCGGATGCATATTCTATATTTATCTCATCATAAAGCTCGAAAAAATATTTATAATCATATATTCAGCTCCAAGGAGGTCTCCAACATTTATATTATCTTATTCCCAACAATCTGTTGAGGAGGTCTCCAGCATTTATTATATCTTATTCCCAACAATCTGTTGGTCAACTCCGAGGAAGTTTCTAGCATTTATTATCACTTACCACTAACTCCGTTTGGTCGGGAACTCAATTACCACCAACTTTGGTTGGTCAGGAACTTAATTACCACCAACTCCGGTTGGTCGGAAACTCAATTACCATCAGCTCCGGTTGGTCGGGAACTTAATACCACCAACTCCGGTTGGTCGACAATTCAATTACCACCAACTCCGGTTGGTCGGTAACTCTATACCACCAACTCCGGTTGGTCGGAGAACTAGGCAAGAAGATGGACGACCTCCCGGGGCATCCACTGTCTAGGTAACCAGGTAATCTTAACGGGATTACTACAACTAAGCAGGAATATGAGATGAAAATCATTCCATTGCTTAGGCCCAAAGAGTGATAAGTCACTATAATTAAACAACAGGTGGAGCAAGTTTCATTGTCGATGCAAAATAGTAAAATTTGTCCTTATATATATATATATATATATATATATATATATATATATATATATATATATATATATATATTCATCAGAAAACAACAAGGAAATCATCTTACAAAGTATTTCCAGGAAAATGAAAATGCAAACATGCAAAGATCTCAGGGAGTCATATCAGGGAACATTTCCTCGGCCTTATTTTTCTAGCAAGACCAACATACTTCAAGGCCAAGAAAGCTTTCAAAGTTTATATTCCATACTTCTGGTCTTCTATTACAGATTTCGTTATTCATTCGGTGGCACATTCTCATAACATCATGCAGTCGAGCATTAAATTCAACTCCATAAACTCACACGGTCGGGGCCCCGACAAATCAACATTCAGGAGTTGTTTTTCTTGCTCAAGAATTAGTTTTTATATGGAAGTTCAGGAGGCATATTGAAGTTCAGGAGGCATATTCAGGAGTTAGTTGGGCTGTTGAAGTTCAAGAGGTATATTCAGGAGTTATTATGAACATGTTGTTGAAGTTCAGGAGTCAAATTCAGCATTTACATCATTGATTTTTTTACTACTACTGTCCCGACCAACATTGATGAAGAAGTTATATGAAAATGTTTTGAAGTACACCACTAGATTGTTACTAATCATATTGAAGAGTTGGGTTCAAAAGCTAGTGTGTTACTCAACAAAGTATTCAGAGGAGCATAAAGCAGAAAAATCAAGCACGGGAAGTTAAAACTCAGTTGTTCGGCACATGAAGCAGTTGGTCGACTAGCCAACCAACCAACATACTTGAAGATTATGACAAGCTACAAGCTACAAGCTGCATACCATGGCATGGCTGTATCCAAATTCCCAGTGGTGATACATAGCACACGAAGTTCCTCAAAAGAGAGATTAGTAACCATTGATCAGCCTGTAGCATACGCCATCCAGGAGATAGTACACTTTATGTTGAACAAATCAATAAGGAAGATCAAGAATTTCACGAGTACCGAGCAACACTACTGAATAAATACTCCATCTTTTCGGTGAACCATTAAGCATAGAGCACTGGGGGATTCTGTTAACGCAAAAATTCTTCATCTACGAGGACCAATCAGAAAAGTACACATGTCATCCTATGTGGCAATATTTATACTTGTTCGTCACCCGAGGAGAGTTAGTCGGCGCCCGAGGAGAGTTAGTCGACACCCGAGGAGAGTTGGTCGGCATACCAAGCAAGTTAAGGTGTGCAGAGCAATGAGCAACTGTTCAGAGCAACGAGCAACGAGCAACTGTGCAGAGCAACAAGCAATCTTGCGTGTAGATCAACTCAAGGCGTGCAGGGCAACTCTAGATCAAAGGATAACTATGCATTTAATGTTCATTAATGAAGATAACAACTCATTTAATGAGCCTTAATATACATTTATACTGTATCAATAGATGTCTACTAGATGACAACACATCGCCTTTTCATATTGGCAACCTCAAGGCTATAAATACATTATAACCCCATCATAGAGGGGAATCGATCTCACAACTAAGAGACCATACACACGATACACACCTCTTTCTCTCTCTGCACCATATTGTGCTATTGTAAACCCCTGGGAATAAAATAACAGTGGACGTAGGCTTTATTCACAGCCGAAAAAATTTAAAAACCTTTTGTCTCTTATATGTTTGATGTGAATGTTTATCTTCATTTTCAATATCATCCTCATCATTTATATGCCTCTTCCATTTTAGTGGCGTCAACAATGGGAAAGGGATACGAAAGGATAAAATAACCTTTGTGGGAAAGCCACCATTTATAGAGGCCTATAAAAATCTGGCATTGTAAAAAGTAGCCAAGGGCCAAAGAGTTTGAAAAGATCCAAAAAAAAGTTTGGCATTATAAAAAGTAGCCAAGGCCAAACTAGTTTACTTTAATATGATTATTCAAAAGAAAAGAATTGAATAGAAAAATATGATCATTTTTATATCTAGGGGAGTTTGGCTGTAAATATATCAACGGGTTTTAACGTCCTGATAAAGTCTTGAAAAAGCATTACATAGTTTTAGACGTTATTGGTGTGGAAATCATTTTAAACTTTTATTTGTTGATTATATTGAGTTGATGTCATTTCAATTCAACCATTTTTATAGCTAAGGGTGATTTTGAAGTTCATTCGCTAGGAGTATCCATATTCATCATGCACATTTGTTATGTATGTTTGAGGTTATTTACCTATTGAATATGTTCACATCCATTCATTATGTTTCCGCAATTCGGTTATCTTAGAGTAAATTCATGGTGCATCTTGTCTTTGTTAATTTTATTTCCTTGAAAATTTTGAAAAATCAAAAAGCGTTTGTGGTTTCTTTTGAGTATATCCTTGCATGAGCGTAATTGTTTTGATATTTGATATGCTTGTCATGACACTCCGAGCTTATTTTTTCTTCTTTTCCTTGTCTATTTAAGAAAAATTAAAACGGGGAGAAAGAATTATGAATTATGGGTGAGTGGGAGTTTGAATTATGGGGGAGATTTGATTTTTGATTTTTTCTATCTTATTTAAAACCTAATACGTCACAAAGGCATTTTCTTTATTTATTGAGTGTGAGAGTTTTATGATCATTTTGAAAGAACACAAAAGAGGTGTGAGGAAAGAAAAGAGATTTGATTTGAAGAGATTTCAAATTTAAAGATTTTTGAAGAATTTGAAGAGTTGAATTTTTAGTATTTTTCCTTTTGGGTTGCATGGGAGGGTATTAGAATTGTATAGGCATTTTGATCGATAATTCGGATATTTTTTTTATACGGGCATAGACATAGGGGGAGATTTGTAAGGACATATTTTCCGTTGTCCGTAGTTTATATAGATTATATCGTATACTGCTACAATTGTCGAAGAAGTTCACGTTCATACGTTCACGAAGACGGATGCGAATTTCAAACGTCTTCAACATATGCACAACATGAGGTAAAGTTTCATATAGAATGTGTTTAAATTTTGTAAACGGTTTACTTTCGTATTGGGATATTTTTTTATACTATTTTTATAAAAGTGAGGCATTTTTTCTATGTCAAAATTATTTTTTTAAGACTTGCAGGTGAGCTTTTTAAAATAATATTTTCTCTCTCCTGTCGTTCAAATGACAAGCCAATCTCGTTCAAACGACATTGATATGTCATTCAAACGATACCTTATAATGACATGAAGTGGCATTTGAAGGGTCACTCGAAGGCACATTTCTTTTTTGCTTAAAATGAACCCGTAGTGTTTTGTGTTTTTAAGGTCATTTTTAAGATCATTAGTAACGACATTAGATGTCGTTCAAATGACATGGACATGTCATTCGAACGACTTCTAACGACATGCGTCGCCTCAAATTTTTTGTTCAACTATAAATACATGTTTTGAAGACCTTTTACATTGAGACGTTTGATACATGAAAAGTGCTTTTTGGCAGACTTTTAGTCTTCATCTTTTAAGGTTAAAAACCTGGTTTTTGATTCACCAATACATCCCAATCCTTTTTGTGAATCATTTTTGGATCCCAAAATACTTCTTGAAAATTTTATCTTCGTGGATTGCCATCTCTACTATTGAATGGTAGTTCTTTCAGGATCCGCTTGCTGACATTTACGGCAATTGAGGTTCTCGAGGGAATCTTTGTTGGTCATTACGATGTGGTCGAAGTGATTTTGTTGCGGTAAATTCATTGCATATTTTATTTTGTAATTTATAAGTTGCGATTTGCATTATATAGTGAAATAAAGGTTTTACCCAATAGTTTATTTTCCTGAACCACGATTTATGATTGTTTTATTTGCATATTTGATTTATATGACATAGATGCATGATAAGGGTTTAATTAATTTGGATCAAAGATTCATTCTAATTAAATAAGTTTAAATTTGAAAATTTGATAATTACATAAATAATCGATATCACGCATTTTACAAGAGTGGACCTTAAGTATCTAAGAAAGACGTTGATGTAAGTCGGGTGATCACTAATTCAAATGTGTTTTTGAATCTTCTTGTTGGTTTAAAAATACAGAGGATGGGAAGTTGAAACATCCTCTACTCCCTGTGGGTACATAGATGAATGAGAGGGGTCGTGTACTAAGGATGTTATATTTTAGGGCTCAAAGTCTAACTTGACACTTTAGATTGGAGTGGACAAGAAGTCACATATATAGATTTATGTATCCCATATCGAAATGGCTAAAATCCTAAAGGTGTCGTAGGTCTTTGAGTTTATCCTAAGTAATAAAAATGATCACTCCATATGATAAAAGGGATTTTTAAATAGATTTGTAGCCATTATTAAAGATAATACTCCAAGATACGTATAATGAGGCTTTGGTTCATGAGTGCATCCTTGTATTGTGCTTACATACCCAAGAGGTCTTGGGATCAAAGACAATGTAGTTCTAACTAACGAGAAATATTTGCGAGTGTAAGTAGCTTGAAACTGGGTATACACTATACAATATTCTGGTATTTATGGAGTCTAAACCTTTATATATCATTTGTTTTATAAGTTAGAGTGCATATTCATATGTTAAAAATACGTAAACAAAGACACGTGTTTGATAAGTATTCCAGGAAAACACAGATTTGTGGGTTTCTCCGTTGGGACGAGAATGTTTGCTCGTACAAGTGGTGAAGAATATTTCAATTTAAGAATATGATTTTAGAATTTTATTAGAGTAAATTGGTTAATTAACTCTTTCTTATGAACACTTTTGAAAAGTATATTTTTTGTGTATCACTTAGTTATACCGATTTTAATTAGCATTATTTAACCAATGAGTATGTTATGATGGTCAACATAAAGTGGCGTTGGGTAAAAAACTAGGCCTTAAAATGTAAACTCTATAAAATAATTACCCGGTCCCCTAACGGGGGATGGGCTTAGTGGTTTGAACAAATATGTATCGTTCTATATCACATAATGTATTTATGATATCGACCCAAAATTTCTTCCAAGATTTTCACCCTTGTGGCTTGAGCTGAGTTTTTCTTGGGGGTGTGTACCCTATGAGGTGGCACCGTCGGATAAAGCTTCATTTAGAAAAGGATCGTCTTCACGGGAGGTGCGCAGAGGTTTGATATATTTTTTAGAGGGTGTGACTTTTCAAAAAGTCGATATTTCGTTGGGTTTTTAAAAAGAACTAGAGATTATTAGATACTCTAGGTGGAATAAAGTTAGAAAAAATGAATCGATGTTGGGTTTTGGGATGCATTTACCAATGTGTTGGGGCAGTATTTATAGCTATCGGGTTAAAGACATTAATAATGTGATTGATAGTACGATCAAGCATGCAGTTGATAGTAAATGACATATGTCTCGATAGATAAGTTCATAGGGTATATGTGTAAGGCTGGAAAGGTCTTGGGAGGGACATGTGTCCCTTGATGAAGCATGCAGTTCAAGACATCGACTGATCGGTTGATTATATACATATGTTAATGATTACTAACGAATCTTTAATTGTGCAATTGATTCTCTTCGACCATGTAGTCGATAAGAGGAAATCTTACGGTTTTGGATTTGGTCTACTAACTTTAGGATATTTTTTATTCTTATTCTTTTTTATTTATATGAATGTGTTTATTATATTGAAGTATGACCTCTTATAGTTGAGATTTTGTATTATTACCATTTTTGTTTTTTTAGGTGTTGGTTGTTAACTAATGTAAGTCACAATTACGAATTAAGGCATCCACAGATTGCCCCAATAGGTAAGGGGTATATCATAGAAGTCATACTAAAAGTAGGGAAACCCTACAATAACCCCCCATTATTAACCTTTACATAAATATAATCCCTAGGACTCTTATATTTATATTGTCGATTCCAACGCAAAACTCTACCAAATTTTCGGGTTGCCTTTCTACCCGATTTTACGCTTTTTCACCCCTTTTAAAAGAAGACCTTGTCCATGATCTTGGAAATAAGTCAAACCATGTATGGCATCTCAGTTACAGCTTAGAGGGAACATAATATAGGTGGAACCTAAAAGTAAAAACTACACATCATAGCTGTTCATCCTTTCCCATTTCCCCTAAAATACCCTAACATATTTCTTTCTTAAAAAATGAAGAAAACGTCTTATCCTAAGGAAAATATCTTTCCTCTGAGGTGAATTCTCATTTCTCCTGGGCTGACCTTACTCCTTATTAGTTTCAATCTAACATCTAAAAAACTCGAATTTTTACTTCATCCTCACTCTCACATATTTCAGGAGAGAAAAAAGTTCATATCACTGCTATCTCGTTGAGAACCCTAATCAAGAAGTCAATTTTCCTCCCTATTTGCTGACTATGCTAACTTAGATCAATGACATGATCAACAATGTAAAATTAGACGTCACTTAATTACAAAGGAACAAGGATCAGTATCTATCTTCAGATTCTTAAACTAAAAGTTTTACCAAACTAGAATGCCTTGTTTCCTCTTGTCATGGGTCAAGTAATGTCTGAATTGATGTGCTCCCTTAAATAATACCATCATGATAACATCAAAATGTCTATATGAGTTCCACCCATCAATGGGCCTCTGCCTACTCATCTACATATGCTAAACCTTGTTTAAGAATGGAATAACTTTCCTATAACAGTGCTAGTGGTTCCTAGGGAAAAAGAAATTAGTAGGGTGAAAGAAGACCTGAGAACGTGTGTGCTTGTGTTCAAATGAGCAACTTATATATTAAACACCTTTTAACCCAAACAAACCCTAAACATACAACAATATGTGATTGAATAAGATGATAATCTAAGCAAGAACATTCAAACACATGCAATTGAGGAAAAATCCCCCAAGGGGCAAAACCATTTATTTTCATTATAATATTGTAGGCTATACAATTTCGGATTACAATGAAAATACAAGTGACTAAGAATTACCCTCAGGTGTCGGATTCTGTAGTCGCAGCTGGAACTATCCCTTTCCAGTAGGGATGCAATGGAGAAGAAGAACGGTCTTCTCCACAAGGGTGTGAACAGCAAAAGTGCGTTACTGGGTTGCAAAGTGATTCACAAAGGATTGGCAATTGTGTGAATCAAAAAACCTAGAGTCTAGATGCTCAATAGGTGAAGACTTAGGGCTTTCTGTACTCTGAAAATCGTGTGTATAAGTCTTGGAAAACCACTTCCCGTAGTGGGTTTAAATAAGAAGTCTCGGGCCTTAAAAATCTGAACACAATCTGAACACGATATGTTGAAGTTTATCCCAGGCGGACCGGTCTGGGTCTGAGGCGGATCGGTCTGATATACCGGATCGGTTCTTTTATTCTGAGGCGGATCGGTCCGTTGATGATCGGATCGGTTCGCTTCCAGGATTCATCGGTTCGCTTGTGGTCCGGGGTATACTGGCCTTCTGACAAACAAGCAGATCGGTCCGGGTCTTTAGGCAGACCGGTCTGGTTAACTGGATCGGTTCTTTAATTTCAGCGGATCGGTCCGGATGTCAGACTATGATTCCTCTTCTTCTTTTGATATTAGGATCCGTTGAATCTTGAATCTTGAATTTCTTCAACGGTGTAACGGCGTGCGACATAATATATTGATAATGGACAAAAATATCCTTACAAATCTCCCCCTATATCTATGCTGGTACATATATAAAAACAAACATCCGAATTATCAAACAACTAAAAATGATGCCTATACAAATCTACCCTTCCATGAACCCAAAACTGGAAAGATACGATTGAATAAGACTACAGCGTTTTCTCTTCAATTCTGCAGGAATCTCAACGCTTTTCTCATCAGGGTGTGCAATCCAATGATAATCCATGTAGTACCTAGACACATGAGACAAAGCAAAATACCAAGTGACATATCGAGTTTGAAATGAAATAAACATATATACCAATTTATGAGCCAATTTATGAGCAAACTCAAACTTTCAAAACTCCCCCATAATAAGATAATTCATTCTCCCCCTTTTTATGATGTCCCCAAATAGACAAATAAGATAAAGAAATCAAATAAGCAAGTGCGGGGTGTCACTGGTATAAAATCACACCATGAATGAACATAAGACAACCAAGACGATGATAGCGTAAATGAAGTGGTGATCAACTTCGATAGGAAAATCAATTCATACAAACATGGCATATGTGCACGATGAATATTGGATATTCCTATTGAATGAACTCAAATGCTCCCTTTGGTGTAAAATAATGACAATATAAGATATTGACTCAATCAAATCAATAAATCAAAGATAAACGTGATTTTCACACCAATAACGTCCAAAATGATTTTATGCTTTTTCAAGACTTTCAAGGAAGTGCAAACCCGTTTATATTCTCCAACCAAACTCCTTCAGATATAATTTTGAATAGAGGCATTCTATCTTCTCAAACTTTGGAGAATTGATGGTGAAACCTAAGTGGCCCATATTTGGCATGAAGTGCTTTTTATTGCCTCTAAATTTTTTTGGGGCTCTTTTAACCTCTTTGGACCTCGGATATTAAAATTCCTCCATTTTTAGGTCCTTTTTAACGGTGGCTTTTGCGCAAAGGATAGATGATTACCTTTCGTAGCCCCTCCCCGTTATACAAAAACACACAGTCTCACCAAAACGGTTTTTACATGCATTCCAATCTTGTCAAGTTTTATCGCATATTGTACATTTGTATAGACAGGATTGAGATGGAAACACTCAAGACAATATGAGATAGACAAGTGCAATAATCAAATATAGCCGTGCATGTGTGCAATAAAGGATATAGTAGTCAAACATGTAGGAAGATATCACTAATTACATCTCAAAGACTCCAACCAATGTAAAGCACATGGATGAAATGATGTAGCCTCTCAAATCTCTATTAAACAGTCACATGGATAAATGGAATGAAGTTGTGACTTGGCTATCTTAAATGCTCATCCATAAAAGAAGCAAAAACAGAAATATTTTTGTATTTTTCAAAAATTTTATCAAAATAAAATCTTTTTGTGTTTTTCTTAAAATTTTTCTCAAAGGAAAATCTTTTTGTATTTTTTCAAAAGCAATATAAACAGCAAAAAGAATAAATAAAAGTTGTACAACTAAGCAATGGTACATATAAAACAGACTAGCAATAGGAAGCATATGATATGAACATGAAGAAGCATCCTATTATAGACAAAGACCAACCCCTCAGTCAACTGTGCAAATTCCCAAAGACTTCCTAAGACTCTCAAATCTAAGGGCATCTAAAGGTTTCGTGAAAATGTCTGCTAACTGACGGTCGGTAGTAACAAAACTCAGGGATACAGTGTTCTCCTCAACTAACTGACGAATAAAGTGCTCACGTATCCTGATGTGTTTTGTGCGCGAATGCTGGACGGTATTACTGGATATGTGTATCGCGCTCGTGTTATCACAAGAAATGATCATGGTGTCTTGTGAAATCCCATAATCCTCCAACATTTGCTTCATCCACAAGAGTTGTGTGCAACAACTCCTGGTGGCTATGTACTCAGCCTCTGCAGTGGACAAAGAGATGGAATTTTGCCTCTTGCTCATCCAGGAGACAAGAGCAGAACCAAAATAGAAACACCCACCAGAAGTGCTCCTACAACCATCTACATCACTAGCCGAATCGGCATCCGAATAGGAGGACAAACGGTCATCGGTATCAAAGGAATACCAAATACCATATGATAGAGTCCCACTCACGTATTTAATAATACATTTTAGATCAAGTAAATGTGACTCTTTCGGGGACGCCTGATATCGCGCACAGACTTCAACACTAAAGGCGATGTCGGGACGACTGGCAGTCAAGTAGAGAAGACTACCTATCATACTCCGATATAAGGTTTGCTCTACGTCCTTGCCTAAATTTTCCTTACTAAGCTTGGTAGTGGTACTCATAGGTGTACGTGCATGCTTAGCGGAGTCTAAACAAAATTTTTTCACTAGGTCTCTAGCATACTTGGATTGGGAGATGAACATCCCATCCTCTAGCTGACGAACCTGGAGACCAAGGAAGAATGTAAGCTCACCAACCATGCTCATCTCAAGCTCACTTTTCATTTCCTCCTCAAAGTGGTGAGCATGCTGGGAGCATGTGGATCTCAAGACTATGTCATCCACATAGACCTAGGCAACCAAAATAGCACCGTCATCTCTCCTGACGAACAACGTCATATCTACTCCCCCTCTCTTGAAGCCACGAGCTAAGAGATAGGAAGTAAGCCTCTCGTACCAAGCATGAGGTTCTTGCTTCAAACCGTATAAGGATTTTCTAAGATAGTAGACGTGCTCTGGGTGCTGAGGGTCTTCAAACCCTTTTGGTTGTTCCACATAAACCTCCTCCTGTAGAATGCCATTCAGAAAGGCACTCTTGACATCCATCTGGTATAAATTGAAGCGCAGATGACATGCGATGGCGAGCAGAAGACGGACGGACTCAAGCCTCGTAACAGGAACAAATGTCTCCCTAAAATCTACACCCTCTATCTGTGTGTAGCCTTGAGCGACCAACCTAGCCTTATTTCTGACTAGGGTACCATTTTCATCCATTTTGTTCTTGAAGATCCACCGGGTACCTATCACATTAGTCTCACTAGGCCGGGGAACAAGTTCCCAGACATTATTCTTTTTAAACTGAAGCAACTCATCCTGCATAGCAGATATCCAATGTTCATCCTTGAGTGCTTCTTTATGGTTCTTGGGCTCGACTTTGGACGTGTAGCAAAGATGGATAACAGCGTTCTCTAGCTGAGCACGAGTCTTGACCCCTGGAGTGGGATCACCAAAAATGGCAGACGGGTCATGACTCTTACGAACCCAAGAAGGTGTGTCCCCTAACACAGGAGTAAGGTCCACAGAGTGTGAGAGAGGAACAGGTAAATCACTGTTAGAACAATCCTCATCCTCACCCTGAAAGTTAGGATCAATAACCGTCGAAGGTTCGTCATCTTTCACGGTGACATTTATTGATTCCATAACCTTAGAGCTATTCAGGTTAAAACCCCGTTACGCTCTGTTAGTCGATGAATATCCTAGAAATATTCCCTTGTCGCTCCGGGAGTCGAACTTTCCTAATTGCTCTCTATCCCGTAGGATGTAGCATTTACTCCCAAAAACACGGAAATATGGCAGGTTGGGCTTCTTTCCAGTCCACAACTCATAAGGAGTCTGAAGTGTGTGTGGACGTAAATACACCCTATTCACTGTATGGCATGCAGTAGACACTGCCTCTGCCCAAAATCTCCTAGAAATTTTACGACCTAGAAGCATAGATCTAGCCATCTCTTGGATCGTTCTATTCTTTCTCTCAACAATACCATTTTGCTGAGGAGTTCTCACAGCAGAAAACTCATGTTTGATCCCGAGGCTATCACAGTAAAGGTCTACTTTTGCTTCTGTGAATTCAGTGCCATTGTCACTACGCATCCTGTTAATAGTGACACCGTGTTGATTTTGCAGGACACGGCACTTGGTCGTTAAAAATTCTACAGCATCGGATTTCTCTCTCAAAAAACCTACAATGGAGTACCTGGAGAAATCATCTACCATCACGAGGATGTACCTCTTACCACCTAGACTCTCAGTACGAGTGGGACCCATAAGATCCATGTGAATCAACTCAAGAACACGAGAGGTGGTAATGGAATGTAACTTCCTATGAGGACTACGAATTTGTTTTCCCAATTGACAGGGTCCACAAATGGTCGAAGTTGACTTTCCAAGAGATGGTAAGCCACGTACTAGGTCCTTTTTAGCTAAACGATTAAGATCTCTAACGTTCACGTGACCTAGACGTTGGTGCCACAGATCCATAGGAGTGATCATGGCGCTGTTGCAGACAAGTGAGGATGTGGGCTCAGTCCTATATCAATTATCCTCGGTCCTCACCCCTTGCACTAATAGTTTACCGGCTTGATTATAGACTTTACAAGTATCCCGGTCAAACTTTACTGCAAAGTCAGCGTCGCACAGCTGGCTAATGCTGAGAAGGTTTGCTTTCAAACCTTTGACGTACAAAACGTCTTCCAGCTTAGGAAATCCAGGTAACTCGACAGTACCTCGTCCTACTATGCTAGACTTGCTCCCATCTCCAAAGGTGACTCTACCATCCTGATAGTCCTCAAGAGTCGTAAAAAATGAGGCATCACCTGTCATGTGTTTGGAGCACCCACTATCAAAATACCACTGTGAGGTATTATGTTCTTTGAGAGAAACATGAACAACAAAAGCCTTTTTATCTTTCTAAGTTACCCAGGTCAGGATGACATTTTGTTTGCCTTTGTTGTTGTCGGTTTTAGCTGGAATATGAGAAGCATTCAGTAACGGCAAAGACATCCGTCGGAATTCTTCCATTAAACTCTGGGTCGTGGCAGCTAAGAACTCAACTCGCTCTCTCAGACTAGAAAACTCATCAGTATGACGTGGTGGAGCAATAGTACGTCGTGTCCGACCCATGCTATAGCAAGGCTCCCTAAGGTGGCCTTTTCTCTTGCAATAAGTACAAAAGAGTACAGTCAAAGGCGGACCTTGGTTTGCCTTTCTTGGTCGAACTCTCCTTCGAGGTTTTTTACGATGGCCATATGGATTCGTAGTAAACTCAGGAACTAGTCCAGGTGCAATTTGGGACGTGGAGGCACCATCATAACCAATTCCTTGCCGATCACCAAAACCTAACGCAGGGCCGAGGAGCATCTTTCCCATCTTCCCAGATCTGTCCTCGATTTGAACCTTGACTTCCCGTGCTTTCTCCAGATCATGAGTCAGCTGGGCAACAAGGGCTTCAAGTTTCTTTCGAGTCTCCACGGAGGAATTGAACTGACTCGTAAGACTAGCCACTTGTTTAGTCAAATCCCCTCTTTATTTCTTAGAAACACACTCTCTCTCTCTAAACATACTCTCTTTCTCATCACAGGCAGATTCTCTCTCTCTCAGGACAGTGAAGGTGGAGGACTCTCTTTCTCTCGCCTTTCTTAAATCTTCCTCTAAGCCGGTGATCTTAAGAACTAGAGCTTTGTTACATTTTTTAGTTTTAAATGACTCAGAATATAACTCAGCATAGGCGCGTTGAATATCACTCTCGCTCTCACTTGAGTTACTCTCCCCCTCACTCTCATCAATCTCAATGTCGAGGTGTCCCTGTGAAGCATCATCTTCATCGTCGTGAAGAGAACTAGGAGTGCTCACTTGACTGGCCATGAATGCGGTGAAGTTACACCCATTCGGTGACTCATCTCCTGAATCCACCGTCTCGACCTCACTGTCGTCACTAAGGGTAGCATTAAGGACAACTTTTCCTTTCTCTCTATTCAGACGATTGGCACACTCAAAGGCTCTATGACCCCTACCATCTCACTCAAAACATCTCTCACTTTCTTTCTTAGGAGGATTTTTGGAGTCTTTTTCATTTTTCTTTTCAAACTTATTTTTCTCAAATTTCTTTTTATCTTTAAAATTGCCATTTTTCTTAAATTTGAGAATCCTCTTGAATTTTTTTGCAAAAAGAGCCAAATCATCTAGGTCAAAATCACACTCAGAATCTGACGTGTCAGTCTCTTTCTTTCTAGACGACTCTACCCTTTTTCTAGCCGACCCCTCACCCCTTCTCTCTTGGGCTTTAAGTGCAATTCCCTTATCTTTAGATTTAGCAGTTTTAGGGAACATATCAATTTCATAAGTTTGCAAATCTCTTACAAGTTCTTCCAATTTTAGCATATTTAAATTACCCATAGAATTTAGCACAGTGATTTTAGGGATAAAACGCTTAGGCAAAGAATGAAGAATCTTTTTAACAACTCTAACATTAGGAATATGTTCACCAAGATTAAAGCTAGTATTAACAATGTCAGAAAGTCTAGCATAAAATTCATCAAAGCATTCAGATTCATGCATGGTGATGGTTTCAAATTGAGTTGTCAAATTTTGCAATTTAGATTCTTTCACAGCATTAGTTCCTTCATGGGTGAGTTGTAAAACATCCCATGCCTCTTTTGACGTGGTGCACGTCATTATACGTTTGAACTCATCAGGTGTGACAAACCCAGAAATAGCACTTAGACCCTTAGAATTAAAAGATTCCCATTTAAATTCTTCATCAGTCCAAGAAGTGTCAGGTTTCAAGTTGATCACATTATCAACAGTCACGGAGGGAGGAGTCCACCCTCTTTCAACTAAGATCCAGACACGTTCATCAATGGCTTTTAAAGCCGAACTCATTCGGGTTTTCCAATAAGCATAATTTGTCCCGTCAAAAATAGGCATTTTATTATATAACTTCTCCATTTGAACATGCACTTTTTCAAAAATCAATTTTTTCAGAAAATTCATATCTTACAAATATTTTGCGGAAAATAGGAATATGCGATAGATTAGCGTAACCTGCTCTGATACAAATTTGAGAACGCGTGTGCTTGCGTTCAAATGAGCAACTTATATATTAAACACCTTTTAACCCAAACAAACCCTAAACATGCAACAATATGTGATTGAATAAGATGATAATCTAAGCAAGAACATTCAAACACATGCAATTGAGGAAAAATCCCCCAAAGGGGTAAAACCATTTATTTTTATTATAATATTGTAGGCTATACAATTTTGGATTACAATGAAAATACAAGTGACTAATAATTACCCTCAGGTGTCGGATTCTGTACTCACGGCTGGAACTATCCCTTTCCAGTAGGGCTGCATTGGAGAAGAAGGACGGTCTTCTCCACAAGGGTGTGAACATCAAAAGTGCGTTCCTGGGTTGCAAAGTGATTCACAAAGGATTGGCAATTGTGTGAATCAAAAAACCTATAGTCTAGATGCTCAATAGGTGAAGACTTAGGGCTTTCTGTACTCTAAAAATCGTGTGTATAAGTCTTGGAAAACCACTTCCCGTAGTGGGTTTAAATAAGAAGTCTCGGGCCTTAAAAATCTGAGCACGATCTGAACACGATCTGTTGAAGTTTATCCCAGGCGGACCGGTCCGGGTCTGAGGCGGATCGGTCCAATATACTGGATCGGTTCTTTTATTCTGAGGCGGATCGATCCGTTGATGATCGGATCGGTTCGCTTCCAGGCTTCATTGGTTCGCTTGCGGTCCGGGGCATACTGGCCTTCTGACAAACAAGCGGATCGGTCCGGGTATTTAAGCGGACCGGTCCGGTTAATCGGATCGATTCTTTAATTTCAGCGAATCGGTCCGGATGTCAGACTATGATTCCTCTTCTTATTTTTATATTCGAATCCTTTGAATCTTGAATCTTGAATTTCTTCAACGGTGTAACGGCGTGCGACATAATATATTGATAATGGACAAAAATGTCCTTACAAGACCTCAAAATGATCTCTCGTAAATTTTTGTGAAAATTTATGGGAACTATGTAGATTATATCCATATTCCCCCTTATCCTAAAGCTCATTTTCATGAGAAGTTTGAAATATCATATAACAAGAAATTTGGAAAAAGTGGACCTCCCATTTTACATATTCCTAATTATCATCGAACCATGATTTTGTTCAGTAAAAAAATGAAGAAATCATTGCTTAGAAGTTATAATAAACCCTCAAAGAAATTTCCCTCCATTGGTTCCAATCTGTAGATGAATCATGTATTCGAGGTTAGGAGGATGTTGCCCGTGAATTCATGGCACAGTAGAAATATAATGAATAATTGGAAATGACCTGTCGTGATCTTAAATTTCTCAAACAAACCTCTTAGACTCTATAAAAATCTTCATAGTCAAATGGAGAGAAAAAACTAAATCTGTGACCAACCATCCATCATAACAAGAATATTTTATCCTTGTGAAGAAGAATTTATTGCCACACGTCAGGAATATCATAGGTAGTTAATAATATCCCAATTTTAGAGCTCTTTGAGAGGATGGAGTAGCAGTCCAAGAAAATGTATGTACTAAGAGTGTGAAAGTAGAAGAAAATACAAACAAGTCAATACACTCATAGAAAGTTTAAAAATACAACTGCTGCCATCAATAACATATCCTCCAACCCAACCACTTCATGGGAACCAGAATCCCACTCTGCTATTGTCAAAAGAGATTAAATTTATTTTCACATCCTCTCTCTAAAGTTTAACAGTCCATTATCTCCCTTAATCTTATCAAGCCATCGGACCCTTCTCCATTACCCAATGCACTTCCTAAATACTTCAAGCATGATGACCATTGCAATTTTCATTGGGATCCCCGCTGATCAATTTCATCATCTCAAAAATGTTATACGAGGTCTCATTGACAAATGCATCACCGCCTCCTATGGGATTGTGCGTGCAAAAACATTCAAAATAAAGGATTAACAAAAGAAATCACAAAAGACATAAAGTAAATGAAATCACACACAATAACGAATTATGTTTTAAGTTGAGTAATGTGTCACATAGATATTTTCCATATGTTCCCACACACGCACCCACACATGATATTTTGATTGATCCTTCACATCACATGAGAGAGTTTATATATATTCGAGGGCAATTTAAGTTTTTAGTCAATACTTCACATGATTTGATGGATGTTTTTCATTGTATGTCACCACCTTTGGAAAACTCCTCCGCACCTAATGGTTGAGGTGTACACTTGTTTGCTAGCATATGACATTTTTCATGATGATATTTTATGCCTATTTGGCACTGTGCACCACTTTTGTATTCTTTTTCCATTTTGATATTTTTTTTCAAAAAACTCAAAAAGATTTTTATTTTCGAAAAATGATGGAAAAATTCAAAAAAACATTATTTTTTTTAAAGCCAAAAAGATTTTATTTTGTTAAATTTTTTGGAAAAAGGTAAAAAGATTTTTTTTTATTTTTACACTGTTTACGGATGGACATTTAGGATGACTAAGTCACAACATCATTCCTTATCCATGTGACTATTTAATAGTGTTTTGAGATGGTACATCATTTCATCCATGTCTTTTATAATGTTTGGAATCATTAAGATGAGATTTGAGATTACTTTCTACATGGTTGACTCATGATTTGCTTTAATACACACCTCCACGAATATATGTGATTATTGTGATTGTTTATCACATCTTGGTCAAAGTGTTTTTATCTCAATCCTATCTTTAAAACGAACCAATTGCGATAAAACTTGACAATGAAAGTAGTGCATGTAGGAACTATTTCCCGTGAGGAATTTATTTAACATAAAAATATGTTGAGTGAACATGGGAAAGGACTACGAAAGGAGAAACGAACATTTGTGAGAAAGCCATGATTTATGATAGGCCTAAATAAGTATGGCATTGTAAAAAGTAGACAAGGGCCAAAGAGTTTGAAAAGAGCCAAAAAAAGTGTGGCATTGTAAAAAGTAGCCAAGGTCAAACAATTTTAGTTGATATGATTATTCAAAAGAAAAGAATTGAACAGAAAAATATGATCATTTTTATATATGAAGGAGTTTCGCCGTAAATATATCAACGGGTTTGAATGTCCTCACAATGTCTTGAAAAAACATTACATAGTTTTAGATGTTATTGGTGTGGAAATCATTTTTGACTTTTATTTGTTGATTATATTGAATTGATGTCATTTCGATTCTACTATTTTTACACCTAAGGATGATTTTGAATTTCATTCGTTAGGAGTATCCATATTCATCGTGCACATTTGTTATGAATGTTTTAGTTGATTTACCTATTGAATATGTTCACATCCATTCAATATGTTTCCACGATTCAGTTATCTTAGTGTAAATTCATGGTGTGTGTTGTCTTTGTAAACTTTCTTTGCTTGAAAATTTTGAAAAATCAAAAAGCGTTTATGGGTCCTTTTGAGTATATCCTTGCAAGAGCATAATTGTTTTGATATTTGATATGCTTGTCGTGACACTCCGAGATTATTTTTTTCTTCTTTTCCTTGTCTATTTACGACAAATTAAAAGGAGGAGAAAGAATTATGAATTATGGGGGAGTGGGAGTTTGAATTATGGGGGATATTTAATAATTGATTTTTTCTATCTCATTTAAAATTGATACGTCACAAAAGTATTTGTTTTGTTTATTGTGTGTGAGAATTTTATGATCACTTTGAAAGCACACAAAAGAGGTGTGAGAACAGTAAAGAGATTTGATTTTGATTTGAAGAGATTTCAAATTTAAAGATTTTTGAAGAATTTGAAGAGTTGAATTTTTAGTATCTTTCCTTTTGGGTTGCATGGGAGGGTATTAGAATTGTATAGGCATTTTGATCGATAATTCAGATATTTTTTTTGTACTGGCATAGACACAGGGGGAGATTTGTAAGGACATATTTTTCGTTGTCCGTAGTTTATATAAATTATATCGTATACTGCTACAATTGTCGAAGAATTTCACGTTCATAAGTTCACGAAGACGGATCCGAATTTCAAACGTCTTCAACATATTTACAACATGATGTAAAATTTCATAAAGAATGTGTTTATGTTTCGTAAACGCTTTGCTTTAATATTGGGATATTTTTTGAAACTCTTTTTGTAAAACTGAGGTATTTTTCTAAGTAAAAATTAATGTTTTAAAATTTGAAGGAAAGATTTTTAAAATATATTTTCTCTCTCCTGTCGTTCAAATGACAAGGCAATGTCGTTCAAACGACATTGATATGTCATTCAAACGACAGTCTGTAACGACATGCACTGGCATTTAAGGGGTCACTCGAAGGCTACTTTCTTAAAACAACAGCTTGTAACTAGGTCGTTTTAAGATCTTTAGTAACGACATCAGATGTCGTTGAAACGACATGGGCGTGTCATTCGAACGACTTCTAGCTACATGCACCGCCTCAAGTTTTTTGTTCAGCTATAAATACCTATTTTGAAGACCTTTTACATTAAGATTTTTGATACATGAAAACAGTTTTTTGTCAGACTTTTAGTCTTCATCTTTTATGGTTAAAAACCTAGTTTTTGATTCACCAACACATCCTAATCCTTTTTGTGAATCATTTTTGGAACCCAAAATACTTCCTAAAAATTTTATCTTTGTGGATTGTCATATCTACTGGTGATTGGTAGTTCTTTCGAGATCTGCTTGCTGATGACTGTGATAATCGAGGTTCTTGATGGGATATTTGTTGGTAATTAGGATGTGGTCTAAGTGAGATTGCTGCGATAAATTCATTGCAGATTTCATTGTGTAATTTGTAAGTTGCGATTTTCATTATATAGTGAAATAAATGTTTTACCCAATAGTTTTTTTCCTTAACCTTGAATTGTGATTGTTTGATTTGCATATTTGCTTTATATCACATAGATTCATGATAAGGGTTGAAATAATTTGGATCAAAGATTGATTCTAATTAAATAAGTTTGAATTTGGAAGTTTGTGAATTAAATAAATAATCGATATCACGCACTTTACAAGAGTGGACATTAAGTAACTAACAAAGACATTAATATATGTCAGGTGCTCACTAATTCAAATGTATTTTTGAACCTTTGCGTTGGTTTGAAAATATAGAGGATGGGAAGTTGAAACATCCTCCACTACTTGTGGGTACATAGATGAATGAGAGGGGTCATGTACAAAGGATGTTATATTCTAGGGATCAAAGTCTAACTTGAACATAACACTTTAGGTTGGAGTGGACAAGAAGTCACCTACAAAGATTTATGTATCCCTTATCGTAATGGCTAAAATCCTAAAGGTGTCGTAGGGCTTTGAGTTTATCCTAAGTAATAAAATGGATGACTTCATATGATAAAGGGAGTTTTAAATAGAGATAGAGACATCACTAAAGATAATACACCACGATACGTATAATGAGGCTTTGTTTCATGAGTGCATCCTGGTTGTGCTTACATACCCAGTAGGTCTTGGGATCAAAGGCAATGTAGTTCTAACTAATGGGGAAACATTTGCGAGTGTAAGTTGCTTGATACCGGGTACACAGTATACAACATTATGGTATTTATGGAGTCTAAACCTTTATATATCATTTCTTTTGTAGTTAGAGTGGATATTCATATGTTAAAAATACGTAAATAAAGACAGATGTTTGATAAGTATTAAAGGAAAACACATATTTGTGGGTGTCTCCGTTGGGGCGAGAATGTTTGCTCGGACAAGTGGTGAAGAATATTTCGATTTTAGAATATGGTTTTAGAATTTTATTAGAGTAAATTGGTTCATTGACACTTTCTTACGAATATTTTTTAAAAGTATATTTTTTGTGTACTACTTAGTTATACTGGTTTTAATTATCATCATTTAACCAATGAGTATGTTTTCAAGGTCAACAGGAATAGGCGTTGGGTAAAAAAAAAGTTTTTAAAATGTAAACTCTATAAAATCAATACCCGATCCCCTAACGGGGGGGCGGGCTAAGTGGTTTGAACAAATATATACAGTTCTATATCACATAATGTATTTATGATATTGACCCAAATTTTCTCCAAAGATTTTTACCCTTGTGGCTCGAGCTGAGTTTTTCTTGGGGATGTGTACCCTATGAGGTGGCACCGTCGGATAAAGCTTCATTTAGAAAAGGATCGTCTTCACGGGAGGTTCGCAGAGGTTTGACTATATTTTTTGGAGGGTGTGGATTTTCAAAAATTCGATACTTCGTTGGGTTTTGAAAAAGAACTAGAGATTATTAGATACTCGAGGTGGAATAAAGTTAGAAAAATGAATCAATGATAGGTTTTGGGATGCATTTATCAATGTGGTGGGGCCAGTATTTATAGCTACCGGGTCAGAGACATTAATAATGTGGTTGATGATATAATCAAGCATGTAGTTTATAGTAAATGACACATGTCCCGATGGATAAGTTCCAAGGGGATACGTGTAAGCTAGATAGGTTTTGGGAGGAATATGTGTCCCTTGAAGAAGCATTCAGTTCAAGACATCAACCAATCGGTTGATTATGTAAATATGTTAATGATTAATGACGAATCTTTAATTTTGCAGTTGATTCCCTTCGACCATGTTGTTGATAAGAGGAAATCTTATGATTTTTGATTTGGTTTGCTACCTCTAGGATATTTTTTTATTCTTATTCTTTTTTATTTATTTATATGATTATGTTTATTATATCGGAGTATGACCCCTTATAGTTGAGATTTTTGTATTATTGCCATTTTTGTTTTTTTATGTGTTAGTTGTTGATTAATGTGAGTCACAATTACGAATTAAGGCATCCATAGATTTCCCCAATAGGTAAGGGGTATATCGTAGAAGTCATACGAAAAAGAGGGAAACCCTGCAATAACCTCCCACTCATAGACCTTACATAAAAATCGTTCCTAGGACACTTATATCTATATTATCGATTCCAACGTAAAACTCTACTAAATTTTCGGGTTGCCTTTATACCCGGTTTTATACTTTTTTGCCACTTTTAAAAGAAGACCTTGTCCATGATCTTGAAATAAGTCAAACCATGTACGGCATTTCAGTTACACTTTAAAGGGAACATAATATAGGTGGAACCTAAAAGTAAAAACTACACATCGTAACTTTTCTTCCTTTCCCATTTCCCCCAAAATACCCAAACATATTTCTTTCTTCAAAAAATTAAGAAAACATCTTATCCAACAAAAAAAATATGTTCCCTCTTAGGTGAATTGTCATTTGTCCTGGGCTGACCTGACTCCTTATCAGTTATAATATACTATCTAAACAACTCGGATTTCTACTTCATCCTCACTCTCACATACTTCTAGAGAGAAAAAAGGTCATATCACAGCTATCTCATTGAGAACCGTAATCAAGAGGTTGATTTTCCTGCTTTTTTGCTGACTACGCTAGCTTCGATCAATGACATGATCGACAATGTACAATTAGACGTCACTGAATTACAAAGGAACAAGGATCAGTATCTATCTAAAGATTCTCAAACTAAAAGTTTTGCCAAACCAGAATGTCTTGTTGCCTCTTGTCATGGGTTAAGTAATGTTTGAACCGATGTGCTCCCTTAAATAATGCCATCATGCTACCATCGAAATGTCTCAATGAGTTCCACCAGTCAATGGGCCTCGGCATACTCATCTACATATGCCAAACCTTGATTAAGAATGGAATAATTGGGTTAGTGGATCTTAGAGAAAAATAAATTAGTAGGGTGGAAGAAGACCTAAAAATGCTCTCTCATAAATTTGAGTGAAACTTTATGGGAACTATGTGGATTATATCCATATTCCCCCTTATCATAAAGCTCGTTTGCATGAGAAGTTTGAAATATCATATAACGAGAAATTTGGAGAAAGTGGAACTCCCATTTTACATCTTCATAATTATCCTCGAACCATGATTTTGTTAGGGAAAAAATGAGGAAATCATGGCTTAGAAGTTCAAATAAACCCTCAAAGATAGTTCCCTTTATTGGTTCCAATCTCTTGATGAATCTCGTATTCGAGGTTAGGAGGATGCTTCCCGTGAATTCATGGCATAGTACAAATATAATGAATAATTAGAAATGACCCGCCGTGATCTTAAATTACTTAAACAAAACCTCAAAGACTCTACAAACATCTTTATAGTCAAGTGGAGAGGAAAAGCTAAATCTGTGACCAACCATCCATCATAAGATGAACATTTTAGCCTTGTGAAGAAGAATTTATTTCCACACATCAGGAATATCATGGGTGGTTAGTAGTATCCCAATTTTAGTGCTCTTTGAGAGGACGGAGTAGCGGTCCTAGAAAATGTATCTACTAAGAGTGTGAAAGTTGAAGAAAATACAAAGAATTCAATTCACATGTAGAAAGTTTGAAAATGCAACTGTTGCCTTCAATAACATATCCTCCAACCTTACCACTTCGAGGGAACCAGAGGCCCACTCTACAATTGTCAAAAGAGATTCCATTGATTTCCACATCCCCTCTTTAAAGTTTAACAATCCCTTTTCACCATTAATCTTATCAAGATATTGGACCCTCCTCCATTACCCAATGAACTTCCTAAATACTTCAAGCATGATGCCCATTGAAATTTTTAACAAATCGTTGGGCACCCCACTGATCAATGTCATCATCTAAAAAATGTTGTACAAGGTCTCATTGACAAATGCATCATCCCGCCTATGGGATTGTGAGTGAAAAAACATTAACAATAAAGGATTAATGAAAGCAATCACAGAAGGCAGAAAGTAAATGAAATCACACACAATAACGATATATGTGGTTCAACCACTTTCCTATGTCCACAAAGAGGTTACTTGTTTTCTATTAAGTGTTTCTTACCTATTACAATTCTTCATCACTTTGCCCCGGGTCAGGGATTAAAACTTATAGATGTGTTTGTTACCGATTTTGAGTTGTTTAAGAAACTCCATCATAGTACGTAGATTGGCCATGGGGTGCTTGAACATCTCAATCGAGATTATTGGCACCAAAATTGAACATATCTGCGAGTATCCCCCTCTAACTAAACTGTATGTGTCAAAGTTAGACCATGATTTTATCTGGGATAATTAACTCAAGTTATCTTGGTCAGCTAGTCTCATGGTCTTGCAAAAAGTGAGCTCCCACAATTGCCCCTGAAATATTTGGGCTATTAAGAATGGGCCGATAGATTTCAACGGGGTCGGAGGTCCAAGTCCTTATAATGTAGTGAGAGTTTGTGATGGCATCTTTATAATAACAAGGCTTGCAATAAGGGCACGCTTGTCTTAAAAATAAATCTTTTAGGGAAGTCGAAACTCATCATTTGAGTGCTCTGGTGATCGGTTGTTGCTTACTTGAGCGTTTGTTCATTTCTTTTGGTCGTTCTTGCGTATAATCCATTCCAAATATATTCTCTTGCTTCAAAAGTTGAAGTTTCTCTCATTTTGCGCTTCCTGAAAGCTTCGTTACCGCCTGAAAGTTATAGTCCCTTCCTCTTCTTGGTTCTTTTTCAATGTACCAGATAGTTACTATAGTTAGGGTTTCTTCTTTCTCTGTTCAGTTATGGCAATGTTGGATGGTAAATTTGTAGAAGAATTTAGGCGTAAGCAGTGTTCTAAAAAGCGCGCCTAGGCTTGAGGCTTTGGCAAAACACCCCACCTTAAGCCATTTGCGCCTTATTCTTGGTAAAAGGCTTAAGGAGCACTTTTTTTTAAAAACAAAAACACTTTAGTTCAACGATATCTCCTTTTAAAGACTTTTTAAAAAAACCAAACTAATATTTTATTCAAAACGATCAAAAGACAAATGTTATCCCAAACCTCTCTTCATCTCGCCCAAAAAATGCACGTTTTTTTCTTAGTATTTAAAAAATAGTACTTTACTTTGCATATATTCAGTCATATTTTCAGGTATATACCATTTTAGTATTTTTAATACCCTTGTTACAATTAAAAATGTTAAAATATATTAAAAAAGGCTTAAACGCACTACATCAAAATTAGCGATTGGTCACGGCCAAAATCCCTGACCAAAACTGTGGGTCGCGGACTTGGGCCGTGACCATTTCGAGCGTGACCAATTTCGTGGGTCACGGCCCAAGTCCGTGACCAAAAAATGGTCACGGTCCAGAGGGGTCATGGCAGATGGTCGCGGACTTGGGCTGTGATCCTTGCCGTGACGGGTCGCAACCCTCATCCGTGACCCACAACCGTGACAAATTGGTCGCGGCCAAAGTCCGCGACCCACGATCGTGAGAATTTTTTTTAAAAAAAATTGGTCTCGGCCCTCATTCGTGACCCACAACCGTGACAAATTGGTCGCGACCAAAGTCCGCGACCCATAACCGTGACCAAAAAAAATGGTCGTGGTCCAAGTTCGTGACCCACAACCGTGATAAATTGGTCGCAAACTCGGACCGCGACCCATAACTGTGACGAAAAAAAGGAAAAGAAATTGGTCGCGACCATTTTTATGCGCGACGAAAAAAATAAAAATTGTCATGCACAAAGTCCATGACCATATTTAACTATAATTTTAAATAAAAATGTATTTTTTTGGTACAATCCTAAAATTGGAGGTCCTGTGAGTGCACCGTCGGTTGCTACGTGTAACATTGGATGCGTACGAGATGTTACAAATATTTATTATTGGCAAAATAATAATAAAAAATCACAAATTGCGAATCGAGAATGTTGTTAATAAACAAATATATATACAAACTTAAAAATATTACACGTCTTAATAATTCACAGAACCAAAAAAATTGGGCAGAGTTTCCTCTATTTTCTTGACATTCTAAACCCTGTAAATGTAAAACCTGTTTAGTATAAAGCCTATACGGCCATAAAATTCAACAATCAAATTATAAAAGCCCGCACGACTGTAACACATAAAAAACATAATCCTGAATGTCCACAACATATAAACAATCTTCATGTTGTAAACCATTGCCTCCTTCATTTGTTCCACGTGCAAAAATCCTACAAATGATAGGATACAAAAAAAAATATCAGTAACCAAGTAGTTTTACAAAAAAATTTAATCAAGCTGAAAAATTGTATATATATGAGTTAAAATTATCAAAATATAAATGTTTTTAAGCCTAAGTCTAGAAATATGCAAATTATCGTCGTATTTTCAAACTGAGAGTCCCGCGATTGCAGGGTCCGTTCCTACAAGTTACATTGGTCCCGTGGGAGGTGTTGGTGCCACCCACGGGCTGTTCGGGGGCTGTTTCGGGTTTTCACCCTCTAACATCATGTTTTGAAGCATAAGTCTAGAAATATATAAATTATCGTTGTATTCTCAAATCAGGAGTCTCGTGGCTGTGCAGTCAGTTCCTACAAGTTACATTGGTCCCGTGGGAGGTGTTGGTGCCACCCATGGGGCCGCTAGGGGTCTGTTTCGGGTTTTCATCCTCTAACGCCATGTTTTTAAGCCGAAGTCTAGAAATATGCAAATTATCATCGTATTATCAAATAGAGAGTCCCGCAGCAGCGCAGTCAGTTCCTACGAGTTACATTGGTCCCGTGGGAGGTGTTGGTGCTACCCACGGGGCCGTTCGGGGGATGTTTCGAGTTTCCACACTCTAACGCCATGTTTTCAAGTAATAGTCTAGAAATATACAAATTACCGTCGTATTCATAAATCGGGAGTCCCGTGGCTACGGGGTCAGTTCCTACGAGTTATATTGGTACCGTGGGAGGTGTTGGTACCACCCACGGGGCCGTTCAGGGGCTGTTTTGGGTTTTCACCCTCTAACGCCATGTTTTTAAGCCAAAGTTAAGAAATATGCGAATTATCATCGTATTCTCATACTAGGAGTCCCGTGGCTGTGCGATCAGTTCCTACAAGTGACATTGGTCCCATGGGAGGTGTTGGTGCCTCCTAGGGGGCCGTTCGGGGGTTATTTCAGATTTTCAGCCTCGAACGCCATGTTTTAAAGCCTAAGTCTAGAAATATGCAAATTATCGTCGTATTCTGAAATCGGGAGTCACGCCGCTGCGGGGTCAGTTCCTACGAGTTACATTGGTCCCGGGGGGATGTGTTGGTGCCACCCACGGGGCCGTTCGGGAGCTATTTCAGGTTTTGACCCACTAACGCCATGTTTTTAAGCCTAAGTCTAGAAATATGCAAATTACCGTCATATTCTCAAACCGGGAGTCCCGCGGCTGCGTGGTCAGATTCTATGAGTTACATTGGTCCCTTAGGAGGTGTTGGTGCCACCCATGGGGCCGTTCCGGGGCTGCTTCAAGTTTTCACCCACTAACGCCATGTTTTTAAGCATAAGTCTAGAAATATGCAAATTATCATCGTATTCTCAAATCGGGAGTCCCGTGGCTGTGCGGTTAGTTCCTATGACTTACATTTGTCCCGTGGGAGGTGTTGGTGCTATCCACGGGGCCGTTCGGGGGATGTTTCGGGTTTTCACCCTCTAACGCCATGTTTTTAAGCCTATGTATAGAAATACGAAAATTATCATCGTATTCTCAAACCGGGAGTTTCGCTATTGCGTGGTCTGTTCCTATGAGTTACATTGGTCCCGTGGGAGGTGTTGGTTCCACCCATGAGGCCGTTAGGGTCTCTTTCGGGTTTTCACCCTCTAACGCCATGTTTTTAAGACGAAGTCTAGAAATATGCAAATTTTCATCATATTCTCAAATCGAGAGTCCCGCGGCAACACCGTCAGTTCCTACAAGTTACATTGGTCCCGTGGGAGGTGTTGGTGCCACCCACGGGATCGTTTGGGTGCTGTTTAGGGTTTTCAGCCACTAACGCCATCTTTTTAAGCCTAAGTCTAGAAATATGCAAATTACCATCGTATTTTCAAACCGGGAGTCCCGCGGCTGCGTGCTCAGTTCCTACGAGTTACATTGGGCCCTTGGGAGGCGTTGGTGCTACCCACGGGGCCGTTCGGGGGATGCTTTGGGTTTTCACCCTCTAACATCTTATTTTTAAGCCTAAGTCTACAAATATGCGAATTATCATCATATTCTAAAATAATGAGTTATGCGGCTGCGCGGTCAGTACCTACGAGTTACGTTGGTCCTGTGGGAGGTGTTGGTGCCACCCACGGGGCCGTTCGGGCTCTGTTTCGGGTTTTCACCCTCTAACGCCATGTTTTTAAGCCTAAGTCTAGCAATAAGCAAATTATCATTGTATTCTCAAACCTGGAGTCCCGCAACTGTGCGGTCAGTTCCTACGAGTTACATTGGTCCAGTGGGAAGTGCTGGTGCCACCCACGGGGCCGTTCGGGAGTTGTTTTGAGTTTTCACCCACTAACGCCACGTTTTTAAGCCTAAGTCTAGAAATATGCAAATTACCATCGTATTCTCAAATCGAGAGTCCCGCGGTTGCGTGGTCAGTTCCTATGAGTTACATTGGTCCCGTGGGAGGCATTGGTACCACCCACTGGGTCGTTCGGGGGTTGTTTCGAGTTTTCACCCTCTAATGTGATGTTTTGCCTAAGTCTAGAAATATGCAAATTATCGTCGTACTCTCAAACTGGGAGACCCGCGGCTGCGCGGTTAGTTCCAACGAGTTACATTGGCCTCGTGGGAGGTGTTGGTGCCACCCACGGGGCCGTTCGGGGGCTGTTTCGGGTTTTCACCCACTAACGCCATGTTTTTAAGCCTAAGTCTAGAAATATGCAAATTTCCGTCGTATTCTCAAACCGGGAGTCCCGCGGCTATGTGGTCAGTTCCTACGAGTTACATTGGTCCCGTGGGAGGCGTTGGTGCTACCCAAGGGGACGTTCGGGGGCTTATTCGGGTTTTCACCCTCTAACGCCACATTTTTAAGCCTAAGTCTAAAAATTGGGAAATAACGATCGTACTCTCAAACCGAGAGTCACGTGGCTACCCGGTCAGTTCCTACGAGTTACATTGGTCCGAGGGAGGTGTTGGTGCCACCCACGGGTCCATTCGGGGGTAGTTTCGGGTTTTCACCCACTAAAGCCATGTTTTTAAGCCTAAGTCTAGAAATATGCAAATTAACATCATATTCTCAAATCGGGAGTCCCGTGACTACGTGGTCAGTTCCTACGAGTTACATTGGTCCCGTGGGAGGCGTTGGTGCCACCCACGGGGCCATTCAAGGGTTGTTTCGGGTTTTCACTCTCTAACACCACGTTTTGCCTAAGTCTAGAAATATGCAAATTATCATTGTATACTCAAACCGGGAGTCCCATGGCTGTGCGGTCAGTTCCTACTAGTTACATTGATCTCGTGGGAGGTTTCGTGCCACCCACAGGGCCGTTCGGGGGCTGTTTCGAGTTTTCACCCTCTAACGCAATGTTTTTAAGCCTAAGTCTAGAAATATGCAAATTATCGTCGTATTCTCAATTCAGAAGTCTCGCGGCTGCGCAGTCAGTTCTTAAGAGTTACATTGGTCCCGTGGGAGGTGTTGGTGCCACCCACGGGGCCATTCGGGGGCTTTTTCGGGTTTTCACCGACTAACGCCATGTTTTTAAGCCCAAGTCTAGAAATATATAAATTACCGTTGTACTCTCAAATCGGGAGTCTCGTGGCTGCGTGGTCGGTTCCTACAAGTTACATTGGTCCCGTGGGAGGCATTGGTGCCACCCACGGGGCCGTTCGGGGGCTGTTTCGGGTTGTCAACCTCTACTGCCACGTTTTGCCTAAGTCTAGAAATATGCAAATTATCTTCGTATTCTCAAATTGGGTGTCCCGTGACTGTGCGGTCAGTTCCTACGAGTTGCATTGGTCACGTGGGAGGTGTTGGTGCCACCCACGGGGCCGTTCGGGGGCTGTTTCGGGTTTTCACCCTCTAACGCTATGTTTTTAAGCCTAAGTCTATAAATATACAAATTATCGTTGTACTCTTAAACCGGGAGTCCCGTGGCTGCGCGGTCAGTTCCTACGTGTTACATTGGTCCCGTAAGAGGTGTTGGTACCACCCATGGGGCCATTCGGGGGTTGTTTCGGGTTCTCCCCCACTAACGCCATGTTTTGCCTAAGTCTAGAAATATGCAAATTATCGTCGTATTCTCAAACTGGGAGTCCCGTGGCTGCGCGATCAGTTCCTACGTGTTACATTGGTCCCTTGAAAGGTGTTGGTGCCTCCCACGAGGCCGTTCGGGGGCAGTTTTGGGTTTTCACCCTCTAACGCCATGTTTTAAGCCTAAGTCTAGAAATATGCAAATTATCATCGTATTCTCAAACCGGGAGTCCCGTGGCTACGCGGTCACGTGGGAGGTGTTGGTGCAACCCACTGGACCATTCGGGGGTTGTTTTGGGTTTTCACCCTCTAAAACCATGTTTTTAAGCCTAAGACTTAAAATATGCAATTTATCCTTATATTCTCAAATTGGGAGACCCGCGGCTCAGTGCTCAGTTCCTACGAGTTACATTGGTCCCGTGGGAGGTGTTGGTGCCACCCACGGGGCCGTTTGGGGGATGTTTCGGGTTTTTAACCTCTAACGCCATGTTTTGAAGCATAAGTCTAGACAAATGCAAATTATCATCGTATTCTCAAACCGAGAGTCCCGTGGCTGCGCGGTCAGTTCCTAGGAATTACATTGGTCCCGTGGGAGGTTTAAGTGCCACCCACGAGGCCGTTCGGGGGTTGTTTTGGGTTTTCACCCTCTAACGCCATGTTTTTAAGCCTAAGTCTAGAGATATGAAAATTATCATCGTATTCTCAAACCTGGAGACCCGCGGCTGCGCGGTGAGTTCCTATGAGTTACATTGGTCCCATGGGAGGTGTTGGTGCCACCCACAGGGCTGTTCGGGGGCTGTTTCGGATTTTTACCCCCTAACACCATGTTTTTAAGCCTAATTCTTGAAATATGCAAATTATCGTCGTATTCTCAAACTGGGAGTCCCGTGGATGCTTGGTCAGTTCCTACGAGTTATATTGGTCTCGAGGGAGGTGTTGTTACCACCCACGGGACCGTTCGGGGGATGTTTTTTGGGTTTTCCCCACTAACGCCATGTTTTGCCTAAGTCTAGAAAGATGAAAATTATCATCGTATTCTCAAATCGGGAGTCCCACGACTGCATGATCAATTCGTACGAGTTACATTGGTCCCGTGCGAGGTGTTGCTGCCACTCACGGGGCCATTCGAGGGCTGTTCTCTAACGCCTTATTTTTAAATTTAAGTTCTCATATTTTCAAATTATCATCGTATTTTAAAATCGGGAGTCCCTTGACTCTGCGGTCAATTCTTACAAGTTACATTGGTTTCGTGCGAGGTGTTGGTGCCTCTCACGGGGTCGTTCGGGGGAGGTTTCGAGTTTTCACTCTTTAACGCCTTGTTTTTAAGCTTAAGGCCTCATATTTTAAAATTATCTTTGTATTCTTAAACTGGGAGTCTTGTGATCGCTCGGTCTATTCCTACGTGTTACATTGGTCCCGTGAGAGGTGTTGGTGCCTCTCATGGGTCCGTACGAGGATTTTTTTTCTGTTTTTTCTATCTAATGCCTTGTTTTTACGCTCAAGTCCTAATATTTTTTAATTATCATCGTATTCTCAAATTGGGGATCCCGTGATCGCGCGGTTAGTTCGTACGAGTTACATTGGTCTCGTGTGAGGTGTTGGTGCCTGTTTTTAAGTTGAAGTCTATACATTAGCAAGTTATCATCGTATTCTAAAATCGGGAGTCTAAAATATTTTCAACATATTATTAAACAATGAAACCAATAATTATCCCGTATTCCTTCTAATTATCCCGTACTCCTTCTAACATACTATCCAACAACAAGCCAACAACCAATAATTATCTAATAGCCAAACCAAACAAAACCAAATAATTATCCCGTGCTCCTTCTATCATCTAACAAGATTTAATAGATAATGCATATCAATTATATAACTACTTTAGTTAATGTGCAGAGTAACTGGTGTGTAATGAATAACTGGTATGTAATGAAGAACCGATATCCAATTGGTTAGATCTGCAATATGTAAACAATGTGTTATGAAGAACGGGTATGTAAAATTAAATAAAGTACCTCACAAAACCACTGAATTATTTTTGAAAATTAATGAAAGTACGGGATCGTACGGGGGCTTCTACAAAAAAATATAGGGGCTGCTACAAAACTTCTTTCAAACAAAATAGGGGTTGGGGTTAGCTTTTGCGTAGGTAGAGGAATGTTTGAGTTGGATTCTTTGGTTTTCTTAGGTTGGGGTTTGAATATGCAATAATCATACATATGAACTTTGTCCATATACTAAGACAAGAGGGATGAAATATTTTTACCTGAACTCTGAAATTCATCCTCAACACTTGTCCACTAATGCCATTGATCCTCACGGCTACGGATTTACTGTGCTAACCTCCACTGTACCTGCAACTGTCATGTTTATTAGTGGATGGACTATAGACCTGCTCGATCATCTTGACTACTACAATCAACTATGTAAATAATTGCAAATACAATAAACGCATAACAAAACTATTAATAAATAATCAAAACTTTACCTTGATGAATGTAGTGGTTCAATTAAATCCAACATCTTAGTACTGAAGTTTGGAAACCCTACATTTAAATTAGTCAAAAGGTTAATAAAACAAATAAAGATAAAAATTTATACCTAACTTCTTAATAGAGAAAATAATCAAAACCTCAATCGCAATAATTGTCCACGTTTGAAATGCTCTCTCTTTTGTTCCTCGGTCTCTGAATGGAATCTCAATTTGTTAAAAAACGAGGAGTGTACAATTTAATTTGTATGTTTAGCATTAGTCTTCCAAAAGTGTGATGAAAAGATGAAAACTCTTATCAACGTAATATATGAAAGGAAAAACAATAAGATAAATGATAGTATAATTACGTCGCAGTAGCCTTGAATGAGTGAGTGTCTGTCAAGAATAGAGAAAAGCGATGCAACTGCTACTGAGCCCTTGGAAAAATAAGAAGTCATGCTCCCAGCATCAGTTATGACTTTCCCATTACTAACTAGTATGAAAAAAGTCTTAAAAACATCACCCGTTGTCTGCATATATGCATTCAGTAGCATATATGCTATAACTGTATGCATATATGAACACGACAACATATATGCAAACATTTGCATATATGCATACATATATGCAATAACTGTATATATGTTAATAACTTCTCCACGTGTCAATCGGGCATGTTAGTGAATTAAATTATCATAACATCGTGTATCAAATTATCCATACAATGTCAACATAGTAGAAGCATTAGTAAGGCACCTAAGGCTAGTGATGATAATGCGGCGAAATGACGAAACATATTAAAATTTTCTAACCAAATCATTAATTTCAACACATGAACACGTTATGACTATTTAGAAATCCATTTTATTATCCCCATGTGAGCATCGCAGAGTTTCCCGTGCTTGAGAAATTTTGCGAGCATTTTCAAATACTTAAGAGAGAAAGAACCGCACGGGTATGATAATTTAACACCCAAAAAACAACTAACTCAAACTATTCTAAAAAACTGATTGGAAAAAAAGACTTACTTTGATTTACAAAAAGAAATATTAGTACAATTACCTTGACAGATTGTTGTGTGTTGGCCCAAAAGTGTCTCAAATAAAGGTCTCCATAACGTTATTATCAATTTTATCACCATCTACGGGACAAACAACACACAACCATCTAATGTATGACGTTAGTATAAAATTCCAAGATATCACCCCCCAAATGTTTGATCCTACAGTATAAACAACAAATACATCCAAGTAATGTATGATGTTAGTTTAAAATTTCAAAATATAGCACACCAAATGCTTGATGAAGTGATAAAAAAAATTATAGCACACCAATTTTTTTGTCGATGATATGAAAATGAAAAGAAAATTACTAACTGAAATCTTCTTATGAAAAAAGAAGATATAAATTATGAAAACAAATTTAAAATTGACAAATTATGAAAACATTTAACACCCATTATTTTACTACATACATTACAAAATACTTTTAAAAAATAAATAACCCAAAGAACCCATTCCTCTTCCTTCACTAATCTATCAAACCCCGACCCATCTTCAAACGCCAAAGTGGAATGGAGGCTTTGACATTATCATATTCCAACCAATCAAACCCTAACAAACTCAACAGATTTGGAGTAGAGTTCTAATATGACAATTTCTAAAATAAAGAGATTAAGATTTAACTTAATCGAATCCATTTGACTAACCTCCATTCCACTATCATAACTCTAGTAGCAAGAAGCCACCACTTTGATCATAAATTGTATATACAGTAGATACAGAGAAAGGGTTGTGGTTTATAATGACATCACAGATATATTGAAAAAGAAAATAGTGAGAGCCAAAATCAATACTTGAGATACCCATCTCCTAAAACCAAAATCGCCCTGCCTTAATAACCCTCACCTACCCAACCAAATGCTTTGCCCTCCTGAAAAACCTGCCGAACCTCCATACACGTCCATACGAACCCTTTAAAACCCGCACCTGCTACCAGTGTTTGAGGAAGAAATCTTGCACCTGCTACCAGCGTTTGGCGAAGAAATAACTCCATACGGTATGGACCATACCCAACATCGCACCTTTTCCACAGTTTGGGGAAGAAAAATAAACAAGATGAGCGGGGAAATGAAAATTTGAGAGTCTTTGTTTTGTTTTAGGATTAACAGTGGTCACGACCTAGAGCCGTGACCCACCCACCGCGACCCATTAATGAACCTAAGTGGGATATATACTGCCTGTTGGTCACGGCCCATGGCCGTGACCCATACCAAGAAATGGTCATAGCCCATAGCCGTGACCCTCAATCTGTGATGCGTGACCTTTTTTTTATCAACCCTAATGCTTTAATGAGGGATGTTCACGGCTCATAGCCATGACCCACACCCAAAAATTGTCACGGCCCTAAGTCGTGACCCTCAATGTGTTTACTCTCCTCTCTGTCACGCCATGGGTCATGGACTTGGGCCGTGACCCATCCGTGACCAAGCTTGGAGGGAATTTTGGCTCGAGTTTAGCACCAAGGTGGTAACGACCCAAGTTCGCGGCCACAATGGTCGCGGAGTTGGGACGTGACCACTTCCAGAGCATCAATAATTTAGTTTGATAATAAATATGGTCACAACAAATATTGAGTGGGTCACGGCCTAAGTCCGTGACCAGTTGGTCACAGACTTGGGCCGTGACCCACTGGGCATGACCATTCGCAGGATTTGGTGTAGTGACGCCTTATCACGGCCTTTTACGCCTAAGGTCCGCCTAGGCTTCTATGTCTTAAGGCTTGGCCTCCACGACTTGGTCACGCATCGCATTTTTTAGAACCTTGGGCGTAAGTATAACATTCCTGAGTGGGTAATTATCGACTGTTCCCGCTTTCTCATAATGTTCACAAAGTGGACGGGGGGAACTAGATTCATACCCTATTAATAACTCAAGGGGGTCTGATATTTCCCCCAAATGAGTTATTCCTTATATTTTTAGGTATTTTCCACTGTACCTACTCAGTGCGCCCCCAATGTATGGAAGATAGTAAACGGTGTTCATAGAACAAACACTCTTTATGGAACAAGGTTGGGGCTGGCCGAGATAGGTTACTATTATATATTTTTGAAAACCAAAGAGGGTTTGATGTATCTAAAGACCAAAAAATCTAAGAGAGTCTGGTGGTTAATCTTTCGAATTCCTATAAATACTATTGGGAAAGTGGGTTCATCGCAAGGAACTGGCAACACCCTTCACTGTTAGAGTGGGAGAGACCACGTGACCTTTCTATTTTTGACTATGGGGGAGGCCAAGATAGGCCACTTCCTCTTTTTTTTCCTTTTTGCCAACGTCTTGTGAATTCTTCTCATTCTTGTGGATGCTATTCCTCTTCTTCGTTATTACAACTCGTGCCAAGAACTAGGAGCCTGCCATTAGTGAGATGAATACTGAGGAGCTCACGAAGGCCTGAACATAAAGGATAGATTGGGAGAAGGTGAGCAACCCAGGTCGATGGCCTTACTCTTAGAATATAAGAACACATCCACCATATTTATTGCTCAACCACTCAATCAGGTCCCAATTTTAAGATCTCCAGAGGTAGGTCCTTCTGATTCGATTCTTATTGAGGAGGAAAGTTCTGAAGAAGAAGAAGAAGAAGAAGAAGAAGAAGATAGATCCTTCAGTTAAAAAGAGGATGTTGAGGCTACCTGATGATGATGATCACACAGTCCTGTCTGATTGGATTCCTACCTTAAAGATTTCTACTATAGAATCTCCTAAGGTTAGTGGTTTTGGCCCATCTGATAAAGGGAGGGAGAAAGAGAAGAAAAGAGAGAGAAATAGATAAGGATAAGAAAGAAGATATATATATATATATATATATATATATATATATATATATATATATATATATAGAGAGAGAGAGAGAGAGAGAGAGAGAGAGAGAAAGAGAGAGAGAGAGAGAGAGAGAGAGAGAGAGAGAGAGAGAGAAAGAGAGAGAGAGAGAGAGAGAGAGAGAGAGAAAGCTAAGGCTAAGAATAAGAATAAGTTAGCCTTCCAATATGATAAAGGTACCACCATCCCTAGTCTTTAGGGGGCAAGTGTGTGCGATTACCCATTTTTGGCCCCAGGCCTACTGAAGAGGTTAGTGCTCGTTATTGATCGCGAGCGTTCCTCGAGGCTGGGGCCATCTCAACTCGCCCTCAAGACTGCACATGGGATGGCTCTGGTAAGTCTCTCTTACTTATTTCTTTTATTTGCTATTTTTGTTTTTATTCTGATTCCCTTCTATTTTGTTCTTTCTTCATATGTTGTCTGACTTCACTACCCTTATGGATAATCATTCAGACAACTTCAGGAGGGAGGAAGAGCTGAAAGAAGGCCCTGGAGGCCGAGAAGGTGGCCCTTGCCAATGCTTGCCTATCATGGGAGTGTGAAAATAGTTAGATGTCTAATGCCTATAATGCTCTAGGGGATACTCAGAAGGCAGTAATTGTTGAGAGGTCCAAATTAGTGCGGGCCAATAAAGAATTGACTTGCAAGGTGACCATTTTGGAGGGTTACCTTTCTCAAGCCAAGGATGATAGCTGTCACACCCCAAACCCAATATCCATACTAATCATTCATTATTAGAATAATTAAATCATAATCTTGAGCCCATTGGAAATATAATTCATCTATCCATATTTTACTGCATAATGTGCATAATCAACATAATATTATTCTTGTGCCATAACGAAATCAACATCATAGTCATATTTAGAGATTATACAATACTACGATTAACTATGATAAACTCAATCCATACTAAATCAATATATACAATGTATGAGTATATCAAAATCTTCAGTGTGACAACGATAAAATCTCCATACTTAAACCCCAGCTCTTCTAACGGTGCAACTCTCAAGTTACCGGTCATACATTATCCTAGCTGGCAGCGTACAAACCTGAAATTTGTTAAAATATAAACTATAAGCATTAAGCTTAGTGAGGTACTCCTTCCCTGCAATAGAATAACAATTCTATATCGAATATGTGAATATAAAATCTGAACAATCCTGCCCATTGGCAATAACAAATCCTGGAACATAAGTTCCAACAAATCATTGGATCTTTGTCCAATTCCAATCCTGGATCATAAGACCCAACCAATCCTGGATATTTTAATATCCAAACAAATCCTGAATACCGAAGTATTCAAACAAATCCGCTCTTAGAGCTATATTCATATTTATATATGAAACAAATCATAAGTACACTCACCTTGACAGTTTAACTGGCTTTTCCCTTGCCTTTATCCGGTACTTGTTCAATCAGCTCTTCTTCCCTTCCTATCATTCTCAAAATATTAGTATCATCATACGAATATTAATAGTCCAAAGAATAACTTCAATCATAACTCAATTCATAAGCATCATATTATTCAATTCAAATCATTCATTAAAATGAAGTCCCATCTAGACTCAGGTTCTGATATCTAACATATTCAAATTACAGCCCAAACCCTTTTTAATTATTCTTGGTAATCCAATCCTTATTATATCATGTTTCCAAAACAAAAGACGGCACATCATTCCGAGTTTCCTAGAGCAAAATAAGCCTATTTCTTCACTACATAGCAAATCTGCCCTATAGGCCCTCTTATCGTTCATTCAACTTCCACGAATTTCCATAATTTTTCTACATCATATATTTATGTGACATTTCACCCAACATCAGTAAACATATTGAAAAATATAAGATTAAAGTTTCATAATTTTTAAGGTTCGTTTGCTATGTCAAGCAAAACACCGAACACATGGTGGGCATATTTTCACCCTTAGGGCAGATTTCATACCCGAACTTCAAACTCTCACCAAGGTCTCATTTCTTGGTATTTTCACATGATTTTCGGATATGTCATACATATATGCGTCCAAGTTAATCTCCAATTGGAATCAATCGATTCCAGTAACTACACCAAAATATATGGAAGTTTGAATAAACAAAGTTTCTAAACAAAGCAATTTTAGGGTTTTATACATTAAACTTAACTTAAACTTGCATATATCCATACATATGCACCCAAGCATGAAAGTTCAATAAAAATCAAGGATTTATATCATATAAATCGTAAATGAAAGAAAAAATAGCAAGATTCATGGTTGGAATTACCTTAGGGGCTTTTTCGTAATTTTCTATGAATTTTCTTCAATTTTCTCCTCACACTTTCTTCCTAAACTTCAAAACTCTCTTTCCTTAAGCTTAAAATCTCTCATGGCTGCATTTTGGCTGAATAAAGAGGTAATTGTAAGGGTTTAAGGTCGGCCAAAGCCACCACCCTTCCCAACCAATGAGAATAAAACATTTGTTGCCATATTAAGACAAAATACTACTTAACGGATGGACTACTTTGCCCTTGTTTCGTAATTTTGGGATAACTTCTCACTCGAACCTCCGTTTCACACACCGTTTGTTGTGTTACAACCATAACTCACTTGTCTACAACTATGTAGTTTTCACCTCAAGTCAATTGTTATGTCATAAAGGTCAAAACTAGCCTTAAACATGAACATTCCTACCGAAACCTTCAAAATTTTGTATTTGTAACTAATTCGACATTTCATGCTTTTTGAAGGTAGGATTAGACTAAACATAATAAATTAACATCACATGTATTAATAACACACTAATCATATCACATAAGCTAGGCATGATTTAAGTATAATTAATCATAATTATATTCGGGTTCTCACAATAGCTCCCCCTGTTAGGAAATTTCGTCCTCGAAATTGACATACCTTGGTTGTCCGAATCAAACAAATACGGATAACGCATTTTCATGCTATCCTCACTCTCCCATGTAGCTTCTTCCATGGAATGCCTTCTCCACACAACTTTCACAAGTGGGATCACCTTTGACCTCAATATTTGTTCTTTCCTATCGACGATAGCAAGCGGTTCTTCCACGTAGTTCAAATCTTCCTTCAACTCAATAGGTTGTTCTACCAATACATGTGAAGGGTCTGCTACATACTTTCTTAACATAGAAACATGGAAAACATCATGTAACCGAGATAATTCTGGTGGTAACGCTAACTTGTAGGCAACCATCCCGACTTTCTCAAGGATTTCATAAGGTCCAATGTAGCGTGGACTTAATTTCCCTTTCTTTCCAAACCTCATAACTCCTTTCCATGGAGATATCCGAAGAAACACATAATCCCCTTTCTGGAATTCCAAATCTTTTCGTCGTTTATCCGCATAACTTTTATGTCTGCTTTGAGCTATTCTCATTCTATCTTGAATAATCTTCACTTTTTCAGTGGTGACTTCAATTAATTCTGGACCCTCTATCTTCCTTTCACCAACTTCACCCCAACATATTGGTGTACGACATCGTCTACCGTACAATGCTTCATATGGAGCCATACCAATAGTAGACTGAAAACTATTGTTATATGCAAATTCTATCAAAGGCAAATATTCATCCCAATTACCTTTGAAATCAAGCACACAAGCTCTAAGCATATCTTCCAAAATCTGTATTGTCCTTTCAGACTGCCCATCTGTCTGGGGATGAAAAGCCGTACTAAACTTCAAGTTAGTACCCATAGCATACTGCAAGCTATCCCAAAATCTGGATGTAAAAGTAGGGTCTCTATCTGAAACAATAGATACTGGTGCTCCATGCAACCGAATAATTTCATTAACATACAATATAGCATACCTATCAACTGTATACGTAGTCTTGACTGCTAGAAAGTGAGCGGACTTTGTCAATCTATCCACCACTACCCAAATCGAATCTGACCCCTTCTGAGATCGAGGAAGCCCAACCACAAAATCCATCGTTACATGATCCCATTTCCATTCCGGTATCGGCAATGGCTGAAGCAGACCAGTAGGTTTCTGATGCTCCACTTTCACTTGCTGACATATAAGGCACCTCGCAACAAAATCAGCTATTTCCCTCTTCATATTATTCCACCAATAATGCTCCTTTAAATCCCTATACATTTTAGTGCTACCAGGATGCATAGTATAAATGGAATTATGAGCCTCATCTAAAATTTCCTCTTTCAATCCACACACATTAGGCACACACAACCGATGTTTAAACAATAAAGTGCCATCATTCACAATACAAAAATCTTCAGACTTACCGTCTTGGACATCTTGTCGTTTTTTCTTAAGGAAAGGATCTTGACTTTGCAAATCATGAATACGGGTAGCTAACAAAGGCCTCACGCTTACATGAGCAAAGAATCTGTCCCCATCTGCTAGCTGCAATTCCACTCCCATCAATCTCAACTCCATAATATGAGCAACTCTAGCACATCGAATACACGATAACCTGCCTGAAGCCTTTCTACTCAAAGCATCTGCAACTACATTTGCCTTTCCTGGGTGGTAGTGAATTTTACAATCATAATCTTTAATTAACTCCATCCACCGCCTCTGCCTCAAATTCAACTCCTTCTGAGTAAATAAATACTTAAGGCTTTGATGGTCAATAGAAATTTCACATACCTCACCATATAGATAATGACGCCATAATTTCAAAGCAAACACAATAGCAGCAAGTTCCAAATCATGTGTAGGATAATTACGTTCATGTGTACGCAACTGCCTAGAAGCATAAGCAATAACTCTACCATGCTGCATAAAAACACAACCCAACCCCTGATGTGAAGCATCGGTATAAACAACAAAACCATCTCCACCATGCGGAATAGTAAGAACAGGTGCAGTTACCAACCTCTTTTTCAATTCATCAAAACTATTTTCGCAATCAGAATTCCATTCAAACTTAATATCTTTCCGAGTCAGTTTAGTCATTGGTAAGGCAATCGAAGAAAATCCCTTAATAAACCTTCTATAATACCCAGCTAAACCCAGAAAACTCCTCACCTCAGTCACATTATCGGGTCTCTCCCATTTCACAATAGCCTCTACCTTTTTAGGATCAACACATATACCATCTCCAGAAATAACATGGCCTAAAAATGCAACTTGTGATAGCCAAAATTCACACTTGCTAAACTTGGCATACAACTTCTTATCTTTCAACAGATTCAAAATAGTTGTGAGATGCTTTTCATGTTCAACCATATCATGTGAATAAATCAGAATATCATCAATAAAAACTATCACAAATGAATCAACAAAAGGATGCAGTACCCGGTTCATAAGATCCATAAATACAGCTGGAGCATTAGTCACCCCAAAAGGCATCACAAGAAATTCAAAATGACCATACCGAGTACGGAAAGCGGTTTTAGAAATATCACTTTCCTTCACCCTCACCTGATGATAACCCGATCGCAAGTCTATCTTTGAAAACACTTTAGCACCCTGTAACTGATCAAACAAATCATCTATACGAGGTAAAGGATACTTGTTCTTAATTGTAGCTTTATTCAGTTGCCTATAATCAATACACAAACGCATGGTACCATCTTTCTTTTTCACAAATAAAACTGGCGCACCCCATGGAGATACACTAGGCTGTATGAACCCCCTATCAAGTAAATCTTGCAACTGGATCTTAAGTTCTTTCAACTCAGCAGGTGCCATTCTATACGGTGCCATAGAAATAGGGGTTGTCCCTGGTGCTAATTCAATACTAAATTCAACTTCTCTTTCTGGAGGTAACCCTGGCAACTCACTAGGAAACACTTCAGGAAAATCCCGTACAATAGGAACATCGACTAATTGTAAAGCCCCCTTCCTAGTGTCAAGAACATATGCAATAAAACCCTCACAACCCTTACTCAATAATTTCCTCGTCTGAATAGCAGAAATAATGCAACTGGGAACAATTTTCCTTTCCCCCACAAATTTAAATTCAGGCTCACCAGGCATATTAAAAACAACTTCCTTACGGAAACAATCCATGGATGCATGATATTTAGATAGCCAATCCATTCCCAGAATTATATCAAAATCAGAAATATCCAATGGAAGTAGATCTATAATTGTATCTCTAGACCCCACAGTCAAAACACAATCATGAAAAACATATTCAGTTACAACCATATCCCCCATAGGCATATAAATACCCAACCCCACATCTAAACGAGCACACGGTATATTCAGGTATATGGCAAAAGCACAGGACACAAAAGAATGTGTGGAACCAGGATCAACCAAAACATAAGCACTTCTATCACTAACAGAAAGTGTACCTGTCACCACATCTGGCGTAATCTGAGCTTCTTTCATCGTAAAGACTCGTCCACCTGGCCTGGAACCACTAGCTTGTCCTCTACCCACACTCTTCACTGTACTGCCTGGAGATAACATTCTGCTTGCTACTTCACTATGTGCTGCTGGAGTCTGTGCCAATTGCGGACAATTCTTCTTAATATGCCCCACTTGATGACAATGGTAGCATTCCAATCCCTTAAGCTTAGGACACTCAGATTTATAATGTCCTTCCTCTTTACAAAAGAAACATGTAACACCTCCAATTGGGGCCTCACCTCTCCCTGACTTTATGGCTGAACCAAAAGATCCTCCACCCCTGGTATCTTTACCAAACCTCCCCTGACCTCTACCACTATCTCCACCACCTCTCTGAAATTTATGAGGTTCCACCTTAACACTTCCACTCTCACCTCCCCTATACTGAGATGCGTCGAATCTACTTTTCTTAAAACTCTCTCTGCTCGCCACCCCTTGGTTCATTTGCCTTTCTGCTATCATGGCTTTGTTTACCAGAGAAGCATTATCTTCTAACTCATAAGTGGCCACTCTATTTTGAATAGGCAAAATCAGTCCATCTTGAAACTTACTACATTTATCTTCTTCCTCCTGCACATACTTAGTAGCAAATCTAGACAAAGCAGTAAATTTAGCATCATACTCCCTCACAGACATTTTCCCTTGGGTCAAATTTATAAACTCCCTCAGCTTCTCCCTCCTATAGACCTTAGGGAAATACTTAACATACAAAGCTTTAATAAATTCAGCCCAAGTAATAACATCAGTACCTTCCATCCTGGGCACCAAATGGTTGCTGGCTTCCCACCAATATTTCGCCTCTCCTTTGAGCTTAAACACAGCTAGATTCACTTTCTGGTTATCTGGAATCTTCATAACTGCAAATATAGTTTCAAGATCCCTGACCCACATCTCAGCTTCTGTAGGTTCAACTGACCCTGAATATTCTGGAGGATTCAACTTCAAAAACTTCTCATGCATGGAATCCTTCATTTCCTTCCTTGCCTCTTTCTCAATCCTGGCCACAATCTTTGATTCTAGACATCTAGCCTGTTGTTCTGCCATTTGCGCCATATTTCTTTCTTGTTGCTCTGCCATCCTCATCATTGCCTGCGCCATTATTTGCATCTCTGTAGGCTGCTCTTGCTCTCTAGCCCTTCCAGCAACACTTTGCTCCACTTCAGTATTCTCTGTACGAGAAGCGACTCCCTCTTCACTAGGTTGTCCATTCCCAGGTTCCATCTGGAATTATCTGTAATACAATAAAATTCTAACAACCAATATAAACAGTTTATAGTACTAAACTATTTGTTAGTATATAAACAATTCAATAATATCAAATCAATCAATAACTGCCATCTAATCGTCACACACGTCCATAATTAATAACCTAGACGCTCTGATACCACTAATTGTCACACCCCAAACCCAATATCCATACTAATCATTCATTATTAGAATAATTAAATCATAATCTTGAGCCCATTGGAAATATAATTCATCTATCCATATTTTACTGCATAATGTGCATAATCAACATAATATTATTCTTGTGCCATAACGAAATCAACATCATAGTCATATTTAGAGATTATACAATACTACGATTAACTATGATAAACTCAATCCATACTAAATCAATATATACAATGTATGAGTATATCAAAATCTTCAGTGTGACAACGATAAAATCTCCATACTTAAACCCCAGCTCTTCTAACGGTGCAACTCTCAAGTTACCGGTCATACATTATCCTAGCTGGCAGCGTACAAACCTGAAATTTGTTAAAATATAAACTATAAGCATTAAGCTTAGTGAGGTACTCCTTCCCTGCAATAGAATAACAATTCTATATCGAATATGTGAATATAAAATCTGAACAATCCTGCCCATTGGCAATAACAAATCCTGGAACATAAGTTCCAACAAATCATTGGATCTTTGTCCAATTCCAATCCTGGATCATAAGACCCAACCAATCCTGGATATTTTAATATCCAAAAAAATCCTGAATACCGAAGTATTCAAACAAATCCGCTCTTAGAGCTATATTCATATTTATATATGAAACAAATCATAAGTACACTCACCTTGACAGTTTAACTGGCTTTTCCCTTGCCTTTATCCGGTACTTGTTCAATCAGCTCTTCTTCCCTTCCTATCATTCTCAAAATATTAGTATCATCATACGAATATTAATAGTCCAAAGAATAACTTCAATCATAACTCAATTCATAAGCATCATATTATTCAATTCAAATCATTCATTAAAATGAAGTCCCATCTAGACTCAGGTTCTGATATCTAACATATTCAAATTACAGCCCAAACCCTTTTTAATTATTCTTGGTAATCCAATCCTTATTATATCATGTTTCCAAAACAAAAGACGGCACATCATTCCGAGTTTCCTAGAGCAAAATAAGCCTATTTCTTCACTACATAGCAAATCTGCCCTATAGGCCCTCTTATCGTTCATTCAACTTCCACGAATTTCCATAATTTTTCTACATCATATATTTATGTGACATTTCACCCAACATCAGTAAACATATTGAAAAATATAAGATTAAAGTTTCATAATTTTTAAGGTTCGTTTGCTATGTCAAGCAAAACACCGAACACATGGTGGGCATATTTTCACCCTTAGGGCAGATTTCATACCCGAACTTCAAACTCTCACCAAGGTCTCATTTCTTGGTATTTTCACATGATTTTCGGATATGTCATACATATATGCGTCCAAGTTAATCTCCAATTGGAATCAATCGATTCCAGTAACTACACCAAAATATATGGAAGTTTGAATAAACAAAGTTTCTAAACAAAGCAATTTTAGGGTTTTATACATTAAACTTAACTTAAACTTGCATATATCCATACATATGCACCCAAGCATGAAAGTTCAATAAAAATCAAGGATTTATATCATATAAATCGTAAATGAAAGAAAAAATAGCAAGATTCATGGTTGGAATTACCTTAGGGGCTTTTTCGTAATTTTCTATGAATTTTCTTCAATTTTCTCCTCACACTTTCTTCCTAAACTTCAAAACTCTCTTTCCTTAAGCTTAAAATCTCTCATGGCTGCATTTTGGCTGAATAAAGAGGTAATTGTAAGGGTTTAAGGTCGGCCAAAGCCACCACCCTTCCCAACCAATGAGAATAAAACATTTGTTGCCATATTAAGACAAAATACTACTTAACGGATGGACTACTTTGCCCTTGTTTCGTAATTTTGGGATAACTTCTCACTCGAACCTCCGTTTCACACACCGTTTGTTGTGTTACAACCATAACTCACTTGTCTACAACTATGTAGTTTTCACCTCAAGTCAATTGTTATGTCATAAAGGTCAAAACTAGCCTTAAACATGAACATTCCTACCGAAACCTTCAAAATTTTGTATTTGTAACTAATTCGACATTTCATGCTTTTTGAAGGTAGGATTAGACTAAACATAATAAATTAACATCACATGTATTAATAACACACTAATCATATCACATAAGCTAGGCATGATTTAAGTATAATTAATCATAATTATATTCGGGTTCTCACAATAGCTACCATGAAGGTTTCTACAAAGCTTACGAGGATGTTAAACGCCATATGGATTAAGCCTACAAGGTCTCTTTTAAGAGGGGATGGTACCAAGACTTGAAGGATGTGGGTACACGTGCAGGCTCTGAACTCTTCAGCCTTCATTCTCTTGGTCTAACCCTTATATTGAAGAAAAAGAAGAAGAAGGAGAAGGTGGAGACCAAGTTGTTGGAAACACTGAGATCATTTCTTATGCAGTTGACGAGAGTGTCGATATTAGCCAGGAATAATAGGTAGTTGACAAGGTGAAGACCAAGTGAAAGACTAGGGATCTTGTAGACTAGGGGTTTCCATTTTCCTTATAAATTTATGTTTTCATTGGTCTGTACCTTTTTTTGATAACTTCATGTACTAGCCACTGGATTTCTTTTCATTTTATGTGATAATGAAAATTTGCCCTTTGTTCCTGCCTTCATCTGTTTGTGTTTATGCTAATACTTACTTCTCGTTTGATATTTATTGTTTGTAGTCTTGAGATTTCGATCACGATATTTCTCCCATTTCCCAATAGGGGAGAATTCTTGGACTTAATATCAGCCTACAAGCTCACAAAGACTTTATTAAAATTTGCAACTCACTAAGAGATAGGAACTAATAATACAAAAAACTAGGTTAAAGTTATTACAAAACTAAAGGATAACCTGCATGAGATGGAGGGTATAGGGGCCTCCATTTAAGAGGAAGTTAATTACCTAAGGTCCTAACTTCTGGGAGGACTGAGGTAGACCAAGTGCGAGATGTCTTATAGTCTAAAAATGATGCTCTGTGAAAAGTGGTGGCGAGATTGAAATCTTTTATAGGAGTATTAAAAGACAATGTCAAGAAGCTGAGATACTCCATTAAGGTAGGACCTGAGAGGTATGGGAGAAGGTCATAATATTGATTGGGCAGATGCCCCAGTAAAATTTAAGGAGGCGGAACACATTAATTTTTCTCGAGGATGGATGAGCACCCTTAAAGAGGCGAGAACCCCAAAAGAATCCAAGCTTTGGAACATGTACGAGGTTAAATGTCCTACCTATAGGCATAATACTTTTTCGAAAGACGATGAATGGATTCTGGATGATGCTATTCCTCCCCAAGTATTGGATCAGATCTCGATGAAGATGTTAAAGAATTTTCTCTAAAGCCAAACGATGCACAGAGGGCAGTTGTAGCATAATATCTTGCTCGACACCCTATCTCCTCTTAGGCTTTTATGTATCTCGTTTTGAACTTTATGATTGCAACCTTCTATTCCTAATAAAGAATTTTCTTATGTTGTGAGCATGTGCTAACTAAACATATTTGATTTTGCATGCTTGTAGGTTACTTTAGCACTTTTATTAACCAAAATGATATTGTTTGATATTAATTGAACAATCATAGGCTTTAAGTAGACTCATACTTAGTTTGAATCATTTTGGGCTTTCTATAACTGACTAAATGATGTTTAAGTGTTGGCACTTTTCCTTCGATATGTGTGAAGATTCCCCCAGTCCAATATACCCAAGCAATATCATTCCATTCACTTTACCTTTTAGGTCGTGTCGTCACACTCCCTTAGGCCTAAGTGAGTTGATGATGAGAATGTACCTGGTTATTAGGTAATCCACCTGAGCAAATTTTTTGCAACTAACAGATGTTAGCGACTAACCAAATTTGGCTTTATTGCCTAAGGATCCCTAGTAGGGCTTTTTTTTGTTATCGGGGAAACTCATGAGACCTCTTGTGTTAACAACAAGGGCCTGCGGGTAATTCGAAGGGTTCGTATTTAACTTTCTAACCCTGTTCATTAAGTATTCAAAACATGCACAAAGGAGATACCATTGGAAAAAGGTGCAAATTCATGAGGTATAATCAAGATGAGTTAAGAAACCAATGTAAACATTGAGAATAGGTGGGCCAATCCGGCCTTTATTTATTGTAAATTATCTTATCAAGTAACCAAAATTGCAAATAAAAATTAAAAATTATGCTAACAAAAGATCTAAAGTAGAACTTCTTGAGATTGGTTGCATTCCATGCTCTTGGTATCTCCCTGCCCTCCAGTATTTCCAGATGATATGCTCCATGAAGGTAATCTTTGATCACTCTAAATGGTCCTTCCCAGTTTGGTCCTAGTTTTCCATCTGATGGTTTTATAGTACTGCCCAGGAATTTTCGCCAGATATAGTCTCTTATTGAAAACTTCCTCGAATTGGCACTTTTGTTGTACTACTTGGCTAGTTGTTGTTGGTAAGAGGCCAACTTGATTAAGGCTATCTCTCATCACTCAAAATCTAGGTCAAGTTCATTGCACAAGGCTTCATCATTAAGGCCTTATTCGACTAGTGTGGTTCTCATAGAAGGGATGCCTTCTTCCAAAGGGATGACAACCTTCATGCTATAAGAGAGGTCAAATGGTGTTTCCCCTGTTGGTCTCCTAGGCGTTGTGCGATAGGCCCATAAAAAATGAGGGTGTTCATCCACTTAAGCACCCTTAGCTTTTTCCAATTATTTTTTCATTAGATCGATCATGGTTTTATTGAAAGCTTTTGCTTACCCGATACTTTGGGGATACGCCACAGAACTAAAGTGGTGCTTGATGTCGTGGTCATCGCAGAATGCTTGGAAGAAATTACTTTCAAACTATGTAATGTTATTAGTGATGAATTCCCTTTCTATCCCAAAGAGAGTTATGATATTCCTCTATATATACTTTGTCATGTTTGAGTCTCGAATATTCAACAATGGTTCTGCCTCAACCTATTTGGTGAAGTAATCAATGGTTTCCAAAAGTTACTTGTGATTTTTGAATGCAGTAGGTAGTGGTCCCACATTGTCTAATCCCCATTGAGAAAAAAGCCATGGACTAGTAAGAGATTTCAGGGCACTGACAGTCTGGTGGATTATAAGTGAGTGCCTTTGGCACTTTTCACATTTGTGAACATATATGCCATTGTCTTTCTGCATATGAGGCCACCAATATCCTTCCTTGATCACTCAAACGGCTAGGAATCTTCCACCTGCGTGACTCCCACACATGTATTCATGAAGTTCACTAAGTACTTCCTTGGCATCTTGTGGGTGAACACACTAGAGGTAGGGACCTGTGAATGACTTCTTATAAAATTTCCCCTCAGGGCTAAGGTAGAAACGAGTAGCCTTGACTTTGATTTGGTGGTCCGACCTCTTGTTGTTTTACAGTATGGCACCTCGTAGATAATTGATGATAGGATCCATCTAATTTGGGGCTTTAACTGTGAGGAGAACTTACTCAGCTGTGACTGTATGATCGATACTAGGTTGTGTAAGGAACTCAATTTGTATTGTCCTTTTCAGGTCATAGTCAATTATTGAGCTTAGTGATGATAAGGCATCAGTGTACTGTTCTATCCTCGCGGGAATTATTGAATTTCCACTTGCTCAAAGTCTCCCACGAGTCCTCTTAATACATTGAGGTATGCTACTATTCGATCATCTTTTGTGTTAAAGTCTCCACTCACATGCTTGGAGACCATTTTGGAATCACTGAATACATTAAGGAGTTTTTCCCCTAGTAGTTTGGACTTTCACAAATCGATGATCAACACTTCATACTCAACTTCGTTGTTGGAGGCTTCAAATCTCAGCCTAATTCCCTGCTCAATTATTATGTCTTCAAGGGTAGTGAGAATAATCCCTACTCATGCACCCTAGAATTTAAGGCTCCGTCAACATACAGTGTCCAGTCTTTGGACGTTGCATCACATGTGACTAATTGCTCTTTGTTCAGCTGATTTACTGGACGATGTTTTATGAACTCAATAATAAAATGTATTAAGATATGTCCCTTGATCGTCGTTCTGTGTTGGAAGTGGATGTTGAATCTTTCAAGCTCAATCGACCATTTCGAAAGATGCCCAGAGAGGTCAGCTTTTCCTATAACGGCCTTGAGTAGGTAAGAGGTGATTACTGTTATGAAATGAGCTTCGAAGTAGTGCTTTAATTTCCTCAAAGCGATCACTAGTGTGCAAACGAGCATCTCCAGAGGTATGTACCATTGTTTAGCATCTAGTAGAATCTTCCTGGCATAGTAAATCCGATGTTGTTCTCCTTCTTTTCCACAATCTGAGGCAGATCTCACAACATGGTCTCATACTTCCAGGTAAAGGTAAAATTATTCTCTATTGTCTAGAATCACTAACAGTGGGGGCTTACTAAGGTAAGACTTGACCTCTTCCAAAGTTTATAAGCAGTCATAATTCCATACTAGACCTTTGCCTTCCTTTAAGAGCTAGAATGATGGTCGGTGTTCTTCGAAGACTTGGAGATGAAGCGATTGAGAACAACGAGCATCCGAGTAAACTTTTGAATGTCTCTCCGTATCTGAGGAGGTTGTACTTTAGTGATAGCATCGATTTGATCTGGATTGTCTTATATTCCACTTTTACTCACTAGGTAGCCTAATAATTTTTTTGACTGGACCCTGAATGAACATTTACTTTAATTAAGCTTCATTCGATACTGCCCAAGGATTTCAAAGGTTACTTCTAGGTTAGAGAGTGATTGTCCTTGTTCTTGCTTTTGACAAGCATGTCATCGGTGTACACTTCCATCGTTTATCCCATATTCTTGCCAAACATCTTGGTTAACAATCTTTAGTAAGTTGCTCCTGCATTCTTGAGGCCAAATGGCATAATCTTATAGTAGTACAAACCAACTAAGGTTATAAAGGAGGTCTTATCCTGGTGAGGCCTATATAGGGGAATCTGGTAATATCCTGAGTAAGCATCAAGTAAGCTCATCCTTTCATGAGTTGCTCTAGTATGGACCAGTTGATCTATCTATGGGAGAGGGAAGCTATCCTTAGGACATGCCCGATTGAGGTTGGTGAAATCGATGGACACCCTCTAACTGCCATTGCTTTTGGGTACTACCACTAGGTTGGACAATCATATAGGGAAATGTACTGCCCTACATTTTTCTCCACTTACTTAGTCTTCTTGGGTGACATTTGATGAGCCTTTTGGGTATTGGGTTTAAAGTTATGATTTATGTAGGTGGTGACAAGCCAAGTTGGGGTCAATCCCAAGAAACTCGTAAGCCTCCCATGCAAAAACATCTTTGTTTCTTTTAAAGAGCACAACCAGTTACCTTTTATCCTGATCAGTGAGAGAAGATCCAATAAAGAACTTCCTTATTGTCAAGTCCTCATCGACAATAATTTCTTTTAGGCTTTCAAATAACCCTGTCTGCTGGGAGGAACTTGGTCTCTTCCACCCCTATTTTACCATACTATAATTTATATTTAGAGATAACAACCCCGTCCCGGGCATTCTCGAGATCCTTCTTTTTTTTCTTTTTGGGGGAGGAGGGCTGCGTTGAAACATTTTCGAGTTGTAGCCTTGTCATCGTTAATTTTGACCACTCAATGATATGTAATGCATTTCATCTTTTGATGATAAGTTGATGGAATGGCCTTCATGACGTAAATTCAGCCTCTGTTCAAAATAGCGTGCTATGGGGAATCAATGTCCAGAACTAAGAAATTGATTAACTTTGAGATGTTCCCTGCCCTGATTGGCAACGTGATCTATCCTAATGGCATGGTAATCCTTCTTGCGAAGCCAACTAATGGAATAGTGGCTTCTTTGAGGTCAGTGGCATTCAATTTAGACTTATAGAGAATATCCATATACATCACTTAAGATGAACTCCCCTGGTTCACCAGTTTTTTATCGACATCCCAGTTAGCAATCCTGAGTGTGATTACCAATGCATCAAGATGTGGGGTCCTTACCCTGACCAAATCCTCTTTGGTGAACACGATGTGCTTCGTGTAATAAACATCTTCTGCTCACTGACGCTTTCCATCTTGAGTCTTGGATGGATCGATCTAAAAATCTTCCATTACAATAGTCGCCTTCTTGAGTTCCATTCTAATGGCATTTCCCTAAAACTGTTTGAGGTTTGACCCCACATGAATGATTGCAAACTCATTACCTGTATCATTATCAAGGAAATTATTTGGCTTCTAGTCGCCATTGGTTGTGACCTTCTCTGTTTTTTAATCAACGTACTCGCTAAGGTTCCCTACCTGAAGTAGCTATTCTAGATGTGACTTTAGAGCAATATAATTTTCGTTTCGATGACTACCCTCTTTGTGGAATGCGCACCTTAGTGCGTTGTCTCTCTTAATCGGATCTCCTCCCATCTTTTGGTGCCATTTGATGAAGGTTTCATCCTTAATATTTATGAGAATCTTGTAAATAGGTTTCTCACACACTGTTTTAATAGCCTGGACCCCCTTGGAGGGGTCATTATTACCTCCACCTTTTGAGTCATTCTTGCCCTCGTTATTTATTCCATTTTGTGGGGTTTCATTCTTTTCTATACCCCTATTCTCCTTTGCCCAACCATTGCCTCCCCCATTTGGATGGACCACGTCTTCAACCTTGGTGTACTTATCAATATGGGCCATAAGACCGTTGATATTTATGACTCCCTTCTTCGTGAGAGATTAGTGCAACACAGAGGTGGTTGGAAAGTTAATTTTGAAGGATGCTATGGGAACTTGCTCTGAGAAGTCCTCGATATCATTCAATATCTCCCATTATCTTTTGTCATAATCTCTAAGGTTTTCCTGAGGCTTTTTCTTTATAATGAGCAGTGCATCCATCCTGTTAGGATTAGAGTTGCCTATGATGAACCGTGTCGTGAAAGCCTCTACCAATGCTATAAAAATTTTGATCGACCTATGGGGGAGACTCTCAAACCATTTATGTTCTACATCATGTAGGCTAGAAGATAATATCTTGCACATCAGTGCATCATTGTGGGTCCATAAGGTCATTACATGCTAATATTACCTAACATGATCTATGGGATCTATTTTCCCGTCATAGATCTTCAACCTGGGGAAAACTAATTTTTTCAGGGGCTCATCGCGTTCGATTTCCCTTGATAAAAGCTTCTTCATCTGAGAATTTAGAGCTCTTCTAGAAAGATTTCGGGTTGATTTGGCTCCTCGATGCGCCGGATGTTGGTCCATCTCCCTACGGACCAGAATCCTAAAATCCTCACTTGGTCGATCATTGTTCCTGTGGCGCCTTTCCTGGTGGACACGCTCTTATCATGCTCATTTTGATCTGTCACGTTCGGTTCTTTCCTAGTCATGCCTATGAATCCTTCCTCGGCTAGGAGAATCTCCCCCTATGGGATACTACTTCTATCTCGACACCGTTTTGTGTTTCTGGGGAGATTTCTCTCCATTCTTTCAAGTAGCCTCTAAAGGCGAGCATTTCTTCATCTTGGAATCGATTTGCCTCTTCCTATTATCGATGTCGAGCTTTGTATGCATCGATCTGCCTAGAAATCTTAGTCGACCTTAGAGGTCCATGGATCTCTTTTGAAGGTTGCCTTTCTTGCCAAAGCCTTGTGTTTGAATGTTGGCAAATTTCATACCTAACCCTAGAAGGGGTTGTCTCTTCCTGAACATCATCGACTTGTGGAATGCTACTGCTGTGGTGAGACATTACTGGATTTCTTGTGTTGAATGCTTTCGTAGGAACACAAGTCATTTCCCACAGACGACACCAATTGTGAGTGTAGGAAAATTCATAATAAAGGATTCACGAAAGTAATCACAAAAGTGTAATATTAAATAAAATCACACATAAGAACGACGTACGTGGTTCAAAAACTTGCCTACGTCCACAAAGGGTTACTTGTTTTCTACTAAGTGTCTCTGAACGATTATCATTTTTCATCCATTTTCCTCGAGTCAGGGAGTAAAATTTATAGATGTGTTTGTCATAGAGTTTTAGTTGTTTAAGGAACTTCATCATAGTACGTGGATTGGCCATGAGGTGCTTGAATATCTCGACCAAGATTCTTTTCACCTGAATTGACCATATCTGTGAGTATTCTCCTTTAACTAAACTGTATTTGTCAAAGTTAGACCATGGTTTGGGTTGGGCTAAATAACTCAAGTTATCTTGGTCGACTACTCTCATGGTATTACAAAAAGTCCCATAGGGTCCAAAACTAAATACTACCCATAATCCTCCACCTCTAACCAAATTGGTGTAAACCAGATTGTTGTGAACACCAAAATAGTTGGTGAAGATTCATATTTTGACCCCTATACCAAAATCACGACCATAAATAACACTAGTCCATCCATAACTTAAGAAGATTACCTAACTCCCCACCAAACATGGCCAACCAATCCACTCCATTCTAAAAATGCTTATCATCAACCCCTTTCTTGATGATGAGAACTTGCATAGGAGTCCACACATAATCTGATACACAAAAAGTGGATTTTACAGTCGTCCCAAAACCACGAATAGATTCAAGAATGAAATATCTGTTGATATTCACTCTTGAAAAAGAAAAATGTGGGAGAATAAGAAATTTCTATATGGAATCTCGACAGTGGGCCCGTAAGTCCCATGTCTAGTTTGTATCTCCTGTAGAATTCAGACTAGATGGCATAGTCCAAGTTTTCATAGAAGAAAGTCTCCGAAAATAAAGGATTTGTGAATCTTGCTATCTCCTTATTATAATTAAACTCAATGGTTACTTGGTCCCATATCAGAACCATTTTTCGCTAGTGGGTAGACTTGTAATTTTAAGATCTGGAGATCGTTGAATGTATAAAAAATTTAGGGTCCAATCGGATAACTACCATATGATGGGGAAATGACTCTAGAAATTTTAATGAACCAAAAAATGAGCCCAATAGTGAAGCCACCAACAGCCCTACCTCCTTCAGTAGGGTTATCTCATTCAAAGAAATGATGTTTGAAATCAATGAGGATTATGGTGCCCTCGAGGTGGATGAAGAAATGGTATTCTTCTTTTATCCATCATCGATGAATTATGTGACCCGATGGGGCTAGTACTGTAAAGATCCACTTCCTCCACATAGATGTAACACCCACAAACAAGGGGAAATTATTTTTTAGAGAGACATCAATTCTTGGAATGATGGTATAGGAGTAAAAAATCCTCATGAAACCTAAGAAAACCTAAGATAACATCACACTATGGGGGTTTTCCATGTCTTCTCATCTCCACATAAACTCTCTCATTAAACTTCTCACACAAGCCACATTTCCTCCCACTACATCTCTTGATGAGGCTATCTACATATTTGGTACCTTTACATCAAAGAGACTCAATTCCTTTTCCTATGAAGAAATTCCAAATTTTGGTCTCGACTACAATTATGTTATCAACATCTCAGTTTATGTATTTTAGAACATTATTCCATCGGTGTCAGTTAATAATGGTTATGTTCTAAGTATTTGTTGACTCCGAACATTCCAATGACTCAAGCTATAAGTGACCCCACCCCACATCTGTTACTGTGTGCACATACGATGATATACTCGCCGAAAAGTCATGGGATCAATTATTATTACATTAGGGTTTGGATATTTTTTCCCTTAAATTAACTTTCAAGTGATCGACATTTCGACTTGTTTCAACATATGGCTCCACAGTATCTCAGGTGTTTCCTCCTCTATCCATAAAAAGTTCTATTTCTTTGAGCACTTATAAATCATCATAATCATTGGAGGTGATGATAATTAAAATTGTATCATCACCAATAATTCAGTTTTAAAGGTCTACCACAATACCAATGATATGTTGCTATCAGGTTTCAAGGTTTACCCACTCCTTTTCTAGACAGAGGATGTTTTCAAAAAAAGGTAAGTCCCAAGCATATGTTTCATGTAAATGTTAAAGTGATCCATATGTTCAAGAGGCTTCAGTTCATGCCCAGAATGGGACTCAACCGTAGATAGAAATGGATAATTAAACCAGTCATTCTCAAGACTGATTATTCGCCTCATGGCTTGGGATACCAATTTTCACCAGTGTAACTCAAGTCTCTTCACTAAACATTCACTTTAAGAGAAAAGTTGTTTTTAATGGAGAATTTACTTCTTGTGGTTTCCCTGAGCCGTGGTATAATGTAGCTGAGGAGAACATGAAATTGGGCTTTGAGATATTCTTTGAAGACAAGATCACTTAGACTGAGAGGTCTAAACATAAAATGAAGCCATTTTCCATCAAATCATCTAACCCAAGCTCTTTTGACAGTGAAAGCATGGAGAACACCGATAATGATGAATCCTTTGACCTTTCTGAGTTGGGGATGGATGTTTTCATGCACCGCACTAAATATGAGATATAAAACCCTATTGAAAATATTATTCCTGCTAATAAGCCTCTATGTAACTGGTAGAGAATATTGACAAGACTGACTTTACCTACCACTAACTTCACCATTTACCAAATTAAGACTAAACTCATTCGTATATTTCTAGTTTCCACTCTTGATGTAAACTAAAACTCTTTTGAGGAGGTTCTCACGTATATTTTCTTAATGATAATATTAGTGAAATAAATGTGTATTTTGAGTATCTTTTGTGCCTTATGTCAATTCAATTGATTTTTTTAATCATATACTTGATGAAGATGATTTAATGAATGAATAATTATTAACTGGTCTCAATAAGGAAAACATTAAATAAAACAACCATGTTCAAACTAATGATAAGGAAACTATAATCATTAATCTTGTCTTGAGTAGAAATCTATGCGGGATCATAATAGGATCGCCGCTCAATGGGAAAAAGCGATCACAATTCAAAAATCTTATGAAAGAAATTATGGAATTCTTCGTATCATCTTATTACAAGTTGATGAGAGATGTAATTCTTGTTATTACGAGTTGATCGATAAAAAGATAGAGAATTACCATATGGACATGGAAACAATGTCGAACCATGTATATTTTTTGTTGTGTTGTTTGATTTTCCTTTATATCTCATATTTTTATTGGAGTAAATCTAAATCCGATTTTACAACCTTAATTAGCATCATCTTTGGGAACAAGTTTCCTTTTCTCTACAAATTAGGTCAAATGATCAATTATGTCTCACCCACGCAGTGCACCTCTGCCATCTAACAAGGATCACTAGAATGAGGAAAATGGGGATCTCACACCTAGAGTTAGGCCTAAGGTCCACCCTCGTAGGAGTCACAATACTATAAACTTTCATTATCATCCATAAGAGGAATAAATTATGGAAAGCATCGAATAACCGAGATCTACTCATACCTCACGACTCGTAGACACCTATGAAGGGCAACTTCGTGACTAGAAGGACACCACATGCCTCTAACAAGAGAAAAATATTCATTTGCAACATCACCTAGAATAATGGAGCATGAGCTCAATAGGGAAAATCACTAACGCTACGCCCGAACACCTATCCTTAAGAAGAACAAAACTAGCATCCGAGGAAGGAGTTTGAGGCATGATCAATAACAGTCCAAATATAGGATCCCTCACACAAAAAAAGTCTAAGAAGGGCGTCAATACAAGAGAGACCTTCCTGATCTCAATCGACGAGAGATGGATGAGTTCCTAGCTCATTATGGGGCCATATCTACCAAAGAACTATCCAAGAGGCCCCTTGTCGGTCAGATGAAGCCCCCTTTTTTAAGACACTTGAGGACTCAGATCCTCCTAAGAAGTTCTTTACCCCTACATTCAAAGTCTACAATGGAAAGAGTGATACCATCAATCATGTTTGGCAATACCCTTAAGCAATAACTCTCTTGAAACATCCAAATTAGGAGTAATTCATTAGGATGGTTTGAGTCCATACTAATTTTGATTTCTCAAGTTTGGATATTTTATACAAAAAAAATTCTAGATTTTATGTGAGATTCACTCATGGTTTTCGAATCAAATTCAAGACTCGATACTACTTAAGACTCAATTAAATGCGACACTAGGGAAAGGGTAAGAAAATAGAAATAACACCAAATGGATACACGCTCTATTATGAACATTGTTACACTTTTACACGTTTTAGGCACTTATGGATATTGTATAGAATCTAATTGGATTATGTGCCTAATTTTTTCCTTAAAATTAAAATTAGGTAAGTTTTTGTATAAAAATAATTTCCCAATTTTAAAATATTTTTTTCGAATTTTTCTAAATTTATAATAATTTTTTTAAATAATTTTTTGTTCAATAAAACTGTCATTTGTGGATAAGTTTTTTAAATAGACACAAGTGTGTCTCTATACGCTCACATATTTTTTATGTTTTTGTTCATTGATAGAAAATAAATCCAATGGTGTGTATGTGAGGTTTTAAGGATTGATCCTTGTGCCTTTTGACTAACTAATATGATCCGTTCTCAGGATTTTAGCCTTAATACTGTTAGTCATTTATGTTCGGATAATCATATATCTTTTGGTTAGTGGTGGAAAATTTTAGTCTTGTAGTTTCTTTGGTAACTGTCAGATTCATTTAGTATAATCCAATGGTCCTTTTGTTAGTTCAATCAGTGGTTACTTTGTTTTTGGTAGAACGATTCTCAGTTAGAGGATGCAATCGACAACACCCAGCTTTAAATTTTCGATCGCTTATTTTTAGAGATAATTATATTAAGTCTCATTTGTCCAGTCACCATACATATAAGTCCTATTGACTTTTCAACAAATATATAGGTCCTATTCCAACTTTTTAGGGAATTTTTTCACAATTTTACCCTTTTTAAAACCAATTATCCGTAACTTCCTTTAGGAAGTTTCATAAGTGGTTAAACTTTTTTTTAATCTTAATAGGATCGTAACTTCTGATTCACAAATCCATTTTTCACAAAATTACTATTTTTGAAATATGCTCGACGAGATCTATCAAACAAGATCCATGAAGCCTATAAAATTTTAAAGAAAAAAAATTACACAAACAGTAAACTTTACTGTATGCACTAGAATATGAAAGAGTTTTATGTATGCACTATGGTAATATTATGAAGTATATATATATATATATATATATATATATATATATATATATATATATATATATATATATATATTTGGTGGATCCGAATCCTCTTTTTCCAAAATGACCTTATATTTAAAGGTCCGCACTAGCGGCATCCAATCCTTACCCCCCCCCCCCCATTGTTGGAGCTTCAACGACCTTCATTAGAGCTCCGATTTGAGGTGGGTATATATATATATATATATTTGGTGGATCCGAATCCTCTTTTTCCAAAATGACCTTATATTTAAAGGTCCGCACTAGCGGCATCCAATCCTTACCCCCCCCCCCCCCCATTGTTGGAGCTTCAACGACCTTCATTAGAGCTCCGATTTGAGGTGGGTAGGGGTGGCATGTGGTGCTGCTGGCATGGACCCATGAATAATATACTTTTAAATAAATGGATTTTGGATCCACCAGAGTGGCATAGGGTGTCGCTGGCACGGACCTTTGAAAATAAGAGACTATTGGATAAATGGGATTTGGATCCTCTATAGTATCTGTTTGGGGTGAGTATGGATGGCATTAGGTGCCGGTGATGCCGACCTTTAAAAATAGGAACATATTGGATATATATATATATATATATATATATATATATATATATATATATATATATATATATATATATATATACTATGTAATGTGATAACATAGTAAGTGTTATAGTTTGTGAAAATGTCACAGATATTAAACTTTACTGTATTTATCTGTGACATTTTCACAAACAATAACACTTCTGTGTTAATATATTTATGAAATAGTTTTATATATACAATATTTTCACAAACAGTAACATTTACTGAGTTAATATTACAGTATATATATACACACACGATAGATCCAAACCTCTTATTTTTCGAAATTACCACATTTTTAAAGGTTTGCACTAGCGACATTCAACCCCCACCACTACCCACCCACATTATCGGCGCTTCAACGACCTTCATCAGCTCTATGATTTGGGGTGGGTAGTAGTGGCATAGGGTACCGCTGGTGCGAACCTCTGAAATTATAAGAATATTAGATAAATGGGCTTTGGATCCACTGAAGCTCCGATTTGGGGTGAGTAGGAGTGGCATTAGGTTAGGTTTATATCTGTAACATTTTCACAAACATTAACATTTATTGCGTTCATAAAACACAGTATATATATATATATATATATATATATATATATATATATATATATACAGTGTATCCAAACCTCTTGTTATTTATATTATCTTATTTTTAACGGTCCGCGCACTAGTAGCATCCAATCCCCACCACCACCCACCCCTATTGTCGGAGCTCCAACAACCTTCATCAGAGATCTGATTTGAGGTGGCATGGGATGCCGATGTAACATTTTTGCAAACAGTAACATTTATTGTTTGTGAAAAAATTACAGATATAAACCTAACCCAACGCTACCCCTACTCACTCCAAACCAGAGCTCCGGTGGATCCAAACCCCATTTCTCCAATATTCTCTTATTTCCTAAGGTCCATTCCAGCGGCACCCCATGTCACCCCAAATCAGAGCTCTGATGAAGGTTGTTGGAGCTCCGACAATGGGGGTGGGTGGTGGTGGGATTAGATGCTACTAGCGCAGACCGTTAAAAATAAGGCAATATTAGAAAAAAGAGGTTTGGATCCACCGTGTATATATATAATGTGTTATAACACAGTAAATGTTATTGTTTGTGAAATGTTACAGATATAAACCTAACCCAATGCCAACCCCACTCACCCCAAACTGGAGCTCCGGTGGATCCAAACCCCATTTATCCAATATTATATTATTTCCTAAGTTCCGCGCCAGTGGCACCCCATGTCACCCCAAATCAGAGATCTGATGAAGGTTGTTGTAGCTCCAACAATGGAGGTGGGTGGTGGTGGGGATTGGATGCCGCTAGCGCGGACCGTTAAAAATAAGACAATATCATAAAAAAGAGGTTTGGATCAATCGTGTATATATATATATATATATATATATATATATATATATATATATATACTGTGTTATAACATAGTAAATGTTATTGTTTGTGAAAATTTTATAGATATAAACCTAACCCAATACCAACTCTACTCACTCCAAACTGGAGCTCCGGTGGATCCAAACCCCATTTATCCAATATTCTCTTATTTCCTAGGGTCCACACCAGCGGCACCCCAAGTCACCCTAAATCAGATCTCAGATGAATGTTGTTGTAGCTCCGACAAGGGGGGTGGATGGTGGTGGAGATTGGATGCCGCTAGTGCGGACCGTTGAGAATAAGATAATATCGAAAAAAAGAGGTTTTGATCCATCGTATATATATACACACACACACACACACACACACTATGTTAACACGGTAAATGTTATTATTTGTTAAAATGTTACAGATATAAACCTAACCTAACCCTACCCACCCCAAATCTAAGCTCTGATGAAGGTTGTTGGATAGCGTGGACCTTTAAAAATAAGATAATTTCGAAAAAAGGGTATGGATTCACTATGTGTCTATGTGTGTGTGTGTGTGTATATATACTGCGTAATATTACCACAGTAAATATTCCTATCTATTTGTGAAAATGTCATATTCTAGTGCATACAGTAATGTTTACTGTTTGTGTAATTTTTTTTCTTTGAAATTATATACGCTTCATTGATCTTGTTTGATAGATCTCGTCGATAAGATTTCAAAATTAGTAATTTTGCGAAAAACGGATATGTCAATGAAAAGTTATGACCATTTGAAGATTGAAAAAAAAGTTCAACCACTTATGTAACTTCCTCAAGTAAGTTATAGATGGTTGGTTTTAAAAGGGTAATATTGTGAAAAAAAGTTCCAAAAAATTAAGAGTATGACTTATATGTAAGTGGAAAACATGGTGGGACTAAAATGTCTAAAAAAAGATCTAATAAGATCTAAATGTGAATGACCCTTGTTTTTATCGTCGGATTTAGTAAGGCTTGCAATAAGATCATCATAACTTATTATTTATTTTATAAATAACTGTTGAATCTTAGATTTCATTTTACCCTTACACAGGGCGCAATATTCCTAAAGTGTGTTTTGGTATTTAAAATTAGGGGGCTTTGTAAATTTCAAATCTATTGTAATACGTATTTTGAAAATTAGACTACAAACATTTTACTTATAGTTTTAGTCCCTATTTTTTAATAAAGTTGTTGGTGCGGATCCGTATTTATAAAATGTCAACCAATCACGGCATGCCACGTGTCCCTTTAATTTGAAAATAGGGACCAAAAATGAAAACGATAATCTATTAAAATTACCATCCTTCCTCAATTTTATCGGGTGAGTTATTATATTAGGTTATCTTTAATCTTGGTCTTTAGATAAGTAAAATAAATCCCAACCCTTAATTACATTAGGGCATTCTATTATTACATATATAAACCCCATTATACTACTGGTTAGGGTTGTTCAACCCATATTTTGAGAGAGTCTCTTACTCACACTTATAGAGAAAATCAATGAAAGAGAGAAGGCGGTGTAGAGAGAGAGTTCATATATTCATTCCAAAATATAGAGAGACAATGGGTTTAATGGAGGTGTATAAGAGAGTTTTGAGTGTATATTTTTCATCTTCAACACTCCTAGTTATTTCTTCTAGAAATAAAAACTTTGGAATTAGTTTTTTTTTTTGGACAAAAGCAGGAAGATTAAATTAAACTATGGAAAGCTGACAAGTAAGGTTAGAAACTGCCAAACGTATCACCGCGATATTACACAGATCATGATGGAAAGTAGGAAGTAAAAAACACGGAATCTGAACAAACACTATAGAGAGAAACAACTTTGAAACCGACTGAGTAACAAGAACGTCAGCACAAGCATTAGCTTCCCTGAAACATAAACTTTGGAATTAGTTTATCTTGATATTTATTCAATAGATGTTAAGAGAAACTTGATTTCATATATTTCTCACTTGCACGTCACAAAATATAGTTTTATCTCTCTCAAGAGTAAAAATAATAAACATGCGTTTGAATTAAATGCTTTTATGAATTGCATGTTTTATTTTCATTGTGAGTTTTTTTTATTTCAGACTTGAAAAATAATGATTCGTGTATATTCTATTAGAACTGAGTTTTTCTACTCAATATCTTTTTAAATATTTTTAAAATAATTTTTGGATCTGATTTTATGCAATATATATTTTTTAGATCTCAAAATAAAACTAATATCTAAAATTTTATTCCTAAATATGGAATCCTAAAAGAGTTTATGAGGTATAAACTTTATTTTTTAGGTATTTCCACTTAATTCTGTAGATCTTATTGTATATTGTTTGGAATTGTGTATTTGTAAATATACATTTATATTTTTATAATTCGTTAGGAATTGATTGTAATAAGTGTGTGAGTGTGCATTTCAATTTAGGTGTATATTAGTCACTCACTTGTTCACACAAGACACAACATAACACTGCACATAAATCCACCTTGGTTTATTATCCTAATTATCTGATAATTTTCAACTAAATCATTAATTGAACCAGATTTGCAAAATATTAAACAACAATTTTAAGTATAATAAATAACTTAGGTTATTTATAAATAACTTGTGACTATTACATCTTGTAATTTTATTTGACAATCATTTTCATTACGAGAGATACCTCACTAGAGCAACTTCAGATAAAAATAATTTCTAGTTTTTTCAAGTGGTATTAAAGCCTTCAAAATATTTTTAGATCATGTCATATTTCTGATCTTGATAAAATGGATGATACTTGTGATATGTCTGGGGATATGTTTTATAGTCTATTAGTTGGGTGTGCGAGTCCAAATTTCGACGGGTGTGTGCCTCCAAATATTTTTAAAAATGAAGTTGTATGTGACACCTCTTCATAAATAACACCTAGCTCGGACACCGAATGGTAGAGTGACACCAAAAACTATAAATAACTTTACTCTACCTCTCTTGAACGCTTTTTGAAATTGGAGGACTTAATTAAGAATTAACAGAAAAATAGAGGTTTGGAACAATTAAGTAATGTTGAATCCAAAGGAGTACAACACTCAATTAAACCTATTTGAGACAGAAACATGACTTTTGAATATAAAATAAAATAGTTGAAAAATTCAAAATTTCCCTTAGAACATAAGTAGAAGGTCACTTTGGTCAAAATGTTACAATCAAAACAAAAGTGTTTGATGGTTTTCAAGAATTGGCTAGACCTTGAATCTGGAACTAAACAACATGAAAAGATGATGAGTATTATGAGAAATGATCGTGATAAGCATGCTATAGGTTTCTTTGAAAACCAAAAATATTTCAAAAATAAACAAACCACATTTGTTAAAGGAAGTTCTTACAAAACTAAAGTTCCAATGCTTACGAAATAAGAAAATTTAGAAAAAATTACTTCTTAAAATTCAGTCTCAAATGTATTAAAGAACATTGAGTCTCCTAAGCCTTGACATGAACCTGTTTAAAATGCAAGTGTCCCCTATTAGAGATATTGAGATTAAATGAAAAACCTCCTCAAAGGAACTTATGAATGATAAAGAAAACCCTTTTTGAAATCGTACCAATAAGTTAAAGACAATGTTGAATAAATATGGTTTGTATTGTGATGTTTTTGGACATAATAAAATTGAGTATTCTAAATTAGAATTAAGACTCCGAATTATCATAACATTCATTCTCAAACTAAGTAAAATTACTATGTCTTTACCCAAAAAAATTTAAATGAAAGTAGTGGGAAAACAAAGAACAGGTCCCTAAAAGAAAACCACGGTGTAAGAGTCGTACAACCTCTTCTAACCTAAATGGAAAAAATGTTTTAAAAATAAGTCCAATCTGGTTTAGAAAGGGTGAGTTGGTACCCAAACTAGGGTGTAATTTTTTTTCTATTACTCTTAAATAAAAAAGAAATAATGGAGTTTGATACTTAGACTCAGGATGTTCCAAACACATGACCGGAGATGAACCACTAGTGACCAACTACCTCAGTGGAGACATTGTGTTTGGTGATGGTTAATCATCGCGAATCACTGGAAAACTAACAATCAAAGAGGAAGGGCTCCCATTACTTAGTGACGTTCTTTTACTCAAAGGGCTCACGGATAATTTTCTTAGCATTGGTCGATTATGTTATGCAGTCTACACTATTTTATTATTCACAAAATGCATCATAAAAGGGAACCGAACTAAGGATAATTGCTATTTAGTCTTTCCAAAGTTTGAGTCCCTCTCATATAACTTCTTAAGATTGGACAATTTAATTACATTATGCAACCCATAATTTATTTTTGTTTTACTTTAGAATAAGATAGTTTCCAATATTGTATGGTGCTCTTATCGATTAGGAAAGAGAGTAAAGGCGCCTCATGAGAAAGTAAATGACATTTTAAGTTCTAAACTCCTAAATTAAACAAAATATCATTAACGGGGGAGTTTAAATACTTATTGGGGCTAGATGTAAATCAATTTAATCGTGAAATCGTTGAGAATAAAGATGTATATATTGGTTGTTCACGAAACCTTTTAAATTTCAGATTTAAGTATTTACAAAACACTCTTGGAAAGTGTTATATGATCCTCATGCTAAAAGTGCCTTTAATTTTAGTCTAGTGTATTAGTCTTTGCATATAATGGACCTTTGAGGTTTCAAGGCATGCATTCTTGACAAATGACAGAAAAATACCTCTTAATCCAATTAGAATGGGGCAAGTTTTTGTAAAAAATTAATTTCCTGATGTAAAAAAAATTAGACTTTTTTTTAATTTAAAATATTTTAGAATAATATTTTGTTAAATGAAAATGTCATTTGTGCACAAATTTTTTAAACAAACATAAGTGTGCTTCCATGCACTCACATATTCAGGTGTGTTTTCATCCATTGATAGAAAAATGAATCTAAGGTGTGCATTTGAGGTTTATAAGGCTTAATTCTTATACCTTTTGACTAACCAATAAGAACATTTTTGGGAGTTTAACCATAGAACTATTAGTCCTTTTTCTCGGGCAATCGTATATATTTTGGTTAGTGGTTGACTAATGTTAGGTTTGTAGTTTCTTTGGTAACCGTCAGATTCGTTTAGTATAACCCACTAGTTCTTTTGTTAATTCAATCAGTTGGTAAACTTAGTTTAGGTTAAACAATTCTCTATCATAGGATGCGACCGACATGTCTTTTATTTTTCACTCTCTCACTAAGAGACATAGGTCTTTCTCATCATTTTAACTGAACAAAAGGACATGTGTGTTTGAGATATTAGTACAGACAGTGGCAATGCCAGAAATTCACCTTAAGGGGGACCGATACAAATTGTGTTGGTATAATTTGTGAAGAAAATGACTAAATTTTGTAAGACAGAAAATTTAAGGGGTCATTATATAAAACATTTTAGAAGTTAAGGGGGGTCATAGCCCCCTCCAAAATTGGCTGACTTCGTCTCTGATTACAGATAATTCAAACATAAATGATTCTTTCCCAAAGTGATAACAAGATATGTGCCAAATTAGCATTTATTTTATTAAATTACATTTTATTCAAAACACATGAAAGACAAGAGAATATGACAACTACCAATTCTTTACATTAGCAAGACCTGGATAAACATTCCTAGAATACACAAAACTTCTATCAATAACCAAAACTATTACACCATTTCCCATAAAGCTTCACAGAAATTGCCATCATTTACCAGAAGGACCCGCTGCATCCTCATCATCATCACTATTACCCTTGGGAGGTCCTCACTAATATCCATTCTGGATCCGCACCCACCACACTTGACATGACGACACATAATGAAAATATTAACAAGAACCACCATACCCCTCCCAACTAACTCAAACTTAAAAAGACACCGTCGACAAGATTCCTCTATCCACACCTTTAGGACCAAGATCATCCATAGGCATATCAGATAACCCACTGACACCACTAAAGCCTCCCCTACAAAAAGGGTCGGCCATCGAGCAAGCATACAACCTTTCCACAAACTCCCTAGAGACATCCATAATGAGTCATGAAGGTCCTTTAAAGGTTTGACGTTGCTTATGAGAGGATGGATGATTTTATCCTAACCCACGCAAGATTCCCCAAGAGAGATATAATAAAGTTCTACGGAGGCCCACGAGTCGGACGTATAGACATTCGTCTAACTACAACACGAGTATCAAGTCACCCCACCACGGAATAGACCAACATAAGGAATTGGCTTCATTTTCTATCAACCAGTTAGACCATTCATTCATAAATGCATCAATGTCCATTCATGTCTGGATAAAAAAGTTACTAATAATAAATAATGGTAAAGGAGGTGAAAAATAATCAAAACCTCTCAGCCACATATATAACACCACTAGACTTCCTTACAAAAATGTAGGAGTGTTATCTTTTCAGTCAATGAGGAAATTCAACATCTCCGCTAAAATGGTAGCAACAGTATTATAATCGCAGCCCATCTACAAAACTATGGTGGAAAATTAGGTATCTACCCTCATACCACTAATCACCAAAAGTAAATTTGTTGTTAAGCCTAATGCCACAACTCCACTATACCCTTCATATTGGGCATCCTAATGGCGTACCGAGTCAGGAATTGATGGGAGGTCAATTTCTCCCCAATGCGCGGGTTGAGAAACATAAGGAGAAATATGCAATAATAGGATTAGCACCTCCCTCGAAGACTTGGAAAACTCAAGCATAGTATATGGAAACATGGGAATATATACCAAACATGGCGGAGAATTCCGCATAAGTCTATCAAAACTCGTCCCATCCAAAGAGGAACATTTGGTTCTCCGATCACTATAACTGCAAAGCTTCCTCCAAAATGCCCCACTTGATATATTAGTTGCGCCACACAGTAACCTGACGCAAGTTAAAAGATGCATAATTGACTTTCTATATTCACATTTCTTCTAAATGATTGAGGTAAGCAGAGTACCCTTCATTCAAAGAAATGGCCATTTGAAGAAAATTATTTTAAGCGAAGAAGAATGAATGAAGAGAATGTGGAGATGCTAAAAGCCCCATTTCAAACCCTTTTATAGCCAAATCTCCCAACAAAGCAACTAAGCTACTAAAATTACTATGCCAATGCTATTGTTAGTGTAAAAGTGGTGATCGCTTAAATAAGATCTGATACCAATTTGTAAAGTGGTGATCGCTTAAATAAGCTCTGATACCAATTTGTAGAATCGCTACAGCGAGTTCTCAAATAAAATCAAATTTTAGTTAATCCCAAATTTTAGTTAAACCCTAAAACATGCATCTAGATGATTTATCCAATAAAATAAAGAATGCACGATAAAAGAAACAATTTTAGGAAAAATCCCCCAAAGGGGCAAAACCTTTTATTTCACTATAATTTGTAAGAAAATGGCTTACACGGATTACAATGAAATAGGGTGACATACGAAATACCCGCATGTGTCGGTTCCGATGTCTTGGCCGGAACTTACCCTTTCCAGGAGGGCAGCAGTGAAGAAGAAGACGGCTCCTCCACAAGTTTTGACTGGAATTATCCCTTTCCACGAGGGCAGCAATGAAGAATAAAAATGCCTTCTCCATAAGAGCTGAATAAAAGTAAAGTTGTTCTTAAAAACCAAAACAATTCACTAAAGCATATGGGAGTTTAGTGAATTGAAAACAAAAAGGGATTAAACCCTAAAAGAAGAAGCCAAAAAGGATTCTGCTTTCGCAGTTTTTCTGTTCATCAAAACGCTGTGACTTCTTAATGAAAACGAAACCAGAGAATGAGATTTTATAGAAAATCTCTCCACCTAAAAAACAGAGCTCGTTCGAACGAGATCAGCCAGTCGCTCGAACGAAGGACAAATGTCGTTCGAACGAGATCTAACGAGATGCTATGTCGTTTGAACGACAAAAATTAGGTCGTTCAAATGACCTATCAAATGATATTCCACGAGGGCCTATAAAAAATTTTGATACGAACGCGTGGCCGCCAGTTTCGTATCTTTCTGATTTTTTATGAATTAGTTATGATTTTTCTACGGAAAGGTGTCCGAGAACAAAATCTTTAGAAAAATATTTTGTAAAAATATCCCAAAAGCTCTAAGTGAAACATTAAGGTATTTAAAACATAACCTTACGAAAGTAAACTTCGCAGAGTCTTGAATGATGAAGAACTTGAGTAATTCGGATCCGTCTTTGATGTAGATGCTTTTGAATGCTCTTCGACGGTGTAGCGGTATATGTCATAATAAATTGATAACGGAACTATGAAAATATGTCCTTACAGTTAGAGAGTACTAAAGCTTCAAAATTTGAGTACTTGACGCTGACATGCCAACACGCAGGATGGGGGCATGCCGACTGCACCCCATATTTTAGGGAGTTTATTTTGTTCCTCATTTTGTCTTTTTTATCCAATAGATTTCCAAATAACTGATTTCACCTTAGAAGTATCCTGGGTATTTCTTTTGATTATCCTTATAAAAAATATTCAAAAAGGTCAAATACATTACATACCCTCGGCGGAAAATTAAAAGTGCATGAAGAGTAAGTCACTTAATCAAGATAATCAAATAAAAATGAACAATTTCATATATATATATATATATATAGAGAGAGAGAGAGAGAGACTCTTATGCACATTAAGTTCACACATTAAGTTTGCACATCATTTTTTTAAATTAATGAAAATAATATTTTTGAGCTCATTTTTTTGTCTGATATTTAAACATTTCAAGGAACCCATATAAAAAAATTCAACTCAAAAAAACTTTTTTGCTATTTTTAAAAATCGGTCAAACTTTCGTTGCTTTTAAGCACTTTAAAAGCTACGAAAGTTTGACCGATTTATTAAAAATAGCAAAAAAACTTTCTTTAGCTGAATTTTTTTATATGGGTCCGTCGAAATGTTTAAATGTCACATAAAAAAATAACTCAATTTTTTTTTTAATATTTAAAAAAAATATGTGTGCGTCAGCGCGTGTGCAAACTTAGTGTGCACATGAGCCTGCTTCTCTCTCTCTCTCTCTCTCTCTCTCTCTCTCTCTCTCTCTATATATATATATATATATATATATATATATATATATATATATATATATATATATATATATATATAAAATAAAGTGGGAAACTTATGTATGTCATAAGATTGACCGATGATGTCATCGGATGAATTTTTTCCTGCATTTCCTCTTTTACCCCTTAACCCCTCTTTTAACACACTCTCATTTGTTTTCCCAATTTTTTCCAAAATTCAAACACAAGGGTATAATGTTATTTTCTTACCTATTAAACCTAACCCCACTTTCTCTCTTGAACCCTGAGACATTTTCTCTCGAAACTCTGATTACAACACCCCATTCACTACACATACACTATTTTCTCTCACCCCTTATTTGCACCTCTCCCTCTCCCTCTCCCTCTCCCTCATCCACCCCCTCTCACTCATCGGCATCATCTCTCTCTCAATTCCTATTTTTAGCTCTGACTCTCTCTCCGAAACTACTGCTCGAGCTGCATGACCAAGCACATCGGCAACTCAATGACGACGAACCTTGCTGGATCCATATAAATCGACGTGCTTCTCCTTATACCCATTATTTTCATTTTTATTTTTTATTTTCCATTTTCATATTTTCTTTGCAGATCTAACGATTTTAGATGCGGGTTGGCTTCATCACCGGAAGAAGGTCCACTCTCTGTCAACAGTGAATCATCGAATAACGTTTTTTTTACTTTATCTTTTCACTCTATTGGTTTTTATATATGTCCATTATCTGTCAACTAATCTTTGTTTTGTTTTATCTGTGTTGTTGCAAGATCTCATTGTTTCATATAGTTTTTTTATGTTTATCCAGCAGCGATCTCTAATATTTTTTTCCAGTTCATCCGGCAGCGATCTGCTTCTCTGTATTCTCTCTCATTTGTTTTCAACCATAAGAAAACTATTCAGGTTGCTTTATGACCCTTTCATATCTCAATCTATGTTTTGGCAATTTCTAGGGGCTTATTTATATCTATTCACAGGTATTTGGGTTTTTTCTCCTCCATTTTGTGGAGTTGGGGTTTGTTGTTGACATTTTTTGTTTGAATTAGTATTGTTGAATTTTTTAGGAGGTGTTGGTGTTTGTCTCTCGATGGATGTGTTGGTGGTGTCTTTTTTATGGTGTTTTTTTTTGCATGTTTGATAAAATGCTGAATGGAGTTTTTTTTCATATAGGTTTGTCAAACACTCATTTGCTAAATCCATATTTTTTGGTTGATTTTTTAGACCTGTTTGTTTAAGAGATATACATGTTTTATACCTGTAAGAAATTATACATGTTTTAAAAGAGGCCCTTTCTAACATACCCTTTTCTAAGATACCTGTAAACGAGGCTCATCCTTTTTTAACCAAAATCGGATGAATCAAATGACTAGAAATATGGAAGCCATGATGGACACTCCTACAACTGTTTGTGACTTGATCTGGTATCGTGACTCCGCTTAATCAATTAGTTATGAAATCCCATTGTGTGTTATCAATATCTCTGTGTGATTGATTTAGACATAAAATTTTCCCAATTTCTTTTTTTTAAGGAACGACATTTGATGAGTTGAATTGGTATTTCACTTTTTATTCAAAAGAAAAATTACTCCCCTATTTGATACATGATAGTGTCACTTTTTTTATTCACGTGTTTGCAAATACATGGAGAACAACTAAAAGTTGAGCTTCAATCAGTTGAGAGTAAACATTGTTTTCCAAGGTTAGAATTGGTACTATTACAAATGTATGCACTACCGTCAACAGTTTTAAATTTTGTTTTTTTATTTCATATTTAATATAAGCTTTATGTTATGTTTGTTACATGTTTTGTTTATTTTTTCACCTGAAATTATTTATTTATCTTTTAATTTTTTTATATGTGTGGTTAAGTTATTTTTCTTTTTATTTTAAGACATGCTTTGCTATGAGAAAAACAGGAAAAAAAACGCCCCTGTCCATGTGGATAACTGTTTAGGTGGATTACTATTTAACTCTCCACTTCTCTTGGGGTGTGTATATATATTCTCATATATATACATCAGCAGTATTTGGTGTGTTGTATATATGATTATTTCTCTACTGGATCTGCTTATTTTTTAATATTTAACTGTTTTGTAACCTCTATGATTAATATTTTAGCAGCAGTATTTGGTGTGTTATATATATATGATCATTTACCTGCCTTTGAGTGGCTGTCGTAGAGCCTAAAAGTCAGTCACCATGGAGAAGACACGTGGAGTGGGATTTGGTAGCAAGATGAAGTCTCTGAAGAACATTATCTCAAAGTCTTACTCTGCTCCTTCAAAGAACATTTTCTCGAGGTCTCCAAAATGACCCCCCCAAGGTGAGTCCTCCATTTCTGTTAACATATTAATCTATTTTACTAATTTATTTTAAAACTCACACATTGTAACGAGAAGATTAGTATTTCAGTTACGATATTGTCTAAGTACCGTTTTAGCGATGAAGAGATGATAACATTAATCAGTTGGTTTGTTCATGTGGATGTTTCAAAGCCTGCTCAAATGGATTCTTTGTATTTTCTCCGTGGCCTATATTCTGATGCATTGGGGATTTACTCTATTTCTATGAGGCCCAAGGAACCGTCTTCAGGTTTTTTCCCGCTTCCCATTCCCCTTGATAGGATGCTAAACGTAATTCATCTTTATCATATGAGAGGTGATTCCTCATTGATGGTCTAGATTAAATTTAACTCAACTTGCTCATATGACAGATATCTATTATGATCTATCCACAAGGCATCATTGTATATACGGGGTTATGATCTAGCCAGCCTTTATTGCTTATGGAAATGACGAAGGCCTGGATGTCAAAATGTTTGCTGATGTGAACACTCTCAGGGTTGAAGAGGAAGATCTGGAACGAGCCGAACCACCAGCTTTCATTTTAATTCCTTTTGACGCTGAACTCACCATGATACCGCAGTTAATCATCAACACTATTGAAGAGACATTTCGTGCTGATCAGTTCATCAGGAAGGTCTATTAGTGTCAGTCGAATAGCTGAGAGAGATGTCTTGGGCGATTACAGCTTTGAGGACGGAGTAAAGCCTCTTTCCAAAGGTCAATTATGTCTTTACTTTTGGTGTATAGGAACTTTTTTTCAAGAAAGTAAAGGCAAGAAGCCCACAAGGTCATATTTAGATGGGGTGGTGGTGAAACTAAGCAAGGCTGCCCCATCCCAACGCCTATAGTCTCTCTGTTGGCGTTTAGAAGATATTTTGTTATTGGATTCAAAAGATTAATAATGTATCTTTTTATTGATTACTTTTTACGTTAAAATGGCATGTTTGGTGTTTTCATCATAGATTTGTTTTAAAAAATTTAATGTATCGTAAAAATATGATAAATTGACTTTATTTTATCTCCTCTTCAATAAAAGAAGTAAATACAAGTACAACGCATAGTTGAGCTACATGTGTTGTCACCTTTATCCCATTTTTGCCTTTTTATTGGTTTTGTGATAACACATGCTGATTTTGTTCAGAACAATTCATATGTTTTTTAACTAATGCGTTTGTTTATATGATCACAGGATTGATGTAGGAAGAGTTGCGGGGTGGTCAATCCACTTTTGGGCATATGATGAGCTGAAACGCATTTAAAGAGCGAGATTATCGTCGGACGGGGCCTCTACAACTCTGAGAGTTGATCTGATGAGACTGAAACTCATCTTCTTGGAGCCAACCATTTGGATTGTCATGTCTTGGCATATTACATTCACCCCTTTGAATTGGATAAAACGATTTCTTCTTCTTTTATAGTTTATTGTGATTATAATGTTATATCTATTGCTCAAAATGGAATATAAATTTTGAACATCTGAATTGTTGTCCTAAAAAATCTCATATGGAACTACGTACCCATCAATTTGTTAATTCGATAATGATAAATAACATTTTCAAACGTACTATTAGGATTGTTGTTGTTGGAGTATTTTTTTAGTTCTTATATAGGGTGGATAGTCCTGTAAACAAAGGAAATTATGGCCAATTTTATTAAAATTACACTTTGTTTTGTTGCGAAACAATTTTTTTTGCCATATTGGAATTTCAAAATTTGTAATGTTTTGTCATTTTGTGATTATGTACTTCATTTTTGTCATTTTTCTAAATTGTCTACACATTTGTGTTGCAAAGCAAACTTTATGACTTAAATTTACGGGATTCAATACTTTGAAAATTTACACGTACAATAAATAAGACATATATTATTTAAATTTTACACGATTTAATACTTTTTAAACTTTTCTACGTGACATCAGGCACGGACATACCCTAGTGTGTGTGTATATATATATATACAACCCATTCTTTCCTATTAACCCTACAAAGCCACCATCCCTTAATGCCCATGGAAAGCACGCTTCTCACGATGGTGAGAAGTGGAAGTCTCGTTCCCTGAACTGGAAGAGGAAGGGACGTAATATCAAACAACTATTGGTGCAGTGAAGGCATAATTTAATGATTGAATGTGTTTGGCTACCTAGGCCATCCAATCCCGAACTTCTCTCACTCATGTACTCCACTCACATGCCACCTGTAAAAGAGAAACAAGAACAATTAGTATATAAAGAAAAGAATCTGAAATCCAAAAATCAAGAAAATAAGTAAGTACACTTACCGATATCCGACCGTTGTCCTCTGAAAAAGGAAGACAACCCCCAAGTCATCATGACGAATATCCACCATGTCCATACCATCCTTTTATAAATACGACAGCAATCCATACTTATAGTAGATCCACTTCTCTGGCACCGTTACCCGATGATCCTACTACTACTACTAGGGATCGATATGTGGAATAAAAATTTTAAACCATGAACCTTTGAACGATTATCTAATAGAAAGAAAACAAAAAAAAACTAGGTTTGAAACCCAAACCTAGGGATAGGAATACAACACTTTTGCGGATTCAGTTGCAATCCGATATAAAGAAAGGTATATGTTTGTGATGAAGGTATGCCTTCTTTCAGTCCTCTAAAATCTTGATGGTGTTCCCTGAAATGCTTCGATCCTCTAGCATATGATCCTCCCAAAATGTGAATAGTGTTTGAGTGAAATATGGACCTCTATCTCTCGACCTCTTCACCAAAATATGAATAGTATTTTCTCTCCTCCACTATAACCCTTAATCATGAATATGCATATTAAAACCCTAGATTAAACCAATATATTTTAGTATAATGAGTGGTCTTGGGATAAACCGAGAATCTATAGAGTTTGGTTCGAACTACATGGGTATATCTACTATAATATTGGCATAATATAAAATAAAATTGAACCTATAAAAATCGAGGCAAAAATTTTGCAAAGATTTCAATCCTCATAATTCTCGGTAGTAAGAATATATTCACCTTTCGCAAATGCTGCATGATTACCTAAGTCCAATCATGACATAGCTTAGAATTAAATCTCACAATGGTCCTGTTTAATATATTCCTGGATGTACCGGTCACATTCCTCTTTCAAACTATTATAGAAGTTCTTGAACCATATGACAGGTTCCCACGGTTTGACATAAATTACTAAGATTGTACATCAACCGTGCAGATAGAACCACCATACACGTTCCCATGGTTTGACATAAATTACTAGGAATGTACATCAACCGTGCGGATAGGATTTGAACTCCCTATATAGGTTATGAATGTTTAATTGTACTAGAACAAAAAATCTGATCTCCTCTGATCAAGCCGAAGCCAACTCATCGAAATTACTACTAAGTTTGATTGATCGACATATAAACAATATATTTAATACATATAAATATAAAGACACTACACCAAATCTGTCGAATTGTCACGGTCATTGACCTTGACAAGTTGGACTTGTCAAGGTCAATGACCATGATAATTCCGAGGGTGACAATGTTTGTTGTCACGGACTTGTCAGGTTCATTAACCGTGACAAGTTCATTAGACTTGTCATGGTCCTGTCACGGTCCTTGACCTTGACAAGTTTTTTCATGGTTAAGGACTGTGACAAATCCTTGAAATTTAATAAAAAATTATCACGGTCAATGACTACTACACATCCGTGATAAGTCTCCTTTGTCACGGACTTGTCACGGTCAATGACTGTGACAATTCTGGCCAGAATTAAAAAAAAATCTGTTGGGCAGTATGGCCACTGCCACAGCCCAACAGTATATTTTTACCTATTATAGCAACGTTGTACCTGTTCAAACATCATATATCCAAATAAAATAGAGATAATGCAAATATACATTCAAAACAATATGCATAACGATATAATCCAAATATAATTCAAATGTAACAACTTAAAACAATTCAATTCAAATAATGTCACTACATGTCAGGGGTAGGGGTAGCTCGGAGGAGGTGAATACGCTACATGATATACAAATTGATACACCCAGCAATATACATCGTGCCACATTGTTCGCGCAACCACAATAGGGGATTCTCCTTCCAGGGTATCACATGCGTTACAAGCACCTTGGACTCGATGTCTTGAAGAAAACGTCCATGAACTGGCATACGCTGGATGGTATTAGGGTCCTTTAACCCCCACCATATTTGCTGGCCATCAAATATGTCCCGTATAAACATGCTCGTCCAACCAAGGGTTGACATCGGTCAGTCGAAGGGAGACAAATAGGGGACTGGATCATCAAAGTATGCATGTGTCGACGATGAAGAAGCAAGGTCCACATCCTCGTCCTCCTGCACCTCCTCCTCCACCACCTCCTCCTTCCCTTTCCCCTTATGATTTCCGCCCAACGAATGCTTCATGAATGAGAACATATCTTGGACCGTCTCTTCCAAATCGCTCGTCTCCAATCTGATGATCCTAGATTTGTCCACCCGCTAGCTCACCCCCTTGTCCTCCCCTTGCGATCAGTGTTAAGAACTTGGCTGAGTGCATCTGTGGATAAAGATGCCTTTTCGGCATCAGACTGTGACTCATGCACTTCCTTAAGCTTTGCCTAAAACGACAAAAATCACATTATTAGTTAAATAAGTAAATAAAAAAATTATAACATAATTAATAAAAATTAACCTTTCGGATTACTTACAATCATGACCGCGACGGTCGGGGACACATCCTTATCCTTCCCCTTCTTCATCCGAATAGCCACATAAGTATCGAGCCTATGTAACCTACCCCTAGGGCCACTCCATGTCCCCTGAAATAAAATAATACAAAATTGGTATCAGCCCCGCAAAGTAAAATAATGCAGAATAATATATTTCTGTATTTATAAAAAAATTAAATCTTACCATCATCCTATGCTTTACCTCGGCGTACCGGCCGGAGTAGTGCACGTCTGTCCTTTTTTCTCGATTTTCCCTCCCCGATTGGCGAGATCCCAATTGTCACTCTCCGATCTCTTTGCCAATGAACTTGTGACATTGTGTCAACGAGATCGCCTCCTTCGACGGGACGGATTCACGCATTCAGATAACAGAGTCTCGAGTTTTCCCAAAGTATCGGGTCCGCATATTTTTCTTCCACGTCTTGTGTTTCTTCCTCAACTGCTCCAAGACAGAATCGTGTAGCTTTGGATCCAGGCTGAATTGTTCCTGTCCAATAAATACAATGTTAGTTACGAATAAATATAAATATAAATATAAATATAGAATGAAATTGAAATTGAAATCGAAATCAAAATTATAATTGAAATATTCATATAAATATAAATATAAATATAAATACATTACCTGTAGTTTCACCCAAATAGCTAACTTGAGCTCATTTGGCACCTCCCTCCAACTAGTGTACCTCGGGTAGATGATCATCTTTACCAACTCGAGGGATCTCGCTAATAGCCCCATCTTGTTCTCAATGGCCATCCCCAATTTGCCATATTTGGGGACCCTAGGGGCCGAGGAGCCCTCGTCGCCTCCGCTACCATCGATCCCAGATGACATCATCTAATCAACATCATCATCCTTGCCTTAATACTTGAAGGAGACATTTTCTGTAAAAAAAATGTTGTTATTAGTACAAATCAAAATGAATTAGAAGAAGACATGCAAATATGTACAATTACTACAAATCCAAATGAATTGTTACTGTTTAACACCTCAATTCTGAAATCCAAAACAGCAGCATCTAGCTCATAATATGTACAATTACTAAAAATCTGAAACATCCCCACCCCCATCCCTACTTCCCACACACACTCACACTACACAAGAGTGAAAATGATAAAGTGAAAATAAATTAAAATCATTAAAAATGGATTGATAAAGTACAAATTGGAATATTTATTACAAATTGAAAAATTGTTTCAAATTCGGGTTATCATAAAAAATGGATTGATATTCGGTAGGAGCAGCCAAGTCATCATCACTACTATTTTGACACTTTTGCGCGTGTAGGACAATTGGCCATGGATCATTGTTGATATACTCCGAGTAAAACACTTGGTTAACCTTTTGAAATGTATAAACAAACGGCTCATCGCTCACGTAGTCATTGCTCTTCAACTTGGAGAAGTTAACCATGATCAAATTGGTGAGAAGATCAACTTTACAAGCATTTTTATCCTCAACTCTTACCCAGTCACAGTAAAATACAACCTATTGGAAGCTTATATAATCCAATTCAAATATATTTCGAATTACATCGCAGTAAGTCATTTCATCTTCAATGGGGTTTTTATCTTTTGCGCTCGCTCAAAAGAAAGTAAGAGATTTGTATGAAATGACCGAGTTCTGTACATTTGTACTTTACTCATACACTTTTGTGATGAATACGTAACCGTTCAATTGATACTTTTTGTACTCTTGTGCCACGAACAAGGGTCCAGTGGCTAGACGAGCAAGCCTTGATGTCTCATCACCCGTCTTTAAGAGTTGAGAATATAGATACATTAATTAGATTAGTTGTAAAGTTTTAGTTTAATGTAACGTTATAATGACCATTTTCATTATAATTACATCTTGTGACAACCACAACCTAAATTCTCTGTCTGATTGTACCATTTTTTTCGTCTTTTATTGTTCTCACATGCTTCATATTTTCTACATATTACAAAATTAATCATGTATAAAATAATCTAAAATAGTCTAAAATAATGTAAAACTTAAAATAATTTAAACTTACTTTTTCCATTCTTCGACATCTTCATGTGTGTCAAATAGATAACGAGATACTTGTTCATGTTGCAAACTCGTTAATTTCACTCGTTTTCCCATCACATGACCATCATCATCGATGAACTCATCGGTGTCATCAACACTGGTCGAGTCAGGCATATATTCCTGAGTATATATTGATGACTCCACGGTGATGCATTCCTCTGCAATTGATCCTGCAATGTATCACGTATTCTCGACGCAATCTTTAAAAACTTTCATCAATCTTTCAAACGGATACATCCACGATATCTAACTGGACCACAAAAAAGTGCCTCGTTGCATAGGTGTACCAACAAGTGAATACTTATGTCAAAGAATTCTAGGGAAAAGTACTTCTCCAACACAAAAATCTTTTCGGTCACTGCCAATTTTGTGGCCACTATGTATTCTCGATTAACTACCTTCTCACACAAGAGTGAGAAGGTAATACTAATTTGCATAATAGCCCTACGCAAATCCTTGTGCTTGGAGAAACAGTGCTTAAACAATAGAGGAACCAATTGCATGATCACATGCCAATCGTGGGACTTACACTTATGTAAATCATGAGTAGCATAATTCACACTCCTTTGCAAGTTGGACACACATACACACATACACACACACACACACACACACACACATGCACATACACCCCCTCCCTTCCCTCGCCCCCCCCCCCCACATGTATATATACACCACACACACACACACACACATTTACACACACATATATACACACACGCACATATACATATACATAAATGGAGGAGAAATAGAGAAAGAAAATGTACTAAAGTCTTAGAGAGAGAGAGAGAGTGCAGTCGCTAGAAAGAGAGAGAAAAATGGAGGGAATTAGAATCGTTGGGAAAAAAGAAGAGGGAGGGTTTTTTTACTGACAGAATTATCACGGACATGTCACGGTCCTTGACTGTGACAACTTTATAAGATTCTCACGCTCATTGACCATGATACGTCCATGACAACTGTACTTGTCACGGACTTGTCATGGTCAATGATCGTGATGAAAAATGCGTGTTTTTTTATCACGGTCAATGACCGTGACAAGGCTGGCCAGTTGAAGGGTGCCAATTTAACCATTTTGGTGTAGTGAGAATTGTTGAAAACACGATTACCATTCCAAAATGAAACAGAGAATCATTTAATTGCTAAATAAAATATTATTATGTGGTTTTAAGAATAAACCCCCAACAAGTACCCCATTGTCTCTATCCTTCATGGGTGGAACTCTATCCTCGTCATAGATAGAGGGAAATCTCAACTAACTCATCAAAAAATTCAATTAGTTATGAGGTTCTACCGTGTTAATATATAATAAGTAGTCCTCTCCTATGATTGCTGCCACCCTTTCCTCATCAGACATCCTCTTAGGTTCACGTATGTGAATCGGAGGATTCTCTAGTAGGACCTCGGTCTCCCCTACTATCACTTACCTAACCGTGCTATCTCCAAGTACCAGTTATACCCAAACTCATGTAAAAACAATCGGTGTGTTTGTGTCTACATGTCGGTGATCTCCATGTCCTATATCACCCAATCTTAGGGAAAGAACGTCACCTACTAAGAGAAATTCACTCATAAAAATTGAATCCAAAATAACAATTAAGAAAATTCAAAAATCCAAATATAATGATAATAACCAACGTGAGCACTCGTGATAGTTGAGAGTTGGAAGGGTTTTGGAAACCCTATTCTCCTCCCTTCACCTCCTAATCCTAAGACATTCAATGATTTCCAACTCCTTTATATGCATCAATTTGGTGTTATACTCGATCACCTCATAGAACCAGATCTGAAAAAAGAATAAATACATATATTAAAAAGTACAACCAAATTACAAAAATAATACAAGAAAATCAAAAACCACAAAAATAAAAAAATACATCCAAAAGGTATGGTACCCTCATGAAGGTAGGTCGGCAGCAATAACTAAACATATCTATGGCAGCATACAGTGATGCCAGCATCAAAGTACCCCAGTCGTAGAAATGAATTCGTGTGAAGTCTCCTAAAAAAGGAAGAAACCATAAACGGATGTCAGTTATACTCTTTGCCAGTACTGTGATCCCCAGGAAGAATAAGATGAATAAACATGCTATCTGGCACATATTTTCACGTCCTTCACATCCTTCAATCATCCCATCAAATCCTTCTCCAAATTTTTCGCATAAATTGACTTACCCGAGCTGACTCGCTCAACTAGAACCAACCTCTCCTCTATTGTCTCACTTGTGAAGTGGATAGAACGATCAACCATTACTTGTGTCCCCTCCCAAAAAAACCCAAAATCTGGTGAACTTCCACCAAAATCACCATTATCTCCCCATTACAAAGTGAAATGTATAGTTGGTATACCACAGCCTCTCTCCCAAAGAATATAATATCGTCGAAGAACAAGACGTCTCATCCAGTGCATCCACCAAGTCTCCGAAGCCCGTGCCTCGCACCAATTTTTTCACCAGCTTAGGAAGGTTCTCCCATACACTTTCCACCCCAGTTGACCACTAAGAATGGATAGCCAAAAAAGATATCCTCACTAGTAATGAACACTTGAATTAAGTATAAAATATTCTCAAATAAATATAAAGACAATAACAAACAAATTACAAAAAAAAGAAAAAATTCAAAATCAAAATCTAAACAAAAACTCTAAATGAAATACATACGTAACTATAATGGTTTAGCTAGAAGTTGATTAGTGAGTTAAGGTATCCCTCATAAAAAATCTCTCGCCTTAACTAGCCTAATGACATGATACACATTCTTTATCCCTGATGGCCTCGCTCCATGAGTCACCAACTCGATATTGGCCTAGTTGTCATCATGTGTCGCATTCGCAAAGGCTAAAATGTAACACAAACACATTAAACATTTTTTTTTCTAGAGAGAGTTAAACTGTAAGAGAATGGAGTGAAAAAAGGACTCACGTCAACCCTTTTATAGAAGGCTAAGGGGCATGCCGATAGACACCACCTTCGGACTTCCTATCAAAAAGTACCCATTGGAAATTTGTGTAGGAAAAGGACAAACCTAAAAATTTGTAACAAAAATCTTCAAAAACTATCCAAAAAATATATTTTTTTTAAAAAAAAATGCAAAAATTCCTCAAAATCATAGAAGCTCAAAATCCATAAAAAATACACATTTATTTTAATAACCACCAAAATTTAAGCATTGTAAATCATCAAAAATATCCAAATCTCTCGAGAAAATAAAAAATCATTCAAAACATTCTCATATTATCACCTATATTTTTCAAAGCCATCATGCACTCCTCAAGTCCTCAGAATAAACCTTCGACCTAAAACGTAGGTCGCGATCCTCGTATTGGTTGTATACATTTAGGTCCTCAAAATTGGAACTTTGTCCTTAGAAGTAGGCCACAATCCTTATATTGGTCAAACATTTGTGCCCTCATAATTAGATCTTGGCCAGTAAAATTATGTTGCGATCCCCGTATTGGTATCATACATTTAGGTTCTCATATTTAAGTCTAATAATTAAGGAAATGATTCAATTTTGGTTAAAATGAATTAGCGTATTTTTTTACCAAGAGGGTATCAGAAGCATAACATGGTGAATCACCTTGTGTACCATGATTAAATTTTCAAATAAAATCATAACATGCTTAATCACCAATAAAAGTTTTTTTACATCCCTGAATGACCTACTATAAACCTTATATGTCTTAAAGAGTCTAAACCATTCCTTGTTTCTCTTGAATTATCGTCCACTAACGTTATTTATTTGAGTAATTAGCAGTGGTGAGACAGAATTTAAAATGCATAAATTATATCCAATGTCCTAGAACATATGAAAGATGTCCAATTTTAATAAAAAAAAAAAATTGTGAAATCAATTGAATATATGTTCAAAACAAATTTGGAAAATTAAAATCAATTTGTAAAACCAGGTACATTAAATTATTTTCCTACATTTATTTTATGTCCTTGTCATTATAAAAAAGATATCTTTACTACTTATACTGTTGCCTTATTCTTAATTCCCATAACCACGAACATCCCTCCTTAAAGTAATTGCCCGATTTCAATTCTCATTTGTGGTTGTCGAGTCTACATACTAAGTTACCATAGATCGGACAATAAATCATGCATTCACTATTAAGAGGAAAACCATTACCACGTCCAATTACATTATCAGTCCTTGAAACTTATTCCAATCAACAAATAAGACCAACACAATGGGAAAAAGATTGAATTCATTTTTGAAATCTTAGAAACATGAAACTGAAAAAAATAATTTCCAATTAAACATAAGAAAACAAATCGATTATATTTTAATTGGCATCCCTCAACCGCTAATTTAAAATTAACATGTCAAACATCCTATTTCCTTTAGGATGTGAGATTTCTCATTGGGAGCTTTAATAGCCACACCTTAAACTAGACAAACTTTCATTTTTCATTATGCTATCCAGATAGTTCAGGATCCTCTGTCCAATATAGTGAATATTCGACAACTTTTGATCCCACTCCTAATGACAATGACTCTTTGGGAAGGATATTAAAAGTCATGTCTAATTGTAATTTTAGATTATCCCAGATCACATTGACTCCTCATTTGGTGGGCCTCCTATGTGAATAATGAATCTAAAATCACGCATTAGAAAACTTATACCGACCACCACAATAATTTGTATTCCTCTTTGGAGGACCTACATAATATTGAAAGTATATAAATCGTTGATGGATTCCGTGGGATTTATGTTGAAACCCCTTCCCCATTTAGTATTTAAAAATTTCAGCGTTTTGAAAAACTAAATATTCAATTCTAAGTTTCCTAATTTAAATATTTGGTAATTTCCAATTTACATGTATAAATTAAATCACCCGATATCATTATTTTATTTTCTTAAAATCAAAATTGAAACTAAATTTTCCAAAATAAAAATTTTGGAGATCTCAATTTAAATTCACAACTTTAAATTAAATAACCTCAATTTAATTCAATTTATAAAAGAATAAAACACAAAACAAATTTTTAGAGAAAATTGGCTATCTAGATCAATATCGAAATAAGTAATCTATGATGTCCATAAAATGATTGTTCCTAATTACCCAATTAATTAGCACACAAATTATGCAACATTATAAAATAGAGAGACACGCAAGAAATTAAATAATTAAATGCAAAAAAATTAAAAGATATAAAATACCCCTCCATTATGGCCTAGACTTCTACATGAAGTAAAACTCTTCATGCAAAAGAATCCTTGTTGAACTATACTTTCTTTTAGTCAGGAGTCTAATTTGAAGTGAAACTCTTTATGTAAAATAATCCTTATTGAAGAAGAATTCCGTTTGGGAAACAAAACTAACTTGAAGTGGACCTTAATATCTAATTTTCAATTTGGGTAAAAGAATCCGTGTTGACTTCTGGTCACACCTTCGTATCGACTCCAGCAAGAATATATCCGAGAATCAATGAATTCCAACATTTTGATTATCCGTTATTGAAGGCATGGCCCAAACTTCGTCATTATATAAGACCACCTTAACGACTTCGATCAAGATTATTTTCAGTTGATGCCATTGTTTTATCTTTAGGAAGAAAATTTATAAAAATCAACAAATTCCAACGTTCTGTTCATTCATTATGGATGTTATGGACCCGAAATTCATATTAATAAGAAAAGTTTGATAATTTCAGATCGAGATGATTTTCAATTGACATCGTTTCTTTACATTCAATAAGAATAAATCTAAAAATCAACAAATTCCAATGATTTGATCATCCTTTATAGACGTCGTGGCCCAGAACTTCACCATAAAAAAATGCAACCTTAATTATATGCGATCAACCTAATTTTCACTAGACGTATTCATCTTGCCTTCAGTAAGAAGATATCTAAATATCGACGAATTCCAACGGTTAGATGAACCAAAATAAATAAAATAAGATCTCAAATTTTCCATCTAAGAATCTACATACCACATCCAGTTACTCCTCTTTAATTTCCATGAAACTTTACCAATAACTCCTCCTTCATCTTCGAGAAGTCCCCGAACTATCTCTAATTTTTTCAATGAATATGATCCACGATTACAAAGGATAGTTACAATAACAAATATTATTTCCCCTCACAATCTCCACCAAAACATGATTTAGTCAATACCAATGTTGATCGAAATTTAACTATGGATAAACCAATCTTAGGATCCAATCATATAAATGAAAACATATATTTATGTGACCATAATGGAAGAAAAGATCATAATAAAACCCTACAAAATAGATTTAGTACGAATACAAACACAAAACTATGCATATTCACACAAACTATATTTGTCTGTAGTTGGACGACATGGATCTTTTCAAGACACAGTCAATCTCAACTAGGGCTCTGTTACCAATTGTTAGCAAAAATAACTTGGGATTGAAATTTTAAATGGTAAAAAATTTAGCCATATAGATCTTGGATAAGTCTTGTATTAAAAACAAAACAAGAACTAGGTTTTAATAACAAACCAGGGGTTTAGAATAACATACCTTTGTGAATCCGGTTATGATCTAATGTGGAGAAAAGTATTTGTTAATAGTGGGGATCCCTTGTTCTGTGTAATACCCCGTATTTTTGACTATATTTATTTTGGGATTAATTAATTAAATTGCGTATTAATTGGAAATTAATCCGGGTTATAAATACTGATGTGATGCGAATTGGTATTTGATTATGTGCATATATGATTATATATGTACTTGGTATTATAAAATTTGTCGTGGGATTTATATACGGCATTTTAGAAATTTTGTTGAGACGCGTGGGACCGCCGCGTCACGGTATAATATTTTGATATTAAAAGTGAATTTAAAATCTATAATCCGTATGGTCATTTTGAGTGCGCCAACGCGTCCGGAAGGGTCGAGATAGTCAGAAAACACTAGCCGGGGGTATAGTTTGGGTCCCGGGGTATTTTTAGGCCATACCGGTAACTTAAAGGGTATTTTAGTAATTTGGTATTTTTGGGTAATTAAAAGTGACGAAAATTGAGAGTTGTAATCTGATACGGATTGACCCCAACCAACCCTTATTAACCCAACAAGCTACGGAGGTTTATTAAATTAGGTTTTCATAAGTTTCCCCAAAGCAAACCCTAGCCACCATAGCCTTTTGGAGAAGGAAGCTTGGAGAAGGAGAGAAAGAGAGGAATTCTGCAGAAATTCTACACCGAATCCACACCAAATTCAGAAATCAAACCAAGGCAAGTGACTTTATTTCATTTAAATTCGAAGAATGTCTTTTCCATGTTAGAAATTGAAGAATCTTGATTGTTCTTAAAAGATTAAAAGAAAACCCATGAAATTTGAAGTTATTATTGAATATTGGGATAGGTTTGCATGTAGAAACATTGTTGGGAGATTTAATTTCGGAGATTTCATATCTAGGTGATGTTTAAACGAATTAAAATCTGGGAATTTATGATGAGAAAAAGTTAGGGTTTAGGTTCTTGAAGAAAATTGGGAATTAATGTAGAAATTGTGATTTAATGATGTTTAGAAGATATTAAACCCTTTAATGATGTTAGTATAGCCCCTTAACATGTTTGAGGATGATTAGAGAACTCAATATATTGTGGGAACGAATTTTAGAAGAGGTTTGAGGAGTAAAAATGGTGAAAAAACGATTTTTGGGAAGTTCTGGGCCGAAACTGGCATCTCGTTAGAAGCAGCCCCAGGTCGTTCGAACGAACTCGTTCGAACGAGCTTCTAACGAGTTGACCAGTCGTTATTAACGAGTAGGATTTTCGTTCGATATCTCGTTCGAACGAGATATCGTTAGAAGAGTCAGTTCGTTCGAACGAACTGGGACCTTGTTCGAACAGCCTCGTTCGAACGAGACTTCTAACGACCTGACAGTCCAAACTCGTTCGAAGCCTCGTTCGAACGAGACTTCTAACGAGTTGACAGTTTGGGTCCTTTTTGGATTGTTTTGACTTTTTGAGTTCCGGGAACTGGTTCAAGGGTAGAGTTAGCATCCCTTTGATGATATAGTGATTGATTTGGGACTTTTGGGTTATCGAGATGAGTAAATCATATACTAGAGTTATATTCATTGAACCATTTGGGTTGAGACGTGAGTGTCTACTACGATGTGAGGATGAATCATGGCGCGTATAATTACAAACCGGAATAGTATGAATTATATAAGTATAAGCTAGTACGAGTATGCAATATGTACTACGATTAAATTACGGTATTAGTAAGATGTGTGTTTACTTAGTATTGGTATATGGATTGTGTGTATGACATACCTACCATACTTGCTATCACGGGAGGTTTCGTTCGCTTAGGACCCTCTAATCCTTGTGTGCCTACGGGGGGGATATAGACTGGTACCTTGATAAACATAGGTCATAGAAGGAGTTATTGTGATATTAATAAGTCTGCATGATCATGGGAGCGTAGGTATGTGCGTGACCCATGTGATGGTGACTGTGTTCGCCTCCACTATTTGTGATTTGTGTTATCTGAACTATTCCTGAGAGATTCGGAATATGTGATCCTTATGTACGTGATGTACCGGGATGGATAGCAGAGTATGTGTGCACTATAGCTTAAATTGCGGGGTGCTTGTATTGTATATTTATGATGTGAATAATATACATTAAATTTATGGAAATCCTCATGTTAATGTTGTAAAAATATTCCGGTATTGTTTCAAGATATATAATGAGTTAGCTGATAGTTATATCAATGGCATCCTTAATAACTAAGTTTACGTGAAACCTCTATTAAATTACGAGCGTTGTTATGTTAAATTAACCGAGTAAAATGGGTAGAACCTTTGGTTGTCTAGCTAGTTTACGTTGTCACTTAGCTAGTGGAAAGGGTAGTTATAGATGGGTACTTACGTTAGGAGTGCACAGTTAGTCGAGAGGTGAGAATTTAATGTGAGTGCACGTCCTAACATGTACTTTGCATTTAATGTTTTAAATGTTTTTAAAGCACTTGCAGGTTTTTAAAATGATTTCCACTTTCGGGCTCTGACCCATTTGCTTTCAAATATATTTTCTTGTAAAACCATTTTAGGTGCCCAGCCACAAGGACACCAAGCATAGGATTCTCATTCAGGTGACGAGCTGTAGCTGTTTGTGGGAGCTACAGGGATTTGCACGTAGACGCTTCTCTCATTTGGATTCCAGTCTCCGCATTTATCAGTTGTAGGGCATGTTGCCCAATTCTATTAGACATTTTTACATTTCTGTTTTCAGACTCTAGCATGTATTGCTCAGTATTCAGTTTTAGTTATTTATTTCAGTTTACTTATCAGTTGTGGGATTTGTATTGAGGAGTTTTTCCTCCAGGTTTTATTTACATTTTGTGATGGTTATTCGTTTCACTTCAGTATGGTGAATGGTGTTATTTATTTCTTCATTACTTTTGTTGCATGTTAATCAGATTTAATAAAATTTGGCACTTACTTTTTAAATACTAGGTGGTTAGTAATCTTTAAAATGCTTCGACAGTGATGCTATTAACTGAGCCAACTTGGCATTTTGAATTAATTTTATAAAGGAGTAGCTACCCGGTGTTTAATTAGTCGGGGTGCCACAGGTGGTATCAGAGCATCATGTTCTAGTGTCCTTTAGGATCTGTACGGCTATTATGTTTCCGCTACGTTTTCTTTGATATAGAGCCCTATATTTTAGGACTGTTGTACTCTTATTGTGTACGTTTCGTTCTTCAGCTATATTAAGTTTATAAACTGCGAGCTTATAAACTTTGTTCTTATTTCAGATGCCTCCATGACGTGCACGACGAGTTCCCAGGAATGCTACGCCCGAACCACAGCCCGCTCCAGTTCAGGGCATGTTGAACGCCGCTGAGGTTGCTGCTATAGTAGCCCAAGCGGTAAATGCCGCGATTGCCGTGATTCAGCAGGCACCACCTCAGGCGCCGGTTGCCGCGCCAGTGCAGGTTAATGCATTCCCGTCTGCTTGGGAGCGTGTACGTGACGCTTTTCAGAAAGCGCATCCGCCAGAGTTTGCAGGTAGCTCAGACGTGGTAGTCTCGAGCCAATGGAAGAAGGACATACAGAGGCATTTGAGGATGCATGAGTGCACAGATGTTCAGAAACAGGTGCTAGCTACTTTCAAGCTAGTGGGATCTGCACTAAAGTGGTGGGAGTCTATCACCACTGCGGAGGAGAGGGATACCCTCACGATACAGGAGTTCTGGGTGCGGTTCGACCGCAAGTACTTTCCGTCTGCAGTTCATACAGAGATGAGGAGGAAGCTGATGAGTTTGAAGCAAGAGGGCAAGACAGTGGCCGAGTATGAGGCCGAGTTCACTAACCTGTTGAATATCGTACCAGACGAGATTCCAACAGAGAAGAAGAAGATAGAGAAGTTCACTGATGGGTTGAATTGGAGAATCCGACAGCATCTGCTTGGGAACCTATCGATGGCCACGTATTCTGATGTGGTTAACGCTGCATTACTACACTGCCAGGACCACCGTTTTCATATGGCCGAGGGCAAGCGGTCAGGGGAGTCTAGCCATCAGGGCAGGACCGGAGGACATGGTGCCAGCGGGGCACAATCGGGTCAGGGGCAGAGACAGACTGAGCAGGGCTCCCAGCAGGGGGATAACAAGAGGTTCCGGTCAGGGAACTATAGGCAGGGACAGGGAGGTTTCCGCCAGGGCCATCAGGGTCCAAACGGCCATCAGGGCCAGCAGGGGCAGAATGGGCAGCAGTTCCATCAGGGCCAGCAGGGCCAAGGGAGGAATGGTAATGGCCACCAGGGTCGGGGACAGCAGGGGCAGAGGGGAGGGAACTTCCCAGGGAAGTGCTTTACTTGTGGCAAGACTGGCCATAAGAAGCAGGATTGTCCTGATAGGGGCAGGGCCCCACAGCAGCAGTAGCAGGGTGCTCTCCAGGAGCCACAGAGACCTATGTTTCCCGCCGCTCTTCCTGCACCGCCACAGATGGCAGCATTGCCACCCATTCCAGCAGTCCCAGCTCAACAGGGGCAGCTACAGTATGGACGTGTCTATAACGTTCACCAGGCTGCAGTTCCACAGGCACCGCCCGCGATCGAGGGTACGTTTCCTATCCATGGAACTATGGGTCGGGTGTTATTTGATACGGGTGCTACACATTGTTTTATAGCTACACACTTCGTGAAAGCTTTAGGATTGTTTGCTACGGCAGAGAGCAGAGTGACGTGTGTCGACTCACCATTGGGGAGTGGGTCACTTATTTTCTTTATATGCCGGGGAGTCGGGGTAGAGGTTGGAGGTTTGGTATTGCCTGCAGACATGTTAGTGTTAGACATGCATGTTCACGATGTGATCATCGGTATGGATTGGCTCGTAGCATATAGAGCCATGATTGATTGCTTCAGCGGGAGCATTGTTTTTGCCATTCCGGGGCAGGAAATGTTTATAGTGGCGATGCCTCACCCAGAGGGAGGATCGACCGCTCATCTGTATTACATAGAGGAGGATACCTCTAAGGAGGTTGTAATCCCTTTGGATTCGATCCCGGTTGTCAGGGAGTATTCAGATGTGTTTCAGGAGATACCAGGCTTACCACCCAGTCGAGAGATAGATTTCGTTATTGATTTGCTACCGGGTACGAGACCCATAGCACGTGCACCGTACCGTATGGCTCCGGCTGAAATGCGAGAGTTACGGGATCAGATAGAGAAGCTGTTAGGGAAGGGCTTTATTCGCAGGAGTACCTCACCTTGGGGCGCTCCAGTTTTGATTGTGAAGAAGAGGGATGGTTCACTGAGATTGTGCGTGGACTACCGAGAGTTGAATAAGGTCACGATACGGAATAAGTATCCGTTGCCTCGAATCGATGACTTATTCGACCAGTTGAGAGGAGCTTCTTTCTTCTCGAAGATTGACTTGAGGTCGGGATACCATCAGTTGCGTATCAGGGAGGAGGATGTCTCGAAGACTGCGTTTTTGTCGAGATATGGTTCTTATGAATTTCGGGTTATACCTTTCGGCTTGACCAACGCTCCAGCAGTGTTTATGGACTTGATGAACAGAGTGTTCAGAGATTTCCTAGATCAGTTTGTCATTGTCTTCATTGATGACATTCTGGTTTACCCTCAGACAGAGGAGGAGCACGCCGAGCATTTGAGGCTGGTTTTGCAGACACTTCATCAGAACGAGATGTATGCAAAATATGAGAAGTGCGAGTTTTGGCTGAAGGAAGTCCAGTTCTTGGGTCACATTATTTCCGACCAGGGAATATCTGTCGATCCGGGGAAGGTGTCAGCGGTGAGTGAGTGGGGACAGCCCACGACACCAGCGGAGATTCGTAGTTTCTTGGGTCTAGCAGGATACTACAGGAGGTTTATTCGGGGTTTCTCACAGATAGCAGGTCCTTTGACACATCTTACTCGTAAGGGTGTGCCATATATCTGGAGTGATGCCTGTCAGTTGGCATTCGATGAGTTGAAGGACAAATTGACCTCAGCACCTGTGTTAGCATTGCCGAGACCGGGAGTTGAGTATTTGGTTTACACCGATGCGTCTTTGCAAGGGCTTGGAGGTGTTTTGCAGCAGGAGAGATAGGCCATAGCTTATGCTTCCCGTAAGCTTAAGCCTCATGAGAAGAATTACCCCACGCATGATTTGGAGTTGGCGGCAGTGGTATTTGCCTTACGGATTTGGAGGCACTATCTTTTGGGGGAGAAATTTCAGCTGTTCACGGACCACAAGTCACTACAATATCTGTTCACGCAGACGGAACTAAATATGCGGCAGCGTAGGTGGCTTGAATTTGTGAAGGACTACCAGTTCGACATCCAGTACCACCCGGGTAAGGCTAACGTAGTAGCAGACGCGTTGAGCCGTAGGCCAGCAGATGAGGTGGCAGAGGTGTGGAAAGCTAAGTGGAAGGAATTGGGACACCAGGATACAGTGGCCCGATCTTTCATGTCTGTGATGACCGTTACCCCGCAGATTGTCACAAAGGTAGTACGGGCACAGGCTAATGACACGTTCTGTCAGGAGCAGATAGTCCGATTGCTAGCAGAGGGAGCCGAGTCCTATACCGTTAGCTCAGACGGGGGATTGCGCTTCAATGGGAGGTTGGTAGTTCCGGAAGGGGAAGAATTGCGGCACGATGTTATGGCTGAGTCGCACGGCTCACGGTTCGCGGTACATCCCGGAGGGGACAAAATGTACCAAGACATGAGACGGCAATATTGGTGGAGCGGTATGAAGAAAGATATCGCTGAGTTTGTCTCGAAATGCGCCACTTGTCAGCTTGTAAAAGTGGACCATCAGAGACCAGCAGGATTGCTACAGCCGTTGGAGGTTCCGGTGTGGATGTGGGAGAGCATATCCATGGATTTTGTCATGGGGTTGCCTACGTCGCAGAGGGGTCACGACTCCGTTTGGGTAATTGTGGACAGGTTATCCAAGGTCGCTCACTTCTTACCCGTAAGGACTGACTACACTACGGGACAGTATGCCCAGCTTTTCATTTCAGAGATTGTGAGACTTCACGGTGTGCCCCTGAATATCGTGTCTGACAGAGACAAGATATTTGTTTCGAGATTTTGGGAGAGTTTCCAGGAGGCCATGGGCACGGAATTGCGGTTGAGTACGGCTTATCACCCACAGACCGATGGACAGACAGAGCGCACCAACCAGATGTTGGAGGACATGCTACGCATGTGCATTATTGACTTCGGGGGTGGATGGGAGCAGTACCTTCCACTGGTGGAGTTTTCTTACAACAACTCCTATCAGTTCACGATTGGCATGGCTCCGTTTGAGGCATTGTACGGTAGGCCTTGTCGTTCCCCAGCATGTTGGTTGGAGGTGGGGGACAACAAATTACTTGGGCCAGAAGTGATCCAGGATACTTCGGCAAGGATTCAGTTGATTCGGAGTCGCATTCGGGTAGCTCAAGACAGGCAGAAGAGTTATGCTGATGCGAAGAGGTTTTTCAGGGAGTTCCAAGTGGGGGACCAGGTTTTGCTCAGGGTATCTCCTATGAAGGGGATTATGCGTTTCGGGAAGAAGGGGAAGTTGGCACCGAGGTATGTGGGGCCGTTTCCTATTATTGAGCGGATCGGACCCGTTGCCTATAGACTTGGACTACCGGAGCACTTGCATCGGATTCACGACGTGTTCCATATTTCCTCGCTGAGGAAATACCTTAGGGATCATTTGGCTCATTCTCACATTGCTGTGGAGGACATCGATCTCCAGCCGGATAGCTCTTACGAGGAGGGGCCAATTGCTATTTTGGACCGAAGCGAGAGGAAACTGCGGTCAAAGATAGTCCCGTTAGTGCGTGTTCAGTGGCGACATCACAATGTCGAGGAGTCCACATGGGAGCGCGAGGATGAGATGCGCGAACGTTATCCAGAGCTGTTTTTAGCAGGTACTTTCTAGTTTCGAATTTCGGGACGAAATTCAGTTATTAGGGGGGAAGTATGTAATACCCCGTATTTTTGACTATATTTATTTTGGGATTAATTAATTAAATTGCGTATTAATTGGAAATTAATCTGGGTTATAAATACTGATGTGATGCGAATTGGTATTTGATTATGTGCATATATGATTATATATGTACTTGGTATTATAAAATTTGTCGTGGGATTTATATACGACATTTTAGAAATTTTGTTGAGACGCGTGGGACCGCCGCGTCACGGTATAATATTTTGATATTAAAAGTGAATTTAAAATCTATAATCCGTATGGTCGTTTTGAGTGCGCCAACGCGTCCGGAAGGGTCGAGATAGTCAGAAAACACTAGCCGGGGGTATAGTTTGGGTCCCGGGGTATTTTTAGGCCATACCGGTAACTTAAAGGGTATTTTAGTAATTTGGTATTTTTGGGTAATTAAAAGTGACGAAAATTGAGAGTTGTAATCTGATAAGGATTGACCCCAACCAACCCTTATTAACCCAACAAGCTACGGAGGTTTATTAAATTAGGTTTTCATAAGTTTCCCCAAAGCAAACCCTAGCCACCATAGCCTTTTGGAGAAGGAAGCTTGGAGAAGGAGAGAAAGAGAGGAATTCTGCAGAAATTCTACACCGAATCCACACCAAATTCAGAAATCAAACCAAGGCAAGTGACTTTATTTCATTTAAATTCGAAGAATGTCTTTTCCATGTTAGAAATTGAAGAATCTTGATTGTTCTTGAAAGATTAAAAGAAAACCCATGAAATTTGAAGTTATTATTGAATATTGGGATAGGTTTGCATGTAGAAACATTGTTGGGAGATTTAATTTCGGAGATTTCATATCTAGGTGATGTTTAAACGAATTAAAATCTGGGAATTTATGATGAGAAAAAGTTAGGGTTTAGGTTCTTGAAGAAAATTGGGAATTAATGTAGAAATTGTGATTTAATGATGTTTAGAAGATATTAAACCCTTTAATGATGTTAGTATAGCCCCTTAACATGTTTGAGGATCATTAGAGAACTCAATATATTGTGGGAACGAATTTTAGAAGAGGTTTGAGGAGTAAAAATGGTGAAAAAACGATTTTTGGGAAGTTCTGGGCCGAAACTGGCATCTCGTTAGAAGCAGCCCCAGGTTGTTCGAACGAACTCGTTCGAACGAGCTTCTAACGAGTTGACCAGTCGTTATTAACGAGTAGGATTTTCGTTCGATATCTCGTTCGAACGAGATATCGTTAGAAGAGTCAGTTCGTTCGAACGAACTGGGACATCGTTAGAACAGCCTCGTTCGAACGAGACTTCTAACGACCTGACAGTCCAAACTCGTTCGAAGCCTCGTTCGAACGAGACTTCGAACGAGTTGACAGTTTGGGTCCTTTTTGGATTGTTTTGACTTTTTGAGTTCCGGGAACTGGTTCAAGGGTAGATTTAGCATCCCTTTGATGATATAGTGATTGATTTGGGACTTTTGGGTTATCGAGATGAGTAAATCATATACTAGAGTTATATTCATTGAACCATTTGGGTTGAGACGTGAGTGTCTACTACGATGTGAGGATGAATCATGGCGCGTATAATTACAAACCGGAATAGTATGAATTATATAAGTATAAGCTAGTACGAGTATGCAATATGTACTACGATTAAATTACGGTATTACTAAGATGTGTGTTTACTTAGTATTGGTATATGGATTGTGTGTATGACATACCTACCATACTTGCTATCACGGGAGGTTTCGTTCGCTTAGGACCCTCTAATCCTTGTGTGCCTACGGGGGGGATATAGACTGGTACCTTGATGAACATAGGTCATAGAAGGACTTATTGTGATATTAATAAGTCTGCATGATCATGGGAGCGTAGGTATGTGCGTGACCCATGTGATGGTGACTGTGTTCGCCTCCACTATTTGTGATTTGTGTTATCTGAACTATTCCTGAGAGATTCGGAATATGTGATCCTTATGTACGTGATGTACCGGGATGGATAGCAGAGTATGTGTGCACTATAGCTTAAATTGCGGGGTGCTTGTATTGTATATTTATGATGTGAATAATATACATTAAATTTATGGAAATCCTGATGTTAATGTTGTAAAAATATTCCGGTATTGTTTCAAGATATATAATGAGTTAGCTGATAGTTATATCAATGGCATCCTTAATAACTGAGTTTACGTGAAACCTCTATTAAATTACGAGCGTTGTTATGTTAAATTAACCGAGTAAAATGGGTAGAACCTTTGGTTGTCTAGCTAGTTTACGTTGTCACTTAGCTAGTGGAAAGGGTAGTTATAGATGGGTACTTACGTTAGGAGTGCACAGTTAGTCGAGAGGTGAGAATTTAATGTGAGTGCACGTCCTAACATGTACTTTGCATTTAATGTTTTAAATGTTTTTAAAGCACTTGCAGGTTTTTAAAATGATTTCCACTTTCGGGCTCTGACCCATTTGCTTTCAAATATATTTTCTTGTAAAACCATTTTAGGTGCCCAGCCACAAGGACACCAAGCATAGGATTCTCATTCAGGTGACGAGCTGTAGTTGTTTGTGGGAGCTACAGGGATTTGCACGTAGACGCTTCTCTCATTTGGATTCCAGTCTCCGCATTTATCAGTTGTAGGGCATGTTGCCCAATTCTATTAGACATTTTTACATTTCTGTTTTCAGACTCTAGCATGTATTGCTCAGTATTCAGTTTTAGTTATTTATTTCAGTTTACTTATCAGTTGTGGGATTTGTATTGAGGAGTTTTTCCTCCAGGTTTTATTTACATTTTGTGATGGTTATTCGTTTCACTTCAGTATGGTGAATGGTGTTATTTATTTCTTCATTACTTTTGTTGCATGTTAATCAGATTTAATAAAATTTGGCACTTACTTTTTAAATACTAGGTGGTTAGTAATCTTTAAAATGCTTCGACAGTGATGCTATTAACTGAGCCAACTTGGCATTTTGAATTAATTTTATAAAGGAGTAGCTACCGGTGTTTAATTAGTCGGGGTGCCACATTCTAGATCTCCAAAACCTTACTTAACCTTCTGTAAAGCTTGGATCTTCTAGTGTATGATTCTCTCCAAAGCTACATAGGTGTGTGGTGACCTATTGAGATGAAAACCCTTCATTATGGGTGATATATGGTCCTCTCCCTCTAGGAATCTTAAAAAACATTAATAGTGCTTCCTCTCACCCTCTTAAATCCTAACGAATCATTATATTAATAAAAACACTTTCTTATACCTTTATATACAAGTGCAAAAGGTGGTCTTGGGCCAAACTGGGTTTGTTGAGAGTCTGGTACTAATTACTTTCTTATATGTACTATACTAGGGATCTAAGAGAAATAATTAAACTAGATCCAAATAAATACTTGAAAATCCTAATTACAGCATTGCAATCATTTCCTTTATTTATTTAATCGTGAATTAAGTCCACTAAATAATCACGACTACACTCTAATTTAATTATCAAAGAAATCACTCAGATAAACGAGGTCTTATTTGTAAAGTTGATTATGGTACACAATATGAATTCTTACGTTAAGAGTACAATACCCTCTTAGTTAAGATTAATTTACTGTTAATCGATTTTAACCAACATCTAATTGATTGCTTGATTCTAAAACTTAACTTATTTGGTACTTCCCCATGATTATTAAATAATCCATCGACCGGGTTTTATCAATTGGTAAAAAAACATATAAGCCTATCAAGGGGATATCACAATCCACAGTATCCCTTAGATATGGATTACTCCAAAGTATGATCTTAGACCTACTTACACAACTGTTACCCAATGTGCAGAGATCATTTTACACGATATAAATCAGATCACACTTATAGTAATCAAAGTGACATTCGCAGAAGTATTCCAATCCTAATTATTCTCGGGATTAAGAATTTGTGCACCCTTTGCAAATCATGTGCTATTACTTAAATCTAATCAATATAAACCTTAGATCAAAATCTCATGGGTTGCCCTTTTTAATACATTCATGGGGTTTAACGATCGCATTCCTCTATCGAACTATCGAATAATTTATGTAACCATCAAACAGGTTCCCCTCGTTTGAGATGAACTACTAGGATTGCATCGCAACCATTCCAATAGGGTGTCAACTCCTTTTTAGGTTGTGAACATTTCAAAGTGATAGAGTCGGAATTCTAATCTCCTTGTGATCAACCTGAAGTAGCAACAATATAATTCCTATTAAGATCTATTAACCAACGCATCTATAATATATTTAAATAAAACATAAGTTATTCTCGTAACCATGATTCTTATTTCCAAATTAATTGACACTTTTAGCTAAAAGTAATCGGAATATATGGTTGAAGAAGAAAACCCCAACACTACTAGCATTTAGCACTAGGAACCAGAGGCACTTCCAATGCCACCAGCTGCACAACCTCAACCTCAACTCCAGTATAGTCAGGAGTACCAAATTGTGAAGTAGGAGGGGCAAGGATCGGTCAAGAAAGTGGATGGTATTTTTTATGTTTTTAGCACTCAATCATTTGTATCACATAGATTTGTTTAGAGTTATGGCATGTCATCGAGACATTCTGATAGATCTTTAATGACTGTTACTCCTTTGGGAGTTTCTACTCATATATCTGAATGTATGAAAGTATTGGTATGGACGTTGGCCAATTATGATTTGTATCCTAATTCTTAGTTTTCGATACCCATTTGTATGATGCGATTTTAGGAATGGATTTACTAGTTATGTAAGAGGCTCATTTAGATTGTCGGGGCCGAGTGATCATGTTTGTGATACAGGTTCAGGAGATATAAGTAGTAGATATGCTTAATCAATGGGGTGATTCTATGGCTCACTTATTATTTATTAGTGATAAGAATCAAGCATAGGCGATTATCCTATTGAATTTTATATCGGTTGTTAAAAAGTTTTCTAAAATGTGTTCGAGGAGTTACTAAGATTATCGTTTGAAAGAAGATTGACTTTGTGATTAACTTAGCACCTTTCACTATGTTTTGCTAGGGATCACATCTTTTGTCATGGTTAATGATCATGATAGACAATGTGTGTTTTTTGTCACGATTTTTTACCATGACTACACTAGCTGGTATTAGAATGACCGTGACAACAAACTTGTCACGGTCATGTCATGGACTTTGATTATGACAACTTAGAAATTTTTCATCGTCAAAGTTCATGACAAGTTTTTTAATTACAACATAGTATTAGTACTCATTTCAATTTACCCTAGCATAACTCTCTCTCTCTCTCTCTCTCTCTCTCTCTCTCTCTCTAATTGCAATAGTTGTAGCGGTGACCACACAACTTTTTATCATTTATCTCTCTCTTCATTCTGTTACAACTCTCTCTCTCCCCCTTCACACACAGACACACACATACATAAAAACATACACCACACCCCCACACACAAATATAACACACACATGTATCTCACACACACACACACACACACACACACACAAAGACATACATACACACATACACCTTAGAATGAAAACCCTAAAAATATTTCAAAGGAAAATCCTAATTAATTTGAAAACACTAAAAAAGTCACAACCCACACATATACACTCTAGAATCGAAACCCTAAAATCATTTCAAATAAAAATCGTAATTAATTTGAAACCTTAAAAATAATTTCAAATACATGCACTTATTTAATTTTTGTAATTTATTGTGGTAATTTATTATTCATTTATTGTGATAATTTAATAATGATTTCAACTTATTATTTATTGTGCTAATTTGAAAATGATGTCACCTTATTATTTATTTCGATTCTTAATTTGTTGTTGATTGGTGAATTTGAATATTTAGATGGCAATTGATTTGGTTGGCCCTAAGCATTTATAATATTTTGCATTATTATTTGAATTGTTGTTTGGTATTATTGAATTGTTGTTGACTAGTGGATTTGAAAATTTAGATGTCCACTGAGTTGGTTGGCCCTAGGCATTCTTACCATTTAGGGTTGTGATTCTATCGAATATAACTAAGAGAAAAATGAAACATACTATAAATTTTAAAAGCTTGCTGTTAAACGATTAATAGTGTGAAATGAAATGTAATTATGTAAAAATCATCAATATAAACATTACTATCAAATAAATGAAAAATATTTACCATGGGAATTTATAACTACTTTAAATCAAATATAGTGCGCATAGATACTAGCCTTATAGTTCTTTTGTGTACGCATTCCATATCCCTTAGACCCGTTCGAGAGTTATTATGCCTGAATGAGATCTCTCAAATTGTCTCTTTTGGACAGTTTGTGTCACACCCCAAAACCCAATATCCATACTAATCATTTTTTATTAGAATAATTAGATCATAATCTTGAGCCCATTGGAAATATGATTCATTCATCAATATTTTCCTACATAATGTGCATAATGAACATAATATTATTCTTATATCATAAAATTCAATATCAGAGTCATAATTAAGAGAACATACAATACCGTGATTAACTATGATCAACTCAATCCATACTAAATCAATATATACTATGTGTGAGTATATTAAAATCTTCAGTGTGACAACGATAAAATCCCATTTTTAAACCCCAGCTCTCTCCAACAGTGCAACTCTGAAAGCTACCGGTCATATGGTATCCTAGCTGGCAGCGTACGAACCTGAAATTGTTAAAATATAAACCGTAAGCATTAAGCTTAGTGAGGTCCTCCTTCCCTGCAATAGAATAATAATTCTATATCGAATATGTAGATATAAAATCCGAACAATCCTGCCCATTGGCAATAAAAAATCACGGAACATAAGATCCAAATAATTCTGCCCATTGGCAATAACAAATCCTGGATCATACGATCCAAATAATTCTGCCCATTGGCAACAACAAATCCTGGATCATAAGATCCAAACAATTCTACCCATTGGCAATAACAAATCCTGGAACATTAGTTCCAACATATCATTGGATCTTTGTCCAATTCCAATCCTGGATCATAAGACCCAAACAAATCCTGGATATTTTAATATCCAAACAAATCCTGAATACCAAAGTATTCAAACCAATCCTGGATCATGAGACCCAAACAAATCCTGGATATTTTAATATCCAAACAAATACTGAATACCGAAGTATTCAAACAAATCTTCTCTTAGAGCTATATTCATATTTATATATGAAACAAATCATAAGTACACTCACCTTGCCAGTTTAACTGGCTTTACCCTTGCCTTTATCCAGTACTTGTTCAATCAGCTCTTCTTCCCTTCCTATCATTATTAAAATATTACTATCATCATAATAATATCAATAATCCAAAGAACGATTTAAACATAATTCAATCCATAAGCATCACATGATTCCATTCAAATCATTTTATCACAAGTGAAGTTCCATCCAAATCCATGCTAGTATATTTAACATATCCAAATCATAGACCAAATATAAATTCATTTATTCTTGGAAATAGAATCCTTGTCATATTAGTATTCCAATACAAAAGTCGGTACATCATTTTAAGTCTCCTAGAGCAAGATATGCTCATTTCTTTACCACATGGCAAATCTGTCCTATAGGTCCTCTTATCGTTCATTCGACTTCCACGAATTTCCATAATTTTTCTACATCATAAATGTATATGATATTTCACCCAACATCAGTAAACATATTGAACAATAAAAAATTAAAGTTTCATAATTTTTAAGGTTCGTTTGCTATGTCAAGAAAAACACCGAACACATGGCAGGCATATTTTTACCCTTAGGGCAGATTTCATACCCGAATTTAAAACTCTCACCAAAGACTCATTTCTTGGTATTTTCACATGATTTTCGGATATATCATACATATATGAGTCCAGGTTAATATCCAATTTTAATAAATCAATTCCAGTAAGTATACAAAAATATATGAAAGTTTGAATAAACAAAGTTTCTAAACAAAGCAATTTTAAGGTTTTGTACATTCAACTTAACTTAAACTTGCATATATCCATACATATGCACCCAAGCATGAAAGGTCAATAAAAAATCAAGGATTTATATCATATAAATTATAAATGAAAGAAAAATAACAAGATTCATGGTTGGAATTACCTTAGGGGCTTTTACATAATTTTCTATGAATTTTTTTAAATGTTTCTCCTCACTTTCTTCTTCCTAACCCTCACAATTGTTTTTCCTCAACTTAAAACTCTCCCAAACTGAGTTTGCTGAAGAAAGGAGGATATCTCAAGGGTTTAAGTCGGCCAAAACAACCTCCACCTCCAACCAATCAATTTATAACATGTGGCATCATATAAAATAAAATATCATTTAAGGCTAAATGACTACTTTAGCCCCTGTTCGTAAAAAGACAATATCTTCCCACTCGGATGTCCGTTCGATGGACCGTTTGTTGTGTTACAACCCTAACTCATATTTCTACAAATATCTAGTTACACCTCAAGTCAATTGTTATGTCATAAAGGTCAAAACTAGTCTTAAACTTGAGCATTCCTACTGAAAACTTCAAAATTTCACATTTGTAACTAGTTCGATTCTTCATGTTTTATGAAGGTAGGATTAGACTAAACATAATGAATTAACATTATATATACTAATAACATATTATACATATCACACAAGCTAATCATGATTTAAATATAATTTATCATAATTGTATTCGAGTTGTCACAGTTTGGGATGGCATAGTTTATGTATAATAATATTCTTAATGACTTAAATTTATTACTTTAGGGGGGAAGTTCTGCTGCTGTCTCTTAATGTTCGCTAAGTACATACAAGATAATGCGGTGTAAAGTGTTATTTCAATTGATAAATTGAAATAATACTTACACTTGCAAACCTCCGCTGTGTATTTGGAGAACTATGGGGATTTGCTACTGAATTTTCCTCAAATTGGAACATTGTTCATGAGCTGCTAAATATATTACATGAATATGCGGTCTTGAATGGGATAAAACCAATGTTCTAAAAAACCCAACTAGGCTTGGGATAAACACCCTGCCTTAAGATTTTTACTCCTTATTCTTCATAAAACCCTTAAGGAGCACTTTTTTCTAAAAACAACAATGCTATAATGAAACGATATCGCCTTTAAAGAATTTTTTTACAAATCGCACCATTATCTAATCCAAAATAATCAAATAGTATTTTAATTTACAAATATTCAAACATATTTTTACGATATGTACAATTTTAGTATTTTAAAAGCCTTCTTATGGTTAAGAATATTAAAATATATTAAGAAGGCGTAAATGCCTTTCACGCATTTTTACGCCTACGGCCCGCCTAAGCTTCTAAGGCTTAAGCCTTAGACTTTACGCCTCAATCATGCCCCACATTTTTTAGAACCTTGGATAGAACTACTCACCCTTTATAGGAGATGGAAGAAATATGATTCATATTTTTTTTATAATATAACGCCGGAAGATGAAATGTCAACCTTGTAATAAATCATTTATTGGAAACCAAATTTTCACACTTTTATTTATACTAATCTATGAATATACGCTTCTTACCCATAATAGGTTATTATTTGTAGTAGCTATGATTGGACAAATAGACTCGAGGATGTGTTTCACAGACGTGCTAATGAATTTGTGAAATACGCAAAGAGATGTCATAATGATTCGTGATCTAAGTATAGGAATGGTAAGGTGTTTGAGTGGAAAACAGTTGAACTACATTTGTTAAGTTAGCGTATGGAAAATAATTATTGATTTTGGATTTTTCATAGGGAATCATATGTTCCTTTTCTCCCCGAGAAACTTTCACAACAACCTTTAACAAGTAGGATAGATGTACAAGGGAATGTGACAAGATAAATCATAATATTCTAAGATGATTTAGTTGTTGACATGTACGGAGTTCATGACGTGGAAAAAAATGAGGTCACTGATGATGTACAAGGTTCAGGGGCACGGGAAGATATCAGGATAAACCTTAACAATGACTATCAAAGTTGAAAAATTAAGGCGACCCAACTGTTGTTCAATGGTTATAAAAAAGATCAAACAACTTTACATTCCACGGTTGGTTTTCTTAGTTTGAAGACACAATATGGTTTTTGTGGCAATAGCCTGACAAGAATTTTGAATTGGGTGAAGGGCTTACTACCCAAGAAAAATACATTTCCAAATAGCTATCCTACTATGAAAAACAGTTTAAAAGGTTTGGGAATGAAGTATAAATCAATCCATGTTCATGTGTACAATTACATACTATACCGAAAGGAGTATGAAAATATTGATGCGTGTCCGGTATACGATGAATATAAATATGTGCAATCTACTGGTAAGGAAGCCCCAAGCTCAAAAGTTCTTTAAAAGTGTTGAAATATTTTCCCTTTGGGCCTAAATTGAAGTGGTTTTCATAGTACCATGGATAGCAAAGGCAATGACTTGTCATACTAGGGCAGAAGTAGGGAATAATCTCATGCATCATCCTATTGATTCTACATCTTGGAACAAGATGAATTATGAGTATCCCGGTTTTGCTGGAGAACAGTGTAACATTCATTTGGCAATATCAACATATGGATTCAATCCATTTAGAAATCAATGCACTAATCAGAGTGTATGGCCAGTGATCTTGGCACCACTTAACCTCCTTCACTCACAGAGTATAAGACCTTAATTTATAATGTTGTCTTTGTTGATACCTGGGAAAAGGCACCAAGTGGGGACATCGATGTCTACTTGGCTCCTTTGGTAGAAGAATTAAATGAGTTATGGGAAGAAAGTGTGCAAGTATTTGACTCTTTTAAAAAATAAGAGTTTACACTGAAAGCTATGTTGATATTGGCAATCGATAATATTCCAGCTTACGTTGGTATACTTATGTGACAAGGCACTTCTTCCTAGTTAGATATCGGTGGATGTATTCATTTGAAGGATTGATGAAAGTTTACAAAAATTACATCAAGAACACACGATACATTAAAGGATAAATTTCAGAGGACTACATCACCATGGAGTCAATATATTCCTGACCCAAGGAATGTTGATAATATTCATGAGTTAGTCAATGAGGGTGGCCAGGTGATGGGAAAGAGAGTGAAATTAACGAGTTTACGACATGAGTAAGTACCTCGTTATCTAGTAGACACACATGAAGATGTCAAATAATGGAAAAATTAAGTCTATATTATTTTAACTTTTACATTATTTTAGTTTTTATGCATGATCAATTTCGCAATACGTTCTTCACAATAAATGAAAAAAAACGATGCATGTGGGAATAATAAAAGATGAAGAACGATGACACAATCAGATAGCGAATTTATGTTGTGGGAGTCACACGAGGTAATTATAATGAAAATGTTCCATATTAAGTTTCACAATACAAGAAAGCTTCAAAACTAACCAAATTAATTTATCTATAATCTCATCTCTTAAAGATGGGTGATGTGACATCTAGGCTTACTCGTCTATATTTTTTGAAAAACCAAAAAGATTTTTATTTTTGAAAAAAATTTGAAAAATACAAAAATATTTTCTATTCTTTTTAGAAAAATGTGAAAAGGCTAAAAAGTTTTTATTTTGATAATTTTTTGGAAAAAGACAAAAAGATTTTTGTATTATGTTTTACAACGTTTATGGATGGACATTTAGGATGACCAAGTCACAACATCATTCCGTATCCGTGGGACTATTTGATAGTGTTTTGAGATGATACATCATTTCGTCCATATGCTTTATAATGTTCGGAGTCATTAATATGAGATTTAAGATTACTTTCTACATGTTTGACTCATGATTTTTTTTAATTCACCCTTGCAAGGATTTTTTTGATTGTTTTACTTGTCTATCACATATTAGTCGAAGTGTTTCCATCTCAATCCTATCTTTAAAATGAACCATATGCGATAAAACTTGACAATTAAACTAGTGCTTGTAAGAACCATTGCCCGTGATGAATTTGTTTATATATATATATATATATATATATATATATATATATATATATATATATATATATATATATATACTAGGGGATACCCGTGCCTAAAGGCACGACGCAAATTTCCAAAGTACGTAATCACAAAATGGCAAAACTTTCGTTCCCCTGACAAAATAAAGTGAAAGTTTAAAAAAAATATCCATGATATCCTTTGTTTATAAGACTATCCTGCAAAAGGATAGTGTTCGTGATTAGTAACAAAACTTCATGTCGTGTCGTGTTTATGTTGGTCAAGTTCGTATTTGGTAAAAAAAAATTGTGTTTTGTCGCTTTTACTTGGGTCGCGTTCGAGATAGGTAAACAATAATATTTCATGAAATGTCACATTTATTTTGGTCGGGGTTGTTTTTAGTTTATAAAAACACATTTTGTATATTGTCACTTTTTCTTCGATAGTGTTCGTGATTGATTTTCCAAATACTATTTCATGTCGTGTCATATTAAGTTCAGTCATAAACAACCACAACATTCATCCTCAGCATTTACTAATGTCGCCAATCAAAATAAAGAAATAAACTACCTGAGAAACTAAATATGCCTGGGGAACCTAATATTCAAATTGAGCAGAAATTTCTTAACTAAGACGAGAGATGAACAAAGAGCATTACATATTATGCACATACTATAATATTAATCTAAAGCATAGAAATTTGTAACTTTAAATGATGCCTACTTTTCAATATAAGAACATGCTCAGCAGTTCATAAAAAGACAATTGGAAGAGTTCAAAAATAGAATTTTAATTTGGCTAAAAATCTGCATAACATCGGTAATGTACACACTCGTTACAAAGACTTTTGGAACAATATATTACCTAATATATTACCTACAAAGAAATTATTTTCTTTATATTATGTGGGACTGGAACCATTGGTCTTACACTTTCCATAAGGGTAAGACATGTTTATGGTCATGTAATTCCTCAACCCATTTCAGATGCTCATCGGAATGCCAAACTAAATGGCGTATGTAATGCCACATTTGTTCAAGGAGATCTCAATAAAATTGATGAAAGTTTGGGAATGATTTTCCTAAGCCTGATTCAAACCGTCCAGGCATGAACATGAAGTTGATTAAATATTTGTTGAAGCTGAAGGCTGCACGCTTTATTTATGTATCATGTAATCCTACAACTTCAACTCTCTAGCGTATGTCCGTGCTTAAAGGCACAACGAAAAATTTCCAAACTTCATAATTAAAAAACAAAGAAAAATTCGTTCCCCAATAACATAGTGTAATTTAAAAAAATAATAGTCATACGCACTAAACAAATGTAGTGTTCATATATTATCCGACGAAAGTAATGTCATACTTTATAATCCCAAAAAACGTAGTGTTCGTTTATTACTTGACGAAACTAATGTTATACTTTATCATCCCAAAATTTCAATGTTCAAATTATAATACTCTGGTAGATTATAGCATATAACTAAATATAGAGCAAACTAAGTCCATTTATATGCTGCTCAGCTCACAAAATGTTGGACCAAAGTTATGTACCACAATATCACAACAACTCAAACAACTCCCTCCACCACGTTTTGCATAAATTCCCGACCAAAGTTATATACAACAACATCATAACTCGTATGAAAAATGCATGAATCTAACATCAATAAACTTCAAATAGCACATTATAAACTATGTCATGACTTATGAAAACTATACACATTTTTTTTTAAATTCATCTCACTCAGAGATGTAATAAATGATTTAATTTTAATTAAAAGCGTTCGATAACAGTACGTAATTACAATAGAAACAAATAGATTTACTATCATGATTTTTATGCTTAGTGAAAATCAGAAGCATAAATACTTCAATCATTTCTTCATTTATCCTCCTTAAACTCTTAGTTCAGAACTATCATATAGATCTCTCCACCTTATCTTCACTTCTTTGATTTTTCGGCATGTGCCCTTGCCCCTCCTGCAATCTGATCGATAGTTTCCACCTTACTACGATAATGTAGCAAGGTTTTGGCCTTTCCTTCTCCGATTTATCCTACAACTATTTTTTCTCCATCATGCGTCTTGCAAATGGGACACAAACAGGGTAATCATTAACATGGATGCTGTGGTGGAACATTATCATTGGATGCTCTGTTAGACACATCTGGTTGCACACACTCACCACTTAAATGGAAAATGAATGGTTACGCTCCTTATCACTGAGTCCCATCTTAGACTAATCTTTGGAATTATCATTTGTAACCCATGTGCTTAGGTTTTAGCTCCATTGTGTTGCGGCCGGTAGTGTATTTTATGATACTCTTTTTCTTCATTGTCACCTGTTAGAATAAATTTTTCAAATTAATCAATATGATCAAATCTAACCTATAAAGAATATATAACATGTGTGTTTTGACACTGCCATAATATAACTATGTTTTATACGTTCAAATGTGTGTCAGAAACACTGCTAAAAAATAAGTATAAACATCCACGCAATTGTTCAATAAGTATTTTTGCGTGTCCACCAGTGTTGTCACCGGAGATGTCAGTGCATTTTTCTTTGAATAGTAGCATGTTCTGACTGAGTGGATTCTCTAGCTCTGAGGTTGGTGTTTGGATTCATCACTGGGGTTGTGGAAGTGAATTGAAACAGCGGTCTCAGCGAGAGATTTGTGATAATGGCATCCCATCTACTAAATCCCATCACACAGGCGTAGATAGAGGGTTTCTGTGGTTGCGCGTGTGTGTGTCTGTGTGTGACCGTGGAGTGGTTATGTGGGTAAAAGGGTGACAATATGTCCATTGAATATATATGGAAAAACAAAAATCGAATACATTATGTAGATGAGTCGTCCCAATCCCATGCTTGACCTGTCAATATCTCTAATTTTTGTAGAAAACCTAAAACTATTACCCACAGAAAAGAAAATGGGAGAGTGGACTTCATTAAAAATAATAACATAACATTCCTGAACAGTTAACTAATTTACGTTTTGATCTCAAAAGGTCTTTTAAGAAAAAATATATGAAAGATACCTTACAGCTAACTATTACATTCAATCTCAATAATTAGGACCTGACTCTATTTCATTCAATCTCAATAATTAGGACCTTCCTTTGTCTTTCTGCTGCTGGTTTCTTGCTTTGAAGATTCACACGTTGGGTGCTCAATTAATCTATTATTCTAAGAGAAATACAATCTAATAATGAACCACAATAAGGAACCGAAATCATATAAGGAATACAATGTTCAACAGAAAACTTGAATGTAGCATCACCTCAAGGACATATAAGGGCGATTTTCTCTCAAAGAGTCTCACCTTTACCTGCAGCCTGCCTTCTTGAGTTGCAGCCTCAATCTTCAACCAAAACTAAACTCTCGTTCTCTTCTTTTCTTGAGTTGCTTGTTACTCGGTTCCCACCTTACACGCCTTCTTGGTTAGTTCTTCAGCTAAAATCATGAAACCCTCTGATCTAAAAATTGGTCATGTAACCCTGTCGCGTGTGAACCCCACTGGTTCCACCCTAGCCAATGACCATCTAACTGTGCAAGGCTTGTTACTGAAGGGACGAATATGGCTGCTGCTGAGCATACAACATAGGCCCTGCCATTTTAACATTAAGAAGTGAACTTGACCTTATTTTAGAATTGAATTTAAAAAAACAATGTAGATATAGATTCACTTCATATTAAATTAATATATCAGCCCTGGCCTTTTTCTTAGCCGGTAAAATCAACTTACAGTAAATGAGCTGCCAAGATCAAATTTTTATTGGGCTAAACAAACAATCTCGTGTAGTCAAATAGAAAAGAATTAGCATAAGATGAATAGAAAATAATTAGATTTTTCAAAAATAGAGTTTTGAGAGAATAGAGTTTTTTTAAAGTGATAATATTACCACTGCTACTGCTACATGTCTAGCAGTATTTAGAATGGCTTCGTGCATCCATCTTGGCCATTGCTACCTTCTCTCTTAGTGACAATACGTGCAATCAAATAGCATAACAGTACTCACGGGAGTAAAAATATAGCATAACTTTACTTACGGGAATCAAATAGCATAGCAGTACTACAATCAAATAGCATAAGAGCACCGAAATTCTAGTAAAAAATATACTCTATTTGTTCCACATTCTACGCAAATTTCACATTTTCATGCTACACTAGTGGGAGAAATTAATACTGGTAAATGTTGATTATGCTCTGCATAATGATATCATGGTTCTACAAATAGTTTTTTGTTTGCAATAAAGACCATAAGAACGATCACGATTCATAGAACGGAACTTCTAAATAAATATGGAATATTCATTAAACACTAAAAGAAAAATGTGAATAAATCTCAGACCCAGCCAAATGAAAATTTTGGATACAGCTATTTCTATCCTCGATACAACTTTTGATTGGCAGCTGAATTCAACATTTGACATTTTTGCAACAACTTCATCCCCAGGCACCCTGTATAGAATCCGCAGAAATGTGCGTGTACAACAACAATAATGTATAACACTTGTATTTTGAGCAAGAAAAGGACAACAAACCAACACAAACACCAAAACCTAGGTTTATAGCAATTGAATGAAAAATATGGAAATTCATAGCTAAGAAGATGATCGAGATTGTAATGGATTCGGAAATGGAGGGTTCTGAGGAAAAAAGGAAGGTTTTGGGAAGAGTCGGGTATGAAAGCATTGGTTTGTGAATAAATATAGGCCATGCGACCCCCGAGCGAATTTGAAAATGAGTGGTGACGTCCCATATGCTTTGACAAAGGCACTAATTTTCCATAATCGAGTTCTTTAGTGATGCGATCCTTGCTTCAGAGTAGGTAACCACTCATCAGGATTGTCGACCATGGGTTTGCCAGTATTTCCAGATCCAAGCTTCACCAACTTTTCATCATTGAAAAGTTTGGAAGAGGAGGTGAGCTGGTGGACCGGTCCTCATTAGGGTACTATTACATTTTATCAAGCTAAGCGTCTCCTATTACAACTGATTACATAAGGGTAAAGGATGCATTTTTTTTCACTTTCTTCTTTTTTAACAAACCAACCTATGCAATGTGATATGTTTGGTCCATGTGAAGATCCCTTCCAATTTATATACCGATCTGAGAAGATGAAAAAGAAAAAGAAAAATTAGTCCTTTGAAAAATAATAAATGTTAAATCTCATAAAATAAATAAGAATGAAAAGGATCGTTTGAGTGTAGAATGACGATATTAGTAATAATATATTTTTTTAATATTTGTCCTTGATAAGAGTGTTAGAATAATGTTACAAACAATGTTGACATTAAGTTTTCTCAGATTTATCCTATTACATTACAACTTAATCAGTTATGTTCTCTACCAAATATTTAATTAAGTGTGCTGTCAGCTTAACTCCACCTTGCACTAATCATAAAATAGCAATTAGTGAACGCGACATGGAGTAGTAATCCTCTACTACATAACCTTCAATCATACCTTTATATGACTAATAGCATGTTGCTTTAATAATTTCATATTCATATATGTTTGGGCACATTCTCTCATTACGGATGCATTTTTCCAATGCCATAAATGAACAGCTTAACAATGTTTGTACATGGATTGATAAGAACACGACTGCTGCTCCCACGTAGCAACACTCTCTTGGGGAGATTCCAGTTATAAATCAACTTTTCACTTCTCCAACCAATGGTTTTTCCAATTTCTTTCACAACAAAACAATGCCAAGCTTTCTGAAAATGGAAATACAATACAAATTCAAGTAGAATCAAACTGGAAAAGGGAGTTGGTTCTCTTTCCCTTTCACCTTTCCCTTATATACAACTTGTTCCGAGTGTTTTTAATTTGTGGAAAAATATTGCAATTAATAAAAAGTAGGAAAAAATTAGAGTTCGACAAATAAAATAACGTTTATATTCACCTCAATACGAATGATGTCATGTTCTGATTTGTCGCGGGTCACAATGTCGGTGTTTCTTCAATATTGGCATTCAATCTGCACCCTTAGATAAAAAAACAATTCATATATTAAACATATGGAAACATAGTTTTTTATGAAGATAATAAAGGAAGGATAAAGTACAGTCAATCCACGGGTTGATTCATCTGTAAGACGGTACGAATATAAGTGGTGACAAAAAATTAAGTTAGTAGCAAGGAGGTGAGTAATATTATGTCACGCATCTAACATATTTATTTTTACTTAATAACCATACTATTAAATATAGTCCTAAGAGGTCATGTACAATGTGGAATGTCAAACAGGACAAATAACGTTCACAATGAAATTCAAACTATCATACACGATAAAAAAATAAATAATGTAATGCCTTAACCCCCCCCCCCCCCCACCCCACCCCACCCACATACACACACACATTATCAAAATGTCATTTCTAATATGACACATAAGCATTTTTATACAATGAAATTTAAACAAACAGAGTAAGTTAATAATCTAACCAAGCAAAGACAGGAATAAAACCCAAACAAAGAGAGGAATAAAACCTAAACAAACATCGAAACTATTAGCAAGCAAAGTCTGGAGTAAAACACATGATTCGAAGCCTAAATAAACCCCAAATAGAGTATAATCGATTTGCTAATTTGAAGAGGGTAAAACCCATAAATATCTCCACAAAAAAACCCATCTATGAACAATACAAACCCTCAAAATTGAAAACTCATCGATTTGAAAAAAAAATAGAGGTATACCTGATTTGAATCAGTATGCAGGGAATCGAGGGTGAGATCTCTGCAAAGAGGAATAAAAACACATTATTTTGAACCATAAATAAGCCAAATTCGAAAAATCAAACCCTAAATAGAGTATAACTTATTTGTTGATGTGTAAAGGGTGTAAACCCTAAATAGATTATACCTGATGTGCTGATTCAAAAAGGGTGGCAACATGTGAAATGCAAAGAGAGAGAGAGAGGCTGTCATTTCCTAATTCAAAGAGAGAGAGAGAGAGAGAGAGAGAGGTACGTCGTGGAGAAGTAGAGAGGATTTGTGTGAGCGGGGGGGGGGGGGGGGGATAAGGTTTATGTGAGCGGGTGAGAAGTAGAGAGGTATTATCATTTTTACCAAAATACCCCTAATTTTGAATTAAATTGTAAATTTGTAAAGTAATAAAAGAGGGGGAACCAAAAATTGGAGGGGTAAAAAGGGTATTGCAGGACATAAGTTAATCTGAACCCTTCATTTCGTGCCTTGTTGTCTTCGATCTGAACCGTGAAGTGTCTCTCCATCTTAAGAACAGTGAAAACACCATTGCTCCTTATCTTATATATATATATATATATATATATATATATATATATATGTGTGTGTGTGTGTGTGTGTGTGTGTGTGTGTGTGTGTGTGTGTGTGTGTGAAAAACGGGTAAGGCTACGAAAGGTACACATTTCCTTTGCGATTAAGACACAATTTAAATCGAACCTAAATAAGTGTGGCATTGTAAAAAGTAGCCAAGGTCCAAAGAGGTTGTGAAGAGCCCGAAAAATTTAAGCCTATAAAAAGATAAATATGCCAAAAAGCGGGCCATTGGAATTTAGATCACCTCAAGAAAAAATGAAATATTTATCATTTATGAGGGTGTTTGGTTGGAAATATATCAACGAGTTTGCACGTCCTGACAAAGTCTTGAAAAAGCATTAAATAGTTTTATTCGTTATTGGTGTGGAAATCATTTTAGACTTTGATTTTTTATTTGATTAAGTTGATGTCATTTATATTCAACTATTTTTAAACCTAAGGATGGTTGTGAAATTCATTCGTTAGGAGTATCCATATTCATTGTGCACACTTGTTATGTACGTTTGAGTCCTATCGAATATGTTCACAGCCATTCATTACGTTTCCACGATTTGGTTGTCTTAGTGTAAATTCATGGTGTGTTTTGTTTTTATATATTTTCTTTGCTTGAAATATTGAAAATTCAAAAAGATTTTGTGAATGATTTTGAGTTCCGTATTTCTTGATCATAGTTGATTTATTCATGACAATTTGCATGTTATGACACTCCGTGTTTTTTAAGCCTAAGTATATATATTTTAAAATTATCATCATATTCTTAAACAGGGAATCCCGTGATCACACGGTTAGTTCGTACGAGTTACATTGGTCTCGTGCGAGGTGTTGGTGCCACTCATGGGGTCGTTCGGGGGCAGTTTCTAGTTTTCCCCCACAAACGCCGTGTTTTAATGCCCAAGTCTATATATTTTCAAATTATCATCGTATTCCTAAATTGGGAATCCCCTGATCACGCGGTCAGTTCCTACGACTTACATTGGTCCCATGCGAGATGTTGGTGTCAATCACGGGGCAGTTCGGGGGCTGTTTCAGGTTTTCCCCCACTAACGCCATGTTTTTATGCCTAAGTCTATATATTTTCAAATTATCATCGTATTCCCAAATCGAAAATCCCGTGGTCACGCGGTCTGTTCCAACGAGTTACATTGGTCTCGTGCGAGATGTTGGTTCCACTCACGGGGCCGTTCGGGGGCTGCTTTGGGTTTTCAGCCACTAACACTATATTTTGATGCCTAAGTCTAGAAATATGCAAATTATCATCGTATTCTAAAATCGAGAGTTTCGTGATCGCCCGGTCAGTTCATACGAGAAACATTGGTCCCGTGCGAGGTGTTGGTGCCACTCACAGGGCCTTTCGGGGATTGTTTTGATTTTTCACCCACTATCACCATGCTTTAATGCCTATGTCTAGAAATTTTCAAATTATCATCATATTCTCAAACCGGGAGTCCCGTGATTGTGCGGTCAGTTCCTACGAGTTACATTGGTCCCGTACGAGGTTTTGGTGCTACTCCCGGGGACGTTCGGGGGTTGTTTCAGGTTTTCGCTCCCTAACTCCATGTTTTATGACTAAGTCAATAAAATGCAAATTATCATCGTATTTTCAAATCGAGAATCCCTTGATCGCGCGATCAATTTGTATGAGTTACATTAGTCCCGTGCGAGGTGTTCGTGCCACTCACGGGGCCATTCGGAGGCTGTTTCAGGTTTTCGCCCTCTAACACCATTTTTTAAGCCTAAGTCTATATATTTTCATATTATCATCGTATTCTTAGACCGGGAATCCCTTGATCGCGTGGTTTGTTCGTACGAGTTACATTATCCCATGCAAGGTGTTGGTGCCACTCACGGGGTCGTTCAGTGGTTGTTTCGGGTTTTCACCCACTAACGCCATTTTTAAGCCTATATCTATATATTTTAAAATTATTGTCATATTCACAATTCGAGAATCCCGTGATCACGCGGTTAGTTCATACGAGTTACATTGGCCACGTGCGAGGTGTTGGTGTTGCTCACGGGGTCGTTCGAGGTTTCGAGTTTTCACCCACGAACGCCATGTTTTAATGCCTAAGTCTAGAAATATGCAAATTATCGTCGTATTCTAAAGACGGGATCCACATGATCGCGTGGTCTGTTCCTACGAGTTACATTGGTCCCATGTGACACATTGGTTCCACTCTGGGGCCGTTCGGGGGCTGCTTCGGGTTTTCACCCACTAACGCCATCATTTTGTGTCTAAGTCTAGAAATATGAAAATTATCATCATATTCTCCAATTAAGAGTCCCATGATCGCGCGGTCAATTAGTACGAGTTACATTGGTCCTGTGCGAGGTGTTGGTCCCACTCATGGTGCCGTTCGGGAGCTATTTTGGGTTTTCACCAACTAATGCCATGTTTTGTTACCCAAGTGTAGAAATATGGAAATAATAATCATATTTTCAAATCGGGGGTCCCGTGATCACGCGATCAGTTCCTACGAGTTATATTTGTCCCGTACGATGTGTTGGTGCCACTCACGGGGCCGTTCGGGGGCTATTTTGGGTTTTCACCCCCTAATGCCATTTTGTAAGCCTAAGTCTATATATTTTCAAATTATCAACATATTCTCAAATAGGTAATCCCATGATCACACGATTAGTTTGTAAGAGTTACATTGGTCCCATGCGAGGGGTTGGTGCCACTCACGGGGCCGTTCGGGGCAGTTTCTGGTTTTCCACCACTAACGCCATGTTTTAATGCCTAAGTCTATATATTTTCAAATTATGGTGGTATTCCTAGACCAAGAATCCCGTGATCATGCGGTCAGTTCTTACGAGTTACATTGGTCCCATGCGAGATGTTGGTGCCACTCACAAGGTCATTTGGGGTTGTTTAGGGTTTTCCCCGACTAACTCCATGCTTTTATGCCTAAGTCTAGAAATATAAAAATTATTGTCGTATTTTTAAACCAGGAGTCTCGTGATCGCGCGGTCAATTCGCACAAGTTAGATTGATCCTGTGCGAGGTGTAGGTTCCACTCACGGGACGGTTCGGGGGCTATTTCGGATTTTCGCCCACTAATGCCATGTTTTTATGCCTAAGTCTCGAAATATGCAAACTATAGCCGTATTCTCAAATCGGGAGTCCCGTGATCTCAAGGTCAGTTCGTACGAGTTACATTCATCCCGTGTGAGGTGTAGGTGCCACTCACGGGACGGTTCGTGGGATGTTTTGGATTTTCGCCCACTAACTCCATGTTTTTGTGCCTATGTCTAGAAATATGCAAATTATCCTCATATTCTCAAATCGAGGGTCCCGTAAACATGCGGTCAATTCGTACAAGTTATATTGATCCTGTGTGATGTGTTGGTGCCACTCACGAGGCCGTTCGGGCGCTGTTTTGGGTTTTCACCCACTAACGCCATGTTTTAATATGTAAGTCTAGAAATACGCAAATTGTTGTCGTATTCTCAAATCGAAAGTCTCGTGATTGCTTTGTGAGTTCCTACAAGTTATATGGGTCCCATACGAGGTGATGGTGCCACTCACAGGGCCGTTCGGGGGTTGTTTCAGGTTTTGGCTCTCTAACGCCATGTTTTATGCCTAAGTCTGGAAATATGTAAATTATCGGCATATTCTCAAATTGTGAATCCCGTGATCACGCGATCAGATCGTACGAGTTACATGGGTCCCAAGCGAGGTGTTGGTGCCACTCACGAGGTCTTTCGGGGGCTGTTTTGGGTTTTCCCCCACTAACGCCATAATTTTATGCCTAAGTCTAGAAATATGAAAATTACCATCGTATTTTCAAACCGTAAGTCTCATGATCGCGCTGTCAATTCGTACACATTAGATTTATCCCGTTCGAGGTGTAAGTGCCACTTATGGGACGGTTCGGGGGTTGTTTCGGATTTTCTCCCACTAACGCCATGTTTTTATGCCTATGTCCCAAAATATGCAAATTATCGTTGTATTCTCAAATCGGGAGTCTCGTGATCGCACGGTCAGTTTTCACGAGTCACATTGATCCTGCGCGAGGTGTAGGTGCCACTCACGGGACAATTCTGGGGATGTTTCGGATTTTCTCCCACTAACGCCATGTTTTTATGCCTAAGCCTAGAAATATGCAAATTATAGTCATATTATCAAATCGGGGGTCCCGTGAACACGCGATCAGTTCGTACGAGTTATATTCGTCCCATGCGAGGTGTTGGTGCCACTCGCGGGGCCGTTCGGGAGCTATTTCGATTTTTCATCCACTAACGCCATGTTTTTATGCCTAATTCTATATATATTAAATTATCATCTTATTCTCCAACCAGGAGTCCCGTGATCGCAGGTGAGTACATACGAGTTACATTGGTCCCGTGCGAGGTGTTGGTCCCACTCACGGGGCCGTTCGGGAGCTATTTTGGGTTTTCACCAACTAACGCCACGTTTTAATATATAAGTCTAGAAATACGCAAATTGTTGTCGTATTCTCAAATCGAAAGTCTCGTGATCGCTTTGTGAGTTCCTACAAGTTATATTGGTCCCATACGAGGTGATGGTGCCACTCACAGGGCCGTTCGGGGTTGTTTCAGGTTTTGGCTCTCTAACGCCATGTTTTATGCCTAAGTCTAGAAATATGTAAATTATCGGCATATTCTCATATTGTGAATCCCGTGATCACGCGATCATATCGTACGAGTTACATGGGTCCCATGCGAGGTGTTGGTGCCACTCACGGGGTCTTTCGGGGGCTGTTTTGGGTTTTCCCCCACTAACGCCATATTTTTATGCCTAAGTCTAGAAATATGAAAATTACCATCGTATTTTCAAACCGGAAGTCTCATGATCGCGCTGTCAATTCGTACACATTATATTTATCCCGTTCGAGGTGTAGGTGCCACCCATTGGGACGGTTCGGGGGTTGTTTCGGATTTTCTCCCACTAACGCCATGTTTTTATGCCTATGTCCCAAAATATGCAAATTATCGTTGTATTCTCAAATCGGGAGTCTCGTGATCGCACGGTCAGTTTTCACGAGTCACATTGATCCCGCGCGAGGTGTAGGTGCCACTCACGGGACAGTTCGGGGGATGTTTCGGATTTTCTCCCACTAATGCCATGTTTTTATGCCTAAGCCTAGAAATATGCAAATTATAGTCATATTCTCAAATCGGGGGTCCCGTGAACACGCGATCAGTTCGTACGAGTTATATTCGTCCCATGCGAGGTGTTGGTGCCACTCACGGGGCCGTTCGGGAGCTATTTCGATTTTTCATCCACTAACGCCATGTTTTTATGCCTAATTCTATATATATTAAATTATCATCGTATTCTCCAACCAGGAGTCCCGTGATCGCAGGTGAGTACATACGAGTTACATTGGTCCCGTGCGAGGTGTTGGTCCCACTCACGGGGCCGTTCGGGAGCTATTTTGGGTTTTCACCAACTAACGCCATGTTTTAATATATAAGTCTAGAAATACGCAAATTGTTGTCGTATTCTCAAATCGAAAGTCTCGTGATCGCTTTGTGAGTTCCTACAAGTTATATTGGTCCCATACGAGGTGATGGTGCCACTCACAGGGCCGTTCGGGGTTGTTTCAGGTTTTGGCTCTCTAACGCCATGTTTTATGCCTAAGTCTAGAAATATGTAAATTATCGGCATATTCTCAAATTGTGAATCTCGTGATCACGCGATCAGATCTTACGAGTTACATGGGTCCCATGCGAGGTGTTGGTGCCACTCACGGGGTCTTTCGGGGGCTGTTTTGGGTTTTCCCCCACTAACGCCATATTTTTATGCCTAAGTCTAGAAATATGAAAATTACCATCGTATTTTCAAACCGGAAGTCTCATGATCGCGCTGTCAATTCGTACACATTAGATTTATCCCATTCGAGGTGTAAGTGCCACTCATGGGACGGTTCGGGGGTTGTTTCGGATTTTCTCCCACTAACGCCATGTTTTTAGGTCTATGTCCCAAAATATGCAAATTATCGTTGTATTCTCAAATCGGGAGTCTCGTGATCGCACGGTCAGTTTTCACGAGTCACATTGATCCCGCGCGAGGTGTAGGTGCCACTCACGGGACAGTTCGGGGGATGTTTCGGATTTTGTCCCACTAACGCCATGTTTTTATGCCTAAGCCTAGAAATATGCAAATTATAGTCATATTCTCAAATCGGGGGTCCCGTGAACACGCGATCAGTTCGTACGAGTTACATTCGTCCCATGCGAGGTGTTGGTGCCACTCATGGGGCCGTTCGGGAGCTAATTCGATTTTTCATCCACTAACGCCATGTTTTTATGCCTAATTCTAGATATATTAAATTATCATCGTATTCTCCAACTAGGAGTCCCGTGATCGCAGGTGAGTACGTACGAGTTACATTGGTCCCGTGCGAGGTGTTGGTCCCACTTACGGGGCCGTTCGGGAGCTATTTTGGGTTTTCACCAACTAATGCCATGTTTTATTGCCCAAGTCTAGAAATATGGAAATAATCACCATATTTTCAAACTGGGGGGCCCATGATCCCGCGGTCAGTTCCTACGAGTTATGTTGATCTCGTGTGAGGTGTTGGTGCCACTCACAGGGCCGTTCGGGGGAAGTTTCAAGTTTTCATCACCTAATGCTATTTTTAAGCCTAAGTTTATATATTTTCAGATTATCATCATATTCTCAAACTGGGAATCCCGTGATCACACGATTAGTTCGTACGAGTTACATTGGTCTCGTGCGAGGTGTTGGTGCCACTCCCGGGGCCGTTCGGGGGCAGTTTTTGGTTTTCCCCCACTAACGCCATGTTTTAATGCCTAAATCTATATATTTTCAAATTATCGTCGTATTCATAAACAGGGAATCCCGTGATCACGCGGTCAGTTCCTACGAGTTACATTGGTCCCATGCGAGATGTTGGTGCCACTCACGGAGCCATTTGGGGGCTGTTTCGGGTTTTCCCCCACTAATGTCATGTTTTTATGCCTAAGTCTGTGTATTTTCAAATTATCGTCATATTCCCAAACTGAGAATCCCGTGATCACGTAGTCAGTTCCAACGAGTTACATTGGTCCCGTGAGAGATGTTGGTTCCACTCACGGGGATCTTCGGGGGATGCTTCTGGTTTTCAGCCCCTAACGCGATGTTTTAATGCCTACGTATAGAAATATGAAAATTATCATCATATTCTCAAATTGGGAGTCTCGTAATCACGCGGTCAGGTCGTACGAGTAACATTGGTCTCGTGCGAGGTGTTGGTGCCACTCATAGGGCCTTTCGGGGGCTGTTTTGAGTTTTCACCCACTAAAGCCATGTTTTAGTGCCTAAGTCTAGAAATATGCAAATTATCATCGTATTCTAAAACGGGGAGTCCCGTGATCGCACGGTCAGTTCCTACAAGTTACATTGGTCCCGTTCGAGGTATTGGAGCCACTCATGGAGACGTTCGGGGGTTGTTTCGGGTTTTCGTTCTCTAACGCCATGTTTTATGCCTAAGTCAAGAAATATGCAAATTATCGTCATATTCTTAAATCGAGAATCCCGTGATCGCGCGATCAGTTTATACGAGTTACATTGGTCCCGTGCGAGGTGTTGGTTCCACTCATGAGGCCGTTCGGGGGCTGTTTTGGGTTTTCGCCCTCTAATGCTATTTTTTTCAGCCTAAGTCAATATATTTTTAAATTTTCATCGTATTCTCAAACCGAGATTCCTGTGATCGCACTATTTGTTGGTACGAGTTACATTAGTCCCGTTCGAGGTGTTGGTGACACTTACGGGGTCATTCGGTGGCTGTGTCGGGTTTTCACCCACTAACGCCATTTTTCAACCCTATATCTATTTATTTTCAAATTATCATCGTATTCTCAATTCGGAAATCCAATGATTGTGCGGTTAGTTCATACGAGTTACATTGGTCCCATGCGAGGTGTTGGTGCTCATCACGGGGCCGTTCGGGGTTTCAAGTTTCACCCACTAATGCCATATTTTAATGCCCAAGTCTAGCAATATGCAAATTATCATCATATTCTAAGATAAGGAGTCTCGTGGTTGGGTTGTCAGTTCCTAAGAGTAACATTGGTCCCGTGTGACGTGTTGGTTCCACTCACGGGGCCGTTCGGGGGCTGCTTCGGGTTTTCACCCACTGACGCCATGTTTTATGCCTAAGTCTAGAAATATGCAAATTATTATCGTATTCTCCAATCGGGAGTCCCGTGATCACGCGATCAGTTCATACGAGTTACACTTGTCCCGTGCGAGGTGTTGGTCCAACTCACGGGGCCATTCGGGAGCTATTTTGGGTTTTCACCAACCAATGCCATGTTTTATTACCCAAGTCTAGCAATATGGAAATAATCATTGAATTTTCAAACCGGAGGTCCCGTGATCACGCGATCAGTTCCTAGGAGTTACATTTGTCCCGTGCGAGGTGTTGGTGCCACTCACGGGGTCGTTCGGGGGTTCTTTCTAGTTTTCACCCCTAATGCCATTTTGTAAGCCTAAGTCTATATATTTTCAAATTATCATCATATTCTCAAACAGGGAATCCCGTGATCACGCAGTTAGTCTGTACGAGTTACATTGGTCCCGTGCGAGGTGTTGGTGCCACTCACGGGGACGTTTGGGGGGCAATTTTTGGTTTTCCCCCACTAACGCCATGTTATAATCTCTAAGTCTATATATTTTCAAATTATGGTCGTATTCCTAAACCATGAATCCCGTGATCACGTGGTCAGTTCCAACGAGTTACATTGGTCCCATGCGAAATGTTAGTGTCGTTCGGGATTTCAAGTTTTCACCTACTAACGCCATGTTTTACTGCCTAAGTCTAGATATATGTAAATTATCATTGTATTCTAAAATCAGGAGCCCCTTGATCGTGCGGTCAGTCCGTACGAGTTACATTAGTCCCATGCGAGGTTTTGGTGCCACTCACGGGGCCGTTCGGGAGTTGTTTTGGGCTTTCCCCCACTAACGCCATGTTTTTATGCCTAAGCCTATATATTTTCAAATTATCATCGTATTCCCAAACCGAGAATCCCGTGATCACAGGTCAGTTCCAATGAGTTACATTAGCCCCGTGCGAGATGTTGACGCCACTCACGGGGCCGTTCGGGAGTTGTTTCGGGTTTTGCCCCACTAACGCCATGTTTTTACGCCTAAGTCTATATATTTTAAAATTATCGTCGTATTTCAAAACCGAGAATCCCATGATCACGCAGTCAGTTCCAACGAGTAACACTGGTCCCGTACGAGATGTTGGTTCCACTCACGGGGCTAGTCGGGGGCTGCTTCGGGTTTTCCGCCACTAACGCCATGATTTAATCCCTAAGTATAGAAATATGCAAATTATCATCGTATTTTAAAATCGGGAGCCCCGTGATTGCGTGGTCGGTTCCTATGAGTTACATTGGTCCCGAGTGAAGTGTTGGTTCCACTCACGAGGCCATTCAGGGGATGGTTCGGGTTTTCACCCACTAACGCCATGTTTTTATGCCTAAGTCTAGTAATATGCAAATTATCATCGTATTCTCCAACCGAGAGTCCCATGATCGCGCGAAAAGTTCATACGAGTTACACTGGTCCCGTGCGAGGTGTTGGTCCCACTCATGGGGCCGTTCGGGAGCTATTTTGGGTTTTCACCAACTAATGCCATGTTTTGTTACCCAAGTCTAAAAATATGGAAATAATCATCATATTTTCAAATCGGGGGTCCCGTGATCACGCGATCAGTTCCTACGGCTTACATTTGTCCCGTGCGATGTGTTGGTGCCACTCACGGGGCCGTTCGGGGGCTATTTCGGGTTTTTACCCTCTAATGTCGTTTTGTAAGCCTAACTCAATATATTTTCAAATTATCATCATATTCTCAAATAGGGAATCCCATGATCACCCGGTTAGTTCGTAAGAGTTACATTGGTCCCGTGCGAGGGGTTGGTGCCACTCACGGGGCCGTTCGGGGGCAATTTCTGGTTTTCCCCCACTAACGCCATGTTTTAATGCCTAAGTCTATATATTTTAAAATTACGGTCGTATTCCTAGACCAAGAATCCCGTGATCATACGGTCAGTTCCTACGAGTAACATTGGTCCCACGCGAGATGTTGATGCCACTCACGAGGCCGTTCGGGGGCTGTTTTGGGTTTCCCCCACTAACACCATATTTTTATGCCTAAGCCTATATATTTTCAAATTATCGTCATATTCCCAAATCGATAATCCCATGATCACACGGTCAGTTCCAACGAGTTACATTGGCCTCGTGCTAGATGTTGGTGCCACTCACGGGGTCGTTCGAGGGTTGTTTCGGGTTTTTCCCCACTAACGCCATATTTTTATGCCTAAGTATATATACTTTCAAATTATCGTCGTATTTCCGAACCAAGAATCCCGTGATCACGCAGTCAGTTCCAACGAGTTACATTGGTCCCGTACGAGATGTTGGTCCACTCACGGGGCTGTTCGGGGGCTGCTTCGAGTTTTCACCCACTAACACCATGTTGTAATGCCTAAGTCTAGAAATATGCAAAGTATCATCGTATTCTCAAATCGGGAGTCCCGTGATCGCACGATCAGTTCCTACGAGTTACATTGGTCCTGTACAAGGTGTTGGAGCCACTCACGGGGCCGTTCGGGGGTTATTTTGAGTTTTCGCTCTCTCACGCCATGTTTTAGGCCTAAGTCAAAAAATATAAAAATTATCGTCATATTCTCAAATCGAGAATCCTGGGATCGCGCGATCAGTTTATACGAGTTACATTGGTCCCGTGCAAGGTGTTGGTGCCACTCACGAGGCCGTTCGGGGGCTGTTTCGGGGTTTCACCCTCTAATCTTATTTTTTCAGCCTAAGTCTATATATTTTCAAATTTTCATCATATTCTCAAACCGAGAATCCCGTGATCATGCTATTAGTTGGTACGAGTTACATTGGTCCCGTGCGAGGTGTTGGTGACACTTACGGGGCCGTTCGTTGGCTATTTTGGGTTTTCACCCACTAACGCCATTTTTCAAGCCTACATCTATTTATTTTCAAATTATCATCATATTCTCAATTCGGGAATCCCAGGATTGTGTGGTTAGTTCATACAAGTTACATTAGTCCCGTGCAAGGTGTTGGTACTCCTCACGGGGCCGTTCGGGGTTTTAAGTTTTCACCCACTAATGCCATATTTTAATGCCTAAGTCTAGAAATATGTAAATTATCATCGTATTCTAAAATTAGGAGCCCCGTGATCGCGTGGTCAGTTCCTACGAGTTACATTGGTCCCGTGTGACGTGTTGGTTCCACTCACGGGGCCGTTCGGGGGCTGCTTCGGATTTTCACCCACTAACGCCATATTTTTATGCCTAAGTCTATAAATATGTAAATTATCATGGTATTCTCCAATCGGGAGTACCACGATCACGCGGTCAGTTCATACGAGTTACACTGGTCCCGTGCGAGGTGTTGGTCCTACTCACGGGGCCGTTCGGGTGTTGTTTTGGGTTTTCACCCACTAACGCCATGTTTTAATGCCTAAGTCTAGAAATATGCAAATTATCATCGTATTCTCAAACCGGGAGTCCCGTCATCACGCGATCAGTTCCTACTAGTTACATTGGTCCTGTACGAGGTGTTGGAGCCACTCAAAGGGCCGTTCAGGGGTTGTTTCTAGTTTTCACTCTCTAACGCCATGTTTTAGGCCTAAGTCAAGAATTATACAAATTATCATCGTATTCTCAAATCGAGAATCTCGTGGTCGCGCGATCAGTTTATACGAGTTACATTGGTCCCGTGCGAGGTGTTGGTGCCACTCACGAAGCCGTTCGGGCGTTGTTTTGAGTTTTCGCCCTCTAATTTTATTTTTTCAGCCTAAGTCTATATGTTTTCAAATTTTCATCGTATTCTCAAACCGATAATCCCGTGATCGCGCTATTAGTTGGTACGAGTTACATTGGTCCCGTGCGAGGTGTTGGTGACACTTACGGGGCCGTTCGGTGGCTATTTCGGGTTTTCACCCACTAACGCCTTTTTTCGAGCCTACATCTATTTATTTTCAAATTATCATCTTATTCTCAATTCGGGAATCCCATGATCGTGTGGTTAGTTCATACGAGTTACATTGGTCCCTTGCAAGGTGTTGGTGCTCCTCACGGGGCCATTCGGGGTTTTAAGTTTTCACCCACTAACGCCATGTTTTAATGCCTATGTCTAGAAATATGTAAATTATCATCGTATTCTAAAATCAGGAGCCCCGTGATCGCGTGGTCAGTTCCTACGAGTTACATTGGTCCCGCGTGACGTGTTGGTTCCACTCACGGGCCGTTCGGGGGCTGCATCGGGTTTTCACCCTCTAACGCCATGTTTTTATGCCTAAGTCTAAAAATATGCAAATTATCATGGTATTCTCCAATCAGGAGTCCCATGATCGCGCGGTCAGTTCATACGAGTTACACTGGTCCCGTGCGAGGTGTTGGTCCTACTCACGGGGACGTTCGGGAGCTGTTTTGGGTTTTCACCCACTAACGCCATATTTTAATGCCTAAGTCTAGAAATATGAAAATTATCATCATATTCTCAAACCGGGAGTCCCGTGATCACGCGATCAGTTCCTACGAGTTACATTGGTCCTATACGAGGTGTTGGAACCACTCACGGGGCCGTTCGGGGGTTGTTTCGAGTTTTCGCTCTCTAACGCCATGTTTTAGGCCTAAGTCAAGAAATATACAAATTATCATCGTATTCTCAAATCGAGAATCCCGTGGTCGTGCGATCAGTTTATACGAGTTACATTGGTCCCGTGCGAGGTGTTGGTGCCACTCACGAGGCCGTTCGGGGGTTGTTTCTGGTTTTCGTTCTCTAATCTTATTTTTTTAGCCTAAGTATATATATTTTCAAATTTTCATCGTATTCTCAAACCGGGAATCCCGTGATCGCGCTATTAGTTGGTAAGAGATACATTGGTCCCCTGCGAGGTGTTGGTGACACTTACGGGACTGTTCGGTGGCTATTTCGAGATTTCACCCACTAACGCCTTTTTTCAAGCCTACATCTATTTATTTTCAAATTATCATCTTATTCTCAATTCGGGAATCCCATTATCGTGAGGTTAGTTCATACGAGTTACATTGGTCCCTTGCAAGGTGTTTGTGATCCTCACGGGGCCGCTCGGGGTTTTAAGTTTTCATCCACTAACGCCATATTTTAATGCCTATGTCTAGAAATATGTAAATTACCATCGTATTCTAAAATTAGGAGCCCCGTGATCGCGTGGTCAGTTCTAACGAGTTACATTGGTCACGTGTGACGTGTTGGTTCCATTGACGGGGTCGTTCAGGGGCTGCTTCGAGTTTTCTCCCACTAACGCCATGCTATTGTGCCTAAGTCTAAAAATATGCCAATTATTATTGTATTCTCCAACCGGGAGTCCCATGATCGCGCGGTCAGTTCATACGAGTTACACTGGTCCCGTGCGAGGTGTTGGTCCCACTCATGGGGCCGTTCGGGAGCTATTTTGGGTTTTCACCAACTAATGCCATGTTTTGTTACCCAAGTCTAGAAATATGGAAATAATCATCGTATTTCAAATCGGGGGTCCCGTTATCACGCGATCAATTCCTACGAGTTACATTTGTCCCGTGCGATGTGTTGGTGCCACTCACGGGGCCGTTCGGGGCCTATTTCGAGTTTTCACCCCCTAATGCCATTTTGTATGCCTAAGTCTATATATTTTCAAATTATCATAATATTTTCAAATAACGAATGCCATGATCACGCGGTTAGTTCGTAAGAGTTACATTGGTCTCGTGCGTGGGGTTAGTGCCACTCACCGGGCCGTTCGGGGACAGTTTCTGGTTTTCCCCCACTAACGCCATGTTTTATTTCCTAAGTCTATATATTTTCAAATTATGGTCGTATTCCTATACCAAGAATCCTGTGATCATGCGGTCAGTTCCTACGATTTACATTGGTCCCATGCGAGATGTTGGTGCCACTCACGAGGCCGTTCGGGGGCTGTTTCGGGTTTTCCCCCACTAACACCATGTTTTTCTGCCTAAGTCTATATATTTTCAAATTATCATCGTATTCCCAAATCGAGAATTCCGTGATCACGCGATCAGTTCCAATGAGTTACATTGGCCTTGTGCGAGATGTTGGTGCTACTCACGGGGCCGTTCGGGGGCTATTTCGGGTTTTCCACCACTAACGCCATGTTTTTTTGCCTAAGTATATATATTTTCAAATTATCGTCGTATTTCCAAACCAAGAATCTCGTGATCACGCAGTGAGTTCCAAAGAGTTACATTGGTCCCGTACGAGATGTTGGTTCCACTCACGGGGCTGTTCGGGGGTTGCTTCGAGTTTTCACCCACTAACGCCATGTTTTAATGCCTAAGTCTAGAAATATGCAAATTATCATCATATTCTCAAACCGGGAGTCCCGTAATCGTGTGATCAGTTCCTACGAGTTACATTGGTCCTGTACGAGGTGTTGGAGCCACTCACGAGGCCGTTCGGGGGTTGTTTCGAGTTTTCTCTCTTTAACGCCATGCTTTAGGCCTTAGTCAAGAAATATAAAAATTATCATCATATTCTCAAATCAAGAATCCTGTGATCGCACGATCAGTTTATACGAGTTACATTGGTTCCGTACGAGGTGTTGGTGCCACTCACGAGGCCGTTCGGGGGCTGTTTCGGGTTTTCGCCCTCTAATCTTATTTTTTCATCCTAAGTCTATATATTTTCAAATTTTCATCATATTCTCAAACCGAGAATCCCGTGATCGCGCTATTAGTTGGTACGAGTTACATTGGTCCGGTGCGAGGTGTTGGTGACACTTACGGGGCTGTTCGGTGGCTATTTCGGGTTTTCATCCACTAACGCCTTTTTTCAAGCCTACATCTATTTATTTTCAAATTATCATCATATTCTTAATTCGGGAATCCCATGATCGTGTGGTTAGTTCATACGAGTTAAATTGGTCCCATGCAAGGCGTTGGTGCTCCTCACGGGGTCGTTCGGGGTTTTATGTTTTCACCCACTAACGCCATGTTTTAATTCCTAAGTCCATAAATATGTAAATTATCATCGTATTCTAAAATTAGGAGCCCCGTGATCGCGTGGTCAGTTCCTACGAGTTACATTGCTCCTGTGTGACGTGTTGGTTCCACTTACGGGGCCGTTCGGGGGCTGCTTTGGGTTTCACCCACTAACGCCATGTTTTTGTGCCTAAGTCTAGAAATATGCAAATTATCATCGTATTTTCCAATCAGGAATCCCATGATCGCGCGATCAGTTCATACGAGTTACACTGGTCCCGTGCGAGGTGTTGGTCCTACTCACGGGGCCATTCGGGAGCTATTTTGGGTTTTCACCAACTACTGCCATGTTTTATTACCCAAGTCAAGAAATATGGACAGAATCGTCATATTTTCAAACCGGGGGTCCCGTGATCACGCGATCAGTTCCTATGAGTTACATTTGTCCCGAGCGATGTGTTGGTGCCACTCACGGGGCTGTTCGGGGGATATTTCGAGTTTTCACCTCCTAATGCCATTTTGTAAGCCTAAGTCTATATATTTTCAAATTATCACCATATTCTCAAATGGGGAATCCCATGATCACGCGATTAGTTCGTTCGAGTTACATCGGTCCCATACGAGATGTTGGTGCCACTCACGGGGCCGTTCGAGGGCTGTTTCGAGTTTTCCCACACTAATGCCATGTTTTTATGCCTAAGCCTATATATTTTCAAATTATCATCGTATTCCCAAACCGAGAATCCCGTGATCACGCGGTCATTTCCAACGGGTTACATTGGCCCCGTGCGTGATGTTGGTGCCACTCACGGGGACGTTCGGGGGTTATTTCGGGCTTTCCACCACTAACGCCATGTTTTTATACCTAAGTATATTCATTTTCAAATTATCATCGTATTTACAAATCGAGAATCCCATGGTCATGCAGTCAGTTCCAACGAGTTACATTGTTCCTTTACAAGATGTTGGTTCCACTCACGGGGTTGTTCGGGGGCTGCTTCGGGTTTTCAGCCACTAACACGATGTTTTAATGCCTAAGTCTAGAAATATGCAAATTATCGTCATATTCTCAAACCGGGAGTCCCGTGATCGCGCGATCAGTTCCTACGAGTTACATTGGTCCTGTACAAGGTGTTGGAACCACTCACGGGGCCGTTCGGGGGTTGTTTCGAGTTTTCTCTCTCTAACGCCATGTTTTAGGCCTAATTCAAGAAATATACAAATTATCATCGTATTCTCAAATCGAGAATCCCGTGATCGCGCGATCAGTTTAGACGAGTTACATTGGTCCCGTACGAGGGGTTGGAGCCACTCACGGGGCCGTTCGGGGGTTGTTTCGGGTTTTAGCTCTCTAACACCACGTTTTAGGCCTAAGTCAAGAAATATGCAAATTATCGTCGTATTCTCAAATCGAGAATCTCGTGATCACGCGATCATTTTATACGAGTTATATTGGTCCCGTGCGAGGTGTTGGTGCCACTCACGAGGCCGTTCGATGGCTGTTTCGGGTTTTCGCCCTTTAATGTTATTTTTTTAGCCTAAGTCTATATATATTTACAAATTGTCATCGTATTCTCAAACCGGGAATCCCGTGATCTCGCTATTTGTTGGTACGAGTTACATTGGTCCCGTGCGAGGTGTTGGTGACATTTACAAGGCTGTTCGGTGGTTGTTCCGGGTTTTCAGCCACTAACGCCATTTTTCAAGCCTATATCTATTTATTTTTAAATTATCATCATATTCTCAATTCGGGAATCCCATGATCGCGCGATTAGTTCATACGAGTTACATTGGTCCCGCAAGGTGTTGGAGATCCTCAAGGGGTCGTTCGGGATTTCAAGTTTTCACCCACTAACGCCATGTTTGAATGCCTAAGTCTAGAAATATGTAAATTATCATTGTATTCTAAAATCAGGAGCTCCGTGATCGTGTGGTCACTTCGTACGAGTTACATTAGTCCCATGCGAGGTTTTGGTGCCACTCACGGGGCCATTCGGGGGATGTTTTCGGTTTTCCCCCACTAACGCCATGTTTTTATGCCTAAGCCTATATATTTTCAAATTATCGTCGTATTCCCAAACCGAGAATCCCGTGATCACAGGTCAGTTCCAATGAGTTACATTAGCCCCGTGCGAGATGTTGACGCCACTCACGGGGACGTTCGGGAGTTGTTTCGGGTTTTGCCCCACTAACGCCATGTTTTTACGCCTAAGCCTATATATTTTAAAATTATCATCGTATTTCAAAACTGAGAATCCCGTGATCACGCAGTCAATTCCAACGAGTTACACTGGTCCCGTACGAAATGTTGGTTCCACTCACGGGGCAGGTCGGGGGCTGCTTCGGGTTTTCACCCACTAACGCCATGTTTTAATGCCTATGCCTAGAAATACGTAAATTATCATCGTATTCTAAAATCAGGAGCCCCGTGATCGCTTGGTCAGTTCCTACGAGTTACACTGGTCCCGTGTGACGTGTTGGTTCCACTCACGGGGCTGTTCGGGGGCTGCTTCGGGTTTTCACCCACTAACGCCATGTTTTAATGCCTAAGTCTAGAAATAAGAAAATTATCATCGCATTCTCCAATCGGGAGTCCCATGATCGCGCGATAATTTCATACGAGTTACACTGGTCCCGTGCGAGGTGTTGGTCCCACTCAAGGGGCCGTTCGGGTGTTATTTTGGGTTTTCACCAACTAATGCCATGTTTTGTTACCCAAGTCTAAAAATATGTAAATAATCGTCGTATTTTGAAATCGGGGGTCCCGTGATCACACGATCATTTCTTACGAGTTGCATTTGTCCCGTGCGATGTGTTGGTGCCACTCACGGGGCCGTTCGGGGGCTATTTCGGGTTTTCACCCTCTAATGCCATTTTGTAAGCCTAAGTCAATATATTTTCAAATTATCATCATATTCTTCAATAAGGAATCTCATGATAATGCGGTTAGTTCGTACGAGTTACATTGATCCCGTACGAGGTGTGGGTGCCACTAACGGGGCCGTTCGGGGGCAGTTTCTGGTTTTCCCCCACTAACGCCATGTTTTAATGTCTAAGTCAATATATTTTCAAATTATGGTCGTATTCCTAGACCAAGAATCCCGTGATCATGCGGTCAGCTCCTACGAGTTACATTGGTCCCATGCGAGATGTTGGTGCCACTCACAAGGCCGTTCGGGGGCTGTTTCGGGTTTCCCCCACTAACACCATGTTTTTATGCCTAAGCCTATATATTTTCAAATTATCATCGTATTCCTAAACTGAGAATCCCGTGATCATGCAGTCAGTTCCAACGAGTTACATTGGCCTCGTGCGAGATGTTGGTGCCACTCACGGGGCCGTTCTAGGGCTGTTTCGGGTTTTTCCCCACTAACGCCATGTTTTTATGCCTAAGTATATATACTTTCAAATTATCGTCGTATTTCCGAACCAAGAATCCCGTGATCCCGCAGTCAGTTCCAACGAGTTACATTGGTCCCGTACGAGATGTTGGTTCCACTCATGGGGCTGTTCGGGGGCTGCTTCGGGTTTTCACCCACTAACACCATGTTGTAATGCCTAAGTCTAGAAATATGCAAATTATCATCGTATTCTCAAATAGGGAGTCCCGTGATCGCGCGATCAGTTCCTACGAGTTACATTGGTCCTGTACGAGGTGTTGGAGCCACTCACGGGCTTGTTCGGGGGTTGTTTCGAGTTTTCGCTCTCTAACGCCATATTTTAGGCCTAAGTCAAGAAATATACAAATTATTGTCGCATTCTCAAATCGAGAATCCCGTGACCGCGCGATCAGTTTATAAGAGATACATTGGTCCCGTGCGAGGTGTTGGTGACACTCACGAGGTCGTTCGGGGGATGTTTAGGGGTTTCACCCTCTAATCTTATTTTTTTATCCTAAGTCTATTTATTTTCAAATTTTCATCATTTTCTCAAACCGAGAATCCCGCGATCGCGCTATTAGTTGGTACGAGTTACATTGGTCCCGTGCGAGGTATTGGTGACACTTACAGGGCCGTTCGTTGGCTATTTCGGGTTTTCACCCACTAACGCCATTTTTCAAGCCTACATCTATTTATTTTTAAATTATCATCATATTGTCAATTCGGGAATCCCATGATCGTGTGGTTAGTTCATACGAGTTACATTGGTCTCATGCAAGGTGTTGGTGCTCCTCACGGGGCCGTTTGGGGTTTTATGTTTTCACCCACTAACGCCATTTTTTAATGCCTAAGTCTAGAAATATGTAAATTATCATCGAATTCTGAAATCAGGAGCCCCGTGATCGCGTGGTCAGTTCCTACGAGTTACACTGGTCCCGTGTGACGTGTTGGTTCCACTCACGGGGCTGTTCGGGGGCTGCTTTGGGTTTTCACCCACTAACGCCATGTTTTTATGCCTAAGTCTAGAAATATGCAAATTATCATCGTATTCTCCGATCGGGAGTCCCATGATCGCGCGGTCAGTTCATATGAGTTACACTGGTCCCGTGCGAGGTGTTGGTCCTACTCTCGGGGCCGTTCGGGTGCTATTTTGGGTTTTCACCCACTAACGCCATGTTTTAATGCCTAAGTCTAGAAATATGCAAATTATCATCGTATTCTCAAACCGGGAGTCCCGTGATCGCGCGATCTGTTCCTGCGAGTTACATTGGTCCTGTACGAGGTGTTGGAGCCACTCACGGGGCCGTTCGGGGGTTGTTTCGAGTTTCTCTCTCTAACGCCATGTTTTAGGCCTAAGTCAAGAAATATACAAATTATCATCGTATTCTCAAATCGAGAATCCCGTGATCGCGCGATCAGTTTATACGAGTTACATTCGTCCCGTGCGAGGTGTTGGTGCCACTCACGAAGCCGTTCGGGGGTTGTTTCGGGTTTCGCCCTCTAATCTTATTTTTTCAGCCTAAGTCTATATGTTTTCAAATTTTCATCGTATTCTCAAATCGAGAATCCCGTGATCGCGCTATTAGTTGGTACGAGTTATATTGGTCCCGTGCGAGGTGTTGGTGACACTTACGGGGCTGTTCGGTGGCTATTTAGGGTTTTCACCCACTAACTCCTTTTTTCAAGCCTACATCTATTTATTTCAAATTATCATCTTATTCTCAATTAGGGAATCCCATGATCGTGTGGTTAGTTCATACGAGTTACATTGGTCCCGTGTAAGGTGTTGGTGCTCCTCACGGGGCCGTTGGGGGTTTTAAGTTTTCACCCACTAATGCCATGTTTTAATTCCTAAGTCCAGAAATATGTAAATTATCATCGTATTCTAAAATCAGGAGCCCCGTGATCGCGGGGTCAGTTCCTACGAGTTACATTGGTCCCGTGTGACGTGTTGGTTCCACTCACGGGGCCGTTCGGGGGCTGCTTCGGGTTTTCACCCTCTAACGCCATGTTTTTATGCCTAAGTCTAGAAATATGAAAATTATCATCGTATTCTCCAATTGGGAGTCCCATGATCGCGCGGTAAGTTCATACGAGTTACACTGGTCCCGTGCGAGGTGTTGGTCCTACTCACAGGGCCGTTCGGGAGCTGTTTTGGGTTTTCACCCACTAACGCCATATTTTAATGCCTAAGTCTAGAAATATGCAAATTATCATCATATTCTCAAACCGGGAGTCCCGTGATCGCGCGATCAGTTCCTACGAGTTACATTGGTCCTATACGAGTGTTGGAGCCACTCACGGGGCCATTCGGGAGTTGTTTCGAGTTTTCGCTCTCTAACGCTATGTTTTAGGCCTAAGTCAAGAAATATACAAATTAGCATCGTATTCTCAAATCGATAATCCCGTGATCGCGCGATCAGTTTATACGAGTTACATTGGTCCCGTGCGAGGTGTTGGTGACACTTACGGGGCCGTTCGGTGGCTATTTCGGGATTTCACCCACTAATGCCTTTTTTCAAGCCTACATTTATTTATTTTCAAATTATCGTCTTATTCTCAATTCGGGAATCCCATGATCGGGTGGTTAGTTCATATGAGTTACATTGATCCCTTGCAAGGTGTTGGTGCTCCTCACGGGGCCGTTCGGGGTTTTAAGTTTTCTCCCACTAACGCCATGTTTTAATGCCTTTGTCTAGAAATATGTAAATTATCATCGTATTCTAAAATCAGGAGCCCCGTGATCACGTGGTCAGTTCCTACGAGTTACATTGGTCACGTGTGACGTGTTGGTTCCATTCACGGGGTCGTTCAAGGGCTGCTTCGAGTTTTCACCGACTAACGCCATGTTATTGTGCCTAAGTCTAGAAATATGCAAATTATCATGATATTGTCCAACCGGGAGTCCCATGATCGCGCGATCAGTTCATACGGGTTACACTGGTCCCGTGCGAGGTGTTGGTCCCACTCATGGGGCCGTTCGGGAGCTATTTTTGGTTTTCACCAACTAATGCCATGTTTTGTTACCCAAGCCTAGAAATATGGAAATAATCATCGTATTTCAAATCGGGGGTCCCGTGATAACGAGATTAGTTCCTACGAGTTACATTTGCACCATGCGATGTGTTGGTGCCACTCACAGGGCCGTTCGGGGGCTATTTTTAGTTTTCACCCCCTAATGCCATTTTATATGCCTAAGTCTATATATTTTCAAATTATCATAATATTCTCAAATAGCGAATCCCATGATCACGCTGTTAGTTCGTAAGAGTTACATTGGTCCCGTGCGTGGGGTTGGTGCCACTCACAGGGCCGTTCGGGGGCAGTTTCTGGTTTTCCCCCACTAACGCCATGTTTTAATGCCGAATTCTATATATTTTCAAATTATGGTCGTATTCCTAGACCAAGAATCCTGTGATGATGCGGTCAGTTCCTACGAGTTACATTGGTTCCATGCGAGATGTTGGTGCCACTCACGAGGCCGTTCGGGGGTTGTTTCGGGTTTTCCCCCACTAACACCATGTTTTTATGCCTAAGCCTATATATTTTCAAATTATCGTCGTATTCCCAAACCGAGAATCTAGTGATCACGCGGTCAGTTCCAATGAGTTACATTGGCCTTGTGAGAGATGTTGGTGCCACTCACGGGACCGTTCGGGGGCTGTTTCGGGTTTTCCACCACTAATGCCATGTTTTTTTGCCTAAGTATATATATTTTCAAATTGTCGTCATATTTCCAAACTGAGAATCTCGTGATCACGCAGTCACTTCCAACGAGTTGCATTGGTCCCGGACGAGATGTTGGTTCCACTCACGGGGCTGTTCGGGGGTTGCTTCGGGTTTTCACCCACTAACGCCATGTTTTAATGCCTAAGTCTATAAATATGCAAATTATCATCGTATTCTCAAACCGGGAGTCCCGTGATCGCGTGATCAGTTCCTACGAGTTACATTGGTCCTGTACGAGGTGTTGGAGCCACTCACGAGGTCGTTCGGGGGTTGTTTCGAGTTTTTGCTCTCAAACGCCATGCTTTAGGCCTAAGTCAAGAAATATACAAATTATCATCGTATTCTCAAATCGAGAATCCCGTGATCCTACGATCAGTTTATACGAGTTACATTGGCCCCGTGCGAGGTGTTGGTGCCACTCACGAGGCCGTTCGGGGGCTGTTTCAGGTTTTCGCCCTCTAATCTTATTTTTTCATCCTAAGTCTATATATTTTCAAATTGTCATCGTATTCTCAAACCGAGAATCCCGTGATCGCGCTATTAGTTGGTACGAGTTACATTGGTCCCGTGCGAGGTGTTGGTGACACTTACGGGGCTGTTCGGTGGCTATTTCGGGTTTTCATCCACTAACGCCTTTTTTCAAGCCTACATCTATTTATTTTCAAATTATCATCATATTCTCAATTCAGGAATCCCATGATCGTGTGGTTAGTTCATACGACTTACATTGGTCCCATGCAAGGTGTTGGTGCTCCTCACCGGGCCGTTCGGGGTTTTAAGTTTTCACCCACTAACGCCATGTTTTAATTCCTAAGTCCAGTAATATGTAAATTATCATCGTATTCTAAAATTAGGAGCCCCGTGATCGCGTGGTCAGTTCCTACGAGTTACATTGGTCCCGTGTGATGTATTGGTTCCAGTTACGGGGCCGTTCGGGGGCTGCTTCGGGTTTTCTCCCACTAACGCCATGTTTTTGTGCCTAACTCTAGAAATATGGAAATTATCATCGTATTTTCCAATCGGGAGTCCCATGATCGCGCGGTCAGTTCATACGAGTTACACTGGTCCCGTGCGAGGTGTTGGTCCTACTTACGGGGCCATTCGGGAGCTATTTTGGGTTTTCACCAACTAATTCCATGTTTAATTACCCAAGTAAAAAAATATGGACATAATTGATGTAATTTCAAACCAGGGGTCCCGTGATCACGCGATCAGTTCCTACGAGTTACATTTGTCCCGAGCGAGGTGTTGGTGCCACTCACGGGGCCGTTCGGGGGTTGTTTCGAGTTTTCACCCCCTAATGCCATTTTGTAAGCCTAAGTCTATATATTTTTAAATTATCATCATATTCTCAAATAGGGAATCCCGTGATCACGCGATTAGTTCGTACGAGTTACATCGGTACCGTGCGAGGTGTTGGTGCCACTCACGAGGCCGTTCGGGGGCAGTTTCTGTTTTCCCCCTACTAATGCCATGTTTTAATGCCGAAGTCTATATATTTTCAAATTATGGTCGTATTGCTAGACCAAGAATCCCGTGATCATGCAGTCAGTTCCTACGAGTTGCATTGGTCCCATACGAGATGTTGGTGCCACTCACGGGGCCGTTCGAGGGCTGTTTCGAGTTTTCCCCTACTAACGCCATGTTTTTATTCCTAAGCCTATATATTTTTAAATTATCATTGTATTCCCAAACCGAGAATCTCGTGATCACGTGGTCAGTTCCAACAGGTTACATTGGCCCCGTGCGTGATGTTGGTGCCACTCACGGGGATGTTCGGGGGTTGTTTCGGGCTTTCCCCCACTAAAGCTATATTTTTATTCCTAAGTATATTCATTTTCAAATTATCATCGTATTTCCAAATCAAGAATCCCGTGGTCATGCAGTCAGTTCCAACGAGTTACATTGTTCCCGTACAAGATGTTGGTTCCACTCACGGGGTTGTTCGGGGCTGCTTCGGGTTTTCAGCCACTAACGCGATGTTTTAATGCCTAAGTCTAGAAATATGCAAATTTTCATCGTATTCTCATACCGGGAGTCTCTTGATCTCGCTATTTGTTGGTACGAGTTACATTGGTCCCGTGCGAGGTGTTGGTGACACTTACAAGGCTGTTCGATGGCTGTTTCGGGTTTTCACCCACTAACGACATTTTTCAAGCCTATATCTATTTATTTTCAAATTATCATCATATTCTCAATTCGGGAATCCCATGATCGCGTGATTAGTTCATACGAGTTACATTGGTCCCGTGCAAGGTGTTGGAGCTCCTCAAGGGGCTGTTCGGGATTTCAAGTTTTCACCCACTAACGCCATGTTTTAATGCCTAAGTCTAGAAACATGTAAATTATCATCGTATTCTAAAATCAGGAGCCCCGTGATCGTGCAGTCAGTTCGTACGAGTTATATTAGTCCCACACGAGGTTTTGGTGCCACTCACGGGGCTGTTTTGGGTTTTCACCCACTAACGCCATGTTTTTATGCTTAAGTCTAGAAATATGTGAATTGCCATCATATTCTCCAATCGGGAGTCCCGTGATCATGCGGTCAATTCATATGAGTTACACTGGTCCCGGGCGAGGTGTTGGTCCTACTCAGGGGGCCGTTCGGGAGTTGTTTTGGGTTTTCACCAACTAATGCCATGTTTTGTTACCCAAGTCTAGAAATATGGAAATAATCATCGTATTCTCAAACCGGGGGTCCCGTGATCAAGCGATCAGTTCCTACGAGTTACATTTGTCCCGAGCGATGTGTTGGTGCCACTCACGGGGACGTTCGGGGGCTGTTTCGTGTTTTCACCCCCTAATGCCATTTTGTAAGCCTAAGTCTATATATTTTCAAATTATAATCATATTCTTCAATAAGGAATCTCGTGATAATGCGGTTAGTTCGTACGAGTTACATTGATCCCGTGCGAGGTGTTGGTGCCACTCACGGGGCCGTTCGGGGGCAGTTTCTGGTTTTCCCCCACTAATGTCGTGTTTTAATGCCTAAGTCTATATATTTTCAAATTATGGTCGTATTCCTAAACCATGAATCTCGTGATCATGTGGTCAGTTCCTACAAGTTACATTCGTTCCATGCAAGATGTTGGTGCCACTCACGGGGCCGTTCGGGGACTGTTTTGGGTTTTCGCCCACTAACACCATGTTTTTATCCCTAACCCTATATATTTTCAAATTATCGTCGTATTCCCAAATCGAGAATCCCGTGATCACGTGGTCAGTTCCAACGAGTTACATTGGCCCCATGCAAGATGTTGGTGCCACTCACGGGACCGTTCAGGGGTTGTTTCGGGTTTTCCCCACTAACGCCATATTTTTATGCCTATGTCTATATATTTTCAAATTATCGTCGTATTCCCAAACCGAGAATCCCGTGATCATGCAGCCAGTTCCAACGAGTTACATTTGTCCCGTGCGAGATGTTGGTTCCACTCACGTGGCTATTCGGAGGCTACTTCGGGTTTTCAGCCACTAACGCGATGTTTTAATGCCTAAGTCTAGAAATATGCAAATTATCATCATATTCTCAAATCGGGAGTCTCGTAATAGCGCGGTCAGTTCGTACGAGTAACATTGGTCCCGTGCAAGGTGTTGGTGCCACTCATAAGGCCTTTCGGGGGTTGTTTTGAGTTTTCACCCACTAACGCCATGTTTTAATTCCTAAGTCTAGAAATCTACAAATTATCGTCGTACTCTCAACCCGGGAATCCCGTGATCGAGCGGTGAGTTCGTACGAGTTACATTGGTCCCGTGCGAGGTATTGGTGTTACTCACTGGGCCATTCGGGGTCTATTTCGGGTTTTCACCCACTAACGTCTGGTTTTAATGACTAAGACTAGAAATATACAAATTTCCTTCGTATTCTCAAATTGGGAGCCCCGTGATAGCACGGTCATTTCCTACGAGTCACATTGGTCCCGTGCGAGGTGTTGGTTCCACTCACGGGGTTGTTCAAGGGCTGCTTCGGGTTTTCACCCACTAATGCCATGTTTTTATGACTAAGTCTACAAATATAAAAATTATCATCATATTTCCAAACTGGGGTTCTCGTGATCACGCGGTCAGTTCGTACGAGTTACATTGATCCCTTGCAAGATGTAAGTGCAACTCACGGGATGGTTCGGGGGATATTTCGGATTTTTGCCCACTAACGCCATGTTTTTCTTCCTTTGTCTAGAAATATGCAAATTATTATCATATTCTCAAATCAGGAGTCCTGTGATCGCGCGGTCAGTTCATACGAGTTACATTGATCCCGTCCGAGGTGTAGGTGCCACTAACGTGACGGTTCGGTGGATGTTTTGAATTTTCGCCCACTAACACAATGTTTTTTTGCCTAAGTCTAGAAATATGCAAATTATTATCATATTCAGAAATCGGGGGTCCTATGATCACGCGGTCAGTTCGTATGAGTTACATTGATCCCGTGCGAGGTGTAGGTGCCACTCACGGGACAGTTCGGGGGATGTTTCAGATTTTTGCCCACTTACGCCATGTTTTTATGCCTAAGTCTAGAAATATGAAAATTATCGTCATATTCTCAAATCGGGGGTCCCGTGAACACGCAGTCAGTTCGTACGAGTTACATTAGTCCCGTGCGAGGTTTTGGTGCCTCTCACGGGGCCATTCCGGGGCTATTTCGGGTTTTCACCCACTAACACCATGTTTTATGCCTAAGTCTATAAATATGCAAATTATCATCGTAGTCTAAAATCGAGAGTTCCGTGATCTCGCGATCAGTTTGTACGAGTTACATTTGTCCCGTACGAGGTGTTGATGCCTTTCACGGGGCTCTTTGGGGGATGTTTCATGTTTTCAACCACTAATGCCATGTTTTAATGCCAAAGTCTAGAAATATGCAAATTATCATCATCTTCTCAAATCGGAAGTCCCATGATCCCGCTGTTAGTTCCTATGAGTTATAAGTGTCCCGTACGAGGTGTTGGTGCCACTCACGTGGCTGTTCGGGGATTATTTCGGGTTTTTGCTCTCTAATGCCTTATTTTACGCCTAAGTCTAGAAATATGTAAATTATCATCGTATTCTCAAATCAAGAATCCCGTGATCGTTTGATCAGTTCGTACGAGTTACATTGGTCCCGTGTGAGGTGTTGGTGCCACTCACGGGGATGTTCGGGGGTTGTTTTGTGTTTTCACCCCCTAACGCCATTTTTTAAACCAAAGTCTATATATTTTCTTATTATTGTCATATTCTCAAACCTTGAATCTCGTGATCACGCAGTCAGATCGTACAAGTTACATTGGTCCCATGCGAGGTGTCAGTGCCACTCACAGGGCCGTTCGAGGGAAGTTTCTTATTTTCCCCCATTAACGCCTTGTCTTAATGCCTAAGTCTATGTATTTTCAAATTATCGTCGTATTCCTAATCCGGAAATCCCGTGATCACGCGGTCGGTTCGTACGGGTTACATAGGTCCCGTGTGAGATGTTGGTGCCACTCACAGTGCAGCTCGAGGGCTATTTCGGGTTTTCCCCCACTAACGCCATGATTTTATGCCTAAGTCTAGAAATATAAAAATTATCATCATATTCTCAAATTGGGAGTTATGTGATCACGCGATCAGTTCATACGAGTTACAATGGTTTCGTGCGAGGTGTTGGTGCCTTTCACGGGGCCGTTCGGGGCTATTTTAGGTTTTCAACCACTAACGCCATGTTTAAATGTCTAAGTCTACAAATCTTTAAATTATCATCGTATTTTCAAACCGGAAGACCCGTGATCGCCCTGTCAGTTCCTACGAGTTACATTGGTCCCGTACGAGGTGATGGTGCCACTCACGGGGCTGTTCGGGGGTTGTTTTGGGTTTTTGCTGTCTAACGCCATGTTTTATGCATAAGTCTAGAAATATGTAAACTCTCATCGTATTCTCAAATCAAGAATCTCGTGAACACGCGATCAGTTCGTACGAGTTACATTGGTCCCGTGCGAGGTGTTGGTGCCACTCACTGGGCCGTTCGGGGACTATTTCGGGTTTTCGCCCTCTAACGCCATTTTTTAAGCCTAAGTCTATATATTTAAATTTATCGTCATATTCTCAAATCGGGAATCCCGTGATCGCGCGGTTAGTCCATATGAGTTATATTTGTCCCGTGTGAGGTATTCGTGCCACTCAAGGGGCCGTTTGGAGGCTGTTTACGGTTTTCACTCACTCACGCCATTTTTGAAGCCTAAATCTATATATTTTCAAATTATCGTCGTATTCTAAATCCCGGAATCCCGTGATCGCGCCGTGAGTTTGTACGAGTTACATTGGTCCCGTGGAAGGTGTTGGTGTTACTAACGGGGCCATTCGGGGTCTGTTTCGGGTTTTCGCCCACTAACGCCATGTTTTAATTACTAAGTCTAAAAATATCGAAATTATCATCGTATTCTCAAATCAGGAGCCCCGTGAGAGCACAGACATTTCCTAAAAATTACATTGGTCCCGTGCGAGGTGTTGGTTCCACTCATGGAGCCGTTCGGGGTTGCTTCGGGTTCTCACCCACTAACGCCATGTTTTTATGCCTAGCTCTGTAAATATGAACACTATCATCGTATTCTCAAACCAAGAGTCCTGTGATGGTGCGGTTAGTTCATACAAGTCACATTGGTCCCATACGAGGTGTTGGTCACACTTACGGAGCCGTTCGGGAGCTGTTTTGGGTTTTCACCAACTAACGCCATGTTTTAATTCCCAAGTCTAAAAATATGGAAATTATTGCCGTATTTTCAATCCAGGTGTCCCGTGATCATGCGCTCAGTACCTATGAGTTACATTCGTCCCGTGCGAGGTGTTGGTGCCACTTACGGGGCCGTTCGGGGTTTTGTTTCTAGTTTTCACCCCCTAACGCCATTTTTAAGCCTAAGTCTATATATTTTCAAATTATCATCATATTCTCAAACCGAAAATCCCATGATCACACGGTCAGTTCATACGAGTTACATTGGTCCTGTGCGAGGTGTTGGTGCCACTCACGGGACCGTTTGGGAGAAGTTTCTCATTTTATCCCCCTAACGTCATGTTTTAATGCCTGAGTCTATATATTTTTAAATTATCATCTCTTTCCCAATTAGGGAATCTCGTGATCACGCGGTCTATCACTACGGGATGAATTGGACCCGTGTGAGATGTTGGTGCCACTCACGAGGACGTTCGTGGGTTGTTTCGAGTTTTCCCCCACTAACGCCATGTTTTTATGCCTAAGTCTAGAAATATAAAAATTATCATCATATTTCCAAACTGGGGTTCTCGTGATCACGGGGTCAGTTCGTACGAGTTACATTGATCCTTTGCAAGATGTAAATGCCACTCACGGGATGGTTCGGGGCTATTTCAGATATTTTCCCACTAACACTATGTTTTTATGCATATTTCTAGAAATATGCAAATTATCATCATATTCTCAAATCAGGAGTCCTGTGATCGCGCGGTCAGTTCATACGAGTTACATTGATCCCGTCCGAGGTGTAGGTTCCACTAACGTGACGGTTCGGTGGATGTTTTGAATTTTCGCCCACTAACACCATGTTTTTTTGCCTAAGTCTAGAAATATGCAAATTATTATTATATTCAGAAATCGGGGGTCCTATGATCACGCGGTCAGTTTGTATGAGTTACATTGATCCCGTGCGAGGTGCAGGTGCCACTTACGGGACAGTTCGGGGGATGTTTCAGATTTTTGCCCACTAACGCCATGTTTTTATACCTAAGTCTAGAAATATGAAAATTATCATCATATTCTCAAATCGGGGGTCCCGTGAACACGCGATAAGTTCGTACGAGTTACATTAGTCCCGTGCGAGGTTTTGGTGCCTCTCACGGGGCCGTTCCGGGGCTATTTCGGGTTTTCACCCACTAACACCATGTTTTATGCCTAAGTCTAGAAATATGCAAATTATCATCGTAGTCTAAAATCGAGAGTTCCGTGATCTCGCGATCAGTTTGTACGAGTTACATTTGTCCCGTACGAGGTGTTGGTGCCTTTCACGGGGCTCTTTGGGGGATGTTTCATGTTTTCAACCACTAATGCCATGTTTTAATGCCAAAGTCTAGAAATATGCAAATTATCATCATCTTCTCAAATCGGAAGTCCCATGATCCCGCTGTTAGTTCCTATGAGTTATAAGTGTCCCGTACGAGGTGTTGGTGCCACTCACGTGGCTGTTCGGGGATTATTTCGGGTTTTTGCTCTCTAATGCCTTATTTTACGCCTAAGTCTAGAAATATGTAAATTATCATCGTATTCTCAAATCAAGAATCCTGTGATCGTTTGATCAGTTCGTACGAGTTACATTGGTCCCGTGTGAGGTGTTGGTGCCACTCACGGGGATGTTCGGGGGTTGTTTTGTGTTTTCACCCCCTAACGCCATTTTTGAAACCAAAGTCTATATATTTTCTTATTATTGTCATATTCTCAAACCTTGAATCCCGTGATCACGCAGTCAGTTCGTACAAGTTACATTAGTCCCATGCGAGGTGTTAGTGCCACTCACAGGGCCGTTCGAGGGAAGTTTCTTATTTTCCCCCATTAACGCCTTGTTTTAATGCCTAAGTCTATATATTTTCAAATTATCATCGTATTCCTAATTCGGAAATCCCGTGATCATGCGGTCAGTTCGTACGGGTTACATAGGTCCCGTGTGAGATGTTGGTGCCACCCACAGTGCAGTTCGGGGGTTGTTTCGGGTTTTTCCCCACTAACGCCATGATTTTATGCCTAAGTCTAGAAATATACAAATTATCATCATATTCTCTAATTGGGAGTTATGTGATCGCGTGGTCAGTTCGTACGAGTTACAATGGTCCCGTGCGAGGTGTAGGTGGCACTAACGGGACGGTTCGGGGGCTGTTTCAGATTTTCGGCCACTAACGCCATGTTTTTATGCCTAAGTCTAAAAATATGTAAATTATAATCATATTCTCAAATCGGGGAACTCGTGATCGCGCGGTCAGTTCCTACGAGTTACATTGGTCCCGTACGAGGTGATGGTGCCACTCACGGGGCTGTTCGGGGGTTGTTTTGGGTTTTTGCTCTAACGCCATGTTTTATGCCTAAGTCTAGAAATATGTAAACTATCATCGTATTCTCAAATCAAGAATCTCGTGATCACACGATCAGTTCGTACGAGTTACATTGGTCCCGTGCGAGGTGTTGGTGCCACTCACGGGGCCGTTCGGGGGCTGTTTCGGGTTTTCACCCACTAACGCCATGTTTTTATTCCTAAGTCTAGAAATATGCAAATTATCATCGTATTCTAAAATCGAGAGTTTCGTGATCACGCGATCAGTTTTTACGAGTTACATTGGTCCCCTGCGAGGTGTTGGTGCCTTTCACGGGGCTCTTTGGGGAATGTTTCATGTTTTCAACCACTAATGCCATGTTTTAATGCCTAAGTCTAGAAATATGAAAAGTATCATCGTCTTCTCAAATCGGAAGTCCCATGATCCCGCTGTTAGTTCCCATGATCCCGCTGTTGCCACTCACAGTGCAGTTTGAGGGCTGTTTCGAGTTTTTCCCCACTAACGCCATGTTTTTATGCCTATGCCTAGTAATAGGCAAATTGTCATCCTATTTTCAAACCGGGGGTCTCATGATCGTACGGTCAGTTCGTACGAGTTACATTGATCTCGTGCGAGGTGTAGGTGGCACTAATGGGACGGTTCGGTGCTATTTCAGATTTTCGGCCACTAACGCCATTTTTTTATGCCTAAGTCTAGAAATATGCAAATTATCGTCATATTCTCAAATCGGGGGACTCGTGATCGCGCGGTCAGTTTGTACGAGTTACATTAGTCCCGTGCGAGGTGTTGGTTCCACTCACGCGGCCGTTCGGGGCTATTTCGAGTTTTCACCCACTAACGCCATATTTTTATGCCTAAGTATAGAAATATGCAAATTATCATCATATTCTCAAATCGAGAGTCCCGGGATCGCGCGGTCAGTTCGTACGAGTTTCATTCGTCCCATGCGAGGGTTGGTGCCACTCATGGGGCCGTTCGGGGGCAATTTTGGGTTTTCACCCCCTAACGCCATTTTTTAAACCAAAGTCTATATATTTTCAGATTATCATCATATTCTCAAATAGCGAATCCCATGATCACACGGTTAGTTCGTAAGAGTTACATTGGTCCCATGCGAGGTGTTCGTGCCACTCACAGGGCCGTTCGGGGGATGTTTCGGGTATTTTCACACACTAACGCCATGTTTTAATGCCTAAGTCTATAAATATGCAAATTATAATCATATTGTAAAACTGAGAGTCCCATGAACACGTGGTCAGTTCGTACGAGTTACATTGATGCTGTGGGAGGTGTAGGTGCCACTCACGGGACGGTTCAACGACTATTTCAGATTTTCGCCCAGTAAAGCCATGTTTTTGGGCGTAAGTCTAGAAGTATGCAAATTATCATCGTATTCTATAATCGTGGGTCCCGTGATCACACGATCAGTTCATACGAGTTACATTGGTCCCGTGCGACGTGTTGGTGACACTTAGGGGTCCGTTTGGGGGCTCTTTCGAGCTTCACCCACTAACGCCATGTTTTTATGCCTAAGTCTAGAAATATGTAAATTATCGTCATATTCTCAAATCGGGAGTCCTGTGATCGCGGAGTCAGTTCGTACGGGTTACATTCGTCTCGTGCTAGGTGTTGGAGCCACTTATGGGACCGTTCGAGGGTTGTTTTGGGGTTTCACCAACCAACGCCATGTCTTAATACCCTAGTCTAAAAATATGCAAATTATCACCGTATTTTCGAATCGAGAGTCCCGTGATCATGCGAGGTCCTACGAGTTACATTGGTCCCGTGCGAGGTGTTAGTGCCACTCACAGGGCCGTTCGGGGGCTATTTCGAGTTTTCAAACCCTAACACCATTTTTTAATCCTAAGTCTATAAGTTTTGAAATTATCATCATATTCTTAAACTGGGAATCCAGTGATCACGCGGTCAGTTCATACGAGTTACATTGGTCCCATGCGAGGTGTTGGAGCCACTCACGAGGCCGTTCGGGGGTAGTTTCCGGTTTTCCCCACTAACGCCATGTTTTAATGCCTAGGTCTGTATATTTTCAACTTATCATCGTATTCTCAAATAGGGAATCTCGTGATTGCGCAGTTAGCTCGTACGAGTTACAGTGTTCCCGTGCGAGGTGTTGGTACCACTAAAGGGGCCGTTCGGGGGCTGTTTCGAGTTTTCACCCTCTAACGCCATTTTTTAAACCTAAGTGTATATATTTTCAAATTATCATCATATTCTCAAATTGAGAATCCTGCGATCGCGCGGTTAGTTTGTAAGAGTTACATTGGTCCCGTATGAGGTGTTGATGCTACTCACGGGGCCATTCAGGGGTTGTTTCGGGTTTCCACCCACTAGCACCATGTTTTAACGCCTAAGTCTAGAAATATAAAAATTATCATCGTAATCTCAAATCGGGAGCCTTGTGATCACGCGGTCAGTTCCTACGAGTTACATTGGTCCCGTGCGAGGTATTGGTGCCACTCATGGGGCCGATCGGGGGCTGCTTCGGGTTTTCACCCTCTAACACCATGTTTTTATGACCAAGTCTAGAAATATACAAATTATCCTCGTATTATCAAATCGGGAGTACCGTGATCGCACGATCAGTTCGTACGAGTTACAATGGTCCTGCGTGAGGTGTTGGTGCCACTCACGGGGCCGTTCATTGGCTGCTTCGAGTTTTCACCAACGAATGCCATGTTTTAATGCCAAAGTCTAGAAATATGCAAATTATCACATTAATTTCAAATGGGGGTTCCCGTGATCGCACGGTCAGTGCCAATGAGTTATATTGGTCCCGTACGACGTGTTGGTGCCACTCACGGGGCCGTTCGGGAGATGTTGCAAATTTTTACCCCTAATGCCATTTTTAAGCCTAAGTCTATATATTTTCAATTTTTTGTCATATTCTCAAATCAGGGATCTCGTGATCATGCGATCAATTCGTACATGTTACATTTGTCCCATGTGAGGTGCTGGTGCCACTCACGAAGCCGTTCGGGGGTTGTTTTGTGTTTTCCCTCACTAATGCCATGTTTTATTGCCTAAGTCTATATATATTCAAATTATCATCGTATTCCCAATCCGAGGATCCCGTGGTCACGCGGTCACTTCCTACGAGCTATATTAGTCCCGTGTGAGATGTTGGTGGCACTCACGAGGCCGTTTGGGGGTTGTTTCGGGTTTTCCCCACTAACGCGATGTTTTTATGCCTAAGCATAGAAATATGCAAATTGTCATCATATTTTCAAACCGGGGGTCTCGTGATCGCGCGGTTAGTTCGTACGAGTTACATTGATCCCGTGCGAGGTGTAAGTGCCACTCACGGGACGGTTCGGTGGTTGTTTCGGATTTTCGCCCACTAACGCCATGTTTTTATATCTAAATCTAGAAATATGAAAATTATCGTTGTATTCTCAAATTGGGGGTCCCGTGATCGCGCGGTCTGTTCGTACGAGTTACATTGGTCCCGTGTGAGGTGTTGGTGCCACTCACGGAACCGTTTGGGGGCTGTTTCGTGTTTGCACCCACCAACACCATGTTTTATGCCTAAGCCTAGAAATATGCAAATTATCATCGTATTCTCAAATCGGGAGTCCCGTGATTGCGCGATCAGTTCGTACGAGTTATATTCGTCCCGTGTGAGGTGTTGGTTCCACTCATAGGGTTGTTCGGGGGATGTTTCGGGTTTTCACCCACTAACGCCATGTTTTAATAGCTATGTCTATCAATTTGCAAATGATCATCATATGCTCTAATCGGGAGTCTCGTGATCGCGTTGTCAGTTCCTACGAGTTACATTGGTCCCGTGCGAGGTTTTGGTGCCACTCGCGGGGTCATTCGGGGGCTATTTCAGGTTTTCACCCACTAACACCATGTTTTACGCCTAAGTCTAGAAATATGAAAATTATCTTCGTATTCTCAAATCGGGAGTCCCATGATCGCGCGCTCAGTTCATAGGAGTTACATTGGTCCCGCACGAGGTTATGGTGCCACTCACGGGGTCGTTCGGGGCTATTTTGGGTTTTTTGCCCTCTAACGCCTTGTTTTCCAGCTATATAGCACCTATTTATGGCCATATATAGCTTCTATATAACCATATAACATGTGGACTATGCATGAAGAATGGTATTTCCTTTTTAAAACAGTGTACTGGTATGCTCATAAAGAATGGTCCTATGACTTATCTTAGTCGCCTTTGTATAGTGGAAGAAAGAGAATAGTTTACTATGAAGACATGTTAAAAAAATGAAAAGAAAGCTTACTGGATGGAAATCTACATGCCTTTCTACAGGTGGTAAAACTGTGCTCTTAAAATATATGCTAGTACCTATGCATATATATCTAATATCTGCTATTGAAAATAAGAGGAGATCCTTACATAGATTTTTTTTGTTAGGGTCTTTCTATATATGCACTAGGGGAATCTTGTCCCCTCTTTCTGTATTCTCTGTTTTCCTTTGAATGAAATTTTATTTTCTATCGACAAAAAATATTTAATATTTAATATGTATCTCCAAATAGCATCGCCCCCTTCCACAATTGGAGGTAGGCTTATTTGTCTCTCTAAGAATTTGGATAGTGTTATTATATTAATAAGATATATAAATAATTAGTCTGAATTCTATTTTGGGGACCACGAGTTTTTTACCCATTTATTTCATTTCTGTAACAAAAAGTTGCATTACTACTAATCTACCCAAGCCCTGTTTCATCCATTCATCAATATTTCAAAATAGATCGAAAAATAATCTAAGCAAGCATGCAAGTCAAGGATATTGGACGATTGATCTTAGCTAGGGGTTGATAGCAATAATGGCAGAAGATCTGAAGCACCTATCATCTTCACAATCGTAACAGAAAATTCATTGAGGCTTACATCTAAAGCTAAAGACTTTATAGTCTTTTTTTCCTATCTCGAGAAGACTTGCAAACTATACAAGGCTTAAACAATCGGTCCTTTACAGATTCAAATTGGTATTTTCAAAACTATGCATTGGTCCCCCAACTTCACACCTACTTTTGCTTCATCTAACGCTCATATACGAGTTCAAATTTTGGACTTCTGTGATAAGTTTTGGCACTCAGGATTGTTGCTGGAGATTGCTAGGGGTATGGGAAATGCAGATCCTATAGACCCAGCAACTCTGGATCACAAATAGGGACTTTATGCTTGAGTCCTTGTTGAGATTGATTTTTCAAACTCTCTACCAAGTGTAGTGGTGATTAATAAAGGAGATATCCGTCTTGCTATCAAAGTTGCCAAAGAAAATAACCAAGTTGATTCTGGGTAAAAGAAGCAGGCAAATATTTTTAGTTATTTCCAAAGACAAGTTAGATCCTAGAAAATAACTATCTGTAGGTGTTTCCCACCTAGAAATCCTAAATGACAGGTTTATTAGCTGTCGAAACCCAAAAAATCGATTCCACTCCAACCTCTCAGATACACATAAGCAAAACATTTTAGGTGTTAGGAAATGAGTTAGTTGTAGAGTTGGACTCCACCTCAGTTGCTAAGGTTATTTCAAAAGATAAAACTAATGAAGTCGACATCCCTTTGGTTTTCGTTCTCACTTATCCAAAATATAATGAGTTTGTTCAAATGGTTGATATGTATGGTTACAATTCAGTACTCAATCAATAAAGATAATACAATCAGTTGTGTTGGTCCATCTCATTTTCAAGTCCAACAAGATGTGCATGGGATGGATATGACATATAGGAATATTAAATGAACGGGATGCTGCCACGTCAGGGTAGATCCATGTTTTCAGGAGGCGATGTAAATGAGGTTGAGTTGGGTAGGAGTTCTGCATGAGGATGATTTGAGACATCAGTCTGCCAGCCTCCATCGGTGAAAATTTCCTCAAGAAATATTTGAAAGGCTGGGTGGATGATAATGGTAAAAAGGGGGTTTAAAGTGTTCTTCTATGGTCCAACAAATTGGGAGGTGATTTTTGTGACCACAATAAGGATTATTTGTAAGCATAGAAATGACATTTTTTTACGAATGCAAAGGAATTATCACTTTCCTTTGGAAGTTGGAATCAAACCACTAGATAAGCTAAGCACAATAATATCATGGCAAGCTCCACCCAAGGGTTGGCTAAAAGTGAACGCTGATGTGAGCGTGCAACATGAAGACAATGCCATAACTTTTGGAGATGCTATTAGAGATAGCAATAGGATGTGGGTGCATGGGTATTCCGAAAAGTGTGATGAATGTGTTGTCGAAACAGGTGAGCTATGGGATATTAGGCAAGTCCTTGAGATTGCGCGGGAGTTAAGACCCCCAAAATTTATCACTGAATCGGACTCTAAAACCACTATTGGGTTTAGTCAAGGGTGCTTCAACTCCAAGCACCAACTATTGTCTCTCATACACGATTAAAAATTCCTCATGAGAAATCCTTAGTAAAGTATTATCGGGCATGTGAATTGGGAAGGAAATGAGGCGACGCGTGGCATGACTGCCTTAGCACACCATAGAGCTGAGACTTTGGAATTTTTTGTGAAACCCACTGCTGAAATTCTAAGCTACGGTGATGAGCTACGCTACGGTTTCTTCTCCCCCTCTTCCCCTCTATTTTTCCCCATCCCATGTACCAAATTAAGTGGTAAAGTAGAAGGCACAAATGATTGAGATACCTACTTCCCAGCTTGCGGAACAAGTCTATCTACTACTAATATTGATGAATCTAAGTCATATAGTTTTCAAATTGTTGTCGTATTCTCAAATCGGGAGTTCCGTTATCACGCGATCATTTCCTACGTGTTACATTGGTCCCGTGAGAGGTGTTGGTTCCTCTCACGGGACCGTACGGGAGCTGTTTCGATTTGTCACCCTCTAACGCCTTGTTTTTAAGCTTAAGTCCTCATATTTTCAAATTATTGTCAGATTCTCAAATTGGGAGTCCCGTGATCATGTGGTCAATTCCTACGAGTTACATTGGTCCCGTGAGAGGTATAGGTGCCTCTTACTGGACCTTATAGGGACTTTTTCGAGTTTTTACCCTCTAATGCCTAGTTTTCAAGCTTAGGTCCTTATATTTTCAAATTATCATTGTATTCTCAATTCGGGAGTCCCGTGATCGCTCAGTCAGTTCCTACATGTTACATTGTTTCCATGAGAGGTGTTGGTGCCTCTCACGGGACCGTACGGGGGTTGTTTCGTGTTTTCGCCCTCTAACACCTTATTTTCAATCTTAACTCCTCATATTTTCAAATTATCGTTGTATTCTAAAATCGGGAGTCCCGTGATCGCGCGTTCAGTTCCTATGAGTTACATTGGTCTCGTGAGAGGTGTTGGTGCCTCTCAAGAGCCTGTACGGGGGTTTTTTTTCATGTTTTCACCCTCTCACGGGTCCGTTTATGGGATATTTCGAGTTTCTCCCATCTAACCCCATATTTTTAAGCTTAGGTCTAGACATTAGCAAGTTATCATCGTATTCTGAAACCGGGAGTCTAAAATATTTTCAACATATTATCCAACAATCAAACCAATAATTATCTCGTATTCCTTCTAATTATCCCATGCTCCTTATAACATAATATCCAACAACAAGCCAACAACCAATAATTATCCAATAACCAAACCAAACAAAACCAATAATTATCACGTACTCCTTCTATCATCTAAAAGAGTTAATAGATAATGTATATCAATTATATAACTATTTTAGTTAAAGTAAAGAGTACCTGGCGTGTAATGAAGAACTGGTATCTAATTAGTTAGACCTGCAATACGTAAACAAAGTGTTATGAAGAACGGGTATGTAAAATTAAAGAAAGTACCTCACAAAACCACTGAAGAATTAGATCTGGTGCTTATAATGTGTCGTAGATTTACACATGACACATATTTATTCCCCCATTTTAACACCGTAATTCGAACGAACGTGAGCAACCTGCTACCTATAATATGTAAAGTAAAGCACACAAAGGCAAAGGAAAATAAATATCTATAATATCAACCCGGTGCCTATAATATCAATGTAGTTGTGATTATTACGCTACAATTTTAAGGCTTTAAAATACATATCCAATCACGTTCATCACAACAAATATCAAACTAAAACAGAACTGTATGAAATAAACAGAATTATGGCATACATGTCAAGTTAAAATAGGAATGAATGGAATCAAGTTGTATTTGTTCCATGTCAAGTTGTATCTTCCTAATATCTTGACGTAAACGTAAAAAAAATGCACATTAAACGCAAGATATGTGATATACTTTTTCATAGGCAAATCAATAGCACATCCAACAAATTTAATAACATGTACATTTACCGACACTAGTATCAATTCATTAAATTCAACATAGTATCCAGCAACCAAGACAACAATATCTCACTATAGTAATGTGCACACGTGTTTGCGACTCGTATGTCAAAAAAATCATTTAATTATATTTTGTCAAAAAAATAAGGCAAGCATATTTTGTCAAAAACAATACACACACATACAATCTAGGGTTTATTGACATAATATATACATTCACACACATGCAATCTAGGGTTTACTTAAACCCTAATATTTTTTTGACATAAATCTATGCATATATATAACCCACAAAAAGGTGGTTGTAATTTTTTTTACTTATTATAAATCCATTCAATTATATTTTTTCAAAAAAAATATAATGTCTAGAGTTTTGAATAATATTTTGTCAAAAAAATACACACATACAATCTAGGGTTTATTAACATAACTTATACATACACACATACAATCTAGGGTTTACTTAAACCCTAATTTTTTTTGACATAAATCTATACATACATACACATACAATTATACACCTGCCATATTATAAAAAATATATAATTGACTCTAGTATACACCTGGCATATTATAAAAATACAATTATAAGCACTAGTTGCCAACTATAAAAAAAACAATTATACACCTTCCATATTATAAAAACTAACAAATATAAAAAAAACAAATTATGGCAATAATTTTACATTTATCGTTGAATTCAAATTAGGGCACCAAATCCACATGTAACAATTGATCCAAACTGTTCAAAATCGTATTGTTAGATTTTTCTAAATCGCTTTGAACACAATAATACCAAATACGATTTATGTTCTCAATACCTAACAATCATTTTGAGTATAAATCGTTTTGAAATTAGGCACCACAAATATTTAATACATCAAGGCAGCATGTAAAAAAAAAACATAAATTAAAGTACGTGTATCTGTATCTATATTTGTATATGTATCTCATCAAACAAAAATCAAAACAGATTTGTATGATTGTATCTCATGAAACCGAAATAAAAAAACCACTAACCCTCATTCAAATATTTGTATCCCATCAAACAAATCAAAACATAAATTAAAGTAAGCTAACCTCGCCGGTGGTAGTAGGGGTCTGCCGGCAGCAAGTGGCGTCGTCGTCGGCAGCAGAGAGAGAGAAAACCCACCAGTGTTTGACGAGAGAGAGAATCCATAGCTTCGTCTTTGACAAGAGAGAGAGAAGCGGATAAATGAAAATGAAAAGGGGCAAATGTTAAAGAGCCTCTTTTCATTTTTTAGGAATTACATGGTCACGGCCATCAGTCGCGACCCACCATCGCAACCTATAACCTCATTGCTGCTGCTACATGAATAGCCAATGGCCATGGCCTACAGTCGTGACCCCCATGCGCAACCAATATCAGACCTTGAATTGAAGGATGGTCATGACCCATAGCCATGACCCACACAAAGAAATGGTCATGGACCATAGTCGTGACCCTTAATGTGTGTGTTTTCTCCTTTGTCATTCCTTTGGACATGGACCAAGTTCGTGACCCATCCACAACCAGTTTGGTGGAAATTTTGGCGCGAATTTGGCGCCAAGATGGTTACGGCCCCAAGTACATGACCCACAGTGGTCAGGGACTTGGGTCATGACCACTTTTAGACCATCCATGATTTAGTGTGGTAACAAGTATGGCCACACCAAAAAATGACTTGGTCACAGCCCAAGTCTGCAACCAATTGGTCGCGGACTTGGTCCATGACCAACTCGGCATGACCATTCGTAAGATTTGGTGTAGTGGGAAAACTCTTAGGATTCATGGTTAGTGAGAAAGTGATATAAGTAGATCCTTCCAAGACGAAAGCCATACTCGAAATGCCACCACCCCGAATGGGGAATGAAGTCCAGGGATTCCTTGGAAAATTGAGTATATCATTTCGTTCATCGGCCAGCTAACTTTCGTATGTGAGCCAATCTTCAAACTCCTTCGAAAGGATTCGACCAAAGTCTAGAATGAAGCTTGCTAAGAAGCCTTTGACCTAGTAAAGAAAAACCTTACCTAACCTTTGATACTCATTCCACCGTAGCCTGGTCTTCCAAAACTCCTTTACCTAATCGTAACATATTTCGCAGCTGGGGCTTTGCTAGTCCAATACCTTGAAGAAACCCACAAAGAGAGAGCTATCTACTATACTAGTCACAAGTTGATCGGGTGCATAGTTAACTACACATCTCTAGAGAAAGCATGTGTCACCCTTGTCGGGGTCACCCAAAAGCTACGGAATTACATGCTCGCCTTTCCCATCAAACTTGTTCCTGAATGGATCCCATCAAATACCTACTCAAGAAGATCACCTTGTCTATTCGAATGGTCCGTTAGTTGATATTTTTAGCCAAATTTGATATTGTATATGTCACGGAGAAAGCCATGAAAAGAAGAGCCATCTCTGATTACCTTGCTGACTACCCTATGGAAGAAGCTGATGTCTGGATTTTTGAATTCCCAGGTAAGAATATCCTCTATACATCCCAAGAACATCTTTGATGACAAATGTTCCTTGATGGAATTGCCAATAAGAAAGGGCATGGCATTGGGATCCTCTTAATTGCCCATGATGACCGTTACACTCCCTTTTCCATCAAATTGGATTTTCCCTACACAACAACATGACTGAATATGAGGCGTGCACAGTAGGCCTCAAAGTTACCCTCAAGAAATGAATTTTATACCTCGATGTCAATGGGTAGTCAGCCCTCATCATCGATCAAGTACTCAGGAGATGGAAAGTCAAGGACGAGAAACTCTTACCCTTCCATGCCCACCTAGAAGAGCTAGCTTCCCAATTCCAAGAAATAACCTTCCACTACCTACCCCGACGAAAGAATAACCTAGCCAATGCCCTTTATACCTTAGCCTCGATGATTGACATGCCCTAAGGAATAACCATGGCCCCTTTCCTTATCCACAAGAAATATAAACCAACCCATTGCTACCACATCGAGCTCATCACAAAAGAAAACCCCGAGATAACCAACAACTGGTATTATGATATTTGGCACCTCCTCAAGTATGGTAAGTATCCACAAGACGCTAACAAGAAAGACCAAGTGTTCCTCCGTAGATTAGTTGCCCAGTATATTTTCTGTAACAAAGCACCCTTCTAGAGAAACTTTCATGGCACCAACATCGCAGGGGTTGACATTGAAGGGATGATGTAAAAAATCCACATCACGGAATGCGAACCCGCGTGAATGGCCATTTTCTCGCCAAAAAGATCATCCGACAAGGTTACTACTGGACTACTCTGGTTCAGGATTGCACAACCTACGTTCGAAAATCCCTCAAATGCCAGCGGTTTTTCAACCTACAACACTTGCCTCCACAGGAATTGTATAACTTGACTTCTCCTTGGCCATTCTCCATATTAGGGCATCGTCATCATAGGGAAAGTTACACTGAAAGCATCCAATGGGTATGAATTCATCCTAGTTGCCATTTATTACTTCACGAAATGGGTCAAAGATAAGTCATGCGTAGTGCTGAATGCCAAAAAGGTGGCCAAGTTCATCTGAAAAAACATCATCTATCGATATGGGCTCCCACACGAGATGGTATCAGACAATGGGTTACACTTACAGGCAGAAGTTACAAAGGTGGTCGATGAGTATGGGATTCAGAGACACAAATACTCTCCCCACCGATCTCAAACCAATGGAGTAGTTGAAGCATCCAATAAGAACATCAAATCCATTGTCATCAAGACAACCGAGAGTTACTTAGATTGGGACGAAAAGATACCTTACGCCCTCTGTGGCTACCACACTTCAGTTCGAACCTCTATTGGGGCTACCCCTTACTCTCTTGTCTAAGGCATGGAAGGAGTCCTACCCGTAGAGCTGGAAATCCCTTCGCTGCGCGCCATGCTAGAAAGAAAGGTCAGCAAGGAAGACTAGCATCAAAGCCTTCTCGACGAGTAGTCACTCTTGGACGAAAGGAGTCTGAAAACTCTATATCACATATAAGGGTAGCATAGCTGGATAGCAATATCATTCAATAAGAGAGTAAAAGATCATGGTGTTAGAGAAGGGGACCTAGCCCTCAAAGAAATTATAGAGTCCATTTGTCTCCCTAGGGAGAAATTCAAGTCCAATTGAAGCAGCCCCTACATTGTGAAAAATATCTTATCAGGCGGTGCCGCTATGCTCACCGATCTTGAAGGAGAAGAAATGGCACATCCAGTCAACCTAGACAGTCTTAAAAAATTCTACCCATAGTCTAAAATCTCGGCACACTACGATTCTTCTTATCTCCCTTCTATTCTAAATTTGTTTTCTTCATTTGCCTCTAATCAGAACTACATAAGGCCTAATCCTCTAAAAATATTTTTTCTTTAAAAAATTAATTTCAGACATTTTTTAAAAACCTCAGAGATACTTAGGCAATTCATACCCTTTAGATGAGCACGACTCCCATTTTTTCACAAAATGCTAATTTCTTGCTAATCTCAAGAACTTTAGTTCATTTTATCATATACATGAACAAAAGGATTATGTATGCCTTAGATATTGGTATAGATAATTCAAATGCAAAACTCATCAAGAGGCACAACTAAATGATCAAAAACTCCTTTATTTAATGGTATGATTACACATGCAAAGGAAGTCAAATAAATTCCTTTGTCAGCCTACCCCTACCATCCTAAAACCAAATAAAAACAAGTACCAATAAACCCATAATAACCCATAAATTATTCCCAAAACACAGAACCACACCCATTATAAAAGCTTCACACATCCTACCCGCAGTTACTAAAAAAACCAACTCGATCATCACCCACATTGGGGGGTCCAAAAACTTCCCCTGCCTGAATAGAGTGCCGCAAACACTCAATAGAACTATAAGCCTGGGCTAGCTTGTGGAAAACCATAACTCCTCTCTCCATGGTGGTAAATATGTCAAACAACCTTTGCCCACTCTCCACAGCTAGCATCTTGGCAACTACCTTTCTCCACAACTACTTCATGTAGTCCCCTGGGATATGCCACACTCTTCCAACAGACTAGGATGGACAGGTCAACGATCGGAGACTCTCCCACAGAGACCCAAGATCAATGCGCATATGCTCTATCTGGTCCTCTACAGGAAAGAAGTCTAGTGTCTGTAGTGGCACAATCTGTTCCCAACTAAATTGGCCTAAAAACCACCATGGAAATTAGAAAGAGGTCTAATGGAGGCCTACCAACCGAATATACTGGTATTCTCTGAGTTCCAAAATGGGCAAAAACTCCCCCCACCAAGGCACTGACAAATTCAAGCCTCGAGCCCCGTTCTCTACGAACCAGTTTACCCAACTCTCGATGTCCAGAGCTACATTAATGAAATAGCGTGAGAAGAATTTTTGTACCACCGGCAAAGAATACTCAGGTGGTACCTCCATACGGAACCACTATGAAAGCCATATGAATAGCATTATAGGTCTACCCCTCAGAAAGTTGGAATGACCTTCCCGTCAGACATCCAGACCATTTAAAGTCTCTGCCAGTATCACCACCGGAGGATTGCAATGGCATGACATCCAGGAAATAATATCTAGTTAGGGGTCCACAAGCACTTCCCTAGTCACCAACAAAAGTTTTAAAACCAGTACTAGAATGACGACTCTAGCATATCCAGCATCACCAACATCCTGCAAATGTACGGACTGCATCACCGTAGGAAGAGAATTCATTCCTCCCATGACCAATGACCTAGCTGTCGAAGGTGAAATATGGATAAGTCCCGCCAATACCTCTCTAGGTGATCGGGAAAACTCAGGCATAGCCACTGCAATGTTGGGATTTATCCCCAATATGGCATAAAACTCTTCATAGACTGGACATATTTTATCCCACCTGAAGAGAAAGGCATGGTCTTCGGGGTACCAGAACTCAACCATCGCCATCAGCATATTCCACTCTATTGGTGGATTATGCCATAAAGAGACTCGTCGCATGTTGAAAGTGTCGTAGTCAATGTTGTAGCCGCACATTGCTTCTAAGGTTTCAAGGTAGTTGGCAAAATCAACACTACCAAGGAGAACCATATCAAAAAATAGGAAGATGGTGAGCAAATAAGAAGGTAAAGGAGAGGGAATATGGATGTGTGAAGGAAATGCTTCATCTACACCCGTATTTATACTTTAAGGCTCTTAAATAAAGATAAGGAACCCTAAGGGACTGTTTGGTTGTCCCCAAAATTGTAAATTAGCCAATTTAAAATGGACTCATTCATGAATTGCATTATTATTAGTGTTTGGTTACAAGAATGAACAAATTCAAAAATGAACCAATTCATGTTGATTCACAAAAACTTAAATTAGTTCATTTCACCAAAAGCTTAAAATTGCACAATTTATAGTTACATCATGAATCTTAAATGCACCACTCCCATAAAATACTCTCATCATACTACTCTCTCTCTCTACACACACACACACACACACACACATCAAAAGTAAATAACTCCATTTTTCTTTTCCAAACACATCACAAATTAGATTTAAACCCATTTAAAATTAATACATCAACAATCTATTCATTTCAAATTGATCAATTTATAAAATTAAATAATTTATGCAACCAAACGGGCCCTAAAGAAATTGAAGGAAAACTTACTTCACAAAGTACCAAGAAATTGAAGAAACTGCAATTAAAGCCTTGGGTTAGACTCGACTGATACTTTTTTGTCAAAATTAAAAAAAACTCGATAAAAATAATTTTTATTTTAAGGGAATTTCAAATTTCCTTATCCTTATGTTTTTACTTATTCCATTTTAAAATAAAGTCTTTCACCAATCATTTCTATTTCTTTTTACGGTCTCAGCAGCAAAGTAAAAAGAGCATGTGCATTAGTCACTAAAAAATAAAAATTAACAAAAAACTTCATTTCATTTGCATAGATATTTACTGTTTCGGTTTTTCAGAAAATAAGAAAATACAATGGGACTCAGCCCGAACCCACCTATTTTTTCTCTCTCACTAACATCTCTCTCTCTCTCTCTCTCTCTATCTATCTATCTATCTATCTATCTATCTATCTATCTATCTATCTATCTATCTATCTATCTATCTATCTCTATTTCTTTCTTCTTTATCTCTTTAAGATCCTCCTTTCCTGTGGCACACACTCTTTCCTTTGCGATGGGACGACATGCTACTACTCCTCGAGCCAAACCATTCTTCAAACGAGGAAGACGGAACCAAGAAAGAAGGAACTAGAATTGCATCCTAAATATGGGTAGTCGTAAAAAATATCCAATCCCCAATATCCCTTAGCCAAGTGATGGAGACCCGAATGTGCTGCAAAAGAAAATAGAAAAGGGCAAATCCGCCAATCTGAGGAAAACAAAGAAATCAGGAAATAAAAAAGACAAAGAGATGAAAAGTATACTTCAGGTCGAAGGACCTCCTTTCTCAAGCCCAACTCCTTCGGATCCATCGCATTAAGGCGGTGTAGCATACGCACCGACCCTTCATCTTCCCGCTGAATATTGTACGTAGAAGTGACCATCCATAGAAAATAAGCATCCGAAGTCGTTGTTGCCAGAGATGTCGATGCACCGCTTACACTGTGGGAGGATCCCACCGATAATCTCGAGCCCGTGCTAGTAATATACATCACATCATATATGCTGGGCGGAATCAACCAGCCCTACACAAAGTCCATATAATCATGCATCACCGTCGCGTAGGTATATGATGTGTAAGGGTCACCCATCATCGTCGCTACCCGTGCATCATCTAACATCTACCGCACTCGCCTCATATACACTAAAGGCTTTATCCGTGACACTGAAACCTTATCCTCTATAATCTGTCAAATTACTCTCTTCCTGAGATAACAAGAGTAGCAAAACTCATGCACCAATAAATCTCGCATCTGCGCATGTCCTCGAGTCAACCCCGTATGATGGATAGCCATCCCCCAGGGATAAAAGGTCACCTACAAGTTCCCCAGCAAGAACAAAAGATCAATATCAGGAAAAGATCATTAAAGGAAAGATAATCTCAAAAGAAAAGAAAGTGATAAGGACTTACCATCTCACTCGTCAAGCCATTCAAGACCTGGCGCACCGCCTCCAGAGAAAGGGACTTTTTGACTGCCGATTAGACTTATGCCACCAGTACATCTGGCAGAAGTCCCCGAATAGACTCATCCTTCAAAGTAATAAATTGTGTGTTAAACCCAATTACCTCATAGAACTATGTCTGCAAAGGATAAAAGGCCAGCAATTAAGAAATCAAGAATAAAACGCATGAAGGAAAAATGCGAATGCATAACGAAACATGCAAAAAATAAAGAATACCTCAAGAAGATACGTGGCCCTGGTAATATATTATCGATAGCACCGACTGAATGCATCAAGATAATAATAAAGGGTTGCAAAGGTCATGCTCCCCCAATCATAAAGACGAATGTTCACAAATGCCCTCAAAAATGGCAAAAACCACAAACGGACGATGTCGCCACTAATCGCAACTAAGAAACCCCCCAACACCAGAAGAATAAACAAACAGTCCATCTTTTGCATCTATCTACCGTCACTCTCATCAATCCTCCTCCTCAAAATAACTCCCTCAAAAGAGACAAACAGAGAGAGTTCCCAGAGACTACCCTCTCCACATCACCCAACGCCATCGTCACTGCCCTCGGCGTCACCCTTAGAGTCCTATCCACTTCAATATTTACCCATCACAATCCAGCCCCAACAACTACTGCACATCTATGGGAGTCACCGTCATCTCCCCAAAGACCAAATGAAAGGTGTGGGTGGTGTCCCCCCACCTCTCCCCTAGAGCACAAAGAACAACCGTAGAATGAGGTGTCTCATCCAAAGAAGACGTAAATCTCCTAAAATTTATTGATGACATCATCGAACGCACCACAGTAGGAAGTTTCTCCCAAACATCCTTAATCCCCTTCGTCCCTCAGGCACGCATAGTTGGCATATAAACATTAGACTGCCAAAACCAAAAAGGAAAAACCCTTGTCAAAATCCCTGAAATAAGGATATATTGCCAAGAAATAAAGAAGAGAATAACAAAGGTCATCAATACTTACATAACCACTAGGTTTAACCACCCTAGAAGAGTGATGACACGAAGGCTCTCACAAGAGAGTCTGATCATCCGCCACTGGCTCGAATGAGTCAAAAGATTTTTCATTGCCCAAAGCAAGGGGCAACGTAGTCCTCCATTCTAATCATACACAATCTTCCACATCGATCCATACCATGTGTGTTGCGCTACTTGAGAACTCAGCCATATTTAACTTGGGAGTGTTAGAAAGATTAGAAGAAGAAGGCATCTCAGAAAGTTGTAAAAAATGATGAGAACCAACCCCCTTTTTATAGGAGGCTAGGGGGCATGCCGATTGGTATCTCCCTACAACCCACCGATCGACAGTATCCCTCCACCTACTCGAGGTACCCCAAAATACCATGCCACTATCGTTTGGCACCCTCCTATCCATGCCGATTGGGACCCTCTTTAAAATTTCGTCCAACATTTCCAAAAAAATGCTAGAAAATCTCGAACCCCCCCACAAAAAAAATCCCAAATTATTAAATGGATTTTAGAGCCTTTTTCACCAGGGAAAAATATTTTTACTACACTCATTTACTTGGTAGAGTTGTTATCTCCCCAGTGAAATTCCCAAAATATATTTCATGTCTCCCCAGCAATGTCCCCAAAGGACACCACTAAAACAAAGAAATTCTCCATCTAAGGAAAATCCAACCTTATGATCATTCCCTCTTCCCCACTAGAGCCTAAAATCAAATTCTCCCCCAAATCCTCAGCTAAACTAAAGGAAACAAATCCCAAGTGGAGTCTCCAGATTTCCCTAAGAAAACTTAAGCCCTCAGAATTGGCTTCGACTCGTGGAATTGGTCGCTTCTACTTAAGCCCTCAAAATTGGTTTTGGCCCACAGAATTGGTCACCACTATCTTAAGCCCGCAGCATTGTTTTCAACCCGAAGAATTGGTTGCTTCTATCTTAAGCCCTCAAAATTGGCTTCGACTTGAAGAATTGGTCTCTTAAACCTAAGCCATCAGAATTGGTTTTGACCCGCAAAATTGGTGACCCCTATCTTAAGCCCACAGAATTGGCTTTAACCGGAAGAATTGGTCGCTTCTATGTTATTCCCTCGAAATTGGCTTCGACCTGCAGAATTGGTCGCTTCCACTTAAGCCTTCAGAATTGGCTTTGACCGTAGAATTAGTCACCCCTACCTTAAGCCTGCAGAATTGGCTTTGACCCTCAAAATTGGTCGCTTCAATCTTAAGCCCTCAGAATTGGCTTCGACCCGCAGAATTGGTCACTTCTATTTAAGCCCTCAAGATTGGATTTGACCCAAATAATTGGTTACCCTTATCTTAAGCCCATAGAATTGTCTTCGACCCGCATAATTTGTCACCCTTATCTTAAGCCCGCAAAATTATCCTCGACCCGCAGAATTGGTCTCTTCTACTTAAGCCCTTAGAATTGGTCACCCCTACCTTAAGCCCGAAGAATTGGCTTCGACTTGCAGAATTGGTCCATTTTACTTAAGCCTTCACAATTGGTTTCTACAACTTAAGCCCTCATAATTATCTTTGACCCACATAATTGGTCATCCCTATGTAAGCCCGCACAATCGTCTTTGACCAATATATTGGTCACTTTTACTTAAGCTTGGAGAATTGGCTTCGACCCTCAGAATCGGTCATCTCTAACTTAAGCCCTCGAAATCGGCATTGACCCACAAAATTGGTCGCTACAACTTAGGTCCTCTAAATTAACCTCGACCCATTGAAATCCCTACCTTTGACCTTAGACGTCACCCACTTTTAGGTGCTCAGAATCGGCCATCCCCAGCCTCCCCTTAGGCCCTCAGAATCGACCTCCCCCTTTGAGCTGGTCATCTTCGTCCCTTAGGTCCGCAGAATCATCCCCTTTCCTAAAAACATCATGTGGTGTCCATTCGATGGCTTTCGCTTGTTCCAAACTCACCTGTCGAGGGGCTCTGAAGACTCCACATTCTAGGATGCCCTAAGTCTCTCCGTAGGCCCCTAACACCTTTTTTTCACTACAAACCCCAGGCCACACTTCGAGTACCGATCTAAGGGCCATCGAGTGCTCCCAGGCCCCGTTTGACTCCGATTAGGTCTTTAGTCAGAACGAAATCTATTCAAACTTCAAAGGTCACTGAAACCCCTTTCCAAAATTTTGCCCCGAGCGCAAAATGACATAACCATTCAGATGAACGAGCCCTTTTTCCCCAAAAATTCATTCGGAGGCCACTAGGCACTCCCGGGTTCTGTTTCCCAAAAGTTAGCTCTTTAACTCAAATAAGACTAAATGAATCTATGAAGCGCACTGAATACTCTTTCTAATGGTCTACCTCATGCGCGATTCTAACTTATGGTGAAGATGAATGATTTGTTTTACCTCAAAAGGTCCCTGCGTAATTCCAGGACCCCATTAACCAAGGTCAACTTTCCAAATGAGCGAAACTCTTTGGAATGTCGAAATATATCTCCTAACCTTTCCAACAATCCGCCTCATGCCTAATTTTGACTTACCATGTGGACTAACGATTCGTTTCCGTCCGGTGATCTCCCGTCCAAAGGATCGACATGCGCTTCCAAGCCACATTTTACCCAAAGTCAACTCCCGAACCCAAGAGCATTGAAAAGGACTCTTAATGTTCTATGAAGTACCTTTCTAACGGTATATCCCGTGCATGATTCGAATCAATGAATTATGTTCTTCGACCATTTTTCCCATAAAATGTACACGAGATAGCCAATTGGCAGGTCTAGTACCTTGCCTATTAGCAGTGTGTATAGGGTTACCTACCGATAGGCAGGACAAGGGTTATGCCAATCGGTAATTCCTTAACCCTATAAAATGAGGGAATGACTACCAGGGACACTATCAGAAGAAATCCATCAGCATCAGTGATCTCAACAACATTCTCTCAAAATCAGCGAAGTTCCTCCCATGAAGTTCCATTCAATCTTCCATTCCCACCTTTTCATACCCAATTTAGAAAAAATCTCATTCTTTCTCATCTCACATTCATTTAACATTCCAGGGAGCTCATCCAAGATCAAAGATCAGGCTTCAAAGAAGGTCCAAATCCTTCCCTCTATCTTTAATTTTCTTATTTTTGCATAAATCTCATTAGATTCATAATCTAGTTCTTACTTTAGTTCATACACATTAATATCTACATTTTTATTAGTATATTGCACAAACTTTATTTTCTATAAAAAATCCAAAACAAACAAAAAGAGGGTTACACCCATAAATTCGAAACAGGATTATCTAGCACACTTTTTCAAAACTAAATCACATTTTTCTACACACACGTATATAATAAAATCCTGTTCGGATCTATGGGATAAATTCCACCCGCATGCCGCATCCGAAGTACGTGGAATTTGATGTCTTTATAGGCTACGTAGGCATTTTGGATTAAAACCCAAGACACGAGTCCAAATTTTAATGTTCCTAAATTCCTCATTTTTATCATATTCTTGCATTAATATACATATTATGTCTATGAGCGTCTCATCAAGTACATATTATCGTTTCATAATAACGATTAATATCGCGATAAACGCACAAATCGTATTTTCTATATATATTATTTTTGGAATTTTCTTATGAATGACCTCACTCTAGCTTTCCCATGGTATGAGTTAAACGATTCTGATTCCCATTATATATACACGGGCACACACTTTACGAAGAAATAAAGGAACGTAACAACACAAGCCCACAAGAGATCGAAAGGGCGGGATGGGTTCCTAGCACCTTCCCATTCCGTAACTTATCCCCCGAACCCTCAAACTATTGGTTTTGTATGCATCAAGTTTGTCTTTGATGCCGCTATCTCAAGGCGGTAACATGTTCTTTTGCCTCTTTTGTGCAAAATAGGCTAACGACTCCATCTCTTTACATTTACCCCACGTTGACGATGGCTAAAGCATTACTAAGTTCAAAAGGGGCACTATACCATTTGGAATCCCTGTGCCCGAGCGCGTGATCTCGATCTGGATGGCTGCAGGGCCTATTTTGAGTTTTCCCATAGAGGTGTGTTTTCAGGCCTAAGTCTGCTAATTTTAAAATATTAGTCATAATCCCAAACGGGGGTCCCGTTGAGAACACACTATATATTGACTCACTTGAGTCTGCATATATAGGAGTTCCAACTAGTTTGGATATATAGACAAAATAGGTTAGTATAGTTTGAGAACTCCATCTCCTCAAAGTTACATCCTTCATGAAGAAATTCAGTCCAAGAGAACTTTAAAGGGAAGTAAATTCTAAACACTAAAACCACAAATAGGACACTTGCACTGCATCCTACATATTTCTTATGTGATTTAATGGTTTATCAACACTTGAAATCATTTTAAAATCAATTTAATTCCAAACAAATCATTTTATATAATTTTAAACAATTTTTAAATGATTTATGAATTAATTAAATCTTGGTTTTAAAAATGTTGTGGGTATAAATGGAATTTCATAAACTTATTTTTTACACTGATTATTTGATTGGGTAGAATCCTAAAGCACTAGAGACTTTGAGGTGTGCTTTGTAATTATTTTTATACACGCGTCTCAGCCTTCATCCTGTGCGTACACATGTTGGTTTCATAATGGTTGGATTTGTGTTTTCTGCTACTCACATAAGGAATTTTCAATCTCAGCCATTGGATCATTTTAATCAACGTACTGCATGTGATATTTTTTAATCCTTGTGATCCAAGCCTTACCCAATCAATGACCTTATAACCCACCGACTGTGTTAAACTGTTGGACCCAAGCCAATCCATTTATACTTGATCTCAGTCGTAGGATTGATGTTGATGTTCTCGATCCTTCTACGCCTAGTATAAGAAGGGACTTATTCTCAGCATTTTTGAACTTTTGTCACTTCGTTATTTCTGAGAGAAAAGAGAGAGTAGAGAGAGAGAAGAGAGAATGGAGAAGAGCGGGAAAGGAAAGAGAGAGATATTAGCAGAAGAAAACCTTAAATTTTCTTCATGGTGCAAACCCTCCTCCCAAATCAAAACACCAAACCTAAACAGTTTCAAACACTAGAAAACCCAACTTGTGAGAGTTAGATACTCCTAGGGTTTCTGTGTTGTTAGTTGTGTGTTTTTATTTTTGAAAACTTCTTCAAATACGTTGATTCTCTCATAACTCATCTCTAATGAAGATTTAAGTTTAACTGTTGAAACTGAGTCTTTCTAAAGGAGAACATCTCATGTGTATTTTTTGTTTCTTGTTTTAGATATGATTTCTTAGATATAATTTGTTTCAACTAGTTTTGTAAATAAAAACTTTTAGTTTCAAAAATAATTTTCAGATCTAGTGAGTTGTGTTTCAAATTTTTTAATTCTTACTTTATGAAATACGGGTGTATAAAAATAACAGGAACACAAATGAACTCGTGCTAAAGTTTTAAAGCGTTTAGATCTGAAAAATAAGTTTTAGATAAAAACTTGTTGAACCAGTCCTTGCATGTTAAGTCTGAATCTGATTTGATAAAGTAGACTTCTAGTCTAGTTTGGATCTGTAATTGGAGGTTTACAATTTCAAAAATATTTTCAAAACCCAAAAATTGTATAAGACCTTGAAATGTCTTCTGAGAAAGTTATCCTTAAGATTTGTGGTTATATAAAAGATCAAGAAGTCTTTGCTTGAGAAGTCAAGATTCATAAATAACTTTCATTTTAGAACTGTTGTAATTTCTTAGGAAATTTTGTATAAATCTTGAGAGGGTGAGTTGCATGTTTGCATGTAGTAACACATCACAAACACGATCTCACATGAACACTTAGACACTATGGTTCTCTTTGAGAATATTGTATTTGAAAGAGTTGCTGGAATCTTAATTCAAAGAGAAGGAGATCAAGGAAAAGACAAAGAAGCATCAAGAAAGGATCAAGTTCCAAGTCAGAATACCTTTGGAGTGGAGAGTCTCGTGTAGGTACATTATGAACTTACGTTAGGATCTTTGTGGTTTGCTTAAGTGTTGTAACTTGATTTTTATTCTAATGAATTTTTTGTTTTGTGTCGTAGAGGGCACCGTGGATTTTTCCCTTGCTTAAGGGTTTTACCACGTTAAAATTCTAGTGTCTATTTCTTTGAATGTTCTTAACTGTTGTTGTGATTGGGACTGCATGATAACGATAGTAGATGTTTATTAAAAATTAAACTTAAGGTAATCAACTATCGAATTTAATCCATATATTCAGAAAAAGCTTTTACAACACATCTTATGTTTTTCGAAAATAGTTTTGCTCAAAAAGTTTGTTCGAAGTTTAGTCAACTTATAACTATTTTTTAATAATCTTATAAACAAAAGGCTTTTAGTATTAAGGCAGTTTTTCAACTAGTATCAGAGCAAGAACACCTTTCGTGATCCTGAAACTTGAGAAATTGTTTTCGAAATTTATTTCTGAAAATCTATCAGTATGGAAGAAGAATTTAAGAAGTTAGGTAACCTATGTAGACCACCCCTCTTTGATGGAAATAACTTTTCGTACTGGAAAGTGCGAATAAATGCTTTCATTCTAGGAACCCTAGGTGATGACGTTTGGGAAATGATTAAAACAGGGTTTGAACTTCCTACTAAACCTACCTTTGCCACTGATCCAACAAGGATTAAGAAACTTCTCAGTGAATTTACTAAGGAAGAGAAAAAAGCTTCTCCTGATAATAACAAAGGAAAGGATGCCATTTTTATATCCATTAATGAACATGAATTTAAAAGAATATCCATTTGTTCTACCTTTAAAGAGGCATGGGACACTTTAGTTATTCATCATGAGGATGATGAAGGTGTCAAAGCTGGAAAAACACAAATGCATATTCAGCAATAAAATACCCTAATTATGAATGACAATGAATCCTCTGAATATTTCTACATAAGGTTAATTGATATTTTTACAAAACTTCATGCAAATGGTATAACCTACAGTAGAAAGGAAATTGTGTCAAATATTCTTAAGTCATTGACATCTAAATTTGACAACAAGAGATATGCTATTGAGGAAATGAATGACCCTAATATGACTCCTGAATTACTTAGCAATAAACTCAGGACTATAGAATTGGAACTGGATTTCAAAAAATAATTGACCAGACAGACCAGTAGAGCCTCTAGTTCTAATGTCGTGTTTTCATTTAAATTACCAGTGCCTAAATTGAACTCTATAGACCTTGACACTGACTATCTTGAAAATTGTGATTTAGAAAACCTTGACAATGAAATAGCTCTTATGAGTAAGCCTTTCAAAAAGATTTTGAAATTCATAAATGTTGTAGCCTCTAAGCAAGGCAAATCAAATTATCAAGGTAATCAATCTCACAGACCTCATGACAGAGACAATACCAAACACACTTATGACAATAGGAGGAACTCTGACCCAAACAGACCTAAACCTGACATAAAAGATGTTAAATGTCACCATTGTGTTAAACTAGGTCACTATGCTAGTAAATGTCTGAAAAATGCGTTACTAAAGTCGTTTATTAAAAATAAACTATTTAAGTAACTCCGAGTTGTTTTTTGAAGAAACTATTTTCTTAAATCAAAAAGGATTAATCACAAGACGTGTTTAATAAAATAGTATGTACGAGATCTTATTCAAGATTTAGGCAACAAGTTTAAAAGATAATTTAAACAAGTTTTAAACACAGCACAACCAAGAATGTGATGAGAAAATGTAGAAGACTTTTGTTCATAATTTTTTACGTGGTAAAACCTCACCAAATGAGGAAACATCCACGACTCCCTCTACGGAGTAAGAAGAAAAATCCACTAAAACAAATATATGAGTTACAAACTATATAACTAACATTCAAACAACTCAGACCTATATAAGTTTAGGAATGTACCCTCTGGTGTCCTTAAACTTCTCTGCAGTTCTGATTGTAGATGCAGTTCTCCCAGTTTGTCAACTTTTGATTTGTTCCAGCACTTTACGTCGACTTATGTTCTCAAGATCTTATTACCAACACTTTTCGTGTTGTAGGGTGTAAGTGTTTGTGAAGGTTCTTTCTAACACATGCATGCACACACACACACTTATTAATTACAAACAGTCCTAATCACAAAAAGGTGGAGATTGACCCCATAAAATACAACAAGTCATATTTGGAGATTGACCCCAAAACATTTAAAACAAGTTTTAATTATTAAAAACATGATTTAGAAATTGTTTAAAAAATCCCAAAAAATTATTAAAAGTCAAACTTAGGGATTTAAACACACACAACACATGTATACACATAATTATGCAATATGACATGCAAAAATTAATTCTATTGTGTGTGAGTGTTGGCAATAGGTTCTTGATCAAAGCAAGAAAGAGAGATGAATAGGCAATCCAACTTCTGAGGCTCTTTGGTTTCTAGGAAGACACAATTTTGTCACAATTTCTAAACTAGATGAGCACTTATACAATATATACTCAAGTGAGTCAAATGTATAAGGGCTTCAATCTCCCCCTTTGGAAATATGAGACAAAATCTCCTTTGAGTCAACTAGGACTCGTAGGGCAACAAAAAAACATAAGAAAAACTTATTCCTATCAAAATTCTATCTACCCAATACCTAGAAATCAAAAAAGTACATAACTCGACTAAGTACATTTGAATACCATATTACAACTGTTGAGAGTAATTGTACAAAAAGAACCTGCAATAAATCACTAAGATCAAGCTGTTTAGAATATGTAAGAGTTGAATAGACTCAAATTTCTCCCCCATTTTGTCTCAAATGGACAAAGGGAAAAACTTGGATAAATAGCAAAAAGATTAGTCTGCATAAACCATACCAATAGATTTACGTAATGAAATGAATCTATTATAATCTAGAGGTTTGGTAAACATATCTGCGAGTTGTAGATCAGTAGGAAGATAATTGATTTCTAATTCCTTAGATTCAACTAATTCACGTATAAAATGATGTCTTATTTTAATATGCTTTGTTCGCGAGTGTTGAATAGGATTTTTAGAAATATTAATCGCACTTTGATTATCACAATAGAGATGTAATTGGTTTTCTTTAATACCATAATCACTTAGCATTTGTTTAAGCCACATTAATTGAGCACAACAGCTGCCAGCGGCTATGTATTCAGATTCAACTGTTGAGAGTGATGTGCAGTTTTGTTTTTTACTACTCCATCCTATCAAGTTATTACCTATATAATAACATGCTCCTGAAGTGCTTTTACTATCATCAGTACACCCAGCCCAGTCAGCATCAGTTTACACAATTATAGTGCTTGGTGTGTCATTAGTGTACCAAAGACCTAGATTTAGAGTGCCATTTACATATTTAATGATACGTTTAACAACATTCAAGTGGCTCTCTTTAGGGTTACTTTGATATCGAGCACATACACAAACATCATACATAATAACAGGACGCGAGGCTGTAAGGTATAGTAAAGTGCCTATCATACTACGATACAGAGTAGGATCTACACATGTTCCATTTTCATCTTTAAACAGTTTTAGCGTAGTACTCATGGGCGTTTTAGCATTTTTAGCACTCTTAAGACCGAATTTCTTAACGATCTCTAAAGCGTACTTAGATTGCGAAACAAATAATCCTTCTGGATTTTGTTTGACTTGGATACCTAGGAAGAACTATAACTCCCCCATAAAGGACATCTGAAATTCCTTACTCATAATTTCAGAAAAGGATTTTACTTCTGAGGTAGAAGTTGATCCAAATATAATATCGTCTAAATAAACTTGAGCAATCGTAATGTGTTTGTCAAAATGTTTGACAAATAAAGTTTGGTCATTTCCACCTCTTTTGAAACCTTTATCCAAAAGAAAATTGGAAAGTCGCTCATACCAAGCTCTAGGAGCTTGTTTAAGGCCATATAAAGCCTGTTTCAGACGAAATACATGATTAGGATATTTAGGGTCAATGAACCCTTTAGGTTATTCTACATAGGTTTCCTCAGCCAGTATTCCATTAAGGAACGCAGATTTGACATCCATTTGATATAATGTAAAATGCATGTGACAAGCTATAGCGAAAAGCAGACGAACTGATTCTAAACGAGTAACAGGAGCAAAGGTCTCGTTAAAATCAATTCCTTCTATTTGGGAGTATCCTTGAGCAACTAATATAGCTTTATTTCTAATTATTATCCCATTTTCATCAGTTTTATTTTTGAAAATCCAACGAGTACCAACAACCTTTTTGTGATCAGGACATGGAACAAGATACCATACATCATGAATGACAAATTGTAAAAGTTCATCCTGCATAACAGAAATCCAGTGAAAGTCATTCAATGCCTCATTTACATTCTTTGGTTCCACAAGGGAAACAAAACATGCATAATGTGCATAATTTCTAAGTTGGGATCTTGTACGCACTGGCTCACTAGGGTTGCCAACTATGTTGTTTATGGGATGATCTTTAGAAACCCAGTTAGGTACTTCAGGTGTCTCAATAGGTAATGAATTATCTATTTCAGAAGGGTCATTTTCTAAAATATTTGAAGACTCTTCTTCAATAGGTAATTCACCTGTCTTGCATACATAACAATTACATTTATGGATTCCATCATGGTTTTAGTACGAAGATTATACACTCGATAAGCTCTACTGTTAGGCGAGTATCCTAAAAATATGGCTTTATCTCCCCGGCTCTCAAATTTAGATAAGTGTTCCCTATCTTTGCATACATAACAAGTACTGCCAAAGGTTCTAAGGTATTTGAGATTAGGCTTCTTATTGTACCAAAGTTCATAAGGGGTTTCTTTGGAATTCTTTCTAAGATAAACCCTATTAATGATATGACACGCAGTACGAATAGATTCTACCCAAAAATATTTAGGTAAATTCTTGGCATGTAACATGACACGTGCCATCTCTTGCAAGGTACGATTCTTTCTCTCGGCGATTCCATTTTATTGAGGAGTCTTAGGAGCACTGAACTCGTGTTTGTAACCATTATACTCACAATATTCTACAATACCAGTGTCTTTGAATTCACCACCTCTATCACTACGAATTCTATTCACTTGAATATCCTTCTCATTTTCGATCCGAAGAAGAATTTTTAGGAAAGTTTGAAATGTTTCAGACTTTTGTTTTAAGAAGGATACCCAAGTAAATCTAGTGAAGTCATCAACCATAACTAGGATGTAACTGTGTCCACAAAGACTAACAGTTTGTGAGGGACCCATTAGGTCCATATGGATGAGTTCTAAGGGATTAGAGGTGAGAATGTCTTTGACTTTCTTATGAGGGGCCTTAATAATTTTACCTTCTTGACAGGAACCACAAACAATATTATGAATGGGTTTAATTTTTGGAATTCCTCTTACTATGTCATGAGTAGACAATTTACTAAGATTATCGTAATTAATATGACCCATTCTGTTATGCCATATCTCGTTGTCATCCATTCTGGCAACATTACAGATTTCAGAATTGTTCTTGACAGTGTAACAGTTGTCAGAAGTTCTGAATCCAGTAATTATGCATTCACCTTTTTCATTTAAAATCTTGCAATTGTTCTTTGAAAAGGTAACAGTATGGTGTGAGTCACAAAATTGTGAAATACTAAGTAAGTTGGCCTTTAGACCTTTAACTAGAAGAACATCTTTAAGAATAGGAAGCCCATCTTCTTGGAGAGTTCCTTTGCCTATGATTTGAGATGAAGCTCCATCACCAAAAATGACTTTACCACCAGCATATCTGGTTTTGTTTAAAAGTTTAGTTTCATCTCAAGTCATATGCTTAGAACATCCAGAGTCTAAATACCAACCAGATGATGTGTGTTTGGCTTTTAAAGCAGTAACAACAATATTACACTTCATCTGAGGTAATAGATCATCTTTTCTAATTCAAATTGCTCTAGTTTTCAACTTGCGATTATTAGCTCTTATCTGATAAAATTTGCGAGCATTAGATTTTTGCTGAAAAATATTTTGCGCATGATTTTGAGTTTTGTGAAATACTTGAGCATTTGGTTTAGAAAAGTGCTTAGGATTCCTTCTAGGAAATGTTCTTTTAGGTTCGGTCTTTCTCTTTCTATAGTTAGAGTTTTTATCTGGCTGTCTAGGAAGTATATAATTGTTTCGACTCCTCCTAGAATAGTTAAAGTTCTTGTAAGTACGAGGATTATAGATAGGTTTGACAAGTCTCCTAGCATAGCAACCATCGAAAGAGTGACCATATATGTCACAGTAGGAGCAATAAAGATTGCTCAAGATGGGGGTCTCCTTAGGAAAGTCTCTAAACAAAGGTTTAATAGAGTTTTGAGGCTGAACTCTATTTCTAGGTGGTACAGGTTTGAATGCAGACTCACTCTTCCTAATAGAAGGACAGACGTATTTAGCCTTAGGTGAACTTTTAAGCTTAGAGCAACTTGATTCCCCAATGTTAAAACTTTGATTTTTCGAATCAAACTCAGTTTTTATGGAATGAAAATCTGGGCATGTTTCAATAGGTCTTTTGCCTCCTGACACAAACTTGATAGGTTCAAAATTTTTTGTTTGTGTTTTCAAATTGGGACAAAATCCTATACTAGTTCGATCATCAGAATTGGTTTTAGATTCAGCAACAAATTCATCAAAACAGTTAGAATTATTTTCAAATTTTGTAAATTTTTTGAAAATAGTTACTGTCTTTTCTTTGGTTTGTTCCAATTCTAACAATGTCCCTTTGTACTTTTTCTCCAGAATTTCATTTGTTTCAGTCAAATTTTTTAGTTTTTCATCAAAAACTTTAATTTCACTTTCATGAGTTAAACATTGGGTAGTGTACTCTTTAGCATTCAGTTTAACCATCAGGCATAGATCTTCCAATTTCTTGGTAAGATCTTTAACAGTCTTTTCTAGTCTAGCGCTTTTCTTGAGAGTATTAGTGTAGAGTGTGTGAATTTCTGGGAGGTCTTCATTGTCCGAGTCACTAAGTGTGGTGTGTGGTGTGTGGAGTGACCCCTAACGATTCATTTGTTAAACTGACACACCCATTGACATCGTCATTATTGCTATCCCTTTGACTCACACACCCCGAGGTAGAACATGCAACATTCTGAGTAATCAAAGCATCTAAACAAGTAATAACCACATTCAAATTATCAGTCATAGAATTATTTGGTTCATCCTCATTAACAAACATAGGCATGTCATCATTATAAATAATCTTGGCAAAGAAGGACATGCAAGGATCAAAAGCATCTGATGACTCAGGTTCCTCATTTTCAGAGTCACTTGAATCATCCCATGTTTTGTAGATGTTAGCCCTAGTATGTTTGTTTTGAGTGTTCAAATTAACTCTACAGTCTTGTGCAATGTGTCCCAGTTTACCACATCTATAGCATTCAGTCTTCTTAAGGTCTCTATTAGGTCTAGCGTGAGAGTCCTTGTGATTTTTGTCATTGTTTTTCTCATGAGGTCTGTGACTAGTGGGAGTTGGATAATTTAACTTGCCTTATTTATTTGCCACTTTGTTTCTAAATTTAATGATTTTCTTGAACTGTTTAGTCATTAAGGCAATCAGATTGTCCAAACTCTCTATATCGCAGTCCTCATCAGATTCATCATTGGAAGTATTAAACTCAGGCTTAATCAATTTAGAAGAGAAGCTTAGATTGGAACTAGTCTGTTTCCTATGGGATTGGGTTAATTGTTTCTTAAATTCCAGTTCCATTTCCACAGTTCTTAATTTACTACTAGGTAATTCAGGAGTGAGATTTTTATCACACATTTCCTCAATAACATATCTTTTGTTATCAAACTTTTATGGCAATGATCTCAGAATTTTAGATACAATTTCTTGTCTATCATAGGTTATCCCATTCGCATGCAGTTTGGTCACAATATCAGTCAGGTTCATATAGAAGTCATCAAAAGATTCAGTCTCAGACATAATTAAGGAGTTATACTGCTGGATAAGCATTTGGGTTTTAGCAGCCTTAACTCTAGTGTCTCCTTCCTGTACAGTGACTAAGGTGTCCCAAGCTTCCTTAGAAGTGGTACAGGATGAGATTCTTTTGAACTCATGTTCATTTATAGACATAAATACAACATTCTTTCCTTTATTATTATTTCAAGAAACTTGTTTCTCTTCTTGAATGAACTCACTTAGAGCTTTCTTAACCCTCTCATTACTTCCTTCGTTGGCTGGTTTAGTAGGAAAAGTATAACCATTTTCAACAATGTCCCAGACATCATCTCCCAAAGTTACTTAAATGAAAGCAATCATCCTTACTTTCCAGTAAGCAAAATTGGTTCCATCAAAGATTGGAGGTCTGGTCAAGTTACCAAATCTTTCATTTTTCTCGTCCATATTTGATTTTCAGAAAATAATTTCAGAAACACGGGATCTCTTTAAAAGCATTTTACAAAGCTCTGATACCAATTGAAAAATGTGTTACTAAAGCCGTTTATTAAAAATAAACTATTTAAGTAACTCCGAGTTGTTTTTTGAGGAAACTCTTTTCTTAAATCAAAAAGGATTAATCACAAGACGTGTTTAATAAAATAGTATGTACGAGATCTTATTCAAGATTTAGGCAACAAGTTTAAAAGATAATTTAAACAAGTTTTAAACACAGCACAACCAAGAATGAGATGAGAAAATGTAGAAGACTTCTGTTCACGACTTTTTACGTGGTAAAACCTCACCAATTGAGGAAACATCCACGACTCCCTCTACGGAGTAAAAAGAAAAATCCACTAAAACAAATATATGAGTTACAAACTATATAACTAACATTCAAACAACTCAGACCTATATAAGTTTAGGAATGTACCCTCTCGTGTCCTTAAACTTCTCTGCAGTTCTGATTGTAGATGCAGTTCTCCCAGTTTGTCAACTTTTGATTTGTTCCAGCACTTTACGTCGACTTATGTTCTCAAGATCTTATTACCAACAATTTTCGTGTTGTAGGGTGTAAGTGTTTGTGAAGGTGCTTTCTAACACATGCATGCACACACACACTCTTATTAATTACAAACAGTCCTAACAAATTACAGTTACACTATATGCAGTGATCTTTTCTTTTTCTTTCTTCTTAGAAAACTTTGAACCTTTTTGACCTTTCAAACTATCCCAGAATCCACGGATACCTTGCTAGGAAGACAGATGAGGTCTTAATCAATCTCAGAATTTAAAACAAAAACTTTTGAGATTGAAAACCTCCAAGTGAGATTCCAAACCAGGTCAAAGGTTTAGTTTTACAAGAACAAGAAACAAAAAGCATTTATTGTTGATTTCAAAGTAACAAAACGTTTTAGACAAAAATAATCAACAATATATTTCTCAAGATGAGAAATAAAATGAAACTAAGTGTAATGTAACATGACTAACTGAGATCTAAGATTTCTATGGAAATAGAAACTAGATCTAAGTAGAAGTCTAAGTTGGAAACAAGATCTCACGAACACAAGGTTACAGCAACAAAAATAACTCAACTCAAACTCTCAAACACTCAAGAACACTCGGGATGGTGTTTTTGGTTATGGTGTTTTAAAGAAGTGTTTAGGTTAGGTTTGAAGAGGATTTGGACGAAGTTATGGTTTCTAACTCTTTTCTCTCTCTAGTTTTCTCTCTTCTCTCTCTACTCTCTTCTCTCTCTTATCTCAATACTTTGAGGAAATGAAATGTAAAAAATCTTCGAAGGCTGAGAATAGAGGCCTTTTTATAGCGAGAGAAGAAGGTTCGATATATCTGATCAAAACCAAGGGCTGAGATCGAGTCAATTTAGATTGACTTGAATCTAAGGGCTCACACAAGGCGGTGCTTAAACGAACGTTGATTGGCTTAAAAAATTACACGGGGATTTATCAAGGCAACATGCAGACCAATGATAAGAAAGGATCCAAGGGTTGATAACACGCGACTATTGTCTTTGTAAAGAAACACAAATCTAACCAATCAGGGGGCAACAGGTGTTGGCCAGTTATGGGATGTTAAACGTGCGTCAAAACTAATTACAAAGCACACCCTAAAGTCTCTACTGCTTTTGGATTCTACCCAAGGTAACATTAGGCCATAAAATACAACAAGTCATATTTGGAGATTGACCCCAAAACTTTTAAAACAAGTTTTAATTATTAAAAACATGATTTAAAAATTATTTAAAAAATCCCAAAAAATTATTAAAAATCAAACTTAGGGATTTAAACACACCCAACACATGTACACACATAATTATGCAATATGACATGCAAAAATGAATTCTACTGTGTGTGAGTGTTGGCAATAGGTTCTTGATCAAAGCAAGAAAGAGAGATGAATAGGCAATCTAACTTCTGAGGCTCTTTGGTTTCTAGGAAGACACAATTTTGTCACAATTTCCAAACAAGATGAGCACTTATACAATATAGACTCAAGTGAGTCAAATGTATAAGGGCTTCAATGTCCAGCTAGTTTTAATAACAACAACAAGGCCAATATGTGTAAAACATGGGACGAATCTAGTGATTCTGATTAGGATGAAACTGATTCAACCCAAGTCAATGAGTACTGCATGTCTTTCTTTGCTAAGATAATATATAAGGATGATGCATGCTTGCCTGTTCATGAACATATTATGCATGTTGCTATTGCTAATTGTATTGATGTTGCTAATGATTTTGTGTTAGTCAAAGTGAGAATGTTGATGACGAATTGAATATTTGCATGAGTAAAGAACCTAAACAAATCATAGGGGACAATTCACACGATGCACATAGTGAGTCTGATGATGATCTGCCAAATTTACATGAATTGTACACTAAAACGGTTAAGAAGAGTGCTCTCTTAGAAAAGATGATGAAAAACTTAAGTGAGCGTATCGATTTGCTTAACTAAACCATTAGGAAGAATACTGAAGATTATAGTTGCCAATGTGTTGCTCATGAGACTAAGATTCAGAATTACAACTTGAGGATAAATTGTTTGATTCAAAAGAACCATGAATTTGAACAGAAATAAAAGGTAACCCTTACTGAACTAGAAGAGTCAAAGCAAAAGGTTTCAAATGTTTTTAAAAAATGTCAACATTTTGAAACACATGCCAAGACTTATGAGAAAATTATTACTAGAAATAAATTTGACTCTGAAGATAAGTTTGGCCTAAGTTTTGGAGAAATAGTGCACAGAAGTAAGACCAAAGTTTCTCCTGAAAATGTTGCTTTTGTAAAACAAGGCCAAACTTCTCAAAATGTTCAAAAAGGTGAACCTAATCTTAATTTTTTTTAATCAACACATAATCAGTACAATCAAAAGTTGAAACCAAACTGACAAACCAAATATATTTGTCCTTCTGCCAGAGACCAAAGACAGAAACCTAAACCCAATAATGACTGGACTACTGTACCAAATATATCCAAGCTAATTGACTTTAGTAAGAAAGTAAAGTCCCATACAATCAGTACTGTTCCTATTGCGATATTTTTGGACACACTCTATATGAATGTTTCCAGAAAAGGACATACACTCCTACCTACCAGAACTTTAACTATTCTAGGAAATCCATAAATACTTATATACTTCCTAAACATGCCACAAACAACTCTAACTCTAAAGAGAAAAAGGGAGGGTCCAAGACTAAGAAGAAATTACTTAGAAAGACCCCTCAAATCGTTTCAAAGTCAAAAGGCCACAAAATTTTTAAAACAAAGCCTATTTGGATTAGAAAAGACGATTTACTATCCCATATCAAGTGCAACATTGTCATTTCTACTTTAAAGGCACAAAGAACTTCAACTGGATGGTATTTAGACTTTGGATGTTCTAAACACGTGATCAGGGATGAAATAAAATTCAAAAACAAGACAGACTTCCTTGGAGTTAGTGTCATGTTTGGAGATGGTGTTTCATCTCAGATCATAGGTAAGGGAACATTGAGTGAGCAAGGGCTTCCTAAACTAAATGATGTTTTATTAGTTAAAGGCATTAAAGCCAATCTCTTAAGTATATCATAATTTTGTGACTCCAATCACTCAGTTACCTTTTTTAAAAATGATTGCAAAATTATAGAAGAAAAGGGCAATTGTATTCTGACAGGAAATAGAACCCCGAAAAATTGTTACACAGTAATTCCTAATTCTGAATCCTGCAATATTGCCAGATTAGAGGATTCTAATATTTGGCACAATAGATTGGGACACACAAATTATGATAACCTTAGAAGATTTAGTTCCCAAGTAATAGTTAGAGGCTTACCAAAAATTAAAAATTCTTTTAATCCTGTATGTGGACCTTGTCAAGAAGGAAAAATAAGTAAATCCCCACACAAGAAGGTTAAAGATATCCTTACCACTAAGCCCCTAAAACTTATCCACATGGACCTCGTGGGTCCCTCTAGAACTGTTAGTTTACGTGGAAACTCTTACATCCTAGTTATAGTGGATGACTATATGAGATATACATTGGTAGCTTTTATGAAGCATAAATCAGAGAACTTTAATGAATTCTTAATAATCCTCTTGAAAATTAAGAATGATAAAGATACCCATATGTGTATAATTAGGAGTGATATAGGTGGAGAGTTTAACGACTCTATAATTTCTAAGTATTGTGTAGCTAATGGCTATAAACATGAGTTTAGCGCTCCCAAAACCCTGCAACAGAATGGTATAGCTTAACGTAAGAATAGGAATTTTAAAGAAATGGCTAGGGTTATGTTACATGCTAATAATATCCCTAGATACTTTTGGGTAGAAGCTGTCCAAACCGCATGTCACATTACTAATCGTATCTACCTCAGAAAAAATTCCAAAAAAACATTCAATGAATTTTGGTTCCACAATAAGCCTAATCTGAAATACTTTAAAACCTTCAGTACTATCTGCTATATCTGTAAAGATAGAGAGCATCTTTCGAAATTTGATACCCGAGGAGAAAAGGGAATTTTTCTTGGCTCTTCCCAAAATAGTAGGGTTTTGCGTGTTTTTAACTACAGAACCAAATCAATTATAGAATCAATTAATGTAATTATAAACGACACAAGTGTTAGGAGTAGTGACAGTTAACCAGTAACATTTGTTGAGGACGATATTGTTTTATCCCCTGATCCTCAAGATGATATTGATTCACTGCCACCTGAGGATCCTTCTGTACCCACCTGGGTTTCTAAAGATCATCCCATTGAAACCATTGTCGGTAATCCTTCGGAACCAGTTCAAACTAGATCCCAACTTCGTCAAGTGGCACAATATTCTTGTTTTGTTTCTCTTTAGCAACCTAAAAATGTTAACGATGCCCTTAATGACTCATTTTGGATAAATGTTATTCAAGAAGAGATAATCCAATTTAAGAGTCGCGATGTTTGGAATCTAGTTCCTAGACCTAAAGATTTGAAGGTTATTGGCACAAGATGGATTTTTAAAAACAAAACTGATGAAAATGGGGAGGTCATTAGCAATAAAGCTAGGTTGGTTGCACAAGGCTACTCTCAGATTGAGGGAATCGATTTTGATGAAACCTTTGCACCCGTGACTCATCTAGAATCAGTTTGTCTCCTTCTAGCAATTTCTTGTCATATGCAGTTCAAATTATTCCAAATGGGTGTTAAATTTGCATTTTTAAATGGAGTTTTGTCTGAAGAAGTTTACGTAGAACAACCCAAAGGATTTGTTGATTCTGTACACTCGGACCACGTCTTTAAGCTTAATAAATATCTATACGGTTTGAACGGAGCTTGGTATAAGATATTATCAACTTTCTTAGTCTCTCACCATTTTGTCTGCGGCGAAAACGATCAAACTTTGTTTATTATAAAGGAAAATCAACATGTCTTAATCACTCAAGTACATGTGGACGATATTATTTTCGATTCCACTTGTCCTAAACAAGTAGAGAATTTTCAAGATATCATGCATACTAAATTTTAGATGTCTTTAATGGGTGAACTACAATATTTTTTGGGTTTACAAGTAAAATAATGCAGTGATGGTATTTTTATTTCTCAATCCACGTATGCTGGAAAGTTGGTTAAAAAATACGGCTTAGAAAATGCTAAACCTTTAAGAACTCCTATGAGTACTTCAACTAAACTATCTAAGGATGATAATTAGAAAAATGTAGATCCCACTCTTTGTAGAAGTATGATTGTGCATTTGATGTATCTTACCGCATCTCGACCTGATATATCTTTTTATGTGTGTATTTATGCTAGATATCATAGTAACCCTAAAGAGTCTCACATATTAAGTGTAAAAAGGATTGTTAAATATGTTAAGTGTACTTTAAAATTTGATATTTGGTACACAAATGATACGACTAGTTCTATTGTTGGATACATCGATGCCGATTAAGCCGGTTGTTCTGATGACAGTAAGAGCACTTCTGGTGCTTGCTACTACGTAGGCAATAATCTTATTGGTTGGTTATGTAAGAAATAGAACTTCATTTCATTATCTAGTGTTGAATCATAATATATAGCAGCTGGTAGTTGTTGTGCTCAATTACTATGAATTAGACAAATGCTTAGTGATTATGGTCTCACAGAAAAAAAATTAACCATGTTTTGTGATATTCAAAATGCTATTAACATTTCCAAAAATCCTGTTTTGCACTCACGAACTAAGTATATTAACATTAGACATCATTTTATCTATGACCTTGTCGAATCCAAAGACCTCATTATTGAATATCTGAACACTCAAAAACAGCTCGCACATCTCTTTGCAAAACCATTATATAACATTCGTTTTGAGTATTTACGTACAGTTATAGGCATGATAACTCTCAATTAATCTCTATGTTTTTGTGATTTATACCCCTTGTATATTTGAGAAAAATTGGGGGAGAAGATCTTGAGTATTGCTTAGCGATCTTACTATCTATTTCTATTATAACTCAACTAATATGCCAAATTTAATGTTTATCTTGTCACGGGCATTTCAGACCCGTTGTATATCTTGTTTACACTTTGTAGGTTACTGGTTTGTATGTAGTTGGATAATGTATTTTTGTACCTTATTTTCTATTCTAGTATGGAAAAGGGTAGTTAGAATTTTTGTATAGGATACATAGGATTTCTTTTTATTTTTGACCCAAGAGTACAAAATACTCAGGGGAATTTTATCTCTAATTTCCAAAGGGGCAGATTTATAACACACTATATATTGACTCACTTGAGTTTGCATATATAAGTTCCAACTAGTTTGGATATATATACAAAATAGGTTAGTATAGTTTAAGAATTCCATCTCCTCAAAGGTACATACTTCATGAAGAAATTCAGTCCAAGAGAACCTTCAAAGGGAAGTAAATTCTAAACCCTAAAATCGCAAATAGGACACTTGCACTACATCCTACATATTTCCTATGTGCTTTAATGGTTTATCAACACTTGAAATCATTTTAAAATCCATTTAATTCAAAACAAATCATTTTATATAATTTTAAACAATTTTTAAATGATTTATGAATTAATTAAGTCTTGGTTTTAAAAATGTTGTGGGTATAAATGGAATTTCATAAAATTATTTTTTACACTAATTATTTGATTGGGTAGAATCCGAAAGCACTAGATACTTTGAGGTGTGCTTTGTAATTATTTTTATACACGCGTCTCAGCCTTCATCCTGTGCGTACACATGTTGGTTTCATAATGGTTGGATTTGTGTTTTCTGCTACTCACATAAGGAATTTTCAATCTTAGCCATTGGATCATTTTAATCAACGTACTGCATGTGATCTTTTTCAATCCTTGTGATTCCAGCCTTACCCAATCAGTGACCTTATAACCCACCGACGGTATCAAACCGTTGGACCAAAGCCAATCCATTTATATTTGATCTCAGCCGTAGGATTGATGTTGATGTTCTCGATCCTTCTACGCCTAGTATAAGAAGGAATTTATTCTCAGCATATGATTGATGTTAAATCGTTGGATCAAAGTCAATCCATTTAGACTTAAAATCAGCCATAGGATTGATACTGATGTTCTCGATCCTTCTACGCCTAGTATAAAAAGGGATCTACTGCCAGCATTTTGGAACTTTTGTCACTTTATTTGTGAGAGAAAAGAGAGGGTAGAGAGAGAAGGGAAAAGATAGGGGTAGGAAAGATAGAGAGATTAGCAGAAGAAACCCCTAAGTTTTCTTCATGGCGCAAACCCTCCTCCCAAATCAAAACACCAAACCTAAACAGTTTCAAACATTAGAAAACCCAACTTGTGAGAGTTAGATCCTCCTAGGGTTTCTGTGTTGTTAGGTGGTTTTTTTCTTCTTAAAGACATCTTCAAATATCTTAATTCTCTCAGAACTCATCTCTAGGGAAGATTTAAGTTTCATTGTTGAAATCAAATCTTTATAAAAGAGAACATCTCACTTATATTTTCGGTTTCTCTTTTTAGATCTGATTTCTTAGATCTAATCTGTTTCAACTAGTTTTTGAAGTAAAAACTTTTAGTTTTAAAATTAATTTCCGATCTAGTGAGGTGTGTTTTCATTTTTTTATTACATACTTTGTGAAATACAAGTGTATAAAAATAACAGGAACATAAACGAACTCGTGCTAAAGTTTTAAAGCGTTCAGATCTGAAAAATAAGTTTCAGATCAAAACTTGTTGAGTCGGTCCTTAATGTTAAGTCTGAATCTGATTTGATAAAGTAGACTTCAAGTCTAGTTTGGATCTGCAATTTGAGGTTTAAAATTTCAAAAATATTTTCAAAACTCGGAAATTGTATAAGACCTTGAACTGTCTTTCGAGCAAGGTATCCTTAAGATCTATGGTTATATAAAAGATTGAGAAGTCTTTGCTTGAGAAATAAAGATTCAAAAATAACTTTCATTTTAGAACTGTTGTAATTTGTTAGGAAATTTTGTATAAGTCTTGAGAGGGTGAGTTGCATGTTTGCATGTAGTAACACATCACAAACACTATCTCACACGAACACTTAGACACTATTTATTTTTTAAGAATCTTGTATTTGAAAGAGTTGTTGGTATCTTAATTCAAATTGAAGGAGATCAAGGAAAAGACAAAGAAGCATCAAGAAAGGATCAAGTTCCAAGTTAAAATACCTTTGCAGTGGAGAATCTCGTGTAGGTACATTCTGAACTTAGGTTAGGATCTTTGTGGTTTGCTTAAGTGTTGTAACTTGATTTTTATTCTAGTGGATTTTTTTTGTACCGTAGAAGGCACTGTGGATGTTTCCCTTGTTTAAGGGTTTTACCACGTTAAAATTCATGTGCATATTGCTTTGAATGTTCTTAACTGTTGTTATGATTGGGACTGCATAGTAACGATAGTAGATGTTTATTAAAAATTAAACTTAAGGTAATCAACTATCGAATTTAATCCATATATTCAGAAAAAACTTTTACAACACATCTTGTGTTTTTCGAAAAGAATTTTGCCAAAAAAATTTGTTGGGAGTTTACTCAACTTATAACTATTTGTTATTAATCTTGTTAACAAAAGGCCTTTAGTATTAAGGTCGTTTTTCACCCGTGACTGTGCATTTAGTTCATATGAGTTACATTGGTCCTATGTGAGATGTCCGTTCCCCTTAAGAGGACATTAAGGCACTGTTTTAGGTTTTTCACCGAGCATGTTTCAATGCCTAAGTCTACTTATTTGTAAATTTTAGTCCTATTCTCAAATTGGGATTCTCGTGACTATGCGGTCAGTCCTTGCTAGTTACATTGGTCCTGCACGAGGTGTATGTTCCCCTAACGGCGTTGCTCGAGCGTTGTTTTGGGTTTTCCCCTAGGGCATGTTTTCAAGCCTAAGTTTTCTTATTTTTAAATTTTAGTCCTATTCCCAAACAAAGATTACAATGATTATGCAATTCGTTCCTATGAGTTACATTAGTCTTGTGTGAGGTGTTTGTGCCCCTCACTGGGCCATTCAGGGATTATTTTGTATTTTCCCCTAGGGGCATGTATTCAAGCCTAAGTTTGGTTATTTGAAAATTTTAGTCCTATTTCAAAATCGGGAGTGATGTGACTTCGTGATCATTTTATATGACTTACATTGGTCCCTTGTGAGGTGTTCGTGCCATTCACGAGCCCGTTCGGGGAGTGTTTTGGCTTTTCCACTCCTAAGTGGATGTTTCAAAGCGTAAGTCTTCTTATTTGAAAATTTTAGTCCTATTTCCAAACCAGGAGTCTCGTGACGATGTGATGAGTTCCTATGAGTTACATTGGTCCAGTGTGAGGCCTTTGTGCCCCTTACGAGGCCGTTTTGGGGTAGTTTTGGGTTTTCACTAAAGGCATCTTTTCAAGCCTACGTTTGCTTATTTAAAAATTTTAGTCCTCTTCCCAAATTGGGAGTCCCACGATTACGTGATTAGTTCCTATGAGTTGCATTCATCCCATGCAATATGTCCGTTCCCCTCACGAGGTCGTTCAGGGGATGCTTTAGTTTTTTCCCTGAGACGCATATTTTTTGGCCTATGTGTGCTTAATTGAATGTTTTTTTCCTATTCATAAATCGGTATTTTTGTGACTATGTGGTCAATTCCTATGAGCTATATTGGTCCTGTGCCCCTCATGGGGCAATTTAGGGGGGGATGTTTCAAGGCCTAAGTCTGCTTGTTTGCAAATTTCAGTCCCATTCCCAAACTAAGAATCCTGTGACTACGCGGTCAGTTCCTACGAGTTAGATTGGTCTTGCATGAGGTGTCCATGCCCTTATGGGGTTCGCAGACTATTTCAGGCTTTCCCCCTAGGGAGATATTTTCAAGCCTAAATTTTCTTATTTGTTAATTTTAGTCCTATTCTAAAACGAGAGTCCCGTGACTACGTAGTCAATTCCTACAAGTTACATCGATCAAGTGTGAGGCGATCGTGCCCCCCACGAGGCTTTTTAGGCTATGTTTTGGATTTCCCCTAGGGCATGTTTTCGGGCCTAAGTCTTCTTATTTGAAAAAGTCAGTCCTATTCCAAAACCGAGAGACATGTGACTTCTTAATTAGTTCATATGAGTTAAACCAGTCCCATCATAGGTGCCCGTGCCATCATAGGTCCATTCAACGGGTGTTTTGTGTTCCCCATAGGAGCTTGTATTTAGGACTAAGTCTTTTTATTTTTCAAAATTTAGTCATGTTGCCATATAGGGTGTCCCATGACTAGGCAATGAGTTCTTATGAGGTAAACTAGTCCCATGCGAGTTGTTCGTGCCCCTCATGGGGCCGTTGGGGGGTTGGGTTTTGTTTCCACCAGGGCATGAGGGCATGTTTTTAGTCTTAGGTCTCCTTATCTATATAGTCATATTCCTAAACTGGGACTCCTATGACTACATGGTCAGTTTTTACGAGTTATATTGGTCCCATACGAGGTGTCTGTTCCCCTCACGAGGCCTTTCAGGCGCTATTTTACGTTTTCCCTAGGGGCATGTGGGGACGTTTTCATCCCTATGTCAACTTATTTTTAAGTTTTAGTTACACTCCCAAACTTGGAGTCCCATGATTACGCGATCAGTTCCTACGAGTTCCCGTGTGAAGTGTTCGTGCCCCTCACGAGGCCATTTTCGGTTGTTTTGGGTTTTCCACCATTAAGGGCGTGTTTCAAGGCCTAAGGTTACTCAGTTACAAATTCTAGTCCTATTCCTAAAATGGAATTCCTTTTACTATTCAATTAGGTCCATTGAGATACATTGGTCCATTACGAGGTGTCCTTGCTCCTCATAGGGTTGTTCGGGGGAAATTTTGGGGTTCCCCCCTTAATGGCATGTTTTAAGGCTTAATCTTCTTAATTGAAAATTGTATTCATATTACGAAATCGAGAATCCTGTGACTACACGATCAGTTCTTACGAGTTACATTGGTACCGCGCGAGGTTTTCGTGCCTCTCACGGGGCCATTCAGGGGCTATTTTGGGCTTTCCTATAGGGGCATGTGGCAATGGTTTTAAGCCTAAATCTCCTTATATGCACATTTTAGTTCGATTCCCATACCAGGAGTCATGTGATTACGCGGTTAGTTCTTTTAACTTACATTCGTCCTATGCGAGGTGTATGTGCCCAAAACGGGGCCATTCGGGGATTATTTTTTATTTTACCCCAGGGCATGTTGGCATGTTTTTAAGCCTAAGTCGGCTTATTTACAAATTTTAGTTATATTCCTAATCCAAGAGTCCCGTCACTATGTGAATAGTTCTTATAAGTTACATTGGTCCCGTGGGAATTTTTCTTGCCCTTTATGGGCCTGTTCGGTGCCTGTTTGGGTTTTCCCCTAGGGTATGTTTTCAGGCCTAAGTCTGGTTATTTGAAAATTTTAATCCTATTTTCAAATCGGGACTCTTGTGAATACATAATCATCTCGTACGAGTTACATTGGTCCTGAGCGAGGGTTTTTTGCCCTTCACAGGGGTCGTTTGGGGGTTATTTTGGGTTTCCCTCTAAAGGCATGTTGGCATGATTTTAGGCCTAAGTATGATTATTTACAAATTTTAGTACTATTCCTAAATTACTAGTCATGTGACCATACACTCTATTCTTACGAATTACATTGATCTTGTGCGAGGTGCTCATGCCTCGCACAGGGCCATTAAGGGACTGTTTTGTCTTTTCCACCCCAAGGGGCATGTTTTAAGGCATAATTATATTTATTTACACATTTTAGTCCTATTACCAAATTGAGAGTTCCGTGACTTCGGGATAACTTCGTACTATTTACATTTTCCTCGCACAAGGCGTTTGTTCCCCTCATGGGGCCGTTTAGGGTCTGTTTTGGGTTTTCATCCTAGGAGTATATTTTCAATCCAATGCTTTCTTATTTGTAAACTTTAGTCCTATTTCGAAATCAATAGTATCATGACTATACTTTCAATTCCTAAGAGTTACATTGGTCTCGTGTGAGGTAGTCGTGTCCCTCACGGGGCCTTTTAGGGGATATTTTGGGGCCCAGGGCCATGTTTTGTGTCCTAAGTCTGTTTATTTTCAAACTTTAGTCCTATTTCCATACCGAGGGTCATGTGACTTTCCGCTTAGTTCCTATGAGTTCAACATGTCCCGTGAGAGGTGTTTCTACCCCTCATGGGGCCGTTTGGGTTCCCCCCTCCGGAGCATATTTTGAGTCATAAGTCTTCTTATTTTCGAATTTTACTCCTATTTCCAAATTGGGGGTCCCCTGTCTAACCAATCAGTTCCTACGAGTAACATTGGTCCCGTGTAAGGTGTTTGGGCAACTTATGGGTCCATTCAGAGGATATTTTGGTTTTTTTCCTTACGGGCATGCAGTCATGTTATTAGGCATAAGCCTTATTATTTACGAATTTTAGTCCTATTTCAAAATTGGGAGTCCCATGGCCACGTGGTCAGTTCCTAGAGTAAATTGGTCCCATGCGAGGTGTTCGTTCCCCTCACGAGGCTGTTCAAGGGAGGTTTTGTATTTTACCTGGGGGCATGTGGGCATATTTTCAGGCATAAGTCTGCTTATTTGTAAATTTTAGTCTTCTACCAAAACGAGAGTCCTGTGACTATGCGGCCAATTCTTACTCGTTACATTGGTCCCATGCAAGGTGCTCATACCTATCATGGGTCCATTCGGATCTATTTTCAATTTTTCACTACTAAGGCGTGTTTCAAATCCTAAGTCCACTTTGTTGAAAATTTTAGACCCATTTCCAAATTGGGAGTCCCGTTACTATGCGGTTAGTTCCTATGAGTTACATTGGTCCATTTCATGGTGTCCTTGACCCTCATGGGGGGATGTTATGGGGTTCCCCCTAGAAGCTTGTTTTGAGGCCTAAGTCTGCTTATTTGCAAATTTTAGACCTATTTCTAAACTAGGAGTCCCGTGAATATGTGATCAATTCCGAAGAGTTACATTGGTCACGTACGACACGGGGCCATTAGAGGGGTATTTTGGGTTTTCCCCTAGTAGCATGTTTTTAGGCCTAAGTCTGTTTATTCACAAATTTTATTCCTATTCCAAAACCGGAGTCCTGTGACTACGTGTTAAGTTCCTATGAGTTACAGTAGTCCCGTGTGAGATGTGCGTGCCTCTGACGGGGCCGTTCAGGGATTGTTTTCCTTTTTCCCCTAACGGCATATAGACAAGTTTTCAAGCCTATGTGTGCTTCTTTGCAAATTTTAGTCCAATTCCTAATTCGGGAGTCCTATGACTATGTGATCCGTTCTTAAAAGTTACATTGATCTCGTGTGAGGTGTTCATGCCCCTTACGGGGCCGTTCGTGGATTGTTTTGGATTTTCCATCACTAGGGGCATATTTCATGGTATAAGTCTACTTATTTGCAAATATTTGTCCTATTACCAAATCGGGAGTCCCGTGACGGTGCAATCAGTTCCTATGCCTTACATTGGTCCATTGCGAGGTGTGCGTGCCTTCCATAGTATCAATCGAGGGCTATTTTGGGTTTCCCCTTAGGGGTATGTTTTTAGGCCTAAGTCTACTTATTTGTAAACTTTAGTTCTATTCCCAAATCAGGAATCCCGTGACAATGCGGTCAGTTCATATTAGTTACATTATTCCCGTGCGAGGTATATGTGCCGCTCATAGGGTTGTTTAGGGGATATTTTTGGGTTTCCACCCCTAAGAGCATGTTTCAAGTCCTTAAGTCTACTTATTTGAAAATTTTAGTCTTATTCCTAAATCGAGAGTCCCATTTCACGCATTTAAAATTTTCCAAATGAGTGAATCAGTCGGTTGATGCATAGGATTCCCACCCACCTTGCATCGAGCATGCCATGTCGTGGCCTCTTCTATCCATGGTATAGTGAAAAATCGTTTTCACTGTGGCCCAAGTGGAAAACAATTTAAAACCTTTTGTGGAACTTGCGAGCGAGCACTTGCGATATTTTTTAGCCTTGTCCTTTTTTTTCTCACAAGCCACATATCTAGGCTCACTGCATATAGGACACTCATCCTTCTCTTCGTGCTTATTGTAGTATAATATATAATGATACTTACATGAATAAGTAAATTTTTAGTTCAAACCCAAACCCTTCAATCACTTCTTCATGTTAGGATAATTATCTGGTAATGTAATCTGTTCTGGGATAATGCTTTAACCCACTTAAGAATTTTTGTTACGTTGCTGCTCGACAACCCAAAATGATTCTTCAAATTATTCAAACCAGTCATAGCATATACTATCGAGTCATCCTCTTTGCTATATTAATACGATGGTCTAATTGCATCGGCTTTCAACTTTATGTATTCTCGATTTGCTGAAACTTCTGGTAATTCATCATTAACATGTTCATTGACTTGGTCATAATGCACATTATCTGTATCTATCAGTTGGTTGTTTTTTTGGTGGCGGACTCCATAATAATCATCAATTAGGTTTGTCAAAGGATGATGTGTTGGCGACTTACGCACCACTTCTACTTGGTGGGGTTCTGTTACATGGTGGGGTACTGATAATTCTTCCAGAACATAAGGTTCAATTTTTTTCACCATGCTTTTTCCATATCTTATAGTCTTGCCAAATTCCCCACTTTAGTAAATGCAAATCAACCTCTTCAAAAGACTTATATTTTTCGTTCATGTAATGGGTTCACAGACACGAAATCTTATCATTTATAAGCGTATTTAACAAATTCTTGAATCCCCTTTACATGATTTTGTGATATTTGGTTACTCTCCCCCATCCGCTTTTTGTATTATGGGAAATCCATTAAATAATCTTTAAAAGTCTATTTTCCTGTATTAATAGGTTGAAACAAAGGTCATGTTGAATACAAGAATACACAATTCATAATTCAATCAAATTATTCAACACAACTTAAGTTCAAATTAAAATAACTTAAATAAATAAAATATTATTATAACTTGCTATCAAATTTTACATATTGAAAAACACTATTCATGACCTAAGTCTTCTTATTTGTAAATTTTAGTCCCATTTCCAAATCCAGAATCCCATGACTACGTAGTCAGTTCTTATGAGTTACATTGGTTCCATGCGTGGTGTCCGTGCCCCTTACGGGGCCATTCGGGAGATTTTTTGGGTTCTCCCTAGGAGCATGTTTTTAGGACTAAGTCTACTATTTTGTAAATTTTATTCCTTTTTGTCAAATCGAGAGTCTCGTCACAATGCAGTCAGTTTCTTTGAGTTACTTTGGTCCCATGCAAGGTGTTTGTACCCTTAGGAGTCCGTTTGACGGCTTTTTGGGATTTCCTGCTTGGGGCGTATTTTCAAGATTAAGTATACTTATTTGGAAATTTTAGTCTAATTCCCAAATCAGAAGTCTTGTGACTACGCGGTTAATTCCTAGGAGTTACTTTGGTACCATGGGGGAGTTCGTGCCCCACACGGTGCCGTTCGGGGGCTGTTTTGCGTTCTCCCCAAGGACATGTGGGCATGTTTTCAGGCCTAAGTCTGCTCATTTACAAATTTATTCATGTTCCCTAATCGGGGGTCTCGTGACTACATGGCCAGTTCCTACAAGTTACATTTGTCCCGTATGAGGTGTAAGTTCCCTTAGAGGACCATTTGGGGGATGATTTGGTTTTTTTACACCTAGGGGCATTGTTCAAGGCCTAAGTATAGTTATTTACAAATGTTAGTCATATTCCCTAACTGAGAGTCATGTGACTATGCGGTTCATTATTATGAGTTACCTTGGTCCCGTGCGAGGTGTTTGTGACCCTTACGGGGCCATTCAGGGGTTGTTTTCGATTTTGGCCCTAATGGAATATATTAAAGCCTATGTGTGCTTATTTCAAATTTTAGTCCTATTATAATTATTGGAGTGCCATGATTACGCAATAAGTTCAAACGAGTTGGATTGGTCCTATTAGAGGTGTCCATGCCCCTCATAACACCGCTTAGAGGCTCTTTTGGGTTTTCCACCACTAGGGGCATGTTTCAAGGCCTAAGTCTAATTATTTGCAAAGTTAAGTCCTATTTATAGACAGGGAGTCCAGTGATTATGTGATTTGTCCCTACGAGTTACATTGGTCCCACGTGATGTGTTTGTGCCCCTCACGGGGTTGTTTGAGGAATGTTTTAGGTTTTCCCCTAGAGGCATCTTTTCGAGGCTAAGTCGATTATTTGTAAATTTTAGTCCTATTCCCATATTTTGAGTCCCGTGACCATACGATCAGTTCCTACAAGTTGTATTGGTCCCATGTGAGGTGTTCGTACCCTATACGGGGTAGTTCGAGGGTCATTTGGGTTTTTCCCCAAGAGGCATGTTTTCAGGCCTAAGTCTGATTATTTTAGACTTTTAGACCTATTCATAAATCGAGATCCCAGGATAATGCGACCAGTTCCTATTAGTTGCATTGGTCCCGCGCCAGGTTTTCGTGCCTCTTACGGGGCCGTTCGGGGACTGTTTTTTCTTTTCGGCCCATACAGGTATGTTGCAAGGACTAAGTCTGCTTATTTGCATATTTTAATCCTATTCCCAAACAAGGAGTCTAGTGAATACAAAGTCAGTTCCTATGAGTTATATTGCTCCTACGCGAGGTGTCCATACCCCTTACGGGGCTTTCGAGGATGTTTTTTCTTTTCCACCCCTTGGGGCATGTTTTAAGGCTTGTGTATTCTTATTTATAAAAATTGGTCCTATTCCCAAATCGGGAGTCTAGTGACTACATGGTCAGTTCTTACTAGTTACATTAGTTCCGTGTGAGGTGTTTGTGCCTCTCACAGGGTCGTTCGGGGGGTCATTTTGGATAAAACAATAGGGGCATGTTTTCAAGCTTAAGTTTTCTTATTTGAAAAGTTTAGTCCTATTCCCAATCCGTGTGTTTTGTTGACTACATGGTTAATTCATGTTAGTTACATTGGTTCCTTGCAAGGTGTCAGTGCCCTTCATGGTGCCGTTTGGGGTCATTTTGGATTTTTTCTTAGGAGCATACATTTAATGCTAACCGTGCTTATTTTTTAATTTAAGTCTTATTCCCAAACCAGGAGTCCCATGATTATGTGATCAATTCCTACGAGTTATATTAGTCCAGTGTGAGGTGTCCATTCCCCTCACGGGGTCTTTCAGGGGTTGTTTTGGGTTTTCCCTTAGGGGTATGTGTGTCCATCCCGGATTCAATTGCTCTCTCTTCCCTAGGTGCGGGATAAAGGGGGAGAAAAAGGTCTCGCGCCCGCTTACTTCGGTGTGGGGGAATATAAAGAGATGGAGTCGCCGACCTATTATGCCAAAAATATGCAAAAGAACATGTCTCCGCTTTGAGAGAGCGGAATCAAAGACAAACTGATGCTTACGAAACCAATACTTCAAAGGTTTAGGGGCTAGGTTACGGAATAGGAAGGTGTTAGGCACCCATACCACCCTTTCGGTCTCTCATGAGCTTGTGTTACTAATTTCCTTAATTTATCCATGAAGTGTATGTATGTGCATATACAAATGGAGATCGGAATTATCCAACTCATACCATGGAAACGATAGAGTGAGGTCATCCATAGGAATGTTCCCAAAATAATATCTAGAAAATACGATGTTTGCGTTTATTGAGATATTGATTGATATGATGAAACGATACTATATGTTGGATAAAACGCCAATAAGGATTACAAGTATTATATATATTAAAATAATGTATAAATGAGAAGGATGATAATGCAAAAATTGAAAATTTTGGAAACTTCAAAAATTGGACTTGAGTCTTAAATTTTAACCCGAAATGCCTACATAGCCTGTAAAGGCATCAAAATCCACGCAATTTGCATGCGGCATAAGGGTGGGGTTTATCCGATAGATTCGAATGGAATTTATTATATGTTTGTGTGTAGAAAATGTGTTTTTAGTTTTTGAGAAATTATGATGAATAATCACGTTGGAATTTATAGGTGTGACCCTCTTTTTGTTTGTTTTGTTTTTTTTTTATAGAAAATAAAGTATGTGCAATATAACTAATAAAAGGGTGAGATGTTAATCTGTATGAACTAAAGTAAAATCCAAATTAAAATTTTATGTAATTGATGCAAAAATAAAAAATTTGAAGAGAGAGAATGATTTTGGACCTTCTTTAGAGAACTGAAACTTGATATTGATCTTTAATGAACTGCCTTGAATGTTGAGATGAATGTTGGATGTGAGAGAATTAGATTTTTGCAAAATTGGGTATGAAAAGGATGTGAATGAAAGATGGAAAGGAATTTCACACAAGGAAACTTCGCTGATAACAAGAGAATGTTGTTGAGATCATTGATATTGATGGATCTGAGGTGTACTTTGGGATTGAGGTCATACCCTCTATTTATAGGGTATGGGGGTACCGATCAGCATATTCCTAGCCTAGCCAATGGGAAGTTAACCCAAGGCACAAAGCTGATAGGTAGAGAAATGAACTTGCCAATCAGTAGTCTCTTGCAAATTTTTCTATAATAACGGTTGTACAACGTAATTTGTTGATCCAAATCGCGCACGGGGCATACCGTTAGAAAGGTAATTCAGAGAGATTCAAAAGTCCTTCACTCTCGGGTCTGAGAGTTGACTTTGCATTAAATAAGGCTCAAAAGTGCTCGTTGGTGCTTTTAACAAGAGATCGTGCGACGAAAATGGATCGTTCGTTCGAGCGGTAAGTCAGAATTGTACACGGGGCACACCGTTGAAAAGTTTATATGAGGTACATTGACATTATGTAGAGCTTTGCTTGGTTTGAAGAGCTTACTTTGGTCAATTGGGGCTAGGAAGCGCCGAGAGACCTTTCAGAGTAAAACGGGTTATTTGTTCATACCGTATGGCCGATCTTTACACGGGGCAGACCGTTGGAAAGGGTACTTAATGCCCTTTAATTATTCATTTAGTCTCATTCGAGCTATAGAGTTGACCTTGTTCAAACAAACCCCGAAGAGCCCTTTGGATCAAATTTTGGGGGAAAATATATTGTTAATCCGAACGGTTATGCCATTTTGCGCATGGGATAGGCAGTTGGATAGAGGTTTTAGTGCTCGTTAGAGATTTAATGAGATTTCACTCTGACATTGAAGTTAACTGGGGTCAAATTAGGGCCCGAGAGCGCCCGATGTCCTCTAAATCGATGTCACTTTGCATGAATGGATCCCCCTCGTGAAACAATTCTAGTCATTCTCTTTGCTCTTAATGGGATATACCGGAGCAAGACTCCTGCATGAAACATGAAGTAATCCGCACCCTGCTCAGCCTGGTCAATCAAGGTCTCCCTGAAAACTTCCCAGTTAAGATCCTCCGCAATGACATTTACTTTTTCTAGTGCTTGATAAACAGGCACGGTCCCAACTGGTACAACATAGTTACGTAGGATCCACTCACATGTTTCATGGATGTGGCGACCTGTAGAGAGATCCATAATAGTATCGGGACCCCACATTGTTTCCCATTGAAGCTTATGAACTTCTTCCGATATGGAGCTCACAACAGCAGAGTTTTCAATATTTGCATTAATTTTTACCAAGAAATTTCTTCCCACCATCATGGGTTCCAACTCTAAGTTCTTCTTATTGGAAGGAATGATTGAATGGCCTCGGGTGACCTCTGATCTCACAAACTCTGGGTCAAGCTTCTCACGCGCAGCACAATACACCAATTCCTCAATTATGATTCTCTGCTTAGCATAATACATCTGAGTGTATCTTGGTACTCCTAATTTCTCCCACTTGTCAATCCACTATTTGCGCAACTTAAGAAGTCCAACACGTGGACTAATGTTTGGGGACCGTTGGTATCATGGGTGTCAAAATGTGGCTCATCCCCTGATAGGTGAATACGTCAAAAGGGCACCTTAAGTACATGACCAGATTCTTCATGAGAAACTTACGTGTATTCTTTTGAGCTCCAAGGGAAACATTCTTCAAAGGCTGGAAGAGGAAGAAAATCAGGGGCGGCATCAAATGTTAATGTTGCTTTTGGTGCCAAAAAGGAAGCGGAGAATATTTCCTTCTTCCGTGTACCAGCTAAACGACCAATAACATCAAGCCCGGGCATGAAGGTAGAATTTGGCAACTTTGAGGGAGCAGCATGGTTGGCATTCTTACACACAACAGATGTCAAAGTAGTATGCACCGATGCCATATTTGGAACAGTCTCTAATATGGCCTTATGTCTTTTGTGTATGTGTATGAGAAACAGTGGATGAACAAGAACTGTATATATGTATACGTGTATATCAGTATATAATTGTGTCGATAATGAAATAGAAACGGTGTTGATGTAGAACCATATATTACCTGCTCCTATTCATCCATATGTTCACCCAAATTATATTCATCTTTCTAGTTTGTGACTACTGTTTGTATTGTCTCATGTGTTCACAGTCGCAGATCCCAAATGACTTCGTCATTGAGAGATAGGTTGAGGCTTCTATGCTCTGACTTGGAGACATTTTTTTTTTCCAAAACTAGTTCTTTAGGATAATGAGTGTATAATATTAATCGAGTTAAGAGGTATAATACTAACCGAGTTTAATACCTCAATAAATATGTGAATGATCTAGGAACTTTAGTTTTTGTATTTCAATATATTTTTCTACCTGTGTATATGCGGTCATAAAGTCTAGGAACTCCACAAAATATAGTTGGCTTCAACACCAGAAGGTCCTCAATCAAATATCTAACATCCTGTAAGTTAGAAGCAAGAAAATAGTTGAAAACATTTCTAGATTGTTGCTTAAAGAGATTGATTGGGCCCTTATATAGAAATAAGCCCTATTGGGTAATGAATTTTAATCTTATGCCTTGACAAAAATCCTATTGATGAACCCCTGTAGATGAAATATGTCTCCATTACTTGATCAAATATATGGGCTAAAAAAGGAATGAGAAGTATGTATCTTCTTTTGTCCCTTGTAATAGAGAAATAAAATCACTTAGACCATCGACCATGATTTTGGTACTACTCATCCTTATAAATGTAAGGAAATAGGATGAGAATTAAAAAAAAAGGTCGTACACAACATGTGAACCCAGAAAATGCCCTGCCCTACAAAGATGCACACTATTCCTTGAGGCTGGATCGAGAAACGACCCTGTTAATTTAAGTTATGTTTCCTATCAAATAAAAAAGATGGAGAAACGAAGTGAGAGTATAACCAACAGCGAGTTCTCTGAGGCTGGACCACTCCATGATGGTCGACAGCAGCTGCGTGGCCGACAACAGTGCACTGAGATGGTCGAGAGTCTGTATTGTTCAGCTGAAGAAGAACCACTTTGCTATATGGCTATGTTTTGTTGAAGGTTATTTAAAATCTTTAATCTCGTATCTCGTTGAGTAAAAATTGCTACCCAGACCATTATACCACATAAGTAAATTAAAAGGCTGCCTCAGCTTTTTTTAGACAAACATTTAATGATAGGCGAAAATAAAATGCATTAAAAAGTTTTTGATTTTCCTGACAAAAGAAATAATCTAAGGGTGAATGTGTGTATGGTTTATAACATTTTGGAGAGTTAAGCACTTAATCATGTTATAAATTGAAAAGAAAAACTAAAGAACCAATGTTGGAGGTTAGCACCAAAGGAACACAGTCTATGGTATCACTACAGGAGCTTCGTCATCATATAATGAAACAGAGAAACAACAACTAACCTTATAATGATGGATTGATTAAGGTCATATGCAAGATACATCATCACAAAAAAAGTAATAAGAATGGATACTTTAGTAATAAAGTACCTAAAACTAAAAAAATCAATCATTTTCCAAATTCCTTGAAGTCTTGTTTACCTCACTTCTCATCATCTCATTATATGCAGTGTCAGCTATAGCATAAACATGAGGGCTGTCAAAAATCTTCTGCTTATAGTCTATGAAAAAATCATTTCCATAAAGTTGGGCATTTTTGAAGGGATTGATTGCTATTAAAACAGGCCCAGACTTACTCTGAAGGAATCAAACACAAGCAGAAGTTGAAGGAATAGAAATCAAAAGACATTTGTTTATGAAAATAAGATATTCAAATCGTACATACATAAATTATATCACGGGAATATCTATAATGGATATTATGAAGAACTGATTGCTCATTTAAATAACTAAGATGTAAAAGATCATCCACGCCCTCAAGGATATCCAGATTAATATGTAATAGCTCTCCAGTTGACATTGTCACAACCTCAATTGACATCACATTATTAATGCTCCATATTGTTTACAAGCTTTAAGAAGATGATGGACATAATTTGTAAACTCACACTCCCATCTAAAAACAATACAAATGTTTTTTCTCCTAAACTTGATTGTATATGTCCTGATTCCCACTGCCCGTTTTGGAGCCGACACCAAACTCTAAGTTTTTGAAACATAGTTTGTAGACTAAATGAATCCATCTTAAACAAAAACACTTATTCCAAATATACAATTGACGAGCTAATGACCGAGTCAGAAAAGTAATAGGAGGAACACTTGATATTGAAGCAGAATATGCACCTTGTTAGTGAAATAACCAGTGTAGCCATTATAATTAGACTCCCTAAACCTGGGCTATGAAGCAGAAGAAGAAGGTTCTGGTACAATGCCTTTGTCTTCCAACTACATAACACAAGGGGATTCACCAGGGTGCATTTATTTAACCTTTTTGGCTCAAAAACTAACACATCTCCATCTTTACCCTCTCTATTGTGGCCTCGCCATCACCCATGTCTAACTTATTAGGCAAAGAGAGTTTTGTTGAAGGACGGCAAGCCTTTAAAATTGGGCGTGATGGCAATGCCGGCGGCATGTCCTTTTCTTTTTCTTCATCGTCCCTTTGCCGAAGGGAATCTAACATTTCCTCCAACAAACTACGAGTAACCGATAAAGGTGAGACATTTATCATTTTTCCAAACACCAATTACTTATTACAAGAATAAATGTATCATTTTTCTAATTCGACCAACGTCCAAGGCGACATTGTCGAATATACAATCTTAAAACCCTATTTGATACTAGCAATCAAATAAACGTTCTCCATTCTCCAATTTAGAGATCGAATTCTTTGTTACGTGGAAACAAACTACGAGTTGTCCAACCTGATACATATTTGGGTAATGTAAAAAATATTATTTCTGGAAAACAACTTTGGTTTCCTCTACTTAAATCAAGAGTTACAAGGTTCAGACGATCGAGATTAATGATAGTGAACCTATTTACCCACCTAGGGATGAATAAATTTATTATCCCACCTTTTATCCAGCAAATCAAAATTGAGACATAGTAGGTAAAATAACCATTGAAAACAATATAATCAACTATCGAAGTGGAAAAAGAAGAGAAAGTAAAAGACTGTTTTAATTATGCAACAATTAAGTCTGATAAATGTTTTACCAGACAAATACCAAAATTCCAAACCATGTAAATGTCTTACCAGTTAAACGATACCTATACACGAAGTCCTAGTCGTAGTGAAAATTAACAGAAGAAAATCATAGGCAAATCAAAGTTAGGGATGTCTTTATGAATGATCTCGTGTTCTGGTTTACATGGTGTATATGATGTTCATAAAGCGCTACATATGATTCAAAAGAGAACAAAATGGAAGAAATTGATAATCACCTAGATGTAATTGTCACTAAGAATAACAGAGGTCAACTGTGTGTGTGTGTGAGAGAGAGAGAGAGAGATAAGAGTACCTGATTTGTCTAAGGCTGATGTTGGGGGGAAATTTCGACGGGGAGACTCTTTCACATTGTTTTTCTTAGTGGCGTGCGCGGGTGTACAAAATTTTGATATTGGCGTGCGCGGGTGTACAAAATTTTGAGTAAAAATGTCATAATATATACATTTAGTATAGAAATTATAAAAAAGGGTCATATTATCTTTAACCAAATACGATTTTTATATTTAAAGTGTCATGAAAAATAACATTAATATATATAAAATGACATTTTATATTAGAAATATCACATTAATAACCATATTAATCTTTAAATGACATTTTTGTATTAAATGTCTTTAAATTAATTTTTCGAGCGTCATAAAAAGGTGTTTTTCTTGTAGTGATATGGACACACACATAGACATACATGTACGTACACACATATACATACACATATTATATACACACACATACACATATGTTCACACATATACATACTTTCATACACAATATATAATACACACATATACATATATATTCACACACATACACACATACATACACAATACACACATATATACACACATATAAACATTCATAGTTTATAGATATAGAGAGAGGGGGTTGCCAAGGAGAGAGTTAGAGTTCGAGTGAGAGAGGGAGATGACACTGCAGTTGGGGGGTGTTTATTGTGACACCCCGCCTAATAAAATACCGAGTGATCAGTCCTACACCAAATTAAAACAGGAATCCCAGTTGGTTCATTTTTAGCATCACTCTCGAAAACCTTTTTAAAAACTTTATAACCACCTAGTATTCCAAAAACGCGGTGCCAAATTTTTATCTTTTTAATTAAACAAAACAATAACATGCGAAAAGATAATATGCGTCATACACACTGATTGAATTAAATAAACTGAATAGATAATTAAACTATTTACCGAATAAACCATCGGCCGCCAAAGTAAATAGTCCAATAACAATCGTTCAACATCTGAATAAATAAATCGAAAAACTGTACTGAAAAGTCTGGTCGACAAGCCCGAAGTAAAACTGAAATTGAAATATTATTCCTACTCTAGGAAAGAATGAATGACGCGTCTAATCCAAGCTCCTTCTAGCATCCACATATGCCGCAGCTCCGTGTCCCTGGAATAGAATATCAATCTTGGTGTCCCTGTGGTTGGAAACCTAAAAGGTTTTGAAAATAATTTTATAGCAAGGGTTAGAACTCAAAATATTTTGAAAATATTTGGCAAGTGAATTAACTGCAGTAATTTAAATTGCATGAATGTGCTTCATATTTAAGTTAGTGCCGCACTCTCTTGAGGACTTACCCACCCCTCCACTAATGTGCGGACCTAAAGGTTTCCTTAACCCCACCTAGTTTCACAATCCCGTCCAACTAGTCCTGGTATAATTCTCCCTTACCATTTCTACTCTAAACCGAGTATTATACCACAACATCCACACATGTGTCCTATCTATATCCATCCTCCTGAGTATACCCTCGTCGGATGATTTCCTCCAAGTGCTATCTCACATGGTATACTCACATAACCTAGTTACCCCATGTCGGACTCTCTCGCGAACTTGTCCAAAAACATAAACATTGGAGCCAGTCATATTTCCTACCTGAAACTGAGATAAGCCCCTCACCCATAAAACGGACGCTATGACATGGGGATATACTCGCCCTGCTCCTCAATCTAGGGGATTCACCCACCTCGCGCAACCTCCCTTGATAGCACTAGAGTACATTATTTAAATAAATATCTAGTCACTGATATTTAATAGCACACACAAAGTACATACATATATATACTATCACTACACCGTATATATATATAATATAAATCTCGGCTTTACCGTGCATTAAAACCCGTAAAATTAGCCTGTACATTCCTGAGTCTATGGTCCGACTCAAATTAATTAATTTCCTCCTTAATTAATTTATCACCTTCCCGAGTGTATGATCCGACTCTAATTTAATTAATTTACACATCAATTAATTTAATACTTGGTGTCACCCAACCAATATACTCGGACTCGCTCACTTTTCACGTACCATCATTAATACCCGATTCTACATTCTGCCCCTAATTAATTAATTACTCCTCAATTCATTTAATAATGTAGTGCCACTCAACTACAATACCCGAACATTTTCCCTTGGTCTGAAATTAATACTAACATATATTTTCCAAAATTCATCCCTTGAGACATCCAATCATTACGCTCCTAAACCCAATTATATCCCCTTATAATTGCTAAGGAATATGTGCTATATATGCATTTATCACTAAATAAAAATTAGGGGAATAAATCTTCAATTAATTTCCCTTTATATATAAAACTGGTGAACCTGCCAAAAATCTAAGACCATCAATCGATCGAGGCCCTGGGTTGATCAATCAATTGACCAATTCCCTTTCTTCGTCCATCTTTTGTTAAGCCATTAACGAAAATCCAAGCTTTCTTTTCCCAAATTCCAATATCAATCCATCATTTTTATCATCCTTTTACCTTTATTGTGAACTATAATCATCACCTAGACCTTTTAGGATCATAAATTTTACGGGTTAACACCCACTCAAGAAAACGAATTCCTATGGTACAATCCCAATTGAAATTCGAAAATATGATTCTATAATCCACATCAATTCATCTCTAATACATGTTTTATGTTGTAGTTCTAATACCAATCAATACTGAATGCTTTTATAACATCAATTGAACTATTGAATCGCCTAACATGTTCAATTTCATACAAACCTAATTCCATGCAATAACCCACCCAAAACGAATTTTTAATTTGCACCCACAATAATATGAATTGATTATCATCAATTTATGAATCACAACAGTTAACCACTTGCCTCTAATGGTTCGTAGAGCCTGATCCATTGGTGTAGAGAAAGGGTTGATGAAGAACACCCAATTTCTCCCTCGATATGTCTCCAAAAAGTCCCCACTTTCTTCTTGATTTGCTTCCTATATTTCTCTCTCAAAGTCCTAAATTTAGAATTGTGGTAACTGTCGTTCAACACTCCCTTAATTAGTTTTAAAATCCCTAATCCCGTGTTTGGTCACATGGGCCTAATTAAAATGGCCCAAATTCCCCCGTGTGGGCCCGACTAAGGCCAAAAATGCCCGACACTCGATTACTACCCCTGGATACTCTTTTCTAACTATCTCGATCCATCCGGACTCAACCGCGCATTCAGAATTATCATCCGAAATACTTTATAACATTCTCCAATTTTGACCTCAAAAAGCGACACACAAAATTTCGAACAATTAAGCTTAAAGTCGCCAAATATAAATAATTCTTCACACTCAAATAAATTTTCCAAATCATAAATTTAAGTTTCTCCGATTTAAATATTTTTATATCTCCCAAAAATAATTAAATACTATATCCTCAAAATTACAGGGTGTTACATTCTCCCCCATTACAAAGGAATTTCGTACTCAAAATTAAGATAAGCCTAATGCTCCAAGCTTCAAATATCACTCTCTAGTCCCGTGCCTCTAAATTCTCTACATCTATCTCTCCCACTTCTAACTAAGAGTTACATTAATATGCATTTTAATTAACCAAGGCGCCCACACACCCTGTACCCGTGCTTAGCACGAAAGTTGCCCTAATTAACCAGGGTGCCCATACACCCTGTCCCCGTGCTTAACCACAAGAAATTTACTCGACTACGCTAGCCGTAACCCGTAATATAATTTCCAACCTGTAGTCATATCACATTATATAAATTATAATTAGGGTACCCAACCTATGTTCTAACGACCAAACATCTCCCCACTCTCAACGTTGTGCTAAGTTTCATGCGTGGGACGTCTTGCAAAGTAAATTCCAATCAAGGAACTCCTCGATACACTACTACCTAAAATTAGCGGTCGTTGAGATCTGTTAGACCCTCAGTCCATAGCACATACACCCAAATACTTATCTTTTAACACAAAAGCATACACGCCTACTCTCATACTACAAAAGAAAACATAAAATACCGCGCCCTTATTATCACTAGTTCTTGCACAAAATAAATCCGGAGCGATCTCTCCCCGCTTGAAAATAAATCTAACTACCCTGATTCACTTCAGTAGACACCCCTAATTATCGGGATAAAATATGAGAATACAAGACCTCACTATGTGTCTATCGCACCACACAATATAACATATACACACACATATATATAGGCTAGACGCCCTCTCAGGTGATAGCTAGTAAAAATCATTCATAACCTGGTGTCACGAACACCCAAAACTTACTATCACTATTAGTAATAGTTCACACCCATCGCTAACCAATCCATACCCAGGAAAAATTATGCTTTCATAACACTCCTCAAAAAGAGTAAATCTCAAAAAATATACCCTCTCAGTTTTCACCCCTGCTTCCCTTCAGATAAAGAAAAAGAGAGCCCTGTTACCCTGTGGTAAACATATACTTAATAGTAACACTACTATATGCCCACTAAACTAGTCCCCACGTGAATATAGTGTTAACAAGAATATTGTGACTACCCGTGTCACAAAATTCACCCCATCTATCCGAGGATAAACTCATACTTCCACTCACCTATCCACCGGTGACCCAAATGGTTCCTGGACAAAATATCCTCATCCGACTGAACCAAAACTTCGTAATTGTTGTCCTTACTGGGCATTCCACTTTTATCCCCTGACTCACTGTGGACATAATCAATTGTTTTGGTTCCACTTCCCCACTTAAGACACCTCTCTGTGTCAATCTGCTGCCTCTGGCCCAAATGGCCATGTTGGGGTTGCCCTTCTCGCGTACTTGGTAGTCTTGACCCTAAGTGCTACCCATGTTGTCCCTTTGGCTTCCCTAGCCCTATTGGACTCATTATTGGCCTTGACGACCCGGATCAAATCCACCGTCAATAGGTAGAAATTTACTTAATTTAAAATGTCAAGATGGGTCCCTTACTAGGTATACCCTTCCACCGTGCTTCACTAGAACCATTAAATCTTATTTCGTTATTAGGTTAAACTCTCTAACCTTATTAGCTCATTCATCTTAGAAGCATTAATGTAAGCTGGCAAACAAAAGATATTGACGACCTCAACACTAGTCATCCTAGTCGGATTTCCCATCCATACTTGTGTATTCTCACACGGTTCATTATCCACTTGTGGGTTCCTTTATCCTTCTATGTATCTCCTTCGTCGGTTACAAAGTTATCTGTTACAAGTTATCGTCTCCCTCATGATTAGTCACTATCTTACCCACTCCATAAACTCTGAAATTTCACTCGCATCCCTATTTGAATAGAGGATGGACGATCTTATGGTCACACGGTACCCAACATTTCTCGTTTGACTCCATATATTCTTCTTCATACGTGGTGACTGACTCTCCGACCACTATAACACTTCCCCACTGGGCCAAAATTTCATTCAAAATTTAGTCATGGGTGCAGCCGCACACCACCCTACATAATTGTCTTTAGGTTATTTCACCCCATTGACTTATCGCACTACTTTGCTACTCGAATCCTTACAGATGGCCCTTCCAAAAGGGTCCTTCCACACTTCCCCCCGCCCCTCTTGTTGACTACGCTGGGTGAGACTGAAATTATACCACCGTTATCTACATTAGTGCTTTGGGGGATTATCGCTCCCGGGTGATTATTATTTCACCACTGTCCAGAACAACGATCAAGGTGATTCCTATCATGATCACCATTTTCAGAATACCCAATGTCTTTTGTTGAGCCTATCCTCCTTCAATCCTCCTATTGCCCTCGTAGTTCATCCCAAAGAATGTTCGATATACAAAGCCCCAACTAAACTCGTGTATGAATCACATCACTAAACTTGATATCAGGAGAATGTAAGTCGCATACGTAGAGGAATACAACAATCCTATCATAAGGCCCTACCTCAAAGAATGCTAAGCTGAAACGTGAAAAGCCGCACAGATCCTAAGGACACCAGAACCTGATGCTCTGATACCATCTGTGACACCCCACCTAATAAAATATCGGGTGATCAGTCCTATACCAAATTAAAATAGGAATCCCAGTTGGTTCATTCTTAGCATCACTGTCGAAAACATTTTTGAAAACTTTCTAACCACCTAGTATGCCAAAAGGTCGGTGCCAAATTTTTATCTTTTTAATTAAACAAAACAATAACATGCGAAAAGATAATATGAGTCATACATAATGACTGAATTAAATCAACTGGATAAATAATTAAACTATTTGCTGAATAAACCATCGGCCACCAAAGTAAATAGTCCAATAACAATCGTTCAACATCTAAATAAATAAATCTGAAAACTGTACTGAAAAGTATGGTCGGCAAGCTCGAAGTAAAACTGAAACTGATAGATTCCTACTCTAGGGAAGAATGAATGACGCGTCTAATCCAAGCTCCTGCTAGAATCCACATATGTTGCAGCTCCGTGACCCTGGAATAGAATGTCAATCCTAGCGTCCCTGTGGCTGGACACCTAAAAGGTTTTGAAAATAATTTTATAGCAAGGGTTAGAACCCAAAACATTTTCAAAATATTAAGCAAGTGAATTAACTGCAGTAATTTAAAATGCATGAATGCACTTCATATTTAAGTTAGGATCTCACTCTCTTGAGTACTTACTCACCCCTCCACTAATGTGAACACCTAATGATTTCCTTAACCCCACCTAGTTGTACTATCCCGTTCAACTAGTCCTAGTATAATTCTCCCTTACCAATTCTACTCTAAACCGAGTATCATTATCTAAGGTTTATGAGTTATCTCTCACATTAACTTAATTAATTCCTATTAAATAAAATCATATAACTGTGACACAATTTATATAAAATAAATACAATTTCTCACCTATGTATTTAATACCATATATAATCTTTTTCCCATCATATACGTAAAATTTATAATACAACCATCCCATCCTTGTCTTCTATAAATTATCCTTTTTAAATAAACTATATAACAGTCTCACTAGTTATATAAAATACATTCATTCTCGCAACATATATTTAATACCCCTATATAATTTTCTATACTATTATATACGTAATTATACCACAACATCCACACATGTTTCCTACGTATATCCAATCTTCCGAGTATACCCTCTCCGGATGATTTCCTCTAAAGTGCTATCTCACTAGGTGTGCTCACATAACCTAGTTACCCCAAGTCGGACTCTCTCAGAACTTGGCCAAAAACATAAACGTTGGAGGCGGTCATATTTCCTACCTGAAAGTGAGATAAGCCCCTCACCCATATACCGGACGCTATGACATGGGGATATACTCGCCCTGCTCCTCAAGCTAGGGAATTCACCCATCTCGCGCAACCTCCCTTGATAGCACTAGAGTACATAATTTAAATAAATATCTAGTCACTGATATTTAATAGCACACATAAAGTACATACATATATATACTATAACCACACCGTATATATATAATATAAATCTCGGCACTAAAACTCGTAACACTAGCCTGTATATTCCCGAGTCTATGGTCCGACTGAAATTAATTAATTTTCTCCTTAATTAATTTATTACCTTCCCGAGTCTAGGATCCGATTCTAATATAATTAATTTACACATCAATTAATTTAATACTTGGTGTTGCCCAACCAATATACCCAGACTCGCTCACTTGGCTCGTACCATCGTTAATACCCGATTCCATATTCCGCACCCTAATTAATTAATTACACCTTAATTCAATTAATAATGTAGTGCCACTCAACTACAATACCCGAACATTTTCCCTCGATTTTAAATTAATACTAACATTGATTTTCGCAAAATTCATCCCTTGAGACATCCAATCATTACCCTTCGAAACCCAATTATATCCCCTTATAATTGCAAAGGAATATGTGCTACATAAACATTTATTACTAAATAAAAAGTAGGGGGATAAATCTTCAATTAATTTCCCTTTATATATAAAATTGGCGAACCTGCCAAAAATCCGGGACCATCAATCGATCAATGCCCTGGGTCGATCGATTGATTGACCAGTTCCCTTTCTTCTCCGATCTTTTGTTCAGCCATTAACGAAAACTCAAGCTTTCTTTTCCCAAATACCAATATCAATCCATCAATTTTATCATCTTTTTACCTCTATTGTGAACTATAATCATCATCTAAACCTTTTAGGATCATAAATTTTAAGGGTTAACACCCACACAAGAAAATAAATTCCTACGGTACAATCCCAATTGAAATTCGAAAATCTGATTCTATAATCCACATCAATTCATCTCTAATACATGTTTTCTATTGTAGTTCTAATACCAATCAACACTGAATGCTTCTATAACATCATTTGTACTATTGAATCACCTAACATGTTCAATTTCTTAAAAACCCAATTTCATGTAATAACCCTCCCAAAACGAATTTTCAATTTGCACCCACCATAATATGAATTGATTATCATCAATTTAAGAGTCACAACAGTTAACCATTTGCCTCTAATGGTTCGTAGAGTCTGATCCGTTGGTGCAGAGAAAGGGTTGATTAAGAACACCCAATTTGTCCCTTGATATGTCTCCAAAAGTCCCCACTTTGTTCTTGATTTGCTTCCTCTGTTTCTATCTCAAAGTCATCAGTTTAGAATCGTATTAACTGTCATTCAACACACCCTAGATTAGGTTTAAAACCCCTAATCCCCTTTTTGGTCACATGGGCCTAATTAAAGTGGCCCAAATTCCCACGTGTGGGCCCGACTAAACCCAAAAATGCCCCGAGACCCGATTAGTACCCCTGAATACTCTTTTCTAACTATCTCAACCCATCCGGACTCAACCGCGCACTCAGGATTGTCATCCAAAATACTTTGTAACATTCTCCAATTTTGATCTCAAAATGCGACACACAAATTTTGAACAATTAAGCTTAAAGTCGCAAAATATAAATAATTCTTCCCACCCAAATAAATTTTCCAAATCATAAATTTAAATTTCTCCAATTGAAATATTTTATATCCCCCAAAAATAATTAAATACTAAATCCTCAAAATTACGGGGTGTTACATTTATCTATAGGCAGTGGTCACGACCCTTGACCGTGACCACAAACTGTGACCGATTAATTTTTCTATGTCATCATCACGGTCACAACCTAGTCACAGACCGAAACCGTGACCATGTTGATGATGTGGAAAAAATAATGGGCATGGCCTGTGGTCAAGACCGTTGGCTGTAAGTAAAAATTGTGGCCAATTAAAATTAGTCATAACCAAAATTCGTGACCCCTATCAATTGAAAACCTTAAATTTACTAGGGACGTGGTCAAAATTATGGGATGTGACCACTATTGGAGGGAATTTTGGAACATTGTTTGGCCCCATAATGGTCACGGTCTTATCACAGATCATAATAGTGACCACTCTAGTCACGGCAAAAGACCTTGACCATCTCTATTTTATGTTACGGTGGTGAGTGGTGATGGAACATTGATGTCTTCTCGTTCCCAGAGACGGCGCCAAACTGATGATGCTAAGATTTAGCACCACCGGATAAGTGATGAAGAGCTCAAACAATAGTAATCATGGCAGCCATAGAGATGTATAAGTGTATAAGTATGTAGAAGGGGATGAGTATAAGAAGAAATAAGACAACGATGTATAGTGGTTCAGCCAATTTGGCCTACATCCACTGTGAGTGTGTTATCCTCTAAGTATGGGCACTAATGGCCTTGGATACAATGCACATAAGCTCACTTTCTCTCTCTACTGTGTGTACAAGCAGAGTTTTAGCTAGGGTTACAATAAAATTGATCGATCCCTTGTAGGGTTGTAGGTGACAAGTATACATAGGTCTTGGGGGGTGTAGTGTGCCCCCCAAGTATGCATGGTGCATGTGAATAATGATCTAGCCAATCCCCTGTTGACACCCGTAGATGCCAAATGGTGACATAATATTCCCTCACGTGAGGGTGTGATTTTGTTATAACGGTCTCCCATGTGCCATGTGAGCCTCACGCACACTATTCCACGCGTCTCCCAAACCACGCGCTGCGATGATGTCACCCTCGGCCTATGAGCCGAGGTCGAGGGCAAAGTTCCTTCCGGTAGTGAATCTGGCCTAATTTAGGCCTCATACTATCGTACCCTCGGAGGGTCATCCGGAGCCTGATGAAGGGTCGGCCACCTGAGGGGTCGTTCGGAACCTGATGAAGGGTCGGCCCCCTGAGGGGTCGTCTAGAACCTGATGAAGGGTCGGCCCCCTGGAGATTCGTCCGGAGCCTGATGAAGGGTCGCCCCCCTGAGGGGTCGTTCGGAGCCTGATGAAGGGTCGGCCCCCTGAGGGGTCGTTCGGAGCCTGATGAAGGGTCGGCCCCCTGGAGAGTCATTCGGAGCCTGATGAAGGGTCGGCTGAAGGGTCGACCCCCTGAGGGGTCGTCCGGAGCCTGATGAAGGGTCGGCCCCCTGGAGAGTCATTCGAAGCCTGATGAAAGGTCGGCCACCTGAGGGGTCGTCCGGAGCCTGAAGAAGGGTCCACCCCTGAGGGGTCGTCCGATTGGAGGGTATATATGGGTATATCAATCACCCCCCAGCCCTTAGCCATAGGTGTTATTGAGATGGCTGAGGGATAGTGTTGTAATTGAGATGCGTGTATGACCAGTTAGGTGAGTGACACCTGGGCAGATACTCAATTGTTGTTCCAGTTTCCAAGGCATGGTGGCTGCATACTTTGCTTGGGGCTTTGTTCCCTAATGATTCCTTCCTCATGGGCTGTTCCCTGCCTTGGTTAATGGGCCCATTCATTACTAAGGTATTTAAGAGATTTTTGAAATCTCTCTCTTCTTTTTCTTCTTCGCGCCCAAGCTTTCTCTCTCTCAAGTCTCCAGCCTTCCAGCCATTTTTACAGCTTTCGAGCCTTCGACTTAGCAGCTTCACCCTTTCTCTTCATGTAATCTTATGCCACCAACGTCCTCTTCACTTTCATTTCTTTTTTTACTTTTCTGTTTTAGGCTCGTAGGGCTTGATTTGGGTTGTTTTACAACTTTTACTGCGACTGTCATTTGAGTGTTCTTGAATTTCTTGGGTGTTCTTCAGTGAAAATCATTGATTCCCCTTGTTTTAATCCAAAAGTCTAATTTGGTCAACTGAACACTTGTTTGTAGCTAAGTTCCCCAAATTCCTCAAAGTCTAGGGTCTCCCCCTTTAATGCTTAGGAGGCTTTATAGTTTAGCATCTGAATTCTCATCCTTGAGACAAAAGCTCTTTGCAGAGATCAGACGAATAGAGGAAGAGTAGGAGAGGAGACGAGGGGCCGACCCTAATTGGGTACGACCCATCTTTCCTATTCCCCTAGCCATAATAAAACCATTTGAGTCGTCTGAGTCTTGTGGGTCGTCCCATCGTCCAGCCGAGTGTCAGTCAAGTGAGATGGACGAGAGAGCATCCTCGTCCACTGGCGCTGGTCCTTCTGGTAGAGTTGAGACATCTGACCTAAGCCCGAGCCGACAGGCCGAGGGTATGGTTCCCTCCGAGGCTGTCCCTGTGACAACCCTATCTCCACATGCCTTTCAGATGGCCTTTCCCCAGGGGCCTCTGGAAGATGATGAGGCTGATGGAGAGGGGACTGAGGACGAGGGCGATGATTCAGATGACCAGGTTGATACATCCCATGCCTCGTCCTTTACCTCCTCAGTTAGGGATCGCGACCTCTTATTGTTGAGACATGCCTATGGAGTGCCCCCTAGCATAACCATGAGGGTTCCCTCTGAGGACGAGAGGGTTTTTGAAGGTGATGAGGGAGAGGTTGTTGTGTATGAACAAATGTTCAAGGTAGGTGTCAGAATCCCTTTACATCCTGCCATTGTAGACATCTTATCGGACCTTGGCGTTGCCCCCTCTCAACTTCCTCCCAATTCCTAGAGGATGATACTAGGTTACATCTCCCTGTGGAAGAACGCTTTCACCAATGAGCCCTCGATCGACATATTCTTGGCGTGCTACAATATCACCTCCTCGTCCAAACATCACGGATACTATCATCTGGGGGCGAGGAGGTCTGAGAAGAAACTCTCCACGTGGCGCAAACCTCTAACCACGATTGGAAAAAGAGATTCTTCTTCGTCTCTGGGGAGTGGGAGTTCTCCACCGAGGCATCCCCTGCTGCCGATGGTTCGAGGGTCCCCTGTAGATGGTCTAACCCATCAATGAAGGCTAGGTCAGACCCCGGACTTAGTCTGGAAGAAAAGGACATCGTTGAGTATCTGAGGGGACGAGGGAGAGGGGGTGAGATTACAAAATTTGAAGATTTGATGACCCCCCGGTTCCTCAAAGAAGCTGGTCTGAGGGTCGGCCCTCTGACAGAACTATGTGAGTTATACTGAACGTTTTCCATTCTTTACTTATTTTTGAAGTGTTTCCTCTTTATCTCTGTACTTTTCTTACGTGTCGTACCCTTTTTAGGTCGTCCTGCAGGTGTGTCAGACTACCTTTGGGAAATGAATGCTCCCAGCTTACTATCCGGCTTGGCTAAGAAGAAGGGTAAGGAGCCTCAGTATGCTCCAAGGAAGATGAAGGTCGCTGGGCCGACGGTTGTTCAGCCGACCGCCGATAGCCATAAAAGAAAGGAGCCTGAGGCTCCTGTTGACCCTCAGCCGGAATCTCGGACGAGGGCCATGGTCGAAGCATCTGAAGGGACTGCTTCTTCATCCAGCATGGGGGCCTTCTGGTCCCAGAACCTGGCACATCTCAGGGCCAATCCCTCATCACTGATCACAAACTTGAGGGCTACCAAGGCCTCAATGTTTTCTGCTCCCTCGGCCGCTGATTACGAGTTCCTCTCAAAGATGCCTCCTGCCGCACGCCCTTGCACAGGTATTGGTCTTGACCCACTTCTTTAATTTCATTTTTTCACCAACTGTTTCCTCAGCCTCTTGACATCTGTTTATTTTTATTGTGCAGTCTGTATGCGCCTTTACTTCGGCCACCAAGTGGATGGCTGAGAACCAAGCAAAGTTCCATGAAGCCGAGAGGGCTATTCAACACGAGGCAGATCTTTAATCGGAGCTTGATACTGCAAGGGCCGAGTTGGAAAGTACCAGGACTGAGCATGCAAGGATCCTGGACCAGCTGACGAGGCAGGATGACGAGGACCTTAAGGCCAAAGACTTGCTTATCAAGGAAAAGGACGAGGCCTTGACCAATATGGGGGTCAAGCACAAGACTGATCTTGAAGTAGCTATCAGGAAAGCCGAGGCTGATGCTGTTGATGCTTATAAAATTTCTGACGAGTTTCAAGGCTTCGGCCTTGAATATTTGGAGAGAGGAATCAGGACGGCCTGCCGGTGGGTCGTCCTCAGGTTTGATGATGTCGTCTCTTCCGTTCGTCCTTCTCTGGAGGCCGTTCAACTGGACGACCCCGTAATTACCGAGGCTCTAAACCAAGTGGAATCCCAAGTTCAAGTCGATGGGGTCGGCACATCTGAAGATCATCCAGTTGTGGTCATTGAGGAGACCCCTCTCGTAGATGTTGAGGCCCTGCCCTCTGATGTTGTTCCATAGGGTGGTTGTCTGTAGCCCATACCCTCTTGATGTAATCAATATTTTTGTACTCTACTTGTAAAACACTTGATATTTCATTTATACTATCGTCTCCTTTGCTGTCCTCTATGTTTTTGCCTTTTGCATTATTTATGTTGTGAATCTTTGTTAATGCCACTAACCCCTCCCTCGTCTCTCTTGAGGGTGAACGAGGGGTCATCCCCTGCGTTGGCCCTCATTATAGACGAGGATTAACCACCAAATTAACAATTTTAAACAAAGTATTCCCTCGTCTTTCTTGAGTTCAGTGGTGGGGTCGTCCCCTCGACTGGCCCTCATTATAGACGAGGGTTCAACTTACCAAATTAATGGTTTTAATAAAGTTTTCCCTCATCTTTCTTGAGGACAGTGGTGGGGGCCTCCCCTCCACTGACCCTCATTATAGCCGAGGGTTCAACTCAACAAATTAATGGTTTTTAACAAAGTTTTCCCTCATTTTTCTTGAGGACAGTGGTGGGGTCGTCCCCTCCACTGACCCTCATTATAGCCGAGGGTTCAACTTACCAAATTAATGGTTTTTAACAAAGTTTTCCCTCATCTTTCTTGAGGACAGTGGTGGGGTTGTCCCCTCCACTGACCCTCATTATAGCCGAGGGTTCAACTTACCAAATTAATGGTTTTTAACAAAGTATTCCCTCATCTTTCTTGAGGTCAATGGTGGGGTCGTCCCCTCCACTGGCCCTCATTATAGTCGAGGGTTCAACTTACCAAATTAATGGTTTTTAACAAAGTTTTTCCTCGTCTTTCTTCAGGACAGTGGTGGGGTCGTCCCCTCCACTGACCCTCATTATAGCCGAGGGTTCAACTTACCAAATTAATGGTTTTTAACAAAGTTTTCCCTCGTCTTTATTGAGGACAGTGGTTGGGCTGTCCCCTGCACTGACCCTCATTATAGCCGAGGGTTCAACTTACCAAATTAATGGTTTTAAACAAAGTTTTCCCTCATCTTTCTTGAGGACAGTGGTGGGGTCGTCCCCTCCACTGACCCTCATTATAGCCGAGGATTCAACATACCAAATTAATGGTTAACAAAGTTTTCCCTCATCTTTCTTGAGGAAAGTGGTGGGGTCGTCCCCTCCACTGACCCTCATTATAGTCGAGGGTTCAACTTACCAAATTAATGGTTTTTAACAAAGTTTTCCCTCGTCTTTCTTGAGGACAGTGGTGGGGTCGTCCCCTCCACTGACCCTCATTATAGCGAAGGGTTAAACTTACCAAATTAATGGTTTTCAACAAAGTTTTCCCTCGTCTTTCTTGAGGACGGTGGTGGGGTCGTCCCCTCCACTGACCCTCATTATAACCGAGGGTGGTTCTCTGTAGATCTTTCCATGCGTACTAGAACTGATAACCACAGGATGAGGGGAAGCACTGATATTTCTCATTAATTTTCCAAGTGTTCTGTTGGAGCAACTCTTATTACAATTATGGTCTATCAAGACCTTACAACACTACTGATAGTATTTCTTCAAATGATCTGCATTCCAGGGGTTGGAAAAAGGTTCCCCTTCTAGGTTTTCTAGTCTATAGGTCCCCGGGATGACTTCATCGATGACCCTATATGGTCCATGCCAATTAGGATGGAGCTTGTTGGGTTTTTGCCAAGTCTTCTTGAGGACCAAGTCCCCCACTGGGATAGGCCTCTATTTCACCCTCTGATTGTAAAACCTTGCGGTCCTCTGCTGGTAGGCTTCCTGCCTTATCTCAGCGTCCTCCCTCCTTTCCTCAATCAGGTCCAAGTCGAGTCTTCTCTCTTCCGCATTTTTCTGGGGGTCATACATTTGGACCCTATGAGTAGGAAACTCAATCTCGGTGGGGATGACGGCTTCTGAGCCATAAGCCAGCATGAATGAGGTTTCTCTGGTAGAGGTCCTCATTGTCGTCCTGTATGCCCACAGCACGGCATATAACTCATCGACCCATCTTCCTTTTGCCTCCTCAAGCCTCTTCTTGATTCCATCTAGGATTGTCCTGTTTGTAACTTTTGTTTGCCCATTGGCCTGAGGTCGTCCTGGGGTGGAGAAAACTTGTTTGATACTCACCTTTTCACAGTACTTCTGTAGAGAGGTATTCTTGAACTGAGTTCCGTTATCTGAGATGAGGGTGTTGGGGAGACCATATCTGCATATAATATTTTTCCAAATGAACTGTAAGGTCTTCTGCTCTGTTATCATCACCATCGGCTCCGCTTCCACCCATTTTGAAAAATATTCAATGGCTACGATGAAGAACCGATAGTTATTGATGGCCCTAGGCAAGGGTCCTACTAGGTCAATTACCCACACTACAAACGGCCATGGGGATGTAACGGAAGTAAGAGTCTGATGGGGCTGGTGAGGGATGGTGGCAAATCTTTGACATTTGTCACATTTTTTTACATATGCCGCTGCGTCTTTCCCCAAGGTCGGCCACCAGTACCCCTGCGTGATCACCCTCTTCGCTAAGGATCTGCCCCCGATGTGGCTTGAGCACGATCCTCCGTGCACATCTTGCAAAATGGAAGTGACTTCTGAGGGATGAACACACCTAAGTAAGGGGAGCAAACCCTTTTTTGTACAAGGTGTCTCCGATGACAGTGAATTTTGCAGCCCTATACCTCAGCTTCTTCCTTTCTTGCCTTTCTTCTGGCATCTCTACCTCTTTAATGTATCTGATCAAAGGGTCCATCCATGAAGCCTCCTGAGAAACATTCAGGCAATTGCCAAGTGTTCCCCCAGCGTCTTCAATAGTTGGCCGAAGTAAAATTTCTACTGGGACCGCTCTCCTGATGTCTGTCCTCGTTGCCGAGGCCAACCTAGCAAGGGCATCAGCACGGCCATTATCAAGCCTAGGTATCCTCTTTAATTTCACTTCTCTGAAGCCCTTCAGTAATGACCTCACCTTCTCAAGGTACCTAGCCATCCTCTCGTCCTTGGCCTCGTAGGCTCCTAGTATCTGATTCACTACTAGCCTTGAATCACTATGGACCAAAATCTGGCCGACACTAAGAAACTTGGACAAGGAGAGGCCCGCTACCAAGGCCTCATATTCAGCCTCGTTGTTGGAGGCTTTGAAGTTGAACCTCATGGTGTATTCAACGTCTGTGCCATCAGGTGCTGATAGTATCAGTCCAGCTTCACTTCCGTTGTCACAGGAGGAACCGTCAACGAAGAGGCTCCATAGAGTCTCTCTCTCTGAAAAATTACCCTCGGAGAGGGATCCCTGTCTAAAAATGTGTCTTCCCTCTTCTTTTTCAGTCGCTTTCCTTCTATTAGTGCTTGTCTCAGCCTTATCTGTAGGCGTGTCGGTGAGCTCACCTTGTCGATTATCTATCTTCTCGAGGCCTTCATCCTCAGCTTCATCATCTTCCCAAGTAAACTCAGCCATGAAGTCTGCCAATGCTTGCCCCTTAATGGTCGTCCTAGGCTGATACACAATGTTAAACTCCCCCAGCTCTATATCCCAGGCCATTAACCTACCTGATTTTTCTGGCTTGTGTAGGACCTGCCTAAGAGGAGAGTCAGTGAGGATGACCATTTTATGGGACTGGAAGTACGGCTTCATCTTTCTCGAGGCATGGATCAAGGCGTAGGCCAACTTCTCCATCCTCGGGTATCTTTGCTCTTCCCCCTGGAGTGCCTTGATGTTAAAATACATAGGCTTCTGTATCCCATCTTTGTCTCTCACAATGGCTGCACTGATGGCCGACTCTGAGACGACGAGGTACACATAAAGTCGTTCACCCTACACGGGTCATGACAGCAGCAAGGGAGACCTCAGGTATGATTTTAACTCCCTGAAGGCCTCATCGCATTCTTCACTCCATTCGAAGGCTTTTCGGAGAATTTTGAAAAATGGTAGGCACCTGTCTGTAGCCTTAGATACGAACCTGTTCAAGGCAGCAACTCTCCCTGTGAGCCTCTGAATGTCTTTAATGGACTTGGGGGTCTTCATCTCCACAGGGGCCTTTATCTTTTCAGGATTGGCCTCAATGCCTCTTTGGTTGACAATGAACCCCAAGAACTTCCCTACTCCGACCCCGAAGACACAATTGGCTGGATTAAGCTTCATCTGGTATTTGTCCATCGTGTTAAAGGTCCTCTCCAGGTCTGCCACATGATCCTCTGCCTTCAAACTCTTAGTCAGCATGTCATCTACATAGACCTCCATAGACTTCCCAATTTGGTCTTCGAACATTTTATTTACGAGGCGCTGATACGTTGCCCTCACATTTTTTAGGCCAAAGGGCATGACCCTATAGCAGTATGTCCCCTTGTCAGTGATGAAGGTTGTCTTCTCCGAGTCTTCGGGGTTCATGAAGATCTGGTTATACCCTGAATAGGCATCCATAAAGCTCATGAGCTCATGGCCTGCGGTAGCGTCTACCATCTGGTCAATGCAGGGGAGAGGGAAGCTGTCTTTGGGACAGTGCTTGTTGAGGTCTGTGAAGTCCACACACATTCTCCACTTCTCGTTGGCCTTTGGGACAATGACTGCATTGGACAACCATTCAGGGTAGATGACCTCTTTGATAAATTCAGCGTCTTCTAATTTTTTGACCTCGTCCTTGATGACCTCATACTTTTCTCTAGAGTAAATTCTCCTCTTCTGCTTTACCGGCTTCACTCCCTCTACCACATTGAGCTTGTGGCACATGATTTCAGGGTCATTCCCCGGCATATCTACATGACTCCATGCGAAGACGCTTCGTCTTCTCCTCAACAGTTTAATGAGGTCTTCCTTGATATTGGGCTTCAGAGACTTTCCGACTTGGACATTTTTTTCCGAGTCATCCTCATCGAGGATGATGGATTCTACCTCTTCCGCGGCCTCTCCTTTCTTGAGCTTCGTCTCGTCCCTGGGGTCTAGGGTATCAATATTTTAAGTGGTCGTAGCCCTCTTGTGTGCCTCCCTTTCTTCAGCGGAGTTGTAGTAACATTCTCGCTCTGTCGTCTGGTCTCCCTGAACTTCCCCCACCCCATAAGGGGTAGGAAATTTGATCATCTGATGGACCGTAGACGGCACAGATTCAAACCCCTTGAGGGCCACACTCCCCAGTATGATGTTGTAGGCCGAAAACACATGCTCATCCATCACAAAGAAACTGACCTTCTTGGTGAGCCATCTCGGCCATTCGTCCCCCATCCTGACATCAGCCTCATACACTCCAAGGGGATGAACCTTTTCCCCACTGAACCCAATCAATGGATGATGGTACGGGACAAGTCTAGCACGACTGAGACCTAAGGCTTTGAAGCACGGCCAAAATATCACGTCTGCAGATGAGCCCCCATCTACTAGGATCCTCGGCACCTCGCAGCCGTGCACCCTGGTAGTGATGACGAGAGGGTCATCATGTGGGGCTAAGAGGCCTTTGAAGTCCATTATTGAAAATCCCACTATCAGAGTGTCCATATCAACCTTCTTCCTCTTTTCTGACTTGACCTCCAGAGAGGTCGAGTGTACCGTCTTCGTCACTGCCTTGGCCTCAGCCACATGGGCCTTCCTATCGGCGACCTCAGACCCTCCTCCTACTAGACCCCCGAAGATCATTCCCACTTCGAGCGAGATCATATTAAGCCTCTTGATAGGGACGTTGTCGTCTCTCGGTGGGAGGTCAGGGTCGTCCTCATCATCAGAAGGGTCGTCCCCTCTTTTTTGAAGACCTTCTCTTCATGCATCGCCTCGCTTCTTTCTGGGGTCATCCACTCGGCCCCTCTTGAAGGCACCTTTGTCGACGTACTTTCTGAGCTTCCCTTCTTTCAGCATCTTCTCAATCTCATCTTTTAGAGCAAAGCATTTGTCTGTTACGTGGTCATGGTCTTGGTGAAATTCACACCACAGGTTCTTATTCCTCTTGCTTGGGGCTACCCTCAGCTTCTCAGGCCACTTCAGGGACCGGTCACTCTTTATTTCATTGAGAATCTGTTCACAGCTGACCGTTAGAGGGGTGTAACCAGCGAACTTGTCATCCGTGGACCTCTTCTTCCCCTCTTTGTTCTTCTTAAGGTATTTACCCCCGCTAGCACCTCCTTTTTTATCTTCATATTTTGCGGCCATCGCCTCTTCGGCGTTCATCACCTTTCCTGCTGTCGACAGCAATTCAGCCAGCGTCTTCGGAGGGTCTTCAGCAAGCTTCCATAACAGCTTCCCTTTTTGGAGTCCTCCAATCAGGGCTGTCATAGCTATGCTCTCCTCATAGTCTTCCACCTCCAGCTTCTCTTTATTGAATCTGGCTATGTAGTCCCTCAGACTCTCATTCTTCCCTTGCTTAATATAGAGCAGGTGGGTGGTCTTCTTCTGTGGTCTCACCCCAAAGCAAAAGTTATGGATGAACAGGTCTGCCAACTGCTTAAAGTTTTCAATGGAATTTTTTGGAAGAGACGTGTACCAGACATGTGTAGCCCCTGTCAGGGTACCCGAAAAGGCACGACACCTCATCTCATATGATATAGAGTATATGTCTGCTGCTGATTGATACATCTCAACATGGTGGACAGGGTTGGTGCTCCCGTCGTATCTTGGGGTGACCACAGGTGGCTTGAACCTTGATGGCAAGGGAAGTTGACTATCTTCGACACAAAGGGTGAGCCTATGGTGTATCCCTTCTGAAGAGGGTCCCGGCTCTTCAGTATATAGCCGATCTTGTCCTCTAGTCACTGGATCGAGTCATTCCAGGGCCTCGCAGGGTTGGCTTAGCCGATGTTATCCCCTGACGCCTCTTTAAGGTGGACGGAGGGTTCTGCTGCGGCAGGTCTGTGTTGGCTGTTTACTTTCCTTTGACCGTCATCCCGTCCTTGGGGTCGGCCATCTGCTGCCTCCCTTATGAACTTCGCAGCACTCCTTGACCTGGACAACTTTTCTCGCAGGTCATTTACTGGGCCTAGCCTCTCAAAGGACGACCCCCTGCTCAAGCGATCAAAAGCAGAGCCTCTCGGGCGATCATCAGGATTTGGTCTCCCGCACTTTCCTCTACTATCCTGGAGAGGTCGTCCAGTATTGTTGGAGACCTCATATGGTTCCCAGCATTCTATAGGGGCCTCCTCTCCCTCCAGAACGTCATACATGTCCTCAGGGAAAGGGTTTCCTTGCCTCACAGATGTAGACGCCGGGGGTCAGCAACATCCCTACGCCGCTGAGGGGGTGGCAGGTCTTTGCGTGGTGCCTGGGGTGGTCCCCTGGCCTCATGCTGTTCTGGAGCTGCTGCCAGAGTAATCATCTCAAGTGAAACCCCTGGTGGTCTTAGTATGTTCTAGCTTAGAGTTGTGAACTACTCCTGCATCATCCGCTGGCTTGCTGCCAAAGACTTTAAGGCTGCTGCCACATCAGCCATCTCAAACTGAGGCGCCGGCTGACTGGTACTGGGTCTTCCCCCATCATCTGGCGGGGGAAGTGGTGGTGGTGGCATCTCAGGTGCCATGTGCTTGAGCTATGAAAAGCTGAACTGGAAAAAAGACTGGTGAGCTTGGGAACCTTAGTGGGTCTCTTTCAATGGTGAAATACCTCCTCTCAGGGGGAGAACTGGTTCACCACCAGAGTGCCCAGTGAGGTCAAGCTGTACAAAGGAAGAGATGTCTTCTCGTTCCCACAGACGGCGCCAAACTGATGATGCTAAGATTTATCACCACCGGATAAGTGATGATGAGCTCAAACAATAGTAACCATGGCAGCCATAGAGATGTAAAAGTGTATAAGTATGTAGAAGGTGATGAGTATAAGAGGAAATAAGACAACGATGTATTGTGGTTCAGCCAATTTGGCCTACATCCACTGTGAGTGTGTGATCCTCTAAGTATGGGCACTAATAGCCTTGGATACAATGCACATAAGCTCACTTTCTCTCTCTACTGTGTGTACAAGAAGAGTTTTAGCTAGGGTTACAATAAAATTGATCGATCCCTTGTAGGGTTGTAGGTGACAAGTATATATAGGTCTTGGGGGGTGTAGTGTGCCCCCCAAGTATGCATGGTGCATGTGAATAATGATCTAGCCAATCCCCTGTTGACACCCGTAGATGCCAAATGATGACATAATATTCCCTCACGTGAGGGTGTGATTTTGTTATAACGGTCTCCCATGTGCCATGTGAGCCTCACGCGCACTATTCCATGCATCTCCCAAACCACGCACTGCGCTGATGTCACCCTCGGCCTATGAGCCGAGGCCGAGGGCAAAGTTCCTTCCGGTAGTGAATCTGGCCTAATTTAGGCCTCGTACTATCGTACCCTCAGAGGGTCGTTCGGAGCCTGATGAAGGGTCGGCCACCTGAGGGGTCGTCCGGAACCTGATGAAGGGTCGGCCCCCTGAGGGGTCGTCTGGAACCTGATGAAGGGTCGGCCCCCTGGAGAGTCGTCCGGAGCCTGATGAAGGGTCGGCCACCTGAGGGGTCATCCGGAACCTGATGAAGGGTCGGCCCCTGAGGGGTCGTCCGGTTGGAGGGTATATATGGGTATATCAATACGTACTAACGACCTCCCGTTATACAAGAAATAAATCATGCATAAGTTCCCTTGTGTGCTTGCACCGATTGAAGTGATGTTTCTACACCTCTCACTGATACCATTTCATGCCCAAGAACCTGCCTACATTTAAGTGGTTATCAACCCAAGGTCTCTAAATCAATTATAAAATTAACTAAAAAGTAATCAATTAATGTTAAGAGGGATTATAAGCATATTATTAAGGATGAATAAAAAAAAGTTGGGTTCATAATACCTTCCCCACTCATAACTCTGATCCCAAACTTGCATAATAAGAATTTCTATATCAACCACGGACTTAAATGTGCCTTAGGCCTATCCTGAAAGGTCTAACCCGAATATTTTATTCGTTATTATATAAAACAAATTGGCAACTCTAAAAAACCAACAAACCCCTTATTTCACAAAATTACACTTTGGACTTAAGCTTAAGAAGCAAAAGTGTGCGCCTCAAACTGGATATGGCATCAAAAATCTTCCAAGGGAAAGGTCTCAATCGGTTGATCCATGTCGAGCTGATAAACTGATCTCGAGGGGACGCAGTGAACTTGGAGACAAGCACTCATGTGCATCCACCGTTAACGCACATAAGTTCCTCCCGCGTTTATCGCTCCGCCAATTCATAGCTGAGGGCCTAGTGCCACGTCTGTTGAATTCAATATGTGCAAGTAAAGACTGAGGCTAGGGATGATGACTAATCATCCTTTCTCCATTACAATACCATGAGTAATAAATGAGGTGAATCAGTTATAATAGTGTTCTACAAGTCTTAAGTATCAAGATCCTAGAATGGCAACCAAAGTGGTTTCATGAGGAAACAAAGCAGGTAGTCCCTACTTAGGATCTGTCTTGGGGATTTTTCTATCCTCCTCTATGACCCATGAGATGTTGAGTTTGTTGTTGCTAAATTCATGAATTTTCCCATAATCTATGTATAACCTTTACTCATAAAGGATATCCATTTCGGTTTGTAAGGATTTTTTTCCTTCATCCCACCAAGGTTCTGGGAGGAAATGATAAGAAAAATCTACCCCTTGAATACGAATGTCACTATGTATTAGGCATCTCTGGGAGAGGGGGTCCAGGATTTGATGCGAGGAGCATAATTAAGACTTACTTTTCCCTTGTGCTCTATAGTTGTTATATCTTCAAGGGTTCATTATCAATTCTTCCCCAACCCTATTCTAGGCATATACTCCATCTTCTGAATGATTCAGATAAGTAACTTATGAATAACTGGATCCTCCTCTATCTATTTGTAAGTGAGATGACCTAAAATCGTTTCAGGCATATGTCCTTATTATTGTTGTTGGTATCCAAGAGTGAGATAGTGTTGGTGTTTGCAACAATTGCCCAACCATCATGCCCTTATATTTTAATAACCTCTATGTTGAATCGGAACCCGACTTTCATAGTTAATGATGAGGGTAATGCCCCCACGATATGTATCCGGGTTCTTCTCAGTCGGAGGTTAGATATTTCAAGGGCGTTGAGTACTTAAAAATCTACATCACATTTGATGGGCCATGCTATTAATTTGAGAATGATGGCTCTCAGGTCATCTCACCTAGAATTATTAAAGGCCCTAACGGCCATGAAAGATAACAAAAATTCAGAGGTGGTGTATCCCAGATTATTGGCGATGTGAAGGGGGAAATTCTGGGATATGGTGTTTATTTTGGGTTAGTAGGAGCTTTGTTATGAGTTTGGGATAGAGTCTGGGATATGGTATCATCTGTCAACCATACCGCCATGTCGTAATCCAAGGAAAGCTTAAGGATTTTTTCGATCGTGTAAAGGACATGCTCATCTTTATGGTTAGGAGTACTAGAGGGTCACCCTATATACATAGATGATCCTCACCATATGTCATTATCCGAGGTGGTCTCTTTGAGGTCTTTGTCAGTGAAAGAGGATTCATACCTTTTACTGTTTATTTCTCTTACTATGATCACGGCCTCTTAGTATATGTTCTCGTAATAGTATCGATAATCTTCATATTATGGTCTCCAGGGGTGAGAGTAATTTGAAAAACCTAGCAATGGCCAGTGCCAACACTACATATTGAAGTCTATCAAACTTCACTTTTATATGGTCGTAGAGCGAGGGGTTAAGCAATTTTATCCCCAAGTTATATGAATATATACTAATGGGGGGACCTTTTAATGGGAGATGACCTCAGTGGGTAATTTCGTCTTAGAGTTAGATTATCCAATTTATGTGGACCAAATTTAGATATATTCTTCCATTGCTAAGCCCCACATTGGCGCGGTCATGTACCCATGATATACCAAGTATAAAGAGGTTGAATTATATTTGCAAAACGAGTAGGTCTAGCTCAATGTAGATATTGGCGGGCTTTGTCCAAGCATATGATTTAGAGGGAAGGATGACTTCGGGTGAACTAGGATTGACCTCAATAGAGTCACGAATAGTGTCTTTTATTTTTATAATCAAATCACCCCATTCAGTGGGTCAGATGCTTCGGTATATATTGACAATGGGGTGCCGGAGTTCCCCCTCACTATTTAACAATTGGAAGGGTGGCCCTTTATACGAGAGACTTAGTTATATGTAGCCTCATGTTTTTTACCTGGGTAACTTAGTGTTCGTGTTGTTCAATATGGTCAAGTTTATATATAGTGGATTTGTATTCCGTCCCAAACTTATAATCTCGGGTGTTGGGACATTTAAAGGATGTGGATCCTTGCTCGCGGAGGCCTAAACCTTTTTTCTTGAGGAATGACCCCACAATGTCATCATTTCCTAGGTTTGGGGGTTGAGGACAAACTAGGCCCCGAGTTTTGTATATGTGTTTACCTCAGTGATTAGAAGGTGGTCAAAGAAATCTCTAATTCCTAACTTTGGGAGTTGATTATAGTAAATATGTCTTAGATCGGGGATCGAGGATTTTGATGTTGATTTTATCGGAGGCAGTGTTTACCCTGGTGGGGTGTAATTTATCTTTTAGACTGGTCAATTAAGAAGGATCGATACTATTAATAATGTCTCTTTTAATCATGTGTACGGTAGTAAATGGGAGAACTAGTAGTTTGACACCGTGGGGATGGGGTCAGGTGGGAATTTCATATTTTATGTCATATTTAGTGTGGAGCACTATTTGGGAGGCCATGACCAGTTGATTTTCTTGAAGTTAGTTCCATATCTATCTTATAAAATATTGGTAAGGGACATAGGCCAATATTAGCTCTTAATTCTTCGTCCTAAGCGGTGTCCCTGCAAGCGACATGGGATTTGACTCAATCCTCCTCTTCTCATAACAACCGACGACGAGCTCAATACTTCTAAGTAATTTGATCATCTTCCTTGAGTTATCTGTCAAGTTATCTCATTTGGATTGAAGGGCTAGGGTATTGAGGTGTTCAAACCAAGGGTTCTTCCATATAGTGACTTGTGGATGTGGTGCTTCCACCGTTTTTGAAATAATTGATGGAGAATGTGCTCGAGGTTGGAGGAGAGTGGGCATTGCTACTTGCATCAGAATCTATGAGGGAAAATAAATGAACCTCGGAGGTCGATCCATCCATTCGGTCGATTGGATTGACATAACATTGGTGATATGGTCCGTCGTTTAGAGGGCTTCGCCACACGTTTCCTCACATTTGGTTAAGTGGTCTATACGTGTAGTACCCCGTATTTTTGGCATTAATAAATTAATTATTTACTTGTGATAAGTTGTTGATTATGTGACTTGGGGTATGTTATTTATTATAATTAATGTATTTTGTTATGTGATTAATATATGTGATCGTATGTGTGTTACGTGAATTAACACTCATTGAAAGTTGGCATAATACACGGTAACTTATCTATTAAATAATTCCATGTCACTAGTATTATGGGAGACTATGAAATGGTCTGGGACTAGGTGTCGGGGATTTTCTTTTTTAGATTATCCCCTCGGTATTGGGTTGCACAGATCGTGAGGTAGTTTCTTATAATGTTGAGTTGCACATAATAGTTTAATAATTTAGTTTTAACTTAATTGATTCATACCAACTTTATAGATTAACTCATTGAGGAAATTAATTTACATTTGGGACGTTTATAATTTCCTTTTTGGACTTAAAATAATGAAATTTAAGTTTTTTGGGTTAGTATATGGCTTAGGTAGCATTTCAGGCCATGTGGAGTATTATTTACGCTCATTGGGTTGAGGTTTATGTTTGGAATAAGCTTAATTTCGTGGAAAATTTGATTATTAGTTAATTAGACAAACCTAAAAACACATTTTAGAAATTAAAGAAACCCTACAGAGCTTGAGTGAAGAGGCACACATGGTTGAACAGAAATTGGGATCTTTTGGGGCTTTGACTCATCAATCAATCCATAAGCAAGTTTTCCTCGATTAAGAATTTACTTGGCATGGTGTTATGATAGTAATAGTCATGTAAATATATATTTAAACTTGCATAATATGAATTTTATAATCTAAACTTAATTTTCAAAAGTTGATTTATGGGTAAATTAAGTTTAAACCTCATGCTAAAAAAATTAGGATAGTGTGATATTAAATCCTATGTATTTGGTCTTAATAACAGTATTGATATACATATAATCCCTCTTGTCTAATCTGAAACTGAACCAAATTTTGAGATGAATTGCATAAAATTATGAACCTAGAGTTTTAAGATTCATAATATGAAATTTGTAAATGAATAATTATTTAAATAATCTAAAACTTGTAGTATAGGTTGGATTTTGATCTAAATGTGCTTAAGGATCATAATAAGTAGTTCTTGAGGTGTTAGAAGCTTAGGTTGGGTCATCCATGGCAGTCTATGATTTCTAGGTTCATAACTTAAGGCTTAGGGAAAAACAAACCCGTAACCTATAAAGTTCAGATTTGTGGCCCATGTATGCAAGACATTGATGTGCCCCGTGTGCACGGTCTTGGCAGGAAGGGTGGTTTTTTTTATATCATGATGCTGGGTGATGGTTTAAGAAGATCCTAGGTATTAATTTAAATTTTTTTCTATCTAATGGGTTAGGTGTTGTTCGAACATGTTTTTTTTATACATTTCGGAGATTCTTTCTTGATCAATATAAGTTAATTAATTTAGAACATGAGGCCCTTTTTGGGACCCGTGAGTAGATCTTATATAATTGCTTGAGGACCTTAAGTATAGGTCCTTGTATTGGGATATTTTATGAGACTGACAGATGGCTTGTGGTTATGTAGATCACCCGATAGTTAAGAATGTTTTTATAACCCATTGAATAGGGTAGCTATTATTCTATAATATTTCTTGTAAAGGTTAAGTGTGAGGTCGTACGTTTTTATTTAATTCATGTGCAATCATATCGAGACTCTGTGTGTTCTCATGAGGACGTACTAGGAGGGATTTTATGGGCCATGTATGATGTTGGCCGCACATGGTATTCTCGGTGATGTGATGAGCTTTACCTAGGTCATGTTACCTCGATCCTATATGATGAAAGTGCGCATCTCCTGAGTGGGACTAATGGAAGGATACTCTTATACAACCTTTATGCGAAAGTGTATTGATTTCCCCTGTGCAGATGTTATGAGGTTATAGGGTTGGGACATCCTATAACCATACCTAGTACGCACGAGTGATCCTCTAAGGCAATAGGTATAGGCCTTAATATTTTTATTTACGGGATCGAGCATAGCCCATGATATTTGATGTGGGTTCTTTACACTCATAGATATTCTGGATTATGTGATTATATATTTCATTACTTTGAGACGGTAGTACCGGATTATGATTTGTACTGTGCTTTATATGGGGGTACTTTGAGATGGTTGTACCGTATTATGATTTATACTAAAGATTTATAACAATAAACTTTTGACTCGAGTATATGGAATAATTATACTAGGGATATATCATTTAAATAATTGACATGAGATAATTTGAGACTGTTAAACTTAAGACATCATTTTATAATCATAACTAAAACCCGTTATTGATACTATGATTAGTAAGAGAGTTACTTTTAATGTAAAATATTGTTGTATAACAAATAATTCTTAGTTAAGAGATGAAATTCTATCACATGGGACTTATTTGGTTTTGGGAGTAAAGCTGCATTCTTATTTTAGGTTATTTTGGTTGGTAACTTGAATAACTTAAACGCCACTTAATATGGAAGGAAGATGCATTACTCCTTGTAGATTCTATGGGTTTAATCCTCATTGTTGTATTGTTTCATAGGTCTTAGGCCGCTATTTTGCTGTAGACTTCGGTCATTCGTTGGATGAGTATCTCTAGCGAAATCCTTTTTAGTATTATGAGGGTGTAGGTGTCTAGTAGTGTCACTCCTTATAATTGTATATTTAATTATATTCCACTTCCGGCAGTTATAGTTATTTTAAATATTTTTCTCGAGCAATATATTGTATGCGATGTATTTTCATTCCAAGATGGATATTATACTATACAGATATTTATTCCAGAGTTGAATTTGATTCTTATGTCAGTGAATTATATCATAAATGTTTTATTTGATTCATAAATTTTATTTCTTGTATTCCATTTACTTCATTTTATTTATTTCGTTATGTTAAGAACGTTATCAAATGTTTTTATTCCTATAATTTTTATACTTGACCTGATCAATACCCTTTAAAGAAGTCATCAACGGTTCTAGTTCTTTCAAGAGTATGAACTTTGCAACAAGGAATAAGTTCGGGTTGTAGTGATTAGTGTGTAGTAAGTGTATGGCCATGATGAATAAGGTCATATTATCAATGTTAGGCTTAGTCTCAGCATTGATTTTTATTACATGTGATGGAATACCCAGAGGGCTTGATTTTTGGAATGGGGATTGTGTTCCCATTCTCGATTTCTAATTAATGGGCACTATGAGAGTGTATGGGTTAGTGTTTAGTGGCAGGATGGGAATTGTATGATATGGCGTTAGTACACGAGTTGGGATGAAACAGAAGGCGGTTGTTCATTAGATTGGTTTTTTGTGGGATGAGTCTCCCGGCATCCATGAGGTCTTGGATTTCATACCTAAATGCCCAATAATTATCGATGATGTGGTCCGAACCTTTATTAAACTTGCAACACGAGTCGGCTTGCTGGTTTTTATTTCGGCTAGTAGGTGGTGCTTGGGGTTAAGTGGCATGAGATGACCATCTAACTTAAAGGAGATGAAGATACATCTAAGAGGGGATAGTAGACCTGAGAAGTGTCTCTATTAGGTTCAGACCTCTTTAGGAGGGGGAACGACTTGGAATTTTTTTGGGGGAGCCCCTAGTTGGTATAGTGCAATGATGATGACCATGGCTTGAGAATACTGGGTGCAAGGTATTAATCGAGTTAAGGACTGATCACCATTGAAGTGAAGTGGAATGAAGAAACTCCAGGTGAGCCCTTTATGGTAGAGAACTGATTTGATGGTGGTCCAGATTCTTTAGCAGACCTTGTTGCTTTCGTAGACAAACTTCCCTTTATTTTGCACCCTATATGGTTGAGATTTTTGGTGTCAGTTATCCAAGTGGGCTCAATTTTTCTTTGTACTTCTTTTTAGAGGTTCTTGAACACGATCTCAATCTGGTCATTTTCTTGCGAACAGTTAATCGTTTGACAAACCTTTTCTCTCCATCAGGTGACGAATGCACCAACTACCTCCCCTTGTTCTGGTTTCATAATCTTTAGGTGTTTACAGATGACGTTGAATTCCTCATTATGTTCATAAAATATGAGAAAATCACGACAAATGTCATCCCAGGTTTTGATGATTCATTTACAATTAAATCCATATATCAAGTCAGGGCCCTTTCAGACAGAGAGTAAGGGAATATCCTTTCTAGTACTCCGAGGTGTATGTTCTAAACTTTCATCAGTAGGTGATACTTGGATAAATGTGTAGAGGGTGAGACCAATCCTTTGTACGTTTTAAAGACACGCATCTTAAATTTATCTAGTAGTTGTGTCTCGGGATAAAGGTCCATATTCTTGATATTAGTCAACTTTTCAGAGGTTTGCATGTTACCGATGGCCTCCTAGAGAATGCACAACTCAATCTTGACCTGTGTTTTCTTCCTAGAGGAGGGTGATGATCGTTAGGTAGTAGTGTAGATAATGATTCTGATCATGGGGTCTGTTGATAGGAGAGGTGCGGGCACTCAGGGTACTAATGGTTTAATTCAAAGTAACGATGAGGGGATAATGAAACTTGAAAGTGAGGAGCACCTATATTAGTAGGGGATTCGATGCTGGAACTAGTACAAGTCGGTCTAGGGTATTGGTCGGTACCATCTTAACTGCTGTTATAGGTGGGATACCAGTGATGTGGATATAGGTAGGGATTATGTTCTTCTAGTCCCGATTGTGGAAGTAGCCTCCTCTAGGCCTTTCGATGTTGGACATAGTTCCCCCATTTTTCATTGCATGGTGTTTTGAGAGCCGATTTTATTCTCTAACTACCTCAAAACCTGATCCCTTATGGAAGGAGCTTGATTTTCATCTATAGACATGGAATGAACTACAGAACAAACATGGCAGTCTTGAGTGGGGAGGCGTCGATTAAAGACTAAAAAACTGCATAGAGTCTGAATACGGGTTTCCAGGGTAAGGTCTTAATGTGAATTTTTGTGGATAATGATAAATGCAGAAAAAGGAAGTAAACATTAGTTAAGGATTTTTTAAACAGAAGGAATGACAAAAGGATAATACATAGCGGAGAAAGACTAACACATGTCTACTATCTTTGATGAAATTCTTTTATCTATTTTTAACCACATGCGGATGATATTTTTTTTATATTTTCTATTTGGTAGTATCTTCTTAAGAGAAGAACTGAGCAGTCCCATTGGATTGAGGTGAATTGGGGTGAGGTATTGACTTGAGTGTAAGGAGTGAGGAAGTAACAAACTGTGGTCCATCATTTTCTCAAAAATAAAAATATAGATGAGGGAATCCAATTTAAGGATTCTGATTTGGAGATGACTTGCGAATTTATACTGTTTTATCTTCTGTATAAAAGGGAAGATATTTAGCCTAAAATCTGAGGGGGTTTTGACCACCCTCCTGCCGTCTGACAATTTTGAAAAAAATTGTCAAAGCGAGCAGCCCTCAAGAATATATTCTTTTATGCGATATGGTGTTTACTTAAAGTTTTTATCTATATGAAAAAGGCAACTCGACTTGGTGATAGGTGGATTGCTTTTCATTGCTATGGATAATGAGAGACGGATATTCTTGGATTGAGTAACCTTTCATATATGTGTGAAACCACTTTACCCTAATATTGAATAGCTATGGAAGCCTATTCAATAAACCCCACTATTGAACGATCTGCAAACATTTCTTGTCACCGAGACTTTAGGATAGATAGATGAGCTACCTATATACCAGATGTGTGGGCAAAAAGAATGAGGATATTCATTATTGACCCACCTTTCGATTGAACACTTTTTTACTCGTCGGTATAGACTTTAAACAATATGAAATCAAGACTGTGCAGTTAATGATACAAATAGGTAATCTATATTTTTACATAGTTTGATGTTTGTTTCATCACGAGGTCCTTCATATGTTACAATACATTTGGATGAATTTACAATTTTGTATATGGAGATTGTAGGTGGTAAAAACATACTATGATTAATTCAACACAATTAAGAAAAGCAAAAGGTAAACTCACACCCACACAACACAAAATATACGTGGTTCGACAAGATGCGTACGTCCACGGGGTTTTTATCGCTCTCTTTATTGATGTACTTTTGATAACAAAGATTACCTATCTCTTTTCCTAGGGTTATGTGCTAAATTTATTGAGAACAAAAGGAGAATATTGGATTTTAATTATGATTTACTCGAGAGAATCCAACCCCGAGATTTGTCTTGATCGGCTTCTTTTTGTTCTTATCTCTATGCTAAGATTTCTTATCGAACTGGCCGGCCATATATTACATTTTCCTTATTAATCAAATAATTCCCCCACAATATCCCCCAAAGCTTTGCAGCTTGAATGGGGGTGCAGGGTTTGATCGCCTATTGATCTTGATGTTGGTCGACAGTGAGATTTGATCGCCCATAGAAGCTATGATCAGAGAATATCTACACTTGATTTTTTAAATCAAGAAAACCAGTTTGGTTCTCCTCGATGAAGCTGAAGGTAACACTTGTAATTTTCCCTGATATCTCAGGGGTACGTTGGTAAATGCATATTTATGAGACTAAGAGGCGGGGACGTACGTGTCAGTCATCATATAAGGTCACGTTTCAAATGATGACTTCATTTTTGAAGTTGAACCAGGATGTTTGATGATTTCCCTATTTTCATTTTTGGACTGCATTCTCAATCCTCATTATTCAAAAAAATGGCGAGAGGGTTACCTTTTTTAGTCGCTAAAATCCTTCTTTTCTTTTATTTTTCATTTTGTGAAATTTTTCTCTCCCTTTTATTTTGTCCTTTTCTCCCTTGAGTCATGAAAAAATTCAATCCCGTAAGTCAGAGTTCGATGGAAAGTTTATGATAAGAGTTTCCATTCAAGAGTGGGCCGTAATAGACTTTGGGGGAAAACCCAAAGATTGTTACAACATAAAGGGAGGAGACTGGTCGTTCTCTTAGTTTATTAGTGAAGCTGAGAAAGCTGGTGCGTATGGATGGTTTGTATATTAGGTTATGCATGAAAAAATTCAAATTTTACCAAAATTTTATCTTGATTAGCAATTAGTGTGAATGCAATAATGTCTAAGTTAATTTCCCCAATAATACAAGCACACCAAACATGCGAAGAAGATAAGGAAAAATCCCTTTCGAGCAGCAACACTGTAAAGTGTTTTGCAGGAACTAATCGTTTTACACACTACTTAGCTACGTTAAATATAAAGCGCAAGGTCTTCAATTTTTCTACCAAATGTGATGAAGTCCAACATCACCCACATGAAGCGATCGTCCCTCGATATCCACTAATCGACCTCAGGATTATAGTTACCTATCTTCTTCAATTGTAGATTCGCTACTCCACAAAACTTAGTCATAGAGCAAATATCTATTAGGGTTTAATGTAGGTATCCAAACTAGGATTTTCATAAAGTCAATAAATCACATATGGGACATATGATTTGGAAAAACAAAGTGTATTTATAAAGCATAAAGATGAAAACCTTTGGTTTAGATATATATTGGGGATTATTTTTCTCCAAAAGTTTTGATAAAATCTGAAAATAGGTTTTTATAGCAAAAACATGAATTTCGAGGTGGTAGTCTCGTTCAAACAAAAATGGCAACTCGTTGGAATGAAAACACATGTTTTGATCTAACAAGATTAGGTTGCATTCGAACGATAGCTAATTTGAATTCAAAAGGACTTTCGATGACCTTCCAACGAAACTGTACCTCTAAAATAAATTATTCTCGTTTTATGGTCGTTCGAGTCCTAGATTTCATTCTTAGTCTTATTTGAACGAAATGAAAAATAAAAAATTATTTTCAAAATCAATTTATTAAAAATAGTCAGTTTAAAACGTAAATATCCTAGAATATAATTTATATGAGAAATCAAAACCAAAAGTCGTATACCGCGAAACAATGTCGGTGACAAATCCAAAAATGGTTCTCAATCACTCACATATCTTTGAATGATCATGGAGGAAATGCAAATGTAGTATTCAGTTTGAAACTACGATTTGCAATGGGATACACGAAAAATACCGAAAAGCCTAAGCTATGAGAAATTACAAAATATTTCTCTTGCAAATCTCCTCCTTTAGATATTCTGGTACAAAATAAAAAATCAAAACCCAAATTTCAATAAATCCCTATAACAATGTATCCTAATGTCCTCGCAAATCCAAAAACGGAACGAAATTCAAAACTTTGTCTTCAACTGAATTTGTTCTCCCCTATGACTACTTTGTCCTCATATTGTGTAGTCCATGAAATTATTATCAAAGTGGAAGATACCTAGACACTTAAAGTATAAAAAATACCATGACACATACAATTTTAAGGAAAAATAAACTCCCCCTCAATTTTTTCTCCCCCCTTTTATCCATAATAGACAAAGATTAGAATCTAAGCACGAATAATAAGCATCACATGAAGAATCAAAGATATCATCACAAATATAATTGATAGAGAACATCTAATAATTATCCGAGAGGCATACCAACTATGTTTGAAAATTTTCAAATTTTCAAGTATATGGCATATGTATACAAAGTATATATATGTACTGAAACATAGTCACCATAGACTAACACTAAAATACTTGGATCGTGAAAATGAAGTGTAATCATGTGAACATTTTCCATAGGCAAATTAACATAAGCATTCATAACATAGGTGCATGAAGTCATGAAATACTTCAAAAGAAAGAACTCAATTTCAACATTAGGTGTAAAAATGTTGAAGATAAATGAAATTGACTCGACTTGTGCAATACATCATGAATTTAAATGATTCTTAAATCAATAGTTCCAAACTATTTAATTCTTTTCAAGAGAGTCTGTTTTCCAAACCCATTGATCTTGTACTTTATATCACCATCAAAATCTCACATATATAAGGATTCACTCTCAAATATTTTGAAGATATCTTAATGCTCATATGTAGCGATGCATTAATGAATATAAAATAAATGGACTTGGCACTTATGTTTTTGTGTGCCATTAATCTTTTTAGGCTCCTTTTACAAATGGTGGATTTTGACGCAAAGAGAATTTTTCTATTTCGTAGCCCCTTTCCATTGCTTAACATATATCAATATTTTTCATGAATCGAAATTCGAGCAATGGGTTTTATAAGAAAAACTTATCTCCTTTACATTTGGCTTGTTATCGAGAAGGATTGAGACAACAACACTGTATTCGACACATGGTAAGCAAGTACAATGTTCAAAAAGTCCATGCACTTGTGCAATAAAGGTTATAAGGAGTCTAACATGTAGAAAGTAATCATCAATGATCAACAAAATGTGATCCTCACATTATTTAAGCACACTATCGAAACAAAGACATATCTTAAAACACTATGAAAAAGTCACATGAATGGATGGAATGTAAAGGTGATCCGAATATCTTAAATGTTCATCCATATATGGTGAAAGAGTGAAAATAAAAAAAAATTGTCTTTTTTAAAAATTTATCAAAAATAAAAAAAATTCAAACTTTTTCTTATAAATCTAAAATCTTTTGGATTTTATTTTTTTAAATATATCAAAAATAAAATATATGAATACAATAGAAATACAATCTAGCAATAGGTATCTAGGATATGAATGTTATAAACACCCTACAGAAGATAAAATACCCGAACTTAATCAATGGAGCAAATGCCCAAAGACTTCCTAAGATTCTCGAATATAAGTGAATCTAAAGGTTTCATAAAAATATCACCTAATTGACGTTCGGTGCTCTTAAAGCTCAAGGACGTGACCTTCTTTTCAATGAGATCACGAATAAAATGCTTATGGATCCAAATATGCTTTGTGGGGGAATGTTGGACTGAATTACAAGATATATGGATTGCAATCATATTATCACACGAAATAGTCATTGTGCCTTGGAAAATTCCATAATCTCCCAACATTTGCCTCATCTATAAGAATGTAATACCCCGTATTTTTGTGGCTTTTAAATTTAATTGAGGAATTGATTTAATTTTAATCCGAAAATTTGTTTTAAATATTTACTAACGTGACGAGAGTTAGTAATATTTGGAAATTTGCTGAATATTACTAGATGAGTAAAGTAATATATAAGATTGGTTTTATTAAAAAAATTCACGAGTGAATAAAATGACAATTATGGAAATTTAATTCGGGGCATGCCTGTGTCGTGTCAGGACTAAATTATGATTATTAAAAGTGAATAAATTATAAGTCACCCTTATGGTCATTTCAAGTGCGGCAAAGTGTCCGGAAGGGTCGAGATAGTCAGAAAAGTGTACTCGGGGGTTTAGTTTGGGTCTCAGGGCGTTTTTAGGCCCAATTGACATCCCGGGAGCGCATTTTAGACATTTTATATTTTTGGGTAATTAAACCCACGAATTTCCTAAGGATATATTAGCCTTTAGGAGTTGTCTTCTAGGGTTAGCAAACACAAAATTCAAGAACGACCATTATATAAGAAGTTGGAGAGCTTTCTAAGCAACTCAAGGCCAAGGACTCACCCGCTTGCACCATCACCACCACCACCAAAACATAGATCGCGTGATGAGGAACGCAACCACACCACTTTCTTCCACAAATCAGAAACTAAATTCCCAAGCAAGTATCTATCTTGCTTTGTTTTTAGTTAATGCCTCACCCCTGTTAGTTTAGGTTATCAAGATCATAGTTTATGAAAGAAGTTGTAAAATTTGAGACTTTAAATCGCATGTTTAGAGAGATTTAACATATTCTGGATATACCCATCATATGTAGAGGATTAACCACGAATTATTAGGAGTTTAGGGACAAGAAATCTGGGAAATAATTAGAAGAATGGGTGTTTCTTTCAAAATTAGGGTTCTTGAAGATTATGTAAATTTTACCCCATAAATCTGATATCGTTGATGAATTTATATATGTTTCACTTAGGAAATCTTGTATATATGTATATAGAACTTGTAGTAATGTTATTTGAGAATTTGAGAGTTGTTAATGACGTCTTTGGAGAAATTGGAAGGTGAAACTCGTAGGTTTAATTAGCAGTTTCTGGGCAAGACCTGCTTGATCGATCAATCGACCCAAGAACATCGATCGATCGATGGTCGATCGATCGATGGTCGATCGATCGATGGTCGATCGATCGACCTCCTTTATTCGATCGATCGACCCCTCCTGGAAAACTGCATATTTCTCGTATGTTAGTTTAATCCGATTAAGATGCGTGGGAAACCTTGATTGTTGTTGTTGGAGTATAATGGGATATAGAGAAGACCAGTAGGGCCTAGGTAGACACGGTTGAGTGAAATTGAGTGTAGGATGAGACTTTGGGTTAATGTGGAATTATTCATGTGTTTGGGAAATCATGCGTATATTTAATAAAAAGATCGAGACTCGTAAGAGGGTTAGACCATAAGGAAAGGGAGTGTATGCCTACTAAAATTTTACTTAGGATACTTCAAGTGAGGAGAAGTGAGTATGAAGTGAAATATAAATGAGAACAAGAATAGTGAGTTCGTTATATGAAATAATCGAGTAAAATTTGCTAAGAACGAATAATTATAATTATGGGTCATGGGCGCACCTAACTTAGAAATATGAATATTTATATATATATATATATATATATGACTGTGTGATTGGGAATATATTATATATCTGTGCAAAAATCGTACCCGGGCTACTTGCTATCACGGGGGTTTTCGCGTCGGGACAGTCTTATCTCGATTGGACCTTTATGGGGGATAATGACTTGTACCCTAGAATATAGTATCCTCGATTACAGGCTATCCGAGTGATAGTCAGATGGTCCTAAGAGACGTGAGGGTATGTGCTGACCTATTAGGATCGGGAACTATGCTTCACCTCCATTTGTATGTGTTTTGTGCTAATACAGTTCAAGAGTGATTCCGAACTAGTATTTCCCTTAGTATGAGTGATACGCGGACTTGATAGCAGAGTATGCCAGCACAATAGATTTTATGTGGGGTGCCGTTGGTATATATATTATATGTGAGACTATTATATATATATGTACTTACATGGAAACTTTCTACTGTGCGTTTAAGTAGTTAAGTAATGAATAAATGTTTAGGCTCTCTTAAGTGTTCAGGAACTTCATCACGGTACTAAATTGTTCTAAATAGCATAAGAAATCTTGAAGAGATTAATTTTCTAAACTAAATATCATCACCCTGTTATTTCTCGAGATAAAACTTTATGGAGAATAAGTGAGATAGACTTATGAGGTTTAGTAGTACGATAGACGTGCACACTAGATGAGGGGTGAGAAATCTCAAGAGAGTGTCGCATACTAGCATGGTTGTTGCATTAGCCGGTAAGCATTTTAAATGCTTGCTAAACTAAATTTTAAATTGTTTTTTACAATCGGGATCTGACCCATTTCCTATTATCTCTTCTCTCTTGTATATATATATGTATATATTATAGGTGCCCATCCACAGGGGCGTCATGCTTAGGTTCTTTGGATGGGACATGATACAGCTTATGTGGGTGTTGCAGGACAATTTCTTAGACGATCTCATTATTGGTTCCTCTTTTAGTTCCGTTTTAATTAGTTGGGCCTGTGACGCCCGTTTCCTTATTCAGTTGGATTTGTCAGAGATTATGCTCATTTATCTTTAGAATTTTACTCGTTGGAATTTAATTACTGTCAGGATGGTTTTCTTGTATGGTTTTAAAGTTTGTATTAGTTGTTTGAATGGTTAAATTATGGGGTGTTCATTTTCAGTCTTTATAATTGTATGATTCCTAAACTGTTAATTGTTAAAGGTTTTATTATTGAATTTAATATAATGGAAATAATATTTTTAATGGTTTTGACACTTAGCTTAATTATTTAGTTTGTTTAAATTGAAAATTTTTATTTTGCGATAGTGATGCTAAGAATGAACCAACCGTTCACCTTGATTTTAATTTAATAAAGGACTGATCACCCGGTATTTAATTAGTCGGGGTGTCACAAAGAATTGGGTGCAACAACTCCTGGTGGCTATATACTCAGCCTTCGTCCTGGATAAAGATATGTATTTTTACTTCTTACTCAACCAAAAGACAACTGCACTCCCCACCCGAGGTGCTCTTAAACCCATCAATATCTCGATCCTAATCGACATCGGAATAAGTGAACAAACAATCATCGATATCAGAGGAATACCAAATACCATAGAAAAGAGTGTCACTCATGTATTTTATGATAGGTTTAAGTACAAGCAAGTGAGACTCTTTCGGGAATGCTCGGAATCACACACAGACTCCAACACTAAATACAATGTCGGGATGACTAGCGATCAAGTAAATAAGACTACCTATCATGCTCTTATAAATATTTTTCTCTTGTCCTTTCCTAAAGTGTCTTTGATAAGCTTAGTTGGTGTACTCGTAAGGGTGTGTAAGTTCTTAGAAGAGTCTTAACCAAAAAATTTCACTAGGTCCCTAGAATCTTTGGATTCAGATATGAATATCTCATCCTCAACTGATGCACTTGTAAACCTAAGAAGAACATAATGTCACCAATCATTCTCATCTCAAACTCACTCTTCATCTCCTTCTCAATAGTGTGAGCAAGTCTCTAGCACGTGGATCCAAATATTATGTAGTCTAGATAGACTTGGGCAGTTAAGGCATAACCCATCTTTTTCCTCATAAGCAACATCTTATCCACTACCCATCTCTTGAAGCCATGAACTAAGAGATAGGAAGTGAGCCTCTCGTACCAAGCATGGGGTGCTTGCTTCAAATAATACATCTCTTTCTTAAGATAAAAGACGTGGCATTGGTGTTTTAGGTCTTGGGTTGCTACACTTAAACTCCGTCTTATAGAATTTCATTAAGGAAGTCACACCTGACATCCATTTGATATAACTTGAAGAGCAGATGATATCTATGGTGAGTAGTAAGCAGACAGACTAAATACTATAAATAGGATTGAATGTCATGTCAAAATCTACACCCTCAATATGTGTGCAACCTCACTACACCAAAAATAGGAATCTGGCACGGTTTAAAATGGTGCCAGATCAAATCTGACATGATTTTGAATTGTGCCAGAATCAAGTGTTCCAAAATAGCAAAAATTTTCTGGCATGGCTCAAAAGTGTGCCAGATTTGGCCAAACAGGAACACTTCTGGCACACTTTTAAACCGTGCCAGAATTTGATATTTCTGGCACACTTTTGGCATAGTTTTAAACCCCTTGTTGTAAACCATTGAGTTCTCTGTGTGTTTCACGTGAATAAATGCCAACGATAAACTGTTATCCTGCAAAAAAATAGGATACAAAAAAGATACGATATTAGTAACCCAATACTTTACAAAAAAAAAATTTACTCAAACTAAAAAATTACATATAGGAGTGCAAATTATCGTCATATTATCCAACTGGGAGACCCGGGACTACGCGGTCAGTTCCTACAAGTTACATTGGTCCCGTGCGAGGTGTCCGTGCCTCTAACAGGGTCGTTTGGGGGCTAGTTTGGGTTTTCACCCTTTAACGGCTTGTTTTTTAGTCTAAGTGTCGATTTTTTCTAAGTGTTGATTTTTTCAAATTATCGTCATATTCACAAACTGGGAAATCCAGGACTACGCAGTCAGTTCCTACAAGTTACATTGGTCCCGTTCGAAGTGTTCGTGCCTCCTACGAGGTTGTTTGGGGGTTGGTTTGGGTTTTCACCCTTTAACGGCTTGTTTTTAAGTTTAAGTGTTGATTTTTACAAATTATCATCATATTCTCAAACCGGTAGATCCGGGACTATGCGGTCAGTTCCTACAAGTTACATTGGTCCCGTTCGAGGTGTTCGTGCCTCTTACGGGGTCGTTTGGGGGCTGGTTTGTGTTTTCACCCTTTAACGGCTTATTTTTAAGTCTAAGTGTGATTTTTATCAATTATCGTCATATTCTTAAGACGAGAGACCCGGGACTACGCGGTCAGTTCCTACAAGTTACACTGGTCCCGTGCGAGGTGTTCGTGCCTCCTACGGGGTCGTTTTGTGGGCTGGTTTGGGTTTTCACCCTTTAACGGATTGTTTTTAAGTTTAAGTGTTGATTTTTACAAATTGTCATCATATTCACAAATCGAGAGACCCGGGACTACGCGGTCAGTTCCTACAAGTTATATTGGTCCCGTGTGAGGTGCTCGTGCCTCTTACGGGGTCGTTTGGTGGCTGATTTGAGTTTTTACCCTTCAACAACTTGTTTTCAAGCCTAATCTACATTATTTGAGATTATCATCATTATCTTAAACTGGGAGGCCCGGGACTACGCGGTCAGTTCGTTCAAGTTACATTGGTCCCGTGCGAGGTGTTCGTGCCTCCAACGGGGTCGTTTGGGGGGTGGTTTCAATTTTCACCCTTTAACGGCTTGTTTTTAGGTTTAAGTGTTGATTTTTGAAAATTATCATCATATTCTCAAACCGGGTTACTCGGGACCACGCGGTCAGTTCCTACAAGTTACATTGGTCCCGTGCGAGGTGTTCGTGCCTCCTACGGGGTCGTTTGGGGGCTGGTTTGGGTTTTCACCCTTTAACGACTTGTTTTTAAGTTTAAGTGTTGATTTTTACAAATTATCGTCATATTCTCAAACCGAGAGACTCGGGACTACGCGGTTAGTTCCTACAAGTTACATTGGTCCCGTGTGAGGTATTTGTGCCTCTTACGGGGTCGTTTTGGGGCAAGTTTGGGTTTTCACCCTTTAACGGCTTGTTTTTAAGTCTAAGTGTGATTTTTACAAATTATCCTCATATTCTCAAATCGGGAGACCTGGGACTACACGGTCAGTTCCTACAAGTTACATTGGTCACGTGCGAGGTCTTCGTGCCTCCTACGGGGTCGTTTGGGGGCTGGTTTGGGTTTTCACCCTTTAACGGATTATTTTTAAGTTTAAGTGTTTATTTTTGCAAATTATCATCATATTCTCAAACCGGGATACCCGGGACTACGCGGTCAGTTCCTACAAGTTACATTGGTCCCATGCGAGGTGTTCGTGCATCCTACGGGGTCGTTTGGGGGCTGGTTTGGGTTTTCACCCTTTAACGACTTATTTTTAAGTTTAAGTGTTGATTTTTGAAAATTATCGTCATATTCTCAAACCGGAAGACCCGGGACTACGCGGTTAGTTCCTACAAGTTACATTCGTCCCGTGCGAGGTGTTCGTGCCTCTTACGGGATCGTTTGGGGGCTAGTTTGGGTTTTCACCCTTTAACGGCTTGTTTTTAAGTCTAAGTGTGATTTTTACAAATTATCCTCATATTCTCAAACCGGGAGACCCGGGACCACGCGGTCAGTTCGTTCAAGTTACATTGGTCTCGTACGAGGTGTTCGTGCCTCCAACGGGATCGTTTGGGGGTGGTTTAGATTTTCACCCTTTAACGGCTTGTTTTTAAGTTTAAGTGTTTATTTTTGCAAATTATCATCATATTCTCAAACCGGGATACCCGGGACTACGCGGTCAGTTCCTACAAGTTACATTGGTCTCGTGCGAGGTGTTCGTGCATCCTACGGGGTCGTTTTGGGGCTGGTTTGGGTTTTCACCCTTTAACAACTTATTTTTAAGTTTAAGTGTTGATTTTTGCAAATTATCGTCATATTCTCAAACCGGGAGACCCGGGACTATGCGGTTAGTTCTTACAAGTTACATTCGTCCCGTGCGAGGTGTTCGTGCCTCTTACGGGATCGTTTGGGGGCTAGTTTGGGTTTTCACCCTTTAACGGCTTGTTTTTAAGTCTAAGTGTGATTTTTACAAATTATCGTCATATTCTCAAACCGAGAGACCCGGGACTACGCGATCAGTTCCTACAAGTTACATTGGTCCCGTGCGAGGTGTTCGTTCCTCTTACGGGGTCGTTTGGGTACTGGTTTGGGTTTTCACCCTTTAATGGCTTATTTTTAAGTTTAAGTGTTGATTTTTGCAAATTATCATCATATTCACAAACCGGGAGACCCGAGACTACGCGGTCAGTTCCTACAAGTTACATTGATCCCGTGCGAGGTGTTCGTGACTCTTACGGGGTCGTTTGGAGGCTGATTTGGGTTTTTACCCTTCAATGGCTTATTTTCAAGCCTAGTCTACATTATTTGAAATTATCATAATTATCTCAAATCGGGAGGCTCGGGACTACGCGATCAGTTCGTACAATTTACATTGGTCCCGCGCGAGGTGTTCGTGCCTTCTATGGGGTTGTTTGGGGGGTGGTTTGGGTTACCCTTTAACGGCTTGTTTTTAAATTTAAGTGTTTATTTTTGTAAATTATCGTCATATTCTCAAATAGGGAGACCTGGGACTACGTGGTCAGTTCCTACAAGTTACATTGGTCCCGTGTGAGGTGTTCGTGCCTCTTACGGGGTCGTTTGGGGGTTGGTTTGGGTTTTCACCCTTTAACGGCTTGTTTTTAAGTCTAAGTGTTGATTTTTTCAAATTATCATCATATTCACAAACCGGGAGATCCGGGACTACGCGATGAGTTCCTACAAGTTACATTAGTCCGGTGTGAGGTGTTCGTGCCTAGTACGGGGTCGTTTGGGGGCTAGTTTGGGTTTTCACCCTTTAATGGCTTGTTTTAAAGTTTAAGTGTTGATATTTACAAATTATGAAACACTAATACCACAACCACATCATAGTCACAATAGAATAACAATGTAATAGACTGAATCTGGAGGAATACTCCTCTGAATAATCCGAATACGGAATACAACCAAATACAAAATCTGAATTACTAATTAATTAAATCTAAAACTGAAATAGAACTGAGTAAATAAGAGGAGTTTAAAAGAAAAGGGGCGACATGCCCTAAAGATGAACAATTCTGAAATAGAGTCAAGCAGAAAGTGGAGGCGTCTACTATTGAGGTCCTGTAACTTCCACAGCAGCTGCAGCACGTCACTGGAATGGGACTTCTAGGCTTGGTGTCCTTGTGGCTGGGCACCTAGAAGGTTTTTACAAAAAAATATATTTGAAAGAAAATGGGTCAGAGCCCGATTGTGAAAACAGTTTAAAATATAGCAAGTGTTTAATATCATTAAACAGTGAATATAAAATACATGATAGTGCATGCACTCACATGAGTTCCTCACCTCTCGACTAATTTTGCACTCCTAACGTACCCGTACCCGTTCTAGTTATACCACTATCTAACTAGTCCAATCCACAAACTGACCTTACTTTATAATATAAGGGTTAATACTGTGAGTCTCCCATTTTATTTTTTAGATTTACTTATAATAGTCATTATGCGATTCACCCATTTTTAACTCTATTCACAATGTTACAAATATTCACATTCATACTTTACTAAAAGTCCATTTCAATTACCAGTATATTAATCTCATCATAAATATAGAGTAAGGTCACCCCTAGGCTAAGCTGCGGTGGACACATACTCTACTATCGAATCCCGGTTCATCGCGTACATGAGGACCACGTATTCCGAATCTCTCAGGAATCGTTTCAATAAGCAACAATCACACATAATGGAGGCGAACATAGCTCACATACCCATGGGTCACGCACATACCTACGCTCCCATGGTCAGCTGACTAATTAACTCACCAATAAGTCATTTTCTGACCTATGTCCTTGAGGTACCAATCTAAATCCTCCCCGTAGGCTCACAAAGATTAGATGGCCCTGGTCGAAAGATGACATCCCGTGATAGCAAGTATGGTAGGTATGTTATACACATATAAGTCCATATACTATGCATTCACACATCTTAGATATCTTATAATATTAATAGAGGTATATTCCACCCCCTTATAACCTCATTCAAGTTTGCACATTTATAAGTATTTGGATAATATACAATATAGGCCGCCGACACAACTCACGTCGTAAATCTCAATTACTTAAGTCTTATATGCATTTCTCCAAAGTAAAATCCTAAGTTATACTCTGGTCTCTCAAATATAGCTACTAGTCTTCCTCGAGTCTAGATGTTCACAAAGTTCCCAACATCAACTCTCTAGGGTAAAAATTATGGAAGTTCTCCTAAAAATAATACCTATAAATAAGCCTATGTGAAGCCTAAAACAGAAACCGGCCAAACAAGGTCATTCTGTCAACTCATTAGAAATCTCGTTCGAACGAGGTAGGTCGAACGAGTGTCGTTCAAACGAAGGGCTTCGAACGAACTCGTTAGAAGGGGTACTGGAATCTCGTTAGAAGCTCGTTCGAACGAGGTTGTTCGAACGACCTGGGTTGGTCTTCTAACGAGATGGCAGCGAATGCCCAGAATTTCCCCAACTTCATTTTTCTTAACTTTTCCCTTATCCAGAGTCATTCCAAATTCATACTAATCAGATTTTAAGGTTGTTAAATTATTCCAAACCACCCTAGATCACTTCCTGACATTGTTTTTGGGTTACTTCCTTCAAATCAACATGTAAAATCCATAAATTCCCAAATTTTTCAACAAACCCTAACAACATGAACCCATAATTTAATTGAACATGAAAACTCCTTTTTAAATTCGTTTTTACATCAACAATTACTATGTTTTGGATACTAAATTTGTCCAGAGTGATTCTACATGCAATCCCTAACAATTTCATTAGGTTTTCATCAATCTTTCAAGACATTTGTTAATTTCTACACTAAACATGGAGGAAATATTCAATGTAAGTAATGAAACCAAATCACTTGCCTTAGGTTTGCTGTGTTGAATCGTTGTTGGTGATCAAGGGTTGATTCTCTCTTCTTTCCGGTCACAATTCCTTCCAAAAAGATGGTGGTGGGTGGTGGTTTTGGTTTGGAACCTCTTGTAACCTCTCTCAAACTCCCATAACCCACTTATATTATTTTTGGCTGATAATGGCCTTAGTGGCCTCTCTAATAATATATAATTATCCTCTCAAATTCGTGGGTCTTAACTCCTATATATTTAAAATTACCAAAATACCCTTCTGGGTTGCCGGTTTGGCCTAGAAATGCCCTGGGACCCAAACTAAACTCCCGGCTAGTGTTTTCTGACTATCTTGACCCTTCCGGACACGTTGGAGCACTCAAAAAGTTCATATGGATGACATAAAAATAAAATACTTTTAAATCCATTAAATTGGGTCCTGACACGACTGAGACGCGCTTCCCAACTAAATTACTATAGTTGTCATATTTTCAACTCACGATAGTTTTAATAAATTCAATGATCACATATTACCATAATCACTCAATAATATTCAACATCATAATAATAACCAAATACTAACTCTCGTCTCGCTAGCATTTAAATCCGAGTTAATTTTCCAATTATTTATCCCAAATTAATTCAATAAATCCCATAATTAAAAGCAACTCCATATAATTAACCCCAAAATTAAAAGTCACAAAAATATGGGGTATTACACATTATTTCACCTGATGTTTATGAGGTGGGTTAGGGAGATATCGGATGATGCTAGGGCCGCGATGATGATGGGCGAGCCCTAGACACTCTACAAAGATACAATGGCGAGTTACCATTATTTGGATTCATGATCAGTTAGTTGATGCCCTCCTTTATATATGATGGGGATAATATGCATTCACCTGCCACTACTTCAGGTAGTGGTATTAGTGCACCGATGGGGTTGTCCCATAGCACAAGAAGTGGTGTGGTGGTAGCGGTGGAGGAGGATCCACTCATTCTAATTACTCCCCCTTCTTACAATTTTTGATTAAGTAGCGGGGAGACATTTAGTGTGCCTGATCATCCTTATGCATCAGTATCTAGGTTAACGAGGCATAATGATGAGGCTCTTAGGCCTAAGATATACTTCTCTTCTTTCTCTTTTTATTTTACTCTTTCATTCTTCCTTGCTCTTTACTGATCGTCTTTTGTTATTTTCTACTTTGTTTGTAATTTGTGCAGGTGCCGACCAATTATCTATGGGATATTAAGGATAGGATGGCGTCTATGTCCGCTTGCGTGAAGAAGTCAACCACTTCCTGTATGGTGCCTCCGTCCACTACAAAGGAAATTTTTTGGTTCCGGGAGTGGAGGGTCCACAGCCCGTCATAGGGGGAAACGTGTGCATCGGGGGGTTGAGGGTTTGATTAGAGAGGTTCTGAGAGAGAGGGTTCGGGAAAACTACCTCTATATTTTCTTTTATTCTTTTTCTTTTTTTGTTCTTTCAAAATTGTAATAATGCCATGAAAGAATAACATATATAAAATATGCATTTTCTGGGTAATCTTCTTGATTTTGTGACTTAATCTACATGCACTTAATTTTCCGTTGAGATTATTTATTTATTTATAAAGACAAAGATACGTATAAATATGGTTTTGAAAGAAAATGTTTATTTTTATTAAAATGAGAGTAACAAAAAGAATTAACTCATGGGTTAAATTTTTTCAAAGCAATAATTTGATTTTTAAGAAAAAAATGAAACAGGTTTTTTATTTAAAAAATGGAGGGGTGACGATCGGCATACCCCTTGTCCTGCCTATCGGCATGAGGGTCAAGTTAAATCACTCCTTTGGATTTGAGTTGCACTTTATGCATAATTAGATTACATGTAAGGTAGAGGAATTGATGATATTCCTGGTGGTTAGTCTTTTGTAAGGAGTTTTTGGGTATAAAAGGGGCTTAAGGAATGCATTCTTCACCACTATCCTTATCTCTTCTTTAGTGTTTTCCTTTTTTTCTCAAACGTCCCTCCCAATGTATAAATAATTATCTTCCTACCTAGAATGTTTAGAGGTCATGGTTCTCTATAACATCAATTACGACACTTTCATCTTGCGTCGGGTTTCTTAATGGCGTAATTGGGCCATAGATTGAAATTTTCTAGCAGTGGCGGTACAATTCTGGTACTCCCAGGGTCATGTCTTTCGGTTTGGCCTGGATGAGGCCTTCACTACCCATGAGGAATTTTCAGCGATGTTGGGGATTAGCCCTAGTGTCGCTATGAATATGCCCAACTTGTCCCATTTTCCCTGATTATTTTTTACTGTGTTACTTTATATCTCTCACTCGGTGGCTCGGTCGTTGGTCCATGGAAGGAATATCACTCTTTCAAAATTTATGAATTGGTTGTGCCAAAGGGACTTCTCTGATGCTAGAATTGTTGGAGTTGTTGCTTTGGGCCTGACTGTTAGTTGTTACTGGTGATGGGTGACTTGACAGCAGTTTCCTCTAGTGGCCATGATAGTGGTGTGGATGTTTTACCGCTATAGTCCTACGACGATAGTGCAGGCATAGACCTTGAATGTTATTTATGATTGGAAGGAGGCACATTCTAATTTTCTGAGGGGAGAACAGTGATGCTATTCATCTGTCTTTTCGAGAGGTTTCTTCTGGTGGCCCCTCCGGAGTCCCTGTTGGGTGTCCCTAACTTCTTCATCTCGAACTTTTTCAATTTTACCCTTCAATAGAGAACTGTATTAACTAGTTTATAGAGCACGGGCGCGGTGTCTTCACTGGTCTGTGCCATGTTAAGGGGACTTCCAGCCCATTTTTCAATTGGGAGAGTACCGGTATGTGGGCTAGTTGGCCTTCAAAAGACTTCCTTCAATTTTACTTGGTGTATTCTATAACTAATGGGGTGGGATCAGGTAGTGCCTCCTCGTATAACCAACTTATTCCCAATAGATTACTTGACTGAATCTTCATAGATGATACTGGGACCCTTATGGCAGCACTGCTGACCGTCTACCCGTCCCTCATAATCTGTTGAGGGGCTTGTTATGTTTCTTGGGATTATCTAAAATGGTTATGGAAGTGGGTAATTAGGAATATTTTAGAAGCAGAGACTAGTCAAAGGTGGCTTATGGCTTTCGGCACCATAGAGGAGGGTATTTTGGTTGTGGCAAAACTTATCAACACATACTATTGCATAGAGAGCATTCAAGTAACTAATCAGGAGTGGGTAACCTGAGGACCTTTGGGAGTAGGCACTGATGAGGAAGTTCTATGTGGCAATTGAGTGCAACATTTGGTGAAGCCAAGGGTAGTATTTTGTAAAGATGGAGAATTTTTTGGGGGTAGTTTATGTTGGCATTTTGGGATTTTTTGTGAAGCTGGTTATTTGGTAGTGACTCTGTAGGTTTTTGTAGGTTAATTTTGTTATTATATGTGGGGTCTTTTTGTCTCCCTCTACTGATACTTCATTTAACAACTGTATTCCTAAACTTGAAATAAAAATAATTTTGACATATTTTGTTGCATTTGTGATGAGTTTTGCATTTGAACTATCTATACTAATTGCTAAGGTATACATAATCATTTTTTTCACGTAAATGATAAGATGGACCGTCATTCTAGGGGTAAGAAAAGAATTGCATTTTGGAAAAAAATAAAGGACCATCCCTATGTGTGTCATATGGGTTGCTTACATACCTCTGACGATTTTGAGAAATTTATAGGTTTTATTTTAAAAAGAATTATTTTGAGAGGATCAGGTCACACATAGTTTTGGGTAGGGGAAACAAAGAATATCTTTTTTAAAATATAAGGGGGATGATAAAAGCCATAGCACGTTAAGAATTCAGATTAAGGGTAGAACTTCTTGAAATGCTTCAGACTGACTGGATGTGACATCTCTTCTTCTTCGAGATCTGTGAGCATAGTGGCACCGCCTGATAGAATTTTTTTCATGATGTAGGGGCCACTCCAATTAGGTATAAATTTCCCTACTGGGGTCCCAGATAGGTTCAATGGTTTCCTTGAGAGCAAGTCTCTTTTTTAGACAACGCGATCCATAACTTTTCTTATTTAATGATAGCGCTATCTGGCGATAGTATCCCTGTTGGTGTTATAGAGCGTTCGGTCCCTTTTAATCCAAGAGTGAGAGCTCGTCACAGCGGCTATGATGCCAGTCATCTTCAGTGACTCTCCTTTCTTACATTACACCTAAGGAAGATACCTTTTGGCCAATGGGGAGAACTTCCTCCATGTCATATATGATAGAATAGGGGTAGCCCCAGTAGGTGTTCTGATGGAAGTGTGGTAGCAACATAGGGCATATGGGATTCAATTTACCTAGTCTCTACGAATTTCGATCATCTTACTAATAATAGTTTTGAGGCTTTTGTTGGTAGCTTCGATGGCACCATTGGCTTGGGGTCGGTGAGGAGAATACTTTTGCCTATGAATTTCATACTCATTAACCAGTTCTGTGACTTCGGCTTCGAAGTGGAGGCCATTATTGGATACTAATTCATGGGTGAGCCCGTAACGAAAAATAATATTATTTTTGATAAACTTGATCATTTTCTTATCATTAAGCACTACATATGATTCGGCTTCATAAAGTAATCAATGGTGACTAGGATGAACTCATGATTGTTCAAATCTTTGGGAATGACCTTCCCTATGATGTCTATTACCCATGTGGAGAAGGTCCAGGGAGAGGTCATGTTGTACAATTATCGGGGAGGTAAGTGTTGGAGATTGGCAAACTTTTGGCATTTGAGTCATCTTCGAACATAGTCAGTGTAGTCTTGAACCTTGGTAGTACAATAATACACTTTGTGGTGAAAATTATTATGCAACACAAATAGATAAGAAAAAAGAGATCACCAAGTAGTAACAAGGAATGTAAAATGACAATCACACAACAAAGGATGTACGTGGTTCAGCCAATATGTGCCTACGTCCACGGTGGTGCAGTCGATGTTATTTCTATATACTCTGGAGAGTGGTTACAGAGAATACAACTTGTCCCTTTGCCCCGGACCTAGGGTTTTATATATATACATGTACATTTAGGTAAGTGGGGGTGATGGATTCCCCCACGTCTTCCATCTCTCCCTATAACCTCCCTTCATGGGAACGTGGGAAGAGATCGGATCATATTCGAAATAAGAGGTGGGGGACCTGGACTTTGGGCCGCCAGAATTGGGATACTCATCTAGGCCCATGGTCTTAATTTTGGGTACCCACAATTTCCCCTAAGTTTGTTGGGTCATGTTTATGGGCTCAATAAATTTAAATGACTTTTGCAATTCTTCGAAAGCTGTGAAGTTGATTTTGGCGGCACTCGCTTCGTACCTTGTGCACTATGATTAACAAAATTTGAAGGTTTTTTGGGATAGTTACTTTTCTACCCTCGCTTAAATCTTTTCAGCACTTTTCCATTTTCTGTGAGTTCTAGAACTTCGTACCTTCTTCTCTCAATCTCCATTCTCGTTCTTTCGTGTCATTTGGGCCTGTGCTTCTTCATCGTTCGATTCGATCGTCTATCTTGTAAGCTTCCTTTACCTTTTCTCTGTACTTTCTCTTTGAGTTTGTAGTTTTCTAGGGTTTTTTAATGGTAAAGATTGGGAATAGGTCGGTCTCTGAGTTTAGGAAGTTTTACAACATCCCTGAGTGGGTAGATATTGAGTGTTGTGCCTCCCCTCCTAGAAACGTTAGAGATATAGATGATTCCCATTGGATCCATCTCTTGTTGCTTTCCCAGGGGGGACTCACTTTTCCTCCCAACGAATTATTTTTGCATTTCTTTGGCTATTTTAACATTGTTACTTCACAATGCTCGCCCAATGTGTGGAAAATAGTTAATGGCATACATAGAATAAATCAGTTGTATGGTACTAGGTTAGGGCTCGCCGAGGTCTATTTTTTCTATTCCGTCTCTCGAACTAGTTCTGGTGTCCTATACCTCAAAGCTAGGAGCCCTAACAGGGTATTGGTAGTAAATCTACCTGATTCCCATAAGGACTATTGGCAAGAATGTTTCCTTGCTAGAAACTGGCAGTTTTCTCCCCAATTTGAAGGGTCGAGGTCTGAGAGGTTCTCTATTCCCTTTTATGGGGAAGAATACATAGGTAGACATTGCCATGTTGTTTCGACTTTTATTGATTTGTGATCTTTCTAACTCTTCTTCGCTTTTTCTTCCACAGTGAGGTCAAAGAACTTGGAACCTTCTCTTGGCGAGGTTCGTCTCTCGGAATTAATTAAGGCTTGGAATATCAGGGAGCCTTTGGGTGATGGAGAGCATCCCAGGTCTGCTGCCTTTCTTCTCGAGTACAAGAACATTGGCTCCAACTTCATAGCAAGGCCTGTGGATAGTATCCCAGAGTTTGATTTTCTCGAAGAGACTGCTGCGGATCTGATTCAGTTGGACGAGGAGGAGAGCAGCTCTGAAAGTGACCTTGCAGGAGTGGTAAGTAATTTGGGTGGAGGTAGCTCTGATAGTAGCAGCCCCTCTGATCGTGGGTAGGTTTTTGAAGCTCGAGGGTCATCGAGTACTTCTAGTAGTTCGAGTGAGGAGATGGTTCCTCCAACGAAGAACTTAATCAGGGATGATGAGGAGGAGGACCACGTGCTTCTTGCACAGAGGTCAAAGAAGAAAAAATCTAATTCTGGGGCTGTGGCTACTGGTTCCCGGTCCTTTGCTCAAGAACAGGAGAGAAAGAGGAAGGAATAGGAGCAGGTGAGGGAGAGAGAGAAAAAAAGGAAGAAGAGAAGAAGAAGATGGAGGAGAAGAGGAGGGTAGAGGAGAGGAAGAAGAAAGAGAACAAGAGAGAGGAGGAGAAGAGGAGGGCTAAAACGAGGACGAAGGTCGGGCCGGCCTTGGTCCCGGTGTCTGCGTTGCCTGAGGGGGCTTCTATTGCAATTACCCCTCAGTTGGCCCCCGTTTTTCTCGAGAGAGCTGTCCTCCCAGCTGATCACCAAAGGGTGGTAGGGTCCGAGCAATTGGCCCTTCAGGCTAGTCAAAGGCTAGCTCTGGTAAGGTTTTTCCCTTCTCTCCCATGTTTTTATGAATTTACTCATTTCCCTCTTCTAATATCTTCTTTTTCTGTAGTTTGCTACTGACTTCATCGTGCTGTATCGTTCACGCGATGAGCTAGTGAAGAGAAACAGCGAGCTGGAGAAGGAAAATGCTTCCCTGAAGTTGAAGGGTAAAGAGCTCGAGGTTAGCTTTAAAGTCATTGACGATGCTCAAATTTTATCCGACCTGGCTCTTGCTACTGCCAACAAGGAGAAGGATGCGGCAGTCAAGGATTTGAAAGAGCTGCGACGAGCCTACGACCTGGTTTGCTCGAGCAAACTAGCAGTTGTTGAGGACAACAGGGCGATGTCTGAAGAGCTGAAGAAGAAAGAGTCTGAGGCTGTCACTACCAAGGAGGACTCATACAATTTTATTTGGGCTGCAGCGTACGAGGACGCTGAAGTTCAGATAGGCTATATTAGTCATCTGAACTTCAAGAACGGTTGGAACAAGGCCTTTTTGGCTGCTGGGATCGACATCGATTCTCCCTTGTTTAACGAGCATGACCCGGGTCCGAAACCAACCGTGGATGAAGTCCCTGCCCCAGCTGTCGAAGGTGCTGACCCTGTCCCCCAGATGACCCCTGCTGATGCTTCCATTGGTGTGGCGACAGAGATTAACCCTTCCGAGGGAGGTTCTCCTACTGATGCCGACAAGGGGAAGGGGCCATCGACCTCTGGGCCACCAGAGGTTACTAACTAGTTATCTGCTAGGACTGCTTTATATTTTTAGTTTTTTCTGTCTGTAAACTTTCTTTTTACTGTTCGATGTAATTTTAACCTTCATTAATGAAAAAGGCTTCTATTTCTCTGTGCACTGATATGTCTTCTTCTCTCTCTTGTATTTTCACTGTTTGTAGTCAATTGATGTTGATGATTACATTCCTACTACTTCTCAACTGGGCAGGACCCTTGGTCTTAATGGGAGTCCTGAGGTTCGCCAGGCCTTCGTTAGGATTTGCAAATCCCTTCGTTCGAGGAATCAGAAGTATAAGGAGCAATCTGAACTTGTGGTCAAGATGAAGGACAGGCTCCAGGAGATGGAAGAGATTGGGGCTTCAGTGCAAGAAGAAGTGAATACATTGAGAGCAAAGCTTCTCGATGCTTCCGAGATCAACCAGGTTGGCGAGATGCTTCAGCAAGAGAATGAGGTTCTGAGGAGAGAGGTCTCACGACTAAAGGAGCATGCGCCGAGCACTGCTCTAGCAGTATTATAGGGTTCCTCGTCATCGCGAGCCAGAGCTGGTCGGAGTGATATTCCTCCTATGCTGCGGGGTTCTTTATCGGCGCGAGATGGCAGGAGCACTAGGAACCGAGATAGGGAAATGGAAGAGCTTCGTGAGAGGGAGATGGATGAGCTTCGTGGCGATGTCCATCGAGCATATGTGATCGCTGCTGGGCTTCAGAGTGATGTCACTCGGTTGCGGCACTTATTCAAAAAAATGCCCTCGACAAGTGTGGTCTGATGTCTACGACCAGGGCTAGTCAGATGCTCCAACAAGGTTGACAGAGTTCAAAGAGCTTTCCTTCGTCAGGGGATGGCTGAGCGCTTTGAAGGAGCTGCAAGTCCCGAGGAACTCGATGCATTGGTATCGCCATGAGATTTCTCCCTCTATCCTGATGCCTAACCCCTTCAGGAGGGATGATTGATGGATCCCCATCGATGCCATCCATCGGTAATTACTGGAGTCGGATGCAAATGAGGTTGAGGAAGAGTTAGCTCCTACTTCTGATGACGGACGAAGAGCTCGAGGGGCTGATTATCTCGCTCAGAGGCCTCACCCCGATTGAGATTTTTCCAGTCGTTATTTTTTTGTATTTTTGGTAATGTAAATGCTTTGGGCGAGCTCGCCGAATAAACATGTATTACCATTGTTGTAAATATGATGAATTAATGAAAAGTTTATGTTCTGGGTAATTTTTGCCGACTAAATGTGTGCATTACATTCTTTGTATTCTCGCTGCTTTATAATCTTCTAAGTTCATTTTATCATGCAAGTATCCTCCCAGTCCAGTATAATACCGAGATACCATTGTGCACCACTTTACCTTTTAGGTTGTGTCATCACACTCCCTTAGGCCTAAGTGGGGCAATTGGCGAGGACACACCTGGTGTTGGATGTTTCATCCGATCAGGATTTTATTTAACCAAAGGAGGTTTGATGTCCAGTATAAAACTTAGTCATATTGCCTAAGGATCCCCTGTAGGGCTTTATATATTGCAAGGGGCAATGCTAAGAGGTCCTTCGTGTTTCATGACGATGACCTGAGGAGGGATATTCCCTTGCTAAAGTATAGTGATCAATGTGCCTGTTACTTGGAAAAGATGTGCGATAAATGCAGCTGTTACTAATCAGAGTGTAACCAATTAAATAACTTTCATTAATAATAAGAGAAATGAACTTCCATTTTCATAACAAAAGAATAAAAGACAGATCTAAAAATAGAATCTCTTGAGATTAGCTGCGTTCCATGCTTGTGGTATTTCTCTGTCCGTCATTGTTTCCAAGTGATAGGCACCCTCCAGATCGTCTCTTGTTATCTTGAAGGGTCCTTCCCAGTTTGGGCCTAGCTTTCCGTCTGATGGTTTCACTGTGCTGCCCAGGACTTTCTTTTGAACGTAGTCCCCAACTCGGAATGTTCTCGGGTTAACCCTTTTGCTGTAATGCCTCGCGAGCTATTGCTGATAGATTTCTAGTTTCACTAGGGCTAGCTCTCTGCATTCATCGAATAGGTCGAGTTCAGCGAGCAATGCTTCATCATTATGGCCCTGGTCAATAAGGGTGGACCTCATTGTTGGCAAACCTGCTTCTAGTGGGATGATTGCTTCCATGCCATATGTCAGCAAAAATGGGGTTTCTCCTGTTGATTGCCGAGGAGTGGTTCGGTACACCCATAGGATATGGGGTAGTTTAGTTACCCATGCGCCTTTAGCTCGCTCCAATCGCTTCTTTAATCCATCGATCATAGTTTTGTTGGAAGCCTCAGCTTGGTCATTGCTCTGAGGGTAGGCCACCGAACTGAAGTGGTGTCTGATACCGTGTTCGTTACAGAAATTCTGAAAGCACCCGCTTTCAAACTGTGTTCCATTATCGGTGATGATGGTTCGGGGAATGCCGAAATGAGTGATTATATTCCTCTATATGAACCCTATCATATCAGCATCTCGAATGTTCGCCAAGGGTTCTGCCTCAATCCATTTGGTGAAGTAGTCAGTCGTAACCAATAGATATTTACGATTGTCGGTGGCGGTAGGCAGTGGTCCCACGATGTCCATTCCTCATTGGTCGAATGGCCATGGGCTTTTTAGGGATTTTGATCACTAGCTGGTTGGTGGATCATAGGAGCGTGAAGTTGGCATTTTCGGCATTTGTGGACATACTCCGCAGAGTCTCTTTGCATATATGGCCACCAATAGCCTTCCTTCATTGCTCGAAAGGCTAGAGACCTTCCTCCGATATGACTTCCACATATTCCTTCGTGAAGCTCACGTAGCACTTGCTCTATATCCCCGGGGTGGACGCATTTAAGTTAGGGGCCGGAGAAGGATTTCTTATACAAGTTGCCTTTTGGGGATAAGTGAAAGTGAGCTGCTTTGACTCTTATCTGGTGGGCAGTCTTCTTGTCATTCGGGAGCATGCCATCCTTTAAATAGTTCCTTAAGGGGTCCATCCAGCTGGGGGGGTTATCCCACCTGGAGTACCTGTTCCACGTTTGGTAGCTTGCTGTTGCAGTAAATGCTCGGACAAGTGAGGAACTCGATGGGGATGACTCTTTTTAGGTCAGAGTCAACTGGCGAACTCAGGGCTGCTAAGGCATCAGCATAACTGTTTTTCCCCCTAGGAAACTGCTGGATGTTGATCTCTTCAAAGCTTGACATTAGTTTTTTCACTAAGGCGAGGTAGGATGCCATTCTTTCATCCTTTGCATTGTAATCTCCACTTATCTGATTAGAGACTAGTTGGGAATCTCCGAACACCTATAAATGTTTTGCTCCCAGAGTATGCGCTTTTTGGAGGTCGGCTATTAGGGCTTCGTAGTCTACTTCGTTGTTGGAGGCTGTAAATCCAAGCCAGATTCCTTGTTCAAGGATTATGTTCTCTGGAGTAATGAGAACAATGCCTACCCCTGCCCCCTTTGAGTTGGAGGCTTCGTCAATAAATAGTTTCCAGGTTTCCTTTTGTCTTATTGGTCGAGGTTGGTCGGAGGTATCCTCGCCCGCAAATTCGGCTATGAAATCAGCAAGGATCTGACCCTTGATAGCTGTCCTTGGTTGAAATTGGATGTCAAATCACCCGAGCTCGACTGACCATTTGGATAGTCTGCCCTACAAGTCCGCTTTCCTCAGGATTTCTTTAAGAGGGTGCGATGTAAGGACAATAATAGTGTGGGATTCGAAATAATGCTTCAGCTTCCTCGAGGCTACTACTAGTGCAAAGGTGAGCTTCTCCAGTGGTAGGTACCTCTTCTCGGCGTCCAATAGGGTTTTTCTCGCGTAATAAATGGGGTGTTGGATTCCTCCAACCTCGCATATTAACGCAGAGCTGACTGTGTGGTTAGAAACGGAGAGGTATATGTACAGAGAATCTGCCTGTTGTTGTATGACGAGCAGTGGTGGGGAGCTTAAGTAGGCTTTGATCTCGACCAATGCTCGTGAGCAATCTGGGCTCCACTCTACCGTCTTGTTCCCCTTTAGAAGCTGGAAGAAAGGTTTGCACTTCTCGGAGGATTTATAATTGAAACGATTTAGGGCAGCGAGCATACCGATGAGCTTCTGTACGTCCCGGAATGTGTGAGGGGGTTGCACCCTATTGATTTCATCAATTTGGTCTGGGTTACCCTCTATGCCTCTCTTACTGACCAAGTACCCAAGAAATTTTCTTGACTGGACACCAAAGGAACACTTGCTCGCATTAAGTTTCATCTGGTACTTCCTGAGGATTTCGAAGGTGTTTGACAGGTCTGAGAGGTGATTTTCTTTCTTCTTACTTTTAACGAGCATGTCATCGATGTACACCTCCATGGTGTCTCCCATCTGATCCTTGAACATTTTGGTGACCAGCCGCTGATAGGTTGCTCCTGCATTCTTGAGCCCAAAGGGCATGACCTTGTAGAAATATAACCCAACTGTCGTGATGAACGTCGTTTTGTCCTGGTCTGGGGCATACAAGGGGATTTGGTGATACCCTGAGTACGCGTCGAGGAAACTCATTCGCTTGTGAGCTGCACTGGCGTATACTAGTTGGTCTATTTTTGGGAGGGGAAACTATCCTTAGGGCATGCTTTGTTGAGGTCCGTGAAGTCGATGCAAACTCTCCACTTCCCATTTCTCTTCGGAACTACTACGGGGTTGGATAACCACTTGGGGAATTGTACTTCCCGTATGGATCATTCATCCAGCAGTTTTTCAACTTCTTTTATGATCGCTTTAGCCTTCTCGGGTATAGTTCGCCGTGTCTTCTACGTGATTGGTTTGAAGGTGGGATCGATGTGCAGCTGATGACAGACCATACTAGGATTAATTCTAGGCAGCTCGTATGGTTCCCACGAGAAAACATCTACGTTGCGTCTCAACAGAGTTGTCAGTTCCTTCTGTTCTTGATCGGTGAGAGATGCTCCAATCAAGAAGACTCCATTATTGTTGCCATCTCCAGCCGTAACTTCTACCAGGTCCTCGATGGAACGCTCGGAGGTAAGGATCCTGGTCTCCTCTACTCCAGGTCTTCCGTACTTTAATTTCTATTTAGAAGGTGTCAGACCTTCTTCAACCTTCTCGCTGGGTTGTTCGGCCCTCTTATTTGGCTTGGGTCGGATGGCTGCTATGAAGCATCTTCTCGCCATTGCTTAATCACCGTGTATCTCCATTACTCCTCGCTCGGTAATATATTTGAGTTTCTGATGGTAGGTCGAGGAGACTGCCTTCATCGCATGGAGCCATCCCCTATCGAGGATGGCCTGGTATGGCGAGTCGATGTTAACTACCAAAAACTCGATCATCTTGGAGATATTTTCGACCCGTACCCGTAGTACGATCTTTCCCAAAGGCATAGTTATTTTTCCAGTGAAGCCAACTAAAGGTACAGTAGCCTCTTTTAGGTCGACGACGCTTAACTTCAATTTTCTGAATAGGTCAAGATACATTACTTCAGACGAGCTCCCTTGGTCGACAAGCAACTTGTCGACGTCAAAGTTAGCTATCCTGAGGATAATGATCAGAGCAACGTGTTGCGGGGTCCTCACTCCCACCAGATCTTGATTTGTGAAAATAATGTGCTTATTATAGTTGACGTCATCTGCTCGTCGGCGCTTTCCTGACTGTGATTTTGCTGGATCGATCTTAAAAGCCTGCATTACAGCTATAAGTTTCTTCATCTCCATTCGAGATGAATTTCCCTGTATCTGCTTGGCATCAGATGCCCCGTGAATTACCGTGAGCTCATGTCCAGCGTCATCTTCGAGCACATTGTCAGGTCTCGCTTCTCTGTTGACAGCCACTTTCTCTGCCCTCTTCTCCACAAACTCGTCCAAATTCCCAGACTGGGCCAACTCCTCGAGGTGAGACTTAAGAGCTTTACAGTGCTCGGTCTTATGTCCTCCCTCTTTGTGAAAAGCGCATCTTAGCATATTGTTCCTCTTCGAGGGATCTCCTCCCATCTTCCTGGGCCACTTGATGAATGGATCATCTTTGATCTTCGAGAGAATTTTGTAAATTGGTTCTTTGAAGACGATGTTAACCGTCTGGAATGCTTTCGACACGTCATGGTTCCCTCCGTTCTTGGAGCCATTTTTGCTCCCGTTCTTTCCTCCTTTCTTCTGGTTCTCAGCTTTGTCACTTCCATTGGTAGTGAGTTTAGCTCGACCATTTTCTCCTGTACTGGGGCGAGTGACATCTTCCACCTTAGCGTACTTCTCGATGCGAGCTATCAGGTCGTCAATAGTCATAGCTTCCTTCTTTGTCAAGGACTTGTATAGAAGGGAAGAACTGGGTAGCCCAATTTTGAAAGAGGCCACTGCCACTTCCTCTGTGCAATCTTCGATCTCAATGAACAACTCCTAGTACCTCTTTGCGTAGTCTCGGAGGGTTTCTTGAAACGTTTTCTTCATTGTCAGCAAAGCATCCATCCTTTTAAGTTGGGAGCTACTGGTAATGAATCGGGCCGTAAAAAGTTCAGCTAGGGATTTGAAACTCCTGATTGACCGGTGGGGGAGCCTTTCGAACCACTTATGCGCTACATCATGCAGGTTAGAAGGAAAAATTGAACACATTAGCGCATCCCGGTGGTTCCAGAGGGTCATAGCCTGTCGGTACTGCCTGACGTGATCAATGGGATCAGTTTTACCGTCATAAATCTTGAACCTTGGAATGGCGAATTTCTTGGTGGCTTCTTCTTCCTCAATTTCCCTCGTGAAAGGTGACTTCATCTGGGTTTTAAGAGATCGCCTACTGAGTTCTCGGGTCGACCTGGTACCGTGGTGGGTAGGATGTTGGTCTATCTCTCTGCGAACCAGATTTTGTATGTTCTCGTCGCTGCGAGCAGGGCTCTGATAGCGGCGAGCTCTTCGCAGCTGCTCGTGGAGGTCATCATCTGATTCGCCTCCTTCGACCTTTTGTGATCCTCGTCTAGGGCTCCTTCCTCGGCTACGAGACTTTTTCGCCTGAGGGCTAGGAGTACGATATGGACGTCTCCTGTTATCAGGATGAAGCTCCCTCTCCAGTCTTTCCAGTCTTATTTTCAAGCGAGCATTCTCAACTTCGTATCTGCGAGAAGACTCCCTCTGCTCGTGGAGACTTACCTCGTACGCATCAATTAATCTGTATATCTGTGTGGACCTCGTCGATCCCTGGCTTTCTTCTGAGGCTGGACTTTCCAAGCGAGCCCTCTGATCTGAACGTCGAACATCAGACCTAATCCTGCGAGGAGCATGTGGTTCTTGAATATCCCCTGCCTGGGGGGCATTGCTACTGTGACCAGACATCTTAAACTCCTTTCTTGGTGTGGGCTCTTCTTAGGGAAAGATGAACGCTTCCCACAGACGGCGCCAATTGTGGTGACAATTATTATGCAACACAAATAGATAAGAAAAAAGCGATCACCAAGTAGGAACAAAGAATGTAAAATGACAATCACACAACAAAGGATGTACGTGGTTCAGCCAATATGTGCCTACGTCCACGGTGGTGCAGTCGATGTTATTTCTATATACTCTGGAGAGTGGTTACAGAGAATACAACTTGTCCCTTTGCCCCGGACCTAGGGTTTTATATATATACATGTACATTTAGGTAAGTGGGGGTGATGGATTCCCCCACGTCTTCCATCTCTCCCTATAACCTCCCTTCATGGGAACGTGGGAAGAGACCGGATCATATTCGGAATAAGAGGTGGAGGAACTGGACTTCGGGCCGCCAGAATTGGGCTACTCGTCCAGGCCCATGGTCTTAATTTTGGGTACCCACACCCTTAATGTATGATATTCTTGGAAATCATGTGACCATTCATTTTGGACCCGCATTCCCCGCTACGGATATTTTGCATCATTCGTTTAATGTCAACCCTTGTTATGCAATGCAAATGGGTTCCATTAATGTTTCTCATGAAAAGTTCTTTATTGCAGATGATATACTAGTTTTACGAAGGGTCGCACGGTATTTTTTATATGAATTACGGGGATAACTACCATATTTGAGGAGGCATCAAATATCATAGTACCATAAGCCGACCATGTCAAATTTTTCTTTGGTGATGAGCTCGATGTGATAGCAGTGGGTGGGCATAGCCTGTTTTTGAACTTTAAAAGGGGCCATTGTTATTCCTTCGGGCATATTCACCACGGAGGCAAGGGTTTCAAGGTCATCATCTAGGATATTTTCTGAGAAAAGAAGGTAATGGAAGGTGACTTCTTTTAAGTGGTAGGAGAGCTCTTCTAGATAGGCGAAGAAGGGTAGGAGCTTCTCGTCTTTCACTTTCCATTTTCTGAGGATTTTTTCCATAATGAGGGCAGAGTATATAGGTATTTGATTCCTTTCTCTGGGCGTTCTTGAGTCCTACGGTTCATGCCTCGTCCTCGGCCATGTTGTTGGTGTAAGATAAGTTTAACTTGATGGAAATGGGGATGTGCGAGTCATCATGGGCGATTAAGAGTATTTCAATGTCGTACCCTTTCTTATTAGCAGCTCCGTCAAAGAATATATGCTATCTAAGATCCTCCTGAGAGGTGTATATATGGTCTTCAGTTGGGAAATCAGAGACCTGAAAATCGATTCTTTCCAAGGGTAATAGGCAAGGTAGTAGGAGATGGCCATCCTCTTAATGGCTTTATATGTGATGTACACAATGTCGAACTCAGCTAACAACATCAACAAAAGGGCCATTTTGCTTGACATACTAGTAGGTATTTGATAGGATCCACTCAGGATACTAGTTTGGTAGGAAAAGCAAGCATGTATTGCCGTAATTTCTGCATGACTCAGAGTAAGGAGACACAAGATTTTTCCAAAGAAGTGTAGTTGACTTCGTACCCTGCTAGTTTTTTATTGTCATAGTAGATGGATCTTTCCTTGCAAGATTATTCAATGTATTACACTAGTAAATCCCCTTCTGCCATATTAGTGATAACCAAATACAGGAGGAGGGGGAGACCTATCCCCGGAAGCATGAGCACTGGAGGTTGAGTGAGGTATTACTTGATTCGGTTAAAGGCTTCTGGGAATACCTCATCCCAAACTTTGGTTGAATCCTTATGAAGAAGTTTGAAAATGGGTTCGCAGATTGAGTTCCGTTGGCAGATGAGCCAACTAATGTATTATAACTTACCCAGGAATCCCCAGACTTCTTTCTCCATTCGAGGTAGTGCATCTCGAGTATGGATTTCAGTTTGGTGGGGTCTGCTTTAATTATTTTCTCATTGACCATTCAGTTTGGTGGAGTCTGCTTCAATTCCTTTCTCGTTGACCATGACACCCAAAAGTTTCCCTTTGGTGATGCTGAAAACACACTTTAATGGATTGAGTCGCATGTGGTACTGTCGTAGTCGCTTGAAGAACTTTCGGAGGGCGAGAATCACTACACTAAAATGGTCAAATTGCCACCCTTCAACCGGAAAGACTTGTCATGGTTACACGCATTTTTTATCATGGTTAACGACTGTGACAAGTCCATGAAAAAGTCTTGTTACGGTCATTGATTGTGATAATCGTATAAACTTGTCACGGTCAATGATCGTGACAGGTCCGTGACAAGTCTGTCAATAAAAAACCCTTCCCTCTTCTTTTTTCCGACCAATTTCTATTCCCTCCATTTCTCTCTCTCTCTCTCTAAGCGACTTCACTCTCTCTCTACGATTTTGGTACGTTTTCTCTCCTTATTTCTCTTCCATTTATATATATATGTGTGTATATATGTGCATGTGTATATATGTGTGTGTAAATGTGCGTGTATGTGTGTGTGTGGTGGATGAAGGGCTGGGGATGGGGGGTGGGGAGGGGGGTGTATATGTGCATGTGTGTGTGTGTATATATATGCATGTGTGTGTGTGTGTGTGTGTATGCATGTGTGTGCATGTGTGTGGTGGGCAGGGGGACTGGGGGGAGGAGGCAGGGCTGGGGTGGGGGTGGGTAGGGGGCATGGGGTGGGGTTATGTGTGTGTGTGTGTGTGTGTTTGTATATGTGCGTGTGTGTGTGTGTATATGTGTCTGTGTGCGTGTGTGCTTGTGTGTGTGGTGGGGGGAAGGGGGTGGGGTAGGGGAAAATGGGGCGGGGGTGGTGCTTGTTAATTTTTTTTAATTAAATTTTGATTGGTTTATTAGATATTGCCCTTCATATGCAAGTAGTGCCCCTTGTAAAAGAATTGATTGACTAAATATTGATTGGTTATTAATTTTTTTAGTAAATTAATAATCAGTGCCCCTTTCATATGCAAGTAGGATTGACCCTCATTGTAAATTAGTAAAATAATAATTTTATACTTTAATTGTTAGTTTAATTGATGAAATTAATTAATTGAGTAGATGAATTAGAAGGAGTACGGGATACACATTTGTTGTTGCTATTGCGGTTGGATTATAGTGGATCGATGTTCGGTTGGTTAATTTTAGAAGTGGCATGACCATTGGATTATTGTCCATATGGGGGTGAGATTTTTCAACTTTTTTTAAAAAACTTACTTTGTATCACGAACAATATATATATATATATATATATATATAGTATGGAAATTAAATGAAACACTTGAAATTACATATAGTGCGCATAGATACTAGCCTTCTAGTTCTTATGTGTATGCATTCAATAGCCCTAAGACCCGTTCGAGAGTCATTACCCCTATAATGAGATCTCTCGAATTGTCCCGTTTGGACAGTTTGGGACTGCATAATTTCTGCATAATAATATTCTTAGTGGCTTAAAGTTATTACTTTTGGAGGAAGTTCTGCAGTCGTATCCTAATGTTCTCTGGGTACATACTAGATTGACAAGTGTGAGTGTTATTTTAATTGATCAATTGAAATAACACTCACACTTGCCAATCTATATCGTGTACTTAGAGAACTATGGGGATATGCTACCGAATTTTTCTCAAATTGTAACAATGTGCATGAGCTGTTAAGTATATTACAGAAATATGCGGTCTTGAATGGGGTAGGCCCACTCATCCTTTAGAGGAGATGGAGGAAATAGGAATTTCTATTATAAATTGAATTTGAATTTAAAATTTAAAAATTGAATATAAATAAGAAATAATTAAATGAAACATACTATAAATCTAAGTTTTGTTTATGCTAATCCAGGAATATATTCTTCTTACATTTAATAGGTTATTAGTTGTAGTAGCTGTGATGAGATATCCTAAATACAAAGAGTGGATGGGTGAGACAAATAGAATGGGGGATGTGTTCGCAGAGGTGCTAATGAATTTGTGAAAAACGCAAAGAGATGTCATAATGCTGAAGAGTTTCCGTGTCCGTGTGCTAGGGGTAAGAATGGTAAGGCATTTGAGTGGAAAACAGTTGAACTACATTTGTTAAGATGGGGTATGCAAGATATTTATCGATTTTGGAGTTTTCATGGTGAATTGAAAGTTCCTTTTATCCCGGAACAACCTTCACAACAACCTTCAACAAGTAGGATAGATGTATAAGGGGACGACGTAGATTATAATATGTAAGAAGATTTAGTTGATGATGTGTACAGAGTTTATGAAGCGGAGGAGAATGAGGTTACTGATGATGTACAAGGTTCAGGTGCTCGTGAAGATATCACGATAAACCTTGACGATGACTACCAAAGTTTAAAATTTAAGGTGACCCAACCGTTATACTTTGACTGTGAGAAATATTAAACAACTTTATATGCCATGGTTGGTTTGCACAGTTTGAAGACGCAGTACGGTTTGTTTGGCAATAGTGTGACAGGAATTCTGAATTGGGTGAAGGGCTTAATACCCAAGGATAATACGCTTCCAAATAGCTATCCTATTATGAAGAATGGTTTGAAAGGTTTTGGAATGAAATATAAATCGATTCATCCTTGTGTGTATGACTGCATACTATACCGAAAGGAGTATAAAAATCTCGATCGTTGTCTGGTTTGTGATGAACCTAGATGTGTCCAATCTACTAACAAGGAAAGCACATGCTCAAAAGTGCCTTAAAAAGTGTTGAAATATTTTCCTGTTGGGCCTAGCTTAAAGAAATTTTTCACAGTGCCATGGAGATCGGAGGCAATGACTTGTCTTGCAAGGGTAGAAGTAGGGGGTAATCTCATGCGTCATCCTATTGATTCTACATCTTGGAGGAGGATGAATTATGATTATCCCGATTTTTCTTGAGAACAACGCAACATTCATTTGGCTATATCAACAGATGGTTTCAATCCATTTGGAAATCTAAGAACCAATTAGAGTGTATGGCCAGTGATCTTAGCCCCACTCAACCTCCCTCCATCACAGTGTATGAGACCTGATTTTTTGATGTTGTCTTTGTTGATACCTGGGCCAAAGGTACCAAGTGATGACATCAAAGTCTATTTGGCTCCTTTAGTAGAAGAATTAAATGAGTTGTGGGAAGATGGTGTGCAAGCATTTGACTCTTTTAGAAAAATAAGAGTTTACGCTAAAAGCTATGTTGATGTGGGCAATTCATGATTTTCTTGCTTATGGGACATTATCCGATTGTATAGTACATGGTTATTTGGGGTGTCCTATTTGTGGAGAGGAGACCAAATCTCTTCATCTATCCTCTAGCTCAAAAATGTATACCATTACAATAGGAGGTTTTTACCCCCGGCTCATAGTTTCAGATTTGAGAAAGGTTCCAATTTTTTATCGGGTAGGGTTGAACATAGGCTACCGTCGAGACAACTTTCAGGTTCAGAAATTGAAAGTAAATCTTCTGATTGTGGACCTAATATGCCAGGTAAGAATCCCAAATTTAAGAATGTCAAGCATGAGAAGACCCCAACTCAGTATACAACTGAGACAAGAAAGGCATGGTTTAGGAGATCAATTTTATTTGGCTTGCCTTATTGGAAGAATAACTCGGTGCGCCATGTATTGGATGTGATGCATGCAGAGAAGAAGATCGCTGAGCATATTGTGGGCACTTGCCTTAGGGGAGTCATTCGAAGGATGGAGAAAATGCACGAAACGTCCTTAAATCTTTGAAACTTAAGCCACAACTATGGTTGAAAGAATATAGTAGGGGAAGGGCAATAATTCCTCCTGGTGCATTTACTTTACCGAGTGGGAAAAGGAAGGTGCTTTTAGACACAATATATAATTTGAAGGGTCGATCTAATTTTTTGTCCAACTTGCAAAGGATTGTAAATTATGCTACTCATGATTTAAATAAGTGTACGTCCCACGATTGGCATGTGATCATGCAATTGGTTCCTCTGTTGTTTAAGCATTGTTTCTCCAAGCATAAGGATTTGCGGAGGGATATTATGAAAAATTAGTACTACATTTGTAAAATGCGGAACCCCGATTTTAAACTCTTTTAAAATTGTAATATTTCCTTTTTAAGAAACAGATATGCGGAAGCGAAAAGGTGATGGTTCATCTTAAAAACAAATTTTAATTTATATTTCAAATTAAAATTAAGCACAAGTGAAAATTAATTAAACACACACACTTATGTTAATTTCACTTAAACCAATTAGGATAAACCATTTTGAACAAATGACTTGAATTAAGTAAACATTACCCAAATTTAATTATGCACCAAATTAAATTAAAAGTGATTTAAACCAATTTTATCTTCTTTACCTAAGCATGTGTTCTAGATGATATTGCAAGATAAAATAAAACAAGAAATCACTACGCCGCGATGTACGAGGAAAAACCCAAGACGGGAAACAACCTCGTACGGCCCTAGCCACAAATCCACTAAGTACGGAATTTACAAATACAAGACAGAAAGGCTTACAGCAAACGACTCGATCCCTCTCAAGCCCCGATGCTTCTTCTTGTAGATACCTCTTCCTAGCGGATAACCTTGGAGCTCCACCGTGGTCTCAGAATCCACCGATCGGACTTTATATGGTCACCGTCACCCGAGCAAGGAGCCTTTCTCCAAGTGGTTAATGCCGCAATAAAACTCTTCTTCTTTCTTTATGGGATGTAGAAGGAAACCCAAAACTTCTCATTGAACGGAAGAGATGAATCCGGTGCCAAAACTTCAAGCAAGATACATGAATATGGGAACTTGGAAGAAACTAATTTGGTTGTAAACTAGAGTGGTGTATATTTTTCTCTTTGATAAAAACTCACACAAAACATGATCTTTTTCCCTCTTTGATTTTACTCTCAAAACACTATCTTGGAGTTAGTAGGATATGAAAAAGATTAATTAGAAAATGTTATTCCCACACATAATAAAGTCTCAAAAAAGTTGGTTAAGAAACAAGGGGGGAAGTGGGAGAAAAACTGCTTAAAACTGCCAAAAATTGTTCCCGCCTGGCATCTCGTTCGAACGACATTTCGTTCGAACGAAATTCTCGTTCGAACGAGTCTTCTGACGAAGTTCCAGTATGAACTCGTTAGAAGCTTGTTAGAAATCTCGTTAGAACGATAATCTCGTTTGAACGACATTTCGAACGAAGTTCCAGTATGCCATAATGGGAAGTCGTTGGCAATCTCGTTCGAACGACATCTGGTTCGAATGACAATATCGTTCGAACGAAATATCGAACGAACTTCCAGAAAGTTTGGAAAATTCAATTTTAGCACAGAAAACTTTATAAACTTATTTTAAAGTTTTAATTAATTCTTTTTGAAAATAGAACACAGTTTTAATTAAACCTAATACCCAATTAAACTTGTTTCAGGCTCCTATATATATAATATTTCATTCATACCTTGGGAGCATGGAACCATAGTTGATGACGTAGAAATGAGGCACGCAAATCGGCATATTGATGAAGCTTTATACTCTTTGCCGCTACGTCTTCAACAAACTCTTAATAGTCTTGAGAATATTACAATTAAATACAATCCTATGAATAAATGTTTTTGTCCGGAATTGAGCCAAAACAATATATGGACTCAATTGGAAATTTGTGTCCTTACAAATCTCCCCCTTTGACTATTCTGGGACAAAAACCAAACAAAAATCATAAAGGGTCGTCAAGCTCTACTAGACTCAAAACATAACCCACCCAAACTTGACTCAACCCAAGGATCAAACGCTTTGCTATTGAAAGATGCCGCTTTAGAACAATTCCTGCACACTTAAGCAAACTCCTCAAATGCATAGGTAATATCATAGTATTTAAAGCAATGAAAATAAATACTCCCCCAAAAAAAATTCTCCCCTTTATCAAAATGATCAACCCAAGAAGTTAGCTACTCCCCCTAAGTTAAATCTCCTAAACTTAGATAAGATTGTAATGGGATAAGATACCATTTATCCCCCTACATTCTCCCCCTTTTTGTTCAGGAATAAGCAAAGGATAAGGAACAAATATAAAAGCATGTTGAAGCTTAAAGTGATAAGACATGAAAGCATATGGGCAACAAAAGCATAACTAATCCAAGATAGATACCAAAACTAAAGTATACGCATAGAAGGACTAGAAACAAGGAAAAGGCAAAACAAAATATCATATATATATATATATATATATATATATATATATATATATATATATATATATATTAGAAATATATCAATAATGCACACGCACATATATATAGATATAAACACACACATGACACAAAATACAATAAGTTTGCACACTCGTATGCAAAAATGTGTCATATGGAAACGAAAGTGTTGGGGTGTGAACTAGTAACGATTAAATTTAGACCCAATCACTTAAAACATGTTCACGGAGTTCTCAATTGATTGCAAACTTCAGCACATTTGAATATAACCTCATGTGACAATATAAATTGAACTCAATGAACAAACATACACAATGCATACAAGCCTAGCATATTGATGATTCTACAAACCAATAGAGTCATGAAATACACAACGAGGATAAACAGACATTGTGCAAACCTGTTGATATACCATCCGATCTCCCTCAGTAAGCATTTACATTAATATTGAATGAATATATCAATCAAACATAGGCCTTGGCAAATTATTTCTCTTTTTAATGCCATATTTTCTGTTTTTAGGCCTTTTGACCACGTATTTCTTTTAGGTCCATTCAAAACGGTGGCTTACAATCGCAAAGAATCACTAAGTCCTTTTTAAGCCCTTCCCCGTGCACATTTATATTTATCATGTTTTCATTTTTCACACAAATCTCACGTGCAATGGATTTTGACATGCACTAGTCCTCCTAAGTCACAAATATGTAGATGACAAGATTGGAAGGATATCACCTCACAAAGCTCAAATATACATATGAAGTTAAATTTCAAAAGAGCTCGTGCATGTGTGAATAGAGGCATATAAAAATAGAATCCGATTAAACAACACAAAATCCAACTACTCCATGTAAGCATGGTAAAGAACATAATAAGGATTGATAATCTAAACCAAAAGTTCTAGCCACATGAGAGCGTTAAAGGAGGGATTCAAACACAAGTATATGCCACTTAAAGTGTGTCAAACCAAAATACACACAAAATAAAATCTTTTTGAGTTTTTGACATTTATAACCAAGAAGAAAAATATATACTCAAAAGACAAACCAAAATCATTTGAATTTTTCTTTAAGCTTAAATTAACAAGAGATAAAAACTTCAAATGATAAACAAAAATCATTATTCTAGAATGTGATATGATATAAAGTAAGGACTAGAAAATGATTAAACAAGCATACATTTAGCATGTGAATATAGCATGAAGTACAAAATCTAAAGTATGCAAGGACTAACACATTCATCCTTTAGATTTAGCAAGGGAGGAAGCATGTCAAAGTAAATAAGAATCAAAAACCCTATTTTTCAAGGCAACCAAGTCGGATTTCCTAACCCAAATTAATGAAGAATGACTATCTTGGGGTGTAGGAATTTTAAATACATTGGTTGCTTTACATTGGGATTTTCCACGAATTCATTTAAGATCAAAACAAAATTTCCTAAGGTGACCTTTTCGACCACAATGTGTACAAGTAAAATTACGTCGAAATTTGGTACCTAAGAAATGATCTCGAAAGACTTTCCTAGTAGATTCTCCTAAAACATTGGTTTTGGCGTTATGAATAAATTCATTACAAGTATTGAAGCCTAAACCACAAGTGTCATTTTTAATTTAGACCGTTCCTAATATTTTATCTAATTTTTCCGAACGACACTCCAAATCAAATTTGACATTACTCGAGTCTTTTAATTTATTTTGCAATTCTAAAATGTTAGACTCTAATAAAACATTTCTCTCTTCAAAAGCAAGAAGCTCCTTTTTCAAGGATTCCATTAAACCCCTAAGGCTATCTCTCTCGCCTTCTATATATTCAAGCTTCTCTAGAAGAGCTTTCTCTCGTGTCCTAAGGTCTTCAACCAACATACTATTATCAACGACCTTGGCACGTTCTTTCAAACAAGCTTCTAACTTCAAATTATCTCTTTTTAACTTAATTGATTCTTTATATAATTCTTGAAAAGCATTTTGAAGTTCACTCACATTAACATCTTCTTCATTTTCACTCTTTCTTTCTTCTCCACTCTCACTATCATCAAAAACAAGAGGATCATAAACAATGACCTTGAAAGTGTCATGTGTTAAAGTTTCATCAATCGATGAGTTCTCACTATCACTCACATGACTAGCCATAAAAGCCAAAAATTAGGCTTAGTGGGGGAATCGGGTCCCTCTTCCTTATCACTATCACTAAGGGTCGCATTATATGCAATGGGTCATTTACCCTTTTTCCTTAGTTTAGTGGGGCACTCAGAATCCCTATGGCTATAACCCTCACAACCAAAACACCTATTAGACTCGTCCCTATTTAGTTTTTCATTAATAGGTTTAGGGATCTTCTCGGCTTTGTCATGCTTAGAAGTTTCAAATTTCTTAAAATCATTTTTAAATTTATCTTTGTTAAATTTAAGAAATTTTCTAAATTTACGAGAAAATAAAGTCATGTCTTCCGAGTCACTATCACTCTCGCTCTCTACTACTTGTTTGACCTCTTTTCGGGCTTTTAAAGCAACACCTTTTTAAATTTTCTTTTCAGTTTTAGAGGGAAACATATCTAGTTCATAGGTTTGTAAATCACCTACAAGATCTTCTAATTTCGTAGAGGCTAAAGTTGGTAAAGAATTTAAAATGGTCACTTTTGGAATAAATCTATCGGGAAGGGACCTTAAAATTTTCTTTACAACACGGTTGTCGGGTATTTTCTCTCCCAAATTAAAAGATGAATTGACAATAGCGGAAAGTCTAGCATAAAATTCATCAAAAGTTTCATTATCGTTCATTTTGATAGTTTCAAATTGAGTGGTGAGGTTTTGGAGTTTCGAAGCTTTAACGACACTAGTTCCTTCATGAGTTAGAGTTAAAATATCCCAAGCTTCTTTAGCGGGTTCACACGTCATAATACGCCGGAATTCATCCGGTGTGACAGCGCTAAACATGGCATTCAAACCACGGGAATTAAAATTAGAAAGTTTAAACTCATTCTCAGTCCATCTATCGGCCGATTTGGGAACACGTTCATTTTCAACTACGTGAGCTGGTGGGGAACACCCGTTAACTACAGACATCCAAACTCTCTCGTCGATAGATTTTAGTGCCAATTTCATTCGCGCTTTCCAATACGCGTAGTTAGAACCATCGAAAATAGGAAATTTTGAAAATGGGAAAAATTCCATTTTAGCTAAAAAAAATTATTTAAAGGATCTCTAACGAAATAATTTATTGCTTTGGCTCTGATACCAATTTCTAAAATGCGGAACCCCGATTTTAAACTCTTTTAAAATTGTAATATTTCCTTTTTATGAAACAGATATGCGGAAGTGTAAAGGTGATGGTTCAACTTAAAAACAAATATTAATTTCTATTTCAAATTAAAATTAAGCACAAGTGAAAGTTAATTAAACACATACACTTATGTTAATTTCACTTAAACCAATTAGGATAAACCATTTTGAACAAATGACTTGAATTAAGTAAACATTACCCAAATTTAATTATGCACCAAATTAAATTAAAAGTTATTTAAACCAATTTTATCTTCTTTACCTAAGCATGCGTTCTAGATGATATTGCAAGATAAAATAAAATAATAAATCACCACGCCGCGATGTACAAGGAAAAACCCAAGACGGGAAACAACCTCGGGTGGCCCTAGCCACAAATCCACGAAGTACGGAATTTACAAATACAAGAGAGAAAGGCTTACAACACACGACTCGATCCCTCTCCAGCCCCGATGCTTCTTCTTGTAGATACCTCTTCCTAGCGGATAACCTTGGAGCTCCACCGCGGTCTCGGAATCCACTGATCGGACTTTATATGGTCGCCGTCACCCGAGCAAGGAGCCTTTCTACAAGTGGGTAATTCCGCAACAAAACTCTTTTTTTTTTTATGGGATGTAGAAGAAAATCCGAAACTTCTCATTGAACGGAAGAGATGAATCCGGTGCCAAAACTTCAAGCAAGATATATGAATATGGGAACTTGGAAGAAACTAATTTGGGTGTAAACTAGAGTAGTGTATATTTATCTCTTTGATAAAAACTCACTCAAAACATGATTTTTTTCCCTCTTTGATTTTACTCTCAAAGCACTATTTGGAGTTAGTAGGATATGAAAAATATTAATTAGAAAATGTTATTCCCGCTCATAATAAAGTCTGAGAAAAGTTGGTTAAGAAATAAGTGGGGAAGTGGGAGAAAAACTACTTAAAACTACCAAAAACTGTTCCCGCCTGGCATCTCGTTCGAACGACATTTCGTTCGAAGGACATACTCGTTCCAACGAGTCTTATGACGAAGTTCCAGTATGAACTCGTTAGAAGCTCGTTAGAAATCTTGTTAGGACGATAATCTCATTCGAACGACATTTCGAACGAAGTTCCTGTATGCCATAATGGGAAGTCGTTGGCAATCTCATTCGAACGACATCTGGTTCGAACGACATATCGTACGAACTTCCAGAAAGTTTGGAAAATTCGATTTTAGCCCAGAAAACTTTATAAACTTATTTTAAAGTTTTAATTAATTCTTTTTTAAAATAGAACAGAGTTTTAATTAAACCTAACACAGAATTAAACTTGTTCCAAGCTCCTATATATATAATATTGCATTCATACCTTGGGAGCATGGAACCATAGTTGATGACGTAGAAATGAGGTACGCAAACCGGCATATTGATGAAGCTTTATACTCTTTGCCGCTACATCTTCAACAAACTCTTCATAGTCTTAAGAATATTACAATTAAATACAATCCTATGAATAAATGTTTTTGTCAGGAATTGAGCCAAAACAATATATGGACTCAATTGGAAATTTGTGTCCTTACAAATCTCCCCCTTTGGCTATTCTGGGACAAAAACCAAACAAAAATCCTAAAGGGTCGTCAAGCTCTACTAGACTCAAAACATAACCCACCAAAACTTGACTCAACCCAAGGATCAAACGCTTTGCTATTGAAAGATGCCGCTTTAGAACAATTCTTGCACACTTAAGCAAACTCTTCAAATGCATAGGTAATATCAAAGTATTTAAAGCAATGAAAATAAATACTCCGCCAAAATTAGTTCTCCACTTTATCAAAATGATCAACCCAAGAAGTTAGCTACTTCCCCTAAGTTAAATCTCCTAAACTTAAATAAGATTGTAATAGGTTAAGATACCATTTCTCCCCCTATCATTCTCCCCCTTTTTGTTCAGGAATAGGCAAAGGATAAAGAACAAATATAAAAGCATGTTGAAGCTTAAAGTGATAAGACATGAAAGCATATGGGCAACAAAACCATAACTAATCCAAGATAGAGACCAAAACTAAAGTATACGCATAAAAGGACTAGAAACAAGGCAAAGGCAAAACAAAATATCATATATATATATATATATATATATATATATATATATATATGTACTAGAAATATATCAATAATGCACACGCACATATATATAGATATAAACACACACATGACATAAAATACAATAAGTTTGCACACTCATATGCAAAAATGTGTCATATGGAAACGAAAGTGTTGGGGTGTGAACTAGTAACGATTAAATTTAGACCCAATCACTTAAAACATGTTCACGGAGTTATCAATTGATTGCAAACTTCAGCACATTTGAATATAACCTCATGTGACAATATAAATTGAACTCAATGAACAAACATACATAATGCATACAAGCCTAGCATATTGATGATTCTACAAACCAATAGAGTCATGACATGAAATACGCAACGAGGATAAACGGACATTGTGCAAACCGTTGATATACCATCTGATCTCCCTCGATAAGCATTTATATTCATATTGAATGAATATATCAATCAAACATAGGCCTTGGCAAATTATTTCTCTTTTTAATGCCATATTTTCTGTTTTTAGGACTTTTGACCACGTATTTCTTTTAGGTCCATTCAAAACGGTGTCTTACAATCACAAAGAATCACTAAGTCCTTTCGGATCCCTTCCCCGTGCACATTTATATTTATCATGTTTTCATTTTTCACACAAATCTCATGTGCAATGGATTTTGACATGCACTAGTCCTCCTAAGTCACAAATATGTAGATGGCAAGATTGGAAGGAGATCGCCTCACAAAGCTCAAATATACATATGAAGTTAAATTTCAAGAGAGCTCGTGCATGTGTGAATAGAGGCATATAAAAATAGAATCTGAATAAACAACACAAAATCCAACTACTCCATGTAAGCATGGTAAACAACATAATAAGGATTGATAATCTAAACCAAAAGTTCTAGCCACATGAGAGCGTTAAAGGAGGGATTCAAACATAAGTATATGCCACTTAAAGTGTGTCAAACCAAAATACACACAAAATAAAATATTTTTGAGTTTTTGACATTTATAACCAAGAAGAAAAATATATACTCAAAAGACAAACCAAAATCATTTGAATTTTTCTTTAAGCTTAAATTAACAAGAGATAAAAACTTCAAATGATAAACAAAAATCATTATTCTAGCATGTGATTTGATGTAAAGTAAGGACTAGAAAATGATTAAACAAGCATACATTTAGCATGTGAATATAGCATGAAGTACAAAAGCTAAAGTATGCAAGCACTAACACATTCATCCTTTAGATTTAGCAAGGGAGGAAGCATGTGAAAGTAAATGAGAATCAAAAACCCTATTTTTCAAGGAAACCAAGTCGGATTTCCTAACCCAAATTAATGAAGAATGACTATCTTGGGGTGTAGGAATTTTAAATACATTGGTTGCTTTACTTTTGGATTTCTTAGGAATTCGTTTAAGATCAAAACAAAATTTCCTAAGGTGACCTTTTCGACCACAATGTGTACAAGTAAAATTACGTCGAAATTTGGTACCTAAGAAATGATCTCGAAAGACTTTCCTAGTTCTCCTAAAACATTGGTTTTGGCGTTATGCGTAAATTCATTACAAGTGTTGAAGCCTAAACCACAAGTGTCATTTTTAATTTGGACCATTCCTAATATTTTATCTAATTTTTCCTAACGACACTCCAAATCGAATTTGACATTACTAGAGTCTTTTAATTTATTTTGCAATTCTAAAATGTTAGACTCTAATAAAACATTTCTCTGTTCAAAAGCAAGAAGCTCCTTTTTCAAGGATTCCATTAAACTCCTAAGGCTATCTCTCTCGCCTTCTATATATTCAAGCTTCTCTAGAAGAGCTTTCTCTCGTGTCCTATGGTCTTCAACCAACATACTATTATCAACGACCTTGGCACGTTCTTTCAAACAAGCTTCTAACTTCAAATTAGCTCTTTTTAACTTAATTGATTCTTTATATAATTCTTGAAAAGCATTTTGAAGTTCACTCACATTAACCTCTTCTTCATTTTCACTCTTTCTTTCTTCTCCACTCTCACTATCATCAAAAACAAGAGAATCATAAACAATGACCTTGGAAGTGTCATGTGTTAAAGTTTCATCAATCGATGAGTTCTCACTATCACTCACATGACTAGCCATAAAAGCCACAAAATTAGGCTTAGTGGGGGAATCGGGTCCCTCTTCCTTATCACTATCACTAAGGGTCGCATTATATGCAATGGGTCATTTACCCTCTTTCCTAAGTTTAGTGGGGCACTCAGAAGCCCTATGGCCATAACCCTCACAACCAAAACACCTATTAGACTCGTCCCTATTTAGTTTTTTATTAATAGGTTTAGGGATCTTCTCGGCTTTGTCATGCTTAGAAGTTTCAAATTTCTTGAAATCATTTTTAAATTTATCTTTGTTAAATTTAAGAAATTTTCTAAATTTACAAGCAAACAAAGTCATGTCTTCCGAGTCACTATCACTCTCGCTCTCTACTACTTGTTTGACCTCTTTCCTGGCTTTTAAAGCAACACCTTTTTAAATTTTCTTTTCAGTTTTAGAGGTAAACATATCTAGTTTATAGGTTTGTAAATCACCTACAAGCTCTTCTAATTTCGTAGAGGCTAAAGTTGGTAAAGAATTTAAAATGGTCACTTTTGGAATAAATCTATCGGGAAGGGACCTTAAAATTTTCTTTACAACACGGTTGTCGGGTATTTTCTCTCCCAAATTAAAAGATGAATTGACAATATCGGAAAGTCTAGCATAAAATTCATCAAAAGTTTCATTATCGTTCATTTTGATAGTTTCAAATTGAGTGGTGAGGTTTTGGAGTTTCGAAGCTTTAACGACACTAGTTCCTTCATGAGTTAGTTGTAAAATATCCCAAGCTTCTTTAGTGGTTTCACACGTCATAATACGTCGGAATTCATCCGGTGTGACAGCGCTAAACATGGCATTCAAACCATGGGAATTAAAATTAGAAAGTTTCAACTCATTCTCAGTCCATCTATCGGCCGATTTGGGAACACGTTCATTTTCAACTAAGTGAGTTGGTGGGGACCACCCGTTAACTACAGACATCCAAACTCTCTCGTCGATAGATTTTAGTGCCAATTTCATTCGCGCTTTCCAATACGCGTAGTTAGAACCATCGAAAATAGGAAATTTTGAAAATGGGAAAAATTCCATTTTAGCCAAAAAAAATTATTTAAAGGATCTCTAAAGAAATAATTTATCGCTTTGGCTCTGATACCAATTTCTAAAATGCGGAACCCCGATTTTAAACTCTTTTAAAATTGTAATATTTCCTTTTTATGAAACAGATACGCGGAAGCGTAAAGGTGATGGTTCAACTTAAAAACAAATTTTTATTTTTATTTCAACTTAAAATTAAGCACAAGTGAAAATTAATTAAACACACACACTTATGTTAATTTCACTTAAACCAATTAGGATAAACCATTTTGAACAAATGACTTGAATTAAGTAAACATTACCCAAATTTAATTATGCACCAAATTAAATTAAAAGTGATTTAAACCAATTTTATCTTCTTTACCTAAGCATGCGTTCTAGATGATATTGCAAGATAAAATAAAACAAGAAATTACTACGCCGCGATGTACGAGGAAAAACCCAAGACGGGAAACAACCTCGGGCGGCCCTAGCCACAAATCCACTAAGTACGGAATTTATAAATACAAGACAGAAAGGCTTACAAGAAACGACTCGATCCCTCTCAAGCCCCGATGCTTCTTCTTGTAGATACCTCTTCCTAGCGGATAACCTTGGAGCTCCGCCGCGGTCTCGGAATCCACCGATCGGACTTTATATGGTCACCATCACCCGAGCAAGGAGCCTTTCTCCAAGTGGGTAATGCCGCAATAAAACTCTTCTTCTTTCTTTATGGGATGTAGAAGAAAACTCGAAACTTCTCATTGAACGGAAGAGATGAATCCGGTGCCAAAACTTCAAGCAAGATATATGAATATGGGAACTTGGAAGAAACTAATTTGGGTGTAAACTAGAGTGGTGTATATTTTTCTCTTTGATAAAAACTCACTCAAAACATGATCTTTTTCCCTCTTTGATTTTACTCTCAAAACACTATCTTGGAGTTAGTAGGATATGAAAAAGATTAATTAGAAAATGTTATTCCCTCACGTAATAAAGTCTGAGAAAAGTTCGTTAAGAAACAAGTGGGGAAGTGGGAGAAAAATGTCTTAAAACTGCCAAAAACTGTTCCCGCCTGGCATCTCGTTCGAACGATATTTCGTTCGAACGACATTCTCGTTCGAACGAGTCTTCTGACGAAGTTCCAGTATGAACTCGTTAGAAGCTCGTTAGAAATCTCTTTAGAACGACAATCTCGTTCGAACGACATTTCGAACGAAGTTCCAGTATGCCATAATGGGAAGTCGTTGGCAATCTCGTTCGAACGACATCTGGTTCGAACAATAATATCGTTCGAACGACATATCGAACGACATATCGAACGAACTTCCAGAAAGTTTAGAAAATTCGATTTTAGCCTAGAAAACTTTATAAACTTATTTTAAAGTTTTAATTAATTCTTTCTGAAAATAGAACGCAGTTTTAATTAAACCCAACTCCCAATTAAACTTCTTCCAAGCTCCTATATATCTAATATTGCATTCATACCTTGGGATCATGGAACCATAGTTGATGACGTAGAAACGAGGCACGCAAACCGGCATATTGATGAAGCTTTAAACTCTTTGCCGCTACGTCTTCAACAAACTCTTCATAGGCTTGAGAATATTACAATTAAATACAATCCTATGAATAAATGTTTTTGTCCGGAATTGAGCCAAAACAATATATGGACTCAATTGGAAATTTTTGTTCTTACAACCTTATCACTTTTGTGTGAGAAGGTAGTCAATCGAGAACACATAGTGGCCGTAAAAGCGATTTGTGTGTTGGAAAAGTACTTTCCCCAGCATTCTTTGAAATAAGTGTTCACTTCTTGGTACACCTATGCAACGAGGGACTTCTTTTCAGTCCAGTTAGATATCGATGGATGTATTCGTTTGAAAAACTGATGAAAGTTTTTAAATATTATGTCAAGAATACGCGATACATTGCAGGATCAATTGCAGAGGAATACATCACCGTGGAGTCATCAATCTATACTCAGGAATATATTCCTGATTTGACCAGCATTGATGACACTGATGAGTTCGTCGATGATGGTGGTCATGTGATGGGAAAACGAGTGAAATTAACGAGTTTGCAACATGAACAAGTAAATCATTATCTATTTCACAAACATGAAGATGTCGAAGAATGGAAAAAGTAAATTTAAATTATTTGAAGTTTTACATTATTTTAGATTATTTTATACATGATTAATTTTATAATATGTAGAAAATATGAACTCTGTGAGAACAATAAAAGAAAAAAATAATGGTACAATCAGACAACGAATTTAGGCTGTGGTTGTCACAAGAGGTAATTATAATGAAAATGGTCGTTATATAACGTTACATTACACTCAAACTTTACTACTAACCTAATTAATTTATCTATATTCTCAGCTCTTAAAGATGGGTGATGCGACATCAAGGCTTGCTCATCTAGCCACTGGATCCTTGTTCATGGCACAAGAGTAAAAAATGTATCAATTGAACGGTTACGTATTCGGCGCAAGGGTGTACGAGGAAAGTAAAAATGTATAGAACGCGGACATATCATACAAGGCTCTTACTTTCTTTCGAGCGAGGGAAAAAGATAAAAACCTTGTTGGAGCTGAAATGACTTACTATGGTGTAATTCGAAGTATATTTGAATTGGATTATATAAGCTTCAAAGAGGTTGTATTTTACTGTGATTGGGTAAGAGTTGAGGATAAAAATGCTTGTAAAGTTGATCCTGACACCAATTTGATCATGGTTGACTTGTCCAAGTTGAAAAGCAACGACCACATGAGCGATGAGCTTCTTGTTTGTGCATTTCAAAAGGTCAACCAAGTGTTTTACTCGAAGTATATCAATAACGAGCCGTGGTCAATTGTCCTACATGCACCAAATCTTCTAAATAGTAGTGTGAATGACTTGGCTGCTCCTGCCGAATCTCAATCCATTTTTTATGATAACCCCTAATTTGAAATAATTTTTCAATTTGTAATAAATATTTCAATTTGCATTTTATCAATCAATTTTTAATGTTTTTAATTGATTTGCACTTTATCATTTTCACTCTTGTGTAGTGTGCATGTGTGTGGGCAGTAGGAGTGGGGGTGGGGATGTTTCGGATTTTTAGTAATTGTACATATTATGAGTTAGATGTTATTGTATTGGAATTTAGAATTGAGGTGTTAAATAGTTATAATTCATTTGTATTTGTACTAATTGTACATATATGCATGTCTTCTTCTAATTCATTTGGACTTGTACTAATAACAACATTTTTTTATGAAAATGTCTCCTTCAGGTATTAAGGCGAGGATGATGATGCTGATTATGATGATGTCATTTGGGCTTGGTGGTAGCGGAGGCGACGAGGGCTCCTCGGCCCCTAGGCTCCCCAAATATGGCAAATTAGGGATGGCCGTCGAGAACAAGACGGGGATATTTGTGATAGCCCTTGAGCTGGTAAAGACGATCATCAACCCAGGGTACACTAGCTGGAGGGAGGTACCAAATGAGCTCAAGTCAGCTATTTGGGCAGCATTACAGGTAATGTATGTATATTTATATGAATATGAATATTTCAATTTCAATTTCAATTTCAATTTATATTTATTTGCAACTAACATTGTATTTGTTGGACAGGAACAATTCAGTCTGGCACCAGAACTACGCAATTCCGTCTTGGAGCAGTTTAGGGAGCAACATAAGACGTGAAAGAAAAATTTGCGGAGTCGATACTTTGGGAAGACCTGAGACTCCATTATCCAAATGCGTGACTTTGTCCCGCCAAAGGAGCCAATCTCATTAACACAATGTAAAAGGTTCATTAACAATGAGATCGGGGAGTGACAATTAGCATCTCACCAATCGGGGAGGGGAAATCGGGCAAAAAAGATGGGCGTGCACTACTTCGGTTGGACGTCTTATGCCTAGGTGGAGCATAGGATAATGGTAAGATTTTATTTTTCTATAATTACAGAAATATGTTATTCTGCATTATTTTACTTTGCGGGGCCGATACTAATTTTGCATTATTTTATTTCAATGGACGGGGAGTGGCCCTGAGGGTAGGCCACATAGGCTCGATGCTTATGTGGCTATTCGAACGAAGAAGGGGAAGGATAAGGAGGTGTCCACGATTGCAAGTAATCTGACAGTTTACTTTTTGTTAATTACATTATAATTTTTTTATTTACTTATTTAACCAATCATGTGCTTTTTATCGTTTCAGGCAAAGCTGAAGGACGTACAAGAGTCGCAGTATGATGCCAACAGGCATCTTCATCCACGGATGCACTTAGCCAAGTGTTTGTCACTGATCGCAAGGGGAGGATAAGGGGGTGAGCTCGTGGGTGGCCAAATCTAGGATTGTCGAATTGGAGATGAGCAACACTGAGTTGGCTCGAACGGTGGACTCGCATGACGCGAAGCTGTCCCGTTTGGAGGCGATGGTCCAAGATATGTTATCATTCGTGAAGCTTTTATTAGGCGAGAAGCTTAAGGGGAAAGGGAATTAAAAGGTGGAGGAGGAGGAGGAGGTGTAGGATGATGAGGACATGGACCTTGCTGCTTTATCACCTACACGTGCGGACTCTGATGATCCAGTTCCCTATTTGGCACCCTTCGACCGATTGATGATGACACTTGGTTGGCTGAGTGTGTTTATATTGGACATATTTGATGGCCAGTGAATAGGTAGGGGGTTGAGGGACCCGAATACCATCCAAGGTATGCTAGTTCATGGATGTGCGCTTCAAACTATCGAGGCCAAGGTTCTCGTCATGCATGTGATACACAGGAAGGAGAACTCCCCATTGCGGTTGAGCAAATAATGCAGCACGATGCATATTCAAAGGTGTATCAATTCGTATATCGTGTGGCCTATCCACCTCCTCAAACCTACCCCATACATTTAGTGACATTATTTGAATTGAATTGTTTTAAGGTGTTACATTTGAATTATCTTTGGATTATATCATGATGCATATTATTTTGAATGTATATTTGCATTATATCTATTTTATTTAGATATATGATGTTTGAACAGGTACAACGTTGTTATAACAGGTACAAATATACTGTTAGGCAGTGGCAGTGGCCATACTACCCAACAGATTTTTATCCAATTCTTCCCAGAATTGTCACGATAAATGACCGTGATAATTTTTTTTAGAAGGTCACGGGTTTGTCACGGTTTCTGACTGTGACCAATATTTTCAAGGTCAAAGACCGTGACATGACTGTGATAAGTCGACAGATTTTGTGTAATGAATGTGACCTTCTCAAGTCTTGGACTTGATGATCATGTCATCAACATAAACCTGGACCTCTTTGTGAATGATGTCTTACAGGATGGTTGTGGAAGACCTTTGGTAGGTAGCCTCGGCATTTTTTAGCTAAAATAGCATGACACTGTAACAAATAATTTACCTTGGGGTGACGAAGCTGCCATCGACAAATGATTTGAGGTCGTGACTAGACATATTATCCACAATCATGTCGATGTTTGGTAACGGGTAATAATGTTTTTAGGATGCCTTGTTCAGTTCCCACTAGTCAACGAACATGCGGACCTTTCTTCCCTATTTGGGCATGGGGACGATATTGGCAAGCTATGTAGATTATTCGACCACACGAATAAAACCCATGTTTAGATGCTTGACTACCTCTTCTTTGACCTTGATGGACCATTTCGTTCAGAGTTTTATCAACTTCTTCTTGATCGGTTTGTATTCCGAGAATGTCACCATCTTCTGCTAAACTATCTTTGGGTGAATGTCAGGCATGTCTTCGTAAGACCATGCAAATATGACTACGAATTCTTTTAATAACTCTACAAATTGAGGATGATCATGTTCGTTAAGGGTGCACCTTATCCTAATCTCGCGCTGATGGCCATTAAAATTGAGATTAATAGCAATAGTCTAATCATCATTAGTTTAAACTCGATTATGTTATTTATTATTTTCTTTATTGAAATGGGTTAAGAGTTGCTCATTTATAAAACCATCATCAATAAAAGTCTGATTAGAATCAATACAATTAATGTAAGGCACAGTAAAATACTCAAAATCCTCATTTATTTCATTTTCAGGGAAAAAATTTTTATGAACCTCATCAAAATAAGTCTCTGGTACATTTACATTAGGAAAAGGAGAAATAGAAATAGGTGCAGAGATTTGAGTAAGATAAACTGTAGGTTTGGGCTGAGCTTGAATAGGCTGTATTTGTATGGTATGCCAGTTTAGGATAGGTATATCAGTAGTTGTGATCTGGACAGATGGGTTCGATGGCACAGCATCTAGGAAGATTATGCAGAGACTCACCCCCACTTTCTGCAGGTCAAAGGATTCTTCATAGTCACTTGCCCCAGAGTTCTCAGTAATTGCCATGGTTTTTTCGATTAGAGGTTTTACCTCATGTTTCCAGACTTAATCCCAAATGTTGTTATCATAAAAGATGATTTCCAGCTCTAATTTTATCTTCTTATCAACGTGGTGATACCACATTTCAAAGAATCCTTAGAAGGGCACGTCTTCACCCTCCTTGACAAATTTACCATTCAAAAAGTGCCCCGAAATAGTCTTTTCATACTTTAAACCTATTTTCAGTCGCAATTGGTAGAGTGCATTGAGTTTTGCTGGTAAAGGTTAGTATATCACGCCACATGGGGGAAAGTCTTCTTTCAGGATTATGCGCTCGAGGATTCGTTGTTGCCGTTACCCTAGCCCCATTCTGGGCACGAAGTGCCTGTTCTTGAACATCTTAATTACATTAACGTTATCGTGAGGGTAGTGCTTTGGATAAACTCGGTCTTTGAAGCTACTCCCTATTAAGACACGGAGTGGATTAATTCTAAAACTAAAGAGGAGCATGTCATTAGTCTCATGTTTCATTTCCATCGCTCGATTACTAGTATTGGCACTATCTTTACAATCATCATCCCCCAAAATGGTGATGACTTGACCTTTGGGAAAGAAATTTAGTTTATGATTGAGGGAAGAGGATACCCCTCGGATGTTGTGGAGCCAAGGGCAACCGATGAGTAGGTTAAAGAAAGCAGGTATATCAATGACTTGTAAATATATTAGAGGATTGATAGGTCCATCCCTTATGATATTTATACAACGCATTACTTCTCGACGTGTGTTGATAGGTCCATCCCTTATGATATTTATACAACCCATTACTTCTCGACGTGTGTTATCATAGGCGCACACTGCTAAATATGTTGGAGTGAGATCACTAACTTCAAATCCCAAGTAGTTAAAGGTTATGAGTCGACAAACATTGAGAGAGGATCCATTAATCTACAAGTGATAGTGGGACCGTCTTTCCAAAGACTTCGACGAAGAAGTTGAGAGCATAGTTGTGATCAGGGTTAAATTTTAAGATTGCTTCTTCGAAGAAAGAAAGGAGTTTAGTAGAGGTCAATGATCCAACCATATTCATGACTTCTTCAGGAGTAGTAGAGGGAGAAACTGTGGCTCTAGTGAGGATATTTATTAGGGCATTCTAGTCCACCTGAGAGAACATGAAGAGTCCTCATGAGGTTATGTTGTCTTGGGCTTTTTAAGATGATTGAGGACTTTACTTTCTTCAATGGTCATTTCTGGCATTGTGATCTTTTTGGAAACCCCCTTTCCTTTGTCCACTTTAGTTGAATGGGGAATCGTATCTTTGTAGTGTCACGTCCCAAAAAATAAGGAGTGATTTAGGGGTTGGATTTAGAAATGTAACTGGAAAATAAATATATATTGCGGAAATAAAACATATTTAAGATAGTGGCATTCCTTAATATTATATGGAATGGAATTACAAGTTTCTTACATCAGAAAAAAAAATCACAAATTTATTGCAACAAGAAAAACTGGGAAAGAAAAGTGCGACATAAGTTTAGGACTACACATAGTACATCCACTTATACGTAGTAACGCAAGATATTAAAACGAGAACTTCATTTCCTCGACTGATTTTCTAGGTGAACATAATTCTTAAGGAAATACGAGAAGAAGCATTATTATTGTGCAGAGTAGTATTGTCTGCTCTATCCCCCGGATCTGATGATATTGGAAACAGTACCACCAGATAAGATATGAACAAGCTCAAACAAGTACAACAATGGCAACGGGAGTATATGTATGTATAGTAGGAGAAGGACATGAGAAGAAGAGGATGAACACTTATGTATAAGTGGTTCAGCTAATCTGGCCTATGTCCGCTATGTGTGTGTGTGAGTAATATCACTGAATGAAGGCACTAATGGCCATGGATACAATCTCTCAAGCTTTCTCTCTCTACTGTTTAAAATGACAGAGTTTCAGCTAGGGTTGCAAATCATCGGTCCTTTACAATGTTGAGGATGACCTCTATATATAGTGCTTGGGGGGTGTAATGTACCCCACAATAATACAATGTGCATGTGCATGAAGATCCATCCAGTGTAAGGATGACACCTGGATGATCTTAACTAAACAATGATGAACTCAATATTCCCTCACGTGGAGGGAATGATTCAGTTATAACATATTTGTCCACGTGTTTCAAGCCAAATATATGCATGTATAGGCTCGATTGTCTTTGATTCGTGCCAACCTCGGCTGGATGAGTACAAGGTTAGTGTTTTCGACCCTCTCCATGTCTGAGATAATTATATGATGACCTTGGCTGGGATGCTAGCCCAGGTTAGATATCTGGAACATCTTCCATGGTCGATATTGTCATGACACTTGATGTTGATCCCACGAGGTTTTGCTAACCTCAAGTGATAACTTGTAACGTCGTCCAGGGCCGATGTTGATGGTGATGCTGATGGAGGGTTGATCCCATCCATACTGACATCGGCTGATGTCCAGTCGAGGTTGATGTAGAGGTTGAAGAGATGTCGGCTGAGGCCAACCTTATGATTGACGACCCTGATCATGGATGGCATAGGCTTTTGTCACCTCTTCTGTAAGACTGGACGAGGTTAGTAGCCCTGAGTATGAGGATGCACTTAGGGCATATAACCAATCAAAAGGCTTCCGAATTCGAATGCCACCATTTATTCTAGTTAATGTTATTAACTAATTCATTCAAGTTAAATATCCCAAGTTAGTATCAAAATTACAAATCAACTCTCGTTGCAAATGTAATTTTAATAATAACATTTTAGAAAATTAAATTTAACACTTCTACAACTCTTTAAAAGTGCATCCAAACATCATTTAATAAACCACCTACTAGGATCGATTTACTAAATTAGTTTAAATCACATAAATAAGCTTAGAGTTGAAATTCAAAGAAATAATTTCATATTTTAGAAAAGCCTATCTCTATTTCGATTCTAAAATAGAAACTAAGACTAGAATATCGATTTTCTCTCGAAAATCACTTACCCTCTCTCGAGGCATAAATTAAAATGTAAGAGTGCAAAAATAATACAATCCAAGCTCTCACACTTTAATCTTCACAAAATCTCTAAAGAAAAATAAAATAAATAAAAAAATATATTTACAAACATGTTTCTCTCCCTCCCTGTTCTTCTCTCTAAGGTTTTCTCTCTACAATGCTTCTTCTATATCATGGAAAAATAGGGCTAAGGGGTATAATTGGGAGAATAAAAGTACATGTGGGATGAGAGGGTGAGGTAGTTAAGGGTATAATGGTAAATGGGGACCTAAGGAGAGTGTGGGGGTAAGTTGGGAAAAGGGGGATAAGTTGGCATTTTAAACATATGTGGGTCTTTTGTGTTAATGACTTTGGTCTTGGTTTTAGTTTTATTTTATTTATTTCATTTGTTTTTGGCAGCTAACATTAGGTAAGAAATTGGAGATTTTAAATGGGTTTTGGTTAGGATGGAAACCAGGTTGGTCAGAGCTACTATGATCGGGTTAAGGACGGGTCCGGTCATCCGGGTTGTCAATGGGTTGTGTAGAGTCGTGTTCGTGTCATTTTTTATCGTGTTCGGGGCTTATTGGGTTCGTGTCTAAAGAGGGTGACTTTTTTATTGTGTGAAAAATCATATCCAAACCCGGCCTGTTATGTTATCGTGTTGTGTCGTGTTCACTTGTTAATACCCATTAAGATAATGAATTATTTTGAATTGTATACAAGTTGACATATTATCTCAATTTTTAACCCAAGTAGACACATTAATTCATTAACAATACTAAATGTCTCATTTAGTAAAATTCATTACAATTAAATTAATATTACGCTACATAAATTATTAATAAGTTCTAAAAGTATATTTTATTTACTTAAATTAATGGGTCATAACGGGTTTTATCGGGTTTTATCGAGTGAAGGGGGTTAACCCTAACCCGGCCCGTTAACTATCGTGTCTTATCAGGTTGGCACTGATATGACCCGAACCTATTAAGGTTCCACCCATTAACTTATAACTTCGTGTTGATTCGTGTCGTGTTATCGTTTCGTGCCTCATTTTTCTCTGGTCTCAGGTGTTAGGTTATATGGAGGATCCAAGTTTGAGATGGTCGCTTGATGAAGATGGACATGGTTTAGGTTGGATTTGGCAGCAGTGGGTTTGGTAAAACCTGGTTTTAAAGGTCACCAGAGTGGCAGGTCCGGTGGGAGCTCGGGTAAGCCGAGATTAGTGGGTTCGGGTTAAGCTTTGGATCGCGGGTTGTGGCTTCTGGCAGGAGATGAGTCGTTTGAAGGTGGGTTTGGTGTTAAAGGATGGAAAGTTTTTGTGTTTGGTTTTTCAGAGAAAGAAAAATGGGTGTAGTATTAATGGAGGTTGGAGAGAGAGAAGTGGGTGTGTGGGTGGGTGGAAGATGATGGTATGGGTAATTGGGTGTGTGAGGGTGTATGATAATGTAGTGTGTGTGTGTGTGTGTGTGTGTGTGTGTAGATTGTACCCTTATTGAAAATAAAAATTAAACTATTTAAATATTTACAGCTCAAAATATAAAATCAATAAAACTAACTAAAAAAACAAAAAATTAAATTCCTAATATAAAAAAAAAAACTCAAATATAAAATGAATTGAATATAAAAATACTAAAATAAAAAAGTAAAAATCTATTAAAACTAAAAATTAAAGTCCTACAAAAATGCAAGATCTAATTAAACTAGAAAAATAAATTTCTGAAAAAAACTTATCCTAATAAAAATAAAATAAAAATTAAAAATCAAAATAAAATCTACACCAAAAAATTAAAAACGACTCAAATAAAAATCTAAAAAATTAATAAAAACACAAACTAGACACACTTGAGGTTCGGGTAATGGATTGGGCTCGGTGTAGGCATAGGTTTGGCACGGGACCGGGCTTAGGCTACGAGAGTTAGTGTTAGCACTTATTAGCAACATTTTTTTCGAGATTTGAGCATTTAACATAGCAACATGCATATGACCTACAAAACAGACATATAAGCATATAAGACCCATTTTTCAAGAATTAACAATTAAAAATGGTCTATTCGGGGTATTATTTAAACACTTTTGGTTGCTTATCAGGTACCAAACGTCCCACTGAGGGGAACGGGCACCTTGCTCGAGACCAATATAACTCGTAGGAACAGACCGCACAGTCACGAGACTCTCGTTTTCGGAATAGGACTGTAATTTACAAATAAGCTAACTTTAACCTGAAAACATTCCCCTAGGGGGAAGTCAAAAATAACGAGTGAATGGCCATGTGGGGGGCATGGACACCTCGCAAGGGACTAATGTAACAAATAGGAAATGGTTGTGTAGTCACGGGACTCTCGATTTTTGTGTAAGTCTAAAATTTGAGAATAAGCAGACTTTGGCTTGAAAATATTCCCTAGGGAGAAAATCCAAAACAGCCCCTGAATGGCCCCTTAAGGTCACAGACACCTTGCATTGGACCATTGTAACTCGAAGAAATGAATTCACGGGATTCCAGGTTTGGGAATAGGGCTAAAATTTTAAAATAAGCAAACTTAGGCCTGGAAACATTTCCTTCGAGTGGAAAACCCAAAATAACCCATGAGCAGCCCCGTGAGGGGCAAAAACACCTTCCACGGGACCAATGTAACTAAGAGGAACTAACCGGGTAATCACGGGACTTTTGATTTTGGAATACGACTAAAATTTACAATAAAGAGGATTTAGTCATTGAAACATTCCCTTAGAAGTGAAGAATAGAAAGAAAAAAAACAGCCCATGAGAGGCCTGGTAAGGGGCACGAACACCTCGTACGGGACCAATATAACTCATATAAAATGATTGTGTAGTCATAAGACTCTTGGTTTTGGAATAGGACTAAATTTCGTAAATAAACAAGCTTCGGCCTTAAAATATGACCCTAGGATTAGAAAACCCAAAACAGTCCCCGAATGGCCCTGTGAGGGGCATGGACACCTCGCACGGGACCAATGTACCACATAGGAACTGACCCCGTAGTCACTGGACTCCTGATTTGGGAATAGACTAAAATTTTCAAATAAGCGTACTTAGATATTGAAACATTCCCCTAGGGGTGGAAAACCAAACATAGCCGCCGAACGTCCCCATGAGGGGCATAAACACCTCGTACAGACCAATATAACTCATGAGAACTGTCCGCGTAGTCACGGTACTCCCGATTTGGGAATAGGACTAAAATTTTCAAATAAGTAGAGTTAAGTCTAAAAACATGTGCACATTCCCCAGGAGAAAACCCAAAACATCCCTGAACGGCCCCGTGGTGGGCATGGACACCTTGCACAGGGTCAATATAACTCATCGGAATTAACCGCGTAGTCATGGGACTCCCAGTTTGGGAATAGGAGTAAAATCTACAAGTAAGCTGACTTAGGCTTGAATAGAGGCCTCAAAGGGAAACCCAAAATAACCTCTGAATGGCCCTATGAGGGGCATAGAAACCTCGCATGGGATCAATATAAATCGTAGTAATTGATCGCCTAGTCCCGAGACTCCCGGTTTGGGAATAAGACTAAAATTTACAAATTAGCAGACTTTAGCCTAAAAATATGCCCACATGCCTCTCGGATAAAACATAAAACAATCGCAAACAGCCCCATGAGGGGCACGAATACCTCGCACAGGACCAATGTAACTCATAGAAACTAAGCGACAAGTCACAAAACTCCCATTTTGGGAATAGGTGTAAAATTTTCAAATAAGTAGACTTAGTGTTGAAAATAGACCCACATTCCCCTTGGGGAAAACACAAAACAACCCTTGAACGGCCCCATGAGGGGCAAAAATACCTTACAAGAGTTTAATGTAACTTGTATGAATGGACAACCTAGTCACCCGACTCCCAGTTTAGGAATAGGAGCTAAAATTCGTAAATAAGCAGACTTAGGCCTTAAAACATGCCCATATTCCCCTTAGGGAAAACTCAAAATAGGTCCTGAATGGCCCCGTGAGGGGCATGGGCACCTCACACTGAACCAATGTAACTCGTAGGAACTGATCACGTAGTCACGGGACTCTCTATTTGGGAATAGGACTAATATTTGTAAATAAGAAGGTATAGGCCTTAAAACACGCCCCTAGGTGGAAACCCCAAAATAACTCTCAAACGGCATCATGAGGAGCCAAGACACCTCACAATGGACCAATGTTACTCGTAGTAACTGTCCCTGAACAGCCCCGTGACGGGCACGGTGACCTCGTATAGGACAAATGTGGCTTATAGGAACAGAGCGTGTAGTCACAGGACTCCCGATTTAAGAATAGGACAAAAATTTTCAAATAATCAGACTTAGTCTTGAAAACATATCACTAGTGGGAACCCAAAACGACACCCGAACGGCCCCGTGAGGGACACGGACACATCACATGGGACCAATGTGACTTGTAGGAACTAATTACGTAGCCATAGGACTCCCGGTTTGGGAATATGACTAAAATTTTAAAATAAGAAGACTTAGTCTCGAAAACATAATCCTTGGGAGAACCCAAAATAGCCTCCCAATAGCCTCATAAGAGGCCCTGACACCTCGCACGATACCAGTTTAACTCATAGGAACTGACCGCAGAGTCACGTGACTCCTCGATTCGAAATTGGACTAAATTTTAGAAATAATCAAACTTAGTCTTGAACGCATGCCACTAGGAAAAAACCTAAAATAGCCCTTAAACGGCCTCGTGAGGGGCACAACCACCTCACACAGACCAATGTAACATATAGGAACTCACTGCATAATAAAAAAACTCTTGGTTTGGTAATAGGATTAAAGTTTGAAAATAAGAAAACTTAAACTTGAAAACATTCCTCTAGGGGAAAACCCAAAATAACCCCTGAACAGCCCCGTGAGGGCACAGACACCTCGAGCCGGACAAATGTAACTCGAAGGAATTTACCACGTAGTCATGGAACTCCAGATTTGGGAACAGGACTAAAATTTTCAAAGAAGCAGACTTAGGCTTTGAAACAAGACCTTAAGGGTAGAAAACCCAAAACAACACCCAAGCAGCTCCATGAGGGGCAGGAACACCTTACACGGAATCAATGTAATTCCTAGGAACTGACCTCATAGGTAAAAGGAATATTGGTTTTTGAATAGGACTAAATTTTTTAAATAAGCAAACTTAAGCCTAAAAATATTCCCCTTGGGGGAAAACTTAAAATAACCCCCTAACTGCCTCGTGAGGGGCACGAACACCTCACACGGGAATAATACAACTCGTTGAAAATAACGGTGTAGTCACGGGACTCATAGTTTGGGTAAATGACTAAATTTTACATATAAGAAGACTTTGGCTTGAAAATATGCCTTTGGGCGTAAAGCCCAAAACATCCCCCGAACGGCCCTATAAAGAGGCGGACACCTCTCGCAGAATCAATGTAACTCGTAGGAACTGATCACGTAGTCACAGGATCCCAATTGGAAATAAGATTTAAATTTCCAAATAAGAAGACTTAGGCCTTGAAACAATCCCCATGGGGTGGAAAGGCCAAAATAATCCCCGAACAGCCCCGTGAGCGACACAAACGCCTCGTAGGAACTGATCGCAAAGTCACGTGACTCCTGATTTCAAAATGAGACTAAATTTTTTAAATAAGGAGACTTAGTCCTAAAAACGTGCCCGTAGGAGAAAACCTAAAACACCCCCTGAACAGACATGAGAGGGGCATGGACATCTCACATGGAAAAAATGTAATCACTGGACTCTCTGTTTGGTAATAGATCTAAAATTTCCAAATAAGAAAACTTATACTTGAAAACATGGCCCAAGGGGGGAAATCAAAACTACCCCTGAACGGCCCTATGAGGGGCAAGAACACCTCGCATGGGACAAATATAAATCGTAGTAATTGACACCTCCCACGGGACTCCAGGTTTGTTAATATGACTAAAATTTGTAAATAAGCAGACCTAGACCTTAAAACATGCCTATGGGGGTGGAAAACCCAAAACATACCCTGAACGGCCCCGTGAGGGAAACAAACACCTCAGACTGGACTAATGTAACTCATAGGAACTAACCGCATAGTCACGGGACTCCTGATTTGGTAATAGGAATAAAATTTAATAAAAAGACTTAGGCCTTGAAATAAGCCCCTAGGGGTGAATAAACAAAAATAACCCCCAAACAGCCCCATGAGGGCATGGACACCTCGTACAGGACCAATATAACTCATAGGAATTGACCGTATAGTCACATGACTCCCAATTTGGGTATAGTACTAAAATTTACAAATAAGTATACTTAAGCTTGAAAACATGCCCCTAGGGGGAACACAAAACATCCCCCGAATAGCCCCATGACGGGCACGAACACCTCATATGGGACGAATATAAGTCGTAGGAACTGACCGCGTAGTCACGGGATTCTTGATTTAGGAATAGGACTAAAATTTATACAAAATAATACTTAGGCCTTGAAACATGCCCCTGAGGGGAACCCAAAATAACCCCTGAACAACACCGTGAGGGGCAGGCACACCTCGCACAGGACCAATGTAACTAGTAGGAACTGACAGGATAGTCGCGGGACTCCCAGTTTGGGAATAGGACTAAAATTTATAAATAAGTAGAGTTATTCCTTTAAACATGCCCTACGGGTGGAAAACCCAAAACATCCCCCAAATGGCCCCACGAAAGGGCACGAAAAACATGCATACGGCCAATTTAACTCCTAGGAACTGACCGCTTCATCACACGACTCCCAGATTTGGAATATGACTACAATTTGCAAATAAGTAGACTTAGGCCTGAAAAATTGCCACGTCTCATAAGAGAAAACCCAAAATAGCCTCCGAGAGGCCCCATAGGGTGCACAAACACCTTACACTGGACTAGTGTAACTCGTAGGAACTTACCGCTTAGTCACGGGACTCCCACTTTGGGAATAGGACTAAAATTTCTAAATAAGCTTACTTTGCCTTTAAAATATGCCCTAAGGGGAAACCCAAAATAGCCCGCGAATAGCCTCTTAAACGGCACTAACACCATGCACGGGATCAATATAACTCGTAGAAACCTACCACATAGTCACAGGACTCTCAGTTTGGGAAAAGGACTAAAATTTGCAAATACTTATACTTAGGCCTGAAAGCATGCCCTTAGGGAAAAACCCATTACAACCCTCGAACGGCACCGAGAGGGGCACGAACACCTCGCACGGAACTAATGTAAGTAATAGGAACTAACCGCATAGTCATGGGACGCTCTATTAGAGAATAGGACTAAAATTTGCAAATAAGTGAATGATTAAGTGCGAAAAGTAGCACGTGTAAAGACGATAATCGTTGCTTTCGTTTTGCCAACTTAATACAAAAACCTAAATTACGACTACACTTAACTAATGAGTACAGCGGTAAGTCGGGTATCGAAAATCCACAGGCACAAGATGCTAGAATTTAAGTGATTTAATATTCCGAAATAAAAGTGTAAAAGATGATTACAAACTAAAAAGTAAAAGATGCATAAAGGGAAATGTTATTCTAGGCAAGGGTATTGAAACTAGATTATGAAAGCGGACAAAACTATAGGTTACGTCGAATATCCCTCGCCCAAGTTAATTTGTATAAAATTGTTACATGGGTCGACGAGTTATTTAGAATGCGTATTGTTTCGATAGTTAATTGAACCAAGGGTTGTTACGCCGCTAAATCCGCATAAAAGCCTAATATGATTTTGGCGTCAACAAATATCCCAGAAATTATGCATGAAAGGTCGTAAGCACGGGACATACATGATATGCCCCGTCAAATCTCCTAGGCATAAAAACTAGGACAACGCACCCGAAATAGACCCGTAAACACTATCACGAAGCCAAGTAACGCGTTAACGCGAGTGAGTTCCATTCAAACACAACCTAATTTAAATTACCTAGAAAGCATGTTAAAAATGTGGTAAATAAATACAATAAAGAAACGTGGTAAAACTACACTAGAAAGCGTGTAAATCAAGGCATGTGAACTATTTAGGAAAGCATGTAAATTAACTAGAAAGCAATAAATGAAGAAATACAAACTATATTAAGGAAGACGATGATGAATAGTGCAACATTCAATCCAAAAGGTTGTCTATCCAAGAACAATTGAAGAAGAACTCTTCAAAACCCTCAAAACCTAAGTTATTCTAACCTAAAAACGTTTTATCTACTGAATAAGTTCTTATTACAACAAAATTGCTTATATAGTAAGTTGGAATAAAAGAAAAGAATAAAGAAAACAAATGCAAAATATCTGCTGAAAAACAGGGGATTGATCGATCGATGATTTTGGTCGATCGATCGATCAAGGCCAAATTTCGGCATTTCAGAATGGTCGATCGATCGACCAAAATCGTCAATCGATCGATCAAGCAGGGGTGAGCCAAGCAGCAGCTTCTACATTCTTTTCTTCTCCTCTTTTGATTTCCTTATTTTTCCCTCCGCTGAAATCGCCGTAACTTCTTCATACTAACTCTGAATCGCCCACCGTTCATGGCCACGCGAAGCTAGCGAGGAGGGCTACAACTTTCGTGAGATGTCGGACCAGGTGCCCAAGCTGTTAAATGACTAAAATGCCCTTGAACATGCGATTGCATACGAAACTTCACCGGAATGCGTCCGAACTCCATACTTAGTACCTAAATACCTACAAAAGCCCAATTATACCTCATATAGCATGTTAACAATATAAACCGAGGTTGTCTGGTTAACGGGCTTAAATATAGAGATTAAGGCACCCGAAGGGGCTAAAATGCGTAGGTTCGAGAGATGAAATACGCAATATTTGCGTATTATCAGCGAACATAGGCCATAAAATATGACCCTATAGGTGGAAACCCCAAAACAACCCAAAAAATGTCCTCGCGAAGGGTACGAACACCTTTCACGGGACCAATATAACTCATAGGAACTAATGACTTTGTCAAGAGTCTCCCGATTTAGGAATAGGACTAAAATTTCCAATTAACTAGACTTAATCCAATCCTGAAAACTTGCCTACATGACCCTAGGGAAAAACCCAAAATAACCACCAAACAGCCCCGTGGCAGTCACAGACACCTCCCACATGACCAATGTAACTTGTAGGAAATGAACGCATAGTCACAGAACTCCCAGTTAAGGAATAGGACTATAATTTGTAAAACCAAATTACGACATGATAACGTGCCTCTAAACCCAAAATAGACCCTGAACGGCTCTGTGAGGGGCACAAACACCTCCCATGAGACCAACATAACTTGTAGAAACTGATCATGTAGTTACAGGACTCCTGATTTGGGAATAGGACTAAAGTTTTCAAATAAGCATTCTTAGGATCTAAAACACACCCCTCATGGTGGAAAAACCAAAACAACCCTCGAACGGCCCTGTGAAGGGCACGGACACATTGCACGAGACCAATGTAACTCATAGGAACTGATCGCATAGTCACGTGACTTTTGATTTGGGAATAGGAGTAATATTTGTAAAAAGCATAGGATTGAAAATATATCCCTAGGGAAAACCCAAAAAAACCCATGAATGACCTTTCAAGTGGCGCGGTCCCCTCGCACGGGACTAGTGTAACTCGTACGAATTGATTGCATAGTCATAAGACTCCTGATTTGGGGATAGGACTAAAATTTAAACATAAATAGACTTAGGCCAGCAAACACCACCACATGCCCTTAGGGAAAACCTAAAATAGTCCCTGAATGGCCATGTGAGGGGAACGAACACCTCGCATGGGACCAATGTAACTCGTAGGAACTAATCACATAGTCACTGGACTCTCGATTTAGGAATAGGACTAAAATTTATAAATAAGTAGACTTAGTACTTGAAACATGCTCCTAGGGGTGGAAAGCCAAAAATAGTCCCCCCAAACGTCCCTGTGAGGGACACGACCACCTCGTACAGGACCACTGTAACTCATAAGAACTGATCGTGTAATCACGGGACTCCCAGTCTTGGAATAGGATTAAAATTTATAATTAAGCAGACATAGGCCTGAAAACATGCCCCTACGTAAAAACCCAAAACATCTTCTGAACGGCCCCTCGAAGGGCACGAACACTTCTCACGGGCCAATCTAACTTGTAGGGACTAGCTGTATCATCATAGGACTCCTGATTTTGGAATAGGACTAAAATTTACAAGTAAGTAGACTTAGGCTTGAAAACATGCCCCTAAGGGGAACCCAAAACAGCCCTCAAACGGCCCCCTGAGGGGCATGAACACCTTGAATGTGACTAATTGAACTCATAATAACTGACCCCGTAGTCATGGGACTCCCGGTTTGGAAATAGGACTAAAATTTACAAATAAGAAGACTTACGCCAGAAAATATACCCCTGGGGGAAAACCCAATACAACCCACGAACGGCCCCGTGGGTGGCACAGAGACCTTGCAGAGGACTAATGTATCTCATAGGAACTGATAACATATCATGTGACTCTCAATTTAGGAGTAGGTGTAAAATTTACAAATAAGCAGATTTAGGCCTGAAAACATGCCTGCATGCCCCTAAGGGGAAGACCAAAATAGCCCCTGAATGGCCCGTAGGGGCATTGACACCTAGCAGAAGATCAATCTAGCTCATCGGTACTAACCACATAATCACGTGACTCTGAGTTTGAGAATAGGACTAAAATTATCAAATAAACAAACATGGGCATGAAAACATGCCCCCAGGGGGAAGGCGCAAAGCAGCCCTCGAACGGCCCCGTGGGGGCACGAACACCTCGCACGGAACCAATGTAAATCATAAGAACTGATCGTGTAGTCACGAGACACTCGATTTTGGAATAGGACTAAAATTATAAAATAAAGATACATAGGCTTAAAAACATGCCCCAAGGGGAAAACCTAAAATAGATCCCGAACGAACTCGTGAGGAGCACGAACACCTCACACAAGACAAATGCAACTTATAGGAATTGACCGCGTAGTCACGGGAATTTTGATTTGGTAATATGACTAAAATTTGTAAATAAGCATACTTAGGTTTAAAAATAAGCCCTAGGGAAAAACCCAAAACAGTCCCCGAACGACCCCTTGAAGGACACGAACATCTCGCGCGGGACCAATGTAACTCGTACAAACTGACCACTTAGTCACTGAACTCCCGATTAGGGAATAGGACTAAAATTTTCAAGCAAGCAAACTCAAGCCTTAAAGAATTCTCTAAGGGTTGAAAAACCCAAAACAACCCTCGAATAACCCTTTAAGGGGAATGAATACCTTGCATGGGACCAATGTAACTAGTAAGAACTAATGCCATAGTAGCAGGACTACCGATTCGGGAATAAGATTACAAAATTTTTAAATAAGCAGACATAGGCCAGAAAACATGCCCCTTGGGGGATAACCCATAACATCCCATGAATGGCCCCTTGAGGGGCACGGACACATATCAGGGGACCATGTAACTCATAGGAACTAACAGCATAATCACGGGACTCTCAGTTTGGAAATATGACTAAAGTTTATAAGTAAGCACACTTGGGCTTGAATATATACCAATAGGGGCAAAACCCAAAATAGCCCCCCAAACGGCCCTATGAAGGGAACGAACACCTTGCATGGTACCAATGTGAGTCGTAGGAATTGACTTCATAGTCACGGGACTCCCGATTTGGGAATATGACTAAAACTTGCAAATAAACAAATTAAGGCCTAAAAACATGCCACATGCCCGTAGGGAAAAACCCAAAACAGCCCCTGAACAGCCCCGTGAGGCGCATGAACACCTCACATAGGACCAATGTAACTCGTAGGAATTGACCGCATAGTCACGGGACTCCCAGTTTGATAATAGGACTAAAATTTACAAATAAGTAGACTTAATCCATGAAAGGCGCCCTTGAGGGTGAAAACCCCAAAACAACCCCTAAATGGCCTCGTGAGAGGCACGGACACCTCATACGAGACTAACGTAACTTGGAGAAATTGATCACATAGTCATAGAAATCCTAGTTTGGTAATACGACTAAGATTTACAAATAACCAGACTTAGGACTTAAAATATGCCACTAGGTTAAGAAAACCCAATACAGACCCCGAACAGCCCCGTGAGTGGACAATTCGCGCGAGACCAATATAACTTGTAGTAACAAATTGTGTAGTCACAGGACTCTCAATTTGGGAATAAGACTAAGATTTGCAAATAAGAAGACTTAGGCTTAAAAATGTGACCACATGCCCCGGGGATAAGCCAAAATATTCCTCGAACGGATGCATGGGGACACAAACACCTTGTAGAAACTGACCGCATAGTCACTGGAATCTTGATTTGGAAATAGAATTAAAATTTACAAATAAGCAAACTTAGGCCTGAAAATTTTTCCCTATCGGAAAATTAAAAAAATCCTGCAAACGTCCCCGTGAAGGGTGCGGACACCTCGTAGGGGACCAATGTAACTCGTAAGAACTGAGCGTGTAGTCACAGGACCCCCGATTTAGGAATATGACTAAAATTTGCAAACAAAAGGAGTTAGGCCTAAAAATACGGCCCTTCAGGGAAAACCCAAAATGGATTTCGAATGGCCCCGTGAGAGGCATAAAGACCTCGCACAGGACCAATATAGCTCGTAGGACCTCATAGTCACGGGACTCCCAGTTTAGGAATGGGACCAAAATTTGCAAAAAAACAGACTTAGGCTTGAAAACATGCCCCTAAGGGGAAACCCAAAACGGCTGTTAAACGGTCCCCTTGTGGGCTTGAACACCTCGTACAAAACCAATGTAACTCGTAGGAACCGACTGCATATTCACGGGACATACATCTTAGGAGTAGGACTAAAATTTTTTAATAATAACACTTAGAATTGAAAATATGCCACTAGGGTCAAACCCAAAACAGCCACCGAACGGCTCCGTGTGGGGCCCAAACAGCACACACGGGACCAATGTAACTCGTAGTAACTGACCACGTAGTCACGAGAATTACGAATTGGGAATAGGACTAAAATTTATAGATAAGCAGACTTAGGCCTTAAAATATGCCCCTAGGGTGGAAAATGCAAAATAACTTCCGAATGGCCTCGTGAAGGGCATGGACACCTCGCATGGGGCTAATGCAACTCGTATGAACTAACCGCGTAGTCACTAGACTCACAGTTTGGGAATAAGAATAAAATTTCCAAATAAGGAAACTTAGATATTGAAATATGCCCCTAGGGTTAAAAAAAACCAACATACCCCCCGAAAGTCCCCGTGAAGGGAATGGATCGCTCACAGGGGACCAATGTAACTCGTAGGATTTGACCATGTAGTCATGCGACTCCTAATTTGGGAATAAAACTAAATTTTCAAATAATCAGACTTAGGCTTGAAAATATGCACACATGGGGAAACCCCAAAATAGATCTGAATAGTCCCATGAGGGGCACAAACACCTCGCATGGGATTAATGTAATTTTTAGGAACAAACTGCAAAGTCACAGGACTCTCGGTATGGGAATAAGACTAAAATTTCCAAATAAGCTAACATAGGCCTAAAAACATGCCCTAGGGGAAACCCAAAATAGCCCCCCAAACTGCCTCGTGTGGGGCACGAACACCTTGTCCGGGACCAATGTAACTCGTAGGAACTAACCATGCAGCCACGTGACTACCGATTTAGGAATAGGATAAAAAAATTAAAAATAAGAACACTTAGACCTGAAAACATTCCCCAAGTGAAAAACTGAAAACAACCTATGAACAGCCCCGTTGGGGGGTATGAACACCTTTCATAGGACCTATGTAACTCGTAGGAACTGATCTCATAGTCACGTGACTCGTGGTTTGGGAATAGGACTAAAATTTTCCAATAAGCAAACTTAGGCTTGGAAACATACCATTAGGGGAAAACGCAGAACAACCACCAAATGGCCCCGTGAGTGGCACGGGCACCTCGCATTGGACGAATGTAAATAGTAGGAACTCACCATGTAGTTACTGAACTCCCTATTTGGTGATAGGACTAATATTTGCAATAAGTAGACTTAGGCCTTGAAATATACCCTTAGGGGTGAAAAATCCAAAAAAATCACCGAATGGCCCCGTGAGGGGCATGGACACCTTGCACGGGACCAATGTAACTCATAACAACTGATCGCATATTCATGAGACTCCCGGCTTTGTAATAGGATTAAAATTTACAAATAACAAGACATGGGCCTTGAAACATGCCCCTATGGCTGGAAAACACAAAATATCTCTTAAACGGACCCTTGAGGGGCAAGGACACCTCGCACGGGACCAATGTAGTTCGTAGAAACTAATCATGCACTCACTGGACTCCCAGTTTAGGAATCGAACAAAATATTTCAGATAAGAAGACTTAGGTCTTGAAACATGCCCTTAGGGGTGGAGAACCCAAAACTTTCCCCCGAAAGTCCTCGTGAGTAGCACGGACAGCTCACATGGGACCAATGTAACTCACAAAAATTGATCGCATAGTCACAGAACTCCCGGTTTGGGAATAGGACTAAACATTGCATATAAGAAGACTTAGGCCTAAAAACATACCCACATGGGAAAATTCAAAACATATCATGAACGATCCCGTGAGTGGCACGAACACCTTGCACGGGACCAATATAACTCGTAGGAACAGAGTGCGTCATCATGGAGCTTCTGATTTAGAAATAGGACTAAAATTTTTAATTAAGCAGACTTAGTCCTGAAAACATGCCCTTGGGGAGAAAACACAAAATAACCCGTGAATGGACTTGTGGGGTGCATGAACACCTCAAATGGGACCAATGTAATTCATAGGAACTGACGCATTATCACGGGACTCCCAGTTTGGGAATATGACTAAAATTTACAAATAAGTAGACTTGGTCCTAAAAACATGCCCTGGGGGAAAACCAAAAAAAATCCTGAACGGACACGTGAGGGACACGGACACCTCGCATGGGACCAATTTAACTCCTAGGAATAGAACGCATATTAAAGGTACTCTCAATTTAGGAATAAGACTAAAATTCTCAAATATGTAGACTTGTTCCATAAAACATGCCCGAAGAGGAAACACAAAAAACCCTCGAACGGCCCTATGAGGGGAACGAACACCTTGCATGGGACCAATATAACTCATTAGAACTGACCTCGTAGTCATGGGACTCCCAATTTAGGAGTAGGTATAAAATTTGCAAATAAGCAGAGTTAGACTTGAAAACGTGCCCCTTGGGGGAACCCAAAAGAGCCCCTGAACGGCCCCATCTGGGGCACAAACACCTTGCATGGGACTATTGTAACTTGTAGGAATTGACTATATATTCATGGGACTCCAGTTTTAGGAATAGGACTATAATTTTCAAATAATCACAATTAGGCCTAAAAATATGCCCCTATGGGGAAATCCAAAACAAACCTCGAACGGCCCCATTAGGGGCACAAACACCTCACACGAGACCGATGTAAATCATAGGAACTTATCGTGTAGTCACATGATTCCCGATTTTGTAATGGGACTAAAAATTTCAAATAAGAAGACTTAGGCCATAAAACATGCCCCTATGGGTGACAATGCAAAACAGTCCCCAAACGGCCCCATGGGGGGCATGGGATCCTCGCATGGAACCAATATAACTAGTAGCAACTAACCACATAGTCACTGTACTCTCTGTTTTGGAATCGCACTATTGTAGCCTAAATATATTAGGCCACCTAGGCCAATAAAATAGTGACACTTATCAATATCATCCAGTAGTTTTCAATAATCGGTAAAAATTAATCGACTCGGGTACTCTTTAGTCGGCTGCCCTACCGACCAGAGCCAGGAAGTTGAACCATCAAACATGTGAGATATTCAAGAGTAACCATGCACATGCACGTGAACGACGTCCATCTGCATCTTATTATATAAAGGTGTAAATGCTTGAACCTATAAAGCTATTCGATATCTTGATTTCCTACTTATTATAGATACACCACTTCCCCTAATAGAGGGGAACATGTATGAGAACCTTTGCTTTATGCTACACCTTGTAATTAAGAGATTTAATAAACCCTAAACTAATATTTCCCCATGGACGTAGGCTCCCTTCCTGAGCTCAACCATGTAAAAACTTTGTGTTTTCTCTTTTATCTTATTTATCCATGATTATAAGTTTTGTAACTAAAATCTAAAATAGATATCCATAATTAGACATCAACAGATTGGCGTCATATGTGAGAATGACAAGTCATTGTTGTTTCTTACTTGATTCTTTCATAGACCATTTTTTTATAACCTTAAGGTATAACGGGCATCCTGAAAAGAAGTCTTGTTGGAGGTAATGCTTTCAGTCCTTTCACTCCTCCAAGTATAAGAGACTTATAGGGAATTCTACTCAAGATTGCCAAAGGGCATGAGGTAATGCAAGAAATGTGTGGAAACTTACTTAAAGGCTTCAAACTAGATCCACTATTTCCCGATCCTACAGGAGATAAATGTCCCCTCCACCTCCTAGGGATAACAAAAGCAGGTCTAAATATTCCAGGTCTTCACAAGACCGATCCTATCATTCGAGGGTAACTTCTTCACTCAGATCCACTTATTACTATAACGATCGATCTTTCACTCCAAAATGATCGAGCATCTTGAAAAGGCTGAGTAAAGCCTCTACTTTTGATCACTTGGGTCCCTAGGCAAGTAAGGGTTACCAAAGGGAACCCTTCAGATCAAGATATCGATGAGAAGGGTCTACCAAATGAAGGGTTAGTATACGAGGTTTCGTATGTGCTGAGAAGACTTACCACCAGGAAGAGATCTCAACACAAATGCATGGTCGAACTGCCAGAGCTGCATCAGCTAAATCTAACCTAGAAGATCACCCTTGAAAATGATCAATACAATGATTACAAGATATCTTAGGAGAAATACTTAAGCCCACAAATACCTTGGAAACGAGTTTTATGAAGCGATCTCCTTCTGTTCCACCCATTTTTTATTTCCCCACACCATCCAAATTCAAGCCACTTGTGGTCACTCCAAAATATAATGGTAAAACTGACCCCATCCTCCATATTAAACAATACTAGGAAGTAGTTGATATTTATTCAGTTCGAGATGAGATGCCTTGCTGGTAATTCTCAAGTACCATCACTCTATCTGCATAGATTTGGTATATAATAATCATCCCTGAAGACAAATCTCTAGCTTCCAATAGCTCGTCAAGCTATTCATTAGCAATTGTTTTCTTTAGTGACAAACCCATCAAGAGGGTAGCTCACTTATTGAGCATCCGTCAGCGACTAAGGGAAAACACACGCGAGTTTATAACTCTCTTTAATGGTGAAAAGTTAGAAGTGGTAGAGTATGAAGAAAAGATCATGATTACTGCTTTGATGAGTGGTTTGATACCCAAGAAGTTATAATATGCATTGGCGAATGATCCCCCTAAAACCATGACTAGGTTAATAGCTAAAGCTGGAGAAATCATGAATGTCGAGGAAGCTATGGCTGTCAAGCAAGATCCGGGTACCAAGACCGACAATCATAACAATTTTCAAAAAAAGGAGCAAAAAGATAAGGAGGCCAAGAAACCTAAGAAGTACCGGGAATACACTCCTATCACTGTTGGCATGCATTAAATACAAGAGGAAATCAGAGGGAGCAGAAACCTCAAATGGCTTGGGAGGATAAAGTCCCCTCCTAATAGGAGAGACAAGTCCAAGTATTGTGAGTTCCATAAGGACCATAGGCACACGACTAACAACCATATTGCTTTGAAAAATGAGATTGAGAAACTAATTCAGCGTGAGAAGTTGTCCAAGTTCATTAATAGGTCAGAAGAATGAGACTTCAGAAGGTGATCAGAATCTCTTTGTAAAATAATAGATGATAAGAAAAAAGGCCCAGATAATTATTTAAAAGATGACCCAGATTTGCCAAAAAAAACTTGGGAGCCTGAAATTTAGGTCAAAATGATATCTTTTAGTTGTCATTTTATTACAGCAGGAGATGTCGATGGTGGTGATGTGAGCTGAAAGAAAAGTCTATTTAAACGAAGCCAAAGCATGCTCCTATATTTTGCAGAATAACTTATCTAATGATGTTGATAGTCATCCAAGGAAAGTAAATAAATATAAATTGGTGATCGATTTCTCCAAGAACGACCTGTCAGGAGTGCTCTATCCACATGATGATCCTTTGGTCGTCACCATGAGAGTACATGAGGCAAGGGTGGCTAGAATCCTCATTGACAACAGCATTTCAGTTGACGTCATATTCTACGATTATTTCGACGATTTGGGATTAAATGACAGCAAATTAGAACCTTGTCATAGGACCCTAATAGGCTTCTCGAGTGAAAAAGTATATCCATTGAGGACTGTCAAGTTGGAAGTTTTGATTGGAACATTACCAGATAGTAGGACTGAAAGGATCCGTTTCTTTATCTTAGACAAAGATGTTCGATCGGCCTATAACATGATCCTTAGCAGGGTTGGACTAAAAAAGTTCAAAGCAGTACCACCTATTGTCCACCGGTGTCAGAAGTTCCCCACTCATTATGGGGTCAGTGTTGTTACAGGAAATTAAATTAAAGTTAGGGAATGAAATTATACTTCGACCGACCAAGATGAAGTAAATAAAATTACTTTAACCTACCAAATTGAAACCTTAAACCCCTGCGAGGAGGCAAATTTATTTAAAGGACAGGTTGTGGAGGCCACATAAATAATTGTCCTAGACGACGAAAGACCAGAAAGAACCACACAGATTAACTCAACTCTGGAACCATCCCTCAAATAAGAATTGATCAATTTTTTTAAAGAGTGAAAGAGCGTGTTCGCACGGAGCCATAAAGATATGTCGGGAATTGATCCAGAATTTATCTGCCATGAGTTGAATATCAACAAAGATTCCAAGTCAATCAAGTAAAAGCGGCATGTACTCATTCCTTTGAAGAACATATCCATCCAAGAAGAGGTGGACAATCTGTAGAAGGAAAATTTCATTGAAGATGTCAATTACTCAGACTGGTTGGCCAACGTAGTGATGGTGAAGAAGAAGAACAAAAAATAGCACATATGTGTTGATTTCACGAATCTCAACAAAGCTTGTGCAAAGGATTATTTCCTTTTTACATGAGTTACTCAGCTTCATGAATGCTTATTCGGGATACAATAAAATTAAAATGAGCCTGAGGATAGGGAAAATACATCATTTATCACCAGTCAAGGTACTTAATGGTACAACGTTATGCCTTTTGGGCTTACAAATACTAGAACAACATACTAAAGGCTGGTAAACAAGGTCTTTGAGGAGCAGATCGAAAAGAATATGGCAGTTTATGTGGATGATATGCTAACTAAGAGAAAAATATATGTTGACCACATTAAAGACTTAGGCTAGACATTTAACTAGCTGGAGATGCATCAGATGAAACTTAACCCAACTAAATGTGTGATCGGCGTGCAGGAAGGAATGTTCTTAGTATTCATCGTAAATCAAAGGGGGATTAAATCCAATCTAGATCAAATTAAGGAATTGATCGAAATGCAATATCCCTCATGCAAGAAAGACGTGTAGAAGTTGATAGGAAGAGTAGCTTCATTCAATCGATTCGTCTTCCGAGCAACTAATAAATGTTTACTTTTCTTTAAAGTACTCGGGAAAACCTTATAATCGAATGTTGAATGTGAAAATTCTTTTTAGGAGTTGAATAAATATATGGGATGTCCACCCATGCTCTCCCGACCAATCGTGGGAGAAAAATTGTACCTATACCTTGTTATATTAGAGTCAGTTGTCAATTAGGTCCTCATCCGACTAAAAAGGGATATAGAAACCAGTATACTACACTATCAAGGCTTTTAGGGGGGATATTAGATATTCTCGCCTAGAAAAATTAGCTTTATCTCTTATTTAAGCATCAAGAAGAATAGAGACCTACTTCCAAGCGCATACCATTGTGGTATACACAGATTTACCATTACGTCAAGCTATCCATAAACTAGAAAAGCCAGGGATATAATGGTTTGAGTAGTGGAATTAGCTGAATATGATATACTTTATGAGATCTGATCAGCGCTGAAAGGGAAAGTTATAGTCAATTTTATAGTAAAATTTGCCTATGAAGAAATCACAGCTAGTCATGAGCCCGTTAAGGGGATACAGGCTGAGCAGACCTCCTTAGGAGAGAGCTCAAAGTTGAACCAAGCCAAATAGACTTCTCTGGAAGATAGTTATAAATTGGATAAATCAAAATCATCTGGTACCCAAGATATTGGCAAAAAGTATGAAGAGTAGAGAAAAAAATTGTTCAAGCAAGGATTTTTGAGTGATGGTGGCTTTGACGAATAAATTCCTATCTGGAAGTTATATGTGAATGGGTCTTCCTGTGCCTCTAACAGTGGAGAAAAACTAATTCTAAACCCCCCCTTATGATATAGATATGGAGTATGCTCTTCGTTTTTAATTTTAAGATTTTAACGATGAGGTAAAGTATGAAGAAATGATTACTGGGTTAGAACTCACTTTGTTATTAGCCGCCAATCAGATAGTCACTCATAGTGACTCTCAACTGATCATTAACCAAGTGTTAGATGTAAGAGGTTGGTTTAGATTAGGTGGAGGCGTAACCCCTTTTGAGTATAATAATGATAAGTTAACCGGAGATACTCTTAATTCATTATAAGACATGCAATCACAACTTAGTGAAGATAAACTCAGTTTAAACTCACAAATCGCTCATGTATAACTCAGAAGAAAATAATGAAATCAGAAGTAATTCATTTAGAAGGAGAGAGAAGTAAGCACCCTAGAATCACCCTGGCAGGAAGCCAAATACACCAACTCTCAAAGGTTTTCTAGTCAGCTATTAAAAGCTTCGTAATAAATAATAATCGTGGTTGAGTAAAAGCTCTAGTTTTGCAATAACTCCTTTCTCTCCGATGATCAACCTCGCTCTTGGAATAACTTATGAACTCTCATAAGAACATCCCTTCCTCAGAGGTGGTGGGGCCCTTAAATAGACCACACACCACTCCCAAGATAACTTAGTGATTAATTACTAGGAAAGACTTCCCTTATACTTTATGTCCAGAACATTTAATGCCTGATGGACTAGTCAGCTCCATGTCATAACCATTAAATGCCAAGACATGCTTTTTGCCTAATCACTGTGTGTCAGGTGACTGTCATCACAGAGGTGGCTCACCAACTGTCTGACAGCCCCAAATACCACGGTGGTTTACTCGAGTATAGATTTGATATTGTCTAGTTGGCTAGTGACATCACATAAAGTAGATGTGACATTAAGTAGAGGGTTTTTCGATTCATAACTCAACGCCCGATGGAACTCAAGGCTACTTCGCCCAAGGTTCCACGGTCAAAGTCTTTTGGTATTTTACCAGGTGTATCTAAGATAGTAAGGATAAGCCCCAACGGTGCCTCGCTTCTCAATCCTCCAAACCAGGTCCCTCTAAAGTTCCCACGGCGAGGTCATTTGATAGAGCATGAAAGCTCTCCCAAGCCCTGCCAAGCCTGGTCTCTCACGAGTACCGTTTGACCTCACATTAAAAATCATTATATTCGTTGTAACTCATAGTAAATATAAATAAAAAGATACAACAAGGCTAAGTAAAACAATAGAACTAAAGGATCAACTCTCTCAACCAGCTTCTTCCCTGGAAGATCCCTCTGGGCTACCACGCTGACCTACCTCACTTGAGCTGCGTCACTGCCTTACTGAGCTGCATCGCTTTGAGCTACAAAGCTGCATCATTTTGAGCTGTAGCGATTCCTTACCAGGCTATATCATTTTGAGTTGTCTGGCTCAATTCCATCATTGCCTTAATCCTTTGAGTCTGTTATGTTAGCTAGGGGGATTAACTCTAATCCCGAGATTATCTTCAAGTCCCCCTATATTTTCCCCTTCGTGGAGAGATTTGTTGTGGGAATAAGAAGGTAATCTCGGGATTAGAGTTAAAATTTACAAATAACAAGACATGGGCCTTAAAACATGCCCCTATTGTTGGAAAACACAAAATATCTCTTGAACGGACACTTGAGGGGCAAGGACACCTCGTACGGGACCAATGTAGCTCGTAGAAACTAATCATGCAGTCACTGGACTCCCAGTTTGGGAATCGAACAAAATATTTTAGATAAGCAGACTTAAGTCTTGAAACATGCCCTTAGGGGTGGAGAACCCCAAACTTCCCCCCGAAAGTCCTCGTGAGTAGCACGGACAGCTCACATGGGACCAATGTAACTCACAAAAATTGATCGCATAGTCACAGAACTCCCGGTTTGGGAATAGGACTAAACATTGCATATAAGAAGACTTAGGCCTAAAAACATGCCCACATGGGAAAATTAAAAACATATCATGAACGATCCCGTGAGTGGCACGAACACCTCGCACGGAACCAATATAACTTGTAGGAACAGAGTGCGTCATCATGGAGCTTCTGATTTAGAAATAGGACTAAAATTTGTAATTAAGCAGACTTAGTCCTGAAAACATGCCCTTGGGGAGAAAACACAAAATAACCCGTGAATGGACTTGTGGGGTGCATGAACACCTCAAATGGGAACAATGTAATTCATAGGAAATGACGCATAATCATGGGACTCCCAGTTTGGGAATATGACTAAAATTTACAAATAAGTAGACTTGGTCCTAAAAACATGCCCTAGGGGAAAACCAAAAAAATCTTGAACGGACACGTGAGGGACACGGACACCTCGCATGGGACCAATTTAACTCCTAGGAATATAATGCATATTAAAGGTACTCTCAATTTAGGAATAAGACTAAAATTCTCAAATATGTAGACTTGTGCCATAAAACATGCCCGAAGAGGAAACCAAAAAAACCCTCGAACGGCCCTATGAGGGGAACGAACACCTTGCATGGGACCAATATAACTCATTAGAACTGACTTCGTAGTCATGGGACTCCCAATTTAGGAGTAGGTATAAAATTTTCAAATAAGCAGAGTTAGACTTGAAAACGTGCCCCTTGGGGGAACCCAAAAGAGCCCCTAAACGGCCGCGTCTGGGGCACAAACACCTTGCATGGGACTATTGTATCTTGTAGGAACTGACTATATTTTCATGGGACTCCAGTTTTAGGAATAGGACTATAATTTTCAAATAATCACAATTAGGCCTAAAAATATGCCCCTATGGGGAAATCCAAAACAAACCTCGAACGGCCCCATTAGGGGCACAAACAACTCACACGAGACCGATGTAAATCATAGGAACTTATCGTGTAGTCACATGATTCTCGATTTTGTAATAGGGCTAAAAATTTCAAATAAGAAGACTTAGGCCATAAAACATGCCCCTATGGGTGACAATGCAAAACAGTCCCCAAACGGCCCCATGGGGGGCATGGGATCCTCTCATGGAACCAATATAACTAGTAGCAACTAACCGCATAGTCACTGCACTCTCTGTTTTGGTATCGGACTATTGTAGCCTAAATATATTAGGCCACCTAGACCAATAAAACAGTGACACTTATCAATATCATCCAGTAGTTTTCAATAATCGGTAAAAATTGATCGACTCGGGTAATCTTTAGTCGGCTGCCCTACCGACCAGAGCCAGGAAGTTGAACCATCAAACATGTGAGATATTCAAGAGTAACCATGCACATGCACGTGAACGACGTCCATCTGCACCTTATTATATAAAGGTGTAAATGCTTGAACCTATAAAGTTATTCGATATCTTGATTTCCTACTTATTATAAATACACCACTTCCCCTAATGGAGGGGAACATGTATGAGAACTTTGCTTTATGCTACACCTTGTAATTAAGAGATTTAATAAACCCTAAACTAATATTTCCCCATGGACGTAGGCTCCCTTCCTGAGCTCAACCATGTAAAAACTTTGTGCTTTCTCTTTTATCTTATTTATCCATGATTATAAGTTTTGTGACTAAAATCTAAAATAGATATCCATAATTAGACATCAACAGATTGGCGTCATATGTGAGAATGACAAGTCATTGTTGTTTCTTAATTGATTCTTTCACAGACCATTTTTTTATAACCTTAAGTTATAACGGGCATCCCGAAAAGAAGTCTTGTTGGAGGTAATGCTTTCAGTCCTTTCACTCCTCCAAGTATAAGAGACTTATAGGGAATTCTACTCAAGATTGCCAAAGGGCATGAGGTAATGCAAGAAATGTGTGGAAACTTACTTAAAGGCTTCAAACTAGATCCACTATTTCCCGATCCTACAGGAGATAAATGTCCCCTCCACCTCCTAGGGATAACAAAAGCAGGTCTAAATATTCCAGGTCTTCACAAGACCGATCCTATCATTCGAGGGTAACTTTTTCACTCAGATCCACTTATTACTATAACGATCGATCTTTCACTCGAAAATGATTGAGCATCTGGAAAAGACTGAGTAAAGCCTCTACTTTTGATCACTTGGGTCCCCAGGCAAGTAAGGGTTACCAAAGGGAACCCTTCAGATCAAGAGATTGATGAGAAGGGTCTACCAGATGAAGGTTAGTATACGAGGTTTCGTACGTGCTGAAAAGACTTAACACCAGGAAGAGATCTCAACACAAATGCATGGTAGAACTGCCAGAGCTGCTTCAGCTAAAACTAACCTAGAAGATCACCCTTGAAAAGGATCAATACAATAATTAGAAGATATCTTAGGAGAGATACCTAAGCCCACAAATACCTTGGAAACGAGTTTTATGAAGCGATCTCCTTCTGTTCCACCCATTTTTTATTTCCCCACACCATCCAAATTCAAGACACTTGTGGTCACTCCCAAATATAATGGTAAAACTGACCCCATCCTCCATATTAAACAATACTAGGAAGTAGTTGATATTTATTCAGTTCGAGATGAGATGCGTTGCTGGTAATTCTCAAGTACCATCACTCGATCTGCATAGATTTGGTATATAATAATCATCCCTGAAGACAAATCTCTAGCTTCCAACAGCTCGTCAAGCTATTCATTAGCAATTTGTTTCTTTAGATACAAACCCATCAAGAGGGTAGCTCACTTATTGAGCATCCGTCAGCGACAAAGGGAAAACACACGCGAGTTTATAACTCTCTTTAATGGTGAAAAGTTAGAAATGGTAGATTATGAAAAAAAGATCGTGATTACTGCTTTGATGAGTGGTTTGAAACCCAAGAAGTTATAATATGCATTGGCCAATGATCCCCCTAAAACCCTGACTAGGTTAATAGCTAAAGATGGAGAAATCATGAATGTCGAGGAAGTTATGGCTGTCAAGCAAGATCCGGGTACCAAGACCGACAATCATAACAATTTTCAAAAAAAGGAGCAAAAAGATAAGGAGGCTAGAATCCTGAGAGTACATGAGGCAAGGGTGGCTAGAATCCTGATTGACAATAGCATTTCAGTAGACGTCATATTCTGCGATTATTTCGACGATTTGGGATTAAATGACAGCAAATTAGAACCTTGTCATAGGACCCTAATAGGCTTCTCGAGTGAAAAAGTATATCCATTGAGGAGTGTCAAGTTGGAACTTTTGATTGGAACATTACCAGATAGTAGGACTGAAAAGATCCGTTTCTTTATCTTAGACAAAGATGTTCGATCGGCCTATAACATGATCCTTAGCAGGGTTGGACTAAAAAAGTTCAAAGCAGTACCCCCTATTGTCCACCGGTGTCAGAAGTTCCCCACTCATTATGGGGTCAGTGTTGTTATAGGAAATCAAATTAAAGTCAGGGAATGAAATTATACTTCGACCGACCAAGATGAAGTAAATAAACTTACTTCAACCTACCCAATTGAAACCTTAAACCCCTGCGAGGAGGCAAATTTATTTAAAGGACAGGTTGTGGAGGCCACATAAATAATTGTCCTAGATGACGAAAGACCAGAAAGAACCACCCAGAATAACTCAACTCTGGAACCATCCCTCAAATAAGAATTGATCAATTTTTTTAAAGAGTGAAAGAGAGTGTTCGCACGGAGCCATAAAGATATATCGGGAATTGATCTAGAATTTATCTGCCATGAGTTGAATATCAACAAAGATTCCAAGTCAATCAAGTAAAAGCGGCATGTACTCATTCCTTTGAAGAACATATCCATCCAAGAAGAGGTGGACAACCTGTAGAAGGAAAATTTCATTGAAGATGTCAATTACTCAGACTGGTTGGCCAACGTAGTGATGGTGAAGAAGAAGAACAAAAAATAGCACATATGTGTTGATTTCACGAATCTCAACAAAGCTTGTGCAAAGGATTATTTCCTTTTTACATGAGTTACTCAGCTTCATGAATGCTTATTCAGGATACAATAAAATTAAAATGAGCCTGAGGATAGGGAAAATACATCATTTATCACCAGTCAAGGTACTTAATGGTACAACGTTATGCCTTTGGGGCTTACAAATGCTAGAACAACATACTAAAGGCTGGTAAACAAGGTCTTTGAGGAGAAGATCGAAAAGAATATGGAAGTTTATGTAGATGATATGCTAACTAAGAGAAAAATATATGTTGACCACATTAAAGACTTAGGCTAGACATTTAACCAGCTGAAGATGCATCAGATGAAACTTAACCCAACTAAATGTGTGATCGGCATGCAGGAAGGGATGTTCTTAGTATTCATCGTAAATCAAAGGGGGATTAAATCCAATCTAGATCAAATAAAGGAATTGATCGAAATGCAATCTCCCTCATACAAGAAAGACGTGTAGAAGTTGATTGGAAGAGTAGCTTCACTCAATCGATTCGTCTTCCGAGCAACTAATAAATGTTTACTGTTCTTTAAAGTACTCGGGAAAACCTTCTAATCGAATGTTGAATGTGAAAATTCTTTTTAGGAGTTGGATAAATATATGGGATGTCCACCCAAGCTCTCCCGACCAATCATGGGAGAAAAATTGTACCTATACCTTGTTATATTAGAGTCAGTTATCAATTCGATCCTCATCCGACTAAAAAGGGATATAGAAACCAGTCTACTACACTATCAAGGCTTTTAGGGGGGATATTAGATATCCTCGCCTAGAAAAATTGGCTTTATCTCTTATTTAAGTATCAAGAAGAATAGAGCCATACTTCCAAGCGCATACCATTGTGGTATACACAGATTTACCATTACGTCAAGCTATCCATAAACCAGAAAAGCCAGGGATATGATGGTTTGAGTAGTGGAATTAGCTGAATATGATATACTTTATGAGATTTGATCAGTGCTGAAAGGGAAAGTTATAGTCAATTTTATAGTAAAATTTGCCTATGAAGAAATCACAGCTATTCATGAGCCCGTTAAGGGGATACAGGATTAGCAGACCTCCTTAGGAGAGAGCTCAAAGTTGAACCAAGCCAAATAGACTTCTCTGGAAGACAGTTATAAATTGGATAAATCAAAATCATCTGGTACCCAAGATATTGGCAAAAAGTATGAAGAGTAGAGAAAAAATTTGTTCAAGCAAGGACTTTCGAGTGATGGTGGCTGTGACGAACAAATTCCTATCTGGAAGTTATATGTGGATGGGTCTTCTTGTGCCTCTAACAGTGGAGAAAAACTAATTCTAACCCCCCCCCCCCTTATGATATAGATATGGAGTATGCTCTTCATTTTTAATTCTAAGATTTTAATAATGAGGTAAAGTATGAAGCAATGATTACTGGGTTATAACTCACTTTGTCATTAGCCGCCAATCAAATAGTCACTCATAGTGACTCTCAGGTGATCGTTAACCAAGTGTTAGATGTAAGAGGTTGGTTTAGATTAGGTGGAGGCGTAACCGCTTTTGAGTATAATAATGATAAGCTAACCGGAGATACTCTTAATTCATTATAAGACATGCAATCATAACTTAGTGAAGATAAACTCAGTTTAAACTCACAAATCGCTCGTGTATAACTCAGAAGAAAATAATGAACTCAGAAGTAACTCATTTAAAGGGAGATAGAAGTAAGCACCCTAGAATCACCCTGGCAGGAAGCCAAATACACCAACTCTCAAAGGTTTTCTAGTCGTCTATTAAAAGCTTCGTAATAAATGACAATCGTGGTTGAGTAAAAGCTCTAGTTTTGCAATAACTCCTTTCTCTCTGATGATCAACCTCGCTCTTGGAATAACTTATGAACTCTCAAAAGAAAATCCCTTCCTCAGAGGTGGTTGGGGCCCTTAAATAGACCATACACCACTCCCAAGATAACTTAGTGATTAATTACTAGGAAAGACTTACCTTATACTTTATGTCACGAACATTTAATGCCTGATGGACTAGTCAGCTCCATGTCATAACCATTAAATGCCAAGACATGCTTTTTACCTAATCACTGTGTGTCAGGTGACTGTCATCACAGAGGTGGATCACCAACTGTCTAACAACCCCAAATACCACGGTGGTTTACTCGAGTATAGATTTGATGTTGTCTAGTTGGATAGTGACATCACATAAAGTAGATGTGACATTAAGTAGAGGGTTTTTCGATTCATAACTCAACGCTTGATGGAACTCAAGGCTGCTTCGCCCAAGGTTCCACGGTCAAAGTCTTTTGGTATTTTACTAGGTGTATCTAAGATAGTCAGGATAAGCCCCAACGGTGCCTCGCTTCTCAATCCTCCAAACCAGGTCCCTCTAAAGTTCCCACGGCGAGGTCATTTGATAGAGCATGAAAGCTCTCTCAAGCCCTACCAAGCCTGGTCTCTCACGAGTACCGTTTGACCTCACATTAAAAATCATTATATTCGTTGTAACTCATAGTAAATATAAATAAAAAGATACAACAAGGCTAAGTAAAACAATAGAACTAAAGGATCAACTCTCTCAACCAGCTTCTTCCCTGGAAGATCCCTCTGGGCTACCACGCTGACCTACCTCACTTGAGCTGCGTCACTGCCTTACTGAGCTGCATCGCTTTGAGCTACAAAGCTGCATCATTTTAAGCTGTAGTGATTCCTTACTAGGCTATATCATTTTGAGTTGTCTCGCTAAATTCCATCATTGCCTTAATCCTTTGAGTCTGTTATGTTAGCTAGGGGGATTAACTCTAATCCCGAGATTATCTTCAAGTCCCCCTATATTTGCCCCTTCGTGGAGAGATTATCTTCAAGTCCCCCTATATCATTGCTCTCCCTATTTGAAGGTTCTTCTTCGTTTGGGCTCTGCTGCATCGTTGTTTCCTCATGTTCAAAAAAGCAGAAAGAGATCTCTTCGATGTATTTGAGTCAAAATTAAACAATGTTTGGACTTATGGCGAGGGGACATCGTAGCATTTTGAACCGTTGGGATATATTCTTTGTTAGGAGCTATTGGATATGTCTGACAAAGGAAAAAAACAAAATTTTGGCACCAAACCCCAAAACTTATCATGGAAGAAACCCCTTTTTTATCCCCATACGTCACTTTATTAATGAGGTGATGCCATCTTTTCAACTGTTAAAATGCTTCCCGCAGTGTCACGTGTCCACTTGAAATGGTTATTGGCGGCTTTGCACGTACTCAAAAAACGGGTTTGAAGGATTCAAACGTCCATTTTTCAAAACACTTAACCATTTTCTTCATCTTTTTCAAACTCCAAGCATACTTTTAGAGAGAGAAAGTTTATAAAAACTCCATTTTTTATCCATCTTTTCTTCATCTCTTTCCTCTGTAATCACCTTCAACCTTTGGTTACTCTATTGTTACTCATCTAGTATCTCTTTCAAGCTTTTTATACCTCGGTTTCGTCTGTAATGGCTTCTTCAAGTAACCCTGGTGCATCTACCACCAACACTCCACCTTCCACCCCTACTGCCACCACTGTTACTGGGGGAACCACCTCTTTGACTGTCGCTCATCAAGAGCAACTGCATTTTTACCGTCGGCCCCCCATTTATGGCAAGGGTGATAATTTTTATTGGTTTTTCAATACTTGTGTTTTTAACGCCAAGTGTGATTCCATGGTGCTTGGTGATGAGGACAAAAACGTTACTGATTAGGGATTTCTCCCCCCCCCCCCCCCAAGAGGGGACTCTTTGATTTTGCCTTGAGCGAGGTGACTTCCCATGGTCCCATATTAACTTCTAAGGGCCTGGGGGTTCTCCTGCTCATTTTGCTACCTAGAACGCTCACATGCAGAGTTTTCACGTTGCCATCCTCATAAAAATTGGGCTTCACCAGGCCAAGTGGTTTGGTGAGTTTACTCTATCAAAGAACAATGTTGATCTCCCCATCCCGGTTTCTCGCTGAAACATTACTACTCACACTTTCATTGCTACATGGGGTCACCATGACGTTTGTGAACTTTTGGGCCTTGAGGCCATAGCCCATGAGCCCTGTTCTGACAAAGATTTGGATGCCCAAGAGGTTGCTAACCGTTCAAAGTTGGATCGTATATGTCGAATGTGCATAAGTTCTTCAAATAAAGCCACCTTCACTCCCCTCATCAATTATTTCTTCCAGGATCCTTCTAAGGATAGCTCTTCTGAGGCCGCCCTTGGTCAAGGTACATAACTAGAACTTCATGCTTACATCCTTTTCATTCTTTCTCACTTTCTTTTATCCTGGAAACCTAAAGATCAACCCCAAGGGGACCTCAAAAATATATCCCTTCGTTTGGCCCGGGGTATCAAGTTTCCTCTTGCTGCAATTGCCCTGGGGTCACTCAATACATACCTTAATAGAACCCACTTTGACATGGAATGGTCTCTTGGCCGTTATAACCTGTCTAACTTTGCCAACTGCGTACTTCTGATGGGCTTCCTTTATGTTTGTTTCCCCAATTTAGCAGCTAAACCCAACTGTCCTCCTTCAGGAGAAATAATTCTACCTCCACGTTCTTACATTTATCACAATAGGCAAAGTCGAAAGGAGTTAACCTCTATTATTAAAAAACGGGCCTATTTTGTGATGCGTCGCTATGGAGAGGAAGTTTTCCTCCACACTTGTGATTTTTTCAAGAATGAGCCAAGGGTGGTCCAACTAACAACTGTAGACCTTATGGAAAAAGACCCTTCGCTTGCTGTGGTTCTTATATTCTCTCCAAGTTACCTACCATTCTACACCGAGTGGGGGTACTCATGCGAATATTATAACCCCCATCGGTGTGCCCGTCAATATGGTTTTGACAAAGGGGCTCCTCGCCTCGTTTTCCAGCTAAACCACCCCAAGGTCACATTTAGCAAGGCTTGTTCTCTCTTCACTTACACCTATGTGTGGGAAGTAAGCTCCACAATGTGTGACGGGGTCATCATCCCCACTATCTCCAGGCAAGGAGATGTGATGTCTTTATTTACCACCAATTATTGGCCGAAGCAACTAGCTCAAATCTTTAAATTTATTGAGGGGACTCCTGTATATCCCCCAGTTCTCTCATTTTCTTCACAGGAACTGGGTTTGAAAGGCAATTTCGTTCTAGGAATAGAGTTCCCTTTGAGCAAAACTCCCAAGGAACCTCCCACTGAGCTTCCTCCATACTTCTCCATGATTCCTGTTGCTACCCCAAAGCCTAAAAAAGCCTCGACACCCAAATACCCTGCTCCTTCTGAAGGTGATCTGGTGAAGGGGTTCCAACCGAAGTAGCTTCGGGTGAAGGACCTTCCCAGACACCAGCTAAAAAAACTAGGGGGTCCAAGAGTTGGAATTCCTCAAAGTCTAAGTCCCAACCTCAGTCTCAAGCTCCCTTGGATGCATTCCCCAATGCCTCTGTTCCTCCTCCTATATCTTAATAAGTGAGTAAGAAGTTGAGGAGGAAAATTCAAGCTGAGGTGCAGCGAATAAATTTTAAGTTTCAACGACACGTTCCCGTCGTTCCTCCTACTACTTCCTTCCCCACTATCTTAGTAGATCCATCGGAAGGAGGGCCAAAGAGGAAGAAGATCTCAAGGGTTCCTCCAGGTGTTAGTGTTGCAGGTGTGAGGAAAGAGACTTTGGGTACTAAGTCCCAGAAGAAACGGGTCCCCGCTGTACATCTCTCCCCAGCTCCTTTTGTCGTTACTTCCCCTCCTTCTCCTCCACTGGTGATATCCTCCCATTCTCCCCCTGGATCAGAGGTATACATGTGTGTTGTTGTCCTTTTTTTCATTTTTCTAAAATAAAGTGCATTTGTCTAACTCTTAGCGATTTTGGTGCAGGAAGCTGAAGAAGAAAGGTCCAGCCACCCTATGAGTCCTTTCGTGGGGGGACAGTTCGGGAGGGGTTCCATTGATGTAACTCCCCCCCCCCCCCATTCTCCCATGACCGAGCTCACCTATTCCCTCCGTTTGGTCTCCCAACGTGTGAAGGATGTTGCTGTGGGGGGTGATTCCGTTGAATCTGTGGGAATTTCCTCTCAAACCGAAAAAGCTTCCCCAGCTTCTTCTGAAGTATCACCCCAACCCGAGGTTCCCCTGGCCATTGTTCCAGCTGCGAAAAGTTCTCCAGAGGTATCATATTTTGAACGTTGTTAGGTCTAGCGTCTTTTCTCTCCTTTTTTTTTTTGCTGAACTTACTTTAACCTCTTGGGATGCCTCAGGTCGAAGTGGCTTCTTTGTTGGCTAACATTCTTCTTCCATTTGTATTGACAAGACCCATCACCGCAGTTCCCCTCTTTAGCAACATTACTGAGGTGAGTTAAATGTGAACCATGTCTCTTTTCTTCTGTGTTTATTCCCCAGTTCTAACACTTAGTTTGATTTTGCAATTCTCTCCAGGTCTAACACCACTAACGTCTATCGGGACTCTTCCTCTCCCTAAAGCCATTATTGACCCTTCTACCTAGCATAGTGCTTCTTCTGGTACCAAAAGAATGGATGCATCCATGGAAGGCCAAACGTCTTCGCCCAACACTACCCTAATATTGCCCTTAGTACCCTTCGTTGGCACAGGAGCTTTACCAAACATTGAGGTTCCTCTATTTGAGGGTGTCGTTGAGGCTTCTGAGGAGATGACCCTGTCCCCAATAGTTCCCACCGTTGTAGCCTCTTTGGTGACTCCCGTTCTTGCTCCAGCCATTGTTGAGGTACTTCATTAGTTTCTCATCATTTCTTCTTGTGTGTCCTTTATTTTTGACAATGTACAATCTAGAAGAGTATCATTTTTCAAGTATTCAAACTGAAACATTCAAACTCCACTGGTAACGGTGACTTAACAATTAAAACACTTGTTAAGATTTTTCCTTTTTCAAAGTTCCACCACTAACGGTGACACCCATAATGGTGGCTTGGCAATGACAACCACTTGCTAAGATTTTTCATCAATTTCCACCAGTAACGGTGACTTAACAATGAGAAACACTTGTTAAGATTTTTCGTTAAACTCCACTAGTAATGGTGACTTAACAATGATAAACACTTGTCAAGATTTTTCATCAAACTTGACCAGTAACGGTGACTTAACAACGATAAACACTTGTTAAAATTTTCGTCAAACTCCACCAGTAACGGTGACTTAACAACGATAAACACTTGTTAAGATTTTTTTCCAAACTCCACCATTGTTAAGATTTTCATCAAACTCCATCGGTAACGGTGACTTAATAACGATATCCACATGTTAAGATTTTTCACTTGACTTATTATTTTCTTGGATTGTCTCCAGGTTACTGGTGTGTCTCCTTTAGCTGTAGAGAGACCTCCATCAGTTCTTTGCCCATTACATCGCCCCATCGTGAATAAGTTGTTTCAGAAGAATCTAGTCACAACGACCAAGGTTCCACGATAGGTGCTGCAGCCGATAGCGAATCTAGTTTTGAGCTTCCTCTGCCTAACCTGTCTCCTTATGAATTATGTCTCATGGTCCTTCAACGATCTCACTAAATGCCTGCCAGCCATCGCTTGGTAATTGAGCAGATTGCAAACTATCCCCTGATACTTTCACTATCGATTATCTGCATTCGAATATTCCCATGATGAGCCATAGGCTTCAAATCATGGCGATCGTTATTGATGATATCGTCAGTACTCCTATCGCGAACGTTTCCAGGTCCCTCCTTAACTAATTCTTGGGTTCTTTAAGGGAGTTGGGTCGAGATGGCTTTCAATTTAACTGGCTGATTGGACACTTAAAGACTTTGAAGAGCCAGTAATTGGCAAGCCAAAGGGAAATGCTCTAGAAGCACCAGGAGGCTCAACAAGCTGAGGAAGCTAGGTTGGCTGAGCTAGCACCTCTACTTGAAGCTGCCAATAAGAAGGTAGAGGATATCGAAAAAGCTTTGTGTCTGGCAAATCTAAAACGAGAGAAACTCCTTATTTAGCATGCACAAGTTCAAACAAAGCTATAGGTTTCTATTAATGCCCAACAATCATGCCTAGCAGCTTCTTTGGGCCTGCCTGGAGATTTTTTCTATGCTCCAAACTTTTGGTTCCTCTTAAGCCAATGAAATCTTTCACTTTTGTATACACTTTCCTTTTTTCTCTTATGCAATTTTCGGACAATAGTTCCCAATTTTGTAATGCCTTAAAATTTATGAATGAAAGAAAGGTTATATGTTTTCCATGCCACTTCTTCGCACTGTAACTACTTATATAAAATACAAACTATGCAATCTTTCATCTCACTCGAGTTGCAATAAAAGACATCTCTTCAAAAAAAGATTTATATAACAAAACCACTAGATACAACGATGATCTAAAGTTTATTGTTTATACATAATAGACTTTTAACCATTTATTATTTATCTTGAATGGTTTGTCTTCTTCCATTTTAGAAATTAAGCAATAAACTGAATCATGAGCCTCCTTTACAATGAAAGGTCCCTCCCAATTCGCTGCAAACTTAGGCAGAGGAAGCCCCCTGATGTGCTTCACTACTGCCTTCAAAACAAGGTCTTCCTCCACAAACTTCCTTAGTCTTACCAAGTTGTCATATGCCCTAGAGAGCTGTTTTATGTACATTTGAAAGTGTTGCATTGCATTATCTCTGTATTCATCCAACACTTCCAACTGCACATGTCTACTCTGAGGTAGCATGCTACTTTGCAAGGCATATCGGGCAGAGGGAACTTCCAACTCTATCGGGAGAATCGCTTCAGCTCCATACATAAGGGAGAATGAAGTATATCATGTGGGTTTTTTTAGTTATTCGATAGGCCCACAATATAGCTGGTATCTTCTCATCCCACGATCCTAGGAAATTTTCCATCATCTTGGCCAAAATATTGACTAATGTTTTGTTAGTTGCTTCGTCTTTATCGTTTTCCTTTGGGTAGGCCACCGTTGAAGTGTGATGAATAATGAAGTATTTGTCTGTGAGCAAGGTTACCACTGAATTAACGAAGGGGGTTCCATTATTAGAGAGAATTACCTTTGGAATCCCAAAATGGGAAAATGATGTATTCTCTAATGAAGTTGCTTCCCTTCTTAGTGGTATCGCTTCAACCCACTTTGTAAAGCACTCCGTTGCCACTAGTATCTAGATCTTCCCCCTCGAAGAAGGATGTATTTCCCCCATCAAGTCAAATGCCCAGGTGTGAAAAGGATAAGACGTTGCCAGATAGTGTAGATCCACCGATGGGGAACGTATCATATTTCCATATAGTTGGCAAGCCTTACATTTTCGAATGAACTCAGCAGAGTCCTTCTCCATCATTGGCCAATAATACCCCAACGTCATTAGTTGGTCATACAACTGTGATCCTCCTATGTCAGTTGAATCGTGAGCTTGTTTGAAAAATTCAACTGCTTCTTTCTTTGTGATGCAACGCAATGGCCTGTTCAAGTAGCCCCTTCGATAAAGTTATCCCTCCTGAACGTAGAACCTTGGGTCCCTTCACTTGAGTCTCATCGCATTAATCTTCTCTATTGGGATAACTCCATCTTTAATGAAGTCAATATAGCATTGCCTCCAGTCTGATTGAGCTTTAATGAAATGTCATTCAGCTGCATCGAAGAACAGTTGGCACTTATCACACTTTCGTTGTAGCTCCGCTACATACTGCTTCAATCTAGTCTAGAAGTATCCCTCCCTTTGAATTCTTCTATAAATAGGTATCTCAGTTGTTTCGCAGTGCTCTTCATGTGTTTTCTTTAATCTATTCTCTACTTCTTCTAGTCCAATGCATCTTGACAGCCATCCTCCTACGTTTTTGAAATAAATTTTCCCTGATTTGTAAAGTATCAGGCTAATTCCCTCAACTCCATCGCTCCTTCCCCCGACTCTAGTTGTTTTATAATCTTACCCCTCCAGTCAGAGTCAACCTCTATCGGCAGAATTAACTGTACCACTGAGGGAGTTGTTCTTCATTGAACCACGACTGTAGTTGTATCATCCCTCATGATCATCTTCTGAGCGATAGTGGCATAGGCGTCTGAATGGCGATTCATCGTTCAGGGATGTCTCTTGATCTTGGTCCGATGGAACTGGTTGAGAAGCCTTTGAATGATTGTTCTTTAAGGCGCCAGACTGAGGTGTTTTAACGCATATTCTCCATTCCTTGCTGAATCACCAAGTTTGAATCCCCTTTAATGCAAAGTGAACGAATCACCCTTCGAAGGGCCTCCAGTAACCCCAGTACTAACGTCTCGTATTCTGCTTCATTATTAGAACAAGGAAAGTCTAATTTATAGGAAAGATAAATTTTTTCGTTCCTCTTGACAAAATAACCCCTACTCCTCCTTTATTTTTTACTGAAGATCCATTGAACTGCATCGTCCATTCTTCATCGCGTGCATCTAAGTGATTGGCCTGCAAGTCATCTCCTAGAATGCTCTCTTGTGGTGGCTCAGATATCCCAGGTGGGAAGATTGCCAAGAGATCTGCATATGTCTGGCTCTTGATTGTGCAAGGGACCAGGCATTTTAAGTCATACTCTGAGAGAATGAGGAATCACCTAGCTGCTCTACCAATCAATATAGTCATTGCCAATAAAAACTTAATGGGATCACACCTTGTTACAATATGGATTGTAAAAGACAGCATATAATGCCTAAGTTTTTGTTCTACAAAGACTAAGGTTAAACAATGCCTTTCCAAGCTACTATACCTGACATCTGGCCCTTGTATGATTCTACTAAGGTAGTAGACTGGTCTTTCTTTCCCATCAACCTCTTGTGGCAATAGAGCTCCAATGAATCTTATGGTGGATGTGAGGTACAACTATAACGGTACTCCTGCCCTTGGAAGGACCATGGTCTGAGGCAAAACGAGTAGATTCTTTAGCTTGGTGAGAGATTTTTGGTAGACTTCCTCCCATTTGAACTTTGTGTTGTTTCACAAAAGCTGCATCAACAGGTGTGTTATTTCGACTAATCTAGGCACAAATCTCCAAAGGTAGGAACTTTGTCGATGAAACTCTTGAGCTCCTTTGCCGTTATTGGATCTGGCATCTTTAAGATCGCTCGATGTTTGTCTTGGTCCATCTTCTCCCCCTACCAATCTACCACAAAGCCTAGGAACCTTCCACTGGTTACTCCGAAAATGCATTTCAGCGGATTCATCTTCGGTTTATACTTCCTGCATCTGGAAAATACTTTTCTTAAATTGCTCAGGTGGGACTCCTACTTCTTCTATTTGATGACCAAATCATCCACATAAAACTCCACAAATTTGTGAAGGAAGTCATGAAAAATGGCCATCATTATTCTTTGATAAGTAGCCCCAGCATTTTTGAGTCCAAACGGCATTACCTTGTATATAAAGTTACCCAACAGTGTTCTAAATATTATTTTCTTTTCATCTGTGGGGTCCATCTTGATTTGGTTGTACCCTACGTACCCATCCAAGAATCTATACATCTCATGCCCCACCATTGCATCAATCAAGCTATTAATGGAGGGAACTCATCTTTGGGACAAGCCCTATTTAATTCTCTAAAGTACACGCAGATCCTTATCTTTCTTACCCACTGGAGCAATACTAGACAGCCAGAGTGGATATTGTATCAGTTTGATGAACCCTGTTTCCAACAGGCATTGGGCCTCTTCTTTGATCTTCAAGTCTAGTTCAGGCTTGTAGGTACTCGTTACTTACTTAATCAGAATGTCTGAAGGCATCACATTCAATTTGTGGCAACTCACTTCTTTATCCAACCCCTCCTATCTCTGTATACTTCCATGCAAAAACATCTATAAACTCCCGGATCACCTCAATTAACGCCTCTCATTTCTCCGTGCTGAGATACTTCGAGAGGAAAATGGGACTTGGCTCCTCCCCCTCTTTTTCTATATTTAGTTGCTCCAATTCTTATGCTTGTAGCTTTGGTTGGTCCGTTATGTAGTCTGGTTCTTTGGTGACATCTTCCATGAACTGTATGTTATATTTTTCTATTATCATATATTGTCCCCGTTGATCTACCAAAAAACATTCGTATACCAGGTCATCCTCCTCTTCATCTTGTGTCATAGCTCCTTCGACTTCCCGTTAACACCATTATAGACGATAAACCACCTCCCCTTCATCAGTAACAATCTTCTTGCATTGCCTGTTGGCCGTTGCAACTTCCTTTCTCTTCCTCTACCTTGAAGCCTCTACTATCCTTCCTTCAGAAAATCGACTTAATACGCTTTTCTGTACGACCTCGTGTTCTATCGGGTCCATTTTGGGCTACATCCTGTCTTTTGGCTGCTTCGAGATTTTCTCAGGTCGAGGGACCACTTAGTGGGCTTCTTCTGCTACTCCTCTTCCACTTGTGATTTTATCATTATGGCCGTTCACAGGTCCCATCCTTTCTCTGATTGAGGGAACCCAGGCTCCCTCCATTCTTCTCGTTAGGACTCTAACGTCCTCCTTTAACTCCGTATAAAATGTTGCATCCACTAAGTGAATTTCCTTGATCGTGAAGGGCCTCTTCGTAGCTCTTATAGTAATCTCAGTTCCTTTAATATTTTCCTTCGCACATTGGTGGTACGTTGAGGGAACTAATCCTTGGTTGTGCATCCAAACTCTTCCTATGAATAGATGGTAGGAAGTTGTACTCTCTATCACATGGAACTTGATATGGGAACTCAAATTTACTATTATAATCTCGATATTCACATAACCAATGGATTTGGAGGACTAGTTGTCATAGCCTGAAATAACCAAAGGTATGAGGACCAATCTTTCTTATAGAATGTTGGCTGCGTGGAAAGAACTGATTGGCATGATGTTGATGGATACTCCCCCATCCATAAGGGCTCTCGCAAAGCTAACTTCGTTGATGTTGGAAATCACATATAACAACCGATTGTGAGGAAATCTCACGGCCATATCTGCATTACTGAACGTTATTTCTGACATAAATTTCCTCACCAGTTTGTCCATGGGTCCCTTCCATCTTAGCGAAGGGACTGCATTCTTCTTCGCGATATCCAGGATAGCTTGATTTACCTCTAACCTGCTTTCTTTTGGCATTCCCTCGTAGTCGAAGAACCAGGCAAACTTTGGAGATCGTGAAACCGTGCAGTAGTCCAAGCTTCGATCTATTTCCTCACCTTCAATGTTGTATATGTCCTCCATATCTCTAGCACTGACTTCGTCATAGGCTAATACCATATTAGCCATTCCTCTAGTACACTCCTCCAAATCCTCTTCGAACTCCCCATGCTCTGTTATCAGCTCCTTCGCTTCTCTTTCTGCCTCATCATCATAGGCCACCACCAGATTGGCCCCATCTACTGGGAGTGAGTTTTATTAACATTTTGCGGAGGGATTTGTAGTGTCCCTGCCTTTACATGTTTATCGATGACTCTCCTTAGCGTGAAATAGCTTTTCTTCGGATGTTGGATCTTGTGATGGATTTGGTAGTACTTGGGATCCACCCTAGTCGTCGTATCTAGTTGCATGACAGGGATGCCTTTAGGTTCATACACCATTCCTCCTTGAACCTTGGCATTATAACAGCTGACGGCCTCCTCTACTGTACAAGGTAACAGTGGTGGGTCCTCCCTATCTCTTCTAAACGTTCTCTTGTTATCCTTCCTTAGATGTTAAGCATTCATCAACGTATCCCACCCATGGAGGTTGTCCGCGAGCTGCAACAGGTGCCCCGGGCTATCTGAACATCATTGGTACCTCAATGGGGTTCGGCCGAACTACCAATGATATCTTCCTTGCTGCCTTTAGAAATGCCACAAAAGTCCCTTCACGAGTTTCATTAATTAGGTGATAGATGTACTCTGGGAGAAAACCTTCAGCACATAGTTATAACAGCTTGAACTCTTTGGCTTCTTCCCTCACGTCGAGGGACCTCTCCCTGAACTTTCGAACATAAGCCACCACATCCTCTCTCGGTTGTTGCCTCTCCCTGCCCAACTGTGTTAACGTAAACTCATCTTCTGCTAGAAAGAACTTCTGGACAAATAATACATGCATCTCCTCCCACGTTGAAACACTTTTGGTCGCCAAATGAGAGTACCACATATAAGCTTTATCGATTAATGATTTTGAGAACTCCCTCAGTTGGAGCTTCTTGTTGTGCAGTGAGCCCCTAGATGTTCGATAAAATGTTTGATGTGCTCCTTCGGGTTTCCCCCCTTTCCTGTGTACTTTTCGAAGATCGGAGGAATATAATCTTTTGGGTAAGGCTCATAGTTATATTCCTGAGGGAAAGGCATCTGAAAGTCATCATACATTGAAGGTACCTCACTAGAAGATTACGAGGAAGCTTGCATAAACTTCAGCATCTCCTTCTGCATCTCTTTTCTCATTTCCTCCATAGCTAACACCGTTGAAGGAATGACCAGAGGGACCATAGGTGTGACACCTATTGCGCCCAGAGTAACCACCATGGTTTGAATGCTTGTTACTCTTGGGGTTCCCACCATTGGAATCACAACAAGGGGGATGCTTACTAGGGCAGTTCCCATTGGAACTACGCTTGGCGAGGTCACTGGGGCTACCCCTGGCATTATGAAGGAATTGGCATCAAATCCCCCTAGAACCGTTGAAGCTACAGGAGTTTGGAAAAACTCGTAAAATTTATTTATGAGGAGTTCCACTTAGGCTGGCCCCAACCCGACGCTCGTGTAAGCTTGTGTCACCCCTAGAATACCTATCACCGTTTGAACTGGAGGTACCTCCACTCGAGGGGCTCCATCTCTCGAAGCCTCCAGCCCTCTCGCCGCTTGTTCTTTATTGTGTTAAATATCATCAAAGTTAAATCTTTAATTAACATTATCATGTGCCATACTCTTTGCTTAGAAGAACACTTCCCCTGCAGAGTCGCCTACTGTAAGAGGGTGGTTTAAATTAGGTGTAGGGGTAACCCCTTTTGAGTATAATAATGATAAGCTAACTGGAGATACTCTTAATTAATTACAAGACAAGCAATCACAACTTAATGAAGATAAACTCAGTTTAAACTCATAAATCGCTCGTGTATAACTCAGAAGATAATAATGAACTCAGAAGTAAATCGTTTAGAGGGAGAGAGAAGTAAGCACCCTAGATACACCCTGGCAGGCAGCCAAACACACCAACTCTCAGATATTTTCTGGTCAGCTATTAAAATCTTCGTAATAAATGACAATGGTGGTTGAGTAAAAGCTCTAGTTTTGCAATAACTCCTTTCTCTCTAATAATCAACCTCTCTCTAGGAATAACCTCTGAACTCTCAAAAGAACATCCCTTCCTCAGAGGTGGTTCGGGCCCTTAAATAGCCCCACACCACTCCCTATATAACTCAGTCATTAATTGTTGTGAAAGAAATCCCTCATACTTTATGTTATAATCATTTAATGCCTGATGGACTAGTGATCTCCACGTTATAACCATTAAATTTCAAGACATGCCTTTTGTCTAACCACTATGTGCCAAGTGGCTATCATCACAGAGGTGGCTTACCAACTATCTGACAGCCTCAAATACCACGGTGGTTTAATCAAGTACGGATTTGACATTGCCTAACTAGCTAGTCACATCATATAAAGTAGATGTGACAATAAGTATAGGGATGTTTGGTTCACAACTCAACGCCCGATGGAACTCGAGGCTACTCTTCCTAAGGTTCCACAGTCAAAGTCTTTTGGTGTTTTACCAGGTGTATCTAAGATGGTCAGGACAAGCTCCAACGCTGCCTCACTTCTCAATCCTCCAAACCAGGTCCCTCTTAAGTTCCCACGGCGAGGTCATTCGATAGAGCATGAAAACTCTCTCATGTCCAGCCAAGCTTGGTCTCTAGCGAGTATCGTCTGACCTCACACTAAAAATTATTATAATCGTTACAACTCATATTAAATAAAAATAAAGATATACAACAAGGATAAGTAAACCAATATAACTAAAGTATCATCTCTCTCGGCCAGCTTCTTCGCGGGGAGATCCCTCTGGGCTGCCACGCTGACCCACCTCACTTGAGTAGCGTCACTGCCTTACTGAGCTGCATCGCTTTAAGATGAAACGCTACATGATTTTGAGTTGTAGCGTTGCCTTACTAAACTGCATCATTTTGAGTTGTCACGTTGAGCTCCATCACTGCCCTACTCATGTGAGTCAGTTGTGTTAGTAGGGGGATTAACTCTAATCTCAAGATTATCTCCAAGCCCCCCTACAAGGGATATATGGAGTCAGAAGAGAACTGATGATAAGGTACCTAGACAAAACTCAAAGGACCATCACTAAGTCTCTGGTACTCAGAATGGTCAGAATTCCAAGAATAGAGAACGCCCGATGCACTTGCTCGACTAGCTTCAGTAACCAGGACAGAATTAAAGAGGAACATTCCAATGGAAATTGCAGCAAACAGGAGCATAGATGAACATGAAGTCGGCTTAATAGTAGTTGCTTTGGGCCCCTCATAGATGGATCCAATCAACGAGTTTATTGACAAGGGATTGCTGCCTGACAATCTTAAGGAAGTAAGAAAGTTGAGATAAAAAGTAACCAGTTGCATAAAAGAAGGAGGCGTCTTGTATAAAAGGGGATTCGGTATTTCTTTAGTTAGGTGTGTTCATCCCACTGAAGTGAATGACTTGATTATGCGGAGTCCACTCGGCAGGATGATCATTAGTACAAAAGTTTTCTATGCCGGGGTATTACTGGCCAACTATGAAATTAGATTTTTCATCATATGATAAAATGTGTGATAAGCGCCAAAAGTTTGCTACCATACATGAAAAACCAGGGGCTGCTCTGATACTGATCACATCCCACTGGCCTTTTTTTATTAGAGGATTAATTTAGTCAACCCATTACTAAGGATAAAAGGACAATTTAATTATTTGGTTATGGCAGTTGACTATTTCACAAAGTGGGTGGAAGCTGAGCCATTGGTGGAAATGCCTTTAAAAGAGTTTTCCAGTTTATATGGAAATATATCATATGTCGATATTGCATGTCATATGCTTTCATCACAAATCATAGAACACAGTTCGATAACCGGGAGTTTAAGGATTATTGTATTCAATCCAATGTCTGAAAGCTGCATTCTGCCCCTAAACATCCTGAATCCAATGGTCAGACAGAGGTGACCAATAAAATGTTGCTCGATGGCTTCACAAAATGACTTGATGATGCAAAAGGAAACTGTATTAATGAGTTACCAAGTGTTTTACAGGCCTATAAAACCACACCAAGGATAGCAATTAGTGAAACTCCTTACATATTAGCCTTAGGAACAGAAGCAATAGTCCCTACATAATTAGGTCTGCCAAGTCACAGGGTTCTCAACTATGACTCCTTAAAAGTGATCTTATGAGGAGGCTTGACCTAGACCCGATGGAAGAAGTAAGAGTGAATGCTACACTACGAGTAACTGCCTACTAATAGCGTACCGCCATGTTTTGCAACAGAAGAGTCAATCCAAGCAACCTAAAAGAGGGGGATTATGTTTTCAATAAGGTGATTCAAAAAGGAAACAAGTTGGAGCCTAATTGACAAGGTCCGTATAGACTTTTTGCTATTTTATGATTTGGTACTTACATCTAGAAACATTTGAAGGATAACAATTCAAGAATCCATGAAACGCCGAGCATCTTAGGAAGTATCATCAGTAATTCTAGATTTAAGTTTCAATTACATTTGTAACAATTTTTTTTCTTTAATGAGAACTCATTGGATTGTTGTCAACAAACTTCCTATTTTTTATATTGTTTTTCAGGAATAGGAGATGTAACTATCTCAAGGACTATTATCATAAAAATAATCAAAGAATTAAAATTTAAAACAAAAACTTCATGTATGAATTTGTGGCCACCCCATCCCGATCAGTGCGCATGCGGGGGGGGGGGTCTCGAGCCCTTCCTCGGGGTGCTTCATTCGCCGTCAATTGGGGTGATGTATATAGATAGAGACACCAACATATATTGCACAAAACAGGTAAAATAAATGTTGTAACCTCAAGATAATGGCATCAAAGACATATTGATGCTTGTAAAACCAACTATTTCAAGGATTCGGGGGCTAAGTTATGAAATGGGAAGGTGTTAGGCACCCATCCCACCCTTTCGGTCTCTCATGGGAATGTGTTACTCTTCTCCTTAATAACTCTGTGAAGTGTGTGCGTGTATATATAAATAGAGATTGTAATTACTCGACTCCCGTCATGGATAAAGGTGGAGTGAGGTCATCCATAGGAGTGTTCGCAAAATAGTAATTAAAAATACAACGTGTGCATTTATCGTGTCATAAATCATTTATAGAAGAATGATTGTATCTGTTGGACAAAACACGAGCACGAATTATAACTATATGATATGGAAATAATATACTAATAAAAATAAGAAAGGAGGACCCAATCTCATATTTTACTCGAGACACCTACATAGCCTAAAAAGGCATCAAAGTTCACATATAACACGAGGGTGGGGTTTATCCCATAAATCCAACTGGGGACTTTATTATATATGTGTGTGTAGAAAAAGGATTTTTTAGTGTTAAAAAATGTAGTGAGAAATCCCCATTTGAAATTTACAAGAAAACCCTATTTTTCTTGTTTTTGGGTTTTTATAGAAAATATAGTATGTGCAATAATATTAATAAAAAGTTGGATATTAATATGTGTGATCTAATCAAGATGAAATGCTAAAGTAAGAATTAAATAACTAATGTGAAAATAAGAGAATTTAAAGAGAGAGAGAGAGAGAGAGAAAGGTTTGGACCTTTTTTAGAAGATTTAAGGTTGATCTTGCTTGTTGAAGTGCTGCTCTTACAAGTGGATAAAGGTGGTAGGAGGAGAGGTAAGGGAATTTTCTAAATTGGGTAAGGAAAATATGGAAATGGAATGTGAGGTAGAGGTTTAAATATGAAAACCACACTGACTTCGACAGAATGTTGCTGAGATCACTGATAAGGATGTTTCTAAGGTGCTTTTCGAAGTGGGCTCATGCTCCCCCTATATAAGGTCAAGGGAAGTGGCGATAAACATTGTCCTTTACATGTCTATTGGTAGGCAACCTCAGACACACTGTCGATAGGCAGGGAAATGGGTTTGGCATTCGGCATTCTTATGCTGATTTTTTGGAAAAATGATCGCAAAACGCAATCCGTAAGTCCGAATCTTACACGGGATGAACCGTTGGAAATGGTATTCATATCCCTTTAGGAATCCATTGGGTTATTCCCTAGTTTAAGAGTTGACTATGGTCAAATGGGTTTCTAAAGTTCCCGACGATCTTTTGGACAAGAGGGAAACGGATCGTTCGTCTGAATCGTAAGGACCATTTGCGCACAGGACGGACCGTTAGAAAGGTTATGCATGGTGCTTCGATGTTCTAAAGAGATGTGCTTAGTTTGGAGAGTTGACCTTGGTCAAATAGGGCCTGAAAGCGCTTGATGACCCTTTAGACTAAAATGGGTCATTCATCCGTACCGTAAGGTTAATTCGCATATGGGGCAAATCGTTAGAAAGCGTATTTAGAGCCCTTCAAAGATTCATCCAGTCTTATTTGATATGAAGAGTTGACAAAAGTAAAATGAAGCTCGAGAGCGTCCAGTGGCCTCCGTGTCAGTTTTAGGGTAAATGGCCCATTTATCTAAATCGTAAGGCAATTCGCTCACGGGACGGACCAATAAAAAGGGTATTCATGGCCCAGATTCATTGAGATTTCACTCAAGTGAGGAAGTTGATTGGGTTCAAAACAGGGCCCAGGAGCGTCCAATGGCCTTTAGATCGATTTTTTATGGTAAAATGGATCGTTCGTCCAAACCGTAAGACCGATTAGTGCACGGGGTAGACCGTCGAAAAGGGGATTTAGATCCCTCCAAAGATTCATTGAGCTTACGCTCATGTAAGAGTGTTTAATGGTAGTTAAATGGGGTTTAGGAGCACTCTGTGGACTCTAAATCAGTAATCGGAGTATGATCGAGGATATATGGTGAATGAGGAAGTGTTAGTGACCCAAGGAGATGCTAAAAAGGGTCCTAGAATGTGGTGTCTACAAACTTCATTTTTGACAAGTCATGAACAAGAAGTCCATAACTTTAAAATTTCCTGTATGACTCAAAGTCAAGAACAAGTTTTACCAGACCAAGTTGAAGAAAAAGACTATATAATTTGGTCGCCTATGGTAACTAATTCAAACACTTATCCTAGAATGATAAAGATCCGTTTGAACAACCATAAGTGTATTAGTAGAACCTAAGGCTAGGAAACTCATGTTTATCCAAATCAGTAATTGGTAACGCAGATTAGTTAGCCAAAGGTTGACCATACAATTATAATGCTTAAGTACTGTTCGACCAATATCAAATGTAATATCTATTGTCTTTTATTCAAAAGATAAACAAACTTTATTACAAAATACTTTTTTAGAGCTTTAAAGTTAAAAAGAAGGTAAAACCATTCATTCAGCTCGATGTTTTCCCAAGGCTTTTCCCATTCCCTCAGGGGGAGTATCCACAGCAGAAGGAAGGACGGTGGATTCCAAATCCCTAAGTCTTTCTTGCCTACTGGAGGTAGATTTTTCTAATAAATGCAGAGTTCGAACAAGTGTGTCTTCTCCATAAAGACCATAGTCACGCAGATATTTTCTAACCAAACTTATGGGTATAACATCAGTAGAAATTCACTTGGTGTCAAATTTAAAAGGAGGATTAGGTTGATCCATATAGCCAGGGTCATACCAATACCAAAAGGTATATTTTTTCGTACCTTCAAGACCGTCAAAGCATTCAACCAGCCTCATTTATACCCTTCTCTCTTAGCCCGCTCCAATTCATTACCCATATATGCTTTGTCACCAGCATTCGTCCAAATGTTAGTGGTTGCTTATGAAAATGAAAGTTAAGACAATTATTTTTATCATTCAACTTTTGAATACTGGTAGATTTATTCTTGATCAAAGCGGCCTGGTCGGCCAGAGTTTTTTCACCCTTTTCTTTTTAACAGTGGTCCGAACAATTACCACCTGCCATAATGGCTAGGCACTTTTAGACTTCTTAAAGTTTTCAATCTCCTCCAATGGTCTAGCATTATCCTGTTCTAAAAAAGATACACCTTATTCTGATCGGCACCCACCATCGACTTCTTTAGGCCCTTCAGTTCATCCCTGAACGAGTTATTTTCTTGTTCCAACAAATTCGTGACCTCCAGAATGCTGGTCAAGTCACACTTTATTACAATCTTTCTTTCTGAAATCTGAATATATATCCTATAGTTTTTTCTAATCAAAACCTGCCTCACTGCTAACCCGAGAATATTTTTCTTCATAATCAGAATACAGACTTGCAAGGGATGCTTGGTCCTCATTCATTTTACGAATCATCTTGTAGTAGGCAGCATTGGTCATCACAGCTTGGTCAAATAACCTGTGAACATGAATATGCATTTTTTAAATTGATTAGAGGTGTCCAGGCCTAGCAATTCTTTTAATTCATCTTTATTCAGATCCTCATGACCAGCCACAAAGAGCTGAACACTCCTCCTATAAAGGTCACTCTCTTCTGCTACTATAATAGATCTCCTGGATTTAAACTGAAGAACAACATATAAGTAAAAAATTCAAAAAGAAAGTTCAATGACATCAACACTGTGAAATAAAAATAATGAACAATCTTATTACAACTGTGAAGGAGTATAGCAAAAGTATAGTTATTCAAGGTTACAAAGAAACCATGCATTTCAAAGAAAAAAACTAGAAACATCAAACAATCTTAGGAGCTACACCTTCTCCTTATCTAGCTTCTTCTCCTCAGTTGACTGGACCACCAGTGATGTTTTTGGCACCAAGGAAGACTCACTAGTACCCTTATCGTCTTCAATCTCCTTATCTATAATGGGAGGGGTACCGAGATTGTGCTATTGGAAGAGCTTTGAGTCAACGACAGTGCCGACCTGCCTAAGGGAAGAATCCCAACCATCTTTGAAGGAAACCTTCTTAAGATTATCTATCTACAAGGCAGTAGTGAAAAATCCCTTATCTCACCCTTGGGGGTAAGCATATTCCTTCCCCTTTTTTAGGGTAGCCTTCAAGTTTTGAAACTTTTTCTCCACCTCAGTGGTGGCCTTGGTGGCATCAGACGCAACCTTCTCGGCATTCTTCATTCCTTGCTCGGCAATATTCAACAAGCCCTTCCATTTTTCTTGATCTCTCTTATGAGACTCTTTAATGGCATCTAAGGAGCCTTTCATCTCTTTGAAGGCCTCTTCAACATCAGTGGATGATGCCCTTAGCTGATCATCCCTCATCAAAAGTTGGTCATAATCAACCAAGAACTGGAAATATAGAATAACAAAGGCAATTAGAAAGAAAAAATTAAAGAAGGATAAAATTAGAGATGGCAAGTTTATGTAAATAATTACTAGAGCTAAGTAGTGATTAGCACTTTCCAGCAACCTTGCTCTAGATAAGGGAACAACCACTGACCTATATGTGGGTAATGCTCCAGGACTAATTAAACGCCTAGATAAACCAGGGTTCGCTGCCACTGATGTAGATTCTGTAGAGGCTTGATCGATCTGGGTATTTTAAACTAATTCCTGCTGAACAATAGGACCTTTTTTCGACCTCTTGAATTGAGGTTCAGTACTTTTTATTTCTTCAGTAGTAACCACTATTGATCTCTTGGAACCTTCACCAGTGCCCTTCTTCTTCTCGGGAGTCTTCACCATTTTGCTCGAAGAGGAGAGAGTAATCGAAATAGCAGTCAAGTCTAAGGACTCAAAGGTGGAAGAAGTTCCTCCAAATGTATTATGTCCTTATTTTTCTTCTTCTTCTTATAAAAGAGATTCAGAGACAACAATATATTAGGATGAGACGAAGTCTTCTAGGTCGATGGGGGTTGAAGGTATATCCTCTATAGGTCGAGCTATAAAAGATGTTATGGTGATCTTGTAATCTAGAAAAACTGAAGTCGACCTGGAGTGGGCTTCATAAATCATCTGTTGGATAGATTAGATGTGCTTCAGGTCATCAAAATTCACCTCTAAGTTTGAAGGGAGATATTTATTTCTTCTCTCTACAAAAAGACAAACACAAAATGTTAGTCAACATATCAATAAATAGAAAGCAACCATAAAATAAATACATGTGTTATAAGGGGTCAGCCTATTCCACTCCCTTCCCGAGGGCATTTGGGACCATTGTAACTTACCCCCTCACAAAGGGGGGCATGTTTCTAATTCTTGACAACAATTCCATAATCCTAATAATTCTTATTGGAATCAGGTAAATTTACCATCAAAGCCCTATTGGCCTGACATGTCTTCAAATAGTAGGCATTAACCCCAATGGTCCCCTAACTGTAATAATACATTAAATATTTTATTCCTATGTGGGTTCGATATAATTCGTTAAGACGGTTAGCCTTATTCACTACTCTCTAATTATTGGGGGCTACTTTGGCAGGGACCACATCGAAATATTGGCAGAATTTCAAAAACAAATTATTGGGAAAAAGGTAACCCCACACTTAGCTATGAATATGGTGGGTAACCAACGACCCTCACTTAGGGTACATAAGTCACAAGGTCCAGACACCATTTTAACAGTTACCCAATCAGGTATTTTCTTCTTCTCCCTAAACTCCTCTAGAGAACTTTTGTCAACAATGTAAACCATCATAACAAGTTAAAAAAAAGACAAGAAAAATGAGGTTCTTACAGTTGAAAGCTCAAGTAAGATGCCCTTAAAGAAGCAAGGTAGAGATGCAACAGAGGATGAAAAAGAATTAAAGATTGCAAAAGTGAGGAAAACGGAGGGAAAATCAGCCTTTTATAGGAACAATGATGACTCTTGATATTTGGGATTTGAAATGATTCAGTGTACCAATGTTTTGGCTGTCGACGACATCCTAAATCCCAAAAATATAAAAAGACCGGCGTTCCCTTCGATGGTTCGTTATTTTTTAAGTTATATACAAAATTTCCACCGCTTTAATACAGAAAAGAAAAAATTATAAGTCCTTAAGGTCGGTTGCCGACCACAACCTTGAAGAAGTGTTGAGTAATCCTAGAATGGAATACTCTATTCTTTCATTCAACCTTAAAGTATGAAGTATTGGGGGCTATTATTGTAGCCTAAAAATATTAGGGCGCATGGACCAATGAAACAGTGACACCTGTTAACATCATCCAGAAGTTTTCCACAATGGGAAAAAAGTGGTCAGCTCAGGTACACTTTGGGCAGCTGTCCTGCCAACCAGAGCTAGGATGTTGAACCATAAAACATGTGGAATATTCAATAGTCACCATGCACATGCACATGAAATATGTCCTGGAGCATCTTGTTATGTAAAGGTGTAAATGCTTTAAGCTATAAAGTCATCCCACCTCTTGATTTCCTACTTAGTATAAATACACCACTTCCCCCAACTGAGGGGAACAGGCATCAGCACCTTTGATTTATGCTATGCCTTTTAATTGAGAGATTGAATAAACCCTAAACAAACATTAACCTATGGATATAGGGTCCATTTCTGAGCTGAACGAAGTAAAAACTTTTTGTTATCTCTTTTATTTTATTTATATGTGATTATAAGTTTGGTGACTAAAAGATAAAATAGATATCCAAATTTAGATATCAACAAGAACTAAAAATTGTAAATAAGTAGACTTAGGCCTTGAAACATACCCCTTGGGTGAAAAACCCAAAGCAGTCCCTGAATGACCCTATGAGGGGCACGAACATCTCATGCAGGGCCAATGTAACTTGTAGGAACCGACAGCGTAGTCACGAGACTCCCGATTTTAGAATAGAACTAAAAAAATTCAAATAAGAAAACTTAGGACTTAAAACATTCCCCTAGGGGTGAAAAACCTAGAACAGGCCCTGAGCAATCCCATAAAGGGCACAGGAACCTTACACGGGACCAATGTAACTTGTGATAACTGACCACGTAGTCATAGAACTCCCGATTTGGAAATAGGACTACAATTTACAAGTAAGCATACTTATGCCTGAAAACATGCCCCTAGGAGAAAACCCAAAATTACCCCATACGGGGAACACACACATCACACAGGACAAATATAACTCGTAGGAACTGACTGGGTAGTCACGGGACTGTCGTCTTGGGAGTAGGACTAAAACTTGCAAATAAGCTGACTTAAGCCTGAAAAAATGCCATAGGGAAAACCCCCAAATAGATCCCGAACGACCTCGTGAGGGGCATGGACATCTCGCACGGGATGATGTAATTCATGGGACCTGACCTCGTAGTCAAGAGACTCTCCGTTTATGAATAGGACTAAAACTTGTAAATAAGTAGACTTAGAATTAAAAACATGCCCCTATGAGGAAACCAAAATAGCCCCCCGAACGACCCCGTGAGTGACACGGACACCTCGCGCGACACTAATGTAGCTTGTAGGAACTAACAACATAGTCACTAGACTCCAAATTTCGGAATAGGTCTAAAATTTGATAATATGTAGACTTACGCCTTAAAAATGCCCCTAGGGATGGAAAACCAAAACATTCACCAAACGACCCCGTGATGGGCACGACCACCTCACACGGGACCAATATAACTCGCAGGTAATAATCACGTAGTCATGAGAATCCTACTTTGGGAATAAGAATAAAATTTTAAAATAAGTAGACTTAGGCCTGAAACATGCTGCTAGTAGAATAGTCGAAACAATCCCCGAACGGCCCCATGAGGGGTATAAACACCTCACATGGGACCAGTGTAACTCGTAGGAGCTAATCTCTTAGTCACAGGACTCCTAATTTAGGAATTAGACTATAATTTGCAAATAAGCAGACTTAGGAGTAATAACACTCTCGTAGGGGGAAACCCCAAAATAACCCCCGAAAGGCCCCGTGAAAGTGCACGAACACCTTGCACGGGAACAATGTAACTCGTAAGAACTGATCGCATAGTCACGGGACTCTTAGTTTGGGAATAGAACTAAAATTTACAAATAAGTAGACTCAGCTTGAAAAAATACCCCTAAGGAGAACCCAAAGGATCCTCCGAAATGCCAACTAAGGGGCACGAAAACCTTGCATGGGACCAATGTAATTCGTAGGAGCTAACCGTATAGTCAGGGCACTCCTGATTTGGGAATAATATTAAAATTTGCAAATAAGTAGACTTAGGCCTTGAAACATACCCATAGGGTTAGAAAAAACATAAGAGCCCCCAGAACATCCCCGTGAGGGGCACGGACACCTCGCAGGGGAACAAAGTAACTTTTAGGATCTGACTGCGTAGTTATGGGACTCCCAATTTGGAAATAAGACCAAAATTTGCAAATAAAAAGACTTAGGCTTAAAAAAAGTCCCTTGGGGAACCCAAAATGGCCCTGAACAGTCTCGTGAGAGGCACGGACACCTTGCACTAGAACAATGTAATTCATAGGAATAGACTGTATTAGCTTGGAGATCTCAATTTGAGAATAGGACTAAAATTTACAAATAATCATACTTAGGCTTGAAAACATTCTCCTGGGGGAAATCCAAAACAACCCCCCCCCCCCAATGTCCCCATAAGGGGCATGGACACCTCGTGCAGGACCAATGTAACTCATAGGAACTGACGGCGTAGTCACTGGACTTTCAATTTGGGAATTTGACTAAAATTTATAAATAAGTAGACTTAGGACTTGAAACAAGTCCCTAGGGGTATAAAACCCAAAACATCCCTTAAACAGCCCCATGAGGGACATAAACACCTTGCACGGGACCAATATAACTCGTAGGAAGTAACTGCATAGTCACGGGACTCTTGGTTTAAGATTAGGACTAAAATTTGAAAAAAAGTAGACTTAGGCTTTAATACATGCCCCTAGGGTAGGAAAACCCAAAAGAGCCCCCTAACATTCGCATGAGGGGCACGAACACATCGCACGGAACCAATGTAACTCGTAGGAACTGATCGCATAGTCACTGATGATGCTGGATTTAGCACCACCAGATAAGTGATAGTGAGCTCAAACAGTAGCAGCCATGGCAACCATAGAGATGTGTAAGTGTATAAGTATGTAGAAGGGGATGAGTATAAGAGGAGATAAGACAATGATGTATAGTGGTTCAGCCAATTTGGCCTACATCCACTGTGAGTGTGTGATCCACTAAGTATGGGCACTAATGGCCTTGGATACAATGCACATAACCCTCTCTCTCTCTCTACTGTGTGTACAAGCAGAGTTTTAACTAGGGCTACAGTTAATGGATCGATCCCCTGTAGGGTTGTAGGTGACAAGTATATATAGGTCTTGGGGGGGTGTAGTGTACCCCCCAAGTATGCATGGTGCATGTGAATGATGATCTAGCCAATTCCCTGTTGACACCTGTAGATGCCAAATGATGACATAATATTCCCTCACGTAAGGGTGTGATTTTGTTATAACGGTCTGCCACGTGTCATATGAGCCTCACGTGCACTGTTCCACGCGTCTCCCAAACCATGCGCTGTCATGATCTCACCCTCGGCCTATGAGCCGAGGCCGAGGGCAAAGTTTCTTTCGGTAGTGAGCCTGACCCAATTCTTCCCTCGTACTGTCGGCCCCTCGTACTGTCGTCTGGGGCCCGGTAGAGAGTCGGCCCCCCGTACTATCGTCTGGAGCCTGGGTGGAGGGTCGGCCCCTCGTACTGTCGTCTGAAGCCTGGGTGGAGGGTCGGCCTCTCGTACTGTCGTTTGGAGCCTGGGCGAAGGGTCGTCAAGAGATTGGTGAAGGGTCGGCCCCTCGCATGGTCGTCCGTTTTGGAGGTAATCCTCATCCAAGCCGAGGATATAAACGGGTATATCAATCACCCCCCATCCCTTAGCCATAGGTGCTGCTGAGATGGCTGAGGGATAGTGTTTTAAATGAGATGCATGTATGATCAGTTAGATGAGTGACACCTGGGCAGATACTCATTGTTGTTTCAGTTCCCAAGGTCATGGCGGCTGCGCAGTGCACTTGGGGCCTTGTGCCCTAATTATACCTTTCTTGGTAAACGGGTCCACTTATTATCAAAGTATTTAAGAGATTTTCAAACTCTCTCTCTCCTTCTTCTTCTTCTTCGCGCCCAAACCTTTTCTCTCTCTAGAACCAGTTCCCATTGCCATTTACAGCCTCCAATTTGTCAGGTCTCAGCAGCATTTTTTGCCCTCGTTATCAGGTACTCTCCTTCATTAAGCGCTTTCCTTTGCCTTCATTTCTACTTTATTTTCTAGGGTTGTGGGGCAGAATTCTCTTTAGGTTGTGCCATAACCTTTTCCGGCGTCTTTTCCAGTAACTGGTTCTTGGTTATTCTTGACAAAACCCATTGAGTTCCTTTGTTTAATCCGAAAGTCAAACCTGGTCAATTTCCCCCTTGTTTGTAGCTAAGTTAGGTGAGTTAGGTGTAATAGCTAAGTGTAGAGTCTTCCCCTTAATGCTTAGGAGGCTTTATAGCTTAGTATCTGAGTTCCCGTCTTTGAGAGAGAAGATCTTTACCGAGATCAGACGAATAGAGGAAGAGGAAGAGAGGAGACGAGGGGCCGACCCTAATTGGGTACGACCCATCTTTCCCATTCCTCTTGCCACCATAAGACCATCTGAACTTTCTGAGTCTTATGGGTCCTCACCTCGTCCTTCCGAGACACCCAACCCAAGTGAGATGGACGAGAGAGTCTCCTCACCAACTGGTACTGGAACTTCTGGTAGAAGGGACACACCTGACCTTAGCCCAGGCCGAGAGGCCGAGGGTACGGCCCCCTCTGAGGCTGTCCCTGTGACAACCCTGTATCCCCACGCCTTCCAAGTGGCTTTTCCCCACGGTCCTCCTGTAGGTGACGAGGGGGAGAGAGCTGAGGACGAGGACGATGATACAGATGATGAGGTTGATACCTCCCACGCCTCGTCCTTTATCTCCTCTGTTAGGGATCGAGACCTCCTGATATGGAGGCATATTTATGGAGTGCCCTCCGGGGTAACTATGAGGGTTCCCTCTGAGACTGAGAGGGTTTTTTATTGTCAAGAGGGAGAGGTTGCAGTCTATGAACAAATGTTCAAGGTTGGAGTCAGGATCCCTCTGCACCCTGCCATTGCCGATATCCTGTTTGCCCTCGGCGTTTCCCCCTCTCAACTTCCTCCCAACTCTTGGAGGACGATCTTGGGCTATATTTCCTTGTGGAAGAATGCCTTTACCGACGAGCCCTCGGCTGACCTATTTCTGGGCTGCTACAACATCACCTCCTCGTCCAAGCAGCCTGGATATTATCACCTGGGGGCAAGGAGGTCTGAGAAGAAACTCCTCCATGTGGCACAAACTTCCAACCATGATTGGAAGAAGAGGTTTTTATTTATCTCCGGGGAGTGGGAGCCCGTTGCCGATAGTCCGAGGGTCCCCAGGAAGTGTTCTAACCCCTCCATGAAGGCCAGGTCAGACCCTGGACTTAGTCTGGAGGAGAAGGACATCGTAGATTATCTGAGATGACGAGGGCGAGAGGGTGAGCTTGCCAAATTTGAAGACTTGATGACCCCTCGGTTCCTTAAAGAAGCTGGTCTGAGGGTCAGCCCTCTGACTGAACTATGTGAGTTATACTGAACATTTCCTATTCTTTGCTTTTTTCCAAGTGTTTCCTCTTTAGATCTGAATTTTTCTAACGTAACGTCCTCTTATCAGATCGTCCTGCAGGTACACCAGACTATTTTTGGGAAATGACGGCTCCCAGCTTACTGTCTGGATTGGCCAAGAAGAAGGGGAAGGAGCCTCGGCAGGCTCCGAGGAAGACAAAGGCCGCTGGGTCGACAGTGGTGGAGCCGACCACTGACAGTCATAAAAGGAAGGAGTCTGAGGCCCCTGTTGAGCATCGGCCTGATCATCGGACAAGGGCCAGGGTCGAAGCCTCTGAGGGGACGACCTCTTCGTCGAGCATGGGGGCTTTCTGGTCTCAAAACCTGGCACACTTGAGGGCCGACCCTTCGTCACTGATCACCAACCTAAGGGCAGGCAAGGCCTCAATGTTCTCTGCTCCTTCGGCCTCTGACTATGCATTCTTAGCAAAGATGCCTCCTGCTAAAGTGTACGACTATGGTCTGCACTCCCTTGCACAGGTATTGGTCTTGAACCACCTCTTTAATTTCATTCTTTCACTAACTGTTCCCTCGGCCCCTCTTGATATCTGTTCATTTTTCGTGCAGTCTGTTTGTGCCCTCACCTCGGCCACCAAGTGGATGGTCGAGAATCAGGTGAAGTTCCATGAGGCTGAAAGGGCTATTCAGCATGAGGCTGATCTTCAGTCTGAGCTTGACACTACAAGGGCCGAGTTGGAAAGTTCCAGGACTGAGCATGCAAGGATCCTGGACGAGCTGACGAGGAAGCACGACGAGGACATTAAGTCCAGGGACGAGGACATTAAGGGCAGGGACTTGCTTCTCAAGGAAAAGGACGAGGCCTTGACCAACATGGAGGCCAAGTACAAAGCTGACCTTGAAGCAGCCATTACGAAAGCCGAGGCTGATGCTATTGAGGCTTACAAAGCTTCTGATGAGTTTCAGGGTTTCGGCCTTGAGTACCTGGAGAGGGGGATCAGGACGGCCTGCCGATGGGTCGTCCTCAAATTCGGTGATGTCGTCTCCTCGGTTCGTCCTTCATTGGAGGCAGTTGGGCTGGACGACCCGCTGATCGCCGAGGCTCTGTCCCAAGTAGAGTCCCAAGTTCAAGTTGAGGGGGTCGGCACTTCTGAAGATCGTCCAGTTCTGGTTATTGAGGAGACCATTCCTATAGATGTTGAGGCCCTGCCCTCCGATGTCGTCCCATAGGGTGGCTGCCTGTAGCCCATACCCTTTCAATGTATTTATCATTTTTGTGCTCTGTATTATAAAACACTTTAATATTTTCTCTTTTATCAATACCATCGTCTCTTCTTCTACTGCCTTCCATAATTACTGTCTTCGATATTTAATTCTTTTATGGTTTGCTGTCTTCGTTAATGCCACTAACCCCTCCCTCGTCTTTTTTGAGGACCAATGTGGGGTCGTCCCCCCATGTGGCCTCATCATAGCCGAGGGTTCAACTTACCAAATTAATGGTTTTAAATGAAGTCTACCCTCGCCTTTCTTGAGAACAGTGGTGGGGTCGTCCCCTCCATTGGTCCTCATTATAGGCGAGGGTTCAACTTACCAAATTAATGGTTTTTAATGAAGTCTACCCTCGTCTTTCTTGAGAACAGTGGTGGGGTCGTCCCCTCCACTGGTCCTCATTATAGCCGAGGGTTCAACTTACCAAATTAATGGTTTTTTAATGAAGTCTATCCTCGTCTTTCTTGAGAACAGTGGTGGGGTCGTCCCCTCCACTGGTCCTCATTATAGCCGAGGGTTTTCAACTTACCAAATTAATGGTTTTTTAATGAAGTCTACCCTCGTCTTTCTTGGGAACAGTGGTGGGGTCGTCCCCTCCACTGGTCCTCATTATAGCCGAGGGTTCAACTTACCAAATTAATGGTTTTAAATGAAGTCTACCCTCATCTTTCTTGAGAACAGTGGTGGGGTCGTCCCCTCCACTGGCCCTCATTATAGCCGAGGGTTCAACTTTCCAAATTAATGGTTTTTAACGATGTCCTCGTCTTTCTTAAGGACAGTGGTGGGTTCGTCCCCTCCACTGGTCCTCATTATAGCCGAGGGTTTAACTTACCAAATTAATGGTTTTAATAAAGTTTTCCCTCGTCTTTCTTGAGGACAGTAGTGGGATCGTCCCCTCCACTGACCCTCACTATAGCCGAGGGATCAACTCGCCAAATTAATGGTTTTGTAGATGTTTCCATGCATACTGGAACTGATAAATAGGGTGAGGGGAAACACATTTCTCATTAATTTTTAAGTGTCCTGTTGTTGCAACTCTTATTACAACTATGGTCTATCAAGACCTTACAACACTACTGGTAGTATTTCTTCAAGTGGTATGCATTCCAGGGGTTGGAAAAAGGTTCCCCTTCTAGGTTTTCTAGTCTATAGGTCCCAGGGACAACTTCATCGATGACCTTATAGGGTCCATGCCAATTAGGATGGAGTTTGTTGGTCTTTTGCCAAGTCTTCTTAAGGACCAAGTCTCCTACTACTATAGGTCTCTGTTTCACCCTCTGATTATAAAACCTCGTGGTCCTCTGCTGGTAGGAAGCCTGCCTTATCTCAGCGTCCTCCCTCCTTTCCTCAATCAGGTCCAAGTCAAGTCTCCTTTCTTCCGCGTTTCCCTGGGGGTCGTACATTTGGACCCTATGAGTAGGGAACTCGACTTCGGTGGGGATGACGGCTTCTGATCCATAAGCCAGCATGAATGGGGTCTCCCCGGTAGAAGTCCTCACTGTCGTCCTGTATGCCCACAGTACGGCATATAACTCCTCGACCCATCTTCCTTTTGCTTCCTCAAGCCTCTTCTTGATTCCATCTAGGATTGTCCTGTTTGTTACTTCGGTTTGCCCATTGGCCTGAGGTCAGCCTGGGGTGGAGAAAAATTGTTTGATATTTACCCTCTCACGGTACTTCTGCAGAGAGGCATTCTTGAACTGCGTCCCGTTATCTGAAATGAGGGTGTTGGGCAGACCATATCTGCATATCACATTTTTCCAGATGAACTGGAAGGTCTTCTGCTATGTAATTGTGACCATCGCTTCGGCCTCTACCCACTTTGAGAAGTAGTCAATCGCTACAATAAGGAACCGATAGTTATTGACTGCTCTTGGTAAGGTCCCTACCAGGTCAATCCCCCACACTGCGAACGGCCACGGAGATGTAATGGAGGTAAGAGGCTGATGGGTTTGATGAGGGATGGTAGCAAATCTTTGGCATTTATCACACTTTTTTACATATGCAGCGGCGTCTTTCCCCAAGGTCGGCCACCAATAGCCTTGGGTGATCACCCTCTTCGCTAAGGATCTGCCCCCGATATGGCTTGAGCACGATCCTTCGTGCACATCTTGCAAAATGGAAGGGACTTCTGAGGGATGCACACACCTAAGTAAGGGGAGCAAAAACCCCTTTTTGTACAAGGTGTCTCCGATGACAGTGAATTTTGCAGCCCTATACCTCAGCTTCTTCCTTTCCTGCCTTGCTTCTGGCATCTCACCCTCTTTAATGTATCTGATCAGGGGGCCCATCCACGAAGATTCTTGAGAGACATTTAGGAAATTGCCAAGTGTTCCCTCGGGGTCCTCAATAGTTGGCTGAAGCAAAATTTCCACTGGGACCGTCCTCCTGATGTCTGTCCTAGTCGCCGAGGCCAATCTCGCAAGGGCATCAGCACGGCTGTTGTCTAGCCTAGGTATCCTCTTTAATTTTACTTCTCTGAAGCCTTTCAGTAGTGACCTCACCTTCTCGAGGTATCTAGCCATTCTCTCGTCCTTAGCCTCATAGGCCCCTAGTATCTGATTCACCACTAGCCTTGAATCACTATGGACCAGAATCTGGCCGACACTAAGAGACTTGGCCAAGGAGAGGCCTGCTACTAAGGCCTCATATTCAGCCTCGTTGTTGGAGGCTTTGAAGTTGAACCTCAGGGCGTATTCGACGTCTGTGCCATCGGGTGCTGACAGTATCAGTCTAGCCCCACTTCCACTGTCACAGGAGGACCCGTCAACGAAGAGGCTCCACAGAGTCTTTCCCTCTGAAAAATTTCCCTCAGAGAAGGACCCCTGTCTAAAGATGTATTTTCCCTCCTCGTTTTCAGTCGCTTTCTTTCTAGCAATGCCTGTCTCGGCCCTATCTGCGGGTGTGTCGGCGGGTCTGTCTTCTGTATCCGTCATCCTAAGGGTCTCACCTTCGACCTCATCATCTTCCCAAGTGAACTCAGCCACGAAGTCTGCCAATGCCTGCCCCTTAATAGCAGTCCTAGGTTGATACACAATGTCAAACTCCCCCAGCTCTATAGCCCAGGCCATCAACCTACCTGATTTTTCTGACTTGTGTAGGACCTGCCTAAGAGGAGAGTCGGTGAGGATGACCATTGTATGGGACTGGAAGTACGGCTTCATTTTCCTCGAGGCATGGATCAAGGCGTAGGCCAACTTCTTCATCCTCGGGTATCTTTGCTCTGCCCCTGGAGTGCCTTGCTGTTAAAATACACAGGCTTCTGTATTCCGTCTTCATCTCTCACAATGGCTGCGCTGATGGCCGACTCTGAGACGGCGAGGTACACGTAAAGTCGTTCACCCTGCATGGGTCGGGACAGCAGCAAGGGAGATCCTAAGTATGATTTTAGCTCCTTGAAAGCCTCATCACACTCTTCACTCCATTCAAAGGCCTTCCTGAGGATCTTGAAGAATGGTAAACACCTGTCTGTGGCCCTTGACACAAATATGTTCAGGGCAGCCACTCTCCCTGTAAGCCTCTGAACGTCTTTAATGGATTTGGGGGTCTTCATCTCAATAAGGGCCTTTATCTTTTCAGGATTGGCCTCGATGCCTCTTTGGTTGACAATGAACCCCAGGAACTTCCCTGCCCCGACCCCGAAGACACATTTTTTGCCGGGTTAAGCTTCATCTGGTATTTGTCCATCGTATTAAAGGTCCTCTCCAGGTCTGCCACATGATCCTCTGCCTTCAAACTCTTGGTCAGCATGTCATCCACGTAGACCTCCATGGACTTCCCAATTTGGTCTTCGAACATTTTGTTTACGAGGCGCTGGTACGTTGCACCGCATTTTTTAGACCAAAGGGCATGACCCTATAGCAGTATGTCCCCTTATCAGTGATGAAGGCAATCCTCTCCGAGTCTTCAGGGTTCATGAAGATCTGGTTGTACCCTGAGTAGGCATCCATAAAACTCATGAGCTCATGGCCTGCAGTAGCGTCTAGCATCTGGTCAATGCGGGGGAGAGGGAAGCTGTCTTTGGAGTAGTGCTTGTTGAAATCTATGAAGTCCACACACATTCGCCACTTCCCGTTGGCCTTTGGGACAATGACTGCATTGGACAACCATTCAGGGTAGATGACCTCTCTGATAAATTCAGCGTCTTCTAATTTTTTGACCTCATCCCTGATGACCTCGTACTTCTCTCTAGAGTAAATCCTCCTTTTCTGCTTTACCGGCTTCACTCCCTCTACCACATTGAGCTTGTGGCACATGATTTCAGGGTCGATCCCCGGCATATCTACATGACTCCACGCGAAGATGCTTCGTCTTATCCTTAACAGTTTGATGAGGTCTTCCTTGATACTGGGCTTCAGAGACTTGCCAACTTGGACGGTTTTTCCCGGGTCATCCTCATCGAGGATGATGGGTTCTACCTCCTCGACGGCCTCTCCTTTTTTGAGCTTCGTCTCATCCCTGGGGTCTAGGGTATCAATGTTGTAAGTGGTTGTAGCCCTCTTATGTGCCTCCCTTTCTTCAGCGGAGTTGTAGTAACATTCTCTCGCTGCCGTCTGGTCTCCCTGAACTTCCCCCACCCCGTAAGGGGTTGGAAATTTGATCATCTGATGGACCGTAGAGGGCACGGCTTCAAACCCCTTGAGGGCCACACGCCCCAGTATGATGTTGTAGGCCGAAAACACCTGCTCATCCATCACAAAGAAACTGACCTTCTTGGTGAGCCATCTCGGCCACTCGTCCCCCATCCTCACATCAGCCTCATATACCCCAAGGGGGTGAACCTTTTCCCCACTGAACCCAATCAATGGATGATGGTAGGGGATGAGTCTAGCACGGATGAGACCCAAGGCTTTGAAGCATGGCCAAAACATCACATCTTCAGAACTACCCCCATCTACCAAGATCCTCGGCACTTCGCATCCGTGCACCCTGGTAGTGATGACGAGAGGGTCATCGTGTGGGGCCAAGAGGTCTTTGAAGTCCATTCTTGAAAATCCCACAATCAGTGTGTCCATATCAACCTTCTTCCTTTTTTCTGACTTGACCTCCAGGGAAGTCGCGTGTACCGTCTTCGTCACTACCTTGGCCTCTGCCACATGGGCCTTCCTGTCGGCGACCTCAGACCCTCCTCCTGCAAGACCCCCGGAGATCATTCCCACTCTAAGCGAGATCATATTAAGCCTCTTGACAGGGCCGTGGTCGTCTCTCGGCGGGAGGTCAGGGTCGTCCTCATCATCAGAAGGGTCGTCCCCTCTTTTTTGAGGACCTTCTCTTCATGCATCGCCTCGCTTCTTTCTGGGGTCGTCCCCTCGGCCCCTCTTGAAGGAACCTTTATCGACGTACTTTCTCAACTTCCCTTCTTTCAGCATCTTCTCAATCTCGTCTTTCAGAGCAAAGCATTTGTCCGTTACGTGGCCGTGGTCTTGGTGAAACTCACACCACATGTTCTTATTCCTCTTACCGGGGGCTGCCCTCAGCTTCTCAGGCCACTTAAGGGATCGATCACTCTTAATCTCATTGAGAATCTGTTCACAGCTGACCGTCAGAGGGGTGTACCCCACGAACTTGTCATCCGAGGACCTCTTCTTCCCCTATTTGTTCTTCTTGGGGTATTTACTCCCACTAGCACCTCCTCTTTCGTCTTCATATTTTGCATCCATCGCCTCTTCGACATTCATCACCTTTCCTGCTGTTAACAACAGTTCAGCCATTGTCCTCGGAGGGTCTTCAGCAAGCTTCCATAACAGCTTCCCCTTTTGGAGTCCTCCAATCAGGGCTGTCATAGCTATGCTCTCCTCATAGTCTTCCACCTCCAGCTTCTCCTTATTGAATCTGGCTATATAGTCCCTCAGACTCTCACTCTTCCCCTGCTTGACATAGAGCGGGTGGGTGGTCTTCTTCTATGGCCTCACCCCAAAGCAGAAATTATGGATGAACAGGTCTGCCAACTGCTTAAAGTTTCCAATGGAATTTTTTGGAAGAGACGTGTACCAGACATGCGCAGCCCCTGTCAAGGTACCGGAGAAGGTACGACACCTCATCTCATCTGAGATAGAGTATATGTCTGCCGCTGACTGATACATCTCCACGTGGTGGACGGGGTTGGTGCTCCCGTCATACCTTGGGGTGACCGTAGGTGGATTGAACTTTGACGGCGTGGGGAAGTTGACTATCTTTGCCATGAAGGGTGAGCCTATGGTGTATCCCCTCTGAAGAGGGTCTCGGCTCTTCAATATATCACCAATCTTATCCTCTAACCGCTGGATTGAGTCATTCCAGGGCCTCACAGGGTCGGCCTGGCCGATGTTATCCCCTGCCGCCTCTCCGAGGTGGACGGAGGGTTCTGCTGCAGCAGGCCTGTGTCGACTGTTCACTTCCCTTTGGCCTCCGTCTCGTCCTCGGGGTCGGCCATCTGCTGCCTCCCCCTGGATCTCGCGGCACTTCTTGGCCTGGACAACTGTTCCCGCAGGTCATTTACTGGGCCTAGCCTCTCAAAGGCCGACCCCCTACTCAAGCAGTCAAAAGCAGAGCCTCTTGGGCGATCATCAGGGTTTGGTCCCCCGCACTTTCCCCTACTGCCCTGGAGGGGTCGCACAGTGTTGTTGGAGACCTCATAAGGTTCCCAGCACTCTATAGGAGCCTTTTCTCCCTCCAGATCTCCATACCTATCCTCGGGGCAAGGGTTTTCTTGCCTCCCCAGGCGTAGACGCCGGGGATCAGCAACATCCCTACGCCGCTGAGGAGGTGGCAGGTCTTTACGTGGTGCCTGGGGTGGTCCCCTGGCCTCATGCTGCCCTGGAGCTGCTGCCGGAGTAATCATCTCAGGTGAAACCCCTGGTGATCTTAGTATGTTCTGTCTTAGAGCTGTGAACTGCTCCTGCATCATCCGCTGGCTTGCTGCCAGAGACTTTAGGGTTGCCGCCACATCAGCCATCTCAGACTGAGGCGGCGGCTAACTGGAACTGGGTCTTCCCCCCTCATCCGGTGGGGGAAGTGGTGGCGGTGGCATCTCAGGTGCCATGTGCTTGAGCTTATGAAAAGTTGAACTGAAAATACTGGTGAGCTTGGGAACCTTAGTGGGTCTCTTTAAATGGTGAAATACCTCCTCTCAGGGGGAGTATTGGTTCACCACCAGAGTGCCCAGTGAGGTCAAGCTGTACAAAGGAAGAGATGTCTTCTCGTTCCCACAGACGGCGCCAAACTGATGATGCTGGATTTAGCACCACCAGATAAGTGATAGTGAGCTCAAACAGTAGCAAGCATGGCAGCCATAGAGATGTGTAAGTGTATAAGTATGTAGAAGGGGATGAGTATAAGAGGAGATAAGACAATGATGTATAGTGGTTCAGCCAATTTGTCCTACATCCACTGTGAGTGTGTGATCCACTAAGTATGGGAACTAATGGCCTTGGATACAATGCACATAACCCTCTCTCTCTCTCTACTGTGTGTATAAGCAGAGTTTTAGCTAGGGCTACAGTTAATGGATCGATCCCCTGTAGGGTTGTAGGTGACAAGTATATATAGGTCTTGGGGGGGGTGTAGTGTACCCCCCAAGTATGCATGGTGCATGTGAATGATGATCTAGCCAATTCCCTGTTGACACCTGTAGATGCCAAATGATGACATAATATTCCCTCACGTGAGGGTGTGATTTTGTTATAACGGTCTGCCACGTGTCATATAAGCCTCACGCGCACTGTTCCACGCGTCTCCCAAACCACGCGTTGTCATGATCTCACCCTCGGCCTATGAGCCGAGGCCGAGGGCAAAGTTTCTTTCGGTAGTGAGCCTGGCCCAATTCTGCCCTCGTACTTTCGGCCCCTCGTACTGTCGTCTGGGGCCCGGTAGAGAGTCGGCCCCCCGTACTGTCGTCTGGAGCCTGGGTGGAGGGTCGGCCCCTCGTACTGTCGTCTGAAGCCTGGGTGGAGGGTCGGCCTCTCGTACTGTCGTCTGGAGCCTGGGCGAAGGGTCTTCAAGAGATTGGTGAAGGGTCGGCCCCTCGCATGGTCGTCCGTTTTGGAGGTAATCCTCATCCAAGCCGAGGATATAAACGGGTATATCAGTCACGGGGACACCCAGTTTGAAAATGGGACTAAATTTTCAAATAAGTAGACTTAACCCTGAAAACATGCCAACATGCCCCTAGGGAAAAACCCAAAACAGCCCCCGAATAGACATGTGGGGGGCGCGGACACCTCACACAAAACTAATGTAAGTCGTTAGAACTGACTGCGTAGTCACAGGACTCCCGATTTAGGAATTGACTATTAAAATAATCAAACTTAGGCCTGAAAATATGCTCTTAAGGGAAACCTACAACAACCCTTGAATGGCTATATGAGGGGCACGAACACCCTGCGCGAGACCAATGTAACTCGTAAGAAGCGACTGCATAGTCACGGGACTGCCGATTTGGGAATAGGACTCAAATTTGCAAATAAGCAGACTTAGGCATGAAAAATGCCCCTATGAGAAAACCCAAAACAGATCCCGAATGGTCCCGCGAGGAGAACGGGCACCCCACACTGAACCAATGTAACTTGTAGGAGCTGATCACGTAGTCACGAGACTCTTGGTTTGTGAATAAGACTAAAGTTTACAAATTAACAGACTTAGGCTTGAAAACATGCCCCTAGGGAAAAACATATATAACCTCTGAACGGTGCAATCAGGGGCACTGACACCTCACACGGTACAATGTAATACGTAGGAACTGATCACATAGTTATTGGACTCCCCATTTAGGAGTAGTTCTAAAATTTGCAAATATGTATACTTGCACCTTGAAACATGTCCCTAGGGGTGGAAAACCTAAAATAACCCCAAACATCCCCGTGAGGGACGCGAACACCTCGCACGGGACCAATATCACTCGTAGGAACTGACTGCGTAGTCACGGGACTCCCAGTTTGGGAATATGACTAAAATTTGAAAATAAGGAGACACCTAGGGGAAAATCCAAAACTCATGTACGACCTTGTGACGAGCATGAACACCTTGTGCGGGACCAATGTTACTCGTAGGAAATGACCGTGTAATCTCGATAATGTCAGTTTGGGAATAGGACAAAAGCTTGCGAATAAGCAGACTTAGGCCTGAAAATATGCCCCTATGGGAGAAGACCCAAAATATCCCTTGAAATGCCCCGTGACGGGCACATAAACCTCGCATAAAACCAATGTAACTCGTAGAAACTGACCATATAGTCATGGTACTCCTAGTTTGGGAATAGAACTAAAATTTACAAATAAGCAGACTTAGGCTTGAAAATAATCCCCTAGGGGAAAAATAAGACGGACCCCAAACAGCCCCAAGAGGGGCATATACACCTCACACGAGACCAATGTAAGTCGTAGAAATTGACCGCAAAGTCACTGGGATACCAGTTTGGTAATAGGAATAAAGTTTGTAAATAAGCAGACTTGGGCCTTGAAACATGCCCTTAGGGGTGAAAATCCAAAATAACCCCTGAGCGGTCCCGTGAGGGGCATGGACACCTTATACGGGAAAAATATAACTCGTATGAACTGACCACGTAGTCACGGGACTTTCGGTTTGGAAATAGGTCTAAAATTTTCAAATAAACAAACTTAGACCTTAAAACATGCCCCTGGGGGTGAAATCCAAAAAAAACTTAGACACTTCGCAGGGGACCAATGCAACTCATTGGAACTGACTGCATAGTCATGGGACTCCTAGTTTGGGAATAAGACTAAAATTTATAAATAAGTAGACTTAGGCTTGAAAACATGTCCCTGAGGGAAACCCAAAATAGCGCTCGAATGGCCTAGTGAGGGGCACGTGCACCTGGCACGGGACTAATGTAATTCGTAGAAACTGACCGCATAACCACGAGACTCTCGGTTTAGAAATAAGGATTAAATTTGCAAATAAGCAGACAGGCTTAAAAATATGTCCCATGGGGGGAAAATCCAAAACAACCCCCGACGGCCCCTTAAGGGGCACGAACTCCTCGCACGGGACCAATGTAACTTGTAGTAACTGACCGAGTAGTCACGAGACTCCCGATTTGGGAATAGGACTAAAACTTTTAAATAAGTGAACTTAGGCCTTCAAACATGCCCCTAGGGGTAGAAAACCCAAAATTGTCCCCCAAACGGCCCTGTGAGGGACACGGACACCTCATACAGGACCACTGTAACTCATAAGAATAGACCGCATAATCACGGGACTCCTAATTTTGGAATAGGACTAAAATTTGAAAATGAGTAGACTTAGGCCTGAAAACATTCCCACGTGCCCCTAGGGGAAACACAGAACAACCCCGAACGGCCCCGTGGGGGAATAGATACCTTGCACATGACCAATGTAACTCTTAGAAACTTACCGCATAGGCACGAAACTCCTTGTTTGGGAATAGAACTAAAATTTACAAATAAGTAGACTTAGGGATGAAAACGTGTCCCTAGGGGAAAATCCAAAATAACCCCCGAATGGTCCCGTGGAGGACACGAACATCTCACATAGGACCAATATAAATCATAGTAACTGACCATATATTCAAGAAACTCTCGATTTTTTAATAGAACTAAAATTTCCAAATAAGCTGAGTCAAGCTTGAAAATATGCCATAGGGAAAAACCTAAAATAGCTCCCGAACGGACCCATGTGGGGTACAAACACCTCGCACGGGACCAATATAAGTGTAAGGACATAATTTTATAGGTCCATTATCAATTTATTATGTCATATACCGCTACACCATCGAAGAGCATTCAAGAGACATCTACATCAAAGATGGATCCGAATTACTCAAGTTCTTCATCATTCAAGACTTCGCGAAGTTTACTTTGGTAAGGTTATGTTTTAAATACCTTAACTTTTCACTTAGAGCTTTTGGGATATTTTTTACAAAATATTTTTCTAAAGATTTTGTTCTCGGACACCTTTCCGTAGAAAATTCATAACTAATTCATAAAGAATCAGAAAGATACTAAACTAGAGGCCACGCGTTCGTATCAAAATTTTCTACAAGCTCGCGTGGAATTTTGTTTGATAGGTCATTCAAGCGACCTGATTTTGTCATTAAAATGACATAGTATCTCATTAGATCTCTTTCAAACGACATTTATCCTTCGTTCGAGCGACTTGCTGATCTCGTTCGAACGAGCTCTATTTTTTAGGCGGTGCGATTTTCTATAAAATATCATTCTCTGGTTCCGTTTTCATTAAGAAGTCACAGCGTTTTGATGAACAAAAATACTGCGAAAGCAAAATCCTTTTTGACTTCTTTCTTTAGGGTTTTAATCCTTTTTGTTTTCAATTCACAAAACTCCCATATGCTTTAGTGAATTTTTTGGTGTTTAAAAACAACTTTGCTTTTGTTCAACCTCTGTGGAGAAGGGATCTTCATATTTGATCGGTGGATACCGAGCGTAGTCATTCTGCATGTGGAGGAGCCGAAGACGACGAACCGACACCTGGAGGGTATTTCGCTGTCTCTCGTATCTTTAAAGATTTTCTTAAGGCACCGTGCATTACACACTTGTGGGCGATTATCAGGTTGTATGTAAGTCAAAGGTCTTGTGAATTTTTCAAAGTGTTTATAAAAGGTTTTTACCCGAAAGGGGTTTTTTCCTATATCGGCCGTCTTTATTTTTCATGCATGGGTTGAATCTCTTATGATGTTTAGATGCATGTGTAGGGGATGAATTAGTTTGTTTAAAAATAGACTCTAATTAAATAAGTGTGCCAAATTAGATATTTATGAATTTAATCAATTATCACACAGTCACATTTTCACAATAACTCGAAGGAACTGATCGCATATTAATGGGACTCCAGATTTGGGAATAAAATATTTTTTTTGAAATGGATTTGGCCACAGCCCAAAGTCGTGTCCCGATTTTCATTATTTCCCCCCCAAAAATAAGGGTCATGGCTTTAATTTATTACCATTTTTAACAAGTCACCCACTGTAGTCACGGACCTTGCTCGTGACACGGATTTAGACCATGACTCATAGTCTACCTTTGGTCACGGACCTAGACTGTGACTATATGTGTACCAATGGTCACAGTCTAGGTTTATGAGACCTAGTCCTTAACTGGTTACCCCCCGTGACCATAACCATGTAATAATATACTACCCCATGATCCAAGCTGTGGCCCTCACTTTTGATCAAGGATTAAGTCTATGACCACGAGATTTGATCACACCCAAAATGGTCACGGGTCTTATCCGTGACCCGGAGGCCTGGTTTAGGCCCAAATTCATGACCATTTTCGATGTAGTATATAGGGGTGTGAGAGAGATCGCATCTTTGAGATAATTTGAGATATCATTTATAGTATATATAAAAGAGGGTATAAGAGAGCTGACAGATGATTGCATATCTCTGAGGATAATATATTGAGAGATATATTATCAAGCTTTGTGCTCATGAAAAGGACTCAGTATTTCGCCTGCATACTCGTGTATTCACGAGATCAAAGCCTACGTAGTTTAGTTTTTCACGTATTCCAACATGATATGTCTGAAAGTGTAGGACTTGGCTTGGTCAAAAGAGAAATTATATATATGATAGAGGGTAGCTTCGATGGAGTTTTATAATGGTATTGGACCCGAACATACGAATAAAGGCATAGTTTGTTATTATTGTCGTACATTGACTAGTTGAAAGGTATTTCCCTTCAGATTAGTTTGTGGGAGTAATGCTAAGGATGTCATGTTCTATAAATCCTGGGGTGTGGAGGTAGAGTTAAAAGTGGGGGGATTTTGAACTGGAGGACGTATGCATCCATAAGAAATAATAGGTCGAAAGATGTATTATGAGGCTTTGTCTTCACGAGTTTAGTTTGGTATCGAACCTATGTACCCAAGGAGACTTGGGATAAAATCCAACGGAGTTTCAACAAATGGTACATATATATGAGTGTAGGTGATAGGATAATGGGTATAGGATATACAACATTAAGGTATTTATGGCGCCTAGTCTTTAATATAATATTTTCGTTGTGCTGGACTGATATATTTATATGTTAAAAGTACATTAATTAAAGGCCAAAGTATGAAAAGTATTTGATATGAATACACATATTCAGGGTGACATCGCGGGGACGGACATTGTTCATTTGGAGAAGCGATGGGAGTCGTCAAAATTTAGACTTTGTCTTGTGCAAAGTTTTAGACTGACTCATCTCACTAACACTTTCCTCATAACGGTTTTGAAAATTATGTTTTCATGTTTGTATTTAGTCATTGTGGAATTTTATTAGCATTTATTTAATGTATGAGAATGTCAAGTTTATTAGCAGAGGTTTTGGGTTAAAAAATAGACTTTAAAATATAAACGTTGTAAAGTGCATACCCAGTCCCATAAACGAGGGACAGACTAAAAGAGATAAATGGATATGGATAATTTATCACAATATATATGAGGGGTGTTTGACCTGATATTTGAGAAGATTTTACTTACCCTTGTAGCGTGAACCAAAGTTTTCCCAGATGAGTTCCCTTACTTAAGGTACTTAAGGTGGGCAGAGCTCTATTTAATGGGGTCGAGCTTTCTTTAGAAGTTCTGACTTTCATAGAATGTGTGCAATGGATTGTCTCTGTTTTCCTTTTAGAGGTAACGTTTTAGGAGTATGAACCACATTTGAGATTGAAGTACGAACTTCTTTTGGAACTTTTTTAGAACAAGATTGAGTATCTCGGGTGCTAGGGATTAAGAAAGTTAGAAAATCGAATCAGCGTTGGATTTTTGGGGTTCTTTTGAAGGTTGGTGGGGACCTTTATTTATAGATCCTGATTCAGGGCCTTTAACTGAATGGTTAAAGGTCCTAGTAAGATTTTTGGAGATTTTTTTCATTTTTTTGTTCTTGCAAATCGGCCCTTGCACACTTTCTTTGTGGGGGTTTGGTCACTTTAGCTTCCATTTAGGGTAGCTTACCTTTAAGATCTTAATGCACCCTATGCTTAGTGTAGTTTATCGAACGGGATAAAATGACACACATCCTGATTGCAAATCTAGGTGTCCATAGAGTTGGTTAACTAAGAGTGTGCACGGGTGAACACTCTTTGTCGAAATTGAAAGGACTCAAAATTGGGTTTGTCCATTTTAGGGAGGTATGGGGGGCTAGATGAGATATGTAGGAAACCTCGGGGTAGAAGTGGGATTTTTTTAAGAGGGGTGGGGGTTTGATTAAATGGTCAACAATTTGGTTAAGTCATCCAATGGGTTTAACCATTCATCTAAACGTTTGGTTAGGTTTAATCGTTTCGTCATTTATTCAAGTGGGAGAAACCTATAAAATGCAGGCTTGTTTTTTCATTTTCCCACTTCTTTTAGCTACTCTTTCTTTCTTTCTCTCGCTTTTCTCTCTCTGTATCATAATTCCGCCTTCTCTTTTGAGTTTATTTCTTCGCTATTGATGGACCCTTAGGAACCCATTATGGTTGGAGATAACGAGATTCAAACCTTGGACCCGAATCAGGCCGGGGGGCGTGGGGGATGATGCAGCACAGACAGTGCATGACGGACCACTAGAGGCGGAGCCTTGGAGAGATGTATTCATTTCGGGGACCATAGGGTACCAGAGTGTGGTCCCCCGTGATGATCACTTAGGTAGGGGATGATACGGTGCCTGGGGTGAGGGTGGCTTACGATCATCCCTTATCAATGGACAAGGAGGACACCGAGGTCCTTTTGCAAGAGTGTGAAAGTGTCCCTCGAATGCTCCACGCGTAAGTTCTCCAACTTTTATATCTTGTCACATATCCTTATGTTTGGTTAGTTTTTAGATTTATCATTTTTGTCTCTGCTTGACCCGATGATGGTATTTTTCATATGCTTGGAACTTAAAATATGGTAAATGGATATTTATCACACCTCCAAAAGTAGTTGTAGTAGTAGTAGCAGTAATAATAATAATAATAATAATAATAATAATAATAATAATAATAATAATAATAATAATAATAATAATAGTAATAATAATAATAATAATAAAATAATAATAATAATAATAATAATAATAATAATAATAATAATGATAAAATAGATTTGATGAAGAATAATCGGGAGTAGGTATGTTGGGGTGGGGGAACGGGGAGGGAGTATAAGGGGTAGAGAGGAGTGTTTGAATTTTAGTATGGTAAAATATATTTGAATATATAACGATAAATAATAAGAATAAAGCAATATGTAGTAATAATAATAATAATAATAATAATAATAATAATAATAATAATAATAATAATAATAATAATGATAATGATAATAATAATAATAATAATAATAATAATAATAATAATAATAATAATAATAATAATAATAATAATAATAATAATAATAATAATAATAATAATAATAATAATAATAATAAAGTGAAGAAAAGGGATATGCCAAACAATAAAGTACCTACAAAAATAAAAGGATGATAAATACGAGAAATAGTGAGAAGACCGAGCGAACTATAAAAATCATTTATTAATATGAGATGGGGATATAACCTATACTGAAGAAATAAATTATAAAGAGGATACCACAGTGACGGCTCGGACTCGTGTGTCATGTGTGTATTTCTTCATGATAATACAAAGGGGTTTCTTCTTCGACTCACAACTGGTCACCCTTCTTAGTTAGCGAGGACCGAGGGTAGGGGATTAAGTGTGAATATGTTGTGACCCAAACATCGGGAGGGAGAAAGCTACGGGGTTTCCTCATCACCTAAAAATTGATTATCCTTACTGGTTAGAAGGAACCAAGGGTAGGGAGATTAAGCGTGAATATGTTTTGACCCAAATACCGGGATGGAGAAATCTCTTGGGTGACCTGGTCACCTCAAGACTGATTATCCTTCCTGGTTAGTAGGAACCGAGGGTAGGGGGATTAAGTATGAATATAGTTTGACCCAAACACTGGGGGGATAAATCTTATGGGGAGTTTCCTGATCACCTCATAACTTATTATCCTTACTAATTAGCAGGAACCGAGGGTAGGGAAATTAAGTGTGAATGTGTTTGTGACCCAACCACCGAAAAAAAGAAAGGTTCGATGGGTTTCCTAATCACTTCATGAATGATTATCCTTACAGTTTTGTGGGAACCGAGGGTACGGAGATTAAGTGTGCATATGTTTGTAACCCAAACATGGAGAAGGAGAAATATTTGGGGGGGTCGTGATCACCTCATAACTGATTATCCATTTTGATTAGCAAAATCGAGGATGGGGATATTAAGTGTAAATATATAATGACACAAACACCGGATAGGGTTAACATTCGGGGGTTTTGCTGATCACCTCACGACTTATTATCCTCTATGTTAGTGGGAACCAAGGGTAGGGATATTAAGTGTGAATATATTGTGACCTAAAAAGCGAGAGGGATAATGCTCCAATGGGTTTCCTAATAACCTCATGACTGGTTATACTTCCTTATTTAAGGGGAATTGAGGGTAAGAAGATTAATTGTGAATATGTTATGACCTAAACACTGGGAGGGAGAAAGTTCTGGAGGGTTTCCTAATCACCTCACAACTTATTATCCAACTTGGTTAGTGAGATATGAAGGTAGGTAGATTAAGTGTGAATATATTATGAGCTAAATACCAAGATAAAGAAAGCTCAAGGGGGTTTTTAATCACCTCACGACTGATTATCCTTCCTGGTTAGCGATAATTGAGGGTAGGGATATTAAGTGTGAATATGTTGTGACCCAAACATTGAAAGAGAGAAATCTTTGGGGGGGGGGGGGGGGGCGTCTGATCACCTCGTGACTGATTATCCTTCCTGGTTAGTGGAAAACAAGGGTAGGGATACTAAATCTGAATATGTTTTGACCTAAACACTAGGAGGGAGAAAGCTCCGGGGATTTTCAGATAACCTCACAACGAATTATCCTTCCTTATTAGCGGGAAGTGAGGGTAGGTAGATTAAAAGTGAATATATTGTGCCCAAACACCAGGAGGGAGAAATCTCTGATGAGGGTTCCTGATCACCTCATGACTGATTATACTTTATGGTTAGTAGGAATCGGGGGTAGGAACATTAAGTGTGAGTATATTTGTGACCCAAACACTGGGATGGAGAAAGCTCCGAGGGGGTTGCTAATTACCTCATGACCCGTTATCCTTCTTATTATCAGGGAAACAAGGGTAGGTAAGTGTGAATATGTTTGTACCCCAAACACTAGGAGGGAGAAAGATTTAGGGGTTTCTTGATCACCTTACGACTGTTTATCCTTCTTGGTTAGTGGAAAGTAGGGGTAAGGATATTAAGTGTGACTATATTGTGACCCAAACTTCTAATGTAGAGAGTCATTTTTTTAATTTTACTGACGTGTTTTAGGTTTTGTGTTTTCTTCCTTGTAGTCTGGAGGGAGTGCTTGAGTTTTGATCTATGTGGCATCGTTGGCTAAATCTGCGTGAGGCCCCCCATTTTTTGTACACCGTTGGGGTCAGCCTCTTGTTGTATTATATCTCAGATGTTTCTTTTTGTAGGAAGGGATAAATGATAAGCCTCTCATTTAATTATTAAATGATTTTAGAGATGATTAATATTGATAAAAGTCCATGTGCTTATTCGACTAGATTATTATTATGCACATCGGACATATCACGCGTGTTTTCATTGTTAAGTCACCATTATGGGTGTCACCGTTATAGGCGGAGTTTACGAAAATTTTTAACAACTGTTTTCATTGTTAAGTCACCGTTATTGGTGGAGTTTTACAAAAATCTTAACAAGTGTTTTCATTGTTAAGTCACCGTTATGGGTGTCACCGTTATAGGTGGAGTTTACGAAAAATCTTAACAAGTGTTTTCATTGTTAAGTCACCGTTATAGGTGGAGTTTACAAAAATCTTAACAAGTGTTTTCATTGTTAAGTCACCGTTATGGGTGTCACCATTATAGGTGGAGTTTATGAAAAATCTTAACAAGTGTTTTCATTGTTAAGTCACCGTTATTGGTGGAGTTTTACAAAAATCTTAATAAGTGTTTTCATTGTTAAGTCACCGTTATTGGTGGAGTTTAACAAAAATATTAACAAGTGTTTTCATTGTTAAGTCACCGTTATTGGTGTCACCGTTATAGGTGGAGTTTTACAAAAATCTTAACAAGTGTTTTCATTGTTAAGTCACCGTTATGGGTGTCACCGTTATTGGTGGAGTTTTACAAAAATCTTAACAAGTGTTTTTATCGTTAAGTCATCGTTACTGGTAGAGTTTGACAAAAATCTTAACAAGTGTGTTTTCATTGTTAAGTCACCTCTAACGGTGGAGTTTACAAAAAAGCTTAACAAGTGTGTTTTTTTGTTAAGTCACCTTTAACGATGGAGTTTACAAAAAATGTTAACAAGTGTGTTTTTGTTATTGAGTCACCTCTAACGGTGGAGTTTATAAAAAATCTTAACAAGTATGTTTTCGTTGTTAAGTAACCTCTAATGGCGGAGTTTACAAAAAATCTTAACAAGTGTGTTTTCATTTTTAAGTCACCTCTAACGGTGGAGTTGATAAAAATCTTAACAGGTGTGTTTTCATTGTTAAGTCACCTCTAACGGTGGAGTCTACGAAAAATACTAATAAGTGTGTGTTCATCATTAAGTCACCTCGTAGGTGTGAGTTTGCGAAAAATATTAAAAAGTGGTAATTTGAGCGAGTCAATAATACATGCATGCACAAGAAACCTCATCGTGATGAAACAAGTCACACAACATGTGCATGCACTAAAAGATTAATCGAGAATGACGAAGTAGTTATTATGTAAACCATAATAATACTTCCACCAAGCTTGGATGAGAATGATAAAAGAGAATGCTGAAGTAGTTATTATGTGTCCATGATAATACTTTTTACCAAAGCAGAGTTACGAACAATCACAATAAAATCGTGGAAGCATGTTCATTTAAGTAGGAATGGGGGCAACACCCATAGTATATCATTCATATGAAAAGAATGATAACGAGGTCCTTCGGAATAACCTATGAGGTAAAAATACATCATCAAGATGAAATGAGATATGAGATTATTACTCACGATCCACAGGTTGATCGAACATATGAAAACTGAATAAAGGTGTTTCGTACATACAGTCGATATACTTTAGACATGCATCAATATATCAACTATATGTATGAGGGGGTAAATGTAGGAGGGGATCAATGATAAGCCTCTCATTTAATTATTAAATGATGTTAGAGATGGCTTATTCGACTGGAGTATTATTATGCGCGTCGGACATATCACGCTTATTTGTGTATTATTTACATATTAACTAGACAATATTCTAGTATTGAGAGTTTTGACATATGTTATGGGACACATGCCATTTAAAATTGGATATGTGTCACCACAAGTTATTTGACATGTGGCGACCCACTTGTATTGGTTTTAGCTATAAATATGCCTCACCTCCATACATTTGAGAGAAATCTTCTGGGAGAGAAGAGTGATTTTAATGTCTTATGAGTTTTTAGAGAGAGTTTTATGTAATACCCCGTATTTTTATTGATATTTATTAAAGGGATTAATTAAATTAAATGTGAATTAATTAAGAATTAATCCGGATATAAATACTAACGAGATGTGAGTTGGTATTTGATTATGTTGTGTATATATGGCAATATATAAATATTGAAAATATTAAAATTGTCGCAAGACTGAAATACGATAATTTGGGAAATTTAGTTGGGACGCGCGTGTAGGGGTGGACAAAAAAAAGACCGACCCGAATGGACCGTTTGGACCGAACCGGACCGAACCAAAAATTAAGGCTATTTTGAAACCGGTCCGAAAATTGGTTCACAAAAACTAAAAACCGATTAAACCGGTCCGATCCGCGGTCCACTATATTAAAAGACCGATTTGGACCGGACCGGACCGAATCCCATATATATATAATAAAAATAATGTTATTGTGTTTCTTATGTATAGTTTTTAAATTAATGTATATAACTATGAATTTAATTTGGAACATTTTATATATGTATAGACATTTTTTTATTTGGGTTAAAAAAAACCATGTAAATATCACTTGGAGTTCGAGTATTATTTTTTTGTTAAATATTTGTGAGAAAAATAGATAAAAACATTCATAAAATGTACATATATTTAAAATAGGGTCAGGACCGAATTTTACCCCGGACCGGACCGAAAAAAGCATGGACCGAATTAGTAGGTTAACCGAATTAATCGGTCCGGTCTCGGTCCAAAAAAATTGAGGACCGAATATTCGGTCCGGTCCAAAAAATAGGCAAAATCCGGACTGGACCGGACCGTGCCCACCCCTACGCGCGTGTCAGTCGCGTCAGAAATGAAAATTTTGAATTAAAAAATGAATTTTATTTTTATCAACCGAATGGTCATTTTGAGTGCGCCAACGAGTCCGGAAGGGTCGAAATAGTCAGAAAACACTAGCCGGGGGTTTAGTTTGGGTCCCGGGGCATTTTTGGTCCATACCGGCAACTTAAAAGGGTATTTTGGTAATTTTAAAATTTTGGGAATTAAAGCCTACGAATTTTAAGAGTTAATTATACATTATTAGTAACCCACTAAGCCCATTACCATCATTTGACAAGTTAGAGGGCTACGGGAGTTATAGGAAGAGTTGGAAGAGGTTCCCAAGAGAAAACCCATAACCACCATCTTCAACCTTGGGAGAAAATCTATAGAGAAAGGGGAGAGATAAACCCTCAACCTTCAACATCAAATTCTGAAGAGCAATCTAAGGAAAGTGATTTAGTATCCTTAATGCATTGAATATGTCTTCCATGCTTAGTGTAGGAATTATCTTATATTGAACTTTTTGAAGAAAACCCATGAAATTTTTGGAGGAACTTTGAATTTGGGTTAGGATTTGCATGTAGTATGATAAGGGACTGATTTAATACTTGAATAGTTACATATGACGATTTAAAAACGGATTTATGATGAGTATTGGGCATAAGGAAAATTAGAAGTTCATGTACATAGGGTTTGGAGAAATATTTGAAGATTCATATTAATTCCATGAAAAATTGTAAGATTTGACCCTTTAAATATGATAAGGAATGACCTAGGGTGATTAGAAATGGTTTATATACGTTAAAACACAACTTGTATGGTCTTAGGGTGGATTTAGAGGAGAGAAGAATTGAGAAAAATGAAATTGGGATTTTCTGGGCTGAAACTGCCATCTCGTTAGAAGACCTGCCCAGGTCGTTCGAACGGCCTCGTTCGAATGAACTTCTAACGAGATGACAGTATGACTTCTAACGAGTTGGTATTTCGTTCGAACGAACTCGTTCGAATGACCTCGTTCGAACGAGACTTCTAACGAGTTGACAGAATGGCCATTTTGGCCTGAATTGATTTCTAGTATCCCGTAGACTTATTTAAATGATGAGATAACCTTCCCTTATTAACTAGTGGGTATAGTTGGGATATTGGGGTACATTGAGGAGTAAAACTTAGAATAGTGTCTTGAGCCGGATGACATTTGTGGATTGGGAAGCGAGTAACTAATCACGAAGTGAGAATAATTGATAACTCAAATACATATAAACCGGGGACATGTGATTTGTATAACACTAAGTGTTGGTATAAGAACGAGAAGTATACCACTAATCAAATATTTTAATATCTAATATGTGTGAATGCTTAGTATATGTAGTTATGTGTGTATGACATACCTATCTTACTTGCTATCATGGGAGGTTGGCGTTCGTTTAGGGCCATCTAATCTTTGTGAGCCTATGGAGGGGATTTAGATTGGTACCTCGAGGACATAGGTCAGAGAAGGGCTTATTGAGAAGTTAATAAGTCTGCTGATCATGGGAGTGTAGGTATGTGTGTGACCCATGTGATGTGAACTATGTTCGCCTCCATTATTTGTGATTGTTGTTAATGAAACGTTTCCTGAGAGATTAGGAATACGTGGTCCTCATGTACGTGATGTACCGGGATTTGATAGCAGAGTATGTGAGCACCGCAGCTTAGCCTCGGGGTGCTAGTATTGTATATTTATGGTGAGAATAATATACTGTTGATTGAAATGAATAGTCGTGAATAATCATGGGTATAAGTAATAGCAACGGTTTGTAAAGTGAAAATGTAAGATTTATAATATTGAAATACTAAAGTGGGAAAACTGTGTAATAAGGTACAATACTCTATTAAATAGAAGATGTTGGGATTTGAGTTGGATATCATATAGAAATGTTAGATTTAGCATTGGACTAGATAGATATGAGAGCAACTAGAAATGGGCACGGGTACGATAGGAGTGCACAATTAGTTGAGAGGTGAGGAACTCATGTGAGTGCACACACTATCATGTACTTTATATTCACTGTTTAATTATATTAAACACTTGCATTTTTAAAATTCATTTTCACATTCGGGCTCTGACCCGTTTTCTTTCAAATCTATTTTTGTAAAAACCTTTTTAGGTGCCCATCCACAAGGACACCATGCATAGGAGTTCTATTCAGGATACGTGTTGTAGCTGCTGTGGAAGTTACAGGACCTTGACAGTAGACGCCTCCATTTCTGATATTGACTCCATTATCAGTTTTTATCATTTGTTGGGCATACCGCCCATTCTTTTTAGAGATATTTTACTTATTCAGTTATTTCAGACTTTGGGTTGTAATTAATTTTAGTGATGTGGACTTTGTATTTAATTATTTCGGAATTCGGTTTGTTGTGAGGAGTTTTCCTCCAGACTCATTATTTAATGGATGATTATTCTATTGTGACTATATTGTTGGTTATGTTAACTTTTCATAATTCATTTATTGCATGTTAATCGGTTTTAATTAAAATGGACAACCTACTTTTAAAATACTAGGTAGTTAGTAAAATTAAAATGTTTTCGACAATGATGCTATGAACTGAACCAACTTGGCATTTTGTATTAATTTAATAAAGGAGTAGCTACCCGGTATTTAATTAGTCGGGGTGTCACATTTTAGAAAAACGTTTTGGAGAAGAGTTTTGAGATGAGTTTCTCCACCTTTCACCTCTCGAGTTCCACCATAATGAGTTTTTCGGCGAATAGTACGAACCTAAGAACTACGTTGACTTTGATTCTGACTAAGATGGATACGTAGGCGCAACCGATGTTGCTCAAGTCAAACACGTGCTAAAATTCGATATTTCCCCAAATTAGACTACTCTCTTACACTTTTAGAAGGAGATGTATCATTACCACGAAACTAGGGAGAGATGGTGGGATACTTCCATTACTTTTCACTTGTCGATGGGGAAATGACCATGAATCCCCTATATTTCTATGCCTTCATGGGACTCCTATTTATCAGACTGCTCTTAGGGGTGGGTCGGACCCTGACTATTATCACTGACGGTATGTGAGGGCCTTTAGGGATACATGTATCTCTTAGTCAGGGCAAGTACCTTAGTGTCAGTAGTTTGACCATTTACTTAGAGGAGGAGGTCCAGTACCCAAGGATTAATGTGGTGGTAGCAAGATGATATGCCTGTAGTTTTTTATTGTTTACTATTGGATTTCTTTTGGAACTGGGTGGATCGGGTGTGATCCATTTATGGTGGTTGCCATTTTTTATGGACTTATCCTGAATTTCGAGATATGCACAAGGGCGGATGAGGATAGTGGAGATGTACCAGTCTATATCCCTTTATTTGAGATACTGTACGAAAAACTTTACAAGTTTTGTGTACTTATGGGAGGTACGTGTTTATTTTAATTTTGTTCCTTTCTTATTTGTTCTGGTTAAAGGTAATTTTTGTGATACTTATGTTGTATTTTTCTTTTGTGCATATATGGTTTTTTGCTTATGTGGATACATAGTCTAAGATTCCCTGGGTCATAGTGCCAATGGATGGTGTTTTTTCCCTTTTCAGATAGTAGGCACGGGGGAATCTAAGGGCGGGGTCACCATGTCGTTGAGAGTAGTCCGGATGCTCTTAAATGGGATGAACATTGAGACGGTAAGTATTTCAAAGCATTTTAATCTTAACACTTTACTTTTCTTTACTCTTAATATTTAAATGTGTATCCTAGCTCACTTTATTTCTTAGGGCTTTCTTTCTTTAGGTGCCCTGGGGTTTTATCCGTCACATCTCGAGGATGGGTGTCATCGCGTGGGAGCTATTAGAATGGAGTTTGTTGTTAGAGGAGACATATGGAGCTCTTTTTTTACTTAGGTGATAGGGTGACTCTCCATTATATGTGGAATGCAATGGTCAGACTATTGTTCCACCTCCTTACCATATGATGTATACAGAGGGTTGACCAGGGTGGATCGATATACATTTATAGAGGGTGTGCATGTCATTGGTCTTCTAAGTGAGGTTATTGACTATCAGGGTTTTTTGTAGCGGCGTGTGGTGACAATGCCATTTCTCGTTCTTAGGGAGGTTTTGTTGGCATGAGATAGGGTGGATCCGACAGAGGAGGTACCTGAGGCAATAAAGGGAGAGTTGGTATCTCTAGTGGGTGAGCTAAGAGTTATAGGTGGGGATCAACTGTCTCCTGAGGTTGAGTAGGAGGGTGTAATATAGCGCCCGAGGGTGGTATTGGGGTTCAAGGATGGTTTCTGAGGGAGCTGTTAGGGGGCCATAAGGGTGCTTCCTTATAGGGGATGTTGGGGTTTTGGATATACTTATGCAGGATGCAGTCAGGTGTGATGGGGCTAGTAAGGATCCTGGGTCTTTGAGGGGATCTTTCCCATTGACATCGATGGATATGCTCAAGTGATGGGTTTGATGGGGATGGATTTGAAATTAGGCACGAATGTGGCTGGTATGCTAGGGAATGCTCCTGGAGTTTTGAAACCCCTTATTTTATACAGTTCATGAGTTTTGAGGGGTTGGTTTTGGCATCGGGATCCAGGACGGGTTTAGAGGATCTTAATATTTAGAATTAAAAGATGACTGTTGAGGAAAGGGCTAGGGCGGTGGACGAGTGTGTATCCTGTGGGAGAGTCGAGATGGAGGATGTTGTCGCAACCCATATTGCCACTCTAGAGTCTAGGGTGAGGGAGTTAAAGGAGGTGACTATGCGACGGGAGCGAGAAGGAGGTGTTGTTCTGGGGAGGTGCCCCTCAGGAGGGTGTACATCCCTATTTAACCACTTTAGGTGGATTCCCAAGATCGTGGTCTTTCAACTATGTATCCTTTTTATTCGTCCGTCGCTTATTTAGATCGACTGGCTCCTAGACTCAGGGAGGCTCTAGAAGTGGATAGGGTATTTCCCTTTTTACGTTTACCTTATTTTAAGGTCCTTTATTTATTTACTCCTTTTTTTCTCTCGTACTGATTATTTTCTTGCTTTGGTGTTTATCAGTAGGTGGTGGTTCTATTTCCTAGCCTGTCGAGGATGATGAATTTTTATTCCTCACTATATAGGGAGTTATCATATTTTATTTAGGTCTATGGCCCCACATCAGTCCATGAGGTATGGATAGCAACTCAGGTGGCATCTCGTTTTATTTTCGTGTACCCTCATGCCATAAGTAGGTTTCAGAGTTTGTCATCAGGCCGGTGCATCCTCTGGTGAACATTGGTGTGCCTCTTTCTCCAGCTCAGCCAAATCCCAGGCATCTCGAGGATCCATATGTAATGAGTGGTTGTGGCGATGACAGAGAGCAGGCTAAGAAGTCCCTTCATGATTAGGCCTTGGTTTATTGGCTAAGTGGATGGCTTGTCTCCACCGATTTATATATTTGATTCTTTTTCTTCTATTGTTCCACTAGTGCATGGACATTATTCTTTATTAGCTCTTGGAAGTTGGATACTAAAGATTTAATATTTTCTAATCTATATGACCTCAATCATTTTATGATTCAGACCTTTTATACTTTCCATGTGAAAAGATTATTATTGCAATAGTTTCAATGTTATTCTTATTTGTATAGTAATGCAAAGTATGCATATGGATAGAGCGATCCTAAGCTCTTTTTATTAAAATGGTCGTAATACCAATGTACACACATGAAAAACATCCATATAATAAAGGAGTGAAGTTTTTGAACTGTCTAAGCCCAATAAGGGATCAGATTTGGCTAACTCATTCACCAAAGATTAATGCTTGAGATTAAATCCCCCCCCCCCCCCCCCCAAAAAAAAAAAAAAAATCAAATTAAAATGGAATTTACTTTTTTCATTTCTCCCCATTTTTTTCACTTTTAACTTTTGATTCCTTCATACATCCACTTTCTTTTCCCTCACTCCCTTTTTGTTTTGTTCTCTCACAAACCCTTCTCTCACACATACAAACCTCATTTACTTTTGTCACGAACCTGTTATCCTTCTTAATTGGCCTCACTCCTTTCTCTCACCAAATCTTTCTTTTTCTCCCTTGAACTGGTAAATTTTCTCATTTTATCCGTTCTATCATGTTTCTTATTCAAATTTTTTAATTTTTACAGGCTATTTATCATAAACGAACTAGTATATTTACCATTTAATATATTGCCCCTGATTTTAAAGCATAATTCTTCTGCTACTTGGGGTTTCTGACCTGACCATAAAATAGAGGGTTTATGATTTATTTTTCATTTTATTGTAAAACATGACTTTAGATTTTTTACTCATAAAATAATATTGACTATATTTCTTTTTGTCTTATAATTTGTTGATTGTTGCTAATGGTTTCATATTTGTTTTCTTCAGTTGCTTCTTTTTAATTTCCCTGACTAAAGTTCATTTTACTTAGTTAGGAGCCCTCGGTATATTATACAGTATCTAACCAAAGGTTAGGTAAGTTAATTTAGTGCTCACTTTACATTTTCACAGTTGTAACTTACATGCAAGATATTCGATCAAATGACTAATTCAAAATTTCTTTCTTTAGTGATATTTTGGCCTACATTTGTTATGTTTCAACATAGTTTCTTTAATATAAATATTAAACTCTGTCTTGGAGAAAAAAAAGTATACAGCTTTTCGAGTATATGGGCTTATAAACTCTGTTTTGATCTAAGGTAGTGATATATAATTCGTTAGCTTCTACATTTATATGTGTATTAAACTCGGTCTTTAAGAAAAAATGTGTTTAATATATTTAGTTTGGAACAAATATATAGATTTTTCATTATGAGGAGTGGTTTTAGGACTTATCTAACTTTAGGTTTATGTTACCTATTCTATGCTATGATTTTTGTATAAGCATTTCTAAAATTACTTTTTACAAATCTAGCTCTTCTTATAAATGACATCATTTATTTTATATTTTGCTCCATAATTAATTTCTAATAAAAATGGATAATTTTCCTTTTGAATTTTTTGGTATTAGGGTTCTATGAATGATATGTTAGGGTTTTATAAGTCTCTTTATTAGTTGCAACTCTTAAAATGTTGATTTTTTTCACCGCTCTCTAATTATCGGGGTTCTTGCACAATTTGGGGTTTCTTGGAGATGTTGAGGTTTACTCCCAAATCTTTAGATGTACTGTATGTCTTCTGATCATCACTTTGTTCGTTTTAGTTTATTTTTGGAATTTTTTGAAAATAATTTCTATTTTTTTTTCCTTTTGGATTTTGCATATGTGTGTTGTGTGTTTGGGGGGGGGGGGGGGTATTTCAAATATTTTTTTTTAGAAATATGGCCTATTTTATAAATTTTATAGCGGCGTGAAATGAAATTTCGAGGAGTATCTTAAGGTTTAAATCGGTGGGTGGTAATTCTTAATTTTTAGTTGTAATTTTTATTGTTGTATGTTGATTTGATTATTGTGAGGTTAGTTAAGTTTCACGCTTTTACTAAATAAAGATGGCAATACTCCAATCCAGGTAAGTTTTATTTTTGTTCCAATTCTTTTAATCCTTTATAAGAGTGTAACACGCTGTATTTTTGAGGATATAGAAATTAAATTAAATTAGTGATTTGGAGAATTTATTTAATTTGGAGTACATTTATTTTAATTTGGAGAATTTGTTTAATTCGATGATTTAGATTAATTAATTCAAGTTGATATTTATTTTCACGTGAAACATATTTTGAAGTGAAATAAGAGAAGTTATATAGAGTAACTCGTATGATATTTTAGAGGTCACGGTTGATTCTGAATAGGTCGAGATAGTCAGAAAAGAGTATCCAAGGGTAGTAATTGTGTCTCGGGATATTTTCAAGCATAGTCGGGCCCACACGGGGGTGTTCGGGTCATTTGGGCCCATTAGCCTAAAAATGGATTAATATCATTTAACCTAAATTAATAAATTGGGAATAACCATAATTCACTTTGAAAGCCCTAGAGCTGCAGAGAAGAAAAGTGAGAGAAAGTAGGGAGGTTTCTGGGAGCTTAACCAAGAAGGATTGATGGCATTCTTCGTCAAATCGCCATCTACATCAAAGGATCAGACCCTACGAATCAATAGAGGCAAGTGGTTAATTTTTCTTTCGATGAAAATTCGAGATAATCAATTCATATCATAGAGAGTGTATATGAAAAATCCATTTTTGGGAGGGTGTTGAGATGAAATTAGGGTTTTGATAATTAGAGTAAATCGTGTATATTAATTACTCAATTGATGATGGACTATGACGTAAGACTATTATACTCTATTTTGTAATCAAAACCTAGTAGTTGAACTCGTGTAATTTAGATGGATGTAATTGAATCTAGGATGAGAATTGTATAAACCGTGATAAACTCGATTCGGACAATTTTCGGAAAAGTTATAAATTAATGATGTTTAGAACTTGTTTGGAGGATAAATATATGTTTGGAGAAATTGATTGAGTTATGGGTTTGAGGATTTATAAGCTTAAGTGCATAATAATGGTAGAAAAGTAGTCGGGGAAGAAGGTTGATATCTGGTCGATCGATCGATCGACCAAATTTATCGATTGATCGACGCCTTCAGTTATTGTAAAACATGAGATTGTAAATCTTTTCCTCACGGTTGCGTGGGCGCCGACCTCGTACTTTTCGGATTTTTTTAATTAATTATGATATTTTTACGAAAGGGTGCGTGAGACCGACATCTTTAGGAAGAAATATATTCAGGTTATTTTGAGAGGTCCGTAGATGAGTGAAGGACTTTAGAAAATATTAAGGAACATTATTTTATCCTTGGATTAGATAGGGATGAATCCATGGTATGAATTTAGGAGTATTTAGGATGACCAACACTCAAAAATATATGTCGAAAATATATGAACGCATTCGTATGGGAATTTCGGATGAATTTAGTATACAGGCTGGTATCTTAAAGTGGATTTAATTAATAGAAATTAAATGGAACTAAATACTTAAAATCTTATGGGATGAGTATTAACAGATTTAATAGTTAAAGAACTAATGAGATAAAATAATGGAGTGGTTAGGACTTTTCGAATAGTGGGGGAAAGTGCTTGAGAAGAATACGATGAGAAATTGAATAGTGAATTAATATTAATACATAGGGTATTTGGGTGTTATATATACACTACGTATGATACAAATATTATAGGTTGAAGGTATACCTATATTGATGTTATATGTATATATGCATGGGTTGTGTGCTTACCTATTAGTTGATTGATTATGTGTAAACAAACCTAGGCTACTTGTTATCACGGCAGGTTCCACGTCGTGGACAGTCTTATTTTGATGAGCCCATTGGGGGAACATTGACTTGTACCTCAGAACATAGAACTTAGGGATTGAGCACCACTTATGGGAATAAGGGTGTGTCCAGTTATTTGGGTGCGTAGGTATGTGCGTAGCCCAAAGACTTCGAACTATGTTTGCCTGTTCGTGGGAGATTATCCAAACTGATGTCCTTACTTAGTACGTGATGTACTGGAATTCGATAGCAGAGTAGACCCGCACCGCAAGTTTTCGCCTAGGGGTGCTGTGTACGTATATATATATATATATATATATATATATATATATATATATATATATATATATATATATATATATATATATATATAGAGAGAGAGAGAGAGAGAGAGAGAGAGAGAGAGAGAGAGAGGAAGGCTCACCTACATCATGTATTATATATCACACCATACACCACACCTAATTCTAGGCCCTAGAAACTTTTTTTTCAAATTTTATATTTTTTCCTTGAAATTAACCTTCCAATCAACCCATATGCAAAAAATTAGGGCAAAATACATTTTGTAACTATTTTTAAAAAATCCACAAAAAACTGCTGGCGCAGACCCTTATAAATAAGGTAATTTTAACAGTTTTTTGTGAATTTTTTAAAAATAGTTACAAAATGTATTTTGACCTAATTTTTTGCATATGGGTTGATTAGAAGGTTAATTTCAAGGAAAAAATATAAAATTTGAAAAAAAAGTTTTTTAGGGCCTATAATTCAGCATGATGCATGGATGATGTATAGAGCATGATGTAGGTGAGCCTTCTCCTATATATATATATATATATATATATATATATATATATATATATATATATATATATATATATATATATATATATATATATATATTCATTCTACTACGTGTGCTCTAGTAGACTTTGTAGATACTGATATCTAAATTAATTTTAGTATGTGAGAATTTTATAATTAGTTTATGACATTAAATAAATCATAAGGGATTGACAATTTGGTATTGTATTGTATTGGTAATACGGGTGAGCACAATATAATATTAGACGGGAAATATGTCTAAGACTGAGAATATTATAGATAGTTAATTCAAGATGTTTAATTAAGTAAATGAGATAAATGCTTTATAAATCAACATGAAGATTACTCGGGTTAGAGTAGTGTGTCGAGAAGTATACATAACAAGGCTAGTTAGACATGGTAATATAATCAGGAGGGTTAGGTAGAAGCATTAGGTGTCCTCTTTAGATGAGGGGTGAGAATTGCCTCAAGAGAGTGCAACACTAACTTAAATATGAAGAGCATTTATGGATTTTATTTATTGCAACATTAATCACTTGCTAAATATTTTCAAAATGCTTTGGGTTCTAACCCTTGTTGCGAATATTTTCAAAATCTTTTAGGTGTCCAACCACAAAGACGCCAAACTTGATTATCTATTCCAGGGATACGCACCTGCGGCATATGTGAATGCATGCAATAGTTGGAGTAGACGTTTCTTTTATTTCATTCCTAGATTAAGAATTTTATCTCTGTATTTTATTATAGGTGTGTTGACTTCAGGACTTATTCATATTTATTTTCAGTTCAGATTTTGTATTGAGATTTATTATTAGTTGTTTGATACTTTGGTTTTGGATTTCGTAGCCAATGGTTTACTCAGCAAGTCATTTATAATTCAGTATCGTTTTAGATAGCGATTGTGTGTAAGGTTTAGTTTATTTTGTTTTCACATGTTGTTATTTGTTTAATGAAAGATAAAATTTTGACACTTTCTTAATTAATTATCAAGTGATTAGTAATTAATATGGTTTTCAACAGTGATGCTAAGAATGAACCAAATGAGAATCCTGTTTTAATTTAATAAAGGACTGATCACCAGATATTTAATTGGGCGGGTGTCACAAATAGTATCAGAGCATCAGGTTCTAGTGTCCTTAGGATCTGTGCAAATTTTCTACGTTTCAACTTAACATTATTTGATATAGAGCCCTATTGTAGGATTTTTGTATTCCTCTACGTATTGTACGTTCCTCTACTATTAACTATAATTGATTTGATCCATATACGAGTTTAGTTGGGCTTCGTACACCGAACAATATAGGACGACCAACGAAGGCCTTTGGAAGGATTGCAAGGGGGAGGCTCGATGGAATCCGTAGAGTATCTTGCGACCAGTGATTGTGATAGAAGTCACCATGATTATTGTACGGGAAGATGATGATAGGATAATTATACGGGAATAGTAGTTTGTCGAAGCACTGTCGTGGATGAAGGTGATGCAAATAACAGACTCACCCAATGTAGTTGACAAGGGATGGTGAAGTCGGAAGTACTCGCCGAAGGTGGGGTTGGTGAGGGTAGGAGTGGGGGGGTTTGCTGGGGGTGGGCAGGTGTAGGGGTTGTCGAAATTTTTTGGGGGAGGGGGCTAGGTATTGAGAATTTTTTTGTTTATTTGCTTTTTTTGAATTTAAATTATATTGTTAATTTTGTTGATTTTTAAATTTTTAGTAATTTTTTTTTTAAAATTCTAATTTATTTTAATTCAAACCCGCAAGTGATGGTTACATTTAAAAATTTTTTGACAATTTTTATTAAAATTCAATTTTGGTTTAAAATTAAAAATTAATAATATAATCCGGCTAAATTGATTTTAATTTTAATTTGATGAGATGTCACAAGTTACAATGTCCGGCGACCATCTGTCCCAGAGAAGTACGCAGCTCTTGCACGTGCCACCTGTAATAGCAAAGGTATCCATGTCAGTTTACGATGACGATGATGATGAGTGCTCTAGATCTGCTGGTCCACAGAGTAGAGGTTCGTAGTTGATTCCAAACTCGGGACTCGGGACTCGGGACTCGGGACCCGACTTTAGAGCGAGAGTGTTCGTTTTAGAGAGAGAAAGAAAGAGACGGGCTTTTTTTGTTTTTCTCACTCCAAAGCTTATCAGCTATTATATCCCCTACTGCCTACTAGACACCAACTTCTTTCATTTCGCCACCACTGAAAGAGAAAACTAATGGGGGAGGTCTCACAAATCCTGCGACTTCAATCTATTCCATATTCGACAAATGTGTTTTATTTATTTGGTCTTCCTTTTGTGTTTTTATTTATTATGATATACTTTTGTTCAGGAAGAAAAGAAACCGGAAGAGCAGAAAGTGGAGGAAAAGAAACAGGAGGAGGTGAAAAAACCGGAGGAAGCTAAACAAGAACCCAAAGATGAGAAACCAAGTGAAGAGAAGAAAACAGAAGAACCAGCGGCGCCACCTCCGCCTCAAGACATTATTTTGAGAGTCTACATGCATTGTGAAGGTTGTGCTAGAAAAGTCCGTAGATGCCTCAAAACTTTTCAAGGTTTGTGCTTTTTTTTAACACATTTTGGCCTACGATTGCTTCTAGATTTTTGCGATTTCAATTTTTGGTTTATTTGGCAGGAGTGGAAAGTGTTGATACGGATTGCAAGACCCATAAGGTTGTGGTGAAGGGAGAAAAAGCAGATCCGCTTAAAGTTCTGGAAAGGATCCAGAGAAAGAGTCACCGTCAGGTTGAACTCCTCTCTCCAATCCCTAAACCTCCGGCCGAGGAGCCTAACAAACCCGAAGAGAAACAGCCACCCAAACCCGAAGAGAAAAAAGAAGAGGTTTTCTTCATTCTATATTTTATTTTATTTTTAATTTTTAATTTTTAGTTATTGGGTGGTTAGGTCATGATTTTGTTGTTGTGTCGGGCTGTTGAACTTCAGCCTCAGGTGATAATAGTGGTTTTGAAAGTACACATGCATTGCGAGGCTTGTTCTCAGGAAATCAAGAAACGTATTCAGAGAATGAAAGGTAAAGCATTTCTCTTTTATTTTATTTTTCTTCTTTTGCTATATGTTCGGTTTTATTTAGTACTATCCCTTTTTATTTCGTTTAGGATCTCGTAAACAATATATAGATTTTTATGATTCCATATTCTCAGTCTTTCACAATCTGTACATTCTTTAATGGAATTAAAATATTCAACACACTAGATTCTGTGGAATTCCTTCGACTTGAAGTCAATTCACACTTTCTCATAATCCCAATACGGCCAATTTGAATTCAATGTCAAATTACACAAAATCTTTGACCGTAATCAACGTCGGCCCCTTCAATTTCTATTAATTAACACAATGAATGATACACATTTATAGGGGTGGAGAGTGCAGTCCCAGATCTAAAGAGCTCACAGGTAACAGTCAAAGGTGTGTTTGACCCTCCACAGCTGGTGGAATACGTACACAAAAGAACAGGGAAACGCGTAGTGATAGTGAAGCAAGAGCCCGAGAAGAAGAAGGAAGAAGAAAAGGGCAAAGATGGAAAAGATGAGATAAAAGGGGAAGAGGGTGAGAAAGAAAAAAAGAAAGGTGAGGAAGAAAAGAGTGAAGTGAAGAAAGACGGTGGAGAAGAAGCAGCAAAACCGCCAGAGGCTGCAGCGGGGGCGCAACAGGAAGAGACTAAGGTGGTTGAAATGAAGAACGAGTTTTACTACGCTCACCCACAAAATTTCCATATTTACCCTCCAAGTTACCCCGCCGAAATGTACGTTTCATACTCTCCACCACCTCAGATGTTTAGCGATGAGAATCCTAATGCATGTTCTGTTATGTAAATTTGGAGGGATGTGAGGGCCAAAATTGGGAAAAGTGAGCACATGGGTAATGTCCATGGTTATGGCCTTTTCTTCCTTCAATCTCATCTTGTTGTTGTCTTCTACATGTGGCCTTGTCTGGGTCTTTTGGTATAAGTCTGCAGGGAAACTGTAGAATTTTGTGAGGCTTGTACTTTTTTTCGAATTTGTTTATTATAATCCTTGTTACATACTCTAAATAATTTGGTACAATAAGTATATATATATAAATTAGTACTCTCGTACCTCTTTTTATTTGTTGTACACTAATTGGTTGTAATCTCTAGGGTAGTTGAATATTTTATTTCTCTATCGTTGGGTTTGGTGGAGAGGTCTTCTATGAAGCTGTTCGAACAAGTGGGTGAGTCTGTTTGTCGTTAGTAAATGAGTGTTGTGTAAAAAGACGGTGATTCTGAAACTAGATTCAATGAGCAATGATGTCTTTAATATTGGAGGGGGAAAATAATCGAGGAAGAGTAAAAAGGAAAATGATAATAGAGGAAGAAAGTGAAAAGGGGAAAATCCTCTAGGATATGATTGGGAGGTGAAGATTGAAGGCAGAATTCTAAATAATCTGTAGCCACTAATTTTTTCTTTGGAAAATGTTAGGTACAGTGTTAATATCGGTTTAGTATCGGTACTATTTTATTTGTTTGTATGATGGTGTGGGTTTTGATAGAAAATGTCGTGGGTTCTATTAATATACAATAAAATAAAACGCATTTAATATTAAATCGAATACTTGAATTCAATAAGAGTATCATTACCCTTTTTCTTCTTATGATAGTTCACAAGAGAATTATGAGATGATTGAAAGAATGGTAATTTACAAGTATGGAACAATTTAAACGTAGTGCGACTGAAATGGTTGGTTTGTTGTGCTCATTTTGATATCCCCCACCACATTGAAATTTACATTTGCTTTAATTTTGCTAATCCTATAACAGTAATTTAAAGTTCTTTACGAACTTTTTACGAACTTTGTAGCCTGTTGATATCTATAGAATAAAATCTACATTAAATTTTGAATTTCTTATAAAAATGTTGATAAAATGTAAATGCCTTTTTCACGTGTCTGATAAAATCGATATTCTAGTGTGCCTTTTTCATGTGTTTGTTTTGGTCTAATTTTTTATCATTTCGTTTTTAAACATCGACTCTACACCCTGAGATGCCATTGATAATGACGTGAGAGTTTATTCAACGGTCTAATTAAGCTAGGTAACAAAATTATGGTACACGTGTTGTAACATAGTATAGGTACATAGTTTTATTCAATTAGAAGTTACATGTTATTAAAGTTGTCTATATAATATAAAAAACCTCCACCAATGGCATTGTTAAATGTTATTTATGTTCAGTTAAAACTTAAGTTCATTTCACGAAAATTTCATTGACATTAAGTTTGTTAATAATTAAAAATCAGTAGCCCTATAACCTTTGTGGCATATACTAAATAGTCTCTCGATTTTTTTTAATACACATTTAATTCAAGTCTTTTTATCTTGCACCAAAAAGGCCTTCATCATGCCAAAAAGACTTTATCAGGACTTTATCATGCCGCTGGCACGGACCTTTAAAGATAAGAGAATAAGAAATTTTTTGATTCAAAATAAAAAGTTTGGACAAAATATATATTAAAAAATAATTGAGGGATTTTTAGTATTTGATTCATAACCTTTTACATAAAAGTTTAATGATTCGTTTCCTCAATCTTTTTGTTGGTTCTATTTTCTTTATCGGTAGATATGTTAATATGACAATATTCTATGTGTGGGTCTCATTTTCTTAATTATTGACAATGAATAGCTATTATATTTTACCAATTAAAAAATAACAAAAAGTTTTTTATTTGGTGGAATGTAATGAAATATATTAATCATATACAACTCAGCCTAAACAAACAAACACCAAACAAAGGCCCAACATTAAAAAGCCAACCCAACACAACCCAAAACATGGATTAAACAAAGCAACCCAACCCAACCAAATCTACCCGACCCAAACAAACTATACAACCACTCCCAACTATCAACCACAAAGCCACGCGTAGCCATAAAATGAACCACCTCCAAACAGACCAATAAAATACACTACATCAAAATGGGCAAATTGTCACCTTTCAGCCGACCAGCCTTGTCAAGGTCATTGATCGTGACAAAAAACACGCGTTTTATGTCACGGTCATTAACCTTGACACGACCGTGACAACTAATTGTCACGGTCAATGACCGTGACAATTCTTTAAATACTTGTCACGGTCAATGACCTTGACACGACCGTGACAATATTTGCACCAAAAACCCATTCCCCTTCTTTTTCCCCTACCGCCGTTCCCTCCCTCCCTCTCTCTCTCTCTCTCTCTCTCTCTCTCTCTCTCTCTCTCTCTCTCTCTCTACTTTCAGGTTGATTTTCTCTCTCTCTCTCTCTCTCTCTCTCTCTCTCTCTCTCTCTTCCATTTATATATATGTTTGTGTGTATATTTATGTGTGTATGTGTGTGTATATATATATGTGTATGTGTGTGCGTGTGTGGGGGGTGGGGCAGGGCGGGGTGTGTGCGTGTGTATATGTATGTGTATATGTGTGTGTATATATGTGTGTGGTGGGGGAGGGGGTGGTGGAGGGGGGCAGGTGGTGGGGTGGGGTGTGTGCGTATGTGTGGCGGGGGGAGGGGGGTAGGGGGTGGGGGTGGGGCACCCATTTAATAACTTTTAAAATATTTGAAAAAAATATATTATTACAAAATTGAAACGAAATGGTATTGATGGAACTTACACATACGTTATAATATAGAATCTCAAGACAAAAAAATGTACAATAAAACTCCAAATTGATACGAAAAAAAATAAAATAAAGGACGTGTTTGGAATTATATACTGTGCTCTTACGTTGAAAATTATTAGATAGAAAAAGAAAAATATAAATTGAGATAACCTTAGAATCTAATTAGGCTAAAAATATAATGGCATCAACTAACATATATACACAACACTAAAAGTAGACATCAATTTTATAGATTTTTACTTTATAATTCAATATGGGTTATACTCCCACATAGTTCATCAACAAATATTGTAAGAACATTGTGAAAATAATAAACATCGGGAGGAGGGCAGGGGGTGGGGGTGGGGGTGGGGTGGGGCACCCATATAATAACTTTTAAAATATTTGAAAAAAACATAATATTTCAAAATTGAAACGAAATGGTATTGATGGAACTTACACATACGTTATAATATAGAATCTCAAGATAAAAAAATGTACAGTAAAACTCCAAATTGATACGAAATTAAAAAAAAATAAAGGACGTGTTTGGAATTATGTACTGTGCTCTTACGTTGAAAATTATTAGATAGAAAAAGAAAAATATAAATTGAGATAACCTTAGAATCTAATTAGGCTAAGAATATAATGGCATCAACTAACATATATACACAACACTAAAAGTAGACATCAATTTTATAGATTTTTACTTTATAATTCAATATGGGTTATACTCCCACATAGTTCATCAACAAATATTGTAAGAACATTGTGAAAATAATAAACATCGGGTGGGGGGCAGGGTGTGGGGGTGGGGGTGGGTGGGGTTTTGAATATTATTTACATTTACATTTTTGGATATTATTTACATTCAAAATAAATAATTGATAATAGTTGGATAATAATTGGATAATAATTGATATTTTCATTCAAAATAAATATTTCATTAAAAAATATTGGATAATAATTGATATTTTCATTTAAATTGATAATTATTTTATTCATGAAATTAATTCAATTAGGTAAAACCCTAGATAATTTTTTAACACAGTTTGATAATATTATATAAAGTTTAGTAAATTCACAAAATGTTGCCAATTGTATCTTTTTAGGAATATCATTAGTTAGAATCCATATACATGCATGTTGTTAGAAAGTCTTAAATTTAATTCTCACTTTAATTTGTAGAATCTCTGTACTTGGTTGGATTTATCCCTTTATGATAATGAAATTTATGCTCCAATTATAATTATCTCATGTCATAATTTTATTGATAAACAATATATGTAGTTGTCACGGACGTGGTGGAGGGAGGGGGAGGGGGTGGGGTATGTGTATATGTGTGTGTATGGTGGTGTGTGGTGGGGGAGGGGGGTAGTGGAGGTGGGGTGTGGTGAGGGAGCTGATAATATTTTGTTATAATTTGTGGGGGGAGGGGTGGGGTGTGTGTGTGTGCGTAGGTGTGTGTGTGTGTGCCTGGCGGGTGGGGTAGGGGTGTGTGTATGTGTACTATTAAATTTTTTTTTTATCTGTACTAATAACATTTTTTTACAGCAAAAATGTCTCCTTCAGATATTAAGGCGAAGATGATGTTGCTGTTTATGATGATGTCGTCTGGGTTCGGTGGTAGCGAAGGCGACGATGGCTCCTCCGCCCCTAGGCTCCCCAAATATGGAAAATTTGGGATTACCGTCGAGAACAAGTCATAGCTATTAGCGAGATCCCTCGAGCTGCTAAAGACGGTCATCGGCCCGGGGTTTATGAGTTGGAAGGAGGTGCCATATGAGCTCAAGTTAGCTGTTTGGGCGGCACTACAGGTAATATATTTATATTTATATTTATATGAATATTTCAATTTCAATTTCAATTTCAATTTCATGTTTATATTTATATTTATATTTATATTTATATTTATATTTATATTTATATTTATATTTATATTTATATTTATATTTATATTTATTCGCAACTAACATTGTATTTGTTGGATAGGAACAATTCAACTTGGATCCAAAGCTACGCGATTCCGTCTTGGAGCAGTTGAGGGAGCAACATAAGACGTGGAAGAAAAATATGCGGACACGGTACTTTGGGAAAACACGAGAGTCCATTATACAATGCCGCGGATCCGTCCCGCCCAAGGAGCCGATCTCATTGACACAATGACAAAAGTTCATTGACAATGAGATCGAGGATCGACAATTGGCATCTCGCCAATCGGGGAGGGAAAATCGGGCAAAAAAGACGGACGTGCACTACTCCGGTTGGACCTCTTACGCTGAGGTGGAGCATAGGATGCAGGTAAGATTTAATTTATCTATAACTACATAAATATATTATTCTTCATTATTTTACTTTGCGGGGCGGATACTAATTTTACTTTACTTTATTTTATTTCAGGGGGTAGGGAGTGGGTCAGGGGGTAAGCCACATAGGCTCGATACTTATGTGGCTCTTCGGACGAAGAAGGGGAAGGACAAGGAGGTGTCCCCGAGCGTCGCGGCCACGATTGTAAGTAATCCGACAGTTTAATTATTGTTAATTACGTTATAATTTTTTAGTTTACTTATTTTACTAATCATGTGCTTTTTGTCGTTTCAGGCAAAGCTTAAGGAAGTGCACGAGTCGCAGTCTGATGCCGACAAGGCATCTTTGTCCACAGACGCACTCATCCAAGTGCTTGGCTCTGATTGCAAGGGGAGGACAAGGGGAGTGAGCTCGCGGGTGGCCAAATCTAGGATCATCGGATTGGAGACGAGTGCACCGGGTTGGCTCGAACGGTGGATTCACACCACGCGAAGCTGTCCCGTTTGGAGGCGACGGTCCAAGATATGTACGCATTCATGAAGCGTACGTTGGGTGGAGACCGTAAAGGGAAAGGGAAAGGGAAGGATAAGGAGAAGGCGGTAGAGGAGGAGGTGCGGGAGGAAGAGGCGCGGGATGACGAGGATGTGGACCTCACTGCTTCATCATCGACACGTTCGTACTTCGATGATCCACTTCCCTATTTGGTGCCCTTCAACAGACCATTGTCGACACTTGATTGGCCGAGCGTGTTCATATTGGACGTATTTGATGGCCAGCGGATAGGGCGGGGGTTGAGGGACCCAAATATCGTCGAGGGTGGAATAGTCCATGGACGTGTGCTTCAAGAGATGGAGTCCAGGGTGCTCGTCACGCATATCATACCCGGAAAGGAGAACTCCCTATTGTGGTTGCGCGAACAATGCGGCACGACGTATATTAGTGGGTGCGTCAATTCGTATGTCGTGTGGCCTACTCACCTCCTCAGTTTTATCCAAGACATGTAGTAACATTATTTTTAAGTTTGTCCATTTTAATTATATTTGGATTATATCGTCATGTATATTATTTTTACTTTGAATATTTGGATTATATCGTCATGAATATATATTTGCATTATCTTTAGTTTGTGTTGGATATATGATGTTTGGAACAGGTACAACGTTGCTATAACAGGTACAAATATACTGCTGGGCAGTGGCAGTGGCCATACGGCCCAACAGATTTTTTTTAAAATTCTGCCCAGAATTGTCACGGTCATTGACTGTGACAATTTTTTTTAAAAAGGGCCGCGGCTTTGTCACGGTTTATATCCGTGACAAACGTGTCACGGTCATTGACCGCGACACGACCGTGACACAAAATGCGAGTTTTGTGTCAAGGTCAATGACCGTGACACGACCGAGACAAAAAAAGTTGTCTCGCCTCGAAATGTCACGGTCATTGACCTTGACAAGTTGGATTTGTCAAGGTCAATGACCTTGACAAATGGGCAGATTTGGTGTAGTGATACACACAATTAAAACCCTGTCTGCCACTACAAACCCATCTTCGAACACCAAACCATCAAACAAAACCAAAACCATTGTCTCATACTCCACAAAAGAAGCACCCAAACCAGATATATAGATCCTCCAACAACGAACCTAAAAAAACCTTGCATTTCTCATCTCTTCAAAGACACCAACTCTCAATAGCAGTAAACCAACTCCAACCGGAAAAATCAAGGCAGTTAGAATCATCTTTCAAACAAAATCACGAAATCCCCATTTTCTCAGTTCTACAAGGAAATTCAACTTTTCAATAGAATCAACCCATCTAAAAGATCAAGAATCACTCCAACGACATGCATTTAACCACAGAAATCTCGAAAAAAGCACAACCACAATCCTTCAACAGTCAAAAGATGAGGCTCAACTTCCAACCGAGATCAAGCATTAATATGTGACACCCTGCTTATTAAAATAAGAGGTGGCCAACCCGTTACTCCAATAAAAACAAGAATCATAAATGGTACATTCTTAGCATCACTGTTGCTTAATAATAGTACGAGACAACCACCAAATATTTTAGAAAACGGATGTCATAATTTTGCAAGTTTGATAAAAAACTATTTCGACAATCCAATTTATAATAGAAGGTGGATATGAATAAAAACATATAATAGTTTAATAACCATTCTACAAAACATAACCAAATAAGCTGTCGGTTAACAGACTAATACAAAAGGTTACACCAAGTATTACAATAGATGTGAATAACAACTGGGGCAACGCGCCCGAATATACAGACGGATCATAACTAGAATGTCCATGTGACAACCCAAATATAATTGGTGACATGGATAATGTGTATTAATATATAATACTAGGTTGTTATGTTTAGTCTAATCCTACCTTTATAAATCATGAAATATCAAATTAGTTACAAATACAAAATTTTGAAGTTTTCAGTAGGAATGCTCATGTTGGAGACTAGTTTTAACCCTTGTAATAAAATAATTGACTTAAGGTGAAAACTACATAGTTGTAGATATACGCGTTAAGTTTGTAACACAACAAACGGTGTGTAAAACAGAGGTTTGAGTAAAGAGTTATGTTGAAATTACGAAATAGGGGCAAATCTGTCCATCCGTTTAAATGATATTTTGTCTTATTTGGCACCACTTGTTATATTTTCATTGGACCAAGATGAGGTGCCCTTATGCCGACTTAAACCTCTCCATATCACCTATTCCTTCAGACAAAATGCATCCATTAGAGAGTTTGGCCTAAAGAGAGAGAACCGTAAGGCTTAGGAGGAGAAGGACGAGGAGAAGTTGGAGAAAAATTCATAGAAAATTATTTAAATGTCCCTTAGGTAATTCTATCCACCAATCTTGTTTCTTTTTTTGATATTACTGATTTAAATGAGTGAAGTGGTCAATTTTTTATTAAACTGTAACACCTCGTATTTTTGACGATTTAAATAATTATTTGTTTAATTATTATTATGGGAATAAGTATGCGATTAATTATTGTTGTTGGATTAATTAAATTAAAATGCGAGAAATTAATTTGTTATTAATTTGGATTAAAATAATTATTAACTAGCGTGCCAAGAGTTAATACTTATTATTGTGAACTATTAAATATAACTGTGTGATATGTAATATGTAATTATGATATTTGATAAATTGTCGGAAGTGAGAAATACGACAGTTTGATAATTTAATTCTGACGCGCGTGTGAGTCGTGTCGGGATTGATTGATTGGGATAAAAAGAGAAATTATTTTTACTAACTCGTATGGTCATTTAGAGTGCGCCGTTGAGTCCGGGAGGGTTAAGATAGTCATAAAACACTAACCGGATATTCTATTTGGACTCCGAGAGATTTTATGCCAAATCGGCACCCCATAGGGGTAGTTTTGTAATTTAAATTTTAGGGGAGATTAAATGGGAAAAAATTATAGAATAATTATATCATCTACGGGAGTTCCATTAGGGTTAAGTTACACAAAAAGCAAGGAAGATCCACAGAGGGTGAGGGAGAGCAAAGTCCCAAGGAAGGGAACCACTTAGCACCACATTGGACAACCACCACCACCATCGTATAGATCAGAAGACGAGGAACGCATCTATACCAATATCACCAATGGATCAGACCATCCTATTCGACGCAAGTGTTTATTACTTGCTTTCTTTTAGCAATAATCATGCTCATGTTAGTGTAGGTATCATGATTTACATATGAATTGGGTGAAAATTGAAGATTTAAATTATGATTAAGGATTGGTTTGATTAGTAGTTTAATGTCCTTTATGTATGTAGAGGATTAATCACGGAATTGAATTATATATTGATGAACGAATATGGGTTGATTAGGTTCTTTAATTGAAAATTTGGATACTAGGGTTTATATGAATTAATTTGGAGATTTTATATAATTATGATGATTAATGACGAATTAATGATCCTAGGATGTTAGGAATGATTTATAACCTGTTATGTGTTGATGGGAATTGATGATGAGGCATTGGGTGTTGAATCTTAGAGGTTTTTAGGTTAAAAAATGGTGAAAAATGCTGAATTCTGGGCAAAGGGGACCAACCAGTGTGCATCGCGCGAAGTCTCGTTCGAGCGAGACCTGTATCTCGCGCGATGTCGTTCGAACGACACGTGGCAATTGTTCGAGCGACAAACTTTTTGGTTCGAGAGACGTACTGAATTTTTGGGAATTTTTCTTAGAGTCCAGTTTTGGGTTTACCAGTTTATTGGAGTGAGAGAAACTTCTAGATAGTAAATTTAAACAGGACAAAATTTCGAGAAAGTATGTGAGAATTAATACTTTAAATATTCGATATCGAGAATGTAACTTGGAGATTACGCGAGAGATATTAATCTAAATATTTATACTATACGTAGTGTTGAGATTAAGATATATATGAGAAGTATATATGTAGATTGGGGAAATACCTATAAATTTTAATAGGACGTGTGTAGGCTTATTATGTGATATTATTGCTAAGAGTACTAATGGGTGATAACCCGGGGTGCAAGAATCTTATAGTTAAGTGCACTAATGAGTGATAAATCGGGGGTGCAGAAACTCTATTATTAAGTGTACTAATGGGTGATAACCCGGGGGTACAAGGATGATTATTGTTAGGCGCACTAATGGGTGATAACCCCGGGGTGCTGGATTATTATTGATAGGTGCATTAATGGGTGCTAATCCGGGGATGCAGGATTATCTTGATAGGCGCACTAATGGGTGATAACCTGGGGGTGCTGGATTATTATTGATAGGTGCATTATTGGGTGCTAATCCGGGGATGAAGGATTCTCTTGATAGGCACACTAATGGGTGATAACCCGGGGGTGATGGATTATTATTGATAGGTGCATTAATGGGTGCTAACCTGGGGATGCAGGATTTTCTTGATAAGTGCACTAATGGATTTTAGCCCCGGGGGTGCAGGATTAGTATATATATATATATATATATATATGAACTTGTGAATATTTCTACTATGTGAAATTAGTAGAATTGGTAATAATAATAATCATTACATTGCGCCAAGTGGTCTTAACCTAAGGGTGCAAGATTAGTGTATATATACAGGGATGATGATGATGATGATATATATATATATATATGAGTATACTGGGAGAACTTTCTACTTTGTCAAACTACTAGATAAAGTAGGAATGAGAAATAAAATAATCTTAGTGGATAAAAGATTAACCATTCGAACGGTGAATAATGAAACTTAATATGTGAGATAAACTATTTGAATAACGTATTGTATGGGCGGTACGGGAATACTACTAGAGAGCATAGTTAGTATTAGTATGGTTTTTGACTAGTTAGACTGGGTTGTATAACTAGGGGGAGATTAGATGTACGTTAGGCGTGAACAATAGGTGAGAGGTGAGAAACTCGTGTGAGAGTTTGATAACTAACATGCGTATAAGTCTTGTTTTAAGAACCAGTTTTAAATACTTGCTAAATCATTTTTAACCTCGGGCTCTGAACCATTTCTTGTATCTCTTCTCTTTTAACTTATATATATATATATATATATATATATATATAGCCACAGGGGTACCAGAGTTAGAGATTTGAATTGCTTGATGTGCCGCAACTGTTGTGGAAGTTTTAGGTCCTTGCAATAGACGCATCTATCCTTTTCATTCAGTTTCATCTAGACTTCTTATCTAGGGCATGTGTCGCCCACTTCTAGTCCTTCATCAGAGATATTGTATTAAGTTTATTTTATGGTTTGGAGTTTTGAACTAGGAGGTTTTACCAAGTCTTAGTTATTTTAGTACTTGATTCATGTTCAGTATTTATTATATTCCTATGTGTGGTGAATGATTTATATTTTAAGACTGAATGAAAATGGATTTACTTGGTTTTACTAAATTGGAAATGTTTTGACACCTAGCTTAATTTTATATTAGGTGATTAATATGTTAAAAAGTTTTTTGACAGTGATGCTAAGAATGAACCAACCGAACATTCTGTTTTAAATTGGTACAGGACTGATCACCCTCTATTTAATTGGGAGGGGTGTCACAGGTGGTATCAGAGCATCAGGTTCTAGTGTCCTTAGGATCTGTGTGGCTTATTACGTTTCAGCGTAACGTTCTTTGATGTAGAGCCTTATTATATGATTGTTGTGTTCCTTTACGTATGCGACTTACGTCCTCCTGCTATGAAATATAATGGAGGAAACTCATTATATAAAAATCTTGTGTGCTTCGAACACTGAACTGTATAGGACGACCAACGAGGGCCGTAAGAAGGACTGCAGGAGAAGAAGCCCAACAGAAGACATAAAGTAATCGGGAAAGATTAATCGTGATAAAAATCACCATGAGGATTACTTAAGCAAGTGATAATTGAAACCATCTCTCGGGAACGGTGGGTTCCCAGGATACAGTCATAGATAACAGTGGAGTGATTTTAGGACCACCTAGCATAGTCGATAAGGGGGGAAATCAGAGGGACTCTTTTGAAAACCCATCGGTGAAAATGCGAAGAAGAAAAAGAGAAAGTGTAACAGACCAATAGAGATAGAAAATCCGAAAACAATTGTGTAAAGTGGGGTGTGATGACACTCAAAATTAAATTTGGAGTTAAAAGTTATAGCTCTTAGGAGCATCATGTAGTGATTAGAGGCAATCACCATATATGAAGAAGTGTGTTTGAAATTTAGAGAGAAATTTGGGTACGATTTGATCGTGAGGTCTTCCATTCGATGTGGTAACAAAATGCGAGTGAAATTTTGATGTTTAGCACAATGGGTAAGATAGAAACCGATCGTGAGAGAAATGTTGAATTGCATATCGAACTTCGTACCTGACATAGGGGTATAAATTATCCAAAGGTTTTATAGTTGATAAAGGACCCATGAGTAGAATACCAGTATGAATGGGAAATACGGCTATGATGACTAGTGCCGAGGTCGTCAAGATCATGCATTAGTAATGTTAATGCTTCCAAGAGAAGGGAGTAAAGAGGGTTAACCAATTTGTTGAAGAGCCGAAATTAAATTTAACGGTGTTAGTGAAACCCCACATGAGAGTATAACCAATAGGGAACTCAGTTAGATGATTTTAAGTGATTAACTTCAAGAGGACGATGAAGTCAATCAGGGTTGTAAGGCCAAACATAGTTTCGAATGGACAACGTAGCCAAAGGGACAGCGAAAGGACAATTGTGAGTTAAGACTGCTGGTCTGAGGGAAGGACATTCCAAAATGATCAGTGGGACTAGTGATGGGGAAATGGCTCGTGAATTTTCCCTATGTGAATAAAGTATAACTACAAGTGTTGAATGTGTCCACAATTGAGAAGTGAGACCGAAAAGATTACAAATGGTAAACCATGCCAGTTAAGCATAACAACTGGAGGAGTCCGACTTCTAGTGAAGGAATTTGGGTCAAGAGAAGTAGGCCCAAGAAAATTTACACCCGAGAGTGATGGGTTCAGGCTCGACTAGTAGAGTCCTCATTAATAGTAGCATATAGTATGTCAGGGTCGACGGGGTTCGGGATGTAAACGGGAGTTCAGTAAAGTCATAATTGAGGCCTAGAGAGTTTGGGCCAACGTTTCAATAATGGGAGTGAAATCCACATAATGGAATACATTGTCCACAATGAGAGGGGACAACTATAGGATGAAATCCTAAGATGTATAATGATTGCAGAATTTCATGGGTCGTGTTGGTCGCCACGTGCTGGGACCCTGTGATTAGGCGAGACTGGTGAGATTTTGCGTCATCCTTGTGGGCAAAGGATTAATTCTAGTGACATGGATGTGTCACAATTCATATATAAATTGGAAGTCCCAAACTTCGCGTGCGGGTCGAGTTTAGTAGGAACGTTAGTTTTAACGGTCTCGTTACAAATGGATTTCTCGCTGATAGCAGGGCATTTTGATGTCACCCATGAGAGAACCGGGTGGGCCCTAAGAATATGTTTTGTTGTTATAATTTACTACTGCATTGAGTCAGATTTAGTAGAGTTTATTATGATAATGGGTAGTGATTAATTACTGTATGGTTAAACGATAGTAAATTGAGTGATATAATTATCGTTCCAGATACACCTGGGGAAGTGATCTTAATTTTGTGCGGCACCACCTGCAATAGGGTTGGGCCCAGATATATGAATATATAAAAATTTCATGGTATTATAGACCTCAGCGAGTATGTTGTCTAGTTATATGTGATTCCAGTGCGTAGGAATTTATTTTACTAAGGAGACTCAGGATACTTTGTGTTCTTTACCAAGTAGCGAGATATAACTCGTTGTATATATATAGTGTCGAGTACTTGGGATAGTGATAGCACCATGCTTCATGTTATTTTTAGGTACATGAGAGTGGAAGAGTAGACTTTTATGTCAAAATACAGAAATTGTAGAGAGGTACATAGTATGGATTGAGGGCCTTACGGACCTCGACAACTGACTAGGTTAGATAGTAGTGTATCAGGGGGGTTCCTTGTTTGGATTTCGCTTTGCGAGACATCCCACGCATGAAACTAGCGAACGTCGGGAGTGGAGAGAAGTTTGGTCGATAGTACACAAGTTTTGTACGTTGGTTATTGTACCTATAAAAGAATATAATTGAGGGTTGATAATTCTTTTATGATTTAAGGCCAGTAGAGTCGCCTCGTCTTAGTATCATTCTGAATAGATAAATGATGTCACTGAAGGAGTGAATAAATTATGATTAGTGGGGCGGTTGAGTGCACCCCTACTATATCAGCATATCGAGTGTACAAGAGTTGAAGTAAGAAAAATAGATGTCATTTGTACAATGATGCGCGAGGCATAGGGTTTATGGGCGCCCTAGGTGAGTGAAACGAGCAGTGGATTATGATTATCATGTGAATTCAGAAGTCGGGTAAGCCGAAGATTACTCCGTAAGATTTGTCAGAGACTTACGTTTCAAGATAAATTGAGATTTTTGAGCGGGAAAAAGACTTGTGTTACGTGGTACGAAAAAGTCACACGTATCACGGTGAGAAGTACATTCGAGAGAATATAAAATGTATTAGGATACAAATAGCAGTGGTGATGGGTTTACTGTAGAGTAATTTTACAAAGTTCGTTTTGCAGTGGGTCACCTGACTTTTGGAAAAAGGGTGGACCAATCTAAACCAACAGAGGTTTTCTTCCACCAGTGAATAGGAGAGTATTCCCAAGGATGATCTCATGAAGTGCCACTTTTCTAGAAGGGTAACGATCCTATATATGTAATAAGGAATTGTTAACTGAACGTTATGCCAATTGGGATGATCATACTATGGAATAGTATGCGTAGAATCTTTATGTAGCCGAGATAGTGAGGCCATAGGTTTCGAGATGCGATTGAGTATGGCCTACCAACCGCAGAGGGATGGGCAGAACAAGCAGTCTAATCGGATAATGGGGAGCAAATTTTATGTGTACCCTTAAATATTAAGGGAGGACGAGAGCAGTACCTTCCACTAGTGGAGTTTGTATCCAAATAACTCCTATAAGTTCACGTTCGGGCAGAGTGCCAGTAGAAGTATGGCACGGTAAAATTTGTTATTGTCCTACTTGATAGTTAAAGGTGGAAGACCAGTTATGATTACAAATATTGGAGAGAAATTGATATTATCGTATATATTGTGTGAAATATATATTGCTCATCCAATTTACTTGTACGAATGACACGAGACGAAGTCGTATGTATCTGAAAGGAGGATAAATCTACTAAGGTGCTAATAGTAGAAGGCTAGATAGTGAATATCTATAATATAGTAAGTAATGAAACTTAAACGGTAAGGCTTAGGGAGGAGCCTACATGACAGGGTAACCTGGAGTTTAAAATAAACACATGTGAAGTGTTCATTATTAAGGGTATTCGATAGCATAATATATGGGTGGTACAGAGTAGCTTACTTAGGAGCGCAAGGATGCGATGCGTAATGTTTTTACAACGTTGTCTGTATCTGGTATACTTTTTTTGAATTTCAGGACGAAATTCCGTTGTAAGGGGGAAAGTATGTAACACTTTGTATTTTTGACGATTTCAATAATTATGTGATTAATTATTATTATGGGAATAAGTATGCGATTAATTATTGTTGTTGGATTAATTAAATTAAAATGCGAGAAAATTAATTTGTTATTAATTCGGATTAAAATAATTATTAACTAGCGTGCCAAGGTTTAATACTTATTGTTGTGAACTATTAAATATTACTGTGTGATATGTAATATGAAATTATGATATTTGATAAATTATCGGAAGTGAGAAATACGATAGTTTGGTAATTTAAGTCTGACGCGCATGTGAGTCGTGTCGGGACTGGTTGATTGGGATAAAAAGAGAAATTATTTTTCTTAACTCATATGGTCATTTCGAGTGCGCAGTTGAGTCTGGGAGGGTTGAGATAGTCAGAAAACAATACCCGGGTATTCTATTTGGACTCCGGGAGATTTTAGGCCAAATCGGCACCCCGTAGGGGTAGTTTTGTAATTTGAATTTTTGGGGAGATTAAATGGACGAAAATTAGAGAATAATTATATCAACTAGGGGAGTTCCATTAGGGTTAATTTACACAAAAATCAAGGGAGAGTCACAGAGGGTGAGGGAGAGCAAAGTCCCAAGGAAGGGAACCACTTAGCACCACCTTGCACAACCACCACCACCATCGTATAGATCGAAAGACGAGGAACAAATCTATACCAACATCACCAATGGATCAGACCATCCTTTTAGAGGCAAGTGTTTATTACTTGCTTTCTTTTAGCAATAATCATGATCATGTTAGTGTAGGTGAAATTAATCATGATTTACGTATGAATTGGGTACTAATTGGAGATTTAAATTATGATTAAGAATTGGTTTGATTAGTAGTTTAAAGTCCTTCATGTATATAGAGGATTAATCACGGAATTGAATTATATATTGATGAACGAATCTGGGTTGATTAGGTTCTTTAATTGAAAATTCGGAAACTTGGGTTCATATGAATTAATTTGGGGATTTTATATAATTATGATGATTAATGACGAATTAATAATCCTAGGATGTTAGGAATGATTTATAACCTGTTATGTGTTGATGGGTATTGATGATGAGGCATTGGGTGTTGAATCTTAGAGGTTTTTAGGTTCAAAAATGGTGAAAAACGCTGAATTCTGGGCAAAGGGGACGAACCAGTGTGCGTCGCGCGAAGTGGCACGAAGTCTCGTTCGAGCGAGACATGTATCTCTCGCGATGTCGTTCGAATGACACGTGGCAATCGTTCGAGGGACAACCCTTTTGGTTCGAGCGACGTACTGAATTTTTGGGAATTTTTCTTAGAGTCCAGTTTTGAGTTTACCAGTTTATTGGAGTGAGAAAAACTGGCAGATAGTAAATTTAAACAGGACAAAATTTCGGGAAAGTATGTGATCATTAATACTTTAAATATTCGATATCGAGAATGTACCTTGGAGATTACGCGAGAGATAATAATCTAAATATTTATACTATACGTAGTGTTGAGATTAAGATACGTATGAGAAGTATATATGTAGGTTGGGGAAATACCTATAAATTTTAATAGGACATGTGTATGCCTATTATGTGATATTATTGCTAAGAGCAATAATAGGTGATAACCCGGGGTGCAAGAATCTTATAGTTAAGTTCACTAATGAGTGATAACTCGGGGGTGCAGAAACTCTATTGTTAAGTGTACTAATGGGTGATAACCCGGGGGTACAAGGATGATTATTATTAGGCGCACTAATGGGTGATAACCCGGGGGTGCTGGATTATTATTGATTGGTCCATTAATGGGTGCTAACCCGGGGGTGCAGGATTCTCTTTATAGGCGCACTAATGGGTGATAACCCGAGGGTGTTGGATTATTATTGGTAGGTGCATTAATGGGTGCTAACCTGGGGATGCATGATTCTCTTGATAGGCGCACTAATGGGTGATAACCCGGGGGTGCAGGATTAGAATATATATATATATATATATATATGAGTATACTGGGAGAAGTTTCTACTTTGTAAAACTAGTAGATAAAGTGGGAATGAGAAATAAAATAATCTTAGTGGATAAAAGATTAACCATTCGAACGGTGAATAATGAAACTTAGTATGTGAGATAAACTATTTGAATAGCATATTGTATGGGCGATATGAAAATACTACTAGAGAGCATAGTTAGTATTAGTATGGTTTCTGACCAGTTAGACTGGGTTGTATAACTAGGGGGAGATTAAATGTACATTAGGCGTGCACAATAGATGAGAGGTGAGAAACTCATGTGAGAGTTTGATAACTAACATGCGTACAAGTCTTGTTTTAAGAACCAATTTTAAATACTTGCTAAATCATTTTTAACCTCGGGCTCTGAACCATTTCTTGTATCTCTTCTCTTTTGCTATATATATATATAGAGAGAGCATAGTTAGTATTAGTATGGTTTCTGACCAGTTAGACTGGGTTGTATAACTAGGGGAGATTAAATGTACATTAGGCGTGCACAATAGATGAGAGGTGAGAAACTCATGTGAGAGTTTGATAACTAACATGCGTACAAGTCTTGTTTTAAGAACCAATTTTAAATACTTGCTAAATCATTTTTAACCTCGGGCTCTGAACCGTTTCTTGTATCTCTTCTCTTTTGCTATATATATATATATATATATATATATTATATCAGGTGCTCAGCCACAGGGGTACCAAATTTAGAGATTTGGATTGCTTGATGTGCTGCAACTGTTGTGGAAGCTGTAAGTCCTTGTAGTAGATGCATCTATCCTTTCCATTCAGTTTCATCTTGACTTCTTATCTAGGGCATGTGTCGCCCACTTCTAGTCCTTCATCAGAGATATTGTATTCAGTTTATTTTATGGTTTGGAGTTTCGAACTGGGAGGTTTTACCCAGTCTTATTTATTTCAGTACTTGATTCATATTCAGTATTTATTATATTCCTATATGTGGTGAATGGTTTATATTTTAAGACTGAATGAAAATGGATTTAATTTGTTTTATTAAATTGAAAATGTTTTGACACCTAGCTTAATTTTATATTAGGCGATTAATATGTAAAAAAGGTTTTCGACAGTGATGCTAAGAATGAACCAACCGAACATTTTGTTTTAAATTGGTACATGACTGATCACCTTTTATTTAATTCGGCGGGGTGTCACATAAAATTTCATGACTTGATGTATATGTATGGATATATTCAAGTTCAAAGAAAGATGAAGGTGTAAATCCTTTATATTACCTTGGTTAGATACCTTTTGTTTTCAAACCTTCATAAGTTTTGTGTACTTATTAGAATTTATAAATTCTAATTGGAGATGAAAAAAATTCTCTTATAGTTATATCAAATCCACATATTATGTAAAAATACCAAGAAATGAATCTTGGGTGATAGTTGGAAGTTTGGGTATAAAATCTGCCCCAAAAGTGTAAGTACGCATACCATATGTTCGATGTTTGGTCTGACATAGCAAATGAACTCTAAAAATTATGAAACTTTAATTTGGTATTATTCAAAATGTTTATTGCGATTGGGTGTAATATCAAAGAAAGTTATGACGTATAGAAATTATAAAAATTCATGGAAGTTGACTGAACGATGGATGGGCCTATGGCGTGGATTTGCTATGTATTGAAGAAATTGGCATAACTTGCTCTAGGAACCTGAAATGATGTTTCATATTTTATATTGGAAACCTAATATTATAAGAATTGGATTACCAAGAAGAAATTAAAGTATGTTTGGACTATGAATTGGATATGTCAAATATATTAATATGAATTTGGATGGAACTTCATTTATGATAAATGATTTGAATAGAATCATATGATGCTTATGAATTGAGTTACGTTTGATATATTCCTTGGATTGTTGATATTATTATGATGATACTAATATTGTAAGAATGATAGGAAGGTAAGAAGAACTGGTTGAACAACTGCCAGACAAAGGCAAAAGAAAAAGCCCATTAAGTTGCCAAGGTGAGTGTACTCACTGGTAAGATGTATTTATACATGATTATAGATATGATATGTGGTAATTACTAAGTTGAATATGGAAATGATATGTGAAGTTACTGAGATGAATATGGATATGATTACTGAGCTAATTACAGATATGATATGTGGTACTTACTAAGTTGAATATATATAGGATATAGATATGATATACTTACATAGTTGAATATGGATATGATATGAGTGGTTATTGAGTTGAATATAGATATAATATGTGTGGTTAGCAAGTTGATTATGGACATGATATGATTGGTTACTGAGTTGGATATAGACATAGTTATTGAGTTGATTATAGATACGATATATTGTACCTACTGAATTGAATTTGGACATGATATGTGTGGTTATTGAGTCACTACACCAAAATGGCCAAAATGTCACCTTTCAGCCGACCACCCTTGTCACGGTCATTGACCATGATAACAAACACGTGTTTTGTGTCACGATCATTGACCGTTACAAATCCGTGATAAATGTAGTTGTCACGGACCTGTCACGATCAATAACCGTGACAATTCTTAAAATAATTATCACGGTCAAGGACCTTGACACGACCGTGAATATGTCTTCAGTACAAAAATCCCTAGGCTTCTTTTTTCCCACCGTTTGTTGGTTTTACCCCTCTCTCTCTCTCTCTCTCTCTCTCTAAGGTATGTTTTTTTCCTCTCTTTCTCTTTCATTTCTATATGTGTGTGTATGTGTGTATATATATGTGTGTATAAATATGTGTATATGTGTGTGTATATATGTGTGTGGTGGGGGAGGGGGAAGGGGGTAGTGGGGGTGGGGTGGGCTGTGTGTGTACGTGTGTGTGTGTTCAGGTGGGGTGGTGGTGCGGTGAGGGGGGTAGGGGGTGGGGTGGTGGGGGTGGGGGTGGGGTGGGGTATGTGTGTGTGTGTGCAGGTATGTACGTGTGTGTGTGGAGAGGGCAGGGGGTGGGGTGGTGGGGGTGGGTGTGTGGGGTGTGTGTGTGTGTGTGGTGGGGCAATCTTAACAATTGTATAACTTTAATTAATAAATTGTATAGCTTTAATTGTAATTTTAATTGTATAGTTGTAGATGAAAATAAATTAATAATTAGTGCCCATTTCATATGAAAGTAGGATTGCCCCTCATTGTAAATTAGTAAATTAATAATTGTATACTTTAATTGTTAGTTTAATTGATGAAATGAATTAATTGAGTAGATGAATTAGAAGGAGTACGGGACACACATTTGTTGTTGACATTGCTGTTGGATTATTTTGTTTAGTAAATGTTGGGTTGGTTAGTTTTAAAAGTGGCATGAGCACTGGATTATTGTCCATATGGGGGTGAGATTTTTCAAATTTTTTTGAAAATTACTTTGTATATCAAACAATATATATATAGTATGATAATTAAATGAAACATATTTGAAATTAAATATAGTGTGCATAGATACTAGCCTTCTAGTTCTTATGCGTACGCATTCAATAGCCCTTAGACCCGTTCGAGAGTCATTACCCCTGTAATGAGATCTCTATAATTGTCCCGTTTGGACAGTTTGAGACTGTATAATTTCTGTATAATATTCTTAGTGGCATAAAGTTATTACTTTTGGAGGAAGTTCTGCAGTCGTATCTTAATGTTCTCTGGGTACATACTAGATTGAGAAGTGTGACTGTTATTTCAATTGATCAATTAAAAGTTTGTGGAGAGGAGACTGAATCTCTTCGTCTATTCTCTTGCTTAAAAAATATATACCATCGCCACAGGAGGTTTTTACCCCCAGCTCATAGTTTCAGATCTGAGAAAGGTTCCAATTTTTTATTGGGCGGGGTTGAACATAAGCTACCGCTGAGACAACTTTCGAGTTCAGAAATTGAAAGTAAATCTTCTGAACGTGGCCCTAATATGCCAGGTAAGAATCCCAAATTTAAGAACGTCAAGCATAAGAAGAACCCAACTAGGAATGAAACTGAGACAAGAAAGGCGTGGTCTCGGAGGTCAATTTTATTTGACTTGCCTTATTGGAAGAATAACCCAGTGCGCCATGTATTAGATGTGATGCATGCAGAGAAGAACTTTGCTGAACATATTGTGGGCACTTGCCTTTGGGAGAGTCATTCGAAGGACGAAGAAAATGCATGAAAATTTCTTAAATCGTTAAACTTTAAGCCACAACTATGGTTGAAAGAAGACAACAGGGGAAGGGAAATAATTCCCCCTGGTGCGTTTACTTTGATGAGTGGGTAAAGAAAGGTGCTTCTAGACACAATATATAATTTGAAGGGCTCATCTAATTTTTCGTCCAACTTGCAAAGAATTGTGAATTATGCTACTCATGATTTACATAAGTGTAAGTCCCACCATTGGCATGTGATCATGCAATTGGTTCCTCTATTTTTTAAGCATTGTTTCTCCAAGCACAAGGATTTGTGTAGGTTTATTATGCAAATTAGTATTACCTTCTCCCTCTTATGTGAGAAGGTAGTCAATCGAGAACACATAGTGGCCGTAAAATTGGCGGTGACCGAAGAGATTTGTGTATTGGAGAAGTACTTTCCCCCAGCATTCTTTGACATAAGTGTTCACTTGTTGGTACACCTATGTGACGAGGCACTTCTTTGTGGTCCAGTTAGATATCTGTGGATGTATCCGTTTGAAAGATTGATGAAAGTTTTTAAAGATTACGTCAAGAATACGCGATACATTGCAGGATCAATTGCAGAGGAATACATCACCGTGGAGTCATCAATATATACTCGGGAATATATGCCTGACTCGACCAGCGTTGATGACACTGATGAGTTCGTCGATGATGGTGGTCATGTGATGGGAAAACGAGTGAAATTAATGAGTTTGAAACATGAACAATTAGCTCGTTATGTATTTGACACACATGAAGATGTCGAAGAATGGAAAAGGTAAGTTTCGATTATTATAATGTTTAACATTATTTTAGATTATTTTATACATGATTAATTTTGTAATATGCAGAAAATATGAAGCATGTGAGAACAATAAAAGACGAAAAATAATGGTACAATCAGATAGCGAATTTAGGCCGTCGTTGACACAAGAGGTAATTATAATGAAAATAGTCGTTATATAACGTTACATTACACTCAAATTTTACCACTAATATAATTAATTTATCTATATTCTCAGCTCCTAAAGATGGGTGATGCGACATCAAGGCTTGCTCGTCTAGCCAGTGGACCCTTGTTCGTGGCACAAGAGTACAAAAAGTATCGATTGAACGGTTACATTTTCGGCACTAAAGTGTACGAGGAAAGTACAAATGTACAGAACTTGAGAATTTCATACAATGCTCTTACTTTCTTTCGAGCGAGCACAAAAGTTAAAAACCTCATTGAAGCTGAAATGACTTACTATTGTGTAATCCAAAATATATTTGAATTGGATTATATAAGCTTCAAAGAGGTTGTATTTTACTGTGACTGGGTAAGAGTTGAGGATAAAAATGCTTGTAAAGTTGATCCTGTCACCAATTTGATCATGGTTGACTTGTCCAAGTTGAAGAGTAACGACTACGTGAGCGATGAGCCGTTTGTTTGTGCATTTTAAAAGGTTAAGCAAGTGTTTTACTCGGAGTATATCAACAACGAACCGTGGTCAATTGTCCAACACGCACCAAAGTGTCTAAATAGTAGTGTGGAGGACTTGGCTGCTCCTACCGAATATCAATCCATTTTTGATGATAACCCGAATTTGAAATAATTTTTCAATTTGTAATAAATATTCCAATTTGTATCGAAACATCCACTTTTAATGCTTTTAATTGATTCGCACTTTATCATTTTCACTCTTGTGTAGTGTGTGTGTATGGAGAGGGGATTAATACATAAATATTTCAACTACATCTAAGTTTTGTTTATACTAATCCATGAATATACGCTTCTTACCTTTAATAGGTGATTAGTACATAGTTATTTGGGGTGTCCTATTTGTGGAGAGGAGATTGAATCTCTTCGTCTATCCGAACACTAAGAAATGCCATAATCCTATGGAGTGATCTCTGCAAATTCCTCCCAACCGTTGTGTAGCCAAACATCACCAGTTGAAGTTGTCAATTCCACCACTTGAAACCTCTAGCAAAACATGGGAAAATATGGAAGGTGGAATTGACAACTTCAACTGGTGATTTTTGGCTACACAACGGTTGGAAGGAATTTACAGAGCATAACTCCATAGGATTATGGCATTTCTTAGTGTTCAGATATGAAGGGAATTATATTTGACACGATTTCCCGGGGTACATTAGTTGGAAGGAGGTGCCATATGAGCCAAGTTAGCTATTTGGGTGGCACTACAGGTAATGTATTTATATTTATATGAATATTTCAATTTCAATTTCAATTTCGATTTCGATTTCGATTTCGATTTCGATTTATATTTCAAGTTAGCGGATACTAATTTTACTTTATTTTATTTCAGGGGACAGGGAGTGGCCCTGGGGGTAGGCCACATAGGCTCGATACTTATGTGTCTCTTCGGACGAGAAGGGAAGGATAAGGAGGTGTTCCCGAGCGTCGCGGTACAAAATCTCTTTTCCAGCTAAGTAGTTTGTAGATTTGAGATAATTGATGGTCATGTTGTTTCTTCTTAAATAGTTTCTATTTTGAATGTATATTTGCATTATCTCTAGTTTATTTGGATATATGATGTTTGAACAGGTACAATGTTGCTATAACAGGTACAAATATACTGCTGGGCAGTGGTAGTGGCCATAATGCCCATCAGATTTTTTAAAATTCTGCCCAAAATTGTCACGGTCATTGACCGTGATAATTTTTAAAAAAAGGGTCAAGGCTTTGTCACGGTTATTAACCGTGGCTAAACTTGTCACGATCAGGGATCGTGACACGACCGTGACAATTGTAACGAACCTGTCACAGTCAATGACCGTGACACGTCCGTGACAAAAAACGTTGTCTCGCCTTGAATTGTCACGGTCATTGACCTTGACAAGTTGAACTTGTCAAGGTCAATGACCATGACAATTAGGCAGATTTGGTGTAGTGAGTTGAATATATATATATATATATATAATATGTGTGGTTAGCGAGTTGACTATGGACATGATATGTGTGGTTACCGAGTTGGATATGGATATAGTTATTGAGTTGATTATAGATACGATATGTTGTTCCTAATGAATTGAATCTCGATATGATATGGGTGGTTACTGAGTTAAATATAGATATAATATGTGTTGTTAGCGAGTTGAATATGGACATGATATGTGTGGTTACTGAGTTGGATATGGATATAGTTATTGAGTTGATTATAAATACGATATGTTGTTCCTAATGAATTGAATCTCTATATGATATGTGTGGTTACTGAGTTAAATATAAATATAATATGTGTTGTTAGCGAGTTGAATATGGACATGATATGTGTGGTTACTGAGTTGGATATGGATATAGTTATTGAGTTGATTATAGAAATGATATGTTGTACCTACTGAATTGAATCTGGATATGATATGGGTGGTTATTGAGTTGAATATAGATATACTATATGTGGTTAGCGAGTTGAATATGGACATGATATGTGTGGTTACTGAGTTGGATATGGATATAGTTATTGAGTTAATTATAAATATGATATGTTGTACCTACTGAGTTGAATATGGATATGATATGGGTGGTTATTGAGATGAATATAGATATAATACGTGTGGTTACCGAGTTGAATGTGGACATGGTATTTGTGGTTACTGAGTTAGATATGGATATAATTACTGAGTTGATTATAGATACGATATGTTGTACCTACTGAGTTGAATATGAATATGATATGAGTGGTTATTGAGTTGAATATAAATATAATATGAGTGGTTACCGAGTTGAATATGGACATGATATGTGTGGATATTGAGTTGGATATGGATATAGTTACCGAGTTGATTATAGATACGATATGTTTTACCTACTGAATTGAATCTGAATATGATATGGGTGGTTATTGAGTTGAATATAGATATAATCTGTGTGGTTACCGAGTTGAATATGGATATGATATGTGTGGTTATTGAGTTGGATATGGATATAGTTACTGAGTTGATTATAGATATGATATATATGTATTCTGTAGTGATGTTATGTCTTATTTATAACTAAGAGATGTTATGTCTTATAAAAAGCCAAGAGATGTTATGGCTTATTTATATCCAAGAGTTGTTATGGCTTATTTATAGACAAGAGATGTCATGGGTTATTTATAGCCAAGAGATTTTATAGCTTATCAATAGCCAAGAGATGCTATGGCTTATCAACAGCCAATAGATGTTATGGCTTATTTATAGCCAAGATTTATTGTGGCTTATTTATACCCAAGAGATGTTATGGATTATCAACATCCAAGAGATGTTATGGCTTATTTATAGCCAAAAGATGTTATGGCTTATTTATAGCTAAGAGATATTATGGCTTATCAACAACCAAGAGATGTTATAGATTATCAACATCCAGGAGATGTTAATATAATTAAGATGTTAATATAGTACTTTTACTATATAGATATGTAGTACATTCACTGAGTTTTTTTAACTCATGGTTTTTTATGTTTACATTTTCAAGTTTGTATACTGCCAGCTAGGACACCATATGATCAGTAATTTGGAGAGCTACGGCGTTAGAGAGAGGTGGGGTTTAGTTATGGGAATTTTTTTGTTGTCACACTGATGGTTTTACTACACTTATACATTGGATATACTGAGAAAGAGTGTTTTAATTTGATAACGGTACTAGTTAATCGTAGTAGGGTAGGTTTGATTAATTATGACTTTGAGATTAATTATGTTATGATACAGAAAAAAAAACTACGTTCATTGTATACATCATACAAGAAAATCTCAAAATGAATTATATTTTGATGTGTTCAAGATTACGATTTAATTATCATGAAATAAATGATTAGTACGGATATGGATTTGGGGTGTGACAGTCCAAAAGACTGATGCGTCTACTACAAAAATACTACAACATCTGCAAAATGTTGTAGCTCTTTGACACTGAGAAGGAAAGATCAAAGCGTGCGCCCTTACGGCGGAGCACCTGAGCATAAATAAGAACCACACAAGAAAGAGAAATATAAACGGTCTAGGGCCCGATTTGATATGATATACATGTGAATAAAATGCATAACATGTATGGATACCAACATCATAAACAGTTTAAGTTCGCTCTTCATTATAAGAATCATCATCACCTCTGATCTAAGTACACAACCTAACGCCATACCATTCCATTATAAGTTAAACTAACCATCTAATTAAGAGAAATCATTTAACTCTATTTATCATGCTTAATTTGCAAATTCATAAAATATATCTTCACAAATCAATTTATCATTTGGGGATCATATACCATAAAGTTGATTTATAGATTCATTTACTAATTCATATGAAATGTCATAACCATGAGAGCAGTTACAATCATAATATAACGGTTTTAAGACCATCCTTCCGGGAGTTACCCCACTAGATGCGCCCCTAAATGCTATCATCTTCCAGGGCCTATAATCAAGACCACCTGGGTACCCTAAATCGCAACTAATGGGAAAAGACCATATACCTTCGACGATGAGTCATAGCCATACTCGGAATTACCTCATCTCGAATAAAATGATAATACAATGTAACCACCGGTCCTATGGTCCGAGGACTATATTCTCCCTGCATCATTAGCTAGGGGATTTACCTCATTTACGTAACTTCCCTATGGTCATATGGTCCGAGGTATGTATATGCATTCCATGATCACAAGATATACCAATTAAAATGTACATTTCTTATTCTCGAAACCATATGTCCATAATGATATAAGCTATAAAATATAATTACCCTTATACTAGCCCTTGAAAGTCCAAAATGATATTACCCAACTCTACCGTAGTCCTAGACTCGTTTACTAAACAAAATGAGACATTAAGTCCTACTAAATAGTCCCCAAAATAAGCCCGAATGTCCCCTTACTATCCTAGGCTATTAATCCTCCATATGTGAGACATTAATACTCTTTATTAGATCATATGAGAAGGTTCCTAAGACTCAAACCTAAAAGAAAAGGAGTAGAAATCAAGTTGGAAAATTCTTATAAAACAACAGGATTTCGAATCGATTTGCCCCTAAAAGCGAATCAGTTCGCATAGAAAGCGAATCGATTCGACTGAGAAAACCAACCTTCTGTCTAAGCTTGAATCGATTCGGCCTTAACCCTAATCGATTCGGTTCCTCAGACCGGTAGCCACCGTTTTTGCTAATCGATTCGCTGAGGAAGGAGAATTGATTCGCCTGGGTCGAGAGGCCCAGTTTTGGCTACGGGTTTGTATACACCCTAAATCCCCAAATCCTATTTTCTTCCATCCAACCCAACATCATCAATTCATAACTTCTCTAAATCACTAAACCAAGTTAACCCACTAGAAGAGACCATTTAAAACAAGTCTAGATCCTATAGCTTAGGATTTAACCAATAAAATCATCAAATTCCATTAATGGTTCAAATTCAAGAACACTAATTATAAATACAAATTATTCACACTCAATCATACATTTATGCAAGTTAGAAACTTGCCTCAAGATTGTAGTCTCGAATTCTTCCTTAGTGAAATGATTTCCTGGCTTGAAAAGGCAAATCTCCTCTTCTCTATTCTTTTTCCCAAGCTCTCTCTCTCTCTAAGTTAAAAATACATAAATGAGCTCTAAATGCTCATGCAAGACTAAAATACCCAAAGCATCCAAAATACATTAAGTCCAACATGACTCATAACATCATATTTAAATTATAACTAGTCAAAAGTTCCTCGAAACTCAAAAACACACCTGACACTTATTTTTACTATCTCGACCATTCCCGGACTAACCATGCCCTCTAAACTGACATCCGGAATATCGTTCATTAATTATCATTCCAACATTTATATTAACTTTCTAATAATAATTCGACAAGAATATAAATCATAACCATCGTTTAAAGCACAACGACCAATAAAACATAATGTTACACTATCTACATTCGCTTAATGGTAAATATACAAAACTCAATAAATATTATCTCTTAAATCACTTGAAGTAATATTTACTTCAACTTCCATTATTTTATATAATTAACCCACAAGGTAATTAAATATAAAAATAATTACTCATAAATAAGGGGTATTACATACTCCCCCCCTTACAAGGGAATTTTGCCCTCAAAATTTAGGCGTACCTGGTAAAAAGAGGTGTGGGTATTTCTCTCGAATATCATCCTCTCTTTCCCAAGTTGATTCCTCTGCATTGTGGTGTCCCCACTGGACTCGGACCAAGGGCACCACTTTCGATCTTAGTCTACGTTCTCCGTGGTCTAGAATAGCATCCGATTGTTCCTCATATGAAATATCGGTTTGTAACTCGATATCATCCAATGGAATTTGCCAATAAGATCCCTTGCATATTTTATACTTCTTTAAAGATGAAATATGAAACAGGTTATGAATTTGTTGTAGGCGTTCCGACAAAGCAAGTTGATATGCTACGGGGCCTACCTTTGAAATAAAGAGAAAAGGGCCTACATAGCGCGGCGCAAGTTTTCATTTCTTCTCGAATCACATTATACCCTTCATCGGGGATACCCTTACTAAAACTTGATCCCCCCACTTCCAATTCCACATGCCCCCGATTTGCGTCAGCATAGCTCTTCTAGCGATCTTGTGAAGTTCGTATGTGATTTCGAATAATCTCAATCTTTTAAGAGATATCTTGGATCATTTCAGGTCGAAGGTGATTATTGTATCCTACTTCCAACCAACAAGTAGGTAATCGACACGATCGACCATACAATGCCTCATATGGTGCCATACCTATCGTGAATTGGTATGAATTATTGTATGCAAATTCGACCATTGGAAGGTATTGTTCCTATACTCCTTTAATGTAAAGTACGCACATTCAAAGCATGTCCTCCAACATTTGGTTGACTCACTCCGTTTTCCCATCAGTTTGTGGATGGTATGATCTACTCAACCGAAATTTGATCCCCATCGCCTCTTGGAAACTTTTCTAAAAATGGGATAGTTTTTTTTTGTCTTGATCTGACACTATACTTATAGGCACCCCATGGAGTTTCCCAATTTTTTCAATAAAGAGCCGGGCATAACGTGCCGTATTATAATCCGTCCTTACCGATAGGAAGTGTGCCGATTTGGTCAAACGATCGACAATAACCAAAATAGAATCATGATCGCTTTGCGACATTGGCCAATCAAGTGATAAAATACATTGAGATACTCTCCCATTTCCACACCGGTATTTCTAATGGTTTCAATAATCTAGTTGGTCGCTGGTGGTCCACTTTCACCAATTGACAAGTGGCGCATTGGGAAACAAATTCAGAAATGTCCCTTTTCATTCCCGCCCATCAATATTGACGGCGCATATCTTGGTACATTTTGTCTCCCCCTGGGTGTACTGTAAATCTCACACCGTGTGATTCCATCATGACAGCACGTCTCAAGTCTCCCTAATTCTGGACTATAAGTCTTCCATGGAAACGTAACCCACCTTCAGAACTAATAGAGTAGGACTCCGCTCCCTCGGTCAATAATTGACGTACCCGATCCTGACAATCTTTATCCCCTCCTTGGGCTTTTACTATTTGTATCACTATGGCAGGCGTAACGGTCAACACTGACATGCATGCTCTGGCTACAGCATCTTCCTGGCTAAGCTCTTTCCACTTGGTTTTCCACATTTCCGCTAGTTTCCCCATGAGTTTTTGACTCAGCGCGTCAGCTACTACATTTGCCTTACCTGGGTGGTAGTGAATATCGAATTGATAGTCCTTTACGAATTCTAACCACCGACGTTGCTGCATATTTAGATCTTTTCGTGGGAACAAATATTGTGACGATTTGTGGTCGGTGAAAAGACTAAATTTCTCACCCAGGAGATAATGCCACCATATCTTCAAGGCGAACACTATCGCGACAAGGTCCAAATCATGCACGGGATAATTATTCTCATGGGGCTTAAGCTTGCGAGACGCATAGGCAATGGCCCTATGCTCCTATTGTAACCCCCCCAATCCTTGTACAGATGCGTTTGTGAAGAATAAATAGTCTACTCCCGATTTTGGCAATGCGAGTACAGGAGCAAAAGTCAACTTGTCCTTCAGCTCATCAAAAGCTAGCTGACAGGAATCATCCAAAAAAAAATCATACTCCTTTCCGGGTTAAGTTCGTTAAGGGTCTTGAAATTTTGAAAAAACCCTTAATGAAACGGCGATAATATCTCACCAAACCCAGAAAGCTACGGATCTCAGTTGGCGTCGTGGGTTGATCCCATTCCCTCACTGCTGCAACATTGTTTGGGTCTACGAAAATACCCTCAGCCGTCACTATATGCCCTAAAAATTGCACTTCCTGGAACCAGAAACCACATTTCTCAAACTTGACATAAAGTTAATGATCCCGTAGTGTTTGCAGGACCAATCGCAAGTGTTTGGTATGACCAGCTTCAGTCCGAGAATGGACTAGAATGCCTTTAATAAACACTATGATAAATTGGTCTAGGAAGTCCCGAAACACTCGATTCATAAGGTCCATAAATATGGCAGGAGCGTTGGTTAGCCCAAAAGGCATGACCAAAAACTCATAAGATCCATACCTGGTCAAGAATGCAGTTTTCGACACGTCCTACTCTCGAATTCGTAGCTGATGGTACCCAGTCCTCAAAACTATTTTAGAGAAGTACGATGCTCCTCTTAATTGATCAAATAAATCGTCGATTCGAGGTAATAGGTATTTATTCCTAATGGTTACCTTATTCAATTCACGGTAATCGATGCATAACCGTAGGGAACCATCTCTCTTCCTCACGAATAACACAGGAGGACCCCATGGCGACGTACTACACCGAATAAAACCCTACCCTAATAGTTGCTAAATTTGATCCCTTAACCCTCTCATTTATAAAGGAGCCATACGGTATGGAGTTCTCGTAATCGATCGAGTTCCCAACGTTAAATCAATTACAAACTCAATCTCACGACTTGGAGGTAAGCCCGGGATTTCCTGAAAGACATATTCAAATTTGCTAACAACAAGAATTAGGTCTAGGGATACAACTATTTCTCATGAAGTCTCCTCCTCAATACAATACAAGTGCGTGATCGAACCTCCCTCCGGAAGAGGCATAGCCACTAAAAACATTTCTTGCCCCGGAATGGCGAAGACTATTCTCCTCCCATAATAATTTACCATGGTTAGGTATTTCACTAACCAATCCATGCCCAAAATAATATCATACCCGACCATGTCTAGGACGAGCAAATCATCCTCAAAGCGCAATATACCAAGGTCTATTCCTACCCCTTTACAAATAAAGAATATAAGTGAACCATCACCTATGGAAGACTCTACACTAGTGAAAGCACTTTAGGCAGACTTAATATATCTTGTCGAATGACAAAAGTGCCTAGTGATAAATGAGTGCGTTGCGCCTGTGTCAAATAACACTCGACCCACATACCCATGAATGGAAAAATTACCCTCAATAGCTGGCAGTTCAAGCTGTGCTGGAGGAAACAAAGCATCTTGAATATTATACACACGCCCATACTGAAGTTGTCCCTGTTACAGAGGGATGGATGGAATAGGTGCTGGAGGTTATGGATGTGATTGCGAATTCTGAGGACCTTTTGGCAACTGTCCCCCATTAAACTGTGGACAAGCTCTCCTCATGTGACCCTGTTCACCACACTGAAACAACGTCCCGTAAAATTTTCCTGATGTTAGCCCCCATTGTTGTTTCTAAACTGCCCCGCACCTTGGCCCTGAAGGCGTCGACCTCCATTATTCCCTTTGCCAACTTGGCCTTGTTGGCCTAACTTCTGCTACTACTGAGCACCCTGACCGTGACTAAAACCACCTCCACCAAAGTTATAACCCCCAAAATGTTATTTCTTAGACGAGTCCCCTTGCTGGAGGTCCCGCTCTTTCTGCTTATTCCCAAACAGTTGTGGTGGTGGTAGTGCTCCACTGGAACCATTTCCTCCTTGTTTATTAGATTGAACAGAATATCCAATCTTCTTACTCCCCTTCAAATAAAGGCGATTATCTCGGCAATTGAGTAAAGCTGCATTCATCACATCGCTAAATGTTTGCAAAGCTAGATTCCTCAACAAGTGCTGCCTTATCCTCCAATTCAAACCCTCGACAAATTTTGAAATACTCCTTTCTTCTGGAATTACTTCATCCGGCACAAAGTTTGCTAAATGAGTAAATTACTCTTCATATTCCACCACTGATCGCTCCCCTTGAGTAACATCCTGAAGCTTCCAACTCATGTCCTTCTGGATTACTGGAGGAAAATACTTTCGATCAAACAGAACCCATAATTCCAAGATAGTCATGATTTCCCTTTGTTTCGTAGTTGTCATCGACTCCCACCATTGTAGGGATGCTTCTACGAGTTTAAAAGTGGTGAGAATTTATTTTCGCTCCCCTCTGCATTCCATCATTCGAAGATGGCATTGAATATCTTTCTTCCACTGATTTGCCACAATTATATAAGCGCCACCCTGAAATTCTAGAGGGTGACCTTTTAGGAAGGATTCTATAACTCTTTTCCATGCGGAGGGTCCCGTATGGGCTTGAACCACCGGTGAAGCCTTTTGGGTTTGTGGTAGCTATTGTGCCAAAGCGATCATTACAACGTTGACTATCTGGACAACAATATTAGCAACCTCCGTCGCATTCATCGTTCCCTGTGATGGTGGGGGCTCTACGTCCTCTATAACTCGATTTACCCTTGACAGGCGACCTCATCTAGGCGGCATCTAGATAAGAAGTAACTGAATTAGAATACAGCTAAAACAATTTATCCTTGCAGAAGATCGCAAATATGCACAAACAAAACAGTCCTAGTAATAGGGCTCTACATCAAAGAACGCTACGGTAGAACGTGATAACTCCTCATAGATCCTAAGGACTCTATAACTTGATGCTCTGATACCGTCTGTGACACCCCGCTTATTAAAATAAGAGGTGGCCAGCCCGTTACTCCAATAAAAATAGGAATCATAAATGGTCCATTCATAACATCACTATCGCATAATAATAGTACGAGACAACCACCAAATATTTTAGAAAACGGATGTCATAATTTTGCAAGTTTGATAAAAACTATTTTGACAATCAAATTTATAACAGAAGGTGGATATAAATAAGAAATATAATCGTTTAATAACCATTATACAAAACATAATCGAATAAGCTTTCGGTTAACAAACTAATACAAAAGCTTACACTAAGTATTACAATAGATGTGAATGACAACTGGGTCAACACGCCCAAATATATAGACGGATCATAACTAGAATGCCCAAAAGATTGATGCGGCTACTACAAAAATCCTACAACATCCGCAAAATGCTGTAGCTCCTTGACACTGGGAAGGAAATGTCAAAGCGGTCTCCCTTGCGGAGGAGCACCTGAGCATAAATAAGAACCACACAAGAAAGTGAAATATAAACGGGTCAGGGCCCGATTTGATATGATATACATGTGAATAAAATGCATAACAAGTATGGATACTAACATCATAAATAGGTTAAGTTCGCTCTTCATTATAAGAATCATCCTCACCTCTCATCTAAGTACACAACCTAACGCCATACCATTCCGTTATAAGTTAAACTACCCATCTAATTAAGAGAAATCACTTAAATCTATTTATCTTTCTTAATTTTAAAATTCATAAAATATATCTTCACAAATCAATTTATCATTTTGGGATCATATACCATAAAGTTGATTTATATATTCATTTACTCATTCATATGAAATGTCATAACCATGAGAGCAATTACAATCATAATATAACGGTTCTAAGACCATCATTCCGGGAGTCACCCCACTATATGTGCCCCTAAATTCTATCATCTTCCAAGGCCTATAATCAAGACCACCTGGGTACCCTAAATCGCAACTCATGGGAAGTGGCCATATACCTTCGACGATGAGTAATAACCATACTCAGAATTACCTCATCTCGAATAAAATAATCATATGATGTAACCACCGGTCCTATGGTTCGAGGACTATATTCTCCCTGTATCATTAGCCAGGGGATTTACCTCATTCGCGTAACTTCCCTTATGATACCATTTAGAGAGGTATGTATATGCATGCCATGATCATAAGATATACCAATTAAAATGTACATTTCTTATTCCTGAAACCATATGTGCATGATGATATAAGCTACAAAATATAATTACCCATATACTAGCCCTTGAAAGTCCAAAATGATACTACCCAACTCTACCCTAGTCCTAGAATCGTTTACTAAACAGAATGAGACATTAAGTTCTACTAAATAGTCCCCGAAATAAGCCCGAATGTCCCTTTACTATCCTAGGGTATTAATCCTCTTTATGTGAGACCTTAATAATCTTTATTACATGATATGAGAAGGTTCCTAAGACTCAAACCTAAAATAAAAGGAGTAGAAATCAAGTTGGAAAATTCTTATAAATCAGCACGATTTCGAATTGATTTTCCTAAGGACGAATCGATTCGCCCCTGAAAGAGAATCGATTCACACAAAAAGCGAATCGAATCGGCTGAGAAAACCAACCTTCTATATAATCCCGAATCGATTCGACCTTAACCCAAATCAATTCGGTTCCTCAGACCTGTAGCCACCATTTTTGCGAATCGATTCACCGTGGTGGGTGAATCGATTCGCTTGGGTTGAGAGGCCTAGTTTTGGCTACGGGTTTGTATAGACCCAAAATCCCCAAATCCTATTTTCTTCCATCCAACCCAACCTCATCAATTCATAACTTCTACAAATCACTAAACCAAGTTAACCCACCAGAAGAGACCATTTAAAACAAGTCTAGATCCTATAACTTAGGATTTAACCAACAAAATCATCAAATTCCATTAATGGTTCAAACTCAAGAACACTAACTATAAATACAAATTATTCACACTCAATCATACATTTATGCAAGATAGAAACTTACCTCAAGATTATAGTCTCAGATCTTTCCTTGTTCAAACGATTTTTGGGCTTGAAATGGCAAATCTCCTCTTCTCTCTTCTTTCTCCTAAGCTCTCTCTCTCTCTCTCTCTCTCTCTAGGTTGAAAACACATAAATGAGGTCTAAATTCTCGTGCAAGACTAAAACACCTAAAGCATCCAAAATACATTAAGTCCAACCTTTAAATGCTACTACATACATAAAATGACTCGTAACATCATATTTAAGTTATAACTAGTCAAAATTTCCCCGAAACTCAAAAACACACCTGAAACTTATTTTGACTATCTCGACCATTCCCGGACTAACCGTGCCCTCTAAACTGACATCCTCGATATTTTTCATCAATTCTCATTCAAACGTTCATATTAAATTTCTAATAATAATCCGACTGGAATACAAATCATAACCGTCGCTTAAAGCACAACGACGCAACAAAACATAATGTTACACTATTTACATTCGCTTAACGGTAAGTATACAAAAGTCAGTAAATATTATCTCTTAAATCACTTAAATTAATATTTACTTCAACTTCCATTATTTTATATAATTAACCCACAAGGCAATTAAATATAAAAATAATTACGCATAAATAAGGGTTATTACACAATACTAACTAACCTTTCAGACCCACTTCTCAAGAAGAGATCAGAAGCAACCACGACTCAAGCAGTGGATTGCCAAAATTCAGCCTACCAAACACAAGAAGAACACTATTTAGGGATAAGAGGAAGCTTCAACCATCAAAAACCACTCTAAGGAGCACCAAGAGTCCACTGGATCAACATGCAAAGTTATTAAGTACCCAAATTTCAAACTTATACCCCATTTCCTACATAAATCTTCATTAACTGCACATTTCTTGAACCTCCTCCATCTGCACGGACTTTCACTAACCATTTTCACAATACTTTCAAAGGTATTTTCCATACTGATGAAGCAATTTTTAAAAAATTTCTCATTTCTTGTTTTCCATATATGGTAAACAAAAATAGAAAAACTAAGTTGTTGAATTAGAATAGACGAATCCTTGCTACAAACATTTAATTTCATAATTTCTTCTGAAAATCTTCTATCACTACTTATGTTATAGAGACTATTAACTTTCCTCTATATCTGTTTGGAAAATTGACAATCAAAGAAAAGATGATCTATGTTTTCTTCATGGACATCACATGAAGAAAACACCACATAGAACACACATCATTATTTATAATCCTCTAATTTTTCAGTTTCCCTCTAGTTCATAGCTTATCAAGATAACCAACCCATAAAATGATGGCAAATTTAGGAATTCTTTTACTAAACCAAACAGTTTTTGCCCAACAAACCACCTCTTTTCTCTGTCTAAGATTCTCATAAGTATCTCCACAGCTGTAGTTACCATTATTTAGATTATTTGTACTACTAGAGATATTTTAAACTACCATAAAATTTTAATTTTACCAAATTATTCAAATTATTTGTACTACTAGAGATACTCTAAACTACCGTAAAATTTTAATTATCAAATATAAGTAGCTATAATAGAGATTTATGTTGTTAATTTTACCAATGCATCAAACGAAAAGTTAAAAGTTGATATATTAATGATTGACTATTCAATTTAATTATACTATAGTAAATACTCCAACGTACCATAATTTTCATCATGTAGGTCTCCGACCTTATGGAGCGTATGATGGCCTTCATAGTTTTTCAAACTCAACTCTAAAGTACAATTTGTTAAAGTGATGCACAATTTATTTGGGGTAATTTTTTACACAAGTATAATTGAACACGAAAAGCGATAAATTTTTTAATTTTTTTTCCTTTTCTAATTTTTCTAACTATGTTATGGTTATATTATAATATTTGTTTCATTTGTAATAATTGAATAGAATCTATGATAAAATTATCTATTTGATTGATACAAGCTCTATATACATATAATCATACACAATTCTAGAGAGATAATACAAGGAAAAAAAAGCTTTGGACAAGGAATAAGAAAAAGCTACAAGAAAATCTTTTAAAATTTTGTAATTTACATATTAAGATCCTTGTAATTAAGCCTAAACATTAGTGATATTCTCCATATAAAAGACTTATGGAGATACTTAAAGAATGTTGAACCTAATGTAAATACAATTTCTTGGGTAGTCATTGGAGATTTTAATATAGTGAGGAATGAGAGTGAAAGGAAAGGGGGGTGGGGAATGAAATTAATTGAGAAGAGCAAATGATTTCAATGAATGCATTAATAATGTATATTTAAATTTTTTTGTAACTAAACGTCCTTAGTTTACTCGGGGATAACGATAAAAAGGGCCATCTTAAGTAAAATTGATATAGCGTTGCATAATGAAAAGTGGTTGGAGGAGTTTATGGAATGTAAAGTTACTATAAAATCTTTCTGGGATTTATGATCATTGTTTAATTATTATAAAGATTAAACTTTAGAAGGAAAAGATAAATAAGTCATTTAAATTATTTGATTTTTGGATGAAAAATAGTGAATTTAGAGAAATTTTAAATAAAAATTGGATTGAGAAAATCAAAGGAACTCCAATGTTTGTAGTGGCTATGAAGTTGAAGACAATGAAGATGGAATTTATAAGGATTAATAATGATTTTATTATATGTGTATGGTAGAGTTGTTGATAAGAAAAAATAACGGAATAATGTTTCGATGAACCTTCTAGATAGACCCGAAAAAGCCGAGTTGATAGCAAAAAAATAAGGAATATTGCAAGTAATATTTGGAATTAAGAGAAATAGAAGAACAGTTTTACAAACAAAAGTATAGAGTTATTTAGTTGAAAGTGGGAGATAAAAATATGAAGTTTTTTCATAATAAAGTAAAGGGGAACACGCGTAGGAATACAATCCTTGCTACTAAAGATGGCAATGGTAATATCTATGAGGGTAGAAAGAAGTGCACACAGAAGTTATTATAATGTTTTCGCAGTTGTTAGGGAAGAATAACTTTTATCCTCCTAGCGTGAAAGAAAATCTTGAGGATATTAGACAGATATTTTACTGAGAATAAAAAAATACCTCTGGGAAGACAAGTTTCTTGCGAGGAAGTTAAACAAGCCATGTTTGAGATTAATCTAAAGAAAGATCCAGGACCGGATGGGTATAATTCTAATTGTTTCAAGAAAAATTCAGAGGTGGTGGGTCCTTAGTTAACCCGATGCAATATTATCGTTATGACAAGATGGGAGAATTTTAAATCAATGGAAGAACATTATTATTATCCTTATTCTTAAAATTGCGAGTATAGAGACTATGACAGATTTTAGATCTATTTCCTATTGTAACATTGTGTACAAAGTAATATCTAAGGTCATAGTAAACAGATTGAAGAATGTTATGCCTAATTTGGTTAATATTAAACAATTAACGTTGGTTAAGGGCATGGATATTGTGAATGTATCTACTAATGTAAATTAAAGCCTCAAAGCTACAGATAACAATCAAAATATAGAAAAGAGAGATAACGTGAGATTTAGAGTGGTTTGACCATTTAAATCAGCCTATATCTACTTTGGTGCCTGATTTTCATTACATATATACATTTGGTACATATTGGGAGCCTTAAAGGCGTATAAGAAGAGAGAAGTAGGATACATATAGTAACGTACTTGTAACTACATAGTCGATGTCGTGGCCTTGTAATGAAAACAATCAGGAGGCTATAACTATGCCTGGTTGGGGTTACCAGAGTAGGTGATCGAAGTTGAACTCCACTGTAAAGAAAATCTAGAGAGAGTTTTGTAAAGCTTCGCTACCCAGATGTGGTCTGTCTAATAAAGGGATATGAAACTCTATTTACAGTATTTGGTTATGAACCTTATGTGCATTGTGCACGTGCTTGTGGATAAGGATGATCTGAAGGAATCTTTCTAAAAGGCGGACAACTGGCAGTCCATTGATGACGTATAAGGGTTTGCGACCCTTACTTTTGGGGTCAACCTGAGGTCAGAGGCCGTGACCTGTTAGACAACTGATCGTGGCCTTATGAGGTGGTCTTGTGCTTAGGTTCCGTGGCTTTTGAGATGCTAGGTTGTAGTCTTGAGTGTAGAAAGGCCAAATGGAGTAATGATTAGGTACCAGATTGTGACTTTCTTTACAAGCCGAGGCTTTTTATTAGTCCTTGAGAATATCCTCATGTGTGTGCATAGGCTTACATGCCATGTGTCTTTTGTTTATTGGTTGACATATTTTAGGTATAACAGAAGCCCTCAAGCCTCAGTGCTAAGAGGTAAGTGATTTAGTGCTCGGCTTTGTTATGTCCGAGGAATATTGCTTTGGAGTAGAGACCTAGTTTTATATGTTTCAAATTCTGTCATGTTTTTCCCTCCGAGACCTCAAATATAAAGATTTTTTGAACTTAGCCCTTGTGAAGGTTGAAGATTTGTAGATGTAATTGCCTTTCGTTTAAAGGATGCAGTCTTGTTGATACTGCGACCTATAACTGAGGCTTTTAAAATTCTATGGCATTTCGAATTTTGAGACCCCTTATATAAATGGTCGAGGCCGTGGCATCATTAACCTTTGTAAACCTTGAGAGCATGAGCTTTAATGATTTCTGTCAAATGTAAGGCGATTTTTGACTGATATCTATAGTAATTTTTAGTGATACCTTTTCTCGATTTTAAGGTCAGTTTCCACCTATTTCTTCCTATAATTTCTTCGTAGTTTTGCATTTCCTTTCATGTTTTAATATTTAAACCCTTAGATTCATGCTTAAATCACTCAATATGTAGAAACTAGGGATTTTTTAAAATCACTCAAGGAATAATTCTTGACTTTCTTTAACCCGTGACTTTACTTGAATTCAACCCGTAAAACATAAACATCCAATTTTGGTTTGAATAGAATTTAAAACTCAATCAAATACATCAAAATTGAATCTAATCTGTGAACTAGGGCTTTTATGAGTTTGTTGGGTTTTTTTGTGTTTTCGGGTTTTGAAGATTTTGGGTTGAATGTTGGATTTTGAGATTATTTTGCGTCGATTTGGTGTTTGACGAGGGTCTGTAGGAATTGATTATGGTTATTTTGGACTGAATTTGATGGTTGATGTTGGTTTTTAGGGGTTTAGGGTTGGTTTTGGTCCAAGAACACAAACGTCTTTTCTTGGTGTGCTCTTGGTCCAAACCCTAATTTATCCTCTTTTCATCTTATCAAATTATTGAGTAATAAATCTGAGTGTTTGTCTTTATAGGTCGTGGACTTTGGCTAATGGATACGGCTTTGTCCAATTGGCTATGGACTTGAACCCAAAAAATCATTTGAATGATGTGAAATTTTATCGTTACCTTGCACTTGAACACTTAGAGTTTATTTACATATTTGCATATATGTCACGGTCATTTACAATTAACTTACAAGAGTCTATGGCCTTAGGTATTTTTGATACCCGTCGTAGACATGCACAATTAGCTCATAGGAGTCCATGACTTTTTCCCAATTTCATGCCCTCAGATTTTAGGAACCATATTTTTGCTTGTGGTCGTGGACTTCTTGCATGAGGTCGTGGTCACTGAAACCTCTGAGTAATTAACTTGTATTTTATTCATAACAGCCGTGGTTGTCTAATTGTTGAGATTTTCGGCTTTTACGTATACCTACCGTGACCTTATGCATTAGAATACTTGGAAATTTTCTGGATAAAGAACCTTAAGGTACTTCTTCTCACGGTGATGGGAGTCAAATCTTGAAGAAGTCGTGGATCTTGTCAACTGAAAGAGTATCCAATCTGCTTACTATCGAATCCTAATTCGTGGATTCTAATTATAGGAAATCTGTTGAAGCTCTTAGGACAAGTTATAGAGATGAGGATTACATTATCTACACAAAAAATAAAATGCCAATGGAGAGAAACACCAAGGAGGAGGCCACGACTCCCATTTGGCACGTTAAAACCACTAAGGAGATGAGAAACACTGAATACATGCTGTCTTTTCGTGGCATCGAGACAGAAATAGACCCCGCAACACTAAACTATCCTTACATTATGACAGAATAATGGCTAGCTCGTCTGTTCAAAATCTTTAAATTTTCTGAGGGGACCATATAAACTACTCCATTCATGGACCAAAGAGTATGTTCCATGGTCCATGATGGTGGAGTCTGGTTTTCTTTGCATGCCTTCCTTCTCACACCGAGGCTACCAGTCCCAGTTCCAATTAGATTTTTTTAAAGTGATTAACCTAGGCCCAACCCAAGAAGATACAAATGGGGGAAGGATGTTATGGTGTACTTAGTTATCTAGAATAAAAAATTCCAGAGGGACATAACGATCGCAAAATTCTTCAATTTTATAGGCCAAAGATGGATAGGGTGAATAACCCTTGATACTACTAAATGACTATGTGGCATGAAAGTAAATACCTTATGATCGAAAATATTTCAAGCACCAAGAACTAGAAAGGCAAATATTTTTTCATTTCGGGGAAAATGGGGAGATAAAGTCTATGGAATATGAGAGGGAGAGGTCACATAAGATTCCGTGGTCTTGGGGCCGCCCCTTTAGAAGGTAGTAACATCTTTAATGTGGCCACGATTCCTATTCTTTATAATTGAGTCTTTTATAACTTGTATCTTTGTTTTGTTTCATTAGATTCTTCATAAGATTGACTCCCACAAAACATCAAAGGGAGAGAATTGAGGTTGCGGTAGACATATTTGATAGCAAGGACTTTCCTTTTGTGGTTACTTTAAGTGACTTATACAGGCTTGGATATTACACTTTTCACGTTGCTCCTATCAGACCATCTATAGGTAAAATAAATATCTAGGTCATGGCCTGATTTTTCTCTAGATAGGCCTAATCAATTGCTACGCTGACATTCTCTTACTGTGTAGGTACATTCACGGACAACAAGTCAAGCATGGAAGTCAATAAAGAGATGCTTATTTCCCAGCTTGATGAGCTGGAGGACAATGTTCATGACTTGAAAATGTCTCCCATGAAGGACAAGGGAAATAATAGGAAAATATGTGTAGGAAAGGACATTTCTCTAGTGGCTGAGCTCCTCACTGATACCCAAACTGAGGCCGCAACTGGTGGTTCAAACCCACCACATTCTGAGGATGCTGTCATAAACATAGCTAGTGCATGCTTAACTTTCCCCACTACTAGGCAAAAAAAATCAAAGGCCAGTAAACTCTGGGAATATCTCTATAATTGAGACTCCTCTATGATCCAGTACTCCTCTAGTTATTACCACCATTACTACTCCCACTAGCAAGGTGTTTCATCACTGACCAAGGCCTCATGTTAGGACAATTGAAAAAGAGTCCCCCTGGGACACTGAGGCCATCACGATATTGGAAATGAAGAAGATTTCTCTCTTTCTTGACCTCAAACATCTGTTTAAGGAAGATGTGGAGGAACTTGAAAATTATTAACTACACTGCCTTCTCAAGGTAATCACATATGTTACTGATCGACCTTCTTTAAATGTACAAATACTTATTGAAAAAGGAATCCTAGATACTTCACCTTGATGTCCTGAAGATAATTTAGAATATGAGAACTCTGATCAATGTGAGTCCCCATTGGACAGAAACTCACATCCTTCTCGGTTATGATCTTATTATTACCTCTGCTAAATATTTCATCCATCCCAAAAGTAACGGAAACTTATTACACTATAGTTAGCGATCTTCCAATTCCCATAGCCATCCTCGTACATAGCTAAGTAACTCAAGGTGTTTACCTTGGATTATCTTCTTATCCTGTTTACGTCATCTCGATTAACTACGATGAGGATCAGGAGGAGGATGATCACAGAATGGAATAAATAGAGAACGAAAACCACTTCTTTGATATCGTTACCCCCTTTTACTATGAGGAGGTCAACATATCAGGCTGGCGTTGGAAAGAAGTTGAAGAGGAATGGATTTTTTTATTGGATGACTTCACCTTCCTCTTATTCCAAATAATATTGAAAAGATGACCAACCGACTCGATGATTTCTTAACATGGATGCTGTCGGTGCAAATTAAAAGAAAATGACGAACCGATCGGCCAGACTGCTCTAGGTGCAGTCGATACAAAAAGGAGGGTGATTACCCTTAAAGAGGAAGACTTTTTTAGATGTAAAAATATAGGGAGAGACTGGCTGAACATGCTAAAAAGAGAAGAATAAAGAAATCTTCTCCCAGTGCTCATATTCCAACATCACTCGCGAATGCTATCCGATCGGTAGTCATCCATTTATAATAGAAAATTCACTAGAGGACACCGTCATTGACTACGTCTAGTATACATTGCTGGGCAATCTCTTTCATGAAGGGCAAAGAGACCTTGACGACTACCAATTTCACCTATCATGACCTGGACATTATTTATTCGGCTACCTTAGCTGTTATGTTTTTGTTTGAGAATGAGGCTTTCAAAACTCTTTCACTGGAGCACCTTCATAAGGAAAGTCTATGTCACAATGTTTTGGTAAGATCTATTATCAAATAAATTTGATAATTTCTGAAATACTTACATCATCATTAATTTATGCTATAAATGATCTTCAGCAGGCCATGCATGAGGTGGCCACCAGGAATGACCACCTAATGAGAAAAATGACTTTCTTGATAATAAAAATGTCTTGTAGAATGCCATAACCGAGAAGAACAAGGAGTGATCGAAATCCAAGACAAGCTAAAGGAGGAAACATCGTCGAAGGATAAAGATACCGAGGAGGCAAAACAAATTCAGTTGGAGTTTAGAAAGGTTGACAGTGAATTGTCCAACCTTAGGGAATTTTACTACAAAAAAAAGTTTTAAAAAGATGATTTTTCAAAGGGCAAAAGTTCATCCTCGATGTAAAAGTAGAAGTTGACATGGAATAGGCTTATGACGAAGACTTCGAAGAAGTATTGAAAGAGGTTGCCTCTCAATTTGACTTTCATGAGTCCATTGCATTTTACTTTGGCTGCTTGGCCGAGATCCATAGGGCAAATTCCCATGAAGGCGATCCGGACTATGTCGAGCAACCTCTCTTGGAGTGGCTAGTAGTATGGGAAATGATGTCTCCTTGGATCCTTTTACTGAGGTCAAACATGCCATTGCTGATCTTATTACTTCAGTTGAGGGAGTCTCCAATGTTGCCTTGGAGGACGCTCCTTTGACAAGTTAGGGGAAGGTCACCCCTAATTCTTCTTTTGTTATTGTTAAACTCTTATAGGCCGTTATACCAATCTAGTACACTTTAAGCCATTTAGTTCATTTTACATTGTGTATTTGTCTTTTGCATTTTAGTCTACTCTTCCTAACATAATTAATATTACTTGACTCCATTATGCTTTATGTAATAGAGTTTTGCAAAAGTGATAGTTTGATTTAACTTCCTTGGGTTTGTAAGTCAAGGATCTACCAATTAACTTATTGCCAAGTTAAATTTGTATATATGTAATTTAAATTTCAACTCAAGTTGTAATCGGTAATTTTGAGGTTGTTCGACTGATCAGAATAACTTTTGAGTATTAAAAGGCTGAATTTATTAGCGGTCAATCATTTATGGCAATCTCCCAATATATATATATATATATATATATATATATATATATATATATATATATATATATATATATATAAAGTAGGAAACTTATGTATGTCATAAGTTTACTTGATGATGTCATCTATATAATTTTTTCTTGCATTACCTGTTTTGCCCTTGAAAATTTTGGATTCCCCCCTTTTGATACCCACTAATCTGTTTCCTCTTCTCTTTAAAATTCAAATAATAAGGGTGCAATGGTATTATACCATTTTGATCTCATTTTCTTACCCTAGCTATCTCCTCTCACTCTCTCTTCTCACTATTCCCACCCCCGACATTCCCTTATCTCTCTTTAACTTCAACACATCTGCCCTACCATGTCCTCATCCTTCCCACGCTGAGCTTCAATGCTTCCACAATAGGTAATCTCTCTCTCTCTCTCTCTCTCTCTCTCACACACACACACACACACACACACACACACACACACACTGGGATGCTATCATGCTTTGCACTTATTCAGCTATTCAGTTGCATATCTAATGTTTTTCTTAGAGATCCAATGTTTTTCTTATGCTTTGTAGATTTTGAAACCCCAAATTCATCAAAACAAGAAGCGCTAAGAAGGTATGGGGTCATAATATGTTATTTTGGTAGGATTGTTTATTTTTTCACAATATGTTTCATTGGGTTGATTGAAATATACAAATTTTAGTTGTTGTATCTATTTTTCAATACTATTATTTTATTCTTCAAGGTTTTGTATCTATCTTTTTATATGGTTTTAGATTTCAATTTTTTGGGGTTATGAGTTATAGTTTTAGATTTCAGATGTATAGGGGTTTCAATTTTTGGGGATTACGAGTTGTGGTTTCTGGAGTTAATAAATATCAGGTTTTTGTTACATTTCTATATCTTTGTTCAGGTAGGAATACTATTTTCTTACTTTAGTTTCATGAAATTACATGTTGCACTAGGGATTGTAATTTCGTCTATGAATGGAGTTAACTTGAGACCTATGTAAGATAAGTTTTGTGTAACTTCCATGAGCTTTGGTTTGTGTGTATAATGTAAATTTAGGGACTGACTCAGTTTGCTTAATTTTTTTGTTTGTCAAAGTGTAACATGTAAGTGTCTTTTAGTTGATTCTTTGTTTGGCAAGGATTCCTATTTGGATACAGGGATAATTATTATGTTTATAATAATTATATGTAATGTTGTTTAGAGTTGAGGTTTCATTTTATTTATTATAGAGTTGGGGTTGATTTATATGTTCTTGGGGTTTATTCATGATTTATATATTCTTGGGATTCGTAATTTAGGTTTTGTTCATTTTCAGATCTTTTTATGTTTATGTTTATGTTTTGGGATCTATTTTTTTGTGTTTTTTTGAAGACCTGATTATGTGGGTATTTTGCTTTCGTGTTTGTGGAACTATCGTAATCCTCTTTTTATAAGTTGGGTTCAAACATATGGCAAGGGGTAAGTTTCTTATATTTGTTGATTTAATTGATACTTTTAATTGTCTTTGTATGCACAGTTGGACATCCTTATTTTTTCGCGACCAACTTTTGAGCTACCTGTAGCAGATTCATAAAAGATACGGTACCCCCAGTATCTTCATGGTTCGGACCCACTATTTTGACATTACCATCACATATATTTTGTGTTTGACGCACGGGAGCCTTATTGTAATCGCGACCCACTGAAATAAAGTTTTAGTTATTATCATTGTAGGATAGTCCCATTGCAAATGGACTATTGTCTATATTGATAAATTGAGTAGTCACCTTATCTTTTTTTGTTGGATGTTTTTTCACCAGGTACTGCAACAATCCATAGGTTTTAAAGATACCCTTCCTCATTCTTAACGAGGCAACTTCTATGTCTCCTTTCTCTGTTTCATTTGGGCTTCTCCAAATGATCTATATTAGACACAATTCAAAGGCTTGGAATTGATTACCATTTTGAGGATGAAATTAGTGTATTATTGGAAAGGTTCCGGTTGCTCAAACATAATGGCAGCCACATTTGTATCGATAAGTCTTGATTTTTTTACTTACTATGTATCCATTTTTGTAACCGTAGAATAAGTTAAAGTTGTCATCCTTTTTGTTTTCAAATTATAAATGATTTTGAAAAGTTTATGGACGAGAATGAGTTATTTAGAGAATGAGTTATTTGGAGGTAACAATGCTTAATAACAGCAACCAACCAAAAAATAGAAGTTCTTAATGGAAGCGTACATCAGTTGTTTCCAGTAACATTAAACATATCAAATGGAATCATTTCTGTTTAAAGGTGTTATGGTGAATGTAACATTGAACATATCAAATCTCTGATAAGCAAGGTTCAAATAAGAAATTACTTAGAATGTGTGGTTATTGTAGCTGCAAATTCAAGGTACAAACATGAATACTTTCAATATTTTAATATCATTAGTATATGAGTTGGTTTTTTTGTTTTACAAATAATTAAAGTACTTAGTTTCGCAATTGAGGTTTGATCTTCAAATTAATGACATAATACTTATAACTGTGTCACTTTAATTATTTGTTGATAGCTGAAGAATTCATTTATTGGGGGATCCTTTTCATTTATGGAGAGATGGTGCAATCAAATTTTGACAGTTGATATGGGAATCGTTGTTCACTGGTACAAATCTTTACATGTGATTGAGAGGACAGCTGGAGAGATTACATTTTGCAATTTTGGTCACTGTTATTGATGGCGACGATGATGGTATGTATTATGATACTGACATCGAGGATGAATAAGATCACATTCTTAATGCTAAATGCCAAATTGACCTCAATTCATAGTTTGAAAATTGAGCAGACTCAAGGATTGAGCTTAAAAAATGAAAAAAATGCTAAATTCTAAATTCTAAATTGATCTTTGCAACCATAATCTCCGGTGTATTTCTTATAAGCTAATTTTTCATTAATCCCCAACTACAAAATAATTTTAAATTTGTGTAACAATCAACATGATAGGTTGTTTTGACATTATGACATTTAAACGTTGTTTTGTCTAATTTGGCATGTGTTTTAGTGGAAGAAATCATGATCGGAAAGGCGCAGTTGATGAATGGAAATCGTTGTGGCCTTTGCTTTTGTATTGATCATGTTGGTCATTTTTTCTTCAGTGGAAATTTCAATTACAGCTGTTTACAAGGATGGAGACTCCGCCGGTTGGACCACTATTGGTAATGTTGATGATTACACGTCGTGGATTGCTTCTAAGACCTTTGGACTTGGTGATCTTATCCATTTTGAGTACAATTCTTAGTTACACAATGTGATGTAAGTTACACATGCTGAGTTTAGGTCTTGCAATGCGACGACCCCCATCACCACTCACACAACCGGCCCCCATTCTCAGGATCACGCTTCCACAAATGGGGAACGGTTTTCATTTTTTAGGTATCTGATATCCAGTGTTTTAATAATCTAAACACTGTTGGGAGGTTTGTTTATATCTGTTGAAATGCAGTTACTCCTTATAAAACTCATTTTAGAGTGCATTTACTCCTTTTTATTAAATCTTTCCTTTTGTTTGTCATCTGCATTATGATCTTACACGGGTAAAGAAACATATCATGTATTTGATTTTTTGATTTGATTAATACATTCATATGTCCTTTGTTAGTCATATGAATAATACAGTTTTTTAGGAGGGCATCTGTTACTAGATATATGACTAATGTCATGCAGTCATACACGTTTTATATGTCATACAGACATATGACTAATTTAAGAGAATGAGAGGTTATCCAAAAATATGTTCTTACCTATATCTTGATCAATGACCAATTTGGACTGATCAATGACTAATTAGGACTATTCAGTGATGGTACCAGATATCGTTAAATAGTCCCAATTCACAAACTCATGATTCAGAATGTGAGATGATTGAAGGGCCAACTTATGTATCATTAAATAGTCCCACGGATATCTTCAAATCACTATCAAAGGGCATTCATATAAATATGGTACTTGAAGTGCTTACGCATTAATTAGTTCATACCTGATTTTAATTTTTGTTTCATTTATTTGATTGTGGTTTGTTTTGGTTCTTTGGTGTCTATAGATATTGAAGATGTCTTAGAGGCTCCTGAAGTATTGTTAAGCATGTGACATTGTGTATTGTTAAGCATGTGTGCTCTTCGAACTTTCAAGAATGTGGTTTTCTACTTTATGCATAGCATTTTCTATTAGTTTAAATCGGTCATATTTATCCGTCAAGAATGTGATTTTACTCATTGATCTTTTTGGTTAATACTATTTGCTTTTTAAAACAAACAAACATGAACTCACTGATATTTTTGGTTACAAATTTTTGGGTTAATACTGTTAAAATTTTTGGTTAACATTGTTTGCTTTTTAATACGGTTTGGTTAAGCATAGATAGTTTATGCTTAATTATCCAACATAAACTCATCGATCTTCTTGCTAATACTTTTTTCTTTCGAAAAAAATTCATACTGTGCTTTTTTTAACACGCCCACTCTATGCATATATATGAATCAACTCAAACATGTTATTATCTTTATATGTTTTTTTATCATCTATTTTTGTTAGTTAGATTACTTAACTTTTTTTTTTTATTCCTATTGAGGGAAGTGTTGTCCTTTTTTGAAAGTAGTATATTAGGATCTTTCGTTGTATGTTTGTCCATTTTTGAAAGTAGTAGCTTAGGATATTAGTACTAACTCTAATTTTTCTTATTGCGTGCAGATCATTGATAATTCAAAGCTACCATAACTTGGGAGAATCAGGTGTTCACCATCCTGGGAATTCAATAAGATGCCAAGACTGTAATATTTCATAACGTTCTTGAAGATTTATAGGTCCTACATACGCTTTAATATCAGCTCGATCGACAAAAGCGATATTAATGGCAAAAGTGATATTGGATATTGTCTAAATGATGACATTTCTTGAGGATTTTAATTTGTCCAGCTAGGTCAGTAGAGCATTCTCAACCTGTATAGAATCTGAGGGTTCAGAACTAGACAACTTCCCTCATCCTCCACTATTTCTTGAGGTATTTTGAAATGTTTTTCAACCAGTTTTGGATAACATAGCATTCAATAAGTACAGAATTTATCATATCATGCTAAGTCCAGACATACTTAGACCAAGAGGCCAATCTAGGGAGGGAAGTCTTCAAAATGGGAGAGCAGACCTACAATATAATTTCTAAATCAAGGATCATGTATGTATACATAGAAGTGGAGGTGGGGACAGGACAAAAAATAGTAGAGCAGAGGGACTGTAAGAGCAATGGCAGGCATCACTTTGATGTCATGAATAGAGGGTCTGCATAATAGGAGGGCTTGAAGTCTCCGTTGGCTTACTCAAATGTTCTCGAGGGACTCATCGTACTGATAGAGTGATAAAGTTTCAATTCATTTGGTCTTTATTGCTAGCCTGTGAAAGCAACTTTTTTAATGGTAGTATTGATATCTCATGTAGAAATTTTTTTAATGGTAGTATTGATAAAGTTTGAATTCTATTTGGGACACAAAATGTAAATATGTTTAGTGTAAGCTTAGTTTGTTCAAATTTTAGGCATTTTAGTTTGTGTATCAGTTTTAAGTGTTTTTAGAGTTGTAAATTTAGGATTTTAAATTAATGTGGCTTATTTTTGTGTTTATGTTCGCGTTTCAAGTACTACTTTGGTCTTGCTATTAACACTTGCACTTTGAGTGATTGATTGAATATCTTTCTAACTATTTGATATTTTTTTATTTCCTTTGTTGTTGAAGATGTCTATCTTTTATACATTTACGTATGATTCAGTTTGTCCTTTGCAGGAAGTTCTAAGATTGTTAGGGGGTAGAATTCATAACCTAAAAGAGTTTTTTTTTTCTCATAGATAGTGGACTGGATTGGATTATTTTTGAACAATGATCTAATTGGTTGATAGTTTAAAGTTGACAAATTTATATGGTAGTTTTTTAAGAATTTGAGCAGTTAGTTAGATTGTAGCGTACAGATTTTGAGTTAGGTTGTAACGTGCATATTTAAAGTGACTTGGACGTGTGTTGTTTAAATAAAATGTTTTGTCCAACAACCATGAATGCCGCCAAACACTGTTAGGTTTATTGAAAAGTGATGTTTTGGGGGTTCATTTACCATATATTATGTTTTATCGTCATTGTTAGGTAGGACTATTTAAAATTTCCAGTTCTGTGTTTTGTTCCATTTATCTTCTGAAAAAACATATTTGCTTTTCTATTTATTAAATAACTTGCCATTTTGTACTTGCAAAAGCTCACAATTTCATGTTATTTTCTTTATCGTAGTATTTGTGTTTTGGTAAACTGCAATATACTCTTATTTTGTTGGCATATAGATAAAACGGATACTTCTATAACAGAGGGCCCAACTCATGATGAAAATCCAAGCCAACAAATGGATGCATCGGACAAGAAAGCTTCTTTGATCCAACACGTGCATTGATGATGATGAAGATGCAACATATCACAGTGCTCTTTAGCTGGTTGCTTACCCCATATATGACGAGACTGTTTCTATGTCTTGAACTCGAGATCAATCATAGCTTTGGCGAGAGTACTTGCCATGACACCAAGGCACGAGTTTATACTTTTCAAAATTATCAGCGTGCCTTCAGGCACGGGCATATCCTAGTGTATATATATATATATATATTTATATATATGTAAATTTAAAAAATAGTGTTATTTATTGGAAATCATAAAAGAAAAGCCTCTTCTAAATAGCTTACATTAGAATCAATGATAAGGATCCTACGAAATTCGGAACATAAATAAGGATATCTATACTTTAGACCCCTTAAAAGAATTAATATTAAAATATAATAAATTTGACCTAGCTTGAATCCACTAATTGATAGAAACAGACCCCATGAACACCTATTCATATTTGAAGTTTGGAAGCCCCCATTTGTCCATAGTAACATAACCTTTCATCTGCTTGGGAAAGTCATCCAGATTATGAGAAAATATATTCCTCCCTTCTTTACTTCCCATTTTAGCTAAATAATCTGCCACCTGATTTCCATCTCTCTATATATGGATTATATATAAGTTAATTTTCTGGAGCATATGAAGAATTTCTCGACCTGTCCGCTAATTTTCCAAGGTATTGATGAATTAGCTTTAATGATATCAACTAACACCTTTGAATCACATTCAATGATTAGGTCATAGTCCTTTAGGTCCATGTAGAACTCTAAACCAGATTTTAAATCACTTGCCTCTGCCTCCATGTTAGATACATTCTTCACAGAATTTGAAACATTTGTAAAAAGAAAAACACCTAACTAATGATAAAACCTCTTGAGGTTCATGACCTTCGTACTACTATGCCTTATAATTATTCTAGGTGGTAGGATTGTCACCTCCGTTTGATGTTACCATGTATGTTCCCTGCTATTTCAATGCTAATTTTATATTCTAAGGCTTCTTTGTTGCTGAGAGGAGATTTTTAAGAACTATGTACCGACCTAAAATTCCTTGACTTTAACTTTTCGATCATGCTTCTTGGCAAGATCTTATTATTAAGATACAATATGTATGAGGGTATGCCCTCTTAATTCTTGCACTAATTCCAGCTCATGAGATACTCGTTCATAATTTCTCCTATCTTTAATGATCTTTGTCCCCAAAGTTGGAAGATTGATATCGAGGGGATCGACTGCTTCTATGTCGTATGCCAACGAGTGCAGAGTTTCTCCTAACGGCCTCATAAGTGTTGTTCTATAGGCCCAAAGAACTTACGGGAGCTCTTCCACCCATCTTCCCATCGAATTTTCCAATTGACGCTTGATTTCGGAGAGTAGAGTCTTATTGGTGATCTCAACTGGCCATTTCATTATGAAAGGACAACTGAGGCATATTGAATCATGATCCCATATTATGCAAAGAAATCTCTAAAGGTGTCATTATCGAACTAAGTCCCATTGTCAGTTACCAGATCTTTAGGGATTCTAAACCTAGTAATGATGTTCCTCTAAACAAACAACCTAGAATATACTTCTTTGATGTGAGTTAGTGGGTCTTCCTCCACCCTTTTAGTAAAGTAATTGGTAGCTGTTATAAAATACTTTTGATTTCTTGGTTCCATAGTTAAGGGCACCAAAATATCTATGCCCCATTGAGATAAGGGCCATGGCCTTGTGAGAGGATTGGGATCGTCGACCGTCTGCTTGATGATGGGGGAGAACTATTGAAATTTAGCACACTTACGAATAGGCCTCTCCAAAAATCCACTGAGCTCATTGGCCTGTTAGCCCAACCCAAACCTTTTATTAAACGGGTCGTAGGTATCCCGGTACCCTAGTCGTGCGCCCCACTTCTTTCTTATTTAGCCAAGTTGGGCCTGGTCGGGCTAGCCCATGGACTCGTCCCATTTACCCGGACCATTTGTCCAATTTGACCCTTTTAAAATTTTAATTTGTTTATTTTTCTCCTTTTATTTACTTATAAATATCATATTTCTCCTCTTCATTTCTCACACCTTTATATATATATATATATATATATATATATATATATATATATATATATATATATATATATATATATATATATATATATATTACTTCTGAGGATCTCATTTAGTTTAGTTAATATTCAATTTTTATACTATTGCTTCATCATCAATGCATAACAATTAGAATTTCAAACACGTCGAAAGCAAAGCATACATTTCTCCCATTTTTAACTATCATAAGTAAAATGAATTACTTAGCACATAAAATCAAAATTGATTTGTATTGCGTACATCAATACATCTGCATAAATACTTATTTATCAATCCTTATTTCTTAAGATATGTTCGCCTATAAAATGATGGTTGAACATATATTAAGAAATATGGTATAGATAGGTAAGTATTTTCGTGGATGTATTGATGAACGACATACACAAAAAATTCAAATTATGTGCCTGGAAATTTATTTTTTTATGTGTCACAAATTTTAAAGTATCTAAAATTTAATTGTTAAGTATTGATGATAATAAAAATAAAATTGTTGATTTTCAATTTCTGTAGGTAACTTATATTATAAATGATTGCTAATTAACTAGTTTAGAAAATACCAAGATTCTGGTTCAAAGGAACAAACTAGTTTATGATAATTCTTAGATGAATAATTATTATTTATCTTTTTATGAAAATGGTTGAGAATAATGGATGTTTGACATACAGCAGGTGTCAACCTAGTTGGGATGTGATAAATTTATAATCCAATTCTCAATTAATTACTATAAGTTCTAATTTATTTTTCTCATGAACAAAGGGAAGTTGTGCTACATTTAATTACATTTGTGATTTGTTTTGTTATATATAAAGTTATTTAATAAAAATATTTACTATACATAAATGAGAATTTTTGTTTTTTCATTTGACCCATTAAGCCCCGTTTGCTAGTTAAGACCGTTATGTATCAGGTACAGAAAAGGTCCTGGGCCTTGATATTTACCTATTGAGTTAGGCCAAACTGATCCGTAACACCCAATGACCCGTTAGGCCCGACCCTCTAAAGACCATGGGCTAGTTTTAAGCGGGTTAGGCAGGCCTGACCCAACCTATTAGAGATGCCTACTTACGGATGAACAAAAGGGCATCCTTTTTCATGAAAGGCCATAAGTAGCCTTGTTAGTTCTCCCTATAGGCAAGTGATCTTCTGGTTTTATGCGCTCCACAACTACCTTCATGCATCTCTATGAGTACTCCTTCTACTTGATCTAAATGAACACACTTTAGATAGGAGGCCGTGAACTATTGTCGGTAAAGTTTCCTTTCATAATTAAGGAAAAACCTCGGTGACTGAATCTTTAGCTTGTGGGATTCCTTGTCATCTGTCGATAAACCACCTTTCTTTAAGTATATGGTAGAGGGGTTAAGATTTGTAAAGTGAGAGGGGAAGAATATGGGAATAAAAATGAGAGAGTGGGGTACATATATGGGTTTATACTGGGTACAAGCATGGCCAACTGGGTTGTATCGTGGGTATAAATAGGGAAATGGGTATGTGTGGGTAAGGATTAAGGTGTTAAGAGATGGAACTGAGGTATTGCGCGTGGAGGATGAGTGGAGAGATGAGGGATAAAATACGAGTGAGAGAGTGAGAGGAAGTGAGGTAATTGTGAGATGGCATTTTAGGGGGATGAAATGGGTTTTTATGAGAGGGAAGGTAAGAAGTAAGAGGTAAAAATGTGAGTGGGGGGAAATATTCTTATGTGAAAAAGGGGACCACCTGCTTCTAATGGAGGTGGTGTGTGCATGTAATGACGGAAGGGTAGGGGAAACTGAGTACAAATGTGTAGGTTAGCTAGTGATGGGTTTTGATTTCTAAATGATGTGAGAGAGGGAATTATAATGGGCTATGCGAGGAAACCATGTGAAGAACAGATGAAGGCATTTATGGGTTAGTTTGGTGAGTGAGGTTTGAGTTTATATATATAAATAATGTATATATGTACATAGGAAATGCATAAAACTAGTTTAGCGTGTACCATAATATATGCTAATTCGAAAATTGTGTCGCTAAGATAAACCATTCCATTAAAGCTATTATCAACCATCATAAAATGTAAAAAGAATAATACAGTAAGAAAATAGAGACAACACAAGATATCGAGTGGTTTGGTTATAAAATGAGCCTATATCCACTTTGGTGCTTCATTCTCATTATTTTCCACCATATTATTACAAGAGTTGTTTGCCTTTAGAGGTGTAGAAGATAGATAGAGAGCTAAATGTAAGTACATATGGGTTCTATGCTGAGCGGGATGTGGTTGGTAGAATAAGGCGGTAGCGGAGGCCGTGGACACTGGCAGTGCAGGTGATCAGAGTGACCTGAGTGAGATCTCAATTAAAGAAAGAGAAAGTGTGTGTAGAGTTTGGTAGGGCTTCACTACTAAACATGCAATGCCAAATGAGGAGTTGAGCACTTATATTTATAGAAGTTAGAAGAAGGGTCACATGCAAAGAACATGTGACTTATGGATAAGTTATGCCAAGATGGAATATTTGTAGAAGGTGAAAGCTAGCATGTCACATGCTGATGTGGTTAAGTCTATGATAGGGTGTGCACTATTGGTGAAATGAGAGGTCGTGGCCTATCAAAGACAAGGTCATGGCCCCTTAAGGTGCTGAATGAATGTGGCTATCTTGGAATGTCTAAGACCCAATGGCAGTGCAATGTTGACACCTTTCGTGGCCTCAGTGAAATTATTAGGCATATCAATAAGCCCCTAAGACTTAGTGCCAAGAGGTTTAGCGAGTTGGTGTTGAAGCTGTGTTTATACCTAGATGCCACGGTAATGAGTCAAGTCGGTTTAATGCTCTTTTCTAAGGGATACAACAAGGTTCCGCGGCCATCTGTTATGATGCTTCAACTTCTAGTGCCCTCTTATATAAATGGAAAAGATTCATGGCCTCATTACCTTTACTAAACCTTGGAGAGATTTGTAGAGAAATACTTCACTAATAGGAGGTCTTGTGGTGGTTTTAGGCGATCTTGACAGAATTCACTTTTACTAAACGCAGTCGTCGGTAAATAGATCCCGCAATAACTATCAATCAAGCAGTAGAGAAATCCTTCTCTATAAGAAACTTCGACAAGAAGTTTTTGGGTTCCAAAACAATTCACCAAAGTATATGGGATGATTTTGTGAATCAAAAACAAAGTTTTGTGCCCTAAAAGTAAATACTAAAATTCTACAAATTTGTAGTCTCCGTTTGGCAAAAGTCTTAATGAGAAAGTCTTCCAAAACTTTTATTTATAGCAAAATAAACAACTTGAGGTGGCGGAGGTCGTTCGAAATACGTCGTGCTGTCATTTGAATGACAATAGATGTTGTTAGAAGCGACCTAAGAAATGACCTGAAAAAAAAGAAAAATCGTACGTGGCCGTTTGAAATATAAAAGGAACGACATATCAAATGATATGTGATGTCGTTCGAAGGGGTCATTTGAACGACATTGCTTTGTCATTTAAACGACAGAAGCGAAAAATTAATATTTTATAAATCTCGCCTACAGGTCTTCCAAAAATCATGTTTCCTTAGAAAAATGCCTCATTTTGATGAAAAGAAGTTTCAAAAAATATCCCAATTCTATCATAATATAATTTCAAAACTGAAACACAACCCTTACCAATATCAATCTCATAGATGTCCATTGTTGAAGAAACTTGATATTGTATCCGTCGTCGTGAACAAATGACCGTGAGCTTCCTTTGATAGTTGTAATGGTATATGACATACTCAATGTAAAATCAGGACGATGAAAAACATGTCCTTACAAATCTCCCCCAATGTCTATGCTGGAACAAAATAAAACTAATCCTAATTATCAATACAAATTTCTTATACAAATCTAATGCCCTCCCATGAACCCAAAAATGGAAAGATACTGAAAATGCAAGTTTAAAAAAATATTCAACTTTTAAATCTCTTCAAATCTCTTTGCTTTCCTTGCTCTTATTTTTGTGTTATTTCCAAATGATCATCAAAGTCCTACACACAATAAACAAAAATACATTTGTGACATATCGAGTTTGAAATGAGATAAACAAAAATCAAATCAAATCAATTAAATCAATCAATGCTTAATTATCAAATCTCCCCCATAATTCAAACTCTCACTCCCCCATAATTCATAATTCGTTCTCCACTTTTTTACTTGTCCGAAATAGATGAGGAAAAGAATAAACAAAATAAACACGGAGTGTCACGACAAGCAAAGCAAATTTATATCTCAATACCGCTCATGCAAGGATATACTTAAAAGGATCCACAAACACTTTTTGATTTTTCAAAATTTCAAAGTGAAGATAATATACAAAAACAACATACACCATGAATTTACACTAAGATAACCAAATCGTGGAAACATAATGAATGGTTGTGAACAAATTTGATAGGAAAATCAACTCAAAGATTCATAACATATGTGAAAGATGAATGTAAATACTCCTAACAAATGAACTCAAATTTGTCCTTAGGTGTAAAAGTGTTGAATTCAAATGATATTGACTCAATCTAATCAACAAATAAAAATCTAAAATGATTTTCACACCAATTACGTCTAAAACTATGTAATGCTTTTTTAAGACTTTGTCAGGACAAGCAAACCCGTTGATTTATTTCCAACCAAACTCCCTCGTATTTAATAATGATCATATTTTTCTATTCTGTTCTTTTCTTTTCAATGATCATATCAAACTAAACTAGTTTGGCCTTGGCTACTTTTTACCATACCACACTTTTTTAGGCTCAAACGGTGGCTTCCACACAAAGGTTAATTGCTCCTCTCGTATCCCTTTCCCATGTAAACTCATCATTTTTTATATTAAATAAATTCCTCACGGGGAATGGTTATTACATGCATTACTTTCAATTTTAATTTTTATCGCATTTGGGTCATTTTAAAGATATAATTGAGATGAAAACACTTCAATCCACATGTGATAGACAAACACAATAATCAAATAAATCTGTGCAAGTGTGATTTAAAGTAGACTAAGAGTCAAACATGTAGAAAGTATTCACTGAAAACATCTCAATGAGTTCAAATATTATAAAGCACATGGATGAAATGAGGTATCGTCTCAAAACACTATCAAATAGTCACATGAATATGGAATGATGTTGTGACTTGGTCATCCTACATGTCCATCCATAAATGGTGTAAAATGAAATACAATTTTTTTTTTGTCTTTTTCCAAAAATTTTATCAAAACAAAATCTTATTGGCTTTTTCAAATTTTTCTCAAAAAGAAGAAAATCTTTTTGAATTTTCGAAATTTTTTCAAAAAGAAATTTCTTTTTAGGTTTTTTGAAAAATATATCAATATGGAAAAATAAATACAAAAACAGTACACACTAGCAATAGGAACAAAATATCATCATGCAAATCATCTTATGCTAGAAAACAAGTCTAAACCTCAACCATTAGATCCGGAAGATTTTTCCAAAGGTGGTGACATCCTATGAAAAATATCCATCAAATCATGTGAAGTCTTGAATAAATACTCAACTTGCTCTTTAAGATTCTCAAAATCTTTCATGTGATTTGCAAGAGCATGCAAAGTATCATGTGTGGGTGTGCGCGTGAAAACACATGTAGCAGCATAACGAGGTAAAAACCAATGAGACACGCTACCCACCTTAAAGAAAAATTCCCTTAGGTGTTTTGTCTTCTTGCAATGGGAACAAACATAAACGGGTCAAGGAACACCTCTTTCAAAATAACTAGGACGCGCTCTCGTACGAGGAAATGGATGCCAAGGTGGGTTAGGTCGAGAGCCATATGGATCTATCACAAACGTGAAAACTATCTCGGGGGCAACATGGGAAGTAGACACACCGTCATAGCCTATTCCTAGTCTCTCAACATTACCCAAAGAGGGACCGAGGAGCATATTTCCATCCTTCTTCGATGTAACCTCTATAGTGACCTTGAGCTACTGGGCACGTTTGATATCTCTCTCAAGTTGGGACACACGGGCTTCAAGTTCACTCTTTTCCCGACACAAGACGATCAACTGATCACATAAAAAAACCTTCACCTTCTTTAGTTGACTCCCTGATGCCTCACATCCCCTAAAAAATTCTCTCCCTTTGTCCAATTCTAACACCTTAAGACCTAAATTCTTATTCAACTTCTTTGTCTTAAAACTCTTGGCGTATAAATCTCTAAATGATTTTTGGAGATCTCTTTTACCCTTGACAAAAAGAACTTTTTGGTGTATTGTTTCATCGTTGCTTGAAAAGCTTCTCTAATTAAAATCCTCAAATTACCTACAAAATATAACAATCTAAAGTGTAGAGATAAGTAAGGGTATCAATTCACATCAACGGGGTAAGCTAGAGACAAACTCAATTGTAATTCACTTTTTATTTTCTTTTTAGGCTTTTGTTTTTTCTATTTTTTTTAGCCTTTTCAAATATTAAAACAATTAGGTGAGGTGAGGTGAAATAACACTAAACTAAAATGTGAGATGAAAACAACTAACTAGAAATTGACTAAAAGTGAAAAATAAAGTCTAACGCTAAAAAAAGAGATAAAGTGAGGTAAATAATTGTGACAACAATCAAGGAGTGGGATTACACCACAGATTTTAGCTATTCTAATTAATTAATTTAATTAATTGAATTCTCCCAAATTAATATCAAACTTACAAATCAAATCTCGTTGCAAATGTAATTTTAATAGTAATCTTTTAGAAAATTAAATTTAACACCCCAAAACTCTAGAAAAATAGACCTGCACTCCTTTTAATTAATCACCCCCTAGGATCGATCAATTAAAATTTAGGTAAATCATAGAAAATAAATTTAGAGTTGAAATTCAAGTAATAATACCCCACTTAAGAAACCCCTATCTCTAGTTTGAATCTAAAATGGGTATTATAACTAGAATTTCAATTTTCTCTCGAAAATCATTTACCCTCTCTCGAGGCGTAAATTTAAGGGTGAGGGATCAAAATTAATATTCAAAGGGAATTTTCAAGTAATCAAACTGATTAAACTAAAATAACATCAAATAAAGATTTCCCCCCATCCCTTGAAAGGGGATTTAGCCTAACATCGACAATCAAAGGCTAATAAAATAAAGTAGAAGAAAATAACAATCAAACCAAATCTCTTTGAGTGAAATTGGACTTCAATCCTTGAATTTGCAATTTACATCCCTCAATTGAGCATCCAAGTGATTTGCAATTAAATAATCAATCAATTAAATCTCTTACAAAATTTAACCTCACAAATATCTAACAAAAATAAAAATAATAAAACTGTTTACAAAATGGTGTTTATCCTAATTTATTTTCTACACTAAACTATCTCTAACTCTCTCTAGAATTATCTTCTCTATGTCACGATCAAGATCTTTTTGAATCTAAACTAAAAATTACAAAATAAAAATAAAAAGGATAGTGGATGAATTCATAATGGACAATTAAATAATAAAAGAGATTTGCTAAAAATGCAAATCCTAACATTATAAATTGTACATTAGAACTCATCCAAAGAAATAAATTCTAGATCTTTACTTTATATTGAGATAATTGCTAAAAATGCAAAATCTCAACATAAAGGAATGGATTAGAATTTACCTCCCATAAGGGATAAATTCAACTACATCAATCTAGTTTGAAGTAATTGCTAAAAATGCAAAAATTCATAATAGATGGGTGGGGTGAAATTTATCCTAGAAATAAATTTCACTTCACACCTCTATATTGAGATATTTGCTAAAAATGCGAACACTCTCTAAAGAGGAGTGTAGAGAAATTTATCATAAAAAGTATAAAAACTAAATATGAGATCCCTTTGAGAATTGCCCAAGTCTTTAGATTATATGGTGCATATGGAGGCTAGGGTAAATTGGGCATTGGTAAAATTGAGTGAGGATGAGAGCACATGGGGTGAGTGAGGTGATAAAATCTGATTTGGTCATAGGTTTTGAAAGGTGCAAGTGGAGTGGTTTGTTTGGGGGTATTTTAGGAATAAAGGGTAAGTAGGTTAAGTGGATTATAAGCACATGTGGTGTTTTATTTGGTTTTGGCTTGACAGGTGGAAAAAATAGGACAAATCTAGAAAGAATGGAAAATGGGTTTGAATTTGGATGTCGTGTTTCGGGTTGTTCAAAGTTAGAGTAAGGGGTTGGGCAGGGGTCGCGGGTTCGGGTTAGGGTCTCACTTGGGTCACGATTTGGTCGGAGGTGCGAGCTGAGGTGGTCGCGGGTTAGTGAATGGGGTCTGCGGGTTCGGGTTAGGGTCGCACCTGGTTGAATGGGGGTCCGAGGCTCGGTTTTGTTGATTCGGGGTTAAAGGTCAGAGGGTTGCTGCGACGGTTTCGGTGGGTTTTAGGTAGCTGGGGCGGTTCTGAGTTCGGTACAACTCCGATGTGAGGAGTGGCTCACCGCAGTATGGCTGGTGGTCAGTGGGTGAGGGTGACCGAAGTGAGAAGTGGGTTGAGGTAAATGGTGATGTTTGGCTATGGAAATTGAGGTGTTGTGAAGGTATAAGGGTATGGGTTTGGTTTTTGGGTATGAGGATTGTTGGTGGTGGAATGGATGTGTTTGTTAATGGAGGTGGTGAGTTATGAAGGGTTAGAGAGGAGAGAGAATGATGGAAGGTAGAAGATGAAAGGGGGTGTAGTTGGGTGTGTTGAGGTGTATGGAAAAAAAGGTGTGGGTGAGAGAGTTGTTAGGGTGTGTGTGAATGGTGTGTATGATATTGGGGTGTGTTTGTTAGTTTGTGACCCTTGAATAATAAAGACTCAACTAAAATTAATAAAACTAAAAATAAAAAATAAAATCTAACTAAAAATAAAACAAACTAAAAAGAATAAAAATAAAAATATCAAAACTAAAAAAAATAAAATCCTAAGCTTATATAAAAACTAAAATAAAACAAAAGAAATAAAAACTTAAAATCTAAATGAAAACTAAAGTCCTAAAAAATATAAAATTTAATAAACTAAAAATAAACTCGTAAAAACTAATACTAATAAAACTAAAAACTAATAAAAATAAAAATAAAATAAAATTATAAAAATAGAAAATAAACCTAAATAAATCTAAAATAAAACCTAAAAATAAAACGACTCAACTTAAAATATAAAAAAAATATAAAAGGGCACAACCTAAACATACACGGGTTTCGGGGTAGGTTTAGGCTCGATTTAGGGTAGGCTAGGATACGGGACAAGGGTAATTAGCTCCATAATCCGCATAATTGCCTTGAAATACGCGTTTGAACATCGCAACGTGCTTATTGAGCTACAAAACAAACAAACAATAATATAAGTCCAATTTTACCGAGAATTAGAAATTAAAATACATCTATTCGAGATATAAAAAGTACAGTTTCGGGTGCTTATCAACCCTCACTTCCAATTTCATTCTCACACTCACTTGAAACACTCAAATCATCATCGCGGGCTCTCACGCATACAAGTGTCCTCATCGTCATGGGACAGACTAAATGTGCTCATGTGACTAGCTAAAAAGGCAACACACATACCATGTGATGATTCATCCTGAAATCATTCACCTCGACGTCACTATCGCTAAGAGTGGCGGTATTAACAATCTTCTTGCCCTTTCTCTTGAGCATAGTGGGACACCCAAACGCATTGTGCCCTTTTGTCCTCTCACTTAAAACATCTCGCCTCTTCCTCTTTCTCACCGCTCTCATTGGCCTCCTCTTTATTTTTATTTTTCTCAAACATCTTTTTACTGGAAGAATTTTCTTCGAAAAATTTGAGAAACTTCTTAAAATTTTTAGCAAACAAGACCACATCATTAAAACCAAACTCTCCCTATGAATCAAACTCACAAACCCTCTCTTTCTTCTTCTTATCTTTCTTCTCAGACATTTCCTCACCTTTTCTAGATTGGTTCCTAAGTGCAATCCCTCTATCCTTAGGCTTAACAGTTTTAGGAAACATGTTGATCTCATAAGTTTGAAGGTTTGCTATGAGTTCTTCTGACCTAAGTGTATCTAATATGCCCAATGAATTTAAATCAGTGACCTTAGGAATAAAACGGGATGGGAGTGACCTCAAAATATTTTTAACAACTCTCGTCTCGTCGATTTTCTTACCCATATTAAAACTCGTATTGACTATGTCCGATAACATAGCATAACACTCGTCAAAACATTCGAACTCTGACTTGGTGATAGCCTCAAACTAGGTGGTCAAATTTTATAATTTCGATGCCTTAATCCTGTTGGTACCATCACGTGTCAATTGGAGGTTATCCCGTGCCTCTTTATACACGTCATAATATGAAGAAACTCGTTAGGGGTGATGGATCCAAAAATAGCACTTAGGTCACGACAATTATAGGTATTCCATTTATAATCATCCTCAGTCCAGTCAGACACATGTTTGGTATTAGTGACATTTTCAACGGTGACAGCGGGAGGATTCCACCCTCTTTCACATATTAACCAGACACGTTCATCAATAGCCTTTAAACAAGATCTCATGTGGGCTTTCCAATAGGCATAATTCATTCCATCAAAGACGGGCATTCGATTATATAAGTTATCCATTGAAAAAATTGATATTCTTCAAAAAATCAAAATTTTCAAAATCGATTAATATAGAAAAAAATTGCGGAAAAAGGATCTCACGGTAATTTGGTGGAATAAACTTTGATGCCAAATTTAGAATGTGCGATATCAATTATTTATTAAATTTGCAAATTTCCAATTTTAAACTTATTTAATTAGAGTCAATATTTAATCCAAATTAATTAAACCCTAGTCACGCATCTATGTGGATAAATCAAACATGCAATCATAAATCAATGCACTACACGAAAATGGGTAGATTGGCACCCTTCCAGCGGCTAGCCTTGTCACAGTCATTGACCATGATAAAAAAACACCCGTTTTTGTCACCTGTGACAAAGACTTGTCACGATCATTGACCGTGACAAGGCCATGACAACTACACTTGTCACGGACTTGTCACGGTCATTAACCGTGACAATCCTTATAATATTATCATGGTCAAGGACCGTGACACGTTCGTGACAAATGTCCCAGTAAAAAACCCTTTCCCTTTCTTTTTTCCCCCCATCGATTCTTCCCTCCTTTTCTCTTTCTCTCTCTATGCTTCTCTCTCTCTCTCTCTCTCTCTCTCTCTCTCTCTCTCTCTTCCATTTATATATTTATATATATATGTGTGTGTGTGTGTGTATATATATATAGATGTGTGTGTTTGTGTATATATGTGCATGTGTGTGTGTGTGCATGTGTGTGGGGAGGGTGGTGGGGCAGGGTGGCGGGGGGAGGGGGCAGGGATGGGGGGCTATTTGTGTGTGTCTGTGTGGTGTGTGTGCATGTGTGTGTGTGGTGGGGGAAGGGGGTGGGACAGGGTGGGGGGAGAGGGCAGGGATGGGTGGGTGGGTGGTGGGGTAGGGGTGGGGGGCTGCATGTGTGTGTGTGAATGTGCGCGGGTGTGTGTGTGTATGTGCGCGTGTGTGTGTATGTGTGTGTAGTGTGCGTGTATGTGCGTATTTGTGCGTAATGTTCCTTGTAAACGAATTGATTGGTTATCAATTTTTTTAGTAATTTAGTATATGATTACCCCTCATTGTAAATTAGTATATTAATATATGATTAATTATGAAAGTAGGATTGCCCCTCATTGTAAATTAGTAAATTAATAATTATATACTTTAATTGTTAGTTTAATTGATGAAAACAATTAATTGAGTAGATGAATTAGAAGGAGTACGGGATACATATTTGTTGTTGACATTGTTGTTGGATTATAGTGGATCGATGTTGGGTTGGTTAGTTTTAAAAGTGGCATGACCACTGAATTATTATCCATATGGGGGTGGGATTTTTCAACTTTTTTTGAAAATTACTTTGTATATCGAACAATATATATATATATATATATATATATATATATATATATATATATATATATATATATATATATATATATATATATATATATATATATATAGTATGATAATTAAATGAAACATACTTGAAGTTACATATAGTGCGCATAGATACTAGCCTTCTAGTTCTTATGCGTACGAATTCAATAGCCCTTAGACCCGTTCGAGAGTCATTACCCCTGTAATGAGATCTCTCGAATTATCCCGTTTGGACAGTTTGGGACTGCGTAATTTCTGTATAATATTCTTAGTGGCTTAAAGTTGTTACTTTTGGAGGAAGTTCTGCATTCTTATCCTAATGTTCTCTTGGTACATACGAGATTGACAAGTGTGACTGTTATTTCAATTGATCAATTGAAATAACACTCACACTTGCCAATCTACGTCGTGTACTTGGATAACTATGGGGATATGCTGCCGAATTTTTTTCAAATCGTAACAATGTGCGTGAGCTGTTAAGTATATTATAGATAGGACCACTCACCCTTTAGAGGAGATGGAGGAAATAGAAATTTTTGTTATAAATTGAATTTGAATATAAATAAGACATAATTAAATGAAACATACTATAAATCTAAGTTTTGTTTATACTTATCCATGAATATAAGCTTCATACCTTTAAGGTGATTAGTTGTGGTAGCTGTGATGTGATATCCGAAATACAAAGAGTGAATGGGTAAGACAAATAGAATGGGGATGTGTTTCGCAGAGGTGCTAACGAAATTTTGAAATATGCAAAGAGATGTCATAATGATGAAGAGTTTCCTTGTCCGTGTGCTAGGTGTAAGAATGATAAGGTGTTTGAGTGGAAAACAGTTGAACTACATTTGTTAAGATCGGGTATGCAAGATACTTAGCGATTTTGGAGTTTTCACGGTGAATTGAAAGTTCATTTTTTCCCCGACCAACCTTCAAAACAACCTTCAACAAGTAGGATAGACGTATAAGGGGACGACATAGATCATAATATGTTAGAGGATTTAGTTGATGATGCGTACGAAGTTTATGAAGAAGAAGAGAATGAAGTTACTGATGATGTAGAAGATTCAAGTGCTCGTGAAGATATCACGATAAAACTTGACGATGACAACCAAAGTTTAAAATTTATGGCGACCCAACCGTTATACTCTGGTTGTGAGAAAGATCAAACAACTTTACATGCCATGGTTGATTTATGCAGTTTGAAGATTAAATACGGTTTGTCTGGCAATAGCGTGATAGGAATTCTGAAATGGGTGAAGGGATTATTACCCAAGGAGAATACACTTCGAAATAGCTATCCTATTATGAAGAACAGTTTGAAAAAGTTAGGAATGAAGTATAAATAGATTCATGTTTGTGTGTATGACTGCATACTATACCGAAAGGAGTATGAAAATCTCGATCTCTGTCTGGTATGCGATGAACCTAGATATGTCTAATCTACTAGTAAGGAAGACACAAGCTCAAAAGTGCCTCAAAAAGTATTGAAATATTTTCCCATTAGGCCTAGATTAAAGCGATTTTTCACAGTACCATGGACAGAGGAGGCAATGACTTGGCATGCTAGGGTAGAAGTAGGGGGTAATATCATGCGTCATCCTATTGATGCTACTGCCTGGAGGAGGATGAATTATGAGTATCCCAAGTTTTCTCGAGAACAACGCAACATTCATTTGGCTATATCAACATATGGTTTCAATACATTTGGAAATCTAAGCACCAATCAGAGTGTATGGCCAGTGATCCTAGCCCCACTCAACCTCCCTCCTTCACAGTGTATGAGACCTGAATTTTTGATGATGGCTTTGTTGACACCTGGGTCAAAGGCACCAAGTGATGACATCGACATCTACCTGGCTCCTTTGGTAGAAGAATTAAATGAGTTGTGGTAAGAGGGTGTGCGATAATTTGACTCTTTTAGAAAAGAAGAGTTTATGCTGAAAGCTATGTTGATGTGGGCAATTCATGTTTTTTCAGCTTATGGGACATTATCAAGTTGTGTAGTACATGGTTATTTGGGGTGTCCTTTTTGTGGAGAGGAGACTAAATCTCTTCGTCTATCCTTTAGCTCAAAATATGTATACCATTTCCACAGGAGGTTTTTACCCCCAGCTCATAGTTTCAGATTTGAGAAAGGTTCCAATTTTTTATTGGGCGGGGTTGAACACAGGCTACCGCCGAGACAACTTTCGGGTTTAGAAATTGAAAGTAAATCTTCTGAATTCTTGTAAAGTTGATCCTATCACCAATTTGATCATGTTTGACTTGTCCAAGTTGAAGAGCAACGACCAAGTGAGCGATGAGCCATTTACTCGGAGTATATCAACGACGAACCGTGGTCAATTGCCCAACACGCTCCAAAACGTATAAATAGTAGTGTGGATGACTTGGATTCTCCTAGTGAATATCAATCCATTTTTGATGATAACCCGAATTTTAAACAATTTTTCCATTTGTAATAAATATTCCAATTTTTACCGAGACATCCATTTTTAATGCTTTTGATTGATTTGCAGTTTATCATTTTCACTCTTGCGTAGTGTGCACGTGTGTGAGCAGTAGGGGTGGGGATGTTTCGAATTTTTAGTAATTGTACATATTATGAGCTAGATGTTGTTGTTTTGGAATTCAGAATTGAGGTGTTTGACAGTAACAATTCATTTTTATTTGTAGTAATTGTACATATTTGCATGTCTTCTTTTAGTTCATTTTGATATGTACTAATAACATTTTTTTACAGCAAATGTCTCCTTCAGGTATTAAGGCGAGGATGGTGATGCTTGTTATGATGATGTCGTCTGGGATCGGTGGTAGTGGAGGCGACGAGGGCTCCTCGGCCCCTAGGCTCCCCAAATATGGAAAATTGGGGATGGCCATCGAGAACAAGTCGGGGCTATTAGCGAGATCCCTCGAGCTGGTAAAGACGATCATCGACCCGGGGTACATTAGTTGGAAGGAGGTGCCATATGAGCTCAAGTTAGCTGTTTGGGTGGTACTACATGTAATGTATTTATATTTATATTCATATGAATATTTTAATTTCAATTTCAATTTCAATTTGATTTCATATTTATATTTATATTTATATTTATTTGCAACTAACATTGTATTTGTTGGATAGGAACAATTCAGCCTGGATCTTAAGCTACGCAATTCCATCTTGGAGCAGTTGAGGGAGCAACACAAGACGTGGAAGAAAAATATGCGAAACCGTTACTTTGGGAAGACACGAGAGTCCATTATCCAAAGACGTGAATCCGTCCCGCCGATCTGATTGTACAATGGCAAAAGTTCGTTGACAATGAGATCAGGGAGCGACAATTGGCATCTCGCCAATCGGGGAGGGAAAATCGAGAAAAAAAGACGGGCGTGCACTACTCTATCCATACGTCTTACGCCGAGGTTGAGCATAGGATGATGGTAAGATTTAATTTTTCTATTACTACAGAAATATATTATTCTGCATTACTTTACTTTGCGGGGCCGATACTAATTTTACTTTTTTTTATTTTAGGGGACAAGGAGTGGCCCTGGGGGTAGGCCACATAGGCTCGATACTTATGTGGCTCTTCAGACGAAGAAGGGGAAGGACAAGGAGGTGTCTCCGAGCATCGCGGCCACGATTGTAAGTAATCCGACAGTTTACTTTTTGTTAATTATGGTATAAAATTTTAATTTACTCATTTTACTAATCATGTGCATTTTTTCATTTCAGGCAAAGCTTAAGGAAGTGCATGAGTCCCAGTCTGATGCCGACAAGGCATCTTTGTCCACAAAAGCACTCAACCAAGTGCTTGGCTCTGTTCGCAAGGGGAGGACAAGGGGGTGAGCTCGCGGGTGGACAAATCTAGGATCATCAGATTTGAGATGAGCGACACCGGGTTGGCTCAAACGGTGGACTCGCATGACATGAAGATATCCTATTTGGAGGCGATGGTCTAAGATATGTTCTCATTTATAAAGCGTTTGTTGGGTGGCGGAAAACGCAAGGGAAAAGGGAAGGAAAGGGTGGTGGGGGAGGAGGTACGGGAGGAGGAGGAGGTGCAGGATGGCGAGGATGTGGACCTCGCTGCTTCATCGCCGACACGTGTGGACTTTGATGATATACTACCCTATTTGGCTCCCTTCGACCGATAGATGTTGACACTTGGTTGGCCGAGCGTGTTTATACTGGCCATATTTGATGGCCAGTGGATAGGGCGGGGGTTGAGGGACCCGAATATCATCCAGGGTGGACTAGTTGATGGACATAAGCTTCAAGACATCGAGTCCAAAGTGCTCATCATGCATGTGATACCCGGGAAGGAGAACTCCCAATTATGGTTATGTGAACAATGCGGCACGATGTATATCAGCGGGTGTGTCAATTCGTATATCGTGTGGCCTACTCACCTCCTCGAATTTAACCTTACCCAAGACATGTAGTGACATTATTTGAAATGAATTGTATTTTTTTTAAGTTGGTACATTTGAATTGTTTTTAAGTTGGTTCATTTGAATTATATCGTGATGAATATTGTCTCTATTTTGAATGTATATTTGCACTATCTCTACTTTATTTGGATATATAATGTTTGAACAGGTACAACGTTGCTACAACAGGTACAAATATACTATTGGGCAGTGGCAGTGGCCATATCGCCCAACATATTTTTTTTCAATTCTTTCCAGAATTATCGCGGTCATTGATTGTGATAACTCCATGACAAAGAAAGTTTTCACGGACTTGTCATGGTCAATGACCGTGATAATTTTTAATAAATGTCACGGATTTGTCACGGTCCTTAACCATGACAAAACTTGTCACGGTCAAGGACCATGACATGACCGTGACAATTCTAATGAACTTGTCACGGTCAATGACCGTGACAAAAAAAGTTATCACCCACAAAATTATCACGGTCATTGACCTTGACAAGTCCAACTTGTCTAGGTTAATGATCGTGACAACTCAGCAGATTTAGTTTAGTGATGGATAAACAAATTTTAGGAAAAAACCCCTTTCGGGTAAAACCTTTAGTTCACTATCAAATGTAAATCGCAACTTACAATTACATAGCAAAATATGCAATAAATTTTCCGCAGAAAATCCACATAGACCGCAGCCTAGTGCCAACAAAGATTCCCTCAAGAACCTAAATAATTACAGAGAATACCCACGAGTATCGCCAATGACCGTAGTTGCCAGCAAATAGATCCCACAAGAACTATCAATCCAACAGCAAAGAAATCCTTCTCCACAAGAGAAACTTCGATAAAAAGTGTTTGGGTTCCAATATATGGGATTATTTTGTGAATCTAAAACAAAGTTTTGTGCCCTAAAAGTGAAGACTAAAAGTCTTAATGAAAATATTCTGAAACATGTTTATAGTAAAACGAAAAACTTGAGGCGGCGTAGGGCTTTCAAACGACTTCTTATTGTCATTTTAACGACATTAGATGTTGTTAGAAGTGACCTAAGAAAGACCTAATAAAATGCAAAATAGTACGTGGGTTGTTAGAAGCACAAAAGGAACGACCTATCTCGCGACCTATCAAATCCCATGTGATGTCATTCGAAGGGGTAATTTGAACGACATATCAATGTCATTCGAACGACATATCAATGTCGTTCAAACGACATTATTTTGTTGTTTGAACGACATAAGCGAAAAATTAATATTTTATTAAGCCCTCCTACAAGTCTTCTAAAAAATATTTTTCCTTAGAAAAATGCCTCGCTTTGATAAAAAGCGGTTTTGAAAAATATCCAAATATTATTGTAAAACAATTTCAAAACTTAAACACAATCCTTACCAATATCAATCTCGTAGATGTCCATTGTTAAAGAAACTTGGTATTAAGATCCGTCGTCTTGAACAAATGATCTTGAGCTTCCTTTGATGGTTGTAAGGGTATACGGCATACTCAATGTAAAATTAGGACGGAAAGCATGCCCTTACAGATTTCCTCGATCTCCATTTCAAATTCATTATGTGTATACGTGTTCATGTATTTTTTCCCATTAACATATCAGTTCATTTTCTCATATCAATTGTTGATATGATTTTGATTTGATTATGACTGGGCTGATTATATTTTGCATTTACTGCTTTCATTTGGCACGAAATATATATATATATATATATATTGCTTGCTTGGGAATGGTCTGGGTTTATCAGTTGTATAAACATAAGGTTTTGGAATTTGACTTATAATTGCAGTTGCTATGTGGCACGTATTTTTATGCCTTTGGTAATTAAAAAAGTAGGGCTTTGATATATAGGGGGTTTCCTAGGGTTAGATTTTGGGTTTTGAACCCATTTTGGTTATTATTTAGCCAAGAACTTGAACAGGTTATTCACACTGTTCTTAGATAGAAACCTTGGGTTTATGTCTCTGATCTTCAAAAATTAAGGATTCGAACCGTTACCTATTTATTCCCTTAGCCGCGGCCTGTTGTGAATTTTGAACACTTAGATGCGGCCTACAACATTAACTTCTGACTCCTATGGATGCAGCCTTAATTTCAACCTTTGTAAACTTCTTTGTGTTCCACTTTTCTAATTTTTTTGTATGAAACCGCGACCTCTTAAATGAGGCAATTGATTATATTTTCCTTGTATTTTGATCATACTAGATGCGGTAATCTAACTGCAAAATCCTTTTGCTTTTACAGGTACTTGTCCGACTATATGCATTGGAATACTTGGGAATAGTTGGAAAACTTATACAAGAGGCACTTTGGTGTTCCTCCTCTCGCATTGTTACACATTAGATATCTGAAGACTAGTGGGCCTTGTAGGGAAAAGGATTTCCTAAACTGTGACAAGTTGATTTTGACTCAACAACTTCTTCTGAGTGTAGGGATCAAAACGAGACAATAAAGGGTGTTCAAATGGAGGAGGATACTTATTCAATGAATAATTTATCCCCCAATCATATGGATGTTGTGGCTCTTACTGTGACTACTACAAATAATAAAAATACCGAGTCAAGGATGTTTGGCAATTTCTAGGAAACAAAAAGAGAGTATGTGTCCCTCCATTATCCTTAAACCATGAGTGAAGAGTGGCTGGCCTAACTGGACAAAGCCTGTGGGTTCCTTGAGGGAACGACCTCGACATTACCTTCTATAGAGCATAGGTCATGCTTTGCTTTCCCAAACGATGGAGTCTGGTTCTACTCCACGCCTTCCCCCTAGCACTACGGCTTTCTGTCCCAGTGCCTCTGAGGAAAATTCTTTTGGTTATGAACTTGTCCCTAACCCAAGTTGACCCCAATGACTGGAGGTCCATTCTTGCTTCCTTAGTTATTTGGAAGAAAAATTTTAGCAGAGGCATTACAGCCGTATATTTCTTCAATTTTTATAAGCTAAATGAGAACTCCATTAAAAACCCATGTATTTCAACATGGGGCTGCAGAGTAGTGACCATTATTTGACGAGGGGCAGGCCTTCTATGTTTTTGGAGATAACTAGGAGATGCAACCAGATGAAGGTAAGAGGGAGAAAGATAATAGACTATCGCAGACTTGGAGTCGTCCCCTAAGGAAGGTACATGATTTCCATGGTCTCAGTGTACTTTAACTTTTCATCATAAGTTTATAGTTGCCGCAGCCTTTATTTGTCTTTACATATTGTTGTCGCTACCTTTTTTAATTTCCTTACAGTTTGTGTAGGGCTAACCCCTTCCTCTAGGAAATGGGAGAGAGTTGAGATTGCGGTCTTAATTAGTGATAAAAAGAAATAATTTGCTGATATAGTGACTATGCGGTCACTTTTCAAGATTGGCTATTATACCTCTCACCAGGCTCCCATGGAGGCTGCATAAGGTATTCCTTATTTTCATTGATTTTGTGGCCACCATTTTAACTTGTGAAGTGTTAATTTTGGATTTGATTTCTTTTTCAGGTACCACCACGGAGGGCCATCCCATAATGGAGATTGATAGGGATCTCATCCTTTTACAAGTGGACAAGTTAGAGGACACCGTCCAGGAATTAAACCAAGATCCACAGAAGAAGGGTAAGAAAAGGAAGAGGGCAGCCAAGGATGCTGCCACTCAGGTTGAAAAGGAGGATATTCCTCCAACTGAAAGTGAGGCAACCCCTACTGGTGCTACGGACACTGGTCCACAAGTGGAGGGGGTAGCTGTAGACTCTCCACACTTTGATGATGATATTGGAGCCAACCTGACTATAGCTGGTCTATTTTTCTTCACAGGGGGTGACCATGGGCTTTCCAGCGCAATAAATGTTACTGCTTCTGGGCCACCTCTGTGGACTGCTATAGAAATGAATGCCAACCTCCACACACCTCAAAGTAGGGAAAAATTGGCTGCTGATGAATGTTTGCGGGCACGTTTGAGACCGCTAGACCCAAAATCTTCTTATGACACAACTGCCACCCTATTCCCAAGGATAAGTAAGGCTGCAGAAGTCTCTGATCTAAAGCGTTTGGTGGTTAAGGACGTAGAGGATTTGGAAGAATACACACTTCACAGCCTTTTGAGGGTAAGTTACCCTTTAATTATTTTCTTTCCATAGACTTTTATATATTTTTATGCTAATAATTTGAATTTTCTTCTTCCAGGCTGCAGAGGTTGCTATGGATCAAATGGATAAATATGAAGGTCTTTACATGATGTACAGGGCTACGGAGGATGGTCATCATTCCCAGCTGGAGGGTGACAGGTCATCCTCCTTTGAAGATGGTAAAAATTCCACAACAGCTTCTCTTTAGGCTCACAAAAAGGATGCAAATGCCAAAATTAAGGCTTCTGTCATGGATCAGAATGAAGTTGAGCAAAATTTTAATGAGGCTGTGGAGGCCATGAAAATTGCTAAAGCCAAGTGCCTAGATGCTATTATACAGGCCGCAACCTCTGAAGAAAAATTTATCTAGCTTGAAGAAAAACACTAAGGCATGGTCCAAAGCCATGCAGAGGACATAAAGAAGCTCACTGATGATCATGCCATCCCCCACCAGTAAGTGGGTGTTGACCATGTTGAGACCTTGAAGAAAGCAGGTGAAGATGTTGTGGCCAGTTTCAAGACCTCCCATGACTTCTTCATACTCCAAAAATAAGGAATATATTCGCGAACATAAAGAGATACGGCATAGAGTGGACACAAACTACCTTGATTTCAAAGATAATATGTATGCCTGGAGGTTCAATGACCCTGAGCACATTCTCTCCATTGAGGAGATACAGGTTGCGGAGGAGACGACCAGGAATCAAAGGAATGAGGCTGCAGTAGCTGAGGCTATAATACAGAGACTGTTGCGAAAAGTGGATATGATGTTGAAGAAGAGTACGAATCCTCTTAAACTTTTGCAGTTTCTCTTTTAAACTTGTATTTTCCATTCCACAACTTTCATACGAACACTTTTCTTCTTTCTTTGTTGGAACAATATAGGCCCTTCGCGGCCTTTTATGTTTGTATTACACAGTTTTTTTCAATATAATTATATAGCTTCCTTATTTGTTCTTATTGAATGCCTTGTATGTTTATTGAAAGCCTTTTCCCTATTTAGCTTTAGGCTGTAGAATGTAAGTAGCATAGAAACTTAGATAACCCTTACGCGAACTTTGGAAATAATAAACTTTGGAACTATAAATTATCGGTCGTATACTTTTGAGTCAATATTGAACTTTGCTTGAATTGAACTTCTTAAACTATAGGATGCTTGCCGCGCTAATAATGAACTGAGGTTCTTGGGAGATGAATGCCCTTGCCGTGAATGTTATGCTTAATACTTGAGATTTTGAATACCTATCGCAATGCTATTAGATTATAGTGGTTCTTAGGAACTAAATTCCCTTGCTATAGACACTAAGTCGGGCCCACATTTTTTCTTTATCAGGCCGCGACCTTCCAGATTGAGTTAAACATTTTCTGCACTTGGATGTCCTGCTGTGGGGTATTTTCAAGCCACCCACGGCTATTGGGTATTTTTATGCCATCCATGACTGGGTATCTTTCAAGCCACCAACGACTATTAAGTATTATCACACCACACATGGCTGGGTATCTTTCAAGATGCTCACGACTGTTCTGGGACATTTGGTGAATTATGAGTGCCCCATGGATAAGAAAAGGTATTATGAGTCCCCAAGCTATAAAAGGGTATTATGAGCCCCCAAGGCTAAGAAAGCGTTTATGAGACCTTATGCTATAAAAGGGCGTTATGATCCCCCAAGGATAAGGAATGGTATTATGATCCCCCAAGGCTATGAAAGGGTATTATAATCCCCCAAGGCTAAGAAAGGGTATTATGAGCCCCAAGGCTAAGAAAGGGTATCATACGCCATTTAAGGACGTCACTTTAACGGGAGTGTTATATGCTAATTAAGGCCGTCACATCCTTTTCTACTAAGGTCATCTTCTCCTATTCATGTCAATCTTCGAGATGATTGATTGTTATGTTCTCTTCAAACTTGTTAAAATAAGAATCTTTTAAAAATACTTTAGAAGGATTGAATGATAATTCAAAATTGAAATATATATGCGTGCTCATAAAACACAAAGTCAATATTTAAATTTAAAGTTTCTTGTGTGCACAACTATAAAATCAAAAATATTCTAAGGCATGTAGATAGGCATGCAACTGTCTTGGTTAGGTGTTGCATCCGCTTTGAACTTCTAGAACATTCCCTTCCTAATGAACCTTTCAACCTCATTCTTTAAAGAAAAATTCATTGGTAGTGTGACCGTGATCCTGATGAAACTCACACCATCTTCTCGTGTCTCTTTTATGAGGATGGGATTTCAGCTTCGCTGGACACTTGTAAAGGTTGTCCTCCCTAGTGATTTGAAGGACATCTTTCAAACTTCAATTTAGTGGCGTGGTATCCTTGAAGGTCATTTTTGCTTCTTAATCTTCCTGCTTCCATCTTCCTCTTCTTCTTCAGTGCCTTAGTTGTGGCCTTATTATTTGAGGCAGCGACCTTCTGTATGGTGGTGAGGGTTGCGGACTCTAGTATCAGAATCCTCTATCCCAGGAGGTTAATCTGGCCCTGGAGGGAGGTTTGGGCTTTATTTAGGTGGTTGTTTCACCTCAATAAGTGTTCCATATCTTTAGCTTGTTGGGGATCTGATCCCAAAGTTCCTTCCATTACTTCTAGATTGTTTGTCTTTTAATTTTTTTGAGACGAACTCAACCGCGGTGAGAAAAACCAAGATTTATAGAGAAAACAAGTTTAAAAGTGCAAGAAAATAGGGATGTAACCTTTTATCACAGGTTGCGGCCTATTTGTACTAAACCAGACTACTATGGACTATACGATTAATAAGGATGAGGCCGTGGTCTATCTTTGAGAAGAGTTATTCACCAAAAGTGATATGAGCAAACACGATTTCTGTCCCAAGATGGTTTCATCCGGTTGGACAATTTATCGGGCTTTCTCCTTCTGGTGGCAAAGTAACTAAGAAGTTAGTAAAAGGTCCCGTAACCTATCTTGAATAGTTTAACGACCCCTAAGGTAATTGCCTAGTTGGATTTTTTCCGTTGAATCATCAGTTTTCTAATTAGGTGACCTAGCTTTTTGCAACTTAAGTCGACCCACAAGCCATAAGGCCTATCATGGGGGTCTCCAAGCATTTTACGACATCCTTGGTCCTGAATAAAGAATGTTTTTTTCTCAAAGATGATAATTATGCCAAAAATATGAAGATTGGCTAAAATGCAGCATAGGGGATACGACATATTAATATGAAACACACCAGGCCGCATCTAACAAGGTGCAGAAGTGGGTTTTCCCAAAAAATGTTACAAAATTAAGATTTCTCTTCAGGACCAAAAAGGTCTTCTGGGTAATGTAAGACATAATGGTTCTTATTTGTAAAATAGTGGGTAATCTAAGACATAAGAGTTCTTATTTAAAAAATAGTATAAGTTTATTATCAAAACTCCTACCATATGGTAAATAAAGTGGAATGAATCCCTAAAAATGTAGAGAAATATGTACATGGACGCATCCTTAGTTTCCTACCTTTGTGAGGCCATGGCCTATTAAGCCTTTCAGCATAAAATAAATACGGTAACATCATTGGGATAAGTGAAAATGTTCAAGAGCCATAAAAAGTAGTCTTAAAAGATAGATCTAGAAAGAAAAACCCTTAGAGGGGGTTTGTATGCAAAATATGGGTCTAATAACCAAAATCTCACCCATGGGATAACGATTCAGAGATCCCCATAGATGAAACAAGGTATTATGGACCCAATTTAAGAGGAAACTTAGTAGAACACCTTATTTCCCACAGACGACACCAAAATGATGATGTAAAAAATTGTGTCGGTAAGAATAAACTGTGCCATCAAAGCTATTCTCAACCATCATAATGTGTAAAAAGCATAATAAAGTAAGAAGAGATTCTTTTCAAAAGAGAGACATAACACAAGATATAGAATGTTTCGGTTATAAAATGAGCCTATGTCTACTTTAGTGCCTTATTCTCATTATTTAATAGCATTGCAAGAGTTGGTTGACTTTAGAGGCGTACAAGATAGGTTGGGAGCTAAATGCATATACATATGGGCTCTATGTTGGGCGGGAAGCGACCTATGGAACAAGGCTGTAAGAGAGGCCGTAGACATTGGCAGTTCAGGTGATCAAAGACCTGAGTGAGCTCTTAGATGAAGAGAGAGAAACTGGGTGGAGGGTTTGGCAGGGCTTCTCTATCAAATACGTCATGCCAAATGAGGAGGTGAGCAATTCTATTTATATAAATCAAGAGAAGGGTCATGTTCATAAAACATGTGACATATGGAGAAGTGATGTAAAGATTAAATATTTCTAGAAGTTGGACAACTGACAAGTGTCTTGCTAATGTGGCTAAGTCTGCAGCAAGGTATGCACCGTTGGTGAAATAGGAGGCCACAACGTATTAGAGACAAGGTCGTGGCCCCTTAAGGTGCTGAATGAAGGTGGCTGTCGTAGCCTGTCTCAACCCCAGGCAGCGGTGCTATGTTGATACCTTTCGTGGCCTTAGTGCCAGTAATGGGCGTATTAATATATAATAATAAATATAGACGCACACATACATTTAATATTTAAAACACATAAAAATATCAAAATACATAGTAAAACATAACATTACTCAAATATATTATAATATATTTAATTATGAAAATACTCAAACGACACACTTATTTATATTTATATGTATAAAATACACACTTACTAATATAAAACACATATATACTACTATATATAAAATGACTTCACATAATTATATATAATAAAATAAACACATATGAAATAGTAAAATACACAAAATCTGTACGTACTTGTAAAATGACCTGAAAATAACACGTACTAATAATAATTTTGATACTATACATAGACATGAAGTGGTAAATTTTGGAAGATGGCTTTGAATGGGGTTTGGATTGGGTATTTGGAATGTCTCGGGTCATTAAAAATTTTCACTGCCACATTTGACCACATTTTTGTCATAATTACATGAAATTAACTGTTTGAAACGCAATCACGCACATTGACCTATAAAATAAATAACTTCACATATAAGGCCAATTTTAATGAGAACTAGCAATTAAAATGTGTATGTTTAGGGTATATATTTAACACTTTTGGGTGCTTATCAGCTATCATTTCTAAGATATAACTCGATTGTACTTTTCCTTTCTCTCGAGTTCATGGAGAGAATTAGGTAACAAAATCAGCTAGGACTTGACCCTTGACGGATGTTCGTGTCCTATACTTGATGTTGAACTGTTTAAATTCCAAATGCCACTTCGTTATTCTATTGGACATATTGATTTCTTAAGTTCTTCCTTGAGTGGAACTGTCATTGGACGACTACTTTTAGGGCATCAAAGTATTGTAAAAGCTTTATTGCGAATGTCACTAGTGCCAAACATCTTCTCAATAGGCATATATCTTCATTCTTCCTTAAGGAGGGTCTGAATGACATAGTAGACTGAGAATTATTCCCCGTACAACACTCATACCAGCGCTTCGCTGGTATCATGCTTTGAAAGGACTGAATATATATAAAGGTCTTCTCCGGTGGTAAAATTAAAAACAAGGGAGGATATCCCAACTACTATCGAATTCCTTCTAGTGCCTGAACATATTTGTTTGTCCAGACTATCGTGGTTGCCTTCTTGAGAGATTGGAAGAACATTAAGCACTTGTCGAATGACTAAAATACAAAATGATTGAGGGAGGATAACATCCTAGTGAGGACCTGAACATCTTTGTTAGTGGTCGGCATCTTAATATCCTGCAAGGACTTGATCTGATCTGGATTTTCCTTTCTCCCCCTTGGCGTCACCATGTAGACAATAAATTTTCTAGAGTTGACTCCAAAGACACACTTAGAGGTGTTCAGATTCATCTTATATTCTTGAAGTATATTAAAAGTCTTAATCAGACCCTTGACATAACCAGCCACCTATTTTATCTTGACAAGCATACCATTGATGTAGACTTTCGTAGTTATCTTAATCTTCCTTTTTGAACATGTTGGTGACTAGGAGATCATAAGTTATTTGAATGATTATAAGGCCAAAAAGCATGACCTTGTAGTAATATATTCCCAAAGTAGTGATGAATGAAGTCTTCTTATGATTTGGTCCTAACAAAAGTATTTGATGGTAGCCGGAGTAAGCATCCATGAATCTCATTCACTGGTGTTTAGCTGTTAAGTCCATGGCTTGATCGATTCAAGGGAGTGGAAAATTATTCTTTGGTCAATGCTTATTGGGTTTCCCTCTATTTTACCTAATGGATACAGTATTGGAAATACAGTATAGAAATTGGTCTTTTTTAATGAAGCTGACATTAATAATATTCTCAACTTTATTATTTACGCCTCTCACTTTATCTGGAATTGATTTCCTTGTCTTTTTCTTAACTGGTCAATAGGTTAAATCCACATCCGACCGATGAATGGAAATATCTAGATCAATCCGTGAAAGGTCATAAGGTTTCCAAGCAAACACATTGATGTTTGTTTTGAGAAAGAATATGAGCTGCTCTACTTCCTCCTTAGGCAGTTCTGATCCGCTCAGGAAGGTCTTTTACAGATCAGATAAATCTTGAGGAACGGTGATGATTTCCTCCATAATAAGATTGGCAGAGGCTAACCTGATCTCTTTAACCCCTGACCGAATTCCCTTTAATTGGTCGTTCTCTGAATCGTTTACGTTCTGACTCTTCTTGGACTGAACTGTTTGATTTTAATGGTTGCAACGAAATAACTGTGAGCTTCCGCATGATCTCTGCTAATGGTGTTGATACAAAACTCATGTTATGGATCCATCCACTTCTAAGGATGGCATTATAAGGAGAATCTTACTGGATGACGTGAAACTCAATATCACGATTGACAGGTCTATAAGATAAAATTTAATGATTTCTCATATTTTATTTTATGTTAGTTTGTCGTATCCCATTGCACAAACATGTGACAGTCATAACTTCTCGATACTCGAAAACTTAGTTAAAGACCATCAAATTTTGGAATATTTTTTCATCTGAATAATCATAGTAGAAGTATATGATTGGAGTTGGTAAAAGGTTTTTTTATTTTTTATTTTCTGGGGATTAGTTATAATTTATGAGGCTACTTTTGCAGAAAGAAAACGTAATATTTTTCCAAGAAAAAGCGTAAAAAATAGCTCCTTATTCGAAGAAGGGGGCTTGTCGTTCTAATGATATTCTAGCGAAGTATTTCCATGTTCCTCTAGAATCTCGTTAGTAGGACTCATTCAAGGTCATTCAAACGAGATGGAGGTATCATTCGACCGACCTTCCTTTTTGTTCAAATGACCAATTTTTTTTTAAATTTTTTAAAGATTATCTTCCCCGAGTCTTTTGTGTTTATTCTTTTTTATCTCTCCTTATAAAAAGGCTGAATGGGATCAAACCCGATTAACTTTTTTTGATAAATAAAAACACCTTTTGATCAAATACCTCAAATCATATTCTTCAACCCCAGTAATTATTCAAGATCACTTTGCCTATCACAAGAAGGAATCTGGTTGAAATCACTTTGTAGATAATTTTCTCTAGTGCCGAGATTATGGAACGATATTTCACTGCTGAAGAAGAAGATGAGGCTGATCGGTGGATACTGAGGGTAGATCCCTACCTGTGGACGACTATGGAGATGAGTCGTATTTGTTGATGTTTTGAAGACTCTGCGCATCTAAATTAGTGTAGCTAACTGTTTTATAAGTTGATTGTATTCAAAACTCTCAGTAGTGCTGAATTAAAGGTTTTGCTCTTCTTAGGGATTTTTCCTTATCTTGTGTTTTGCATTCTTGGCTTGTTTGTTGCAAATGGGAATTTGAAATCATCTCGTGTGCCCACCATAATTAATTGAAGATAAAAGTGATTAAAAATTGAATAGTATGTGTGGAATTTAATTATATAAATTGGTCCATTAGATCACGTGCACTCTCAAATTGGTATCAGAGCTGGTTACACCAAAATATCGCGTGATCCTTTTTTTTTTTGCAATTTTATTATATCAATTTTGTTTTGAAAAATTGTTGATCTTTGAAAACCTCGAATTTAAATGATAATATATATAATCGAATGCCCATTTTTGATGGTTCAAACAATGCATATTGGAAAGCTAGGATAAGGTCAACCTTAAAATCTATTGATTAACGTGTTTGGATACTATGTGAAAGAGGGTGGAAACCACCGACCATGACTGTTGACAATATTGCAATCCTAATCCTATCTTTTCGTGGACATAGGACGACTTTAAATGGAGCAATTTTAACTCGTGCGGTCTAAGTGCCATCTCGGGAGCCGGTACCCCTTATGAGTTCCTCCGTATTATGACGTGCACCATATCTAAAGAAGCTTGGGGTACCCTCCAGCTCACTCATAAGGGAACCAATGCCGTTAAAAATTCTAAGCTACAAAATCTCACCACATAATTTGAAACTACCACTATGCTTGAATTTGAATCGTTGGACGAGTGTACACATGACTGTCCAGCATAGTTAACTCGAGTTTTAATTTAGGTGAGGGAATATCTGAGACACGCGTTGTTAAGAAAATTTTGAGTCGCACCCTGCCCATTTTATTCCTAAGTTTACTTTGCTAAATTCATTAGGGATATTAGATACTGTTAGGTTAGAAGAACTTCTGGGAGATCTTCAGACGTATGAGATAGATATGTTTCCCAAAATAGTTAAACCTAAGGAAATAGGGATTGACTTGAAAACTAAGACTAAGAAAAAGAGAAAAAGAGAAAGTTTGTGAGTCCGAGTTCGGATTCAATTTGAGATGAATGACATAGACCATTTTGTAAAAACAATTCAAGAAATTTCTTAAATTTTACAAAGAAAACTCTTTCAAAGAAAAATCTTTTTAGAAAAATAAAAATAAGAATGAGGGCAAGAAGGTTTGTGAGAAAAATGAGATAAGATGCTATGAGTGTGAGGGAAAGGGACATAAGGCACATGAGTGTCCCACCAGGCTTAAGAGACAAAGCAAGAAAGTTACAAATAAGGACACACCCTTAGCGATAATGACATCGAGTCGGTTGATTCAGGGGGATAATTATCACATAAACCCAACATTACATTAATGGCTAGTCATGTTTGCACTTTTAGTTTGTCCCGTGCTGATGAGGACATACATAAACATAAAAGCCTCGATGATGTTTCGAATCATTCTGGAGAAAGTGAGAGTGAGGAAGAGAATTTGAGTGAGGGAGAAGGTGGACTCCAAAAGTCTTTTCGTGAAATTTACACCGAGACTTTACAGATGAAAATACTTAATAAATATTTATATCTTAGGGTGTGTGATTTAGAAAATAAGGTGAAAGTCTTGAAAGAGTGTGAGGCATCGATGAGTCAACTCGAGAAGGTAAAGATTTCTTTATGTGAGCAGTTTATTATTGTAGGTAAAGAAAATACCAATTTGACCAACACCATATATAGTCTTATGAGAAATCTTTAATCTTTTTTAGAGACTAGTGAGAAACTTGAAGTCAGTGTATCCCAACTCGAGATTAATATCGAACGTGCCCAAAACGTCAAGGTCACTTTAGAGGACACATCTAGGAAGGTTGGAAAGATTCTCCTCGGTCCCGCATTAGGTAACATTGGGAGGCAAGGAATAGGTTATGATGGTTCATCCACTTCCTAAGCCGCACTCGAGCCGATTCTCGAATTTGTGATGGATCCTTATGGACCTCGTTTGAACCCACCTAGGAGAGCTCGTTCTAGACGTTTTGAGAAAGATCGACTCAAGCTCATATATGTTTGTATACATTGCAAACAAATAGGTTACCTTAGATAGTTTTGTTATTAGCTAGGGAGAGTTTCTCGTATGCGTATTCCTATACATGTTCCCGCACGTACTCCCACTCGTGTTACTCCGCATGCCCCCACACATGATCATAAATATTTTGAGAGTTTTTGAGAGTAAGGAGAGTTTTGAGTCAAAACTTTCAAATGTTTGATGGAGGAATTTTTGTCTTCTCCTTTTGACAAATCGTCTGAGCCTAATGATTGAGGTTGAGACCTGTTTCTAGAATAGGGCGATAATCATATTCATATCTCATATCCCTATTGCTAGACTGTATTATCATTTTATCTATATTTTTCATTTTGATATTTTTAGAAAAATCCCAAAAGTGTTTTGTTTTTCCTAAGAAAATTTGCAAAATACAAAAAGATTTTCGGTTTTTAAGAAAAAGGCAAAAAGGTTTTATTTTTGATAATTTTTTTAAAAAAAGACAAAAAGAGTTTTTTTTTTCTTGTCACCATATATGGATAAACATTTAAGATTTTGGAATCACCCTTTCATTCCATTCTTCCATGTGATTTATCATTGTGTTTTGGGGCATGATGTCATTTTTATAGCGTGCTTAATAATGTGTGGAGTCATTACATTGATATTTGAAGACTACTCATTACTTGCTAGACTCCTTTCTACCTTTATTGCACACATGCACAAACTTTTTTTTAACATTGTACTTACTTGTCACTTCCCGAATACGATGTTCCCATCTCAATTTTTCTTTATAACGAACCAAGTGTAAAAACGAGATAAAAAGTTGTGCATGTAAGAACCATTGCCCGAATTACCTTTATTTTTTCGAAAAAATTGTTACATATTAAGTAAGGGAAAGGGGCTACAAAAGATCAAAGGTCTTTGCATTAAAATCCTCCATTTGCATAAAATAGCCCAAAAAGATTAAAGGCACATAAAAACAGAAGTGCCAGCCCAATTTTCGATACATTAATGCTTCACTACATATAAGCATTAATTTCTTTAAAAATAATTAAGAGTTTATTCTTAGTTATGTGAGATTTTAAGGCAGTTATAATTGAAAATCAATGGATTTGCACATACCAAAAATTTCTCGAAAGACATTACACAATTTGGCATAATTGGTGTGAGAATCATTTATGTTCATGACGTGTTGATAAAGTTGAATCAATTTCACATGAGTTCACCAATTTTTACACCTATGGTAGACTTTGAGATCTTTTGTTAAAAGTGTCTCAAATCTTCATGCACAAATGTTATAACTATATATGTTGATTTACCTATGGAAAATATTCATACCCCAACATTTGGCATTAATGATTCAAATATTATAGTGTTATTCCATGGTGTGCTCTATTTGATCATTTTAAACTTTATCTTTAAAAGAAAAATGAAAAATTTCAAAAATAGTTGGTTGATACACTACCTTTTGAGATTATCATCACCTAAGCTTCCTTGATTATACTTGTGTTGATATCTTACTTTTTCGTGTGATGCTTTTATTTCATGTTAATGTTTTTCAATGTTTTGAGAGCACTTTTATTTTTGACGAAAAACCCATTAATATATTTATTTATAATTATTATTACTATTTTTCTTCAAATTTCCTTCTTTTATCCTTAGGTATTATAATACATAATTAGTTATAAAAATTTCAATTAATTTATTTAATCCCTAATAAAACTCAAAACTCAATTTAACAAACGTAAGATTATTCTAATACAATTAATTCCATAATTTCTCAAAACACAATTTTTTTATTACTATTAATTTACAAAAATACGGACGCTACAACCTCCCCACCTTGGGATTTTTTGTTCCCGAAACATTAAACATTTGTAAGTAAACAATTCAGGATGTACTTTTCTCATCGTTGATTCTAATTCCCAACTCGCTCCCTCAACTCCATTGTTATCCCAAAGAACCATGACGAGGGGAATCACATTCTTGCAAAGCATCTTCTGCTTGTGGTCTACTATTGTCATTGGCCTGGTTTTGTAGGAAACATCGTCCTTAGGATCTAATTGACCCCAATCGATTACACGAGAGGGATCTGGAATATAGTTTTATAACATTGATACGTGGAAGATGTTACGAACATTAGCTAACGGAGGTCGTAAAGTCAAAAAATATGATACATGACCAATACTATCCAAAGCCTCAAATGGTCCTGTGTACCTTGGTGCTGACTTTCCTTTCTTGCCAAACTGCAAAAAACCCCTGGTTTCGCCCTAATATTAAAAAATACATGATCACCCACACCGAACTCTAAATTGAAACGATGTATAAAATACTTTTTCATCAAAAAAATAAAAGTTCTCTGAAAACATTAAAAAATTAAGATAAATTATAAAATACTTTTTCAACTCCTTTGCCTATTACGGACAAAAAAGGGGAGAACAAATTGAGGAGGTGTTTTTATTTCTCTTTAACACTCTATGTATCACAGTATCTTTATGTCTCATGTGTGTAGGTCATTCCACTTGGATGATTATCATTTGGAGCAACACAAGATGATGACAAAGATGGTCAAATGAAATATTCGATTTATCGAAGAATTTCGTAATCTTTATGTTCCACTTTTTGTAAATTTGGGAGGGTAGTTATTGTATTAGGATTCAATTTGGCTTAAGTTTATGTTTCGTACCATAACAGACAAAGAAGGAAATTTGTAAGAGGAATTTTTATGATTGCTCATATTTTATTTTATTTTGGCGTATTCCATTACACAAACAAGTCAATGTCACAACTTGTCGGTACTCGAAGACTTAGTCGAACATCGTCAAAGTTTGGAAGATTTGATCATCTCAACAATCATGGTAGAAGTATGTGATTGGAGTTGGTAAAAGGTTTTTATATTTTCTGGGATTATTTATATTTTATGAGTCTACTTTTATAAAAATAAAACTTAATTTTTTTATAAGAAAAAGAGCCAAAAAAATATGTTACAATTTCGCACGTTTGACCTCATGAGTAACTCTAAAAATATCTCAAGCCTCTTTGGCTTGCTCACAATTGAGAATGCGATTGTACTCTTGATAACTCATCGAAGAAAATAGAGCATTCAATGCAACCAAGGTAAAGTTATAATCAACAAATTCGGCATCCATCCAAAGCACTCTAGGTTTTTTCACCTTAACTCCATCTTCCTCTATAGTAGGGTACATCTAACCTTCTTTTATTCTCATCCACATGCATTCATGTTTGGATTTAAGATGTGATCTACTTTCAAATGCCCATACTTTGAGCCATCAAAGTAAGGTGGACGATTGGTGGAAACAGAATCACGAAATTGATATATAAGAGAAAAACTAGCAGAATAAATTAAGATAATATTCGACCAAAATGCAAATAACACACAAATAACAAAATATCAACTCAAGAACTTTAAACTATTCAAACGATAACTCAGCTTTGATAGTAATTGAGGTATTTGTGTGTTAATACTCATGTAAACATCTACCATAATCCTAAAGGGGTTGAATAGGTTTGAAGGCATCCTAAGGTCAATTTTTTTCATTTCACAAAACTGCTTCCAATTTAAAATTCTGAACATATAATTTGATAAAGACCTTTTCAAAATGATTTGATAAAGTTAAACAAAGATGAAATTATGTAGATATAGTGGTGAAACCTAGATCTAACACACTTAATCCAATAATAGGAAAATTCATAAGATGCAAACTAGATATACGTGACGTGTCTGATCAATTGTGTATAAATTGGTAAAACACATACTCAAGCAAGCATAGACAAGGTTTATGAGGAAAAACCTTCACCAAGGAGTAAAATCCTTGACGCACTCTAATTCTCATTTCTACTTAATTTTTTTTAAAAGATAAGAAGGTACTTCTCACACAATCTTTATCGTGTAGTTACCCATGAACCTTTCAAAATACCCCCATAATCAATAAGAATCCACTGTAAGCTCCACGTCGTGAATGAAGAAGTACATTCTCTTCGTAGAAGTCATCCCACACTCCAAATTCTCTAATAATTCAGAATGATTCCAATTTTATATCATGGAGTAGAAGATCATAAAAGTTCAGTGGATGTAGAATGAATTGAAAAAGGCTAGTGTGAAGATCAAATTAAATCCACTCTAATTTCTCTCGAAAATAATTTGGATCGAACATTGATCAAAGTTTTAAAATTTATTGAAGAACAAATGAAATTTGGTTTGAAAAGAGATAAAAGAGCTCTAAACTTTCCAAATTCACTCAAAGTCATATTTTAATTGTGTAAATTTCAGATCTTACAAAATTGAAGGGAACTTGGCCTTCAAATAGATATATTTCAAAATCTTGGTTCACCTTGCACACGATTCACCTTTTCCATGCGCATGATTACTGAAAGTATAAAACCGTGGCCATGGGCGTGTGCACAAGATCACTTTGTAGCCGTTCGACTGTCATCATTTGCAAGGGCTCAATATGGATCTGTGCGAATGGATAAGGCTAAAAATGTTTTTCAAAATTCTTAAAATGTTTAGACACTAAGCCAATTCCCAAAACTTGCTCAAAATAATTTAAAACATCTCTAAGACTATTTTAAATCACATGTTTAATTATTTTTCAAAATCCTCACACATTTTATAAAACAAAGTGCACATATGTGCTTTGCCATGTACAATTCACAACAACATAAAAATGATATAAACATCATTCCAACGTGAATGTAAGACAACATAAGTCGTTAATGAGTGGCGTGCAAGATCTTTAATTGTTTTAAGGTTTATCTAATTATAATCTAAGACATAGATCACCCCTCACTCATAACGAATCAAGTCTATATGACTTAAAATACTCAAAGATTCAAATGTTTTATCATGAGAATCTAGTTAACTAATATTAGTACACAATTACATTTTCATAGTACCCTCAACACTATTGATAGTTTCGCATCTAGAAAAATATTTACAATGAGCATTTAGTCATCTCATCCTTTAAGTTTGGGCTTGACCGAACAGACGATCTCAACCAGTCCTTGACCAAGAATCCATCCATTATACCACATACCTAAGATGGTCACGAACCTCGACCATGACTAGGGCGGCCATGACTCACGGACCTCAATTGTAACCATTTTCCCCGCGACCAAAATTAGTGGTAATGGACAAAATCCATGACACTAAATGGGGGCATGACCTCTAACGTGACATAATATTGGCTCCATGGTCAGGGAATTAGTCCTTAACTCCTTGGTCATGGCCCAAATTCGTGAAAAAAGGGGAAAATATTGACTCTATAATCACGACCATAATTCGCCTTATCGTCATGGCCTAGGTCATGACCATGGGTGGGAAATTTTTTAAATTGTGGATGGCTCAAACTCATGACCCCCAATTTTTAAAAAATAAATAAATAAATGATCATGGTCTTGGATGATCTCATGGAATGGATTGAGAAATATGCCAAGGTTTAGGAGAAGATTATCGACGTGGACGTTCCGGCCAATAAAAGTTCTAAACATCCCAAGAAGAATTACCCAAATAATTCATCCTTGTGAGGAAACCAGTTAACTCTGGAGAAAAAATGAGGATGGGATGACACTTCCAAGGGATGTTCTAAGTCAAAAAATAATGAAAGAACCTATTAGGCAGTGAAAGCCTTCTTCAACGAGTCGATCTACATATTGATTCCACATATAAAGGATAAACTATTCTTTAAAAGATCGGCCAAGATAGTGAGCGATCCAAATGACATAGAAACCTATCTCAGGTGTACCTACCACCCGAAACATGGTCGCCTCACGGAGAATAGCAAGATATTCAAACAACACATTGAGGATCCTACGGTGGCCAGACATCATAATGAGAATGTTGACACATACAAGGTGAAGTCCTTAGCTCGGGTAAATGGAATGAAAAAAGTAGATGAGGAAAAAAATATCCCCCCTTTGGGAATTGTCATAGCCATACACAGTTATAACGATCCTTCACAATGCATTGACAAGAAGCTCAGAGAAAGGGTGGCGATTGCACCTCACATCCGAAGGCTTTTAAGGTGTAAGTATCTAAGCCCATTATAGATAAAAGGGAGAGTAGGGATATCAATTTTGATTATTAAATAATGTTCACGATGATGATTTAATCGACATTATTCTTCTCCCTAAGGATGCCCTGTTTATTATTCTATGGGTGGCAAACTTTGATCTGAAGAGGATATTGATCGATTAAGGGAGATGTTCAGAGATCATGTACCAAAATTTGTTACTCAAGATTGGTTACGTTGTCTTGGATATAAACATAAAGGTAGGATAATTGATAGGATGTGGAGACCCCATTGGGGAAGATAAATCTTTATGTCAAAGTCATACCTTTAGAGTGCATGTGATTTAATGGAGAAATTTATATAATTAAAAACCACACACAATCAAATATTTTAATCAATTTCATCTTCAATTAATTATGGTGTGCACACGAGATGGTTTCAAATTCCAATTTGCAACAAACAAGCCAAGAATGAAAAACACAAGATGAGGAAAAATCCCTAAGAAGGGCAAAACCTTTAATTTAGCATTATTGTGAGTTTTGAATACAATCGACTTAAAAATCACTTAGCTATACGAAGTTAGATGCAAAGAGTCTTAAAAACTTCAACAGATACAACTCAACTCCAGAGTTGTCCATAGGTAGCAATATACCCTCGATATCCACCGACCAACCTCATCTTCTTCTTAAACAGTGAAATCTCATTCTACAATCTCAACAGTAAAGAATATTCTCTAGAAAGTGATTTCAGCAAGAATCCTTCTTGTGATAGGCAAAGTGATCTTGAATAATTCCCGGGGGTGAATAATTCCAATTGGATAAAGCTCTTTATAATTACTTGCCAAAATCATATTTAATGTTGTATTGTTAAGTTTTGGTTATGGTTTATATATATACTTATTTTGTGTGTCAATGTTAAAAGCATTTAAAAAGATCTTTATGAAATTGGATAATCTCAATTGAAGACCCATATTTCATTATATCTTCTGGTACAAGTGCTGTATTGGGTCAATTACTAGATGTCGATGGACTTCATCTTCAAGTTCTTTGGCCAAGAATAATCAATCTTATTTATCCACCATTCACCTTCCATTCTTTCCACTAACAATATGCTAAGTTTTTCAAATAATTATTGGAAGTTTTTCTGTGTTTATTGTTTTTAATTTTTCTCTAACACTCTGTCATTAATAAATCTATAAACTACTTATGTAATTTTTTTGAAGTTTGGGTGGAGATAATTCTTGAGAAAAAATTTCCATTAAAGAAAGAATATGGCATGGTGTATAATGCTCTATATTTGAAAATAGTCGCATAGTGCATATTGTCCCTAATGGGATTGGAACTGTGCCAACTTCTAGGCAAGAAATATAAAATGCACTCATTCATTAATCATCAATAAATACAGAAATAAAACTAAAAACAAAAATAACTTGACTCTCCATCATTATTTATCCATTTATACATATGATGTGAAATAAATAAAATGCATTCAATCATTAGTGAGTTTTAAAATATTAAACTATTAAAAGAATGTCAATTTTTGTGAACATCTAAGCATCCTTAAGTATAAAACCATTCACAACTCGAAATTTCATGTCAATTTTCATCTTTATCCATGTCAGTATCATAATCATCACTTTCAATATCATAATAATCATTGGTCTCCTCATTTTCATCACTTTCATCTATATCACTCTCATTAGCTTCCTCGTCCGAATTTGAATCATCTTCATAAGTCTCAAAAACATCCTCATCAATATCAACATGGATATCATCACCGCCATCTATATCAATTATGTTGTCAATCACTGTTCCCTCCACACCAACCCTAACCCATGTAATATCCCCATCATGGTTGATTAGAGTGTAATCTAGTTGTTGGATGTTGTACGTCTCAACTTCTGCATCTATTGTGTCATCTCCATAAATATCTTTACCATATATGCCATACAAATCTCTCGGTGTCATCTCTAAGACAGCATGCCAATCTCCTCAATTTGGTCTCGTACATACCTAATTTATTTGGCCTGAGATGCTAATATAAAAGGTTCATCTGAGAATCGATTATGCTTGTATAGTGAATGTTTTAAGTTCACTAATGCGAACTCAAAATCATCCTTTGTCGTCCCTGATTGGGTATCAACCCAACCAAACTTGAATAACACAAACTTGAAATCATTTGAATAAATCAATTCAAATATATCTGTTAATATACCATAACATGTTACATCCCCTGAAACAGGTCATTTGTCATTTTCACTTGCAAAACATTCGGTGGTGGAATCAATTATAACTCCACTATTCTGAGTATTCAATCTTCTTTCATGCTTCTTTGTGAGAAACCTTAACCCTTTTACAATATATCCCGTATATCTCCCGGCCCATTGGGAGGTGCCTGAAGCAAAAATTGTAACTTCCTTCGACACCTCACCCTCATTTAGATTCCATATCTAAATTTTTTCATATGATTGAGTAATAAAAATTAGATGTGAAAAAATTAAACGTGTTATTAAGATATTAAAATGTGGTTACATATAAATACGAAGATGTCTCACATGATCCACAAACCACTTGTGAAACGTTTTGTAATAATTGGGATTTTCAAAAGCGACCCTAAACACCTACGATCACAATTTTAACCCTTATAACTATTCAAATTAAAAAGTCTTCTAAAGAAGAAAGAAACTATACTTGATGTTCTAAAACTTTACTGAATTGACTTAGACCACTTGAAGTTTTATTAATAATAAAATAACCCCTAAAAGTACAAAGTAACATAACTTGTCTTATATTTCAATCCTAAACCTCAACTTTATATCATATTAATCCTTTAGACTTCAACTAACATAAATCATAATTTCAGCCCTTGAAATGTTTTGAAATTGCAAAAGTACCCCTATACTTCATGAAAAGTGTACTTTTAAGGATATAAGTGTAAATACCAGACCAACCAAGGACCAAACACCAAATATTTATTAATTCCCTAAACCCCCTTCCAAATAATCCCTCACCTAAGCACAAATAACCAAGAATCATATGTGTACTGCATGCACACATATGAGGAACAAGAATCCAAGTTGAAAACTCTACTATAACAGTTAAAATCCACCTCTTTTCTCCACCAAAGAACTACCTTGCTACTATACTATAAATACCTTGCGAAAACTTCAGTTGAAACTTGCTCAAACAGAAATTCTGAAACTCAAAATTTTCACAAAAAATAGATACTCTATGATTTTATGGATCATATTTAGTTCTTTTTGTTTTAATCATTTTATGTGTAGTTATAATGTTAGAATAGTTCAAAACAATATGAAATTTTACATAGAAAACAAGCTTTAGGTGAAGAATATGAAGTTTTCACCATTAAAGCTTAAGCTTCAATGGTGAACTTCCAAATATCAATTAAAATTCATGTTAAAAGCTTTGAATGTATTCATTATAACCTCAGAAACTCTAGTGTAATCATCAACAACCATGAATGAGTCTATTATAGCTCGAATTGATTGAAAGTGTAATTTGAATCAGAAAACTAAAAATCTAAAATTCTCCATGTATAACCTATCTCAACCTTTGAAATCAAAACTAAAATAGTCCTATACATAGAAGAAAACAAACTATGTTCATAAGAACCCCTGCCATATCCTTAAAATCCACGAATATTAAGTCAAATTTTTAGAAAAGTACACAGTTATGAACTTGAGATTGTGGGTACCTCGATTTGTCATCACGAGCCCAGACGAGTAGCCCAATAGAAATGGCCCAAAGTTCAGGATCCTCGCATCTCGGTTGAATTCAGTTATGACTTAGTCTACTCCTAAAATCTCGTAAGGAGATATTCTAGGAATAGAAGATGGACGTGGGGGAGTCCAACACCCCCACTCCCCGAGAACAAACATGTATATAACAAACCCTAAGCCTGGGGAAATAGACACGCATTATAGTCTCTGTAAAACACTGCCCGAAGTATATAGAAATAATACTGAGAGCAACACCGTGGATGTAGGCATTCTTGCTGAACCACATACATACTGTGTTGTGTGACTGGCATTTTTTATATTCTTTATTTACTTTGGTGATTGCCTTTTCCTGTGAACTTGTGCTGAATATAATTATCACCACAATTGGCACCGTTTGTGGGAACATTTGTCTACCTTAAGAAAGCTCTCACCAATAAAGAAGCTAAAATGTCTGATCACAGTAGCAATGCCCCTCAAGCAGGGGATATCCAAGAATAGCCTGCCCCTCACAGGATCACATCTGAAGTTCGGCATTCGAATCAGAGGGCTTGCCCAGAGCGGCAGGCCTCAGAGGAAAGTCAGGGACTAGCAAAGTCCACCCAAATCTCCAGGTTGATCGATGCCTATGAGGCAAGGCTCCAAGAGCAGGGAGAGGCCGCTCGCAAGTAAGAGGATGAGAATTCTCGCCTTAAAAGGAGATTAGAGAGGATGGAGCAAGAACTCCATTGCAGCACTAGGCGACATCCATACCGCACTCCTAGGCCTCAGGCGAACAAGTCTCGCAACTGAGGAAGGAGCTTCAAACACGGATCCCAAAGAAGTGAGAAACTCGAGTCAGATGATGACTTGCTCGAGCAATAGTAACCAGCTCGCCGTTATAGGAGCCTAGCTCGAGGTGATGAGGATAAACAAAATTTAGTCCGAAGAGAAATGAACCAACACCCAACACATCAGGGTGCCAGATCAACCAGAGAGCTTGCTCGACGAGCTCTCAGGACCCAGATGAAATCCCCTTTCTCGAGGGAGATAGAGGAAGAAGAACCCCCCCAAAAGTTCATAATTATGAGATTCAAGATCTATGACGGAAAGACTGACCCTATCGATCACGTTAGGCAGTACACGCAAGCCATGACTCTCTAGAACCACAGGGATGCACTAATGTACCGAATTTCTCCCCCAAGTCTGCATGATGTGGACCAGAATGGTTCGAGAGACTTCCTCACATGTCCATCAGGGGTTTTGAGTCCCTGGACGAGATCTTTACAACTCTCTTCATTACCCGTAGCTCCCATCCGAAAAGGATGGATGCTTTAATAACAATAAAGAAATTGCCTCAAGAGAGACTCTGGGAGTACGCGAAGAGGTACTAGAGTTATTCAACGAGGTCGAGGACTGCTCGGAGCAGGTAACAGTGGCCTCTTTTAAGATTGGACTACCCAGATCTTGCCTTCTTCACCAATCCTTGACGAAAAAGGAGGTCACGAACATCGATGACCTGATGGCTCACATCGAAAAGTATGCCAAAGTAGAAGATGTCACCCGCCTCAGTGCAGGGGATAACGTTTGAACTAAGCTCGTTGCCATGGGCAACGACAAGGCCAAAAACCAGAATAAAGGGGCAAAGAATGGGGGAAAGAATGTCTCTAAGAACGGAGGCAAGAACGATGCTTCAAAATTCTTTCAAGTAGTGAACACTGACTTCAAAGAACCAATCTACAAGATCCTGACGAAGATAAAAGATGAGCCATTTGTTAAGTGGCCCAGAAAGATGGGAGAAGATTACTCAAAGAGAAACAAAGCGCTGAGATGCGATTTTCATAAGGAGGGAGGACATAAGACTGAGCATTGCAAGGATCTAAAGTCTCACCTCGAAGAACTGGCCCAGACTAGTCACCTGAACGAGTTTGTGGAGAAGAAGGCAGAGAAAGTCGCTGCCAATGGAGAAACAAAACCCGATAATGTACTCGAAGATGATGCTGGACATGAATTTGCAGTTATTCATGGGGCATCTGATATGAAGCAGATTCAGGGGAATTCAGCCCGGATGGAAGTAAAAAAGCTTACTGCATTAATGCAAGATTTTTAGATCGATCCAGCAAAGACACAATAAGGAAAGCTTCGGCGAGCAGATGACGTCGACTATAGCAAACATATCGTGTTTACAGATAAAGATCTGGTGGGGGTAAAAACCCCACATCATAACGCCTTGATCATTATGCTTAGGATAGCCAACTATGACGTCGACAAGTTGCTCGTCGACTAGGGAAGCTCATCCGAGGTAATGTATCTCGACCAATTCAGGAAATTGAAGTTAAGCGTTACCGACTTGAAAGAATCCACTGTCCCTCTAGTTGGCTTCGCTGGAAAAGCGACTATTCCATTGGGAAAGATTGTGCTGCCGATAAGGGCAGGAAGGGTCTCCAATATGATCAAGTTTCTGGTGTTTGACATCGACTCGCCATATCAAGCTATCCTGGGTAGGGGGTGGCTGCATGCAATGAAGGTAGTCCCTTCAACCTACCATCAGAAACTCAAGTACGTGATTGAGCGAGGAGTAATGGAGATTCATAGAGATCAGGTGATGGCAAGAAGGTGCTTCATAGCATCCATCCTCCCGAAACTAGAGAAGATGGTCGAGAAGGCAAAGATAAGGTCAAGGAGAAAAAAGGTTTTAATACCTTCAAAATAGAAATTAAGATATGGAAGGCCCGCAGTGGAGGAGACCAGGCTCCTCCCCTCTGACAGGGTCGTTGAAAACCTAGAGAATATAACAAGAGGTGGAAGCAAGAAAGACAAGAGTTTCTTGATCAGGACTTCTCTTACAGATCAAGAGAAGAAATAATTGATGGTACTACTGAGAAGAAACCTAGACATTTTCACGTGGGAACCATACGAACTTCCTGTCATTAGTCCTAGTGTGGTTTGCCATCGGTTACACGTCGACCCCACTTTCAGGCCTATCACTCAAAAAGCACGGCGAACTACATCTGAGAAGGCTAAGTCTGTAGAGAAAGAAGTTAAAAGGCTGCTAGATGCAATATCCATACGAGAAGTTCAATTCCCTAAATGGTTATCCAACTCAATAGTAGTTCCAAAGAGAAATGGAAAATGGAGAGTCTGTATTGACTTCACTGACCTTAACAGGGCATGCCCTAAGGATAGTTTCCCTCTCCCAAAGATCGACCAATTGGTGGATGCCACAATAGCTCACGAGAGAATGAGTTTTCTGAATGCATATTCGGGGTATCATCAGATCCCTCTGCATGCACCAGACCAAGATAAGACATCGTTCGTTACCACTGTCGGATTATACTTCTACAAAGTTATGCCCTTTGGGCTCAGGAATGCAGGAGCAACTTACCAGCGGCTGGTGACCAAGATGTTCAAAGACCAAATGGGAGATACCATGGAAGTTTACATTGATGATATGCTCGTCAAAAGAAAGAGAAAAGAGGACCATCTCTCAGACCAATCAAATACCTTCGAGATCCTCAGGAAATACCGAATGAAACTCAATGCGAGCAAGTGTTCTTTCGGTGTGCAGTCAGGAAAATTACTTGGATATTTAGTTAGCGAGAGAGGCATTGAGGCCAACCTGGACTATATCGATGCAATCAACAGGGTATAGCCCCCTCGTACGATACGAGACGTGCAAAAGCTCACCGGCATGCTCGCCGCTTTGAACCGTTTCATCTCAAAGTCCTCTGAGAAGTGCAAGACGTTCTTACAACTCTTGAAAGGAAACAAGACAGTAGAATGGACTCAAGATTACTCGAAGGCATTAGAAGAGCTAAAGGCTTATCTCAGCACACCACCTTTGCTCATCATACCTCAAGAAAATGATTCACTGTACTTATACCTCACCGTTTCAAGCCATGCCGTCAGTTCTGTATTGGTGTACGAGAAAGTAGGAATCCAGCACCCGATCTACTACGCGAACAAGACCTTGTTGAACGTCGAGCAGCGGTACCTACCAATGGAGAAGCTCACCTTTGCACTAGTGATAGATTCGAGGAAGATAAAGCACTACTTCGAAGCTCACACTATCGTCGTCCTTACATCACACCCCCTTAAAGCAATCCTATAGAAAGCGGATATGTCTGGTAGACTACCAAGTGGTCAGTCAAGCTCGGACGATTTGACATCGAATTTCAACCCAGGAATGCAATCAAGGGGCAATTACTCACAAATTTCATCGCGAATTTCATAGGCGAACAACCCTGTAACCGACTTCAACCCATGAAGAAAAGGGAAGATCACTTATCAGAAAGAGTTTGGCGACTGTTTATTGATGGAGCCTCAAACTCAAAAGTGGAATGAGTAGGCATTGTACTAGTTACTCTAGAAGATACAATCCTCGAGCAGGGAATCAGAATTGTATTTTAAGCCTTTAATAAAGAGGAAGAATATAAGGCTCTGGTAGCCGTCTTGTAAAAGGCACAGGAATTGGGGGCAAAGAACTTGCAAGTGTTCGACAACTCGCAATTAGTCTCCAATCAGATAAATGCGGACTTCAATGAAAGAGACAAAAGAATAGCATCTTACCTCGCTTTAGCAAAGAAGTTAATGTCCAACTTTGAGGAAGTCAGTGTCCAACAGTTCCCTAGAGGACAAAATAGCCATGCCGAAACCCTGGAAGCCCTGAGTTAAGCAATCAATTCAGACTTGAAGAAAACAATCCCCATCGACTTCCTCGCCCATCCAAGTATCAACCAGAGCAACGAGCTGCCCGACGTGGGACATATGCTACAGATTGAGTCAGCACCTATTTGGATGGAACCCCTGAGGGACTATTTGAAAGATGGTGAAATTCTAAATGATAAGAAGGCCGCTTACCAGATAAGAGTCAAAGCTGTTTGCTTTCACTTATCTCCTGAGGTAAAACTATAAAAGAGAGCATTCACCGGCCCTTACCTTCAATGTGTTCACCCGAAGGACATCGAACAAGTTCTACACGAGCTTCATGAAGGAATATGTGGAAGCCATATTGGAGGGGGGTCACTATCTTTCCGAGCAATAAAGAAAGGCTACTAGTGGCCACATATGACAAAAGATTCGGTAGTGTATGCTCGTAAGTGCGAGAAATGCCAACTACATGCCCCTATGGTCCATCAACCTGCCACTGACCTAAGATCGCTTACAAGCCCATGGCCTTTTACCCAGTGGGGGATGGACATCGTAGGACCTCTTCCTACCGCCACCGACAACCGTAAGTATCTGTTGGTCACAACAGATTACTTCACTAAATGGATCGAGGCAGAGCTACTGGCAAATATCCGAGATGCAGATATGATGAGGTTCATATGGAAGAAGATAATTACCCATTTTGGAATCCCCAGAACCATCATCACTGACAACGGAACACAGTTCGAGAATGGCTCTTTCTAGAACTTCTACAGAGAACACGGGGTCAGGCACTATTTCAGCTCAGTGGCCTACCCCCAGATCAACGGTCAAGCCGAGGCTTCTAAGAAAACAATGATCGATAGGTTGAATAAATGACTAGATCGAGCCAAGGGGGCATGGGTGAGTGAGCTACCACACATTTTGTTGGCCTACCGCACTACCCCACGACGAGCAACTGGGGAAACCCCATTCTTACTAACGTATGGAATGGAAGCAATCATCCCCTTGGAGGCTAGCCTACCAACCATGAGAACCACCCTTCTTGACCAAGCCAAGAATGATGTGACACCCCGACTAATTAAATACTGGGTAGCTACTACTTTATTCAAATTAATTCAAAATGTTAAGTTGGTTCAGTTCATAGCATCACTGTCGAAAAATATTTTAACAATTACTAGCCACCTAATATTTAAAAAGTGAGTTGTCAATTTTAATTAAATTCGATTTACATGCAATGAATTAGATTATGAAATGCTAACATAACAACCACAACATAGTCAAAATAGAATAACCATGGAAAAATAATGAATCTGGAGGAATACTCCTCTAATAAATTCGAATATTGAATACAACCAAATACAAACTCTGAATCACTAATTAATTACAACCCAAAATCTGAAATAAAACTGAGTAAGTAAGATGTCTCTAAAAGAAAAGAGGTGACATGCCCAACAGATGAGAAAATCTGAAAATAGAGTCAAGAAAGATAGTGGAGGCGTCTACTGTCGAGGTCCTGTAACTTCCACAGCAGCTGCTGCACGTCACCAGAATGGAACTCCTACGCTTGATGTCCTTGTGGCTGGGAACCTAAAAGGTTTTTACAAGAAAATAGATTTGAAAGGAAACGGGTCAGAGCCCGATTGTGAAAACAGTTTAAAATACAGCAAGTGTTTAATACCATTAAATAGTGAATATAAAATACATGATAGTGCATGCACTCACATGAGTTCCGCACCTCTCAACTAAGTGTGCACTCCTATCGTTCCCGTACCCGTTCTAGTTATTCCCATATCTAACTAATCCAATACACAATCTAACATTACCATACGATTTCCGATTCAATTCCCGACATCTTAATTTAAACAGGGAGTTTTATTTTTCTTCTAAATTCTCAAGATTAGTAATACTAATCACTAGGGATTTTCCATTTTTAACTCTACAAAAATGTTGCTATTATTCACACTTATATTTATACATGACAGTTCATTTCAATTAATAGTATATTTTTCTCATCATAAATATACAATACTGGCACCCCGAGACTAAGCTGCGGTGCTCACATACTCTACCATCGAATCTCGGTACATCACGTACATAAGGACCACGTATTCCGAATCTCTCAGGAATCGTTCCGACGAGTAACAAACACACATAATGGAGGCGAACATAGTTCACATCACATGGGTCATGCACATACCTACGCTCCCATGATCAACAGACTTATTAACTTCTCAATAAGTCCTTCTCTGGCCTATGTCCTCAAGGTACCAATCTAAATTCCCCCGTAGGCACACAAAGATTAGATGGTCCTGATCGAACGCCGACCTCCCGTGATAGCAAGTATGGTAGGTATATTATACACAGATAATCACATATACTAAGAATTCGCACATCTTAGATATCTCATAATATTAGTGGAAGTATGTCTTACATTCTTATATCATCATTAGATGTTGCACGTTTACAAATCCCCGAATAATATACATTATAAGTTGTCAACCTTTCTCACTTCGAAATTTTAGATACTTATTTCGTAAGCCATAAATGTCATCCAGTTTTCTACAAAATTCAAAGTTTTACTCCTCAACGTACTTAACCCTCACCACTATACCCACTGGTCAACAAGGGAAGGTTATCACTCAGTTAAATAAGTCTACTGGAAGTTTGAAATAAAATCAGGCCTAAAAAGGCCATTCTGTGAACTCGTTAGAAATCTCGTTCGAACGAGGTTATTCGAACGAGGGTTATTCGAACGAAGTCTTCGAACGAACTCATTAAAAGGGATACTGCATCTCGTTAGAAGTTTGTTCGAACGACATGGGCTGGTCTTCTAACGAGATGGCATAATACGCCCAGAAATTTCCCAACTCGTTTTTCTTCAATTCCTCTTTTCAAATATCCATTCTAAGATCATTCCAATTAAGTTTTATTGTTAGTAAACTACTCTAAGTCCTCCCAGGTCGCTTATTAACATATTGTTGGGGTCAAATCCTCCAAATCAACATGCAATCAACACAAATTCCCAATTTTCACCCCAAACCCTATGAACTTGAACCCAGAATTTAAATGTATTTAAAGACTCCTTATTACTCCGTTTTCAGATCATCAAAAGTTATGTTTTGTGTATTTAATTCGTCCATAGTAATTCTACAAACAATTCCTATCTCAAAACCATAAGTTTCACCATAATCCCATTAGTTTTCCTCAAGACTTTCTAGGTAATTAAAGTTCCTACACTAAACATGGAGGAAATATTCAATGAAACTAATAACATTAAATCACTTGCCTTAGATTTGTTCTTCAGATTTGTTTCCGGTGTTTCAAGGTTGATTGTTCCCTCTATTTGGTCACAATCTCTTCTAAAAATGATGGTGTGGAGATGGTTTGGCTTAGATCTTCCTTTACCCTCTTTCTAACTTTTCCCAAAAACTTTCGTAGCCCACTCTCTCACTTTTTGGCTGATAATGGCCTTAGTGGCCCTTTAAAAATATAAAAATAAACTCTAAAATTCGTGGGTTTTAATTCCTCTATATTTAAAATTACCAAAATACCCTTCTAGGTTGCCGGTTGGGCCTAAAAATGCTCCGGGACCCAAACTAAACTCCTGACTAGTATTTTCTGACTATTTCGTCCCTTCCGGACATGTTGGCGCACTCAAAATGACCATTCGATTGATAAAAATATAAATTAATTTTAAATGTAATTAAATTCATTCCTGACACGACTGGCACGTGCGTCCCAACTTAATTTTCCAAATTATCGTATTTCTGCCTCGCGATAACTTTTATATTTTCAATACTCATATATTATCATATATACTCAGAAACATTCAATTTTAACGTCATAATCAAATACCAACTCACATCTCACTAGTATTTATATCCGCATTAATTCCCAATTAATTTTTATTTAATTCAATTAATCCCTTAAATAAAAATCAATAAAATTACGGGGTATTACAAATGATGCAGCATTGCTCGCTGAACTTGACCTAGCTGACGAACGCAGAGAACTAGACTTAGTGAGGCTGACGAGCTATCAACAACAGCTCGTGAGGCACTATAACAAAAAGGTCAATCCAAGGGCATTCCAGGTTGGGGGTCTACATCCTAATGAAGGTCCTTGGTAGCGCAGTAAAACCATCAGTCGGGAAGCTAGGGTCGAACTGGGAGGGACCATTTAAGGTAACAAGAGATGATTTACAAGGAGCCTATCACTTAGAAACGCTGGAGGGCAGAGAGATACCCCGAGCTTGGAATGTAGCCAAGCTGAAAAAAATTCTATTTCTAGCTTTTTTTCATTTACCTTTTATTACATTATTCGAAGTGGCAACTCATTTTTTATTATGATTAATAAAAGACTGTTTGGCAATGGAATTTTATGAAGTATTAATTCTTTGTTAGGAACTTTATAACTTGCACATCTTTCCCAAGAGACAGGTGAAGCCCTTATACTTTTGACTCATTTGAGTCTAGACTGTATAAGAGCTCATCTAGTTTGGAAATTGTGACAAAATAGTGTCTATCCTAGAAACCAAAGAGCTTCAGAGATTGGGTTGCTTCTTCTTCTATCTATCATGTAATGATCCTAAGACTATAGCCATCACTCACACACTTAGAATTTGATTCTTGCATATCATATTGCACCCCTATGTGTTTTAATGTTGTGAGTGTGTTTAAATCCCTCAATTTGATTTTTAATAATTTTTTGGGAATTTAAAACATATTTTAAACAAGGTTTTATTTAATTAAAATTTGATTTATAAAGTCTTGGGGTTATTATATAAATATGGATTGTTGTGTTTATTGGCCTAAAGTTACTCTGGGTAGAAACCGAAAGCGCTAGAGACTTAAGGGTTGGCTCTGTAATTATTTTGGGACGCGCGTTTACCTTCGTTCACAAGCCAACACCTGTTGTCTTCTGATTGGACCAAACTGTGTTTCTTTACTGAGACAAACCATCGCACGCTTACAGCCCTTGGATCTATCCTTATCGATGGCCTGCATGTCTTTTGAGTGGATCCCCGTGTAATCCCTTTAGCCAATCATAGCCTGTTTAATCCACCGCCTGTTGTGAGCCCTTGGATTGCAGTCAATGGAGCTTGACTCAATCTCAGCCATTGTTTTTGAACGAGGCTCTGGAATCTTCTCCTCTCCCTATTTAAAGACCTTTCATCTCAGCCTTCGAAAGCTTTTGCCATTTTGCAAAGTCTCAGAGAATAGAGAGAATAGAGAGAGAGAGAAGAGAGAGAAGAGAGAAGAGAGAAGTTAGAGAGAGAAACCAAACCCTAGTTAGAAACCCTAACTTCGTCCAAATACCTCTAAATCTAAACCACTTACCTCTCTATAAACACCATAACCAGACAAACACCATCCTTAGTGTTTCTTGAGTTATGAGAGTTCGAGTTGAGTGATTTCTGGGTTGCTGAAATCCTTGTGTTCATAAATCTTATTTCCAACTTAGACATAGACTCAGATCTTGTTTCTTTTTCAATAGAAATCATAGATCTGAGGTTTTTCATGTCACAGAACACTTAGTTGCATTTATTTCTCATCTTGAGAATTTCGTTGTTGATTCTTTTCTGTTAAAACTTTTTTTTCAAAGATCAACAATAGATGTTTTTCTATTTCTGTTTTTACAAAACCTAACCTGACCTAGTGGGATTCGCACTTGGAGGGTTCTCAATCCACATAATATTTTCAAAAGTGATTGAGAAAGGTCTTGACCGATTTCTTAAGCAAGATCTCCGTGGAATCTGGGTTATTTTGAAAGGTCGAAAAGGTTCTTGGTTTTGTAAGAAAGAAAAATAACAAATACACTGCATATAGACTTTATATGTGATTTGTTAGGATCGTCTGTAACTAATAAGTGTGTGTGTGTGCATGCATGTGATTTAGAACACCATTCACAAACATCTTCACACTACAAACACTCAAAGTGTTGGCTATAAGATTTGGTGAACATAAGTCGACGTAAAGTGCTGGAACAAAGAAGAGTTGACAAACTGAGACAACTACATCAACAAACAAGATCTGCAGAAAAGTTAAGGACGCCAGAGGGTACAATCCTGAACTTGTATAGATTTGTTTTTGTGTGCATGTTAGTTAAATAGGTTGTAACTCATATATTTGTTTTAGTGATTGTTTTTGTTTTACTCCGTAGAGGGAGTCGTGGATGTTTCCTCAAGGTTGAGGTTTTACCACGTTAAAAATCCTGAGTATCAATATTTCTACATCTTCTCATCCCTTTCTGTTTGTGTGCTGAGTTTAAAACATTTTAAACTGTTTACTAAAACTTGTTATCAAATCTTGTCCATATCTCGTACATAATTTTGTTAACACATCTTGTGTTCAAAATCGTTTTGATTTAAGTAAAGAGTTTCTTCAACAAACTTTCGGAGTTGCTTAAATAGTTTATTTTCATAAACGGCTTTGGCAACGCTATTTCAATTGGTATCAGAGCTTTTGGTGAACTTTTTTCAAAAAGATCCTGAGTTTCTGAAACTGTTTTCTCAAAATCATTATGGACGAGAAAAACGAAAGATATGGTAACTTGACCAGACCTCCAGTCTTTGATGGAACCAATTTTTCTTACTGGAAAGTAAGAATGATTGCTTTTATTCAAGGCACTCTGGGAGATGATGTCTGGGATATCATTGAAAACGGATACTTTTATCCAACTAAACCAGCCACTGATGGAAGCAATGAAAGGATTAAGAAAATATTGAGTGAGTTTACTCAAGAAGAGAAACAGGTTTCTCGAAATAATAACAAAGGCAAGAACGCTATATTTATGTCTATTAACGAACATGAGTTCAAGAGAATCTCATCCTGTACCACTTCCAAGGAAGCATGGGATACCTTGATTACTGCACATGAAGGAGACTCTAGGGTAAAAGCTGCTAAGACTCAGATGTTAATCCAACAGTATAATACCTTAATCATGTCTGAATCTGAGTCTTTCGATGATTTCTATATGAACCTTACTGATATTGTCACTAGACTTCATGCCAATGGTATAACTTATGATAGACAAGAAATTGTGTCTAAAATTCTGAGATCATTACCACAGAAATTTGACAATAAAAGATATGCTATTGAGGAGATGTGTGATACAAATCTTACTCCTGAATTACTCAGTAGCAAATTAAGAACTGTGGAAATGGAATTAGAGTTTAAGAAACAATTGACCCACACTAATAGGAAACATACCAATTCCAATCTTAGCTTTACCTCTAAGATGATTAAACCTGAGTTAAACACCTCTAGTAATGATTCTGATGAGGACTGTGACTTAGAAAGTCTAGATAATCAGATTGCCCTAATGACAAAACAATTTAAGAAAATTGTTAAATTTAGAAACAGTGTTGCAAATAGACAGGGCAAGTCTAATTATACCACTCCTTCAAATCACAAACCTCATGACAAACAGAACAAGGACAACACAAGACCTCACAGAGACCTCAAGAAGACTGAATGCTATAGATGTGGTAAACTAGGACACATAGCTCAAGACTGTAGAGTTAATTTAAATGCCCAAAACAAACACTCTAGAGCCAATATCTGCAAAACCTGGGATGACTCAAGTGATTCTGAAAATGAGGAACTTGAGACATCTGATGGTTTTGATCCTTGTTTAGCCTTCTTTGCCAAAATCATATACAATGATGATATGCCTATGCTTGATAGTGAGGATGAGTTTAGTAATTCTAGTTCTGTTGCTTTGAATCATACTTTAACTGGTTTAGATGCTTTACTTACTGAGAACATTAATACCTCTTCCTCGGGGTGTGTGAGTCAAAGGGAAATCGATACTGCTGATGTCAATGGGTGCGTGAGTTTAAGAAATGAAACCTTAGGGGTCACTTCACACACTTCACTTAGTGACTCTGACAATGATGATCTCCCAGACATTCACATTCTATATACTAAAACTCTTAAGAAAAGTACTAGACTAGAAAAGATTGTTAAAGATCTTACCAAAAAGCTAGAGGATCTAAGCCTAATGGTAAAACTGAATGCTGAAGAGTATACTACACAATGCATGTCTCATGACAGTGAAGTTAAAGTGTTTGATGAAAAACTGAAAACTTTGACTGAAGCTAATGAAATTCTGGAGAAAAAATACAAAGGGACATTATTAGAATTGGAACAAACAAAAGAAAAGACAGCAACTGTTTTCAAAAAATTTACCAAATTTGAAAACAACTCTAAATGTTTTGAGGAATTCGTTGCTGAATCTAAAACCAATTCTGATGATAGAACTGGAATAGGGTTTTGCCCCAATTTGAAGACACAAACTAAACATGTTGAACCTATCAAGTTTGTGTCAGGAGGCAAAAGACCTATTGAAACATGTCCAGACTTTCATTCTCTAAAAACTAAGTTTGACCATCAAAACACTAACACTGAAGATGCAAGTTGCTCTAAGCATGAAAGTTTACCAAAGGGAAAATATGTCTGCCCCCCTATTAGGAAAAGTGAACCTGCTTTCAAATCTGTGCTACCTAGGAATAAAATTCAGCCTCAAAATTTCTCAAAATCTTTGATTAGAGACCTTCCTAAGGAAAACCCTATTTTGAGCAATCTTTATTGCTCCTATTGTGATATATATGGTCACTCTTTCGATAATTGCTATGCTAGGAGACTGATTAAACCTATCTACAACACTCCTATGTATCATAACTTTAACTATTCTAGGAGGAGTCGTAACAATTATGTCCTTCCCAGGCCACCAGACAAAAACTCTAACTATAGGAATAGAAGGACTAAACCTAAAAGGACATTTACTAGAAGAATTACCAGAACCTTTTCTAAATCAAATGCTCAAGAATTCAAATTTATTCAAAATCATGCGCAAAATGTTTTTCAACAAAAATCTAATGCTCGCAAATTTTATCAAATAAGAGCAAACAAGCGCAAACTAAAAACAAGGGCAATTTGGGTTAGAAAAGATGATCTAGCACCCCAGATGAAATGTAACATTGTTGTTTCTGCTCTAAAAGCTGAACTTACATCTTCTGGTTGGTACTTGGATTCTGGATGTTCCAAGCATATGACAGGTGATGATACAAAACTTTTAAATAAAACCCATTTTGATGGTGGAAAAGTTGTTTTTGGTGATGGTATATCATCCCAGATCATAGGCAAAGGAACCCTTAAAGAAAAAGGACTTCCTCTTCTTGAAAATGTTCTCTTAGTTAAAGGTCTTAAGGCTAATTTACTTAGCATTTCACAATTCTGTGACTCAAACTACACTGTTACCTTTTCAAAGAACAATTGCAAGATTTTAAATGAAAAGGGAGAATGCTTAATTACAGGATTAAGGACCCCTGACAATTGTTATACTGTCATGTCTAGTTCTGAAATCTGTAATGTTGCCAGAATGGATGACAACGAGATATGGCATAACAGAATGGGTCACATTAATTACGAAAATTTGAGTAAATTGTCTTCTCAACAGATAGTTAGAGGAATACCAAAAATTAAACCTATTCATAACATTGTCTGTGGTCCCTGTCAAGAAGGAAAAATTGTTAAAGCACCTCATAAAAGGGTTAAAGATATCCTTACCTCTAATCCCTTAGAACTCATCCATATGGACCTAATGGGTCCTTCTCAAACTGTTAGTCTTTGTGGACACAGTTATATTCTTGTTATGGTTGATGACTTCACCAGATTCACTTGGGTAGCTTTCTTAAAACAAAAATCCGATACTTTTCAAACCTTTTTAAAGATTCTCTTACGGATTGAGAATGAAAAAGACACTCAAGTGAATAGAATCAGAAGTGATAGAGGTGGTGAATTCAAAGACACTGGTATTGTAGAATATTGTGACTATAATGGTTACAAACATGAGTTCAGTGCTCCTAAGACCCCTCAACAAAATGGAATAGCTGAGAGAAAGAATCGAACTCTTCAAGAGATGGCACGTGTCATGCTCCATGCTAAGAAATTACCTAAGTATTTTTGGGAAGAATCTATTCGTACAGCCTGCCATCTTATTAATAGAGTCTATCTTAGAAAGAATTCGAAACAAACCTCTTATGAACTTTGGTACAATAAAAAGCCTAATCTTAAGTACCTTAGAACCTTTGGTAGTACCTGCTATGTTTGCAAAGATAGGGAACACTTATCTAAATTTGAGAGTAGAGGAGATAAAGCCATATTCTTAGGTTATTCACCTAACAGTAGAGCTTATCGAGTGTATAATCTTCGCACTAAAACCTTAATGGAATCCATAAATGTAATTGTTAGTGACACTACTGTAGAAAGCAAGACTAGTGAATTAACTATAGAAGAAGAATCGTCAAATATTTTAGAAAATGACTCTTCTGAAATAGATAATTCATTACCTATTGAGTCACCTGAAGTACCTAACTGGGTTTCTAAAGATCATCCCATAAACAACATAGTTGGTAACCCTGGTGAACCAGTACGTACAAGATCCCAACTTAGAAATTATGCTCTCTATGCTTGCTTTGTTTCTCTTTTGGAACCAAAGAATGTAAATGAGGCATTGAATGACTCTCACTGGATTTCTGCTATGCAGGATGAACTTTTACAATTTGTCATTCATGATGTTTGGTTTCTTGTTCCACGTCCTGATCACAAAAAGGTTATTGGTACTCGTTGGATTTTCAAAAATAAAACTGATGAAAATGGGATGATAATTAGAAATAAAGCTAGACTAGTTGCTCAAGGTTACTCCCAAATAGAAGGACTTGATTTTAATGAGACGTTTGCTCCCGTTACTCGTTTAGAATCAGTTCGTCTGCTTCTTGCTATAGCTTGTCACATGCATTTTACATTATATCAAATGGATGTTAAATCTGCGTTCCTTAATGGAATACTTGCCGAGGAAACCTATGTAGAACAACCTAAAGGGTTCATTGACCCTAATTATCCTAATCATGTATTTCGGTTGAAAAAGGCTCTATATGGTCTTAAGCAAGCTCCTAGAGCCTGGTATGAGCGACTGTCCAGTTTTCTGCTGGACAAAGGTTTCAAAAGAGGTGGAAATGACCAAACCTTATTTGTCAAACAGTTTGGCAAACACATTACTATCGCTCAAGTCTATGTAGACGATATCATATTTGGATCCACTTCTACCTCAGAAGTAAAATCTTTTGCTGAAATTATGAGTAAGGAATTTCAGATGTCCCTTATGGGGGAGTTACAGTTCTTCCTAGGTCTCCAAGTCAAACAACAACCAGATGGCTTGTTTCTTTCGCAGACTAAGTACGCATTAGAGATAGTTAAAAAATTTGGCCTCGAGAGTGCTAAAAGTGCTAAAACGCCTATGAGTACTACAGAGAAATTATCTAGAGATGAAACTGGAACATCTGTAGACTCTACCTTATATCGTAGTATGATTGGCACATTACTCTATCTGACTGCCTCGCGTCCTGATATCATGTATGCTGTTTGTGTTTGTGCGCGTTATCAAAACAACCCCAAGGAGAGCCATTTAAACGCTGTAAAACGCATAATTAAATATGTTAAAGGCACTCTAAATTTAGGAATTTGGTACACGAATGACACACCTAGCACTATTATTGGGTACACTGATGCTGATTGGGCTGGGTGTACTGATGATAGTAAAAGCACTTCAGGCGCATGTTGTTATATTGGTAATAACTTGGTAGGATGGAGTAGTAAAAAACAGAACTGCACATCTCTCTCGACTGCTGAATCTGAATACATAGCCGCCGGTAGCTGTTGTGCCCAATTGTTATGGCTTAAACAAATGCTAAGTGATTATGGTATTCTAGAACCCACACTTCATCTCTATTGTGATAATCAAAGTGCGATTAACATTTCTAAGAACCCAGTTCAACACTCGCGAACTAAGCACATTAAAATAAGACATCATTTTATTCGTGAATTAGTTGAAACCAAGGAATTAGAAATCAATTATCTTTCTACTGATCTACAACTTGCAGATTTATTTACCAAACCTCTTGATTTTAATAGATTCGTTTCTTTAAGAAAATCTATTGGTATGATTTGTGCTGAGTAAATACCTGTTATGTTTGCCAAGTTCCTTCCCTTTGTCCATTTGAGACAAAATGGGGGAGAAATTTGAGTCTACTGCATATACTAAAAAGCTTGATCTTAGTAATTTTTTGCAGGTATTCTTCTTGTACAGTCATTCTTCATTGTAATAATAGGATGTTAAACTGTATATAGTTGAGTTATGTAATTTTTGCTTTCTAGGATTTGGGTAGATAGAACCTTTATAGGAATAAGTTTTTTTTGTTGTCGCCCTACGAGTTGAGATGACTCAAAGGAGATTTTGTCTCATATTTCCAAAGGGGGAGATTGAAGCCCTTATACTTTTGACTCATTTGAGTCTAGACTGTATAAGAGCTCATCTAGTTTGGAAATTGTGACAAAATAGTGTCTATCCTAGAAACCAAAGAGCTTCAGAGATTGGGTTGCTTCTTCTTCTATCTATCATGTAATGATCCTAAGACTATAGCCATCACTCACACACTTAGAATTTGATTCTTGCATATCATATTGCACCCCTATGTGTTTTAATGTTGTGAGTGTGTTTAAATCCCTCAATTTGATTTTTAATAATTTTTTGGGAATTTAAAACATATTTTAAACAAGGTTTTATTTAATTAAAATTTGATTTATAAAGTCTTGGGGTTATTATATAAATATGGATTGTTGTGTTTATTGGCCTAAAGTTACTCTGGGTAGAAACCGAAAGCGCTAGAGACTTAAGGGTTGGCTCTGTAATTATTTTGGGACGCGCGTTTACCTTCGTTCACAAGCCAACACCTGTTGTCTTCTGATTGGACCAAACTGTGTTTCTTTACTGAGACAAACCATCGCACGCTTACAGCCCTTGGATCTATCCTTATCGATGGCCTGCATGTCTTTTGAGTGGATCCCCGTGTAATCCCTTTAGCCAATCATAGCCTGTTTAATCCACCGCCTGTTGTGAGCCCTTGGATTGCAGTCAATGGAGCTTGACTCAATCTCAGCCATTGTTTTTGAACGAGGCTCTGGAATCTTCTCCTCTCCCTATTTAAAGACCTTTCATCTCAGCCTTCGAAAGCTTTTGCCATTTTGCAAAGTCTCAGAGAATAGAGAGAATAGAGAGAGAGAGAAGAGAGAGAAGAGAGAAGAGAGAAGTTAGAGAGAGAAACCAAACCCTAGTTAGAAACCCTAACTTCGTCCAAATACCTCTAAATCTAAACCACTTACCTCTCTATAAACACCATAACCAGACAAACACCATCCTTAGTGTTTCTTGAGTTATGAGAGTTCGAGTTGAGTGATTTCTGGGTTGCTGAAATCCTTGTGTTCATAAATCTTATTTCCAACTTAGACATAGACTCAGATCTTGTTTCTTTTTCAATAGAAATCATAGATCTGAGGTTTTTCATGTCACAGAACACTTAGTTGCATTTATTTCTCATCTTGAGAATTTCGTTGTTGATTCTTTTCTGTTAAAACTTTTTTTTCAAAGATCAACAATAGATGTTTTTCTATTTCTGTTTTTACAAAACCTAACCTGACCTAGTGGGATTCGCACTTGGAGGGTTCTCAATCCACATAATATTTTCAAAAGTGATTGAGAAAGGTCTTGACCGATTTCTTAAGCAAGATCTCCGTGGAATCTGGGTTATTTTGAAAGGTCGAAAAGGTTCTTGGTTTTGTAAGAAAGAAAAATAACAAATACACTGCATATAGACTTTATATGTGATTTGTTAGGATCGTCTGTAACTAATAAGTGTGTGTGTGTGCATGCATGTGATTTAGAACACCATTCACAAACATCTTCACACTACAAACACTCAAAGTGTTGGCTATAAGATTTGGTGAACATAAGTCGACGTAAAGTGCTGGAACAAAGAAGAGTTGACAAACTGAGACAACTACATCAACAAACAAGATCTGCAGAAAAGTTAAGGACGCCAGAGGGTACAATCCTGAACTTGTATAGATTTGTTTTTGTGTGCATGTTAGTTAAATAGGTTGTAACTCATATATTTGTTTTAGTGATTGTTTTTGTTTTACTCCGTAGAGGGAGTCGTGGATGTTTCCTCAAGGTTGAGGTTTTACCACGTTAAAAATCCTGAGTATCAATATTTCTACATCTTCTCATCCCTTTCTGTTTGTGTGCTGAGTTTAAAACATTTTAAACTGTTTACTAAAACTTGTTATCAAATCTTGTCCATATCTCGTACATAATTTTGTTAACACATCTTGTGTTCAAAATCGTTTTGATTTAAGTAAAGAGTTTCTTCAACAAACTTTCGGAGTTGCTTAAATAGTTTATTTTCATAAACGGCTTTGGCAACGCTATTTCAACAGGAACATTACAAAGCATAAAAGCAGGGTTTCACCCTCCTTAGGTTTTCATTATGAAATAAGAACGACCTCCTAGCATTGCCCTGCCAAGATATGAATCCCTACAGGGGACCCTTAGGCAGCTCAACCAAATCAAATTGGTCACCAAACTATGTTTGGTTCAGAAAAACCTAATCGGATAGAACATCCAACACCAGGCGTGTTCTCGCCATTGCCATACTTAGGCCTAAGGTAGTGTGACGACACGACCTAAAAGGTAAAGTAAGGTATAATGGTATCCCAAAAAGTATACTGGACTAGGAGGATACTCACTAAAAGAAACAACCCTACAAATCGAGTCAGCTACAAAGGGCCCAAGATAATTAAGTAGGAAATAAATGAAGTAAAAGATATACAACGCATGTTTAGTCAAAAAAATCGCTTAAGACATAAATATTACACTACTTCATTGCATGTACAAAGAGTTACATCCGATAAAATCTTAATGAGGTTGAGGCCTCTGAATAAGATAATCAACCACTTGTGCTCTTCGGCCATCGTTCGGGTGAGGAGCCAATTCCTCCTCGACCTCATTCGCCTTTGGCTCTAATAGCTGCCTGGGGATATCATCGATAGGGATCCACTGGATGTACCTCCTGAAAGGATTAGGCCTCAAAGTTGAACGAGAGATCTCGTGATGGTACCAGAGTACTGAGTTCCTTGGGACTTGTAGCTCCCTGAGGGCGCTCAACCATCCCTTGATAAAAGATAATTCTTCAAACCCTGTCAGCCTCGTCGGAGCATCTATCCAACCTCGTTCATAACCATCAGCCCATACTCACTGAGGACCTTTCTTGAACATATGCCTCAACCGTGTGACGTCTCTTTGAAGCCCAACTGTAATCACATATACATGAAGAACGTCTTCTTGAAGCTCGTCCATCTCCCTAGATGGACCCCCTACATCTGTACCAGCTCGCAAACTAGTCGATGGGGTAGAACCTCGCAAAGTTTGAGAGGCGGTGCTCGGCCCTATGCTCGCTCACGAAACAGTTGATGAAGAAAAACCTCACAAAACTTGAGGTGCGATGCTCGGTGCATGCTCCCTGAGTCGCGACATCTCCCTCCTCAAAGTTTCATTTTCTTGTTGAAGAACTTCTCCGACTTGGTTGATTTCGGAGGCATCTAGCAGCTTGGACCTCAAAGTATTTACTTCCTCTTGGACAGAGGCACCAACTTCTTCCATCTCCTGAAGTCTGTCCTTCAGTTTGGCGACGAGCTCAGACTGGTCCTTAAAGCTCTTATTTCTTGACCAAAGAGACTTGCAAATCCTAACGAAGGCTTGATGAACTTGGATGCTCGTGTTAGGACTAAGGATCCTTCCCAGTTGAGAGGTGGCAGGTATATACTCATCTACATCAATCGACTACAAGCCATAAAAAGTAGTAAATAATAAAAGAATCAGTATGCTGAAGGGAAAGTGCTTTTATTTCATTCATAGAGGTCCAAATTACATCGATAAACAAAAAACAATGCAAATAAAGCAAAAATACAGAGAGGTCCTAAGAGCAAGCTAGCTGGCAACCTCAGTTTGTCCAGAGGTGGCTGGTTATTTTCCCTTGTCAGCAGTAGTAGCAATATCTCCCTCAGAACAACTGTTGTTCCCCGAACATGAGGAGCACTATTAGGAACAGTCTGGGTAGTAGGGACTACACCCTCAATGGTAGGGGCAGGAACATCATCAATAATAGGATTTGGGCCTGGATCATGCTCATCGAACAAGGGTGAATCAATATCCACCCTAGCAGTGAGAAAATCCTTGTTCCAGCCCTTTTTGAAGTTCAGACGGCTGATATAGCCTATCTGAATGTCAGCATCCTCATAAGCAGTAGCCCACCCAGAGTTGTATGAGCTTTCCTTGATAGTGGCAGCCTCAAATTCTGCCTTCTTCTCCTTCTCTACCAGCACCTTATTTTCCTCGACCACGACCAACTTGCTCGTGCAGACCACAAATCATAGGACTGCTTCAACTCATTCAGCTCCTTGAACGCCACTTCCTTTTCTCTGTTGGCTTCGGCAAGGGAAAGATCGGAGGACTTCTGGGCATCGCTGGATGCCTTCAAACTGGCCTCTATCTCGACGCCTTCCCACTTCAGTTCAGTGCTCTGCTTCTCTAAGTCCTCATTCCGGCTCACCAGCTCATCGCGAGTACGATAGAGAACAATGAATTAGGCCACGAACTACTAGAAAAGGGGGAGTATTAGAAGAAATCATTGAACAGAATATTATAAGTATTGAAGAATGAAAATGGACTTACCAAGGCTAGCCTCTAACTCACTTGCAAAGCTAACTGTTCGGTCCTCATTGCCTTCTATCGATCAGCAGGCAAAATTGCTCGCTTGAGCAATGCAGGAGGCAACTGAGGAGAGATGGCGATAGAGTCCCCCTCAGGCAATGCGAAGACAGGCATCAAAGCTTTCCCTTCCTTCTTCCTCGCTTACACTCTCCTTCTCTCCTCTTCCCTCTCCTCTTTCTCCTACTCAGCTCTCTTATTCTCTTCCGCCTTCTTTGTCTCTTCAGCCTTCTTCCTCTCCTCTTCCCTCTTTCTCTCTTTCTCTTTCAACTGATCTTCCTCCCTACTCTTCTTTTCCTGCTCGATGGCAGTAGGCTGAGAGATAGTGGAAACTTCTCTATTACCAGACTTTTGCTTCTTCGTCCTCCTGGAAAGAAGCACATCATCCTCATCATCATCGTCCCTTCTAGAAGGAGCTATTTCTGCCTCACTAGAACTGCTCGACTCGCTGGAAGACTCTCGAGCCTCTGAAACCTCTTCCAAGCTGGAAGACTCTTCACTGGAACTCTCTACATTGGAACCACCTTCTGTAGCGCCCCTATTATCACCCTCACTATCCTCGCTAAAACTGCTCTCCTCCTCGACCAATTGGATAGTATCCACATCAACTTCTTCACTAATATCAAGCTCGAGGATACTGTCTACAAGTCGCGCGATGAAACTAGACCCAATATTTTTATACTCCAGTAGAAAAGAAGCTTATTGAGGGTGTTCACCGTCAGCTAAAGGTTCTCTGATGTTCCAAGCTTTGATCAGCTCGGCAGTTCGAACCTCACTAAGAGCAGGTTCCAAATTCTTTATCCTCGCTGAAAAGAATTTCATAAGAATATCAGAGAAATCATATATTAACAAGAAGATCAAAGAGAAGAACAAAAATTAATCCTACCTATGTAATCCTCTCCATAAAAGGGGACCACGAACTGTTAGACTTCGACCCCTCGGTATGGGGAGGAAATTGTCAATTTCTAGCAAGAAAACCCTCTTGCCAGTAATCCTTGTGGGAATCAGGTATATTTACTACCAATACCCTGTCAGGACTCCTGGTCTTGAGGTAACTAAAATCAGATCTTGTTCGCGAGAAAGAATAGCAGAAGCATATTTCAGCAAGCCCTAATTTAGTGCCATAGAGTTAGTTTATCCTATGGACACCATTAACTACCTTCCAAACATTTGGTGAACACTGCGTAGGAACAATGTTGAAATAACCAAAGAAATGCAAAAACAAATTGCTTGGAGGGAAAGTGAGGCCCCCTTGGGACATCAACAGGACATGAATCCAATGATCATCCTCTATCTCTCTAACACTCTTAGGGACAAAGGCTCACTCAATCTCTACCCAGTCCGGGATATTATAAAACTTCCTAAACTCAGGCACTGATATATTCCCTATCTTTGCCATTTATAATTACTAATTACAAATTCGAAGAAAATTCCACAGAAAAAACATAGACAGAGAGCAAAGGGGACTTACGAGATGAAAGTTTGGCTTGGACGACGCAAGATCACAAGCCCAGATGACGGAGAAGATTGAAAACAAAGTAAACGAAGACCTGAAGAGGAGGGCGCAACAAGGAAAGCTTAAGAAGATGAGAAAATATGAAGAAGCTTGAAAAAACGGTATGGAAATGATGCTGCAAGTGACCTTTTAAACATTTCTAATAATATCGCATGAGACCCGAAGCAGGCTGCTGCCAAAATCAAGTAGAAAACTCCAATATCGGGAATAGTTACACAATTTACAAAAGAGCCATTATGACAAATCATTTAAATTTATTGATCCCAAATTGTGGCCCAAAAACTTTAGGGGCAATTGTGGGTACCTCAATTTATCATCACGATCCCAGACGATTAGCCCAATAGAAATGGCCCAAAGTCCGGTCTCCTCGCATCTCAACTGAATTCGGTTATGACTTAGTCTACTCCTAAAATCTCCTAAGGAGATATTTTAGGAGTAGAAAATGGACGTGGAGGAGTCCAACACCCCCACTCCTCGAGAATAAACATGTATATAACAAATCCTAAGCCTGGGGAAAAAGACACGCATTGTATTCTCTATAAAACACTCCTCGGAGTATATAAAAATAATACTGAGAGAATCACCCTGGACGTAGGATTCTTGCTGAACCATGTACATACTGTGTTGTTTGACTGACATTTTTTATATTCTTTATTTACATTGGTTATTGCCTTTTCTTGTGAACTTGTGATGAATATAATTGTCACCACAAAGATATACTGCATCTCAATCCACAAAACTTCTATATTCAGATTCCTTATGAAAAATTAGGGTTGAGTTTGTTTATAAATAATCTCAAATGTTTTAGAAATAAAGAGGTTATTCAAAAATCATAAACCCTAAAGTCAATTGTCGAGGGGAAGAAGATGAACTTTTTGACCAGAAACCTAGACCTAGGGCATAAGAGCGTCTGGCCAATCAAAATTTTGCGATTTTTAAAAAATATTTTTATTTTATTTTTTTGGTCAAAATGATAAAAGGTAAGGCCATGGTTGGATTAATATAGCATAAATTATGGATAAAAATGAGGTTTTAACTTACGAATATTTTTCTAAAATTACAAATTGACCCCTCTTGACATTTTCAACTTATGAATTTGATCCCCAAACTTGTCTATGAATACTTAAGATTATTTTAAGGAAAAAAGTCTCTTGTACCAAAGTTCAAAAATGAAATTAGGTCCAATATTTTAAAGTCTCAAAATATTTACAATTAAACCCCCGGAACATTAAACGATATAGTTTTTGTATAAAATGATGGACCTAATCCCAAATATTTACATACCCAAACATTGTATACAGAAAATGAAGTACCAGCTCCTCTCGATATCCTCTTGTGATGTATAAAGTCGACCGATATACTGAGCAAGTAGGTTTTTCCTACCTTTTCAATAGTAAACTTTGCGTATTTGACATACTACTATTGATATCACTATGTGATAACTCATACTTAATCTTACTATGTGCCTGTTATAATACTGCCATACTACATATTTTATTATATATCATCAGTATTTGAATTTAATCATCGGTATTTGAATTTGACTATGGATCCATTTAACCCTTCTAACCTAATAACTGATATCCTCTTCCTTATTGATTCAATTTTCCATGCACTTTTGTGCGAACATTTATATCATAAGCATGAGTATTAACTAGAAAGTGGATTGACGTGTTATCCCACTGAACTTTCTACTTGGCCTAATGGTCTCAGATGATTAAGAGCTTGGATTTATTGCTACAAACGTATGAGTGCCAATTTAATTGTTTGCCTAGCCGATTACTTTTCCCCAAAGTTTCTTGGTTGATTATTATTATTACTTTGGTTTTACTTATGGTTTAATTATTTATTTACCTCTTAGTGAACTGGTAAGTATAGTATTATCAGTTCAAAAATCCTTAATTTTCTTTACACCATCCTAAATGAACTGGTAACGGACTTTATTTTCTTAAATGAACTGGTAAGTATAGGGTTTTAGTTCAAGAACATTAATGTTCTTTAAAAACCGATAAGTATAGGATTATTAGTTTGATTTCTTTAGCATTTCTAAACACCGATTCTATACACACTCCAACTCCCATCTATACATATAATTGTTATAGAACTATTAGAACCTGCTTAGCATATTTGTGCTAATTTATTTTTCCTCTTGATGAACCCGAAAAAAGAGGATATTACCTCTTCCCTATTAGAAATAGAAACCGGTCACCTGTTTGCGTATGTGACTATGTGGGCAGAGAATAATCTAGATAGGAGTAAGGAGTGGCGCTTTTTGATTTTATACATTATAGTTTTACTAAAAAAATGTAACTCACCCCTGCGGTGGTTCTACCCCATGTAAACTACTTTAATAATGAATTAATTTTTTTATTCTTCCTTAACTTTAATTCATTGCTTGATGTGTATTTCTTGTTCATTTATACCAAATAGCAGGGTGTGACACGTTTCGTTGTGAATGCAATTAATTTTGTAGTGTCGTACATGATGTCTCTCCCGTTTTAGCATTGTTATATGTTTCCTGTAAAATATATATATCTACAAATTGAATAACGTAGAGGGATATTTAATTACATAAAGTTTAAAATTCATTCAAATGTTATATTATTCGCAAAAATGCTTCAATATGGCTGGGTTGAATAACACACATCGATGTGCTTGTGAAAACGAAGTGTCATCAAGCATAAATGCTACTCTTGTACCTAGTGTATGGCCTATTGAACTTGAGTTGTCATCCAATTCATCATTTAGTGAAGGTAGATTTAACTTACTCTCAGCATCATCTAGGTACCTCGTATAGAATGTCGTGCATTCCTTTGTTAGGTTTCCTTCAGCAATTGAACCTTCTCGATGATTTCGGTTATGAACATATTCTTTTAGTGTGAGCAAAAACCGGTTCGTCATTGTAAAAAAATTAATATTAGTGCTAACAAATAGAGTTCTGGGTGATATGCAAGTTATGAGAAAGGTTGATGATTATGTAAATGATTCAGTAATTTTTCAAAAAGCCATAAATCTTGCACTTGCAGATAATTCTCCGACTCCACCTATGTACCCCGATGCCACATCAAATGGTGAAGTACGTGGTGACTACTCTCCTGGCACTATTGATGATTCGACTGATGGTTCTTCGCATCAGGGAGAATATTTAGTTAGTCCAAAATCCAGTTCTAGTGATGAAGACATTGTTCCTACTTAACAATCCAAGTTAAAAGTTGTCTCCTAATATAGATATAATAATAAAGTATTGTAGATGGTGTGCCATACTAAAATTTAGGAGAATAACTAAATATTGTAGGTGAACCAATGTACTAATAGTTATTGTAATATATCTATGATGTAACATATAACTTATCTAGTATACTATAATAGGATTATGCCATATCTTTGTTTATGATTATTATTATTAAAATTGTTTTATTATATTTTAGGAGTGTTAGTACTCGAATTCCCTCCACTTGAACTCAGAGTAAATAGACTTAGACTAAAGGGATCATGCGATGTCTTTAGGAATTGACTTCTTTAGCCCGCCAACAAAAAAAATACTCATTCTACTCAAGAGGGCATTTTTGAAGAAATGCGCAAGTTGAATTACCTTAAAGAATTCTTAAGCCAACGACCTTTGTCTTTTCTTGGAAAGACAGGTTCCAGTGAAGCTGAGAAGTGGATGTGTCAGATTGTGAAAATTCTGAATGGAGTAAGTATAGATATTAATCTTCGAGTAATTTTAACAACCCATATGTTCGAAGGTGAAGCTGATTTCTGGTGGCAAGTAGTGTCACATAATTAGAATGTTGTTAATTTTACTTAGGAGCAATTTGAGGAGATTTTTTTTCAAAAATCATTTTCTCGAGGTTGAACGAGATCAATGAACTATTGATTTCTTAAAATTCCAACAAACTAATCTATCCATAGCCCAATACGAGGTAAATTTACCGAATTGCCTCATTATTCCCCTGAGTATATAGATTCTGAGATAAATAAGTGCAAGCAATTTGAAAGTGGATTACATTTGCGAGTTAAGAATTCGTTTTCTCCTTTATGAATCCGTGAGTAATATCAACTTATAGAGGTTGCGACATTTGTGTTATGAAATTCCTCAACCGTAATACAATGTTCTCTCTCTGTTACCATAAACAATCATGTTGTTAGAACCCCACCTCATTCTAAGCTTATTCCTAGATTCTTCATAACACAACACGTTCAACGATCTGTTCTCATGAGTGTCACGAAGTAGGACATATCCGTCCAAAGTGTCCTAAGTTAAAATCTATTCTAATCCGTCGTTAGTTAAACAAACCCTTACAAAATCCAAAATCTCGTCCTATTCGAAATCAACCTAAGACAAATTTTGTTAAGGGAATTGTGCCAATACCGAGTCGTGGAAAGAATTATGCCATACTGCCTACACTAAATTCCCATGACATGATAAAAGGTATGATACTTTTTCAACATTTTTTGGCACATATTTTGTTCGAATCAAATTCTACACATTCTTTTATTAGTCTTAGACTAGCTAAATTATTTCAATTATTACTTACATCTTTAAATGAGCCATTGGATATTGAATTACCAATAGGTGAAATCAATACGCCAACGTAAGGTTATAAAAATTATAAAATTCAGCTCGGTCTAAGAACACTTTTGTTAATTTGATAGTTTTAGATATTTGTGATTTTGATATTATTATCGGAATGAATGTTTTGTCAAGACATCATGCTTATATCAATTGCCATGCTAAGAATTTTTTTTTGAAATGAAGATAATTATTCTTTAGTATTTCAAGGATCAGGTCCATCTGAACTCTCACCTTTCCAAATCCAAATCTCTTCTTCAATTCCAAATCTGTTGGAACAATTCGAAGATGTTTTTCCCACAGAATTACAAGGATTACACCTTTCTAGAGAAATCAAGTTTAGTATCAATCTTTATCCTAATACACTTCCTATTTTGATACGTCTGTATTGAATGGATCCTTTAGAACATTGAGAACTCCATACCCAATTAGATGACCTCTTGGAAAACATTTTTGTTCGAATAAGTTCATCTCTTTGGGGAGCTCCAATATTATTTGTCAAGAAACATGATGGAAGATTTAGATTATGCATAGACTATCATAAAGTGAGCTTAGTAACTATTAAGAATAAGTATCCTTTATCCTGAATAGGAGATCTATTTGATCAACTTTGAGGAGAAAATGTATTTTCTAAAATAGATCTATGATCTGGTTATCATCAATTACGTGTTAGAGAAGAAGATATTTCAAAAAATTCTTTTCAAACACGTCACGAACATTTTGAATTTACCGTAATGTCATTTGGATTAATCACTGCACCTGCAGCTTTTATGAATCTAATGCATAGAATCTTTAGGCCTTTTCTTAACCAATTCATTATCGTTTTTATCGATGATATTCTTGTTTATTCTCAGAATCTAGTAAAATATGCCCAACATTTAGACGCGGTCTTAAGTACTCTTAGAAACCATTGGTTATATACTAACAAGAGAAAATGTGATTTTTCAATGAAGGAAATAAATTTTTTAGGACATGTGATTTCTGAAAATGGAATCCAAATCGATCAAGCCAAAATATTATCAATTTTAGAATGGTAAAATCCTACAAATATTACTTAAATGAAAATTTTTCTAGGATTAGGTGGATATTACCATCGTATTATAGAAGGATTTTCTCGCATTGATCTTCCCCCTTTTAAAGCTAACTAGGAAGGAAGTTCCATTTGTATGGAATGAGGAATGTGATTAATCATTCCAAGTGTTGAAGGATAAATTAACCACTGCTCCTATCCTCACTATTCCTTCTAGTGACATAAGCTATGATGTGTATACTGACACTTCATTACAAGGGTTAGGATGTGTGTTAATGTCGAATAAGAAAGTTATAAAGTATGGGTCACGACAACTCGTGAACGTAATTACACTGTCCATGATATTGGATTAGGCGCTGTAGTTTTCGCATTAAAAATTTTGCGTTGTTCCCTTTATGGTGTAAATTTTCAAGTTTTTGTGATCATAAAAGTTTAAAATATATTTTTACCTAAAATGACTTGAATTTATGACAACGACGCTGGATGGAATTTTTGGAATATTACCGATTCAAATTAAATTACCATCGAGGAAAAGGAAATGTAGTAACCGACACTTTAAGCCAAAATCTAGTAGGAAGACTCCACTCTTTAATTTCCTACGATATTGCTGCTACCATAGAGTAATATGGCATGCGGTTGATATCCCCTTTCATGAATTTCTTTAACATTATTGCTTATTCTAAGTTGAGAGAGAAAATCTTAGTTCAACAAGCCTAAGATTCTTGGGGGCTTCTTCTTTTTCTTCTTCGATTTCCCTCGTGAAGGGTGACTTCATCTGGGTTTTGAAAGCTCACCTTGCGAGTTCTCTGGTTGATCTGGTACCGTGGTGGGAAGGATGTTGGTCCATTTCCCTGTGGACCAAATTTCGTATTTTCTCGTCGCTGCGAACAGGGCTCTGGTAACGGCGAGCTCTTCGCAGCTACTCGTGGAGGTCGTCGTCTGATTCGTCTCCCTTTACCTTTTGAGATCCTTGCCTAGGGCTCCTTCCTCGGCTACGAGACTTGCTCGGCTGAGGGATAGGAGTGCGGTATAGACGTCTCTTGTTATCAGGATGAAGCTCCCTCTCCAGTCTTTCCAGTCTTCTTTTCAGGCGAGCATTCTCAGCCTCGTACCTGCGAGAAGACTTCCTTTGCTCGTGGAGCCTTGCCTCGTATGCATTAATCAATCTGGATATATATGTGGACCTCGCCGATCCCTGGCTTTCTTCTGAGGCTGGCCTTTCCAAGCGAGCCCTCGGATCTGAACGTCAAACTTCATACCTGATCCTGCGAGGAGCAGGTGGTTCTTGAATATCCCCTGCCTGGGGGGCATTGCTGCTTTGACCAAACATTTTCAACTCCTTTCTTGGTGTGGGCTCTTATCAGGGAAAGATGAACGATTCCCACAGACGACGCCAATTGTAGTGACAATTATTATGCAACACAAATAGATAAGAGAAAGGCAATCACCAAGTAGGAAGAAGGAATGTTAAATGACAATCACACAACAAAGGATGTACGTGGTTCAGCAAAGAAGTGCCTATGTCCACGGTGGTGCAGTGGGTTTTATTTTTATATACTCCGGAGAGTGATTACAGAGAATAAGACTTGTCCTTTTGCCCCGGACCGAGGGTTTAATATATATAGATGTACATTTAGATGAGTGGGGGTGATGGGTTCCCCCACGTCTTCTATCTCTCCTATAACTTCCCCTCAGGGGAACGTGGGAAGAGACCGGATAAAAATAAGAGGTTGGGGGCCTAGACTTTGGGCCGTCAGAACTGGGATACTCGTCTAGGCCCATGGTCTTAATTCTGGGTACCCACAATTACCCCTAAGTTTGTTGGGCCATGTTCACGGGCTCAATAAATTTAAATGATTAGCCATAATGGCTTTTTTGCAATTCTTCGAAAGCTGTGAAGTTGATTTTGGCGGCACCCGCTTCGTTTCTTGTGCAATATGATTAGCAGAATTTGAAGGTTTGTTGGAATAGCCACTTTTCTACCGTCGCTTCAGTCTTTCCAGCATTCTTCTATTTTTTGTGAGCTCTAGCACTTCATATCTTCTTATCTCAATCTCCATTCTCATTACTTCTTAGTTGTTTGGGCTCGTGCTTCTTCATCGCTTGAATCGATCTTCTATTTTGTAAGTTTCCTGTGCCCTTTCTTTGTACTTTCTCTTTGGGTTTGTAATTTTTCTAGGGTTTTTCCAATGGCGAAATTGGAAATAGGTCAATCTCTGAATTTAGGAAGTTTTACAACATCCCGGAGTGGGTAGATATTGAGTGCTGTGCCTCCCCTCCTAAAAACGTTAGAGATATAGACGATGCCCACTGGATCCACGTCTTGTTGCTTTCTCAGGGGGGACTCACTTTTCCTCCTAATGATTTATTTTTGCATTTTTTTGGCTATTTTAATATTGTTCCTACGCAATGCTCGCCCAATGTGTGGAAAATAGTAAATGGCGTACATAGGATACATTAATTGTATGGTACTAGGTTAGGGCTCCCCGAGGTCTATTTTTGCTACTCCTTTTCTCGATCTAGCTCTGCTGTCCTTTACCTCAAAGCTAGGAGCCATGACAGGGTATTAGTAGTAAATCTACCTGATTCCTATAAGGATTACTGGCAAGAAGGTTTCCTTATTGGAAATTGGTAGTTTTCTCCCCAATTTGAAGGGTCGAGGTCTGAGAGGTTCTCTGTTCCCTTTTATGGGTAGGAATACATAGGTAGATATTGTACTCTTGTTTTGACTTTTGTGATCTTTCCAAATCCTCTTTGCTTTTTCTTCCACAGCGAAGTCAAAGAACTTGGAACCTGCTCTCAGCGAGGTTCGTATCTCGGAATTGGTTAAGGCTTGGAATATCAGGGAGCCTTTGGGTGATGGCGAGCATCCCCGATCTGCTGCTTTTCTGCTCGAGTACAAGAACGTTGTCTCCAGCTTCACAGCAAGGCCTGTGGATAGTATCCCAGAGTTTGATTTATTCGAAGAGACTGCTGCGGGTCCTATCCAGTTGGACGAGGAAGAGAGCAGCTCTGGGAGTGACATTGTAGGAGCTGTAGGTGATTTACGGGGAGAGAGCTCTAGTAGTAGCAGTTCCTCTAATCGTAGGGAGGTTTCTGAAGCTTAAGGATCATCGAGAATTTCTAGTAGTTCGAGCGAGGAGATGATTCCTCCAAGGAAGAACTTGATCAGGGATGATGATGATGAAGACCATATGCTTCTCACACAAAGGTCAAAGAAGAAAAAATCTAGCTCGGGGGCTGTGGCTACTGGTTCCCGATCCTCTGCTCAGGAGCAGGAGAGGAAGAGGAGCAGACGAGAGAGAGAGAGAGAGAGGAAGAGGAAAGAAGAGAGGAAGAAGATGGAAGAGAAAAGGAGGGTAGATGAGAGGAAGAAGAATGAGAGTGATAAGGAGGAGGAGAGGAGGAGGGCAGAAGCGAGGACAAAGGTCGGGCAGGCCATAGTCCCTGTATTCGCGCTGCCCGAGGGGGCCTCTGTGGCAATTTCTCCCCAGTTGGCCCCAGCTCTGCTTGAGAGAGCTGTCCTCCTGGCTGATCGCCAAAGGGCGGTAGGGTCGGAGAAGTTGGCCCTTCAGGATAGTCAAAGGCTTGCTCTGGTAAGGTTTCTCCCCTTTCTCCTATGTTGTTCTGAATTCCCTAATTTTCCTCTTTTAATGCCTTCTTTTTTATGCAGTTTGTTACTGACTTCACCGTGCTGTATCGTTCACGCGATGAGCTGGTGAAGAGAAACAGTGAGCTGAAGTAAGAGAACTCCGGCCTGAAGCAGAAGGGTAAAGATCTCGAGGATAACTTTAAATCCATTGACGCTGCTAGGATTTCATCCGACTTGGCTCTTGCCACTGCCAACAAAGAGAACGACACTGAAGTCTAGGATTTGAAGGAGCTGAGACAGGCCTACGACCTGGTTTGCTCGAGAAAGCTAGAGATTATTGAGGACAACAGGGTGCTATCTGAAGAGTTGAAGAAGAAAGAGTCTGAGGCTGTTACTGCCAAGGAGGACTCATATAATTCTGGTTGGGCTGCAGCATATGTGGATGCTAAAGTTCAGATAGGCTATATTAGTCGTCTGAACTTTAAGAAAGGCTAGAATAAGGCATTTTTGGCTGCTGGCATCGACATCGATTCTCCCTTGTTTGACGAGCATGACCCAGGTCCGAAGCCAATCGTGGATGAAGTTCCTGCTCCAGCTGTTGAAGGCGCTAATCTTGTTCCTCAATCGACCCCTGCTGAAGCTTCTCTAGTTATGGGGACAGAGATTACCCCTGCTGAGGGCGGTGCTCCTGCTGATGTTGACAAGGGGAAGAGGCCATCGACCTCTGGGCCACCTGAGGTTGTCAACTAGTTATCCACTAAGATTGCTCTGTACTTTTGGTTTTTTCTGTCTGTAAATTTTTTCTCTACTGTTCGATGTAACTCCAATCCTTTATTAATGAAAAGGCCTCATTTTTTGCTCGCACTGATTTGTCTCTTTCTCTCCCTTATCTTTCTCTCGCTTGTAGTTCGTTGATGTGGATTCCTGTTACTTCCCAATTGGGCAGGACCCTTGGTCCTAATGCGAGTCCCAAAGTTTTCCAGGACTTTGTTAGGGAAGCGGAAGAACTTTGAGATAGGTAAATGGAAGAACTCCGTAGTGATGTCCAGCGAGCCTATGTGATTGTTGTCGGGCTTCAAAGGGATGTCACTCGATTGCGGCACTTGTTCAAGAAAGTTCCTCGATAAGCGTGGGTTGACGGCTATGACTAGGGTTGGTCAGATGCTCCAACAAGGTTGTCTGAGTTTGAGGATATTTCTTTTATTAAGGGATGGCTAAGTGCCTTGAAGGAGCTGCAAGTCCCGAGGAACTCGATGCTGTGGTATTGCCATGAGATGTATCCCTCTACCCTGATGCCTAACCCCTTCCGGAGGCATGATCGATGGATCCCCATCGATGCTATCCCTCGGTAGTTATTGGAGTCAGATGAAAATAAGGTTATGGAGGAGTAAGTTCCTGCTCCTGATGACGGACAAAGAGATTGAGTGGCTGACTATCTTGCTCGAAGACCTCCCCCCCATTGAGATTTTGCCCGTTGTTATTTTTTTTGTTCTTTTTGGTAATGTAAATGCTTTGGGCGAGCTCGCCGACTAAACATGTATCACCATTGTTGTAAATATGATGAATTAATGAAAAGTTTTTGTTTTGGGCAACTTTGTCGACTAAACGTGTGCATCATATTCTTCATATTCTTGCTGCTTTATAATCTTCTAAGTTTGTTTTGTCATGCACGTGTCCTCCCAGTCCAGTATAACATCGAGATACCATTGTGCATCACTTTACCTTTTAGGTTGTGTCATCACACTCCCTTAGGCCTAAGTGGGGCAATTGGCGAGGACACACCTGAGGTTGGATGTTCCATCCGATCAGGATTTTACTCAATCAAAGGAGTTTTGATGACCATTATAAAACTTGGTCGTATAGCCTAAGGATCCCCTGTAGGGATTCATCTATTGCCAGGGACAATGCTAAGGGGTTCTTCTTGTTTCATGACGATGACCTGAGGAGGGGTATTCCCCTGCTATAGTATAGTGATTAATGTGCCTGTTACTTGGAAAAGATGTGCGATAAATGTAGTTGTTACTAATCAGAGTGTAACCAATCAAATATTTTTCATTAATAATAAGGGAAATGCACTTGTATAAAAGAATACAATATAAATATCTAAAAATAGAATCTCTTGAGATTAGATGCGTTCCATGCTCGTCGTATTTCTCTGCCTTCCATCATTTCCAAGTGATAGGCGCCCTGTAGGTCGTCTCTGGTTACCTTAAAGGGTCCTTCCCAATTGGGACCTAGCTTGCCGTCTGATGGTTTCACCGTGCTACCCAGGACTTTCCTTATAACATAGTCCCCAATTCGGAATGCCCTCGGGTTAACCCTTTTGTTGTAATGCCTTGTGAGCTGTTGCTGGTAGCTCACTAGTTTCACTAGGGCTAGTTCCCGGCGCTCGTCGGCTAGGTCGAGCTCAGCGTGTAATGTTACATCATTATGGCCTTGGTCGACAAGGTTGGACCTAATTGTCGGCAAACCTGCTTTGAGTGGGATGACTGCCTCCATGCCATATGTCAGCGAAAATGGGGTTTCTCCTATTTCTCGTCGAGGAGTGGTCCGATATGCCCATAGGATGTGAGGTAGTTCATTTACCCATGCGCCTTTGGCTCGATCCAATCGCTTCTTCAATCCATTGATAATGGTTTTGTTGGAGGCCTCAGCTTGGCCATTGCTCTGAGGGTAGGCCATCGAACTGTAATGGTGTCTGATACCGTGTTCGTCACAGAAGTTTTGAAAGGAGCCACTTTCGAGCTGTGTTCTATTATCGGTGATGATGGTTCTGAGGATTCCAAAATGGGTGATTATATTCCTCCATATGAACCTTATCATATCAGCGTCTCGAATGTTCGCCAGGGGTTTTGCCTCGATCCATTTAGTGAAGTAGTCAGTCGCAACCAATAGATATTTGGGATTGCCGGCAATGGTCCCACGATGTCCATTCCCCATTGGGCGAATGGCCATGGGCTGGACAGGGACTTTAGATCGTTGGATGGTTGGTGGACCATAGGAGCGTGGAGTTGGCATTTCTGGCATTTGCGTACATACACTGCAGAGTCTTTTTGCATATATGGCCACCAATAGACCTCCTTCATTGATCAAAAGGCTAGAGACCTTCCTCCAGTATGGCTTCCACAGATTACTTCGTGAAGCTCGCGTAGAACTTGCTCGACATCCCCTGGTTGGACGCATCGGAGGTAGGGACCGGAGAAGGATTTCTTATACAAGTTGCCTTCTGGGGATAAGTGAAAGCGAGCAACTTTGACTCTTATCTGGTGGGCAGTTTTCTTGTCATCCGGGAGCGTGCCATTTTTTAAATATTCTCTTAAGGGGTCCATCTAGCTGGGGGCTTACCCCACCTGGAGTACCTATTCCATGCTTGGTGGATTAATGTCGATGCTCGGACAAGTGAGGAAATCGATGGGGATGACTCTTTTTAGGTCGGAGTCAACTGCCGAACTAAGGGCTGCTAAGGCATCAGCATGACTGTTTTGCCCTTGGAAAACTGCTGGACGTTGATCTCCTCAAAGCTTGACATCAGTTTTTTCACTAAGACGAGATAGGCTTCCATTCTTTCATTCTTTACGTAATAATCTCCACTTATCTGATTGGAGACCAGTTGGGAATCACCGAACACCTATAAATGTTTTACTCCCAAAGTATGCGCCTTTTGAAGGCCGGCTATTAGGGCTTCGTATTCTGCTTCATTGTTGGAGGCTGCAAATTCAAGCCTGATTCCTTGTTTAAGGATTGTGTTCTCTGGATTAATGAGGACAATGCCCACCCCTTCCCCCTTTGAGTTGGAGGCTCCATCAACAAACAGTTTCCAGGTTTCCTTTTTTGCTGGGTTCTCCTTTTGCCTTGTTGGTTGAGGTTGGTCAGAGGGTTCTTCGCCCGTGAATTTGGCTATTAAATCGGCAAGGATCTGACCCTTGATAGCTTTCCTTGGTTGAAATTGGATGTCAAATCGACCGAGCTCGACTGACCACTTAGACAGTTTGCCCGACAAATCTGCTTTCCTTAGGACTGCCTTAAGGGGATGCAATGTAAGGACAATGATAGTATGAGCTTTGAAATAATGCTTCAGCTTCCTCGAGGCACGCTCGGTGTCCAGTAAGGTCTTGCTCACGTAATAAACGGGGTGCTGGATTCCTGCAACCTCGCATATTAGCGCAGAGCTGAGAGTGTGACTGGATACGGAGAGGTACAGGTACAAAGAATCCATTTGTTGTGGTATGACGAGAAGTGGTGGAGAGCTTAAGTAAGACTTGAGCTCGACCAATGCTTGAGAGCAATCTGGGCTCCACTCTATCGTTTTGCTCCCCTTTAGAAGTTGGAAAAAGTCTTGCACTTCTCGGAGGATTTGGAAATGAAGCGATTTAAGGCAGTGAGCATACCAGTGAGCTTCTGTACGTCCCGAATTTTGTGAGGGGATTGTACCCTGTTGATTGCATCGATCTGGTCTGGATTAGCCTCTATGACTCTCTTATTGACCAAGTACCCAAGAAATTTTCCTGACTGGACACCGAAAGAACACTTGCTTGCATTAAGTTTCATTCGGTACTTCCTGAGAATTTTGAAGGTGTTTGACAGGTCTGAGAGGTGATTCTCTTTCTTCTTGATTTTAACGAGCATGTCATCGATGTAGACCTCCATGGTGTCTCCCATATGATCCTTGAACATCTTAGTCACTAGCTGCTGATATGTTGCCCCGGCGTTCTTGAGCCCAAAGGGCATAACTCTGTAGCAGTATAACCCCACTGTAGTGATGAAAGCTGTTTTGTCCTGGTCTGGGGTATATAAGGGGATTTGGTGATACCCTGAGTATGTGTCCAGGAAACTCATTCGCTCGTGAGCTGTGGTGGCGTCTAATAGTTGGTCTATCTTCGGGAGGAGGAAACTATCTTCAGGGCATGCTTTGTTGAGGTCAGTGAAGTCGATGCAAACTCTCCACTTCCCAAATCTCTTTGGAACTACTACTGGGTTGGATAGCCACTTGGGGAATTGTATTTCCCGTATGGATCCTGCATCTAGTAGCTTTTCAACTTCTTTTTTGACCGCTTTAGCCTTCTCGGGTGCAGTTCGCCGTGCCTTCTGCGTGATTGGCTTGAATGTGGGGTCGACGTGCAGCTGATGACAGACCATACTGGGATCGATTACAGGCAGCTCGTATAGTTCCCATGCAAAAATATCTACATTGCGCCTCAGCAAGGTTGTCAACTCCTTCTGTTCCTGGTCGGTTAGAGATGCTCCAATCAAGAAGACTCTATTATTGTCGCCTTCCCTAGCCGTCACTTCTACCAAGTCTTCGACGACCCATTCAGAGGGGAAGAGTCTGGTCTCCTCTACTCTAGGTCTTCTGTACTTTAATTGCTATTTAGAAGGTGTTAGACCCTCTTCAACCTTCTCGCTGGGCTGCTCGGCCCTCCTTTCTGGCTTCGGTCGGATGGCTGCTATGAAGAACCTTCTCGCCATTGCCTGATCACGGTGGATCTCCATTACTCCTCGCTCGGTTATATATTTGAGTTTCTGATGGTAGGTCGAGGAGACTGCCTTCATCGCATGGAGCCATGCCCTGCCGAGGATGGCCTGGTATGGTGAGTCGATATCAACTACCCAAAACTCGATCATCTTGGAGATGTTTCCAGCCCGCACCGGTAATATAATCTTCCCCATGGGCATAGTTATTTTTCCAGCGAAGCCAACTAAAGGGACAGTAGCTTCCTTTAGGTCGGAAACGCTCAACTTTAATTTTCTAAATAGGTCGAGATATATTACTTCGGACGAGCTTCCCTGATCGACAAGCTCCTGAGCGTAATGATCAGAGCATCATGATGTGGGGTCCTCACTCCCACCAGATCTTCATCTCTGAAGACAATATGCTTGTTATAGTCGACGTCATCTGCTCGTCGATATTTTCCTGACCGTGATTTTACTGGGTCAATCTGAAAGGCCTGCATTACCGCTGTGAGTTTTTTCATTTGCATTCGAGCTGAGTTTCCTTGTATCTGCTTAGCGTCAGATGCCCTGTGTATTACCGCGAACTCATGACCAGCGTCATCTTCCAGCACGTTGTCAGGTCTCGCCTCTCTGTTGGCAGCCGCTTTCTCTACCCTCTTCTCCACAAACTCATTCAAATGCCCAGACTGAGCCAACTCCTCGAGGTGAGACTTAAGATCTTTGCAGTGCTCGGTCTTATGTCCTCCCTCTTTGTGAAAAGCGCATATTAACACATTGTTCCTCTTCGAGGGATCTCCTCCCATCTTCCTAGTCCACTTGATAAATGGCTCATCTTTGATCTTCGCGAGAATTTTGTAAATTGGTTATTTGAAGATGGTGTTGATCGTCTGTAATGCTTTCGACGCGTCATGGTTCTCTCTGTTCTTGGAGCCATTTTCCCCCCGTTCTTTCCTCCTTTCTTTTGGTTCTCAATTTTCTCACTTCCCTTGGTAGTGAGTTTAGCTCGACCGTTTTCTCCTGTACTGAGGCAGGTGACATCCTCCACCTTGGCGTACTACTCGATGCGAGCCATTAGGTCGTCAATAGTCATAGCTTCCTTCTTTGTCAGGGACTGGTATAGAAGGGAGGAGCTGGGTAGCCCGATTTTGAAAGAGGCCACTGCCACTTGTTCCGAGCAATCTTCGACCTCGTTGAATAACTCCCAGTTTCTCTTCACGTAGTCTCGGAGTGTCTCTTGAGGCATTTTATTCATTGTCAATAAAGCATCCATCCTTTTGGGATGGGAGCTGCTAGTGATGAACCGGGCCGTAAAGAGCTCGGCCAGGGATTTAAAACTTCTGATGGACCGATGGGGGAGTCTTTCGAACTATTTCTGCGCCACATCATGCAGTCTCGAGGGAAAAATGCGGCACATAAGTGCATCTCGGTGATTCCAGAGGATCATGGCCTGTCGGTATTGCCTGACGTGATCGATGGGATCAGTTTTACCGTCATAAATCTTAAACCTTGGAATGGAAAATTTCTTGGGGGCTTCTTCTTCTTCGATTTCCCTCGTGAAGGGGGACTTCATCTGGGTTTTGAGAGCTCACCTTGCGAGTTCTCTGGTTGATCTGGTACCATGGTGGTCAGGATGTTGGTCCATTTCCCTGCGAACCAGATTTCGTATGTTCTCGTCACTGCGAGCAGGGCTCTGGTAACGGCGAGCTCTTCGCAGCTGCTCGTGGAGGTCATCGTCTGATTCGTCTCCCTTGACCTTTTGAGATCCTCGCTTAGGGCTCCTTCCTCGGCTGTGAGACTTGCTCGCCTGAGGGCTAGGAGTGCGGTATAGACGTCTCCTGTTATCAAGACGAAGCTCCCTCTCCAGTCTTTCCAGTCTTCTTTTTAGGCGAGCATTCTCAGCCTCGTACCTGCAAGAAGACTCCCTTTGCTCGTGGAGCCTTGCCTCGTATGCATTAATCAATCTGGATATCTGTGTGGACCTCACCAGACCCTGGTTTTCTTTTGAGGCTGGCCTTTCCAAGTGAGCCCTCGGATCTGAACATCAAACTTCAGACCTGATCCTGCGAGGAGCAGGTGGTTCTTGAATATCCCCTGTCTGGGGGGCATTTCTGCCGTGACCAGACATTTTAAACTCCTTTCTTGGTGTGGGCTCTTCTCAGCGAAAGATGAACGATTCCCACAGATGGCGCCAATTGTAGTGACAATTATTATGCAACACAAATAAATTAGAGAAAGGCAATCACCAAGTAGGAAGAAGGAATGTAAAATGACAATCACACAACAAAGGATTTACGTGGTTCAGCAAAGAAGTTCCTATGTCCACGGTGGTGCAGTGGGTTTTATTTCTATATACTCCGGGGAGTGATTACAGAGAATACGACTTGTCCTTTTGCCCCGGACCGAGGGTTTAATATATACATGTACATTTAGGTGAGTGGGGGTGATGGGTTCCCCCACGTCTTCCATCTCTCCTATAACTTCCCCTCATGGGAACGTGGGAAGAGACCGGATCAAAATAAGAGGTGGGGGGCCTGGACTTTGGGCCGCCAGAACTGGGCTACTCGTCCAGGTCCATGGTCTTAATTCTGGGTACCCACACAATAGTATCAAGTCGCATTAAAGTTGCTCCGTTTGAAGTTTTATACGGAAGACCATTTAGATTACCTATATGTTGGATAGAATCCAAAAAAGGTAAGAATTTGGTCTCGAAATAATACACTGAAAGAATATAAAAAATTCAAGAAAGATTGAACACAACCTAGGATCGACAGAAAAGTTATGCCGACCAACGTCAAAAACCCTTAGAATTTCAAGTTAATGACCAAGTATTCTGAAAGTTTCTCCCCAAAAAGTAATTTTACTCTTTGGAAATAAAGGAAAATTAGCTCTAAGATATATTGGACCTTTCATAATTTCGAAACGAATTCGCCCTGTAGCCTATCAATAATAATTACCAGTGGAATTATCCAATATTCACAATGTATTTTATGTGTCAGAGTTATGGCAGTATATTTCTAATATATCTCATATTGTTACATGGAAAGACATTTACATCGAAGAAAATCATGAATTTGAAGCACACCCTATTTAAACTCTGAATCGCCAAGTGAAGTACCTCGAAAATAAGGAAATTCCCTTAATTAAAGTACTTTGGGAAAATTAAAATCAGAAAGAAGCTACATGGGAACAAGAATAAGAAATGAAAGAAAATACCCTGACTTATTTCAAGCTAAATTTGGGGATGAATTTTTATTTAAGGTAGGTATACTGTAATAATTAGGATTTTCAAAACCGACCCTAAACACCTACGGTCACTGTTTTAATATTTATAAATTATTCAAATTCAAAAGTCTTCTAAAGAAGAAAGAAATTATACTTGATGCCCAATAACTTAGTGAATTAACTTAGACTCGCTGAAGTTTTAATAATTACAAAATAGCCCCTAAAAATTTCAAAGTAACTTAATTTGACTTATATTTCACTCCCAAACCTCCTTTATATCAAATTAATCCTTTAGTCTTCAACTAACATAAAATCATAGTTTCAGCCCTTAAAACTTTATAAAATTACAAAAATACCCTTATACTTTATGAAAAGTGTACTTTTAAGGCAATACGTGTAAATACAAAGCTATTCGAGGACCAAACACCAAATATTTATTACTCTTCTAAAACCTCCCTGTCTAAATAAGCCAACATCTAATCACAAATAATCAAGAATCACATGTGTACACCATGCACACATGTGAGGAACAAGAACCCAAGTTGAAAACTCAACTACAATCGTTCAAATCCACATCTTTTTTACACCAATGAACTACCAGGCCACTATATAATATATACCCCACGAAAACCTCAGTTGAAACGCACATAAACAGGAGTTCCAAAACTCAAAATTTTCACTCCAAATAGGTACTCTATGATTTTTTGTACTATATTCAGTTCTTTTTATTTAAATCATTTTCTGTGTAGTTATAATCTTAGAATAAATCAAAATAGTAGGAAATTTTACGTAGAAAATAAGCTCTAGGTGAAGAATATGAAGTTTTCACCGTTAAAGCTTGAACTTCAAGTTAACTTCCATATATCAATGAAAAAATCATGTTAAAAGCTTTGAATGTATTCATTAGAACCTCTGGAACTCGAGTGTAATGATTAAATTCCATGAATGTGTCTATCAAGCTCGAATCGATTGAAAGTGTAATTTGAACCAGAAAATTGAAAATCTGAAATTCTTCATGTATAATCCATCTAAAGCTTTGAAATCAAAACCAAGCTACACCTATACATAGCAGAAAACAAAATATGTTCATAAAAATCCCTGCCATATCCTTAAAATCCACGAATGTTAAGTCAAATTTTCAAAAAAATACATAGTTATGGAACTTGAGATATACTGCATCTCAATCCACAAAACTTATATATTCAAATTTCTTATGAAAAATTAGGACTTTAGAAATAATCTCAAATGGTTTAGAAATGAATAATTTATTCAAGGTCAAAAATCAAAAACCCTAAAGACAACTGTCAAGGGTAAGAAGATGAATTTTTTTATTAGAAACCTTGACCTAGCGCATGAGGGCGCATGGCCAATGGGAATTTTTTGAATTTTTTTCCAATATTTTGTCTATGAATACTTCAAATTTTATTTATGAATTTGATCCCCAAACTTTGTCTATGAATATTTCCAATTATTTTAAGACAAAAATTCTCTTATACCAAATTAAAAAAATGACCTTAGGTCCAATATTTTAAAGTCCCAAAATATTTTTAATTAAACCCCCAATACTTTATAAAATACTATTTTTATATAAACTGACTGACCTAATCCTAAATACTTGCACACCCAAATATTGTAAACATAAAATCATGTACCATCTCCTCTCGATATCCTCTTAGGATATATAAAGCTGACCGATATACCGAGCAAGTAGGTTTTTCTTACCTTTTTAATAGTAAACTTTGCGTATTTAGTATATTGCTATTGATATCACTATGTGATAGCTCCTATTTACTCTTAGTATGTGCATGCTATAATACAAACATACTACACATTTTATTATATATCATTGATATTTGAATTTAATCATCGGTATTTGAATTTGACTATGGATCAATTTAACTCTTCTCACCTACTAACTGATATCATGTTCCTTACGGATTTAGTATTCCCTGCACATTTGTGCGAATATTTATATTATAAGCATCAGTATTAAGTAGTAAGTAGACTGACGTGTTATCCCACGGAACTTTCTACTTGGATTGATGTTTTCAGATGATTGAGAGACTCAATTTATTGCTACATATGTATGAGTGCCACTTTAATTGTGTGCCTAGCTAGTTACCTTTCTCCAAGGGTTTTGTGTTGATTGTTATTATTATTAATTTTGTTTTATTGATGGATTAGTTATTTCTATACCCCTTAGTGAATTGGTAACTTTGGGATAATTAGTTCGAAGCTCCTTAATTTTAATTACATAATCCTTAATAAACCGGTAACGAACTTTTTTTATTAAATGAACTGATAAGTTTGGGATTATTAGTTCAAGCATTTTAATGTTCTATATAAATTGATAAGTATGGGATTATAAGCTTTATTTCTTTAGCTTTGCTAAACACTGATTCTATACACACTCTAACTCTCATCTACATGTATCATTGTTATAGAATAGGTAAAACATTCTTAGCATATTTATGCTAATTTCTTTTTCCTCCAGATGAATGTAACACCCCGTAATTTTATTTATTTTTCTTTTGAGAATTAATTGGGATTAATTAAATTATATTTGGAAAGTAATCTGGTAAAATAAATATTAATTATCATGATATTAATATTTATTTATATTTAATATTGCTTAGTGAATGAGTAATAATAATGATAAGGAAATGTTATAATTGGCGTGAGTGAAAAAAATACGACAGTTACGATAAATTTAGTCGGGACGCGCATGTCAGGCGTGTTGAGACTTAATTTTGGAAATAAAATATAAGGTTACTTTTCAAATTCCATATGCTTATTTTGAGTGCACCAATGTCTTCGAAAGGGTCGAGATAGTTAGAAAAGTGTACTCAGGAGTTTAGTTTGGGTTCCGAGGAATTTTAGGCCAAACTGGTACTTTAGAGGCGTATTTTACTCTTTTGAATTTTTTAGGAAAATAGACCCACGAATTTTATAAGTGTAAATCAGATTAGGAGTTAGAGAAGTTAGGGTTACGAGAACAAAAACTAAGAGGGGCTATCAGGGCATGAAGAAGGAGAGTTCAGAGGGAATCCTAAGGCTTTTCTACCTCCTTGTTCACCACTATCATCACCGGATTGTAGACCGGGGAGAGGAGAATGAAAAACCACCATTAATTCTGTGGAAACCAGACCTACATACAGAGGCAAGTATTTATCTTGCTATAAATTGAGTGCATATATTATCCATATTAGTGTAGGAATGATTATGTAAGGACATCGTCTGTCACATTTAGTATGTCGTATACTGCTACAAGTTTGTCGAAGAATTGGAAAGCTTACATCTACAATCGACAATCCGAAATTCAAGATGACTTCAACAATCATTGCCAATGAGGACGAATTTGGTAAAATGTGTTTTTGTTCCATTTACATTTTATATGAAAAGTGTTGGGATATATTTTTGAAAAATAAAATATTTTTCCATTCATGAAAAATAATTTTTGAAAAGATTTTAAAGGATTTTAATCATAAAAAAAATTTGGCTAAACGTTTTCATATTGGTAAGAGTTTTGGTTTTAAAATTTCCAAACTTTTTAAAACTTTGCTATCGAATCTCAAGATTTGTACCTGGTCATTAAAACAAGATAAGATCTCGTTCGAATGAGATCAAATATTGTTCGAACGACGTAGTTTTTCGTTCGAACGACAGAGTTCAATTCTGACCGCCTTAAATGTTTTTATATAAAGGGTGCCAGACTTCTGTATTTCGTGTGGAGAAAAAACTATTTTTAACAAAATACGATTTTAGTATTTTTTTTGGTTTATTCTCCATTCTTTTGAGGGTTCAAAATTTTATTTTTACAATTCACAAATCCCAAAATTTTGTGTGAGTTGTTTTGTGGAACCTGAAGCAGGTTTTTTGCTGTGAGTTTTTCTATTGAAACTAGGTGCCTTGGAAAGGTATTGGGCTGACCATAGGTGCCACCTACGACAGGTACTGGGCTGATCGACTACGTGTCATAGGGAGTGTTACGGTGTTCCTGGGCTGATGACTACGGACCGACACCTGCGGGTATTTCGTAAGTCAATTGTATTTTCACCGTAATCTGATTGTAAACGTTCCTTTACAAATTATAGTGGAAATAAAAGGTTTTTTCCCTACGGGGATTTTTTCCTGAAATCTGTATTTATCAGCTTGTTCATCGCTTGATTTAATTTAAGATATGAATTGACACGTAGATGCATGTTTAGGGTCTGATTTAATTTGTATTTGGTTTGAGAAAATTTAGACATCCAATAAAATAAGTCTGAATTGGAAATTGCGAATCATTATCACACACAACATTCTTCATTTTGGTATTAGAGAAGGTTATGCTAATTTAACGCGTATTCCTATTTTTCGCAAACTTGTGTGATATTGATTTTTGAAATTTTGTCGCAATGTTTCAAAATGAGAACTTATATAATCGAATGCCTATATTTGATGGATCAAATTATGCCTATTAGAAATCTCATTTGGAATCCCAGTTAAAAGCCATTGAAGAACTAGCCTGGTTGCTTTGTGAAAGAGGGTGGACTCCTCCCACTATCACTACTAATAACGTAACCTCTTTGAAAACTATGTCGGATTGGACTGTAGATGACTTTAAAATGTCAAATTTTAATTCTTGTGGTTTGAGTGTTATTTCGGGAGCCGTCAACCCCGACGAGTTCTGCTAAATTATGACGTGAACCACGTCTAAAGAGGCATGAGATGTCCTCCAAGTGACATATGAGGGTACGAATGCGGTTAAAGAATCAAAGTTAAAAAATTTGCCCACCCAGTTTGAGACCATTACTATGTCTGAGTCTGAATGTTTTGATGAGTTTTATGCATGTTTGTCGAACATTGCGAACTCGAGTTTTAATTTAGGTGAGCCTATTAATAACACGCATGTCGTTAAAAATATTTTGAGATCTCTTCCAAAACGTTTCATTCCTAAAGTCACTGTTTTGAATTCACTGGGAAAGCTAACTATAACCTCTCGTAATTTCTGGGTGATTATTTTAACTAACTAATTCGGTAATTAGTGATACTTAATTAATGAGAATTAATTAATGGTAATATTTAAAAGTGGTTATATTTAAAATTAGTTAACGAGTGAGGATGTATTTTAGAATTATAATCGGGACGACAATTTTGAGTGCGCGTTTGAGTCCGGTAGGGTTGAATTAGTCTAAAAGGAGTGGGTACATACCCATATTGGGTATTGGGATCCAATTACACATGTGTGAACTTAATAAAGAGGGTTTGGGCCATTTTAATTAGGGCCCATAGGCCCAAAACGTGAATAGTGTTTTAACCATAATATGTGTAAGGGGTTAGGCATCCATAAGTGATAATAGAAGACCAACGGGAGAGAAGAAAAGGAAGAACCAAAGGAAAAGTAAATTTAGGGATCTTGAAGAGAAAATTGCAATTCAACTTTGTCTTTCAAAGCCCTAGAACATCTTTGGTTAAGGCAAGTGGTTTAAATTTTGAGTATTAAATTGTATCTTGCAATTGATATCAAAAGAGGTGTAATCCAATTGAAATTCTAGGGTTAGTTCTTTCATAAATTGGGGTTTTCTCCTTATAAGGATTATAAATCTATAGATGGTTTGTTAATTGATGCAATTGATGATTAAAATGATGAGCTTATTATGGCTAAAATTGTTATAAATGAAAAAGGGAACTTAGGATGGATTTGGGGGTGTTTTACTACAGAAACCTGTTCAGTGTAAAGTATTAAATTCGTTAATGCTGGACTATATTTCTGGGTTTCTTTTCTGGGTAGTTTGGAGAAGAAGGTGATAGCAGGGCCATTTGAACAACCTGGAATCTCGTTCTAATGAGAGCCACTGTCGTTCGAATGATAAGGCTTGTCGTTTGAATGACCCAGCCACCCATGTCAGATTTCTTCTTCCCTGTTTCAGACATGTTATGTAATTTTGAGTTATTTAGTTTCTGCATTGGTGATTCTGCAATTTGTTTTAAAGTAGGGTTTAAAATTGTGAAGAAATTACCCTTGAATTAAGTAGACGACTTATTAATTTGCGGGGTTAAGATTTACGATTGAGTGATTGAATTTGTGTTAATTAAGTGGGGAAAACTTACCTGGATGGAATTGAACATTGAATTGTGAATATTGAATTTCAGGCCGAAAGAGAGAGAGTTCGGGCATAATTGGTTAGGTAACAGTAATAACGATAAATTAATTTATGTATAATTAATTGGATTAAAATCTAATTATAGATTTGTTTGTTTAGGCTTGTATACGGGCATAGTAAACAGGTAGCCTGGATATTTTATATGTATATATACGGTGATGTGTAGTATATATATAATTTATAAATATTTATAAGGTAACATACCCCCCTAAGGCTACCATGGGAGGTTGAGCGATATGGGTGAATCCCCTGGCAGGGCGAGTACAGTCCCCAGGTCATAGCGTTCGGGTTTAGGAGTGAGACGCTTTGGGTATGATTAGGTCTCACTACCGTGGGAAACTGTGATCTCCTCTAGTACGCTTGTGAATTATTATTTTTCTGAATTGGGTGATGAGCCATGTCAGGGTTTCTGGGTGGATGAGAATACTCGGTAATGATAGCACTTAGAGGTTTCCCGATGAGTGCCTACTCGGGAGGATGACTATGGATTTATAACTTGTGCGTGAATGTTGTAATATGATTATATGTATATGTACTGCAGAATTATATACGATAAATTATATATACACGAGGTGTGAAATCTATAAATAATATAACTTGTGAAATAGTTATATGGTATTTAGTTGGATTTAGATGTAAATAAGTTAGTGTGATATATAACTTATAACTCATATACATAACTTGTAAGATTGTTATATGGAATTAAATATGAATAGATTTAAATAAGCTAATGTGGCTAATAAACCATATATTGTATACGATATTCACTCGAGTTGAGATAGTTGGAAATAGTGAGATATATGAGATAAGACTAGTTACGGAGGGTTAGATAGATTTGTCGTTTATAGTTTCGGTAGGCGTTCACATTAGTTGAGGGGTGAGGTAGACTCAATAAAGTGTGCTTCACTAATTTAAATATGGAGAGAATTTGCATATTTACTTCTTGCATTTAAATTCACTTGATAAATATTTTCAAATGTTTTGGGTTCTAACCCTTGCTATAAAATATTTTCAAAACCTTTTAGGTATCCTATCACAGGGATGCCAGGCTTGATATTCATTCCAGGGACTCGCAGCTCCAACATGTGTGGATGTTGCAGGATTTGGATAGATGCATCTGTTTTTGTGTTCCTAGTGTAGGGATCTTTGTCAGACCATCTTGAGCATGTTAGCTCACCATTTATTTTAGTTACCTTGCAGATTGTATGAGGTTAGTACTCTTACTAGTTTGGTTTGGTTTTGGGTGTAACCGATGGTTTATTCGAGAAGAGTTTCCTTACTCTTTATGGTGATTGGTTTTTATTAGATTTGTGGTATGATGAATTTCACTTGTTACGTTGGTTATTTGGATTCTTATTATGTTGTTGGTTTGGGATTAAAAAAAAAGATAAAATTTAGCACCATGTCTTTTGAATACTAGGTGGTTAGTAAGTTTTAAAGAGTTTTCGACAGTGATGCGAAGAATGAACCAATTGAGATTCCTATTTAATTTCATATAGGACTGATCACCTAGAATTTTATTAGGCGGGGTGCCATAAATGGTATCAGAGCATCATATTCTAATGTCCTTATGATCTATGCGGCTTTTCACGTTTCAGCATAGTGTTCTTTGATATAGAGCCTTATTATAGGATTGTTGTATCCCTTCACGTATGTAATTTACGTTCTTCGGCTATTGGGTATAGTTAATATAATTCATATAAGGTTTTGGTTGAGAGTGGGAGATCGAACATGTTAGAACAACCAACGTGGGATGTTAGAAGGATTGCAAGAGGGAGGACTCAACATAATCCATGGAGTATTCTAGAAATAGTGAGGCAATAAGAGTCACCATGATAATTATTAGAATATTTAAAGTTAGAGAAATTACTGGGGTGCAGTAGTTGCTCCAAGAATCGTCGGGAAGGACGATAGGGCAAAGTTAAAACTCCAAGTGTGGACGATAAGGGGTTAGGGTCGAAGAAAAGTTTGTTTTAAGAGAGAAAATTGGTAGGATTCAAGGGAGGTGCGAAAGAGTGATTTACCATTGGGTAGAGAACATCCAATTGGGATCACATGTGGGGGAGTGTAGTGTCACTCAAGTCTAAATTTCGGGCAGGGGAGTTTACTCTTAAAAGAAATATGGGGTGATGGAGCCATTCACCAAATTCATGGGGAGATACCATGAATAATGAGAAATTAAGGGTGAAGATTATTACGAAATCTCTTATTAGTGGTTGATCAGAGATGCAAGGAAATTTTTAGTAATTTTCCAAAAAGGGTCGAATAGTGGCCAGATGGGAAGGAAAATGGATGGAATTTGCAAACTTAATATCCAATGAGAGGGATACGAAGGATCAAGTAGGGTTTGTAAGTTGACATTAGACCCATTGGGTAGAGTATAGAAGCTTGGATATGAGATTTGGCTAGGATGATTGGTATAGTTGTCGTCAAAGTTGTACTATTATAATTGGTATCAATGCTCTCGAGAGAGGGCAGATAAGGGAGTTGGAAAATCTATCAAAAGAGTAAGACTGGATTTTTATGATCGGGAGGTATAAAGGGAAGGGATACCCAGTAGAGGACCATGATTAATGATCGAGATCAATGAAATCTCTACCGAGTGATGTTGGGTTAACTTAAGGCCATCAAGGCTAGCAACAAGTCTATTAGATCAGCTGATCCAAAGGGACATTAGGAGTAGTAATCAGGGTTAAGGCTACCTGGTTCGTAAAAAGGACAACCCCGATAGGGCCGTTTGGGGCCAGAGAAAGGGGAAGGACACAGAGAGGTGTCTTATGTATAAAAAGAGTAAAAACACGTGGATGGATCTTTTCCACAACAAATCAGGGGACAAGAGCTTTATGCCTTGTAGGGGAATCTATTTGAGAAGTTTTCAGTTTGGTTAGGACGCAAGTGTTATTTCTATTAACCATTGAGCTAGCAATGTTATGGGTAGATGAAACTACGAGTTTTATTTTGAGATGATTGGAGTCTGCTTTGTGTGATACGAGAGGGTCACGAGAATGTATTAATACTAGGTTCACATGAGAAACAAATTTAGTGAAGGTATTATTAATATCAATAGTGTGTATTTTTACCATGGAGTAGAGGGGCACTCTTCAGTTCCACCTGATAGGAACGGGTGAGTACATTGAGACGATGTATTTCTTGAGAGGTGATAATTGAGGAATGGTTTTATCTTGAGTTTGGATGATATCGCAATGAGGGAGGCGATCATAGCAAGGCTATCGTGATTCGTTGTTTCAGCACTGAATATATATTCTCTTGAAATGTCTCACCTGGAAGAGGGTTGAGAAATATCATAGCAACAATATTGTGTGAAGTAGGATTCATTGGGTACAGTTGTCTAGTTATTTTGGATCCCGATGCGTAGGATTTTTACTGAAGATATTCAAGGTAAGTAGGGTTGCCTTAGAGCGGAGAGAATTAGCTCATTATTAATGTTTAGCGCTGAGGGATTAGTGACAGTACGAGCGCAGTAGTATATGACTTCATAGAGACGTGAGGGTCCATGATAGACTTGGGAGTATAGGGGATAGATTTGAGAGTCCCAGGGTTATGCTATGGGTTCTGTGGAAATCAAGGACCAACGATACTGAGGAAGAATGCATTAGAAAAAGATATTTTGGGCTTTACTGGGAAGTGTTATATGCATAAGCCCTAATGAAATATCGATAGTGTGGAGAAGTCATTGGATTTTAGGTCCTTGGGTTTAATGATAATTAGTGAACATGTGGAGAAAATACGTTGAGCAGAAATCCACTAAGAGATAGGGATAGTGGAGCCAAAAAAGTGTTGCGAAAGAAACACTGCGAAGTGTTGGCACCACAAGTTGTTATATTGTGCATATTGTTATGTGTCTTGTGTGATTTATTTTTGCCATTTTTTCCATCGCAGGGACCCTTAGGTATAGGACTAAGGGGGTATTTTGAGGATCTTATATCGATAATAAAGGTGGGGTAATATCGTGGAGAATCACATGGTAATGAGTAAGTCATCGAAAATATTTGAAGGATATTGCCACGTCGATAATGCGAGAGCCAAAATTGGGACAAATATAGTTACATAAGTGATGACTGAAAGTTTGTAAACTTAGGCTCGAGTTCCAAGGAGTATGGGCATCCTGGGAGGAGCCAAAAACCTCTACGATGTAAATACTTAGTATGTTCGGGGAGAAAACACAAAGGCAATGAATTGGGAATATTACGGAGGAATGGGAATAACTGGTTCCCCAAATTATGGAATAATTAAGAATGGATATGTTTAGAAGTGACAGTGGGTGCGGTACAACCTATGGTGTGCAATCACTAGAATTCGTGAGTGCGAAGAATACTAGTGGATGTGTTGATCATAATAGCCATAATTTATATATCTAAGTACCGTGGGATAGCGGGGATTCCTTGGTGTTAACCACGCGAGGGTGGAGGTATCACTAGGAGGATAGTTGTATAATACGAGAGATTTCTACTTTCGAGGATCATGAGAGTAGTGTGGATTTTTTCCAACTTTCAGTTATGTAACCATAGTTTGAGGCTATAGTGGATAGCTATAGTAAGACTGGGTGTTAGCGGTACAGGGTATGAATTATCGTTGCTAGGTTTCACCCGAGATAGGGTCTAGCGTGTATATTCGGTAATATATGATAAAATGTGTTGCATGTTAGTGTACTAATATTGTGAAATTGAAATCCCGGGGAGTAGGGACATTTTTGATGTAATTCAGGGTGGTTGGACTTATGGTCGAGTGTGAAGATATAGCTTGGGTTTTACTTTCGCGCAAGGAAACTAGTGATAGTATGGACGCGGTAGTAGGTATTGTCTTTTTATAGAAGAGTGGATATGTGTACATTCATGCCGAGAGGAGGGTATTGGTAATGTTATAACTATGGGATTGAATTTATATTACGAATTAAGGGCTAGCTAATGTCGTACTTCTTTTAGTGCAGTTAAGCACGAGTACAGGGTGGATAGGCACTCTGGTTAATTACATTTGCTCAATAACTTTGTGTATCAATGCTAAGGGTAAGGGATTGCGGGGCTAGTTGAGACCGGGAGTACTAGGATTATTCGAATTTCGAGGATGAAATTTTGTTGTAAGGGGGAAAGTATGTAACACCTCATAATTATTTTAACTAACTAATTATGTAATTAATGATCCTTAATTAATGAGAATTAATTAATGGGAATATTTAAAAGTGGTTATATTTAAAATAAGTTAACGAGTGAGGATGTATTTTAGAATTATAATCGGGACGATAATTTTGAGTGCGCGGTTGAGTTCGGTAGGGTTGAATTAGTCCAAAAAGAGTGGGTATTGGGATCCAATTACACATGTGTGAACTTAATAAAGAGAGTTTGGGCCATTTTAATTAGGGCCCGTAGGTCCAAAATGTGAATAGTATTTTAACCCTAAGATGTGTAAGGGGTTAGGCGTCCTTAAGTGATAATAGAAGACTAAAGGGAGAGAAGAAAAGGAAGAGCCAAAAGAAAAGTGAATTTGGGGATCTTGAAAAGACAATTACAATTCAACTTCATCTTTTAAAGCCCTATATCATCTTAGTTAAGGCAAGCGGTTTAAATTTCAGGTATTAAATTGTATCTTTCTATTCATATCAAAAGAGGTGTAATCCAATTGAAATTCTAGGGTTAGTTCTCGCATAAATTGGGGTTTTCTCCTTATAAGGATTATAAATCTGTAGATGGTTTGTGAATTGATGCAATTCATGATTAAAGTGATGAGATTATTCGGGCTAAAATTGTTATAAAGGAAAAAAAAGAACTTAGGATGGATTTGGGGGAATTTTATTTCAGAAACCTGTTCAGTATAGAAGCTTAAATTCGTTAATGGCGAACTGTATTTCTAGGTTTCTTTTCTGGGCAGTTTGGAGAAGAAGGTGATACCAGGGTCATTCGAACGACCTGGTATCTTGTTTGAACAAGAGCCACTATCGTTCGAACGACATGGCTTGTCGTTTGAATGACCCAACCACCCATGTCAGATTTCTTCTTCCCTGTTTCAGACCAGTTATGTAATTTTGAGTTATTCAGCTTCTGCTTTGGTGATTCTGCAATTTTTTTTAAAGTAGGATCTAAAATTGTGAAGAAATTACCCTTGAATTAAGGAGAGGACTTATTAATTTGTGGGGTTAATATATACAATTTAGTGATTGAATTTGTGTTAATTAAGTGGGGGAAAACTTACTTGGATGGAATTGAACATTGAATTGGGAATATTGAATTTCTGGCTAAGAGAGAGAGAGAGAGAGATTTCGAGCATAATTTGTTAGGTAACACTAATAATGCTAAATTTATTTGAGTATAATTAATTGGATTAAAATCGGATTGTAGATTTGTTTGTTTAGGTTTGTGTACGGGCATACTACACCCGTAGCCTATATATATATATATATGGTGATGTGTTGTATATATAAGATTTATAAATATTGGTGTGAATAATATTTATAAGGTAACATACCCACCCTAAGGCTATCATGGGAGGTTGCGCGATGTGGGTGAATCCTCTGGCTTGAGGAGCAAGGTGAGCATAGTCCCCAGGTCATAGCGTTCGGGTTCAGGAGTGAGACGCTTTTGGTATGATTCGGTCTCACTACCGAGGGAAACTATGGCCGCCTCTAGTACGTTTGTGAATTGTTGTTTTTCTGACTCGCGTGATGAGCTGTGTGAGGGTTTTCGAGTGAATGACAATACTCGGTAAAGATAACACTTAGAGGTTTCTCGATGAGTGCTTACTCGGGTGGTTGATTATGGATTTACAACTTGTGTGTGAATGTTGTAATATGATTATACGTATATATAGTGCAAAATTATATACGAGAAATTATATATATATACAAGGCGTGAAATGTATAAATAATATAACTTGTGAAATAGTTATATGGTATTTAGTTGAATATTGTTGTAAATAAGTTAGTGTGTAATATAACTTGTATACATGATGTGGATGGTGTAAAGGACATAACTTGTGAGAATGCTATATGGCATTAAATAGGAATCGATTTGAATAAGCTAATGTGGCTAATAAACCATATAATGTATACGATATTTACTCGAGTTGGGATACTAGAAAGTAGTGAGATATATGAGATAAGACTAGTTACGGAGGGTTAGATAGATGGGTCGTTTATAGTTTCGATAGGCATGTACATTAGTTGAGGGGTGAGGTAGACTTAAGAGTGTGTGCAACATTAATTTAAATATGGAGAGAATTTTCATATTTACTTCTTGCATTTAAATTCACTTCCTAACTATTTCCAAATGTTTTGGGTTCTAACCCTTGCTATATAATATTTTCTAAACCTTTTAGGTATCTTACCACATGGATGTCAGGCTTTATATTCAGTCCAGGGACTAATAGCTGCAGCATGTGCGGATGTTGCAGGATTTGGATAGATGCATCTATTTTTCTGTTCCTAGTGTAGGGACCTCTCTTAGACCATCGTGAGAATGTTAGCTCACCATTTATTTCAGTTACCTTGCAGATTGTATGAGGTTATTACTCTTTCTAGTTTGGTTTGGTTTTGGGTGTAATCGATGGTTTATTCGGAAAGACATCCTTTACTCTTTATGTTGATTGGTTTTTATTAGACTTGTGGTATGATGAATTTCCCTTGTTACGTTGGGTATTTCGATTCTTATTATGTTGTTGGTTTGGGCTTAAATAAAAAGATTGAATTTGGCACCATGTCTTTTGAATATTAGGTGGTTAGTAAGTTTTAAAACGTTTTCGACAGTGATGCTAAGAATCAACCAAATGAGATTCCTGTTTAATTTGATACAGGACTGATCACCCGGTCTTTTATTAGGCGGGGTGTCACGCTAAATTCATTAGAGCTAAGGATAGCTCGCAGGAGACCTACAAACTTATGTGATTGACATGTTTCCCCAAACCATTAAGGCTAAGGATAGAGGCATTGATTTAAAGACTAAAGTTAGAAAGAAAAATAAAGAGAGAGTGTATGAGTCTGATTTTGAGGAAGAGTTTAACATTGACGACGTGGTCTTATTTGCAAAAAAATTAGAAAGTTTCTCAAAATGAACAAATATAATTCTTTCTACAAAAAATCTTTTGAGAAAAATAAAAAGAAAGAAAAGTCCACATAGGACAATGAAAAAGAGAGTGACAGAGAAAAAGAGTAAGAGAGTGGGGAAGACGAGATGATTTGTTTCTAATGGTAAGGCAAAGGTCATAGGGCTTTTGAATATGCTACTAGGCTAAGGCTAAAAGGGAAGAAAGTAGCCATGCTCGCCACTCTTAGTGATAGTGAGGGAAATGATGAGAAAGACAAGTTCGAAAAAGGTTTAGCTCATGGGATGTGTGTAGCTTTTTCGAATCATGTTCGCGCACCCACTTTGTCCCACGATGATAGTGCCAATGAGAGAGACGACGATGAGTCAAGTGTTTCTTGTATAAATGAGAGAGAGTTTGAGAGTGGAGATGAAAGTGAGCTCCAAAAATCTTTTAGGGATTTGTATACTGAGACCTTGAAAATGAAGAAATATAACAGGGATTTAGGTCGTTGGGTTTTAGATTTGGAGAGAGAGAAGGAAGTTTTAAGGAGGGAAAAATGTGACTTGACCGACATGGTGTCTAGTTTGATGACACGTGTATCCCAACTCGAGAGTGATCTCGAATGTGCCCAGGAGGTCAAAGTGCCTTTAGATACCGCATCTAAGAAAGTTAAAAAAATGGTTCTCAATCCCGTTTTGGGTGGTGATGAGAGTTTAGGAAAAGGTCATGACGGTGTGTCCACTTCTTTTATTTCACAAGAGACGATTCCAACTTTGGAGATTGACTTCGTGATTCTTATCCCATCCCACCTAGGCATCCCATTATAATTAGGAGAACATCTCCTATAATTTTTGCAAAATTAATTTCAGGCCGATTTATGTTTATTCCCATTACAAAAAGAGAGGACACCTTAGGGAATTTTTCTTTAAATTTGGTTATGTGTCATGCTTTGTTCCTACACATGTTCACGCACATGAATCCACTCATGATACTATCCTTTTACACAATGATAGAGAGTTTGCATATATACGCGAGCAAGTAAAGTTTTTGGTCAATACTTCACATGATTTGATGGAGTTATTTCCAAAGATGTCACCATTTTTGGAAAACTCCACCGCACTTCCCGGTTGAGGTCTTGACCTATTTTCCAAGCATAGGGTGATTTACATGATGACATTTTAGCCTATTGCTAGTATGTATCATTTGTATTTTATTTGTTTTTACTTATTTTTATACTATTTTTGCATTGTTTTAGATCTTTTTTCCCCTCCTAGGAACTCTTTATTTTATAAATTTTCTCACTGGACATATCTGTATGTCATTCTGTGTAATCTGGGAAAATTTGACTTTTCTCGTTCTAACGAGATTTCCTATCGTTCGAACGACAAGGCATCTCGTTCGAACGACCCCTGGAATAATATTCTATTTGCAGTCCCTGTTTCATCCTGCTATATGTTATTAGTACTGCTAGGTTATTTTTGTACAGTATTTGAAAAATACAAAAAGATTTTCTCTTTTTTGAAAAATTTTGAAAAATTCAAAAATATTTTTGTATTTTGTTTTCACCTTATATGAATGCACACTAAGGATGACCATGTCACACCTTCATGCCATATTCATGTGACTGTTTGATAGTGTTTTGAGACAGTATGTTGTGTCATTCATGTGCTTTACAAAGTTTGGAGTCTTTAAGATGATAAAGTGCTACTACCTTCACGATTGACTCTATTTGTCCTTTATTTTACACATGCACGGATTTGTTTGATTTTTGTACTTGTCTATCACATGTTGGTTGAATGCTTCCATTTCAATTCTGTCTATACAACGAACCAAATGCGATAAAACTTGACAAATAGTAGTGCGTGATATAAATAGTTTTTGAGATTTTTGTGTTTTATTTTGAAAAATGGTGAGTGATACGAAAGGCACTCATTTATCCATTGCGATTAAGCCACCGTTTATATGGACCTAAAAAAGTGAGGAATTAAAAATTATCCGGGGTCCAGTGAGGTTTAAAAGAACCCAAAAAAATTGTAAGGCAATAAAAAGGAAATTATGCCAAAAATGGGCCAATATTTTTTTGTTTCATCAACTCATAAGAAAAATAAAAGCATTATCTTTTAATGAGGGAGTTTGGATGGAATTTTCAATACAGTTTGCACGTCCTTGAAAGTCATGAAAAAGCATTACATAGTTTTGGATGTTATTGGTGTGGAAATCATTTATACTTTAACTTGTTGATATAATTAAGAAGATGTCATCTAAATTCAATAATTTTACACCAATGGACTATTTTTTACGTTCATTCGTTAGGAGTAAACTTATGGATCTGGCACATATGATATGATTGATTTGATGTTCCTATCGAATCTGTTCACACCCATTCATTCTGTATCCCTGATTTGGTTATCTTAGTACAAATTCATGGTGTGATTTTTCTGTAACATCATATTTTTGTATTTTTTGTATACAATATTGAAACAATGTAAAATAGCTTGTTTTCTTTGTTTACCGTGGCACCCCCGATTTTCTTTATGTGATTTATTCATTTCCTTGTCTATTTCGAAAAAATAAAAAGGGGGAGAACGAGTTATGATATTATGGGGGAGATTTGATTTTGCTTACACGCTTTATGCTTCTATCATTTCAAACTCGATACATTACGAGGTTTTTTCTTTGTCTCATGTGTGTAGGTTGTGACACCCCGACTAATTAAATACCGGGTAGCTACTCCTTTATTAAATTAAATCAAAAATGCCAAGTTGGCTCAGTTAATAGCATCACTGTCGAAAACATTTTATTATTACTAACCACCTAGTATTTAAAAAGTAAGTTGCCAAATTTTAATTAAAGTCGAATTAACATGCAGTAAAAGAGATAAGCAAGAATAATAACACCATTCACCATAACGAAGTAAATAGAATAACCATCACATAATGAAAATAAAGTGTGGAGGAAAATTCCTCACTACAATACCACAAACTGAAATGAATAACTAAATACTGACTACTGAATCAATACATGCCAAAGTCTGAAAAACTGAAATGGAAAAGATGTCTCTAATAGAAATGGGCAACATGCCCTACAACTGATAGATACTGTATCTGGAATCCAAATGATAGAAGCGTCTAAAAGCAAATCCCTGTAGCTTCCACAAACAGCTACAGCTCGTCACCTGAATGAGTATCCTAGGTATGGTGTCCTTGTGGCTGGGCACCTAAAATGGTTTTACAAGAAAAATAGATTTGAAAGCAAACGGGTCAGAGCCCGAATGTGAAGATATTTTAAAAACCTGCAAGTGCTTTAAAAACATTTAAAACATTAAATGCAAAGTACATGTTAGGACGTGCACTCACATGAAATCCTCACCTCTCGTCTAACTGTGCACTCCTAACGTAAGTACCCATCTAAAACGACACTAACCACTAGCTAAGTAACATCATATCTAGCTAGACTGTCATAGGTTCTACCCTTATTACTCGGTTCCCATTAACATTATAACGCTCGCAATTAAATAGGGGCTTAACGTAAATTCAGGTTCTCACGTAAAAGTAATACAGCTCATTATAGATCATCCCTTATGTTATTCCATAGTTATACACACAATACCGTATGAAAGTTCCCAGTTTATTAAGTGTATATTTTCCATAACATAAATATACAATATAAGCACCCCGAGACTAAGTTGCGGTGCACACATACTCTGCTATCCATCCCGGTACATCACGTACATAAGGATTGCATATTCCGAATCTCTCAGGAATAGTTCACAGATAACAACATCACAAATAATGGAGGCGAACACAGTCACATCACATGGGTCACGCACATACCTACGCTCCCACGATCAGCGAACTTATTAACATCCCAATAAGTCCTTCTCTGACCTATGTTCATCGAGGTAACCAGTCTAAATCCGGGCAACACAAGGATTAGAGGGCCCTAAGCGAACGCAAACCTCCCGTGATAGCAAGTATGGTAGGTATGTCATACACACAAATCATATACCAATACTAAGTAAACACGCATCTTAGTAATCACCGTAATTTAATTGTAGTACATATCGCATTCTCGTACCAACTTAATATATATACAACTTATATAATCCCGGTCCATATTTATACACGCCATAATTTTCTCACGTCGTAGTAGGCACTCACGTCTCGACTCAAATGTATATTTGATTTGATCCACACTTGTATAATTTACTCCTCATTATATCTCAAATGTCCCAAGTATAATATTACACCATCAAAGGAATGCTATCTCTATCCTCGAACAAGTTTACGGTACTCCCAAAATCAAAACAGGCCAAAAAGGCCTAAACTGCCAGCTCGTTAGAAGTCTCGTTCGAACGAGGCTGTTCGAACGAGATTTCGTTCGAACGAACTCGGCTATCTAACGAGATCTCGTTCGAACGAGATTATCGAACGAACATCCCTCTCGTTAGAACCCCAAACTGTCAACTCGTTAGAAGCTCGTTCTAACGAGCTCGTTCGAACGACCTGGGTAGGTTTTCTAACGAGTGGCCAGATTTAAGCCCAGAAATCCTATCTCGTTTTTCACCAATTTCTACACTTCTAATCTCAACCAAAATTCGTCCCAACAATGTTTTGTGGTCTCTAATCATCCCTAAACATATCAGGGTTATATACAAACGTATTCTAAAGGAACAATTCATCCTAATCATCATCAATCCATCAAATCTCTACACTTTTCCCCAAATTTTCAAGAACATAAACCCTAAAATTTATGATCATCAATTTACTCAAATTAAATTCGTTTTTGTTACATCCAACACATATTTACATCAGGGTAATCATTTCTCTACGATTCTACATGCAATTACTCCTCATCATTCAAATTCTAAGTCCAATTAAAATGGGTTTTTATAAAACTCTCAAGAACAATTAGATTTATGTAAATTCCTACACATGGAAGATGCATTCTCTATAATAATTGAAATTAAACCACTTGCCTTGAGTTTATCTCTGATTTTGATGTTGATTTACTGAAGTTATCTCTCTCTATCTGCAGAATTCCTTCTCTCTCTCCCTCTACAAGCCTTCTCCTCCAAAGGTGGCTAGGGTTTGTTTTGGGAACTTAGAAAACCTAATTCTAAAACTTCCCGTAATCTTATGGGTCAATATGGTTGGTAGTGGGTTTAGTGGTTGGTTTCCTAAATCAGATATAATTTACTAATTTTCGTCATTATTAAATCCCAAAAATACAATATTACCAAACTACCCTTATAAGATGCTGGTATGGCCTAAAAATACCCCGGGACCCAAACTAACCCCCCGGCTAGTGTTTTCTGACTATCTCGACCCTTCCGGACGCGTTGGCGCACTCAAAATGACCATACGGTTCATAGAATTTAAATTAACTTTTATAATCAAAATAATTATATGCTGACGCAACTATCACACGCGTCCCAATAAAATGTCCAAATTGCCGTATATCAATCTCACGACAATTTCATAATTCAATATTCATAAATCATCATATATACTCAATATAGTCAAATACCAACTCACATCTTGCTAGTATTTTATCCGGATTAATTCCCAATTAATTCTCATTTAATTAATAAATCCCAAAAATAAATATTGCCAAAAATACGGGGTATTACATAGGTACGATTGAAGATGTTTGGATTGCACACCCTGGTGAGAAAAGCTTGGAGTTTTAAAAAGTTGATTGTTGAAGCGAAGTTTGAAAAAGTTTGAAGACTCGTTCAATTTATCTTTCCGTGCTGAGTTTATGGGAGGGTAGATTTGTATAGGTCATATTTTGATTGATAATTCTGATATTTTTATTTTGTATCGGAATAGACATAGGGGGAGATTTATAAGGACATTGTCCGTCACATTTAGTATGTCGTATACCGTTACAAGTTTGTCGAAGAATTGGGAATCTTACATCTACAATCGAAAATCTGAATTTGAAGATGACTTCAACAATCATGCCCAACAAGGATGAATTTACTAAATGTGTTTTTGTTCCATTTACATTTTACATAAAAGTGTTAGAATATATTTTTGAAAAATAAAATATTTTTCCATTTATGAAAAATAATTTTTGAAAAGATTTTAAATGATTTTAATCATAAAAAGTTTTGGCTAAACGTTTTCCGATTCGTAAGAGTTTTGGTTTTAAGGTTTCCAAAGTTTTTAAAATTCTTCTGTCAAATCTCGAGATTTGTACCTGGTCACTCAAAAGAGATAAGATCTCGTTTGAACGAGATCAGATATGGTTCGAATGACGTAGTTTTTTGTTCGAACGACAGGGTTCAATTCTGACACGTCGCGGCCTTAAATATTTTTATATAAAGGGTGTTAGACTTTTGTATTTCGTGTGAAGAAAACATTAGTTTTAACAGAATACCATATTAGTCTTTTTTTTGGTTTATTATCAATCCTTTTGAGGGTTCAAAACTTTGTTTTTACAATTCACAAATCTCAGACTTTTATGTGAGTTGTTTTGTGGAACCGGAAGCATATTTTTGCTGGAAGTTTTGTTGCTGAAGCTAGGTGCCTTGGAAAGGTTTTGGCTGACCATAAGTGCCACCTGCGAGAAGTACTGGGCTGATCGATTGCGTGTCATAGGGAGTGATGCGGTGTTCTTGGGATGACGACAACAAACCGGCACCTGCGAGTATTTCGTAAGTTAATTGTATTTTTGCCGTAATCTAATTATAAACTGTTCCTTTACAAATTATAGTGGAAATAAAAAGTTTTTGCCCTGCGGGAATTTTTTCTTGAAATCTGTCTTTATCATCTTGTTCATCGCTTGATTTAATATGAGATTTGAATTGACATGTAGATGTATGTTTAGGGACTGATTTAATTCGTATGTGGTTTGAGCAAATTTAAACATCCAATTAAATAATTTTGAATTGGAAATTGCGAATCATTATCGCACACGACATTCTATGGATTATATGCATAAATAAAGGAATTTGACTTGAAATTGGAAGATTGAATCACGATTCTTGAGAAGAAATTATGTTAGGTTTAATCCTATATGCATGTAGAACAAATATGATATATTGGGGTTGCAAACTTTCGAAGAAATCTTGATATTTATTGAAGTTGTTGGACACATTTTAAAATCTAGGGTTCTTAAGATTTATAATTGAATTAATTCCATTTAACAATGTTTCTTGATGATTTGAAGATTCTACCACGTTAGAAATCATGTATATATGTTAATATGATGTTTAGAATGTTTGGTTAGGAGTTTGGGTTCATATAATGAAGGTTTCGTTGAGTGAAAATGGTGTAATCCCATAACATTAAAGTGTAGAAGACGAGACCTGTAGAAGTGAATCGATTCGTCTCCCTGTTCGAAAATATTTGGCAAGTGAATCGATTCGGTTCAAGGCCAAATCGATTCGACTACCCAGATTTCGATAATTTTCTCCTTTTTCTGTTATAACTCACAAGAAACGATCGTATTAACCTTTGAGATAATTTTTAAATATAAATAGGGTTATTTTAAAATACCAGTAGGTTAATATTGGGTTTGAGACTTAGTCACGTGAGAGGAACTTAAGGGCTAAGATTAGTTAGGATTAATTGAGGAATAAAAACCTAATTCGAAAAATGATATCGTGTCCCAAGAATTTGGCTGAAATGGTTACCTAGACTAGTAGGGAATGAGTGAGATAAGTACTGAATAGACTTAAGGGACAATTGGTAGCCTTGAAAGTGATGGGAAACACTCTGGCTTATGACAAAAAGAAGTGTGGCGGTATATTAATAATGCATAGGCTATACGAGAGTTATGTAGACTATGTACAGAATATATAATAGGGTACGTGCTTACCTCTATTGAATATATATATATATACACACACACACATAGGTTGTGCGAATACCTAATGTGTAACTTATTATTTGTATGACTTACCTACGTTACTTGCTATCGCAGGAGGTTTGAAAAGGGTATAGTCTTATCTTGATGAACCATCTTGGGGGATTTTGACTTGTACCTCAGAATAAAGAACTTAGGGATGATCATCGCTTGTGTGAACAAGGGTGTGCTCGATCATTTGGGTTCGTATGTATGTGTGTAGCCCAAAGGCCAAGAACTATGTTCACCTCCAATTATGTGTGAATTGTATACTATGTTTCGAGAGTGATTCCAAGTCGATAGTCCTTTATTTAGTACATGACATACCGGGACTTGATAGCAGAATATGCATGCACCGAAGGTCTCAGACTAGGGATGCCATATTAGTATATATATAAATATAGAGATAAATATATATACTTGTGATTTATCTTACTGTTTGTTCTTAGTAAATGGGAAAGATAGTGATGTTTAAAATAACCTAAGGACGTGGAAACTTAACATCTATTTATTGAACCCTAAATTTATTTAAATGATATGAGAAGGTAAATCAATAACGAGTTCTATGGGTGATGTGAGTGGGTGCTATGAGTAAGTTGGTGTAGTAAAATAAGGGACTGGAACTAGTTAGACGGGGTAGCATAACTAGGACGGGTTCGTAGAACACGTTTGGCGTGCACAATAGTTGAGGGGAGAGGAACTCAACTGAGAGCACGTGAAACTAGCATGTATATAATATTTGCTGATTTTGCATTTTAAAAAGTTGCAAATATTTTTAAACAGTTTTACTCAGGCTCTGACACATTTTCCAAATTGATTTTGTAAAAACCATTTTAGGTGCCTAACCACAGTGACGGCCGGCTTAGGAGTTCATTTTCATTTGACATGTTACAGTTGTTGTGGACGATTGTAGGACTTCAGTAGTAGAAGCCTACATTTTTATAATATCTGATGCATCATTTTATTTATCTTAGTCGGGCATGTCGCCCATCTTCTACTAGTAGATATTTCCAGAGACATTGTACTTCATTTATTTTCACTAGTTGGAATCAGTTTTAGATATTGATTATTGTATGGGAGTTTTAGGCCATAGTGTTTATCCCAGTCATATCTTATTTGATTCTGGTATTTCATTATTTATGTTGTTGGTTAATTGGAATAGTGAATGTGATTTATCTCTTTGTTCCAGATCATTGCATGTTAATTTAAAGATTAAAATTTGGCACCAGCTTATTTAATTAATGTGGGTTATTAATAATTAATAGTTTTCGACAGTGATGCTATGAATGAACCAACTGGATATTCTGTTTAATAAAGGACTGATCACCCTATATTTAATTGGGCGGGGTGTCACAGATGGTATCAGAGCATCAGGTTTTAGTGTCTTTAGGACCTGTGCAACTTACTACAATTTTCAGCATAGCATTGCTTGATATAGAACCCTATTATTAGGCTTCTTGTATTCTTTATTACGCATATATGTCTTAAGATATTTTAAGACATATTGAATTATGGACTGATGGAAAATTGTTTCTGGTTTCAGATGCCTCCTCGACGTGCCACACGAGTCAACCCACTGGCACAGCCAGAGCCTCAGCCACCTCCAGCCTAGGGCACCATAAATGCTGCAGAGGTTGCTGCCATAGTTGCACAGGTAGTTAATGCAACATTGACTATAGTATAACTGGCACCACCCCAGACCTAAGTCGTGGCCCCAGCTCAGATACTGGTGTTCCCTTCTGTTTGGGAGCGAGTTAGAGATGCCTTCCAGAAAGCACACCCTCTCGAGTTCCAAGCGAGTTCAGACGTGGTGGTTGCTAGCCAATTAAGAAAGACATCCAGAGTCATTTGAGGATGTACGAGTGCACGGATGTTCAGAGGCAGATTCTAGATACATTTAAGCTAGTCGGGGCACACTAAAGTGGTGGGAGTCTGTAATCACCGCGGATGAGAGAGAGAGAGAGAGAGAGAGAGAGAGAGAGAGAGAGAGAGAGAGAGAGAGAGAGAGAGAGAGTATGTCAATATAGGAGTTTTATGAGCAGTTTGATCGTAAATATTTTCCATCCGCCATCCAGATAGAGATGAGGCAGAAACTATTAGATCTCTCCTATGAGGAGAAGACCATTGCTGAGTGTGAGGAAGAATTTATGAGGTTAGCTAACTTCGTTCTAGTAGAGGCACCTACCGAGGAGAAGAGGGTACAGTTATTTACACATGGCCTTACTTGGAGGATCCGACAGCATCTGTTGGGTAATCCATCTTTAAAGATATACATGGAGGTGTTGAATGCCGCTCTGTTACATTGTCAGGACCACCGCTTCCATGTTAAGGGGAGAAAACAAGTAGGAGAGTCCATCCAGTAAGGCAGGACTGTGGGTAACAGCGCCTGCGGGGCACAATCGACACAGAGTCAGCAGAGGTAGGGTGAGCAGGGTCCCCGTCAGGGGATCCTGATAAAAGGTTTTGTTATGTGGATAATCGATAGGGACATGGTGGATTTAGGTAGGGCCACCAAGGCCATTAGTGCCAGTAGGGTCAATCGGGCCAGCAGTGAATTCATCAAGGTCAGTAGGGCCAGGGTAGGGGTGGAAATGGACAACAGGGTTGAGGTTAGCAGGGTTAGAGGGGAGGTAATTTCATGAGTAGATGTTTTATTTATGGAAGGACTGACCACAAGTACCAGTATTGCCCTGATAAGGGTCGGGTTCAGCAACAACATGGAGGCTGTCAGGATCCCCAGAGACCTATCTTCCCCGCCGCCATCCTAGTACCAGCACTAGTACTAGCCTTACTTGTAGCACAAGTCATTTCAGCCGCCATATCCTAACAGGGGATATTACAGTATGGGCACGTGTATCATGTGCACCAGGATGCAACTCCATAAGCTCCACCCGCTGTTGAGGGTACGTTTATTATCCATGGTATTTTTGGGCACATTTTATTTAACACTGGGGCCTCACACTCGTTCATAGCTGCTAGATTTGCATAGGCCGTAGGGTTGTTAGATACGATAGACAGTATAGTTCCATGTGTAGATTATCCATTGGGTAATGGGACGTTGATATTCTTTATTTATTGGGGTGTGAGTATAAATATCAATAGGTTAGTTTTTCCTGTGGATATGCTTGTACTAGATATGTCAGAGTATGACGCCATCATAGGAATGGATTGGCTAGATGAGTATAGGGCCATGATTGACTGCTATTATTGGAGTATAATTTTCATTATCCCCGACTAGGAGCTAATTTTAGTGGTGATGCCTCGTTCGGAGGGAGGATCATCCACTTATTTGTACTACATATAGGAGGAGACATCTCAGGGGGTGATGATTTCCCTCGATTTGATCCCAGTCATATGTGAGTTTTTCGCTGTGTTTCAAGAGATACCGGGACTGCCCCTAGTAAATAGATTGAGTTCCTTATTGATTTGGTGATGGGCACTCGACCAATAGCTCATGCATCGTATCGTATAGCTCTTATGGAGATGAGGGAGCTATGAGATCAAATTAAGTGGCTATTGGAAAAGGGTTTGATATGTTTTAGTATGTCACCGTGGCGTGTCCCAGTATTGTTTGTGAAGAAGTGATATGGGTCTTTAGGCTTGTGTTGGATTATCAGGAGCTGAATAAAGTCACAATACGGAATAAGTATCCGTTAACCCAGATCGATGACTTATTCGATTAGTTGAAAGGAGTTACCTACTTCTCTAAGATAGATTTGATATTCGAGTATCACCAGTTGTGCATATGGGAGTAAGACGTGTCTAAGATTGCCTTCTTGACGAGATATGGGTCCTACCAGTTTTGAGTTATGCCATTTGGGTTAACCAGTGCGCTGACCGTATTTATGGAATTGATCAATAGGGTGTTCAGAGATTTCTTGGATCAGTTTGTCATCATTTTCATTGATTACATTCTGATTTATTCACGGATCGAGGAGGAGCATGTCGAGTATTTGCATCAGGTCTTATAGACATAAAGTGAGCATCAGTTGCATGAAAAAAATAAAAATGTGGATTCTGGATGCGTGAGGTAAATTTTTGGGGGCATATAATTTTGGAGTTGGGGATATCAGTGGACCCGAGTAAGGTGTTAACGGTGAGGGAATGGGGATAGTCGACGACACTGATAGAGGTGTGTAGTTTCTTGGGTTTAACCGAGTACTACAGACGGTTTATCAGGGAATTCTCGAAGATTATGGGTCCATTGACTAATTTGATTCGCAAAGGTGTACCGTTTGTTTGGGATGATGCTTGTCGGTTGGATTTTGATTAGCTAAAGGACAAGTTAACTTCATCACCCTTATTCGCACTTCCCTGGGCAGGAGTAAAGCATCTTGTTTTCACTAATGACAGATGGAGGATTAGGCTATAACATATGCTTCCCATAAGCTTAAGCCTCATGAGAAGAATTACCCAGCCATGACTTAGAGCTAGCTGCAGTCATGTTTGCATTACGAATTGGGAGACATTATTTACTGGGGGAGATATTTTGCTTCTTCATGGATCATAAGTCACTGCAGTACTTGTTGACTCAGAGAGAGTTGAATATACGATAACATAGGTGTCTTGAATTTGTGAAAGACTATCAGTTGACCTCCAGTATCACTTCAAAAAGGCTAACGTGGTGGCAAACGCGTTGAGCTGCAGGCCAGCAGGGGATGTTGCTGAAATGTGGAAGGAAAAATGAAAGGAGTTGGGAAATCATGAGTCAGTGGCCTAATCATTTATGTCATTTATGACCATCACCCTTTAAATTGTCACGAGGGTAGTGCAGGAACATGCTATGGATCCGTTTTATTAGGAGCAAATCAGATAGCTCTTACCTAGGGGAGCTGAGTCGTACTCTGTTAGTTCATAGGGAGGTTTACGATTCAATGGGACATTTGTTGTTCCAGAGGGGGAATACTTTAGACACGCAGTAATGACAGAGGCACACGATTCACGATTTACATTACATCCTGGAGGGGATAAGATGTACCAATACATAAGACAATAGTATTGAGGGAGTGGGATGAAGAGAGATGTTATTGAGCTTGTTTCGAGGTGCACCACATGTTAGTTGGTGAAAGTAGACCATTAGAAATCGACAGGGGTTCTACAGCCATTACAGATCCCGATGTGGAAATGGGAGAGAATTTCCATGGATTTCATTACTAGGTTACCTACTTCACAGCGAGGTCGCGATTTTATATGTGTGATAGTGGATCGGCTAACTAAGGTAGCTCACTTCCTTCCAGTTCGGACTGACTATACTAGGGGACAGTATGCCCAAATTTTTACTAATGAGATCGTGCAATTTCATGGGGTGCCATTAGATATTGTGTCCGATAGGGACAATATTTTTGTGTTTCTATTTTGGGAGAGCTTCTAGGAGGCTATGGATACCAAGTTGAGGTTGAGTATGACTTATCACCCGCAGACGGACGAGCATATGAAGAGAACTAATCAAATGTTGGAAGATATGATACGGATGTGCATCCTTGATTTAGGGGAGGTTGGGATCAGTATCTTCCACTGGTGGAGTTCGCGTATAATAACTCCTAACAGTTCACGATTGGCATAGAGCCATTCGAGGCGTTGTATGATAAACCTTATCGTTCGATCTCTTGTTGGTTGGAGGTGGGGGAAAACAAGCTTCCCGGGCCGGAGTTGATTTAGGTTACGTCGGCCAAGACTGAGTTGATTCGAAACCGTATACGAATAGCCCAGGACCGACAGAAGAGTTATGCGGATGCTAAGTGGTACTTCTTGGAGTTTAATATGGGGGATCATGTGCTACTATGTATATCTCATGTGTAGGGGATAATGAGGTTTGGGAAGAAAGGAAAGTTGGCATTGAGATATGTGGGGCCATTCCCAATCATTGATCGGAGCATCTGCATCGAATTCATGATGTCTTTCATATTTCTTCGCTGAAGAAATTTCTTCGGGATGAGTTGGCTTATACTCACATTGACTTGGAGGAGGTGGATTTGAAACCTGATATTTCATATGAGGAGAGGACGATTGCTATCCTAGACCATAGTGAGAGGACACTAAGGTCGAAGGTAGTTCCACTTATGTGAGTTTAGTGGGGGCATCATAATGCCGACGAGTCTACTTAGGAGCGCAAGGATGAGATGAGCGAAAATTATCCATAGTTGTTCATACTAGGTATTTTATTTCTCTTTTTGGAATTTCATGACAAATTTCCATTATTAGGGGGAAGTATGTAACACCCCATAATTTTATTTATTTTTCTTTTGAAAATTAATTGGGATTAATTAAATTATATTTGGAAATTAATCGGATAAAATATGTATTAATTAGCACGATAAGGATTAATTTTTATTTATATTGAATATTACTTAGTGAATGATTAATAATAATGATAAGGAAATATTATAATTGTCTGAGTGAAAAAAATAAGACAGTTACGGTAAATTTAGTCGGGACACGCATGTCAGTCGTGTCAGGTAACTTGGGAAATAAAATATAAGGCTACTTATCATATTCCATATGCTTATTTTGAGTGCACCAATATGTCTGTAAGGGTCGAGATAGTCAGAAAAGTGTACTCGGGGGTTTAGTTTGGGTCTCAGGGCATTTTGAGGCCAAACCGGTACTCCGGAGGGGTATTTTAGTCTTTTGAGTTTTTGAGGAAAATACACCCACGGATTTTATAAGTGTAAATCTGATTAGGAGTTGGAGAAGTTAGGGTTACGAGAACAAAAACTAAGATGGGCTATCAGGGGAGGAAGAAGGAGAGTTCAGAGGGAGTCCTAAGGCTTTTCTACCTCATTGTTCACCAACGTCACCACCGGATTATAGATTGGGGAGAGGAGAACGCAAAACCACCATCAATTCTGTGGAAATCAGACCTACATACAGAGGAAAGTATTAATGTTGCTATAAATTGAGTGCATATATTATCCATGTTAGTGTAGGAATGATTATATGCATAAATAAAGGGATTTGTCTTGAAATTGGAAGATTAAATAATGATTCTTGGGTATAAATTATGTTAGATTTAATCCTATATGCATGTAGAAAGAATCTGATATATTGGGGAGGCAAATTTGTGAAGAAATCTCGATATTTATTGAAGGTCTTGGACACAATTGAAAATATAGGGTTCTTAAGATATATAATTAAATTAATTCCATTTATTGATGTTTCTTGATGATTTGAAGATTCTACGATGTTGAAAATCATGTATATATGTTAATATGATGTTTAGAATGTTTGGTTAGGAGTATGGGTTCATGTAATGAAGGTTTGGTTGAGTGAAAATTGTGTAATCCCGTAATAGTTAAGTGGAGAAGACAAGACCTGTAGAAGCAAATCGATTCGGCTCCTTGGCCGAATCGATTCGGTTGCCCATATTTAGATAATTTTCTCCCTTTTCATTAAGAACTCACGAAAAACGATCGAATTAAACTTTATGATAATTTTTAAATATAAAGAGATTTATTTTAAAATACTAGTAAGTCAATATAGGGTTTGATACTTAGTCACATGAGAGGAATTTAAGGGATTAATTAGGCTTAATTGAGGAATAAAAACCTAATTCGGAGAATGATATCGTGTCCCGGGAATTTGGTATAAACGATGACCTAGACCAGTAGGGAATGAATGAGATAGCTATTTAATAGACTTAAGTGACAATTTATATCCTTGCAAGTGGAAGGAAACCCTCGAGCTTATACGAATAAGAAGTTTAGCGGTATATTAATAATACGTAGGCTATACGAGAGTTATGTAGGCTACGTACGAAATATATAATAGGGTACGTTCTTACCTCTATTGAATATATAAATATACATAGGTTGTGTGAATACCTAATGTGCGACTTATTATTTGTATGTCATACCTATGCTTCTTGCTATTGCGGGAGGTTTGAAAAGGGGACAGTCTTATCTTGATGAGCCATCTTGGGAGATTTTGACTTGTACCTCAGAACATAGAACTTAGGGATGGGCACCACTTGTGTGAACGAGGGTGTGCCCGATCATTTGGGTGCGTAGCGAAAAGGCCTAGAACTATGTTCTCCTCCAATTATGTATGAATTGTATATTGTGGTTCGAGAGTTATTTCGAGCCGATCGTCTTTTATTTAGTACGTAACATATAGGGACTTCATAGTAGAGTATGCATTCACCACAGGACTCAGTCTAAGGGTGCCATATTAATATATATAAATAGAGTGATAGATATATATACTTCTGATTTATCTTACTGTGTGTGCTTAGTAAATGGGAAAGATAATGATGTGTAAAATAACCTAAGGAAGTGGAAGCTTAACATCTATTTGGCAAACCCTAAACTGATTTAAATGATATGAGAAGGTAAATCAATAACAAGTTGTATGGGTGATGCGAATGGGTGCTACGAGTAAGTAGGTTTAGTAAGATAATGGACTGGAACTAGTTAGATGGGGTAACATAAATAGGACGGGTTCGTAGAACACATTAGGCATGCACAATAGTTGAGGGGTGAGGAACTCAAGTGAGAGCATGTGAAACTAACATGTATATAATATCTGTTTATTTTGCATTTTAAATACTTACAAATATTTTTAAACTATTTTACTCGGGATCAGACCCGTTTTCCAAATCTATTTTCTAAAAACCATTTTAGGTGCCCAGCCACAGGGACGCCCAACTTAGGAGTTCATTTTCATTTGGCGTGTTGCAGTTGCTATGGAGGATTGCAGGACTTCGGTAATAGACGCCTCCAATTCTTTCAAGTCTGATGCATCATTTTCCTTATCTCAGTTGGTCATGTCGCCCATCTTCTACTAGTAGTTACTTCTAGAGATATTGTACTTCATTTATTTTCAGTTGATGGATTCAGTTTTAGATATGGATTATTGTATTGGATTTTCAGGTTGGAGTGTTTATCTTAGTCATATCTTATTTGATTAAGTTATTTTATTATTTATCTTGTTGGTTAATTAGAATGGTGAATGTGATTTATTTCTTTGTTTCAGATCATTGGGTGTTAATTTGCAGATTAAAATTTGGCACCAACTTAATTAATTAATGTAGGTTGTTAGTAATTAACAGTTTTTGATAGTGATGCTATAAATGAACCAACTAGATATTCTGTTTAATTTAAAAAAGGACTGATCACCCGATATTTAACTGGGCGGGGTGTCACAGTGAAAAAGAGGATAATATCTCTCCCCTATTAGAGACAGATACCGATCACCTGTTTGCGTATGTGACTGTGTGGGCAGAGAATAAGTCAGATGGGAGCAAGGAGTGTCTCTTTTAAATTTTCTACATTATAGTTTGTACTAAAAAAATGTAAGTCACCCTTGTGGTGGTACTAATCCATGTAAACTTCTTTAATAATAAATAAAGTTTTGTTATTATGTCGTAACTTGAATTCATTTCTCTATGTGTACTTTATATTCATTCATAATAAAAAGTAGGGTGTGACACGTTTTGTTGAGAATGCGGTTAATTTTGTAGTATCCTACGCAAGGTCTCTCCCGTTTTTGCACAGTTATATGTTTCCTGTAAAACATATATCTATAAATTGAATAAGGTAGAGGGATATTTAATTACATAATGTTTAAAATTCATTCAAATGTTATCTTAAACGCGAAAATTCTTCATTGTGGCGGGGTTGAATAACACGCACCGCTGTGCTTGTGAAAATGAAGTGTCATCAAGCATAAATGCTGCTCCTTTACCTAATGTATGGCCTATTGAACTTGAGTTAACATCGACTTCATCATTTCGGGATGCTCAATTTAACTTACTCTCAACATTACCTAGGTGCCTTGTACATAATGTCCTGCATTTCTCTGCTTGGTATCCTTCACCAATTGAACCTTTTAGATAACTTCGGCTATGAAAATATTCTTTTAGTGTGAATAAAAATGTGTTTGTCGTTGTAAAAAAATAAAAGTAGTATTTATAATCATTAATTTAGGTGACCCAAACATAATGCAAACACGAAATGTACCTCTCGATGGGATACATCCATCAAAACTATATTGGTCCAAAAATCATTGCCTCCTCAGCTAAATGGATTGTCAAAGGCTCCATAACATCGAAAAACATTAGGGGGAAATTTTCTCAAGATGACAGAGTGTGAGAGCAACACGATCTAGAAAATATTCATATTCTTTGAAGGTCATTGTCTTTGAACAGAGTTGCCAATTGAAATTACATAATTAAATCAAAGGCCTTTGTATATTCGTAAGCAATGATTTTTGTCCTCCTGGAGGGAGTAGCTGTTGCATTATGATATGATTACCGTGGTTCTTAAGTCCAGAAATATTTTGCTCTTAAATGTTTACACACCATGAAATATTATATGCATAACCATTTGAGACTTTGATATTCTTTAAAACCTTACAAAATATGTCTTTATCACTTATACGCATTGTGAAGCATGATAGTGGTAAATATATTTTTTTATTTTGGAAGTTTGTTGGGTGAAATGTTTTTGAATACCCAACATCTCAAGGTGTCGATGAACCTTTATATTAGCTTTTCATTTTCCATTAACATTTAACAATGTCCAAAGTATGTTATCCCACATATTTTTCTTTACATGCATACCATCAATATTGTGACGACTCAAGTGATCCTTTTAGTATGGCAGATGAAAGAATATGCTTTTTTCTTCCAATATAGAGAACTATCACCATTCCCTTCAACGCAAATACTTTTTTTTCTCTTCTTCATCACCGATGAGTGGCCATTCTAATTATTTCTTTCCACTACCTCTAATTGCTCCAAGATATCATCCCCGAAAACTTTAGTGGGCTTGACTTATTTTTCAACTTTCATATCAAAAGCAAAGATATCATTTCTGAATTTATGGTTATGATCCAACCACCGATGATGTCCCATATAGAAAAATTGCTTCCCATTAATCAACCACTGTAAATGAGTATTCTTGTTGCAACAAGGGCAAGTCAATCTCCCTTTTGTACTCCAACCTAACAAGTTTGCATATGCAGGAAAGTAATTAATTTTACACATTAACACTAAAAACATAAAAAACATTTTTCAGTTGATGCATCATAAGTAAGTATGACATTATTCCACAATTCCTTCAACACGTCGATGACAGACTACAAGTAAACATCAATCTTATTTCTTGGGTTGCAGGGACCATCAATCAACGTATATAGTATAAGATAAGGTTATTGCATACACTTCCGCGGAGGTAAGATGTATATCCTCAAAATAATAGGTCGTGTGCTATGAGAAATGCTACTTATTTTAAAAGGATTGAAGCCATTGGCTGCTAGTCTGAGCCTAACTTTGCGCGAGTCACTAGAAAAATTTGAATTTTGTTGATCGAAGGTTTTCCATGCTTTGGAATCAGTGAGGTGTCTTAATATGCCATCGTTATCGCGTTCCTCTTCATGCTATCTCATAAGGGAGGATGTTTTCAATGGCATAAATAATCTTTGAAGCCTTGGTTTCAGTGGAAAGTACCTAACAATCTTTATGAGAATTTTTCGATTCGTAGTCTCTTCATCATCAAACTCACCCAAAAATTGTATCCATCTTAGTGTATGACATATTATGCAATCCTCACGATCCTTGTTCTCTTTCCAATACAACATACAATCATTTGTACATGCATGAATTTTTTAATGATCAAAACCCAAGATCATTAACCATCTTTCTTACTTGAGAGTATGAACCTGAAAATTTCTCACCCTCCAGAAGGGCCTCCTTTAGGAATTGAATCAATGCTATAAATGACGTGTGGATCCACTTACAAAGTATTTTCATATGAAAGAGGTGAACAATAAATGAAAGTGACAAGAAAGATTTGTAATAAGGGTAAACTCACGTTTCCCATCTTTTAACAACTTGAAAATATTGATGCAAGTTCATGCATCCCATCCCGATTTTCATACGGGTCGTACATTGCATACCCTTTTCACTTCGATTAGCAAATATATAATATAGTATTCCACATATATCAACTCTTGTATTCGAGTTATGAACTTCATTCTCTCCACTAATTCCCATTGTGTATGGAGCACATTTTTCGTGATAAATCCACTTAGTATAATTCTTAACAAATCCATGTATAATGAGATGCTCATAAGTAACTTCTCTTTTTTGGCTAATGATATTTCGTCACTTTTTACACGAGCACTTAATCAATAGCTCAGGGTATTTATTTGCAAATGAATTATCACGAAACCCATTAACTCTTTTAATATAAGGTTAGGAAAGTGTTGAAAATTTCATCCAAATCTTATCGCTATCCACTTGAAAAGATTATTCATTACCTCACACTATCACGAAATTGTTGTTAGATTCATTAGGCAAAATTCATAAAAAATACAATAAATAAACAAAATGTTAAACCATAAATCATTAATATGCTCCTTCAAAACTATGTAAATTTACAAATAGTAAGACTTTAATTATAACGCCATTTGGATATAGCCTTATATGAAAACTACCAATATTTAGTGATATAAAATGGGAAAACTTAACTATCAATATATTTTAACCTTAATTTATTAACAACAATTAAAAAAACTCACCCATAATAGAATCAATTACTAAAAGATATTAATGTAGCATTAAATCATGACACATTAAGAAGAAGACTACGTCTAATGCCTAAATATTTTAGCTTAAACAAAAACAACGTACAACTAATGAATAACCCAACACAACAACTCACGTCAAGACTTAATTTTCTAACAGCTAAAAATAAATAACACAAAATAATGCATAAGGCCCTCGCATAAAAAACAACTTAAGTAAAAAATAAACATTACAAAAACAAATATCCTAGTCAATAACGAGATAGCATAATTAAATCATAGAATTTAGATGAAAACGCTACTAAACGAAATTTTCCAGATTGGAAAGTAATATTAAAACTTGTATGTTATCTTAAAATTCAACATATTTTACATGAATAAAGGGGCTTATGAAATTCCACTACAATGTAAAAAACAAATTTTATAAAAATACCATCACATTCAATATTAATTACAAAACGGAACATATACAAACTAGGTTGAGTGGTTGAAAACATAGTACAAAAAATTTCTTACATCTGTTTGTGTTGTAACGCCAGGCCCCCAATTTTGAAAATCTTACTACAAAAAGTCAATTCAATTTCCTTTTATAGATGCAGAAGCGGGAGATGGTTCAAAAACAACAAATTTCAATTTCTTTTCAGATTAAAAACAAACCAAGTGAAATAGGATGAACACACACAATTTTAATTTCACTTAAACACAATTAATTCACTTCAAGTCCTAGAAATTTGCCTAAGTCATATTTTCAATATAACCAAATTAGGCCAAACCAATTTTATCAAATTAAGTGATGAGTTGAATTAAATTGACATAAATATTACCCAAATTAATTTAAGCACAAAATTAAACAAGTAGTGATAAAAAAATAAAATTTATCTTGAATTACCTAAGCATGCATTTAAAGTGAATTATGCGACAGATAAAATAAATAATAAATCACTACGCCGCGATGTATGAGGAAAAATCCAGTATGGAAAAAAAACCTCGGACGGCCCTAGCCTTAAGTCCACTAAGTATGGTATTTTACAAGTACAATGAAAAAGACTTACAACACTCGAATCGACTCCCTTCAAGCCCCGATGCTCCTTCTTGTATCTACCTCCACTCAGTTGACAATCCCAGACTCCATCGGAACCTTGGAATCCACCAATAAGGAACTAGGAAGCAACCGTCAAACACACATAGTGCCTTTCACCATGTGAGAATGCCGCAGTCAAAAACACGAACTTCTTCTTTATGGGATGTAGAAGGAAACCCAAACGAACTCTTCAATCGGTAGAGTAAAACCAGGTGCCAAACAATCCAAGCAATGATATATATATTGAAACTTGGAATGAACAATATGGGTGAAAACAAGAGTGTTTAATGATTTTTTCTTGAAAAATAGACACTCAAAAACATAAACTTTTTCTTGAAAATTGAACTCTCAAAACTCTCTCTAGGAGATGGAATATTATGAAAAAGTTAAGTTCAAAAAGTTTGTTCCCGCACTTCATAAATTCTGTCAGAAGTTAGTGGGGAAAGGAAGTGGAGAAAGTGGGAAAAATTGCTCAAAACTGCCAATTAACTGTTCCCATCAAATATCGTTCGAACGAGCTTTTTGTTCGAACAAAGTCTCGTTTGAACGACCTTTCTAATGATGTTCGAGTGGATAAAAATGTAAAGTCGTTAGATATCGCGTTGGAATTCTCGTTCGAACAACCTTTTCGTTCGATTGACAATCCAGTGGCCAATAGAAAACTCGTTGGCAAACCTCGTTCAAACGAAATTCTCGTTCGAACGACAAACTCATTCGAACGACAATTTTGAATGAACTTCTAGAATGTTTGAATTTAGAATTTTAGCCTAGAAACTTTACTTTAAAGTTTTAATGAAACTTTCTAAAAATAAACAACAGTTTAAAATAAACTTACACCCAATACTAATTGTTTCAAGCTCCTATATAAATATATAATCCATTCATACTTTAGGAGTAAACGGAACAATTGTTGTTGACGTAGAAACAAGGCACAATAAACTTCGCATGTTGATGAAGCTTTAAACTTGGTCGCTACGTCTTCAACTTTAGTATGTCATAGGCTTGAAGGATGGTCAATAACTCTATCCTATGACTCAAACGTTTTTGTCCGAAATTGAGCCAAAACTACAAAGGACTCAATTGGAAATTTGTGTCCTTACAAATCTCCCCCTTTGGCTATTCCGGGACAAAAACCAACAAAAATCCTAAATGGCTGTCAAGCTCTACTAGACATAGAAAAAGTGTCCCACACAAAATAAAAAATACATAGCTTGACTCAAACAACCCAAGGATCAATATCTTTGGCGAAGATGAAAGTTGCCATTTAGAAGAATTCCTGCACACTTAAGCAAACTATCAAACGCATAGGGAATATCAAAATATTAAATGCAATTATAATTAATTACTCCCCCTAAATTAATTCTCCCATTTATCAACTTTGATCTACCTAAGAAGGTCGCGACTCCTCCTAAGTTAAATCTCCCCCAAACTAAGATATGAGTACAATAGGAATAAACACCATTTCTCCCCCTTTTTGTTCAGGAATAGACAAAGGATAAAAACCAATTTAAACACGATAAAGCTTAGAGTGATAAGAACATGAAAGCATATGGGCAACAAAAGCAAAACTAATCCATGCAAATAATAATAGAAACCTAACTAAGATGCAAGAAAATGATACCAATATGATACATAAAGTATTAAGCATGTGATATCAACAAACTACGCAACAACCAAGGTACCAATTATGAATTGAAGCATAAATGGAATAGATATCAAGGCAAAGACCAACAAAAACAATATTAAATATATGTATACATAATATATAACAAATAGACGCGAGTACACATATATAGATATAAACACCAAAATGACACACACAAAATATAATATGAGTCTTCCACACTCTTATAGCATAAATGTGTTATATGGAAACAGAAGAGTTGGGGTGTGAACTAACAATAATTAAATTTAGACCCAATCACTTAAAACATGTTCACGGAGTTCTCAATTGATTGGAAACTTCATCACATTTGAATATAATCTCATGTGATAATATAAATTGAACTCAATGAAAAAACATTCACAATGCATACAAGCCTAGCATGTTGATGATTCTACGAACCAATAGAGTCATGACATTGAAAGCACAGCTAGGATAAATGGATATTGTGAAAATCGTTGATATACCATCCAATCTCCATCAATAAGCATATATTTTTGAATGAATATATCAATAAAAATACTCCTTGGCAATTATTTTTCTTTTTAATGCCATATTTTCTTTTAGGCCTTTGGACCACATATTTCTTTTAGGTACATTTCAAACGGTGGCTTACTATTCGCAAAGGATAATAATTCCTTTCGGAGCCCTTCCCCGTGGACATTTATATATAATATTTTTTATTTCTCACAAATCTCACATGCAACGGATTTTGACATGCACTAGTCCTCCTAGTTCATAAATATGTAGATTACGAGTTTGGTAGGAGAACACCTCACAAAGCTCAAATATAACATGTGAAGAATAAATTTTAAAAGAGCTCATGCATGTGTGAATAGAGGCATATAAAAATAGAATCCATTTAATCAACACAAAATCCAACTACTCCATGTAAGCATGGTAAATAACATAATAAGGATTGACAATCTAAACCAAAAGTTATGGCCACATAGGAGCGAAAAAGATGGGATTCAAACACAAGTATATGCCACATAAAGTGTGTCAAACAAAAATACACACAAAAAAAATCTTTTTGAGTTTTTGAAATTTTTTAACCAAAAATAAAAATATGTAATCAAAAGACAAACCAAAAATCTTTTGTATTTTTCATTAATCTAAAATTACCAAGAAAAATTAAAACAAAAATGTTAAACAAAAATATTTTTGTATTTCTCATTTAATGCAAACAAAATGAAAGAAGTATAATACAAAAGGTAAACAACAATAATAATTCTAGCATGTGATTAAGCATGGATCATAGACTAGAAAATGACTGAACAAGCATACATTTAGCACGATAATATAGCATGAAGTACAAAAGCTAAAGTATGCAAATAAAACTAACACATTCAACCTTCAGATTTTGCAAGGGAGGAAGCATGTGAAAGTAAATGAGAATAAAAAATCCTATCTTTTAAAGCTACCAAGTCAGATCTCCTAACCCAAATTAATGATGAATGACGATCGTGGGGAGTAGGAATCTTGGCTGACTCGGTTGCCTTACAATGGGATTTTCTAGGACCTTGATTAAGAGAAAAACAAAATTTCCTAAGATGACCTTTTCGACCACAATGAGCACAAGTAAAAACACGTCGAAGTTTGGTACCTAAGGAGTGATCTGCCACGGTATTCCTAGGCGATTCTCCTAAAAAATTGATTTTGGCTTTATGAGTTGATTCATTACAAGTATCGAAGCCTAAACCACAAGTGTCATTTTTTATTTGGACCGTGCCTAAGATTTTATCTAGCTTTTTGGACCTAGACTCCAAATCAAATTTGACGTTACTAGAGTCTTTTAATTTATTTTCTAATTCTAGGATGTTAGACTCTAATAAAACATTTCTCTCTTCAAATTCGAGAAGCTCATTTTTCAAGGACTCCATTAGATCTCTAAGGCTATCTCTCCCGTCTTCTATATACTCAAGCTTCTCTCGAATAGTCCTCTCACGTGTCCTAAGGTCTTCAACTAACACACTATCATCAACGACCTGGACACGTTCTCTTAAACAAGCTTCTAACTTCAAATTTGATTTTTTTAATTTAATATATTCTTTATATAATTCTTGAAAAGCATTTTGAAGTTCACTCACATCAACCTCATCATTTTCATTCTCTCTCTCTTCTTCACTCTCACTACCATAAAAATAAGGGAATCATAAACATTGACCTTAGAAGTGTCATGTCTTTGTATATCTTCATAAGAAGATTCATTATCGGTGCTCACATGACTAGCTATAAAAGTCACAAAGTTGGGCTTCGTGGGGAAATTGGGCCCTCTTCCTTATCACTATCACTAAGGGTCGCATTATATGAAATTGGTTGCTTACCCTATCTCCTTAGTTTAGTGGGGCACTCAAAAGCCCTATGGCCATACCCTTCACAACCAAAACACCTATTTGACTCGTCTCTATTTAAATTTTCATTGACAGTTTTAGGGATCTTTTCGGCTTTGTCATGCTTAGAAGTTTCAAATTTCTTAAAATAATTTTTAAATTTATCTTTGTTAAATTTAAGAAATTTTTGAAATTTCCTAGCAAACAAGGCCATATCTTCCAAGTCACTATCACTTTCACTCTCTACTACTTGTTTTTCCTCTTTTCGGGCTTTTAAAGAAACGCTCTTTTCTATTTTATTTTCAGTTTTAGAGGGAAACATGTCCAGTTCATAGGTTTGTAAATCAACTACAAGCTCTTCTAATTTCGTAGAGGCTAAAGTTGGTAAAGAAGTTAAAACAGTCACTTTTGAAATAAATCTATCGGGTAGGGACCTTAAAATTTTCTTAACTACTCGGTTGTCGGGTATTTTCTCTCCTAAGTTAAAAGATGAATTAACAATATCTGAAAGTCTAGCATAAAATTCATCAAAAGTTTCATTTTCGTTAATTTTGATGGATTCAAATTGAGTGATGAGGTTTTGGAATTTTGAAGCTTTAATGACACTATTACCTTCATGAGTGAGTTGTAAAATATCCCAAGCTTCTTTAACGATTTCAAACGTCATAATGCATCGGAATTCATTTGGTGTGATTGCGCTAAACAAGGCATTTAAACCTCGGGAATTAAAATTAGAAATTTTATATTCATTCTCACTCCATCTGTCGGCGGGTTTGGGAACACGCTCATTATCTACTAAATTAGTAGGTGGGGACCACCCGTTAAAAACAGACATCCAAACTCTCTCGTTGATATATTTTAGTGCTGATTTCATTTGCGCTTGCCAATACACGTAGTTAGAACAATCGAAAATTGGAAATTTAGAAAATGGGGAAAATTCCATTTTAGCCAAAAATAATTAAAGGATCTTTAACGAAGTAATTTATCGTTTTGACTCTGATACCACTTCTTGTAACGCCAGGCCCCTAATTTTGAAAATCTTACTACAAAAAGTGAATTCAATTTCCTTTTATAGACGCGGAAGCAGGAGATGGTTCAAAAACAACAAATTTTAATTTATTTTCAAATTAAAATTAAACCAAGTGAAATAGGATGAACACACATAATTTTAATTTCACTTAAACATAATTAATTCACTTCAAGTCCTTGAAATTTGCCTAAGTCATATTTTCAATATAACCAAATTAGGCCAAACCAATTTTATTAAATTAAGTGATGACTTGAATTAAATTAACATAAACATTACCCAAATTAATTTAATCACCAATTTAAACAAGTAGTGATAAAAATTAAATTTTATCTTGAATTACCTAAGCATGAATCCAAAGTGAATTATGTAAAAGATAAAATAAACAATAAATCACTACACCGCGATGTACGAGGAAAATCCCACAATGGGAAATAAACCTCGGACGACCCTAGGCTTAAGTCCACTAAGTATAGTATTTTACAAGTACAATGAGAAAGACTTACAACACTCGAATCGACTCCCCCGAGGCTCCTTCTTATACCGACCTCCGCTTAGTTGACAATCCCGGACACCACCGGAACCTTGGAATCCACTAATGAGGAACTAGGAAGCAACCGTCAACCACACATAGTGCCTTTCACCATGTGAGAACGCCGCAACCAAAAACACAAACTTCTTCTTTATGGGATGTAGAAGGAAACCTAAATGAACTCTTCAATCAGTATATTAAAACCCGTTTCCAAGCACTCCAAGCAATGATATATATATTGAAACTTGGAATAAACAATATAGGTGAAAAAAAGTGTTTAATGAATTTTTCTTGAAAAATAGACACTAAAAAACATGAACCTTTTCTTGAAAATTGAACTCTCAAAACTCTCTCTAGGAGATGGAATATTATGAAAAGGTTAAGTTCAAAAAGTTTGTTCCCACACTTCATAAATTTTGTCAAAAGTTAGTGGGGAAAGGAAGTGGAGAAAGTGGGAAAAACTGCTCAAAACTACCAATTAACTGTTCCCGCCAAATCTAGTTCGAACGAGATTTTCGTTCGAATGAAGTCTCGTTTGAACGACCTTTCTAATGATGTTCCAGTGGATAAAAATGTAAAGTCATTAGATATCTCATTGGAATTCTCATTCGAATAGCCTTTTCGTTCGAACGACAATTCGAACGATGTTCCAGTGGCCAATAGGGAACTCATTGGCAAAACCTCGTTCGAACGAAATTCTCGTTCGAATGACAATTTCGAACGAACTTCCAGAATGTTTGAATTTCGAATTTTTACCGAGAAAAATTACTTGAAAGTTTTAATGAAACTTTCTAAAAATAAACAACAGTTTAAAATAAACTTACACCCAATACTAATTGTTCCATGCTCCTATATAAATATGTAATGCATTCATACCTTAGGAGTAAACGGAACAATTGTTGTTGGTGTAGAAACGAGTAACAATAAACTCGACATGTTGATGAAGCTTTAAACTTGGCCTCTACGTCTTCAACATTAGTTTGTCATAGGATTGAAGTATGGTCAATAACTCTATCCTATGACTCAAACATTTGTTCTGAAATTGAGCCAAAACTACAAAGGACTCAGTTGGAAATTTGTGTCCTTACAGTTTGGGACAACAGGTATATTGTTGAACTCTGATGATTAGCTCTAACTTTCAGCCTCAACATTATCATATAAAAGTAAGATAAACTAGTAATTCTAAAATAGTTTAATTCAAAATGAATAAAGATATGTAGACATATCTAATTTTGATTTAGAGCTGGTAAGATTTTTAATATCAAACTAAAAAGCTGATGTGATACATATATACCTACACATGAATACACACATATATAAACATGAGAAATTATATGTGCATATCAAACTAAAAGGCTAATATGATACATACATACTTGCACATGAATACACTCATACATAAACATGGAAAAATACGTATATAACCCCTATTGTAAAGGACCACGTCTATTTAGATGATTAAAATAATACTAATCAATTAAAATAAGGTTGTAAGAGTTACACAAAGATGATATCATAGGGAGTGATTTAAATTTATATTTAACAACGATCAACTAGACTTTTTCAATTAATTAAAATAAATGGAAGAGTGAAAAAATATTGGTAGTTACCAAAACTAGAAGAGAAAATCCAACTAAATATGTTAGGTCGTGGATAAATCTCATCTTGTCCATACTTAATCTAATTATATAAATAAAACTAAAAAAATAGCAACGACCCAAAAATAAAACCAATATAAACAATAATATTAATATAACAATGAATTTAATTTTCTTACAAATTTTGTACTTTGACATTCTCAAGATTCAAAAAAACGATTCTAGATATTTTATAATAACTACAAAAAGTCCATAAAAGTGGTTACTAAAAATGAGTATATATTTTACTGACTTGAACTGAAATAGTAGTGAATTGGCTAATTTTAACCAAAAAAAGAAAAAATACATTCAATGATATTCAAACCATTTACTAAAAAAAAAAATCTAAAATAAGCCATTTAATGTTCAAACACAAATACACTCAAACAATAATAATTATTTATTAGGAGATTACATCCAAGGAAATGAGATATATAGATTGATTTGAAACTATCCATTTACAATTCTTTAAAAACTAAACAAAATTTTTTAGTAGAAAACTCATAAAAAAATCTCGCTCACACACATATCAATTAAAGATTGGCATATATATATATATATATATATATATATATATATGTGTGTGTGTGTGTGTGTGTGTGTGTGTGTGTGTGAATTTGAGCATGTGAACTGGGGCCAACAATTAATTAAAAGAGACGTATATAACAAAATTCCGAGTACATATCAATTAAAAATTAAACAAACACACGGTTGAGTATGCGATCTAGTATCATCACAGTTGAGTATTCAAATTTCTAGCACTTTTTTCTCTCACACATCAATTTAAAATTTAAAATTTTCATCATTTTTTTCTCACAAAGACACAAATTATAATAAAACAAAGATTACACAACAATAATTACCATAATAACACTCCCTACTAGTTTTCTATTAATAATTTTTTTTAGTTTCTTGCAACCCCACGATATTTAGTTTCCCTAATTTAAAGTGTCTATCATAACCATTATCTGTATGAAGAAATCCTGTATAATACAAATGTAACAACATTTGATTTTTGAAAAAACAAAGATTGCACTTCTTCATATACATGACTATATAATGTGAAATATGAAAAAATAGGAAAGAGTTAATTAATAAACAATAACAAAAAAAAGAAAGATGTCAAAATATTATATATATATATATATATATATATATATATATATAGAGAGAGAGAGAGAGAGAGAGAGAGACTTTATGTGCAATACTAAGTTAAATAGTTGCGTAAATTCAGATCACAAACTTAATTAATTGGTGTCAATTAATGAATCAAATCAATTCAGCCTTTAAACTCAAATAACTATGTGCATGCAAGTGTAAACCATTATAAATGAAGATGCAACATAAATTTCAGGAAAAATCCACTCAGCGCAAAACCTTTTTATTCTAGAACTTTGACAAGTTTACAAGACCATTGACTTACATACACCTTCCCTCATGTGTAACGCACGGTGTCTTTGTCAAACCTTTAAAGCAACGGCTAGAAATCAGCAATGGTTCACACACATCAATATCACAACGGACACACAGTCTAGACACACAGTCTTCAGCAAAGAATCAACACGCAGATGATTCTCAATGATACGCAGTCATAAATTTTCTAGCGACTCAATCCACAATAGCACGCAGCTCTCGTTTGTAGAGATCTCCCCACAAAGAATGAACAATAGCAAACTATGCTTTGGGTTCCACAAAATAACTCACACAAAAGCAATTAGGATTGTGAATTGTAAAACAAAAGTTATGAACCCTCAAATATGGTTGGAGAATAGAAAAACTTATTCTGTCAAAACCAGTTTTTCTCTATACGAAATTCAGAAGCGTGACACCCTTATTTATATTAAAAATCAAGGCGGTGACATGTCTGCTTAAAGCACCTCTCGTTCGAATGACATGCGACGTCGTTCTAGCGAACCTCCATCTCGTTCGAACGAGATGTGACGTCGTTTGGACGACATTCACTGATCCCCTTAAAAAAAGACTTTTAAAGTTTTAAATAACTTAGAATCCTCAAATCTTAAAATTGTTCACGGGATCAGAAGATATTTATCCAAACCTTTTATGATTTTGAAAAATTAAAAACCATTTAAAATAATTTCAAAAATCATTTAAACTTTTCTAAAAATATCCCAACACTTTTAATGTAAAATGTAAATGGAACTTAAACACATATTACCGAATTCATCCTTGTTGAGCTTGAATGTTGAAGACTTTTTAAAATTTGGATTCGTCTTGTGTAGATGTAATCTTCTTAATCCTTCGACGATTTGTAGCAACTTATAGCGGTATATGACATACTAAATTGTGACGGACAACACACACACACACACACACACACAGAGAGAAGCCGATCAAAAATCAACATATGAAAGAATGAGACACTACGAAAAATACATCAAAATTTTAAAAAACAAATGAAACTTACCAATGACGAACAGGTCACAAGAAAGTCTTCAAAGATCAATAACCAACAACAATGGTCTTAAAAATGTGACGCACATGTATGTAGTGAATACCATCTTTCAAAAAATACCTTGTACCAATGATGAACTGGTCGTTTATCAACAATTGGGTATGATTTAGAATAAATAAGAGATAGGATTGAGGATTATTAGGTCAAACATGTAATTGAAGGGGGAGAGGTTTGGGGAGGATTAGGATTGAGGAGATTCTTCAAGAGAAGAGACATGATGGGAGAGAGAGAATTGAGGTGGCATCTTAGAATAAGGAAATATGATGTTTTTTTAAGAAAAAACAAAGATCCGCAAAAAATTGGAGGAAGAGGCGCTTTCCCCCCTAACTTTCGTGACATTAGTTATTAAATGCCTCAAAAATACCATATTTATTTTAGCATTAATTATAAAAGTGCTCTATTTATACAATACATCAATATAAATGCTGTGAATTTTCAATACTTACAAATAAATGCTAGTAAAAAGAAAATTCTCAGCATTTTTAAATAATACCGAGAAAAAAGTGCCTTAGACACCTATTGGAGAAATAAGTTATTCGATCAATTGGAGAAAATGTTTCTTCATTGTCCGGACCAGGAGATTTTGGAGGGAACATATGTTTGAGGGAAATTTGAGAAAATGTTTCTTCATAGTCCATACTGCATTATTGTTGGAAACTTTACTAATGAACGAAGCCTTTTATCTCTTAATGGATTCATATCTTAAAGTTCTTACCTTAGACACCCATTTACACCTTGCTCGATATTTCAAGAAGGTAAATAAGATAAATCCCAAGTACTACATTTAACTCCTCATTCATTACCTTTTGCCCACGTGGATCAAATGATGCCTCATAGTAAGACTTGGGTTAATAAATGGAGTAACGTTTTGGAAGAAGCCAATGATAATCAGTAAGTCATTGGGGCAAACAATGATTTCTTATTGAAAAATGTAGGTTTAAAGGTATAGGTACTTAAAAACTCTCTAAATGTTCATTGTTATGACAAGACACCTCAAGTTCCTGCACATTTTCACCATTTTCTGGATTTAAGGAGGACTATCTAAAGAGTATGGTAAATTTGATTGATTAGACTGCTTACATGTTTCCACAAAAGGATCAAGGTACTCAAAGGATTTGGCAAACATATTAGATATTTTATGAAAACGAGACATCGAGTACTGGGTGATTTAATAACATGTTGGAATATTCATTTAACTTTCAAGGTGTGACATTTTATTCCTAGTGCTCCCCATATCGTGACATTGGTAGTGTTCTACCTTCGACTATCTCGACATTACTTCTGGTTACTATAGGGGGTTTCAGTCTATAATATGTTAGTTTCCCAATTTGGATGTATGTGGATATTAAAGCAAGTCTTTGATGAAGAAACATAAAATTTTATAATATGTGAGTTTCCCAATCAAAATTTTGTATTAACACAAGGATATACGCGACTCAAAAAATCTTCCTTACCTACGTTCATGGGAAAAAAAAGAAGAGAATGATTATATCATAAAGTACACATTAGAGTGACACAATGATAGATGATAGTCAAAACTGCTAGTAAAACGTGTCTAGTATGATCCCTCCCCATAAAGGGAGTCTTATTTATAATATAAGGAAGTAATATCGGTTTATAATTCTAATGGGTTACATTTTTCTTGTTGATTCATCATTATTAATCTTATCAGGGCTTCCGTAGTTGAATGATGATAGGACAGTGTCTTCTAGGATGTTTACCCCAATAATCTTATTAGATTCTTCAAATTTGGGTTAATTTAGTGCTCTTCGGTATCATTGCATCTGGTTACTCATGTTCAGATGAATAATTATGTGGGTGGAAGATCAATAATAGGGATAATTTGACAGATTTCTTCCACGTGTCGTTCTCTATAAACCAAGCTGACTTGCTCATTATTCAGTTACTAACATAGTTAACTATTTAAGGATATCCATTGCGATTGTTAAATGAATAAGGGGGGATAAAAGTTATCCCGCATTCACGATGTTACAGGAAATATTGAATCATCTTTGGTCTTAAACTAATCAAGAGTGATTTTTGAGTTTTCTTACAGAATAACACCAATATACTAACGGGATCGGGTCTCAGGTATAATCTTGAGGATCTGTCAAACCTATACTGAAAGGGGAGAGAAGTTTTCAACTTGATCACAGATAATAATAATAATAATAATAATAATAATAATAATAATAATAATAATAATAAGTTCCAGGCATGGGCGATAGACAACTCGAAATACAATTTAGCTCTCTTATTAAATCAAGCCTGCCAACTCTTGCGTAGAGGACAATGATGAATAATAAAGACTTGGACTGATTCAAAATCATCTAAAAGAGTCATTGAGCTGTCAAACTTTTATTGTAGATCACATAAATAGTTTATGTAGTATCCATAAAAGACAAGTTATGAAACACCTCGTACCGAATTTATGGCTTACCCATAATCAACCCGGCTCGATCCGATCATTAGGTGTGAAGTGAAATGAAACAACCTATATAAAGTTGTTAATCCAGTTTTATTTTAATTATAATTTTACTTGCTTAACATGAAATTCCTATTTCAAATCAAACTATGTGAAGGACCCATGAGTAGCACTTCGGAGTCCAAGCATACAAAACTACTAACATAACACAAAAGAGAGTACTTACCTATATAACGCTCTCAAAATACGAAACTGCACCCAATATATCGTAACAAAACGAGGGAGTGAGCTGAATGCTCAATTGAAAATATACAAAATTCATTATAGAATCGAACGGATTAAAGAAGACTCTAACATGTTATGCCTACGTGCACATGCAACTACCTTGTATACATATATAAAGATACATATGCATATACATATACATAATGCATGAAATAGTTTACTTCCGCAAACCTTATTCACCCAAATTTATTCACCTTAATCTTGTAAAAGACTTCCTTTTTCTCATTTTGACACTTCTCACTTTATTTAACTCACACGGTTAAATATTTGGAACAACTATACTTGGTTTGATCGAAAGCCATTTCTTTACCGAAATTATGCTTTTCATTTGGATCATTTCACATTAGTATTTTCATTGAAAACCACCCTTTCAACACACGAGAACGCCGTGTTAGAAAATACGTATTTAGCCTTTAAAAACCTTTCACAACACACCCTTGTACTAATTTCGGGTTTAACCACTTAGGTTGCTTAACCACCCATTTACCCACTTACTTTTCTTTTACTTTACTCTATGGACCTTAAACAAATTCACATTTACTTGTCCATTTTATCTTCACCCAAAATATTTATTTATTTAGTCAAGTTAGGCTGTCTTAACACATAATTACCATGTAACCCATTTCTTAACATGTTCCTTATTCCTTTATCTTTATCTCAAAATCTTCTAATAATCGCATGCTTTAATGGGATATACACTGCCACCGACACCACCATATTCTCTGACCAGTGATTTTGGGTTCAGCCCAGGGCTCCCGTCCCTCCTTAATTTTTTTGGTGTCATCCAATTTCCTTTTCAATGTGTTTTAACATTTTATAAATTTCCACAGTAAAACACTTTTCTTGTTCACCCGACCGAAACCAAAACCCGGGGTTACACCCCAACTTGTGTTACACATTGAAAATTATCATTTTATGTCCTTTACACTTGAATCTTGATTTTATTCCACAAATCATGTTCATTTGGACTATCACGTGTAACAGCCTTTTGTAACACCCCGTATTTTTTATGATTTTAAATAATTATGGGATTAATTATTATTATTAGATTGATTAAATTAAAATGCAAAAAATTAATTGTTAATTAATCCGGATTAAAATAATTATTAACTAGCGTGCCAAGGGTTAATACTTATTGATGAAAATTATTGAATATCATTGTGTGGATATGTAATATGAAATTATGAAATTTTATAAATTTTCGAGAGTGAAAAATACGACAGCTTAGTATATTAAGTCAGGACGCGTGTGTGAGTCGTGTCTGGACTGATTTAATAGATCAAATAAGTAAATAATTTTAATAACTATAATGACCATTTCGAGTGCGCTATTGAGTCCGGAAGGGTCGAGATAGTCAAAATAGTGTACCCGGGGAATTAATTTGGGTCCCAGGACAATTTTAGGCCTAACCGGCGTCTCAGGAGGGCAATTTGGTAAATTTCATTTTGGGGTTTAATTAAGGATGAAAATTAGAGATGGTTAATATCAGTTACGTAAAGGAAAAGTTAGTGTATTATGCACAAACTTCAAGGGATAACCACAGAGGGTGAGAGAGAACAAGCCCCACGAGATTAAGGCCTAAAACCCATCATCTTCCACCACCGTGACCACCTTTGCGTAGATCGGGAGACGAGGAACAAGTCTAGACCAATTTCATCAGTGGATCAGACCATCATAATCTAGACAAGTGTTTATTACTTGCTTTTTATTAGAAAAAGTTATGTTCATGTTAGTATAGGAATCAAATACATGATTTGAAATTAAATTGGATGGATTTAGAGAATTTAAATTATGGACTAAGAGTTATTCTAATAAAGAATTGAATCCCTATGCATGTAAAATAGGAATCCTAAAATTATATATTGTGATTGAGAAATGAATCTGGGTTTTAATGGTTTAATTTGGGGATTTCGTATTTAATTGATGTACTATGAAAATTTAATGATTATAGGTTGATAGAAATCATCTAAACATGTTCGGATAACAATTGGGTTGTTTACTGGGAGTTTGGGAATAATCTGTGAAGGTTTTAGAGTGTAAAAATGTTAGAAAATACAGAATTTAGAGGTTGAAGATGTAACAGTGTTGGTCGCGTGATGTCGCATGAAGTGGTTTGAACAAGATGGGTCTCACGCGAAGTTGGTTCTAACGAGATTCTATCTCGTTCAAACGAGATAGCACCTAGTTCGAACGATAGGTCCACAACCTTCCTATTTTTACCCAAATTGAGTTATACAGTTAATTTGAGCGAGGAAAACTATTATTTGATGAATTTAGCACAGTGCACAATCTTTGGAAAGTATGTGGGGAATAATACTTTAAATATTCGGAACGGTGAATTGACTTTGGGTATTACGAAAGAAATAGTAATCAAAATAAATATACTATACATAGTAATGAGAGAATAATACATATGGAAAGTATATGTTCTGGTTGGGTGAATACCTATTGATTTTAATAGAATGTGTGTATGCCTATTATATGCTTATTATTATGTGTATAACATATATACGCTGCTTGCTATGAGGAGGAGGTTTTCGCATAGTGGACAGTCTTATCATGTGTTGCCCATTGGGGGTATATTTGACTTGTACCCAGAGCATACGAACTTGGTTACGTGTTATCTGAGATGTAGAATAGTTTCGACAGTTGGATGGGAGCGTAGGTATGTGCATGACCCATTTGGCTGGGGATTATTTTCATCGCCAATATATCTGATTTAAATTTTATGGCTGGTGAGAGATTGAACCAACAGTCCTTTATGCAGTAATCGATGCACCGGGACATGATAGCAGAGTATGCATTGTGCTAAGTGGTCTTATCCTAAGGGTGCATGATTAGTATATATATGTATAGGGATGATGTGAATATATGTATATATGTATGTACTTGTGAATATTTCTATTCTGTGCAACTAGTAGATATGGTAATAATAATAAATGCTTTGCGCCAAGTGGTCTTAACCAAGGGGTGAAGGATTAGTGTATATATATATATATATATATATATATATATATATATATATATGGATGACGTGACTGTATATATATGAATATGCTTGTGAAAATTCTACTCATTGAAATTAGTAGATATAATAATAATGAGAAATAAAATAATCTTAGTGGGTAAAAGATTAACCATTCGAACGGTGAATAATGAAATTTAGTTATGTGGGATAAACTATTTCAATAACGTATTGTATGGGCGATACGGGTATACTAATAGTAAACGTAGATGGTGATATGATGATTTCGATGTAGTTAGGTTAGGTAGCATAGCTAGTGTGGCGTAGATATACATTATGTGTGCACAATAAAGGAGAGGTGAGAATCTCATGTGAGTGTTCGAAAAGCTAGCATGCACATAATATTTACTTTATTGCAAATTTTAAATACTTGATAAATAATTTTTAAAACATCGGGCTCTGACCCGTTTCTTGCAATTCTTCTCTCTTTTGCTATATATATATATATATATATATATATATATATATATATATATATGTGTGTGTGTGTGTGTGTGTGTGTGTGTGTGTATTGTATTAGGTGCCCAGCCACAGGGTTACCAGCCTTAGACGCTTGGATTGTTTAGCGAGCTACAGCGATTATGGAAGTTGTAGGTCCTTGCATTTAGATGCCTCTATCATTTTCTTCAGTTCTATTCAGACATTTAATTTAGGGCATGTGTCACCCATCCTCAGTTTTACTTTATCAGAGAGATTGTACTCAGTTTACTTTTGTTTCTTTTCATCTTTGGGTGTAACTTACAATGGAAAATGTTTTGACACTAACTTAATTATTTATTAGGTGATTATTAATGTTAAATGTACTTCGATAGTGATTCTAAGAATGAACCAACCAAACACTTTGTTTTAAATTAAATAAATGACTGATCACTCGGTATTTAATTAAGTGGGGTGTCACACCTTTTCAATATTTTTATTTTATAAAAATTTCTTATTTGAGTAAAATTACCATTTTACCCATTTATTTTCAAACTCTTCTTCTACACCATTTTCGCAAGTGTTAATTTTCCCCAAAATACTATTAAGATATCCACACTAACTTCTTAAGTATTCTTAACACCTTTTCAATTTTTAACCTTGAAGTAATATTCTTTTTAATTGAAAATATCTTTATGTCAACACTTCTATTCTCAAGAATCATTAATACATAAGACTACTTTATAAGAAGAACATTATTTCTTTATTAACACTATTAAATGGGTTAAAAGATATTTTTTATTCTAGAAATTCATAATACTTTGCAAAAAATGCATTTTCAATACCCAAAGGACATTTTATTCTTTGAAACTAAACAAATGTCTATTTTTCATCAAATCTTCATTTTGTAAGGAACTTTGGAATATTATTTCACTAAATATTTTAGCAAATCAACATCATTTCCCAATATTTTATTTCATAAAATGTTAAACATTAGATTTCTGGAAAATACACTATTTTCATAAAAATATCAATTTTAATATTTCAAAACTTTGAAATATTTACTCATCCTTTTATTTCCAACAATATAACATTTTCCAACATTTTTATTCCATATAAATATTTTATATTAATCTACTAGAAACCATCATTTATTCATGTACATCCTACTCATGTAATCTAACAACAAGACTACTAGAAATGCAAATAGAGTCTTAAACACTAAGGATATATTTTTCCACCTCAAAAAGACTTTGAATAGTAGTAGAAGGGTTGGTGTAGGAGAGGCGAACCACACCTCCAAAGGTGGCCTCAAGGGGTTACCAAATGTATCCTCCATATGTGATCTATTTAAGCTTCCAAGTAAGACCTCCAACAAAGCTCCACTTCAATAATGGTGGAATTGGGCATTGTAGGCTTGACTATGGAAGAATACTAAAAGAATGTGGTGGTTTATTATGGTGAAATGATAGTGGACTGGTGGAGAGAAGCCAACAATTGTGAAAGACTACTCTACCCTCTCACTGCCTCTCCATCCTCTTATCTCTTTAAATGCCCCAAAATGAACCAAACAATCCCTTTTAAAAACTCCCCTTAGCCTAAAATTCTCATTTTGCCCAATCTTGGCTCACTAGAGATCGATAACTCATCAAATCAAGGGTTCAGAGTTTGATAGCGCATAAGGCAATCTGATACATAAAATTTTGAAATGTGGTGTTCGAATGATATTGATCCTCATTCGAATGATAAGGGAATATCGTTCAATCCATGGCTTCTAATGACCTTCAAACGACCCTTGAAAATGATACAGTGGTATCTCGTTCGAAGCTCGCTCAAACCCCTTCTTCTAAAGAAATCCAAATCTCATTCGAATGACCCTACATTTGTTCGAAGATTCTATTCTTATCCTTTTCTCCAAATTCAAATTTTTACCCACAATTTCAACAATTATCATCAAACTTCACATTATCACTATTTATACAAAATTTAAATGAAACATTAGGGCCATTATTATAAGCTTCTATCCTTGGGGAATTTCATCCTCGAAATACTCGACTCGTCAATCTCTTAGCTTATAGGGTTCACCAACTTCTATTACAAGCCATAGAAATCCTCTAAGACAAAATCATCGAAGTCCTAAATACTAGTCACATTATGCGCCCTCATACGGGGTTTGTCACCAAATGTTCAACATTCGAAATACTCTAACACTCACCACTTCGCTAACCATGAACTTCACACAACCTTCTTTGAGTTTCCACCCGCTTGATGATTATGTTCAAACAATTCTTAATACTACCTATTCTAGTACCCAAGGGATATCGGTGCCTTCACGGGAAACCCTCTCTAGTGATCGATGTTCATCCAAGAGTGAACTTCAATATGACCAATCATTAAATTCTTCATCAAAAACCATTTTTTATCTTAGGACCACCAATCCTGTGTCCCACGAACTATCAGTTTATCCAAGCCTCAAAAATTTTGCTTGAGCTTGACATTATCCATTCATTACTAATTTCTCACTCTAAAAAGTAATACACCTACCAAATCATCATCGCAGGCTTGACTCACACCTTTCGTTGTGTCACTTTAATAACCCTAGTACTACTCTAGGCATATCACCTTTGATCACTCACTTGAGCCTCACTCGAATCAACTCACTGTGGCCAACCAACATCGTGTTCTAAGTTTCCTCGATCTCTAACACTATAAGGTATCCTTAAGTCATCATCCCTCTCTTTCTAACCAGATCCACTGACTGCCACGTCGGCCAATAGAAAGGTCATTAATCCTAAGAAAAGAAATTACTTTGAGAAGACTGTGTGGCTGAAAGCGTAACCACCCGCACACTAAAATTTGTACAAGAGCAAGAATACCTCAGATAGGGTGAACCCAATTACCGAGCGGCATTGACCATATCGGGTCCTCACGTGCTCTACCAGGCCCAACCGTATCGTACCATGATATGGTACCAATTCGAGTCACCATATACGTGAGAATACCAATCCTCGACTACTGAAATTGAGTGGGACATACAATAATTAGAAAGAACAAGAAACTGTTCTTTGAAAATCATGTTCGTACGCGTCAAACTTTGACTTATCAAAGAGAACCGATGCCACAAGCACAAAGTATCATCACTTATCCCCAACGTTCTCTTAGGGTACTGATTTTAGCCACATACCATGACTTGGGTAACTAATCGTGACTAATCGAATCACATCCATTCATCCTTGAAACCCAAAAGCAATATGTGCCCAACTTCCCTCCTTGGGAGTAAGACCCCACCCCTTGAATCCTTAGCACATAAGAATTACTCTAGTTAGCGATTGCCTAATGCTCGTATTTACACCGACATAATCCATTTACTAGCGATGATGTCACCAACCTACTATACTTAGGCTACTATCTACCTTATCATATTTTGATCATAATTACAAGTCCCCTTAGGAAGTATTCCATTCAAGAGAGACGTTCACCTTATTGGGTATAGCATGGAAGTAAGCTTATTGGAATTCTAAGGGTAGTAAGTACCACACAAGGCTACATCTTCTAATCTGTACCATCTTGGCAGGACATGCCAAGAATTAGTCCTTACCTTGATAAGGCTATCCTAGAATATACTATTACACGTGCCAATATTATAATCATTCTTCGATGTTACCCCACTCTTGTTTCCATTTTCAATTCTCCGCATGGCATCATCAACCTAAGTCTCAAATACATTTTCTAGAACACCACAAAACCAACTGTCACACTGCCACTACTAGTCATTCCATAACACTTGAACATCATGATCTGTAACATCATGAGATTTTTATTACTCCTTGGAGGATACACCACCCATCTGTACCGATTCAGGAAACCATACCCAGCATGTACATTATACAACTCTTCTAAACCATGAATAGCAATCTGAGACCATCATCTGGCTCTTAACACAATCATTACTAGAATGCTAATACTTTCACATACCAAACTTAACTGACATCCTAAGGACAACAAACACATTTCATGTAAAATTCCTCAGAACCCTATAGGATTTCATTATCCATATCTTTATGATTATTAGTGCGCTCTATAAATCATCCAATACCCAGACCGTGACTACTAGGTGCTTGTAATAACAATACTCTATGAGCTTCTACATATGGTGCACCCTAACTGTAGAACACCTTAGAATGACATAATAAGTCGATTTCTTTCCCCAATGACGTCACAAAAAATAGTTATATGGACACCCCAAGATTCCCTTAAACCACACTCACACTTGGATTATCTCTCATCTAGGCATTACCTCGATGGATAAACGAGCATTGACACTTAAATAACAATCTTATCTCTCTTCTAAATGGCTGTGGCCATACGCCACATACCAAGCCACAACAATTACTACTCAGGATTCCAGTAGGATACATGATGTCACCCATAATCTATATAAACCTCTAGGTTTACGTCACCAACATCACTAGAGATCCTATTCCTTAAAATCATATCATATTTTCTAAAACCCTGATATAAAAGACTACCTAGAGTTCACTTTTAAGACTCATTAATCATCGTTGTTACATGTTACACACTTTTTGTACTTTACCCATAACTCCCGTCATACCCTATAAGGTACAACCTTTAATCAAGAATCACCATGACACTTACAACAATATTCTCTTTCCGATTTTGACTGAATACACATCCGATGTGTTGACCTACACAGCTCATCATGCCCACTAAGTTATCAATTGCCTTACAATGAGATACTATCCTAAGGATCAAATTCGGCTAATCACATCACTGGAACTAACTGCCCAAAAGTACCTAGTCGGAGAGAACGCATTCTTATCGCAAATAAACACTGTTTAGGTATGACGCACTAGCTACCTAATCTCCACACTTGACTTTACATGATTCATTTTTCTAATTCAATAAACATAATTCCTCCTTCCTCAAACCTTAATTGGCTTTTCATATCACTACGGATTGATACACAAGCACCCCACACTAAACCCTGCAATATCGCCATTATTAGCATGCACGAGCACCCGCAACTAACTAGTGTATCTATATCAAAAGTACAGAAGCAATTAATAATGATTAACTTAGTTACCTGCCACTTGGCAATGAGTTCACCCATCGTGCTAACCTATTTGACTTCACCATTGAGGACACGCACTAAATCGTCATCAAAACTATATTGACCAGCCCAAACCAACACCGATATTAAAAAATTTACTACCGGCCTCACTGCATCGCTCCTGAAATCAACCTTGAACATAGATATTTGATACCATTTGTAATCCCGCGACCCGAATTTATGGGTTACTCGTAGTCAACCCGGTCCGACCCCAGTGTTAGGTGTGAAGTGCAATGAAACAACTTATATAATGTTGCCAATCTAATTTTATTTTAATTAGCATTTCACTTACTTAGCATGCGATTCCGATTTCAAATCAAACTCGGTGAAGGAACCATGGGGAGCACCCTGAAGTCCAAGATTGCATAACTACTAACATAACAAAAAATAGAGTACTTACCTATATAACGCTCTCAAAATTTAAAGCTGCACCTAAGCTACCATAACAAAATGAGGGAGTGAGCCAAATGCTTAGTGGGAAATATAAAAAATGCAGTATAAAATCGAATGACAGAAAGAAGACTCTAACACAGCATGCTTGCGTGCACAAGAAACTACCTTGTATACATATATAAACATACACATTCCTATACATAATACATGAAACAATTTTACTTCCGAAAACCTTATTCATCCAGATTAATTCACCTTAATCTTGTAAAAGACTTCCTTTTTCTCATTTTGACACTTCTCACTTTATTTAACCCAAATGGTCAAATACTTTAAACAACTACACTTTGTTTGACCAAAAGCCATTTCTTTACCGAAGTTATCATTTTCATTTGACCCATGTCACATTTTTATTTTCATTAAAAATCACCATTTCAACACGCATGAACACTGTGTTAGAAAATATGTATTTAGCCTTTGAAAATCTTTCACAACACACCCTTGTACTAATTTTGGGTTTAACCACTTAGGTTACTTAAACACCCATTTACACACTTACTTTACCTTTCCTTTATATTATGGGCCTTAATAAATTTCACATTTACTTGTCCATCTTACCTTTACAGGAACATTTTTTTATTCACTCAAGTTAGATTATCTTTACACATAATTACCACACAACCCATTTCATGACATGTTCCTTATTCCTTTATCTTTATGTCGGAATCTTCCAATAATTGCATACTTTGACGAGCTCCACACCATCGGTGACGCCACCATATGCTCTAGCCAGTGATTTTAGGTTTTTCACCCTAGGGCTCCAGGCCCTCCTTATTTTTTTCGGTGTCATCCGAGTTCATTTTGAATGTGTTTTAACATTGTATAAATGCCCACATCATAACACTTTTCCTGTTTACCCGATTGAAACCAAAATCCTGGATTACATCCCAACTTGTGTTACACTTTGAAAATCATCGTTTCATGTCCTTTACACTTTAAGCTAGATTTTATTTCAAAAATCATGTTCATTAGGACTATCATGTGTAACACCCTTTCTAACATTTTTATTTCATAAAAATATTCCACTTTACGTAAAATTACTATTTTACCCATTTATTAATAAACTCATCTTCTACTCCATTTTCGTGATTGTTAATTTTTCCCAAAACACTATTAAGTTACCTACACTAATTTCTTAAGTGTTTTTAACACCTTTTTAATTTTGGAGTAATATTATTCTTAATTGCAAACATCTTTATTTTAACCCTTTTATTCTGAAGAATCATTAACATATAAGACTACTTTATAAGAAAAATGACATTCCTTTATTAACATATGTAGTCTTATTATCTTACACTTATCACACTTATAATTCCTTTTTCACACAGTTTGGAGAGTAGAATTTCCACTTTTTTTTTTAATTTCATGTTTAGAACCAAGAAAACATTCTTTAAACTTGTTTACATGTTCATTATCAAATACCACAAGTTTATATGTATGAGAAGATGTATTTAAAGTCCCAAAATCCTATTAAATGGGTTAAATATATTTTTCATTCTAGAAATTCATAAGACTTTGCAAAAAAATGCATTTTCAATACCCCAAGGAGATTTTATTCCTTCAACCTCAACAAATGTCCATTTTTCTTCTAATCTTCTTATTGAAAGAAGCTTTGGAATATTATTTCACAAATATGTTAGCAAATCAATATCATTTCTCAGCATTTTATTTCATAAAATGCTCAACATTGGATTTCAAGAAAATACACTATTTTCATAAAAATATCAATTTTAATATTTCAAAACCTTGAAATATTTACTCATCCTTTTATTTCCAATAATATCACATTTTCCAAAAAAATTATTCCACAAAAATATTTAACATTAATCTACTAGAAACTATCATTTATTCATGTGCATTATACTCATGTAATCTACCAATACGATTACTAGCAATGCAAATAGAGTCTTAAACACTAAGGATATATTTTTCCACCTCAAAGACTTTAAATAGTGGTAGAAGGGTTGGTGTAGGAGGATCAACCTCCACCTTCAAAGATGGTCTCAAGGGGTTACCAAATTCATCCTCCATATATGCTGCGTTTAAGGTTTCAAGCAAAAAACCCCCCAATAAAGCTCCACAAAGTCCTAACTCCAGTTCAATAATTATGGAAATGAGCGTTGTAGGCTTGAATATGGTGGAATACTATAAGAATGTGGTGGATTATGGTGGTTAAATGGTGGAGAGAATCCAACAATAATGGAAGACTACTCCACCATCTCTATCCTTCTTCCATCTTATTCTCTCTTCAAATGTCCCAAAATGAACCAAACAATCCCTTATAAAAACCCTCCTTAGCCTAAAATTCCCATTTTACCCAATCTATGCTCACTAGAGCTCGACAGCTCATCAAATCAAGGGTCCAAAGTTTGACCTCTCACAAGGGTGGTTTGATACATAAAAATAAAAATGCATCATTCGAACGACATCGAACCTCATTTGAATGACAAGGGAATATCGTTTGATCCGTGGCTTCGAATGACTTTCAAACGAGCCTTGAAAGTGACAATGGGATCTCATTTCAAGCTCATTCGAACCCCTACTTCTAACGAGATCTAAATCTTATGCGAACGACCCTATATTCACTCGAAGGTTCTCTTCTTATCCTTTTCTCCAAATTCTAATTTTTACCCACAATTTCAACAATTATTATCAAACCCCACATCAACACAATTTATAAAGAATTTAAATGAAATATTAGGACAAGGTATTATGACTTATCCCTTACTATTTACATTTCAGCGTAATAATCTAAAATTTACTATTCTCTCTTTTGTTTTAGTTCACAAATATTAGTCTCTCAATTTTATTTTCTTTAAAAACTTATATGAGCAATGCAAATTAGACGAATATTAGACCATCATTATTCCTCTTCAACCCCGTTAGTTTTTGTTGGATAGTTTTTCCTCACCAAGTACATATCTCCACACACCATTACCATAAAAAACTACTCATAAGATATGGCCATTAACTGTAATTTGTTTAATCATCTAGTTTAACAAAAAGTTGGTTAACTCAGAAAATTCCTTTTTAATAGATTAAGAAAAACATAATAAAATAAACAATAACTTTAAATTGACAATTATTTGAAACATCAAAAGACCAAGGAAAAAGAGAGCGCTTTAAACTTACGACAACCATTAAGACAGTGGGACTATCCACCAAACATAGAATCGTTTTAATTAAAATGACTAAATTTGTTAAAAACTGGAATTATAGTTGGATCCTTAAACCCATCAGTAGAAAAAATATTCCAATAGGTTAACACCTATATTTTTTACCATACAAAGTCAAATATTTTGATAAAACTCTTTACTTCATTGATATAGGTTGTGCATATATATAGCCATCTATAGAGAATCCTATAGAGCGCATTCTAAGGCAAGGTCTCTACAAAAGGAAATAAAATGGCTCTATATCACGAAAAAAGTGAAAAACCAATATATGGACAATGTTCCTTTATACGAAAGGTTAACATAAGACCATCCTTTAGGGGTGAATAAACACACAAGATCTGTTAAACTAATAAACAAAGGTCAAACAATTGCCTTGTTCAACCTTAATATTCCATAAGAGCCTTTAAATGTTGAAACCAATTCTTTAGATTTAGGTTATGGAAGCATATTAAAACAAAATTTAAAGATTTTGTTAAATAAATTTTTTCTATATTTACTTTAAAAAAATGAAATACGAAAATAAATAAGAAACTTCCTTTTGTTGAGTGGTTGTTAAACACGGATAAAGATGTTTCCCATATAAAAACCTTTTATAAATCATGGAAAACTGATAACAGAGTTTAGTCAAGTCTATACTACCTGTAACTGAACTAATTAAATTAGACATAAAAAAATCAAGCCTTAGTGGAAAATTCTTTCTGAACTTCAAAACAAAACAATTACACAAACCTATGCCGTCAAATTATAGGGTCTCAACTGATGATATGAGAAATTGGACATACATCCTTCTCAACCACCATGTCAAATGTAAAGTAGAGACAAAGAAAGTAAAAGGAGATAAACACAAAATATAGAGTGGTTCGGCTATAAAAATTAGCCTACGTCCACTTAGGTGCACTAATCTCATTATATACATTGTATAATACTAAGTTATGGTTCCATTATAGGCGTATAAGAGAGAGAAGAGAGGAGAAGAGAAGAGAATACATGAGTTTAGCTAAGCTGGATGCTCGAGATGTAGTCTATGAGGGTTGACCCAGTGGGGTTACAGTAGGGGGTGAGCCCCCAGATGTGGTGATCTTTAGAGAGAGGGAGAGAGAGAGAGAGTTGAGTTTGGTAGGGCTTCACCTAGTCTTTCGTCCCCCAAATAGTGAGGTGGGCACTTTTTTTATAGAAGTCATAAAGGCGTGTCACATTCATGGAGCATGTGATATATCGATAAGTTGGATGAGTAACGAATCCTTTTAGAAGTTGGACAATTGTCAAGTGACTGATACGAGAGTAGGTATCGCATCCCGTTTGGACCTAGATAGCAGCTAATGATCATATCACTTCCGCGGCCTATTTACCCTAGGTAGTGACTAGTATTGACCCAGGCTTATTTAATCTAGACGGAAGCCTTTTGAAGTTGGAAGGGATAGGGCCGCAGCCTATCTGCTCCAAGCAGCAGTCAGTTTTGGGCATATCAATAAGCCCCCAAGTCGTAGGGCCAAGAAGTGACGAGTTAGTGTTGTGCTTGAGTTTTATGCCCTTGCTGCGGTGTCATTACTTATCTTACATGTCTAAAAAGAGTGTCGTGGCCAATGTAAGGCGACGCTTCATCTTTTAACACCCTATTATATAAATGGGATTTGGTCATGGTCTTCATTACCTTAGCCAAAACTTCGAGAGAAAATTGAAAGAAAAACTTTGTCCCTTTCCTATTTGCATTTTTTGATGACTTTCAAGGCAGTTTTAAGGTGGATTGAGTGGTGTTTTGAGGTTGAGCCACCTGTGCTTCTCCTATTTTCATTGATTTCCAGGTAACTATCTTTTCTGATCTTTCATTATCTTGCTTAGTGAATTTTGCAAATCCATTTTCTGTAAATTCATGCTTGTAAACCCATGCTTGAATCTGTTAGTCAAATTTTGTGAATCTATTTTCCTATTTTTTATTTTTGATCGATTGTAGGAATTAAGGTTTTTGTTTGTTAAATAACTGGGTAGACAAATAAGAAATTTGATGGGATTTGGTATTGATGTTGGTAGTTGTAGGTGTTTGGACTAGATTTGGGTTGGAATTGTGTTTTCAGGGTTTAATCAACAATCAAACCCCATTTAGAGGTTAGTAATACAATTGTTTACTTGTTTTTGCACTTGGTCGTGGCTTGATGGTATAACTACTATTTTGCTAAAGCCTTAACTCAATCTTAGTAAAATTAGAACACCCCTTGGCTATAGTCTTTTGTTCCTAAGTTGATTCACTACGACCTTTAATTTGAAGAACGAAAACTACCACCTGACTCCGCAGAATCTTCCAACTATAGGGATCCTAGGGAGTCTGCAGACGTAGTGGAGGAAGATATACACTCCAGTAATAATCGTCCTATTGAAATAATTATTCTGGAAGCTACAGGAACTTCAGCTATCCCACTAGTCAATCCTCTGGGAAAGTTCCTACGACACTGGGTTTCAGGTCCATTATAGATGAGGAATGGATTGCTAAGGTTGTTGAGGCCTTCGATTTTCTAGAAGGAACCGTATGCTCATTTCCTACGACGGAACAAAGGTCATATTTTGCTGTCCCCAATGAGGGAATTTGTTTTCCTTTGCATTCTTTTCTTTGGGGGATGCGCTACTAGTCCCTATCCCTGTAAGGAAATTTTTAATGCTATGAACTTTGTCCCAGTCTAGTTGCACCCTAATAGCTGGAGGGCCATCCTTGCTGGTCCAGTGCTTTGGCAAAAACATTTTGATAGAGACATTACTCCTACGGAGTTCTTCTATTTTTATAGACCAAAGGAATACTTTAATGATTTTCCATGGTATTACTACTTCACACTGTATAGTGGAGATAAATACTTGTATACCGACATGCTTACAAGTGTCAAAAACTAGAAAGGAAAATTCTCCTTTATGTTCGGGGACAGTTGGGAAATTTGTCCTGAGGAAACTGAAAGGGAAAAGTCATTTAGGATGCCGCGAACGTGATGATGTCCTTCCAAAAAAAAGTATTCACTTGCCACATACTTTTACTCATACTTTTATTTTACCTTAAGTTATTTTTCTATGGAACATATTACCACTTGAATAATAGTATCTCTCTAGGACACATACTAAAACTTCACTGGTGCAGCTCTTGACAGCCTGAAGCTCAATAGCAAGCATAAAAGAGAGTTATGGACATGTCCAAGTTGACTGATCAGGAGAAGAAATTATGTAACCTCATTACCTCTACATCAATTTTTGAACGGGGTTATTTTGCGTCCAAGCACCAACCAAAGAAAATAGTTGTAGAAGGTAACTCTTAATACTTTGCGTATGATATACATTGTTGTGGCTTTCGTTTGATACTTCTTTTAACTCATTTATTACAATTTAGGGGAGGAAATTGATCGCAAAATCCTTTCCATCCAACTAAATGAAATGGATGATGACTCCCTTGGACTCGACTAGGCTCTAAAGAAGAAGGCAAATAAGAGAAATAGGGTTCCCAAAGAGGTCACAATTGCCAGTGGGTTTTCGACCATTGAAAATACGGCCAATCCTGTTACTTTTTCTTTCTAGGAATAAGGACTGAACCCCCAAAAGTGTTATTTAGAAATAAAATCAACCATGTTGCTGAAATAGATGTCACTATTCAAGATGATGCGACAGTGGATAAATAAAATGAGCCCTTTGTTAATGATGACATTGGGGAGAAATTTTGCCATGGCCGGTCTAATAACCACTAGCATAGATTTTCTCAGGGATAACCCCATTCATGTTTCCGCAACTGTAATCTCTCTGTGGAGGGTGGTGGATATCAATGTAAACTTGCCAACTCCGTAGAGCAAGGCTGTGAGGGGGCGTCCGCAACCACAATTGAGAATGCTTTAGCCCAAATTTATTTGGGATACAACATCCACTGTCATCTCAAGAATTAAAAATGTTAGGGAGGCTTTTGATGTTACCCTCCTGCTTTAGTAGGACACAAAGGATTTAGAGGATTACACACTCCATAGTTTGGTGAGGGTAATTATTCGTAGTTTTGGCCTTTTGTGAACTTTATTTACATATATTTAACTTTTCTACTTTATTTTTCACGCTGCGGAGTCTACTTTAGCCTTGAGAGCTAGATATGAAAAACTATACAACTAACATAAAACTGTGGATATAAGCCACAAGGATGAACTAGAAAGCACTAGGGTTGCATCCTTTGAAGCCGACAAAAACTCCTCCACCGCAACCCTTGAAGCGAAAAAAATGAATATTGAAGATGCTAAGAAGGCAAAAGAGGAAGTTGAGAATTTTTTTGTTAAGGCCACAAGATCTATTGCAACCTCTGAGGCCAAGGCTATGGAGGCAACCAAACAAGCCTTATCCACAAACAAAAGCTCAACTTGGCATAGAAAAGGAACGATGAACTGGTTCAAAGTCATTTTGTAGAACTCCAAAGGCTTAATAATGAGCATATCGCAACTCTAAAATATAATGATGATGATTATGCTGCAGCATTAAAGAAAGCTACAAATGAAGTTGTGGATGTTATAAGACTTTAAAGAATTTTTTCTTCTCAATAACAAGGCCTACCTCCGTGGCTTCCAATATCTAAGGCAAAGGGTGGTCAAAACTTCCCTAAATCGAAGGAAAAAGTCTTGGCTCAGATGCTCAGTGATGCTGAGTATATGGAGTGCATGGCAGAGTTAAGGATTTCTATAGAAGAAAGATCCGGGAAGAAAATGGAGGAATTCATCGATGATGATGAGACTGAGACTGAGACTGCGGGAGATGATAGGGAAGATGTAGACAAAAATAAGGATGTGGTCAAAAAGTTTATCTTAATTTTTCTCTAATTGTAATCTGTTTTTGGCTGCGGCCATATTTTGTAAGGCTACGACCACAATTCACATTGTAATTGACAGTATTCTAATTATACAGGGCAGTGGCCACTTTTGTCTGCATACAACCTTCTACACTTTTCAATGCTTGAAACTTTAAAAAATTCTTATAGACTTTAGTGATAGGTTGTATCTGTGTGGATCTTTGTTAAAATTAGTTGTGGCCCAAGAGGCTACGACCATAAGCTTCAAATTGGCCAATGGGTTTCTAGGATTAGAATTTCTCCTACAGTAATGTTAAATTAGTGGACCGCGGGCAACAATTGCGCTTGTAACGGACAATAATGTCCTTGGCTCATTTTAATTTAGGATGAGAAATATTGCAATCGTAATGTTGAACTGCTGGACTGGAGGGAATAATTTCCCTTACCATGGAGAATAATTTCATCAACCCACTTTATTTCAATTGGTTGTAGCTTCCTTTCTTTAAATTGGGGCATTTTCAAGCCTCCCTAAGCTGGATTGTCAGTATGCCACCCATGGTTGGATGGGTATTTTCAAGTTTCCCTAGGCTAGGTATTATGAAGCCTCCCCCAGCTAGGTATTTTCAAGCCTCTACAGATTGGGTTGTGAATCAAGACACTCACGATTAATAATGAGTATTATGAGCCATCAAGGCTGATTGACGCATCCCGAAAGTTGAACAGGGGTATCTTGAGACCCAAAGGTTAATATAAGCATCCTGAAAGATGAATGGTTTTACGAACAAAAGCATCCTATACTTCCATAAGTTTGTGCATAGTGAGGGGCCTTATGATCCATTTAAGGTCATCACCCCTTTTCCTCCATGGATACATCCCAAAATAAATTATCGTTCGAGATAATTTGTTATTTTTCCTTTGAAATATATTTAAGACGAATGTCTTTCGTGAGATTATAGATGAGGAAAATAATAAATAGGATATGACTAAATTTGTCATTCATATATTTATATACGTATTTTTTACTTTTCTAGTAAAATACAAAGTCTATAAGCAATAGCTATAAAGGACTTCATAAATAAAAACATAAACATAAATTCTTTTAAGTTAAAACTAGGCATGTGCTTTTAGGTGAAGGCTGCACCCTTTATGAATCACTGGAGAATCCCGTGTCTGACAAGCCTCTCAATTTCATCCTTTAAGGTGAAGCAGCTACTGGTGCTATGGACATGGTCTTGATGAAATTTACACCACTTGGCCCGATCTCTCTTGTGGGGAGGGGATCTCAGCTTCTCGTGCCACTTCAGCAACTTGTCCCCCTTGATACTTTCATGGATGTTCTTAGCACTTCTAGTCAATGGGTGTAGTTTTCATAACTCCTCTCAATCTTAGGCTCTTACTGCTTCCTCTTCTTAGGAGCTTTAGCTAGGGCCTTGTTCTCTGCGGTGTCTGTTATTGTGGCCTTCTGCATGGAGGTGAAAGATGCAGACTCCAACACCAGAACCCTTTGTTCTAGGATATTCATATGGCCTTAGAGAGAGGCTTGGTTGTCATATAGGTGGTTGATGTAGCTCAGCAGTTGGGATATCTCCTCATTTTTGTGTGAACCTGACCCAAAGCTTCCTTCCATGACTTATGCTATGTCAACATTTATAAATATATACTCTCAGATGAACTAGAAGTGGTAATAAATCAAGGAATGTAGAGAAAAAACCAAGTATGGTGACAAGGATGCAAGTTTTTGATAATCTGCAAAATTACACTTCTGTGGACGCTGCTCGTTGCACATATGAAGTTAATGTCGTGGCTCTGCCAAAGGGAAATTCTCCATTGTTGGGTCCGAGGACAATTTATCATAGGCCCTTTTTCCTAGGTGGTGAACTGGAGGAGTTGAAGTTAAGCACCAACTACAATAGAAGGGTTGCGGCATACAAGAAATTAAACTACCAGGTCGCATCCTACCTGAGGCAGTGGGGGGTGTGATCCCAAAATTGGACCCAGAACCTGAATTTAGCTCATATAATATGTTCAAAATAGGCCTTTTTTATGGAAGAGGGATAACACCCCCATAGAGGTTTTATTAAAGAGAGAAGGAAGAACCTCTCCCAAGAAAAAAGAGAACTTACAAAAGGAATCAAAAGAAAAAAATAATAAATATGGTGATTAATAGTAGCCCCTAAACAAATAAGAGACTATGATTGTTTTCTAATGTATTGGCACCCCAATTTATCTAACGTTAAATCACCTCAAACGAAGGATGGTAGGTCCAATAAGTGATTAAAAATTGTAGTTGAGTGTATGGAGAGGCTGTGATTAGCAAGGGCATCAGCAACAATATTTGATTCTCTATAGCAATGAGACAATCTGAAGCCATTTTTTTGCATCATCTCCTTAATATTAGCCATGAACTCTATCAGTTGCCAATGGGCATTCCAATCTTTATTAATCAAATTCACCACAAATAAAGAATCATATTCAATCTCCAAGTTTTTTATATTGCGGTCCTGACATAGTTGAATTCCTACCATATACTTTTAAGCTCCACAACAGTGTTAGATGCTAGTCCTTCAGGTCTTGCATAATCAAAAATTACATCACCCTTATCATTTTTTAGAATGCGCCTATACTATTTTGCCTTGTATTTCCTTTGTATGCTCCATTTGTGTTTAATTTGAACCAAGAAGAAGAAGGGTACCTCTATTTGATTAATTTAATAAAATGTAGAGGATTTTGTATTTTAATCTTGAAAAATTCTTGTATGCCATGGTCAAACTTTGTAATCTTATTCACAAACTTGGATTCTTGTCAAATTTTAGAGATAAGAGAAATGGATTGATTGACAATAGCTTTATCACTAACCTTTATATTATCAAATAAAGCATGATTTTGACTTTTCTAGATTTCCCAGCAAATAATATTTGGTATGCACTTACCAAGAACTTTTGAGTAATCCAGAGGACCAAACTTGATCCACTAACTGAGAAGCATATATGGAATGTTGGTTAAATTCAATTCAAGGCCCGTTAAATTAGAAAAAAAATTCCAAACCTGAGTAACGTTTGGGCAATGAATGAAAATATGTTCCAGAGATTCTGATTGGGCTTGACAGGCATAGAATCTAGAGCATAACATTATCCCAGCTCCTTGAATATTAGGATTTATAAGAAGACAATTATTAAGGATCTTCTAGAGGTTAATAGATAATTTATTTTGGATATTAGAATCCCAAATAATGCTATTGGAAGCTGAATAGGCAATATACATTTTGAAAATATTATAGGCAGACTGAAAAGAAAAGGTTCCCAAGTCTTCTATTTACCAATACCATTTATTATCTTTGAAAATCATATTATCAAGGTTGTTGTCTTTAACTTTCATCAAGTTCCTCCATGTATGAGATACTCCATAAGACTTCTGATCATAATTCTTGTATCTGTTTAACATGAATTCATACCACAGAGATTTCTCAGAAATCATTTTCCAAAAAAGTTTCATAAAAGAAGCAGTTGATAAGTGATGAAGATTCACCAAACCAAGACCCCCTTCTCTGATTTCTTTACTAAAAAATTACCAGCTCTTCCATTGGTGTTTCCAACCCTAGTATTCATTACCTCCCCAGAAGAATTTGTTAAAGATTTTGTGATCTTGAGTTATAACTGCTTTTGGAGGTGAAATTGAGGCTAAAAGGAAAGAAGGGATAGTGGTGAGGACATGTTTCAGAAGAATAAGCTTGCCACTTGATGAAAGAAAATTAGATTGCCAACCTGCTATCTTTTATCTCAACGCAGAGATAAGACCATAGTAATATCTAAACTTATTTATTCCCTTGTACAGAGGGCATCCTTGGTATTTTAATGTTAAAGCTTTATGATTTAGGCCAAAGACTTCAGCAACTTTGGATTTAAAGTGGGGCTTGCATTTGACATCTATGGTGAAGCTGCTCTTATTGACATTTATTTTTTGGCCGACCACTTGGAATAATTAAAAAGGAATTCTTTGATTTTCAAAAGGCTTCTTTTGTCCCCTTTACAAAAAATAATCAAGTCATCTACAAAAGCTAGGTGGGATATAAGGGGGCTGCCACTTAGAAGGTAGAAAGGTTTGACAGAACCAGAAACCATCAAATTATTAAGCCTTCGACTAAGAAAATCAGCAACCAGAATGAATAAACTTGGGGACAGAGGGTCCTTTGTTTTAAACCTTTTGTAGACTTGAAGAACCCTTGTTGCTGACCATTAATTACCACTGAGAACCAATTGTTAGATATACTCCTCCATACCAGATCAATCCATCTCTCTCCAAAGCCAAATGCCCTTAGAACTGTAATTAAAAATCCCCAATGAACCCTGTCATAAGCCTTCTCCATGTCAAGTTTTATTAACACATTACCACCATGAGCTTTCTTCCCCAAAATTTGGATCATTTCCTTAGCAAGAAGAACATTTTCTTGAATTGACCTACCTTGGATGAAACCACTTTGATTAGCATATACCAATTTTGGAAGAAAATTTGCTAGTCTTTGGGAAAGAATTTTTGTAATGATATTACAAGAGAAGTTACACACGCTGATAGGTCTTATATCTCCACATGTCTTCGGAACTTTCACTTTAGGGATCAAAACTATAGATGTGCTTGTCCATCTTTGAGGGAGAGTTGCACTTGCAAAAAAGGAATTAATTTCCAAAACAAGGTCAACTTTAATTATGCTCCGACATTTTTGGTAGAAAACACCCCCAAAACCATCAGGTCCTGGAGTTGAGTCTTCACTAAGGATCTTTATGGCTGTTAGAATCTCCTCGTCATCAGTGTATGCTTCTAGAATTCCATTGTCTTCATGAGACATGAGAGTTGGGATGGTATTTGACACATCTACATATGGGACATCCTAATCTAATTGGAGATGGGCTTAAAAGAATTTTAGAATATGGGAATTCACTTATGCCTGGTCTTCAATAAATGCTCCATTATCATCTTGAATAGATTTAATCCTCAATTTATGGTGTTTGACCTTCACATACTAATGGAAAAACTTGGAATTGGAATCCCCTTATTGAATCCATTTAAGATCTAATTTTTGTCTCTAGTAGGTTTCTTCATTCTTGTAGGCATTCAGCAAATCATCTTTACCCTTGTTCATAACTGCCCTATTAACTTCACTGTTGTCTAATGTAATACCCGCTATTTTTATGGCATTTAAATTTAGGGATTAATTAAATTTAATTGAGATAATTAAATTAATTTTAATCCGGAATGTTGTTTTAAACATTTATTAGCGTGGTGAGAGTTAGTAATTATTGGAAATTTGTTATTTGTTGAATGCTACTGGATGAGTGTAGAAATATATGATATTTATTTTTATAGTATTGTCACGTGTGAATAAAATGACAATAATGGAAATTTAAGTCGGGACGCGCATGTGTCGCGTCGGGAATAAATGTTGATTAATAAAAGTGAAATATTTTTAGTTATCCGTATGGTCGTTTTGAGTGCGCCAACGTGTCCGGAAGGGTCGAGATAGTCAGAAAAGTGTACGCGGGGGTTTAGTTTGAGTCTCGGGGCAATTTTAGGCTTAATTAGTACCCCGGGAGGGCATTTTGGTCATTTTACATTTTTGGGTAATTAAATCCACGAAATTTCAAGGTTTATATCAGATGTCTAAGGTTGTCTTCTAGGGTTAGAACAACCAAAGACAAGTGACAGCCATAGGAGAGGGAAGGAGAGAGCTTCCAAAGCATTCCAAAGCTCAAAACTCAACCGTTTGCACCGCCGCCACCGCCAACGCGTAGATCGCAAGACGGGGAACGCAACCACACCAATTTCGGCACCAAACCAGACTTCTGAAAATCCCAGGCAAGTGTTTATCTTTCTTATTTCGTTGATGCATCTTTCATATTAGTTTAGGAATGATTAGGATGATTTATATTGAAGAAAAACATGATTTGAGTCAAGAAATTTCATGTAGTTATGGTTTGAATGAAAATTCTGGAAACCCTTTGTCATGTAGAGGATTAAACCACGAATTATGATGTTTATAAGAAGGAATTTCTGGAAAATAATTGTTAGAACCATGTTTAAGATATTTCTAGGGTTCTTGATATTTATATAAATTTTTGGTGCTGTTAATCCATAATTAGTGATAGAAACCCACATGCTTTACGTAGGGAATTCTTAATATGATGATATGATATTAGTAGCATGAATTCTGGGTCATTTGGGTATGAAAAATATGGAATTTGTTGAGGTTAGAAGATGAAACCCGTAACTGCAAAACTGCAGATTTCGTATACCTGCTTGATCGATCGATCGAGCCCAGAGCTTCGATCGATCGAAGGTTTGATCAATCGAGCCCCTAACCTCGATCGATCGACCCCTCCTGGCAGACTTAAGTTCCCCTTTTAAAATTGTTGAATTGATTCGAAATGAAGAAAACTTCTTAGACACCCTTGTTAAAATAATTTGGGAGATAATGATGACCAGTAGGATTCATTAATGAATAAGAGACCTTTAATGTAAGGCGAAATCTATATTTTTGGGATATTTTATATAAGGGACAATGTAAGTATATATTAAAGGGGAGAGACACGTAAGAGAGTTACGTTGGAACATATATGAATACCTACTGAATTGTACATTTGGAAGGAAAGAGTCCATGAGGGTCGCGTAGTAAATTGGAAAATCCTTCGAATTAAAGTTAGGGACGAACCGTTATACGGATTAATAAATAATGGAAAGATAAGGATAAATGTTGTGATTATGGGTTATGGGATGAACCTAAATTGATATGATAAAAGTGGTATATTTATATGATTGTGTATGCATATATTATATACATGTGAAAATCATGCCCGCGCTACTTGCTATCCCTGAGGTTACCGCGCTGGGACGATCTTATCTCGATGTGCCTTATGGGGGATATTGACTCGTACCCTAGAAGATATCCTTGGTACAGGCTATCGAATCGATAGTTCAGACGGTCTTAAGAGACGTGAGGGTATGTACTGACCTCTTAGAGACTTGGAATCTATGCTTCGCCTCAATATTATTTGTGTATGTGTTAATACAGTTCGAGAGTGATTCCGAACTTGTATTTCCCTTAGTGTGAGTGATACGGGGATTGGATAGCAAAGTATGCCCACACAATAGTTTTTATGTGGGGTGCTGTTAGAATATATATATTATACGAGTATTTAATATATATATATATATATATATATGAAATTCTGAAATTTGAAACTGTTTACTGTGTTATGGCAAGTGAGAAATGAATCTTGACTATAAATCGGAAATACTTGTTTGAAAAGTATAATATGACACTGGAAAACTTTGTTAATCAATAAAGTTAAAATGAGAGTTTTGTTACTAAATGAAATTATCCTTTTAAACCATGATGTTGTTCAGTTTAAATCTTGTGAGTAACCTAAGATAAGTTAAATCATTGGGAAATGTTAGTGCGATATATGATAAGATAAACCGTTGGGAAGGATAGTGCGATAGGTGTGCACATTAGAAGAGATGTGATAATTTCTCAAGAGAGTGTCGCACTAATATGTTGTTGCATTGGCCTGTAATCAATTTAAATACTTGCTAAACGAATTTTTAAATCATACACTATCGGGCTCTGACCCGTTTCTATTTCTCTTTCTCTCTTGTATATATATGTATATATTACAGGTGCCCAGCCACAGGGGCGTCTTGCTTAGGATCCCTTGGAAGGAACGTGCTGCATCTTAGGTGGGAGTTACAGGCCACTTGCTTAGACGATTTCATTTACTTGATTCCACTTCTATCATTCTCAGTTATTGGGGGCATGTGTCGTCCTTTCCACTATTAATCTGTTTTATTGGGACATTTGTATTTCAGTTATTTCTAGTACTGTTACTTTGGGATTTATTCAGCATGAATGTTTTACTTTAAGTTTTAAATGTTGGGATTTTGAATGTTGAATGTTTAAATTAATTGGATTATGTTCCAGGATATTTGTGGTATAATTCTTACTTATTGAAAATGTTGTTAATAAATAAATAAATAATTTTTCTTTAAAAAGAAAATTTGAAATGTAATGTTTAAAATGGTTTTGACACCTAGCTTAATTAATTAGGGTGTTTAAATTGGAAAAGTTTTTCATTTGCGACAGTGATGCTAAGAATGAACCAACTGTTCACCTTGATTTTAATTTAATAAAGGAGTGATCGCCTAGTATTTAATTAGGCGGGGTGTCACAGGTGATATCAGAGCATCAGGTTCTAGTGTCCTTAGGATCTGTACGGCTTATTATGCTTTCAGCGTTACTTTGTTTGATATAGAGCCCTATGTTTAGAATTGTCGATTTCTTTAACGAGATTTCGTTCTCCTGCTATAATGTGTATACATTAGTGAATTCTAATTTCGTTCGGATATGTGCGTGTGCCGAGCGATGACGGATGTCAGAAGAGGACCGTTAAGCGTACATCAGGAGGCAGGGCTCAGTTGAGATTATAAAATATATCCGAGGATGATGACCGTAGTCAAGGTCACCTCCATTATGGCACGAGGAGCCAAGACTAGAAAGGCGACTAAGGCGCAACAATGATTTCCAAATGTCGTTATAGTCGAATGAGGTGCGAGGGTAAACTTACCCAACATATTGCAAAAACGTGTAGAGAACTGTCAGTGAGAATTCTAAAAATGCAGAAATTGTTTGTGTTTACCAAAGGAGGTAAAGTATCCAAAGGTTTAGATATAAGAAGGTGTGTGGCAAACTGAAAGTGAAAATTTAGAGAAAATTTTCTTGGCTTTCGGGACGAAATTATAATGGTTGGAGTCAACCACCAATTTTAGAAGTGGAATGCTATGCCTACAGGAGAACCTTAGGTACAGTGCTGACCGTATGTTCCTTCCTCAACTGTTCAGGGTGAGAAGCAAACATGATTTTGAACTCATCGTGGGAGGGCAAGATAGAAGTCCAATTATGAATATGAATCCAAATCGTTAGCAAATTTTGTATCGGAAGATGTAGATACGAGTGGAGGAAACGACTCTAAGTGGGAGACCAACTCATAATAATAATTGATAATACTCAAGGAGGAAATTATGATGGACGGCTGATTCAGAGGTTGACAATGTTGTATTTTGTCAATAAAGATGATAATGCTCCTTGTGTGGGAAGTTTAAAGGAATCGAAGAAGTTAGTCGAGAATAAGACTGAATACGAGGGTGGTAGTGTAGCACCACAAAGGGATGTGGATACACATAGGGGGACCCATTTAAATGCTTCAGATAGTTAAATTCTTACCAAGTGATGGTAAATTCAGTAAATAATATTACAAATAGTAACATGATCTTTATGGCCTAAAAAGCTAAGGGAACAACCGGGATGGCTAACAAGAATCGAGTCTACTAAAGTCCGAGAGAAGGACAATCCTAACCTGGTTAGTAGGACAGGTGATAAGTGGATTATATGTTGAGGTATTTTGTGCGGAGTGAGATCGCTCGCGATAATATGTTCCAAAGTGAGTAAAAGGACAAGAATACGGTGCCTAGTAAAAGGCAACGATTAAAGTAATTTTTTTTTGTTTGAGTAGACGTGTTACGTCCGGAACGCATTTGTGTAGTCAAGATGATTGACAAGGTAGAAGTGTAAGTTGTATCCTCAGAGGATGCAGCGTGTTTATTTGACACGAGCGAGTCATCATATTTTGTTCATTGCTAGATTAGCATGTGAGACGAGTTTAATGCATATAGTTATAAATGTTACCATTATGTGACTATTTTTCCCTAGCGTAGCGGGATTTTTCTTTGGTGCTATCCGCGGAGGATGAATGTGTATATTAACAGTGTCACGTATTTTATTGAGGTTACTCGTCGTAGTGATGCGATATACGAGTATAGTATTATCTTGGATAAAACGTTATAGAAATGGTTAGTACGATAATGAGCATTTATTGCAAGGCTATCGGAGTGGTTGCATTAGCGCAACATGTTTTATGTTTGTTTTGGCGAGGCTTTACCTGTAAGAAGGTTGGACTTGCACTTATATTATCTATCCGAGAGACTTTGGAGGAGATAGTGGGCTCGAGATATTCGATGCCAAAGTATGTATAGATTTTGTCAGTATAATTCCGTATGTATCGGGATTTACCGTTGAGCGAAAAGATTTGACTCAGTATCATGTTTAGCACTCCGGACTTAGTGATAGGAAAAGTGTATTGTTATATTTATCCTTTAGAGATGTGGGAGTTAATATTTATACCCCTATTATTAGGGAAAGGAATTTTGAAAATTCCGAGTGTATGTATTCGAGGTTTATGGAATGCTATTACCACCAACCTATACTGAACAATAGTGCAATTAGTGAAACGTTCTTTGTTAAGCATAATTACGGGAGAAATTGTAACTTTTCTGTCAAGGGATGGAATAAAGGGGTATATGCTATGGACGGAGGACCTAACGGATTTCGATAACCGACAATGCTAGGTAGTAGTGTATCGGGGGGGGGGGGTTCCTTGTTTGGATTTCTCTTTGCGAGACATCCCATACATGAAACTTAGCGTAAGGCTGGAAATAGGGAGACGTTTGGTCACTATTCCATGAGTTCGGTACCCTGGTCGAAATGGGATCAAGTAATTATGTATGTAAGTTGGAAGTTGAATTTTGTTTTAAAGCTATTGGAAACGGGATCTTGTGGTAAGAAAGCATTGAAAGTTACCCCACGAGTTGAGGGGTGGAACGCTGATAAAGAGAATCTAAGAATTTTGATTTCTAGGGTGATTGAGAATACCCACATGTCATAACCGCGTTTAGAACACGAGGCGAATAAAGAGTTGGAATGATTTTTAGCATGGATTATCTTGAAAGAACTTTATTATACAAAAGAGATGACTTGTAATTATTTTGATGAATAGAGCGTTAGTGATTTATTTTTGTTGTTGTACCTATTTGGGAAAATTGTTATACTTATCTGAAGAAGGTTGAGAATTATTATTCATCTTTTATCGTCATGGAATTTGAATGCCCTATTCCTTCTATTTCGTTGAATTTAGTTCGTTTTACGGATGAGTAGCACGTCGTTCGCTCTTCTAGGGCGGTTGGGGTGTTGAAAGAATGTGGGCATCTCGGTTAATTGCAGTTAAAAGCGTCCGAGTCGAAGGGATGTGGTCATGGACGTGTGTCATATATGTTTGTGGGACTAGTTAAACGAAGTGGAAGTGATAGAGTGGATTAAACGTCACATGAGGGGCGATAATCCATACATAGGTGTGTAATTAGAATAGCACACCCAAATTTGAATTGGAAGACTGTGGGAAGTAATTTTAGAAGAGTATTCCTTGAATGGAGCAGAATTAAATGATTATGAAGAACACTCGGAGCGGAGTTGTTAGTAGGCAAGAATGAGAGCGACTTGCACATACAAAGGGTGATGATGTTGGTATGGTATAAGAGATCCAGAAGTGCGCTTCGTGGAGAGAAGAGCACGGGTGGAACTTTCAGCATACTACAAGGAAGGAAGGGGATTATTACGTGTCACTTAATGTGAGACATTTCAAGGAAGAATCGACGTTTAGCGGGACGTAGTGATAGTCTCTACATGAACCGCCCATTGGTAAGGTTGGGTTGAAAGAGGAGAATCAACCAAAGAATTTTGTGTTTAGCTACAATTCCTGAATTTGGAAGAGGTCGGTAAAGTCGGTATAGTTCTTGGATGGGTGCCATCCTCAAAACAAGATCAAAGGTTCATCCCGAACATGTGAATAAAGTCACCGAGAAGGAGGTGATTGATACTCCTTTGGGTTGACTTACAATATTAACTAGTATGCCCCGGACTCCCTTTGAAAGGAAGGATCGCGCCAGTGCATGATCCGGCGCAGTATAAATTTCTAAATCAGGATGAGATTGGTGAATCCCACCTTTGATATGGGATGTCAGAAACCAGCGGAGATAAGGTTTCGTTTCGAGTAGGATGTATCACCCGTAGCCAGGGAATGGACGCACGGTGATTAAAGATTTGTGGAGCCACGTGAAGGAGATTTTGGAATATTGGTACGATGATTTCAGGAATGCTCGGTAGAAGCACTCGTACCTGTTTGTCGCGTACAAGGTTCTTATTAAGGTTTTGTTATGGAAGAACCTCGACTATTCTTCTTCCGTATGTTTAGAGGAGAGTAGATAATCAAAATTTTTGGATTGGTCGAGAAAATATCCGATAACTATGGTAAAATTCCATGACTGTTTTAGGCAAACAAGAGTGGTAAAATGTTAGTATGGTCTTCTCCGAGTGGGAATCCTCCTAATGATAGTGAGACAATGGATATTTATAACGTATAGGCGTGACCTATGCGAATGTTGTCAATTAGGGGAACTATGTGAAGTGTCTCTAATGAGAATGTAAAACGGTTGCTATGAGAAAAGGACTATAGTGATTGAGCGCCTTACGATGTAAATAGTTTGTGTACAGAAAAGAATATCCCGAACTGTGCTACCTGATAGACCGTATTTTTTCAAATTTCGGGACGAAATTCCGTTATTAGGGGGGAAGTATGTAATACCCCGTATTTTCATGGCTTTTAAATTTAGGGATTAATTAAATTTAATTGAGATAATTAAATTAATTTTAATCCGTAATGTTGTTTTAAATATTTACTAGCGTGACGAGAGTTAGTAATTATTGGAAATTTGTTATTTGTTGAATGTTACTGGATGAGTACAGAAATATATGAGATTTATTTTTATAGTATTGTCACGTATGAATAAAATGACAATTATGGAAATTTAAGTCGGGACGCGCCTGTGTCGCGTCGGGAATAAATATTGATTAATAAAAGTGAAATATTTTAAGTTATTCGTATGGTCATTTTGAGTGTGCCAACGTGTCCGGAAGGGTCGAGATAGTCAGAAAAATGTACCCGGGGGTTTAGTTTGAGTCTCAGGGCAATTTTAGGCTTAATTAGTACCCAGGGAGGGCATTTTGGTCATTTTACATTTTTGAGTAATTAAACCCACGAAATTTCAAGGGTTATATCAGATGTCTAAGGTTGTCTTCTAGGGTTAGAACAACCAAAGACAAGTGACGGCCATAAGAGAGGGAAGGAGAGAGATTCCAAAGCATTCCAAAGCTCAAAACTCAACCGTTTGCACCGCTGCCACCGCCAACGCGTAGATCGCGAGACGGGGAACGCAGCCACACCAATTTTGGCACCAAACCAGACTTTTGAAAATCCCAGGCAAGTGTTTATCTTTCTTATTTCGTTGATGCATCTTTCATATTGGTTTAGGAATGATTAGGATGATTTATATGGAAGAAAAACCCGATTTGAGTTAGGAAATTTCATGTAGTTATGGTTTGAATGAAAATTCTGGAAACCCTTTGTCATGTAGAGGATCAAACCACGAATTATGATGTTTATAAGAAGGAATTTCTGGAAAATAATTGTTAGAACCATGTTTAAGAGATTTCTAGGGTTCTTGATATTTATATAAATTTTTGGGGCTGTTAATCCATGATTAGTGATAGAAACCCACATGATTTACGTAAGGAATTCTTAATATGATGATATGATATTAGTAGCATGAATTTTGGGTCGTTTGGGTATGAAAAATATGGAATTTGTTGAGGTTAGAAGATGAAACCCATAACTGCAAAACTGCAGATTTCGCATACCTGCTTGATCTATCGATCGAGCCTAGAGCTTCGATCGATCGAAGGTTCGATCAATCGAGCCCCTAACCTCGATCGATCGACCCCTCCTGGCAGACTTATGTTCCCCTTTTAAAATTGTTGAATTGATTCTAAATGAAGAAAACTTCTTAGACATCCTTGTTAAAATAATTTGGGAGATAATGATGACTAGTAGGATTCATTAATGAATAAGAGACCTTTAATGTAAGGCGAAATCTATATTTTTGGGATACTTTACATAGGGGACAATGTAAGTATATATTAAAGGGGAGAGACACGTAAGAGAGTTACATTGGAACATATATAAATACCTACTGAATTGTACATTTGGAAGGATAGAGTCCATGAGGGTCGCGTAGTAAATTGGAAAATCTTTCGAATTAAAGTTAGGGACGAACCGTTTACGGGTTAATAAATAATGGAAAGATAAGGATAAATGTTGTGATTATGGGTTATGGGATGAACCTAAATTGATATGATAAAAGTGGTATATTTATATGATTGTGTATGCATATATTATATACATGTGAAAATCATTCCCGTACTACTTGCTATCCCTGAGGTTACCGCGCTGGGACGATCTTATCTCGATGTGCCTTATGGGGGATATTGACTCGTACCCTAGAATATATCCTTGGTACAGGCTATCGAATCGATAGTTCAGACGGTCCTAAGAGACGTGAGGGTATGTACTGACCTCTTAGAGACTTGGAATCTAGGCTTCGCCTCAATATTGTTTGTGTATGTGTTAATACAGTTCGAGAGTGATTCCGAACTTGTATTTCCCTTAGTGTGAGTGATACGGGGATTGGATAGCAAAGTATGCCCACACCATAGTTTTTATGTGGGGTGCTGTTAGAATATATATATTATACGAGTATTTAATATATATATATATATATGAAATTCTGAAATTTGAAACTGTTTACTGTGTTATGGCAAGTGAGAAATGAATCTTGACTATAAATCGGAAATACTTGTTTGAAAAGTATAATATGACACTGGAAAACTTTATTAATCAATAAAGTTAAAATGAGAGTTTTGTTACTAAATAAAATTATCCTTTTAAACCATGATGTTGTTCAGTTTTAAATCTTGCGAGTAACCTAAGATAAGTTAAATCATTGGGAAAGGTTAGTGCGATATATGATAAGATAAACCGTTGGGAAGGATAGTGCGATAGGTGTGCACATTAGAAGAGAGGTGAGAATTTCTCAAGAGAGTGTCGCACTAATATGTTGTTGCATTGGCCTGTAATCAATTTAAATACTTGCTAAACGAATTTTTAAATCATACACTATCGGGCTCTGACCTGTTTCTATTTCTCTTTCTCTCTTGTATATATATATGTATATATTACAGGTGCCCAGCCACATGGGCGTCTTGCTTAGGATCCCTTGGAAGGAACGTGCTGCAGCTTAGGTGGGAGTCGCAAGCCACTTGCTTAGACGATTTCATTTACTTGATTCCACTTCTATCATTCTCAGTTATTGGGGGCATGTGTCGTCCTTTCCACTATTAATCTGTTTTATTGGGACATTTGTATTTCAGTTATTTCTAGTACTATTACTTTGGGATTTATTCAGCATGAATGTTTTACTTTAAGTTTTAAATGTTGGGATTTTGAATGTTGAATGTTTAAATTAATTGGATTATGTTCCAGGATATTTGTGGTATGATTCTTACTTATTGAAAATGTTGTTATTAAATAAATAAATTTTCTTTAAAAAGAAAATTTGAAAGGTAATTTTTAAAATGGTTTTGACACCTAGCTTAATTAATTAGGGTGTTTAAATTGGAAAAGTTTTTCATTTGCGACAGTGATGCTAAGAATGAACCAACTGTTCACCTTGATTTTAATTTAATAAAGGAGTGATCGCCCGGTATTTAATTAGGCGGGGTGTCACATCTAACTCATAACAAAGCTCAAGATGCATATTAAAATCCTTTAGATCCTTCACAGACTGAAAAATACCCTTAAATGTGTCATTATTCCACTGTCTAAGATCCCCTTTTAATCTTTTCAGTTTACTAGCAAACGTTTTTAGACCAAAACTAGTGTAGTCCTCATTCCAAGATTTGTGCACAAGATCAAGGAATTCTGGGTGGTTACACCACATTTTCTAGACTTAAAGGATTTAGGATGGCTTTTTTCAGAAGATTTAAGAGTTAAAATAAGGGGAGCATGATCAGATGCAACTCGATTAAGGTGTTTGATCAAGGAATTTGGAAACTCATAGATGAATTGTTGGTCAACCAAGCATCTGTCTAACCTAGCCATGATTAAATCTTCATCTTTTCTATGGTTACACCAAGTAAATTTAGTGCCAAAATACCCCAAGTTCGTAAGCCCACTATCCCTAATAGTTACTAGAGGACAAGCATGATACCTATCTATAAAAAGTCTCAGCTGATCTTATAGCTCCTTCCTGTCTTTTTTCGTACATTTTGCATAAACCACTGTTAGAATAACAGATGATTGGACTGAATGATGACTAAGTTTCAAGGTTAAGTGTTGAGGGTGATCTATGAGGAATTGAGTGGACATGTTGAATCTCCAAAAAACCAAATTTTACCATTAGAATTAGTACAGCAGCCTTCAAAGCCCCATTTAATCCTATATTTAATAAAAAAAAATTAGTCAACCTTTGGTTCAAGAAGAGCAAGGATTGGCATCTGGTGAATCTTTTTGAGGAGTTTAAGTCTTCTAGAAGAAGAGTTCTTAGTTGCACCTCTAATGTTCCAAACAATAAAGCTGATCACTGAGAAATTGAGGGAAGAAATATAGTGGTACCTTTAGCTGCTGATCGAGTAAGCCTTTTAAATAGAGTATCTTGCATTTTTCTTTGCTAACCTTTGACTTTGATAGGATCTGCTAAGTGTTTTTCGATTACTACTTCCTTAGTCAACTGCTTCTTCAAGGAGGGTTTCTTATCAATAAATCTTTAAATTTTTTGGAGTTCCTCGATGAAAGGCAGGTGGTGAGCATATTCATCTTCTACATCGATGAGATACAATGACTCAGCTACTTGGTTCTTTTTAAATTTTGGAAGAACAGTTCCTGTAGGGGATAAAGAAAATTCTTCAACAACTTGCACATCTTCTTTATTCAAGACTTCAGCTTGAATTTTATTGAGGTGGACTTGTATCTTGGAGCATGTCTTCTGCCATTCAGTGTTCTTCCATTCCTCTACTGACAGGATGTTAGGGTTCTCTTCAAGACTCACCATGTTACATAGAGCCTTGGTAATGATGGTTTCTTCCTCAATTTTATCCTCGATCTTGTCTTCTTCAAAGCCCTCTCCATTACTATTCTCTAATAATTCCTTCTAACTGGAAAGGGCAGTGTTCAAGATGCAAACTTCCTCAATATTTTCCTTTGTCTTCTCCTTTTCTAATCCATCATCATGTCTTTCTTCTTTCAAGTTATTTTCTCTGCTAACTATGGTAGTATTTTGAGCAGGATGTATGATTTTATTTTCATACCTTTGAATAACTTTCTTTGGCCTCACAATATCTCCATTCTTTGGGTTATTAAAGCTTTTGAATCAGAAAAATGCAAGTTTCCTCATCATGTCCTTTCTTAGAGCAATGCTTACAATATTTCGATTTATTTCCATTAATTACCTCCTGCCAGAACCCCTTATCACCAAAACCTATCCAAACTCTATTTGGATTTTTTTTTGTAAGGTCTACTTCAACACACACACAGGCAATGCTAGGTCTATAGATTTCCAGAGTTGAAAAGTCAAGTTTAAATGGGTTTTTCTATAAGCTGAGCTATTGAAAAAATAGATGATTTTGAGAAAAAATGAATGGGAAGTTGGGGAAAGGAAATCCAAATTGGTGATATACTTCTCTCTTTATCAGATCGGAATTCGGGAGTCCATTTGAAAATCCTCATTGGAAAGCGACCAACATACCAGGTATCACGTAACCACATTCGCGAATAATCTTCATCAGCGTTTAATCTAATGAGGACGTGTTTGTTATCAATGGGTCTAATGTTGAAAGAAGTTTTGAGTGAGAAGGTGTGAAAAACCTGTCTTATGACTTCCAAAGACGGCCTACCATGAGAGAACTTTCCCACTAGAACATGCTTGAAAGGTTTTGAGAGGATCTCAATGTCTTCATTTGAAAAAAGAATCGTTGGCTCTCTTTCATAAGTTGCTGGTGATTTTAGGCAGAGATCATGATTTTGAGAGGAAGTTTCTGCAACCACTGATGAAAAGGAACGATTCCAAATGGATTTGATGTTAGGCAGCTTAGGATCAACGTGGGGTGGGTGGGTTTGGTTTGCCATGCAAACCCTAGTTTGGGTTGGGGCGTCTATATATATATATATATATATATATATATATATATATATATATATATATATAGAGAGAGAGAGAGAGAGAGAGAGAATAGGCCTTCTTGGAGTCTTCTAAGGACAAAACAATCTTTAGGTGCATAAAATAGCACAAATCTGGTAGTAAGCCCAAGCTCATGGGTGAAAAGAGTAGAAATGAGTAAATAAAACTCTTCCCTAGTAACCCACCTTCAGGAGGCTATAGACTTTTGTTCTTTTCAACACTATCTAGGTAAGGTAACATCACCGGGGTATAGAAAATAGATATGAGGTCATAAAAAAGGAGACCAATAAACATATCTGGTAATAAACAATCCCCTCACAGGGCTCTATGTGAAAAAGTATGATTCCCACTACCCAAATCTCCCTCATGAGACAGTGGCCCAAGGGCCTACATGGATGGAAAAAGGTGTAAGGAGCCCTAAAATATAAAAAAGAAACCAGATTTAATCCTCTTTTCCCACAGACGGTGCCAGAATAATGATACGTGAAATTGGACATACATACTTATCAACCAACATGTCAAATGTAAAGTAGAGATAAATCAAGTAAAAGGAGATAAACACAAAATATAGAGTGATTCGTCTATAAAAATGGTCCTACGTCCAATTTGGTGCACAACTCTCATTATATACCTTGTAAAATACAAAGTTATGGTGCCATTAAAGGCATACAAGAGAGAGAAGGGAAGAGAATACATGAGTTTAGCTAAGCTGGCAACTCGGGATATGGTCTATTAAGGTTGACCTAGTTCAACTACGACAGGGGATAAAACCCCGAATGTGGTGATCAAGAGAGAGAGAGAGAATGATGAGTTTGGCAGGGCTTCGCTCAGTGTTTCGTCCCCCAAATAATGAGGTGAGCACTTCTATTTATAGAATCATAAACGTATGCCATGTACATAGAGCATGTAATATATGGATAAGTTGGATGAATAAGGAATCCTTCTAGAAGCTGGACAAATATCAAGTGACTAATGTAAGAGTAGGTATCGCGGCCTATTTGAACCCAAGCAGCAGTTAATGTTCATATGACTGTCATTGCCTGTTTGTTCCAGGAAACAACTAGTATTGACCCGGGCTTATTTGATCTAGACGGCAGTCTTTTGAGGATGGAAGGGATAGGGTCGCGACCTGTCTGCTCCAGGCAGCGGCCAGTATTGGGCATATCATAAATTAATTAGAATTGAAGATTTAAAGGGATCGAAAGATAAGAATCATATGCAATCTAATAAGAGAACTGTGAAATTTGAACCTACTATAATTAAACCAATATTTCAACTCTTAAAAAGATTTAAATTAGTAAATGAAAAAAAATAAAAAAAATTACTTGACCAATTATCGAATAGTATATCCAAATTAGACATCAAGGACAAAGGAAAAATATCCTCCTTATTACAAAAAGTCAAAACTAGTACCAAGACACTTCAGAGGATCAATCTAGTGATTTGAATATAATAAATTTTCATTTTCAACTTCTTCAAATGAAAGGATAAAATATAAATAAAATTGATTTTGGTACAAATACGATAGAGGCTGCAAGTTCCGACTTGAGTTTGTATACTATTGGTATCATAGTTATCTAGAAAGCACATTAGGGTCATTAAGGCCTCTCTATTTGACAGTGGGCACATGTGGGACATCATTAAAGTCGTGTAATCTTCAAGTCTTTGAGCAAAATGTTGGCGTTGAGGGGTGTTAAGGTGCAAACTATTGACAGATGTGCACATACAAATTGTTAATATTCTTACTTGATTATTAAATTTTTTCTATCAAAAATAAAATAAAATAAGTTTACCCTTATTGATTTCATCAAAAATAGAGAAGAAATGGAATTTTCAAAAATTGAAGATTATTTGTCAAATTTTAACATTTCTTCGGTCAAACAAAGAAAAATTCATGATTTACGAAATTTTATAATAATTTCTTATATGACAGTAAAAATTATTAAACAAACTACTCCCATACATAATATGTACAATAGCCTACAATTACTTACAACACTTGAAATAAAAATATATAAAGACAAATATAGATATATGGACTTAGGATTAGTCCCGGTAACAATTAAACCCTTAACTCAAGTTGGGCTAACTACCTCTTTATTTGTTGCCTTAAAAGATTGTAGGCAGAAAAAAATTATTGATTCTTTATTAAGAATAATTTAGACAAGTTTATGTAAATACCAGTTTATTTTAATTGCTTCCCAAACTTTTGTGCCTTTATATGATAAAAAATGAAAAAGGTATTAACGTTAAATATAGAGGCCCATACTTATGACTTGAAATAAGGGTCTGGCCCATTAGTATAACTTATATACAGTATTACAAGGCTATGAATACCCTAAGTTCTCACACAAAGTATTATAATGCTAAAGGTAAGATAAAACTTATAGAAACAAATTTACTTAAATTAGATATAGGAGTCCTTACAATTATTTGGTGGGAAGAAATTCAATTTCCTAAAAAGTGGACTTTAGAATTCGCAGTTCCTCCAAAACTTATTCAAAATAAAAGTATTAAGAAATAGTCTAAAGTCATAATGAAGATGTGGAAATAAGTTATTCTATAAATAAAATGTCAAGGCTTTCATTATCTAAAAGAAGTTTTAGTGAATTTAGGCAATCTAACGTTTGTTCTAGTGATTACCAAAGCTTTAAACATCCAATCCTTATAATATAGAATCTTCCTCAAAGGAAAAAAACTAAATTATGAAGCAATTCAAAACTCTTCTCAACACATACCACATGGTATTTATAAAGAACAAGAACCGACTGAATCTGAAATGGATTTTTTGATTTATTATATACAAAAATTAATAAATACAATCACAAAGACATTTAAAATGCGTAAACCCTGAATAAATAATGATTTTATGCAAGAAAAATATTCGAAATTATGAAAATGATATTTTAAGAATTATACTTATACCCAACTACAAAATCTAAAAGATCAATTTTACATATGGATAAATATACATCATAAAGTTATTCCTTTTGTTGAGTGGTTCCTAAATCAACATAAATATTCTTCTCTTATAGAAGCCTTTTTTATATATCATGAAAAACTAATAATGGAGTTATAGTCATGTCCATACATCCTTCGATTGAACCAATTAAATAACACATAAAAGATCAAGCCTTAGAGGGAAATGATTTCTCAAGTTCAAAACAAAATAATTAGACAAATACATGCCTTCAAATAATAAGGTCTCAATTAATTATAATTGAAGAAGGAAATGATTATGTAAAGGAATCAAAGGACAAGAATCATAAGCAATCTCATAAGAAAATTGTGAAATTTGAATCGACTATAGTTAAACCCAGTAATAAACTATCAAAAGGATTTGCTTTAGTAAACTCAAACAATGACAAAATGAATTACTTCACCACTTATAAGATAGACTATCCAAATTAGACATCAAAAACAAGAAAAAAAAATATCCTTCATATTACAAAAAAGAAAAAACCAATATGAAGACACTTCAAATGAGAAATCTGAAGATTCAAATCTAATAAATTCTTAAAACCAACTTATTCAAATGAAAGGATATATCATATATAAAATTAAATATGGTACAAATAATACAGAGGCTGCAAGTACAAATTAATTAAAGGAAGAAGAATACACAAATGTTGGAAGTTTTTTTAGTGCAAAAACTATTTATAAATGGAATAAAAAATTTATTTCGAAACATTTAATTGTCACTCAACTACATCGCATGTTAATGTATGATACTGTCTGTTAGGAAGTAAGCACCACAGACAAACAAGTTGCTGAATTTATAGTTTCAGGATTTTTTGGCCAACTTAAAGATTGGTGGGATTAAATTCTGTAAGGAAAAAATTTGTAATGAATATTAAAAATTTATATCTGGCATTACGCCGTTGGGAAAAAACTATTTTGCGTCACATGTTAGGATTGTTTGAGTGTATTCCTTAAGTCTTTGCATTGAAGACATGAAGCGGCCTTTGGAAAGAGACACAACTTCATGCCATTTACACTCGTCTTCACTTCGAATTTTGAAAGGGATAAATGTATTAATGTTTGATCCTTGGAACTTTAAACATGTTTTTTTTTTTTTATTATAGGCTAAAGTATTTTAATTGAATTTTTCTGGGATTAATTTATAATATTTTGGATTAAAAATCCAATATTTGGAAATCTGATTTTAACCATACTGTGTTTGGTTAAAATGAGATAGACGATCTAGTTAGAACGAGAAAAGAACGATAACCTTCTATTTTTAATTTAAAGCTAGTTTGAAACTTGTTAGAACCAAAATGGGCATGTTGTCAGATGCATGTCATTTGAACTATATTGGCATGTCATTCGAACAAGAATGGGCATGTCATTCGAACCATAATGGGTATTTCGTTCGAATGAAATTTCGATTTTCTTATTTTGCATGCCGACATAAATTAGGTTTTAACACTAGAAATACCTAGTATTGTATTATTTCGATGTGATTTTTTTAAGATCAAAATCTAATCTTATAAACATCGTTTAAAATACCATTTGAGATCCAAGAATCAACGTATTAATCTTGTTTATAGATCTCATATTTTGAGCCCCTGCAAATTTTTATCCTTTATTTTTTTAGCATTTTAGGATGATAGACTTTCGTTTTCTAATTGACGAGTCGAGTCCAGATTGTTGGAGATCGAGGCACGATTGGACTATATTATATGCCATTTGTGGATTCCTATGGTTGATATGATCAAGGTCTAGGAGAGAAGATTCCATTAGGCTTGAAGGAGTCAAGTCAGTAAGTCTATCCACCTTCGTGTATAAATCCTCATATCAACGTGGACTTTTCTAGGCTAGATCGTCCAAGGTTTTCCCCTGTTATCTACTTTCCTCATACATCACGATGTTATGTGATTATTTCTTTACTTTACATTAATTGAAAATTACATGCTCACATCGTAATTCTTAGGTAAGATAAAATTGGGTAAATATTACAAAAATTGAATACATCATGTTTATTTTAATTTGGTATAATTGCTCATTTGGTAATTATTTAAAATTTGGAATTTCCATAGTCGATAAACTAGGGATCCTGGCACTTTATATTCTTATAGAATATTAAATAAATGAGGTAAAATTTTAACAAACTATCCATTTTTGTAAAATGAAATGGTATGGTGCAATTGATCTAACAAATGAGTGTTACTGAAGACACGATATATACTCCCATTCAGAGTATAATTCTTCATTTATAGATGAAAATTAAATAGTTTTGAAAGAAGTAAAGATATTTTGATAAATCTAAAATGAAACTCTAACTCATTTCTTCTTGTATAAAGTTGTCTTCTTCTCTATGATAAAAACAAGAGAGGATGCTAATAACAACTTCTAGAAATAAACATTTACAGGAGGACTACCTGCTCTTTTCTTTGAAATGGAAAAAAATGAAAATTAAATAACATGGTGGGACATGTATTCACTATGAAGACGATACATATGGTGAATTATTAGGATAGTGCATTGTACAAGGTCTCACTCTCTGCAACTGCTTAAAGCTAAAAACTTAATTAAAAAGTAAAAATTTAACAAGTTGAAAAGAATTAAGAAAATTTTGTGATCAATATGGCTGCGCTATTAGAAGTCAATATGCACCCACATATAAAATAACAACTAAGGAAAAAAATATTCAAAAAAATCTTATATGAAAAGAAGAAAGCCCTTAAAGGCTGAACAAAAAGTTCCCCTAAAAAAGGAAGAAAAACATATAAAAGGAAAGATAAAAAATCAATAACCTCTTATTAATGTAGAAAAATAGGTCATTAAATTAATAGATGTTTTACTAGGAAAAAGATAGATACGATAAGAGACGATGGTTTAAAATAAACACTCATACAAGTCCTTCTTAATCCTACTACCTCTGAGTAATAAGATATTTTAGTCATAGAAGTAGATGAAGTTCCTCGGTAAAACAAAAAAATATATAAAAAAGGCCAAAGTCTGTACTATAGGATGTGAATCTCAAATAGATTATTACAAATTCACCGTTGAAATGAATGATTTCAATGTAAATGATTTAACAAAAATAAAAAAATATTATCTTAGATCCTATAGATGAAATCAAAGATCTATAAAGTAAAAGAAAATATATTAAAAAATACATAGAAGCGAATAAAGACAAACAAACTAGCGAAAATAAGTCAAATCAAAATTTTCATACTTCTTAAGATAATGTGCTTAGATACTAAAAGCACTATTAAAACGGAATCAATAGTTAATGATTTAAAATCATAAATGAAAAAATTAAAATAAGAAATCAAAGAAATAGGACAAAGAGTTATGTATTTAAAAAATTCTTCTCACCAATTGAAAGAAAAAACCAAAAAATCAACTGCAAAGTCAATAGAAACTTAATAAGGAGAAAGAGAAAAATAATAATTCCTATTTACTCCTAATAGACCAAATAACTTACCAAAAATGGTATGTAAATATAACTATTATTATAAATCAAAATTACATTTTAAAAATCAATTGCTTCAATAGACAGTGGTGCAAATTTAAATTACATAAAAAAAAGGTTTAGTAGATACTGAATATTTAGAAAAAAAATTGAATCCTTAAATACAACCGCAGGGTCAAGGATGAAAATTAAATATAAGTAATCGAATGGCGATGTATGTAATTAAGGAATATACATTAAAACAAATTTTATAATAATGAAAAATTATCTTTATATGTTATTCTTGGAACTCTATTTTTACGATTAATTTGGACTTTCACAATTTATTATCTAGGAAGATTTAAATTAATTTCATCCATGTCAGTAAAAAACTGTTGAACAAACTGTCCAATGTATAATATGTACGATACCCTACAATTATTTACAATACTTGAAATAAATAAAATATAAAGAAAAAATATAAATATATGCACCTAAGATTAGTCCATGTAGCAATTAAACCCTTAACTAAAGAAGGGTTATGATATGTATACATTTAACATTGGACTTAGTCAAGGCCATGTCCACCTAAAGAGTTGAAGGAGAATAAAAGTCCATAGGACTTGCACTTTTTAAAGCCCATAAGAAAGTCCAGGGACCCATATATTTCTTGATTGCTTGAACACAACCAAAGTCCATGCAAAAATCCTCTCAACATCTACCGATGGGTATGCTAAATAGGCCCTAGCCCTTAAACATTTATCCACTTCCTAAATCACCCTATGGAACCATTCACCACCCGTGACGTGAAATCTTTCTCAATCCATGCTATGGATTTGAAACTTATAATGCAAATACAAAGAAAAATATTTGACCTAAAACGTTTTTAGAACACATTGCCTTAGAAGACCTAGAGCCCTAAATTATAAATAGGGTCAATAGTGCTACACAAGGCCTTAGAGTAGGTGGGAATTATTAATTTTTATTTCCCAAGTCTAACTCATATACACATATAATACTAGGTGAACTCTAAATTTTAGCTTAATCAGGTTAAATAACTCTTTATTGACTGACATAAGATATTGTAAGCCCAACAAATTTACTAATTCTTTATTAGGAATAATTTTGACAATTTTATGTATCTAGAGAGCCTATTCTAAGGAAATGTCTTTATACAAGGAAATAAAATGGCTCTATATCATGAGAAAAGTAAAAAATCGATATTCTAAACTTTAGTATTTTACGGAATCAAAATCAAATCCCTGTAAATATGCCTAAGGATTTAAGATATTGTGATATTAAAAACAATTGATGCTTAAAATTTAATACAACATTTGTTATACATTAATTGTCCTTATTTGAAAGGTATGTTATTATAAAAAGTCATTTTAAATAACCAATACTGAAAATTAAAATTTTCTTCTATCCTACTCTAATTCCTTACTTGATTATTATAAATGTTGACACATTAACGTTTAAGGTAAGAACTTATATTAAGGTAGTTTTAAAAGAATGAGGTATTATAGACAAAATTCTAGTATGATAATAAGTTATTAGAGTTAACCCCAATTTGGATCAACAATTAGACCTGATACCATAAAGACATAGTCGGTTAGTATGTCGTTAATTCCTTTTAATTTTCTTTTAAGCATTCCCTCCCCTTTTAATACCATTTAAGATTTGATCTCTCTTTATCTATCCATCTCCCCCCCCCCCCCCTCTCTCTCTCTCTCTCACACACACACACACACACACACACATATGCACCATCAAGCCCCATCCTTTACCATCTACATGCACATACACAAACACAAACCATCCTCTCTCTATCTACCCTCCCCACTCGCTCAACTACAGCTGTCCTCTTTCTTCTCCATTAATCTTTGGCAATTTTTATGTTCGAATCACGTAGGATTTGACATTATGGGTTTAACTATTTTAGATTTTTATTTACTTTAATGTTTGATGCTTCAAAATTTAATTATTCATATAATGTGTATGTTGAGGTAAGTTTTTAGTATTACATTAGGTCGTATAATGTGTATGTTTTAGAGGCTTTGGGCTTTATTTTGTGCTATAATTGGGCCTATTTAGGCTTTGTACTATCTTTTAAACTTTTAAGCATTGCCTATGTGCCAATATATTCTTACATCTTATAATATATATATATATATATATATATATATATATATATATATATATATATATATATATATATATATATATATATATATAAAGCTTAAAATCGATTTTTCATTTTGATTAAGATTGGACAATATGCCTTGGATTTGGGATTTAGATTTGGATTTTTGTTTCCGGTTTTCATTTCTTTTAAAATATATATTTTGAGCGTCTGTTTCTCTTAATTTTGGATTTTCATTTTATTTCACTGCCTTTTAGGGTTTCGTTTTGGAGTATCTTGGTGGTTTTTGATGGTGGTAGTTGTAAAGACATATTTTATTAGTCCTGTTTACAATAGTATATGTCGTATACCGCTACAACAATCGAATATTTATTCAATATCAATCATGCATTGAGACGAATCTGAATATCAACGTTCTTCAACAGAATAGCCTCTTCAAGATGAATTATGGTAAGGTTGTATTTTAGTTCCTTAACGGTTCATTTAAAAGTGTTAGGATATTTTTCTAAGTGTTTGGAAAAAAAATTCTAAATTGTTTTAAATCATATGAGGCACTGTTTTTCGTCTACGCATATTTTTTTCTAAGTGTTCAGGCGAACTAATTTTGTCACTCCAGTCATTCGAACGACCTGTTAATGTTGTTCAAATGACATAACAGTCTCGCGCGATTTCGTTTAAACGATATGTGGCCTCGTTCGAACGACATTAGGACTTTGTTTGAGAGAGTTGTCGACTCAAGTTTTTTATATAAAGCGTGTTAAATGAGTCCATTTTCGTTAAGAAGACCTAACGTTTTTCAGAACTCAAAAATTGTAAACTGCAGAATATTTTATTTTCTTCAATTTAGGGTTTGATATTTTGTTTTTTCAATTCACAACAATCCCAAATACTTTGGTGAATTTTTTTGGAACCCGAGATACATCTTTGCTAGAGTTTCTCTTGTAGGGAAGTTTTTCTACTGCTGATCTAGGTTCTGCTTGAGGAAGGTGTTGGGTTGGCGACTGCTTGTCTTTGAGAGTACTCATGGGTGATCCTTGTTATCGTGTAGAGTTTCTGTGGAATTCTATTACAGACTCAGAATTGTGTGTTTTTGTGGGTATCTGCGAATATTCATTGCAAATTTCGCTTGCAATCTTGTGAGTATTATTAAGTGAAATAAAAGGTTTTCCCTTTTTAGATTTTTCCTGAAATTTGTGTGTCAGTAATTATTTATGATGGTTTGATTTTACACATAGTTGCATGTTTTAAGGCCGATTTAATTTGGATAAAAATTGACTCTAACTAAATAAGTCTAAAATTGGAATTTGGGAATTCGCCTTAATCAACATCACATATACCTTCTCAAATTGGTATAAAAGCTTTATCTCGTGTTTATACTTTCTCAAATTGATATCAGAGCGAGTTTCTTTAATTCATCGAGTGATCCTGTCTTCCATAGAATTTTGGGATATTGATTTTTTTTTTGAAAATGTGGTTTTAAAAAATCGCAATGTTTTTAAATGAAAACTTATATAATCGGTTGCTAATTTTTGACGGGTCTAATTATGTTCACTGGAAAGTCGTTTGAAATCACATTTAAAATCAACCGATGAGCATGTTTGGCTTGTTTACGAAAGAGGCTGGACTCCTCCCACTGTCACCACAAATAATGTCACTAATTTAAAATCCGTGGCAGACTGGACTTAGGACGAGTTTAGGTGGAGCACTTTTAATTCACGTGGGCTGAGTGCAATTTCTAGTTCCATCACTCTTGAAGAGTTCCGACGAATCATGATGTGCACCACATCGAAAGAAGCATGGGATGCTTTACAACTTACCTATAAAGGCACAAATGTTGTTAAGGAGTCTAAGATTCAAAATTTAACTACTCAATTTGAAACAATAACCATGCTTTAATCTAAGTGTTTTGATGAATTTTACACATGTTTTTCTGATATTGTCAACACTAATTTCAATCTTGGTGAGCACATACCTGATGCACGAGTGGTTAAAAAGATTTTGAGATCTCTGCCAAAACGTTTTATCCCTAAAGTGACTTTTCGAATTCCTTAGGTAATTTGAGAAATTTAAAGTAGAAGAGCTGGTAGGACAACTCCAGATGTATGAGATTGACATGTTTTCTGACACTGTCAAGCCTAAGGATAGAGGGATAGAACTTAGAGTCTAGTTTAGTAAGGGAGAGGAAGTGTCCAAGAGAGATAAGAAAAAGAAAGGGAAAGTTTAAGTGTCCGAGTTTGAGGGTGAATTTGATTTTGATATGGCCTTGCTTGTGAAATTTTTTAAAAATTTTCTCAAATTTTCTAAACAAAATTTTTCTAATAAAAGATTTTTTGAGAAAAATAAAAAGAAGAATGAGGCCAAAGAGAGGTGAGAAAGAATGAGAAAGTTAAAGAATAAGAATAAGAGAGATGTTTTGAGTGAGAGGGAAAGGGGCATAAGGCATTTGAGTGTCCCACTAGGCTTAAGAGAAATGGCAAGAAGATTGTCATGCCAGCCACTCTTAGCGATAGTGAGGAAGAGGTGAAGGATTCCGAGGATGAATCTTCTCATGGGATGTGTGTAGCCTTTTTAGCTAGTCACGTGAGCACACTGAGTTTGTCCCATGACGATGAGGATACTTATGCATGTGAGAACCACGGGGATGATAGTTTGAGTGTTTCTAGCGAGTGCGCTAGTGAGGATGGTAATGAGCTTCAAATTGCATTTAGATATTTGTATGCCGAGACCTTAAAGACTAAGAAATTGAATATGGAGTTAGGTCTTAAGGTGATATATTTAGAGAGATAGACTTAGAGTTTGATGGGATTTAAGGTGTCGGTGAGTCAACTCGAGAAGGTGAAGGTTTCTTTGAGTGAGAAATTAATCGTCATGAATCTGGAGAAGAGTGAAATTATAGCTCATGTGTCACAATTAGAGATCGATATTAAACGTGTCCGGAAGGTAAAGGTTACTTTAGAGGATACATCTAAGAAGATAGGAAAGATGTCGGTCCCGTTTTGAGTAATTTTGAAAGAATAGCAATAGCTCATGACGGTGCATCCACTTCCCCAAGTGGCACCCGAGCCGGTTCCCGAGTTTGTGGTTGATCCATATGGCTCTCAACCCAACCCACATAGGCATCCCATACTAGATAGGAGAGTGCGCCGTAAACATTTTGAAAGAGGTGTTTCTAGGTCCGTGTGCACCCTTTGTAAGAAGAGATGATACCTTAGGGAATTTTGATTTAAGTTGGGTAATGTGTCACATTTTGCTACTACATGTGTTTCTACGACACATGCACCCACACAAGATACTTTTGATGCTCTAAATGATTAAGTGAGAGCGTTTTCACATATTAGGGAGCAGATAAAGCTTTTGGTAGAGATTTCACATGATTTGATGGAGGTTTTCATAGGATGACACCAGCTTTGGACAACTTCACCGCACCTATGAAGACCTCCATCAAATCATGTGAAATCATGTGATTTTCATGATGAGACATGTTTTCTAGCATATGATGATTTTCATGATGATATCTCTTACTACTATAAAAACAAAACAAGGCATTTATATTTCTTTACAATTAGCCTATCCATGTTTGCAACTCAACCTATCCACCTATCCACGTGGCACATAATATTTGTTTTATATTTCCTCCGTCTCTCTCTTAATTTCGATAGACTCAAAACCTTTTGGTTACCCAAAAAACAATCTGTATGGATAGACATTTATACCTACGAAAAGGTGGCATTGAAAGTTTCTGATTCATCCGTATGTTCATTTCTCTATCTTTCTCTATTCTTTTCTCAACTCTTAATTCCATCTCCTGAAGTGAATGAAAGACGGTTCCTTAAGCTAGACTTTCTATCTTCATCTCCCTATCTATCATTGGTGTATACATTTTTTCCTGTCAATCTCCTCAGTTTTCACCTCTTTATAACTTTAAATCCATCTCACCTCTCCATTCATATTCACACCGATGTGAGTCAAATGGGAATCTTCCAGGTTGAAGAGGAGTCATGTTTTCTTGCTAAAATGGCCAAACAGAACGTGCCTTATGATCTACTTTGGACCTTTCAGTCTCTCGTCCAAATTTTCGTCCGCTTTTATTCTTCTATTGCATCTTCAAAACGAATCAAATCCCTTTTTCCATCCCACTCTCTACCTTTCCATTCTCCCTTCCATATTTTTATATGCTCTTATTCTTCCACGGCTTCTTATAAAAAGGACCAAATCCGAGAGAATGGGTGGTTGTTGTACATCCTATCAAGGATAAAACAACTTGAAATGGGTTTTCTGTTTGGAATAAATGTCAGCAAAAAGACAAATAAAGGGAGAATCCCGTGCCTCAGTTTGCGAGTTAGACGGGTCTGCTGAGTGGGTTAAAGGTTGACCGGATCAGGTGGGTATGGAGGTTAGGGTAGAAGGACTAGCTCGGGTTGTAGGTTATCCAGGTATATATATATCATGTGTTGTTTTGGGTCGGTAAAGTGGGTTTGAGATTTAACGCTTAGATTAATGATTTTTTCTTTATTTCCAGATCTGTTTATGGAAGGAGTAATTATAGTTGTACCTTTTCTACCCATTTTCCTTTGGTTGCAAAATATGAAAAGTTAAGTGTAGAAATCAAGGTTAGACTTTACAAAGTGATTTGTTTCTTTTATTTACAAGTATAACCTGCAAATTTGGTGTTATTTTACTTATTATGTTTAACTCTTAATCCCGAGGTATGTTTACTCTACTAATAATGAGTGTTGTTTTCAATTTAAAATATAAAGATAGAGTGGTGGGACTTGAATAATGAGTCCACATGATCTTTTCACATAAGAAATGTCTAGGTACGCAAGTATTCAAGTATTCTTTCCTCTTTGCTTTGAAGTAAAATTCCATATTCTTATCATTTTGTTTGGTTCGGGTATAACTATGAGAGCCTATTCTCTTTTACCTTTGTTTTTATGATAGATGATGTAGTAAGTTTTAGTGATCATTTTTCATATAAATGTACTAGAGTTTTGGTTCAATTTTGTAATTGTTCCGATTTTAGTTAATATTGATTTTTAACATTTTTCAATGATTAGTGAATTATTGGATTTTTTATATTTATTTTGGATATCTTGATTTTCTTTAAACCTACTATAGTGGAGATATTTTTCACAATTATTTTCATATGATTTCAAACTTTTGAGCTACAAGTAAGTCATTTATGCGCGGTTAACTTATATATATGAATCAATAGTTGGTTATTTATTTTTATTTTATTTTCTTATGTTCATTGTTGTAGCTTTTTCCATCAATTGTATTATTGTTTATTGTGCTAATTTGTCATCTGATCTTTATTATCATCTATGGGTATATCCAACAGTTGAAAAATTGTGTCGTAATTATTCTAAGTGATCTTAAGAATGAAGCTTAAATGGAATGAGAAAATGAAGTTAAGAACAATAGTTAATTCTAGACATGATGGGTTAATGGTATTACCGATATAATGGTAAAAATATGTTGGTTCCCACATAACATATCTACTTTGGGGGATCATTCTATTAAAAATCCCTTGAGATTTTATTAATTATTATTTAGCCAAAAAAAATTGTTTCAAAAAGTCCCTCACAATATAAAATGCTCAAAAACTATTTTCTATTTTATCCTAAATCCTATCAAAAATTTGTCAAAAAAATTGACAAGGAACATTTTAGAATATAAAAAATAAGGTGGATTAGGTATAAATGTCCTTAGATCCTAGGAACTAACGAAAACTGTTTCTTTTTTTTTTTCCATTATAAACCTTTAATTTGATTGTTAAGAATCAATATTTGTAATATAGAAGTTGAAAAATTCTTATACTATTGTTATTCTAACAATCTTCCTCAACTTTAGTGGCCATTTTTTATAATTTACGGTCTTACTTTTCATATTGTCTATGCATCCATTTATCTGTATGAATGACCCACGATATCCCGCGCATCGTGCGGGTGTTCACCTAGTTATATGCATATTGCTAGTGTGTACCATTTTTGTACTTATATTTTCCATTGTTGATATATTTATATTAAAATAAACAAGATTTTTTTTTGAAATTTTTTGAAAAAATACAAAATGATTTTTTATTTTTTGGAGAAAAAATTAAAAAAGCCAAAAAGAGTTTATTTTGATATTTTTTTTGAAAAAAAAGACAGAGAAGAGTTTTGTATTTTTTTTACACCGTTTATGGATGGACATACAATTTCATTCCGTATTCATGTGACTGTTTGATAGTGTTTTGATATGCATTATCATCTCATTGTTTGTGCTTTATAATGTTTGGAGTTAATAAGATGTAATTTGAGATTACTACCTACATGTTTGACTCTTACTCTCCTTTAATATACACTTACACGGATTTGTTTGATTATTGAACTTATTAAATCACATGTTGGTCGAAGTGTTTTCATCCCAATCCTGTCTTTTAAACGAACCAAATGCGATAAAATTTAATAATTAAAGTAGTGCATGTAAGAACCGTTTACTGCGAGGAATTAAATTGCAAAAAATGATGAGTGTTCACGGGAAAGGGATGCGAGAGTACAAAATTAACTCGTCGTGAAATCCACCATTTAAAAGAGCCCAAGAAAAGATTAAGGCAATAAAAATAATCATATGCCAAAAATTGGGGCCAATAGGATTTCTCTAAGGAGAGAAAAATATAACACCTCAAAGAAATAAATGCTTTATTATTTATGAGGGAGTTTTGTTGGAAATATGTAAAAAATGGGTTTGTACATCCTGACAAAGTGTTGAAAAAGCATTACTAGTTTTAGACGTCGTTTGTGTGAAAATCATTTTAGACTTTGATGTGTCGATTAGATTGAGTCGATGTCATATAAATTCACATTTTTGAGACCTAAGGAAGATTTTGAGATCATTTGTTAAGAGTATCCCTATTCATCATGCACATATGTTATATTTGATTCCATTGATTTTCTTATCGAATTTTTTCACACCCATTCATTCCGTTTCCACTATTTGGTTATCTTAGTGTAAATTCATGGTGTGTGATTTTTATAAAATTATTTTTGCATTTTAAATAAAAATTATGAGTAAAATTTAATTCTAAATAAGTTAATAAATTTTAAAAATTTATTTTTCATTATAGCCGAACTGCACCTAACAACCAATTTGGTTCCGTATTTCGAAAGCTCGATTTAAACACTGTTTTTAAATAAAATTTAGTTTTTTGTGTTTATAATTGTTGGTGCCATTTGATAAACTTGTTTTTAAATACAAGTTTGTAAATTTCTGACTTCTGGTTTTGAAAGAAATCCAAATTTTACTTGTTGACCTAAGGCTAGGGAGGTTATTCCAGTATCACTAGTTATGAATGGATATAGAAGGCAAAGAAATAGGATTCCTAATATTACCTTGTCATTCATATTTTCGACTAAAACAAAAGGAATTTTATAGCAAACATTATTTTGACAAATATGTGCTTTGGGTAATTTGTATTTGATTTGCATTTTACTTCCATTGGCCGAGTTTAATCGTTCAGATGAATTCTCGATTTTCTATTTTTCTAATTAAATCAATTAATAATTCTTCATGTTCTTCTTCTTTAGTGGAAACATTAATAGTTTTATAACAGTTGTCATTGCATCCTAATTTTATATCTCGAGAACTAGAGTTTGTACCAGATTCATTGCAACTTGATGATTCGTAATCAGTGTTTTGTTCACTTTCACTTGAAGAATTTTTTAGTTAATGTTTTTTGTATATTTCTTGCGTTACTTCAGATGATAGTTGTAATTGGTTAATTTTGGATTTTACTTTACATTCCGATTTGTAATGACCAGTTTTTCACATTCATAACATTTTACTTTACATTTGTCAATTTTCTTATATTGTGGATTCGTTTGTGATTTTTTATGTTTTTTTAATAAAAATCCTTATTTTCTTTATTGTATAAGTTATTATTTTTGAAATAATTTTTCCTATGTCTTTTGTATTGTTTTGGGTATGACTTGTAATTTTTATTTCTTAATGGTGCAACAGGGTTCAAGCCATATTGTTCACAAAAATTTCTCATCTCGTATTTTGCCTTTAATCTTTCTTTATTAGCTTGATTGCTTATTTTCATGTCTATACACATTTTTAATCACTCTTTCTGGATTGTACTTATTATGTCTCCATATGTAAGATTATTATAATCAATGTGTCTATTTGTATTACTTAGAACTTCTCTTATTTTATAAGCAAATAAATTTCGTAAACTATTAATAAACTTTTCTTTCCAAAATGGTTCATTACTATCGTCTCTAAATATTTCTTGTGATGTGAAAACATCTTTGTACCATCTAAAATCGCTTAAAGTTGGGAATCTAAGGTGACTTAGTTGATTATGAATTCTTGAGGTTATATTACTTGGTGTTCCTAAAAAATATTTTATTATTGTGAAAACTAGAGTGTTAACTCGATCTGGAATTTCCATTCCAGTGCTTTCATAAAAAATTGAGAGGCCATTAGTATCTTGTTGGATAACAGATTTAATTTGTCCTTTTATTCTTCGGTAAGATATTTATCCCACCAAGATTTTAATGTTCCGACGAGTATCTTGGGGAATGTTTTGATTGTTTAGGTAATCGTTGGCAACCATAGATATGTGTTTCATTTTATTTAAAATTTCTTGTTCAGATAATTCATATATGTTCCATTCATAAAGTCTATCCGATGAAATCGAGAATTGATTGTGTATATTTCTTTCTTCATATTGCATATTTGGGGGTGTTGGTCTTGTATACCAATTTTTTGTTAAGGTGGTTGGAGTTACTTGGAAGTTTTTATTCTATTTAATTCAACTTTAGTAAATTATTTTTCAATAGTCTGGATATCTTCATCTGTAGTAGATTCTTGGGATGAGTCTGTTTGGTTAACATAGGTATTATTTTTGTTGATAGTTGTAATAGTCTTTGATGACTCTGTTTTGATATCTTTAAGCATTTTTTCTATTTTATCTAGAGTTTTCTCTGACCTTGTCTGTAAACTTATTCCTTTTTAGACATCCGAAAGTTTAATTAAAAATATTTCTCTTTTATATGGTAGGTTTGGTTTGTCTAATTTATTTTCAATGCATTCTAGTTGCTTTCCTAAAGTATTCGGGTACTAGTGAGTGTAATTATTTTGTTTAATAACCTTTTTGATTTCATCATTAGTAGAAGTGATTTTAAAGGGTGTAACAACTACTTCTGTTCCCATGTGATTTACTAAAATGGTTTCTAGTGGAGGATGACTAGACAAGGCGGTAATTTTGTCTTGTTTTATCCACTTTACTTTTATTAAGACATTTATTTGTGATAATAGTTATCTAAATAGTTAAAGAACTTTATGTCTATTCTTATCTCATTCATTAAAGTTTTTCACTTTCTTATTATTCTATCCTTTTCTCTTGGGAGTACTTTTCTCGATATGCTCGTCGTTTAGTACGATTTTCTTTTGACTCAAAATCTTCTCCTAATTTAATCATGTCAATTTTATAATCTTTGTTGATTGTTAATAATTGGTGATTTACTGAACCTGTTTCAAAATCTATTTGAGTGGGAGAATGTTGATCTTAATCATCATTAAAATCTCATTATATAACAAGGTTTACTTACTTGGGAAGTTGTATCAATTTCTTTTAACTTAAGATTACGTCTAGGTATTAAATCATTGTCTTTTCTTGTTGACTAACTCGTTTGGGATTTACTATCATCTCTAATATGGAGATTTTTAAATCTTGGTCGATCAAAACTTATTCTAACTGTTCCGTCAAGGTATTCTTGGATTCGTTCAAGATTAATAGCATTATTTTGTAATTTTCGGGGGTGATTTTCATTTTCTAATAAGCAATCATTTGGTAAATTAATATCTTTCCAATCTATTGACCTAGGGACTTGGATATATAATGATATTGCATGCATAATTCACAATAAAATTATATACATACATGAATTGATAATATTCTTTTAATACATATGTACTATATGTATATTTTATATTATTTCATACATTAATAATACATGTATGAAACTATATTTAAGTATCATGTATCTTAATAATATTGTTAAACATATGGATCTTAGTATGTTATATAATTTAATGATATAGATATATATAATTTTGTATACATGTATATGTATATATATATTTTTTATTATTAAGAATTACACATATATTAATATATTATATATGTATATTATATATTAAGGTATAAATGTATTAAAATATTAAGAAGAATAATTCGAATTCAAAAATAAAAAACATAAATTATAAAATACTTTTTTGTTATTCTTTGAAAAATTTAATTATAATACATAAATATTATAATTCAGTATTTAAAAATAAAATATAAAATACAAATTTTATTAAAATTGTATTTAAATAAAAAAAAAATACAATTATAGTTACAAACGAATCATCTTTGTACCGGATGTTTTTCTGTTAAAATAAAATTGGTATTACCTAAAGTCGTCTTGATTTCCGCTCCAAACACTATTTCAACAAACCCTAGACCTAGACACAAATCCGATATTACATAGGTTAGTTGTGTAACCAAGGGGTAGGGGCTCTTCCAACCTTAACCATAGGTTAGTTGTGTCACATCCATGCTGGTTGGGTACTCACTGCTCAGTTTACTTTCTTGCTGTTGCAAAACTACTGGAGATTAAAATGGTGATGATGAGCACAGATTCTAATTATTTACGAAGAAGACTGTAAGAGCGCTTTTCTTTTTTTTATTTTTTTTTATTCTGGTATGGGAAAGCTACTCTGTAGATGTCTATACTCATGCATCATCGTCGCCTTTCGTTCATTTTCTTTTTAATAAAAAAAAAAATTCTTTTGCTTTTCACTCGGCACTCCTTTACTTTTCGCCTTGAGAGTGACTTTCACATTCTCCATACGGAACTTATCATTAACGGTCGGCAATGAGAAAAAAATGGATATGATAAAATTTATTTAGAGAAAATTTGTTTAGATAAATTTTGCTTACGCAAATTTATCTGTTTTTTTTACATAAGATTATCAAATAGTCATTTGATGAAATTAAAATCAATTCAATTAATTTATTTAAAAACAGTTTTTATATTATATTCAAAAATATTAAAAATAATTTTTACAACATTTTTATATTACGTTTTTCAAAAGATATTGTAAAACATTTTCTTAACAATTTTTTATAATATTAAAAACAGTTTTTAAAATATTACAAAACAATTTTTAAATATCCAGAACAGTTTTTTTTTACTATTTAAAATAGTTTTTTAAAACTTTAAAACTGTTTTTATATTATATTCAAAACAGTTTTTAAAAATGTTAAAAACAGTTTTTACAATACTTGTATATTACGGTTTTAAAAAAAACTCGCAAAACATTTTCTTAACAATTTTTTATAATATTACAAACAGTTTTTAAAACATTACAAAATAGTTTTTAAATATTCATAACAGTTTTTTTTATAATATATATAAAACGGTTTTTAAATTGTTTTTTAAAACATTGAAACTGTTTTTATATTATATTCAAAACAGTTTTTACAATCTTTTTATATTACGGTTTTTAAAAAAATTATAAAACATTTTCTTAACATTTTTTTATAATAGTAAAAACAGTTTTTTAACTATTTAAAATTGTTATTTAAAGCTGTAAAACAGTTTTTATAATATATTCAAAACAATTTTTAAAAATGATAAAAACAGTTTTTACATATTTTTATATTTCGGTTTTAAGAAAAAATTATAAAACATTTTCTTAACAATTTTTTATAATATTAAAAACAGATTTTAAAACATTACAAAACAGTTTTTAAATATTCCCAACGATTTTTTTAATTATTTAAAACAGTTTTTAAATTATTTTTTAAAATATTAAAAGTGTTTAAGAAGTTGGCAAATATTTTTCACTCAAATAGGAAAGCAAAATTTACCTAGGCATTATGCATTAGAGGGTTGTACATTGACAAATAACTTGTAGGCAAATTTTTGTATCAAACATCTCAAATTATAGATAAATACTCCATTTGTCAACTTTTTTGCTATTTGCTATGGCAAATAAGCTCAACCAAACGGACATTAATGTGTTAAAGGCTTACACGAGAAAAATGATATTAAATCATGAATTGTATGAAAATTACGAATTTTGATATTTGTGAGAAAATATTAATTTCACCGTAATATTTCTCTCGAGGATAGAAGAAGGTGATGATATTGACACTTTTAAACTAGCTCCAATAACTTTAAAGCAATGTCTTGGTTGAATAATTTTTTTTTTAATTATTTTTTTTATATCTTTTTGACATAACTCTTACTCTTCTACAATGTATGTAACACCGTTTGGTAATCTCCATTTTATAATTAGACCTAGCTCCCTTATCACCTTGGAGATTAAAATATCCTTAAATTCAAGATATTCCCAAACACTCATCTTATTGACATAAAAAATAAACAATTCTTATCGCCTCATCCCCATTAAAAGTCTCTCTCCCCTCATTTCCGCTTCTCTCTCTGGATGGATTTTGTATTAACAATTAACACTTGTGGGTTGGTTTCCTAATCTAATAACATATTATGATTACGATGTCTCTTTTTAGAGGATTGACATGTAGAATTATTAATTGCATTAGAGGATGGTTATAATTCATGCACAAAAATCAAGGTTGCTTTTCCACTGTTTCCCCAAAAATAACACCAAAAAAAAAAATGCATCCCCCCTTATCATCATCACCGTCTCTTTTTATGCCTCGCCACTTTCAGATAAAACGCTACTTTCACTGCCATTCCTGCTCAAAGACTCATTACATTCTCTCTATTTCTTTTCTTTCTTCTCTCCCTCTGCTACGAAAAATACCCACTATTTTCTCATTGAATGTTTACTAATTTCTTAACATTCAGCTTTTTACAGGTGTGGTCTTCTGCGTTATTATTCATTTGTAGTTTATTTTTGCGTTCTCTTAAGAATCAAGCATCAAGTGTTTGAATGGAGATGTTTTCTTTTATTGGATGTGATCAATAAACAATACACAGATTTACTTAATCATTTGATCATTGAGCACATCAGGTGGAGTTTGTAGTCATCACGTGAACTGTTAGATGTAAAGTGAATGGTGAGATATTTGTCTACATAAAGGTTATTTTGTAAGATGTTGGATTTGGAGATTTGATTAAAATGTGGGTTGGGGTATTTTGTAAGAATGAGGCAGTGGTGGGATGGCAGATGATTGGGAGATGGGAGTTGGGGTTTGAGTTTAGCTGTTGGAAAGTTAGGAAAATATATATATATATATATATATATGATTATTATATTATTTTTTTATTAAATATTGTTTAAAAAAAATACATACCTTTAAAAAATATATTTTTTAACTATTTTTTTTTTAAGTTTTTTTTTTTAAAAGACGGGTTATTACAGCCCGTGCATCGCGCGGGCCTGAACACTAGTCTATTCTGATTTTGAGATCCCCATTTATGAACGCACATGGGACGTGTTGGGTTTTTGTTGTGTAAGAGTGAGGGTGGGTTTGTAAATCGATTTTGATATTATGATTTCAATGTAGAAACCCCAAAGCCGTTTGTTTGGTTATTATTGTGTGGGTATGGGTGTGTTTATAATTGATTTTTATTTTGTGATTTCGTTTTACAAACCCAAATAGCGCATGTTGGGTTTTGGTTGTGCGGGAGCATGAATGAGTTCGTAAATTGATTTTGATTATTGTTGTTTTGTGAAGGGTTCGTTTGTTATTGGTTCCGATTTACGGATTTTTTTGAATACTTTGAAGATGATGAAAGATTTTAGAATTAGGGTTTCTTGAAAAAAAATAGGGTTTTAGTTTGGGGAAGAAGATGAGGTGATATTTTTCATTCAAGTGGGGTATAGAGGTTAAAAAATAGTCTAGGGGTTAAGTTTAATTTAAATAAGTTTTTGTTTTAAATGAAAGACGGTGTCAAAAAACTGGAGTTTATGTCAAAAAGATTAAAAAAATGGGGATTAAGTTAAATAAGACATTATGAAGTCGACAATAAATAAAAAAAATCCTTAAATTAATGTTTTAGAAAATGGAATGAACGAAGTTGCCATATCTAATCTTGTTATGCTAATATCATGAGTTTGATGGATAATTCTACGGGTACACTTTTTACTTGATTAATTATGAAACTTTTTATTCATACCCTCACATATTTTTAATATATTAATCAGTTGAATTGTATTAATTACTGTTGATCCACACATTCATCAACTTATTAAAGACACATCAAAGTGTCACTAAATGGGGAGAAATAATATCTTACGTTTAGGATAACACGTGTACGTATTCAATATTAATAAAAGTATGTCATATTTATAAATGTAAAAATATTATTCTTATAATGAAATATATATATATAATACATATTATATTTATATCAATTTTTTTATTGATGTGAATTACGAACTTTGATATTTTAAGTGCATGTTAATATTTTTTTAGAAGATTATTAATAAGGAGAGTTCCGTGATTTAACCTGGAAAGGGAAAAAAGGAAAAAAATAAAGGATTTTAGGACATGCATTGTCTTTACGTAGTGCATGTTTTTAAGGCTGCATGTTCAGTACTGGACCAAATGAATTCCTTTCAGAACTTTAGTACAAGTCTATTGCCAAAACTTGTATTCTACACCTCACACTCTCCGGTACATGTACTTTGTTATTATTATTATTATTTGTTTGTGAGCTATGGCATTCGAATCTTAAAAGTGGCTAACTGTTGTTTGAGTCCCACCTAGGCTCGTTGTAGATTAAAAAAAAAGGCCCACCTACCACCTAGGCTCGTTAAGTAATCTCTCTCTCTTAATAGTATGATTAGTGTAAAAATAAGATTTTGACACAACGTAGCCTACGTGATATGTGACCGAATTTATTTGAATTTTATTATTTTATTATTATAGGTTGTTTCACATAATATACTCTATGAAAGAAAAGAAATTGAATTTAAGTTAATATTAAAAGTCGTTCAATAAGTGCAATTGATATTTTTAATTTTGAGAATACATTATAACTCAATTTCATTCAGTTTTATGATCATTAAATAAGAAAAATAATTATTATCAATAATTGAAGTAGTTTAATATAATAATTAAAATTATAAATCATTTTTAGAACAAAAATTATGAGATAAATAATGTTAATTATTATTTTTAAATACATGAAGAATATCAAGCTTTTGCATTAAAATTTTAAAGTCCAAATTAACAGGTCAAACCATCTCTAAGAGAACGTAAGTTCAAATTAAAATCAACCCCTAACTTATAAAAATATTGGAAAGACTTCTCATTAAAATAAACATAAGATGTAAAGTGAAAGTGTTTTCAATGGTAAGTATATTTAAAAAAAATATTTTTATAAACTAGGAAATCAAATAGGGCATGTATTGTCCACTGGGCATGTCAAATATTTTTGTTGTTTAAATCCTTTGATAATATTTTTGTGTTTGTGGATATTCATATTCTATTAATTTATTGACTACAAGCTTAAATAAATTGTAAAAGGATAAAGAAAAGAGATCCAAGAAATTTAGAAACAAATGAAAGGCGTGTGCTCATTTCCAGTCGATTCATTCATATGCTTATTCAGCATGACCCTGCGGCGGAACCTACAGAGTTTACTGCTGTATACATGCCACCCCACCCTGCAGAGTAAACCCAGGTATGGAATTCCCTTCACCACATCCACACTTCTGTCCACCATCATTGGCTTCTATTGGGTGATTTTAATGCTATTTTAGGACAACATGAAAAACGAGGGGGTGTCCGTTTGAAGCTACACGTGCACGTCATATTAAGAATTTTATGCATGCATGTAATATCCAAGATCTAGGGTTTACAGAACCTTCTTTCACCTGGAAAGCTAATACTGTTCTCGAACACCATGTTAGAGAGTGACTTGACCGGGGACTTGGTAATGCGCGTTGGATGTCCTTGTTCCCAACTACCTGTATTTCTCATCTTTCAAATGCTGGGTCTGACCACTGTCCATTATTGTTAGACACACACCCTTCCCTCTTCAAAAACCCAGCGCGGTTTATTTACTTCCCTGAGTGGGCATCTTATCGATCTTTTACTAACCTCTTACACTACCACTGGAATCTTCAAATCCAGGGCTCACACGCTTTTTCCTTTTCGCGTAAGGAGCAGTCTTTTTGTGGGGCTGCTCGGCATTGGAAAAAGGTTGTTTTGGGGAATATGTCTCATTCCATCTCTGCATTAAAACAGGAGATACATAACCTTTGAATGTGTATTGACACTAATCTGGATCCCCTGTTAGTCTCCTGGGAGAACCACTTACAATCACACCTTATGTACTGTATGACTTTAGAATGCCAGTACTGGCTCAATAAGAATAAAAATAAGTGGCTTTTAGATGGGGGCCATAATACTAAATTTTTCCATGCTTCTGTCATACAACACCGGCGTAAATATTCGATTCCTGCTATTTTCAACCCAGCCACTGGATGGCACACTACTATCCAGGATATTCAAGGTTAATTCCAACTCTTCTATGAAACCCTTTTTACTAACACGAACCCCCCTGGTCCGCCGTTTACAGATAATTTTGTCCAAGTTACATCTGCTGACGTTACTCGATTACTGGAACATATAACAGATGCAGAAATTTGGCAAAACTTGTGTACTATGGGGCAGAATAAGAGTCCGGGTTCGGATGGGTTGACCTGCGAGTTTTTCAAGAACCATTGGGATATTGTGGGAACCTCCGTCCTTAATTTAGTTAAAGAGTTTTGCACCTCTAGTCAACTTCTCCGAGCCCTTAATAAAACCTTATTCATCTTCATCCCCAAAATTCCACACCCTACTCAAGTTAAACAATTTCGTCCCATCAGTTTATGTAATGTTATTTATAAAATTATCTCTACGATCCTGGTAGCTCGCATGAGACCCATCCTTCAGTATCTTGTATCCCCTTATCAAAATGCCCTTATTGCCTCTCGTCATATTCAGGATAATATCCTGATCGCCCATGAGATTTTACATACCATGCGTTAATCTGAATCTACAAAAGGTAGTTGTGCCATTAAAATTGATCTATCTAAAGCCTACGATAAAGTGGAATGGCCCTTTATCCAGTGGGTTCTCCATGTATTTCTTCGACGTCGTTCACCACGCTCATTAATGGCCACATGGGATCCACTTTTTATCCAACTCGAGAACTCTGCTAAGGGGATCCCCTCTCACCTTACTTATTTATCTTGGCATTAGACGTCCTTCTAAGACGTGTGGAGTCAGACTGTCTTTTAAAACATATAACGCCTCTCCGAGCCTCTCGCACGGGACCTCCTATTCCTGGGCTTGCTTTTGCTGACGACTGTATTTTTTTCCTCCAACCTACGCCAGCATTAGTGGATCACTTCCAGAAAATTTTAAATACTTTTGATTTTTTTTTGGGTTAGACCATCAACAAGGATAAATCTACAGTCATTTTCGGGCCTTCTATACCACGTGCAGTTAAATAAGCTACTTTGCGACTTCTGGGAATTCATGGATCTCATGGGCAGGATAAGTACCTTAGCTTACCTCTAATTACAGGTTGGGTTAAGCGCCAAATATTCTCTGAACTTATGGAAACTCTTGACCGTCGCTTACATGTGTGGTATAATAATTTCTTATCCTATGCTGGTCGAACAACTTTAATTAATGCAGTGTGTACTTCCCTTCCATCTTATTACATGTCCGCCTATCCGATTCCTCCTCATATTCTTACCACGTTATCCAAGAAAATTAAATCATTTTTCTTGAATTCTTCCAAACTTTCTCATAAAATCGACACTATCCATTGGGATACGATTACCCTTCCCAAATAATATGGTGATTTGGGCATAAAAAACTTACACTCTTTAAATAAAGCATACATGATTAAATTACTTTGGAAGCTTTTTACTGAGTCACACAACCTTTGGACTCAAACTACAAAACTTAAATATTTTTTTCATACTATTTTATTGGAGTCTCATGGTGAGGCTACAAACTCGTGATTTTTGAAAAAAGTTTCAGCTTTAATCCCTTCTTTCGTCACTGGAATCAAATGGAGAATTGGATCCGGATCTATTTCAATTGACAATCATATTTGGCTCTAGCATAATTCATTCAATCATCTTTACCCACATATTCCTCTGCATATTTTAGCATCCCCCTTCACAGATTTATTTCAAATGGTCAATGGGATATTTCAAACTTAGCTTAATGGTTTCCGATGGATGCTATGCACCAAATTCATGCCTTGTATGTTCCCTCTCAAAATTCACCGAATGTTCTGTATTGGTGGCCTAGTTCTACTGGTAAATTTAATCTTAAATCGGCTTATCATTGGCTTCACATTCACCTATATGCCCTAAGCTTCAGTTCTTCCTATGGTTTCTCATTCATAGGGCATTACCAATAGCGGACTTTCTTTTTCATTACCATAAATTATCGACTCCTCAGTGCTCTCTTTGTGAGTTGGTTGATTGTAATACACATATTTACTATGGCTGTCCTGCGTTGTTCCAACTCTGACATTCGATGACTCTATTGGATCTTAGTCCAACATCCATTTTTACAGCCCTCTCCCACATCCAGTCTACAAATCGAGCTGCAGTTAATCAACTTCAACCATTTTTCCTTCTTTGGTTATTTTGGAGCACGCATAACGAGGCCATCTTTCAATAGATACCCATAACTTTGTCATCTTTCAAGTCTAACTTATATCAACGCCTTCGTAGCTACTACTAGGCTCGTCAATTAATACGACCCAGTGTATCTCCCCCTACTTTACCTTTCCTATTGCTTGGTCTAAACCTGCACCTACATTTTTTGAATGTAACACGGATGGCGCCAAATCAGATCTCACGGGTCATGCTACAGGAGGCAAAATTATCCGCGATGCCCAAGGAAAGTTTGTATGTGCTTTTACCCATCATATCGGCTTTGCATCAACAGTTCTATCGAAGATTTAGGACCTTAAAATTGGGTTGGATCTGGCTTATGATCAGGGTATTACAGGCATTAAAGTGGAAATCGATTGTCAAATTGTCTTCAATATGATTCATAGGAACCAATCTCAGAATCCATACCACACGAATTTGATTCAAGACATACGTGATGGCTTCCAGAGATTTCAACATGTGACCTTATGTTTATGTTTCAGGGAAGCTAATGCTTGTGCATATGTTCTTGCTACCCTTCGATTTCACAGCTGTTTAGCTCTACGGTGTATGTTCAGATTCTGTGTTTTTTACTTCCATCTTATCGCCGTGATTTGTGTAATATTGCGGTGGTACATTTTGCAGTTTCTAACATTACTTGGAAGATTTCCATAGTTTAATTTAAGCTTCCTGATTTTGGTAAAAAAAATACAATCAATATGAGGAAAAGCAATTAGATATTTATAGCATGAAGTTGTAGCAGAAAGACCACTTTTACTTTTGTGTTCTCAAACTTCCACTTGGTGATCCTAGACATTAATCTACGCGGGGCTCAAACCACTCCCATCCTGTCTATACCAATCTCGCAACTCCGTAGTATCCCACAATAAATTGACGCCGATTACAACTAATAACTGATAAATTAAAAGGCAAGGAAAATAATGTCTTGAGGCAGCGAAATAAAACAAGAGCTTTTATGCATCCAGTGCATAAATTAATTGTAAAATATATATCCGAACAATTCGCAAACCACAATGATCACAGGTGTTTCAATGTTCCAATAACACAATGGCATGTATGGTCCTAATTTTAAAAATATTAGTGATACACTTACTAGTACTTCTAAATCAGCAGCCCATAGGATTGCCCCCACACAGTACCACCCAGCATCGCCCAGATCTCCGAGAGCATCGAGATTTTGCTTCAAATGAATGTTGCTCTCAAGAAAATTGGGAACCGCAGTAAACGTAAAGCAGCTGTGTACCCGTTTAGAGCCCCTTGCCTTCAACAATCACCCACCACACTTCTCCCTTCCTGCCGTATAAGACATTGAAATATTTTAGTAAATAAAAAACTAATAATCTTCAACACCATAGCCCACAGCCACCATAGTTCCAAAAGCACAGTAGATAATGGCAATGGTAATGATGGGGGGTAGAGAAGAGAGAAAGTTAAAGAAAGAGGTGAGATCTTGGGAAGCGAGTAAATTGAATACCGTGTGTGGCATAGAAAAGAGTGAATTGCAACTTTTCAAAGATCGTCATTTGAGCTCCTACACAGAGGCCTATTGGAGTCCCTCGTTAAATATGAAATTGTTTAATTGATGGAGTGGCCACCTGTAAGTTGATAATGGTTCCGGGCTCCTCTTTTATATATTTACATAGATTACTATTTCATTATCAAAAAGTCTCTCCCTCTCCCTCGCCCCCTCTCTCTTCCTCAAAAGTATGATTGGTATAAAAATATGATTTTGATTACTATTTCATTATAAAAAATTGTAATTGTTTTTGGTTAACACATTTAAAAAATCAATTTATCAAAATTATCATACCAAATTAAAATAATGAACCTACCATCCAAATACCTATGTAATATGTCAAAAACACCATATATATTATATTTGTGTATTATATATATTAGACTAATTTATTAAAAAAGTTAATATTAAAAGTGTCGCAAGTAAAATCTTTTAGTCAATATTTTATTTAATTCGATAAGTAGGTGGTATTTTCAGTTTCATCAAAGTATGTGTAGTTGATTTTAAAATTAAGAATATATGCTAATTCATTTTTTCTATCTCCGATACGACCTTTTTTTAGTTCTTATGTGAGTAATCCTGGCATATCCCTAGGTTATTTGATAATTTATATGTATAACATAAAGATGTTTAAATTATTTGATAATTTATGTGTTATTTTAAATTAATTTATATGGAAATTGAAAGTACCAGAAAATAAATAATATAAATAAGTAAAAAATGTTTTAAAAAATTTAAGAGGAATGAATCTAAAAATTTCGAAAATAAATCGAACATATTGAAATCAAAACTTATCCAAAACATAACACAAGTTTGTATTGGTAAAAACAAAAAAACTTAAAATTACCTAAACCAAATATACCGAAAAAATTGGTATGGTATTAGAATAGTCCAAATACTAAATAAATCAACCCATAGTCCCAAAAAAAGATGTACATCCTCATAAATATTTCAAATTATATATCAAGTAAAGGTATATATTTATTACTAATCATGTTTCAGAATAAGATCATTATTTAAAAGTCATAAACTTTAACATATACTAGGTGTAAACCTGCGCGATGTGCGGACTAGACTATTGTGATAATCACTTCGCAAAAATCACCCCTATACTTTAGCAGATGTTGATATTGATTGTGTTCTCCAAAATTTAAAAAAAATCAGAAAATTATCATAGATAGATTAATATCATATCATATGTGAAAAAATAAAATGTTTATAAATTGACAAATATACATTCCACGTATTATAATAAAGTCTTTCATATAATAGTTAAAATATTTGTAAAAATTATGGAACTCATATTAGTAAAAAGGATATGAGAATTATCATTTTCAAATAATAGCAGAAATACAAGAAGGCAAGGAATACTAATAGTTGCATAAGAAGATAACATAAGGAGTGAGAAGAAAAAGAATCTCCAATTCAATCAGTATCAATGCGTCTTTTTTTCCTCCGTAACTAAGCAACAAACATTATATCCTCTTCATTTCTAAACACCATGAAATTTCTTACAAAGTTGTAGTTCTAAAAAAATTATCAAACACAATAGTAACAATCTAACAAAAAACTAATATCAAAACACACCACTGATAATAAAAATATTTACAAAAAAGAACAATGTTACACCTCATTTAACCCATTGCCTCACCTTCCTTGCAATATTCTCTAGCTATAAAGGATAAAAGACTTCCCAAGATGTTTTGAACAAACATTACATAATGTTCCATAGTTCATTAATGCCCCAAAAATATAGCAAAATGTAAAAAAGAAAAAAATAAATAAGAAAGAGGACCAAATGCCCCAAAATAAGAAAATAAGCAAAAAATTAAATTGACTCCAAAAGATAACCTTCTCTCCCCTCCTTACCAAACCCACATTCGACCCTTTATGTATTATAACTATGGAAAAAATCACACAAACCCCAACCTCCTCCCATTAACACATATTTAATTTTGTGGAAAAACCCATTCATCCAACCCCCAAATCTCAAACCTATTGTAGGAGAAAAATTTATGATTTCTCACATTTTTATTTTATTTTTATTTTGGTGTATCCCGTTACATAAACACGACACCTAAATACATCACCGTCCCTACTTCTTAGCACTCGAAAACTATTGTTGAAGACCGTTAAAGATTGGAAGATTTTGTCATCTCAACAAATAATAGTAGAAGTATGTGATCATAATTGGAAAAGGGTTTTTATATTATTTGGGGTTTAGTTATAATTTTATGAGGCTATTATTTACTTTAAAGAGATCAAAATTTTTTAAGAATTTTTTTTTCAAAAATTTGATGGCTCGTTCAAACGAGGTTTAGTGTTGTTCGAATGGGATTTTACTATCGTTTGATTGTACTGTTCAAAGTCGTTCGAACGAAATAAGGCTGTCATTCAAACGACATATCTTTTTATTCAAATGAAGGGGCGCTGTTCAGTTTTTAAAGATGATTATCCATTTTATCTCCCCTTCTTATGAAAAGGCTGAACGGGATCAGATATCTTAAGAATTCTTTTTCAAAAAGAAAAAACATCGTTTGAGTTATTTTTTGTGATCAAAATACCTCATATCATATTCCCCACCCCCAAAAATTATTCGAGATCAGTTTTATCAATCAAAGAAGTTTCTTGTGATACTCCCTTGTAGAGACTTTTTGTGAATAGAGTTTTCACTGCTGAAGAAGAAAGAAGGCTGAATCGATGGATACCGAGGGTAGACATCTAACTCTTAATGACTCTGGAGCTGAATCGTATCTGTTGGAGTTTTTGAATATCTATGAATCTAACTTAGTGTATCAAAGTGTGTTGTAAGTCGTTTGTATTCATAAACTTCCAATCGTACTGATTAAAATGTTTTGCCTTGCAAAGGGATTTTTCCTCGTCTTGATTATTTTTGCATTTTTGGTCTGAAATTGCAAATTGGTATTTGGACATAACTCCCATGCACACCACAATTAATTAAAGGTTAAAATTTGGATTTGTGTGTTATGTCAATTAATTATTCAAATCAATCCATTGAGCCCCTGCACACTCTCAAATTGGTATCAGAGCGGGTTATACTAAAATATCGTGTGATCGTGATTTTTACAAATTTTTTTGAGATACCAATTCTCTCAAATTGGTATAAGAATGGGTTGCACTAATTTACCATGTAATATTCTTGTTTACTTCTTTTTAGGGTGGTATGTTTCTCTCTCTCTCTCTCTTGTGTTTATTTTTGGTTTGTTTTTCTTCTCGATGGATTTTCGTAGTGGTAAATTGTCCGATGTATTTTGTGATGATGATTTTGATATTCGGGAGGTGTTTAATGAGCTTCATAGCTGTGCGAAAAATTTATCTCGTTTGAATTTAAAGTTTGTGAAAAGAATTAAAATTCTTGAAAAATTAAATTTCCTTTTTAAATCTTCCATGGAGATTTTACAAACTATTCAAATTCAAAGAGATTTCTTTTGTGAGAATCTTATGGACATGGGTCGTGATTTTAAAATTTTAGAAGTGTTTAAGAAAGAGAGCGAAGATAGATTTCGAGTTTTAGAGAAATAATTAAAGGACTCTAAAATTTCAAGGGTGTCCTTACGTGCCAATGAGGATAGTGAGAAATTGATTTTGGATTTGAGGGCACATGAGAAGACTCTTAGGGATAAAGGTTGGCTTGCATTGCGGGGGATCAAGATAAACTTCTAGGAATGATTAAAAATTTAAATAAAGAGTCCCTAAAACTTGAAGAGTCTAATTGTTATCTTGAGTATAAATTTTCAAAATTAAAAGATGATCTAAGAGACTCGAGTAGTGTTAGTAGTGATGGTATTGGCTTCCATAATTCTAATTCTTCCATTGCTAAAGCCAATACCATTGTTTGTTTTAGAGGGTCAATTTCATCCCGGGGTATTATAAAAGGTTAATTCGAAGGTCCCATTCCTCATCGCGTCTACACGTACACGCACTGCAATAGGAAAGGCCACCTTCGGGATTTTTGCTATAATCTTAGAAAGACCTTAGGAAGTTCAAGTCTGGTGTTCCCTTGGTTCCCAAAACCCGACACATTAGGTATACATCTATTTGGTTTAGAAAATAATTTTTTTGAGGAACTAAATGTTAGACTGGTAGATTCTCTCATGCCTGCACATGACTCGTCACATGCTATATCTTATGGGTGATTTTTTATATATTTTTGTTTGTTATACTCAAGTTTATGCTTCATGATATATGATTTCTAGTGTTATGACATGTGTATATTTGGTATTTATATTTTTCATTTTGATAGTTTTAGGAAAATCCAAAAAGAGTTTTATTTTTCTAAAATGTTTGAGAAATATAAAAAGATTTTTGATTTTTTAAGAAAAAGGTGAAAGGGGGAAAAAGATGTTATTTTGATAAATTTTTTGAAAAAGACAAAAAGAGTTTTGTATTTTTTTGTCACCCTATATGGATGAACATTTAAGATGTCCGGATCACCATTCGTTCCATCTTCCCACATGACTTTTTCGTAGTGTTTTGACACATGACGTCATTTTTATAGTGTTCTTAATAATGTGCGAAGTCATTACGTTGATCTTCGAAGATTACTTTCTACAAGTTTGACTCCTAGCCACCTTTAATCATGAACTTATTTTAACATTGCACTTACTTGCACTTGTCGAACATGGTGTTCGTATCTCAATTTTTCTTTAATCTAAATGAAATATGATAAAGATATAATGTTGTGCATGTAACCATTGTCTGGATTTAAGTTATTTTTAGAAAAATGTTGTTAAATATTAAACAATGGAAAGAGGCTACGAAAGATAAAATATTCTTTGCTTGGAAAGCCACCATTTGCATAAAGGAGCCTAAAAATACTATAGGCACATAAAAATAAAAGTGCTAGGCTAATTGTTGATACATTGATGCTTCTTTACATATGATCATTAATCTCTTAAAAAATAATTGAATGTTTTCTTAGTTATGTGAGATTTTGAGGGAGTTATAGTTGAAGATTAATGGGTTTACACAACTAAAATGTCTTAAGAAAAACATTACATAGTTTTTTATCATTGGTGTGAGAATCATTTATGCTTATGACATGTTGATTAAGTTAAGTCAATTTCACATGAGTTCATAAATTTTACACCTATGGTAGACTTTGTGATCTTTCGCTAAATGTATCTCAAAACTTTGTGCACACATGTTATGACTATATATGTTGATTTACCAATGAAAAATATTCACACCCCTACATTTCATATTCCCGTCTCGGATATTTTAGTATTAGTACATGGTGTGTTGTTCGTATATGTAAACACCACACTCTAAGACCCCCCAAGCATTTTCTTAGGTCCCTAGCACTTCCTCCCTCACCATAAACCCTAGGTCATACTCCGAGTACTGATCTGGAGACCACCGAGTACTCCCAAGCCCCATTTGACTACCGATCAACTTTCTCACTTGAGCGGAACCTCATTTAATCTTCGAAGGGATACAGAAACCCCTTTCCAATGGTCTGCCCTGTGTACGAATCGGCCTTATGGTATGGAAGACCGATTAATTTTCCCTTAAAAGCTAATTTGGAGGCAATTAGGATCTCCCGTGCCTTATTTGACTCCGATAAACTATCCAACTTGATCTAAGATCTTTGGATCCTCGAAGGGCTCTGAATTCCCTTTCCAACATTCCACCCCTTTGGCGAATTAGCCTTACTGTACAGATGAATGACCCGTTTTACTCCGAAGGGTCACCAAGCGCTTATGATCTCGATTTGACCTAGGTTAACCCTCCGAACCAAGAAAATATCTTCAAAACATTTAAGGGCCCTGCATAACCATTATAACGGTTCGTCCCGTGTGTGAATCAGCCTTACGGTTCGAATGGATGTTCCATTTCCCTCTTGTACAAAAGACCGACGGGAACTTCCAAGCCCTATTTGACCACAGTCAATTCTCGAACCCGGGAGTGTCCTAGTGGATTCTCAAAGGTCTCTGAATACCCTTTTCAGTGGTTCATCTCGTACACAATTCGGACTTACGAATTACATTATATGACTATTTTTTCAAAAAATCCACATAAGACTGCCGAATGACAAACCCATTTCCTTGCTTTTCTGCAGTGTGTATGGGGTTTTTAACTGATAGAAAGGACATGGACAATGAAGATCGACACCCTCCTTTACCCTATATAAGGAGAGCATGATCTCACTTCGGAGGGCACCTCAGAAACATTCCTCTCAGTGATCTCAGCAACATTCTCTCGAAGTTAGCGTGGATTCCATCTTAAAACCTCTCCCCCACATTACATTTCCATCCTTTCCTTACCCAATTTGAAAAATTTCTTTACCTCTCCTCCTACCATCTTTATCCACTTGCAAGAGCAGCCCTTCAGCATTCAAGGCTTCAAGAGAAGGTTAAAATATTTCACTCTCTTTGAATTCTCTTATTTTTGCATTAGTTACTTAATTCTTATTTTTAGCATTTCAATTTTTATTCGATAACATATATTAATTTCTAAATTTTTATTATTAGTATTCGCACATACTTTATTTTCATAGAAAACCCCAAAAACAAGAAAAAGAGGGTTCACTTATAAATTCCAAAAGGGAGTTTCTCATCACATTTTCTCAAAACACCTTTTTCTACACACATATATAAGAAAAGTCCCCGATTGGATTTATGGGATAAACCCCATCCCGTGTTATATGCAAACTAAATGGACTTTCATGCCTTTTTAGGCTACGTAAGCATCTCAGGTAAAATTCAAGATTCCAGTCCTCTCCTATTTTTTTTTCATATATTATTTTCATATACTATATTTGTGATTCATTCCCCCGTTTTGTCCAACCTACACCATCGTCCTTCTATCTCGATAATGGACCCAAAAATGAAAATATAACATTTTGATTACTATTTTGGAAATACTCCTAAGGATGACCTCACTTTGCCTTTATCCATGACGCGATTCGAGTAATTCCATTCTCTATTTATATATATATGCATAGACTTTTGGAGTTATTAAGCAGAAGAATAATACGTGCCCATGAGTGAACGAAAGGGTGGTATGGGTTCCTAACACCTTTCTGTCCTATAACTTAGTCGCCTAATCCTTGAACTATTGGTTTCATAAGCATCAGTATATCTTTGATGTTGTTCTCTTGAGGCGATAATATTTCTTTTGCTTGTTATTTGAAAAATAAACTGGCGAATCTATAACTATACATTACCCCAGTTGAGGACGACCGATGCGCCTTGACAAATGGCGCGAGATCCCCGCACACGTGTGCGCCGATAGGGGAGGGATGGACACAGTGGCGACTATGCTGGGGATTGAATTTCATTCTTTGAGGACTAAACTCTATTTTTACACGGGTGTTATTATTGTCTGTATGTGTGCATATGCACCTACCCGTATGTTGCTTTTTTCCTCTATTAGTTCTTGTGTATATCTACGCAGGCGTATGTCACTTCTCACTCAGTTTTCACTTCACACACATGTAAATACCCTCCATGTACACTTCACACTACCTACACTTATATATAGGATCACTTATGCCCGCATGCTTCACACACCACTTAGAATATCCATGCTCACTTGCACATATCACACATCACTTGTAGTTGATCTATGCTTAGGCTCACTACCAAACATTCACTAGTAGATATTCACATATCACTCACTCACATGTAACCATGCTTAGTATAGTCTTCATGATCCATGCTAGATTTACTTTTCATGATACTTGTACATTCTTCCTCATTAGTATAGTGCTCTTTTTGCTCATCATGCCAAATAAAAGATACTCTCTCCATAATACACTAATTAAGAATCGTGAATTTTGCACACTACATCACTAAGAACATTACAATATTGACCAAAACTTTTTCCCATATTGGAGGGTCACTTTGTGATGGGCGATGGTCCTACGGGTTACAGTTAGCCTAAGTAATATGACACTCACCTTCCATTGTCCTAGTACCTTTGACGTATATCGAACCATTCCCCACCCATTGCTTGACCGAACTCATGACGAGATGTGTATAGGAGGGACTTGTTCATGTACATCGAGTATATCGAATTACCTCTCACACGTACTATCCCCATGATGTATATGGTGAGGAAATTCATGTACACTCAGGTATATATAGTGGCTGGTCAACTCGTGCCAATTGCCCTAAAAATCAAGAGGTATATCGTGGAAGTCATGCCAAGGGGGACACCCTACCACTAGCCCAACAAAACCGCATAAACCTCATATAGGTGTCAATCCTAGGACACTTATATTTAGTTTGTCAATTGCTACACGAAACTCCGTCGAAATGTCGAGTCGGCATGCCGCCTATATTTTTGTGCTATATTGCAAATTTTCAAAATAGGTCCCTATCCATGAGCCTGGAAACAAGACAAACCATGTCTTATATATTTTTTTCGAACCAAATTTTTCGAGGTTCGGGTCATGTTTGACATTTTCTACATTTAGGTAAACCTAATACAAGTGAAAATGTAATAATAATAGTAATCATGCTTAGATTCTTCTCTCATTTTTTCTCAAAAAACTAAACAAAAACATTTTTCCCCTTTTGATACAAAATACCAAAAACATATTTTTCCACTTTTTCAAAAATATAAAAAAGTAAAATAATTATTTCTTCCCTCTTGCAAACAAAATATTTTAATCATTTTTCCTTCTTAGGTCGATGGTATACCCGATTCTTAGACTGGATCCTTATTGGCTTCGGTCTTCTGACAAACCGCCTTGAAGCTCCACCAGTTCCTCTGCTACTTCATCTGAGTCCGAAACCTACCTTCACTAAATCTTCATGGAAAATGCCAACCCAGGAGCGAACGTGCAGCTTGATCTGATCGCAGTCTTAGTCCAACTCTGTGCTAAGATCGACAACCTTCAAACCGAAGTCCATGAGATGCAGCAAAATTGGGTTCAAATTCCTAAAGAATTTGAGGTCCTTTGTCCTCATTCTATGGGTTTACCTATTTCTAAGCCTGTCTGGGTCTCAAAAGAATATCAACATGCTTTGCGTGCCCCTCCTGCTAATGGGTCGCCCCCATCTCAACTCCTTATGCCAAACCTTGCCCAGCCAGGGACTAAATTTTTAGTGCCTGTTGATCCTTAGAAAGAAGAACTGAACAAGGTCAATGAAGGCCTCATATTGCTGTCCAAGAACTCCGACCAAGTCAAGATATTCAGGATCTATGTGGATTACATCCATATGTCTCCCTATCCAAAATAAGATTGTCGAAGAAGTTCAAGATGCCAACCATCGAGAAGTTCGGGGGCAGCGGGCCCCCAATTGTGCACCTTCGCAGTTATCATTGATCCATGACCCTCATTGGTGCCTCTGAAGAGATAATAGCCCATATGTTTGTAAATCCCCGTATTTTTAATGATTTTTATATTTGGATTAATTGTGTGAATTAATTTGGGAGTAATTAAATTGATTTGGAATAATTAATCTGCGATAATAAATATTAATTAGAGATACAAAGGTTGATATTTATTTATATTAAATATTACTTAATGAACGAGTAATAATAATGATATGAAAAGATTATAATTATCGTGAGTGAAAAATATGACAGCTACAATAAATGTGGTTGAGACGCGCGTGTCAGTCGTGTCCGGACATAATTTGAGAAATAAAATGTAATTTTATTTATTTTATTTCAAATGGTCATTTCAAGTGTGCCAAAGTGTCCGAAAGAATTGAGATAGTCAGAAAAGTGTACCCAGGGGTTTAATTTAGGTCCCATGGCACTTTTATGCCAAAATGGCACATCAGAGGGGTATTTTGTTCTTTCAGAATTTTGAGGGAATTAAACCTATGAAATTTGCTAAGTGTATATCAATGTTAGGTTAAGGCCATTAGGTCTTGAATATACAAAAACTCACAGAGGCCATTAGAGGAAGAAGGAGAGACACCCCCAAGGCTAGAACCACCATTGTTGCACCTTTTATACCACAAAGACCACTGGAGTGTAGATCGGGGGAAGAGAAACATCATCCCACCATTAATTAATAGAGATTCGGACCTGAACTTTGGGACAAATATTTATCTTTCTAATCTTGAGCATGTATTTAATCCATGTTAAAGTTAGATGAATCAATTCATGATTTTGTGAAGAATTAATGTAAATTGGAAGAGTTTAAACCATGTTTGGTGTAGGAATCATAATAGGTTAATTCTCTTGGTGGACGTAGAATAAAATTCATGAATTTATGAAGTCATAATGTTAAGAAATCTGTATTTAAAGGGAGTTCTTGAACCAAAAATATGAACTAGGGTTTTTATGGGAAAATCTTGAATTAATTCAATTTTAGGAGTATTCCTTAATGATTTAATGATTCTACCACGTTAGAAATTGTTTATATATGTTGGTATAACTTTTGATTTGATTGGTTGGGAGTTTGGGTTTGATTATTGGAGTTTAGTTATGTAAAAATGGTGTAAACCTGTAACTGTGCGAGGAAGAAGAAACAAACTTGTACCCTGTGAATCGATTCGGCTCCTTGGCCGAATCGATGCGGTAGGCGAATCGATTTGGTTCAGGGTTGAACCGATTCAGCTGCCCAGATTTTGAATGTTTTTGCCCTTTTTAATTATGACCGTGACAATGCTGGCCGGTTGAAGGGTGTCAATTTGACCATTTTGGTGTATTGAATACATGCCAACTGTCTTGCTAAATACAAGCCAACTAAACCCAATATATCAAACTCACATAACTGAATATAAATATATACATCTAAGGATATAACCTACCTGAGAAACTACTGCAGAGTAGATTAGAAAGGAGAGACGAAATGTCCCTTTAAAGATGGAGGAAATTACTCGCAAGGTTCATCCCTAGCACCTGAAATGTTTCCACAAATATAAACGGGTCAAAACCAAAAAGTTACCAAAAATACACAACTCAGAAGAAATTATATATATAAATCATAAGTTCATAGTTATTTAACCTACTAAGATAAGCAGCCATATCCCACGAGTCATTAAAATACATATATATATTAAAACACTAACTTCAATAATGAATTAATATCTTAGTTAATTCAACCGTAATCGACATGCTCCACTACTCCCCAACCATCTAAAAAACATGCGGTATGCACACATAAAGACCATCACGCATTATTGGAAAACACCATTCTCTAGCTTGGTCGGAACATAACACACCCACTCGCCACGTAAATAAATACCAACATACAACCGGAGACCACCGTTCTCTAGCGTGATTGGGATTATAAATATAAACAATCCATGTGATGCACAAACAAGATACCATCATGGAAACTATAAATCACCTTAAAATAGCGTGGTCGGGAAAAATAATATTTAGTGTGACACATAAGTAAGATCATGCTCTTTTTGGTACGCAAAAATAAAATATGTTCTCTTTCGTCACATACCCCTACCCATAACCATTTACTCATTTAATTTAGTTAATACCGTAATTATCTTATTATGCTACCATACACTATGCAAAAAAAAAATAGAAATGGTAACGATAGCGTGGTCCTGATCTAAAACAATGACCATGCCTTTTAAACTGTGACCCAATATATGACTCTATCTAGGGGTGATTTACCCCATCAATTGGTCACGGGCCGATCACTGTCCAAACTCATGACCATTTAGTATGAAACATGATCACAGTTAACAACAGTGATACAATACCGTGATAACCCTTAAATTTTCATAGAAATGGGGTTACAGTTGGGGACTGTGATTTGTTGCTGGTGATTTTTAAGGCTCACAATCAAGAACCATGACTAAGTTGACAAAACCCTGACCATTTAAATTAATTTAAATTGGTTCCGACCAGGACACGGGTATGAAATGATACACAATTTCAAGTATAAATAAAACCCGTAAGGATTTCATTTTCATTTACAATGTTTTACCCAAAATCGCCCTATCTCTCACTTTCGCGACTGCTTGACTCTCTCTCTCAAACCACCACCACCACCATCATCATCATCATCATCATCATCATCATCACCGAAAATCACCATCACCACCACCGACCAACTCTCACCCAAGTCTCCCCCCCCCCCTCTCTCTCTCTATGTGTGTATATATATGTATATACTTATGTGTGTGTGTGTGTGTGTGTGTGTATATATATATATATATATATATATATATATATATATATATTTGTATGTGTGTGTATCTATATGTATATACCAGTTAGGGAGAGGGAATAAATAACCCTAAACATGATGTATAGGACTTGATTTAGAAAACTCACTAAGGGTTCATTTGCTTATGCATATGGTTTGGTTTATAAATTTGGAGTTTTTAGTTCCAACCATCATATGTGATTTATTTGTGTCAATGACAATGTGGTTCAACCATAAACATGATTTATAGGATTGATATGTATAAATACACCCAAATATAATATTCAATCCCAAATAACATTGAATTTGAATAATCAAAGTGTTCTCAATGGTAGTATTTAAATTAAATATTTTAAACTAATTCATTTGGGAATGAATATTATATTTGGATGTATTTATACATACAAATAATTATATGTTCTCACATTAAGTTTAAATCATTTAACTATCTTAAAAGAATTTTATGTTATTTCAAATTGTTTAAGAAAAATAGGAATGACAAAAATAGTAAAAATTATCATTTTTAAGTTCAATAAAGAAACTTGTAATATATTTGTTTATATATATATGTGTATATATATAAATACACGGTTTAATTGCTATTGTTAATAGTTTTATTGGTTATTGAAAAATCATGTGAGTAGAAATGGGCTAATTAGTTACTAAAATAGGATTGTTAACATTTTTTTTCCTATTGCCATAGTATATCAGTTAAAAAAATTATTGAAGCTCATCTGATTATAACTACTTTCTCTCTTTAGGTAATTTAACTTAGCTTTTCTATAATGTAAAATAGTTTTATGCATATTTATAACTTATTGGTTGACTGTTATGTTTGTGTTCACTCCTTCTTAAGTGGTTGTTGTTTGGGTGAACACATATTAGTGGAAAGGCTTGCATATTGGTGGCCACATTTTAATTCTCGGGTTAATTGAATTAAAATTGAACTAAAATTGGACTTGTTGTGTTTGATTGATTAAATGGAAAACATCAATTACTTGAGGGACTCATAGTAATTTTAGGATTAATTAGAGCTATTACTCCTAGTATTCGTATGTTGTCCCACATGAAAAAATATTTTATACACTCTTCGTCTCCACATTCATGTTAGAAAACACTGATCATATTCAGCCTATCCTTTTATATATCCTCATAGGAAAAAAGAATCATGGTAATAATTACTTTCAACGGGTGACGAGAGGTTACTAATGGTCCACACAAAACCCATTTTTATTAGTGCACGCTATAAAGAGGAAAATGTTATTTCCTAATACGAGAATTGGAAAATTGAATATTTTAGTTACCTTATAAATCGTGGAGCTGATCTCTTGAAATAATATCTATTCAATCGTATTTTATTTTTGTTTCTATAATGATTGGATGAGGCAATAAAAAATATATTTCACGTTCATAGCCCCGACTTTGCACTGACGTTAATGACACTATTAGAAAAGGCATTCAAAATATTCATCAATGGTGGATACAATTTATTAAAAAGATTATTCACCCAGATTTGACGTCTCACAACATAGGCACATTAAATGTGATCATGAAAAAAACTTGACAAAGATATGATTTCGAGTTCCTATCCAATATATTTATACGACAATCAAAGATACACTTTCACCCAGTTGGCCACGTGCAAATTTTCATAAATTTATAAAAAAATAATTCCATTAGGATGGAAATAAGACACATAGAGCATGGTTTTAAAGATATTGAAAACGTATATACATATATGTATATATGTATATATATAGATATTCATAAACATGATCGTCATACATTCTTTGATATTTTTTTATTTATTTAAGGAAAATGACGAACAAGAACACATGTACTCAACCAAATAACATTACTCCCCCCCATCTCAATTTTCTTCATAATCCACCACCTATATATTGACACTGGTGGGTTCGTAATACTCTACTTTGTCGCAGGTTCATTCTACTAATTTATCTACACTATCTTCGACTCATCAAACTCTAAAAACCCCCGTTAATCCAACTCCCTAAAATCCCGTTACCAAGTGATCCCAAGAACAAGATAACAAAAAAGTTAGGTTATCTATTACCAGGAATCCTACCGGTAATAAAAATGATGTCCAAATTTTTAAATCCCGCTATTTGGCTTTCAAAATGATGACTGTGGTATTCGGTGGCTGATAACTTGCTCTTTGTGTGTCATTGTTGCAAGCCAAGTAAGTCAAAACCTTAAATACCTACAAATATAACAATCTCAAGTGTAGAGGTAAGTAAGGGTATCAATCCACATCAAGGGGGTAAGATAGATATAAACTCAATTGTAATTCAATTTTTTTTTTGGGTTTTTGCTTTTTCTATTTTTTTTGGCTTTTTAAATATTAAAACAATTGGGTGAGGTGAAATAACACTAAACTAAAATGTGAGATGAAAATAACTAACTAGAAAGTTACTAAAAGTGAAAAATAAAGTCTAACACTAAAATAAGAGATAAAGTGAGGTAACTAAATGTGAGAACGATCAAGGAGTTGGATTACAACACAAATTTTAGTTATTATAACTAATTAATTTAATTAATTTAATTCTCCCAAATTAATATCAAAATTACAAATCAACTCTCATTGCAAATGTAATTTTAATAATAATTTTTTAGAAAATTAAGTTTAACACTCCACAACTCTAGAAAATAGATCTACACTCCTTTTAATTAATCACCCGCTGGGATCGATCAATTAAAATTTATGTCAATCTTAGAAAATAAAAATAGAGTTGAAATTCAAGTGATAATACCCCCACTTAAGAAACCCATATCTCTAGTTCGAATCTAAAATGAGTATTATGACTAGAATTCTGATTTTCTCTCAAAAATCATTTACCCTCTCTCGAGGCGTAAATTTAAGGGTGAGGGATCAAAATTAACATTCAAAGGGAATTTTCAAATAATCAAACTAATTAAATTAAAATAACATCAAATAAGGGTTTCTCCCCACCCCTTGAAAGGGGATTTAGCTTAACATGATATAAGATTTGACAAATTAATAATCAAAGGCATAAAATAAATGAGAAGAGAAGAGAACAATCAAACCCAATTTCTTGAAGTGAAATTGAACTCTTATTTCCTTGAAATCAAGCACAATCCATCCAATATGAGCATCCAACAATAATCAACTTAACTGAATTTCACACATTTATCACTCACAAATATCTAAAAAAAATAAAAATAAAACTATTTACCAATTTTTGTACCTAATTTATTCTAACTTAACTCTCTACTTTTCTCTAGAATTTTCTCTCTCTAATTGATGATATCTCCCTTTTCAAATGGGGTCTTCCACCCTTTAAATAGTAGGCATGGATCATGGGGGTAAAAATGGGAGGACAAGGGTGTATGGGATATGGAAGGTATTTGGGTGAGGGTATCTAGGGAATTAGGCACACATATGCATGGGTAAGAGGCGAGGTCATGTGGGAAGTGTGGTGATGAGCATAAAATCAGATTTAGTTTGAGGGTTATTTTTGGAAATGGTTAAAAGTGGTGGTTGGGGGGTATTTGGGTAAAAGGAATTAAATGGGTTTTAAGCACATGTGAGATTAATTTGTTTTGTTGGCTTGCTTTTGTATGTAAGGACACAAATTTCCAATTGAGTTCGTCGTAAGTTTTGGCTCAATTCCGCACAAAAAAATTTATGTCATAGGATATAGTTCACGTTTATCCATTCAAGCCTATGACATGTTTGTTGAAGACGTAGCGGCCAAGAGTATAAATCGTCATCAAATGCCGAGTTTAATGTGCCTCGTTTCTATGTCATGAACATAGTTCCAACAAGATTTCTAATGAGTTCACACTGGAACTTCATTAGAATCTCGTTCGAATGAGACTTCATTAGAAGGAAAATCTCATTCGAACGAGATTTGGCGGGAACAATTTTTTTTGGGCAGTTTTTGATAGTGTTGCCCACTTTCCCACTTGTTTTTTCCACTATCTTTTGATAGAACTTCTTAAGTACGGAAATCAACTTTTTCTAATTAACTTTTTCACTATCCTACATCTCCTATAGAGAGTTTTGAGAGTTCATCTTTCCTAAAAAAAGTCCAAGTTTAAGTGTTCATTTTTCCAAGAAAAATCCTTTAAACACTTTGTTTCACCCATATTGTTTATTCCAAGTCTTCTTTACACACATATATATATATATATATACATTGCTTGGAGTTGGGCACTGGTTTATCTCTACATATTGAAGAAGATATTGTTTGGGTTTGCTTCTATATCCCACAAAGAAGAAGAATTTTGCCTTGATTTACCCACTTGGAGAAAGGTTCATAGTTCGGGTAACGGTGACCATATAAAGTCCGATCAGTGGATTTCGAGACCGCAGTGGAGCTCCGTGGTTATTCACTAGGCGGAGGTGTATACAAGAAGGAGCGTCAGGGCTTGAGAGGGATCGAGTCGAGTGTCGTAATTCTACTGTCTTGTATTTGTAAATACCATACTTAGTGGATTTGAGGCTAGGGTCGTCCAAGGTTTTTTCTCGATGCGGGTTTTTCCTCGTACATCGCGGCGTAGTGATTCATTGTTTAATTTTATCTTGATATATCACCTAGAATGCATGCTTAGGTAAAAAGATAAAATTTGGTTTAATCACTACTTTTGTTTTATTTGGTGCTACATTAATATTGGGCAATGTTTATGTTAATTTAATTCAAGTCATTAATTTAATTTGGTAAAATTTGGTTTTCCCTAATTTGGTAATATTGAAAATATGACTTAGGCAAATTTCTAGGACTTGGGTTAATTAATTGGTTTAAGTGAAATTTAAATTGTGTGTGTGTATATTTCACTTGGTTTAATTTTAATTTAGAAGAAATTAAAATTTGTTGTTTTTGTGTGAACCATCATCTTACTCTTCCGCATATATTTCAAAGGAAATTACTTTAGAATTTTAAATTTGGGGGCCTATTGCACCAACAAGTGGCATTAGAGCCCAAAACGATTATTTCGTTAAGATCCTTTAAAATATTTTGGCCAAAATGGAATTTTCCCCATTTTTAAAATTTCCTATTTTTGATAGTTCTAACTACGCGTACTGGAAAGCGCATATGAAATTGGCACTTAAATCTATAGACGAGAGGGTTTGGTTATCTATAGTTAACGGGTGGTCTCAGCCAACTCATTTAGTAGATAATGAACGTGTTTCCAAATCGGCCGATAGATGGAGTGAAAATTAATTTAAACTTCCAAATTTTAATTCTCGTGGTTTAAATCCCTTGTTTAGAGCTGTCACACCGGATGAATTTCATCGCATTATGACGTGTGAAAATGCAAAGGATTTATGGGATTTTTTACAACTCACTCATGAAGGTACAAGTGTCGTAAAATCTTCGAAACTCCAAAATCTCACCACTCAATTTGAAGCCATCAAAATGAATGAAAAAGAAACTTTTGATGAATTTTATGCTAGACTTTCCGATATTATTAATTCATCTTTTAACTTGGGAGAGAAAATACATGACAACCGAGTAGTAAAGAAAATTTAAAGGTCCGTACCCGATAGATTTATTCCAAAAGTGACCGTTTTAAATTATTTACCAACTTTTGCCTCTACGAAATTAGAAGAGCTTGTAGGTTATTTACAAACCTATGAACTGAACATGTTTCCCTCTAAAATTGAAAAGAAAATTGAAAAGTGCATTGCTTTAAAAGATCGAAAATAGGAAAAATAAGTAATGGAGAGCGAGAGTGATAGTGACTCGGAAGATATGGCCTTATTTGCAAGGAAATTTCAAAAGTTTCTTAAAATTAATAAAGATAAATTTAAAAATGACTTTAAGAAATTTGAAACTTCTAAGCATGACAAAGCCGAGAGGATCCCTAAAACTTCTAAAGAAAATTTAATTAGGGACGAGTCAAATAGGTGTTTTGGTTATGAAGGGTATGGCCATAGGGCTTCTGAGTGACCCACTAAACTAAGGAGAGAGGGTAAGAAACCAATGTCTTTTAATGCAACCCTTAGTGATAGTGATAATGAAGAGGGAACCGATTCCCCCACTAAGACCAACTTTGTGGCTTTTATGGCTAGTCATGTGAGTGATAGTGAGAACTCGTCTATTGATGAAACCTTAACACATGACACTTCCAATGTCATAGTTTATGATTCCTTGTTTTTTATGGTAGTGAGAGTGAAAATGAAGAAGAGGTTAATGTGAGTGAACATTAAAATGCTTTTCAAGAATTGTATGATGAATCTATTAAATTAAAAAGAGAAAATTTGAAGTTAGAAGCTTGTTTGAAAGAGCATGTCAAGGTCGTTGATGAGAGTGCATTAGTGGAAGACCTTAGGACACAAGAGAGAACTCTTCAAGAGAAGCTTTAATATGTAGAAGGCGAGAGAGATAGCCTTAGAGGTTTAATGGAATCCTTGAAAAAGGAGCTTCTTGAGTTCGAAGAGAGAAATGTTTTATTAGAGTCTAATATTTTAGAATTGAAAAATAAATTAAAAGACTCTAGAAAAGTCAAATTTGATTTGGAGTGTAGGTCCGAAAAACTAGATAAAATCTTAGGCACGATCCAAATAAAAAACGACACTTGTGGTTTAGGCTTCGATACTTGTAATGAATCTACTCATAAAGACAAAACCAATGTTTTAAGAGAATCACCTAGGAATGCCTTTAGACATCAATCCTTAGGTCCCAATTTTCGATGTGTTTTTACTTGTGCATATTGTGGTCGAAAAGGTCATCTTAGGAAATTATGTTTTGATCTTAAACGAGGTCCTAGAAAAACCAACCGTAAGGAAACCAAGGTAGTCAAGATTCCTACACCGCTAGATAGTCATTCGTCTTTAGTTTGGGTTAGGAGATCCGACTTGGTAGCTTTATAAGATAAGGTTTTTGATTCTCATTTACTATCACATGCTTCCTCACTTGCTAAATATAAAGGTTGAATGTGTTAGTTTTCTTTGCATACACTAGCTTTTTGTACTTCATATTATATATCATTGCTAGGTGTATGCATGTTTAGTCATTTTCTAGTCATTGCTTTATTTCATATCTCGTGCTAGAAATCATGACTTTTTTTATCTTTTGTATTATATTTCTTTCATTTTGGTTTGCATTAAATGAAAAATACAAAAAGATTTTTGTTTATCATTTGGGTTTTTATCTATTGGTAATTTAAGCTTAATGAAAAATTCAAATGATTTTTGTTTGTCTTTTGAGTAAATATTTTTATGATTGGTTCAAAAATTTGAAAAACTTAAAAAGATTTTTTTGTTGGTGTGTATTTTAGTTTGACACACTTTATGTGGCATATAGTTGTGTTTGAATCCCATCTTTTTCGCTTCCATGTGGCTTGAACTTTTGGTTTAGATTGTCAATTCTTATTATGTTCTTTACCATGCTTACATGGAGTAGTTGGATTTTGTGTTGATTAAATGGATTCTATTTTTATATGCCTCTATTCACACATGCACGAGCTCTTTTGAATGTTAATCGTCACATGTTATATTTGAGCTTTGTGAGATGTTTTCCTACCAATCTTGTCATCTACATATTTGTGATCTAGGAGGACTAGTACATGTCAAATTCCATTACACGTGAGATTTGTGTGAAAAATAAAAAAAATGATAAATATAAATGTGCACGGGGAAGGGCTCCGAAAGGATTTATTATCCTTTGCGAATAGCAAGCTACCGTTTGCTTGGACCTAAAAGAAATAAGTGGTCCAAAGGCCTATAAGAGAATATGTCATTAAAAGAAAAATTATTGCCAAGACCTATGTTTGATTGATATATTCATTCAAAATTAATATATGCTTATTGAGGGAGATTGTATGGTATATCAACGGTTTGCACAATGTACGTTTATCCTAGTTGTACTTTCAATGTCATGACTCTATTGGTTTGTAGAATCATGAACATGATATGCTTGTATGCATTGTGTATGTTTGTTCATTAAGTTCAATCTATATTGTCACATGAGGTTATTGTAATACCCCGTACTTTTATGGATATTTATTTATGGGATTAATTAAATTAAATGTGAATTAATTGAGAATTAATCCGGATAAAATACTAACGAGATGTTAGTTGACATTTGATTATAATGTGTACATATGGCAGTATATGAATATTGAAAATATTAAAATTGTCGCGAGACTGAAATACGGCAATTTGGAAAATTTTATTGGGACGCGCGTGACAGTCGCGTCAGGAAGGTAACTATTTAAATTAAAAAATAAATTTTATTTTTATCAATCGTTTGGTCATTTTGAGTGCGCCAACGAGTCCGGAAGGGTCGAAATAGTCAGAAAACACTAGCCGGGGGTTTAGTTTGGGTCCCGGGGCATTTTTGGGCCACACCGGCAACTTAAAAGGGTTTTTTGGTAATTTTAGAATTTGGGGAATTTTGACCAACGAATTTTGGGAATTAAAAATAGGGTATTTGGGAACCCACTAACCCATTACCAACACTTAAGTGATTAGAGGGCTACGAGAGTTTCATGAGAAGTTAGGAGAGGTTCCCAAAAGAGAAAACCTTAACCTCCATCTTCAACCTTCAACCTTGGGAGAAAAGGAGAGAGCAACCTTCATCAATTCAACACCAAATTCATAGAATAATCCAAGGCAAGTGGTTTAATTACGTTAATTTCAAGCGAATGTTTCTTCCATGCTTAGAAATTTATATAATTGCATTGTATTGGGAGATTTATAAAAACCCATAAAATTGGAGTAGTAAATTCAGGTTGTGATATAGGGATTGCATGTAGAATTGTTATTGGGTGATTATACTAATAGAAATACGACTTTGATGATACAAAAACGGATTTATTAAGGTAAATTCATGACTTTAAATTTCTAGGGTTCATACTCATGAGGGCTGGGTAAAATTGGAGATTGATGATAATTTCATGTTGTTTAGGAAGATTTGACGCTATAAATATGTTGAGGTACGACCTAAGTACGTTTAGGAATGATTAGGAACATTAAAACAATGTTGGGATGATTTTTGGATGAGTTTTAAGAAGAAGAGAATTTGGAAAAACGAGATAGGAAATTCTGGGCTAGAAACTGTCATCTCGTTAGAAGACCTGCCCAGGTCGTTCGAACGAGCTCGTTCGAACGAGCTTCTAATGAGGTGAGTGTTTGCCTTCTAATGAGTTGGATGTTCGTTAGATGCCCCTTTCGTTCGAATGAACTCTCGTTCGAACGACCTCGTTCGAACGAGACTTCTAACGAGTTGATAGATTGGCCTTTTTGGCCTGATTTGATTTCTAATGTCCCGTAACCTGGTTTAATTGTAGAGATAACATTCCCTTGATGACAAATTGATATAGTTGGGATATTTGGGATATATTGAGGATTAAAATATAGAAGTGTGATTTGAACCAAATGAAAATTGTGGATTAGGACGTGAGTGACTAATTACGATGTGAGAATAATTGACGATTTAAATGTTAATATTAACCGGGGATATGTGAATTGCGTAACATTATAAGTTGGTATAAGAATGAGAAGTATACCACTAATAAATTATGGTAATTACTAAGATGTGTGCATGCTTAGTATATGTATATGATTTTATGTGTATGACATACCTACCATACTTGCTATCACGGGAGGTTTGCGTTCGCTTAGGGCCATCTAATCTTTGTGTGCCTACGGGGGGATTTAGATTGGTACTTCGAGGACATAGGACAGAGAATGACTTATTGGGAAGTTAATAAGTCTGCTGATCGTGGGAGCGTAGGTATGTGTGTGACCCATGTGATGTGACTGTGTTCGCCTCCATTGATTGTGATTGTTGTTATCTGAGAACGATTCCTGAGAGATTCGGAATGCGTGATCCTTATGTACGTGATGTACCAGGATGGATAGCAGAGTATGTGTGCACCGCAGCTTAGTCTCGGGGTGCTTGTATTGTATATTTATGATGTGAATGATATACGGTTAAATGAACAGACTTGTCATATTTAATTATGAGAATAATTTATAGTAACTCCTTGAGAAGATAAATAAGGGGATAATCTCCAGTAAATTGTGTTGCTAATAATTGAGAGTTTGAGAATTGACGTAAAGCTGTCTATTTAAATTGATAACGTTAGGACTGATAGTGCGAATCGAGTAGATGGGTTAGAACTTATGTCGGTTTAGTTACATATGAATACCACTTAGATGGGTACTATACGTTAGGAGTGCACAAGTAGTCGAGGGGTGAATATTTCATGTGAGAGAACGTCCTAACATGTATTTTGCAGTCATTGTTTTAATGTTATTAAAGCACTTGCTGTTTTTAAAATACTCTCCACTTTCGGGCTCTGACCCGTTTGCTTTCAAATCTATTTTTGGTAAAAACCTTTTAGGTGCCCAGCCACAAGGACACCATGCATTGGATTTCCATTCAGGTGACGAGCTATTGCTGTTTGTATAAGTTACAGGGCCTTGCTAGTAGACGCTTCTTTTGTCTTGACTCTATTCAGTTTTCATCATTTGTAGGGCATGCCGCCCATTTCTATTAGAGACATTTCATATTTCAGTTATTCAGATCGTTGGCATGTAATTAATTCAGGATATACTGTTTTATTTATTTCAGTGGTGGGATTGTTGTGAGGAGTTTCCTTCTGGACTTATTATTATTTGTTGGTTACTTTATTGAGACTTTATGGTGTATGGTTATGATATTCTTTCATAATTCTTTTATTGTATGTTATTCATATTTAATTTAAAATTTGACGTCTTACTTTTTAAGTACTAGGTTGTTAGTAATGATTAAAAGGTTTTCGAAAGTGATGCTGTTAACTGGACCAACTTGACATTTTGTATTAATTTAATAAAGGAGTAGATACCCGGTATTTAATTAGTCGGGGTGTCACTGGTGGTATCAGAGCCTCAGGTTCTAGTGTCCTTTAGGATCTGTGCGGCCTATTATGCTTCCAGCGTAACTTTCTTTGATATAGATCCCTATGTTTAGGATTGTTGATTCCTTTAGTAAAATTTTGTTCTCTTGCTATGATGTATATGATAGCGAATCGTATTGCAATCGGGTTTATTCGTGTGCCGAACAATGTAGTACGTCAGGTGAAGACAGTTGGGTGAACAGCAGGAGGCAAAATATATATTGAGGTTAATTGAATTATTTAAAGAAGGATGACCGTAGTTGAAGTCACCGATATTATGGCACGGAAGTCCTGGATGATATAGAAGGCTAAGGCGCGACTTGAGACTTTCGGGTACAGCTATAGTAGGAATGGGGTCAAATTAGACACATCCAACAAGGTTGGAATGCGAGAGAAAGAGTTAGGTGTAACATTGAAGAGAATCAACAGTAGCAATACTCGAAAGGCGAAGACGGCATGTGCTAGCCAAACGAACGCAATGTATCCAAAGGCTTGGACATATGTCAGTATATGACCAATTGAGTGTGAAAATTTAGAGAAATTTTTCATTGACTCGTAAGAGCGGAGATTCAATGGTGAGAAATAAGCAACCCACTTAAAAGTGGAATGTGATGTCGAGAGGGTGTACACGTATGGTTTGACCATAAGTTCCTTCATCAGATGTTCAGGTTGAAAGGTGGATGTTATTCTGAACTCGCATAAGAGGGACAAACAGGGGTCAACTTGTGAGGAGAAATTTAATGTTGTAGTGAACCTTACACCGGGTGGAGAAGATGGTATGGAGAAGAGGATGTAAAAGGGAGAATCTACATACAAGAAGAATTGTTAGCTCTTATGGGGAATTCGGCTTGGATGATAAATACAGATAGTAATAATATCGCGTGGTGTAAATTTGGAGGTAAATGTTCCCTTGGGTAGGGAGATACAAAAATCGAAGAATTTTTATAGAATAAGACTGGGAAAATGGTGTTGGAGAAACACCATAAGGAGGAAGACCCAATGGAGAAATCGTTAAAATAATTCGATAGCGGAATTACTACCGAGCGATGGTAATTTCAGTATGAGAGGTGGAAAACTAGTAGTGTGTTCCTTAGGTACATCAAGCTAAGGGAACAATGGAGATAGTATTCAGAGCTGAGACTACCAACGTCCGAGGAAAGGACCACTTTAACATGGTCAGGGTGACCGGAAATAAGTGGAGTATGTGTAGAGGTACTTTGTGGGAGTGAAAACCCGTACATTATAAATGTTTCCCGATGCAAGTGTAGGGATAAAGGTATTATGCCTGGCGAGGGCGACAGTTATTGAAATATTTGGTGTGGTACGGACAGGTGTTAAGACCAGAAACCATTAGAGCAGCCAGGACGATTGTCAGGATGGAAGTAGGAGTTATATCCTCAGATGATGTTGCATGTTGGTTGTGATATAAACAGGTTACTACAATGCTTATTGTTGTTATTGTCACTTTTGCTTGAGAGTTGAGTTTAGTGAGTATCGACAATTTTGTTTATGTGAACATTTTTCGCTGATTGTGTGGGGTTCCTTGTATTATTATCCGTATAGGATGAATGGGTATATTGATAGCAGTACATGATTGATTGATTGAAATTACTTGTTTTAGTGTAGTATTATATAAGTATGATATTATCCAAATTGTGTTTTTATATAATTGTACCGATAGTGTGCTGGTATTACAAGTTTATCGAAGTTACTACCTTGAGGTAGAATGTTTTGGTTCTGGAGAGGCCCCATTTGTGAGAGGGTCGGGCTCAAAATTGTACTATTGTATATATGTGTATATATATATAAATATTGCTGTGATTTCAAAGGCATAATGGTCTCGGATACTTAATCCTATTATGCGCGGAGATTTAAATGATATGATTAGTATGTAATTTATTTACCAGTTAGCAAAACGGTTTAGCTGGTTATTGAAATTAACACTCAGGATGTCGTAATAAGTATAGTGCATTATTTTATCGCCATTTAGAGATCTAGGAGTTTATACTCATAGTTGTGTACCTAGGGGCGGGATTTTGAGAGCCCCGAGTATAATTGCATAGTGTATATGGAATGTGATTACCATCAATGTCAAGAAAAAGTGTCTTTCGGAAAGTGTTCCTTGTTTAAGTTAAATTGAGAAAGGAGATGTAACTTTGTTGTTAAGAGACGGGAACATAGGGCTACGTGTTATGGACTGAAGGCTTAATAAATCTCAATGACCGACAAGTTTAGGTAGTAGTGTATCGGGGGGGGGGGGGTTCCTTGTTTGGATTTCACTTTGCGAGACATCCCACGCATGAAACCTAGCTTAAGGTTGGTAGTAGGGGGATATTTAACCATTCGTCCATAATTTGGAATCCCTCGATAATTACAAAAATAGTTAGTTAGGTAAATTACGATATAAGGTCAGTAGAGCCAGTGGTGTGGTGAAGAAGTACTGAAAATTTTGGTTTTATTTCGGTAGGTTGAAGGATGCATTGAGGTTAAGAAGTATTAGGATTTCAAATTCCGAGGTGATCTAGACTGCCCAAGTGATATGGCCACGTTGGAAATACTAGAGCAATAAAGAGTTTGGAATAGGTATAGAGTATATGATGTGTAACGCCATATGCATGGGTCATAAAAGTTGTAGATATTCTGGTTGACTAAAGTAGCATCGTCAGAAGAAGGGATATAGTTGGGTGAAATTATTACTTATAGGATTTAGCGTCGTAAAAGAAGGTGTTAATGAGTATACTCGTGTGTAGTCAGTGTAGCACGTTCAAATTTGGAGGAAAGGCAGTAGAAAGCCATTTAATAAAAGGATATCTCTTGAGAAGGCGAATAAATTATTATGAGAAATTTGGAGTAAAGTTCCGATCAATCGAATGTTGAGGGTGACTCAAGAGTAAATAGAGTGAAAAGGTTAATAAGGTATAAGGAGTCCAGATTTTCACAAAGAGGTGAGAAAGTGTAAGGGTCGAAACTTTGGCATACGCCAAGAGAAGCAGAGGATCGTTAAGTATCACTTAACGGGAAGGACCATTTACAAGAAAGTCAGCATTAAAAGGGGTGTAGTAATTAGTAGAACGGTTGGGTGTTAGATGATTAACCAATTAATTTTGTATCCAACCGATGATACCAGGGATGGAAGGGTCAAGTTAGTAAATTCCTTGAGGGGTAACAAATTCCTTCAAATACGTGAGTCATGTTGTTCAGAAGGAGACAAATTGTTATATACTTGAATGATTTACACTATTAGATAGTGAACACGCCCGTACGTGGTTCGACGTAGTATTATTTAGAACTGGGATGAAATCCCCGAAATCCACATTTAGGTGGGGTGACAATAAGTAGTGGGAAATAACGATTCAAACTGAGGGTTGTATCACCTATAACCCGAGGTGCAGGCACAAGGTGACTAACGACTGATGGATCGTATGAAAGAAATTTTGGATTCATTACGATATTTTCAATTCCAAATCGGGTATAACTAGTAAGGTATATTTTAGTCATGAGGAGGAGATATTACCTAATGGTAGAGTTGGGGGAAAAGCACCCGTATCTATTTATGATGAACAAGGTGCTTACAAAGGTTTGTGTGACACCAATAGGCTGAAGTGGTTTTCCCTTGTGTAAAAGTCACAACGTCGGGATTTTTCAAGGAATGGACAAGCGTAGTCAGATGTGTTATTGATTCATCCCAGGATGGGAGTTTGGAGTTTTGATAAACGCGGGAGTAAGTAGTGAGGTGCGGACTCACAATACTAATAAAAAAATAATGCGGCTAATGATGTATAGGCTATTTTTATACGAATGTTGTTTAATAAGAGCACAACGTGAGGTGCATTTATCGAAGATTATTCTAATAAGGTATCAAGTATGTTAAGCAAACTTACCGTGGAGCGAGGGTTTTAGTGATTTGGGCTTTTCTTTATAATTGTTTTGAATAGTGGAGGATACCTAATTTTTCCAGGTGTGCCTTACTTATCCGAATTTCGGGATGAAATTCTGTTATTTGGAGGGAAGTATGTAATACCCCGTTCTTTTATGGATATTTATTTATGGGATTAATTAAATTAAATGTGAATTAATTGATAATTAATCCGGATAAAATACTAACGAGATGTGAGTTGGAATTTGATAATAATGTGTATATATGGCAGTATATGAATATTGAAAATATTAAAATTGTCGCGAGATTGAAATACGACAATTTGGAAAATTTTGTTGGGACGCGCGTGACAGTCGCGTCAGGAAGGTAACTATTTAAATTAAAAAATGAATTTTATTTTTATCAATCGTATTGTCATTTTGAGTGCGCCAACGAGTTCGGAAGGGTCGAAATAGTCACAAAACACTAGCCGGGTGTTTAGTTTGGGTCCCGGGGCATTTTTGGGCCACACCGGTAACTTAAAAGGGTATTTTGGTAATTTTGGAATTTGGGAATTTTGACCAACGAATTTTGGGAATTAAAAATAGGGTATTTGGGAACCCACTAACCCATTACCAACACTTAAGTGATTCGAGGGCTACGGGAGTTTCATGAGAAGTTAGGAGAGGTTCCCAAAAGAAAAAACCTTATCCTCCATCTTCAACCTTCAACCTTGGGAGAAAAGGAGAGAGCAACCTTCATGAATTCAACACCAAATTCAGGGAATAATCCAAGGCAAGTGGTTTAATTACGTTAATTTCAAGCGAATGTTTCTTCCATGCTTAGAAATTTATATAATTGCATTGTATTGGGAGATTTATAAAAACCCATAAAATTGGAGTAGTAAATTCAGGTTGTGATATAGGGATTGAATGTAGAATTGTTATTGGGTGATTATACTAATAGAAATACGACTTTGATGATACAAAAACGTATTTATTAAGGGAAATTGATGACTTTAAATTTCTAGAGTTCATACTCATGAGGGTTGGGTAAAATTGGAGATTGATGATAATTTCATGTTGTTTAGGAAGATTTGACGCTATAAATATGTTGAGGTACGACCTAAGTATGTTTAGGAATGATTAGGAACATTAAAACACTGTTGGGATGATTTTTGGATGAGTTTTAAGAAGAAGAGAATTTGGAAAAACGAGATAGGAAATTCTGGGCTCGAAACTATCATCTCGTTAGAAGACCTGCCCAGGTCGTTCGAACGAGCTTCTAACGAGCTCGTTCAAACGAGCTTCTAACGAGGTGACAGTTTGCCTTCTAACGAGTTGGATGTTCATTAGATGCCCCTTTCGTTCGAACGAACTCTCGTTCGAACGACCTCGTTCGAACGAGACTTCTAACGAGTTGACAGATTGGCCTTTTTGGCCTGATTTGATTTCTAATGTCCCGTAACCTGGTTTAATTGTAGAGATAAAATTCCCTTGATGACAAATTGATAAAGTTGGGATATTTGGGATATATTGAGGAGTAAAACATAGAAGTGTGATTTGAACCAAATGAAAATTGTGGATTAGGACGTGAGTGACTAATTACGATGTGAGAATAATTGACGATTTAAATGTTAGTAATAACCGGGGATATGTGAATTGCGTAACATTATAAGTTGGTATAAGAATGAGAAGTATACCACTAATAAATTATGGTAATTACTAAGATGTGTGCATGCTTAGTATATGTATATGATTTTATGTGTATGACATACCTACCATACTTGCTATCACGGGAGGTTTGCATTCGCTTAGGGCCATCTAATCTTTGTGTGCCTATGGGGGGATTTAGATTGGTACCTCGAGGACATAGGTCAGAGAAGGACTTATTGGAAAGTTAATAAGTCTGCTGATCATGGGAGCGTAGGTATGTGCGTGACCCATGTGATGTGACTGTGTTCGCCTCCATTGATTGTGATTGTTGTTATATGAGAACGATTCCTGAGAGATTCGAAATGCGTGATCCTTATCTACGTGATGTACCAGGATGGATAGCAGAGTATGTGTGCACCGCAGCTTAGTCTCGGGGTGCTTGTATTGTATATTTATGATGTGAATGATATACGGTTAAATGAACAGACTTGTCATGTTTAACTATGAGAATAATTTATAGTAACTCCTTGACAAGATAAATAAGGGGATAATCTCCAGTAAATTGTGTTGCTAATAATTGAGAGTTTGAGAATTAACGTAAAGCTGTCTATTTAAATTGATAAAGTTGGGACTTATAGTGCGAATCGAGTAGATGGGTTAGAACTTATGTCGGTTAAGTTATATATGAATACCACTTAGATGGGTACTGTACGTTAGGAGTGAACAATTAGTCGAGGGGTGAGTATTTCATGTGAGAGCACATCCTAACATGTATTTTGCATTCATTGTTTTAATGTTATTAAAGCACTTGCTGTTTTTAAAATACTCTCCACTTTCGGGCTCTGACCCGTTTGCTTTCAAATCTATTTTTGGTAAAAACCTTTTAGGTGCCCAACCACAAGGACACCATGCATAGGATTTCCATTCAGGTGACGAGCTGTAGCTGTTTGTGGAAGTTACAGGGCCTTGCTAGTAGACGCTTCTTTTGTCTTGACTCTATTCAGTTTTCATCATTTGTTGGGCATGTCGCCCATTTCTATTAGAGACATTTCATATTTCGGTTATTCAGATCGTTGGCATGTAATTAATTCAGGACATACTGTTTTATTTATTTCAGTGGTGGGATTGTTGTGAGGAGTTTCCCTCCGGACTTATTATTTGTTGGTTACTTTATTGAGACTTTATGGTGTATGGTTATGATATTCTTTCATAATTCTTTTATTGTATGTTATTCAGATTTAATTTAAAATTTGACATCGTACTTTTTAAGTACTAGGTTGTTAGTAATGATTAAAAGGTTTTCGACAGTGATGCTATTAACTGGACCAACTTGACATTTTGTATTAATTTAATAAAGGAGTAGCTACCCGTTATTTAATTAGTCGGGGTGTCACAGTTATATTCAAATGTGATGAAGTTTACAATCACTTGAGAAATCCGTGAACATGTTTTAAGTGATTGGGTCTAAATTTAATTGTTACTCGTTCACACCCCAACACTTCCGTTTCCATATGATACATTTTTGCCATACTAGTGTGAAAAGCTTATTCTATTTTGTGTCATTTTGGGGTTTATATTTATATATATGTGCGTGTGCGTCTTTGGTATATCTAGAGTACATATATATATATGATATTTTGTTTGGTATTTGCCTTACTTTCTAGTTCATCTATGCTTTAATTCTTTATCCTTTGTCTATTCCTGAACAAAAAGGGGGAGAATGATAGGGGGAGAAATGGTATCTAAACATGTTATAATCGTACCTTAGCTTGGGGGAGATTTAACTTAGGGGGAGTCGCTATCTTCTTAGGTTGATCATGTTTGATAAAAGGGAAGAATTAATTAAGGCGGAGTAATTATTTTAATTGCATTTAATATTGTGATATTCCCTATGCGTTTAATGTGTTTGCTTAAGTATGCATGGATTCTTCTAAATGGCAACGTTCATCCTCGGGCAAAGATATTGATCCTTGGGTTGTTTGAGTCAAGCATTGTATTTTTATTTTGGGTGGGCCATTTTTGTCAGTCTAGTAGAGCTTGACGGCCCTTTAGGATTTTTGTTTGGTTTTTGTCCCGAAATAGCCAAAGGGGGAGATTTGTAAGGACATAAATTTTCAATTGAGTCCATTGTAACTTTTGGCTCAATTCCGGACAAAAACATGTGTCATAGGATAGAGTTCACTTTTATCCATTCAAGCCTATGACGTGTTTGTTGAAGACGCAGCGGCCAAGAGTATAAAGCTTCATCAAATGCCGAGTTTAATGTGCCTCGTTTCTACGTCACGAACATAGTTCCAATTTCTCCCAAGGTATGAATGCATTACACACACACACACACACACACACACACACACACACACACACACACACATATATATATAGGAGCTTGGAACATTTTATATTGGGTGAACGTTTATTTAAAACTGTTGCTTATTTTCAGAAAGATTTTATTAAAACTTTAATATAATGCATATAAAGTTTATGGTCTAAAAATAGAATTTTTCAAAATTTCTGGAAGTTCATTCGAAGTGTCCTTCGAACGAGTTTATCATTCGAACGACAATGTCCTTCGAACGAGTTTGCTAAGGGGTTCTCAGATTGGCCACTGGAATGTCGTTAGAAGTATCGTTCGAACGAGAATGATGGTTCGAACGAGATATCCAAAGAGATTTCTAGCGAGTTCACACTGTAACTTCATTAAAAGCTCGTTCGAACGAGACTTCGTTAGAAGGAAAATCTCATTCGAACGAGATTTGGCGGGAACAATTTTTTTTGGGTAGTTTTTGACAGTGCTTCCCACTTTCCCACTTGTTTTTCCCACTATCTTTTGACAGAACTTCTTAAGCGCGGAAATCAACTTTTTCTATTTAACTTTTTCACTATCCTACATCTCCTATAGAGAGTTTTGAGAGTTCATCTTTCCTGAGAAAAAGTTCAAGTTTAAGTGTTCATTTTTCCAAGAAAAATCCTTTAAACACTTTGTTTCACCCATATTGTTTATTCCAAGTCTTCTTTATATATCTATACATTGCTTGGAGTTTGGCACCGGTTTATCTTACATATTGAAGAAGAGATTGTTTGGGTTTGCTTCTATATCCCACAAAGAAGAAGAATTTGCGTTGATTTACCCACTTGGAGAAAGGTTCATAGTTCGGGTAACGGCGACCATATAAAGTCCGATCAGTGGCTTCCGTGAGCGCGGTGGAGCTCCGTGGTTATTCACTAGGCGGAGATGTATACAAGAAGGAGCGTCGGGGCTTGAGATGGATCGAGTCGAGTGTCGTAAGTCTACTGTCTTGTATTTGTAAAAATCATACTTAGTGGATTTATGGCTAGGGTCGTCCGAGGTTTTTTCCCAATGCGGGTTTTTCCTCGTACATCGCGGCGTAGTGATTCATTGTTAATTTTATCTTGCTATATCACCTAGAATGCCTGCTTAGGTAAAAAGATAAAATTTTGTTTAATCACTACTTTTGTTTTATTTGGTGCTACATTAATATTGGGCAATGTTTATGTTAATTTAATTCAAGTCATTAATATAATTTGGTAAAATTTGGTTTTCCCTAATTTGGTAATATTGAAAATATGACTTAGGCAAATTTCTAGGACTTGGGTTAATTAATTGGTTTAAGTGAAATTTAAATTGTGTGTGTGTATATTTCACTTGGTTTAATTTTAATTTAGAAGAAATTAAAATTTGTTGTTTTTGTGTGAACGATCATCTTACTATTCCTCATATATTTCAAAGGAAATTACTTTAGAATTTTAAATTTAGGGGCCTATTGCACCAACGTGGTATTTTTGGTAGGCAAGAAAATCGTGCAAGGCTTGAGGTAGAAATGGGTTTGGAGGTAATGGGTTTGGACTTGTGTGAAAATGGTTTCGATTCACAATGGGTTGGAAGATGGAGGTAGGGGAGATTGGGTTAGTTGCGACTTTATTGCGGTTCTGAGTACGGGTAGATCAGTGAGTGAATGAGGGTCGCGGGTCAGAGCAAGGTGGCTGGTAGATGCATTTCTGGGTTTCCAGAAACGGGTTTGGTTGTGGTCAGTAGCGGGTTCCGTCATTCACCGAAGGGGCAGGGGTCAAAAGTAGGGCTGCCACGGGTTGAGGTCGTCGGCTGGTTTTTGGCCTGAGATGTGGCCGCAAGTAAGCCGATGTAGGGTCACAACCGGATCTGTTGGAGGGTCGGGTTGAATAAGGGGGTTGATGGATGGGTTCATGGGTTTGTTAATGGGTTTTTTGATTATGGAGTTTGGAGAGAGAGAGAAGAATATGGGGAAGAAGATGAAGGGTTTGATTAATGGAGGTGCATGAGGTGAGAGAAAGAAGGTGGGTGTTGGAGGTTGAAGATGAAGGTGAGGGTTTTGGGTGTATGTGAGGTGTAGAATTGTTAGGGTGAGGGTGAATGTGGAGATATGGTGTAAGTAAGGCGTAGGGTGGTTATGGTGTGAGTGGAGTTTAGTTTAGGTGTGTGTTTAACCTATGACCCTTAAAATAACACTAACTACCTAAAAATAAAAATAATCAAACAAAATCTAACTAACTAAAAAGTATAAAAATTAAAAAAAATAAAACTTAAGAAAATAAAATACTATGCTATTAAAAACTAAAATAATAAAACAAAAAGAAATTTAAAAAAATGAAATATCTAATAACATATGAAAACAAAAGTCCTAAAATATAAAATCTAATAAACTAAAAATAAACTCCTAAAACCTAATCCTAATAAAACTAAAAACGAATAAAAATCAAAATAAAATAAAATTATACTAATAAAATAAAATAGAAAACAAAACCTAAAAAATACTAAATAAATCAAAAATTAATATTAAAAATAAAGCGACTCAAACTAAAAATCTAAAAAATTTTAAAAAGGGGCAAACTAAACACACATAGGGTTTGGGGTATGTTTAGGCTAGGTGTAGGCTCGGGTAAGGTTACGGGGGAGGGAACTTAGCTCCATTCAACGCGCATTTGCTTCGATATATACTTTGACACTGCAAACGGATGTTTGAGCTACAAGATAAACATTTAAGCACATAAGACCCATATTGCTGAGAATTAGCAACTTAAGTACGTCTATTCGGGGTATAAAATGTACAGTTTTGGGTGCTTATCACACCACTTCCAAACAGAGCGTTGTTAGTCCTCGAAAAATAAGATAGAGAGAAAGATAAGAAACCATAAGTGTACCACTTTCGCAGGCACTTGCGATTGTATTTAGCATGTGCAATAAGCCTTTAAACCTATAGGTTGCCCTACAGGACGAGTTGTGTCTCGTGAGGGTTTGCAGTGTATATACCCACAAAATTCTTTATTTGCAAAAATTTATTGAAAGGCAGTCAATCTCTTATTAGATGTAGAATAATCGCACAATCCATAATGAGAGAAATAATTTGAGAAATACAAGCTAGAAGCGTAAAAAGTTTAGCTAAGTAAATACAAAATGCACATCCTTCCTAGAACTCAACGTGTGTAGTGTGAATCAGTCAAAACGGGTTAAGTATCACAAGAGTAATTCTTAGATTACCTTTTCAGAATCAACGCTTCAACTTCAAATCTCACTAGATATAACTCTCTCAAATGAACTCTCGAGATTAGAGTTAGTGTATCGCTCTTGTGTGTGAGGAGGTGAGTAAATGTAAGCAAGTTCAAACATCTCACACATAAGACAAAACGAACAATGAGAAAGAAAAATGATCTCATGAAAGAATTCTAATCACTATAGTGAGAACGTTGAGTTATTCACCATGTTGACTCTCATTTGCCCAAACACCGAGGGAAAATATGGATGATTACGGGTGAGGGGAAAATGAAATGGGATTGATGGGATATGAGGTTGGATGGTGATGTATGGATGAATGATGAGTGATGGATAAAAGATGGATGCGATAGAAGAGTGTATACACTTTAGGAACAAATGTCTTTATTACTCACTATAAACTCTCTTTCTTTTTTTTTTCTTTTTTTTTTCTTTTTTTTTTCTTTCTTTTTTCTTCTATTTTTGCTATTTTTATGTTTTTTTTTCTCACTTTTCAATCCAACAATGAAGACATTTTACATTTGGAAACAAAACTCTTTTATTTGAAAATGAAAGATGATATGGAGATGATAAATGATGGTGTGGGGAAATATGTGGGAATATGGAAGAGCATGGGAATATAGTGGGTGAAGTGAATGGAAAAGTGGTAAGTGTATGGATGAAAATCTAGTATTCGGGACAAATTTCAAGACACGTGTTTCTTATAACTCCAAATAGATGTCATTCTCAGTGATCAAGACAATTTTTTATGAAAGATAATGAGATCATACAACAATTAAAGTGCGGACCCAAAAGAAGTTGAATCAACTTGTGACTCGAAGATTGCGTAAAACTCTCTGAAGGGTGAAAGGCACAAATCTCATAAGCTAAAGTCTCCACTAGTGATCCTTAAGGTTCTCTTTAGAATTATAGTACTCTTCAACTCTAAACCGTAGTGACTTGATAAGTGCGCAAATTTTGTTGAGTCTAGAAATTCATAGTGCAACATGCCTTGTTATGTATTACATAAGCTATTAGAAAAAATATTCTCCAGCTTGATTCCTAGACTTTTGAAAGATGGATGATTGAAAATTCACATAAATTATTGAGATGCAAGAAACTGCATGAAATTTTAGAAATCAGGTTTAAAAATCGAAATTTTTCAAAAGAGGTACGATTTTGGTAAAATTCCCCACCCCCTTACAAAAAGTAACATCGTCCTCGATGTTAAGTAAAATGATTTTTAAAATTGAGAGCATGAGGTAGGAAAGATAGTACCAGAATATACAACTAGTGAAGTGGACAGAGGGAGCCAAGAATAAACCTGAATAAATGATAAGAGAAAAAAAAGTGTACAAGTCTATAAGCATGGGAAGACATAGGGTGATGTGAAACACCACCCCTAAACAGGATGAGACTAGTACAAGAAATGCGGACTGCCTCCCGGTAGAGCTAAGTTTATTGTCTTCAGCCAGACGGAACTATTCTCACCCTAAAGATAAGATCTATGAAAGCGCAGGGTAGAAAACAAATTGGGTGATGAGGATCACCCCCAAACAAGACTGAAACGTCAGTCTTGTTGGATAAAGGCTAAAGAGGGTCAATTCACTTGTATGATAAAGTTCATCACACAAGGCAAAGCATCGGTGGACCATGGGAGGGTGGGGATTAGGGTAAGGGTGAGGGTGAGGGTGGAAAGGCACCGGTCATGGGCCTTGTTGAGCTTAAAAGTGAGGGAAACTAGTGCCCTATAAGCACGGTGCTCTAGTTGGTGAGGAAGGCTAAAGGGTTTGGTAAGTGGAATGGGATGGGCCTCATAAAAATCACACGACCGTTTGATAAATGGATGATGATAATGGTCGCACCGTGACACGCCAGGGAGCTGTCTCGGGAATAAATCAACACCACAAGAGAGTGGAGGGCATGGGGTAATAAGCTCGGTGTCACGGAAGTGGATAGTATCACCATGAAAACTCTCATGGGTGGTGAATGATGGTTTCAGGTCAGGATTTATAAATGTAGATGGAAACGTGAAATGTGTAAAATCAAGATCCAAACCATATGGTGGGGTGTAAGGGATAATGGGTGGGTTGGGTAGGATGAACGATGGAGGAAGATGATCCAATTCAAGCGTGGGATACACATACTCATTGGGAGGAGTAAAGGAATACTCACAAGGGAGTGTGGTTTCTAAATATAGAGTTATCAAATTCTCCATAAGAGTAGCATCGATAAATGTGGTGGGTGGGTAAGACGAGGCACCAAGATCTAATATAGATGGATCACTAGAAATATCGGGCTCAAAGGGAGACATGCATGGAGGAACATGATCCATATCCGGATAGTTAGGAACTATCATGAATTCTATCTCGAGAAAATGGTGAGCACTCGTAGCCGGAGCTAAACTAGAATAAATTTGTTCCTCGGGAACACAAGGGTGAAGCTCGATAGGTGTAGACTCATGAATTTTTTTGGATTCAGCGGGAGTGTGAACCACAATGATGGGTTCATTTGGATATGGTGGAACGTGATCAGGCTCACCAATAAAAGGTAAGTCAACACAATTGTTGACTTGGGATTCGGACCATGGAATGGTCTCAACTTTGAGATTCTCGGGGTGGTATGGTTGGTCACACACAAAATCCATGCCACAAGAGGTCACATCATCATCACACTCAGTTTCAACGATGGGGTGGATCCATGGCAATGTCTGACTCTCTCGCACACTTCAATTCATTTAATCGCTGTTCAAGCCTTTGGAGATCTTGATTTTGGATTTGAGTGGCTTGCTCTTGATCGAGTATGAACTTTTTCAAGAGGCTTTCGAGAGTAGGTGTGGATGATGGTGGTGGTGGAGTGACGGGTGGTGGTGGTGGAGGTGGACACAACTTGCTACTATCATGAGTGTACGAAGAATACTTAAAGGAAGTGTGGGGAGTGGGGCCAAGTTCATCATACATGAAAGGATTCCTTTCATGATGGAAAAATGGTTGATACACATGGGGTGCGTAGTGAAGGAACTGATCGTGAATGGGTGCACAAGGTTGCAATGACGACTGTGGGAACGTATGAGGATCCACAACATTGGGTTGGGAATCGTATTGCATGAAAGGTTAATCATACCTCCACTAATAACTAGGGTACTCACACAACTCAGGATTAGATACATCGGGATAGTAGGCCGAGGTGGGTTCTGCAACAGTGTCATATGGATACACATGGTCCATGGTGGTTTCGGATGGCTATGGAATGTAAGGGCACTCATGGGACATGTGATCAGCATAAGAACAATAGGTGCACGATAATATTTGCGACACATCGACACATCCCCGTCTCACTCCTACTAAGGGAAATACTAGTTCGGAATCACTCTTGAATTGTATTAACATAAAACACATACAGTTGGAGGGAAAGTATAGTTCCAAGTAACTAAGAGGTCAGCACATACCCTCACGTCTCTTAGGACCATATGACTATCACTGAAATAGCTTATATCAAGGATACTATCTTCTAGGGTACAAGTCATTATCCCCCATAAAGGCCCAATCGAGATAAGACTGTCCCACGACGAAAACCCCCGTGATATCAAGTAGCTCGGGTATAATCTCACTTACCTTCTAGTCTAACTCCCTTACGAGTCTCGATCCTTTATTAAGCATACGCATGATTTCTTATTGTGTGAATAACTCCCCATTAACCCATAATTTTATCCTACAATAAATTTCACTTAACGGGGTCTACCTAGACCCTACTGGTCCTCTTTATATCCCATTATGCTCTAACAATATTAATCAAGGGTTCCTAAGCATTTTAACCATATTAAACCAACAAAAGAAAAATATTCAGTTTTCCAGGAGGGGTCGATCAATCGAGGAAAGGGGATCGATCGATGTTCTTGATCGATGGATCGATCAAGCAGTTATGATGAATTCTGCCATTGACAAGTTACGGGATTACCTCTCCAACCTCTACCAAATCTCCATTATATATCCCCAAACTCCCAAACAACATTATTATAGGTACTATATACCTAACTACATGATTTTCTACGTAAAATATGTCCGATTTCATCAAGTATAACGATTTAATGGAGTAAAATTGACATAACCTTCAAGAACCCTAAATTTTTCTTTAATTTCCATTCTTCCAATTCTTTTCCAGATTACTTGCTTCTACATCCATACAAATTCATGGCTTATCCTCTACATGTGATTTAGATGTCCATAATATGTCTACTTCCTCTACAACATATGATTTTAAGTCTTAAAAATATTAATTTCTTCCATGAAACATGTTCAAAACAACCCTAGACTAACATGATTGAAACATTAACTAAAATAAAGCAAGATATTACTTTCCTCGAATTTGATTTTCTGATTTGTGGACAAAAGAGGTATGGTTGCGTTCCTTGTCGCGTGATCCACATTTTGGTGGTGTGGCGGTGCGAACATGTGAGTCTTAGGCCTTGAGTTGCTTGGAAAGATCTCCAACCTCTTTTCTAATGGCCATTCTTTGATTTTGTGTTTGCTAACCCTAGAAGGAAACTCCTAAAGGCTGATTTTTCCTTAGAAATTTCGTGGGTTTAATTACCCAAAAATGTCAAATGTCTATAATACCCTCCCGGAATGCCAATTAGGCCTAAAAATGCCCCGATACCCAAACTAAACCCCCGGGTACATTATTTTGACTACCTCAACCCTTCCGGACACATTTGTGCACTCGAAATGACCATACGGGTGACTTATAATTTATTCACTTTTAATAATAATAATTTAGTCTTGACACGACATAGGCGCGTCCCGACACAAATTGCCATAATTGCCATTTTATTCAATTTTGATAATTTTTATAAAATCAGACTTATATATTAATTTAATATTTTAGTAATATTCGACAAATTTCCAATAATTACTACCTCTCATCACGCTAGTAAATATTTATATAAATTTCCGGATTAATATTAAATTAATATCTCAATTTAAATTTAATAAATCCCCAAATTTTAAAAGCCATAAAAATACAGGGTATTACAATTTTCTCCCACTTTGTAGATTATCAATTTGACTATGTGTTTGATTGGACTATATTGAAAGATCCTTAGATTGGTGCCAGTTCTAGAACATGAGTCAGTGTTTGTATAATTTTCTTTTGTGGTATTTTCTTCTTCCAAGAATATTACTTATTTAATGATTTTATTTTCAGAATCCAAATGGAAATGCAGGTTTAAATGTAGGACCATCTGCGAAAAGGTCAGGAAGGACCTTAGGTGTTCTCTCTAAGAAAATTCAGATTAGAAAATCAAATGTCATGTCTTTTTATAATTATTCGATTTAGTGTTCTGAGTCTAATTTGAACTTTTGCGGAATGGCTATGTTCCTAATTCAACCATGATTGTTGTATTTTTTTTTAATAAAAATACTTATGCCTCTGGGGAATGTATTAATACCTTTGTTGTTTAACACAGTGAGTTAAGATATTTGGGATAGATTCTCAAGTGTCGTTCAAGCTTTTTCCAGAAGAAATACCTTAGGTCTGGGTCGGCCCACTGTACACTCCCGACACAGGACTTCGAAAGGAGTTCCTTCATCCAAGGTCGTGGTATTTTTCCTTTTTCGTTATTTCGAAGAGATTGTGACTTGTCGTTTATTTTTTTGGCTCTTAATTTGAAATCTAATCTGGAAAAGCATGTATCAGTTTGTTGGGGTAGGTGGTTGAATCCACGTAATTCATGAAGATTGGCGAGTTAAGTTCAAAATCCATTAACTCCTCAATTCGATTCCACCAAGTCTGTATGGAGTTGTGCTATAAAAGGCATTTTGTATAGCATAACACAAACTCATATGGAACGCCGATAATGGTCCCCTTGGACATAAAAGTTTCTTATTCTATACTAAGCTATCTGTTTGTTGTTATAAATAATATATTCTCTAAAATTAAATTATAATTATTGGAAACAATTTTAAATAGAAGTTATTTATGAAAAACATGGCGTTAGTGGGGAAAACCCCGAAACAGCACCCAAACAGCCCCGTGAGAGGCACCAACACCTGTCACATGACCAATTTAACTTTTAGGAACTGGCCGCGTGATCACGGGGCTCCTGATTTGAGAATATGATGATTATTTGAAAATATATAAACTTAGGCTTAAAAAATGACATTAGATGGCGAAACCCAGAAACAACCACCGAACGGCCTTGTGAGAGGAACCAACACCTCACACGAGACCAGTGTAACTTGTAGGAACTTACCGCGCGATCACGGGACTACCGATTTGAGAATACGATGATAATTTGCAAATTTCTAGATTTAGGCTTAAAAACATGGAGTTAGAGGTAAAAAACTCGAGACAACCCATGAACGGCCCCATGAGAGGCATGGCGCGACCAAAAAATCGTCTATTGTGTGTGTATTTAGGCTCAAGTGCAAGACTATCGCTTAAGTAATAATCCAATAAGTCAGGTATCGATCCTCAGGGAAATAGGACGAACGAAGTCATGACGACGTTGGAAAGATAAGTGTAACCTAGCTTTGACTCTAAAAAGAAGGAAGCGGTTATTTGGATAAACGGAACAACTAAAACTAAATACATATTCCACAATGATTAAATAATGAAATTACAACAAAATGAAATGCAACTACGCTAAGTTAAACGAAAAGATGATGACAAAAGTTTTACGATCTGAAATTTGAATGAGAACAATAGGTCGGGTTACACTCCCCCACACCCTAGTAATTCACTTCGTCGGATAATAGCTTAGGAATTAGAACTTTAAATAAACCCGGTCTTTAGTACTCTAAAGTATTACATATATGAGGGATCATAGCCTGCACAATATGTAATCAAAGGACAAGTAAAGCAGTGTCGCATTAGGCAATACGGGCGTCACACGCTTAAGCATCCCGGTTACCTAGGGAAAATGAGATCAAAAGTTCTACGATGGTTTCACCAGTTATGCAACACGATTCATCTAATATTTTAATTCAAACCTCTATTTCCATTCTCGTGAATTACTTCGGGTGGGGTTCATGCACCTCAACCCTTAAGAACTTAGCCGGACATGTTGAATCTAATGAAAAACATAAAATCTAATATGTATGGATTCATAATCAGGAAGAAAACTAACTTAAACATGAGAAAAATTATTGGAATATCAGGAAATACCAAAAACATGCAAAGATCAATTAACTTGAAAGAATAGAGATGAAAGAGCTAAACTTTTGAAGAAGAAAACCTTGAATTAATTGCTTAGAACCTGAATATTTATTGAAGAAAGTAAAACCCTAGAGTTCTTAGGTGCAAGAACCTTTTAAAACTCCTCTAAACCTAGCTCTATATTGTCTTCCATGTAAAATAACTGAATATATCATGTTTTATTTAGTCATTCACCTATGCAAAACTCTATTTGCGAAATTAAAAAAAAAATAGAATTTCGTACCGACGAACTAGTTCGAATATCTATGCTTTACTGGGGCAAACCGGTTCGCTTTTCCAATTTTGCCAGGAACTTTCGAACATGAAATTTGTTCTAAGTCTTTTTTTAATCTTTTGGATCCTTTTTTTCATGATTTCTTCCCAACTTCAAACCTTCATAACTTTTCACTCGTGGCTTGGATTTGGGCACCGTTTCTTCATGTGCGATCATGATACCAAGATATTCAACTTCTTTAGGGAGTTCATGTCCAGTTCTAAGTCCAAAATTACAAAATTTCCCTTGAACTTTCCTTCTCTTTCTTTTCATCTTTCTTTCACGATTTTGAATTTTCTCCCTTCTTTTCTTGAATGAATTTCCTGCAAAAATGTATGAGAAAAATTAAAAACTTGATGCACTACATAGAAAAGGTCAGTAGCACTAATTCTGAAAGAAACCAATGGATTTTACGTTACAAGAGGTGATAAAAACTTCTCAATTAAGGGGATAAATACACAATATTTATGCCTAATTAAACCCCCCTAACTTAGAACTCTGATCATCCCGAGCAATGTAAACAAATTTAAGCATGTTTAAATAACTAACCAACACGAGACATGGATAACATACCAATTTCGCGGGCCAGCGATTGCATTTAGCTTATGCAAAAAGCCTTTAAACCCCCAGGTTACCCTAGTAGGATAAGTTGTGTCTCATGAGGGTTTGCAGTGAATATACCCACAAAATTCCTTGTCGAATCAAAGAAATTCAATATCCACAAAAATTGTATAATTTAATCTTTTCGAAAAATAGTCACCATAAATTTGTATTCGTAAGTCTCAATTTTTTGTGTACGTGTGAAGCCAAAATTTAAACCTTAGATTTCCATTGATTGGTCATTCCATTACTTTTCGAAATTCGTTTTGATTCAAGTGCTCACGGAATGCTCTCACAAACGAATCACTCGAAATGTGGCAGTTTCTCTCGGTGTGTGTGAGTTGTAGGAGTAAATCTAATGGAATGTAATTTCACGCACACGAATATGAAGGATGGATTATTTGAGGTGGAGGGATCTCGTTAATGGATTACGATTATTGGGAAACCAGAAATATTATCTCCAATACACACCTTTAATCTCCTCAAGCATCTTGCCTGAACTCTCCACACGGTAACTTATTTCGCAATTCGGGCTCGGTTATGACTTTTTCGGGGTATAAAGTATATTGGGTAAAATGGGAATGGTTGGGAACTGCGGAATTGGAAAATTTTCTTATGATGTCCATTTGTGCTTTTTTCGAGCTATTGCACATTTCCTCTTTTTTTTCTTCTATATTTTTCTTATTTTTCCTTTTCTTGTTATTTTTCTTGAGCACTCTTCTATTTTTTTCCCTTCTTATGCACTTTTCAGACTTTATTTGATGAATATTCGATTTTCAAAATTTCTAGCTAATTAGGGTTTTTGGGTTGTCAAACGAAAGGGAAAAACTTATTCGGCTCAAATTGGGTTGGAAAGGGAAAATTTTTCACAACTTTTTCTGGCCAATATTTTTGGGTGACAAATGAGGGCCTACTTCATTGTCCAAACTACGAATTGCTTTACCATGTACGTCTCGAGATTAATTAAATTTAGAGATTTATTTAGCACATTTTTCAAGACAACCTTCCATTTCCTTTAATCGATTAAAGTGAAGGAATTGAGATCCCAGAGACTTATTCTAACCACTAAAATGAACTTTGAGTTAACAATTAACTCGGATTAATTTATGAACTTACAAAAGATGATTGGATCGAAATCTCATCGGGTTTGTTAATCTCCACATTTATTCATTAAGTCGTCAATTCACGCTCAATTTCCATCATTAGTCACTTTTGGCTTTGTGTGATTGATTTTTTTCAAATTCGAGACTTTAAATAAAATGAAGGTGATATTTTCGAAAAGTTTAAACTCCAAATTTTATTTATTTTGTAGAAAAATATTTTTAATTTTTCAGATTTTTTTGAACATTTTTGGCATTTTTTTGACCTTGTGATTAATAAAAGCACACTATACCCCCCTTAACTTAGGCATTTGCATTGTTCCGTGGCAAAACAGACGATAAAATAAAAATTAAAGTAAGGAAAGGAAACAAGCAAGGAATCAACGTACAAAAATGCAAAAATGGAAAAAAAGCACAAAACACACCATTGAAACAAGCCAAATTCCAATTATAGATAATGCAACCATATAGATTTGTGGACAACGGAAAGGGGAAAACCATTACATAAGCAACATAAAATAAGAAACCTAAGGGGCGGGTGGGTTGGATGGGCCGGGAGCATTGGGGCCATATGGATCATAAAAATAGGTGGGGAGAGAGACGTTGGGGGTCCACTTGCAGCTGATATAATTCGTCTTAGAGGCGGATCATCATAGAGGTATCGCAACTGTGGTCGTTCACGAACCCATCAAATCGCCCCTTGAGTCGAGCTATCCGCCCATTGAGGTCGTCCCCTTATGGATCATAGTCGGGATCCTCCTCCTTGTTGTACTCTTCCTCCACACCCCCTACTTCAACATCTTCGACCACTGGTGGTGGACGTACCACCTCCATTTGGTGCACGCTCCGAGTGATGGACTCCAATCCAATAGGCTTGGGAAGACGGGGTTGAATTCCGACGGTCTTTATGAGGGAGGTAATGAACCGAGCATATGGTAGAGCCATTTTTCCTTTTTTATCCATGGCGGTAGCGATGATTTCTGAGTAAAAGATGCCCGGGAGATTGATGGTACTCGGGATGCCAAGGAGGTGGTAGCGGAAATTTCCATGGAAGATGCGAATGGCGGAATTGTTGGAGGTTTGGAGAATAGCCCCACAAGTGATAATAAAAGCGAACTGGGTGGTCTCATCTAGGTTACCAACCATGAAAGTGTCGTGATCCCAAATATGGTTGGGTGTTATGCGCTCGATGCATTGGAGCTTCGGGATTGGGTGGAAATGGAACATTATCGATGCCCATTATTTGTGAAACCATGGTGAGAGAAAATGGGATGGGTACGCCATACACATAAGCTTGATATTCATGTTTAGAATTGTGGACGAGAGTGCCGTAAAAATCCCGTACCTCGTCCATACACACGTCCTCGCCGGGATTGTCTAGAAATTAACGCCACCGTTAGCGGCAGAAAATGGCGTTCACGACTTGGGGCAGGTCCTCCCAATTTATGGCGCGCTCAATGTGGACTGTGCGAGAACATGAGAAAAATTCCTGCATCCATTGGCTTTCTTGAAGGGAGCGAAAGCCATGATCGCCGTTATGAAGGAGTTCAGTGGAATCGTCTTTGACGGGTAATTTGTCGTTGGCCAATGGAGTGGGTGAATGGGGGGATAGGATTTTTGGAGAGTATAGAGGTGTGAGAGAGATGGATATGGAGGTGTGAGGGAAGTGGGGGTAAGAGGGTAGAGGGTGTGTATATATAGGTGGGATGGGGTGAATTAGAGGGAAGAATTTGGGGGGAAAAGGGGGAGAAGGATTTGGAGGGAAAGGTTGGGGGTGGTGTATGGAAAAAAGGGAATATATTGGAAGGGGGGTAAATGGCTATTGGGACTGCCGATTTCTGCACCTGACTGGGTGACCGATTCGGGCCTGGGGCGAACTGACCTGGCCCAGACCAGTTCGGGCCTAGGGCGAACCCGTTCGGATAAATAAATTTTTAATTGATCCCAGGGGCGAACCGGTTCGGCTCCTATAGTAAGAAAAGGGCGAACCGGATCGGATTTCTAGCACACCCAGAACATTGACATCCCCCCAAAAAAACTAAGTGTTGGAACTCCGAAAATCCCATTTTTCCAATTTTTTCAAAACACTCATCTCAGCACCTGACCTTACAAAACACCCAAAACTCACCTTTCCTTGCATGGAGTTCTTCTAAAATGTACGTTTGTGCTTCTCCTTGGACCTTAACCAGTTCTAACTAACCTAACCTATACAAACCTACTATACACAAGATTCACCCCATACACGTCGGGGGTGCAACGACCTCTCAAATTTAGCTCACTCTACCCCGTAAACGAGGTCCGACAATCAAATGGTGTCGATCTCTTCCATGCACGCCTCCACATATGGCTTTAGGCACTGTCCATTAACTTTGAATGTTTTCTCCCTTTTGGATCTTCCAATTCTACTGCTCCGTGGGGAAACACGGTGCTAACAATGAATGGGCCAGTCAAATTGGATCGCAATTTACCCCAAAATAGATGAAGCTGGGAGTTATAAAGAGTACCTTTTTTCCTATTTGAAAGTCTTTTCTTCGAATAATTTTATCATGCACGAGTTTCATCCGTTGTTTTGAAATCTTAGCATTCTTATACGTATCATCGTGTATCTCCTCCAACTCATTCAATTGAAGCTTGCGGGATTCACCAGCTTTGTCCATATCATAATTTACCCTCTTAATTTCCCAATACGCTTTGTGCTCCAACTCAACGGGCAGATGGCAAGGTTTTCCATACACAAAGCGGAATGGGGACATTCAGAGTTGGTTCTTATATGTAGTACGGTAGGCCCATAGCGAATCATTTAATTGAAGGGATCAATCTTTCCGGTTAGGATTGATGGTCTTCTCTAGTATGTGTTTTATTTCACGATTCTCCAATCCGGCCTGCCCATTCGTTTGTGGGAGATATGTCGTTCTAACCTTGTGAACGACACCATACTTTTTCATAAGTTTCTCAAATGTCTTGTTGCAAAAGTGTGTGTCATTGTCACTGATTATCTCTTTACATTCACCAGAGCGAGAAAGTATGTGTTCGTGCAAGAACTTTATCACCACTTTATTTTCATTAGTCTTGGTAGCTAAAACTTCCACCCTCTTAGAAACATAGTCTACCGGGACTAGGATGTATAGGTGCCCAAATGACGGGGGAAAAGGGCCCATGAAGTCAATACCCCAGCAGTTGAAAACCTCAATGATGAGAATCGAGGTTAATGGCATCATGTCTCGTCGGGTAATCTCCCCCATTCGTTGACACCTGTCATAAGATTTCCAACAATTATTTACATACCGGAACATTGTGGGCTAATACAAACCGCTTTGGAGAATTTTAGTGGCTATCTTTTTCATGGAAAAGTGGCCTCCACATGCTTTCGAATGATAAAATTAGATGACTTTTGGAATTTCATCATCCAGTAGGCATCATCGGAAGATTTGGTCGGTGCAATATTTAAACAAGAATGGATCATCATAAATTATCTTGCGGTGTTAAATCGGGAGGGACGGCTCCCGTGACGAGATACTTCACTATACTCGCAAACTAGGGCAAAGAAGAGGTGGCCAAGAGTTGCTCATCCAAAAAATACTCATCTATGGGTGTAGGATCACTAGGTACGTCGGACGAAAGCCATGATACGTGATCGACAATGATGTTTTCTACTCCTTTTTTTTACCTTTAATGGAATGATTGAACTCTTGTAGGAGTAGTATCCATCTTATGAGGTGAGGCTTTGCGTCTTTATTTGCAAGGATATATTTTAATGCCGCGTGGTCTGTGAAACAAGTTATGGGGGAACCGATAAGATAGGACCGAAAATTGTCAAGAGAAAAAACTACTGCTAGCAATTCCTTCTCCATGGTGGAGTAGTTGAGTTGTGGTTCGATAAGAGTCCGGATAGCGTAGTAGATGACATGAGCCTTGTTGTCTTTTCTTTGGCCCAAAACCGCTCCTATCACATAATCGCTAGCATCACACATGGGCTCGAATGGTAAGGACCAATCTGGAGCTTGCATGATGGGAGCGAACACAAGCATGCATTTTAATTTTTCAAAATCACTTCGACATGCTTCAGTCCACTCGAATGGGGTGTCGTTCATAATAAGGTTGCTTAAGGGTCTAGCGATGGCGCTAAAGTCCTTAATGAACCTTCTATAAAACCCCGCGTGGCCCAAGAAGGAGCGCACATCTTTTAGTGATTTAGGTAGGGGGTAGGTCAGCTATGACATCTATTTTTTCTCGATCAACATCGATCCCTTTGGACGATACGATGTGGCCAAGAACTATACCCTCAATTACCATGAAATGTCATTTCTCCCAATTCAGCACTAAGTTCTTTTCCACATATCGGGCTAGTACTTTCTCAAGATTGGCTAGACATAGGTCGAAAGTGGTGACAAAAACACTAAAGTCGTCCATAAACACCTCTAGCCCTCTCTCAACCATGTCACTAAATAAGCTCAACATGCACCTTTGAAAGGTCACGTGTACATTACACAAGTCGAATAACGTACGTTTGTAGGCAAACGTTCCAAAGGGGCAAGTGAAAGTTGTCTTTTCTTGATCAACTACATCTACCTTAATCTAGTTATTTCCGGAATAACCATCTAGGAAGCAATAAGAAGGGTGCACCACTTCTCTTTCAAGAATTTGATCGATAAATGGCAAGGGGAATGGTCTTTACTAGTTCCCACATTGAGTTTCCAGTAATCAATATAAATGCGCCATCCAGTAGTGGTACGTTGGGGAACTAGCTCTCCCTTGGCATTTTCAATCACTATCATACCCAACTTTTTCAGGAAGACTAGAATGGGGCTCACCCACTTGCTATTCGAGATTGGGTAGATAATCCCGGCATCCAATAACCTTATAATTTCAGTCCTCACCACATCTTTCATTGTGGGGTTTAACCGTCTTTACGTTTGTCTCGAGGGCTTAACATCCTCCTCGAGGTGAATCTTATGGGTGCAAATCAAAAGTCTTAACCCCTTTAAATCGGCTATACACCAACTAAAATCACTTTGGTGCTTCCTCAAAATTTTTAATAGTTTACCCTCCTGCTCTTCATCTAAGCTGGAGGAGATAATAACATCAAATGTCTCATTCTCTCTTAGGAAAGCAAGTTAACATTGGAGGGTAGTTTCTTCAACTCGAGAGTCGGAAATGTGTCTCTAGAGGGCACCATGCATGCCTCCCTCAGTGGTAACTCTTCGAATCGAGAAACTTAATTTACATCTCTTGCATCCTCGTCCGATTCTCTCTCATTAAGTAAGCCTCTCAACTCCTCTATCTACCTCTCAAACTCGGTATAAGCTCCCTCACTCTCATGACAAGAAACTTGGCAAGCTTCTAAGGTGTATCCATAGTAATTTTCCTCAAAGTGCTCTTCCACGACCTCATCAATTAAGCTCACAACATGAAGATCATCTTCTTCCCCTGCTTATTGGGCTATGTTAAAGATGTTCATTTCTAAAGTCATATTCCCAAAAGTGAGTTTCATCTGCCCATTTCCAGTATTAATCAATGCGTTAGATGTAGCTAAGAACGGGCGCCCAAGAATGATGGGAACATGATTTTTTGAGGCGAAGGAGGTTTCGGTGTACCAAATGACAAAATCTATCGGGAAGTAGAAAGTGTCCACTTGGACTAGCACGTCCTCAACTATAGCCCTTGGTATATTTATGGTTCGATCTGCTAATTGGAGAGTGATCCTTGTGGGCTTGAGACAACCCAAATCAAGTTGCCTATAAATTGAGTAGGGGAGGATATTGACACTCGCCCCCAAGTCGAGTAAGGCCATTTTGAATTTATTCTCTCCAAAGGTGCTGGAAGTGGTGGGTGTACCCAGATCTTTATATTTAAGTGGGAGTTCGTTAAGAAGAACTGAGCTCACATTCTGTGCTAGGAACACATTTTTCTTTACCTTCATCCTCCTCTTGACATTCAATAAGTCTTTTATGACTTTTGCATAGGCTGGAATTTTCCTTATTTCATCGAGGTAAGGTAAGCTCAATTTCACCTTCTTAAGGACTTCTAGCACTTCATCACTTATGGTCCTTTTATGGGTAGGAACCAATCTTTAAGGAAATGGCACAGCGGAGGGTGGCTTTACTATTACCTTGGGCTCATTAGTGCTTTCATTTTCACTCTCGTTTAAGGGGATATCTTCGTCCTCTTTCGTGTCAGGCGAATTCTCCTTGTCTTTTGAAATGTCGTGTGGGGTGGTAATAGATCAACAACTCTCCCACTACGAAGAGTGGTTACCGCTTGGAAATTCTTCTGTTGTTCTGTAGAGGTGGATCTAACCCTAGGTTGACCTTAGGGATGCCTTTGTCCCTGGGCAAGAAACTTTCCCTTCTCTTGGATACTCAACGGTGATTGTAACTTGGAGATGTTCGCATTCATGTCGGTGAACATGCGTTCATATATACCATTTTTTGCACTTTGAGAATTTATGAATTGTTTTATTGTATCCTTAAGGGTCCTCTGAGGTGGAGATACATATGGGGCTGGAGGTGGTGGTTCTTGTTGGTATTGAGGAGGTGGGACAACCGATGAGTGTGAGTTCATCGTAGCTTGTGGTTGTTCGTAGTTAAAACCAGGATGGTTTCTCCATGATGGGTTATAAGAGTTCCCATGCGGTGCATTAAAATTACCCTTGAATCCTCCTATAGCATCCACCTACTCGGTGTGTATGGCCTTGTAGGCGGAAATCATCGGGAATGCCTTTGTGAATGTCCCGCCTCACAGATCGCACACACTTTTTCTTTCGATCCACGACTGGATCCCGAGATATCTCTCAATCAACCATCAAACCACTCTTTCATATCGCTCTGAAACTAATCGAATTAATCGTCTATTACGGTATTACTATCCAAATGGTATAGATCGAATATAGTCAAAATGATAGATGTTTGTCTAGGCCGGGCTTGGTTAGGATTAGATGTGTCCCATGCTTGAGTAGTCTCTATGACATACTTAAGACGGGCCTCGGCATCACAGGAGTTTAAATCTTAAAAGGATATTTCACACATTATTTGCCCAAGTTGTTTGGAAGCTACTATCAACCCATTATGGAAAAAAGAGATCATTAGTTGTTTATCAAAACCATGATGGGGGCATGCGCTAACTAACTCTTGTAAAAACTCTCAACACCTGTCAAAGGACTCATTATCGTGTTGTCAAAAACCTTGGATTTAAGTTTCGAAAGAGTTGGTCTTGTGCCGTGGATAGAATTTTGAGATAAACTTTGACTGTATATCTCTCCAGGAAGTTATGGAGTTCGGGGGTAAAGACCATATCCACATCTTGGCTATGTCCTTTAAGGAAAAAGGGAAAAGCCTTAGATAAATGGTATCCTGCGTGCAAGCTTGATCGCTAAATATGTCACACGCCTCTTTGAACTCACAAATATGCAGGTATGGTTTCTCCGAATCCATGCCGTGAAATGTAGGGAGAATCTGGATCATCCCATTGTAAAATTGGAACTCACCGGCATTATATGGAAGTAAAATGCAACCAGGAGTGCACTCCTCTAAGGAAAAAGTAAATCTTTCATGGGAAGATAGGGTAAATCTCCCTCTCCAGTACCAAAACTCACCGCGTCAGACATCGTGCTCGCACTCTCTTCAAATGACTCGATGTACTCACTCGGTGTCCTAGATGTGTGACTCGAGAATTGACTCAGGGTGTAACTACCTATGGTTTGAGAATACGACGATAATTTGAAAATATATAGACTTAGGCTTAAAAAATTGCATTAGAGGGAGAAACCCTAAAACAACCGCTGAACGGCCCCATGAGAGGCACCAACACCTCGCACGGGACCAATGTAACTCATAGGAATGTATCGCTTGATCATAGGAGTCCCGGTTTGATTATACGATGATAATTTGTAAATTTCTAGACTTAGGCTTATAAACATGGCGTTAGAGGGTGAAAACCTGAACGGACCCCTAAAGGACACCAAGACCTCGTACAGGACTAATGTAACTCGTAGGAACTGACCGTGCGATGACGGGACTCCTAATTTGATTATAAATTGATAATTTGTAAATTTCTTGACTTAGGCTTATAAACATGGCGTTAGTGGGTGAAAACCTGAAACAAATCCCGAACGGTCCCATGGGTGGCACTAACACCTTGCATGAGACCAATGTAACTCATAGAAACTAACCGCATGATCACGGGACTCCTGATTTGAGAATATGATGAAAATTTAAAAATCTCACGACATAAGAAAAACATGGCGTTAGTGGTGAAAACCCAAAGTAGTCTCCGAACGGCCTCGTTAGTAGCACCAACACCTCGCACGGGACCAATGAAACTCATAGGAACTCACTGCGCGACCAGGAGACTCCCGATTTAGAATACGACGATAATTTTCATATTTCTGGACTTAGGCATAAAAACATGGCGTTAGTGGGTGAAAACCCGAAACAGCCACCGAATGGCCCCGTGAGTAGTACTAACATCTCGTACTGGACCAATGTAACTCGTAGGAATTGACCGTGTGATCACGGGACTCTCAGTTTTAATACATGATGATAATTTGAAAATATCAGGAATTAGGCTTAAAAACATGGTGTTGGAGGGCGAAAACATGAAACAGTCTCCGAACGGCCCTGTGAGAGGCATCAACACCTCGCAAGGGATCCTTGTAACTCGTAGGAACTGACCGTGTGACCACGGGGCTCCGCATGATAACGGGACTCCCGATTTGAGAATATGACTATAATTTGAAAATGTCTAAACTTAGGCTTAAAAATATGGCGCTTGAGGCAGAAACCCTCAAACAGCCCCGTGAGTGGCACTGACATCTCACACGGGACTAATATAACTCGTAGGAACTTACCGTGCGATCACGGGACTCCCAATTTTAATACACAAGGATAATTTGAAAATATTAGGACTTAAACTTAAAAACATGGCGTTGGAGGGCGAAAACACGAATCAGACTACGAACGGCACCGTGAGAGGCACCAACACCTAACAAGGTATCCTTGTAACTCGTAGGAACTGACCGTGTGACAATGGGGCTCCGCATGATAACGGGACTCCCGATTTGAGAATATGACTATAATTTGAAAATGTCTAAACTTAGGCTTAAAAACATGGCGCTTGAGGGGGAAACCCCGAAACAGCCCCGTGAGTGGCACCGACATCTCGCACGGGACCAATGTAACTCGTAGGAACTTACCGTGCGATCACGGGACTCTCGATTTTAATACATGAGGATAATTTGTAAATATCAGGACTTATGCTTAAAAACATGGCGTTAGAGAGCGAAAACCCAAAACACACTCCGAACGGCCCCGTGAGAGGCACCAACACCTCGCAAGGGACTAATGTAACTCGTAGGAACTCACCGTGTGATCACGGGGCTTCGCACGATAACGGGATTCCCAGCTTGAGAATATGACTATAATTTGAAAATGTCTAAACTTAGGCTTAAAAACATATCGCTAGAGTGGGAAACCCCGAAATAGCCCCGTGAGTGGCACCGAAACCTCGCATGGGACCAATGTAACTCGTAGGATTTGATATATTGATAATTATAACTCATATATACAATTTTTCAGCTTGAATAATTTTTTTTCTAAAACTACTTGGTTACTGATATGATTTTTTTTGTATCCTATAATGTTGTGGACATTTCGAATTATGTTTTTTATGTGTTACATCCGTGCGGGCTTTTATTGTTTAGTGTTATGGCTGTGAGGGCTTTTATAATAATATTGTTAAATTTTATGGCCGTGCGGGATTTATAATATGTAGGTTTTATATTTACGAGGTTTGGAATGTCCAGAAAATAGAGGAAATTCTGCCCAATTTTTTTTTGGCCTCTGAATTATTAAGACATGTAATATTTTTAAGTTTGTATATATATATATATATTAGTTTATTAACAATGCTCCCGATTCGCAATTTGTGATTTTTTAATTGTTTTGCCAATAATAAATATTTGTAACACCTCGTACGCATCCAACGTTACACGTAGCAACCGACCGTGCAGTCACAGGACCCCCAATTTTAGGATTGGACTAAAAAAATACATTTTTAAAAAAAATTATAGTTAAATATGGTCATGGACTTTGTCCTTTTTTTCGTCGCGGTGTGGGTCACGAATTTTGACCGCGACCAATGTTTATCACGGTTATGGATCACAGACTTGGGCCGCAACCATTTTTTTCCTTTTTTCTCCATCACGGTGTGGGTCATGGACTTTGGCCACGACCAATTTTATCACCGTCGCAATACGGGTCACGGCCCAAGTCCGTGATCCCTACGGACCGTGACCATTTTTTAGTTACGGACTTGGGCCACGAACCACGAAATTAGTCGCGCCCAAAATGGTCACGTCTTAAGTCCTCAACCCACTGTCTTGGTTAGGGATTTTGGCCATGACCATTCACCAGTTTTGGTGTAGTGTAGGCTTGAGTAACGGATATATGGAACATCTGAACCTACTTGTTTTGACCAATGGAATAAGTCAATACATACATAAGACTGAATTGGAAATTTACCCTTAAAAATCTCCCCCCCTTTGGCTATTCTGGGACAATACATGAGACAAAGAGAAGAATGTTAAGCTAGGCTATCAAGATACCTATTCCCATCCTAAAACCCAAAAAAATGGACATAAACAACCTAATAAGTAATCAGTGACCAAAATTTCGTTGTGTAGCTTATGATGAAATCATGAAAGCGAAAACCTACACACACAAAACAACAAATATATGTGACATATGGGAGAGTAAAAAAATATAAATGGAGGTTAATAACTCCCCCTACATCCAAAAACTCTCTCCCCCTTTTTGTTAAAAAAAGATAAAGGATAGATAATTAAATATCCTACAGGTAAGAGAAGATATATGGATAGATAGATAGATAGATAGATAGGTTGATAAAGACTATCATAATCGCATACAAAAATAAGAGTATCCATATATGATATAATGAAAATGTATAACAATAAGCCACGATATAGAAAATATGGAACAAAATAATATGTATATAGAGATATGAGGAATAAACTGAATCTCCATATAAAATCAAAGGTGATAAACCTTAGCATACAATCCAACTGAAAAGATATAATGACAAATATGAACAATAAAATACCAAACCCTGTCTAAAAAATACAAATACTCTCACTCAGAATACAACAAACTAGTATCACCAACTACAAAAATGCTTAATATCAAATCAACTATGAGAAGGTGGATGATGATCATCTGCTGCACTACTGAGCTCCTGTTCAACTTTAGATGAGTTAGTTCCTCATCTTTCTCAAAACTCTTAATCTCCTTGATATGAGACATCATCACTAACTCCATCCTAATCCGGTGTTCGCTCTCACAGGTAAGCTTTGTAACTAAGTTGGCCTAAAGATGGTGAGTCTCTATAAGCTCAGGCTCAACTCACTAAAGGTTCTCTAGTTATTGTGAGAACATGGTCTATATTTGCCGTGTCAATGCCTAAACTGTCGATGAATCCCTAGGTGGATAGGAATAATAGAGAGGTAAGGAACTGGTAGAGTCAGAGGGAGGAATCAACTAAAAAAAAGAGGTGGAAGGAGCAGGTGGATAAGGCTGACGAGAAATAGGAGGAGGATGTCCCTTAGAGTGGTGAACGAAGTTCGCATCAATGATAGAAATTGAAATCATCTTAAACTCATCAGAATGAACAATAACCTTAGTAGGTAGACATAGACGGTTACTAAGATCCCATAAGGTAGGGAAAATTGAAGGAGTATGTTCCGTTATTCAGCACACATGCCACAAAACCAAGAATCATAGCGAAAATATCTATGATCATCCGAGACTTGATAATGTTCATGAACCTAACAATATCATGAGAGATCTATGTAGAGTTGGCATGCGGAAGGAAAGACGAAAAAGTGACCTAATTAAGGATCATGTACTGAGGGTGGAGATCGATATGATAGAGAATGATAATGTGAGACAAACATGAATAGAAAGGAATCGAAAAAAATATCATCTATGTGAATTCGCTCCTTCTTGAGCTGAAGAAAAGTAGCCATTACACCAAAACTAGCAACTTATCACGGTTAAAAACCTTGACAAGGAAAACTTATCATGGTAAAAAACCGTGACATGTTTTGGGGTAATAATTTTTTTGTCACAGACTTGTCACAACCAAATTCTGTGACAAGAATTGTACTTTTCATGTACTTTGACCGTGACAAGTTTGTGACAAAGTAAAAATTATCACGGACTTTGACCATGACATGTCCGTGATAAAGACAAACTTTTCACGATCAAAGACCATGACAATTTTTCCTTTATCGTGGACTTATCACGCTTAGAGTCCGTGATATTTTGGGCAGATTTAAAAAAAATAACTGTTGGGTAGTATGGAGACTACCACTACCCATCTGTATGTTTTAACCTGTTACAAAATATTTTAACCTGTTAAAGCAGTATCTATGTCAAGAAACATTCATCAATTTATAAAAACTAATGATATACATATTAGTTCAATCATATTGTCAAACAATAATAAAAAAATTAATATTCAACATTCAATATTCATAATCAACCAACTAATACAAATGAAATTATCATAATTAATTATCACGGGGTTGAGTTTTCAGCAAGTCTAAGGAGGAAGGTAGGCCAGACTACATACAAATTGAGAAAACCCTCAGTTTACCGAATGTCGCATTGTCCGTCCAACCACAAGGGTTCATTCTATTTTTCGATCACAATGCTTGATGCGAACCCTTGTCTCAATTGGTTGCAATGCGTGTCCATGCACCAAACTACCAATGTGTGTGTTCGGGTCCCTCAACCCCCAAGCTATGGTCCTCATAACCCGTGTGTCTATTATATACACACTCACCCAACCAATTAATGACATAAGTCGTTCGATGGGGGTAAAGGTGGCGAATGGATCACATGGATGCGACGAGTAGGTGCGCATCTGTGAGGGGGTGCATATCGGCGGTGAGGGTGAGATATATAAAGTAGTGGTATCCTCATCTACCGCTTTCCCTTGCCCTTACATGAGTTGGAGCCTAAGTGATGCTTCATGTAGTCGAATATATTTTGGATCTTTGCCTCCAACCTTTCTAACTTATCGTCATGGGTGTTAACCTTACGAGTCAACCTAGTGTTGCGCATCTCAATCCTGGTGAGCCTTAACTTCCCCACCCGAGAGCTCACCTCCTTTGTCTGCCCCTTGTGATCCACCCCGAGCACTTGGTCTAGTGTGTCCATAGCCAAAGATGTCTTGTCGGCATAAGACTGGGAGTTGTGCACTTCCTTAAGCTTTGCTTGAAATGACAAAAAAGTACACAATTAGATTAGTTAATAAAAAAATTATAATGTAATTAAAAAAATAATACAATTGTAAGATATTTTTATAACTTACATTATGGTTGTCACGTTTTGGGATGCCTCCTTATCCTTGCCCTTCTTCGTCCGAATTACCACATAGCCGTCGAGCCTATGCGACCTACCCCTAGGGCCACTCCCTGTCTCCTGAAATAAAATAATGCAAAATTAGTAAGTAATGCAAAGTAATGAGTAATATAAAAATTAAATGAAAGAAAATAAAAAAACTTACCATCTTGTGCTTCACCTCGGCATAAGACGTACGCCCAGAGTAGTGCACATCGACCTTTTTGGCCCGGTTTGACCTCTCCGATTGAGGAGAGGACAACTACAGCTCCTATATCTCATTGCCGGCAAACTACTGCCAGTTTGCCAATTAGATTGGCTCTTTCGACGGTACCGTGTCCGTAATCCTAAATATGGACTCCCGATCTTGGCCAAAGTATAGTTCCAACATGTTTTTCTTTCACATTTTGTATTGATCTCTCAATTATTTGAACGTCGTGTCGCAGACATGTGGGGGAAGGCTGAATTGTTCCTTTCATACATATACAAATAAAAAGAAAGTAAGTGTTAGTTGTATTTAAAATATAAAATATAATAAAATACAAAATAAAAATAAAGTGAGTAACTACTTGTAGTTCCCACAAATGGCCACCTAGAGCTCGACGGGCACCTTTCTCTAATCCATGTACACCGGACTCTAGCCTGTAAGTCCGCCTTGTTCTCGACGAGGGACACTAATAATCCCCCTTTTGGGGGACTAGTGGAAGACGAGCCTTCTTCACCTCCGCTACCCTATCTCCCTGATGAAGACGCTTCCTGCAAAAAATGTTGTTATTAGTACAATATGAGAAAATGATCAAATTCAAATGAATAAAAATATTAAACTGTCATCCGATAATAACAAAGCACTGGAAAAATACAAGATAACGACATTATAAGAATACAAATAATTGGAATATTTATTACAAATATCAATATTATTTCAAATTTGGGTCATGTCACGGAATTTGAATTAATGCTTAAATTGATTAAAATCCAAATTAACATATTTACTAACCAAAAAAACAAATTTGATTCAAATCCATGGAAACTGATCAAGTTCAAATGAATTAAAAGCATTAAATTTTCATTCGATAATAATAAAGCACTACACGCTACTGGTTATTACAAATTATTGGAATACTTATTAAAAATCTAAAAATTGTTACAAATAATTGGAACACTGATTACAAATATTTTTTTTCCTGAAACTTGGAATAATTATCACAAATAAAAAAAGTTATTTCTAAAATGGATTGATATTTGATTGGAGCAACCAAGTCATCCACAGTATTGGTTAGACACTTTGGCGCGTGTAGGACGATTGACCACAGATCGTTGTTGATATAATCCAGGTAGAACACGTACTTAACCTTTTTAAAAGCTCAAATAAATGGATCATCACTCACATGCTCGTTGATCTTTAACTTGGATAAGTCAACCATGATCAAGTTGGTACTAGGATTAAGTTTACAAGCATTTTTAACCTCAACTCTTATCCAATCACAGTAAAAGACAACCTCTTTGAAGCTTATGTTTTCATTTATCCTTATTAATTATTTAACAACAAGCTTTTAAAATTTATAGCATGTTTCATTTCTGTCTTATTTATATTCGGTAGAATCACAACCCTAAATGTTAAAATTGCCTAGGGCCAACAAAATCAATGGCTATCTAAATGTTCTAATATACCAATCAAAATAATTCAAGAATCCGAAATAACAATTCAGATAATAATGCAAAATATTATAAATGCCTAGGTCCAACCAACTCAATGTCCATCTAAGTGATCAAATTCACCAATCAGCAACAATTTAAGAATCCCAATAATCCGAAATATTCAATAAATGAGAAACATCTTGGCGCAATAAGGCGACATCATTTTAAATTAGCACAATAAATAATAAGGTGACATCATTTTTAAATTAGCACAATAAATAGTAAATTAGCAAAAAAATGAATAATAAATTTGCACAATAAATTACAAAAATTAAATAAGTGCATGTGTTTGAAATCATTTTTAAGGTTTAAAATGAATTTCAATTGTAGATATCTTTCTATGTTTTTTTAAGGGTTTTCATTTGAAATCATTTTAGGGTTTTCATTTTAGGATTTTTATTCTAGGGTCTGTATGTGGTGTGGTATGGTGTGCATGTGTTTTTGTGGTGTCTGTGTGTGTGTGGTGTGAAGGAAATAGAGAGAGAGATGTACCGGAATGAAGAGAGAGAGATGGTCGCCGGAAAGAAAGGGTCGCCATTATCATTGTTACTGTTGACAAAGAAGAGAAAGAGACATTTTTGTTAGGGTAAAATGAAATGAGGGGATGGGACTATGCTGTAATTAAAAAACCTATCACGGTTATTCATCAGGACACGACCGCGACAACAGCTTGTCACGATCGTGTCACGGTCAATGACCATGATAATAAAGAAGTGCTTTTTTGTCAAGTTTTTTTAACATGATGACGTGGGCCTGGTATAGAGTGACAAAAATTCAATTTTGGTGTAGTGAGCATCGGATGACCAAGGAATGCCCAGAATAGCAACAATGGTGTCGGATGTCACGACTACGTCGACACTGCGAATGGTGGAGCGAATGGAGACCATGCGAGTCATCATGTGATTGTAAAATTCCTAAATTATGTCGAAAATAATCACATCATACATTGAAAATATATGCTCCCACCCTCACCTCGAAAACCACGCCGAAAGATCTGTGACAAAAAGTGTATAATTTATGCCCCGAATAGATGCATTTTAGTCGCTAGTTTTTATTAAAATTGGCCTTATGTTCGTATTTTATCATTTCGCAGGTCACTACATAATCGCAGTATTGAATGATGCTAAATCAGTGAAATTGCGACACAATAGCAGTTAAAAGCGTTCAACGAAGAAACCAAGGAAATCGTGAAGTCAGAAATCTTATTTGAGCTTGCCGAGATCAGTTTTGATGCCCCGAAACCTATCCCCGAACCAAACCTAAGCCTAAACTGAGCCCAGTCTATCACCCGAGCCTGTGTGTGTTGAGTTTGTACCTTTATTATTTTTCTATATTTTTATTTTGAGTCGTTTTATTTTTAGGATTTATTTAGAATTTTTTAGAATTTATTTAATATTTTTTTCTTTTTATTTGTTTTTAATTGTAATATTTATTTTTAGTTTTGCTAGATTTTATATTTTTAGGACTTACGGTTTTATTTTTACTTATTTTGTAGTTTTTATTTTTATTTTTGTTATTTTTATAGAATTTATTTTAGTGTGTCAAGGATTTGTTTTCCTTTGTTTTTGTTTTTTTTTAGTTTTTAGTTAGTTTATTATTATTTTTGTTTCATTTTATTTTATTTTATTAGTTTTTATTTTAGTGGTGTTTAGTGTCTAGAGTTTGTATTGTGTGTAATGTTATTTGTCTTTTTTTAATATGTTTTATTTTTAGTTTAGTTTAGTTTTTATAATTATTTTACTTGTTTTTATTTTATTAAGTGTATTTTTATTATTTTCTTATTTTATTTTAATGGGTTCACAAGTTAAACATACACAACACCCAAACAACACACTCACTCACACAAATCCTACATACACACCCACATACACATAACTAACCCTTCACCCACACACCAATATCATACACCTCCACCACACCCTATAAATTCCACACTTATCTTCTTCTTCTCACCCATCCTTACTCTCTCTCTCTCCTCCATTAACAACATCATCTTCTCCAATAACCTCATCACATCATAACCAACTAAGCCAAACGATCCTTAAACCCATGTTCAGACCAACCCGCGACCCTCCACCCAACCCACCGGCGTGCTCACCTCCGGCCATCTCCGACGACCTTAACTCCTAACCCGCGAAACCAAACCTGACACTAGAACCTGACATAACCTCCAACCCGCCGTCGCTGGAACCAAAGTCGAACCATCTCCGAAGTTTCCCTTCTAACTCCGGTGACATCAACCTATCTCGATCACTGAAAAACCCCACCCACCTGCTACTCCTAACCTCTCCCAACCCAGCCACTCCATCTACCCGCTCCAGCCTGTCAGACTCGGACCTACCAATTGCAAAGCCCAGAAATGACCCAATACCCATTAGCCCTAACTTAACTCATCTGCCAAATACCATAAACCCACGTGAGTTAAAATCCCCCCATATCTCTTTGACTTAGCCTAACAAAAAATCTCCTAAAATCTCTCCCAAGCAAAGCCAAAATAGTGGGTTGTAAAATGGAAGAACTCTCATAAGTGATACATAATAGGCGACACAGGAGACTACAAAAAAGAGAGAGAGACACTGTATATTATGTACAGTTTAGATTAGAAAAAAAAATAGTTTAGTTTAGAATAATTTTTAGATTTTTTTATTCTTCTTGGTGTAATCAAGTTCTGAATTTGTGAGAACATTGGGAAACACGTTCATAAATGCAATTCAAGGAATCAATTCAAAGGGAGACTTTTGTGTATTGTTTTTTTTGCTCTACTTTTTAATTTGTTGTTCCATGTTTGTGACAGTGATTAATTATTTCATTTTGCTTGGCTAGTCAACCTCTTCAAGGGGTAGGATGCATTAATTAATTAAATTCATTAATTGTTATAATTCTAATAAAATACATTTTTAACTGTCACTCATTAATTTATGTAACGAGAATTAGTAAATTAATTGTACAAATTAATGTTTAAATTTTGGAATCGAACTAGAGATAGGTTTTTCCGAAATTTGAATATTAATTATGAGTTGAAATTTGGGAATTCATACTGTTTTTATTAAATTGATCCTAGCGGGTAATTTTGTTAAAAATAGTATAGTTCTTAATTTTTCGTCGTGTGATATTTTTTAATTAGTCTTCTGATAAAGATATTATTAAATTTATAATTGTAATGAGAGTTAGATTATCGATTTAATATTATCTTGAAATATTTCAAATTAATAAATTGAGAAATTTAAATAATTGATAATGAGGTGTAATCCCATCTATTGACTTTCTCATATTTATCACACTCGGTTGCACATTATTTTTCGTTATTTAATCATTTAATAGTTTAAGCATTTAGTAGTTAATTTTTCTCTTGAATTTGTTTTTTTAGATAAAATATTTGAATAATAAAAAATTGAATTGCAAGTTTTCACATTTATTGTTTCATCTTTGAAGTTGGATTGATACCCGTACTTACCGTAATACGAGTTGTTTGAGATAAGTTTTGTAGGTAATTCAAGGGATTTTAAGATTGTCTTTTGAAGACAACGACCATATGCAAAAAGCCTTTTATCAATCTGCCCTAGAAAATCAAATAACATAAACACTCTCCCCTTTATAATAGGACGACTATGGAACCTAAGAGTGAAATAATTCTCGTAGTCGATTTGGATCGCCCAGAGAATAGGAGAATAGTCAAGACGCCATGCTCAGGTGCCTTGTGCTTTAGACGAAGAGAAAGAGGAGAACCTAATTGTGAAAAACCTCATATAACCAGGCCTAGAAAAATTCACTATAATGAAGGTTTTACAAAAGGACACAAATGGCTTACATCACTTGAGTCTTCAAGCCTATGGGGATGAATGTATTTACACCTCCTCTTATAGCAACCGTGCAAGCCAGTGTTAGCATCACAACATCTCCAAGCCTCGAACTCCTCTAATAGCCTTAACTATCATACACTTTTATGGTATCCACCATGTCAAAAATAGATAATGTATATTTTTGGAATTGAACTTGAACAATGATCAAAATAAATGAAGTTTTATTTGGATTTAGGTTTAAAAAGTGTTTTTAAAGTTCGGAGGCTCAAAAAGTTTTTCTTCAAAAGGAGGCTCAAAAAGGTGTTTTTAACAAGGATTTTACGTCGATCACCATTCCAAAGGGATTCCAATGCGTGGTCTTTGGGGAAATAGTAATCACCCATTTGAAGTTCATTTGAAATGCATTAGAACAAGAAGGGCCTCTCGTTGGATCCCTTGTTCGAACAAGAAGGCTTCTTGTTAGAACAAGAAATCCATCTCGTTAGTACGACATATTTAAAAAAAAAGTTGAAAACATTTTAAATTGATAAACCACCTCAAAAATTTTATACAAACAAAATTACGAATATTTTGACCATAAACCATCATATAACTTTCATCTCAAGAAACGTGTAACACGTCTAATCATATAGTACCAGGTGTAGTCACTTGCGTGTCTCGGTTCATAGGCTTGAGTAATAGATATATAACACATCTAACCCTATGTGTTTTGACATACAAAATAAGCCAATAAATACTTAAGACTTAATTGGAAAATTTCCCTTACATCCTAAATATTATATTATAACGCAGTAAATGATCAAATGCATGAGGAGTAGTTAGTCCGAGTCCAACCCTTATAACATAGGCTCAAATGCCATATCCAAGTTACTTGAAAAGGATAAAAAGGGGAGGACAAGAGTTATGGGCTCCAAAATTTTAAGTAAGAAATTACTGCACACCACACCTGTAATGGAAAAGACCTCTTCGATGAGGAGTTACATATAGATCCATATGGTAGAACATGCAAATAAAAAAGAGGAAGGGTCCAGTCGTAAGAAGGACATGAGATTTGTTACCAATACCTTAGGACAACTGGTGAATGAAATCAAGGTATTATACCAATTTCTTAGTCAACAACAGGTCGGATCTCAATTCATGCTTCAAGGTTTTTTACTCTCTTGCGCCTCAAGGTTTCCCCTCCCAAATCCCTCCTCCAACATTCTCCTCTCATCAACCTATTTCACCCTCTTTCTGATCATCACCAATGTCCCCGCATGGTGACTATGCCACAGAGTATTATATGAGGGACTTAGACAATAACATGGCCACTAGCACATGCACACATGACTTTACGACTCCAGAAACACTTGTTCACAATCACTCTTTGCCAATATTTATGGCTAAGATACTAGCGGATGTAATATACACATATTGAAAACATGACCGTGTGCATGTTGACCAAATGGGTGAGCGAGCTATGTTACATGAGTATAAGGGAGGATATATTACCTAGTTAAATTATTTATGGGAGATAACTATGTGATGAACAATGTTTCATTTTGTGATGAGTTTGTAATTATTTAAACTTTGTGGGACATGGGATAATATCTTAATTTATCTTAATTTTAATTTTTGGGGGTTTAATGACATCTTAATTTGTTTTGTTTCATTTCATATTAATTAGGTAATTCCATTTCAACCTATTTATATAGGTGAATTGAATTTTGAAGAATTTTTAATGGATTTCCCACGAGACAAATATTGCATGGGAGAGAGTATTAGATTCTTTGATTAGCATGTAAAGGGTGTTTATGAATTTGTTAAATATGCAGATAGAAATATTAACAGTGGCAAGATCCCCTGTCCGTACTCCCATTGTATGAACTACGAATTTAAGTCTTTAGAAAATGTTGACTTGCATTTCTTAAGGTGGGGTATCTCACAATACTATAAGACGTGTACATGGCATAGGTAAAGGAATGTACCATATGTTCCGAAAGAATTATCGCTACCCGATCGGATGGAAGTGGTGGATGATTTCTAGCACATCTTCCTTTGGACGATGTAATTGATGATGCTTACGGAGTTATCCACCATAAAAACCACCACCCTATGTGTAGACACCCCATTCTCGTACCCCTAATGCACCTTCATAGGTCCAAGAACTCTCCTTTTAACCCTCAGACCCTTGGCCCTCCTTTAAACCCTAAAATGAAGATCATTGGGTGCTTTCAAGGCTCTGTTTGACTTTGGTAAACTCTCGGAGCCAAGAGTATCTCAACTCAATTACATAGGTCTTGGAATCCCTTTTATAACGGTTCATACCATGCGTGAATCAGACTTACAATTCGTAATTAACACCCTTTTTTCCTAAAGGTCACTAGAGGAATATCGGGGTACTTTGACTTTGATAAACTCCTGAACCTGAAAGTTTACCAAAAAAATTTTTAAGGCTATGATTTCCCTTTCCATTTGGATGCCTTTTTACCCCAAAACTCTAAAATGGAGGTCATCAGACGCTTTCGAATTCTGTTTTGCTTTAGTCAACTCACCAAACCTGAGATTACCTCAATGTACTTACATAGATCTTCGAATCATCTTTGCAACAGTCCATACTTGCGCGAAATAGACTTACGATTTTCACTTTACGATAGTTTTTAAAAAAAATCTATTTTTGGGTAGCCAATAGACATCTTTTCCCCTGCCTATAGGTAAAGGATACTTTACTTGGATGCTAAGTCTAGTAGGCCTACCTATCAGTAGGCCAAGGGCTATGCTGACTAGAAAAACCCTCAGGGAAAGATTAGTCGTTTGTGCCCTTCAGGGCGAAATTCCTGCACTAAGTGTAAGGGTATCTATATGTAGATGCTACAAAATACACAAACCATTTTTTCAAATTTTCAAATTTAGTTATACTTTAAACATATTAACCCAATTAAACAAATTGTTATGTTAAACGATAACCAAATTTTATCTTGTCCTTAAACATGCATCTTAGTGAGAACAAGAATAAAATAAAGAAATAAACCGCAACATGTTGATGTATGAGGAAAACCCACAGCAAGAAAAACATCGAACGACCTAGCTACACAAATTCACTATAATGAGGAATTACAAAAGAAAGACATATGAATTACATAATGACTCGACATCCTAGCAAGCCTTTACGCATCTTCGATCTTACACCGCTCCTCCATAACGACACATTGGAGTCTACCTCCTCACTACCACAACATGTGAATCTACACATGCCTCGGTATCCAACCAATATGCTCCATAATCGTATACGAATGGGAACACAAGATCCACTGCTTCTTCACCACAACACCACACCATGGAGTCCACCGTGTGTAAACAACAAACTAGTATAGATTCCAACACCTGGCGTAATTCTCCATAAGATGAAGAGAATAAACCTTAGTATGCGTAAATTAAGATCTCAAAGCATATATTATGACGAAACTTTGATCTTAAAACGATTGGCTATAAAATAGGATTTGGGGTTTCAAAACATGATCATAAGTGATCAAAGATATTTTGAGATTTTTTTGAAAGATATTTACAACTTAAAGACATGAAAAAGATTCAATTAGAACCTCTTCTTCGCAACCCTTTTTATATCATGTTTTATAAATATAGTATAAGGATAAAAAATCTGAAGAAAACCTAATTTTTGAAAAATGTGCCACTTCGTTCAAATGAAGTCAGAAGGCTCATTCGAACAAAGTGCCTATTCTCGTTTGAACCATCTTATAATGATAGATCGAACAAAAGACTAGTGTAAGCTAAAAATGTATCGTTTGAACTTCATTAGATCTAGGTTCTAACGATATGCCTTATTTAGTTCGAAGGACATAGCTAATGTCGTTAGAACGACCTAAAAAAATTTCTAAAATTAGTTTAAAAACATTTTAAAAAAAATTGTAAAAAAATTAACACCCAATAATAATAAATATCCTATGATCAAAATACACATTCATACCTGAGATATCTTCGGAAGTTGAACACTGGTACGACATGATGAATGTAGAACTTCTAACTTGGTCTCTACGTCTAAAAATAAACGCGTCATAGGCTTGAAAGGAAAACACACTATTGTCTAACCCATGACTCAAAGATTTTGTCCAAACTCGGAATAATCCAAAACATACAAACTGGCTCAATTAGAAATTCATCCTTACATAGAGCTTCCTATTTAAAGAAACCTCGACCTCATTGTTCGGGATCTTTTTCCACAAAATCAGTGTGTAACCTTTCAAAACATTCATTTCCATACATTATTTCCAACATTCCATTACCTCTCTCACCTCACCTATACCACCATTATACTATCAATTAAAATTAACCCACATTTCTCCAAAATCACATTTCAAGTTATTTAGAAGGTCTACATCATATCCATTCAAGATTACTAATTTATTGTCATTTCATATACTTTACCACTTTTTTTGCATATCTTTCCATTTAGTTTATACCTAATCACCCATAATCACATTTTTATTATCTATATACTCATAAAATTTATTTTCATATACTCAAAAACCTAAAAGAGGGTTTAATTCATAAACCCCCAATTAGATTTTTCTTCCATTTCTCTATATTTTCACCACTTGTGCACGTTTTTCCACGAATTAAAATTGAAAACTCTAATTTTGAATTTATTGGTTAAATACCATCCTTACATTATTTCTACATAGATGGACTTTGATTCTAGTTTTCCCCTATGTATGCATCTCGAGTTTACCTTGGGATTTGAGTCCTCTTTTTCCTCACTTTGCACACTTTACTTTTCTCCTTATTGTCCTGTTAGTAATTTCATACCTATTTTCACCTACTTAATTTTACTTTTTTCAGTCCCGCCCACCATATGAACACATTTGTTCATTATGAGTCACGATCCGACGTATTTCTATTAGTATATATATATTTGACTTATTTTTAGTACCTTTTAGCGGTATTATCAGGGATTTATCCATAGTGAGTCACAATCCGGTACACCGCCAATATTCTCTCTCTCTCTCTCTCTCTCTCTCTCTATATATATATATATATATATATATATATATATATATATATATCCCTTTCCATTAGTTATACTCCTTCTAATGATGCATTGCCATATTTCCATAACGCGAACACGATGATTTCGCTTTTTAAGTATTTTTACGCATATATACACTTTTCGCCCCATATACACTATACACATCTTTTTAGAAAAAGGAGAATATTTTCATATCCCATGAGATACCAAAAGAGCTGAATGTGTTCCTAACACCTTCCTATTTCGTAACTTAGTACCAAGACCTATGATCTATTTGGTTTCATATGCATCAGTTAATATTTTTATGACATTTGTTCGGGGAAGGTTACATATTTTTTCTATTTTGAGTAAAATAGGTTGGTAACTCCATTAATTACATTTTCACCCTTTAGTGGCAACCACTTTATGTCCATAGGACCCCATGAAAGCCACACGAGTGTGAGAAAGGGAGTTTTTGCTCTTGCTCCCATTTTCACGATCCGATCTGGATGGCAACACTATGGATTATGATAACTTTCATTATGACCAAGTCAATGAATAAGTTGATGTCTAATTAACCGAAGGTGGGGAATACATATAGTTGAGATCTGATGCATCTAGACATCTATTTAAAAATTACGACGAAATCACTTAGTTATGCAATGAACGATTTACATAATTCAGGAGTCAATTAAGTTTTTCAGGCAAGAATATAAACGTAATTATTAAGTGTGCTAAATCATTCTCCCGAAAGAGAACACATTACCATTTAATTGTCTGATAATAAAGAAGATCTTGAAAGCTTTAGCTTTGAAGTACAAATTTATATATGAATCCATGTATGATATCATATTGTGTTGTAATGAAAACAAATCGAAGGATAAGTTTTCTATATAAAATGAGGAAAAATATATTATTTGTGAGGACAGAAATAAAAAAATCCAATATATTTTCCAAGTGTTCTTTTGCTCAATAAAAAGTATTAAAATATTTTCGCCTCGAGCCAGAGTTAAAAAAGATTTTGCACTCTACCGTGGATAGTAGAGACCATGACATGGAACGATCAAGTTGAGGTGGGAAGGGAATTGATGGGATTAACATTTAATTTTTTTCCCAAGAGTCTCAATCAATCTTGGGTGAATCGAAAGAAACCAAATGCATAAAAAATACTATACATGAAATCTAGGGTTTGTGTGTCCATACCTTTGTTGATCTTGTTGTCGATCCATGAAGTAAATTTGAGTTGATGTAGATTCTGATCTAAAACAACCCTTTATCTTCCAATATATGATTCTTTGATGTGACAATAAGAGTAGGCTTCTTTGGTAATGGAAGAGTTTGATGAACTTGCAGAGAATCTCTTATCTTTCCTCTCTCTTCGCTACACTTGTTTTCTCTCTCCTCTAACCCACTCTTAGCCAACTTCTCTCATCCACCCACCTTAATTTCTTGGTAGAATAATTCTTATGATTTATAAGATTACTACTTAATCTTCTTACTTAAATGGGATTAAGAATTTCTAAGGGTATAAGTGGAAACTAATAAAACCAGGCTAACAGACAAATAGGGACTATATCGGGGACCCAAGTTTAATAACTAAAATTTGGTTACAAATAGAAAAATAAAATTCCAAATTATTCTCTCGTAATTTATTTCCTTTTTCTTTTTATCATAATTAATTCCACTAAATGATTATGACTGCACTCCAATTTAATTACTCAAAATCACCACAATAGAGAGGCTTCATGTTTGCACACTTGGATGGCACATGATATGATCCCCTCATGAAGCATAAAATACCCCCTTGGAGAATTAATTGATATTCACCAAAATCCGATAAACTTTTCTTGATCTGAAACATAAGTTATTCAACATATCTACCAAATTATATTATCCACTGACTAGATTTACTTATAGAGTCAAAACATATTAATTTATCAAGGGGTATAACATTCTTGGCTACATACTTGATGTGGATTCCTCTGCGACATGATATTAGATATACTAACACAATCACTGTCTAACTTATATGATTTATTGGCCCAGTATAAAACTGAACCGCACACATAAATAAATAAAATCAATGATGATGTGAATACTCCAATCCTCATATCCCACGGGTTAAAGAATTTATGCACCCTATACAAATCATGAGATTAATTTAAGTCTAATCAAGTCAACATCAAGACTGGAATATCATCCTTGGTCATATTCAATACTTTTTGGAAGTACCAATACAATCTTCCTTTAACTATCAAACAAGTTCATAAACCATCAAACCAGCTCCTGTAGTCAAAATAAACTACTAAGATTTTACTAGCGCCCTACCTATGTCAACTCTCATAGCTAAGTTATAGACTTTTTATTAATGGTGGAATCATAATTCAAATTTTATGTGGCCACACCAGAAATCATATTGATCATAACTGACTATTATTATGATATATATACAAACAAATATAAATGATTACAACAATCATGATTTTCAATTTAAATGGGTTATAATGACCCTTTATGACCTAAGAGTACATAAACATCATAAACATGTTTTTAAGAATAAAACCCCAATAATATTCCAATTAGTCTTAAATTTATGTGTCTAAACACTTAACACCCAATCTGTCTACATGTTGGATAAAGTCCTTAATGTATAAAGAATATGTCGGTGATCACCTTTCCCTATGGTTTCTCATAATAGGTGAAATCCACACTCTCATGTGCCTTACTCCTTTATGGTATTGGGGCCTTGCAAAAAAAGGACCATTTCTTTGACCTTTATGAAGTTCTTTATCCACACAACCTCCCTTGTTGAATATAATTATACAACACATTTAGCTCCCATGGTGGAATTAAAAGTACATGGTCACATGATATCTCTCCATAAATTGGCTACACTTCTCGAAATTTAACACATTTTTAGAAGTAAAATCCTCAAAAACCTTATCTAACTAAAAATCCTTATCGATGTACTGTAAAGGTACTAGATTATCTACATCATATTCGCACAATATAAGAATTATGTTATTCCTTTTATTCTTTATATAGTCAAGTGTCACAGTAAATTGATACATAAATAGACAAATTTCATTTCTAAAAAGGAAAAACCTTTTATTCGAATATAACAAGCTAAACTATCTAAATACAACATTTGATATAAGTATTTTTGGATAATTCGAACATCCTATATATCCGCGATCTAGTAAAAGCTTGATCCCTAGAATATCACTTGCTTGTCCTAAATCCTTAATATCAAATCACTTCGAAAACCACACCCTCATGTAAGGCAATGCACCCACTTCGTTCTCGATTAGGAAAATATCATCCATATAATGAAGCATAAATACCACCACATTTCCATCATACTTCTTATACGCACAAGTTGAATCTGTAACATTGATCAAAACCAAAGGAATTGATTTCTTGATCAAACCGGATGTCCCAAGACATTGATTCTTGCTTTAGTCCATAAATATAACTCTTAAGCTTGATCACTTTTCTTTCTTAACTTCTTGCTATAAAATTAAATCCCGATAGACTTCGGTATGGCTACTGACGAGAAGATTTACTCAGAGTCAATCCCTTATCTTTATGAGTAAAATTTTTGAAACAAGCCTTTCCTTTAAGGTTTGAACCTTCCCATCCATATTTTTCTTCTTCTAGGTTAACTTGCACACAACGGGTTTAATCCCACAAGAAAGTCTACAAGACACTAAATTTGATTTGAATATATAAAATCTATTTCGGTATCCAAAACCACAAGTAAAAGCTAAGAGTCTTTTGTTTTGGATTGCATCATTGTAGTTCTTAGGATCCAATTTGTGTTTCCTTAGGACATCACCAAAGTGTTAACCTAAAACACGAAATTTTCAGGATGATTCTTGACGCTCCCACTAAGACGTGGATCCACTTGTGTTATAGTATAAGTGACACGTGAATTGTGATCCTCGATTATAATCCTACTATAATAAGGAAATATATTATCGATATTAGGTCATATTCCTTCCCATACTTGTGATCCAGTAAAACTAGAAATCTGATGTTCTTTTTAATAACTTATCAGTCTATCATTCTCCCGTGTATGATGTTTATCATATAATCCTTTTTTCAATAATCGTACACCATGTTAATAATGACCTTCATGGCCTTAGTATTTTAATACAAGCTATTTAAAGAACCTTTGGGATGCCCAACCTTGATATATACTATCATACTTAATTCTAACTACCTTTGCTCCCAGCTCATCACAAGTACTGCGTAATCCTTAAACCAAAACATGACTTAGACTGGGGTTACACCCATTCCAATGTTATGTGAGAGTTTAAGAGACCTATCTAGATGAAATTCAGTATAAAATTTACCCTCCCTACGTAAAATACAAAAACAAACTTACAGTCCTAAATAACCTACCATTAACCTTATCATACCTAAAAGGGTCTTTATCCTCCTTACCAGTACACCATCCCTCATTAGAGTGCTTGGTGTAGGCAGCTAAGATGTAGTCTTAATGTCCAATAAATATTTCATTTACAGCCATAAGAGCTATACACCCACAGGATTAAATCATAGGGTTTGGATTGGTTTACTGTACTTAGGCTCCACCTTCGCCTTCTAAACTTTGAACTAATAAAAATATTCAGACATATGGTGGATAAGTTAAACTTATCCATGCCTCGAGTAATCATCAATGAAATCGATGAAGTACTCATAACTTCTTGACTAAACTGTTATAGAACCACAAAATTGGAATAACCATTTCGAACACATCTTTGGCGCTTTAACCTATGCACATGAAGGGCTACTCGATCATTTTACCTTTTAATTTAGATTCGGAGAATGGTAGTGCCTTCACTTCCGATGAACATAAATATCCATTCTAAAGTAGTCATTGAATTCTTATTAGAATAATTTCCTAAGCAAAAGTGCGACAATTTTGTTTGGTTCAGCATAGAAGAACACTTTCTCTTTTAATGTTTATCTATTACATATATTCATGTCAGTATTTACCAGTAATGGTGAGACAAAGTTATAATAAGTAAATTATTTCCAAATTTCCTAAGCATAAGTGCCAAAAGTTTGTCTGGTTCAACGTTGAAGAACATTTTCTCTTTTAATGTTTATCTATTACATATATTCATGTCAGTATTTAGCAGTAATGATGAGACAAATTTATAATAAGTAAATTAATTCCAAATGTACCCAAATAATTTAAATAAAATTATTTTACAAAATTAATCGAATATCTATTTTAAACAAACTTAGAAACAAAAAACATATTTTCTTACAAAAATATGTACATTGAATAATTTTTCATTATTATGTTTTCGTCTCCAGCAGATATCAAATATATATATATATATATATATATATATATATATATATATGTATATATCTTGTTGCTTAATGTATATGACTTGTTCTAATTACCCATTATTATAAACATCTTTATTTTAAGTAATTGCTCAATTACTTGGAACCTTTGCAACAAGTTACAATCCTAATTTGTCGTTCCCAAATTTACATCCAAGGTTATTGTAGGCCGGACCCTAAATCATGCATTTACTATAAAGTCATTTACTTGTCTTATTTTGCTTATAGATCTAGTAGAACTGTACAACGTTGCTATAAAAGTTCTCACTATTTGTAGTGAGTATACTGGCTTCGGCTACTTCACTATTATTGAGGAATATGAACTTTCCTTAACCCAAATAGTTGTAGTTGAGACATCCTCCCTTTCAGGAGATAACTAAAGATACTCTCAAACAACTAACACCAAAAGTGTCAACAAAATTTCATCGGTCAACTAAAATGTCCATGTAGAACTTCCCCAATTGGGGACTGAACACATGCAACAGAGCATTACAGTGTATTTAAAATGCCATGATTGTGTTATTAAAACCATGCAATGGGGGTCTAGATCAAGGAAACAAGAGGAATCATTCGTATCAAAATTTTAAATCATTATGATAATGGAGGGTTGAATACATTTTTATCCCCTGAAGTTTGAACATTGTCCGATTACATTTGCACTCCTTGAAATTTATTTCATTTGATTTATTTCATAAAGACTAAAACATGTGGTTCAATAGTTGAACCATATAGAAAAATAATAATCATCATTGAAAAATGACTTTCAATTAAATATGTAGCAATTAACGTCGTGATTAAATTTAAATTTTCTTCCCTCTATTGCATTATAAAAATAATCTTGTCGACATCCTAATTTCTTATGAATGTAAAGTTTCTCGTTAGGAGCTTAAATTACTTCACCTTAAATTAGACATACCTTATGTCTTTTAATAGTATTATTCGGATAGTCCAAGACTATTCTATCCAATATAATTTAGTAGTCAACAACTTTTTGTCCCCCAATTAACGACAGTGACTCCGTTGGGGAGAATATCATTACTTGTGTTTAAGTGTAAACCATCGGTTCATTCCTTTTAAAATTAAACCCATATATAACTTCCTCATTGGGAGGACTGAATATACTCAATATTAATTTTGTAGAATTATCATTTAAGAATTTTAAAAACTTCTTTATGCCATTATAAACTCTATCTGTTGAGGAGGAAAGACAGTAATGCTAACACGAGGAACAATCACATCACAATTTTAAAATACTAATGGAGAACGCATGGTTGGTTTGCAAACCCTTCTCCTATTTAATATTTACAACTTGAGGGTATTACAAAATAATTATTAAATTAAAAGTTACCTAAATAAATCAATGATATTATCCTAATCTATTGTCCAAATTAAAATACCTAGTCTCATTATATTAATTTTAAAATCTCGTGGTACCATGATAAATTCCCTCCTTTAGGGAGGCAATCCTGTGCTTCACGAGACATAAATCACATCACTATTTAAAATAAATCATAGAACGATATTATTATTTCAAAAACCTTATGATTTCGTGATAAACTCCCTAAGTTGTGGAGGAAAGCCTAAGCTAACACAAGGAAAAATCACTTCACTATTTAAAATATAATCGGAGACAAAAATTAATTGCACAATAAATTAATTTCATGATTTAATTCAATTTGAAAGGAATAAATATTTTGATTTTCAATAAAATTGTGCTTTTGGCCGTATCACACAATTAGTTTCCATGTTGTCAATAATTAATATAGGATCCTAATTAATGAGATCAATTACCACATGCAATTATTAACATAAATGATTAGATGGTAGAATTATAAAGAAATCATAAAAAAATACAATATAAAACAAGAAGGAAAAAAATTCCCTCTCCATCATGACCAAAACTGAAAGATGTAGATTTCCACTGTAACACCTCTACCCATCGTTATTCAATCACCATCTGCATGTCCTGTGACTCCTAATGTCCCTTGAATTTATAATGCTCGTGATCAGAGCATAGAAAGACCCCCTCGCGTATCCATACATAATTTTCTCAAGACCATTCGAATGGTGGGAGAATGGGTTATGTGAATAGTGGCATTCAAACGGGCTAATAATGACTCATTCAAATGGGGTGTGTAAACGGAGCCATGTAAAATCCTTCATGCCACGTGAAATTCAATCTAAAATGAAGAACACCGTTGAACGCCCGAACTGTCCGTTGGAACGGATGCGAGCTGGGGAAACCATTTTATGATCTTGGACTTTTCAGATTTTAATTCTCTTGATCTTTCCATGGTTGATGATAATCGACCAAATACAATGAATAATGACCACAAAAAATACGTACATTGTCTGAATACTCATATATTTATATTGATCAATAGAAAGAAGAAAAAGCCTAATTATACAACCCAATAAGTAAAATCGTAGGATCCGTGCATCATATAAATGAAATAAATGACCATGATAGGGGGGAATATATTAGAAGAACCTTACAAAAGAAAGTGAGTACAAAAATCCACATATACGTACTATTTTATACAAACTAGGGTTTTTCATTCATATGTACAATCCCAATCTGATTTAATCAAGATTGATCTTTAAAGTAAGTGATATAATACCAATTAATGGTATAAACCTTTAAAAAAAATTCTAAGGTTCTTGATCAATCTTGAGTGACTCAGAAGCGACCAAATGTAAAGAACATTCTATACATGAAAATTGGGGTTTATGAGTCCTTACCTTCGTCGATCTTGTTATCAATCTATGAAGCATAGTTGAGTTGATGAAGATTCTGATCTACAACATCCCTTTGTCTTAAAATATATAATACTTTTATGTGAGAAGATGAGTTGTATTCTTTGTCCATTAAAGATCTTAAAGAATTTTAAGAGAATTTCTTCTTTTTTCCTCTTTATCCACTACATTTGTTTTCTCTCTCCTCTAACCCACTCTTAGCCAAATTCTTTCACCCCCCCCCCCCCCCTTTAATTTAATGGTAGAATGAGTTTTAAGACTTATAAGAGTAATCCTTAAGCTTTCTACTTAAATAGGCTTAAGAATAACTAAGGGTATAAGAGGAAACAAACAAAATAGGGCTCATAGATAAATAAAGACTATATCGGGGACCCAAGGCTAATAACTAAAATTGGATTTCAAATTGAAAAATTAAATTCCAGATTACTCTCTCATAATTTATTTCTTTGTCCATTTAATCATAATTAATTTTACTAAATTAGTACAACCGCACTCCATATTTAACTACTCAAATCACCATAATAGAGAGGTTTAATGTTAGCACAATTAGATGGCACGTAATATGATTCCATGCATAAAGCATACAATAGCCTCTTGGTGAAGCCAATTTTCCATTAATTTATATTCACCATCACCTTGTAAACTTTCCATGGTCTCAAACTTAACTTATTTGACAACTCTACTGGATTATAAAATTCACCAGTCGAGTTTATTAGTAGAGTAAAAACCTATAAGTTTATCAGGGGGTATCACATTCAGGGATACTTCCTGGATGCAGATTCCTCCAAAATGTGATAAAAAATATATTAACATGATCACTTACCAACTTACAAGTTTTGTTATTGTAGTATGAAACTTAATGACACCTATCAACAACTCAAAGCATTGACGATACAAATACTCCAATATTCATATCCATCGAGATTAAGAATTTATGCACCCCATGCAAACCATGAAACGATGAAGGTCTTATCAAGTCAGCATCAAAACTCAAATGCCATCCTTGGTCCTATTCAATACTCTCCTGAAGTACCAGCACAATCCTCCTTGAACTATCGAATATGTTTATGAACCATCAGATAGGTTCTCGTAGTCAAGATAAACTACTAAGATTATACTCACAACCTTACCAATAGGATGTCAACCATCCTATATAGGTTTTGAACTTTTCAATCATGCTAGAATCGGAATCATAATCTTCTGTGCCCACACTAGAATTCCAATTGAGTATAATTTATTGATGTTACGATATATTTACAAACAAATATAAAACATTACTACAATCATGATTATATATTTAAATGGGTTAAGAGGAACCTTTATTACTAAAGAGTACATAAATATCATAGACAAGGTTTTAAGAATAAAAAACCGAAAAAGAATTTCAAGCATTAACTCATTCAAGCCCTAAGAGGTTCTACTAAATTTCAAGCCGACAATTTTGATTTAGGTAAAACTAGCAATTGTATATATAAAAAGAGGATCATAGATTATTGATTTTCCTTTTAAATACACATAAGGTCGATTTATGAATAGATGAATCCCTTGAAAATTATCCCCTAAAAAACACTTTTTATTACTTGAAAACAATTTGGATCACCTCTTGAACCATTGCTTGATAAAGGCTTTAAAACACATTTGATGCCTGAAGATATACCCGCGGGGTTGGGATTAGGGGGAGGGGGGGAGGGGGGGGGGGGGGGAGGGGGGGGGGGGAGGTTAATTGGGTATAAGAATTTTATTGAAAATTATAAAACACTCTTAACTTATATTATAGATTCATTTTAATACGATAAATAAATTCAAGTATGACCAATTAATCAATGACAAGCATAAGTAGTAAATACAGAGAGTTTAGAGAAAGATTGAGAACTCAAAATTTTAACGTGGTACGACCACGGCATGCGCCCTTGCTCAAGACTATAATCGAGAAACTTCACTATCTCTGGTTCAATTAAGACGGAACCAAAATCCTCATAAATAATTACAACACCTTCCAAACCACAATCAATGAGACCCTAAACTTGTCCAAGACCAATACGTACCCACACAAGTATCCATCATCTTGAAATGCCATGACTCCCCAAAATAATGGAACTACCCTCCATGATAATACGATGAAGTTTATTGTAAGTAATAGTAACAATATTTTTAACCAAGACGTGAAACAAAGTTTCTTTATAGAATTTTTTTTTTGAAATGGTATTACTTTAGCTCTAAAAATGTAAACAATTAAGTATTCACAAGTATACTGCTCAAGTTGGCATTGTGTTGTTTCTTTAGCTCAAAGGAGTAGTTGGTTTATATATTTTAATAAAGAGGGAATCAAAAAGTTACTTTAATCTTAAAGGTTCTTTGGGTGGAGCTTATATTCAATGGAGTTTCATGTTTGAAACTCTCATTTGGAATTGGGTTTGGGACTTGGTTTATTGAGAAACTAGTTGTTAGAGGGTAGTATGGTAAATTTTGAATTCAAAAATTTAAAATTAGCTGTATTGGAAATTTGAAATTGCTTATTGTTATAGTCTACTACAACTCAATGTTAGTCGAATATAACTCCCCTCTAGAAAGTGGATGTTTGGTTTCTTTAATGCATATCCATTTGGCCTAAGTTAGTTGACTAAAACTTAGTGTTAATTGATTACAACTCAATATTAGTCTACTATGAGCTTATTATTGGGTCACATATAACTCCTTGTTTGGGTCTATACAATGTTTTAATATGGTCCATTCTTTTGAGAAGGTCTTTCGAAGTTTGATCATTTTTACATGGAACATACGATGTTGCTTCTATGACATGATCAGGAGTTTTACTTCTATGATTAGTTATGATAGTCTTCTATTTGATGTATGTGTGATGAACTTGGTTGATCTTTATCACAAGTTAAACGATCCTTTAATATTGGTGATTTGATCTTGCTAGGGTTGGTTGTAGTTCTTGGGTGATGACGATCAAGAATTTTTCTTTGTTCATGATGCACGCTTGAGTATAAGTTGGACCAGATATAACTTGGTATGTGACTTCATCATGTTGCTTGGGAAATTGATGTATTTGTTGAATTTTTGATATTATACTTGTAATATCTCAAATTATTTACCGAGTGCTTGTTTCTATCTCAATTACATTGGAGATAATGAAATGAAGTATGGTCACATATCAATTCTGTTGTTATCATGAAAAATCTTTTTCTTGAAATAATTTATATTTCACAATCTCCCCCTTTTGATGATGACAATACAATTGATAAAAACTTGAGACAAATGGTTTTATTATTATGTGTAACTAAACGTAACTCCCCCTTTGATTTGGGATTTATTTAAACACCCCTTTGATTTTGGTTTTATTTTGTTTCTTAAAACTATATTTTATCTCCCCTTTATCATTACCAAAAAAAGGGGGTTGGATAGTTTATTATGGAGGCATCTCGGGTAGTTGGCGTGTATGGTGGAAAAATTTCTAGAAAGAAGGTTAGTATGACATGAATGTGATAAATGTCCAAACACTTTCATTTGGAGTTGTGATGTTAAGGTCACACTCAATGATGAAATTTATATCTTTAGAAAGAAATTTGGTCAAGATGTTGGCTTGAACTTTCACATCCCAATTTTCTACATGATCCCATAAGAAGTGATGTTTGATGTTAAAATGTTTTGTTTATTCAATAACATAAATAATGGATAATGGATGATGCATGATGCATGATGCATGATGCATGATGCATGATGCATGATGCATGAAGTGTGAACCAAAACATAACGATAAACAAGACTTCAATATTTTATTAATATTATAACTAGTTCCATTACATGCATACAAAGTTATATATAAAATTTAGGTAGAGAGTGAAATCATGGAAGTTAGTGGGAGTATGGATAGTTGGGTAACATGAGTAGTTTTTTAAGTGAGTATGTGTAGGCTTTGCCCATCTATAGGATGGAAGTCTTGGGATGGCCCGACTTAAAGAATTTATTCCATTGGGTTTTGAAAAGATTTATTATTTTCCATTGGAAAAATAATCATTTAATTGACTTGGAATATTTATTCATATCAATTAGGAATTGTAATGGGGTATTGCCTCATCCAAGAGTACCACTGATTATTTTCGTCATTCCAAAGGTTTTCCTGGAGGTTTACATGGGTTTCATACTTATTATGAAGATTGTTGATGGCTTCAACTAGTTGTATTTAATCTGATTGGAGTTTGGGGAATTCCATTTGTACGTATGAGTAAAGGTGGTCATCTTTGAGAGAGATGTTTTAAAGAGATATATCATAGGCGTTAGATGAGGCAGTTTCACTTAGGCTGTTGGAAGTAATATTTTCCTCTTGATTTTAATGAGCGATTAGCTCATTGTTTACCTCCTAGTTTTCAATTTACTGTTTATTGTATGGATTCTTAGGATACCACGTTCATTGGTACTTGAAAATTTTGAGACCAATAAGATTATAATTTGAAAATATGGTGTGCTCATAGATGGGCGTGTATCATCCAGAAGGAAAAATTAGAATGTTCAAAGCACGCATCATCATGGTAATTTTTATGTTGTATAAGAGGCTAGTACCATTCCTATATTCTTGATTATGAGGTATTAAATATCAATATTAATCCCTATTTGAATGCACTAGTTAAGGAAAACATCAACTTTTTGAATGGCGAAGTGATGACCTATAAGTGTGAGAATGTATTTTCTAATAATGTTATGCATAGCATTAGATGTGGTAGTAAAATGGTTTAAGTGTAGTTCAAATCTAAGATAGTTAGAAATTTGGGAATTAGCTAAAAAACCATGGCTTCAACGGGTTTAAAGTTTGGGTAGCAAAGAAATTTATGGGTAGTATATAGGGTTAGCCCACCTTCGGGAAGATTTATAAGGTTTAGATAGAATGAGTGGGTTATGCGGACGGGCTGTAAGAATATGGATGATCCAACAACATTTTCTTAATGGTGAAGGTTGGAGTATAATACTCCTATAAGGTTCGAAAAAATTATTTTCAAGGTTTATAAGAACCTTATCCAACCTTAGATAAGGAGCATTTAATGAATGCGAGGGAGTTATACTCGAAGATTAATGGATGAGTGGATTCTCCCATGTTTAATTAATCGATGAATTAATTTTATTTTATGAAGGATGTGATACGATGGAAGAATATATTGAATATTTTTTTATAAAAACTAAGTGATGATGTCTTTAAAAGGTAAAATTATGATGAGATGTTTTTGTCAGGTAGTTTCTTATTTTTACATTAGAGCTATTTTGGTTTGCTAAATATTTAATTGTTTGATGAGAAAAAATGTTTATTCCTAATTAGTCATTCCATCTCTCCTTTTATGTTCGTGTGTTTGATGAACACCGAAATGTGTATGATATGTGTGAACATATGGCGCAAGTGCAAGTCGGTCCTTATGTAATAAAACTCGATAAGTTAGGGTTGAATCCTCATGGAATAGGATACTCACAACGAGAATAGGGATGGTCTATAAATTCTAAGGGTTGACTCGCAAAAGTAAACAAAAAATGTGATGATTCGTTATGTGTTGTGAATTACAACTACGGGAACAATTTAGACTAAAAAAATCAAGAAGTAAACTAAAGTATGCAAAGATTATAAGTGGAACAAAATTTTTGTTTTGAAACAAGTTTAAAAAAGATGTTTGGATGTAATCCCCATATTATAGGTTTCATATAATTAGCATAAAATTCTTTGAATTAACCAAATAATTGTACGAAAAGCATCAACTCGATTCAAATAACCAAATATGTTTAGGCACTAACCCACATTTTAATTGGTCAACAAACTGATTCACGGGATTGATACCTTAACTGACATGTATAGTGCATCCTTAAATACTCAGGTTGTTTTTGAAAAACCAAGGTAAAGGAACTACAATGATAAATCCCAATTAATGATCGACCTCGATGAATTGATTAGTTAATTACTACGAATTTCATATTTAATGCTTGAAACCCTAGGTTGGGTTCATATTCCCAACCTAGAATTTTTTTTAGCTAATTGTGATAATCAATTGCAAATAAGTTACACTAAGCAATGTGGAACTCATAATTTAAAGATGAATAATGAAGAATTGAATTAGAAGTACCAAATGGGATGAATCAAAAGTAAAACAACAATGAAACACTAAAAATGAGTTGAAGTCTATCTAAAAATACTACTAAAATCTCTATTTTCAAGAACTAAAAATGGCCAAATGGGTGGATGAACCCACTTTCCCACTTAGCTTAAAAAAAAGGAAAAAAAGAAAAAAATTCACAACAAATCGAACCATGGACCAAACCCCTCAACGAACCAGTTTGGTAGAGTGAGATGATTAGATTTTGTGTACTGACTTATGAAATGTTGTCTTTTGAAAACTCTTCCTTTTTTCTTTTTGACCCCTAAACTTTGTTCAAATCTTCAAATTAATCTATCTTCTTCACCGTGACTCGGAATGAGGTGTACTTTCTTTATTCGTATTCCTCGTTTTGTGCTATCTTCTCCCATTTAATAGCACGAATTAATTATAAACATATGGGAGATATAACAAACAAGAAAAACTTTCCAAAAAGATTAGTTAGAATTAATATTAGTTAAGTCCGGAATAAATGGGAAGTTTGGGATCGTAAATGGACTGACATAAGAGGGATAATTATGAAATAATGATGCCGAATATACCTCCTAACTAAAGATATTGCTAGTCCTGAGAAATGTAACAAAATTAAACATAAGGGTAAAAAATATCATATATTATCTAAGGGATATAATATCTTCTTCGTTGGTACACGGTTGCATTGAGCGTATACAAAAATCCGTTCAACCCCTCCCTTACCCTAGTAGGACGAGTGGTGTCTCATGAGAGTTTGCAGTGCTCCTTGTATGTACAATAATACCTATAATTTGTCCAAAACATGGAACTTCTTCCTTACTAGGTACTATAATCAAATGGTTAATTCATAATTATTTTCGTGAACTCTTTCCTATTTGAATACTTATTCTTTCGGGTCAAAATTTATTTTCAATCATATGTCTAGAAATGAAATTCATCTATATGACCATAAGATACTTTCTTAGCTCAATTCTTATCATTTAATTGTGTTACTATTGAAATAGGCTAATCTATATTCCCATTAGGAATCATGAGTTTACATATTAATCCATAACATTCCAGTTGTTTCCAATTTTTCAAAATTCCTTTGTACTTACTATGTTTATATCAATAAATCTCATAGTGTATTGCTAGGCTCTTATCACCAACGTGTTATGTAATTAAATTTACTAACTCCCCGACTTTATCGAAATTCAAACTTAAGTGAATAATTTAAAAACACCCTTTAAAGATCCCATGGGGTTTGAATTGGCTCAGTTTTGCAACAACAATCCCAAATACACTCGAGCCATTTCACAAAATAAACTTAATTATAAAAAGATTTTTAAAATAATTTTAAAATCAAGTTTCTATTTTTAAATCCTAATTTGATTTTTTTAAATATTCCTTATTATGTTATGTATACATTCTATATGTATTTTATACATAAATATTTTTTTTATATTATAAATTTAATGGTTTCATAATTTTCCAAAATTTTGAAATTAATTTTCATATTTTATATGATTTTTTAAAAATTTTAAAATGCTAATTTAAATATTTTAATCGAATAAAAATTAAAAATGTTTTTTTGTTTCTTAATGAAACTCAATACATATTCAAAATGACAACGTTTTTGAACCATGGAGGTTGTTTTGGTGTCTATCGGTGTGATTGTCTTTGGACCAATCAGGGATAGTTATTTAGCCCACAGGATTTCATCGTGCGCGAGCCTTAGGGTGTGTGTGTCTACTCGAACTCTTGGCTATCTGGAGATATTTCATCCTTGTACCAGGCGTGAGCCTTCAGTTGTGTCTACTCGAGTTGTTGGTTGTCGGGGGTTATTTTACCCTTATACCCTCCATAAGCTTTAGTTAATGATGCATATGCATTCACTGACTCCTCTTTTGTGGAATAGTAACTTTCCATTTTATTCCCTTAGTTTTTTTACCTATTTGTCCATATTTGATGAGGATTTACCATTTTACCCAAACCATTCCTCAGCCTTTTGTAAATAGAGGGCTTTTCGGTTCATTTTTAAAGGTTAAAAAAAAATCTAAAATGAAAACCAAATGCTGCCAAATGGTTTCCAATCCTCTCTCCCTCTCCCTCTCTCTCTAAAACTTGTTAAAATAATACTTCCGTTTTAAGTGATTTCATACCTTTTTTTAAACACGATTTATCCTATATATCTTACAATGTAAATTTCTCTCAGAATGAGTGTTTAAAAGTTTGAGAGTTCGCTGGGTGTTGATTGATTAAGGCCCCGTTTGGTTGCGCAAATTGTTTGATTATGTAAATTGTTTCATTGTGAATTAGTGAATTATAAATGAGTGAATTTGAAATGAGTTAAATCCAATTTTACACAATGTTTGGTAATTTGAAATTGATGTTAAGGTTCTATGAAAAAAATATAAAAACAAATCAAGAGAGAGAGGGGGAGGGAAAGAGAGAGGGAGAGGGGGAGGGGAAGAGGATGGGGGAGAGGGGACATGCACCTAATGTGACTCCTATTTCAAATGGATTCATTTCACATTTTTTGTGAAATGATCCAATTTCAGATTTTGCACATGAGTTAAAATGGAACAATTAATGAATCATTTTATTAATGAAACCAAACACAATTAATGAGTCAATTTGTAAATGGGACAATTTATTAATGATCCAATTTACAATTTTGGGACAACCAAACAGGGCCTAAAAGTTTTTGGCTTTCTGAATGTGTTCATTTGAAAAACGTTTGACGCTTCCTAGTTAGATCATTGAGGCTGTTAGTGTCCACTAACATGATAATCCTGTTTTGCTGTTTTGATATACACTGTGGTATATCTTATAACTTATTCTTATACATGCAAAAACTAAATTTGTATAGGCATCTCTCTCTCTCTCTCTCTCTCTCTACACACACACACACACACACACACATATATATGAATATTTTTTTTCATGTTTAGTAGATCTAAGTTATAAACTAAATCTCTGTTTGTAACTAATATACATTTTGAAAAAAAAACATTTGGTTTTGTTATGTTTAGAATTGTAAATCTATTTGTGTCTTATAAAAACTCACGATCTAAACGTTTTAATACAAAAAACTTACTTTTTGTTTTCACACAGTTGAATCATCAAATACTAAAGCAAAGACCCTTTTTATCTTTGAATTTAGATTTGATCTTCCAACCATCTCGGAAAACCAAAAATTGTTATAACTTAATTTTTGTGTTGCATCTTCACTCATATTCTTGTCTTGAGTGTGTAGCTATATGTGTACTACTAAGTCCTCTATTTTTTTTTGGTATATTATTGTAGTTGTAGAATTATTTAGTATTAACCTTGGTGTACTGGATGTATTGGTTGTATTGATTCATTTACACATTATAAACTATAAATTGTACTTGAACTGTTGTTATAATGGACTTGGGGTGTGTGTTATCTTGGAACTAAAAGACCCGAGGTTTTCTAGTATGCAGGTTTTCTCGTTAACAAAATTATTGTGGTATAATCCCCTTCTCCTCATCCGATTCCGTTTTAACTTTTTTATTCACTATACTTTGAACATCATTTGGACTATGTAACTCGGGCAATGAGCCCACTCAAACTTAGTCATTAATTTCAAAATACCCATATCCCGTTGATTTTACTACTAATATATTTTCACATTTTCAATGTTATCTTGAAAAATCTCCTCTACATTAATGAATGTCATGCTCAAAATCATGTTTTCACTTTATTAATTGGCATGCCAATCGATGAGTATTATACAGACTTTAACCGACTCCCACTATGCCGGAATAAGCTACTGATCATTTGCCTGGAGTTTAGCATTAAGCCTTACCCTAGGGCTTCAATGCCTCCTCAATGTTCTCGGGTACCTACGAGTGTCTTTTTACTTGTCACATCTTTATAACTCATTTTTATTTTTTTCTTTATTATTCACATTTAAACCTTTTTCTTTATTTCTTTTTACCGACCGATGAGGTCAAATACCCGGGATGAGAAATGTCTCAAGACACGTCATTTCTGATTTTCACTGTTTATAAAAAGTCCATCTTCATTTCACCTTAGAATCGGTATTTCTTCATTAGAAAATAACTTTAATTATCATTTCTTGTGAAACTTACCCTTAAGTTCTAATACCCACTCACATAATTTATTATACTTTTCCACTATTCATATGCACTTGTAAACTTGTGTTTTGTACACTATAAAAAATGTTTCTTTTAATTTTGATTTAAAAAATACTATTTTTCACTACATTTAATCCAACTCTTTTACCTGGAGTCCTTTAATTTGGAAATTTTACTCACAACTCCTACTAGTTCATAAAATAACATTTTTGCACCAAAACATTACTTTTGTCATTTTAACAATTATATATCCAACTTACTAACTTTTCACCTTCCACACTGATTCTTATCATTTTATGTACTCATATTACTCCATTTAAAACGAATTTCCCAAAATAAAAGTCATGTTTGCAATGATTTTAACTAAATCCAAACTTTTCATAAAATAACACTTTTAGCCCAAAAGCATTTCAATACTTATTCTTAAAAATTGATAATTTCTTATTTTTTTAATTTGTATCTTTATCATTTTATGTGTAAATATCACTATATTTCATGGTTTAACCTCAACACTTTACTATATTTATTTTTAGTTCCTTAATTCTTTAAACTTCTTAAACTTTCATCACATAAAGTAGCGTCATTTTATGTGATTAATATGTTGATTTTTCCAACATTTTTATTTCAAAATCAATGGTTGTTTAAATGTATAATGAACATAATAAACCCCATTCTGATAACCATATATAATTTTGTTCGTGAATAAAGTGATTTGCACGAATAAAACCCATATATGCATCCTGATATTTCTTTATCGAGTTCAACTTAACATTGACATGAAATAACTAGTTTAAACATGATTTTCATAAGGAATAACCTCCTTAAACATTCTGAAATTTTAACGTAATTCCAAATTCAACTTATCTATTATAATCACATCTTTATCAACATAATTCATATATAGTGATAATAAACATAAGTAGTCATGTAAATCATATAGAAGTATACAATAACTGGGATGATTGATATTAAACTTTAAATAGTTTATAACCCCTACCTATTAAAGATATAGATACTTTGAAGAAGAGTTAGAAAAAAATCCCAATATGCTCCTAGTTCCAAGTGCCTTGCAAGCTTTCTTCTCTAAGTGAACACCTTCAAAAACCTCAATAACTCTTGACAATTGAATGGTGGAATGGTTATTGACACGACTCAGAATGTGTCTCTAAAGTGTGTACTCTCCAGGCTCAAGTGCAAGCCTGTCGTTCAAGTAATAATCCGACAAGTCGGGTATCGATACTCAGGGAAAAAGGACAACAAGAGTTGTGACGACGGAATAAGACTGAGGAATCCTAACGTTGACTCTAAAAAGAAAAGAAAAGATTGATTTGGTTTTTGGGATTCGATTACACTAAATGCAATTATGAAATTATGAAAATGTGCAATTACACTAAATTACCTAAAAATGTGAATGAAAATTTGATTTGAACTTTTAAATGAGATGATGAAGAAAATAGGACGGGAATACAATCCCCCAACCCTAGTGTAATGCAGTTATAATATTAATCGTAAATTTATCTAATTAATTTGACCCAGTCTTTAGTACTCCCAAGAATTACGTATACGAGGTTCAAGCCCGCGTCATACTTAATCAAAGGATGAGTAAATCAGTATCAAGATAGTGACACTCGAATTGTATTCTCAATCATCCCGGTTACCCAGGGGCAAACGAGATATTTAGACCTACAATTGTTGTGTCCCTACGCAATACGGTCACAATTAATCACTAAATTCAGAGGATTAATTTTATACGTGCAATTACCACATCAGGTTGGGTTCATGTAACCTGACCTTGGAAATCTAGCCGGACATACCGAAAGTGATGAAAACAGTGTTTAACATGCAAGTGTTCATGATTAATCTAAGGACAATTGATGGAATACTGTAGAATAGAATCACAAAGAAGAAACAACTTACTAAAATTACCCAAGGAACAATCGCAGCAATAAATAAAATTGGTGATCACACAAACTTTGAATAAACCTTCAATCCTTGAAATAAAACTGGAAATTGTATCTACAACTAGGGTTTATGGAAGAATAAGAGAGATTAAACTAATCCCCTCCGTTCTTTTTTTTTTTTTAAAATGAAAATAATTCGGGTTTTTATACCCTACATGAAATTCCAAGAAGTTGAGTATAAGTCGGAGTCTTTAGAGGAGAATCAGAAAACAAAATCTCGATGGGCAGACCGGTCCGACCCTTAGGCGGATCGGTCCGCTTCTAAAGCAGATCGGTTCTTTTATTTTCCAGGCGGACCGGTCCGGGTGCGGATCAGTTCTTTTAATTTTTGTCTTCTTCGGTTCGCCTTCGGTTCGCAGTCCTCTGGAGTTTGCACAGCGGACCGGTCCGGGTTGAGAGCGGACCGGTCTGCCTATTTGACTTTTCCTTCAAACTTTGACTGCCCATATCTTTTGCTCCGGGTATCCGATTGAGGTGCCGTTTCTTCCTAGGTGCTTGTGAGGATGATACCTTCATCTTCTCTTTAGGTACCTCATCTGGATTCTGGGTATAAATGACTCTTTTGCCCTTTTGACTTTTCTTGTTGACTTTCTCTATTCTTCCGGTTTCCTTCTTCCATTTCTTGACATTAGATACCTGTAAAATCGTAACGAAATACCAGAAACTCGGTGTACTTGTTAGGATAGTTCAATAGCAAGATTATGATATAAAGTCAATCCAATTACGTTGTTCGAGGTGATTAAAGTACCGAAATTAAGGGATAAATTAGGAAGAATTTATGCCTAATCAGTTATCTTGCAAACTTAATATGTGGGAATTTTTATGAGGAATTAGTCTAGTGAAATGGATGAAGAAGAAGACTCAAGGGTCTTAGTTGTGGGACTGTTTTTCGCTTCAATATAAAGAGGTGAGTTTTGATGACAAAGTCCCTTACCCTCTCTCTTATAATGTCCCGAGACTTAAACAATAATCCTCCATCACTCAATAATGAATCCATCATGATAGATTGGGTAGGAATTTATAAAACATGGGTTAAATTCATTGAATTTAGGTCTCTTAACAACCCACACATAGCGCAAGTTGATAACAACCCTCAAGTTCCTCCATTTTCCTTTTCTTTTTTACCAAACTTCAGATAGAAATTATCCTCAATATGGGTCTCAACGATTTTTTAAGACACCGATAAAGAGAAAGTTGTCCATAAATTAATTTGATATCTCATGGAACTTTTTCAAATTATTTTGAGTACTTTTAGTTTTTTGATGAAAAACCCATTATTATTATTACTATTTTTTTAATTTTATACTTTTATCCTTATGATATTATAATATAAATATAAATATAAATATATAATTCATTGTGTATTATTTTCTTAATTCGATTTAAAATGCGTATCTTAATTATCACACGTACGCAGTACGCGACATGTTTGAATTTTTCTCCTTAACCTTAATTATAAAATTAATCTATTTAAATTATTCTCAATAACTTCTTATAATGCAATTTTTGTTAATTTTAAAAAATTCGTAGCATTATAATATAGCTCTCTCAATAAGTGATGAAAATGGACACCGGTGGCAAAATATTAGGTGTTGAATTAGCCGTGAACTATGAATGGCACTGGGTGAAAAAGTTGAGCTGGAAATATTGGATAAGAATATTTGGTTTATACACTTGATGGGTTCGTGAAAGAGTTCCACCCCCTTTGGAATGACTTCCATGATATACCTCTTGCTTATAAGGGCAATCATTCATTGGTATGTGTGGACAAGCCATTTGATATACCTTAATTTACATGAATTGCCTCACTATATACCTCCTGGCGACAGTACGTATATGAGAAAATTTGATATACTTGATGTACGTGAATGAGTTCCCTATTATATACCTCCCTTTTTGAGTTCGATCAATAATTACGATGCGGGGGAAACGGTTTGATATACATTGAAAGTACGAGGCCAATGGAAGGTGAGAGTCATATAGGTTAGGCTAGCTACGCCCCCCAGGACCAACACCCATCACAAAGTGACCTCTTAATATGGGACAAATTTTTGGTTAATACTGCCATGCGTTTGGTGATGTAGTGTGCAAAAATGCATGAGTCTTAATTAGCATAATATGTTAAGAAGTTATTTTTTATTTGCATGATGAGTAAGGGGAATACTACACTAATGAGGGAGCATATACAAGTACTATGAAAAGTAAATCGAGCATCAATCATGGAGACTATACTATGCATGGTGATGGGGACATATACATGTGAGTGACTGACATGTTAATTATTGATACCAAAATTTATCCATCCATGTGGACTAGAGAATAGTGAGCATATGCCGTCTTACATAGAAAGAATACCAATCAACAAATAATAGCTTCGCCGACCAACAATGAAGAATGTCAACCAAATCAAGGAATGCCGACCAGCTTGCAAAATGACGACCAACAAGACCAATCAATCGTACCCATACCAAGAGTCATATCACATGTAATTTACATAACCAAAAGTCATATTCATCATGTAAGGATGTAAATACTTGAATATATAAAAGCATTATATCCCTAAATATTCCAACTCATGGCCTTCGGGTCATTATAAATACAAATGTACCTATGCCATCAAGGGCAGGTGAACAATAAAGTAAACTATTGCCAAGAGTAATACCATATCACTGGACGTAGGCTTTTATACATAACCGAACCACTTTATAATATTATTATGTTCTCCTTCCATTTACATATTTTATCAGTGATTAAATAATTAGATCTATTATAGTTTTTTACATCAACATATTGGTGACGTCTATGGGAACGAGTTTCTAATAACTGTTTTCCATTTTAGATATTTGTGTTAACAAAAAGATGACTGATATTCTTGAGTCCAGTGCTAGAAATGATGGTAATCCACCTGTATAATCTTCTCCACCAACTAATCATGATCTGAATAGGATTCTATCTAGTCTTGCTAAAGGACAAGAGACCAGACAAGATAATATGAGGCAATTAGCCCAAACCCGATAAGTTAGGTCCCCTACCCTGTCCAGACAGAGAGAAATGTCGCTTCCTCCTCCAAGAACCAACAGACACAACTATTCCATTACTTCATGCGATCCTTATTTTCTCCTAGGAATGAGTTCATCACTCAAGTTTACAGATCCTTATGACGTTCATTCTTTCTCTCTTGAAAGTCCAAGTATCTTGGAAAGGATAAGAATAACTTCACCCTTTGATCATCTACGACATAGAGGAAATAGAAATCCTCCAAGGGCATTATCCAGGAACACACAACATCCATCCGACCAACATGAGGATTTAATCCGATCAAGATCAAGTGTCCGACGATCTGTACGCACCGAGCAGACCTCTCAGCAGGAGAGTTCAGTGCAGATAAATGGTCGAAATAGCCATGGTACTTCTCGTAGATCTGATGCAGGTAATCCTTTATGGAAGGGATCAATCCAAAGGTTGGAAGATAAATTGGGTGGAATGAAAAAAGTAAAGAATCCTTTGCAAAGGAGCTTTGTTAAAGGATCTCCTTTTATTCAAGTCATTGTGGACTTTCCTACTCCTTTAAGTTTAAAGCTCCGGTGGTTACCCCCAAATATGATGGTAAAACCGATATTATTCTCCATATTGAGAAGTAATAAGTTGCATCAGATATTTATGCAGTACTAGATAAGATGAGATGCGGAACATTTTCCATCACCATTATTGGTTCACCCTAAATATGGTATAACAATTTTCCCTAAGGTCAGATCACTAATTTTATTCAGTTGGTCGAGCTATTTATTAGAACCTTTTTCTTTGGAGCTAAGATAGTAAAAAGAGTGGCTCATCTTCTGAGTATAAGGCCGCAAGTGGGTGAAAGCACCAGGGATTACATTACTCGGTTTAACAATGCGAAGTTGGAAGTAATTGATTACAAAGAAAAAACATCCATGAATTCTCTCATGAGTGGTTTACTTGCTGAGAAGCTATATTACACTTTGGCTAAAGATCCTCCTAAGACGATGACTAAACTCATGGCAAAAGCAGGAAAGATAATGGACGTCAAGGAAGCAATAGCTACCAAAAAGAGTCCATCCATAAAGTTTGATACAAAATCTGAGAAGAAGTAACCGAAGGATCATAAGAAGTTTAAGGAACAAAGGGTGATACAACGCAAATATTGCATATTTACGCCCATTAATTTATGCACTTTTAGCCCTTGCGAGTACCGTAATTGTTATATTTATGATCGTTAGTCAAACAACCTCCATTTTATACCCTACTTTATTTGAGGTATTATTAAGCATATATAGGTGTTACAGTGCTTAGTGCGAAGTTTCACCGTGTTGCTATAAAGTTTCGTAAGAGTTCTCACGTTCAAGGGTATTTTGTACTTTGGTATTTTGATCAAAGTCTTCACATGAGTTGTAGCCTTCGGGCCAAGCTTTGTATGGACGTGAACAGTGCTCGAATCGGAGTCCGAACGAAGAAATCACGAACCTTTAATCGAAAGAATAATTATAAAAAAAATAACAATCTAATTAATTCCTTCCATGTCCCTTTTCTCTTTTATTAACAAATTCCATAATTCCATCCATGTCCCTAACTCGTTTTTGTAGCAAATTCTAATGGCTATTTTTTGTCCTCGACTCGAGTTGGGCTAGGGTTTTCGTTTCATCCAAAATTGGACCTTTCGTCCAAAATTGGAGCATAGATTTTGGTATAATACCCGAATGGGTCTCTTTGGCCACTTTTGGAGCTTAGGTTTCATGGTTTTGGCCATTAATGGAGGTGGTGGTTTTTTCCTTTTTTTGTGGTTTTGGTTTTGGTGGTCTCGGCTTGTACCATTTTGCAGCCATGGTGTTGGTCTTGACTATAACGCAAATTCAGGTGGCTCCATTATTTTGGCCTTGTTGGCCTCGGCTTGGGCATTTTGGCATGGTAATGTTGGAGATTGACTTGCCTTTGCAGAAAGTGGAAAACTTCTACCTACAGGTGCGAATCGATTCACACAATTGCGAATCGATTCGCTTGGATACAAGGTCGAATTTCCCAGCTCCGAATTGATTCGGACACCCCGAATCGATTCGATCCCCTATTTTTTTTTCAACTTTATTATTTACAAATTTGCCATTTGAGTTTTCTATATATTAACTTTCTTCTCATTTTGAGAAAATATCTTTGATTATATTAGGTTTTTAGGGTTTGTAAAAGGGGGACCTTCCCTCTCCTCATTTCTCTTGGATATTTCTCCATTTTATGTATGTAAGTTACTATTCATCATATTCTTTATTGTATATAGTTGTTTTAGCTAGTTTCCATGCTTTGCATTTAATATTCCATGCCTAGATAATTAGTTTAATATATTTATTTCTTGTTTTAGTTATTAATTAGTTGTTTAATTTGTTTATCCATGTATAGTGAGTAGTTAAATAGGAATTGGATCGTGTGTCGCCCATTGATGGGCGTCGAGCTCCGAAAATTACTTTTTGTGTAAAATTACATTTAATTGAAACCTCGCATATTAATCTCGAATTATTATTCATTTAACTTTATTTGTCATTCAACATTAGTGTTTATAGCGATAACCCAATTTTAATCCGCGTGTGACCATTTTTAATTAAATGTTTTATCTTGCAACTTTGAGTTAAATTTCTTCTTGCGTGATGTTTATAATTAATTAAAATTGCCCGGTTAGATTGTTTTTAACTCAAATTCTAATTATTAGTTGTTTAGCCCATGGCGGGGACGCGATCCCGACTCTTGTTTTATTAATTCTACTTTAGACTTAGCTTATTATTTTTTCCCTTTCTTTAAAATGACCATATCACATTTTACACTTTTATTTCCAAAGTAGTAAAGTAATTAACGATCTAAAATTTAATCACTCCACGTGGATTTCTTACGATACCCAACTTACTACTATACTTGTATCGCAAGTGTAGTTGTAGCTTAGTTTTTGCATCGCGGCAGCGAAATAAACAACAGTTGTGTCCTCACGTGAACACATTTTTTTCTGCCCGATCAAAATGGTGTCGTTGAGGGGGAATGTGTTTTAGATTGGAGTTGATTTATTATTTCGTAATATTTCTTTAGTTATTTTATTCTTTCTTTTTTACTTGTGCCAGATTATTTCAAGAAATTGAAATTTTGGCGCTTGTTGCTTTTGTTGAATTAGCTTATTTTGAAATGTCTCACCATAACTCTTTAGATAGATTTAATTTCTATGCTATTAGTTCTCAAAGTTACACTCCCAAAACAATTTGAGAATACCTACAATTTCTTGAGTATTAGCATCTTGCATGTGAAAATCAGGAAGTTATAGGTAATCCCTAATTGTCTTGGAATGGAACTTTGTGTTGTAGGAGTAAGGAATTGAACGATGAGGTTGCTATTTATGATGCTTGGACAAAGGAAAATGTCCAACTCAATGAGATCACTTCTTCTTCAAAAAGCTCGGTTGAGGTTAAAACTTACGTTTCACCTACACGCCGTTTTGAGTAAGAAATAATTGAGAGTGATCAAGCACTGTCGATTGTCCTCCACTTCCTTTATTCCCTATTGTTCTTGAACCGTTAAATTTATCACAATAACTGGTTGAAAGTCTTGAGGACTTTGATCGGATTCTTGAACGGGAATGTTATTTTGAGACGGTTCATCTCATGGGCTATTCACTTGCACTATCTCCACCTCCCCTTCCAGTTGAAGAAACCTAGGGATGTGATTTTAATTTTTTCGAGATCCATGTGGTCTTGTCACCCTTAAAATCTAACCCCCCAATAACCCCACTAAAAATATTAATTGGTGATGGTTCATTTCTTATGCCTTACACATGCCATCCGTTTCTTAAACGTAATTCCTATTTTTCGGGAGGTATGTTCGCTTTGGACAGTCCACCGTTGATCTTTCAAAGTCAAATCCCTTTTTGGGTGGATACTAAAAAATTTAGACTTCTAGTGTATAGTTAGTTAGAACTCCAAATAGTTGGTTGTAAATTGTTAGCTTTTTATTCTTTATTTCTTTAATTTTTCTTTCCTTTTAATTTAGTCTAATGTAATTAGTTAAACTTTTTGTTATTGGTTTTGTTATGCTCAGTACTAACTTGTTTTGTAGAATCAATGGACTCTTACTTATCCGGGGATCGCTCCAATTTTGGGTAATATTATTCTTTTCCTATCTTTGTGTTGTTTTCTTAATGCGCATTGAGGACAATGCAACATTTAAGTTAGGGGGTGTGGGATATTATATCCATTTCTTTATTTTGTCCATGGATTTTATCACATGTTAGTTAGTAAGCATGCTTTCTTAGAAAAAATTGAAAAACTTTCAAAAATATTTTTTTTTCCTTTTTCTCCTTTCTTGGGCATTTTGTCTTGTTTCTGATGATGAAATGTCGATAATTTCCCGATCCAATAGACAACTCAATAATGCATGTTCTCGATTTTAGAAGTTATTGGACTTTAGTCCTCAAATCATTGATATTGTGAATAACTTCATGAATTAAATTTTATCCCTTGAGCACATGTGCTTTTCAAGTTTATTGATTTGGTTTAAGATTTTTATAAATCGGTAATATTTTGTTGCATTGTATATACTTACACCGAGTGAGATTTGGTCTTTTCTTCATTTGTGAGTGTTATACACTTCTCTTTCTTCATTGAAAATGTTGATTTCGTAGGTAATCTCACTATTATTTTATTTGATCGTTCATTAATTGTGTTTATATCTTGAAATGTGTTACTTGAGCATGATTTCCATATATTGTTTTGACTCCAGAATTGCGTAAACTTTATGAAATGATCATACGCCATCTTTGTTATATCACACATATTATCCCTTGACCTCACTTTAAATGTTTCCCCACATAAACCCCTTTGAGCCTTAATAAAGCCTTTGGATTCATAACCCAAAATACCATAACCAACCCCAAATTTGAGTTAAAACCATACATATTACCTTCCTTACTTTTGTTTGGAATGTTTCTTGGGATTGAATGATGTTGTGTAGTGTGGTTGAAATTTGAGCATGAAAAGAGTGAGAAAAGAAAAGAAAGAAGTGAAAAGGAAAAGAAAAAGAAAAAAAAAGAAAAAGTTAGAAAAAGAAGAAAAAAAAGAAAGAGAAAGTTTGTATATGTTTTATATAGTGTTCAATAATCTTTGATTACTCTCCCATTGTCATATTTAATGCTTGTTATGGAAATCATATTCCAATTTTGAAATTGCCCACAATTTTTCATTATCACGAGTTTTCATCCTTGAACACTTTGAATCCGTACATATTTCCTTCATTTCGTAACTTAACCCTAAACATACATTACAACCCTATCAAGTTCATGTGATCCTAGGGTGAATTTAATTTAAAAGTTTAAATAGTTTTGATAATCTGTGAAAATGCATTTCGCCTCTTTTAATGTGCGATATCTTTCATTGAGATTACAGTTTTTTATTTCCTATATAGCGTTCTTCATTTCTGACATGTGTGCGACCTACTTTCCATTTACATTTACTCTTTTTGCCCGGATGTTCCGTGTGCTACCTACCTAATTCGAGTGAATTCATTTGATGAGCGTAATGCCCGTGAGGATTGAATATATGCTCACTTTAATGTTATCCGATTTATTTAAGTTTTGTCCAAATCATACTTTTCATGTGCTCTCCCCCCTCCCACTTTGAAATATTTCATTTTTATGAGGTGCATTCAACCTGTTAATAACAACAGACTTTAGCTTAAATTCGTTCAATATGCTAATAACGCATTTGAAATCTTTTTCATTGTTGTTGAGCCTGTTGCATGTGGGGTTGGGAATATTTTGAGAAAACTATATGATGTTTGTGGGTTTCATCCCTGAAAACCCTCACGAGATGACACTCGTCCACTAGGGCAACCTATGGGTTAAACGGCTTAGTGCATACGCTAAATGCAATCATTCACCCTCGAAAATGGCTTTTATCTCTTTTTTATATATCTCCTATTTTATTATTTTCTTATAGTTCTTCGTGATTTGAACTTCATTGATGGGCACTAGCAATGTCTGAGATAGGGGGTGTGATACGACGCAAATATTACGTATTTACACCCGTTAATTTATGCACTTTTAGCCCCCTTGGCAGCCGTAATTGCTATTTTATGGTCGTTAATAAGACAACCTCCATTTTATACGCTAATACTTTATTTGAGGTATTATTGAGCATATATAAGTGTTACGGTGCTTAGTGTGAGGTTTTGTCGCGTTTCGATAAAGTTTCATAAGAGATCGCACGTTTAGGGGCATTTTGGTAAATTCATACTTTTGTATTTTTTTTACTAAAGTCTTCAAGGAAGTTGTATCCCTCCGGCCAAACTTTGCGTGGCCGCAAAAGGTGCTCAAATTAGAGTCCGAATGAAGAAAACATGGACCTTTAATCGGAAGAAGAATTATAAGAAAAATAACAATTTAATTAATTCCTTCCATATCCCTTTTCCCTTTTATTAGCAAATTACATAATTCCATCCATTTCCCTAACTTGTTTTTGTAGAAAATTCTAATGGTGATTTTTGTCCTTCGCTCAGGTTGGGCTCGGGTTTATGTTTCGTTCAAAATTGGATCCTTTCGTCCAAAATTAGAGCATAGATTTTGGTCTAATACGTGAATGGGTCTCTTTGGCCACTTTTGGAGCTTGGGTTTCATGGTTTTGGCCATTAATGGAGGTGGTGGGTTTTACCTTTTTTTGGGTGGTTTTGGTTTTGGTGGTCTCGGCTTGTACCATTTTGCAGTCATGGTGCTGGTCTTGACTATTACGCAAATTCAGTTGGCTGCAATATTTTGGCCTTGATGGTCTCATCTTGGGTATTTTGGCATGGTGGTGTTGGATCTTGGCTTGCCTTTGCAGAAAGTGAAAAAATTCTACCTTCAGGTGCGAATAGATTCTCACAATTATGAATCAATTCTCTTAGAGACAGTGTCAATTTTTCCCAGCTCCGAATCGATTCGGACACCTATTTTTTTAACTTTATTATTAACAAATTTGCCATTTGAGTTTTGTATATATTAACTTTCTTCTCATTTTGAGAAAATATCTTTTACTATATTAGGTTTTTAGGGTTTGTAAAGGGGGGAGCTTCCCTCTCCTCATTTCTCTTGGATATTTTTCCATTTTATGTATGTAAGTTACTATTCATTATCTTCTTTATTGTATTTGGTTGTTTTAGCTAATTTCCATGCTTTGCATTTAATTTATTTATTTCTTATTTTATTTATTAATTAGTTGTTTAATTTGTTTATCCATGTCTAGTGAGTAGTTAAATAGGGTTTGGATCGTGTATTCGCCATTGATGGGCGTCGAGCTCTAAAAATTAGGTTTTTTGTAAAAGTACATTTAATTGAAACCTCGTGTATTAATCTCGTATTATCATGCGTTTAACTTTCTTTGTCACGCAACGTTAGTTTTTATAGCGATACACCGATTTTAATCCGCGTGTGTCCATTTTTAATTAAATGTTTTATCTCGCAACTTTGAGTTAAATTTTTTCTCGCGTGATGTTTATAATTAATTAAAAATGCCTGGTTAAATATTTTTGAACCAAAATTCATATTATTAGTTGTTTATCCCATGGCCGGGACGCGATCCCGACTCTCGTTTTATTATTTCTAGTTTACACTTAACTTATTATTTTTTTCCCTTTCTTTAAAACCACCATATCACCTTTTACACTTATATTTCTGAAGTACTAAAGTAATTACCGATATAAAATTTAATCACTCCCTGTGGATTTCTTATGATACCCGACTTACCGTCATACTTGTATCTCAAGTGTAGTTGTAGCTTAGGTTTTTGCATCGCGATGGAGAAATAAACAACGACTCTGTCCTCACATGAACACACTTTTTCCGCCCAACCAGAGGGAAAAAAAGGTAGAAAAACTAAAGAGATATGGGAACTACACCCGATATAGTGTTGGCATTCACTATATCTCGGAAGAAATCAAGTATAGCAAGGAACTACAATGGCTTGGAAAGATGAGAGACCTTCCTAACAAGAGGGATAGATCCAAATACTGTAAATTCCATAAGGATCCCGGTCACACAACTGATGGTTGCATTGCATTGCAAAATGAGGTAGATACTCGCATTCGCCGAGGAAAACGCAATAAATTTGTTGATCGATGTGATAACTGCAGAATAAGATCAAAGTCTACATGCAAATCCAGGAATGATAATAAGAGAAATTGCTATGATGATTACGAGGATGACCATGATGTAATACCCCGTATTGTTACGCATATTTATTTTATTATGAAATTATGGAAATTTGGATTAATTAATTTATAGAGAAAATTTAATTTATAATTAATCGGACTTAATTGTAATAATTACTAGCGTGGCGAGAGTTAGTAGTTATTGGAAATAATTATGTTGAAATCATATTGAGTAATAACTATGTTGAACATTACGTAGTGAGTAACGTAATAGATGGTTTTGAAAATAATAATATGGTCGGGGATGAGATACACGATAGTTAAGATATAATTATTCGGGATGCGCGTATGAGTCGAGTCGCTATTATATATTTGGAGGTTAAAAAGGTAAATTATTTTTATATAACTCGAATGACTATTTCGAGTTCGCTAGTGTGTCCAGAAAGGTCAAAATAGTCAGAAAACACTATTGTGGTATTTTATTTGGAGTTCGGCGCATTTTAGCCTAAATCAACACCCCGTAGGGGTATTTTGGTCTTTTGGGATTTTTGGGGAATTAAATAGACAAAAATTAGGATTTAAAATAAAATCTATATGGATTAGAGGTTACTGTCAGTTTTCAACCTATGTGAGAGAGAGAGAGAGAGAGAGAGAACCAAAGAGGAAGAAGAACTCCATAGGAGCCCCAAGCCAAGAACTCAAGTTCTAACACCAAGAATACACCAAAGTCTAGATCATGACGAGAGGATCAACTACATACAAATTCAACCAAAGAATGAGAAGTCCATTCCAAGGCAAGTGTTTATCTTACTCCTCTTTTAGAAAATAGTTTTCTTGTTGATTTAGATTAGATTATATAAACTTGTTGCAATGAAAACTTAGGTTTAATTAGGCTAAATCGTAAAGGAATCTTAGAATTTGGATATGGGTTTTATATAGAGAATTTAACCCATTTGTAGAATGTTAAATTTGGAGATTTCATGTGCTAATCACGAATTTAATTTATGGTTTGAATAATTAAAGTGTTGGGTTCATTATATGGGAATTCTTGGAGATTTTAGAAATTGTTGGATCCCCTTTTTAAAACATAAAGATTTGAACTCTAATTTGTGTTAGAATGTGCACATGATGATTAGGGATAGTTTAGGATCATCTAATTTTAGGTTGTACGAAATTAGGGTTGAGTTTGAGGTTTAAAATGCTAGAAAAATCAAATTTCGGTAAGAACTGGTCCTGCTTGGAATTCTCGTTCGAAGTCTGCCCAGGTCGTTCGAACGACCTCGTTCCAACAAGAATTCCAATGACCCTTCTAAAGAAATTTTTGAGTTCATTCAAAGAAATAAACTCGTTCGAACGATAATCCCTTGACTTCTAACGAGATTTCAGAATGCACTTTTTGAATCCGATTAGGTTAAAAAGCATCCTAGGGTTATCCAAGTGAGAGAAATAACCTAAGTGAATGAGGAGTGACCTAAAGTCCGAGTTAATATTGAATTGGGAGTGTGATTTTTCTCGGGATGTAGAAAGTTCATAGAACCAAGGAGAGTTAGGTTCAAGAGAGTATATACCTATATATATGATCTACGAAGAGGGTAGAAATAATAATAATACTTCGTATTATGGTAATTGGGTTGTGTGAATGCCTATTAAGTTATTTAAGTTATGTGCATGCTTATTTCTTAAAACATTATGTGTATGACATACCTAGCTACTGGCTATCGAACGGAGGTTAGCGCGTTATGAACGACCATATCTTGTGCGCCTTCGGGGGATTTTGAGTCGTATCACTAGAGCATGGAGCCAAGGTATGGACTATCTGTGATAACGGCAGTGGTGACAATCGTATGTGTGCGTAGGTATGTGCATAGCCCATCGGCTTGGAACTATGTTCGCCTCTATTATATGCATATGTTTTATTGGTTCCTAAGAGATTGAACTTGTTTTCCCTTATGCGTGAGCATTGTAATGGGACTATATAGACGAGTATGCCTAGCACCAGGTTTTTTTAACCATGGGTGAAGTATTGGTATATATATTTGTATGTATACATAGTGAGATTTTATATATGTATACTGAGTTCCTATTATGTGTTTCATGTTCGCTACTTTATGAAAGTATATACTTATTGGGTAACCAGTTGAGAATTAAGAATGCTATGAGAATGAGTTAAAGCATCTTTAATCCTATTCCTACATAATAAAAATATATTGGCTTCGGGTTATTTAGATATTTTATTCGTCATGGTGGTTATACTACATATAGTCAGGCATAGTATCAAGACTAGTATGGGTGTTACGCTCGTTAGGTGTACGCATTAGATGAGAGGGGAGCATCCCAAGTGAGTATGCTAAGTTAAAATGAATAATATTTGTGCTAATTAACCAATTTAAGCACTTGCTATATTTAAACTATTTTCTACTCGGGCTCTCACCCATTTTTCTGCAAATCTCTTTTCTTGTTATATTATTTTAGGTGTTCAGCCATAGGGACACCAAGCTTAGGTGATTCCATTCATTTGGCGAGCTGTAGCTATTGTGGAAGCTACAGGATGTTTCTAGTAGATGCTTATGAGTCTATTTCTCCTCAACTATCAGTTATTTACTTATGTTGGACATGTCAACCCTCCTATTTTACATTCAGAGATTTAGAGTTGTTTTATTCTATCATTAGACTTTGATTTCATGTTATTGGATTATTGTATGGGATTTTAAGTGGATGTGTTAATCCAGTTCTTTATTTAAATTTAGTTAGTTCTTTACCTATGCTAGTGTGATGTATGCTGATGATTAAATATTTCCCTTTAATGATGTTGGTTAATTACAAGATAAAATTTTGACAACAACCTTTTTAAATATTAGGTGGTTTGTTTTTATTAAATTAAAATTTGAGTTTTCGACAGTGATGCATTATCTGAACCAACTTGATATTCTCAAATTAATTATTTAGGTACTGATCAGCCGGTAATTAATTAGGCGGGGTGTCACGGGTTCGTTATTTCTTTTATTTTTCGGGGAGTGGGTAGAGATTGGGGGGTTTATCTTACTCGTTGACATGCTCGTATTGGATATGTCCGAGTATGACGCGATTATAAGTATGGTTTGGCTTGTCAGGTATAGGGACATAATTGTTTATTTTAGTAGGAGTTTATTTCTTTCCATACCCGGTCAGGATATGTTCCTGGTGGTGATGCCTCTGTCTGAGGGAGATTCGTCCACACATTTATACTATATAGAGGAGGAGACCTATAGGGAGGTTGTGGTACCACTTGAATCGATTCCTGTTGTTCGAGATTTTATCGATGTGTTTCAGGAGCTTCTAGGGTTACCACCGAGTAGAAAGATAGACTCCGTCATTGATTTAGCATCATGCACTCAATCGATAGCCCGCGCACCTTACCGTATGGCTTTAATAGAGATGAGGGAGTTACGTGGCGAGATTGAACGGTTGTTGGGGCAGGGGTTTATCCGTAGGAGTACGTCGTCGTGGGGTGCTCTCATACTGTTCATTAAGAAGAGATATGGATGTTTGAGGTTATGCGTCGATTATCGAGAGTTGAATTAAGTCACGATACGAAAAAAATATATGTTGCCTCGAATCGATAACTTATTTGGCCAGTTGAGAGGAGTTGCCTTCTTCTTGAAGATTGACTTGATACTGGGATACCATCAGTTATGTATTTGGGAACGGGATGTGTCGAAGATGTCCTTCTTGAGAAGATATGGTTCTTATGAGTTCAAGGTTATGCCTTTCGGGCTAACCAACACCCCGACCGTGTTTATGGACTCGATGAACAGGGTGTTCAGAGAGTTCTTAGACCAGTTCGTCATCGTCTTCATAGATGACATTCTGGTTTACTCGCAGAACAAGGAAGAGCATGATGAGCATTTGAGGTAGGTTTTGCAGACACTGCGCCAACATGAGTTGTATGAAAAATATGATAAATGTGGGTTTTGGCTGAAGGAGGTCCGATTTTTGGGGCATATCGTCTCTGACAAAGGGATATTTGTGGATCCGTGGAAGGTGTCAGTGGTGAGGGAGTTGGGACAGCCCATGACACCGACCGAGATACGTAGTTTATTGGGCCTAGCTGGATACTATAGGAGGTTCATTCGATGGTTTTCGAAGATAGTGGGTTCATTAACACACCTTACTCGCAAAGGGGTTCCGTTTATCTAGAGTGACGCCTGTCAGTTGGCCTTTGATGAGTTGAAAGACAAGTTAACCTCAGAACTAGTGTTAGCTTTGCCCAAGTCGGGAAGGGAGTATCTAGTCTACATTAATGCGTCCTTATTAGGACTTGGGGGTGTACTTCAGAAGGAGGATCAGGCTATAGTTTATGAGTCCCATAAGCTTAAGCCTCGTGAGAGGAATTACCCCACCCACGACTTGGATTTGGTGGCGGTCGTGCTTGCACTTAGGATTTGGAGACATTACCTCCTGGGGGGGAAAATTTTCTTTTTCACAAGTGATTACGGTACCTCTTCACACAAGAGGAGTTGAATATGCATTAGCGCCGATGGCTTGAGTTTGTGAAGAATTATCACTTTGATATCCAATACCACCCATGGAAGGCTAACGTGGTAGCAAATGCGTTAAGCCATAGGCTAGTAGGTGAGGTGTCCGAGGTTTGGAAAGTGAAATGGAAGGAGTTAGGGCACCAGGATACGGTGGCTCGATCATTCATGTTTGTGATGACAATTATGCCCCAGATTATTACGAGAGTAGTACAGGCTCAGGCAACTGATCCGTTCTATCAGAGTCAGATATTGCAGCTTCTAGCAGAGGGGGTCGAGTCTTATACCGTGGGTTCAGATGGAGTCTACGTTTCAATGGAAGGATGGATGTTCCTAAGGGAGAAGACTTATGACACGAGGTGATGATAGATTTGCATGGTTCACGATTTACGTTACATCCCGTAGGGATAAGATGTACCAGGATGCGAAGACAGTATTAGTGGAGCGGGATGAAGAAGGATATTGCCGAGTTCGTCTCAAAATGTGACACTTATCAGCTAGTAAAGGTGGACCATCAGAGATCGATGGGAATTCTATAACCATTAGAGGTTCCTATGTGAAAATGGGAGAGCATTTCCATGGACTTCATCACGGGATTACCTACATCGCAGATGGGTCACGATTCGATATGGGTAATACTAGATCGGCTGACTAAGGTAGCCCAGTTTCTGCCAGCCCAGTCGGATTACACCACGGGATATTACGCCCAGATATTCATAGCAAAGATAATGAGACTTCACGGGGTGCCTTTCAATATTGTGTCTGACAGATATAAGGTGTTTGTGTCTCAGTTTTGGGAGAATTTCTAGGAGGCGATGGGTACGGAGTTACAATTGAGCACAGCCTATCACCCGCAGATAGATGGATAAAACGAGAAAATAAATCAGATCTTAGAGGATATGTTGCGTATGTGCATCATTGATTTTGACGGAGGCTGGGAGTAGTATCTTCCGCTGGTGGAGTTTGCCTATAACAACTCCTGCCAGTTTACTATCGGTATGGATCCATTCGAGGTACTATAAGGCAGACCTTGTCATTCCCTAACATGTTGGTTGGAGGTGGGTGACAATACGTTACATGGTCCGGAGGTGATTCAGGATACTTCAGCGAGGATAAAGTTGATACAGAGCCGTATTCGGGTTGCTCAAGATCGACATAAGAGATACGTCGATGCCAAGCTGTATTTCTGATAGTTCAATATTCGGGACCAGGTGTTTCTTCTAATGTCTCCTATGAAGGGAGTTATGCATTTTGGGAGGAAGGGAAAGTTGGCGCCTAGGTATATGGGGCCATTCCCTATTATCGAGAGAATTGGACCAGTTGCTTATAGACTTGGGTTATCGGAGCACTTGCATAGGGTCCATGACGTGTTCCATATCTCTTCGCTGAGGAGATATCTTTGAGATGATTTGTCCCACACTCACATTGTTTTGGAGGACATCGACTTACAACCTGATAGCTCCTACGAGGAGTGGTCGGTTGCTATCCTAGACCGTAGCGAGAGGAAGTTGAGGTCGAAGATAGTACCACTAGTTTGTGTTCAATGGCGGCACCATAATGTTGAGGAATCTACCTGGAAGTGCGAGGATGACATGCGTTAATGTTATCTAGAGTAATTCTTGCCAGGTATATTTTCATTTTTGAATTTCTGGACGAAATTTTGTTATTAGAGGGAAGTATGTAATACCTCGTATTTTTGCGCATATTTATTTTATTATGAAATTGTGGAAATTTGGATCAATTAATTTATGAGAGAAAAATTAATTTATAATTAATCCGACTCCATGGTAATAATTACTAGCGTGACGAGAGTTAGTAGTTATCGGAAATAATTATGTTGAAATCATGTTGAGTAATAACTATGTTGAACATTACGTAATAAGTAATGTAATAGATGGTTTCGAAAAAATTAATATGGCCGGGGATGAGATACACGGTAGTTAAGATATAGTTATTCGGGGCGCGCGTATGAGTTACGTCACTTTTATATATTTGGGGGTTAAAAAGGTATATTATTTTTATATAACTCGAATGATTATTTGGAGTCCGTCGGTGTGTCCGAAAGGGTCAAAATAGTCTGAAAACACTACTCGGCTGTTTTATTTGGGGTCCAGGGCATTTTAGCCCAAAACGACACCTCGGAGGGGTCTTTTGGGATTTTGGGGGAATTAAATGGACGAAATTTAGGATTTAAAATAAAATCTATGTGGGTGAGGGGTTACTGTCAGTTTTTGACCTATGTGTGTGTGTGTGTGAGAGAGAGAGATAGAGAGAGAGAAGGAGGAAGAAGAACTCCATAGAAGCCTGTAACACCCCGTATTTTCTGTGCATTTAATATTTAATTAATTAAAAAAAATTAAATTACTTGTCTATCATAATTTAATTGAATTAATTATAGTAATATTTTTTTAAATATTAATCAGAGAGTGAATGGTTAATATTTAAGGAAATTTAATTACTAAGTGAATAGAAATAATTTAATTAAGTCATAATGTGTATTAGTGACGTGGCATTTATTTATCTCAGCCAAGAGTCGGTATAGATTAATTTGGGTGTGAGATAAGGATTTTATAAATTAATTCGGATGTCAATTCTGAGTGCACGGTTGAGTTCAGATGAGTCGAGATAGTCAAAAAAGTATAACCGGGGGTGGTAAATGGGTCACGGGGTATTTTTGGGCATGACCAAGCCCACACGGGGGTAATTGGGCCATTTTAATTCAGCCCATAAGACAGAAAAGGGATTAGTGTGTAAAACCTAAACCTAAGAGTGTTGAACGGTAGAAAAACACACATTAAAACCAAAGAGTTGGAGAGGGAACTAGAGGGAGAAATTAGAGAATAAATTGGGGATTTTTTGGAGACAAATCAAGGAACTAAGTTGGGTGTTCATCATCAAGCCTATCTCTACACCAATGGATCAGACTCTACGATCCCAAAGGGAAGTGGTTAACTTGCTGTGACGTTCAATTTTGATACTCAATTCATATTTTTGTGATGCGTAAACCAAAATCCGTTTTGGGTATAAATGGGTTTTCGGGTGAAATCGAGTTTTTGAGAAAGGGTATATTTTGATGAGATTTGGGGTGATATTAGTATATTTCATTATTTTATAGTATAGGAATATGAACCGTATAATCAAATCCAGCAAGAATCGACATTGAATTTCTGATAATAGAGATGTAAAGTGTTTGGGTGTTTGAAACCCGGGTAAAACCAGAATCTAGAAAACGTTAGAATTCGTGGAAATTTGTTATTGAACTAAGGCTTATAAGTTGATTAGAACCTATTTTCATATGTCAATATGGTTGATTATGATAGGAGATTATGATGGGAGAAAGTAGAAGCTTGGTTGTGTTAACAATGGCTGAAACAGAGTCGTGGAGAAGAAAGGGACCTGATTGATCGATCGATCGACTCGAGGGGTCAATCGATCGATCCTCCCAGATTTTTGGCAGTTCGCCCAGATTTTTATATAAGGGGGAAATAAAATCTAAATTTAATTCCTAGGTTTTATTTAGTGACAGATAAATAGGAGGCACATATTCCTAACAATTTTGGGGAGGGAAATTGGGATTAGGGAGGATTTATATGGGGCACTTTATGGATCAATTTGAGGAATTCGATTCCAAAATAATTAGGCATAGATCAAGTAAGTGAGTCCGGGTATATTGGTTGAGTGACACCAGGGTGTTAAATTAATTAATTTGGAAGAAGGATATATACTCGGATAATATTTAATTTCGGGCCAAGTGAGTAAGCACGGGTGTATGGGTTGGGTGACACCAAGGTAATAAATTAATTAATGTGTGAATTAATTAAATTAGAGTCGCAACAATAGGCTCGGGAAAGTATTATATTAATTAATGTGTAAATTAATTAAACTAAGGTCCCATAGACTTGGGGAAAAATTATAGGCTAGTGCTACGAATTTTGTACACGGTAGTGCAGGGAACTAATTATTATATATATATACGGTGTGGTGATAGTATATATATATATATATATATATATATATATATATATATATATATATATATATATATATATATATATTGTGTGTGTGCTATTAAATATCAGTGACTAGATATTTATTTAATTTATATGCTCTAGTGCTATCAAGGGAGGTTGAGCAAAGTGGGTGAATACCCTAGCTTGAGGAGTAGGGTGAGTATATCCCTAGGTCATAGCATCCGTTATATGGGTGAGGGGCTTATCTCACTTTCAGGGAAGGAATATGATGTAATACCCCACATTTTTTATGATTTAAATAATTAAGGGAATTATTTATTACAGAGAGATTAATTGAATTTAAATGTGATAAATAAATTGTTAATTAATTAGGATCTAATAAAAAAAATATTAACTAGCGTGATAAGGGTTAATACTCATTAGTTTAATATCACTGTGCGATATGTAATATGGAACTATATACTTTGATAAATTCTCGAGAGATAATAATACGACAGTTTAGTGAATTAAGTCAGACGCGCGTGTGAGTCGTGTCGGGACTAAATTGATGGAATAAATATATCAATTATTTTAAGTAACTCGTATGGTGATTTCGAGTGTACCGTTGAGTTTGGAAGGGTCGAAATAGTCAAAATAGTATACTCAGGTGTTTAGTTTGGGTCCCGGGGCAATTTTAGGCCCAACCGGCACCCCAAAAGGGCATTTTGGTAAATTGGACTTTTAGGCCTAATTAATGGTCGAAAATTAGGAGTTAATTTATCAGCCAAAACAATTGCATTAGGGTTAGAAAGCTGGAAAACGTAAGAACGGCCATAGGAAGTGTGAGGGAGAGCTTTTTCCAAGAGAAGAGGGCTAAATAGACATCACCTTGCACAACCACCATCACCACCGTGTAGATCGGGACAAGGGGAACACACCCATACCAACAATATCAAGAAATCAGACTACTCACCCGAAGAAAGTGTTTATAACTTGTTGTAATTCGGAATTCATCATACTCATGTTAGTGTAGGATTGTTAAAAATGTGTTATAGGTTATAAAAATAGTGAAATTGAGGAATTTGGATGTGTAAGTTAATTATGAGATTTATTAAATTGAAACCCTTCATGTATGTAGATTAGAAATCACGTTTAGAAGAATTTATGTGTAGAACAAATCTGGAAATTTTGGCTTCTTGAACATGTATTGGAAGAACTAGGGTTTTGATAAATTTAAATTGGGGATTTCACATTTTATGAATGATTCTTAATGAATTGATGATTCTAGGATGTTAGAATTCATATGTTATTAATAGGGTTCGATGTATAACTATTTATTTGGAGTTTGGGGTGTTGAATGAGAAGATTTAAGGTTAAAAATGGTGGAAAACGTTGGAAAATCTGGGTAGGGGACGAACAACGAATTCTCGCGCGAAGTCGCTCGAAGTCGTTGGAGCGAGATTGCATCTCGCACGAAGTCGTTCGAGCGACATGTGGCTGTCATTCAAACGACATGCCATCTCGTTCGAGCGACAGAGTGAAATTTTGATAATTTCATTTAGGACCCAATTATGAGTTTATTAATTCAGGAATGAGAGAATTATTTCCAAATAATAAATTTAAGTAAGGCGGAATTTCGGAAGAAGTGTGATGGACTAAATACTTTAATGAATTCGTTACGGGGAGTTTATACCGAAAATATTACGAGAGGGATAATAATCCCAATAACTGTTACGGAACGTTGAAATCAAAATACGGAAGAGGAGCATATATGTAGGTGAGGGAAATACCTATTTATTATAATTGGATGTGTGTATGCATATTATGTATTATTATTATTAAAGGCACTAATGGGTGATAACCCGGGGGTGTGAGATTCTTATTAAGTATAAGTGTACTAATGGGTGATAACCTGGGGGTACAAAAATGAAGCATAAGTGTACTAATGGGTGATAACCCGGGGGTACAAGATTAATTAAATAAGTGTACTAAAGGGTGATAACCCGGGGGTACAATATATTGATTAGGTGCACTAATGGGTTATAGCCCGGGGGTGCAATATCATGTTATATATATAGAGAGAGAGAGCATATGTAACTATATGTATATATGTATGAGAGTTGTGAATCAATCTAATGTGTATAGTGATAAATATGGGCATGGAAATTTGTTAAGAAAATTCTAATCATATGCTTGAATTATTATAAAAATGGAAAATGTATTAATTAGTTTTTCGTCATAGGCTAATTGGATAACATATTGTATGGGTGATACGAGTTTACTAATAGTGAGGGTAAATACTATTGGTATGGATTCAGACTAGTTATATGGGGAGGTATAGATAAGGAGAAAATTTAGATACGCGTTAGGCGTGCACAATAGAAGAAGGGTGACAATCTCATGTGAGAGTTCGAACTAACATGTACTTGATACTTGCTTTACTGCAATTTTTAAATACTTGCTTAAACAAATATTTTTACACATTGGGCTCTGACCCGTTTCTTGCATCTCCCCTCTCTCTCTCTTGCTATATGTACATATTATATCAAGTGCTCAGCCACAGGGACCTCAGGCTTAGAGTTTTGGATTTCCGTGGCGTGCTATAGCTATTGTGGGAGCTGCAGAACTTTGTTTACATGCCTAGATTATTTAATTTCTATTCGTTATGCCATTTACTTTAGTGCATGTGTCGCCCCTTCCCTAGATAGTTTCAGAGATTTTTTTTACTCTATTTCTTGTTCATTTTCATTTGGATTGATGGCTATTATTGTTTTGGTTTAGAGTTTTGAACTGGGATGTTTTATCCAGTCTTATCTATTTTAGCATGTGATTCTGATTCAGTATTTGTATTAATTGATTTATGCGTGGATGATTCATTTTAAATTACTTGGTTTGGTAATTAAATGTTTTTTCTTTTAATTAATAAGAAAAATGTTTTGTCACTTAGCTTAATTATATTAGGTGATTAAATAAGTTATTGTTTTCGACAGTGATGCTAAGAATGAACCAACCGAACATTCTATTTTAAATTTTATAAAGGATTGATCACCCGATATTTAATTGGGCAGGGTGTCACAGGTGGTATCAGAGCATCAGGATCTAGTGTCCATTACGACCTATACGGCTTACTATGTTTTCAGCTTTGCATCCTTTGATATAGAGCCCTATTTTTAGGACTGTTGTGATCATATATTTTTACGATTACGTCTTCAGCTATTTAAGATTTAGAAATAATTGTGGACTAATAATATTCTTTCTCGTCTCAGATGCCTCCTCGACGGGCACCAAAAGACCGCAACAAGCGGTAAATGCAGCCTTAGTGATGGTGCAGCAGGCCTCACCCCAGGTTCAGGCAGTGGCACCAGTTCTAGTGCATCCATTTCCCACTGCATGGGAGAGAGTTAGAGAGTCCTTTCAGAGGGCTTGTCCCCCAGAGTTCTTGGATAGTTCAGATGTGGTTACTAAGAGTCAGTGGAATAAGGACATACAACGACATTTTCTCATGTATGAGTGCACAGAGGTTCAAAGGCATGTGTTGGCTACTTTCAAGCTGAGAGGGGAAGCCTTACAGTGGTGGGAGTCCACTACTACTACCGAGGAGCGAGATTTGATGACTATCAGTGATTTCTGGGTGCAGTTTGACCGCAAGTATGTTCCTTCTGCCGTCAAGACAGAGATGAAACGAAAACTTTTAGACCTCACCCAGGAAGCGGAATACGAAGAAGAGTTCACATGATTGACAAACATGGTACCGGAGGAGGTGCCTACTAAGTAGAAGTGCATTCAGATGTTCATGGATGGCTTGACTTGGAAGATATGACAGCATTTATCGAGTAACCGTTACCTACACTCATATACCGACGTTCTGAATGTATCCTTATTGCATTGTCAGGACAATCGCTTTCATGCTAAGGGAAGCAAGCGAGGGGGAGAGGCCAACCAGTTGGGAAATACAAGGGGAGGTAATGCCAGTGGAGTACCAGTTGATCAGAGTCAGAGGCAGGGTTCCCAGCAGGGAGAGTCTTCTAAGAGGTTCCGTTTTGGAGAGTTCAGGCATGGTCATGGGGGTTGGAGACAGGGCCATCCATAGGGCCAACTGCAGGGCCAGCGGCAAAATCAGCAGCAGGGTCAACAACAGGGAGGAAAACAGGGCCAACAGGGCCAAGGTAGAGGTGGTAACGTCCAATTGGGCCGAGGCTACCAGGGGAAGAGAGGAGGAAACTTCATTGGGAAATGTTACACTTGTGGCAAGACTATCCATAAGAAACAGGAGTGTCCGGATAGGGACAGAGTTCCTCGACAGCAGGGTGCTCACCAGGAGCCCCAGAGACCCATTTTTTCCGCCGCCGGCTCCAGTTCCAACTTTACCTACAGCCCCCATGCAGCAGGGACAGTTACAGTATGGACGTGTCTATAACGTCCACCAGGCCGCAGTTCCACATGCACCTCCCGCAGTGGAGGGTAAGTTTTCTATCCATGGTACTTTGGGTCGCATCTTATTTGACACGGGGGCATCACACTCTTTTATAGTCACTAGATTTGCAAAGGCCACTGGGTTGTTAAGCACGACAGAGAGTACAGTGACTTGTGTAGACTCACCACTTGGTAATGGGTCATTGATTTTTTTATATGTCGGGGAGTAGGTATAGAGATTGGCAGTTTAATTTTATCGGTCGATATGCTAGTATTAGATATATTCAAGTACGACGCCATTTTTGGTATGGATTGGCTAGTCGAGTATAGGGACATGATTGATTGCTTCAGTAGGAGTATTGTGTTCGCCATTCCGGGCCAGGAGATGTTCTTAGTGGTGATCCCTCTCTCGGAGGGAGTGTCGTCCACACACTTATTTTATATAGAGGATGAGACATCCTGTAGTTGTTCCACTCGATTCAATTCCAGTCGTCTGCGAGTTTGACGATATATTTCAGGATACACCAGGGTTGCCTCCGAGTAGGGAGATCGAGTTTGTGATAGACTTAACACCAGGCACTCGTTCGATAGCATGTGCACCTTACCGTATGGCTCCAGTAGAGATGAGGGAGCTACGGGATCAGATAGAATAGTTATTGGGGATGGGCTTCATCCGTAGGAGTACCTCATCTTGGGGTGTCCCAGTCTTGTTTGTAAAGAAAAGGGATGGGTACCTATGGCTTTGTATTGATTATCGGGAGCTTAACAAAGTCACGATACGGAATAAATATCCGTTGCCTTGCATCGATGGTTTGATCAGCTGAGAGGAGCGTCCCACTTCTCAAAGATAGATTTGAGATCCGGGTACCATCAGCTACGCATCAAGGAGAAGGACGTGGCCATGACTGCTTTTCTGATGAGGTATGGATCGTATGAGTTCAGGATTATGCCATTTGGGCTAACCAATGCCCCAGCAGTATTCATGGACTTAATGAATAGAGTATTCAGAGAGTTCCTAGATCAGTTTGTCATCGTCTTCATGGATGACATCCTAATTTATTCCCGCACTGAGGAAGAACATGCCGAGCATGAGTTGTACGCAAAGTATGAGAAGTGTGAGTTTTGGCAACAGGAGGTACAGTTCTTGGGACACATTATATTAGAAAAGGGATATCTGTGGACCCTAGCAAGGTGTCAGCGGTGAGGGAGTGGGGACAGCCCACGACACCGACAGAGGTGCAGAGTTTTTTGGGATTAGCCGGATACTACAGACAGTTTATTCGGGGATTCTCAGAGATTGCGGTTCCTATGACAAATTTGACTCGTAAGGGCGTACCGTTTGTTTGGGATGATGCATGTCAGTTGGCATTTGATGAGCTGAAGAACAAGTTAACTTCAGCACCCATTCTAGCACTTCCCAGAGCGGGAGTGGAATATTTGGTTTATACTAACGCATCATTACAGGGGCTTGGGGGAGTACTCTAGCAAGAGGATAAGGCCATAGCTTTTGCTTCCCGAAAGCTTAAGCCTCATGAAGAGAATTGCCCCACCCACGACTTAGAGCTGGCAGCAGTTGTGTTTGCGCTTCGAATTTGGAGGCATTACCTATTGGGGGAACAATTTTGCTTATTTATGAACCGCAAGTCACTACAGTACTTGTTTACACAGAAGGAGTTGAATATGCGTCAACGCCGGTGGCTTGAGTTTGTAAAAGATTAGCAGTTTGAAATACACTATCACCCGGTAAAGGCAAATGTGGTTGCTGATGCATTGAGCTGCAGGCCGATCGATGAGACGTCTGAGGTGTGGAAAGCAAAATGGAAGGAATTGGGACATCAAGATGTTTTGGCCCGGCCATTCATGTCTGCAATGACAGTTACGCCTCAGGTCATTACGCGAATAGTACAAGCACAGGCAGCGGATTCGTTCTGTCAAGATTGAATTAGGCAGCTCTTAGTCGGGGGAGACGAGTCTTATTCAGTAAGTTTTGAGTGTGGTGTGCGCTTCAATGGGAGGCTCATTGTTCCAGAGGGAGAGGACCTTCAACATGCAGTAATGACGGAGTCGCATGGATCCCGATTTGCAGTACATCCCGGTGGGGACAAAATGTACCAGGATATGAGGCGGCAGTATTGGTGGAGCGAGATGAAAAAGAATATCGCAGAGTTCATATCCAAGTGTACCACTTGTCAGCTAGTGAAAGTGGACCATCATAAACCACCAGGTTTACTTCAGCCATTGGAGATTCCTACCTGAAAATGGGAAGGCATTTCCATGGATTTTATCACTGGGTTGCCCACTTCGCCGAGGGGGCATGATTCTATATGGGTTATTGTAGACCGGTTGACGAAGGTAGCCCACTTCTTGCCTATGACACCCTATCTAATAAAATACCGGGTGATCAGTCCTATACCAAATTAAAACAGGAATCCTAGTTGGTTCATCCTTAGCATCACTGTCGAAAACTTTTTAAAACATACTAACCACCTAGTATTCCAAAAGTTGGTGCCAAATTTTAACTTTTTAATTAAACAAAATAATACATGCGGAAATAAATATAAACCATCCACACAACTGAATAAAACTCAACTGAATATTTAATTACAAAACTTTTCGAATAAACCATAATCCAATACAAATATTCAACACCGGAATAAAACAAATCTGAAAACTGAACTGAAAGTCTGGGTGACATGCCCTAAATAAAACTGAAACTGATACAAGATTCCTACTCTAGGAATGAGTGAATGATGTGTTTAATCCAAACTCCTACTAGCATCCATATATGTCGCAGCTCTGTGTCCCTGGAATAGAATATCAATCCTGATGTCCCTATGGCTGGACACCTAAAAGGTTTTGAAAAATAATTTTATAGCAAGGGTTAGAACCCAAAACATGTTGAAAATATTAAGCAAGTGAATTAACTGCAGAAATTTAAAATGCATGAATGGGCTTCATATTTAAGTTAGTGTATCACTCCCTTGTGGACATTCTCACCCCTCCACTATTGTGCACACCTACCGGTTACCTTAACCCCACCAAGTTGTACTCCCTGTCCAACTAGTCCTAGTATAATCATCCCTTGTCATACTACTCTAACCCGAGTATAATGATTCTTGATTTATAAGTTATCTCACAATTAGCTTAATTAATTCCTCTTAAATAGTAGCATATAACTGTATCACAAGTTATTTAAAGTAAATACATCACACACTGTATTATTATCCGTATATAATATTTACTACCATTATATACGTACATTTACCACAATATCCACACATATAACATACCTATATCCATCCCTTCGAGTATACCCTCGCCGGATGATTCCCTCTAAAATGCTATCTTACTAGGTGTGCTCATAAAACCTAGTTTTCCCCAAGTTGGAATCGCTCACCAACTTGGCCCAAAATATAAACGTAGTGGAGGCGGTCATATTCCTTCCCTGAAAGTGAGATAATCCCTCACCCATATATACCGGACGCTATAACCTGGGGATATACTCGCCCTACTCCTCAAGCTAGGGGATTCACCCACATCGCGCAACCTCCCTTGATAGCATTAGAGTATATAAATTGAATAAATATATAGTCACTGATATTTAATATCACACACAATATATACACGTATATATATATATATATATTATCACTACACCGTATATATATAATATTTAACCCGACTTTATCGTAACTCAAAATCCCGTACACTGCCTGTAATTTAATATCACACACAATATGTACACGTATATATACTATCACTACACCGTACATATATAGTATAAACCCCGGCTTTACCGTGTACTCAAAATCCTGTACACTGCCTGAAATTTCCTGAGTCCATGGCCCGATTCATCGTAATTAATTTTCTCACTTAATAACTTATCATTTTCCCGAGTCTATGGTCCGACTCTAATATCATTAATCAACGCCTCAATTACTATAATACTTTCCCCGAGTCTATGGTCCGTCTCTAATTAAATTAATTAGCACACCCATTAATTTAATACCTCCCCGAGTCTACAATCCGACTCTAATTAAATTAATTAACACACTTATTAATTTAATACCTCCCCGAGTCTACAATCCGACTCTAATTAAATTAATTAACGCACCCATTAATTTAATACCTACCCGAGTCTACAGTCCGACTCTTATTAAATTAATTAACACACCCATTAATTTAATACCTACCCGAGTCTACAGTCCGACTCTTATTAAATTAATTAACACACCCATTAATTTAATACCTACCCGAGTCTACAGTCCGACTCTTATTAAATTAATTTACACATTAATTAATCAACACTAATCCGAGTCTGTGGTCCGAATCTAATATAATTAATTTACACATTAATTAATCAACACAAATCCGAGTCTGTGGTCCGACTCCCAATTAATTAATATACACATTAATTAATTTATACCAAATTCCGGGTCTACAACCCGACCCTAAACTAATTAATTACAACGTCAATTAATTTAATACTTTTTCGAGTCTACCCTTCAACTCTACCTTCATTAATTATCACATCCATTAATTTAATGACTTGGTGACACTCAACCATTATACCCGGACTCACTTACTTGGCCCGTAACTTAATATTTCCCAAGTCTATATTCCGACTCCAAATTAATTACTCTCTCTCTCAATAATTAATTAAATACTTTAGTGTCACTTAACCAATATACCCGGACTCACTCACTTGGTCCATTTTACATCTCATAATTTCATACCCACATATTCGCCCACAATGTGTCACCCATTCATCTCCATAAATTTTCCAATTATATTTACCTATAATTACCAACATACCCGGACACGCTCGCTTAGTCCATTTTTTTTTCATTTAAATATGTTTCACCCAAAATTCTCACTTTAAGTTCCAACTCTTAACTTAAATTGTCAATTCCTAATAGCTATCTTTTGAGCTCCTAACTATTAATTTCTCTATAATTTTTCAGCAAATAAAATTATACCCAAATTCCAAAAAATAAAGCAAGGGTAACCAACAACCCGACCTGTCAAATAATTTTGACCGTCGATCGATCGATGGCCCCCGATCGATCGATCGATCATCCCTGGGCAGATCTTCTTCCCCCACTGCATTACACCATTAACAAAAATTCAAGGTTTGTAAACCTTAATTCCAACCCCTGATCAAGTCATCCCATCACATAAACATATGAACTTTGATCCTATACATCATATACACCCTCTAGTATATAAATTTCTCAACTTATCTCACAATTTTCGAAATGGGTTTTCCATTAAAATTCATCAATCTTATTCTACAAACCAAATTCCAAATCCAGATTTCCCCTGGTTTATATTCTGAATTCTTATTCCAATCAAATATCTATACTCAGATATGTTCAACACAACAATTTTTACTATAAATCTCATTCAATAGTTTCATGAACAAAAACCCCATTTTGTACCCATTTATCCCCAAAACGAATTTTGGTTTACACATCACTATGATATGAATTGATTATCATCAATTTAAAAATCACAACAGTTAACCACTTGCCTGGAATCATTCGTAGGGTCTGATTCCGTTGGTGTAGAGATTGGTTGACGAAGAACACCCCAAATTAACCCTTTAATTTGGCTCCAAAAGCTCCCAATTGCTCTTTATTTGCTTTCCCCCAATTTGCCTCTCAAGCCCTAGGGTTAGATTTTGTGTTGGCTATCATTCCCTCATCTCTCAATTAGGTTAGAAACCTAAATCCCGTTTTTGGCCATGTGGACCTAATTAAAAAGGCCCAACTCACCCGTGTGGGCCCGACCATGCCCAAAAATACCCCGAGATCCAACTACTACCCCCAGGTACTCTTTGTTGACTATCTCGACCCATCCGGACGCATCCGCGCGCTCAGAATTGCCATCCGAAATACTTTTCGAAATTTCCCAATGTCGACCTCAAAATGTGACACACTAGATTTTGAACCATGAAATCAAGGGTGGTCAAATATTTCTAGGGTGGTCAAATATTTCTCATACCAAAGGTTAAAATCAACATACATATAATATAAAACAAACTCATGACCTGCTAGACGTCTAACCGCCAACATATGTATATATGTTGCGCATGATATACAAACATACATAAACCATATAAAACATCATACATAAACCATATAAAAAAACCATGCATGAATATACCTAAAAACATATTTATATATATATATATATATATATATATATATATATATATATATATATATATATATATATGTGTGTGTGTGTGTGTGTGTGTGTGTGTGTTTGTATGTATATGACACGCACATGCATATAATATTATTAGTCATGCAGACATATAAATATATATGAAGCCATACACATATTAATACACTATTAGATCTTTATAAAATATAACTCTGAAATTTTATTTTTAAAAAAATGTTAAATGATAAATTTCAAAATAAATTTTCAAACAATTTCAATAAAATATTTTTAACATCAAAAATTAATTCTGCAAATTTTATTCTTTCAAAATATTTAGTGTCGAAAATTTATTTTCACAAAAATATTTATTCTTATAAAAACTTCAATTAAAATTTTTAAACTCAAAAAAAAATTATTATGACGACCCAACACTGTCATAAGATATGATCAATGAAATCCAAATGCAATGTGGTGTCGTGTTCTACGTGACAGAATAAATCCTATGAGCCAAAGAGTATAGAAATTACCTTTTTCTAAGATGGCGGACCGAATCGAGAGCTCATTTGATGTAGACGATCATAGAGAGTTTAGCGTCGATAGGCGAGACACAATCCTAATTACAAAAATATTTTGTCAAAATTTAAGTCCAACTAGATGAAGGTCAATATAGATAAAGCACGAAAAGCAAACCCAAGGTGTGCTCTATTTAGGTACCTTCAAGTAAAACTTTTATCATTCCAAAAGAACTTATTGCTATAATGTGATGCCTTTTGGTCTTATAAATGAAGGTGAAACATACCAGAGTGTCGTAAACGAAGTTTTTGAAGAGCAGAGAGGCAAAAACAAAGAGGTTTATGTGGATGACATGTTGATAAAAAGAAGAAAAGCCTCTGATCATATTGCCGACTTAACTCAAACTTTTTACCAGAAGCATCAGATGAAACTGAACCTGACCAATTGTGCGTTTAAAGTTCGAGAAAGGATGTTCCTCGAGTTTATCGTCAATCAAATGGGAATATAAGCCAACCTAGTAAAGATGAAAGCTCTAATTGAAATCTAATCACTAGTTTGCAAGAAATATGTCCAGAGGCTAACTGGAAGAGTAGCGGCTTTAAATTGATTTATTTCCCGAGCAACCGATAGATGTTTTACTTTCTTTAAAGTATTGAGGAAGACTTTTAACTGGAACAAAGAGTGTGAACAAGCTTTCCAGGAGTTGAAGAAATACTTGGGATCAGCACCATTGCTCTCTTGACATGTTTTAGGGGAGAAATTGTATTTATACTTGGTTGTATCTGAATCAGTTATAAGCTCAGCATTAGTCAGATAGGAAAATGGAGTACAAAAGCTAGTATACTACACCAGCAAAGCCTTTAGTGGAGGTGAGATCAGGTACCCACGCTTGGAGAAATTATCTTTAGCCCTTATTGATACCTCTAGATGAATGAAACCTTACTTCCAAGCACATACCATAGTAGTAAACACGGATTTGCCTCTTCGGCAAGCACTCCATAAACTTAAGAAATCTGGACGAATAATGTATTAGAAAGTGGAGTGAGGAGAATATGATATTATTTATGATCCCAAATATTCATTAAAAGGTCAAGCTCTAGAATAATTTATTGTTGAATTCACTTACTCGGAATTGCCAAATTAACTGAATTTGCCCACCGAGCGGAAGTCGGAAGGGGAAAGTTCAACTCAAAAGCAAGTCGAAGTTGCTGTCGAGCAACCTGAATCCCCCAAAAGCTAAGAAATGGCACAGAAGTATATTAAGGATAGTAAGAAGATATTCAAGAATAGGTTATTGACAGATGAAAGATTCAGTAGCAGTATCTCGACATGGAAATTTGATGATAAAACACCTTGCCAAATGAGATTTGATGACAAGATACCTTGCCAAATATATAGAAGTGATAACCGAGTTACCTATTATCCAAATACAAATAATTCTAAGGATAGAGAATGCCCAAGCAGACGCACTTTCTCAGCTAGCATCAGCAAGAAAAATTAAGCTTAAAAGGATCATCATGATAGAGATTTTGTCTAATTGGAGCATTCATGAAGACCTAATGGTCAATTTCAATACAGTAGATTTGGGACCCTCCTGGATGAATCCCATCAGAAGTTATATTGAAGACGGAACATTATTAGTATACCCCATGGAAGATAAAAAAATCAAATACAAGGATGCAAGATATGTACTGAACAAAGGAGTGCTATACAGAAGGGCACTGACGACCTTTATGCAAAGATGTGTTCACCCCATTGAAGTGAAAGATTTAATCCAAGAAGTACCTGAAGATTCTTGTGGGGCTCATTAAGCTTGTAGAACATTGTTTCAACGAATTAATACACATAGGTTGACTCACAGAACATTCTTGACTTGGTCGGCCCATTGCCGACCACCAAAGGCAGGTTTAGATACCTGGTTATTGTTGTTGATTATTTCACCAAATAGGTTGAGGCAGAGCCACTAGTCGATATGCCTTATGAAAAGGTACTCCAATTAATATGGAAGAGCATCGATATGGTTTGTCATATGCTTTTATTATAGATCATGGCACTCAATTTAACAATGAGGAATTTGAAGCATGTAAGGACTTATTTTTATAGGACCATTATCAATTTATTATGTCATATACCGCTACACCGTCAAAGAGCATTCAAGAGAAATATACATCAATACGAATCCGAATTAATCAAGTTCTTCATCAAAAAGACTCCGTGAAGTTTACTTTGGTAAGGTTGTGTTTTTAATACCATAACTTTCTACTTAGATATTTTGGGATATTTTAACAAAATATTTTCTGAGTGTTGGAGCGGACTTTTTCGTCAAAATTTGAGAATGAGTATTTTTTCTAAGTATTGGAGCGGACATTAAAATAATATTTTTCTGACGTAACAGTCGTTCAAACAACTTTTCACTTTCGTTCAAATGACATTGCATTGTCACGCGATGTTGTTCAAACCACATCCACTTCTCGTTCGAACGAGCTAGTATACCGAGGCGGCGCATTTTTATATAAATACTCATTAAATAGTTTCATTTTCATTAAGAAGTCCTAGCGTTTTAAAAGACAGGAAACTGCGAAAGTTGGGAATACTTTTGACTTCTTCTTTTAGGGTTTAATCCCTTTTGTTTTCAATTCACAAAAATCCCATATGCTTTGGTTAATTGTTTTGGTATTCAAGAACACACTTTGCTTTTGTTTATTCTTTCTGGGGAGAACTCTACAACTGGAGTGCTGTGTGCTATTGTTGAGGGAGTCCTTATAAAGTTCACTCTTGTGGAGAAGACTTTTCTTTTCAATTTCTGACCATCAGGAGTTCTCGTGGGAGATTCCATCCGATGTAGTCGTTGCTTCGAAGGTTTGACGAAGACACCGTGCGTTACACTTGTGGGCGATTATCAGGTTGTATGTAAGTCAATGGTCTTGTAAACTTTTCCTTGAGTTCTAGAAATAAAAGGTTTTGCCCTTCGGGGATTTTCCTTGAAATTTATGTCGCATGATTTACTTATTTATGGGTTGACACATGCACACGCATAGTTTCATGTTTAGGGGCTGAATTAATTTGATTTAAATAGACTCTAATTAAATAAGTGGGCCAAATTAGAAATTTGCGAATTTAATCAGTTAACATACAATCACGTTTTTCAAATTGGTATTAGAGCGGGTGTTAGTTTATCGCGTGATCCTGATATTTCAAGGATTTATTTTTTTGATAAAATTTGTTTTCTCACGTCATTAAATTGGTATCAGAGCGGGTTGCGCTAATTTATCGCGTATTCCTATTTTCTGCAAAATTGTGTGATATCGATTTATTTTAGAAAAATCAGTTTTGTGAAAAATCGCAATTTTTTCGATGGAGCACTTATGTATTCGGATACCCCCCTTGGATGACACGAGTCAAAGTTTTAACGATTTAAATAGTTTGAATTTGACATTTGCGAAAAGAATTGAAGTTTTGGAAAAAGAAAATTCTCATTTTATATCCGCGATGTATCTTTTGTAAACAGTTCAAAATCAAAAAGATTTTTATCGTGAAAAATTTGTTTCCTTTGACCATGACTTTGTTTCTTTAAAATTTTCCAAGAAGGAAAGTGATGATAGGGTCCTATTTTTAGGAAAATAATTAGAGGACCTTAACAATTTGATGGCTTGTGTTTATGCCAAAGTTGACAAAAATATTTTAATCAATGAGTCTGTGACATGTGAAGAGACTCTTAGAGAAAAGTTTTCTTTAATTGAGGGGGAGAGAGATACCCTTTTAGGAATAGTTGAAAATTTGAAAAAGGCACTCCTTAAATTGGAAGAGTCTAATTCTTTGCTTGAGTCAAAAATTTTGAAGTTAAAAAATGATTTGACAGACTCGAGTAGGTTTTATAGTGATGGTAGTGTCTCATCTTGTTCTCATGCTTCTAATTCTAAAGCCAAAACCATTATTTGTTTTAAAGGGTCAATTAATCCCAAGGACATTAGGAAAGGTCAACCCATAGGTGTCTTTCCATCCGTTTACACATGTTCATATTGTGGTAGGAAAGGTCACCTTAGGCGTTTTTGTTTTAATCTTGGAAAAAGTCCTAGAAAGTTTATGTCTAGTGTTCCCTTGGTTCCTAAATCCCCTACACGACGTTTCACATCTATCTGGGTTAGGAAATCACTTTTAGAGGCACTAGATTTTAGACAAGTTGATTCCCGTTTGCTTGCACGAGATTCTTCTCTTGCCATATCATATAGATGATTGTGTTTGCATTTTGTTATACGCTAATTTTTGTTTCATGATATTTATGTTTGCTAGCATTGTGACATGTACTTTTTGTAAAAAAATTCCATTTTTTTGCAAATTTTGAAAAATACAAAAAGATTTTATTTTGATAAAAAATTTGAAAAATCTAAAAAGAGTTTTGTATTTTGTTTGCACCTTTTATGGATGGACACTTAGGATGACCGAGTCAAAACATCATTCTATTTTTCATGTGACTATTTAATAGTGTTTTGAGACAATATATCATGTCATCTTTGTGCTTTATAATATTTGGAGTCACTAAGATGTAATTAAGTGTTACTTCCTACATGGTTGACTCATGATTTCCTTTATTACACACATGCAGGGATTTGTTTGATTATTATGATTGTCTTATCACATGTTGGTTGGGTGTTTTCACTTCAATTATGTCCTTAAAATGACCCAAGCATGATAAAATTTGATAATAAAGTTATGCATGTAAGAGTCGTTTGTGAGTTTGTGTGCTTTATTTGAAAACAGTGAAGGGCTATAAAAGATTATCATTTATCCTTTGTGATTAAGCTGCCGTATAATTGGACCTGAAAAATTGAGGAATTTTATTATTCGGGGTCCAAAGATGTTTAAAGGAGCCCGGAAAAATTTAAAGGCAATAAAAAGAAATTCATGCCAATTATGGGCCAATTAAGTTTTACACCAATTCTCCAAAGTTTGAGAATTTAGTTTATACACCTTTAAAAGAAAATATATATTTGAGGGAGTTTGGATGGAGAATTAAAATGGGTTTGCACGTCCTTGAAAGTCTTGAAAAAGCGTTAAATAGTTTTGGACGTTATTGGTGTGGAAATCACTTTGACTTTGATTTGTTGATTTGCATAAGACGATGTCATCTAAATTCAACAATTTTTACACCTAAGGATACTTTTAATGTTCATTCATTAGGAGTACACGTATGCATCGTTCACATATGATTGATTGAGTTTATTTACCTATCGAATGGGTTCACACCCATACATTCCATTTCCACGACTTGGTTGTTTTAGTTTAAATCCATGGTGTGATTTTTGGTATCTTATTTTTGTATGAAAATTTTGAAAAATCAAAAATAGTTTGTGAAAGTTTTTGGTACATACCTTTGCATGCGCGTAGTTTGATCCATATTTGCTATGCCTTTTGTCGTGACATTCCATGTGGGAGAAATAATTATCATGTTATGGGGAAGTTTTTGCATTATAGGGGAGATTTGATTATATTGATTGCCTTATTCTTATATCATTTCAAACTCGATGCGTCACGAAGGTATTTTTCTTTATCTCATGTGTGTAGGTACAAAGATTGAAGATCATTATGTTGCACACCCTGATGAGAAAAGCTTTGAGATTTGATGAAGATTTTTGAAGAACGGTTTGAGGTCTTGCAAATTTATTCATGGGAGGGTAGATTTGTATAGGCATTTTGGTATTTGATAATTCAGATGTTTTTATGTATGTACCGGCATAGACATATAGAGAGATTTATAAGGACATATTTTTATAAGTCCGTTATCAATTTATTATGTCATATACCGCTACACCGTCGAAGAGCATTCAAGAGCAATCTACATCAAGACGGATCCGAATTAATCAAGTTCTTCATCAAAAATACTCTGCGATGTTTACTTTGGTAAGTGTTGATGTAAAAAATTAGATTATCTCTAATTGTTTAATCACAGATAAAAATAAATAAGATAAGAGATTTTAAAGTGGTTCAGCCTTGAACGAATGGCCTACTCACACTATTTGTGTTATTATTGACTGTTTGGGAATTCTCGAGGTAGGATTTATCTCAAGAAATTTCGATCCCTCCGCAATGAGGATGATACATTATATTTATAGCCATGAGGCTGTACATGTGAAAGGATCATACATAGCTGTCCAATAAGCGTATACATCTGTATGATAATAATCAACATTTAATGCGCATTTAATCCTCTTAATTATCTGATAATAAATGCTCTGATCGAGGTGCAGCTCGGACCCCCTAAGATGCTCGGACCACCTAAGTATATCGGTATCCATGAGTTGCCCGGTGCAGTAAAGTTCCTCGGAGAGCACCTACTGCTCGGAGTATCTGAGTTGGTGGGGGAAATTGAGTTCCTCGAAGTCATGGTGCTATTCAGAAGTGTTTGTTATTGCCACGCAGATTTCCATGTGTCTCCACTTAATTGAGCCATGTCATCAGACTAAATTTGGCATCAACAGAAGCCCCCAATGTTTCACAATTCGAGAATGAGGAGTGTGGAACATTCTTCTCAAAATATGACGGGATTAAATGGTCATACTGAATTTTAGGAGCATTTTCTTTGCATTTATTTTTTCTTTTCGAATTCATAGAATCAGACTTTTCAATTTTTTTCTAACTGCTTCGATCTTCGCGCCCTTTTTGTCCTTTTATCCACCGATAGTGTAAACGTCTCCCTTTATAATCATTATTTTTACCTTTTCCCAAGGTAAGGTATTTAAGTGTTGCAGAAAATCATATCGTCTTCTACTTTTTCAAATCTGTATCTTTGAGTTTTCCATTTTCTCTCTCTCTTGTGCTTTCATCCCTTTCATCGTTCGTTGTCAACAGATCCATCCTTTTCCTGTAAGATCTTCTTCTTTCTCTTTTATTTCCTTTATTCATCATGGTTTACCTTGTTGAGTCGCTTGATAAGTTTCGTTCTGATTTCTCTATTCCTTCATGTGTTGTTCTGGAGGAACTTTCTGAACCTTCAGATTATTTCCGTTTGGCTTCGGGACATTGGTTCCCCAGTCTTTTTGTGGCTGAATGTGGCTTTTCTTTTTCCCCAAACCCTCTGTGTCTGGAATTCTGTCAATATTTTGACATGGTTCCTGCAAAAATATCCCCCAACACATGGAGAATAGTTAATGGAGTTCATAGATTAAATCAGATTCATGGAACCCGTATAGGAATTCCAGAAATTATATTTTGTTATAGATGGGCTGTTGATGATAATATTTTTTATTTAAAGACTAGGTTTTTAAATAGGGCTCTAGTAATCAATCTCCCAGATGCCAATAGGGATTACTTCGAGCACGGTGTTGTTATGAAAAATTGGCAACACCCTCCACTAACTGGAAATGATGTGTACCAGGGTCCTAGATGCCCTCCCTATGGCAATGGGATAGGTTGTTTTTATTTTATTTTATTTTTGAAATTATGCTTCCTTTGTGTTTGATAAAATGTGTCACTGATATTTTAATTTTGATTTATTTGCAGTTGACAGTAAGAGAAAGTCTCCAGAAGAGACATAAGTTAATTTAAAACATCTGAAACTTATCTGGGGTTTGCATCAGACTGTTACCGACGAGCATATCAGATCAGCTTCATATTTGCTGCAGTACAAGTCTTACACCTCGTCTTTTACTGCTCGTCCGGTGATAGGTGACGTAGAACCAGTACCAGCGTCTACAATTTCTTCACATGAGTCACATATTCCTCTGAGTGAAATAATGAAGAGAAGAAGTGCTCCTGCCCTCTTTGAGAAATCTGCCTCTATTGCTGGAGAGCCAAAGAAAAGCAAGCATGATGTCCCAGAAGAAGGGACAAGAAAAATCAATGCACCTCCTCCGGCTGCTACTGTGAAGGTTGTCGAGAAGCCCCCAGTGACTCCAAGCAAGGTCGCTTACTAAGACTAAATCTTTGGTCGAGACCATTGATGATCCTCCGAGGAGGCAGAAAAAGAGCTCCTCGGTCAATTTGGCTGAATCCATCTCTCAGCCTCTAACTATCGAAAGCTGTGTTCCTACTTTCGTTGCTCCGAGCTCTGCCATGAGCTCGGTGAAGTCTTGGATCATTACCGAGATCCAAGGTATTGAAGAAAATCTTTCCTGGGATAGGGTTACCACTTTGGCAGCTCAGCACATTGCCTCAGTAAATATTGCAAATCTAAACTTTCATTTTTCATATTATGTGCTTGCACTGACTTACAGTTATTTTTTTTCCAGTTGGTAACTTGTTTCAATACAATCTTGAAGAAGGATGAATCCATCAAGGCGTCCATCTCCTCTGGTGGTATAGATGAGGCTTTTGTAGGTTTGATGCAGTTTTTGAAAGATTCTCGTCAGAAGTATGTTGATGATAAAGCTGCCTGGGAGAAGAAATTTACTTCGACCGAGCAGGAGAGGGATTAGGTTGTTGAGATCTCCAAGGGATTGGAGAAGAAAATAAAATACTTGGAAAGTAAAAATAAAGAGCTCGAAGTGAAGCTCCAAAATGCTGGAGAGCTTGAAAATAAGTTCAAGTCTGCTGAGGAAGAGTTTAACAAGCTTCGTGAAGTAGGTCGTCAGAAGGAAGAAGTGGAGAATAAATTGAAGGCTTCCGAAGAACTTATGTCTGAGAAGCTTTCCTCAGAGAAAGTGAAAAGAAAATTGGCTGTGAAAAAGTCCTTCAGTGCTGGCTAGGACAAAGGTTAGAATAAGGGTTTGGCTGCCATGGTCTCACAAATGGAGTATGGCAGCCTCAAATACTTCAGGGATGGTTGGGTGGTTGCTCTGACAGAGATGAATGTCGATGAGAACTCCGACCTGTTTCAGCGACACATCCTAGCCCCCCTCCTACTCCTGGGGAAGAAGAAGAGGATGAAGCTGCCTCCGAGGAATCTTCTATGATGGTCGGGGATCAAGTACCTACTGTTGAACTTCGCTACGAACAGCCCCATCCAACTATTACTCCTACCGAGAAGTTCTAGTTAACCCACATTTCAGCTGAGCAGCTTCCAGCACCCACCGAGCAACCTTCTGTGCCATCCGAGCAACCTACCTCCTCGTCCCAGCCTCCCGAGAAAGTTTTGGGAGACAAAGAGAAGGTGTAGAGTTGTTTGAATTTTTCTCTCTGTTTATTTTTGCCAATTGTAACTCTGAACTATGTACTTCTCTTTTATGATGTAATAAAATTTGAAACTTTGACTATTCATACTGTTGATTCTCTTCCTCTTGCTCCTTATTGATTCTTGCTATCTCTTCTTTTTACTAGTTTATGGCTAGGATGGAATTGTTATCTGCTCATGATACAAAATTGTTGAGACTATGCAATGATTACTTCAAAGATGGCCATACAGATATGACTGAAGTTCAAACCGTTGATATCCTCGGTCAACATGCTTCAGGGCAAGCAGTTGAAGCCTACCAGTATTTAAAGTGTCTGCTCGACCGGGAAGTGGCTAATAATGTAGCGTATTATGAAATGATTGAAGACCTCCAAGGAACTCTCGAGGAGCTTCAACAATAATACTAGGAGTCTACAGCCCTTTTGCACCATGGATATGAGAAGAAGTATCAGCAACTAAGTGCTGATAAAGGATATGATAGATAGATTACTGCCTATGATGTGAGGGAGAGAACTTTGAAGACCGAGGTCGAAGAGCACAGGCAGATAGCTAAGTTGCTGGAGCAGGAAAACAATAACCTGCGAGAAGAGATATCTCAGTTGAAGTCTGCAGCATCCTCCTCGAACGCCTTATTCCCTGTCAACGACGAGAGTTTCTCTTTCTTAGAGGTTGAAAATTCTAATTTGAGAGACGAATTGGAGACTTTGAAGAGAACTGGAGCCTCTACTTCTTCTTGCGGTCGAGCAAGAGGTTCTTGGGGATGAGCAAGAGCTGCTCAGCTTACTATTGAAGAGCAAAGAACTTAATCAGCTTTGGAGAATCAGTCCTTTCAGCTAAAGGCGAAGAATCAAGCATTAGCATAGATGTCCAAGAAAATTATGAATTTGGATGAGCAGCTCTCTACACAAAATTCTGCCTTGGAGAATAAAGAACTTTTCGTAAAAAATCTCCACGAGCAGCTGGAAAGGTTGACTTATCAATTCCACAAGCAACCTAGAGAATTTTGGATGGCTGGCTATAATGAAGCCCTCTATCACCTCGATGACCGGATTCAGCAGTCGAACAACGAGGGGTATAAGCAAGGATGGTTAAATGCCTTGGGTGTGCTACAATTGGAACAAGGTCACTATTTGTGGGATTACTATAATCCTGGGTTGCTTGACCTGTCAGTGCCACCATTAAAACTCGACATGAGCTGGATTCCTGCTCGGGCAATCCCTCAGTGTTTGATTTTCAAATATCTTGGCGATTACAGTCTCCATTCCAATGTCGAGATATCTCGCCAAGAGCACCTACTCGATCGGCCATCTGTGATGAACATCAGGATGCTCAAAGACCTTAATTTCATAAATTCCCTTTATGCCTTAGACGATCCTCCTGCTGGCGAGGAACCTGTTTCAAAAGCAGAGGGGAAGAAACCAATAGAGTAGGAATCTTGATGTAATTTATTCCCAATGTATTTTGTTTTGGATTTGATGAAAAAATTCTATTTTTCTTTGAAATCTTGATTGCCATTGTCTTATTTACTAATGAATGTGTATGTATATCTGTTAAAAAGATACAACATTGTGTTATTTTCCGACCAACTAAAGTTGGTGAAACTTATTATTGACTATCTTAAATTGATAATAATCATTTGTCGACCAACCAGAGTTGATGATATTTTATTTCTTGACCAACTTGGTGAAATGTTTCCAGTATTAAAATTTTACTTGATCACTTTTTAATTCTAAGCCATTATTTGTTTAACCAACTATTTTCGACCAAAGAGAGTTGGTGTTTTTAATTCTCGACCAACCTTAGTTGGTAAAAAAATTTTATTCCCGACCAACAATAGTGGGTGAATATTCTTCCCACTAACCGGAGTTGGTATTTCTGAGAAATATTTTTTATTTTCGACCAATCGGAGTTGGTGCATTTTCTTCCCAACCAACCGGAGTTGGTATTTCGGGGAAATAATTTTATTCCCGACCAACCGAGGTTGGTGGATTTTCTTCCCAACCAACCGGAGTCGGTATTTCTGGGAAATAATTTTATTCCCGACCGACCGGAGTTGGTGGATTTTCTTCCCAACCAACCGGAGTTGGTATTTCTGGGAAATATTTTTCTTCCCGACCAACCAGAGTTGGTGGATTTTCTTCCCAACCAACCGGTGTTGGTATTTCTGGGAAATATTTTTATTCCCGACCAACCGGAGTTGGTGGATTTTGCTGAGTAGTGTGTAGCACTAGTATTCCGCGAAAAAATTTCAACAAAAGGAGAGAATTGGGTAGAATATTCACATTTTATTCATAATGGTGAAATTGCATTATATGAGGGTTTACATTACTGATAATATTTGCACAGGTGCTCTGCATTCCATGCATTCTTAAACTCCTCCCCTTCTAAAGTTTCTATTCTGTAGGTTCCTATTCGAACAACTTCTGTAACTCGGTAAGGTCCATGCCAGTTCGCTTCCAGTTTGTTGTGCTTTTCAATCACTTTCTTTAGCACATTGTCTCCTTCTTTCAGGTCGCACTTCTTCACTCTCTTGTTGTAGAACAAAGCTGTTCGTTGCTGGTAAGCAGCATTCCTGATGGATGCTTCTTCTCTAACTTCCTCGAGCATGTCCAAGTCTAACCTTCTCATTAAATCGCTGACAGGGGAGTTGAAGTTCAATACTCGATGTGTTGGGAGGACCAACTCGGCAGGTATAACAGCTTCACTTCCAAATGCCAGCATATATGGAGATTCTCCGGTTGCTGCTCGGGGAGTAGTACGATAAGCCCATAGTACTGAATGTAACTCATTGATCCAGTTTTCTTTCGCGTCATTCAGTCTTTTTTCAAGCCATTTAGCAGCATTCTATTTGTCACTTCAGTTTGTCCATTGCTTTGGGGATGACCTGGTGCCGAGTGGATTTTCCAGATATTTGACTGATGACAATAGGCAGCGAACTCCTCGTTGTCAAATTGTGTTCCATGGTCGGTGATGAATGCATGGTGAAGATCATATCTACAAATGATATTTTTCCAAATAAATTGGTAAACCTTTCCGTACGTCATGTCGATAAGAGGCTCGGCTTCAACCCACTTAGTAAAGTAATCCACTTCGACGACAAGATATTTAAATCTTTCTTTGGTAGTTGGAAGTGGCCCAACCAAGTCAATTCCCCACATGGCAAATGGCCAAGGGGAAGTAATGGGTGTCAACAATGCTTGGGGAGTTCTTCGGATAGTGGAGAAGCGTTGACACTTATCACATTTCTTGGCATAGGCTATACAATCAGCCCTCATCGTTGGCCAATAGTATCCTCGCGTGTAAAAGTGCCCGACCTGCTACATGGGCTCCACAGGACCCTTCATGGATCTCTTCAATCAAATCGTTCACCTCGGAGGGATGCACACATCTTTGCAAACCTGCCATAATTCCTCGTCTGTATAGAATACCATTAGTCAGTACATAACGAGCAGCTTTAAACTTCAATTTCTTGGCTTCAAGTTTGTCAATCGATAATTCTCCATCCTCAATATATGCCCTGATGGGATCCATCCAAGTTGGCCTTAAATCAAGGGTAATAAAATTCATCGTCAGATCTTCATCTATGCTCCGACCAGCTAGAACTTCAATTAGGATTGTTCTTCATAGCTCGATACGAGTAGCCGATGCTAGTCGAGCTAAAGCGTCTTCTCTTGCATTCTCCATTCTTGGTATTATGAGCAGTTGAACAGTAACAAATTCCGATACCAATTCCATTATCTTTGCATGGTACTTAATCATCAATTCTCTTTTTGCTATATATACACCAAACATTTGGTTTACAATCACCACTGAGTCACTGCATACGATTACCTGCTCTGCCTTCATAGTTTTTTCCAGACTAAGACCTACAATCATCGCTTCATATTCGGCCTCATTATTAGAAGCTTGAAATTGAAAGCGCAGAGCATATTCTATATCGACCTCGTCTGGACTTTTCAATACAATCCCATCTCCACTACCTGAGGTGCATGATGAGCCATCCACATATAGGTTCCATACAAGTATTTCATCCTCAAACTTCTTATTGGACAAAGTTCCTCGATGGAATATTTGTTAATCCTTTATCTCCATTTCTACTACACCTCGCTTCTCGTCGACCTTCTCCTCTTGCTCTCTGACCAACTTAAGTTGATCGGGGTTTAAATTTGATGATCCTGTAACATCCACAGGTTGGTCGGTGTTCAACTTTTGCTCCTCGGGGGTATCAGGATAAGTGAACTCTGCTATAAAATCTGCTACTTCTTGTCCTTTTAGTGACGATCTAGGTTCATAAATTATATCATATTCACCGAGTTCTATTGCCCAATACATCAATCTCCCTGATTTTTCTGGTTTATGAATAGCTTTCCTCAACGGCATATCGGTATATATGACTATGGTATAAGCTTGGAAGTATGTCTTTATTCTTCTACTCGCTTCGATCAGCGCCAGTGCCAACTTTTCCAATTTTGGATATCTTATCTCTGCTCCTCGGAAGGCCTTACTAGTGTAATAAATTGGTTTTTGTACTCCATCCTCTACTCTTATTAATGGCAAGCTAACTGCATTTTCCGAAACCGCCAGATACAAGTACAGCCTTTCTCCCATCACCGGTCTAGACAACAGTGGAGGTGCTCCCAAATATTTCTTTAATTCTTGAAAAGCTTTCTCGCATTCTTCATTCCATTTAAAAGTCTTTCGGAGCGTTTTGAAGAATGGGAGGCATCTATTAGTTGCTCGCGATTCAAATCTGTTAAGTGCTGCTACTCGCCCTATAAGACTTTGCACTTCTTTCTTCGTCGTTGGAGATCGTAGTCCCAATCGATCTTTAATCTTTTCAGGGTTTGCTTTAATGCTCGTTGATTGACAATATACACGAGAAACATGCCTTCTCGTACTCCAAATATGTACTTAGTCGGGTTCAACTTCATTTGATATTTATCTAACTGATCAAAGGTCTGGCCTAAGTCAACTAGATGGTCAGTAGCTTTCTTGCTCTTTGTGAGCATATCATCAACATAAACTTCCATATTTCAACTGATTTGCTCTGCAAACACCTTGTTCATCAGCCGCTGATATGTTGCACCTGCATTTTTCAAACCAAAAGGCATAACATTATAACAATAAGTTCCCCTAGGGGTAATGAAAGATGTACTATCCCTGTCTTCAGGTTTCATTTTAATCTGGTTGTAACCAGAATAAGCATCCATGAAGCTCAACAGCTCGTGTCCCGAGGTAGCATCCACTAATTGATCAATTCGGGACAAGGGAAAATGATCCTTTGAACATGCCTTGTTGAGGTCGGTGAAGTCTACACACATCCTCCATTTGTTGTTCTTCTTTTTCACCATCACTACATTTGCTAACCAGTTTGGATATTTAACATCATCAATAAAGCAAGCTTTCTGGAGCTTCTCGACCTCCTCCTGTATAGATTGGTTCTTCTCAGGGCTGAACACTCTTCTTCTTTGCTTCACTGGCTTGATCTCCTTATTCACATTGAGCTCGTGACATAATAAATTTGGGTATATTCCGGGCATATCTTCATGACTCCAAGCAAAAGTTTGTTTTTTGCTTTTTCAGAAAATTATCAACTCCTGTTTTAGTGAGGCATCTAATAACGAACCTATCTGAGTTGTTCGTTCAGGGTGCTCGTTGTCCAAAATGATGTTTTCAGTAGCTTCTACCACCTGACCTTTCATGAGTTGCGACTCGTCTCTAGGATCCAATGTTTCAATTTCTGCACCCTCATCCACCTGATAGGTAGTAGTATTTTTCCTAGATTCCTCCAGTTCCTCCTGCTCGGTAGATGAATAGTAGCATTCCCGAGCTACTTTTTTATCACCCTTCACAACTCCTACTCCAAAATTGGTTGGAAATTTTAGGCATTGATGTACCATAGATGGTACTGCTTCGAACTTCTTCAATCCTACCCTTCCCATGATGATATTGTAGGTTGATTGAACATTCTTATCCATCACGAAGAAGCGTACTCTTTCTGTTCGATAAGCAAACCATGTAATAATGAACATATCCAGCTTGGTCGTCCCAAGTGGAAAAACTTTCTCGCCAGCAAAACCAAGGAGGGGCCTATGATAAGGCTCCAAATGAGACAACTTTAGATTTAAACTGTCGAAGCACGAGTAGAACATAATATTAGTCGAGATAACATTATCAACCAGTACTCTCGAGATCATCACTTCCTTCATTCTCATTTTGATCACCAATGGGTCATCATGAGGATACAGCACACCTGCGAGGTCGTTTTTTGAGAAATCGATGACCAGTTTTTCTTTGTTAACCTTCCTCGGGTGATCATCTTCAGCCAAGTTTATTCATTGAATATATGAACAGGCTTGAGACTCATTGAGGTAAGCTTTTCTTTCTGCAGTAAGGTCTCCACCTCCTGCATCTCCACCTGTAATCACATTGCAATCAAATGATCCAAAACGTATTGAAAATACCTCACGTTCTGGCTTCCTTGGTATTTTGGGAAGATCAGGGTCGTCTTCTGGATCATCTTCATGGTCTCTTTTCTTGTTCTCCTCTGGTCAATGAGGAGATCTAGACCTCTCTCTTGCTCGATCGTTGTTTCTTCTTTCATTTCTACGATCAACATACTTTGCCAATTTTCCTCGTCTAATGAGTTCTTTGATCTCATTCTGAAGAGCTATGCAATTTTTGGTCGTGTGGCCATGATCCTTGTAGAACTCGCAATATTTGGCCTTATTCCCCTTATCAGGGTCTGACTTCATTTTCTCCAGGCAGTTTAACTCCTCGCTGTTCTTGATTTCTTCTAGAACATGGTTGATGTCTACCTTCAAAGGAGTATAATTTTCAAATTTCTTTAATACCTCCCATAATGGCTTTGTTTTTGAATGCTTGTCACCACCATTGTTCTTATGCTCTTTCTTTTTAGCCTTATCAACCTCCACCTTGTTCTGTTTGGTGTCCATATTCTTCTTTACAGCCATAGCCTCCTCGGCATTCATGATCTTGGCCACTTTTTCCATCAATTCTGACATGGTTCTGGGTGGATCTTTAGCCAAAGTGTAGTATAACTTGTTGGGCAACAGTCCACTCATCAGAGAAGTAATCGTTGTCTTTTCCTCATAATCAATAACTTCGAATTTCTCGTTATTGAAACGAGTTATATAATCCCTAGTTCTCTCACCTGCCTTTTGTCTAACACTTAACAAGTGTGCTACTCGTTTAACAGGTTTTGCTCCAAAATAGAAGTTTCCAATGAAGAGCTCGGCCAGTTGAAAGAATGTTAAAATCTTACACCGAGGAAGATTATTGTACCATATTTGAGCAGATCCTATAAGAGTTCTCGAGAATGCCCTGCATCTCATCTCATCTGGCCCAGCATAGATGTCGGCAGCAGCTTGGTATTGCTCTATATGAAGGACAGGGTCGGCTTTTCCATCATATTTAGGAGTCACAACAGGTGCTTTAAACTTTGATGGTGTGGGAAAATCCACAATTACTTGGATAAAAGGTGTCCCTTGGACAAAAGTTCTTTGAAGAGGATTCTTGGCCTTAGCCATTTCCCCTAGTCTATCCTCTATCCTCTGAATAGAGCCTTTCCATGCATCATCCTCGTACTTGTTTGTTCGAGCAACTGATCGTGTTAAGTTCACTTCCTGAGATTTTTCATGACAGGCAGTTGGTAGTGATTGGGCAGAACCCTCCCTTAGATCGGATGGTTATCGAAAGTTCCTCGACAAAGCTTTGGTAGGGCTTCTATTCCTCCTTGGGCCCAAATTATCAAAAGGAGATGCTCTACTTAATCTCTCTAGTTCACTAATCCTTTCTGGAGATAGAGTGACCTTTTGTTTAGTATTCGTGGGTCGTACTGACGAAGTTCTACCTGGTTGATAAGAAAAATCATCAGATCTCTCAATACGATATGAATCGGTATGCCTAGTACGCGAAGAAAATAAATCGGTGTTTCTTTGAACACTTCGTTGTCCAGAATGGGTCGGTACTCGACCCTGGATAGTTTGTATGAGTTATCGCATAGTTCTTGCATGGCTATCTGGCCCTGGGCCAGATTTGTCATTATTCCAGCCAGATCTTGGATGTTTGGTGGAGCAGATGGATTTAGGAGGTTTCGGCGTTTCGATTGCTGGATTGAGGATTGTCAGCCATTGTTGATAAATTATTTTTGGTGAAAAACGATAATTACAGTCATTTCCCACATACGGCGCCAATCTGTTGATGTAAAAAATTAGATTATATCTAATTGTTTAATCAGAGATAAAAAATAAATAAGATAAGAGATTTTAAAGTGGTTCAGCCTTGAACGAATGGCCTACGTCCACTGTTTGTGTTATTATTGACTGTTTGGGAATTCTCGAGGTAGTATTTATCTCAAGAAATTCCGATCCCTCCGCAATGAGGATGATACAATATATTTATAGCCATGAGGCTGTACATGTGAAGGGATCATACATAGCTGTCCAATAAGCGTATACATCTGTATGATAATAATCAGCATTTAATGCGCATTTAATCCTCTTAATTGTTTGGTAATAAATGCTTTGATCGAGGTGCAGCTCGGACCGCCTAAGTATCTCAGTATCCATGAGTTGCCCGGTGCAGTAAAGTTCCTCGGAGAGCACCTACTGCTCGGAGTATCTGAGTTGGTCGGGGAAATTGAGTTCTTCGAAGTCAAGGTGTTGTTCAGAAGTGTTTATTATTGCCACGCAGATTGCCACGTGTCTCCACTTAATTGATCCATGTCAGCAGACTAAATTTGGCATCAACAGTAAGGTTATGTTTTTAATAGCTTAACTTTCCACTTAGAGCTTTTGGGATATTTTTACAAAATATTTTCTAAGTGTTGGAGCGCACTTTTTCGTCAAAATTTGTGAATGAGTATTTTTTTTAAGTGTTGGAGCGGGCATTAAAATAATATTTTTCTGGCATAACAGTCGTTCAAACGACTTTGCACTGTCGTTCAAACGACATTGCATTGTCACGCAATGTCATTCAAACCACATGCGTTTCTCATTCGTGTGACATCCCCTTCTCGTTCGAACGAGCTCGTATACCGAGGTGGCACATTTTTGTATGAATACTCATTAAATATTTTCGTTTTCATTAAGAAGTCCTAGCGTTTTGAAAGACAGAAAACTACAAAAGTTGGGAATCCTTTTGACTTCTTCTTTGACGGTTTAATCCCTTTTGTTTTTCAATTCACAAAAATCACATATGCTTTGGTGAATGCTTTTGGTGTTCAAGAACACACTTTTCTTTTGTTTATTCTTTGTGGGGAGAACTCTACAACCGGAGAGCTGCGTGCTATTGTTGAGGGAGTCCTTATAAAGTTCACTTTTGTGGAAAATCCGTTTCTTTTCCATTATTATCCATCTAGAGTTCTTGCGGGAGATTCTAGCCATTGCTTTGAAGGTTTGATGAAGACACCGTGCGTTACACTTGTGGGAAATTATCAGGTTGTATAAGTCAATGGTCTTGTAAACCTTTCAAAGTTCTAGAAATAAAAGGTTTTTACCTTTGGGGATTTTTCCTGAAATTTGTGTCGCGTGATTTACTTATTTATGGGTTGACACACGCACACACATAGTTGCATGTTTAGGGGCTGAATTAATTTGGTTTAAATAGACTTTAATTAAATAAGTGTGCCAAATTAGAAATTAGCGAATTTAATCAATTATCACACAGTCACATTTTTCAAAGCATATTGTGTCCAGTATAAAATTCAGAAGTTGTATTCTGCACCAGGCCATCCTCAAATCAATGGACAAACAGATGTAACAAATAGAACTTTGCTAAATGTATTGAAGAAACGGCTTGACGTAGCTAAGGGAAATTGGATTAATGAGCTGCACTCAGTCTTGTGGGCTTACAAAACCACACCGAGAACAGCAACAGGGGAAACACCTATATGCTTGCGTATGGAACTAAAGCAATGATACCAGTCGAGCTCGGCTTACCAACCCATAGAGTTTTGAAATTTAATTCTTCAGTCAGTGATTTATTGAGGTGACTAGATCTTGATATTCTGGAAGAAGTGAGGGATTATACAGCCGTAAGAAATGATGCCTACCAACAGAGAACTGCTCGTTTCTACAATAAAAGGGTCAAGCCGACCAACTTGAAAGAAGGATATTATATTCTCCAGAAGGTGAAATAGAAGAAAAATAATCTTGAAGCTAATTGGCACGGTCCTTATCTTATTTCTGTAGTCATTCACCTAGGCACCTATAGGATAGAAACTTTGGAAGGATAATAGTTTAAGAATCCTTGGAATGCCAAGAACCTTAGGGAATATTATCAGTAGAATGAAAGTTTTGTATTTTAGTTGTTCATCAATAAATTTGGCGATATTTATTATTCCATTTTGTTTTTAATTTTTTTAAGAGTATGGCATATACATACCATATCAGAGATACCAATTTCGTGGTCAACAACACTTGATGGGAAAAAATCAACAATGAAAATAATAACCGACCAAGTCAAAATAGGATGTAAATGCTCACAATTTGGTCGGTTATTAAAATTCCAAGTCAAAATAGGACTTAAATCCTTAGTAATTGGCCCAAAATTTAGTGGTAAATATTATGTGACACCCCGCCTCATAAAATACCGGGTGATCAGTCCTATAGAAAATTAAAACAGGAATTCCAGTTGGATCATCCTTAGAATCACTGTTGAATTTTTTTTTAAAACTTACTAACCGCCTAGTATTCCAAAAAGTTGGTGCCAAATTTTATCTTTTTAATTAAACAACCAATAACATGCGGAAAGATAATATGAGTCATACACCACGACTGAATTAAATCAACTGAATAAATAAAAAAAACTACATGCCGAATAAACCATCGGTCCTAAAATAAATAGTCCCATTCAAACATTCAGCACCTGAATAAGTAAATCTGAAAATTATACTGAAAAGTCTGGGCAACAAGACCGAAGTAAAACTGAAACTGATAACATATTCCTACTCGAGGAAGGAATGAAGGATGTGTCTAATCCAAACTCCTGCTAGCATCCACATGTGCCACAGCTCCGTGTCCCTGGAATAGAATATCAAGTCTGGCGTCCCTATTACTGGATACCTAAAAGGTTTTGAAAATAATTTTATATCAAGGGTTAGAACCCGAAACATTTTGAAAATATTTAGCAAGTGAATTAACTGCAGTAATTAAAAATATATGAATGCGCTTCATATTTAAGTTAGTGTCGCACTCCCTTGAGGACATACTCACCCCTCCACTAATGTGCACACCTAACGGTTACTTTAACCCCACCTAGTTGTAATACCCCATCCAACTAGTCCTGGTATAATCTACCCTTGTCATTCTACTCTAAACCGAGTATTATGATTAATGGGTTATAAGTTATTTCACCAATTAACTTAATTAATTCTTTTTAAATAATATCATAAAACTGTGACACAAGTTATATAAAATAAATACATCACATACGGTATTATGACCCGCATATAATATTTAACACCATTATATACGTACCTTTACTAAAACATCCAGAAAAAATTCATATGTATATCCATCCCTCCGAGTATACCCTCACCGGATGATTTCCTCTAAAGTGCTATCTCACAAGGTGTGCTCACATAACCTAGTTACCCAAGCTGGAATCGAATACCAACCTGGCCCAAAAATATAAACGTAGTGGAGGCAGTCATATTATTTCCATGAAAGTGAGATAAACCCCTCGCCCATATACCGAATGCTATCACCTGGGGACATACTCACCCTAATCCTCAAGCTAGGGGATTCACCCACATCGTCAATCTACCTTGATAGCACTAGAATAAATAAATTAATTAAACATCTAGTCACTGATATTTAATAGCACACACAATATATACACACATATATATACTATCACCACACCGTATATATATATATATATATATATATATATATATATATATATATATATATATATATATATATATATATATATAATATAACCCATATATTTACAATGTACTCAAAAACCCGTAACACTAGCCTGAAATTTCTCGAGTATCTGTCCCGACTCAACTTAATTAATTTTCTCACATATTAATTTATCATCGTCCCGAGTCTATGGTCCGACTCTAATTTATTTAATTCACACATCAATTAATATAATATTTCCCCCGAGTCTATGGTCCGAATCTAATATAAATACTTTACGCATTAATTTATATAATATTTGCCTGAGTCTATGATTCGACTCTAATTTAATTAATTTACACATTAATTAATTTATTACCTTGTGTCACTCAACCAACATACCCGGACTCGCTCACGTGGCCCATATCTTAATATTTCCTGAGTCTATATTTTGACTCCAAATTAATTTCTTTATCTCCATAAATAATTAAATACCTTGGCATCGCTCAACCAATATGCCTGGACTTTCTCATTCAATCCGTATATAATTAATTTGAAATCTGATTCCCCAAATTTATCCATAAAGTACCTCACGTAAATCCTTTCTAATCTCAATTTCTTTTTCCTATAATTGTTAGGAATACGTGCTTCATAATTATTTATCATTAAACAATGCATGGAAATTAAATCTTAAATTAATTTTGCTTTATATCTAAAACTGGCCGAACTGCCAAAAATCTGGGACCATCGATCGATCGATCCCCTGGGTCGATCGATCGATCGAACAGGTATTCTTCTTCTCCGACTTGTTGTTTCAGCCATTAACGAAAATTCAATCTTTCTTATCTCAAATTCCTATCCTAATACATCATATCCATCATCTTTTTACAATTATTACGAACTCTAATCATCTTTTAAACCTTTTGGCATTAATGATTTTCACAAATCTTCACCCACTCAAGAACACAAATTCCTATGGTAAAATCTCAATTATCATTCACAAATCTGATCCCACAATACCAATAAATTTATCTCTAACATTGGTGTTCTATTATGGTTCTAATGTCAATCAATACTGAATACTTCTGTAACATTAATTGGATGGTCAAATCACTCAACCGATTAAATTTTAAAAAAAACCATTTCATCCAAAAGCCCACCCAAAAATGAATTTAGGCTTACACCTCCCATAATATGAATTGCTTATCATCAATTTAAGAATCACAACAGTTAACCACTTGCCTCTGATTGTTCGTGGAGTCTGATCCGTTGGTGTAGAAAATGGTTTGATGACGAACACCCAATTTGTCCCTTAATTTGTCTCCAAAAAGGTTCCCAATTTGCTTCTAGATTTGTTTCCTTTGTCTCTCTCTCAAACCCTAGGTTTAGAATTGTTAACTGCCATTTAATAAGTCCCTCAATTAGGTTAAAAATCCTTAATTCCATTTTTGGCCACATGGGCCTAATTAAAATGGCCTGAATCACCCCTTGTGGGCCCGGCTATGCCCAAAAATGCCATGAGGTCCAATTACTAACCTCGGGTACTCTTTTCTGACTATATCGACTCATCCGGACTCAACCTCGCACTCAAAATTATCATCCGAAATACTTAATAACATTTCCAAATTTTGACCTCAAAATGCGACAAACATTAAATTCGAACAATTTAACTTAAAATCGCCAATTATAAATAATTCTTCCCACCCAAATAAATTATCCAAATCAAAAATTTAAGTTTCACCAATTTAAATATTTTTATATCTCCCAAAAATAATTAAATATTAAATCCTCAAAATTACGGGGTGTTACATACTCCCCCCCCCCCCCCCCCCCCACACACACACAAAGGAATTTCGTCCTCGAAATTAAGATAAGCCTAGTGCTCCAAGCTTAAAATATTACTCTCTAGTCATGTGCCACTAAACTCGCTATATCTATCTCTCCCGCTTCTAACTATAAATTCCACAAATATGCATTTTAATTAACCAGGGCACCCATAAACCCTGTACCCGTGATTCACTGTATAAAAGTTGCCTTAATTAACCCGGGTGTCCGTACACCCTATCCTCGTTCTTTAACGCATGAAAGTTACCGGAAAATGCTAGCCATGACCCGTAATATAACTTTCAACCCATAGTCATATCACATATATATAATAACCGGGGTACCCAACCCATGTACTAACGACCAAACATCTCCCCACTTCCAACGTTGTGCTAAGTTTCATGCTTGGGACGTCTCGCAAGCGAAATCCAAACAAAGAACCCCCCCGATACACTACTACCTAAGATTGTCAGTCGTTGAGATCTGTTAGACCCTCGATCCATAATAAATACCTCCAAATACTTGTATATTAACACAAAAGCATACACGTCTACTCTTATGTTACAAAAGACAATATAAAATACCGCGCCCTTAGTATCACTAGTTCTTGTGCAAAGTAAACCCCGAGCTATCTCTCCCTGCTCGAAAATGAATCTAACCACCCTGAGTCGGTTCAGTAAACACCCTTACTTATCGGGATAAAATATGAAAACACAAGACCTCATTATGTTTCTATCGCACCACACAATATAACATATATACACACACATATATAGGCTATACGCCCTCTCAGGTGATACCTAGTAAAAATCATTCATACCCTTGTATCGCAAACACCAAAACTTACCCTTACTATACATAATATTTCAAATCCATCCTTATCGAGTCGATATTTAGGAAAATCGTCAACCCTACTCCCATAATTCTCGAAAGTAGTGACCCCTTGCATAATTCAAGCATTCTCTCAGTGTACACCTCCACTCTCTCGCGGTTAACACCAAAGGACTCCTCTACCCCACGAAGACATTTTATCTACGTACTATGGCTGCTACAGCCAGCATACCCAGTAAATCTGACTCACTCGCGAATTATAGTAAAAATAATTCTTATATTGTGACACCCTCACTTTCACTCAAAAAATACCTCATGCCCATAGGATAAAAAGATAATTAACTCCATACTTTAGCTGCAATGGCTGATCCTCAGGTTCCTGAGCAGCTTCCCCCTACCTGAACGCACACATGACTTGTTGTAGTGGTTGTGCATCTAGGACCTCGTCTTGTAGTTGAACCCTGTCTCTCTTAGGACAATATCTCTTCACATATCCCGCTTCCCCACAAATGAAATACCTCCTAATAAATTCACCCTGCCACTGATCCCTTCCTTGCTCGCCTTGTTGGAAGTCCTGGCCGTTCTATCGATAGCCCTCAGATCTAAATTTCTTGGCCTAATTACCTTGTTGGAAATCCTACCCCTGATGTCCCCTTGTCTGTTGCTGGGATACCCCACAGTTACTATTCCCTCCTTCTTTATCTGACTGGCTAGTTACCACTCCCTTCCTACTTCCTTTCATGTGGAAGCGATATTCCTGACAGTGTAGGAGTGTGGCATTAATGACATCTGTACAAGCTACTAATGAGGGATTACTAATCAAATGTTGTCTGATCCTCTAGACTAACCCATCCATGAACCTTGCTTTCTTTATTTCTTCATCATTTACCTCATTCGGTACAAAATTTGCCAAACGAGTGAATTATTCCTCGTAATCGGCCACTGAACGATCCCCCTGAGTCACCTCTCTGAATTTGCTCCTCATTTCGGTCTCCACTGCTGGCAGAAAATACTTGCAGTCGAACCACACCTAAAACTCTACAATAGCTAATGTATCCCTTTCCTCAACTGTGGTGATCGACTCCCACGACTATAGCACTACTGCCACTAACCTAAAAGTGGTTAGCATTTTCTTCTGCACCTCATTGCAATCTACCATGCATAGGTGATGCTTGATAACTCTCTTCCACTGACACGCTAGCACCACATCTGAACCCCCTCGAAACTCTGGCGGGTGGCATTTTTGAAAGACCTCTTGTACCTATTGCCACTCCGACTGCCCTGGGTGGGCCTGAACATCCGGTACCACTAAAGCCTGTGGCTGATCTCGTGGAAAGTATCTTGCCATTTCGATCATCATTGATTGAACTGCCTGTGCCACTAATTCAGTTACTTGTGCAACCGAAATCATCTCTGGCAGTTGCTGCGGTAACTCAGGCTCCTGACGAGCCTCTCCAGTCTCATCTGAAATGAGAATTGGATCATATGAGTTCACCCTCAAATATAAAGTAATTGGAAGAAGAACATAAATGCGCATACGTATGAGAATACAACAATCCTATTATAGGGTTCTACATCAAAGAACGCTAAGCTGAAACGTGAAAACCCGCACAGATCCTAAGAACACTAGAACCTGATGCTCTAATACCATCTGTGACACCCCACCTAATAAAATACTGGGTGATCAGTCCCATACCAAATTAAAATAGGAATCACAGTTGGTTCATCCTTAGCATCACTGTCGAAAACCATTTTAAAACTTACTAACCGCCTAGTATTCCAAAAAGCTGATGCCAAATTTCATCTTTTTCATTAAACAACCAATAACATGCGAAAAGATAATATGAGTCATACACCCCGACTAAATTAAATCTATTGAATAAATAAAAAAACTACATACCGAATAAACCATCGGTCCTAAAATAAATATTCCAATACAAACATTCAACACCTAAATACGTAAATCTAAAAATTGTACTGAAAAGTTAGGGAGACAAGCTCGAAGTAAAACTGAGACTGAAAACTGATTCCTACTCTAGGAAGGAATGAATGATGCGTCTAATCCAAACTCCTACTAGCATCCACATGTGTTGCAGCTCCGTGTCCCTGGAATAGAATATCAAGTCTGGCGTCCCTGTTACTGGACACCTAAAAGGTTTTGAAAATAATTTTATAGCAAGGGTTAGAACCCAAAACATTTTGAAAATATTTAGCAAGTGAATTAACTGCAGTAATTAAAAATATATGAATGCGCTTCATATTTAAGTTAGTATCGTACTTCCTTGAGGACATACTTACCCCTCCACTAATGTGCACACCTAACGGTAACTTTAACGCCACCTAGATGTAATACCCCGTCCAACTAGTCCTGGTATAATCTCCCCTTGTCATTCTACTCTAAACCGAGTATTATGATTAATGGGTTATAAGTTATTTCACTAATTAACTTAATTAATTCCTTTTAAATAATATCATATAACTGTGACACAAGTTATATAAAATAAATACATCACATATGATATTATGACCCGCATATAAAATTTAACACCATTATATACGTACCTTTACTAAAACATCCACACATAATTCATATGTATATCCATCCCTCCGTGTATACCCTCATTGGATTATTCCCTTTAAAGTGTTATCTAACTAGGTGTGCTCACATAACCTAGTTACCCAAGTTGGAATTGCTCACCAACTTGGTCCAAAAATATAAACGTAGTGGAGGCGGTTATATTCCTTCCCTGAAAGTGAGATAAACCCCTCACCCATATACTGGACGCTATGACCTGGGGACATGCTCACCCTACTCCTTAAGCTAGGGGATTCACCCACATCGCGCAACCTCCCTTGATAGCACTAGAGTATATAAATTAATTAAACATCTAGTCACTGATATTTAATAGCACACATAACACACACACACACACACACACATACATATATATATATATATATATATATATATATATATATATATATATATATATATATATATATATATATACTATCACCATACCGTATATATATAATATAAACCCCGGCTTTATCGTGTACTAAAAAACCCGTAACACTAGCCTGAAATTTCCCGAGTCTTTGTCCCGACACAACTTAATTAATTTTCTCACTTATTAATTTATCATCTTCCCGAGTCTATGGTCCGACTCTAATTTATTTAATTCACACATCAATTAATATATTATTTCCCCCGAGCCTATGGTCCGACTCTAATATAAATACTTTACGCATTAATTTATATAATATTTTCCCAAGTCTATGATTCGACTATAATTTAATTAATTTACACATTAATTAATTTATTACCTTGTGTCACTCAACCAACATACCCGGACTCGCTCACGTGGCCCATATATTAATACTTCCTGAGTCTATATTTCGACTCCAAATTAATTTCTTTATCTCCATAAATAATTAAATACCTTGGCGTCGCTCAACCAATATGCCTGGACTTGCTCAATCAATCCGTATATAATTAATTTGAAATCTAATTCCCCAAATTTATCCATAAAGTACCTCACGTATATCCTTCCTAATCTTAATTACTTTTCCCTATAATTTTTAGGAATACGTGCTTTATAATTATTTATCATTAAACAATGCATGGAAATTAAATCTTAAATTAATTTTCCTTTATATCTAAAACTGGTCGAACTGCCAAAAATCTGGGACCATCGATCGATCAAATGGTTATTCTTCTTCTCCGACTTGTTGTTTTAGCCATTAACAAAAATTCAAGCTTTCTTATCTCAAATTCCAGTCCCAATACATCATATCCATCATCTTTTTACAATTATTACGAACTCTAATCATCGTTTAAATCTTTTGGCATCAATGATTTTCACAAATCTTCACTCACTCAAGAACACAAATTCCTATGGTAAAATCCCAATTATCATTCACAAATCTGATCCCACAATCTCAATAAATTTAACTCTAACGTTGGTGTTGTATTATGGTTCTAATGTCAATCAATACTGAATACTTCTATAACATCAATTGGACTGTCAAATCACTCAACCGATTAAATTTATAAATGCCCATTTCATGCAAAAGCCCACCAAAAAAAAAATTTAGGCTAACACCTCCCATAATATGAATTTATTATCATCAATTTAAGAATCACAATAGTTAACCACTTGCCTCTGATTATTCGTAGAGTCTGATCTGTTGGTGTAGAAAATGGTTTGATGACGAACACCTAATTTGTCCCTTAATTTGTCTCCAAAAAGGTTCCCAATTTGCTTCTAGATTTGTTTCCTTTGTCTCTCTCTTAAACCCTAGGTTTAGAAATGTTAGCTTCCATTCAATAAGTTCCTCATTTAGGTTAAAACCCCTTAAACCCGTTTTTGGCCACATGGGCCTAATTAAAATGGCCCGAATCACCCCATGTGGGCCCGACTATGCTCAAAAATGCCCCGAGACCCGATTACTAACTCCGGGTACTCTCTTATGATTATCTCAACCCATCCGGACTCAACTGCGCACTCAGAATTGTCATCCGAAATACTTTATAACATTTCCAAATTTCGGCCTAAAAATACGACACACATTAATTCGAACAATTTAACTTAAAGTCACCAATTATAAATAATTCTTCCCACTCAAATAAATTCTCTCAATCAAAAATTTATGTTTCTCCAATTCAAATATTGTATATCTCCCAAAAATAATTAAATATTAAATCTTCAAAATTAGAGGGTGTTGCATATTCATTTTACCCAAACCAAGTTAAATGAAGGAAGGCATGTAAAAATTCCTAAAGACATGAATATGAACATATATTCCACATCGCTTGGCCACTTCTAGTAACTAAAGACAAACTAAGGTCTATGAATCTAAGTGAATTAGTAGAATCTATGGAAATACTACTGGTAACTGGCGTTAAACATAGGTCAATAAATCTAAGTGCATTAGTAGAACCTATGGCAATACCACTGGTAACTGTCCCAACCCTTTTTGAAGGACGCTTGCTTAATTTTCTTCCTTTTGGACTTTTAGAGGAGAGTATATAAAAACCTACCAAATCTAGTATATTGCATTGTCTCCTAAATTTAGCTAGAGAATCAATATGAACTATATAGATCATGATTGAAGAAGAAGAAAAGAAGGAAAAAGAAATAATTCTTACAGAAACATAAGGATTCAGCAAGAACTGTTAAAAGAGATAAAGAAGGATGAAAAACGAGCACTCAAAAGTACTAAGATATTTGTTACAGTTCAAAAGTTTGGGGGTAAAGAAAAACTGAGAAAGTTCATCACCTTTTATAAGTTGCCTAAAAATAGCAAAGGTAATGATTAAACAAACCAACAATTGACGTTCCAACGGCTTCGCAGATCAGAAAAATAAAAATACTCATATACCCTTAGGCAGTTCGTCAAAATTCATATTATTTGCAAAAATGCCATCTTCAAACAATACCAGTCAAATTTCACAAGTGTGGTAATTCAGATACTAACCAAGTATTATGAAAATAGCTCGAGCTATACCTTGGAGAAAATGCTCTATCCTCTTATACAAACATCAAACATAGAACATCGGGGTCTTCTTTTTATACCAAAATTTATCCATCCACGTGGACTAATTATTAGTGAGCATATGTCGTCTTACATAGCAAGAATCCCAGTCAACAAATAATAGCTTCTCCAACCAAAAATGAAGAATGTCGACCAACTCAAGGAATGCTGACTAGCTTGCAGAATGCCAACCAATAAGATCAATGAACTGTTCCCATACCAAGAGTCATTTAACACGTGATTTGCATAACCAACAATCATATTCATCATTTAAGGATGTAAATGCTTAAATATATAAAAGCATTCCATCCCTTGACATTATAACTCTTGGCCTCTGGGTTATTATAAATACAGATGTACCTATGCCATCAAGGGCAAGTGAATAAATAAGAAAACTATTGCCAAGAGTAATACCATATCAGTGGACGTAGGCTTTCATACATAGCCAAAACACTTTAAAATCTTGTGTTGTTCTCCTTTCACTTACATATTTTATTCGTGATTAAAGAATTAGATCTAGTCTAGTTTTTTACATGAACATGAATATTTACATGTAAATGTGTGTGGTAGTGAGCCTATGCACGGATCAACTATCATAGAGATATATACAAGTGTGGGAAGTGTGGGTGTATGTTAGTGAAGTCTAAGGATGGATATTCTAAGTGGTGTGTGGAATATGTGAGTATAAGTGTGCAAGTGTGTGAAGTGTACACGGAGAGTATATATAAGTGTATAAGTGAGTGAAAAGTGATATATACATGAGGTAGATATACATAAAAAGTTAAATAGAGGAGAAAAGGGAGCATACAGGTAAGTTCACACGCACATGTGCCAAAAATAATAACACCCATGCAGAAAAGAGTCTAGTCCTCTTAAAGGTCGTACCCAGCAGTGTATCCACTTTGGCCATCCAAGGAGGCTAGGGGACTTACCTTTAGCATGTGTTAGGGATTACACCTTTTCTCGGGGCACTCGGTCGTCGTCAATGTGGGGTAATGTTTAGAGATAGAGTCGCCAGCCTATTTTGCATAAAACAGGCAACAACAATGCTGCCACCTCGAGAGAGTAGCATCAAGGACAATATTGACGCTTACAAAACCAAGTAGTTCAATCGTATGGGGACTAAGTTACAAAATGGGAACATATTAGGCACCCATTCTGCCCGTTCGATCTCTCATGTACATGTGCTAATCTTCTCCTGTTAGACTTCATTAAGTGTGTGCTTATGTGCATAATATAGATGGATAACAGAATTGGTCAACTCGCATCATGGAAAAGGATAGAGTGAATTCATCCTTAGGAGTGTTCTCAAAAATAATAATCCAAAATATAATGTGAATGTTTGCTGAATTACAAGTCGTTATGGAAGAACGAATGTATACATCGAATAAAACACAAGCATGATATGACATCCATTAAGAATATATATATATATATATATATATATATATATATATATATATATATATATATATATATATAACAAATGTACAGAATGGAGGACTCGAGTCTCGAGATTTATCCAGGATGACTACGTAACCCAAGGGGCATCAAAGTTCACATAGTTCAAAGATAACATAGGGTGCAATTTAACTCATAAATCCAAACGGAGGATTTATCTTATATGTGTGTGTAGAGGTAAATGTGCTTTAAGTGTGAGAATGTGTAATGAGGATCCCTCTTTTGGAATTTATAAACAAACCATCCTTTTCTTTTGGGGAGTTTTTTATGAAAATAGAGTATATACAAATACTATTAATAAAGGTTTGATATTAATGTATGTGATGTAATGAAATGAAGCGCTAAAGTAGAAATAAAACAACTAATACTAAAATAAGAGAATTTAGAGAAAATGATGGAGAACTCGACCTACTTATGAATAATTGGAGTGGATCTTAAGTGTAGATACACAGATCTTGCAATGGGATCAAGGTGATATTAGGATATGGGGGAATCTACTAAATGGAGTATGAAAAGGATGGAATGGAATGAAATGTGGGAGATTGGCTTTTTAGGAAGGGAACAACTTTGAATTCAATAGAATGTTCTCTTGCTAAGATGGATGTTGAGGGTGATTTTCAAATTTAAGTCATGGATTATATTTATAATACCAAGGGGGTGCCTATCGAAAGGTCCTGGACCTGACTATTGGCATAGAACCCAGACACACTACTAATAGGTATGGTCCTAAGGGTGCCATTCGACATATTTTTCATAAAAATGGTCATAAAATGCGAGCCATAAGCCATAATTGTGCATGGGATAGACCGTTGGAAAGGTTATTAAGAGACCTTTAAGAATCCATGGAGCCAATCATGGGTCCAGGAGTTGACCAAGGTCAAACGGGACTCGAAAGCACGCGTTGGTCACTAGATAGAAAATTCTCAGAGGAAATGGATATTTCATCCTAATCGTAAGGGAGATTTATGCATGGGGTAGATCATTGAAAAGAATATTTAGATCCTTCGAGATTTCATTCATCTTCACTCGTTTTGGAGAGTTGACCAAGGTCAAACGGAGCTCGGAAGCACCCAATGACCCTTCGGTGTAAAATGGGTCATTTGTCCATACTATAAAGTTGATTCCTTCATGGGTTAGACCATTGGAAAGGAAATTCATAGACCTTAGAATATTCATTGAGATTCATTAAAGATGGAGAGTTAACCCAAGTCAAACGGGACATAGGATCGCCCGATGGCCTCAAGATCCATTTTTAGGGTAAAACGGATCATTCGTTCGAACGTAAGGCCGATTGGTGCATGGGGTGGACCATTGCATAGGGGATCTAGAGCCCTTATAAGATGCATTGAGCTTCTTCTCAGATAAAAAATTGATTGAGGTCAAATAAGGCTTGAGAGCGCTCGATGGCCTCTAGATCAGTTTTCAATAGTGAAACGGATCGTACGTCATAACTGTAAGGTTGATTCTCACATGGGGCAAACAGTTGGAAAGGTGATTCAGATCCCTTCAAAAATTTAATGATATTTTTCTCAGGTAAGAAAGTTGATCGAAGTCATACGGGGCCTGAGAGCACCCAAGAGCCTCTAGATCAGGACTCAGAGTAAGACCTAGGGTTTATAGTGAATGAGTGAATGTTAGGGATCTAAGAAGGTGTTTAGGGGGTCATAGCATGGGTTATTTAAAACATCCATATGTCTTGCTTCCGAATTCTCCCTTTTCAAAAAAGAATTGAATACATTAACCATATTCCATTTCTCTGTGATTTCTCTTAACAGTTTTGAGAAAGAAATGCCTTAGGTCAACTCCATTTTTCAGCTTTGGGGAGATTCCAATAGACTTAAATGGAGCTCCAAACTCAAGACCATTTGGATTTCTTATATGTTAAAGACCATTGATCTCAGTTGGTAGACTATAAACTGATCCTACTATGTTGGCATCAATCTCCACCCAAAGTCCATAATTCAACAACTTAAATCTTGGATTAGATTCATCAATTCTTGCACCAAAGGCACTATAAACAACATTTTAACAAATATGTACATTGTTCATACACTAGTCTTGGTTGGGAGACCTGACAAATCTCCTAAATACATCCTTGTTCATTGTAGTCTACCTCATATTGACTAGATTAAGCTAAACACTAACAGTCTTTCCAAATGATTCTCTAGAATATTTGGTTCTGCTCAAATTTTTAGATATCATAGAGGATTCTTCATGGGAGATTTTGGCATCAATATTGTTAACCATGATGCTTTCTTTTCTGAACTCTTTGTTGCCATTATAGTAGTGAATCTTTCTTGGGACAAAGGATGAAAAATATATGGATTGAAAGTGACTCAATGGAAGTTCTTTGTTGTATTATCCATGATAACTCTCACCCCCCACACCCTCCCCCCCCCCACCCCCGAAGGGAGCTTTCCAAAAAATGGGCTACTTGCAAGACTCATCTTTCTTATATGAGATTGTATTGCTCTCACATCATCAGAGAGGGTAATGAAAGTGCTGATCAACTTTCGCATTTGGTTATGCATTGTCACTCTTTTTATTGGTGGCCATATCACCTAACTGAGGTATACATCTTTCTTAATGAGGAGCTTAGTGTGGCCATCCCCCGATCCTTGCGGCGGGAGGGCGCGGGAGGGCGCGGGAGGGAGGATCCTAGGTCCCATGCGTCCCTCTCGGGAGAGCTTTAGCCGACGTCACTTAGGTGAGGTAAAAAATATAGAGAGATAATGTCGCCAGTATATTTTACTCAAAATAGACAAAAGAAAGGGATTCATCTCGAAGGACAGCATCCAAAGACATACTGATGCATGCGAAACGAAAATGATTCGAAAAGGGTTCGGAGGCTAAGTTACGAAATGGGAAGGTGTTAGGCACACATTCCGCCCTTACGGTCTCTCATGGATGTTTGTTATTTTCCTTTATTTTCCCCGTGATATGTGTGCATGTGTATATATAGTGGAGATAGGAATCATCGACTTACACCATGGAAGAGGTAAAGCGAGTCATCCGTAGGAAGGTATAAAAATATTAGAAAATAGGATTTACGCGATTATCCTTACGTTGACCGTTATGATGGAACGATAACGCATGTGGAATAATACACCATTAAGAACAAATATATGTATATAAATGTAACCTAGGAAAATTGAATTTAGAGAGAATAGGAGATGAAAGAAAAAGTGAAAATAGGACTCGAATCTCATATTTTACCCCGATACGCCTACGTAGCCTATAGAGGCATCAAAGTCCATGTAGTTCGCATGAAAAATAAGGGGTGGGTTTTATCCCATAAATCCAACCGGTGGATTCTCTTATTTGTGTGTGTGTGTGTGTGTGTAGAAAAAGTGTTTTAGTTGTGAGAAAAGTGTAAGAAAAGTATGAGAATTTCCGTTTGGAATTTATGAGTAAACCCTCTTTTTCTTATTTTTTGGGTTTTTATTTATATGAAAATAAGAGATGTGCAATAATAATTAAATAAAAAAGTATATTAGGATGTGTGAGATGAGATAACGAAAGTGCTAGGTAATAAAACAAGTTATTGCGAATTTATGAGAATTTAAGGAGAGAGTTGAGAAAATTGGACCTTCTTGAAGATCTTGAATGTTGGAGAGAAGCCCTTAGACATGGATGATGATGGAGAGTAGTGAATTCACCAAGTTTGATGAAAAGTGAAGGTTGGAAAGGAATTTGAGAGTGATATCTATCAGATCTGGGCTCTTCCTTGCAAGTGAGGTCAGGCCTCCTTTTTATAGGCCCGGGGCATTGTCAATTGGTATATCCCTATTCCTACCAATCGATAGGTGTATTTAGGCACACTACCGATAGGCAAGGTCTGGGACCTTCCGTTTGACAGTGTCTTTCAGGCCTATTTAGAAAATCGGTCACAGAACGCAAATGTTGATCAGAATCGCGCATAGGGAAGATCGTTTAAAAGGTAATTTAGAGACCTTCGAAAGTTCTTTGGACCGCTATCGGGTTCGAGAGTTGACTTTAGGTCAAATATGGATCGGAAGCATTCGTCGGTCCATTGGACGAGGAATCGTCGGACAGAAACGGATCGTTCTTCCGCATGGTCAGTTTGAATTGTGCACGGGGTGGACCGTTGAAAAGGTTAGGAGATGTACTTCGACATTCCAAAGAGTTTGATCCGGTTCAGGGAGTAGACTTTGGTCAACCAGGCCCAGGAAGCATTCGGTGACCTTTCGGAGTAAAACAAATCGTTCATCCGTATCGTAAGTCAAAATCACGCACGGGATGGAACGTTGGAAAGGGGTTTCAGTTCCCTTCAAAGATTCATTCAGTCTCGATTGATTTGAAGAGTTGACTTAGGTCAAATAGAGCCCGAGAGCCCCCGTTTGACCTTAATTGAGTTTCTGGTGAAAGCAGGTCGTTCGTCCGCATGGTAAGTCGGAATCGCACATGGGATGGACCGTTGGAAAGGGGTTTCAGTGCCCTTCGAGGATGCATTCAGTCTCAGTCAAATTGAAGGCTTTAAATTTTGGTCAAACGGAGCCTGGGAGTGCCTGATGGCTTCTAGGTCAGTACTCGAGGTATGACCTGGGTTTGTAGTGATGAAGGAGATTCTAGGGACCTAAGGAGAGTTTAGGGGGTAACAGAATAGGGCATCTACCGAATCCCTCGACGAGTGAGTTTGGAATAAACGATAGCCGTCGAATAGATACCGTATGATGCTTTTGAGGGGATGACCAATTCAGAGGGTCGAGGCCTATTCTGAGGACCTAAAGGAGCAAGGATGACCAATTCATAGGGTTGAGGCCGGTTTTGAGGACCTAAGGAAATAAGGATGACCATTCAGGGGGTCGAGGTCAATTTTGAGGACCTAAGGAAATGAGGATGACCAATTCAGGGGGTCGAGGTCAATTTTCAGGACCTAAGGGATGGTTTGGAGGAAAGGTTTAGGCCAATTCCTGAGGAGGTGCTGGGGATGACCGATTCTGTGGGTCGAAGCCAATTCTGCGGGTTTAAGTATGAGATGATTAATTCTGTGAGCCGAAGAAAATTCTGCGGGCTTAAGTATGAGATGACCAATTCTGCGGGTCGAAGCCAATTCTGAGGGCTTAAGGTGGGATGACCAATTCTACGGGTCGAAGCCAATTCTGTGGGCTTATAGTGGGGATGACCAATTCTGCAGGAGGAATCAAATTCTGAAGACTTAAGGTGGCATGACCAATTCTGTGGGTCGATTCCAATTCTGAGCACTTAAGGTGGGATGGCCAATTCTGCAGTTCAAAGCCAATTCTGTGGGCTTAAGTTGAGATGACCAATTCTCGGGTCGAAGCCAATTATGTGGGCTTAAGGTGGAGATTACCCATTATGCGGGTCAAAGACAATTCTGCGGGCTTAAGGTGGGGATGACCAATTTTGCGGGTCGAAGACAATTATGCGGGATTAAGTATAGATGTTCTTGGGGAACTCTATCGAGAATATTTATCTTGTGGTTTTGTTTTGGTCTGGGGAGCCGATTGCTGGGGAAATCTTTTACATCCTCTGAAAGAATAGCCAAAATTCCACTAGGGAGATTTAGGTGGCCAAGGGTTTGTATGTATTGCTTGGGGAAAATTGAGGCCTTTGGGGCATGGGGGTGATCTTTAGAGATCCTCTGGGGATTTTGTCGGGAGGAGTTTTACTTGGTTTTTGAGAGTTTCGTTTGAGGGAGTGCGGAATTTTCTTGGTGAAAATGTTCTAAATCCTTCCTAGGATTTTTAGGAATTTTCTGAGAATTTTTCAAGGCTTTCTAGTATTTTTTGGGAATTTTTGTACGAAATTTTAAGGGGGGTGTCAGTCGACATGGTGCAGAGGGTGCCATTCGGCAGTGGCACGGACTTTTGGACTGCCTGGGGAAGGTAAGGGGTCAGTGCCGATCGGTGGGTGGGGGTTCAATACTGATCGGCATGACCCTTGGCATTCTATATAGAGGGGGTGAATTCCCCTCATTTTTCACATCTTCTTGCTTTCTTTCTCTCTGCGATTTTCCTCTACAAATCGTTCTAGCATTCTGATCTCTAAGAAATGGCCCCCTTTGTGAGCACTGCAGCGCATAAGTAATGGTTGACTGTTGATGACTGGGAGGACGTGGAGTGGAGGTCTAGGGTGCCTCTTTCTTTGGGGAGTGAGAACTCCTTTGACGCATTCGAGCCAGTGGAGGATGAGCGAACTTTTCTACAGGAGTCGTCGCGTCTTCGGTCTTCTAAGGTGGTGAGCCCCGGCAGTTATGTAAATAACCTTACTTTTGGCATTCTTCTCTTTTTGGTGATTTTTCCTTCCTTCTTGAATTTTGACAAGGTTTCTTCTTTTGACAGTCTGATATCTCTTTCAAGAACATGCGTGCCTGTGGGACGACGGGGATTAAGGATGTCTGGGAGCATCTTTCACCTGTGGTGCGTTGGGTGGTATCATCAGTGGGTTTTGGGAGGTTGGTGTCTGCACTGGATGAGACGCCTCGGTCGACAGCGGTCTTATGCGCTTTGGGGAAGATATGGTGGGATACTACCCACACCTTCCATTTTGGTTTTGGGGAGATAACCGTGACTCCCATATACGTGCAGCAGCTACTGGGGCAAGATTGCTATGGGGAGCAGATAGAGGTGGATCTCTCTCTAAGGGTGAGGCCGGAGGCAGTGAGGGCGGCGCTCAGTGATGTAGGGAGGATAGTGTCTGGGGATTCAATCCGGGTGTCCTTGATGAAGGATGTCTTACTGAGTAGGGTGGTTGATGTGGAGGACGGGCTGCAAGTGAGGCAGATGGACCGGTTGTTCATTTTTCTAGTGCAGGGAGGTTTCATGGTGGCGTCGAGTGGCGATGTCGACCATTTGTTGTTCTTGTCGTATTTTAGGATGTTTTAGAACATCCCTCTCTATGATTGGGGGAGATTGACTTTAGAGACCCTATATTTTTCTTTGGATGCATTCAGCCGGTGCTTCCGATAAAATTTTACTGGAGCCACGTATCTTCTCGAGGTATCCTTTAATTTAACGCATTTTCCTTTCATGCATTCACATTTTACTTACGCGTCTCTTTTTTATTGTGAATTCTTGTCTTTGGCAGACGTGATTCTATGAGGTGATTGGGTACAATACCTAGTTGATTACCTTGAAGGACGAGACTGCTGGGGACTTCTGCCGATTGTATAGATGGCGCAAAGCCAATCGGCAGTCGAAGGGATCTCTCTCTCTGAAGGCGGTGCGTAAGGTCTTGAATGGCCTGAACAATGGTAGGGTAAGACTCTTTCCTTTTTAGTCTTGGTTTTTGGCATGTTCTGATTTTGTATTGACTAATGCCTACTGAGGATTTTTAGGTGACTTTTTACCCTTTGGGAATAGCCATTTAGGATACGGGGGCAATCGGGGTGACTGCACAGATGAGTCATTTGCTGGCGCATGAGTTCGTCCATTCCTGGTATGTTGGGGAGTGGGTGGTTTGACAAATTGTGAAGGAGGAGGTGGTGGTGCCACTTGCACAGCCTCCTACGTCTATGAAGCGGGAGCGGCTGCTGCCGAAGGATGCGAGGATCGTAGCTATGATCGGTGAGTCCTACTTATTGTACACTGATATGGCTACGCCGTATGACTATATGGACTTTGTGATGAGCTGGTTCATGGCACCCAGCACATATGATGCTTTGCCTATCCCTCCTACGGGTTCGAGTCGGGCGGTGGGGTCTTCCCACAGCGACGGTGGTCCATCGGTGTCTGCGACGATGGCGACTTGAGAGGTCCCCTTTGTGCGATTGCATACCCCTTCATACAACATTCTACGGGCTGATGGAGGGATGGTGCATATGTTACACCGTCCTCATGCGATAGATCTGGAGGAGTTGGGTTTGACATAGGAGGTTTTTCATCCTGCGGTATACCTTTATGTTCTTTTCTTTCTTTGTTTTCTGTTTTGATCCCTCCTTGATACTGATTTTTCCTTTTACTTGCAGCAAGTCCGTGTGTCGACCACTTGGCTAAGGGACATCAGAGACTGGATATCTTCAGGGACAAACCATATTCGGGACGCAGTCCCAATTCCTTCTTGTTTGGTGTTGTCTTCTTCGTCCGAGGAGGACTTTGTCTCGGGTAGCGATGGTGCGTCATCCCGCTGTAGTGGAAAAAGAGCGCGTCGTAGGGGTGGAAGATCTTAGGGGTGAAGGGTAGGTGAGAGAGAGAGGATGTGGGTTCGGGCTGAGTCCCGTTGTTTTTTGCTTTTCTTTTATTTCCTGCAAAATTTGATGTAACACAGAAGAATATATATATGCAATGCAATGGGATTTTTTTTAATTATCTTTTGTTAATGGTGAGTGAAGCATGCACATGCACTTTTTACTTTACTGCTGAGACCGTAAAAAGATATATTTTTAGGATTTTTTGAAGGAAAGTTTAGAAATGGGAAATTATATAGGGGTGGAAGAGGATTTTTTTTTTTGAAATTCTGTTGAGAATATCAATTTTATCTTTATTGGGTTTTTCTGATTTTGACAAAAAAAGGAAAAAGGAAAATTTTCAAAAATAGGGGGTTGCCGATCGGCAAGACCCTTGTCCTGCCTATCGGCAGTCAAGTCCAGTCCCATCAATTCAAAGCTTTTGATTAGGGCCCTCTTCAGCTTCTTGTACCTTGTGGGGAAGGATTCCCTTCGATTTCTGCAGGGGTCATGTCTTTTGTGAGGGTTTTCAAGTATAAAAATGGGTAAGGGGTGGAGTGTTTTCATCACACCTTCACAATCTTACTTACTTGCCTACTATCTCTTAGTCCTACAAGATGGCTCTCCCTGGTAGCATTGAGTTTGATAACTACCTCAAAGCCTTGGAAGCGATGTGCTCTTATAATGTCGACTACGATGCTTTCAACATGCGTCGAGTCTCTTTGTGGCGCAATCGGTCCATTGAGTGGAACATGCTGATGGCAGCGGTACAATTTTGGTACACCGAAGACCATGTATTTCGCTTTGGGTTGGATGAATTTTTTCCTACCTACGAGGAATTTTCTGACATGCTGGGGATAAATCCCAATGTTGTTGCGGCTTTACCCGAATTTTCCCGTTCTCCCAGGGATTTGCTGGATGGGCTTCTTCGTATTTCGCCTTCGGCGACTAGATCACTAGTTGTTGGAGGAATGATCTCCCTCTCGACGGTGTTGCAGTCCGTGCATTCGCGGGAAGTAGGTGATGTTGGCTATGCTGGAGCCGTTGCTCTGGGCCTAGTTTCAAAATTGCTACTGGTGAATGTGGAACTACTGCTAGATTCACAACTTACAAACATTACTTCATGGATGTCATACCATCATAATCATGTGGCGGTGATACTGGCGGAGACTTTGAATGTGCTAGATGTCTGGCGAGAAGGTCGTTCTGACTTCCTCCAGGGTTGCCCCGTGATGTTATTCATCTGGTTGTCTGAAAGACTCCGCCTGGTGACTCTTCCAGAATATCCTTTGTCGTCTATACCCAACTTCTTTTCGCATCACTTCTTCATTGTTGGCCTGGATATTGAGAGTTGGGAGAATTGTCTTGTGGATCATGGGGCTCGGAATCTGTACTGGTCAGTTCCTTAGTGGGGACAGTTATTGCCTGTTCTGGAGCTAGGAGAATAACCGTATGTGTGGCTGGTTGGTCTAAGACAGACCTCTTTTTATTTCCCTTGGCAGCTTCTACACCAATTCGTCTGGGCACAGGTTGTGCCACCTCGGACACTAAATTTCTTTCCGGTAGAGGATTTGACCGAGCATCTGCGCCTGCGGCTTGGCTCTCTGTGGGAGAGTCGGTATCCGTCGACCCTTCCCTCTCAGTCTGTTGGGAGAGTTTGGCATATCCCTGGGGATTATATGAAGTGATTATGGAGGAGAGTAGATAGTAAGATGTTGGAAGTGGAGACTGGATGAAAGTGGCTTGTCTATTTTAACACCATGGAAGGAGGTGCTTTGTTTTTTCGAAGCTGGTTCGAGCTTATTGGTACATGGAGTGTCTGTGACACTCTGTTCAGGCAGGGAAAACATGGGGACCCCAGGGTGTAGATGATGATAACGGAGTGGGATCCTCTTCTAGTTGTGGATAGGACTCCTAGAGAGTTTATTGTGTAATGGGGGATAAATGTGGGGATTTTATTTGGCTTTTTTAGGAGGGTGGGGGGAAGGGAGTTATCCATTCCTTTTCTTATGTAATCTGTACCGTAATTTCTTATTAGTGAAATAAACAAGTTTCTGATCTTCCAGCTATGCCTTTTGATGAATTTTGTATTGTTTGAATTATCTATACCGATCGCTAAGGCATACATAATCCTTTTGTTCAAATATATGTTAGAATGAACTGTCGTTCTCAGAGGTAAGAAAAGAATAGTATTTTGTCAAAAATAAATTTGCAGAGGATCAGGCCCACGTAGTTCTGGGCAGGGGAAATGAAGAGATTTTTTTTATAATAGAAGGGAGACGAGAAAAGTCGTAGCGCGCCGAGATTTCGGACTAGGGGTAGAATTTCATGAGACGGTCCAGTTTAACTGGACGAGCCATCTCTTCCCCATCTAAGTCGATAAGCATGGCGGCACCGCCGGATAAGATCTTCTTGACAATGTAGGGGCCGCTCCAATTGGGCTTGAATTTCCCTCTGGGGTCCCAGATGGGTTCTATGATTTCTTTGAGGGCTAGGTCCCCCTCTCAGAAACCGCGGTCCTTGACTCTCTTATTGAATGAACGCGTTATTCGGCGATGGTACCCTTGTATGTGGTATAGTTATTTTAATCTCCTTTTGTCTAGGAGTGTCAGGTCGTCAAGACGTCTTTGGCACCAGTCTTCTTCGTTGACCTTGCTTTCAATCATGATGCGCAACGAGGGTATTTCTAGCTCCACGGGTAGGACTACTTCCATACCGTAAACTAGAGAGTAAGGGGTAGCCCCAGTAGAGGTTCTAATTGAGGTTCGATAGCCCAGGAGGGAGTACGGGATCCGGTTGGCCCAATCTTGACAACTTTCGGTCATCTTGCTGATGATGGCTTTGAGGTTCTTATTAGCGACTTCGATTGCACCGTTTGTCTGAGGTCGGTAGGGTGAAAATTTATGTCTCTGAATACCATACTCGTTGACCACCTCTGTGACTTCTGCATCGAAATGCAACCCGTTATCTGATACTAGCTCGTGCGGGACCCCATACCGACAAATGATGTTTTTCTTGATGAATTTGGCCACTTTCTTAGCGTTCAGCACTGCGTATGACTCCGCTTCGACCTATTTGGTGAAGTAATGAATGGAAAATATGATGAACTCATGCCCATTGGATGCCTTCGGTGTAACCTTCCCTATGATATCGATGCCCCAGGTGGAGAACGGCCAGGGAGAGGTCATGTTGTATAATTTGGGCGGAGGCAGATGTTGAAGGTTGGAGAATTGTTGGCATTTGAGGCATCTTCGTATATAGGCGGTGTAATCCTGGGTCATGGTGGTCCAGTAGTAGTCTTGTCCGATGATCTTTTTGGCAAGCATGTGACCGTTCATATGGGGTCCGCATTCCCCGTTGTGGATCTTTTGCATCATCTTTTCAATGTCAGCCCCTGCGATGCAGTGTAGATGGGTGCCATCAAAGTTCCTTTTAAGTAATGCATTGTGACAGATGATGTACTGGGGAGCTAGTCTTCTAAGGGTTTCTGGGTCTTTCTTATTGGAACACTCGGGTTACCTACCATGCTTGAGGAGGTGACAAATATCATAGTACCAACAATTGGCTAGCTCAGGATCTTCTACGGTGACAAGCTCAATGTGGTAGCAGTGGGTTGGTTTGTCTTGCTTTTGAACTAGGAAGGGGATCATAATTATTCCTTCGGGCATGTCGACCATGAAGGCCAAGGTAGTGAGAGCATCGGTAGGTTATTCTTTGCCCGGGGTAGGTAATGGAAGGTGATTTCTTGGAATTAGGAGGCTATCTCTTCTAAGTGGGCATGGAAGGGTTGGAGTTTCTCATCCTTGACTCTCCACTTTCTAAGAACTTAACCAATGATGAGGGTGGAATCCCCGTAGAAGTCTAAACATTAAATACCTTTCTTGAGAACAAATTTGAGGCCTACTGTGCATGCCTCGTTTTCAGTCATGTTGTTGGTGCAAGGGAAATCCAACTTGATGGCGATGGGAGTGTGGGAGTCATCTGGGGCGATCAGAAGTATCCCAATGCCATATCAGCGTCAGAGATGGCTCTTCCTTTCATGGCTTTCTACGTGAAGTACATGATATCGAACTCGGCTAGGAGCATCAACCATCGGGCCATTCGTCTGGACAAGGTGATTTTCTCAAGAAGATATTTAATGGGGATCATTCGGGATACAAGTTTGATGGGGAAGGCGAGCATGTAATGCCATAACTTTTGGGGGATCCAGACAAGTGCAATACATGCCTTTTCCAAAGTAGTGTAGTTAACCTCGTACCCTTCCAATTTGCGACTGGCATAATAGATGGCTCTTTCTTTGCTGGAATCTTCAAGGTATTGGGATAGCAAAGCCCCAGCTGCAGTGTCGGTTATGGTTAGGTATAGGAGCAAGGTGAGACCAGGCTATGGTGGCATGAGTATCGAGGGTTGGGTCAAATATTGTTTGATTCGGTCAAAAGCTTCTTGGCATGCCTCGTTCCAAGCATTAGTTGAATCCTTTCGGAGGAGTTTGAAGATAGGTTCGTAGATGGAGGTTAACTGGTTGATGAACTGACTGATGTATTATAATTTCCTGAGGAAACCTTGGACTTCTTTCTCTGTTCGGGGAGGTGGCATCTCAAATATGGCTTTCATCTTGGCGGGATCTTCTTCTATCCCCTTCTCACTGACCATGAATCTCAAGAGTTTTCCCATTGTAATGCCGAATATTCATTTCTGCGGATTGAGTCTCATCTGATACTGTCGCAATCGTTCGAAGAACTTTCGGAGAGCATGAACATGACCTTCTATAGTTTTGGACTTAATAATCATATCATCCACATAGACCTAAACTTCTTTGTGAATCAGATCGTGCAGGATGGTTGTGGCAGCCCTCTGATAGGTAGCCCCAGCGTTCTCGAGATCAAATGGCATGACAGTGTAGCGAAAGGTTCCCCATGGGTTTATGAATGCGATTTTTTCTTGGTGGTCTGGGTGCATTTTGATTTGGTTGTATTCGACAAGCCCGTCAACGAATGACATGAGGGCATGACTGGTTGTGTTGTCCACGATCATGTCGATATTGGGTAGCGGATAAACATACTTTGGAGAGGCTTTGTTCAAGTCCCAATAGTCTACACACATCCGAAAGTTTCCTCCTGATTTCGGCATGGTCACTATGATGGCTATCCATGTGGGATATTCTATCACACGAATGAAGCCTACGTTCAACTCTTTTACCACCTCTTCTTTGACCTTGAGCGACCATTCGGTGAGGAGATTTCTCAACTTTTGTTTAATCGGCTTGTAATCTGGGAGAGTGGGAATCTCGTGTTGAGCTATTTCAGGATCAATGTCGGGCATATCATCATAGTACCATGCGAAGACATCCACGAATTACTTTAGCAATTCTTCGAGTTGAGCACACTAATGTTCTTTAAGGGTAGCCCCTATCCTAATCTCACGCAATTGGCTATTAGAACCGAGGTTAATAACAACGGTCTATTGTTTATTAACTTGAATGCAGTTATGTTGTTTATTATTAACCTTATTTAGATCAGTTAAGAATTATTCATTTTCAAAATCATCATCATCAAAAGTTTGATTAGAATCCAAACAGTTAATGTAAGGCACAACAAGATACTCAAAATCTTTATTTATTTCATTGATTGGAAAAATAGCATTAAGAACCTCATCAAAGGAGGACTCGATTACATTTGAATAAGGATTGACAACAGAAGAAGGAATGGGGTAAACATTAGGATTAGGGGAGGTTTCAGCAGGTAGAACTGGCGCAGTATGCTAGTTGAGGAGAGGTGTATCAGCAGCTTTAATCTGGTGGGATGGATCTAGTGATGTAGTGCCAGAATGAACCATGCAGAGTGTCAGCCCAGTGTCTGTAATCAGAAGGAATCTTTGAAGTCACTTTCCTCAGTCTCTGCCGTATCTTTGATGAGCTGTTGTACATGGTGTTGGGAACTTTCGGCCCATGGGTAGCCGTCTTGAAAAAGATCTCCATTCCGGGCTTCATCTTCTTGTCTGAATGGCCATACCATGGTTTCAAAAAGATGCAAAAGGGGAAGTCCTCACCCTCTTTGATGAATCGTTCGTTTAAGGAGTCACCTGGGATAGTCTGGACGCGGTCTAGTCTTCTCTTTGGTCGAGACTGGCGGATCATTCCACTACACCAAATCTGCCTAATTGTCACGGGCGAGACAACTTTTTTTGTCACGGACGTATCACGTTCATTGATCGTGACAAGTTCGTTAGAATTGTCACGGTCGTGTCACGGGCTATGACCGTGACAAGTTTAGTCACGGTTAATAACCGTGACAAAGCCTTTACCCTTTTTAAAAAAAATTATCACGGTCATTGACCGTGACAATTCTGGGCGGAATTTTAAAAAAATCTTCTGGGCAGTATGGCCACTGCCACTGCCCAGCAGTATATTTGTACCTGTTATAGCAACATTGTACCTGTTCAAACATCATATATAAAAAAAATTCTAAAGATAATGCAAATATATATTCAAAATAGAAACAATATACATGACGATATAATCCAAATATAATTCAAATGTACCAACTTAAAAATAATGTCACTACATATCTGGGGTAAATGTGAGGAGGTGAGTAGGCCACACGATATATGAATTGACACACCCACTAATATACATCGTTCTGCATTGTTCGCGCAACCACAATAGGGAGTTCCCCTTCCCGGGTATCACATGCATGACGAGCACTTTGGACTCAATCTCTTGAAGCGCACATCCATGAACTATTCCACCCTCGACGATATTCGGGTCCCTCAACCCCCGCCCTATCCCCTGGCCATCAAATACGTCCAATATGAACACGCTCGGCCAACAAATTGTCAATATCGGTCTGGGGAAGGGAGCCAAATAAGGAAGTGGATCATCGAAGTACGCATGTGTCGGTGATGAAGCAGCGAGGTCCACATCCTCGTCATCATGCGCCTCGTTCTCCCGTACCTCCTCCTCCTCCACCGCCTTCTTCTTCCCTTTCCCCTTATGGTCTCCGCCCAACGTACGCCTCATGAATGAGTACATATCTTGGACCGTCGCTCCAAACGGGACAGCTTCGCGTCATGTGAATCCACCGTTCGAGCCAACCCGGTGTCGCTTGCTCCAATCCGATGATCCTAGATTTGGCCACCCGCGAGCTCACCCCCTTGTCCTCCCCTTGCGATCAGAGCCAAGCACTTAGCTGAGTACATCTGTGGACAAAGACACCTTGTCGGCATCAGACTGCGACTCATGCACTTTCTTAAGTTTTGCCTGAAATGACAAAAAGCACATTATTAGTAAAATAAGTAAACTAAAAACTTATAACGTAATTAACAAAAATTAAACTGTCAGATTACTTACAATCGCGGTCGCGACGCTCGGGGACACCTCCTTGTCCTTCCCCTTATTCATCCGAAGAGCCGCATAAGTATCGAGCCTATGTGGCTTACCCCCAGGGCCACTCCCTACCCCCTGAAATAAAATAAAGTAAAATTAGTATCGGCCCCGCAAAGTAAAATAATGAATAATAATATATTTCTGTAGTTATAGAAAAATTAAATCTTACCTTCATCCTATGCTCCACCTCGGCGTAAGACTTCCGGCCGGAGTAGTGCACATCCGTCTTTTTTGCTCGATTTTCCCTCCCCGATTGGCGAGATGCCAATTGTCGCTCCTCGATCTCATTGTCAATGAACTTTTGCCATTATGCCAATGAGATCGACTTCTTGGGCAGGACAGATTCACGCCATTGGATAATGGACTCTCGTGTTTTCCCAAAGTAACGTGTCCGCATATTTTTCTTCCACATCTTGTGTTGCTCCCTCAACTGCTCCAACACAAAATCGCGTAGCTTTGGATCCAAGTTGAATTGTTCCTGTCCAAGAAATACAATGTTAGTTACGAATAAATATAAATATAAATATAAAATGAAATCGAAATCGAAATTGAAATTGAAATTGAAATATTCATATAAATATAAATATATTACCTGTAGTGTCGCCCAAACAGCTAACTTGAGCTCATTTGGCACCTCCTTCCTACTCATAAACCCCGGGCCGATGACCGTCTTTCGCAGCTCGAGGGATGTCGCTAATAGCTCCGACTTGTTCTCGATGGTAATTCAAAATTTGCCATATTTTGGGAGCCTAGGGGCCGAGGAGCCCTCGTCGCCTCCGCTACCACCGAGCCCAAACGAAATCATCATAACCAGCATCATCATCCTCGCCTTAATACCTGAAGGAGACATTTGCGGTAAAAAAAATTTATTATTACAGATAAAAAAATTAGAAGAAGACATGCAGATATGTATAATTACTACAAACCACCCCCTCCCCCCCACACACACGCACACGTACACGTGCAAATAATTATATATATTATGTTTCATTTGATTATGTCTTATTTATATTCAAATTCAATTATTCAAATGTTGAAAAATCTCACCCCCATATGGACAATAATCCAGGGGTCATGCCACTTTTAAAACTAACCAACCCAACATTTACTAAATAAAATAATTCAACAACAATGTTAACAACAAATGTGTATCCCGTACATCTTATAATTCATCTACTCAATTAATTCATCTACTCAATTAATTCATCTACTCAATTAAACTACCTTGCCCCACCCCCTTCCCCCATCCCTGCCCCCTCCCCCCATCCCTACCTCCTCCCCCCACCCTGCCCCCACCACACACACGCACACGTACACATACACACACCACCCCCTGCCCGCCACAACACACACAATAATCCAATAATGATTAATAATTATATATAATATGTTTCATTTAATTATGTCTTATTTATATTCAAATTTAATTATTAATAATTATATATAGTATGTTTCATTTAATTATGTCTTATTTATATTCAAATTCAATTATTCAAAAGATGAAAAATCTCACCCCCATATGGAAAATAATCCAGTGGTCATGCCACTTTTAAAACTAACCAACCCAACATTTACTAAACAAAATAATCCAACAGCAATGTCAACAACAAATATGTATCCCGTACTCCTTCTAATTCATCTACTCAATTAATTCATCTACTCAATTAAACTACCTTGCCCCACCCCCTTCCCCCATCCCTGTCCCCTCCCCCCACCCTTCCCCCACCCCCACCCCTACCCCCACCACACACACGCACACATACATGTACAGACACCACACCCTCCCCCCACCACACACACAATAATCCAATAATGATTAATAATTATATATACTATGTTTCATTTAATTATGTCTTATTTATATTCAAATTCAATTATTAATAATTATATATAGTATGTTTCATTTAATTATGTCTTATTTATATTCAAATTCAATTATTCAAAAGTTGAAAAATCCCACCCCCATATGGACAATAATCCAGTGGTCATGCCACTTTTAAAACGAACGAACCCAACATTTACAAAACAAAATAATCCAACAGCAATGTCTACAACAAATGTGTATCCCGTACTCCTTCTAATTCATCTACTCAATTAATTCATCTACTCAATTATTAACTTACTAATTTACAATGAGGGGCAATCCTACTTTCATAATTAATCATATATTAATTTACTAAGTTACATTAAGGGGCAATCATATATTAATTTACTAAAAAAATTAATAATCAATCAATTCTTTACAAGGGACACTACTCGCACACACACATAGACACACACGCACCCCCCACCTCTACCCCACCCCCTCCCCCCACCACACACCACCACACACATACATACACATACATATACACACATACACACACATATAGAAATGAAAGAGAAAGATAGGGAAAAAATATACCTTAGAGAGAGAGAGAGAGAGCTAAAATCGCTTATAGAGAGAGAGAAAGAGGGAAACCAAAAATGGTGGGAAAAAAAGAGCCTAGGGCTTTTTTTACTGAAGCTATTATCACGGTCGTGTCAAGGTCCTTGACCGTGAAATTATTTTAAGTATTATCACAGTCAATGACTGTGACAAGTCCGTGAAAATAATATTTTTCACGGACTTGTCACGGTCATTGACCATGACAATACTTTGTCAAGGTCTTATCACGGTCAATGACCGTGATACAAAACGCGTATTTCTTGTCACGGTCAATGACCGTGACAAGGGTGGAAGGCTGAAAGGTGACATTTTGGCCATTTCGGTGTAGTGTTCTGAGCTCTTGTTCTGACGGTTGATACCCCTAACCACAAGGAGGGAAAGCCTTCTTTAGTTCAATCAGCTCAAGTCTCCCTTGTTGTCTTTGCCCCAGCCCCAGTCCGAGCATTAAGTGCATGTTTCTGAACATCTTAATCACATTAACGTTTCTATGAGGGTCATATTCTCGACAAACCCTTTCTTCGAAGTTGTCCTCTACTGGGAGTAGAAGTGTTTCAACTCAGAATCCTAATAGGTGCATATCATTTGACCCGTGGTGTATCTTAAGGATTAGACTGTTGGTACTTACACCATTGGCATTGTCTTTGTTGCCCAAGATGGTAATTACCCGTCCGTCGACGAAGAATTTCAATTTCTGATGGAGTGAGGAAGACACACCCTTGATACTGTGGAGCTAAGTTCATTCGAATAACAGGTTGAAATAATCTGGGATGTCAATAACTTGCAATTCGACGACAGGGTTTATAGGGCCAGCCCCTATTACAAGATTTATGGATCCCATCATCTCCCAACGGGTATTATCATAGGCACGCACAACAATGGAGGTTGGAGCGAGGTTGCTTTCTTTTAGTCCTAAACATTTGAAGCTTCTCAGTGGGCAGACATTCAAGGCGGATCCATTATCGACAAGAGAGAGTGGTACGACCTTCCCCATAACTTCGACGGAGATGTTGAGTGCATGATTATGGTTTGGACCAATCTTGGGGATTTCTTCTTCGGAAAAGGATAGCATTCGGGTAGAGGTCAAGGATCCCACCAAATTTATCGCTTCTTCTAGTGTGGTAGAAGGAGGAACTGTGGGTCCAGTGAGAAACTTGATCAAAGCATTTCCATGTAGCTGAGAAGACATGAAAAGCCCCCATAGAGTGATGTTAGATTGAGTTTTTTTAGTTGGTCAAGGATTTTTCTCTCCTCAAGGGTCATTTCTGGCATAGGAAGGTTTTTAACGCCATTACCTTTATCATTGGTTGGTAGTGAGTTTGGGATTTGGTAATGCCTCCCTCATCTGGTTATGTGATTTAGTGAAGAAGGTAAAAACATAAACCATGTTTCCTCATCGATCTCGGGTTGTTTTGCCACCTTGTTTATTTCTCTGAGGAGTTCCAAATGATATCATTCCACACACGTCGGCTACCGGGCCAGTTTTCTCAAAAGCTTGTTCTTCATTCGAATCTCCAAATTCTTCCCCCCATCTAGTGGCAACAATTCTGTATTTCAATGTAAAGTCTATGCATTCCACAACATCAATGGCTTCTTCATACGGGTCATCCCATTCTGTGGGGATGTGTAAGGGTGAAGGGACCAGGCGCCCCTGTAACATCAGAGCATCAAGTAACTCAGTCATACTGCAAATGTCGTTGGTTTGCTTGAATAATTCTGCCATGATTTGGACGGCATCATCCGGGTTGACTTCATCAGTTAGTACTACCCAACTATCTGACTCTCGGGCCCATTTTCGTTCTTCTAAGAATAGCGTACTGAACCTCTGGCAATCAATGATCATCTCTAAGGGCAATTTCATCTCGAACTCTTGGAGTTGTTTAACACTTCTGACAATTCCATGCTTCCATTTTCAGAATGGGTACGGACAGCGATGCATGCTCTGGTAAGGAGTGACAGTGCCTGATCAACGAGGCTAGCAGGGTGTAGGAGGAAATATGGGCTAATTTGGAGAGGTTTAGGAGAGTATATGGGTGTGATTTGAGTTAAGGGATCGAATCATGGGTTCTCTTCTAGAAAGATGGCATTGGCATGTTTGGAAGTGGGTTGTGAGTAGTGTTTGGCTTAGGATTGGCTGGTGGGGCGATGGTACCCCGATCAATTAGACCTTGGATTATGTTTCGGAGGTAAAAGCATTGGTTGGTGGTATGGCCAGCAGTTTGGTTAAAGGCGCAATGGGCATCTGCCTTGAAGTTTCTTGGGAGTGGATTTGGTAATGGACGGGGATCCAAAGGTTTGATAAGGTTTCATCTTAACAAGGCTTGATAAATTTGGAGAGGGGAGCATGGAGATCGGTGTATCCTTTCGGATTGGGACAGGGCGTCTTTACGGCTCCCATGATGTGGTTGGTTAAGAGATGTTGTTGATGGTTGAGATTATAGCACTGGCAGGTTTGTCATATTTCCTGGGGGTGAACTATCCGGACACCTTATTTGGGTCAACTTCTGTTCTGGAAAGACCCTCCTCGATTTCTACTCCTCCTTCTCTGAGATCTTTGAAATGGGGATAGTATTGTCCTCCCATCATTGCTTGGACATGGGGTAAGAAGTTCTTCTTTACTATGCTGACTTGTTCTTCCTCGGAAGGACGATTGGTCACGGTTGCTGCTTCTTCCCTCTATTAGTCTATGAAGTTACTGATTGATTCCCTAGAGTTCTGTTTGAGCATCTCTAAATCACGGCGGGTGATCTCAAGCTCTTCATTATATTTGTACTGCAAGATGAATTCTCGATCCATATCCTCCTAGCTATGAATTATGGACTCTTCGAGAGACAGAAACCATCAGAGGGTGCTACCTTTTAAGTTTTCTTAAACAATTGGGCCATTACTTCTTCAGAAGCCCCTAGTAGAGTCATGGAACGGTGATAACTTCGGAGATGAACAATCGGGGGTCCACTTCCTCTGAATTTATTGATATTCGGCATCTTAAACTTCTCGGGTAACCTCGCTTTAGGATAAGGAGACATGTGGGTGTAGTCCATGTAATTTCCTGAGATTATGACTTGGTCTAACTTCTTGGTGAGAATTTTGAGGTCTTCTTTGACTTTGTTCATCTCTTCTTCCTTCGAATCAATGATCATAGGCAAGTTAACCCCATGCTGGGCAAGATTCGGCATCAAAAACTAGGTAGGCGACGGACCATTAGCAGGAGGGGCACGTGGAGCGTGCTGATACTCTTCGGGAACCCAGATGGGCTTAGGTGGATCCATAGCATGAGGGAATAGGGCCTCGGGTTCTTGAGGAATGCTAACCTACTTTCGTTGCATCTTCTTGATCTTAGTTTGGAGGTTATCAATCTTGGACACAAGCTGAGCTGGGACTACCGTCACATTCGGCTGCACAACGGGGACTTAATCTGTGTTCTCCATGGAAAGAGGATGGATACCGAACTCGGAAGGAGTAATAGGGGAATGGACGGAGATTCGAGGTGATTTGACTGAAGATCGAAGCCAATAAGGAGCCAGGCCAAGGGCTTACGATCGACCTGAGAAGGCGCAAAAATGGGATTTATTTTGAGAAAAAAAGGGATGAAAATATTTTTAATATTTTTTTTCTTTTTTCTTTTTGAGATTAGAAGATAAAATATTTTTGGCTTTTTGATAAAGAGACGAGTTTTTTTTTTGGAGTTTTTGATAAAGAAAGGAGAGACGGTCTCAGAATGATTATTACAATTATTATGTTTTCACTTGTATTAATTCTCCTAAATGCAAAATGAAATGCCGGACGGGACCCGGGCCTAGAAAAATTGGGTTTGTAGTATATGCAAAGCTATGGCTAGACTTGTAACCAGGCTCGCAGGGAGGGTCGCGTTTTAAAAATGCGCAAAAATTCGGGGGGCAGGCCGACCTAGAATTTTGGCAGAGTTTCGGGTAGAAACCGACAATCTAACATGTGTGTCCTAGGCTCGACACCTATATATGGGTATGCAATTGGTTGGGTGAATCAGAAAGGGTTCCCCCATTTGGCGTGACTTCCACGATATACGTCTTGCTCTTGTGGGCAATCGGTACGTGTGGACAAGCCATTTGATATACCTGAGTGTACGTGAATTGCCTCACCATATACCTCATGGGGATGGTACGTGTGAGAACAAATTCGATATACTCGGCGTACGTGAACGAGTTCCCTGCGATATACCTCCCATGATGACTTCGGTCAAGTGGTACGATGCGGGGGGAACCGTTCGATATACGTCGAAGATACTTGGCCAATGCAAGGTGAGAGTCATATCGCTTAGGCTAACTGCGCCCTGCCGGACCAGTGCCCATCACGAAGTGACCCTCCAGTTACTGGGTAAAAAGTTGGTCAATAACAATGATCTTTGGTGATATCGTGTGAATCATGCATGATTCTCTTATTAGTATCTTATGAGAATGTCTTTTCCGATTATGCCAAACAGGGATCAAAGTACAAGTACCAATGGTTCATCAAGTATGGATGGATGATGCGTGCAACATGTGGATATATGTGATCCTAGGTGCACATGGTGTGAAGTGTACACGGAGAATTTTCTACAAGTGTGTGAATAGAAGCATAAGTATGGGAAATACATGGAAAAGGGGAACATGCAAAAATGGAGAAAATACAAACAAACATAACATCCATGTAAATAGAGTCTAGCCCTCAAAAGATAATCCCCAGCGGAGTCGCCACTGTGGTCATCCCCCATTCCTCGCGGCGGGCGGGCGCATGAGGGAGGATCCTAGGTCCCGCGCGTCCCTCTCGGGAGCTATTCGACCAGCGTCATTTGGGTGAGGTGAAAATGTAGAGAGATAGAGTCACCAATCTATTTTACTCAAAACAGACAAAATCAAGGGAGCCATCTCGAAGGATATCATCCAAAGACATACTGATGCATACGAAACCAAAATGATTCGGAAAGGGTCCGGAGGCAAAGTTACGAAATGGGAAGGTGTTAGGCACCCATTCCGCCCTTACGGTCTCTCATGGATTTTTGTTATTTTCGTTTATTTTCCCCGTGATATGTGTGCATGTTTATATATAGTGGAGATAGGAATCATCGACTAACACCATGGATGAGGTAAAGCGAGTCATCCGTAGGAAGGTATAAAAATATTAGAAAATAGGATTTAGGCGATTATCCTTATGTTGACCGTTATGATGGAACGATAACATATGTGGAATAATACGCCACTAAGAACAAATGTATGTATATATATGTAACGTGGAAAAATTGAATTTAGAGAGAATAGGAGATGAAAGAAAAAGTTAAAATAGGACTCGAATCTCGGATTTTACCCCGAGATGCTTACGTAGACTATAGAGGCATCAAAGTCCATGTAGTTCGCATGCAAAACGAGGGGTGGGATTTATCCCATAAATCCAACCGGGGGATTCTCTTATTTGTGTGTGTGTGTGTGTGTGTGTGTAGAAAAAGTGTTTTAGTTGTGAGAAAAGTGTAAGAAAAGTATGAGAATTCCCATTTGGAATTTATGAGCAAGCCCTCTTTTTCTTATTTTTTGGGTTTTTATTTATATGAAACTAAGAGATGTGCAATAATACTTAAATAAAAAATTATATTAGGATGTGTGAGATGAGATAATGAAAGTGCTAAGTAATAAAACAAGTTATTGCGAATTTATGAGAATTTAAGGAGAGAGCTGAGAAAATTGAACCTTCTTGAAGATCTTGAGCTTGATCTTAAATGTTGGAGAGCAGCCCTTAGACTTGGATGATGATGGAGGGTAGTGAATTCACCAAGTTTGATGAAAAGGATGATGAAAAGTGAAGGTTGGAAAGGGATTTGGGTGTAGAAATCACGTTGACTTCGAGAGAGGTTTTCTAGATTTGCTGAGAGTGATATTTATCAGATTTGGGCTCTTCCTTGGAAGTGAGGTTAGGAATCCTTTTTATAGGCCCAGGGCATTACCTACGGCATAGCCCTGTTCCTACCAATCGGCAGGTGTGTTAAGGCACACTGTCGATAGGCAGGGTCTGGGACCTGCTGTTTGGCAATGTTTTTCAGGCCTTTTCGTAAAATTGGCCGAAGAACGCAAACCATTGATTGTAATTGTGCATGGGGTGGACCATTGGAAAGGTAATTCAAATACCTTCGAAAGTCCTTTGGACCACTACCGGGTTTGGGAGTTGACTTTGGGTCAAATATGGCTCGGAAGCATTCGTCGGTCCATTGGACGAGGAATCGTTGGACGCAAACGGATCGTTCATCAGCATGGTAAGTCCGAATCATGCACGGGCCAGACCATTGGACGGTTTAGAAGATTTACTTTGACATTCAAAAGAGTTTGATCCAGTTCAAGGAGTTGACTTCGGTCAACCGAGCCCTAGAAGCATTCGGTGTCCTTTCGGAGTAAAATGGATCGTTCGTCCATACTGTAAGTCAAAATCTCACACGGGATGAACTGTTGGAAAGGGATTTCAGTGACCTTAAAAGATTCATTTAGTCTCAATCGAGATGAAGAGTTGACTTAGGTCAAACAAAGATCGAGAGCGCCCGATGGCCTCCTGATTAAGTTTCGGGGGAAAATATGTCGTTCGTTTGCATGGTAAGTCAGAATCTCTCACGGGATGGACCGCTAGAAAGGGGTTTTAGTGCCCTTCGAAGATTCATTTAGTCTCGGTCGAATTGAAGATTTTGACTTTTGGTCAAACGAAGCCTAGGAGTGCCCGATGGCTTCTAGGTCAGTACTCGGGCTATGACTTGGGTTTGTAGTGATGAAGGGAGGTTATAGGGACCTAAGGAGATTTTAGGGTGTAACATAATGGGGTGTCTACACTTAGTTTTCTTCCTAGATATAGAGTGATTTTTTTTATTAAATTTAGTGTCAATGTTTGCACCTTTGCCGAGATTGTATTTTTGTCTCTATTGTAAACTCTTTGGTTTTAGTATCCTTTAAATTTATATATATATTCTCTCCCATTGAGAGTATTCCATAAAAAAATTAGATTATTGTCTTAACATCTTAATTTGGACTCCTTGGAGTCCTATGTACCAAAAGTGTACTAGTCTAGTGAATTTTCTTAGAAACTATCGAGAGTTCATTTCATGTGGGATGAATGACATATCATCATTCCATATGGGTGTTGTTTTATGTGGTGCATAAGATACATTTTTCCATTGTACTTTAAAGTTATGATAGGGTTTAAATTGGGTTGGAATCGGGTAGGTCGAAATTGATGGATCAAATGGTGGCCCCTTAACATACCCTCGTTGAAGAGAATTTTTGTTTCTTATTAGATCTTCTAGTTTTTCCTCCTATCTTTTTATAAATTTGTTCCATGGTTGATTTAATTGAACATGGTTTTCTCTATATCCTTCCTTCAACTTTGATTCTTCCATAGCTAAACCCAGTAACTCTACGTCGATTGCTCGAGGAGGAATCCCCCTTGGTCATTAACCACAGGAATTCCTCTTGATGACCCATACTTTGTTGGAATTTAGAGACCTGGGGTTAGGACCCATATAATCAAATATGTTTCCTCTACTTAGCCTTTTGAATGAACTAGGACTTGTTGGCTCAATGTGTACCTACCAACCTCCATTGTCATGACTATGGATGTTTGTCCCGGTCGATATGAAATCTCACGCTGATTTAATTAAAACTAAACTGACTCTCGTATCCACTCACCTGATACTAACACCAGACGAGGAGGATTTATAACTTCTCCATCTCCAAACCCATAAGTTATGTCTTTGGGTGATGCTAGAGGTAGAACTGCTCTATGTCGATCAACTTCTTCTCTAGCTGTTGGAATGATCGGGTTCAAATTAATCTTTTTTGGTGAGGCCTTCCTTTCTATATGGATCTATGTTAGGGTTTTCTTCTACTTTTGTATCTCTTTCATAGTCCTAATACATGTTCTGCGGAACTCCCTACAAATCGGATATATTAGATAACAAAATAACATCTCTCCCGACAACATTGCTCGGATCTAATTTGGAAAACATTTTCTCGATATGATTAAAATACCCCAAATGGATTTCCCACTCATATATTCGAATTGGAGAAAAGATAAATAACAAGATTAGAAAAAAATGACAAATCTACTGAATTTGAATGTATCTAAGTAATTAAGCATTAGATTTATTCTCCAACCCTTCGTAACCAATATATATGAGGCCGCTTGCTTTATGGGCACTTCAATTAGGGTATCCTCAACCTCAAAATGGATATTATAGGGAAACAAACTTGGCAATGCCGTTTTCCATAGATGCCATCAAATTATTAATATTAAAAATTATTAATTATTCGATCGTGTAATGACTAAGATAATTATCTAACAACTAAGAAATTAAAAGACAAATCGAACTTAAACTAAACTAAAATGCAAAGAAAGGGAGAGACATCCTTGATTTAACATGTTTCGGCCTAAAATGACAGCCTACATCCACGAATGGTGCAAGCTTCACTAAATTTGAAATAATTTTCCGTTAGAGTATGTTCACAAGATTCAATCTCTCTCTCTCTCTCTCTCTCTCTCTCTCTCTCTCTCTATATATATATATATATATATATATATATATATATATATATATATATATATTTGTTATACTATTTATCTATCTCTACATATTTCTCTCTATCTCTCTCCCTCCTACTATATTGATAGCATAACAGTATAATATCTTATCATACTTGACATTTAAGAAGTTTATGACTTTTATTTATAGTTATATGAGGTGGAGAGGTAAGAAGAGCATGACTCTATAAGACATGTACCTCATTCTCATTGATTGAGGTGATATCACACTTTCGATAAAGGTGAATGGAATGATTATAAGTTGGTTATTACTCATGGGTGAGAAGATCTAAATATCTTACACTACACCAAATCCTGCGAATGGTCATGCCCAGTGGGTCACGACCCAAGTCTGTGACCAGCTCGTCGTGAACTTGTGTTGTTACCAACTCAATATTTGGTGTGACCATATTTATTAACACACTAAATCATCGATGCTCTAGAAGTGGTCATGGACTAAATCCCTGACCACTGTGGGTTACGGACCCAGGCCGTGACCAGGGCGTGACCATCTTAGCCCCAAATTTCGTGCCAAATTTCCCTCCAAACTGGTCGCAGATAGGTCACGAACTTGAGCAGTAACCAAAGGCATGACGAAGCAAAAAACACACACATTGAGGGTCACGGCTGGGGGCCGTGACCATTTCTTGGTGTGGGTCACGGCTATGGGTCGTGACCATCCCTCAATGGAGTATCTGATGTTGGTCGCACATGGGGGTCACGGATGTAGGCCATGACCATTATTCATTCCAGCAACAGGATGGTGAAATAACGGGTTGCGATGGTGGGTCACGGCTTCAGGCCGTGACCATGTCATTCCTAAAAAAATAAAACATGCGCCTCATTTTCATTTGCCCGCCTCTATTTGGTAATGGCATTTCCCTAACGTTGATGGCTACTTTCTCTCTCTCATCAAAGACGAAGCTATGGATTCTTTCTCTCTTGTCAAACGTTGATGGCTTATCTCTCTCTCTCCAAAGACAAAGGTATTTCTACATATTTTAGTTTTTGATTTATATTTAGTTTCATATTTAGGTTGTATTTGGGTTTCTAAGTTTTTCGTTGCCATATTACCTTTTGCGTTTTCAATCTATGATCCATTTAAAGATGTTTAATCTAGTCGAGGGAAAGGTATAAATCTCAGAATCTACAAGCATCTTAACCCTTTTATGTTCAAATATGTAAGAAGTTTGATATGTGTATACAAGAATGTATAAGAAGTTAAAGATATTATTGAACTTTTTCCCTCAGATCTTGTACAGCTCGAGTAAAAGATGTTTTTGTTTTTGTTGATGAGGATGTTTTTGTATTTGTATTTGGGTTTTCTGTGCCTTCGCTTTATCCTCAAACAAATTGTCAACAAGATAAGCAGTTACCCCTATTATATAAGTAGTTACAGTGTATTGTGAAGTTAATGTGTGTTATATAGTTGGACGACTTGATTGGTGATACTGAAAAAATCCCTCGCTTCGAATGAAATTTTAGTTGTTTCGATTTTAGCCTTCGCTAATTTCATAATATTTAGTATGCCTATTAAGAGACATAGTGGGAAGTTGAATTAGTGTAAAAGTTCCATTGAAGTAGTATCAGATTACAGAAACTATAGAGTATAGTTCTTTCGTATTTTATATTTCAGTACAAAAATTTTAGTTATACATATCTTCAGGTTTGTTATATATATTTATGTGTGACATGTTCATTGAGCAGTGCAGGTGAGGTAGACTAAGCGCCAACATCAACTTAAGTTGAAAACATTTTCAACATTTAGGCTTGAGAGTTGGTGCTGAGTGTTTAACTCAAGCAGGTTGTTAAAATTTTCTTATTTCTTGTCCTATTTGATCTTAATTATGTTCATAACTTGGATGGGAAGTTCATTTTTGCTTTTATGTCAAGTTTTTGAGTTATGAAATGTATATTTGCTTATCTTGATGATAATTTGTACGACTTTAGGAATAGAAACAAGACCTTCCAACTTGCTATTCGTTTTTTCCTTTCTTAGCTTGTTTATGGTTATGAAGCATGAGATTTGACATGTTAATAAAAACTTGTTCATTCACTGTATATATAATAGTGGGTGTGAAGGTTTTTGTTGTCATATAACATATTGTTTACAACTACTTCCAAATGAACTTTTCAATTTAGAAAAAATGTTAAATTTGTTGATGAGGATGTTTTTGTATTTTTATTTGGGTTTTCTGCGCCTCTGCACATCAGGTGCTCGATGGAAACTCATGAGTTAAAATTTGGGAATCATTTATTTTTACTTTTTTTTAGACTCTCCATGAAGGAGCCCACTCAACAGTTTCTTGGATTCTCAATCCTAAACTTTGAAACTGATTTGCGAGCGAGTGAAGCCACGCGAGGATTTTTTTTCCAACTGATTTGACACGAGAGAATATTAAAGCCATTTTGATTTAAGAAAATATTATGTTCGTCAAATGTTGGATAAAATGTCAATAAAGAACTAGATTTCTGTTGCAAACCAATTTACTTTTCGATAAGTTAAACAACTATTTGAGGGAGTTCCTCGTGTATTTTTTATGTGTTTGAGGTGTTTCATTTACTTTTGAGTTTCCGCGGCGTGAGTGTCTCAATATGGCTATTAACTTCTTGATAAAATGTTATAGAGGGACTCATTTTTTCTTTTAATTGTCATTTATAAAACGTAATATGAGCAGGTTGAAAAAGTTGGATACAAATTTAGTTCAAGAAAGGTTGCAGAATAATTTTAGTTTGGGCATCCTAATTATATGAGAGACTGTTTGATAATTTCCAACAAATTTGGCTGTACGACTGTGCAAGAAGGGGGTTTGTCTTCTAAATTAGGTGAGAAAATGCACAAGTATCCTTACACAAGATGTTAGGACTTATATTCTTAGTATAATTGTATGTTAGGACCTGCTAATTATGTTAGGACCTGATATATTAGGAACTGCTATGTTAGAATTACTATACTCATACAACTAATTGTATGCTTAGTTGAACTAATTATTCTGTGCTTTCCCCCTCACCTCGTTTTCATTTCATTTGAGATACACCTCTATAACCTACCCCCGTTGTCGCCCCCTCTCCCCGTTACCTCCCCCTCTCCCCGCTGCAATCCCCTCTCTCCCTGTTGTCGCCCACTTCTCCGTGTTGTTGCATTCCTCTCCCCCTCACCCCGGTGCCACTCTCAGCACCAATCTCTTCTCCTCGCAGCCAATGGGTTTTAAATTATGGCTTTTATTTTCCCCTATTTGGGTGGTTTCTATTTATTTGTGTTGTTTTGATTAAGTATTAGCAATATTTATTGATTTTAGTTCTAAAGGAAGCTTCAATTTAAGTATTGTAGATTTTTGCTCTTTTAGGGAACTTCATTCGATCTCAAGCCAATATTTGTGTGTTTACTTTCTTTCGGGGTTGATTCAAGGTTTTGGATGATGGTTTTGCAAGATCGATAAGGTAATCTGAGTTTGAACATCATAATTTACATGTATCTCATACATAACATTAAGGTAAGGTATTTTAATTTTTTTCTTTCAAATAATTGTTTTTAGTTTCAAATTTAAGATTCACATATTAACATTATTATCCCTGCTTTTATGGTTATATTATGTGAGTAACATGGTGTCTAAAGGTGGGGGCAATATGATACACTACATGCATTGGGTTGTCCTTGATTACGATTGTTCTGAATTAATTATTCGCAGTATGTGCTTTGGTATTGTCACGAAATGTGGAAAACAGAGATTCGTAAAACAAATTGAAGGTGGTTAGAAATTTTGATGCTTAACATAAATGGTTTGCATCCCAATTTTTGATGTTTTCACTCTAATTTCAGTATGTCCCGTCACGGGACTCCTGATTTGAGAATACGACGATAATTTGAAAATAAGAGGACTTAGGCTTAAAAATAAGGCGTTAGAGGATGAAAACTCAAAACAGCCCCCGTATGGTCCCGCGAGAGGCACCAACACCTCTCATGGGACCAATGTAACTCGTAGGAACTGACCGCGCGATCACGGGACTCCGAATTTGAAAATACGATGATAATTTGAAAATATGAGGACTTAGACGTTAAAACAAGGCGTTAGAGTGTGAAAACAAGAAACAACCCCCGTACGGTCCCGTGAGAGGCACTAACACCTCTCACAGGACCAATGTAACACGTAGGAATTGACCGCGTGATCACGGGACTCCTGATTTGAGAATACGACGATAATTTGAAAATATGAGGACTTAAGCTTAAAAATAAGGCGTTAGAGGGCAAAAATTCGAAACAGCCCCCGAACGGCACCGTGAGTGGTGCTAACACCTCGCACGGGACCAATGTAACTCGTAGGAACTGACCGCGCGATCACGGGACTCCCAGTTTGAGAATATGATGATAATTTGCATATTTCTAGACTTAGGAATAAAAACATGGCGTTAGTGGGGGAAAACCCGAAACAGCCCCCGAGCGGCCCGTGAGAGGCGCCAACACCTCGCACGGGACCAATGTAACTCGTAGTAACAGACTGCGCGATTACGGGACTCCCGGTTTGAGAATACGAAGATAATTTGCATATTTCTTGACATAGGAATAAAAAAAGGCGTTAGAGGGCGAAAACCCGAAAGAGCCCCCGAACTGCCCCGTGAGTGGCGCCAATACCTCGCATGGGACTAATGTAACTCGTAGTAACTGACCGCGCAATCACGGGACTCCCAATTTGAGAATACGAAGATAATTTGTATATTTCTAAACTTAGGCATAAAAATATGGCGTTAGTGGGGGAAAACCCGAAACAGCCCCCGAATGGCCTCGTGAGACGCTCCAACACCTCACACGGAACCAATGTAACTCGTAGGAACTGATTGCGTGATCACGGGACCCCCGATTTGATACATGCAGATGCTACATTAAATAACTCAGGTGTTTTTCAAGAAAAATATTTGGATCCTACTGGATGGGAACTTGTCATCTAATACCCCTAAAAGTATGAGAATACTACGGAGTCATCAAACATATAAAGGTAATAAAATATAGTTTCTTATTTGTACTACTACAAATATGTAATTCGGCACAAAGATAGTACAATTTAACATTACATAATGTAAAGCTTCTACCACAGATGGTGTTAAAATTAAACTCTATTGAATATAATATCTTTTATAAACACGACTCTTACAATTGAGTTGATTAAATAATGTGATGGCTAATTGCAGAAAATGTGTTTGGGAAGCCCAAGACAAACACAGACTTCTTGCCTTATGATGGAGAAGGATTGAAGATCTCAATACCCATGAAATGGAACCCAAGCAATGAAGTAGAGTACGTTCTTAGATACGAAGACAACTTCGACACTACAAGCAACCTCGCTGTCATGATCACCCCCACTGATAAGAAGAGCATCACCGACTACGGTTCCCCCGAAGAATTCCTCTTAAGTTATGATTTATATTTGACTATTTATGTCACAAAACTCAATATACTTTCTAGAAAATAATTGTGCATATGACACTACATAAGGTGGTTTAGGTTTTGTCTAGTATTTGCATCTTAAGTATTAGACTTGAATCCTGCATATGATCCATAGATGACCAATTAATTAAGGAAACAATTTCCCCCCTAAATTCAACAATTTTAAAGAACTAATACTTTGACCAAAGTCCAAAAAATAGCAAGAAACTCATTACCAACATGGATCTTTTGTTCTTGATTTGTTTCTACTTTTGAAATCCCGAATTTGCATTAATTTTAAATCCTGAATTTGCATCAATCACACATTTGAGTCTGTCATCAGGATAGGATTCTTAATAATTATAATAAGCTAACTTTTGAGAATCATTTGCGAGATAATACATATATGTAGAACATGCCTAGTTTCACAACATAGATATTAAAGGCGCAAGGTGAAATGAGGCTCCAAGGTCCCCCCCAAAGCCTAGGTGTGTCCCAGATTGAAAATATCCAAGCTACCTAATCTTGCAGATAAGTTAGACATCTTGATGGTGCTCATATTTGAACACCTCGAGTCCTATAATGAAAGTGGTCGTTTGATTCAGGTTTTTGAAATTCTTCTCTTGTATTTTCAAAGTACTGTGTCGAATGCATACAAGTCTAAATTTTCCCAGTTTGTCATATTCTACGCCTGTTCACTAGATCCTGAAAATTAGGGTGAAAGGTTTGTAAGTAGACTTGAAGATATTTTTACATGTATATCCCCAAGATTGGAGAATGAGTGTTATTACATAACTTGCTAGTTTCTTATCTTAAGCAAAGTTTTTGTCAGCCTCATATGTAGCTACCATACTGGGAAGCTTGGTAGATTGGTGCTCTAATTATTGAAAAAGACAAGGTGGTGACATCAATCCAAAAGCTCAGAGTTTTTTTATTCCGGATGCCATGCTATTATGTATGCGCTTTGCCTCCATATGATATCAATGTTGGGTGTTCCTCATCTTGAATCACAACTTTGTCTTATGCAGTACAACTTTGCTTCCACTGGACAATGATGACAACAGGGGCTTTAGGAGGTTTTCCTGAGATTTTGAAGGCTTTGAGAATTTCCACGTAGGGGGTCAACAGGGTCAAGTGCAAGCACTGCTTCTGCCTCTCTTCTCTTCTCTCCATCACACTTCCCCTCTCTGTCCCTGCCTCTCTTCTCTTCTCTCCCTGACTCGCAAACGCAGCAAGCACCACTGCTACACTCTGCTGCCTTAGTAGAGTAGGAGGACACAAACACAACACGCAAGAAAGAGCAGCCCCCTTCTCCTTTTCGAGTGTTTTTTTTCAATAAATCTCATTAGTTGCTTTTTTAGTTGTTAAATACTTTTTTAGTTATTGTTGCTGAAATTTTTGAGTATGGTGAAATTTTTAGTAGCCCCCATTCCTTTTGAGTACGCTGAAATTTTTACTTATTATTGCTGAAATTATTGTTAATAACACCAAATCAATCCTCAAGCAGATTATAAATCATCATAAATGGCTGGAATATGCAATAATGTTCTAGGAGTGGGAAAAAAAGGTCCACCACGGAAACTGGTAATGAAAACCACTCAACAAATCCAACTTTTCTGTAGACAAATTATGTTAAGATTCTTCAACCGCCACGACGACAACAATATGTTTGGATCTAAAAAAAAGACTCCTAAAAACTTGCTATAATTTTAATTCAATAGTAAGTACTTCTTCTCATTTTCCCCCTTGTTTTTCTTTACCATTTGTTTTGGGTCTCCAAAATATTAAAGGGGGTGTGCGTGGGGGCACAAAGTAAAAAGAAAAGCTAATGTAAGAATTTATTGAAATTTGAGAGCATGTCTTTCAAAGTGCCAGAATTAGACTTGATTTGTCATTTTAGTGACGATTATGTACATGTTTCTCTTATGCTAATCTCCTCTCTTTATGTTCATGTCCAAACTACACTTATTTCAGTCCCTAACTAGTGAAAAGTCTCAGTTATGCTAACCTAACCTTTCATCGCTACAGGTCATTTTCTTTACATCTATGCTTTCTACAATTGCAACAAAAATTGAATTTATGCATTTAATTGTTATTGCTTTCTTGTTGTTATAGTAAGATACCTTAAGATTATTCTTAATAAACTTCGTGATGTACTCATTGAGGGACTTGGCCTTCCCATTCTTGACATTAAGAAGATGTGTGACTCTTACAGGGTAGTTTGAAGTTGTACATAAAGGGTGTAGTATATGATTATGGCAAGTTTCTTGAATCTACAACTATGTACCATTACCAGGTATGACATCTACTATCTTGTTCTCTTAATCAAGAGTTTTTATATGACAGTTTTGTCGTAATTTTAAAAATATCTAGACTTAGGCTTAAAAAATGGCATTAGAGGGAAAAACCCTGAAACAGCCCCCGAACGGCCCTGTGACTGGCACCAACACCTCACATGGGACCAATGTAACTCGTAGGAACTAACCGCACGATCACGGGACCCTTGGTTTGAGAGTATGACGATAATTTGAAAATATCTAGAGTTAGGCTTAAAAATGGCATTAAAGGGTGAAACTCCCGAAATAACCCCCAAACGGCCCCGTGAGAGGCACCAACACCTCGCACGGGACCAATGTAACTCGTACAAACTGATTGCGCGATCACGGGACCCCCGGTTTGAGAGTACGAGGATAATTTACATATATCAGGACTTATGCTTAAAAAATGGCCTTAGAGGGCCAAACCTCAAAACAATCCCAGAATGGCCCCGTGAAAGGCACCAACACCTCTCACGGGACCAATGTAACTGGTAGGAACTGACCACGCGATCACGGGACTCCCGGTTTAAGAATACGATGATAATTTGAAATTATATAGACTTAGGCTTAAAAAATGGCATTAGAGGGCGAAACACTGAAACAATCCCCGAACGGCCCCGTGAGAGGCACCAACACCTCGCACGGGATAAATCGCTAACTCGTAGGAACTGACGTGCGATCACGGGACCCCCGGTTTGAGAATATGACGATAATTTAAAAATATCTAGACTTAGGCTTAAAAAATGGCATTAGAGGACAAAACCCCGAAATAACCCCCGAACAGCCTCGTGAGAGGCACCAACACCTCGCACGGGACCAATGTAACTCGTAGGAACTGTCCGTGCAATCACGGGACCCTTGGTTTGAGAGTACGGCGATAATTTGAAAATATAAGGAATTAAGCTTAAAAACATGGCGTTAGATGGCCAAAGCCCGAAATAGCCCCCGAACGGCCACGTGAGAGTCACCAACACCTCGCACGGGACCAATGTAACTCGTACGAACAAACTCTGCAATCACGAGACTCCCGGTTTGCGAGTACGAGAATAATTTGCATATATCAGGACTTAGGCTTAAAAAATGGCCTTAGAGGGCCAAACCTCGAAACAACCCCCGAATGATCCCGTGAGAGGCACCAACACCTCGCACGGGACCCATGTAACTCGTACAAATAGACCGCGCGATCATGAGACTCCCGGTTTGAGAGTACAAGGATAATTTGCATATATCAGGACTTAGGCCAAAAAAATTGCTTTAGAGGGCCAAACCTCGAAAAAAAACCCGAACGGCCCCGTGAGAGGCACCAACACCTCGCACAGAACCAATGTAACTCGTATGAACTGACCGCACAATCACGAGACCCCTGGTTTGAGAATACGACGATAATTTGCATATTTCTTGACTTAGGCTTAAAAAATAGCATTAGCGGGTGAAAACCCGAACCGGCCTCCGAACGGCCCCGTGAGTGGTGCCAACACATCGCACGGGACCAATGTAACTCGTAGGAACTGACCACGCGATCACGGGACTCCCGATTTGAGAATATGACGAGAATTTAAAAATTTCTAGACTTAGGCTTAAAAAATGACGTTAGAAGGCACCGAACGGCCCCATGAGTGGCGCCAACACCTCGCATGGGACTAATGAAACTCGTAGGGACTAACTGCGCGATCACGGGACTCCCGATTTGAGAATACGATGAGAATTTGAAAATTTCTAGACTTAGGCTTAAAAAATGGCATTAGAGGGTGCAAATCCGAACCAGCCCCCGAACGGCCCCGTGAGTAGCGCCAACATCTCGCACGGGACCAATGAAACTCGTAGGGACTAACTGCGCGATCACGGGACTCCCGGTTTGAGAATACGATGAGAATTTAAAAATTTCTAGACTTAGGCTTAAAAAATGGCGTTAGACGGTGAAAACCTGAGCCGGCCCCCGAACGGCCCCGTGAGTGGCGCCAACACCTCGCACGGGACCAGTGTAACTCATAGGGACTGACTGCGCGATCACGGGACTCTCAGTTTGAGAATACGACGAGAATTTGAAAATTTTTAGACTTAGGCTTAAAAAATAGCGTTAGAGGGCGAAAACTCGAACCAGCCCCGAACGGCCCCGTGACTGGCGCCAACACCTCGCACGGGATCAATGTAACTCGTAGGAACTGACCGCGCGATCACGAGACTCTCGGTTTGGGAATACGACGAGAATTTGCATATTTATAGACTTAGGCTTAAAATTATTGATATGTTGATAATTATAACTCATATATGCAATTTTTCAGCTTGAATAATTTTTTTGTGATACTTCTTGATTACTAATATCGTTTTTTTTTGTATCCTATCATTTGTAGGATTTTCGCACGTGGAACAAATGAAGAAGGCAATGGTTTACTGCATGATGAAGATTGTTTATATAATCTTGCGGGCATTAAGGATTATGTTTTATTGTCGTGCAGTCTTTTATTGTTTAGTTTTATGGCCGTACGGGCTTTTATAATTTGATTGATAAATTTTATGGCCATGCGGGTTTTATAATAAGCAGGTTTTATATTTACAGGGTTTGAAATGTCTAGAAAATAGAGGAAACTCTGCCCAATTTTTTTTTGGTCTGTTAATTATTAAGACGTGTAATATTTTCAATTTGTATATATATTTGTATATTAACATCGTTCATGATTCGCAATTTGTGATTTTTTTATTATTTTTCCAATAATAAATATTTGTAACATCTCGTATGTGTCCAACGTTACATGTAGCAACCGATCATGCAGTCACAGGACCCCCGATTTTAGGATTGGACCAAAAAAGATATTTTTTTTAAAATTATAGTTAAATATGGTCATGGACTTTGTCCATGACCATTTTTATTTTTTCCGTCGCGCCTAAAAATGGTCGCAGCCAAAGTCCATGGCCCCCAACCGTGACGAAAAATGGTTGCGGCCAAAGTCCGCGACCATTTTTTTGCTTTTTTTTTTGTCGCGGCGTGGGTCACGGACTTTAACCGCGACCAATTTTTGTCACGGTTGTGGGTCACGACCAAAGTCCGCGACCATTTTTTTGCCTTTTTTTTTTGCGTCGCGAACTTTGGCCGCGACCAATTTTTGTCATGGTTGTGGGTCACGGCCAAAGTCCGCGACCAATTTTTGTCACGGGTGTGGGTCACGGGCTATAGGTCACGGCCCAAGTCCGCGACCATCTACCGCGACCCACTGCAGGCCGTGACCATTTTTTGGTCATGGACTTGGGCCGTGACCCACGAAATTGGTCGCACTCGAAATGATCACGGCCCAAGTCTGCGACCCACAGTTTTGATAAGGGATTTTGACCGTGACCAATCGCCAGTTTTGATATAGTGTTACATTTATTATTCATAACTGCAACATGCAGATGTCATCAAGTCATGTGACACAATTAACTATGCTAACATCATTACAAACGGAGTCAAATATTCACTATAACTTAGATTGAGTTCAAAGTCGAACTCTACTGGGGTTTGATCCAATTTGCACCATTTAAGAGGTTTCCATCAAAGTTTGTGCAGTCGATCAAATGGATCATTATGCCAAAAGGGCATAATTTGTATTGGTATGTGACCGTTAGAAATATCTAAAGGAATAGTTGTTTTAGTAGGCTATAACATCCGTTAAAAACAAATTTTCTATTTCTTTTATTTATTTTCCCCAATATCTTCACTATTATAAATTAAAAATAAAATATAACAAATAATGAATTATTTTAGCGGGACACTTTACCTCCAAGTCTTTTCCCCAATAACCCAAAAACACCATAATCCTCTGCCATATTTCCTATAACCTAAGAATCCTTAAGAAAAACCATCTCCCATCTCTTTCTCTCTCTTCTTCCTTATGTAACAGTAGTTCCATTGGAAGCCTACAAACTAAACATAATCTGGTGAGATATCTTTCGTTCTCTCTCTCTCTCCTATGTTTATATATATATATATATATATATATATATATATATATAGAGGCCCTCTCCTGTAAAGACTCCTTATAGTGCAGACTCCGGTACATACCATTTTTTTAAAATAGTAAAGAAATGAATTTTTTGATGAAACTTCATGGGTATGATCTCTATGGTGGGAAGATCATCTCCAATTTTTTTCACCAAAAAATTCAATAAAAAAACCGTTGAGATGAAGTGATATGTAAAAAAATAGTATAAATATGCATTTTCGACCGTTGAAATGTTGGCGATCATCTCACCCACTTTTTGATTGAATTTTTTGATGAAACTTCATGGATATGATCTCGATAGTGAGAAGATCATATCCATGGCGTTTCATCAAAAAATTCAATCATTAAAGTGGCTGGCGCCGACCCAACATTTCAACGGTTGAAAATGCATATATATACCATTTTTTTACATATCACTTCATCTCAACGGTTTTTTTATTGAATTTTTCGACGAAAAAAATTGGAGATGATCTTCTCACTATGGAGATCATATCCATGAAGTTTCATCAAAAAATTCATTTTTTTACTATTTTAAAAAAATGGTATGTACCGGGGTCTGCACCATAAGGAGTCCTTACAGGAGACTTTCTGTATATATATATATATATATATATATCTTCAGTACAAACTTGGGTTGATGTGTTTTGTAATGTCGTGTTCCTCTTTTTTCTTTCATTTTGATGTTATATTGATGAGACTATGTTATGATTTTATTTACCTTTGTTGTCTTTTGAAATTCCTCCTCAAGAAAATAAATAATAGAGAATTTGGATCTTGGGGGTTTTGGACACGAAAAAAATATTTAAAAATAATATCCTTATTTTTCTACGGACGTAAAATCTATGCGAGAGGTTTTTCTAGACAATAATATAAGAACTTAGTGCCAAAAAAAATTGCAGACTTTTTTGCTCTTCTTAGTCTTGGTTTGATTTTATTTCTTACTTGTATTCTATGTAATCAGAAATACATCATCTCTAAATTCAAAAGTTCAAGACTTTTGTTTCTTGAATTGAATTGAATCACTTGTTTTTATGTGTTTCAGATAACATCAAATGTATGGTTTTAGACTTTTTCTTGCTAATTTCTCACAAACAAAAAAAAAAACTAATTCTATTGTTTTTATATTTGGATTTGATTTGTTTTAATTGAATTTGAATTTAAGATATAACAAAGTAATATTAGTATTTGTAACGCAGCTGAATATGAAGCATGATTTGGGTCGTCTAAATACAAAATGAACTACAAAGTTGTTATTTTATTTACTACTTGATGAATTAGTTGTGGAATTCATTTTTTTATTGAAAATGTCATATTCTATATGTTTTTCAAATATGGATTATGATTACTTTATATAAATTGAGATTATTATTATTTGTGTTCATTAATTTTTAGGTATATCCTTTAATATTTGTTATATATGTTTAATTTGCAATATTGCTAAATAATATATGCTATTTTTTTATTCGAATTTTTTTATGGTATGCATATATACATGTCTATGTGGGTGAGAAAGAGTGTGGATTTTTACGTAAGGACTCATTATCATCTTAAACTTATTTTTCTATTGCATATTAGTAAACTTAACCAGTCATTGTCTAGTGAAGATAAGAACGTGTGAAAATGTTAAGTATATTCATTCATATTTTGGGGTAAAATTTAGAAAAATCTGTGTATTGGTATGTGGTTTTAATGAGATTTTATGTACCAAATATGCTTTGGTAATGAAATGACCAGTTTTGACCTTAATATGTATGCATTGATTTGAATAACTATCTTAAAATTATTATTCTGATAAAGTAACGCATAAATTTTGCCTTATTTTTGTTTGTGTATAGTAAACTAGTTTATCTTTGCTTCTGAGCTGAATAAGTATTATATTGTTTGTTAGCATCGTATACTATATATGAGTTTTAATTTCTAATTATTTTTCATTGTAAAGAGAGTTAAAAGTCCGTAGAGTACTTCATCATGTTTAATATTGATTGAGTTTTGTTTTCTTTATGAATGGATATATAATGCTTATATTAATGGTCTAATTTGGTTTTAAGTGTTTTCATATTTTTTTATAATGTAAATATAAATATTATAAACATGTAATTCATGTTATTATCAATTTATTAAAAGTTTATAGGGTGGGATATCACTCCCACTTAATAAAGGATGGATGGGATAAGAGAACAAATTAAGCTCAGTGTATATGAAAGGAGTTGAAGATTTTTTTTACTTTTCGATTAAACACAATCCTCAATGATTGTCAGCTTTTCCTTGCCCATATTTGAGTTGTTGAAATAAGAATCGATTAATAGTGACAGAATTGAGGAAAAATATTGATTTCTCACGGTATAGATCCATTGTATACCAAGTGGTCTCTATATAGTGGGGAGCCATCAATGAATTAATCTGAGTATCCAATGAGATATATTAAAGAAGTCATCATAAAAGAAAACATCACATATGCAGGATGTGGAATGGAGAACCATGTTGATGCATCTTACTAAATGCACGAAAGAAACTTTATAGATGCTAAAGTTGGTAGTTTAGGAGTCTCTGAAGAGTCATATGTTGGTAATGATAAATACAATGAATATAAGACATTAGCAATCGATAAACTATATCCCTTATTAGCAATCGATAAACTATATCGGTCATGAGATAACTCTTTCTAAAATTGTGGAATTACATAACGTAACGAAATAATATGGTTGGTAAGGAAATAGTGTGATGGCGCTCTTATCTGGCTTAAAAAGGTGGATTTCGAAAGAAAACACGTTGTAGGAAAATTATTCACTCATTAAGGGAATGATGACCGGCCTAGGGATGAAGCCTAAATACATTTATGCATGCATTAAAAATTGTGTTTTATATTGGAAGGAGAAAGAAAACTTAGAAGAATTCCCTCAATTTGGAAAACTAAGATATGAAGTGATCACGAGAAAAGGGAGGAGGGTTTGCAAAGAACCAAAAATGTTTTAAGGCACTTCCGTCTAATTCCCAGGCTTGTCAAATTATACACAATACCATGGATAGTGCAAAAAAGGACATCACATAGTCGAGCAGCTAGATAATGGAATTATCAACGATATCCATGCGATTTAACCTAGTGGAGAATGTTTAAAAGTAAATGGTTAGATTTTGCTAAAGAGCCTCGTAATGTTTGTCTTGTATTAGCAACTAATGGGTTCAATCCACATGGTATAATCTTTTAATTATAATTGTTGGCCCATCATCACGGTACATTATAATCCTACTCCTTCTTTATACTTGAAAGGATAATTTCAAATATTATCCTTATTGATAATTGGTCCAAAGGCGCCTGAACAAGATATTAATATTTTTCTTCAACCACTAGTAGAGGAGTCGAAGAAACTGCATGAAGGAGTGTCGTCTTATGATATGCATAAAAATCAGCCATTCTCTTTAAAATCTATGGTCATGTGGGGTATTCACGACTCCCTGGCATATGAAAATTTATATGGATGTGTAACACGTGGTTACAAAGCATGTATTATTTGTGGCGACGACACTCCATCCTTTCAATTAGGGAATGATAGGAAAGTAGTTTACACAAACTACTGTATCTTTCTTAATTTGATTCAATTAGAGATTTCTCGATTTGAACTGGAGGCTATGTGGGATTTAAGAATTCAGAACATAGACATGGTCTTATTTGATTAAATGGAAATGATCTTTTGGAAAACATTGCACCACGTTAAGTATATACCTAGTAAGATCCAAAAAAAATTGTTAAGAAGCGAAAGTAAAGTGATGAGGACTGGTATAAAAGGTCCATTTTTTTTACTCATCAACTTCGACATGTACTCGAAGTAATGCACACCGAGAATAATTTTGCAGAGCAATTAATAAGCACAATATTTGATGTAAAAATCAAAACAAAGGATTCAGTAACTGCGCGTTTCGATATGAATGAGTTAGGCATGCAGTGTGGCCAATGGATGCTAGTAAATGAGCACACTGGGAAAGAAATATAACCTAAAGCACCACTTGCGTTGAGTAAAGAAGAAAAAATACATTTTTGCCAAATTTTGAAAGATTTGAAGTTACCTTCAGGTTTTTCATTAATTGTGAGAATCTTAATCCACCCAATTTACACTCAATCAAGTCTCAAGTCTACCATGTCATTATGGAATATTTGTTGCATGTATTGATTCAACATGCCTTTCGAAAGTATCAGGATTTGCGGAAAGTTATCTAGTAATTTAGCTTGTCATTTAACATTTTATGCGCAAAGGTTTTAATTATAAGTGATATTTAAAGATCTATATCAATGGCTGTAAAAGCATTGTTTTCGTGTTACAAAAATATTTCCCATCGTCGTTTTTTTATATTAACATCCACCTTGGGGTGTATCTCACTGAAAAAGGAAGATTAATATGTGCTTTTATTTTATTATTGGAGTTGATTTCTTTATATTCTTTAGCTGAATGTGAAATGTCAGTTTGTTATACGATTAGAGAGGGATAAATTTAGTCTTTTTTGCTATTAGAATTACTTGGACGAATTTTATATATTATTGTGATCCTTAATATCTAGATATTAAATATTATTGAGGGTCTTTCCTCTATTTGGTTGTGTTTTGATTGTGTCAAAATGATTACATTTCTAAAATTTTATGAAAATTAATGTCTTTTGGAACTTTTAGGACTGTCGATTGGAGTGAGGGAAAAGTTAAATTTAGATGATATAAAATGGATTATCATGATAACATGGGTTGCCATTCCTTTATGTTGCACACAGAGCTATGTCTTACATTATCAAGAAAATTGGTATTGGGCAGATTCTGATTCCCGTACCCTTAATAGTCTTATTGACAATAAATTTCTCATGTCAAAGCTATTACAATTCAGTATTACTCACTATCATTACCATCCCGTTTTCAAGTTTCAGCATCGTATGGTTGGTCATGTCGTATAGTAGTATATTTGTTAGGGTTTGATTTTTATTAGGGCCTAGCTACGAGAATTTGGACCTATGTGTCACTATTCAGTTATTAGATCTGCACTCCTCAAACTTCAAATGACATTACTGATAAACGTGATCTCAATGATGAGGATGATGAAAGGTAGCATGTAAATTTCTTCTCCATCAAACTTGCCCTAAATGCTTTGCTAGTAGATTGAGAAAAACTGCACTTTTTGGTCACACATTCCTTTTTTTGTATATGAAGTATGATAATGGTTTGCAAGTCTAGGAATCAAGCATTGCACCGAAAATTTTGTTTAGGCACTAATTTTACCAATGAAATATTAGGAAGAAACTCCCAAGTTTCCACCCTAACACATTTAGCAAATGTATTTTTTGAATATCGGAGAAGTAACAGTGATAGTTTTGGTTTCCGCAAACCATGGCATTTTGATATTTGCTAAATTATAAATTTATGCTCAAATATTTGATGTTGAATTTAGAATGTTATTTTTATGATAAGACGTGTTACTAGTTTGCTAATTCCTCCACATTTGAATAGTTATTACATATGTGCTGCCATATATAATCAGATCCACGCACATTGTGGTTGTATTTAGATATACATGATTATATATTTTTCCATTTGTATATACTTACTATAATTTTGTTGTAGTGTCATTAGACCAAGTTCACTGCACAATTAAATTGTGCTTATGTTTTTTATACCCCCTTTAGATGGAGGAATCTGTAAAGAGAATGGAGTGACTAAAAACGATGCGAGTAGAGGCTTCTCATGTTGTAGTTCATAATGATGTGGAGCAAAAAAAATTATCCCATGGTCTCTCTAATCCATTGATTGAATCATTTACATATTTGATAGGGAAGGTGGAGTCATTTACCCCTTAGATATTTTATTATTACACATACCCTATGTCACAATTCTTTGGGAGTAAGAAGGGGGAGCAAGGCCGGCCATCAGATTTCCCCAGACTATTCCACACCACCAAGTATTTTCATACTCTTTTTGTGATGTTTTTTTACTTCTTTTTTACTGATTTGATTTGTATATGCTATAAAGTTGTAGCTCTTTAGTGATCTACATTTCTACGATTTTATTGATTAAATCCCTATTGAAAAATAGGACAATATATATATATATATATATATATATATAATTAGTGTAATATAAACTTAAGAAGGACATATTTTATAACGTAGCCGGTGAATATAAGAAATGAATCATTTCCAACTTAACATGAAGGACTTATATAACCCTATTTCTAGTAGTATAGCTCTCTTTTCTAGGGTTTTAGGGTTGGGTGTGCATGTAGGGCAGGGGCAAGACAGAGGGAAAACATAAAACATAATACTACAATACTATATTTGAGAAGTACAAGTGTCCTAAGAATAAAGTTTTTGAATAGGAGTGAGAGGGATAATTTCTTTACTATTGTTGAAAGATATGTGCATATGTGAGAATGATAATTTCTTATACAATTATATAGATATGATCTGAATTGAAGCTATCTTAGGATGAAAAAAAATATACATTTTTTCTCCACTGTTATCTCATATTTTTACCGATAAGAAATAAAGGTACGAAGTTAGTTATGGGCGAGTAACTCAACACGTCTTTAACTATTATATATGCTTCGTCTTATTGCGCGCACACACATGAGATATTGATTTTAAATGAGGATGATTGAATTCAACATATTAGACCTAATGGATTTTTGTAATTAACTGTCAAAATTCATGGTTCAAAAGATACAAGGAACATAACATGTCCTCATATGTCAAATTTTGTGAACTTTGTAGCAATTTGGATTTTTGTGCCCGGTTCTTGATAAAGGAAAAACAAATCGCACTGGTGGAAAAAATATTATTTACCTAAGATGAGGAAGGTTGGCTCTGGTACAAATCGTATTAAATATCGTTGCCTTCCATTTCTTATCTATTTTTAAGATTATGGCTAGGGTGGCTAATAAAAATGGAAAAACAGTGGAAGACTTCTTATGAGAGTGTATTGGAGAGGGAAAAGTAACATTTGGTTAAATGAAATACAGTATCAAATTGAAAACGGGGCTAAGGGTAGGGATCAGACTTTTAAAAATCATGGCCATGTTGGAAAAGTGACTCCAAAAAATCAAGGAGGAGTATATGTAAGGACACGAGTCTCAGATTGAGTCTTAATGTAGTGTTAACTCAATTCCGGACAAAAACATTTGAGTCATAGGATAGTGTTCAAGTGTATCCATCCAAGCCTATGACGTGTTAGTTGAAGACGTAACGGCCAAGTTTATAAATCTTCATCATATGTTGGGTTTAGTGTGCCTCATTTCTACGTCAACAACATTGGTTCCAATGCTCCTAAGGTATGAATGCATTTTATATATATATATATAGGAGCTTGGAAATTTATTGGGTGTAATTTATAATATTTATAATTTTTTATAAATAATTTTAACGACTTTGTTTTACTCAGAAAATATTTTTTAAGAACTCTTCATAAAAGTTTTAGGCTTAACTAGAATATTCCATTTTCGGGTAAGTCGTTCGAATGAACTGGAATCTAGTTCGAACCAAATTACCAGGTCGTTCAAATGAGACTTCTAACAAGATTTCATTTTTCTCACTGGAACATCGTTTGTAAAGTCGTCCGAACGACTTTGGCAGGAACAGTTGATATACCCATATTTACCCCCTGACTGCCGGGATCAAGGCAACCCCTTCAGACGACCCTCCGAGGGGCCGACCCCTCATTTGGCTCCATATGACCCCTCCTGGACTCGGCCTTCAACAGGACCCGGACGACCCTCCGAGGAGCCGACCCTTCAGCAGGCTCCGGACGACCCTCCGAGGGTCCGACCCTTCAACAGGCCCCGGACGACCCTCCGAGGGGCCGACCCTTCAGCAGGCCCCGGACGACCCTTCGAGGGGCCGACCCTTCAGCAGGCCCCGGACGACCCTTCGAGGGGCCGACAGTACGAGGCTTAAATTGGACCATACTCACTACCAGGGGGAACTTTGCCCTCGGCCTCATATCATAGGCCGAGGGTGACATCATCTCAGCGCGTGGTTTGGGAGACGCGTGGAACAGTGCGCGTGAGGCTCATATGACACGTGGCAGACCGTTATAACCGAATCACACCCTCACGTGAGGGAATATTATGCCATCATTTGGCATCTACAGGTGTCAACAGGGAATTGGTTAGATCATCATTCACATGCACCATGCTTACTTGGGGGGTACACTACACCCCCCAAGACTTATATATACTTGTCACCTACAACCCTACAGGGGATCAGATTATCGCAACCCTAGCTAAGAACCCTGCTTGTACACACAGTAGAGAGAGAGAGCTTATGTGCATTGTATCCAAGGCCATTAGTGCCCATACATAGTGGATCACACACTCACAGTGGATGTAGGCCAACTTGGCTGAACCACTCTATATCATCATCTTACTCCTCTTATACTCATCCCCTTCTACACACATATACACTTACATACTTACATACCTGCATCTCTATGGCTGCCATGGCTACTACTGTTTGAGCTCATTATCACTTATCCGGTGGTGCTAAATCTTAGCATCATCAGTTTGGCGCCGTCTGTGGGAACGAGAAGACATCTCTTCCTTTGTATAGCTTGACCTCACTGGGCACTCTGGTGGTGAACCAACACTCCCCCTGAGAGGAGGTGTTTCACCATTGAAAGAGACCCACTAAGGTTCCCAAGCTAACCAGTATTTTCTTCAGTTTAGCTCTTCATAGCTCAAGCACATGGCACCTGAGATGCCACCGCCACCACTTCCCCCGCCGGATGATGGGGGAAGACCCAGTTCCAGTCAGCCACCACCTCAGTCTGAGATGGCTGATGTGGCAGCAGCCCTAAAGTCTCTAGCAGCCAGCCAGCGGATGATGCAGGAGCAGTTTACAGCTCTAAGTCAGAATATACTGAGACCACCAGGGGTCTCACTTGAGATGATTACTCCGGCAGCAGCTCCAGGACATCATGAGGCCAGGGGACCACCCCAGGCACCACATAAAGACCTGCCACCCCCTCAGCGGCGTAGGGATGTTGCTGACCCCCGGCGTTTACGCCTGGGGAGGCAAGGAAACCCTTACCCCGAGGACAGGTATGATGATCTGGAGGAAGAAGAGGCTCCAGTAGAATGCTGGGAGCCATATGAGGTCTCCAACAATACAGTACGACCCCTCCAGGACAGTAGAGGAAAGTGCGGGAAACCAAACCCTGATGATCGCCCAAGAGGCTCTGCTTTTGACCGCCTGAGCAGGGGGTCGGCCTTCGAGAGGCTGGGCCCAGTGAATGACCTGCGAGACAAGTTGTCCAAGTCAAGAAGCGCAGCGAGATCTAGGAAAGAAGCAGAAGGCCGACCCCAAAGACGGGATGACGGCCAAAGGGAAGTGAATAGCCGACACAGGCCTGCTGTAGCGGAGCCCTCCATCCACCTCCGAGAGGCAGCAGGGGATAACATTGGCCAGGCCGACCCTGTGAGGCCCTAGAATGACTCAATCCAGAGGTTAGAGGATAAGATTGGCGACATACTGAAGAGCCGGGACCCTCTTCAGAGGGGATACACCATAGGCTCACCCTTTGTGGCAAAGGTAGTCAACTTCCCCACGCCATCAAAGTTCAGGCCTCCTGTGGTCACCCCAAGATACGATGGGAGCACCAACCCTGTCCACCACGTGGAGATGTATCAATCCGCAGCAGAGATATACTCTATCTCAGATGAGATGAGATGTCGTGCCTTCTCTGGTACCTTGACAGGGGCTGCGCATGTCTGGTACACATCCCTTCCAAAAAATTCTATTGGAAGCTTTAAGCAGTTGGCAGACCTGTTCATCCATAATTTCTGCTTTGGGGTGAGGCCACAGAAGAAGACCACACACCTGCTCTATGTTAAGCAGGGAAAGCACGAGACTCTGAGAGACTACATAGCCAGATTCAATAAAGAGAAGCTGGAGGTGGAAGACTATGAGGAGAGCATAGCTATGACAGCCCTGATTGGAGGGCTCCAGAAGGGGAAGCTATTATGGAAGCTGGCCGAAGACCCTCCGAGGACGATGGCTGAGCTGTTGTCAACAGCAGGGAAGGTGATGAACGCCGAAGAGGCGATGGCCGCAAAACATGAAGACGAAAAAGGAGGTGCAAGTGGGAATAAATACCTCAAGAAGAACAAAGAGGGGAAGAAGAGGACCATGGATGATAAGTTCGCGGGGTACACCCCTCTGACGGTCAGCTGTGAACAGATCCTCAATGAGATAAAGAGTGACCGAACGCTGAAGTGGCCTGAGAAGCTGAGGGCAGCCCCCGGCAAGAGAAATAGGAACCTGTGGTGTGAATTTCACCAAGACCACGGCCACGTAACAGACAAATGCTTTGCTCTGAAAGATGAGATTGAGAAGATGCTGAAGGAAGGGAAGCTCAGAAAGTACGTCGATAAAGCCGACTTCAAGAGGGGCCGAGGGGACGACCCCAGAAAGAAGCGAGTCGATGCCTGCAGAGAAGGTCCTCAAAAAAGAGGGGACGACCCCTCTGATGATGAGGACGACCCTAACCTCCCGCCGAGAGACGACCAAGGCCCTGTCAAGAGGCTCAATATGATCTCGCTCGGGGTGGGAATGATCTCCGGGGGTTTAGCAGGAGGAGGGTCTGAGGTCGCCGACAGGAAGGCCCATGTCGCTGAGGCTAAGGCAGTGATGAAGACGGTGCACTCAACCTCCGTAGAGGTCAAGTCAGAAAAAAGGAAGAAGGTTGATATGGACACTTTGATTGTGGGATTTTCAAGAATGGACTTCAAGGGCCTATTGGCCCCGCATGATGACCCTCTCGTCATCACCACCAGGGTGCACGGGTGCGAAGTGCCGAGGATCCTGGTGGATGGGGGCTCATCCGCAGATGTGATGTTTTGGCCATGCTTCAAGGCCTTGGGCCTCAGTCGTGCCAGACTTGTCCCATACCATCATCCATTGATTGGGTTCAGTGGGGAGAAGGTTCACCCTCTAGGAGTATATGAGGCTGATGTCAGGATGGGGGACGAGTGGCCGAGATGGCTCACCAAGAGGGTCAGTTTCTTTGTGCTGGATGAGCATGTGTTTTCGGCATACAACATCATACTGGGACGTGTGGCCCTCAAGGGGTTTGAAGCTGTGCCGTCCACGGTCCACCAAATGGTTAAGTTCCCTACCCCTTATGGGGTGGGGGAAGTTCAGGGAGACCAGACGACAGCGAGAGAGTGCTACTACAACTCTGCTGAAGAAAGGGAGGCACACAAGAGGGCTACAGCCACTTACAACATTGATACCCTAGACCCTAGGGATGAGACGAAGCTCAAAAAAGGAGAGGCCGCTGAGGAGGTAGAACCCATCATCCTCGATGAGGATGACCCGGGAAAAACCGTCCAAGTTGGCAAATCTCTGAATCCCAGTATCAAGGAAGACCTCATAAAACTGTTGAGGAGAAGGCGAAGCGTCTTCGCGTGGAGTCATGTAGATATGCCGGGGATCGACCCTGAAATCATGTGCCACAAGCTCAATGTGGTAGAGGGAGTGAAGCCGGTAAAGCAGAAAAGGAGGATTTACTCTAGAGAGAAGTACGAAGTCATCAGGGATGAGGTCAAAAAATTAGAAGACGCTGAATTTATCAGAGAGGTCATCTACCCTGAATGGTTGTCCAATGCAGTCATTGTCCCAAAGGCCAACGGGAAGTGGCGAATGTGCGTGGATTTCACAGACCTCAACAAGCATTGTCCCAAAGACAGCTTCCCTCTCCCCCGCATCGACCAGATGGTAGACGCTACCGCAGGCCATGAGCTCATGAGTTTCATGGATGCCTACTCAGGGTATAATCAGATTTTCATGAACCCAGAGGACTCGGAGAGGACCGCCTTCATCACTGACAAGGGGACATACTGTTACAGGGTCATGCCCTTTGGCCTAAAAAATGCGGGGGCAATGTACCAGCGCCTCGTAAACAAAATGTTCGAAGACCAAATTGGGAAGTCTATGGAGGTTTACGTAGATGACATGCTGACTAAGAGTCTGAAGGCAGAGGATCATGTGGCAGACCTGGAAAGGACCTTTAATACAATGGACAAATACAGAATGAAGCTCAATCCGGCCAAGTGTGTCTTCGGGGTCGGAGCGGGGAAGTTCTTGGGGTTCATTGTCAATCAAAGAGGCATCGAGGCCAATCCTGAAAAGATAAAGGCCCTTATTGAGATGAAGACCCCCAAGTCCATTAAAGACGTTCAGAGGCTCACAGGGAGAGTGGCTGCCTTGAACAGATTTGTGTCAAGGGCTATAGACAGGTGTCTACCATTCTTCAAGATCCTCAGGAAAGCCTTTGAATGGAGCGAAGAGTGTGATGAGGCTTTCAAGCAGCTGAAATCATACTTAGGGTCTCCCTTGCTGCTGTCACGACCCGTGCAGGGTGAACGACTGTACGTGTACCTTGCTGTCTCAGAATCCGCTATCAGTGCAGCAATCGTAAGAGACGAAGATGGGATACAGAAGCCCGTATATTTCAACAGCAAGGCACTCCAGGGGGCAGAGCAGAGATACCCGAGGATGGAGAAGTTGGCCTATGCCTTGATCCATGCCTCAAGGAAGATGAAACCATACTTCCAGTCCCATACTATGGTCATCCTTACTGACTCTCCTTTTAGGCAGGTCCTATACAAGCCTGAAAAATCAGGAAGGCTAATGACCTGGGCTATAGAGTTGGGGGAATTTGACATTGTGTATCAGCCTAAGACAGCCATTAAGGGGCAAGCCTTGGCAGACTTCGTGGCTGAGTTCACATGGGAAGAAGATGAGGCCGAGGGTGAGACCCTCGGGAAGGCAGATACAGAAGACACACCCGCAGAAATGGCTGAGACGAGCACCGCTAGAAGGAAAGTGACTGAAAACGAAGAGGGAAGATACATCTTTAGACAGGGGTCCCTCTCTGAGGGAAATTTTTCTGAAGGAAAGACTCCGTGGAGCCTCTTCGTTGACGGGTCCTCCTGTGATAGCGGAAGTGGTGCTGGACTGATACTATCAGCACCCGATGACACAGACGTCGAGTACGCCCTGAGGTTCAATTTCAAAGCCTCCAACAATGAGGCTGAGTATGAGGCTTTGATAGCTGGCCTCTCCTTGGCCAAATCCCTTAGTGTCAGCCAAATTTTGGTTCACAGTGATTCAAGGCTGGTGGTGAATCAGATACTAGGAGCCTATGAGGCCAAAGACGAGAGGATGGCTAGGTATCTTGATCAGGTGAGGTCATTGCTGAAAAACTTCAAAGAAATGAAATTCAAAAGGATACCTAGGCTCGACAATGGCCGTGCTGACGCCCTTGCAAGGTTGGCCTCAGCTACTAGGACAGACATAAGGAGGACAGTCCCTGTAGAAATCTTGCTTCGACCAACTATAGAAGACTACGAGGGAACACTTGGCATTTGCATGAATGTTTCTCAAGAACCTTCATGGATGGATCCTCTGATCAGATACATTAAAGGAGGAGAGATGCCAGAAGCAAGTCAAGAGAGGAAGAAGCTGAGATACAGGGCTGCAAAGTTCACTGTCATCAGAGACACGCTGTACAAAAAGGGGTTTCTGCTCCCCTTACTTAGGTGTGTGCATCCTTCAGAAGTCCCTTCCATTTTGCAAGATGTGCATGAAGGGTCGTGCTCAAGCCACATTGGGGGTAGATCCCTAGCGAAGAGGGTAATAACCCAGGGGTACTGGTGGCCAACCTTAGGAAAAGATGCTGCCGCATACGTTAAAAAGTGTGACAAATGCCAAAGATTTGCTACCATCCCTCACCAACCTCATCAGCCTCTTACCTCTGTTACATCCCCATGGCCGTTCGCAGTATGGGGGATTGACCTAGTAGGACCCTTACCGAGGGCAGTCAATAACTATCGGTTCCTCATCGTAGCAATTGACTACTTTTCAAAGTGGGTAGAGGCCGAACCGATGGTCACGATTACAGAGCAGAAGACCTTCCAGTTCATCTGGAAGAATGTGATATGCAGATATGGTCTACCTAACACCCTCATCTCGGATAACGGGACTCAATTCAAGAATGCCTCTCTGCAGAAGTACTGTGAGAGGGTAAGCATCAAACAATTTTTCTCCACTCCAGGCCGACCTCAGGCCAATGGGCAAACCGAAGTTACGAACAGGACAATCCTAGATGGGATTAAGAAGAGGCTTGAGGAGGCAAAAGGAAGATGGGTCGAGGAGTTATATGCAGTATTGTGGGCATACAGGACGACAGTAAGGACCTCTACCGGGGAGACCCCATTCATGTTAGCTTATGGATCAGAAGCAGTCATCCCCACCGAAGTGGAGTTTCCTACTCATAGGGTCCAAATGTATGACCCCCAGGGAAATACGGAAGAGAGAAGACTTGACCTAGACCTAATTGAGGAAAGAAGGGAGGATGCTGAGATAAGGCAAGCTTCCTACCAGCAGAGGACCGCAAGGTTTTACAACCAAAGGGTGAAACAGAGGCCTATCGCAGTGGGAGACTTGGTTCTTAAAAAGACTTGGCAGAAGCCCAACAAGCTCCATCCTAATTGGCATGGCCCATATAGGGTCATCGATGAAGTTGTCCCAGGGACCTACAGGCTAGAAAACTTAGAGGGGGAACCTTTTTCAAACCCCTGGAATGCAGATCATTTGAAGAAATACTATCAGTAGTGTTGTAAGGTCTTGAAAGGCCATAATTGTAATTAGGGTTGCTCCGACAGAACACTTGGGAAATTAATGAGAAATATCAGTGTTTCCTTCATCCTATTGTCAGTCCTAGCATGCATGGGAAGTTGAACCCTCGGCTATAATGGGGACCAGTGGAGGGGACGACCCCTCCACTCTTCTCAAAAAAGACGAGGGAAGACTATATTAAAATCCATTAATTTGGTTAGTTGAACCCTCGGCTATAATGGGGACCAGTGGAGGGGACGACCCCTCCACTCTCCTCAAAAAAGACGAGGGAAGACTAAATTAAAATCCATTAATTTGGTTAGTTGAACCCTCGGCTATAATGAGGGCCAGTGGAGGGGACGACCCCTCCACTCTCCTCAAAAAAGACGAGGGAAGACTAAATTAAAATCCATTAATTTGGATTAGTTGATCCCTCGGCTATAATGGGGACCAGTGGAGGGGACGACCCCTCCACTCTCCTCAAAAAAGACGAGGGAAGACTAAATTAAAATCCATTAATTTGGTTAGTTGAACCCTCGGCTATAATGAGGGCCAGTGGAGGGGACGACCCCTCCACTCTCCTCAAAAAAGACGAGGGAAGACTAAATTAAAATCCATTAATTTGGATTAGTTGAACCCTCGGCTATAATGGGGACCAGTGGAGGGGACGACCCCTCCACTCTCCTCAAAAAAGACGAGGGAAGACTAGATTAAAATCCATTAATTTGGTTAGTTGAACCCTCGGCTATAATGGGGACCAGTGGAGGGGACGACCCCTCCACTCTCCTCAAAAAAGCCGAGGGAAGACTAAATTAAAATCCATTAATTTGGTTAGTTGAACCCTCGGCTATAATGAGGGCCAGTGGAGGGGACGACCCCTCCACTCTCCTCAAAAAAGACGAGGGAAGACTAAATTAAAATCCATTAATTTGGATTAGTTGATCCCTCGGCTATAATGGGGACCAGTGGAGGGGACGACCCCTCCACTCTCCTCAAAAAAGACGAGGGAAGACTAAATTAAAATCCATTAATTTGGTTAGTTGATCCCTCGGCTATAATGGGGACCGGTGGAGGGGACGACCCCTCCACTCTCCTCAAAAAAGACGAGGGAAGACTAGATTAAAATCCATTAATTTGGTTAGTTGAACCCTCGGCTATAATGGGGACCAGTGGAGGGGACGACCCCTCCACTCTCCTCAAAAAAGCCGAGGGAAGACTAAATTAAAATCCATTAATTAGGTTAGTTGATCCCTCGGCTATAATGGGGACCAGTGGAGGGGACGACCCCTCCACTCCCCTCAAAAAGACGAGGGTGGACTTGATTTAAAACACCATAATTTGGTGGTAAACACCCTCGGCTATGAAGAGGGCAAATGGGAGAGACGACCCCATTTACCCTCAAAATGACGAGGGAGGGGTTGGTAATATTGTTAATTTCTAAGCATCACAAAGCAAAGACAGGAATAGAAGACAGTGATTATAATACAAATAAGGGAAATGTTTGATCAACAAAAATACAAAAAAATGTTACAAGAAGAGGGTGTGGGCCACAGACAGCCACCCTATTGAGCACACTCAGAGGGCACATCGATTACAGGGGTCTCATCTACGACCACTAGAGGCTGATCCTCAGATGTGCCGGTACCCTCAACGTGGACTTGGGATTCAACCTGTGCCAAGGCCTCAGCAATTAAGGGGTCATCTAGCTGGACGGCTTCAAGGGAGGGGCGGATAGTCGTCACTGCATCAGCAAATTTTAGGACGACCCACCGACAGGCCGTCCTAATTCCCCTCTCAAGATACTCAAGGCCGAAGCCTTGAAACTCGTCTGAAACCTTATAGGCCTCAACAGCATCGGCCCCGGCCTTCCTTACTGCACCCTCAAGCTCGGTCTTGAAGTGAGCCCCCAGGTTATTCAAGGCCGCATCCTTGTCTTTAATAAGGTCGTCCTTGGCCTTCAGGTCTGCCTCATGCTGCGTCTGTAGCTCATTCAAGACCCTGGTATGCTCAACCCTCATACCCTCCAGCTCAGCCCTTGCAGTACCCAGCTCAGCCTTTGCAGCATCCAGTTCAGTCTGCAGAAGAGCCTCCTGCTGAATGGCCCTGTCAGCCTCTTGAAATTTCAGCTGATTCTCGGCCATCCATTTTGTAGCCGACGCCCAAGCACAAATAGACTGCACAAGAACAAGCAAACATTAAGAGGCCGAGGGAACAGATTGACAAAAAATTAACTGAGGAAGTACGGTAGAAACAAATACCTGGGCCATGGTATGCAGACCGTAATCATACACCTTGGCAGGGGGCATCTTCGACAAAAAGTCGTAGTCAGAGGCCGAAGGGGTAGAAAACATGGAGACCTTGGCCGCCCTTAAGTTGGCTATGAGGGAAGAAGGGTCAGACCTCAAGGATGCTAAATTTTGAGACCAAAATGCCCCCATGCTGGAGGCAGACCCCTCAGACACTTCTGCCCTCGCCCTCGTCCGTGCATCAGGACGAGAGCCCTCAGGAGCTTCAGGCTGCTTCCTTTTCCGACTATCCACGGTCGGCTCTACCGGCCTCGGCCCCTCGGCCGTTGACTTCCTCTGGGCTTGCTGAGGTTCCTTCCCTTTCTTCTTGCCAAGACCGGACAACAAGCTGGGGGCAGTCATCTCCCACAATTGGTCAGAAATGTTCGCAGGACGACCTGAAAAGAAGGAAATACGTCAGAAAGATACAGAGGCAAAGAGGGAACACTTAGAAGGAATCATAATGCGAAAATGGAAAAACACTCACATAATTCTGTCAAAGGGCCGACCCTCAGGCCAGCTTCTTTGAGGTGATGAGGGGTCATTAGATCTTCAAATTTTGGAAGTCCACCCTCTTTCCCCTGGTCCCTCAGATAGTCAACAATTACCCTCTCTTCCTGACTTAATCCAGGGTCAGACCGTGCCCTCATGGAAGGTTTGGACCATACCTGGGAAACCCTCGGACTATCTTCAAGAGGATCAACCCCAGAGGGAAACTCCCAGTCCCCAGAGATGAAGAAATACCTCTTCTTCCAGTCATGATTTGAGGTCTGGGCTACATGAAGGATCTTCTTGTCAGACTTCCTGGCCCCTAAGTGGTAGTAACCAGGCTGCTTGGACGATGAGGTAATGTTATAACAACCTATGAATAAGTCTGCTGAGGGCTCATCTGTGAAGACACTCTTCCAAAGAGATATATAGCCAAGAATTGCCCTCCAAGAGTTGGGGGGGAGCTGAGAGGGGGAAACCCCAAGGGCAGACAGGATCTCAACAATGGTAGGATGCAGAGGGAACCTAACACCTACCCTAAGCATCTGCTCGTAAACAGCAACCTCCCCCTCGTCTCCCTGATAAACTCGCTCATCGGGGTTGGGAACCCTCATAGTCACAGAGGACTTTATGCCGAACTGATGCCTCCACAGCAAGAGGTCACGATCCTTCACAGTGGAAACATAAGCAGAGGCGTGAGAAGTGTCAATGGGATCATCATCAGAGTCCTCAGCATAACCCTCAGCCTCCTGTCTCTCGTCCTCTTCACCTCTTGGGGGCGAACCGTGAAAAGTCATTTGAAATGCATGGGGGGATAGGGCCGTCACAGGGACAGCCTCAGAGGGTCCCACACCCTCGGCCTGATGGTCCTGGGCGTCCTCAGACGACCCTCTCCTTCCAGAGGGACCAGCACCTGCAGGTGAAGACGCACGCTCGTCCATACCACCCTCAAACGTCTGACTGTCGGATGGACGATAGGACGACCCTTGTGGCTCAGAGGGCAGAATTTTCTTCAAGGGGAGGGGAAAGATGGGTCGTACCCAAATGGGGTCGTCCCGTCGTCTCCTCTCCTCCTCTTCCTCTATGCGCCTGATCTCTATGAAGAACTTCTCCCTCAAGGATGGAAACTCGTCTGCTAAATCGTAAAGCCTCCTAAGCATTAAGGGGGAGACCTAACACTTGAGATGATTTTACTAATCTAACCACAAACAAACTCCAATTGACCAACCTATGACTTTTGGATCTAAAACTGGGAATATGAAAGGTTCGCTCAAGAACACTCAAGAACAGTCGAAGTCGTTCGCCGGAAAAGATGCCAGAAAAATGCGAGAAAAACCAGAAAAATGCTAAAAGGGGTTCGACCCCAACACACAAAGGAAATGGAAGAGCTAGAGGAGAGTTCAGGCAAAGAAGAGTACCTGGAAACAAGAGCAACGGCTGAGTGAAGAGCGATGGAGAAATCAGCGAAGAAACGGCTATGGAGTTAGCTGGAATTGTAGAGAGAGAAAGTAAGGGCGCGAAGATGAAGAAGAAGCTAGAAGGGGAAAAGGATTTGAAAATCCTTTTAATATCTTTGCTAATTAAGGGGGCTCACTTCCCAAAGCAAAACACAGCCCACGAGGAGGATATCATTAGGGCACAAAGCCCCAAGCATAGTACAGCCGCCTTACCTAGGGAACTGGAGATGACAGTGGGCAACCGCCCAAGTGTCACCTCATGTTGACAGGCATCCCTCATCTCACTGACCATACAGCCGCCTTACCTAGGGAACTGGAGATGACAGTGGGCAACCGCCCAAGTGTCACCTTATGTTGACAGGCATCCCTCATCTCACTGACCATACATCCGCCTCAAAAGCAACACTATCCCTTAGCCATCTCAACAACATCAATGGCTAAGGGCTGGGGGGTGATTGATATACCCATATTTACCCCCTGACTGCCGGGATCAAGGCAACCCCTTCAGACGACCCTCCGAGGGGCCGACCCCTCATTTGGCTCCATATGACCCCTCCTGGACTCGGCCTTCAACAGGACCCGGACGACCCTCCGAGGAGCCGACCCTTCAGCAGGCTCCGGACGACCCTCCGAGGGTCCGACCCTTCAACAGGCCCCGGACGACCCTCCGAGGGGCCGACCCTTCAGCAGGCCCCGGACGACCCTTCGAGGGGCCGACAGTACGAGGCTTAAATTGGACCATACTCACTACCAGGGGGAACTTTGCCCTCGGCCTCATATCATAGGCCGAGGGTGACATCATCTCAGCGCGTGGTTTGGGAGACCGTGGAACAGTGCGCGTGAGGCTCATATGACACGTGGCAGACCGTTATAACCGAATCACACCCTCACGTGAGGGAATATTATGCCATCATTTGGCATCTACAGGTGTCAACAGGGAATTGGTTAGATCATCATTCACATGCACCATGCTTACTTGGGGGGTACACTACACCCCCCAAGACTTATATATACTTGTCACCTACAACCCTACAGGGGATCAGATTATCGCAACCCTAGCTAAGAACCCTGCTTGTACACACAGTAGAGAGAGAGAGCTTATGTGCATTGTATCCAAGGCCATTAGTGCCCATACATAGTGGATCACACACTCACAGTGGATGTAGGCCAACTTGGCTGAACCACTCTATATCATCATCTTACTCCTCTTATACTCATCCCCTTCTACACACATATACACTTACATACTTACATACCTGCATCTCTATGGCTGCCATGGCTAGTACTGTTTGAGCTCATTATCACTTATCCGGTGGTGCTAAATCTTAGCATCATCAACAGTTTTGTGGCAGTTTTTAGCAGTTTTCTTCACGTTCCCACTAAATTTTCCCCACTACTTTTTGACAGAATTACTAAGTGCGTGAACCAACATTTTGTAAGTAACTTTTTCACATTCTAAGACTTTTAGAGAGCAAATTCTTTCAAGTAAAGGTTCCATGTTTTGTGTTTGATTTTTATGGATTAAATTCACCAAAAACACATACACACCCATTTGTTTAGTTTATTCCAAGTTTCGACATATATATCCTTTGCTTTGAGTGTTTGGCATCGGGTTCTACTCTACCATTTGAAGAGTGTTTGGGTTTACTTCTACATCCCATAAAGAAGAAGACGTGTTTGATGCTGCGGCGTTCCCACTCGGAGAAAGGCTTCGAGTGCGGGTTGACAGTTTTTTCAAAGGCCTCATTGGTGGATTCTAAGGCTCCGGTGGACTCTGGGATTATCGGCTAGGCGGAGGTTGTTACAAGAAGATGCGTCAGGGGCTTGGACGGATTCAAGTTGAATTGTTGTAAGTCATCTGTCTTGTAATCATAAAACCATACTTAGTGGATTTACGGCTAGGGCCATCCGAGGTTTTTTTCCATTGTGGATTTTTCCTTGTACATCGCGGCTTAGTGGTTTATTTATTTTATTTTTAGAAAAATTCACCTTGGATGCATGCTTAGGTAAAAAGATAAAATTTGGTGAAAATCACTACTTGTTTAATTTTGTGCTAATTAAAGTTTTGGGTAAAATTGAAATTAATTTAATTCAAGTCATTAACCTTAATTTGGTAAAATGAAAAATGCATTTGTTGTTTAATTTAATTTCACTTTGAGTTTTCCTTAATTTTAATTTGAAACAAATTAAAATTTGTTGTTTGTGTGAGTTGTGCTGAGCCATCTTCATTCGCATTTAATGGAAATGATATTTGAAAATTTTAAAATTGGGGATCATCATTTTCAAAAAGTGGTATCAGAGCGGGATCGCTAAATTATTGCGTTTAAGATCCTTTTAAATATTTTTGTCTAAAATGGAATTTTCCCCATTTTCAAAATTTCCTGTTTTCAATTGTTCCAACTGCGCGTATTGGAAAGCGCACATGAAATCGGCACTTAGGTCTATTGATGAGAGGGTTTGGTTGTCAATTGTTAACGGGTGATCCCCACCCACACATTTAGTAGAAAATGAGCATGTTCCCAAACCCACCGATAGATGGAGTGAGAATGAATTTAAACTTGCAAACTTTAATTCTCGAGGTCTAAATGCCTTATTTAGTGCGGTCACACCAGATGAATTCTGACACATTATGACGTGTGAAATTGCTAAAGAAGCTTGGGATATTTTACAACTCACTCATGAAGGAACTAGTGTCATAAAAGCTTCTAAACTCCAAAACCTCACCACTCAATTTAAAACCATCAAAATGAATGAAAAAGAAACATTTGATGAATTTTATGCTAGACTTTCTGATATAGTTAATTCATCTTTTAATTTGGGAGAGAAAATACTCGACAATCGAGTAATAAAGAAAATTTTAAAGTCCCTACCCGATAGATTTATTCCTAAGGTGACCATGTTAAATTCCTTACCCACTTTAGCCTCTAAGAAATTAGAAAATCTCGTAGGTGATTTACAAACCTATGAACTAGACATGTTTCCCTCTAAAACTGAAAAGAAAATAGATAAGGGCGTTGCTTTGAAAGCCCGAGAGGAGGAAAAATAAGTAGTAGAGAGTGAAAGTGAGAGTGACTTGGAAGATATGGCTATGTTTGCTAGGAAGTTTCATAAATTTCTTAAATTTAACAAAAATAAATTTAAAAAGGATTTTAAGAAATTTGAAAATTCTAAGCATGACAAAGCCGAGAAGATCCCTAAAGCTTTTAATGAAAATTTAAATAGGGACGAGTCAAATAGGTGTTACGGTTGTGAGGGTTATGGACATAGGGCGAGAGAGTGTCCCACTAAACTAAGGAGAGAGGGTCAGCAACCAATTTCCTACAATGCAACCCTTAGTGAGAGTGATAAGGAAGAGGGACCCGATTCCCCCACTAAGCCAAACTTTGTGGCTTTTATGGCAAGTCATGTGAGTGAAAGTGAGCACTCCTTAATTGATGAAATTGTAACACATGACACTTCCAAGCTCATAATTTGTGAATCCCAAAGAGATGATGGTAGTGAGAGTGGAGAAGAAAGATAAAGTGAAAGTGATGTGGAGGTTGATGTGGCTGAACTTCAATTTTCTTTTCAACAATTATATGAAGAATATATTAAATTAAAAAGAACAAATTTAAATCTAGAAGCTAGTTTGAAAGAGCGTGTCGAGGTCATTAATGAGAGTGTTTTAGTGGAAGACCTTATGACACGTGAGAGAGCTCTTCGTGAGAAGCTTGAATATGTAGAAGGTGAGAGAGATAGCCTTAAAGGTTTAATGGAATCCTTGAAAAAGGAGCTTCTTATGTTTGAAGAGCGAAATATTTTATTAGAGTCTAACATTTTAGAATTATAAAATAAATTAAAGGACTCTATTAAAGTCAAATTTGATTTGGAGTGTCGTTCGGAGAAATGAGATAAAATCTTAGGAACGGTCCAAATTAAAAATAACACATGTGCTTTAGGCTTCAATTCTTGTAACGATTCCTCTATTAAAGCCAAAACTAATGTTTTAGGAGAATCCTCTAGGAATAATGTTATAGATCATTCCTTAGGAAAGTCTTTTCGCCGAGTCTTTAGGTGCTCACATTGTGGTCGAAAGGTCATCTTAGGAAATTTTGTTTTGATCTTAAACAAGGTCCTAGAAAATCCCAAGGTAAGGCAACCGAGGTAGCCAAGATTCCTACACCCTATGATCATCATTCTTCATTAGTTTGGGTTAGGAGATCCGACTTGGTAGCTTTACAAAATAGGATTTTTGATTCTCATTTACTTTCACATGCTTCCTCCCTTGCTAAATCTAAATGTTGAATGTGTTAGTTTTGTTTATATACTCTAGCTTTTTGTGCTTCATATTATGTATCATTTCTAGATGTATGCATGTTTGATAATTTTCTAGTCATTGCTTTATCACATATCTAATGCTAGAATTATGATCTTTATTTATTTTTTTTGTATTATAGTTCTTTCATTTCAGTTTGCATCAAATGAAAAAATACAAAAAGATTTTTGTTTATCATTTGTGTTTTACACTTTTACTAATTTAGGCTTAATGAAAAATTCAAATGATTTTTGTTTGTCTTTTGAGTACATATTTTTTATTTTTGGTTAAAAAATTTACAAAAAAAAACTCAAAAAGATTTTTGTTATGTGTGTAATTATAGTTTGACACACTCTATGTGGCATATACTTGTGTTTGAATCCCTTATTTTTCGCTTCTATGTGGCTAGAACCTTTGGTTTAAATTGTCAATCCTTAAAATATTCTTTACCATGCTTACATGAAGTAGTTGGATTTTGTGTTGCTATAATGGATTCTATTTTTATATGCCTCAATTCACACATGCACGAGCTCACTTGAAATTATAACTTCATAAGTATATTAGAGCTTTGTGAGGTCTTCTCCTACCAATCTTGTCATCTACATGTTATGTAACCTAGGAGGACTAGTTCATGTTAAAATCCGTTGCATGCGATAATTGAGTGATAAAAGAATATATCTATAAATGTGCACGGGGAAGGGCTCCGAAAGAAAATATCATCATTTGCGAGTAAGTCACTGTTTGCTTGGACCTAAAAGAAATACGTGGTCCAAAGGCCTAAAAGAAAATGGCATTAAAAGAAAAATATTTTGCCAAGGCCTATTTTTTTTAGTTGATTAATTCATTCAAAAGATTAAAATAATATGCTTATATTGAAGGAGTTTGGATGGTATATCAACGGTTTGCATAATGTCCGTTTATCCTAGTTGTACTTTCAATGTCATGACTATATTGGTTTATAGAATCATCAAAATTCTAGGCTTGTATGCATTGTGTATATTTGTTCATTGAGTTCAATCTATATTGTCATATGCAGTTATATTCAAATGTGATAAAGTTTGCAATCAAATGAGAACTCCGTGAACATGTTTTAAATGATTGGGTCTAAATTTAATTGTTACTAGTTCACACCCTAACACTTCCGTTTCCATATGACATATTTTTGCCATACGAGTGTGAAAAGATTATTGTATTTTGTATCATGTGTGGTGTTTATACCTATATATATGTGTGTGTGTGTTAGTGATAGTCATTATATTTACATATATATGGTATTTGTTGTTCGTTGCCTTCCTTTCTAGTCCATTTATGCTTCTAATTCATAATTGGTATTTATCGTGTTGCATATTATTGTTGATATCTCATACTTAGTATCTTCCGTATCACATTGATATCATTTTTTTGCATCTTCGTTGGTATCCATTATTATTTGTATGGATTAGTTATGATTTTGTTGCCCATATGCTTTCATGATCTTATCACTCTAAGCTTCGTCATGTTTAAATTAGTTTTATCTTTTGTTTATTCCTGAAAAAAGGGGGGAGAATGATAGGGGAGAAATGCTATCTAATCCTATTGTTATCTTATCTAAGTCTAGGAGATTAGGGGAGAGCGCTATCTTCTTAGGTTGATCATAGTTGATAAAGGGAGAATTAATTTAGGGGGAGTAATTATTTTAATTGCATTTAATATGTTGATATTCCCTATGCATTTGGCATCTTGCTTAAGTGTGCAGGAATCCTTCTAAGTGGAAACTTTCATTGGCAAAGATTTTGATCCTTGGGTTTTGAGTCAAGCTATGTATTTTTATTTTGGGTGGGATATTTTTTTAAGTCTAGAAGAGCTTGACGACCCCTTAGGATTATTTGTTTGGTTTTTTTCCCAGAATAGTCAAAGGGGGAGATTTGTAAGGACACAAATCTCCGATTAAGTCTTAATGTAGTGTTGGCTCAATTTCGGAAAAAAACATTTGAGTCAGAGGATAGTGTTCAAGTTTATCCATCCAAGCCTATGATGTGTTAGTTGAAGACCTAGCGACTAAGATTATAAAGCTTCATCATATGTCGGGTTTACTGTGCCTCGTTTCTACGTCAACAACATTGGTTCCAATGCTCCTAAGGTATGAATGCATTTTATATATATATATAGGATCTTGGAAATTTATTGGGTGTGATTTATAATATTTATAATTTTTTATAAATAATTTAAACAACTTTGTTTTACTTGGAAAATATTTTTTAAGAACTCTTCATAAAAGTTTTGGGCTTAACTAGAATATTCCATTTTCCAGTAAGTCGTTCGAATGAACCAGAATCTCGTTCGAACGAGATTCGCAAGTCATTCGAACGAATTTGGTGGGAACAGTTTTTTGGCAGTTTTTAGCAGTTTTCTTAATGTTCCCACTGTAACAACCCAAGACTTTCGAAACTGTAATTATTTTATTTTGGGAGAAATAAATAATATTTTATTGGAGAATAACTAAAATTGGCAATTGAGGTCAAAATTTAGAGTCGTCAAAAAGTGTCTCGAATGGAAATTCTGAGGGTACCATTGTGTCCGGAAGGGTCGAGAAAGTTGAAATGACTGTACTTGGGGTCTATTTAGGTTCCGGAATAAATTAGGACCGTTTGACTCGATTTAAAGTTACCGGGTCATTTAAAGTGTGTATTATCATTTAAAGATGTGTATCTTGGGTTTTAGGCTTAAAAAGCCTACGGGAGATTTATTCTCCAAAGAGAGAAAGAGAAATAGAAAGAAAGAAGAAAGAAAGACGAAGAGAAAGAAGGAAAAAGGAGAGGGAAAGAGGATTCTCCGGCCATTTCGCGATCTAGAGGCGGATTCAGACCCTACGAACCCGAGGCAAGTGATTAAACTTGCTAAATAATTGTTGTGTACCATTTATTGCATGATTTGTGGGTTGAATTTTGGGTTTTAGGTTTAAATTGTTAAAACCTAACTTTTGGGCAAAACCTTAGATTTGTAGTATATAAATGGATTTAAGGTTAGAAATTAGTTAATATGTATTCTAGGATGATTATTGATGTTATATTTGTGATTGGGTTGAAGAGAAATGGAGAGAAAACCATGAATATGGATTTTGGGTATTTTGGCTTACTTAAAAAGTAGCCATTTTTGAGCCTCCAGGTAGGCCGAATCGATTCGGCCCCTTAGCCGAATCGATTCGAAAATATGAAGGTGCCCAGGTCTGAGTGACCGAATTGATTCGGACTCCAGCCGAATCGATTTGGCCTGAGATAGAATCCCAGGTCTGATGACCCGAATCGATTCGCCTTCCTGGCCGAATCGATTCGTTGGGCCGAATCGATTCGGAATAAGCCCGAATCGATTCGGAAACAGGACTTTTGGAGGGATTCTTTTTCTAAAGAGAAATTCATCCCGTTTTGTTTGAAGTTATCGATTGGGGATCTCTATAGGAGATATTTGGAGAATGTTTTGGAGACTTTTAGCAAGTTTCCCCTAAAAGAAATTTTGGAGTCATGTTGACTAAATTTGAGGAATACCGATTAGGGACTTTGGTATTTTTCTAAGTGGGGAAGCCCACTTTTATTTGAGGTTTGTTTGGTTATGATAACAACTTCACGACTTGTAGATGAGGTTGACTTAGAGGTGCCGGATCTTAGGATCCAATCCCATTTGGGATAACTTTAATGGTTCATAAAATAAATTGAACCCTATAATGGATGGAGAATTATGAATGCTATTTGATGTGCATATGGATATAGAAATATCCTTATTAATGATTGATTTGGGAGATATCTCATATAATGAGAAATGATAATTGAGGTGCATTAGGATATAGAATATCCTTAACTTAAAAGAATTGAAAGACAATTCATACTAGAAGCGACATGAGAGCTTCAAGCGAGAATTAGTATAGCATATACTAAGCGGGATTTAATGTGTGAGGTTGGGCGTTTGTATATCTTGAGAGAAATATACTAAACAAATGATGTTAATCAAATTTCGCCTAAGGGCGTATTATAAACATGAATATGATGTTTCGGGTATACCTTATATAATGGTATATCTTTATTATGTGGGATGTATGTATACCTTATATGATGGTGTATATACATGTTAAGCATACCCCCTCCTTGCTATCATTGGGAAGTTTCGTGTGTAGAGGGTGAGCATTCTGACTAGAAAAGCTGGATGTGGATATTCCCCAGGTCATAGTCATCCTTTGTGGTCAGCAAATGACATTTATGATGTATATATTTATTTATTTTGGGGGTGAGAGGTCGGGGGTATGTGACGCTATCACTTGCCGGTTAGGAACTATGACCTCTTCCCTGAAGTTGTGTGCGTGAGTAGATCACGAGGTGGGTGTCGTTGAACCCCACCAGGTGGCCCCAGTTTGCTATGTATATGGGCTGCTGGAAGATGATAGCATGTGAGCCTGCGTCCTTCGAGTTATAGCTCAGTTGGATGGTTATTATTGCTTGTGTTTGTATTTGGGTGTCAAGGGCATAATGGACCTCAACGACCTACATTTCCAGGATTAGTGTATCGGGGGGGTTCCTTGTTTGGATTTCGCTTCGGCGAGACGTCCCACGCACGAACCGCAGTGTAATGTTGGAACTTGGGGATAAGTTTAGTCCTTAATGCTCATAATTATATATATATATATATATATCACCTATCCTGAGAATCGACAGTGCCAGGAGTAGTGTAACGGGGGGGTTCCTTGTTTGGATTTCGCTTCGGCGAGACGTCCCACGCATGAAACGCCGTGTACTGTTGAGAATTGGGAAAATTATTAATTAATTAAAATTGGACAATAATCATTTGGGTTACATGCATCTTGCATTGAGGGCATAATGAGCCCCGAGGATCGATACGGTCAGGAGTAGTGTAACGGGGGGGGGGGGGGGGGTCCTTGTTTGGATTTCGCCTCGACGAGACGTCCCACGCATGAAACGCAGTACCGTGTTGAGAATCGGGAGGAGTTTAGTCCTTAACTCTTGATGCTAATAACTCATCTATAATAATTATATATATGGTTTCATGCCTTATGGGCATCACTAGAATATAAATTCTAGTAAATGATATTGTGGATGTATTGTGATGATGTGGACATGATTGGATCATGTAACTTTATATGTTCAACAAATGAAAATTATAAAGATAACTATAACTATTACATTAAAGTTAATGTATTTGACTTATAAATTATGGGAACGAATATATTGGGAAATAGGTTAGATGATTTTGCTTAAATACTTATTTTGGGTTTAAGTTAGGATCCTCTTACCTATTTAAAATCGGGCATCCTTTTGGAGATCACGTGCATACGCTTAGTGCGCGCTTTAGATGAGAGGTGAGTTGAATTTGTATGGAGAGCTCGATTCCAACTAAATCATTTATAATTATTATGCATTTTAATACACTTGCTATAAACTATTTTTTAAACTCGGGTTCTGACCCGTTTATATTTTCCTCCTCCATGTATATATATTGTATTACTTCAGGTGTTCCTCCGCAAGGACGCCTTTGATATTCCTCCATTCAGGATTTGTGGAGCTGTGGCAGTAGCGGACTATTGTGGCACTTTGCTTTAGTCGATTCCTATCTATTGTACATCTAGATTAGGATTCAGTTGTATTGTGTTAGTATTCAAGTGTTGTAGATTAACACTTTCATATTTTATTTATCAGATTATTGTATTGTCTGTTGCCCGACAACATATTCGGGTATTTCTTTATTGAGATTTGTTGTACAATGTATTGTACTCTTTCATATCATTGGAGCACGCACATTTCACATCATAGTTAGATGTATATTGTTGGTTGTGTGCATTATTGGTTTTGTTGTTGTTGTTAAAAATAAAAGTTTTAAATTTTTGGCAATTCGCACTTTATGATTTCGGGTAGTTAGCCTTATATTATAGTGTTTAGTTGTTGATGTTGAGACTGTACCATCTGAGATACCTGATTTATGTAGTATAGGGCTGGCCACCCGTTATTATTTGGAGCGGGTTGTCACACCCACTACATTTTGATAGAATTACTAAGTGCGGGAGCCAACCTTTTGCAAGTAACTTTTCACATTCTAAGACTTTTAGAGAGCAAATTCTTTAAGAAAAAGTTCCATGTTTTGTGTTTGATTTTTATGGATTAAATTCACCAAAAACACATACACACCCATTTGTTTAGTTCATTCCAAGTTTCCACATATATATATCCTTTTCTTGGAGTGTTTGGCATCGGGTTCTACTCTATCGTTTGAAGAGTGTTTGGGTTTACTTGTACATTCCATAAAGAAGAAGATGTGTTTGATGTTGCGGCGTTCCCACTCGGAGAAAGGCTTCGAGTGCGGGTTGACGGTTGTTCCAAAGGCCTCATTGGTGCATTCCAAGATTCCGGTGGACTCCGGAATTGTTGGCTAGGAGGAGGTTGTTACAAGAAGACGTGTCAGGGGATTGGAAGGAGTCAAGTCGAGTTGTTGTAAGTCATCTGTCTTATAATCATAAAACCATACTTAGTGGACTTAAGGCTAGGGTCGTCCGAGGTTTTTTCCCGTTGTGGGTTTTTCCTGATACATCACGACGTAGTGGTTAATCTATTTTATGTTTAGCAAAATTCACCTTAGATACATGCTTAGGTAAAAATATAAAATTTGGTGTAAATCACTACTTGTTTAATTTGGTGCTAATTAAAGTTTTGGGTAAAATTGAAATTAATTTAATTCAAGTCATTAACCTTAATTTGGTAAAATAAAAAATATATTTGTTGTTTAATTTAATTTCACTTTGAGTTTTGCTTAATTTTAATTTGAAAGAATTTAAAATTTGTTGTTTGTGTGTATTGTGTTGAGCCATCTTCATTCCGCATTTAAAGAAAGTTATATTTGAAAATTTTAAAATTGGGGGTCATCATTTCCAACAGTATCAAATAGTTGTGTCTTTTAATTTTTCTTTTAATTTTTTTTAACATTTTGATGTGTTGACTACAACTGCAGTACAATCTCAATATATCTATGGTTTTACACATAGTTGTGTCTTGTTACCTATCTAGTCATTCTGTTATTACTCAAGTAAAATTGATGCTAGAACTTTTAGGTTGTTAATAGTAGAATAAACATATGAGCAATCTTTTAGTTTATCTATATCTAATACGAATAATCCTTTTAAAAAATTATCCTAATTATAGTTGTGCTCTACTTATGATAATCCTCTACATCTTACATGTTTCTTATTTTGACTTGATTCAGTGCACATCACTTCACATATTGGGATCAATTCTACAAGCAAGACTAAAAAAGCCTCAATCTTCGTTATTCTACGGTCTTACTATTTTTTTCTCTTTTCATAATAGAAACCTTAAATATTGAGGATTTTGAGGGGTAATTTAATGATTAATTTTAGTTTTGGCTCGAAGTTATTCACATGGTGACCTTTGGGTCCATTTTGACTTTTTGCAGCGTTTCAAAATATTTTTAACGACACCTTTTTCTCCCAAAAGCGTTGCCAAAAGGGAAAATGGACCCCTAGGTCACAATGTGTTTTTTTGGCTACTTTTACTTAATTAGTCAATAGTACATTGACCACAAGGCAAAAGCATATGTTTGGGTAGAGGGCAAGGAATAATAAATTGAGATTTTTACCCGTACTTGTAAACAATGTTAATTATTTTACACACATTATATCTATTGCGTGTAATTTAATTGTTTATAAACCGTGTTGGTTAATGCCATGTTTATATGTCATGTGAAAGATAAGACTAAGTTATACAAATCTGTAGGTCCGACACGTTATCAAATTGAAGGATGCCACATTTTGTGACAAGCAGGTAAAAGTTTAATGTCATGGTGGAATGTTGAGATTAGAGTAATTCATTATCTCTAATTATAAAATGTAATTTTTCATATTCAAGAGTTTAACTGACTTTTTTTTTCTTCCTGTTTTGATATCTTTAATAGGGTACCTATATGTGCAAACAATTTATCTTTACTAATGTTGTCAAACTCATTATTTGAACGGGAATGAGAATGACGATTTATGGATTTAATCTTAAGATTAGGGGTGAAAATGAGGCACAAATGCGCAGTGTGTGAAATCAATATGTGCATTGCTCATTTTTTTCTCCTCTAAAAAAAGCCCAATAAAACGGTAACTTTTTTTAAAAATAGTCCTATATGTAACGGAGCAGAATTGTTAGTATTGACGTTGTCTATTACTAACACACAAAAGTCATTACAATAATTATTTACAATTTTAAAATAATAAACAAGTTATTTAAATTTCTAATGGCATGAGTGTGTTACAAATAAAAATTTGTAATGGTTGGTTCCTATTAGTGTAATTAATTTTCCTAGCGACCGAAGGCCGTTACAAACCAGAATTATCACACTATATTTTTAACTTCAAAAGGTCATTAAAAAAATTAATGATGATAATAATTTGTTAGAAAAGTGTTGTTTTGGTGTAGTGGCCTCGTGAAAATCTTTCATGACTTTACATGGATGCCTATATTTAGGGTAAATTATATATTTTAGCATTTAGTTGATTTAAAAATGTTATATATATATATATATATATATATATATATAATTTAGACTGATAAGGCTTATTTATTAGTTTTTTTATTAGTAGGACATATACGATGAAAATTCTTTTAAAAGACACTAATATAGAAGAGCCCTATAAAAATAGGGACTTTTGTCTTTACCCCTTAAAATAATGTATTATTTAAAAATGTCCCGCTACTTTTTTAGTAGTCAAGCTCCATTCTTGTGAAAAATTCATAAGGTGCAAGTAAGTTGCAAAGTACAATTGGATTGATGCACATATATGATAGTTTAATTATTCAAAAAATAAAAATATCATTAAATATTGCATTATTTGAACAATTAAAAAAATTAGGATCTATTTGATTTGCAACTATAATTCTGTTTTTTGTGTTTAAATAAAATTATGATAAAAATTTGCATTTGACACACCTATTTTTAAACACTGAATTATAATATTTATGTATTATAATCAAGTTTTCCACAAAACAGCAAAATGATGTTTTTTAACTTTTGTTTTTTATTTTTCAATCGAGAATTATTCTTCCTTATTATTTTAATGCACTTATTCCTTAATATATAATATACATATATAATACATTAATATGTGTGTAATTCTTATAAATAAAATATATACATATATATACATGTACGCAAAATTACCTATATTTATATTTATTAAATTATATAATATATTAATATCCATATGTTAAATAATATTATCAATAGATACATGATATTTATATATAGTTGTATACATGTATTATTAATGCATAGAATATTATAAAATATACACATAATACATATGTATATAATATATTAATATCCATATATTAAATAATATTATCAATAGATACATGATATTTATATATAGTTGTATACATGTATTATTAATGCATAGAATATTATAAATATACACATAATACATATGTATTAAAAATAATATCAATTCATGTATGTATATATTTTTATTATGAATTATACATGCAATATTATTATATCGACATATACATCCACATATATATGTATGTATTTATACATTTATGTATATATGTACGTTACACATTTGTATTATGTATGTTTACATATATAATTAAATTCCCCAGCATACGAATAAATATACGTAAAACGCATGATATATTGATGCATTTATGATGCATGTAAGTATGTATCATGTATATATATATATATATATATATATATATATATATATATATATATATATCAAGGTTCTAAAAAACGCGGGGTGTGATTGAGGCGTGGAGGTCAAGCGTTAAGCGTTAGAAGCCTAGGCGGGTCTAAGCGTAAAAAGGCGTGAAAAGACGTTTAGGCCTTCTTAATATATTTTAATATTTTTTAACCATAACAAGGCTATTAAAATACAAAAATTGCACATATCATAAAAATATGTCTGAATATATGCAAATTAAAATACTATATGATTATTTTGGAAAAGATAATGGTCCGGTTTGTAAACAAAGTCTTTAAAAGGCGACATCGTTTCACTAATGCATTGTTGTTTTTAGAAAAAAGTGCGCCGTAAGGGTTTTACCAAAAATAAGGCGTGAAAAACGTAAGGCGAGGGGTTTCTCCTAAGCGTTAACCCTAGGCGGGTTTTTTAGAACAGCGATATATATATATATATATATATATAGGGAGAGGTTTAAAAGTGAACCAAAAGAATGAACTTTTTAATGAACCTACTAAGACATTAAAAAATTGATCCTTAATTTCTTGTTATAATTGGTCCGCGCCAGCGGCAAAGTATAATTTTTCAATCTCCCCGCTGACGCGGATCAGTTACAACAAGAAATTAAGGATCAATTTTTTATGTCTTAGTAGGTTCATTAAAAAGTTCATTCCTTTGGTTCACTTTTGAACCTCTCCCTGTATATATATATATACATTTGACAATTTTATTAAATCTTCAAAAAAATTATATTTAAAAACAAATTTACTAAATACACATCAATATTTATGAATATAAAAAATTAAATTTTAAAACTACTTTTAAAAATTATATGTAAACCGAATTTTCTCGAAACAAAACCAAATGAATCCTTACATTTTTCAAAAATTCTATTTGTACAGAGGAATCTGTACAGAATCATCTGTACAGAGTGACGTGTCGCGTCTGTATTGGTTCGTGTTTTGAGTGGGCCCAGACACGAACCAATACAGACGCGACACGTCAGTCTGTACAGACGATTCTGTACAGATTCCTCTGTACGTGTAGAATCACTCTACATTTTTAAACCATAAGGGAAACGTAGTACTTTCATGTAACTTGTACTTTACAAAAACTCCAGGACAAAGCAATACATGGTGCTCCCATGTACGGAAGAATGACCAGTCTTAATCATTAGGGCCTACACAATATATGGACCCATCCACCTTTTAGCCCATATCCAAAAATTGCCTTCGCCATGTTAGCACGTATGCTATACCCATCTCTATAAAGTTGACATATTGTGATACAAAGTTGACATATTGTGATTTACTTTTCCTTTAGATTTGAAGTGTCTGCAGTAAGAAAAATGGAATAGGAAAAAAGTCCCTCAAATAAAACATCTTGTGACCAATCTTATAAATACTTTCTTCAGATGACATGTCACGTTCCACTCCAAATGTATAACATGTAGCGGGAAGTTACATGTCTGCATTATAGGCAACAATTTATGTCTTTATTTGTTGGCATCCACTAAGTTTAAGTTACAATAATTCTTATTTTTTGTTAGTTAAAATGCCAAATTTAATCGAATCACTAGTTTTTAATGGTATACTATAAGTAATCTGTTGTGAGGATTATCGTTATTTTTTCCTTTTTAGAGAAGGGGTGGAAGCCGAAAGTTCGGTCAATGTGGACAATTTATGGTACTATCATATTATTCAAAATATAAGAACATGGTGCGACAGTTATTAAAATTCTCTTAATTTTTTTTAAAAAATCAAATCGATATTACTAATCTTAGAAGGTTTCAACATGTAGATCCGCCCATTTTCTAGAGCCAATAGATTTGAAATCTCTCAAAATAATCAGCATGTGCAACTTTATTAATAATCTGGTTTCTTTCAAAATGACCACCCAAAAATTGGCCATTATAGCTAACACAGTTGACATCTAAATTGGAGGCATAATTTCTTTTGAGAGAGAGGCTATACATCATACATGCACCTATGGGTTAACACGTCACACATAGTTGTCTAATGTTGACAAAGCGTGGGATACGTTTGTGCAGTCAACCTCAAAATTATTGAATATTGTATTAGTGATCCCGTGATGGCTGTCAACTTATTTCCATAGTTATAGAGCCCATTTTTTTTAACACACCAAAAACTTTATATTACATCAATATAAGAGTACAAAGTAGAGGTTTATTCAGAAACCTACAAATCAAACTATTTACTTATTCTCTCAAAGTGGTTTGTGAATAAATTAAGAAGGAGTACCAAAGAATACATTTATATATCTATTGACCAATATATTTGTCACTCCATTGACCTTTTTGTAACAAAAAAATATTCAAATTTCTTGAAATTGACAAGCCTCCCTAAGACAATTTCGGAGCGGCTCGCGCATATGTTGGTTGGAACATTGCTCCCTACAAAACAAATAAAAAGTATTCATAGAATCCGTTTCAATGTGAATTCTACAAATACCTTTATTACTAGCAAATTTTAGACCCTCCTTAATAACTCAAATTTCAGCTAAAGCGCTCCGATATTCTTCGCATAGCGTCACTAAAATATTACCTATGTTTAACATTCATTATTTAATTATATGAATATATTTTTTTACTCTAAGTTGAAGAGAGTGGATGTCCACATAGGGTTGCAACTTAACCATTGAGAGGGGAATTCAACATCTTACGTATTATGAAACAATAGGAAGAGTTGCTTATTGGTGTGAATTTGAAAAAGGTATGTTTGTAAAGGATAAGGGGCTTTCTCTCTGTAATAAAAGTTTGTATTATTATGTCTATGATACCATAAACAAGAGAATCAATATAAGCGGAGATAATAATACAAACTTTTATTACAATAAACAAGAGGATCAATATAAGCGGATATAATAATACAAACTTTTATTACAAACTGAAATTGAAACTTAAAAACTTACAAACGGAATAAGAGTTCACCGGAATAAGACCGGAAGATCCACAAGCTTATTACAAATTGAGAGAGAGATAGAGAGAGAGAGAGAAGGTGAAGAAAGAGGTGTCTGAAAGATGAATCAGAGTCCTCTATTTATATTACATAAAAAGGAATAAATAATTCCTGAGAAAACGACCCTTGGGTCCTTCTATTATTCGAGGCTGACAAATTCTTTTGTCGTAAAGCGTCGGCTGGTGTGTAATGGGTCCCTCCATTCATCACGTGTTGTTGGCTGATGGGCCAGTAGGTCCTACCACTATCGACGAGTCTGCCAAACTTTGTCTTCAAGCGTCGGCGAGCATCTTTGTGGGGCCAGGTGGGACATTTATCTCAAATCATCTAGGCCATCCTCTGGGTCCGGATTAGGAAATGTACCATCCAATCTCCGAGTTGGAAAGGCAGAACTCAGTGAGTTGAAGAATGCCTCCATCGTCGGCTCAGTAGGTAAGTTGGTGTCGAACATGTCACCAATAAACTCATCATCTTCTGGGTTTTGAGATTCTCCGACAAGGCAAAAGAAAGGATCATCATTCTTGACAGAGGTCATGGATGTATCATCATCCGAAGGTAAAGGAATGGTATTAGAATCATCGTCGAGAGGATTGGTCTTCATTCCAGGAAAATCAAAAGCCGATCTGAATTGGCTTTGAGTGTATTCAAAAACCTTCTGCAGTAGCTCCTGCTCCGTGGCTTTGGAAAATTTCTTCTTAATGGCAAACTTCAAATCTTTGATCGGATTGACAGCTGGTGACATCTTTTCAGCTGGAGGTGGTGAATCATCAACCGAAGCCATGTAGTGCTTTAAGCTTTCTTTTATTTTAGAAATGGTATTATTAGTGTCAACACCACTCCACCATCTGTAGAAAAATATTCTTCCAAGTAGAGGAACATTGAGATTGTTAACTCTACATTGAAGATCCCAACGAGAGATCCAAGGAATATATATCTCGGTAAAAAATAGTAGGGTATTAAGCCCTACTGGGATCTTAGTTTTCCCTCTTAATTTTGGATGGAATTGGGTCCAAGGTAAAAAGAGTTTTTCTTTGGAAATTTCATCAGGGAAAAAATCAATTCCTGGGCTAAATTTGTCCCACCAATTGATAACCCATCCTGGGTAAGTTTCTTTTAAGGAATTTGGGCACAAAACAAAGAACCATGTGTGTTTGTGCTCAACATTTTGATAATAAAATGCTTTAGTCCAAGCCTGGACATAATCCAAATAATTATAGGATCCAGTGTGCGAACTCAATTTTTGCGCCTTCAAAGGATGAATTCCCCATTCTCGGGGACCAATAAACTGTTTTAAAACAGGCTTGCTATAAGCAATAGGAGCCTTACAATTATTCTGGTGTTTGTTAGTATGATTAAACACTACAGATTCAGTCTCAGTGAGAATCGCCTCATATACCGTCCGGTATTTGCCTTCTTGCACATCGTAATTATGTGTATCAAGGTAAAGGGACTTAATTTCCCATGGAGAAGACATATGCTTTTCATCTTCGTCATTGAGAATGAGTATTAATTTCGAAGTCCTCTGATTAGGAATGAAATCATATTTAATGGTTTCCAATTCTTCTTTAGCAGATTTCTTTTTGCTAAAAGGGTTAGGAAGGGAACTCAATTTTCCCCTATTCTGTGCACTCTGGCGAAGAAATTCCAAATAATCCTGTATCGGAGGATATTGGTCATCATCGACCACCATCTTCTCTTTTCCAGGCCTTTGGTGGGATTGCCCACGGCCTCGTCCACGCCCTCTAGAGGGGCCACTTATTGATTCTGCAAAAACTCCCTAGTTAGAAAATCAGGAAGAGAGTTGTTTTCACCTTTGATATGCTCAATATCAAAATCAAATGAGGATAAATTTGCTTGCCACCTGGCAAAAATCTGTTTTGAAACAATATTTTCAACATATTTTTGTAAAACCTGTTTAACAGCAATACAATCAATTCTTAGTAAAAATTTCTGATTTAATAAATCATCTTGAAATTTTGTTATGAATTTTATGACCGAAATAATTTCTTTTTTAATGGTCGAGTAATTTTTTTGAGCATCTTTCCAGGTGCCGGAAGTAAAACGAACAAGTTCTTCCTTTTTAGTTTAAGAATTAAGTTGTTTTAAAATACCACCATAGCCAAAATTCGAGGCATCGGTTTCAACAATTTTATAAAATGAGGGATTGGCCAAAGCTAGGCAAGGCAATTGCTTGACTTTCAGTTTAATTTTCTGAACAGCTTTGGTGTGCTCTATAGTCCAAGGAGCAGGGTTCTTTTTCAACCTAGTATAAAGGATTGCACTATCTTGTGCAAGATTCTTGTAATAATCACCAATGTAATTGAGACTACCAAGAAATCTTTAGAGTTGAGTTTTTTCTTTTAACTCGTCAGGGAATTTGGAAGCAAATTCGATACTTCGATCAATACGGAGTATTTTCCCTTCTCCTATGTTATGACCTAAAAATCGAATATTAGTTTGAAAAATTTTCATTTTAGGGGCGGAGACAACTAAACCATTAGTTTTAATAACGTCTTTAAAAATTCTTAAATGTTTAAAGTGTTGATCAATCGATTGAGAAAAGATGAGGATATCATCAATATAGACAATTGAAAAATCAGAATAAGGATTAAAAATATCATTCATGATATTTTGAAATTCAGAGGGGGCATTCTTAAGCCCAAAGGGCAAAACATTCCATTGATAATGGCCAAAAAGAAACAACAACAGTAGTTTTATACCGATCTTGTGGGGCAATTTGGATCTGCCAATATCCAGATTTTAAATAAAATTTGGAAAAGATAGTGGCAGACTTAAGTCGGTCAAGTAAATCCTTTTTATTAGGAATTGGATATCTTATCCATTGCAAAACATTATTAAGGGGCTTGTAATTAATCACAAGCCTAGGAACACCTCGCTCCTTTTCAGCAGCCTTGTTAACATAAAAAGCTGTACAACTCTAAGGAGAATAACTTTTAGTTATAAGCTTTTTATCTAAAAGACTCTAAATCTCCTTCTTACAAAGGTCAAGGAATTCAGTCTTCATTTTACTCGGTCTGGCCTTGGTAGGAATGGATTTTTCATTAAAATCAGTTTCATACGGAAGAGAAACAATATGTTTCTTTCTATCCCAAAAATCATTAGGGATATCACTACAAACTTCAGTCATTAATTGGTTTTTAACAACATTAATCTTTTGCAGTACATTAGGTAACTCTAGCTTCTGCTTGATAGTTAAAAAAGATATTTCTTTTTGAAGAAAATTCAAATGGTTTTCTTTGAAAATAATATTATTTGTCAAAGAGTTGATTTTCTTAATCTCAGGTCGGGTAATAAATTCAAAAACAATCTTTTGGTTTTGAACAGTGGCATATATTCCACTGGAATCAATTTTATCTATAGGCATAAGCAAAGATAAAAAAGGAGTACCTAAAATTATCTGCTGAGATAAATCGCTAATAAGCAAGAAGGTACTATCTAAACAAATTCCATTATTACAGATGGATACATTAGTTCATTTATATTTAATGCCCATGCTATCACCACTAGCATTAAACAAGGACTGAGTAGTCTTCTCAAAGTATTCAGTAGGGACATTTCCTTCTTGAATACCATTCATATCAGCACCGCTGTCAACAAGAGCAATGATATTACACAAAGTAAATTCTTTGTTAATAACAACGTTAATAGTTGTGTACCACTTCTGGCTGGGTACACGGTTCATAACACCCAAATAATCTACTGAATCTTCAGTTTTAGGAATTTCCGGATTTGAATGTTTTGAAGTATTCTTGAGATTATTAATCTCAATTTTCATGTTATTATGTTGATTCTTAAGAAGTCTTAACTCAATTTTAAGATTATTGACTTCATGTCTTAGGTCTTTAATGTTAGCGGGTTTATTAGATTCTTCACCTTTTTCAAGACGATTAAGTACCCCCGAAAGGCTGTACTGTTGAGGAAGGGTATCTGAAGAATTAGGAAGGCTTTCCTGAATATAACAAGACTTAATTAGCTTCAGTTTAATGTCCGGGTCAGTAACTTGATTGATGACATCAATCATAGATTATGGCTGACTAGTGAGAACATTAAGACTTAAACCATTCATGTGAAGAACTGATTGGAGATGATTACATCTCTCAGTTAAAGGCTTTCACTGACAATCTTCTTTCTCGGAGATATCTGAGTCACTAGAGCTTTGTATATAATAAAACTCGTCATCGTTCTCAGATGAGTCCTCTAGATCTTTAGAGGAGTCTGAATTAAGTCAGAGTTTACTTAATTGGGTCTTCAAATGGTCATCAATTTGAAGATTATTAATTTTAGTTTCCATTTTGCATTTATTAGCAAAGTGGCCATATTTGCCACATTTGAAACATTTAGGGTTAGTTTTGTTAGTTTTCTTATTTCTAACAAATTTCTTTTTAGAATTATCCCCCCGATTAATAACATTTTTATAATGTTTCTTTTTACGTTTATAGGGCTTTTTAGAAACTTTCTTGTTTCTATGGGAGACTTTTCGATTAGAAGTCTCAGGAGTATTGTAAGAAAATTGATCACAAAATTCTCCTAATTCTTTCTTTCCAGAAAGATTATGTTTCTTAAGCTGCCTCTGAAGCTTAAGGTCATTGCAGAGAGACAACCCATCTTGAATGACAACACTGATAAGTTGGCCATAAGTATATTGATCGTAAGGGATAGAGATGCTGTCATTAGCTTCTCTTAATTTCTTACGAACCTTCTCAGCAAAGAAGGTAGGAAGGCCATCAATAAATTTGGCTTTCCAATGGTCATGATTTCCTTCAAGTCTCTGAGTGACCCTAGCAAGGAAGACATCCTTGTACCATCTGAATTGGATGAGGGTAGGGCATCTAAGGTTTTATAATAATTCCCTATTACGTTATCCAGTATAATCCCTATTACCAACAAAATGAAGTATAATTGTAAGCATTAAGGTGTAAACATCATCATGTGCACCTATGTCTTGCATATGTTCATCTTTTATAATTTTGACAGCATTAATGACGTCATTTCTTTGACTATCAGTAAGAATGTTCGACCACCAATTCCTAACAGTACCAGTAAACCCTGCTATGATCATCTGAGCAATGCTTTGATCAGAAGCCTGATTTTGTTTACAAATGGTGGAATACATGGTCATTTTATGAATCATTTCATAGATTTGATGTTCATATTTACCATCTATATCCCATTCCTAAATGGTTTTACCCTAGAAGTTAGACTGGGGTTCATCACAGTACTTTCTTCAAAAAGGAGATCCTGAGGGGTTGGTCTGTGATAGTAATTTCTCACAGGTCCAACATAGCCAATGTTATTACTATAAGTAATCTTATTGACATAATCTTCAGAATTTTTGAAAGAATCTTCAAAGTCATGAGCTTCTTTCAAAGGAATGTCAAATTCTGAATCAGAATCAACATGGGATAAAGTATTGATTTTTAACCCTTTGAGATTGTTCTCAATCGCTTTAAGTTGGGATATAAAATCAGTTTTATTTCCCATTTTAAAACCTTTAACCTCAATAGGAGGTTGAACTAAAGGTTGGTCAAGACTTTTCTTAAAGTCTTCAGGTTTCTTAGACGTAAGATTAACCTGGAGCTCAATCCTATTGAGTTGGTTTCCTATCGTATTAAGGATAAGGTTAGTGTAATTACCTTGTTTTTAAAGAGGATTTAATTCTTTCTTATGTGTAAGAAGTCTGTCCCCAGTCTCCATATTAAGGAAGGCATTGGCTTCTAACTTAGGAGCGCTGCTACTCTGGCTGGTGATTCCAACATCTAGGGAAAATGGTTCAGTAGGAGGATGAATCGCAGATATAATCTGTTCGTTCGATGTTTTCCAGGTTTTTAAATGTTTATCTTCTATTTTAAGAATCTATTTATCCTCAAGAACAAAAATTTGCTTATCTTTAGAAAACATTTGAATCCAGACAACAAAAGAAGTAACCTGCTGGTTATCTTCTACCCATTTATAAAATTCATTTTTATAATTATCTAACTCAGTTTTACTATATTTGGCAATGTACCAATTACGAAATTTAGCATAACCAGGTAGATAAAATTCAGCATTAATTTCTTTCTTATTAACTATAAAAACCATAAAAAAGGAAAGAGAGTTAAAGTCTGACGTTCATTTCAGACGGCGTAGGAGATTCTCTACGCTGAGAAGTATCCTTCTTCTCATAAATACCATGAGGTATTTGTTCATTGGTAAAAATACCATGAAGATTCATATCATTGTGATATGGATGGCTTCCAGGATCTTCACAAACAGAGTGTCGTGAAGTAGATGGAGGATAAGTAACAAAAGGTTTAGAATACTGGCTTCTAGAGGATTGACACCTATTAAATTTTCTAAAGTTTAGAAAAACATCACCATCTTTATCCTCAATTATATCCCCAATATCTTCATTTTGTCGTGGTTGGGGAGGAACAACATTTTTTATAGCCCAAGTCTCTAGGAAATCAATTTTGTCCCAACTTATAGTTCTAGGTGTGTGCACATTAGAATCTATAAGGTGTGTGTCAATTAACACAGTTTTACCAAAAGGACTAAATTGTTTAATATTGGGAGCCATAGTATTCATTACCTTGTAATAAATCCTATAGATAATCCCAATAGTTTTCGATCCAGGAAGAAAATTATAACCTTTAGTTTGAACCCTAAGACTCAAAGCTTTACAAAGGTGCATATCAGACAAAGACAAAGTTATATTTGGAAATACGTCAAAATAAACAGGTCCATTACATAGACTAGTTTCAATTGCTCCCATAAAAGATTGTCTAAAATTAGTACACCTACCATCACGTAGAGTAGCTTGCAAACAGGCATTCATACCAGAAAGGGTCAAAGGTTTAAAAGAAATTTGAATTAAACCAACATGAATAAAATGATAGTTTTTATCTTTTATATGATCTTTAAGATCATCCCATTTAAAGAGCTCGATAGATTTATCTTGCTCTTTCAGACTAATGATTTGTTCCATAGTCTTTATAGCGTACTTGCTACGAAAGTTATACCAATTAGTGTTATAAATGGTTTTAGGCTGGACTTTAGGAATAGTCCACCTATTCAAATCCTTTTGAACATCAAATTCAATTAAAGAAGAGTTCTTCACGAACTCTTGTGAATTGTGTGTATCAATGGTGTTTAAATCCATAATACAAATGTTAATATTTAGGATAGTAATACCCTTATTATCTGAATTAGGAAAATATTATACAAATAAAAAATCTAGGTTTAAAATAATATAATAAGCCGAATTAGAAATCACTTCTGACACCCAGTGGTCAACGATTTACTTCGGGAATAAGCCTCAACGCCACACATGGCAACACGGCAACCCATTTACGCGACAAATACCTATCCATATCAAAACCAAATTTCTATTTCTCCTTATTATTATCATTTAAATTAGGTTTTTAATGTGAATAGTAAATTACTATTCACGCCGGTGAACAGTAATTTACTATTTAGGTGAATAGTAACTTACTGTTACGACATAAATTTTAGACCATAATCATCACTAACCTAAACTTTAACACACAGTTTAGCCAATCATGGCTCTGATACCATAAACAAGAGGATCAATATAAGCGGAGATAATAATACAAACTTTTATTACAAACTGAAATTGAAACTTAAAAACTTACAAACGTAATAAGAGTTCACCGGAATAAGGCCGGAAGATCCATAATCCTATTACAAATTTAGAGATAGAGAGTGAGAGAGAAGGTGAAGAAAGAGGTGTCTGAAAGATGAATCAGAGTCCTCTATTTATATTACATAAAAAGGAATAATTAATTCCTGAGAAAATGACCCTTGGGTCCCTCCATTATTCGAGGCTGACAAATTCTTTTGTCGTAAAGCATCGGCTGGTGTGTAATGGGTCCCTCCATTCATCACGTGTTGTTGGCTGATGGGCTAGTGGGTCCTACCACTATCGACGAGTCTGCCAAACTTTGTCTTCAAGCATCGGCAAGCATCTTTGTGGGGCCAGGTGGGACATTTATCTCAAATCATCTAGGCCATCCTCTGGGTCCGGATTAGGAAAGGTACGATCCAATCTTCGAGTTGGAAAGGCAGAACTTAGTGAGTTGAAGAATGCCTCCATCGTTGGCTCAGTAGGTAAGTTGGTGTCGAACATGTCACCAATAAACTCATCATCTTCTGGGTTTTGAGATTCTCCGGCAAGGCAAAAGAATGGATTATCATTCTTGACAGAGGTCATGGATGTATCATCATCCGAAGGTAATGGAATGGTATTAGAATCATCGTCGAGAGGATTGGTCTTCATTCCAGGAAAATCAAAAGCAGATCTGAATTGGCTTTGAGTGTATTCAAAAACCTTCTGCAGTAGCTCCTGCTTCGTGGCTTTGGGAAATTTCTTCTTAATGGCAAACTTCATATCTTTGATTGGATTGACAACTGGTGACATCTTTTCAGCTGGAGGTGGTGAATCATCAACCAAAGCGATGTAGTGCTTTAATCTTTCTTTTATTTTAGAAATGGTATTATTAGTGTCAACACCACTCCACCATCTGTAGAAAAATATTCTTTCTAGTAGAGGAACATTGATATTGTTAACTCTACATTGAAGATCCCAACGAGAGATCCAAGGAATATATATCTCGGTAAAAAATAGTGGGGTATTAAGCCCTACTGGGATCTTAGTTTTCCCTCTTAATTTTGGATGGAATTGGGTCCAAGGTAAAAAGAGTTTTTCTTTGGAAATTTCATCAGGGAAAAAATCAATTCTTGGGTCAAATTTGTCCCACCAATTGATAACCCATCATGGGTAAGTTTCTTTTAAGGAATTTGGGCACAAAACAAAGAACCATGTGTGTTTGTGCTCAGCATTTTGATAATAAAATGCTTTAGTCCAAGCCTGGACATAATCCCAATAATTATAGGATCCAGTGTGCGAACTCAGTTTTTGCGCCTTCAAAGGATGAATTCCCCATTCTCGGGGACCAATAAACTGTTTTAAAACAGCCTTGCTATAAGCAATAGGAGACTTAAAATTATTCTGGTGTTTGTTAGTATGATTAAACACTACAAATTCAGTCTCAGTGAGAATCTCCTCATATACCGTCCGGTATTTGCCTTCTTGCACATCGTAATTATGTGTATCAAGGTAAAGGGACTTAATTTCCCATGCAGAATACATCTGCTTTTCATCTTCGTCATTGAGAATGAGTATTAATTCCGAAGTCCTCTGATTAGGAATGAAATCATATTTAATGGCTTCCAATACTTCTTTAGCAGATTTCTTTTTGATAAAAGGGTTAGGAGGGAAACTCAATTTTCATTTTAGGGGCGGAGACAACTAAACCATTAGTTTTAATAACGTCTTTAAAAATTCTTAAATGTTTAAAGTGTTGATCAATCGATTGAGAAAAGATGACGATATCATCAATATAGACGATTGAAAAATCAGAATAAGGATTCAAAATATCGTTCATGATATTTTGAAATTCAGAGGGGGCATTCTTAAGCCCAAAGGGCAACACATTCCATTGATAATGGCTAAAAGGAACCAAGAAAGCAGTTTTATACCGATCTTGTGGGGCAATTTGGATCTGCCAATATCCAGATTTGAAATCAAATTTGGAAAAGATAGTGGCAGAGTTAAGCCGGTCAAGTAAATCCTTTTTATTAGGAATTGGATATCTTATCCATTGCTAAACATTATTAAGGGGCTTGTAATTAATTACAAGCCTAGTAACACCTCGCTCCCTTTTCAGCAGCCTTGTTAACATAAAAAGCTGTACAACTCCAAGGAGAATAACTTTTAGTTATAAGCTTTTTATCTAAAAGACTCTGAATCTCCTTCATACAAAGGTCAAGGAATTCAGTCTTCATTTGACTAGGTCTGGCCTTGGTAGGAATGGATTTTTCATTAAAATCAGTTTCATACGGAAGAGAAACAATATGTTTCTTTCTATCCCAAAAAGCATTAGGGATATCGCTACAAACTTCAGTCATTAACTGGTTTTTAGCAACATTAATCTTTTGCAGTACATTAGGTAACTCTAGCTTCTGCTTGATCGTTAAAAAAGATATTTCTTTTTGAAGAAAATTCAAATGGTTTTCTTTGAAAATAATATTATTTGTCAAAGAGTTGATTTTCTTAATCTCAGGTTGGGTAATAAATTCAAAAACAATCTTTTGGTTTTGAACAGTGGCATATATTCCACTGGAATCAATTTTATCTATAGGCATAAGCAAAGATAAAAAAGGAGTACCTAAAATTATCTGCTGAGATAAATCGCTAATAAGCAAGAAGGTACTATCTAAACAAATTCCATTATTACAGATGGAGACATTAGTTCATTTATATTTAATGCCCATGCTATCACCACTAGCATTAAACAAGGATTGAGTAGTCTTCTCAAAGTATTCAGTAGGGACAATTGCTTCTTGAATACAATTCATATCAGCACCACTGTCAATAAGAGCAAAGATATTACACAAGTAAATTCTTTGTTAATAACAAGGTTAACAGCTGTGTACCTTCTGGCTGGGTACACGGTTCATAATACCCAAATAATCCACTGAATCTTAAGTTTTAGGAATTTCCAGATTTGAATGTTTTGAAGTATTCTTGAGATTATTAATCTCAATTTGCATGTTATTATGCTGATTCTTAAGAAGTCTTAACTCAATTTTAAGATTATTGACTTCATGTCTTAGGTCTTTAATATTAGCGGGTTTATTAGATTCTTCACCTTTTTCAAGACGGTTAAGTACCCCCGAAAGGCTGTACTGTTGAGGAAGGGTATCTGAAGAATTAGGAAGGCTTTCCTGAATATAACAAAACTTAATTAGCTTCAGTTTAATGTCCGGATCAGTAACTTGATTGATGACATCAATCATAGATTATGGCTGACTAGTGAGAACATTAAGACTTAAACCATTCATGTGAAGAACTGATTGGAGATGATTACATCTCTCAGTTAAAGGCTTTCACTGACAATCTTCTTTCTCGGAGATATCTGAGTCACTAGAGCTTTGTATGTAATAAAGCTCGTCGTCGTTCTCAGATGAGTCCTCAAATCTTCAGAGGAGTCTGAATTAAGTAAGAGTTTACTTAATTGGGTCTTCAAATGGTCATCAATTTGAAGATTATTAATTTTAGTTTCCATTTTGCATTTATTAGCAAAGTGGCCATATTTGCCACATTTGAAACATTTAGGGTTAGTTTTGTTAGTTTTCTTATTTCTAACAAATTTCTTTTTAGAATTATCCCCCTGATTAATAACATTTTTATAATGTTTCTTTTTACGTTTATAGGGCTTTTTAAAAATTTCTTGTTTCAATGGGAAACTTTTCTATTAGAAGTCTCAGGAGTATTGTAAGCAAATTGATCACAAAATTCTCCTAATTCTTTCTTTCTAGAAAGATTCTGTTTCTTAAGCTGCCTCTGAAGCTTAAGGTCATTGCAGAGAGAAAGCCCCTCTTGAATGACAACACTGATAAGTTGTCCATAGGTATATTAATCGTAAGGGATAGAGATGATGTCATTATCTTCTATTAATTTCTTACGAACCTTCTCAGCAAAGAAGGTAGGAAGGCCATCAATAAATTTGGCTTTCCAATGGTCATGATTTTCGTCAAGTCTCTGAGTGACCCTAGCAAGGAAGACATCCTTGTACCATCTGAATTGGCTGAGGGTAGGGCATCTAAGGTTTTGTAATAATTCCCTATTACGTTATCCAGTATAATCCCTATTGCCAACAAAATGAAGTATAATTGTAAGCATTAAGATGTAAACATCATCCTGTCCACCTATGTCTTGCATATGTTCATCTTTTATAATTTTGACAGCATTAATGACGTCATTTCTTTGGCTATCAGTAAGAATGTTCGATCACCAATTCCTAAGAGTACCAGTAAGCCCTGCTATGATCATCTGAGCAATGCTTTGATCAGAAGCCTGATTTTGTTTACAAATGGTGGAATACATGGTCATTTTATGAATCATTTCATAGATTTGATGTTCAGATTTACCATCTATATCCCATTCATAAATGGTTTTACCCTAGAAGTTAGACTGGGGTTCATCACAGTACTTTCTTCAAAAAGGAGATCCTGAGGGGTTGGTCTATGATAGTAATTTCTCACAGGTCCAACATAGCCAATGTTATTACTATAAGTAATCTTATTGACATAATCTTCAGAATTTTTGAAAGAATCTTCAAAGTCACGAGCTTCTTTCAAAGGAATGTCAAATTCTGAATCAGAATCAACATGGGATAAAGTATTGATTTTTAACCCTTTGAGATTGTTCTCAATCGCTTTAAGTTGGGATATAAAATCAGTTTTATTTCCCATTTAAAAACCTTTAACCTCAATAGGAGGTTGAACTAAAGGTTGGTCAAGACTTTTCTTAAAGTCTTCAGGTTTCTTAGACGTAAGATTAACCTGGAGCTCAATCCTATTGAGTTGGTTTCCTATCGTATTAAGGATAAGGTTGGTGTAATTATCTTGTTTAAAACTTTATATTACATCAATATAAGAGTACAAAGTAGAGGTTTATTCAGAAACCTACAAATCATACTATTTACTTATTCTCTCAAAGTGGTTTGTGAATAAATTAAGGAGGAGTACCAAAGAATACATTTACATATCTATTGGCCAATATATTTGTCACTCCATTGACCTTTTTGTAACAAAAAAATATTCAAATTTCTTGAAATTAACAAGCCTCCCTAAGACAATTTCGGAGCGGCTCGCGCATATGTTGGTTGGAACATTGCTCCCTACAAAACAAATAAAAAGTATTCATAGAATCCGTTTCAATGTGAATTCTACAAATAACTTTATTACTAGCAAATTTTAGACCCTCCTTAATAACTCAAATTTCAGCTAAAGCGCTCCGATATTCTTCGCATAGCGTCACTAAAATATTACCTATGTTTAACATTCATTATTTAATTATATGAATATATTTTTTTACTCTAAGTTGAAGAGAGTGGATGTCCACATAGGGTTGCAACTTAACCATTGAGAGGGGAATTCAACATCTTACGTATTACGAAACAATAGGAAGAGTTGCTTATTGGTGTGAATTTGAGAAATATTGATTTATTTTCCATAATGAAAAGGTTATATGGGATCATATTAACTATATCAACGGATAGACAAATTATGGAGTTTAGTGGTAAAAGGTTGGTCACCCGTGAATGTGTAAAAAAGCTATTTTCATTTTTTAGGTTTTGTCAAACATTAGCCCACAACATTTGTGCTAGATTATACATTAACCACTTAGCATTTTCATATTTTTCCCTCAATGTTGACATATTTGCATTAATTAACGGATTTGACATTTTTGTTGATATAATATGATCCCTAAAGTACTTCTATCATTTCTATACCAGAAACACACACTTATTCTTTCATGGCAACAACCAACCTTGCTCAACATTACAAATTAAAATTATAAACAAATTTCATAATCTAGAAATATCATGACTTGAACAAATCATATAATAACTTTTCAACACGTTGTAACTTAGATTTCTTTGAATTTTTTTAACAAAAATGTTTTTTCCCTTTAAAATATGCTAGAAACCCCCACATTATAGTGTTGAAAATTAAGATTTTAATTTGAAATATATTAAAATCAGAAATTAAGTATTTACCATTAATGTGGTCTTGGCAAGTCAGATAGTTAATTAGGCATGTGATAAATATAAATTATTAAGAGATTGAGTTGGTTCCTATTATTATGCCATTAGGAACCTCAAAACTTGGGCATTATTGACAAGGAATTTTGACCTTCTTTCCCATATATATTGAGTTGCCTTGCACCATTTAGGGTTATCTCATAACATACAAATATCTAAGGTGGAAAAGAAAATCAGAAATCCACCTTTTTCATATTTTAATAAAATCCTGGCCACGTACAAAGGCAACATTCTGGGGTGTTTTAAGGAGCTTTTAGGAGCAGCAATTTTGGAGCATTCAAGTCACAATTTAGATATATTCAAGTAGTATATCAAACCCTAGCAATGGATAAAGATTGGTATTCCAATTATAGTCATACAACATATTAAAGTAGTAATTGTATGAAGAATAAACATCATGAAAATAATGTTAAAAACTACTTTAATCCATGATATAAAATGTTAGTTTATATCCTATTTATGACTTCTAACACATTATAGTATAACATGTGGTATTAGAGCTCAAGGTTTACAATCTCATGCTATCCATATACGAATTTTTCTGATAATAGTATGTACTAAGGTATGCTCAAAATTCTGAAATTCTGCAACATATATTAAAACTCATGAAATTTCATAATGTAAAACTCATGAAAATTGTAGAATTTGAAACTCACTATTAATAGGATATTAACTATTTTTAGGACTGTTATGAAAATGATATATGTCATTAGTAGTTCTAATTTTTATTCCTTAAATATGTTTAAAAACTAGTCCGAAATTATAAGTAGAACAATCCATATTTTGTGTGTAAAAGTCCCAATTCATGTGATTATAGTCACTAATTTATCTCATTAATGATTCACTATTTCATGTCTCTAAAGCATTCTAAAAAACACCCATAATGATTATGTTATGAAAATAAATTTGTATTTAAAATAATTGGGCGGAAACTAAGATTTAATTGCAAAAAAATTTTGGTCTTGATTTGTTTACGCAGTGAATACTATTTTTCAAAAGTTTGGTGCCCGATTGACTTGAAACTTAGTGGGTTGAGTGGAAATGTGACAACGATCAAATTTTACGACCTTTGATCATGATTTAACGTGTTTCTCGACAATCCGAGGTTATTAAAGACCCCAAAACCCCGTTTCTGTCATTTTTGGCAATAATCTAGGTCCTATAACTTTTAACAGAAAATTGAATTTTAACGTTATGCAAAACAGTTTTGATTTTCTAGTATGGTTTACTTCAATTCCGTGGTGATAAATCAAATCTGCCATTTTTTGCAAAAATCAAGAATTCTTATATTTTTGTGTAGTTTTTTTCATCATATGATATATTTTATTCTATTATAGTCATTTAAATTTCAAGCATGATTATGTTAATTATAGAACACAGAATACCATTGACATTAATGAATATTAAATATATTTTATTAAGACTTAAAAGTAAATACTCATTTAAGATGAGTCAAAAGCTAAATACAGGCCGAGATTGTATATGAGAATATCAAACTTGTAATCATTTAGTTAATTTTGATGTTTGTTATGAAATTGGACTGAGGCGAAACACATGCTAAAATCTGAATTAAACAGCATTAGACCTATTTTGTGAATATTGAACACTTGACATTAAGTTCATCAATGATGGTATGAAATCTTAAGGCAACAATCACAGATGCTAAAATTAAGGGACCATGATTAATATAATAAAATGGTAGTACATCTTTGTAATGTCATACATATTCCATAATACCGGGACTATTTAAGCAGTCCGCCAAATTATATTAAGTCAATAATTCAATAATTAACTCTTGCAAATTATTGTTGTGCGTGAAAATTTTAATAAGTGAACATTTTTCTTGTATTGCAATTCCCCTCAACCTTTATTCTCATGCTCAATCATATTCAAAATTTAATGGAACAAACTTTTTCTGAGTGGAATGAGTAAATTGAGTTCAGTTTGGGGGTTCTAGACCTAGACATGGCAATATTGTGTGATGAACCCACTGTTATAATTGAAAATAATAGCAAAGATAAAATTGTCGTCCATGACCACCCTACCTAAAACGACGAAAGCTAAACGGTATTTGAACAACGTAAAAGAACATGTTCGCAATGTTGATAAATCCCTAATCTGGAAATTAATGACTCACCTAACCATCATGAGGTTCGATGGCACTCAAATCATGAATAAGCACATTATTGAAATGACTAATCTGGCTGCTAAACTTCGAGTTTTGGGGATGTCTGTGGACGAGTCTTTTCTCATCCAATTTATCCTAAACTCCTTACCTTTTGAGTATGGGCCTTTTCAAATCAATTGCAACACTATCAAGGTCAAGTGGAATGTAAATGATTTGCAAAGAATATTAGTATAAGAGTAAGGCATACTAAAGCAACAAAATAGCCACGTATCTAAAAGACAAGTGGGTAATATGACGATCAACGGAGCTGTTTTTAAGAAGAAGACAAGAAAGTAATTAAAAAAAATCATGGGCTGTCTCATCAAGATGAACCTTAATCATCTGCTGGGAAGAAAGAAAGAACGACAAGTGTCATTTCTGTAAAAAGAAGGGCCATTTCCAAAAATATTGTCATAAACGTAAGGCTTAGTTCGAGATAAGGGTAAGCCTTTTAATTTTGTATGTTTCGAATCAAACATTATTAATTTTTCTTGTGATACTTGGAGGACTGACTCTGGTTTTATTTATCATGTTTCTAATTCGATGAAAGGATTCAATATTATCCGCAAAATAAACCTAAGCAATCATTTTATTTACATAGGCAATCGAGCAAAGGCTAAAGTAGAAGTTGTTGGAGTATTTTGCACGATTTTAAATTCTAGTTTTCAATTAGATTTTCAAGAAACACTTTATGTTCCCTCAACTTCTAGGTCTTTTAGTTTCAGTTATAAACTTCCTTTTAATTGCTTTGTTGTTTAATTTAAGAAAAAATACTTTAGATTGATTAAAAATTCTATTAATGTTAGTTACGAATTTTTAGTGGATCATGATTAGGCATAAATTCTTCCGATTTATCCCATTAATTTAGCGGTTTTTATCACCTCGAGCAATGTAAAATGCGTTGATTTATCTCATATATGTGATACTAACATCTTCTGATAAATACCCCGAGTTTTGTGTATTTCTCATAAATTTTGCAGGTATTTAATGCATGAGAGAAAGAAAGACATCGAAAGAAAAGAAAAGAAGAAAAGTCAAAAGGGCAAATGAGTAATTTGTAGTTGGAATTCGGACGAGGACCCAAAATGAAAGTTGAAGACCTTGAGTCTATAAACACGTAGGAAGAAACGATATCCAAATCCGAGTCCCGGGGTAAAAGTTATGAGCCTTTAAAGATGAGAGATAATCATGAGAAATTGATGAGAAAATGAAGAGAAATTTATCAAGGACCCGAACCGATCCGGATTTTATAAAAAACGAACCGATCCATCCCCTTTGAAGTCACTCTATAAGTCTTGTGAATCTAACCGATCCGGGTTCCATAAAAAAAAGAACCGGTCTGGACCCTTAAACTCACTGTATAGTCTTCGTGAAGCGAACCGATTCGATATAACAAAAAAATCAACCGATTCGGTATACACCAGACCGAAGAGAAATAGCAGACCGGACCGGTCCGGAGGTTCAATTTATAATTATCATATTTTCTATATAGATTCTTGCATGGCTAAAACTCTTGTAATTTCATAGGTTATTTTTTCAAAACGATCCCCAAACATAAGGGAGCTTCTTTTTACATAGTTTTAAAGAGAGAAAGTAGAGAAAAACCCTAAAAGCTCACAAATTTTAGTTGTTATTTATCAATTATAATTTTTGCAATAAATTTGATTTCTTTCTCTTCTCAATTGTTTGATTTCAATAATTCTTTCATAATTAGTTTATTCCCAACATATATTACATTTTTATTCTTCTTTAGAAGTAATTTCATCAGGAGTTTAGTTGCATATACCATAGAAATCCTAATTTTTGTTAATTGCACCATGTTAGGCTAGACTTTTAAGGGTTGGGATGCATGAACCCAATCCGATGTGGTTTGCAAGTGTGTAACATGAGTTCCCTGAATTAAGTAAATAATCGAATCGTGTTGTGTGCTGATCACAACTGTTGTAGGACTTTTGATCTCGTTTGCCCTAGGTAACCGGGATGCTTAAGAGTTCAACACGCGTGTAGCTACTACGACACCACTTTATTCTTACTTTTGATTATGTATGATGCGGGATAGTGCCCTCATATATGTAATGCTTGAGATTAATAAAGATTGGATTTAATGAATTATTTAATTCATAACTAGTTTTATAGCCGGTAAACGTACTAGGGTCGGGGGATTACATTCTAACCTACTTTTTCCATTCATACTTAGTAAATCATAATTATCTTATTCGTGCATGTTTATTTCAGAATTAGTTTAATTAACTTGCATTTAGTTGATAGAAAATTTTCTACTTCAATCATCCTTTTCGTTTCTTTTTAGAGTTAGGTTAGGGTTGATCGTCTTACCATTAATCGTCACCAGTATTCGTCCTATTTCCCTGTGGATTCGACCCCGTCTTACCAGGTTTATTACTTATGCGACAGGCTTGCACTTGAGCCTATATAATCACACACTTTAGACACATGTTAAGTCGCGTTAAGTTTTTAGCGCCGTTGCCGGGGAATTAGGTAGATTGTAGGTTAGATCGAGTTAATCTAAATCATTGAGAAAAAATTCATTAAAATCCAAAACAAATTCAGAAAATATAAAAAAAATCCAAAAAGATACTCCTCAATCAACTCCAAATCCCTTCTATCAGAATCCATTAGTTGTGTACGATCCCGATAACCCACATACTCCTGACGTTCCTCAATTTTGGGTTCCACAGCCTACACCGCCAAAGTCCATAGCAAGTCACACTTTAAGTGATCCTTCGAGTTACCCGTCAGGTTACCCCTTAGGTTATACTCAGAGCACACCGAGTGAGGATACTGAGTCACTTGAAAAGAGAGACATGTCTGATCAAGCTAGTCATGGTACGAGTGAGGGAGAGGCACTATATCGCCCTTTGAGAGAATTCTTATATCCCAAGCGATCAGTCACTCCGGGATGCATTCTACTCCCGTACAATGTATGGAAATTTCACTTTAGAAACGGGATGATCCAAATACTTCCCATTTATCATGGAATGGAGTCGAAGAAACCATATCTCCACATTCATGAGTTCGAGGAGGTATGTGAGACTTTCAGCTATCAAACATGCACAAAAGATGTGATCCGCCTCAAGCTTTTTCCTTTCTCTCTAAAGGATAAATCTAAGACTTTGCTATGGTCTTTATCTCTAAAACTCGATTACGTTGTGGAATGAGTTGAAATCCAAATTTCTCAAAAAGTTCTTCCCTCCGCATCGAACGAACTCCATTAAGGCTCAAATTCAGACTTCCTGACAACTAGAAAATGAGCCATTCGATCGATGTCATGAGCATTTGAACGAGTTAGTCACTTCCTACTCTCACGATGGTCTAGACAAATAATAAATTTTCTCATTTTTTAATAATGGGATGAGTATCAGCTCCAAGAAACACGTTTAAACTATGTGTGACGGACCCTTTTTCGAGCTAGATGCTAATGATGTTGAGATCCACCTTAAATATGTCGCTGAAACTACTCAAGCGTGGGACACATATGATCCTAATGCCCAAAATCGGTCTCAACAAGTGTCCACCACTCCTTCTGCATTCGGTCTATACCACGTAGACAAAGATACTTTGTTATAATGTCGAATGGAAAAATTTAAGAGGAGCATGATAGAAATTCTCGATGTACGAGTAAGAGAAGCAACCAGCTTCAGACATGCCCCTATAGAAAAGGTGTGTGTTATTTATGAGGCAGGACATTCAACAGAGGAATTCCCGATGATACCCGCCTATAAAGTTATGCTTCAAGATCAAGTGAGTGGAGTAAGAGGATTTAAGGGTAATTTCGGTGCCCCGCACAGGAATTCGTACAACCCTTCATGAAAAAACCATCCTGGTTTTACCTATGGGCAACAACATGCTATGTTGACTCCTAATTAACATGTTACCCCTCCTCCACCACCACACTTTCAACAAGCACCACATATGAAAGCACCACCTCTCGGACCGTATATCACTCCACCACGGAGAAATCTCGAGGGTACTATAAACCAATTCATGAATTCCCTAAAATTAACCAATGCTAAGTATGATCACATGTTCACTGACATAAATGCGAATATCTCGAAGTTGCAATCATCGTTGAGTATCCAAGAGAAGGGTAAGTTTTTGGCCTAAGGCCAAAGACCTCCTCAAGGTCAAACTAGTGTCTACATCCATAGAGAATATAGAGCAATGTCAAGACATCACCATTCTACGTAGTGGGAGAGTTATTGATTTATCACCTCCCCCACACGACACACATAAGGATAAGGGGGTTTCACCCGACACAAAAGAGGCCGAAGATGCCCCCCTCAAAGGATAGTGAAAATTATGACACTAGTGAGACTGAAGTTGTAGTGAAACCACCCACCGCTACGCCATTTACTCAACGGTTGGTTCCTCCCCCAAAAGGAAACCCCCGTGATGATGTGATAGAGGTCTTCAAGCAAGTCAAGCTAAATTTACCTTTCCTCGATGCCATAAACAAAATTCCTGCCTATGCTAAAGTTATCAAGGACTTATTGATGGTGAAAAGAAGGCTAAAGGTAAAGAATAATGTGTTCCTAGCACAAAATGTGAGCTCTTTTTTACTCAATGATCTCCCACCAAAGTTCAAAGATCCAGGTGCACCTATTGTTTCCTGCATCATAGGAGAGAATCGAATTGAAAAGGCCTTACTAGATTTAGGGGAGAGTGTCAACATTATCTCTTATTCCATTTATAGGAAACTTGATTTGGGTGACCTCAAGCCCAAAAAGATCGTTCTTCACTTGTGGATGATACAGTGAAGATACCAAGAGGTATTATCGAGGACCTGATAGTCCATGTTGATAACTTTTACTTTTCGATAGATTTTATCATTTGGGGCACGGAGCCCTTCATTCACCTTAAGTAACCATGTTCCCATTACACTTGGGCGCCCATTCTTAGCTACGAGTAACGCCTTGATTAACACTCGAAATGGGAAAATGGAAATCATTTTTGAGAACATGACCTTAGAGACTAACATCGCCCAACATGTGGGCGATGAAGACAATTTTCGCGCAGTGGATCTTATTGAGGATATCGTATAGGAGAAAATTGAGAAAAAATTCAGTGGACATGACTTAGGAGCGTGCCGTATATTGAGTAGTGAGAGTGAGGGGACATACGTCGACATCGAGAGGGAGATAGAGGAGTTGAGAGAGTTATTAGATGAGAGAGAATCGGATGAGGATGTGAGAGATGTAAGATGGGTTTCTAGATTCGAGTAACTACCACCATGGGAGTCGCGCATGGTCCCCTCCGATGAAAAATTTCCTACCCTCGAATTAAAGAAACTACCCTCCAATGTCAAATATGCTTATTTAGGAGAATATGAGGCATTTCCTGTTGTTGTCTCCTCTAGCCTAGATAAAGAGAATGAGGGTAAATTGCTAGAAATTTTGAGGAAGCACCAAAGTGCTATTGGTTGGTGCATAGAAGATTTGTAAGGTATAAGACCCTTGATTTGTACCCATAAAACTCACCTCCAGGAGGATGTGAAGATCTCAAGGGAAATGGAAAGAAGATTGAACCCTACCATGAAAGAGGTAGTGCGATCTGAAATTATTACGTTATTGGATGCTGAGATCATCTACCGAATCTTGGATAGCAAATGGGTGAGTTCTACACAAGTTCTCCCAAAGAAGTCGGGAATGACTGTGGTTAAGAATACCAAGGGTGAGATAATTCCCCAATCTACCACCACTTAGTGGCGCGTTTGCATTGATTATTGGAAAGTTAATGAAGGAACTAGGAAAGACCATTTCCCCTTACCATTCATTGACCAAATACTAGAGAGAGTAGAGGGACAACCATACTATTTCTTTCTTGATGGTTATTCCTGATATAACAAAATAGAGGTAGATGTACTTGACCAAGAGAAGACGACTTTCACATGTCCTTTTGGCATGTTTTCCTACAAATGTATGCCATTTGGATTGTGTAATGCACCCACGACCTTTCAAAGGTGCATGTTAAGTCTCTTTAACAACATGATTAAAATAGGACTTGAAGTTTTTATGGATGACTTCAGCGTTTTCGACACCTCTTTTGATCTTTGCTTAGAAAATCTTAAGAAAGTACTTGCTCGGTGTGTGGAAAAGAACTTGGTGCTGAATTGGAAGAAGTGTCATTTTATGGTCATTGAAGGAATAGTTCTTGGCCACATCGTATCGTCCAAAGGAATTAAAGTTGATAGGGATAAAATTGATGTCATAGTTGAGTTACCCCCATCGAAATCACTAAAAGATGTTCGTTCTTTCTTGGGCCATGTGGGGTTTTATAGAAGGTTTATCAAGGACTTTAGTGTCATCGCTCGACCCTTGAGTAACCTTCTTATGAAGGACACTGCATTTGAGTGAAATGATGCATGCCAATGTGCTTTTGATAAATTGAAAAGCATGCTAGTCTCCGCTCCCCTCATGCAAGATCCGGATTGGTCCCTACCATTCGAGCACATGTGTGATGCAAGCGATTTCGCGAAAGGGGATGTTTTGGGCCAAAGGAAATATAAGAAAGCTCATATCATCTACTATGCTAGTCGGACTTTAACCAAATCGTAACTCAATTACTCCACCACGGAGAAAGAATTGCTAGCAGTAGTGTTTGAACTAGATAAATTTCGCTCGTACCTCATTGGTTCTCCTATCATATGATTTACCCACCACGCGACTCTAAAACATCTTCTTGCTAAGAAACATGCGAAGTCGTGCCTTATAAGGTGGATCCTACTACTATAAGAGTTTAATCTATCTACTAAAGATAAGAAAGGAGTAGAAAACATCGTTGCCGATCATTTATTCTTTCTTTCATCCGACGTGCCTAGTGATCCCTTACCCATAGATGAATACTTTCCGAATGAGCAGTTATTTGCTACTTCTTCTCTCCCCTGGTTTACGTACATAGTTAACTATCTTGTCACGGGAGTCGTCCCTCCCGATTGGACACTGCAAGAGAAAAAGAGGTAACTACTTGGTCACGTATGTTTTTCTATGACGATCCATTCCTCTTTAAATATTGTACGAACTAAATCATTCGACGATTTATACCGGATGATGAGATACCAAAAGTCATCCAATTATGTCATTCAGAAGCTTGTGGAGGTCATTTTTCGACGAAAAATATGGTCGCTAAAATCCTTCAAAGCGACCTCTATTGGCCCATAATGTTTCGGGATGTTAAAAATTATTACAAATCTTGCGATAGGTGTCAACGGATGGGATCCATTACCCGATGAGACATGATGCCACTAACGCCCATACTCATTATTGATATTTTTTATTGTTGGGGTATTGACTTCATGGGTCCTTTTCTCCTGTCCTTTGGATTCCTATACTTACTCGTTGCGGTAGACTACGTTTATAAATGGGTGAAAGCTATAGCTACCAAAACAAATGATAACAAAATGGTGATAAATTTCTTGCAAGAACACATACTCTCTCATTTCGGTGCTCCGTAGGAGGTAATTAGTGACAACGGCAAGCATTTTTGCAACAAGTCTTTTGAGAAGCTTATGAGAAAGTATAGGGTCATCCATAAGGTTGGAACGACTTATCACTCACAAACGAATGGGAAATTCGAGTTGGAAAATCGTGAGATTAAGAACATCCTTGAGAAGATCATCGATCCTAACCGAAAAGATTAGTCCCTTTGATTGAACGATTCGTTATGAGCTTAATGCACTACATATAAGAACCCCCTCGGGATGTACCCTTTTCTTTTTGTATATGGAAAGCCTTGCCATCTCCCTATGGAGCTAGAAAATAAGGCTTATTGGGACATTAAGAGGTTTGACTACAACTTGGATAAAGCCGGTGAAGCTCACAAGCTTCAATGGAAGGAGTTGGAAGAGATACGGAATGATGCATACGAGAACGCTAAGATATCTTGCACACGATATTATTATTCAATGCAAGGTGTTTCATTTCGGACATAAATTACTTCTCTATAACTCTAACCTAGATTTGTTTTGGGGTAAATTGCGATCTAGATGGACTGGCCCATTCGTCGTGAAGAAGGTATTCCCATATGGAGCTGCAAAACTAGAAGATATAAAGGGGGGAGATACATTAAAAGTTAACGGGCAACACCTAAAGCCATATTTAAAGGCATATATGAATGAAGTTGACACCATTTGGTTATCGAACCTCGTTTACGACATTGAATGAGCTGTCATAGAGAGGTTGTCGCACCCCCGACGTGTATGGGGTGAATTCTTGTGTATAGTAGTTGTGAGTAGGTTAGGGTAGTTACAGTCCATAGGTTAGGTTGTGAGTGGTTAGGAATTGGAACACCAGCACATATTCCAAGAAAGTGTATAGGGTTCAGAGTAAGAGTTGGGAGGTATTAGGTCGATCATGTGTAGGAATAATGGTAAGAACATCATAAGTTTGAGAGAGAAGAGAATTCAAAGTTAGGGAAAAAATTAGCCTATATGGGAACTCGGACCGGTTCAGTCCTCGGAATCCGAATCGATCCATTTTGAGAAATTCAAAAACAAAAAATGACCCAGTCCAGTCCGGTATTGGGAACCCAGAACGGTCCGATTTCTGCAACTTCTTATCTTCCCTAGGTTCACCCCTATTCACCCAATCCCTCCCAAATCGTACCCTACCACTCCCCCCATCCATTTTCCCTCCAAACCCATCTCCCCTTCCCTCCCAAACCTTTTCCCTCCAAAAACAACCGCCCACCTCCTCTCCCCATCTATAAATACACCCCATTTTAACCATTTTCCACCACCACTCTCTACCGCTCTCACTATCCCATACACCCAATTTTCCTTCTCTCAACATGGCTAACCAATACCTTCCCCTAAGATATGACTTTGTCGAGATTCTCAACAACGGTGGGCCCGAACACCACTCCCTTTAAGAGCGCATAAGGTGTGAGCACTTCTTCAGCCCCTCTCACAAATTACACATGGATTGCACAATTATGTGGCCCGAGATGCTCAATTCCGTCACCAATCTCTTCATGGCAAAATATTTATGTCGTTTTCTCAATGATACAAACGGAGCGGTGTGGGCACCCCAAGTACGAGCTTTTTATGGATCCCTAGTCTGAACTGGGCATAACGTCTCCGCGGTGTATGTAGGCAGAATTCGCGTCCCATTCTCCTTGGACATTATCATCCAGAAATTAGCCACAAAATACGTTCCAAGCCCTTTCCCATACACATATCCCAACCACCTCCCTCCCATTGAGAAGGACATATGCATGTACCGCATTGCACCCGACACACCATGGGCTACCGACACATTCTCGGTGGACCGGCTAAGCGATAAGGCGCGCCTCACCTTTTAAATTGTCTGTGCAAATATACTCCAAACTTCTAATGACTGGACCATGCGCTCGCGTCAAAAAACCCTTATTTATCACCTCTTTGACCCCAAAACCCCGATCCACCTGGGCTAAACCATTTATAAAGACATATTATATGCGATTATGGACCAAAAGGGTAAAACCCCTCTCCCGTATGCCTGGTTCGTCACGCCCATCCTAGAGGATGCCGACATTGAGCCTCCCACCGATTTTCCTCTTCTTCCCAACCCACTTAGGTAGTGCACATGTAAAAAAAGTCAGAAGCAATGGGATATTCTATGGGCTCGAATGGCAGCTCATGATGAATTGGATGAGGATGAGAGTGATGATGATGAGGGCGATGATGATGAGAGTGAAGTGGAGGAGGTGGAGGCGGACATTATGATTTGCGAGGGAGAGGACAAGGAGGATGAGGACAGCGATTAAGATTTTGAGTCAGCAGGTGCAGATTTTGACAGATGCTTTTCATTGGTGGAGATGCTCTTAGACGAGTTCCTCACACAATACCAGCGCAACACTAGCATGATGCATTACCTTCAAGCTGAGATGTATCGTATGTCTATGGGTATGCCATCACTGGCATACTTTTATGACTCATACGACCCGAATGCACCTGATAGTTCAAAACCCACCGCCCCAGTGAAGCCCTTGTTTAATGTTTTTGACGTGTTGGTTGTGTTTGTGTTGTCTTTCTGTTGGTTGTAACAACTGGTTGTTGATTTTTCCTATCCTCTTGCAACACATGCCTGTTCTTAATATAAAAATTCTGCATTTTTCACTATTTGTTCATTTTTTTAATTCGCTCTTAGTTGTATTTTTATCCTTTTTGCTTGAGGACAATGCAAAAGTCTAAGTTAGGGGGGGGGGGGGGGGTTGACAAGTGCGTATTTCTAAAACTTCACAAATTTTTAAAATGCCCAAAAAAACAAAATTAGAAAATTTAAAAAATTTCTAAGAAAAATTGAAAATTTTTGAAAAAACCAAAAATATTTTTCTTCAAAATAAATGAAAATTGGAATTCAAAAGTTTCAAAAATGGCACAATTTTTTTTTGTCTCAAATTGTAAAAAAATCAAATGCACAAAGTCGAAATTGACAAAAGATGGAAATTGAGTGAAAATTGATAACTTAACGAATAAGTGTGGAGATTAACCAACCTGGTGAGATTTCGAGTCTATCACTTTTTGAGAGTTTTTAAATCAATCCGAGTTAATGGTTAACTCAAAGTTCATTTTAGAGTTTTAAAAAGTCATTGAGGATCTCAGTACCTTTGCTTTGAACGGTTATGGAAAACGTGTGAGATGTTGTCTCGAAAAGCATGCTAAATATATCTCTAAACTTAAATTACTATCGAGACGCATACGGTAAAGCATTTAGCAGTATGAACAATGAAGTAGGCCCTTGTTTGACACTCAAAATATTGACCAGAAAGAGTACTGAGAAATTCATCCCTTTTGAACCCCCAATTGATCCTATAAATGTTTCCCTTTTCGTTTGATAACCCGAAAACCCCAATTGGCTCGGAATTGTTAACAATGAAAAGGTCAAAATTTAAGTCCAATGTGTGCGACAAAAAGGGGCAAGAAAAAATTAGAAGTATGCTCACAAAAATTAGCAAGTGAAAATTAGAAAAAATAGAAAAAGAAGAGAAAATGAGCAAAAGCCTAGAAATAGCACTAAAGGACATAAAAATGATATTTTTCCAACTCCGAATTATCCGACCATTCCCATATTACCCAATACACCTTATAACCCAAGAAAGACATAACCGAGTCCATATTGCGAAATTAAGTATCGCGTGAAGAGCTAAGGCATAAAAGATAATAAAAGAGATTACATGGCGTGAAAAACAGATGATGTTTCCCGTTTCCCAATAACCATAATTCGATGAAGAGATCTTTTCACCTCAAATTTTCATTTTCCAATTTTTTGTGTGTGGCCTTGTGTCCAATGCATTTACTCCTTATATCATGCATACCGAGAGAAAATATCCACATTCTAAACGATTTGTTTGTGAGAGTATCCCGTGAGCATTTGAATCAAAATGAATTTCCGGAAAGTAACGTAATGATCAATCGGTGGAAATTTGCGGTTTAATTTTTGGATTCGCGCACACCCACACACACACACACACTATGATTTGAGACTTTTGAATATGTTTTTAAGGTGACTGTTTTTGCGAGGAGTTTAAATTGTCCAATTTTTAGATATTTTGAATTTTCTTGAGTCGAAAATGTATTTTGTGGGCATATTCAGTGCAAACCCTCACGAGATACAAATCGTCCTACTAGGGTGACCTAGGGGTATAAAGGCTTGTTGCATACGCTAAATGCAATCGTTTTCCCGCGAAAGAGGTATTATATCCCTAGTTAGAGTTTGTCCATGGTCTTGATTCTTTTACATTGTTCGGGACGATGGAAGTTATAAGTTAGGGGGGGTTTGATTAGGCATAAATTCTTCCAATTTATCCTTTAATTTTGAGGTTTTTATCACCTCGAGCAATTTAAAATGAATTGATTCAACTCATATATGTGATACTAACATCTTCTAACAAATACCCGAGTTTTGTATATTTCTCATAAATTTTGTAGGTATTTAATGCATGAGAGAAAGAAAGAAATCGAAAGAAAAGAAAAGAAGAAAAGTCAAAAGGGCAAAAGATTAATTTTCAGCTAGAATCCGAATAAGGACCCAAAATGAAAGTTGAAGACCTCGAGTCTACAAGCATGTTGGAAGAAACGATGTCCAAATTCGAGTCCCGGAGCAAAAGTTATGAGCCTTGAAAGATACGAGATAATCATGAGAACCTGATGAGAAAATGAATAGAAATTTATCAAGAACCTAGACCGATCCGAATTTCACCAAAAATGAACCGATCCGCCCCCTTTGAAGTCATTGTATAAGTCTTATGAAACGAACCTATCTGTGTTCCATAAAAATGATCCGGTTCAGACCCTTGAACTCACCGTATACCCTGCGAGAAGCGAGCTTATTTTTACATGAGCCCCAAACATGAGCGAGCTTATTTTTACATAGTTTTAAATAGAGAAAGTAGAGAAGAACCCTAGAAGGTCCTAAATTTTAGTTGTTAATTATCAATTATAATTTTTGCAGTAAAGTTGATTTCTTTCTGTTCTCTATTGTTTGATTTCAATAATTCTTTCATAATTAGTTTACCCCCGGCAGATATCACATCTTTATTCTTCTTTAGAGGTAATTTCATCATGAGTTCAGTTGCATGCACGATAGAAACCCTAGTTTTTTTTAATTGCACCATGTTAAGCTAGAATTTTAGGGGTTGAGATGCATGAACCCAATCCGATGTGATTTGCAGGTGTGTAAAATTAGTTCCTTGAATTAAGTAAATGATCGAATTATGTTATGTGGTGATCACAACCGTTGTAGGACTTTTGATTTCGTTTGCCCTAGGTAACCAGGATGCTTAAAAGTGCAACACGCGTGTAACTACTACGATGCCGCTTTATTCTTAATTTTGATTATGTATGTTGCGGGCTAGTACCCTCATATATGTAATGTTTGAGATTAATAAATATTGGATTTAATTAATTATTTAATTCATAACTAGTTTTATAGGCGGTAAACATACTTAGATCGGGGGACTGCATTCTAACCTATTTTTCCCATTCATACTTAGTAAATCATAATTATCTTATTCTTACATGTTTAGTTTCATAATTAGTTTAATTAACTTGCATTTTGTTAATAGAATTTTTCCTACTTCGATCATCTTTTTTGTTTCTTTTTAGAGTCAGGTTAGGGTTGACCGTCTTACCTTTCGTCGTCACGAGTATTCATCCTATTTCCATGTGGGTTCGAGCCTGTTTTACTGGATTTATTACTTACGCGACAGTCTTGCACTTGAGCCTATATAAGCACACACTTTAGACACATTTTAAGTCGCGTCAGATGATTTCATCATTATCATCCTTACCTTAATCCCATCACATATGGTCGGCCACATGAATTATCCTTTTCCATTCTAATCTATTATAAGTAATATTACCATTCAAATTTAATTCCTTAAGATCTATCCTAATAATTTGTTCTCAAGATAGCTTAGGACGACCCATTTTTCTTTTAATTAGTCTTCCTCTTACTATAGGTGTATATAATGGTCTACGCAACACATGTCCGTACTATCTAAGTCTACCTACTCTTAATTTATCACTTATGGGAGCTAATCCTAACTTATCTCTCACAAGTTAATTTTCTAGTAATTCCTATCATCCATCGGAGTAGCCTCATCTCACCAACATGAATATTTTGCTCATCTTTTTTCTTTAAAGCCTAACACTCCTCTCCATAGAGGGTCGCTGCCTAACAACTGTTATATAAATTTTCCTTTTAATTTATTAGTTATCCTTTTATCGCATAACACTCCACTTTGTTGTCTCCATTTCATCTATCCAGTTGTTATTCTATTTGTAGCATCCTCATCAACATCTCCCTTACTTTGCGTCACTGAACGTAAATAACAAAAAATATTAGTTTGAATTACCATTTTTTCTTCAATCTTTAACATTATGATACCAGACGACTCATTATTAAATTTACATTCTATATATTCAGTTTTATTTCTATTAATTTGTAATCACTTAGACTCTTAAGACATTTCTCTAAGTATCTACTCTCAACGTTAAGGCCTCCTTTGAAGTGTCTACTAAATCTATATCTTCTCCAAACAACATACACCATGGGAAATCTACTAGTATGTACTTCGTAATCTCATCTAATACTACTACAAATAAGTATGGACTTAAAGACGATCCTTGATGTAGGCCCACTTTAATCATAAAATCATTAGTTTTTCCACAAATAGTTTTTACCCTAGTATTTGTGTTATCATACAAATCTTCAATAACTTTAATATAACTAATTGGGATTCTTTTCCTCCTTAAATCCCACCATATTATATCCCTAGGTACTCTATCATATGCCTTCTATAAGTCTATAAAGACTATGTGTAAATATTTATACTTACTTCTAAATATTTTTTAGTTGTCTCTTAATTTATAAATAACTTTCGTGGTGGATCGCCCTGGTATAAATCAAAATTTCTTGTCCGAAATAGTTGATTCATTTCTTAACCTTTGTTCTATAACCCCTTTCCATAATTTCATACTGTGATTCATCCTTTTGATTCCTCTAATTACCGTATTTTTGTATATTCCTATTATTTTTATATAAAGGTATTATGGTGTTTTTCCTCAATTCATTTGGCATACTTCCTTTTTTTAAAATTTTATGAAATAAACATGTTAATCACTCTATCCATAGGCTTCCAAGTGTTCTCCACGCCTCTATAGGTATTCTATCCAGGCCAACCGCTTTATTCCTCCCCATTTTTTATTAATATATCTACTTCCATTTTAGTAACCAAGCACACAATCCCTAAAATTGCTTCTATGTTTTCAACATCCTTTTTAGGAAATTCTTCATTAAATAATCCTTGAAAATACTCCTCTAATTTATCTAGAATTTCTTTATCATTAATATATTTTAGTTTATGTATTTTATAAACTTAACCGAACCCATATCCTTTATCAATTTATCTCTATTCCTTGACAATTTATATATCTCCTTCTCACCTTCTTTGGCACCTAATTTATTATACAGATTATCTACTGCATTTTGTTGTGCATTTCTAATAATATTTTTTTCTTTACTTTTTCATTTCTTATATTTTTCTAGGTCTTCTTTATTTTTACTCTTTTTCTATTCTTTAAAACTTATTCATTTGTATTGTATTATCTATTGAACTTCCTCATTCTACCACCAAGTCTCTTTTTTAATGAATCTTTTCCCTTTTGTCTCACTAATTAGGCATAAATTCTTTCAAATTTATCACCTTAATCTAGATACTTTTATCACCTCGTACTATGTACATGACATTGATTTACCTCATATTTTTTCTATTAATATATCCTATATAGTTCATCGAGTTTTGTGTATTTCTCTTACATTTTGTAGGAAACTCATTCAAGAGAAGAAACGAGAAAACTCAAATTCTAGAAAGAAAGACAAAGTGCAAGATGAGGAAATTCAAGGGCAGATAAGTAATTTTACACCTAAAATTCAAGCATGAAAGCAAGAAAAAGTTGAAGTTCGTGGGTCCACGAGCGCGTAGGAAGAAAAGGCATCCAAATTCGAGTTACGAGCGAAAAGTTATGAAGGTTCAAATTTGGGAATAAATCATGGGAAAAGAAGGAAAGAAGAAGAAAAAGAGTTAAGAAAAATTTTCAGCTCGACTTTTTGCACCAACTCTATAAGGTGAACTAGTTCGGCCCAGTGAAGAACAAAATCAGTGAACCAATTCGACGTGCGAAATTTCCATTTTTTTATTTCAAAAAAAGAGTTGTGCATGGTCGAGTCACTTAGTATAACGCGATGTACTTAGTTGTTTTTACCACCAGACATTAGGGAGATCACTTTTTGATAGTTTTAGAGCATTCTTTCACCCAAGGTTTTACTTTCTTCAACAATACTCTAGTATTTATGCATGAATTCAAGGTTTTCTTTTACAAAGTTTATGTTATTCATCTCTACTCTTAAAGTCTAATAATTTTTGGGATTCCAATTATTTCTTACATGCTCATGTATAGTTTTCTTATGATTATTATTACATGCACCTTGGATAATATGTTTTTCATTAGCAAAATCATGTTTAGCTAGATTTTTAAGGGTTAGGACGCATGAACCCAACCCGACATGATTTGCACGAATAAAAAATGAGTTGTTTAAATAAAATAATTATTGGATTATGTTGATTGGTGATCACAACCGCCGTAGGACTTTTCATCTTGTTTACCCTAGGTAACCGGGATGCTTAAGAGTGCGATGCGTATGTAGCTATATCGACACAACTTTATTCTTACTTTTGATTATGTACGATGTGGGCTAGTACCCTCATATATGTAATACTCGATATTAATAAAGTCTGGGTTTAATAATCTATCTAATTTAAAGTTAGTTTTATATTCATTAAATTACTAGGTTTTGGGGGATTGTGTTCCAACCTATCTTTCCCTTTCATATTTAGTCAATCACAGTTAGCTTATTCTTGCATGCTTAATTTCATTGCTAGTTTAATTAAGTTGCATTTAGTTGGTAGATATAATCCCACTTTAATCATCTTTTTATTTCTTTTTTCCGAGTAAGTTCAGGGTTAACCAGCTCACCTATCGTCATCACGCTCCATGTCCTATTTCCTTGAGGATTTGACCCCGTCTTATTGGGTTATTACTTGAGTGAGAGGCTTGCACTTGAGCCTATATAGGAACACACTTTAGACACTTTTTAAGTCATGTCACTCACCTAAAACTTGCTTAACTGGTTTCTTAAGACCAGTCTTTGTTCTTGACCCAATATTTTTTACATCGTTGTCCCAATTCCACTCCATGTTTAATAATAACTTATGTCTAAATTCTATCCCTTTGCATCCTATTAAATCCCTCCATTCAATATTTTGATAACCTATTTATCTTTTCATTTCTTAAATATTTTAATGGCTAAATCTATTACTAGTAGGCGATGTTGATTTGTTAAGCTTTCACCTGGTATAACTTTACTGTCTTTACATGTCTTCAAGTCTCTTCTTCTAAGTAAGCAAATAATCTATTTGAGTTGTATTCTTGCCGCTTTTAAATGTTATTAAATGTTTCTCCCTTTTCATAAAATACGTGCTTCTATCATTAGATCGCAGGCCTTAGTAAATTCTAAAATAGTTTTCCTTTCTCCATTTCTCTCACCAAAACCTTAACCCCCGTGTATCCTTGGATAACCGTCCCGTTCTACTCCTATATGTCCATTCAAGTAACCTCCTAAAAATATATTTTCATGGATAATGATTTGATATAATATTTCATCTAATAATTCATGTTGATGACAAAATTAGTCAGTCGACGTGGACCAATTATATGAAGACACGTGGCATCTTACGTGGCAGAAATATAATTACTCACCGTCCTACTCAAACATCATGAGCAACTTAGCTTACCAAGTAACACATCATGATGAACTACTCAATGCTACGAGCAACTCAATAGCCAATCTACATGACGTGCCGAGAAAGTATCCATACCAAGCATCTAGACAAGAAGAATCACGTGACAACTACACGTTCAATGAACATCAGATTTAATGAATATTCTTATCGTACACATGTATGTGCCTATTAATTAAAGGCATACCGTCTATTCACATGGAGAGCCCAGGGCTATAAATACATTGTAACACCCTTCATAAAGGGATAATTAATCTTTGATAACCGTTCATCAAGATCAAGGCAAACATCAGCAATACAACGACAGTGGACGTAGGTCATTTTCCTAAGGCTGAACCACTTTAAAAATCCTTTGTCTTATTTCTTTAATTTTTATTTATCTGTGATTAATCAATTAGATCAAATCTAGTTTTTACATCAACAGATTGGCGCCGTCTGTGGGAAACGATTATAATTAGCATCTCTCACCAATAAACTCATCATCTATGGCTGAGATCCTGGAATCCAGTAGTCGAAACACACGGGTCCCTCCAAACCCCTCTACTCCACCAAACGTTCAAGATTTGGCCAGCATAATGACTAATTTGTCCCAAGGGCAAACGGCCATGAAAGAAACCATACGTCAACTTATACAAACTGTTCGAGATGGAGTACCTGCCCGTTCAGGACAACGAAGTGTTCAGAGAAATACCCATCTGCCATCTTCGAGAACTAGAAAAAGACTGTTCCCGAAAGTCTCTCAATCTAGACGTACTAAGTCATATCGTACGGAGAGATTTTGTGATCCTTCATATCAGCCTGGACGGACCTCATCAGTACGAGCTACAAATTCTCAACGGAACATGACTCTAACTCGATAAAGGACTAGTGCTCTGGAAAGGTTGAGTAGAGTCTCTCCTTTTGATCGTTTGGGCCCTAGAAGGAATAGAAGTCCTCCTAGGATTTCATCGAGAAACTCTCAATGACCATCCGACCTAAGGGAAGGCTCTGCCCATTCACGCCCAACATCCCGTAATGAAAGCTCCCAAGAGGAAAACTTAACGCGATCAGTCGCTCGAACAAATAGGCCCGAGGTGGGAAATGATGCATGGAAAGGCTCTATTCAAAGGTCGGAGGACCGGTTAGGGGAAATAGCTAAGGCCAAGAATCCTCTACAAAGAACTTTTGTCTAAGAGACACTGTTCGTACAAGCTATTATGGATTTTCCACACCATCAAAATTCAAAGCTCCTATGGTGACACCTAAATATGATGGAAAAACTGATCTTATTCTCCATATAGAACAATACCAAGCTGCTGCTAATATCTATGCAGTTCCAGACGAGATAAGATGCAGGGCGTTTTCAGGAATTCTCACCGGGTCAGCTCAGATATGGTACAACAACCTTCCCAGGGGAAAGATCGCGACTTTCCTTCAACTAACAGAACTTTTCATAGGGAATTTCTATTTTGGAGCGAAACCGATTAAACGAGTGGCACATTTACTGAGTGTTAGACAGAAGACAAACGAAAGTAACAGGGACTATATTACTCATTTCAATAACGAGAAACTTGAGGTAATTGATTACGAGGAGAAGCAACAATTACTGCTCTGATGAGTGGACTATTACCAGACAAGTTGTACTATAACTTGGCCAAAGATCCGCCCAAGACCATGGTAGAATTGATGGCAAAAGCAGCCAAAATCATGAACGGTGAGCAAGCCATGGCTGCGAAGAAGAATATAGACACTAAAGAGACTAAGCCTGAGGCTGATAAAATCGAGAAGAAGGATCAGAAGAATAATGGTGGAAATAGGCAGCCGAAAGGAAAGTAAGTACTGGAGCAGATGAGAAAATATGGAAATTATACTCCCTTAAAGGTATATATAAATCAAATTCTGGAGGAGATCAAGAACACCGAGGAGTTAGCCTGGCCAAGAAAAATAAAGGCAGATCCTGACAAAAGAGACAAGTCCAAATATTGCAAATTCCACAAAGACCATAGTCACACGACCAAACGTTGCATAGCTCTCCAGAATGAAATTGAAGCACTCATCAGGCGAGGAAAATTACTAAGTATGTTGATCACTAAAATGGTGGAAAGACTTGCGACTAAGGAAGGAAAAGATCCAAGTCTCCTCGTCGAGCAAAAGAAGACAAGAAAAGAGATAATGAAGATGATCCAGAACATGACCCCGATCTCCCCAAAAGACCAAGACAACCAGAATGTGAGGTATTTTCAATCCATTTTGGGTCATTTGAATGTAATGTCATTACAGGTGGAGATGCAGGAGGTGGAGATCTCACTGCGGAGAGTAAAGTTTACCTCAATGAGGCCCAAGCTTGCTCTTACATACATCGAATAAACTTGATTGAAGATGATCGCCCGAGGAAGGGGAATAAAGACAAACTAGTCATCGGTTTTGCCAAAAAAGACCTAGCAGGTGTACTATATCCTCATGATGACCCATTGGTGATCAAGATGAGAATGAAAGAAGTGGTGATTTCACGAGTACTGGTGGATAATGGTAGCTCTATAGACATCATGTTCTACCCATGCTTTGACAGTTTGAATATGAAATTAGCCCAGTTGGAGCCATATCATAGGCCCCTCCTCTGTTTTACTGGGGAAAAGGTCTTTCCACTTGGGACGATCAAGTTGGATATGCTTGCTGGTACATGTCCAGCTTGCCGAACAGAAAGAGTACACTTTTTCATAATGGATAAAAACGTCCAATCAGCTTACAACATCATCATGGGAAGGGTAGGTCTAAAGATGTTCGAAGCAGTACCATCTACTATACATCAATGTTTAAAATTCCCAACCGAATTTGGAGTAGGAGTTGTGAAAGGTGATGAGAAAGTAGCTCGGGAATGCTACTATTCGTCTGTCGAACAGGAGGAACGAGAAGAATCCTGAAAGAATACTACTACGTACCAAGTGGATGAAACGGAAGATGCAGAGATTGAATCATTAGATCCTAGAGACGAGTCTCAACTTGTGAAGGTCCAAGTCATGGAAGCTACTGAAAATATCATTCTAGATAACGAACACCCAGAACGAACAACCCAAATTGGTGCGTCGTTGGATGCATCATTAAAGAGGGAACTGGTAGCATTTCTAAGGCGCAGAAAACAAACTTTTGCATGGAGTCATGAAGACATGCCAGGGATAGACCCAAGTTTCCTGTGTCACGAGCTCAACGTGAACAAGGAAGTCAAGCCAGTGAAGCAATGAAGGAGAGTGTTCAGTCCTGAAAAGAACCAAGCTATACAGGAAGAGGTAGAGAAACTATAAAAATCCGTTTTTATTGAGGACGTTAAATTTCCAGATTGGCTAGAAAATGTGGTGATGGTAAAGAAGAAAAATAACAAGTGGAGGATGTGTGTGGACTTCACTGATCTTAATAAAGCCTGTCCAAAGGATCATTTTCCTTTACCTCGAATCGATCAGCTGATGGATGCTACCTCGGGGGATGAATTATTGAGCTTCATGGACGCTTACTCTGGTTATAACTAGATCAAAATGAAACCTGAGGACAGGGAAAGTACCTCTTTTATCACCCCAAGGGGAACTTATTGCTACAATGTTATGCCTTTCGAACTTAAAAATGCAGGCACAACATATCAGCGGTTGATGAATAAGGTGTTTACAGAGTAAATCAGTTATAACATGGAGGTTTATGTAGACGACATGCTGACGAAAAGCAAAAAAACTGCTGATCATTTAGTTGACCTAGGACAGACTTTTGATCAACTAGAGAAATATCAAATGAAGTTGAATCCCACCAAATGCATATTCGGAGTACGAGAAGGTATGTTTCTCGGATATATTGTTAACCAACGAGGTATCGAAGCAAACCCTGAAAAGATGAAGGAAGTATTAGAGCTAAGATCTCCAGCTACGAAGAAGGAGGTGCAAAGTCTCACAGTGCGAGTTTCAACACTTAATAGATTTGTGTCACGAGCAACAGATAAATGCCTCCTATTCTTCAAAACACTTCAAAAAACTTTTGAGTGGAATGATGAATCCGATAAGGCCTTTCAAAAGTTGAAGAAATATCTGGGGACACCTCCATTGTTATCTAGACCAGTGATGGGAGAAAGACTACACTTGTATCTGGCAGTTTTAGAGAACGCAGTTAGCTCGGCGTTGATAAGAGTGGAGAATGAAGTGCAGAAATTGATCTACTATACCAACAAGGCCTTATAAGGAGCAGAGATCAGATATCCAAGACTAGAGAAGTTAGAACTAGCACTAATTGAAGCGAGCAGAAGGATGAGGCCATACTTCCAAGCCCACATTATAGTGGTGTATATTGATATGCCATTAAGAAAAGCTCTGCATAAACCGAAGAAATCGGGAAGGTTGATGTACTGTCAGTATAACTTAGTGAATATGACATAGTTTATGAACCTAGGTCGTCACTTAAGGAGCAGGCAGTAGAGAATTTTATAGGAGAGTTTACTCACTCTGATACATCCGAAGAGTAGGAGTTGAATGCAGATCAACCCGTGGACGTTACGGGATCATCGAAGAAAACACCCGACCAACTTCCACCAGTGGACGAGCAACGAGAAGTGTCGGGGAAGATAAAAGGAAGCATCAGATATTCCATCGAGGAACTCTGTCAGACCAAGAATTTAATAATGAAATACTTGTATGGAACCTATATGTAATTGGTTCTTCGTGCGCCACCGGCAGTGAAGCAGGAATAATTTTAAACAGTCCTGATGAAATTGATATGGAGTATGCTCTACGCTTTCAATTTAAGGCTTCCAATAATGAGGCTGAATATAAAGTTATGATAGTGGGTCTAAATCTAGCCAAAACCATGAAAGTAGAGCAGATGTTGTATTCAGTGATTCACAATTAATCGTAAATCAAATTCTCGGAGTGTATGCAGTGAAGGGAGAACTAATGATCAAGTATCATGCAAAAGATATGGAGATGGTCTCGACTTTTATTGCAGTACGATTGATTAGAATACCGAGATTAGAGAATGCAAGAGACGACGCCCTAGCTCGGCTGGCATCAGCAACACGTACCAAGCTACGAAGAACAATCCCAATAGAAATCCTTGTAGATCGGAGTGTAGACGAAGATTTGATGATGAACTTCATCGCCCTCGACTTTGGACCAGCCAAGAAACTGAAGTTAAAGATGCTCATTACGTATTGACCAGTGGCATTCTGCATAGAAGAGGTGTTATGGAAGGACTATAAAGATGTGTCCATCCCTCCAAAGTGAAAGACTTGATTGAAGAAGTTCACGAAGGGTCATGTGGAGCCCATATAGCAGGTCATAATCTTTTGCAGAGAATAACAACACAGGGATATTACTGGCCAACGATGAGAGCTGATTGAGTAGCTTATGCTAAGAAGTGTGATAAATGCCAACGTTTCTCTTCCATCCAAATAACTCCCCAGACATTGTTAACACCCATCACGTCCCCTTGTCCATTCGTCAAGTGGGCGATAGACTTGGTCGGGCCACTTCTGACGACCAAAGGAAGGTTCAAATACCTCGTGGTTACTGTGGATTATTTTACCAAATGGGTGGAAGCTGAACCTCTCATTGATATGACATATTACAAGGTCTATCTATTTATTTGGAAGAGTATTTTTTGCAGATATGGTCTCCCACATGCATTCATTACTAACCATGGAACCCAATTTGACAACGAGGAATTTACTGCATATTATCATCAATCCATTGTACAGAAGATCCACTCTGCACCAAGACATCCCCAGAGCAATGGGTAAACTGAAATGACAAACAAAACCTTACTAAATGGTTTGAAAAGACGGCTGAGAGATGCAAAGGGAAACTGGATTAACGAGCTACACTCTGTGTTGTGGACTTATCGCACTACGCCGCGAACAGTAACTGGGGAGTCTCCATACATATTGACATTCGGGAGTGAAGCTGTCATACCTGCTGAATTGGGTCTACCTACACATAGGGTACTTAATTTCAATTCCCCCATAAGCGATTTGATGAGACATTTAGACTTGGACATGCTCGAAGAAGTTAGGGAAGAAGCAGCAATCAGAAATGCTGCATACCAACAGTGAACAACTTTATTCTACAACAAAAAGGTGAAGAATTGCGATTTGAAAGAAGGGGATTATATGATGAAGAAGGTGATCCAAAATCATAATAAACTAGAGTACAACTGGCATGGACCTTACAGAGTAACTGAAGTTGTTCGTCCTGGGACATACAAAATTAAAACTTTGGAGGGAGAAGAATTCAAGAATGCATGGAATGCAGAGCATCTGTGCAAGTACTATCAGTAATTACAATCCATATGTAACACAGTTCTTTCAATATGAATAAAGTGACATTTCACCTATATCTCCTCCTTTGTTGAATTTTTTCAGAATATTAGTGCTACACACTACACAAACACAACTTCAGAGCTGCAACCACCAACTCCGATTGGTCGGTAATTCATTAACCACCAATTATGGTTGGCCAAAAATTCATTAACCACCAATTCCGGTTCGTTGGAAATGCAATAACCACCAACTCCGGTTGGCCGACAATTCAATAACCACCAATTCCTGTTGGTCGGTAAATCAGCAACCACCAACTCTGGTTGGTCGGTAACCCATTAACCACCAATTTCGGTTGGTTGGTAACTTAGTCAAGTTTGAAAGGAGGCACAGGTAAATTAAGAACTCCAGGTTCATAATAATCCCATAAGAAATGACCTTGCTCCAGTTTTAGAACACATAAAGCATTCAACCACCCCTACTTATATCCTTCGTTGTTCGACTACTGTAAACGAGCATCAAGATGATACAGAGCTTCATTATACCCAGCCATCCAAAATTCCCTGGGCTGCTTGTGGAATTGATAAGTCAATCTATCAAGTTCCCCGTGGAGCCTTTTCACCAGAATTTCTTTACTTTCCAGAGCAGAACTCTGATTGGAGAGTTTGTCGGTGAGACCCTAAATTTTGTTAGACATTTCTGCAAAAGCTTGATTCTTCGCCGTCAACTGAACTGCTTGATTTTCTAAAGCCAATTAGGTTCTCATCTCATCAATAGTAACCCGACCAGCCTTTGCTCGTCCACGGGAAGAAGATCTTGCTCTGCCACGAGCAGGTATGGAAAGCCCATTTAGTTTTAAAGTTTCTAACTCATCTCTTAAGTTATCATTTCTACTTCTAAAATGGAAAAACCATCATCATTAATTAGGACCTAGGCTCCCGAAGAAGAGGAAGCAGCAGATTTGAGCTGTTTTATTTCCTCCTGCAAAGTCATGTTCTCTTGCTCTAACAGCTTTGCAATATGTCTGTGCTCTTCAACCTCAAGCTTCAACACACTTTCCTTTTTCTTATAAGCTGAAATATACTTGTCATATCCCTTGTCGGCACTCAGTTATTGGAACTTTTTCTCATAACCTTGATGCAAGAGTGTGGTGCTGTTGTTGAAGCTCATCGATCGTTCCTTGAAGATCTTCAATCATTTCGTAATAAGACACAATATTGGCTACATCACGATCAAGTAGGTACTTCAAGTATTGGTAAGCATCAATTGCTCGTTCAGAGGCATATGATCCGAGGATGTCAATTATTTGGGCCTCAGTCAAGCCTGCATGACCATCTTTGAAATAGTCATTGCACTTCTTCATCAACTCTGTATCATTAGCTGATAAGAGTTCCATCCTAGCCACAAACTAGCAAACAGAAAATGAAAAACAAAATCAACAATGATGCGAACAAAGCAAGTATGAGAGAAATTCCAGATGAACAACAAAAGTTCATTTTTTATTCACCAAACAAAGGAAAACACCGTTTAAGTTTACATCCAGGAAACAAATCAATAAAAGACCCAAAAAACTTTAAACCTTGTCCTTATTTCCTATGACTTCTTCGGACGATTTCGAGGAAGGGGTTAGTTGCTCGGACAGTGATGACAGTTGCTCAGTAGAAGCACCAGCTCGTTGTACTTGCTCGGCGGGTTGAATAACAGTAATAACAGGGACTTTCTCTTCTATCATAGAGGATTCATCTGATGCAGCCTCATCTTCTTCTTCTTCTCCAACAGAGGGAGGAGGGCCATGAGTATGCTCCTGGAACAACTCAGAATCTTCAGCAACCTTTAATTTCCTTAAAGCTTTTACCCATCCAACCCTAAAATACTTAACATTGGCATACTCCATTTGGGAAGACATAGCAGCCAGGGATTTATTCCATCTCTTATCCCAACCAGCACTAAAGGATTTTTTCACAGCAGCTTTTCTCTTTTCTCTGTTCGAGGAAGAGTTCAATCTAAGAAGTTCTTCGGAGGAGTTCAGTTTCTCCTCCAAATCTTTCTTACACCGTTGAGCATCTTGAAGCTTGACACCGAGCTCTTCAGCAGATTTTAGTTTCTCCTCTAGCTCTTTCTTACGCCGTTCAGCTTCTTTAAGCTTAACATTAACTTCCTTGGAAGCTTTCTCTGCCAGAGTTAAGGCTGTATTAACTTGGTTAAGGGCTAACTTAAAAGATTTAATTTTTGTTTTCCCAAACAGTCTTATCGTCCTCATACTTCTGACGAGATCCCTTCAAAGATTGGGTTAAACCAACAAAAGATTCTTCCACTCCGCCAGAGGAAGTTGAAACCCTGATGGCTTCATCTTTCTTCAAAATACTATTAAAACACGTCACAAGGTGAAAAAAAAGAAATTCGATTCAGAATGAGAATAAAACATTTGAAGATGAAGGAGTAAAATTAACGATACTTACTGACGTAATATATTGGGCAGCTAAATCGGTAATTCTCTCATGAGAAAGAGAGTCATCAACAGCTGGGTGTTCAGGAATGACCCAAGACCTGATAAAATCTTTGGCCTAGTTTAGAGCAGTGAGAACAGGGCAATAGCACTCAAAGCAGGATGAGCAGGTTTTTCTGCGAGACCTCTTCTCAATCTTCTTAAAGCAGCACCTTCAATCAAAGGTGTTGTCTCTTCTTGTGTAATGGAAAAACCTTCAATCAAAGGTGCTACCTCTTTTGGAATAGCTGGGGGCTTCTTGCCAACCTCCGTAGTAGATACCGATATCCCCTTAGATGGGGCAATATCTATATTCTTTGTCCCCTCAGCTGGGACATCGTTTTTGGTTGCCTTCGCCCCATTAGTGGCAGAGGCAGACTGATCAAAGTAGGTGGGAACTTTCCTCTTCTTCATCATCAAATGAGAAATGGAAGTGTGCAAGTCTGGAGAGGATCCTCTTTCACTTACGCGAGATGTTGGTATTTTTTCAAGATCAATCACCACAGGAGGATCAAGAGAGTGAGCAATGAATGAAGAAGTGGTGTTTTTGTATCTCAATAAATACGAATCAGCTCTAATATGCTCCCCAACAATCAATTGATTCAAACTCCAGATAAGTTATAAATGTTTTATATTAATATCAGTCTCTTTTGGAGGCTTCCTTTTAATGTCAATTGTAACAAACAAAATTAATGTCAGTGATACATTTCATCGAACATAAAGAAAATAATATTTCAAAAAAAAAACTATCCCATTGTCATAAGGTGGACACTTGGGACCTTGGTACACATCATTTATCTTTAATGGGGGTGTTGCCAATTTTTCATCACTACCCCATGATCAAAGTAGTCTCTATTGGCATCGGGAAGATTGAAAATTAAAGCTCTATTCGAAAATATAGTTCTTAAATAGAAAGTAGTGTCAATGGTAACCCATCTATAGCAATACATAATTTCTGGAATTCCTAAATGAGTTCCATGAAGTTGATTCAACCTATGTACGCCATTAACCACCCTCCATGTATTTGGAGCTACTCTTGCAGGTACAATATCGAAATATTGGCAAAACTCCAAACACAGGGGATTTTGCGGGAAAGAAAATCCACACTCAGCTACAAAAAGACTTGGGAACCAGTGTCCCTCAGCCAAAGAAAGTAAATCAGAAGGACTAGAAAGTTCTTCCAAAATAACCCAAGAAGGGATTGAAAACTCAGATCGAAATTTATCCAACGATTCAACAAGATAAACCATGGTGAATAAAGTAAATAGAAAAGAGGGAAGAAAATCTTACAAAAGGAAGAGAAATCGATTGACAATGAATGACAAAAGGAACGAAGGCACAAGAGAGAGAAAAAAATAAAGAGTTTAGAAATACAGATTTGAAAAGTAGAAGAAGATTGGATTTCTGTCGCGTTTAAATACTTCACCACGGGAAAAGAGAAAAGAAATGATTACTAGAAAAGACATTTGCGTTTCCGACGGATAAAAGACAAAAAAGACGCAAATATCCAAACGAGTGTTGAAGATCCAAAATATTCACAAGTTTGCCATTTCGCGCTCACATACCAAGACCACAAAGAAAAATTCCTAAAAGAATGGGGATAAATAATTTGAGCAAATTTCTGGGCATAATATTCCACACTATCACAATAAACCTCAACTGTGAAACATTGGGTCTTCTGTTGATGAGAAAATTAATCAGCTGACGTGGACCAATTATATGAAGACACGTGGCATCTTACGTGGCAGAAATATAATTACTCACCGACCTACTCAAACATCACGAGCAACATAGCTTACCGAGCAACACAGCATGACGAGCTACTCAATGCTACGACCAACTCAATAGCCAATCTACATGACGTGCCGCGCAAGTATCCATACTAAGCATTTGGACAAGAAGAATCAAGCGATAACTACTCGTTCAATGAACATCAAATTTAATGAATATTCTTATTGTACAGATGTATTTGCCTATTAATTAAAGGCATACCATCTATTCACATGGAGATCCCAGGGCTATAAATACATTGTAACACCCTTCATAAAGGGACAATTGATCTTTGATAATCGTTCATCAAGCTTAAGGCAAACATCAACAATACAATGATAGTGGATGTAGGCCATTTTCCTAAGGTTGAACCACTTTAAAAATCATTTGTCTTATTTCTTTAATCTTTATTTATCTGTGATTAATCAATTAGATCAAATCTAGTTTTTTACATCAACACTTCGCAAAATAATTTCTTTACATTTTCATCTAAAGTTCCTTGGGGCGGCGCGTAAGTGCTTATAAGATTCGATATTATTTTATCTAAGACAGTCTTAATGTTCATTAATCTATCTACCCATTTTTAGTATCCACCACTTTATCTTTCATTTAGTGATCAACGACGATAGCTACCCCATTTATGTGATTATCCCTCCCTCCCGAATAAAGTAATTTATAACCTTCTCTTATCGCTCTAGACTTTTCTCCCTTACATTTGGTTTCTTATAGACACGTTATGTTGATTTTTCTCCGTTTTAAGGTATCCATAAGTTTTTTATACTTACCAGTCAGTGTTCCTAAATTCCACGTACCAAATCTAATTTTATGTACGTGAGTATTATTTAAGTTTATTTTTTTATCTAGAGAATCCTTCATCAAAATTTGACACAAATTTTACAGTTGGCTGTTTGTCAACCTGACACTAACCCGCCTCATTTCACATCTAGACTTTTGTATCGGTAATGGCAGAGTCAAAAATATTAATAAGTTACTTAAATAAATATATCCTTAACAATTCAATTCACAAAAATAAGTGTTCTAAATGTAAAGTCACAAATAAGCTCACATAAAAACATGCACACCCTGCGCATGTTAAACTAATAATCATACTAGCGAACACAATTAAGAGAGATAAAATAATTAAGGAAAAAAGTCATTTAACTAAATAGGTATATTTATATTGTACAACATTAATGGTATATAATTACTCACAAAGAACTATAAAGGATAGTTACATAAAAATCATAAAAGCATACAATGCAAGAAAACTCCAATAGAGGTAATAAACTCTTACACAGTAAATATTTAGAAATGTAAGAAAGTTAATTAACAACCAATTAAAAATGGTAATAATAGAAAAGACACATCTGGGTAATGCAAGATTTACGATAATGAGTTTTCTTGAGGTGTTTCTCCAACAATACACACTCCTCCTACGAACTCCTTCTGCCACCACTGACGGATTGCACGAATCCCCTATTTTTTTTACTATGGTTTGGAAATTCTGAAAATTATTCGACCCAAATTAAAATAAGTGAAATTATCCCACCTAAATTAGATTTTCTATCTTGTGAGACAAATTTCTTCTTTAGATATCTTCTTTAGACAAATTTCAGATTTCTTCTCTAGATATCACGAGTTTTCAACCGGAACTTCTGATATAACCTCTATTCATAAATCAATAGATTGGTGGCCTTCAATTGATTTTAGAAGTTTTTATTGGGGAAATAATAGAGTATAATGAGAAGATATAATATTTCATATTTGAAGGGAAAAAGTTGGTGAAGATAATTTGTTTTGATGGTTTTAGGGAACCCGAAGTTAGGGGTTATTTATCTATAAGATCAAATGAAATAAGAAATTAAAAACTAAAACTACCTCAAAATGAAATTTAAATCAGACCGCGTTGGTCTATAGCAATTGAATGAATCTCCGCAAACTCTTCTTTAGAAAAAATAAATCCGATAAAAAAGAATATTAAAAAGAATTTAATATTGAAAAGATTTTTTCTGAATCCCTACTAACCGTGCATCTAATGTTGGTGGGAAAATGTAAGGACATGATTTTATAAATGCCCGTCATGATTAAATATGTCGTATACCACTACAAGCCATCGAACAATTGAGAAGGTCTACATCTATAAAAGACGGATCCAAATTTCAATTGGTCTTAAACATTCAAGCACCAACGAGATGTTTTTGGTAAAAATATGTATAAGTTTTCATTTCCATTTCATATTCAAAGTGCTGGGATATTTTTTATAGAGTTAAAATATTTTCTAATTATAAAAGATGATTTTTTAAAGTTTTATAAATGTTTTTCTCTTAAAACGTTTGTAATAGCTTCGAAAGTTTGTTTTGAAAAGTTTTTCAGAAAATTTTCTAAGTCTGATGGAGAACCTCGGGATTGAGATTCCAATCGTTCAAATGAGAGCAATGTCATTCAAATGACATGTCATCTCGTTCGAACGAGATCATCTTTCATTCAAGCGAAGTCTTTTTCGTTTGAACGACACTGATTTTGGACTAACACATCACCGCCTCAATGATTCTTATATAATGAGCGTTCAGTCATTTGTTTCAATAGCAGAGAAGACTTTTACCAGGAAAGTTTGAATTTGTTTCAATAACTGCATTAGGGAGAAATTTTTCTTCTCCCATTTAAGGGTCCAAAGCTTTTGATTTTTCAATTCATAGAATCCTAAATACTTTTATGTGAACTGTTTTTTGGAACCCAAGACATATTTTGATGGAATATTATGCTTCTTATTTAGGTGTCTTTTATGGTACTGCAATGAAGACTGAGGTCATTAAGGTTCGTTGGGTGTGGATATTTGCTGAAGATTGGACTGCGATTCAAGTGGGTTCGCTACGTGGAATACATTGCTGACTCTAGACTGCACGTCTATGTAGGTTTGCTGAGGTAAAATTATTACATATTTCATTATAATCTGTGTAAATTGTGATTTAAAAATTATAGTAAAATAAATGGTTTTGCCCCGAGGGGATTTTTCTTGAAATCTGTGAGTTAGCATAATTGTGTTTATTATGGTTTGACACACGCACAAACGTAGTTGTATGTTTAGGGGATGATTTAATTTGATTTAAAAATTGACTCTAATTAAATAAGTTTGTGGTTGGAATTTGTGCATTTATTTAAATCGATATCGCACACGACTCAAGTTTTTATAAATTGGTATCAAAGCAGGTTACTCAAATTTACCGAGTATTCCTATTTTTTGCAAAATTGTGTGATATTGATTTTTTTGAAAAATCATTTTTTTAGAAAATTGTCGCAATGTTTCCAAGTGAAAACTTATATAATCGGTTGCCAATTTTTAACGGGTCTAATTATGCTTTACTGAAAAGCTCACATGAGATCTCACTTAAAAGAAATCGATGAGAGAGTTTGGGTTATTTGTGAAAGAGGCTGGACTCCTCCCACTGTCACCGCAAATAATGTCACGAATTTAAAATCTGTGTTAGACTGGACCGAGGTTGAGTTTTGGTGGAGCACTTTTAATTTGCGAGGGCTTAGTGAATTTTCGGACATGTCACCCCTGATGAGTTCTAACGTATTATAACTTGCACTATGTCTAAAGAAGCGTGGGATGTTTTACAACTCTCCCACAAAGGCACTAACTCAGTCAAAGAGGGTAAAATTCAAAATTTAACTGCTTAATTTGAAATGATTACCGTGCTTGAGGCTGAGTGTTTTGATGCTTTTTGTGCACGTTTGTCTAACATTGTCAACACTAGTTTTAATCTTGGTGGGCCTATACCTGATGCACGAGTGGTTAAAAATATTTAAAGATCACTACTAAAATGTTTTGTCCCTAAAGTGACTATTTTGAATACCTTAGGTAATTTAATTCGTGTGAAATTAGAAGAGCTGGTTGGAGACCTCTTTACATATGAAATTAACATGTTTTTTGACATTGTGAAGCCTGAGGATAAATGGATATCACTTAAACCCAAGCCTAAGAAGAAAAATAAAGCGAGTTTTTGTGAGTCCGAGTCTGATTGCGAGTCTGATTTTGATATGACCATACTTGCAAATTTTTTAAAAAAGTTTCTCAAGTTTTCAAAACAAAATTCTTCCAATAAAAAGTTTTTTGAGAAAAAGAAAAACAAATCTTAAGGAAGCGGTGAGAAAGATAAGGGGGGTGAGGGAGATTTAGAAAAAGTTACATGTTTTGAGTGTGAGAAAAGAGTGCATAAGTCTTTTGAGTGTCCCATTAGACTTAGGAGAGAAGGTAAGAAAGTTGTCATGCCAACCACCCTTAGTGATAGTGAGGAATAGGTGAGTGATACCGGGGATGAGTCTTCACAAGGAAAGTTTATGACTTTTTCTTCTAGTCACGTGACCACACCGAGTTTATCCCATGACTATGAGGATACTTTTGCATGTGAGATCCCTAAGGAGGATTTGAGTGTTTCCAGCAATGGAGAGAGTGAGTGCACTAGTGAGGGTGATAGTGAGATTTAGATCACGTTTAGAGATTTGTATGTCGAGACCTTGAAAACAAAGAAATTGAATAAGGAATTAGGTCTTACGGTGAGTGATTTGAAGAAAGAGTTAAAATTTTTAAAGGAGTTTGAAAAGCCACGAAACCAACACGGTGTGTGATATTGAATAAAAATTATTCGCAAGTTTCCAAGTAAACCATATTTAATTAGAGTCTATTTTTAAACAAAATAAATTTAGTCCCTAAACATTCACCTACTTGTGTGCGTGTGTCAAAACATAAATAGATAAAGCATGTGACACAAAATATCAGAAAAAATCCCCACAGGGCAAAACCATATTATTTTCACTATAATTTCTAAAAACGGTTACATGGATTATAATGAAAATAAGTGTGACATACGAAATACCTGTCATGACCCCGTCCCAAATAGTAGTGGGGAACGAGTGTCTTGACATGCCACCAAGGCAACAAATATTCTGACTTAAATTGTTTCCTCAATTAAATGCAGCAAAAATACAATTACATGGTTATAAATCGTAAAATACTGAAATTTAAGGAATTACATCATCAGACCTTTCTAAAAGGAAACTTCATTTATATTACAAGTAACACCGAGTTACAACTTAAAACGAAATTTAAAACTTGTTACAAGGGAGCCAAACATGCTCTATATGATATAACAATCTTTTTACTTAAAATAACAAAAAGATCTCTAAAAGCTGGATCTTCCATAGAGTCCTTTTACGTTCCCTCCAAGCCTACTTATTTCCTGAAAAATGGTTAGTCATACAAGATCAGCTAAAAGTCGAGTGAGATTTAATCTCTAGACATTCCAAGGTTTTCAGAAAATATATACCTATTCAAGTCAACAGAGAAGGAATATACATATATGGATAGGAACTTGCAGTAAATAGATATATATTTTGAAATGAAAGTATATATATCACAATTGGATAGCTGAGAATAAGACGAATGCAACAAATTAAATGTGATATCTTTTTCTTTCAATCATATCATTTTAATGGCCAAGTACACTCTAATACCGTATTCTTCTACCGTATTATTCCCCGATAGTTGAGGGTCAATCAAACTAGTTCATCACAACGCCTTATTTAGGGCACACCAGCGATAACCCGGCTAGGAAGGTCAGTCAGTAAAGAGGTCCCTTAGGCCGAATCATATTTTCAATATTCAATATCCTTTTCAATAATCATTTTAATCGGTATGTTTATATGGACAAATATAAGCATATCACAAATAAATCAATCATCGGTATCACATGATTTTTGAGAATAAAAGTAGTTCATAAAATATATATAGTTTGCATAATATCATATAATCAAAATACACAAGGAATGTCAGAGTACTCACCTAAAATGGAGGTCAAATTTATTGGTATTGAGTCTTCGATCACACGTTAATCTGATCAAGATTTAAGTATATGTTGTAAGGTCCAGTTTATACTATACTTTAATAATAACTTCTTCTTTTAAAGTATTTCTGAATCCCTATATGTCAACTTTTAAAACTGATTGATCATAATTGAAGAATTCAATTCATAGTCCTTCCTCATCAGTCGGTTCCCAGTAGAGATGGAGGGTCACAGGGGCACCACTTAAATACCATCTCACCAATACAGAACTTCACCGGGCTGACTTTGTAATTACTTAAATGGGATTCCATAATAACGAGCAATTTCTTTAAAAATAATCATTTTTTTAAAAGCGTATAATTTCAAACAAGTTTATAAAATCAACTTGGATTTGTTCTAAATTTTAAGTTTTGATTAGTGAATCCTTTAGTGTATTTTACCAGCATAACTATAAAGTAAAGCTATAAAACAATAATTGAAATTGTAAAGATGCATTATAACATTAATATTACCTTAAGATGAATATCCCTAAGAACTTCTTCTTAAACGTTTCCACGCTTTCTCTCACTACTTCTATCTATAATTCTCAAGGAATTTAGTGTGAGTTTCAAATGATCACCAAAGGCCCTATTTATAGTTTTTCAAAGATATCACGACGTTGACACGTGTCCATGCCGACCAAGCTTTTACAATGGAAAGTCAGCGTTCTCATGTCGCGTAACAGAGGTGTCTTGCAATCTTATTTCACTCGACTGCGACACGTGTTTTAGCTTCTCCTATAATGACGACACGTGTTTTGGCTTCTCCTCTAATGATGACACGTGTACGGTGGAGGTGTCAAAACCAAACACGAGGTGTCGAGCATGAGGTGGAAAGGTATTAAGGGTATAAGGATCATTTTGCACCTGAAGGGCCTTTTGGTAATTTCACACCGTATATTTTCAATATTTCTTATAAGTCCCTAAAAATATTTTATTTATAAAAGGCCCCTTATTATTTTTCATTTTGGTCCCTAAAACTTTCTTTATTAAAACCAAGTCCCTAAAGTTTCATAAAATTATATTTGCTACCCCAAAACTTATCACTTAGCTTAGGATGTGCCATAACACTTCAATTTGACCCATTTTATAGTTGATTCTATAAATTTAAAAATGGGCTTTGTCATATTAAGAACTCAGAATATCATATATGTAATAATATATCATTATTAAATAGCAAGTGTGACGAAATTGAAAGAAGACAATTATATATATTGGCATAAGAAAATGGGGTCATTACAATACCCGTAGGTGTCGGTTCCGATGTCGTCGGCTGGAATCTCCAGTAAGAATTCCAGATGGGCAGCAATGAAGAAGAGACTGGCTTCTCCACAAAATACTCCAAGTGAGCAAGAATAATTCCTTGAAGGTTTAAACATCTGCACTTGTAAATGGGAGTGAAATGTGCTTATAAAGAAGCCTGGTTTAAAGTCTAAAAAGTGAAGTCGATTTTGAATGCAATTTTCAGTGCCTTATCTTTTGCATAAAGTGTTGAAAAAATGATTTGGACACTCAAGTAGAAAGTGACAAAAAATGGTACAAAAATTGAGGCGACGACATCGTTTGAACAAGATCGGCATGTCGCTCAAATGAAGGAAAACTGTCATTCGAACGAGATCGCACGACATGCCTATCTTGTGCGAATGACAGTGCTATGTCATTTGAGTGAGCTCGACGACCAAGGCACTCCGCTTCTACACTTAGAAAATTTTCTATATTTGATAAAAAAAAATTCAGACCTCAAAATATATTTTCTAAAAAATTCTCAAATATTTATGCAAATATAAACAACTCCAATTAATCATTTTATTGATAATGCATCGTGGAGTAGTGGGAAATGGTTGAGAAGCATGTCATATTTAGCATTATGCACGTGTGAAGATGATGGATGCATGGATTCAAAAAAAGGCCATTGTGGATGATCGTGATTACGTGTCGAATGTAGCGGTATCAGACATACAAACTGTAATCTAGGGAAAACAGAAAAATCATCGATTCTTCCCTGGACATTTTTAAAATTATGTCCTTACAGAGTTTGAGGCAAAAGTGAGTTAACTCAAGAAGGTGAAGGTTTCCTTGAGTGAACAGTTGATAGCTTTAGGCCTCGAAAAGAGTGAACTTATAACCCGCGTGCCACAATTAGAGAGAGATCTTAATCAGGCCTTGGAGGTTAAAGTCACTTTAGAGAACACATATAAGAAGGAAGGAAATATGGTTCTCAGTACCATTTTGTGTAGAGGTGATAATTTAGGAATAAGTCATGATGGTGCCTCTACTTCTTGAGTTGCACCCGAGCTGATTCCTGAGTTTGTGCTAAATCCACATGGCTTTCAACTAAACCCACCCAGGCATACTGTACCTGATAGGAGAGCACGTAGGAGACATTTTGTGAGAGGTGTACCTAGGCTAGGTTTTGTTTGCACACACTGAAAGAAAAGAGGACATCTTAGGGAGTTTTGTGTTAAGTTGGGTCAGTCACATTTTTCTACTACACGTGTTCACACACACTCAACCACACTTGATGCTTCAGATGATTACACGAGAAAGTTTGCACATATTAGGGAGAAAGTAAAGTTTTTGGTCAAGACTTCACATGATTTGATGGAGGTTTTTCATAGGATGTCACCACCTTTAGAAAACTCCACTGCACCTAACGATTAAGGTTTAGACTTGTTTGCTAGAATAGGTTGAGTTGCATGATGAAATGTTTTTCCAATTGCTAGTATGTATCTTTTTTGTATTAGATTTTTGTTTTGAAAATTATTAAAAAAATACGAAAAGATTTTCATTTATTTTGAGAAAATTTTTAAAAATGCCAAAAAGATTTTATTTTGATAATATTTTTGCAAAAAGTCAAAAAGACTTTTGTTTTTTGTTTGCACCGTATATGAATGAACATTTAGGATGACCAAGTCAGAACATTATTCCATATCCATGTGATAATTTGATAGGCTTTTGAGACAATATGTCATGTCATCCATGTGCTTTACAATATTTGGAGTCATTAAGATGTTATTAGTTGAGACTTCTTACTTGTTTGACTCATTATTTTCTTTATTGCACACGTGAACGAATTTGTTTGATTATTGTATTTGTCTATCACATGCTGGTCGAGTGTTTTCATCTCAATCCTGTCCTTAAAACGAACCAAGTATAATAATAGGAGAGTAATAAAAGTAGTGCATGTAAAAACCATTGCCCGTAAGGAATTTGTTTAAATTTGAAAAATGATGAGTGACACGAAAAGGGCTGCGAGTGAATAATGTTCACGTTGTGAAAGCCATTGTTGGAAAAGAGCCCGCAAAAAAAAAATTAAGGCAATAAAAAGATGAAATATGCCCAAATTTGGGACAATAGGTTTTTTGTAAGTTAAGAATTTAGAACCTCATTAGAAAAATAAAAAGATTATTATTTATGGGAGAGTTTTGGTTGGAAGTGTATCAATGGGTTTGCACGTCCTTTAACAAGTTCTCGAAATGGCACTAAATAGTTTTGGACGTTATTGGTGTGAAAATCACTTAGGCTTTGATTTTTTGATTTGATTTAGTTGATATGATCTCAATTCAACAATTTTATATCTATGGATGTTTTTTGATGATCATTCGATAGGAGTACACTTATGCATCATGCACATATGCTTGATTGAGTTTTATTACCAATTGAATATTATGTTCACAATCATTCATTCCATTTCTATGATTTGGTTGTATTAGTGTAAATTAATGGTGTGATTTTTGTTTTTGTATGAAAAATTGAAAAATCAAAAATAATTTGTGAAAGCTTCTGAGTTACTCCACTGCATGAGCGTAGTTTGATTCATATTTGGTATGAATATTTTGTCATGACCACTTCATGTCTATTTTTTTATTCATCTCATTGTCTATTTTTGTCAAATAAAAAGGGGTAGAACGAATTATGGGAGTTTTTGAATTATGGGGAGATTTGATTATGATGATTGATGTATTTTTATATCACTTCAAACTCGATATATCATGAGGTATTTTCTTTTTCTCATGTGTGTAGGTACAAAAATTGAAGATTATTATTTTTCACACCCTGATGAGAAAACCTTGAAGTTTTGATGTTGAAGATTTTGAAGAAAAGTTTTGAGACCTACATGTTTGGTACCTTTTAATGTTTGGGTTCATGAGGGTATTATATTTGTATATGCATTTTGATTGATAATTCAAATATTTTTATTTTGTACCAACATAGACATAGGCGGAGATTTGTAAGGACATGATTTTATAAATGTCCGTCATAATTAAGTATGTCGTATACCACTACAATTCGTCGAAGAATTGAGAAAGTTTACATCTATAAAATACGGATTCGAATTTCAAGTTATCTTCAACATTCAAGCACCGACGAGATGCTTTTGGTAAAAATATGTTTGAGTTCCATTTTCATTTCATATTAAAATTGTTGGGATATTTTTTATAAAGGTAAAATATTTTTCTAATTATAAAAATGATTTTGAAAGTTTTATAAATATTTTTCTTTAAAAACATTTTTAACAGGTTCAAAATTTTGTTTTGAAAAGTTTTTTCAATTTTTTTAAGTTTGATGGAGAACATCAGGATTGACGTTATGATTGTTCAAACGAGATCAATGTTATTCAAATGACATGTCGTCTCATTCGAACAAGATCAACTTTCATTCGAGCGACATATTTTTCATTTGAGTGATTGACACACCACCAACTTAATGATTCTTATATAGTGAACATCCAGTCATTTGTTTCAATAGCAAAGAATAATTCTACCAAGAAAGTTTAACTTTGTTTCGATAACTGCATTAGGCAAAAAGTTGTATTCTCCCATTTAAGGGTTCAAAGCTTTTGTTTTTTCAATTCACCGAATCCTAAATACTTTTATGTGAATTGTTTTGTGGAACCCAAGACATATTTTGGTGGGAATCTTATGGTTTTGATTTAGATGCCTTTTATGGTACTGCACTGAGGACTGAGGTCATTGAGGTTTGCTTCATGTCGATCTCTGCTGAAGATTGGACTGCGTTTCATGTGGGTTTGCTGCATGGAATCCATTATTGACTTTAGACTGCGCGTCTATGTAGGTTTGCTGAGGCAAACTTATTGCAGATTTCATTGTAATCCGTGTAAATTTTGATTTACAAATTATAGTGAAATAAATGGTTTTTCCCCGAGGAGATTTTTCCTGAAATCTGTGAGCTAGTTTATTTGTGTTTGTGATGGTTTGACACACGCACACACGTAGTTGTATGTTTAGGGGCAGATTTAATTTGATTTAAAAATTGACTCTAATTAAATATGTTTGGGGTTGGAATTTGCGCATTTATTTAAATCGATATCGCACATGACACAACTTTTTATAGAAACTTACATTGAATAATGAAAAATCTGCTTATATGTGGCATAAACGATTGGAGCACATAGCGAAGCCAAGAATTGAAAGACTTATTAAAGATGAAATTCTCCATAACCTGGATTGGGCCGATTATGGTGTATGTGGGTACTGTATTGAAGGAAAACATACCAAAGATACAAAAAAAAGAGCCATAAGAAACACCAAACTACTTGAAATAATACATATAGATATATGTGGACCTTTTGATGTTCCATCTGTTGGTAGGGAAAATTATTTCATCACCTTTATCAATGATTTTTCACATTATTTAATGTTATAATTATTGCGATATAAATATAAATTTGTGAATGCTGTTGAAATATACATACTTGAGGTTGAGTGCTAACTAGGCAAAAAGGTGAAAATTATTAGGTTCGATAAAGGTGCTGAATTTTATGGAAGATATAACAAGTCAAGGCAACACCCTAGATTTTTTTCTAAACTCCTAGAAAAATTATGTGTTTGCACATAATACACGATGTCGAGATCACCTTGGAAGAATGGTGTAGCTGAAACACATAATTGTACCGTCGTATAAATGGTTAGAAGTATGACAAGTATGACTAAATTGCCTATATTTTTGTGGACACGTGCTCTTATGATCATTATGCACATCTTAAATCGGGTTCCTAGTAAGTCAGTTTCAAAAACCCCTTTTTAATAATGGAAAAGATGGAAACCTAATTTAAGATACTTACATGTATGGGGTTGCCCAACGGAATCTAGAATTTATAATTCTCAAGAAAAGAAATTAGATCCTGGAACATTATCTTTTCATTTCATTGGATATCCAGAAAAGTCAAAGAGATATAAATTCAATTGTCCTAATCATACAACTAGAATAATAGAAACTGGAAATGCTAAATTCATTGAAGATGGTGAAGTCATTGGGAGTGAAAGAGAAAGGAACATAATCATTCAAGAAGTCAGAGTACAAATTCCTATGACCAGAGTTCATAATGTACATGTTGTTCCTAATATTGTAGTTGAAGCAGTCATTGACCCAATTAATAACAATGAACAACAAGTAAATGATCAATCACCTGAACAACCACAAAATGAGACTACAACCAATGAACCTGTCTAAGCACCGCAGGAAGTGCCATTAAAAAGATATAAAAGAGAGCGGAGATTGACAAGTCTGGATAATTATGTGGTGTACTTGAAAGAGGACGAATTTAACGTAGAGAATATTAATGATCCAGTTTCTTATGAAAAATATGTTAATATGATGATATTAATAAATGGATTAATGCCATGAATGAAGAAATAAAATATTTGAATAATAATAAAGTTTGGGATTTAGTCGAATTGCCAGAATGACAAAAATGAGTCGGGTGTAAAAATATCTTTAAGACCAAACTTGAATCGAAAGCAAATATCGAACAACATAAAGCTAAAATTGTTGCGAAAGGTTTAAGTCAACGAGAATGCATTGATTATAATGAAACATTCCCTCTATTTTTAAAGAAGGACTCCTTAAGAATCATATTTGGATTGGTGGCTCATTGTGATTTAGAGTTGCACCAAATGGATGTGAAGAAAACTTTTCTAAATGGGAGTGTAAAGGAATAAGTCTATATGGAACAACCACAAGGCTTCATAAAGAAAGGAAAGAAAAATGGTATGTATGCTAAGGAAGTCAATATATGGTCTAAAACAAGCTTCTCATCAATGCTACCTTAAGTTCCATGATACCATTACCTCTTTTGGGTTTCAATAAAACACCATTGATCGGTGTAAATACCAGAAGATATATGGGAGTAAGTTTGTAGTTTTAATACTATATATTGATGACTTGCTTATCGCCAGTAGGGACCTTGGTTTATTACGTGAAACCAAGGAATAACTTTCAAAAACTTTGAAATTAAAGATATGGGCGAGGCATCCTTCGTGACAGGAATAGAAATATCTTCGAATTGATCACGAGGAACATTGGTACTATCTCAGAAAGTTTACATTAATAAAGTTTTCGAAAGGTTCGGCATGAAAAGTTATAATCCCATTAACAAATCACTTCAGAAAGTGGATAAGTGCAGTTTATATCAATGCCCACAAATTGATTTAAAAACGGAGCACATGAAAGGCGTGCCTTATGCTTCACTCGTAGGGAGATTTTTGTATGAACAAGTATTCACTATACCAAACATCATTTTTAAAGTCATAATGCTGGGAAGATATCAAAGAAATTCGGGGAATTATCATTGGAAATATGCAAAGAAAGTGTTGAGGTACCTGCAAGGGACCAAGGATTACATGCTCACATATAGGAATACTGGTCACCTTGAAGTGGTTGGTTACTCGAACTCAGATTTTTAAGGATACCTTAACAGTAGGAAGAGCCCCTCAGGTTATGACTTCCTCCTTGCTGAAAGAGCCGTCTCAGGGAAAAAGGACAAGCAAAGTGTCATTGCATTGTCTACTATGGAGGTTGAATTCGCAGCGTGCTTCGAAGCTACAAATCATGAATTATGGCCGCAAAAATTTCTTTCATGACTTAAAATTATTGGGTTAATATTTAAGCTGCAAAAAACTTGTTATGATAATGTTGCAGCAGTCTTCTTTTCGAAGAATGATAGGTATACTAAAGTGGATAAGCATATCGATATGAAGTACCTATCAGTGAAAGAAGAAGTTAAAAAACAACGAGTGTCAATTGATCACATTTGTACGAGTGATAAAATATTAGATCCTCTTACAAAAGGACTATTTACGAAGACCTTCATGAAACATGTCGAAAATATGGGTTTAGATTAGTTTGACTATGATTTACTTTTTATCTTAGTTGTTTGACAATATTATTTGAATTCAATAAAGTGCTTCTAATATCTACCATGTCTCTCTTTAATAAATGCATGCATATCATTATGACCTATTGTCCTTTATTTAAAAGGATATTATGAGGCCATTATAACACCTAAAATTGTAGGCCTAGTTAAATGAAACATTAATGTTTTAGTATATGGAAGGAACCACGCTCTTGAATAGCATGGAACCGCCATGAAACATTAATGTTTTAGTATATGGAAGGAACCCCATTCATGAATTATTTGATTATGAAAAATTATATTTATCACTTATTATGCACCTAATGTTACCTAATCAAATTGTGAGGATATACTTATCAGGACTAAGTAGGAGACTGTGGGAAATTGAGATTTTAATATAAAATATATTAAAATCCAAAATTAAGTATTTTCCATCAATGTGGTCTTAATAAGTCGGGTATTTAATTAGGCATGTGATAAATAAAAATTAATAAGAGATTGGGTTTGTTCCTATTTTTATGCCACTTGATGGATGGTGGAATCTAAAAACTAGCGCATTATTGACAAAGAATTTCGGCCCTCTTCCCCTTATATATTGAGTTGCCTTACACCATCTCAGGTTATCTCATAACACATAATTTAAGGTGGAAGAGAATCCAAAATTCACCTTTTTCATATTTTCTCAAAATTCTGGGCACATACGATGGTAACATTCCGGGTTGTTTTAGGAAGCTTTTCAGAGCAACAATTTTGGATCATTCGAGTCACAATTTAGACTTATTCAGGCACTATATCTAAAACTAGAAATGGACAAAGGTTGATATTCGAATTACAACTATACAACATATTAAAGTAGTAATTGCATGAAGAATAAACATCATAGAAATAATGTTAAAACTATTTTAATCCATGATATAAAATGCTAGTTTATATCATACTTATGACTTCTAAATAGTATAGTATAACATATGGACCTTTAAATTTTTATTACAAAATAAATCTCGCGTGCGTGTTTTTTTGGGTGGGGTGGGGTGGGGTGGGGGGGTAATAATGAAAAAATAGTTTTAAATATAAAATAATTCATAAGTCATTAGTAAAAATTAAAAGCTAGATTGGTTAAACAAATGGTTACTCATGCATGCCAAAAGTTAATTTAATTTTTGGTTAGTATAATTAACAATTTTATGATAAAAAAACATGAACTCTTCATTCTATCGTGATGGATGGTCCATATTTAATGATTATTGGGATTAAGGTCCTTACTATAAATAGATTTCTAATGTCCATCAGTTAGGCACCTACAATTGAAATACTAAAATGAAATTAGGCTAGAGAGAGAAACTTTAATACTTAATAGTCAATTTCGAATTCAAGAATGAAGTTCAACCTTGAAGCTCTTCTCTGCAGCATTCATGGCAAATCTAGGCACGATTTTAAATCCTAATTTCAAACAATATGTGATAATTATGTGGGTCTAAAGATCCTAAACTTTTTATGTACAGAGAAATCATATTTGTACAAATAAATTGTAGAAACTTTTTTGTACAAACTTATGTGGCATCAATTAATACTGGAGAAAAGTAAACAAAAAGTATTAAAATATGGTCCTCATGATTAGTGCTTGGTGTCATATCAATTTCTATAAAAACATTTGTACGAATAGCATTACTCTTTTATACATAATCGGAGAGGATGTTCAATGGGTGGACTTAAACTGGTGCATTTAATGGACCATTGTTTCAAATTGTAAATACATATTTTTCAGTTGATTTTTTGTGAGGTATTTGTGCATCTTAGTAAACTTGTAAAAAAAAGTAAAAAGAATTTATTTTGCTATTTTTAAAAAACGGGTCAAGATATGTTAGTTTTTAAGCAACTAAAAAGGGACATATACTTGACTCATTTTTTTAGAAAAGAACAAAAAATAATTTTGAGTTGATTTTTCTAGAGGGTCCCTTAAAAATTTTCATAAGTAAAAAAAATCAAACTTAGAAAATATTCGTTTACCATTTTAAAATAATAGTTCGTTAAATCACACCCTTTAAGTGCATCAGTTGGAGATCATCTCAGTATATATAGTATAATAGATTGTGTTACAATAATAGATTCATGAAAATTCTAATAATTTATCATCAAGGTTGTTGTTTATAACTAAATCCAATTATAACCACACTTTGAAACTAGGGGTGGTTATGGTACGATTTTTTATCGTATCGTACCGTTTTGGTCTGAAGAAATACGGGTTTTATTTACTACTTAATATTACTACAAACTAAAATTACTGAAACCGAAATGACCAATTTTTTTTGTTGGTTTTGGTTTAGGCAGTTCAAAAATCGATTGACCGAAATTATTGCATTAGATAAAATACGAAAACTAATGTCCCAATATACCGATTTAAAAATACTAAAAGATCAATATTATATCATATATGTATACAATTATATCATTACTCATTTATCACAACTTTTAATATTAAAATTGATATCAAACGTTAATTTTAATTCTCATATGAAAACTCTAATTTAATTTTCTCAATTATCTAGTTTTAAGCATAATTAGTTTTTGTCAAAATAAATGTAGTAATTTTTCAATTTAATAATATGTACTTATTCGAATGTCTTATCTCCAATATGAGTTTTGTTTTTTTATTAGTCTGTGAGAAAACTCTATGCAACTAGTTAATTGATAACTATGATATAATTTATAAAATAAATGTAGGTTATTTTGTAATTTATGTGTTAATTTAGTTAATTGATTAAAAAATTTAAATACCCCAAAAATAACTAAAGTTATTAGAAAATCAAATTTAAACTATCAAAAAGCTGAAATTATCAAAACCAAAATCATCAAAAGTAACAAAAAAAATTCAATGTATCATATGGCTTGGTATTGGTATATGATTTTTAGAAAGCGAAACCAAAATTACCAAAACGAAACCTGCTAAAAAAATCATATGGTATTGGTACATGTCAAATACCGACCAAACTGACTGAGAACACCCTTATTTCCAACCAATGACTGATACAAATCCACCCTACTGCATCTGATGATTGTCGTGTCAGTGGTACGAGACCTTATTCGAAAAATGCTAGAGAGAAACAAAAAAATATCCCAAAGCTCTCTGACCTATCGAAACTGAAGAGAAAGTGGGGAGAAAGGAAGAAAAACGGGGAGGCACTTTTGTTAAAGAATATTATATCTGCATTTTTTTGTATATTTATATATTTATTCCTAGTATTCCATCTACTAGACAAGTATATACAATTTATATATATATATATATACAAAAAGTCACCTGTAAGAATTCCTTATAATATAGATCCCCATACATACTATTTTTTAAAATAATAAAGAAAAGTATTTTTTGATGAAACTTCATGGATATGATCTCCATGGTGAAAATATCATCTCCAATTTTTTTCATCAAAATAATCAATAAAAAATATGTTGAGATGAGGCGATATATCAAAAAATGGAATAAATATGCATTTTCAACCATTGAAAGTTTAGGTCGATGCTAGCCACTTAATTGATTGAATTTTAGACGAAACTTCATGGATATGCTCTTCTCACTGTCGAGATCACATCCATGAAGTTTCATAGCCAAACTAGGATACAACCTACATCACCAAACTAGGATTACAAATCCCAATACGTCTTAGTAGCCCAAAAATCAAAAGGTGCAAACACGATAGTCCTTTACCATATTCCACCAACCTCGAGGTGTACTCTAAAGTACAAGCTTCACTATAAGCCCATTTGAATTTCTATCTGCTAACGCACAACATCTACGCGTTACTCGAATGGCTTCTCGTGCTGCCAATAAGAGAAATGAGTCTATAACTATCGCTTTACACCTCGTAAAGCTACCACTTGATATAATACGCCCCTTCTATTTCAGGCGGTATATAAACCGACTTACTAAGGTTACCATACACCTTTCTAACCCCGTGGACATCTGCGCATCCATGGTGAACATTCGACACGTAACACTCTCTCCCAATAAGGGTCTCCTTTCCTCGGTGTAATACTCGCACGTGGGTCCTCCCAACCCGCAAAATTCCATTATCCTTACTTCAGCGCCACTAACTCTATTACACTCACTTCCTAATAATGCTACAGTCTATGCGTTACCCTACCTACATGAAACTAGTATAATCCTAAGTATATCCCTAGTGCCCAAGGCCTTTCTCAACTTTCGACATTTGCTTGGTTTCATGCGTGGGACGTCTCGCAAAAGCGAAATCCAAAAAAGGAACCCTCCCATTACACTACTCCCTCGCGTTGTCGGTCATCGAGATATAGCGACCTAAGGCACACCAGCAGGACGTCCTAAATCCTACCACGCTAACCTACGAATGCATTCTTACTATTCTATCCTTATGCCAATACGAAAGGAAATCTAACTAATTGAAGTGCCCAATCTCTGTAAGGGCACTACGTACATCATACCCAAATAATATTTCATCAAAGTTTGCCTTTTCATTAAGGCCTGGCCATAATCCTCAAATCAATGTCTCAAGTCCTACTTCACCCACCAACTTGTGGTGAGAAGACTACTTTAGTGCTTTTCCATAGCACAATATTTCCATAAGTATACCATTAGCATATGGTTTATAGTCTATAGTGGTTTATCCACACTATAAGACTTTTCCACAAAACCAACATCCTCGCATCCTATAATATCTCTCCACTCCCAACGCCGTTAAGATTCATGTGTGGAGCGTCTTGCAAAGCGAAATCCAAATAAGGAACCCCTCCACACACTCTTAGTTAACTTTATCGATCATGCAGGACCGTTATTTTCGAACATGCAACCGGGATACCCTATCCCCTCACTCAAAAAAATGTGGTCTGAACTCCCGACTATATCTAGGAGTCACAGTACTAAGCGCATTGCAATACACTCAGTCTCTGCGCAATCTATAATGAGCTTAGAATCACAACTCAAAAATTAACCCGACACACCTCAAATCATATCTATAAGGTCGCCACATATTCAAATCACGATAATGAAATCTCTACTCATCAAAGTTCCATCTACCCATAACAATAAAGGTGAACTCAACCTGTATCCAGGTGATACACCGCAACAACAACCATTTCCACTCTGGAACTGCGGACACGATAGTCTTGCCATCCTTAGCCTGCTATCGCTCCGAAAGTACCATAATGTATTATACGCATCATAGTACCATACTCGTATAAGCATATAAAACGAGTATCATAAACCATATATATATACAATATATCAACACCCGCCTTTATGGCGAATGAAGGAAAATAAAATTCCGCTATCGCATAAAACAAATAAACATACATTATATAATGTTATCGAGATCGCCATAACTCAATATACACACACGAGTCTAGGGCTAACGAAACACCGCGACTTTATCTAACCACGCCAATTATACCTCCTTCATTGAGGTAAAACTCCTAACAATAACTTCGTTTCAACCAATTCCTTGGGCGGATGTCCACCAATGGGGTCCTCAACCATACACATTCTCCATAACTGTTAGCAACACTTCTCTAGTGAGCCTATCGTTCCTCGAAAGGACTCATTATTTATTGTACCTACCTCACTTAGGTACAATGTTCACTTCCCCATAATACTCTTTATTAATTGTCGGGCTCTGGCCGAACCTTAGAGAATAATGCAAAACAACATTCTTTTCATTCTTAATGAATCATGGGGACCCACGGTTAAAACTATCCGTAAGATCCCTTTTCAAAACCCACCTCCAGCCGCCTTCCTCGATCATCACACGAATTTCGAAAGAGTGCGCAAATGATTACTATAATCTCATAATATGGCAGGAGAACGAAATCTCACAAGAGAAATCAACAATCCTAATCCCGAGGCTCTATAACAAATCGAGAGCAATGCTGAAAGCGTAGTACATTCACACAGATTTCTAAGGACACTAGAACCTGATGCTCTGATACCATCTGTGACACCCCGCCTAATCAGATACCGTGGATCACTCCTATATCAAATTTTAACAGGAGTGTCATATGGATTATTCTTAGCATCATTGTTGAAAATCCATTTAATTACTAATAACTTATTAGGCTGGCGTCAAAATTTTACCTAACTAATCTTTTTAAACGAATACAAAATTAAAACATCCACATAGTTTGCGTAAATGAAACTGAAATGAAAAAAATAACCGAACACTCGGTTAAAATATACAACCAAATCGAATGCTGCTAAAAGAATAGCTAAATGCCATTGGGTTATTGGCCTGAATGTTTATACAATAACTCCTATCTAGAGTACAAGGATAGAAGCGTCTACCGAGAACCCACAAGCATCCACATCTATTGCAGCAGACGTCTGACTCGAAAGAAGTTCCATCAAGGCGTCCCTATCTCTGGACACCTATATATATATATATATATATAGCAAGAAAGGAAAAGTAGACAGACAGGTCAGAGCCCGAGTTTGAAAATATTTTGCAAGTGCATAAATGCTTTGTTTTAAAAATATTCTTTTATCTCATATTTAAATTGGTATCGCACTCCCATGAGATACCCCTCACCTCTCTTCTAACAGTGCGCACCTAACGCACTTAACTACCTGGTTAAGCTACCCTGTATATCTAATCTAATTCACCCATGTACTAGAAACCTCTACAACCCGAGAACTAAGGGCTAAACTTCTCTCCATTCTCAACACTGTGTTAAGTTCATGTGTGGGGTGTCTCGCAAAGCGAAATCCAAATAAAGAACCCCCCCGATACACTACTACTTGGCAGGGTTAATGGTAGAGATCCATTAGGCCCGTAGCATGAAACTAATATATAAATACATATATATATACATCTTACAATATACATCCGGATAATATCTCCCAGAATGAGGTTTACCAATTCAATTTCATCTTTATAATACACATCCGAATCTATCTTACGGACTGAGGATTCATATACAAAGTATTTACCAATACTTATTTTTTTTTATCTCAAAACTTTCCATTTCCTTTCTTATATCCAGGAAATGTATTTAAAAGCCAACTCAGCATGAATTGCTTCCACGTATCATATAACCTTTTTAAAAGCCAGTTTTATTAACATAAAAATGCTTTTCCATTTTAAAACATCGCATTTCCCTTTTTACATCCAGGAAATGTATTTAAAAGCCATTTCTATTATCATAAAAATGCTTTTCATATCATATGCTTCCACTTCCCTTCTTCCATCCGGGAAGTGTTACCGAATCCAACTCATTTATCCCATTTCCCTTCTTCCATCCGGGAAATGTATTTAAAGCCAATTTATTATCATAAATTGCTTTAACATATCTAAGACCGTCCCTCCGGGTTTCTCAACTTGACGCGCCCCTAAATGGCTATCATCTTCCAGGGCCTATCAAACAAGATAACCTGCGAACCTAACACATCATCGGGAAGCGTCCATGTACCTCCGGGATAGTCATGACCACACCCAGAATCACCTAACCAGAGAAATATATAATCGCTCATATGGCCTATAGGACTATTTCCACCCTGCATTCATTAGCCAGGGGCTTCACCATACGCACGCAACTTCCCTTATGATAGCGATTCAGAGAGGTGTGTAACCATATTTTATTATTATGAAAATCATCTCTTTTTCATTTTGAAAACATTCCTATTTTATTTTCAAAATCATTTATTCTCATGAACATATATATACCTTGTTCTCATACACAAGGAATATACTATATAATACACATCCGTATCATATTTATACATACTTTATTCACATAGTATATATATATACCATATATTCCTCCTTGAATGTATATATGGCCATAATTGCCAATCTCATATAGCGATGACCAATAATCCCAAAGATTCTCTCAAAGAATCATGATCATGCATTCATATACGCATGATACTAGACTCAAAGTATTTCCTCACTTCGATAAATAGTAATTACCTTAATCATATCTTAAGGATTTATTGGATATCTCCAATTATACTAATTCACTCTAAGTGAATACACACACACACACACACACACACACACATATATATATATATATATATGTATATATTCCCAATTCCTCAAGTCCTTTAGTACAAAATCCTCTATAATACTCTAATTTAGAAGCCCCCTAGACTTTAAACTCAAAGAGGAGAAGGAATAACAATCTCCAAAATCCTGGGCTGAAAACAGGGTACCGATCGACTGAACCTGGACCCCCGATCGACCGCGGTTTGCAAATAATCCTACGAAGCCAACCAGTAGGCTCTTTTTCCTTGATGCGGTCGACCGGCCTCAGGGGCGCGGTCGACCGGTCACACCAGGTCCTCAAAACTTTATTCCTCAAATCCTCCATCCAAAAACCCAATTTCATTATCGGGTTTTCTAAACTACACCAAAAATCATCCCAAACATCTACACGGTTAATTCTAGCCTTTATTTTTTCAATTCCCGATTTGATTTCTGAGTTGATGATTTCAATCCGGAACTACCATCTTCTAAAAATCATATCAAATAGAGGATAAATAAGAAAAATACGCGGTTGGTGCCCACGCGACCGTATCGAAAAGATCTACAACTTTCATGTTTTGACCAAAAGCTAAATAATTCCTCTTCCTGACCTAAATGGCCCCATAAACCACGGGTTTACTCTCCATTTTCTTCCCCAAAATCCCAAACTCCATTTTTCTCCATTTTTGTTGTTTCTAACCTCATCCAACAACTCAATAAACATCTAATCTATGTTTTACAACTAACACATCAATTTATTTGGGGTATTAAACCATTTACCTTAGATTTAAACCCTGAAACCATAAAAATCCAATTTTGACATTTCTCCCATTTCAATTCAATTTTTTACTCCATTAACATGGTTTTAACACTAAAAATCTTTAAGAGTTTACATTACATCAATATGTAAATTCATATATAATTTTTCCCAATTTTATTTTAGGGTTCTACCAACTATGATATGAAGTAAATGCATAATTGAAATAAAGCAAGTAAACACTTGCCTGGAGGATGAAATCCGACGATCTCGAGTCGAATCCGGTGGAGTTTGGCCCGAGATCTCCCTTTTCTCCCCTTCCTTCCTTCCTTCCTTCCTTCCTTCCTTCCTCTCTCTCTTCTCTCTTTTCTTTCTCTTTTCTCCCTCTCTCCCGCTTTATAAAGAAAGAAAAAGGGTTTACACCCCTTAAAACTCAAAAACGACTCGTTTACTCAATTTCGACTTTCAAACACTCTTTTCCGACTATCTCGGACATTCCGAGACTCACGGTGTAGTCAAAATTTCCATCTGAGGCACTTGACCGCAAATCACTATTTCAACGCAAAATAAATAAATGCGGTATTCCCATTAAAATATTATCTTCGGTCGCTTTACCCGGCAGCGACACATTATTAAAACACACCAATTCATTTCCTCAACACCAAAAGTAAATATACCATCCATCGAAAATCATTAAATTCTCGAAAATCCTAAAAATCGCTATTTCGAGAAATTCTCCAAATTGCCAAATTTTACTCAATTATGGAATTTAATTGTCTCCAAAAGGGCGGGTTGTTACATACTCCCCCCTTACAACGGAATTTCGTCCTCAAAATTCGGATACAACCTACATCACCAAACTATGATCACAAATCCCACTACGTCTTAGTACCCCCAAAATCAAAAGGTTCTAACACGATAGTCCTTTTCCATATTCCACCTACCTCAAGGTGTACTCCAGAGAACAAGCTTCACTATAAGCCCATCTAAATTTCTATTTGCTAACGCACAACATCTACGCGTTACTCGAATGGCTTCTCGAGCTGCCAATAAGAGAAATGAGTCTATAACTATCGCTTTACATCTCACAAAGCTACCACTTGATATACTACGCCCCTTCTATTTCAGGCGATATATAAACCGACTTACTAAGGTGCCCATACACCTTTCTAACCCCGTGCACATTTGTGCATCCATGGTGAACATTCGACACGTAACACTCTCTCCCAATAAGGGTCTTCGTTCCTCGATGTAATACTCACATGCGGGTCCTCCCAACCCGCAAAATTCCATTATCCATACTTCATCGCCACTAACTCTATTACACTCACTTCTAAATAATGCTACAGTCTATGTGTTACCCTACCTACATGAAACTAGTATAATCCTAAGTATATCCCTAGTGCCCAAGGCATTTCTCAACTTTCGACATTGGCTTGGTTTCATGCATGGGACGTCACGCAAAAGCGAAATCCAAACAAGGAGCCCTCCCATTACACTACTCCCTCGCGTTGTCGGTCATCGAGATATAGAGACCTAAGGCACACCACCAGGACTTCCTAAATCCTAGCACGCTAACCTACGAATGCATTCTTACTATTCTATCCTTCCTCCCATACGTAAAGAAATATAACTAATGGAAGTGCCCAATCTCTGTAAGGGCACTACGCACATCATACCCAAATCATATTTCATCAAAGTTTGCCTTTTCATTAAGGCCTGGATATAATCCTCAAATCAATTTCTCTAAGTCCTACTTCACCCACCAACTTGTGGTGAGAGGACCACTTTAGTGCTTTTCCATAGCACAATATTTCCATAAGTATACAATTAGCATATGGCTCATAGTCTATAGTGGTTAATACACACTATAAGACTTTTCCAAAAAACTAATATCCTCGCATACTATAACATCTCTCCACTCTCGACGCCGTTAAGATTCATGTTTGGAGCATCTCGCAAAGCGAAATCCAAACAAGGAACCCCTCCACACACTCCTACTTAACTTTTTTGGTCATGGAGGTCCGTTATTTTCGAACATGCAACCGTGATACCCTATCCCCTCACTCAACAAAATGTGGTCTGAAATCCCGACTCTATCTAGGAGCCACACCACTAAGCGCATCGCAATACACTCAGTCTCTGCGCAATCTATAATGAGCTTAGAATCACAGCTCAGCAATTAACCCGGCACAACTCAAATCATATCTATAAGGTCTCCACATATTCAAATCACGATAATGAAACCTCTACTCATCGAAATTCCATATACCCATAACAATAAAGGCAACCTGTATCTAGGTGAGACACCGCAATAACAACCCGTTCCACCCTTGAACTGCGGACACAATAGTCTTGCCATCCTTAGCCTGCTATCGCTCCGAAAGTAGCATAATGTATTATACTCATCATAGTACCATACTCGTATAAGCATATAAAACGAGTATCATAAACCAGATATATATATATATATATATATATATATATATATATCAACACCCGCCTTTATGGAGAATGAAGGAAAATAAAATTCCACTATCGCGGAAAACACATAAACATACATTATATAATGTTATCGAGATCGCCATAACTCAATATACACACACGAGTCTAGGGATAACGAAACACCGCGACTTTATCTAGCCACGCCAATTATACCTCCTTCATTGAGGTTAAACTCCTAACAATAACTTCGTTTCAACCAATTCCCCAGGCGGATGTCCACCAATGGGGTCCTCAACCATACACATTCTCCATAAGTGTTAGCAACACTTCTCTAGTGAGCCTATCGTTCCTCAAAAGGACTCATTATTTATTGTACAATGTTCACTTCCCCATAACACTCTTTATTCATTGTCGGCCTCTGGCCGAACCTTATGTGAATAATCCAAAACAACATAATCATGGGGACCCACGGTTAAAACTATCCGTAAGATCCCTTTTCGAAACCCACCTCCTGCCACCTTCCTCGATCATCACACGAATTTCGAACAAGCGCGCAAAAGATTACTATAATCTCATATTATGGCAGGAGAACTAAATCTCACAAGAGAAATCAACAATCCTAATCCTGAGGCTCTATAACAAATCGAGAGAAACGCTGAAAGCCTAGTACGTCCGCACAGATTCCTAAGGATACTAGAACCTGATGCTCTGATACCATCTATGACACCCCACCTAATCATATACCGGGAGATCACTCCAATATCAAATTTTAATAGGAGTCTCATATGGATCATTCTTAGCATCACTGTCAAAAATCCATTTAATTACTAATAACCTATTAGGCTGGCGTCAAAATTTTACTTAACTAATCTTTTTAAACGAATACAGAATTAAAACATCCCCACGGTTTGCGTAAATGAAACTGAAATGAAATAAAATAACCGGACACTCGGTTACAATATACAGCCAAATCGAATCTGCTAAAAGAATAGCTAAATGCCATTGGGTTATTGGCCCGAATGTTTATACAATACCTCCTATCTAGAGTACAAGGATAGAAGCGTCTACCGAGAACCCGCAAGCATCCACAGCTGCTGCAGCAGACGTCTGACTCGAAAGAAGTGCCATCCAGGCATCCCTGTGTCTGGACACCTATATATATATAATATATAGCAAGAAAGGAAAAGTGAACAGATGGGTCGAAGCCCGAGTTTGAAAATATTTTGCAAGTGCATAAATGCTTTATTTTAAAAATATGTTTTATCTCATATTTAAATTGGTATCGCACTCCCATGAGATATCCCTCACCCCTCTTCTAACAGTCACACCTAACGCACTTAACTACCTGGTTAAGCTACCCTTCCTAACTAATGTAATTCACCCATCTATTAGAAACCTCTACAACCCGAGCACTAAGGGCTAAACTTCTCTCCATTCTCAACACTGCGCTATGTTCATGCGTGGGGTGTCTCGCAAAGCGAAATCCAAACAAGGAACCCCCCCGATACACTAATACTTGGCAGGGTTAATGGTAGAGATCCATTAGGCCCGTATCATGAAACTAATATATAAATACATATATATACATCCGGATAATATCTCCCGGACTGAGATTTACCAATTCAATTTCATCTTTATAATACACATCCGGATCTATCTCCTGGACTGAGGATTCATATACAAAGTATTTACCAATACTTACTTTTTTTATCTCAAAACTTTCCATTTCCTTTCTTATATCCAAGAAATGTATTTAAAAGCCAACTCATTAGCATGAATTGCTTCCACATATCATATAACCTTTTTAAAATCCAGTTTTATTAACATAAAAATGCTTTTCCATTTTAAAACATCGCATTTCCCTTTTTACATCCAGGAAATGTATTTAAAAGCCATTTCTATTATCATAAAAATGCTTTTCATATCATATGCTTCCACTTCCCTTCTTCCATCCGGGAAGTGTTACCGAAGCCAACTCATTTATCCCATTTCCCTTCTTCCATCCGGGAAATGTATTTAAAGCCAATTTATTATCATAAATTGCTTTAACATATCTAAGACCGTCCCTCCGGGTTTCTCCATTGGACGCGCTCCTAAATGGCTATCATCTTCCAGGGCCTATCAACCAAGACAACCTGCGAACCTAACACATCATCGGGAAGCGGCCATATACCTCCGGGATAGTCATGACCACACCTAGAATCACCTAACCAGCGCATAAAAATATAATCGCTCATATGGCCTATAGGACTATTTCCACCCTGCATTCATTAGCCAAGGGGCTTCACCATACGCACGCAACTTCCCTTATGATAGCGATTCAGAGAGGTGTGTAACCATATTTAATTATTATGAAAATCATCTCTTTTTCATTTTGAAACCATTCCTATTTTATTTTCAAAATCATTTATTCTCATGAACATATATATACCTTGTTCTCATACACAAGGAATATACTATATAATACACATTCGTATCATATTTATACATACTTTAATCACATAGTATATATATATACCATATATTCCTCCTTGAATGTATATATGGCCATAATTACCAATCTCATTTAGCGATGACCAATAATCCCAAAGATTCTCTCAAAGAATCATGATCATGCATTCATATACGCATGATACTAGACTCAAAGTATTTCCTCACTTCGATAAATAATAATTACCTTAATCATCTCTTAAGGATTTATTGGATATCTCCAATTATACTAATTCACTCTAAGTGAATATATATATATATATATATATTCCCAATTCCTCAAGTCCTTTAGGACATAATCCTCTATAATACTCTAATTTAGAAGGCCCGTAGACTTTAAACTCAAATAGGAGAAGGAATAACAATCTCCAAAATCTTAGGCTGAAAACAGGGTACCGATCGACCGGTCCTGGACCCCCAGTCGACCGCGGTTTGCAAATAAGCGTACGAAGCCAACCAATAGGCTCTTATTCCTTGACGCGGTCGACCGGCCTTAAGGGCGCGGTCTACCGGTCACACCAGGTCCTCAAAACTTTATTCCTCAAATCCTCCATCCAACAACCAAATTTCATTATCGGGATTTCTAACCTACACCAAAAATCATCCCAAACATCTACACGATTAATTCTATCCTTTATTTTTTCAATTCCCGATTTTATTTCCGAGTTGATGATTTCAACCCGGAACTGCCATCTTGTAAAAATCATATCAAATCGAGGAAAAATCTTAAAAATACGCGGTCAGTAGACACGCGACCGTATAGAAAAGATCTACAATGTTTATGTTTTGACCAAGAGCTAAATCATTTCTCTTTCTGGCCGAAATGGCCCCACAAGCCACGGGTTTACTATTTATTGTCTTCCCCAAAATCCCAAACTCCATTTTTGTTGTTTCTAACCTCATCCAACAACTCAATAAACATCTAATCTATGTTTTACAACTAACACATCAATTTATTTGGGGTATTAAACTATTTACCTTAGATTTAAACCCTAAAACCATAAAAACCCAATTTTGGCATTTCTCCCATTTCAATTCAATTTTATACTCCATTAACATGGTTTTAACACTAAAAATCTTTAAGAGTTTACATTACATTAATATGTAAACTCATATCTAAGTTTCCCAATTTCATTTTAGGGTTCTACCAACTATGATATGAAATAAATGCATAATTGAAATAAATCAAGTAAACACTTACCTGGAAGATGAAATCCGACGTCCTCGAGTCGAATCCGGTGGAGTTTGGCCCGAGATCTCCCTTTTCTCCTCTTCCTTCCTTCCTCTCTCTTTTCTCTCTTTTCTTTCTCTTTTCTCCCTCTCTCCCTCTTTATAAAGAAAGAAAAAGGGTTTATACCCCTTAAAACCTAAAAACGACTCGTTTACTCAATTTCGAGCCCTTTTTAACTCTAAAATTCCCCGAAACTCAATTTCGACTTTCGAACACTCTTTTTTGACTGTCTCGGACATTTCGAGACTCACGACGTAGTCAAAATTTCCATCCGAGGCACTTGACCGCAAATCACTATTTCAACCCAAAATAAATAAATGTGGTATTCCCATTAAAATATTATCTTCTGTCGCTTTACCCGGCAGCGACACATTATTAAAACACTCCAATTCATTTACTTAACACCAAAAGTAAATATACCATCCATCGAAAATCATTAAATCCTCGAAAATCCTAAAAATTCCTATTTCGAGAAATTATCCAAATTGCCAATTTATACTTAATTATGGAATTTAATTGTCTCCAAAAGGGCGGTTATATATATATATATATATATATATATATATATATATATATATATATATATATATCCATACGGTAGTACCGTATGGGAGCATTATTGTATGTGCATATATATATATATATATATATATATATATATATATATATATATATATATATATATATATATATATATATATATATATATATATATATATATATATATATATATATATATATATATATATATATATATATATATATATATGCACATACAATAATGCTCCCATACGGTACTACCGTATGGAAGGCAATCCGGACTGCATGCGTGGATAAATGAGAGATAACTTCGGATCCTCTCTCCTCTCCCATCCTCTAACCTGTCACGTTTCTTTCTTGTTCTCTCTCCTCTCACGTCTCACGTCCCCTTTGTGTACACGTTTCTTTGATGTGTTCAATTTAATGCCTATATATAAGAAGCCAAATTAGATCTTTTGTGTACAACTTCCTCATGGCAAACATAGTTAACTTCTCCACATTTTTTTATGTCAACAACAAGTCAGAACCACTTGCAGCAAAGTGATAATAAAGAAGGCAGTAAAGTTCCTCACACCATTATAGCTTCATAAAGGTATAGTTCATATAATACTTTGTATAGCATTTTTTTAGAGAATAAAAAAGATAGTTTTGTATTTTTGTTACTCATTCACTTACAAAAAAAGTGATAGTAAAGTTCCTCACACCAAACATATCTTCATAAATGTATAGTTCATATGATACTTTGTATATCATTTTTTTAGATAATAAAAAAGATAGTTTTGTATTTTTATTACTCATTCACTTACAAAAAAAGTGACTAATTTGATACTCATTTTTTGTATGATTCATTTATTTTATTTAAGAGTAATGCTATACTAGTCGGGAGTTAACCCCGGGTTAGTAATTGAGAGGATTTTTTTTCTTTTTTCATGGTTTCTCAAGTGATTTATTAGGATTGTTAACATTTTTATTTCAAAAAAACTGTTTTATTAGACAAGAATATTTTTTATAAATGAAAATAATTGTATTGTTAAAAAATAGTATTTTAATACAATTTTTTTTTTTGAAAAAAATTGTTTCAAAAAATAACGGGTACTGTTGGTGCGGACCTATAAAAATAAGAGAATATTGGGTACATGGTTGTTTGAGGTACTAAATGAGTTAAAGAATAATTTAAAAAAAATAAAAATATTCTAATAAGAATTTGTTTTTTTAATTATTCTTAACTCATTTAGTACCTCAAACAACTATTTAACCAATATTCTATTATTTTTAAAGATCCGCGCCAGCGGCACACATGACCCCTAAAAATACATCTAAATTATTATTGTTATAATTTTTCAGTGATGGACGAGTTCGATTTGTTGGATTCTGATGAAAAATCTGAGGCATTATTTATTCCTCAAGTAAAAGATGAAGATAAACCAAAAATTGGACAAGAATTTCAATCTTTAAACGATGCTTATGAATTTTACAATATTTATGCGAGAGTGGGAGAATTTAGTACATGGTATAATTCTTCAAAAAAGAAAAAAGATACAGATGAAATTATCAGGAAAGAATATTGTTGTTTTAAAGAAGGAAAGTCTAACCAAAAAAGTGAGGAGAAAAAAAAAGGTATCGTGGAATTGTAAGATAGGGTTGTAAGAGAAAGTTATCTGTTGTGAAGAGTAAGTCGGGATCAAATTACATAGTAAGTCAATTTGTTGAAGCTCACAGTCACACTCTTTCGACCCCACGTAAAGTACATCTTTTGAGATCTCATCGTTTCGTATCCGAAACAAAAAAAGCCTTGACCCAACAACTTGCATTTGTTAACATACCTACACATCAACAAATTAGTCTTCTTTCGGTACAAGCAGGAGGGATTGAAAATATCAGTTGTACCGAAAAAGATATTAGAAATTTTATACGTGATTCAAAAAAACAAATTGACGGACATGATGCAGAATTATTGATGGAGTACTTTTTGCCAAAACAAGAAAAAAGTTCTTCATTTATTTTTATATATGAAAGAGATGGTGAAAATAGGTTAACTCACTGTTTTTGGGCTGATGCAATTTCAAGAAGAGCATACAAATTTTATGGTGATGTGGTTGTGTTTGATACTACGTACAACATAAATAAATATAATATGATTTTTTCACCATTCACCGGTATTAATAATCTTGGGCAAACCGTAATTTTTGGGTGTGCATTCTTAAATGATGAGACCACGAACTCTTTTATTTGGCTTTTAGAAAAATGGCAGGAAGTTATGCCCGGTGGCCCGCCACGAATAATTATCACTGATCAAGATCCGGCAATGTCAGAAGCTATTTCTCAAGTTCTTCTCGATACATATCACATATACGACATATGGCACATTGTGAACAAATTTTTTGAAAAGTTGGATGCAATCAATTATAGAGATCATTTTAGCGACTTTCAACAATCTATTTGGGATTCAGAGTCAAAAGAAGAGTTTGAAGCAAGTTGGGAAGACACAATTGAAAAAAGTGGTTTGAAACAAAATACTTGGTTAGATGGGTTGTATGATATTCGGGATAGATGGGTACCTACATTTTTGAAACATATTTTTATTGCTAGAATGTGAAGTAGTCAGCGCGCAGAGAGTGCGCATGCATTTTTTAAAAGGTGTTTGTCCAAAAATAACTCACTAAACGAATTTGTGACACGATTCAATAGGGCACTTAAATACCAACGACAGAAGGAGTTAAATGTGAATCACATCGATATAAATGAACGTCCGGTGATGAAAACACCAATGTCAATGGAGAAGGAAATGTCAAATATATACATATGGACTATTTTTTTCAAGTTTCAGCACGAGTTATGGGAGATTTTAGATTACGTAATTGAAATTTCACACGATGAAGGTCATCATTATCTCTACATTGTGAAAAGGCCAAATATAAGGGATTCGCGAGTTAGAAAAATTTTATACGATAAGATTTCAAAGTTTGTGAGCTGCAGTTGCAAGAAATTTGATTTTGAAGGAATTCCATGTAGACATATTTTGGCATTTTTTAAATTTAATCAAACTGTGTTTTTACCGGATGAATATATATTGCGGAGATGGACACAAAAAGCAAACTTGGAAAAAGTGATATAAGAGTGTGGCACGGAGGTGAAAGATAATAGTGTCAATTTTTTATTATTGAGGCAAAAAAAATTATCCCTTCTTACATCGAGGGTTATTGATGATGTTGTTGTTAGCGAAGAGATGACTACCATTTATGAGGACTATATAAAAATGGCGCATGAAAAAATTAAGGAGGTCAATAAAAGTAGAAGAGGTAGTGTTCGTTGGGAGGAAATAAGTCATCAACAAATTTCTTTAAATGAAGCAAATACAGTTCGAGCGAAAGGATGTTGAAAACATAGATTGCAAAGAGGGAAGGAAAAAACAAAGGTTCAAGGTCGGCGTTGTCATGGATGTGGACGAAGTGGTCAATCACACGACAAAAGAAATTGTCCAATGTTAAACACGAGGTAAATTTATATATTTCTGTTTTATTACTAAATATTGCTAGTTCTTTTATTTTATATATGTTTCTTGTAGATTTTCTGAATCAAACAGTGAAGGCAATGATCTTTATGGAGATGCATCCATGGAAGATATTTTTACGACGGGTAATATGAATTTAAAATGGTACTTAATAATTGTTTATAATTTGTAACTTTGACTAGTTCATTGAATTTTTAATTTATTTTTAATATTTCATGCTTTTTTATAGATTTATCGGGTGGAGATGAAAATGATGATGAAGATATCTAGACGAAATTTTATGTTTTGCACTTTTTTGGGAATAATTTATTTTGCACATTAATTTTTTTTTGGCACAACAATTCACGTTTAATTTTTCATGTTATAATTATTACCTGATTGGTACGACTTTAATTATGTGTGAGTAGATTGTTAAACATATTTTATGTTTATTTTTTATCGTCATTTATTATGGGAGAAATCATTTGTTATCATAGTTTGTCATGCTTTGTTTTATATGATTTGATATGGGAGCAGTCCATTCATTGTTTTACATGAATGGTTATGGAAGCAGTCATTTGTAGTCATTTGTTTCAATAATAAGAAAGAAACATGATAGGTTAGAGGATGAGAGAGGAGAGAAGACCCGAAGTTATCTGTCATTTATCCACGCATGCAGTCCGGATTGCCTCCCATATAGTAGTACCGTATGGGAGCATTATTGTATATATATGCACACACACTAGTGTATGCTCGTGCTTGAAGGAACGCTAATTGTTGATGCAAAAAACTGGACCGAATCCCATTTTTATGATCACAGATAAATAGATGAAAGCAATCCAATCAAGCACATAAGAGACAAAGATTTTTAAAGTTGTTCGGCTATGAATAAAGCCTACGTCCACTGTTATTTTATTCCCAGGGGTTTACAATAGCACCATAGGGTGTAGAGAGAGAAAGGATGTGTATCTTGTGTATGGGGTTTCTAGATTATCTTACCTCCCTTTTTTTGGCTAAGGGAATACATGTATTTATAGTGATGGGAGATAAAGAGATTCATTGTATGTAGACATTTATACATTATGTCTACTTGCAACGAATCTAATTGTTGAATTGCTTGGTATGCTATGTGTTGTCATCTACAGTATAAATGTACATTAATGCTCATTAAATGCATAGTCATCTTCATTAATGCACATTAAATGCATAGTTATCCCTTGATCTTCCTAGTTGGTATGCCGACCAACTCTCATCGGGTGTCGACTAATTCTCCTCGGGGGCCGACTAACACTCCTCGGGTGTCGAATATTGCCATGTAGGATGACATGTGTCCTTTTCTGATTGGTCCTTGTAGATGGAGAATTTTTGCGTTAACAGAAGCCCCCAATGCTCCATGCTTGATGGTTTACTTGAAAGGATGGAGTATTTATTCTGCAGTGTTGCTCGGTGCTCGTGAAATTCTTGATCTACCTTCTTGATTTGTTCAACATAAAGTGCATTATCTCCTGGAATTAAGCTCTCAGGAATAGCAGGAGCTGGGATCCATTCCATGTCTAAATTATACGGTGGCACAAACAAGTCAAGTACCCAAGGATCATAATAGTCCCACAGGTAGTGTCCTTGTTCGAGCTTCAACACGCCCAAGGCATTCAGCCAACCTTGCTTATAGCCCTCATTATTGGCATTTTGGATACGATCATCTAAATGAAATAGTGCTTCGTTGTATCCATCCATCCAGAACTCTCTGGGCTGTTTGTGAAATTGAAATGCCAACCTTTCAAGCTTCTCGTGAAGACTTTGGATGAAAAGTTCATTAGTCGCCAACACTGATGTCTTTGAAGAGAGTTGTTGTTCCAGTTCTCTAATTTTCTTTGACATGTCAGACAAAGATTGGTTCTTAGCCATTAATTGGAATGCTTGGTTTTCCAACGCTGATTGAGTACGAGCTTCTTCAATAGTACGACGAAGACCTCTTGGTCGTCCCCGAGCAGGTTGAGTACTTTATTCCTCGTCAACATTCTGAGCAACTCTTCCTCGTCCACGAGAACCTCTTCCTCGTCCCCGAATAGTAATAGAAGGCCCAGCTCTTCTCAAAGCCTCTAACTCTTCTCACAACTTGGCATTTTCCACTTCTAAAAATGAGAATCCATCATCAGTGACCGGTTCCAAGGCAGTGGAAGATGAAGCAGCAGACCTCAGCTGAGCTAGTTCTTTTTGCAGATTGTTGTTTTCCTGTTCCAATAGCTCAGCGATTTGCCTGTGCCCTTCGGCATCTGCTTTCAATGTTCTCTCTCTCACTTCATAGCCAACAAGCATCTTGTCGTAGCCTTTTTTACCAAGTTGTTTGAGTTTCTTCTCATACCCTTCATGCAAAAGAGCTGAAGACTCTTTATACTGCTGCTGAAGTTCATCGAGAGTACCTTGCAAGTCTTCAATCATTTCATAATAAGCCCATTATTGTCCACAGCTCGGTCAAGTAAGCATTTCAGATACTGATAAGCTTCGATTGCATGCTCTGAAGCATCCTGGCCAAGGATATTGGCAACCTCTGATGCACTCAGGTTTGTGTGACCACCATTATAATATTCATGACATTGCTTCATCAGCTTGGTATCATTAGCAGATAGCAGATCCATCCTGGCCAGAAACTAGCAGAGAAAGAAAAAGTAATCATAAAAAAGAAGATCAAGACAGAGTACAGATAGAAAAGATACAATCATAGAGAAGGGAAAATTCAAATTTTATTAGATCATAGTGCAGAGTTACAAAGATCTTGGTTACACTTGACAAAAAAGAAAATAAAATAAATACCGAACAACTTCACACCTTTTCCTTATCTCCCAAGACTTTCTCGGGAGGCTGGGATAAGGAGCTCGGTTGCTCGGTGGGAACAATGAGTTGGTCGACTGAAGCTGGAACTTGTTCAGGAGGAGCAGGCAGAGATGAAAGCTCCTCTTCAGCAAGCTGGGTAAGGATGGGATCACCCACTACCATTGAAGATTCTTCGGAGGCAGCTTCGTCCTCTTCTTCATCTTCGATGTTTGGGGGAGGACCAGGGAGATGTTGTTGAAACAGTTCTGAGTCCTCATTAACTTTCAATTCTTGCAGGGCAGCAACCCAACCATCTCGGAAGTATTTCAAACTCCCATACTGCACCTGAGTCATCATTGCTGCTACCCCCTGTCCCATCCTTTGTCCCAACCGGTGTGTAAAGATTTTTTCACCACCAATTTTCTTTTCATTTTCTCCGAGGAGAGCTTCTCGGATAGAAGATCCTCGGTGGCCTTCAACTTAGCTTCCACCTCTTCCTTCTGGTGGCTCACTTCTCACAGAAGGGACAATTCTTCTTCTGCCATTCTCATCTTGTCTTCAAGCTCCCCAAAGTTCTTGAGCTTCTCATCAGATTTATTTTTCTCTCCCTCCAAATCCTTCACTTTATTTTCCAACCGCACTTTCTCTGCCTCAACTGCAGCCAATTTCTTCTCCCAATCAGCCTTATCCTCGTCATACTTTTGACGGGACTCCTTCAAAGACTGGGCCAAACCTAGCAAAGCATCTTCCACTCCAGACGAGGAACTGGAAGCCTTGATTGCTTCATCCTTCTTCACAATGGTGTTAAAACAACTCACCAGCTGAAAAAAGGTGTTAATGATAAGTCAGCACAGAGATATACGTATTGATGGAAGGAAAGAAAATTCAGAATGAGATAAACTTACTGAAGCAAGGTGACGAGTAGCCAGGGATGTAAGCACATCCCTAGACATATTCTCCTCAATTCCTTGGACTTCAGGAATAGTCCAAGTTTTCACCGAGCTCATAGCAGAGCTCGGAGGAATAATAGTTGGCACACCAGCTCCACTAACTTGGAGCTGGGGAATGGTGTCAGCCAAATTGATCGAGGAGGATTTCCTCAATCTCCTCGGTGGTATTTCAACAGTCTCAACCAAAGAAGAGCTTTTGGTTGGGGAGACGGTGACCACTTCCACAGGTGCATTTTTCTTGCTCGGAGCCACTGGGGGCTTCTCGGCAGCCTTCTGAGGAGCAACAGAAGGGGCAGCATCTATTTTCTTTATCCCCTTTTGGACAACAGTTTTGTTTCTTTTCCCATCTCCAGCAGAGGTAGTCTCCTCAAAGAGAGCAGGAACTCTTCGTTTGCTCATTTTCTGACTCAGAGAAATATGAGATTCTGGAGAAGAGTCCTCGGGAATTGACACTGGATCACTAGTGCTGACCACATGATGAGCAGTGAAAGAGGTTGTATAACTCCTATACTGCAAGAAATATGAAGCAGATCTGATGTGCTCGTCTGCAACTTTCTGATGCAAACTCCAGATAAGTTTCAAATGTTTGATGTTAACGTCAGCTTCTTTTGGAGTTTTTCTCTTACCGTCAACTGCAAACAAATACATAGTGAAATATCAGTCACACATTTATTCAAACATAATGAAATCACAATTTCAGAAATAAAATAAGATGAAAATAACCTATCCCATTGCCATATGGAGGGCATCTGGTACCTTGATATACTTCATATCCAATCAAAGGGGCATGCTGCCAATTTTTTATAACCACACCATGTTCAAAATAATCCCTATTAGCATCAGGGAGGTTGACTACTAAGGCCCTATTCAAAAATCTAGTTTTTAAATAAAAACTATTGTCTAGAACAGACCATCTATAACAATAGATAATCTCAGGAATTCCTATACGGGTTCTGTGAGTTTGATTTAACCTATACGCCCCATTAACTATTCCCCATGTGTTGGGGGCTATTTTTGCAGGGACAACATCGAAATAATGACAGAACTCTAAGCACAAAGGGTTTGGTAGAAAAGAAAATCCACATTCAGCAATAAAGAGGCTGGGGAACCAGTGTCCCCCAGCCAAACGAAAATAATCTAAAGGATCAGAAAGATCCTCCAGAGTTACCCAAGATGGAATAGAAAAGTCAGAACGGAATTTCTCAAGAGATTCAATAACATAAACCATGGTGAATAAAAGAAATGAAGAAGAAGGAAGAAGATCTTATAGGAAAAAGGAGATCTGTTGACAACAAATGAAGAAAGGGATGAACGCACAAGAGAGAGAAAGACTATGGAAAACTCGAAAGCAGAAATTGGAAAAGGTAGAGGTTGATGGGATTTCCAATGAAGCTTAAATACTTTGCCTTGGGAAACGGCGAAAGAAATGATTACAAAAAGAAACTATTACGCTACCGGCGGCTAAAAGGACAAAAAGTGTGCGAAGATCGAAGCGTTTATAAAAATTCAAAAAGGCGGATTCTGCGAATTTGGAAGACATTCGAACACGGATAAAATTCTCCTAAAACCAGGAAGGGCATTTAATATTGCCATATACCGAGAAAGAATGTTCCATATTCCTCAAAGTTCAAAATATGAAACATTGGGGGCTTCTGTTGATACCAAAATTAATATGCTGATATAGACGAATAATAAGAAGACACGTGTCGACCTACGTGGCACAATAGCAACGAGGAAGTTTATTTTCCCCGACTAAGTCATACTCACTCCGAGCAGCAAGTTCACTCCGAGGAACTCCAACACTCCGAGGAACTTCTGGACGATGAGCAACTAAGGCGGTCCGAGCTGCATCTCGGCCACAGCATTGATTGCCAGATAATCAATAGTTTAACTATTCATTGAATGCTTATCATACAGACGTATATTCTTAAAGGGCATTAATTGTTTACCCTTTCACATGTACAGCCCAAGGGCTATAAATACATTGTATCACCCTCATTCAAGGGGACCGGATTTTCTTGATAGAATTACATATCTAGAACTCCAAAACACTTGGAAATAACAGAAACAGTGGACGTAGGCCATTCTTATAAGGCTGAACCACTTTAAAATTATTTGTTTCATTTACATTTATTTGTGATTAAATAATTAGAAGCAATCTAATTTTTTACATCAACACTAATAATCGTAAAAAGGCAAAAAAAATCGTTAAAAGTGACTTTTATTTGGGAGATGTTCCGAAAGATTTAATTTTACTCATTACATTACTCATTCGGATACGTCGTTAGTGACTACATAAAAGCAAGATGTGTAAACAATTTAAGTCAATTTTTTTACAGCACAAATGTCAAAACAGTTTGAAAATTTTGGACAGATTTTCACGTATTTATATATTATCCATCCTATCAAAAAAAAATAGTCCACAACAACTATAGAAATGGTTCGTCTTGAACCTCCCATAAACATCATAGTCATTAATACAAATTTAAGTCATAAAGATTTTTTGATAAACACAAAGGTTTAAACATTTTAGAACTACACATTATCACTTAAGTGTTCATTCCTAACAAAAGTTTGTTTTTCATATTGTGACATAGAATTGGGGTATTGAAGTTGGGAGAAATATTTCCAAAGTATTAAATGTGTATACATCTCAAGTCAAATTGTTTTTATAACACAAATGTCAACAATTTATAAAATTTGGCATATTTTTCTTTATTTATAGGACTATCCACCTTGTTAAAAAATAAAAATAGTCCACAACGATATTAAAAATTCGTCTTGAACTTCGCATAAACACCATATCGATCAAACACAAATTTTGGTCATAAATTTTTTTTAAAGCACAAAAAATGTAAATATTTTAGAAACATTTTAGGAAAAAATAAAAAAAGTACACTAAATGTTTCTGATTTTGTCGAAGATGTCCTTGCTTTCCATCGAGCATTAACTGCTTCTGATTTTTCTGAGTAGAAGATATCCAAAAAGAGTACTCAAAATATTCAATATGTTAAGTTAGATTGTATAGAGAGAGTGAGAGAGAGAACCCTTGAAGAATAGAGTTATTGGACACTTGAAAGAGAACCCTTGTAAAATGAGTTAACACACTGCAAAAAAAAATAGTGTTATAAAATATGATGTACAAAATTAAAAAAAAATATTTGGATTCAAACAGTTCAAAGAAAAACTTATTTGGATTTAAACAGGTGGTTTAAGATCTGTTTGTAAAATCCCGGGGCCCAAGGACATATATGAGTCAGTCAAAACTCAAAAACATCCACTGTCAGTGGCTGCTATTTGTGTGGCTCAAGGCGGTTGAGTTGACCCCTGTTATAATCGTCGATCAAGTTACAAACTAAAGAGGACAGATTATATAAACTAAAGAGGACAAACTTTTCAAAAAATTTACCAATTTCTAGAGAAACATCTGCAATTATAATACTTTCTGGCGGTTTGACCACTGTCGGAGCCGATCAGATTTTGAGATTTTCGAGCGCACTGTTAGCGGGTCTTCAAGCTTGAAATTAAAATCAAAATCTGATTTATCTAGAGTTCTTTCCTTTAGATATTTACATCTCATTGGATGTTGGTACAAAAATTTCTCCAAGGACAAACCGATTTTGTTTATGCAGGTGGAGACCATCAAATAATAAGCAGAAAACTGAGGTAGCATACTTGCAAAAAGGTAGCAAAGAAAACTGAGAAAGTGGGGAAAGTCAGCATAAAGGTAGTATACTTGCAAAAAAAAAGAGGAGAGAGTCAGCGAAATACTTGATCAAGAGTATTGAGAGAGTAAAAAAAAAGAAAACTGAGAAAGTGGGGAGAGAAGTATACCTTTCAAAAGAGATCCAAATCTATGACAAAGATAAAGGGCAATCAAAGCTAAATAGCAGCATACCTATAAATAAACATCAAGCTCAAAAAATTACAAAATGAAAATGAGAGACATGGAATTGAGAGAGGAAAGAGGGTTACCTTCAACAGAAGAAATTAAAGAAAGAAAGCCGTAAGAGAGAGAGAGAAGTCGCACAACATGTAGCTGAGTTTTTGTTTTGTTCACCACAAAACAAAAAACAAAACACCGCAAAACCGAGTTCAGATATGAGGTTTTGAGTTCTAGATCTTGAAATAACCTGTATATTATAAACAAACTGAGACAGATCCAGTCAAAACCATTTACAAACTCTTTAAAATGAACAAACTCTGTTAGATTCAAATTTTTCTACCCATTCTCGACAAAGCATGAACAAAAATAAATAGATAAAATGAAACTAAATCGAACACAAAAATAAAATAGAAAAAAATGTGGTGGATTGGTCTTATCTAGCTGAGAGGCATAGAGAATTCGTTGGTAAGAGAGAGAGAGAGAGAGACTGGAGAAAAAGATTATTTCGAGGTAGGTTTAGGTTTGCTGAAGATGTGGGTTTGGGAGTTTACGAATGTGAATACATTCAAGCGTGAAGTAAGAAGGGTAGAATACTATTTTACCCTCAGTTTTGAATTTTGATTTGGAGTGAAAAAAAAATTGAGTGTGAAAAAAAGGGGGAACTCAAATGTTTAGGGGGTAAAATAGGTAGTACATAGACTAATTCATTTCATGTCATCATTGTTGTATCTTATGATATACATAAGTTTTATACTTTATTATATAGATATACGGAGATGATATCCAACATACCTCAAGGAGGGACAAAAAAACAAAATATTTTAAAAAATATTATTCTGAGAAGATTTTTTTTGGTATTTAAACATTCCAATTGATCGATGTTTTTCAAATAGCAAACAAAATCATTTTGAGTTTTTTTTGTAAACTCACTGGAATTTTTAAATACCGGAAGAAATCAGCTCAAAATGACATTTTTAAATAATATTTTGTTTTTTTGCCCTCTCTTTGAGGTATGTTGGATATCCTCTCCGTATATATATATACACACACACACACACACACACACACACTAGCGTAATGCCCGTGCCTAAAGGCACGGTGAAAATTTTCCAATTATCAAAATGTGTAAACAATTTAAGTCGAGTTTTATTACAACACAAATGTGAAATCAATTTATCAAATATGGACATAGTTCCCTTTATTTATAGCACTATCCATCCTGTTAAGAAATAAAAATAATCCATCGTAGACATGTCATCGTAGACATCGGATAAATATCATAATGATCACAATTATACCATTATGAAACATCACAACAATACAAAAAATTTATGTTCGAAATAAAAGTGCAAAAATATTTTTAAAAAATTGGGCTTAGTTTTCTTTGTTCATAGGACTATCCATCGTGTTAAAAAAAATACAAAATAATCGATTATAATAATAATAGTCCGTCTAGACCTCGTATAAGCAACATTATAATTTCCAAAAAATCTTATTTAGTATAACAAATTTTCAAATCTAAACACAGACACATAAGACCACATTAGTACCAAACTAAAGTACCAAATGACTTGTTTTCACCACCTTAGACCATGTCAGTACCAAACTAAGTCAGCATGATATGCACGACATCAAAACTCCAACTCGAAAGTCCTGCATGTCAAGCCCAATGAATTTAATGAACTTAATCTAAAGACTTCATTTAAATTTCATTTATTCTACTCTCCACGAATTTAACATATTGTGTAGATTGTAAGATTGGGAACAAAATACTCCATCTATAAAGATTTGTGAGGAATATTCAAGCATAAAGAACTAAACCTTGAAAAAATCAAAATAGATATTAAACAATTTAAAATTGATGGTATATATATTTTGAAATTAAAAAGTATATACAAATGAACACTGTAATATTAATATACGTACAAAGCTTAAGGAATATATGCACTACAAATTGTATTAGCTACTACTATTATAGAATAATAAAGACTAATTGGTCTTATATTGAATCGAGTCCAAAAATAATCATGTTTAATAATTGACTCAACTCTAAATATGACAGTAAAAAATATTTGACAACCCTGTCATAAAATCATCCCCCACCTCTGCTATTAGATATGACACACATAGCAACAAAGGAGCAACAATAGTAATGAAACCACTTTTTTGCAATCAATTCAAATTACCAGAAACTGAAATAAGGAGTATGAAACTCAATATTTCGTCAACAAAGAAGATTGAAAAAATGGTTTTAAATAACATCTTAGTTATTTAAAAATCAACATTGAAGTAAATGACCAAAAATATAAAGACCTCTTTTTTTATCCTCGTAAATTGATAAAAATAAGATACAAATAGGTCATAAAAGAATCCGAATTGATCTCATAATGATCATTCAACAGAAGTCTCATAATGCCCATTTAACCGTTAGCTTTTGTAAATGCAAAACATACTAGAGTACCAAACATCTGAATTCTAAAAAGAAACGAATAAACATAGCTATCACCTGAGTTGGTTAATATTTGCAGCCCCATTCTCAGTGTTGCATATTTCTCTCCTGCACAAAAGCACATGAAACAAAGTATTCAAATTCCATTGTACATAGTTAAAAAGTAAATTAGAAAACTTGGAGTTCACTTACCTCTTTTTTAAATTAGGAAACTTAAAAACTAAAGTAAATAGATAAGCAAGTAATTAAAAACTCACTTTTTTTCCATAAAATAAATAAAGGTACCAATCGCAGGTTGTCAACACACATTGTCTCCATAATAATATCAAAAGGACAATTAATGCACTAATCACCAAGGCCTCAATGGTAAATTGAAACCAAGAACACAAAAAGAGGCAAGGGGAGCAAAATACCCCACTCTTCTACTCTGTTTTCCCAATACATGCAACTCATTCCCATATCTAACATAATCAAAACCATAAAAAGCACCATTAAGAAATGACATTACTCCTAAAATCTTAGTGAGCTTGGCTCCAAGCTTCCAAAGATGAAATCAAAGGTTTACAAATAAGAACCACTCACAATTAATAAAAGGTAATAACTAGAAGGTCAACAATAGGTCCATATATCACTAAAATTATTTAGAATTTGCTTAGCTATCTCAGTAACCTCCATTAACACTCTCTCCAATTCCATATAACAATGCTTTGTCTCTGGTCATCTAGGCTTCTATTCCACGACACTCTTATTTGTGGCCTCATTAATCTTCCCAATGTACCCTTTAATGGGTGGCATCAAAGTAGCCATGAATCGATTTGATTGGAATGGATCTAGATCTGACACCAATATTGCTGCTTTCAAATGATGTGGGAGTGCTTCAATTGACTATTTCTCCAACCTCAATAGTTTAGTCTTAGCCTCCTTCTTCACCTAGTGTATAGCATTAAAACCATGAGACACATAAGCTCCAATTAAATATCGACATGAAAATTCACAAAATAAAAAAGAACAATAAGGAAGGTACCTACCCACATGTATGGAGATAGCTTACCACTTTAGGAACATAACGACTCTGTCTCTAGAAAATTTAACAAATAAATCAATCATGTGAAAAAAGTAGTTACCAACACAAAGGGTCCATACTATCTCAAACAATGGCTTACTGATTAATGTACAGCCCCCTAAAGTCCTTGGATTGAAAAAAAAGTAGATTATAGTTTGGAATCAATCAACATAACTCATTATATAAAATATATATGAGTTGGTGTAAAGCTCATTTGATAGAAATAAAGGAGGCCTTTTGTCTTAGCAGTACGAACATTTAAGATGAGACTGAAGGAGAACCTCCTAAGATATTCTCAGGACATTCACACCCGGGATCTGATCGAATTTCCTTGGGTGATAGAAATCTGTGGTGATTGGTTCAGTTTATGATCTGATGGGATAAATTAAATATATTCAGCCACACCAAATGAATGGGCACTAGAGTTAGCGCTGATGAGAAGCTGAGTTACCAGTGATAGGAACTAGGCATAAATATGCATCCAAAGTCATCGTCGGTATACCAAAGAAATGTAAGATTATGTGCTCGCAACCAAAGTCATCGTCATCATCGGTGTTGTGTTCATAGCACAGAAAGGAGATTGAATCCTTCAATAAATAATGTATTTTAACATACGTTTAATGGATGCCTTTATTACGTGTGTATGAGGATCAATCCAAGATAGAGAAGAACTCTAGGCCAAGTAAATAGATATATTCCGATTAGAGTAAATAGTGCAGGTCATGAGTAAATAGTGCAAGTATGAAGCGGCTTTGAATTTAAATAGTCCTAATAGCATAAAAATTCCACAAAATGATAATCAAAAAACCAAATTACATCCCCTATTACGAATAATTTGGGGCTTGCCAAGAGGAGACTTCTAGAGATTATGAAGTACAAATTGGAGAACCGAACAAAGCACACAACTATATACCACTAACTTCTTCCAAAATATCACCTTGAAGGTACTTTTTTAATTATAACGTTTACAAAATATACCAAAAAAATAAAAGAGGTCATAAAAAATGGATACGTCCTTGTTATGTAGAAATTTATTAAGAACATGGGATGGGTATGTGCCATAGTGAGAATTTTAAATAATACAGAGGATGTGTTAGTCCCATGAGAATTTTCAAATACAACAAAAAATCATGAAATTTCAACACAAATTCCAATTAGAGAAGGAGAATGACACCTCAACTTCCAATCCACACTTAAAACCCGAACAACCTGAAACAATAAAAACTATATGGGAATATCGCATAGTTTCGTATTGATAAATAAAATTAAAATGAAGAAATATACAAACACACAACACAAACACACACCTTTTTTCTAGCGATGATAATAAAACTATACACAATTTATAAATAAAGCTTACAATGGAAACAAAAAAAATAAAATTTATCATTTTATCCCCACTTACCTACAATGCACACAGAGAGGACAATTCTCAAAGGGTTCCCTTTATTTATCCAAAAAACAAAACTCATAAAAGAAACATTCAATAACTAATTAATCAACCAGAATTAAAATGTAAAGAAGAAAGAACCATATTTAGTATATATAAAAGCACAAAGAATCACGTTAACAATAAAATTAAAAAATAATTTAGTCATGTGTTTCCAAAATAAAGACAAACATAACCAAATAGAAAATCCACACATTTATCGCTCACGGGTAGAAAATGAGCTAGTAAGACCTGAGAAACCAGTGAAAATAAGCTTGTAAGACCTGCGCTAATACAACCATCTCAACCATTGTTTAATACCCCGGACCTAAGCAACCAATAAAAACAGAGTACAGAAACCTAAATGCATAGCAAAAATTAGTATGTACAGACATTACAAAATATAATATCAAGGGTTTTAAAACTTCTACTAAAAATAATAGTTAGTTTAGCAAAAGAAACAAAAAAAAGAAGTTCACTATAAGGAACACATAAAAGAGAACAAAGTGTCATAATAAAGAATTATTGTTGTTCTTCATACAATGAAGGTGGATTAAGTGTTAAAAGAGGAAACATAGGTAGGTAGGGATATATTATACCGGGTGCTCAGATGTTGAACATAAACCCCAAAGCAAAAAATTAATAAACAAAGTGTGGGATCTAAAATTCCTTATTTCATAAACAAATCAATTATGAAAGAGAAAACTTTCGAAACTTTTCCAAATCTCTTAATGGTAATTCTCTTCAATTTTCATACCATAAAACCCCTTCCAAAACCCTAAAATCAAATAATCAAAGGATTAATGAAGGATAAAGAGTGAGAGATGAAATTATGAGAGAGTTACTTCTGCTAAGACCAAGAGAGATAGGAAACAAAATGGAGGATTTTTTCCTCTGGGGTAAATATTGATGTTTTCAAATTAAAGTAAAAATGGAGTGTGTGTGTGTGCGTGTATGGGGGTGGGGGGGATACCTGGTAAAGATAGAGGATGCAGAATTTTAGGTTGCATGATGATTTTGGGATTTCATTACTACCCATCTTTTAGATGTAAATTACCATTCTACAACAATATTAGATTTCAATAATTCTATTAATGTGGATAAATTTGAGCCCTTAATTATCGTATGACTCTTATGGAATAGTAAACTATCACACACACACACACATATATATATATATATATATATATATATATATATATATATATATATATATATATATATATATATATATATATATATATATATATAGAGAGAGAGAGAGAGAGAGAGAGAGAGAGAGAGAGAGAGTGAGAGAGAGAGAGAGTTGAAATTACCAACTATCAAGAGTTAAAGAGAGTGGTAAGGCAGATGGCTTGAGTTACTATTATTGGTTAATTACGTATGACGATAGTAACACCTTGAAATTTCTCGTTTTTTATTTGTATTTAATTAATTCAGCATTAGTAATTCACTTGTGTCGTAAATTAATGAGAATTAATTAATGGGAATATTTAAAAGTGAATATATTTAAATACGTTAAGGGGTGAGAGTTAGTTTAAGAAATTTATTCTAGATGTTGATTTTGAGCTCGCGGTTGAGTCCGTTAGGGTGGAAATATTTCAAAATTAGTGATTATATGTATATATTGGATGTCGGGGTCTAATTAGATGCGTTTGAGCTCCACATAGAAAGTATGGACCCTTTTTATAAGTCCCATAGGCCCAAAAACGTGAATAGGGTTTTTAACCCCAATTGTGTAAGGGTTAGGCAACATTAAATCACATTAGAAGACTAAAGAGGGAAAAAGCTAAGGGAGTGCCAAAGAGAAGAGGAACTTGGGAAATTGGATAGATTGCTTCAAATTCAATTCAACACTTTCATTCAAAGCTTTAGATATTCATTTGAGGCAAGTGGTTTAAATTATGATTATTAAATTGCATCTATTTTTTTTATATTAAAAGAGGTGGAATCCAATTGAATTCTAGAGTTTGTTTTTGAGTAATTTAGGGATTTCCTTTTAATGAGAGTTATAAATCTTTAGGGGTTTTGATAGTTGATCAAATTGATGATTGCATTGGTGAAATTGTTAGGGCTAGAATTGATATAGTGAAAGAATGAGCTTAGGATGAATTTGGGGAGATTTTAATGCAGAAACCTGTTCAGAATAGAGGTTTAAAACTTGTTAGTGGCGGACTAGGTTTTTTTAGTAAAAGAGAGAATGATAAATACCAACGTCATTCGAACGACATGGTATTTCGTTCGAAGGAGACCCACTGTAGTTCGAATGACAAGGCTCTTCGTTCGAACCATCTCTGATGTATTTCAGATTTCTGTAATTCCTCTAATTCAGACCGGTTATGTTGGAAATTGCAATTCTTGCCCTAAATGAATTATGAAATTGAGTATTGAATGAGGCTTAATATGGTAATACTTACCCTTGAAATTAATTAGACTTGATTGCATCAAATTGGAGATGTAAGTTCATGTTTTAGTATATTGTAATCTTGTTGTTTAAGCGATTTGACTTGATTGCATGAAATTGAAGGGCAAATTGAAACTATTGAATTTCGGGCCGAGATATAAAGAGTCCGGGTATACTTGAAAGGGTTACGCTAAAATAATGGGAATTAATTAGTGTGTAATTAATTGAAATGTAGTCGGACCGTAGACTTAAATGTTTTAGGCTTGGGTATGGGCATAATACTCCGATAGCCTGGATTTCTATATATATGTCGATGTGTAGTACATATATGATTTATATATATTTGTGTGAATAATATATATAGTAAATCCACACCAATATTAATTTTATCATAGGAGGTTGCGCGATATGGGTGAGTCCCCAGACTAGCGAATGAAAGGTGAGTATATTCCCCAGGCCATAGCTTCCGTATAAGAGGTGGAGCCGTTACAGCATGGAGCGGACACTTGGGAGGGAACTATTGTCGCCTCCTAAGCGTCGGTGATAGAATTTATATCCAAGATATGTGTGAATGTTGAGATATGATCCGTATATATAGTGCATAATCATATACGGGAATTTATATATATCTATGGTGTGAAATGTATTGATAATATAACTTATGAAATGGATATATGGTATCAAGTTCCATATAGATTTAAATAAGTTAGTGTGAAATAGAACTTATAACTCGTATACATGATTTAAATTGTATAAGGTAAATAACTCGAGAGAATGTTATAAGGCATTAAATGGGAAATGATTTAAATAAGTTAATGTGATGGATAACATATAAAGTACATTAAACCCACTAGGGTTAGAGTAGTGGCAAGTCGGGGGGTTTATGTGACAAAACTAGTTAAGGGGTGGTTAGCTAGGCAGGTCATTTTTAGCTTCGTTAGGAGTGCACATTAATTGGGGGTGAGGTAAACTCAAGGGAGTGTGCGACACTAATTTAAATATGGAGAACAATTGCATTTTAATTTCTTGCATTTAAATACACTTTCTAAGTATTTTTAAATGTTTTGAGTTCTAACCCTTGCTTCAACTTATGTGAATTGCTGCGGGATCTTTGTTTAGAATCTTTTCTCAATTTATCTTTAGATAGGCCCTTTTTCAGTTGTACTATTGAGTTTGTACTTTCATATTCAGTCTTGGCATGTATCGGTATTCTGTTATACTTGCACTTGTGGATTGGTTGTAGTTAGTGTTGCTCGACAAACACATATACTTATTTTGTGGCATGTTTAATTTACTTCTTGTAATAGTTAATTTGGTTTCAAAGTATGTTGGTTGAGTTTGATTCAATTCATAAGATAAAATTTGATATCTGCATAATTTAGGACTAGGTTACTAGTAATTAAAAAGTTTTTCGATAGTGATGTTAAGAATGAACCCGATGAGATTCCTATTTAATTTGGTATAGGACTGATCACCCGATATTTTATTAAGAGGGGTGACATAGATGGTACCAGAGCATCAGGTTCTAGTGTCCTTAGTATCTATGCGGTTATTCACATTTCAGCGTAGTGTTCTTTGATATAGAGCCTTATTATAGGATTGTTATATTCCTTCAGGTATGCGATTTACGTTCTCCTGCTGTAGGGTATAGTTCATGTGATTCATATATGGTTTCGGTCGAGCATGGTAGATCAAACATTATAGAATAACCAACGTGGGACGTTAGAAGGATTGCAAGAGGGAGGACTCAATAGGAGCCATGGGGTATTCTAGAAATAGTGACGTGATAGGAGTCACCATGATAATTATTCGATAATTGAAGTTGGAGAAACCGCTGGGGTGCAGTAGTTTCCCAAAGAACCATCGGGAAGGACAATGGTGCAAAGTTAAAACCCCAAGTGTAGATGCCGAGGGGTGAGGGTCAAAGAAAATTTAATTTAAAAAAACAATCCTCTAGGATTCGAGAGAGGTGCAAAAGTGTGATTTACTAGTGGGTAAAGAAGATACAATTGGGGTCACATGTGGGGGAGTGTAGCGACACTCAAGTCAAAATTTCTGGCAAGGATGTTTTCTTTTAGAAGCAGTATGGGGTGATGGGATCCATTCACCACATTTAGGGGGAAATACCGTGAATATTAAGGAATTTGGTATGCGAAGAATTATGAATTCTCTCATTAGCGGTTAAATTGAGAGGCAAGGGAGATTTCAATTATTTTCAAAAAGGGTCAGACAGTGGCCGAAGGAAGGAAAGTCGAAGGAATTTGCAAACTTTATAACCAATGAGAAGGGTAAGAAGAATTAAGTAGGGTTTGTAGGTTGATATTAGAACCGTGGGATGAATGTACAACCATGGATAGGAGAAATGGCTTCGATGACTGGTGTCATTGTCCCCAAGGTTGTATATTTGCATTTTTATTAATGATCTCGAGAGAGGGGAGCTAAGGGAGTTGGAGAATCTATCAGAATAGTAAGATTGGATTTTGTGCCCATAAGGTTCCAAGGGAAGGAATACCCAGCAGGGGACCCAAAATTAATGATTGAGTTTAATGAAATATCTACTGAGTGACGGTGGGTTTATATAGGACTATTAAGGCCAGTAACAAGTCTATAGAATCAGCGGATCCAAAGGGACATTTGGGGTAACATCAGGGTCAAGACTATCATGTCCGTAAAAAGGACAACCCTGACATGGACAGTGGAGCCAAAGAAAGGGGATGACACATAGAGGTATCATATGTGTAAAAGTGTAGAAACACATGGATGAATCTTGTCCACAAAAAGTCAGGGGACAAGACCTAGATGCCTATTAGGGGGATCTGTTGGAGAGGTTTTTGGTTTGGTTAAGACGCGGGTGTTATGTCTAATAACCATTGAGCTAGAAGTAGTATGAGTAAATGAAACTACAAGTCTAATTTCGAGATGATTCAGGTATGTTTTATGTGAACCAAGCGGGTCACAATAATATATTAGTATCAGATTCCCTTGAGAATTGGATTTAGTGGAAGTATCATTAATATCACTAGCATGTGTATTTCTATCAAGGAAGTAAAGGGGTACTCTTAGGTTCTACCTAAGAGGAATGGGTGGTGTACATTGGGATGATGTATTTCTTGAGGACTATCTCCTTTAAGAGGTTATAATTGAGGTATGGTTTTATCTTGGGTACGAATGGGTTGGCAATGGTGGGCGATCATATCAAGGCTATCGTGTTCCCTATTTTTGTGCTGGATGTATATTCTCTTGAGATGTCTCTACTCGAAGAGGGTTGAGAAATATCATAGTGAAAATATTGTGTGAAGTAGGATTCATAAAGTGTAGTTGTGTAGTTATGATGGATCCCGGTGCGTAGAACTTTTACTAATGAGATTCAAGGTATGTTTGGTTCTTGTGGAGAGGAGAGATTCATCTCGTCATTAATATTTAACACTGAGGGCATAGTGATAGTACGAGCATAGTAGTATATGAATATTTTAGAGATGAGAGAGTCCATGATAGACTTTTGACTGTAGGGTCAAGGTTTGAGAGTCCCGTGGGTTATGCTTTGGGGTTCTGTGGAAATCAAGGGCCGACGATGCTGAGGAACTGTGCATTGAGGAAAAAGTTATTTTGGGCTTTGATAGGAAGTGTTATATGCATAAGCCTGGGTAAAATGTCGAAAGTGTGGAGTCGTCATTGGATTTTAGGTCTTCGGATTTAATGATAATTAGCGAACATGTGTACAAAATAGGTTGAGTGGAAATCCACTAAGTGATAGGGCTAGTGGAGCCTAAAGGTGTTGCGAAAGAAACAATGCAAAGCTTTGTCACCACAAGTTGCTAGGTTTTACATATTGTTATGTGTTTTGTGCGATTTATTTTAGTCACTTTTACCATCGCAAAGACCCTTAGGTATGGGACTAAGGGAGTATTTTGAGTATCTCACATCGATAATAAAGGTGGGGAAATATCGAGGAGAATCGAATGGTAATGAGTAAGTCATCAGAAATATTTGGAGGATATAGATAGACCAATAATGTGGGGTCCAAAATTGAGACAAGTATGGTTAAGTAATTGATGATTTGAGGTTTGTACAATTAGGCTCGAGTAAGAGGGCGTATGGGCACCCTGAGAGGAGCTAGAGCCTCTACGATGCAGATACTTAGCAGATTCGGGGAGAAGATGCAAAGGCATTGATTTGGGTATATTCCCTAGGAATGGGAATAAGTTGTCTCCCGAAGTATGGAATGATTAAGCGGGGTGTGTTTGGAAGTGACAGTGACTGTGTCATAACCTACGATTTGTTATTACTAGGATTCATGAGGAAGATGGATATTAGTGGATGTGTCGGCCGTAATAGCCATAATGTATATAATTAAGTACCGTGGGATATCAGGATTCTTTCGTATTAACCACGTGAGAGTGGGGGGTTACACTAAGAGGATGGTTTCATTATATGAGAGATTTATACTTTTGAGGATTATGGGAGTAGTGTGGATGTTTTTTTTGCAAGTTTCAACTGTGTAGATAGAGTTTGGGGCTATGGTGGATAGCTATAGTGATACTAGGTGTTCGTGGTACCAGGGTATGAATTATCATTGCTAGGTTTCAGTTGAGATATGGTCTAACATATATATACGGTAATGCATGTTAAAATGTGTTGCATGTCAATGTACTAATATTGTTAAATTGAAATCTCGGGGAGTAGGGACATTTTTTATGTGATTTAGAGTGGTTGGACTTATTGTTGAGCGGGAAGATAAAGCTCGGATTTTATTTTTGTGCAACGAAACTAGTGCTAGTAAGGACGTCATAGTATGCATTACCTTTTTACATAAGAGTGGATATGTATACGTTCATGCTGAGAAAAGGGTATTAGGATTGTTATAACCGTGTGATTAAAGTTATATTATGGACTAAGGGCTAGTAAATATCGTGCTGCATTTGGTGCGGTTAAGCACGGGTACATGGTGGATGGGAAATCTGATTAATTACATTCACTCAATAACTTTCTATAGCAATGTTAAGGGTAAGTGAGTGCGGGCTAGTTGAGACGAGGGGTACTAAGTTTATCCGAATTTTGAGGACGAAATTTCTTTGCAAGGGGGGAAGTATGTAACACCTCGAAATTTCTGGGTTATTATTTTTATTTAATTAATTCAGTAATTAGTAATTCACTTGTGTCGTAAATTAATGAGAATTAATTAATGAGAATATTTAAAAGTGAATATATTTAAATACGTTAACGAGTGAGAGTTAGTTTTAGAAATTTATTCCGGATGGTGATTTTGACCGTGCGGTTGAGTCCGTTAGGGTAAAAATAGTCTGAAATGAGTGGTTATCTGAATATATTGGATGTCGGGGTCTAATTATACATGTTTGAGCTCCATATAGAAAATATGGACCCTTTTTATAAGGCCCATAGGCCCAAAAACGTGAATAGGGTTTTTAACCCGAAATGTGTAAAGGTTAGGCAACATTCAATCACATTAGAAGACTAAAAAGGGAAAAATCTAAGGGAGAGCCAAAGAGAAGAGGAACTTGGGGTTTAAAACTGTGCCAGATCAAATCTGGCATAGTTTTGAACTGTGCCAGAATCAGGTGTTCTAAAATGGTCAGTTTTTTCTGGCACAGCTCAAGAGTGTGCCAGATTGGACGAAACAGGAACACTTCTGGTACACTTTAAAAGTGAGCCAGAATTTGATATTTCTGGGACACTTTTGGCACGCTTTATAATTGTGCCATATCGAGTACATTTTGATTATCTTTTGGCATAGTTAAAAACCGTGCCAAAAATTGATACACTTTTGGCACGATTTTAAACTGTGCCAAATTTTTTGGATAAAAAAATAATTATTTGAAAACAATAAATTCACAAATAGCGAATCCCGAAAGTTGTTAATAGACTAATGTGCGTACAAACTTCAAAATATTACAAGTAAGAATTGTTCACAGGTAAAAAATATTTGGGCAGAGTTTCCTCTATTTTCTGGACATTCTAAAACCTCCTAATGTAATACCTGCGTAATGTAAATCCAGAAAGACCATAAAATATAACAATAAAATCACAATAGCCCGCACGGCCATAAAAGATGACAACAATACTACAAAAGCCTACATGGCCATAACACAAAAAAATAGAATCCTGGATATTAACAACATTAACTAAATAATCCCATTGTTGTAGACCATTGACTTCTTATGTTCCATGCGAATAAAAGCTAATGACAAAATGTAATCTTATAAAAAAATAAGATACAAAAGGAGATGGTATTAGTAATCGAGTAATTTAAAAAAAAAATCTTATTCAAGCTAAAAATTTACATATACGAATTAAAATTATTATTATATTCACAAATCGAAATTGTTGTGACTATGCGGTCAGTTCCTACAAGTTACATTGGTCTTGTGCGAGGTGTTCGTGCCTCTTACGGGGCTGTTTGGGGGTTGGTTTGGGTTTTTACCCTCAAACGACTTATTTTAAAGCCTAATCTAGATATTTTCAAATTATCATCATATTCTGAAATCAGGAGACCCGTGACTACGCAGTCAGTTCCTACAAGTTACATTGGTCTCGTGGGAGGTGTTCGTGCCTCTTACGGGGCCGTTTGGGAGATTGTTTGGGTTTTCACCCCCAAACGATTTGTTTTTAAGCCTAATCTTGATATTTTCAAATTATCATCATATTCTCAAACTAGGAGGTTCATGACTTCGCGACTAGTTCCTATAATTTACATTAGTCCCATGCGAGGTGTTCATGCCTCGTACGGGGCCGTTTGGGGGACTGGTTTGGGTTTTCACCCTCAAACAACTTATTTTTAAGCCTAATCTAGATATTTTCAAATTATCATAATATTCTCAAACCGGAAAATCCACAACAACGTGGTCAGTTCCTACAAGTTACATTAGTCCCGGCGAGGTGTACGTGCCTCTTACGGGGACGTTTGGGGGTGGTTTGGGTTTTCACCCTCAAATAGCTTATTTTTAATAATAATTTGATATTTTCAAATTATCATCATATTCTCAAATTGGGAGATTCAGGACTACGTTATTAGTTTGTACAAGTTACATTAGTCCCGTGCGAGGTGTTCGTGCCTCTTACGGGGCCGTTTGGGGGCTGGTTTGGGTTTTCACCCTCAAATGGCTTGTTTGTAAGCCTAATCTAGATATTTTCTAATTATCATCATATTCTCTAATCATGAGACATGTGACTACATGGTCAATTCCTACAAGTTACATTAGTCTCGTACGAGGTGCTCGTGCTTCTTACGAGGCCGTTTGGGAGATGGTTTAGGTTTCCACCCTCAAATGGCTTGTTTTTAAGACTAACCTAGATATTTTCAAATTACTGTCATATTCTAAAATTGGGAAACTCCTGACTACGCAGTCAGTTCCTACAAGTTACATTGGCCCCGTGCGAAGTGTTCGTGCCTCTTATAGGGCCGTTTGGGGCTGGTTTGGGTTTTCACCCTCAAACAGCTTATTTTTAAGACTAATCTAGATATTTTAAAATTATCATAATATTATCAAACTGGGATACCCGAGACTATGCGGTCAGTTCATCCTCAAGTTACATTGGTCCCGTGCGAGGTGTTCGTGCTTCTTATGGGGCCGTTTCGGGGTTAGAATGGATTTTCACCCTCAAACGGCTTGTGTTTAAACCTAATCTAGATATTTTCAAATTATCATCATATTCTCAAATCGGAAGACCCATGACTACGCTGTCAATTCGTACAAGTTACATTGGTCCCATGTGAGGTGTTCGTGCCATTTACGAGGCTGTTTGAGAGCTGGTTTGGGTTTTCACCCTCAAACGGCTTATTTTTAAGCCTAATCTAGATATTTTCAAATTATCATCATATTTAAAATTGAGAGACCTGCGACTAGGTGGTCAGTTCCTATAAGTTACATTGGTCTTGTACGAGGCGCTCGTGCTTCTTACGGGGCCGTTTAGGAGATGGTTTAGTTTTCCACCCTCAAACGGCTTGTTTTTAAGCCTAACATATATATTTTCAAATTACTGTCATATTCTCAAACCGGGAGACCCGCGACTACACGGTCAGTTCCTACAAGTTACATTGGTCCCATGCGAGGTGTTGGTCCCTCTTACAGGGCCGTTTGGGACAGGTTTGGGTTTTCACCCTCAAACGACTTATTTTTAAGCTTAATCTAGATATTTTAAAATTATCGTAATATTATCAAACCAGATACCCAATACTACGCGGTCAGTTCATTCTCGAGTTATATTGGTATGACACCCCGACTAATAAAATACCGGGTAGCTACTCCTTTATTAAATTAATACAAAATTAAAAGTTCGTCCAGTTAATAGCATTACTGCCGAAAACATTTTAATGATTACAAACCACCTAGTATTTAAAAAGTGAGTTGCCAAATTTTAAGTTAACTCTGATTAACATGCAATAAGAGGATAATGAAAGAATAACAACCATTCACCATAACGAAGCAATAGAATAACCAACAAAAATAATAATAGGTCCGGAGGAAAACTCCTCACAACAATCCCACGACTAAAATAATAACATAAGTTTGAATCCAGAATTAATTACATGCCAGAAGTCTGAATAACTGAAATAAATGAAATGTCTCAGAAAGGAATGGGCGACATGCCCTACAACTGATGAAATCTGAATATAGAGTCAAGATAGATGAAGCGTCTACTAGCAAGGCCCTGTAACTTCCACAAACAGCTACAGCTCGTCACCTGAATGAGGATCCTAAGCATGTTGTCCTTGTGGCTGGGCACCTAAAATGGTTTTTACAAAAATAGGTTTGAAAGCAAATGGGTCAGAGCGCAAAAGTGGAAATCATTTTAATAACAGCAAGTGTATTAATAACATTAAAACAATGAATGCAAAATACATGTTAGGACGTGCACTCACATGAAGTACTCACCTCTCGACTAATTGTGCACCCCTAACGTATCGTACCCATCTAAGTGACATACATAACTATCCAAACCGTAATAAGTTCTACCCCTTACTACTCATTTACCATTATACTTTCTAGTGTTATCAATATAATAGCGGGCTATACTTAACTCAGATTCTCTATTATTAGCAATACAATTCACTATCGGTTAACCCGTTATGTTTTCTCAAAACATTACCATTATTATATTCACAATACCAACATGAAAGTTCCCATTATTCAAGTGTATATTATTCACGTCATAATTATACGATACAAGCACCCGAGACTAAGCTGCGGTGCACACATACTCTGCTATCCATCCTGGTACATCACGTACATAAGGATCACGCATTCCGAATCTCTCAGGAATCGTTCTGAGATAATAGAAAATCACAAACAATGGAGGCGAACACAGTCACATCACACGGGTCACGCACATACCTACGCTCCCACGATCAACAGACTTATTAACATCCCAATAAGTCCTTCTCTGACCTATGTCCTCGAGGTACCAATCTAAATCCGGGAAACACAAGGATTAGAGGGCCCTAAGCGAACGTAAACCTCCCGTGATAGCAAGTATGGTAGGTATGTCATACACATAAAATCACATACATATACTAAGTATGTACCCATCTTAGTAATCACCATAATTTATTTGTGGTACACTTCTCATTCTCGTACCGACTTATAATGTCACACAATTACATATTCCCGATTAATATAATTATTTAAGCCGTCAATTGTCCTCACGTCGTAATAGACACTCACGTCTTAATCCATAATTTCCATTGGTTCAAGTCTCCCTTCTATGTTTTACTCCTCATTATATCCCAAATATCTCAACTATACCAATTTATCATCAAGGGAAAGGTATCTCTACAATTAAACAAGGTTACGGGACACGCAAAACCAAAACAGGCCAAAAAGCCTAAATTGTCAGCTCGTTAGAAGTCTCGTTCGAACGAGGCTGTTCGAACGAGAGTTCGTTCGAACGGACTAGGTATCTAACGAGGTCTCGTTCGAACGAAAGGCATCGAATGAACATCACTCTCATTAGAAGGCAAACTGTCAACTCGTTAGAAGCTTGTTCGAACGAGCTCGTTCGAACGAGCTGGGTAGGTCTTCTAACGAGAGGCCAGTTTCGAGCCCAGAACTTCCTTTTCTGGTTTTTCCAACTTTCTTCATCTCTAATCTCATATACACTTCGTCCTAACATTATTTTAAGGTTTCTAATCCATACCAAACAATCATAGGTCATAATTAAACAATTATATAGGGCCAATTCTTCCTAAACATCATTGAATCATCAAATCCCTTCATTTGTCCCCAAATCATATGAACATGAACCCTAAAATTTTAAAGTCACCAATGGGCATAATTAAATCCGTTTTTTTGTTATGAACAAGGTGTATTTCCATTAGAATAATCCTCCTAACACAATTGTACATGCAATCCCTTCATCAAAATATAAAGTTCTAATTCCAATTAATAGGTTTTTATCAACTCCCAAGAACAATACAAATTTTGTCAATTTCCTACGCATGGAAGAAACATTCTTTGTAATAAACGAAATTAAACCACTTTCCTTATGTGTATCTCTGAATTTGATGACGAATTGATGAGTTTCTCTCTCTCTCTCTGCAGAATTCTCCTCTCTCTACAAGCTCTTCTTCTCCAAGGTGACAATGGTGGCTAGGGTTTGCCTTAGGAACTCTTGGAACTAATTCTAATAACCCCCGTAGCCCATAAGGTCATAAGGTGAAGTTAGTGGGTAATTACCAAATCAGATTTAATTCCTAATTTTCGTTGGTTTTAATTCCCAAAAATTCAAAATTACCAAACTACCCTTATACGTTGCCGGCATGGCCTAAAAATGCCCCGGGACCCAAACTAAACTCCCGGCTAGTGTTTTCGGACTATCTCGACCCTTCCGGATGCGTTGGCGAACTCAAAATGACCATACGGTTAATAGAAATAAAATTCACTTTTTAATTAAATAATATTCCTGGCGCGACTGTCACACGCGTCTCAACAAAATTCCCCAAATTGTCGTATATCAATCTCACGATAAATTTAATAATTCAACATTCATATATAGCCATATATACTCATTAAAATCAAATACCAACTCGCATCTCGCTAGTATTTTTATCCGGATTAATTCCCAATTAATACACATTTAATTCAATTAATCCCATAAATAAATATCACAAAAATACGGGGTATTACATACTTCCCCCCTAAAAACAGAATTTTGTCCCGAAATTCAGAACTATAAAGTACCTTGTAAGAACAACTCTGGATAACGTTCGCGCATCTCATCCTCGCGCTCCCATGTGGACTCCTCGACATTATGATGTCTCCACTGAACACGCACTAACGGAAGTATCTTTGGTCGCAGTTTCCGCTCACTTCGGTCCAAAATAGAAATCGGCCCCTCCTCGTAGGAGCTATCAGGCTGGAGATCGATGTCCTCCAAAGCAATGTGAGAATGAGCCAAATCGTCTCTAAGATATTTCCTTAGCGAGGAAATATGAAACACATCGTGAATCCGATGCAAATGTTCCGGTAACCCAAGTTTATACGCAACCGGTCCAATCCGCTCGATCATAGGGAATGGCCCCACGTATCTCGGTGCCAACTTCCCCTTCTTCCCAAAACGCATAATCCCCTTCATAGGAGATACTCTGAGCAAAACCTGGTCCCCCACTTCAAATTCCCTGAAAGACCTCTTCGCATCAGCATAGCTCTTCTGCCGATCCTGAGCTACCCGAATGCGACTCCGAATTAATTTTATCCTCGCCGAAGTATCCTGAATCACTTCCGGCCCAAGTAGTTTGTTGTCCCCCACCTCCAACCAACATGCTGGGGAATGGCAAGGTCTATCGTACAATGCCTCAAATGGAGCCATGACAATGGTGAACTGGTAGGAGTTGTTGTAGGCAAACTCAACCAGTGGAAGATACTACTCCCATCCACCCCCAAAATCAATGATGCACATACGTAGCATGTCCTCCAACATCTGGTTTGTACGCTCGGTTTGCCCATCGGTATGCGGGTGATATGCCGTACTTAACCGCAATTCCGTGCCCATGGCCTCCTGAAAACTCTCCCAAAACCGTGAAACAAATATCTTGTCTCTGTCAGACACGATATTTAGGGGCACACCATGAAGTCTCACTATATCTGCAATAAAGAGCTGGCATACTGTCCCGTAGAGTAGTCTGTCCTTACGGGTAGAAAATGCGCGACTTTGGTCAACCTGTCCATAATTACCCAAATGGAATCATGACCTCTCTGTGATATAGGCAACCCCGTGATAAAATCCATGGATATGCTCTCCCACATCCACATCAGGACCTCCAATGGTTGTAGAAGTCCTGCCGGTCTCTGATGATCCACTTTTACTAGCTGATAAGTGGCGCATTTAGAAATGAACATGGAAATATCTCTCTTCATCCCGCTCCACCAATACTGTCGTCTCATGTCTTGGTACATTTTGTCCCCACCGGGATGTATCGCGAATCGTGAGCCGTACGACTCTGCCATCACCTCGTGCCGTAATTCCTCCCCTTTCAGAACTACCAATCTCCCATTGAAGCGTAATCCCCCGTCTGAGCTAACGGTATAGGACTCAGCTCCCTATGTTAATAATCGAACTATCTGCTCCTGACAGAACGAGTCATCTGCTTGTGCTTTTACCACTCTCGTGACAATCTGCGGTGTAATAGTCATCACCGACATGAATGATCGGGCCACTGCATCCTGGTGTCCCAACTCCTTCCACTTTGCCTTCCACACCCCTACCACTTCATCTACTGGCCTACGGCTCAACGCGTATGCTACCACGTTAGCCTTCCCAGGGTGGTATTGGATATCGCACTGATAATCCTTCACGAACTCAAGCCACCTCCATTTCCGCATATTCAACTCTTTCTATGTGAATAGGTATTGTAGGGACTTGTGGTCCATGAACAATCGAAACTTCTCCCTCAAAAGATAATGTCTCCAAATCCGAAGGGCAAATACAACTGTCGCCAACTCCAAGTCATGAGTGGGGTAATTCTTCTCGTGAGGCTTCAGCTTACGGGAAGCATAAGATATGGACTGACTCTCCTGGTGCAATACACCTCCAAGTCCTTGCAAGGACGCATCGGTGTAGACTAGATACTCAACTCCCGGTCTCGACAATGCTAACATAGGTGTTGAGGTCAACTTATCCTTCAACTCATCAAATGCCAACTGACAGACATCACTCCAGATGAATGGCACACCCTTACGAGTCAGATGTGTCAAAGGACCCGCTATCTTCGAAAATCCCCGAATGAACCTCCTGTAGTATCCTGCTAGGCCCAAGAAACTATTGATCTCATCGGTGTCGTGGGCTATCCCCACTCCCTCATCGCGGATACCTTCCCCGGATCAACAGATATCCCACGGTCAGAAATAATGTGTCCCAAAAACTAGACTTCCTTCAGCTAAAACCCGTAGTTCTCATATTTTGCATACAACTCGTTCTGACGTAGCGTCTGCAAAACCTGCCTCAAATGCTCGGCGTGCTCCTCCTCTGTCTGGGAGTAAACCAGAATATCGTCAATGAAGACAATGACGAACTCATCAAGGAACTCTCTGAACACCCTAATCATCAAGTCCATAAACACTGCTGGAGCGTTGGTCAAGCCAAAAGGCATAACTCGAAACTCGTAGGAACCATATCTCGTTAAGAATGCAGTCTTCGAGGCATTCTCTTCCCTGATACGCAACTGATGGTATCCCGATCGTAAATCAATCTTCGAGAAGAAAGAAGCTCCTTTCAACTGGTCGAATAAGTCATCGATTCGGGGCAACGGATACTTATTCCGTATCGTGACCTTATTCAACTCTCGGTAATCCACACACAACCTTAACGATCCATCCGTCTTCTTTATGAACAACACTGGGGCACCCCACGGCGAAGTACTCCTTCATATAAACCCCTGACCCAACAACTGCTCAATCTGATCTCGTAGCTCTCGCATCTCTGCCGGAGCCATACGGTATGGTGCACGTGCCATAGGTCTCGTATGGTAATAAGTCTATGAAAAAGTCTATCTCTCGACTGGGGGGCAGGCCTGGTATCTCCTGAAACACATCGGAATACTCCCTGACAACTGGGATCGAATCTAAAGGAATCACAACCTCCTTAGAGGTATCCTCCTCTATGTAATACAAATGAGCGGTCGAGCCTCCCTCTGGGCGAGGCATCGCCACTACAAACATCTCTTGCCCCGGAATGGCAAAAACAATGCTCCCACCGAAGCAATCAATCATGGCTCTATAAGCTGCGAGCCAATCCATACCAATAATCACATCGTGCTCATGCATATCTAATACCAACATGTTGGTAGGTAATACCAAACTACCAATATCTACCCCCACTCCCCGGCATATAAAGAAAATAAGTGACCCACTCCCCAATGGTGAGTCTACACACGTCACTGTGCTCTCTGTTGTGGCTAATAACCCTAAGGCTTTCGCAAAATGTGTAGCTATAAAACAATGCGTTGCCCCCATAACAAACAAAACCCGACCCATAGTGCCATGGATAGGAAACATACCCTCAATCGCAGGTGGAGCCTGTGGAGCTGCTGCCTGCTGAAGCAGGTATACTCTCCCATACTGCAGCTGTCCCTGCTGGACTGGGACCGCTGGAATGGGTGGTAATGCTTCCATCTGTGGTGGCACCGGGAGGGCGGCGGGAAACACGGGTCTCTGCGTCTCCTGTCGAGCACCCTGCTGCTACTGCGGGGCCTTGCCCCTATCAGGACAGTCCTGGCATTTATGGCCAGTCTTGCCACAAACGTAACACTTCCCCGGGAAGTTCCCCCCTCTCTGTCCCTGCTATCCCCGGCCCTGGTGGCCGTTACCGTTCCTCCCCTGGCCCTGCTGAAACTGCTGTTGACCATTCTAACCCTGCTGGTTCTGATGGCCGTTCGGACCCTGATGGCCCTGTCGAAAACCTCCCTGTCCGTGCCTGAAATTCCCCGATCTGAATCTCTTGTGATCCCCTGTGACACCCCAACTAATTAAATACCGGGTAGCTACTCTTTTATTAAATCAATACAAAATGCCAAGTTGGTTCAATTAATAGCATCACTGTCGAAAACATTTGAATAATTTCTAACCACCTAGTATTTAAAAAGTAAGTTGCCAAATTTTAATTTAAGTCTGATTAACATGCAATAAAAGAATAATGGAAGAACAACATGATCCATTCACCATAACGAAGTAATGAAATAACCAACAAATAGTAATAAGTCCGGAGGAAAAACTCCTCACAACAATCCCACGAATGAAATAATAACATAAGTCTGAATCCTGAATTAATTACATGCCCGAAGTCTGAATAACTGAAATAAATGAAATGCCTCTAAAAGAAATGGGTGACATGCCCTACAACTGATAAATGCTGAATATGGAGTTAAGATAGATGAAGCGTCTACAAGCAAAGTCCTGTAACTTCCACAAACAGCTACAGCTCGCCACCTGAATGAGGATCCTAAGCATGGTGTCCTTGTGTCTGGGCACCTAAAATGGTTTTTACAAAAATAGATTTGAAAGAAAATGGGTCAGAGCCCGAAAGTGGAAATCATTTTAAAAACAGCAAGTGTTTTAATAACATTAAAACATTAAATGCAAAATACATGTTAGGACGTGCACTCACATGAAATTCTCACCTCTCGACTACATGTGCACTCCTAACGTACCGTACCCATCTAAATGACATACATATCTAACCAAACCGTAATAAGTTCTACCCTTTACTACTTGATTCCCATATTACATTCTAGCGTTATCAAATCAAAAGAGGGCTTTACTTAAACTCATATTCTCAATTAGTAATACAATTCATATCAAGTTATCCCTTTATGTTTTCTAAAAACGTTTCCATATTTATACACACAATATCACATGAAAGTTCCCCTTAATTAAGTGTATATTATTCACGTCATAAATATACAATATAAGCACCCCGAGACTAAGCTGCGGTGCACACATACTCTGCTATCCATCCCGGTACATCACGTACATAAGGATCACGCATTCCGAATCTCTCAGGAATCGTTCTCAGATAACAACATCACAAATAATGGAGGCGAACACAGTCACATCACATAGGCCATGCACATACCTACGCTCCCACGATCAGCAGACTTATTAACATCCCAATAAGTCCTTCTCTGACCTATGTTCATCGAGGTACCAGTCTAAATTCGGGCAACACAAGGATTAGAGGGCCCTAAGCGAACGTAAACCTCCCGTGATAGCAAGTATGGTAGGTATGTCATACACATAAAATCATATACATATACTAAGTATGCACACATCTTAGTAATCACCATAATATATTGGTGGTACACTTCTCATTCTCGTACCGACATATAATGCTACACAATTTATATGTTCCCGATTAATATAATAAATTAGGCCGTCAGTAGTTCTCGCATCGGAATTGACACTCACGTCCTACTTCATAATTTCCCTTAGGTTCAAACTACACTTCTAGGTTTTGCTCCTCATTATATCCCAAATATCCCAAATGTATCAATTAATCATCAAGGGAAGGTTATCTCTACCATTAAATAAGGTTACGGGACACGTGAAATCAAAACAGGCTAAAAAGTCTAAACTGTCAGCTCGTTAGAAGTCTCGTTCGAACGAGGCTGTTCGAACGAGAGTTCGTTCGAACGAACTGGGCCTTCTAACGAGATCTCGTTCGAACGAAAGTCATCGAACGAACATCCCTCTCGTTAGAAGTCAAACTGTTAACTCATTAGAAGCTCGTTCGAACGAGCTCGTTCGAACGACCTGGGCAGGTCTTCTAACGAGTGGCCAGATTCGAGCCCAGACTTTCCTTAACTCGTTTTTCCAACTTCTCTTCACCTCTAATCTCACCTAAATGTCATTCCAACAATGTTTCAAGGTATCTAATCCTTCCTAAACATGTTTCAACCGTATTACAACATTTATATGGGTTCAAATCACCCTAAACTACATCAAATTATCAAATCTCCACCATTTTCCCAAAATCTCAAGAACATGAACCCTAGAAAAATCAAGTCATTCATAGACATAATTAAATCCGTTTTTATAATGTAAAAGATGTATTTTCATCTGACTAATCATCCTATCAATGTTCTACATGCAATTTCCTCAATAGATTCTTAAATCTCTACATCCAATTAAATGGGTTTCATCATACTCCAAGAACAATACAATTTATTTGAATTTCCTACACATGGAAGAAGCATTCTCTGCAAAATAATAAAATTAAAACACTTGACTTATGTGTATCTCTGAATTTGATGACGAATTGATGAGTTTCTCTCTCTCTCTCTGCAGAATTCTCCTCTCTTCTCTCTCCCTCTACAAGCTCTCTTCTAATGGTGGCAATGGAGGCTAGGGTTTGTCTTAGGAACTTTTGGGGATAATTCTAATAACCCCCGTAGCCCTCTAATCAGTTAATGGATGGTAATGGGTTAGTGGGTCTTTTAAATTTCCATTTAAAACTCCTAAAATTCGTTAATCAAAAATCCCAAAATTCTAAAATTACCAAACTACCCTTATACGTTGCCGGTATGGCCTAAAAATGCCCCGGGACCCAAACTAAATCCCCGGTTAGTGTTTTATGACTATTTTGACCCTTCCGGACGCGTCGACGCACTCAAAATGACCAGACGGTTTATAGAAATAAAATTCACTTTTTAATTATCATAATTATATTCCATGACGCGACTGTCACACGCGTCTCAACAAGATTTCCAAATTGCCGTATTTCTATCTCATGACAAATCAATAATTCCATATTCATATATAATCAAATATACACATTATAATCAAATACCAACTCGCATCTCGCTAGTATTTTAATCCGGATTAATTTCCAATTAATACGCATTTAATTCAATTAATGCCATAAATAAATATCACAAAAATACGGGGTATTACATCCCCCTGTTGGGAACCCTGGTCACCCTGTCTCTGCCCCTGAACAGAAAGTGCCCCAATGGAATCATTTCCCCCAGTCCTGCCCTGATGGCTGGACTCTCCTGACCTCTTGCCTTCAGCCATGTGAAAGCGGTGATCCTGGCAGTGTAACAGTGCAGCGTTAACCACATCAGAGTAAGTGGCCAACGATAGATTCCCCAACAAATGCTGACGGATCCTCCAAGTCAACCCGTCTGTAAATTTTTGTATCTTCTTCTCTTCCGTCGGTATCTCATCCGGAACAATATTCAACAGATTTGTGAATTCGGCCTCATACTCAGCCGTAGTCTTACCTTCCTGCCTGAGATTCATCAACTCCCTTCTCATTTTCGTGTGAACGGCTGACGAAAAGTACTTGCGGTCAAACCTCACCTAAAACTCCTGGATAGTGAGAGTATCTCTCTCCTCCACGGTGGTAATAGACTCCCACCACTGCAGTGCAGACCCCACTAGCTTAAAGGTAGCTAGTATCTTCTTCTGGACATCGGTGCACTCATACATCCTCACGTGCCGCTGAATGTCCTTCCTCCACTGACTCGAAAATACAACATCGGAGCTACCTGCGAACTCCGGTGGGTGTGCTTTTTGAAAAGCATCACATACACGTTCCTAAGCAGACGGGAATGCATGTGCCTGAACTGGCGCGGCTACTGGCGCCTGAGGTGGTGCCTGCTGAACTACGGCTAGTGCGGCGTTTACCGCCTGGGCCACTATGGCTGCAACCTCGACGGCATTTATCGTGCCCTGAACTGGTGCGGGCTGTAGTTCTGGCGTAGCATCCCTGGGAACCCGTTGTTCACGTCGTGGAGGCATCTGAAATAAGAAAAAAGTTTATAAGGTCGCAGTTATAAACTTGAAATAGCTGAAGAACGTAGCATATACAAAAGAATACAACAGTCCTAAAATATAGGGCTCTACATCAAAGAAAGCTCAGCGGAAACATAATAAGTCGTACGGATCCTAAAGGACACTAGAACCTGATGCTCTGATACCACCTATGACACATTGACTAATCAAATACCGGGTAGCTACTCCTTTATTAAATTAATACAAAATGCCAAGTTGGTCCAGTTAATAGCATCATTGTCGAAAATATTTTAATGAGTACTAACCACCTAGTATTTAAAAAGTAAGTTGCCAAATTTTAAGTTAACTCTGATTAACATGCAATAAGAGGATAATGAAAGAATAACAACCATTCACCATAACGAAGCAATAGAATAACCAACAAAAATAATAATAGGTCCGGACGAAAACTCCTCACAACAATCCCACGACTGAAATAATAACATAAGTCTGAATCCTGAATTAATTACATGCCAGAAGTTTGAATAACTGAAATAAATGAAATGTCTCAGAAAGGAATGGGCGACATGCCCTACAACTGATGAAATCTGAATATAGAGTCAAGATAGATGAAGTGTCTACTAGCAAGGCCCTGTAACTTCCACAAACAACTACAGCTCGTCACCTGAATAAGGATCCTAAGCATGGTGTCCTTGTGGCTGGGCACCTAAAATGGTTTTTACAAAAATAGGTTTGAAAGAAAATGGGTCAGAGCCCGAAAGTGGAAATCATTTTAATAACAACAAGTGTTTTAATAACATTAAAACAATGAATGCAAAATATATGTTAGGACGTGCACTCACATGAAGTACTCACCTCTCGACTAATTGTGCACCCCTAACGTACCGTACCCATCTAAGTGACATACATAACTACCCAAACCATAATAAGTTCTACCCCTTACTACTCATTTCCCATTATACTTTCTAGTGTTATCAATATAATAGCGAGCTATACTTAACCCAGATTCTCAATTATTAGAAATACAATTCACTATCGGTTAACCCGTTATGTTTTCTCAAAACATTACCATAATAATATTCACAATACCAACATGAAAGTTCCCATTATTTAAGTGTATATTATTCACGTCATAAATATACGATACAAGCACCCGAGACTAAGCTGCGGTGCACACATACTCTGCTATCCATCCCGGTACATCACATACATAAGGATCACGCATTCCGAATCTCTCAGGAATTGTTCTCAGATAATAGCAAATCACAAGTAATGGAGGCGAACACAGTCACATCACATGGGTCACGCACATACCTACGCTCCCACGATCAGCAGACTTATTAACATCCCAATAAGTCCTTCTCTGAACTATGTCCTCGAGGTACCAATCTAAATCCGGGCAACACAAGGATTAGAGGGTCCTAAGCAAACGTAAACCTCCCGTGATAGCAAGTATGGTAGGTATGTCATACACATAAAATCACATACATATACTAAGTATGTACCCATCTTAGTAATCACCATAATTTATTTTTGGTACACTTCTCATTCTCGTACCGACTTATAATGTCACACAATTACATATTCCCGGTTAATATAATTATTTAATCCGTCAATTGTCCTCACGTCGTAATAGACACTCACGTCATAATCCATAATTTCCATTGGTTCTATGTTTTACTCCTAATTATATCCCAAATATCTCAACTATACTAATTTATCATCAAGGGAAAGGTATCTCTACAATTAAACAAGGTTACGGGACACGCAAAACCAAAACAAGCCGAAAAGCCTAAATTGTCAGCTCGTTAGAAGTCTCGTTCGAACGAGATTTCGTTCGAACGAACTGGGTATCTAACGAGGTCTCGTTCGAACGAAAGGCATCGAACGAACATCACTCTCGTTAGAAGGCAAACTGTCAACTCGTTAGAAGCTCGTTTGAACGAGCTCGTTCGAACGAGCTGGGTAGGTCTTCTAACGAGAGGCCAGTTTCGAGCCCAGAACTTCCTTTTCTCATTTTTCCAACTTTCTTCATCTCTAATCTCATATACAATTCGTCCCAACATTATTTTAAGGTTTTTAATCCATACCAAACAATCATAGGTCCAATTCTTCCTAAACATCATTGAATCATCAAATCCCTTCATTTGTCCCCAAATCATATACAATTCGTCCAAACAATATAGGTCATAATAAAATAATTATATAGGGCCAATTCTTCCTAAACATCATTGAATCATCAAATCCCTTCATTTGTCCCCAAATCATATGAACATGAACCCTAAAATTTTAAAGTCACCAATGGGCATAATTAAATCCGTTTTTTTGTTATGAACAAGGTGTATTTCCATTAGAATAATCCTCCTAACACAATTCTACATGCAATCCTTTCATCAAAATATAAAGTTCTAATTCCAATTAATGGGTTTTTATCAACTCCCAAGAACAATACATATTTTGTCAATTTCCTACGCATGGAAGAAACATTCTTTGTAATAAACGAAATTAAACCACTTGCCTTATGTGTATCTCTGAATTTGATGACGAATTGATGAGTTTCTCTCTCTCTCTCTACAGAATTCTCCTCTCTCTACAAGCTCTTCTTCTCCAAGGTGACAATGGTGGCTAGGGTTTGCCCTAGGAACTCTTGGAACTAATTCTAATAACCCCCGTAGCCCATAAGGTCATAAGGTGAAGTTAGTGGGTAATTACCAAATCAGATTTAATTCCTAATTTTCGTTGGTTTTAATTCCCAAAAATTCAAAATTACCAAACTACCCTTATACGTTGCCGGCATGGCCTAAAAATGCCCCGGGACCCAAACTAAACCCCCGGCTAGTGTTTTCTGACTATCTCGACCCTTCCGGACGCGTTGGCGCACTCAAAACGACCATACGGTTAATAGAAATAAAATTCACTTTTTAATTAAATAATATTCCTGACGCGACTGTCACACGCGTCTCAACAAAATTTTCCAAATTGCCGTATATCAATCTCACAACAAATTTAATAATTCAACATTCATATATAGCCATATATACTCATTAAAATCAAATACCAACTTGCATCTCGCTAGTGTTTTTATCCGGATTAATTCCCAATTAATACACATTTAATTCAATTAATCCCATAAATAAATATCACAAAAATACGGGGTATTACAATTGGTCACGAGCGAGGTGTTCGTACTTATTATGGGGCCGTTTCGGGGTTGGAATGGATTTTCACCCTCAAACGGCTTGTTTTTAAACCTAATTTAGATATTTTCAAATTATCATCATATTCTCAAATCGGAACACCCGTGACTACGCTGTTAGTTCTTACAAGTTCCATTGGTCCCATGTGAGGTGTTCGTGACCCTTACGGGCTGTTTGGGAGTTGGTTTGGGTTTTCACCCTCAAACGGCTTGTTTTTAAGCCTAATCTACATATTTTCAAATTATCATCATGATGGTACAAATATAACACCCTGCTGTGGAGGGTATGCTAATCTGCACATGATTACATGCCGCGACCTCTATCAGCATTGTGCGCGGGTGCTAATGGACTTGGGGTGTGGCCCTACCTCACACAGGGCGCGACTCCCCTTGTCAAGGGGCGCGACAACCATCAATGTGCCGCGGACCCATCTAGTCCATGGCGTGGCACCTTTGTCTATATCCAGTCATAGGATGTGGCGCTTACGTTGTTTGCCTATCAGGCCGCATCCCTCTCCATCACTACTCCAGACTGTGTCATGTGCTCACTGCACATGAGCATGTCTCTTATAAATATAGGACCACACCTCGAGAGACAGGATCAATTTTAGACACGCCCGGGGCAGGTTCCACAGTATCGATTCTCTCTACACCTCCTCAATATTCAACTCGGGAACTGCTCATCCACATCGCAGCTACCTCTCCAGCACACTAGAATCATCAATCATCATGTACTCTCCTTTATTCTCATACTTGTACACATCTTGAGGCATGATTATATTGTACAATGCTACACATATAATGAGAACGGAGCAACACAATGGACGTCGGCCTATTTTAAAGGCTGAACCACTCTATATCTTGTCTTTTCTCTATTCAATTTCTTTACTTGTTTATTACATATTTTACTCATGATTTGCTAATACGAGAACGACAAATGGACAATTTCTCATATCATCAATTTGGCACGGTCTGTGGAAAATGAGATATTTCAATCTTGTTTCTATGTGTTTTGAGTTCTTAAACACCTTATTCGATCCCTGAGGATCCTACGGATCGTCATCTCACGGGTAGATTCTGGTTATTGAGCTCTATTTTATATTTACACCCTTAAAGGGGTATTTTGTATATTCATATCTATTATGGTCTCTCTTTTATGACATTGGATCTATTCTACATACCCCTGTGATATCATTCCATGTGGATAGTGTTGAAAAGTATCATGGGCTTTAGCCCCTTAAAAGTGAATGATTAGGGAAGAGTGATGTTTACTTCTCTTTTGTTGATTCATTGCCTATGATCTGGGGTTTATAATCATAATTGTGCCGATTACTGCACTGAGGGGTTATTATGCCCTGGATAGACCCTGGTAGGCATACTTTCCCCGTGTTTTGGGAGATGAACTCCATTTCTGGGTTTCGATTTTGGGATTGCTTCCCCCGCCTAGTAAGGGATGCGACAGGTAGTTTAAATACCTCCATACCGCGGCCTGTGCTAGTACGGTTATATTACAGAACCTTCAAAACATCAGGAAACGGACTCGGGAGGTCTCCATCCCAACCTTGGTGAATGACATACCAAGGCCACGGCAGTGCACCTATGAGCCATACTAGCCGCGGCCTTATCAATAATGCAGTAGTACAATGCTGCATCCCCATTTCCCATTTGGTTAGTCTAATGTTTTGTGATTACTCACTTCTACTAGTTTTGTCATAGATTATACATATATTTTGTAAAGACTAACAAAAGTAGAAAATGGAAGGAGAGTCCAGCCAGAGCACAGAAATCAAAGATGAGATTGTGCAGCTGTATAATCACCTCAACCACCTCTACGACAGTCATGCTTCACTCTAGAACCAAGTCAACTATTTGACTCATAGGGTACTAATGCTAGAGGCCGCGGCCTAATCCAATGTGGGCGCGGTGCCCAAGAAGATAGCTACAACAACCTTTGATGCTGCAACAGTTCAAGAGGATATGTCCATGGAAGTAGTCAGCAAGTGCCAGAAAAGGAGAATGGAGAGGGCAGAGAAGAAATCTGAGGCCTACACTCCATTGGCCTTCACGATTGAAGAGATCTTTGAGTTCATCAAAGAAGACAAGTTATTGAGGTAGCCAGTAAAGCTGAGAGCTCCACCCCACAAGAGGAACAAAGCTACTTGGTGCAGATTCCATCAAGACCATGGCCATGACATCGAGCCATGCTATGCTCTAAAGCATGAAATTAAAAGGCTAATTGGGCAAGGAATGCTGCAGAGGTTCCTCAAAGATGTTTAGGTGATGCATCCTAGTCTCACTTACCGCATGCCCATTTTTCATTCTTATCTTTTATATTCCATCTGTCTCTACTTTATAGTGACAACTCCTCTTATGCTGTTTTTTACTAAACTTTGTCTCTAGTTTTTATATATATATATATATATATATATATATGAATATTTATAAAATCAAATTCACTTTTATAGTGTCATATTTTGATTCTCATTTCCATGAAATGTTATCTTATAAAGACCATTTTTATCTTAAAACAAATCCCGATTTGAGACGACATGTTATGTCGGGAATGATAATATCTGGATGGCCACAATGCTAGAGAAGACGCCTGGTTATCCGAAAGTTAATAATAATTGAAAGTGGTAAAAGCATATATTGGAAGCAGTTATCCATAATGGACCGCGACATCACTCGCAGGGGATTCTAATGTCCGTTCTTAGCTTTTGGGATGCGTCATTAGCTGTGGGTGGCTTAATAACATAACCCAGCCCGTGGAGGCTTGAAAATATCATGTATGTTAGCTGTGGGTAAGTTAATAAAATGACCCAGCCTGGGGAGGCCTGAAAATATCCTATATGTTAGATGTTGGTGGCTTAATAACATAACCCATCTTGGGGAGGCTTAAAAATATCCTGTATGTTAGCTGTGGGTGGCTTAATAACATAACCCAACCTGGAGAGGCTTGAAAATATCCTATATGTTAGCTGTGGGTGGCTTAATAACATAACCTAGCCTGGGGAGTCTTGAAAGTATCCCGTATATCTACAAAGGCTCATGTTCGGATGAAGGGGCCAAAAGTCTACAATAGTTCTGTTAATACAGCTGCAACCGTTAAAAGCGACCGTCAAAAACCTTCAGACAGTTAAAGCGACTAAAGGGGAAGCCATGGGAAAAGACATAGCCTACTCTATATGTTCCATATTGGTTATGGGATGAAAACAAACAAAGTTACAGAAGATGGGTTTCAAACACTAGAAGGTGCCATGGCCCATGAGTGAAAACTTAAATGTGTTGCTACCACTTTCAAATATGAAGGCAGCCTTTATCAAATGACCGTGCCCCTATTCAAGCTACAGCACTTTCGACCGTTGGTGCAAGGGGTAAAGGGTCGCGTTCTGTGTACGGGTCCCATTATAGATATTGCCGCGGAAGAAATATGTACGCTTTGGTGCCACAGACTTTTTAAATATAAAGAAGTTGTATTCAAACGGTCATTAAAGTATTGAAGCAATCAGTGACCCATTGATTTAATTATCCGCGATAAGGAACTTGATCCATCTTGCTAGCTAGCGTAAGGATGGGGAAAGGTAGAGAAGGGGACTGCAGCCTGTAATGTGCAATTTTACCATGAGTCAATTCTTAAAAAGTGTCGCAGCCCAATGAGTATGGATGCAGATACCAAAGAGTTTAATGCGTTGGCTAAAGCGCCGCGGCACCTCAAGCCTTTAACTTCAATAAAGATGGAAGGAACTGAAAAATTAAAGAAGAGTGGCCATAGCCACATGTCCACACGCAACATTTATATATTGGTGCCGCAGAAGGCTCATTTAATCAAGTAAGCAAATCTCAAAGCTTCAGTAATATATTCAGTCCGGAAAAAAAAAGGCATGCAAGTATTGAAACATTTATTCAAGTATAGATCATGTAAAAGCGGCCGCAGCCTTGATAGTGGTAAGAAATTAAGAAATCTTGGTAAATATCTGAGTTGAAGATTACAGACGAAAAGGCCCCATCGCTAGTTAAAGAGTTCAAAATTTATAAGGGGACGCAACCCCATATTATCAAAAAATCAAAAAGATCATGAGGCTGCATCGTCACGATCATCTCCCTCCCCTCCATCCGTGGTAGTTTCAGTTTACTCGTTTGCTGCCACCGCCTCAGCTACTTTTCTAAGCTTGGCTTTCTCCTCCTCCGCAGCCTTGAGCTCAGCGATGCAATCTTGATGCTCAACATCACTAAGTCTCCAGGCAAGAATCTACTCCTTGGTCTCAGGAAAGTTCTTTATTATTCTCTACCTCAGCTCCTGGTAGCCGCGAAGTTAGGCCCTATTATTGATAAGGAAAAAGTCCCTTGAGCCCTTGAATGACTCCACTGTATGGTCTATGGCCAGCTGAATATCATCGCCATGATCTGCCTCCATCTTCTTTAGTGTCGCAGCATGGTCTAGGGCGTATTAGGAGGACTTGGACTCCAGCTCTTCATACTTCTTTTATAGTAGTATGAGATTATTACTTGAAATCTCCGGGGCCCGAGAAGCTTTCACAGTTTAAGCTTGGGAGGCTTTAAGGGATTCCATGGCGTGTTTGAAATTTTCCATCACTTCCTCCCTTGCATTGTTTGCAGCAGCCAAGTCCATTTGGGCTGCCCGAAGGGCTGTGGTAGAAGACTTCTTCCCAGCTTCAAATGATAAAGTCCGTGTGACCTCCAGGTCAGTTGCATGCACCCTATCTATAGCCTGTTTCAGCTGGTATAGGGCCTCGTACTTCCTTTTTTTGGGCTACCATGATGTCCACATCCTAAAATTAAAAAGTTAGTTGCAATATATGGAACAAAAAAGAAAAATGAAGAAAACACTAAGCACTTACCTTCAGAAGACTATGGAGGCCACAGTCCTCCAGGTCATCGTGGTCTTCTCCCACCAGCCTGTCGAGGTCCGCAGCATCAAGGGCCCTCTTCATTCTCCGCGTAGCCTTCGCGGTAGTGTCCCATGAGGACTCAGGGTCGAGTTGCCTCAACTGAGGTCGGGGAAGACTGTTAGGACCAGAAATGCCGCAGCACTGAGGAGGTGCTAAGTTTGCAGTAATTGCAACTACAGGTGGAGGTGGAGGAGATGTTGAATGAAAGGGTGCGATAGAGGTGGACATCAACCCCACCGAGGCCAGGTTGGCTCCTATATCATCATCAAACTCAGCCCGCGGTGGGTTCTCAACATTTTTCGTTATCTCCTCGTCCAGAGTTGCGGTCGCGGTAGGTGGATTTTAGTCGCCATAATGAATCACGGCTGGAGCCTTTGTTTTGGTCCTCTTCCTCTTCCTGCTCCGCGCAGTATTGTTAAGAACGACTTTATCCGTGTCCATCTCTACCAGCTGCGCGGCCAATAATTCCCTGTGAACTTCCTCACCTGAAAAGGGAAAAGGAATAATAAATATTCGAAGTCAAGAAAAAATGCCGCGGACAAATATGGAATTAGATTATTACCTCCCGCGGCCATGTCTTTTGGAATGGACTTGCTTGGAAAGAAACTTGCTTCAAATACATTTGTTGATGTAACAAGTGTTTTGAACCTCTTATGCTCAGTAGGAACTGCCGCAACCTCAGAAACTCTCTTTTCCTGCCGCTTGCTCAAGTGCAAGTTGTCAAGAATTGTAGAAAACATTTCAAAGGTTAGTATAGAGAATGAACAATTATAAAGAAAGAATGGATGCATACATTATACAAATACCTAGTTTAAAGGGAGACCCCATTGCCGTCGCATTCTATACGACCTCTCCCTCTCATTCTCCTCAGGGTGAATCTCCCAACCTTCTCCGGATATGTAAAAGTAATTTCCCTTCCAGTTCTTTACATTGGTAGGTCTCCCAGAGTAAAGGGTCCCATCCCTGCCGCGGATAGAGAAGTAGTAGTACCCGACAAACTTTATGGAGTTTTCCTTTGGGCGGTAGAAATAAAATAACTCCACGGGAGTAGTGTCCTTTTTGAACTGGTTCTCCCAAAGAACGACCGCGCCAAGTATGGTCCTCCAGCCATTGGGATCTATCTGGGCTGGTGCCAGTTTCATTGTCCAAAAAATACGATGGATGGGAATGGGAATAGGCAGTCGCAACCCATAAATAAATGGATGAAGTAGGAACCAAACTCCATCAGCTAGAACTGTGCAAGTTCTTTGGTTTGCAGCAGGTGCTGAGCATATCAAATTTTTTGGAAATTTGAAGGCATCAGCCACTTGGTCAACCCAGTCTTGGGTCATGATGCCGCGGATATCAACCACAACTAGGGGTCTCTCAACCCCCCAGATGGACCTGTTGGGTTATCCCTAACTTATGCGGCATCATCTCCTACGCCCAATGGATGATTACTTGAGTTGCATTCCTCCTCCATTGTAGACTCAAAATCCTTCTTGCAGGCAGAGTTCGCGGAGTCTGAATCTTGTATCACACATTTGGGGCAACCCCTCGGTTGGCAAGGCCCTATTGATCTCATAGAAGGCACGCAAGGCAGTTCAGGAAGAGAGATTCCAAAATGCTTTGCCCAAAAGCCTCTCAGAAATTCGTTTGGCTCAAAGCTCATATGGCTGTAGCAGTACCTGAAAAGCAAAGTCTGTAGTTAGGCACCACATCCAGTATGGTTCGAAAAAGACTTTAAGAATCAGTGGCAAGATTAGTTAAATGAATAAGTGGTTTAAGCCCTGAAAAATAAGAAACGCCGCGACATATCGATTTGAGGGGTGTTATTACCCAATTGGAGTTGCTAATGGGCTAGAACACTGCTGACTCTATTCATTGAACCTAAGGGATTACCCTCTGACCCTATCGGCCACAGCCATCTCCTATATCAGCAAGGGAGTTTATGCTGTCGTGGCAACTCAATCAAATGGAATTAGAGATTACAAGCCGTAGCCATCTCTAAAATTACTAAAGGTCAATTCAAGGAATTCTAGAAGAAATTAGAATTATTTATCACAGATGTATACTTGGTTCTTGAAAATTTGAAGATTATTCAGAATGCAAGGATGGGGATTTAGAGCCCTAAAAGGCCCCCACCGCCACTGCAGATTAAGTGGATATACATCAAAGAGTCGCGGAGGATAAATCTCAAAACTTAAAGGGCCGCAACCATCGCCCACTGTATGCCGTGGAAAAGGTCCAAAACAGTTCAAGGGATCCTTAGATTATTGATATTCTACATGTCACGATCTTTATCTTAAATATTTTGGTATCCAATGTTTAGTCGTTTTAAGATCGAATACATAAAATGAAGAGTTTGATTATGAACAGCAAGAACAATTATATGAATTTCATGGAATCTTGAGGATCAAGGGTTCAGTTCAGCATACAAAGATTTATTCAAACAATTATAGCAATTATTTTATCGTTCATGTGTGTTCGATTCTAGGGGGATAGAAGATTATTCAATTGAAACCCTAATTTTCTACTAAGCAACGCAGAAGCTCAGGTGTTTGTATATTTAAAGAAGAAGTACGAGCTGCAAAAGACTATTTAAAAAGATGATTGGTTGAAAAATTACCTGGAAATGAAGAAACTTGCAGTGCTCAGCTTCTAACCGCCTTGCACTACCACACACAGCCTTGGAAGGTTGTCGAAAAATGCAAGAGAAAGGAAGAACATACTTCGCTCTTGATTTGCTCTCAAAGTTTTGGAAACGTAATGAAGTCCACGGCCAGAAACAACTTATATAAGAGAGCACGGAAGATAAATCGTCTCCTTAGAAGTACGGCGACACCTATGAAGATTGAGCTAAGACATAGACCCAATCAAATTCTCTTGGCACTACGACTTGGGGGATTATTGATGGTACAAATATAACACCCTATCACGGAGGGTATGCTAATCTTCACATGATTACATACCGCGGACTCTCTCAGCATCGTGCGCGACCGCTACGGGACTTGGGGTGCGGCCCTACCTCACACAGGGCGTGGCCCCCCTTGTCAATGGGTGCGGCAACCATCAATGTGCCGTGAAACAATCTAGTCCAGGGCGTGGCACCTTAATCTATAGCCAGTTACAGGATATGACGCTTACGTTGTTTGCCTATCAGGCCACATCCCTCTCCATGACCACTCCAGACTGTGTTACGTGCTCATTACATGTGAGAATGTGTCCTTTAAATAGAGGAACACACCTCGAGAGATGGGATCGATTCCAGACACGCCCGGGGTGGGTTCCACAGTATCTATTCTCTCTACACCTCTGTTAATGTAAAAAACTAGATTGCTCTAATTATTCAATCACAGATAAATAAATAAGACAAAGATTTTTAAAGCGGTTCGGCTAGGAATAAAGCCTACGTCCACTGTTATGTTATTGCTGAGTGTTTGCAGAATTCTTGATTACAAGTTCTTTCAAGAAATTCCGGTCCCTTTTAATGGGATTGATACAAGGTATTTACCCCGAGGAAGATTGTTATACCATATCTGTGCAGATCCGGTAAGAGTTCCCGAGAATACTCTACACCTCATCTCGTCGGGAACGGCATATATGTCGGCGGTAGCTTGGTATTGTTCTATATGAAGTACAGGATCTGTTTTTCCATCGTACTTAGGAGTCACTACAGGTGCTTTGAATTTTGATGGTGTAGGAAAATCCACAATGGCTTGTACAAAAGGCGTCCCTTGAACAAAAGTTCTTTGTAAGGGGTTCCTTGCCTTAGCCATTTCTCCTAATCTATCCTCCAACCGCTGAATAGAACCTTTCCATGCTTCATTTCCTTCCTCAGGCCGTTTAGTCTGAGCAATTGATCGCTCTGATGTAGCTTCCTGTGATTTATCTCTACGAGTAGCTGGTCGTGATTGTGCTGATCCTTCTCTCAAACGTGATGGTGATCGAACACTTCTCGATAGAGCTCTAGGTGGACTCATGTTTCTCCTTGGTCCTAACCAACTGAAAGGAGACGCCCTGCTTAATCTTTCCAAAGCGCTGGTTCTCTCCGGAGAGAGAGATATAGGTTGATTTGTATCCGTAGCCTGTATCGATGAAGTTCGCCCAGGTTGATAAGAAGAATCATTAGATTCTCCATTACGATATGACCCAGTACATCTGGATCGCGATTGCCCACGATCACTCCTTTGCCCTGAATAAGTAGGTGCACCGCCTTGAAGAGTTTGAATGAATTGCCTCATTGATTCTTGCATGGCGGTTTATCCTTGAGCTAGATTTGTCATAATTCCGGCCAGATCTGGAGGTGCAGATGGATTTGGAAGATTTCCAGTATTTCCAGCATTTCGATTACTGGATTCTGGATTATCTGCCATTGATGATAAATGATTTTTATGAAAAACGATAGTAACAGTCGTTTCCCACAGACGGCGCCAATCTGTTGATGTAAAAAACTAGATTGCTCTAATTATTCAATCACAGATAAATAAATAAGACAAAGATTTTTAAAGTGGTTCGGCTAGGAATAAAGCCTACGTCCACTGTTATGTTATTGCTGAGTGTTTGCAGAATTCTTGATTACAAGTTGTTTCAAGAAATTCCGGTCCCTTTGAATGGGATTGATACAAGGTATTTATAACCTTGAGGCTGTACATGAAAGGTTCGATACATTAAATGATATACATGTGAAAGGGTAATACATTTAATGCAGCGTGCGTGTCAATAATATAAGCATTCAATGAATATTTGAACTGTTGATTATCTGGCAATTAATGATACATCCGAGGTGCAGCTCGGACCGCCATAGTTGCTCGTTGATCTGGAGTTCCTCGGAGTACTAGAGTACCTCGGAGAGATAGAGTTCCTCGGTGTATCCTTGTTTCTCGGAATGAATCATGGTTGGTCGGGAAATGAACTTCCTCGCTGCTATTGTGCCACGTAGATTGACACGTGTCTTCGTATTATTCGTCCACATCAGCATATTAATTTTGGTATCAACAGAAGCCCCCAATGTTTCATATTTCGAACTTTGAGGAGTATGGAACATTATTTCTCGGTATATGGCAATATTAAATGACTTTCCTAGGCTTCAGGAACATTGTGTTCAAATTTCCTTCTCATTTCGCAGCTTCCGTCTTTTTTTTGAATTTTTTTTTTATAAGCGCTTCGATCTCCGTGCAGTTTTTGTCCTTTTAGCCGCCGGAAGTTCAGTAGTTTCTTTTTAGTAATCATTTCTTTCGCCGCTTCCTAATGCAAAGTATTTAAACTTCTTAGGTAACCATACCGTCTTCTACGTTTTCCAATTTTCTGCCTTCAAGCTTTCTATTTTCTCCCTCTCTCTTGTGCGTTCATCTTTTCCTTTGTTAGTGGTCAGCAGATCTCCTTCCTTCCTGTAAGATTTTCTTCCTTCTTCTTTTATTCATCATGGTTTACATTATTGAATCTCTTGAAAAATTCCGCTCTGACTTTTCCATCCCATCTTGGGTAATCTTGGAGGAACTTCCTGAACCTCAAAATTATTTTCGTCTGGCTGAGGGACATTGGTTCCCCAGTCTTTTTATTGCTGAATGTGGTTTTTCCTTTCCACCAAATCCATTGTGTCTTGAGTTTTGTCAATATTTTGATCTTGTCCCTGCAAAAATAGCCCCCAATTCATGGAGAATAATTAATGGGGTGCACAAATTAAATCTAACTCATGGGACTCGTATTGGGATCCCTGAGATTATGTACTGCTATAAGTGGGCCACTCTAGATAATATTTATTACTTAAAAACTAGGTTTCTGAATAGGGCTCTTGTAGTTAACCTCCCTGACTCAAATAGAGATTATTTTGAACATGGGTTGGTTATAAAAAAATTGGCAATATGCCCCTTTAACTGGAGATGAAGTATACAACGGTCCCAGATGCCCCCCATATGGCAATGGGATAGGTTTATTTTTCATTTTATTTTACTTATGAAATTATGCTTTCATCATGTTTGACAAAATGTATGATTGATATCTCGTTATGTATTTATTTGCAGTTGATAGCAAAAGAAGAACTCCAAAAGAATCAGAGGTTAATATCAAGCATCTGGGGTTTGCACAAGAACATTGCAGGCGAACACATCAGATCTGCCTCATATCTGCTACAGTATAAGAGTTACACAACCTCTTATACTTCTCGCCCTGTTGAACCAGCTTCAACTCCAGAAGGTTCATCTTCAGATTCTCATCTTCCTTTAAGTCAAAGGATGGGTAAGAAAAGAGCTCCTCCTGCTCTCTTTGATGATGTTACTTCTGTTGTTGGGGCCAAGAAAAGCAAAACTGATGCCCCAGAGGGGACTAAAAAAGTGGATGTTGGGTCTTCTAAAGCTACTGAGAAGCCCCCAATAGTTCCGAGCAAGAAAAATGCTCCTGTAGATGTAATTACAATTTCTCCGACCAAGACTTCTTTGGTTGAAGGTTCTGATCTCCCGTTGAGGAGATTGAGGAAATCATCTTTGGTTACTCCGGCTGAAACTGCCTCCTCTCTACCTGCTGGTGGTACTGATGTTCCAAACATCATTCTTCCAAGCTCTGCAATGAGCTCGGTCGTACCCGAGGTCCATGGTATTGATGAAAGAATTCCTAGGGATATGCTGACATCCTTAGCTGCTCGTCACCTTGCTTCAGTAAATTTCTCATACTTCTGGTTTTTCTTTCTTTTTTTGAAAGCTTGCATTTTGTATTGATTTTGCTATTTTTCTCATCTTTCAGTTGGTGAACTGTTTCAATAATATTGTGAAGAAGGATGAAGCTATTAAAGCTTCAAGCTCCTCGTCAGGTGTAGAGGATGCTCTGTTGGGTTTGACCCAGTCTTTAAAGGAATCTCGTCAACAGTATGCTGACGAAAAATCTATTTGGGAGAAAAAGTTAGCTGTGGCTGAAGCTGAGAAGGTGAAGATGGCTGAAACCTCCAAGAATTTGGAGGATAAGGTTTGGAGGTTAAACATCAGGAATATGATGACAAGCTAAAAAAGGCAGAGGAAGAGTTATCTACCCTGCGAGATATCAAGGTCAAAAAAGAAGAATTGGATGTGAAGCTCTCCTCGGAGAAGTTGAGAAGAAAGGTTGCAGTCAAGAAATCTTTCAGTGCTGGTTGGGAGAAAGGATGGGATAAGGGGATTGCTGCCATGACATCCCAAGTCCAATATGGGAAGTTGAAATACTTCCATGATGGTTGGGTAGCTGCTCTGCAAGAGTTGAAGGTCAAAGACGATTCTGATCTATTCCAACGACATCTCCCTGGTCCTCCTCCAGCAATTGTGGAAGAAGAAGAAGATGAGCCTGTCTCAGATGAATCTTCTATGGCTATGGGTGACCCAGTCTCTGCTTCTCAACCCTCTGTCATCGAGGACATTTCTTCTATGCCTCCTCCTGCCGAGAAGATTCCTGCTGATCAAACCGAGCAACCGAGCTCCTCGTCCCAGCCTCCCGAGAAAGTCTTGGGGGACAAGGAAAAGGTGTGAAGTTGTTCGGTATCATTTCTATATTTCATTACTTGTAATCGAACAATGTAACCTTTTCATGATCTAATAAAATACATCTTCGTTCCTCTTCTTTATTGATACTCTGTCTGCTTTTATTTATTAACTCCTGCTTCCTCTTCTTTATTAGTTTTTGGCCAGAATGGAATTGATATCTGCTCCTGATACTGAGTTGATGCGACAATGCAATGGATATTATAAAGCTGGTCATACAGACCTAAGTGTATCAGAGATTGTCGACATCCTTGGTCACGACGCCTCAGAACAAGCAGTTGAGGCTTACCGGTACCTGAAGGATTTGCTTGATAGATCTGTAGCCAATAATGTGGCATACTACGAATTGATCGAGGAACTTCATGGTTCCATAAAAGATCTTCAAAATCAACACAATGCATCAATGGCTTCGTTGCACAAGGATTATGAAAATAGATACCAGCAGCTCTCTTCTGAAACAGGCCATAAGAAGATCATTGCTGGATATGATATTAGGGAAAGGACCCTAAAAGGTGAAGTTGAAGCTTGCAGGCAAATTGCCGAGATCCTAGAACAAGAAAATAATAATTTACAGAAAAAATTGGCTCAATATGAATCTGCAGCGTCATCTTCCACTGCTCTAGTGCCCGTTACTAATGAAGGTTTCTCTTTCTTAGAGGTCGAAAATGCCAAATTAAGGCAAGAGCTGGATGATTTAAGAAGATCTGCTGTTTCTGGGACTGCTCGTGGGCGAGGAAGAGGTTCTCGGGGACGAGGAAGAATTGTCGAGGAGCAAAATTCTCCAGTTGCTTCTCGGAGCCGATCAAGAGTTCTTTGTCGCAATGTTGAAGAGGCTCGCACCCAATCTACTCTGGAAACTCAAGCGTTCCAACTGAAGGCTAAGGATCGTGCTCTGTCTGAATTGTCCAAGAAAAACTTATCTTTAGAAGATCAACTAGCTGCGACAAAGTCTGCCCTTCATACTAAGGATCTTTTTGCCAGAAACCTTATCGAGCAATTGGATAGATTAACCTTTCAATTTCATAAACAACCCAGGGAATTCTGGATGGCAGGATATAATGAAGCTCTTATTCATCTGGATGCTCGTATTGAACATGCTAACAATGAAGGTTACAAGCATGGATGGTTGAACGCACTGGGTGTGTTAAAATTGGATCAAGGGCATTATTTATGGGATTATCATGCTCCAGGATTATTAGACTTGCCTGTACCACCTTTCAAATTGGACATGGCATGGATCCCAGCTCGTTCCATTCCTCGTAGCTTGATTTCAAAGTACCTTGGTGATTATAGCCTTCATTCTCAGGTTGAATTGTCTCGTCCTGAGCATCTCTTGGATACACCTTCTGTGATGAACGTCAGAATGCTCAGGGATGTTAATTTCATTAATTCTCCTCTTTGCCTAGAGGATCCTGCTGCTGGCGAGGAGCCTGTTTCAAAAAATAAAGGAAAGAAACCAATAGAATAGGTTTTCAATGTAACAGTTAGTACATTCATGTAACTTGTAATTTATTCTGGATTTTTAATGAAAAGATTTTCATTTTCTGTTTGCCAATTTTGCTATTGTCTTGTGTTTATCAAACACCTTTATATTTGTGCATATGTATCTATGTATCTGTTAAAAAGATAACAATATTGTGTTGTCCATCAACCAACTTAACAATAAAAATTTACAAGTATCAAGGTTGTTCAATCACTTAATAAAGTAATGAGTATAAATTGTTCAAACTGTTTCCAACCAACCAAGGTGGATAAACAATGTTTGTCGACGAACTACAGTTGATGGGTTTTTATCCCCGACCAGCCATACTTGGTTCTTCAATTTCAAATATAAAAATGTGTCCGACCAACTAAGGTCAATAATTTGTCCTCGTCGACCAACTACAGTTAGTGGGTCTTTATCCCCGACCAACTATACTTGGTGTATTTTGGAATATTTTGTTTTTCCTAACCAAAGGAGTATTTTTTGGCTCCTTAGAGCGCCTCCTAACCAAAGGAGTATTTTTTTGGCTCCTTAGAGCTTTTGGCTCCTTAGAGCGCCTCCTAACTAAAGGAGTATTTTTTGGCTCCTTAGAGCGCCTCCTAACCAAGGGAGTATTTTTTGGCTGTTTAGAGCTTTTGGCTCCTTAGAGCGCTTTTGGCTCCTTAGAGCGCCTCCTAACCAAAGGAGTATAGTGTATTACACTAGTATTCCACGAAAAACTTTCAACCAGAAAGAAAATTTTGAAACATCCTTGCTTTATTCATAATGATGGAAATGCTTTAAATTTTACATCACTGATAATACTTGCGTAGGTGTTCAGCATTCCACGCATTCTTAAATTCTTCTCCCTCTAGAGTTGCTATTCTGTAAGTTCCTGGACGAACAACCTCTGTAACTCGGTAAGGTCCATGCCAGTTTGCTTCCAACTTATTTTGCTTCTGAATGACTTTCTTTAGCACATAATCCCCTTCTTTTAAGTCACATTTCTTCACCTTTTTGTTGTAAAACAGGGTTGTACGTTGTTGGTAAGCAGCATTCCTAATGGCTGCCTCTTCTCTAACCTCCTCGAGCATATCCAAATCCAGTCTTCTCATCAAATCATTGACTGGGGAATTAAAATTCAGTACTCTATGCGTTGGGAGACCCAACTCGGCAGGTATCACAGCCTCACTTCCAAATTCTAGCATATATGGTGATTCTCCAGTTGCTGCTCGGGGAGTTGTTCGGTAAGCCCATAGTACTGATTGGAGCTCATTGATCCAATTTGCTTTAGCTTCACTTAACCTCTTCTTCAGACCATTTAGTAATGTTCTGTTTGTCACCTCAGTCTGTCCATTGCTTTGGGGATGGCCTGGTGCTGAATGATACTTCAAAATGTTCGACTGATGACAATAGGCAGCAAATTCTTCATTATCGAATTGTGTTCCATGGTCTGTGATGAATGTATGGGGGAGACCATGTCGACAAATGATGTTCTTCCAAATGAACTGATACACCTTCTCGTACGTCATATCAATTAGTGGGTCAGCTTCCACCCACTTAGTAAAATAATCCACTGCCACGACGAGATACTTGAACCTTCCTCGGGTCGTCGGCAATGGTCCAATCAGATCAACCCCCACATGGAAAATGGCCAAGGTGAAGTTATGGGTGTTAACAATGCTTGTGGAGTTCTTCGAATGGAGGAAAAACGTTGGCACTTGTCACACTTCTTGGCATAGGCTAAACAATCAGCCCTCATCGTCGGCCAGTAATATCCCTGTGTCATTACCCTTTGCAAAAGTGTCCGACCTGCTACATGAGCTCCACAAGATCCTTCATGGATTTCTTCAACCAATTCTTTGACTTCTGATGGATGCACACATCTCTGCAAACCTGCCATAATTCCTCGTCTATACAAAACACCATTAGTTAACATATACCGAGCAACTTTATACTTCAATTTCTTTGCAGTTAGCTTGTCCTCTGGTAATTCTCCTTCTTCAATGTATGCCCTGATAGGATCCATCCAAGATGGTCCTAAATCAAGGGTTATTATATTCAGCATCAGGTCTTCTTCTATGCTTCGACTTTCTAATACTTCAATTGGTATCGTTCTTCGCAGCTCGGTGCGCGTAGCTGACGCTAATCGGGCTAATGCGTCTGCTCTAGCATTCTCCATCCTCGGTATTCTCACCAATTGAATAGCATCAAATTCTGCCAATAACTCCATCACCTTCGCATGGTACTTCACCATTAATTCTCCTTTAACTGCATATATTCCCATCATTTGATTCACAATTAATTGAGAATCGCTGAAAATAATTATTTGCCGTGCCTCCATAACTTTCGCCAAGTGAAAACTTGCTATCATAGCCTCATACTCAGCCTCGTTATTAGAAGCTTTGAATTGGAATCTCAGGGCATACTCCATGTCAATATCATCTGGGGTGTTTAAAATAATTCCTGCTCCACAACCAGCTGTGCACAATGATCCATCTACATATAATTTCCATGTAGGTACCTCGTCTTCAAATTTCTTGTCCATCAGAGTTCCTCGGTAAAATATCTGCTGTTTTGTTTCATCATTCCCTGGTATCTTTCGTTCCTCATCGGTTATCTGTTCGCGCCCTTTTACCAACCTTAGTTGGTCTGGATTTGAATATGATGATTTTTCTACATCCACAAGTCCTTTTACCAACCTTAGTTGGTCTGGATTTGTGTCTGTTGATACTGTATCGTCCATAGGTAGGTCAGCAAGTACCTTTTGTTCCTCAGGGGTATCAGGGTATGTGAATTCTGCTATAAAATCTGCTACAGCTTGCCCCTATAATGATGATCTGGGTTCATACACAATGTCATATTCACCGAGTTCTATTGCCCAATACATCAATCTTCCTGATTTTTCTGGCTTGTGAAGGGCTTGTCTTAATGGCATGTCGGTATACACGATGATGGTATGGGCCTGGAAGTATGGCCTCATTCTTCTACTTGCTTCAATTAATGTCAGTGCCAATTTTTCTAGCTTTGGGTACCTGATTTCTGCACCTCGAAAAGCCTTACTTGTGTAATAAATTGGCTTCTGGACTCCATTCTCCATTCTGATCAACGCCGAGATGACTGCATTCTCTGATACTTCCAGATACAAGTACAACTTTTCTCCTGTTATTGGCCTAGACAACAATGGTGGGGCTCCCAAATACTTCTTCAAATCTTGAAAGGCCTTATCACATTCATCAGTCCACTCAAAACTTTTTCGCAGTGTTTTGAAGAATGGGAGGCATTTATCAGTTGCTCGGGATACAAATCTGTTGAGCGCTGCAACTCGTCCGGTAAGACTCTGTACTTCTTTCCTCGTCGTTGGAGATCGCAGCCCTAAAAGAGCTTTAATCTTTTCTGGATTTGCCTCAATACCTCGTTGATTGACGATGTATCCGAGGAACATTCCTTCTCGTACTCCAAAGGTACACTTCGTCGGGTTGAGCTTCATTTGGTATTTATCCAGTTGATCAAAGGTCTGGCCTAAGTCAACTAGATGATCAGCATCTCTCTTGCTTTTGGTGAGCATGTCGTCGACATAGACTTCCATATTGCAACTGATTTGTTCGGCAAAAACCTTGTTCATCAGCCGCTGATATGTTGCACCTACATTTTTTAAACCAAAAGGCATAACATTATAACAATAAGTTCCCCTTGGGGTAATAAAAGAAGTACTTTCCCTGTCTTCAGGCTTCATTTTGATCTGATTGTAGCCAGAATATGCATCCATGAAGCTGAGTAGCTCATGTCCCGAGGTAGCATCCACTAGCTGATCAATTCTGGGCAATGGAAAATGATCTTTTGGGCATGCCTTGTTAAGGTCGGTAAAATCAACACACATTGTCCATTTGTTGTTCTTCTTCTTTACCATCACCACATTTGCCAACCAATCTGGATATTTCACATCTTCAATGAATTGGGCTTTCTGGAGTTTCTCGACCTCCTCTTGTATGGCCTGGTTCTTCTCGGGACTAAACACTCTTCTTTTCTGCTTCACAGGCTTGATCTCCTTATTCACATTGAGTTCATGACATAAGAAGTTTGGATCTATTCCTGGCATGTCTTCATGACTCCAAGCAAAAGTATTCTTCCTGTTTCTCAAGAAAGTTATCAACTCCTGTTTTATTGAAACATCTAACGACGATCCTATCTGGGTTACTCGTTCAGGATGCTCGTCGTCCAGAATGACATTTTCTGTAGATTCCACCACCTGCCCTTTTACGAGTTGAGATTCATCCCTAGGGTCAAGAGTTTCAATTTCTGTACCTTCCTCCACTTGGTAAGTAGTAGTCTTTTTCCTTGACTCTTCAAGTTCTTCTTGCTCGGCAGACGAATAATAGCATTCCCGAGCTACTTTTTGATCACCTTTCATAATTCCGACTCCAAAATTCGTTGGGAATTTCCAACACTGATGTACTGTAGATGGAACTGCTTCGAACTTCTTTAATCCAACTCTTCCCATGATGATGTTGTAGGCTGACTGCACATTCTTATCCATCACAAAGAAGCGTATTCTTTCTGTTCGACAAGCAGGCCAAGTTCCAATGAGTATATCCAACTTGATCGTCCCAAGTGGAAAAAATTTCTCGCCAGCAAAACCCAGAAGGGGTCTGTGATAAGGTTCCAATTGAGATAATTTTAAATTCAAGCTATTAAAGCATGAATAGTACATGATGTCTGCCGAACTACCATTGTCTACTAACACCCTTGAAATGACCACATCCTTCATCCTCATTTTGATCACCAAAGGATCATCATGAGGATAAAGTACACCTTCCAGGTCATTTTTTGAAAAACCAATCACTAACTTCTCTTTGTTTACCTTCCTCGGATGATCATCCTCGACCAGATTTATTCGCTGAATATATGAACAAGCTTGAGCCTCTCCGAGGTAAGCTTTCCTTTCTGCAGTAAGGTCTCCTCCTCCTGCATCTCCTCCTGTAATAACATTACAATCAAATGACCCAAAACGTATGGAGAATACCTCTCGTTCAGGCTGCCTTGGCTTCTTGGGAAAATCAGGGTCATCATCTGGATCATCTTCGTGGTCCCTCCTCTTTTTCTCCTCTGCACGACGAGGAGATCTAGATCTCTCTCTAGATCTATCATCATTCTTCCTCTCACTCCTGCGATCTACATATTTTGACAATTTTCCTCTTCGAATGAGTGTTTCAATCTCGTTCTGAAGGGCTATGCAATTTTTGGTCATATGGCCATGATCTTTGTGAAACTCGCAATATTTGGCCTTATTCCCCAGATCGGGATTTGTCCTCAGTTTCTCTGGCCACTTGATTTCCTCGCTATTCTTGATTTCTTCCAAAACATGATTAATACCTATTTTCAATGGGGTATAATTATCGTACTTCTTTAGGACTTCCAACGTTGTCCTATTATTCCTGTAATGCTTGTCACCACCATTACCTTTCTGATCTTTCTTCTTAGACTTGTCGACCTCCACTTTTACTTCTTTATCCATATTCTTCTTCGCAGCCATAGCCTCCTCGGCATTCATAATTTTGGCTGCTTTTGCCATCAACTCGGACATAGTTTTAGGTGGATCTTTGGCCAAGGTGTAGTACAGCTTATTAGGCAGCAAACCACTCATCAAAGCAGTGATTGCTGTCTTTTCTTCGTAGTCTACGACTTCCAACTTCTCGTTATTAAAACGAGTTATGTAATCTCTAGTACTTTCACCTGATTTTTGTCTAACACTTAACAAATGTGATACTCGCTTTACTGGCTTCGCCCCAAAACAAAAACTGCCAATGAACAACTCGGCTAATTGAGTAAAAGTTGAAATCTTACCCCGAGGAAGATTGTTATACCATATCTGTGCAGATCCGGTAAGAGTTCCCGAGAATACTCTACACCTCATCTCGTCGGGAACGGCATATATGTCGGTGGTAGCTTGGTATTGTTCTATATGAAGTACAGGATCTGTTTTTCCATCGTACTTAGGAGTCACTACAGGTGCTTTGAATTTCGATTATGTAGGAAAATCCACAATGGCTTGTACAAAAGGCGTCCCTTGAACAAAAGTTCTTTGTAAGGGGTTCCTTGCCTTAGCCATTTCTCCTAATCTATCCTCCAACCGCTGAATAGAACCTTTCCATGCTTCATTTCCTTCCTCAGGCCATTTAGTCTGAGCAATTGATCGCTCTGATGTAGCTTCCTGTGATTTATCTCTACGAGTAGCTGGTCGTGATTGTGCTGATCCTTCTCTCAAACGTGATGGTGATCGAACACTTCTCGATAGAGCTCTAGGTGGACTCATGTTTCTCCTTGGTCCTAACCAACTGAAAGGAGACGCCCTGCTTAATCTTTCCAAAGCGCTGGTTCTCTCCGGAGAGAGAGATATAGGTTGATTTGTATCCGTAGCCTGTATCGATGAAGTTCGCCCAGGTTGATAAGAAGAATCATTAGATTCTCCATTACGATATGACCCAGTACGTCTGGATCACGATTGCCCACGATCACTCCTTTGCCCTGAATAAGTAGGTGCACCGCCTTGAAGAGTTTGAATGAGTTGCCTCATAGATTCTTGCATGGCGGTTTGTCCTTGAGCCAGATTTGTCATAATTCCGGCCAGATCTGGAGGTGCAGATGAATTTGGAAGATTTCCAGTATTTCCAGCATTTTGATTACTGGATTCTGAATTATCTGCCATTGATGATAAATGATTTTTATGAAAAACGATAGTAACAGTCGTTTCCCACAGACGGCGCCAATCTGTTGATGTAAAAAACTAGATTGCTCTAATTATTCAATCACAGATAAATAAATAAGACAAAGATTTTTAAAGTGGTTCGGCTAGGAATAAAGCCTACGTCCACTGTTATGTTATTGCTGAGTGTTTGCATAATTCTTGATTACAAGTTGTTTCAAGAAATTCCGGTCCCTTTGAATGGGATTGATACAAGGTATTTATAACCTTGAGGCTGTACATGAAAGGTTCGATACATTAAATGATATACATGTGAAAGGGTAATACATTTAATGCAGCGTGCGTGTCAATAATATAAGCATTCAATGAATATTTGAACTGTTGATTATCTGGCAATTAATGATACATCTGAGGTGCAGCTCGGACCGCCATAGTTGCTCGTTGATCTGGAGTTCCTCGGAGTACTAGAGTACCTCAGAGAGCTAGAGTTCCTTGGTGTATCCTTGTTGCTCGGAATGAATCATGGTTGGTCGGGAAATGAACTTCCTCGCTGCTATTGTGCCACGTAGATTGACACGTGTCTTCGTATTATTCGTCCACATCAGCATATTAATTTTGGTATCAACAACCTCCTTAATATACAACTCGAGAATTGCTCATCCACATCACAGCTACCTCTCCAACACATCGGAATCATCAGTCATCATGTACTCTCCTTTATTCTCATACTTGTACGCGTCTTTAGGCATGATTATATTGCACAATGCTACACATATAATGAGAATGGAGCAACAAAGTAGCCTTAGGCCTATTTTAAAGGCTGAACCACTCTATATCTTATCTTCTCTCTATTTACTTGCTTTACTTGTTTATTACGCATTTTACTCATGATTTGCTGATACGAGAATGACAAGTGGACGATTTCTCGTATCACCACATCATATTCTCAAACTGGGAGAGCCACGACTACGCGATCAGTTTCTACAAGTTACATTGGTCCCGTGCGAGGTGTTCGTGCCTCTTATGGGGTCGTTTGGGGTTTCACCCTCAAACTGTTTATTTTTAAGCCTAATGTAGATATTTTCAAATCATTATATTCTTAAATCGGGAGACTCGGGACTATGCGATCAATTCGTACAAGTTACATTGGTCCCGTGCGAGGTGTTCGTGCCTCTTACGGGGCTATTTGGGGGTGAGTTTGGGTTTTCACCCTCAAACAACTTATTTTTAAGCCTAATCTATATATTTTTAAATTATCGTCATATTCTCAAATCGGGAGAACCGTGACTACACGGTCAGTTCGTACAAGTTATATTCGTCTCGTGTGAAGTATTCGTGCCTCTTACGAGGCCGTTTGGGGGCTGGTTTGGGTTTTCACACTTTAAGGGCTTTTTTTAAGCTTAATTGATAAATTTTTAAATTATCATCATATTCTTAAACCGAGAGGCCCGTGACTACACAATTCGTTCCTATAAGTTAAATTCATCCCGCGCGAGGTGTTCGTGCTTCTTACATGACCGTTTGAGGGCTTGATTGGATTTCACCCTTTAACGACATGTTTTTTTAGCTTAATCTAGATATTTTCATATTATCATCATATTCTCAAAACGAGAGAACCCTGACTATGTGGTCAGTTCCTACAAGTTACATTGGTCCCGTGCGAGGTGTTCGTGCCTTTTAGGGGGCCGTTTGGGAGCTGATTTGGGTTTTCACCCTTTAACGACTTGTTTTTAATCCTAATCTACATATTTTGAAATTATCATCATATTCTCAAACCGAGGTATGGGGCCGTTTGGGGGCTGGTTGAGTTTTCACCTTTAACGTCTTATTTTTAATCTTAATCGATATATTTTCAAATTAAGTCATATTCTCAAACTGATAGTCCCGTGACTACATGATCAGTTCCTATAAGTTACATTGGTCCTGTGCAAGGTGTTCGTGCCTCTTACGGGGCCAATTGGGGTCTGGTTTAGGTTTCACCCTCAAACGGTTTGTTTTTAAGCCTAATATAGACATTTTCAAATTATCATCATATTCTCAAACCAAGAAAACCCTAACTACATGGTCAGTTCCTACAAGTTACATTGGTCCCGTGCGAGGTGTTCGTGCCTCTTACGGGGCCGTTTGGGTTTTCACACTTTAAGGGCTTATTTTTAAGCTTAATCGATATATTTTCAAATTATCATCATATTCTCAAATCGAGATGCCAGTAACTACACGATTAGTTCCTACCAGAACATTGGTCCCGCGTGAACTGTTCGTGCTTCTCACGGGTCCGTTTGGAGGTTAGATTAGTTTTTCATCATTTAACGGCTTGTTTTTAAGTTTAATCTAGATATTTTCAAAATATCGTCATATTGTCAAACCGAGAGAACCCTAAATACATGGTCAGTTCCTACAAGTTACATTGGTCCCGTGCGAGGTGTTCGTGCCTCTTACGGGGCCCTTTGGGAGAGGGTTTGGGTTTTCACCCTTTAACGGCTTATTTTTATGCCCAATCCTCATATTTTGAAATTATCGTCATATTTTCAAATCGGGAGAACCATGACTACGCGGCCAGTTCCTAAAAGTTACATTGGTCTCTTGCGAGGTGTTTGTAGCTCTTACGGGGCCATTTGGGGGACTGGTTTGGGTTTTCACCCTTTAACGACTTGTTTTTAATCTTAATTTAGATATTTTTAATTTATCGTCATGTTCTTAAATCTCGAGGCCCGCGACTACACGATCAGTTCCTACAAGTTAATTATATGCAAAAGTAAAATTTGTTAAGTTAGATGCCAAAGTAAAAATTAATTAGAATCCATATCTCCAATATCGCACATTATTTGTTAAATATTGTATTCACTTTTGCCGATGGTTGTTAGCGGGTTAGGGAGCAGGTATGGTGAAGGTCCCAAATCAAGTGGGGATGGATCATTTCATTTAATGAAAGTGTTTTAGGTTGAAACTAACCTAAAATATGTTATAGATATATTTATACACACACACACACATTACCTAAATATGTTGATATGAACATGATACTACATACATATATGTACACACACACATATCACCTAAATATACACACAATGCAACCCCCCACCCTCAAAAATCAGTCCTCCTGCATCCCAAAGCAAACCTAACACACATGTCACCTTACCAATAAATGCCTTGTTATTTCTGAATTCTGTCATCAATAAATGCCTTGTTATTTACAACTCCAAAAATAGTTAAAACTAAAGCACAAACGAAAATGCCTAATATTTGAACAAACTAAGCTTTCACCAAACATAGTTACGTTTGAACATACAAACACAAAATCACACTTATCTACAAATGCAAAAACAAATCATAATTTATTCAAACGCAAAAATAAAATAACAAAACCCCCAAATTTATAACAAACAATAACGAAATTTAACTTTATGTATCATCAGAAGAAGTTTTCATAATTTAAACAATTTCAATGCTTCTTGAGTAGAACCTTGTAGCACCAGAAGAACAAAAGAAGAGATACATTGAACATAAATACTATTAATTATTGTGTCCATGAAGCGATTTTCAAAGTTTAAAGGGAATGATCAGATACAGAATGAAAAAGAAAAACTATAAATGCTGAGTAAAAATAATCCATTGTCTTTTAAAAGGTTAAGAAATGGGTACTAAATAATAGTGAATGGGTACTAAATCAGCAACTGCTAGTTTAGTGAAATACAACGCTACTCTACCCAATAGTGAAATCAGTCAATGAGGCCCTACATAGTGATAAGTAAAGGATGGATAAGCAAATTTGGAATATTTTCATTAGATTTAACAATATGAAGGCGGGTGATACTGTGGATATGGTCTCCATTTCCTCAAGCGTTTTGTTGATGCTTGGGAAAGCATATCAGCAGAGTCATTGCGAAATTCAATTCTCACGGCCTTTAGATCTCATGTCAACGATACACATAAAAGTTTATTTCTTAGCTTATTTTCCATATGTTTATGTTCAATTATAAAGATACTACCCACCACTCCCACCCACATGATTATGTTCAAATATAAAGCTTCAAAGCCATGCCAATCATAAACATCATTTCATACATTATGTGTATGACATCATTTTTTAATCTTTCAAATAATAAGAAAAACAAAGTCAGTGCTGGTGTGAAAAGAAAAAAAAATAAGAAATGAAAAAAAAGATGAACATACAAATAATACATGCATTGAAAAAATAATAAAGCATGACATATGAACAAAGATGAAAAATAAAGCAAACAAAACAATAAGAGAAGACAGTATAAAAGCTACATGACATTTCTCTATAGCATAAATTTCCATTGGACACTGCAATGTGAAAGCTCCTACAAATACCACAAAATACATAGAAATTATTGTTATAATATACAAAACGACCCCAACAAATTAAACATCCATCATTGACATAATAAAAACACAGAATGACCTCATTAAACCATAAATTAAACACCCATTGTTGATGTTCCCTAAATATGGAACGAAAAACCCACAAAAATATAAGTGAAAAAACCCAACGATAGTAAAGATTTGCAGTGAAACCCGAACAATAGTAAGGATTTGCAATGAAACATAACAGTCCTCCGAAATTGAACCGAAATAAAAAAACACCTAAATCTCAAACAAAAAATCTAAACATCGAATTAAGTCTTCATAATAATCATACCACAGTTTCAAAAAAAATTAAAATCAAAGGTCTACATTGAAAATGTTGTCTTCAGTCGCTGGGGATCTCTGGTGAGTGGGGATCTGCAGTTAAAACAAAAAAAACTAAACACCAAATTAAATCTACATAATAATTACACCACGTTTTCCAAAAAACATTGAAATTAAAGGTCAAAAATTAAGAATAGGAGTGAAGTGGGGATCTGTCTTCTACCTTAGAGGGGCGAAAACAACCTTGGAGGGAGTGTGCCCTGAGTGGGCCTTTGCAGCCGCGGAAAGTCTGCAGCAAAGGATATGTTATGGGCGAAGGACGATGGCAAAGGATAGGAGGCGAGTACGGTGGAGGGGAGGGTGAGGTGACGCGAAGAGGAATAGGGGCGATGGCAGCAACAGAGAGAATGAGAGGGGCAGGGATTGGGTTTTTGGTCGAGAGAGTGGGGGGGGGGGGGAGTAGGGGAGAAGATGAGGGAGGAGAGAGAAAAGGGAAACTAAACATAGACAAAATTTTAAGGTGTTTTATGTTTTAGTCAAGTGTTCTTAATTTTAGCACACATTAAAACCGTGTCAAAATTTTCCACTATTTTAAAGTGTGCCAAATTGTCATTAAATCGTGCCAGAATTTGGCACAGTTTAAAACTATGCCAAATTTTTAATATCAGGGCTTGCCAAATTGTTGTTTTTTGTGTAGTGTAAGGGCTATAAATACCGTGCTTCATTTAGTGCGGTTAAGAACGAGTACAAGGTGGATGGCCGCTCTGGTTAATTACATTCGCTCAATAACGTTGTGTAGCAATGCTAAGGGTAAGTGATTGCGTGGCTAGTTGAGACCAGGGGTATTAGGTTTTTCCAAATTTTGAGGACGAAATTCAGTTGTGAGGGGGGAAGTACGTAACACCTCGAAATTTTTGGGTTATTATTTTTATTTAATTAATTTATCAATTAGTAATTCACTTGTGTCGTAAATTAATGCGAATTAATTAATGAGAATATTTAAATACATTAACGGGTGAGAGTTAATTTTAGAAATTTATTTCGGATGGTGATTTTGAGAGCGCGGTTAAGTCCATTAGGGTCAAAATAGTCCAAAATGAGTGGTTATATGAATATATTGGATGTTGGGGGTCTAATTAGACATGTTTGACCTCCATATAGAAAGTATGGATCCTTTTTATAAGGCTCATATGCCCAAAAGCACGAATAGGGTTTTTAACCCCAAATGTGTAAAGGTTAGGCAACATTAAATCACATTAGAAGACAAAAGAGGGAAAAATATAAGGGAGAGCCAAAGAGAAGAGGAACTTGGGGATCTAGGAGAGATTTCTTCAAATTCAATTCAACACTTTCATTCAAAGCTTTAGATATTCATTTAAGGCAAGTGGTTTAAATTGTGATTATTAAATTGTATCTATCTTTTCATATTAAAAGAGGTGGAATCCAATTAAATTCTAGAGTTTGTTCTTGAGTAAATTGGGGATTTACTTTTAATGAGAGTTATAAATCTATAGGGGTTTGGATAGTTGATGAAATTGATGATTGAATTGGTGAAATTGTTAGGTCTAGAATTATTATAGTGAAAGAATGAACTTAGGATGAATTTGGGGACATTCGAATGAAGAAACCTGTTCAGAACAGAGGTTTAAAACTTGTTAGTGGCGGAGTGGGTTTTTTAGCAGAAGAGAGAGAAGGAGAAATGCCAATGTGGTTCGAAGGACATGGTATTTTGTTCAAATAAGATCCACTGTCGTTCAAACTACAGGGATCCTCGTTCGAACCATCTCTGATGTATACCAGATTTTTATTATTGCCCTGATTCCGACCTATTATGTTGGAATTTGCAGTTTCTGCCCTAAATTAATAATGAAATCGAGTATTGAATTAGGCTCAATATGGGAATATTTACCCTTGAAATTAATTAGACTTGATTGCATGAAATTGAAGAATTAAGTTCATGATTTAGTATATTGTAATCTTGTTGTTTAAGCGATTTGATTTGATTGCATGAAATTGAAGGGCAAATGGAAACTATTGAATTTCGGGCCAAGATATAGAGTCCGGGTATACTTGAAAGGGTTATGCCAAAATAATGGGAATTAATTAGTGTGTAATTAATTTAAATGAAGTCGGACCGTAGACTTAAATGTTTTAGGCTTGGGTATGGGCATAATACTCCGATAGCCAGGATTTCTATAATATGTCGATATGTAGTACATATTTGATTTATATATAGTTGTGTGAAAAATATATATAGTAAAGCCATACCAATATTAATGTTATCATAGGAGGTTGCGCGATGTGGGTGAGTTTCATGACTAGCGAATCCAAGATGAGTATATCCCCCAGGTCATAGCGTCCGTATTAGAGTGGGGCTGTTGCAGTGTGGAGCGTACACTTAGGATGGAACTATGGTTGCCTCCTAAGCGTCGCATGTGTGTGAATGTTGAGATATGATACGTATATATAGTGCATAATTATATACAAGAATTTTTATATATACATGGTGTGAAATGTATAGATAATATAACTTGTGAAATGGTCATATGGTATCAAGTTGGATATGGATATAAATAAGTTAGTGTGAATATAACTTATAACTTGTATACATGATGTGAATTATATAAGGGATATAATTCGAGAGAATATTATAAGGCGTTAAATGGGAAATTATTTAAATAAGTTAATGTGATGGATAACTTATAAAGTATACTAAACCCACTAGGGTTAGAGTAGTGGGAAGTTGGGGGGTTATGTGACAAGACTAGTTAAGGGGTGGTTAGCTAGCTGGGTCATTTATAGTTTCATTAGGCATGCACATTAGTTAAGGGGTGAGGTAAACTCAAGGGAGTTCGCGACACTAATTTAAATATGGAGAGCATTTGCATTTAAATACACTTGCTGAATATTTTTAAATATTTTGGCTTCTAACCCTTGCTATAAAATATTTTCCAAACCCTTTTAGGTGTCCTGCCACAGGGGCTCCAGTCTTGATCCTTCCTACAGGTTGCGTAACTGCAACTTATGTGGATTGCTGCGGGATCTTTGTTTAGACACTTTTCTCAATTTATCTTTAGATAGGGACTTTTTCAGTTGTACTATTGAGTTTGTAATTTCATATTCAGTCTTGGCATGTATCTGTATTCTATTATACTTGCACTTGTTGATTGCTTGTAGTCGATGTTGATCGACAAACACTTGTACTTATTTTGTGGCATGTTTAGTTTACTTCTTGTAATAGTTAAATATGTCTTCGAGTATGTTCGTTGAGTTTGATTAAATTCATAAGATAAAATTTGACATCAACTTAATTTAAGACTAGGTGATTAGTAATTAAAAAGTTTTTCGACAGTGATGCTAAGAATGAACTAGATGAGGTTCCTTTTTAATTTCGTATAGGACTGATCACCCGGTATTTTATTAAGCGGGATTCCACATATGGTTTTAGAACATCAGGTTCTAGTGTTCTTAGGATCTGTGCGACTTTTCACATTTCAGTGTAGCATTCTTTGATATAGAGCCTTATTATAGGATTGTTGTATTCCTTAACGTATGGAATTTTTGTTCTCCTGCTGTAGGGTATAGTTCATGTGATTCATATACGATTTCGATTGAGCATGGTAGATCGAACATTATAAAACAACCAACGTGGGATGTTAGAAGGATTGCCGGAGTCATCATGATAGATATTCAAATAATTGAAGTTGGAGAAACTGCTGGGGGCGATAGTTGAGCTAAGAACTGTCGAGAAGGACAATGGTGAAAAGTTAAAACTCCAAGTGTAGACGACAAGGAGTGAGGGTCGAAGAAAATTTAATTTCACAAGAACAATGCGCTAGGATTCGAGGGAGGTGCAGAAGAGTGATTTACAAGTGGGTAAAGAACATCCAATTAGGGTCACATGTGGGGGAGTATAGTGACACTCAAGTCAAAATTAGTGGAGGGGAATTTTTCTCTTAGAAGTAGTATGGGGTGATGGGATCCAGTCACCACATTTAGGGGAAATACCGTGAATAACAAGGAATTTGGTGTGCGGAGTATTACAAATCCTATCACTAGATCTTTAATTGAAAGGCAAGGGAGATTTTCCTCATTTTCAAAAAGGGTCTAAAAGTGGCCAAAGGAAGGAAAGTTGATGGAATTTGCAAATTTATAACCAATGAGAGGGTTACGAAGAATCACGTAGGGTTTGTAAGTTGATATTAGACCCGTGGGTAGAATGTACAACCACAGATAAGAGATATGGCTAGGATACTCCTTAAATTCTCATGAATTCGCAATAACTTGTTTTATTACTTAGCACTTTCATTATTTCATCTCACACATCCTAATATACTTTTTTATTTAGTATTATTGTACATCTTTTATTTTCATATAAATAAAAAACCAAAAAAATAAGAAAAGGATGGTTTTCTCATAAATTCTAAACAGGAATTGTCATACTTTTCTCACACTTTTCTCACAACTCAAACACTTTTTCTACACACACACACACATAGATAAGAGAATCCCCCTGATTGGATTTATGGAATAAACCCCACCCCTCATTTTTCATGCGAACTACGTGGACTTTGATGCCTCTATAAGCTACGTAGGAGTCTCGGGGTAAAACCCGAGACTCGAGTCCTATTTTTACTTTTTCTATCATTTTCTATCTTCTCTAAACTCCACTCTTATATATATATATATATATATATATATTTGTTCTTAGTGGCGTATTTTTTCGCATGCATTATCGTTCCATCATAACGGTCAACGTAAGGATAATCGCGTAAATCCTATTTTTTAATATTATTTTTATACATTCCAAGGTATAACTCGCTTTATCTCTTCCATGATACAAGTCGAGGATTCCTATCTCCACTATATATACACATGCACACATATCACGGGGAAAATAAGGGAAAATAACAAAAATCCATGAGAGACCGAAAAGGGGGAATGGGTGTCTAACACCCTCCCATTTCGTAACTTAGCCTCCGGCCCCTTTTTGAATCATTTTGGTTTCTCATGCATCAGTATGTCTTTGGATGTTGTCCTTCGAGATGGCTCCCTTTATTTTGTCTGTTTTGAGTAAAATAGACTGGCGACTCTAATCTCTCTACATCTTTCACCTCACCCAAATGACGCCGGGGAAGCGCTACGGAGAGGGACGCGTGGGACTTAGGATCCTCCATCGCTCCACCCACCCTCCGCGAGGATCAAGATCGAGGGATGGCCACAGTGGAGACTCCGCTGGGGACTTTCTTTTGAGGTCTAGACTCTATTTACATGGGTGTTATAGTCGTTTATATTTTCCCCCTATCTGCATGTTCCCCCTTTTTTACTCATGTGTAACCCATTGTTATGTTTCAATTCACACACTTGTAGAAAATTCTCCATGTACACTTCGCACCATGTGCACCTAGGGTCACATATATCGAAATGTTGCATGCATCACCCATACTTGGTGAACCATTGGTACTCGTACTTTGCTCCCTGTTTGGCATAATCAAGAAAGACACTCTCATCATAAGATACTAATAAGAGAATCATGCATGATTCACACGACATCACCAAAGAGCATTGTGATTGACCAAATGTTACCCAGTAGTTGGAGGGTGGTCACTTCGTGATGGGCGCTGGTCTGGCAGGGCGCAGTTAGGCTAAGCGATATGACTCTCAACTTCCATTGGCCAAGTACCTTCGACGTATATCGAACTATTCCCCCCGCATCGTACCGCTTGACCGAAGTCATGACGGGAGGTATATCGTAGGAAACTCGTTCACGTACGACCATTATATCGAATTCTCTCTGACACGTACCGTCCCCATGAGGTATATGGTGAGGTAATTCACGTACACTCAGGTATATCAAATGTCTAGTCCACACGTACCGATTTCCCGTAAGAGCAAGACGTATATCGTGGAAGTCACGCCAAATGGGGGAACCCTTTTCGATTCACCCAACCAACTGCATACCCTCATATAGGTGTCAAGCCTAGGACACACATATAAGATTGCCGATTTTAACTCGAAACTCTGTCGAAATTCCGGGTCGGCCTGACGCCCGAATTCTCGTGCATTTTTAAAACGGGACCCTGTTCGCGAGTCTGGTCACCATTCCAGCCATAGCTTTGCATATATTACAAACCGAATTTTTCCATGCTCGGGTCCCGTCCGACATTTCATTTTGCATTTAGGAGAATTAATACAAGTGAAAACATAATAATTATAATAATCATGCTGAAACCGTCTCCAAAAAGAAAATCCTCCTTTTTCTTTATCCAAAATCCAAAAACATTTTTTTCTTTGCTTATCAAAAATCCAAAAACAAATTATCCTCTCTTTATCAAAAATCCAAACATATTCTGTCTTTCAATGTCAAAAAAAAAAATTCCCCCTTTTTTCTCAAAATAAATCCAATTTTTCCGCCTTCTCAGGTCGATCACAAGCCCTTGGCCTGGCTCCTTATTGGCTTATGTATTCTATCAAGTCACCCCAGAGTTCCGTACATTCCTCTATTACTTCTTTTGAATTTGGAATCCATTTACCTTCCATGGAGAACATAGATTATGTACCCATTATGCAGACGAATCTGACGACAGCCCTAGCTCATCTTGTGTCCAAGATTGATAACCTCCAAACTGAGGTCCGAGAAATGCAACGAAACCAGGTTCCCATTCCTCAAGAACCCGAGACCATATTTTCTCGTGCTATGGGTCCACTCGAGCCTATCTAGGTTCCTAAAAAGTATCAGCACATTTCATGTGTCATTCCTGCTAATGGGCCACCGCCTGCCCAGCTTTCTATGCCGAACCTTGCCCAGCATGGGGCTAACTTTCCTATGATCATTGATCCGAAAGAAGAAGAGATGAACAAAGTAAAAAAGACCTCGAGATGCTCACTAAGAAGGTTGACCAAGTCAGAATTTTAGGAAATTATATGGATTACACCCACATGTCTCCTTATCCTAAAGCGAGGTTACCTGAGAAGTTCAAAATGCCAAATATCGAGAAATTCAGAGGAAGTGGACCCTCGATTGTTCATCTTCGAAGTTATCACCATTCCATGACTCTACTAGGGGTTTCTGAAGAAGTGATGGCCCAATTGTTTCAACAAACTCTGAAGGATAGTGCCCTCCGATGGTTTTTATCTCTCGAAGAGTCTAGGATTCGTAGCTGGGAGGATGTAGCCCGGGAATTCATGTCACAATACATATACAATGAAGAGCTTGAGGTCACCCGCCGTGATTTAGAGATGCTTAAACAGAACTCTGGGGAATCAATCAGTATCTTCATCGCCCGATGGAGGGAAAAAGAAGCAACCATAACCAATCGGCCTTCCGAGGAAGAACAAGTCAGCATAGTAAATAATGTCCGAGCAACGATGGGTGGACAATACTATCCCCACTTCCGAGCTCTCAGAGAAGCAGGAGTAGAAATCGAGGAAGGTATTTCCAAAATAGAAGTTGACCCAAAGAAGGTGTCCGGACAGTTCACCCCCAGAAAATATGACAAGCCTGCCAGTGCTGCAATCTCAACCATCAACAACATCTCTCAACCAACTACATCATGGGCACCAAAAAATGCCATGTCCCGGTCCAAAAGGAATACATTAAGCTCCCTACGCCCCTCTCCAAAGTTTATCAAGCCCTGCTAAGCCGAAACCTTATCAAACTCTTGGATCCCCATCCATTTCAAAATCCTCTCCCAAGAAACTTCAAGGCAGATGCTCATTGCGCCTTTCACAAACTGCTAGCCATACCACCGACCAATGGCTTCACTCCAAAACATAATCCAAGGTCTAATTAACCGGGGTACCATTGCCCCACCATCCAGTCCTAAGCCAAACATTACTCATAACCCACTTCCAAATCATACCAATGCTATTTTTCTAGAAAAGAACCCAGAATTTGATCACTCAACTCAAATCAAACCCATGTACTCTCCTAAACCTCTCCAAATTTGCCCATATTTCCTCCTACATCCTACTAGCCTCGCTGATCAGGCATTGTCACTCCTTAATAGAGCATGCATTGCTATCCATACCCGTTCTGAAAATGGAGGCATGGAATTGTCAGAAGTGTTAAACTAACTCCTAGAGTTCTGGCTAAAATTGCCCTCATAAATGATCCTTGATTGCCAGATATTCAGTACGCTATTCTTAGAAGCACGAAAATGGGCTCGAGAGTCATATAGTTGGGTTGTACCGACTGATGAATTCAGCCTGGATGATGTTGTCCAGATTATGGTAGAATTATTTAGACAAACCAATAACATTTGCAGTATAACCGAGTTATTTGATGATCTGAAACTACAGGGGCGCCTGGTCCCTTCACCCTTACAAATCCCCACAGAATGGGATGAACTGTATGAAGAAGTCATTGAAGTTGTGGAATGCACTGACTTTGCATGGAAAGATAGAATTGTTGCCACCGAATGGAGGGAAGAATTCAGAGATTCAAATAAAGAACAAGCTTTCGAGAAAACTGGCCCGGTAGCTAACATGTGTGGAATGATATCATTTGAAGAACTCCTCGAAAAAATAAACAAGGTGGAAAAAAAACTCTAGATCAACGAGAAAATGGGATTCATATTTTTCCCTTCTTCCGTAAATCATATAACCAGATCAGGGAGACATTACCAGATCCCAAGCTCACTACCAGCCAATGACAAGGGGAAGGGCGTGGAAAACCTTCTTATGCCAGAGATGACCCTAGAGGAGAGCAAGATCCTCGATCAACTGAAGAAAACTCAAGATAACATCACTCTATGGGGGATTTTCATGTCTTCTCAGCTACACAGAAATGCTTTGATCAAGTTGCTCACTGGACCCACAGTTCCTCCTTCTACCACACTAGAAAAAGCGGTAAATTTGGTCGGATCCTTAACCTCTACCTGAATGCTATCCTTTTCTAAAGAAGAAATCCCCAAGATTGGGCCAAACCATAATCATGCACTCAATATCTCCGTCGAAGTTATGGGGAAGGTTGTACCACTCTCTCTTGTTGACAATAGATCCGCCTTGAATGTCTGCCCACTAAGAACCTTTAATTGTTTAGGACTTAAAGAAAGCCATCTCGCTCCAACCTCCACTGCTGTGCATGCCTACGATAATATTCGTCGGGAGGTGATGTGATCCATAAAGCTTGTAATAGGGGTTTGCCCTATAAACCATGTTATTGAATTCCAATTTATTGACATCCCAACCTGTTTCAACCTATTACTAGGATGACCTTGGCTCCACGGTATCAAAGGAGTGTCTTCCTCACTCCATCAAAAATTAAAGTTCTTCTCCGACGGACGGGTCATTACCATCTTGGGCGACGATAACAATGCCGATGGTGCAAGTACCAGCAGTCAAATCCTTGAGATACAACATGGATCAAATAATATTCTCCTATCAGGATTTCGAGTTGAACCACTTCTACTCCCGGCAGGGGACAACTTCAAAGAAAGAGTTTATCCAGAATACGACCCTCATGGCAATGTCAATGTGATTCAGATGTTCAAAAATTTACACTTCATGCCCGGACTGGGGCTAGGATAAAGACAGTAAGGGATACTTGAGACGATTGAACTGAAGAAGGCTTTCCCTCCTTGTGGGTTGGGGTATCAACCGTTAGAACAAAAGCTCAGAATGATTCACCTATCGACCAAAGAGAGGACTTGACTGCGTCCAGACTATCCCAGGTGATTCTTTGAATGGACGATTCATCAAAGAGGGCGAAGACTTCCCCTTTTGTGGCTTTCTCAAACCATGGTATGATCATACATACAAGAAGATGAAGCCCGGAATAGAGATCTTTTTCCAAGGCAGCTACCCATGGGCCGAGAGTTCCCAACACCATGTACAACCGTTCATCAAAGATAACTAAGGGACTAAGGAAAGTGACTCCGAAGATTCCTTTAACTTACAGGAACTGGGGCTCACACTCTAAATGGTTCACTCAGGCAGTACATCACCGGATCTATCCCAACTGATTAAAGTTGTTGATACATCTCTCCTCAACTGGTATGCTGCGCTAGTTATACCTGCTGAAATCTCCCCTAATCCCAATGTTTACCCCATTTCTTCTTCTGTTGTCTATCCTTGTTCAAATGTAATCGAGTCCTTTTTTGACGAGGTTCTTAATGTTGTTTTTCCTATCAATGAAATAAATGAATATTTTGAGTATCTTGTTGTGCCTTACATTAACTTCTCGGATTGTAATCAAACTTTTGATGATGATGATTTTGTAAATGAACAATTCTTAACTGATATAAATAAGGTTAATAATAAACAACATAACCGCGTTCAAGTTAATGAAGAAGAGACTATTGTTATTAACCTCGGTTCTAGTAGCCAACTACGCGAGATTAGGATAGGGGCTACCCTCAATGAGCATGAGCGTGCACAACTCAAAGAATTGCTAAAGGAATTCATGGATGTCTTCGCATGGTCCTACGATGATATGCCCAGCATTGATCCTGAAAATGCTGAGCATAAGATTCCCACTCTTCCAGATTGCAAGTCGGTTAAACAAAAGTTGAGAAAACTCCACACCGAATGGTCGCTCAAAGTCAAAGAAGAGGTGGTCAAACATTTAAACGTAGGCTTCATTCGTGTGATCGAATATCCCACATGGCTATCTAACATAGTGCCTATGACGAAATCATGAGGAAAAGTTCAGATGTGTGTAGACTATCAGGATTTGAACAAAGCCTCTCCAAAAGATGATTATCTACTACCCAATATCAACACGATCATGGATAAAACAACCAGTCATGCTCTCAAGTCATTCGTCGATGGGTTTTCCAGATACAACCAAATCAAAATACACCCAGACAACCAAGAAAAAAACGTATTCATCACCCCATGGGGAACCTTTTACTACATCGTTATGCCATTTGGTCTCAAGAACGGTGGGGCTACCTACCAGAGGGCTACCACAACCATCCTGCATGATCTGATTCACAAAGAAGTTGAGGTCTATGTGGATGATATGATTATCAAGTCCAAAACTAGAGAAGGTCATGTTCCTCCTCTCCAAAAGTTCTTCGAACGACTGCGACAGTATCAGATGAGACTCAATCCGAAAAAATGCATCTTCGGCATTACAAAGGGAAAACTCTTGGGATTCATGGTTAGTGAGAAAGGGATAGAAGCAGATCCTACCAAGAGGAAAGCCATACTTGAGATGCCACCCCCCAAACAGAGAAAGAAGTCCGAGGTTTCCTTGGGAAATTATAATACATCAGTCGGTTCATCAGCCAGTTAACCTCCATTTGCGAACCGATCTTTAAACTCCTCCGAAAGGATTCAACCAAGATTTGGAAAGAAGCATTCCAATAAGCCTTTGATCAAATCAAACAACATCTGACCTAACCCCCAGTACTCATGCCACCACAGCCTGGTCTCCCCTTGCTCCTACACCTAACCATAACCAACACTACAGTTGGGACTTTGCTAGCCCAATACAGTGAAGATTTCCGCAAAGAAAGAGCCATCTATTACTCCAGTCACAAATTGGTCGGGTATGAGGTTAACTACACCGCTTTGGAAAAGGCATGTATCGCACTTGTTTGGGTTACCCAAAAGCTGCGACACTACATGCTCACTTTCCCCATCAAACTTATATCCCAAATGGACCCCATAAAATACCTACTTGAGAAACCCTCCTTATCCAGCCGAATGGCCCGATGGTTGATGCTCTTAGCCGAGTTTGATATCATGTATGTGACGCAAAAAGCCATGAAAGGAAGAGCCATCTATGACTACCTCGATGATTACCACATGGAAGAAGCTAATGTCTGGACCTCCTAATTCCCAGATGAAAACATCCTTTGCACTGCTCAAGACAAACTTTGATGGCAAATGTTCTTTGAAGGCGCTTCTAACAAAAAGGGATATGGCATTGGGATACTTCTGATTGCCCCAGATGACTCCCACACTCCCATCGCCATGAAGTTGGATTTCCCTTGCACCAACAACATGACTGAATACGAGGTGTGCACGGTAGGCCTCAAAGTTGCTCTCAATAAAGGTATTCAATTCATAGATGTCTACGGGGATTCCGCCCTCATCATCAGTCGAGTGCTTAGAAAGTGGAAAGTCAAGGACGAGAAACTCTAACCCTTACATGCCCACTTAGAAGAACTAGCCTCCAAATTCTAAGATATCACCTTCCATTACATACATCGAGCAAAGAATAACCTAGCCTATGCCCTTGCTACCTTGGCCTCCATGATCGACATGCCCGAAGGAATAACTGTGACCCCCTTCCTAGTTCAAAAGCAAGACAAACCAACCCACTGCTACCATATTGAGCTCGTCACTACAGAAGATCCCATGCTAGCCAATTATTGGTACTATGATATTTGGCACATCCTCAATCATGGCAGGTATCCCAAGGGTTCCAACAAGAAAGATCGAGCAACCCTCCGAAGAATGGTTGCCCAGTACATCATCTCTCACAAATCACTGCTCAAAACAAACTTCGATGGAACTCATCTGCACTACATCGTAGGGGCTGACATTAAAAAGATAATGCAGAAGATCCACAGCAAGGAATATGGATCCCATATAAACGGTCACATGCTTGCCAAGAAGATCATCCGATAGGGCTACTACTGTACCACCATGACCTAGGATTGCATCTCCTATGTTCGGAGATGCCTCAAATGCTAACAATTCTCCAACCTTTTGCATCTGCCTCCACGTGAAATATATAACATGACTTTTCCCTAGCCGTTTTCCACCTGGGGCATCAATATTATAGGGAAGGTTACACCGAAGGCTTCCAATGGGAATCAGTTCATCCTAGTTGCCATTGATTACTTCACCAAATGGGTCGAACCTGAGTCATAAGTAGTGCTGAATGCCAAGAAAGTGGCCAAATTCATCAAGAAAAGCATCATTTGCCGGTATAGGGTACCGAACAAGCTAGTGTCAGATAATGGGTTGCATTTTGAGGTAGAAGTCATAGAGGTGGTCAACAAGTATGGATTCAGAGACACAAATCTTCTCCCTACTGACCTCAAACCAACGGTGCAGTTGAAGCCGCCAACAAGAACCTCAAAGGCATCATCAGCAAAATGATATAAAGCGGTCGGGATTGGGCCGACCGGATCCCATACGCCCTCTGGGTCTATCGAACCTCAATTTGAATCTCTACTAGGGATACGCCTTACTCTCTAGTCTATGATATGGAAGCAGTCCTACCAGTGGAGCTGGAAATACCCTCATTACGCGTCATGCTTGAAAGCAAGGTCAGCGAAGAAGACTGGTGCCAAAGTCGTCTTGACGAGCTGACCCGCCTAGATGAAAGGAGATTGAAAGACTTATAACACATACAAGGGTACCATCACCGAATAGCGCATTCATTCAATAAGAGATTCAAGGACCGCGGTGTTCGAGAAGGGGACCTAACCCTTAAAGAAATCATAGAACCCATCTACGACCCTAGAGGGAAATTCAAGCCCATTTGGAGCGGCCCTACATTCTCAAAAAGATATCATCCGACGGTGCCGCTATGCTCACTGATTTAGATGGGGAAGAGATGGCTTATCCAGGTAATATGGACCCCTCTCAAGAAGTTCTACCCCTAGTTTGAAATCTTGACGCGCTATGACTCTTCTCGGCTCCCTTCTAGTTAAAAAAAATCTCTTCATTTCCCCTGCCTAGAACAACGTGGGCTTGATCCTCTGCAAATAACCATTTTCAAACAAAGTTAAAAAATTTCAAAACCCCAGAGGTACGTAGGCAACTCATACACCTTACATGAGAACGACCTTTTCTTTTTCACAAAATACTATTCCTTTCTTACCTTCGAGAACGACAGTTCATTATAACATATATTTGAACAAAAGGATGATGTGTGCCTTAGCGATCGGTATAGATAATTCAAAAATACAAAATTCATTGAAAGGCACAGCTGGATGATCAAAAACTTGTTTATTTCATTAATAAGAAATTACAGTGCAATTACATAAAGGAACGGATAACTCCCTTCCCCCATACCTTCCTAAAAATCCAAATAAAATCCTCCACAAAACAAACAAAAAATAGTCCCGTAAGAGTCACGAACATCTCGCACGGGACCAATGTGAGTCAAAGGAATCAGCCGCAAGTACGACGTAAATTTTGAAAAAGTTAGGATTAAGCATAAAAACTTGCCATCGATGAGTGAAAATGTAAAACAAACATAAAACGGTCCCGTAAGAGCCACCAACACCTCCCATGAGACCAATGCGACTCGTACGAACCGATCGCGTAGTCACGGGGCTCCCGGTTTGAGTGTACGACATAAATTTGCAAAAAATAGACTTAATCATAAAAACATGACATCTAAGGGTGAAAACATAAAAAAGCCATAAAATGGTCCGGTAAGAGTCACGAATACCTCGCATGGGACCAATGCAACTCGTAGGAACCGAATGCGTAGTCACGGGGCTCCCGGTTGGAGTGTACGATGTAAATTTACAAAAAAAGAGACTTGAGCATAATAACATGCCATCGAAGTGTCAAAACATAAAACAATCACAAAACGATCCCGTAAGAGTCATGAACACCTCGCGCAGGACCAATGTAACTCGTAGGAACCGACCGCATAGTCACCGGACTCCCCGTTTGGGTATGCGACGAGAATTTGTAAAAAAATTGGCTTGGGAAAAAAAATTGGCGTCAAGGGATGAAAGCGTAAAACAGCCACAAAAAGGTCCCGTAAGAGGCAGGAGAATCTCGCACGGGACCAATATAACTCGTACGAACCTATCGAGTAGTCATCGGACTCCCGATTTGACTATACGATGAGAATTTGCAAAATTTAGACTTGAGCCTAAAAACTTGGCGTTCAGGAGTGACAACGTAAAACAACAACAAAAGTGTCCCTTAAGAGGCACGAACAGCTCGTACGGGACCAATTTAACTCGTATGAACCTATCGCGTAGTCACCGGACTCCCGATTTGAGTATACAACTTGAATTTGCAAAATTTAGACTTAGGGCTAAAAACATGGCATCAAGGGTTGAAAACGTAAAACAATCACGAAAATGGTCTCGTAAGAGGTATAGGCACCTTGCACGTGACCAATGTAACTCGTAGTCACCGGACTCCCCGTTTGAGTATACGACGAGAATTAGAAAAATTTAGGACGTAGGCCTAAAATATGGCATCAAGAGGTGAAAACGTAAAATAACCATAAAATGGTGAAGTAAGAGGCACGGGAACCTCGCACAGGACCAATGTAGCTCGTAGGAACTGACTGCGTAGTCACGAGGCTACCGATTGGAGTGTACGACGTAAATGTACAAAATTTAGACTTAAGCCTAAAAACTTGGCATTAGGGAGTGAAAGCGTAAAACATCCACAAAACGGTCCCTTTAGAGGCACGAGCACCTCGTACGGGACAAATTTAACTCATACGAACATATCGCGTAGTCATCGAACACCTGGTTTGAGTATACGACGAGAATTTGCAAAATTTAGACTTTCGGCTAAAATTATGGCGTCAAGGGGTGAAAACACAAAGCAACCACAAAATGGTTCCGTAAGAGGTGAGGACACCTCACACGCGACTAATGTAACTCGTACGAACCGACGACGTAATCACCGGACTCTCCATTTGAGTATACAATAAGAATTAGCAAAATTTAGGACATAGTCCTAACATATGGAATCAAGGGGTGAAAATATAAAATAGCCACAAAACGGTACCGTAAGAGGCACGGGCACATCGCACGGGACCAATGTAGCTCGTAGGAACCGACTGCGTAGTCATGGGGCTCCTGATTGGAGTGTACGACGTAAATTTGCAAAATTTAGACTTGAGCCTAAAAGCTTGGCGTTAGGGAGTGAAAGCATAAAATAGCCACAAAACGGTCCCTTGAGAGGTACGAGCACCTTGTACAGGACCAATTTAACTCATACGAACGTATCGCGTAGTCACCGGACACCCAGTTTGAGTATACGACGAAAATTTGCAAAATTTAGACTTTAGGCTAAAATCATGGCGTCAAGGGGTGAAAACTTAAAACAACCACAAAAGGGTTCCGAAAGAGGTGCAGGCGCCTCACACGTGACCAATGTAAATTGTACAAACCGAAGACGTAGTCACCGGACTCCCCATTTGAGTATAAGACGAGAATTAACAAAATTTAAGACTTAGGCCTAAAATATGGCGTCAAGGGATGAAAAAATAAAACAGCGACAAAACGGTTCCATAAGAGGCACGGGCACCTCGCACGGGACCAATGTAACTCTTAGGAACCGACCGTCTAGTCACGGGGCTCCTGGTTTGAGTGTACAATGTAAATTTGCAGAAAATTAGACTTAAGGCTAAAAACATGCCATCGAAGGGTGAAAACATAAAATAGCCACAAAACGGTACCATAATAGGGACGGGCACCTCGCACAGGACCACTGTAACTCGTAGGAACCGACCGCCTAGTCACGGGGCTCTCGATTGGAGGGTACGATGTAAATTTGCAAAAAATTAGATTTAAGCATAAAAACATGCCACCCGAAGGGTGAAAACATAAAACAACCATAAAACAGTCCCATAAGAGTCATGAACACCTCACACGGAACCAATGTAAGTTGTAGGAATCGTTCGCGTAGTCATGGGGCTCCTGGTTTGAGTGTACGACATAAATTTGCAGAAAATTAGACTTATTCCTAAAAACGTGACATCGAATGTTGAAAACGTAAAATAGCCACAAAAAGGTATCATAAGAGGCATGAGCACCACGCATGGGACCAATGTAACTCGTAGGAACCGACTGCGTAGTCACGAGGCTCCCGGTTTGAGTATACAATCAGAATTAGCAAAATTTAGATTTAGGGCTAAAAACATGGCGTCAAGGTGTGAAAACGTAAAATAACCACAAAACGGTCTCGTAAGAGGTGTGGGCACCTCGTACATGACCAATGTAACTCGTACGAACCGACGACGTAGTCACCAGACTCCCCGTTTGAGTATACGACGAGAATTAGAAAAATTGAAGACTTAGGACTAAAATATGGCGTCAAGGGGTGAAAACATAAAATAGCCACAAAATGGTCCTGTAAGAGCCACCGGCACCTCGCACGGGACCAATGTAACTCGTAGGATCCGACCGCCTAGTCACGGGGCTCCCGGTTTGAGTGTACGATGTAAATTTACAAAAAATTAGACTGAAGCCTAAAAACATGCCATCGAAGGGTGAAAAACTAAAATAGACACAAAATGGTACCATAAGAGGTATGAGAACCTCGCACGGGACCAATGTAACACATAGGAACCGATCGCGTAGTCACGGGGCTCCCGGTTGGAGGGTATGACGTAAATTTGCAAAAAAATAGACTTAAGCATAAAAACATGCCATCAAAGGGTGAAAATGTAAAACAGACGTAAAATGGTCCCATAAGAGTCATGAACACCTCGCACGGGACCAATGTAACTCATAGGAACCGACCGTGTAGTCACGGGGCCCTCGGTTTGAGTGTACGATGTAAATTTGTAGAAAATTAGACTTAAGCCTAAAAACATGACATCGATGGGTGAAAACATGAAACAACCACAAAATGGTACCGTAAGAGGCATGGGCACCGCGCACGGGACCAATATAACTCGTACAAATTGACACCATAGTCACGGGGCTCCCGATTGAAGTATACGACCAGAATTTGCAAAATTTAGACTTAGGGCTAAAAACATGGCGTCATGGTGTGAAAATGTAAAACAACCACAAAACGGTCCCGTAAGAGGTGCAGACACATCGCACGCATCCAATGTAACTCGTATGAATCGACGACGTAGTCACCGGACTCCCCGTTTGAGTATACGATGAGAATTATTAAAATTTAACACTTAGTCCTAAAATATGGCATCAAGGGGTGAAAACATAAAACAGTCCAAAAACAGTGCCGTAAGAGGCATGGGCACCTCGCACGGGACCAATGTAACTCGTAGAAACTGACCGCGTAGTCACTGGGCTCCCGGTTGGAGGGTACCACGTAAATTTGCAAAAAGTTAGACTTACTCATAAAAACATGCCATAGAAGGGTGAAAATGTAAAACAACCATAAAACGGTCCCGTAAGAGTCGCGAATGCCTCTCACGGGATCAATGTAACTCGTAGGAACTGATCGCGTAGTCATGGGGCTCCCGATTGGAGTGTACGACGTAAATTTGCAAAAAATTAGACTTAAGCATAAAAATATGTCATCGAAGGGTGAAAATGTTATACAACCACAAAACGGTACCATAAGAGGCACGGGCACCTCGGACGGGACCAATGTAACTCGTAAGAACCGACCACGTAGTCACGGGGCTCCCGGTTGGAGTGTATGCCGTAAATTTTCAAAATTTCCACTTGAGCCTAAAAACTTGGCGTTAAGGAGTGAAAGTGTAAAACAGCCACAAAACGGTCCCTTAAGAGAAACGAGCACCTCGTATGGGACCAATTTAACTCATAGGAACCTATCGAATAGTCACCAGACTCCCAGTTTGAGTATACGACGAGAATTTGCAAAATTTAGACTTAGGGCTAAAAAAATGGCGTCAAGGGGTGAAAACGTAAAACAACCACAAAACGGTCCCGTAAGAGGTGTGGGCATCTCGCACGAGACCAATATAACTCGTATGAACCGATGACATAGTCACCGGACTCCCCATTTGATTATACGATGAGAATTAGCAAAATTTAAGACTTAGGCCTAAAATATGGCGTCATGGGGTGAAAACCTAAATTTGCAAAATTTAGACTCGAGCCTAAAAACATGGCATTAAGGAGTGAAAGTGTAAAACAGCCACAAAACGGTCACTTAAGAGGCAAGAGCGCCTCGTACGGGACTAATTTAACTCGTACGAACCTATCGCGTAGTCACCGGTCTCTCGGTTTGAGTATACGACGAGAATTTGCAAAATTTAGACTTACGGCTAAAAACATGGCGTCAAGGAGTGAAAACATAAAATAACCACAAAACGGTCCCGTAAGAGGTGTGGAGACATCGCATGCGACCAATGTAACTCGTACAAACCGACGACGTTTTCACCGGACTCCTCGTTTGAGTATACGACAAGAATTAGTAAAATTTAAGACTTAGGCCTAAAATATGGCGTCAAGGGATGAAAACATAAAACAGCCCCAAAACGATACCGTAAGAGGCAGGGGAACCTTGCACGGGACCAATGAAAGTTATAGGAACCAATCGCGTAGTCACAGGGGTCCCGGTTGGAGGGTACGATGTAAATTTTCAAAAAATTAGACTTAGGCATAAAAACATGCCATCGAAGGGTGAAAACATAATACCATCCCGAAATATTCTCGTGAGAGACACGAGAACCTCACACGAGACAATGTAACTCGTAGGAACCGATCGCGTAGTCAAGGGCCTCCCTATTGGAGGGTACGACATAAATTTGCAAAAACTTTGACTTAAGTATAAAAATATGCCATTGAAGGGTGAAAACATAAAACAACTATAAAATGGTCCCGTAAGAGTCACGGACACCTAGTACGGGACCAATGTAACTCGTAGGAACACACCTGAAAGTTAGGTTAGTCAAGCAGCTTCTGGAGGACAGTTTTTTGGTGGCGTAATATTTTCTCAAAGTACTAAGGTTTACCCAAGACATTGAGTTATAAGTATCATCAGTATAGCTCCCATATTTTTGTTTCAAGCAGTAGTATAGCTCCCATATAGATGTTTTCACAACTAAAGCACATAAATTATTTTCATAATAGAACATAGAAGTTTCTAAGATGTTTCTTTTATATGTTGAATTAAGGCAGTATTCTACTATGAAAACATGTTGTGCCAAATGAACATTTTCTAGTATATATATGTATATATATATAATGTTATATATACATGCATATACACTTATATGCATATGTTTATATAACAATATACTGTTATATACACATATGTATATGTGTATATAATAGTTGTTCTTATATACAATACATGTTATATAACAGCTGCTGTTATTTAACATATATGTGTATATAACAGCAGGTGTTATATACACATATACATGTGTATATAACAGGTATATACATGTTATATACATATGTGTATATAAGAGGCCCTTGTTATATACACATATGTATATGTGTATATAACAGTATATCCTGTTATATCCAGTATATATATATATATATATAAATATACACACACTATATACTGTATATAATAGGTTGTGTTGCTAAAATGGCGTCAAGGGATGAAAAGGTAAAACAGTCACAAAACGGTCCAATGAGAGGCACTATCACCTCGCACGGGACCAATGTAACTCGTAGGTTTAAACATTATTTGATTACTGATATCTCTTTTGGGATAACAGTTTAGGGTTATATTTTATTCGCGTGGAACACATGAACAAATCAATGGTTTGCGACAAGTAGATTGTTTATTTATTATTGTTGTTGATATGCGAGATTGTTGTTTTATTTTTTTTTACTAGCCGCGCGGGCTTTTGTGTTGATTAAACAAGTTGGTTTTTATGTATAAACAAAGGAGACTCTATCGATTTTTTAAAAAAATTATAAAGAATTGTTGATATGCGAGATTCTTATAGCCGTGCGGGCTTTTGTATTGATTAAACAGGTTGGTTTTCATGGATAAACAAAGGAGACTTTGTCAAATTTTTTTAAAAATTGTAAAAAGTTATTGATACGATTAACTAATATGTTTGGATCTTTTATTTTACTATAATAATATTTTGATAAAATGATTATTTATTGATTGCAGGTTGTGCCCAAGAACTTGATGATACATGTTTTTGAGTGTGTCTACTATATGCGACACTAAGAGAAGTTTTTGAAGCGTGACAACCATAATTATCATCTTAATTTAGGGATGATATTTTTTTTTTGACAATTGCATATCGTACTAATTAGTATGATTTTGTACTCATTTAAATATTTTGACTTGAATGTAGTTTAATGGAAGAAATTATTATTCGATACATGCTTCAATTAATGTGGTTGATATATTGCGTTTTTGATCGGATGATTTGATTTATAATGCAAATTAGATGTCAATTATTATTTCAACATAAAACATATAATAATATAACTATTTATGATAATTTTTTATTTGTCAATTGAGATGGTTATAAATCGTCCCTAATACTTATTTGTGTTCATGGATAATACCTTTTGGGACGATTTTTACCGTCCCTAATACCCATTTTTGCATTAATTGAAATTACCTTTAGGGAAGGTTTTTACCGTTCTAATTGGGTTGCCAGAATCTCAGTAGTATTAGGGACGGTTTATCCGTTCCTAATACTATTGGCGGGAGCGAGAATTTTTTCACTGGAACACCATTTGGGACGAAAAAATCCGTCCCTCATGCCAAATGCAGACCATCCATGAATTAACATTTAGGACGATAAAATTTATCCCTAAAATATTTGCGACGCCTAGTATAAGGGACGGATTTTTGTCGTTGCAAAAATCGTCCCTTATACTCTTTTGGGACGGTTTTTGTACTATTAGGGATGGTTTTTTATCGTCCCTAATACTCATTTTTCTTGTAGTGTGATAATGGTAGACTTGTCCAAGATGAAGAACAAGGAGCATATGAATGACGAGTTGTTTGTCTGTGCATTTGAAAAGCAGCACAAACAAGTGTTTTACTCAGATTATATCAATAACGAACCGTGTTATGTCTTCTTACACGCACCAAAGTATGTCGCCAATAGCATTGATGAACTGGAAGCACGTAACGATTATCAATATATTTTGTATGACAACTCAAACTTGAAGAAATTTCTAGATACTTTACTAGAGTAGATTTATTTGGGTTTTAAAATGTAATCTCAATCATGTTTGGTAATTTTAGTCGAGCGAATGATGAGGATTCCAGTTTGTAATTTTTATTATGTACTTTGTTAAATGTAATGTGGATCTCAAATTTAATTTTATTGTTTGTTAAGTCTAACGTGAGTTGTTATACTAAAGTTTCAAAAAACCAAGGTTTAAGCTTAAAAATAGGGTGTTAGGGGTTGAAAATGCAATTTAATAATAACACTACCCAAAAAGAGTCACAATCACATGACACGAAACTAAACTGCTTATATAAACAACTAGTGTAGTCGTGAACTTCATGGGGTGAGATTTGGTAGAAAATTCAAAAATCTAAGGCGTAAGCTTAAAAATCGGGCGTTAGGGGTTGAAAATGTAATTTAATAGCAAAACAACCTGAAAAGAGGCATGGCCATGTCACATGACACTGAACTAACTTATAGAAATTAACAGTGTAGTCGTGTACTTTTCAAGGTCATAATTTAGCTGAAAATTCAAAAAACCAAGACTTGGCTTGAAAATCGGGCATTAGGGATGAAAATATATTTTAACAACAAAATTTCCCTAAAATGGGCATGATTACATCACATGACAATAAACTAACTTCTAGAAAAAAAAATTCGGTCTTGAACTTCATGGGGTGAGAATTTGGTAGAAAATTCGACAAAACAAGGCGTAAGCTTAAAAATAGGATGTTAAGCAGTTAAAATGTAATTTAACAATAAAATTTCCCAAAAAGAAGCATGATCACCTCACACATCACTAAATCTCAATATTTATATTAAATTTTTTACTATCGTATGAAATTTTTTGTATTCTTGTTTAATGTCAATTCACTAACTTTCTTATATTATATGTTTGTTGAACATCAACAACTCAACTTGACCCCGGAATCACGAGACAATGTAAAGAAGAACATGCATGCCCACTATTCTAGGAAATATCTAGGGTTCATGTTACAATATAGGGACACCGTACCAAATAAGGAGCCAATCATGTTAGCCAATTGGAAGAGGCTCATGGATTTTAAGGCTCTTGAGAGATATTTGTACACCGATGGATCGATAAAGACAAATCAGTCAAAAAAGTGGATGTACACTACTTCGGGCGGACATCTTATGCAGAGGTGAGCCATAAGATGATAGGTAAATTTATTTAATTTGGTCACATTTTCTTTAGTGGTCAAATTATTTTTTATAATCAATGCAAGAGTTTGGGAGTGGCCCGGGGTGAAAGCCACATATGATCGACTTTTGTGTAAAGGTTCGGTTGACGAAGTGATTCGTTGTTAATCTACAAGTCATCGATATTTTGATTGGTTATAATTGAAATTATATTGTCAATTTTTGTAGTTGATTATTATTCTTTTTCTATGTTAATAATGCGTTTTTATATTATTTTGAGATATGATAAAGGTAGCGCACAACACCAAAGTCATGCTGGCAAGGCATCTCCTAGTACGGATGCACTGAACCTAGTGTTGGGATAAAATAGAAAATGCCTTACTTGGGGTGTCATATCCCAAATAGGAAAATAAAAAATGTTGCATCTTTTTTGCGATAATAGTACGTTGTACTCCAAAGTTGACTGGTATAAAGTGGTCATTGACTCGAAATTCGAAAATCTCAACAGACCATGAATCGTAGGCTTGAATGACTCAAATAGGTTGCCAAAATTATGGGTAAGGGAGAGTAGAAGGATAAATGAAATGGTAAAGAGAAGGTTAGTGAGGGTACCACTACTCCATCCCTGTCACCAATGTTGGGCTACTCATTACCCCCTTACCATATATACTCCACCCCAACCCCACTATCTGGACTCCATTTGAGCCAGCCCCGAAGAGAGTTTATATTTATGACTCACATAAAGGTTCGTGGATTACTAAAGGAGTCAAATATTTGATGCCACAATGGGTACCATGGTGAAAAACCATCCACTATAGCCTTATGAGTCCCGGGCCCGAGTGGATGAGGTGTCGCCGAGGAAAGAGGACAAGGTCTTGTAGTTGCATGAGTAAGGTGGTGTTCAACATGTCAATGGCCTGGTGGGCTCATTTATTATTACAAATTTTTTCCTCAGCCATTATTTAGCTTTTATATTTCAATACTTATGATTAAAATTGGTTTGATGTAATTAAAATTGCTTATTTGGTTTGATGTAATTAACTTGAATTTTATGTAATTCGGTTTGATTACTTATAACTACATATTATATTGTGGTTAGTTGCTATTTTGTTTGAACAAAAACAAGTTATTTTTGGATTCTTGAAGCACGTGTTCTACTAGGTAGCAGCTATGGCCCAACAATTATTTTGGGGGTGGCTATAATTTTGTCATGTTCCTTGACCATGGTATGAGCATGACAAGAATTATGTTCTCATGGTCCTTAACTGTGACAACACGATCATGACATGGACATTGATCGTATCAAGACTATGAAAACACAATTATTGTCATGGTCTTTGACCGTGATAACCCAAAAGTTTACACGATCCTCGATCGTGAAAAGATTGTGGTAACACAAAAACTGTCACAAGTCCTTGACTGTGATAGGACCGTGACAATCCAATCGTTGTCACAATCCTTGACCATTATAATATATCATCAGACCAAAATTTTGAGAAACTTTCAAGGGTTAAAACGATCATGAAAATAATTAATTATCATAGTCCGTGACAAGGTTTTTTGTTATGCCCATAATTGTCATGATCCTTGACCATGATAATTTTTTTGGTCATAGTTAAGGATTGTGATAATTTAGATCAACTAGTGTAGTGAAGCCAAATTTATTAAGCTTGAGAAACTTTCAGACGATGTCACTAATTTGAGCATTTAAATCATGGTTTTCGAAGATAACAGGGCGATAAACACTAGAAAATTATAGGTGGGCACTCATCACATATGTTCTGTAAAAAAACATGTTTACTTCTTATTAATACTCTAATTTTGCGATGGAAAGTTTTGTGGGAAACTCTTCTACTTTGAAGGTTTAATGGAAAGGAAACGTTATACTCAAGAAGACCTTAAGAAACAAATTTACTCGTAATGACATGCTTTATGTTCCAGACATTCGAAAGAACTTGGTTTCTAAATCCTTTCCAATAAATAAAGGATTTTAATTAGCGTTTGAATCTAGCAAATTTGAACATACTAGAAGTCATATGCATTTGGGAAAAATATATTTTTAGCGATGGGCTCTTAAAACTTAATGTAATAACTACGATGCTTATTAATAATAATTAACATGTATCTTCTGATTAGTTTTTTACTCTTGTAATGTGTGGTATGATAGATTAGGTTATGTTAATTGTAATACTATTTGTAGATTAATTATTTTAGACTTAATTAGTAAATTTAATTTTAACTCAAATCACAGGTGTAAAGCATGTGCAGACTCAAAACTAACTAGAACTCCTTTTAAGTCAATTAAAAGAAGTTTGAATCCTCTTGAATTAATCCATATTTATATATGTGATTTGAAGTCCGTACAAACAAGAGGAGGAAAGTATTTTATTACTTTTATTAATGATATATTCCTTATAAGATATATACACGTAAAAATAATCATTGATTCTATAAATCCATATTTCTTCTAAGCTATATTCCTTCATAAAAAGGTACTTATTTCACGTTCTCATAAAATAACATATAGCACCTCTTTTAATAGTCATCGAGACAATATAGATAGAGAATCAATTAATGAACAAGATGACATCGAACCCAGATGCAGTAAAAGAACAAAGACTTTAAAGTCGTTTAGTCAAGATTTTTTAACTTATATCTTAGAAGGTTATCCTGGACACTTTAATGAAGCAATGCCATTACAAAATATCCTTTTTGGAAAGAGGCTATCAATCCATATTGAAAATTATACTTGGGAATTGGTGGATATACCAATAGGAAATAAACCTCTTGGGTGCAAGTGGATATTCAAGAGAAAATTAAAGGTGGGCGAATCAATTTAAATATACAAAGAAATACTTATATCTAAAGGCTAAAAGAAAAAAGAAGGATTGGATTATTGAAACTTACTCACCTATGACGAGGATATTATCCATTCGAATGTTAATAGTTATTGTAGCATTACATAACTGAGAGATACATCAAATGGATATTAAATCTCCATTATTCGATGGGGAATTAAATTAAGAGATATACATGGAATATCTAGAAGGATTCAATGTTCAAGTGAAAGAGATTAAAGTGTTTATACTTGTCAAATACCTTTAAGTATTTAAACAAGAACTCAATGTAAAACCCGTGTATTTTGACAGTGGAGGTGGTCATTCCTCGTTGCCAACCTACGTCGGGTGTCAGAATAAAAATACCATTCTTAGAATATGATAGAAATATGAGACATTAAAAAAATTAAAAGATATAATTCGAATTTAATTCAAAGAATATAAACATCCACACAAGAAGTTACATCACCATGCTAACTACAAAATAAAACTCAACTCCAAAAGATAGACTAATACTTAAATGAAACAATCCAATTGTAACTCTAACTTAAAAAGAAACCGCAAACAACTATGGAACTGAATGGCCCACTATATCTATAAATAACTTTCTCATAAAATAAAACAAAGGCATGAAAAGTCTAAACTAATAAAGTAATAAAATAGAACTCCATCTACACTTCACAAATATTGAATCCATCATATGCAACTACTCCAGGAACTATACCTAAAATATTAGTCAACTGAATTGATAAGAGCCCATCATATCAACACCGGATACTCCTCCCAATTAGGATCCGTGAATTTAGACATAAGCATCATATGAAATAAATATTACAATCGAGTATTTTAAATTAAAAAGGTATAAGAAGATGCGAATAAAGAAAAATAATACTAACTACCCACATAGCTAAGCCACCCAATTATTCAAATACAATTATGTTATTTCAACATTAATTTAAGTACTAAATTATTAATGAAACCAATCTTATTAACGTGATACCAGTATAGTGTGACAACCCGCTATCCGAAATAAAGGGTGGCCAGCCCTATACCCCGATTAATTAGGAAATCATGGATAATATCATCCTCAGCATCACAACAATAAACAAAGTATAAGGAATAACCACTCTATATTCCAGAAAACGGGTTATCAAAAACTTTGATTTAGAATTTAAAGGAAAACATTCTCAACAACCCATCATAGAAATAGAGGGTGGAAACCCCCACAAGCGCATATAAGAAATCCCGAAAGATACAAAGGACCGAATAAAGCTTCGGTCAATACCATCCATACAACATACTTATAGCATCAAGTGTTACATAATAAATTCATTATACATTTACAACAGCTTTGGGCAACATGCCCGAATGAACTGAACATAACTAGAAACATAAACAGAGGCGTCTACTCAAAATCCCGTGAAACCCGCACAATGTCACGGCTCCTCGAAACATGCGGAAGGGAAAAGTCATTACGGGCGACCGTGCGGCGGAACACCTGAACGGATAATATAGATATACATATACAACAAGAAAAGGAAAACCGGTCAGGGCCGGGTATATGTGATCAATAGATAAATGACAAGTATGATAATGATGCACCACTAAGCATGGATGATAGTCTAGCATGTTAACAGCATATAAGGAACTGAAACTAGTGAAGGACTACATAGAGTGAAATTCACAATAAAACAGAATTAAAAGTGCTTATAATCCTTTTTCATCATTAATCAGATTTCAATTCAAGTATACATTTTCCATTCCTTATTAGGAATATAATTGACATCATGTGCTCTATAAGGAACTAATCTCAATAACATGCTCTTTGCGGCATAACTTTGCTCTTTGTGGCATTAATGTTCCATCGAGTCCAACTCGATAATTAGAATAGTCATAATTATAAATATAACGCTTCTAAGACCGCTCGTCCGGGTTTCCCCACTGAGCGCGTCCCTAAATAACCATCATCTTCCAGGGCCTATCATAAGACAACCTGGGATCCTATCGAAAGCGTCGGGAAGCGGCCATGAGCCTGCGTGGTAGCCAAGACCACACCCGGAATCTCCCTACCCCCGCAGAACAAAATACAACCATAAACGCTCCCATGGCCTAGGACTATATCCACCCTGCATTCATTAGCCAGGGGGCTTCACCTAACGAGCGGACTTCCCTTAAGATGGTATTTAGAGAGGTGTGTAACATCCATTTTATTAATTCCCATTATGTGATTAGTAAATTATCATTTACCTTATCAATTCCCCATTTTAAATAAAAAGGGTATAAGTTAAATCGGGACTATATGTAATTCGTACCGACCTAGCATCCTCAAAAAGAATTTAGACTCCAAAGTTATCCGAAAGGCCTCTTTTAGGCTTTACCATAAACCATTTAGTCAAAATGTAACTCAAGTTGAATTCTTAAGTCTCGAAAATTGACCTTAATACATTCTAGACCCTTATAAACTACAAGACAAAAGTGATGCCTAAACATCACCTTAAATTCCCCCTAGAATGAATCCTAGATGAACCCTTTCGAGTCTAGGATGTCGTCCCAACTCAACTAGAGTTCTAATCCCTATGTTTACTTCATTTAAGAAGGTCCCTAATCAAATAATCATAAAGAAAAAGGGTTAAAAATAAAAAGAAAAATTTTGAAAATGCAGGGCTACCGAATCGATTCGCCCCCTTGGCCGAATCGATTCGGCCAGAAAAGTTGAGGTTCTGCATAAATGCCGAATCAATTCGGATGGGAGACCGAATCGATTCGGTCAGAAAATCTGGGTTTCTGCATAACTGCCGAATCGATTCGCCCAGGGGACCGAATCGATTCGGGCCTGCGATTTTGCTAAGAAATGGCTATGGAGTCTTGGACTCCATTTTCTACCCCAAACCCAAATTTCTCCAAACCAAACTCATATACCAACATTCTAAAACATCAAAGATGCTATTGATCATCTTCAAACCCCATGAATCATTTTGGAGTGGATCAAAACCCAAAACACATAATAAAACCCTAAGTTTGCTAAACTAAACATAATACATCATCATCACAACAAATCATCTATCTCAAGACACAAGTAGCAAGTAAAAACTTGCCTTGATTCAACAAATATGCAGATTTCTTTGGTGTAGAAGCAATCTCTTTCAATCTCCAAAGCTTTCTCTCTACTCTTCTCTTTTCTCTCTTAGGTTTAGGAAGGGATTTTGGGGAATTTAGAAGACTAAAAAGGCATAAATCGTGACTTAAGGCCAAATGCCCCACTTAATTAACCAAAAGTGCGATAAAATAATACGCGATAGCATAATTAAAGCCCAACCAGTCAAAAATGCCCAAAACTACAAAATACAATATGGTACATTATTTGACTATTTCGCACATTCCGGAATCAACTGCAACCTCCAAATTATCATTTGGACATTTTAAAATTTAATTTAGATTCCGGTCTCATAATTAAGCCAAATATCATTTTATTTTCAGATGATACTAATAAGCATGACATAGCAATATATTCCCATAATTATGATATGTATGCAACCTCATAATAAATATCAACTTTCTACATTGAATTCATCATTCAAATCATAACCCAACACTAGGTTCCAATTACTACACTAAGTAATTAATATAAAATACGGTCTCATAAGCGAGGGTTATTACATACTCCCCCCCTTATGAGGGAATTTTGCCCCCAAAATTCAGGCGTACCTCATGAGAAAAGATGTGGATATTTCTCCCGCATCTCATCCTCGCGTTCCCAAGTCGATTCGCTTGCATGATGATGACTCCACTGGACTCTCACTAGAGGCACCACACGAGATCTTAACTTTCGCTCCCCAAACTCAAGGATAGCAAGCGGTTGTTCTTCATAAGAAACATCAGGCTGCAACTCGATATCTTCGAAAGGGATGTGCCAAAGGGCACCTTCACACCTTCTGTACTTCTTCAAGGAGGAGACATGAAATACATCATGGATTTGTTGTAAGGGTTCCGGCAAGGCAAGTTGGTATGCTACGGGACCAACCTTTGCGATTACCGGGAAAGGTCCAACAAAGCGGGGTGCAAGCTTTCCTTTCTTCCCAAAACGCTTAATGCCCTTCATCGGGGACACCCGCACCAACACCTGGTCTTCAACCTCCAATTCCATATGCCTCCTTCCCGCATCGGCATAACTCTTTTGGCGATCTTGGGCTATCCGTATGCGGTTTCGAATAAGCTCAATCTTCGAAGAAGTATCTTGGATCATCTCAGGTCCAAGAAACTTATTATCACCCACTTCCAACCAACAAGCGGGCGACCTACAAGGCCTGCCATACAGGGCTTCATAAGGTGCCATACCAATGGTAAATTGGTATGAGTTGTTGTAAGCAAACTCAACCAACGGAAGATATTGTTCCCAACTACCTTTAAAGTCGAGTATGCACATACGAAGCATATCCTCCAACATCTGGTTTACCCTTTCGGTCTGACCGTCTGTTTGAGGATGATAGGAAGAGCTTAACTTCAACTCGGTCCCCATAGCTCCCTGGAAACTCTGCCAAAAGCGGGACACGAATATTTTATCTCGGTCGGAGACAATATTCAAGGGTACCCCGTGGAGTCTGACGATTTCCTCAATGAACAACTGGGCATAACGAGCGGTATCATAATCGGTGCGCACAGGTAAGAAGTGTGCCGACTTGGTCAAATGGTCGACAATTACCCAAATTGAATCATGACCCTTTTGCGATTTAGGCAAGCCCGTAACAAAGTCCATCGAAATGCTCTCCCATTTCCATACGGGAATCTCGAGCGGCTGTAACAAACCTGTCGGTCGCTGGTGATCAATCTTAACCAACTGACAAGTAGTACATTGGGACACAAACTCTGAGATATCCCTCTTCATGCCCGCCCACCAGTACAAACGACGCATATCTTGGTACATCTTGTCCCCGCCGGGATGTACCGTGAACTTCGACCCGTGGGATTCTGCCATCACTGCACGTCTCAAATCCCCATCATCGGGAACCACAAGTCTTCCATGGAAGCGTAGTCCACCCTCAGAGCCTATCGAGTACGACTCCGCTCCCTCAGACAACAACTGGCGTGTATGGTCTTGACAAACCTTATCTCTTTTCTGAGCTTCCACAATCTTTGCTATAATCGTGGGAGTAACCGTCATCACTGAAAGGAATGCTCTCGCTCCGGCATCCTCCAGGCTGAGTTCTTTCCACTTAGCTTTCCACACCTCAGCTAAGTTTCCATCAGGCTTTCTACTCAAGGCATCTGCTACCACATTCGCCTTCCCGTGGTGGTAATGAATGTCAAATTGGTAGTCTTTCACAAACTCCAACCAACGGCGCTGGCGCATGTTCAAATCCTTTTGGGAGAATAAGTACTGCAGCGATTTATGGTCGGTGAAAAGACTAAACTTTTCCCCCAAGAGGTAATGCCTCCATATCTTCAAGGCAAATACAACGGCGGCGAATTCCAAGTCATGCACTGGATAGTTCCTCTCGTGAGGCTTCAACTTACGAGAAGCGTATGCAATGGGTTGCCTCTCTTGTTGAAGAACACCTCCTAACCCTAGAAAAGATGCATCGGTAAAGACGAGATATTCCAACCCCGGCTTTGGCAATGCCAGGACTGGAGCAGAAGTCAGTCTATCCTTGAGCTCATCGAAAGCCGCTTGACATGAACTGTCCCAAACAAATCTTACTCCTTTTCGGGTCAAATTCGTCAATGGGCTAGCAACCTTAGAAAAGCCCTTAATAAATCGACGGTAATAGCCCGCCAAGCCCAGAAAACTACGAACCTCAGTGGGCGTCGTGGGCTGACCCCACTCCTTCACCGCGATCACCTTACTCGGATCCACAGACACACCTTGGGATGACACCACATGCCCCAAAAATTGAACTTCCTTCAACCAGAAGCCACACTTCTCAAACTTTGCATACAATTGATGATCCCTCAATCTCTGCAAGACCAACCGCAAGTGAGCAGCGTGATCCGACTCCGTCTGAGAATAGACTAGGATGTCATCAATAAATACAATGACAAACTGGTCAAGGAAATCCCGAAACACCCTATTCATAAGGTCCATAAACACTGCAGGGGCATTGGTTAGCCCAAAGGGCATAACCAAGAACTCATAAGATCCATAACGGGTCAGAAAGGCCGTCTTAGACACATCTTGCTCCCGTATCCTCAATTGGTGATACCTAGTCCGCAAGTCGATCTTGGAGAAGTAGGAAGCTCCTCTAAGTTGATCAAACAAGTCATCGATGCGAGGCAAAGGGTATTTATTTCGGATGGTGACTTTATTCAACTCTCTATAGTCCACGCATAACCGGAGAGAGCCGTCTCTCTTCTTCACAAACAATACCGGAGCGCCCCACGGCGAGGTACTACGCCGAATAAAACCCCGCTCCAGCAGCTTCTGAATCTGATCTCTCAGCTCCCTCATCTCCACAGGAGCCATTCGATAAGGAGCTTTGGCGATCGGCCTAGTTCCCGGCATTAAGTCAATCACAAACTCTATTTCCCGACTTGGAGGTAATCCGGATATCTCCCGAAAAATATCTTCAAAGTCCCGAACGATGGGAAGAGAATCTAGGGGAACCACGACATCTCTAGATGCGTCCTCCGCAATACAATATAAATAAGCACTCGTGCTCCCTTCCACACAAGGCATAACTACCAGGAACATCTCTTGTCCAGGAATCGCAAAAACTATACTCTTCCCGAAGCAATTCACTATAGCACGGTACTTCACTAGCCAATCCATACCCAAAATTACATCGTACCCGACCATATCAAGGACGAGCAAATCGGCATCAAAACACAAGTCACCAAGATTAATTTCTACGTTTTTACATACGAAGAAAATCAATGAGCCATCGCCCATAGAGGATTCGACGCTAGTGAAAGTACTTTCAGCAGATTTTATTAAACCTGTAGTCTGAGCAAAACTTCTAGAAATAAAGGAGTGTGTAGCACCCGTATCAAATAGAATTCGACCCATGTGCCCCTGAATGAGAAACTTACCCTCGATCGCCGGTGGTGCCGGAGGAGCTGGAGGAAGCAAAGCCTCCTGAAGATGGTAAACCCTTCCGTACTGCAATTGCCCCTGTTGAGGAGGAGCAACCGGATTAGGCGCTTGGGGCGGAAACTGTACATACGGCTGCTGTGGGGCCCGAGGAAGATGCCCTCCAACCAACTGAGGACACGCCCTTTTATAGTGGCCCAGTTCCCCACACTGAAAACATTTGATTGCCGTAATATCCTGATTTCTACCTTGGTTATTTCGGAGTTGACCCGCACCTCGGCCCTGTTGGCCCCTACCACCATTTCCACCTCTACCTCCCTGTGGTTGCGGACCACCTTTACCTTGCCTATTATTATCGCCAGCATTAAACCCACCGTACCGTTGACGTTTGGACGAATCCCCCTGCTGAGGATCCCTCTCAACCTGTTTGTTCCCCGAGGATTGGGACGAAGAAGATGTTCCCCCTCCGTTCCCAACACCTCCCTGCCTCACAGTTTGACCCACAGTAACAACCTTCTTCTTGTTTAGCAAAAACAATCTGTGCTCCTGACAATGAAGCAAAGCGGCATTCATCACATCACCAAAAGTCACTAGAGATGGATTTCCCAGCAAATGTTGCTTTATTCGCCAGATCAAACCTCCCACAAACTTGGAGATCCTCTTCGACTCTGGAGTTACCTCATCCGGTATAAAACTGGTTAACCGGGTAAACTCTTCTTCATACTCAGCAACTGACCTCTCCCCTTGAACCAAATCCTGTAGCTTCCTCTGCATCTCCCTCTGAACCGCGGGAGGGAAATACTTACCATCAAACAAAGCCCAGAAATTTGTAATGGACATAGTGTCCCTTTGCTCGGGTGTCGTCATTGACTCCCACCAATGTAAGGCCGGTCCTACCAGCTTGAAAGTAACGAGAATCTGCTTCTTCTCCTCACTACATTCCACCATCCTAAGATGGCGCTACATATCTCTCTTCCACTGGTTCGCCTTGATAACATTTGAACCTCCCTCAAACTCCGGGGGATGTCCCTTAAGGAAAGATTCTCTCACCCGTTCCCACTGAGAAGGTCCCGTGGGAACTTGTGCTTCTTGTCCCCTAACTTGGGCTTGCGGCATTTGTTGGGCCACGGCAGTCATCGCGGCGTTGACAGCTTGGGCCACAATATTTGCCACTTCCGCGACACTGATACTCCCCTGCTGCTGTGGAGGACCAAACTCATCCTCAACGACCCTATTACGTCTAGCGGGACGTCCTCTCTTCGGTGGCATCTGAGATAAAGACGAGATAGAGTTAAAACATAACATAAGACAATCTATTTAGCAGGAGATCGCATATATAGGCAGCAAAGCAGTCCTAACATTAAGTTCTATATCAAAGAACGCTATGGTAGAACGTGACAAGTCCGCATAGATCCTAAAGACTCTAGAACCTGATGCTCTGATACCATCTGTGACAACCCGCTATCCGAAATAAAGGGTGGCCAGCCCTATACCCCGATTAATTAGGAAATCATGGATAATATCATCCTCAGCATCACAACAATAAACAAAGTATAAGGAATAACCACTCTATATTCCAGAAAACGGGTTATCAAAAACTTTGATTTAGAATTTAAAGGAAAACATTCTCAACAACCCATCATAGAAATAGAGGGTGGAAACCCCCACAAGCGCATATAAGAAATCCCGAAAGATACAAAGGACCGAATAAAGCTTCGGTCAATACCATCCATACAACATACTTATAGCATCAAGTGTTACATAATAAATTCATTATACATTTACAACAGCTTTGGGCAACATGCCCGAATGAACTGAACATAACTAGAAACATAAACAGAGGCGTCTACTCAAAATCCCGTGAAACCCGCACAATGTCACGGCTCCTCGAAACATGCGGAAGGGAAAAATCATTACGGGCGACCGTGCGGCGGAACACCTGAACGGATAATATAGATATACATATACAACAAGAAAAGGAAAACCGGTCAGGGCCGGGTATATGTGATCAATAGATAAATGACAAGTATGATAATGATGCACCACTAAGCATGGATGATAGTCTAGCATGTTAACAGCATATAAGGAACTGAAACTAGTGAAGGACTACATAGAGTGAAATTCACAATAAAACAGAATTAAAAGTGCTTATAAGCCTTTTTCATCATTAATCAGATTTCAATTCAAGTATACATTTTCCATTCCTTATTAGGAATATAATTGACATCATGTGCTCTATAAGGCACTAATCTCAATAACATGCTCTTTGCGGCATAACTTTGCTCTTTGTGGCATTAATGTTCCATCGAGTCCAACTCGATAATTAGAATAGTCATAATTATAAATATAACGCTTCTAAGACCGCTCGTCCGGGTTTCCCCACTGAGCGCGTCCCTAAATAACCATCATCTTCCAGGGCCTATCATAAGACAACCTGGGATCCTATCGAAAGCGTCGGGAAGCGGCCATGAGCCTGCGTGGTAGCCAAGACCACACCCGGAATCTCCCTACCCCCGCAGAACAAAATACAACCATAAACGCTCCCATGGCCTAGGACTATATCCACCCTGCATTCATTAGCCAGGGGGCTTCACCTAACGAGCGGACTTCCCTTAAGATGGTATTTAGAGAGGTGTGTAACATCCATTTTATTAATTCCCATTATGTGATTAGTAAATTATCATTTACCTTATCAATTCCCCATTTTAAATAAAAAGGGTATAAGTTAAATCGGGACTATATGTAATTCGTACCGACCTAGCATCCTCAAAAAGAATTTAGACTCCAAAGTTATCCCCAAGGCCTCTTTTAGGCTTTACCATAAACCATTTAGTCAAAATGTAACTCAAGTTGAATTCTAAAGTCTCCAAAATTGACCTTAATACATTCTAGACCCTTATAAACTACAAGACAAAAGTGATGCCTAAACATCCCCTTAAATTCCCCCTAGAATGAATCCTAGATGAACCCTTTCGAGTCTAGGATGTCGTCCCAACTCAACTAGAGCTCTAATCCCTATGTTTACTTCATTTAAGAAGGTCCCTAATCAAATAATCATAAAGAAAAAGGGTTAAAAATAAAAAGAAAAATTTTGAAAATGCAGGGCTACCGAATCGATTCGCCCCCTTGGCCGAATCGATTCGGCCAGAAAAGTTGAGGTTCTGCATAAATGCCGAATCGATTCGGATGGCAGACCGAATCGATTCGGTCAGAAAATCTGGGTTTCTGCATAACTGCCGAATCGATTCGCCCAGGGGACCGAATTGATTCGGGCCTGCGATTTTGCTAAGAAATGGCTATGGAGTCTTGGACTCCATTTTCTACCCCAAACCCAAATTTCTCCAAACCAAACTCATATACCAACATTCTAAAACATCAAAGATGCTATTGATCATCTTCAAACCCCATGAATCATTTTGGAGTGGATCAAAACCCAAAACACATAATAAAACCCTAAGTTTGCTAAACTAAACATAATACATCATCATCACAACAAATCATCTATCTCAAGACACAAGTAGCAAGTAAAAACTTTCCTTGATTCAACAAATATGCAGATTTCTTTGGTGTAGAAGCAATCTCTTTCAATCTCCAAAGCTTTCTCTCTACTCTTCTCTTTTCTCTCTTAGGTTTAGGAAGGGATTTTGGGGAATTTAGAAGACTAAAAAGGCATAAATCGTGACTTAAGGCCAAATGCCCCACTTAATTAACCAAAAGTGCGATAAAATAATACGCGATAGCATAATTAAAGCCCAACCAGTCAAAAATGCCCAAAACTACAAAATACAATATGGTACATTATTTGACTATTTCGCACATTCCGGAATCAACTGCAACCTCCAAATTATCATTTGGACATTTTAAAATTTAATTTAGATTTCGGTCTCATAATTAAGACAAATATCATTTTATGTTCAGATGATACTAATAAGCATGACATAGCAATATATTCCCATAATTATGATATGAATGCAACCTCATAATAAATATCAACTTTCTACATTGAATTCATCATTCAAATCATAACCCAACACTAGGTTCCAATTACTATACTAAGTAATTAATATAAAATACGGTCTCATAAGCGAGGGTTATTACATAGAAGGTTTACCTTTCTATTAGTTCTGTACATACTCCTAGTGCACTACAAAATTTAAACAGCACACCCATTTCCCTCACTATAGTGAGTTTGCCCAATTTCGTTAGCACTGCACATACTCATGGAGTTCCACGCACGACACGTCGTTATAACTAGTTTGTCCAATTTCGTTATCCTTCCACATACTCGTGACGCTAACACATACCCACGTCACTACAACTAGTTAGCCAATGTATTGTTATCCCTACACATACTCATGATGCAAATTTATTTTAACACTTCTTTACTATCTTAGGCATTCATTTTTATTTTAATTAAATTCTCCTTATTCTCACTTAGCCCCACCCTTAATACTGGTATCACAACCTAAAATAATCCCTAGTCCCATATATAGATCATCAAACCATACGTATTACCTAGTCTATCACCTATGAAGAATACCTATAAAAAATTAGCACCTAGTCTGGCACCTAGGCTAAAGGAATAACGTAACGGCCTACTACCTAGCTCTACCTAGGAAAATACCCAACAGTACGAGCATAATCTAACTAGTCCCATACCAAGAAAGTGTGAACAATAATAAAGTTTACCTACTAGCCTTATACCTAGCAAACAACCTATAAAACAAGTGAAAGTACAACTACTCCCAAAAATCCCAATGTTCCTGCGGTGTCGCAATATTAAGACAAACACTCTCCACATAAATAATATTTTAATTTAACACTATAATAATCTAGTTAATCTTAAAATTTTATTTCCATTCAAATAACATTCATTTAATCATGTATTAACTGAATTCTACCAAATAGACACAAAAGTTGCCAAATTTCATAATTCCAATACAACTGAAATTTTAACAATTCAACACATAATCCAATCCAACATGCATACTAAAAACATTATACGGAAATAATTTTTATTCTACAACATACACATTTAAAAGCATCATTTATGAGTAAAAACATTGCTCCAAGTTCATATCCTGATTCTAACATGCGATTCGTCCCACAAATCTACCGTAAGCCCAAAACACTAATTTAAGCATATAATTGTTACAAGTCTTAAGTCATATGTTCAGATTGAATAAAAGTAGTACCTAATTTAGTTTCATTTATCCCAATTAATTTTAATAAAATGTGATTAATTTAATTTTAGGCAATATTTAAAATATATAACACTTAAGGGGAACAATAGAGATATTTAAGCCTGAAATGAAGTCGCCTAGATATTCTGATTACATAGTTGCGATCCTCTCCCCAAAACAAAAAGGACTCATTATTGGTTGTTCTTGAGAAAACTTGATTTGAATCTTTAAAACTTGAGATGAAACTTTTTTTAATGGGATTTAAGTGTTGCATAAGAGAGAAAAGAAAACTTGGGAGGCTACTAATTTTTTAGGTGAGTTAAAAGTATTGGAAAAATTCTACACCCAATCCTTTTTAATATATAAAAATAAAAGATTTTGAAACCAACATAAATACTTAATGGCGAGTCAGCCTGCAACTCTGTTGCCGGCGCGAATCGGTTCGCCCCCAGGGAAGAATTGATTCGGAACCTGAGTAGAGTCCAGGTCCAATGATATAAAATAAAACATAGAAAAATACAATTTTTCTCCCGATTTCAAAGCCTATTAAAACCAAATTTCTTATATATCAAAACCAACATTTTTAAATACTAAAAATAACTAAGTTCAATAAAAATATTTTTTCGATTTTTAATTTATAGGAAGATATTTTACAATATAAAATCACGGGGTAATACACCTAGATAATGGAATGAAAAATTTAGCAATGTAATGATGTCAAATGAATTTAAATAAATACGAGTGATAAATGTATTTATGTTAAAAACACTCAAAGTGGTGATGTCGTTTTCTGCCTTTATATAGACAATATGCTTATTATTGGAAATAATAAGGATATCATTATATATAATAAGAGAATCTTGTCTAGTAAAAGTGATATGAATGATATGGTTATGTTAGATGTTATATTAGGAATTAAAATTGCTAAAATATCATATCGACTTGCCTTGTCTCAATCACATTATATTGAGAAGATACTTGATAAGTTTGATTAACGGTGTGCTAACATGGCTGAAATAACTATTGATCCAAATGTTCATTTATATAAAAACACTAGAAAAATATATCTCAATTAGATTATTCTCATATCCTAATAATTTTAATGTATGTCATGAACTTCACCTCAAGACCTTTCTTACTAAGTTAGAAAATTGAGTAGGTATGCAAGTAATCCATAGGAAGACCATTAGAAAGTTATTATAAGGGTTATTAGATATTTAATATATAACCTTAACCATGGATTTCACTAAATAAAATATCTAGTTGTATTTGAAGGATACAGTGACGCAGACTGGATATCTAATTCGAAGTATCATAAATCCACAAGGGATATGTACTCTTAGTAATGTTTAAACAGCACAATACTCCAAGGCTGGATCAACCTCTTCACCTTCAACATTATAGGCCTCCTCGACATCCCTAGCACTTGCCTCGTCATAGGCTAATACCCCGTTTGCCATCCCTCTAGTACAACCTTCCAACGCTTCCTCAAACCCTTCCTGCTCCCTCGCTTATCTTCTTGCTCCTTCCTCTACTTCCCCATCATAAGCTACCACCATATTGGCCCCATGTGCTGGAAGTGTTTTTTTTAACATTATGTGGTGGGATTTGTAAGGTCCTAGCTTTTACATGTTTATTAATGATCTTTTTTAGCATGAAGCAACTTCCAGTTGGATGTTGGATCTGCCGATAGATCCGGTAATACTTGGGATACGCCCTTGTTGTCGCGTATGGTTCCTCGGTGGGGATGCCTTTAGGTTCATACCCCGTTCCCCAAATAATATTTAGTTATAGAAACTCAAAGCTTCTTCGATCGTGCAAGGCAATGGCAGTGGGTCTTCTCAATCTCGTTCGAACTTCCTCTTATTATCCATCTTCGCTTGTTTTCCCTCTCCTACTCCTTCGGCATATCCCACTCGTGGGGTCTTGGATCTTCCTCCTACAGGTTGTATCGGCTATCTAAAAATCATGGGCACCACCACAAGGTTCGATCGTACCACCAGCGAGATGTTTCTTGCTGCTTTGAGGAATGCCGCAAAAGTCGCTTCGTGTGTCTCATTGATAATATGGAAGATGTAATCAGAGATTAGTCCTTAAGAACAAATTTACAACAGCTTGGATTCCTTGGCTTCTTCGCTCACATCGAGGGACCTTTCCCTGAACCTTAAGACGTATGCTACCACTTCTTCTCCTGGTTTTTGCTTCTCTCTTCGTAGTTAGGTCAGCGTGAACTCATTTTTTTTCCCGAAAGAACTTCTCGAAGAACAACACATGCATCTCCTCCCATATGTAGACACTTTTGGGAGCTAAATGGGAATACCAGGTGTAGGCTTTATCTGTTAAGGATTTAGAAAACTCCCTCAATAAAAGCTTCTTGTTATTGTAGTGGGCCCCCAAGTGTTCAACGAAATGCTTGATGTGCTCCTTTGAATTCCCCCCTTTTCTCGTATACTTATCAAAGATAGGAGGCATATAGTCTTTCAGATAAGGATCATCTTTATATTCATGGGGATATGGCATTCGAAAGTCATCATAAAGAGAAGCTACCTCACCGAAAGATTGTGAGGAAGCTTGCATGAATTTCAACATCTCTTTCTACATCTCCTTCCTCATCTCTTCCATAGTGGACACCGTTGAGGGAACGGTTGGAGGAACCATAGGTGGAATGATCGTTGGTTCTAGAGTGACCATCGTTGGGATAGACATGGGTGTCGCGACTGACACCCCCATCATTGGCACAGAAATGGGTGTAGTGATGAATGGAGCAGTGCCCGGTAGAACTACGCTTGGTGGAACAGTTAGGACTACCCCTGGTCTTACGAAAGAGCTGGCATCAAACCCTACCAATACCGTTGAGGCAACGGGAGTCTACAAGAACTCTTAGAACTTTCTCATAAGGAGTGCCACTTATGCTTATCCCAATCTTGCACTCGTGGACAATTGCGTTACGCCTGGCACACCCGTTGACTTTTGGACTGGTGGTATCACCACTTGTGGGGGACCATCTCGAGGGACCCCCTCTCTAGTTGCTTCCAGGCCTATTGCCTCTTGTTCTTCATTCCGTTGAATGTTATCAAAGTTTAGCCTTCGATTAACATTACCATGAGCCATACTCCTTGCTTAGAAGAATGCCTCCCCAGCGGAGTCTCCAAATGTAAGAGGATAATTTAGATTAGATGGAGGCGTAACCCCTTTTGAGTACAGTAATGATAAGTTAACTAATCACGTCGTTGATTAACTATAAGACACGCAAACACAAATTAGTGAAGATAAACACAGTTTTAACTCGCATACCTTTCCATTCACTCATTATATTTTTTAAATTTAAATAAATTCTTTACGGGCAATGGTTTTTACATCCACTACTTTTATTACTCTCGTTTTATTTCACTTGGTTCAATTTAAGGACAATATTGAGATGAAAAAATATCTCGTGTATTAATCAGAAGATAAGAATGAAATCAGAAGTAACTCATTTAGAGGGAGAGAGAAGTAAGCATCATAGATACACCTTGACAGGCATCCAAACACTCCAACCACCCTCAAAGATCTCTATCAAGTATTAAATATTCATCATAAATGACCATGGTGGGTGAGTAAACTCTTTGGTTTGTAATAAATCTCTCTCTATTATATATTCTCTCTACTAATAAGTTCTGAACTCTAAAAAGAACATCCCTTCCTCAAAGGTGGTTGGGGCTCTTAAATAGCCCCCAGCCACTCCTGAGGTAACTCAGTCATTAATAACTGTAAAAGACATCCCTCATACTTTATGTCACAAACATTAAATGTCTGATGCATGAGTTAGCTCCACGTCATAAACATTAGATGCCAAGACATCCTTTTGCCTAACCCTTGTGTGTTAGGGGGCTGTCGTCACAGACAAATTTTCATTTATATAAAAATACTAGGAAAGATATATCTTAATTAGATTATTCTCATATCCTAATAATTTTAAAGTATGTCATGAACTACACCTCAAGACCTTGCTTACTAAGTTAGAAAATTGAGTAGGTATGCAAGTAATCCAAAGGAAGACCATTAGAAAGTTATTATAAGGCTTATTAGATATTTAATACATACCCTTAACCATGGATTTCACTAAATAAAATATCCATATGTATTTTAAGGATACCGTGACGCATACTGGATATCTAATTCAAAGTCTCATAAATCCACAATGTATATGTACTCTTAGTAATGTTGCGATTTCCTCATAATCCTTAAAACAGATTTATATTTTCATCTATACTAAGGAATCTGAATTTATAACTTTAGATAAAGCTACAGAAGAAGTAAAGTGTCTTAGAATTTTTTTAGAGGATATTCTAATGTGTCCAGAACATATGTCTGCAATTTGTATACATTGTGATAGCTAATCAGCAATTGGAAGAGCACATTGTAATATGTATAACAATAAGTCTTGACATATGCGTCAAAAACATAATACCATAAAATAACTTCCATTTATGCAAATATTTCCGTTGATTATATTAAGTCTATGGACAATATTACGGATCTGTTAACTAAATGTTGGAACCAAGATCAAGAATATTATTAAGGGGAATGGGATTGAATCCTAAAAAATAAAGAGTTGTCTTAATGGAATCCCTACCTAGTCGAATGAAGATCCCAAGATCTAGGTTCAAAGAGAAAATTTAATCTTGGACGACTCTTCGAAGTGAGAACTAGTGAGTTCTTAAACTCACACCTATTCCCACGATAAATAATGATGCCTACATCTTAAGATAGGATAAACATAACTTAACTCGTGTATCTCAAAAATATAAGTGAGATATTATAGGATACTCAAATAGGAATTTGTGACACCCTGCTTATTAAAATAAGAGATGGTCAGCCCGCTACTCCAATAAAAACAGTAATCTTAAATGGTCCATTCTTAGCATCACTATCACATAATAATAATACAAGACAACCACCAAATAATTTTTGAAAATGGATGCCATATATAATTTTGCAATATTGATGAAAGAAATTTCCATTAATCAATTTATAGCAAAAGGTTGATATATATATATATATATAACAGTTTGATAAAGATTTTATAAAACATAACCGAATAAGTTGTCGACTAACAGACTAATACAAAAGATTACACCAATTATGACAGTATGAATGAATACTAAAATTAGGTAACACGCACGAATATACAGACAGATCATAGATAGAGTATAAAAAAAATCAATGCATCTACTACAAAAATCCTACAACATCCACAAAATATCGTAGTTCCTTAACACTAAGAAGGAAACTCAAAGTGGACTGAACATATAAAGGAACAACAAAAGAAGAAGATATAAAAATGGGCCAGGGGCCGATTTGATATGATACCCATGTGAATAAAATGCATGACATTTATAAATGATAACTTTCATAAACAAGTTAAATTCACTCTTCATTCAAGGAATCCTCCTCACCTCTCTTCTAAATGCACATCCTAACGCCTATAATTCATGTTAAGTTAAACTCCGCACCTACTTAATAGGAGTAACATAATTGTATTCAACATGCCAATTTTACCAATTTAATATGACCATACGAAACAATAATCATTAGGGACTATATGCAATTAAAGTCGGTTCATAGTTTCCTTAAATCAATAAATCATTCGTGTGAAATACCATTTTCATGAGAACAGTTACAATCATATAATAAAGGTTCTAAGACTATCCTTCTGGGAGTCACCCCACTGGATGCGCCCCTAAATACTATCATCTTCCAAGGCCTATAACCATGACCACCTGGGTTTCCTAAATTGCAACGCATGGGAAGTGACCATGTACCTTCGATAGCGAGTCATAACCATACCCGAAATTACCTCACTTCGAACAATATAATCATACAATGTAGCAACCGGTATCATGGCCTGAGGATTATACTCTCCCTGCATTATGAGCCAGGGGATTCACCTCTATCGCGTACTTCCCCTATGATAGCATTTAGAGAGGTATGTGTAAATAAGCCACAGCTACAAACTATATTAATTTAAACATACGATCCTTATTTTCGAAACCATATGTACATACAAATTTGTCTATAAGAGATAATTGTTATCACATTAGCCCCCGAAGGTCCAACACAACACTACCTAACTCTATACTAGTTCTACTCTCGTTTACTAGACTAAAAGAGGCATTATACTCCTATAATTAGTCCCCTAAATGAGCCTGAACACTCCCTTATTATCCTAGAGTATCACTCTCCTTATGTAGGGTCATAATACTTCTTAATCCATCATAAGATAAGGTTCCTAAGCCTTAAACCCAAAAGAAAAGGAGTAAAAACAAAGTTGGAAAATTTTCAAAAAATAATAGGATTTTCGAATCGATTCGCCTAAAGCCGAATCGAAACGGCCCTGAAAGCAAATCGATTCTCATAAAAAACGAATCAATTCGGGTGAGGAAACCAACCTTCTATCTAAGCCCGAGTCGATTCGGCCTTATCGCGAATTGATTCGATTCCTCAGACCTGTAGCCACCATATTAGCAAATCGATTCGGTAAGGAGTGGTCGAGATCTTGGGCTACGGGTTGATGATAAACCTAAATCCCCAAAACCTATTTTCTTCCATCAAACCCAACATCCTCAACCCATAACTTCTTTAAATCACTTATTTAAGTTAACCTACTAGGATAGACCATCTAAAACAAGTTTAGATCATATAATTTAGAATTTAACCAACAAAATCATCAAATTCCATTTATGGTTCAAAATAAAAAACACTAACCATACATACGAATTATTCACACCCCATCATACATTTATGCAAGTTAGAAACTTGCCTCAAGATTGTATCCTCTGATTATCTTCTCATTGCAACGATTCCAAGCCCAAATCACCAAATTCTCTCTTTTGTCTTCTTTCTCTCAAACTCCCACTTCTCTCTAACTCTTTAGGTTTAGAAACACACAAATGAGATATAAATGCTCTTGCAAGAATTAAATGCCCAAATGCATTAAGTATAATATTAAATGCTACTACATACTTAAAATCACTCGTAACATCATATTTAAGTCATAACTAGTCAAAAGAACCCCCGAAACCCAAAAACACACCTGACACTTATTTTGACTATCTCAACCATTCCCGGAATAACCGTGCCCTCTAAGCGGACATCCGGGATATCATTAATTAATTTCTATTCCAACGTCATATTAACAATCTAATAATAACCCAAATGGAATATAAATCATAATCTTCGCTTTAAAGCCCAGCGACTCAACATTACATAATATTACACTATTTACATTCGCAAAATGGTAAATATGCAATACTCATAAATATTAACTCTTAAATTTCTTAAATTAATATTTACTTCCATTTCCTTTATTTTAAATAACTAACCCAGATGGCAATTTAATATAAAAATAATTACTCAAAAGTAGGGGTATTACATACTCCCCCCCTTACAAGGGAATTTTTCCCTCAAAATTTAGGCGTACCTGGTAAAAAGAGGTGTGGGTACTTTTCTCAGATATACTCCTCTCGTTCCCAAGTTGATTCCTCATCATTGTGGTGTCCCCACTGGACTAGGAACAAGGGCTCCACTTTTGATCTTAGTCTACACTCACCGTGGTCTAAAATGGCAACCGGCTATTCTTCATATGAAATATCAGGTTGTAACTCGATATTGTCCAATGGAACATGACAATGAGCTCCTTCACATATTTTATACCTCTTTAAAGATGAGACATGGAATACATCATGAATTTGCTGTAGGTGTTCCGGCAACGCAAGTTGATAAGCTATGGGTCCTACCTTTGCAATAATGGGGAAAGGACCTACATAGCGTGGTGCAAGTTTTCCCTTCTCCCCGAACTGTATCACCCCTTTCATCGGGGATACCCTCACTAAAGCTTGATTCCCCACTTCAAATTACACATGCCTCCGATTTGCATCGGCATAGCTTTTCTGGTGATCTTGTGCAATTCGTATGCAATTTCGAATGAGCTCAATCTTTGAAGAGGTGTCTTGGATTAGTTCAGGTCCAAGGAGATTATTGTCTCCTAATTCCAACCAAATAGCAGGTGATCGACACGGTCTGACATACAATGCCTTATACGGTGCCATACCAATCATAAATTGGTACGAATTGTTATATGCAAATTCGATAAATGGAAGGTCATTGTGCCCACCCTCCTTTAAAATCAAGTATGTGCATATAAAGCATGTCTTCCAACATTTGGTTGAACCTATCCATTTTCCCATCAGTTTGCGGATGGTGTGATGTACTCAATCGCAATTCAGTCCCCATTGCCTCTTGGAAACATTGCCAAAAATGGGATGCAAAAATTTTGTCTCGATCCGACACTATATTAATAGGCACCCCATGGACCTTCACAACTTCTGCAATAAAGTGTTGGGCATAGCACGCCATATTGTAATCCGTCCGTACCGATAGGAAGTGTGCCGATTTGGTCAAATGATTGGCAATCACCCAAATAGAATCACAACCACTTTGCGATGTCGATAATCCATTGAGATACTCTCCCATTGCTACACCGGTATTTCTAATGGCTGCAATAATCCTGTGGGCTGCTAGTGCTCCACCTTCACCAATTGACAAGTGCCACATTGGAAGACAAATTCAAAAATTACCTTTTTCATTCTCACCCACTAATATTGACGATGCATGTATTGATACATTTTCCCCCGTCTGGATGTACTACAAATCTTGAACCATGAGATTTAGTCATGACAGCACGTCTCCGGTCTCTCTCATCCGGGACTATAAGTCTTTCATGGAAACGTAACCCACCCTTAGAACTAATTGAGTAGGACTCCACTCCCTTGATCAATAATTTACGTACCCGGTCTTGATAGTCTTTATCCCCTCCTTGCGCTTTTTTGACTCACATCACAATAGCAGGTGTAATGGTCAACACCGACATGCATGCTTTGGCTACAGCATCATCCTGGCCAAGTTCCTTCCACTTAGCTTTCCATACTTCCTCTAGTTTCCCCACGGGTCTTCTAATCAACGCGTCATCTACAACATTTGCCTTGCCTGGGTGATAGTGAATATCAAATTGATTGTCCTTTACAAACTCCAACCACCGTCGATGTCGCATATTTAGATCTTTTTGTGAGAACAAATAGTGTAACGACTTGTGGTCAGTGAAAAGACTAAATTTCTCACCCAGGAGGTAGTGCCTCTATATCTTCAAGGCAAACACCACTGTGGCAAGCTCTAAATTGTGAATGGTATAATTCTTTTCACGGGGCTTAATCTTACGAGATGCATATTAAATGGCTCTATGCTCCTATTGTAGCACACCTCCTAATTCTTGTAAAGAAGTATCCGTGAAGACCAAATAGCTTACTCCCGATCTTGGTAATGTGAGTACAGGAGCAGAAGTTAATTTATCCTTCAACTCGTCAAACTCTAGCTAACATGAGATCTCCCAAACAAATCGTACTCCCTTCCGAGTCAAGTTCATTAAAGGGCCAGTAATTTTGGAAAATCCCTAAATGAAACGACGATAATACCCCGCCAAACCCAGAAAGCTATGGATCTCAGTTGGCGTCATGGCCTGATCCCATTCCCTCACAGCTGTAACCTTGTTTGGATCCACAAAAATACATTCAACCATCATGATATGCCCCAAAAATTGCACTTACTGCAATAAAAAGCCACATTTCTGAAACTTGGCAAAAAGTTGATGATCCCTTACTGTCTGTAGGACCAATCATAAATGTTCGGCATGATTAACTTTAGTTCGAGAATAGACTTAAATGTCATCAATAAATAAGATCACAAACTGGTCTAGAAAGTCCCAAAATACTCAATTCATAAGGTCCATAAATACCGCAGGAGCATTTGTTAGCCCAAAGGGCATAACCAAGAACTCATAGGACCCATACCTTATCAAGAATGCAATTTTTGACACGTCTTGATCTCGAATTTGTAACTGGTGGTATCCTATCCTCAAATCTATTTTAGAGAAGTACGATGCTCCTCTTAATTGATCAAACAAGTCGTCGATTTGAGGTAATGGGTAATTATTTTTAATGGTCACCTTATTCACGTCACGGTAGTCGATGCATAATCGAAGGGAACTGTCCCTCTTCTTTACGAATAGTACAGGCGCACCCCATGGTGTCGTACTATGCCGAATGAATCCCTGCCCCAACAGTTGTTGAATTTTATCCCTTAACTCCCTCATTTCTAAAGGAGACATACAGTATGGAGCTCGCGCAATCGGCTTGGTTCTTGACGCTAAGTTAGTTATGAACTCAATTTCATGACTTGGAGGTAAGCTAGGGATCTCCTGAAAGACATCTCCAAATTCCCTGACCAACAAAATCGAGTCTAAGGAAATCATGACTTCTTGTAAACTCTCCCCCTCATAAAATATAAGTGGGTGTTTGAACCTCCCTCTAGAAGAGTCATAGCTACCAAAGACATTTACTTCCCTAGAATGACAAAAACTATACTCCTCCCTTAATAATTTACCATGGCTCGGTACTTCACTAACCAATCCATTTCCAAAATAACATCATACCCAACCATATCCAGGATGAGTAAGTCGGCCTCGAAATTCAACCTACCAAGGTCTATTCCCACCCCTTTACAAATAAAAATTATAAGTGAACCATCACCCATGGAAGACTCAACATTAGTGAAATTACTTTTGGCAGACTTAAAAAATCCAGTCGAAAGAGCAAATTTCCTAATAATAAATGAGTGTGTGGCGCCAGTGTTAAATAACACCCGACCCATAAACCCCTAGATGGGAAACTTACCCTCAATAGCTAGCGGTGCTAACGGTGCTGGAGGAAACAAAGCATCTTGGATATTGTACATACGTCCAAATTGAAGTTGTCCCTATTGTAATGGGACCGCGAGAATAGGTGCCAGAGGTTGTTGTTGTGCCTGCGAATTGTGAGGGCCTCCTAGGAATTGCCCCCTGTTTAATTGTGGACAAGCTCTCTTCATGTGACATGTCTCACCACAGTGAAAACAACGGCCCACAAAGTTCTCCACGTGTCGGCCTCGATTATTACTCCGAAATTTCCCTGCACCTTGGCCCTGCTGGCCTCGACCCCCATTATTCACTTTGCCCGGTTGGCCTAACTGCTGTTGCTGCTGAGCACCATGACCATGCCTAAGACCACCTACGCTAAAGTGGAAACACCCAAAGCGTTGATTCTTATCCAACTCCCCCTACTGGAGGTCCCGCTCTTTTTGTTTATTCCCAGACTATTGTGGTGGTGGTAGTGCTCCACCAGCACCATTCCCACATTGTTTACTAGATTAACTAGAATCTCCTATCTTTTTACTCGCCTTTAAATGAATGCAATAATCCTAGCAATGGAGTAAAGTTGCATTCATCACAACGCCAAAAGTTTGCAAAGTTGGGTTCGCCAAGAGATGTTTCCTTATCCTCCAACTGAAACCCCCAACAGATTTTGAAATCATCGTTTCTTATGGATTTACCTCGTCTAGCACAAAGTTTGCAAAGCGAGTAAATTCTTCTTCATATTCTGCCACTGTTCCCTCTCCCTGAACAACATCCTAAAGGTTTCTCCTCATCTCCTTCTGGATTGCTGGAGGAAAGTACTTTCGATCAAATAAAGTCCAAAATGCCGAGATGCTAATGATATCCCTTTGTTTTGGAGTGGTCACCGATTTTACCATTGGAGAGCTGCTCCCACGAGTTTTAAAGTGTCGAGAATATTCTTTCTCTCTTTGCTACATTCCACCATGCGAAGATAGCATTTAATATCCTTCTTCAATTGATTTCCAATAATTACATCAGCGCTGCCCAGGAATTCTGGAGGGTGACCGTTTAGGAAGGATTCCCTAACTCCTTCCCATGTGGAAGGTCCCGTATGGGCTAGAGCCATAGGTGATACCAATTGTCAAGCTTGGTAAAATTGTTAATTTCACCATAGCTGTCATCGCAGCGTTTATCGCATGGGCCACAATATTAGCTACCTCCATCGTATTTATAGTGCCTTGGGGTGGTGGGTTCACTACATCATCTTCTACTTGATTTACCCTTACCGGGCGACCTCATCTAGGCGGCTTACATGACTAAGAATTTACCTCAGAAGTGCATTCTTTCTAGGCTCAAGTGCAAGCCTATTGCATTAGTAATATTCCGACAAGTCGGGATCGTCTCCACAAGGATAAGAAATTAGAAATTGTAAATAAGTACGAAAAGTTATTTAACCTTCAAATGGTTATTCAAAAGAAAAGAAAAGATGATTGATGGGTTAAAATTTCTGATTGGTGATGAAATAAAAATGAACTACGTGCACAAAACACCAAGAATTGTAAAGAAATTAGATATGAATATGAGAGAAAATAGGTTAGAGTGCAATCCTACAAATCTTGGTAAATTACCGTGTAGAATACTTGAATTATAAATTAAAATTTTGACTAAATCCAGTCTTTATAGATCCTAAGCATTACATATATGAGGGAACTAGCCCGCATCATATGAAATCAAAGGTAAATACAAAGCCGTGTATGGACAATTACACTTGCATAGTGTTCTTAAACATCCCAAGTACCTAGGACAAGAGAGATTAAAAGATCGGCTATGTTCGTATAATTTCCATACACGATTCGATCGATATTTAATTTACCCTCTATTTTCTACCAGGGTAATTTACCTCAGGATGAGTTCATGTACCCCAACCCTTGAAAATTTAGCTAGACATGGTTTTACGAGAAAACAAATTCATAACAATGCATGTAATGATGTATCTAATAAACATTGGTTTAAAAAGAATTATGAAACAAGTGAGAATTGAATTGAAAATAGAATTGAGACTAAATAAGAGAATGGAATTTGATACTTGGATTGAAAAATTGATACTTGTAATCAGCACTAGGGAAAATATATGAAATTGAATCCAGAATACTTCTTCTTCCTCAAACTTAAAAACTATAATTTTTGTAAGAATATGAAATTGTCTACTAAAGAAAAAGAACTTAAAAGGCACTCTAAAATTTGACTCTCCCTAGAAGGATGTAGGGTTTGGCCTTTTATAACACCAACTAGAACGATTTGATAGCAAATATCGATGAGCTGTATAAGATATCCCCAGATTTTCACCTCTTCAGCTCCATAATAAATGCCAGAATTTTTCATAGTCGGACCGGTCTCGATCCCATCGAATCGGTTCATTTTTCAGTAACCAGATCGGTTCTATTTTATTTCTATCAGGCCGGTCCGGATGCCATCGGATCGGTTTTGTTTTCATCAATTTTGTTTCAATCCGAGGGCTGCTGGAATGGTGACATTTTGGATTGGTCCGATATAAACCGGATCAGTCTGATTATCTTCAATTTTGACTTTTTCTTTCAATCTTTGACTTGTCATAACTTTTGATCTCGAGCTCCAATTTGATTGTCGTTTCTTCCGATGCTCTTTTGAAATAAGGATCTTCAACTTTCCTTTAGGTTTCAAATCCGAACTCCGGGTGTAAATTTATGCTTTTTCCCTTTGACTTTTCTTCCTTTGTTCTCTTCCTTTCTTCCGATTTCTTTCTTTCTTTTCTTGCACTAAATACCTGTAAAATCAATAAGAAATACACGAAACTCGGGGTACTGTTTAGAAATAGTCAATGGCAATGATTTGGGATAAAAGAGATTCAATTACATTGTTCGAGATATTAAAATTACTAACTTAAGGGGCTAAATTCAGAATAATTTATGATTGGTCAAATCCCCTTAACTTAGAACTTTGCACGTCTCGGGCAATGTAAATGAAGCTACGCAAAGTTCTATTCTTGAGATTTCTTTTATTTAACTGAAATTTCACTTTCGCAGGCACGCGATTGCATTGAGCATATGCAACAAGCCTTTAAACCCCTAGGTTACCCTAGTAGGATGAGTTTTGTCTCGTGAGGGTTTGCAGTGAATACACCCACAAAATTCTTTATTGACTCAAATAAATATCAAAATACTTAAAAATTGTACAATTTAAACTTTTCGAAAAATAATCACCAGAAATTCATATTCAAATGTCTCAAACCATAGTGTGTGTGTGTGTGTGCGCAAAGCCAAAAATTAATCCTCAAATTTCCACCGATTGAGCATTACGTTACTTTTCAAAAATTCGTTTTAATTCAAATTCTTACGAATGCATTCACAAACGAATCACTCGGATTATGGCTATTTTCTCTCGGTATGCATGATATAAAGAGTAAATATAATGGACACAAATTCATGCATAGAAAATTGAAAAGAAGGAAATATATGGTGAAAAGATCTCATCGTCGGTATACGGTTATTAGGAACATCATCTCTTAATCACACCATTTTAATCTCTTTTATTATCTTTTCATGTCTTAGCTCTCCATGAAGTAATTAATTTTGCCATTCGGACTCTGTTAGGACTTTCCAGGTTAAAAAGTGTAAAGGGTAAAAAATGGGAATGGATGGAATGTTCGGAATTGGAAAATGTCCTTATGACGTCCATTAGTGCTTTTTTGGGCATTTGCTCATTTTTCTTTTTCTTTTTTCTATTTTTACTTTTTTCTTCTTCTTTTTTCTTGCTATTTTTCTTTTCTTGCCCTTTTTTTTATTACACATTGGACTTACTTGATGAATTTCCAATTTTTCACAATTTCGGGCTATTTGGGTTTTTTGGGTTATCAAACGAAAGCGAAATATTTTATTTGGCTCAAAGTGGGTTGCAAAGGGATAATTTTTTCACAACTTAATTATGGCTAATATTTTTGGGTTAAACAAAAGAGGGCCTACTTCATTGTCCAAATTGCTAATCACATTACCATATGCATCTCGAGATTAATTAAGTTTAGAGATATATTTAGCATGAATTTTGAGACAATATTTCACACATTTCCCATAACTGATCAAAACAAATGATTGAGATCATCAACGACTTATCTCTTATTACTATAAAATGCAAAACAAAGCATTAAAATTCCTCTTCAATCAACCTATCCACATAGGGAAAGCATTTAAGACTCTCAAACCCAAAATTATCCACGTGTCAACAAAACTTTTCCATCCATTGAAATGTTAGTTTCTTCCCTCTCTCTTCCCATTTAACCCATGTACGAAATCATGTGACAGCTCATTATCTCCTTCCTCTCTCCGTCCCTTCATTTTTTAATTCTCACCATCAAGAGGTTTACAACTTTTCTACTACTCTCTATCTCTCTCCAACTACTAAACTTCTTCTTCATAATATATATGAGAAGCACACAGTTGACACTTCATATCTCCAATCCAAGGTATATTCCATTGTTAAAACTTCATATCCCCTTCATCTCAAAGTCGATTCCTTCACCTACCTCCACAAAAAATTTCTCGCAAACTGGTCTTGGGTTTGGGCTTTGGTAGAATGAAATGCGTTGAATAGATGTTGAGGGTGGTAGAAACGGGTTATTATGTATGGTGGTGTTGGGTTTCGAAGCATGTGGGTTTGTATATAGCAACTCAAGATGGGTCTGCCCCCTCCCTCCCGCCTCCAGCAGCAGCAGCGCCACCAATGACAACTTTCAGCGTCGTCCGACTTACCCCCGTCTCTCTTCTCTTCTCCGATCCAGTGGTCGGTCGACTACTCCCATAACCATAACAGAAGAGGTTAGTGTAGCTTGGATTTCCAAAATTTAAGTGGGTCATCGCAATCTGAGTTGGTTGGTTGTTTATTTTATACATTGAATTTCTTACTTGCACCCTTTAAATCTTTTTAGATTTTGTTGTTTTGTTTATGTTGCTAAATTAACAAATTTTGTTTTTTTTTTGTTATCAGTATTTTGGAGATGTATAAAAGGTCAATTGAGGAGTTGGGTTAAAATGGATCTAACCATTACAGTTGTTGTCGTGAATGTCAATAATAGATTAGGACTGAAGATGAAGGTGATCGTGGGATGTGTGAGGTGAGATTTGATAATTTTTTTGCGTTTATAAAGAGTAAATGTGTTGTTGGGCATTTGTAAAGAACGATTGACATGCATTGGTCTGCAAAAGACTGCAGGTGGTCGGCGGCGTTGTTTACTGAATTCTGTTGCATTAGATTATGAAATATTTGAGAAAAGTTATTTTTTCAGTCTTCTTTCATACACTATGACAAGCTCTCTCCCATTATATTTTTCTTTGCAAGTATTTCTCAATATCTATATGTCTATTATATGAACATACTTTAAATGAATCAACTGCTTGATAAAATATTTAAAAGACTCTGTATGAATTTTTTACTTCATGATGATTCAGTGAATCTCCATATTGAGAAATAATGGGGAAATTATTTGTAATCTCTCTCAAAAGAACAATGATATTGGACGCTCATTGGTCCCTAAGCATGTATCTTCTGCTGATGTATATTTTTTATTTGTAAGATGTATTTTTATTGTTTTACTGTCACGAGAATTGCACCCCAATTTGTTCTCCGTACAACATGCCTCATGAGCACACATAAAGCACTTCATTGCATTTTACACTATCTGTGAAGAAAGGTAGTTCCAGATAAGGATGCAAAATGAACTTTTGTGTATCCATAGTGAAAAATAATATTTAATTTTGTGGATTCTATTTCATAGCTAAGCACATCATTTATTTTGCCACAAGACTTGCTTGCAGCATTTGGTGTCAGGTCAACATTTAGCTTGCAACGTTGTTTCACTTTTTATGTCCTGCTCTTTCCACATTTTAAGATGCCATGAGTCCATTTTCAATCTTTTTGTCCAGTCAATGCATAACATACAAAGTTGGTGGTGTAAATTATGTGAGATGTGTGTGTTTGAGTGTTTCTGTATGTTGTGATTTATATGTTAAAAAAGATTGTTCTATTATATGCTTGGGTGGGGGGATCCCATACAGGAGCCACTTGCGTCCCGTCCCACCCTCCCGCGGGATTTTTTTTTTTACAAAAATATGTTTTTTTTGGATTGTAAATATTTTATGGCACCACTAAAAAATATCATTTCAAAATATTTTTATTGATATTTAAAAAAATGGGTCAATATTTGCCAGTTTTTAAGAAGTTAAAATATTTTAGGGTCCGTTTGATTCAAGAGTGGGCAAAAAGTCAAGATGGCAAAATTTTCCATGGGTAAAGTTTGCATAGGCAAATTTTACCTTGTTTTTTCACACGAACCTATCAAACAACAATTAGGCGAAATTAAAGTCAATCCAATTAGTTTATTTCAATATTTTATAAAAAGTTTTTAGACAATTTTTAAAACATTTCTAAAACAGTTTTTTTTTTAAATTTGATAAAACAATTTTTTAAATTAATTTTTACAATATTCGAAACAGTTTTTTAATTATTCAAAACAAATTTTAAATCTTTTAGAATAGTGTTTTTAATAGTTTTAAAACAAGTTTTTAATAAAACAGTTTTACAAAACATTTTTTTAAAACCATTTTTAAATTGTTTTTAAAACAGTTTTAATAATATTTTTGTAACATTTTTTATAAAACAGTATATTTTTTTTATAACAATTTTTGAAACAGTTTTTTTAAACATTTCAAAAACAGTTTTTATAAAACATTATTAAAACAGTTTTTAAAATAATTTTTAAAGCAGTTTTTAACAACATTTTTATAAAAAAATTATTACAATATTCGAAACAGTTTTCTTAATTATTCAAAACAATTTTAAACTTTTTAAAATAGTGTTTTAAACCGTTTTAAAACAGATTTTAATAAAACAGTTTTAAAAAATATTTTTTTTAAAAATTTTTAAATTGTTTTTAAAACAGTTTTTTAAGAGTTTTAAAACATTTTTTATACAGTTTTTAAAATAATTTAAAAACATTTTTTATAAAACAGTTTGTAAAATAATTTTTAAAATATTTTAGCATAAAAATATAAAACAAGCACTTGTAAGAAGTGGCAAATTGTTTGGCAAATAAGTCTTCTCCAAATAGCATACCAAAATTTGCCCACTTTCCATGCATTAGAGGTGTTGTACATAGGCAAATGCGTTGTAGGCAAATTTATGAATCAAACAAACCAAAAAGTGGGCAAATGTCATATTTGCCCACTGATTTGACATTTTCCATGGCAAATGTGCGAATCAAACGGACCCTTACTTTGAATTTTTTTTAAAAAATTAACTGCTTAAAAACTGGCAAATATTGACCATTTTTTTAAAAATATGAAAATAAAATATTTTGGGATGATTTTTTTAGGGGTACCTGAAATGTTTAAAACCCTAAAAAAATAAAAAAATAAAACATTTTTTTTAAATACAATCCCGTAAATAGTCCTTATTTGGGTGCCCCTTACGTGATTCTTCCTTGTGCTTGGATTAGTTTTTTTTTAGATTTCATAAACATCAACGGGAATATGTAGATTTCCTGTTTTTTTTTCACCGATATCTGTAGCGGCGGTGTAGGATAATATTATTAATATTGGATTCAAAATTCGGACAAGAGGGTACTACACCACTTACTGTTATTCATCGTATAGATTTCATTATTTATCACTCCTAAACTTTTTTTTCGTTAAATAAATTTATTTTATAATTTTTTTAAACGTGGTATTTTAAAAATAAATCTAATAGGTAGATGTAAGAAGCATTTTTTATAATATTTTTGAAACATAAGCATAGGATTAGAGTACAAAATAAATAAATTATGTTTGTGATTTTTAATTGTCATTTTTTTTAATTTAAGGTGAAATTTTAACTAAAATATAAGTTTTGTTTATCATTTATGCGTGATGTCGGTATTGGATCATATGGGGTGATCTAAGCATGATTGTTATCATGGAACATACACACACACACACACGTGTGTGTTATTTCTTATTGTATATTAAAAACAACCTTGGTAATTTAATATATCTTTAAGAGCTCAATCATTAGTATATATATGCGTTAAAAATATTTATGCATGTAAGTTTTAGCAATCTTTATATATAATATATATATGATTTTTACAAAACGACTATGGGAATAGTATGATCCGCGCATCGCGCGGGTTTATACCTAGTTAAAACACTGAAAAGAACTTTGAGCTAATTATAAACTCGGATCGATTTAAAAACTCATAAAAAATTGAAAGGATCGAAATCTCACCGGGTTTTATTAATCTTCACACTTATTCGTTAAGTCGTTAATTTTTTTTCAATTTCCATCTTCGGTCAATTTTGTCTTAGTGCATTTTGATTGTTAACAATTTGAGACTTTAAATAGAATAAATGTGACATTTTTGAAAATTTAAATTCCAATTTTTATTTATTTTGATCAAAAATATTTTTGGTTTTTCATTTTTATTTATTGCGAAGTTTTATCAAAACGCACTTATCATCCCCCCTAACTTAGTCTTTTGCATTGTACACAATCGAAAAGACGATAAAGCTAAATAAGACGAAATAAGGAGTGCGATAAATAAAACAAGCAAATACCTACAATAAAAACTGTTCAGTACAACACAACTGTGGAAACTAAAAATAAAAACATGACAACATAAAATAATCGAAGGGGGATTGTGAATGGTTCCAACGGGGCTGCCTACTGTGCTAGTGGGTGGTGGGAGCTATCGGGGGCATTGGGGTCATAAGGATCATAAAAATAAGCAGGAAGTGGGGCCTCGGGACCCAACTGGAGGCGATAAAGATCAACCTGCATGCGCAGCATCATACTCGTGTCACGATGGTATGAGGACATAAACCCATCAAAATGTGTCTCAAGAGAAGCAACGCGCTCAATGAGACCCGTATCGACTAGAACATAATCAGGATCAGCAGTTTCATCATAGTCGTCCTCATCACAGTCGTCCATCTCAACATCTGCTTCATTAACATCCTCTTCCTCATCGGCGGACTCATCATCTGAGGTATCACTGTCACCTCGTCGTGCTCGGATCAGCAGTATTTGTTTATCACTTCGAGTGCGGGATTCTTGCCCATGTGGCTTGGGTAGGCGAATAAGATCTTGCGGGGGGAACAATACCTACATCATTAAGAAAGGAGGTAATGAGACGACCATAAGGAAGAGGGGCCTTGACCTTTTTGTCCAGTGCCGTGCAAATGATATCATTGTAAAATGTGCGGGCCAAATACATAACAGTTTCATGGTCAAATAGATGATACACCATAGTAGCTTGACGCGGGCGCATAGCCGAATCATTTGAAGTTTGCAAAATGTTGGCACAAACGATGTGAAAAGTGATGCATGCCTTGTCGGGTAACCGACCGACAGGAAAAGTCTCAGTATTCCAAACCGAACTCGGAGCGATTCGAGACATGCAAACATATTTGAAAACAGCGGGATCATGACTGGGATAGGAAAATTGGGCTGGAGTGATCACACCCTTAAACTCGAGTTTCTGGTCCAAAAGTTCAAGTGAGAACGAAATCGGTGTCGAGTCGACAAAGGCTTGAGATTCGAAATCCGCGGTACGGACGAGCGAATCATAAAATGAACGCACTAATTCTCCCATACTGCCTCATACGGTTCATTGAAAAATCTGCACTAGCCTCGGGACATGAACAGGCTAGTGACAGAATTAGGAAGTTGATCCCAAAGCACCTGACGCTCAATGTGGATTTTTCGTGTAGGACCGAAAAAACGGCGACACCAATTTCTCTCTCAGCGGGAACGATATTCACCATTTCCATCTCACAGTACTTTAATGGAATTATATTTCTGGGGAGCAGCCATAGAAATGGAAGAGCTGGACAGAAAGAGAGAAAAGAAAATAGAGATGGAGTTGTGAAAAATTGTAGAGGGTATGGTTATTTTTATTGGTTGGATGGGGGATGGGGGGGGGGAAGAATTGGTGGGAAATAAGGGAGGAAAAGAGTGGGTATGGGGGTTGTATGAATTTTTGGGGAGAGGAAAGGATTAGGGAATTAAATGGGGTGTGGATGTTGAAGAGGTTTTATCCTCGGAAAAGGGCATATCCTGCAGACGACCAGATCGATTTGAATTCAGACCGGACCGGTCCGATTTTCCTTTTATTTTATTTTTTTATTTTGAGATCGGATCGGTTCCTTCTTTTTTAGGTCTGGACTGATCCGATTTGTAAAAAAATGCCAGCTTTTCCTTATTTAGTTCAGTGGTAACTTTCCTCTTAATTTTTCTAACACAACACTCCCTCCAATGCAATTGGACCTCAAAACTCTCAGAACTCTCATTGAAACCCGAAATGCTCTCGAGACATGTGTATGATTCCCACCTCTGGTAGTGACATGCAACTTAGAATTCCTAATTAGCCTAACATCCTATGACTACTATACACAACATTCACCCCATACACGTCGGGGGTGCGACGACCTCACCTTTTGTTCTCAGTCAATCCCCATAAATGGGGTCCGACAACCAAATCGTGTCAGCTTCCATTACAATCGCTTCCAGATACGGCTTGAGACGTTTGTCCGTTAACCTTGAATGTGTTTCCCCCTTTTTGATCCTCTAATTCAACAGCTCCATGGGGGAATACTTCCTTCACAATGAATGGACCTAACCATTGTGACAATAATTTTTCGAGAAACAAGTGTAACCTCGAGTTGTAGAGGAGTAATTTTTGTCCCGAATGAAATCCTTACGTCGGATGATTCTGTCGTGAGCTCGTTTCATTCGTTCTTTTGAGATTTTAGCACTTTCATACGCATCGTTGTGTATTTATTCTAACTCATTCAACTGAAGTTTACATGTTTCACCGACTTTTTCCATGTTAAAGTTCACCCTTTTGATAGCCCAATACGCTTTGTCTTCAATTTCAATAGGAAGATAACAAGGTTTACCATATACAAAATGAAATGGGGGCATCCCAAGGTGATTCTTGTATGCAGTTCGATAACCCCAGAGTGCATCATTCAATATGAGAGACCAATCTTTCCTGTTAGGTTTGACTGTCTTTTCCAAGATATTCTTGATTTCCCGATTAGCTAGCTCGGCCTGGCCATTCAATTGAGGGTGATAAGTCATTCCAACCTTATGGATGAACCCATACTTTCGCATTAGCTTTTCCATCGGCCTATTACAAAAATGCGTGCCATTATCACTGATGATAGCCTTAGGAACTCCGAATCGAGAACGTATGTGTTCTTGAACGAATTTTATCACCACCTTATTGTCATTTGTCCTTGTAGCTATGGCCTCTACCCATTTTGAGACGTATTCTGCTGCAACGAGGATGTATAGAAAGCCAAAAGAGGGTGGAAAAGGACCCATGAAGTCAAAACACCAGCAATCAAACAACTTTAAGACAAGTATGGGGCTCAATGGCATCATGTCACGACGAGTAATAGCTCCCATTCTTTGGCATCTATCACATGATTTGCAAAAAGTATTCACATCACGAAAGATTGTGGGCCAAAAGGGACCGCTTTGCAGGATTTTTGTAGCAGCTTTATTTTTTGGAGAAATTACCTCCACATGCTTTCGTATGATAAAATCGGATTACCCCTTGGTTTTCTTCATCAGGTACACATTTTCGGATGATTTGATCAGCTCAATACTTAAACAAATATGGATCATCATAAAAGAACATGCGTGACCAAGTAATGAACTTCCTTCTCTCTTGCGGAGTCCAATTGGAGGGAACGACTCCCGTGATAAGGTAATTCATTATATCCGCAAACCAAGGAAGAGAAGAAGTAGCAAATAGATTTTCATCCGAAAAATACTCGTCTATGGGGATTGGATCAATAAGTACGTCGGACGATAGTCGTGACAAATGGTCAGCAACGACATTTTCTACTCCTTTCTTATCTTTAATTGAGAGATTAAACTCTTGTAGCAGTAGGATCCACCTGATTAGGCGCGGTTTGGCATCTTTCTTGGTCAGAAGATATTTGAGTGCCGAGTGATCAGTGAAGCAAATGATGGGCGACCCAACAATGTAAGAGCGGAATTTATCGAGAGCAAAAACGACCGCTAGTAATTCTTTCTCCGTAGTCGAGTAGTTAAGCTGGGGGGTAGATAATGTCCTACTAGCATAGTAAATAACATTAGCTTTCTTGTCTCTTCTTTGTCCGAGAATAGCCCAAATCATGTAATCACTTGCATCACACATAAGCTCAAATGGGAGTGACCAATCAGGAGCTTGCATGATAGGAGCAGAAATTAGCATGCTTTTGAGTTTATTGAAAGCTTCTTAGCATGCGTTATTCCATTCAAACGGAGTGTCCTTCATGAGAAGATTAATCAAGGGTCTAGAGATGGCGCTAAAGTCTTTGATAAATCTCCTGTAAAATCCAGCATGGCCTAGAAAGGACCTCACATCTTTAAGAGATTTTTGCGGGGGTAACTCAACTATTACTTCTATTTTTTCTCGATCAACCTCAATTCCCCTAGATGAGACTATGTGGCCCATAACTACGCCCTCAGTGACAATAAAATGGCATTTTTCCCAATTGAGGACTAAGTCTTTTTCCACACACCAAAATAAAACTCTTTCAAGATTAGCTAAACATTGGTTGAAAGATGGACCAGAAACACTGAAATCGTCCATGAACACCTCAAAACCTTTTTCTATCATGTCGCTAAAGAGACTCAACATGCAGCTTTGAAAAGTTGTTGGTGCATTACATAACCCAAAAGGCATACATTTGTAGGAAAACGTACCAATCGGGCATGTAAAAGTCATCTTTTCTTGATCAAGTACATCCACTTCAATCTGATTATAGCCAGAATACCCATCTAGGAAAAAATAGTAAGGATGGCCCGCTACTCGTTCAATTACTTGGTCAATAAACGGCATGGGAAAATGGTCTTTTATTTTTTCGTCATTGAGCTTTCGATAATCAATGCAAACATGCCACCCGGTGGTGGTGCGTTGAGGTATTAATTCTCCCTTAGTGTTTTCAACCACGTTCATACCAGACTTATTTGGAATGACCTGAATTGGGCTCACCCATTTATTATAGGAAATGGGATAGATAATCCCAGCATCTAACAATTTGATGATTTCTGCTCGAACTACATCTTTCATGGTTGGGTTCAGTCGCCTTTGCATCTCTCTCTAGGGCTTCACCTCTTCCTCAAGGTGGATTTTATAGGTACAAATGAAAGGACTTATACCTTTCAAATCTTCTATAGTCCAACCAAACGCACTCCTATGCTTCCTCAACACATTCAACAACAACAAGAAATGTATAATCTTCTCCCAGAAAAGCATGTTTTACATGAGAGGGTAGTTTCTTTAACTCAAGACTATGAAATATATCTTCAGAGGGGATCATGAGTGACTCCCTCGGGGGTAATTCCTCAAATCTAGAAATCCAGTCAACATCTCTCAACTTCTCGAAACTCACTTCTTCTTGCAACCAAGCTCCCAACTCATCCACTTCACGCTCAAACTCAGTATAAGAACTCTTATTCTCAACACCTTTCACTAAACAAACTTCCAGTGCATCTCCACCTATGATCTTATGGATGTGCTCATCCACCACCTCTTCAATAAGATCAACCTCATAAATTTCATCCTCATCACCAATTTGGTTAGCAACATTGAAAATATTGGTCTCGAGGGTCATGTTTCCAAAAGTGAGTTGCATTTGGCCATTACGTGTATTGATCAAAGCATTAATAGTAGCTAAAAATAGACGGCCCAAAGTTATGGGAACATGATTACTCAAATGGGGGGAAGGCTCCGTGTCCCAAATAACAAAGTCAATAGGGAAGTAGAATGTGTCCACTTGAACTATCACGTCCTCCACAACCCCACGAGGCACTTTCACTATTCGATCTGCCAATTGTAGAGTGATTCGGGTAGGTTTAAGATCACCTAAATCAAGCTGCTTATAGATAGAGTATGGAAGGATGTTCACACTCGCACCTAAGTCAAGCAAAGCTTTTTCAACTCCATTCTCTCCTATAAAACACGAATTGTAGGTGCACTAGGATCCTTGAATTTTGGTGGAAGATCATTAAGAAGGAACGAGCTCACATTTTGTGCCAAAAAGACATTCTTCTTCACCTTAAGCCGTCGTTTGATAGTCAAAAGATCTTTGATGAGTTTGGCATATGCTGGAATTTGTTGGATAGCATCCAGAAATGACACGTTCAACTTCACTTGCTTTAAAACATCTAACACTTCAGTACGTGAGGCTCTCTTTTTGGGTGGTGCCAAGCGTTGGGGAAATGGAGCAGTAGTGGGTAGTTTTACTTCAACTTCAGGTTCAACTCCTTCATACTTATCATCAATATGCAATGGAGTCTCCTCAGATTCTTAAACTTCCTTAGCTTTAGATTCCTTGGGAGGTTGGTGGCACTAGATCAATTACGCGACCACTACGTAGAGTCGTGACATCTTGACATTGTTTTGGAAAATTTGATGATGTAGAGCTAACCGTAGTTTTTCCTGGAGGAGGAGGTCTTTGTCCTTGAGCTAGGAAATTACCCTTCTCCTGAGTATTCAATACAGATTGCAACCTAGAGATGCTAGTATGAATTTTCATGAGCATTCGATCATACTTAGCATTGCTCTCCATTTGAGAATGGATGAGTTGATTCAGATTATCCTTAAGAGATCGGCTAGGTGGAGTGACATACAGACCAGGAGATGGTACTTGCATAGGGGTTTGCATAAGAGGAGGCATTTCCTGAAATTGAGGAGGGGGTGGTGGAAAAACCACATGTGGATTAGGATCCATCCCACTTTGTGGTTGTCCATAGTTGAAACCAGGATGATTCCTCCAAGATTGATTGTATACATTCCCTTGCGTTATATTAAAATTTCCTCAAAACCCGCCTATCTCTTCTACTTGCTCAGTGTACACTGCCTTGTAGGCAGGGATGGTAGGACATCCTTTGGTAGAATGACCAGCAGCACAAATGGCACACACTTTCTCCTTTACTGCTTGCACGGGTCAAGTGACTTCTCTTAATCGAACTTCAAGTATGTCTCTGAACTTATTTTACAATTGGTCAAATTTATGATCTAACAAAGTGTCCATGTCCAAGTGATAAATACCGGACGCAGCAGACGAGTTAGTCACTTATCGATTTTTATTTTGACTATTGGGGTCAGAAACATCTCATGTTTGCGTAGTCTCTGCTACCTATTTCCGATGAGCCTCAGCATCGCTCGAGTCTAGCTCCCAAAATGGTCTTTCACACATTATCTGAACAAGTTGTTTAGATGCTAAAGTAAGCCCTTGATGAAAAAATGAAATGAGATGATGTGATGATGCTGGAATTAGCACCACCAGATAAGGTGTTTTCAACATCAATCAAAGAACAACAATGGTAGCATAGTTATGTAAATGGTAAGATAATGAGATGAGGAAAAGGGGAGAGTACACTAGGATATAAGTGGTTCAGCCTAGATTGGCCTACGTCCACTGTGTGTGTGTGAATAATCTCACTGCAATAAGGCACTAATGACCTTGGATACAATCTCTCAAGCTTTCTCTATCTACTGTGTATCTAGACAGAGTTTTAGCTAGGGTTGAATATCTGGGATTCTTTTGTAAGGTAGAGGATGACCTCTATATATAGTACCTAGGGGGTTTAATGTACCCTCCATGCATGCAATGAGCATGTGTGTGGTTACCTCACCAATATGGGAGTGCCATCTGTCACTGTCACATGTAGAGAATGATGATGCAATATTCTCCCCACGTGTGGGGAATAATCTTGTTATAACTGATTTGTGTCCACGTGCCCTTATCTAAATGTTAGCAGGTGCTCGGCTATTGCGTCTTGGGTATGAACTCGGCCTTAGTGAGGCCGAGGTTGGTGAGTCTTGATACCTTTTCAGTCCGAGGATTCCATGGAGGTCTCAGCCTAATCCTGGCCGAGACGATGGGTAAGGTCGGCCTGAGATGAGGTTGAACTGGTGGCTTGATGAGGTTGCTGGTGGGTTGGTGCGAGCTCGGCCTACATCTGGCCGAGGTTTCCATTCCAAGGTATATGAGAATGCTGCCGATCCTTGTGACGTCCCTTGGAGAGGCTCATGGTAGTGTCGGCCTGGGCCGACCTTGATATGGCCGAGGGGTGATATCGCGTATCCAAGACATTCCCAGCGTCGGCCATAATATCGGCCGAGGTTGGTGTCTCTTGGCCGAGGTTACACTTGGGACATATCAATCATCCCCCAGGCCTTAGTCATATGTGAGAGAAAGTGACTAGGGGATTACTACACCTACGAGGCCTGTCTGTTACAAGCCAATACTTGCTTGACACTTGTCCAATGCTGGAACATGCTTGCTTGGTAGGCGTGTGCTGTCAGCCGCCCTTTGGGGCTCCTAAGGCAATGATGGGCCTTGGGAGTTGTGCCTGAGTATTTAAGGGTTTCGAACCCTTCTTTCCTTCTTTCTTCTTCATTTCTCCCATTTCTGCCACTCTCGTTTTTGCATCTTTCTCTCTCTAGAAAGATCTTGGTTCAAGGCTTTTGGGTGGTGATTTCTCGCATCTTCTCCTCTCTTCCTTACCAGTTCATCCTCAGGTAAGGTCTACCATACTTTTTCCTTTATTTTTCCTGCAAGCACCCTTATTTTCGTATTTTCCGGCGAGTTTCTTAGTTTTCCAGCGAGACCACCATAATTTCAGGCGAGCTATTCTTGCCAAATTTAAGTAGTTTGATCTTTAGATTCCTTTGCTTTATCGGCCAGTCTTGTTTGTAATCTTCTGGAGTTTAGGAAAATCCCTAAGTGTAGTGTCGTCCTCTGATGCTCAGACCCTTATATCAGCTTTTTGAGGACTTCCCCTCTCTTAGATAGAAGACTTTAGAAAAGATTAGGCAAATAGAAAGAGCACAGGAGGAGGCTCGTAGATCACAAGAGTTTCCCATTAGACCCATATTTCCACCACCTCTGAAGGTGATATACCCTGACCCCCCGGAGAACTTCTATCAGACAGAGGTTCCTGCTGATCCCATACTTATGTCTGAGTCTGAATCTTCTACCTCAGACTCCATGTCTATGGATTCCTTTCAAGAGGCCATGGACTTCACACCTAGGCCTGATCAGGACCTTGATCAGGCCGAGGTCTCCAGCCGAGCCTCATCCCATAATCACTCAATCACCTCAGAGGCTTCCTCGGAGGTTGAGATTCTTGAGCCGAGTGTGGCCATTCCACCACCACTTGACGCCATCCCTCTGTTGGCTGTCACCGGGGCAGAGTTCACTCAGAGGTTCCCGAGTAGCCCATCAACATCTTCTCCGGCCGACGTTGAGTTGGATGATGATGAGGTTGAGAGCGATGTCGACGTCTCTGAGGCAGCTGAGATCGAGAGTACAATTACTGAGGTAGACATTCTCTGCTTCAGATATCTGTATTCTATCAGCCCCTCAATAAAACTTAGGAGACCTCTGAGGGAAGAGAGGGCTTATCATGGACGAGACGACGAGATATGTTTGTATGAGCAGTGTTCAAGTTGGGGTTCCGTCTGCCCATTCACCCCATTATCAAGTCCATCCTTTCTTATATTAATTTGGCCCCCTCTCAACTCTCTCCTAATGTCTGGAGAGTCGTAATAGGGGCCATAGTGTTATGGAAGGTTGTCCACCACCCAGACCTTCCAGTTCAGGTCTTTGTAGGTTGCTACGTCCCTTCCTCGGCCAAAAATCATCCGATCTACTACCATTTTGTAGCTCGGAGGCCTGAGAAGAAAATACTTCAGGTGACTCAGACTTCCAACCATAACTGAAAGCCTCGGTACTTCTTTTTTTTAGGGCCATGGGAGTTTGGCCCATGTGTTCCCTCGTCTAACCTGGAGCAGAGGATGCCCCTGAGGTGGGGTAAGGTCACCATGTCTGCCAAGGCTGACCCTGGCCTAAGTCTGCAAAACCTCCAAAAGGTGAAAGCCCTTCAAGATCAGGGGGTACATGGTCTATTTGTCAGGTTCGAACACTTGATGACTCCCCACTTCCTCTCTGGGACAGGTCTAGGTGGAAGTACCCTCGCCGAGCTTGGTAAGCATTTTTTCTTTTGAAGTTTAACCTCTGAGTTTATTCATATTTGATTATCTAACTCAGGTCTACTAATTTTTTGCAGAGCGACCAAAGGATATTCCAGATGAGCTTTGGGAGATGGCCGCACCAAGCTTAACGAGACTTGCCAAGAGAGCAGGTCATAACGCTCCTCCCCCAGCTCCCTCTGCCTCTAAGCCCCCGGTAAAAAAGAAGAGGGCTCCAGAAGGTCATTCCCCTGAGGATCAGAGGTCGAAGAAGAAGGCTGCTGACTCTGCCATCCCCATCTCTTCAGCTAACGCCCTGTCGGATTGTCTGGATCAGCTGAAGTTAACTAACAGTGTGGTCGGCCACAGCATTCAGGCCCTGGATGCCATTGGCTCTGTAATGACCGAGGCTGACAAACGCTTCTTCAGGTCTCTGGACACCCCATTGCTGGTTGAATTCGTCCTTCACAGAGCCATTTAGGTATGGTTTGGTCCTTCTTCATAAATTCTCCTAAGTGTAACCTCTGATTCTTCTTCAGCTTACTTATGATCACTAAATATGCAGGGCTTGACCGCTATGCACCATTTATCCAACTGGACTCTAAGGAAGTTTCCCCTCATCCAAAAGGAGCAAGAGGCCGAGAAAGTCCAGAGTATTCTGAACGCAGAGATCGAGCACCTCAAGTGTGAGCTGAAGGACTTTGAGTAGAGGGTGAAGGGGTTGGAGAAGGATATCTCCCAGCTCGGTAAGGATCATGCTGCTGCACTGAAGGCTAAGGATGACATTCTACGGCAAAAGGTCAACTCAGTTGTCAGGGCCGCCCTTGAAGATGCCTCTGAGAAGATAATTGCTGACTACAAGGCCTCAGATGAGTTTATGGTCTTCGTCTTTGAATACCTTGAAAGAGGTATCAAAGCCACTATTAAATGGGCAGACGTCAGGGAGAGGGAGGCCGGCACTTTGAAGGCCTCTGATTTCGTTGGCCTCGGCTTTATTGATCCTCAATTTTCCCAAGATTTTCAGGAGGTTGAGGAAGAGGATGCCGCTCCTGCCGAGACTGCTACATTGGAGGTCACCGAGGTTGGAGGGGCGGACCATTGTGATGATGCGGCCGAGGTGACTAATCAAGCCGAGGATGTCAACGTTCCCTCTTCAAACCCTTAGGATTTTTTTATCATTATTTTTAACTCATTTTACTATGGAGTTTCTGTAATCATTGAACATATAATTTCTGAATATATATATCAACCTCTGATGAGGACCATCTTCACTTCTTTTCATTGAATGTCATGTGATGCTTTTCATTCTTAGCTCATTAATTTTCTTCATTCTTAGTTTCATTGCAATGATGTCTGCTAAAAAAGAAATTTATAATGAGCTTCAACTTCTGAAGCCCTCTTTCTAAGCTTGTCTCTTTGCAATGGTCTTGTTTAAACTTAACCAATGATCCTGAGCTCAGACCTCGTTACCACCGAATGGTGTTATGAGGGTCTGAGGTCATCACCTAAGATGTTATCCTCATTAACGAATCTCATAAAATTAATGATGTTATGTGTTTGAGGTCATCTCATTTATAGTGTCTGACCTCAGACCTCGTCACCACTGAATGGTGTTATGAAGGGCTGAGGTCATCACCTAAGATGTTATCCTCACAATTAATCTCACCAAATTAATGATGTTAAGGGTCTGAGGTCATCTCATTATGGTGTCTGACCTCAGACCTCATCACCACTGAATGGTGTTATGAGGGTCTGAGGTCATCACCTAAGATGTTATCCCCATAATTAATCTTCACCAAATTAATGATGTTAAGGGTCTGAGGTCATCTCATTATGGTGTCTGACCTCAGACCTTGTCACCACTAAGTGATGTTATAAGGGTCTGAGGTCATCACCTAAGATGTTATCCTCATAATTTATCTCACCAAATTAATGATGTTAAGGGTCTGGGGTCATCTCATTATGGTGTCTGACCTCAGACCTCGTCACCACTGAATGGTGTTATGAGGGTCTGAGGTCATCACCTAAGATGTTATCCCCATAATTAATCTTCACCAAATTAATGATGTTAAGGGTCTGAGGTCATCTCATTATGGTGTCTGACCTCAGACCTTGTCACCACTAAGTGATGTTATAAGGGTCTGAGGTCATCACCTAAGATGTTATCCTCAAAATTAATCTCACCAAATTAATGATGTTAAGGGTCTGAGGTCATCTAATTATGGTGTCTGACCTCAGACCTCGTCACCACTTAATGGTGTTATGAGTATCTGAGGTCATCACCTAAGATGTTATCCCCATAATTAATCTTCACCAAATTAATGATGTTAAGGGTCTGAGGTCATCTCATTATGGTGTCTGACCTCAGACCTTGTCACCACTAAGTGATGTTATAAGGGTTTGAGGTCATCACCTAAGATGTTATCCTCACAATTAATCTCACCAAATTAATGGTGTTAAGGGTCTGAGGTCATCTCATTATGGTGTCTGACCTCAGACCTCATCGCCACTGAATGGTGTTATGAGGATCTGAGGTCATCACCTAAGATGTTATCCCCATAATTAATCTTCACCAAATTAATGATGTTAAGGGTCTGAGGTCATCTCATTATGGTGTCTGACCTCAGACCTTGTCACCACTAAGTGATGTTATAAGAGTCTGACGTCATCACCTAAGATATTATCCTCACAATTAATCTCACCAAATTAATGATGTTTAGGGTCAGAGGTCATCTCATATGGTGTCTGACCTTAGACCTCGTCACCACTGAATGGTGTTATGAAGGTCTGAGGCCATCACCTAAGATGTTATCCCCATAATTAATCTTCACCAAATTAATGATATTAAGGGTTTGAGGTCATCTCATTATGGTGTTTGACCTCAGACCTTGTCACCACTAACTGATGTTATAAGGGTCTGAGGTCATCACCTAAGATGTTATCCTCATAATTAATCTGACCAAATTAATGATGTTAAGGGTCTGAGGTCATCTCATTATGGTGTCTGACCTCAGACCTCATCACCACTAAATGGTGTTATGAGGGTCTGAGGTCATCACCTAAGATGTTATCCCCATAATTAATCTTCACCAAATTAATGATGTTAAGGGTCTGAGGTCATCTCATTATGGTGTCTGACCTCAGACCTTGTCACCACTAAGTGATGTTATAAGGGTCTGAGGTCATCACCTAAGATGGTATCCTCACAATTAATCTCACTAAATTAATGATGTTAAGGGTCTGAGGTCATCTCATTATGGTGTCTGACCTCAGACCTCGTCACCACTGAATGGTGTTATGAGGGTCTGAGGTCATCACCTAAGATGTTATCCCCATAATTAATCTTCACCAAATTAATGATGTTAAGGGTCTGAGGTCATCTCATTATGGTGTCTGACCTCAGACCTCGTCACCACTGAATGGTGTTATGAGGGTCTGAGGTCATCACCTAAGATGTTATCCCCATAATTAATCTTCACCAAATTAATGATGTTAAGGGTCTGAGGTCATCTCATTATGGTGTCTGACCTCAGACCTCGTCACCACTGAATGGTGTTATGAGGGTCTGAGGTCATCACCTAAGATGTTATCCCCATAATAAATCTCTGATCTAAGAATGTAGTAAGAACTGTCATGGGAACTGATCTTTATTAGTAACCTCTTCATAATAAGATGGTACATTTACATAAAACTCTATGCAACATCATATGTAGAATCTCTTTAGGTGATCAGCATTCCATGGGTTAGTGAAATGTTCTCCTTTTAGGTTTTCAAGCCTGTAAGTGCCAGGCACAACCTCTTCTGTCACTTTGTAGGGGCCATGCCAGTTTGGGTGAAGCTTATTTGCTTTATGTAGGGTCTTCTTCAGCACTAGGTCCCCTACTGCAATGGGTCTTGACTTCACCCTTTGGTTGTAGAATTTTGCTTCCCTCTGCTGGTAGGCTGCTTGTCTGACCTCTGCGTCCTCTCTTCTTTCTTCGATAAGATCTAGGTCTAGCCTCCTATCCTCTCCATTATTGTCAGGGTTGTAGGTCTAAATCCGATGAGTTGGGAGTCCTACTTCCGTTAGTATGACGGCCTCTGAGCCATGTGCCAGTATGAACGGGGTTTCTCCTGTTGGTGTCCTTACCGTGGTTTTGTAGGCCCATAACACAGCGTAGACCTCTTCAGCCCATCTTCCCTTCGCATACTCTAACATATTCTTGATCCCATCTAAGATAGTTCTATTTGTGACCTCGATCTGGCCATTTGCCTGAGGTCGGCCAGGAGATGAGAAGAATTGCTTTATTCCTACTCTTAGGCAATACTTTTCTAAAGAGGAATTCTTGAACTGGTTCCCATTGTCCGAGATGAGAGTGTTTGGGAGGCCATATATGCATATGATATTCCTTCAAATGAACTGGAAGGTCTTCTGCTCTGTGATTGTTATCATTGGCTCTGCCTTCACCCACTTTGAGAAGTAGTTAATGGCAACTATCAAGAATCTACAGTTGTTAACAGCTCTTGGCAAAGGTCATACTAAGTCAATTCCCCATACCTCAAATGTCCATGGAGAAGAGATTGACGTCATAGGCTGATGGGGTTGATGAGGGATAGTGGCGAACCTTTGACATTTGTCGCACCTCTTCACGTAGTCGGCAGCATCCTTGGACAAGTTAGGCCACCAGTATCCCTGAGTGATGATCCTCTTGGCCAAGGGCCTTCCCCCTATGTGGCTAGAGCAAGAACCCTCAGGGACTTCCTATAAGACCCTGGAGACTTCTGTGGGATGCACTCACCTAAGTAGAGGCAATAGAAATCCCTTTTTGTACAAGACGTCTTCTATCATTGAGAACTTGGTAGCCCTATATCTCAATTTTCTCCTCTCTAATTTGGACTCAGGCAACTATCCCTCTCTTAGGTATCTGACGAGCGGGTCGATCCATGAGTCTCCTAGGTTCAAATTATGACAAGGGTTACATACCTCTTCTTCCTCAATGGTTGCTTTCCTAAGACTTCGATCGGAACGGTCCTTCTAACCTCTGTCTTCCTTGCCGAAGCCAACCTTGCCAATGCATTAGCGTGGCTGTTACTTTGTTGAGGCACTCTCTTCATTTTTGCCTCTTCAAAATATTCCAGCATCTTTCTCACTCTCTCCAGGTACTTCGCCATTCTTTCATTTTTGGCCTCATAGACTCCCAGCACTTGATTGATAACTAACCTTGAGTCGCTGTGGAGTAGGAGTCGTCTTACGCGAAGAGTATTTGCCAATAGGAGACCTGCTATCATGGCCTCATACTCGGACTCGTTGTTTGAGGCCTGGAAGTTGAATCTCAAGGCGTATTCAATGTTGGCTCCATCTGGAGCCGAGAGTATTAGCCCCGCACCGCTTCCACTATCACCGGAAGAGCCATCAACGAAGAGGCTCCAAACGTCTGTATCTTATGAGAAGACCCCTTCTGTCATAACTCCTTGCTTGAAGAGGTATCGACCCTCTTCGTTATCTTCTATTCTGCTCCGAGTTTTGCCTGAGATGACCTCTTCCTGATCTCGGAAGACGTTTGGTGTCGTCTCTTCTGAATTTTGGAAGACACTATGGTTTGTCTCTTCAGCGTCCTCTAGGCCTTTCTCTGTCTCGGCCTCTTCCCAGGTGAATTTTGCAATAAAGTCCGCGAGGGCCTGCCCTTTGATGGTCGTCCTAGGCTGGTAGGTAAGATCATATTCTCCTAATTCGATGGCCCAGGTCATCAATCTCCCGGACTTCTCAGGTTTATGCAGGACCTGCCTGAGTGGGGAGTCAATGAGGACTACCATGGAGTGAGCTTGGAAGTAAGGCTTCATTTTTCTTGAGGCATGTATTAGGGCATAAGCCAACTTTTTCATACGGGGATAATTTTTCTCAGACCCTTGAAGGGCCTTATTGTTGAAGTATACAGGCCTTTGGATCCCATCCTCTTGCCATATGATGGCCGCACTGATGGCTGATTCAGAGACTGCCAGATACACAAACAACCTTTCTCCTACGATGGGCCGAGACAACAATAAGGGAGACCCTAAGTAGGACTTGAGTTGGTTGAAGGCTTTTTCACACTCTTCGCCCCATTGGAAGGAATTTCTTAAAACTTTAAAGAATGGGAGACACTTGTCCGTCGCCCTAGAGACGAATCTGTTAAGCGCATCCACTCTCCCCGTGAGTCTTTGGACATCCTTGATACTCCTAGGAGTCCTCATGTCAAGCAATGCCTTAATTTTTTCAGGGTTCGCTTCGATCCCTGTCTGGTTGACGATGAATCCCAATAATTTCCCGGCTCCTACTCCGAAGACACATTTCGCTAGGTTGAGTTTCATCTTGTATGAGTCCATCACATCGAAGGTCTTCTCAAGGTCTGCTACATGAGTGCAAGCTTTCAAGCTTTTTGTCAGCATATCATCTACATACACTTCCATGGTCTTCCCTATTTTCTCTTCAAACATATTATTGACAAGACGTTGGTATGTTGCCCCTGTATTTTTCAGACCGAAGGGCATCACTTTGTAACAGTACGTCCCTTTGTTGGTAATGAAAGCGGTCTTCTCTGAGTCTTCGGCATCCATGAAGATTTGGTTATAGCCTGAATACGCATCCATGAAGATCATGAGCTCATGTATTGCTGTAGCATCCACCATCTGATCTATCCGAGGTAGGGGGTAGCTGTATTTTGGGCAAGATCTATTTAGGTCAGTGAAATCGACACACATTCTCCACTTCCCATTGGCCTTGGGCACGATGACCGCATTTGATAGCCACTCCGGATAGGTAACTTCTCTTATAAACTCAGCCTCTTCTAACTTTTTCACCTCTTCACGGATGACGTTCTATTTTTCCCTGGAGTAGACTTTTCGTCTCTGCTTGATAGGCCTGGCATCTTTGGCTACGTTGAGCTTGTGACTCATCACTTCAGGATTGATGCCAGGCATATCTGCGTGACTCCATGCGAAGACACTCTGCCTCTTCCTGAGGAAGTTTATCAGCTCTTCCTTGATTTTTGGATTAAGGGCTTTGCCGACCTGGATGGTTCTTTCCGGCTCGTCCTCATCGAGGATGATGGATTCTACCTCTTCCGCGGCCTCTCCCTTCTTCAATTTTGTTTTATCTCTTGGATTAAGAGTATCAATGCTATAAGTGGTGGTGGCCCTCTTATGGGCTTCTCTCTCTTCGGTTGAGTTGAAGTAACATTCTCGCGTTGTGGTCTGGTCACCTTGCACTTCCCCTACTCCATAAGGAGTCTGGAATTTTAGCATCTGATGGATCGTTGACGGCATAGCCTGGAACTCCCTAAGGGCCACCCTTCCTATGATGAGGTTATTGGCCGAGAAGACACTCTCGTCCATCATGAAGAAATTAATCATCCTGGTCAACCTCTTAGGCCATTCGTCACCCATCCGTATGTCCATCTCATACATGCCCAATGGGTGAAACTTTTCACCACTGAAGCCTATCAGGGGGTGGTGATAGGGGACCAGTCTTGCTCTACTAAGGCCTAAGCTCTTGAAGCAAGGCCAAAACATCACATCTGTCGAGCTCCCCCCATCGACGAGGATCCTCTGCGCCTCATATCCATGCACCCTTGTCGTTATGACCAAAGGGTCATCATGGGGGGCTAAGATACCCCTGAAGTCGAGTCTGGAGAACCCAACTACGAGGGTGTTCATGTCTACTTTCTTCCTCTTCTGTACTGTATCGGAAGACGTTAGATTCTCAACTTAAAGCTTGGCCACTGATTTGGCCTCGGCTACATGAGCCTTCCTATTAGCTACTTCAGATCCACCGCCTGCAAATCCTCCGCATATTGTGCCAACACCGAAAGATATCATACCAACCCTCTTCACCGGGGTGTTGTCATCCTTTGGTGGGAGATCCGGATCATCTTCATCATCACCTTCTGAATCATCGTCTCTTCGGGCCGGGACTTTGTCACGGCATTTGTCATTCCTCCTTTTCTTATGGTCATCTCTTCCATTATTAGGAGCCTTACCGTCTACATATTTTCTCAATTTCCCAGATTTTAACATCTTCTCAATCTCATCCTTCAAAGCGAAGCATCTATCTGTGACGTGACCATGATCTTGGTGGAAATCACACCATAGGTTTTTGTTCCTCTTATGTGGTGGGGCGTTTAGCTTCTCTGTCCATCTCAGAGCCCTGTCAATCTTAATCTCATGGAGGATGTGCTCACAACTCACAGTCAGAGGCGTATAGTGAGCGAACTTGTCATCACCCGATCTCTTCTTCCCATCTTTCTTGCTTTGGGACTTTCCACTGCCACCGCGATTCTAATCCTCATACTTGGCGGCCATTGCCTCTTCCGCATTCATTACTTTCCCTGCGGTTGCCAGCAGCTCCGCCATAGACCTAAGAGGCTCTTCCGCCAGTTTCCACAATAGCTTCCCCTTCTGGAGACCTCCTATAAGGGCGGTCATGGCTATATTCTCTTCATAATCTTTTACCTACAACTTTTCTTTGTTGAATCTTGCTATGTAGTCTCTTAGGCTTTCACCCTTGGCCTGCTTGACATATAGCAGGTGGGTAGTCTTCTTTTGAGGCCTCACCCCAAAGCAGAAGTTGTGGATGAATCGCTTAGCCAGGCCTTTGAAGTTCTCAATTGAGTTCTTCGGAAGGGAGGTGAACCAACAGTTTGCAGCCCCTGTTAAGGTCCCAGAGAAGGCTCTACATTTCATCTCATCGGGTATCGAGTAGATGTCTGTTGCCGATTGATACATCTCGATATGATGCACAGGGTTAGTGCTACCATCATACTTGGGAGACACCGTAGGAGGCTTGAACTTAGCTGGGGTTGGGAACCCCACTATCCTAGCCACAAATGGGGAGGCCTCTGAGTAACCCCTTTGTAATGGGTCCTTGCTATTAATGAGGTCTCCTATCTTCTCCTCAAGGCATTGGATAGAATCATTCCATGGTCTTCGGCCATCGACTTGGCCGAGGTTATCCCCTGCCACCTCCCTCAGATGGACCAAGGGTTCCCCTGCCACGACACATTGGCTGTTGACCTCTTCCTGTTCCCCGCCTCTTCTTTCACAGTGTCGGCCTTAGTCTGGCCGACCCTGCCTGTTCCCTCTCTGAGAGCGTGCTGCGCTCCTTGATCTCAACAGTCTCTATCTTAGGTCATTTATCGGGCCCAGACTCTCGAAGGCCGACCCTCTGCTCAACCTATCAAAGGCTGACCCTCTTTGTTGGGCCTCTTCACCTCTTCGGTCGACACAACCTTGACTCTGCCTAAGAGGACGGACTGTGTTATTCGACAGCTCATACAGCTCCCAGCAGTCTCCCGGGGCTTCTTCCGCCTCTATATCATCATACCTGTCCTCTAGGCAAGGGTTTCCCTGCCTCCCCAAGCGCAAGCGCCTAGGGTCAGCAACGTCCCTTCTCTGCGGGGGTGCAGGTTGGTCCTTCATTGGTGCCTGGGGTGGTCCCCTGGTGTCAGGATGAGGCTGATTTGCTGCTAGAGTGATAATGTCCGGTGAGGCTCCAGGTGGCCTCATCATAATTTGGCTGAGTTGTGCAAATTGCTCCTGCATGGATGCTTGTGTTGCAGCTAAAGATCTCAAGGCTGCAGCTACCTCTGCCATTTCGGACTGGGGGGCGCCTGACTGGAACTAGGCCCCCCACCCCCGGGCGGCGGAAGAGGCAGTGGTAAGTCTGGTGCCATATGTTAACACTATAGAGTTTGAGTAGCAGATGAGCTTAGTACTTCACAGGACCTCTTTCAATGGAGAAACAGCTCCGCGCTAGGGGGAGGCCTGGTTCACCACCAGAGTCTCCGATGAGGTTAAGCAGAAAAAGAGAAAGAGATAGCTTCTCGTTTCCCACAGACGGTGCCAAAATGATGATGCTGGAATTAGCACCACCAGATAAGGTGTTTTCAAGCTCAATCTAAGAACAACAATAGTAGCATAGTAATGTAAATGGTAAGAGAATGAGATGAGGAGAAGGGGAGAGTACACCAAGATATAAGTGGTTCAGTCTAGATTGGCCTACGTCCACTGTGTGTGTGTGAATAATCTCACTGCAATAAGTCACTAATGACATTGGATACAATCTCTCAATCTTTATCTCTCTACTGTGTATCTAGACAAAGTTTCAGCTAGGGTTGAATATCTGGGATCCTTTTGCAAGGTGGATGATGACCTCTATATATAGTACCTAGGGTGTGTATTGTACCCTCCATGCATGCAATGATCATGGTTATGGTCACCTCACCAATATGGGAGTGCCATCTGTCACTATCACATGTAGAGAATGATGATGCAATATTCTCCCCACGTGTGGGGAATAATCTTGTTATAACTTATTTGTGTCCACGTGCCCTTATCTAAATGTCAGCAGGTGCTCGGCTATTGCGTCTGGGGTATGACCTCGGCCTTGGTGAGGCCGAGGTTGGTGAGTCTTGATACCTGTTTAGTCCGAGGATTCCATGGAGGTCTCGGCCTAATCCTGGCCGAGACGATGGGCAAGGTCGGCCTGAGACGAGGTTGAACTGGTGGCTTGATGAGGTTGCTGGTGGGTTGGTGCGAGCTCGGCCTACATCTGGCCGAGGTTGCCATTCCAAGGTATATGAGAATTCTGTCGATCCTTGTGATGTCCCTTAGAGAGGCTCATGGTAGTGTTGGCCTGGGCCGACCTTGATATTGCCGAGGGGTGATATCGCGTATCGAAGACATGCCCAGCGTCGGCCATAATATCGGCCGAGTTTGGTGTCTCTTGGCCTAGGTTACACTTGGGGCATATCATGATGTTTTTCGAATCCATGATGTGGGAAAGCACTAACTAACTCCTGAAAACGTTCCCAACACTTGTCGAAAGCTTCATTCTCATTTTGCCGAAAATCTTGTATTTGAGCTTTGACAGAGTTGGTTTTGTGTTGTGGAAAGAACTTGGAGAGAAACTTAGTCTGCATATCTCTCCAGGATAAAACAGAATTTGGGGGTAGTGGCCATAGCCAAGTCTTAGCTTTATTCTTTAAGGAAAAAGGGAAAATATTTAACCGCATAACATCTTGTGGGAAGGTTTGGTCACCAAACATCTCACATGCTTCTTCGAACTCTCTAATATGGAGATATGGTTTTTCAGAATCCATCCCATGAAATGTAGTAAGAATTTGAATCACCCCATTACGAAAGTGGAACTGACCGGCATTATACGGGAGTAAAATGCAACCAGGGGTAACAGTTTGCTCCAGAAATAAAAGATCTTTCATGGGAAGATATGGTAACTCTTCCTCTCCAGCATCAACACCAAGACTAACGTGCACAGACATATTGCTACCAAACGATTCAGAACTCTCACTCGGTGTTTGACTCAAAGTGCGACTTGTGATTGAATTATTATCAGAAGGAGGTGGAACCCAAAAAGTGTGGAGAGTCGGTGGTATGAGAATTTTTCAAAATTAGCTTCGGCAATAGGATTTTCGTGAACTTGGGTGAGAAGGAGATTCTGCATGTAATCGTACAAGATATGAGATGAAAAGTAGTATTATTTTTTTCCAATCACTTTAGGATTAAATTCACTTTCCAAAATATTACAAATTTCCGATCGTCGGTAACGGCGCCAAAAACTTGACGTGACTAAGAATTTATCTCGGAAGCGCGTTCTTTCTAGGCTCAAGTGCAAGCCTGTCACATTAGTAATAATCCGACAAGTCGGGATCGTCTCCACAAGGATCAGAAATTGGTAATTCTAAATACGTAGGAAGAGATTTAACATTAAAGTGGTTATTCAAAAGACAAGAAAAGATGATTAATGGTTCAAAATTTCTGATTGGTGATGAAATAAAAATGAACTAAGTGCACAAAACAACAAGAATTGTAAAGAAATTAGATATGAATATGAAAGAAAATAGGTTGGAGTACAATCCCCCAAACCTTGGTAAATTACCGTGTAGAATATTAGAATTATAAATTAAAATTTTGAATAAATCCACTCTTTATAGATCCTAAGCATTACATATATGAGGGAACTAGCCAGCATCATATCAAATCAAAGGTAAATACAAAGAGGTGTATGGACAATTACACTTGCATAGTGTTCTTAAACATCCCAAGTACCTAGGGAAAAAGACATTAAAAGATCGGCTATGTTCGTATAATTTCCATACACGATTCGGTCAATATTTAATTTACCCCCTATTTTCTACCTGGGTAATTTACCTCACGATGAGTTCATGTACCCTAACCCTTGAAAATTTTGCTAGACATGGTTTTATGAGAAAATAAATTCATAACAATGCATGTAATGATGTATCTAATAAACATTGGTTTAAAAAGAATTATGAAACAAGTGAGAATTAAATTGAAAATAGAATTGAGACTAAATAAGAGAATGGAATTTGATAATTGGATTGAAAAATTGATACTTGTAATCAGCACTAGGGAAAAGAGATGAACTTGAATCCAAAATACTTCTTCTTCCTCAAACTTACAAACTATAATTTTTGTAAGAATATGAAATTGTCAACTAAAGAAAAAGAACTAAAAAGGTACTCTAAAATTTGCCTCCCCCTAGAAGGATGTAGGGTTTGGCCTTTTATAACACTAACTAGCACGATTTGACAGCTAATATCGATGAGCTGTATAAGATATCCCCAGATTTTCACCTCTTCAGCTCCATAATAAATGCCAGAATTTCATATAGTCGGACCGGTCCGGTAGAAATAAAAAAGAACCGATCCGGTTACTGAAAAATGAACCGATCCGATGGGATCCCAAATACTTCATGCGACTAACAATTTAACTCAAAAGTGTGTTCTTTCTAGGCTCAAGTGCAAGCCTATCGCATTAGTAATAATCCAACAAGTCAGGATCGTCTCCACAAGGATCAGAAATTAGCAATTGTATATACGTAGGAAAAGTTATTTAACCTTCAAATGGTTATTCAAAAGAAAAGAAAAGATTATTGATGGGTCGAAATTTCCGATTGGTGATGAAATAAAAATGAACTACGTGCACAAAACACCAAGAATTGTAAAGAAATTAGATATGAATATAAGAGAAAATAGGTTGGAGTACAATCCTGCAAACCTTGGTAAATTACCATATAGAATACTATAATTATAAATTAAAATTTTGACTAAATCCAGTCTTTATAGATCCTAAGCATTACATATATAAGGGAACTATCCCTCTTCATATGAAATCAATGGTAAATACATAGCGGTGTATGGACAATTACACTTGCATAGTGTTCTTAAACATCCCAAGTACCTAGGGTAAGAGAGATTAAGAGATCGGATATGTTCGTATAATTTCCATACACGATTCGGTCAATATTTAATTTACACTCTATTTTCTACCTGGGTAATTTACCTCACAATGAGTTCATGTACCCCAACCCTTATAAATTTAGCTAGACATGGTTTTATGAGAAAACAAATTCATAACAATGCATGTAATGATGTATTTAATAAACATTGGTTTAAAAAGAATTATGAAACAAGTGAGAATTGAATTGAAAATAGAATTGAGACTAAATAAGAGAATGGAATTTAATACTTGGATTGAAAAATTGATACTTGTAATCAGCACTAGGGAAAAGCGATGGACTTGAATCCAGAATACTTCTTCTTCCTCAAACTTACAAACTATAATTTTTGTAAGAATATGAAATTGTCTACTAAAGAAAAAGAACTAAAAAGGCACTCTAAAATTTGACTCCCCCTAGAATGATGTAGGGTTTGGCCTTTTATAACACCAACTAGCACGATTTGACAGCTAATATCGATGAGCTGTATAAGATATCCCCAGATTTTCACCTTTTCAGCTCTATAATAAATGCCAGAATTTCACATAGTCGGACCGGTCCGGTTGAAATAAAAAAGAACCGATCCGATTACTGAAAAACGAACCAATTCGATTACTGAAAAATGAACCAATCCGATGAGATCCCAAAAACTTAACGCGATTAAGAATTTATTTCAAAAGTGCGTTCTTTATAGTCTCAAGTTCAAGCCTGTCGCATTAGTAATAATCCGACAAGTCGGGATCGTCTCCACAAGGATCAGAAATTGGCAATTGTAAATACGTAGGAAAAGTTATTTAACCTTAAAATGGTTATTCAAAAGAAAAGAAAGGATGATTGATGGGTTGAAATTTCTGATTGGTGATGAAACAAAAATGAACTACGTGCACAAAACACCAAGAATGGTAAAGAAATTATATATGAATATGAGAGAAAATAGGTTGGAGTACAATCCTCCAAACCTTGGTAAATTATCGTGTAGAATATTAGAATTATAAATTAAAATTTTGACTAAATCCAGTCTTTATAGATCCTAAGCATTACATACATGAGGGAACTAGCCCGCATTGTATGAAATCAAAGGTAAATACAAAGTGGTGTATGGACAATTACACTTGCATAGTGTTCTTAAACATCCCAAGTACCTAGGGCAAGAGAGATTAAAAGATCGGCTATGTTCGTATAATTTCCATACACGATTCGGTCAATATTTAATTTACCCTCTATTTTCTACTTGGGCAATTTACCTCATGATGAGTTCATGTACCCCAACCCTTGAAAATTTAACTAGACATGGTTTTATGAGAAAACAAATTCATAAAAATGCATGTAATGATGTATCTATTAAACATTGGTTTACAAAGAATTATGAAATAAGTGAGAATTGAATTGAAAATAGAATAGAGGCTAAATAAGAGAATGGAATTTGATACTTGGATTGAAAATTAATACTTGTTGTAGAGGGGGCTTGAAGGTAATCTTGAGATTAGGGATAAATCCCCAATTAGCAACATTGTTTGAGATTAAGCAACCAAGGCAGCTCGAGCGTGGCTACTCAGCGAGGCAGCTCATATTTTAGCTTGTTGTTTTAGTCACATTATATTTTCATTATTGATGACTATAAGCTATAACGGTTGTAATGACATAACGATAATAACAAAAGAGTTTGTGTGAGGTAAAATGGTACTTGCAAGAGACCAGGCTTGGCAGGGCCTGGGAGAGCTTCCATGCTCCATCGAATGACCTCACCGTGGGAACTTTAGAGGGACTTAGTTTGGAGGATTGAGAAGTAAGGTATCGTTGGGGCTTGTTCTGACCATCTTAGATACACCTGGTAAAACACCGAAGGACCCTGACCGTGGAACCTTCAGCGAAGAAGCTTGGAGTTCCATCGGGCGTTAAGTTATGAACCAAATAGCCCTCTACTTAATGTCACATCTACTGTAGGTGATGTCACTAGCCAGACAAACAATGTCAGACATGCACTTTAGTAAACCACCATGGTATTTGGGCCTGGCAGGCAGTTGGTGAGCCACCTCTGCGACAACAGCCCCCTGACACACTGTGGATAGAGAAAAGGCATGTCTTGGCATTTAGTATTTATGACATAGAGGCAACTAGTACATCAGACATTTAATGTTGTGACATAAAGTATGAGGGATGTACTTTATAGTTTTAATGACTGAGTTGCCTCGGGGATGGTGTGGGAGGCTATTTAAGGACCCCAAGCACCCCTGAGGAGAGACATTATCTTTTTTAGAACCCTAGAGTTATTTCTAGAGATACACATCAGAAAGAGAGATTTATTGCAAACCAGAGGGTTTATCCCCTCACCATTGTCATTTATTGTAAAGCTTTTAATACTTGACTGATATTCTTGAATGTATATGGTGTGTTTTTACCTGCCTACCAAGGTGTATCTAGGGTGCTTACTTCTCTCTCCCTCTAGCTAAGTCACTCCTAAGGTTCATTACTATTTCCAGAGTTATACACGAGAGTTTTGTGAGTTTAAACCGAGTTTATCTTCATTGGGTCTGTGCTCGTGTGTCCTATCATTAATCCAAAGCTTTGTCCAGGATTAGATTATCATTACCATACTCAAATAGGGGTTACACCTCCATCTTATCTAAAGTACCCTCTTACATCTTATCTAAAGAATCGCTGAGGCTTCCAGAGAGAAGAAGAGGAAGACCGTGGAAACAGCTACTAGCAGGCAATGCAAGAAAATTATCACTAAAGTGGCAAAAGTAGTGTACCGCTTATAACGGTGTGAACGGGCGACTGAAGAGACTAAGGATGAGGTTGACCCGGTGTATGAGTGTTTTTTGGTGGATCGACGGGGGCAGTGTATGGTGATAGACAACTCCAACATAGAACAATTCGTAGAAGATGTCGCCCAAGAACCAGACTACATGGGAGATCAACCAAGGCCCCAGACACAAGAGTTAGAATAGCTGAACTTAGCAAGAGAAGGGGAAGATCCAAGGCCTATCTTTATCTCGAAAGATCTCGGTGAGGGGAAACGAGAAGCCTTGGTCAAGCTGATTCAGGAATTCATAAACGTTTTCGCATGGAAGTACACTGAAATGGAAGGACTGGATGAAGAGGTGAGTTGCCACAAACTGAACGTGATGCCTTCATCCATTCCGATGAAGCAGGAAACGAGGAATTACAAGCCTGAACTAGACTTAAAGATTAAAGAAGAGGTCCAACGCTTGTTGGCAGCAGGATTTATCAAGCCAATACAACATCCCCTCTGGCTATCCAGCATTGTGCTAGTGGGGAAGAAAGACAAGAACCAAATAAGGATCTGCGTAGACATTAGAGACTTGAATAGGGCTTTCCCCAAGGATGAGTTTCCCCTACCCTCCATCGACAGTTTGATAGATTCCACGATCGGTCACGAGATGTATAGCTTTATGGATGGGTATGTGGGATACAACCAGATTAAGATGGATCCCATCGATGCAGAGAAAACGGCGTTCAGAACCCCGTTGGGAAACTTCATGTACAAGGTGATGCCATTTGGACTCAAGAACGCTGGAGCTACGTACCAGAGGACAATGATGGCCATTTTTCATGACTTCTTCCACAAATTTATGGAGTTCTACGTGGACGACCTGGTCATCAAATTAAAGAAGGAGGTTGGGATTATACTCGCCCTACTCCTCAAGCTAGGGGATTCATCCACTGCGCGCAACCTCCCCCTATAACACTAGAGTACATACTAATAATATTCAATCACTGATATTAATGCACACACACACTATATATATATACTACCACACTCTGTATATATATATATATATATATATATATAACGTCCCGGCTACACCATGTACAAAACTCGTAACATAGGCCCATTTAATTTATTAAGAGTTTATGGCCCAACTCTAATTATTAATTAATTCGCACATTAATTAATTAAGTCACCTTTGGTGTCGCCCCCACTATAAAATTGGACTTACTCTCGTAGTCCGAAATAACCTCACCCGAGTCTAAATTCTCGACTCCTGAATTTTTAATCATGACGTGACACCCAAAAATCCCTAAAATCCTAATTGACTTTACTCATGATTAATTAGGTTTAAAGGCCATCTGGGCCAGGGCGTGTTTATAGAATTTAGGAGGCTATACTTCCTCCAGCTCTACCGGCACCACCCGCTATTGAGGGTAAGTTTTTAATTTAAGGGTACTTGAGTTGTGTGATATTTGATGTGGGTATTACACACTCATTCATTTCTAGGAGTTTTTCTCAGACTACAGATTTGATAAAATCTGCTGAGAGTACTTTTACTAGTGCTGAGTTTTTCTATGGGTGATGGTTTGCTCATTTTTCCTTGTTTGTAAATTTATAGGAATTTCTCTTGGTAATTTATGCTTTGAGGCCGATTTACTCTTCCTTGATATGGTCGAGTATGATGTGATATTAGGTATGTGATTGGTATGCCTTGTCTCCACGGCCAACAAAGTTGGGTAGTAGCGTATAGGGGGGTTCCTTGTTTGGATTCCGCTTTTTCGGGACGCTCCACACGTGAACCTCGGAGACGTTGGGAATGGGGAGATGTTATTCTTTCTTCTTTTAGTTCATTTCATTTTATTTTATTTTATTTTGTTGGTTAAGAGGTGGGTTGAAAGGTTTAGCCGAAAATCACGTAGAAGAGTGATTAAGGGCTATTAAAGTGCGAAATGGAAGCACTGTATATAGTTCTCTCCTCTGAACGATGCGAGGGAGACTGGGATACGAAGTCGAATTAAGACTTCGGGTTATGCCTTGATAAGGAGGCTATTTAAAAAGATGTATATATGTTGTGGGGTAAATAATTGTAAGACTTTACGGAAAGTGAATATCTGATTTGTTAAAATCCTCAACTATTTAAATAATTATAAGTTATAGAAGTAGAATCTTATTAGTAGGGTTGAGAGTTAGAACCTTTTCACTCCCGAACATGTGTCTTAGACCTTTATATCTTAATGATCGATAACGCGAGGTAGTAGTGTAACGGGAGGGTTCCTTGTCTGGATTTCGCTTCGGCGATACGTCACACGCATGCAAATGTCAAAAGTTGAGAAAGGTCTTGGGAACTAGGGATATACTTAGTATCAGGTGTACACGACTTAGATAGGATATGGGTAGGTAGACTTTAGGATTGTTTGGACATAGGACCGTTAGGGCATGTGACGTCAGTTTAGGAAGGTTTTTGGGAGTTGACCACGCATAGCTTGTGTGTTAACTCTAAGAGGGAATGGTTCCCCAGTAACGAGAAGTTGGGGATTTTGAGAGGTTTGGAAGATAAGCCCGAAGGAGATGAGGCATCTCGTAGTTGAGTGTTACATGGGTAACGAAAGGGTGAATTGACTCGCACTCCTGAGCCATGTTGCTAAGCTCGAGGGTGGATTCAATTGACAAGCCTCTACCAGGATTGGGAGTAATAAAACTGGAGCATGGACCTAATGTTAATGCGACTCATAAGCTTAAACTTGTGAGAAGTATTATCCCATGTTTGAATTAAAATTCATCGTGGGGGTGATCGCTTCATATAAAGGGAGGTACTACTTCCTGGGAAGAAATTTAGTCTTTCATTCGAGCAACAAGTCGTTGCATGATGTGGTAGGAGGAACAAGGGATGTTAAGACCACATATACAAGCTGTTGATCGAGGGAACAGAACCCTACTCCATTGTATTTGAGGGTGGGGAGCGTTTCCCCGGGAGATTTATTATCCCGTATAAGAAGGACTTAACTTAAGAAGGTCAGTAATAGGGGAATCTCACGGTTCTAAGTTTGCGGTACATCCGGGTAACGACAAAATGTATCAAGATATGCGCCGCCAGTATTGGTGGCCGGGCATGAAGAGGTTGTTGGACTGCATGGGGTGCCTTTGATTATAATTTTCGACCGAGATAAGATTTTCATTTCCCACTTTTGGCAAGTTTCCAAGAAGCCATGGGAATCGAATTGAGGTTAAGAACTTCTTATCATCCTTAAACAGATGGCTAGACCGAAAGGGTAAACCATATGTTGGGGGATATACTCTTTATGTGCATGCCTGACTTCAAGAGTAGTTGGGAATAGTGTCTTCCATCAGTTAAATGTGCTTATAATGATTCGTATAAATTCGCTGATGGGATGGCGCCTTATGAATCCTTGTATGGTAAGCTTTGTGGACCTCCCGCTTGTTTGTTGGAGGTGGGAGATAATGAGTTTCTCAGACCTGAAATGATTCGGGATACTTTTTTAAAAGATCAAGACCTTTCGGAATCGCATTCGTATAACCAAGATCGATAAAAGAGTTATGTCGATGCGGGGAGAAGGCATGTGGAGATGGAGGTCGGGGACCAAGTGTTGGTGCGAGTGTCGCCCATGAAGGGCATTAAGCATTTTGGGAAGAAAGGAAAACTTGTACCGCGTTACGTTGGACCTTTCCTATAGATGTTAAGGTGGGACCGTTAACCTATTAACTTGCTTTACCGAAGCACTTGCAGCAAGTTCATAACGTGTTCCATATCTCTCCTGTATAGGAGTGCAAGAGATGTGATGGTGCCTTTAGGCACATTCTTTTCTAAGATATTGAGTTGTAACCTGACGTTTCTTATAAGGAGCAGACGATCGCTATTTTAGAGCGTGGAGAGTGGCGATTGAGATCGTGGGTAGTACCTTTGGTAATGGTGCAATGTAATCATCGCAGTGTCGAGGAATTGACAGGGGAGCGCGAGGATGACATGCGGGAAAAGTATCCGCATCTCTTCTTGCAAGGTACGCTTGAATTTTGGGGGCAAAACTCCCTCATAAGGGGGGGAGTATGTAACAACCCTCACTTTTGAGAGCCTATTTTATATTTATTTACTATGTGTAGTAATTATGTATAAATGATGGATTGTGGAGTAAATATTAATTTAATATGAAAAAGGTTAATATTTACTGAAATGTTGTATGATTACCTGATGAGTAGGTAAAAATATCCATGTGGTGATTTATGGTGTCATAAGATATAAAATGACATTTTGGTTTGATATGAAACCGGAACTTAAAATGAGTTATAAAATTTCCAAATGATAATTTGGAGGGTGTAGTTAGTCCCGATAGGTACAAGACAGTCAAAATAAGTGCCATATTGTATTTTGGTATTTCGGGCACTTTTGACTGATTATAGCTTAAATGTGTATTTGCGAGTAATTATATCGCGTATTGATCATTTAAGAGGACTTCTTAGACTTAAGCCGCGTTTTATTTCCCCAACTCTATTCCTATTCTTCCATTACACACAATTGAGCCCTAGAGAGAAAGAGAGAGGAAGAGAACATTGGAGAAAAAGAGAGATTGGAGCTTGGATTGTTGCCTCCACCAAATCAAATCTGAATTTGCAAGATCATGGCAAGTTATCTACTTGCTATTATATGATTTAAGGAGAATAATTGGTTTTGATAGTTATGAATTTGTTAAGATTTGTCATTTTAGAGTTTTATTAGATTTGTGGGTATTAAACCCTTGGAAATTGATTTGGATGATAAAGTTGGAAAATTATGGTAGTTATATACATTTATGATGTATAAGTTGATATAAATGAGATTGGGTTGGTTAGTTTTGTGTTGGAAGAAAATTTGGAGTTTAAGACTCCATAGCCAAAACTTGGCAAATCTGCAGAACCGAATCGATTCGGCTGTCGAACGAATTGATTCGGATGCAGAAAGTCATTTTTCCTGACCGAATCGATTCGGCTAGTCTGAATCGATTCGGCTAGTCCGAATCGACTCGCTTCTCTGCGAAAATCCTGTATTTTCCTTTTTGTTTTTCTTTTCTAATTTCAACAATTTTTCTTTAGTATGAGAACGTAGGAACCTTCTTGAAAGAAGTAAACTTAGAGTCCTGGAGTAGTAATTGAGTTTGGTCGCCACCCTAGACTAGAATTGGGTCATCTGGGGTTTATTCTGGGGAGGTGTAAAGTAATGTTAAGGCATTACTTCTTTTATTCAAACTTTTAGAAGTTAGGAAGTTAAATGCCCATTCTTGGAGACTTAGGGGCTTGTCGAAGTTATATGAACATTGGGAATTATAGAATCATAATAATCATTTGGAGACTAAGCCGGGACTTGTAATTTGAGGAATATTAATGAAGCTATTTAATGATGATAGGTTCGAATAAAATGAACCAAGCTATTTACTGATGATAGGTTCGAATAAAATGAACCAAGCTATTTAATGATGATAGGTTCGAATAAAATGAGCCAACCACATGGATAATGGAAATGGAAATTGGTAATGAAGATTGAATATGAAAATGAGATTAAAAATGTAAATGTTAATTTACTGATACATACCTCTCTAAATGACATCATAAGGGAAGTTAGCGCGCTTGGTGATTCCCCCTGGCTAATGAATGCAGGGTGGATATAGTCCTAGGCCATATGCAGGGTTTTTATATATTTTCTGCGCTGGTGAGGAGATTTCGGGTGTGGTCTTCACTCTCCCACAGTCATATGGACACTTCCCGACGTATCGCTATAGGTGCTCAGGTTGTCTTGTATAGATAGGCCCTGGAAGATGATGGTCATTTAGGGGCGCGCCCAGTGGGGAAACTCGGAGGGGCGGTCTTAGAATCGTTATATGTATGAGAATATAACTTTTCTGCATCAAGTGGGACTTGATGGATATATATGGCATAAAGAACATGGATACGTGCCATAAAGAGCATGTGATTGAGATATGTGCCATAAAGAGCACTTGATAGAAATTATATTCCTCATAAGGAATGGAAAGATAAAAATGGAAATGATGATTAATGATGGAAAGTTTTAATTAATGAAGGGAAATTATATCTTCTTGATTAAACCGAATAAATGGTTTTATTCCTAATAAGGAATGTAAGAAGGATATGGTAATTGGATTAATGAGCAAAGGTTTTAAATTAAAGTTATTTACTTTTAAATTATCTTTTGTAATTATGTTACATTTCATAATTAGTTAAAATATCAGAATTTGTAATTGTAGTTTAACACGCTAGTTATCATACCATATTATCATCCTTGTCATTCATGCGTAATTGTTCATACCTATCATGCTTTTTATTCTTCTGGTGATCATATAAAACCCAGCCCTGACCGGTTCATTTTCCTTTTTGTGTATATGATGGTATCCGCTCAGGTGTTCCACCGCAAGGACGCCCATTTTGATATTTCCATCCCTTTGCTTTTGACGAGCTGTAAGATTTTGCGGATTATTACAGGACCTTTAATTAGACGCTCTCATCTTTGTATTCTAGATATGATCGGGACTTAACTCGGGCGTGTGGCCAAAAATTTTGTATTTAATTAATGAATGTATTACGTAAGATATTAAACTGTCGTAATACTTTGTATGTAGCTGTGGACCGACAGACTATTCGGTCCTCTTGTGTACATTCGTTTTAGTTGTATTATATATATACTCTTTTGGAATTCCACTTACTTGTCAGATTGGGTTGTTTAATTTAAATTTCTTAACTGGTTTTAAATTTCTAAACTTTTTGGCAACCCGTTTTCTGATTTATTGTGTGGTTTTCCCGTATACTCGACTTATTTTTGTGATGCTGAGAATGATATCCATCCATGATTCCTGTTACGTTTGAGTATCGAGATGGCCACCCCTTATCTTGGATCGCGGGGTGTCACATCTAATCTGCAAGAAAATTTGAGATTTTTTCTTTTTAAGCCTCAAATGTCTAAAATTTTATCGGGGAAGTGTTTGGAACCTTGATGAAATATATTGATGGAATAATGATATGGAAGTAGGTCTATGATTGAGTGTTGGACTTTAATTTGGTGAGAGAGTTAAAGTGGAGATTCATAGGCTTGATTGTGACGTACTCTAATTCGGGATGATAAGAATATAATTACGAAAAAGCGTGAGCGAGCTTAAATTCGTTAGGTCAGTGGGTTAACAAGGGTAACTACTGAATTGATATAACAAGGGGTAACTAGGACCCTTAGAGTTGTGTGAATACTTGAATTAATACGAAAGTGAAATAAATTCGTAAAGTAAACAAGTACGGTGAATATTAGAGAGAAATATATTACGTACAAGTATGAATAATTGGGTTGTGTAAATACCTATTGTTGTATAGGATTACTTGGGTTGTGAATGCCTATTGGGTATTTCCTTGTGATAGGAACATAGACTCGGGAAATATTAAGTTATGGAAGAAGTGAGCAAGTCCAGGGCTAATGGTTGAGTGACACGAAGTTATTAAATTAATGGATGTGTTAATTAATGAAGGTAGAGTCTGAAAGTAGACTCGGAAAAGTATTAAATTAATTGATGTTGTGATTAATTAATTTACAGTCAGGTTGTAGACTCGGGAAGGGTATTAATTAATTCATTTGTAAATTAATTAAATGAGAGTCTTACCACATACTCGGATCGGTATTAAATTAATAGGCGTGTTAATTAATTTAATTAGAGTCGGGCGATAGACTCGGGAAGGAGTTAAATTAATAGGTGTGTTAATTAATTTAATTAGAGTCGGACCATAGACTCGGGAAAAATAGTATATTAATTGAGGTGTGAATTAATTATATTAGAGTAGGACCACAGACTCGGATTTGTGTTAATTAATTAATGTGTAAACTAATTAAATAAGGGTTGGACTACACACTCGGATATGTGTTAATTAATTAATGTGTAAATTAATTAAATGAGGGTCGGACCACAGACTCGGAGTTGTGTTAACTAATTAATGTGTAAATTATTTAAATAAGAGTCGAATCATAGACTCTGGAAAATTTCATATAAATTATTGTGTAGAGTATTACTATTTAGAGTCGGACCACAGACTCGGGAAGATGGAAATTATTAAGTGAGAAAATTAATTAAGTTGAGTCGGGCCAGAGACTCGGGAAATTACAGGCTAGTGTTACGGGTTTTTGAGTACACGGTAAAGCCGGGATTTATACTATATATATATGGTGTAGTGGTAGTATATATATATATGTGTGTGTGTGTGTGTGTGTGTGTGTGTGTGTGTGTGTGTATTCTGTGTGCTATTAAAAATCAGTGATTAGATATTTACTTAATTTATATACTCTAGTGCTATCAAGGGAGGTTGCGCGATATGGGTGAATCCCCTAGCTTGAGGAGTAGGGTGAGTATATCCCCAGGTCATAGCGTCCGGTATATGGGTGAGGGGATTACCTCACTTTCAGGGAAGGAATATGACAACCTCCACTTTGTTTATGTTTTGGGCCAGGTTGGTGAGCGATTCCAACTTGGGTAACTAGGTTATGTGATCACACCTAGTGAGATAGCACTTTAGAGGGAATCATTCGGCGAGGGTATACTCGGAGGGATGGATATACGTTTGTTATATGTGTGGATGTTTTAGTAAAGGTACCTATATAATAGTATTCAATATTATATGCGGGCAATAATACAGTGTGTGATGTATTTACTTTATATAACTTGTGACACGGTTACATGCTACTATTTAAGAAGGAATGAATTAAGTTAATTATGAGATAACTTATAATTCAAGAATCATTGTACTCGGGTTAGAGTAGTATGGCAAGGGGGGGTTATACCAGGACTAGTTGGATGGGGTAGTACAACTAAGTGGGGGTTAAGGTAACCGATAGGTGTGCACAATAGTAGAGGGGTGAGAATGTCCACAAAGGAGTGAGACACTAACTTAAATATGAAGTCCATTCATGCATTTTAAATTACTGCAGTTAATTCATTTGCTAAATATTTTCAAAATGTTTTGGGTTCTAACCCTTGATATAAAACTATTTTCAAAACCTTTTAGGTGTCCAGCCACAGGGACGCCAAGATTGATATTCTATTCCAGAGACACGGAGCTGCGGCATATGTGGATGCTAGCAGGAGTTTGGATTAGACGCATCGTTCATTTATTCCTAGAGTAGGAATCATGTATCAGCTTCAGTTTTATTTAGGGCTTGTCGCCCAAATTTCTCAGTACAGTTTTCAGATGTACTTATTTAGGTGTTGGATGTTTGTATTGGAATTCATTTTTTTGGCCGACGGTTTATTCGGCAAATTGTTTAATTAATTATTTCAGTTGAGTTTTATTCAGTTCTGTGAATGGTTTATATTTATTTCCGCATGTACTGTTTTGTTAATTAAAAAGTTAAAATTTGGCACCAGCTTTTGGAATACTAGGTGGTTAGTAAGTTTGAAAAAAAAATTCAACGGTGATGCTAAGGATGAACCAACTGGGATGCCTGTTTTAATTTGGTATAGGACTGATCACCCGGTATTTTATTAGGCGGGGTGTCACAGACACATTCGGGAGTTTTCCTTTAAATTGGGTTATGTGTCCCGCTTTACTCCTACACATGTCCGCACACATGCCCCCACCCATGATACTTTTCTTGCACATAATGATAGAGAGTTTCCACATATTTGAGAGCAAATTAAGTTTTTGGTCAAGACTTCTCATTATTTGATGGAGTTGTTTCAAAAGATGTCACCGTCTTTCGAAAACTTCACCGCACCTACCGATTGAGGTCTAGACATGTTTCCTAGCATATGCTGATTTGTACGATGTTATCTTATGCCTATTGCTAGTATGTACCATTTTTTTATACTTTGTTAGCATTTTTATTTTCTTTTCTTATTTTTGGTACTGTTTTATACCTATTTTGGATCTATTTGCCCATTCCAGGTACTGTTTTTACGAAATTATCTCACTGGACAAAACTACATGACATTCTGAGGAATCTGGGAAATTTTGCTTTTCTCTTTCTAACGAGAACTCATCTTTTGCGAACTCTTCTCGCGAGATCCGCTGTCGTTCAAACGACAAGGAGTTTCATTCAAACGACCCTAGGAATTAATTTTCTGTTACTGTCCTCTATTTCATCTTGTTATATTATTGCGTATTGCTGGGTTGTAACTGTGTATGTTCAAAAATACAAAAAGATTTTTGTTTTTAAGAAATTTTTTGAAAAATCCAAAAAGAGTTTTGTATTTTGTTTGCACCGTTTATGAATTGACATTTAGGATGACCGAGTCATAACATCATGCCATATCCATGTGACTATTTCTTAGTGATTTTAGACAATATGTTGTGTCATTCATGTGATTTACAAAGTTTGGAGTCTTTGAGATGATATAGTGTTGATACCTAAATGTTTGACTCAATTGTCCTTTATTGCACACATGCACAGATGTTTTTTACTTTTATGCTTGTCTATCATATGTCGGATTAGTGTTTCCATCTCAGTTATGTCTAGACAATGAACCAAATGAGATAAAACTTGACAAAAAGTAGTGCATGATATAAATTGTTTGTGAGATTGTGTGTTTTATTTGAAAAATGGTGAAGGGCTACGAAAGGTACTCATTTATCCTTTGTGATTAATACACCATTTAAATGGACCTAAAAAGTGAGAAATCAAAAATTATTCGAGGACCAATGAGGTTTAAAAGATCCCGAATAAATTGTACGGCGATAAAAAGATATATATGCTAAAAATGGGCTAATAGATTTTAGTTTTATCACCTCGTAAGAAAAAATAAAAAGCATTATCTTTTAATGAGGAAGTTTGGATGGAATTTTCAACGGTTTTCCCGTCCTTAAAAGTCATGAAAAAGCATTACATAATTTTGGACGTTATTGGTGTGGAAATCATTTTTACTTTGATTTGTTGATATGATTAAGACGATGAGATCGAAATTCAACAATTTTACACCTAAGGACTATTTTGAGGTTCGTTCGTTAGGAGTACACCTTTGCATCGTGCACATATGACATGATTGAGTTTATTTTCCTATTTAATTCGTTCATACCCATTCATTTTGTTTCCATGATTTTGTTAGCTTAGTGTAAATTAATGGTCTCTGATTTTGTAACATCATTTTTGCATTTTTGTATAAAAATTTTGAAAAAATTCAAAAATGGTTTGTTTGCCTTGTTTACCATGACACCCCGATTGGATTTATTTGGTTTATTCTTTTCCTTGTCTATTTCGGACAACTAAAAAGGGGGAGAGCGAATTATGATATTATGGGGAAGTTTAAGGTATGGGGGCGATTTTATTATGCTTTCATGATTACGCTTATATCATTTCAAACTCGATACGTCATGAGGTTTTGCTTTGTCTCATATGTGTAGGTACAATTGAAGATCATTATGTTTCACACCCTGATGAGAAAATCTTGAACTTTGGAAAAGCTGTTTGTTGAAGATTGAAAATGTTTGCAGACTTGTCATTTACCTTTGCAGTTTTGAGTTCAGGGGGGTAGATTTATATAGGTAATATTTATGTTTTGATAATTCGAATTTTTTATTTTTTATTTTTTATTTTGTACCGACATAGACATATTGGAAGATTTGTAAGGACATTATTATCCATTATCAATTTGTATGTCGTATACCGCTACACCGTCGAAGAATTTCAAGATCACATTAACATCAAGACGAATCCGAATAATCAAGGTTCTTCAACAAATAGCCTCTGCGGGATTAACTTTTGGAAGGTTTTGTTTTAGAGTACCTTAATAATACACTTAGAGTATTCGAATTATTTTTACAAAATATTTTCTAAGTGTTGGAGCGAAGCTTTAAATATTATTCTTCAAGAAATATAATTTTTGGAGTTTTTGAGGCAGCGCATTTATCGAGAAAAAGAGAAAAAAATAATTTAAAAAATAGATGTCATTCGAACGACATCATTTGTCGCTCAAACAAGACCCGATGTCGCGCGATACTTCAAACGACATCGTCTCTCGTTCGAAAGACACCACCGCCTTAAGTCTTCTATAAATTGGACATTCCAACTCCGTTTTCCACAAGAAGTCTTACACATTTTTCATTCTGCAGACACGACATATACGCATAATACTTTGGCTTCTTCATTTAAGGCTTAAAACCTTTTTTGTTTTCAATTCACAAAATCCCAATATCTTTATGTGAATTATTTTTGCAACCTAAAGAACAGCAGTGCTATTGTTCAACCTCTGTGGAGAAGGCATCTCCATACCTTATGATTCCTGGAGGGAACTCACTGCTGATTGGTAGATACCGAGTGTATATCTCTTCATACGGATGACTTGGACTGCGGACTGAGGTGTAGCTTTGAAAGTTTGTCGACACACCGTGCGTTACACTTGTGGATGCTTATCAAGTTGTATGAAAGTCAATGGTCTTGTAAACTTTTCAAAGTGTTAAAATATTTTTACCCAAAAGGGGTTTTTTCCTGATCTGTAGTCTTTATTTTACATGCATGATTTCATTGATTTCATTGACACTTAGATGCATGCATAGGACCTGAATAAAATTGAATTTGGTTTGTTCAAATTTAGACAACAAATTAAATAAGTGTGTTTGAATCCATTAGAGAATTGCGAACTCGATTGATATTACACACATCACTTTATCAGTTTCACACACTTGAAAACTTGAATTTTTACTTTTTATCATTCCATGTTTAAACCCAACCAATTCTTCTTTAAAATTTTGTATACACTTAAAGCCAAATTACTACAAGTCTATATGCATGAGAAGATGGATTTTAAACATTAAAATCCTACTAAATGGTTTAAATATATTTCTCATTTTAGGACTTCATCGTACTTGCAAAAATACATTTTTGATAAATAAAAGACATTTAATTTCTCCAAACTCACAAAATGTCAATTTTTCCTAAAATCTTCATTTTTGTAAAAAGCTTTTTCACCAATTTTTAACAAGGCATATCATCATTTCTAAACAGCTAATTTCATAAAATGTTTCACACCAATCTTTCTTAAAAATACACTATTTTCATAAAATACCAACTTTTAATATTCCAAAACCTTGAAATATATACCATTTCTTTATTTTCAACAATACATCATTTTTCCAACATTTTTATTTCATAAAAATGTTTATTAATTTCATCATTTGTTTATATTGACCCTAGTCATATAATCTAAGTATAAGAGTACAAGTATGAAAATATAGTCTTAATACTAAAAGTAAGGTTATTCTAGTTTGCCCTTGGTGTAGGGGGAGTAACACAACCTCCAAAGGTGAGCTCAAGGGGTTACCAAATGCAACCTCTAAAATTCTCCAAAAAGTGCTACATCCTTTCCAAGCAAGACTCACTTCAAACTCCACGAAACTCCATCTTCATCTTCTCCAAAAAAAAAACACTTCTCTAAAATTCCTATATCTTCTTCTACCATGGTGTAAATGGGTGAACATGGTTCAAATATGGTGGAATGTACCATAAAAATGGTGTTTTGTGGTTGTAGTATGGAGGAGGAGTGGTGTTTCTTAGTGGGAGGAGGTGGAAGACTACCATCCCCTCTCTCTGTCTTTCTCTCTCTCTCTCTCTCTTCTTCCATTTTCCCTACCAATAACCTCAAATAATTCAAACAATCCCTTATAAAATCCTTCCAAAGGCTAAAAATCCCATTTTCCCCCTTCTAGACTGATCTGAGCTCGACAACTCAAATATTCAACGACTAAAATCGCGACAACGCATAAGGGCAAGCTAGAATAAAAAAATTTAATTTACATCGTTGACATGACCAGCCTAAGTCATTCGAATGACTTATCCATATCGTTTGAAGTTTCGATCGCGTGACCCTTTGCACGACCTGCCACTATAATGCAGTGGCATGTCATTTGAACCCCTACATCTCGCGAGATCCATCTCGCTTCTAACAATAATGGGATTTCGTTAAGACGACCACTTACAGTCGTTCGAATAATATTTTCCATTCTTTTGTTTTCTTAAATTTTGAATCCATCATAATTTATACAAATTTTAATTGAATTATTGGGACAGGGTTATGCTATCCAATCAAATCAATGGAATGACACAAAAATTATCCCCACCCCGAAATATCTCATCCGTAAAAATCTACACTAACTAGTCCCATACCTGGAAAGTGTTACCCACAACTAAGACATGCCTACTAGTCCAATACCTAGCGAGTACTCGTAAAATTAAGGTGAGAACATAGTTATCCAAAATTTCGTCGTCCCTCGGGTGACAAATATAATTAAATCAAAAAGTCGCATGAGACACTTTATCAACAATTCTACCAATTTCACATAAAATCACAAATAAATTCAATTTCATCCGTTCAATCAAATTTTGAAATTAAACCATTTACTTTATGCAACTAATATAATTTCATCACCATACAAGTTTATGGTATGCAGAATAATAATTTCTCTTTTATCACAGTTACATAATTTTATGTGATTTCACAACTTACTTCTAATCAACAAGTCTATAATTTTCTACTTGCAAATCTACACCCATATTAACAAAATTCCAATCTCTACCCTAAACACACAAGGGTTATAAGTCTTAACTCATATGAAGATTTTTCATAAAAAAATGTCCCAATATATATTTCAGTTTCCCTAATCAAGGTTTCTAATTTATTTTAAGAAAAACATGAAATTTAATGTTTAGGTGATATCTAAGATGCATAATACTAGAGAGAAATAATATATGTATTCATACCTAAAGAAAAGTCGATTGAAATTTTTTATTGGATGGTTGTGTTCCTCTAGAAAAATCCGTAAAGACTCGTTCTTGAACAATCTTGAGAAAACAAGGTTTGAGCCGTAAACAATTGGGTTGAATATTTATTTAATTTGGTGCTAGGGTGTGTAGATGAGAGGTGGTAAAGATATGGGAGACATCTAGTTTAACAGTTAGTGGAATATTGGTTAGAAAATCCTAACCATGAGTTACTCTAATGTAGGAAAGGTTTAAGAGTTTTAATTAACTCAAACTCAGGCAAGAAAATAAATTGTCGACAATGCCCAGGGTGAATTGATTCACCCTTTAGGCTGAATCGATTCAGACCTGTTCAGATCACCAGTTCTCCCCCCCCAAAAAAAAAATAATAATAATTTGTATAAAAAAATGATTTCAATTCCCGTCACAGTCCTATTTTCCATTATTAAAATCCAACATTATAAATTGCTAAAAAATAATTAAATCTAAAAATTAATATTTTTTTGAATTTCAAAATAAATTAAATTATTACTGGGTTAAATTTACAGGGTGTTAAATACATCCCCACTAGCACATGAATTTCATCCTCAAAATTCGACGAAGCGTAAATCCGCAAAAATAAAATAAGGCTCACATATGCCTATTCGTAGAATGCCACAATCTGGCGCCCATACACCCAATCCTAGATGGCTTGTCCCACAAACAAAAGATAGAATATATATATATATATATATATATATATATATATATATATATATATATATATATATATATATATATATACGCATAACTATTGAAATAACGGCGTACCACGCCTCCCCGTGAATCACCAATGGATTCTCTGTCCAAAGTCATCGCAACACTTAAGTGCTCAAATCAAATCTCATCACCAAGTTAATACTTACGATAGCTAACATCAGCACCAACGAATATTCAAAACAAATCTCATCTCCAAAATCAGTTCTAAGCATCCTCACATCAAGATTACTAGTCCTAACCTAAATGTCCGCCACATCCATAACAAAAAACCCATTTTTCGAAGAAACACTGCTAACATGTATGAAAGACCCAAAACCTTAAGGATTACGAATCAACAAAGGGGATCAAATATTGGTAACACGAAAGTTAAACGAACTCACAACCTACGAGACCTAATACCATGCTATGATATTATCTGTAACACCCCGCACATTATGGCATCGGACGCCACCAAGACTACGCTAGGCGTTATTAAATTAAATGCCATTCTTAGGATGTGACATATATATGAGACATATAAAAAGTTTTCACAAGATAACAATCGAATTGATCCAATAAATATCAACGTTTAAGCAATATCAAATCCATCACCAATTTAATCTCCAAAATAAAATCAACTCCAAATAAATATGAACTCAAATGAAATGATCCAACTGTAAATATCTGACAAAAATTGAAAACAATTGTGGAACCGATTGACCCACCAAATCCATAAATAACAATCCCATAATGAAAGCGACGGAATTGAAAGAAATCATACTCTAATAAAGCATCTAAAATAAATCTCCAACTACATCTCCAATTTCTATTATGATGCTTCTCCAACGTTATACCTGAAATGTTAGTCAACGCAATGGGTCAGAGCCCACCACATTAATACCTGCTACTCTTCCCAATTAAAGTCCGTGAACCCAGACAGTATCATTATACATGATAAACATGATAATAAAGTATTTTAAATTAAAATAGATACATATTAATATGCGAATAAAAGTAAGGTGCCATTGTCTGCCCATATAACTAATCAACCCTAGAGTGTAAGTCCAATTATTCCCTTAAATGTATAATTTAAAGACATCACACCCATTCCCTCACTATACCCAGTCAACCCGATTTTTGTCAAATCTTCACATACTCGTAAGGTTCTACGCAGGACATGTCACATTAGCCAGTCGGCCCGTATTCTGTCAGCCCCGCACATAATTGTGACGCCAACACACACTCACGTCGCTATAGCCAATCGACCCGTATTCTGTAAACCCTGCACAAACTCGAGCCACAAATTCTATTTTAATATCCCGCTTATTATCTTAGGCATTAATTTTCAATTTTCTCAAGTTCTCATTATTCTATATCAGTCCCACCTTATTATAGAGCATAAATCCTCAAACCTACCCTAGTCCCATACCAAGAGGTCTCTAAAATACAAGTACGTCCCACCCTATCATATAGGATGAATCTCTACCATTAGTTTCCTCCTAGTCTCGCGCCTAGACTATCAAATCAACGAAACAACATAAAAATAAGCCCCACCAAAAAATATATCATTCGTAAAAATCTACACTAACTAGTCTCATACCTAAAAAATGTTACCCACAACTAAGGAATACCTACTAGTCCCATCCCTAGCAAGTACTCCTAAAATTAAGGTGAGAGCATAACTATCCGAAATTTTGTCGTCCCCTCGGTGACAAATAGAATTAAATTAACAAATCGCATAAGACACTTAATTGACAATGTAACAACCCTCGCTTTTGAGAAGCTATTTTATATTTATTTACTATGTGAAGTAATTATATATAAAATGTTGGAATGTGGAGTAGGTATTAATTTAATGAGATAAGTTAATATTTACTAAAATGTTGCATGTTTACCTTATGTGTAGGTAAATGTCACCATGTTGTGTTTTATTGTGTCATAATATTTAAAATGACAATATGGTTTAAAATGAAACCGAAACTTGAAATGAGTTATAAAATTTCAAAATGATAATTTGGAGGGTATAGTTAGTCCCTAAAGGTACGAGATAGACGAAATAAGTGACATATTGTATTTTGATAGTTTGGGCACTTCTGACTGATTTTAGCATAACGCGTATTATGCATCATTTTAATGTGGTATTTATCATTTAAGTTGGAATATTAGACTACTGTCACGATTTAAGTCTTACAATTCAATTGTTTCTCTTAAGTGCATTTGTTAACCTAAAGTGAGAGAGAAAAGAAGATAACTTTGGAGAAAAAGAGGAGAAAGGAAGAAATTGAAGATTGGAGTGTTGATCTTGCCTTCACCTTCCAAAAATCTGAGATTCCTACATCAAGGCAAGTTTTCTACTTGCTATTATGTGATTTAAGATGAATAATTAATATGATAGTTGTGTATTAGTTTTGGTTTGACAATTTTAGGGTTTTAAATGGATTTGTAGGTTTGAACCCTTGAAAGTTGATTTGGATGGTTATTGGTGTTAATCATTGTTATTGGATGCATTAATAATCAGTTGGTGGCATCAAATGATCTTGGTTTGGGTAGATTGGAGTTGGGGAAATTTAGGAGTCCAAGACTCCATAGCCAAACTTGGCAAATTCCCAGGGGCGAATCGATTCGACGCTATGGAGAATCAATTTGCTTAGGGTCAGCTTACAGGTCTATTAGGACCGAATCAATTCGGCAGTTTATAGAATGCCAGGTTTCTTAGTCCGAACCGATTCGCTTTTTGGGCGAATCGATTCGTTTTCCTGCTATTTTTGAGTTAGTTTTATAACTCAATCCCAATTCATTTTCTTTAGGTTTAGGACCTAGGAACCTTCTAGTATTAAGTAAACATAGAGTCCTAGAGTTATAGTTGAGTTGAGTCACCACCCCACATTAGGATCGGGTTAAACGGGGATTATTTTTTAGGTGTACCAAATAAGGTTAGGGCTTTTCTTTCCTTTAGTACATTCTTAGGAGGTTAGGAGTTATAATCCCATACTTGGAGACTTTACGGGCTAATTGGAGGTATATAAGACCTTCGGACTTGTAGAATTATTGTGATCATTTGGAGATTAATTCGGGACTTAAATTATGATGAATATTAATGAGAATCTTCAATGATTATGGTTTCGGATAAAATGAAACAAATATGAATAATGGAAATGAAAATGAGATTTAAAATGGTAAATGCTAATTTACTTAAACACACCCTTCTAAATACTATCATAAGGGAAGCTAGCGCATGAGGTGATGTCCCCTGACTAGTGAATGCAGGGAGACTATAGTCCTCGGCCATATGCGGGGTTGTTATATGTTTTATTCTGCGCTAGTGAGGTAATTTCGGGTGTGGTTATGGCTCACTCGCAAGCATATGGCCACTTCCCGACGTGCGATAGGTACCCAGGTTGTCTTGTTTGATGGGTCCTAGAAGATGATAGTCATTTAGGGGCGCGCCCAGTGGGGAAACTCGGAAGGGTGGTCTTAGAATCATTATATGTATAAGAATATGACCATTCTAAATCAAGTTGGACATGAAATATGTGAAATGCCATAAGTGCATATGATGGTAATTATATTCCTATTAGGGAATGGAAAGATGAAATGAATTGGTAAAATGATGGAGACTTTAATTAATGTTGCCTAATTTATTCTCCTGTATAATTAAATAAAAGTATAATACCTTAAATTGTCTTGTTATACTTTGAGATTTTTTGGTAGATTCTCATCTTCATTATTCCTAATTAATTGTTCATACCTATCATGCTTCTTGTTCATCTGAGAATCATATAAAAACCGGGCCCTTACGCGTTCATTTTCCTTGTTGTGCATGTAATTTGTATCCTCCCAGGTGCTCCGTCGCAAGGACACCCGTTTTGATTATTCCTATTCCAATGCTTTTGAGGAGCTGTAAGATTTTGCGGACATTACAGAATGTGTTGTTAGACGCTTTCTTCTTTTGTATTCCAGATATGATCGGGTCTTTCGCTCGGGCATGTGGCCCAAACTTTTGTAACTGTTTAATGGATGTATTATGTAAACTATTAAATTGTTCTAACCCATTGTATGTACCTGTTGACCGACACAATATTCGGTCCTTTATTGTTTATTTATTGTTGGTGTAATATAAGTTCTTTTGGAATTCCACTTCCTCTTCAGATTGAATTGTTTAAGTTATTTTCTCAACTTGCAATAAAACTAAATTAAAATTTTTGGCAACCCGTTTTCTGAATTATTGGGTGGTTTTTTCATATACTTATTTTATTATTGTGATGCTGAGAATGATTTCCATCCATGATTCTGTTATATTGGAGTGTCAGGTTGGCCACCCCTTATTTTGGATTGCGGGTTGTCACAAATGGTATCAGAGCATCAGGTCCTAGAGTCTTTAGCGTCTATGTGGACCTATCACGTTCTACCATAGCGTTCTTTGATATAGAGCCTAACGTTAGGACTGCTTTGTTTCGTATAATTGTGATTTTCTACAAGATAGATTGTTTTGAATAGTGTTCTGAATCAATTTGTTTCTTCATCTCAGATGCCGCCTAAGAGAGGTCGCCCAACGAGACGTAATAGAGTTGTGGAGGAAGATGTTGGTCCTCCCCCTCCGCCACAAGGAACAATTAATGCTGCTGATGTAGTAAATATAGTGGCCCAGGCGGTTAATTGGGCTATGACCGCAGTGGCTCAGCAAATGCCATAAGCTCAACAACGAGCACAGGATGCACAAGCTCCTACGGGACCTTCTCCGTGGGAGACAGTTAGAGAGTCCTTTTTAAAGGGTCATCCCCCAAAATTTGACGGAGGTTCTGACATTATTCGAGAAAACCAATGAAAGAAGAATATGCAACGGCATCTATGAATGATGGAATGTAGTGAGGAGAAGAAACAAGTCATTTCTACCTTTAAACTTGTTGGGGCCGCGTTACACTGGTGGGAGTCGATGACTACACCAGAACAGAGAGATACCATGACGATCACTGATTTTTGGGTCTTGTTTGACCAAAAGTATTTTCCTCCCGCAGTTCAAAGGGAGATGAGCAGGAGACTTCAGGATGTGGTACAGGGAGAGCGGTCCGTTGCAGAATATGAAGAGGAGTTCACCCGGTTGGCATGTTTTGTACCAGATGAGGTGACTCTGGAAGAGAGGAAGGTTTCAAAGTTTATGGGAGGTTTGAACTGGAGAATCCGTCAACATTTGCTAGGTAATCCAGCCTTGCAAATTTTTGGTGAGGTAATGAATGCAGCATTGCTCCATTGCCAAGAACATCGGTTGTACATGCAGAGTAGCAAGAAAGCTACCGTAGTGGGGCAAGCGGGAAAGCCTGGAGGTAGTGGGAATGGAGGAGGAGATTTTCCCTCATCCAAATCTTCGGGTAATAAGCAAAAAGAAAAGGATCCCCAGCAAGGGGACTTATCAAAAAGGCAACATTTTGGTGGGTTCAATTCGGGTGGAAATAATACTAGGCACGGTAAGGGTGCCTCGCAACAGCAACAAACAGGTCGGGGTGGTCAAGGGGGTAGGGGCCATCCGGGACAAGGTATTAACCCGTTTAGAAACAACCGGGGCCGTGTTACAGATAATATGTTGGGAAGGTGCTTCCAATGTGGGGAGGGGGATCATTACAAGAAGGAGTGTCCTCAGTTGGTTGGAGGTCAGCCTCCAAGGGTCCCTCAGCAGCCCCATGTTCAGTTTTCACCACAGGAACCAAATTTGGTTGTTCCTCTATAGCAGGGTTAGCTACAGTATGGGAGAGTTTATCATATCCAGGATGCTATGCTTCCTCCTGCTCCGCCAGCGCCACCAGCGATTGAGGGTAAGTTCCCTATTCAAAGGCACATGGGTCGCGTTTTGTTTGATACAGGTGCGACACATTCATTCATTTCTAGAAGTTTTGCTCAGTCTACAGAGTTAATAAAATCTGCAGAGAGAACTTTCACTAGCATTGAGTCTTCTATGGGTGATGGTTCACTCATTTTCCTTGTTTGTAAACATATAGGAATTACTCTTGGTAATTTGTGCTTTGAGGCCGATTTACTCGTCCTAGACATGGTCGGGTATGATGTGATTTTGGGCATGGATTGGCTTGTCAAGTATCATGCAATAGTTAATTATTACGGGAAGAGTATAGTCTTTGCCATTCTGGGGCAAGAAATGTTCTTGGTGGTTATGCCTCGTTTAGAAGGAGCTACTAGTACTTATTTGTATTGTATTGCGTAAGAGACTTCTCGTGATGTAGTTGTTCCCTTGGATTCCATTTCGGTTGTTAGAGATTTTGTAGATGTCTTTCGGGAAATATCGGGTTTGCCTTCGAGTCGAGAGATTGAGTTTGTGATTGATTTAGCACCCAGGACAAGACCGATTGTGAGAGCTCCGTATCGTATGTCTCCCGCTGAAATGAGGGAGTTAAGAGATCAAATTCAACAGTTGTTGGAGCAGGGATTCATTAAGCATAGTACATCGCCATGGGGTGCTCCGGTGTTGTTTGTGAAGAAAAGGGACGGTTCTCTCCGGTTATGTGTTGACTATAGAGAATTGAATAAGGTCACCATCCGGAATAAATACCCTTTGCCTCGTATTGATGATTTATTTTATCAACTTAGGCGAGCGTCATACTTATCTAAGATAGACTTGAGGATGGGGTATCACCAGTTGAGGATACGGGAGCAGGATGTATCCAAGACCGCTTTCCTGACGAGGTATGGGTCCTATGAATTTTTAGTTATGCCTTTCGGACTAACCAATGCCCCCGCCATATTTATGGATCTCATGAATAGGGTATTTTGGGACTTCTTGGACCAATTTGTTATTCTATTCATTGATGACATCCTTGTGTATTCTCTAATGGAATCAAACCATGCTACTCATTTGAGGTCGGTCCTACAAAGGTTGAGAGATCACCAATTGTATGCTAAGTTCGAGAAGTGTGGTTTTTGGTTATGGGAAGTGCAATTTCTGGGTCATATTGTAACTTCAAAGGGCATTTAGATGGACCCAAGCAAGGTGGTTACGGTGAGGGAGTGGGTTCAGCCCACGACACCTATTGAGATCCGTAGTTTTCTGGGTTTGGCGGGTTATTACCGTCGATTTATCAAGGGTTTCTCAAAAATTTCTAGCCCCTTAATAAACTTGATCAGGAAAGGGGTGTGGTTTGTTTGGGATAACTCTTGTCAGGCTTCTTTTAACGAGCTCAAAGATAGATTGGCTTCTGCTCGAGTCCTTGCATTGCCAAAGCCGGGGTTGGAATACCTAGTCTTCACCGACGCATCTCTACAGGGATTTGGAGGTGTACTTCAACAGGAGCGACGAGCTATTGCTTATGCTTCCCTCAAGCTAAAGCCCCAGGAAAGAAATTATCTGGTGCGTGACTTAGAACTGGCTGCAGTTGTCTTTTCCTTGAAGATTTGGAGGCATTATCTCCTAGGGGAGGAATTTAGTCTTTTCACGGACTATAAATCTCTGCAGTATTTATTTTCTCAAAAAGATTTAAATATGCGACAACCCCGATGGTTGGAGTTTGTGAAAGACTATCAATTTGACATCCACTACCATCCGGTAAAGGCGAATGTGGTAGCGGATGCTTTGAGTAGAAGGCCCGAAGGAGAGTTAGCTGATGTATGGAAAGATAAATGGAAAGAGCTCAGTCACAAGGATGCGGTTGCTAGGGCGTTCATGTCAGTGATGACCATTACGCCTACAATTGTGGTAAGGGTTGTAGAAGCCCAAGGAAGAGATAATGGTTGTCAGGACCATATACGCCGATTGTTGTCTAAGGGAGCGAAATCCTACTCGATATGTTCAGAGGGTGGACTACTCTTCCATGGAAGACTCATTGTCCCTGATGAAGGGGACTTTAGGAGGGAAGTGATGGCAGAATCTCACGGGTCTAAATTTACGATACATCCTGGTGGGGACAAGATGTATCAAGATATGCGCCGTCAGTATTGGTGGTCGGGCATGAAGCGGGATATTTCTGAGTTTGTATCCCAATGCACTACTTGTCAGTTGGTCAAGATTGATCATCAGCGAATGACAGGTTTGTTGCAACCGTTTGAGATTCCGGTATAGAAGTGGGAGAGTATATCGATGGACTTTATTATAGGCTTGCCAAGGTCACAGAGTGGTTGTAATTCTATTTGGGTGATTATCGACTGCTTGACTAAGTCGGCACACTTCTTACCCGTGCGTACCGATTATGACACTGCTTGCTATGCCCGATTATTCATCGCGGAGGTCGTCAGACTCCATGGGGTGCCCTTAAATATAGTTTTCGACCGTGACAAAATCTTCGTTTCCCACTTTTGGCGAAGTTTCCAAGAGGCTATGGGAACTGAATTGAAGTTAAGCACTTCTTACCATCCTCAACCAGATGGCCAGACTGAATGAGTAAACCAGATGTTGGAGGATATGCTCCGTATGTGTATTCTTGATTTCAAGGGTGGTTGGGAACAATATCTCCCTTTGGTCGAGTTTGCTTATAACAACTCGTACTAATTTACCATTGGAATGGCGCCCTATGAAGCACTCTATGGCTAGCCTTATAGATCACCCACGTGTTGGTTAGAAGTGGGGGATAATAATTCCTTGGACCTGAAATGATCCAGGATACTTCTTCTAAGATTGAACTCATTCGGAATCGCATTCGGATAGCTCAAGACCGCTAAAAGAGTTATGCGGATGCAAATAGGAGACACATGGAGTTAGATATTGGGGATCAAGCCTTGGTGCGAGTGTCACTAATGAAAGGTATTAAGCGTTTCAAAAAGAAAGGGAAGCTTGAGCCGCGTTTTGTTGGACCTTTTCCCGTTATTGCTAAGGTGGGTCCAGTGGCGTATCAACTTGCCTTATCGGAACCTTTACAATAAATCCACGATGTGTTCCATGTTTCCTCTTTGAAGAAGTATAAGAGGTGTGAAGGTACCCTTTGGCATATCCCTTTCGAGGATATAGACTTCCAACCCGACATTTCATATGAAGAACAATCGGTTGCTATTTTAGAGCATGGGGAGCGTAGGTTGAGGTCTCGAGTGGTGCCCTTGGTGCGAGTCCAATGGAGTCATCACAACGCTAAGGAATCAACATGGGAACTTGAGGATGATATGTGAGAAAAGTATATGCATCTCGTTATTCAAGGTACGCCTGAATTTTGGGGGTAAAATTCCCTCATAAGGGGGGGAGTATGTAACAACCCTCGCTTTTGAGAACCTATTTTATTTTTATTTACTATGTGAAGTAATTATATATAAAATGCTGGAATGTGGAGTAAGTATTAATTTAATGAGATAAGTTAATATTTACTAAAATGTTGCATGTTTACCTTATGTGTAGGTAAATGTCACCATCTGGTGTTTTATTATGTCATAAGATTTAAAATGACATTATGGTTTAAAATGAAATCGGAACTTGAAATGAGTTATAAAATTTCAAAATGATAATTTGGAGGGTATAGTTAGTCCCCAAAGGTACGAGATAGTCGAAATACGTGCCATATTGTATTTTGATATTTTGGGCACTTCTGACTGATTTTAGCATAACGCGTATTGGGAGTCATTTTAATGTGGTATTTATCATTCAAGTTGGAATATTAGACTAATGCCACGATTTAAGTCTTGCAATTCAATTGTTTCTCTTAAGTGCATTTGTTAACCTAAAGTGAGAGAGAGAAGAAGATAACTTTGGAGAAAAAGAGGAGAAAGGAAGAAATTGAAGATTGGAGTGTTGATCTTGCCTTCACCTTCCAAAAATCTGAGATTCCTACATCAAGGCAAGTTTTCTACTTGCTATTATGTGATTTAAGATGAATAATTTGTATGATAGTTGTGTATTAGTTTTGGTTTGACAATTTTAGGGTTTTAAATGGATTTGTAGGTTTGAACCCTTGAAAGTTGATTTGGATGGTTATTGGTGTAAATCATTGTTATTGGGTGCATTAATAATCAGTTGGTGGTATCAAATGATCTTGGTTTGGGTAGATTGGAGCTGGGGAAATTTAGGAGTTCAAGACTCCATAGTCAAACTTGGCAAATTCGCAGGGGCGAATCGATTCGGCGCTACGGTGAATCGATTATCTTAGGGTCAGCTTACAGGTCTTTTAGGACCGAATCGAATTGTCCAAGTCGAACCGATTCACTTTTTGGGCGAATCGATTTGCTATGGCGAATAGATTCGTACCTAGGGCGAATCGATTCATTTTCCTGTTGTTTTTTAGTTAGTTTTATAACTCAATCCCAATTCATTTTCTTTAGGTTTAGGACCTACGAACCTTCTGGTATTAAGTAAACTTAGAGTCCTAGAGTTATAGTTGAGTTGAGTCACCACCCCACATTAGGATCGGGTTAAACGGGGCTTATTTCCGAGGTGTACCAAATGAGGTTAGGGATTTTCTTTCCTTTAGTACATTCTTAGGAGGTCAGGAGTTTTAAGCCCATACTTGGAGACGTCAGGAGCTCATTGGAGGTATATAAGACCTTGGGACTTGTAGAATTATTGTGATCATTTGGAGATTAATTCGGGACTTAAATTATGATGAATATTAATGAGAATATTCAATGATTGTGGTTTCGGATAAAATGAAACAAATATGAATAATGGAAATGAAAATGAGATTTAAAATGGTAAATGCTAATTTACTTAAACACACCTCTCTAAATACTATCATAAGGGAAGCTCGCGCATGAGTAAATGTCCCCTGACTAGTGAAAGCAGGGAGACTATAGTCCTCGGCCATATGCGGGGTTGTTATATGTTTTATGCTGCGCTAGTGAGGTAATTCTGGGTGTGGTTATGACTCACTCGCAGGCATACGGCCACTTCTTGACGTGCGATAGGAACCCAGGTTGTCTCTTTTGATGGGCCCTGGAAGATGATAGTCATTTAGGGGTGCGCCCAGTGGGGAAACTCGGAGGGGCGGTCTTAGAATCATTATATGTATAAGAATATGACCATTCTAAATCAAGTTGGACATGAAATATGTGAAATGCCATAAGTGCATATGATGGTAATTATATTCCTGTTAGGGAATGGAAAGATGAAATGAATTGGTAAAATGATGGAGACTTTAATTAATGTTGCCTAATTTATTCCCTTGTATAATTAAATAAAAGTATAATCCCTTAAATTGTCGTGTTATACTTTGAGATTTTGTAGATAGATTCTCATCTTCATTATTCATAGTTAACTGTTCATACCTATCATGCTTCTTATTCATCTGGGAATCATATAAAAACCGAGCCCTGACCCGTTCATTTTCCTTGTTGTGCATGTAATTTGTATCCGCCCAGGTGCTCCGTCGCAAGGACGCCCGTTTTGATTATTCCTATTCCAATGCTTTTGAGGAGATGTAAGATTTTGCGGATATTACAGGATGTGTTGTTAGACGCTTTCCTCTTTTGTATTCTAGATATGATCGGGTCTTTCGCTCGGGTGTGTGGCCAAAAATTTTGTAACTGTTTAATGGATGTATTATGTAAACTATTAAATTGTTGTAACCCATTGTATGTACCTGTTGACCGACAGCATATTCGGTCCTTTATTGTTTATTTGTTGTTGGTGTAATATAAGTTCTTTTGGAATTCCACTTCCTCTTTAGATTGGGTTGTTTAAGCTATTTTCTCAACTTGCAATCAAACTAAATTAAAAATTTTGGCAACCCGTTTTCTGAATTATTGGGTGGTTTTCTCGTATACTTATTTTATTGTTGTGATGCTGAGAATGATTTCCATCCATGATTCTGTTATGTTCGAGTATCGGTATGTCCACCCCTTATTTCGGATTGCGGGTTATCACAGATAATTCTACCAATTTCTCATACGATCACAAATAAATTCAATTTCATTGGTTCAATCAATATTCGAAATCAAACACCTTACTTTATGCAACTAATATAATTTCATCACCATAAAAGTTTATGGTGTACACAATAATAATTTATCTTTTGTCACACTTACATAATTTTATGTGATTTCACAAGTTACCTCCAATTAATAAGTCTTGTGTAATTTTCTACATGAAAATCTACATCCATATTAAATAAAATCCAACCTCTACCCTAACCACACAAGGATTATAATTCTTAATTCGTATTAAAAAAATTCATAAAAACAGTCCCAATATAGATTTCACTTTACCTACTCAAGGTTTCTAATTTATTTTAAGAAAAACACGTAATTTAATGTTTAGGTGATATTTAAAACGCATAATATTAACGAGAAAGAATAGAAGTATTAATGCATGAATAAAAGTCGGTTGAAAATTTTGATTGGAGGGTTACGTTCCTCTTGAAAAATCAGTATAGACTCGTTCTTGAATGATCTTGAGAAAACACGATTTCAACCTTCAAAAATTGAATGAATCTTGATTTAATTTGAGGCTAGGGCTTGTAGATGAGAGGTGGTAAAGATATGGGAGACTTATGGTTTAAGAGTTGGCGAAAAAGTGATTAGAAATGCCTAACCCCAAGTTACTCTAATGTGGGAAAAGTTTAATATTTTTAATTAACTCAAACTTTGAAAAAGCAATCAAATTGCCGACACTACCGAGGGCGAATCGATTCACCCTTCAGGCCGAATCGATTCAGACATGTTTATATCGGAAGTTCGCCCCCAAAAATGAATATGTATAAAAAAAGCCCGATTTCTACCATGATTTCAATTCCGATTACAATCCGATTTTCCATAATTAAAATCCAACATTTTATATTACTTAAAAATAATTAAATCCAGAAATTGTTATTTTTTTCATAATAAATTGAATTATTATCGGGTCAAAATTACGGGGTGTTACATACTTCCCCGCTACCACATGAATTTCTTCCTCAAAATTCGACGAAGCGTAAACGCGCAAAAATAAATTAAGGCTCATATATGCCTACCCATAGAATGTCAGAATTGGGCACCTATACACCCAACCCTACACGACTTTTTCCACAAACAAAAGAAATAATAGATATCCTAAATATATATATTCTCATAACGATGAAAATAACGGCGTAGCACACTTCCCCACAAATCACCCCTCAATTATCTCTCCAAAGTCATCGCCACACTTAAGTTCTCAAATCAAATCTAATCACCAAGTTAATACTTACGATAGATAACATCGGCACTAACGAATCTTCAAAATAAATATCGTCTCTAAAATCAATTCTAAGCATCCTCACATTAATATTTCTAGTCCTAACCTCAATGTCTGCCACATCCTTAACAAAAAAAAAACTATCTCCAAAGAAACACTGCTAACATGTATGCTAAACCCAATATATTAAGGATTATAAATCAATAAATGGGATCAAAGATTGATAATGCGGAAGTTAAACGGACTCACAACCTACGAGACCCAAGACCATGCTCTGATAAGATCTGTAACACCTCGCGCATTCTGGCAATGGCCTCCACCAAGACTACACTGGGCATTACTAAACTAAACACCATTTTCACCGTGAGATATATATATGATACATGTAAAAAAAATCCACTAGATAATAATCGAATTGATCCAATAAATATGAATGTTCAAGAAATATCAAATCCATCACCAAACTAATCTCCAAAATAAATCCAACTCCAAATAAATACAAACTCAAATGAAATTATCCAATTGTAAATATTTTACAAAAATAGTAAACAAATGTGGAACTGATTGGCCCACCAAATACATAAATAACAGTCTCGTAATGAAAGCGACGGAATAGAAAGAAATCTTAAACTAATAAAGCATCTAAAATAAATCTACAACTATATCTCCAAAAATATCTCCAATTACTCCTATGCAGCTTCTCCAGTGCTATACTTGAAATGTTAGTTAATGCAAAAGGTCAGAGCTCACAACATGAAGACTAGGTACTGTCCCCGAATAGGGTTCGTGAACCCAAACAGTAGCATTATTCATGATAAACATCACAATAACGTATTTTAAATTAAATGAGATACATTAATATGAGAATAAAAGTAAGTTGCCCCTGTCTGCCCATATAACTAATCATCTCTAAAATGTAAGTCCAATTATTCCCTTAGCACTATAATTTAAAAATTAGCTCGCATCCTTACTTAATTTAATTATTTAATTTTTTTTTCATGCGACACCATTATGGCTAGTCGACCCCTTATCGATCCTGCACACACTCTTGGCATGCTTAAAATACTACACATCACACCCATTCCCCTCACTATATCCAGTCAGCCCAATTTATGTCAGCTCTGCACATACTCGTGAGGTTGCTCGCATAACACGCAATATAGTCAGTCGACTCGTATTCTGTCAGCCTCGCACATAATCATGACGTGAACACACACCCACATTGCTATAGCCATTCGACCCGTATTTTTTCAACCCTGCACATACTCGCATCGCAAATTCATTTTTAATACCCACTTATTATCTTAGGCATTAATTCTCAATTTTCTCAACTTCTCATAATTCTATATTGGTCCCACCCTATTATAGCATAAATCCTTAAACGTACCCCTAGTCCCATACTTAATGTTTCCAAAATATAAGTACGTCCTACCCTAATCATATAGGATGAATCTTTACCATTAATTTCCTCCTAATCTCGAGCCTAGACTATCAAATCAACGGGACGACACAAAAATCAGCCCCACCCCGGAATATTTTATCTATAAAAATCTAGACTAACTAGTCCCGTATATAGAAAAAGTTACCCACAACTAAGACATACCTACTAGTCCCATACCTAGAAATTATTCCTAAAATTAAAGTGAGAGCATAACTACCCAAAATTCCGTCATCCCTCAGGTGGCAAATATAATTAAATCAACAAGTCGCACGAGACAATTTATCAACAATTCTACCAATTTCTAATAAGATCGCACATAAATTCAATTTCGTCCCTTTGATCAATTTTCGAAATTAAACCACTTACTTCATGCAACTAAGATAATTTTATCATCATACAAGTTTATGGTGTACACAACAATAATTTCTCTTTTATCACACTTACATAATTTTATGTGATTTCACAAGTCACTTTCAATTAACAACTCTAGTATCATTTTCTACATGCAAATCTACACCCATATTAATAAAAATCCAAACTCTACCCTAAGCATTGAAGCTTTATAAGTCTTAATTCATATTAAGATTTTTCATGAAAACAGTCCCAATATAGATTTCACACTTCCTAATTAAGGTTTCTAATTTATTTTTAGAAAAACATGTAATATAATGTTTAGCTGATATTTAAAACGTATAATACTAAAGAGAACGAATAGAAGCATTCATGCCTGAAGAAAAATAGGTTGAAAATTCTAATTGGATGGTTGCATTCCCTTCGAAAAATCGGTAAAGACTCGTTCTTAAATGATCTTGAGAAAATACTCGTTCTTTGGGGCTGATCTGAGATCGACAACTCAAAGATTCAACGGCTAAAATCGTGACAGCACATAAGGGAAAACTGGAATAAATAATTTCAATTTACATAGTTCGAATGACAAGCCTAAGTCGGTCAAACGGCTTCTACATCTCGTTCGAAGTTTGGATCGCGCGACCCTTCATACGACCTGCCTCTGTAAAGCAGCGGCATGTCGTTTGAATCCCTACATCTCATGAGATCCGTCTTCCTTCTAACAACACTGGGATGACATTAGGATGATCACTTACAGTCGTTCCAACAACTCAAATATTTTCCATTCTTTTGCTTTCTTAAATTTTCAATCCACAATCTCCTTATAATTATTATGAATTCTCATTCCATCATAATTTACACAAATTTTAATTGTATTACTGGGATAGGGTATTACACCCAAGCACAATGTTTCAATTGTCATAAATATGACATTATGCTTCAAAGATTCAATGTTCTTCCAACAATTTTAAAGAGAGAATAAATTATCTTGACGCAAATAAGGATGCAATGGAACCAACCTTATTGTTGACATGCAATGGAGAGATAAGTGATGAGAAAAATGTCTGGTATCTCTACATCGGTGCTAGTAACTATATGTGTAGAAGAAAATTATATTTATTGATCTCAATGAATTGGTCCACTTGGTCGTATTAGTTTAGGTTACACAAAAATCCCCCATCGCTTCATTCTTGATTGGAGTGGTTTAATGACTGAAAGGATGCAGTATTATTTTTTAAGAGTTACTCGACTGTGAGGAAGCATCTGGTCGGCATCCGACCGCTGGGACCTATAAATATCTGATTATTACTTTAGGGCGATGATAATTTTTTAAATAATAGAAAAATTAGCAAATCGTCTAAGGTTATGCTGTTCATTTTGATTTCTGAGGAACTGAGACGTCGTCAAAACACGAAGCGGTTGTGCACTTAATCATTTCAAATTTTGTAGCTCAGGGGACATCATTGTAACACCCCGCTTAAAATAATAAAGGGTGGCCAGCCCTATACTACATTAAATCAGGAGTTTCAAATGGTCCAGTCTCAACACCAACAGTCGGTACTACATAATATAGGACTGACTACCCGATATCATATAAGCGAGATGCTAGAATAAATTTAAAACATGCAACATACCACGACCTAACACTGTAACACTACGAATAAAGGAAAGAAAGATGCAGGAAAGGACTATAAAAATGAAATGCTATAACTATTAATGAATATGCCATAAGGAGATAAACTCGAGTAAGCTGTCGGGTCACAGCCAATACAACAACTGAAATGGAATAAATATAAATGTGTATATAAATATCCCTTGGGTACTAAACCCGATATACAATATGAATCCTACCTAGAATTTTAAAAGGAGGAAGCGACTACCAGATACATCCTGCAACAGTCCGCGCATGTCACGGCTCCCAAGACTCTAAATAGAAGGTCATCCGGCATCCATGCGGTAGGATACCTGTAATAATATATATATATACAGGCAAGAGAGAAAAGTAAACGGGTCAGAGCCCCGATTGTGAAAAATATTTAGCAAGTGTGTTAACCGTGCATAATAAATACCGGTGCACTTATTTCATAATAAAAATGGGACCGCACTCTCGTGGAACCCCAACTCACCTCTCATCTAAAGGCGCGCACCTATTCGCGTCATCAATTTTATTAGTTAAATTACCCCCATTTTATTAGGACAACCTAACTTATCATAGGCCTAGCCTATACCCATGAGAAATGCCGTTCTAACTTACCCCAAGAATCCATCCCCTTTTTCTAAACACAATTAAACATTTATTTTCAATCATATATACCTTATTAGGCTTAGTGGATTCCGGTTTATACTTTAACCATTTAAAATTTATTAGATTACCCAATATGCAACTGGGATGAAACATCTAATTTAAATTTCTAATTAATGAGCATGAACAATCATTATTGACACAACTTCCCTCCAATTTCAACGCTGCGTTGCGTTTCGTGCGTGGGGTGTCTCGCAAAGCGAAATCCAAACAAGGAACCACCCCGTTACACTACTCCATGTCAACGTCGATCATGGAGATCCATTATGCCACACATAAATATCGACAAAACTTCTCTCTACTCTCAACAATGTACTACATTTCGTGCGTGGAGTGTCTCGTAAAACGAAATCCAAACAAGGAACCACCCCGTTACACTACTCTTTGACAATGTCGATCATAGAGGTCCATAATGCCGTACATACCATATAATGCTACTATTACTAAATTTTAGACTACAAAATGAAAACATTTACAATCTCCAATAATATACTTGGGAGGATATAACTGAAATGTTCCATATATGCGATACATCAATCCCCCAAATCATCTAGTACATCATAATCATTCAAGATGTACTCCATAAAAGTCCATATCCTTCCATCTATAGGATATATATATATATATATATATATATATATATATATATAGGTATTCATTTCGAACCATATATATATATACCATCATCCAATCCCATGACCATGTATACATACCATATATGATGTACAAAGGCCATGCACAATTAAATACCCGGCTATATATAGCGCCGATAAACTGCATCAATGCTATCATCTTCCCAGTGCCCGGCTCACGTAGCAGTACTGGGGCCACCATGGTGGGACTAAACGACACCCATCTCGTGGTAAACTCACGCACACGACGTCCCGGGAAGCGGTCCTAGCTCCAAACCGGCAATGAGATGAAACATACCCACCACGTCTCATCCCAAAATAAAAATGTAAATCACATAATAACACACGGGACGACTATGACCTGGGGAATATCCACACCCTACTTTTCTAGATAGGATGCTCACCCTCTACGCGCGCAACTTCCCAATGATAGCATGAGCGGGGTATGATTAACCAAATAAGTATATATCATTCACACGCACAATATATACATCCATATGATCCAATCATATGATCAAATATTAAACCATTATATAAGGTTTAAGTATCCATACCATGTATATCCATAACATAAATATATCCATATATTCATATACATACAGATATATATATATACACATGTTCACATATCCTTATATCTATATATATGAACTAATTCTCGTTCATATGTATAAGATATATATATATATATATACCCGGCTATAAGTATACATAATCCTCAATATACAAGCCGTCACCACCATTTCCTTTAAATTCACCTCGATATGTGAATACAATCCCTCACTTGAAACATATTCAATCATTTTTCCTATGATGAATAGTCTCCCAAAACCATATGTATATATCTATACATATATATTCAACATTAGGGTTATCCCCCAAGAGTTTGTGTAGAAATCCATCACTACACATTTCATCCATATTCAAAAGTACGTAGTTTCCTTTAGTACTATTTAACCATAGGCACACACATGACTTAATAGTCTAGAACCTCAATTTATTCCAACCTCACTTCAAGTATTGGAATCTCAAAGGTCATATCCCCATAATTACGTGTAAACTATCCTAACTAGAACTTGTGCTACCGCTTATTCTAGTCGATAGTACGATCCCAAACTGTTCCCAATTTTACTTATGGTTCAATTAATTTTATGAACCCTTACTCCTATTGAGTTATCAATTGTTCCTTAGTCTAAACATTTCTAAGGATATGAGACCCCTTACTCTTTAAGAGTATGCGACCACTCTCTTCCATTTGGCCCGAAATTGTATCTTAACCCTATCCTATCCTTATAAGGATTTGACATAAATGACGGCCTATAAATCTCACAACATTCATGGGTATTTCTTATCCAATTATTCCAAGAAGTCCCCACTATCATATACTAAGTGAGAGACCCCCTATAAGTCACCAAAAGATATCTTTTACTTCATAAGAGAAAGCCCCAAATCAATAACCCCAACCAAAAGGGCTAGAAGTCCCCCTAGATAACCCCATAAACAACCATTAAGGAAGCCCCTAAGAATAAACTCCAAAAGAAAAAGGGGAAAAGGATTTCCCATTCTAGGGCTAAAAAGACCCCCGGTCGACCGCGGGAAAAAATTTTGCCTACGAAGAAATGCAGTAGGCTTTTCCCTTAAGGCGCGATCGACCGGTCCCGAGACCGCGGTCGACCGGCCATACCAGATATTTTGGCCGATTTCCCTTTCTCATCAAACCGACGAAATTTATACCCTAAAACTTTCATTCTAATCCCCAAACTTTCATCAAATCATGATGTTAAGCCCATTAATCAACCCAAAGTTGATCCCAACCATTTCTAATCCATTAAATCCATATTTAAACACTGATTTCAAGATTTAACCTAAAATCTAGGTTTTAATGTTAATACCCAAAAATCCATTTCTTTAATACGCAAATTATGAAATGAAATACACAAATAGCTATTTAGCAAGATTAAACACTTGCCTCAGATTTGTAGAGGTTGGATCGTCCTCGATGTCGCGGTTTCTCTTCAATGGAAGTTTGATTTTCCCAGAATGTATCCTAATTTTTGGCCTAATTCTTCTTTTGATGATCGATTCAACCTCTGATCAAAAAGATATACCTTGGTTATATTTCATCTCTTCAACAAGTTTAGTAATGAGCATAACGGCCCTCTTGTTCCGATGGAGAGAAGAACAACAGCCAGATGCAATCCTACATTCTAAGCTTTTATGAGTTAGTATTCCTTTATGGTAACTGAAAGTGGTAGTTATTTCCCCATCGGAGAATTGCTACTTCATTTCAGGATCATGAAAGAGGAAGAGCTGCCTGTCTTTTGCTCTCCCGTCCCGCCATTTTAGCATTTCGATACTGATTGAAAGTGCGTTGCTGTGTCAGAAGAAGGATAGCTATACTGATTCAGTATACTCTAAAGACGCCCTCGGTACAATATTGACGATCTCACAAAGATTCAATTTCAGTGAATTTCCATTTCCTGATCTCATCTTTTAGGCCGGAAATCCCCAAGCTTCTCTTCCTCTCTCTCTTCCTTTCTTCTTCTTTCCTTTCTTCTTTCTCCCTCTAGGGCTTTTTCTCTCTTTCTCTAAATGAGAAAGGCTTGATCTGTAAGCCTTAAATCCTTTAAAATAATAAACCCAGTTTTAAATGTTAATACACAATTTAAATGACTCGTTTACTCCAATTCGAGCCAAACATACTTAAACACATTCCGGAGCCGAAATAAAACCCAATGACAGTCATTTTGACTATTTCGACCCTTCCGGGATCGATGGTACCCCCAAAATCATCATCCGGAATACTTTGAAATATTCTCTATTTTTGGACCTCATTTCCCAAATTTTAAAATTCTCCAATTTAATTAAATTTTGTTTTCCCAAAATTTTAATTTCTCAGTCTCAAAATCACGGGGTGTTACAATCTTCCCCCCTTACAAAAATTTCGTCCGCGAAATTTAAGACATGCCTAGGACCTCAATATTATCTAGTCCTAACATCCTTTCTCAGGATCACTATGCCGATCCTTTCTAGTTCTCACGTCGAACTACATAGATCCTTACCGATCCTTAAAATCAACTAGCTACCCAGGGCGCCCATACACCCCATACCCGAGTTTCCACTTGTAGAATTATAATCAGGCTCCATTAGCCTCAAATCTTAACATAACTATCACCAATATAATCTATAATAACATATTAAATATATAAAAGTTTAAAAAAAAATTCCCAACGGTTGAACTCTCCTCAATTCCTGACACTAGCTGCCTTCGTGCGGGGGAGGTCTCGCAAGAGAAATCCAAACAAGGAACCCTCCCAATACACTACTATGTAGCTAGGTCGGGAATTGAGATTAGTTGAACCAGGGTTAAGGTTTTATAAAAGATTTTCGCATATTACATATTGCCCGAAGGCCAATATAAGCATATAATATAATTAAATTCCGCGTCTCCCGACACGCCAAACAAACACCTTATGTTTAGGATACAAGGTCACAACAAATATAATACTATAACCAATACCTAGTTCTCAAAACTTGCACATCTATGAGCTAAATTACCCACTCAAAATAGAGCTACCAAACTTGAACTTCTCAAGTATAAAATTCCTCTACATCACATCAACACTTTTATATAAAAATAAATTCTTCCCTCATTGGGATACTAAAACTTCCCTACTATTTCGTTACGAAAAGGTGTATCATCTCCAAAGATTCCATACAAAGGCCACACATGCTCATTTCCTCCTCTAGGAAAATTCCATACACCATAGCGGTGTAGCGGCTTGCTACGCATCACACCTCAACACCTCACACGCGACGTTCCCAATATCGCACAAAACGTAACTTAAACCCAAAGAAAGGTATTTTACCCTACTTCCATAATCTAATGGTTTTCCCTCGGCCTAGAATCTCAACTCAGGGTCCTCAACTTCTTCCAGGAAAATCATTATCCCTAAGCTTATTTCTTCACAAGAGAAACATCTTCCTCAAAATTCTTCCTAAAAATATCGAAGGGCAAGGCGCGATTGCAACTGCCAAAAAACTCCCTCAGTCTTACACAACGAAATTGAATCTTCAAAGGCACTCTTCCTCATCCTAGAATGCGATACTCCCGATATTAGGACAACTCCACACCTCCATCAGGGAAAAGTCACCAACACCAGGCTTCCTAACAAAGGTTAACGGGTTCTCAATCTAACCCCCCCCCCCCCCCAAGGACTACACTACATGCCTCCTCAAAATCTCTTCCGAAATCGGGGAAAACAAATACTCCTGATTAAAGCGTACCCAAAATATGATATGGGTATTGTACTTTTAATACTATCCTTTCCTAGACGACAAAATCTAGGCGACGTCTGAAACGAAACAGAGCAATTGTTATCAGAACGTCAGTCGAGTGACTGTACTTCACAGAAGAAAACAACGCAGTGAACACAACAGTCCTATTTGTAGGACTTTATGTCAAGAACGTTAGCAGAAGGATCCATAACTCGCACAGATCCTAAAGACTCTAGAACCTGATGCTCTGATACCATCTGTAACACCCCGCTTAAAATAATAACGGGTGGCCAGCCCTATACTACATTAAATCAGGAGTTTCAGATGGTCCAGTCTCAACACCAACAGTCGGTACTACATAATATAGGACTGACTACCCGATATCATATAAGCGAGATGTTAGAATAAATTTAAAACATTCAACATACCACGACCTAACATTGTAACACTACGAATAAAGGAAAGAAAGATGCAGGAAAGGACTATAAAAATGAAATGCTATAACTATTAATGAACATGCCATAAGGAGATAAACCCGAATAAGATGTCGGGTCACAGCCAATACAACAACTAAAATGGAATAAATGTAAATGTGTATATAAATATCCTGTAATACCCTGTAATTTTAAATGACTTTTAAAATGGGTTATATTTTAAATTAATGGATTAATTAGACTTTATTATTAATTAATTCATTCGGGTTTTATCCGGACGGTGGATATTAAAATGGATGATTCTGAATATATTACTTAAAGGTATTTAGGTAATATATGAATGTGATGTCATTGATATGACTGTATGATATAAATTCGATAATTTATATTTTTAGTCAGACGCGGTATGGGACGTGTCGGGACTAGTTTATTAAATTAAAAAGGAAATTTATTTTCTACCGATCTAATAGTCATTTCGACTGCATCGTTGCGTCCGGAAGGTTCGAAATAGTCAGAAAAGTCTATTTGGATGTTAATTTTGAGTCTCGGGTCATTTGGGAATGAATAGACAACCCAAAAGGGCATTTAGGTCATTTTTCTAGGGGGGGATGAATAGTGATTTCGGATTTGGAACTATTATAAGTATTGGTAGATTAAGTGTATGGGGGTTATTCATCTCCTCTTCACAAATAAGAGCAGCCATCTTCCTAGAGAGAGTGTAAGAGTGCTTGGAAAGGGAAAAGCCACTTGGGAAGGAGAAGAACAAGAACCAAGGTTCACCACCACCAACCACCACCGGAGTTTGACCGAAGAAGGGACAACCAACTGAAATATACTACACCAAAGGATTAGACCTACAAGAAAGGCAAGTGTTTGATAATGGCAATTTAAGTTTGTATATTGTCCATGTTAGAATAATATGAAAAGAGAAGATTATTATTGTTTGGAAGAAATAATGGAGTGTTAAATGAATTTCTAGAAAACTAAAATGATATAGGAATTTAACTCATGATTTAGGATGATATTAATCCACGAAATAGTCATGAATCTGTTGAAGAAATTATGAAAACCATTGATGTGTTCTTGAAGATGATATATTGATAATTTTTGGAAATAAGGAGATAAACATGCTTTTTAATCCAATCCCTTGATGATTCTAGGATGTTTAGTGTACTGGAAATCGTTCATATATGTTTGCATATCATGTAGTAATAATTATAACTCATTTTGGAGGTTAATATGAAGGTTTGAATGAGTAAAAATGGTGAAACCCGTAGTTGCTGAAATGCAGAAAAACCAGGCTTGGACCTGAGTGATCGATCGATCGACCCCTACCTTCGATCGATCGACCTCCCCAGATTATGTAAAGTTGTTTCTTTTTAAATGTTGATTCCTATCCCAAACCTTTTTTGGATCTTTGGTGATTATTATTTGGATATTTTGAGACCTAGAAATATCAGTAAACCCTTGATAAGATTTGAATTAATTTGATTTGGATTCGAGTGATTTAAATGATGAAAATTCTATTGAATGGAATTTCGGTTGCTAGATTCATTTGTTAAATTTCCAAATGGGGATGTATGAGGATTTAAGATAGGACCAGTAGGGGTGATTGAATATAACACCTGGGTATCCTTCAGTTTACAAGAGGGTTTAATCCTAAGTGAAAGAATATGTGTTTATAAGAGATTTGAAACTATCGGTTTTAACCTTAATTAAAAGGAGAACTAAACTCGTAGTAGTTCGGGAGAAATAATGTTATGGACCAGTAGGATATTAGTGACTTCTTACTGAATATAAGATGAGGAAAATCATATTTGAATCTTGTGAGATGGAAGCTTAGAACACATTTGATTGAAAGAGGGTATGAGGTTATCCCGATTGCATAGTTAAAGTTTTCGGACCTCCTCGATCGACAAAGTTAAGTAGTAGTGTATTGGAGGGGTTCCTTGTTTGGATTTCGCTTTGCGAGACGCTCCGCGCATGAACCTTAACGACGTCGGTAGTGGGGAGATGTTATAGGATGCGAGGATAATTAAATTATAAAGTAAAGATATGATATTTTAAAAGAGATATAATGCTACGTATGGGAAATATCTTAGGGTAGTGATAATTACCTTATTGATATTTTATTATAGGTATGATAATACCTATATGATTGATTGTTAATTTATGTGTATGACATACCTAGCTTACTTGCTATCGGTGGGAGGTTTACGCGTGAGGGCAGTCATATCCTGATGAATCCATGGGATCTTTGATTTGTCGCTCGAGAACATAGGTCTATGAAAGACTTATCGGGGAGTTGATAAGTCCGCTGACTGTGGGTACGTAGGTATATGTGTGACCCATGGATACGAGAACTATGTTTGCCTTCAATTTGTTTGTTGTTGTTTGTGGTTCGTGGAATCTTACCGAACCTTTAGTTCCCTATTCGGCGATCTGCGATGATGGGACATGATAGCAGAGTAATGCATTGCACCAAAGCTGTGACTCGGGGTGCCGTATTATATATGAATATATATATAATGGATTAAATGGTTACATGAATATATTGTGGTTAAATCTATCTACGGTGATAATTGTAGATAACGGTGAATAGAACAAGATATTGGAATTAAGTTAATAAATGTTGATGCTTATAGAATTGAAAAGCTTAACTCATGTTAATGAGAAACGGTTCATATTAATGAGTAATGATTCATGTTAATGAGAAACTAATCATATAAAGAATAAATGTAAATGCATAATAAGGTGACGTATGGTATGGGACATACGGGGATTATTATATGGGAATGGAATTATAATATGGAGACTAGAAAAGAGGAACCATTAACTAGGAGGTTAATAGGAAACGTTAAGTGTGCACTCTAGTTGAGAGGTGAGAATTGCAAGTGAGAGTTGGATCTAACATGTACATAATAAATGCTTTATTGCACTTGTTAAATACTTGTTGTTTTAAAAATAATCTACACATTCGGGCTCTGACCCGTTTCCTTGCATATTTTCTCTTCTATTGTATCTCTATATCAGGTGTCCAGCAACAGGGAGGCCAACCATAGTTGATTTTGACGAGCTATGGAGCTATGGAGGTTTTTCTTAGACGCTTGTCATCTTTTTGATTCACAGTATTCTGACATAGGGCATGTCGCCCAAAGGATTTCAGTTATCATTTTCTGTCGGAGTTAAATACTATTGTATTTGTGTCTTTTTAATACATTTAACATTGTTGGGATTATTGTAATGGATTTATATTATTTGGGAATGTTTATTCCAGTTGCATTTAAATTCTTTTGAGTTATTTATTGTGTTATCTGTGTTGTAGAATAAAATGTGTTGTGTTATTCTTAAACTGGAAATGGATTTTGGTAAATTTAAATTTGGAAAGTTTTTTAACACCAGCTTAATTGGGTATTGGGTGAGTTGTAAATGTTTTCGACAGTGATGCTAAGAATGAGCCAACTATATATTCAGTTTTAATTTGGTATGGGACTGGCCACCCGGTATTTAATTAGGCGGGGTGTTACATATCCCTTGGGTACTAAACCCAATATACAACATGAATCCTACCTAGAATTTTAAAAGGAGGAAGCGATTACCAGATACATCCCTTAATAGTCCGCACATGTCACGGCTCCCAAGACTCTGGATAGAAGGTCATACGGCATCCATGCGGTAAGATACCTGTAATAATATATGTATATACAGGCAGGAGAGAAAAGTAAACGGGTCAGAGCCCCGATTGTAAAAAATATTTAGCAAGTGTGTTAACCGTGCATAATAAATACCGGTGCACTTATTTCATAATAAAAATGGGACCGCACTCTCGTGGAACCCCAACTCACCTCTCATCTAAAGGCGCGCACCTATTCGCGTCCTCAATTTTATTAGTTAAATTACCCCCATTTTATTAGGACAACCTAACTTATCATAGGCCTACCCTATACCCACGAGAAATTCCGTTCTAACTTACCCCAAGAATCCACCCCCTTTTTCTAAACACAATTAAACATTTATTTTCAATCATATATGCCTTATTAGGCTTAGTGGATTCCGGTTTATACTTTAACCATTTAAAATTTAGTAGATTACCCAATATGCAACTGGGATGAAACATCTAATTTAAATTTCTAATTAATGAACATGAACAATCATTATTGACACAACTTCCCTCCAATTTCAACGCTGCACTGCGTTTCGTGCGTGGGGTGTCTCGCAAAGCGAAATCCAAACAAGGAACCACCCCGTTACACTACTCCATGTCAACGTCGATCCAGGAGATCCATTATGCCACACATAAATATCGACAAAACTTCTCTCTACTCTCAACAATGTACTACATTTCGTGCGTGGGGTGTCTCGTAAAATGAAATCCAAACAAGGAACCACCCCATTACACTACTCTTTGACAATGTCGATCATAGAGGTCCATAATGTCGTACATACCATATAATGCTACTATTACTAAATTTTAGACTACAAAGTGAAAACATTTACAATATCCAATAATATACTTGGGATGATACAACCGAAATGTTCCTTAAATGCGATACATTAATCCCCCAAATCATCTAGTACATCATAATCATCCAAGATGTACTCCATAAAAGTCCATATCCTTCCATCTATAGGATATATATATAAATATATATATATATAGGTATTCATTTCTAACCATATATATATATATACCATCATCCAATCCCATGACCATGTATACATACCATATACGATGTACAAAGGCCATGCATAATTAAATACCCGGCTATATATAGCGCCGATAAATTGCATCAATGCTATCATCTTCCCAGTGCCCGGCTCACGTAGCAATACTGGGACCACCATGGTGGGACTAAACGACACCCATCTCGTGGTAAACTCACGCACACGACGTCCCGGGAAGAGGTCATAGATCCAAACCAGCAATGAGACGAAACATACCCACTACGTCTCATCCCAAAATAAAAATGTAAATCACATAATAACACAAGGGACGACTATGACCTGGGGAATATCCACACCCTTCTTTTCTAGATAGGATGCTCACCCTCTACGCGCGCAACTTCCCAATGATAGCATGAGCGGGGTATGATTAACCAAATAAGTATATATCATTCACACGCACAATATATACATCCATATGATCCAATCATATGATCAAATATTAAACCATTATATAAGGTTTAAGTATCCATACCATGTATATCCATAACATAAATATATCCATATATTCATATACATACAGATATATATATATACACATGTTCACATATCCTTATATCTATATATATGAACTAATTCTCGTTCATATGTATAAGATATATATATATATATACCCGGCTATAAGTATACATAATCCTCAATATACAAGCCGTCACCACCATTTCCTTTAAATTCACCTCGATATGTGAATACAATCCCTCACTTGAAACATATTCAATCATTTTTCCTATGATGAATAGTCTCCCAAAACCATATGTATATATCTATACATATATATTCAACATTAGGGTTATCCCCCAAGAGTTTGTGTAGAAATCCATCACTACACATTTCATCCATATTCAAAAGTACGTAGTTTCCTTTAGTACTATTTAACCATAGGCACACACATGACTTAATAGTCTAGAACCTCAATTTATTCCAACCTCACTTCAAGTATTGGAATCTCAAAGGTCATATCCCCATAATTACGTGTAAACTATCCTAACTAGAACTTGTGCTACCGCTTATTCTAGTCGATAGTACGATCCCAAACTGTTCCCAACTTTACTTATGGTTCAATTAATTTTATGAACCCTTACTCCTATTGAGTTATCAATTGTTCCTTAGTCTAAACATTTCTAAGGATATGAGACCCCTTACTCTTTAAGAGTATGCGACCACTCTCTTCCATTTGGCCCGAAATTGTATCTTAACCCTATCCTATCCTTATAAGGATTTGACATAAATGACGGCCTATAAATCTCACAACATTCATGGGTATTTCTTATCCAATTATTCCAAGAAGTCCCCACTATCATATACTAAGTGAGAGACCCCCTATAAGTCACCAAAAGATATCTCTTACTTCATAAGAGAAAGCCCCAAATCAATAACCCCAACCAAAAGGGCTAGAAGTCCCCCTAGATAACCCCATAAACAACCATTAAGGAAGCCCCTAAGAATAAACTTCAAAAGAAAAGGGGGAAAAGGATTTCCCATTCTAGGTCTAAAAACAGGGGACTGGTCGACCGGTCCCAGCCCCCGGTCGACCGCGGGTCAAAATTTTGCCTATGAAGAAATGCAGTAGGCTTTTCCCTTAAGGCGCGATCGACCGGTCCCCAGACCGCGATCGACCGGCCATACCAGATATTCTGGCCGATTTCCCTTTCTCAACAAACCCACGAAATTTATACCCTAAAACTTTCATTCTAATCCCCAAACTTTCATCAAATCATGATTATAAGCCCATTAATCAACCCAAAGTTGATCCCAACCATTTCTAATCCATTAAATCCATATTTAAACATTGATTTCAAGATTTAACCTAAAATCTAGGTTTTAATGTTAATACCCAAAAATCCATTTCTTTAACCCACAAATTATGAAATGAAATACACAAATTGCTATTTAGCAAGATTAAACACTTGCCTCAGATTTGTAGAGGTTGGATCGTCCTCGATGTCGCGGTTTGGCCGGAAATCCCCAAGCTTCTCTTCCTCTCTCTCTTCCTTTCTTCTTCTTTCCTTTCTTCTTTCTCCCTCTAGGGCTTTTTCTCTCTTTCTCTAAATGAGAAAGGCTTGATCCGTAAGACTTAAATCCTTTAAAATAATAAACCCAGTTTTAAATGTTAATACACAATTTAAATGACTCGTTTACTCTAATTCGAGCCAAACATACTTAAAAACATTCCGGAGCCGAAATAAAACCCAATGACAGTCATTTTGACTATTTCGACCCTTCCCGGATTGATGGTACCCCCAAAATCATCATTCGGAATACTTTGAAATATTCTCTATTTTTGGACCTCATTTCCCAAATTTTAAAATTCTCCAATTTAATTAAATTTTGTTTTCCCAAAATTTTAATTTCTCAGTCTCAAAATCACGGGGTGTTACAATCATAAGTCCTATAAAGCGTGACTTCCCCCTCTATTTTTCTCACCTTGAATTGCAAATTCATGTATTTCTTCTAATCATTCACTGAGCCATTTGTGAGAAAACTGGTATGGTATATTATTTTCAATGTAAGAGCTCTTTCCTCTTTGTCTTTCCTTTCTTCTTTATCGCAGTGGTGAATACCATAGATTACAGTTCTTCAAAAACCTTTAGAACAAAGTATAAGGTTCATGAGTAGGAAAAAATGGATTTGATGATATGTACTTGTGACCCTTTTTCATTAGAAAAGGTTCACTGGATCCCTACTATATTTACTGCAGAATGGGGAGTTACTTTCCCTCCCAATCATTTATTCCCCGAGTTTTGTCAATTTTTGATATGGTCTGATCCCAAATGGCTCCCAATGTATAGAGGGTAGTAAATAGGCATAATCGTATTAATGAACGATTTGAACCCACATAGGAATAAAGTAATTGATGTATTGCTATAGCTGGGAGACCATAATCGACAACAATTACCTGAAGACCAGATATGCAAATAGAGATTTGGTAGTAAATTTTCTTGATTCAATTAAGGATTGTTGGGATCATGGATTGATAGTTAAGGATTGGAAATTTGCCCCTCTTCCTAAAGGTGAGGACTAATATGGGCACCTCTGCCCTCAGGAAGGCCAGGGCTGATACATTTTTTATTTTCTTGTTCAGCCAATTCAGTTACTAACAACACTTTTTGTCATTTTGTTTTGCAGAGAAAGGAAATAAAGATATCCCGCATTTGTTTGAAGTCAATTTTGGTGTAATAAAAACTGTTTGGTCAATTCAGTAGAGATTCGGGAAGATAGCCCTCATTCGTCATCTGTTCTACTTGATTATCAGAGTATCAAATATTTTGTTGCTCGGCCTACAAAAGATATCCCCTCAAACCTATTAATTTAGAGGATCCAACCTCGTTTTCTTTGACTCCTAACTTAGACCTCCTCAAGTGAATGGAGATTTTTTTAATGGAGTTACATCTTCCTCCTTCGAGTCTCTGGACCTCACTATTGTGCCGATCATAATTTTATCCCCAAAAAATGTGAAAAGAAAGATTCCAAACCTTCATGATGGTTCCAAACCTCTTCCTCCTGCTGATAAGAGAAAATATGATGTTGGGGGTTCTAAACATCCTGTGGTAATTGAACATTCTGTAATAAAGACCCATCAGCCTCAATTCAAGAGGCCGAAGAAAAGGTTTTCCGCACATTTGGAGTTGTTATGGAAATATCAGGTCGACTAGGGCCATGATGGTGCCCTTTTTGAGGCAGTAAACATGGGCCTTGCTCAAGGATTTATAGTTTTAGGACTCCTTCCAACCGATGAGGTTGTTGATGATTCCCTTTCAAGGGCTAGACTATTGGAGAAGCCCAACCATAACTTGGCTTTGGTAATTATTTTATTCTTTTCTTATTCCCTCTTGGTTGTATGTATCTCTAGTATTCACTTACTGACTTCAATAATTTTTTGACTTTGTAGTTCTTGGTTAATTATGGTTAATTGTTCAGGAGGAACGACCAACTGCAGGAGTCCTCTATGGACATGGAAGTTTCCTTCCAAGGCATGAGGAAATATCTGGAGGCTACCAAAAAATCCTATGAAGGTGATAGGAAGAAATGGTAGGACGCTGCTAGGAAGTTGGAGGACGACGAGAATAACACCAAGAAGGTTATTGATGACGCAGTAAAGAAGGCTGAGCAGGCCGAAAAGGCTGCTCAAATGTGAAGGATGATACCGAAGACGCCAAGAGAATATTTATAAAGCTAGATCCTAAGGTAAAGAAGGAAAAAGAAGATGCATATACCTGGGGTTGGATAAGGCATTCTATACTATAGTTGTACATGTAGACTATTTAAAGAAATCATACTTTTAAAGAAGGATGGAATGCTACTCTGACTCAAGTCGGAACTTCCTTGGACTCTAAGCTATTTATCTAGCATAACCCGATCACTCATCTAGAGATTGAAGAGTAGGTTAATGATGAGGAAGGGACGGTCGAATTTTCAGTGCCTCAAGAATAGGCTGTGGTTACTGCTCGCCCTAACAAGGAGGTCACTTAGGATAAAGAGAAGTTGTAGATGATTAGGGTCTTTTTTGGGTTTGCCTTGTACTTTTGGTTTTTTTAATTTGAATAATTTCTCCTTTTAATTATCATCCAATAATTCCTCCTTATAATTCTCATCCATAATTTAATAAAATTGTCCTTTTATTTCAATAACATTGTTGATCCATTCTGAACTTTCTTTTAAACTTTCCATACTTTTGTCATATCTTATTCCTTTTGGTTTAACTCCAGAAAGGCTATTTTAGAAACTTCCGAGAATGATGAGGAGATTGATGAAGTGCTTAATTATTTTGGGCAGGTTATGAAGACATTAATGAAGAAGGAATAGAGGAAGTGCTCTTCTTAGATATCTCCAATCAATCTAAAGAAGCATACCTCCATATGCACAAGTTGTTTCATTAGGTTGTGGCAACCAGTGCATCCTACTATGAAATGATACTTCAACTCCAATAAGATCACTAAGAGGCAGTTGCTAGCTTGTCGGATGATTATGAGAAAAAAAATTATTTATCCATAGCAACGGTGGATTTGATAAGAAATTGCATGATTTATCCTATGCTTTTTTCAATAAGGAGTTTGTTCTACAATCTGAGGTGAAAATTGCTCGAAAAGTAATTGGTCTTGTGGAACAAGAAAATAATATTATGCGTAATGGACTTGAGGGACTAAAAAATCTACTAGCGCAGATCAAAATGAGAGCGCATCATGTCTAGAGCAGGAAAATGCTCGGCTGATTGAGGAGTTGAAAAGAATAAAATAAATCCAAGGGGTTAAATCATTTAGCTAAATTGTTATGGCTCATCCTTCTGTTGAAGAGGAGAGAATATAAAAGACTTTGGCTTACCAAGAAAATCTAATAAAAAACCAGTTGACCACCATCAAAAGACTAAATGAGAAGGTTAACCATCTCACTTATCACTTTCATAAGCATCTCCGTACCATCTGCATAAACGGATATGATGAAGCTTTAGCACACTTGGGCAAAGAGTTGGAATAACCCTGAAGAGAAGGTTATAAGTGGGGATGACTCAATTCTTTCATTGTTATGAAGATGCCGAAGAAAAACACTTAATGGTATTATCACGATTATGGATGCTTGAACTAGCCTACTGCTACCTTCAGGCTGGATACTACATGGATTCCTACAGACGCAATCCCCATCGGCCTAATAAAAAAATACTTGGGGAATTATGGCTTGCATGGGGATGATGTGCTCAGTCGGTCCTTGTATTTGGTGGACAAGCCCAGTTCTAATAGACAATAAAGAATTAGAGAATTGAGATAAATTATTTTTCCCTCAAGTTTAGATGTTCCTCTTGCTATGACGAAGAAGGCACTAGGAAAACGCCCAGTAGAATGAATAAATTTTATTCTTTTCTCGTACTAGATTCTGATGAACATTATCTTTCGATGATCCAAAGATAATGAAGTACAAAAATATTGTATGATTATGGCCTACCAGTAATTTAGTCTTATGATTATTTGGTCGGCCTTAAGCCGACTAATCTGCCTTATTGGTTACCAACTCAGGCGAACATACATTGTCCTACCTTAGGTTCTACAAACATGTTTGTGGTCGCCAAAACGAATCTTATCTTTTTCACCAAGTGTTCACGTTAGTTACCATTGGCGACCAAATGTTTTTAGTAATATTCCTTAATTCAATTTGGTAAAACTTCTTGTTCTTGACACTAAGGAGTCATACATGAAGTTTTATGTTCAAATTTCCCATTTGTGTCCTATCTAAGACAAAGTCATACGTGAAGTTTTTTATTTGAATTTTTTTGGGAGACTAGTAGTAAGTAGTTAGTTTTATTTTTACTATTTTATATTGTACATCTCCCACTCACAAAAAAAGTTAAAATAAAATATGGAAAGGAAATCAACTTTTGATGAACTAGGTGATCTTTATTGAAGCTGAAAAATGAGTTCAATAAATACCAAAAGGTTACATCCCAAATTATTACTAATAGTACTTCCTCCATTGCTAATTATTCCATGGGTTCTTTAATTGTTCACCTTTCAAGGTTTCTAGAAGATAAGTACATGTTTAGACAACTACAAAAATACGATATAGAGAATGTCAAATTGCCTCCAATTTATTTTATTTTTGGAGCACTTTATTTGGGACATAGTCTCCCTCCTTAAGGTTCCTCGACTTGACCTTCGTGTTATAGAACTGAGAAATTCATTGATGGTATGCTGCTATGCGTAATGATGCATTTTCTTTGTCAAAAGTGCGAATAACATGTGATAATTGATTAACTTCACAAATTTCTAATTTAGCACACTTATTTAATTTCATCCCCTAATCATGCCTCTAAAGTTCAAGTGTCAATCTCATAAACAAATAAAATAAGCGACACAAAGTTAAGGAAAAATCCCCGAAGGGCAAAACCTTTTATTTCTAGAACTTTGAAGAATTTACCAGACCATTGACTTACATACAACCTAATAATCACCCACAAGTGTAGCGCACGGTGTCCTTGTCAAACCTTCAAAGCAACGACTAGAAATAGTGTCGGCTGGAATCTCCCGCAGGAACTCCAGGTGGTCAGCAATGAAGAAGAGAGACGTCTTCTCCACAAGCGTATGAACAATAACAAAATTGTGTTCTAGGGTTCCAAAGGATTCACAAGGATTTGTCAATGGTATGTGAATCAAACATGAGTCTTGCGACTCAAAAAGGTATAAAGACTTGAAGAAAAAGGACTCTCAAAATCCTCTCAAAAGTCTTAGGAAAATAAACTCCTTGAAGTGGTTTATATAAGGATTGTACTTCTTTGTTTTCAAGGTCTCGGTGTACAAATCTCAAAAAGATTTTTGGAGCTCAATTTCATCTCCACTCTCCTCCTCGCTTTCTCCCTCACTTGACGAACACAAATCATTATCATCGCTCCCGTGTGCAGTCTTGTGAGACAAAGTGGGTGGGCTTACACGACTAGAAAATGCGACAACCATCCCATGTCCCAAACCTTTATCAGACTCAACTCCCTCATCACCCTTATCACCCTCACTATCACTAAGAGTGGCGGGCATAGCGGTCTCTTTGCCCTTTCTCCTTATCCTAGTAGGACACTCTTTAGCTATGTGCCCTTTCCCTTCACACTCAAAACACCTGATCTCATCCTCCTTGTCACTATCTTTGGCCTCCTCTTTCTTTTTATTTGACTCAAAAGATCTCTTTTTATTGGAAGAATTTTCTTTATTCATTTTGAGAAACTTTTTAAAAAAATTCGCAAACAAGGCCATTTCTTTAAAATCAAAATCTCCCTCAGAGTCGGACTCACAAACTTTTTCTCTCTTTTTCTTAAAATGAGTCTTTAAAGCAATTTCATTATCCTTAGCCTTAATGGTTTTGGAAAACATGTCTATCTCATATGTTTGAAGATCTCCTACAAGTTCTTCCAACTTAAGTGATTTCAAATTTCCCAAATAGTTCAAAACAGTGACTTTAGGAATAAAGCGTTTTGGAAGAGATCTCAAAATCTTTTTAACGACACGTGTGTTATCAATCACCTCACCCAAATTAAAACAAGTGTTAACAATGTCCGACAAACGTGCATAAAACTCATCAAAGCATTCAGACTCAAACATGGTAATAGTCTCAAATTGGGTGGCCAGATTTTGTAATTTTGAGTCTTTAACCGCGTTCGTACCCTCATGTGTCAGTTTCAAAACATCCCAAGCCTCTTTAGACGTGGTGCACGTCATAATTCGGTGAAACTCATTAGGATAGACAGCTCTAGAAATAGCACTAAGACCACGGGAATTAAAATTGGATAATTTATAATCATCCTCAGTCCATGCTGACACGGGTTTTAAAGTGGTGATGTTATTAACAGAGACCATGGGAGGAGTCCAACCATTTTCGCAAAGCAACCAAACATGCTCGTCAATAGATTTTAAAATCGATTTCATACGAGCTTTCCAGTAGGCATATGCAGACCCGTAAAAAATAGGCATTTGATTATATAAGTGCTCCATAAGAAAAAAATGCGATTTTTCACAAAACTGATTTTTCAAAAAAATCAATATCACACGATTTTATGAAAAATAGGAATGCGCGATAAAATAGCGCAACCTGCTCTGATACCAATTTGAAAAGTGCGAATAACGTGTGATAATTGATTAACTTCACAAATTTCTAATTTAGCACACTTATTTAATTTCAGCCCCTAATCATGCATCTAAAGTGCAAGTGTCAATCTCATAAACAAATGAAACAAGCGACACAAAGTTAAGGAAAAATCCTCGAAGGGAAAAACCGTTTATTTCTAGAACTTTGAAGAATTTACCAGACCATTGACTTACATACAACCTAATAATCACCCACAAGTGTAACACACGGCGTCTTCGTCAAACCTTCAAAGCAACGGCTAGAAATAGTGTCGGTTGGAATCTCCCGCAGGAACTCCAAGTGGTCAGCAATGAAGAAGAGAGACGGCTTCTCCACAAGGGTATGAACAATAACAAAATTGTGTTCTAGGGTTCCAAAGGATTCACAAGGATTTGTCAATGGTATGTGAATCAAACATGAGTCTTGCGACTCAAAAAGGTATAAAGACTTGAAGAAAAAGGACTCTCAAAATCGTCTCAAAAGTCTTAGGAAAATAAACTCCTTGAAGTGGTTTATATAAGGAAACCATGAGAAGATTTAAACATACACGGACCTGTCCGATTTTATCCCAGGCGGACCGGTCCGGTATGGATATGGATCGGTCCGGGTTCGGACCGGTTTGTTTTCTCAAGAGGCTCCTTCGGTTCGTATTCGATCCGGGGTCTTCTGTTTCTTCAGCAAGCGGATCGATCTGATAGAGGGGTGGACCGGTCCGGGGTCAGATCGATTCTTTTAATCTGGGCAGACCAGTCCGGCTGTGCAGAAAAATGATTCCTTTCTTCTTTGATATTCGGATCCATTGATGAGGATACGATCTTGAATTTCTTCAACGGTGTAACGACGAACGACATATAACTTGATAATGGACAAAAATGTCCTTACACTTTGACTTCTTTAATCAAGTCTAAGTCCAGCCTTTGCATGAGGTCGCTCCCAGGGGATTTAAAGTTGAGTACTCTATGACTTTGCAGACCAATCTCAGTTAGGACCATTGACTTTTTCATAAACTCCGGTAGCAGTCCTTGGTGTGGTTCTTTAGGCCCAAAGAACACTTTTCAACTCATTGATCTAGTTTTCTTTAGCATCATCCAACCTTTTCTTCATTTCTTCGAGCAGAGTTTTTTTGGTCACCTCTGTTCAGCCATTGCACTAAAGGTGCCCTGGAGCAGAATGCATCTTTTGGATTTTGGACTGGATACAATAATCTTCAAACTCCTGGTTATCAAAATGTCTGCTATGGTTAGTGATAAATTTATTTGCATGCCATACCGATATATGTTGCTCTTCAAAATAGATTGGAAGAATTTTTCAATAAGTATGTCCACAATAGTCTCAACTTCTACCCACTTGGTGAAATGGTCTATAGCCACGACTAAATATTTTAATCTTCCTCTCGACTTGGGTAGTAGGCCAACCAAGTCAATTCCCCACATGGAAAAAGTATATAGGGATGTGATCGGTGTAAGGGTAGCTCTAAGTATCCTATGAATTAGTGCAAACTTTTGGCATTTCTCATAGCGTCTTGCATAAGAAACACAATATGCTTTCATGGTTGGTCTGTAGTAAGTTGGTGTGGCCACTCGCCTGACCAATGATCTTCTTGTTGAATGGGCCCTGAAAGATCCTTTATGTATTTCTTTAATCATATTTTGCACTTCGGTGGGGTGGACACATTTGAGCAACGAGATAATGAATCCCCTCTTGTACAGTATTCCTCCTTCTACAGTGCAGTTAGCTGGTTTGCACCTTAATTTTCTCGCTCCCTTTTAATCGACCGGTAGGGTTCCCTTTTCAATATACTCCTTAATTGGATCCATCTATGAGGGACCCAAATTCAGTGTGATCAAGTTAATGCTTTCTTTATCAATGCTTTTGTGCATGATGACTTCTACCGGGATGGTCCTCGTTAATTCATTTCTTATTATAGAAGACAGTCGAGTGAGTGCATCAGCTCGAGCATTATCAATCCTTAAAATTATGACCATTATAACCACCTTGAACTTGGATATTTTTCCTTGCACTTTGGCCAAGTACCTCATCATAAATTCTCCTTTGACTCCGTGTGCCCCCAACATTTGATTGACAATCAATTAGGAGTCATTAATGATGTGTTCTTCAAAAACCTTGGTCACTATCTTTTGTATGTTGCTCCATCATTTTTTTAACCCAAAGTACATAACATTGTAGCAGTAGGTACCCAAGATAATGATAAATGAGGTTTTGTCCTTATCCTCTGGTTTCATCTTGATTTGGTTGTACCCTGAGTAGGCCTCCATGAAAATAAGCAATTCGTGCACAACACTAGCATCGACCAGCTGATCATTCCTAAGCAAAGGAAAATGGTCCTCTAGATAAGCCTTATTGAGATCTAGGAAATCAATACACATGCGCTACTTGTTGTTCTTTTTCCTAACCATAGGTACGTTGTCCAACTAATTAGGATATTTGTCATCTTTAATTAAGCTTGCCTTTTATAATTTTTCCAACTCTTCCTAGCTGGCCATATTCTTTCCGGAGATGAATACACATCATTTCTGTTTGGTCGTCTTGGAATCCTTGTTAATGTTTAGTTCATATCATATGAACCCTTGGTCAATCTATATAATATCTTCATGACTCTAAGAAAACACATTCTTCCGTTGCTTTAGGGAGTTTATTCATTCCTATTTGAAGCATGGATCCATGGATGAGCCGACCTGTGTTGTCATTTCGGGGCGCTCGTTGTCAAGGACTATAATCTCCACTGCCTCCACAACTTTCCCTTTGACCAGACCAACATCCTTGCAAGGATCTATGGTCTCAATATCCTATGTGGTTGTGAGTTTCTTCACTTATTCCTAGTCTAATAAAGTGTATAGCACTCCCTGGCTTCAATTTTCTTCCAAGCAACAATGTCGACCCCATAATGTGTAAGGGATTTCAGGCATTAGTGTATAGTAAATGGTACAAGTTTAAAAAAATTTAATCCAACCCTACCAATGATGATGTTATAAGATAACTAGACATTCTTGTCTAGGATGAAGAACCGAATCCTTTCAGTTCAACTGACCGATCAATTTCTAATTATGAATTATAATTTGACTGTTCCCAAAGGATACACTCTTTTTCCATAGAAACCTATAAGGGGTCTGTGATAAGGCTCTAGTTTACTGTCATGTAATCCCAATCCTTTTGAAAAATTATAAAACATTACATCGGTTAAGCTGCCATTGTACACCATTATTCTAGCGACACTTACTTTATGCACCCTTATCGTGGCGACCAGAGGATCATCGTGAGGGTAAATCACCCTAGATAGGTATTATTTTGAGAATCATATCACCAACTTGTCCTTGTTCAATTTCCTTGGGATATCATCAACATCATTGGATAGATTGATTTGCCGAATGTAAGAGCACACTTTAGCTCCCTTCAGGTATGTTTTTTTCTCGACTATTTCATCTCTTCCACCAGCGTCACCACCTGCAATAAAACTGTAACAAAAAAAATCATTTTTACCTCGCGCACAGACGCCCTAGGTATCTTTAGCAGATCCGAATCGTCTTCATCGTCATCATTTCTACCTCTTTTACTTTCATCTCGTCTGTTACAAGGATATTCTGATCATCTCCGAGCTTCTCACTCTTCTGACCTTCCTTATTTGTTAACGAATTTGGAGATCTTTTCCCTTCGAATCAGACTTTCTATTTCGTTCTTCAGGGCTATACAGTTGTATGTATTATGCCCATGGCCTTTATGGAATTCATAATATTTGGATTTATCCCTTTAATTTGGTAGCAACTTCAGCTTCCCGAACGATTTTAAATCCCTACTTCCTTGGATTTTGTAACAACCCATCCTAATTAGACCCTTAGCCCCTTGAATAGATGAAAAAATCCAAATAAACCCTAGAATTTTACCATATTACTAAAATTCCACTAAAGGAAAAAATTAGGTTAACCTACATTTTTCTATATCAATTGAACCCCACCTTTCATTCAAAGTTTAATCAAATGAGTTATATTTTATAGGAATATTATGAACCAACCCATTAGGTTTGAATAATTTCACATAAGCCCCTAAACTCTTATAAAATAACTTAAAATCCTTAAAACCTATACACGAACAATCCGAGGACCCAAACTAAAACCTAAACTTAGTTGTCCTTTTCTCCCTAATGACATGGCACTAGTTGGACTGCCAGTAGTGTTATACTATGTAGGGTACCCATTTACTACACATAAGCCTTGGTGAAACTTGTGCTATTTTAGCCCCATCTTCACCTCTAAACCACCAATCAAATCTTCTCCACGAACCTTACAAATACCCTTATTTACGTAAAAAAACATTCATCCCAACCGAGAGCATTTTTAATGTAAAATTTTGAGAGTTTTTGTATTTCTGGTTTTTTAGGCTTGAGTGTTTGTTTCTTCAATTTGGTTATGTTTCTGCATGTATATACTGAAATAGAATTCTATTTTTAAGGTAAAATAGAATTATGCATTTACATGTGTTAGTTAACGCGTGTATACACTGAAATAGCTCAAAAACCAGAAATATCCATTAAATCTTGAGCTTCAATGGTGGATTCTGGTTCGTTGACTTTGAACCAGTTTCAAAGTGAGGTAAGTTGATCTGAGGTTCTTAGGAACCTAGGTGCAAGGGTTTAATCGAACCAAAAACATGGGGGATATCTCAAATCAAAGCTTGAAGTTTTCGGGTCTAGAATTCTTATAAAATAAATTCAAGAGTTTTACTCGACTAAAATCCCTCAAACCAAGTTTTTTTGTTACATTTTCAACATAAAACAAAACAACTATAAAATCAGAATGATGATAGCTTTTAGTCACTTATGTTTAGTCAATTTTTTGTCATTTTTACCAAAACTCAATAGCTTAAATTAGCCCACCAAAATTATTAAAACCAATATGGTTGGATTCCTCTTCAAACATTATGCAATTTTCATTCAGAAACCAACTCCAATGGATTCCTAGAACGTCTCAAATTTGAAGCCAAGTTTCAAAACCCCAAAGTCAAACGATCGAATGTTGAAGATGAGTAGGTTGCACATGCGCGAGTGAGAGTCAATCCAGACCCATGAATTATTTAACTTAGCGCGTCTCCAATCAGAAAAATCTTCTCTTTTTTTCCAAAGATTTTATTTTTTTAATTCTGAACAGAGTGGTATATTACATCACCCTCTTTGGATCCCAAGAAAACATTTTCTCAAGAAAACAAGTTTTAAAGTTTAAAATTAAGTTTTAATTTTACATATAACCCCCTGACCAATTTTTCAAGTATTTCAAAACACCACCGAACTTTTTCTACAAGTTCTTTAGTACAAATAAAGCCATTTGTCTTCCATTACTAAATTCAAGTCCAAATAGAAATGAAGAAAACCATTGAATTTAAAACTTTTTAATTTATACATTATATCCTCCTAGTTAATTTTACACTGAAACTTATTGCAATATAGTATCCTACTACTTCATATAGCATTCTTTTAGGCTTATATGATCTACATACACTCCCATGATTTCAGATTATCCAGTCAACCCTAGTGAATTAGACCCATAAACTCGGAATTCGAAAATTCAAAGTAGGTGATTTTAATTTCAGTATTAAACAAATTGAGCTTATGTCTTTTAAAAATTACTGATTATTATATCACACTGTGATAATTTTGAAGTCATGTTTCAATTTTGAACTCATTGGTGTAGTTCACATTTATCCCGTATATTGATTCTCTCGATATTTCAGTTATCCCTAAACCCAATAAACCGTTACAACTTACGCCTTCAGTAAAAGCCATTGAACTCTTCTATCCTTAATTATGGTATAGCCCTGCAACTTACTAAAATAATTGCATATCACCCAACAATCGATGATCTTTATCAGTGAAAACTCTAGTAGCATACCTCACATATCAAGGATTACCAAGGTTTTTCTAATTATCCTATAAGACTCAGATATTGAGTGCCGAGTTTTTTTTTCACTACATCAAAACGCACCATTAGTAAGAGTATTTTACCGTTACTAAAAATATTATTAACGAAATTTTTTCATTAGAAAAAAGGCGTGGGGGCACAAAATTAGTAACATAATTTTACCGTTACTAATAGTAACGGTAAAATTCTGTTACTAATTTTGAATTTACCAACAGTATTCTACCGTTACTAATTCTGATTTAGTAACGAACTTTTGTGTTACTATTTTAACCTTATTATACCCTTTTTATAACATTTTTGTCTGATTTTGTAACTATAAAAGTCCGTTAGCAATATTAAAACATATTTAAAAAATATTTTTCAATGTCCAATATCCTGAATTTAAACAAATTCAACTATTCTTACCGCACTATTCAAATCCTAAGAATATATACAAAAATAGTCCACATTAATAAGGGAACTATATTCAACATTTCCATTTTATATAAGCCTCCACTTTATTTAGAAAAAAAACTTAAACCAAACAAATGAAATGTCACAGTACAATCAGCCAGAAAGTTACATTATTTTCATAAATGCATCCAATATAACATCCTAATACAATCATCCCAAAATGACATGTTTTAATATTATAACTAAGCAAATGAAATATAGAAAAAGAAGACCATCTACTCCATCTTTAAGTCTTCATCACTAGAGAATAATCATATTGCTTTGCATCCATCTCGACCTCAACCTATGACCATCATCAAATGTTAAAAATGATTGCAACAAGATGGCATAAGAAAATTGTAACTAAAGTACATCAATGGGTAATTTTTTTTAGATAAAGATGCATTTTTTAATAATTATCCAAATATCATTAAAAAGTACACTATTGGGGCATGCCAACAAAACTAATATTATTATGCCCAAAATATTGACCTTACTTTCAATTGGACATTAATTACAAGGCAAAGAATATTTAATGGAAGATTATACCTAGGCATCTCCTTATCCACCACTTGACTAGTGGACGCCTCCACTTCATCACCTACCGAAATATTAATTAGAATTGTAATTAAAATTAAACAAAACATGAAAACTATAATGATTATTTAACAAAGCTGCCCAATATGTCACCAACAAAAGTATGCAGTTGGAATACAAAAATTCTAAGGCATGGGGTGACACATTCACATAATCAATAAATGCATAGAACTTTTAGTTCAGTGTATAACATTTTTCGACTTGAGTGAAGAAAAGTCATGTGAGAAGGTACTCAAATTAAGCTTCAGAGTAAAACAATTTATTAGTACTAATACTATTATTTTGTATTTTATACCATATTTTACAATTCGATTCACAATGGGATTCCCAACTCATAGAGATTTTGATTCACTATGAGTAGTTGACTACATGTAATAGCCATCTTACCTTTTGTTGTCAATGGAAGGAGACACTATTATGAAAGTCTATAATTCTCGAAATCTGAAGGAAAATCTCCAAGCCAGCGTATTCCAGGGAGACGTAGATATTTTGCATCATAAGCCATTTGCTTCAAGAAAATTAATTGAAGAAGTTTGATATAAGCGTGTATGTATAGTCATCACTTCTAAATCCAGTACATGTATATCCATATTAGCTGATATGAAAATGTAAATACTCTAGAAACCTAACCATTGAACCAAATAGGTATGTAGTCAAAATGTCAAATCCATATGGATCAGAATCTACCAAGTAATATATTGGCAGGCATAGTTTTTCACTAGGTTCTAAAAAACGCGGGGCGTGATTGAGGCGTGGAGGCGAAGCCTTAAGCCTTAGAAGCCTAGGCGGGCCTAGGCGTAAAAAGGCGTGAAAAGGCGTTTAGGCCTTCTTAATATATTTTAATATTTTTTAACCATAACAAGGCTATTAAAATACAAAAATTGCGCATATCATAAAAATATGTCTGAATATATGCAAATTAAAATACTATTTGATTGTTTTGGATGAGATAATGGTCCGATTTGTAAACAAATTCTTTAAAAGGCGGCATCGTTTCACTAAATCATTGTTGTTTTTAGAAAAAAGTGCGCCTTAAGGGTTTTACCAAGAATAAGGCGTGAAAAACGTAAGGCGAGGCGTTTCTCCCAAGCCTTAAGCCTAGGCGTGTCTAGGCGGAGCCTATGCGGGTTTTTTAGAACAGTGGTTTTTCAAGTTCAACAATGAGCCGCATAAACCTGATTAGGAAATAAATGCATACATTGAGGGACATCAAGTAGATAGAAGAGTACCAACATGAAAGTTGCATATTGGTCTCTGTTTCAATAGGAAGTCAAAACTTTTAAAAAAATAATAAATAAAAAGAAGTCATTACCTTCATGTTGGAATATCCGGATAACCCCTTCCCTGTTAGGAGAACGAGCTTATAACCGCTTTTAAGGTGATGTTCGACTAAAGTCATACTTACTGTGATAACGATGCAGCGATTTCTTTTGCAAAACCCATCATTTGCTAATCACTAGAATACTGTGTGATGAGAAAAAATGTTTTGTAACTAAAAAGGTTAGTAAAAAATATGAGAAACCAAAAAGGAGTCTTATTAGTTAAAAGCTTTAGTTGATTCCTTTTCCACCACTAGTATGTATTGTGTAACACACTAATGATATCTATTTGCAAGAATTAAGAACAAAATTATTAGTTCAACTTTGGGCATATTCATCTTCAGATCGTGTGACATTTAATCATGAACTTTAAAACGACGGATAAAAACATTTCTAGAACCAGTATATCAACTCTTCTGTAGACTACGTTTTAATTAAATACAGTTAATCATATCTTCTATATAAAGCTCTATTGATCTGAATACCTTTCGCATCTTCTAAATATACAGGAATAGGGTGAGCCTGCAGTAACCAGATATACCCATATATTTCAAACTGCAGTTTTATACAATCTGACTTAAACATTACGCGCTCTTACAGAGTTGGGATTGTTTATGCAATCGGATTTTCTTCCAGCTTCTGAGAATCTCAACCAACCCATCACCAATCTAAAACAAGAATATCGAAAACTGGTAAATGTCTGGACCAATGACATGTTACATGAATGATGAGTGAAAAAATGAGACGAAATTAACAAGAAATCTATTAGGATGTAAAGTAAATTAGAGATGATAAAAAATGGGCAAAGTTAGTAAGGTGACCTATACATATACAATGTAGACCATTAAATGCACCAATTGCAAAAACGGAGATTGACAGAAATAAAGATAAGAAGAAGCAAAGCCCAACCTAAACAAGCTTGACAGGAAATCATAAGAAGAGATATTAAGGAATTAGATTTAGCAAAACCACTGCTTATAGAAGAGAACTCATATGGCCGAGCCCATTCGACTGGATAAGGCAAATATATATACTAGGAACATGTCCCCTTTTCTGGAGGCCATTTAATGAACTATCTTACAAATCAAATCAAAATGTGATAAAATATTAACATGTAGCCTGAAATAACTAAACAGGTAAAACATCACCCCACCCCCCTTTATTAAACTTAGGTACATGTATACACAATTATTCTCAGATCCACTAACTATATACTTCCCGTTCGTTACTGAAAATGTGGACAAAACGCAGCACTTTGAATTCACATTACCGGTGTAAGTCTTTAGAAATATACAAGTAGAGAAGTTCCAAAGCCACTGCACACACATCGTCACATATAACAAGATCAAAATTCATTATACATTTAGCTTGTTTTGAGTCCCTCTAAGTTCAATGGTTCTTTATAACTATTTAGCAGGGCTCAACCAAGATCACAATATTTATAAAAACATGATATTCCCTTTAATAAGCCTCGGTCCAAGATTGATCAGGATTCGACCAAAAAACATGCTAGCCAATGGCAAATTAAAAAACACATTAAGCAAATCCAAAACCTTGAAATCAGTTACCAGGAAGATATAAGTATACAGACAGTACACAACCATAAGGAAGAAATATAAACAGCTATACATAACTCTTGGGTGAAAACCCGATGTAAAAAATGAATCCTATCTAGATTCACAAGAAAATAGGAAGCGACTACAATCTAAATCCCGCAACAGTCTGCACCGATTACGCCTCCCACAACTCTGGATAGAAGGGCATCCGGCATCCATGCGGTAGGACACCTGAAGTAATATATACATATAGCAGGAGAGAAATATAAACGGGTCAGAGCCCGAGGTGTAAAAATGTTTAGCAAGTGTGTTAACCGTGCATAATAAATATCAATGCACTTATTTCATAATTAAAGTGGAATCGCACTCTCGTGAAACCCTAACTCACCTCTCATCTAATGGCGCGCACCTATTTGCGTCCTAGAATCTTACGTAAGTTACCCCACCCATAAGGACAACCTACCTACCATACGCACGGTCTATACCCATAATACCTGCCATTCTAACATACCCCAAGAACTCTTTCCGTTCGAATCACATTTAAATATATTCTCATATGTATATATACCTTACCAAGTTTTATTGATTCCAATTTATAACTTAAACAGTTATAAGTCGTAGTACATTACATATTAACACTAAACTTTAATTTAAGAGTTTATTCTCTAAGTAACATGCACAATTTAATAAGGACAACTTCTCTCAACTCTCAACATTGCGCTGCGTTTCGTGCGTGGGGCGTCTCGCAAAGCGAAATCCAAATAAGGAACCCCCCCGATACACTACTCCTTGACAATTCGATTGTATGGATCCATTATGTCATCCACACAAATACTACTACTACAACTACATACAAGTACAAAGGACAAAACTTCTCTCTATTCTCAACATGGCACTACGTTTCGTGCGTGTGGCGTCTCGCAAAGCGAAATCCAAACAAGGAACCCCCCCGATACACTACTCCTTGACCATGTTGATTATAGGGATCCATAATGTCATCTACACAAAACATGCTACTACTATTTGGATTTCTAACTAAGAGTAACCCAAAAATCTCCACTAAATCCTTGGGTTGATATAACCGAATTTTTTCCTTAAGTGCGATACATCACGCCCCAACAATCAAGTACACCATAATCACCCAAGATGTACACCATAGAAATTTCACATCATTTTCACCTATAGGATATAAGATATATATATATATACTCTAAACATATATATATACAACTATTCATTCTCATAGCCACGTGTACATAACACATATAATGTACAATTTCCATACTCATAATATAACCGGCTATAGAATGCCAATATACTGCATCATGCTATCATCTTCCAGGGCATCACTCACATACCATCCTGGGGACCACCGGTGGGACTAAATATCAGCCACTTCGTGGTCAAAACCAAATCACAACGCATGGGAAGTAGTCATAGTTCCTAACCGCAAGTGAGAACGACCCATACCCAAGACTTCTCACCCGCAAAATAAAATCACACAAATAATAAAAAGGACGACTATGACCTAGGGAATATCCACACCCTGCTCCTCAATCCAGGGTGCTCACCCTCATCGTGCAACTTCCCATGATAGCATGTGCCAGGTATGCTTCACCATAGAAGTATATATATCATTCACATACACAATATATATACATCCATATGATTACATCATGTAATTAAACCTTCATATACGGTATAGATAATCATGCCATGAGTATACACATATATTCATGTCTATATATATATATATATATATATATATATATCCACATATCCACATATATATACACACTATCTCTCGTTCGTATGTATAAGATTTATAAACTCGGCTATAAGTATACATAATCCTCAATATACTAGTCGTCGTCCCAAAAACATTAACTTACCTCGATATATGAATGTGCTTCCTCACTTGAAGTATATTCATCCATATCGTATATGATATAAATAATCTTCCAACATAGATATATCTCCAACATGAAGGTTATCACCCAAAATTTAGTGTAGGAAACAAACACTACACATCTCATCTATATCCGAAAGTACATCAATACTCTAGTACTAATTTCGACTATTGGTATGCACATAACTAATAGCCTAAAGCCTCAAGCTCAATCTTAATTTATTCCAAGATTCCATCATATATTGGAATTTCCATGTTTACTTCCACACAATTCTATATAGGAACTATCCCGACTAGAATTTCAAAACAACCAATTTTAGTTAGTAGTACTATCCAATCGCTCCTGATTTCCAACTATGGTTCAATTGTACCTATGAACCCTTAATCTTAACACATTTACGATATATTCCTTGAGTTTCTCATCTCTAAGGATACACGACCACTCGCTCTCATTGGCCCCCAATCATAACTTAATTAGAATCCTATCACTATAAGGATTCGGCATAAACATCGGCCTAAAATTTCACCATACCCTCAGCACTCTCTCAAAGGGTCCTAAATCTTACGTCAAGTCTAAGCTCACCTCTGACCTCTAAATATAACTCCCGTCCTCAATGAGATTTCCCACCACCTCCATACATAACTCCAATGCATACATTCATTACCAAACTACTTCGATAATCCCCCGCAATCGTAACATGTGAGAGACCCTCAAATAAACTCCAAAACATAACTCTCGCATCATATAAATAAATTCCAATCGAGAAGCCCAATCGAAATGGAAGAAAACTCATTCTAGAAAAGTTTCCCAAAATAGTCATGTTTCCGAATTGATCCGGCTCAGCGAATCGATTCGGCCCAGCAAATCGATTCGGGTCCAAAGACCTGGGCTTCTCTCTCAGGCTGAATATATTCGCCTTGGGTTCGAATCGATTCGGTCATACAGACCTGACACTTTTGCCTAAGCCGAATCGATTCGCTTGAGGGGAAAATAGATTCGGGTCTGTAGAACTTGAGGGTTTCTTCTTCTTCACAAAACCCACGAATTTTAAACCCTAAAATTATCACTTCTAACCCCTAAACTTTCATCAAATTATGATTCTAAGCCCATAAATCGACTCAACTCTGATCCAAATCATCTCTACACCCTTAAACCCATATCTAAACATCAATTTCAAGATTTAAACCAAAAATATAGGTTTTGATAAATATACCCAAAATCCAATTCTTTTGCCCACAAATTATGAAATGAAATACATAAATGAATTATTTAGCAAGATTAAACACTTGCCTCGAAATCGTAGAGGTTGAATCGTCCTCATGATCGCGGTTGGGCCGGAAATCTCCAAGCTTTTCATTTCTCTCTTCTTTTCTTCTTCTTTTCCTCTTTCTTTCTCTTTCTCTCTTTCTCTCAAATGAGATTGGCTTGATCCGTAAGCCTCTTAAGCCTTTAAAATAGATATCCTAGTTTTGAATGTTCATACACCTTTTAAAGGACTGGTTTACTCCAATTCTAGTCAAAATGACTTAAAAATATTTCGGAACCGAAATAAAACCCAATGACAGTTATTTCGACTGTCTCGACCCATCTGGAATCAATGGCGCATTCAGAATTATCATTCGAAATAATTTATAATGTCCTAAATTTTTGGACTTCAATTTCCAAATTTTAAAATCCTCCAATTTAAATAAATTTTAATCCTCCCAAAAATTTAATTTCTCAGTCCCAAAGTCACAGGTTGTTACACACTTCCCCCTTACAAAAATTTCGTCCGCGAAATTTAGGTTATGCCTAGGACTTCAATCTCATCTAGTCCTTACATATACCCTCTAGGTCACTATACCAATCATTTCCAGTTATCACATCGAACCATATAGATTTTAAAAATCAAACTAACTACCCAGGGTGCCCATACACCCCGTACCCGAGCTCAACTCGTCAAATAATAACCCGACTCCACTAGCCTCAAATCGTAATATAACTCTCGGCAATTATAATCTATAGCAACATATTTAGTATATAAAAATTTGAAATTTCCCTATGGTTGAACTCTTCTCAATTCCTGACACTAGCTACTTTCATGCGAGGGAGGTCTCGCAAGAAAGTGACACCCCGCCTATTTTAACCACGGGTAATCAATCCTTTATCAAAATAAACAAAAATCTCATTTCGTTCAGGTAGACACCCCATTCTATTACCCCCTAACTCTCCTTAGGTCCCTAGTACCTCCCTTCATCACTGTAAACCCAGGTCACGTCCCGAGTACTGCCCTGAAGGCCATCGAGCACTCCTCGATTTAGTTTGACCCAAAAGTCAAACTCTTCATCTCGATCGAGACTCAATGAATCTTCAAAGGGCACTGTGGTTCTCCCCGTGTGTGATTCCGACTTACCATGTGGACGAACGATCCATTTGCGTTCGAAACCTGACCTAGAGGCCATCGGGCACTCCCGGGCTCTATTTGACCTAAGTCAACTCTTCAGCTCGACTTAGGCTGAATGAATCTATGAAGGGAACTAAATACCCTTTCCAACGGTCCGTCCCGTGCACAATTCTGACTTTCCATGCGAACGAACGATCCGTTTGACTCCGGGAGGCCACCGAGCGCTTCTCGGGCCCGGTTGACCAAAGTCAACTCTCCAAATGGGGTCAAACTCTTTGGAATGTCGAAGTACATCTCCTAACCTTTCCAATGGTCCGCCCCGTGCGTGATTCGAACTTACCATGCAGACGAAGGTCTCTGAATTACCTTTCCAACGGTATGCCCCGTGAGCGATTCTGACCAACGGTTTGTCCTTGGCGACTGATTTTTCAAAAAAGCGTGAAGCGCACTGCCAATTGGCAGGTTCCAGACCCTGCCTATTGGCACCTGCCTGCCGATAGGTAGGAAGGGGTCTATGCCGATCAGCACTGACCCGAGCCTATAAAAGGAGGCCTTCACCTCATTTGCAAAGGGAGCCCAGATCTGATAAAAATCTCTCTCAACGAATCCCAGAAACCTCTCTCGAAGGCAAGGTGATTTCAACTCCCAAATCCCTTTTTTACTTCTACTTTTCATCATCCTTTTCATCAAACTTGGTGAATTAACCACTCTCCGTCATCATCCAAGCTCAAGGGCTGCTATTCAACACTCGAGATCAAGCTCAAGATCTTCAAGAAGGTCCAACTTTCTCAAACTCTCTCTTAAATTCTCTTAAAATTCCCAATAACTTGTTTTCTTATTTAGCGCTTTTATTATCTCATCTCAAACATCCTGATATACTTTTTATCTATTATTATTGCACATCTCCTATTTTCATATAAATAAAACCCAAAAAATAAGAAAAAGAGGGTTTGCTCATAAATTCCAAGTAGGGATTCTCACACTTTTTCCACACTTTCTCACAACTAAAACACCTTTTTCTACACACACACACACACACACACACTTAAAAATAAGAGATTCCCCATTTGGATTTATGGGATAAACCCCACCCCTCATTATGTATGCGAACTACATGGACTTTGATGCCTTTATAGGCTACGTAGGCGTCTCAGGGTAAAACCCGAGACTCGAGTCCCTTTTCTCACCTTTTCTCTTATTTTCTATTTTCTCTAAATCCATTTTTCTTATATTATATATATACTTGTTCTTAGTGACGTATTACTCCATACGCGTTATCGTTCCATTATAAGGATTAACGTAGGGGTAATCGCATAAATCTTATTTCTCTAATATTATTCTTATATCTTCCTACCGATGACTCGCTTTATCTTTTCCATGATACAAGTCGAGGATTCCTACCTCCATTCTTTATATACACATACACACATATCACGGGGGAAAAAAAAGGAAAATAGCAAATATCCATGAGAGATCGAAAGGGCGGAATGGGTGCCAAATACCTTCCCATTTCGTAACTAAGCCTCCGAACCCTTCTCAAATCATCTTGGTTTCGCATGCACCAGTATGCCTTTGGAAGCCATCCTTCGGGGTGGCTTGCCCTTTTTCTTTTGTCTATTTTGAGTAAAATAGACTGGCGACTCTGAATCTCTCTACATTTTTACACCACATCTGAAACGACGCCGGCCGAAGCGCTTCCGAGAGGGACGCGCGGGACTCGAAGGATCCTTCTCCTCCGCGACGGGGATCGGGGATGGCCGCAGTGGCGACTCCGCTGGGGACTTTATTTTTTATATTGAGGGCTTGAATCTATTCACATGGATTCTATATTTGCTTATGTCTCCCCCCATATCTACATGTCCCCCTTTTTCTATGTGTATCCCATGTTTATGCTTATATTCACACACTTGTAGAAATTTCTCCATGTACACTTCACACCACGTGCACCTAGGATCACATGTATATCCCCATATTGCACGCATCACCCATCCATACTTGGTGTACCTTTTGGGGTACTTGTACTTTGCTCCCTCTTTGGCATAATCAAGAAAGGCATTCTCATCATAAGATACCAGTAAGAGAATCATGCATGATTCACACAACATCACCAAAGAGCATTGATATTGACCAAATTTTACCCAGTAACTGGAGGGTCACTTCGTGATGGGCGTTGGTCCGGTAGGTCGCAGTTAGCCTAAGCGATATAACTCTCACCTTCCATTGGCCAAGTACCTTCGACGTATATCGAATGGTTCCCCCGCATTGTACCGCTTGATCGAAGTCATGACGGGAGGTATATCGCAGGGAATTCATTCATGTACGCCGAGTATATCGAATTTGCTCTCACACGTACCGTCGTCACGAGGTATATGGTGAGGCAATTCACGTACACTCAGGTATATAAAATGGCTTGTCCACAAGTACCGATTACCCGCAAGAGCAAGACGTATATCGTGGAAGTCACGCCAAAGGGGGGAACCCATGACGATTCACCCAACCAACTACATACCCGCATATAGGTGTCAGACCTAGGACAATCACTTTAGATTGCCTATTTCAACCCGAAACTCTGCCGAAATTCTGGGTCGGCCTGCCGCCCAAATTTTTGCACATTTTTAAAACAGGGCCCTGTCCGTGAGCCTGGTTACAAGTCCAAACCATAGCTTTGCATATACTAAGACCCCCACTTTTTCAGGCTCAGGTCTCGTCCGGTATTGCATTTAGGAGAATTAAATACAAGTGAAAACATAATAATTATAATAATCATTCTGAGTTCCGTCTCCCAAAAACATTTCTCCCCTCTTTATCAAAAATCTAAAAAACATTTCTCCCTTCTTTATCAAAAATCCAAAAATATTTCTCTCTTATTTATCAAAAATCCAAAAATAGTTCTTCCTTTTTTTTTCTCAAAAATAAATCTCATCCTACGCCTTCTCAGGTCGATCGCAAGCCCTTGGCCTGGCTCCCTATTGGCTTTGGTCTTCAGTTAAATCACCCCGAAGTTTCATCCGTTCTTCTACTACTTCTTCCGAGTCCGGAATTCATCCATCTTCCATGGAGAATACAGATCAAGTACCAGTCATACAGCCGGAGCTGACGACTGTCCTAGCTCAGCTCGTGTCCAAGATTGACAACCTCCAAATTGAGGTTCGAGAGATGCAATGAAACCAGGTTCCTATTCCTCAAGAGTTCTAGGCCCTATTCCCTCGTGCTATGGGTCCACCCGAGCCTATCTGGGTTTCAAAAGAATATCAGTACGCTCCACATGCCCCTCCTGCCAATGGGCCACCGCCTGCCCAGCTTCCAATGCCGAGCATTTCCCCGCCTATGGCTAACCTACGTGTGGTCATTGATCCCAAGGAGGATGAGTTGAATAAAGTCAAGGAGGACCACCAAGAAGTTTGACCAAGTCAGGATCTCTGGTAATTACATGGACTACACCCACATGTCTCCTTATCCTAAAGCTAGGTTACCCGAGAAGTTCAAAATGCCAAATATCGAGAAGTTTGGAGGGAGTGGACCCCCAATTGTTCATCTTCGAAGTTATCATCGTTCCATGACTCTACTAGGGTCTTCTGAGGAGGTGATGGCCCAATTATTTCAACAAACTTTGAAGGATAGTGCCCTCCGATGATTTTTTTCTCTTGAGGAATCCAGAATCCGTAGCTGGGAGGATGTAGCCCGAGAATTCATGTCACAGTACAAATACAATGAAGAGCTTGAGGTCACCCGTCGTGATTTAGAGGTGCTCAAACAGAATCCTGGAGAATCAGTCAGTAACTTCATAACTCGGTGGAGAGAACAGGCAGCTACCATGACTAATCGGCCATCCGAGGAAGAACATGTCAACATAGTGAAGAAGAACTTCTTGCCCCATGTCCGAGCGAAGATGGGAGGACAATACTATCCCCACTTTTGAGATCTTAGAGAAGCAGGAGTGGAAATTGAGGAAAGCCTCGTTAAAATAGAGATTGAACCAAAGAAGGTGTCTGGACAGTTCACCCCTAGAAAGTATGATAAGCTTGCCAGTGCTACCGTTTCGACCATCAATAACATATCTCAACCAACCACATCATGGGAACCAAAAATACACCCTACTCCCATCCGAAGGGAATACACTGAGCTCCATGCTCCCCTCTCCAAAGTTTACCAAGCCCTGCTAAGCCGAAACCTCATCAAACCCTTGGATCCACGTCCATTGCCAAATCCACTCCCAAGAAACTTCAAAACCGATGCTCACTGTGCCTTTCACCAAACTGCTGGTCATACCACTGACCAATGCTTTCACCTTCGAAACGTAATCCAAGATCTCATTAATCGGGGTACCATCGCCCCATCAGCCAATCCTAAGCCAAACACTACTCACAATCCACTTTCGAATCACACCAATGCCAACTTCTTAGAAGAAAACCCAGATTTCGATCCCTCAACTCAAATCACACCCATATACTCTCCTAAACCTCTTCAAATTTACCCATATTTCCTGCTACACCATACTAGACTCGCTGATCAGGCACTGTCACTCCTTACTAGAGCATGCATATATGTCCGTACCCGTTCTGAAAATGGAAGTATGGAATTGTTAGAGGTGTTAAACCAACTCCTTGAGTTTGGGCTGAAATGGCCCTAACAGATGGTCATCGATTGCCAGAAGTTCAACACATTGTTCTTGGAGGCACGAAAATGGGCCCGAGATTCAGACAAGTGGTTGGTACCAACCGACGAAGTCAGCTTAGATGATGTTATCTAGACTATGGAAGAATTATTCGAGCAAACCAATAGCATTTGCAGTATCACGAGGTTACTTGACACTTTGAAGCTACAAGGGCGTTTGGTCCCTTCAAACACACATATCCCCAAAGAATGGGAGAACTTGTATGAATAAGCCGTTGAAGTTGTGGAATACATCGACTTTAAATGGAAAGATAAAATTGTTGCCACCAGATGGGGGGAAGAATTCGAAGACTCGAGTGAAGATCAAGCTTCAGGAAGAGCTGGCCCAATAGCCGACATATGTGGGATGATATCATTTGAAGAACTCCTCAGAAAAATAAATAGGGTGGAAGAACAACCTCAGATTGATGAGGAAATGGGATTTATGTTCTTTCCTTCTTCAGTAAATCACATGACCAGATCAGGGAGACATTACCAGGTTCCCAGCTCACTACCAGCAAATGACAACGGTAAGGGCGTTGAAAACCTTTTTATGCCAGAGATGACCATCGAGGAGAGAAATATCCTCGATCAAATGAAGAAAAACCAAGCTAACATCACCCTATGGGGACTTTTCATGTCTTCCCAGCTGCACAGAAATGCCTTAATCAAATTTCTCACTGGACCCACAGTTTCCCCCTCTACCACACCAGAAGAGGCGGTAAATCTGGTCGGATCCTTAACCTCTACCCGAATGCTGTCATTTTCTGAAGAAGAAATCCCTAGAATTGGTCCAAATCACAATCATGTACTTAACATCTCCGTCGAAGTTATTGGGAAGGCCGTGCCACTCTCTCTCGTCGATAATGGATCCGCCTTGAACGTTTGCCCTCTGAGAACCTTAAAGTGTTTAGGCCCGAAAGAAAGAGACCTCGCTCTAACCTTTGCCGTTGTACGTGCCTACGATAATACCCATCGCGAGGTGATGGGATCCATCAAACTTGCAATAGGGGTTGACCCTATAAACCATGTCGTTGAATTCCAAGTCATAGACATCCCAGCCTGTTTCAACCTGTTGCTCAGACGCCCCTAGCTCCATAATATCAAGGGTGTGTCTTCCTCACTCCATCAAAAATTAAAGTTCTTCATCGACGGGCGAGTCATCACCATTTTGGGCGACAACGAGAGTGCCAAGAGGGCAAACACCAGCAGTCCAATCCTTGAGATACAGCACGGGTCAAATAATATGCTCCTATAAGGGTTCTGAGTTGAGCCACTCCTACTCCCGGCAAGGGACGGTTACAAAGGAAGGGTTTGTCCAGAATATGACCCTTATGGAAATGTCAATGTGATTCAGATGTTCAGAAACATGCATTTCATGACCGAACTTGGGCTAGGGCGAAGGCAACAAGGGATACTTGAGCCCATCAAACTAAAGAAAGCTTTCCCTCCTTGCAGCTTGGGGTATCAACCATCAGAATAAGAGCTCAGAATGATCCACCAACCTTGACCAAAGAGAGGATTAGAATGTATCCGAACTATCTCAGGAGACTCCTTGAATGGACGATTCATCAAAGAAGGCAAAAATTTACCCTTTTGCGGTTTTCCAGAACCATGGTATGACCACACAGACAAGAAGATGAAGCATGGAATGGAGATATTTTTCCAAGACAACTACCCATGGGCTGAAAGTTTCCCACACCACGTACAACCACTCATCAAAGATGCCGAAGAGACTGAGGAAAGCGATTCTAAAGATTCCTTCAACTTACAGATACTGGGGCTGGCACGCTGCATGGTTCATTCAGGCACTACATCAAGGGACCCATCCCGTCTGATTAAAGCTGCTAATACTCCTCTCCTCAACTGGCATGCTGCACCAGTTATACCTCTTAAAATATCCCCTAACCCCAATGTTTAACCTATTTCTTCTTTTGTTGTCTATCCTTGCTCAAATGTAATCGAGACCTCTTTTGATGAGGTTCTCAATGCTGTTTTTCCTATCAATGAAATAAACGAAGATTTTGAGTATCTTGCTATGCCTTACATTAATTGTTTAGATTCTAATCGAACTTTTGATGATGATGATTTTGTAAATGAACAATTCTTAACTGATCTAAATAAGGTTAATAATAAACAACATAGCAGCGTTCAAGTTAATGAAGAATAGACTGTTGTTATTAATCTCGGTTCTAGTAGCCAACTGCGTGAGATTAGGATAGGGGCCACCCTTGATGAGCATGAGCGTGCACAACTTGAAGAATACTGAAGGAGTTCATGGATGTCTTCGTATGGTCCTATGATGATATGCCCGGCATCGATCCTGAAATAGCTCAGCACGAGATCCCGACTCTCCCAGATTATAAGCCAGTTAAACAAAAATTGAGAAAACTCCGCACCGAATGGTCGCTCAAGGTCAAAGAAGAGGTGGTCAAACAGTTAAACGTGGGTTTCATTCGGGTGATCGAATATCCCACATGGCTAGACAACATTGTACCTGTATCAAAATCAGGAGAGAAGGTTCGAATGTGTGAAGACTATCGAGATTTAAACAAAGCTTCTCCGAAGGATGATTATCCGCTACCCAATATCGACATGATCGTGGACAACACAGCCAGTCATGCTCTCAAGTCGTTCATCGACGGGTTTGTCGGATACAACTAAATCAAGATGCACCCCGACCACTAAGAAAAAACCGCATTCATTACCCCATGGGGAACCTTTTGCTACACCATCATGCCATTTGGTCTCAAGAATGCTGGGGCTACCTACCAAAGGGCTGCCACAACCATTCTGCACGATCTGATCCATAAGGAGGTCAAGGTTTATGTGGATGACATGATTATCAAGTCCAAAACTAGAGAAGGTCATGTTCCCACTCTCTAAAAGTTCTTCGAACGACTGCGACAGTATCAGATGCGACTTAATCCATTAAAGTGTGTCTTCGGGGTTACAAAGGGAAAACTCTTGGGATTCATGGTCAGCGAAAAGAGGTTAGAAGCAGATCTTGCGAAGCTGAAGGCCATACTTGAGATGCTACCGCCCCGAAAAGAGAAAGAAGTCCGAGGTTTTCTTAGAAAATTGCAATATATCAGCCGATTCATCAGCCAGTTAACCTCCATCTGTGAACCGATCTTCAAGATCCTCTGAAAAGATTCAACCAAGGTTTGGAATGAGGCCTTCCAATAAGCTTTTGACCGAATTAAATAATACCTGACCCAACCTCCAGTGCTCATGCCACCACAGTCTGGTCTCCCTTTGCTCTTATACTTAACCATGACCGACACTGCAGTCGAGGCTTTGCTATCCCAATACCTTGTAGACTCCCGGAAAGAAAGAGATATATATTACGCCAGTCACAAATTGTTCAGGTACAAGGTCAACTAAACTTCTTTAGAAAAGGCATGTGTCGCACTTATCTAGGTCACCCAAAAGTTGCGACACTACATGCTCGCCTTCCCAATCAAACTTGTATCCCGAATGAACCCCATCAAATACCTACTTGAGAAACCCCCCTTATCCAGTCGAATGGCTCAATGGTTGATGCTCCTAACCGAGTTCGATATCGTGTACGTCACACAGAAAGATGTTAACGGAAGAGCCATCTCTGACTACCTCGCTGACTACCCTGTAGAAGAAGCAGATGTTCGGATCTCCGAATTCCCAGTTAAAAATATCCTCTGTGCCACTCAAGACAGCCTTCGATGGAAAATTTTCTTTGACGGCTCTGCTAACAAAAAGGTATACAGCATTGGGATCCTTCTGATCGCCCCAGATGACTCCCACACTCCCATTGCCATAAAATTGGATTTCCCTTGCACCAATAACATGACGGAATACGAGGAATGCATAGTGGGCCTCAAGATTGCTCTCGAGAAAGGTATTCAATACCTTGATGTCTACGGGGATTCTGCCCTTATCATCGATCAAGTGATCAGAAAGTGGAAAGTCAAAGACGAAAAGCTCCAACCCTTTCATGCCAAATTAGAAGAGTTAGCCTCCCGATTTCGAGATATCACCTTCCATTACCTACCCCGAGCTAAGAATAACCTAGCTGACACTCTCGATACCTTTGCCTCCATGGTCGACATGCTCGAAGGAATAATAATAACCCCCTTTCTAGTTTAAAAGCAAGACAAATTGACCCATTTCTACCACGTGGAGCTTGTCTCCACCGAAGATCCCAAACTAGTCGATTATTAGTACTATGATATCTGGTGCCTCCTCAGACATGGTAGGTATCCCGAAGGTTCCAACAAGAAAGATCAAACAACCCTCCGAAGACTGGCCTCCCAGTACATCATCTGTCATAAAGCTCTACTCAAGAGGAGTTTCGATGGAACTCATCTACACTGCATCGCAGGGGTTGAGATTGAGAAAATAATGCAGAAAATCCACAGCGGTTAATGCGGACCCCATATGAATGGTCACATGCTCGCCAAGAAGATCATCCGACATGGATACTACTGGACCACCATGATCCAGGACTGCGCCAACTATGTCCGGAGGTACCTTAAATGCCAATAATTCTCCAACCTTCAACACCTGCTTCCGCGAGAATTATACAACATGACCTCTCCCTGGCCATTCTCCACCCGGGTATCGACATCATAGGGAAGGTTACACCAAAGGCTTCGAACGGATATGAGTTCATCCTGGTCGCCATCGATTACTTCACCAAATGGGTAGAAGCTGAGTCATATGCAGTGTTGAACGCCAAGAAAGTGACCAAATTCCTCAAGAAGAATATCATCTGCCGATATGGGGTCCCACATGAGCTGGTATCAGATAATGGGTTGCATTTCAAAGCAGAAGTCATAGAAGTAGTCAACGATTATGGGATTCAGAGACACAAATCTTCCCCCTACCGACCTCAGACAAATGCTGCAGTTGAAGCAGCCAACAAGAACCTCAAAGCTACCATCAACAAGATGACCGAAGGTTGTAGGGAGGGATTGGGCCGATCGGATCCCGTATGCCCTCTAGGGCTATCGAACCTCAATCCTAACTTCTACTGGGGCTACCCCTTACTCCCTGGTCTACGGCATGGAAGCAGTCCTACCTGTGGAGCTGGAAATACCCTCGTTACGCGTCATGCTCGAAAGCAAAGTTAGTGAAGAAGACTGGTGCCAAATCCGTCTTGATGAGCTAGCCCTCCTAGATGAAAGAAGATTAAAAGCTCTTTACCACATACAGGGGTACCATCGCTAAATAGTGTGATCATTCAACAAGAGAGTAAAGGACCGCGGTGTCCGGGATGGGGATTTAGCCCTCAAAGAGATAATAGAACCCATCTGGGACCCCAGAGGGAAATTCAAGCCCAATTGGAGCGGCCCCTACATTGTGAAAAAAATCTTATCTGACGGTGTCGCCATGCTCACTGACCTGGATGGGGAGGAGATGGCTCGTCCAGTCAATCTGGACCGTTTTAATAAATTCTACCCGTAGTCTGAAATCTCGGCGCGCTATGACTCTTCTCATCCCCCTTCTATTCTTAAAAAAAATAAAAACTCTTCATTTCCCTCTACCCAGAACTACGTGGGCCTGATCCTCTACAAAAACTATTTTTAAAACTTTTCAAAAACCCCAGAGATACGTAGGCAACTCATACTCCTCACATGAGTGCGACCCTTCCTTTTTCACAAAATACTATTCTTTTCTTACCTCCGAGAACGACGGTTCATTCTAAAATTATTTAAACAAAAGGATTATGTATGCCTTAGCGATCAGTATAGATAATTCAAAAATACAAAATTCATCGAGAGGCACAACTGAATGATCAGAAACTTGTTTATTTCATTAATAAGAAATTACAGTACGGATTACATAAGAAAAAGGAACGGATAACTCCCTTCCCCACTACCATAAAAAGCCAAATAAAATCCCCACACCTGTTACACAAATAAACTCCCCATGAGTCTTACCCACAGCTAAGAGAGGAGCCTGCACCCTCATTATCTACATCTTGAGGTCCCCAAGTTTCCCCTGCCTGAATAGAGTGCCATAAACATTCCATGGATCGATGAGCCTTAACCATCTTCGAAAAGACAACAACACCTCCTTCTATGGAGTCAAATAAAACAAACCATCTTTGTCCAGTCTCTACTGCCAACATCTTGCTGACTACTTTCCTCCACGACCACTTCATATAATCTTTGGGGACATGGAAAATCTTCCCTATAGACTGAGAAGGACGGGTCGATGGATGCCGATTTTCCCATAGAGACCCAAGCAACAGACGCAGGCGCTCAGTCAAATCTTCTACCGAAAAGAAATTTGAGGTCCGAGGGGGCACGACTTGCGCCCAGCCAAATTGAACAAAAAAGCCGCCAAGGGAAATAAAAAGAGGTCTGTCTGAGACCAACTAACCGCACATATGAATACTCTCCTAGCTCGAGAACAGGATGCAACGGCCCCCACCAAGGCACTGACCAATATAACCCACAAGCCCCATGCTCCACAAGCCAATTCTCCAGTTCTCAACATACATGCCAACGCGAATGAAGTAGCGCGAAAAGAAGTTGGGTACGGATGACAAGGGATATTCTGGAGGAGTCGACAAGCCAAATCGTTCAGACAACCACATAAACAGCATCACAGGGCTACCCCTCAAAAAGTCATAACGGCCTTCTCTCCAGGCATCCAGGCCATTCAGAGTCTCCGCCAATATCACCGCCGTGGGATTGCGATGGTATGACGTCCATGAAGTAATGGCTGCCAGTTGTGGGTCCACCTACAATTCCCCAGTCACCAGCAGTAATTTTGAAACCAGACCCAGAATAATGGCTCCAGCATATTTAGCATCACCTACTTCCTGCAAATGCACAGACTGCAGCACCGTCGGGAGGGAGATCATTCCTCCAACAACCAATGATCTGGCCGCCGAAGGCAAAATATGAAGAAGCCCGGCCAACAAATGCCTAGGGGAACGGGAAAATTCGAGCAAAGCCGCAGCAACATGGGATTTACACCCAATATGGCAAAAATTCATCATAGGTAGGACAAACTTCTTCCAACCCAAACCGAAATACATGGTCTTCGGGATACTAGAATTGTACCGCCGCTATCAACATATTCCACTCAAAAGGCCGATTACGCCATAAGAAGACTCGACGCATGTTGAAAGCATCGTAGTCGACATTATAAGAGCACATAGCTTCCAAGGATTCGAGGTAGTTGGAAAACTCAATGCTACCAGGGAGATCCATCTTGGAAGGCTAGAATATAATGAACAAGTAGGTAAGAATGCAAAGGTGTGATGAAAACACTCCACCCTTACCCCTTTTTATATTTGAAAATCCTCACAAGGGACATAATTCCTGCATAAATCGAAGGGAATCCTACCCCCACAAGGTACCAAAGGCTGAAGAGGGTACCAGTCAAAGCCTTCAATTGATGGGACTGAACTGCCGATAGGCAGGATAGGGTGCTTGCCGATCGGCAACCTCCCCCATTTTTTAGACATTTCCCTTTTTCCTCTTTTGACAAATCAGAAAACTCAAATAAAAATAAATTGATTTTCTCAACAGAATTTCAAAATCCCTTTTAATTCTCCCTTTTTAATCAAAAACTTTCCTTAATTTTTTTTTCCAAAAAATATTCCTTTTTACGGTCTCAACAGCAAAGTAAAAAGCGCATGTGCATGCATTAATTCATCATTAATAAAAGATAATAAAAAAAATCCATTGCATTGCATATATTTGTGTTATGTATTATATCAGTTTTGCAGGAAATAAAAAGAAAAGCCAAAAACAACGGGACTCAGCCCAAACCCCCATTTCATTCTCTCTCTCTCTCTCAAGATCTTCCACCCCTGCGACGTGCTCTCTTCCCCCAACGGAGAGACGACGCACCACCACTTCCCGAACCAGAGTCCTCTTCGGACGAAGCAGACGGCACCAAGAAAGAAGGAACAGGAACCGCATCCCGAATATGGGCAATCGCCGAAGATATCTAGTCTCTGATGTCCCTTAGCTAAGTGGTCGACACCCGGACTTGCTGCAAGAAAAGGTGAAATTAGTATCAAAGCAGAAATGACCAAAACAGAAAAGAAAGAGAAAAAGAAAGAGAAAAAAAAAGGAGCAGAAAGTTATACCGCAGGTCGAAGGGCCTCCTCTGTCAAACCCAACTCCTCCAGATCCATCGCATAAGGATGGTGCAACATAGGCACCATCCCTCCATCAGCCTGTCGAATGTTGTATGAAGGAGTTTGCAACCGCACAAAAGGGACCTCTGAGGTCGCCGCTGCCGCAGATGCCAATGGGCCACCACCGCTGCGAGAAGATCCCACTGCTCGACTCGAACCCGTCGGAGGGAAGGGCAGTGCATCGTATATGCTGTGCACCATCAACTAGCTCGTCATGAAATCCATATAGTCATATGGCGCAACCATATCAGTGTATAGCAAGTAGGACTCGCCAATCATCGCCGCGATCCTCTCATCCTCCAACATCAGTCACTCCCGCCTCATAGATGTAGGAGGCTGCGTGGGTGGCACCACCACCTCCTCCTCAGCAATCTGGCGAGTCACCCTCTCCCCGCGGTACCAGGAATGGCCGAACTCATGCGCCATCAAACGCCTCATTCGCGCGTTCACCCCGGTCGCCCCCGCATCCTGAATGGCTGTCCCCACGGGTAAAAGGTCACTTGAAAATCTCCAAGTGAGCATAAATCAATACAAGATTAGAAGGAGAAAAAACCAAGATTGAAATGGAAAGAGTCTTACCCTACCACTGGTCAGGTCATTCAAGACCTGACGCACTGCCTCTAGGGAGAGAGATCCCTTCAACTTCCGATTGGCCTTACACCATCGATACAATTGACAGAAGTCCCCAATAGTGTCATCCTTCAAACCAATCAGTGGGGTGTTGCACCCAATCACCTCATAGAACCACGTCTGAATTCACAAGAAAAAAAGAGACGCATAAGGAAAATGCGAATGCATAAAAGGAAAATGCGAGTGCATGAAAAGAAAATGCGCGAATTAAAGAATACCTCAAGAAGGTACGTGGCCCCAGTAAAGGTCTGCCGGTGGCACCGGCTAAATGCATCCAGAGAAAAGTAAAGGGTCGCTAAGGTCAGACTCCCCCAATCATAGAAAGGGATGTTCGAAAACATCCTCAAGTACGGCAAAAACCATAAATGAACGACGTCGCCGCTCGACGCCACCATAAAACCTCCCAGCACCAGAAGAATGAATAACTGAGCCATCTGCCTCACTTGCAGCCCATCCTCCACATCAATCTCCATACCCAACAAAACATCCTTCAGCAGGGACAGCCGGATAGAATCCCAAGAAACTATCCTCCCTACATCACCAAGTGCAGCTCGCACTGCTTCCGGTCTCACCCGTAAAGAGCGATCCACCTCTATCTGCTCTCCATCACAATCTAGCCCCAGCAGCTGCTGCACGTCTATGGAAGTCACCATCATCTCCCCGAATCCAAAATGAAAGGTATGGGTAGTGTCCCACCACCTCTCTCCCAAAGCGCATAAGACCGTTGTCGAATGAGGCGTTTCATCCAGCGCAGATGCCAACCGCCCAAAACCCACTGATGATACCACCCAGCACACCACAAGCGGGAGATTCTCCCAGACATCCTTGAGCCCCGTTGTCCCATGTGCATGCATGTTCTTCAAAGAGATATCAGACTGGCAAAAAGAAAAGTCTCATAAAAAATCAAGAAAGAAAGATCACCAAAAAGAGAAGAATGCCAAAGGTCGGGTTACTTACATAACCACCGAGGATCACTCTCGAAGAGCGATGACGTGACGGCTCCCGCAGTAAGGTACGCTCATCCGTAACAGGCTCAAACGCATCAAAGGAGTTCTCACTCCCCAAAGAAAGAGAAGCCCTAGCCCTCCACTCCACATTCGCCCAATCATCAACGTTCAACCACTCCCAGTGGGCTGCAGTGCTCACGAAAGCGGCCATTTCTTGAAGATCGGAATACTAGAACGATTTGCAGAAGAATCGCAGAGAGAGAGAAGGCAAAAGAAGCTGTGAAAAAAATGAGGGGATTCGCCCCCTTTATATAGGATGCCAAGCGTCATGCCGATCGGCATCTCCCCCTACCATACCGATCGGCACTGACCCATTGCCTTCCCAAGGCAACCCAAAAGTCCGTGCCACTGCCGAATGGAACCACTCACACCATGCCGATCGGCACCCCACCTCAAATTTAGTACAGAAATTCCCAAAAAATACCAGAAAGCCTCGAATGCCCTTCTATCCAGAGTTGTGGGAGCCGTAACAAGTGCGGACTGTTGCGGGATTTAGATTGTAGTCGCTTCCTATTTCCTTGTGAATCCAGATAGGATTCATTTTGTACATAGGGTTTTCACCCAAGAGTTATGTATAGATGTTTATATTTCTTCCTTATGGTTGTGTACTGTCTGTAACCCACCAGCTTATTCAGGTATATTTCCTTGTATGTACTGTTTTCATTTTATTCTAGCACTTCATTTGTCATGGTGCTTGTGAGCATTTTTACCTTTGTTAGTAGTTCTATAGTGTTGGTTTGTTGTTCGTGGTATATTTTATTTAATTTTAACATCTTGCTTATATGATTTCGAGTAGTTAGCCTTATATGTTGTTGTATAGTTTGTTGATGTTGAGACTGAGCCTTCTGAGATTCCTAATTTAAGGTAGTATAGGGTTGGCCACCCGTTATTATTTTAAGCGGGTTGTTACAGATGGTATCAGAGCATCAGGTTCTAGAGTCGTTAGAATCTGTGTGGGTTTTATGCGTTCTTCCATTAACATCCTTGATGTAGAGCCCTACTAGTAGGATTGTTATATTCACTACATTTATCTCCTTCCGCGAGATGCACTCGCTCGAATGACGTTCTGATACAGTTGCTTTCATCTCAAACGTCGTCGAGAATAAGTCGATTAGGAAGGGGCAAGGTTATAAATGTAATACCCATAATATATTTTGGGTACGCTTGGGTTTGAGGTATGTCTTTTCGTGATTCAGGCAGAGATAAGAAAGAGAATTTCTTGATCGATAAGGTAAGTACTGACGAGGAGAGAATAGGGAGCCCTTGGGAGGTTAGATTGAGAAATGCTTCAACATTTGTTAGGAAACCTGGTGTTGGTGACTTTTACCGATGTGAGGTGTGGACTGGTCCCAATATCGGGATTATTTCCTTTTGGGAAGAGGGAGTGAGCAAGTGTGGTCTTTCTACGACATCTTTTGGGATATTAAACCGTCTTGTGATGAGCTAGTAGAGAGTTGCTCTATTAATTTTTGGGAGTGTGAATTGTTAAGGTTATTGTTTTCTACTTAGGCTAGGACAGGAAATTTTAGTGTTCCAATGAGGGAAGAACTTATCTTGTGGAAAGGTGTTGATGTGATGTAAGGGATTAGTATAACTGAGGAGGTTCAAAGCTTAATAGATTTATTTTGAGCAGAGAATTTAGCTCATGGTTGTATTAGTTTTGAGAACTAGGTATTGTTTAGAGTATTGTATTTATCGAGGCCTTGTGTCTTGGACATAAGGTATTTGATTGGCGTGTCAAAAGAAATAAAATTATTTTATATTGTATTGTTACATAGGCCATCGGGCGATATCTAAAACTCGAAAATCTTTTATAAAACTTTAACCCTGGTTCAACTGATCTCAATCCCCCACATAGCTACACCGTAGAGTATTGGGAGGGTTCCTTGTTTGGATTTCTCTTGCGAGACCTCCCTCGCATGAAAGTAGCTAGATCTGACTACATCTTCCGTGGTTAAAATAGGCGGGGTGTCACATCTCTCCCTCTAGATCTGACTACATCTTCCAACCTCTTGGAAAGTTGTTTGATTTATAGCTTTAACTCGAATTCTTTATCCAAATGATAGAGTCCGAAAGCAGAAGGAGTTATGGAGGTTTATCGGGCCTGAGATTGTGTGTTTGGATCGGACATGTACCACGCTTGAGTAGTATTGGTGAGATACTTAAGGTGGGCCTCTGCATAATCTGCGTCTAACCCAAGAAACTCCCGAGGGCACATGGTTTCAATGAGTTACTTGGAACTTAAGTGTTGCCCATGATGGAAAAAGGATATGAGTCTCCACTTCTCAAAACCATGGTGTGGGCACATATTAAGTAACTTATTGTAAAGTTCCCAACATCTATCAGAAGGCTCATTTTGAGTTGTCTAAATGTTTAAATTTGAGCTTTAATGGAATTAGTTCGATGTTAAGGAAATAATTTTTAAAGAAACTTTGCTTGCATGTATCTCCACGTTCCGATCGAGTTCGAAGCCAAAGACCGTAGCCAAGTCTTGGCCTTATCCCTTAGAGAGAAGGGAAAGAGTTTGAGGCGAACGACATCTTATGTGCAAGCTTGATCAGTGAAAGTCTCGCAGGACTCGTCGAACTCTCTAATGTGGAGGTAAGGTTTTTTTTACTCCATCCCATGGAATGTAGGGAGGATTTGAATCATCCCATTTAGAAAATGAAACTAACCCGCATTATATGAGAATATAATGCATCCCGAAATGACGGTTCACTTGGGATATAAGAGATCTCTTATAGGGCGATAAGGTATCTCACCCTCACCCGCACCAAAACTATCTTGATCCAACATCACACTCACACTAATGGTATCACTAACCTATTCGGACTCTCTAGACTTGTGACTCGTGATGCAATTAGGTGGTGTATGAGATGGAACCCAAAATTGTGGAACACATGGAATGTGTGGGCTATCGGAATTGTACTCAACTATGGAATTTTTGTGAATTTTAGTTGGAGTAGAATAAGGAGTTGGTTAAGTATTTTGCATGAAAGGATTTGAGAGATTTTATCCTTTTCTTTTTTGTGATTTTGGATTTTCTAAATTTTTTTGGCTATTTAAGAATTAGAGTTAAATTTTAGATTAATTCGACCTAACCTAAATATCTACCTAATCCCCGACAATGGCACCAAAAATTTGATGCGACTCAAAAATGTGTCTCGAGTGTGTGTTAATATCGGTTCAAGTGTAAACCGATCACATGAGTAATAATCCGAGCAAGTCGTGTATCAAACTAAGGGCATAGGATGAAGAACGTAACGACGAGTAGGAAAGATGAATAACCTCACGATTGACTCAGAGAAATAAAAGTAAAGAAGATTGTTTTTGGAAAAATCCTATCTACTAATGCAATTTAATTACGAATATGAACTAACTATGCATGCAAGGATAACTGTTTAATTTTAAACTATATGCAAGAAAAGTAGAGTATGAGTACGCTCCCCCAAACCGTGAGTAGTTACTTAGGACATAAAACATTCAAGGACTTAATTCATAATTCAAATAAACATTAATTGCTTTCTAAGAATTTGACATATGCGGATTTTACTCCTCACAATTGCAAATGAAAAATCATATGTAATGGGAATAATAAATTGCCGAAACTCGTATTATATTCTTAAACATTCTGGTTACATTGGGCAAACGGAATTAAAAGAACTACAATGTTTGTTTCAATAAGATTTCAAATCTTTGAATTAGTAATTAGATTTTATCCAATTTTAAGTCCATTTGTAATACCTAGGTTGGGTTCATGTACCCGAACCCTCAAAGAACTTAGTTGAACATGGTGATGTGAATAATAAATGAGATTCCAACATTGTATGGAATCATATTCATGATGAACGAGTAACTAAATATGCAAGAAGTTATTAGAAATCTATAAAATATATTGAACATGCGAAGATTAATAAAATTCAAGAACAAGATATGGAAAGCAAACTTTATTTATGAAATCATGTGATTCAATCCACAAAATTGTAAAATTGATGATGAATTTAGTTCCTATGATACTTGCCTCCTTTATTGACCTCAAAACTAGGTTAAAAATTGACTGACTAACTCTAAGAATAAGAAATTAATAATGCTCCACGTTTTTACAGCGTTTTAACCAAATTAAACTCTTAACATAAGGTAGAAATATTTGTAATTTTGTGCGTCAGATATCCAAATCGATACTATTTTCCAGTGTCGCCAAATCTTTGTGTGAACCGGTTCTACTTCATAACCGAACCATTTCTACTCTCAGCAATCTTTAGCTTTGCTTTTTTTATTCTTCATCCTCAAACGAGCATAACTTTTTCACCGTAACTCGAATTGAGGTGCCGTTTTTTCTAGTGTTCTTGTGACTTCAAGACATTCAACTTTTTAGTTGACTCCTCATCCGGATTATAGTTATAAAATTACAAAATTTCTCTTGAATTTTCTTTCTTGCATTTCTTTCACTGTTTCGGCATTACTCTTTCATCCATTTGCACGAAAATACCTGTAAAACATAAGAGAAATACACAAAACACAAAATACTTACCGAGAAGGGTCTGTATCATGAATACGAGATAGATCAATCCTAATTACATCGCACGGGATAATAAAAATACCTAAATTATGGGTATAAATATGAAGTATTTACGTCGAATCAGCAAGAGTGCAACACTCTTATGTGAGATAAAGAGTTCTTTGAAAATTCTATGAGTTTGGAAGGGTTTATGGGTCTTGGGATTTGTTATTTAACTCAAGTGTATCTTATAATAATTATATTCTCATAGTGAAGAACATATATCTCTAGTGGATGTAGGCAAAATTTATCGAACCATGTAAATCTAGTATGCATTGTTTTTTATTTCTTTAATATTCTGAAAAGGAAGATCTTGAAAGGAAATTTTTGAATTTCTAAATTCCCAACAGTATATTTGTTATAAAATGAGTTATGCTTAGATTATATTCAATTAAATATTAATGTATTATTTTGTGAAGTAATTTTTATGGAGTGTTTCATGTGACTGTTATTCTTATTCTGAGTCATCCCTCGTTGTCTATAATATAACTATAATACGAAAGATTCTAATTAATTTTGAAATCCATCTAGCTTATCCATGTAGATCTCTTAAATTGTAACACCATTGCATTTATTAACACTATTGTGCACTCATCTCCTATATGACTCTTACTCTCCCTCCTTCTTCCGTCTCCCTTGTTATTGTTCATAATTTAATCCATCAATGTTACCATAGCATTAGAAATAAACTCAAAGGTACTGAATCATTCCAATCTCACTAAATTATGTCCCTCTATCTTCCCCACTCTCTCTTTTTTGGTTAATATTTTTTTAAAAGTGAAAGGAAATTAAAATATCATTAACAAGAAACTATGAGAGGTAACTAAAAATAGATCATTTTCCACAGCGAAGAATCTTGGAATGGTTATCATGGGTTAGTGATGAGGGTTTGTCTTTGATGTATTTTTAAAGTGAATTTTTGAATTCTGATGTTTATGAAAGTACATTCTATTGTCCCTCGTTTTTTTGCTGGCTCAATTTTGTAATAATAGTCCAAAATATACTAGGTTTATTACATACACTAAATATAATCCTAAAAAGATTTTCTTCTAGAGAAGGACAACCTAGTTATTTTAATAGGCCACGTGAAAAACATTTTGAAAATAAAAAAATATTACCATAATAAAGACTTAAGTCACATTAAGGCAAAAAATGTAATGAGTTTGATCATTATGCTAACAAATATTTCTTAAAAACTAAATGGCAATCTTCTCAAATGCACGCTTATTAAAATTTAGGATGACAATTCTAACTCTAAGAGTGATTGTAGTGATAGTTGTAACAATCTTATGGTGTTTACTTATACATGTTTGAATGAATCTAATGATGATATTGATAACTTATCGCTATGTCTGATAATTCTGAATTGTTTGTTGATAATTATGATTTACCTCTTGAAATTGAAAATAATTTCTTACCTGTTAACCCTCATATACATAATCATACTCCTACTACAACATGTAAAACTCTTAATGATTATGCATTTAATTGGAATGATGAAAATGAATATTATATTCATGTTCCCTTATGATAAAATCCTTTGATAGTGATTGTCATGATAATGAACTGCATTTAAAGAAATCATATAAGTTTACCATGGAAAATTTTATTAACTTAGGCAAAGTTAATTCTAGATCATTATTTAAAGTTGATGCTCTTAACAATCAAATTCGCTTTATATCTGATGAATATTTTATGCAAGTAGAAGAGCTTGAGACTAAAAAACTGAAGTTTGAGCTAAATATTTTCAAAATCAATGATAGTTGTTCTTCATTAGAGAAAAACTACAAAGCTATTTTAACTGATTGTAATGAATAACAAGGTAAACTGAAATAAGCTTTGAACAAACTTAATGCTTTTAATAAATCTGGCATTATTATAAAATAAATTGTGAATTCTCGAAAGTCTTCTTGTAATGACAACGAAGGAATTGGCTTTAAAGGAAAAGATGTTTTTGAAATAAACTTTGTATCCTCAAATATGGATTGTCCAGAATCCTCAAATGAGTGTATGTCTATTTTGCATTTTGAAAAACAGACTCAAGTTCCCTATCCTGGTAGGAAGATTTATCATTGCAAATTCTATGGTAAAATTGGACATATAGAGAATTTATGTTATAAAGGATTAAATAAAAACAGGAAGAATTAAAACTATACATATAAGAACTGTTAATATTGAACCTATTAAGAAACCTACACCACCAAAGACAATGCCTTACAAATCTAAAAAATATTTTTCAAAAACTAAGGAAATTTGGATTAGGAAGGATGAATTGAGTTATCAACTGAGATGCAATGTTGTTATATAAGCTTTAAATTCTTCTTATAAAAACTATCGGTGGTACCTTGATTTAGGCTGTTTCGGCATATGACTGGGAATAAAATAAAAATTTCTCTTTAAAAACTTTGTTAGAGGAAATGTCACTTTTGGAGATGGCAAAATGTCCCGAATCATAGGAAAATGAACAATTCAAGGTGAAGGAATTCCTAACATAAATGAAGTTTTATTGGTTAAAGGCCTTGAAGCTAATTTACTAAGTATAAGTAATTTTTAGACACTAATCATGATGTTTACTTTTCAAAAACATATTGCAAAATTTATGCCAAAATCGTAAAACAATCCTTTGTTTGAAAGAAGACCTGATAATTGCTATGTTATTATTCAAAACATAGATGTTGAAAATTATTTATCTATTAGACTTTATGACTTAGACTTATGGAACTATGATAATATTTTTAGATTAAATAGTTAACAGTTAGTTCTTGGTCTAGCTAAAATTTCAAAAATCAAACATTCTTTTTGTGGACCACACAAAGCCCCTCATAAGAAAATCAAAGTTGTTTTAACATCTCATTCTTTAAAATTATTACATATGGATTTAAAGGGACCCTCTAAGAATCCTAACTTATGTGGAAACTCCTACTTTATTGTCATCGTAGATGAAGTTTTTTATATTTACTTGGGTTGCTTTTATGAAAGAAAAATCTGACACTTTTCAAAAAAAATTAAGAATCCTTTTAAGGATTGAAAATGAAAAGGATATTAAACCAACTAGGATTCAAAGTGACATGCGTGGAGAGTTTAAAGATATTGGAGTCGTAAAATATTGTGTAGGAGATGGTTATAAACATGAGTTTAGTGCACCCAAAACTCCTCAATAAAATTAGATAGCTGAAAGAAAGAACTGAAACATAGAAGAAATGGCTCTTGTCTTCCTTCATGCTAAAAATTTGCCATAATATTTCTGGGTTGAGACTACACAAACTACATATGATATAATCAATTACGCGTATCTAAGGAAAAACTCTAAAGAAACGGCATATGAAATTTGGTATGAAAATAACCTAATTTGAAATATTTTTGGGTGTTTGGTAGTGAATGTTATGTCTGTAAAGATAGAGGACATTTGTCAAAATTTGATTCTAAAGGTGATAAGGCTATCTTTTTAGGTTATTCACAAAATAGCCGTGCATGTCATATGTTTAATCTAAAAATAAAATCTATAATGGAATAAATTAATGTTGTTGTGAATGATAGTATTGCTCGTCATATGGATGAAAGTGAAAATAATATACCTGTTGAAAAATCTTAAAATAAAAATAAAATAAATTTAACTAAATAGTCAACAGATAGTGATTCTGACTCTCTACCATCTGATAAACCTAATGTTCCTAATTGGGTTAAATCAAATCATTCCAAGAAAAATATTGTAAGAAATATTAAAGACCCCATAAGAACTATACCTCAAACTATTAGTGTTACATTTTATTCTTATGTGTCTCTAATTGAACCGAAACATGTGAAAGAAGCTTTGATTGACGAATCTTGATGTTTGGTATTTAGTCCCACATCCTACTAACCCTAATATAATTGGAACAAAATGGATTTTTAGGAATAAATGTGATGAAGTTGGAAATGTTTTGAGAAACTAGGATAGATTAGTATCAGAAGGTTATTCTCAAATAGATGGCATATATGTTGATGAAACTTTTGCTCATGTTTCTATACTTGAATCTGTTAGACTCTTACTTGTTGTATCTTGTCATTTAATATTCAAACTCTATCAAATGGACGTAAAACTCGCTTTTCTAAATGAAATATCAATTGAGGAAGTTTATGTTGAAAAACCTAAAGGATTTTTAGATCCTTTCTTTTCAAATTATATTTTTAGATTAAAAACGTGCTTTATGGTTTAAATCATACCCCTATTGCCTGGTATGAGAGATTAGTAAATTTCTCTTAATGAAAAATGGTTTCAACCGAGGGGGAGTCAACCTAACAATGTTCATTAAACAAAACAAGGATTGTTTGTTAAATCCTAAAGTTTACATTGATGACATATTTTTAGGTCCACTTCTCCCTTGCAAGCTGAAAAATTTTCTAATATAATGAAATCTGAGTTTTAAATGTCTATGATGAGAGAACACTAATTTTTCTTAGGTCTCCAAATAGCTTAAAAAACCTGATCATGTCTTTATTTGTCAATCTAAATATGATACTGATTTAATCCAACATTTTAGTTTGAAAACTATTAAACTGCTAGAACACCTATGAGTTTTTCTATCAAACTGCCAAAAGACTTAGCCAGAAAAAAGATTGATGTGAGTTTGTATCATAGTATGATAGGCAGCATGTTATACTTAACTGCAAGTAGACCCGATATAATGCATTATGTGTGTGTGTGTGTGGGTGTGTGTGCGCACCCGAGCTAAATACTAATGTGATCCCAAAGAATCCCACTTACATGTTGTAAAATGTATTATTGAATACATAAGTAGAACTATAAAATAAGGTATCATGTACACTTTTGACACCAACTCTAAAATAATTGGGTATACAGGCGTTGACTGATATGGTTATGTCGATGATAGTAGAATCACCTTCGGTAAATATTTTTACTTAGGATGCAATCTGGTCTCTTGGTCATCTTAAAAGAAAATTTTCACCTCACTTTTATCCGCAAAAGCCGAATACATAGATCCTGATAGTTATTGTACTCAGCTTCTGTGGATGAAACAAATGTTAAATAATTATGGTTTAAATGAAATATTTGCTATAATACTATGTAACAACCAAAGTGGCATTAGTATCTCCAAGAACCATGTTTTCCATTCTCGAATAAAACATGTCAACATGAGAGAAAAATTTATGAGAGAAATAATTGAGAAAAAGGAAATTGATATTGAATATATTAACATTACATATCAATTGGAAGACCTTTTCATAAAATCATTAGACAATCAATATTTTGAAACTCTTAGAATGTATATTGGTGTTTGTGTCTGCCCTATTTAATGTGTTAGCATTATATGTTAGTACCTATTTATTCATAATATCTTTTTATACTAACATCCTTCTACGGTCTTCCCTACCATTTGTCACTTTGTGATAAATAGGGAGGGAATGTGAGAATCCATGTTTTAGTATTGGAGAATTTGTGACTCCTAGTTTTGGGACTTCTGTGTCGAGTCTTTTAGAACATTTGTGTTTAGTTGAGTTATGTACTCTTCTTTTTAAAGATATATGTGTTCAGTTGAGTTATGTGCTCTTGTTTTTAGGAAACATGTGTATAGTTGAGTTATGTATTTGTATGTGTGAGATTTATCCTTTTCAGTCTCAATTTGATTTGTCCTAAAATTGGCCAAAGGAGGAGATTAAAAATATACTCTCTTATCCCTTGTTTTTGTGTTGGCTCAATTTTGTAACAACAGTCCAAATACACTAGGTTTCATTTCACACACTAAATATAGTCCTACAAAGATTTTTAAGAAATTTTAAATTAAATTTTCTATTTTATAAAACTCTAATTTAAATTTGTGTAATATATTCCATATTTTTGTATCTGTACATCTTGTATGTACTTTATACTTGAATATTTTTTATATTATAGTTTTGTTGGTTTTATAATTTTTCAGAATTTAAAAAATTAATTTACGTATTTTATATCATTTTCTTAAATTTTTTAAAGTTGGTTTATTTATTTAAAAGAAACAAAATCAATTAATTTTTTTTCTTAAATTAAAATCAACAATATCTAAATGGCAGTGATTGGTTTCTCGAATGGTTTTCTAGTTGGCGATCCGTGTTTAATGGTTTTAGCTAATCAGAGTTAAGGGTTTAGTCCACGGGATTTCATCACGTGTGAGATCGGTGGCTGATTGATCGATTGCAGACATGTCTATGTTAAAAAGACCTTATTGCCCCTCATTGTGCACTGGCTTATTATGCATGTGACCTCACCGACTGGCTTTTTGTGTGATACCATTTGTGCCTGCCCTTGGATGATTACTCTTTTGTCCATATTGTTTGGGTAATTACATGTTTAATAGAGGCATTCCACAGTCTCTATAAATAAAGAGCTTAAGGTCAGTGTTTTTTGTGTGAGAAAATGCTAAAATTTTCTCAACTTTCTATCTCTATATATTTTTAAAATATTTTCATCTGTTTTGATAGTTTTATTAATAAGTTTTGATCGGATATTTTTTACCTATATATTTTGTGTGAGGATGAGTGTTTAGTTATTAATTTTAGAGCTTTTCTAATTTGATGTGGTGAGGCACTTGAAGTTCATTGCTTGAAGCTTTTCTCTTTCGAATCCATGCTTTGCTTCTGAGATCTTTGTGGGTATACTTTCTAAACCTTTTTACTTACATGTAAAACCTAATTTATTTTGGTTTTAAAATATTTTACACACCTTAGTTTAGAAATATCTTTTTCTCGTGTCGATCTATTAACATGTTATTATATATATATATATATATATATATATATATATATAAATCAGGCTCCTGTGCACATTAAAGTTTGCACAACATTTTTTTTAAATAGCAAAAAAAACTTTTTTTGAGCTGATTTTTTTTGTATAATATTTAAACATTTCAAGGGACCCGTATAAAAAAATCAACTCAAAAAAACGTCTTTTTCTATTTTAAAAAATTCGGTCAAAATTAAAAGCTGCGAAAGTTTGACCGACTTTTTTAAAATAGAAAAAAAAAAATTTGAGCTAATTTTTATATATGGGTCCGTTAAAATGTTTAAATATCACATAAAAATCGACTCAAAAATATTTTTTTAATATTTTAAAAAATAGGTGTGCGCCAGCACGTGTGCAAATGTGTGGTGCACAGGAGTCTGCTCTCTCTCTCTCTCTCTCTCTCTCTCTCTCTCTCTATATATATATATATATATATATATATAACTTTGTTCTATTAGATCTTGTTTAAAACTAAATTTGTGTACTAATCTCTATACAATTTAAACATGATTTAGTTGTGATTTATTTGTATGAATCTTTTATGATTTTTGTAAAACTTACGATCTAATTTTTTATCACACAAATTATTTATGTTCTTCACAAGGTTAAAATATCAATTCATAAAGCAAGACACTTTATATTCTTGGCTTTAAATTGATCTTCCAACTATTTATGAATTTAAAAACTTATTTTTGTAACCTCTTCACTGGATACTTTGGCTTTGAGTATGAAGTTGTGTTTGCACTACTTTGTTACTATTTGTTGTTTGGTCTGATTTAGTAGTTGCGGGATATATTGGAAGTACTAGTTCATTTATACATTGTAAATCATAAATTATATCTAAATTATTGTTATAGTGGACTTGTGGTGTGTGTGGTCTTAGAACTAAAATACCAAGGGTTTACTAATATGTTAGGTTCCTTATTAACAACCTATTGTATTCATCTCTCTTTTCCTCATCTCATTATGTCTCTAATTTTTATTTGTTGGACTTTGAAAATGACATCAACCTAAACTGGTTTTGTGTGTGTATTTGGCAATTGAAGTTTAAAGAATTCTCACCAAAGAGTTAAAAGAAATTTTTAATCTTAATACTTTTATGTCCATAGATTACTTTCATATTAGATTTTTCATATATATATATATATATATCAATCTTTAAAGGTTTTGATGATATTGAATTTTGGAATATGGTTAGATTTTCTTTATACAATAGTCTTTGAAGGTTTTGATAATGTTAAATTGAATTTTGGGTTCTTGATTGGACTTCAAAGGTTAGTTCATGAATTTTTTTTAATGTATTATCTTATTTATATGCTCAATTGGATTCTTAATATCGATATTTTATCATCTAAAGAAGAATGGATACTAATTTTCTGGAGTTGTCTGTGGATTGATTTGCTTTTTCTTCTTTGTAATCTCATGAGTAAGAGAGAGAGAGAGAGAGAGAGAGAGAGAGAGAGAGAGAGGGAGATGGGAAAATATAAATAGATTAGTATTGAGTCCTTAATTCAAGATCTTCGCTATTTGCTTCAAGAATGTGCACTTTTTTGTTGTATTCGCGATGGAATTAAATGGATCCATAACTTTTTTATATATTTATTTTTTTAAACCTCTACTCTTTGATTATAACTGATAAACAATCAATCATTTAAACTCCATATATATAAGATGAAATTCTTATGTATTCATAGGTTCTAGCCATATAGGAAAAGAAATTTTTATGTTAAATTTGGATTGCAAATTCTGTTGTTTGTTTCGATGTTTAGTTGCTCTTCCAACCTATTTTAGATATTTCCTTACCTGTGAAGTCAATCTCGCTAATATTGCTAACAATCTTAGACCATTGCATTTTCATCCTTCTTATTAAAACCCAGTCTCTTTGTTTAATTTTTTTTATATGTATGTCATTAGCAATAACTATTTGGATCGTAAATAACAAATTTTAGTGTAGAAGACATATGGAAGTAAATTTAAATACACGAAGAAGTATTCCATTACAAATATAAACACATAGTCACTAGTCTACACAAATTTTCTTTCACAAGATTATTTTGATTTCAAATTTTTTTTATAAATCTTTACCAATAGAAAGTATATAGCTTTAAAAGTAATATATATATATATATTTATATATTTATATACATATACAAAATACTTCTTTTGTTCGGACTGTCCCGCATTTTAATAGTGTGGACCAGACATGTGTCATCTGGCAATGAGCATAGAAATTATCGGCTAAATTATAGGTGCTCTCTCTCTCATTTCTGGGCTCACCATCAGGTGACACATGTCCAGGTTCGCATTGTTAAAATGCGGGACAGTCCGCACAAGAGCAGTATTGTGTGTGTGTATATATATTCTTCAAAATAAATGTCAAATCTCCAAAATTAGTGTCTCACAATATATTCTTCCTCACACTCAAGTCATTCAAAAAAAATTACAAAATAAGAAAAATAAAAATTTGTACAATACTACACCAAAAATGATCTCCAAAAAACGGAGCTCTAAAACAAAAACTCTCTGTGACAACCCGCTCACCAAAATAAGGGATGGCCAGCCCAATACTCCAATATAACGGAATCATGGATGGAATCATTCTCAGCATCATAACAAAAATATAGAGTATCTAGGATAACCACCCAATATTTCAGAAAACGGGTTGCCAAAAATTTTGATTTGAAAGTAAATAAATGAAAACAACAACCCAATTCCTGAAAGATAAGGGAAACCCCAAGACATATATAAATAATACAACAAGAATACGATAAAAAGACCGAATAGGTAACCGGTCACTAAACTGATACACCAATAATACGCAAGTACAATAAGTTACTTATTACATTACATTAGACATTTACAAAAGCTTGGGCCTCTCGCCCGAATAAAAGACTTGATCTTAACTAGAATAAAAATGAAAACGTCTATACCAAATGTATCCCGTAATACCCGCAATGCATCACGGCTCGTCGAAAACATCGGAATCGGAATCGGAATTCAAATCAGCCATCCTTGCGGCGGAGTACCTGAGCAGAGACAAGATGAATATGCAACAAGAAAAGTAACCAGGTCAGGGACCGGTTCTATATGATTACCAGATGAATAAAGAGTATGACAGTTATGTATGATAAATCGTGAAGAAAGAGAAATAAGAAGCAACCTATACAATTTAAAACATAAGCTAAGCAGGAACAAAAATAAGAAGCATTAAACTAAAAACTTCACCAAAGGTGCCAATTATTTCATATATCTTTTCCTTAGCAGGAAGTATATATATATAATCAAAATCTTTTACTCTTTAAGGAGATTTTATCTCAATTTTACCTTTTGTAAAAATCCTTTCCTTATTAGGAAAATAATCATTTTCAAATGCTCTTTGTGGCATTTACATGTGCTCTTTGTGGCACTCCATCATGCTCTTATGGCATATCAAATACATCAAGTCCCACTTGATTATGAACTGTTATAATTATATACATATAACGAATTCTAAGACCGCCCGTCCGGGTTTCTCCACTGTGCGCGCCCCTAAATGACCATCATCTTCCAGGGCCTATCATTAGACAACCTGGGCACCTATATCGCAAGACGTCGGGAAGCGGCCATGAGCCTGCGGGGTAGTCAAGACCACACCCGGAATCTCCTACCCATCGCAGAAAAATATACAACAATAAGCGCTCCCATGGCCTAGGACTATATCCACCCTGCATTCATTAGCCAGGGGGCTTCACCTCGCGTACGGACTTCCCTTATGATGTCATTTAGAGAGGTGTGTTTAAGCCATTTTATTTATCATATCGAAAATCAAGTAAACCATTATTTACCGGTTTCATGATTAAGTAAATTATCATTTACTAATATTAATACCATTTCTATTTCATTTCAATTTCATGTATATGTTTCATATTATCCGAAACCACTACCATTTACTTTGTAAATAATCTAACTTACCATCCGTAGTCATACGGTAGCTTATATCAATACTACAATCTCAAAGGAGTAAATAAACTCTTCATTATCTCCAAGCATTCTAGGAGGTTATTTTAGAACCCCAAGGTTATCATCCTTCGAAGGAATGAAATGACTTTCATTTTATTCTCCAAACTCACCTTTAAGGTACTATTATGAACCACTAAGGTTAACATAGCTCAATCGAACTTTTAAAATCTTCCAACATCCTTTTGGGGTGGTAATATAAACCATCAAAACTAGTATAGCTTAATTAAGCTTCTAAGGTCTCCCGAACATAACACTACATCTCCTAGTTTTATAATAATTAACTAGAAGAAGAGAATGCCTTATCATTAATAGGCCTAACCCCGGAAAAATCCCCACATAATCCATTCCTAATGCAGGGTAGACAACTAACTCATCTCACACTCTAGGACTCTAAGTTTACTTCATTCAAGAAGGTTCCTAATCCCTATATTTAAAGAAAAGAATTGAAATTGAGTTATAAAATTAACTCAAAAACAGCAGGAAAATGAATCGATTCGCCCAAGGGCCGAATCGATTCGCCCTAGCGAATCGATTTGCCCAAAAAGCGAATCGGTTCAGACTACTAAACCAACATTCTGCAATTGGCCGAATCGATTCGGTCTTAACCCGAATCGATTCGGGTTATGCAGACCTGCCAATTTCCCTTAGCGAATCGATTCGCCCAAGGGGCCGAATCGATTCGGACCTGCAAATCTGCCAAAAATGGCTACGAAGGGTTATGAACCCTAAATCCTCCAAACCTCAAATCTCTTCCTTTTCATAAACATCCAACAACAAAAATCTACCCCAAACTAATCTACATGATTATTAACCATCAAAACCCACAATTTCTTCAACATAAATCAAGACTAGGGTTTAAATCCCACAAATTCTACATTTAAGCCATAAATGTAAATACACAACTATCATACAATTTATGCATCTTAAATCACATATTAGCAAGTAGAAAACTTGCCTTGATGTAGGGAATATCAGATTTCTTTGAGTAGGAGCATCAATCCATCTTCAATCTTCATTTTCTCTTCTTTCTCCATTCTTTCTCTTCCTCTTTCTTTCTCTCCTTTCTCTCTATGTGTTCAAGACATAATATGGGAAAATAAGGGATTTTGGATACTAAAATCGTGGCTTAAGTTAAAACTCCCAACTCAAATGGTTAATACCACATTAAAATGACTCCCAAATACGCGTTTAAGTCAAAACCAGGTAAAAGCGCCCGAAACACAAAAATACAATATGGCACTTATTTTGACTGTCTCGCACCTTCTGAGACTAACTACACCCTCTAAACTGGCATCCGGAAATTTTATAAATTATTTCGAGTTCCAAAATCATTTAAACTAAAAGGCCATTTAAAATACATGACACTACAGACATGCAACCTGATGTTATTTACTTTCACATGCAGTAAATATGCATCAATCTAGTAAATATTAACTTTCAATTCATTAAATTAATATTTACTCCAGTCCCCACATTTTATATAATTACCTTATGCGATAAAATTAGTATAAAATGAGCCTCCCAGAATCGAGGGTTATTACATACTGCCCCCCTTAAGAGGGAATTTTGCCCCCAAAATTCGGGCATACCCAAATCTGATGAGGGTATACTACTCTAAACTAGGATTCTACCATCCTAAACAAACTCCTCGTTATTGCAACGTCCCAAATGGAATCAGACTAAGGTCGACCCTATCGATCTCAGCCAATCATCATTTGTTCTCTAGTCTAGTAGCACAAGGCGCTCTTCAATAACTATCGATTCTAGCTTCCTACGGCGGAACACGGTGTCCACATGACTCCGCACAATTAGCCAAATCTTCAGAATTATGTTACATCTCACCTCGGGGCATCCATACCGACTCTAAGTGGCTTAGCCCTAACGCTACTCAGCTATCCCCCGCATCGACGTATCTCATCAAGGCGTATGGCTTAAAAGCCAAATCTCTAAAGAAATGTTCCGAGACCACTCCAAGTCCAAGGAACATATTACCCATTGGTTCCGTCCATCGAGTATACGAATTACTCAACTGACCACGCTAGGCCACTCACGGTACCATGCCTTAGGAAATGATCCATAAGACCACTCCAAATCCTAATGGTTGCACGAAAACCTCCATCCATAACATTACGGCTCCCATCTACTAGATATACTAAGGTGCACGTTCGTAATACGCCTTTCGGCATAAGTAAATTTCTCCCTTTCATCCATCCACTTTAGGGTGGTAGGATATACGCCATTTCCATACGGTTCCCATTACTTCGCGGAAACTTTTGCTAAACCTTCGACACGAATATCTAGTCTCGGTCCACCCTATTATAATAGGCACCTCCCACTGTTTTACTATTCCTCCATCAAGAACGGGGCATACTCTTCTACAAGCAGTCCGTCCATAATGGCCGGGAATGCAACAGTCCGATCAAACGATTAACCATTTTCTCAAATGGGATCATGACCAGTTCGATGCCGGTAGTTCCATGCAGGCGTCTATGAATACCCTTCTTCGTTCCACTACTACTCTCTTTACATGAGTAGGTGAAATGGTCAATCACAGACACAAACGCTCTTACTACCGGGTCTTCCTATTCATGCTCATTCTACTTGGCCTTCCATGCCATTACCATTATCTCTGACGAGTTCTCTACTCAACACGTCCACTAGCCCAAATCGCATTTCCTTAGCGAATGAGAAAATATCCAATCACTAGTTCTTCTGAACTCCGAGCACCAACTCGATTTCTCCCACAACATATTGCAACAACTTGTTGCCTACGAGAAGGACCAAATTTCCTTCCCAGGAAGTAGTGCCTTATCTATTTAAGGTGATCACTACCACGATGAACCTTACTTCAAGCACGGGATATTACTCTCCACAAGTTTAAGCTTGTGAGACGCATAAACAATAGGTCTATGCTCCATTATTATTACTCCCCAATCCTGGCAGAAACTTACTCATTAAACTCACTCTCGAGCTTACAATCATGACTCAGGAGTGAGGATCCACCCGTCCTTATGAACTCCCCGGAAATGAAGTTACCAACGTAACCTTATCTCTAAGAAATGCCTCATCTCCTTCGGCCGAACCTACCAAACCTCTCGAGACCCCATAATCTCGCTCCTAAGGGATCTAATCTCTTATAGAGTTAACCCATAACTTATTCGTGGTTAACTCCCTACCGCTTTCCTAAACTAACACCGCCTACCCTCAAGGTCTTACATCCTAAAAATCCTAAGGTCTATTTATATATATCCTACCTAAATCGTAAGCATATAATACCAAAGACATCCCTAGTGCCCAAGACCTTACTCAACTTCTGACATTCGCTCGGGTTCATGCATGGGACGTCTCGCCGAAGCGAAATCCAGACAAGGAACCCTCCCGTTACACTACTACCTCGCATCGTCGGTCCTCGAGATATGACGGTCTAAAACACATGATCGGGATCGGTAAATTTAACTTACAATTCTACTAATAAGATTCTACTTCTAGACTTTACCTTAGCATTCTATACACGAAATAAGAGAAAGGAAATATGGCATCTCTCCACTCCCAACGTCGTTAAGGTTCACGCGTGGAGCGTCCCGCAAAAGCAGAATCCAAACAAAGAACCCCTCCTATGCATTACTGCTTAACTTTGTTGGTCATGAAGATAAGTCATAACATCCACATACAATGCAAACAAGCAATAAAACACTCAGACCAGGTAACACATATGACACATATACATAAAAATATCATCACTCGCTTCATAACGAGTGAAGAAAAGATAGAACTTCCATACCACGGAAGTCATATAATTACCCTTCTATAATAGCGTAAATACAACTACAAGCTCAATATATACACCCGAGTCTATCGTAGACACAATACTACTAAATCTTATCCTAAGGAATATATACACTACCCACCTATAAGGTAGAATCCTCTCCACAATTCGCCAAGCACTCCGGGTCAATTCTAATGGTTCTCAGACTCCATATTCGAGCCTTACACATACCAACATTATCTCCACCAACTCCCCAACCAGGCACTTTACTCTTACCCTTGCTCTCCACTCAACGAAATTTAAAATGAGTGGTTCTACACTCCACATCATAACCGTTATTCCGACTCTGGCTAACAATAATTACCCATGCAGTCCCTCTTACTCTCTCAGTAAAAGAGGACACGTTCTTGGCCTCCTCTTCCTCAGTTCAATGAAACCTCCCCAGGTGGGTGTCCACCAATGGGGTTTCACGATTCTTACTCCATCAGAAGTGTTAACAACACCTATTTTGGAGCCTATCACTTCATGGTGCATGGTCTCGACTCCCTAACCGTACAAGACCTTATTCACCATTGGTCTTTAACCGAACGTCTTGTGAACATTCGGGAATCCACCTTCTCCTCAGTCCAGTTATCCCAGAGAAACTCGCCATTGCAAATATCCACCGAGCTTCTCTGTGGGCCAAACTTCTGGCACCCACGAATATAGTGACCACATTTTCATCACCACAACACTTCTTCTATGGGTGAAGGATTTTCCTCCATCTTACTACAGGTCACTTCTCCACTTCAATATAACATCGCGTGAATTCTCAAGTTTAGTACCACTTCCCACTTCTAGCAGTACTTGGGAAACTACATCAACTGAAATTCGCAGTCGTAATAGCAAGATAAGGAAGTGCTACAAAAAGGGAGCGGCCTCTAAAGCGGTCCTCATCCCAGACCACAACTTACAGTTCTCCACAAACCTTCCCATAACGCCCTTCTTCTATCGACCTATTATTCTCACACGAATACGCAAAAGATTTTATAGATTCTACCTCATGGTAGAAGAACGAAATCTCACAAGAGAAATCAACGATCTTAATCCTAAAGCTTTACATCAAATCAAGAGCAACGCTGAAAACTTAAGGCGTCCACACAGATTCCTAAAGACTCTAGAACCTGATGCTCTGATACCATCTGTGACAACCCGCTCACCAAAATAAGGGGTGGCCAGCCCAATACTCCAATATAACGAAATCATGGATGGAATCATTCTCAGCATCATAACAAAAATATAGAGTATCTAGGATAACCACCCAATATTTCAGAAAAAGGGTTGCCAAAAATTTTGATTTGAAAGTAAATAAATGAAAACAACAACCCAATTCCTGAAAGATAAGGGAAACCCCAAGACATATATAAATAATACAACAATAATACGATAAAAAGACCGAATAGGTAACCGGTCACTAAACTGATACACCAATAATACGCAAGTACAATAAGTTACTTATTACATTACATTAGACATTTACAAAAGCTTGGGCCTCTCGCCCGACTAAAAGACTTGATCTTAACTAGAATAAAAATGAAAACGTCTATACCAAATGTATCCCGTAATACCCGCAATGCATCACGGCTCGTCGAAAACATCGGAATCGGAATTCAAATCAGCCATCCTTGCGGCGGAGTACCTGAGCAGAGACAAGATGAATATGCAACAAGAAAAGTAACCAGGTCAGGGCCCGGTTCTATATGATTACCAGATGAATAAAGAGTATGGCAGTTATGTATGATAAATCGTGAAGAAAGAGAAATAAGAAGCAACCTATACAATTTAAAACATAAGCTAAGCAGGAACAAAAATAAGAAGCATTAAACTAAAAACTTCACCAAAGGTGCCAATTATTTCATATATCTTTTCCTTAGCAGGAAGTATATATATATAATCAAAATCTTTTACTCTTTAAGGAGATTTTATCTCAATTTTAACTTTTGTAAAAATCCTTTCCTTATCAGGAAAATAATCATTTTCAAATGCTTTTTGTGGCATTTACATGTGCTCTTTGTGGCACTCCATCATGCTCTTATGGCATATCAAATACATCAAGTCCCACTTGATTATGAACTGTTATAATTATATACATATAACGAATTCTAAGACCGCCCGTCCGGGTTTCCCCACTATGCGCGCCCCTAAATGACCATCATCTTCCAGGGCCTATCATTAGACAACCTGGGCACCTATATCGCAAGACGTCGGGAAGCGGCCATGAGCATGCGGGGTAATCAAGACCACACCCGGAATCTCCTACCCATCGCAGAAAAATATACAACAATAAGCGCTCCCATGGCCTAGGACTATATCCACCCTGCATTCATTAGCCAGGGGGCTTCACCTCGCGTGCGGACTTCCCTTATGATGTCATTTAGAGAGGTGTGTTTAAGCCATTTTATTTATCATATCAAAAATCAAGTAAACCATTATTTACCGGTTTCATGATTAAGTAAATTATCATTTACTAATATTAATACCATTTCTATTTCATTTCAATTTCATGTATATGTTTCATATTATCCGAAACCACTACCATTTACTTTGTAAATAATCTAACTTACCATCCGTAGTCATACGGTAGCTTATATCAATACTACAATCTCAAAGGAGTAAATAAACTCTTCATTATCTCCAAGCATTCTAGGAGGTTATTTTAGAACCCCAAGGTTATCATCTTTGGAAGGAATGAAATGACTTTCATTTTATTCTCCAAACTCACCTTTAAGGTACTATTATGAACCACTAAGGTTAACATATCTCAATCGAACTTTTAAAATCTTCCAACATCCTTTTGGGGTGGTAATATAAACCATCAAAACTAGTATAGCTTAATTAAGCTTCTAAGGTCTCCCGAACATAACACTACATCTCCTAGTTTTATAATAATTAACTAGAAGAAGAGAATGCCTTATCATTAATAGGCCTAACCCCGAAAAAATCCCCACATAACCCATTCCTAATGTAGGGTAGACAACTAACTCATCTCACACTCTAGGACTCTAAGTTTACTTCATTCAAGAAGGTTCCTAATCCCTATATTTAAAGAAAAGAATTGAAACTGAGTTATAAAATTAACTCAAAAACAGCAGGAAAACGAATCGATTCGCCCTAGCGAATCGATTTTCCCAAAAAGCGAATCGGTTCAGACTACTAAACCAACATTCTGCAATTGGCCGAATCGATTCGATCTTAACCCGAATCGATTCGGGTTATGCAGACCTGCCAATTTCCCTTAGCGAATCGATTCGCCCAAGGGGCCGAATCGATTCGGACCTGCAAATCTGCCAAAAATGGCTACGAAGGGTTATGAACCCTAAATCCTCCAAACTTCAAATCTCTTCCTTTTCATACACATCCAACAACAAAAATCTACCCCAAACTAATCTACATGATTATTAACCATCAAAACCCACAATTTCTTCAACATAAATCAAGACTAGGGTTTAAATCCCACAAATTCTACATTTAAGCCATAAATGTAAATACACAACTATCATACAATTTATGCATCTTAAATCACATATTAGCAAGTAGAAAACTTGCCTTGATGTAGGGAATATCAGATTTCTTTGAGTAGGAGCATCAATCCATCTTCAATCTTCATTTTCTCTTCTTTCTCCATTCTTTCTCTTCCTCTTTCTTTCTCTCCTTTCTCTCTATGTGTTCAAGACATAATATGGGAAAATAAGGGATTTTGGATACTAAAATCGTGGCTTAAGTTAAAACTCCCAACTCAAATGGTTAATACCACATTAAAATGACTCCCAAATACGGGTTTAAGTTAAAACTAGGTAAAAGTGCCCGAAACACAAAAATACAATATGGCACTTATTTTGACTGTCTCGCACCTTCCGAGACTAAATACACCCTCTAAACTGGCATTTGGAAATTTTATAAATTATTTCGAGTTCCAAAATCATTTAAACTAAAAGGCCATTTAAAATACATGACACTACGGACATGCAACCTGATGTTATTTACTTTCACATGCAGTAAATATGCATCAATCTAGTAAATATTAACTTTCAATTCATTAAATTAATATTTACTCCAGTCCCCACATTTTATATAATTACCTTATGCGGTAAAATTAGTATAAAATGAGCCTCCCAGAATCGAGGTTTATTACACTCTCTACACTGTCTCTGTCCGAATTTTTCTTCCTTCTCTCCTTTTTAAAATGAAGAAGGGGTCTTATTTTATCCAAGGGTGAAGCTAAGGTACACTATATAATGGGTTTTGCAAAAGATTGGTACAGTTGATTGGACACGGTGGAAGATTCGAGGTGGGTTGGAGGAGCTGTGAGATGGTTTCGGACTGTTGGGTACTTGGGCTTTTGCCTGATGTATTATTTGGATTTTTTAGAAGTGGGTTTTCTGGGTTTAAGGTTAACAGGGGTTCACGATTTTTTCATGGGTTAAATTGGGAAAGGGGTTAAATGGTTTAATAGACACAGAGGATCTTTATTTGGTTTTGACTTATTTTGTTAACAGGTGATAAAATCATGGGAAGCTTAGAAATGTGTTTTCGGGTCAGGTGGTTTCGGATTGAGGGCTGGAGTATGGATTTTGGGTTTTGGGAGTTGGTGTTGAGGGTTTGGTTCGCAGACATAGGGTCCGATTTGAATATCCGAGGCTGGGTCGGACCTGGCAGCTCCGGGCTTGGGTAGGGGGTCTTCGTAGGAGTTTTATGGGTTGTCGGTTTCAGGTGACGGGTTTGGGGTGCACTCGGGTCATAGCGGGTTTGGTTCCGGGTTGTGGGGCTGGAAGAGATCGACTGGTTTGGCATGGGTCAGCCATGGGTTTGGAGATGGTTGAGGTTTCAGGTTCGGGATGATCTCGGGTATGGAGAGATAAGGAGGTGGTTATTAGTGGTGTGTGTTTTGTTAATGGAGGAATGGTGGGTTTATAGGAGAGAGAAAGTGTTGGGAGGTTGGGAAAGATGAAGTGGTGATGATTGGGTGTAGTGAGGGTGTATGGTAGTAGGGTGTGTGTGTGTTTTTATGACCCTTAAAAAAATAAAGATTAAAAAATAAAAATAATTAAAATCTACTAAAAATATATATATAATCCTAATCTATAAAATAAAAGACACAAATTGAAATTTAAACAAAGAAGAATAAAAATAAAAATCTATTAAAATGAAAATTTCAATCCTAAAAAGAAAATGTAAAATCTAATAAAAATTAAAAACTACTCCTAATAAAGTAAAATTAAAAACTAATAAAAATCAAAATCAGAAAATAAAACTACACTAAAAAATATATAAATAATAAAATAAAAATAAAATTCTAGAAAAGACTAAATAAATCTAAAATAAATTCTAAAAATAAAAACGACTCAAACTAAAAATCTAAAAGAAATTAAAAAGGTATAAGCTAAACACACATGGGCTTCAGGATAGGTTTAGGGACTGATTTAGGCTCGGGTAAGGTTACGGGACAGGGTATTAGCTCCATTCTTGAAGCAATTTGCCTTGAAATAACACTTTTGACACCGCTATTGCAATCAAGCCTGGACATTAAACGTTTACGCGCATAAGACCCAAATTATCGAAAATTAGCAACTAAAATGCGTCTATCCAGGGTATAAAATGTACACTTTTGGGTGCTTATCACATCACCCCCAAACAGAGCATTGTCAGTCCTCGAGCAATAAGATAGAGAGAAAGATAAAGATAAAGATAAGAAACCAAAAGTGTACCACTTTAGCGGGCACTTGTGATTGCACTTAGCATGTGCAACAAGCCTTTAAACTTATAGGTTGCCCTATAGGGCGAGTTTTGTCTCGTGAGGGTTTTCAGGGAATATACTCACAAAATTCTTTATTTGCAAACGACATTCAATCTCTTATTAGATGTATGATAATCGCATAATCCATCACGAGATAAATATTTTGAGAAATACAAGCTAGAATTGCATAAAAAGTTAGCTAAGTAAATACTCAAGGCACATCCTTCCTAGAACTCAACGTGTGTGTGTGAATCAGTCAAAACGGGTCAAGTATCACAAGAGTAATTCTTAGATTTTCTTTTCGGAATCAAGACTTCAACTTCAAAATCTCACGGGATATAGCTCTCTCAAACGAACTCTCGAGATTATGGTAAGTGTATCGCTCTTGTGTGTGAGAAGGTGAGTAAATGTAAGCATGGTCAACACATCTCACATACACATAAGAAAGAACGGACATGTAGAAAGAAAAATTATCTCATGAAAGAATGTTGATGACAATACTGAGAACGTCGAGTTATTCACCACGTTCACTTTCATTTGCCCGAATACTTAGGGAAAATATGGATGAATATGGGTGATGGGAAATGAAATGAGAAGGATATGATGGTATGGGTGGGATGGGATGGATGATGAAGGATGAGTGATAGATGTGTATGCAAGAAGAGTGTATTATACATGAAGAACAAATGCCTTTATTATACAAGAACTAATTACAAATTCTATTTTTTTTCCTTCGAATTTTCTTTACTTATTTTTTCTATTTTTTTTTCCTTCTTTTTTTTCTATACTCTCAAACTGAAAACATCTTACATTTGGAAACACTCTTTTTCTCAAAAATGAAAGATGATATATGAATGGAGATGATATGTGATGGTGAGGGGAATATATGTAAATATAGAATGGGAAAGTAATGGGTGAAGTGAATGGGTGAAAACCTAGTGATCGGGACAAATTTTAAGACACGTGTTTTTTACAACTCGAAAGTGAAGTCGTTCTAAGTGATCAAGCCAAAATTGAAGAATAATGAGATCATACAGCGATTAAAGTGCGGACCCAAAAGAAGTTGAATCAACTTTTCACTCAGAGATTTCGTAAAACTCTCTAAAAGGATGGAAGGCATGAATCTCACAAACTAAAGTCCCCACTAGTGATCCTTAAGGTTCTCTTGAGAATTGTAATACTCCTCAACTCTAAATCGTAGTGATGTTATACGTGCACAAATTTTATTGAGTCCAGAAATTCATAGTTCAACATGCCTTGAAATGTATTACATAAGCTATTTATAAAAAAGATAAATCATCTATCTTGATTCCTAGACTTAAAAGATGGATGATAGAAAATTCACGTCAATGAGTGAGATGAAAGAAACTGCACGAAAAATTCAAAAATTAGGTTCAAAAATCAAAAAAATTCAAAAAAGGTACAATTTTGATAAAATTCCCCACCCCCAAACAAAAAGGAACATCCTCAATGTTAAGTAAAACGATTTTTAAAATTGAGAGAAGAATGGAGGAAAGAGATTACCAGAATCTACCGCTAATGAAGTGGACATATGTAGCCAAAATGAAACCTGTATAAAAGATAAGATAACAAAATTTGTACTAGTCTATAAACATGATAAAGCATTGGGTGGTGTGAAACACCACCCCCAAATGGGATGAGACTCATACTAGAAATGACGGGATGCCTCCCGATAGCGCTAAGTTTAACGTCTTCAGCCAGACCGAACCATTCTCACCCTAAAGATAAGATCGATGAAAGTGTTGGGCGGTAGAAAAATTGGGTGATGATAGTCACACCCAAACAAGACTGAAGCGCCAGTCTTGCTGGATAAAGGCTAAAAATGGTCAATGCACTTGTATAGCAAAGTGCATCACAATATACAAAGCATCGGTGGACCAAGGGAGTGTGGGAAAAAGGGCAAAGGTGAGGATGGAAAGGGTGAAGAGGTATCGGCCACGGGACTTGTTGAGATTAAAAGTGAGGGCAACTAGGGCCCTATAAGCATAGTGCTCTAACTGGATCGGGAGGTGAAATGGTGGGGAAAGTGGAATGGGGTGGATCTCATAAAAATCACATGACCATTCTATAAATGGGCAATGATAATGGTCGCTCCGTGACACACAATGGAGCTGACAGGAATAAAAATCAACATCACAAGGAAGTGGTGGGCATGGAGGAAGAAGCTCGATGTCACGGAAGTGGAGAGTAGCACCACTAATACTCTCGTGAATGGAGGGTGGGATCAAGTAAGGACCTAGATAAGCATAAGTGAACTGTTGAGGAATAATGACTAGGTCCAAACAAGGTGGTGACGGAAGGTGATCCAACTCAAGTGTAGGGGACACACACTCATCGGGAGGATTAAAGGAATACTCACAAAGGAGCGTGGTATCTAAAGATGGAGTAGTCAACTTCTCCACTAAAGTGTCACCATCCGTAATGGTGAAAGGGTCTAACGAGGCATTAAGATCTGAGATATATTAATCAACATCAATATCAGACTCAAAGTGAGACAAACATCGCTGGAGAGGATCCATAGCAAGGGAGGTGGGAACCATCTCCGATTCAATCTCGATGCGTTGAGGAGCACTCGTAGACGGAGCTAACCTATAAGGAATGGGCATCTCGAGGACACACTCAATGGGTACAATAGGTATAAACACGGGCGTGTTTTTGGATATAACGAGTATGGGAACCTCAAATGTGGGTTCTTTTGGATATGACAGGGGAGGGCGAACCTCGGCGTTAGGTTCTTTTGGATTATTAAGGTATGGATCAGTCTCACTAAAGATGGGTATGTCAACTTGGGGCTCGGACCACGAGGTGGTATCAACTACGAGATTCTCAGGAGGATAGGGTTGGTCACACTCAAAATAGGTTTCATAAGATGATACGTCATCATCCCACATTGGATCAACAATGGGTGAAGATGAGGGAATATCCGACTCCGTCGCACACTCAAATTCATTTAAGCGTTGTTTAAGCCTTTGAATAGCTTGAGTTTGAATTTGAGTTGCTTGCTCTTGCTCAAGGATGAACTGTTGCAAGAGGCTTTCAAGAGCGGAGGTGGATGATGGTGGGGAAGTGATGGTTGGTGGTGGGATAATGGTGAATGGGTGAGGTGGACACAACACACTAGTATCATGGCTAAACGGAGAATACTCGTAGGAAGTGTGGGGGGCGGGATCAAGTTCTTCATACACGGAAGGATCGCCTTCGTGATGGACAAATGGTTGATACTCATGGGGTGCATAGTGAGGGAACTGATCGGGATGGGTGCACTAGGTTTCCATGACGACTGTGGGAACGTGTGAGGATCCACAACCTCGGGCTAGGATATATATTTTTTGGGAGGGTGATCAAGCCTCCACGAATAATCAGGGTACTCACACCACTCGGGATTGGGTATATCATGATAATGGGTCGAGGTGGGTTCCGGAACAGTGTCATATGGGTACACATATTCCATGGTGGGTTCGAATGGATAAGGAGGGTACGGGCACTCATGGGACAAGTGATTGGCGTGATAACAATAGGTGCATGATGAATAGGGGAAATGGCGAAAGCCGTCCCATAAGGGATGTTCTTCGTCCATGATGGGGAAGATAGGGGAGAAAAGGTTTCTCCAAAAAATATTTTTGGCTTTAAAATTTTTATTTTTTGAAAAAGAAAGAAAATCTTTTTGGGTTTTAAATTTTTTGAAAAAGAAGGAAAACATATTTTTTTTGTTCTGAAAATAAGAAAAAGGATGATTTTTTATTTATTTTTTTTGAATTTTTGAAAAGGAAAAAAAGTGGACTTGATATGAAACACACTAGCGGAGCACGCAAAAAACCGACTACCAAAGGATTAGAATTAGACCCGTACAAGCGAAGGAAAATCCTAACTAGCACGTAACCATTTTTTATCTTCAATTAGGTGAATAAGTAGTCAAATTTTAATTATTCCGCGGGCGAGAAAAATCACGAAATTTTATACGTCACCTATTGAAAATTGTGCTCATACTTGGCTTGCTAGTTAATTGATTTTAATTAAGTGATGGGGCAGGTTAACAAGTAAGTGGAGTTAAGTGATTGAGTCGGGTGATGAAATCCCTTCTCGTTTCAATGACCGGGTCTAGGTCTTAAGTTCATTAATTCATCAAACCATCGAAAATAAATGCAATGCGATAATAAAAATCTCATAGGAGTAATTAAGCACACAAGAATGGACTCGGTAACAGGAGATGCACGAGTGATAAAGAAATGTACCTCCTACGGCTTTTATACACGTTGGGTGAAGACTGAGCTGAGTCGACCAGGGGGAAGTTTGCCTAACTTCAGTCGTCCCCGGGAGTCCTACGGACCCAAAATAGAGAGGCTTCTAATCCACTCCAACGACGCTCTCTCTCTATTTTGTCCCGTTTCCTTTTTCATTTTTTTAATTAATTATTACAAATAATTGGTGTCCAAAGCACCACGAATAAATGTACAAGGCCTCAATAACCCTAATACAAACAATCTATGAAAAATAAAGAATATATACAAATAAACAAATGTACAACTCTTCAAAATGCTCCTCAACTCGAAAAATCGGCAACGAAACTTCGTGAAAAGTCAATCTCCAAAGTTTGAGCAAAGGTCCAATGCTTAAAAAGCAGGCAACGACGCCATTTGATATAACTCCTTTTGTCATTGTGGGGTAAAGATAGTCAATCAAAAATCCCTTTTGGTACCTACAAACACACTAAAAATGTATATTGGCAAGTAAGGGATCAATCCACGCTCTCTAATGTGGATAAGAGCAAAATGAAAACAAGTATGATTTTTAAAATAAAATCGAAGGGATATTTATACTACTAATTATAAACTAAAATAAAAACTACACTAATAAATAAAGAAAATGATAAAGTGAGTTAAATCTAATGACAAAATAATTATGAGATAATTCAAGGGATCAAACTTCACCACTTCACCTATTTATTTTTATTAATTAGTTTGTCTATTTGAAATACCCCAAAACATATATAAATTCACAAATCAACTCTCGTTGCAAATGTGAAGTTACATATAGTCCTTTTAAAAGATTAATATTTAAATTTAACATACTCAAAAAAATTAGATTTAAAAATTTTCTAATAAATCACCCGCTAGGAAAAATTCACTAAAATTATTTCAAATCATAAAAAATTAAATTGCTAGAGTAGAGAAATTCAAACTATAATACCATTCAAAAATTGCCTATCTCTAGTTTAATTAATGAATAAATATTATCATATGAATTTGTAATTTTCTCTCGCAAATCATTCACCCTCTCTCGAGGCGTAAATATAAATTATAAAATTTTGATATTAATATTCAAAGGGGCATAATAAATAAACAAACCAAAAAAGTTAAAAATAATTAAGTTAAGGATTCCATCTCACCCCTTGAAATGGGTATTTATCCTCTCATTACGGTATTATTACATATAAAATGTAATAATGACACAATATGAGGCATACAAAATAAAATAGGGTGAAACAGAAAATAAATAAACCAAGTCTCCTTGAGTTTGATATTAACTTCCCAAATTTGACATGAATAGTAACCCACAAATCTGAAATATTACAACACTCAAATAAATGTCTCACAATATATTCTTCCTCACACTCAAGTCACTCTAAAAAAATTACAAAAGAAGAAAAATAAAAATTTGTACAATACTACACCAAAAATGAGCTCCAAAAAATGGAGCTCTAAAACAAAAACTCTCTACACTGTCTTTGTCCGAATTTTTATTCCTTCTCCCCAACCCCCTGTAACACCCAGCCCACCCGGGGAGAGCGAACAGAGCGATAATGCGATAAAATAAATCCAAATCCACAAGTGACAAGGTATAGAGCATCTAAATAAACCCACAATAATATAAATCCACTAATCTCAATCTCTTCAATTACAACAAGTCTCTCGAATTAAAATTACAATAACTAACTCGAAATAAAATAAATCCCAATGCTCTATACATCAAAATAAATAAATACAATTCTTCTCAAATGTATTAAAAATTCTTCCCAAAATATCCAAGATAAAATCAATCTCCAATAATCCATAGCGCCCAAATCCACGCTAACCTGCCACTAAAAGAAAATATGGGGGAGTACACAATACGACAGGAATTATTCTCAACAAATACGGATTAGCAACGAATAAAACGTAACAACACGAGTACGAATATTCAAATCAAAATGAAAATCTCAATAGCATTTCATCATTATAATTTTTCAACAACACATCAACGGGTAACCAGGCCTTACCCCATTCGCAATTTCTTTATCAAGCCATAGCCCGGGAATAGGTATATTGGCGGGTTCACGACATCCGTGCCATATTAAAATCTCGTGACAACGTGCTCATCAACAATATAATGATACCAGATGAATCAAAATAATTTCAACAATTATTTTCCAGATTTCAATGAATTTATCAATTCAAATATGAGTTCAATTAAACAATAATTCAAAGAGAATGACACTCGCGAGATTTAAGGAGCATATTGTGTAAAACCCCATACCTCAAACCATGATGAGAAACCAACGATCACATCCTCAATATCAACATAAAAGATCTACAAAATCTTCTCCAATAACCTCCAATAAAATAGCCCCAAGAACACCTCTAATCTAAGGTTGGAACTCACAAATCTCAAGGGCCAATGTGTATATAAAAAGAAGAGGAATATAAAATATATTTGCTGCCAAAATTTGTGCCAAAAGTATGTTAAAAGGTTGCCCACAACTTCCTTTTATAATTCAAAGAAATGAAAAGTTGGAAACCAAAATACACCTTTAAATAAGGCAAAGAAATGAAGAGTTGGAAGTCAAAACAACTCCAAGAGTTAAAAACATTTAAAAATCATTTTAAAATCCGTTTTAACTCCGTTTTCGAAACCGTTTCAAATTCTCGCCTTTAAAAATAATAACCAACATATTTGAGCAATAAAAATAATTCTATCAAAAACTTTATTTTCCTCCATTTTCCAGAAATTAATTAAAATAGTCCAAAATTACGCGGGTTGTTACACTTCCCCACTAACAATGGAATTTCGCCCTCAAAATTCACCGAATGCCTAACTCTAAAAAATCAGGCTAACAATCTCAAAAAATAATTTTCTCACATCTAATCTAGATGCCTAACATGAATATCACGTAATATTTTCTATCTCCAAAAATTGCTAACCACACAATGAACCCAAAATCCAAGCCCCGGGGATTGATGTCTACCTAAGCTATGATACCATTTGTAACACCCCGCCCGCCCGGGGAGAGCGAACGGAGCGCTAATGCGATAAAATAAATCAAAATCCACAAGTGACAAGGTATAGAGCATCTAAATAAACCCACAATAATATAAATCCACTAATCTCAATCTCTTCAATTACAACAAGTCTCTCGAATTAAAATTACAATAACTAACTCGAAATAAAATAAATCTCAATGCTCTATACATCAAAATAAATAAATACAAGTCTTCTCAAATGTATTAAAAATTCTTCCCAAAATATCCAAGATAAAATCAATCTCCAATAATCCATAGCGCCCAAATCCACGCTAACCTGCCACTAAAAGAACATATGGGGAAGTACACAATACGACAGGAATTATGCTCAACAAATACGGATTAGCAACGAATAAAACGTAACAACACGAGTACGAATATTCAAATCAAAATGAAAATCTCAATAGCATTTCATCATTATTATTTTTCAACAACACATCAATGGGTAACCAGGCCTCACCCCATTCGCATATGATTTATCAAGCCATAGCCCGGGAATAGGTATATTGGCGGGTTCACGACATCCGTGCGATATTAAAATCTCATGACAACGTGCTCATCAACAATATAATGATACCAGATGAATCAAAATAATTTCAACAATTATTTTCCAGATTTCAATGAATTTATCAATTCAAATATGAGTTCAATTAAACAAGAATTCAAAGAGAATGACACTCGCGAGATTTAAGGAGCATATTGTGTAAAACCCCATACCTCAAACCATGATGAGAAACCAACGATCACATCCTCAATATCAACATAAAATATCTACAAAATCTTCTCCAATAACCTCCAATAAAATAGCCCCAAGAACACCTCTAATCTAAGGTTGGAACTCACAAATCTCAAGGGCTAATGTGTATATAAAAAGAAGAGGAATATAAAATATATTTGCTGCCAAAATTTGTGCCAAAAGTATGTTAAAAGGTTGCCCACAACTTCCTTTTATAATGCAAAGAAATGAAAAGTTGGAAACCAAAAGACACCTTTAAATAAGGCAAAGAAATGAAGAGTTGGAAGTCAAAACAACTCCAAGAGTTAAAAACATTTTAAAATCATTTTAAAATCCGTTTTAACTCCGTTTTCGAAAACGTTTCAAATTCTCGCCTTTAAAAATAATAACCAACATATTTAAGCAATAAAAATAATTTTATCAAAAACTTTATTTTCCTCCATTTTCCAAAAATTAATTAAAATAGCCCAAAATTACGCGGGTTGTTACACTTCTCCACTAACAATGGAATTTCGCCCTCAAAATTCACCGAATGCCTAACTCTAAAAAATCAGGCTAACAATCTTAAAAAATAATTTTCTCACATCTAATCTAGATGCCTAACACGAATATCACCTAAAATTTTCTATCTCCAAAAATTGCTAACCACACAATGAACCCAAAATCCAAGCTCCGAGGATTGCTGTCTACCTAAGCTCTGATACCATTTGTAACACCCCGCCCGCCCGGGGAGAGCGAACGGAGCGCTAATGCGATAAAATAAATCCAAATCCACAAGTGACAAGGTATAGAGCATCTAAATAAACCCATAATAATATAAATCCACTAATCTCAATCTCTTCAATTACAACAAGTCTCTCGAATTAAAATTACAATAACTAACTCTAAATAAAATAAATCCCAATGCTCTATACATCAAAATAAATAAATACAAGTCTTCTCAAATGTATTAAAAATTCTTCCCAAAATATCCAAGATAAAATCAATCTCCAATAATCCATAGCGCCCAAATCCACGCTAACCTGCCACTAAAAGAAAATATGGGGGAGTACACAATACGACAGGAATTATTCTCAACAAATACGGATTAGCAACGAATAAAACGTAACAACACGAGTACGAATATTCAAATCAAAATGAAAATCTCAATAGCATTTCATCATTATAATTTTTCAACAACACATCAACGGGTAACCAGGCCTTACCCCATTCGCAATTTCTTTATCAAGCCATAGCCCGGGAATAGGTATATTGGCGGGTTCACGACATCCGTGCCATATTAAAATCTCGTGACAACGTGCTCATCAACAATATAATGATACCAGATGAATCAAAATAATTTCAACAATTATTTTCCAGATTTCAATGAATTTATCAATTCAAATATGAGTTCAATTAAACAAGAATTCAAAGAGAATGACACTCGCGAGATTTAAGGAGCATATTGTGTAAAACCCCATACCTCAAACCATGATGAGAAACCAACGATCACATCCTCAATATCAACATAAAATATCTACAAAATCTTCTCCAATAACCTCCAATAAAATAGCCCCAAGAACACCTCTAATCTAAGGTTGGAACTCACAAATCTCAAGGGCTAATGTGTATATAAAAAGAAGAGGAATATAAAATATATTTGCTGCCAAAATTTGTGCCAAAAGTATGTTAAAAGGTTGCCCACAACTTCCTTTTATAATGCAAAGAAATGAAAAGTTGGAAACCAAAAGACACCTTTAAATAAGGCAAAGAAATGAAGAGTTGGAAGTCAAAACAACTCCAAGAGTTAAAAACATTTTAAAATCATTTTAAAATCCGTTTTAACTCCGTTTTCAAAAACGTTTCAAATTCTCGCCTTTAAAAATAATAACCAACATATTTGAGCAATAAAAATAATTTTATCAAAAACTTTATTTTCCTCCATTTTCCAAAAATTAATTAAAATAGCCCAAAATTACGCGGGTTGTTACACTTCTCCACTAACAATGGAATTTCGCCCTCAAAATTCACCGAATGCCTAACTCTAAAAAATCAGGCTAACAATCTTAAAAAATAATTTTCTCACATCTAATCTAGATGCCTAACACGAATATCACCTAAAATTTTCTATCTCCAAAAATTGCTAACCACACAATGAACCCAAAATCCAAGCTCCGAGGATTGCTGTCTACCTAAGCTCTGATACCATTTGTAACACCCCGCCCGCCCGGGGAGAGCGAACGGAGCGCTAATGCGATAAAATAAATCCAAATCCACAAGTGACAAGGTATAGAGAATCTAAATAAACCCATAATAATATAAATCCACTAATCTCAATCTCTTCAATTACAACAAGTCTCTCGAATTAAAATTACAATAACTAACTCGAAATAAAATAAATCCCAATGCTCTATACATCAAAATAAATAAATACAAGTCTTCTCAAATGTATTAAAAATTCTTCCCAAAATATCCAAGATAAAATCAATCTCCAATAATCCATAGCGCCCAAATCCACGCTAACCTGCCACTAAAAGAACATATGGGGAAGTACACAATACGACAGGAATTATGCTCAACAAATACGGATTAGCAACGAATAAAACGTAACAACACGAGTACGAATATTCAAATCAAAATGAAAATCTCAATAGCATTTCATCATTATTATTTTTCAACAACACATCAATGGGTAACCAGGCCTCACCCCATTCGCATATGATTTATCAAGCCATAGCCCGGGAATAGGTATATTGGCGGGTTCACGACATCCGTGCGATATTAAAATCTCATGACAACGTGCTCATCAACAATATAATGATACCAGATGAATCAAAATAATTTCAACAATTATTTTCCAGATTTCAATGAATTTATCAATTCAAATATGAGTTCAATTAAACAAGAATTCAAAGAGAATGACACTCGCGAGATTTAAGGAGCATATTGTGTAAAACCCCATACCTCAAACCATGATGAGAAACCAACGATCACATCCTCAATATCAACATAAAATATCTACAAAATCTTCTCCAATAACCTCCAATAAAATAGCCCCAAGAACACCTCTAATCTAAGGTTGGAACTCACAAATCTCAAGGGCTAATGTGTATATAAAAAGAAGAGGAATATAAAATATATTTGCTGCCAAAATTTGTGCCAAAAGTATGTTAAAAGGTTGCCCACAACTTCCTTTTATAATGCAAAGAAATGAAAAGTTGGAAACCAAAAGACACCTTTAAATAAGGCAAAGAAATGAAGAGTTGGAAGTCAAAACAACTCCAAGAGTTAAAAACATTTTAAAATCATTTTAAAATCCGTTTTAACTCCGTTTTCGAAAACGTTTCAAATTCTCGCCTTTAAAAATAATAACCAACATATTTGAGCAATAAAAATAATTTTATCAAAAACTTTATTTTCCTCCATTTTCCAAAAATTAATTAAAATAGCCCAAAATTACGCGGGTTGTTACACTTCTCCACTAACAATGGAATTTCGTCCTCAAAATTCACCGAATGCCTAACTCTAAAAAATCAGGCTAACAATCTCAAAAAATAATTTTCTCACATCTAATCTAGATGCCTAACACGAATATCACCTAAAATTTTCTATCTCCAAAAATTGCTAACCACACAATGAACCCAAAATCCAAGCTCCGAGGATTGCTGTCTACCTACGCTCTGATACCATTTGTAACACCCCGCCCGCCCGGGGAGAGCGAACGGAGCGCTAATGCGATAAAATAAATCCAAATCCACAAGTGACAAGGTATAGAGAAACTAAATAAACCCATAATAATATAAATCCACTAATCTCAATCTCTTCAATTACAACAAGTCTCTCGAATTAAAATTACAATAACTAACTCGAAATAAAATAAATCCCAATGCTCTATACATCAAAATAAATAAATACAAGTCTTCTCAAATGTATTAAAAATTCTTCCCAAAATATCCAAGATAAAATCAATCTCCAATAATCCATAGCGCCCAAATCCACGCTAACCTACCACTAAAAGAAAATATGGGGAAGTACACAATACGACAGGAATTATGCTCAACAAATACGGATTAGCAGCGAATAAAACGTAACAACACGAGTACGAATATTCAAATCAAAATGAAAATCTCAATAGCATTTCATCATTATAATTTTTCAACAACACATCAACGGGTAACCAGGCCTCACCCCATTCGCATATGCTTTATCAAGCCATATCCCGGGAATAGGTATATTGGCGGGTTCACGACATCCGTGCCATATTAAAATCTCATGACAACGTGCTCATCAACAATATAATGATACCAGATGAATCAAAATAATTTCAACAATTATTTTCCAGATTTCAATGAATTTATCAATTCAAATATGAGTTCAATTAAACAAGAATTCAAAGAGAATGACACTCGCGAGATTTAAGGAGGATATTGTGTAAAACCCCATACCTCAAACCATGATGAGAAACCAATGATCACATCCTCAATATCAACATAAAAGATCTACATAATCTTCTCCAATAACCTCCAATAAAATAGCCCCAAGAACACTTCTAATCTAAGGTTGGAACTCACAAATCTCAAGGGCCAATGTTTATATAAAAAGAAGAGGAATATAAAATATATTTGCTGCCAAAATTTGTGCCAAAAGTATGTTAAAAGGTTGCCCACAACTTCCTTTTATAATGCAAAGAAATGAAAAGTTGGAAACCAAAAGACACCTTTAAATAAAGCAAAGAAATGAAGAGTTGGAAGTCAAAACAACTCCAAGAGTTAAAAACATTTAAAAATCATTTAAAAATCCGTTTTAACTCCGTTTTCGAAACCGTTTGAAATTCTCGCCATTAAAAATAATAACCAACATATTTGAGCAATAAAAATAATTTTATCAAAAACTTTATTTTCCTCAGTTTTCCAGAAATTAATTAAAATAGCCCAAAATTACGCGGGTTGTTACACCCCCCTTTTTAAAATGAAGAGGGGGTCTTATTTTATCCAATGGTGAAGCTAAGGTACACTAGATAATGGGTTTTACAGGAGATTGGTACAGTTGATTGGACACGGTGGAAGATTCGAGGTGGGTTGGAGGAGTTGTGAGATGGTTTCGGACTGTTGGGTACTTGGGCTTTTACCTGATGTATTATTTGGATTTTTGAGAAATGGGATTTTCTGGGTTTGAGGTTGACACGGGTTCATGATTTGTTCATGGGTTAAATTGGGAAAGGGGTTAAAGGGTTTAATAAACACAGGTGAGTTTTATTTGGTTTTGACTTATTTTGTTAACAGGTGATAAAATCGTGGGAAGCTTAGAAATTGGTTTTCGGGTCAGTTGGTTTCTGATTGAGGGTTGGGGTATGGATTTCGGGTTTGGGGAGTTGGTGTTGTGGGTTTGGTTCGTAGACGTAGGGTCCGGTTTGAATATTCGAGGTTGGGTCGGACCTAGCAGCTCCCGACTCGGGTAGGGGGTCTTCGCCGGAGTTTTGTGGGTTGTCGATTTCAAGTGACGGGTTTGGGGTGAACTCGAGTCACAACGGGTTTGGTTCCGGGTTGTGGGGCTGGAAGAGATCGGCTGGTTTGGCATGGGTCAGCCATGGGTTTGGAGATGGTTGAGGTTTTGTCTTCGGGATGATCTAAGTGTAACACCCCACGATTTTTGGAAACTGAGAAATTAAATTTTGGGAAAATAAAATTTAATTGAATTGGAGAATTCTAAAATTGGGAATTTAAGTCCAAAAATAGAGGACGTTTTAAAGTATTCCGGATGATGATTTTGATGGTACCATTGATCCCAGAAGGGTCGAGATAGTCAAAATGACTGACATTGGGTTTTATTTCGGCTCCGGAATATTTTAAGTTAGTTTGACTCGAATTGGAGTAAACGAGTCATTTAAAGTGTGTATTAACATTTAAAACTGGGACTTATGTTTATAGGCTTAAAAGGCTTACGGATGAGGCCTTCTCATTTAGAGAAAGAGAGAAAGAGAAAGAAAAAGAGAAGAGAAGAGAGAAAAGAAGAAGAAGAAAGGAAGAGAGAGAGAGGAAGAAAAGCTTGGAGATTTCCGGCCCAATCGCGATATCAAGGACGATCCAACCTCTACAAATCTGAGGCAAGTGTTTAATCTTGATAAATAGCTATTTGTGTATTTCATTTCATAATTTGTGGGTTAAAGAAATGGATTTTTGGGTATTAATATCAAAACCTAGATTTTTGGGTTTAATCTTGAAATCAATGTTTAAATATGGATTTAATGGAATAGAAATGGTTGGGATCAACTTTAGGTTAATTTATGGACTTAAAATTATGATTTGAAGAAGGTTTGGGGGTTAGAATGAAAAATTTAGGGTTTAGAATTCGTGGGTTTTGATGAAGAAGAAGAACCCTTCAAAATTTGCAGGTCCGAATCGATTCGCCCTCCTAAGTGAATTGATTCGGTTTAGGGAAATTGGCAGGTCTGCATTGACCGAATCGATTCGGACCCAAGCCGAATCAATTCAGCCTGTGGTAGAAGCCCAAGTCTTTGGACCCGAATAGATTCTCCTTGGAGGCCGAATCGATTCGCTTGGCCGAATCGATTCGGAATAGGGCCGAATTGATTCGGAAACAGGGCATTTTAAGGTATTTTTCTCCATAGTGATTCCAAACCCTTTTTGGTTAGGTTTATTGATTTGGGGGCCTTCTCTTATGATGTAAGAGATATGTTCTTGGAGACACATAAGGATTTTCTCACACATTAGGATTTTGGGGACTCCTTAGGATAATTTGGGAGAAATGTATCCATGTAAGTATTGGAGTTGCATATGGAGATTGTGGGGAAACCTCATTGAGGTTGGGAATACCAATTATAGATAAAAAGGTATAAATATGATGTGAGGTTGAGAACTCTTAGAGAGTGAGGGGTATCATATCCTTAGAAATGTTTAGACTAAGGAACAATCAATAACTCAATAGGAGTAAGGGTTCATAAGATTAATTGAACCATAGGTGAAATTGGGAACGATTTGGATCGTACTATCGACTAGAATAAGCGGTAGCATAAATTCTAGTTAGGATAGTTTACACGTAATGGTGGGAAATAACCATTGAGATTCCAATACTTGAAACGAGGTTGGAATAATTTGAGGTTTTAGACTATTAAGTCATGTATGTGTCTATGGTTAAATAGTACTAAAGGTGATTATGTACTTTCGAATATGGATGAAATGTGTAGTGATGGGTTCCTACACAAAATTTTGGGTGATAACCCTAAGGTTGAATATATATGTATATATAAATACATATGATTTTGGGAGACTATTCATCATAGGAAAAATGATTCAATATGCTTCAAGTGAGGGATTGTATTCACATATCGAGGTAAATTATTTGAGTTTGTGGTGACGGCTTGTATATTGAGGATAAGTTTATATATCTTATACATATGAACGAGAATTGGTTTGTATATATATAGATATAACGATGTGGGAATATATGTACATATATCTATATATAAATATGAATATGTGGATATATTTATGTTGTGGACATACATGGTATGGATATTTAAATCGTATATGATGGTTTACTATTTGATCATATGATGGGATCATATGGATGTATGTATATTGTGCATGTGAACGATATATATATACTTATGTGGTTAAGCATACCCCGCTCATGCTATCATTGGGAAGTTTCCGCGCAGAGGGTGAGCATCCTGGCATATAGAGCAGGGTGTGGATATTCCCCAGGTCATAGTCGTCCCGTGTGTTATTATGCGGTAGATATATTTTTGGGCTGAGACGTGGTGGGTATGTTTTATCTCATTGCCAGTTGGAGCTATGACCGCTTCCCGGAACGTCGTGTGTGTGAGTTATCACGAGGTGGGTGTCGTTGATCCCCACCAGGTGGTCCCCAGTTGCTACGTGAGCCGGGCATTGGGAAGAGGATAGCATTGATGCAGTTTTATCGGCGATATATATATAGCCGGGTGGATTATGTGCATGTCCATTGTACATCAGATATGATATGTACACTTGATCATGGGTATGGATGATTGGTATGTATATATATATATAATAAGGATCAAAAGTTTTTTACTATTCAATAAGAGGATAACTTAATTAGAGGCTGAGATTGAGCCACCAAGACACTAAATTGATGGTGAGATCACAATTCATACCATAAGCACTACAACTCACCACACTTGATTTTATAATTTATATAGCATTTACAATTTTAACCTACAAAATTTTATTTCCCCCCTCTTTTTTCATCTAAAATTTCACTATAATTCAAATACAAAGGGTATATTAGTAATACACTAAAAAAGCCACTTTTACTGCACATTTTCTGATGCACCTCTACTAGACGCATCATCCACCCACGAAACCATCTCGATACCCTTACACATCCTGAGACACTCTTGCACACCACTCTCTCTCTCTCAAACCCAAACAACATTCAGCCTCATGCCCAAACCCTAAAACCTCAAGGCTTTCTTTCCTCATGGCCAGCGCATCTTTCTCTTTCTCTCGGCTTCACGGTGATATTATTTCCTTCGTGGTTGTTTACCACGGTATACTCAATGAGAGTCTCTCATACTCTCTATTTTTAGGGGTTTTAGTAATATTTTTATTGTTTCCAAGTTTTTCTCTTTCTCCCTCTTTAATTTGTAATTTGGTTCTGATTTGTTTGTTTTAGGTTTGAATGCCAAGGAATTTTGGGTTTGAACTATAGGTACACACTCTCTCTCTGTATAACTATAATTTGTGTATTAATACTATGGGTTCTTGATTTCTGATTTATATTTAGGGCTTATTATGTGTTTATTGTGGTTTAGCAAGTACTATTTTGGGCGTTTAATTTTTTCCTTTGGCATGTTTGTTGGGTAAACCTACTTACATTAATGTTTATTTCTGTTTTATTGAATTTTTATTTTTTAATTTATTATGAAAGCTTCTTTGCTTTTTACCTCTGATAATTTATCCTGATAGTGTGGAAATAATATTTATGGATTGTCATACATAAATATTATGGATTCTCTGTTTTCCCTTTTATGTTGTACATGATCATGTGGATGAAGTTAACAATCATTCTCTGTTTATAGTTAAATGTTAAAATTGTATGAATCTACGTATAGTTAAAATTGTTCAAGAAACGGTAGATGGTATATTAGTCAACATGTAGCTCTGATTTTTTTGTGTGTTCGTGGAATATGGAATTCAATGTTTGAAGATTTCAAATTTTATAATTTCATTTTCAATCTTTTTATTTCCTCAATGTAGCTTCTACATATTGCGACACATAATTTCTCCACCATATATACATTTTAAAGCTTACTACATAAGTTCGTTGAGTTGTTCCTATGGAGGCTACCGTTTGTAGAGGTATTTTTTAGTTGTTTGAGGCTGCCTTTAAAAAAATACTACATTTTATTGGATCATAGGTTAGCATTGTGTTTTTATAATTGTGTGAGAAAATAATTGGGTATTTGAATTGTTTATGTACTTAATAAGTAAGATCAGCGACATTTTTTATTAGAAGATTATGGGAGTTGATTTAGATTCAGGGTCATGAGGAATTCATTGCAAGCACGTGGACTATCGTAAACATGAATAGTTCTATAAGAAAGAAACTACGTGGCATTATGCATGACCATGCACTAAGTTACGAATTTATAAAGTTAACTAACTCTAAAAATTAGACCATTTATGTTTGGGTTTTGAAAAGCAACTAATATTTGTTGGTTTGTGTTTTTTGATCAGGTAAACAGTTGTGATTTGGGTGAAGGGTTGTAAAGAATGGTAATTGGGGTGGATTTTGGGGATGAAATGATGTCAAAGTAGAGTTCATACTTTCTGTTGTGACAGTTTGTAGGATAGTGCAATAGTTTAAGTTTTGTTATATTGATTAATATGCCCGATTTATTCATTTTTTTTTCATATGTGTTTCCTTATTACACCGAAACATTATCGCGAGTTTTTATTATCTCCGATTTATCGTTGTTAGAAAAATGCTATATTGAAGCAAGAGGCTTTCCAGTATATTACCTGTAAAACTAACCTTTTTAAAACTAATTAAAACATCCTTTTTTTACTGTTATAGCCTCCCATTTTATTTCTAGGTTGTTTAGGGTGATCATTTTTGTCAACATAAAAAAAGAACAAAAAAGGAACCAATGTTTGTTTTTCATTTGCATACTATTTTTCAAAATATACTTAAATTGTTGAAAAGTTAATATATCTCTTCATTTATCTTAGATTAGATTACCTTATCCATGCCATAACTGTAAAGATGAAAGTTACTTATGGGCATGGCTTCTTTATACTTCTATCCATTGAACATTAGATGATCAAAATTTGTATTATAATGGACATCGTGAATCAAGTATATCCTATATATATTAATGAGTTTTATGTACAATGTTATTGAGTTGGATCCATTTATTTGACTTCTACATTTTTTTAGAATTTGAAATTATTCCATGTTTTGATATTGGGTGAGTTGGACACACTACAAAAGAATTTTATAATTCACTAATGTTTGATCTTTGTAGATTTGTAATTCACGCGCTCATATATTTGCAATCTAATATTATAAATTCTTGAGAACCCTTATTGCTCTTATTTTTTTTAGGAGAGGTAATTGAAGCAAAATCAAGATATCTTTTGTTTATCGTGGATGCAATTGAAATAAAGTATGCTAAAAAACATTATAGATTGGTAAAACAACAAAAACTAAATGAGAATGCATGTTTATTCCGGCATAGATGTTCTAAAGCATTCTGTTTTTTGTATATAATTTGATATTTTGTTTAGTTTGTTAGACGTGGATATTGGCACACTACACATTATAGTTTAGTTTTTAGTTATGTCTTAAATGAAGATCGGTTCCAGTATTCACTGGTCATTTTGTTTGTGCTATTCTCAGGTCAAAGATAAAGAAGGAAGATGTAACTCCTTTGGGACTCATATTGATTCCCGTAAAGGTATACTATTAGTTTGAGATGATTTTCATCATTCCTTAATTGTCATTCTTTATTGTATTGATGTTTATGACTTTTATATTTCATTTTTAAACATTATTTGTTCTTTTGTTGTGCGCATCCTTCAAGACTCTCGGTTCAGTTTTATTTTTAGACATATCTCTTATTCAAAGGTTAAAAATGAGGTCATTTGTGTTAGTTCACGATGGTGTCATGTACTGCTGAGTAGTAACCGATACAATTTTCTCATAACTTTGTTTGGTTTAGGATCCTTTTAACAGTTTATCTTTGATTTATTGTTGATGTGTTTGCGTTGATTGCTGAGTAGTAACTGATACAATATACGGGATTAAAAATTATTGTTTTTTTATGATGTCACGTTCGTTGCTTAATCTTTGACTTCTTCGTGTCATTCTTGGAAATGACAATATGTTTTTTTTATGATATCATGTTCCCTACTTAATCTGATTGCAAATTAGTTATAACGGGTAAAAGAAGTGTTATTCTTTTATTATTTGGATAGGATTCTATCTTCTCTCATATTTCCAAGCAACTTTTATAATATAATATTTTATTAGGACATCCTAATTTTCGTAAATTTTCTTCTGTTTGAGTAATTTTTCCATCACTCAAGTTCAAAAATCAATTCAGTAGTGTGCACATGTGAAGTGTTTTATGTAATTGACCTCATTTTAATTCATCTTGTAGTGTGCTCACATGATGTGATTTACTATCTTTTTTATGTAATTTATGTTTATTGAAACCGTTTTGGTAAAAATTTTGTGGATTCATTGGTGTAACCAACATTATGTTGTTAAACACTATTGGTTGAGTTACATTTTTGGAATAACAGGTGTCAATTATGGATTCACAAAATAAAAAATGAAGCAGTCAGATGGATTGAATCTCCTTTCAGAGATAAATATTGATCATATTCATCGAGCTAAAAATATTGCATATAAAAAGGAATGAAAAAATGCGAAGGGCATGTATCTTATTGAAGGTGCAAATGCTCCTTTTTTCAGTTCAATCTAAATCATCGTCGGCTTTGGAAGCAACGTAGTCCTTGAGGTATCCCAACTCTCTCTCTCTCTCTCTCTCTTTATATATATATATATATATATATATATATATATATATATATATATATATATATATATAATCTATGTTTGATCAATTTGAGAGACTTCCAGAGCAACTATTATTTTGATGTTTGTTTTAATGGTTGTAGATATCTCAAGTGCACTATCTCTGAGATTGTTGGCATTATATCACAAGTATATATGTTTTTCGGAGTTTATGATTCTTGGGTCTGGATTTTTTTAGTTCAAAACTATTGTAGTCCTTATTCATGTTTTGTAAGATTTTTAGTTGCAGATTTAAGATTTTTTGTGGTGTTGTGTTTTACTTCAAGGTCTTTTTGTTGTTTATTATTTCCATGATATTATTAAGATAACCAAACCTCTATCCCTCTTCATTTTTTTTACATGTGTGGAAGATCTCAGAAATAATGAACTAAAGTTTGAGGTCATTTACTCCCAACTTTGGTTTCAGAGTAATAAGTCCCTACATTTCTCTCTTGCATATCATAATGTCGGCATAACCAAGTTTATTTTTCATTTAATATTTTATCCATGGTTTTCTTTCTTTGAATTTACTGGGTGTTCGACGCCTTTTTCTACAAATGCAGGGTATACATAAATAATTACACGATTTCATATGTATCCATGGTATTCGAGTTCAACAGCTTTTCTGGATTAAAGTGGGGTGGGCCTGGTCCATCATGAATGCCGTCAGAGATGGTTTGAAAACATAACACACAACACTCATCTCACTCTCTCCCAAACCACTACATTCCCACTCGATTATTCCCTAAAACTTCCATTGATCCTTAAATCCTCCATTCCCGAATCCATTCCAGCCCCAAATCATCCTCTCAGGTATGAATTCCCATTTTTTTTCATTTAATTTGGGGTTGAATCGAGTAGTTATATAAACCTAGGTTTTGTTATTTGTGGATTGTTTATTTTGTTCTTTTCTAAAAAATCGATTATTCGGAATAATTGTTACTTTGCACACGCATTGCCATCAATGTGTGTTGTTTTATGAAAATAATTTGGCAATAAAAACAAACAAACACAACCACCATGGACATTTTCACAATGGCCACACCAACTATTCGATAAAATTTCTGAGTGAAATTTTTAACCCATTTTGGGTAATTCACACCCCACGTTCAATTGATTTTTACTAAGCACTAACACGTTCGCATTTATAACTTAAAATTGATTTTTAAGTTATTCTACAATATATGTTAAAAATGTCCGCATTTGTAACTTAAAATTGATTTTTTAATTATTCTGCAACCATCTACATCTCTCTGTTCCTCCGTCTCTCCATGTTGAGGTTTTAAAACCATTTGTTTATGATTGTCATGTGCTTTATGAGTTGGGTTTCGTATAAAATTTGGGGTTTAATTTGTGTCTACAGATTTGGGTTTTAATTTGTGTCTCCATCTCTCTCTCTCTGATTTTGTATGTTTGTTAATATTCACATACTTCTCTGTTTTGTAGAATTTTTGAGAGCTCCAAGATATCAGGTATTCTCTTTTGACGCCTTTCCTCTTTAATTTGAATGCTATTTTAATTTATTATTTGATACATATTTGCGATTAGCTAATGGGTTTAAGGTATGATTGTTTTCTACATTGGTTTTATCCATTCAAGTATAAGTTTTTGTTTTGTATTTGTATTTTCCTTTTGAATTTAGGTGGATTTAAACTGTGTTTGATTCATACATATTGAAGTAAGCTTATTTGTTCTTTTTTAAATCTAATCTTCCCATGTTTTTGGGTATAATTTCTGTAGGCTGTCCATCCACCCCCCTTCCTTTGTGGGTATACCTTTTGGGTCTATTATCTTTAATACATATTACTTTTTATAGATATACTCATTTATGATAGTATTTTTTTTATTGATGTAGAAGGTGTGAATATAAGCTTTGGGCCCGAGAGATACTCCATGACATATATCACCAGCACAACATCTCTGTTCTAAATATTTAGTGCAAGGATAGGATAAAGTTATTGCTTGATGTTGTCTACACGTTGACTGATATGGAATATGTTTTGTTCCATGCCACTATCAACACCATAGGAGACAGAGCCTATATGGAATATGATTTCTCTGCTAATATATATATATATTGTTATGTGATTAGTGCAGTTGAGCCAATTTATTTACATTAGTTTATTTAAATTTATTTCAGGAGTTTTTCACTAGGAATACAGATGGAACCCCAATTAGCTCGGAAATAGAGAAGAAATGTGTGATTCTCTGCTTACAAGCTGTCACTGAGAGAAGAGAATCCGAGGTATGATGTTATTTGGGAATTTGAGTTCTTTTGTAACAAGATTAAAGTTTAATTAATTGATGACTAATATGTGAGTTATTGTTATTATACGACAGGGATTTGACACACAAACGCATACCCGAAAAATACAAACAGAAATTTGAGGTTTCTTATTTTATGTTGTCGTAGTTTTTACGTTGTTACAGTTATTCGAGAAAGGTCTTGCGAACTATAATTGAGTAACAGAAGAGAGGATAAAATTATTAAATCTGAATTTGTGTAGTATTCTCAAAAGCTTAGGTTGTATCATAGGAATTCAAATATATCAGGTGTGCCACAATAAGAAACACTCATTTGCAAGAGACCCTATACTAAATAAAGGAGAGTTTAGAAATAAGAATTTGAAGATTTTCATATGAGGGTAGCCCAAGAATCCATGTGTATTTGATGTTCTTCAACTTCAGAGTGAAGGTCATCGGACAACTCAGTTGACAGAAACAAAGTTACATAACCAAAAAAATGTCAACAAGAAAGCTTTATAGCGTGGTGATGGACCCAGTGTTCAAAAGTACTATATTAAAGTGTACAATTCCCACAATTGCAAGTTAACCCAGCAGACAGATGTAGAAGGTATAATTCATGTAATACCCCGTATTTTTTTGTGATATTTATTTATGAGATTAATTGAATTAAATGTGTATTAATTGGAAATTAATCCGGATTAAAAAAAATACTAGCAAGATGCGAGTTGGTATTTGATTATAATGTGTATATATGACTATATATGAATATTGAATTATGAAATTTGTCGTGAGATTGAAATACGACAATTTGGAATTTTGTTGAGACGCGTGTGACAGTCGCGTCAGGAATATAATTATTTTAATTATAAAAGTGAATTTTATTTCTATTAACCGTATGGTCGTTTTGAGTGCGCCAACTTATCCGGAAGGATCGAAATAGTCAGAAAACACTAGCCGGGGGTTTAGTTTGGGTCCCGAGGCATTTTTAGGCCATACCGACAACGTATAAGGGTAATTTGATAATTTTGGATTTTTGGAAATTAAAACCCACGAAAATTAGGAATTAATATCTGATTTTACAATTACCCACTAAACCCACTAATAACCTAAGGGGCTACGGAGGTTATTGAAATTAGTTCCAAAAGAGTTTCTAAGGCAAACCCTAGCCACCATTGTCACTTTGGAGAAGAAAGCTTGTAGAGAGAGAAGAGAGGAGAATTCTACAGAGAGAGAGAGAACACTTTAGCAATTCGTCATCAAAATCAGAGATACACATAAGGCAAGTGGTTTAATTACATATTTTGCAAAGAATGCTTCTTCCATGCGTAGGAAATTTATAAAATTTCATTGTTCTTGGAGAATAGTAAAAAAAAAACCATTGAATTGGATGTAGAGATTTATAATTTTATGAGGAGATTGCATGTAGAACAATGTTAGGATGATTAGTCAGAGAAAAATACATCTTTTATACCATATAAACGTATTTATTTATGTCTATGGATGAATTTAATTTCTAGGGTTCATGTTCTTGAGATTGGGGAAAAAGATGTAGAGATTTGATATGTGGATGAGATTTAGGATGAATTAATCCCACAAAATACGTTAGTATATGACCTAAGTATGTTTAGGAATGATTAGAACCCATGAACGATTGTTGGATTGAGGTTTAGATGAGATTAGAGGTGAAGAAAAGATGGAAAAACAAGTTAAGGAAAATCTGGGCTCGAAACTGGCCACTCGTTAGAAGACCTGCCCAGGTCGTTCGAACGAGCTCGTTCGAACGAGCTTCTAACGAGTTGACAGTTTGACTTCTAACGAGAGAGGTGTTCGTTCGATGACTTTCGTTAGAACCAGATCTCGTTAGAAGGCCCACTTCGTTCGAACAGCCTCGTTCGAACGAGACTTCTAACGAGTTGACAGTTTAGGCTTTTTAGCCTGTTTTGATCCCGACTGTTCCGTAACCTTGTTTATATGTAGAGATAACACTTCCTTGTGGATTAATTGATATATTTGGGATATTTGGGATATAATGAGAAGTAAAACCTAGAAGTGTAGTTTGAACCTAAGGGAAATTATGAATTAGGACGTGAGTGTCTATTACGATGCGAGAACTATTGACGGCCTAAATAATTATATTAACCGGGAACATATCAATTGTGTAGCATTATATGTCGGTACGAGAATGAGATGTGTACTACAAATAAATTATGGTGATTACTAAGATGCGTGCATACTTAGTATATGTATATGATTTTATGTGTATGACATACCTACCATACTTGCTATCACGGGAGGTTTACGTTCGCTTAGGGCCCTCTAATCCTTGTGTTGCCCGGATTTAGATTGGTACCTCGATGAACATAGGTCATAGAAGGACTTATTGGGATGTTAATAAGTCTGATGATCGTGGGAGCGTAGGTATGTGCGTGACCCATGTGATGTGACTGTGTTCGCCTCCATTGTTTGTGATTTTTGTTATCTGAGAACGATTCCTGAGAGATTCGGAATGCGTGATCCTTATGTACGTGATGTACCGGGATAGATAGCAGAGTATGTGTGCACCGCAGCTTAGTCTCGGGGTGCTTGTATTGTATATTTATGATGTGAATAGTATACACTTAATTAATTGGGAACTTTCATGTTGGTATTGTGAATATACTTATGGTAATGTTTTGAGAAAACATAACGGGTTAACCGATAGTGAATTGTATTACTAATTGAGAATCTGAGTTTAAGTAAAGCCTCTATTTAATTGATAACGCTAGAATGTAGTATGGGAATCGAGTAGTAAGGGGTAGAACTTATTACGGTTTGGTTAGATATGTATGTTATTTAGATGGGTACGGTATGTTAGTAGTGCACATGTAGTCGAGAGGTGAGAATTTCATGTGAGTGCACGTCCTAACATGTATTTTGCATTTAATGTTTTAATGTTATTAAAACACTTGCTGTTTTTAAAATGATTTCCACTTTCGGGCTCTGACCCATTTGCTTTCAAATCTATTTTTTTGTAAAAACCATTTTAGGTGCCCAGCCACAAGGACACCATGCTTAGGATCCTCATTCAGGTGACGAGCTGTAGATGTTTGTGGAAGTTATAGGACTTTGCTTGTAGACGTTTCATCTATCTTGACTCTATATTCAGCATTTATCAGTTGTAGGGCATGTTGCCCATTTCTTTTAGAGACTTTTCATTTATTTCAGTTATTCAGACTTCGGGCATGTAATTAATTCAGGATTCAGACTTATCATATTATTTTCAGTTGTGGGATTGTGGTGAGGAGTTTTCCTCCGGACTTATTATTAATTGTTGGTTATTTCATTACTTCGTTATGGTGAATGGATTTTGTTATTCTTCCATTATTCTTCCATTGCATGTTAATCAGACTTAATTTAAAATTTAGCAACTTACTTTTTAAATACTAGGTGGTTAGTAATCTTTAAAATGTTTTCGACAGTGATGCTATTAACTGAACCAACTTGACATTTTGTATTGATTTAATAAAGGAGTAGCTACCCGGTATTTAATTAGTCGGGGTGTCACAATTCATTCATAAGAGGGAAAAATAAAGTGTGTAGGAGGGAAAAAACAAACTTTGGTGTCGTCTATGTGGCCAGTGGCTCGAGCACCGAATCACTTGAAATGTTATAGATGTTTTTTTCTTCTTTTTAGATAATGTATAATGTTGATTTATGTGTTTTACATTGATAAGATATCTCTATTTTAGTTGTGTTTACACCTTACTCAGTTCCGATTTTTATTGATATAAGTGATATCCAACTTTTTTTGGCTTTAACTATTATGACATGCCATTTATTTGCTCTTAGAGGAAACAAGTAGGTCTGATCTTTAGTGTTTCCAGTGCCGTAGGCACGAGCATGAATACAAATTTACACAAATTGTTTATTTTCACCTTCTTTCCTTTATTTTTTTCCAATTACTTTTTCCTATTCTTTTAATTGCAGGAAAATGTATTATCAATCACACTTGGCTTCCCAATTGGATAGTAAGAACATGGAACTTTTGGTTTTGGACTTAGGTTCCAAATTGGACTTTGATGTACTTCGAAGATATGAAAGGGTCTGCTATCACAAGCACCAGCGGGAAGGAATGTGGTGATATGTGGCCTAGGATTACCAGTGCAGCCAATGCACTGACATTACTTTTATAAAATCATTGCATGAAGTAAATTTGTTCCATGTCTAGACCTTTTATAAACATATAAAATCTCGACTCATTTTATATTCCAGCTAACATTTATAATATACGTCATCAAACAATAGTTTTATTCTCTGTACATCAATACATTTTCAGTTATATTGTTCTCTGCTTATTTTCAATTTTGAAATTGAAGTTTTTTATTTTCTGTGACAACTGTGTTATACTTTTTTTAATTACTGGTGGTCTAATTCTTGGTCAGTTGAACTGTGATTTGGGTTGAATGTTTTTAGGAACCTCTTTTATGCACATTTTATTTTATTGTTATGTACTTTGTGAAGTTGAGATGAGTAAAGAATATTAATGTTATTTTGTATTGATATTTAAGGTTCAAATTTTTCCACAATTGTTATGAGCCAACATACTGTTGGGATAGTGATTTTGGGAAAGTATTTCTCTTAAATGAAAGATAACATTCAAATCCTTTTCATCCACAAAATTTTGCACGAATAATGTGAAAAGTGAATTGTTGTTATTTTAGGTGTCTTTTGTTTGGAGTAAAGTAAATGCTGAATTGTTTTTTTTTTATTATCTTCATTGATGTATTATCTTCATTTATATATTGTACTTGAACATTTATTTTTTATTTTTTTTTGGCTTTTGGATTGTAGAAAATGTTGGATGAGCTTGATTGTAAAGAGTTGTGGATGTTTGTTGGACCATTGTAACACAACATTATTTGTACCATTTCCATAGTTGTTTTGACCATTTTTTTAAAAGTACATAATTGTTTTGTTAGGGAACGAAATTTTGTACCGTTTTGAAATTATGTACTTCGGAATTTTTTTATCATTTTACAATTATGTACTTTGGAAAATTTTACCGTGCCTTCAGGCACGGGCATTCCGCTAGTATATATATGGTTAGAATAAAATGCCTATATATATATTTATATATCCTATAGATGAAAGGATATAGAACCTTTGTGGAGTACATGTTGGATGATTATGGTGTACTAGATTGATGGGGGTTAATGTATCGCATTGAAGGAATATTTCGGTCACATCATCCCAAGGATATTATTGGAGATGTTAGTTGTAATAGTAGTATAATATTGTATACATGGCATTATGGATCTCTTGGATCGACATTGTCAAGGAGTAGTGTAACGGGGTGGTTCCTTGTTTGGATTTCGCTTTGCGAGACACCCCACGCATGAAACGCAGTGCAGTGTTGAGATTGGAGAAAAGTTCTGCCAATTATGGTATGTACAGAATTATGGATCTTTATGATCGACATTGTCAAGGAGTAGTGTAACGGGGTGGTTCCTTGTTTGGATTTCACTTTGCGAGACACCCCAAGCACGAAACGTAGTACATTGTTGAGATTAGAGAGAAGTTATGTCGATATTTATTTGTGGTATAATGGATCTCCAGTATCGACGTTGACAAGGAGTAGTGTAATGGGGTGGTTCCTTGTTTGGATTTCGCTTTGCGAGACACCCCACGCACGAAATGCAGCGCAGCATTGAAATTGGAGGGAAGTTTTGTCAATAATAATTTTGCATTCTTATTAATTAGAAATTAAATCATATGTTTCAACCCGAATGCATATTGGGTAACTTAGTAAATTTATAATTGGTTAAATTATAAACCGGAATCCATTAAGCCTAATAAGGTATATATGTTTGAAAATAAATACTTAAGTTTGTTTAGAAATAGTGGATTCTTGGGTATGATAGGAAGGTAGATCTCATGGGTATAGGCTAGGCCTATGATAAGTTAGATTGTCCTTATAAATGGGGGTAATTTAACTAAAAGTTGAGGACGCGAATAGGTGCCCGCCTTTAGATGAGAGGTGAGTTGGGGTTGCACAAGAGTGCGATTCCACTTTTAATTATGAAATAAGTGCACCGATATTTATTATGCACAGGTAAAACACTTGCTAAATATTTTCACAACTCGGGCTCTGACCCGTTTACTTTTCTCTCCTGCCTGTATATATATATATATATTACTACAGGTGTCCTACCGCATGGATGTCGGATGACCTTCTATCCAGAGTCTTGGGAGCCGCGACAGGTGCGGACTGTTGCGGGACGTATAATGTAGTCGCTTCCTCCTTTAAAAATAAAATTCTAGGTAGGATTCATGTTGTATATCGGGTTTGTACCCAAGGGATATTTATATACATGTTTACATTTATTCCATTCGAGTTATTGTATTGGCTGTGACCCGACAGCTTATTCAGGTCTACTTTTTATAGTATATTCTGTTGTAGTTATTTATTTCGTTTTATTCCAGCATTTCATTTATCTTAGTTCTCTCATGCATCTTTTTTTTTTTTAGTAGTGTCAGTTTATTGTCTGTTGCATATTTTATTTAATTTTAACATCTCGCCTATATGATATCGGGTAGTTAGTCCTATATTATATAGTACCGACAGTTGATGTTGAGACTGGACCATCTGAAATTCCTGATTTAATGTAGTATAGGGCTGATCACCCGTTATTATTTTAAGCGGGGTGTTAAATGAGGTATAAAGAGATAAGGAGATGGGTATTAGTGGTTTGTGTTTTGTTAATGGAGGAATGGTGGGTTTTCAAGAGAGAGAAAGTGTTGGGAGGTTGGGGAAGATGAAATGGTGATGATTGGGTGTTTTGAGGGTGTATGGTAGTAGGGTGTGTGTGTGTGTTTTTATGACCCTTTAAAAAATAAAAATAAAATAAATTAAAATCTACTAAATATATATATAATCCTAATCTATAAAATAAAAGACACAAATTAAAAATAAATCTAAAAACAAATAAAAATAAAAATAAAAATTAAAATCTATTAAAACTAAAATTAAAATCCTAAAAAGAAAATATAAAATCTAATAAAAATAAAAAAAACTACTCCTAATAAAGTAAAATTAAGAACTAAGAAAAATCAGAATCAAAAAATAAAACTACACTAAAAATGTATATAAAAAAATAGAAAATAAATTCTAGAAAAGTCTAAATAAATCTAAAATAAATGATAAAAATAAAAACGACTCAAACTAAAAATCTAAAAAAAATTTAAAAGGCATAAACTAAACACACACGGGCTTCGGGATAGGTTTAGGGGTTGGTTTATGCTCGGGTAAGGTTACGGGACAGGGTATCAGCTCCATTCTTGATACAATTTGCCTTAAAATAACACTTTTCACACCGCAACTGCAATCAAGCCTACACATTAAATATTTACGCGCATATGACCCAAATTGTCGAGAATTAGGAACTAAAATGCGTCTATTCGGGGTATAAAGTGTACATTTTTTTGTGTTTATCACTTTGTAGTCCAATCAAGAACCCCAAATTCAATTTAACATTATCAAAACTTTCAAAGACTATTGTATAAAGAAAATCTAACCATATTACAAAATTCAATATCATCAAAACCTTTAAAGATTGATATATATATATATATATATATATATATATATATGAAAGTAATCTATGGACATAAAAGTATTAAGATTAAAAATCTCTTTTAACTCTTTGGTCATATTGAAATGTTTAAAAATCATAAAAAATCAGCCCAAAAAATATTTTTTTTACTATCTAAAAAAATCGTCCTCATTCACGGCCCTCAAACTGGGACCTCACCTGATCATTTCCCTATATATATATATATATATATATATATATAATGCTCTTGTGTGGAATGTCCCGTATTTTAATAGTGCGGGCCAAACATGTGTCATCTGATGGTGAACCTAAGAAAGAGAGAAAACACTGTTATAATTTAGTCGATAATTTCTGAGTTCACCGCTAAATAACACATCTTTGATCCACAATATTAAAATATGGGACAATCTAAATATATATATATATATATATATATATATATATGTTCACGTATTATGCAGATTGCATGCTAATCTAACTACTACTATAAAATGATCTACAAGCCTTCAACTCTGCTAAACATTAGAGTTGTCCATGTGGCATATGAGAAAATAACCCAATTTTCATTACTCCATCTAAAACCAACCGCCACAATAACTCTACATAATATCTCTCTCTCTTCGAATGCTCTATACAAAAATCAAAAACCCTATTTCTCTCTCCACAATAATAATTTGCTGATCACTTTTCTTGAAATTAGGTCTGCAATCAAAGATATGTGACTCATCTTCTGAATACTGCTGTGTGTGAAGAGAGACGCGTGAAATTATGAAATTGGGGTTCAATTGTGAACTTTCAATTTCTTGGTTTCAAACCAGTCAATTAGGTGTAGTAAACCTCTAGCGCCTTCAGATTTAAAGAAAAAAATTCAACCTCAACTCTAGATTTTTTAGTTCAACTTTTTTTCCTTGGGTTTTGGCTAACAATACGATGGGGGGACTGAGGGAGCGATCTCATCTTCGACGACAGCAATTACAGTGAAATTATGAAATGGGGCTGACTATGTTGTTGAATCTTCTGGGGTTTTTACAACAGTTGAGAAAGCTTCAGCACAAGTGACGGCTAGTTTAGTCTCTCTCTCTCTCTCTCTCTTAACACCCCAAACAGAACCTCAAGTTGAGCATTTGTTGACTTCTGTTATGCAGGGTGGTGCAAAGAAGGTGGCATTCTATGCTCCATCACTTTTGGATTTTAGCGTGTGCTGATCAGCACAGAGCCTCGGAATGAAACAATCCTCAATGTTGATCTTCTTCTCTCAGGTGCATCTCACGGTAACTCTGAATCGTCTAACATGGCGTTGGCTGCCAGAAAAAATAACATAGCCAAGCCTATATTTTAAGTCATTTGGAAGCTTGATAACCTCTTCATTAGAACTGAACTTCATTAGTGGCACGATTAGTCCGCAAGGATGCACATCAAATGAGGCCGTTCATATTAGTGTCCACCTACATTGTACAGTATTCCATATTGTTTTCGTAAAGAAAATGTAAGCTGCCATATTTTTAGGACAATTATAGTGGCCTCCCATGTAGTTTAGATTTATTAATTTGAGATTCATGGGAATTACAAAAATTCGAACCAAACAAATAGTTAGGGTGCATATACATTGTGTCTAAATCATACATTGTGTCTAAAGTTTACATATTAAATGTGGGATTATTAATTTATCCTTAGTTTAATTGTACTGTTAATAAAGTCAGGTCAATTGTGTTTTCTCTTTCATTTAGTAGATTGAACAAAGATGCACAACATTATCCAGTTCCATCTTCTCACATCAAAAGTGTAGAGCTAAAAACAATTGCACTTGACTATGTCACAATATATGTGGATTCCTATGCGATTTTTGGTATTTTTTACTCCCGATTTTGATCGTGTTATTGTGTTGTTGGATTTTACGTTTCAAATGAGATTTATACAAGATGGTTGCTCTGCAGAGATTACTGGAACCATTTAACCCTTTTGAGGTCTATTTTTCATTTCTTTTGTTTAGTTCTTTGAAAATGATGAGAAACATTTAATGTCTTGGGATCTTTAATTGATTTAATATGGAAATTCTTAATCATTTTTTTCCTTATTTTTTTATGGATCTAACTCAATATGTGTCTATTGAAGAGCATGAGGGCAAAAAGGATAGGTGCTGCCGAGACTGTGTCGTGTAAAATGAAAACATTTGTTTTGATCGATTGATTTGGATTTTAAAAAATGTTACTATTTCGAAATTTGAATATATATTCTATTGTTAAGATTTTCTAAACAAATTTGCCTATCGTTATATCTTCTGCCCTTTTTATATTTGATCTCCAGATATGTTTTAAATACACTTAATTTATATTGATATGTCAATGTTAAAATGTGTGACACCCACAAAAATTTGCCTCTCATGCATTTAATTCTTCCTATTTATTGTGATTTTTCAATATATAATTTGATTCTTACTATCTTCAAATCTCTACATGGAGCACCATATAAGGCATATTTGATGTTACAATAGGTTTCTTTATCCTCTTGTTGCAGCTAAAGAGCGTGAGATATAGAGGATTCAGAATACATGTGAACTCCTTAGTGACGAGAACAAAGGGATGCGTCATGACATATCGGTTGCAGAAGTGTATTACGAGGATAACGAGACATTTATTGATGAAGTTATGTTATGTAAACATGAATATTGCTCGAAAAGAGGATCTCATGTGCTTATTTGAGGTAAATTAAGTTGTATTTTTGTATACATTATTGGGTTACCAACTTTATACAACATTTAATACAACTTTATACACTTTTATTTTTACTCAACACCCCCAAACCCAGCAGTGGCATGGTTGAGTTGTAGTGTACATGTGATATTATTTAAAATCTTTCTCAGTCGAGCAAGCCACCAAGCAGCAGATATGTTTCAAAGTCTTTCTCCACTGGGAAAACCACCAAGTATGAGATATTATTGAAAATATTTCTTCGGTAATAATGTCAAGCATGTGTATATATTTTAATGTCTTAAACCATTGATCAAGACACCAAGAGTGTGATTTTATTTAAAATATTCATCTATTGATCAAGTGGATATATTTACAGTCTTAACAAATTATACATCAAGAAAATCCACACAAAGTCTAAGTAAAAAAGTACCCTTGCAAGGACACAAATTTTCAATTGAGTTCTTTGTAGTTTTGGCTCAATTCCAGACAAAAATTTGAGTTATAGGATAGAGTTATTGATCATCCTTTAAGCCTATGACGTGTTTGTTGAAGATGTAGCGGCCAAGATATTAAAGTTTCATCAAATGCCGAGTTTAATGTGCCTCGTTTCTACGTCAAAAACATTGGTTCCATTGCTCCTAAGGTATGAATGCATTTTGAATATATATATAGGCGCTTGGAATATTTCATATTGGGTGAACTCTTTGTTTAAACTGTTGTTTTTTTCAGAAAGATTTTATTAAAACTTTAAAATAAAGTACATAAATTTTTTGGGCTACAAATCAAAATTTTCAACTTTCTGGAAGTTCGTTCGAAGTGTCGTTCGAACGAGTTTATCGTTTGAACAACAATGTCGTTCGAATGAGTTTGCCAACGAGTTCCCAGATTGGCCACTGGAATTTTGTTCGAACGAAAAATGATGTTCTAACGAGATTTCTAACGAGTTCACACTGGAACTTTGTTAGAAGGCTCGTTAGAACGAGACTTCGTTCGAATGAAAAATCTCGTTCGAACGAGATTTGGCGGGAACAGTTATTTGGCAGTTTTGAGCAGTTTTTTCATGTTACCCACTTCTTTACCCCACTAAATTTTGACAGAACGTAACAATCGCGGGAACCAATCTTTTTGGTTTAACTTTTTTTCATATCCTACAACCTCTAAGAGAGTGTTTGAGAGAGAAATTCAAAGGAGAAAAAGCTCTTTGTTTAAGTGTATGTTTTTCAAAGAAAAATTGATTAAACACTTGTGTTACACCCATTAGTTTGTTTATCCAAGTTCCATATATATATATATATATATATACTTTGCTTGGAGTGTTTGGAACCGGTTTATCTCTACATCCGTTTGAAGAGAAGTTTGGGTGTCCTTCTAAATCCCTCAAAGAAGAAGAGCTTGTTTTGCTGCGGCATTATCATGTGGTGAAAGGCAGCATGTGTGGTTGACGGTGTACCTATGTCTCATTGGTGATTCCGAGATTCCGGTGGAGCTCCGAGGTTGTCTACTAGGTGAAGGTGTTTACAAGAAGACGCATCAAGGCTTGAAAGGAGTCGAGTCGAGGAAGTAAGTCATTTGGCTTGTAATTTGTAAATCCATACTTAGTGGACTTAAGGCTAGGACCGTCCGAGATTTTTTTTTCCCGTTATGGGTTTTTCCTCGTACATCGCAGCGTAGTGATTCATTATTTAGTTTCATCTTGATATATCACCTAGAACGCATGCTTAGGTAAAACGATAAAATTTGATTTAATCACTACTTGTTTAATTTTGTGCTAATTAAATATTGGGTAATGTGTAGTTAATTCAAGTCATTTAATTTAATTTGATAAAATTGGTTTGGCCTAATTTGATAAAATTGGAAAACATGACTTAGGCAAATTTCTAGGACATGGGTTAATGAATTGGTTTAAGTGAAATTCAAATTAACATAAGTGTGTGTTTATATTTAATTTCACTTGATTTAATTCGAATTTAAGTAGAAATTAAAATTTGGTGTTTTTGTGAACCATCTACGCTTCCGCATCTAAAAAGGAAATCATTACTTTTTGAAGTATAAAAAGATTTTGTAAAATCGGGGGCCTCGCGCACCTACAACTGGTATCAGAGCATTGACCCAGAAAAGCTCTCCTTCTCAAATTGGTATCAGAGCCAAAACGATAAATTATTTCCTTAAGATCCTTTAAATTTTTTTTGGCTAAAATGGAATTTTTTCCCATTCTCAAAATTTCCTATTTTCGATGGTTCTAATTACGCGTACTGGAAATCGTGTATGAAATCGGCACTTAAATCTATCGATGAGAGGGTTTGGTTATCTGTAGTTAACGGGTGGTCTACATCAACTCATTTAGTGGATAATGAATGTGTTCCCAAACTGGCCGATAGATGGAGTGAGAATGAGTTTAAACTTTCAAATTTTAATTCTCGTGGTTTAAATGCCTAGTTTAGCGCAATCACACCGGATCAATTCCGTCGTATTATGACGTGTGAAACCTCTAAAGAAGCTTGGGATATTTTATAACTCACTCATGAAGGTACAAGTGTCGTAAAAGCGTCGAAACTCCAAAACCTTACCACTGAATTTAAAACCATCAAAATGAACGAAAAAAAAACTTGTGATGAATTTTATGCTAGACCTTCAGATATTGTTAATTAATCTTTTAACTTGGGAGAGAAAATATCCGACAACCGAGTAGTAAAGAAAATTTTAAGGTCCCTTCCTGATAGATTTATTCCAAAAGTGACCATTTTAAATTCTTTACCAACTTTAGCCTCTAGGAAATTAGAAGAGCTTATAGGTGATTTACAAATCTATGAACTGGAAATGTTTCCCTCTAAAACTGAAAAGAAAATAGAAAAGGGCGTTGCTTTAAAAGTCAAAAAAGAGGAAAAACAGGCAGTAGAGTGTGAAAGTGATAGTGATAGTGACTCGGATGACATGACTATGTTTGCTAGAAAATTTTGAAATTTGTTAAATTGAACAAAGATAAATTTAAAAATGACTTTCTGGGCTATAAAGTATATAAAGTTTCTGGGCTAAAAATCAAAATTTTTAACTTTCTGGAAGTTCGTTCGAAGTGTCGTTCGAACGAGTTTGTCGTTCGAACAACAATGTCGTTCAAATGAGTTTGCCAACGAGTTCCCAGATTGGCCACTGGAATTTTGTTCGAACGAACACTGATGTTCTAACGAGATTTCTAACGAGTTCACACTGGAACTTTGTTAGAAGGCTCGTTAGAACGAGACTTCATTCGAATAAAAAATCTCGTTCGAACAAGATTTGGCGGGAACAGTTATTTGGCAGTTTTGAGCAGTTTTTTCATGTTTCCCACTTCTTTACCCCACTAAATTTTGACAGAACTTAACATATGCGGGAACCAATCTTTTTGGTTTAACTTTTTTCATATCCTACAACCTCTAAGAGAGTGTTTGAGAGAGAAATTCAAAGGAGAAAAAGTTATTTGTTTAAGTGTATGTTTTTCAAAGAAAAATTGATTAAACACTTGTGTTACACCCATTAGTTTGTTTATCCAAGTTCCATATATATATATATATATATATATATATATATATATATATATACATTGCTTGGAGTGTTTGGTACCGGTTTATCTCTACATCCGTTTGAAGAGAAGTTTGGGTTTCCTTCTACATACCTCAAAGAAGAAGAGCTTGTTTTGCTGCGGCATTCTCATGTGGTGAAAGGCACCATGTGTGGTTGACGGTGTACCTATGTCTCATTGGTGATTCCAAGATTTAGGTGGAGCTCCGAGGCTGTCTACTAGGCGGAGGTGTTTGCAATAAGCTGCATCAAGGCTTGAAAGGGGTCGAGTTGAGGAAGTAAGTCATCTGTCTTGCAATTTGTAAATCCATAATTAGTGGACTTAAGGCTAGCGCCGTTCGAGTTTTTTTTCCGGTTGTGGATTTTTTCTCGTACATCGCGACGTATTGATTCATTATTTAATTTCATCTTACTATATCACCTAGAACGCATGCTGAGGTAAAAAGATAAAATTTGGTTTAATCACTACTTGTTTAATTTGGTGCTAATTAAATATTGGGTAATGTGTAGTCAATTCAAGTCATTTATTTTAATTTGATAAAATTGGTTTGGCCTAATTTGATAAAATTGGAAAACATGACTTAGGCAAATTTCTAGGACTTGGGTTAATGAATTGGTTTAAGTGAAATTCAAATTAACATAAGTGTGTGTTTATATTTAATTTCACTTGATTTAATTTGAATTTAAGTAGAAATTAAAATTTGGTATTTTTGTGAACCATCTACGCTTCCGCATCTAAAAAGGAAATCATTACTTTTTGAAGTGTAAAAAGATTTTGTGAATTCGGGGGCCTCGCGCACCTACAAGTTGTATCAGAGCGTTGACTCAAAAAAGCTCTCCTTCTCAAATTAGTATCAGAGCCAAAGCGATAAATTATTTCGTTAAGATCCTTTAAAAAAAAAATTGGCTAAAATGGAATTTTTTCCATTCTCAAAGTTTTCTATTTCCGATGGTTCTAATTACACGTATTGGAAAGAGCGTATGAAAACGAAAATTAAAACTATCAATGAGAGAGTTTGGTTATCTGTAGTTAATGGGTGGTCTCCACCAACTCATTTAGTAGATAATGAACGTGTTCCCAAACTGGACGATAGATGGAGTGAGAAAGAGTTTAAACTTTCAAATTTTAATTCTCGTGGTTTAAATGCCTTGTTAAGCTCAGTCACACCGGATGAAATTCGTCGTATTATGATGTGTGAAACCGCTAAACAACCTTGGGATATTTTACAACTCACTCATGAAGGTACAAGTGTCGTAAAATCTTCGATACTCCAAAACCTCACCACTCAACTTAAAACCATCAAAATGAACCGAAAAGAAAATTTTGATGAATTTTATGCTAGACTTTCAGATATTGTTAATTCATCTTTTAACTTGGGAGAGAAAATACTCGACAACCGAGTAGTAAATAAAATTTTAAGGTCCCTTCCTGATAGATTTATTCCAAAAGTGACCGTTTTAAATTCTTTACCAACTTTAGCCTCTAGGAAATTAGAAGATCTTGTAAGTGATTTACAAACCTATGAACTAGACATGCTTCCCTCTAAAACTGAAAAGAAAATAGAAAAGGGGGTTTCTTTAAAAGCCCGAAAAGAGGAAAAACAAGTAGTTGAGTGTGAAAGTGATAGTGACTCGGATGACATGGCTATGTTTGCTAGAAAATTTTGAAAATTTCTTAAATTGAACAAAGATAAATTTAAAAATGACTTGAAGAAATTTGAAAACCTAGGCATGACAAAGCCGAGAAGATCCCTAAAACTTCTAATGAAAATGTCAATAGGGACGAGTCGAAAAAATGTTTTGGTTGTGACGGGTATGGCCATAGGGCTTTTGAATGCCCCACTAAACTAAGGAGAGAGGGTAAGAAACCAATTTCTTTTAATGCAGCCCTTAGTGATAGTGATATTGAAGAGGGACCCGATTCCCCTACTAAGCTTAACTTTGTGGCTTCTATGGCTAGTCATGTGAGCGATAGTGAGAACTCGTCTATTGATGAATTTTTAACACATGGCCCTTCCAAGGTCATAGTTTATGATTCCCTTGCTTTTGATGGTAGTGAGAGTGAAGAAGAAAGAGGGAGTGAAAATGAAGAAGAGGTTAATGTGAGTGAACTTCAAAATGTTTTTCAAGAATTATACGAAGAATCGATTAAATTGAAAAGAGCTAATTTAAAGTTAGAAGCGAGTTTAAAAGAGCGTGTCAAGATCGTTGATGATAGTGCGTTAGTGGAAGACCTTAGGACACGAGAGAGAACCCTTCAAGAGAAGCTTGAATATGTAGAAGGCGAGAGAGATAGCCTTAGAGGTTTAATGGAATCCTTGAAAAGGGAGCTTCTGGAGTTTGAAGAGAGAAATGTTTTATTAGAGTCTAATATTTTAGAATTAAAGAATAAATTAAAAGACTCTAAGAAAGTCATATTTGATTTGGAGTCTCGTTCGGAGAAACTAGATAAAATTTTAGGAACGGTCCAAATTAAAAATGACACTTGTGATTTAGGCTTCGATCCTTGTATTGAACCTACTCATAAAGTCAAAACCAATGTTTTAAGAGAATCACCTAGGAAATCCTTTAGAGATAAATCATTAGGTACCAATTTTCGACGTGTTTTTACTTGTGCTCATTGTGGTCGAAAAGGTCATCTTAGGAAAGTTTGTTTTGATCTTAAACGAGGTCCTAGAAAATCCCACCTTAAGCAAACCAAGGTAGTCAAGATTCCTACACCCCGAGATAGTCACTCATCATTAGTTTGGGTTAGGAGATTCAACTTGGTAGCCTTACAAGATAGGGTATTTGATTCTCATTTACTTTCACATGTTTCCTCCCTTGCAAAATCTAAAGGTTGAATGTGTTAGTTTTATTTGCATACTTTAGCTTTTGTACTTCATGCTATATCATCATGCTAAATTTATGCTTGTTTAATCATTTTCTAGTCTATGCTCCATGCTAAATCACATGCTAGATAATGATTTTTGTTTATCTTTTGTATTATATTTAATTTTATTTTTGTTTGCTTTAAATGAAAAATACAAAAAAAAAATTTGTTTATAACCTTTTAGTAATTTAGGCTTAATGAAAAATGCAAATGATTTTTGTGTTGCTTTAAATGAAAAATACAAAAAGATTTTTATTTATCATTTGTGTTTCACCTTTTAGTAATTTAGGCTTAATGAAAAATGCAAATGATTTTTGTGTGTCTTTTGAGTATATATTTTTATTTTGGGTTAAAATTTGAAAAATTGAAAAAGATTTTTATTTTGTGTGTATTTTAGTTTGACACACTTTATGTGGCATACACTTGTGTTAGAATCCCATCTTTTACGATCTCATGTGGCTAGAACTTTTGGTTTAGATTGTCAATCCTTATTATGTTCTTTACCATGCTTACATGGAGTAGTTGGATTTTGTGTTCATATAATGGATTCTATTTTATATACCTCTATTCACACTTGCACGAGCTCTTTTGAAATTTAACTTCATATGTATATTTGAGCTTTGTGAGGTGTTCTCCTACTAATTTTTTTATCTACATATTTGTGACCTAGGAGGACTAGTGCATGTCAAAATCCGTTGCTCGTGAGATTTGTGAGAATAAAAATATAATATATAAATGTGCACGAGGAAGGGCTCCGAAAGGATTTATTATCCTTTGCGAATAGTAAGCCACCATTTGCTTGGACCTAAAAAAAATACATGGTCCAAAGGCCTAAAAGAAAATATGGCAATAAAAAGAAAAATAATTACCAAGGCCTAAGTTGTTTTTTTTATATTATCATTCAAAATATATATATGATTATTGAGGGAGATTGGATGATATATTAACGGTTTGCACAATGTTCGTTTATCCTAGTTGTACTTTCAATGTCATGACTCTATTGGTTTGTAGAATCATCAACATGCTAGGCTTGTATGCATTGTGCATGTTTGTTCATTGAGTTCAATCTATATTGTCACATGATGTCATATTCAAATGTGATGATGTTTGCAATCAATTGAGAACTTCGTGAACATGTTTAAGTGATTGGGTCTAAATTTAATTGTTACTAGTACACACCCCAACACTTCTATTTCCATGTGACACATTTATGCTATAAGAGCATGGAAGACTGACATTATATTTTGTGTGTGTCATTTTGGTGTTTATATCTATATGTGTGTACTTATGTTTAGCTTGTATCCATTATGTATACATATATATGACATTTTGTTTATGTCTTTGCCATGTTTAGTTAATCCATGTATGCTTTAATTCATAATTGGTACCTTGTTTGTTGCATAGTTTGTTTGATATCACAAGCTTAGAATCTTATATGTCAATTTGGTATCATTTCATTTTCACATCATAGTTGGTATTCATTTATTGGATTAGTTATGATTTTGTTGCCTATGTTCTTTAATGTTCTCATCACTTTATGCATAATTGCATGTTTAGCTTGTTATCCCATACTACTTATCCCTTGTTTAGTTTAAGGGTGTATATGATTTCATTGGGGGAGATAAGTTAATGTTTTTATTCTTTAGCCTTTGTGTATTCCTGAACAAAAAGGGGGAGAATGATTGGGGAAATGGTATCTAATCCTATTGTCATCGTATCTTTGTTTGGGAGATTTTACTTAGGGGGAGAGCGCTATCTTCTTAGGTTGATCATGTTTGATAAAGGGGAGAATTAATTTAGGGGAGTACTTACCTTAATTAAATTTAATATTTTGATTAGGGTGGACAAAAAAAAGATCGACCCGATTGACCCGATTGGACCGAACCAGACTGGACCCACATTTATAGGCTTTTTTGTAATTCGATCCTATTTCGGTCCTGAACTAAGAGACCCGAATATATTCGGGTCGATCCAAAATTTTCTTTTTAAATTCGGTTTTAGGACCGAACCGGACCGCTTATTTTAATATTATATAATATATATTAATTTTATATAAATATGTTATATATTATCATATATGTTAGTCACAAAAAAATCACACGCTGAGAGTTTAGAAACATTCTTCCCTTTCTCTCACTTCAGTGAGATTCCTCCTCCTTGAGAGGCTCTCTCCCATTTACACAAAGTAAACCGAAAGTCATAAAGATCCTACATTTTCACACCTTGGAATCATCAGATCCAACGATCGTACACCTCAACAAAGCCTCAACACAGTCTCGGGTTTGAAGCTATGCCGGTGCACCTTAACAGCATAACCTCAACACAACCTCTGTATAGTTCTTTTCTTGACCGAACTTATTATTCATCATGTTGTGATTTCTTGACTGATTTCTATTGTAAAATAAAATTTTGCTGTGAAAATAGCCAGACCGATTATTAAACTGTGTTTCTTGAACTATGAAAATTTCTTGAACTGTGATTTCCTGGACTATGATTTTGAACTGTAAAAATTTCTTGAAAATAGCGGGACTGATTATTGGACTGTGATTTCTTTAACTGGGAAAATTTCTTTAACTATGATTTCTTGGACTGATTATTAACTGAACCGGATCGAAAATAGCCTAGACCGAATAAATAGGTTAAACCGATTAAATCAGTCTGATTTCGGTCTTCTCAAATATAGGACCGAATAATTCAGTCTGGCACTTAAAATGGTCAAAAATCGGACCGGACCGCGCCCACCCCTAATTTTGATATTCCCTATGCGTTTAATGTGTTTGCTTAAGTGTGCAGGAATTATATTCTAAGCGACAACTTTCACTTTCATGGGCAAACATTGTGATCCTTTGGGTTGTTTTAGTCAAGAATTGTATTTTTATTTTGGGTTGAACTTTTTATTAGTCTAGTAGAGCTTGACGGCCTTTTATGATTTTTGTTTGTTTTTGTCCCGGAATAACCAAAGGGGGAGATTTGTAAGGACACAAATTTTCAATTGAATCCTTTGTAGTTTTAGCTCAATTCCGGACAAAAATATTTGAGTCATAGGATAGAGTTATTGATCATCCTTCAAGCCTATGACGTGTTTGTTGAAGACATAGCGGCCAAGATATTAAAGCTTCATCAAATGCTGGTTTTAATGTGCCTTGTTTCTACATCAACAACATTGGTTCCATTTCTCCTAAGGTATGAATGCATTTTGAATATATATATAGGAGCTTGGAACATTTCATATTGGGTGAACGTTTTGTTTAAAATGTTGTTTTTTCCAGAAAGATTTTATTAAAACTTTAAAATAAAGTATATAAAGTTTCTGGGCTAAAAATCAAAATTTTCAATTTTTTGGAAATTCATTCGAAGTGTCATTCGAACGAGTTTGTCGTTCAAACAACAATGTCGTTCGAACGAGTTTGCCAACGAGTTCCCAGATTGGCCACTGGAATGTCGTTCAAAGTTTTGTTCGAACGAAAAATGATGTTCTAATGAGATTTCTAATGAGTTCACGCTGGAACTTCGTTTGAACGAAAAATCTCGTTCGAATGAGATTTGGCGGGAACAGTTATTTGGCAGTTTTGAGTAATTTTTTCATGTTTCTCATTTCTTTACCCCACTAACTTTTGACAGAACTTAACAAGTGAGGGAACCAATCTTTTTGGTTTAACTTTTTCATATCCTACAACCTCTAAGAGAGTGTTTGAGAGAGAAATTCAAAGGAGAGAAAGTTATTTGTTTAAGTGTATGTTTTTCAAAGAAAAATTGATTAAACGCTTGTGTTATATATATATATATATATATATATACTTTGCTTGGAGTGTTTGGCACCGGTTTATCTCTACATTTGTTTGAAGAGAAGTTTGGATTTCCTTCTAAATCCCTCAAAGAAGAAGAGCTTGTTTTGCTACGGCATTCTCATGTGGTGAAAGGCACCATGTGTGGTTGACGGTGTACCTATGTCTCATTGGTGATTTTAAGATTCCGGTGGAGCTCCGGGGTTGTCTACTAGGCGGAGGTGTTTACAAGAAGACATGTCAAGGCTTGGTCGAGTCGAGGAAGTAAGTCATCTGTCTTGTAATTTGTATATCCATACTTAGTGGATTTAAGGCTAGGGTCGTCTGAGATTTTTTTTTCCATTGTGGATTTTTTCTCGTACATCGTGGTGTAGTGAGTCATTGTTTAACTTCATCTTGCTATATCACCTAGAACGCATGCTTAGCTAAAAATATAAAATTTGGTTTAATCACTACTTATTTAATTTGGTGCTAATTAAATATTGGGTAATGTGTAGTTAATTCAAGTCATTTAATTTAATTTGATAAAATTAGTTTAGCCTAATTTGATAAAATTGGAAAACATGACTTAGGCAAATTTCTAGGACTTAGGTTAATGAACTGGTTTAAGGGAAATTCAAATTAACATAAGTGCGTGTTTATATTTAATTTCACTTGATTTAATTTTAATTTAAGTAGAAATTAAAATTTGGTGTTTTTTTTAACCATCTACGCTTTCGCATCTAAAAAGGAAATCATTACTTTTTGAAGTATAAAAAGATTTTGTAAAATCGGGGGCCTCGCGCACCTACAAGTGGTATCAGATCGTTGACTCGAAAAAGCTCTCCTTCTCAACCCTTACTTGAGCTACTAGGGGAAAAATCGCCAAAGGAATAGGAGTTGTTGTTTCCTCAAATTCACCTTCAGCTTCCAAAGGAGACACATTAGATATAGAAATTACATGTTTAAAGTTATTAATGTTAGCACATCTGTAGTTAGGTGACTTGGACCCAAGTTAATCCGTATAATAAAAAATTAGTGACATGGAGCTCATTGTTTATTACTTCATTTCCCCGTGCACCCTTCTTGTCCTTTTAGTTCGCATCACCAAAGAGATCAAGGTCATCATTCAGTGATTTAAGTCCAGACTCTGTGTACATCCGAGAATGTGACAACCATTCTTTTGACTTTAAATTATGCAACAAACAGAAGGTGATGGGATGAACACCCTCTTTGGAACTATAGTAACATCCATTAGTTGTCTTTGGAACTTTGATTTGTAATGTGGCATAAGTTTAAAATTTTAGTTTTAATACTTGCCTTTTAAAACTTTAGTAATAGTCGGTTGACCCCATCTAATCCGTCATGTTAAAGCACTAAACGGTGGACAAAGAAAATGAAGGTATCACGTCCGACATCAAGTCCCTCTGGTGGTGAAATTGCATTTTTTCGAAATGTAGTATTAAAACATAAATTTGAGTTGCATTTGTTCAAAGAAATCAAATGTGTTCAAATTGTAGTCTTACAAACTAAGTGTGCCCTTTACTGCTCAAATTCTTTATGTTAGGAAAATAATGGAAGCAAAGTGTCGAGCATACATTAAGAGAAAATAGAGACAATCCTAATTGCTAAGTTGAAAGAGTCCAAAAGAACCACTAGAACCAAGCATGTGAAAGTAACCTGCCAAATCTAACCATTAGAGAGATGGGAGCCTGTGTCAACCTAATATGGGCCATGAACATTATGTCATAGATCACTGAGGTTGGCCTGCTCAAACAAGTGGGTTGCTCTAGACTCATTAGAGTAAAGTGAATGATGTAGACAAAACAGTAGGTCTGCTCGTTGCTCCATGAGGCAGCATCCCTAAAGAAGGCATGGATTGTCGCAGCAGTAGGTCTTCTCATTCTTCCATACTACACCCTCATGGTTCTAGGATTTTTTTAGTTAAAAAGATAATTAATTTTTAGGATATATTGAAATTTTGATCTGGGTTTATTCAATTATAAACATATTTACTCATAATATATTTTTTATGAACTTGCAATAGGTATACTTGAACTTGCAACATGTATAAACCATGGGAACTTGCAACGGGTTCAATTTTTATTATAGATCGAAATTTCTAAAATCTCGTGATAATTGTTCAATTGTTTTGTTGTAGTTTGTTACAGGTTTTAGTTATTAATTTTTTAAATATAATGGAGAAGAAGAAACAAAGGTAGTACTAGCGCCTGAGCTCCCACCGGATGTTCCCGAGGACGAAATCGAAGTGTCTCACGAAGGCTTGTAATTCGTCAATGAGAATCAAGACTATGCTAGTTTTGTCTCGAAATTGGACACCAATTCAATTGCTACGTACGGAATTCAGAAGGCTTAGAATAGATTACCATTTTAAGGATGAAATTAATGTATTATTGGAGAGGTTCTTGTTACTCTGATATAACAGCTACCAAATTAGTACGTATAAGTCTTAATTTTGTTACTTACTATGTATACGTTTTTGTAACAACAGAATAAGTTAAAGTAATCATCCGTTTTGTTTTCAAATTACAAATGTTTTTGAAAAGTTTGTGGAGAAAAATTACAAAATCAAATAATCTTTTTAATAACAAATTAATAAAATCAACATGACATGGAATTCACAAAAATGCTTAAACAGATAAAGGACTAGGGTGTTGATTTTATGAAAGGAGGTTCAAATTGCTGCTTAATGTTGGTTTGGTGTTATTGTCATTTACATCCCGATGGCATTTCCAGTACAAGAACTGTAATTTTTTATCACCTCGAGCATTTGAAGTAATGTTATTTTGATATTATTAAGTTAATACCTTGTTAATTTGTAAAAATATAAATCTGATGTGTATTAAAAGTTCCAAATGTTCCTAAAGACATTATTACCATTTGTCCAGGAAATTTTTTTATGTGTACTAAGAATTAAATGTGTTAAATGTCCAAGTTACTAAACATATTATTACCATTTCTCTACACCGCTGGTATTGTGGTTGTACAAACTCGGTAGCAGTGACAAAGCTTGATAATTTTATATATCATTAGTATTGTAGTTGTATACATAACTTATGTGATTTTAGATAACTTTAGTGATGTTTTTTAACTTTTAATTGCCATTTTAGGTGTTCTTTGCATGTTGGTTCTTTATTCTTAATTCCTCAACTTTATGCTTCAGACGATGACGCCCTTCAGGTAAAAATGGTCTTTATTTGTATAAGCGTTGCATTGCGTATCGATATAATATCAAAGCACTGTATTTACTATTCATGCTCAATATGTTATGTTAGTTTAAATGCAACTAAGATTATATATGATATGTTTGGGGTGTTTGGACCAGCTAATACATCCATGATATGTTTTGGGTGTTTGGACCAACAAATATTATAATGGAAGGGGTGCTCATGAAGGTTGTTTTCAAGTGTCAATGCAGCCTGATTACAATGGAAAAGATTGAACATATCAAATATGTAGATTAGAGTAGCTCGGTTTTATTTTTAATAGACAAAAAAGTGTATTTGGTTGTTTACACATGATACCATTGATTGAGGCCTAATAGAACTCATGTGACGACCGTTGTTTACACAGAACTCAAAATGTTTAAATTTCAGGTACAATTTCAGTAACGACCGTTGTTTACACAGGGCACCATTCATTGAGGTGGTATTTGAGAAACTTGGATTTTTTTTTATTCTTACTAAGGAGTGTTTTATCCTATTCTAGAATTTGGTTTGAGTCCTCTTTTAATTTTTCAGCATTCAATTTCAAGGGCTTCATTCTCGCAGGGTTCTCACAAAGAACATGTTCACCATATACAAGTTTAAGCAGTTACTCAGCAGAATCCAGCTATGTTTTAGTATCATCTTTTAGTTCTAAACCTTATGTTGCTTCCATACTTTTTGTTGTTGTTATAGACTATGTAGGTTGCTTCTGGAAATATTGAAATGGTGCTCTCTTCACTCGAAACATATGTTCATAACTTTGTGATTACTACTTTCCTATATAGATAACCCATGATACATTTCTATTTATTTATTTCTTCATTGACTACAATAACAATAAAAAATAGTTTTTTATGAATGTTCTCATTACTGCTTATATGAATGTTTATTTTCTTCATCTATGTTTTCCTTCTCAGATATTGATTCCGAAATTGAAGAATTAAAGCATCGACATTGCCACAAACATTATCATTATGACCCATGGTAACCTTTTATTAGTGCTATTATTTTTTCAATTATTGGTTTTATATGACTTCATGAATTTTTAAATATTGGTATCATTTTCTGTTTTCTATCGGATGGCTCTTTACAAACTACGGACAGTCATCATATTGGAACATGTGGGATGACCTCAATTGACGCGATGGTTACTTTATTTTCCAATGTAATGATTATTGACACTCGATTAAATATTTGGAGAAATGCTCAAGTTACCAATAGTGATGTGTTATGTACTCATATTTGGTGTTTATGATGATGTGGTTTATACGAGATCCCGGATGGACTATTAGTATTACTCGTATTGTTGATTTTTTTTTCTTAAACAGGTTGAATAGTTTTATAAATAAATGTAATTTTTTCCATAATTTCTAAATTATTTATATTATGTATGTTGTAAAATAAGCACGACAGAGAAGATTGTCAATCTAATGGTCCAGTCGGTGATGAAACATTAGTTAATCCAATGGATCACATGGATCTGGGTTGCACGGTTAATGTTATGCGAGTGATTTAGGCTTTTATTGAGTTCCATTCACTTTATGTGTTATGTAGTCATCTTGCTACATGAATATAGTGTTTTAATGGTTTGATTTACAATAGTTCCTAGCACGCCTTATTTTTTTGTTCACCTAAGTTTATTAGTAAACTTGGTAAAACTTAATTATGTTTTTACAGATTCTGGTATATCTATATTGGTACTGGTTACTTGAATTAAAAATAATGTTGTATAATTCTATAGTTTATATTACTTCCTTCTTTGTTTCAAAACTATATCTAGAAAGCTATACAGTTCTCTTTAGATAAATTGTTCCTTTTCTTTTTTCATTATGAACCTTTAATTTGATTATTAAGAATCAATATTTGAAATACCGCACCTGAAAAATTCTTATACTATTGCTCTTCTCAATCTTAAATGCGTAGTATAATATTTTTTGCTATTCAAGGAAATAACTTTTTATGCCGTCTATAACAATCTTTCTCAACTTTAGTGACCATTTTCTATAATTTACGATCTTAACTTTCATATTGCTTATGGATTCATTTATCTGTATGAATGACCCACGATAAATCCGCGCATAGCGCGGGTTCTCACCTAATACATGTATAAAAATCAAGAAAATACTTGATAAATGACTCGAGTGCTTTCATCTTGATATGCTTTACCATCATGATTTAATGTCTTTCCATCTCTTTATTGAAAGACCGGTAATGATTATTATGTACTCGCTTATAATTAATAATTTGGCCAGCTAAAATTAAATTATCACCCACCCACAAAGAAAACAAAAGTAGGAAATTTAGATGTTATTTGTTTTTACTTTTAAAATCCGAATAAAATTCATAGGTTGAGACTTCATATTCACATTAATAGCAAAACAGCCATTATTCCCGAAGCTAAAAAAAAAAATCCGAAAATCAACAATGGTTTCTCTCACTACACTGGAGCGAGAGATTCATGTTGGTACTAGAGTTACCTCATCATATCCACCATTGCACCTTGTCGAGATAATGGCAATTGTATACAACATTATAACAATAGCAAACCAAACCATGCAAACCATCAGCTTTCCAGCACCAGCACCATCTTTCTTCTCTCCCACACTAAACTTCTCCACTGCCACTTTTTCTCCGTGGGTCATCTCAAGAAATAGTGAAGAACCCGAGCAAGATCCACAAACAGGACCCATCTCACCTCCCTTACTTCCACAATCACCATTCATCGCATCCTCACTTTCTTGAACCAACTCAGAACAACACTCACTGCTTATTTCTTCTCTTTCTTCCAAACCCATCTCAGTTTCACCCCCTAAATCCCCAAAAAGCCGCCTTCCCTTCAACTTGCCGCTCTCAATAGCCTCCCATCGCTCTCTGATTATTTCATTCACCATATTATTGTTTCTCGACTTCCACACATATGGAGACCTTTGCTGTAGACAAGACATGAGGGATATTGGAGAGTTGTTCATCAGTTGAAGATTGTTGTTGAAACTAGTGGTGTTTGATTCTATTGAACTTCGACGAGGGTGACGTGGGTTTGATTGTTTGAACATGTCCCATTCTTGTTGAAGGACTATGAATTGTTGCTGCAATGTGTCTTTGCTTTTATTTGCTCCAACTTGTGGCTTTTTCATGGTGGGGTCTGCTTTTCTTCTTTTCCAAATCAACTATTTCTTTTGCTCGATGAGTACAGTGGTGTTTTGAAGTTTGAAACGAAGGGTAGTGGGTTGCCGGTTTTATTCGGAATTAGCTTTGGGGGATGAGATTATAGCGGGATGGTTGTTACTTGTTTGTGTTTCAAATTTTATTTGGAGGTTAAGTTTGAGATCAAAACCGTTATCTATCAGGAAATTATTACGCTGACATGGTTAACAATTGTTTATTTTTAGCTTTAATTTTTTCAGTAATCGTCTTTACTATTCTGTCAACCAACGAAATATTTGTGCTCTAAATTTTATTTATTTACTATCAAAATGTTATAATATAGTTTGTTACAGCATCAATAAATCAAAATTAGGAATAAAAGCATTTTTTTTTCAAAAAGTAATTGTTTTGCTATGAAAGTATAATAATGTAGTTTTATGACATTCAAATTTAAGCGAAAGAAGCTAAGTTTATTATAATTTAATATCTTATATTTACTACATATATTTTGTTTATATTTTAATTTTATCGAATACCATGGCGTGTGTTTAGGAACCCCAATTCCAAGCTTTGGAATTGAGGCCGCCAAGCATACCCTTAATGCAATTTTATATAAGTATGATTACAAATGAAATGGGCTTATTATCAACTAATCAGAAATAAATTGTCCTTGACCGATAAGATTTTTGTGTTTCCTTACTAAAGACAAAAGAAGAGTCTAGTGGATGATCGATAAATCCCCTTTAAGATAATTTTGAAAAATAAAAATCTAAGAAAATTTGTAGGATTCAACTTAAAATTAGTAAGAATAATAATATGCACAACAATTCTTTGGTTTCGTATATATAGTAAGATGAATTTCATCTTCCACTAGTATAAATTGATAAGCACCCAAAATTGTACATTTTATACTCCGAATAGATGTATTTAGTTGCTAATTTTCGACAATTTGGATCTTATACGCTTAAATGTTTATCTTGTAGGTCAAATTGTGCATTGCAAAGATCAAACGCTTAAATCAAGGCAATTGTGAGCAATATGGAGCTAAATACTCAATCCCCTGAACCTAACCTAGCGCATCCTAGCCTTAACCTTTCCCGACCCGTGTGTGTTGATTTTGTACTTTACTATTTTTATATTTTATTAGTATATTTTTATTTCATCTTTATTTTTACTAGTTATTAGTTTTATTTTTATTAGGATTAGATTTTTTTTAGGATTTCATTTATTAGTTTTATTTGATTTTACATTTATTTAGGAATTTAATTTTAGTTTTATTAGATTTTATTTTTTTATTTCTTTTTAGTTTCATTTTTAATTGAGTCTTTATTTTATTTTTAGAATAGAAATATAATTTTTAGATTGTTAGTTTTAATAGTTTTATTTTATTTTATTTTATTTTTTTAGGTGTACAAATGACACACACACACACAAATCCCTTACACATTCACATACATACCAACAAATCCTTAAGCCTCACCCTTATCCCCCTACACCTCCACTACACCTTATCACAACCCATCCCATCTTCTTCCCCAACATTCTTTCTCTCTCCTAAAACCTCCATAACCCAAACCACTCACCTCCCTCTCCACCCTCTTCCATACACAAACCACCCCAGAAAACCCACAGCCCCCTACTGTCTACCTCACCCGTCACCGCCCAGGCCCAGCCCCTTCTCTCAATCACCTTTCGGCGTCAACCCATACGCCCAGCCACCTCCAGCTCCCCGGCGGCAACCCTACTTCTGCCAACGCTGGCACCAGACCCGCGGCTACCTCGATCCTACCTTAAACCCACCGCCCAGGCCTCGCCAACCCCGTCGCAGCCTCTTGCCGGAACCAACTCCGGCGCTGAGCCCTCAACCTCATCTCCAGCCACAACTGGTCGATGACCCCTCGCCCACTCCGACCACACCTCCAGCGCCGGCATCGTGTCCAGCCTCTCTCTCTCTCCTCGACCCACTTTCAGCCATACCCACATCCAACAATCAAAACCCCTAGCCCTGAACTCGAACCCAACTCGATCCATACTATTGACCCATCTCATGCTCGCGAATCCAATCCAACCCATATCACCCATTACCCATTTCCAAAAACCCACTTCCAAGCCAAACCACGATCTGTCAAACCAAAACTAAACAAACCAAATAATAAACTTAATTAAACCCATGTGCCACTTAACCTCAATTCCAAAATTACCCTCATTCTCCCCACTATCATGATCTCACACCCAAATTACATGCACCCTCCATTAATTACTAAATTAACCATCACCCATACCTTTCATATTCCATACACACTTGTCCTCCGGAAAATACCCCCAGCTCCATGGCACCTACTATTTAAAGAGAGTTGAAGACCATTTTAGATCATGGAATAAAGAGGAGAGAACCCTAGAGTTAGGTTAGAGTGAAAGTTAGAAATGATATTTTTTTAGTTTAGAAATTTATTTTATTTTATTTTTTCTTAGATTTAAATTGAGTGAAATAATTGTGTGAGATTCAAGTTGAGTCATTTTTTCATTTATATCTTTGTTGATCACTCATTTGGAGGGTTGTATGATTCTCATTCAAGGATTGAAGTCTATTAAAGTCAAGAGATTGGTTTGATTATTCTTCTCTCTACTCTTTTATATTATATGTCTTTGACTATTTATTCATCATGTTTAATATCATGTTAGGCTAGAAAACCCCCTTCAAGGGGTGGGGAGATCCATTATTTTGATGTTAATCATAGTTTAATTAAATTAAAATTCCCTTTGATGATTAATTTTACGATCTTACTTTTAATTTACGCCTCGAGAGAGGGTAAATGATTTTCAAGAGAAAATCGAGATTCCAGTCTTAATTTCCATCTTAGAATCGAACTAGAGATAGGTTTTTCTAAAATGTAAAATTATTTCTTTGAATTTCAACTCAAATCATATTTTTATGATCTAAACTAATTTAGTAAATCGATCCTAGTGGGTGATTTGTTAGATGATGTTTAGATCTACGTTTTGTGAGTTGTAGGATTGTAAATTTAATTCTCTAAAAGATTATTATTGAAATTACAATTGCAACCAGAGTTGATTTGTAAACTCAATACTAATTTGGGAAGTTTAATTTGAATAAATTAATTAAATAGATTAACTAGAAATTGTGGCATAATCCCATCCCTTGATTGTTCTCACTTATATTTTCTCACCATTCTCATATTTTAGATTTTTATTTAGTTAGATTTACTTAGTATTATTTTTATCTTAACTTTTTAGTTAGTTGTTTTTATCTCACATTTAGTTTAGTTTAGTTTAAATCATCACCTCACCCAATTGTTTTAATATTTGAAAAGGCTAAAAAAAAGTAGAAAAAGTAAAAAGCCCAAAAAGAAAAGAAAAAGTGAATTACAATTTTGTTCCCTTTGTTTTACAACCTTGAAAATGGATTGATACCCTTATTTACTGCTACACTTCAGTTGTTATATTTTTTTAGGTATTATGAGGTTTTGATTAGAAGGACTTTTCAAGCAACGACAAAAAAAAAGATACAAGCAAAAGTTCTTTCTATCAAATGGCGTCATTGCCATTCTTGGGAGCGTGAAGCACTCGGAGCGGATTCAATTTTGTAGTTCATTTATCTCCTATATTTTATTGCATTTTAGTACCATATTTCTTTATTTTAGAAGGCTTGTATTAGGATTATTTAATTCTTGGCTTGTATTTGCGGTGCATAGAGACACCTTTATTTTATTTTTCATTTTAAAATTTGTAATAAATCGAAGACAAGCGTGATAGGGAAACCGAACAAGGTAGAGAGAGGGCGTCCAAAGGCGAGGATTTAGAAGCCTCTCTACCTTGGGTCGATAAGACTCCCGGGGACGACTGAGATAGGTATAATCTCCCCCCGGTCGACTCAAATTTTTCGGCACCCCACGATCTAAAAACCGTGGGAGGTACATTTCTCACACCCTCGCACCTCTCCTGTTAGCGAGTCAATTCTTTTGTGTGCTTTGTGTGCTCTTACTTGATTTTATTCTCGCATTTATTTTCGGATGATGTGATGAATTAAATTGCGAAGACATACACCCGGTCACTCACGAGAAGGGATTTCATCACCCGACTCACTCGCTTACCATTGTGTGCTACCCTAGCCATCATTAAATTTAAAATCAATCAACTAGGAAACCCAATAGGAGAACATTTTTGCAAAGGCGATCACTAAAATATTTTCGTGATTTTTTATTGCCCGCGGATTTAATTAAAATTTGACTACCCTCTCATCTAAAATTCAAAGATAAAAATTGGCTATGTGCTAGTTAAGAAATTTTCTTGACTTGTGTGTGTGTCCAATTCATTTTTTTGGTAGTCGATTTTAGTTTGTTCGTCCAAATCAAGAGTCCATATTTTTTCCTCAACTTTTCTTCCAACAAAAAAAATCCAAAAATATTTTCTTCTATTATTTTTTTATAAAAACTCCAAAAATATTTTCTTCCTTTATTTTTCACAAAAATCCAAAAATATTTTCTTTTATTATTTTTTAGAAAATCCAAAAAAATATTTTCTTTCATTTTGAAAAAAAAAATCACAAAAATATTTCTCTCCACATGGTCGAAGAACGTCCTCTACAGGGCTACTTTTGTCATTTTCCATTGACACGTGACACGTGTGAGAGTGATCCCGAGTCGTCTCTTTATGAGATTTTTAATGGTTTCACCTCTCTCACGAGTGCCCTTGATACTCTTGACCTGTCCATGCACGCACCTCATATTCCATCACCATCGGTGTCAAGAGTCGACGTGTCGCGTACCTTGTGGTGCACCCATTGTTCCTATGCCGATCACATGTCCCATGAGTGTCCTTACATTCCATATCCATCCGAACCCACCATGGAACATGTGTATCCATATGACACTGTTCTGAAACCCACCTCAGTCTATTATCCCGATATACCTAATCCTGAGTTGTGTGAGTACCAGAGCTATTCGTGGAGGCTTGATCACCCTTCCATGCAATACGAATCCCAACTCGATGTTGCGGATCCTCACACGTTCCCACAGTCGTCATGGCAACCTTGTGCACCCATTCACGATCAGTTCCCTCACTACGCACCTCATGAGTATCAACCAATTGTCCATCACGAAAGCGATCCTTTCGTGTATGATGCCCCATTCCACCCACTTCATTTGAGTATTCTCCGTATATTCATGATCATAGCTAGTTGTGTCCACCTCACCCACCGCCACCACCCATCACTCCACCACATCCATCCACATCCGCTCTCGAAACCCTCTTACAAAAGTTCATACTCAAGCAAGAGCAAGCCACTCAAATTCAAACTCAAGCTCTCCAAAGGCTTGAACAAAGGTTAAATGAATTGGAGTGTGCGAGAGAGTCGGACATTCCCATAGATCCACCCATCGTTGCAACTAAGTGTGATGATAATGTGTCCTCTTGTGACACGGATTTTGAGTGTGACCAACCCCACCACCCCGAGAAACTTGAAGTTGAGACCATTCCATAGTCCAGGCCCCAAGTCGACAATTGTGTTGACTTACCTTTCGATAGTGAGTCTGATGAAATTCCACCATGTCCACCCCACTTTGAGGTTCCCATTCCCACTCCCGAGATATCCAAAAAATTTCCAGAGATTTTACCTTATGCCCCAATGGCCTATGTATCTGACATGACCATATCTTTTAGGTTCGCTCCGGCTACGAGTTCTCACCATTGTACCGAGATAGCATCAAAGATGGTTCCCACATATCTTGATATGGATCCTACCCCGTCATATTTAGCTCCCCTTGAGCCGAATATTGATGTTGATTCATCTATATCAGAACTTAATGCCTCGTTAGACCCTTTCACCACATCGGATGGCGACATAATGGTGGATAAGTTGATCACTCACTCGTTCATTTCCCCACTTCCTCCAGCGAGTTCCCTTATGGATCACTCCGCGCCTCATGAGGAGTGTGTGTCTCCCACTCTTGAGTTGGATCATCTTCCTCCACCATTTATCCCACCCGATCCACCATTTATCCCACCCGATACCCCATTTATCCCGCCCTTTATCCCACCACCTGGTTTGGATCTTGATTTTACACATTTCATGTTTCCATCTACATTTTTAGATCCTCACCTTACACCATCCTCCACCATCCACGAGAGTATATGTGGTGATACTCTCCACTTCCGTGACACCGAGCTTATTACTCCATGCACACCGCTTCCTTGTGGTGTTGATTTCTTCCTGAGATAACTCCCTGGCGTGTCATGGCGCGACCAATATTATCACCCATTTATAGAATAGTCGTGTGATTTATATGATCCTCACCCCATTTCACTTACCAAACCATTTTGCCTTCCTCACCAGTTAGAGCACTATGCTTATAGGGCCCTAGTTGCCCTCACCTTTAAGCTCAACAAGGCTCGAGACCTATGCCTCTTCACCCTTACCCTAATACTCACCCGCCCATGGTCCACCGATGCTTTTCATCGCTTAATGCACTTTGCCATATAAGTGCATTGTCCCGTTTTAGCCTCTATCCAACAAGACTGACGCTTCAGTCTTGTTTGGGGGTGATTCTCATCACCCGATTTTTCTGCCGCCCCGTGCTTTCCTAGTTCCTATCTTTAGGGTGAGAAATGGTTCGGTCTGGCTGAAGACATTAAACTTAGCGTTATCGGGAGGCAGACCGCATTTCTTGTACTAGTCTCATCATGTTTGGGGGTGGTGTTTCACATCACCCTATGTTTCAGGTTTATTCTTGGCGATATATGTCCACTTCACTAGCGGTTGATTCTGGTAATCTCTTTCCTACCTTATGCTCTCCATTTTAAAAAATCATTTTACTTAACATCGAGGACGATGTTCCTTTTTATTTGGGGGTGGGGAATTTTATCAAAATCGTACCTCTTTTGAAAAAATTTGAATTTCAAACCTAATTTTTAAAATTTCGTGCAGTTTTTTTCATCTCAATCAATGATGTGAATTTTCAATCATCCATCTTTTAAAGTCTAGGAATCAAGTTAGAGAATATTTTTCTAATAGCTTATGTAATACGTCCCAAGGCATGTTGCACCATGAATTCCTAGACTCAACAAAATTTGTGCACTTATCACGTCATTACGGTTAGAGTTGAGGAGTACTACAATTCTGATGAGAACCTTAAGGATCACTAGTGGAGACTTTTAGCTTGTGAGATTTGTGCCTTTCACCCTTTCAGAGTATTTTACGCAATCTCCGAGTCACAAGTTCATTCAACTTCGTTTGGGTCCGCACTTTAATTGTTGTATGATCTCATTATTCTTCATTTTTGGCTTGATCACTGAGAATGACATCTTTTTCGAGTTGTAAGAAATGCGTGTCTTGAAATTTATCCCGAATACTAGATTATCATCCATACACATACCATTTACCATTCACTCCACCCACATTCCCATTTATCCCCCTCATCATCCATACACCTACAACTTTTTCATATCACATTTTTCATTCACTCACCCATCATATTTCCATATATTTTCTCACACCATCACCTATCATCTCCATTCATATTTCATCCATCACCATTTTGAGAAAAACAGTGTTCATTCCAAATGTTAAATGTCTTCATTGTTGGTTTGAAAAGTGAGAGAAAAACGCAAAAATAGAAGAAAAAAGAGAAAAAAGAAAAGAAAAACCAAAAAAAAAAGAGGGAAAAGAAAAGAAAGAGAGTTTGTAGTTAGTAGTTAGTTTTAAAATAAAGACATTTGTGCCTAAAGTGTATACACTCTTCTCACTTATCGCATCCATCTTTTATCCATTCCACATCCATCACTCATTACTCATCCATACTTCACCATTCTACCTCATATCATCATATCCTTTCCATCTCATTTTCCCCTCACCCATAAAAATCCATATATTCCCTTAGGTGTTCGGGCAAATGAAAGTCAACATGATGAATAACTCGACGTTCTCATTATAGTGATTAGCATTCTTTCATGAGATCACTTTTCTTTCTTAATAAAAGTTCTTTCTTATGTGTGTGTGAGACATTTGAACTTGCTTACATTTACTCAGCTCCTCACACACAAGAGCGATATACTAACCCATATCTCGAGAGTTCGTTTGAGAGAGTTATATCTAGTGAGATTTGAAGTTGAAGCATTGATTCCGAAAAGGCAATCTAGGAATTACTCTTGTGATACTCGACCCGTTTTGACTGATTCACACTATACACGTTGAGTTCTAGGGAGGATATGCCTTGAGTATTTACTTAGCTAAATCTTTTTATACATTCTAGCTTGCATTTCTGAAATCATTTATCTCATGATGGATTGTACGATCATTCTATGTCTAATAAGAGATTGACTGCCTTTCAATAAATTTTTGCAAATAAGAATTTTGTGGGTATATTCCCTGCAAACCCGCACGAGATATAACTCGTCCTGTAGGGCAACCTATAGGTTTAAAGGCTTGTTGCACATGCTAAGTGCAATCGCAAGTGCCCGCGAAAGTGGTACACTTTTGGTTACTTGTCTTTCTCTTTCTCTCTATCTTATTGCTCGAGGACTAGCAACGCTCTGTTTGGGGGTGGTGTGATAAGCACCCAAAACTGTACATTTTATACACCGAATAAATGTATTTTAGTTGCTAATTCTCGATAATTTGGGTCTTATGCGCTTAAATATTTATCTTGTAGGTCAAATTGTGCATTGCAGAGTTCAAACGCTTAAATAAAGGCAATTGTGCGCAATATGGAGCTAAATACCCAATCTCCTAACCCTAATCTAGCTCATCCTAGCCTTAGCCTTTCTCGACCCGTGTGTGTATTGATTTTGTACTTTTTTATTAAGTTTTAGATTTTTAATTTGAGTTATTTTATTTTTAGGATTTATTTTTGATTTATTTAGGATTTTAAGGTTTTATTTACTATTTTTATATTTTATTAGTATATTTTTATTTCATCTTTATTTTTATTAGTTATTAGTTTTATTTTTATTAGGATTAGATTTTTTTTTAGGATTTCATTTATTAGTTTTATTTGATTTTACATTTATTTAGGATTTTAATTTTAGTTTTATTGGATTTTTTTTTCTTTTTAGTTTCATTTTTAATTGAGTCTTTATTTTATTTTTAGAATAGAAATTTAATTTTTAAATTTTTAGTCTTATTAGTTTTATTTTATTTTATTTTATTTTTAGTTAATTTTAATTTTATTTTATTTTTTAGGTGTACAAATGACACACACACACAAATCCCATACACATTCACATACACACCAACAAATCCTTAAGCCTCACCCTTATCCCCCTACACCTCTACTACACCTTATCACAACCCATCCCATCTTCTTCCCCAACATTCTTTCTCTCTCCTAAAACCTCGATAACCCAAACCACTCACCTCCCTCTCCACCCTCTTCCACACACAAATCACCCCAGAAAACCCATAACCCCCTACTGTCTACCTCACCCGCCGCTGCCCCGGCCCAGCCCCCTCTCTCTCACCTTTCGGCGTCAACCCATACGCCCAGCCACCTCCAACTGCCTGGAGGAAACCCCTCCTTCTGCCAACGCCGGCACCTGACCCATGGCCACCTCGATCCTACCCGAAACCCACCGCCCAGGCCTCGCCAACCCCTCCGCAGCCTCCTGCAGGAACAAACTCCGGCGCTGAGCCCTCAACCACATCTCCGACCACAACTGGTCGACGACCCCTCGTCCACTCCGACCACACCTCCGGCGCCGGCATCGTGTCCGGCCTCTCTCTCTCTCCTCAACCCACTTTCAGCCATACCCACATCCAACAATCAAAACCCCTAGCCCCGAACTCGAACCCAACTCGATCCATACCATTGACCCATCTCCTGCTCACGAATCCGATCCAACCCATATCACCCATTACCCATTTCCAAAAACCAACCTCTATCAAAAACCCACTTCCAAGCCAAGCAACGATGTGCCAAACCAAAACCAAACAAACCAAATAATAAACTCAATAAGACCCATGTGCCACTAAACCCACTTAACCTCAATTCCAAAATTAGCCCCATTCTTCCCACTATCATGACCTCACACCCAAACCACATGCACCCTCCATTAATTCCTAAATTAACCCTCACCTATACCTTCCATATTCCATATACTCTTGTCCTCCCAAAAATACCCCTAGCTCCATGGCACCTACTATTTAAAGAGAATTGAAGACCATTTTAGATCATGGAATAAAGAGGAGAGAAACCCTAGAGTTAGGTTAGAGAGAAAGTTAAAAATAATATTTTTTTTAGTTTAGAAATTTATTTTATTTTATTTTTTCTTAGATTTAAATTGAGTGAAATAATTGTGTGAGATTCAAGTTGAGTGATTTTTTCATTTATATCTTTGTTGATCACTCACTTGGAGGGTTGTATGCTTATCATTCAAGGATTGAAGTCTATTGAATTCAAGAGTGGTTTGATTATTCTTCTCTCTACCCTTTTATATTATATCTCTTTGACTATTTTTTCATCATGTTTAATATCATGTTAGGTTAGAAAACCCCTTTCAAGGGGTGGGGAGATCCATTATTTTGATGTTAATCATAGTTTAATTAAATTAAAATTCCCTTTGATGATTAATTTTGCAATCTTACTTTTAATTTACGCCTTGAGAGAGGGTAAATGATTTTCGAGAGAAAATCGAGATTCGAGTCTTAATTTCCATCTTAGAATCGAACTAGAGATAGGTTTTTCTAAAATGTGAAATTATTTCTTTCAATTTCAACTCTAATCATATTTTTATGTTCTAAACTAATTTAGTAAATTGATTCTAGCGGGTGATATGTATGATGATGTTTAGATCTACGTTTTGTGAGTTGTAGGATTGTAAATTTAATTCTCTAAAAGATTATTATTGAAATTACATTTGCAACCAGAGTTGATTTGTAAACTCAATACTAATTTGGGAAGTTTAATTTGAATAAATTAATTAAATAGATTAACTAGAAATTATGGCATAATCTCATCCCTTGATTGTTCTCACTTTTATTTCCTCACCATTCTCATATTTTTTATTTTTATTTAGTTAGATTTACTTAGTATTATTTTTATCTTAACTTTCTAGTTAGTTGTTTTTATCTCACATTTAGTTTTGTTTAGTTTAAATCATCACCTCACCCAATTGTTATAATATTTGAAAAAGCTAAAAAAAAGTAGAAAAAGTAAAAAGCCCAAAAAGAAAATAAAAAGTGAATTACAATTTTGTTCCCTTTGCTTTACAACCTTGAAAGTGGATTGATACCCTTATTTACCGCTACACTTGAGTTGTTATATTTTGTAGGTATTATGAGGTTTTGATTAGAAGGACTTTTCAAGCAACGACAAAAGAAAAAAAGATACAAGCAAAAGTTCTTTCTATCATAAATTAACTTTATGTTTGGGAGTTTTGGAGAGAAGATGAGAGGAGAGAGTTTTGGAGAGAAAATAAGAGGATACAGTTTTAATAGAAAAGAAGAGAGAAGAAGAGAAAAGAAAAGAATTTTCTTTCCTTTTGTTTTCGAGTTTATAAGATATTCGTTTGTCACAAACTTTCTTTTATTTTCCTTCCCTTCTGAACCAAAAAAAATATTTTGAAAAAAAAGAATTCTTTAATACTTATAAAAGTCATTCATTTTTTCTTAATTTAACTCTCAGATGTGATAAAATATACATTTTTTCTCCTTCTTTTATTTCTGTTCTCTTTAAATTTAACATACTCAAACAAGTTGTAAAAGAAATTTTACATCCCTTATAAACTTTTAAGGGATACAAAGTTCAATAATCAATTCTTAGATTCAATCATCATTTCACATTGATTGTGCATGTCAAAAAACCAAACTCATATAGTTTTGTACAATCGGGTTTCCTTCAAATAAATCCAAGAGGTAATTCTCTAAATCATCTTGAGGGAACTTTATATATTTCCCAACATGCCTTCCATTCTCAAGTTGACTCCCAACCCTACTTATAAATGAGCAGTAAGCCGGAATAACATTCTCTAATATTGATATTTGAATATCTTCACGATGTTTTCAACATGTCTGGATCCTATAAATATCTTCGAAACTTGCATTGAAATTATTGAAACTTTCCTTAAGAGCCACCTTGGAGGTATTGTCGGTGCTCCCACCATTCCCTTCATGCTTCAAAAAAGACAACACCCTTCTCCACGAAGCTCTAAGTTGGCTCGTAGAGTATTAGCGAACCTGACCACGATGCTTGCGAATCCACTGATCTCCCAAAAGGTTTCTAAGATCATACTCTTTTACTTTCTGGATCATGTAAAGGATTTATCACCATAACAGAATCTATAATTAATGACAAAAAAATGATGACAAAACTATTTTTGTCACCAAAAGTTACTATTTTGTGAGAAAAATAAATTTCGTCACACTATATAGAGTGACAAATTAAATTGGCGATGAAATAATGAAAATTATCACCAAGTGGCCATAAAAAATTGGTGCCATGTACTTCCCGCCCTCGTGAAATTGCACTTGATTATATGTGACAAACTAATTATTATTTAGCAACAAAAAAATTCACTAAATAAATATATTATTGGTGACAAGATATTTCCCCACTAATACTAAAATATAATATTTAAAAAAAACGTAAAACACTAACAAAAGAAACCCACTCTACTAAAACTCTCCCACTTCCCCAGCCACCACCACCCCCCCCAAACACACAAAAAAAAATCTTATCTGTCGTTTGTCCCCCAAATCTGACCAGTCTCTAGCTCCACCTCGGCTTCCTCTCTCTCTCCTCCCTCCCTAGTGTTGCCCTCCCTAGAGCCAGCATTGTTCTCTCTCCACCCCGATTGCTTCCCTCTCCCTCCACTCTCCAGCCGACACTGTTTTCCTCTGGTTAGTCAACTTGTTCTTATTCATTCATATAATGTGTTTGTATCTATATATTGTTAGAGTGGCAATATACTAGTTTTAAATGTGAATATTTTTATCTAGGGTTTGCTTCATATTAACCTCTTCTTTGATTAATGCTAGTTCTTTTGAGTATTTATTCACATTGATTATACTGTTAAGATTGGACTTATACAATAATATTAATGCACATCGGCTTATGTTTGTTGAATTGTTAGTTTTACGAAAAAAGAATTCATTTATGTGGCTCCCATTATTATTCCTTATCAATTTATTATTAATTGGTTGATGATGAATTACAGGAATCATAAAAACATTGTAGATGTTTTATTAGTTTGTCCAGCATTGTTCTCCTCCGATTATTCCTTTTGGTGATTTATTAAAGGGTATTATGTTAAGGTTGGAGTCACGATTTTAGGATGCAATTTGTATGTTGGAAATTGGTTTTCACCAGTGTGACCTTACTATGTAAGTTATTAATTTCAATTATAGGGGTTGACTTTATGGCCTTCTTTGAAAAAAATGTTAATTTGTTGGATATGAATTGGGCTTTTTAATTTAGGGAACGATTTTAAATCTACAATCTCACAAAAGATGGACATAATTTGTTGTTGAATCAATTTTGTTTATGATATATCATATAAATTCGATATAGTGTAATAGAGGCCTTTAGATTTTTCAATGAAATTCAAAGTAAAAGCAAGTTTCTATCTGGGTTTGGTGTTTTGACAAGGAGTGTCCCATTTAATATGTACTTTTGTTGATGGTAGGATTATAAATTTCTTAGGGTTATTTGTCTCGATTTTGCATCAATGCAATTTAACTAGGACAGACATATCACATGTATTGCCATAATAATTAATTTGTTTAATAATAAGTATTCAAAAGTATTAGTAGGTCATTGCATTAAACTAAATGTATATTGTAATAACAATTAGTTTATTTAATAGTATTCCTTGTTTTATAATGAATAGATTATTAAATGTTGTTGGGTGTCAGAATTGATTGTTAAGTGGTGTGGTTTTAATATTAGTGTGTGAGAATAGATTATTGAATGTAGTTGGGTGATGTTGTTGACAAAATTTTTGGACTTCCTTCTTTTGAATTGGATCTTCATAGCCATTATGTCATTGTGTTCACTAAGTATTTGACAAAATACTTTAATCATAATTTTATGCACCAACTGTATACAACATTGTAGGTGTTTAGCTTTTTACAGGTATATAGTTCTTATGGAAACAAATTATTTTTTTTGTTATTGTTATGTCTTCATCATTTAAATTATTTAGAGGTAATTTTCATACCATTTTTATGTGTGTGAAAAAGTTCCGCTAGTGATTGATATAGCATGCATAGCATGTTTGTTTTAATATTTAATAGGATTGAAAAATGGAAATGGATCGGAGTTAGATCCATGAACGTAATAAATTCTGCAAGAAATATCTAACTGGGGTTAGTTCTTTCATTCAATATGTTAAGAAGCACAACTAATGATGTTAGATGTCCCTGCATCGGTTGTTTAAATATTGATATTAGACTTTTTGACTAAGTTGAGGACCATTTGTTCTTCAAGGGAATTTCTACGACCTATACTCATTGGATTCATCATGGACAATGTTCTGAGTTAGGGGGATCTCGTGTATCTGATAATTACATCAACAATGATGATGATGATGATGATGATGATGATGATGATAACGATAATGATGATGAAGAAGAAAAAAGTGATGGAGTACATGATATGTTGGATAACTTACAAAGGGGCACCTTCCATGAATACATTCATGTGGAATCAGGTGATAGCTTTTCTTGAGAAGATATTATAAGGGAAACTAAAAAAATTGACAAGTTATTGCAAGAGGCTAAGCGTGAATTGTATCCTAATTGTAAGAAGTTTTTTACATTGTCATTTCTTTTGAAGTTGCTTCATTTGAAAGTTATGAAATGATGGAGCAACAAAACCTTCGATATGTTTCTTGATTTGTTAAAAAAACTTTTCCTGAGGGTGAGGCGCTCCCCAATTCACATTATGAAGAAAATAACATTTTGCGAGAATTGGGCTCGGGATATGTCTACATTCATGCATGTAAAATTGATTGTGTGCTATTTTAAAAAGAGTTCAAAGATCGATAATGTCCGATATGTGGAGAATCTAGATGGAAAATCAATGACACCAAAGGAAAAAAGATACCTCAAAAGGTATTACGTTATTTTTCAATTAAACCAAGGCTTCAAAGATTGTTTATATCGAAGAAAACGGCTGAAAATATGAGGTGGCACAAAGAGAAGCGTGAAAATAATGATAATGAATTCAGACATCCAGCTGATTCCAAAGCTTGGAAGGAATTAGACAAGGAGCATCAATTATTTTCACAATAACCTAAAAATCTAAGGCTTGGACTAGAAAGTGATGGTTTTAACCCCTATGGCAACATGCATAACTTATATAGCATGTGGTCGGTTATACTTATGCCATACAATTTGCCTCCTTAGTTATGTATGAAGGAACCATTCTTTATGATGTTGTTGCTTATTCCTAACCCTACTTCCCCAGGTAAAGATATAGATGTGTATTTATAACCTTTAATTGATGAACTTAACGAGTCGTGGGAGTCGGTGTAAAGACATGTGATGCATTCATAGAAAAGAGTTTTCAAATGCATGCAGTAGTTTTATAGACTAAAAATGACTTTCCTACATATACTAATCTGTCTGGGTGGAGCACAAAAGGATGCATGGCATGTTTAACTTTTAGTGAACATACTTATTCACGCAAATTACATGATAAGGTTTGTTACATTAGCCATTGACGTTATTTACCAGCCGATCATAAATGGCGAACGAGTAAAAAGTTTAACATAATGCTAGAGCATCGATTGAAACCTATGCAGTTAAGTGAAGATGACGTGTTGAGACAATTGAACCATGTTAAAGATTATAAGACATGGAAGAATGCAGTTAAGTGAAGAATCGCAAGAGAAAGCGTACAACATAAGAGCTAAATTGTACCAAAAAGAGTATATTTTTTGAGTTACATATTGGAGGACACTAAAGTTATGACACAACTTAGATTTCATCCACACTAAGAAGAATACTTGTGAAAGTAAATATTACTGAATATAGAAGGGAAGACAAACGACACATATAAAGAAAGACAAGACTTGGAGGGTATGAAAATACGTAAGGAACTTCATTTGAAGTAGCATGATGATGCATATAAGATGCCACAAACATGTTATACAATGTCTAAGTTGTCAAAACAAAAATTTTGTGAGTATTTAAAATCAGCGAACTCCCAGATGCTTACACTTCTAATATCTCCTGATGTGTTAACACAAGTGATGTAAAAGTATCGGGGTTAAAAATTCATGATTGTCATATTCTTTTACAGCGATTGCTCCTTGTTGGAATACGTTGGTATCTTGAGCGTGCGGCTACGTTAGACTTTAATGTGCGGAAGTAAACTTATTGTTGAATGAACACCTTAAACCTACGAGTTTATACGAATGATGCAAAGGGGACCAAATTAAACTTCTACTTAATTTGTTAACTTTATGAAAATAAATTTGATTTTCAAAGTCAATTAACAGTCCAAATTATTATCTTGTTAAATCAAGGTGATTTACAAAAATAATAACCACTTCAGTTTTTAGGTGAGCTTCTATTTATTTAAACCTACCTTTTTTATATGAGGTGTTATACGAAAAATATACAGCACACTGTGTTTATTTTACGTCGCAAAAACCCTTCCTCGGGAAAAATGACGAACTCCTCTAGGAGTTACCTAATCTACTTCCACTAAAACAATAAATCAATAGGAACGATTTACAAAGAACAAACTCGAAAAATAAAGAAGAAAGATATAGAGATTACCCCACTCGACCAAGACTCCTGCCTGGTTGCTTATTACGTTCTATCTTTAAACTGTCCTCGCTTATTATTGTGTTCTACACTTCTCAGCTTCTCCCTTTTCCTCTTCTTAGCTCAAGATTAGCTCAGTGCCTATGATTTTATTTTCTAGTGAAGTGATAGTGTGTGGTGTACTATCCTATATGAATACACACAGAATGCAATGCAACAGATTATATCTCCTATATATATTTGTAAGTCTTATGTCATTCAAATCAAGTCTTCTTGACTTTGAATACAATTTTGAAAAGCTTTCTTTTCTTTCTTTCAAATCTTGAACACTAGACTTGTTCAAATATCTACACAATAAATGTGTCTACGTGATTAAAACGTGAGTAGGTGTAAATGAGTTATATGATATGAAAACAGATTCTGAAAATAACTTACACAATCAAGTAATCATCGTCACAAAATAATGACTGAATATATTCAATAAAAAACAGACAATTAAATATTCACAATCTTATTTTTCAGAAAACTAATATTAGATTAAATCAGATTTTAATCTAAAATCTCATCAAGACTATTTTCACAAATATTTCAGATTAAATCAAAACAGTCTTAAGCACACAAGAAAATAATATTCAGTCAAGATTATAAATCTTTACAAATCAGATCTCAAAAATCTTAGGTTTAACTTTCTAAACCACAAACGATACAAATCTGAATATTATCAAATATTTTCTGAAAAATATGTATTAAAACAAAATGTTTTAAAAACATTCAAGATCTCACAAACAAGTCATAAACAGAATATTCACATAAAAATTAATTTCGTAAATAGTGTGTGTTTGTGTACAAATATTAGATCTAAAGACTGATCTAAATAATACATACAGATGAGAGAACTCACTTACAAAAATAATGTACTCTTGAAAAATCGTAAGTGCAGATTTAAAATGAGAGAAGTCCAATCTTCATTTTTGTTTTGACAGAAATTAACACTTGAAGATGACATAAAAACATTTATGATTTAATCTCTCTCTCTCTCTAAAAATTTTGACAGAGTTCTGCTACAAAAATTATTTTATCAGCTCTGTAAAAATGATACACAAAGTGTACTATTTATAGAGTGTAGAAGTATGTGCAGATTGGTGTAAAATAGAGTCACATGGATCACTAAAGAAATACACACAACCATAAATAAAAACAGATCTGAGGGTTCACAAAGAAACACAAAGTAATGTGTTAAAAATATGACACGTGTGTACAGCTGTAACCAACTTGCGTAAATGAAACGCAACAAACAAATATTACCGTTTTAAACAATGCGTCGTCGTTTCAAAAGGAATGAATATCAGTTCTGGTTTTTATCAAAAACCATGGGCGGAAAATAGCTCGAATAGAATTAGTGTCGTCCAACTATAACGCACAACTAAAATTACCGTTGTAACAGATTACAAAGTGGCGTCGTTTTCGTGAACGATTCTCAAAACCGATTTTCATTTTGATGAAAAACTGTGGCCTAACTATTATCATCCGACGACGTTTTAGAGGGAAAAAAATGTCAACTGGGTTGATATAAAACCGTGACAGCTAAAGCTGTTGGCAGTCACATCGCTACAGCAAAGAGTTCAATTTGAGACTAGCTAATATATCAAGTTATAATACATAACCACATATTAATATATAATATATAATATACATGCAAGCATCAAGTCTGACAGGTAGGCTATAATATCGACCAACAGCTAAGGCAAGGGCATACATATATTAATGATATAACATAAAATGCATACATACATATAATATTCAACATAACACATATATGCGGTCAAATATTGAACATGCCAAAATCGAACTGTAGCAACTAAGCGCCACGCATGCATACATTAACAACAGCTTACATACGCATGTATATATTTATATATAAAAACACGCATACGCAAATGATGAAAAAAATAATTTTAACTTCAAATATTTTATTCTAAAAATTTTATTAAAATAAATATTTTGTGTCAAAAATTTATTTTCACAAAAATATTTATTTTTAAAAAGCTTCAAATTAAGATATTGAACTCAAAAAATTATTATAACGAAACCAAACAATATCGTAAGATATGATAAATAAAATGTAAATGCAACGTGGTGTCGTGTCCTACGTGACAAAAATTCCTATGAGCCATAGAAAACGAGAATTGCCTTTTGTGAGAGGGCGGACTGAATCGAGTGCTCATTTAATGTAGATGAACAAGGAGAGCTTGGCGTCGACAGGGGGACACGCAATCCTAGATTACAAAAATATTTTGTCAAAATTCATGTCCAACTAGATGTAGTCCTATATAGCTAAAGCACGAAAAGCAAACCCTAGGTGTGCTCTATATGGGGCCCTTCATATTTACCCAAGGATGTATATAGTGCATTGGTTAAGCTTGAAAAGTTTTTTAAAGATTTGTTTCTAGAACACTAAAAGTTGAGGAACTAGAGAGATTAGAAAGAGACATTATCGTGATTTTGTTTAAACTTGAAATGATTTATCCACTATCATTATTTGATATAATGATCCATTTAACGATTCATTTACCGCAAGAGGCAATGCTTGGAGGACCAGTGTTATATAAGTGGATGTACCCAACAGAGAGGTGATGGTTTATTTTTTCCCCTTATTTTCTCTTGCCTTAAGTTGATTATATATTTTTAACATGTAATATTTGGTCTTGTATATTTTGTGCATAGGTACTTAGGCACCCTTAAGGGCTATATATGTAACAAATCCTATCCCGAGGGTTCCATAGTGGAATCATACATTGTCAACGAATGTTTGACCTTTTGCTCCATGTACCTTGAAAGTATTGAAACTAAATTTACTCGTGCACAATGAAACTATGATGGAGAGATGGAGGAGGATGCCTTTTATGTGTTCTCTCAATAGATACGACCTTTTGGAGCATTTTCATTTGAATTTCTTTTCGAGAAAGAGCTAGAAATGATTCAATGGTATGTTTTGACTAACTGTGAGAAGGTGGGGCCATACCTGTGGTAAGTCGTCAATTATTTTTTGTAATCTATTATTATTATCTATTTGTTATTATTATATGGATGTGAAATTTATAGTTTATTGTTATGTAGTGAGCATAGGGAGGAGCTTATGAAGGAAAGCCTTTTGAATTTAGAACAACGATAATGAAAGAAAATCCCTCGGTGGTTTGAACAACATGTAAGACATTACAAAGAGTTTAATGTCATAAAAACTTATGAAATTAATCAAATAATGTAATTCCCTCGTATTTTTTCACAGCTGAAAAAGTTGTACCACTAAAATTCTTCTGAAGTTACTAAGAACCTATATGCATTAGCATGCAGTACTAATATTTGAGCAAAGAAGTATACAAGTTGCATTACTAACTGAGTTAGGTTTCACACCAAGGAACGTGAAATTCGTCATAAAAGTCAAAATAGCGGTTTGGTTGTCAAGGGAGATCACGATGATATTGAAATAGACGTTTTTAGAGTCTTAACTAATATTGTTGAGTTGGAATATATCAAAGACAAAAAGATTGTTCTTTTTGAGTGTGAGTGGCTCTAAGCAAACAAGAAGAAAAAAGCCAGAATACAAATTGATGACCATTTCACAAGCATTAACGTGAATTGTAGGTGGTATAAGAACGATCCTTATGCGCTAGTAGTGCAAGCGAAGCAAGTTTTCTATCGCAATGACACAAAGTTGGGTAAAAATTGGAAAGTCATGCAACATTTTCAACATTGGCCTGTATATGATCCCAAAGTGGAAAAAGTTGGTGTGGATACAAATGATGTCTCTGTAAACACAAGAACACTCGCAAAGGGTGATTTCAACAAAAAAATTACAACACCAATTTTAAATATGCGGAAGCAAGTACTAAACCTATTTTATCTTGTTTATCCGAAACATGAAACTATGTGATAAAAAAAAGAAAAATCAAACCATGCAAATAACTCAGGCCAAGAATCACGAAAAAAACAAAAGGAAAAACCTTTATTCACTTAGAAATTTACAAGAGATTCAACTTACAAACTACTTGATCCCCCATAAGCATAACGCACTAATCTTTAAAAATCTCTAAGGAACGACTATGACGCTTGCAAGAGTCACATGATCCCAGTCCTCAAAATTAGCCTTAGCCTTCGTCTTTAGCAGTGAATCCCTGCAGGTATCACAAGTCAGCAATGGAGATCCTCTCCACCAAGGTGTATGCACAGATATAAAACTTTTTAGAGTTCTAAACTAATTCACAAGAATAACATTACATGATGCATTTTTGTGAATTAAAACAGTGTTTTGACACACAAAACTTGAAGACCTTTTGCATAGTCGTCAAAAGTCTTGACAAACTGAATCATGAAACAGGTATTTATAACAAACTTAAGTCGGCGGCATTGTTCGAACGAGACCATCATGTCACTGAACGATATGGCCATGTCGCTCGAATGACATGTCCAAGTCATTTGAATGACATCAAATGTTGTTTGAACGACAGAACCATCAAAATATTATTTTGATAAAACTCCGCCTACAGCTCTTTTAAAAACATATTTTCACTAGTAAAAAATCATGTTCGTCTTTTTAACAAAAAAATAAACATCTCAAATATAATTCTATGAATTAATTCAAACTCTAAATCGTTTTATACCTTTTGGGATGTCGTAAACTCTTCAAACTTGGAGATGCTTAAGTTCAGTTTGTCTTCTCGATGTGTGACGATTTGTAATGAGATATTCCAAACAATTCTAACGCTATGCTATGAACAATGTTAGAAAAAATGTTCTTACAAATCTCCCCCTTTGGCTATTCTAGTACAAAACAAACAAATATACCGAACGCCAAATTAAAATTAAAACCTTCTATTACATATGGCAAAAATCCTAAGACCTTTCCCAACCCTATAACGAAATTGCTCAAGTCTCTTTTTCTTCAAACTTCAACTTCTTCCCTTAAAAAAATACTTTGTCTTCATCCGTGTGTCTTGAATTTCTCAAATTCTTACCTACACACATGAGACAACAAACATATACCTTCATGACGCATTGAGTTTAAAAAAAAGTAAATCATAAATAAAATCTCCCCCATGATTCAAATCATCAAAAACTCCCTTTTAATTTGCTCCCTACCTTTGTTTTTATTGAAATAGACAAATATACAAATAAGTGGAAACAATAAATATGAAATACGGAGCAACACAATGAAGAAAATATATCATCACAAAAGATGTAAATCAAGTACATGTTATGATCATCTCAAAGGCAAATACTCACCAACTATTTTTTTTTAAATCATTTTTCAAAACAAAACAAATTTCACTAATACAACAAACATACCATTTATAATATATGCAAAATATATCAAAGAAAATCTGGCACACATATTGTTGATACGAAAATTTATCACCCTACGTGGACCAATTACAAGTCAGCACGTGTCATCCAATGTGACACAAGTCCAAGTTAGCATGATAGAAAAGCCCGACCAACAAGGAATCCCAACCAACATGGTTACCCGGCCAACTGGGAAGCCCGATCAATAGCCGAAAATCCAATATGCACAGCCAACCAAGCGCCAGCAGTCTTATAGCCTGTATTGTCAATGAATCGACATCATTCATATATTCAATTATCATTATGTATTGATGTAAATGCCTAACAAATGAAGGCATTCAATCCTTTCACACGACAACTACCAAGACCCTTTTGGGGCTATAAATACATTGTATCACCCTCATTGAAAAGGGGCCAAAAAAACACTCAAGGCAATCAATATAGAATAGTGGACATAGGGCTTGGGAACCAAGGTAACTAATGCAATTACCATAAAATGTAGGCACATTAGTAGAACCATGGTGAAGCATTGGTAATTGGTATAAAACTTAGGATAATACTAAGAATATCAATAGAACCGATGAAAAACTAGAGATTAACTAAAAGTTGGTCCATTCATAGTCAAAAACTAAGAAAACATTCATATACCCAAAGATTAACTAAAAGTTGATCTATTCATTCAATAAACTTGTCATTAAATCAAATGATTACATATTGTTGTTTAAATATGGAGAAACAAAATACAAAAGATTATTCTGCATGACGTTTCCCTTCAGCCTTAGAAACAGGATCCATGCAAGCAGGATGATCATCCAAGGTAATAGGAGAGTTGATGAAGTAAAAATCTTGAAGCATTTTGTATTGATACTACTAGGATGATCAAGTAGATGAGGTGTTCGGACGATCTATAGTTCATCATGTAGCTCGTAATCTCCCAAATACTTGGAAATCAAACATTGGGGAATACGTTGAATAGGTATCCAATTAACATCTAACTTGAATGTATGATTGTCAAGCTGCAGTAATCCCGAATCATACCAATCCCATAGAGAGTCATCCCCATCCACCTTCATCACATTTAAAGCATTATCCAACTCCATTTGTAGGATTCGTTCTGGGCCTGTTGAAGTCTATCGTCAAAATGTCCCAAAGCTTCACTATACCCATCCATCCGAACTTCTCTGGGTTGTTTATGTAATTGAAAGGCTAATTTATCAACTTGTGATTGTAGCTTCTTCAGTACCCCATCCTTAACCTCTAATTGGGAAGATTAAGTGGATAGTTTAACTTGGGAGAGAAAATACCGGACAACCGAGTAGTAAAGAAAATTTTAAGGTCCTTACCCGATAGATTTATTCCAAAAGTGACAGTGTTAAATTCTTTACCATTTTTAGCCTCTGTGAAATTAGAAGAGCTCGTAAGTGATTTACAAACCTATGAATTGGACATATTTTCCTATAAAATCGAAAAGAAAATTGAAAAGGTCATTGCTTTAAAAGCCCAGAAAGAGGAAAAACAAGTAGTAGAGTGCGAGAGTGATAGTGACTCGGAAGATATGGCCTTGTTTGTTAGGAAATTTTGAAAGTTTATTAAAATTAACAAAGATAAATTTAAAAATGACTTTAAGAAATTTGAAGCTTCTAAGCATGACAAAGCCGAGAGGATCCCTAAAACTTCTAAAGAAAATTTAAATAAGGACAAGTCAAAAAAATGTTTAGGTTGTGAAGGGTATGGCCATATGGCTTTTGAGTGCCCCACTAAACTAAGGAAAGAGGGTAAGAAACAAATTTCTTTCAATGCAACCCTTAGTGATAGTGATAATGAAGAGGGACCCAATTCCCCCACTAAGCCAAACTTTGTGTCTTTTATGGCTAGTCATGTGAGTGATAGTGAGAACTCATCTATGGATCAAATTTTAACACATGACACTTCTAATGTCAAAGTTTATGATTCCCTTATTTTTTATGATAGTGAGAGTGGAGAAGAAAGAGAGAGTGAAAATGAAGAAGAGGTTAATGTGAGTGAACTTCGAAATGATTTTCAAGAATTATACGAAGAATTAATTAAATTAAAAAGAGCAAATTTGAAGTTAGAAGCAAGTTTAAAAGAGCATGTCAAGGTCGTTGATGATAGTGTGTTGGTAGAAGACCTTAGGACACGAGAGAAAACTCTTAGAGAGAAGCTAGAATATATAGAAGGTGAGAGAGATAGCCATAGAGGTTTAATGGAATCCTTAAAAAAGGAGCTTCTCGAGTTTGAAGAGAGAAATAGTTTGTTAGAGTCTAGAATTTTATAATTAGAAGAACAATTAAAAGACTCTAGTAATATCAAATTTTATTTGGAGTGTAGGTCCGAAAAACTTGATAAAATCTTAGGCACGGTTGAAATCAAAAATTGCACTTGTGGTTTAGGCTTCGATACTTGTAATGAATCTACTCGAAAAGCCAAAACCAACGTTTTAGGAGAATCGCCTAGGAAAGCCTTTAGAGATCACTCCTTAGGTAAATCTTTTCGCCGTGAGTTCAAGTGTTCACATTGTGGTCGAAAAGGTCATCTTAAGAAATTTTATTTTGATCTTAAAAGATTTTCTAGAAAATCCCAACGTAAGGCAACCAAGGTAGCCAAGATTCCTACACCCCGAGATAGTCACTCTTCATTAGTTTGGGTTAGGAGATCCGACTTGGTAGATTTACAAGATACGGTATTTGATTCTCATTTACTTTCACATGCTTCCTCCCTTGCAAAATCTAAAGGTTGAATGTGTTAGTTTTATTTGCATACTTTAGCTTTTGTACTTCATGTTATATTCACATGCTAAATGTATGCTTGTTTAATCATTTTCTAGTCTATGCTCCATGCTTAATCACATGCTAGAATTATGATTTTGTATTATATTTCTTTCATTTTTTTTTCATTAAATGAAAAATACAAAAAGATTTTTGTTTATCATTTGGGTTTTTATCTCTTGGTAATTTAAGCTTAATGAAAAATTCAAATGATTTTTGTTTGTCTTTTGAGTATATATTTTTATTTTTGGTTAAAAATTTCAAAAAACTCAAAAAGATTTTTTTTGGTGTGTATTTTAGTTTGACACACTTTATGTGGCATACACTTGTGTTAGAATCCCATCTTTTACGCTCCCATGTGGCTAGAACTTTTGGTTTAGATTGTCAATCCTTATTATGTTATTTACCATGCTTACATGGAGTAATTGGATTTTGTGTTGATTTAATGGATTCTATTTTTATATGCCTCTTTTCACACATGCACGAGATCTTTTGAAATTTAACTTCATATGTATATTTGAGCTTTGTGAGGTGTTCTCCTATCAATTTTGTCATCTACATATTTTTGACCAAGGAGGACTAGTGCATGTCAAAATTCGTTGCACGTGAGATTTGTGAGATATAAAAAAAATAATAATATGTATAAATGTACACGAGGAAGGGCTCCGAAAGGATTTATTATCCTTTGCGAATAGTAAACCACTTTTTGTTTGGACCTAAAAGAAATACGTGGTCCAAAGGCTTAAAAGAAAATATGGCATCAAAAGAAAAATAATTTGCCAAGGCCTTGTATGTTTGATTGATCTATTCATTCAAAATTAATATATGCTTATTGAGGGAGATTGGATGGTATATCAACGGTTTGCACAATGTCCGTTTATCCTAGTTGCGTTTTCAATGTCATAACTCTATTGGTTTATAGAATCATCAACATGCTAGGCTTGTATGAATTGTGTATGTTTGTTCATTGAGTTCAATATATTTTGTCACATGAGGTTATTTTTTAATGTGATGAAGTTTTCAATCAATTGAGAACTCCGTGAACATGTTTTAAGTGATTGGGTCTAAATTTAATTGTTATTAGTTCACACCCCAACACTTCCGTCTCCATATGACACATTTTTGCCATACGAGTGTGAAAAGCTTACCTTATTTTGTGTCATTTGTGGGTTTATATCTATATATGTGTACTTGAGTCTATTTGGTATATATTATGTATACATATATTTGATACGTTTTTGTTTAGTCTTTGTCTTGCTTTCTAGTCCATATATGCTTTCATTCATAATTGGTATCCATCTTATTGCATTCTTTGTTGATATCACGTGCTTAATACTTATGTATCATATTGTTATCTCTTTCTTGCATCTTAGTTGGTATCCATTCTTATTCGTTGGATTATTTATGATTTTTTTGCCCATGTGCTTTAACGTTCTCATCACTTTATGCACAATTACATGTTTTAGCTTGTTATCCCATTCTATTTATCCCTTGCTTATTTTAGATAAGTTATTTGGGTGTATATGCTTTATTTGGGGGAGATAAGTTAATTTTTATTCTTTCGTCTTTGTCTATTCCTGAACAAAAAGGGGGAGAATGATAGGGGGAATGGTATCTAATCCTATTATAATCGTATCATATCTTAGTTTGGGGCAGATTTATCTTAGGGGAAGACGTCTTTCTAAGTTGATCATAGTTGATAAAGGGAGAGAATTAATTTAGTGTAATACCCCGTATTTTTATGCTATAATTAATTTGGGGATTTATTTAATAAAAATCCGGAAATTAATTATGTTATAATTATTAACGTGACGTGAGTTAGTAATAATATGAAATTGTTGAATATTACTTAAGAGCATAGTAATATATGGTAAATGTCACGAGTGAATGAAAATGACAATTTTGGTAATTTTAGTCGGGACGCGCCCGTGTCGCGTCGGGACTAATTATTGAAAAATAAAAGTAAATATTTTATGAGTTGTCTGTATGGTCGTTTTGAGTGCGCCAACGCGTCCGGAAGGGTCGAGATAGTCAGAAAAGTGTACCCGGGGGTTTAGTTTAGGTCTCGGGATGTTTTTAGGCTTAATTAGTGACCCGGGAGGGCGTTTTGGTAATTTTACAAATTAGGGTAATTAAACCCACGAATTTCATCCATCCTTAGCAGCCATTTAAGTCAGCCTTTTAGGGTTAGATCATTCAGAACCCTAAGACGGCTAGTGGAGAAGAGAGGAGAGACCTTGCTAGGTGATTCAAGGCCAAAAACACCACCTTTTGCACCACCGTCACCACCAACGCGTAGATCGGGAGGAGGAGAACGCAGCCATACCAATATCAGCAGGAAACCAGACCTCTGAAATCCCAGGCAAGTGTTTAACTTGCGTATTTTCGTTGGTGCAATAATCATGTTAGTGTAGGAATGATTAAGAGTATAATCCATGGAGGAAAACCCAATTTTGATAGGGATTTGCATGTAGAAATCATATGAACATTATTCTGGAAATTAATATGTGAAGTAGATGTTTAACCCACGAAATTATGATGATTTGTTAGAAGGAATTTCTGGAGAAAACTGATTAGAACAAAGATTAAGAAAACTGTAGGGTTCTTGATGATTAGATGAAATATTAGGTTGTTTAATCATGTTTATTGATGTATATACGCATGCTGATCGTTAAAGAAACCTGGAATTATGTTAGGATGTAAGCAGTACACTTTTTGGGTCAATTAGAGTTGGAAAATATGAGTTTTGATGAAGAAACCTAAGCAACCCCGTCACTGCAGTTTCTGCAGAATTTTCACAGACCTGCTCGATCGATCGATCGACCCTAGATCGTCGATCGATCGAAGGTTCGATCGGTCGACTCCAGACGTCGATCGATCGACCCTCCCTGGCAGCCTATTATTCCCCTTGTTTAATTAGTCGAATTAATTTATCATGGAATAAACTTTGGGCATTCTAAATAAAATGATTTGGGAGATATTGAGGACCAGTAGAGTATATGGACATATGTTAGAACCTTTAATCTTCAACGAAAATGGTAATTATGGGATATTTACTTTAGGTTGTTAGATTTATGAAGCTTAAGGGTGAGGTGCGTAAGAGAGTTACGTTGGAATCAAATGAAGTTATTTACTGAATTTTAGAATTGTAAAGTTATAACCCATGAGTATTAGGTAATGAGTGAGAAAACCCTTCGAATTAAGGTTAGAGGCGAAACCTTATACGTTATACTAATAAGGTGAAATTTAGGACAAAGGTTGTAATTATGGGTAATGAGAGTGACCTATATTAATATGATGAAATCGGTATATTTATATGAATGTGTGTACATATATTATATACATGTGAAAAACGTACCCGCGCTACTTGCTATCCCTGAGGTTACCACGCTGGGACGATCGTATCCTGTGTTGCTTTATGGGGATATTGAATCGTACCCTAGAAGATAGAGATCCTAGGTAAGGGCTATTAAATTGATAGTCGGACGGTCCTAAGAGACGTGTGGGTATGTACTGACCTCTTGGACTTGGAATCTATGCTTCGCCTCAACGTTGTGTTGTATATGTTAATACAGTTCGAGAGTGATTCCGAACTTGTATTTCCCTTTATGTGAGCGATACGGGGATTGGATAGCAGAGTATGCCCGCACCATAGTTTAGTTGGGGTGCCATTATATATATATTTTATGCGAGTAGTTAATATATATATGAGGTTATAAACTTTGAACTGCCTACTGTGATTTGATAAGTAGAACGTGGTTGTTGACTCAAATTATTAAATACTTGTTTTGTGAAAATATGAAAAGGTACGGGGAAATCTTATAATTTAATGAAACTAAAACGAGAGGAATACTACAAATTGAAAGTAACCTTTTTATAACATTGTTATCGTTCAGTTTTTGAAAACATTTGAGTAAGTTAAGATAAACGAACCATTGGGAAGGCTAGTACGATAGGAGTGCACATTAGAAGAGAGGTGAGTATTTCTCAAGAGAGAGACGAACTAATATGAAGTTGCATTGGCCTGTATCAATTTAAATACTTGCTTAACGTATTCTAAAATCAAACACACTTTCGGGCCCTGACCCGTTTCCTCTTCTCTCTCTCTCTCTTGTATATATATGTATATTTTTCAGGTGCCCAGCCACAGGGGCGTCTTGCTTAGGATTCTTTGAGAAGAACGAGCTGCAGCTTAGGTGGGAGTTGCAGGTCCCTTGAGTAGACGGCTTCTGTCATTGACTCCACTCCTATTACTCTCATTTATGGGGCACGTGTCGCCCTTTTTATCATTTCATTTATTGTTGGGGATTTTTATATTTCAGTTATTCCAGTATCGTTTATGGGATTTTGTTTCAGGATGGTTTATGATTTTAGCTTTATATTATTGACATTCGATTGGTGAATGTATGGTTTTATTTAGATTTCGTGGTGTGATTCTATAATGTAGAAATGTTGTTTTGGTATTAATAAAATCTTTTCTTTAATAAAATTTGGAAGTTTGTATGAAAATGTTTTGACACTTAGCTTAATTATTTAGGGTGTTAAATTGGAAAAATTATTTTTATCGACAGTGATGCTGAGAATGAACCAACTGTTTACCTTGATTTAATTTAATAAAGGAGTGATCGCCCGGTATTTAATTAGGCGGGGTGTCACAGGTGGTATCAGAGCATCAGGTTCTAGTGTCCATAGGATCTGTACGGCTTATTTTCGCTTTCAGCTTAACGTTATTGCTATAGAGCCCTATTGTTAGGACTGTTGTATTCTTGCTTTCACGTTTAAGTCTTCAGCTATTTGAGATTTGTTGATAACTGTAGACTAATAAACTTGTTCACGTTTCAGATGCCTCCGAGACGTGCTCCGAAAGATAGGCGTGCCCAAGCCGACCAGCCAGCAGCTCCGGCACCCGGCACTATGAATGCGAATGAGGTAGCCGCCATCGTTGCTCAGGCGGTAAATGTCGCGATAGCGGTGATTCAACAGGCTCCACCACAGGTCCAAGCAGTGGCGCCAGTACCAGCACAGCTTCCATCTGTATGGGAGAGAGTTCGGGATGCTTTTCAGAAAGCACATCCCCCTGAGTTTTCTGGTAGCTCCGATATTATTACTGTCAGCCAATGGAAGAAGGACATCCAGCGGCACCTCCGTATGTATGAGTGCACCGAAGTGCAGAAGCAGCTATTGGCCTCTTTTAAACTGGTGGGAGCCGCATTACAGTGGTGGGAGTCCACTACTACTTTGGAGGAGAGGGACACGATTCCTATTCAGATGTTCTGGGAGCGGTTTGACCGCAAGTACTTTCCACCCGCAGTGCAGACTGAGATGAGGCGGAAATTGCTAAATCTGAAGCAGGAAAACCTTACTGTAGCCGAGTATGAGGAAGAGTTCACGAGACTTCTCACTATTGTGCCGGATGAGGCACCCACTGAGAGCAAGAAAGTTTTGCTGTTCGTCGACGGGTTAGCTTGGAGGATCCGTCAGCACCTTATTGGGAATCTATCCCTGAGTACTTTCACTGACGTACTCAATGCAGTGCTACTACATTGCCAGGATCACCGCTTCCATCTTCAGGGAAGCAAGAGAGCAGGAGAGTCCAGCCAGCAGGGCAGGACCGGGGGTAATAGTGCCAGTGGGGCACCAACTCAGGGACAGACTCGTCAGCACGAGCAGAGTTCCCATCAGGGGGACCCTGCTAAGCGGTTCTGTTCAGGTGATTCTAGACAGGGATTCGGGGGATTCAGGTAGGGCCATCAGGGTCAGCCTAATCAGCAGGGCCAGCAGGGCCAACACCGACCGCAGGGTCAACAGCAGGGCCAGCAAGGTCAACAGCGTGCACATCAGGGCCAACAGGGCCAATGGCATGGAGGTAACAGCCAGCAGGGCCGTGGTCAACAGGGACAGAGGGGAGGTAATTTCAGAGGCCGGTGTTTTGTGTGTGGCAAGCACGGCCATAAGCGTCAGGATTGCCCAGAGGGCGATAGGGCCCCACAGCAGCAGGGAGCCCGTAATGAGCCGCAGAGACCACTCTTTCCACCTGCCCTTCCAGCTCCAGCCCAGATGCCAGCCCTACCAGCCATTCCAGCAGCTCCAGTGCAGCAGGGGCAATTGCAGTACGGACGTGTCTATAACGTCCACCAGGCAGCAGCTCCACAGGCACCACCCGCGATTGAGGGTATGTTTCCTATCCATGGTACTATGGGTAAAGTTTTGTTTGATACGGGGGCAACGCACTGTTTTATAGCTACGCATTTTGCGAAGTCCTTAGGATTGTTAGCCACAGCAGAGAGCACCGTAACGTGTGTCGACTCACCACTGGGGAGTGGGTCACTTATATTCTTTATATGCCGGGGAGTAGGGATAGAGATTGGTAGCTTGGTATTGCCTGCAGACATGCTAGTCTTAGACATGCACGAGCATGACGTGATTATTGGTATGGATTGGCTCGCATCTTATAGAGCCATGATTGATTGCTTCGGTGGGAGCATTGTTTTTGCCATTCCGGGGCAAGAGATGTTTGTAGTAGCGATGCCTCGCCCAGAGGGAGGTTCGACCGCTCATTTATATTACATTGAGGAGGATACCTCTAAGGAGGTTGTGATTCCTTTGGATTCGATCCCAGTTGTTAGGGAGTATTCCGATGTGTTTCAGGAGATACCAGGCCTACCGCCCAGTCGTGAGATAGACTTCGTTATAGACTTATTGCCGGATACGAGACCTATAGCACGCGCACCGTACCGTATGGCTCCGACAGAGATGCGAGAGCTACGAGATCAGATTGAGCAGCTATTAGGTCAGGGTTTCATTCGTAGGAGTACCTCACCGTGGGGCGCTCCAGTCTTATTTGTGAAGAAGAGAGATGGCTCACTGAGATTGTGTGTGGACTACCGGGAGTTAAACAAGGTCACGATACGGAACAAGTATCCGTTGCCTCGAATCAATGATCTGTTCGACCAGTTAAGGGGAGCAACTTTCTTTTCGAAGATAGATATGAGGTCGGGGTACCATCAGTTACGAATTAGAGAGCAGGATGTTTCGAAGACTGCCTTCTTGTCGAGATATGGGTCCTATGAGTTCAGGGTGATGCCGTTCGGACTCACAAATGCCCCAGCCATTTTCATGGACTTGATGAACCGAGTGTTCAGAGAGTTCTTGGATCAGTTCGTCATCGTCTTCATAGATGATATCTTGATATATTCACGCTCCGAGGAGGAGCATGCCGAACACTTGAGGCAGGTTCTTCAGACTCTGCGAGAACATCAGTTGTATGCTAAGTACGAGAAGTGTGGATTCTGGTTGCGAGAGGTACAATTCTTAGGCCATGTTGTTTCTGAGCAGGGGATAGCAGTTGACCCGAGCAAAGTGTCAGCGGTGAGGGAGTGGGGGCAGCCCACGACACCGACAGAAGTACGTAGTTTCTTGGGTTTGGCCGGATACTACAGGAGGTTCATTCGGGGGTTCTCCAAAATAGCGGGTCCATTGACGAATCTGACTCGCAAGGGGGTACCATATGTTTGGGATGACGCTTGTCAGTTGGCTTTTGACGAGCTGAAGGACAAGCTTACTTCGGCACCAGTCCTTGCTCTACCGAAGCCGGGTGTAGAGTACCTGGTTTACACAGATGCGTCCTTACGAGGACTTGGGGGAGTACTTCAGCAGGAAGAGAAGGCTATAGCTTTTGCTTCCCGCAAGCTTAAGCCGTATGAGAAGAATTACCCCACCCACGACCTGGAGTTAGCTGCGGTCGTCTTTGCATTGAGAATTTGGAGGCACTATTTATTGGGCGAGAAATTCCGTTTGTTCACAGACCATAAGTCACTGCAGTACCTGTTCACTCAGCGAGAGCTGAATATGCGTCAGCGCAGATGGTTAGAGTTTGTAAAAGATTACCAGTTCGATATATAATATCATCCGGGGAAAGCCAACGTAGTTGCTGATGCGTTGAGCCGTAGACCGGTTGATGATGTGGCGGACATCTGGAAAGCAAAATGGAAGGAGTTGGGTCACCAAGACGCAGTAGCACGTTCTTTCATATCCGTGATGACAGTCACACCCGAGATTGTTACGAGGGTGATACAGGCATAGACCACAGACCCATTTTGTCAGGAGCAGATTGTACGACTTCTAGCCGAGGGTGCTGAGTCCTATTCTGTTAGTTCGGATGGAGGGTTGCGGTTTAATGGGAGATTAGTGGTTCCAGAAGGAGCAGAGCTACGTCATGAGGTGATGACTCATTCTCATGGGTCCCGATTTGCTGTACATCCGGGAGGCGATAAGATGTACCAGGATATGAGACGTCAGTACTGGTGGAGTGGGATGAAGAAGGACATCGCTGAATTTGTGTCCAAATGTTCTACTTGCCAGCTGGTGAAGGTGGACCACCAGAAACCGTCGGGATTACTTCAGCCGTTGGAAGTACCTGCGTGGAAGTGGGAAAGTATTTCCATGGACTTCATTACAGGGTTGCCTACATCACAGCGAGGCCACGATTCTATCTGGGTGATTGTAGACCGTCTGACCAAGGTGGCTCATTTTCTGCCAGTAAGGATAGATTATACCACGGGTCAGTATGCCCAACTATTCATCGCTGAGATTGTCAGATTACATGGGGTGCCTCTGAATATTGTGTCAGACAGAGACAAGATTTTTGTGTCGCGTTTCTGGGAAAGCTTTCAGGAGGCTATGGGTACAGAGTTGAGACTGAGTTCAGCTTACCACCCACAGACAGATGGACAGACAGAGCGTACCAATCAGATGTTGGAAGATATGCTACGCATGTGTATCCTCGACTTCGGGGGAGGTTGGGAGCCACATCTTCCACTGGTCGAGTTTGCTTATAATAACTCCTATCAGTTTACGATTGGCATGGCTCCATTTGAAGCTTTGTACGGCAGGCCTTGTCGCTCTCCAACCTGTTGGCTCGAAGTGGGGGACAACAAGTTATTAGGACCAGAAGTGATCCAGGAGACCTCCGCGAGGATTGAGATAATCAGGAGTCGTATTCGGGTAGCCCAAGACAGACAGAAGAGCTACGCCGATGCAAAATGATTTTTCCGGGAGTTTAATGTGGGAGATCAAGTGTTGTTGCGTGTATCTCCTATAAAAGGAGTGATGAGGTTCGGGAAGAAGGGGAAGTTGGCTCCGAGGTACGTAGGACCATTTCCCATCATCGAGAGAATTGGGCCAGTAGCATACAGGTTGGGTTTGCCAGAACATTTACATCGCATCCACGATGTATTCCACATCTCGTCGTTGAGACGATACCTTCGGGATGATATGGCCCATACTCACATTGCGATAGATGAGATCGACTTGCAGTCGGATAGCTCTTACGAGGAGAGACCGGTGGCTATTCTAGACTACAGTGAGAGGAGATTGAGGTCGAAGATAGTTCCACTCGTGCGGGTCCAGTGGGAACATCATAATGTGGAGGAATCCACTTGGGAGCGTGAGGCAGATATGCGTGAGAGATATCCAGAGTTGTTTTTACCAGGTATGCCTTATTTTCCGAATTTCGGGACGAAATTCCGTTATTAGGGGGGAAGTATGTAATACCCCGTATTTTTATGCTATAATTAATTTGGGGATTTATTTAATAAAAATCCAGAAATTAATTATGTTATAATTATTAACGTGACGTGAGTTAGTAATAATATGAAATTGTTGAATATTACTTAAGAGCATAGTAATATATGGTAAATGTCACGAGTGAATGAAAATGACAATTTGGGTAATTTTAGTCGGGACGCGCCCGTGTCGCGTCGGGACTAATTATTGAAAAATAAAAGTAAATATTTTATGAGTTGTCCGTATGGTCGTTTTGAGTGCGCCAACGCGTCCGGAAGGGTCGAGATAGTCAGAAAAGTGTACCCGGGGGTTTAGTTTGGGTCTCGGGATGTTTTTAGGCTTAATTAGTGACCCGGGAGGGCGTTTTGGTAATTTTACAAATTAGGGTAATTAAACCCACGAATTTCAGCCATCCTTAGCAGCCATTTAAGTCAGACTTTTAGGGTTAGATCATTCAGAACCCTAAGACGGCTAGTGGAGAAGAGAGGAGAGACCTTGCTAGGTGATTCAAGGCCAAAAACACCACCTTTTGCACCACCGTCACCACCAACGCGTAGATCGGGAGGAGGAGAACGCAGCCATACCAATATCAGCAGGAAACCAGACCTCTAAAATCCCAGGCAAGTGTTTAACTTGCGTATTTTCGTTGGTGCAATAATCATGTTAGTGTAGGAATAATTAAGAGTATAATCCATGGAGGAAAACCCAATTTTGATAGGGATTTGCATGTAGAAATCATATGAACATTATTCTGGAAATTAATATGTGAAGTAGATGTTTAACCCACGAAATTATGATGATTTGTTAGAAGGAATTTCTGGAGAAAACTGATTAGAACAAAGATTAAGAAAACTGTAGGGTTCTTGATGATTAGATGAAATATTAGGTTGTTTAATCATGTTTATTGATGTATATACGCATGTTGATCGTTAAAGAAACCTGGAATTATGTTAGGATGTAAGCAGTACACTTTTTGGGTCAATTAGAGTTGGAAAATATGAGTTTTGATGAAGAAACCTAAGCAACCCCGTCACTGCAGTTTCTGCAGAATTTTCACAGACCTGCTCGATCGATCGATCGACCCTAGATCGTCGATCGATCGAAGGTTCGATCGGTCGACTCCAGACGTCGATCGATCGACCCTCCCTGGCAGCCTAGTATTCCCCTTGTTTAATTAGTCGAATTAATTTATCATGGAATAAACTTTGGGCATTCTAAATAAAATGATTTGGGAGATATTGAGGACCAGTAGAGTATATGGACATATGTTAGAACCTTTAATCTTCAACGAAAATGGTAATTATGGGATATTTACTTTAGGTTGTTAGATTTATGAAGCTTAAGGGTGAGGTGCGTAAGAGAGTTACGTTGGAATCAAATGAAGTTATTTACTGAATTTTAGAATTGTAAAGTTATAACCCATGAGTATTAGGTAATGAGTGAGAAAACCCTTCGAATTAAGGTTAGAGGCGAAACCTTATACGTTATACTAATAAGGTGAAATTTAGGACAAAGGTTGTAATTATGGGTAATGAGAGTGACCTATATTAATATGATGAAATCGGTATATTTATATGAATGTGTGTACATATATTATATACATGTGAAAAACGTACCCGCGCTACTTGCTATCCCTGAGGTTACCGCGCTGGGACGATCGTATCCTGTGTTGCTTTATGGGGATATTGAATCGTACCCTAGAAGATAGAGATCCTAGGTACGGGCTATTAAATTGATAGTCGGACGGTCCTAAGAGACGTGTGGGTATGTACTGACCTCTTGGACTTGGAATCTATGCTTCGCCTCAACGTTGTGTTGTATATGTTAATACAGTTCGAGAGTGATTCCGAACTTGTATTTCCCTTTATGTGAGCGATACGGGGATTGGATAGCAGAGTATGCCCGCACCATAGTTTAGTTGGGGTGCCATTATATATATATTTTATGCGAGTAGTTAATATATATATGAGGTTATAAACTTTGAACTGCCTACTGTGATTTGATAAGTAGAACGTGGTTGTTGACTCAAATTATTAAATACTTGTTTTGTGAAAATATGAAAAGGTACGGGGAAATCTTATAATTTAATGAAACTAAAACGAGAGGAATACTACAAATTGAAAGTAACCTTTTTATAACATTGTTATCGTTCAGTTTTTGAAAACATTTGAGTAAGTTAAGATAAACGAACCATTGGGAAGGCTAGTACGATAGGAGTGCACATTAGAAGAGAGGTGAGTATTTCTCAAGAGAGAGACGAACTAATATGAAGTTGCATTGGCCTGTATCAATTTAAATACTTGCTTAACGTATTCTAAAATCAAACACACTTTCGGGCCCTGACCCGTTTCCTCTTCTCTCTCTCTCTCTTGTATATATATGTATATTTTTCAGGTGCCCAGCCACAGGGGCGTCTTGCTTAGGATTCTTTGAGAAGAACGAGCTGCAACTTAGGTGGGAGTTGCAGGTCCCTTGAGTAGACGGCTTCTGTCATTGACTCCACTCCTATTACTCTCATTTATGGGGCACGTGTCGCCCTTTTTATCATTTCATTTATTGTTGGGGATTTTTATATTTCAGTTATTCCAGTATCGTTTATGGGATTTTGTTTCAGGATGGTTTATGATTTTAGCTTTATATTATTGACATTCGATTGGTGAATGTATGGTTTTATTTAGATTTCGTGGTGTGATTCTATAATGTAGAAATGTTGTTTTGGTATTAATAAAATCTTTTCTTTAATAAAATTTGGAAGTTTGTATGAAAATGTTTTGACACTTAGCTTAATTATTTAGGGTGTTAAATTGGAAAAATTATTTTTATCGACAGTGATGCTGAGAATGAACCAACTGTTTACCTTGATTTAATTTAATAAAGGAGTGATCGCCCGGTATTTAATTAGGCGGGGTGTCACATTTAGGGGGAGTACTTAGTTTACTTGCATTAAATATTTTGATTTAATATTCCCTATGCGTGTAATGTGTTTGCTTAAGTGTGCTGGAAATATATTATAAGTGGAAACTTTCACCGGCAAAGATTATGATCCTTGGCTTGTTTGGGTCAAACATTGTATTTTTATTTTGGGTGGGACTTTTTGTCAGTCTAGTAGAGCTTGACGGCCCTTTAAGATTTTTGTTTGGTTTTTGTCCCGGAATAGCCAAAGGAGGAGATTTATAAGGACACAAATTTTCAATTGAGTCCTTTGTAGTTTTGGCTCAATTCCGGATAAAAACGTTTGAGTCATAGGATAGAGTTCATTGATCTTCCTTAAAGCCTACGTAGCGGCCAAGAGTATAAAGCTTCATCAAATTGTCGAGTTTAAAGTGCCTCGTTTCTACGTCATCAACATGGTTCCATTGCTTCTAAGGTATGAATGCATTTTAATATATATATATAGGAGCTTGGAACAATTTATATTGGGTGAGCGTTTATTTAAAACTGTTGTTTAATTTCAGAAAGATTTTATTAAAACTTTAAATCAAGTTTATAAAGTTTCTAGGCTAAAAATCGAATTTTTCAAACTTTCTGGAAGTTCGTTTGAAGTGTCGTTCGAACGAGATTGTCGTTCGAACAAGTTTGCCAACGAGTTCCCTTATAGGCCACTGGAAAGTTGTTCGAAGTGTCGTTTGAACGAACATGATTTTCGAACGAGATTTTCAACGAGATTTCTAACGAGTTCACACTGGAACTTCGTTAGAAGCCTCGTTCGAACGAGACTTTGTTCGAACGAAAATGTCGTTCGAACGAGTTTTGGCGGGAACAGCTAAATGGCAGTTTTTAGCAGTTTTTTCCCACTTTTTTACTACTTTACCCCACTAACTTTTGACATAACTTAATAGTGCGCGAACCAATTTTTTTTGTTTAACTTTTTCACATCCTACAACCTCTAAGAGAGTGTTTTGAGAGAGAAGTTAAAAAGGGAAAAAGTTCATTATCTTTTAGTGTTTAATTCTTCAAGAAAAATCTTTTAAACACTTGTTTACACCCAATTGTTGTTCAATCCAAGTTCCATATATATATACTTTGCTTGGAGTGTTTGGCACCGGTTTTTCATCTCTACCGTTTGAAGAGACGTTTGGGTTTGCTTCTACATCCCACAAAGAAGAAGATGTTTGCGTTGATTTACCCACGTGGAAAAAGGCTCCTAGTTTGGGTGACGGTGACCATATAAATTTCGATCGGAAGATTTCGAGACCGCGGCAGAGCTCCGTGGTTATTCGCTAGGCAGAGATTGATACAAGAAGAAGCGTCAGGGCTTGAGAAGGATCGAGTCGAGTGTTATAAGTCATCTTGCTTGTATTTGTAAATTCTGTACTTAGTGGATTTGAGGCTAGGGTCATTCGAGATTTTTTCCTGTTGTGGGTTTTTCCTCGTACATCGCGGCATAGTGGTTTCATTGTTTATTTTATCTTGTGCAAACTCACCTAGAACGCATACTTAGGTAATTCAAGATAAAATTTGGTTTTAATCACTACATATTTAATTTGGTGTGAAACTAAATATTGGGTAATGTTTATATTAATTTAATTCAAGTCATTTAAGTACATTTGTTAAAATTGGTTTGGCCTAATTTGCAAAAATGAAAAATATGACTTAGGCAAATTTCTAGGGCTTGGGTTGATTAAATTGGTTTAAGTGAAATTAAATAAGTGTGTGTGTTTAATCTAATTTCACATTGTGTAAATTTAATTTGAGAAAAATTAAATTTTGTTAAGTTGTTTTAATTTGAACCATCATCTTACGTTTCCGCATCTAAAAGGAAATTATTACTTTTGAAGTAAAAAGAATTTTATTTGTTTTTTAAAAATTGGGGGCCTCCTAATTTTCATATCCGATCGGAATTATTTGCTAGCCCCCAAGAATTAGAACATCGAGTACGACTTGTATGATGATTACATAAGTTAGCGACTCGCATGTTCGATTCGGGAAATCTAAAGGGTTATGGTTTGGAGATGGAAACTATGTCAACGAATTCAATTTCAACATTTCTCTACCTCTCACCATGAGTAATCGTTATGTATGGTGTCGCTATTATTTATCATATGTTAATATAGTTGTTTGTATCACCCGTTTGCATGGGTGGTAAGTCTCAAAACCTGAGGCAAGGTTCGGAATAAGATTAGAGACTCGAACTATAGGCTTTGATGGTCTATTAGTAATTGAATTATTGGGGAGTAAATGAGAAAGCAGAATTAGGTAAATGCCTTAAGTATCAAGAATTAGGAAACCTTTATTGTCAAACTAAATAAGTCCTAAACATGAGCAAGAGACGGGTTACATATTGATATATATTGAATAGTCATGTTCGGGTTTTTTACTAGGGGTGGTATGTGTGATTATACGAAATGTGGGAATGAAAAGGTGCACGTGTTATATTTCGAGTGAAAGGGGCAAAGGAATAAATGATTATTCATGACTATACACGAGAAAATGATGATTTTGAAGATTTATACTCGATAGGTGAAGGACACTTGAATTCATGATGATTGTGTTGGCGTTGCTGTAATACGTGTTTTGATACTATAGACCGAATAGTAAAATCTCAGGATGGTTAGAGAATTAAGCAGTAGTTGATGATGAGAAATTCGAGGATAAAATTTCCTAAGGAGACAATAATGTAACCACCCGACTTTTTATAAATTCCTTGAGCATTGAATTATATGAAAAGTCATATGCATGTTATGATTTGATCATGCAATGGTGAATTTTTTTGGATTAAAGGAGGGATTATCCAGTTGGTTAGAGTAATTATTAAATTAAATCCATGTTGGTATATGTAACACCTCAATTTTTTAAAGTGAGCTATTAGTTATTTTATAAATGAGTTAATTATTTATTGAGAATATTTGAATCGGGTGGTTATATTGGAAGAATTTTTATTAAATGATCAAATGTTAAATTTATGATATTTTTATAAATGTGGTGTAATTTAATTTATTAAATGTTGCCTTTTTATTTGTTGAAATACATTGTAGACATTATGTTAAAACCTTGGGCACAAGATGGTCTTTTGGCATATCTTGGTAACTAAGTTATATTTTTAAAGAGGCCCATTTGTGTGTCTTTATGTGTATATATGTTGGGTGTGAATAGAAAAAAGGGAGAGAAGAAAACAGATTGTCGGCTGAGATGCAAAGGGGATCCGCAATCGCGAGAGAAATAAACGCAATTGCGGCCTTGAGGGCTCGTGGCCCAGGGTGAGGGTTGTGCGAGGAAGGACCTAGTTATTCATTTTTTTGGACGAGACTTGATTGATATTTTTAACCTCCCCCCCCCCCCCCCCCCCCCCCCCAACCCCCAACCCCACCCCACCACCACCACACACACACACAGACAAAAAAAAGCCCTAAACCTTATTTCCTCTTCATACCTAACCTCTCAAACTCAAAACCCCATTAAAGTACAACCTTTAAATCTTCCTCTGAATACCTTAAGCTTAAATTTTGGGAACGCTTCAAGAGGAAAATTTTAGCATATATTCGAGACGATTAAGGAAATAAAGTTAGATTAATTATAAATCATTTGGTACCTTTGAGCGTTGATGGATTATTAGTTATGCTATTGTAAGACAAATAGGTAGTCGGGTGAAAATATTGTGAATGGAATTTGTGATTTTGTCCTTCATTCTTATTTGGCGATGATACTTGGGTAATTGGATAATAGTTACCGTTGGTGAGATTTCCGTTTTGTGGTCTATGTGATGGGTGTGCGATGTTGATGTGAGGGCCATGATCTTTGGGATTACTTATGATTGAGATTTAGGGTTATGGTATTTAGATCATGTACATATAGAATTGAAATAAAAGAATTGGTAGTTGAGAATATTTGTGTTAGAGTAAAGAGTTGATTTGATATTTTAAAATAGTAATCGTTATTTTATAGGATTGTTAAAATATAAAGTAAGGTATATTGGTAAACTTAGAGTGAGCTAGGAGTTTCAGTGGATCAATATGTATTTTTTTGGATTTCTTATAGTAAAGTATGTATATGGAATGTTAGGTTTAGTGTTGCCCACTCTTAATAAATACCTAATCTAGATGAAGTGTATAGGGGGTTCCTTGTTTGAATTTTATTAATGAGACGTCCCATTCATGGAGTCTAGAAAAGGTAGGAGTTTCGAGTTTAGGATATATAAGTTTTGTACGTAAATTCTAATAGAGATGATATGAGTATTGGGATAGTGGTTATTTGAATGTATAACTTATGAGTTAGTCATTAAAATGTATGACTTGTGGGATTAAATGTTGAACTGTATAACATGTGAGTTATGTATTGAAACGTATGACTTGTAGATTGGATATTGAAAAGTGTGACTTGTGGGTAAATATAGCTCATGAATGATAAATTTTGTAAGGAATGTGTGAAGTACCTTTCTTGTAAATATGGAAATAATGTAATGAAGTCATTCTTTTGCGGGTTTCACATAATATGAAATTGATGAATTGAGTTAGATTCCTTGGCATTTATATTTATTAGTTAGTAATTGTTTTCTCTTGACAACTTACCTAATTTGCATAGAAGTGTATCGGGGGTTACTTGTTTGGATTTAATTTATGAGACGTCCCACCCATGAAGTCTAGAGAAGGTTAGGATTTAGGATATTATGGATGAATAAATGTATCTTGGCTAATCTGATTGGAAAAACATGAAAGGTTTGCCTAGAGAGATTATTCTCATATTGGTGTACTCGAGGAGTAAAGTTATATACGGACCGTTGGTGTATTACACGGGGTGTAAAATCTGGCCATGCGAATAAAAGATGGTGACGGGATGTGTAATGGGTTGTTTGTGCATCACATGGTGTTGAGGAGTTCTGACGCTGCATAGTTAGGTGGCTACAGATTTTTTATCACTCTAAAGTAGGTGACGACAGATTTGTGTGATGGTTCGTTATTGGTGTTGTGAAGCAGGTGGCAATTGATTTTTCGGCGCTGCATAGCAGAAAGTAACAAGTTTGTGTGACGAATTTATATAGGCGTACCACATGTTCTTGAGATGGCCGGGGAGAAGAAGCGTATGTCTATTACAGTTAAATTAATTAAGAGAATAATTAATTGATAACACTATTGAGTTAATTGAATGTATTTTGACATTTGGGTCCATGAGGGAGGTCGTCTAACTAGAATGAAATTAATGAGATAAGGATGGGATGAATGAGATAAGAAAGAGGTAATTAGTTAATAATTTTGTAAACGTAATATTTATAAGGCCGCTTGGCTAGCATAGTGATGATGAAGGAAATGATGTGATTTATTGCAAGTGAAATTATGGAATTAAATAATATGAAATTAAAAAGTGGATAAAAGACTTGTAAAGATACCGATAAGTTGAACATTATAGATTATCTTTTTGTATCGGTTGATAAACTGATAGTTTGTTGAAACCTTCATTTTTTATGATATGCTATTAGAATTGATTAATGATGTAGATAGATGTAATTGATTCGATATTATATCGTTTATTATTATACCCCATTTTATGACTAGTTAACTCTTTATATTCTTGATATTACGAAACATTGATAAATCCTATTGTGATTCAAATAATAAATCATGTTATACTATTTTATTATCCTTGTTAAAGATACTGAGATTTATTACTAATGTTATTTAAGAGAATTTATTTTGGTATTTATTTCATTTAGTACTTTTGTTGGGTTATGTTACTCGTTTTGGAAAATGTAGCTAGTATTATTATAGTGGAACATAATTCGTTTCATTGATTAAGCTCTCATATTAGGTTTGAGCATTTAGGAGTGGATTAGATCATGGATAGCAGCCTGGATCTTAGAAATTGATTTATGGACAATTTAGTTTCCTTTTCGTTGTATTTCATATGAGACAGGTTTTGGATTTATCAATCGCTTGTGACTCCACATATGTATTTGGGCTATTGTACTGGGATTTTTATATATTATTGGATTATTGGAGGATGTTGTAGTTTGACTTTATTATTGGTGATTACACTTCTTATACTTTTGGGGGGGAAAATTTATGTCTCATATTTTTGTCATATGCTAAGAATGATATTTTAAATTATAGAATTTTGCATATTTTAGTATCCGATTTTGATCAATTATCATATTAAAATATGTGTGGTGTTACAGTATCACTTAAATTGGAAAATTCGAGATAATTATCAGACTAGTTTGAGTAATTAAAGTCTAGACATATTATTGGTACAATTTGGATCGGGATGTTTATTTTAAGCTAAATGTATTATGTAAGAAAAAGAATTAGTAACCATCCTCATATGCATTTAGACAGTTATTATGATTTATTTAGTTGTAAGGAGCTCATAAGAAATTATTTGAGTGTTAAAACTACAAGAAAAAACCTCGAGAATAAGGGACCGTGGAAGGATCATGGTGGAAGCACTCTCTGGCCGTGAGTGTTGTTCATTAAATGGCTATATCGTCTTGATGTCGCGATTGCAGAGAGGAAAGCCGCGACTGCGGGGGTGAATTGCTACAACTACAGCTATGACTAGGTTGTACAGATGGATCCATTAAATTAACGAAATGTGGTTATTTGCTCCCATAGGAAACCAAAACGTGTCCATGCGAGGACAAATGTGTTGTTCCCTTATCTTCTTTTTAAAATAAAAAGAGTAGACTCTTGAGAGGGAGATATATAACCAAACATTGAGAGAGAGAAGTATGATTTTCTCCCCAAAACTTTCTTTAGCCGGCATAAATAAAAAAACAATAAATAAGTGATTAGAGGTATTTTAAGGGATATTTTGGTGAAGTTTTGAAATAGATTCGCGAGGAAATGACTTGGAGTGCACATTCAAGATTGGGAGCTTAAGTAGCCCCTTGAAGCCACCTTTGGAGGTGGGGATTGCCTTCTTCATCAATTGCTTTGGATACATTTTGGTCTTCAATTAAGAGGGGTGTTAGGTCATTTTTGTATTTGAATGTATTTAAGGGTACATTTATGTGTTTTTATGTGTATGGATATATTATCGATATTGTCAAGTTTTCAGCGTATATTACACATAGATTTGTAGTTAATTATATAAGCATGCTACTATTCATGTAACAAAGATATGTATTACTTAAAAGTAACAAAACTAAGAAGGCAAAAATGATTGCATCTTGCAATACCAATTGGTCATCATGCTTCTCATACTTCTAAGGATTTGTAGTGAAAATGCCTAAGTTTTGGATCTCTCGATACGAAAGTAACTCATGAAAGTATGAAAAATACCAGTTTTAGTGTAAGTAAAAAAAATTAAGATTGAAAATTTGGAAGGCTTCACCTTGAAACCATTTTAAAAAATCAAGGTAGAAATTTGAGAAAACATTTCAAGCATGGAGTAGGGAAGTGGGAAATCTTTTGTTTATTTGAAAGGATTCATATTTCATCTCCTATGTTATGAATAATTTTCAATTTTAAAAATTAATGAGTGCATCCCATAAAGTGTATATGCTACAAATATGTCTTTAACTTGCACCACCTTCGTCCCACATTAATAATCGCTATTTGGAAATGACTTTTTTAAGGATTCACTTTATCAATCAAGATCAAGACTTGTTAACTGTCGTGAAATTTTGTTGATTGATTATGTTCAATAAAGTAAAGCGACTATTAATTTGGTACTACCAAAAAAAAAAGCATGACTATTAATTTGGGACGGAGGGAACATATTATATTTGAGTGGGTGTACTACTAAAATTCGCAAAGGAAGTAGAGTGATAATTAAAAAATTATTTTTAATTATCACTTAATCTATAGTGAAAAAAATAAAATGACTACTCGGTAACCGTACATGCCAAAATTACCTCGCAATTTTAAAATGAGTCATACTATCTCATTCAAACCCGCCTTCAGGATTCCTTATAAAATTAATCATTTGTGTATATTTAGATATCAATTTAAAGTGGTAAATATGATGGAATTTAAGCTCTGGTAAATTATTATGAGTAAGACTCTTATTTATAAATTGTAGAATAATATCATCACATCTAATATGTAAGATCTATTATATTGGGACAAGATAACTCTTATAATATTTCACTATTTTATGTTGCCACTTTTTTTAGGTCGATAGGGAATAAAAAAAGTAAAACACACGGTGCGTTCGTGCCATCAAATGAAGTATTGATTTACAAAATACACGGTGCGTTCGTGCGTCTGTGTGGTGGTCTCGGCTCCACTGGTAAAATACCTATAATTTAACTAAAACTTTCTTTCGTTGAAAAGAAAAAATAAAGATAAAAAATAAAATAAAATAAAAACATAGAATATCTAAGGAGCCAAAAGGGGCTAACGTTTTCAGAGTCGATACCATTGTCAAATTTTAAATGCTAAATTATGGTCTCTTCTAATACACTTCTTTCCTTTTTTCTTTTTGATACCTTTTTACTAGTTAATGATCACGTTTGTTCCTTTTCCTAACTATATTTTACATCTGAGGCCCAGTCCTGAAGCACGTGTTATGGACCCATTTAAAAAATCAGGGGGCTTAATTTAGGTCTCATCATGATTCTGCCACCATAATTAACATCCTAGTGAGAGTAATCATTCTTTTGTGAGCGGTGGGGATGTGAACTGGCAGAATATATTTGCTCCACTAAAATGTGATCTCCATTTATTTCAATACCATAGCCAACGTCTTTGAAAGTCCAAAATTACTTTAATAGACTGGGCTTTTAGGACCAGTAATAATCTTGATTTTATGTATTGCAAAAAATTTCGAACTAAACTTATAAATGTAGTCCCTACTTTTATTTGGGTCATGCTTATTAGAAATAGTAGATTTTACAATTTTACTTCATTACTTTAATTAAACATAATTAATAGGATTTAACTTTGACGGTAATGACTATATTTTAATGTCACTGTACAAATTTGCAAATTTTCTTTTGCAATTTTCTACTCATCTTCATTTACAATCAAATGAGTGAAGAATTATAGTGCAACAAAATTATTTTTGCATGAAGTTCTACATATTTACATGCATGCAAATTGAGGAATGCATACACACTAACAAATCTACATTTATAAGTAGTTGTTAGGTGTTTGGATATATGAAATCAATGCTTAAAAACACAACAGTAAATTATTTTTTGCATTTGTTAGGTCTATGCATTTGTATCATATTAAATCAATGCAAAAAAATGAGTTAATTACACTTTAATCTCTTGAAATTTGCTCCAATCTTCACTTCACCACTCATACTTTTATTTTCTACACTAAATCCCCTATACTTTTAAAAAAAGATCAAATGATCAATTTTTCATCTAGAACATAATATTATCAAGGTATGTGGGTAATTTGATCATTTTTAAAAAGTTTAGTGTAAAAAATAAAAGTATGAGTGGTAAAGTGAAAATGTAGACAAAATTCAAGGGATCAAAGTATAATTAACCCAAAAGAATTAGTAGCAAACTGATTTTTGTACCTTTCCTTTATAAATGGAAGTAGTATTTAGGTGCTTCAATTTACGAAATCGGTGATTAAATATAAAGTAACAAATTCTTCTTATTCTTCTTATTATTATTCCTTTTTTTTGTTGTAACTTTAGATTTATAAATTCGTAACCTTTGAAATTAATGCACAACTATTCAGAAAATAGTAAGTTTCTCCTACAGTACATAAAGAATATGAAATAGTTGAATGTGTATAAAGTGGTATAATATATGAGAAATCTCAGTTATTGTGGTAAGCTCTTCAATCTTTAATAATAATAAAATAACTTAATTTAAAACAATATTTTAATTCGGTTCAGTTTTTTGATTCATTTATTTTATATCATCGGTTTGTTTTAAATTTTATGGTTTGAAATAGTTAACAGAATCAACCACTCTGTGTGCGCTAGTATCCATCACCATCACATGATAATGAAAGGTGTCTTTATGTATTATCTGCTAACCATAATTCTAAACCAACTCACGAATGCAATTTATTGACGTGTCGTGTTCACATTTGTTCGTTTTGAAACTCTTACTCAATGGATCCCACGTAGATTCCAAAATCGAATCAATACAAATATAACATATTAATACATTGTACAAAATAAATTAAATTCATGCATCGCTGTAAATTTACCCATTGACTAATGTAGCATGGTTGAAATTAGAAGTCACCTACGTAAAAGTAGTTTGACAAATGCATGTTATCAAAGAATACCAATCAAGTAAAAGTAAGGAAGAATGGAGCTCATAGCTACAAGTGTAGATGGAGTTTTTTATTTTACTAACATTGTTCCGGTATTTAAAATACTTTAACTTTGATTGTCAAGAAAGTTAAGAGAGAATAATTCTAAAAAAAAGTGAAGTGAAATAAAAAAAAAAGTTGAAGTTATTTTCTTATATGTATTTGATTAATAGGAAAAATGAAGGAGAATTAGTAATAAAAAATAAAAAGAATTATAAACATACACACATAAGTAGTTATAAATTTACAATAAATAAAAGTATAATATATTTCTTATTTCAATTACCAAAAAGTATGATTCATATATTAAACATCTATTTAACTCAAACACTACTGAATATGAAATAATTTTATGAACATTTAACTCGTAAAAATATCAATAAATATTGCATTATTATGAACAGTTATCAGTAAATATTTTATTAGCAGTAACAACAACAACGTCAATAACAACAACAACAATAATAATAATAATAATAATAATAATAATAATAATAATAATAATATTAATAATAATAATAATAATAATAATAATAATAATAATTTACATGGTAATATATAAGTTTCTTAGATCTTTCTTGCAAAATTCTAGGTATTTGGTAGGATGTGTTCTGTGGCAAAAAAATTTCAGGACAAATTCCTCATAACTTTACTGCTAACTAAATGTAACAAAAAGTGTTAAAAAGTTATTTTCCTTCACTTTTCTTTTCCTTTTTTGACAAATAAACGCAGCTTATGAGAGAAGTGAAACTAACTAGAAAATAAAGCATTAGTTGATTTTTTTTTCTATTTTGAACACGATTGTTGTCTTTAGCTAATTTCAAAAATTAGGGATTATTTTTTACAAAATAAATGTGTAATGTCCTATTTGGGTAATATAATTACTTCCTAGTTCTCTTTTCTCATGTGTTAGTTAACCATTCAGTCATGGATGCTTAATGGAGATCCTCATCCACGATGAATAACCAAATTCCGATTGAAATGAAATCTATAGAATAAATCAATGCAATTTAGGAGGAATCAATGAAAGGACACCAATTCAAATCTTAGATTTGCCAATTCTTTGGTCTTAAGAACGCTGATTTTGAGAATGAGTAATTACCCTTCTTTGACCCTTACTGCCCAACCTGAGAGCAGACAGCTAATGCGTTCCACTTATTGAACAGTATTCTATGGTCAGGCTGTGACCCCTGGATGCTAAAGGCGTCCTTGATTTCAATTTAGCATTACGTGTGAAATAAGGGTAGCGACTTCATCAATCCAGGGTCATTGTCCTCTAGAATCTTAAAAGCAAAGTATTTCCAAGTTAGAAACTTTTTGGGAAGCTAATAAGGGGGAGATCTTCTTGCATTTGGTAAAGTATATGGGAGGGTTCACATCTGTTGGAATTCGGTGTACGATGGAGAATCTGTAATGGTCAAAATGTGCACATATGGAAGCATCGTTGGATACCCTGGCCCAACTTGTTTAGACACTACTCACATACGTCAAGTTTGAGTAAGGAGGTGTTGGTTAATAAAATAATTGATTCAATATCTCGGAAATAAAAAAAATGGAACTTGTTTAGGCTTGGGTTTCAGAAGGAGGCTGAAGAGATGCCACCACGCGAAGAACAAAATGTATTGGACCAAAAGTGGGTATAGGCTAGCAATGAGGTTAAATGGGAATTTCTTTCTACAGTCAACCAGAGCATGGAACGAAAGAACATTTGGAAAAGCCAAGTACCAAATGAAGTTAAAAACACTTTACAAAATCACTCCCAACAATGGTCACCCTTTGACAAAGAAATGAATCTGTTCAGAAAAGACGAGTTATAAATAATCTGTTCAGAAAAGAGAGTTATAAATAAATTTGCCCCTATCCCTGCATGAATTTAAACATAAAACCACGCGAGTCTGTCACCATATTTTGAGTCTACATTTATCGAGAGTTCATCATAAAATAGTTGGTTCATAGGCAAATCAAACCGGAGTACTACTTTTGATTTGCAAGATCGTTATACTTTCAATAGAACGAACAATACCGGATGGGGGCGTAATTGCCTTGAGGACATAATGTCCAAGAGTAACCTCAATCCATCCAAGTTTACTTTATTCGAGTTTTGTTATTCCAATAACTGAGTCAGTAATATTTGCATTTATTTTGCATTCGTTATTAATAAAATACAAATTTATTATTTCAATCAATTCTTATATCTAGTCTTAAACAATTCTATTATTGAATATGTTAACACCAAAATAACAATCACACTTAAGGGAGGTTGTTGCTTTTGTACGAGACCTTAATGCATGTTCTTCGAGATTACCTAATCGCTCAAGAGATATAAATTTTATCTAAGATGCCCCAATTAGAAGAGACCAAAAACGCAACATCTGTTCAGGAGCGATCAAGGGTTGTCACTAAGTCCTTCACTCGGGTGCAATTTGAGATTTCGCTACGATAGCATGTAGTATATGGCATAATCGCAATAAAGTGAAACACGGTGATGACCCATCTACTCCGACCCGAATACAAGAAATGGCGATACGCTTTAAAGTGGGTTTGTAGAGGCCAACAAGGGAACAAAGGATAGCAACAGTAGACATCTAGCAGATGGTCAACCCCTATGGATGGTATATAAACTTAATTTCGATGCGGCGGTATGCTAACAGCACAAAAGTATCAAAATTTGTGTCATTATTCGTAAGCAAGCATGTTGAAATTTGTGTCATTATTCATGATTGGAACATGCATTTCATGGCCGCTACATCATAATGAGTCAACACCACAATGGAAGCAAAAGTGGCCCGAACAGATCTGTTGTTCAATGTCACTAATGGCTGATATGTCTGTTAACAATACTGTTTTTAATTGTACTAGCATGCAACCCGCGCAATGCATGGGCGTTTACTATTGGGAATTGAAAAATAAAATTTATAAGAAATGTCTTTCAACAACAATGGCTATTATATAGGCACAAAAAGTCATTGACGCTAAAAAGGTAAGGTTTAGGTTTCTAATATGCCTGAATCAACAACATATGCTATAACAAAATATGTTCTTTAATCTTGATGAAAAATGAAGCCAATTTTTTTTAAGCGCTTATTGATTCTTGATGGAAAAATGAGCAAAAACTAATGCAAATTCATAATAAAATATATGCATACTAATAACCTAGGATGAGAGTTGTGTTACAAATCTGTAACCCACGCGATCTCCTCACATTTTATAAATATTAAGTTAAATTCCAAATCTTTTCATTAAAAACCAAGTAGAAGATATAACTAATTTTTGGATCATTATATGATTCAAGTGATAATTAGCTCAAAGAAAAAATCAAGTGTTAACATATTCTCAAATATATAAATGAACTTTTATTTAAACTTTTTAAAATAACATTTTATGGAGGTTGGTATTTTTACAAAGAGATGATAATTAATTTTTATTAATGAATTCCACATCGAAGATTAATTCATCCCCAATAGTGAGATAAATCAAGAAACTTGCTAAATTATTTTTTTTTTTAAACTATCCTATAATTCATTCAAATTTATGCAAATAATTGTGACAACCCCCTCAAAATAATAACGGGTGGCCAGCCCTATACTACAATAAATCAGGTATCTCAGATGGCACAGTCTCAACATCAACGGACAATACTAAAATATAAGGTTAACTACCCGAAATTATTAAAAGAGGGTGCCAAAATTTTTAAACTTTTATTTAACACCAATTTAAAACCAACCATACCACAAACAAACTGTAATACTACATCTAATTATGATGAGAGATACATGCAAACTCCAACGATATAAAAAGGTACAATACAATGTACAACAAAATCTCAACAATGAAATACCCGAATAAGCTGTCGGGTCACAAACAATACAATAATCTGAGAAAAGAAATATAAAAGTGATAATCTACAACACTTGAGTATAAACTCGAGATACAAACTGAACCCTAATCTAGATACATCAAAGATAGGAATCGTCTAAACAAGATGCCGCAACACTCCGCTACTACCACAGCTCCGCGAATACACTGGATGGATAAACATCAATGGCATCCTTGCGGAGGAACACCTAAACTAATACAATATATATACATGGAGGGAGAAAGCGTAGACGGGTCAGAGCCCGAGTTGAAAACATTTTATAGTAAGTGCATTAAAATGCATAATAATTATAAATGCATTATGACATGATTTAATGGAATCGTCCTCTCCATAATAATTCAACTCACCTCTCAACTAGAGCGCGCACTAAACGTATGCACGTGGTATCTAAATGAATGCCCAAATATAAATTAGGCAATAAAATCCAACTAGATCCCAAAATGAAGATTCGATTAAGATTATCTAACTTATATCGCAATCTACCATTATCTAAGTTTCATCTACAACATTACTTTATTTTAAATGTCATCATTCTCTTTATAATTGTTCATTTATTGAACATATAAAGTTTACATAACCATCCTCATAACAACAACATCACAATACATCAATATTCTCTTACTAGAATTTCATATATTCTAGTTATGCCCTCATCTTGGCATGTAATCATGTACATATGAGTTATTAGCATCAAGTGCTAAGGACAAAACTTTTCCCTGTTCTCAACATTGCACTGCGTTTCGTGTGTGGAAAGTCTTGCCGAAGCGAAATCCAAATAAGGAAACCCCCCATTACACTACTTCTGACAGTATTGATCTTTGAGGTTCATTATGCCCTCAATGCATGATGCATGTAACCCAAATTCTTATTATTCCATTTTAATTCATTAATATTCCCAATTCTCAACTGTGCACGGCGTTTCATGTGTAGGACGTCTCGTCGAAGCGAAATCCAAACAAGGAACCCCCCCGTTACACTACTCCTGGCACTGTCGATCGCCGGGCTAGGTGATATATATAAATATGAGCACTAAGGACTCACTTCTCCACTAATCCCGGCAATGTTGGTCGTTGAGGTCCATTATGCCCTCAATACCCAAGTACAAGCACAGCAACAATATCATAACCATCCAACCGAGCTATATAACTCGAGGACGCGGGCTCACATGCTATCATCTTCCAGAAGCCCATACACGTAGAAAACTGGGGCCACCTGGTGGGGTTTAACGACACCCACCTCGTGATCAACTCACGCACACAACGTCCCGGGAAGTGGTCATAGCTCCTAACCGGCAAGTGAGAACGTCACATACCCCCGACTTCTCACCCCCAAAAGAATGCATATATATATATATATATATATATCGCATAATAATCACAATGGACGACTATGACCTAGGGAATATCCACACCCTACTCTTTGAGCCAGGATGCTCACCCTCATCGCACGCAACTTCCCAATGATAGCAAGGAGGGGGTATGCTTCACTATATATATATATATATACCATCACATAAGGCATACATACATCATCACATCATATAAAGATACACCATCAATCATATAAGGTATACATGTCACATTGTTTTCATATTTATTATATGTCCTTAGGCGCAATCTGATTAATCATCATTGTTTAGTATATTTCCCTCTTGATATACTAATCATCAATTCTCACACATCTTCCCCACTTAGTATACACTATATTATTTCTCGCTTGAAGCTCACATGTCGCTTCTAGTTATGAATTGTTTCTCAATTCTATTCATGTTAAGGATATTCTTTTATCCTATTGCACTTCAATTAGCATTTCTCATTGTGTGAGACATCTCCCAAATCAATCATCAATAAGGATATTTTTATATCCATATGCTCATTAATTAGCATTTATAATCCTTCATCCATAATAGGTTTCAATTTATTTCGTGAACCTTTTAAAGTTATCCCATTCGGGATTGGATCCTAAGATCCATTATCTCTAAACTCATTACCATTCTTTCATATGAATTTAATTATCTCCAAATAGAACCTCCAATCAAGGTGGGCTTCCCCACTTAGTATATACCAAAATCTCTAATCAGTATTCCTCAATTTAAGTCTATATGACTCCAATGATTCCTTATAAGGGAGACTCTCTAAAAGTCTCCAAAACACACTCCCAATAATTCCTATAGAGGTTCCCAATCGATAACCTCGAACGAAACGGGACGAAATTCTCCACAGAAAAACATCCCTCAAAAAGCCCTGTTTCCGAATCGATTCGGGCCAATTCCGAATCGATTCGGCCTCCAAGGCGAATCGATTCGGGTCATCAGACCTAGGACTCTGTCTCAGGCCGAATCGATTCGGCTGGGGTCCGAATCGATTCGGTCACTCAGATCTGGGCACCTGTATATTTTCTAATCGATTCGGCTAGGGAGCCGAATCGATTCGGCCTACTTGGAGGCTCGAAAATGGCTACTTTTTAGTAAGCCAAAAATCCCAAAATTCATATTTATCATTTTCTCTCCATTTTTCTTCAACCCAATCGCATATATAACATTAACATTCATCCTAGAATACATTTAAACTAATTTCTATAATCAAATCCAATATCTACATAACAAATCTAAGATTATACCCAAAAGTCAGGTTTTGATAAACTAAACCTAAAACCCATAAATTTGATCCACAAATCAGGAAACAAATGTACACAACAATTATTTATCAAGTTTAATCACTTGCCTCGGGTTCGTAGGGTCTGATCCGTCCTCGAGATCGCGTAAATGCCGGAAATCTCCACTTTATCTCTCTTTCTCTTCTTCTTTCTTCTTCTCTCTTTCTATTTCTCTTTCTCTCTTTGGAGAAATAAATCTCCCGTAGGCTTAATAAGCCTATTCTCCCAAGATACACATCTTTAAATGATAACACACACTTTAAATGACTCGGTAACTTTAATTCGAGTCAAACGTACTTAAAATATTTCAGAACCTAAATAGACCCCAAGTACAGTCATTTTGACTTTCTCAACCCTTCCGGACACAACTACACCCTCAGAATCACCATTCGAGACACTTCCTAATGACTTCAATTTTTTACCTCGATTGCCAATTTTATTATTCTCCAATAAAATAATATTTATTTCTCCCAAAATAAATAAATACTCGTCTTCAAGACCTCGGGTTGTTACAAACTTCCCCACTTACAGAAATTTCGTCTCCAAAATTTAGCTAAGCCTATTACTCCAAAGCTCAACTAGTTCCTACAACACTCCTCCTCACCAAAACTAAACCCAAACCTCTACGAATTATTTTAACTTGTTTAAAGTTATATAAAAACCAATTCATTAACCACTAGGGCGCCCATACACCCTTTATTCGAGCTTTCTTCTCGTACCAATCATAATGAGGCTTCATTTGCCTCTAATGTTCCACAATTCCATAAATATATAAATTATACTAGCATTTTAATAGTGTAAAATTTTGAATGGTCCAAAGAAATAACTCCTCTCAATTCCTGGCATTCGCCACTTTCGTACTGAGGACGTCTCGCAAAAGAGAAATCCAAACAAGGAACCCTCCCAATAAACTACTATGTAGCGACGTCGGGGATTGAGAGTTTGTTAAATCCGGACTAGAATTTGAAAATATTTTGGTGAAAAAATCATTTTGAAATGGCCGATAAAAGTTTTATTTTGAAAACAGTTTATGTCATACGATATTTTATATAAAGTGCCTTATGTCCCACACAAGGTCTTATAAATCATTATACATATAACAACATATAGCTCACAAAAATTAGCATAATTATGAGCTAAAATTTTCTTGCGTCCCATCAATCCACAAATTCTGAACTCTTTTCAGAAATAACATCTTACATCATACTAACATAAAGCCATTTATAAGGCTCATCCATATCTGGAATACAACAATTTATAAGTCTATGATGACTATATAAAAAGAAGTAGCTTTATCATTACTACTTAACACACAACCACAATTTTTACATTCACCACAAGGTTTATAGCTCTTTTTGAGCGTATTACAAAATTATTTATTCTTTCACAAGACAATAACATAAGAGCCTAACTTGGTCAAAATTCCCCTTAGGGTCAAAACATACAAGTAGGGCTATAGCACTACCCATTCACAAATATCTCTCATGCGATATTCCCAAAACTTCATCTAGTAATTATCCTATTCATAAAGGAAAATAACTTACATCATCCATCTCTAGTCCGATTTCCCTTCTTCATCAATGGGCTCCCAAACAAAGTCCCCCGGTCTAAAATGACCTCGAATCTGTTGTAGGGGTTTCACTTTCAAGACTTCATCAAAACATGGTCCTTTACCTCTTTTAGGACAATCTCTCTTTTTATGACCTATTTCTTTACAAAAGAAACATCTACCCGAAATTCCTCTCGACCCATCTTGAGGAACAAAACGTCGTTGTGACTCTCTATAGTTCGACTTATACCAACTAGCATTACTGGCACTCTCTTCGCCAAACTTACTTGATGAACTCGAATCTCCAAAATTCTTACCCACTTGCGAACGAAGACGGTATTCATGACACTTTAGTAGTGCCGCGTTCACTACCTCGACGAAAGTTACTAACTTAGTACTCTCTAACAAATGTTGCTGGATTTTCCAATCTAAACCTCGAACAAACTTCGATACACGTTTCTCTTCTGTATTTACCTCATCAGGTTCTAATTTTGCCCATCTAGAAAAATCTTCCTCATATTCTGCCACCGTTCTATTACTTTGAAAAATCTTCGTATTCCGAGTCGGGGGAGGAAAATATCTTCGATGAAAAAGTTCCCAAAATTCTATTATGGGTAAAGTATCTCTCTGTTCAGATGTGGTGACAGACTCCCACCATTGAAGAGTTGCACCCGATAACTTAAAGGTGGCTAAAAATTGCTTTTGCACCTCACTACACCCAACCATACGGAGGTGCCTCTGCATACTATTCTTCCATCGACTTGCAACCATTGCATCAACTCCCCCTGCAAACTAGGGAGGATACCCCTTACTAAAATCTTCCTTCACTCTCTCCCACAGAGATAATCCTAAATGGGAATGGGCTGCTTGAACGGCAAATTATTGTGCCATCGTGGAAATGGCAGTAGTTACTACTTGTGCCACAATATTAGCAACTTCATCTGTAGTCATGTTCCTTTGAGGCCTTTGGGGTTGCACATTTTCAGCCCCTTTATTTGCCCTAACTGAACGACCTCCCTTCGGTGGCATCTGAAACAAGAACAATTGTATCAGAACGCCTTTCAAATATTTTCATATCACAGAAGAGATATGGACTTATAAATGCAACCGTCCTAACAATAAGGCTCTACATCAAGAATGCTTACGGGAGATCGTAGTAATCTGCACAGATCCTAAAGATACTAGAACCTGATGCTCTGATACCATCTGTGACAACCCGCTCAAAATAATAACGGGTGGCCAGCCCTATACTACAATAAATCAGGTATCTCAGATGGCATAGTCTCAACATCAACGGACAATACTAAAATATAAGGTTAACTACCCGAAATTATTAAAAGAGGGCGCCAAAAATTTTAAACTTTTATTTAACACCCATTTAAAACCAACCATACCATAAACAAACTGCAATTCTACATCTAACTATGATGAGTGATACATGCAAACTCCAACGATATAAAAAGGTACAATACAATGTACAACAAAATCTCAACAATGAAATACCCGAATAAGCTTTCGGGTCACAAACAATACAATAATCTGAGAAAAGAAATATAAAAGTGATAATCTACAACACTTGAGTATAAACTCGAGATACAAACTGAACCCTAATCTAGATACATTAAAGATAGGAATCATCTAAACAAGATGCCGCAACAGTCCGCTACTGCCACAGCTCCGCGAATACACTGGATGGATAAATATCAATGGCGTCCTTGTGGAGGAACACCTAAAGTAATACAATATATATACATGGAGGGGGGAAACATAAACGGGTCAGAGCCCGAGTTGAAAACATTTTATAGCAAGTGCATTAAAATGCATAATAATTATAAATGCATTATGACATGATTTAATAGAATCGTCCTCTCCATAACAATTCAACTCACCTCTCAACTAGAGCGCGCACTAAACGTATGCACATGGTCTCTAAATGAATGCCCAAATATAAGTTAGGCAATAAAATCCAACTAGATCCCAAAATGAAGATTCGATTAAGATTATCTAACTTATCTCGCAATCTACCCTTATTTAAGTTTCATCTACAACATTACTTTATTTTAAATGTCATCATTCTCTTTATATTTGTTCATTTATTGAACATATAAAGTTTACATAACCATCCTCATAACAACAACATCACAATACATCAACATTCTCTTACTAGAATTTCATATATTCTAGTTATGCCCTCATCTTGGCATGTAATCATATATATATGAGTTATTAGCATCAAGTGCTAAGGACAAAATTTCCCCCGGTTCTCAACACTGCACTGCGTTTCGTGCGTGGGACGTCTCGCCGAAGCGAAATCCAAACAAGGAACCCCCCCCCCCCCCCATTACACTACTTCTGACAGTATTGATCTTCGAGGTTCATTATGCCCTCAATGCATGATGCATGTAACCCAAATTCTTATTATTCCATTTTAATTAATTAATATTTTCAATTCTCAACAGTACACGGCGTTTCATGCGTGGGACGTCTCGCCGAAGCGAAATCCAAACAAGGAACCCCCTGTTACACTACTCCTGGCACTGTCGATTGTCGGGCTAGGTGATATATATAAATATGAGCACTAAGGATTAACTTCTCCCCAATTTCCAACGTTACACTGCAGATCGTGCGTGGGACGTCTCGCCGAAGCGAAATCCAAACAAGGAACCCCCTGTTACACTACTCCTGGCATTGTCGATCGTCGGGCTAGGTGATATATATAAATATGAGCACTAAGGACTAACTTCTCCCCAATTTCCAACGTTACACTGCGGATCGTGCGTGGGACATCTCGCTGAAGCGAAATCCAAACAAGAACCCCCCCCCCCCCCCCCGATACACTAATCCTGGCAATGTTGGTCGTTGAGGTCCATTATGCCCTCGATACCCAAGTACAAGCACAGCAACAATATCATAACCATCCAACCGAGCTATATAACTCAAGGACGCAAGCTCACATGCTATCATCTTCCAGCAGCCCATACACGTAGCAAACTGGGGCCACCTGGTGGGGTTCAACGACACCCACCTCGTGATCAACTCACGCACACAACGTTCCGAGAAGTTGTTATAGCTCCTAACCGACAAGTGAGAACGTCACATACCCCCGACTTCTCACCCCCAAAAGAATGCATATATATATATCGCATAATAATCACAATGGACGACTATGACCTGGGGAATATCCACACCCTACTCTTTGAGCCAGGATGCTCACCCTCATCACACACAACTTTCCAATGATAGCAAGGAGGGTGTATGCTTCACTATATATATATATATATATACCATCACATAAGGCATACATACATCATCACATCATATAAAGATACACCATCATAGAAGGTATACATGTCACATTGTTTTCATATTTATTATACGCCTTTAGGCGCAATCTGATTAATCACCATTGTTTAGTATATTTCCCTCTTGATATACTAATCGTCAATTCTCACACATCTTCCCCACTTAGTATACACTATACTATTTCTCGCTTGAAGCTCACATGTCGCTTCTAATTATGAATTGTTTCTCAATTCTATTCATGTTAAGGTAATTCTTTTATCCTAATGCACTTCAATTAGCATTTCTCATTGTGTGAGACATCTCCCAAATCAATCATCATTAAAGATATTTCTATATACGTATGCTCATTAATTAGCATTTATAATCCTCCATCCATAATAGGGTTCAATTTATTTCGTGAACCTTTTAAAGTTATCCCATTCGGGATTGGATCCTAAGATCCATTATCTCTAAACTCATTCTCATTCTTTCATATGAATTTAATTATTATCTCCAAATAGAACCTCCAATCAAGGTGGGCTTCCCCACTTAGTATATACCAAAATCTCTAATCGGTATTCCTCAATTTAAGTCTATATGACTCCAATGATTCCTTATAAGGGAGACTCTCTAAAAGTCTCCAAAACACACTCCCAATAATTCCTATAGAGGTTCCGAATCAATAACCTCGAACGAAACGGGACGAAATTCTCCACAGAAAAACATCCCTCAAAAAGCCTTGTTTCCGAATCGATTCGGACCAATTCCGAATCAATTCGGCCCAGCGAATCGATTCGGCCTCCAACGCGAATCGATTCAGGTCATCAGACCTGGGACTCTATCTCAGGCCGAATCGATTTGGCTGGGGTCCGAATCGATTCGGTCACTCAGACCTGGGCACCTGCATATTTCCGAATCGATTCGGCTAGGGGGTCGAATCGATTCGGCTAGGGGGTCGAATCGATTCGGCCTACTTGGAGGCTCAAAAATGGCTACTTTTTAGTAAGCCTAAAATCCTAAAATTTATATTTATCATTTTCTCTCCATTTTTCTTCAACCCAATCACATATATAACATTAATATTCATCCTAGAATACATTTAAACTAATTTCTATCATCAAATCCAAGATCTACATAACAAATCTAAGATTATACCCAAAAGTTAAGTTTTGATAAACTAAACCTAAAACCCATAAATTTGATCCACAAATCATGAAACAAATGTACACAACAATTATTTAGCAAGTTTAATCACTTGCCTCGGGTTCATATGGTCTGATCCGTCCTCAAGATCGTGTAAATGCCATAAATCTCCACTTTCTCTCTCTTTCTCTTTTTCTTTCTTCTTCTCTCTTTCTTTCTTTCTATTTCTCCACATCTTTAAATGATAATACAAACTTTAAATGACTCAGTAACTTTAATTCGAGTCAAACGTTCTTAAAATATTTTGGAACCTAAATAGACCCCAAGTACACTCATTTTGACTTTCTCGACCCTTCCGGACACAACTACACCCTCAGAATCACCATTCGAGACACTTCCTAACGACTTCAATTTTTGACCTCAATTGCCAATTTAATTATTCTCCAATAAAATAATATTTATTTCTCCCAAAATAAATAAATCCTCGTCTCCAAGACCTCGGGTTGTTGCAATAACTAAACAAAAATGAGCTAGAAATCCACCTTGCATACGAAAATATACTCTTGATGGAACATGACAAACTTCTTTTGATTGATATTATTTTTGGATACATTTTGACACTACTAAGTATGACCCATCTGGCTACGGTACAATACCAATAAGTGGTGTATATATGACTTTAGAATTCAATAAAGCAAGACTTATTTCACTAAAATTGTTAAGAAGTCCAACATCGTGTATAAAGAGGGAAATGGTTGTTTCTTGCCCCAAACGATGCTATCTGCCACTAAAATTTCCACCGACTCATTGTTAATTCAACATTCAATAACAATCCATAACAAAAAATCATTACTTATCAAATCCCATAATTTCAATCATATCAACACCTTAATCCGTAAAAAAATATTTGGCTCCAATAGAAAAAGAAAAAGCGAATACAGTATTGGAACATATCTGTAATATATGATATTGTACATATAACGTATCCAAAAATTTAGATATAAAATAAAACATTTCTCCATAGTATATGATATGTGTGACAGTTTATAGCCCTATATAATACGTATATATAGTGGTGCATGCTAATATTATGTTCTCTGCAACATCTTTTCCATCGTAAACCCCTCTATGGACAGTAGCCAAGGCTCCTCGACCGATTACTAAATCTTTGACTATGTGTACTGGGATCGATTACCCATTTATCTTTAACGGGGACCCTAGCGTTTTTATTCATTCAGACTCTCTTTTCTGCATGGCCCATAAACGATTCAGATGCCTTTGAAGTTGTTCATCCATTATCTTCACATCAATAACACCACTACACTTTTCCCTCATCATTTTTCTCACTCTTTCACAACCTTTCAAAAATAATAAGGTTTTGTTGATATTTTGGAGTCAAAGTACTTAGGGTTTTGTGTTTATGTAGTAAAGAAAGTGAAGTTGTATGCAACCCTTTGTTTCTTGCTAAAACATATTTTCTAGTAAATCCCTAATGACAGAAATTGAATGTGATGATGTACACGTGTATTTATATACGAGTGTTTGTGTCGAACGTTATTCCCATTTCCAATAAGGGTAAGAAATTGGATAACATTTGACATTCTGCGTTAGATAGGTTTAGCAATCTGCATTACGGTTTGCATTCTCGCTCGTCCTTCGTTTTTGGATGTGGCTTTCAAATATGGTATATCAATATGAAGATAGAGAGGTAAAAGGGAAGTACAAAAGGAGTATGCTATTTGTCTTCTCTAAGTCCCCTCGTTTGGTTTCCAAAAAAATGCAGCATTTACCATGAGAGAGAAGCGATTGAGGAAATAATTGGAGGTCGAGATGTAAGGATAGTAGATAAATAAGGGAGGTAGTCTTCTCAGTTTGTTTCATTTATAAAGCGCAAAGGCAATAGGCCTACACATAATTTGGCTCAAGCCACATCCATCTCAAATTACCATGATTGGAAGGAGTTTTCCCATAATTTTTTAGCATCTCCATTCAACAATATGTACATTCTGTCAAGGTGCGTTTGATTGCAAACATGAAAAATATGTGAAAAATAGTTCATTTGAATGAGAAGTTGAAAATTGAGTAGACAGACATTTTAATTTTTGGTCATACTTTTTCTATTTTCTATGAAAACCAATTCTTTGGTAAGTGGATAAGAAATATTTTCCACTAAAAATGAAGTTTGAGATGGAGTACTTGTTATGTGAATGAGTGTTGTCCTTACATGAAGTATTCACAATAAAGGTACTACAAAGATAAAATATGAGTCAAAACAACTATTTTCCATGGAAATAATTTCTTTGTCGATCAAACACACCCTTATTGAATGCATTTTGCTTTGGTTTCCAAAAAAAAAAAAAAAACTGCGACCAAGAAAACTGTAGAAGTGTAACTTCCGATAACAAGTAGAAAATCCATTTCATTTCTTGCAATTCTGACAAAAGTCACACGACAATGGCTCCATGATCATAATCTAAAAGAGAGTAAACAACAACAATGCAGTTAGCCTCCGGACTAGCAATGATACCTATCACCAACATAGCATCAGCCTTCCCAAAAATATATCATCAAATGCCAAATTTCCAGTTTTAAGTTACAATTCATTATCTTGAACCTTATATAGAGTCCTGCTTAAGCCTCTAGTATCTAAGAGTTTGATATGTCTTCTATTACACCTTTACCATCCATAGCATCAAAGAAAAAGAAATTTTTGAGAGGATCCCCTTTGCCTGACAAGGCTTTAATGACTTCCTATTAGATGAAAGAGAATAAAAATAAGGTGAAAACACATATTTACAAATTACATAATAAAACATTAGAGGCAATAATTTTGAGATAATAACCTGGCCAAGGATTCCCCCAATCACTGCACAAACAGGAGGGAATTCACTTGTACTCACTAGCAACCTCTCCAGGAGAGAATCAGGTATCTGAGATTCATTCAATGACTGCAAGGACATAAGGCAACTGCTATAAGAAGGAAATTGCATTGGCATTATTGTAGAAAACAAATTAACAAAATCAAAGAGGTATATATACATGTGCCTGGCAAAGTTCCTTTCTCAACTTCAGAACATTAGGAAGGTCTGCAGATGAGGTTTCTCCAGGATTACGCCTCTCAACCTCTTCGAACCTTTCTATCACTGCAGAATTAATCATCAACAATAATTTTTTTAAGAAAATTAGTTATCATACATCAAACAGAGATAAAGTACAGGAACAAAATACACGAGATACAACAAAAAAATTACTTCTTCTCAAGCACACAACTGGCAACTCGCGGGGGGGGGGAGGGGGGGGGAGGAACACCTTATTCGATTATCTCCTCCACGCACATGTATATTAATTGGACAATAAATTAATTGGAGAACATCGATACCGAGAGTAAGGAGACAGAATCCCAAGAGGGCATCGGTGCAACTATCAATTATCGAGAAAGGCAACATCGAGAAGGGAGCATCAGATATGATCTCTTTCCTCCTATTGCTTTAAGGTCCTGAGATTCTAACTCTCAAGTTCAGTCGGAAGAATTCAAGGGGGCCAGGTGGCGCAAGCGAGATCGCCGTGGTCGTTTGAGAGCTTCGAAGGTTCTGCTTGAACAGCAAGGGTCCGTTAGCTATCATAAGCCAACTACCTTGAAAGCTGCAGGAAGGGCACCATTGTCAAAACGAGACCTAAATCCCTCTTTGAGAACCTTTCCACCCCAGTTTGTAGCTCGTAAACACAATTATCAACAGCCTTCACAAGATTGGACCACTCTGCAGACAGGCCCTCACTTTATGTCACATTAGCCCCCAACAGATTCACTCGAGCACTTATCTGACTGCTGATTAAAAGTCCAGATGAACTTCAAAACCACTAAACAGATGCCTTCATCATTCCCAACTGCCTAGAACATTCAGAGAATAACCATAGTTTTCACAAACTCCAGCAACCAAGAACTTTCTCCTATCTCAACGAGCTATCTCGCCTATACCCTATTATACCGGGATTTCATCTCCAACTTGTTTTCTATATATATATATATATATATATACACACATTGAAATTCTTTGTTCACAGACAACCTCCGGACTACTCTGAGAAGTCAGATAGATAAATATAAATTAAAACGAAATCATAATAACTTGTAATACCTCTCATGGCGAAGTATAGCTTTGACACCTTCCTAGGAAGAGATCTCCATGGTATTGCAACTGCTTCCTGCATAATAAGGTATAGGATCAGATGCAATTAGCATAAGAAATAACAAAATTAAATCGGCACCAAAATTTAATAACCAGGAAATTTATTGAATTTATCGTCATTTCAGAAAAGCAGATGCAAATAGGTGCACTAGTGATCGGTCTATTACACTAATAACAACAATTCCATAGATAGGCCTACGAAACTGCACTGAGTTTTTAGCCAGAATTAATAGGAGACATGTCATATGGATCATATGATTTAATAATTTCAGCATCCCTTGAAAGAACAGTTTTTAGTATACAAAGCAACCTTTATGACTATCCGTACTTGTTATAAGAAATTTATAGTAAGAAAAACAAAAACAATACATTTTTTCAACAAATCCCCCCTTTATAGTTAATTTATGCCTTTGCTGAAGATTTAAATCAAGTTCAATGAGCACAAACCACAAATTTAATTACATATAAATATACACTCAGACTCTCCAACATACCCAACTTAACATACCAAACAACACACCTCATTAAACCAGCTGGGTTATAAGATAAGTGAGTCGGGTTTTTTCTTATAAACGGTCACTATTTAAACACTCAAAAAAAAACCACATACCCAACATAACTCTCACGATCTAGGGTTTCTCTCAACTCCTTCCTCCATTTCTCTCCCCCCATACCTGCTGTCCTCTCCCCATTTCTCTCCCCATTGCCGGCCGACCAAGCTTCTTCCCCCCTCCGGCGACCTCCATCCAACAACATATTCAGGTAAAACGTTTCCTGAAATGTTAAAACCCTCCTTTGTCTCTGTTTTTTTGAGATTTGGTGCTGCCCTCTTTTTTTTGCCGGATGAGTTTTAACATTTCAGGAAGGGTTTTACCTAAGTATGTTGCCGGAAGGAGGTCGCCGGAAGGGAGGAAGAAGCTGGGTCGGCCGGCGATGGGGAGAAGACAGCAGGTGTGGGGTGAGTTAATGGGAGGAGGGAGGTGAAAGAAACCCTAGGTCATGGGAGTTATGTTGGGTATGCGGGTTTTTCTTACGTGTTTAAATAGTGACCCGTTTTTAAGAAAAAAAACGACCCGCTTATCTTATAACCCAGCTGGTTTAACGAGGTATGTTGTTTGGTATGTTGGGTATGTTGGAGAGCCTGATTGTATATATATATAGAGAGAGAGAGAGAGAAATTCTCTAAAACGGACAGCATTTGTCACGATCAAAAGTTTTCCCCTAGGTCATGGGAGTTACGTTGGGTATGTGGGTTTTTTTTAAGTGTTTAAATAGTGACCCGTTTTTAAAGAAAAAACCGACCCACTTATCTTATAACCCAGCTGGTTTAACAAGGTATGTTTTTTGGTGTGTTGGGTATGTTGGAGAGCCTGATTGTATGGAGAGAGAGAGAGAGAGAGAGAGAGAGAAATTCTCTAAAACGGATGGCCAAAAACGGACAGCATTTGTCACGATCAAAAGCTTTCCCCTTTGTTTTAAACAAAACTGGAACAGTGCATTTGTCACAGCTTTTGACCGTGACAAATTGTGTCTGTTTGTTCAGTCTGTTTAAGAGAACTCCTGTATATATATATTGTAGTTAGAAATTCGTCGAGAACTTAGCATATAATCATCAAATGGTTAAGGATAACTTCCACATGTGAACAAGATACTATAAAGAAATAAATCATCAAGTCGAACCTCAAAGCTGGGATACTGTAGCTGGCACTCAATTGTTTCATCAAGGTTCTTCTGTCAATGTGAAAAAAGAAATAAAACCATTAAACCATTTTAGATAGATGTTTTCAGATTCTACTTTCATCATCCTTAGACTTGTCGAAAATCAATAGCTGAACTCATAACCCAACCAAGTCCATGAACTGAACCATAATTTCCGCTGAACACTCGACTTGCAGAAAACAATCATCCCTGAAACTAATGGGACCGTGGAGACATGGTAACCAGCAGTGGGTTAATGAAAATTGACAAGGTTGGTTCACAAGAATGCCTAACATTATCACAGGGAGGCGGCAGAATTTTTAGCTATAGGGGAAAGGACATTTGTTACATTATAATTAAATAAGAAAAAGGTAAGATCCATTTTCTCGCACAAAAAGTAATAATAGGACCCACTTCCAAAGTTGCCTTGAAATTGTAATCCCTAGAACTTCCGTGTTAGAAAGTATCTCATGAAGCATACAGCCGTTTTTCTCTAAAACATTAATTTTCGAAGTCCCATAAAGCAGAAAACAGAGTATGGAATAAAACCTTTGAATAGGTATAATTCTGCAAATCAACAAAAATTTCACCACAAGAGTCTCGACAGTCTACAGTGTAAAACGCGACACGCTTTGCTAACTTGCGGCATTTCTCATTAACCAATCTCTGCAGAACAAGAATTAAGAAAAAATGAAATTTGTGTCTTGCAAAATAAGAGTTGCAAAGAAACACGGATATTATATTAAAGTAAGATACATGAGCGCATTGGATTTTCATAAGGAAAGTTAAAAAGCAAAAGATAAATTTCGATTGGAATGTGAGAGTTAGTACTGTACTTTTGTTGTAAGGGAGCAACAACTGACAACCACAACATTAAACTTATTGAAAAAGTCCACATCAAAGCTTGACAAATCACCTGTAATAATAGAATATGCATCTTATCAGATTTTTCCAATAGCATCTAGAGTGAAGATGATAATGAAGGATGAACTCAATGCATCCACAACAATGGACAAAGCAAATCCCGAGATCATAAGATGGAATGTATGACATAAATAATAGCATGCAAAAGAAATTGACTAATGGTGTATTAGATTATAGAAAGTTTTTGAATTGTACTAACCATGGAGTGAAAATATCAGTTCTGGTGTTGCTTAAAAAGAACATTGCTGTAATCAAAATAAAATTTCCTCATTGACCTCTTCTTGTACTATAATTTGTATTTCCACATGGGCTCGTATCATTTGGTATTAGAGCCGGTTGTCACTCAGGTTGTGTTCATGGCCCAAGATTTGAAAATTTGAGAAGCCATGAGCGAAAACTTGCAAAAACTGCAGGCTCGCATCTTCGAACACATCTAGTCAAATCAGCATATCACGGAGAATTTGAAAAAATACTTTTGCAGAGATACAATAGCAAAGTCGGAGTAGGTGGCGGAAACAACCAACTTCGGGCAACGTGTTAAGAGAATTTCCGTCACATTGTAGAATAGGGTAAACCTCTCTTCTTTTTTAGCAAGAGCTAATGTAGTTCCTAATAACGCTGTCACTAACCGTATCAAAGAGATTAAATTCATTATGTGAGGTACAACTATGAATAAAGGAAGACCTTGAGCTACGCTAAATATTCCAGATTCTACCATGGTAATGGCATGTATAAGAGCCGAAATAGGAGTAGGCCCCTCCATGGCATCAGGTAACAATGCATGAAGGTGGAATTGTGCAGATTAAGCAACTACACCGGAAATCTACAATCCCAAAGATTCAACATTCTGTCTAGAGTGATATGGATTGAAGTGCGTTTGTATTATGGATAGGCTAACAAGAGAGAGGACAATACAATTGGGGATCATTGGGATTCTCAAATTAATAAGATAATACGGATGAGCCAAGTCAATAGGATCATGAACTTTGTACAGGTTCTTCAGAAGAGAACTCGTAAAAATCAACAAAAATGCTGCCATGTTCGTGTTTGTATCAAAGCATGATGTCTTCTTCAATGTTTGGTAGACTGAATAATCGCCAAAACATCCTCAACTTTCTTTCATATGCCAAAAACGTTCTCCAAAGTTTCACAATTTCAACGTCTTCACAAGAATCAAAAGATTCAACATAATATCATTTTGACAATGGAAAAACACCACATAGTATGTGATCCCAGGAGAATAGTTTACTGCAAAAGAAACCTTGAGGAATTATCTTTGTGGTGCATTTGTATGTACTAGGGGTGTGCAAAATCCAAACCAAACCGATTAAACCGACCGATCCAATCCAATCCAATCCGATCCAACTAGAAAACCGACCTCAATTGGATTGGATTGGATTTTAATTTTCAAAAACCGATTTAATTGGATCGGTTTCGGTTCTTGGATGCAAAACCGATTAGAAAACCGAACCGATCCAATTAAAATAATTGTGGTTATAAAAAATACCCATTCCCAATACCCACCCGATTTAATACCCATTATATATATAGCTTTTAAAAAAAACCTACCCATTCACTTTCACTTTCACTTTGCCCTAAGGCCCTTCACTTTCTTATCTACCTACGGCGGCTGGCGATCCCGACTTCTCCCACGCTGACCACTGACCAGAGCTTCCGGCGTACGACGAGCTTTCGGCGGTAATTTCTCTCTCTCTCTCTCTCTCTCTCTCTCTCTGTACCGCCGATCTGTTCCCTTACTTCCGATCTGCCTGTACCGCCGATATATATATATATACCTACGATCCCCGATCTGTTCTGTATATATATCCCCGATCTGTTCTGCCGCCGATCTATCTATATATATATATATATATATGGAAATACATCCGGGTTTAGAAATTTTTAACAGTTATATGGATTTGTTGTATGTATGGATAACAGATTTGTTGTATATATATGAATTTGTTGTATGTATGGATAACAGATTTGTATTCCATTACTTAATTATTCCATTACTTAATTTCTGTATGTATGGATAACAGATTTGTTGATGAATTTTTATATATGGATAACAGTTAATGAATTTTCAACAGTTATTGAATTGTTAACCATTACTTAGTGAGTTAATAGTTTGAGTGAACAATTAATGGTTTGATTTTTAACATTTGTAGGGATTTTCATTGTTTACTGCTTCCATATCTTTAAATTAAACAGTAATCACGGCTCAATCTTCAGGCGCATCGTGTCAGGTAAATTTGAATGTAAATGGTTTGATTCATTTTTATTTATATTTTCAGATTATATTATGATTAATTATATGTGTTGTTAATTAGTTTTTTTTACTTTTAGATGGAAGATGATCCTAGCAAGGAAATTAATGGAATACCTTCAAATGATCATCCGCCCGATCTCAATGCTTCAAATAGTGATCAAGTGGATCAACAAGATGCATCTCAACAACCTAGTTCAACACCGAGTCAACAAGAAGCAACTGTTAAAGGTAAAAGAAAACCGACTCGGCCCCCCTCAATCGCGTGGGATCATTTTACAAAATCACTCGATGGATTCCATGCAACTTGTAATTATTGTGCCAAACAATATGCTTGTGATAGTAAAAAGAATGGAACATCTAATTTGTTGAGCCATTTAACTCATGCATGCCCCACTTATCCTAATCGGGAACCAAAAAAACAAAAGACCTTGGCCTTCCAACCAAAAAAAAGTGGAGAGGGGGGTGGATCAACTCTTGTGGCTACATCTTATAGTGTTGATCGATGTAGGGATGCAATTGCTAGAATGTTTATTATAGATGAATTGTCTTTTAAATTTATTGAGAATGAAGGGTTTAGAAATGTACTGAATGTATTTGAGCCTAGATTTCCAATCCCGTGTCGCACCACCATAGCTAGAGATTGCTTGAAAATTTACGTAAATGAGAGGGATATGTTGAGGAATTATTTCAAGAAATCGGGGCAGCGAGTTTGTCTTACCACGGACACGTGGACATCTTTGCAAAATCTTAATTACATGTGTTTGACAGCTCACTATATAGATAGCAATTGGAACTATAACAAAAAAATTCTAAATTTCTGCTTAGTTCCAAATCACAAAGGTGAAACAATTGGCCAACATTTGGAGAAGTGTCTATTGGGGTGGGACATTGAGAAGGTTTTTACAGTAACGGTTGATAATGCTAGTTCCAATGATGTAGCTGTTGCGTACTTGTCTGACAAAGTTAACAATTGGGGTGGGGCAATTTTGGGGGGTGAGTTTATGCACATGAGGTGTTGTGCACATATTTTGAATCTAGTTGTCACCGATGGTTTGAAAGAATATCATGTCTCTATTAATAGAATTCGTAATGTGGTGAGATATGTTAGGGCTTACCCATCGAGGTTAGATAAGTTTAAGGCTTGTTGTGAAAGGGAAAGGATATCATCGAAAAAACTTGTTTGCTTAGACGTTCCCACAAAATGGAATTCGACTTATTTGATGTTAGAGGCGGCTGAAAAATTTCAAAAAGCATTTAAACGGTTAGAGGTAGATGATTCACAATACCGTCGTGAGTTTTGCTTATCTAGTGAGAGAGGTGCTCCAGATTTTGAAGATTGGGAACATGCCCGCTCATTCATTAAATTTTTGAAAACGTTTTATGATGCAACACTTAAGTTTTCTGGATCATCGTATTCTACTTCTAATTCTTTCTTAAGACAATTGAGTTTGATTCGCACTCAAATAAGGTCATGGGCTAATAGTAGAGATCCTTTTTTGAAGAAAATGGGTGAGAATATGGGTAGAAAATATGACAAATATTGGGGTTCTTTGTCAGTGATTAACCCGATGTTGTTTATTGCTGCCTTACTAGATCCACGGCATAAGGAAAGATTTTTGGGTTATTGTTTGAGTGCCTTGTTTGGGGAAGATAAGGTTAGTGAGTTAACAAGTAAGGTGAGAAAGAGTTTGGACGACTTGTACGATCAGTACGTATTGCTTTACTCTAGTAAACCCGTACAAAATCGCAATTCACAACAAATAGCCAATGAGATTGAGGTTGATAGTGCCGAAGTTGATGTCGATGCATTATTTAATGCGGGTTTTATGAGGTTGTTAAAAGAGACAAATGAGAAAGAATGCAAAACAGAGGTGGACCGATACTTAATGGAGTCATGCGAGGACCCCACTGATTTGGAGTTTGATATATTGGTTTGGTGGAAGACTAACTCACCCAAGTATAAGATTTTATCTTTAATTGCACGAGATGTTTTAGCTATTCCCGTCTCTACGGTAGCTTCTGAATCTGCATTTAGTACCGGTGGTAGAATTCTTGATCCATTTCGGAGTTCTTTGTCTCCAAAGACCGTGGAGGCCCTCATTTGCGTACAAAATTGGATACGTACAAAGCCTCAAATTGATCTTCGTGCATCAATGGATGAAATTGAAGACGTTGAATCAGGTAATAATTTAATTAATGCTTATTCTATTTGTTTAATTTATCTTAATTATTTTGTTTGATGACAAGTCATTGTTTAATTTGTTGTAGAGATTTTGGGTTCGTCCACCTCGACAGTTACGGGAGTCGGCTTTTAGTACTAATTGGAATCAGGTAATATTTTTATTTTTTAAAGTTTCTATTTTTCCATTACTATTCAATTACTAATGCCAATTTTTTGTTTGAATGCTTTATAGGAGTAAAGGCAGCCTACTAATATTTGGGTACAAGCTTGGATCTTGGAAGTTTTGGGAAGATTATGTGAAGGCTTTTTTCTGCAGATTTTGGGAAGTTGAATGTCATGTGTTTTTTTGTAGTAATTTAAACTTTTGGCCTACTATAATATTTGGGCTAACAAGCAAGTTTTGGTTGGATTATGTGAAGGCTTGTATGAAGTGTCTATTGTAATTTGTACTAATTTAAATGCTTTAATGGGAAGATTATGTGAGAAGGTTAATTTGTATTTGGTTCTTTTCTTTGGTTTAATGTATTTGTATTAAATTCTGGTTTATTATTTATTATCTGGTTTAAAAAAATCAAGTTTATTATTTATTAAATTCTGGTTTATTTTATTATTTATTAACTGGAATTACAATTTATCAACTATGAAATGGATTGGATTGGATTGGATCCAATTGGCTCAGTTAATTGGATTGGATCCAATTGGCTCAGTTAATTGGATTGGATTGGATTGGATCCAAATCCAATCCAATTACGAAAAAATGGGACCCAAATCAGATAATCGAAACCGATTACAAAAAACCGATCCAATCCAATTACAATTGGATTGGATTGGATTGGATTATAACTCATTATCGGTTTGGATTGGATTGCAAAATATAAAAACCGATTTTAATTGGATTGGATTCGGTTTGATCCAAATAGGTCGGTTTCGAACCGATCCACACCCCTAGTATGTACTATTATTAGGTCTGCCAGTCAGATAATGGGTACATTTTTATTTTTATTTTTTTTAACTAAAATGTCAGTTTTATTACCAAAAAAGTGGGAGAAACAAAAGATATTACAGAGACAACCACAAAACAGCCGACAACCAAACCAAAAAGGCCAGACAACCAAACAAACGGACTCTTCCACCTACTACACAACCTGCGCAGCATATATGGACAAGGGCTATTCTAAACAGACAATCAATTAATTCTGGCATTGTGACCCCCGGAATTCCACGAATCTGCTTGAAACCTCATTTATGTCTCCCTTTTCCACAAATCTCCTTGAAACCTCATTTATGACTCCCTCTTGCCCTTCGATTTATTAAGGACATGCAGATATTCACTAACCTTGGCTTCGTCCAGGTTCTCCATCCACTTTTAACACCATATCCTCACTTTCTTCCTCATTTTGAAGCTCAGCATAGTTATTCCACACAACTATTGATGGACTTCTTCTCCATCATGTTTCCTACTACTTTCACGATAATCAGATCTAGTAACAGACATTTTTTTTTTCCCCAATCGACCTTCCAGGATCCCACTGATTTTCTGATACATTACTTTTTGCACTTCCTTATTTGAATCTTCAACTTTAACTACTGCACTTGTGCTACAATTTCTAATTTAAACTCCCTTCTCTACTTTAGAAGCCACATTAATTTGCACCCAAGCCAAAGTACTTTCCATCTTCAATTCACAATTTTCCTCTGTAGCAAAAAATCTCATAACTCTTACATCTAGCTAAAACTCATTCATAATCAACCTTTGCCTGATCCATTTTTCCATCTAGCCCATGTATGGGCATAACATCTGGAAATTCACTATTTATGTTGATTTCGACACAAACTCCCGCATTCGTTAATCTCTCCCCTATTTGATAAATACACCACAAAAAATAATTAAATACAAATTTTACTAACCACGCCCAAAAGTTTTGTACCTTTTTTTCCTTTCAACATGTCTAATATACCCCCAAATAAACAAAAACTCACACACATACTAACACCAAATAATACAAAATCTCAAAACTCTTCAACTCCAAAATAACCTAACTATTTCACCTTGTTCATTTGTCCCCCAAACCCCAAAAATACATTGCAATACTCCTCAAAACACCTCTACAAAGTATATAGTGTCTAAAACTATTTATAAAACAAAGATCAGATTAAAAAAAAAAAAAGTGTACTTACCCCCCGTCGCCTTAAGTGGTGAGTATTTTCGGTGAAATGTAACCGTAACCTATTTTTTCACGGTTGGAAGTGGCCGTGAAAACCGTTGTTGCGGTGGCAAATTACGGTGGAAAGCAACCGGAACAAATAAATCACGGTGGGATGCAACCGAAATGAACCCACATACAGTGAACTTGGGTCGAGTTAGACCAACACTTCCGGCGACGTGCAACCGTAAGTTCAGGGTTCGCAGATTTTTTTTTTTTACTTTAAAACCCTAGTTTGTCCATTTCCTTTTTTATTCAATATATTACCATAGTAGGATTTTTTAAATGGGTTTATATTTGGGTTTGTGTGTTTGAGAGAGAGATTTGGGAGGGAAGTTAGAGAGAGAGAGGAAATAGAAAAAATGAGGTTTAAAATTTTTTTTGTTTTTATATGGGGCAAGGTACATGTGGTGTTGTGAGTGTTTGGTGTTTTGTACAAATATAGAATACTTATGTGGTGTTTTGTACAAAAGGGTATTTTGGAGTAAAATTTTTGGTGTAAATATCAGGACCCTTCGTGTAATGTGATAGGTTAATCTCTCCCTATTTCCTGTAATGTGATCAGTGAAGAGTGGCTTGCCAATAACACTTGCAACTTACTTAGCATGGCGTTAGACCAAAGATGCAATTTTAGCCCTAGAAATCGCACCCGAATAGACAACTCTGCTAAAACTTCTCATTCAAGGGTTACATCTGTACTCTAAGGCTTAATTATGAGTAGTCTGCTATCAAAGACCAAGGTCGTTGCTCCAACACCTTTCATTGCACATCAAAAGAAATAACAAAACCCCCATCTTTAACATAAAAATATCAAATTTCTCTAAAGGGCCCCATTTCCTTTGAACAATACCTTCATCACCCCCAAAACTTACCTCGGTCCCCAAAAAATAAGCTAAGCATTGACCTCCTTCATCTTTAGCTGCAGGAATGTACTCAAGTCGATTGCTAGAATTACTCTCTTTTAGGAGCAACAATTTTTGCAGGTTTGTTGAATATGCATACCTTCAATCTTTTCACCTATCTTCAAAAATTCATTTTTAGCCAAGGTAGGAGCATGGAGTTAATTAGGTGCTATAGGACCACCACAGTCTGATGCGCAAATGTATGTTCTCCATTATCCCACTGACCTAGGGCTAGAGCATTCCATTAATGAACGTGCATTGTTCCCAGACCCATCTTCACATTCGCTCAAAACTGGATCAATTTCCCCTTTCTCCAGCATTTTAATCTTCTCCATTATCAGCAACACTTCCTCCCTCAATTTCCTCGTTTTTACAGCTTTAGGTCCTATCATACTATTAAGGATTTCGACTTCGTCAAAAGATACCCTTAGATTCATTATTACACATAGTACTTCCGTCTCCTTTTGATTTGATTTCCTCTTTATGGTTTTCAACCACAGAGAACTGGAATTTACTCGACACATCCTTCATATCTTTAGCTTCCATTATCTCGGTCCTCAATGAATTCCGTTCCTTACCTTCGAATTGATTAGAAAAATAATCTTTTGGACCTCGAACCCGAGATGATTATCGCATATCTACGGCTTCATTGCCTTTATATATGAATACAATCAACAAGAATCAATAGTATTGCTGGAAGAAATCATCTGAAGCAATAGATCTAATCTGACCAGTGGAAACGATTCGGACCGAAAATGAAATTTCCAGGAGAAAAAAAAAAGGTCTAATCTGAAACGAGGAAAAATCGGGTCAGGAAAACTCTAGAATCATCGATCTAAAGGCAAATAGCGACAATCTATAAGAAAGAATCGCATCAATTTTTAGAATTGCCTCTTTTCACTCACCATTCTAGAGAGAGGCTCTCACTTGAAACCCAATTCGCCAACAAAAATATAAGAAAACTGAAAAAATGGAATCACAAGTTGAATATTGAGGCTTCCAGATAGAGGACAAGGGCTCATCGGATGATATAGATAGCGTTGTCGTACTTTGTTTCCAGCAACCAGTCATCGCTTTTTTAATAGTGGGTGCAGCAAGTAAGCGGTTTCTTTTAGTTTAGAAGGTGTCCTTATCATGGCCTACGAAATTAAGCGTTTGAGTTGTACTATATATTCTGGAACTGTGGGATGAATTGTACTATATACTCTACGGAAACATTAGCCATTGGTTTGGAATTTGTCAAAGAATCAAGCGTTAAATATCTTTTTAAAAAAGAATATGATCATACGGGCAAAACAATTTCTTCTTAAAGGAACTAAGAAGTACTAGCAGTTAATACGTTGAAATTGAAATAATACATAAAAGTTACAAATAGGCAGACCTTTTTCTACGGAAACACGAACCATAGGATTGAAATCTTTCAAGGAATCACAACACAGTTCAGCTATTGATTTCCCACCATAAACAGTCTCATCAGAAGGAATTAAGAAATTTGCTGAAAGTGCTTCTTCAGTAACTGAGCGATCGTCATTTAGCGTCAAACTTCCTACTCCTGCAAGAACAATGTTCTTGCAAAACTGCACGGGTATAATCAAAGTGATGTTCAAATATTGTACTTGGCCATTAAACAAAAATTACTTCAAGACACAATTAAGGAAAGGAAAATTTGGAATACACTGAGCTATTACAGTAAGTTGACACGCCTTAACCACAGGATGACATCAGAATTATGACAAATGTATAGACATTTATAATTATATATATGTAGTTCTGCTGCCAGTCTGACAGGTAATGTCTTTATAATATCTACTCCAAGAGATCCACCAAGAAGAGCAAGTGGAGCCCTAATTTCAAATGTAGAGAAACGATCTCTGATTTCAAATGATTAAACTTACAACATGGAACAGAAAGGGACTTAATGCTCCTTTAATATATAAAGAAGTAATAGATACATCAGAGTGGAGATTTTATCCCAGGCAGAATTAAAACATATATATATGTGTATATAAATGCAACTTGTGCATGTTGGGGCAATAAAAAGACAACAAATTTAATTTATTAGAGAATTCTTTGTAATACTTATGTAATTTATCTGCTTTTTTATTTATGGAGGGTTTTAATGTGGTTAGAAAGGAAGATGAGATGATTGTGGGTACTGATAATATGATTCCTGCTGAGGTGGCAAACATTAATTCTTGTAATCATGATGATAATGTTGGAAGCTTATCTCTAAGGGTTTACCCTATATTCAGGCGCGAATGATATTTGTCACAAGTCCCAGACTTCCAGGAGACGTATTTCATTTTTGGAGGAAGGCTTGTGTGAAAGATAGTTTTTTTCATGTGATCCTTTCTATCTATCATTTATCTCATGATCCAAAATGCATCAATTCATTTATTGGCTTCCTTCGTTTCTTCAAATTCGATCACTTGGAATATATAAAGCACGGGCTCTTCAAAATGATCAATACTCTTTTCTATTTCAAAATTCAAGTCTACCTCAAATGAAGTTTACATGGGGGTATTTAAAAAGCAGGAGTAGCTTAGGCTTCAAGCTAAGGCTCTAATTACAAAAATGTCATTATTAATCCTTACCTTTAAATACTAAAGAAAAAGAAAAGAAAATAAAATGACTAATAAAACTCTAAAATGGGGCCCATTTCCATCACTCTCCCCGGCTTCGAAAAGCTTGTCCTCGAGCGTAGGAAATGAACGGTATGAAAGCAACGCAACCATCAAAGAGCTCCTCACTAGGAAGAAGAGCCGTCCAGTGAGAATAGGAACACAATCCAAATATGGCCGACCAACAAAATCCCATCATGAACCTCCTTAATGCTACGCCGAAGAAAATTTGCTCCGAGCGCATATCAAAAGCTATCATAAATGGGTCCACATACCCACCACCTATCACATCACCCAAGATCACAACCTCATCCCCGGGAGAGAGAAACACCGATCCAACCTCATCAAAATCGTCATCCCCATGCCCAAAAATTGGGAAGAAGTCGCTCAAATCAAATGTTTTCGACTCGCGAAAGTGCGTGTGAGTCACCAAGCATCCTCGACAAAAATGGGTCCACATACCCACCACCTAGCACATCACCCAAGATCACCACCTCATCCCCGGGAGAGAGAAACACCGATCCAACCTCATCAAAATCGTCATCCCCATGCCCAAAAATTGGGAAGAAATCGCTCAAATCAAATGTTTTCAACTCGGGAAAGTGCGTGTGAGCCACCAAGCATCCTCGACAAAAATGTCAAAAAAATCCTCAATACACAACCCAATTTCATCGTTTCTTTTTTTCTTGCAATCAACCGGCTTGGGAGGGGACTTTTTATCGTTGATTTGACCCAATTGGGTGTATGAGTGAGGGAGAATAATTGGGGTAGAGCAACCAATCTTGGACTAGCCGCCAGTAATCTTGAATTGAGCCTCGGGGGTAAATTGGGGCGAAACCCTAATTTTTTTTATGTTTGGGGTTTGAAAAATGAGCGGTGGGTTGGGGGATTCAGGTTCGGGGTGGAGGAATTTTGTAGAGGTGGAGGAATTTTATAGGGTTGGAGGCTAGGGTTTGTAAATTGTAGATTGGATTGTAAAATGGTAGGTGCTCTAGAAGTGGGTTGTCTTGGATCTTGAACGGAAGGTTTATGGAATGGATTTGGGTTTTGGGGGAAATTAGGGTTCAAGATTTGGGTTTTCGGGGTGGTGGGTTTTATGGTAGTGGGTTTTGTGTAGAGGGCGGGTAGGGAAGGGGTTGTGGGTAGGGATTTCTAGGGTTAGGGTTTGGGTTTTGGAAAGGGGTATAGATTTGTTGTTGTGATTGTACCCCCTCTCCAGTTCGTTTTTTAATCTCCTCGTCTAGTTGTTCAGATCTTCTTGGAGCCATTGATTGTAGCGTACGATTTTGATAACAAAAATACACCGATACACCAACACCAATGTGGAGCGACACCCGCTTTGATACCAACTAAACGTAAACTATACGTCAAAAGGCTCCTAAAAATATCTAAACACACACTTTAGGGAGAAAAATACTATTTTCTATTTTAAAATTCAAGTCTACCTCAAATGAAGCTTACATGGGGATATTTAAAGGGGAGGAGTAGCTTAGGCTCCAAGCTAAGGCCCTAATTACAAAAATGCCATTACTACTCCTTACCTTTAAATACTAAAGCAAAACAAATGAAAATACAAAGAATAAAATAAAATAAAATGACTAATAAAACCCTAAAATAAGGCCCATTTCCATCAATTTGTTTTTAACATAGTGATGTTGATGTTGAAGATGTTGAAAATCCACATGGTTGTGCTTCTGTAAATAAACTTCTAATGTCTTTTAGTCACGAGCATGTGGTTCCGAAGAATTATTGTAGTATAATATTTTACAAAACTGGTTTTCATGAAGTGATAATTGAAAATTGGTGAACTGCTAGATTTTGCAGTAAGGGGATGATTTTTGGGATGTTCGGGGACTGATTATAAGTTAGGAGAAATTTTGTAGATTTTAGGTTGGGTCTTTTCTAAGAGTTTTTTTATCAAGCTTATCTGTGTTTGGATGACTACATTGGAGATTAATTGAACGTAACTCAATTCTGTATTTTCTAGTACAAGTGTACAGCATAAACAAAAATTACGAGATATTATAAAATATTTGTATCATAGTTGTCAAAATCGTACGATTCGATTCGATTCTCACGTAAAACGATTCGAATCGAGTTGAGAATCGCAAATGTCTAAAGAATCGGACTGAATCGGCGACTCACGATTCGAATCTTTCGATTCGGGTCCGATTCACTTTTTTTTCCCGAATTTTTTTACCTTATAACCATACGTGTGTTTTAATAAAACGAATAAAAAAAGAAGCAAACAACAAAGGATACCGTTAAGATACTGAGTTTTAGAGAAAAACATATTCTCTTGGCTCGATTATTATCAGTTGGCTTTTCTTGTCTATTCTCTTGGGTTGGCCGAATGTCTTCTATCTTTTGCTTTTTTTTTTTGTTATAAAACTTTTCTATTTGTTATAAAATCTTTGAAGGTATATTGGTTTTGTTGCTTTAAATTAATATGAAGGTTGTTTTAAATTAATATTGTTTTATAGTTAATCTTAGTATTTGTTTTATTGTTTTAAATTAATATGGTTTATTGTTTTAAATTAATATTGTTGTAATTTTGTAGGCTGTTTTAAATTAATATTGTTAAATCTTAGTAGGTAGGCCTGTTTAAAATTTTTGGAAGTATTTGTTTTACAGTTTTACTGTTTTAAATTAACCTTTGTATTTATTTTATTGTTTTAAATTAATATGTAGGATGTTTTAAATTAATATGTAAGCTGTTTTATGATATATTTTTGTTTTTTACATTTTTAAGCTTAAAATGAATGAGAACATGTGCTACGGTTAATTTTTGTGATATATTTTGGTATATTATCATGTGCTACGATTAGTTTTTGTCATATTACGTTTAATTACCAATTCTATAGTGTTAAATTCCATTTACGTATGTTTTACTACGTTTTTATCATTTGGTTCCGATTCGACCGATTCGATTCGCGATTCGGGGGGTAAACAATTCGCGATTTGACAACTATGATTTGTATTATTATTCTATTCTATTGCATACCGTATCCTTTTTTCATATTTTCCTAATCAAAACAAACTATGTCACAACCGCAACACCATTTCAAACCTCAAAGCTCGGTATCCATCGTCCAGAAGAAATTTCAGTGGCTGCGAACAATGTTTTAAAAATCACTCTAGGCGAATCACTAAAAAATCACCTTGAGGCTTAAGCCTCAAAGTTGAATTTAAAATTTTCGACTCGATGCACCTCACGCTCGGAGGCGCAAAAAAAAAAAGGAAAATAAAAGGGGTTATTCTATTATCAAGAGCTCAGTTCTTTATTGTCTTAATATATGTCGACAATTGGTATATAAATATACATACTTTGAAGATAGTGAAACAATTTTGTTATAATTCTACTAAATTACATACTCTGTTTTTTTTTTAAAGATAAATGATCTGTGTTTTTTTTTTTTCAAATTCACTGTTTCTTTAAAGGTTAACTTCTTCATTTTTCTAAAATTGCACTTAACTTAAAAAGAAGTTGTTTTAATATACTAACACTTATGCTTTTTTCCTTTTTTGTTTTAAAATTGCACTTAACTTATACAATTTACTATTTTAACTTAAAAGAAATTTTTAAAAATAACCAATATGTCATAATATTATAAAATAACCAATAACTGAATCAAACTAAAAAAATGATTTTGTCAATTTGATTTTGCATTGATTAGTTTATTGTCATATCATAAAATAACCAATATGTGAATGAAACTAAAGAAAGAAATGATTTTTTCAATTTTGTTTTTCATTGATTAATTTATTGCCATATTATAAAATTAACAATATGTAAAAGAAAAAATAATAATTTTGCATTGATTAATTTATTGTCATGTTGTAAAATTACCAATATGTTAAAATTGATGTTATCAAATTATTTTTAATAAAAAGGTCATCTTGGGGGAACAAAAAAATGTTAATACTATGTGAGAAAATCCAACATATTTTTTTTGCATTATTTTATTTTTCTTTGTTACTTTATTTTTTACGGTTTTATTAGTATTTTTTAATATTATTTTCCTTTTTTTTTAAGCCTCGCTTCGCACCTTTAAGAACATTGTTTGCGAGTCCAATGAGTTCATTTCTTTCCTCAATATGGTGAAAGTCGTCTCTTTAATCCATTGGTAGTGGATAAAAGATAATGCGCGCGCGCGCGCGGGGCGGGGGGGGGGGGGGGGGTTCTTCAGGCATCTTGTCTACGAAATTTAATTTTTTCTTTGATATTGATTGACTAACTTGTTTTCGCTTCATTGAGTGGCAAACACAATCACTTAGTGGATTTGAAGGAAATTGCTAGACCAAAAATAAGGGAGGTTTGGGCATGGGGAACTTAATTGCAATAAATAAAGAGTTTAGGAATGGCTTTGGAGATTTCCAAAAGAAACAGATTCACTATAGTGCACAATTCATAGGTATAAATATGGGTTGAATGGGAACAGGATCCCAAAAGATTGAGCGGGTCGTTTAAATGTCCTTGGAAGTTCATTTCCCATTGTATTGATTCCTTCTTTAGGTCTGTCTTTTTTATATTAGGGAATGGGGCATCTATAAGGTTTTGGGAGAAGTGTTGGAGAGGTGAAGCCTCTTTCCAATCTATTTATCCGCCGTTGTTTAATTTTTTCTCAAATTAGAATTGCACTATTGGCTGTGTTGCTTCTTTGAACTCTAATTATTCGGCTTCTAGAGATATTTCTTTTGGGAGGAACTTTAATGATGCTGATAGAGGATTTTATCGCCTTATTAGGTCAGACAGTATTCATCTTTTTAGTGGGGTAAGGGTGGCCATGGGAAAGTTAACATCGGTGTCTTAAAGAAGGTATATACCAGCTAAATACCAAGGAGTACCTTTGATCTCCACTCGTGGCTCAAAGTATCGGCCGAGTTGACTCGATATCTAAGGGTGCCGATACGATACCGAGAGACGTTTCAAAAAAAAAACAATGAATCGTGTCTCGACAGATATCAGCCGAGACAACCGATTCCGAGACGTCTCGCCAATATATCGATCGAGACCATGGTTCAAAGTATCGGCCGAGTAAACTTGATATCGGCCGAGTTGACTCGGAATCGCAAGCCACCGAACCGATACCGAGAGACGAATCGAAAACAAGGTTCTAAAAGGCGCGATGCATGATCGATGCGTGGAGGTCGAACATCAAGCATTAGGGGCATAGGCGTGCCTATGCGAAGCCTATGTGTGAAAAGGCGTTTTGCCTTTTTGCTAATATTTTTTAACTATATCCAGGCTTGTAAAATAATAAAAGAAAAAATATAAGCATTACTTATACACTCCCTACACTGACACTTCTAAAATTTTCATAAACATTTCTTAAAAACATTATAAACATTTCTTAAATTTTTGTACAGTAAACCTTAAGTGACATTATAAACATTTCATACAGTAAACATTATAAACATTTCATAAAAAATGGCTCATTTCGTAAACAATTTTTAAATTTTCACCCTTCAGTGATATTTCTTAAACATTTCGTTTAGTAAACCAAAATAGAAATCAGGAGTAACGAAAGAAATATTTCGTACAGGGGTAAAGAAATCATAAACATTATAAACTTACAACAAAGGTAAAGAAAGAAATCAGAAGGTAAGAAAACTTGCAACTGAGGTTGTTTTTCGGCGGTAAAGAAATCAAAAAACTTGGTTTTCGGGTAAAGGCCGGCCGGAAGGTAGGGTTTTAAGGTTTTCCGGTAAAGGCCGGACAGAAATTAGAGGCCGGAGGTAGAGTTTTAAGGTTTTCGTCGGGAGGTTTTTCTTTCTTGGGTTTTAGGGGTTTTGGGGGAACGGGTAGGGGAAAAGGAGATATCGTTTTGTTGTTTAGTTTTTTTTTTTTGTAATAAGTTCGTTAAAAAACAAAGATCGTTTTTAAAGTTTTGTTAAAAAATGACTCTTTTTTATATATATATATCTGTGTAATCAACTTCCAGAGAAAAACAAAAAATAAAATAAAACAAGTCAAACGACGTCGTTTAGCTAACACCCCCGTTGACCGCATTAAAAATCGTTGACCACGCATTTTTCCATGCATACCTCTAGTGCATTGCGTTTCTAAAAAGCATCATGCATAGGCGCACATTAGCGCCACCTATGCACACCTTTTAGAACACTGATCCAAAAAATTAAAGTATCGCGGCATATCGTCAAATCTCTCTGAGATCTCGACGTACTCAAGACAACTCGACGTTATCTCAGCCGAGTCGGCGATACCTCACCGAGATGATGGGTTTTTTTGGACAGCAAAGCAGAGAAGAGTGACGTTTGAGAAAAAAACAAAGTGTGGTTTTGATCAAAGTTTAGGGTTTGGATTTCACCTATTTTATGTTGTTTTGATGCTTGTTGGAGAACCACAAATCATCTCCTCTCTCTCTTTGTAAAAATCAGTCAGAGCTCCCCTCTCTCTCTCTCTCTCTCCCCAGTTAGAGCTCCCATCTCCTCTCTCTCTCTTTGTAAAAACCACAACAGTTGCAAGAGTTGTCTCATTAGTAAATGGTTGTCTCATTAAAAAATAAATAAAGATACGTTCATTATCCATTTATATTAAATTGTATCATTATTTATTTTATTTACGTATAATATATTTTTATTCACTTAATATTTTTACAAAATGTATCATTCTTTATTTAATTTAAAATATATCATTGTTTCGTGATAAATGTACTTTTATTTACTTAAAATTTTATTATAAAAAAAGACATTTTTTTATTTATTTGAAAATGCATCATTATATTTTTTTAGATGTTTCTTTATTTACTTAAAAAAATTATAAATGTATCATTTGTTTTTTGAATGTATCTTTATTTACTTAAAAATTCTTTAGAAACATAACACAATATTTTTATAATGTATCTTTATTTCTTAATAATTCATTAAAAAATGTATAATCTTCTATTTATTTGAAAGCGTATCAGTATATTTTTTTAATGTATCTTTATTTACTTTAAAATTCTTTATAAATGTTTTTAAACGTGTATTTATTTACTAAAATATTCTTTACAAATGTACCATTGTCTTTAAATTGTATCTTTATTTACTTCGCACTTCGTCATAAAATGTATCATCTTTTATTACCTGAAAATGTGTCATTACATTTTTTTAATGTATCTTTATTTACTACAAAATTCTTTATAAATGTAAATTGGTTTTTTAAACGTATGTACTTAAAAATTATTTACAATTGTACGATTATCTTTTTAAAATGTATATTTGTTTATTTTCTTTATAAAATATATCATAATTACAGTTATGAAATATTGAATCTGACAAGTCCGTCGCGCTTCAGTTTAACCAATTGTACAATGCAATGCATATTAAACAATGGTTTTGAACGTATCTGATCAGTCCACATTGTTAATCTTTTTTTTTTCTATATTTTTTCTGCAATTTTTTGCGCTCTCTAAATAACGTATATTTGCTTATCGCCCGATACCGCGACCAAATTAAAAAATCGAGTGTCCGATACCGAGGCTTTGAACCATGGCCGAGACAACCGCGATATCGGCTGCGACAACCAATTCAAACGGCACTTTTTTTTTACCCTTTTGACATTTTTTTTGGTACCTAAAAAACATGTTTTACAAAACATTGTTTTATTTTATTTGTAAAAAGTCAAAAAAATGTTTTGTAAAACATTTCTTTGTATATGTTTTATAAACATTTTTTTGTACAAAAATATAAAAAATGTTGAGAAAATTGTTCTGATATTATTTAATTTTTCCGAGTAACATGAAAAAATTTACATCATTAGTTGAGCATTGTGACATTTTCTTTTATTTTTTTAATAGAATTTTAATCTTTTACCATATTTCTTTGTTGTTGAAAATATATTGTAACATTTACAGAAACAACACCTATATAAGTTTACACACATAACATATATATGCAAAACAATTTTACACAGTAACATTAAATTAAACAATTGCGATAAAATTAAAATGTCATTAATATAAAACTAATAACATTCACCGTACATAAAAATATTTGAACTTGGTCTTATCAAGATATAATCTCACATAATGATGTCCTAAATTGGAAGAGACAAAGATTGGGGGCAAAAAATCTCCACAAGTCTAGTCTCGTCCATGAAGATCAGACATCCTCTTCCACTTACGTAAATTAAAATCAATAATTATTCACTAATACGTAATTATTTAGAGATTTTAAGTACGGAATTTTTGCGCTCTCTAAATAACCTATCTTTGCGTATTGCCCGATACCGGGACCAATACCGACACTTTGAACCATGTCTCCACAATAATTCAAGCTTTTGATTTGCACTAAGGATATGTTTGGTAACCCCAATTCCATACTTGGAATTTGAAAATTTTAAGTTTTCCAATTCCAAGGTGTGTTTGGGAACCCGAATTTCATTCCTTGGAATTGGAAATCGAACATAAATTTTCTAATTACACTTGAAAGGCATGGAATTCGGGTTCATTTGAGAACACAATCCGCAAAAATCAGAAGACGGGCTTCAAATTTTTGAAGCTCCAATTATCACTTTTTGTAGCAGAGAGTCCAGTTGAAATTGTAAAACATTTTAAGATCTCTCTAGAGGAATGCACCTGACTTACACAAGAGCTTAGGTGATTTGAAAGCATGTTGAGAGAGACACCTCAGTATTTAAGAAAAATAGGTGAATGAAATAAAGGCAATATGTTGACACAATTACAAGGTCTAGCAAGGAAAAATCACTCATGCTTGCAAATCCAATCAAATGGTACTTCAAATACTAACGCACACAAATACACATATGAAATACGTATTGAAATATGAATGTACCTCAACCACAGTCCCTTTGAGCCCACTGACTAATATATGAGATTTGCTTAATCTGGAATAAGAGTGAAAGCAGAAATTTACAAATAGTAGACAAAACAAGAGTAAAAATATGAAAAGACGAGTAACTACCTTCGCTGAGCATCAACTCCCCAAACCCTAATTTGGCGATCATACAACGCTGTTTCCTGCTCCGTCAACTCCTCACCGTCCATTCCCAACTTTAGCCTGAGAATTCAATCCACCGCGATTATATCAAAACCCTACAACTAAGCCATGTGACTACAAATAATATTAGAATTAGAGGGGTGCAAAATAAAATAATATAATAGATTTTTATTTTTAGTAAACCAATTTTAAATGGATAATTAAGATATGACACAAAAGAGACAAGTGGGTAACTCAAGTTTGATACCGAGGATCTTAGTCTAAGTTGCCCTATATGTGATTTGAACTCCGCCCTAATGTGAGAATGAATGGCATTTTGTTTTAGAAAGAACAATAAATGAAAAAAAAATCACCCTTCTTTCGAATTTAATAGGAATATTATTCTCTTTTATACTTCTATTTTTTATACCCGAACAACCCTTACGAAATAGAAATTACTCTTTATGATTTCTACTGTAATCAAATTTTTGATCAAATTTTCCTAGACACACTAACGTGGCGGCTTGTTATTGATTGGTTTGTAAATCCCACTGGCGTGGACCTCAAAAACCAATCAATAACAAGCGGTCACGTCAGTGTGTCTAGAAAATATTTGTCTAAAATTCAATCACAATATAATTTTTCATATCGACGAGTTGACGAGATGAATCGAACTCATAACATTCGAGGTGCAAATCCTTTAGACTTTAGTGATGAATGATCAACCACTCAAGTAACCCCTTAAAGTTTACATTTCCATTTAATCATTCGTATTAAGCGAGAAATTCAAAAAATAATAATATTATAAGCTTTTAGAATTTTCTTCTCAATGGTCTCTCCTTATTACTTTTTATCTATATTAATCTCAAACACAAATGGATTTTATTGTTATGCTTCTCTTTCGTAACCATAGACATAAAGTAATATTCCTTAATCCTTATTATCAAGTCACGTGTTATGTGAACCATTCCGATAATAGGAGATTCTCATCAAGTTACACATACAAAAAAGAAATACTTTTGTTCCCAATCAAAAAAATTAAACATTTTTAGGCAGACACCTAAATTCGACACTCTGACGTGTCGCATCCGTATTGATTCGTATTTACCCTCATTGTTATTAGGCTTGGACACAAATCAATGCAAGTGCAACACGTTAGGTGTCGCCCCATAATGTGTCGATTTAGGGTGTCAACGTAAAATTACTCAAAATTAGAAGCAAATCAGATGCATGCCCCTGAAACGTCGAAATAAGTCGGTTGTTCCTCAACAGGATATGTTGTGTTTGGGCTTCTTCAATGATCCACAACAATTCTTTTAGTCCTGCAAAACACAAGTATTATTAATTACTAAAGAAAAATTAAGCAAATTTAAAAAAGAAGAGTTTGTTGAAACTCACCTAAATTCAAATTTCTTAACATGTTCACAAAGGTTTCCAACTTTGAAGATCGTGAACTCTTTCTCCTCTAAATATATTTGATATACAACACTGCGTAGTAGTTACATTTCTCTATTCTATATATATTCATCCTAAATGATATAGAAAAATGTACGGTTTTTTAGAAATAAACGGAATGGGAATTGTAATGGGCATGTTCATTGTATGATCACCAAAATTAAAAAATTGTAAAAACCGGCAATTAAACTGGTAGAATTGAATCGGATGAACTACTACTCTTTTTTACTTTTAGGCACACACTCCCAGAAATAGTACCATACAATAGGGGTGGCTGTGGGCCGGGCCTGGGCAGGCCCGGTCGGGCTCGGGCCGGGCTTGAAAAATTAACTGTTATCCCAAGCCCGCTCGGGCCTAGATCGGGCCTTATTATGTAATCCCAAGCCCGCCCAAATTTGAAAGCTCTTTACCCAGGCCAGCCCGATCGGGCCCTATTATGTTAATTAAAAGATTTTTTTTTTAAATTAAAATACCTATTTTTTTATTTAAAGACCAATTTTTTTAATTAAAAATTTGTTTTAAACTCCATATATTACAAAATCCATATATAAAGTTTCTCACTTTACATGAAAAGACTTGGTATACGTTTTTATATTTATAGAAGTCCCCCCCCCCCATATATATATATATATATATATATATTTCGGGCCTCGGGCCGGGCCGGGCCTCATCGGGCTTAAGAACTCATGCCCAAGCCCGCCCGAAAAAAAATCGGGCCTATAAAATTTTGCCAAGCCCGCTTTGCGGGCCTATGTACCTTACCCAAGCCCTATTTTTTTATTGGGCTTGGCGGGCCTCGGGCCTATGGCCACCCCTACCATACAATGAACTTTGTAACCAATAAAAAATAAAAATATATTTTTTACAATGAATCAAGCCAAATCAAAGGATCTTCCTCATCAGATGTTTCGGTTTGGCCATGAGATGCCCAAGACTCACATAAGGGTTAGTTATAAATGTTAGTCTAATATGAACTAAGTGCATATATTATATAGTCCATCTTGTTTTTAATATTTCACAAAGTCACTAGTCTATAGTTTTTTAACAATTTTATTTTCGAGATAAAGATTTTGGGGTTTAGAGTTTAAGTTTAAGTTTAATATTAATTTTTTTAGGGTTATGGATTTGGCCTTTTCGGGTTAATTTTTTTTTTTTTAAATTTAGTGAAGGAGTAATTTAACAAATAAGTCTTGTTGACATAAGATCTCCTCATTAGTCATATCAAAATATTTTTTTTTCTCAAAAAGTCATATCCATACATGTAATAAATATTCACTATTTGATTTATAATAGGACTTATCGGAGCAAAATTATTTTTTCATGGGAATTTTCGGAACAAAAAAAATTCATAAGACCCATTTAAATATATACTTAGTAAACGCGATCAATTGGTAAAAATATCTTTTGGGGATTTAGGGTTATTTTTTCGTTAAGGGTTCACTTTTTAATAAATTAGTTTTTTTTTTGTGTGTGTGTTTAGGATTGTGTGTTTAGAGTTGATAAATGGAATATTAGTTTTTTTTTTTGTGTATGTTTAGGATTGTGTGTGTTTTTAGGATTGTGTGTTTCGTTAAGGTCTACATGAATATTATTTTTCAATTTTATTTTGATAAATGGAATATCTTCAGTTAAACCAAATGATATAATGTCATTTTTTACAATATTTCACCAACTCAATTTAGGTTTACCTCTAGTGTCACCATCAATACTAATTAAACTATTCTTCCTTATGGGGGTACTTATTGATGTACGTTTGATGTGTTAAAACCTTATAAGTCAATTTTCTCGTTTATCTTGTTTGGGAGCTAATTCTATTGTTTCGTGAATATGTTCATTCTAATTTTATCCTTTCGACTTTTATCACCCATTTATTAAAACATTCGCAGCCCCGTCATACTCGTTTTAAACACATTTTGTTTCTTAGTTTCTCAATACTATGTCAGATGTAAATTGAAATTATTGTTGTCATCCTATAGAACTTCACATTTAACTTTAGAGTTGTTAGCCCAAAAAATACCCAGAGGATGTGCATTGGTTTTTTATGAAATTAATGAAAAAATAAAATTTCATTTCGCTTAATTGAGTAATGGAGATTCAATATGTGTGTAAATAATTACATGAACAACAAAATTAAAAAATGAACAACAACTGTAACAATAAAGAGAGTTAGAGAGACTTGGCAAACCGAGACTTTTACATGATTCGGCTTTACCCACATACAGTCTCGAGAGGGGACTTGAAAACTTTAATGTATTTGGTTCAGTTAGATGTAATTAAAACCTTACAATGAATTACTCTCCTTATTTCACACATACATAAACTACACACACATAACCCACATGAAATGCGTGCGCGTGGACACACACACACACACACACACACACACACACACACACACACACACACACATATATATATATATATATATATATATATATATATATATATATATATTTGAATGAGTTGTTCATGGTTTTATTAAAATTCATATAAAACCAATAGTCGAACTAAACTTAAAAACAATATAGGCATGGTACATGGGCAATTTAATCGAAAGAAAACGCATAAAATGAACGAATAAAAATTACTAAGGATTAAGAGGGCATAAGAAAACGTGGGACTGGAGAAAGAAACTCGAGAAAATAGATTGTGGTGTGTGTAAACGGACCTTAAAAACAGATCAATTTTTTAAATACTAAAAAAATTACTTTTCAATCAAAATTGGTGAAATTGATCTCCATAATAAGGAGATCATCTAAAAAAATCATCAAAAAGTCAATAGGAAGATGGGTGAGATTATTATCAAAAAATTAAATGGTTGAAAAGGCACCTATTTTTTAAATTTTTATATCACTACCGTGAGTGCAGAAAAATTCACAATAAAAATATTCACGAAAGCAATCACAAAAAGCATAAAGTATGTGGAATCACACACAACAACGATATACGTGGTTCTACAACTTGACTACGTCCGCAGAGAGGTTACTTGTTATTTATTAAGTGTCTCTCAACGATTACAATTTGTTCCTCCCCTTTGTCCCGAGTCAGGGAGCACAATTTATACATATGTTTGTTACAGAGTTTGAGTTATTTAAGGGACTCTCATCATCGTATGTGGGTTGGCCATGAGGTGCTTGAATATCTCGACCGAGATTATCAGCACCTGATTTGACCATATCCATGAGTGTCCTTCTCTAACTAAACTTCTAGTGCAAGGGTTAAGCCATGATTTGGGCCTGACCAAATAACTTAAGTTATCTTGGTGGGCTACTCTCCCAGGCTTGTAAAAAGTGGGCTCCAATAATTTCCCCTGAAATCTTTTGGCTAATATGCATGGGCCAATAGATTTCAACTGGGTTGGAGGTTCAGGTCCTTGTTATATAGTGAGAGTCCGTGATGGCATCATTGTAATAACATGATTTGCAACAAGGGCACAATTGTCTTAAGGAGAGAAATGAAGCGCTAAAATCTTCCTAGGAAATCAAAACTCATAATTTGATTATTCTAGTGATCAGTTGAGGCTTACTCAAGCACCTGTTCATTGCATTTGGTCGTTCTTGCGCGTTGTTTGTTCCTAAGCTCTCCTCTTGCTTCAAAAGTCAAAATTCTTCTTCTTCAATACTTTTTCAAAGCTTTCTACTGCCTGTAAGTTACAGTTTATGTCTCTTCTTTAGTTCTTCTTCTCTGTATTAGGTAGTTACTGTAGCTAGGGTTTCTTCTTATTTGCTCGGTTATGGCGATGTTAGATGGTAAATCCGTAGAGGAATTAGGCGTAAATACAATATCCCTGATTGGGTGATCATCGATTGTGCCCCTTTCCCTATAATGTTCGTAGGGTTGATGGGGGACACTGGATTCACACTCTCTTATTAACTCAAGGGGGTTGGCATTTCCTCCAAACGAGTTATTTCTTAGATTCTTTAGGTACTTTGCCATGGTTCCTGCTCAGTGTGCCCCCAATGTATGGAAGATGGTTAATGGGGTCCATAGGATAAATACTCGCTATGGGATAAAGTTAGGTTTTCCTGAGATATGCTACCGTTATGTGTTCTCGAATACCAAAAAGGGTCTATTGTATTTGAAAACCAGAAGGCCCATTCGAGTTCTGGTGGTAAACCTCCTGGATTCTCACAATGATTATCAAGAAAGTAGTTTTATTGCAAGGAATTGGCAACACCCCCCATTGTTGGAAGAAGAAATACCACGTGATCTCCTCATTTTTTACTATGGGGAGGACGGAATAGGTCACTTCCTATTTTTTATCATCTGTTAACTTCTTGTAGATTCTTTCTCATTCCTGTGGCTTACATTCCTCTTCTTTGTGGTTACAGCTCGTAGCAAAAACTAGGAGCCTGATATTAGTGATATTAATACTCAAGAGTTAACGCAGGTCTGGAGCATAAAGGAAAGACTAGTAGAAGGTGAGCATCTAGGTCGGCGGCCTTTATTTTGGAGTATAAAAACACAGGTACCAATTTTATTGTTCGTCTAGTTGATCAGGTTCCAGTTTTAAGGGTTCCAGAAGTAAGCCCTTCTGAAGAGGAAAGTTCTGAAGAAGAGGATGAGAGCGAGAATTAGAGAAGAAGGGAAGGGGCAGAAGTTGGAGGAGAAGAAGAAGAGGAAGAGGACATGGCCCCTTTAGTTAAGAAGAGGAGGTTAAGATTTCCTGATGATGACAACGACCACGCAATCCTGTCTCACGGGATTCCAACTTTAAAGATTTTTGGCATAAATTCTACCAAGGGCAATGGTACTGGCCCGTCTGATATGAGGAAGGAGAAGGAGAAGAGGAAGGGAGAGGAAAAAGAGAGAAAGAGAGAAGAAGATGAGAAAATAGAGAGAGCGAGAGAGAGAGAGAGAGAGAGAGAGAGAGAGAGAGAGAGAGAGAGAGAGAGAGAATAAAGGCTAAGATGTTGGATTCTCCATCTACTGGTAGGCCCACTATCCTTAGCCATGAGGGGGCTAGTGTGGGCGACTCCCCCTCTCTGGCCCTAGATCTGTTGCAGAGGTCGGTGCTCACCGATGATCGCGAGAGGTCCTCGAGGTTGGGGCCTTCTCAACTTGCTCTAAATACCACGAAGGGGATGGCCCTGGTAAGTCCCTCTCACTTATTTCCTTTCTTTGTTATTTCTCACTTCTATTATAATTCCTTGTTATTCTATTTTTCCCGTAGATGTTATCTGACTTCACTACCCTCCTGGATAATCATTCTAACAGCTTCAGAAGGGAAGAAGAGTTGAAAAAGGCCTTAGAGGCCGAGAAGACTGTCTTTGACAATGCTCGCTAATCATGGTAGCATGAAAAGAAGAACATGTCCAAGGCATATGATTCCTTGGAGGCTTCTTAGAAGGTGATAGTTACTGAGAAATCAGAATTGGTGAAGGCCAATAAATAATTGACTGACAAGGTGGCCAAGTTGGAAAGTGACCTTCCCCAAGCCAAGGATAACATCTACCAAGAAGGCTTCTACAAAGCTTACAATGATATTGAACGTCAAATAACTTATGCTTGCAAGGTCTCTTTTAATAAGGGATGGGACCAGGCTTTGAAGGCTGCTGGCACTCCTGCAAGTTTTGAGCTCTTCGACCTTTATTCTCCTGGTCCAACCCCTTTTATTGAAGATGAAGAAGTAGAGGGCTATGACTAGGCTGGTGGCTATACTAAAATCGTCCCTGTTGCGATTGGCGGGAGCACTGGTGTTGGCCAGGAGCAACAGGTGTTCGACAAGGGGAAGACCAAGGTTGGGGAAGACCAAGTGAAATACTAGGGCTCACGTAGACTAGGAGTTCCTATTTTCCTTATACAATTTTTAGTTTCTGTTGGTTTGTACCCTTATTTTTTTAACTTTATGTACTGGCCAATGGCCCTCTTTTCTTTTGTGATAATGAAAATTTTCCCCTTGGTTCATGTGTTCATCTACTTGAGTTTAGGCTAATGCTTACTTCTAGTTTGACATGTATTTTTTGTAGTCTGTTAATTTAGATTGCTACATTTCTCCCAATTCTTAACTAGGGAGAATTCTTAGACCTTATATCAGTCTACAAGCTTGCAAAGCCTTCGTGATGATTTGTAAATAACTCAGAGCTAGGAACGAATAATAAAAAAACCAGTTCGAAGTGATTACCAAGCTGAAGGATGACCTTTAAGAGATGGAAGAGATAGGGGCTTCTGTTTAAGAGGAAGTTAATTCCCTAAAGGCCCAACTTTTGGCGAGGATTGAGATCGACCAAGTGGGCGAGGTCCTATAGTCTGAGAATGATGCTTTGTGAAAGGAGGCAGAGAACTTGAAATCTTTCATCGGGGTATTGAAAGACAACGTCAAAAAACTGAGATACTCTTTTAAGGCAGGGCCTAGAGAGGTTTGGGTATAGGGTTATAATGATGGTTGGGTATATGCCCCAGTAAAACTAAAGGAGGTTAATAGTGTTGCTTTCTCTTGAGGATGGTTGAACGCTCTTAAGGAGCCTCCGAAGGAATCCAAACTTTGGTACAAATACCAGGTTGAATGTCCTTCATATAGCCATAACCCCTTTATCGATTGATGATGAATGGATTCCGGCCGATGTCATTCCTCCCCAACTCTTAGACCAAGACCTTGATGAAGATGTCGAGGAATTTGCCCCGAAGCCAAACGTTGGTTAAAGGGAAGGTGTAGCAAAATATCTTGCTCGATGCCCTATCCTCTCTTAGACTTTTGTATATCTATTTTTGGCTTTGTGATTGTAACCTTATATCCATAATAAATAATTGTCCTATGTTTTGAGCGTTGTGATGACTAAACATATTTTTTTCGTAGGTTACTTAGCACTTTTATCGATTAAAATGAAATTAATTGACCAATCGTAGGCTTTAAGTAGATCAGTACTTAGTTTAAATCATTTTGGGCCTTGACAGCCGACTAAATGATATTTAAGTGTTGGCACTTTGCCTTTAATTATGTTTGAACATTCTCTCAGTCCAATGTGCCTAAGCAGTATCATTCCATTCACTTTACCTTTTAGGTCGTGTCGTCACACTTCCTTAGGCCTAAGTGAAATGATGGCGAGAATGTACCTGGTTATTGGGCTGTCTACCCGAGCAGGTTTTTTTGCAACCAACAATGTTGACCGCCAACTAAAGTTGGCTTTATTACCTATGGATCCCCAGTAGGGCTTTGGTTGCTGTCGGGGCAACTCATGAGGCCCTTGTGTTAAAAACAAGGGCTTGAGGGTAATCCGCAGTTATTTTCATATAACTTGTTAACCCTGTTAATTAATCATTCAAAATATTGCACAAAGGAGATATCATTGAAAAAGGTGCTAATTAATGAGATATAATAGAGATGAGTTAGGAAACCAATGTGATCTTTTATAATGGATGGGCCAATTCGGCCTTTTATTCACTGCAAATTATCTTATTTGGTAACAAAAATTTATAAAAAACTAAAAGCCTTGCTAAATAAAAAAGATAAGAAAGAAGGTTTAAAAGTAGAACTTCTTGAGATTAGTTACATTCTATGCTCTGGGTATCTCCCTGCCCTCCAGTGTTTTCAAGTGATATGATCCTTGGAGATCATCTCTAATCACTCTAAATGGTTCTTCCCAGTTTTCCATCTGATAGTTTTACGGCGTTGTCGAGGGCTTTTAGCATGACATAGTCTCCAATAGAATTCTTCATCGGGTTGACCTTTTTGTTGTATTGTATGGCTAGTTGTTGTTGGTAGGAGGCCTTTCAGCAGGACACCCTTGTCACGGTCATTGACCGTGATAAAAAAGTACGCATTTTTGTCACTGTTAATGAACGTGATAAGTTCATGACAAAGGCTTGTCACGATCATTGATCATGATAAGTCCGTGACAACTGTACTTGTCACGGTAAATGACCATGAAAAGCTTATAAAGTTATCACGGTCAAAGACCGTGACAGGTCCGTGATAATTTTCCCTGTAAAAAAAACCCTCCCCCTCTTTTTTTCCCACCGTTTTGGTTTCCCTCCCTCTTTCTCTCTCTAAGCGACTGCTCTCTCTCTCTCTCTCAGCGATTTTTAGGTTTTTTCCTCTCTTTCTCTTTCCTTTGTATATATGTGGGTGTATATGTGGGTGGTGTGTGTGTGCGTCTGTGCGTGAGTGGGGGCAGGGGGAGGTGTGTGTGTGTGTGTGTTGATTGGGGACTTGAAATTAATGTTTAGTTTAGGATTGAAATTAATGTATAAATACCCAAATATATGTTGTACCCTTAAGTATAAATACCCAAATATATGTTGAGATTTTTCTCACGGAATAATCATAATAGGAATTGGAATTGGGACTTATAATTATTATTGTTAATTTAATTATGACTTTAATTGGATATAAATTAGTTAGGAGCCTTTAGATTCCCTTTATTAATTGTTGATTTTGAATTAGTAAGTAGTAAGTTTAAATTGATGTTTAGGATTTTTAGTAATTGTACATATTAGATGTTGTTATTTTGGAATTCAAAATTAAGTTGTTAAACATTAATATTACACCATGACAGTTGAAATGGACAATTTGATTAATAAAATATAACTTTAATTGTAACTTTAATTATATAGCTTTAATTGTATAGCTTTAATGATGATATATTTATAAGACATGATGAAATGAATTAATTGAGTAGATGAATTAGAAGGAGTACCGGATACACATTTGTTAGTTTTTTTTTTTTTTGTTGTTGGATTATAGTGGACCGGTGTTGGGTTGGTTAATTTTGGAAGTGACATGAACACTAGATTATTGTCCAAATGTGGTTGGGGGGGGGGGAGTTTTCAACTTTTTTCTAAAATTAATTTGTGTCATGAACAATATATTATTAATTTATATATATAGTATGTTTCATTTGTGATAATTAAATGAAACATACTTGAAATTACATATAGTGCGCATAGATACTAGCCTTCTAGTTCTTATGCGTACGCCTTCAATAACCCTTAGACCCGTTCGAGAGTCATTACCCCTGTAATGAGATCTCTCGAATTATCTCGTTTGGACAGTTTGGGACTGCATAATTTCTGTATAATAATATTCTTAGTGGCTTCAACTTGTTACTTTTGGAGGAAGTTCTGCAGTCGTATCCTAATGTTCTCTGAGTACATACTAGATTGGCAAGTGTGAGTGTTATTTCAATTGATAAATTGAAATAACACTCACACTTGGGAATCTACGTCGTGTACTTGGAGAACTATGGGGATATGTTACCGATTTTTTCTCAAATCGTAACAATGTGAATGAGCTGTTAAGTATATTACAGAAATATGCGATCTTGAATGGGATAGGACCACTCACCCTTTAGAGGAGATTGAGAAAATACAAATTAATATTATAAATTGAATTTGAATTTGAATTTGAAATTTAAAAATCTAATATAAATAAGACATAATTAAATGAAACATACTATAAATCTAAGTTTTGTTTATACTAATCCACGAATATACGCTTCTTACCTTTAATAGGTGATTGTTTGTAGTAGCTGTGATGGGATATCCTAAATACAAAGAGTGGATGGGTGAGACAAATAGAATGGGGGATGTGTTTCGCAGAAGTGTTAACGAATTTGTAAAATACGCAAAGAGATGTCATAATGATGAAGAGTTTCCGCGTCCGTATACTAGGTGTGAGAATGGTAAGGTGTTTGAGTGGAAAATAATTGAACTACATTTGTTAAGATTGGGTATGCAAGATAATTATTGATTTTGGAGTTTTCATGGGGAATTGAAAGTTCCTTTTGTCCTCGAGCAACCTTCACAATAACCTTTAATAAGTAGGATAGATGTAGAAGGGGATGATGTATATCATAATATGTTAGAGGATTTAATTGATGACATGTACGACGTTCATGAAGTGGAAGAGAATGAGGTCATTGATGATGTACAAGGTTCAGGTGCTCGTGAAGTTATCAGGATAAACCTGACGATGACTACCAAAGTTTAAAATTTAAGGCGATCCAACCGTTATACTCTGGCTGTGAGAAAGATCAAACAACTTTACATGACATGGTTGGTTTGCATAGTTTGAAGACCCAATACGATTTGTCTGGCAATAGCGTGACAAAAATTTTGAATTGGGTGAAGGGTTTGCTACCCAAGGAGAATACGCTTCCAAATAGCTATCATGTTATGAAGAACAGTTTGAAAGGTTTGGTAATGAAGTATAAATTATTCCATGCTTGCGTGTATGACTGCATACTATACCAAAAGGAGTATAAAAATCTCGATCGGTGTTCGGTATACGACGAACCTAGATATGTCCAATCTACTGGCAAGGAAGGCACAATCTCAAAAGTGCCTCAAAAAGTGTTGAAATATTTTCCCGTTGGGCCTAGATTAAAGCGGTTTTTCACAGTACCATGGATAGCGGAGGCAATGACTTGGCATGCTAGGGCAGAAGTAGGGGATAATCTCATGCGTCATCTTATTGATTCTACAGCTTAGAGGAGGATGAGTTATGAGTATTCTGATTTTGTTCGAGAACAGCGTAACATTAGTTTGGCTATATCAACATATGGTTTCAATCCATTTGGAAATCTAAGCACCAACCAGAGTGTATGACCAGTGATCCTAGCCCCACTCAACCTCCCTCATTCACAGTATATGAGACCTAAATTTTTGATGTTGTCTTTCTTGATACCCGGGACAAAGGTACCAAGTGATGACATCTATATCTACCTGGCTCCTTTCGTATAAAAATTAAATGAGTTGTGGGAAGAGGGTGTGCAAGCATTTCACCCTTTTAGAAAAGAAGAGTTTACGCTGAAAGCTATGTTGATGTGGGCAATTCATGATTTTCCAGCTTATGGGACATTATCCGGTTGTGTAGTACATGGTTATTTAGGATGTCCTATATGTGGATAGGAGAATGAATCTCTTCGTCTCCCCTCTAGCTTAAAAAATTTATACCGTTTCCATAGGAGGTTTTTACCCCCCGTTCATAATTTCAGATTTGAGAAAGGTTCTAATTTTTTATCGGGCGGGGTTGAACATAGGCTACCGTCGAGAAAACTTTCAGGTTCAGAAATTGAAAGTAAATCTTCTCATTGTGGCCCTAATATGCCAGGTAAGAATCCTAAATTTAAGAATGTCAAGCATAAGAAGACCCCGACTGGGAATGAAACTGAGACAAGAAAGGCATAGTCTAGGAGGTCAATTTTATTTGACTTGCCTTATTGGAAGAATAACCCGATGCGCCATGTATTGGATGTGATGCATGCAGAGAAGAACATCGTTGAATAAATTATTGGCACATGCCTTGGGAGGAGTCATTCGAAGGATAGAGAAAATGCACGAAAAGACCTTAAATCGTTAAAACTTAAGCCACAACTATGGTTGAAAGAAAATAGTAGGGGAAGTATAATAATTCCCCCTGGTGCGTTTACTTTGATGAGTGGGGAAAGGAATGTTCTTTTAGACACAATATATAATTTTAAGGTTCCATATAATTTTTCGTCCAACTTGCAAAGGATTGTGAATTATGCTACCTATGATTTACATAAGTGTAAGTCCCACGATTGACATGTGATCATGCAACTGATTCCTCTATTGTTTAAGCACTGTTTCTCCAAGCACAAGGATTTGCGGAGGGCTATTATGCAAATTAGTATCTGCTTCTCACTTTTGTGTGATAAGGCAGTCAATCGAGAACACATAGTGGCCTCAAAATTGGCGGTGATCGAAGCAATTTGTGTGTTGGAGGAGTACTTCCCCCCATCATTCTTTGACATAAGTGTGCACTTATTGGTACACCTATGCGGCGAGGCACTTCTTTGCGGTCCAGTTAGATACCGATGGATGTATCCGTTTGAAAGATTGATGAAAGTTTTCAAAGATTACGTAAAGAATACACGATACATTGCAAGATCAATTGCAGACGAATACATCACCATGGAGTCATCAATCTATACTCGGGAATATATGCCTAACTCGACCAGCATTGATGGCATTGATGAGTTCATCGATGAGGGTGGTCATGTGATGGGCAAACGAGTGAAATTAACGAGTTTGCAACATGAACAAGTAGCTCGTTATCTATTTGACACACATGAAGATGTCAAAAAATGGAAAAAGTAAGTTTAAATTATTTTAAGTTTTACATTATTTTAGATTATTTTATACATGATTAATTTTGTAATACGTTCGTCACATTAAATTTATGCAGAAAATATGAAGCCCGTGAGAACAATAAAAAATGAAAAACAATGGCACATTCAGACAATGAATGTAGGCTATGGTTGTCACACGAGGTAATTATAATAAAAATGGTTGTTATATAATGTTACATTACAATAAAATTTTACAACTAATCTAATTAATTTATCTATATTCTCAGCTCTTAAAGATGGGTGATGCGACACCAAGGCTTGCTCGTCTAGCCACTTGACCCTTGTTCATAGCACAAGAGTACAAAAAGTATCGATTGAATGGTTACGTATTCGGCGCAAGGGTGTACGAGGAAAGTACAAATGTACAGAACTCAGGCATTTCATACAAGGCTCTTACTTTCTTTCCAGCGAGCGCAAAAAATAAAAACCTCGTTGAAGCTGAAATGTCTTATTATGGTGTAATTCAAAATATATTTGAATTAGACTATGTAAGCTTCAAAGAAGTTGTATTTTACTATGATTGGGTAAGAGTTGAGGATAAAAAAGCTTGTAAAGTTAATCCTGACACCAATTTGATCATGATTGACTTGTTCAAGTTGAAGAACAACGAACACGTGAGCGATGAGCCATTTGTTTGTGCATTTCAAAAGGTCAAGCAAGTATTTTACTCGGAGTATATCAATAACGAGCCACGGTCAATCGTCCCACATGCACCAAAGCGTCTAAAAAGTAGTGTGGATGACTTGGCTGCTCCTACCGAATATCAATCCATTTTTTATAATAACCCGAATTTGAAATAATTTTTAGATTTATAATAAGTAGTCCAATTATCGTTATTGGACATCAGTTTACTACTTTTAATTCATTTTTACTTGAGCATTTTATCTCTTTCCTTTGTATATATGTGTGTGTGTGTGGGGTGGGGGGGGTGGGGGGGAGTTTTCAACTATTTTCTAAAATTACTTCGTGTCACGACCCATTCGAGAGTGTCACGACCACATAAAATGTTTGTATGTCTTCTTCATGTGTGCGTGTGCAAGTGTGTTTGTATTCTTCCAATTCATTTGGATTTGTACTAATAACAATAATTTTTACAGAAAATGTCTCCTTCGGGGATTAAGGTAAGGATGATGATGATAATGATAATGATGATGTCTTCTTCAGGTCTCAACGGTAGCGGAGGCGACGAGAGCTCCTCCGCCCCTAGGTTCCCCAAATGGGGCAAATTGGGAATTGCCGTTGAGAATAAGACTGGCTTATTGACTAGATCCCTCAAGCTGGTGAAGATGATTATCGGCCCGGGGTACACCAGTTGGAGGGAGGTGCCAAATGAGCTCAAGTTAGCTATTTGGGCGACACTACAGGTAATGTATTTATATTTCAATTTCAATTTATATTTATTTGCGACTAACACTTACATTATTTTTATTTTGTATTTGTTTGACACCCCAGAACTTCGCGATTCTGTGTTGGAGCAGTTGAGGGAGCAACACAAGACATGGAAGAAGAATTTATGGGCCCGGTACTTTGGGAAGACCCGTTAGTCCATTATCAGAATGCGTGAGTCCGTCCCGTCGAAGGAGTCAATCGCATTTAACACATTGACAAAAGTTTATTGACAATGAGATCGAGGAGCGACAATTGGCATCTCGCCAATTGGGGAGGAAAAACCGGATGAAAAAGACGAACGTGCACTCGTCTTATGCCAAGGTGGAGCACATGATGGTATGTTTTTATTTTTTTATAATTATAGAAATATGTTATTCTGCATTATTTTACTTTGCCTTACTTACTAATTTTGCATTATTTTATTTCAGGGGACAGGGAGTGGCCCTGGGGGTAGGCCACGTAGGCTCGATGCCTATGTGGCAATTCGGACAAAGAAGGGCAAGGATAAGGAGGTGTCCCCGAGCATCGCAGCCACGATTGTAAGTAATCCGACGGTTTAATTTTTGTGAATTTTGTTATAACTTTTTATTTACTTATTTAACTAATCGTGTGCTTTTTGTCATTTCAGGAAAAACTTAAAGAAGTGTACGAGTTGCAGTTTGAAGTCGACAAGGCATCTTTGTCCACGGACGCACTCATCCAAGTGCTTGGCGCTGATTGCAAGGGGAGGACTAGGGGGTGAACTTACGGGTGGGAAAATCTAGGATCACCGGAATGGAGATGAGCAACACCGGGTTGGCTCGTTAGGTGGACATGCATGGCGCTAAGCTATCAAGGTTGGAGGCAATGGTCCTAGATATGTACGCATTCATGAAGCATCATTTGGGCAGAAAGGGCAAGGGCAAGGGCAAAGGGAAGGAGAAGGTGGTGGAGGGGGAGGAGGACGAGGGCATGGACATCGCTTCTTGATCTCCGATACGTGCGAACTCACCGCTTTATGATCAAGTCCCCTACTTCGCTCCCGTCCAGCTGCCTATATCAACAATCAGTTGTCCGAGCGTGTTTTTACGCGACATATATGATGGACAGCGGATAGCGAGGGGGTTGAGGGACCCAAATACCGTTGAGGGTATGCCAGTTCATGGACGTAACCTTCAAAACATAGAGGCCAAGGTTCTCGTCACGCATGTGATACCCACAAAGGATAACTCCGCATTGTGGTTGCGCAAATAATGCGATGTGGCGTATATTGAGCGGTGTCTCAATGCTTATATTGTGTGGCCTTCCTTCCTCCTCGAACCTACCCCAAACACTATGTCGTGACATTATTTGTATCTATTTTATTTGGACACTTGGATTATATTTGAATTGTTTTGATTTGGATATGGAAATATATATGCAATGAATTGGTGCATTCTTTATATTTTATTTGGATATATATTATTTGAACAGGTACAATTTTGCTATAACAGGTACAAATATACTGCTAGACAGTGGCAGTGGCAGTGTCCAAACTAGCCATCATTTTTTTTTTAAATTATGTCTAGATTTGTTACGGTCATTAATCGTGACAAGTATGTGGCAAAGAAACTTGTCACGAACTTGTCACAGTCAATGACCATGACAAGTTTTTAAAGTTTGTCACTGGTTTGTCACGGTCTTTAATCGTGACAAACTTTGTCAAGGTCGAAGATAGTGATAAGACCGTGATAATAAAATTTGTCATCCCCAGAATTATCACGGTCATTGACCTTGACAAGTTGGACTTGTGACGGTCAATGACTGTGATAATTTGGCAGATTTGGTGTAGTGCACGTCGCTTATATGTAAGGCTTCATCATTAAGGCCTTGGTAAACTAGTGTGGTTCTCATTATAGGGAGGCCTGCTTCTAGACGGATAACAACCTCCATGCCATAAGCGAGGGAAAATAGTGTTTCCCCAGTTGGTTTCTTAGACGCCGTGCGATAACCCCATAGAATATGAAGGAGTTCATCCATTCAAGCGCCCTTAGTTTTTTCTAATCGTTTTTTCATCCGATCGATCATGGTTTTGTTGGAAGCCTCCACTTGCCCATTACTTTAGGGGTATGCCACAGAACTAAAGTGGTGCTTGATGTCGTGCTCATCGCAGAAAGCTTGGAAGAAACCACTTTCGTACTGTGTACCGTTATCGATAATTATGTCTCTTGGTACCCCAAAGCGAGTTATAATGTTTCTCCATATGAACCTGATCATCTCAAGATATCGAATGTTCACCAATGGTTCTGACTCGATCCATTTAGTGAAATAATCAGTGACGACCAACAGGTACTTGCGATTTCCAAAAGCAGTAGGTAGTGGTCCGATGATGTATAATCCCTAATGCACGAAAGGTCATGGACTAGTAAAATATTTTAGGTCGTTGGCTGCCTGGTGAACCATAAACGAATGCTTTTGGCACTTTTCATATTTGTGAACATATGTGCCAACATCTTTTTTCATGTGAGGCCACCAATATCCCCCATGATTTCTTAAAAAACTAGCGATCTTTCACTTGTGTGACAATCACATATGCCTTTGTGAAGTTCATTAAGTACTTGCTCGGTATCTTATGAGTGGACGCATTGGAGTTAGGGGCCTGTGAATAATTTCTTATAAAGTTTTCCCTCGGGGCTAAGATAGAAATGAGAAGCCTTGACTTTAGTTTGGTGGGTCGATCTCTTATCGTCTGGCAGTACGTTGCTCCGTAGATAATTGATGACGGGATCCATCTAACTTGGGGTTGTATCTATAAGGAGGACTTTCTCAGCTATGACTGTATGATCGATACTAGGTTGTGCGAGGAACTCAATCTGTATTTTGTCCTCTTCAGGTTAGAGTCAATTACTGAGTTTAGCTCCACTAAGGCATCAGTGTGACTGTTCTATCATCACGAAAACTATTAAATTGCCACCTGCTCAAAGTCTCTTATGAGTCCTCTGACTACATCGGGGTATGCTGCCATCCGATCGTCTTTGTCATTGAAATCTCCATTTACTTATTTGGAGACCATATTGGTATCACCAAATACGTTGAGGCATCTTGCCCTTAGTAGTTTGGCTTTTCATAAATTGACGATCAATGCTTCATACTCACCTTCGTTATTAGAGGCTCCAAATCCCAGCCTAATCCCATGTTCAATTATTATGCTTTCGGGGGTAATGAGAACAATCCCTAATCCTGCCCCCTTAGAATTTGAGGCTCCATCAACATAGAGTGTCCATCATTTGGATATTGCATTACGTGCGATAAGTTGTTGTTCGTTTAGCTGATTTGTTGGTCGATCTCCTGTGAACTCAAAAATAAAATATTCCAGGATATGTCCCTTGATCGTCGTTTCTGGGATCGAAGTGGATGTAGAATCTTTCGAGCTCGACATACCACTTGGAAAGACGCCTAAAGAGGTTAGTTTTTCATAGAACGACCTTGAGTGGGTAGGAGGTGATTACTGTTATGGAATGAGCTTCAAAGTAGTGCTTTAACTTTCTCGAAATGATCACTAGGGCATAGGTGAGCTTTTTCAAAGGCAAGTACCGTTATTCAGCATCTAGTAGTGTCTTATCAGCATAGTAAACCGAATGCTGCTCTCCCTTTTTTTACAAACTAAAGCGGAGCTCACATCATGGTCTGATACTTACTAGGTAAAGGTACAGTTGTTCTCCATCATCTAGAATTACCAACAATGGGGGCTTACTAAGGTAAGACTTGAACTCTTCTAAATCTAACGAACAGTTTTCATTCCATACTAGGCCTTTGCCTTTTTTTAAGAGCTGTAAGAATAGTCGACAGTGCTCCGAAGACTTGGAGATGAAGCGGTTGAGCGCAATGAGTATCCCAATAAGCTTTTGAACATCTTTGAGTGTCTCGGGAGGCTGGACCTTGGTGATAGCATCGATTTGTTCTGGATTGGCCTCAATTACCCTTTTACACATTAAGCTTCATTCGATACTTCCTGAGGATTTTAAAGGTTGTTGCTAGGTTTAATAGGTGATTAGACTTATTCTTGCTTTTAACGAACATGTCATCGATGTACACTTCCATTGTCTCTCCCATATGTTTTCTAAACATCTTGGTTACCAATCTTTGGTAGGTTGCCCCCGCGTTCTTTAGCTAAAAGGCATGACCTTATAGAAGTTCAAACCAACTGAGGTTATAAAGGATGTTTTGTCCTGGTCGGGGTCGTATAGTAGGATTTGATGATATCCTGAGTCAGTGTCAAGGAAGCTCATCCTTTTGTGAGTCGCTATGGCGTTAACCAGTTGATCTATCTTCGGTAGAGGGATGCTATCTTTAGGACATGCTCGGTTAAGGTTAGTGAAATCAATGCACACCCTCTAACTACCATTGCTTTTGGGTACTACCACTGGGTTGGATAGCCATACGGGGAACTGAACACCCCTGATAGATCCTGCATCCAATAACTTCGCTACCTCTTTCTCCACTACCTTAACCTTCTCGGGTGACGTTTGGCGAGCCTTTTGAATAATGGGTTTGAAAGTAAGATTGAACGCCAAACTGGGGTCAATTCTAGGTAACTCGTAAGGCTCCCGTGTAAAAACATCTATGTTGCTCTTAAAAAGTGCAATAAGTTCCCTTTTCTCCTGATCGGTGAGAGCAGATCCAATCAAAAACCTTTTTTCTTTCAAGTTGTCATCGGCTACAACTTCTTCCAGGCTTTCGATGACCCTGCCTGCGGGGTGAACCCTAGTCTCTTCCACCCCTAATCAACCATATCGTAGTTACTATTTGGAGAGAATGGCCCCTTCCTGGGCTTTCTCCTAGGCATCTTCGAGCTTCTTCTTTTTCTCTTTCTTTAGGCAAATGGCTGAGATAAAGCACCTTCGGGCCAAACCCGATTGCTGCAAATCTAGACCACTCCACTATCCATGATGCACTTCAACTTTTGATAATAAATGGTTGGTATGGACGTCATGGCATGGAGCCAACCTCTGCCCAAAATAGCATGGTATGAGGAGTTGATATCCATAACTAAGAACTCTATTAACTTCGAGATGTTCCCTACCCTGATTGGCAAGGTGATCTTTCCCAATGACATCGTAATCCTTCCAAGGAAGCCAACCAATGGAACAGTGGCTTCTTTGAGGTTGGCGATATTCAATTTCAGCTTATGGAACAGGTCCAGATACATCAATTTGGATTAGCTCCCCTGGTCTACCAGTAGCTTATCGACGTCTTAGTTAGCAATCTTGAGTGTGATTACTAATGCGTCACGATGTGGGGTTCTTACCCCAACCAAATCCTTTTCAATAAACATGATGTGCTTCGTGTAATCAACATCTTCTAGTCGTCGACGTTTTCCAGCTTGGGTCTTGGCTGGGTCGATCTAAGAAGCTTCTATCACGACACACACCTTCTTGAGTTCCATTCTTACGGCATTACCATGAATCTATTTGAGGTTCGATGCCCCATAAATGACTGCAAACTCGTGTCCTGTGTCATCATCGAGGACATTGTCTGGCTTGTGGTCATCATTGGTTATGACCTTCTCTGTTTTCTTGTCAATGTACTCGTTAAGGTGACCTGTCTGAACTAGCTCTTCCATGTGTGACTTCAGAGCTTTGTAATTTTTGATTCGATGACCACCCTCCTTGTGGAATGCGCACTTTTGTGCATTATTTCTCTTGGTCGGATCTTCGCCCATCTTTTTATGCCATTTAACGAAGGGCTCGTCCTTGATCTTACTGTGAATCTTATAAATGGGTTCCTTAAAGACTGTGTTAATAGCGTGGTGATAAGCACCCAAAAGTGTCTCTTTCGAAACCCCAATCTGTACCCGATCGCATCCAACCTTGTTCAACCCTTACCCACTTCGAAGCCTTCCACAGTCAATCCCAAATCCCTTAAAAATCGGATACAAATCCAAGCCAAGAAAATCCCCTAAAAATCTCTCCAAGAACAACATAGTGGCTTTACAAGAAGGGTATGGCATCTCACATAAAAAGAATCTCATCAGGCAACAAAAAAGGGATACGTAGAGGGAGAAAAAGAGAGTGTATATTATGTACAACTTAGGTACATAAAAAAATTCTAAAAAATTTCAAAAAAATTAGTTTAGTGTTAGAATAAATTTTTAGGTTTGTTTTTATTATTTTTGGTGTGATCAAGTGCTGGATTTGTGAAAACATTGGGACACACGTGCATGAACGCGATTCAAGGAATCAATTCAAAGGGAGACTTTTTTGTATTGTATTTCTTGCTCTACTCTTTAATTTATTGTTCCATGTTTGTGGTTGTGATTAATTATTTCATTATGTTTGTCTAACCACCCCGTTCAAGGGGTAGGATGCACTGCGTATGAGGTTAATTTAATTAATTGGTTTCATTAATTTCATATTTCTAGGTAAATTAATTTTTAAAGTGTCACCAATTAATTTATGTAACGAGAGTTAGTAAATTAATTGAACGAATTAATTTTTGAATTTAGGAATCGAACTAGAGATAGGCTTTTTCGAAATTTGAATATTAATTCGGTATTGAAATTTGATGATTGCTATTGTTTTCCTTAAATTGACCCTAGCGGGTAATTTTCTGAAAATAGTGTAGTCCTTATTTTTCATTGTGTGAGATTTTTAAATTAATTTTTTGAAAAAGATTCTATTAAATTTATAATTTTAACGAGAGTTAGATTATCGATTTAATATTATCTCGAAATGTTTCAAATTAATAAATTGAGAAATTAAAATAATTAAAAATGCAGTGTAATCTCATCTCTCGACTTTCTCACATTTTTCACACTCGATGCACATTCTTTTTCATTATTTAGTCATTTTATAATTTTTAGCATTTGTTAGTTAATTTTTCCCTTGAAATTGTTTTAAAAAAATTAAAAAAATATTTCATAAAAAAAAATTGGAATTGCACGTTTTCACATTAATTGTTTCACCTTGAAAGTTGGATTGATACCCGTACTTACCGCAATACGAGTTATTTTTAGACAAGTTTTGTAGGTACTCAATGGAATTTTGAGAGTAGCTTTTGTAATACAACGACATACGCAAAAAGCTTCTTATCACCTGGAACGCCTTTTAGTGGTCATTCTTTCCTCCACCTTTAGAGCCATTCTTGCCCCCGTTCTTGCTTCCCTTTTTCTAGGTGTCATTCTTCTCTGTACCCTTGCTAGCCTTTTCTTAACCATTATCTCCCCCATTAGGATGTACCACATCTTCAAACTTAGCGTACTTTTCTATACGGGCCATAAGATAATCGATGTTTACAGCTTCCTTCTTAGTGAGAGATTGGTGCAGCAGGGAGGTGGTAGGCAATCCAATTTTGAAGGATGCTATGATAACTTTCTCTGAGCAGTCCTCAATCTTGTTAAAGATCTCCTAAAATATCTTGGCGTAGTCTCTGAGGTTTTCCTAAGGCTTTTTCTTTATAGTGAGCAGTGCATCCATTCACTTAGGATGAGAGATGCTTGTTATGAATCGTGCCGCGAAAGCCTCTGCCAATGCTGCGAAGTTCTTGTTCGACCTGTAGGGGAGCCTCTTAAACCACTTATGTGCTACATCGTGTAGGCTAGAAACGAATATCTTGCACATCAGTGCGTCATTGTGTCTCCTTAAGGTCATTGCCTGCAGATATTACTTAACATGATCTATGGGATATATTTTCCCATCATAGATCTTGAACCTGGGGACATTGAATTTATTGGGGGCTCGTCGCGTTCGATTTCCCTTGATAAAGGGGTCTTCATATGAGAATTTAGAGCTCTTCTAGCAAGCTCTCTGGTCGACTTGGCTCCTCGGTGTGCCGGATCTTGGTCCATCTCCCTATGGTCCAGAATCCTCAAATCCTCACTTGGTCGATCGTTGTTCCTCTAACGCATCTCCTAGTGGTCATGCTCTGATCGTGCTCGCTCTTATCTGTCACGTTCAGTTTTTTCTTAGTCATGCCTAGGGATCATACCTCGACTGGAGGAATTTCCCCCCCTGAGGACTAGGAGTCCTATCTCGACATCGCCTTGTGTTTCTAGAGAGATCTCTCTTCATTCTTTCCAGTCGCTTCTTAAAGTGAGCATTCTCTTCTTCTTGGCGTCGCGTCGCCCTTCCTGGTCTCAAAGTCTGACTTCATAGGCATTGTCCAGTCTAAAAAACTAAGTGGACCTTAGGGGCCTATGGCTTTCTTCTGAGGGTTTCCTTTCCTGGTAAAACCTTGGGTTTGATTGTTGGCGGATTTCAGACCTAACCCTAGGAGGCACAGGCTCTTCTTGAACATTGTCGGCTTATGGAATGTTACTGTTGTGGTGAGACACTAATGGCTTTCTAGTATCTAATGCTTTAGTAGTAACACAAGTCGTTTCCACAAATGGTGTCAATTGTGAGTGCAGAAAATTCACAATAAAAAGATTCACGAAAGCAATCACAAAAAGAAGAAAGTAAATGGAATCACACACAACAACTATGTACGTGGTTCGACAACTTGCCTACGACCACGGAGAGGTTACTTGTTCTTTATTAAGTGTCTCTCAACGATTACAATTTATTTATCTCCTTTGCCCCGGGTCAGGGAGCACAATTTATACATATGTTTGTTACAGAGTTTGAGTTGTTTAAGGGACTCCCATCATTGTATGTGGGTTGGGCATGAGGTACTTGAATATCTCGACCGAGATTCTCGGCACCTGATTTGACCATATCTATGAGTGTCCTTCTCTAACTAAACTACACGTGCAAGGGTTAAGCCATGATTTGGGCCGGACCAAATAACTTAAGTTATCCTGGCGGGCTACTCTACTGGGCTTGTAAAAAGTGGGTTCCTACACCTACTTTCCATTTGAATTATCTTTCCACTATGAATATTATCTACACCAATTTTATATGAAAATTATTCTTTTACTATTTTAAAAAATTGGTCCGCTTTTACGTGCTCCATCCTGATGTTATGGAATATAAAGAAAAATCATTAATTGTCCACAACAATGATGCATGCAACTAGAAGAACTATTTACTTGATGCATCATAAGTACATACACCATAGGTACATATCTCAATCAAATCATCAATTAGTGTCTATAAAAATACATCAATCTTAGCTCCAAGTTCTTTTGGTCCATCTATTAGTATAGACAGAATAAAGTTAGGTTTATTCATGAACAACTATGGACGCAAGATGTAATAATGAGGATGACGAACTTATGGCGTGCTTATTTATCATATTACCAAATGGATTTTATCAATCGTCATTTAACACAAGTCCAACATTGCAACTGTCTCTCATAAAAAATGGGTTCTCGTCAATATTTTTCCAAGCATAGGAGTTTTTTAAATTCCTCATTACACCATCGTCGATTTGTTCTTCACCGTGTCGTTTCATTAGAGGAGTTGTATAGGATTAGTGAATTATTTATTCAACATTGATTTCAAAAGGAAATATCTAACCTTATTTAATTCTACCTTTGAACCTTGTCCACCCACACTTGAATCCTCATATTTATATTTCTAAGATCCGTATATGTCACACTTCTTAGAATTCTCGATTTGATCTTGAAATAATATACACTTGTTTGGGCATGCATCCCACATTTTGTACTTGAATCTAAAGTCCTTTGTTAGCTTATTGGTCTGGTAGTAAGACTTTGGAATTCTAGTACATTGAAATACTCTCTACAAAAACTCCAATAACTTAGGTGTAATACTCCATATTTCCGTGGACTATATTTATTATTTATTAAGTGAGAAATTAATTAATAAATACGGTTAATTATTACTTGTATGGTTTGGTAATAATAAAAAAGCTTAATTTAGATGATAATTAAATTGTGCATGCAATGTGATTTTTATAACGTGTGTTTGGAATAATTAATGGGTTATATTAATTATATAATATTGGGTTATGTGTACGTATAAAATAATTAGGTGAGTATTTTATTTAAGCTATGAGGTACTAACGGGTGTGTGTGATGTATTATCATTTGGATTGGGGTCATGGAGGCCCAGATATATGTTTTTTTGTTGATTATGTGAGAATTTTCTCCTAGATTTTGGATAATTGTGGACATGTGAGCATCCCCTACGTTGTTTTACTTATTTGTGAGTTATGGGAGGGCCCTAGTGGTTGATGGATTCCGTAAATGCCTTATACGTTCTATTAGTTATTCTTGGGCGGTGGAAATCATGGATTATTGTATTGAATTTGATGATGATAATGATTTTGACTTATGGCATGGGTATGCATATTGGATGTAGTTCGGAGTACTTATTTGGTTTATGTGGAAGTGGTGGTGTACTTTGTAGGATTGCTACGTGAGATGGTTAGCTAATGACAGATTTCCCTTAGTGTGTGAGGATACGCGTGATGAGGAGCATTTATATTGTAAAAAACTGGTTTATTTCGAAAACATTATGTCTATAGATAGCCTCGATTAACTCAAGGGGTTTGGTATCACTCTTGGAAAGGGTGATCCTTTTACTGGAATAATCACTATTGGGATTATCTTGTGATGAATTTTAATTTGTGCGAATAGTACAATATTTCATGGTTGGTCTTAGGCCAAAGAATCTCGATAACCGACTGAGATAGGTAGTAGTGTATTGCGAGGGTTCCTTATTTAGATTTCTCTTTCAAGATGTCTCACGCACGAAGCTTAGTATGGGTTGGGATTTGAGAGATATTTGGGACCTAAGAAGTTTTGTTCAATATGTTGTGCATTACTTATGTGGATAAAGTGGAACATCGAATGGTAAAATATTCCCAAATTCAGGGCAATCGAGGCCAAGGAGTGAGATATCGAGAGTACCGAGGAACGTTCGCACCACCAGTAGCATATAGTGGGTTAATCTTATAAAGAGTTGAGTCGCGATTAGTAAGGTATTCGAGTATACCTTTAGTCTATAATTATGATTTATTTATATGGTAGAGTTTTGTATGTATATATATATATATATATATATATATATATATGTGTGTGTGTGTGTGTGTGTGTGTGTGTGTGTGTAAATGTGGCATATGGTGTATGGGTACCCTAATCATGGCACACTATGATAAGACGTATGTGAACCTCGTTTTTTAACCTCGTAGTGATATGGGTACGGTCTAGTTGTGTGTAAGCTTATAATATTTGTGTGGTCTATGCTTCGACTTTTTGCTTTAGCAAATTTCGAAGACGGAATTCTTATATTTAGGGGGCGGGAGAATGTAATACCCCGTATTTTTCGTGGATTATATTTATTATTTTTTAAGTGAGAACTAAATTAATAAATAAGATTAATTATTACTTATGTGGTTTGGTAATAATAAAATGTTTAATTTAGATGATGATTAAATTTTCCATGCGATATGATCTTTGTAACATGTGTTTCGAATAGTTAATAGGTGATATTAATTATATAATATTAGGCTATGGGAACGCTTGAGAGTACGCGTATATATATATATATATATATATATATATATATATATATATATATATATATATATATATATATATATATATATATATATATATATATATATAAGTTGTTTGATTTTGTGAACATACCAGTTTCGTGGTGAAGCTATCGGTCGAGGTGTTAATTCGAGTGGTTATGTCCATGTACCGCACGCCTGGCTATTAATGCACGACTTTTGTGGAGGTCGATGTGTTATAATCACATGGTAAGGATGGACATCCTTGTATGAGGAGAACCCGTCGGGTGATTTAAACAATGGTGTTACTGCGTGTTGACACATTTAAATCACATGTTTAGTCGGTCTTGACTTCGTAATGAGAGACGTCGATGATCTGGCCATCGATAGAGTCTTGGTATGGGGCTACTCGAGAGTGTGACTGCATATTGATCCCCCGTTCTCATGTATGTGTATTGATTTAGTTTAAGTTTGTTAGGAGACGAACTACTACGGACTTACCGATATAAGCACGAGAAGTTTCCTCGAAGGTAGCTGCCTTCGTTCTGACACCCCCTATAATTAAATACCGGGTGATCAGTCCTTTATTAAATTAAATCAAAGTATCCGGTTGGTTCATTCTTAGCATCACTATCGAAAAACATATACTTTATTAATCACCTAATAATTAATTAAGCTAGTGTCAAAAATATTATTTTTCCCAATTAAGTTGTAACCATCTAAACCATTAGTTAATTCCATTAATTTAAATCACTAAATCATTCACCATACACAAGAATTAAAATAATATGGAATAGTAAATCATTAGCTGAAATAAATAAGACTAGTACAACGCTCCAGTTCAAAGTCTCAATACTAATAAACCATAATAGTCAATCCGACTGAAATAAAATACTAAAGTGAAATGAATACAATCTCTCTGATATAAGTAAGATTTGATAGTGGGCGACACATTCCCTAAATGAAATAACTAAATAGGAACTGATGAAATGATATTGGAGGCGTCTAATCACAAGGACTTACATCTCTCACACTAGCTGTAGCATGTCAAACGGTCTGACGGTCTAAACGTGGAGTCCCTTTGACTGGACACCTAAAATAATTGCACAAGAGAAAGTAGATTTGCAAGAGACGGGTCAGAGTTCGAGTGTAAAAGATTTTAAAACAATTTAGAAAGTATTTAAAAAATTGCAGTAAAGAAAATATTATATGCATGTTAGCTTTTCGAGCTTTCACATGAGATTCTCACCTCTCAACTATTGTGCACGCCAAACGTACCTCTAAAACTTTCTAATTATTTTTATCACACCTAAACAGATTGTAGTCATAAACCTTTTAAACCCTCACCCATAGTAATATACCATATTTCCATATAATATATATGTTACTAAAATGATTATGCATCTACTAACCCGAGTAGGAGTTTTCACACTAAGGTTAAGTCTACACGTACTTGATTTAATTCGAATTACATTATCATTCTCATATACACATTCACATTACGGATTAAATCACAAATATTTTTATCATCATCACACCATTATAGATAAATACTAATACGACACCCCGAGACTCAGCTTCGGTGCGCATATACTCTGCAATCAAGTCCCGATACATCTTGTACTAAATAAGGACAATCGGTTCGGAATCACTCTCGAACCATACAAATACACATCACACATATTGGAGGCAAATATAGTTCCAATCCTATGGGTTACACACATACCTACGCACCCATATGACTGCCAACTTATCAACTCACCAATAAGTCGTTCCTAGGTTCTATGTTCTGAGGTACCATATCTAAAATCCCCCTAATGGGCTCATCAGGATAAGACGGTACCTTTTCAAAAACCTCCCGCGATAGCAAGCAGCATAGGTATGCCATACACATAATAAATCATACTATAGGTATACACACAACCTATCAAAGTAAATCGGTATACACATAACTCAAATATCATATAACGTACGTAGTATTATATTCACTAATACTCACAACATAATTATTTCTATACGAATATTATCTCTCTCTTAGTTCCTAAGGTTAATTCACTGCTCGAGAATCCTTAAAGTATTACACCCAACTAATTCCAATATTTCTGCACTGTCCTATATTCATAGTATATTATTCTATTTTACTCGAATTAATAACAACGCCCAAAATAGAATAAAATCAAAAATTTCCAAAAACCTAACACATCGCTCGAACGAAGGCCGCATCTCACTTGAACGAGATAGGCACGTCGCTCGAATGATAGCTTCGCGCGAAATGCCATCTCACTTGAACGACAGCTTCGCGTGACTTCTAACGACCTGGGTTGTTTTCATTTTCAACCTCTAAAACTTGCATTTTTCACCATTTTTGAGTTCTAAAACCTATACAGATTTATCCCAAACTTTCAACAATCAATTCTAATCGATATCCTAACATGTATATATGATTTTTAACAACCTAGAATCATTAAATCATGCATAATTCTTGATAAATTTCAAAATTCAAAAATTTATTCATTAAACCCTAGTTCTTCAAATTTTCATTCAAGAACATAATAAATACAGATTCGTTCATCATAATTAATCATCACTTCGTGACTTATAATCTACATACATGAATGGATTAATATAATTCAAAATCAGATTCTAATTAAACATCTTAAATCTCTAATTTTTATCAAGATTATGAATAATACAAGGGTATCCTACACCTATACTAACATGAACATGATTATTGCTAAAGTTTTGTAAGGATTAAACACTTGCCTCGAGAAATAAGGTCTGATCCATTGGTGTAGTTGGTATGGTTTCCATCCACGCTCGCCTATCTACGCGGTGGTGGTCTCGGTGGTGCAAATGGTGTACTAGTGGTGGTTCAAGCCCTAGAAACCTCTCCTCCTCCTCCTCCTTTGGCCTCTCTGTGTGTAACAATTGAAACCCCTAATTTGACCCACGTAAAGGATATTTTATCCCTTTAATTTTCGTAGGTAATTAATGCCCAAAAATAAAAATTACCAAAATGCTCTCCCTGGATGCCGGTTTGGCCTAAAACTGCCCCGGGACCCAACCTAAACCCTTCGGTAGACTTTTCTTACTATCTTGACCCTTACGGACTCATTGACGCACTCAAAATGGCGATTTGGATTACTTATAAATAATTTACTTTTTATTCCATTAGATTAGTCCTGACACGACTGACACGCGCGTCCCAACTTAATTACCGTAACTGTCGTATTTCTCACTCGCGATAATTTTCATAAATTCACAATCATATTTCTTTATTCGCTAAGTAATATTCAATATAATTCTCATTAATAAATACTAACCCTTAACTCACTAGTTAATATTTATTTTAGTCCGGATATTAATGTGAAAATACGTTGTGCGATATCGATTTAAATAAATTCGCAAATTCCAACTACAAACTTATTTAATTAGAGTCAATTTTTAAATCAAATTAAATCATACCTTAAATAAGCAACTACGTGTGTGTGTGTGTCAAACCAATAAACGCAAATAACCAACTCGCAGATTTTAGGAAAAAAACCCTTTAGGGTAAAACCTTTATTTCACTATAATACTTACAATTACAATGAAGTCCACAATGAGTTAACCGCAGAAAACCCATATAGATCGCAGCCTAGAGTCAACCAGAACTGCAATTCCAATTCAACTCAGGAATACCTAGGAGCACTCCCTATTGACACGCAATCATCTTCAACCCAGTACTCCCGTCAAGAGCACCTAGATCAGCAGTAGAGATCCTCTCTACAAGAGAAATTTAACATAAGGTGTGTTATTGGGTTTCAAAACAACTCACATAAACTATTGGGATCTTATGAATTGAAAACAAAAAGGTTTAAAACCCTAAAAGTGAGAAGAAAATGTATTCTTCCAAAGCAGCTTTGTCTCTTGAAAATTTCCAGATCTTCTGAACAAAAACGAAGTTGGAAAAACCAATTTATAGAAAATTTAAGGCGGCGCGTCGCTCAAATGAGATAGCAATGTCGCTCGAACGGATACATGTGTCGTGCAAACGACGTCATGCAACAGAGGCATGTCGCTCGAACGATGTCTGTCTCGCTCGAACGAGAAAATTATTTTTTATTTCTTTTGCCAGTAAATGTTCCACCTTAAAACTATGAAAAATATTTTTTGACGAAAAACTTAAAAAGTACGCTTCAACACTTCGAAATTTTTTCATAAAAGATATCCCAATATTTTAAGTGAAATGATAAGAAATTAAAACACAACCTTTACCAAATTTATCTCGCGGAGTCTTGAATGTTGAAGAACTTGATATTCAGATCCGTCTTGATACTTGAACGGTCTTGAATATTCTTCGATGGTTGTAGCGGTATACGACATACTTAATTGATAACGGACATTTACAAAATCATGTCCTTACAAATCTCCCCTATCTCTATGTCGGTACAAACTAAAAAAAATCTGAATTATCAAATCAAAATGCCTATACAAATCTAATACCCTCCCATGAACCTAAAACTGAAAAGGTACTAAACATGTAAGTCCAAAATTTTTCTTCAAAATCTTCGACTTCAGATCTTCAAAATTTTCTCATTAGGGTGTGCAAAATAATGATGATCTTTAATTTTGTATCTATACACATGAGACAAAGCAAATACATTCGTGACGCATCGAGTTTGAAATGATATAAGCATAAATTAATCAATAATCAAATCTTCCCCATAATGCAAACACTCCTCCATAATTCGTTCTCCCCCTTTTTATTTGTCCGAAATAGATAAAGAAACGAACAAACAAAATAAACAAGGAGTTGTTATGTCAAAAATACATAGCAAACATGAATCAAACTACGTTCATGCAAAGAGTAACTCAAAATCTTCCTTAATCTATTTTTTATTTTCCAATTTTTTAAACAAAATGCAAAAATAATTTTACAAAAATCACACACCATGAATTTACACTAAGACAACCAAATCATGGAAACGGAATGAATGGGTGTGAACATCTTCGATAGGCAAATCAAAGCAATCAAACATAACATATGTGCACGATGAATATGTGTACTCCCATCGAATGAATCTCAAAATCGTCCTTAGGTGTTTAAAGTGTTGAATTTCAATGGCATTGACTCAATCCATCAACACATCAAAGTCAGTAATGATTCCCACACCAATAATGTCTAAAACTATGAATGATTTTTCATGACGCTGTTAGGACGTGCAGACCCATTTTTCACTTCTTTCTATCTAAACTCTCTCATAAATAATAATCATTATATTTTTCTTTTGAGGTGGCCCCCCTTTTGGCATATTTATCTTTTTTTGCCTTTAAATTTTTCGGGCTCTTTTAAACGGTGGCTTTCACGACGAGTTAATTTTTTACTCTCGCAGCCCCTTCCCATGATTCACTCATAATATTTTGTAATAATTAAATTCCTCATGGTAAACCGTTTTTTCATGCACTACTTCTGTTGTCAAGTTTTATCGCTTATGGGTCGTTTTAAAGACATAATTGAGATGACAACACTCCGACCAATATGTGATAAACAAGTATAATAATCAAACAAATCCGTGAAAGTGTACATTAAAGAAACTCATGAGTAAAACATGTAGGTAGTAACATTAAATTACATCTTAATGACTCCAAATATTGTAAAGCACAAAAATAAAATAATGACGCATATCAAAACACTATCAAATCGTCACGTGGATATGGAATGAAATTGTGACTCGGTCATCCTATATGTCCATCCTTAAATGGTGTAAAAACAAAATACAAAACTCTTTTTGCCTTTTTCAAAAGTTTTATCAAAATAAATGTTTTTGGATTTTTCAAAAACAAAAATCTAAAATAAAAATGATACACACTAGCAATAGGCAAAAATATCATCATGCAAATCATCCTATACTAGAAAATAAGTCTAAGCCTCAACCGTTAGGTGCGGTGGAGTTTTCCAAAGGTGGTGATATCCTATGAAAAACCTCCATCAACTCATGTGAAGTCTTGACTAAAAAATTTACCTGCTCCCTAATATGTGCAAACTCTCTCGTGTAATCATTCGGAGAGTCGGGTGTGGGTGCGTGTGTGTGAATAAGTGTATTAGCAAAACATTACACATGACCCAACTTAAAACAAAACTCCCTAAGGTGTCCTCTCTTCTTGTAGTGCGTGCAAACATAAATAGGCCTAGGTACACCTCTCACAAAACGTCTCCTACATGCTCTCCTATCAGGTATAGGATGCCTAGGTGGGTTGGGTTGAGAGCCATATAAATCTAACACTAAAGTGGGAACCGGCTCTGGTGCAACATGTGAAATAAAAGCACCGTCATGACTTATTCCTAAACTCTCACATTTACCCAAAATGGTATTGAGAACCATCTTTCCAACTTTCTTAGATGTGTTCTCTAAAGGGACTTTGACCTCCCGGGCACGTTCGAGATCACTCTCGAGTTGGTATACACGTGTAGTTAGACTAGGAACCATGTTGGTCAAATCACTCTTTTCCCGGCCTAAATCCTAAAGCTGTCAACTGTTAACTCAAAGAAACCTTCACCTTCTCGAGTTTACTCTCTTTCGCCTCAAACTCTCTAACTGTCTCCAAATCTCACAACCTAAGACTTAACTCCTTATTCAATTTTTTTGTCTTTAAAGTCTCGGCGTACAAGTCTCTAAATGCGATCTGGAGCTCACTATCACCCTCACTAGCGCACTCACTCTAAGACTCGCTAGAAATACTCAAATCATCCTCGGGGGTTTCATGTGCACAAGTATACTCAACATGATGGGACAATCTGGGTGTGCTCACATGACTAGCAGAAAAAGCTACAAACTTCCCATGTGACGACTCATCCCCAGAATCTTTCCCTTCGTCCTCACTATCGCTAAGAGTGGCTGGCATGACAATCTTTTTTGCCCTTTCTCTTTAGCCTAGTGGGACACTCAAATGCTCTATGGCGTCTCCCGTCACACTCAAAACACTTTTCTTCAACCACTTTCTCACCCTCTTTCGCACCGCTCTGTTTAGCCTCATTTTTATTTTTCTCAGAAAATATTTTATTGGAAGAATTTTGTTTTGAAAACTTGATTTTTTTTTAAAATTCTTTACAAGCATGGCCATATCAAAATCAGACTCTTCCTTAGACTGGGACTCATAAAAACTAACTTTCTTTTTCTTCATACACTGGACTTTAAGTGCTATCCCTCTATCCTTAGGCTTGACAGTGTCAGGAAACCTGTCAATCTCATATGTATGGAGGTCTCCAACTAACTCTTCTAATTTCAGATGATTCAAATTACCTAAGGTATTTAAAATAGTCACTTTAGGGATAAAATGTTTTGGCAACAATCTTAAAACCTTTTTGACCACTCGTGCATCAGGTATAGGTTCACCAAGATTGAAACTAGTGTTGACAATGTCAGACAAACGTGCATAAAAATTATCAAAACACTCGGTCTCAAGCATGGTTATCATTTCAAATTGAGTAGTTAAATTTTGAATTTTAGACTCTTTGACCGCGTTAGTGCCTTCATGGGTGAGTTGTAAAATATCTCACGCTTCTTTAGACATGGTTCACTTCATAATACATCGAAACTCGTGGGGGGTGACGTTTTCGGCAATTTCTCTAAGCCCACGTGAATTAAAAGTGCTCCACCTAAACTCGTACTCAGTCCAGTCTGACAGATGTTTTAAATTCGTGACATTATTTGCGGTGACAGTGGGAGGAGCCCATCCTCTATCACAAATTAATTAAACTTTCTCATCGATTGCTTTTAAATGTGATCTCATACGGGCTTTCCAGTAAGCATAATTAAACCCGTTAAAAATGGGCAACCGATTATATAAGTTTTCATTCAGAAACATTGTGACAATTTGTAAAAATCAGATTTAAAAAAAATTCAATATCACACAAATTTTGCGAAAAATAGGAATACTCGTTAAATTTGAGTAACCCGCTCTGATACCAATTTGTGAAAATACGTTGTGCGGTATCGATTTAAATAAACTTGCAAATTCCAACTACAAACTTTTTTAATTAGAGTCAATTTTTAAATCGAATTAAATCAACCCTTAAACAAGCAACTACATGTGTGTGTGTGTCAAACCAATAAAGACAAATAACCAACTCGCGGATTTCAGGAAAAAAATCCATTTCGGGTAAAACTTTTATTTCACTATAATACTTACAATTACAATGAAATCCATAATGAATTAACCGCAGAAAACCCACATAGACCGAAGCCTAGAGTCAGCTAGAACTGCAACTCCAATTCACCCCAGGATTAACACCGAGCACTCCCTATTGACACACAGTCATCTTCAGCCCATTACTCCCCTCAAGAGCACCTAGATCAGTAGTAGATATCCTATCTACAAGAGAAACTTGGCATAAGATGTGTTCTTGGGTTCCAAAACAACTCACATAAACTATTAGGATCTTGTGAATTTAAAACAAAAAGGTTTAAAACCCTAAGAGTGAGAAGATAATGTATTCTACCAAAGCAGTTTCGTCTCTTGAAAATTCTCAGGTCTTCTGGACAAAAACGAAGTTGGAAAAACCAATTTATAGAAAATTTAAGGCGGCGCGTCGCTCGAACGAGATAGCAGTGTCGCTCGAACGGATACACATGAAGCACCTTATACCTTTGACTTACTTAAGTCTATATTGTATAAGTGTTCAACTAGTTTGGAAATAGTGACAAAATTGGTTGTCTAACCTAGAATCCAAAGAGCCTCAGAATTAATCTCTCTAATCTTCTTCAATAATCCAAGAAGGTATAAATTGAATCACACTACACACATTATAAGTGCATACATGTGTATATATTGCTTAAAAATTGATTGTGTGATTAATTCCCCTTAAAATGGTGTTTTGATAATTTTTGGGAATTTTTAAACTTTTTTAAACATTTTTAAAATAATGTTTTCATTAATAAAAATGTGATTATAAAATTTGTGGGGTTAATTTGCTATTTTGAAAATTTCATTTTTCATTAGAATGTTTGATTGGGTAGAATGTAAATGCGCTAGAGACTTCAGGGTGCTGCCTGTAATTAACTTTGACGCGCGTTTGTAAGCCAGTTACATGCCAACACTTATCACCCTCCTGATGAATCTGTTTGTGTTTGTTATGTGAGAGGGTTGCCTGGTGGTTTGCTGATCGTTGGATCAATCCTTATCGATGGCCTGCATGTGTTTTAAACCTATCCTTGTGCTATCCAGTGGACCAATCACATTCGACTTAACCACCGCCTTCTTATAACCCTTAGATAAAGTCAATTTTAGGATGACTTAATCTCAGCCCTTGATTGCCTTCGAATCTCCAGAACCTTCCTCCACTCCTATAAAAGCCCTCTAATTCTCAACCTTTCAAGACTTTTGGCAGTCGTCAATTCTGAGAGAAAAAAAATAGAGAGAAGAGAGAAGTGAGAGAGAAGAGAGAAAAGAAAAGAGAGAAGAGAGAAAAAGGGAAAACTGTGTTAGCCAAACCCTAACCCTAACCCTAACCCTAAACACTTCATTTCTGATTCAAACCTTCGTATACATAAAACCCCAAACACAACCTTGAGTGTTTAAGAGAGAGTGGTTTGTTCATATTGAAGCTGTAACCTCTTAGTCTGTGATCTTATTAACAACTTAAACATTCGTGTGAAGATCTGTATTTCTTCCTTATAAAAATTGTAGATCTACACTCTGCATGTTACATTTCACTAGATCTGCATATTTCTTTCTCGATTTAAGAAAATCTTTACTGATTTAGTTTTGAAAATGTTTTATGGTTTCTATTCTTACGAAACTTAACCTTGACCTAGTTGGATTCACACTTGGAGATTTTCAATCTCAAAAATATTTTTAAAACAGAGATTGATTAAGGTCTTGACCGATTTTGAAGCAATATTTCCGTGGAATCTGGGATATATTAAAGGTCAAAAAGGTTTCTAGTTCTGTAAGAAAGAAAGAAAAGAAAATCACAGCATATAGTCTTTATATGTAATTTTTTAGGACTGTCTGTAAAACTAAGTGTGTGTGAGTTCATGCATGTTGATAGGAATCACTTCACAAACACTTAACACACTACTACACTGGAAGTGTTGTGAATAAGATCAAAGATTATTGAGTCGACGTAAGGAAGCTAAAGCAAAAGGAAGTTATCAAACGGGAAGAACATCATCAACAATCAGATCTATGAGAAGTTAGAAGGACACAAAGTGGGGTATATTCCTAAACTTAGAATAGGTTGATTTGTGTGCATGTATGTTGTATTGTTTGTAACTATTATTTGTTGTTAGTGGATTTTTACTTTTGTGACTTAGAAGTCACCGTGGATGTTTCCTCTGTTGGGAGAGGTTTTACCACGTTAAAAACTGTGTGTTCTGATTATCTTCATCTACTCATCTCATTCTATAGTGTGCTGAATTTTTTTTGAAACTGTTTTGTTTTAAAACCAATTACAAAGTCTTGATTACTCTCGTACATAAGTTTTTGTAAACACAACTTGTTGTTTATCATTTTTTATTTTCAAAAGAAAAGGGTTTCTTCAACAAACATCTCGGAGTTGCTTATATAGTTTAATCTTGTATTAAACGGCATTAGCAACGTTTTTCAATTGGTATCAGAGCCCTGTTAACTTTTATTTCAAAAAGATCTTGTGTTTATGAAATCGTTTTCTGAAAAACCTAACTATGGTCGAGAAGAATGAAAGGTTTGGTAATCTGTCCAGACCTCCACTCTTTGATGGAAACAACTTTGCTTACTGGAAAGTAAGAATGGTTGCCTTCATCCAAGGGACTTTAGGAGATGATGTCTGGGACATTATTGAAAATGGATACACTTATCCTACTAAACCAGCCACTGAAGGAAGTGATGAGAGGGTAAAGAAAATCTTAAGTGAGTTTACCCAAGAAGAGAAAACTATTTCTCGAAATAACAATAAAGGCAAGAATGCCATTTTTATGTCTATTAATGAGTATGAGTTCAAGAGAATCTCATCTTGTGCCACTTCTAAGGAAGCTTGGGACACATTAATCACTGCCCATGAAAGAGACTCAAGAGTTAAAGCTGCTAAAACTCAAATGCTTACCCAGCAGTATAACTCTTTGATTATGTCTGACTCTGAGTCTTTTGATGACTTTTACATGAACTTAACTGATATAGTTACTAAGTTGCATGCTAATGGTATTACATATGATAGGAATGAGATTGTTTCTAAAATCCTAAGATCATTACCACAAAAGTTTGACAGCAAGAGGTATGCTATTGAGGAAATGAGTGATCAAAACCTTACCCCTGAGTTACTCAGTAGCAAACTTAGGACTGTGGAAATGGAATTAGACTTTAAGAAACAAATTAAATCATTCACAAAGAAAACAGCCCAACTCTAACTTGAGTTTTGCCTCTAAGATATCTAAACTTGAGACGAATTTGATCAACTCTGACTCTGATGAGGAGTGTGATATAGACAAATTAGATAATCAGATTGCCTTAATGTCTAAACAATTTAAGAAAATTGTTAAATTTAGAAACAAACAGGCTACTAAACAAGGCAAGCCTAATTATCCTACTCTGTCTAATCCCAAACCTCATGAGAGAGGTCTTGACAAACATCCTAAGGACAACAACTCCAGACCCAGTAGAGACCTTAAAAAGATTGAATGTTTTAGATGTGGGAAACTAGGTCACATTGCTCACGATTGCAGAGTTAATCTAAATAAAACCAACACACACAATAGAGCCAATGTCTGTAAAACTTGGGATGATTCAAGTGACTCTGATGAAGAAGAACTTGAGTCATCAAATGTACTTGACCCTTGCATGTCCTTTTATGCTAAGATCATTTACAATGATGATATGCCTGTGTGTGATAATGATGCTCTTACTCCTGCTTGTGTGAATACTACTTTGACTGGCCTAGATGCTTTATTATCTGAAAATGTTGCTAGCTCTAGTTCCGTGTGTGTGAGTCAAAGTGATCTCGATAACGACGATGTAAATGGGTGCGTGAGTACTAAAACTGAATCGTTAGGGGTCACTACACACACTTCACTTAGCGACTCAGACACAGATGGCCTCCCTGATATCCATACTTTGTATGCTAAAACTCTTAAAAAAGGCACTAGACTGGAGAAGACTGTTAGAGACCTGACTAAGAAATTAGATGATCTAAGTCTTATTGTGAAGCTGAATGCCGAAGAGTACACTAACCAGTGTCTGTCTCATCAATCTGAAATTGAAACTTTTGATCAAAAATTAAAAGAGTTGACTAAAACTAATGAAACCCTGGAAATGAAATACAAGGGAACATTATTAGAACTGGAGGAAGAAAAAACAAAGACAGCTACTGTTTTAAAAAAAATTCTAAGTTTGAAAACAATTCAAATTGTTTTACTGACTTTGTTGTTGACTCCAAGACCAATTCTGATGATAGAACCGGTATTGGATTTTGCCCTAAGAATAAACCACAAACTACAAATCCTGAAACTATTAAGTTTGTGTCTGGGGGCAAAAGACCAATTGAAACATGTCCAGATTTTCATTTTATTAAAGAGGAATTTGATCAAAAGCAACAACAGAAAGACATTGGAGAGTTTAGTAATTCTAAGGCTGACACTGCACTTAAGACTAAATACGTATGTCCTTTGATCAAAAAGGCTGATTCTACCTTTAAGACCATACCTCCTAGGAATAGGACTTCTGAACAGAATGCTGCTAAACCCATCTTTAGAAATTTTCCTAAGGAAGTTCATCCCTCAAGCAATCAATATTGCTCCTACTGTGACATTTACGGTCATTCCTTTGAAGGTTGTTATGCTAGGCGTCTAAACACCCCTGTGTACAACACTTCTGTCTACAAGAACTTTAACTATTCTAGGCAAAATCGTAACCATTATGTCCTTCCAAGACAACCTGACAAGAACTCTAACTACAGGAATAGAAAGACCAAAACTAAGAGTTCATTTAAGAGAAAGGATCCCAGAAACTTTCCTAAACCAAAAGCTCAAATTTTCCACAATAATCAGTTTGTTGCTCCAAATGTTTTTCGACAAAAAGATGTTTCTCAAAATTTTTATCAAATGAGGGCAAACTTGCGCAAAATTAAAACTAGAGCTATTTGGGTTAGAAAAGATGATCTTTTACCCCAAATGAAGTGTAACATTGTTATCACTGCTTTAAAAGCTGAACACACTTCATCTGGTTGGTACTTAGATTCATGATGCTCCAAACATATGACAGGAGATGAAACAAAACTTTTAAACAAAACCAGATTTTCTGGAGGCAAAGTTGTTTTTGGTGACGAAGTTTCATCCCAGATCATAGGTAAAGGAACCCTAAAATAAGAGGGATTACCTACTCTCGAAAATGTACTATTAGTTAAAGGCCTTAAAGCCAACCTCCTAAGTATATCACAATTTTATGACTCTGACCATACAATTACCTTTTCAAAGAACAATTGTAAAATTCTAAATGATAAAGGTAAATGCATTATTACCGAATTTAGAACACCTGACAATTGTTATACTGTCAAGACTGGTTCTGAAACCTGTAACATTGTCAGAATGGATGACAATGAAATCTGGCATAATCGTATGGGTCACCTAAGTTATGATATCCTTGGTAGATTGTCTAGTCAAGAGATTGCTAGAGGTATTCCTAAAATTAAACCTATTTTCAGTGTTGTCTGTGGTCATTGCCAGGAAGGAAAAATAGTTAAGACTTCGCATAAAAAGGTTAAAGACATTCTCACCTCTAGACCTCTAGATCTCATCCATATGGACCTTATTGGTCCTTATAGAACTGCTAGTCTTTGTGGACACAGTTATATCCTTGTCATGGTTGATGATTTCACACGATTCACTTGGGTTGCCTTCTTGAAACAAAAATCTGACACTTTTCAGAATTTTTTGAAAATTTTACTAAGAATTGAAAATGAGAAGGACACACAAGTCAATCGCATTCGTAGCGATAGAGGGGGGGAGTTCATAGACACAGGAATAGTTGAATATTGTGACTACAACGGTTACAAACACGAATTCCGTGCCCCCAAGACTCCTCAGCAGAATGGTATTGCTGAAAGGAAAAATCGAACTCTTCAAGAGATGGCGCGTGTCATGTTGCATGCCAAATCTCTACCTAAATACTTTTGGGTAGAATCTATTAGAATTGCATGTCATATCATTAATAGGGTTTACCTTAGGAAAAACTCTAAACAAACCCCTTATGAGTTGTGGTACGGTAAGAAGCCTAATCTGAAATATCTAAGAGCTTTCGGAAGTCAGTGTTATGTCTGTAAAGATAGAGAACATCTGTCTAAATTCGAGACTCGTGGTGATAAAGCCATCTTCTTAGGATACTCTCCAAACAGTCGTGCTTATCGTATATACAATCTGCGTACTAAGGCCCTTATGGAATCGATAAATGTAATTGTAAGCGACACTATTGTCGAAAATAAGATATCTGAATCACCTATTGTGGTTGAATCTGAAAATGATTTCAAAACTAATTCACCAGAAATAGATGACTCATTACCTATTGAGAGCCCAGAAGTACCTGGCTGGGTCTCTAAAGATCATCCCATTGACAACGTGGTCGGTAATCCTAATGAGCTAGTTCGTACTAGATCCCAGTTAAGAAATTATGCTAATTATTCATGTTTCGTCTCCCTTGTGGAACCGAAAAATGTTAATGAAGCATTGAATGACACACACTGGATTTCTGCTATGCAGGAAGAAATTTTACAATTTGTCATTCACGATGTCTGGTATCTTGTACCACGGCCTCAAAACAAAAATGTTATTGGCACACGTTGGATCTTTAAGAACAAATCTGATGAAAATGGGGTAATCCTTAGAAACAAAGCTAGACTAGTTGCTCAAGGTTACTCACAAATAGAAGGGATAGATTTTAGCGAGACTTTTGCCCCTGTCACTCGTCTTGAATCTGTTCGACTTCTTTTCGCCATAGCGTGCCACTTAAAATTTAAACTTTATCAAATGGATGTCAAGTCTGCCTTCCTCAATGGAATTCTATCCGAAGAAACGTATGTAGAACAACCCAAAGGGTTCATTGACCCTAAATACCCTAACCATGTCTTTCGTCTAAAAAAGGCTCTGTATGGCTTAAAACAAGCTCCTCGAGCTTGGTATGAACGCCTTTCCAACTTTTTGTTGGATAAGGGTTTTAAGAGAGGAGGAAATGACCAGACCCTCTTTGTCAAACATTTTGACAAAAACATTATTATAGCCCAAGTCTATGTAGACGACATCATTTTTGGGTCTACTTCAACATCTGAAGTTAAAACCTTTTCTGCTATTATGCATAAGGAGTTTCACATGTCCCTTATGGGGGAGCTACAACTTTTCTTAGGATTTCAAGTGAAACAGAATTCTGATGGACTTTTTGTCTCTCAAAATAAGTATGCCTTAGATCTTATTAAGAAATTTGGTTTAGATAATGCTAAAGCTGCCAAAACGCCTATGAGTACTACTGTTAAATTATGTAAAGATGAAAATGGAAAGTCAGTTGATTCCACACTTTATCGTAGTATGATTGGTAGCCTACTCTATCTAACTGCTTCGCGACCAGACATAATGTATGCTGTATGTCTGTGTGCTCGTTACCAGAATAACCCTAAAGAGAGCCATTTATCGTGTGTAAAACGTATAATAAAGTACATAAAGGGCACTCTTAATCTTGGACTTAGGTACACTAATGATACCTGTAGCACCATCATAGGGTATACTGATGCTGATTGGGCCGGGTGTACTGATGACAGTAAAAGTACATCAGGTGTCTGTTATTATGTCGGCAATAATTTATTTGGTTGGAGTAGCAAAAAATAGAATTGCACATCTTTATCTACGGCTGAGTCCGAATATATAGCAGCAGGAAGTTGCTGTGCTCAATTGTTATGGATAAAACAAATGTCAAGCGATTATGGGATTAAAGAAGATCAGTTACAATTGTATTGTGACAATCAAAGCGCCATTAACATATCTAAAAACCCGGTTCAACACTCGCGAACTAAGCATATTAAAATAAGGCATCATTTTATACGCGAACTTGTTGAAACTAAGGAGTTAGAAATCCATTACCTGCCTACTGATCTGCAACTTGCAGACAAGATTCACTAAACCTTTAGACTATAACAGATTTCTGTATTTGCGTAATTCTATAGGTATGGTATGTGCTGATTAAACTCTGAAGACCTTAATTTTTACCCTTTGTCCATTTGAGACAAAATGGGGGAGAAATTTGAGTCTTACGGGTTCAATGTTTTGTTCACATTTCATCTAAATTGCTTGATCTTAGTGTGCATATTTGCAGGAATCTCTTCTACTCATTGTCTACCTTTTCTAGTGTACAAATTTTGTAAATAGTTGAGTTATGTAATTTTTGACTTTCTAGGAAATGGGTAGATAGTATCTTTTGTATAGGACTAGGTTGTATTTTTTTTGTTCCCTACGAGTTTTAATCTAACTCAAAGGAGATTTTGTCTCATATTTCCAAAGGGGGAGATTGAAGCACCTTATACCTTTGACTTACTTAAGTCTATATTGTATAAGTGTTCAACTAGTTTGGAAATAGTGACAAAATTGGTTGTCTAACCTAGAATCCAAAGAGCCTCAGAATTAATCTCTCTAATCTTCTTCAATAATCCAAGAAGGTATAAATTGAATCACACTACACACATTAGAAGTGCATACATGTGTATATATTGCTTAAAAATTGATTGTGTGATTAATTCCCCTTAAAATGGTGTTTTAATAATTTTTGGGAATTTTTAAACTTTTTTAAACATTTTTAAAATAATGTTTTCATTAATAAAAATGTGATTATAAAATTTGTGGGGTTAATTTGCTATTTTGAAAAATTCATTTTTCATTAGAATGTTTGATTGGGTAGAATGTAAATGCGCTAGAGACTTCAGGGTGCTGCCTGTAATTAACTTTGACGCGCGTTTGTAAGCCAGTTACATGCCAACACTTGTCACCCTCCTGATGTATCTGTTTGTGTTTGTTATGTGAGAGGGTTGCCTGGTGGTTTGCTGATCGTTGGATCAATCCTTATCGATGGCCTGCATGTGTTTTAAACCTATCCTTGTGCTATCCAGTGGACCAATCACATTCGACTTAACCACCGCCTTCTTATAACCCTTAGATCAAGTCAATTTTAGGATGACTTAATCTCAGCCCTTGATTGCCTTCGAATCTCCAGAACCTTCCTCCACTCCTATAAAAGCCCTCTAATTCTCAACCTTTCAAGACTTTTGGCAGTCGTGAATTCTGAGAGAAAAAAAAATAGAGAGAAGAGAGAAGTGAGAGAGAAGAGAGAAAAGAAAAGAGAGAAGAGAGAAAAAGGGAAAACTGTGTTAGCCAAACCCTAACCCTAACCCTAACCCTAAACACTTCATTTCTGATTCAAACCTTCGTATACATAAAACCCCAAACACAACCTTGAGTGTTTGAGAGAGAGTGGTTTGTTCATATTGAAGCTGTAACCTCTTAGTCTGTGATCTTATTAACAACTTAAACATTAGTGTGAAGATCTGTATTTCTTCCTTATAAAAATTGTAGATCTACACTCTGCATGTTACATTTCACTAGATCTGCATATTTCTTTCTCGATTTAAGAAAATCTTTACTGATTTAGTTTTGAAAATGTTTTATGGTTTCTATTCTTACGAAACTTAACCTTGACCTAGTTGGATTCACACTTGGAGATTTTCAATCTCAAAAATATTTTTAAAACAGAGATTGATTAAGGTCTTGACCGATTTTGAAGCAATATTTCCGTGGAATCTGGGATATATTAAAGGTCAAAAAGGTTTCTAGTTCTGTAAGAAAGAAAGAAAAGAAAATCACAGCATATAGTCTTTATATGTAATTTTCTAGGACTGTCTATAAAACTAAGTGTGTGTGAGTTCATGCATGTTGATAGGAATCACTTCACAAACACTTAACACACTACTACACTGGAAGTGTTGTGAATAAGATCAAAGATTATTGAGTCGACGTAAGGAAGCTAAAGCAAAAGGAAGTTATCAAACTGGAAGAACATCATCAACAATCAGATCTATGAGAAGTTAGAAGGACACAAAGTGGGGTATATTCCTAAACTTAGAATAGGTTGATTTGTGTGCATGTATGTTGTATTGTTTGTAACTATTATTTGTTGTTAGTGGATTTTTACTTTTGTGACTTAGAAGTCACCGTGGATGTTTCCTCTGTTGGGAGAGGTTTTACCACGTTAAAAACTGTGTGTTCTGATTATCTTCATCTACTCATCTCATTCTATAGTGTGCTGAATTTTTTTTGAAACTGTTTTGTTTTAAAACCGATTACAAAGTCTTGATTACTCTCGTACATAAGTTTTTGTAAACACAACTTGTTGTTTATCATTTTTTATTTTCAAAAGAAAAGGGTTTCTTCAACAAACATCTCGGAGTTGCTTATATAGTTTAATCTTGTATTAAACGGCATTAGCAACGTTTTTCAACACATGTCGTTCTAATGACATTGCGCGACAGAGGCCTGTCGCTAGAACGATGTCTGTCTGTCGCTTGAACAAGAAAATTAAAAAGATATTTTTTATTTCTTTCGCCAGTAAATGTTCCACCTTAAAACTACGAAAAATATTTTTTGACGAAAAACTTAAAAAGTCCGCTCCAACATTAGAAAAAATTTCATAAAAGATATCTCAATATTCTAAGTGAAATTATAAGGAATTAAAAGAGAACCTTTACCCAATTTATCTCACGGAGGCTTGAATGTTAAAGAACTTGATATTCGGATTCGTCTTGATGCTTGAATGATCTTGAATATTCTTCGATGGTTGTAGCGGTATACGACATACTTGATTGATAATGGACATTTATAAAATCATGTCCTTACAATTACTTATCAATAATTTCCCACAATTAATTTAATTAATTATATATTTTAAAAATCATAAAAATTACGGAGTATTACATACTTCCCCCATAATAACAGAATTTCGTCCCGAAATTTGAAAATAAAAGTATTCCTGGTAAGATTAACTCTGGATATTTTTCGTTCATCTCATACTCGCGCTCCCAAGTAGACTCCTCGATGTTATGATGCTCCCACTGAACACGTACAAGTGGAACTACTTTTGACCTCACTCTCCTCTCGCTATGGTCTAGGATAGCCACTAGTCTCTCCTCATTCGAACTATAAGGTTGTAAGTAAATCTACTCCAGCGCAATGTTAGTGTGAGCTAACTCATTTCGGAGATACCGTCTAAGAGAAGAAATATGGAACACATCATGTATAAGATGCAAGTGCTCCGACAATCCCTGTCTGTAAGCAACTGGCCCAATCTGCTCGATGATAGGAAATGACCCAACGTACTGTGGCGCCAATTTCCCCTTCTTCCCAAATTGCATTATCCCCTTCATAATAGATACTCGTAGTAAAACCTAATCCCCCACAGAAAACTCACTAAAGAATCTCTTGGCATCAGTGTAGCTTTTCTGTGTGTCTGGAGCTACCCGTATGCGACCCCGAATCATCTCGATCCTTGTCGAAGTATCCTGGATCACCTCTGGCCCAAATATTTTACTGCCCCCCATCTCTACCCAATAAGTAGGAGAACGACAAGGTCTATCGTATAATGCCTCAAATGGGGCCATACTAATAGTAAACTGATAGGAGTTGTTGTACGCGAACTCCACCAGTGGAAGGTACTGCTCCCAACCTCCTCCAAAATTAAGGATACACATCTGCAACATATCCTCTAACATCTAGTTAGTACACTCAGTCTGTCTGATTTGGCATAAATTCTTCCTAATTTATCCCTTGATTTAGTTACTTTTAGCACCTCGAACAACGTAATTGAGTTGACTTTATCTCATAATCTTGCTACTAACTGATCCTAATGAGTACACCAAGTTTCTGGTATTTCATAGTGATTTTACAGGTATTTGATGTCAAGAAACGAAAGAAGGAAACCGGAAGAATCAAGAAAGAAAATAAGGAAATTCAAAAGGGCAAAAGCATAATTTCCACCCGGAACTCGGATGAGGTACCTAAAGAGAAGTTGAAGATATCACATTCGCGAGCACATAGGAAGAAACGGCACCTCAATCGGAGTCCCGAAACAAAATATATGAGCAGTTAAAGTGGAGCAAAAAAGTCAAATAGGCAGACCGGTCCGCCCCTACCTCGGACCGGTCCGCTTTGCCAAACTCCAGAAGACCCCGGATCACAAGCAAACTGAAGAAGGAAAAAATTATAAGAACCGATCCGCCCCAAAATAAAAAGAATCGATCCGCTTCAAGGCAGATTGGTCCTCCTAAGACCCGGACCGGTCCGGGTATCGAGATTTGTAAATCTAATCTTTTTCCAAAGAATCCTAGTGCAACTGAAATTCCTAAATTTATGGAGGGTATAAAAACCCGATTTATCATTGTTATTTGAGACGGAGATTTGAGGGAGAATAATAGTTTTTTTTCCTTTCTTTTCCAGCAAACCCTAGTTTAGATACAAATTCCAGTTTTAATTCAAAGATTGAAGATTTATTCAGAGTTGATTGAATTACCAGATCTATTAATTGCTGCAATTATTGCTTAGGTGACTTTAGTGAGTTCTTTCCTCTTCTCAATTATACTCTACATCAATTTACAAGTTTCCTTAGAATTAATCATGAATTTTTGCACATCAATCACTGTTTTCATCACTTTCATCATGCTAGGCTAGATTTTCTAAGGCCGGGGTATATGGACCCAGCCTGATGTGTTAATTGTAAGTGTATAACATTAATCCTCTGAATTTAGTGATTGAATACGACCGTATTGTGTAGGAACATAATAATTGTAGGTTTTTATATCTCGTTTGCCTCTGGGTAACCGTGATGATTTAGAATGTAATTCGAGTGTTACTATCGCAATACCGATTTACTCGTCCTCAGATTAGGTATGACGCGGGCTTGAACCTTGTATACATAATGCTTGGGAGTACTAAATTCCGGGTCAAATCAATAAGTTAAATTTATGATTAATATTATAACTGCAATTCACTAGGGTTGGGGGGTTGTATTCCCGTCCTATTTTTCTCATCATTTAGTCAAAAGTTTTAAACCAGTTTTCAATTATATTTTAGGTGGTTTAGTGTAATTGCATCTCTTCATTATTTCATATTTTCATTTAGTTTAATAATTCCCAAAATCAAATCATTTTCCCTTTCTTTTTAGAGTCAAGGTTAGGATTCCTTCGTCTTTTCCCGTCGTTACAACTCCGTTGTCCTTTTTCCCTGAGGATCGATACCCGACTTGTCGGATTATTACTTGAGCGACAAGCTTGCACTTAAGCCTAGAGTGAACGCATTTCTAAGACACATTTTCAGTCGCATCAAGTTTTTGGCGCCGTTGCCGGGGAATTAGGTAGACTTAGGATTAGATCGAGTCAATCCAAAGCTTTGACCAAAAATTTCCAAAAATCCAAAAAAAAAACATAAAAAAAAATTCAAAAAGCACAGAAAGATTCACAATCATCATATCTCTTAAGCTTTAATGCAAAATTCTGAACTCACTCCCACACCTCATAATACTCCAACCAATATTCACGAAAATCCAATTATTGAGTATAATCCCGACAGTCCCCACACTCCAAACGCCCCACAGTTCTGGATCCCACCTCCCACACCGTCGCACTCAATCTTCAATAACACTCCATTTTCCTTCTTAGGATACACTCCGAGCACCCCAAGTGAGAGCACCGAGTCGTTAAGTGAGGAAGAGATGTCGCAACACGGTAGTGCACCCGCCGGTGAGGAAGAGCCGCCCCCATACCGCCCGTTAAGAGAATTCTTATATCCCGAGCGCACTGTCACTCCGGGATGCATTATACTCCCGTATAATGCCGGGCAATTCCGTTTCAAAAATGGGATGATCCAGATGCTACCACATTACCATGGTATGTATTCTGAAAAGCCATATCTCCACATTAGGGAATTTGAGGATGTGTGCGATACGCTCAATGATCAAACTTGCATCCAAGAGGTGATCCGCCTTAAACCCTTCCCTTTCTCGCTCAAAGATAAAGCTAAGACCTGGCTATGATCTTTACCTCCAAGCTCGATTCCATCATGGAACGAGTTGCAGTCGAGATTTCTCAAGAATTTCTTCCTAACACATCGAACAATCTCTATAAAGGCTCAAATTCAAGCGTTCAGACAAGCTGAAAATGAGCCATTTCATCGATGTTATGAGCGTTTCAATGAAATAGTTACTTCATGCTCCCATCATGGATTTGATTCAGCGCAAATCATCTCTTTTATCTATAATGGGCTGAACCTTAACTCCAAACAACTTGTTGAAACTATGGGAAGTGGTCCGTTTGTCGACTTAGATGCACACGATGCTGAGCTTCACCTGAGGTATGTTGCCGAGACTACCCAATCCTGGGATACATATGACCCTAATGCTCAAAATTGAAATCGGCAAGTGACCACCACCCCGTCGGCGTCCGGCCTATTTCACGTAGATAAGAACTCTATGACGGATAGTTGATTGGAGACTCTTGAGAAAGGATTTCGAGACCTATGCGAGATATATGGAAAAGGACCAGCTGAATCCATACCAACCCCCGTCGAGAAGGTGTGTGCGATTTGTGAGGTGGGCTATTCAACTGAGGAATGCCCGACGATACCCGCCTACAAAGTAATGCTTCAGGAGCAAGTTAGTGGTATAGGAGGATTTAAGGGTAATTTCGGTGCCCCGCACGAGAATTCATACAACCCTTCATGGAAAAACCATCTCGGTTTTAGCTATGGGCAACAACATGCCGCAATGAACCCTCCTTCACATGTTGCCCCTCCTCCACCACAACACTTTCAATAAGCTCCACACATGCAAGGACATGTGCAAGCATCACCACCTCAAGGAGCGTATATTCCGCCACCGCAGAGAACTCTCGAGGATACCATGAATCAATTCATCGCAAGCCAGACCGCAACCAATGCCAAATATAATCGTCTTATTGGCGATATAAATGTAAGTCTGTCAAAGATACAATCCTCGTTGAGTGTCCAAGAGAAGGGCAAGTTTCCTGCCCAAGGCAAAAGACCTCCCCAAGGTCAAACTAGTGTTAGCTCCACCTCCACTGAACATCGGGAATAATGTCAAGCTGTGACCACTCTTCGTAGTGGGAGAGTCGTTGATTTATCACCTACCCCACACGACACGATAAAAGATAAGGAGATTTCACCCGGCACGAAAGAGGCCGAAGATGTCTCCTTGAATGAGAGTGAAAAAGAAGACACTAGTGAGCCAGAGGTAGTAGTTAAACCACCCTCCGCGGAACCGTTTCCTCAAAGGTTGATTCCCTCCCAAAAAGGAAACCCACGTGAAGACGTGCTAGAAGTGATGAAGCAAGTAAAGCTGAATTTACCTTTCCTCGATGCCATTAAGCAAATTCCAGCTTATGCAGAAGTCATTAAGGACTTGTTTACGTTAAAGAGAAAGATGAAGGTGAAGAAGAACGTCTTTCTAGCACAAAATGTGAGCTCCATTCTACTAAATGAGCTCCCGCCTAAATTCAAAGATCCCGGTGCACCCACCATATCCTGCATCATTGGAGAGAATAAAATCGAAAAAGCCTTACTTGACTTGGGGGAAAGTGTAAACATACTCCCTTACTCCATTTATAGGCAACTTTATTTGGACGACCTCAAGCCCACAAAGGTCACTCTCCAATTAGCAGATCGAACAGTGAAGATCCCACGAGGCATAGTCGAGGACGTGATCGTCCAAGTTAACACTTTCTACTTCTCGGTAGATTTTGTCACTTGGGTCACGGAGCCCTCCTTCAACTCGAGCAACCATGTTCCCATCATCCTTGGGAGCCCATTCTTAGCTACGACTAACGTAATCATCAATACTCATAATGGGTGAATGCAGCTCACCTTTGGGAACATGACATTAGAAACCAACATCTTCCACATAGCCCAACATACAGGGGGGGAAGATGATCTTCACGCGGTGAGCCTCATAGATGAGCTAATAGAGGAGGACTTTTAGGAGAAATACTGTAGCGACGCCTTAGAGTCCTGTTTAGCGGTGAGATACGAGAGTGAGGGGACGTACACCGACTTCGAGAGGGAAGTTAGGGAGTTGAGTGAGTTACTCGATGAGAGTGTGTCGGACGAGGACGTGAGAGATGTTAATTGGGTTTCTAGATTCGAGGAGTTACCTCCGAGGGATACATGCATGGTTCCCTCTAGTGACAAATTTCCAACCCTCGAGTTGAAGAAACTCCCCTACCATATTAAATATGCATACCTAGGAGAGGATGGTACATTTCCTATTGTTGTCTCCTCTAGCCTAGACGAAGAGCAGGTGGGTAAATTGTTGAAAATTCTGAGGAAGCACCAAAGTGCTTTTGGTTGGTGCATTGCTGATTTGAAGAGGATAAGTCCTTTGATTTGCACTCACAAGATCCATCTCGAAGAGGATGTCAAGCCCTATAGAGAAATGCAAAGAAGACTAAACCCCAACATGAAAGAAGTTGTGAGAACCGAAATTATCAAACTATTGGATGCCGGGATTATCTACCCAATCTCGGATAGCAGGTGGATGAGCCCTATTCAAGTCGTCCCGAAGAAGCCGGGAATAATAGTGATTGAAAATGCTAAGGGGGAGCTAGTTCCCCAACGTACCACCACCGGGTGGCGCATTTGCATTGATTACCGGAAACTCAATGCGAGAACTAGGAAAGGCCATTTCTCCTTACCATTTATTGATCAAATGCTTGAGAGAGTAGCGGGCCACCCTTACTATTATTTCCTTGATGGTTATTCCAGATATAACCAAATTGAGGTGGATGTACTTGACCAAGAGAAGACGACCTTCACTTGTCCTTTTGGTACGTTTGCCTACAAACGTATGTCATTTGGCTTGTGTAATGCACCCGCGACCTTTCAATGGTGCATGTTGAGCTTATTCAGTGACATGGTCGAGAGAGGACTCGAAGTGTTCATGGACGATTTTAACGTTTTTGGCACCTCTTTCGATCATTGTTTAGGAAAGCTGGAAAAAGTACTTGCCCGGTGTGTGGAAAAGAACTTAGTGATGAATTGGGAGAAATACCATTTCATGGTCACTGAGGGAATAGTTCTTAGCCACATAGTATCATCCAAAGGAATAGAGGTTGATAGGGCAAAGATAGATGTCATAGCTGATCTGCCCCCACCTAAATCGCTTAAGGACGTGCGCTCATTCTTGGGCCATGCGGGGTTTTATCGAAGGTTCATTAAGGACTTTAGCACCATCGCTAGACCCGTAAGCAACCTACTTATGAAGGATATCCCATTCGAGTGGACGAAAGCATGCCAAAGCTCTTTTGAAAAATTAAAAAATATGCTTGTGTCCGCTCCCATCATGCAAGTTTCGGATTGGACCTTACCATTCGAACTTATGTGTGATGCAAGCGATTATGCTGTAGGGGCTGTTTTGGGCCAACGTAAAGATAAGCAAGCTCGTGTCATCTACTACGCTAGTCGGACCCTTACCGAACCTCAACTCAACTACTCTACCACGGAGAAGGAGTTGCTAACGGTAGTCTTTGCCCTTGATAAATTCCAGTCATATCTCATTGGTTCTCCTATTACTTACTTCACCGACCACGCGACTTTGAAATACCTACTTGCAAAGAAAGATGCCAAGCCGCGCCTCATAAGGTGGATCCTACTCCTACAAGAGTTCAATCTCTCCATCAAAGATAAAAAAGGAGTAGAAAACATCATTGCCGACCACTTATCACGACTTTCGTCCGACGTACCTAGTGATCCCGTACCCATAGACGAATACTTTCCGGATGAGCAACTTTTTGCCACCTCTCCTTTACCTTGGTTTGCGGATATAGTGAACTACCTTGTCACGGGAGCCATCCCTCCCAATTGGACACCGCAACATAAGAAGAGGTTTATTACTTGGTCGCGCATGTTCTTTTATGATGATCCCTTCCTTTTTAAATATTGTGCTGACCAAATCATTCGAAGATGCGTACCGGATGATGAGATCCCGAAAGTCATCCAGTTTTGTCATTCGGAAGCTTGTGGAGGCCACTTTTCGATAAAAAAGACGACCGCTAAAATTCTGCAATGCGGCCTCTATTGGACCACAATATTCTGGGATGCAAACGATGCTTGTAAATCTTGCAATAGGTGCCAACGGATGGGAGCCATTACTCTACGAGACATGATGCCTCTTACCCCCATACTCATCATTGAGATCTTCGACTGTTGGGGTATCTACTTCATGGGTCCTTTCCCCCCGTCCTTTAGTTTCCTATACATCCTTGTCGCGGTAGACTACGTTTCTAAATGGGTGGAAGCTATAGCTACTAAGACGAATGACAACAAAGTGGTGATAAAGTTCCTGCAGGAACATATACTTTCCCGCTTCGGTGCAACGAAAGCGATAATTAGTGATAATGGCACGCACTTTTGCAACAGGCCATTCGCGAAGCTCATGAGAAAGTATGGCGTCGTTCATAAGGTTGGAACGACTTATCACCCCCAAATGAATGGGCAGACCGAACTAGCGAATCGGTAAATCAAGAACATCCTTGAAAAGACCGTCAATCCTACCCGGAAAGATTGGCCACTTAGATTGAACGATTCGCTATGGGCCTATCGTACCGCATACAAGAATCAACTCGGCATGTCCCTTTTTCACTTTGTATATGGCAAACCTTGACATATTCCCGTTGAGCTCGAACACAAGGCGTATTAGGAAATTAAGCAATTAAATTATGCCATGGACAAGGCCGGTGAAGCACGCAAGCTTCAATTGAATGAGTTAGAAGAACTACGCAATGATGCGTATGAGAATGCCAAAATTTCCAAAGAAAGGATGAAACTCTCTCATGATAGCATCATTCGACGAAAAGAGTTTCTTCTCGGGAAAAAAGTTCTTCTCTACAGCTCTCGGCTTCATCTCTTTTCGGGCAAGTTGCGGTCACGATGGTTTGGCCCATTCGTCGTGAAGAGTATTTCCCCCATGGTGCTATTGAATTAGACGATTTAAAAGGGGGAAATACATTCAAAGTGAATGGACAACGCCTAAAGCCATATCTAGAGGCATGTGCGGAAGAAGTCGACACCGTCGGGTTGTCGGACCCCGTTTATGGGGAAGAGTGACCTGTTGCAGCGAGGTCGTCGCACCCCCGACACGTATGGGGTGAGAGTCGTGTGTGTTGTGAGAGTCGTGTGTGTTATGAGAGTCGTGTGCGTTGTGAGAGTCGTTAGGCCTAGGTTCAATCGGGAAAAGCATTCGTGTGTTTCGAGAATTTTGAGTCAAAGGGCGTTGACCAGCTAAATCGAGAGGGTTTTAGTCCAGATTGATAGGGAGTATGTTGTGAAAGTGAAATTTTTTGGATAAGAGAGATCGAAACCAAGTTAGGGGAAAATCCAGCCCAAAAGCCCTGGGCCGGACCGGTTCCTTTTAATTTAAGGCCGGATCGGTCCGCCCCCGGACCGGTTCCTTTAATTTTAAAAAGGACCTGTCCGCCTGTCAAATTTTTGAATATTTAAATAACCGGACCGATTCACCCCTACCCTGAACCGGTCCACCTTCTGCATATTTGACTTCTCCCCTTCCCAAGATTCACCCCCCTTCTCCCCAATCCCATTCATTCCCTCCAATCCTTTTCCCCTCCTCCCAACCCCAACCTTTCCCTCCCAAATCCACCCCCTTTTCCCTCCAAACCCTTTCCCTTCAATTCCAAACCCCTCCCCTCCCCCCTTCCACTATAATAAATACACCCCAATCCCTCCCTTCCTCTTCACACCTCCAACACCAATCCTCTCTTCTCCCTCTCTAGCTTTCCTAGAAAAAATCGCTTCTATTTCCATGGCTCCCCACGTTGCCCCCACTAAGTACGACTCCACCGCTATCCAACCCTCCGGTTCACGGCGAGTTTCGCTCCCACCAAGAGGAGCGATGGTGCAATCAATTTTTCAGTTTGGGTCGCAAACTCCATATGGAGCGCGCGGTCCAATGGGAAGGGCTGCCCAACTCCGTCACCGGCCTATTCATGGCTCGGGGCTGGTGCCGATTCCTCAACGAACCATACGAAGCGGTTTGGGCAATCTAAGTCCGCTCATTCTATGGCACTCTAGTTCGGACGGCCCAATTCGAGGCCGAAGCTTACATGGATGGGAATGTCATCCCATTTTCCTTGGCCCGTCTCACGGCCAAATTGGCCGAGTATGACGTCCTGAACGTTCAAGAATTTACCTATCCCCTAAACGTCCCCCCGATCGACAAGGATATCATCATGACCCGAATTGCGCCGAATGTGGCTTGGGCGGGGCTAACCGTAGCTGTTGGACGCCTTAACGAGAAGGCGTGCCTCACATTTCAGATTGTGTGCGCCAATATTTTGCAAACGTCCAACGATTCTGCCATGCGGCCTCGGCAAGCTACTTTGACCTATCACCTCTTTGATCCCCACACTTCCATCCATTTGGGCCGCACTTTATACGCGGATATCATTAACGCGTCCTTGGATGAGAAGGGTATCACCCCATTTCCCTATGCCCGTTTGATCACTTCCATCCTTAAGGATGCTGGCATAGCGGCGCCGATCGATCATACTCGCATTCTTGATCCTTTTGGACAAGGGACCTGCACCAAGAGTGCCAAATAGCTAGCTGTCCTACGGGTTAGGCGGGGCGGTGATAGTGAAGAGGAGGCTGCCTCGAGCGAGAGCGAGGAAGAAGAAGCGACCGCCGGTGAGGACGTCGAGATGGGGGATATCGGTCCGGACGAGTAGTCGGCGAACGAGGAGGATGACCCCGATTTTGAGTGGGCGGGAAGCGACCTATCAGACCGCATGTCGACACTTGAAATGAACTTCAATAACTTTATGATCGACTACCAGCGCGATATGAACTTAATTCTCCGCTTCCAAGTGGACATCTATCGACGCCAAGGGGATCCTAATAAGCCATTACCATCCTACTACCATAACCCCTATGACCCCAACGCGCCCGGTTCTTCCCATCCCCCGCCCCGATGAAGCTTGATATGGTGTTGGCAGATTTTTATTTGTTTTCCCTGTTCACAGTTGTATGCTTTTCCTTGTACTTGTAACACAATCATGTCTGTAATAAAAACTGCATTTTTCTCCATTTGTTTGTTTTATTTATCGCACTTATTATTTTGCCTTATTTATATTTTAGTCCTTTTTGCTTGAGGACAATGCAAAAGTCTAAGTTAGGGGGGGTCACAAGTGAGAATTTCTAAAACTTCACAAATTTTCAAAAATGCCCAGAAATTTCCCAAAAAAAAAAAATCATAAAACTTTGAAAAATCCAAAAATATTTTTCTTCAAAATAAATAAAAATCCGAACTCAAATTTTTCAAAAATATCATTAAAAGTTGGTTTAAAGTCTCAAGTTGTAAAAATTCAACATACACAAAGCCGAAATTGACCAAAGATGGAAATTGAGCGAAAATTGACGACTTAACGAATAAGTGTGGAGATTAACAAACCCGGTGAGATTCGAGCCTATCACTTTTTGCGAGTTTTTAAATCAATCCGAGTTAATTGTTAACTTAAAGTTCTTTTCAACGCCTAAAAAGTCGTCGAGGATCTCAATCCTTTTATTTTGATCGGTTATGAAAAACGTGTGTGATTTTGCTTTGAAAAACGTGCCAAAATTGATCTCTAAACTTAAATTCATTTCGAAACGCATATGGTAACGCAATTGGTATTTTGGACAATGAAGTAGGCCATCGTTTTTCACCCAAAAATATTGGCCATAAAAGGTCGTGAAAAATCACCCCTTTTGCAACCCAAATTGAGTTGAATAAATTTGTCCTTTCGTTTGATAACCCGAAAAACCCAAATAACCCGAAATTGTGAGAAATGAGAAAAATTCAGAATTTAAGTCCGGAAAGTGCATAAAAAGGGGAAAGAGAAGAAAAATAAATATGCTCAACAAAAATAGTGAGAAATGAAAAAGAAGTGAAAAAAACAAAAAAAAAGTAGAGAAAAAGAAGAAGAAAAATGAGCAAAAGCCCGAAAAAAGCACAAATGGACATTATATATTAATTTTCCAATTCCAACCTTTCCTACCTCTTTCATTTTACCCAATATACCTTAAAACCCGAAAAAGTCCTAACCGAGTCTAAATTGCGAAATTGGTTACCGCGTGGAGAACTTATACACCAAAAGATAATAAAAGAGCTTGAATGCGCGGAAAAATAGGCAATGTTCCCGTTTTTAAAACCGTAATCCGTTGATGAGATCCTTTCACCATGAAATTTTCGTCATTCTAATTGTATGCGTGATTTTGCGTTCATTACATTTACTCTTTATATCACGCATACCGAGATAATAGCTACAATCCGAGTGATTTGTTTGAGAGAGCATTCCGTGAGAAATTGAAATCAAAACGAATTTTCGGATAAGTAACGTAATGATCAATCGGTGGAAATTCGCGGTTATATTTCCGGCTTCGCACACACACACACTACGGTTTGAGACTTGTGAATATGACTTGATGATGACTATTTTCTGGAAAAGTTTGAATTGTATAATTTTTACATATTTTGAATTTTCCTTGAGTCGAATTTTTTGGGTACATTCTCTGCAAACCCTCACGAGACACAAGTCGTCCTACCAGGGTGACCTAGGGGTTTAAAGGCTTGTTACATACGCTAAATGCAACCGTTTGCCCGCGAAAAAGGTATTCTATCCCAATAAAATGTTTTCAAGAATTGAGCCTTGCTAGGATTCTGTTACATTGCTCTTTACGCGCAAAGTTCTAAGTTAGGGGGGTTTGATTAGGCATAAATTCTTCCTAATTTATCCCTTGATTTAGTTACTTTTAGCAGCTCAAACAACGTAATTGAGTTGACTTTATCTCATAATCTTGCTACTGACTGATCCTAATGAGTACACCGAGTTTCTGGTATTTCGTAGTGATTTTACAAGTATTTGATGTCAAGAAACGGAAGAAGGAAACCAGAAGAATCAAGAAAGAAAAGAAGGAAAGTCAAAAGGGAAAAAGTGTAATTTTCACCCGGAACTCAGATGAGGTACCTAAAGAGAAGTTGAAGATATCACATTCACGAGCACATAGGAAGAAACGACACCTCAATCGGAGTCCCAGAACAAAAGATATGAGCAGTCAAAGTGGAGCAAAAAAGTCAAATAGGCAGACCGGTCCGCCCCTACCCCGGACCGGTCCGCTTTGCCAAACTCCAGATGACCCCAAATCACAAGCAAACCGAAGAAGGAAAAAATTAAAAGAACCGGTCTGACCCCGGACCGGTCCGCCCCAAAATAAAAAGAACCGATCCGCTTCAGAGGCAGACCGGTCCGCCTAAGACCCGAACCGGTCCGGGTATCGAGATTTGCAAATCTAATCTTCTTCCAAAGAATCCTAGTGCAACTGAAATTCCTAAATTTATGGAGGGTATAAAAACCCGATTTATCATTGTTATTTGAGACGGAGATTTGAGGGAGAATAATAGTTTTTTTTCCTTTCTTTTCCAGCAAACCCTAGTTTAGATACAAATTCCAGTTTTAATTCAAAGATTGAAGATTTATTCAGAGTTGATTGAATTACCAGATCTATTAATTGCTGAAATTATTGCTTAGGTGACTTTAGTGAGTTATTTCCTCTTCTCAATTCTACTCTACATCAATTTACAAGTTTCCTTAGAATTAATCATGAATTTCTGCACATTAATCACTATTTTCATCACTTTCATCATGCTAGGCTAGATTTTCTAAGGCCGGGGTATATGAACCCAGTCTGATGTGTTAATTGTAAGTGTATAACATTAATCCTCTGAATTTAGTGATTGAATACGACTGTATTGTGTAGGAACATAACAATTGTAGGTTTTTATATCTCGTTTGCCTCTGGGTAACCGTGATGATTTAGAATGCAATTCGAGTGTTACTATCGCAATACCGATTTACTCGTCCTCAGATTAGGTATGACGCGGGCTTGAACCTCGTATACATAATGCTTGGGAGTACTAAATTTTGGGTCAAATCAATCAGTTAAATTTATGATTAATATTATAACTACAATTCACTAGGGTTGGGGGATTGTATTCCCGTCCTATTTTTCTCATCATTTAGTCAAAAGTTTTAAACCAGTTTTCAATCATATTTTAGGTGGTTTAGTGTAATTGCATCTCTTCATAATTTTATATTTGCGTTTAGTTTAATCATTCCCAAAAACAAATCATTTTTCCTTTCTTTTTAGAGTCAAGGTTAGGATTTCTTTGTCTTTTCCCGTCGTTACAACTCCGTTGTCCTTTTTCCCTGAGGATCGATACCCGATTTGTCGGATTATTACTTGAGCGACAGGCTTGCACTTGATCCTAGAGTGAACGCATTTCTGAGACACATTTTCAGTCGCGTCACTGTCCATCAATGGGTGATAGGTTGTACTCAACCGCAACTCAGTACCCATAGTTTCCTGGAAGCTCGCCCAAAATCGGGACACCAAGATCTTATCCCTGTCGGACACAATATCTAGGGGTATCCCGTGTAATCTCACTATCTCGGCAATGAAAATCTGAGCACACTGTGCCGTAGTATAATCCATCTGGAATGGCAGAAAGTGGGCTACTTTGGTCAACCGATCCAAAATCACCCATATAGAATTGTGACCCCTTTGAGAAGTAGGCAATCCCGTGATAAAGTCCATGGAAATGCTCTCTTATTTCCACATAGGAATCTCTAGCGGCTGAAGAAACCCTGTCGATTTCTGATGGTCCACCTTTACTAGCTGACAGGTGGCACATTTCGAGATGAACTCAACAATTTCTTTCTTCATCCCACTACAATAACGCTACTGCCTCATATCCTGGTACATTTTATCCCCGTTGGGATGTATCGCAAATCGAGATCTATGCGATTCTATCATCACTGCATGTTGTATATCCTCCCCCTATGGAATAGCCAGCCTCCCATTAAAGCGCAAGCCTCCCTCAGAACTCACTGAGTAAGACTCTACTCCCTCTACTAGAATATGCCAAATCCTCTCCTGACAAAACAAATCCGTTGTCTGGGCCTATACAACCCTCGTAACAATTTTGGGTGTAACTGTTATGACTGACATGAATGATCGGGCAACAATATCCTAATGTCCTAACTCCTTCCATTTTATCTCCACACCTTGGCCACCTCACCTACTGGTATACGGCTCAATACATCAGCTACTACGTTAAACTTCCCCGGGTGGTACTGAATCTCAAACTGATAGTCCTTCACAAATTCAAGCCACATATGTTGACGCATATTTAACTCTCTCTGAGTGAACTAGTACTGCACTAACTTATGATTTGTGAATAGTCTAAATTTCTCCCCCAAGATATAATGTCTCCAAATCCTAAGTGCAAACACGACTGCTTCTAACTCCAAGTCATGGGTGGGTAATTCCTCTTGTGAGGCTTAAGCTTGCGTAAAGCATAAACTATCGCTTGATCCTCCTGCTACAAGTGCTAGTACGAGTGATGAAGTTAACTTCTGCTTCAGTTCATCAAATGTCAACTGACACGCATCTGAAGCACCTTATACTCTTGACTCACTTGAGTCTACATTGTATAAGTGCTCATCTAGTTTGGAAATAGAGACAAAATTGAGTCCCCATCCTAGATACCAAAGTGCCTCAGAATCTTCAATTCAATTCATTCCTCTTGTTTGATTGATCAAGGTATATTCACTGACACTCACACACTTTAGAACTGCATACATTGTTCACTTATTATTTAAATTGTTTATATGTGTGTTGTGTGTGTTAATTACCCTTAAAAATATTTTTTTATATTTTTTTGGGAATTTTTAAAACATTTTAAAACAATTTTTTCTTAATTAAAAATTCAATTAAGAAGTTTTGGGGTCATTTTATAATTTTTAATTGTTGGTTTTATCCTTGTAAAGTTCACTTGGGTAGGAACCGAAAGCGCTAGAGAAGTCAGGATGTCTATGTAATTAAGTTTAGACATGCGTTTGATAGCCGGTGTTTGCCTTACACCTGTTGCTTCCCTATTGGATGTATGTGTGTTTCTTCTAAGAGAGTAAATTAGCGTATTTTATTAGCCCTTGGATTGATCTTATCGATGATCTGCATGCATCCTTGTCCCAATCCTTGTGAACTGCTCTCATCCAATCACAAGCCTCATAACCAACCGCTTATCTTTAACCGTTAGATGGAAGTCAAGGTTGCTTGACTTAATCTCAACCCTCTATTTTCCCATACCTTCTCGATCCTTCTCAGCCCCCTATATAAGGAGGGTAACCCTCAGCCATTAGAAGACTTTTGCCACTTTCGTCATTTTAGAGAGAGAAGAGAGAAGAGAGAGAAAAGAGAAGAGAGAGAGTGAAACTAGAGTTAGAAACCCTAACCCTAAATTCGTCCAAACCTTTTTCAAACCCTAATTCTTTATCAAAACCAGTTATATACCAAACACAACCTTAAGTGTTTGAGAGTTTTGAGAGTGGTTTGATAATGGTTTCGTGCTGTAACCTCTTCGTTTTAAGATCTTGTTTCCAACTTAAGCATTAAGCTAGATCTGCATTTCTGTTTCATAGAAATTTTATATCTAAGAATTTTATGTTACATTACACCAAGATCTGTATATATTATTTCTCGTCTTGAGAAATTTGTTGTTGCTTGTTTTCTATAAATGTTTTCATACTCAAAATCAACAATAACATTTTATGTTTCTAGTTCTTTTGAAACAAGACCTTTGACCTAGTTGGAATCACACTTGGAGATTTTCAATTTCAAAAATCTTTTCAAAACCCTGAGATTGATTAAGATCTTCAAACGTCTTCTGAGCAAGATAGTCGTAGATTCTGGGTTTATTTTAAAGGTCAAACAAGGTTCAAGCTTCATTAGAAGAGAGAAGTGAAAATCACAGCATATATATTTGATTTGTAATTTTCTAGGACTGTTTGTAAAAATAAGCGTGAGTGTGTGCATGCATGTGCTAGATCACCATCACAAACACTTACACACTACAACACTAAAAGTGTTGGTAATAAGATATTGAAATAAGAGTCGACGTAAAGACTAGAACAAAGTTGAATTTAGCTAACTGGGAGAACAACATCAGCAATCAGCACACCAGTGGGTACATTTACAAACTATGTTATATTTTGTTTTAGTGGATTTTTCTTTTTACTCCGTAGAGGAAGTCGTGGATGTTTCCTCAGTTGGGTGAGGTTTTACCACGTTAAAAATCTCTTGTTAATAATCTTTCTACATCTCCTCATCTCATTCTGATAAGTGTGCTGATTTAAAATTGTTTTGGTTTTGTTTTTCAAAACTAGTTAGAAAATCTTGAACTGATCTCATGCATATTTTAAACACATCTTGTGATTAAATACTGATTTGATTTCTAGAAAAGAGTTTCTTCAAAAAATATTTCGGAGTTACTTAAATAGTTTAATCTTGTATTAAACGGCTTTAGTAACAGTTTTTCAGCATCATCCCAAACAAACGGTATACCCTTATGGGTTAAATTAGTCATTGGGCCCGCGATCTTCAAAAATCCTCGGATGAACCATCTATAATACCCAGCTAACCCCAAGAAGCTATGCACCTCTCTTGGTGTCGTGGGCTGTCCCCACTCCCTCATCGGTGACGCTTTTCTTAGGTCCACTGATATCCCCATCTCGAAAATGAGATGCCCCAAAACTGTACCTCTCGCAGCCAGAATCCACATTTCTCATACTTAGCTTACAACTGATGCTCACGTAGTGTCTGTAGAACCCAACGCAAATGCTCGACATTCTCTTCCTCTGTACAGGAATAGATCAGGATGTCATATATGAAAATAATGACAAACTGATCAAAGAACTATCTGGACTCCCTATCCATCAAGTCCATAAACACCGCCGGCGCATTGGTCAGCCCAAATGGCATAACTTGAAACTCGTAGGACACGTATCTCATCAGAAAAGCAGTCTTAGGCACATCCTTCTCCCTAATACGTAACTGGTGATAACCGGACCTCAAGCTTATCTTTGAGAAGTAGGCTTCTCCTCTGAGATGGTCGAATAAGTCGTCAATATAAGGCAATAAAAATTTATTCAGTATCGTGAATTTATTCAACTCTTGATAATCAATGCACAGTCGCAAGGATTTATCCCTCTTCTTCACAAACAGAACTAGGGCACCCCAAGGTGAGGTACTCCTCCGGATGAAGACCTATCCCAATAACTATTCAATCTGCTCCCGTAACTCTCTCATCTCTATAGGAGTTATACGGTAAGGTGCACGGTCTATCGGCTATGTGCCCTGTGCCAAATCAATCATAATCTCTATCTCTCTACTCGGCGATAGTCTCAGTATGTCCCAAAACATGTTGACAAACTTCCTAATAAACGGAATCGAATCGAGGGAAATCATAACTCCCGTAGAGGTCTCCCCGTCTATATAAAATAAGTGAGTGGATGATTCTCCCTCGGGGAAAGGCATCGCCACTATAAACATCTCCTGTCTTGGGATAGTGAAAACAATGCTCCTACTAAAGCAGTCAATTATGGCCCTATATGAGACTAGCCAATCCATGCCAATAATGGCATTGTACTCATACATATTTAAAACAAGCATGTCGACTGGCAAAATAAGACTCCCAATCTCTATACTCACACCTCGACATATAAAGAAAATCATCGAACCATTACCCAACAATGAGTTTACACACGTCAAGATACTATCATCCGTGTCTAACAACCCTGTGGCCCATGCAAATCTAGTGGCTATGAAAGTGTGTGAGGCTCTCGTGTCAAATAAAATATGCCCCATAGTCCCTTGGATGGAAACATACTCTCAACTACGGATGGAGCCTGAGGAACTGCTTCCCGGTGGATGTTATAAACACGCCCATACTGTAGTTGTCACTACTGAATCGGGGCTACTGGAATAGCGAGCAAAGACGAAACTGGTGCTGGTGTTGGGAGGGCGGCGGGAAACATCGATCGCTGGGGCTCCTGTCGAGCACCCTGCTCCTGTGGCGGGGCCTTGCCCCTTTTAGAACACTCCTGGAGCTTATGGCCAATCTTGCCACAAGTAAAGAACTTACCCACAAAGTTTCCTCCTCTCTGCCCATGCTATCCTTGGCCTGCTGGCCGCTGCCACCTCTCCCTTACCCCTGATGTCCCTGCTGGAACTGCTGCTGGCCCGGGTGGCCCTACTATCCTTACTGGCCATGCTAACCCTGGTGGCTCTGCCTAAAACCTCCCTACCCATGACGAAAACCCCCTGATCTGAATCGCTTAGCCGAATCCTCCTGTAGGGAACTCTACTCACTATGCCTATGTTGACTATGAGCTACTGGTGCCCCACTTGCATTACTTCCCCCGGTCCTACCCTGCTAGCTGGACTCACCTCCTAGCTTACTCCCCTTAACATGAAAGCGATGGTCCTGGTAGTGTAGTAAGGCAACATTGAGTACATCTGTATAGGACTGCAAGGAAACGTTACCCAGAAGATGTTGTCGGATCTTCTAGGTCAGGCCATCCATAAACAACTGGGTCCTCTTATCTTCAATAGGTACTTCTGCTGGTACCAGGTTTGTCAGTCTAGTAAACTCCTCATATTTTTCTATAGCCTTCCCCTCCTGGGTGAGGTCTAGAAATTTCCACCTCATCCAAGTCTGAACGGCGGAAGGAAAATATTTACGGTCAAACCTTACCCATAAATCCTGAATCGTCATCATATCACACTCATCTGTAGTAGTAGTGGACTCCCACCACTGTAATGCTGTCCCTACTATCTTAAAAGTATCTAGTAACTTCCTCTGCACCTCCGTGCACTCATACATCCTCAAATGCCTCTGGATATCCTTCTTCTATTGGCTTGCAACGACAACATCAAAACTCCCCTGGAACTCTAGGGGGTGCGCCTTCTGAAAGGCATCTCTGACTCGCTCCCAGGAAGCAGGGAATGTATGAAATGGTGCTGGAACCACTACCTGTGCCTATGGAGGGGCCTACTGAACAACTGCTAGTACTGCATTAACCGACTGTGCAACTATAGCGGCTACTTCGACAACATTCATCATACCCCGAGCCTGGGCTGGGTGTGGCTCGGGTTGGGCATCTTTGGACCTCAGTGCACGTTTGGGAGGCATCTGAAATGAGAAATAATTTATAAGTCCACAGTTATTAAATCTCAAATAGCTGAAGACATAAACACATAATCAAGAATGCAACAATCCTAATAATAGGGCTTAATGTCAAAGAACGCTAAGCTGAAAGCATAATAAGTCGTATTGATCCTAAAAGACTCTAGAACCTGATGCTCTGATACTACCTGTGACAATCCAACTAATTAAATACCGGGTGATCAACCCTTTATTAAATTAAATCAAAGTATCCGGTTGGTTCATTCTTAGAATCCCTGTCGAAAAACATATACTTTGTTAATCACCTAATAATTAATTAAGCTAGTGTCAAAAACATTATTTTTCCCAATTAAGTTGTGACCATCTAAACCATTAGTTAATTCAATTAATTTAAATCACTAAATCATTCACCGTACACAAGAATTAAAATAATACGGAATAGTAAATCAACAGCTGAAATAAATAAGACTAGAATAACGCTCCAGTTCAAAGTTTCAAAACTAATAGACCATAATACTCAATCCGACTGAAATAAAATACTAAAGTGAAATGAATACAATCTATCTGATATAAGTAAGAACTAGTTGTGGGCAATACATGCCCTAAATGAAATGACTAAACACGAAATGGTGAAAAGATAATGGAGGCGTCTAATCACGAGGACCTGCAACTCCCACACTAGCTGCAACACGCCAAACGGTCCGACGATCTAAACCTGGTGTCCCTGTGGCTCGACACCTAAAATAATTGCACAAGAGAAAGTAGATTTTCAAGAGACGGGTTAGAGCTCGAGTGTAAAAGATTTTAAATCAATTTAGTAAGTATTTAAAAAATAGCAGTAAAGCAAATATTATATGCATGTTAGCTTTTCGAGCTCTCACACGAGATTCTCACCTCTCAACTATTGTGCACGCCAAACGTATACCTCTAAACCATTCTAATTATTTTTATCACACCTAACCAGATCGTAGTCATAAACCTTATAATCCCTCTCACCTGTAGTAATATACCATATTGCCATATAATATATATGTTACTAAAATGATTCTGCATCTACTAACCCGAGTAAGAGTTTTTATAATAAGGTTAAGTGTACACGTACTTAATTTAATTCGAATTTCATTATCATTCTCATCTACACATTCACACTGTGGATTAAATCACAAGTATTTATATCATCATCACATCATTGTAGATAAATACTAATAGGACACCCCGAGACTCAGCTAGGGTGCGTGCATACTCTACTATCAAGTCCCGGTACATCTCGTCATAAATAAGGACAATCGGTTCGGAATCACTCTCGAACCATATAAATATAAATCACACATATTGGAGGCAAACATAATTCCAAGCCTATGGGTTACGGACATACCTACGCACCCATAAGATCGCCAACTTATTAACTCACTGATAAGTGGTTCCTAGGTTCTATGTTTTGAGGTACCATATCTAAAATCCCCCCAATGGGCTCATCAGGATAAGACTGTACCTTTTCAAAAACCTCCCATGATAGCAAGCGACGTAGGTATGTCATACACGTAATAAATCATAATATAGGTATACACACAACATATCAAAGTAAATCGGTTTGCATACAACTCAAATGTCATATAACGTACGTAGTATTACACTCACTAATACTCACGACATTTTTGTTTCTATAAGAATATTCTCTCTCTCTTAGTTCCTAAGGATAATTCACCACTCGAGAATCTTTAAAAGTATTACACCCAACTAATTCCAATATTTATGCAGTGTCTTATATTTATAGTATCTTATTATATTTTACTCAAATTAATTACATCGCCCAAAATGGAATAAAATCAGAAATTTCCAGAAACCTGACACATCTTTCGAATGAATCCTGCATCTCTCTTGAATGAGATAGTCATGTCGCTCTAACTGCAGCTTCACGCGATAGGCCATCTCGATTGAACGACAACTTCGCGCGACTTCTATCGACCTGGGTTGTTTTCGTCTTCAACCTTTAAAACTTGCGTTTTCACCATTTTTGAGTTCTAAAACCTCTACAGATTTATCCCAAACTTCCAACAATCAATTCTAATTGATATCCTAACATGTATAAATGATTTCTAACAACCTAGAATCATTAAATCATGCATAATTCTTGATAAATTTCAAAATTTATTCATTAAAACCTAGTTCTTCAAATTTTCATTCAAGAACATAATAAATCCAGATTCGTTCATCACAATTAATCATAACTTTGTGACTTCTAATCTACATACATGAAGAGCTCAACCTAATTCAAATTCAGATTCTAATTAAACATCTTAAATCTCCAATTTTCATCAAGATTATGAATAATACTAGGGTATTATTGCTAAGGTGTTGCAAGGATTAAACACTTGCCTCAAGAAATAAGGTCTGATACATTGGTTTAGTTGGTATGGTTGCTATCCCCGCTCGTCGATCTACGCGGTGGTGGTCTCAGCGGTGCAAATGGTGCACTAGTGGTGGTTCTAGCCCTAGAAACCTCTCCTCCTCCTTCCTCCTTTGGCCTCTCTGTGTGTAACAATTGATAACCCTAATCTAACCCATCTACAAGATATTTTATCCCTTTAATTTTGGTAGGTAATTATTGTCTAAAAATAAAAATTACCAAAATGCCCTCCCGGGATGTCGTTTTGGCCTAAAATTGCCCCCGGACCCAAACTAAACCCCTAGGTAGACTTTTATGACTATCTCGACCCTTCTAGACTCATTGGCGCACTCAGAATGACCATTTAGATTACTTATAAATAATTTAATTTTTATTCCTTTAAATTAGTCCCGACATGACTAACACGCGCGTCCCGACTTAATTACCTTAACTGTCGTATTTCTCACTCGCGATAATTTTTATAAATTCATAATCATATTACTGTATTCGCTAAGTAATATTCAATATAATTCTCATAAAAAAATACTAACCCTTAACTCGCTAGTTAATATTTATTTTAGTCCGGATATTAATTATCAATTATTTCCCACATTTAATTTAATTAATTATGTATTTTAAAAATCATAAAAATTACGGGGTATTACATTTTTGTGTAGTTACTATGAGACGTATATACGTGCATATGATTCTAGTCTTATGATGGACACTTTGACTTAGACCTTATGTCACATTTATGTGTGCTTTATGAGATTGTGTATAACTTATCTTTTGGGTGACATGAGTGGAAGTAGTATGGGATAGTATTGGTACATACACTATAGTTCAGTGAAGAACATGTTTAATTAGGATATTAAGATAAAGTAAAATGTTACGTTATAAGATCGTGAGAATCTAAATAAGTAAAGATCAAATATCAGGTTGTATTTTGTACATGAGTAGTTAGTTGCACCCAATGTTAGTAATTCGTTACATAATAGTACTTATTAGTCTAGAGATAGGTACTTTTGAATAGTTATGCCTTGGGTTGGGATACTCGTGTAGTATTTCACCAGGTGAGTGTTAGCGGGATGATATGTTTATCATAAATAAGTCGCATGATTATTATTGTTTTGATACTATAAGTTATTTCTCACAACTTTCGGGCTCTTACCCAACTCTATAAATGTTTCCCACCCATGGCATTATTATTATTATTATTATTATTATTATTATTATTATTATTATTATTATTATTATTATTATTATTATTATTATTATTATTGTAAGGACATAATTCTATAAATGTCCGGGGTAGAATCTAGGAATTTTCTATTTTCTCCTAAATCACAGTTCATATGTCTGATACCGCTACATTCGGCACGTCAACATGATCATCCTCGACGGCCCGTATTCGAATTCAATGAATCCACTTTCTTCACGTGCATCATGCTACATGCAACGTGCTGCTCAACTCATTCCCACTACTCCACTACGCTCTATCAGTAAAATGTTATATTAGAGTTTTAAATATTTGCATAAATATTTGGGAAATGTTTTTGAAAATTATTTTTGAAGTCTGGGTTAATTTTTTATCAAAAGCAGAATTTTTCTAAGTGCAGAAGCGAATGGCCTCGATCGACGAGATCGCTCGAGCGACTTTGCAAGTCGTTCGTGCGAGATATCATGTCGCACGATATCGTTCGAACGACTTCTGTCCTTTGTTCGAGCGACATGCTATCTCGTTCGAACGAGCCACCGCCTCGATTTGTGTATAAATATCTGATCCCCTTATACACATTTTTTCAAGTCTTTATGCAATCTCAATATTTTGCGAAAACATCCCAGAATAAGACTTCACCTTTTAAGGTTTTCTAAACCTTTTTGATTCACAAAACCATTCCCATATATGTGTGTGAATCTTTAAACCTTCAAGAAGATCGTTTACTCATCTGGAGTACTTTGGGAGGAAGCCGCTCTCTTCGTCACTGCTGCCCTACTGGAAAGGGATTATTCCAGTCGCCGACAACAGAACCGACACCCGAGGGTATTTCTGTGTCACTGTATTTTTATTGTAATCCTTTGTAAGCCGTTCTCTTACAAAATTTATTGTGAAAATAAAAGGTTTTGCCCCGTTGGGGATTTTTCCTCATATTTGTGTCCTTGCATGTCTCACCATCGTATTTAATCACATATAGATGCATGTTTAGGACTTAAGTGGTAAAAACTGTGTTTAATTAAATAACTTCCTTATTTGAACGCAAGCGTACTCCTCCTCAAATTGGTATCAGAGCCAGTTACACAATTTTACCGTGTAATTTTCCACAAAATTTTTCTAAGATATCAAATTTCTGAAAAATTGATTTTTGAAAACGAGTGTGTTCATTATGGAGAAGTTATATAATAAAATGCCAGTTTTTGACGGGAGAAATTATGCATATTGGAAAGCCCGCATGAGGTCTACTTTAAAAGCCATTGATGAACGTGTCTGGATTTTGGTTGAAAGAGGGTGGACACCTCCCTCCGTCACCGTTGATAATGTGATCAATTTAAAACCTGTCACTTCTTGGACTGAAGACTAATTTAAATGGTCATCATTGAATTCTAAGGGTCTAAGTGCTATTTCTGGGTCTGTCACACCTGATGAGTTCAAACGCATAATGACGTGTACCATGTCAAAAGAGGCATGGGATGTTTTACAACTCACCCATGAAGGAACTAATGCTGTGAGAGGGTCTGAATTGCAAAATTTGACAACTCAATTTGAAACCATCACCATGCATGAAACTGAATGTTTCGATGATTTTTATGCTAGACTTTCTGACATTGTTAATACTAGCTTTAATCTTGGTGAACATATTCCTAATGCTAAAGTTGTTAAAAAGATTCTTCGTTCTTTGCCTAAGCGTTTTATCCCTAAAGTCACTGTGCTAAATTCTATGGGTAATTTAAATACGCTAAAATTGGAAGAACTTGTAGGAGATTTGCAAACATATGAAATTGATATGTTCCCTAAAACTGCTAGGTCTAAAGATAAGGGAATTGCACTTAATGCCCAAGAGAGAAAGAGTGAGGGGTCAGCTAGAAAGAGGGTAGAGTCATCTAGAAAGAGAGAGACTGACACGTCAGATTCTGATTGTGATTTTGACTTAGATGATTTGGTTCTTTTTGCAAAAAATTTCAAGAGGATTCTCAAATTTAAGAAAAATGGCAATTTTAAAGATAAAAAGAAATTTGAGAAAAATAAGTTTGAAAAGAAAAATGAAAAAGTTTTTAAAGATCCTCCTAAGAAAGAAAGTGAGAGATGCTTTGAGTGCGACGGTAGGAGTCATAGAGCCTTTGAGTGTGCCACATGTCTGAACAGAGAGAAAGGGAAAGCTGTTCTTAACGCTACCCTTAGCGACGACAGTGAGGTCGAGTTGGTGGATTCTGAAGTCGAGTCACCGCATTCATGGCTAGTCATGTGAGCACTTCTAGTTCTCCTCACGACGATGAGGATGATGCTTCACAGGGACACCTCGACAGTGAGAGCGATGTGAGTGAGGGGGAGGATGACACAAGTGAGAGCGAGAGTGATATTCAACGTGCCTACGCTGAGTTATATTCTGAGTCATTTAAAACTAAAAAGCGTAACAAAGAGTTATTCCTTAAGATCACCGGCTTAGAGGAAGAATTAAGAAAAGCGAGAGAGAGAGGGTCCTCCACTTGCACCGCCCTGAGAGAGAGAGAATTTGCCTATGTTGAGAAAGAAAGTTTGTTTAGAGAGAGAGAGAGCACTTTTGAGAAAGAGAGAGGGGACTTAACTAAACAAGTGGCTAGTCTTACGAGTCAGCTCCATTCCTCCATGGAGACTCGAAAGAAACTTGAATCCCTTGTTTCCCAACTGACTCATGATCTTGAGAAAGAACGGGAAGTCAAGGTACAAATCGAGGACAGGTCTGGGAAAATGGGAAAGATGCTCCTCGGCCTCGCTTTAAGTTTTGATGATCGGAAGGGAATTGGTTATGATGGTGCCTCCACGTCCCAAATTGCACCTGGACCAGTCCCTGAGTTTACTACGACTCCTTATGGCCATCGTCAAAAACCTCGAACGAGAGTTCGACCAAGAAAAGCAAACTAAGGTCCGCCTTTGACTGTGTTCTTTTGTACTTATTGCAAAAGAAAAGGCCACCTCAGGGAGTTTTGCTATAGTATGGGTCGGACACGACGTACTACTGCTCCACAACAGCATACTGATGAGTTTACTAGTCTGAGAGAGCGAGTTAAGTTTTTAGCTGCCACGTCTTAGAATTTGATGGAGGAATTCTGACGGATGTCTTTGCCGTCAGGGAATGCTTCTCACATTCCAGCTAAAACCAACAACAACAAAGGCCAACAAACGATCACCACTTCTTGGGTACCTAAGAAAGATAAAAAGGCCTTCGTTGTTCATGTCGCTCTCAAGGGACATAATACCTCACAGTGGATGCTCCAGACATATGACAGGTGATGCCTCATTTTTTACATCTCTTGAGGATTATCAGGATGGAAGAGTCACCTTTTGAGATGGGAGCAAGTCTAGCATTGTAGGACGAGGTACTGTAGTGTTACCAGGATTTCCTAAGCTAGTGAATGTGTTGTACGTCAAAGGTTTAAAAGTAAACCTTCTCAGCATTAGCCATTTGTACGACACTGACTTTGCAGTAAAGTTTGACCGGGACACATGTAATGTTTACAATCAAGCTGGTAAACTCTTAATGCAAGGGGTGAGGACCGAGGATAATTATTATGGGACTGTGCCTTCTTCCTCACTTGTCTGCAACAGCGCCACGATCACTCCTATGGATCTGTGGCACCAACGTCTAGGTCATGTAAATATTAGATATCTCACTCGCTTAGCTAAAAAGGATCTAGTACGTGGCTTACCATCTCTTGGAAGGACAACTTCGATGGTTTGTGGACCCTATCAGTTGGGAAAACAAATTCGTAGTCCCCATAGGAAGTTGCATTCCATTACCACCTCTCGTGTTCTTGAGCTTATACACATGGATCTTATGGGTCCCACTCGTACCGAGAGTCTGGGTGGTAAGAGGTATATCCTTGTGATGGTGGATGATTTCTCCAGGTACTCCATTGTAGGTTTTCTGAGAGAGAAATCCGATGCTGTAGAGTTTTTAACCACCAAGTGCCGTGTCCTGTAAAATCAACACGGAGTCACTATCAACAGGATACGTAGTGACAACGACACTGAATTTAAGGAAAAAAAAGGTAGATTTGTATTGTGATAGCCTTGGGATCAAACATGAGTTTTCTGCTGTGAAGACTCCTCAGCAAAATGGGATTGTTGAGAGAAAGAATAGAACGATCCAGGAAATGGCTAGATCTATGCTTCTACGTCGTAATGTTTCTAGGAGATTTTGGGCAGAGGCAGTGTCTACTGCATGCCACATGGTGAATAGGGTTTACCTGCGTCCACACACACTTAAGACACCTTATGAATTGTGTATAGGTAAGAAACCCAACCTGGCATATTTCCATGTTTTTGGGAGTAAATGCTACATCCTACGGGATAGAGAGCAATTAGGAAAGTTTGACTCCCGGAGCGACAAGGGAATATTGCTAGGATATTCATCGAATAGCAGAGCGTACCGGGTTTTTAACCTGAAGATATCTAAGGTTATGGAATCAATAAACGTCACCGTGCAAGATGACGAACCTCTGATGGTTATTGATCCTAACCTTTAGTGTAAGGATGAGGACTCGTCTGACAGTGATCCACTTGTTCCCCACCCACACTCTGTGGTCCCCACTCCTGTGTTAGGGGACACACCCGCTTGGGTTCGCAAGAGTCATGACCCGTCTGCCATTGTTGGCGATCCCACTCTAGGGGTCAAGACTCGTGCTCAGATAGAGAACGTTGTTAGCCATCTTTGCTACACATCTAAAGTCGAGCCCAAGAACCATAAAGAAGCACTCAAGGATGAACACTGTATATCTTCTATGCAGGATGAGTTGCTTCATTTTAATAAGAATAATGCTTGGGAACTTGTCCCCCGACCTAGTGAGACTAATGTGATTGGTACCCGGTGGATTTTTAAGAATAAAATGGATGAAAATGGTACCATAATCCGAAACAAGTCTAGGTTGGTCACTCAAGGCTACACACAGATAGAAGGTGTAGACTTTGGGGAGACATTTGCTCCTGTTGCAAGGCTTGAGTCCGTCCGTTTACTACTCGCCATCGCATGTCATCTGCACTTCAAGTTATATCAGATGGATGTCAAGAGTGCCTTTCTGAATGGCATTCTACAGGAGGAGGTTTACGTGGAACAACCAAAAGGGTTTGAAGACCCCCAGCATCCGTAGCACGTCTACTATCTGAGAAAAGCCTTGTATGGTTTGAAGTAAGCACCCCGTGCTTGGTATGAGAGGCTTACTTACTATCTCTTAGCCCGTGGCTTCAAGAGAGGGGGGTTGATATGACGTTGTTCGTCAGGAGAGCTGACGGTGCAATTTTGGTTGCCCGGGTCTATATGGACGACATAGTCTTTGGATCCACGTGCTCTCAACATGCTCATCACTTTGAAGAGGAGATGAAAAGTGAGTTTGAGATGAGCATGGTTGGTGAGCTTACTTTCTTCCTTGGTCTCCAGGTTCGTCAGCTAGAGAATGGGATGTTCATCTCCCAATCCAAGTATGCTAGAGACCTAGTGAAGAAATTTGGTTTAGACTCTGCTAATCATGCACATACACCTATGAGTACCACTACCAAGCTTAGTAAGGACACTTCAGGCAAGGACGTAGAGCAAACCTTATATCGGAGTATGATAGGTAGTCTTCTCTACTTGACTGCCAGTCGTTCCGACATAGCCTTTAGTGTTGGAGTCTGTGTGCGATATCAGGCGTCCCAGAAAGAGTCACATTTACTTGCTCTAAAACGTATTATTAAATACGTGAGTGGGACTCTCTCATACGGTATTTGGTATTCCTTTGATACTGATGACCATTTGTCTGCCTTTTGAGATGCCGATTGGGCTGGGGATGTAGATGGTTGTAGGAGCACTTCTGGTGGGTGTTTCTATTTTGGTTCTTCTCTTGTCTCCTGGCTGAGCAAGAAGCAAAATTCCATCTCTTTGTCCACTGCGGAGGCTGAGTATATAGCCGCCGGGAGTTATTGCACACAACTCTTGTGGATGAAGCAAATGCTGGAGGATTATGGGATTTCACAGGACACCATGACCATTTCCTATGATAACACGAGCGCGATACACATATCCCACAATCCAGTCCAGCATTCGCGCACAAAGCACATCAGGATACGTGAGCACTTTATACGTCAGTTAGTTGAGGAGAAAGTCGTATCCCTGAGTTTTGTTCCCACCGACCGTCAGTTAGCTGATATTTTCACGAAACCTTTAGATGCCCTTAGATTTGAGGGTCTTAGGAAGTCTTTGGGGATTTTCACAGTTGACTGAGGGGTTGGTCTATGTCTAGAATAGGATGCTTTTTTTTAAGTTCATATCATATGCTTCCTATTGCTAGTCTGTTTTATATGTACCATTGCTTTGTTGTACAGCTATTTATTTATTCTTTTGAAAAATCCAAAAAGATTTTTGTTTTTATATATAAATTTTAGAAAAGCACAAAAAGATTTTTGTATTTTTTATGCACCTTTTATGGATGAACATTTAAGATGGCCAAGTCACTATTTCATTCCACCTTTTCATGTGACTGTTTGATAGAGATTTGAGATGCTACATCATTTCATCCATGTGCTTTACATTGTATGGAGTCTTTGAGATGTAATTAGTGATATTTTCCTACATGTTTGACTCTTATCTCCTTTATTGCACACATGCACGACTTTATTTGATTATTTCACTTGTCTATCACATGTTGGCTTGAGTGTTTCCATCTCAATTCTATCTATACAACTAACAATATGCGATAAAACTTGACAAGATTGGATTGCATGTAAAAACCGTGTTTTTGTGAGACTGAGTGATTGTTTAAGAACGGGGAGGGGCTGCAAAAGGTAATTATCTTCTTTGCGCAAAATCCACTGTTCCAAAGGACCTAAAAAATGGAGGAATTTTATTATCCGGGGTCCAAAGAGGTTAAAAGAGCTCGAAAAAATATAAAGGCAATAAAAAGCAATTCATGCCAAATATGGGCCACTTAGGTTTCACCTTTAATTCTCCAAAGTTTGAGAATTTAGAAAGCCTCTATTCAAAATTAATATCTGAGGGAGTTTGGTTGGAGAATTAAAACGGGTTTGCACTTCCTTGAAAGTACTGAAAAAGCATAAAATAGTTTTGGACGTTATTGGTGTGGAAATCACTTTGAGCTTTGATTTGTTGATTTGATTGAGTCAATGTCTTATATTTCCACCTTTTTACACCAAAGGAAGACTTTGAGTACATTCGTTAGGAGTATCCGATATTCATCGTGCACATATGTCATGTTTGTATGCATTGATTTATCGAATCTGATCACACCCCTTCATTTCGCTATCATTGACTTGGTTGTTTTTATGATCTTTCATGGTGTGATTCTTTGTTGTATATTATGTGTAAAAAAAAATTTTGAAAAATATAAAAATAGCAGTTTATTCCCGTGTGTCATTCGCCATGTGCATTCATTTCTGCTTCTCATATTTGTCTATTTGGGGACATCATAAAAAGGGGGAGAAGAATTATGGGGGAGAATTATGTTTTGGTGTTTGGTTGATTTATGAATGATTTGCTTAAGCTTAATTGATCATAAATTTTTGCATATCATTATATTTCAAACTGTTGCTTGTCACGGGTATTTGCTTTATCTCACGTGTGTGGGTACATCATTGTTCATTTTTTTGGATTGCACACCCTGATGAGAAAAGCTTTGAAAGTTTCTGAAGATCTGAAGATTTGGGAGACATGTCATTTAGTATTCTCAGTTTGAGGGTTTAATGGGGATATTATCTTATATGTCATTTGATTGCATAATTCGGATTTTTCATGTATATACCGGCATAGACATATGGGGAGATTTGTAAGGACATAATTCTATAAATGTCCGGGGTAGAATCTAGGAATTTTTTGTTTTCTCCTAGATCACAGTTCATATGTCTGATACCGCTACATTCAGCACGTCAACACGATCATCCTCGACGGCCCGTATCTAAATTCAATGCATCCACTTTCTTCACGTGCATCACGCTACATGCAACGTGCTGCTCAGCTCATTCTCACTACTCCACTACGCTCTATTAGTAAAATGTTATATTGGAGTTTTAAATATTTGCATAAATATTTGGGAAATATTTTTGAAAATTATTTTTGAAGTCTGGGTTAATTTTTTATCAAAAGCAAGATTTTTCTAAGTGTAGAAGCGAATGGCCTCGATCGACGAGATCGCTCGAGCGACTTTGCAAGTCGTTTGCGCGAGATATCATGTCGCGCGATATCGTTCGAACGACTTATGTCCTTCGTTCGAGCGACATGCTATCTCGTTCGAACGAGCCACCGCCTCGATTTGTGTATACATATCCGATCCCCTTCTACACATTTTTTTCAAGTCTTTATGCAATCTCAATATTCTACGAAAACATCCCAGAATAAGACTTCAGCTTTTAAGGTTTTCTAAACCTTTTTGATTCACAAAACCATTCCCATATATGTGTGTGAATCTTTAAACCTTCAAGAAGATCGTTTACTCATCTGGAGTACTTTGTGAGGAAGCCGCTCTCTTCGTCACTGCTGCCCTACTAGAAAGGGATTGTTCCAGCCGCCGACAACAGAACCGACACCCGAGGGTATTTCTGTGTCACTGTATTTTCATTGTAATCCGTTGTAAGCCGTTCTCTTACAAAAATTATTGTGAAAATAAAAAGTTTTGCCTCGTTGGGGATTTTTCCTCATATTTGTGTCCTTGCATGTCTCATCATCGTATTTAATCATATATAGATGCATGTTTAGGACTTAAGTGGTAAAAATTATGTTTAATTAAATAACTTCCTTATTTGAACGCAAGCGCACTCCTCCTCAATTATTATTATTATTATTATTATTATTATTATTATTATTATTATTATTATTATTATTATTATTATTATTATTATTATTATTATTATTATTATTATATATAGGATTAATAGGGTTGAGCGGTTAGACTTGCAGCATTAGAGATTCAGCCATCATCCGTTGAGTGGGACTCTTATTTCATTATTGTTGTATATCTTTTATTTTATTAGAACCTTTTTAATACGAGATTTGTATTATAATGGATTCAATTTTATTGGAATTTCAGTTTATTCTCAGTTCAATTATTCTTAATGTCATCCTTTAGTGAGATTTATATTGCGAATGGTTTTTATTAACTGTTATTTTTATGTTTGTGTTGATGTTGAGAATGATATAAATTGTTATAGTGCTCCCTGTATTTTGTGTTCAGTCTGATCAACTTGGCATGGAAAATAAAGGGTGTTACAGTTTATATCAGAGCATCTAGGTTTTAGTGTTCTTAAGATATGTGATTGTATCCGTTTTGTTTTTTGTTGAGCATTATTTGATGTGTTTTGAGCCTATCATAGGGTTATATACTTTGGTGTCGCGGTGACTTATGTTTCGACATCATTTGTCATCATTTTGGCATTGGTAATACTCGAAGAGAATTTGAGCATATAGGTGCATGAGAATGAAGACCGTTGTGAGTTAGTGGTTCAAGATAGAATGGGTGGTTAAATAAAGGTATTCACCACCACTATGAGGGTATTTATGAGAAGTTATCGTGGTTAGGTATAAAGTCTGCAACTTAGATATTTTGTAGGCATAAGTAGTTAATATGAGTTGGAGTTAAATAGATATAATTAGTGGTACACTTGGGTAGGTGGAACCTGAGGAGAAGAGGATTATTTTTCTAATGCTCGAGTTGAGGTGACTCAGTTAGAGATTTTATGTGAGTGGTTGATTCGTATCAAATATTGCATATTTCTCCCCTATATCTTTATGCATTCTAGCGCTTTTACGGTCCTAAATGCCTATATTTATGCTCATTAACCAGACAACCTTGGATTTGGAGAGATACATGTTTTGTAGGGGTTAATTATGCTTTTGTAGGTATTGGAATGTTAAAAGTGAGGATCCGTTGCATTTCAGAGAAGTTCCGTCGCCGGATGCTACTTTAAGGGAATTTTAATCAATTCACATTTCATCTTCGGATCATAGAATTTCCATGGATGCATAGTTCATCGAGCAAGCTTCGCGTGGCCATAAACGATGCGCGATTCCGATTCCGGACGGTGAAGTTATAGCCGTTTCTGTAATCAACCTTTTCTTCCATGTGATGACCAAAGGTGGCCAGAAAATAGAGTACCGGTCGACCGCGGTTTGTGTTTTTTCCATGGGAAGGAGACAATAGGCTTTTACCTTAGGGACCGGTCGACCGCGCCCCTGCGACCGGTCGACCGGTGATGCCAGATATTTTGCTCTTCTTCCTTTTTCTTTTATTTTTCCTTTATTTCTTTTGTAACTTACTATATAAACCAAATTTTGGTTTTATATCATATACATTCATATATTAGGTTTTAGAGAGTTGTAGGTTAGGGTTTGGGTTTTTGAAGAGTTCTTCTTATTCCTCTCTTGGATTGAAACCCTTTAGGGTTTGTAAGTGGCACTATTCATCTTCCCTACCAATAAATATAGTTTGTATTTCATTATTTCTTGCTTTCTAATTAGATTTACATGCTTTGTTAATTAGTTTACATGCTTTGTTTACTTGTTTTCTAGGTAGATTTACGACGTTTATTTACCGCGTTTTTAATATGCTTTCTAGGTAATTTAAATTGGGTTGTGTTTGAATGAAACTCACTTGGGTTAACGCGTTGCTTTGCTTGGTGATAGTGTTTACGAGTGTATTTCGGGTGCGTTATCCTAGTTATTATGCCTAGGAGATTTGACGGGGCATATCATGTATGTCCCGTGCTTATGACCTTTCGCGCGTAATTTTCGGGATATTTGTTGACGCCAAAATCTTATTAGGTTTTTATGCAGATTTGGGGCGTGACAACCCTTGATTTAATGAACTGTCAAAACGAGGCGCATTCTAAATAACTCGTCGACCCATGTAACCATTTTATACAAATTAACCTGGGTGAGGGATATTCGACACAACCTATAGTTTTACCGCTTTCTTAGTCTAAATTCATTTCCCTCGCCTAGATTAACATTTCCCTTTCATGCATCTTTTCTTTTAGTTTGTAATCACCTTTTACACTTTTATTTCGGAGTATTAAATCACTTAAATTCTAGCAACTCGTCCCTGTGGATTTTCGATACCCGACTTACTGCTGTGCTTGCCTCGTAAGTGTAGTAGTAACTTAGGTTTGTTTGTATAGTCGCGACGAGACAGAAAGTAACGACTGTGCACTTACACGCGCACACTTCTTGCGCTCTTATCAAAATGGCATCGTTGCCGGGGACTAGTTTGTTTTAGACTTTATTTGATTTAGTATTTCATAGTATTTTCTTTTTATTTTTATTATTTTCTCCTCTTTTTTGCAGGACTTCCACATTTGAGCACTTAGAAACGCTCGAATTTTTCCCGCGCGCACTTACTTTGTGGAATTCGCCACTTCGAGTCATTTTTGGGGTAAGCTTGTCTTATTCCAATTCTTTTGGTAATCATTGTTATAATTCTCAAAATTCTCGACCTATGACTTTCGGTGAATACTTAGAATCCCAAAGTATAACAAATTCAAATATGACTTTGGGTGAGTATAACGAAAGCCAAAATTTGGGTTATTAGAATTTTGATGATGATGATGATGATAATGATTTTGGGCCTTTACCTCCTTATAATAGGATTTTTGAAACGAATTCGAATAGTTTTCAAAATTCCTATAATAATGAGTTTTCATTTAAGTCCGATGGTAATTTTCAAATTTCCCATTTTCATGCATCCGCACCTCGACCTATGACATTCGGTGAGGGCTTGCATATGTATGAGAATGAGAAAATTGAAACTCGTTATCGGGAAGAAAATCGTGCATGGGAACAAGACTTGGATTTACTATTTGAGTCCAACGACGATTTTGCTTCCGAGACTTTCGAAGTGGATGAATGTTTTGAACCAAATGAGGTACTTGTGCCTACTTTGGAACAAACCATTCTAGACTTTTCCCATTGCATAATAGATATTGAAATTGAGGATGAAAATGACGTAATATTTATTTGCAATGAATGATTTATTCTTTGGCCCCCAAAGAAAAACATTTAATTGAAAATGATATTATTTCATTCGAAAGTCAATCTTCATGCGATGATGATTCATCTCATGAGTTTGAATTTCTTTCATCCCCATTTTCATTCTCTATTATCACACCGTCACAAGTACCCGATGATTCGATTTTAAACTTTAATATTTTAAACCTTTTCGCCGATGAGGAGTACTTGCTCGAGTCGCCTTCCATGATCGCATATTTGCCTTCGTGTGCGCCGTCTCCCATTCCAATTTCAAAATCATTTGTAGGATATTTGGCTTTTCTCGGTCCCCACATATTTTTGTCACCCGCATCGTCCCTCTTAAAATTTTAATTGGCGATGGTTCATTTCTTACGCCTTACACATGCCTTCCGTTGTTAAAACGGAATTCATATTTTTTGAAAGGCATGCTTGTATGTGAGGGGACACCGGTTATCCTCCAAAGTCAAATCGTTCTTATGGTGGAACCACAACTATTTAGACTTCTAGTGTATAGTTAGTGTGAAGTCTAAATAGTAGGTTGTATATAGTTAGCTTTTTATTCTTTCTTTTTTATTTCTTACTCACTTTTTAATTTAGTCTAGTGTAATTAGCTAACTTTTTGCTATTTGTTTTCGCTATGCTCGGTACTAACTTGTTTTGTAGATTCTTTGGACTTGTTCTTATGGGAATCGCTCTAATTTTGGGTAATATCGCTCTTTTCCTCTCTTTAACTTGGTTCTTAATTCACATTGAGGACAATGTCAAGTTTTAAGTTAGGGGGTGTGGGCTATTCTATCCATTTCTTTACTTAGTCCATGTTTTTACTCACATGTTAGTTACTTAGTATGCTTTTCTTAGAAAAATTCAAAAATTTCAAAAAGATTTTCTTTTTTTTTTCTCCTTTTTTGGGCATTTTGCCCTTGTTTCCGATGATAAATTTCCATAATTTCTTGATCCAATAGACAACCAATGATGCATGTTCTCGATTTTAGAAGTTATTAGACTTTAGTCTCCATTATTGATATTGTGAATAACTTCATGAATTAAACTTTAATCCCTTGAGCACATGAACTTTTATTGTTCTATTGATTTGGTTTAAGATTTTTATAAATCAGTAATCTTTTGTTGCATTGTATATACTTACATCGAGTAAGCTTTGTACCTTTCGTCGTTTGTGAATGTATACACTATTCTTTTCTCATTGAAAACGTTGAATTCGTTGGTAATCTCACTATTCTTTCATTTTATCGTTCATTAATTGAGTTCATATTTGAAATGTGTTACTTGATCACGATTTTCATATATTGGTTTGATTAGAGAATTGCGTAAACTTTGTGAAATGATCATATGCCATCTTTGTTATATCACCCATATTAGCCTTGATCTCACCCTAGTATGTTTACCCTCGTTAACCCCCTTGAGCCTAAATATAGCCGTTCGTTTCATAACCCAATTCCCATAACCAACTCTAAATTGGAGTTTTAGCCCATACATACACCTTACACACCTTTGTTTGGAATGTCACTTGGGATTGAATGATGTGGTTGTGATGTCGGTTGCAATTTAGGCATATGAGAGTTTGATAAGTAAAGAAAAAGAAAGTAGAGAAAAAGTGATGAAAAAGAGAAAGCAAAAAGCAAAAGAAAATAAAAGAAAAATGAGAAAAATAAGAAAAGAAAAGAAAGAGAAAGTTGTAAATGTTATGTATATAGTTCAATAAGCTTTTATTACTCTCCCCAATGATATATTTAATGCCGTTTTGGAACTTGTTTTCCAATTTTGCTATTGCCCGCATTTTTCCCTTATCCCGAGTTTTCATTCCGAACACTTTGAATCCGTACATACATTCCTTCATTTCGTACCCTAGCCTAGCCTACATTACAACCCTTTTCAAGTCCTATGTGATCTTAGGTTGATGTAATTCAAAGGTTTAAATAGTTTTGATAATCTGTGAAAATGTATTTCCCCTATTTTAGTGTGCGGTATCCTTTCATTGAGATAACAATTTTTCAATTTATATATAGCGTTCCTCATTTGTGACTGTGTGCGGCCTAGTTTTCATTTACATTTACTCTTTAGCCCGCATGTTTCATGTGTTACCTCCCTGTTTCGAGTGAATTCACTTGATGAGTGTAATGCCCGTGAAGATTAAATATATGATTGCTTTAATGCTTATTCGGTTTATATAAGTTTTTTGCCAAATCACACTTTGCATGTGCTCATCCCCCTCCCACATTTTAAGGTTTCAATTCTATGAGGTGAATTCTATAATGTTAATGATTTGGACTTTTGTTTGAATTCATTCACTTTGCTAATAATGTGTATGAAATCCTTTTCGTTATTGTTGGGCTTGTCGCATGTTGGTTTGGGCTTATTTTGAGGAAACCATGTGATGTTTGTGGGTATCATCCCTGAAAACCCTCACGAGACGGCACTCGTCCACTAGGGTGACCTTGGGGTTTAATGGCTTATTGCATATGCTAAATGCAATCGTGCTCTCCCTACGAAAGTGGAATTTATATTTCGATGCACATATATGTCTTGTACCGCCTTCTGTGGACTGGTTTTGTCTGTATCATTACCAGGGACTAGCAATGTTTAAGTTTGGGGGTGTGATTCGTATCAAATATTGCATATTTCTCCCTTATATCTTTATGCATTCTAGCGCTTTTACGGTCCTAAATGCCTATATTTATGCTCATTAATCAGACAACCTTGGATTTGGAGAGACACATGTTTTGCAGGGGTTAATTGTGCTTTTGTAGGTATTGGAACGTTAAAAGTGAGGATCGATTGTATTTCAGAGAAGTTTCATCGCCGGATGCTACTTCAAGGGCGTTTTAGTAAATTCACATTTCATCTTCGAATCATGGAATTTTCACGGATGCGTAGTTCGTCGATCAAGCTTTGCGTGGCCACAAACGGTGCATGATTTCGAGTCCGGACAGTGAAGTTATAGCCATTTCCGTAATCAACCTTTTCTTCCATGTGATGAGCAAAGGAGGCCAAAAAACAGAGTACCGATCGACCGCGCCCAGGGGATCAGTCGATCGCGATTTGTGTTTTTTTCGTGGGAAGGACACAGTAGGCTTTTGCCTTAGAGACCGGTCGACCGCGCCCCTGCGATCGGTCGACCGGTGATGCCAGATATTTTGCTCTTCTTCCTTTTTCTTTTCTTTTTCCTTTATTTCTTTTGTAACTTACTATATAAACCAAATTTTGGTTTTATATCATATACATTCATATATTAGGTTTTAGAGAGTTGTAGGTTAGGGTTTGGGTTTTTGAAGAGTTCTTCTTATTCCTCTCTTGGATTGACACCCTTTAGGGTTTGTAAGTGGCACTATTCATCTTCCCTACCAATTAATATAGTTTGTATTTCATTCTTTCTAATTAGATTTACATGCTTTGTTAATTAGTTTACATGATTTCTTTACTTGCTTTCTAGGTAGATTTATCGCATTTTTTATCGCGTTTTTAATATGCTTTCTAGGTAATTTAAATTAGGTTGTGTTTGAATGGAACTCACTCGGGTTAACGCGTTGCTTTGCTTGGTGATAGTGTTTACGGGTGTATTTCGGGTGCATTGTCCTAGTTATTATGCCTAGGATATTTGACGGGGCATATCATGTATGTCCCGTTCTTACGACCTTTCACGTGTAGTTTTCGGGATATTTGCTGACGCCAAAATCTTATTAGGCTTTTATTCGAATTTAGGGGTGTGATAACCCTTGATTTAATTAACTGTCGAAACGAGATGCATTCTAAATAACTCGTCGACCTATGTAACCATTTTATACAAATTAACCCGGGTGAGGGATATTCGACGCAACCTATAGTTTTACCGCTTTCTTAGTCTAAATTTATTTCCCTCGCCTAGATTAACATTTTCTTTTCATGCATCTTTTCTTTTAGTTTGTAATCACCTTTTACACTTTTATTTCAGAATATTAAATCACTTAAATTCTAGCAACTCGTCCCTGTGGATTTTCGATTCCCGACTTACTGCTGTGCTTGCCTCGCAAGTGTAGTAGTAATTTAGGTTTGTTTTATAGTCGCTGTGAGATAGAAAATAACGACTATGCACTTACATGCGCACACTTCTCGCGCGCTTATCAGTGATTTTACCTACACGTTGTGGGTCTCTTGTTGATGCATTGGTTATGCATAAGGTTTAGGAACAGGTAAGTTCCAAGAGGCTCAAAGGAAAATTATGGCTCAATTGAGGATTGTAATACGAATGTAAGAAAGAGAGTCACCCTATTAGAGACAGATGGGGTAATGGAACATGATGTTACAAGATAATAAGATGAGCTAAAAGGGAGAGCTCCCAAGATGAATTGTGGTCATCATTTTATGACATTTTATGTACAACCGTGTAGTTAGTAGGCGCCCGAATGTGGATTCTGGATTTTGTGGACAAAGACTAAATATGGTTTGGTTAAGAATTATTGATTTTAAGTTGTTGGCATTACTACCGACACTTAGGTGATAGTCATAGGTTTCACATGATTTAGGAAAATAACCTTTTGAGAGGGGGTGAAACGATGCGGGGATTAAGTAACCGTTTATTTTTTATATCTATCACTCGTGGGATATTGGGATTTTGGCACCACCTAGATTGAGGGTTGATGTAGGTTGGAATATTATGGTTTATCTTAGGCTGGAGTGTGGGAGAGAATACAACCCACCACTTAATGTGGATATGTGGTTATATGTACCTACTATTAAGCGGTTTGGGGCCTAAATCAGTGATATATAGTTTAAGGGCCATATAGCTTGGCGCGTGTATCTACTGAGTGAATATATGGGCTTACAGCATACCAATTTCGGGGTTATTTGAGGATACATGGGTAGAGTGACCACCTATGACCTGAATATTTTAGATGGTTTCTTTACGTAGTTACTTTGATTAAGGGTATAATGATGCACGATATTCATAATATATATATATATATATATATATATATATATATATATATATAGGGATGGTTCACAAGTGAACCTAAACGATGAACTTTTTAATGAACCTTAACAAAAAACACTTAACAATTAATTATATATATATATATATATATATATATATATATATATATATATATAGGGATGGTTCACAAGTGAACCTAAAAGATGAACTTTTTAATGAAATACAAAATACTTAACAAATAATTATTTTTAATTCCCATGATGTAATTGTCCGCATCAGCGGCAACAAACACGTGTGTTGATTGATAAGCACTCAGAACTGTACATTTTATATCCCGAATAGACGCACTTTAGTTGCTAATTCTCGGCAATATGGGTCTTATGTGCTTAAATATTTATCTTGTAGGTCAAATGTCCGTTTGCGGTGTCAAAAGCTATATATCGAGGCAAATGCGCGTTGAATGCAGCTAAATACCTTATCCCTTAACCCTAACCTACCCTCACCTAGCCTAAACAGTAGCCCGTACCGTGTGTGTTGATTTGTTCCCTTTCGTATTTTTTTTTAGATTTTTAGTTTGAGTCGTTTAATTTTTAGTACTTATTTTTGATTTATTTAGTATTTTCTAGATTTTATTTTCTAATTTTTCTATTTTATTTTTATTATTTTCTATTTATTTTTATTAGTTTTTAGTTTTAATTAGGATTAGATTTTTTTAGCAATTCATTTATTTTTTAGTTTTATTTGGTGTTGATACCAAAATTAATATGCTGATGTGGACGAATAATTCGAAGACACGTGTCGATCTACATGGCACAATAGTAGCGAGGAAGTTAATTCCTTCAACCATTTCATATTCTCTCCGAGCAACGAGGAAGACACCCCGAGGAACTCCATTATCCCGAGATACTACATGTGCTCCGAGGAACTCTTGATCAACGAGCAACTAAGGCGGTCCGAGCTGCATCTCGGCCGTATCATTAATTACCAGACGGACAACTGTTCAACTATTCATTGAATGTTTATATTCTTGACGCCCACGCTACATTAAATGTATTACCCTTTCATAAGTATGTCATTTAATGGATCGAACCTTTCATGTACAGCCTAAAGGCTATAAATACCTTGTATCATCCTCATTCAGGGGGGACCGGGAATTTCTTGAGAAAACTTGTAATCAAGAATTCTGCAAACATTCAGCAATAACATAACAGTGGACGTAGGCTTTATTCCTAGTCGAACCACTTTAAAAATCTTTATCTTATTTATTTATCTGTGATTGAATAATTAGAGCAATCTAGTTTTTTACATCAACAGATTGGCGCCGTCTGTGGGAAACGACTGTTATTATCGTTTTTCATAAAAAATCATTTACCATCAATGGCAGATAACCCAGAATCCAGTAATCGAAATGCTGGAAATACTGGAAATCTTCCAAATCCATCTGCATCTCCAGATCTGGCCGGAATTATGACAAATCTGGCTCAAGGACAAACCGCCATGCAAGAATCTATGAGGCAACTCATTCAAACTCTTCAAGGCGGTGCACCTACATATTCAGGGCAAAGGAGTGATCATGGGCAATCGCGATCCATACGTACTGGGTCATATCGCAATGAAGAATCTAATGATTCTTCTTATCAACCTGGGCGAACTTCATCAATACGGGCCACGGATACAGATCAACATATCACTCTCTCTCCGGAGAGAACTAGCGCTTTAGAAAGATTAAGCAGGGTGTCTCCTTTCAGTCGATTAGGACCAAGGAGGAATATGAGTCCACCTAGAGCTCCATCGAGAAGTTTACGGCCACCATCAGGTTTGAGAGAAGGATTAGCACAATCACGACCAGCTACTCGTCGAGATAAATCTCAGGAAGCTATGTCAGAACAATCAATTGCTCGGACTAGGCGGCCTGAGGAAGGGAATGAAGCATGGAAAGGTTCCATTCAACGGTTGGAGGAGAGACTGGGAGAAATGGCTAAAGCGAGGAACCCTTTACAGAGAACTTTTGTTCAAGGGACACCTTTTGTGCAAGCCATTGTGGATTTTCCAACACCATCGAAATTCAAAGCACCTGTAGTGACCCCTAAGTACGATGGAAAGACAGATCCTGTACTTCATATAGAACAATACCAAGCTGATGCCGACATCTATGCCGTCCCCGACGAGATGAGGTGTAGAGCATTCTCGGTAACTCTTACCGGATCTGCACAAATATGGTACAATAATCTTCCTCGGGGTAAGATTTCAACTTTTATTCAGTTAGCCGAGCTGTTCATTGGCAATTTCTGTTTTGGAGCAAAGCCAGTAAAGCGAGTAGCACATTTGCTAAGTGTTAGGCAAAAATCAGGTGAAAGTACTAGAGATTACATAACTCGTTTTAATAACGAGAAGTTGGAAGTCATAGATTACGAAGAAAAAACAGCGATCACTGCTTTGATGAGTGGTTTACTACCTAACAAGCTGTACTACACCTTGGCCAAAGATCCACCTAAAACTATGTCCGAATTGATGGCAAAAGCAGTCAAAATCATGAATGCCGAGGAGGCTATGTCTGCGAAGAAGAATATGGATAAAGAAACTAAGGTGGAGGTCGACAAGTCTAAGAAGAAAGAGCAGAAAGGTAATGGTGGTGACAAGCACTCCAAGAATAATAGGACGTCATGGGAAGTCCTTAAGAAGTACGATAATTATACTCCATTGAAAATGGGTATTAATCATGTTTTAGAAGAAATAAAAAACAGCGAGGAAATCAAGTGGCCAGAAAAACTGAGGACAAATCCTGATCTGAGGAATAAGGCCAAATACTGCGAGTTTCACAAAGATCATGGCCATATGACCAAAAATTGCATAGCCCTTCAGAACGAGATTGAAACGCTCATCCGAAGAGGAAAATTATCAAAATATGTAGATCGCAGGGGTGAGAGGAAGAATGATGATAGAACTAGAGAAAGATCTAGATCTCCTCGTCGTGCAGAGGAGAAAAAGAAGAGGGACCACGAAGATGATCCAGATGATGACCCTGATCTTCCCAAGAAGCCAAGGCAGCCTGAACGAGAGGTATTTTCCATACGTTTTGGGTCATTTGATTGTAATGTTATTACAGGAGGAGATGCAGGAGGAGGATACCTTACTGCAAAAAGAAAGGCTTACCTCGGGGAGGCTCAAGCTTGTTCGTATATTCAGCGAATAAATCTGGCCGAGGATGATCGTCCGAGGAAAGTAAACAGAGAGAAGCTAGTCATTGGGTTTTCAAAAAACGACCTGGCAGGTGTTCTTTACCCTCATGACGATCCTTTGGTGATCAAAATGAGGATGAAAGAGGTAATGATTTCAAGAGTGTTAGTAGACAACGGTAGTTCAGCAGACATCATGTATTATTCATGCTTTGATAGCTTGAATTTGAAATTATCTCAATTGGAGCCTTATCATAGACCCCTTCTGGGTTTTGCTGGCGAGAAAGTATTTCCACTTGGGACGATCAAGTTGGATATATTCATTGGAACCTGGCCTGCTTGTCGAACAGAAAGAATACGCTTCTTCGTGATGGATAAGAATGTGCAGTCAGCCTACAACATCATCATGGGAAGAGTTGGATTGAAGAAGTTCGAAGCAGTTCCATCTACGGTACATCAGTGCTTGAAATTCCCAACAAACTTTGGGGTAGGAGTTGTGAAAGGTGATCAAAAAGTAGCTCGGGAATGCTATTATTCGTCTGCCGAGCAAGAGGAACTTGAAGAATCAAGGAAAAAGACTACTACTTACCAAGTGGAGGAAGGTACAAAAATTGAAACCCTTGATCCTAGGGATGAATCTCAACTTGTAAAAGGACACGTGGTGGAATCTACAGAAAATGTTATTCTGGACGATGAGCATCCTGAACGAATAACCCAGATAGGATCGTCGTTGGATGTTTCAATAAAACAGGAGTTGATAGTTTTCTTGAGAAAGAGGAAGAATACTTTTGCTTGGAGTTATGAAGACATGCCAGGAATAGATCCAAACTTCTTATGTCATGAGCTCAATGTGAATAAAGAGATCAAACCTGTGAAGCAGAGAAGAAGAGTGTTTAGTCCCGAGAAGAACCAGGCCATACAAGAGGAGGTCGAGAAGCTCCAGAAAGCCCAATTCATTGAAGATGTGAAATATCCAGATTGGTTGGCAAATGTGGTGATGGTAAAGAAGAAAAACAATAAGTGGAGAATGTGTGTTGATTTCACTGATCTGAACAAGGCATGCCCAAAAGATCATTTTCCATTGCCCAGAATCGACCAGCTAGTGGATGCTACCTCGGGACATGAGCTGCTCAGCTTCATGGATGCATATTCTGGTTATAATCAGATCAAAATGAAACCTGAAGACAGGGAGAGTACTTCTTTTATTACCCCAAGGGGAACTTATTGTTATAATGTTATGCCTTTTGGTTTAAAAAATGCAGGTGCAACATATCAGCGGCTGATGAATAAGGTTTTTGCCGAACAAATCAGCTGCAACATGGAGGTCTATGTCGACGACATGCTCACCAAAAGCAAGAGAGCTACTGATCATCTAGTTGACTTAGGCCAGACCTTTGATCAACTGGATAAATACCAAATGAAGCTCAACCCGACGAAGTGTACCTTTGGAGTACGAGAAGGAATGTTCCTCGGATACATCGTCAACCAAAGAGGCATCGAGGCGAATCCAGAAAAGATCAAAGATCTTTTAGGGCTGCGATCCCCAACGACGAGGAAAGAAGTACAGAGTCTTACAGGACGAGTTGCAGCGCTCAACAGATTTGTATCCCGAGCAACTGATAAATGCCTCCCATTCTTCAAAACACTGTGAAAAAGTTTTGAGTGGACTGATGAATGTGAGAAGGCCTTTCAAGATTTGAAGAAGTATTTGGGAGCCCCACCATTGTTGTCTAGGCCAATAACAGGAGAAAAGTTGTACTTGTATCTGGCAGTATCAGAGAATGCAGTCAGCTCGGCGTTGATCAGATTGGAGAATGGAGTCCAGAAGCCAATTTATTATACAAGTAAGGCTTTCCGAGGTGCAGAAATCAGGTTCCCAAAGCTAGAAAAATTGGCATTAGCGTTAATTGAGGCAAGTAGAAGAATGAGGCCATACTTCCAAGCCCATACCATCATCGTGTATACCGACATGCCGTTAAGACAAGCCCTTCACAAGCCAGAAAAATCAGGAAGGTTGATGTATTGGGCAATAGAACTCGGTGAATATGATATTGTGTATAAACCCAGATCATCATTAAAGGGGCAAGCTGTAGCAGATTTTATAGCAGAATTCACATACCCTGATACCCCCGAGGAACAAAAGGTACTTGCTGACCTACCTGTGGACAATACAGGATCAACAGACACAGGTCCAGACCAACTAAGGTTGGTAAAAGGACTTGTGGATGTAGAAAAATCATCATATTCAAACCCAGACCAACTCCGGTTGGTAAAAGGGCACGAACAGATGACTAATGAGGAACGAAAGATACCAGGGGATGACGAAAGAAAACAACAGATATTTTACCGAGGATCTCTGACAGATAAGAAATTTGAAGACGAGTTACCTACATGGAGATTATATGTAGATGGATCATCTTGCACAGCTGGTTGTGGAGCAGGGATTGTTTTAAACACCCCAGATGATATTGACATGGAATATGCCTTGCGATTCCAATTCAAGGCTTCCAATAATGAAGCTGAGTATGAGGCCATGATAACAGGTTTTCATTTGGCGAAAGTTATGGAGGCACGACAAATAATTGTTTTCAGTGATTCTCAATTAATTGTGAATCAAATGATGGGAATATATGCAGTTAAGGGCGAATTAATGGTGAAGTACCATGCAAAGGTAATGGAGTTATTGACAGAATTTGATTCTATTCAGTTGGTGAGAATACCGAGGATGAAGAATGCTAGAGCAGATGCATTGGCCCGATTAGCGTCAGCTACGCGGACCGAGCTACGAAGAACGATACCAATTGAAGTATTAGAAAGTCGGAGCATAGAAGAAGATCTGACGGTGAAAATTATTACCCTTGATTTAGGACCATCTTGGATGGATCCTATCAGGGCATACATTAAAGAAGGAGAATTACCGGAGGACAAGTTAGCTGCCAAGAAATTGAAGTATAAAGTTGCTCGGTATGTGTTAACTAATGGTGTTTTGTATAGACGAGGAATTATGGCAGGTTTGCAGAGATGTGTGCATCCATCAGAAGTCAAGGAATTGGTCGAAGAAATCCATGAAGGATCTTGTGGAGCTCATGTAGCAGGTCGGACACTTTTGCAAAGGGTAATGACACAGGGATATTACTGGCCGACGATGAGGGATGATTGTATAGCCTATGCCAAGAAGTGTGACAAGTGCCAACGTTTTTCCTCAATCCGAAGAACTCCACAAGCATTGTTGACACCCATAACTTCACCTTGGCCATTTGCCATGTGGGGGGTTGATCTGGTTGGACCATTACCGACGACCCGAGGAAGGTTCAAGTACCTCGTCGTAGCAGTGGATTACTTTACTAAGTGGGTGGAAGCTGAACCACTAATTGATATGACGTACGAGAAGGTATATCAGTTCATTTGGAAGAGCATCATTTGTCGATATGGTCTCCCCCATTCTTTCATCACAGACCATGGAACACAATTCGATAATGAAGAATTTGCTGCCTATTTTCGTCAGTCGAACATTTTGAAGCTTCATTCAGCACCAGGCCATCCCCAAAGCAATGGACAGACTGAGGTGACGAATAGAACATTACTGAATGGTTTGAAGAAGAGGTTAAGTGAAGCTAAAGCAAATTGGATTAACGAGCTCCAATCAGTACTATGGGCTTACCGAACAACTCCCCGAGCAGCAACTGGAGAATCACCATATATGATAGCATTTGGAAGTGAGGCTGTGATTCCTGCCGAGTTGGGTCTCCCAACTCATAGAGTGCTGAATTTTAATTCCCCAGTCAGCGATTTGATGAGAAGACTGGATTTGGATATGCTCGAGGAAGTTAGAGAAGAGGCAGCCATTAGGAATGCTGCTTACCAACAACGTACAGCTCTGTTCTACAACAAAAGGGTGAAGAAATGTGACTTAAAAGAAGGGGATTATGTGCTAAAGAAAGTCATTCAGAAGCAAAATAAGTTGGAAGCAAACTGGCATGGACCTTACCGAGTTACAGAGGTTGTTCGACCAGGAACTTACAGAATAGCAACTCTAGAGGGAGAAGAATTTAAGAACGCATGGAATGCTGAACACCTGCGCAAGTATTATCAGTAATGTAAAATGTAAAGCATTTCCTTCATTATGAATAAAACGAGGATGTTTCACCATTTTCTTTCTGTTGAAAGTTTTTCGGGGAATACTAGTGTGTAATACACTACGCACCAAAAAATACTCCTTTGGTTAGGAGGCGACACTAGTGTGACCAACTACGGTTGGTAAGATATCTAGTGGACAGTTCGAAAGAACCAAAAAATACTCCTTTGGTTAGGAGGCGACACTAGTGTGACCAACTACGGTTGGTAAGATATCTAGTGGACAGTTCGAAAGAACCAAAAAATACTCCTTTGGTTAGGAGGCGACACTAGTGTGACCAACTACGGTTGGTAAGATATCTAGTGGACAGTTCGAAAGAACCAAAAAATACTCCTTTGGTTAGGAGGCGACACTAGTGTGACCAACTACGGTTGGTAAGATATCTAGTGGACAGTTCGAAAGAACCAAAAAATACTCCTTTGGTTAGGAGGCGACACTAGTGTGACCAACTACGGTTGGTAAGATATCTAGTGGACAGTTTGAAAGAACCACTACTACTCCTTTGGTTAAGAGGTGTACACCATCATGATCAATTACGGTTGGTAAGATAAAAATATACTCTCATATTACAACTTATGTTGGTCGGGAGGTAAGATTATTACAAAAAATTCTTTGAAGAACAAAATGTACCAAAATACACCAAGTATAGTTGGTCGGGGAAGTATAGTTGGTCGGGGATAAAAACCCACTAACTGTAGTTGGTCGACGAGGATAAATTATTTACCTTGGTTGGTCGGACACATTTTATGAAAATATTTGAAATTGAACCAAGTATGGCTGGTCGGGGATAAAGACCCATCAACTATAGTTGGTCGACAAACATTATTTATCCACCCTGGTTGGTTGGAAACAGTTTGAGCATTTTATACTCATTACTTTATTATTAAGTGATTGAACAACCTTGATACTTGTAACTTTTTATTAAGTTGCTCGATGAACAATATTATTGTTATCTTTTTAACAGATACATATGCATAAATGTAAAGTGTTTGATAAACACAAGATAATACCAATACAGATTTACAAACAAAAATGAAGTCTTTCATTAAAAATTCAAAATAAGTTACATATTACATGTATGTGCTGACTATTACATTAAGATTCCTATTCTATTGGTTTCTTGCCCTTTGCTTTTGAGACAGGATCTTCGCCAGCAGGAGGATCTTCCAGGCAAAGGGAAGAATTAATAAAGTTCAAGTCCTTCAGCATTCTGACGTTCATTATTGAAGGTGTATCCATTAGATGCTCTGGACGAGATACTTCGATTTGGGAATGAAGGCTATAATCACCGAGGTATTTTGAAATTAAACTACGAGGAATGGAACGAGCTGGGATCCAGGCCATGTCCAATTTGAAAGGTGGCACAGGCAAGTCTAGTAACCTTGGAGCATGATAATCCCATAAAAAATGCCCTTGCTCCAATTTTAATACACCCAAGGCGTTCAACCATCCCTGCTTATAACCTTCATTGTTGGCGTGTTCAATACGAGCATCCAAATGAACAAGAGCTTCATTATATCCTGCCATCCAGAATTCCCTAGGCTGCTTATGAAATTGAAAGGTTAATCTATCCAATTGTTCGAGAAGATTTTTGGCAAAAAGATCCTTGGTATGAAGAGCAGACTTCGTTGCAGTAAGTTGATCTTCCAACGATAGATTTTTCTTGGACATTTCTGACAGAGCACGATCCTTAGCATTCAATTGAAACGCTTGAGTTTCCAAAGTAGACAGAGTGCGAGCCTCTTCAACATTGCGACTAAGAACTCTTGATCGACTCCGAGAAGCAACTGGAGAACTTTGCTCCTCGATAATTCTTCCTCATCCCCGAGAACCTCTTCCTCGTCCCTGAGCAGTCACAGGAATAACAGATTTTCTCAAGTTATCCAGCTCTTGCCTTAGTTTGGCATTTTCAACTTCTAAGAACGAGAAACCTTCATCAGTAACGGGCACTAGAGCAGTGGAAGATGACGCTGCAGATTCATATTGAGCCAACTTTTTCTGTAAATTATTATTTTCTTATTCCAGGATCTCGGCAATCTGCCTGCAAGCTTCAACTTCACCTTTTAGGGTCCTTTCCCTAATATCATATCCAGCGATAATCTTTTTATGGCCTGTTTCAGAAAAAAGTTGTTGATATCTACTTTCATAATCCTTGTGCAACGAAACCATTGATGCATTGTGTTGATTTTGAAGATCCTCTATGGAACCATGAAGTTCCTCAATCAAGTCGTAGTAGGCTACATTGTTGGCCACAGCTCGGTCGAGTAAATCTTTCAAATACCGATAAGCCTCAATTTCCTGTTCTGAGGCATCATGGCCAAGGATGTCAGAAATTTCTGATGTACTAAGGTCTGTATGACCAACCTTATAATATTGGCGACATTGCTGCATCAGCTCGGTATCATGTGAAGATATCAGTTCCATTCTAGCAACAAACTAAAGACGAGAAAAAGACAACAATCAACAAAAAACAAATCATCAACAACAGAGATGAGCAAAGATGTATTTTATTAGATCACAAAAGGATTACATTGTTCGATTACAAGTAATGAAATATGGAAATAATGCCGAACAACTTCACACCTTTTCCTTGTCTCCCAAGACTTTCTTGGGAGGCTGGGACGAGGAGCTCGGTTGCTCGGTGGTAACAACGGTTTGATTAGCAGGAATCATCTCGGCAGGAGGAGGCATAGAAGAAATATCCTCGATGACAGAGGGTTGAGAAGCAGAGACTGGGTCACCCATAGCCATAGAAGATTCATCTGAGAGAGGTTCATCTTCTTCTTCTTCCACAATTGCTGGAGGAGGACCAGGGAGGTGTCGTTGGAATAGCTCAGAATCGTCTTTGACCTTCAACTCTTGCAGAGCAGCTACCCAGCCATCATGGAAGTATTTCAACTTCCCATATTGGACTTGGGATGTCATAGCAGCAATCCCCTTATCCCATCCTTTCTCCCAGCCAGCGCTGAAGGATTTTTTGACTGCGACTTTTCTTCTTAATTTCTCCGAGGAAAGTTTTACATCCAATTCCTCTTTTTTGACCTTGATATCTCGCAGGGTAAATAACTCTTCCTCTGCCTTTTTCAGCTTGCCATCATATTCCTGATGTTCAACCTCTAAACCTTTTACTTTATCCTCCAAATTCTTGGAGGTTTCAGCCATCTTCACCTTCTCAGCGTCAGCCACAGCCAATTTTTTCTCCCAAATAGCTTTTTCCTCAACATACTGTTGGCGAGATTCCTTCAAGGATTGGGTCAAACCCAGCAAAGCATCCTCTACACCTGACGAGGAGCTTGAAGCTTTAATAGCTTCATCCTTCTTCACAATATTATTGAAACAGTTCACCAGCTGAAAGATGAGAAAAATAGTAAAGTCAATACAAAATGCAAGCATTCAGAGAAAGAAAGAAAAACCAAAAGTATGAGAAATTTACTGAAGCAAGGTGACGAGCAGCTAGGGATGTCAGCATATCCCTAGGAATTTTTTCATCAATTCCATGGACCTCGGGTATGACCGAGCTCATTGCAGAACTTGGAAGAATGATGTTTGGAACATCAGTACCACCAGCAGGTAGAGAGGAGGCAGTTTCAGGCAGATTAACGGAGGATGATTTCCTCAATCTCCTCAACGGGAGTTCAGCACTTTCAACCAAAGAAGACTTGGTCGGAGAGATAGTAATTACTTCTACAGGAGCAACTTTCTTGCTCGGAGCCACTGGGGGCTTCTCGGTAGCTTTAGAGGGTGCATCATCCACTTTCTTAGTCCCCTCAGGGACATCAGTTTTTCTCTTCTTGGCCCCAGCAGCAGAAGTAACATCATCAAAGAGAGCAGGAGGAGCTCTTTTCTTACCCATCCTTTGACTTAAAGGAAGATGAGAATCTGAAGAAGAGTCTTCTGGAGTGGAAGCTGGTTCAACAGGGCGAGCAGTATAAGAGGTTGTATAACTCTTATACTGTAGCAAATATGATGCAGACCTAATGTGCTCGTCTGCGACGTTCTTATGCAAACCCCAGATAAGTTTCAGATGCTTGATATTAACTTCTGATTCCTTTGGAGTTTTTCTTTTGCTATCAGTTGCAAATAAATACATAATGAGATATCAATCATACATTTTGTCAAACATGATAAAAGCATAATTTCATAAGTAAAATAAAATGAAAAATAAACCTATCCCATTGCCATATGGGGGGCATTTGGGACCGTTGTATACTCCATCTCCAACTAAAGGGGCATATTGCCAATTTTTTATAACCAACCCATGTTCAAAATAATCTCTGTTTGAATCAGGGAGGTTAACTACAAGGGCTCTATTCAGAAACCTAGTTTTTAAGTAATAAATATTATCTAGAGTGGCCCACTTATAGCAGTACATAATTTCAGGGATCCCTATACGAGTCCCATGGGTTAAATTTAATTTGTACACCCCATTAATTATTCTCCATGAATTTGGGGCTATTTTTGCAGGGACAAGATCGAAATACTGACAAAACTCAAGACACAATGGGTTTGGTGGAAAAGAAAATCCACATTCAGCAACAAAAAGACTGGGGAACCAATGTCCCTCAGCTAATCGAAAGTAATCTAAAGGCTCAGAAAGAACCTCTAGAGTTACCCACGAAGGAATGGAAAAATCAGAACAAAATTTCTCAACAGACTCCACAATATAAACCATACTGAATAAAAGAGAATAAAGGAAAAAGATCTTACAGGAAGAAAGGAGGTATGTTGACAACGAACAAAAACAAGGATGAACGCACAAGAGAGAAGGAGAGAATAGAAAGCTTGAATGCAAGAAATTGAGAAAAGAAGAGGACGGTATGGTTACCTAAGAAGTTTAAATACTTTGCCTTGGGAATCGGCGAAGGAAATGATTACACGAAAGAAACTGTTGAACTTCCGGCGGCTAAAAGGACAAAAAGGGCACGAAGATCGAAGCGCTATTAAAAATTCGAAAAAAAAGGCGGATTCTATGAATTGGGAAACAAATTCAAATACGATGCTCCTAAAACCCAGGAAGATCATTCAATATTGCTACATACCGAGAAAGAATATTCCATACTCCTCAAAATTCGAAATATGAAACATTGGGGACTTCTGTTGATACCAAAATTAATATGCTGATGTGGACGAATAATTCGAAGACACGTGTCGATCTACATGGCACAATAGTAGCGAGGAAGTTAATTCCTTCAACCATTTCATATTCTCTCCGAGCAACGAGGAAGACACCCCGAGGAACTCCATTATCCCGAGATACTACATGTGCTCCGAGGAACTCTTGATCAACGAGCAACTAAGGCGGTCCGAGCTGCATCTCGGCCGTATCATTAATTACCAGACGGACAACTGTTCAACTATTCATTGAATGTTTATATTCTTGACGCCCACGCTACATTAAATGTATTACCCTTTCATATGTATGTCATTTAATGGATCGAACCTTTCATGTACAGCCTAAAGGCTATAAATACCTTGTATCATCCTCATTCAGGGGGGACCGGGAATTTCTTGAGAGAACTTGTAATCAAGAATTCTGCAAACATTCAGCAATAACATAACAGTGGACGTAGGCTTTATTCCTAGCCGAACCGCTTTAAAAATCTTTATCTTATTTATTTATCTGTGATTGAATAATTAGAGCAATCTAGTTTTTTACATCAACATTTGGATTTACATTTTTGTAGGCTTTAGTTTTAATTTTTAAGTTTTAGAATTTTTTTTTTACTTTACTTTTATTTGTTTATATTTTTTTTAGGACTTGAGTTTTTATTTTATTTAAGATTCTATTTTTAGTTTTTATTTTTATTTTTTTAGAATTTAATTTTTAATTTTATTAGTTTTATTTAGATATTTTTATGGGTCATAAGTTAAATACACACACAACGCCTAACTCACCCACACCCCTATTTTCGTACACCCTCACCCTCACACACTTACCATACACTACACCACACACAAACCCTTTTCCTCATCTTCTTCCCCAACAACCTTTATCTCTCCATATCTCCATTAAAACAAAATCCACCTTATCACTCCAACATCTATCTATCTTAACACCAACTACAAAACTCAAACCATCACTACCATCTGCCAACCCATGACTTACACAACCCCTTACTCGACCTCATCAACCAAAGCCCCCCATACCCAGAGTTGAACCCAACCTCCGGTCATCCCCTCGCCTAACTCTAACCCGAGGCAACCCTCTGCCGGAGCTAACCCACGCGCAACCCGATCTCCTCCTACCCCCAACCCGCAGTGCCGACGACGAACCTAGCCAAACCCCCGACGACATTCTGCGGCCGAAACCGATATAGTAAACCCTTACTCTTTTAAGCCTTAACCCAGTTGCCACAACCCAAAACCCCTCCGACTCCGACCCCTTAACCCACGAACCCTCCAACCCTCGTGTCCAACCCTTACTCCACCCAACCATCATCCAAGCTAAACTCACGTCCCAAAAACCATTTCCATAAATGCCATGTCTTCACCTGCCAATAAACAAACCAAAGCCAAAAATCCAAAGACATAATGCCCACATGTGTTAAAACCAATAAAAACCACTTATAACCTTTTACCCAATATGCCCCCAACTACCAACTTTAAACCATTTTAAAAAATAACCCTTAACTAAATCTGATTTGTTTTATTCCAATCCCCTCACCCACATGACCTCACACCTCTCTTACGTCATGTGTACTAACTCCATTTCCATGCACATTAAACCTTTCCAAAAATACCCCTTAGCCCCATGTGTGCCACGCATCTACTATAAAAGAAGACTAAACTTCCATTTGAGGAGACAATATCAAATAGAGAAGAGAATTCTAGAGAGAGTTAGAGATAGTTTAGTGTAGAAAATAAATTAGGATAAACACCATTTTGTAAATAGTTTTATTTTATTATTTTTATTTTTGTTAGATATTTGTGAGGTTAAATTTTGTAAGAGATTTAATTGAGTGATTATTTAATTGCAAATCACTTGGATGCTCAATTGGAGGGATGTAAATTGCAAATCCAAGGATTGGAGTCCAATTTCACTCAAATAGATTTCGTTTGATTGTTCTTTTCTTCTACTTTATTTTATTAGCCTTTGATTGTTTGATTATCATGTTTAGTATGATGTTAGTCTAAATCTCCTTTCAAGGGGTGGGGGGAAACCCTTATTTGATGTTATTTTAGTTTAATTAGTTTGATTACTTAAAAATTCACTTTGAATATTAATTTTGATCCCTCACCCTTAAATTTACGCCTCAAGAGAGGGTAAATGATTTTCGAGATAAAATCGAAATTCTAGTTATAATACCCATTTTAGATTCGAACTAGAGATAGAGTTTTTTTAAGTGAGGTATTATTACTTGAATTTCAACTCTAAATTTATTTTTTAAGATTTACATAAATTTTAATTGATCGATCCTAGTGGGTGATTAATTAAAAGGAGTGTAGATCTATTTTCTAGAGTTGTGGGGTGTTAAACTTAATTTTCTAAAAGGTTACTATTAAAATTACATTTGCAACGCGAGTTGATTTGTAATTCTGATATTAATTTGGTAGAGTTCAATTAATTAAATTAATTAGTTAGAATAGCTAAAATTTGTGGTGTAATCCCACTCCTTGATTGTTCTCACATTTATTTACCTCATTTATCTCATATTTTTATGTTAGACTTTATTTTCCATTTTAGTTACTTTTTAGTTTGTAATTTGATCTTTCATTTTAGTTTAGTGTTATTTCACCTCACCTCACCTAATTATTTTAATATTTGAAAAAGCTAAAAAAATAGAAAAAGCAAAAGCCCAAAAAGAAAATAAAAAGTGAATTACAATTGAATTTATCTCTAGCTTACCCCCTTGATGTGGATTGATACCCTTAATTACCTCTACACTTGAGTTTGTTATATTTTGTAGGTAATTTAAGGTTTTTGACTCTGAGGGGATTTCAACTTATAGTTCATTTATTTTTTTGCACTTTATTATTTTTTGTACCATTTTTCTTTTTTAGAAGGCTTGTATTAGGATTTTTATTCTTGGCTTATATTGCGGTGCATAGAGACACCATTTATTTTTCATTTAAATTTGTAATAAAAAGAAGACAAGCATGATAGAAAAAACGGACAAGGTAGAGATAGGGCGTCCAAGGCGAGGAAAAGAAGCCTCTCTACCTTGGGTCGGTAGGACTCCTGGGACCGAATGAGATAGGCGTGATCCCCCCCGGTCGGCTCAAAATTTTCGGCACCCCACGGCGTAAAAGCTTTGGGAGGTACCTTTCTAAACCCTCGCGCCTCTCCTGTAAGCGAGTCAATTCTTTTGTGTGCTTGTGTGCTCTTGCTTGATTTTATTATCGCATTTATTTTCGAATGATGTGATGAATTAATTAATTAAGACCTACACCCGGTCACTCACGACAAGGGATTTCATCACCCGACTCACTCGCTTACCATTTATGTGCTACCATAGCCATAACTAAATTTAAAATCAATCAACTAGGTAGCCCACTAGGAGAATATTTTTGCAAAGGCGATCACTCAGAAAATTCGATGAATTTTTATCGCCCGCGGACTTAATTAAAATTTGACTACCCCTTTCACTAAATTTAAAGATAAAAATTGGCTATGTGCTAGTTCGAAATTCTCCTTAACTTGTGTGCGTGTCTAATTCATTTTTTGGTAGTCGATTATAGTTAGTTCGTCCCAAATTTCCAAGTCCATATTTTTTCCTACCTTTTCTCCCCAAAAAAATTCAAAAATATTTTCCTTCATTTTTATAAAAAAAAAAAAATCCAAAAATATTTTCTTTCCTTTTGAAAAAATATAAAAATCAAAAAAATATTTCTCTCCTCATGGCCGAAGAACGTCCCTTACGGGACTACTTTGGTCATTTTCCATTGTCACGCGACACGGGTGAGAGTGATCCTGAACCGTCTCTTTATGATATTCTTAGTGATTTCACTTCTCTCACGAGTACTGTTGGTACTCTTGACCCATCTCTACACGCACCTCATTTTCCATCACCCTCGGTGTCAAGTGTTGATGTGTCTCATCCTTTGTTGTGCACCCATTGTTATTATGCTGATCACATGTCCCATGAGTGCCCTTACATTCCATATCCATCCAAACCCACCATGGATCATGTGTATCCATATGACACTGTTCCGGAACCCACCTCGGCCTATTATCCCAATATACCTAATCCCGAGTTGTGTGAGTACCCTAGGTATTCATGGAGGCCTGATCACCCTCCCACGCAATACGAATCCTAGCCCGATGTTGCGGATCCTCACCCGTTCCAATAGTCGTCATGGAAACCTTGTGCACCCATTCACGATCAGTACCCTAAATATGCATCCTATGAGTATCAACTATTTGTCCATTATGAAAGCGATCCTTTCGTGTATGATGAAATTGGCCCCACTCCACACACTTCATTCGAGTATTCTCCATATAGTCATGATATTAGTGAGTTGTGTCCACCTCAACCACCACCACCACCCATTACTCCACCACCATCATCCACCTCCGCTCTCGAAAGCCTCTTGCAAAAGTTCATACTTGAGTAAGAGCACTCCACTCAACTTCAAAATCAAGCTCTCCAAAGGCTTGAATAACGATTAAAAGAATTTGAGTGTGCGAGAGAGTCGGATATTCCCATGGATCCACCTATTGTTGCAACCGAGTGTGATGATGATGTGTCCTCTTGTGACATTGATTTTGAGTGTGACCGACCCTACCAGCCCGAGAATCTTGAAGTTGAGACCATCCTATGGTCCGGGCCCCAAGTCGACAATTGTGTTGACTTACCTTTCGATAGTGAGACTGATCCAACCCCACCATGTCCACATGAACCCATCATTGCGGTTCACCTTCCCACTCCCGTGATATCCAAAAATATGCCCGAGTCTACACCTATCAAGCTTTACCCTTGTGTTCCCGAGGAACCAATTTATCCTAGGTTAGCTCCGGCTATGAGTGCTCCCAATTTTCCCGAGATAAAATCCGTGATAGTTTCTACCTCTCTGGATATGGATCCTATTCCACCATGCTTGGCTCATCTTGGGCCCATTATTTCTAATGATTCCTCTCTCTCCGATCTTGGTGTCTCGTTTGAACCAACCACCTTATTCATCGGCGATAGTCTTATGGAGAAGTTGACCACTCCATCTATAGAAACCACACTCCCTTTTGAGTATTCCTTTACTCCTCCCAATGAGTTTGTGTCTCCCACGCTTAAGTTGGATCATCTTCCCCTGCCGTTTATCCCACCCGACCCACCCATTGTCCCTCCTTTCACCCTTTCAGAGAGTTTTACGCAATCTTCGAGTCACAAGTTGATTCAACTTCGTTTGGGTTCGCACTTAAATCGTTGCACGATCTCATTATCCTTCATTAAAATTTGGCTTGATCATTGGGAACGACATCTTTTTCGAGTTGTAAGAAACGCGTGTCTTGAAATTTGTCCCGAATACTAGATTTTCATCCATATACTTACCACTTTTCCATATCACACTACCCATTCACTTCACCCATTACATTACCATATTCAACCTTATTTTCACATATTTCCCCACACCATCACCTATCATCTCCATATCAATAAAAGAGTGTTGATTCCAAATGTAAATGCCTTCATTGTTGATTTAAAAAAGAAAAAAAAAGAAGAAAAAAACAGAAAAATAGCAAAAATAAAAAGAGAGAAAAAAAAGAAAAATAAAAAAAAAAGAGAAAAAGAAAAGAAAAATCGAAAAAAAAAGAGAAAAAAGAGAGAAAAGAAAAGAAAGAGAGTTTGTAGTTAGTAATAAAGACATTTATGCCTAAAGTGTATACACTCTTTTATTGCATCCATTTTTCATCCATTTCACATCGCATATTCATCACTCATCCATCACCATTCTATTCCATCCTACCTTATACCATCTTTCCCATTTCTTTTTTTCCTCACCCTTAAACCTCCATATTTCCCCTAGGTGTTCGGGCAAAGTCAACGTGGTGAATAACTCGACTTTCTCACTATAGTGATTAGCATTCCTTTCATGAGATCATTTTCTTTCTTAAATGGTCATTTTTTCTTATGTGTGGGTGAGACGTTTGAACTTTCTTACATTTACTCACCTCCTCACACACAAGAGCGATACGCATACCCTAATCTCGAGAGCTCGTTTGAGAGAGTTATATCTAGTGAGATTTGAAGTTGAAGCATTGATTTCGACAAGGCAATCTAGGAATTACTCTTGTGATACTCGACCCATTTTGACTTATTCACACCACACACGTTAAGTTCTAGGAAGGATGTGCCTTGAGTATTTACTTAGCTAAATTTTATGCAACTCTAGCTTGTATTTCTCAAATTATTTCTCTCATGATGGATTGTGCGATCATTCTACGTGTAATAAGAGATTGACTCCCGTTGCAAATAAATAATTTTGTGGATATAGTCCCTGCAAATCCTCACGAGACACAACTCGTCCTGTAGGACAACCTATAGGTTTAAAGTCTTGTTGCACATGCTAAGTGCAATTGCAAGTGCCCGCGAAAGTGGTACATTTTTGGTTACTTATCTTTCTCTTTCTCTCTATCTTACTGCTCGAGGACTAGCAACGTTTTGTTTTGGGGTGGTATGATAAGCACCCAAAACTGTACATCTAATATCCCGAATAAATGTACTTTAGTTGCTAATTCTCGGTAATATGGGTCTTATGTGCTTAAATGTTTATCTTGTAGATCAAATGTCCGTTTGCGGTGTCAAAAGCTATATATCGAGGCAAATGCGCATTGAATGGAGCTAAATACCTTATCCCGTAACCCTAACCTACCCTAACCTAGCCTAAACCCTGTCTCGAACCGTGTGTGTTTGATTTGTTCCCTTAGGTATTTTTTATTTTTTTTAGATTTTTAGTTTGAGTCGTTTTATCTTTAGTACTTATTTTTGATTTATTTAGTGTTTTCTAGATTTTATTTTCTAATTTTTCTATTTTATTTTTATTATTATATCTTTATTTTTATTAGTTTTTAGTTTTTATTAGGATTGGATTTTTTTTAGGAATTCATTTATTTTTTAGTTTTATTTGGATTTACATTTTTTTAGGCTTTAGTTTTAATTTTTAAGTTTTAGAATTTTTTTGACTTTACTTTTATTTGTTTATATTTTTTTAGGACTTGATTTTTTATTTTATTTAAGTTTCTATTTTTAGTTTTTATTTTTATTTTTTTTAGAATTTAATTTTTAATTTTATTAGTTTTAATTAGATATTTTTTGGGGTCATAAGTTAAATACACACACAACACCTAACTCACCTACACCCCTATTTTCCTACACCCTCACCCTCGCACACTTACCATACACTACACTACACAACACACAAATCCTTTTCCTCATCTTCTTCCCCAACAACCTTTCTCTCTCCATACATCCTTTAAAACAAAATCCAACTTATCACTCTAACATCTATCTATCTTAACACCAACAAAAAAACTCAAACCATCACCACCATCTGCCAACCCATGACCTACCCAACCCCTTACCCGACCTCATCAACCAAAGCCCCCCATACCCAAAGTTGAACCCAACCGCCGGTCAGCCCCTCGCCTAACTCTAACCCGAGGTAACCCCCTACCGGAGCTAACCCACGCGCAACCCGATCTCTTCCTACCCCCAACCCGCAGCGCCGCCGACGAACCGAGCCAAACCTCCGACGACATTCCGCGGTCGAAACCGATCTAGCAAACCCTTCCTATCTCAAGCCTTAACCCAGCTGCACAACCCGGAACCCCTCCGACTCCGACCCCTTAACCCGTGAACCCTCCAACCCTCGTGTCCAACCCTTGCTCCACCCAACCACCATCCAAGCTAAACACAGGTCCCAAAAACCATTTCCACAAATGACACGTCTTCACCGGCCAACAAACAAACCAAAGCCAAAAAGCCAAAGACATAATGCCCACATGTGTTAAAACCAATAAAAACCCCTTATCCCCTTTTACCCAATATGCCCCCAACTACCAACTTTAAACCATTTTAAAAAATAACCCTTAACTAAATCTGATTTGTTTTATTCCAATCCCCTCACCCACATGACCTCACACCTCTCTTACCTCATGTGTACACACCCCATTTCCATGCATATTAAACCTTCCTAAAATACCCCTTAGCCCCATGTGAGCCATGCATCTACTATAAAATAAGACTCAGTCCCCATTTGAGGAGAGAATATCAAATAGAGAAGAGAATTCTAGAGAGAGTTAAGGATAGTTTAGTGTAGAAAATAAATTAGGATAAACACCATTTTGTAAATAGTTTTATTTTATTATTTTTATTTTTCTTAGATATTTGTGAGGTTAAATTTAAGAGATTTAATTGAGTGATTATTTAATTGCAAATCACTTGGATGCTCAATTGGAGGGATGTAAATTGAAAATTCAAGGATTGGAGTCCAATTTCAATCAAATATATTTGGTTTAATTGTTCTTCTCTTCTACTTTATTTTATTAGCCTTTGATTGTTTAATTATCATGTTTAATATGATGTTAGGCTAAATCCCCTTTCAGGAGGATGGGGGGAAACCCTTATTTGATGTTATTTTAGTTTAATTAGTATGATTACTTGAAAATTCCATTTGAATATTAATTTTGATCCCTCACCCTTAAATTTACGCCTCGAGAGAGGGTAAATGATTTTCGAGAGAAAATCGAAATTCTAGTTATAATACTCATTTTAGATTCGAACTAGAGATAGGTTTTTTTTAAGTGATGTATTATTACTTGAATTTCAACTCTAAATTTATTTTCTAAGATTTACATAAATTTTAATTGATCGATTCTAGCGGGTGATTAATCAAAAGGAGTGGAGATCTATTTTCTAGAGTTGTGGGGTGTTAAACTTAATTTTCTAAAAGGTTAGTATTAAAATTACATTTGCAACGAGAGTTAATTTGTAATTTTGATATTAATTTGGTAGAATTTAATTAATTAAATTAATTAGTTAGAATAGCTAAAATTTGTGGTGTAATCCCACCCCTTGATTGTTCATTTACCTCATTTACCTCGTATTTTTGTGTTAGACTTTATTTTTCATTTTTGTTACTTTTTAGTTTTTAATTTGATCTTTCATTTTAGTTTAGTGTTATTTCACCTCACCTCACCTAATTGTTTTAATATTTGAAAAAGCTAAAAAAATAGAAAAAGCAAAAGCCCAAAAATAAAATAAAAAGTGAATTACAAATTGAATTTGTCTAGCTTACCCCCTTGATGTGGATTGATACCCCTACTTACCTCTACACTCGAGTTTTTTTAATATTTTGTAGGTAATTTAAGGTTTTTCACTAGAGGAGCTTTTCAAGCAATGACGAAAAAATGTACACGCAAAAGTTCTTTCTATCATTGATCGATCCCCACCCACCCCACCCCCATGGCAACCCTGCTTCCATAAGGGCTGCCATGGTGATGGTGTTGGTTGGGGTTGGGTGAGGGGCGGGTGGGTGGGTGGGTGGGGGGATTTGGGATCTATCGATACGCGTGTTCATTGCCGCTGACACGGACTAATTACAACATATAAATTAAAATTAATGAGTTGTTAGGTGTTATTTTGTTAAGGTTTATTAAAAAGATCATCTTTTAGGTTCACTTGTGAACCCCCCCCCTCTCTCTCTCTCTCTCTATATATATATATATATATATATATGTCGTGTAATGATGTACTCATTTAGGCACAGTGGTTTTATCGAGAATTATTTCTTTATATTTGGATTGACTATTGATGCAATCCTATGGATTAAGGATTGGTGTTCATTAGGATATTATTTTGGCGGTGAGACACGACATCCCATATGGAAGTGACTATGAAATTTATTGCATATGAGTAGATTATGTGTACATTTCCCTTAGATTTTGGATAGGTGTGGACATGTGAGTGCCCCTACATTGTTTTACTTATTTATGAGTTATGGGAGGTCCCTAATGGTTGGCGGCTTCTGTAAATGCCTTACTCATTCTGTTAGTTATTCTTAGGCAATAGCAATGCCCTACTCTAGATTCTATCAGTGAATGTGATGATGGTAATGATTTTAACTTATGGTATGGGTATGACTATTGTATGTGATTTTTGAGTTCAGAGTACTTATATGGGTTATATGAAAGTTGTGGCATACTTTATAAGATGGCTACGTGTAAGGACAAATTTCTTGAGAAAGCAGGACGGGATTTTCTATGGATTTATTCATATCTTAGGCTATGCACACGCACATTCAAATTTATCTTGATTATCAATTAGGTGTATATGAAATAAAGTCCAAATTAATTCTCCATTCACACGAGCAAAACAAATAGGCACAGAAGAAGTAAGAAAAAAATCCTTTCGGGCAAAACCTATTATTTAGCACTGTAAAGAGTTTTACAGACACAATCGAATTACAGACTACTTATCTCCACTAAGTACTTCGCATAGGGTCTTCAAATATTCTAAAGCATACGACATAGTCAAGCATCGTCCACAAGAAGCGGTCTTCCCTTGATATTCACCGATCAGCGCCTCAGGATACAATATCCTATCTTCTTCAACCGTAAGGCCTTGGCTCCACAATTCAACAGTAGAGTATAACTTTACAAGGGTTATGCAACTGTATGGAAACTTGGTTTTGAATAAACTCAAGAAATCATATAGGGGATGATTATTGGAAAAGAAAAGTATTTTTCTAAAACACAAAGATGAGAACTTTTTGTACAGGGAATTCATTTTCGCCAAAAGTTTTGAGAAAAACTCATAAAATAGGTTGTATAGAAAATCATGAATTTTGAGGCGGTGAAGTCATTTGAACGAAAACATAAGGTCCTTCGAACGAGATTAGCTTTTCATTCGAATGAAACTCCAGTTCATTTAAATGAGACAACTTTCTCATTGGACCATTCTTCTAACGAGATGTGCAATCCTTGGCAAAGGATTGTCATTTGAGCATCGTTCGATGGCATGCAAACCAAAACTCAATTTCATTTTAACGAGATCTAAATCTCATTCGAACGAGATTCAAAAATAAAAAAAATATTTTAAAAATATGTTTTTATCAAAATGCCTCGATTTAAAAAATAAGCATCCCAGAATATAACTCGTACAAGTAAAATAAATAACACAAATAGTAGACCTACATGAAGTGTCGGTGACAAATTTAACGGCTTGAAATCTGGAAACGATGCTCGGTCACTAACATATCTTCGAATGATCATGGAGGAAATGCGGATGTGGTGTTCGGTTTGAAACTCCGGTTCGTAATGGGATACGCCAAAATATCAAAAAGCCTAAGCTATGAGCAATTATAAAATCTTGCTCTTACAAATCTCGCCCTTTGTCTATTTCAGTAGAAAACAAAAATCGAAAACTGAATTATAATAAAACCCTTAAGACAATGTACCCTAATGTCCTTCCAAACCAAAGAAACAGAATGACATTTGAAACTTTGTATTCAATTGAAATTGTTCTCCCCTTGACCAAATTTATCTTCATCTTGTATATTCCATGAGATCATCATGAAAGCGGAAGAGACCAACACACATGAGATAAAATAAATACCGTGATGCATACGAGTTTTAAATAAAAATAACCCCCCCTCAATTTGTTCTCCCCTTTTTGTCCGTAATAAATAAAGGAGTTGAATCTAAACATGAATAATATGCATCATATGAAGAAACAAAGATATCATCACAAAGATAATCGATTAAGCATATATAATGATAATCCAAAGGCATCATGTGTTCTTCCCCTATCAAACAACTGTTTTTGAAGTTTTTCAATTTTTTTATAAGTATAACTAGTATACGTATTAAAAGATACATATAGTTACAAAACACATAGCACAATAGAATAACACTAAAATACCCGAATCGTGACAATGGAAGGTAATTGTGTGAACATTTTTCATAGACAAATCACACATAAATATTCATAACATAGGTGCACAAAGTCATGAGATACTTCTAAAGAAAGAACTCAATTTCAACCTTAGGTGTAAAAACGTTGAACTTAAATGAAATTGACTCGACTCATGAATATGCCATGAATTTAAATGATTCTCAAATCAATAATGTTAACCTATTTAATATTGTTCAAGAGAGTCCATTTTACGAACCCATTGATCTTCTACTTTATAACACCCTCAAAATCTCTCATATATATTAATTCATTCTCAAATGTTTTGAAGATATCATAATGCTCAAATATAGCTAAGCATAAATGAATATAAAATAAATAGCCTTAGCCCTTCTGCTTTTATGTGCCGTTAATCTTTTTAGGCTTTTTATGTAAATGGTGGCTTTTAACGCAAAGAGAATTTTTCTCTTTCGTAGCCCCTTTCCATTGCTTAACATATAACAATATTTTTCGAGAAATGAAATCCGGGCAATGGTTCTTACAAGAACAATTTATCTCTTTTTACATTTGGTTCGTTATTAAGCAGGATTAAGATGAGAACACCGCATTTGACAAATGATAAGGAAGTACAATGACAAAAAGTCTTTGCGTGTGTGCAATAAAGATGATAATGAGTAATCACCAATGATCAACAAAATATTAACCACACGTTGTTAAGCACACTAATAAAACAAAGCCATGTCTCAAAACACTATGAAAAAGCCATATGAATGGATGAAATGTAAGGATGAGCCGAATATCTTAAATGTACATCCATATATGGTGAAAAACAAAAATGCAAAAATCTTTTTGTCTTTTTCAAATACTTTTCAATTTTTCAACTTTTTCTTGAAAACCAAAAATCTTTTTAAATTTTATCAACTTTTTCATAAAAAACGAAAATCTTTTTGTATTTTTTCAAAAAATATCAAAAAGAAAAAGATATGAATATAATAGAAATATAATCTAGTAATAGGGACAAAGATATGAACATGATAAACACCATGGAGTAAATAAACTACCTGAACTCAATCAACGGAGTAAATACCCAAAGACTTCCTAAGATTCTCGAATCTAAATGCACCTAAAGGTTTCATGGAAATATCAATTAATTGATGTTCAATGTTCACAAAACTCATGGACACGACCTTCTTCTGAACGAGATAACGAATGAAATGTTCACGTATCCTAATGTTCTTTATGTGAGAATATTGGACCGGATTACGGGATATATGGATTTCACTCAAATTATCACACGAAATAGTCATTGTGCCTTGAAAAATCCCATAATCTTCTAACATTTTCTTCAACCATAAGAGTTGCATTCAACAACTCCTGTCGGCTATATACTTAGACGTCGTCGTGGACAAATACATGGAGTTTTTCTTCTTACTCAACCAAGAGACAAGAGGACTCCCAAAGTAAAAACACCCACCCGAGTTGCTCCTACAACCATTAAAATCCCCGGTATAATCGACATATGAATAAGTGGATAAATGTTCATCGAACGATCATTGGTATTAAAGAAATACCAAATACCGTAGTAAAAGGTGACAGTCATGTATTTTATTATACGTTTAAGTGCGAGCAAGTGATAATATTTCGAGGACGCCTAGTATCACGCACAAACTCCAGAGCTAAACGCAATGTTGGAAGGATTAGCGATCAAGTAGCATAAAGGGTTTGCTTAACTCCTTACCTAAATCATCTTTGCTAAGCGTGGTCGATATACTAATAGGGGTGCGTGAGTTCTTAAGAGAGTTTAAACCAAACTTGTTCATTAGGTCCCTAACATATTTGGATTGAGATATGAATATCCTATCCTCTAATTTATGCATTTGGATACCTAAGAAGAATATAAGCTCACCGACCACGCTCATCTAAAACTTGATCTCTATCTCCTCTTCAAAAGTGTGAGCATATCGGGAGCACTTGGATCCAAATACAATGTCGTCTATATATAATTGGGAAATCAAGATAGTACCACTCTTTTTCTTCACAAATAATATCTTATCCACTCCCCCTTTCTTGAAGTCACGAGCTAAGATATAGGAAGTGAAACTCTCGTACCAAGCACGGGGTGCTTGCTTCAAACCAAATATGGCCTTCTTAAAATAATAGACGTGTTCCGGGTGCTTTTGGTCTTCAAACCCCTTTGGTTATTCAATGTACACTTCCTCTTGTAGAATGCCATTAAGGAAGGCACTCTTGAAATCCATTTGATATAACTTGAAGTGAAAATGAGATGCTATGGCGAGTATCAAGCATACGGACTCAAGACTAGAAACATGAGCGAATGTCTCATCAAAGTCTACACCCTTAATCTATGTGTTACCTTGGGAAACCAACCTAGTCTTATTGCGAACTATGGTACCATTATCATTCATCTTATTCTTGTAAATCCATTTGGTACTATCACATTTATCTCGTTAGGTCGAGGGTCTAATTCCCAGACATCGTTCTTTCGAAATTGAAGCAAATCATCTTGCATAGCGTATATCCAATGCTCATCATTGAGTGATTATGTCACATTCTTGGGCTCGACTAAGGAGGTGTAGCACAGGTAGCTCACCACATTCTCAAGTTGAGTGTGATTTTTGACACCGAGTGTTGGATCACCAAGTATATTAGAAAGGTCATGACTCTTTCGAACTAAAGAGGGTGGATCCTCTAAATCAATAGTGGCATCCATGGAGGTAGTATAAGGAGCAACGAGATCATCACGGGGGGTGCATCATCCTTACACTCGAGGTTAGGGTCAACAGACGTCGGTGGCTCTTCGTCTCTAATCGTGGCATTTATTGACACCATAACCTTAGAGATTGTAAGGTTAAACACTCAATAAGACCTAATTGACAACAAATAACCTAAAAATATCCCCTCGTCTCTCCGGGAGTCAAAATTTCCTAATTTCCCTCTATCTCTCAAGATGTAGCAGTTAGTTCCCAAGAAACGAAAATGCAATAGGTTGGGTTTTTTCCTTGTCCACAACTCATAAGGCCTGTGTAACGTATGTGGACGAAGATATACCCTATTCACCGTATGGCATGTGGTACTCATTGCCTCTGCCCAAACATATGTAGGCACTTTTGTCCCAAGAAGCATGGATCTAGCCATCTCTTGATTCATCCGGTTCTTACTTTCAACTATCCCATTTTACTGAGGAGTATGAACGACCAAAAACTTGTGTTTGATGCCCACTCCATCACAATAGATATCCACTCCGACTTTTTAAAATTTAGTGTCGTTGTTACTAGGCATTCAAATAATAGTGACACTGTGTTGGTTTTTTAGGACACCCCACGGTAGAGTATCTTGAAAAGTCATTGACCATCACGAGAATGTACCTCTTACCACCTAAGCTCTCCATATGAGTAGGACCCATAAGATCCATGTGAATCAACTTCAAAACACATGTGGCGATAATGGTATTCAACTTTTGATGGGGACTTTGAATTTTTTTTCCTTGTTGGTAAGGTCCACAAACTGATTAAGTTGGTTTTCCAAGTGACGGTAAGCCACACACTAGGTCTTTCTTCACTAATATCTCAAGATCTCTAAAGTTCATATGACTTAGTTGTTGATGCTAAAGACCCATAGTGGAGACCATGGCATTATTGCACATATTGGAGGATTTGGAAATAATCCCATAACAATTGTCATCGGACCTCACTCCTTGAAGTAATAGTTCACAGGATCAATCATATACGTTGCACTCGTACCGATCAAACTTTACCGTAAATTTTGCATCGCAAAGTTAGCTTATGCTAATCAAGTTCACTTTCAACCCTTCGACGTACAAAACATTTTTTAGTTTAGGAAATATGATCATCTCTACACATCCACGTCCAAAAATACTTGACCTACTCCCATTTCTAAAGGTGACTTTGCCTTCCTTGTGATCCACAAGGTCGATAAAATTTGACTTGTCACCAGTCATGTGCCTAGAGCACCCACTATCAAAATACCATTGAGAATTATTTTGAATATAAAGAGTGATGTGAACAACAAGGGCTTTGTCGAATTACTTAGGTACCAAAGTGGAGGTAACCTTTTATATGTACTTATCGTTGTTGGCTCTAATCCTAGTGTTAAAAGCGTTCTCAAACGGCATTGACATCCGTTGAAATTCTTCCATTAAGCTTTGCAAAATCGTGACTAGGAACACAATATGCTCTGTACGATTTGCAAAGTCACCATAGTAATGCCCGATAGTATGTGTATATTTAGTTCTACCCAAATTGTATTAAAATTCCCTAAGGTCAGCTCTCTTCTTAGAATAGGTGAAAATATAGGCTTGTTTGGGTCTACCTTGGTTCACTTTCTTAGGTTGAACTCTCTTTTCTGGTTTAGGTCAAAGCCCATACCTTAAATTTAGCGATCGGTTCCGATGCGGCATGGGAAGTGGATGCACCGTTGTAACCTATTCTTTGCCTCTTCCCAAAACCTAAAGTGAGAAGAGAACCTTTCCAACCTTCTTCGATGTATCCTCTATGGTAACCTTGTCCTTCTGGTCATGTTTGATATCTTTCTCGTTGTGGGATACATGGGATTTAAGTTTCTTATGAGTCTCCACGGATGCTTGAAGATCTCTTGTAAGACTTGCCACTTTATTGGTCAAGTCACCATTTTTCCTCTCGACTAAAATGACTCTCTCTGCCAAAGCAAATCTCACCGATGACTTTCTCTCTCTCACCACTCTCAACTACTTCTCTAAACCTAAAAATCTAAGCATCAAACCTTTATTTTGCCCTTTTGTTTTAAAGGACTCAACATAAAGATCAGTGTAAGCATGTTAAAGGTCACTCTCTCCCTCACTCAAAACATCTTATCCCCCACTCTCATCAGAATGACTAGACTCACTACAGAGGTCATCATGTTTAGAAACTTTCTCTTTGACATGAGGTGTACTAGATGTACTGTCATGATTATCCGCTAAACGTGGTGAAGTTACATCCATGCAGCGACTCATCTTCGAAATCCACCATCTCAACATCGCTATCACTACATATGGCATTAAAGGAAACTTTGCCTTTGCCTTGAATCTTTATTCTCGTAGCACATTCATGAGCTTTGTGACCCTTACCATCACACTCATAACATATTTCTTTATCTTTCTTAGGGCAATCTTTTCTTCCATTTTCAAAATTTTTCTTGCCCGATTTCTATTTTTTGTCTTTCTCCAAAATCTTTTTTTTTTTTAAGTTTGAGATTTGTTTTGTAAAAAGAGAAAGAATATCAAGATCAAAATCATACTCGGAGTTAGAAGATTCCTCCTCTTTCATTTTAGATTGAACTTTTAAAGAAATTCCCTTTTCCTTAGGTTTGACAATTTTGGGAAACATATTGGGAGATCGTCGGACGAAAACGGATCATTTATCCGTATGGTAAGCTAGAATCGAGAAAGGGGTGGACCGTTGGAAAGTTTAGGATCTCATAAGTTTAAAGGTATCCTACAAGTTCTTCTAACCTAAGTGTATCAAAAATACCCAACGAATTAAGCACATTAACCTTAGTAATAAAATGGACTAGAAGTGATCTCAAAAGCTTTTTAACTACGTGTGTCTTAGGAATTTTCTCACCTAAATTAAAACTAGAGTTAATGATATCAGGCAATCGTGCTTAAAATTCATCAACAAATTCGGACTCTAGAATAGTAATAGTCTCCAATTATGTGGTGAGGTTTTGAATCATAAAATATTTCATAGCATTTGTCCCCTTGTAAGTGAACTGGAGGGTATCCCAAGCTTCCTTAGACGTGGTGCACGTCATGATGCAACGGAAATCGTAAGGGGTGACGACTCTAGAAACGGCATTTAAATTGACATTTAAACTGCGTGAGTTAAATGGAATCCATTTTAGTTCATCTTATGTCTAAGTAGTGACAGGTTTAATGATATCACCATTGGTCACAGTGGGTGGTCTCTGCCCTCTTTCATATACAAGCCAAATATGCTCGTCAATCGCTTTCAAAGCCGACCTCCTTCGAGCTTTCCAATATGCATAATTTGCCCCATCGAAAATAGGTAGTCTATTATATAAATTATTCATAAAACCCAAAATTTTTAAAGATCACCAATTAAAAAAAATTAATATTAAAATGTCGTAAATAGGATCACACATTATTTTAGTGTAACCGACTTTGATATAAATTTGAGAAAGCAGAACGGGGTTTTTATTGGCTTTATTTTTATCTTAGGCTATGCACGCACAAATTCAAATTGTTTCCAAATTTTAACTTGATTAGATATTAGGTGTATGTAATAAAATCTAAATTAATTCCCCAATCACATAATCAAACCAAATAGGCACAAAAGAAGTAAGAAAAAAAATTCGGGCGAAACCTAGTATTCAGCACTGTAAAGAGTTTGACAGACACAATCGACTTCAGACTACTTAGCTCCACTAATTATGAAGCATAGGGTCTTTAAATCTTCCATAGAATATGACATAATCTAGTACTATCCATAAGAAGCGGTCTTCCCTCGGTATCCACCGATCAGCCTCCGGATGAAAGATCCTATCTTCTTTAGTTGTAGAGTCTCGACTCCATAATTAAGCAGTAGAGTATAACTCTACAAGGGTTATTCAAGTGTATATAATCAACAAATCATATATGGGATGATGATTTGGAAAAGAAAAGTATTTTTAAAAAATACAGAGATGAGAACTTTTGGTACAAATATTGGGAATTCGTTTTCAACAAAAGTCTTGCAAAAAACTCATCAAAATAGGTTTTTATAGAAAAATCTCGTATTTTGAGGCAAAGAAGTTATTTGAACAAAAACACAAGGTCGTTTGAACGAGATTAACTTTTCGTTCTAACAAAACTTCAGTTCGTTCAAATGAGATAGCTTTCTTGTTCGATCATTATTATAATGAGATGTGCAATCCTTGACAGAGGATTCTAACGAGATCTTAATCTCTTTCGAGCGATATTAAAAATAAAAAAAATAATTATTTTTAAAATCTTTTTTGTCAAAATGCCTCTATTTAAGTAATAAACATCTAAAAATATAATTCTTATGAGAAAAATAAAAACCACAACTTGTATACCTCCGTAAAGTGTTGGTGACAAATCCAACGACTTAAAATCAGAAAAAGTTGTTGGGTCACTGACGTATCTTCGAATGATCGTGGAGGCAATGCGGATGTGGTGTTCGGTTTGAAACTCTGGTTTGTAACGGGATACACCAAAATATCAAAAATCCTAAGTTACGAGCAATTATAAAATCTTGCTTTTGCATTTACAATAGAGTCAATTTGTATGTTTTGGCTTTATTTCATGTTTAGTCAAAACCACTGTTCTAAAAAACCCACCTAGGCTCCGCCTAGGCTTAAGGCTTGGGAGAATCGCCCCGCCTTAAGTTTTTTACGCCTTATTCTTGGTAAAACTCTTACTGCACACTTTTTTTGTAAAAACAACAATGCTTTAGTGAAACGATATCACCTTTTAAAGAATTGTTTTACTAACCGGACCATTATCTCATCCAAAATAATCAAATAGTATTTTAATTTGCATATATTCAGACATATTTTTATAATATGTACAATTTAAGTATTTTAATAGCCTTGTTATGGTTAAAAAATATTAAAATATATTAAGAAGGCCTAGACGCCTTTCACTCCTTTTTACGCCTAAGGCTCGCCTAAGCTTCTAAGGCTTAAGGCTTGGCCTTCACGCCTCGATCACGCCTACGTTTTTTAGAATCTTGTTCAAAACTCTTTGTCTCTTAGGCTAGGATGTGTTTCTATTTGTTCTTCAATCCCATGACATGTGATTGAAGACCATAACCGCCAAGCTAAAGCGATATCGAGGACACATTGGGTTTCGTACTGAGTTTCGTCTTCAACATTCGAGGGATCTCGATGAGGTATGAATATTTGTTTATGTTTGATCCCTGAATTTATTTGGGTGTTATTTTCAAAATATCATTTGAGGAATTTTCGTAAAAAAGAATTTTAGAAAAAAAATCCTTTTTTCTTTAAGTCATTCGAATGAACTTTTCAAGGTCGCTCAAATGAAATTTCAAAGGCCGTTCGAACGTGGGTTCAAGTGAGAAGTGTAATGTCATTCGAACAAGCTTCAAATGGACTTCTAACGGGATTTTTTTGCTTGTCATATAAATATCATTCGTTGGTAATTCGATAGTCATTCAAACGAAATATGTAATATTTTTTAAACGAGTTTAACTTTACTTCAAACGAGAACGTTATTTTCGTTCGAAGGAACCTATTGCTTTCATTTGAACAAGTTTCTGCCGCCTTGAAAATCATGTTCTCTTTAAATAGGCGTGCTGGAAACAATTTTGAGTGAGTTTTTTGGCAAAAAGTATTTTCCTATCAAAATTCAAAAGCCTGTAAACCTTAGTTTACACCTAAGTTTGAGATCTTAGAGTCCCACATACATATGTTTATTTGAGATCTCTTTTATTTTACACCATAGATGTTTGATCTTCATTTTGTTAGTGTTTCAATCGGTGGAGTCCGTATTTCGTGTTGTGCGACAGCTGGACCAGTCCCCTGACAAGTAAGATCGGTGGAATATTAAGACGTGGGAAACGCCTGAAATGTGAAGACATTAGAAGGCATCCATTGGTGATTGCAAAGAAGGTTACAAGGAACGAGGAAGCACATCAAGGCTTGATGGCATCAAGTCTGTAAGTAAGTCTAAGTCGTTCTTGAAAAACTGCGTATATCATAGTGGACTCCTGTGGCTGGGTCGTCCGAGGTTTTTTTCATTGTGGATTTTTCTCGTACATCTTCGTGTTGTGATTTACTATTTTATTCTTTCTTATTGTCACCTAGATGCATTCTTCGGTCAAACAAGACTAAAATTTGTAAATTTTTTAACATAACACTTGGTGGTTGTTTTTGATAATTCGCATAACCCTAAGGCGTAGTTGGACTTTCATATTGGTATCAAAGCAGGTTACGCTATTTTGTTGTGGTTTATTCGTATTTTTATGCACGTTTAGTGTTTAGATGGATTTTAACCGAGAGAGGAGTTTCATTACCCGACCTCCATTGTTTGATGGGACAAACTATTCCGATTGAAAGGTGCGAATGCAATTTTTCTTAAAATTAATCGATGAGAATGTTTGGAACCCAATTGAGTACGGGTGGACTCCTCCCACCGAAGGTGGTGCTCTGAAAGCGTTCAACTATTTGAAAATGGCTGAAGAGAATGCCTCGAATTTTAATTCCAACAGTGTAAATTCTATATTTTTCCCTATGACCTTCGAAGAGTTTAAAATAATTATGAATTATGAGAGAACGAAGGATGATTGGGATATTTTACAATCCACACTCAAGGGTACAAATACTGTTAGGGTTTTTAAGTTATAAAATCTGAAGACTAAGTTTGAGATGATTAAGATATTGGAGAGTGAATCTTTTTATGATTCTATGCCAGGTTGTCGGATATTATCAATTCCTCGTTTAACTTAGGTGAGACTATCCCCGAATCGAGAGCGGTGCAAAAAAGGTTAAGGTCTGTGCCTGAAAGATTTAATGTCAAAGTTACGATCCTAGATTCCTAGGTGGTGTCGACATTATGAGCGTCCAAGAACTTATATGTGGCCTTCAAACCTTTTAGATGAACATGTCTCCTCCAAAGAAAAAAATGAAAATAAATATAAGGGTGCTGCTTTAAAAGATCAAAAATAGGATGTGTCAAATTCCAATAGCGACGGTGAGCTTAATGCTCAAGAAATAACTAGGTTTGCTAGGAAGTTGAAGAAGTTTCTAAAGCTGAGAGAAGATAATAGTTTTGAGAAAAAATATAAGAACTTTAATGACCGTGAAGGTGAATGATCAGGACAAGTGCTTTGAATGCCAAGGTTTTTGGCATTATTCTCGTGAGTGTTCCACTGGTCTAAGGAAAGCGGGAAATAAATCGAAGGCATATAATGCCACCCTTAGTGATAGTGAGTCGGGATAGCAATGTGATTTCCTTATTGTGCGTAACTACATCGACTTCACATATAGTCTCGTGGGATTAGATATAAATTCTTTTATCATTAAAGATGATCATTTGCATGACGGTTATGAGTTATGATCTTGTGATTCCTAACTAAGGAGAAATGAATAAGTAAAAGAAAAAGAAGAGGAGGTGGGAGTGAGCTTTAAATGGCCTTTCGAGAGTTGTGCACCAAATCTCAAAAATTAGAAAAAGCCAACATGTATTTGAAGATAAATTGAAGGAACGCTCCATAGGTAATGATGATTCAATATTAATTAAGGACCTTAGGGAATGTGAAAAGACTCTTATGGAGAAGATCGAGTATGTTGAGGGAGAGAGAGATAACCTTTGTGGTTTGATGGAGTTTTGAAGAAGGAGTCCCTTTAGTTTGAAGGGTATAGTATAATATTGTGGAGTTAGAGAAGAAATTAAGAGACTCGAGTTACGGCAAATTTTATTTGGAATATAGGTCAGAGAAACTACCTAAGATGTTAGTCACCATCTTACTCAAATGTGACAATTTTTGAATTGGCTTCGATGATACATATATTTTTGCTGCTAAATCCAAGACCACTGTTTTAAGAGATTCAACCATTGCTAAATACGTTAGAAAAGGTTAACCCATAGGTGACATTCCTCGTGTCTACACTTGCACACATTGAGGTTATCATGATCTTAAAAAAAAGTCCTAGAAAGTCCAAGACTAGTATCACTAAGGTTCCCCAAACCCTAGATTGTCACATTACACCTATGTGGGTTAGGATATCTGATTTGGAGGAACTTAATGGTAGTCTTGTCGATTATCGCATGTTATCACATGATTTTTCACATGCTATATCCTATGAGTTATTATGGTTGCATGTTTTTAATACACTAACTTTCGTGCTTCATGTTATATGTTATTGCTATTTGTATGATCTTTATTTTTTATATTTTCATTTTCCATTTTTTGGGGTCTTATTGGGTAAAATACAAAAAAGATTTTGTTTGTCTTTTGAGTCGTTTTGAAAAAATGTTTAAAAAATCAAAGATTTTGTTTTTGTTTATGTGTAGTTTAGTTTTACATATTTTGTGTGGCATACTGGTATGCTTTAATCCACTTCGTTCCATGTATCCATATGGTTAGGATATTTGAGTATAATTTTTAATGCTTCATTTGTTTTTAATCATGCTTGAATGGAGTTGTTTGACTTTAACTTGATTAATGGATTCACTTTTCCTATGCCTCCGCACACACTTGCACGAGCCCTTTAGGATTATAGCTATTTATATTGCATGAGCTAAGTGAGGTATTCTCGTATCAATCTTGTCATTTATATATCTTTTGACTATGGGGGATTCGTGAATGTAAGAACCATTGCTTGAGTTTGGTGCGATGGAAAAAATATGAGTGTGCAACGAGAAATGGATACGAAAAGAGAAATATCCTTCACATGAAATACCATCATTGGCAAGAACCTTAAAATATAGAGGGAAAATAATGTAAATATTGTCATGGCCAAATTTTTTACATTGATGCTTCAAAATATTGATATCTTCAAAATAAAAAGAGAGAAAAAAATGATATATGTTTATTTTGAGGGTGTTATAAGTTGAAGATCAATGGGTTTGCCCAATGAGTCGTAGTTGAGCTTAATTATTTGATGTTATTGATTTGAGAATCATTAAGATTTCTAGTCTAGTGTGTATAAGGTATGTTTGTCCATTATGAGTTGGTATTTTTTTATACTTGAGGTTAAATTGAAGGTTGATAAATTCATACGATAAAATAGAACTCCTTGGACATTTTTGAGTGACTCGGTCATATTTCTCTTATTTCTAGTTCATGCCACTTCACTCCGTATCACTTTTTATTTAGATACATCGATACTATAAGATGGTAGAAAACTTATGCGTTTTGTGTCTTTTGTGATGATTATGACTATATATGATTGTACGTTATTGGTACATTTTAACACACACACACACACACACACACACATGTGTGTGTGTGTGTGTAGGAACATTTTTTTTGTAATTGTTCATAGCATAGCATTAGGCTAGTTTGACGTATCCCATTAAAAATTGTCACGCACCAAAAAGACGAATCGAACTCAAGTATCTCCAAGTTTGAAGACTTTTCGATATCCCAAAAGTTATAAAAGGAATTTAGAGTTTGAATTAATTCATAGAATTATATCTGGGATGTTTCTTTTTTTTAATAAAAAAGACAAAAATGATTTTTTAGTTAGCGAAAATATCTTTTTGGAAGAACTATAGGCAGAGTTTCCTCAAAATAAGATTTTGACGTTTATGTCGTTCAAACGACATTTGATGTCGTTCAAACGACTTGGACATGTCGTTCGAGCAACATGGCTATATCGTTCGAGCGACATGATGATCTCGTTCGAACGACGTCGTCGACTCAAGTTTGTTATAAATACCTGTTTCATGAATCAGTTTGTTTAAGAATTTTGCCAACAAGTTTCTGCATATCAGAAGCAAAATTTCTTCAAAATTTTGTGTTCCTAAACAATGTTTTAATTCACAAAAGCATCATTGAATATTGTTCTTGTGAATTAGTTTATTCTAGAAAGTTTTTTATCTTTGCATACACCTTGGAGGAGAGGATCTCCATTGCTAACTTGTGATACATACGGGGATTCACTGTTGAAGAACGAAGGCTGAGGCTAATTCAAAGGACTGCGGTCATGTGACTCTTGTGAGCGTCATAGTTGTTCCTCAAAGATTTTCGAAGAATAGCGCATTATGCTTGTCGGGGATCAAGTAGTCTGTAAGTAGACTCTCTTGTAAATTTCTAAATGAATCTTGGCTTGAGTTATTTGCGTGGTTTGATTTATCTGTTTTATCACATAGTTGAATGCTTAGGATAAATAAGATAAAATCGGTTTAAAAGTCGCTTTCGCATATTTAAAATCGGTTTTGCAATTTTTGTTGGAATAACCCTTTACGAGTGTTCTCGCGCTTACAAGTGATATCAAAGCGGGTTGCACTAATTTATTATGTTTGATCTTGTTTACCTGCTTTTTGGGTGATTGAGTTTTCATTGCTCCTGTGCTTATTTTTACTCTAGACGGATTCTCCTTGTTTTGACTATAAAAATATTTAGAATTTGACGTTTGCGAAAACAATTAAAGTTTTGGAAAAACAAAATTGTCATTTTAAATCCGATATGTATCTTTTGCAAATGGTTCAAAATCAAGAGATTTTTATCGTGAAAAATTTATTGCTTTGGACCATTACTTTGTTAGTTTAAAATTGTCCAAAAAGGAGAGTGATGACAGAGTCTAATTTTTAAATAAAAATTGGAGGACTTTAAAAATTATTGGGTTTGTATTTGTGCTAAAGAGGATAAAAATATTTTAATCGATGATTTTAAGGCACGTGAGAAGACTCTTAGTGAAAATTTTTCTTTTATTGAGGGGGAGCGTGATAACCTTATAGGAATCATTGAACATATGAAGAAGGAGTCCCTAAAATTGGAAGAGTCTAATTTTTTGCTTTGGTAAAAAATTTAAAGTTAAAAAAAGATTTAAATGAATCAAGTAGTTTGTGTAGTGATGGTATGCTTCCTTTGTCAAATCCAAGACCATTGCTTATTTTAAAGGGTCAACTAATTCCAAGGACGTTAGAAAATGTCAACCCATAGGTATCATTCCCCGCATTTACACATATTGACATTGTGGTAGGAAAGGTCACCTTAGGCGTTTATGTTTTGATCTTCAAAGAGATCCTAGGAAGTTAAAGTTTAATGTTCCCTTGGTTCCCCAAACCCCAATGCGTCGTTGCACACTTATTTGGGTTAAGAAATCACTTTTAGAGGCACTGGATAGTATACTAGTTAATTCTTGTTCGCTTGCACATGATTCCTCTCTTGCTATATCATATAGTTGATTATATTCACATATTTGTCATACGCTAGTTATGCTTCATGATATATTTTTGCTAGTGTTATGACATGAGTACTTTTTGCATTATATTTTTCTTTTATTGAGTCATATTTGAAAAATACAAAAAGAGTTTTGGTTTTATATATTTTTGAAAAATACAAAAAGATTATGTTTTTTAAAAAATAGTTTGAAAAATCCAAAAATATTTTCGGTTCTTTGTGTATTTTAGTTTCACACATTTGGTGGCATATTGGTGTGTTTGAATCCAATTCATTACGCAATTTCCATGTGGCTAGGACATTTGGTTATGAATTTGGATACCTAAATTAATCTTAATCATGTTTATGGAGTTGTTTCGAACTTGACATGATTTATGGATTCGACTTTGTTCATGCCTCCACAAACACATGCACGAGCTTATTGAATTTAGACTTCATGATGTACATTTGAGATTGGTGAGATATTCTCCTATTAATGTTGTCATCAACATGTTTATTTCACTATGGAGGATTTGTGCATGTAAGAACCGTTGCCCGTGAGGATTTTTTTTAGTATTGAAAAAATGATGAGTGTGCATGGGAAAGAGCTGGGAGTGAATAATAATCACGTCGTGAAAGTAACCATTTAAAAGAGCCCGAGAAAAAATTAAGGCAATAAAAAGAATAATATGTCAAAATTGGGCCAATTTGTTTAATTTGATATATTAATTCAAAAGAAAAGAAAATAATTATTTTGATGGAGTTTGGATGGAAATATCAATAGGTTTGCACAATCACAATGTATTCTAGTTGTACTAATTTTGTCATGACGCTATTGATTTGTAGAATCATTAAAATTCTAGGCTTATTTGCCTTGTGCTTTTTTTGTTCATTAAGTTCAAGTTTATTTGTCACTTAAGGCTAAAGCTTAGTTTGATAAAGTTTTGCGGTCAATTAGAACTTCTTGAACTTATTTGAGTGTTTGGGTTATAATTCTTTTATTTCTAGTTCACACCCATTCATTCCATTCCACACGTTTAGACTCACCGATACTATGATAGTGTGTAAAGATGATGTATTTTGTGTTGTATTTTGTGGTCTTTTATACCTATATATGTGTGCCGGATTTTCTTTGATATATTTACCATATATTATATATGGTATGTTTGTTGTATTAGTGAAATTTGTTTTGCTTTGAAAAAATTAAAATTTTTCAAAAATAGTTGGTGTGTTTGCCTTTGAGATGATCATTACATGTACTTGATTTACATCTTTTGTGATGATATCTTTTCTTTGTCGTGATGCTCTGTATTTCATGTTTATTGTTTCTACTTCTTTGTATATTTGTCTATTTCAATAAAAACAATGGGGGAGAGGAGTTTTTGATGAGTTTGAATTATGGGGGGGGGGGGGGGGGGGGATTTACTTATGATTTACTTTGTTTCAAACTCGATGTGTTACAGAGGTATATGTTGTTGTCTCATGTGTGTAGGTTCCCTTTTAATCATTTCAAGATACACGGATGAAAATAAAGATTAAGGGAAGAAGAAGAAGTTTGAAGACAAAGACACTTATGCCGTTCCGTTGTTCTAGGATTGGGAGGGTATTAGTATCTTTGTAATAAGAGATTTTGATTTTAATTTGGTGTTCGATCTATCTGTTTATTTTGTACCAGAATAGCCAAAGGGGGAGATTTATAAGAACATTTTTTCTGTCATTGTTCGTAGCATAGTGTTAGGCTAGTTTGGCGTATCCCGTTACAAATCGTCACGCACAAAGAAGATGAACCGAACTCAAGCATCTCTAAGTTTGAAGACTTTTCGACATCCCGAAAGGTATAAAATGATTTAGAGTATGAATTAATTCATAAAATTATATTTGGGATGTTTATTTTTTATCAAAAAGACGAACATAATTTTTTACTTAGCAAAAATATGTTTTTGGAAGAACTGTAGGCGGTGTTTTATTAAAATAAGATTTTGACATTTCTATCGTTCAAACGACATTTGATGTCATTCAAACGCTTGGGCATGTCATTCGAGTGACATGGCCATATCGTTCGAGCGACATGATGATCTCATTCGAATGACGCCGTCGACTCAAGTTTGTTATAAATACATGTTTTGTGAATCAGTTTGTTTAAGAATTTTGCCAACACGTTTCTGCATATCAGAAGCAAAATTTCTTCAAAGTTTTGTGTTCCTAAACACTGTTTTAATTCACAAAAATCATTCTTGAATATTATTCTTGTGAATTAGTTTAGAACCCTAGAAAGTTTTGTATATTTGCATACATCTTAGTGGAGAGGATCCCCATTGCTGACTTGTGATACTTACGAGGATTCGTTGCTCAAGAACGAAGGCTGAGGCTAATTCGGAGAACTACGATCATATGACTCTTGCGAGCGACATAGTTGTTATTTAGAGATTTTTGAAGAATAATGCGTTATGCTTGTGGGGGATCAAGTTGTCTGTAAGTCGACTCTCTTGTAAATTTCTAAGTGAATAAAAGTTTTCCCCTTTGGGTTTTTATTTTGAATCTTGGCCTCAGTTATTTGCGTGGTTTGATTTATTTATTTTATTACATAGTTGCGTGCTTAGGATAAACAAGATAAAATCAGTTTGAAAGTTGCTTTCGCATATTTAAAATTGATGTGACATTTTTTTGTTGAAGTCACCCTTTGTGAGTGTTCTCGCGCTTAAAATATATGTCTCTGTGTGTGCGCGCGCGTGTGTGTGTTATTATTTTATTTTGAGTCTTTGCATTTACATTTAATCTATGTTTGCCACTGATTCATTTTTTTTTATCTTAATTGGCATGCTATATGATCATATTATATCTCTCTTGTTGCTTGTTTACATTGGTATCTTATGATTAACTTTATGTATTCAAGTTGGTATCTTTTTATGCATCAAATTTAGTATCATCTGGTCATTGTTTGGATTATTTGTGCTTGTGTTTCTAAGTTATTTGTCGTTGCATGTTTTAGTTCACACCATTGTATGATATCCTTGTTTTCCTTTATGTTCTCATGTATTATATTTAGGAGGAAAAGTTACTTTATTGTGCATCTTTATTCTTTGTTTATTTCTGAACAAAAAGGGGGAGAACTTTTTACCTTATGGGGAGATGTCTTATCTTAGGTGGATATTGTTAGACAAAGGGGGAGGATTTTTCATATGCAAATTTATATTGTTATATTCAAGTTGCATTTAAAAGGTGTATTTAAGTGTGAAAGTTTAGCAACTATATGAAAAAGTTTCACACAAGCAAAACTAAGTAAATTTGTGTCAGGCAAGCGTCTGTACTCTTTCCTTTTACCGTTGAGATTAAGTCTTACTGATATTAACGACCCAATAAGGTTTTTATTTTTGTATTTTGTCCCGGAATTGAAAAAGGGGAGATTTGTAAGACAAATTTTTAATAGAGTCAATTTATAGGTTTTGGCTTTATTCCGTGTTTGGGAAAAACTGTTTATGTCATAGGTTAGGATGTGTTTTTATTTGTCCTTTAACCCAATGATGTGTGATTGAAGACAATAGCGGCCAAGCTATAAAGACATTGAGTAAACATTAGCTTTCGTGCCAAGTTTCATCTTTAACATTAGAGGGATCTCGATGAGCTATGAATACATGTTTATGTTTGATCCCTAAATTTATTTAGTTGTTGTTTTAAAATTATTATATTTGCCCTTTTTGTAAAAAGAATTTTATAAGAAAAAAAATCATTTTTGGTTTTAAGTCGTGCGAATGAACTTTTCAAGGTCATTCAAACAAAGTTTCAAATGTGGGTCGAACTAGCATTCTCATGAGAAGTGTCCTACCATTTGAACAAGCTTTAAACAAACTTCTACTAAGATTTTTTTGCTTGTTAGAGAAATATCATTCGATGTTCGTTCAAACGGAATAGATATTGTCCTTCGAATGAGTTTAACTTTTGTTCAAATTATGATGTTATTTTCGTTCGAGCGAACCTACTATTTTCACTAGAATGAGTTTCCATCACCTCAAAAATCGTGTTCTCTATAAATAGGCATGTTGGAAACATTTTTGAGTACGTTTTTGGAGAGAATTATTTTCCTATCAAAATTCAAAAGACTCCAAACCCTAGTTTACACCCAAGTTTGAGATCCAAGAATCCCACATACATATGTGTATTTGATATCTCATTTTTGTTACACCATCGATGTTTGCTCTTCATTCTGTGAGCATTTTAGGAGTGGAGATCGTGTTTCATATTGTGTCACGACTGGACCAATCCCATAACAAGTAAGATCGACGGGATACCAAGACGTGGGAAATGCTTGTGTTCTTTGGCCATTGGAAGGCATCCAATGGTGTCTGCTAAGAAAGTTACAAGGAACGAGGATACGCGTCAAGGCTTTAAGGCATCAAGTTTGTTAGTAAGTCTAAGTCGTCCTTGTATTACTTCTTATATCGTAGTGGATTTGTGAGGTTGGCCCATCTGAAGTTTTTTCTGTTGTAAGTTTTCCTCGTACATAGTCTTGTTGTGATTTACTATCGTAGTGGACTTGCATGCTTAGGTTAAGACTCAAATTGGTAAATTGTTTAACATAACACTTTGTTTAATTGGTGCATATATATAAAATTTAAGAAATTAAAACTTGGCGATTGTTTCTGATAATCCATATAACCCTAGAGCGCAGTTGGACTTTCACTACGTTGGATGGTTAACCGATGATGAATTTATCTTAATACGTGAGGAGAAGCATGATGAGGAGAATGTTATTGTAAAAAACTGGGCTATTTTGATAACTTTATGGATAGAGATGGACTTAATTAACTTAAGGGGTTTGGTATCACTGTTGTAAGGGGTGAGACTTTTATTCGAATTGTCACTGTTAGGATTTTTCTTCTGATGAATTTTGATTTGTGTGGATAGTACAATGTATCATCGTTGGACTTAGGCTAATGTATCTTGATAACCGTCTGCATTAGGCAGTAGTATATCGGGATGGTTCCTTATTTTGATTTCTCTTGCGAGACGTCGCATGCACGAAGCTTAGTAAGGGTCAGAAGTTGAAGGAATTTTGGGCCCTGGGACATTAAGTTTTAAATTACTTATGTGGACAAAATGGAACATCAAACCTTGAAATATTTCAAAATTTAGGGCCACCGGTGCTAAGGAGTAAGATATCTAAAGCACCGAGGAACGTTCGCACCACCAGTAGCACAGGGTGGGGTAATCTTAAAAAGAGTTGAGTCGCGATTAGTAAGGTATTCGAGTCTAAATGTACTCTATAGAAATGACTTATTTATGTTGTTGAGTTTCTATGTATATATGTGTTATACGTATGTGATGCTTGTGTGTGTGTACACGTGGTAGATGGTGTATGGGCGCCACAGTTATAGCACACTATGGTAAGGCGTATGTGAGCCTTATTTCTTTACCTCGTCGTGATATGTGTACGAGATAGTTATGTATAAGCCTATGATATTTGTATGGTATACGTTTTGACATTATGCTTTTACGAATTCCGAGGACCAAAATCCTGTACTAAGGGGAAGAATGTAATATCCCGTATTTTCTTGGACTATATTTTTTATTTATTAAGTGAGAAATAAATTCATAAATAAGATTAATTATTCTTTATGTTGTTTGGTAATAATAAAAATGCTTAATTTAGATGATAATTAAATTTTACTCGTGATGTGATTTTTGTAACCTGTGTTTGGAATGATTAATGGGTGATATTAATTATATTATATTGGACTATGTGTATTCACAAAATAATTAAGTAAGTATATTATTTATGTTGTGAGGTATTACCATGTGTGCGTGTGAGGTATTACCATTTGGATTGGACTATGGAGTGTCAAAAAGGCCCGAATATGTGTTTTTAGTAGTTTGAATTAGGCCCATAGGGTGAGTATACATTTGGCCTATGTTTTGGAATGGTTTGGATAGTATTTTGGGGTCATTTAAATCCCCCAAATTAGGCCTTTTTCTAACCTGCGGGGTTAGACTTATTTTAAGGGTGTTAACCCTTATTACTTGGATACATTACGCATAAACACAAACCCTAGCAGACCTATAGAGTTACGATATCTTGGGAAGAACTTTAAGGAAGAATAATAAGGGATCAAGAGGAGGATTTGCTCGTTCGTCATTTCAGGTAAGAAATCTCTCGCTTTATCATTGTGTAATATGTAATTCATTTATGCTTTCATTTTCATGTGATCATTTTGAGATTTAAAATCATGTTTAGAGTTTTTAACCAACTATTTTATCATGTTTATATTTGGGTTTAATCGTGTTGTAGAATTAAACCATTATTAGGTGTAAAATCTGATTTGAATTGGGTTTTTTGTTGAGACTCATAATTGATTCGTTTTGTATTTAATTATGTGTTTAGAACCCATGTTCTGGATGTAATTTTGTTTATAATTTGAATCCTTAGGTTAATTTGGTGATAGGGACTGAAATCATATTTGTAATTGAATTCATTTTGTGTAGAGGGTAAACTAAAGTTTAAGCTTGGGGATTGGTAGTGTTAAAGTATTTAATTGATGTTGTGAGAATCATTTGGAACCGTAAATATATTATTGTTTTGGAAAATAGTGTTGTCTGGATTTTTGGAATTGAGCTTGAGGTTCATTAATGGAAGATTTGCTTGATTGTGGTGTTTTGGGGATGAAGTACTAATCTTCATCTATCTTGTTCGAACGAGATTGTTGTCTCGTTCGAACGAGATGTGTATTTTTATTTGAACATGCTTTTAAGTCTTCCGAACGAGGGATGTATTTTCATTCGAATGAGGGTAACTGGTCATTCGAACGACCGGTGCTGGCAGTAGTATTTTGGGCAGTAATTTGATGGTTTCAGATCTTAACTTCATAGTTAATGTTAGTGAATACCTTATACATTTAATTCTTAGTTTAATACAAGAGATAAACTAGAGAATAATGAGATAAGACATTTTATGGGTTTCAAGTAGAATAAACCTTACGATAGTTAATAGAATTTGGTGTTTGGGGATCGGGACAATTTGAGTACACTTGAGAGTACGCATTATCATATTTTATGGTATATATGTGATGTAACTATAGTTTGAGAGTTAATAAACCTAGGGATGTAATAAATAATTCGTCAACAGTGATTGGAGAAGTTTTGGGGTACGCGTAGGAGTATGCGGTATCCTACCTGGTTCCATATGTTTGACTCGATTTTGAGAGATAGTAAATTTACTTAGGTGACAATCCGTAGTTTAAGGATTTGATGAGTTGGGTATGCTCAAAAGTATCCATCATCTTGTATTTATACATATTGAATGTGTGTGTGTGTGTGCATGTGTGTGTGTGTGTGTATATATATATATATATATATATATATATATATATATATATATATATATATCAGATTTTTGATTTTGTAAACATACCAACACTCATGGTGAATCTATCAGTCAGGGTGTTGAATTAAAGTGGTTATGATTGTGTGCCGCATGTCTGGCTATTGACGCAAGAATTTTGTGGAGGATGATGTGTTGTGATCACACGCTCAAGATGGCTATCCTCGTATGAGGAGAGATACAAGCCCATCGTGAAATTAAGACAATGATGTTACTGTGCATAGACAAATTTATATCATACGTTTAGTCGATCTTAACTTCGTAATGAGAGAGGTCGATGATCTATCCATCAATAGAGTCGTGGTATGGGGCTACCCAAGAGTGTGATTACGTATTAATCCCTCATTATATTGTGTGTGTATTGATTTATTTTAAGTTTATTAAGAGAGGGACTCCTATGGACTTACCTATATAAGCAAGAGTAGGTCCTCCAAAGGTAGATGCCTTCATGTGGTTTTTATGAGACGTATATATGTGTATATGATACTAGTTCGGTGATGGACACTTTAACTTAGACCCTATGTCACATTTGTGTATGCTTTATGAGATTGTATATATCTTATTTTTGAGGTGACGTGAGTGGGGGTAGTATGGAATAGTATTGATACATACGTTATAGTTTAGTGACGAACATGTTTAATTAAAGATGTTAAGATAAAGGTAAATTTTACATTACAAGATCGTGAGAACCTAAATAAGTAAAGATTAAATATTAGGTTGTATTTCGTACATGGGTAGTTTATTGCACCCGTGTAAGTAATTTGTTATGTGATAGTATTTCACTTTTGATGAGGGGTGAGGTATCTCTTGCATGTTAGTGTCAGTGGGATAATATCTTTATCGTAAATTATTCCACGATTATTATTGTTGCGATACTGTAAGTTATTTCTTGCAACTTTCAGGCTCTCACCCAAATTTATTTATTGTAAATGAGTCGCATGATTATTACTGTTGTGATAAACTGTCCATATTTGTTTATCTCTTTTATCCCGACCCCCGTTTAGGGGACCATGTATGCACTTTACATTGTCTATATTTTAAAGCCTAGTTTTTAACTATATTTTAAAGCCTAGTTTTTAACCCAACACCTCTGTAATTGACTTGACATGCTCATATGTTGAAAAATACTAATCAAATGCCACAACGACTAAATACAAACATGAAAACATACTTTTCAAAATCGTTCCGAGAAAAGTGTCTGTGAGCCGAGTCAGTCCGAAACTTTGCACAAGATAAAGTCTAAAATTTGACTACGCCCACCACTTCTCGAAAAAAACAAAGCCCGTCCCCATGGAAACAACTCGAATATGTGTTTTCATATCAAATTCTTATCAAACGTCGGTTTTTGATTAGACATATTTTTAACATATTAAGATATCAATCCAACACAACAAAAATGCTATATCACGGACTGGGCTCCATAAATATCGTAATGTTATAAATTGTATGCCCGGTATCCCGTTGCCTACATGTGTAAATATACCTCGCTTATTGGAACTTGGCTTTGATCCAAAGTCTCTTTGGGTGCGTAGGCACTATACCGGACTAAACATGTGAAGTACAAGCCTCATAATACTTTGTTAGCCATATTATTTCTGAGGGATGAATCCGTACCTAGTCTAAACTCCCCCCACTTCTACCTTTATCTCCATAGCCGAGGATTTCTACAACATGACATCCTTAGTGCTACACTTCGAAACTATTTTAAAGGACAACCCATTTCGACTAGTGATCAACCGACTATCATAATAAAAATTTCCTATGTCGGTGCGTTCAAGACCACCCCCATTTTGAACCTCCACTGAAGCTACCCTCTATCTCACATATAACTTCTCTGCCTCTCAAGCCAAGTCCTACACTTGCACACACATCATGTTGGAACACGTGAACTACCGAACTATGTAGGATTTGATCTCATAGCTACGTTAGTACATAGTCACAATACTGAGTCTTTATTGTGAGCACAAGCCTCGACAACATGTCTCTTGATTTATTATCCCCCACCGAGATGTACCCATCTCCCTTCCATTATAACTTTCTATCCCAGACGAGATACCAAATTATCTTAAAGTCGCGATCTCTCGTGCACACCATATAAATGTGCAAACACATATATACTATACATGTCTTGACTATGTAGACTTTGATCTCGTGGATACATGAGTACGTATGCGCAATAACAAGTCCTTCTCGTGAGCATATGCCTCGGTAATATATCTCTCATTATACTGTCCCTGCATAGATGCAATCATGATATTAAACTATCTCAAAGCCGAGATCTCTCGCCCATTTACATACATACTAAAGGTCACCCATTATGCGAGAAAGGAGTCATACAGAAGCACCCTTGTGTACTTGCATTGATTGAAGTGATGTTCCTACACCCCTCACTGATACAATTTTCTACCTTAACAACTATCTACGTTTAAGGGATTCTCGACCTAGGGTCTCTAAACCAGTAATCAACTAATGTAAAGAGTGATAGTAAGCATATAATTAAGGAAGCATAAAGAAAAAGTGGGATGCCTAATACTTTTCCCACTGATAACCTGATTCCCAAACCTGCATAACAAGAATATTTGGACCAATCGTAGACTTGAACCTACCTAAGGATTAGACCGAAAGCGCTAACCCACATCTTTTTTGTATAAAACAAACTGGTGACTCTGAACAAACTGATAAACCCCTAATCGCACGAAAACACTCTTAGGATTAGGCTTAAAATCGGGGTGTATGAGTCAAAATTGATATGGCTTCAAATAACTTCTTGGGGAAAAGTCTCAACCACTCGACCCACGTTGAGCTGACAACCTGACCTTGGGGGGATACGACGGGTCGTAAGACAAGCACTCCTAGGCATCCACTATCAAATGTGCACAAGTTCCCCCTCGGTGTAGCATCACGCTTTCTCGGGGCCCGCAATGCCACAGTGATGCCTCCACTCGGGATAAATCAAGAGAACCGAACTATCTTTATGCTTCCTTCCTAATATGCTTAATATCGCTCCCCCGTATGACTAGTTTACGTAAATTTTTATAATTATTTAGTGGACTTAGTTTTAGAGTACCTCATAACATAAATACATGCTTAGGTACCCATGTACATCATTATACATTTTCCCTAAATATGCAGGTACATGTGAAGGAAGTAGCGATGAAGTAAACATCAAATTATGTAAAAATAAAGATCACCGGTTTTTCATTACGCACTGCATAGTCTTGATTTACATATTGTTTAAACTCTATACCTTCGAGACCAAAAAACTTTTATCCCAGAGGATGTTCGTACGTTTAAAAAGTCGCTTGACTAGAAAAGAGGTCTGTGATAGGAGGCGGGAAACCGCAGTGTTGTAATACCCGGTATTTTTATGCTCTATTAATTTGGGGATTTATTAAATTTAATGTGAATTATTAATTTAATATAAATCCGGAAATTAATTATTTTATAATTATTAACGTGATGTGAGTTAGTAATTATGGCAAACTTGTTGAATATTAAAAATTTACATATGAGTAAAGTAATATAATATTGGTTCTATTAAATGTCAAGAGTGAATAAAATGATAATTTTGGAAATTGAATCGGGATGCGCCCGTATCGCGTCGGGACTAAATATTGATTAATAAAAGTGAATATATTATAAGTCACTCGTATGGTCGTTTTGAGTGCGCCAAAGTGTCCGAAAGGGTCGAGATAGTCATAAAATTGTACCCGAGGGTTTAGTTTGGGTCTCGGGGCGTTTTTAAGCTTATTTAGCGCCCCGGGAGGGCATTTTGGACATTTTGTAATTTTGGGTAATTAAACCCACGAATTTTCAAGGGTTATATCAGATGTCTAAGGTTGCCTTCTAGGGTTAACACAACCAAAGACAAGTGACGTCCATAGGAGAGGGAAGGAGAGAGTTTACCAAGGTGTTCTAGGCCAAAAATTTATATGGTTGCGCCGCCACCACCACCAACGCGTAGATCGCGCGACGGGGAACGCAACCACACCAAATTCGTCCACAAATCATAACTCTGAAATTTCCAGGCAAGTGTTTATCTTTCTTATTTTCATTAATGCATCACTCATGTTAGTTTAGGGTTGATTAGGATGAGTTTCATGGAAGAAAATCATGTTGGAGGATAGGAAATTGCATCTAGTAATGATATAAATGGAAATCTAAAAATCCCCCTTCATATGTAGAGGTTGAACCACGGATTTATGATGTTTTAGAAGAATAAATTCTGGAAAAAGATTGATTAGAACAAAGTTAAATAAATTTCTAGGGTTCATAAGGTTTATATAAGTTTTGCCCCTTTTAATCCATGGTTATTGATGAAAATTCACATGCTTTACGTAGAAGATTGTTAGTTTGGGTTTATAATGTTTGTAGTACAAATTTCTGGGAGTTTGGGTGTTAAAAATCTGAATTTGGTTGAGGTTGGATGATAGAACCCGTAACTGTTAATCTTCAGAATTCGCATACCTGTTTGATCGATCGATTGAACTAGGAGTGTCAATCGATCGACGCATCGATCGATCGAGCCCTGCCATCGATCGATCGACCCCTTCTGACAGATTCATATTTACCCTTTGTAAATAGTTAGATTCAAATTAAATGAGTAAAAATATTTGGAAATCCTTATTAAAATATTTTGGGAGATAAAGAGGACTAGTAGGACTTATTAATAATTATGAGACCTTTAATGTAAGACGAGATTTGCATTTTTTGGATGTTTACATATAAGGGACGATAGAATTACGTATTAAAGGGAGAGATGCATAAGATAGTTACGGTGGAAAATAGATGAGTACCTACTGAAATTCTACACTTGGGAGGATAGAGTCCATGAGTGTTACGTAGTGAGTTGGAATAATCCCTCAAATTAATGTAAGAGACGAACCGTTATAAGCGATAACTAAATAATGGGAAATAAGGATAAATATTATAATTATGGGTTATGAGATGAACCTAAATTTGATATGGTAAAAGTAGTATATTTATATGTCTGTGTTTATGCATATACTATATACGTGTGCAAATCATGCCCGCGCTACTTGCTATCCCTGAGGTTACCGCGCTGGGACAGTCTTATCTCGATGGGACCTTTATGGGGGATATTGACTTGTACCCAAGAAGATAGGAATCCTAGGTATAGGCTATCAAATTGATAGTCACGATCCTAAGAGACGCGAGGGTATGTGCTGACCTCTTGGACTTGGAAACTATGCTTCGCCTCAATATTGTTTGTGTATGTATTAATACAGTTCGAGAGTGATTTCGAACTTGTATTTCCCTTAGTACGAGTGATACGGGGATTGGATAGCAGAGTATGCCCGCACCATAATTTTTATGTGGGATGCTGTTAGAATATATATATTATACGAGTATTTAATATATATATGAATTTCTGAAATTTGGAACTTCCTATTGTGTTTATGGCAAGTAAGAAATGAATAATGACTTCAAATTGGAAATTCTTGTATTGAAAAGTATAATAGGATACTGAGAACTTTATTAATAAATAAAGTTAAAATGAGAGCTTTGTTACTAAATGAAATTATCCTCTTAAACAATTCAAATTGTTCAGGTTTAAATCTTACGAGTAACCTAAGATAAGTTAAACCGTTGGGAAGGTTAGTGCGATAGGCGTGCACATTAGAAGAGAGGTGAGAATTTCTCAAGGGAGTGCCGCACTAATATATTGTTGCATTGGCCTGTAAACATTTTAAATACTTGTTAAACAAATTTTAAATCATTTTCACAATCGGGCTCTGACCCGTTTCTTTTTTTCCTTCTCTCTTGTACATATGTATATATTACATGTGCCCATCCACAGGGGCGTCTTGCATAGGATCCTTTGGAAGGAACGTGCTGCAGCTTAGGTGGAAGTTGCTGGCCTTTTGCTTAGACGACCTCATTCATTTGATTCTACTCTTAGCATTATTTATTTAAGTTGGGCTTGTGTCACCCTTTCCACTATTCAGTTGTTTTATTGGATATTGTAATCCATTTATTTCCAGTACTTTCACTTTGGGATTTATTATTGCCAGGATGTTTTCATTTAAAGTATTAAATGTTGGATTCAATTAGTTGAATGTTTGATTATTTGGATTGTATGTTCCAGGATAGTTGTGGTGTGACTATTAAATTGTGAATTATGGAAAGTTTAAAATGTTGGTTTATATAAAATAAAATTTGGAAAGTAAAGTCTAAAATGGTTTTGACACTTAGCTTAATTATTTAGGGTTTTTAAATTGGAAAAGTATTTTTCGACAGTGATGCTAAGAATGAACCAACTGTTCACCTTGATTTTAATTTAATAAAGGAGTGATCGCCCGGTATTTAATTAGGCGGGGTGTCACAGGTGGTATCAGAGCATCAGGTTCTAGTGTCCTTAGGATCTGTACGGCTTATTTCGCTTTCAGCTTAACATTTTTGTTATAGAGACCTATGTTAGGATTGTTGTACTCTTACTTTTACGATTATGTCTTCAGCTATTTAAGATTTGATAATAACTGTAGACTAATAAAATTCTTCATGTTTCAGATGCCTCCGAGATGTGCACCAAAGGATAGGCGTGCCCAAGCCGAGCAGCCAGTAGCTCCGGCTCAGGGTACGATGAATGCTAATGAGGTTTTCGCTATTATTGCTCAGACGGTGAATGCCGCGCTAGCGGTGGTACAACAGGCTCCACCCCAGATTCAGGCAGTGGCGCCAGTACTTGCACAACTTCCATCAGAATGGGAGCGGGTTAGGGATGCATTTCAGACGGCGCATCCCCCTGAGTTCTCGGGTAGTTCAGATATCATCATCGTCAGCCAATGGAAGAAAGTTATCCAGCGACATCTTCGTATGTATGAGTGCACAGATGTGAAAAAACAGTTGTTGGCTTCCTTTAAGTTAGTGGGGGCCGCTTTGCAATGGTGGGAATCCACCACCACCTTGGAGGAGAGGGATACTATTCCGATTCAGGTATTCTGGGAGCGGTTTGACCGCAAGTACTTTCCACCCGTCGTGCAGACTGAGATGAGGTGTAAGTTACTGAACTTGAAGCAGGAAAATTCTACCGTTGCTGAGTATGAGGAGGAGTTCACGAGACTTCTCACCATAGTGCCAGATGAGGCACCTACCGAGGGTAAGAAGATAATGTTGTTTGTGGACGGGTTAGATTGGAGGATCCGTCAGCATCTTATAGGGAATTTATCTCTGAGTACCTTCACAGATGTACTCAATGCTGCCTTACTACACTGCCAGGATCACCGCTTCCATCTGTAGGGAAGCAAGCGAGCAGGAGAGTCCGGCCAGCAGGGCAGGACAGGGGTAGTGGCGCTAGTGGAGCACCGACATCCCAGGGACAGACTCGTCAGCATGAGCAGAGTTCCCATCAGGGGGACCCGGGTAAGCGTTTCCTATCAGGTGATTCCAAGCAGGGATTTGGGGGTTATAGGTAGGGTTTGTAGGGCCAGCAAGGCCAACACCAACAGTAGTAGGGCCAACAGCATTTTCATCAGGGCCAACAGGGCCAGTGGCGAGGTGGTAACGGCCAGAAGGGCCGTGGTCAGCAGGTCAGAGGGGAGGTAACTTCAGAGGACGATGTTTTGTGTACGACAAGCATGGCCATAAGCGCCAGGATTTCCCAGAGGGTGATAGGTCCCCATAGAAGCAGGGTTCCCGTAATGTGCCACAGAGTCCACTTTTTCCTCCCCCCTTCCAGCACCAGCCCAGGTACCAACCCTACCAGCCATTCTAGCAGCTCCAGTGCAGCAGGGGCTGTTACAGTATGGACGTGTCTATAACGTCCACCAGGCAGCAGCTCCACAGGCACCACCCGCGATTGAGGGTATGTTTCCTATCCATGGTACTATGGATCGAGTTTTATTTGATACTGGGGCGGCGCACTGTTTTATAGATACTCATTTTGCGAAGGCCTTAGGGTTATTACCACAGTAGAGAGCATTGTGACGTGTGTAGACTCACCACTGAGAAATGGTTCGCTTATTTTCTTTATATGCCGGGGTGTGGGGGTAGAAATTAGACCACCTCATTCATTTGATTCTACTCTTAGCATTATTTATTTCAGTTGGGCTTGTGTCGCCCTTTCCACTATTCAGTTGTTTTATTGGATATTGTAATCCATTTATTTCTAGTACTTGCACTTTGGGATTTATTATTGCCAGGATGTTTTCATTTAAATTATTAAATGTTGGATTCAATTAGTTGAAATTTTGATTATTTGGATTTTATGTTCCAGGATAGTTGTGGTGTGACTATTAAATTGTGAATTATGCAAAGTTTTAAATGTTGGTTTATGTAAATAAAATTTGGAAAGTAAAGTCTAAAATGGTTTTAACACTTAGCTTAATTATTTAGGGTGTTTAAATTGGAAAAGTATTTTTCGACAGTGATGCTAAGAATGAACCAACTGTTCACCTTGATTTTATTTTAATAAAGGAGTGATCTCCCGGTATTTAATTAGGCGGGGTGTCACAAGTGTAAGTTTATAAAGATATACGCCAGTCGTTGTGCTCGGCTCCCACCGTTATGCAAAAACTTAGACTATTGACTACACTCTTTACGGGAGTACAATGGCCAGGCCGGCTTTCAAATCCACAGGGACTTGTTGTTAGAATTATATTAATTTAATATTTCTTGAATAAAAGTGTAAAATATAATTGTTAACAAAAGAAAAGATAATACTAGGCATGTGTTTAAACTAAGATTACAGAAAGGAATAAAAATAATAGAATGCAACTAATATCCCTCACCTCGAGTTAATTGGTATAAATGGTTACATGGGACTACAAGTTTAACAAGATTGAATATCATTTCAACAATTAATTAAATCTAGAGTTGTCACCCTCTAAATCGTCATAAAAGAGTACCATGATTTTGGCGTCAACAAATACCCTAAAAATTACACATGTAAGGTTGTAAATACGACATATACATGATATGCACCATTAAATATCCTAGGCATAAAATCAAGAACCTCCCAATTGAATCAAACTCAAAAAATCCATCACCATAGCAAAGCAACCCATTGAAACCAAGGTGAGTTCAATCAATCACAACCTAGATTAAATTTTCTAGAAAGCATATTAAATGACAAGTATTTAAATGGAAGAAAGTAAATGGAAGCAATAAACTTAAGCTACAAAGCAAGAAAACAAAAAATACATAAATAAACAATGGAATCTTGGATTAAGGAGGAAGAAGATGAATAGTGTTATTACACAACCTATATGGGTAAACCCTAAGAGGGAGAAATTTCACACCCAAAGTCTTCTCCAAACCCTAACCTAACTAAGAAAACAATAAAAAAATAGATAAATAAAAATATGCAAAAAAAGAAAATAGAATATATGTCTTCAAATACATTAAACCCACTTATCTAGTAAGTGGTAAAAGCAATAAATGGAAAAGAAATGATTTGTCCTGAGTGGTTTTGTTGTTGTCCTTCCTCTGCGAGAAATCTCATAACTTCTTCGTTATTGATCGGAATGGCGCACCGTCAGTGGCCACGCAAAGATGACACAGAGGGCTTCGACTTTCGTGAAGACATTGGGCCAGAAACCTAAGTTGTGAAATTAATAAAATTCCCCTGTACGTGTGATTGTCGACGCAACTTCCTCGGAACGCTATCGAACTTCACACTAAGCACCGTATTAACTATAAAAGCTCAATTATACCTCACAAAATATGTAAACATATAAAAAATAGGTTGCCTGGTTAACGAGAATAAATATAGGAATTAAGGTACCCGAGGGGGAAAAACGCATAAGTAAAGAGGGTGAATATATTAAATATTCGATCCGAATCACACCCCTTAACTTACACATTGCTAGTACCTAGCAATGAAATACAAAGCAAGAAGCACCCCTAACTTACACATTGCTAGTCACTGGCAATGAAATACAGGGCAAGAAGAAATACACGTAAACCACAATAAAGGAGATATGTACAAAGGACATAATTGCCACTATCGAGGGGGAACGATTGCATTTAGCATATGTAATAAGCCGTTAAACCCCTAGGTTACCCTAGTGGATGAGTGTTGTCTAATGAGTGTTTTCTTGGATGAAATCCACAAATAGAGGCTAGTTGTTAGAATTCTATTAGTTTAATACTTCTCAAATAAAAGTGTAAAAGATAATTGTTAACCAAAGAAAAAATAATACTAGGCATGTGTTTAAACTAAGATTACAATAAGGAATAAAAACAATAGATTGCGACTAATATCCCTCACCTCGAGTTAATTAGTATAAATGGTTACATGGGATGACAAGTTTAACAAGATTGAATATCCTTTCAAAAATTAATTAAATCTAGAGTTGTCACCCCCTAAATCGTCATAAAAGCCTACTATGATATTGGTGTCAACAAATACCCCGGAAATTCCACACGCAAGATTGTAAATACGGCGCATATATGATATACACCGTTAAATCTCCTAGGCGTAAAATCAAGAACAACCCAATTGAATTAAACTCATAAAACCCATAACCATACAAAGCAACCCATTGAAACCAAAGGTGAGTTCAATCAATCACAACCTAGACTAAATTAGCTAGAAAGCATATTAAATAGTATGTATTTAAATGCAAGAAAGCAAATGAAAGCAATAAATGAAAGCAATAAATAAAGCAATAAACCTAAGTTAAAAATCAAGAAAATTACAAATACATATATAAACAATATAAGCTTGGATTAAAGGGGAAGAAGATGAATAATGTTCTTACACAAGCTATATGGGTAAACCCTATGAGGGAGAAATAGCACACCCAAAGTCTTCTCCAAACCCTAAGCTCCCTAACCTAACTAAGAAAGCAATAAAAAAATAGATAAATAAAAATATGCAAAATAAGAAAATAGAATATATGTCTTCAAATACACTAAACCCACTTATATAGTAAGTGGTAAAAGAAATAAATGGAAAATAAATGATTTGTCCTAAGTAGTTTTGGTGTTGTCCTTCCTCTGCGAGAAATCTCGTAACTTCTTCATTATTGATCGGAATCGCACAACATCAGTGGCCACGAAAAGATGACTCATGGGGCTTCAACTTTCGTGAGACATTGGTACAGAAACCCAAACTGTGAAATTACTAAAATGCCCCAGTATGTGCGATTGTCAACGAAACTTCCTCGGAACGCTATCGAACTTCACACTAAGCACCGTAATAACTGCAAAAGCTCAAACATACCTTGTAAAACATGTAAACATATAAAATAGAGGTTACATGGCTAACGAACATACATATAGGAATTAAGGTACCCTAGGGGCCTAAAATGTATAAGTAAAGAGGGTGAATATATGCAATATTCGTGCCGAATAACACCTCCTAACTTACACATTACTAGTCCCTAGAAATGAAATACGAAGCAAGAAGCACACCTTAACGTACACATTGCTAGTCCCTAGAAATGAAATACAAAGCAAGAAGAACTACAAGTTAACCACAAGAAAGGAGATATGTACAAAAGAAATAAATGCCACTTTCACGAGCGAATGATTGGATTTTGCATATGCAGTTAGCCGTTAAACCCCTAGGTTATCCTAGTGGACGAGTGTTGTCTCGTGAGGGCTTTCAGGGATGAAACCCACTAACATAGACTAGTTGTGAGAATTATTTTAATTTAATATTTGTAGAATAAAAGTGTAAAAGATAATTATTAATAGAAGAAAAGATAATACTAGGCATGTGCTTAAACTAAGATTACAAAAAGGAATAAAAATAATAGATTATGACTAATATCCCTCACCTCGAGTTAATTGGTATAAATGGTTACATGGGACGACAAGTTTAACAAGATTGAATATCATTTCAACAATTAATTAAATCTAGAGTTGTCACCCCCTAAATCGTCATAAAATCCAACTATGATTTTGGTGTCAACAAATACCCCAAAAATTACACACGCAAAGTTATAAATACGACGCATACATGATATACACCGTTAAATCTCCTATGTGTAAAATCAAGAACAACCCAATCGAATTAAACTCATAAAAACCATCACCATAGAAAAGCAACCCATTGAAACCAAGGTGGGTTCAATCAATCACAACCTAGACTAAATTAGCTAGAAAGCATATTATATGACATGTATATAAATGCAAGAAAGTAAATGGAAGAAATAAACCCAAGTTACAAATCAAGAAAATAACAAATACATAAATAAACAACAGAAGCTTGGATTAAAGAGGAAGAAGATGAATAGTGTTCTTACACAACCTATATGGGTAAACCCTAGGAGGGAGAAATGGCACACCCAAAGTCTTCTCCTAACCCTAACCTCCCTAACCTAACTAAGAAAGCAATAAAAAATAGATAAATAAAAATATGGAAAATAAGAAAATAGAATATGTCTTTAAATACACTAAACCCACTTATATAGTAAGTGGTAAAAGAAATAAATGGTAAAGAAATGATTTTTCCTAAGTGGTTTTGGTGTTGTCCTTCCTCCACGAGAAATCTGGTAACTTATTCGTTATTGATCGGAATCGCGCACCATTAGCGGCCACGGAAAGATGATTCAGAGAGCTTCAACTTTTGTGAGACATTGGTACAGAAACCCAAATTGTGAAATTACTAAAATGCCCCTATACGTGCGATTGTCGATGGAACTTCCTCGGAACGCTATCGAACTTCACATTAAGCACCATAATAACTACAAAAGCTCAATTATACCCGGTAAAACATGTAAACATATAAAATAGAGGTTGCTTGGTTAACGAACATAAATATAGGAATTAAGGTACTTGAGGGGCCTAAAATGTATATGTAAAGAGGGTAAATATATGCAATATTCGTGGTGCATAACACCCCCTAACTTACACATTGCTAGTCCCTAGCAATGAAATACAAAGAAAGAAGCACCCTTTAACTTACACATTACTAGTCCCTAGCAATGAAATACAAAGCAAGAAGAACTTCAAATAAACCACAAGAAATGAGATATGTACAAACGATATATATGCCACTTTCGCGGGCGAATGATTGCATATATCAAATGTAGTTAGCCGTTAAACCACTAGGTTACCCTAGTGGACGGGTGTTGTCTCGTGAGGGCTTTCAGGGATAAAACCCACAAACAGAGCCTAGTGTTGATGTAAAAAACTAGATTTTGATCTAATTATTTTAATCACAGATAAAAATGAATAATTAAATGAGATAATAGATTTTAAAGTGGTTCAGCCTTATGATAATGGCCTATGTCCACTATTTTTGTATTGCTGACTGTTTGCCTAGAATTCTTGATAAGTGAGTTTACCAAGAAGTCTAGAGTCCCCCTCTAATGAGGAGATTACAATGTATTTATAGCCTTGAGGTTGTACACGTGAAAGGATAATGCGCTGTTATCTAGTTGACATATACATCTGTATAATAATAATGAGCATTTAATGCGTAGTCATCTTTTTGATTCTCTTGATTTGGATGCTCTATACATTGAGTTGCTCGAACCGCCTGAGTTGCTCGGTACGCTTAAGTTGCTCGGAGCCTTAAGCTCCTTGGGGCGCCTAAGCTGCTCGGTATAATTGAGTAGCTCAGGGCGCTTGAGTAGCTCGGTGACAGTATATTGTTCGTTGAAAGTGTTTATAATTGCCACGTAGGTTGACACGTGTATTCAAGTTAATGGTCCACATCAGCAGACTAAATTTGGTATCAACAGAAGCCCCCAATGTTTCACACTTTGAGGTTGAAGAAAAGTGTGGAATATTCTGCTCGAAAACTGCTCAGATTATTGTTTTTATGGTTTTTAGGAAAATATTTGTTGTATATAACTCCTTTTTGAACGCATAGTATCAGGCTTCATAAATATTTTGAATTTTCATGACCACTTCGATATTTGCGCCCTTTTATTCTTTTAGCCACCGAAAATGCAAACATCTTCCCTTGTAATCATTGCCTTTCTTCATTCCCGAGATAAAGTATTTAAGTGCGACAGAAATCCTATCGTCTTTCACTTTTCAAATCTGTATCTTTGAACTCTTCATTTCCTCTCTATCTTGTGCCTTTGTTCTTTCAATTGTTCATTGTCAACCGATCTATCGTTTTTTGTAAGATTTTCTTCCCTTTCTTTTATTTACTTTGTTCATCATGCTTTATCTTGTTGAGTCGCTGGACAAATTTCGGTATGAATTTTCAATCCCTTCGTGGGTTATTTTGGAAGAACTTTCTGAACCTTCTGATTATATTTCTTTGGCTGAGGGACATTGGTTCCCAAGTCTTTTTGTGGCCGAATGTGGCTTTTCTTTCCTGCCAAATCCCCTGTGTTTGGAGTTCTGCCAATATTTTGATGTTGTACTTACAAGAATAACTCCAAATACATGGAGGATAGTTAATGGCGTACATAGGTTTAATCAACTTCATGGAACTCGATTAGGGATTCCAGAGATTATGTACTGCTATAGATGGGTTGTCAGTGATGCCACATTCTATTTAAAAACTAGGTTTTTGAATAGAGCTTTAGTTGTTAATCTTCCTGATGCCAATAAGGATTATTTTGATCTTGGGGTTGTTATGAAAAATTGGCAACACCCTCCATTAAATGGAGATGATGTATATCAAGGTCCCAGGTGTCCACCTTATGGCAATGGAATACGCTATTTTTATTTTTTGAAATCTTATTTTCTTTGTATTCGATAAAATGCATCACTGACATTTGTTTTTGTTTGTTACAGTTGACAGTAAAAGAAAACCTCCAAAAGAGGCTGATGTTAATTTAAAGCATTTAAAACTTATCTGGGATTTGCATCAATCTGTTGCTGAGGAGCAAATACGATTTGCTTCTTACTTGTTGCAATACAAAAGCTATACTTCATCTTTCACTGCTTGTCCTCGTTCACTGGTAGTTAATATTGACCAAGTACCAGCCTCTGAGACTAGTGTGGAAGGTTCTTCCCCTGAGTCGAGTATTCTCATCAGTGATCTGATGAAGAAGAAAAGAGCTCCTGCATTTTTTGACAAATCTGCCTCTGCCACTGTGGAGGCAAAGAAAAGTAAACAAGATGTCCCAGAAGAAGGAACAAAACCCATTGATGTACCCCCTCCTGCTGCTGCCAAGAAGGCTGTTGAAAAGCCCCCTATGGCCCCGAGCAAGACTGTTGCTGTTTCTACTTCAAGTGATGTTGTTATCATATCACCAATAAAGACAGCATCTTTAATTGAGAATGATCCAGCTCCTCTGAGGAGATTAAAAAGATGTTCTTCTGAGAGACCTGTTGAACCCGTCTCTCAACCTTCAAATGTTGAAGGTAGTGTTCCATCTTTTATTGCTCCAAGCTCTGTTGTGAGTTTGGTAAGATCCTGGACTGTCCCAGAGGTCCAAGGCATTGAAAATACTTTTTCTCGTGAGAGAATTACTACTCTGGAGGCTCAACACATTGCATCAGTAAGTACCTTTAGCTCGACTTCTTTATTTTTTAATACTATGTTCATGTATTGACTTAAAGTTCTGTCTTTTTTAGCTTGTGACGTGTTTCAACAGCATTTTGAAGAAGGATGAAGCTATCAAGGCTTCAAGCTCCTCGGGAGGAGTAGAGGAAGCTTTTGTTGGGATTACCCAATCTTTAAAAGATTCTCATCAAAAGTACGAGGAAGATAAAGTTTCTTGGGAGAAGTAATTCAAGTCCATTGAGCTAGACAAAAATCAAGTTGTGAATGCCTCCAAGGAGTTAGAGAAGAAGTTGAAGGAGTTCGAACAGAGCAATAATGATTTTGAACAAAGCAACAAGGATCTTGAGGCTAAGCTCAAGTATGATGAAGAGAAAGTTGTCAAACTTCAAGATGTTGAGCGACAAAAAACGGAGGTGGAAGAAAAATTGAAGGCTGCCGAGGAGCTTCTTAGGGAAAGGATCTCCTCGGAGAAGGCAAAAAGGAAAAATGCCATTAAAAAATCATTTAGTGATGGTTGGGAAAAAGGCTGGAACAAGGGCCTGACTGTCATGTCTTCTCAAATGGAGTATGCCAGCTTCAAATATTTTAAGGATGGATGGGTAGCAGCCTTGCAGGAGCTGAAGGTTGCTAAGAATTCTGAGTTATTCCAGCAGCACACTCATGGCCCTCCTCCCTTTCCTGGAGAAGAAGAAGAGGATGAAGCTGCTTCAGATGAATCTTCTATGATGATTGGAGATCAGGTCCCTACTGTTCCTGTTGTTCAACCTTTCGAGTAACCCCAACCAACCAGAACTTCTGCCGAACAGCTACCCTCGTCCTCCGAGCAACCAGTTCCTTCCTCCAAACCTTCTGAGGAAGTCATAGGAAATAAGAAGAAGGTGTAAAGTTATTTGGGATTTTTGTTTCTTTCTTGAATGTAACCTTGGACTACGTATCTCCTCTTATGATGAATAAAAATTCGAACATTGGTTGTTCATCTTGACTTTCTCTTTTACTTTCTCTGTCTACATCATTATTGATTCTTTTTATTTCTTTTCTTTGTTAGTTTATGGCCAGGATGGAGCTCTTATCAGCTCAGGACACAGAATTGATGAAGAAATACAATGACTATTTTAAAGCTGGTTATGCCGATCTTAATGAGGCTCAAATCATTGATATCCTTGGTTCAGATGCTTCTGAATGAGCAGTTGAAGCTTATCAATACTTAAAGTGCTTGCTCGATCGTGCTGTTACCAATAATGTGGCCTACTATGAAATAATTGAAGACCTCCAAGGAACGATCGAGGAACTTCAGCAGTAGTATAAAGAGTCCTCCACACTTTTTCATCAAGGATACGAGAAGAAATATCAGTAAATGAGTGATGATAAAGGGTATGATAAATTCAACTCTGCTCATGAGAAGAAATAGAGTGTTCTGAAGCTTGAAGTTGAAGAGCACATGCATATCACTAAGTTATTGGAGCAGGAGAACATTGCTTTGCAAGAAAAGATAAAACAACTCAAATCTGCTGCATCTTCTTCGGGAGCCTTGGTCCCTGTTAATGATGAACGTTTTTCTTTCTTGGAGGTAGAAAATGCCAACTTACGAGATGAGTTGGAAACTTTGAAAAGAGCTGGACCCTCCACATCTACACATGGACGAGCAAGATCTTCTTCTCGTAGACGAGCAAGGGTTGGTCGGGTTTCTATTGAAGAAGCGATAACTCAATCGGCCTTGGAGAATCAGGCAGTTCAGTTGATGGCAAAAAATCAAGCTTTGGCAAAAATGTCTAAGAATATTCTGAATTTTACTGACCAACTCTCTTCCCAGAGTTCTGCTTTGGAAAATAAGGAAATTCTAGTGAAGAGTCTCCACGAGCAACTGGAGAGGTTAACTTATCAGTTCCATAAACAACCCAGAGAGTTTTGGATGGCTGGGTATAATGAACCCCCTTACCATCTTGATGCTCGGATCCAGCAGTTAAATAACGAGGGGCACAAGCAAGGGTGGTTGAATGCACTGTGTGTGCTAAAATTGGAGCAGGGCCACTACTTATGGGATTATTATGACCCTGGAGTGCTCGATTTTACTGTGACTCCTTTTAAGCTTGACATTAGTTGGATTCCTACTCGGGCAATTCCTTAATGATTGATCTCCAAGTATCTCGGCAATTACAGTCTTCATGCAAACTTTGAGATATCTCGCCGAGAGCACTTGCTTGATCGGCCCTCCGTGGTAAATGTTCGAATGCTGCGAGATCTAAATTTTATAAATTCCCCTTATGCATTAGATGATCCTCCTGCTGGGGTATAACCTATTTCAAAGGCATCAGGGAAAAAACCAATAGAATAGGGTTTTTTTATGTAATGAAGTATATTTTTCACATCATATGTAATTCTACTTGATTTGAATGAAGAAATTTTTAGTCTTTTGCCATTTTATTTTCTTCTAAATAATTTTTATAATGTCCTTGCTTGTTGGTTGGTAAATATATGTATATATTTTACTTATCCCATTTGTTGTTTAATTATAGTGACTTGTCACTCTTTGGGCCTAAGCAATGGAATGATTTGCATACCATGTTCCTGCTTAGTTGTAGTAATCTCTTATGGATTACTTTGTTGCCTAGACAGTGGATGCCTCGGGAGGTCGTCCAGCTTCTTGTCTAGTTTGATACCAACCAACCGGAGTTGGTGGTAATTGATTTCAAACCAATTGGAGTTGGTGGTAATTGATTTCCCGACCAACTGGAGTTGATGGTAATTGATTCCCGACCAACCGGAGTTGGTGGTAGTTAGTTACCGACCAACCGAAGTTGGTGTTAATTGATTCCCGACCAACCGGAGTTGGTGGTAATTGATTCCCAACCAACCGAAGTTGGTGGTAGTTAGTTTCCGACCAACCAGAGTTGGTGGTAATTTATTCCCGACCAACCGGAGTTGGTGGTAGTTGTTCTGAATTTGGTAATTGCTCTGAATTTGGTGTGTAGTGTGTAACACTAACATATTCGAAAAAAATTTCAACAAAGAAAAAAACTGGGTGAAACATCACTTTATTCATACTGAAGAAACTGCATTACATAGGAATTTCAATTACTGATAATACTTGCGGAGATGCTCTGCATTCCATGCATTCTTGAATTCTTCTCCTTCCAAGGTTTCAATCCTGTATGTCCCTGGACGAATAACTTCTGTTACTCTGTAGGGTCCATGCCAGTTGGCTTCCAGTTTGTTATGCTTTTGGATCACTTTCTTCAGCACCTAATCCCCCTCCTTAAAATCACACTTCTTCACTCTTTTGTTATAGAATAAAGCTGTTCGTTGTTGATATGCTGCATTCCTGATTGCTGCTTCTTACCTAACTTCTTCGAGCATATTTAGGTCTAATCTTCTCATCAAATCACTGACACGAGAATTGAAATTAAGCACCCTATGCGTGGGTAGACCCAATTCAGTAGGTATGACAACCTCACTCCCAAATGCCAGCATGTATGGGGATTCTCCTGTTGCTGTTCGTGGTGTGGTGCGATAAGCCCACAACACAGAATGTAGCTCGTTAATCCAATTTCCCTTTGCATCATCCAGTCGCTTTTTCAAACCATTCAGTAGCGTTCTATTTGTCACCTTAGTCTGCCCATTGCTTTGGGGATGGCCTGGTGTAGAGTGAATCTTCAGTACATTGGATTGATGACAATACGCAACAAACTCCTCGTTATCAAACTGGATTCCATGGTCTGTAATGAATGGATGTGGGAGACCATATCTGCAGATAATATTCTTCTAAATAAATTGATAGACTTTGTCATATGTCATATCAATAAGAGGCTCAGATTCCACCCATTTGGTAAAGTAATCCACAGCAACTACGAGGTATTTGAATCTTCCCTTGGTCGTTGGGAGTGGTCCTACCAACTCTATCCCTCACATGGAGAATGGCCAAGGGGACGTTATGGGTATTAAAAATGCTTGGGGAGTTCTTCGGATGGAAGAGAAGCATTGACATTTATCGCACTTCTTAGCATAAGCTATGCAATCAGCTCTCATTGTTGGCCAATAATACCCCTGCGTTGTTATACTCTGCAAAATCGTCCGACCTTCTACATGGGCTCCTCAAGAACCTTCATTAACCTCTTCGATAAAATCTTTTACTTCGGAGGGATGGACACATCTTTGTATCCCTAGTATAACTCCTCATCTATATAAAATGCCGCTGGTCAATACGTAACGAGCAACTTTAAACTTCAGTTTCTTGGCTGCGAGTTTATCAATTGGTAAAGGCCCCTCTTCAATATAGGCCCTGATGGGATCCATCCAAGATGGTCCCAAGTCAAGGGCAATGAAGTTCATCATCAGATCTTCATCTATGCTCCGACCAACCAGGATTTCTATTGGGATTTTTCTTCGTAGCTCGGTGCGTGTGGCTGATGCTAACCGAGCTAGGGCGTCTGCTCTTGCGTTTTCCAATCTTGGTATTCTAATCAACTGAACTACTGTAGGAGGGTAGTGAGACTGGGGTCTATGAATAAATGGAAAGGGTGAGGCGTGACCCACTCCAATGGACACTGTCTGCAAGTCTTCAAGGTCTCCTGGTGCAAGTTCTGAAGAAAACTTCTCCTTCTGGTAACAATGGAACTCAGGCTTCAACTCACTCCCTACAAGAAGATGAACTTTCACAGCAAAAATGGTAATTTTCTCAAGGGGAAACACCTGAGAGTGATGGCTGTCAGTGGGGAGTGAAGGAACAAGGCACTCAACACTAAGAGAATGAGCAGGGAGAGAATACTAGGTAGGTCTGGTGATATTTTAGCAGAGTAACAGTGCAATTTTTCTTCTGTCTATTTTCTATCATCCCTATGACCTTACCCAGGGGTCCTATTTATACTTGGGCACTAAGGCTGGGTTGGCACTTTTGGCGCCAAAACTTAGAGGGTTGGTGAGGGACAAAGTCTGCAGTGTACTATTTGTCCCTACCTGCAGGCAGGTCTGCCTGTCCCCTCTGGAAGATGCCCCCCTGGCGCCGACCAAAGTTCAAAAGCAAATATGTCTTCTAATGGAGACAAAATATCTGATTTGCTAAATATCTTTTGAAACGGTAACTTTGATACAAACTTTGTAAACTTGAGGGGGGGTCTCGAGGACCACCTCCTCTAAAATATTTGCAAGCTTGAGGGGGGTCTCGAGGACCCCCTTCTAAAATCATTTTTCTTGAGAGGGGTTTAGAGGACCCTCTCCTCTAAAATCATTTTATAAATAGTTCTTTTCTTGTGAGCAGCCAGCCCTTTGGCTGCTCACTTCACTTGTGACTAAGTGTGAGGTGTGTGAGGACTGGGTGACTCTAGGGTCTCCTACTAGTATTCTTTCAATCCTATAGTGCTAAGTGGTTGAGCTTGCTCAACATACCTTATCCCTCAGCCGCCAAGCCAAAACTCCTAGGAGGTCCCAACGCGCCTGTTCGAGCCCTTCTTGCTTGACCAGGCAACCTGTACAAGAAAGTAAAGTGTTAGTGTTGTTGTTCATTTAGAGACTGTTGTTTCATGATGAAAACTCCTGTAGCGGCACTTCTCGAATAACATTTCTGCAGTGACCCTTGCAGTGGCGCTGACTCTTGCGGTGACGCCGACTCTCTCAACTGTCATTACTGTAGTGGCCCTTGAAGCGGCGCTGACGCTTGAAACGGAGCCGACCCTTGCGGCGGTGAGGACCCCTGCGTCGGTGCTGGTATGTGAGGCGGCGCCGACCCTTGTCGCGGCGCCGATGCTCGGAGTGGCACCGACGCTCGAAGTGGCGCTGACGCTTGAATCGGTGCTGGCATGTGAGGCGGCGCCGACCCTTGTCGCGGCGCCGACGCTCGGAGTGGCGTAGACGCTCGAAGTGGCGCTGACGCTTGAATCGGTGCTGGCATGTGAGGCGGCGCCGACCCTTGTCACGGTGCCGACGCTCGAAATGGCGCCGATGTTCGAAGTGGCGCTGACATGTGAGGCGGCGCCGACCTTTGTCGTGGCGCCGACGCTCGAAGTGGCGCCGACGCTCGAAGCGGTCGCTGATACCTGAGACGGCGCCGACCCTTGTAGCGGCGCCGATACTTGAAGCGGCGCTGACCCTTGTGTCGGCGCTGGTATTTGAAGCGGCGCCGACACTTGCAGCGGCGCTGGACCTTGCAACGGCGTTGGCACTTGCAGCGGCGCTGACACTTGCAGCGTTGTTGACACTTGCAGCGGCGCTGATACTTGCAGTGGCGCTGGGGGTTCCTGCTGAATATGAGTTTCTGCCGGGACACTGGTGTGGTTCCTTCTTAATACAAGTTTCTGCCGGGACCCTGGGGGGTTCCTGCCCAATATGAGTTTCTGCCGGGACTCCGGGGGGTTCCTGCTCAATATGAGTTTCTACCGCTACCCCGGGGGGGTTCCTGCTCAATATGAGTTTCTGTCGGGACCCTGGGTTTCTTCTCAGTATTTTTAATAAAATAATATTTTTACTTTTTTTTATAGGTAGACACCCTTCTACAACTACAGTAAAACTTGATACAACCTCCATTGCTTTTGAATGATACCTGATCATTAATTCTCCTTTTGCCGCATACACCCCCAAAATTTGATTTATAATTAACTGTGAATCACTGAATACAATGACTTGCTCTGCCTTTATGGTTTTGGCTAGACTTAGACCCATGATCATTACTTCATATTCGGCCTCATTATTAGAAGCCTTAAATTGAAAGCGCAGAGCATACTCCACATCAATCTCATCCGGACTGTTTAAAACAATCCCTGCACCACTGCCTGTAGTGCACGAAGAACCATCCACATATAAATCCATATAGGTACTTCATCATCAAATTTTTTATCTGACATAGTTCCTCGGTGGAATATTTGGTGCTTCCTTTTATCGTCCTTCGGCACTTCTCACTTCTCGTTGATCATCTTCTCTTGCTCGTCTACCGACGTGAGTTGGTCGGGGTTAAAATTTGATGATCCTGTAACATCCACAGGTTGGTCTGTATTCAACTCCTATTCTTCGGAGGCATCTTCTCGAGTAAAATCTGCGATAAAATTCGCTACTGCTTGCCCTTTGAGCGACAATCTAGGCTCATAAACTATATCATATTCATCAAGTTCTACTTCCCAGTACATCAATCTTCCTGATTTCTACGATTTATACAGATCTTGTCTTAATGGCATATCGGTGTACACCACTATAGTATGGGCTTGGAAGTATGGCCTCATCCTTCTGCTTGCTTCAATCAGTGCTAGTGCCAACTTCTCCAGCCTTGGATATCTGATTTCTGCTCCTCGAAAAGCCTTGCTGGTGTAATAGACTGGTTTTTGTACTCCGTCCTCCACCCTTATCAACGCCGAGCTCACTTCATTTTCTGAAACTGCCAGGTACAAGTATAGCTTTTCTCCCACCACTGGTCTAGATAACAATGGAGGAATCCCCAGATATATCGTTATTCTTATTAGTTGCACTCATCATTCCACTTAAATGTTTTTCGGAGTGTTTTGAAGAGTGGTAGGCATCTGTCAGTTGCTCGTGACATAAACCTATTAATTGCTGCAACTCGCCATGTTATACTTTGCACTTCCTTCTACATTGTTGGAGATTGTAGCTCCAATATAGCCTTGATCTTTTCAGGGTTCGCCTCAATTCCTCGTTGGTTAACAATATATCCGAGAAACATGCATTCTCGTACTCCAAATATGCATTTGGTGGGATTCATATTCATTTTATATTTCTCTAGTTGATCAAAGGTCTGACCTTGGTCAACTAGATGATCAACAACTTTCTTGCTCTTCGTCAGCATATCATTAACATAAACTTCCATGTTATGACTGATTTTCTCTGCAAACACCTTATTCATCAGCCGCTGATATGTCGCACCTGCATTTTTAAGTCCAAAAGGCATAACATTATAGAAATAAGTTCCCCTTGGGGTGATAAAAGAGGTACTCTCCCTGTCTTCAGGCTTCATTTTAATCTGGTTATAACCAGAATAAGCATCCATGAAACTCAACAATTTATTCCCCGAGGTAACATCCACTAGTTGATCGATTCTGGGCAAAGGAAAATGATCCCTTGGGCATGCCTTACTAAGATCAGTGAAGTCTACACACATCCTACAGTTGTTATTTTTCTTCTTTACCATCACCACATTTGCTAGCCAATCAGGATATTTGACATCCTCAATAAAAAGGCTTTTTGTAGCTTCTCTACTTCTTCCTGTATGGCTTGGTTCTTCTCAGGACTGAACACTCTTCTTCGCTGCTTCACTGGCTTGATTTCCTTGTTCACGTTGAGCTCGTGACACAGGAAACTCGGTTCTATCCCTGGCATGTCTTCACGACTCCATGAAAAAGTCTGCTTTCTGCGCCTTAGAAATGTTATCAATTCCTATTTTATTGATACATCCAGTGAGGCACCGATTTGAATTGTTCTTTCTGGATGCTTATCGTTTAGAATGATATTTTCGGTAGCCTCCATGACCTGGCCCTTCATAAGCTGAGACTCATCTCTAAGGTCTAACGTTTCATTCTTTGCATCTTCTATTTCATCCACTTGATAAGTAGTAGTCTTCTTTCTGGATTCTTCGCGTTCCTCCTGTTCGACAGATGAATAGTAGCATTCCCGAGCTACTTTCTGGTCGCCTTTCACCACTCCTACTCCAAAGTTGGTTGAGAATTTTAAACATTGATGTACAGTAGATGGTATTGCTTCGAACTTCTTCAGACCTACCCTTCCCATGATGATATTATAAGCTGATTGGACATTTTTATCCATTACGAAAAAGCGTACTCTTTCTGTTCGACAAGCAGGCCATGTACCGATAAGCATATCCAACTTGATCATCCCAAGTGGAAAAACCTTCTCGCTAATAAAGCCAAGGAGGGGCCTATGATATGGCTCCAAATGGGCTAGCTTCAGATTCAAACTGTCAAAGCATGGATAAAACATGATATCTGTCGAGCTACCATTATCCACCAGTCCTCGTGAAATCACCACTTCCTTTATTCTCATCTTGATCACCAATGGGTCATCATGAGGATATAGTACACTTGCCAGGTCGTTCTTAGAGAAACCAATGACCAGTTTGTCTTTATTCACCTTCCTCGGGCGATCATCTTTAGCCAAGTTTATTCGCTGAATGTACGAGGAAGCTTGAGCCCCATTGAGGTAAGCTTTCCTTTCTGCAGTCATATCAACACCTCCTGCATCTCCACCTGTAATAACATTACATTCAAATGACCCAAAATGGATTGAAAATACCTCGCGTTCTGGCTGTCTTGGTCTTTTGAGGAGATCGGGGTCATTTTTTGGATCATCTTCGTGATCTCTCTTCTTGTCTTCTTTTGCTCGATGGGAAGACTTAGATCTTTGCCTTCCTCGATCGCTGGTCTTTCTACCATTTTGGCGATCAACATACTTGGTCAATTTTCCCCGCCTGATGAGTGCTTCAATTTCATTCTGGAGAGCTATGCAATGCTTGGTCGTGTGACCATGGTCTTTGTGGAACTCATAATATTTGGACTTATTCCTCTTATCAGGATCTGCCTTCATTTTTTCTAGCCAGTTTAGCTCCTTGCTGTTCTTGATCTCTTTCAGAATGTGGTTTATATCTACCTTCTAAGGAGTATAATTTCCAAATTTCTTCAACTGTTCTAGTGCTTGCTTTGCTTTCAACTGCCTCTTGCCACCATTATTCTTCTGATCCTTCTTCTTAGTCTTATGAGCCTCGACCTTAGTCTCCATAGTGTTTGTATTCTTCTTCGCAACTATAACTTCCTCGGCATTCATGATTCTGGCTACTTTTGCTATTAGTTCAGCCATGGTCCTAGGCGGATCTTTGGCTAAAGTGTAGTATAATTTATTTGGCAACAGTCTGCTCATCAGAGCAGTAATTGCTGTTTTCTCCTCATAATCAATTACTTCAAGTTTCTTGTTATTGAAACGAGTAATATAGTCCCTGGTGCTTTCACCTGTATTTTGTCTAACACTCAGTAAGTGTGCTACTCGTTTGACTGATTTTGCTCCAAAATAGAAGTTCCCAATAAAGAGTTCTGCTAGTTAAAAGAAAGTCGCAATTTTCCCTCGAGGAAGGTTATTGTACCATATCTGAGCTGATCCGGTAAGAGTTCCTAAAAATACCCTGCATCTCATCTCGTCTGGAACTGCATAGATATCGGTAATAACTTGGTATTGTTCTATATGAAGGACAGGGTCAGTTTTTCCATCATACTTAGGCGTCACCACAGGAGCTTTGAATTTTTAAGGCGTGGGAAAATCCACAATTGCCTGTACGAATGGTGTCCCTTGGATAAAAGTTCTTTGTAGAGGATTCTTGGCCTTAACCATTTACCCTAATCTATCCTCCAGCCTTTAATAGAGCCCTTCCATGCGTCGTTTCCCTCCTCGGGTCTATTTGTTCGAGCAACTGATCGTATTGAGTTTTCTTCTTGGGATCGAGCTGCTGGTCATGATTGGGCAGAACCTTCCCTTAGATTGGATGGTCGTGGAGAGTTCCTTGACACAATCTTAGGAGGAGTTCTGTTCCTCCTAGGGCCCAAACGATCAAAAGGAGAGACTCTACTTAATCATTCTAGAGCCCTAGTCCTTTTTGGAGAAAGAGTGACGTTTCATTGAGAATCTGTAGCTCGAACTGAGGAAGTCCACCCAGGTTGATAAGAAGGATCATCAGATCTCTAAGTACGATATGAGTCGGTGCGTTTAGATTGAGATTCCTCTGGGAATAACGTTTGCCTAGTTCGCGAAGAGGGTAAATGGGTATTTCTCTGAACACTTCTTTGTCCTGATTGGTCCGACACTCCACCTTGAACAGTTTGTATAAGTTGACGCATAGTTTCTTGCATGGACGGTTGGCCTTGGGATAAATTAGCCATTATGCCACCCAGATCTATAACATTTGGGGGAATAGACGGATTTAGAGGGATCCCAGCATTTCGATTACTGGATTCCGGATTATCAGCAATTAACGATGAATTGTTTTGGTGAAAAATGATAATTACAGTAGTTTTCCACAGACGGCGCCAATCTGTTGATGTAAAAAAGTAGATATTGATCTAATTATTTTAATCACAGATAAAAATGAATAATTAAATGAGACAATAGATTTTTAAAGTGGTTCAGCCTTTTGAGAATGGCCTACGTCCACTATTTTTGTATTGCTGACTGTTTGCCTAGAATTCTTGATAAGTGAGTTTACCAAGAAATCCAGAGTCCCCCTCTAATGAGGAGGTTACAATGTATTTATAGCCTTGAGGCTGTACATGTAAAAGGACAATGCACTGTTATCTAGTAGACATGTACATCTGTACAATAATAATGAGCATTTAATGCACAGTCGTCTTTTTGATTCCCCTATTTTGGATGCTTAGTATGTTGAGTTGCTCGGACCGCCTGAGTTGCTCGGAGCCTTAAGCTCCTCGGGGCGCCTAAGCTGCTTGGTATGATTGAGTTGCTCGGGGCGCTTGAGTAGCTCGGTGACAGTATGTTGTTCGTTGAAAGTGTTTGTAATTGCCACGTAGGTTGACACGTGTCTTTAAGTGAATGGTCCACGTCAACAGACTAAATTTGGTATCAACAACTAGTTATGAGAATTCCTTTAATTTAATATTTGTCGAATAAAAGTGTAAAAAATAATTGTTAATAGAATAAAAGATAATACTAGGCATGTGTTTAAACTAAGATTACAAAAAGGAATAAAAATAATAGATTACGACTAACATCCCTCACCTCGAGTTTATTGGTATATATGGTTAAATGGGATGACAAGTTTAACAAGATTGAATATCATTTCAATAATTAATTAAATCTAGAGTTTTCACTCCCTAAATTGTCATAAAAGCCTACTATAATTTTGGCGTCAACAAAACCCCCAGAAATTACACACGCAAGGTTGTAAATACGGTGCATACATGATATACACCGTTAAATCTCCTAGGTGTAAAATCAAGAACAACCCAATCGAATTGAACTCATAAAACCCATCACCATATTAAAGCAACCCATTGAAACTAAGGTGAGTTCAATCAATCACAACCTAGACTAAATTAGATGGAAAACATATTAAATGACATGTATTTAAATGCAAGAAAGTAAATGGAAGCAATCAATGAAAGCAATAAATAAAGAAATAAACCTAAGTTACAAATGAAGAAAATAACAAATACATAAATAAACAATATAAGCTTGGATTAAAAAGGAAGAAGATGAATAGTGTTCTTACACAACCTATATGGTAAACCCTAGGAGGGAGAGATGGCACATTCAAAGTCTTTTCCAAACCCTAACCTCCCTAACCTAACTAAGAAAGCAATAAAAAAATAGATAAATAAATGTAAAACAAGAAAATAGAATATATTTCATTAAATTCACTAAACCCACTTATATAGTAAGTGGTAAAAGAAATAAATGGTAAAGAAATGATTTTTCCTTAGTGGTTTTGGTGTTGTCCTTCCTTCGCGAGAAATCTCGTAACTTCTTCGTTATTGATCGGAATCGCGCACCATCAGCGGCCACGTAAAGATTACTCAGAGGGATTCAATTTTGTGAAGACATTGGGCCAGAAACCCAAATTATGAAATTACTAAAATGCCCCTGTATGTGCGATTGTCGATGAAAGCACCGTAATAACTACAAAAGCTCAATTATACCTCGCAAAACATATAAAAATATAAAATAGAGGTTGCCTAGTTAACGAGAATAAATATAGGAAGCAAGGTACCCGAGGGACCTAAAATGCATAAGTAAAGAGGGTGAATATATGCAATATTCGTGCCGAATTAAACCCCCTAACTTACACATTGCTCGTCCCTAGTAATGAAATACGAAGCAAGAAGCACCCCTTAACTTACACATTGCTAGTCCCTAGAAATGAAATACAAAGCAATAGGAACTACAAGTAAACAACAAGAATGTATATATGTACAATGGAGATAAATGCCACTTTCATGGGCGAACGATTGCATTTAGCATATGCAATTAGTCGCTAAACCCCTAGGTTACCCTAGTAGACGAGTGTTGTCTCGTGAGGGCTTTCAGGGATGAAACCCACAAACAAAGACTAGTTGTTATAATTCTTTTAATTTAATACTTCTCGAATAAAAATATAAAAGATAGTTGTTAACAAAAAAAAGATAATACTAGGCATGTGTTTAAAGTAAGATTACAATAAAGAATAAAAACAATAGATTACGACTAATATCGCTCACGTCGAGTTAATTGGTATATATGGTTAAATGGGATGACAAGTTTAACAAGAGTGACTATCATTTCAATAATTAATGAAATCTAGAGTTGTCACCCCCTCAATAGTCATAAAAGCTTACTATGATTTTGGCGTCAACAAATACCCCAAAAATTACACACGCAAGGTTGTAAATACGGTGCATACATGATATACACCGTTAAATATCCTAGGTGTAAAATCAAGAACAACCCAATCGAATTAAACCCATAATAACCACCGCGATAGCAAAGAAACTCATTGAAACCAAGGCGAGTTCAATCTGTCACAACCTAAATTAAATTAGCTAGAAAGCATATTGAATGGTGCATGTATTTAAATGCAAGAAAGTAAATGGAAGCAATAAATGAAAGCAATAAAACTAAGTTACAAATCATGAAAATAACAAATACATAAATAAACAAAAGAAGCTTGGATTAAGAGGAAGAAGCCGAATAGTGTTCTTACACAACCTATATGGGTAAACCCTAGGAGGGAGAAATGGCACACCCAAAGTCTTCTCCAAACCCTAACCTCTCTAACCTAACTAAGAAAGCAATAAAAAATAGATAAATAAAAATATGCAGAACAAGAAAATAGAACATATGTCTTTAAATACACTAAACCCACTTATATAGTAAGTGGTAAAAGAAATAAATGGTAAAGAAATGATTTTTCCTAAGTGGTTTTGGTGTTGTCCTTCCTCCGCGAGAAATCTCATAACTTCTTCGTTATTGATCGGAATCGCGCACCATCAGCGGCCACGCAAAAATTACTCAGTGGGCTTCAATTTCGTGAAGACATTGGGCCAGAAACCCAAATTATGAAATTACATAAATGCCCCTGTACGTGCGATTGTCAACGAAACTTCCTCGAAACGCTAATGAAATTTACAATAAACACCGTAATGTAATACCCCGTATTTTTATACTCTATTAATTTGGGGATTTTTTAAATTTTATGTGAATTATTAATTTAATATGAATCCAAAAATTAATTAATTTATAATTATTAACGTGATGTGAGTTAGTAATTATGGAAAACTAGTTGAATATTACAAATGAGTAAAGTAATATAATATTGGTTCTATTAAATGTCAAGAGTGAATAAAATGACAATTTTGGAAATTTGAGTCGGGACGCGCCCGTGTCACGTCGGGACTAAATATTGATTAATAAAAGTGAATAAATTATAAGTTGCTCGTATGGTCATTTTGAGTACCCCAAAGTGTCCGGAAGGGCCGAGATCGTCAGAAAAGTACACCCGAGGGTTTAGTTTGGGTCTCGGGGCTTTTTTAGGCTTATTTAGCGCCCCGGGAGGGCATTTTGGAATTTTGGGCAATTAAACCCACGAATTTTCAAGGGTTATATAAGATGTCTAAGGTTGCCTTCTAGGGCTAACACAACCAAAGGCAAGTGACGACCATAGGAGAGGGAAGAAGAGAGTTTACCAAGGTGTTCTAGGCCGAGAATTTATCCGGTTGCACCGCCACCACCACCAACGCGTAGATCGCGCGACGGGGAACACAACCACACCAAATTCGTCCACAAATCAGAACTCAAAAATTTTCGGGCAAGTGTTTATCTTGCTTATTTTCGTTAATGCATCACTCATGTTAGTTTAGGGTTAATTAGGATGAGTTTCATGGAAGAAAGATCATGTTGGAGATAGGAAATTTCATGTAGTAATGATATAAATGGAAATCTGGAAATCCCCCTTCATATGTAGAAGTTGAATCACGGATTTATGATGTTTTAGAAGATGAAATTCTGGAAAAAGATTGATTAGAACAAAGTTAAATAAATTTCTAGGATTCATAAGGTTTTTATAAGTTTTGCCCCTTTTAATCCATGGTTATTGATGAAAATTCACATGCTTTACGTAGAATATTGTTAGTTTTGGTTTATAATGTTTGTAGTACGAATTTCTGGGAGTTTTGGTGTTAAAACTATGAATTTGGTTGAGGTTGGATGACCCGTAATTGTTAATCTGCAGAATTCGCCATACCTGTTTGATCGATCGATCGGACCAGGAGTGTCGATCGATCGACGCATCGATCGATCGAGCCCCTGCCATCGATCGATCGACCCCTTCTGGCAGACTCATATTTCCCCTTTGTTAATAGTTAAATTCAAATTAAGTGAGTAAAAATATTTGGACATCCTTATTAAAGACTTATTAATAATTATGAGACCTTTAATGTAAGACGAGATTTGCATTTTTGGGATGTTTACATATAATGGACGATAGGATTACGTATTAAATGGAGAGACGCGTACGATAGTTACGATGGAAAATAGATGAATACCTACTGAAATTTTACACTTGGGAGGATAGAGTCCATGAGTGTTACGTAGTGAGTTGGAATAATCCCTCAAATTAAAGTAAGAGACGAACCATTATAAGCGATAACTAAATAATGAAAAATATGGATAAATGTTATAATTATGGGTTGTGAGATGAACCTAAATTTGATATGGTAAAAGTAGTATATTTATATGTATGTTTTTATGCATATACTATATACGTGTGAAAATCATGCCCGCGCTACTTGCTATCCCTGAGGTTACCGCGCTGGGACAGTCTTATCTCGATGGGACCTTTATGGGGGATATTGACTTGTACCCAAGAAGATAGGAATCCTAGGTACAGGCTATCGAATCGATAGTCACGGTCCTAAGAGACGCGAGGGTATGTGCTGACCTCTTGGACTTGGAAACTATGCTTCGCCTCAATATTGTTTGTGTATGTATTAATACAGTTCGAGAGTGATTCCGAACTTGTATTTCCCTTAGTATGAGTGATACGGGGATTGGATAGCAGAGTATGCCCGCACCATAATTTTTATGTGAGGTGCTGTTAGAATATATATATTATACGAGTATTTAATATATATATATATATGAATTTCTGAAATTTGGAACTTCCTATTGTGTTTATGGCAAGTAAGAAATGAATAATGACTTCAAATTGGAAATGCTTGTTTTGAAAAGTATAATAGGACACTGGGAAACTTTATTAATAAATAAAGTTAAAATGAGAGCTTTGTTACTAAATGAAATTATCCTCTTAAACAATTCAATTATTCAGGTTTTAATCTTACGAATAACCTAAGTTAAGTTAAACCGTTGGGAAGGTTAGTGCGATAGGTGTGCACATTTGAAGAGAGGTGATAATTTCTCAAGGGAGTGCCGCACTAATATGTTGTTTCATTGGCCTGTAAACATTTTAAATACTTTCTAAACAAATTTTAAACCATTTTCACAATCGGGCTCCGACCCGTTTCTATTTTTCCTTCCTCTCTTGTATATATATGTATATATTATAGGTGCCCAGCTACAGGGGCATCTTGCATAGGATCCTTTGGAAGGAACGTGATGCAGCTTAGGTGGGAGTTGCAGGCCTCTTGCTTAGACAAACTCATTCATTTGATTCTACTCTTAGCATTATTTATTTCAGTTGGGCTTGTGTCGCCCTTACCATTATTCAATTGTTTTATTGGATATTGTAATCCATTTATTTCCAGTACTTGCACTTTGGGATTTATTATTACCAGGATGTTTTCATTTAAAGTATTAAATGTTGGATTAATTTAGTTGAATGTTTGATTATTTGGATTGCATGTTCCAGGATAGTTATGGTGTGACTATTAAATTCTGAATTATGCAAACTTTTAAATGTTGGTTTTTATAAAATAAAATTTGGAAAGTAAAGTCTAAAATGGTTTTGACACTTAGCTTAATTATTTAGGGTGTTTAAATTGGAAAACTATTTTTCGACAGTGATGCCTTGCACAACTTCCATCAGAATGGGAGCGGGTTAGGGATGCCTTTCAGAAGGCGCATCCCCTGAGTTCTCGGGTAGTTCAGATATCATCATCGTCAGCCAATGGAAGAAAGATATCCAGTGGCATCTTCGTATGTATGAGTGCACAGATGTGCAAAAACATTTGTTGGCTTACTCTGTTAGTGGGGGCCACTTTGTAATGGTGGGAATCTACCACCACCTTAGACGAGAGGGATACTATTCCGATTCAGGTATTTTGGGAGTGGTTTGACCGCAAGTACTTTCCACCCGCCGTGCAGACTGAGATCAGGCGTAAGTTACTGAACTTGAAGCAGGAAAATTATTCTGTTGTTGAATATGAGGAGGAGTTCACGAGACTTCTCACCATAGTGCCAGATGAGGCACCTACCGAGGGTAAGAAGATAATGTTGTTTGTGGACGGGTTAGCTTGGAGGATTCGTTAGCATCTTATAGGGAATTTATCTCTGAGTACCTTCACAGATGTACTCAATACTGCGTTACTACACTTCCAGGATCACCGCTTCCATCTGTAGGGAATCAAGCGAGGAGGAGAGTCCGGCCAGCAGGGCAGGACAGGGGGTAGTGGTGCTAGTGGAGCACAGACATCCCAGGGACAGACTTGTCAGCATGATCAGAGTTCCCATCAGGGGGACCCTGCCAAGCATTTTCGATCAAGTGATTCCAGGCAGGGATTTAGGGGTTATAGGCAGGGTCAGCGGGGCCAGTCTAATCAGCAGGGCCAGCAAGGCCAACACCGACAGCAGCAGGGTCAGCAGCAGGGCCAACAGGTTTAGTGGTGGGGTGGTAACGACCAGCAGGGTTAGAGGAGAGGTAACTTCATAGGCCTATGTTTTGTGTGTGGTAAGAATGGCCATAAGTGCCAGGATTGCCCAGAGGGTGATAGGGCCCCACAACAGCAGGGTGCCCGTAACGAGCCACAAAGGCCACTTTTTCTAGCCGCCCTCCCAGCACCAGCCCTACCATCCATTCCAGCAGCTCCAGTGCAGCAGGGACAATTACAGTATGGACGTGTCTATAACGTCCACTAGGCAGCAGCTCCACAGGAACCACCCGCGATTGAGGGTATGTTTCCTATCCATGGTACTATGGGTCGAGTTTTATTTGATACTGGGGCGACGCACTGTTTTATAGCTACTCATTTTGTGAAGGCCTTAGGGTTATTAGCCACAACAGAGAGCACTGTGATGTGTGTAGACTCACCATTGGGAAATGGTTCGCTTATTTTCTTTATATGCCGGGGTGTGGGGGTAGAGATTGGTAGCTTGGTATTACCTGCAGACATGTTAGTCTTAGATATGCATGAGCATGACGTTATTATCGGTATAGATTGGCTCGCTGCTTACAAGGCCATGATAGATTGTTTTGGTGGGAGTTTTATTTTTACCATTATGGGGCAAGAGATGTTTGTAGTGGCGATGCCTCACCCAGAGGGAGGCTCGACCGCTCATTTGTATTACATAGAGGCGGATACCTCTAAGGAGGTTGTGGTTCCCTTAGACTCGATCCCAGTTGTTCGTGAGTATTTCGATGTATTTCAGGAGATACCAGGCCTACCCTTCAGTCGAGAGATAGACTTTGTCATAGATTTATTACCGGATACTAGACCTATAGCGCGTGCTCCATACTGTATGGCTCCGGCGGAGATGCGAGAGTTACGAGATCAGATAGAGCAGCTGTTAGGTCAGGGCTTCATTCGCAGGAGTACCTCACCTTGGGGCGCTCCATTCTTGTTTATGAAAAAGAGAGATGGTTCACTGAGGCTATGTGTGGACTACCGGGAGTTGAACAAGGTGATGATACGGAATAAGTATCCGTTGCCTCCAATCGATGATCTGTTCGACCAGCTGAGGGGAGTAACTTTCTTTTTGAAGATAGATCTGAGGTCGGGGTACCATCAGCTACGTATTAGGGAGCAGGATGTTTCAAAGACTGCTTTCTTGACGAGATATGGGTCCTATGAGTTCAGAGTGATGCCATTCGGAGTCACAAATGCTCCAGCCGTGTTTATGGACTTAATGAACCGAGTGTTCAGAGAGTTCTTGGATTAGTTTGTCATCATCTTCATAGATGACATTCTGATATATTCACACTTCGTGGAGGAGCATGCCGAGCACTTGAGGCAGGTTCTTCAGAATCTACGAGAGCATCATCTGTATGCTAAGTATGAGAAATGCGGGTTCTGGTTGCAGGAAGTGCAGTTCTTGGGACTTGTTGTTTCTTAACAGGGGATAGCAGTTGACCCGAGCAAGGTGCCCGTAACGAGCAAGGTGCCCGTAACGAGCCACAGAGGCCACTTTTTCCAGCTGCCCTCCCAGCACCAGCCCTACCAGCCATTCCAGCAGCTCCAGTGCAGCAGGGACAGTTACAGTATGGACGTGTCTATAACGTCCACTAGGCAGCAGCTCCACAGACGCCACCCGCCATTGAGGGTATGTTTCCTATCCATGGTACTATGGGTCGAGTTTTATTTGATACTGGGGCGACACACTGTTTTATAGCTACTCATTTTGCGAAGGCCTTAGGGTTATTAGCCACAGCAGAGAGCACTGTGACGTGTGTAGACTCACCACTGGGAAATGGTTCGCTTATTTTCTTTATATGCCGGGGTTTGTGGGTAAAGATTGGTAGCTTGGTATTACCTGCAGACATGTTAGTCTTAGATATGCATGAGCATGACGTTATTATCGGTATGGATTGGCTCGCTGCTTACAGGGCCATGATAGATTGTTTTGGTGGGAGTATTATTTTTGCCATTCCGGGCCAAGAGATTTTTGTAGTGGCGATGCCTCGCCCAGAGGGAGGCTCGACTGATCATTTGTATTACATAGAGGGGGATACCTCTAAGGAGGTTGTAGTTCCCTTAGACTCGATCCCAGTTGTTCGTGAGTATTCTGATGTATTTCAGGAGATACCAGGCCTACCCCCCAGTCGAGAGATAGACTTTGTCATTGATTTATTACCGTATACTAGACCTATAACATGCAATAATAAAGGAGTGATCGCCCAGTATTTAATTAGGCGGGGTGTCACACGTAATAACTATAAAAGCTCAATTATACCTCGCAAAACATGTAAACATATAAAATAGAGGTTACCTAGTTAACGAGAATAAATATAGGAATCAAGGTACCCAAGGGACCTAAAATGTATAATTAAAGAGGGTGAATATATGCAATATTCGTGCCGAATCACACCCCCTAACTTACACATTGCTAGTCCCTAGCAATAAAAATACAAAGCAAGAAGAACTACAAGTAAACAAAAAGAATGTAGATATGTACAAAGTAGATAAATGCCACTTTCACGGGCGAACGATTGCATTTATCATATGCAATTAGTCGTTAAACCCCTAGGTTACCCTAGTAGACGAGTGTTGTCTCGTGAGTGCTTTCAGGGATGAAAACTAGGGGTGTGTTTCGGCTGAATCGGATCGGAATAGGGGTGTTCGAAGTTTTTTCCAAAATTTTCGGAATTTCAAAATCTTTTCCAAAATTGGAAAAATAAATTTCGAAAAATCAATTTTTTTTCCAAGTTGGCTGTTGTGGAATATTCGGAATTCTCGAAATTTTTAGAATTTTCATTATTCTAAAAAATCTCGAAAAAGTTGGAATTATCAATTTTATCTATTTTGGAAAATATTGGAACTATCATTTTTGAAACATATCTGTGTAACTTGGTTTATACACCCAGTCAAAAAATAGAGGGTGTTTATATGACTCGGGTCTTTGCAACATCTTTCAAGTTCATACTGATACCATTCATCTTGTTATATAATCCAACGAAAGACCCCCCAAAAATGGGTATATAGCAAATTAATTGGTTACACAGAAAATTAAGCATGACAGGTTTGATTTTTCATTCACGTAAGACCTCCATTTCATGACTGGTTTAATTCCTTATGCATAAGTGCATCCTTTGAGCAGGTTAAATGCTTCCATTAATAAGTTATTCATTCCTCATACTTAGTTTTTATTAGGGGTGTGTTATATACTTAGTTTTTATTGGATTTACCTATAAGCACTCATGCTTGGACAAAGTTCAAATTGATAAAGATTCTCCTTAAGCTATTTAGGTGAAACCATTTTAAAAATATAACATAGAATAAATTCAGCAACACAAACAACATTTTTTGAAAATATATTAAAAAAAGGTGGTAAATCCTTACATGTTGGGACCGAGACGAGCACCAAGAGAAGAGGAGTAAGATACGGCCTGAGTTAGATAGGAGTGACTGAGAGTTTCAGGTGATTGTTACCGTGCGAGCGAGCGAGCGATGACTGAGAGTTTAGGTTTTAGAGAGGAGCGACTGAGAGTTGGAGTTAGAAAGGAGAGGAGCAGCTGAGAGTTTCTTTTTAGGTTAGTACTGTGTTGTGTTTGTTAGGGTTGTATTTTATATATGGTATATAAATGGAGGGTTAGATTGTTTTAAATGAAGGGTCCTGATTACACTACTAACAAATAAATTTTTAATGTAAAAATGTTAGTAAAAATGATAACTAAAAAATTATTAAAATAAATATTAATATTAAGATATCGGAATATATTTTGGATAATTCGGATCGACGTGTTATCGGAATTTTTGGATCGGAAATTTGGAAATTCGAAAAATTAAATATGGTTTTCAATTCCATTCCAATTTATTTTGGAAGATTAGGAAATTGGAGAATTCGGAAATCAAAAATTTAAAAATGATGCCAAAATAATAAAATTACGGATCGAAAATTGAAAAAATCGAAAGTTCGAAAATAATTAACACCCCTAGATGAAACCCACAAATAGAGACTAATTGTTAAAATTCTTTTAATTTAATATTTCTCTAATAAAAGTGTAAAAGATAATTGTTAACAAAAGAAAAGATAATACTAGGCATGTATTTAACTAAGATTACAAAAAAGAATAAAACCAATAGATTATGACTAATATCCCTCACCTCGAGTTAATTGGTATAAACGGTTACATGGGACGGCAAGTTTAATAAGAATGAATATCATTTCAACAATTAATTAAATCTAGAGTTGTCACCCCCTAAATTGTCATAAAATCCTACTATGGTTTTAACGTCAACAATACCTCGGAAATTACACACGCAAGGTCGTAAATACGGCGCATACATAATATAGAATGTTAAATCTCCTAGGCATAAAATTAAGAACAATCCAATCGAATTAAACTCATAAAAACCATTGCCATAGCAAAACAATCCATTAAAACCAAGATGAGTTCAATCAATCACAACCAGACTAAATTAGTTACAAAGCATATTAAATGACATGTATTTAATTGCAAGAAAGTAAATGGAAGAAATAAATGAAAGTATTAAACCTAAGTTACAAAGCAAGAAAATAAGAAATTCGTAAATAAACAATGGAATCTTGGATTAAGGAGGAAGAAGATGAATAGTATTCTTCATAACCTATATGGGCCCTAAAAGGGAGAAATGGCACTCCCAAAGTCTTCTTCAAACCCTAACCTCCATAACCTAAGAAGAAAGCAAGGGAAAATAGATAAATAAAATGATGTAAAACAAGAAAATTGATTATATGTCTTCAAATACACAAAACCCACTTATATAGTAAGTGGTAAAAGAAATAAATGGAAACGAAATGATTTATCTTAAGTGATTTTGGTGTTGTCCTTCCTCTGCGAGATGTCCTGTAACTTCTTCATTATCGATCAAAATTGCGCACCATCAGTGGCCACGCGAAGATGACTTAGAGGGATTTAACTTCTATGAAGACATTTGGCGAGAAAACCAAATTATAAAATTACTAAAATGCCCCTGTACGTGCGATTGTAGATAAAAATTCCTTGGAACGCTACCGAACTTCACACTAAGCATCGTAATCACTACGAAAGCTCAATTGTACCTCTCAACACATGTAAACATATAACATATAGATTTCCTGGTTATCGAGAAATAATATAGTAATTAACGTATCCGAGAGGGCTAAAATGCATAAGTAAAGAGGGTGAATATATGCAATATTCGAGCCAAATTAGTCCATATTTCAGAAAAGTCATTTCCCCCGCAGGAAGTTTATACTTTAGATAAATAACTTCCTCGGGTGAAGTTCTTACTTTTGTAATTTTAGTTCCCCGAAAGGCTAGTCACCGATGGATTCTCACTCTTTCCCCCCCGTCTAGTATATCAGGAAACTTCTCTCTTGATCCCTAAGTCTTAATGACAGGGAATGTTTGAAGTTTGTTCAGTACTGGGGTATATAAGATAGGCTTTCAAATCTATTTAGTTTTAGTCTAAAGTGGTTTCACATGTACCATAAAGGTTGCTCAGTCCAAGTAGCCCGATATATCGTGATCCATGGTAATTAAATGTGGTTCACTGATCACCGAGTCACATCACCCTTTTGCATAAAGAAAAAGCTCTTAGAACACACGGTATTTTACAAAAAATAACAGATACTTATGGGCCATTCCATTTGAAATTTTTTTAAAAAATAATTAAACGACATGTGGCTGCTCCAAAACCCCTCAGAGTCAAGCCTGAATGTCTTCCCATTTTTAAGTTTAAGATAAGTAATATGATTTCGCAAGTTATCGCCCAAAATAAATCTCCCTCACGTTGCATTCCTTTACCCATTTTTTAATTTTTAATTTTTATTTTTGAGAAAATAGTAGACTTCACTCTATTACGTCCTTTATCCTCGCACGAAAAAAGAGAGCTCACCATTGTTTACCTAAATCCAACAGGAATCTATTTAGTTCTTCCCCTTATAAGATACTACCAGATAAAAAATACAAAGAAAATGAAATACCGCCCACATATGGTTAAACAGGGATAAAATAATTTCATCAGAAAGCACCATGGATATGTGACTCCCCCCCCCGTGTATTGTCCTTCTATGACTCCTTCTGTCCGAAAAAATCTAAAATAAAGTTCCCCTACTTTTTTTACAGTTGTTATCATCTTTAGAGAGATCGCACTAAGTTCTTACCCTGGAAACTCAAGTTCTCTCTCTGTGCGACCAATTGGTTTTCATCAATGAGATCCCCACCCACGATTGTCAAGTCTGCTCCACAGTATGTTCAATCTTCACTAAAGAAGACCAGGCTCCATCCGCAATGGATCATATTTTGAGACAACTTAAAAATATCATCGCCTTGCAGAATACCATGCTGTCTGAAATTTGAGCACTAAGCCTAGAACAAGTTCTCCTACGAAAGGCCACTGCTATGATTGAAACATGAGAGAACGTAGTTTCCCCCATCCCTAACATTGGAACACCAACTGTAGTGGTTAGTGAAGTAGTACCAACTAATCCCCAGGATCTGACTGTACGAGTCCCAGCACTGGCTCCCCTACTAACGTCGGTGCCTCTCACATCCAAGTACCATTTTCTCCACATAGATACTTTGAGCCCTACTATCAATACCCCGAACACCCACAAACCGCCTTCCAAGGCCCAGTGAGCTGAATATGTGGCTACTCCACCAGTCGATGAGGTTATTCCCCCACCTCCAAATAAGGATATAACGCAAGTCTAATCTGAACCGCGTCTCCTTTAGGAAGCCATCATCAAAATGCAAACTTCCAATGAGCTCATGAAAATCAAGAAGATGGCCATCTATCCTAAAGTCCAGTTGCCAAAAAAAAACTCAAGATATAAGTTTTCAAAACCTACAAGGGGCTAGGGTTCCCAGCCGCCAACATATCCAAGTACCACCTTAAGATGTTTGTCCGAAATGTAGGCCTAGGAGATCTAGAGAGCATATTCTCCTCCCCGTTGTCCAAAGGAGCCCTTACTTGGTATATGGGGCTAAAACGTGAACGGACCGCCAAAACATGGGACGATGTATGTCGTGCTTTCCTAAAGTAGTACGGATACAACAAAGAACCTGGCGTCACCCTTCAAAACTTGGAAATACTAAAGCTAGAGGATGAAGAACCAGTTGGCACTTTTGTCACTCACTAGAGAGAGAAAGAAGGTCAGACCGTTAACCGCCCCTTAGAAAATGATGAGATAGAGATCTGAAACCTTCAAAAGGAAGTAAAAAATGAACCAGGGCTCACCTGGATCCCTGACTTCAAATCACTTAACCACATCGGATCGAGGAAAGTTTGGTTGCCAAAAATACCAAATCTACCGTGGAACCTCGCTGAGCTGTAAATCAATTTTTCGCCCATAAGAACTCTCCTGGTGCTTTTACAGTTCACACCACCACCCTCATGGTCAGTATGTAATAAAAATCACATCCAATTGCTAATATTTCCCAAGCCATGTAACTACCACTGCACCTTTCCAATCGGGAGCCCCCAGAAAGTATCAAACCATTCCCCCTCCCAAAGAGTTCAGAACCAGGCACATACAACTCACAGATCTACAAGAACCCCTCATTCGAGTATACACTACCCTAAAAATGGATTGTCATTTGAGAGCTCTCAACCCTAGACCACCCCATTATTCCCAGAAAAGAATTGGCAGGCCTACTCTCATTATAAGTTCCATCAATGACCCGATCACATCACCGATAATTATTAGGACATATGATTTGCTATCTAAGACCTCATTGATGCCAGAAGCCTCATACAACAAAAGCCAAATGTTACCAATAATCCCTACCATATCATCCTAACCCTAGCACCAGTGCCATATCAGACATTTCCAATCTAAACACTAGCCCCTCTACCCTGATAGTCCCCATTCCTCATAAATCGAGGATAAAGGCAGAGTCTTAATTTAAAATAACCACCTTTCTGGAAGCTACATCACCTACCCTAAAAATTATCACAATACTAAGCCCACCATTGACCATATGATATTATTCACCATGGCCATACAGTTCCTACAACTAACCACTACAGACCAAACTTTCTCATGGTCACTGAATTCATGATCTTGAAAGATCAATAACTCATTACCCCTTCATTAGAATAAACATATCACTTAATTGAAAGGGAGGAGATGTACGATAAAGGCCTCTAAGCCACCGAGCATAACTCCTTCCCAGTACTAATCCAAACCTCGTTATGGGGATGATCCATACCTAAGGTAAACCTGTTCATCCTTATAAATTCAGGAACCGATAATGGTACTCACCGACCTGCTACTTCAAACATATTCTAGGTTAAATCCTCGAGAAATAGTAATATCGCTACATCTACCAGTCAACAGAGGAAATAACTAGCGGTCTGGACACTTAGGTATCCTAGCCCCCAGTACAATTAAGTGAGAGGGACTGATAACTCAGGGTCAATGATCATATTACATGGAAAAATATAGTTTGTCACCAACTACTATAAGAATATGAAGAAAGGTAGAGATTCAACATCTCCTAAAGAGCACGGTTTGGGAAGCCAATCTAAAAGCCAACCCTGATCCATTTAAGAACGTCCCACACCCAATCCTCTCGATAGAAAAGTGGAACCTATTCTATGAGAACTAAAGGGTCCCGGTTGCCCAAATTTGATTCCAAGCTGAGTACGATAGGGACCATGAAATGACCGCCCGAGTCCCCCTAAGGACCCAAGAACCAAGTCTTCCCTTGGGTACCATCCACATGACGTGAACAAACACTAAATGTATAATCGATCCTTTTCAACTGATAGGTTTAGAGACCGAGATAAACCCCATCATGAGAAACACTGCCTTCGACGAATCAGAGCATACTCTAACACCTTCAGCCTCAAAAGTTGACCATGTTTACTTCACCCACCTACTTGAGTAGGGCATTATTGACTGATTTGATCACCTATTAATCACCGAGGGAAATGTGTCCCTAGGGTTTGGATATGAGTATGTCATCCACCCTCAGATTTAGGAGATGATAACATAATAGGACTACTCCCTAAGGAAATGACTTGGACTCCATGAATAAGGACCCATGTACTTTTAAGCTCCTAGCATATAAGATTTCAAGTTTGGTATCGAGTACATAGCTATAATAGATAACCTTTACCGACTTGAGCAACATGAACATTGGACATACCGCATGAAAAAGTGAAGCTACATTGCAAATAATTTATAACCTAGTCTCTCATATGAAGGGCCACCCCTCCAATTCTTTAATAGTAAATGGGATCTAAATCATACAAACATCTACATACACTAAATCATCTAGACTACCTAATGGTGAGACTTATCCTTCTAAACACAAAATACCATCTTCAAGGCCATAGAGATTGATTTCACTCCTCCCGAAGTCAGTTTGTCTACAGAAGATCCCGAAGGTCCCGAATATGAAACCATGGGAACACTTACCTAGTTGCCACCAATATAGTGGGCATAATAAAACTCCAAGACGAGATGACCCGTCGGGGCTATCCCCCACCATAAGGTACCCCTCACAGAGGTACTCACACACTGTCAAAATAGAATTGGTCATCCATGTTCCCTATGACCACACTCAGGGAAAGTTCGACAATGTATAGTATGTAGTGATCGCACTATTCCACGCCAGATTTATTAAGGAAGTATCGCTCTGGGGGCCCGAATATGCAGAATACCGGTACTACTATGGAGGCATCTTTTACGAGGCCACTAGAATTATGAAAGTGATGATCCTAGTAGAACCTGAAACCTCCTTCAATAAGGAATATCACTAGTAGATTGCCTATGATAATGAAATGTGGCTTGGATCATCCTTGTCTTCAGAATCATCACCTGATACACCGAACCCGACAAACCAACATGTCCTAGCTATGGTAGCAGAAATCTCTACCACCATCTAGAAATTGGACGTAACAATGTGATGTATAGATGACTCTATATCAAAAGATACCTCCAAAACTCAAAATATGACTCTTGAAATCCTAAATATATCCTCTATATTGGATTGGACCGAAGTAATGACCCTAAATCCAACATCGCCTACCATCAACCTTGGATATTTGGCTGACCTTAAATGTTGACTAGATAAAGTTAAACACAAAGTCTAGACAAAACTTATACTCTATCCAAACAAAGAGGTCGAATTCCTCACCAGGTCAGGTCGACACTATACCAATCCGAACCCGGTCAGTAAAGAGAAGCCCCATAAAAACGATATCACACCATATCCTTGAGAAAATAATAAGATTTGGGATCTACTCTACTGGACATCTCTTAACATCACCATATGGGAGCTATTAGCTAAATCTCTAGAGCATCGAGTCACACTCATCCATGTGTTGTGCTTCTGTGCCTACGGACCTAACTCCAACTAAGATTTCAGCTACCATCGGATCCATCACCTTGCAACAACACATCAGCTTCTCTACTGAGGACCTCCCCATACAAGGCCGTAATCATTGATTCGCACTGTACATCACCACTGAGACTTATAGACAAATTATGACCCTGGAACTGATAGATAATGAGTCCATAATCAAAGTGTTTCCTCTCCGTACCTCCACCAATATAGGATATACCACCTCGGAATTCACACCATCCTCGACGGTGATTAGCGACTATGATAACACTCCTTTAGAAGTTCTATGGGCCATCATCTTCACCCTTATAATAAGACCCTTCATATGTGATGTTGAGTTTCAAGTACTCGACATCCCAACCAGCTTCAACATATTACTCGAGAGAGCATGTATACATCCTATGGGGGAATTACCGCCATCACTTCACATGAAAGCCATATTCTAATTCGATACTAAGGTCATCATAATCTAAGGAGACGACATATGGGCCATAGTTACCAACATTAGTACTATTCCCCTTATGGATACCCACCACAATAGTAACGACATCTGCCTCAATGGATTTCGAGTCATTTCACTTCTTCACATAATAAAAGATGAGCCGATTATTCACAATGTAGCTACCTGAATTATCCATAAAATGGGATACATACCAAGATTCATCCTCGAAAGAATTAACAGAGCACCCTCAAAGCCGTCAATGCCAAAAAACATAAGGGAATATTCGATCTCTCGTATACCCCTAATAGAAAAGCTCGAACCCCTGGTCCCAATGACCCCTATTAGGAGTGGAATGATCAATTATATCTCCAATGGGATGAGTTTTCATATCACGTTGTCCTCAAACCATAGTGGGATGAAGGAACGAAATCCTTGCAACCATGGATGGAGATCCTCACGAGAAGATCCAAAAGGTCATCGAGAACGAGCTCAACATATCATGGTAATTGAGGAAGAGAAAGAGGTCCTCAAGCTAGAACTGAAATGGGGACTACCTGTGCTATTTCCTGATGAAGTTTTCCTAGTAGACATATTAGGATCTTCAAATCTAAGCTTTACAGAGGATTTCTATGAATGGTACACTACCTCGGCCACCCGAGGTATCATGATGGTTAGTCAGCATTTATGAACTCAATCTCTGCCTCCGAGTACCAAACTCAACATCCCCACCCCCCAAAACACCGCCTTTGGTCGAGACACACAATACAACCTACTAGTCCTTTGGGACTATCAGTGGAATAAAAAAATCCACCAGATCTTACTACAATCCCTCTCCAAGTCACTCCCCTACATGGATCCCATGGTAGGCCTAACAAAGTATCCCGCTGTAAATTCGAGGGAAATATTCCAACTCAAGGAAAACCTCCTACCGCAACGTGTAATATGTGCCAAGGTCACAGAGCCCCCTAAGACCACTCTAAAGGTCCCTCAAAATAACCCAGCCCACCTTATAACCAACATCACGGGAGCTGTAGTACTCAATAACTGAACTTCTGTCAAATACATCAGACGAGGCCCTTTGAGTTTATCCTATTATCAGAAGAGTCCCCTCTTATCCCCTCTCATAATGTATCCCTTTATAAAGAAGTCTTTTGTGATATTATCAATGATGTCCTTCCTCCCTTTGGTGGCATAATAAATAATGATTTTCAGCATTTTCTTATGTTTATTGCATGTGATGATTATGAATCTAGTGATGGATTATAACTCACACCTAATAATGATAACTCTGCGGACTTAAAATACTTAAAACATTTGCAAAAACTTGACTGATGCCAAAATCGACGTATGTCTCCCAATGAGGATGACATAATAACCATTAACTTGGGCATTTAACAAATCCCTAAATAGTTACAAACAGGGTCCTCTATAGACGAGAACAAATAAAGGAATATTACATATCTCCTCACTAACTTCATAGATGCATTCTCTATGTCTTACATCGACATGCCTAGCATTGACCCAACCATCGTCATGTATGTGATACCCACTCTCCCTAATGTAAGAACCATAAAGAAAAGGCTCCGTAACCAGATACCTGAATGGTCGCTGAAAGTTAAGGAATAAGTATAGAAACATCTTAGTGTCGGCTTTATCCTAATAATCGAATATCCCACTTAGCTAGCCAACATCGTATAAGTGACCAAAGCTAGTGGCAAAGTCCTAATGTGCATAGACTATAGGGATCTCAATCGGGGCTGCCTCAAAGATGATTTTCCTCTACATTGGTAGATAGTTCAACCAGTAACACACTCAAATCCTTCATCTATGGATTTGCCTGCTATAATTAGATAAAAATTCACCCTGATCACCAAGGAAATCTAGGTTCATTACCCATAAGGAATATACAGTTACATAGTCATGCCCTTTAGTATCAATAATGTAAGTAAAACTTACCAAAGAGCGGACACAACCATCCTAGATTACCTCATACACGAGAAAGTAGAGGCCTATGTAAATGAAATGATTATAAAATCCAAGGATCGAGAAGGACACATTCCGGCACTTTAGAAATTTTGTCAAAGGTTATGCCTCTTTAAAATGAGGCTAAACCAGTAGAAACTTGTCTTCGGAGTCACCAAATGGAAATGCTTGGATTCATTGTGAGGAAGTATGGAATCGAGGTATTCCCCACTAAGGTCAAAACCATATAAGCAATGCCACTACCCAAAATAAAGAAAGAGGTCAGATGGATCCTAGGCCAAATACAATTCATAAGCCGATTCATCAAGCAACTTATCGCCACTTGTGAAGCCATCTTCCAAATACTCAAGAAATACTCACCCAAATAATGGAATTCTCAATGCCTAGAAGAATTCGTGAAGATACAAGAGTACCTCACTCACCCATTAGTGCTGGTACCTCCCCAACCGGGATAAATTCTCCTGCTCTATATTGCCATAACCGACAAGAATGCAAGATCCATATTGGACCAACATGTAGAGAGTTCCCAAAAAGAATGTGCCATTTACTACATCAATAAAAAGCTGGTCTCCTATGAACTCAAATACACCGACATGGAAAGGGTTTGTGTATATCTCATGTGGATCACCTACGACATCACATGATGTCCTTCAGCATCTGACTCATCCCCAGGATGGATCCCCTGAAATACCTATTGGACCAACCCTCTCTCTAGACGAATGGCCAAATGGCTATAGATGCTATTCGAGTTCTCCATCACGTATGTCACACACTAAATAACCAAAGGACAATCCATCTCTGAACTTCTCACAAGTTAAGCCCTAAAAGATAAAAAAGGCCAAAATGAGGCAGACTTCCTTGGCGAGGATCTCTTCTCCCTAAATGATAGAGAAAATTGGTAACTTTACTTCCACAGGGCCTATAACAAAAGGGTATTCAACATCGAAATTCCCCTCATATCTATCGACTCGCGGTGACTCCCCATTACTATTAAACTCACCTACAAACTCACTAACAACACTGTCGAATACAAGGCTTGCATCACGGGTCTCAAAATTGCCTTAAAAATGGGAATTAACGACCTAAAAGCCTATGGATATTCCAACTTAGTTATCAGTAAAATATTAAGCAAATGGAAAATTCAAAATGACAAATTACAACCATACATGACTACTTAGAAAAGGTTGCTTCGTGATTCAAACATCTCGAATTCAACCCAATACCGTGGGATAAGAATTCCCAGATGCACTTGTTACCCTAGAGTCCATAATAGACAGTATAGAAGGAACAATAGAAATCACGTTTATCGTGACCAATTGGAGCACCCATTCTTACTGCTTTAAGGTCGATGCCATTGAGGATATAATAGTAGGGATAATAATATGGTATTATGACATATGGAACTTGCTCCACAATAACAGCTACCCACCCAATGCTTATCCAAGTGATCGATTCACCTTAAGATGATTTACAGCCCAATTAATTATCTGTGGAGGCTAAAATTTTAAAAGTGGGTTTGACGGAGTACACTTACTGTGTCTTACTGAAAATAAGACCCTTGAAATCATGGAAAAAATCCATAGCAACAAATGTGACCCGCATATGAGTGGGCACACCCTCTCCAAGAAAATCCTCAGACATCCATACTTTTGGACTATCAAGAAAAAGGATTGCACAAATTACTTCAAGAGGTGCCCCAAATGTCAACTGTATGCCCCATGGAAGCATAAATATCTACCTCTTTGAGAACTCTACTGCGTGACCTCACTCTATCCTTTATACACCTGGGGGATAGACATCATAGGGGGGTAACTACAAAGCCCTCCACCAGGCATGAATTTATCCTAGTCGCCACTGAATATTTCATGAATTTATCCTAGTCACCTATGCAAACCCATACTCATTACCCACCCTACATAAAAAATCCCATTTATGCCACCCACCTTTCGCTTGAAGTCAGCTGAAATTCTTTGAGCCCCCAACATTTTAATTCGAGAAAACTACATATACTTGATTCTCCATTATATTTTTATTGCATAAATTTTAATACACACACGTAGTTTTCGTAAATCGGAGACACGTAGGCAACCTGAGATATGACTTCGGTCCCAATCTAAATAAACACCTACAAGTCCCTTTGTATAGGACAACCCTGATTATGATTATTGTGCATTCACTTAAAAAGAGACAAGGCTGTCTAAATAAACTAAATGTCAGGTAATAAAATAATGCTATAAGGCATTTTAAAACTCTGTAGGGTCATCCTCATTTAAAACATCACACGAAGGCTGATACCACGAAAGCAAGAGTAAAATGAAGCCAAAAGGGAGAATACACTACCCCTATATGCTTCTTCCCACAAAGATAAATAACAAACACTCTCACTTCAAATCACGCTACATCCCTGGACGTATCATTAGCAAACAGACTAACTAAGGGCTCCCCGAAAAATGACACCTTATCTGGGATAAAGAAAGACACTATGTTTCCAAGGCTACATTAAAAAGGAACTCGCCTGATCACCAAGCAAAAAAAAGGAACTTCCTTCACTCACCACTGCAACTTAATCACAAACAAGTAGCACTCGAATGAGTAGATAAAAGTCGTATCTCTCCCAAAGAAATGTCTCAAAAAGACGGGGCACTTCTCCCATGTATATATATGTGTATTTTACTTTTAAAATGTGTCACCCCTATTTTAATTATATATCATAGGTCTGATTTTGATCCCCATTCATATATGTGTCCTTTTTTGTTTTTATTATTATGTCCGTCTTCTAGATACGTGTATTTCCACTTTTGTTTTTAATATAAAGAGCTTAGGCTCATTCGGTCCATACACACACTGCTCACTACTTTGAAATTAAAGAAAAATAAAAAAGCCAAAAATACAAAGCCATTCACCATCTAAGAAGAGTGAAATTATTTATGTACATGATGTATAATGAGAATCCCCATACATGCCAAAAAAAGTATCAGGGATTCCTTGTGTTTATCTTAAAAGGAACAAACTAAGCAAATACAACAGGGCCTTGCCCTAACTAAAAATCGCAAAAATATATTTTTGGGAGGTTACATTAAATCCCACCTAAAAGGTCACCCAAAAATATTACCCTACCATACTATTAGGAATGAGACCTCTTCCTATAACGACCATCTACACAAGTCTCATTTACGATCTAGGAACTTGTCACCCTAACCCTTACACCTAATGAAGATGCCCTAGTTGGATATGCATGACCACCCAAGCATTGGGTAAGGCCCATCGATTTCCTAAGATAATTGGTAGATGTGTCCCCTGCAACCATTGCATTAGCATGTCCCGTAACTGGGAGGCGTCAACCAGTATCTCCTGAAAGTTTGTAAATACATAAACTCAGCCAAACTACATATAGAAAAAACTAGAAAAAATGCATAAAACAGGAAATATTAAAAACTTACATCAGTCATAAAAAGAGCGAGGTCCATAAATGGCACCAGCATGCCAAATACTGAGCCATGTTGGGGAATGTGTATAACTTAGTCCTCCCCAAGAAGGACCATTATGAAAGCATACGGTAGCACCAAAAGGGTATAACGAACAACCCGAGTTACAAACGAAAATGGAGTAAAGGAACCCATAGAAAGAGAAGTGGCATCTTGTGTAATGACCAGAATAATTAGCACCGAAAAAGACGCTCTCTTCCCCACCGAGAGACTACCCAACAATGACAACAAGAACAGGAAGTCCAAAATCCTAAAGCTCGAACCGCTTCCCCTATCCATGATTAAAGTGAGGAATATAGGACCAAGAGAGTAATGTATGCAATGTATGTCCAAAAAATATAACAATGTTAGTTCGAGAACGAGCATTGCTAAAAACAAAATAGAGGAGCTTTCTAAAAATGGAAACTCGAACATGTATTTAATAGGTTTTGGAATCTGATTCATTTAATCATTTGTTTAAAAATTTCCTCCACATTCTACTGTTCGGTTAAACTCAGGGAAAGTCCAAGTAGACTTATTTCGTTCGGTCAAAGCTCCTACCTCTTTTTTAAAAATCCCACTTTAGACCCCTAGGGTTACCTACATATCATATTTAAGCCCCCGTACTTTTCCAAAATGGTCAAACCCATTTTAAAACTCTTTTTAATTTAGTTGAAGTGTGTCCGCCTGCACACACTCTTAGTCGACTGCCTCTGTGAACATTCTAATTTACAATCGGGACGTGACTCATTTTATTCCACCTGATAAAATACCCTAAAATTATCCTCACCAAAATCCCGGAGGTAAACTATCCCAAAGGTAAACAAAAGGGACCAAACCCCCACAAAAAAATCTGCTGGGGTTTGAATTTGTAAAAAATAGAAAATTGTAAAACGACCCAAAAATATCTCCCTAGGACCTTTTATCGATCGATTAGAGGCCTCATGGATTATTTATCATTCAGTCAGTGATGCCTTCTGCTCTTCGGTCATTCCCGTCCCCGATAATGATAATAAGATCCAATGTATCTCCCCTAGTCATCCATGTGTAACCTTTTCCCTAATCAATGGCCTAGGAACTTCTGTCATTCGGTCAAAGGCCTGACTTAGACCCCTATAAATGGTGGTCCCCACCAACCTTGAAAAGAACCCCCAAACTTGACTTTGATCTAGTTTTTCTAAATTCTTATCCCACCAACGTGCAAGACATTCAAGCTCATTTTGAAAAAGTCGCAAAGAAGTTCGTACATCGAAGAAGTCACTTTCTCTATGGGAAAATTTGTACTTTTGAAAAGTCACTTCACTCCTGAACGAGGTTCATACTTCTGAAAAGTCGCCACCAAAAGAAAAATAGAGGCAAACCTCTATGCGCATTCTGCAAAAGTTGGAACTTCTAAACGAAACTCTACACGACTAAAATGAATCCGTGTACACCTCGAGTAACTCAAGTGGGGACACTCCTCTGGGAAAAATTTGGTTTACGCTACATGGGTAAGGAAACTATGTCATTATTGTAGGTCAAACACCCCATATAAATATTATGATAAACTGTCCATATCTATTTATCAATCTTAAGCCGACCCCATCTAAGGGACCGATTATGGACTTCATGTCGTATATATTTAAAGCCTGCTTTTTAACCCAACACATCGTTTAAATAACATACTCATTGTAGAAAGGACCCCCTAATACTCTCCTTAGGTCCCTATCACTTCCTCCTTCATCGTAGAACCCTAGGTCATACTTCGACTACCGATCTAGAGGCCATCGAGCACCCCCAGGACCCGCTTGACTCCAGTCAAATTTCTTGTCTTAAAATATCAATGAATCTTTGATGGGCTCTAAATTTCCTTTCCAACGACCATCCTGTGTGCGAATAGGACTTACAATTCGGATAAACGGTTCATTTTACTATCAAAAATTAATTTGGAGGTCACCGGGCTCTCTCGGGTCCCGTTTTGACCCTAATCAAATTCATCGCTCGAGAAAAATCTCTTTGAAACTTTGAAAGGCTCTAAATCCCCTTTCCAATATCCCACCCTGTGCACAAATTGACTTTACAGTTCAAACAAACGACTTGTTTTCCCCCAAAAATTGAACCGGAGACCACCGGGAGGTCTCAGACTTTGTTTAAATCCTGTCAACTCTTCAGATCAAATGAGACTGAATGAATCTTTGAAGGTCTTTAAAACCCTTTCCAATAGTTTGCCCCATGTGCGAATAAGCCTTATGGTATGGATGAACAAATTATTTTTCTCCGAAGGGTCACCAAGCACTTTTGGGCCCCGTTTGACCAAGGTCAACCCTCCTAACCGAACGAGACTGAATGAATCTTCGATGGTATCTAAATACCCTATTGAATAGTCCATCCCGCGTACGAACCAGCAGTACAGTTCAGACGAACGATCCATTTTCCTTTAGGAATATTTTCTCTAAAAATCATAGGGCGCTTCCAAGCTCCATTTCACAAAAGTCAATTCATGAACTGAGGAATGACCCATGGATTCTTAAAGGGATCTGATGACCCTTTCTAATGATATGCCTCATGCATGATTCGGACTACAAATTTCGTTTTGCAGCTATTTTTCTGAGAAATCTCCATAAGGTTGTCGAATGGCAAACCCATTTCCCTACCTATCGGTAGTGTGTCTGGGGATGCTTGTCAATAGGCAGGTCAAGTTCAATATCGATCGACACCCCCTTGATTCTATATAAAGATATAAAGAGCTCACTTTGAAAGGCACCTAAAAAAATCCCTCTTTGTGATCTCAACAACATTGTCTCAAAGTCAGCGTGGTTTCTCTATTGAAATATTTCCTCCACAATCCATTTCCATCCCTTTCACACCCAATTTATCAAAAATCTTTTCCCTCTCCTCCTAACACCACTTGAAAGGGTAAACCTTCAATAATTAAGATCAACCTTCAAGTATCCAAATAAGGTCCAAACACTCTTCTCTCTCTTTTAATTTCCTTATTTTTGCATTAGTTATATAATCATTATTTTAGCATTTCATTTTTGTTAGTCCACACATATTAATAATTCCACTTTTTTATTAGTAGTATTGCACGTAACATATTTTCTATAAAAAATCCAAAAATAAGAAAAAAGCGTTTACTCATAAACTCCAAACGAGATTCTTCACCATATTTTGTCCAAATAAAACTTCTTTTTTCTACACACATACATCTAAATAAAATCCCCGGTTGGATTTATGGGATAAATCCCACCATTGTGTTTCATGCGAACTACGTGGATCTTGATGCCATTTTAGGCTACGTAGGCATCTTGGGTTAAAATCCAAGACTCGAGTCCTCCTTGCATATTTTTATTCATATATTTTTTCTATATATATTATACTTGTGATTCTTATTCACGCTTTATCTAACACATATCATCGTTTCACCATAACGATCTATATCTAGATAAGTGCACATATTATATTTTTAATTCTTATTTCGGGAGCAGTCCTACGAATAACCTCACTCCGCCTTTCTCCATGACGGGAGTCGAGTAATTCCATTCTCCATTTCTATATAAACACACACATACACACACTTCATGGAGTTTTTAAGGAGAATAATAACACATGCCCATGAGAGACCAAAAGGGTGGGATGGGTGCCAAACACCTTCCCATTCTGTAACTTAGCCCCCAAACCTTTGAACTAATTAGGTTCACAAGTATCAGTATGTCGTTGATGCCGTTCTCTCGAGGCGACAACATTTTTTTTGCCCGTTTTGTGCAAAATAGGTTGGCGACTCTATCTCTTTATATCACCCCACGTCATTGACGACCAAAGCGCTCCTAGAAAGGGCGCGATACCTTCTTGTCCGCCCCTACCCCTCCAACTGCGCGCACGAGCGTCAAAAACCCCCAGAAGGAGAAAGGGGAAGGAAACTGGGATGGCCACAGTGGCGACTCCGTTGGAAACTTAATTGTCATAGGAGGGCTAAACTCTAATTACAAGGCTGTTATCATTTTCCGCATGTATGCGCATGCACCTACCTATATGTTCCTTTTCTCCTCTATTTATTTCTTGTATATATTTATCTCAGGCTTATATCACTTATCACTCATTATTCACTTCCACTCACTTGTAAATATCCTCCATGTACACCTCACACTACTTACACTTATAATTAGGATCACTTATATCCATATGTTCCACACACCGCTTAGAATATCCATGCTTTGGTTTCACTAGCACACACCTCTACTTATCACACTTATATATATCCATGCTCACTTGCACATATCACACGCCACTTGTAGTTCATCCATGCTTAGGTTCACTACCACAACTCACTTGTAGATATTCACACATCACTCATTCACATGTATCCATGCTTAGTATAGTCTTCATGCTCCATGATAGATTTACTTTTCATGATACTTGTACATTCTTCCCTGTTAGTATAGTGCTTCTTTTACCCATTATTCCAAATAAAAAACTCACTCCATAATATACTAATAAAAAATCATGCATTTTGCACTCTACATCACCAAGAGAATGGCTATTTACCAAAATTTTGTCCCATACTGGGGAGTAACTTTGTGATGGGAGCTGGTCCGGCAGGTCGCAGTTTGCCTAAGCAATATGAATCTTACCCTCCAATAACCTAGTGAAGCACTCTATATCTTTGACTCACTTGAGTCTATATTATATAGGTGCTCATCTAGTTTTGAAATAGTGATAAAATTGAGTTAAACCCTTTCAAACTAAAGAACCTTCAGACTTTTCAGTTTGAGGTCCTCTAATTGTCCAAAAGGTAGTACACCAACACTTCACCTAGGATTCATTCATGTGTTGCATATGTGCTTGCCTTATTCATTATTTGGTTTTGTGTGAGTTAAATCCCTCAAAAATAATTTTCTATAATTTTTGGGATATTTTAAATAATTTCTATAATTTTTTAAACATTTTTTAGAAATTAAAAATTGGTTTTAAAAAGGTTGTGCGATGATTTATTATTTCCATTATCTCTTAAATTTATGCTTAGGTAAAAACCGAAAGCGCTAGAAAATTTTATGGGTGCAATTTAAATTTGTAGAAGTTCAAAAACACGCGTTTAAAGTTCCATATTAGCCTTACACATATTGTTTCCACAACGTCTAGATTTGTGTTTCTACGTTCTCACATACCTGTGCTTAACTGTGAACCCTCGGATCCTTTTAATCAATGACCTGCATATTATTTGAGATGATCCTTGTGTCGTCGGGATCAACCAATGAGGGTTAGCTTTCAAGCGGTTCAACCTTAACTATTGGATTTGCTTCGATCTTTTAAACTCAATCCTGAGCGTTGATTTTCCACGAGGTTCGAGAGTCTTCCATCTATTACTATAAAAACAAGCCATATGTTATACCTTTACAATCTTTGGCCAGCCTAACTTCTGAGAGAAGAGAGAGAGAAAAGAGAGAGATAAGAGAGAGAGAAGCAGGAGAGAGAAATCAAACCCTAAACTAAACTTCGACCAAATCCTTCCAGAAAACCTTTTATGTGAGAGAGTTAGTTTGAAATTCGAGTAGATCCATCCACTTCTGTCCTTTATCTCTTCCCAACATAATCACGTTGGTTAAATCTCATTTTCTTTCATAGAACTTTGAGATTTGATCTCTGTGATACATTTCACTTATATATTGCGTAGTTTTGATTTCTTCTTTCAAGAAATTTTATTTTATTGATTGTTTTCAAACTGATATGTTATTTTCAAACCCTAAGCCAACAAAACCTTTTCTGATTTCAGTTTTTTGAATATTCAGACTTAGATCTAGTTGAGATCTTGATTGGGGATTTGCACTTTTATATATTTCACATTTTGTGAAATAAGTAGTGATAGGATCTTGGCTCGTGTATATAGCAAGATTCCCTCTTGATCTGCAGATATTTTAAAGATCCAAAGTTTGATATTTTGATTAAACTGATTTTGGAAATTCCGTTGCATATTTGTGATTTTTTTTTGCATATTGTCTGTAATTAAGTGTGTGTGAGTTGCATGCATGTGATTTTGAGCACATCACCACTTACACTATCACACTACTACACTGAAAGGTGTTAGTATTGACATCTTGGACAATTTGAGTGGACGTAAAGCTAAAAGGAATAGAGTTACAAAGTTGAGAGAACATCAACAACATCAGAGCCTTGGGAGAAGTCAGAAAATCCAGAGGAGTTGGTATATTTCTGAACTTAGAATTAGGTCGGATTGTGTGTCTTGATTGTTATATAGTTTGTAAACTGTTACTCTATTTTAGTGGATTTTTTACTTTTCAGGTGTAGAGACCTCCGTGGATGTTTCCCCAATTGGGTGGGGTTTTACCACTTTAAAATTTCTCGTGTATACTTCCTCTTCCTATCATCCCTTTCTTAAGGCTGTGTTGGTTTAATTTTCTTAAGTTTTGTTTTTCAAAACTTGTAAACCTATACGTGAAACAACTCGTTCATACTGTTTTATACATCTTATGTTTAAAATTTGTTTTAAGAAAAGACTTTCTTCAACAAACTATTCGGAGCCATTTAGATAGTTTAATCTTGAAATAAATGAATTAAGTGGTATTTTTTCAATTGGTATCAGATCATTGGTTTTTCAAAAATATCTTTAGATCTTGAGTTTCTGAAATTGTTTTCTCAAAACAAATTATGGGCGAGAAATTTGAGAGATTAGGTAACCTGTTTAGTCCCCCTCTCTTTGATGGAACCAACTTTCCTTACTGGAAGGTAAGGATGGTTGCCTTCATCCAAGGGACATTGTGAGATGATGTCTGAAAAGTTACTGAAAATGGCTACACTTTTCCTACTAAACCAGCCGCTTAAGGAAGTATCGTGAGGATTATAAAGTTACTAAGTGAATTCAATAAAGAAGAGAAACAAATTTCACTTAATAAAAATAAAGTGAAAAATTCCATATTCATGTCTATTACTGAACACGAATTTAAGAGGATATCATTCTGTTCTACCTCTAGAGAAGCATGGGACACCCTAGTGACTGCATAGGAGGGTGATACCAAAGTTAATCTGCTAAAACACAAATGTTAATTCACTAGTACAACTCCTTGATCATGACTGAGACTGAGTCATTTTCTATATGAGACGGATAGACATTTTGACCAAATTGCATGCTAATGAGATTATTTATGATAGAAAGGAAATTATCTCTAAAATACTAAGATCACTTCCACAAAAATTTGATAATAAGAGATATTCAATGAAGGAGATGGATGATCAAAATCTCACACCTAAACTCCTTAGTAGCTAATTGAGAACTGTGGAAATGGAATTAGAATTTAAGAAACAATTAATCCTGTCCCAAAAGAAGCAGTCTGCCTCCAATATTGTTTTCTCATCTAAGTTGACCACACCTGAACTTAGTATACCTAACATTGACTTAGACTCTGATGAGGACCGTAATTTAGATACGTTGGATAATAAGATTGCATTAATGTCTAAGAAGTTTAAGAAAGTTATGAACTTTCGAAATAAAATAGCAAAAAGACAAGGCAAACCTACTTATCCAAATCAATCTAACAACAGGCCTCATAAGAGAAGATAAGACAAACACCAGACTGATAATCACAAGAGACCTGAGAAAGACCTTAAAAATGTTGAATGCTATAGATGTGGGAAGTTAGGACACATGGCTAGTGACTGTAGAGTTAACTTAGACAAAATTCACAAACATAATTGGGCTCATCTAAGCAAGACTTGGGATGACTTAAGTGACTCTGAAAATGAGGAACCTGAGTCATCTAACACATTTGACCCTTGTATGTCATTCTTTGCTAAGATAATCTATAATGATGATGAGGAATCTGATCATGTTATGTTAACTGATACTATGCCTACTGGTTTATCTGCCTTATTGCTTGACAATGTTGATAATGTTTCGAACGTTATGTGTGTGAGTCAAAGGGAACACTTTATTATTGATGTCAATGGGTGTGTGAGTCCTAAAAATGAATCCCTAGGGGACACTGCACACTGCACACTTAGTGATTTTGAAAATGATGACCTTCCTGACATTCACACACTGTACACAAAAACTCTCACGAAAGGCACTGGGCTTGAAAAGATTGTCAAGGATCTTACCCAGAAGATAGAAACCCTAAGTATGATGATCAAACAAAATGCTAAAGGGTACACTACTCAATGTCTAACTCATGAGAATGAAACCAAAAATTTTGAACAAAAACTGAAAGAGTTGTCTAACTCTAATGAAATTTTAGAAAAGAAATACAAAGGAATATTGGCACAAACAAAAGAAAAGACATACACAGTCTTAAAAAATTTTGCAAAATTTGAAAATAATTCTAAATGTTTTGAAGATTGTGTTGCTGAAAGTAAAACCAATTATGATGACAGAATTGGAATATGATTTTATCCTAACTGTAAAACCCAAACTAAAAACGTTGAAACTATAAAGTTTGTGTCTGATGGAAAAAGACCTATTGAAACTTGTCCATATTTTCAAGGCTTGAAAAATGAGTTTGATAAAAAAAAACTGAAGTTAGACATTGGTGAATCAAGCTAATCTAAGCATAAAGTTGAACAAAAGGCTAAATACGTCTGCCCCCTATTCGACAAGTATATTCGACATTTCATCATGTGCCACCTAGGAACAAGACTAGAGCTCAAAACCTAAACAAACCTTTGAATAAAAAATTTCCTATGGTTGTGAGTTCTACGTGCCATCTTTATTGATCCTATTATGATGTTTATGGACATTATTTTGAAGGTTGCTATTCCAAACATCTATGTAATCTAGTCTGCAACTCTCTTATTTACCATAACTTCAACTATTCTAGGAGAAGCCGAAACGATTATGTCCTTCCTAGACAACCAGATAATAATTCTAACTATCGTAATAGAAGGAAAAGGACTAATACTAAAAGACCATCGACAAGAAATAGTCCTAGATTATATTCTAGACCAATTGCTCCTTGTGTTTATAACAACAACAAAAATGCGCAAAAATCTTTTAAGAAAAAGACAGAAGCTCGCAAGTTTTATAGAAAATGAGCTAATAAACATAAATTGAAAACTAGAGCAATTTAGGTTAGAAAAGATGATCTAGTACCCCAGTTGAAGTGAAACATAGTGATCAGTGCTTTTAGATATGGACATACTATAACTTGATGGTATTTAGATTCAGGTTGTTCCAAATATATGACCGGGGATGATTCTAAACTTTCAAACAAAACCAACTTCTCCGGAGGAAAACTCTTGTTTGGAGATGGTGAATCAACCCAGATCATTGGTAAAGGAACACTCCATAAAGAAGGATTATCTATTCTTGAAAATGTTCTCTTGATAAAAGGACTTAAAGCCAGTTTACTAAGTATATCAAAATTTGGTGACTCAAACCATACTATCACTTTTCAAAGAACAATTGCAAGATTTTAAATAAAAAAGGTGATTGCATTATTACAGGACTCCGTACTCCAGATAATTGCTACACAGTCCATCCAAGCATAGAGTTTTTTAACATTACCAGAATGGATGACAATGAGATATGGCATAATAGGTTAGGTCACAGTAATTATGATAGTCATGGTAAATTGTGCTTACAAGAGATAGTTAGAGGTCTTCCTAAGATTAATCCAATTTTAAACATTGTTTGTGGTCCATATCAAGAAGGGAAAATTGTTAAGGCTCCCCAAAAGAAAGTTAAAGAAGTTCTATCCACTAAACCTCTAGAACCCATTCATATGGGTCCTTCTCGTACTGTTAGTCTTTGTGGCAACCGTTACATCCTTGTTATGGTTGATGATTTCACCCCATTTACCTGGGTTGCCTTTTTAAAACACAAATCAGAAACCTTTCGTAAGTTTTTGAAAATCTTAGTTTGTTTAGAAAGCAAAAAGGACTCCCAAGTAGATAGAATTCGTAGTGATAGAGGAGGAGAATTCATAGATTTAGACGTCATAGAATATTGTGACTATAATGGTTACAAACATGAATTTAGTGCTCCTAAGACACCTCAACAAAATGGGATTGTTGAGCGTAAAAATCGCACTCTTCAAGAAATGTCCCGTGTGATGATTCATGCGAAAAACCTACCAAAATATTTTGGGGTAGAATACATTCATACTGCCTGCCATATAATCAATCGAGTCTATTAAGGAAAAATTTCAAACAAACATCCTACGAGCTTTGGCATGGGAAGAAACCTAACCTAAAATACTTTAGAACCTTTGGTAGCACATGCTATGTCTGTAAGGACAGAGAACATGTGTCTAAATTCTAAACCAACGGAGATAAAGCCATCTTTTTAGGATATTGTCCAAATAGTAGAGCTTACCGTGTCTACAATATTCGTACCAAAACCATGATGGAATCCATTAATGTAGTTGTAAGTGACACTAATGTAGAAAGTAAGACCAAATAACCAAGTATTGTGGATGCGTTTGAAAACATTTTAAATGATGACTCTCCAGAAATAGTTGAATCTTGACCAACTGAGACCCCTGAAGTACCTAACTGGGTTTCCAAAGATCATCCTTTGAATAGTGTAGTTAGTAATCCTATTGAGCCTGTTTGCATAAGATCTCAACTTCGTAACATTAATCACTTTGCATGTTTTGTGTCTCTTATTGAGCCAAAAGCTGTAAATGAAGCCTTGATTGACACTTTTTGGATAAGTTCTATGCAAGAGGAACTTCTTCAATTTGTCATTCATGATGTTTGGTATCTTATACCCAGGCCTAAAAATAAAAGGGTTATTGCCACACGTTGGATTTTAAAAATAAGAATGATGAATCTGGGATGATTGTTAGGAATAAAGCTAGATTAGTTGCCCAGGGCTACTCTTAAATTGAAGGGATAAATTTTGAAGAAAATTTTGCTCCTGTCACTTGCCTTGAATCTGTTCGCTTACTTTTTGCCATAGCTTGTCATTTGCATTTAACACTATATCAAATGGATGTTAAGTAAACCTTCCTTAGTGGAATTTCAATTGAGGAGACTTATGTAGAACAACCCAAAGGGTTTATTGACCCTCATCACCCAAATTATGCCTATCATCTTAAAAAGCTCTTTAAGGGTTAAAACAAGATCCTAGTGCTTAGTATAAGCGCCTATCCACCTTTCTTTTAGACAACGAATTTAGGAGAGGAGGGAATTACCAAACCTTATTTGTCAAACATTTTGACAACAATATTACTATTTCTCAAGTTTATGTTGATGATATCATTTTTGGATCCACCTCCCCTTTAGAAGTTAAGACGTTCTCAGACATTATGAACAAAGAATTTCAAATGTCACTTATGTGGGAGTTACAATTCTTCTTAGGGCTCCAAGTTAAACAAAATTCAGAAGGATTATTTCTATCGCAATCTAAATACCCTTTAGAGATTGTCAAGAAGTTTGGCCTAGAAATAGCTAAAGAAACAAGGACTCCTATGAGTACCTCTATAAAACTTTCAAAAGATGAGAATGGGAAATCTATTGATTCTACCTTGTACCGTAGTATGATAGGAAGCTTACTTTATCTTACTGCCTCCCGTATTGATTTCATGTACTCTGTCTGCGTGTGTGCTCGATATCAAAATAATCCTAAAGAGAGTCACCTATTCCGCGTTAAAAGAATAATCAAATAAATTAAAGGGACTCTAAATTTAGGACTTTGGTACACTAAAGACACTTCTAGTACTATAATAGGTTACACTGATGCTGATTGACCCGGTTGTACCGATGAAAGTAAGATTACTTCCGGATCATGTTACTACATTGGTAACAATTTGGTAGATACAGTAGTAAGAAACAAAACTGCACTTCCTTGTCTACTGCCGAATCCGAATATATTGCAGCAGGACGCTATTATGCACAATTACTTTGGCTAAAACAAATGCTGAAAGATTACGGTATAACTGAAGATAAGTTACATCTCTATTGTGACAATCAAAATGCGATTAATATTTCTAAAAAACTTGTTCAATACTCTCGTACCAAACATATTAAAATAAGATATCATTTCATATGCGAGTTAGTTGAATTTAAGGAGTTAGAAATAAATTCCCATACTACTGAATAGCAATTACCTGACCCGTTTACCAAACCTTTAGACTTTCTTCGATTTGAATCTTTGCACAAATCTATTGGTATGGTTATGGCAAAACAATGATTTATTATTTCTACTAGTTTTCTTTGCCCTTTATCCATTTGAGACAAAATGGGGGAGAAATTTGAGTCCTCTTGGACATTTTGGTGTATTCTTAACTAAAAAGCTTGATCTTAGTTATCGTATTTTCAGGAATCAGTACCTTTATTTCAACATAATTTTGTTAGGGTATTTGTCCGCATCTAATTGAGTTATAAAATTTTCTCTTTCTAGGTGTAGGTACCCAGAATTTAGGACCGTGGGCCTGGACGAGTAGCCCAGTTATGGCGGCCCAAAATCCAGGCCCTCTATCTTTCATATTGACCCGGTCTCTCCCCACGATCCCATGAAGAGAAGTTATAGGGGAGCACAATCCCATGAAGGGAACGGATAGGGAAGATGGCAAATATGAAGGAACCCTTCATCTCCACTAACTAGCATACACATGTATAAATAAAACCCTAGGTCCGGGGCAAAGGACAAGTTGTATTCTCTGTACCTATTCTTCAGAATATAGAGAAATAATACTGACTGCACCATCGTGGACGTAGGCACATCTTTGCTGAACCACGTACACCTGTTGTTGTGTGATTGGCATTTTATTTATTCTTTCTTGGTTATTACCTCTTTCATATTTATTTGTGTTGCATAATAATTTTCACCACAATTGGCGCCGTCTGTGGGAAACGTTCATCTTTCCCTGAGAAGAGCCCACTCCAAGAAAAAATCTAAGATGTCTGGTCACAGCAGCAACGCTCCTCAAGCAGGAGATATTCAGGAGCCACCTGCTCCTCGCAGGATTAGGTCTGAAGTCCGACATTCAGATCAAGGGGCTCGCTTAGAAAGGCCAGCCTCAGAAGAAAGTCAAGGACTAGTAAGGTCCACGCAGATATCCAGATTGATCGATCCATACGAGGCAAGGCTCCACGAGCAGAGGGAGTCTTCTCGCAGATATGAGGCTGAGAATGCTCGCTTGAAAAGAAGATTGGAAAAACTAGAGAAGGAACTACGTCCTGATAGCAGGAGACTCCCCTATCGCACTCCTAGCCCTCAGGCGAGCAAATCTCGCAACCAAGGAAGGATCCCTAGGCGGCAATATCAAGGGGACGAAGGTGGAGACTCAGACGACGACCTCCGCGAACAACTAAGAAAAGCTCGCCGCTACCACAGACCTACTCGCAGCGACGACAACATACGGAACCTGGTCCGCAGAGAAATGGACCAACATCCAGCTCACCGCGGCACCAGGTCGACCAGGGAACTCGCCAGGAGAGCCCTCAAGACCCATATGAAATCACCCTTCACGAGGGAAATTGAAGAGGAAGAGGCTCCCAAGAAGTTTGCCATTCCAAGGTTCAAGATTTACGATGGGAAGACTGATCCCATTGATCATGTCAGGTAGTACCGGCAGGCAATGACCCTCTAGAATCACCGAGATGCACTGATGTGCCGTATTTCCCCTTGAGCCTCCATGACGTGGCCCAAAAATGGTTCGAGAAACTCCCTCACCGATCCATCAGAAATTTAAAATCCCTGGCCGAGCTCTTTACGGCCCGGTTCATCACCAGCATCTCCCATCCCAAAAGGATGGATGCTCTATTAACAATGAAGAAAACGCCTCAGGAGACACTCCGAGACTACGCGAAGAGGTACTGGGAGTTATTCAACGAGGTCGAGGACTGCGCGGAAGAAGTGGCAGTGGCTTCATTCAAAATTGGGCTACCTAGCTCTTCCCTCCTTTACCAGTCCTTGACAAAGAAGGAAGCTACGACCATTGACGACCTGATGGCCCGAATTGAGAAATACGCAAAGGTGGAAGATGTCACCCGCCTTAATGTAGGAGAAAACGGTCGAGCCAAGCTCACTACCAAGGGAAGTGAGAAAGTTGAGAACCAGAAAAAGGAGGAAAGAGTGGGGGCAAGAATGACTCCAAAAACAGAGGGAACCCTGACGTTACAAGATCGTTCCAGGCGGTAAACACCGTCTTCAAAGAACCAATTTACAAAATTCTCGCGAAGATTAAGGATGAGCCGTTCATCAAATGGCCCCGGAAAATGGGAGGAGACCCCTCGAAAAGAAACAATGCGTTAAGATGCACTTTCCACAAAGAGGGAGGGCATAAGACCGAGCACTGCAAGGCTCTTAAGTCCCACCTCGAGGAGTTGTCCCAGTCCGGACGTTGGAATGACTTTGTGGAAAAGAAGGTAGAGAGAGTGACTGCCCACAAAGAGGCGAAACCCGACAACGTATTGGAAGATGACGCCGAACACGAATTCGCAGTAATCCACGGAGTATCTGATGTTAAGAAAATCCAGGATAACTCAGCTTGAATGGAGGTAAAGAAACTGACAGCGGTAATGCAAGCTTTTCATATTGATCCAGCAAAATCACAGTCAAGAAAATGTCGACGAGCAGAGGACATCAACTACAACAAGCATATTATTTTCACGGATGAAGATCTTGTGGGAGTAAGGACCCCACATCATGATGCCTTAGTCATTACACTCAGGATAGCCAACTTTGACATCGACAGGCTGCTCGTCGATCAAGGAAGCTCATTCGAAGTAATGTACATCGACCTGTTCCGGAAATTGAAGTTGAACATCACCGACCTAAAGGGAACCACTGTCCCTCTGGTCGGCTTCGCTGGGAAGATGATCATGCCTCTGGTTAAAATAATACTGCCAGTGCGAGCTGGAAATGTTTCCAAGATGATCGAATTCTTGGTGGTCGACATCGATTCACCGTATCAAACCATCCTCGGCAGGGGATGGCTTCATGCAATGAAGGCAGTCTCCTCGACCTACCACCAGAAACTCAAATATGTCACCGAGCGGGGAGTAATGGAGATACATGGCGACCAGGCGATGGCAAGGAAGTGCTTCATAGCGGCCATCCGACCAAAGCCAGAGAAAAGAGCCATTCAAACCAGCGAGAAAGTGGAGGAAGGTGCGATTCCTTCCAAATAGCAATTAAAATATGGAAGGCCTGGAGTGGAAGAGACCAGGCTCCTCCCCTCCGAGCGTGTCGTCGAGGACCTGGTAGAAGTGACGGCTAAAGAAGGCGACAACAGTAGAGTCTTCCTGATCGGAACCTCACTCACTGACCAAGAGCAAAAGGATTTGTCAACCTTACTCAGAAGCAACATAGATGTTTTCGCTTGGTAACCCTATGAGCTGCCAGGAATCGATCCCAATATGGTCTGCCATCAGTTGCACGTCGATCCCACATTCAAGCCGATAGTGCAGAAGGCACGACAAACTGCTCCCGAGAAGGCCAGAGCAATAGAAAAAGAAGTCAAAAAACTGCTGGATGCAGGGTCCATACGGGAAGTGCAATTCCCCAAATGGTTATCCAACCCAGTGGTGGTTCCGAAAAGCAACGGGAAGTGGAGAGTTTGCATAGACTTCACTGACCTCAACAAAGCCTGCCCCAAGGATAGCTTCCCTCTTCCGAAAATAGACCAACTAGTAGACGCCACCGCAGCTCACAAACGAATGAGTTTCCTTGACGCATACTCAGGATATCACCAAATTCCCCTGTATGCCCCGGATCAGGACAAAACGACGTTTATCACGACGGTTGGTTTATACTGTTACAAGGTCATGCCTTTTGGGCTAAAAAATGCAGGGGCAACCTATCAGTGGCTAGTTACTAGAATGTTCAAGAATCAAATGGGAGACACAATGGAGGTCTACATCGATGACATGCTCGTCAAGAGCAAGGAGAAGGAAAATCACCTCTCATACCTGTCAAGTACCTTCGAAATCCTCAGGAAGTACCGAATGAAACTCAACGCGAGCAAGTGCTCCTTCAGTGTCCAGTCAGGAAAGTTTCTGGGGTATTTGGTCAGTAAGCGAGGAATAGAGGCTAATCCGGACCATATTGATGCAATCAAAAGAGTGCAACCTCCTCGCACAGTCCGAGATGTACAAAAGCTCACTGGAATGCTCGCTTCTCTAAATCGTTTCATTTCTAAATCCTCCGAGAGATGCAAGCCCTTCTTCCAACTCTTAAAAGGCAGAAAAACAGTAGAATGTACCCCAGGTTGCTCACGAGCATTAGACGAGCTCAAGTCCTACCTAAGCTCTCCACCACTGCTTGTCATACCATAGCAAATGGACTCTTTGTACCTCTACCTCTCTGTATCCAGTCATACTGTCAGCTCAGCGCTAATGTGTGAAGTTACAGGAATCCAACATCCAGTCTATTACGCGAGCAAAACCTTATTAGATGCCAAGCAGCCCTACCTACCATTGGAAAAACTCGCATTCGCCCTAGTAATGGCCTTGAGGAAACTGAAGCATTACTTCGAAGCTCATATGATCATCGTCCTCACATCACACCCCCTCAAGGCTGTCCTAAGGAAGGCGGATTTGTCGGGTAGACTGTCTAAATGGTCAGTCGAGCTCGGCCGATTTGACATCCAATTTCAACTAAGGACAGCTATCAAGGGTCAACTCCTTGCTGATTTCATAGCTGAATTAACAGGCGAAGAACCTTTCGACCAGCCTAAGACAACAGAACAGAACAATCAGGCTACAGGGGAAAGCTGGAAACTATTCATTGACGGAGCCTCCAACTCAAAGGGGGCATGGGTAGGAATTGTTCTCATCACTCCAGAAAATACAGTCCTTGAGCAAGGAATCAGGCTGGGATTTGCAGCCTCCAACAACGAAGCAGAATACGAAGCCTTAATAGCAGGTCTCCAAAAGGCACAAACTCTGGGAGCAAAGCATTTGCAGGTATTCGGAGATTCGCAACTAGTTTCCAATCAGATAAGCGGAGACTATAACGCGAAGGATGAGAGAATGGCAGCATACCTCTCATTGGTAAAAAACTTAATGACGAGCTTTGAAGAGATCAACATCCAACAGTTTCCCAGGGGGCAAAATAGCCACGCTGACGCCTTAGCAGCCCTAAGCTCGGAAGTTGGTTCTAGCCTTAAAAGGATCATCCCTATTGATTTCCTCAGTTGCCCCAGCATTTACCCCAACTGCGAGCTGACAAAAGCAAAACCAATACTCGAATTGGAATCAGCCCCCAGCTGGATGGATCCCTTGAAAGACTATTTAAAGAATGGAACGCTCCCAGAGGACAAGAGAACTGCCCACCACATAAGAGTCAAAGCTGCTCGCTTTCACTTATCCATAGGAGGCGACTTGTATAAAAGATCTTTCTTCGGCCCTTACCTTAGGTGCGTCCACCCAGGAGATGTGAAAGCCGTGCTTCACGAGCTTCATGAAGGAATCTGTGGAAGTCATGTCGTAGGAAGGTCTCTAGCCTTCTGAGCAATGCAGGAAGGTTATTGGTGTCCATACATGCAAAAGGACTCCGCAGTATATGTCCACAAATGCCTAAAATGCCAACTTCACGCTCCCATGGTCCACCAGCCCGCCAGCGAATTAAAATCCCTGACCAGTCCCTGGCCCTTCGCCTAGTGGGGAATAGACATCGTGGTACCGTTGCCCACCGCTTTCGGTAATCGCAAATATCTGTTGGTTGCAACTGATTACTTTACCAAGTGGATCGAGGCGGAACCACTGGCGAACATCCGAGATGCTGACATGATGAGGTTCATATGGAGAAATATAATCACTCGATTCGGAACCCCCAGAACCATCATCACTGACAATGGAACACAGTTCGAGAGTGGCCCTTTCCAGGACTTCTGCGACAAACACGGGATCAGGCACCACTTCAGCTCGGTGGCCTACCCTCAAAGCAACGGACAAGCTGAAGCTTCCAACAAGACAGTGATCGATGGATTGAAGAAGCGGTTAGAGCGAGCCAAAGGCGCGTGGACAACCGAGCTACCGCATATCCTATGGGCATACAGAACGACTCCTAGGTGAGCCACAGGAGAAACACCATTCTCACTAGCATATGGTATGGAGGTGGTTATCCCACTAGAAGCAGGATTGCCTACAATGAGATCCGATCTTGTCGAGAAAGGCGAGAACGATCAGGCTTTGCTCACTGAACTCGACTTGGCCGACGATTGCAGGGAACTTGCCCTAGTAAAACTAGCAAGCTATCAGCAACAACTTGCGAAGCACTACAACAAAAGGGTCAATCCGAGGAAATTCAAAGTTGGGGACTATGTTCTAAGAAAGGTCATGGGCAATACAGTGAAGCCATCAGACGGTAAACTGGGACCGAACTGGGAAGGACCTTATAAGATAATTAGAGACGACCTGCGAGGTGCCTATCATTTGAAAACGATGGAGGACAGGGAGATACCACGAGCATGGAACGCAACTAATCTCAAAAAATTCTATTTTTAAGAGTTCTATTGTTAGATCTTTTTATTGTACTCATTATGTGAAAGTACAGTTCATTTCTCAATTCACCAATGAAAATCTCTCAGTTGATCACTCTCTAACTAGTAACAATTATATCTTATTACACATCCTTTCCAAATCACAGGCATAATGGATGACGTAGTAGGGGAACACCCCTCCTCAGGTCATCGTCATGAAGCACGACAGACCTCTTAACATTGGCCATGGCAATATATGAAGCCCTACAGAGTATTCTTAGGCATCAAACCTACTTTGGTTAAACAAAATCCTGACCGGATGAAGACATCCAATACCAGGTGTGTCCTCGCCAATTACCCTACTTAGGCCTAAGGGAGTGTGACGACACGACCTAAAAGGTAAAGGGAGGGCACAATGGTATTCTTATACTGGACTGGGCGGACACTCACATGACAAAATAAAAAGGATTGTAAAGCTGCAAAAATATAAAGGGATTGGATGAACACGTTTAGTCGGCAAAATCGCCCAACACTCGAACTTTTCATTAATCTTTTATATTTACAAACAATGATAGTACATGTTTAGTCGGCGAAGCTCGCCCAAAGCATTTACAATTATTAAAAAAAAATCTCAAGGAGGTGGAAGCCTCCGAGCAAGATAATCATCTACTTTAGCTCTCCTTCCATCATCAGGAGCAGGGGCGAGCTCCTCCACGACCTCATTTGCGTCCAATTACAATAATCGTCGGGGAATTGCATCAATGGGGATCCATCGATCATCCCGCCTGAATGGATTGGGCATCAGAGTAGAGGAGGACATCTCGTGTCGATACCACAACGTCAAGTTCCTCGGGACCTGCAGCTCTTTGAGGGCACTCAACCACCCCCTGATGAAGGATAGCTCCTCGAACTCTGATAGTCTCGTCGGAGCTTCCAGCCAGCCTTGATCGTAGCCATCGGACCACAGTTGTCGAGGACCGTTCTTGAACAAATGCCGTAGATGGGTGACGTCCCTCTGGAGCCCAGCAGCAGTCACATAAGCTCGCCGAACATCGTCGCCCAGATCCTCCATTTCCCTCTCACGCTGTTCCTCGGCTTCCCTATTCCTACCCCTGGCACTCCTACCAGCACGCGGGATGGGAGGCCGAGAATCTCGCAACGAAGAAGAGCCTTGTAGGACTGCCGAAACGATGCTCGTCGAATGCTCCTTAAGCCTTAGGACTTCCCTCCTCAAGTCTTTATTCTCCTGCTGCAGGAACTCCCCAACCTGGTTAATCTCGGTGGCCTCCAGCAACCTTGATCTCAGTGCACTAACTTCTTCTTGCACTGAAGCACCGATTTCTTCCATCTCCTGGAGCTTGTCCTTCAACTTGGCCACTAGCTCGGACTGATCCTTATATTTTTGGTTCCTTGACTTAGCAAACCTGCAAAGTCTAGCAAAGGCCTGGCGAACTGCAGGGCTTGCATTAGGATCAAGAGTCCTACCTAGTTGGGAGGTAACAGGAATATAGTCATCCACATCAACCAAATACAAGTAAAAGAAAGAGAAAAGAAAGAGATCAGCATAAACAAAAATGAAGTCTTTTCATTAATAAGGAACAAGGTTACATCAGATTGAAAAAGGAAAAATTACAAAGCAGCCCTATCAATTAGCAACCTCGGGTGGCCCAGAGGTGGATGGTCCCTTGTCCTTATCAGCATCAGTAGGGGCATTACCCTCTGTAGGGGTGTCCTCTGTCCTCTCGACCAAAGGAGCGTCAGTAGAAGTCGCCTGAGAGACAGGATCAGTGCCTTCAGCAGTTGGGGCTGGGGCCTCATCTACGACTGGCTTTGGCCCTGGATCGTGCCCGTCAAAGAGTGGGGATGCAACGTCCACCCCAGCAGCCACGAGAGCCTTATTCCACCCTTTCTTGAAGTTCAGACGGCTGATATAGCATATCTGAACCTCAGCGTCCTCATACGAAGCAGCCCAGCCAGAGTTGTACGAGTCTTCCTTAAGGGTGGATGCCTGGGCCTTCTCCACCTCCAGTTGCTCGGCCAGAACCCTGTTCTTCTCTGTAAGGTCTAGCTTGCTCGAGCACACCAGGTCATAAGCCTTCCTCAGCTCGCCAAGCTCCCTGACCGCATTATCTCTCTCGCGAGCAGAATTAACAAGAGCCAGGTCAGATGAAACTCGAGCTGTATCAGCAGCCTTCAGGTCGGCCTCCAGCTGAGAACCCCTGGCTACCAGAGTATATTTTTGCTGTTCCAGCTCACCATTCCTTCTCACCAGCTCGTCGCGAGAGCGATAAAGCGTGGCGAAGTCGGTCACAAACTGCAAAGAACAAGGGAGGGATCAAGAAGAAGAAACCATCAAAACTTGTTAAAAGAAATTGAGAATTAGAAGAGAACTTTACCAAGGCAAGCCTCTGGCTAGCTTGCAGAGCCAGTTGATCGGACCCCAACGCCCTCTCACGATCTGCAGGAAGGACTGCTCTCTCGAGCAGCGTAGGGGCAAGCTGAGGAGAGGCAGCCACCGAAGCCCCCTCGGGCAAGGCAGACACTGGGACCGGGGCTTGACCAGTTTTGGTCCTCAATTCCATCTTGCTCCTCTCCTCCTCTTTTTCTCTTTCCCTTCTATTTCTCTCCTCCACTTTCTTCTTCTCTTCCACCTTCTTCCTCTCCTCCTCTCTCTTCTTCCTCTCTTGCTCCTGAGAAGAAGGCCGAGAATCAGTAGCTATGGCCCCATAGGCAGTCTTCAATTTCTTGGACCTCTGTGCAAGGAGCACGTCATCATCATCATCGTCATCTCTGATCAAATTCTTCCTGGGAGGCATCTCTTCACCAGAAGTGCTGGAAGTGCTCGACGATTCTTGAGCTTCAGAATTCTCCTCAGAATTAGAAGAACTGCTACCGGCAGAGCTCCCTCCACCAAGATTACCGACAGGCTCACTTTCAGAGATCCTCTCCTCTTCCTCCAGCTGGATTAACTCGACAGTAGTCTCTTCGAGAGAAGCAAACTCTGGAAAACTATCCACAGGTCGTGCTAGGAAGCTGAAACCCACATTCTTATACTCTAACAAGAAAGCGGCAGATCTGGGATGCTCGCCGTCACCCAAGGGCTCTCTGATGTTCCAAGCTTTAACCAACTCAGAAATTCGGACCTCGCTGAGAGCAGGTTCCATGTTCTTTGACCTCGCTATAAAAGAAAACGCAGAAAGGGTTAGAAAATTCATAAGTTAGCAGAGTTTGAAGCAACAGTACCAATATCTACCTATATATTCTTCCCCATAAAAGGGAACAGTGAATCTTTCAGATCTTGACCCTTTAGATTGGGGAGAGAACTGCCAATTCCTAACAAGAAAACCTTCTTGCCAGTAGTCCTTATGGGAATCAGGTAGATTTACTACCAATACCCTATGAGGGCTCCTAGCTTTGAGGTACAGGACACCTGAACTAGTTCGAGAGAAGGAGTAACAAAAGCAGACCTCAGCAAGACCTAACCTTGTGTCGTACAATTGATTTATCCTATGCATGCCATTCACTATTTTCCATACATTGGGCGAACATTGTGCAGGTACAATACCAAAATAGCTAAAGAAATGCAGAAACAAATCATTAGGGGGAAAGGTAAGTGCCCCCTGGGAGAGCAATAAAACGTGAATCCAATGTGCATCCTCTATATCCCTAACGTTCCTAGGAGGCGAGGCACAACACTCAATCTCTACCCACTCAGGAATGTTGTAGAATTTTCTAAACTCCGTGACTGACCTATTTCCAATCTTCGTCATTGGAAAAATACAAGAAAAACTACAAACCAAAGAGAAAATGCAAAGAGCACGAGAAACTTACAAGACAGAAGATCAGGTCAAATGGCGAAGAAGCAACGAGAGTAGAGATCGAAAGCAGAAGGTACAAAGCATAAGAGTTCGCAGAAGATAGAAGATTGCTGGAAAAGCTGAAGCGACGAAGATAAATGTGCCTTATCCCAACAAGCCTTCAATTCTAATCATAGCGCACGGATAGCGAAGCGGGTGCCGCCAAAGCAACTTCACAGTTTTCAAAGAATCACAAATCATCCATAATGGCCCATCATTTAAATTCATTGGACCCATACACATGGCCCAACAAATTTAGGGGCAATTATAGGTACGCAGAATTTAGGACCGTGGGCCTGGACGAGTAGCCCAGTTCTGGCGGCCCAAAATCCAGGCCCTCTATCTTTCATATTGACCCGGTCTCTCCCCACGATCCCATGAAGAGAAGTTATAGGGGAGCACAATCCCATGAAGGGAAAGGATAAGGAAGATGGATAATATGAAGGAACCCTTCATCTCCACTAAGTATCATACACATGTATAAATAAAACCCTAGGTCCGGGGAAAAGGACAAGTTGTATTCTCTGTACCTATTCTTCAGAATATAGAGAAATAATACTGACTGCACCATCGTGGACGTAGGCACATCTTTGCTGAACCACGTACACCTGTTGTTGTGTGATTGGCATTTTATTTATTCTTTCTTGGTTATTACCTCTTTCATATTTATTTGTGTTGCATAATAATTGTCACCACACTAGGATATTGGATAGATAGAATTTTTGTATAGGAATAGGATTTTCTTATTTATTTTGTATCCCTACGAGTCCTAGACGACTCAAAGGATATTTTGTCTCATATTTCCAAAGGGGGAGATTGAAGAACTCTATATCTTTGACTCACTTGAGTGTATATTATATAGGTGCTCATCTAGTTTGGAAATAGTGACAAAATTGAGTCATACCCTTTCAAACCAAAGAACCTTTCGACTTTTCACTTTGAGTTCCTCTAATTGTCCAAAAGGTAGTACACCAACACTTCACCTAGGATGAATTCATGTGTTGCATATGTGCTTGCCTTATTCATTATTTGGTCTTGTATGAGTTAAATCCCTCTAAAATAATTTTCTATAATTTTTGGGATATTTTAAATAATTTCATTAATTTTTTAAATAATTTTTAGAAATTAAAAATTGGTTTTTAAAAAGGTTGTTGACTGATTTATAATTTCCATAAGGTGTTAAATTTATGCTTGGGTTGAAACCGAAAGCGCTTGAAAATTTTGTGGGTGCAATTTGTATTTGTAGAAGTTCAAAAACACGCGTTTAAAGTTCTATCTTAGCCTTACACCTGTTGTTTCCACAATGACTAGATTTGTGTTTCTACGCTCTCACATACCTGTGCTTAACTGTGAACCCTTGGATCCTTTTAATCAACGACCTGCATGTTATCTGAGATGATCCTTGTGTCGTCTGGATACCCTTGGATTTGCTTCGATCTTTTAAACTCAATCCTGAGCGTTGATTTTCCACGAGGCTCCAGAGCCATTCATATCTTACTATAAATACAATCCATATGTTATACATTTATAATCTTTGGCCAGCCTCACTTCTGAGAGAAAATATAGAGATGAGAGAGAGAAGAGAGAGAAATCAAACCCTAAACTAAACTCCAACCGAATCCTTCCAAAAAACGTTTTATGTGAGAGAGTTAGGTTGGGATTCGATTAGATCCATCTTTTTCTGTCCTTTATCTCTTTCCCAACTTCATCACGTTGATGAAATCTCATTTTCTTTCATAGAACTTTGAGATTTGATCTCTGTGATACATTTCACTTAGATATTACGTAGTTTTGATTTCTTCTTTCAAGAAATCTTATTTTATTGGTTGTTTTCAAAATGATATGTTATTTTCAAACCCTAAACCAACAAAACCTTTTCTGATTTTAGTTTATTTGAATATTCAGACTTAGATCTAGTTGAGATCTTGATTGGGGATTCGCACTTTTATATATTTTTCTTTTTGTGAAATAAGTGTAAATATTATCAAATAAAAAGTGCATAGGATCTTGGGTCGTGTATATAGCAAGAATCCCTCTTGATCTGCGAATATTTTAAAGATCCAAAGTCTGATATTTTGATTAAATTAATTTTTGAAATTCCGTTGCATATTTGTGATTTTTTTGCATACTGTCTGTAATTAAGTGTGTGAGAGTTGGATGCATGTGATTTTGAGCACATCACCGCTTACACTGTCACACTACTACACTGAAAGGTGTTGGTATTGAGATCTTCGATCAGAAAATCCAGAGGAGTTGGTATATTTCTGAACATAGAATTATATCTTATTATGTGTCTTGATTATTATATAGTTTGTAAACTATTACTCTATTGTAGTGAATTTTTTACTTTTGAGGTGTAGAGACCTCCGTGGATGTTTCCCCAATTGGGTGGGGTTTTACCACGTTAAAATTGCTTGTGTATACTTCCTTTTCCTCTAATCCCTTTCTTAAGGCTGTGTTGGTTTAATTTTCTTAAGTTTTGTTTTTCAAAACTGGTAAACCTATACCTGAAATAACTCGTTCACATCTTGTATTTAAAATTTATTTTAAGACAAGAGTTTCTTCTACAAACTGTTCGGAGCCATTTAGATAGTTTAATCTTGAATTAAACGACTAAATTGGTATTTTTTCACCTAGTACCTTCGACGTACATCAAACGATTCCCCCTGCATTGTGTCGCTTAGCCAAACTCACGACGGGAGGTATTTAGCCGGAACTCGTTTATGTGCATCGAGTAGATCAAATTCGCTCTTACATATACTGTCCCTAAGAGGTATATAGTGAGGAAATTCACCTACACTCAGATATATCAAATGGCTTGTCCACACGTACCGATTGGCCTCAAAAGTAAGATGTATATCGTGGAAGTCATGCCAAAGGGGGAACCTTTCCACTAACCCAACAACTGCATAAACCCCATATAGGCATTAGAGACACTCATATTTAGTTTTTTGGTTACCACACGAAACTCAAACGAAATTTCGGGTCGGCATGCTGACCAAATTTTTGCAAGATTTCATATTTTTTCAAAACAGGACTTATCCATGAGCCTGGAAACAAATCAAATCCTACCTTACCTATTTTTCAAACCAAATGTTTCCCGTCTCGAGTCCCGTCCGACATTTCTTTTGCATCCAGGTAAACCTAATACAAATGAAAATATAAAGATAATAATAATCATGCTGAGACTCTTCTCCCATTTTTCCTGTTCTTTCTCAAAAAATCAAAATACCAAAAAAATTTCTCCTCGTTTTTACGAAAAGTGTCCAAAATTTTTTTTCTACCTATTCACCAAAATACCAAAAACATTTCCCCTCCTTCTTACCTAAAGTGTCAAAAAAAATTTCCCTCCTTTTTAGCAAAAATTTCAAAAACATTTTCCCTCTTTTCAAATAATTCCTTTTCATTTTTTTCAAAAATAAATTTGAATTATTTTCCTTCTAAGGTCAATCGCATACCCGATTCTTGGCTTGGCTCATCATTAGCTTCGGTCTTTCGTCGAATTACCGTGAAGCTCCATTAGTTACATGTAACTTCTTACGAGTTCAAAATCTACCTTCACCAGTCTTCCATGAAAAGCACTGATCAAGCACCGAACGTACAACCTGATCTGATGGAAGTACTGGTCCAACTCAGTTCCAAGCGTGATAACCTTTAAATTGAGGTTCATGAGATGCAGTGAAACCGAGTCCTAGTTATCTTTCATCATGCCATGGGTCCACTTGCTCCCAAGCCTGTTTGGGTTTTGGAAGAATATCAGCATGCTCGACCTGCTCTGCCTGCCAATGGGCCACCGCTGACTCAGATCCCCATGCCATACCTTGCCCAACTAGGGGCTAACTTGCCAGTACCCATTGATACCAAAGAGGATTAATTGAAGATCTCAAGTTGTTATCAAAGAAGTTTGACCAAGTTAAGATATACAGGAACTATATGGACTACACTCACATGTTTTTTTACCCTAAAGTAATATTACCAAAGAAACTAAAGATGCCAGCCATCGAGAAGTTTGGATGCATCGGCCCCTAATTGTTCACCTTCATAGCTATCATCGAGCCATGACTCTTTCTGGTGCCTATAAAGATATAATGGCCCAGATATTCCAATAGACTTTGAAGGACAACGCTCTTTGTTGGTTTTCATCTCTCGAGGAATCCAGAATCCACACTTGGGAAATTATTGCTCGGGATTTCATGTCACAGTATAAGTATAGCGAAGAACAAGTGGTTACATACTGTGATCTAGAGCTTCTCAAGAAGAACCCTAGAGAAACTGTCAGCAACTTCATATCAAGGTAGAGAGAGAAATCATCCACCATGACTAACCGACACTCCGAATAATAACAAGTCAATATAGTGAATAAGAATTTCCTGCCACATATCCAAGAAATTATGGGAGGTCAGTATTACCCACAGTTTAGAACCCTCTGGGAAGCAGGTGTGGAGGTTGAAGAAAGTATTACCAAGACAGAAACTGAGCCTAAGAAAGTGTATGGATAGTTCACTCGCATAAAGTATGAGAATTCTTCCATTGCCAAAGTCTCAACCATCAATAATATCCCCCAACCTGCTACCTCCTGGGCACAGCCGTCGTAATCTCGCCAGAAAATAATACACCAATCTTCATGCTCCCTTATCAAAAGTATACCAAGAATTATTAAGATGAAACCTCATAAAACCGCTGGACTCTCGTCCATTACCAAACCCATTTCCTAAAATCTTCAAAACTGATACCCATTGTGATTTCCACTAGTCTGCTGGCCATATTACTGATCAGTGCTTCCATCTTCGAAATGTAATCCAGGGTCTAGTTAACCGAGGTATCATCGCCCCACCATCCAATACTAAACCCAACACCATTCATGACCCAATTCTAACCCATACAAATGCCATCTTCCTAGAGAATGACCCAAAATTCGACCCACTTAGCCAAATTATGCCTAGTAAAGCACCCATTATACCCATATTTTCCCCCAAACCACTCAAAATTTGCTCGTATTTTCTCACACACCCTACCTTTTTTGTCAATCGAGCTCTGCCACTCTTCAGGAGGGCTTATATTTCCATTCGTACCCAGTCCGAAGGAAGAGATATCGAGTAACCGACTGTTCTGAACCAGTTTCTGGATTTTGGGTTGAAATTGCCCTCTAAAATGACCATCTACTATCAGAAGTTCAGCATCCTCTTCATGGAAGCCCGAAAGTGGGCTCGGGAGTAAAATAATTGGGTGTTACCCATTGATGAAATCATTTTGGACGATGTAGTACAGATTATGGCAAACATGTTTCGACAGATCGATGAAATCTGCAGCATTTTCGATCTACTCACCACTTTGAAGCTTCAAGGGTGGTTGGTCCCTCCACTCTCGCACCTACCCGTTGAGTGGGAAGATTTATATGAATAAACCATTGAGATCGTGGAATGTATTGACATCTCTTGGCGATAAGACATTGTCAACAACTAATAGGGGGGACGGATTTGACAACTTAGATGATGAACTGAGTCAGGGAAAAAGGTCAGTCCAGTGATCAACATGTGCGGGATGATCTATTTCGAAGACATATTGGGGGAAATTAGTAAAGTAGCTTTGTATCTCGAAATCGATGAAGAAATGGGGTTCTTATTTTTCCCGCCACCTTAAATCATATGACCAGATTAGGAAGGCACTACCAAGATCTGAATACTCAGCCACTAAGAAAAGATAAGGGAAAGGGAGTTGCCGAATAACTTCCCATGCCATAGATTACCACTGAAGAGAGCAAGATCCTAGACTAACTCAAGAAAACTCAAGCCAATATTACTTTGTGGGGAATTTTCATATCTTCCCAATTACACTGAATTGCTCTAATAAAGTTGCTCACTGGACCAACAATCCCTCCTTCCACCACTCCAGAAGAAGCCATAAACCTGGTTAGATCCTTGACCACCACTAGACTCATTTCCTTCTCTGAAGAAGAAATTCTAAAAATCGGCCTTAATCAAAATTATGCCCTCAACATCTCCGTTGAAGTGATGGGGAAAATAGTCTCGTTCTCACTCTTCGATAATGGGTCTTCCCTCAATGTTTGACCATTAAGAACATTTAATTATTTGAGGTTGAAAGTAAGTGACCTAACTCCTACTTTCGCCATAGTGCGTGCCTATGATAATACTCACCGAGAGGTGATGGGATCCATAACACTCACAGTAGGGTTTGGCCGCCTATCAATCCCATTTGTTAGTTTCAAGTTATTGATATGCCCTCATGATTTAACATGCTGCTTGGTCAACTGTGGCTTCATTACATTCTAAGGGTATCCTCTTCCCTTCATAAGAAGTTAAAATTCTTCGCCAAGGGGAAAGTCATTACTATTTTAGGAGACAATGACATAACTGAAAATGCCGACACCAGTAATCTGGTACTAAAAATACAACATGGTATGAATGACATGCTTCTCTCCTGCTTCAGGGTTAATCCATTTACCCTTTATATAGGGGTGATTTCAAAGATCGAGTTTCTATAGAGCACAACCTTTATGATAATGTTAATGTGATATAGATGTTCAAGAATATGCACTTTATGCCCAGACTGGGGATGGAGCGACGTCAATAAGGGATACTAAAGCCCATAGTCCTAAAAAAGCCCCCCCCCCCCCCCCCGTGTATCCTGGGTTATCAACCTTCACTAGAAGAACTTAGAATGCTCCGCCAACCACGTTTGAATAAAGGTTTAGAAGATGCTAAGACTGTTTCGAGGGATTCCCTAAATGGGAGATTTGTCAAAGAGGGTGAAGAATTCCCCTTCTATGGATTTCCTGAACCATGGTATGATCATGTGGATAAGAAGATGAAGCCAATAATGGAAATCTTCTTTCAAGACTACTACTCCTTGGCCAAAGACTGCCAGCATCAACTACAACCTCTCGCTCAGAAAGTCGTAGCCATTATCGAAGTCTCAGAGGAAAGTGATTTCGAAGACACATTCAACCTATAAAAATTGGGTCTGACTCTCTGTATGATCTAGTCAGGCACTACATCATTGAACCGTGCACACCTCTCCTCGACTAGAATGCTATACCATTCCCACCTGTTGAGATGCAACCCAACCTTGCTTCTTACCCCATCTCTTCATCTATTGTTGTACCTCCTTTTTCGAATAACAATGTAATTAAGACCTATTTTGACGAGATTCTTAACGTTATTTTTCTCGAAAGTAAAATAAATGAGGATTTTGAGTATCTTGCTCAGCCTTATATTAATTGTCTTGGTTTTAATCAAGCTTTTGATGATAATGATTTTACAGATGAACATTTATTAACTGATCTTAATAAGGTTAAGTACAAATAACATAACCGCGTTCAAATTAATGAGGATGAAATTATTATTATTAATCTCGATTTTAGTAGCTAATCGCGCGAGATTAAGATAACGTCCACCTTTGACGAGCATGAGCATAATTCTAAAAGCTGAAATACCTCAGCACGAGATCCTATCTCTCCTAGAATGAAAACTGGTCAAATAGAAGCTGCTAAAGCTCCGCACCGAATGGTCACTCAACGCCAAGGAAAAGGTAATCAAGCAATTAAATGTTGGCTTCATCCGAGTGATCGAATATCCCACATGACTAGACAATATTGTACCCGTATTGAAATCAGGAGGAAAAGTCTGCATGTGCGTCGACTCCTGGGATTTCGATAAAGCATCTTTGAAGGATAATTACCCACTACCTAACATCGATATGATTGTGGACAACACGACCAATGACGCTCTTAAGTAATTCATCGATGGATTAGCTGCATACAACCAAATCAAGTTATACCCTGATTATCAAGAAAAAATTGCCTTCATCACCCCCTGGGGAACCTTTTGTTACACGGTTATGCCATTCAGGCTCAAGAATGCTGGGGCTACTTACCAAAGGGTTGACACAACCATATTGCATGATCTAATACATAATAAGGTCGAAGTCTATGTAGACGACATAATTATTAAGTCTAGGACTCGGGAAGCTCACATTCCCACCCTCCGAAAGTTCTTAGAACAACCGCGGTGATACCAGATGTGGTTAAACCCAAAGAAATCCACTTTCAGCATCACCAAAGGAAAGCTTTTTTGATTCATGGTTAGCGAGAAGGGAATCAAAGAAGACCCTACCAAACTGAAAGCCATAATCGAAATGCCACCGCCTCAAACGAAGAAAGAAGTTTGGGGATTCTCGAGAAAATTATAGTATATCAGTTAGTTCATCATCCAGCAGACTTCCATTTGTTAACCCATCTTCAAACTCCTTTGAAAGGATTCTATCAAAATCTAAAATGAGGCATATCAGGAAGCCTTAGACAGAATCAACCAATACCTTACCTGACCTCTGGTACTTATGCCTCCACAACCTGATCTCCCTCTACTCTTGTAATTGACCGTAATAGACACTACATTAGGGGATTTGCTAGACCAATATATTGAAGAAACCCACATATAAAGAGCCATATACTATGCCAGAAAAAATTGGTCGGGTACGAAGTCAACTACACTGCCTTGGAGAAAGCATGTGTCACCCTAATCTGGGTCACTCAAAAGTTACGACACTACATGATCACTTTTCCCAAAAGACTTGTGTACCTAATGGACCCCATTAAATACTTTCTCGAGAACCCATCCTGTCTAGCCGAATGGCTTGATGATTGATGCTACTATCGGAGTTCGATATCATATGTTACGCGAAAAGCCATGAAAGGGAGAGCCATATTCGATTACCTTACTGACTACCCCATAAAAGAAGTTGATGTTTGGGTCTCCTAATTATCGAATGAAGATGTTATTTTCACCTCTTAGGAGGACCTCCGCTGGCAAATGTTATTTGACGACGCTGCCAATAAAAAAAGATATGACATTGGGATACTACTTATTGCCCCTGATGAATCTCACACTCCTATTTCCATCAAGGTGGATTTTCCTTTCATCAATAATATGACCAAATATGAGGCATGCATTATAGGCCTCAAAGTCATCCTCAATAATGTTATCTAATACTTAGATGTCTACGGGACTGCTCCTTCATCATCGGTCAAATCCTTAGAAGATGGAAAGTAAAAAAATCAGAAACTCTTACCCTTCTAAGCCCACCTAGAAGAGCTGGCCTCTCAGTTATGAGATATTACCTTTCACTACTTGCCCCGCGAAAATAACAACCTAGTTAATGCCCTTGCTACACTGGCTTTCATGTTCGACATGCCCGAAGGAATAACGATGGCCCCTTTTCTATTCCATAAAAAAGCTATGCATGACCACTACTACCACATTGAGCTCATTACAGAGAAGACTCCGATATATTTGAGTGCTAGTACTACAATATTTGGCACCTCCTCAAGATTGGTAAGTATCCCCAAGACACTGATAAGGAAGACCGTGCGACCCTTCGTCAACTGGCTGCCAATATATCATCTGTGATAAAGCACTGTTAAAAAGAAACTTCGACGGAATCCATTTATACTGCATCACAGGGGTGGATATTGAAGAAATGATGCAGAAGATCCACTATAGTGAATGAGAACCCTATATAAATGGTCATATGCTTGCCAAAATGATTATCCATTAGGGATACTATTGGACCACCATAGTTCAGGATTGCACCGCCTACGTCCGAAGATACCTCAAATGCCAGCAATTTGTTAAGCTACAGCACTTGCCTTCTCGAGAATTGTACAACATGACTTTTCCCTTGCTATTCTCCACCCGGGGTATTGACATCATAAGGAAAGTCACACCCAAAGCTTCTAATGGACATGAGTTCATCCTGGTTGCCATTGATTACTTCAATAAATGGGTCGAAGTCGAGTCATATGCGGTCCTGAATGCCAAGAAGGTAGCCAAGCTTATCCGAAAGATCATCATATACCGATACGGAGTCCCTCATAAGATAGTATCATATAATGGGTTAGAATTTGAAGCCGAGGTCACAGAACTGGTCGATGAGTATGGGATTCAGAGATGCAAATATTCTCCCTACTGACCCCAAACCAGTGGTATAATTGAAGCTATCAACAAGAACCTCAAATCCATCATCAACAAAATGACCAAGAGTTGACTAGATTGGACCGATTGAATCCTTTATGCCCATTAGGGCTACCTCACTTCACTCAGGACATTAATTGGGGATACCCCTTACTCTCTGGTATACGTCATGGAAGGAGTCCTACCCGTTGAGATACAAATACTTTCTTTACGTGTTATGCTTGAAATTAGAGTCAACAAGGAAGATTAGTATCAAAGCCTCTTTGATGAATTATCACTCTTGGATGAAAAGAAGCTAAAGGATCTATACCACATACAAGCGTACCATCACCAGATAGCACGATCATTCAACTAAAAAGTTAAGGATTATGGTGTTCGAGAAGGATACTTGGCCCTAAAAGAAATCATAGAACCCGTCTGGTACCCCAGAGGGAATTTAAGCCAAATTGGAGTGGCCCCTACATCGTGAAAAAGATCACGTCAGGTGGCGCCACTATGCTCACTGACCTTGACGGAGTTGAGATGGCACCTCCAGTTAACCTGGACCTTCTTAAGAAGTTTTACCATTAGTCTGAAATCTCGACATGCTACGACTCCTCTCATCTCCCTTCTATTCTAAGAAAAAATTGCTTTACCCAGAACTATGTGGGGACTGATCCTTTAACCAAAATTTTGCATTCAAAATGAAACTCAGAAAATTTTCAAACCCCCCAGAGGTACGTAGTCAACTCATACGCTCTACATGGGCGCGATCCCCTTCTTTTTTACAAAATGCTATTCTTTTTTTTACCTCCGAAAATGACAATTCATTTTATCATTTACCTAAACAAAAGGATTATATGCCTTTGCAATTGGTATAGATAATTCAAATGTAATACTCATCAAGAGGCACAACAATATGATTAAATTATTTTTTATTTCAAATAGTGGAGTTCAGTACAAATTACACAAAGTATCAGGGAAGAGAGTCAAAACAACCACACCGTCCGCTAACCAAACTATCCCTAAAACAAGCCTAGCCAAAACTTCCAAAAATTATTACCCAATCCTAGAAAACAAAAAAAACCCAAAAAATAAACCAAACACATCCCAGTCACAAAAGCTTCACAAGAAATAAATCCAGCTTCATAAAAGATCCCATCTGCAGCTTTCGGAAGACTCAGCCCCATCATTATCCATTCCCCGAGGACCCCAAACTTACCCTTCCTAGTTGGTATTTCGAAGGCACTCCATAGAATGATATGACCTGACCAACATCGAGAAAACCACTACACCCTCCTCATTGGTGTCAAAAAGGACAAACCACCTCTGGACGGTCTCCTATGCTAAGATCTTCACCACGACCCACTTCCACAACCATGTCAGATAGTCTCTAGACACATGCCAGACCCTGCCTATGGACTGAGATGAACAGGTTAACGACCGACTATTCTCCCACATTTGACCTAACCTCATGCGCATGAATTTAGTCAGTTCGTCCATAGGAAAAAAGTCTAGTCCCTGAGGAGGCACTATTTTCTCCCATCTGACTTTGCACTGAAGCCTCAAGGGGAAATAGAATGAGGTATATGGAAGACTAACTACCTGAACATATTGGTATTCTTAGAGTTCCAGAATGGGCTGCAGCTCTCCCCACCATGGCATTGGCTAGCGAAGGCATCAAGCTCTGTAATCCATGAAATAATTTTCTTAGTTCTCTATGGATGGTACAAGACTAATGGAGTGCCGAGTAAAGAAATTCGACACGAATGCCAAGGAATACTCTGGGGGAACCGCCAAACAAAATCTCTCAGCCAGCCACATAAACAACATCACTGGGCTCCCTCTTAGAAAATCAGAGTGGACCCGCCAAGAATCTAGAACATTCAGGGTCTCCGTCACTATCACCGCTGCATGATTGCGACGATACGACATCCATGCTGTAATGGTAGCCAACTGGGGGTCCACAATTAGGGACCCTGTGAGAACACACCATATAATTGACTTACTTGAGTCTATACCATATAGGAGTTATAACTAATTTATATATGTTTAACTAATTTTTAGCAATCTTCTCCATGGTATTGCAAGACTTCAACAGTTAATCATTCAATCCAAGCCATGCAATATTGCCAAAAAAGGAAGTTGAACAACGCACATAGGACACATTTACATGCATCGCATAAGTGTGTGTGTTAATTTTTTTTTAGATATTTTAAAAATATTTTTAAATATTTTTTGGGAATTTTTAAACATCTTTTAAATTATTTTTTAAATACTTGATAATTTGAGAATAAAATATTTTGGGGTTAAAATTTAATTACTAATTCTTGTAATAAAACTCCCAGGGTAGGAAACAAAATCGGTATAAAATTGCGGGGAAGAAGATAGGATTTCATGAAACTTAAAAACACGCATTTTACATTCATTCTTAGCCCTACACGTGTTGGTCTGCTGTTGGTCACATTTGTGTTTGTTTTGTCTCTCAACTCTAAGACGAGATCTAAGCCCTTGGATTGGAAATCATCAATGGTATGTATGTATTCATTTATAATACTTGTGAGTGTTGAGACAAGCAATTGGAATAAGCGGTTGTGCGGTTCATTTGTAACCCTTAGATCAGAATTCAAAACGTTAGATTAATATCAACCGTCCATTTGCCTCAACCTTCCAGACTCTTCCTAAGCCATTATAAATAGGACTCATTATTGAGGCTTTAGAGAACTTTTGGCCATCGTCCATTTGAGAGAAAAAGAGAAGAATAGAGAGAAAAGAGAAAGGAAAGAAAGAGAGAGAGAGAAACTTGAAGAAATAGAGAGAAAATAACTTAGGGTTACCACAATCTTTGTTAGGAACACAAATCTCTTAGTGTTTCTCATATTTCTTCTTAGAAATTGTGAGAAACACATCTAAGGTACATCTCACGTATATTTTTAGTGTTTCTATCCGTTTCTTGTATGGATCTTGTATTTTACTGATTAGTATTTTAGATCTTCTCCGGTTTAGATTTCTTGAAAAAATAAACTTCTAAACAATTCTGATTTTTAGATTCGAATGTTTTTGTACATAAAATAGAGTTTTACAGTTTGTGAAACCTATTCTGCATATAAATAAGTTATTGTGACTTAAATATGTTTTTTGACGATCTAAAACTTCAAATCTGAAATTTCAGTTTGAAAAACGAAATCTTATTTTCTTGTAAATTAAATAGTTAAATGTCACATAGATTGATTGTAAATTCATAGGATTGTTTGTATAATTTTTCTATAGAGCGAAGTGAGTTGGATATTTCATTTAAACACTTCATAGTCACAGAACACTCTCACACGAACACCTAGTAAAAAGTGTTATTCCTGTTAAGAGATCTTGTTTGACTGAGTCCACACAATCAAGGAGCATGGAATCAAAGCAAAGAAACTCTTATGGTGATCAAAGCGAGAATCAGAATACCGTGGATGAGGTTTTCACTCATTTAGGTATATTTATGATCTTTAGCCTAGGATCTTGTGTTGCATGTTTATGTGCTTGTAACTCTTGTATAATTGTTTCTAGTGGATTTTTTTTGGTTGTGGCGTAGATGTCACCGTGGATGTTTCCTTAGATTTAAGGTTTTACCACGTTAAAAATCACAGTGTCAAATTATTGTTTTTGTTCTTAATTTCTTGCATGGTTTGGTTTCAATACAAATAACTAGTATAGGTTTTTGATTTAAAACCTAAGCTAATCAGGCTATCAAGTCCAACATCCAACTAATTTGTTTTATACACATCTTGTGTATTAAGATATTAAAAAGGAGTTTCTTAAACGAGTTTGCTTTCAGAATTTACTTAATCTTTAACTTTGTGTTAAAAACTTAGTTAACGTTTTTCGCCCTATCACTAGTAAGAGCCTCAAAGTTAAGGCCCAGGGAAACATCTCCAACATGGCCTACATCATTGAAATCCCTAAGATGAATAAAATACATAACATTTGAAAAACAGATCATCCCCTAGTGACCAACTATTGAGCCGTCGAAGGGGAAATGTGGAGCAACTCTGCTAACAACGCCCGAGGAGATCGAGAAAATTCGGACATAGCTGGTGGTACGTTGGGATTAATTCCTAACATGACAAAAAAATCTTCGTAGGTCGAACATACCTCATCTAAACCAAAGCATAAAATGTGGTCTTCAGGGTACCAGAATTGCATTGTCGCCAACAATCCAATCAATAGCAGGTTACGCCACAAGGAGACCCAACACAAATTTAAAGCTTTATAGTCTACGTTAAACATGCACATGGCTTCTAGGCTTTCGAGGTAGGAATAAAATTCTACATGCATCGAAAGATCCATTTGGGAAATAATGGGGCATAAAGCAAGATATAAGGAAGGTAAAATGTGAATGGATGAAAAACATCACCCCCTTACCCCCCTTTTATACACAAAAGCCTTGGCTAAAGACAAGAAACCTAAAGATCTCGAGATAAAGCCTAACCTACCAAGTACTTTCGGCTTCAAGAAAGTGCAATATAACCCTTAGGGTGATTTGACTGGACCCATATGCCGATAGACAAGACAAGGGGTATGCCGATCGATAACCCCCTTATTTTAGAAAATTCTATAAGAACCCCAGGATATTTCTGCTAAACTCATCCATTTTATTTCATTATTTATTGTCATAAGTCTTTTCCTCAAGATATTTAATCTATTTTCTAAAAATGAATATCCCCTCAATTTTTAGAGTCTTAGAAGCAAAATGAAAATGCATGTAGGCCGAGTCATTAAAACAGGAATGAATAATAAAAATCCACTTTATATATATATATATATATAAATTTCCATTGCACAATTACATTTTTAAGTAGAAGAAGAAAAAAATACAAAACAACAGGACTCATCTCAAACCCAAGCCTTCAATTTTTTTTCTCTCTCTTTAGACCCTCAGTCCCTGTGGCGAGCACACTTCCCTCGACAACAAGCTATAGAACCTCCACTCCTCGAGCCCGATCCCTCGTTCGAGGTAGCAGATGAAATAAGATAAGAAGAAATGGAGTCCTTGATATATACAGTTGCAGAGGCCACTAAGTCCCTAATGTTCTTCATCCAGGTAGTTGGCACCCGAACAGGATGTAAGAAAAACATCAGAAACAAAAGGAAAATCAGTTAGTAAAAGAAAAAAAGATTCGAAAGGAGATGAGACAAGAAAAAAGAAAAATATACCTCAAGCCAAAGGGCATCCTTCGAAGGCCTCATCAACCCTAAATTCGTCGCATTAGGGCGGTGCAACAAGCTCAATGACCCCCCTATATTCAATCTAAAATTATATGAAGGTGGAGTGGCCTGAATGAGTGGAGCCTCCTTTGTCGCTATCACCGCCGTCAACGTGCCACCTGTTCTGTAGCAGATCTCGTCGGCCAGCTCGTATCCCTTCTCGAAGCCATAGGAGGTGGAGGCATATTCACCACATCATAAATACAGGAGGGCATCAACTAGCTCGTCACAAAATTGAGGTAGTTATAAGTCACCAACGTATCCGTGTAGAGCGAATAAGCCTCGCCTCCATCCTAGCCTCATCTGACATCTCCCACACCCACCTCATATACATGGGAGGCACCGCCGGTGGGGCCGCCACTTCATACTCCACTATTTGTCACACGAACCTCTCTCCTAGGTACCAAAAATAATCGAAATCATGTGCCATCGACCTCTGCATCTGCGTATGCATGCGTGTATCCCTGTGTTCTAAAGAGCCATCCCCTAGGGACAAAAGGTCACCTGTAATTCCCAACAAAAATCAGTATACATGCAAGGAAAGAAAATGCCAAAAGAAGAAAAAGATGTAACCTGATCTCTCGTCAACGTGTTCAAGGCCTATCGCATTGCCGCTAGAGACAAAGACTGGTTTCACCGCCTATTGGACTTCCACTACCGGTACATCTGGAATAAGTCCCCCAAGTCCTCATCTTTTAGGGCTATTAACTTAGCGTTGATCCCAATCACCTCATAAAACCACGTCTGCACAAAGGATAAAAGTCAACAAAGAAAAAATCCAAAAGGAAATGTAAGAAAATACAAGAAAAGAAAATGTGAGAATTACCTCCAAAAGGTATATAGCCCCTGTAATGGTCTGCCGACAACACCGACTGAATGAATCCAGAGAAGAATAAAGGGTCAACAAGGACATGCACCCCCAATCATAAAATGGGACATTAAAAAAGATCCTCAAAAATGGAAAAAACCAAAGATGGATGACATCGCCACTCCTCCCCACTAAGAAATCACCCAAGAAAAGCAGAATAAATAATCAGTCCATCTGACTCACCTACTGCCCGTCAGTCTTGTCAATCCTCTGAATCAAAATAACCTCCCTAAGAGAAGAAATGTGAATATAATCTCCAAAAACTATCCAACCCAAATCCCCCAATGCTGCTTGAATCGCCTCCGGCGTCAGCCATGCAGTACGGTCCACCTCAATCTTCATGCCCTCCCAATCTATCTCCAATAACTACTGAACAACGATGGGAGTCATGATGATCTCCCCAAAAACCAAGTGAATGGTGTGGGTAGTGTCCTACCACCTCTCTCCCAACGTGCATAAAACTTCAGTAGAATGTCTCGTCTCGTCCAAGGCTCGTGTCAGGCGGCTAAAGACAACATAAGTAACTACCCAACACACCACCGCCAGAGGACTCTCCTATACATCCTTTAACCCTGGTCTTTCACCTGGAATGTAGGATTGAAGGAACAATGTCAGTTTGTCAAAATTAAAAAGAAAAAACCCTTTTCGTCAGCACAAGAAAACAAAGAAAAGAAGAAAAAAATGCCAATGTTCACTATACTTACATAGCAACTAGGGCTACTCACCCTAGAAGAACGGTAGTGTGAGGGCTCACACAGAAGAAATAGATCCTCAGCTACTGGCTCAAACAAGCCAAAGTCATTCTCATTGCCTAAAGCAAGGAGATCGAGTGCGCGTGTAGGTGCACGGTCATTGTTTTCGTTTCGCCAACTCAATACAAACCAACCTAAATTATGGCTACACTTGCGAGGCAAGCACAACGGTAAGTCGGGTATCAAAAATATACTCTGAGACGAGTTGCTAGAATTTATATGATTTAGTGATCCTAAATAAAAGTGTAAAAGATGAATTACAAACTTAAAGAAAAGATGCATGAAAGGGAAATATTAATCTAGGCAAGTGTATTGAAACTAGACTAACAAAGCAAGTAAAACTATAGGTTGCGTCGAATATCCCTCACCCGAGTTAATTTGTATAAAATGGTTACATGGGTCGACGAGTTATTACAAATGCGTCTCGTTTCGACAGTTAATTAAATCAAGGGTTTTCACGCCCCTAAATCTGAATAAAAGCCTAATAAGATTTTGGCGTCAACAAATATCCCAAAAATTATGCACGAAAGGTCATATGGGACATACACGATATGCCCCGTCAAATCTTCTAGGCGTAATAACTAGGACAATGCACTAGAAATATACCCGTAAACACCATCACAAAAGCAAAGAAACGCGTTAACCCGAGTGAGTTCCATTCAAATACAACCTAATTTAAATTAGCTAGAAAGCATATTAAAAACGCGGTAAATGGAAAGCGGTAAATAAACGCTGTAAATCTATGATAGAAAGCACGGGAAGAAAGCACGTAAACTAATTATGAAAGCATGTAAATTAATCTAAAAATCAAGAATAAAGTAAATGCAAGCTGTATTAATGGAGAGGGAAGATGAAAGTACAATCTTACAATCCCAAATGTTGTCACACCATATGAGGAAGAAGAAAAGAGCTCTCAACTCCGAAACCGTAAGCTAAACTAACCTAAAATCTATTCTAAAGCTTCATATCTGATTATTACAACAAAAAATGGTATTTATAGTAAGTTGGAATAACTAAAGAAAAGAAAAGGAAAAAGAAAGTATAAGGAAAAATATCTCCTGGAAACAGGGGATCGATCGATCGACTTAAACCGTCGATCGATCGATGGTGAATAAATCAACCCACTGTCGAGAAGGATTGATCGATTGACCCCTTTGGTCGATCGATCGATCAAGCAGGTATCAGCACAGTGCATTGCTGTTTTGGGATGTTTGCCTTTCTCGTCCGCTGAAACTCCCGTAACTTCTTCATTCTGAATCGGAATCACGCACCGTTCACGGCCATGCAAAGTTTGCGAGGAGGGAAACAACTTCCATGTAAATGTTGGACTAGGTGCCCAAACTGTGAAAAGACTAAAATGCCCTTGAACATGCGATCACGTACGAAAATCAAGCGGAATGCATCCAGACTTTACATTTAGCACCCAAATACCGATAAAAGCTCAATTAACCCCGACAAAACATGTTAACGTAGAAATCTGAGGTTGTATGGTTTACGAGCATAAATATAGGGAATAAGATACCCGAGGGGGCTAAAACTCATAGGTTCGGAGGATAAAATATGTAATATTTGCGTATCATCACACCCCCTAACTTACACATTTCTAGTCCCTAGCAATGAAATAGGATGCAACAAGAACTACAAGCAAACCAAAAGCAGGAATAGTACAAAAGTATGGTATAAAATTAAAAGGCCATTTTCACGGGCGATTTGATTGCATTTATCGTATGCAATAAGATGTTAAACCCCTAGGTCACCCTAGTGGACGAGTGTTGTCTCGTGAGGGTTTTCAGGGATGGTACGCATAAACATCACATGGTTTCCTCAAAATATGCCCAACCCAACATGTGACAAGCCCAAAAAAAGCAAAAAAGATTTCATACACATTATTATCACATTGAACGGATTCAAAAAGTCCGAAATCATTGACATTATAGAATACACCTCATAGAATTGAAACCTTAAAATGTGGGAGGAGAGCGAGCACATGCAAAGTATGATTTGACAAAAACTTATATAAACCGGATACTAAATAAAGCAAGCATATATTCAATCCTCACGGTCATTAGACTCATCAAGCGAATTCACTCGAAATAGGGAGGTAACACACGAAACATGCGGGGTAAAGAGTAAATGTAAATGGGAACTAGGCCGCACACATGTCACAAATGAAGAACGCTATATATGAAACGAAAAACTGTAATCTCAATGAAAGATACTGCACACTAAAAGAGGCGAAAGATATTTTCACAGATTATCAAAACTATTATGACTTTTGAATTACATCAACCTAAGATCACATAGGACTTTAATAGGGTTGTAATGTAGGCTAGGATAGGGTACGAAATGAAGGATATGTATGTACGGATTCAAAGTGTTCGGGAAGAAAACTCGGGATAATGGGAAAATGCGGGCAATATCAAAATTTGAAAACAAGTTCCAAAAAGGCATAAGATATATCATCGGGGAGAGTAATCAAAGCTTATTGAACTATATACACAATATTTACAACATTCTCCTTCTTTTCTTTTCTTCTTTTTCTCATGTTTTCTTTTGTTTTCTTTTGCTTTTTGCTTTCTCTTTTTCATCATTTTTTCACATCTCTTTTCTTTACTTTTCACACTCTCATATGCCTAAATTGCAACCGACATCACAAACACAACATTCAATCCCAAGTAACATTCCAAACAAAGGTACGTAAGGTGTATGTATGGTTTAAAACTCTAATGTGAAGTTGGTTATGGGATTTTGGGTTATGAAACGAAAGTCTATATTAAGGCTCAAAGGGGTTAACGAGGGTAAACATTTAAGGGTGAGGTCAAGGTAAATATGGGTGATATAACAAAGATGGCCTATGATCATTTCACAAAGTTTACTTAATTCTCGAGTCAAAATAATATATGAAAATCATGATCAAGTAACACATTTCATGTATGAACTCAATTAATAAACGATCAAATGAAAGAATAGTGAGATTACCAACGAATTCAACATTTTCAATGAGAAAAGAATAGTGTATACACTCATAAACGACAAAAGGTACAAAGCTTACTCGGTGTAAGTATATACAATGCAATAAAAGATTACCGATTTATAAAAATCTTAAACCAAATCAATAAGGCAATAAAAGTGCATGTGCTCATGGGATTGAAGTTTAATTCATGAAGTTATTCATAATATCAATAATGGAGACTAAAGTCTAATAACTTCTAAAATTGAGAACATGCATCATTGATTTGTCTATTGGATCGGGCAATTATTGAAATTTATCATCGGAAACAAAGGCAAAAATGCCCAAAAAGAATAAAAAAGAAAGAAAATCTTTTTGAAATTTTTGAATTTTTCTAAGAAAAGCATACTAAATAACTAACATGTGAGCAAAAACATGCACTAAACAAGTTAGTACCAAGCATAGCAAAAATAAATGACGAAAAATTAACTAATTACACTAGACTAAATTGAAAAGGAAGGAAAAAATAAAAAGAAAGAAAGAATAAAAAGCTAACTATATACAACCTACTATTTAGGCTTCACACTAACTGTACACTAGAAGTCTAAATAGTTGAGGGTCCACCGTGAAAATGATTTGACTTCGGAGCATAACTGGTGTAACCTCACTCTCAAGCATGACTTTCGAAAAATATGGATTCCATTTTAACAACGGAAGGCATGTGTAAGGCGGAAGAAATGAACCATCGCCAATTAAAAGTTTTGGAGGGACGATGGGGGGTTTGGATTGAACGGGTGACAAAAACATGTGGGGACCGAGAAACGCCTAATAACCTCCCAATGATTTTGAAATTGGAATGGGAGGTGGCGCACACGAAGGCAAATATGCGATCATGGAAGGCGACTCGAGCAATTACTCCTCATCGGCAAAAAGGTTTAAAACATTAAAGTTTGAAACCGAATCATCGGGTACTTGTGATGGTGTGATAATAGAGAATGAAAATGGGGATGAAAGAAATTCAAACTCATGAGATGAATCATCATCGCATGAAGATTGAGTTTCGAAGGAAATAATGTCATTTTCAATGAAATGTTCTTCTTTGGGGGCCAAAGAAGAAATCATTTCATTGAAAATAGATATGACGTCATTTTCAGCCTCACTTTCAATATCTATTACGCAATGGGCAAAGTCTAGAATGGTTTGTTCCAAAGTAGGTAAAAATACCTCATTTAGTTCAAAACATTCCTCGACTTCAAAAGTCTCGAAAGCAAAATCATCGTCGGATTCAAATAATAAATCCAATTCATGTTCCCACAAATGATTTTCTTCCCGATAATGATTTTCAAGTTTCTCATTCTCATACATACGCCAGCCCTCAATACAAACAAACCTAAATTACGGCTACACATGTGAGGCAAACACAACGGTCATTGTGGTATCGAAAATATCCACTGAGACGAGTTGCTAGAATTTATATCATTTAGTGCTCCTAAATAAAAGTGTAAAAGATGAATTGCAAACTAAAAGAAAAGATGCATGAAAGAGAATTATTAAACTAGGTAATTGTATTGAAACTAGACTAACAAAGCGAGTAAAAATATAGGCTGCGTCGAATATCCCTCACCCGAGTTAATTTGTATAAAATGGTTACATAGGTCGACGAGTTATTATAAATGCGTCTCGTTTCGACAGTTAATTAAATCAAGGGTTGTCACGCCCCTAAATCCGCATAAAAGCGTAATAAGATTTTGGCGTCAACAAATATCCCAGAAATTAAGCGCGAAAGGTCGTAAGCACGGGACATACATGATATGCCCCGTTAAATCTCATAGGCATAATAACTAGGACAATGCACCCTAAATAGAACCGTAAACACCATCACCAAAGTAAAGCAACGCGTTAACCCGAACGAGTTCCATTCAAACACAAGCTAATTTAAATTAACCAGAAAGGATGTTAAAAATGCGGTAAATGGAAAGCGGTAAATAAACGCGATAAATCTACATTAGAAAGCACAGAAATAAAGCATGTAAACTAATTATGAAAGCATGTAAATTAATCTAGAAAGCAAGAATAAAGTAAATGCAAGCTATATTAATGGAGAGGGAAGATGAAAGTACAATCTTACAATCCCAAATGTTGTCACACCATATGAGGAAGAATAAAAGAGCTCTTAACTCCCAAACCCTAAGCTAAACTAACATAAAATCTATTCTAAAGCTTCATATCTGATTATTACAACAAAAAATGGTATTTATAGAAAGTTGGAATAAGTAAAGAAAAGAAAAGGAAAAAGAAAATATAAGGCAAGATATCTCCTAGAAATAGGGGATCGATCGATCGACCCAAACCGTCAATCGATCGATGGTGAATAAATCAGCCCACTGTCGAGAAGGATCGATCGATCGTCCCCTTTGGTCGATCAATTGATCAACCAGGTATCAGCACACTGCATTGCTGTTTTGGGATGTTTGCATTTCTCGTCCGCTGAAACTCCCGTAACTTCTTCGTTCTGAATCGAAATTGCGCACCGTTCACAGCCATGCGAAGCTTGCAAGGAGGGAAATAACTTACATGCAGATACTGGACCAGGTGCCCAAGCTATGAAAAGACTAAAATTCCCTTGAACGTGCGATCGCGTATGGAAATCGAGCGGAATGCATCCGAACTTCACACTTAGCATCCAAATACCTATAAAAGCCCAATTAACCCTTGCAAAACATGTTAGCGTAGAAATTCGAGGTTGTCTGGTTAATGAGCATAAATATAGGGAATAAGATAATCAAGGGGTCTAAAATGCGAGGTTCGGAGGATGAAATACACAATATTTTCACATCATCACAAAGTGCAGCCTAGCTCGCCACTCCAGGCCCGCTCAATCATCAATGCTCAACCACTCCAAGTTGTATCACTCGTTGCTGGGAGAACCATCCATTTGAAGTCTTTAAGAAAGTAGGACTTGGAAATGGATTTTAAAAATAAGTAGCAAAAGATTTGAATGCATAATGATGTGAAAAATGAGGAGGGGTTGCCCTTTTAAGGAATCCAAACGGCATGCTGATCGGTAGACCTCTACCCATACCGATTGGGACATGCCTATTCTTCTGCCCAAGGAAGCCCAAGAGACTGTGCCACTTGCCAAATGGCAACCCCTACAACATGCCGGTCAGCATACCTCCCTTGAAATTTTGTACAAAAATGCAAGAAAATGCCAAAAAAATCCAAAAAATCTCCCCAAAATGCCAAACAAGCATTAGAGGATTTTTTCACCAAGAAAACCATTATAAGATCCTATAATCCCCAGCCGAATTATTATTACACTCTTACCCCCAGCATAAAACCCTAATCATATTTCGCAAAATGATGCATCCCAAAAGTCTACTACAATTCCCCTGCGGAACCCAAATGCTTCTCGAATTCCCTAGCGAAATCCTAAAATCTCAAGTCTTTCCCAACAAAACCTAAACCTCAAAACAAATTATTCCCTAGAAGGATTACATAGTATCCTTCTAATTCCCCAGTGGAATTTCCAAGCTAAACATTCTCCCATGAAAGCTATCTCCTCTCAAAAGACATGATCCCTAGTTAAATGTCTTTTCTTGGTCAAGTCTCAAAATAACACAATCTTTAACAAATACGCAAGTACAAACTAATCTCGAGAGGTCAAAAGTCCTCGTGTTACAACCTTTAGCCCATAAAATTGGTCCTCTAACTTTAGGTCCTTAGAATTGACCTCGACCCGTAGAATTGGTCGCCTCAACTTTAGGTCCTCAGAATTGACCTCGGCCCATAGAATTGGCCATCACAACTTTAGGTCCTCAAAATTGACCTCGACCCACATCATTATTCATTACAACTTTAAGTCCTCAGCATTGAACTTGACCCTCAGAATTGGTCATCCTCAATATTTGGTCCTCAGAATTGACCTCGGCCATTAGAATCAGTCGTCATAACTTTTGGTCCTCAGAATTAATCTCGACCCTCAGAATCGATCATCCACAGCATTACCTTACGTCCTCAGAATCGATCTCGACCCTCTGAACCAGTCATACTCATCCCTTTGGTCTACAGAATTGACCTTTTTCCCAAATATCCATGTGGTATTGATTCGATAACTTTCACTTATTCCATGCTCTCTCGTTGATGAGCTCTCTCTATAGACACAACATTCTAGGACCCTCCTATGACTCTCCTTAAGTCCCTAGCACTTCCTCCTTCACCATAGAACCCTATGTTATATTCTAAGTACCGATTTAGAGGCCACCGAGTGCTCTTGAGCCTCATTTGACTCCGATAAACTTTCTCATCTAAGTGAAAGCTTAATGAATCTTTAAAGGTCTCAAAATCCCCTTTCCAATGGTCCCCCTCATGTACAAATCGGCCTTACGATTAAGATGAATGGTCCGTTTTACTTTTAAAAATTGATTTAGAGGCCACCGGGCACTCCTGAGCCCAAATTTGACCCTAATCAACTTATTTATTGGAGTAAAATCTCATTAAAACTTTGAAGAGATCTGAATATCCTTTCCAATGATCCACCCCGTGCGTGAATTGGCCTTATGGTTTGGACAAATGGCTCGTTTCCCCCCAAAACTCAACTGGAGACCACTGGTCACTCTCGAACTCATTTGGACTCCCGTAAGCTCTTCAGATAAAATAATACCCGAGTCTAAAAACACTTTCTAATGGTTCACCTCAAGCTCTAATCAGCCTTACGGTATGGACGAACGACTCATTTTACTCCAAAGGGTCACCAAGTGCTTCCGATCCCTTTTTGACCAAGAGAAACTCCCCATTTTGAACGAGACTGAATGAATCTTTGAAGGGTTTTGAATAACCTTTCCAACGGTCCATTCTGTGTATGAATCGACCTTACGGTTCGGACGAGCGATCATTTTTCCTCTGAGAATCTCTTATCTAAAAAGCCATTGGGTACTTTTGAGCCCTGTTTGATCAAAGTCAACTCCCAAAACCAGGAGAGGCCTATGGATTCTTAAAGGTCTCTGAACACCCATTCCAATGGTATGACCGTGCACGATTCGAACTTACGAATTGCATTTTATGACCATTTTCCCAAGAGATCTATGTAAGTTTGCCGCATGGCAAACCCATTTCCATGCCTATCGACAGTGTGTCGGGGGATGCCTGCGGATAGGCAGGTCAAGTACAATGCCGAACAACACCCCTTAATCCTATATAATTAGAGTAAGATCTCACTTTGAATGGCACCACAGAATCATCCCTCTCAGTGATCTCAATAACATTCTCTCAAAGTTAACGTCTTTTCTCTATTGAAATCTTTCCTTCACATTCCATTTCCATCCCCTTCACACCCAATTTAGCAAAAATATTTTCCCTCTCCTCCTAACACCTCCATCCACTTACAAGGTCAACCCTTCAATAAGTAAGATCAACCTTCAAGTATCCAAATAAGGTCTAAACACTCTTCTCTCTCTTTTAATTTCCTTATTTTTGCATTAGTTATATAATCATTATTTTAGCATTTCATTTTTGTTAGTCAACACATATTAATAATCCCACTTTTTTATTAGTAATATTGCACATAACATATTTTCTATAAAAAATTCAAAAATAAGAAAAAAGAGTGTTTGCTCATAAATGCCAAACGAGATTCTTCACCACATTTTCTCAAAACAAAAGTCTTTTTTCTACACACATACAAAAGTCCTTTTTCTACACACATACATCTAAATAAAATCCCCGGTTGGATTTATGGGATAAACCCCACCATTGTGTTGCATGCGAACTACATGGATTTTGATGCCTTTTTAGGCTACGTAGGCATCTCGGGTTAAAATCTAAGACTCGAGTCCTCCTTGCATATTTTTATTCATATATTTTTTTTATATATATTGTACTTGTGATTCTTATTCACTCTTTATCTAACAAATATAATTGTTTCACCGTAACGATTGATATCCCGATAAGTGCACATATTATGTTTTTAATTATTATTTCGGAACACTCCTATGGATGACCTCACTCCGCCTTTCTCCACGACGTGAGTTGAGTAATTACATTCTCCATTTATATATGCACGCGCACACATTTCACAAAGTTATTAAGGAGAATAATAACACATGTCCATGAGAGACCAAAAAGGCGGGATGGGTGCCTAACACCTTCCCATTCTGTAACTTAGCCCCGAACCTTTGAACTAATTGGTTTCGCATGCATCAGTATGTCTTTGATGTCATTCTCTCGAGGCGATAACATTTTTTTGCCTGTTTTGTGCAAAATAGGCGAGAGACTGTATCTCTTTACATCACCCCACATCAGTGATGGCCGAAGCGCTCTTAGAAAGGGCGCGATACCTTCTTTCTCTATCTCTCTCCATCGCGTGCCTGAGAGCTGACCCCGGGGAGGAGGAAACGGGGTGGCCTCACTCATATGTTAAAATAATGCTAATAAAATTCCACAACTATTAAATATAACACATAAAAAAATACTTTTCAAAACTGTGCTGAGAAAATTGCTTGTAAGCTAATTCAGTCTGAAACTTTGTACAAGTTAAAGTTTAAAATCCAACTACACCCACTGCTTCTCCAAGCGAACAAAGTCCGTCCGTGAGACAACATCTCTAATATGTGTTTTCATATCAAATACTTATCAAACGTCGGCCTTTTATTAGACATATTTTAACATATAAATATATCAATCCAATACGAAGAATATGCTATATTAAGGACCAGACTCCATAAATACCATAATGTTATATATTGTATACCGGGTATCCTGTTGCCTACACTTGTAAATATTCCCCGTTTGTTGGAACTATGTTGACTTTGACACCAAGTCTGATTGGGTACATATGCGCTATACCTAACTACACTCATGAATCCAAAGCCTCATAATATGTCGATAGGCATATTATTTCTTAGAGATGCATCCATCTGCATTCCAAACTCTCCCCACCACTTCTACTCTACCTCCATAGTCGAGGATGTCTAGAACATGGCATCCTTGGCGCTATACCTCCAAACTAGTATGAGGGACAAAACATTTTATCAACTGATCGACCGTCAATTATAAAAAAATATACCTTTGTTGGTGCGTTCAAGACCACCTCCATTATAAACCTCCATCGAAGCTACCCTTTATCTCATATATAGCTTCTTCACCTTCTAAGAGAAGTCCTACAGTTGCAAACACAGCATGTTAGAATACATGAATAACCTAACTATTATGACTTAATCTTATGGCTACGTGACTACATACGGGAAATATCAAGTCCTTCTTATGAGCACAATCCTCAAAAATACGTCTCTTGATATACTGTCCCCATCGGAGATTCACCCATCTACCTTCCATTATCCCTTTCTAACCCAAACAAGATACCAAATTATCTCAAAGCCACAATATCTTGTGCACCCCATATAAATTTTCAAACACGTATATAGTATACATTCCCAAATTATGTAGACTTTAATCTCGTGGCTACACGAGTATGTAGGAGCAGTATTGAGTCCTTCTCATGAGCATAATCCTCAACAATATATCTCTCGATATATTATCCCCATATATATGCAATCATGATATCAAACTAGCTTAATTCCGAGATCTCTCGCACACTTACATACATACTAATGGCCACCTATTATGTGAGCACATTGTTATGCATAAGCGTCATTGTATACCTGCATCGGGTGACGTGATGTTCCTATAACTATCACTAAAACCATTTTCCAACCTAAGCACCTATCTTCATTTAAGGAATTCTTAACCTAAGGTCTCTAAACCAGTTATAAAAATAACTACAAAGTAATCAACTAATGTAAATAGTGACAATAAGCATATAATTAAGTAAGGATAAAGAACAAGGTGGGAGCCTAATCTCTTCCCCACTCGTAAGTCGATTCCCGAACCCACATAATAAGAATTTTTGGACGACCCCCGGACTCAAACTTTCCTAAGGAACACAGTGAAAGGGATAACCCGCATCTTTTGTTTGTTTTTGTATAAAATAAACTGGCAACTCTAAAAAAACTAATAAAATCCCTTATCTCAAGAAAACACACTTAGGCCTAGGCCTAAAACCAAGTGTGCGCGACTTAAACTGGACATGGTGTTAAACATCTTCCAGGGGCACAGTCTCAACCGCTCGACCCATGTCGAGCCAATAATCTGACCGCGATGGACCGAGAGACAAGCACTATTTGGCATCCACCATCAAACGAGAACAAGTTCCCATTGGGTGTTTCATTATGCACGTTCCAAGATCGCCATGCGACAATGGGATGGCATTTTTATCGCAAATGAGTTAAACGATTATTACTATTTTGATAATGTAATTATTTCTTGTAACGTTTGGGCTCTGACTCAAATCTATAAGTGTTCCCCCCATAAAATTATTATTATTTTGTATGGTATTAGCAGGCTGAGCAGTCAGACTTGCATCATTGGACATTCAACCATCATCCGTAGAGTGGGACTGCTATTTTATTTCAGTTGTCATTTGTATGTAGGAGTTTGATTCGGAGACGGTTACCGTCGGATACATTTAATTTATTTGCAACATTTGTAATATGATATTTGTATTATAATGGATTAAGTTTTAGTAGAATTTTAGTTTATTCTCAGTTCAATGATTCTTACTGTTATCCTTTAGTGAGATTTTTATCATGGATGGTTTTTATTTATTGCTATTTTTTTGTTTACGTTGATGCTGAGAATGATATAAATTGTTTTAGCGCTCCTTATATTTTGTGTTCAGCTTGATCAACTGGGTATTAAAATAGGGATGTTACAATATGGAGGAAGGATTTGTCTATTAATTAAGTTACTTATTATAGAAGAGTTCAACAAAAAATGACAATTCGGAAACCCCCTTAGGAAAATTTTCACACAAATCACAATCCGCTTCTTCCAAAACACTGGAATACTTTTTAACATTTTTCCATATCCGAACACAACTTTGGCATTACTTACCTCATCATACCCAAATTGTCATATGTATGTGGAATATACCTCCTCCCTGAACCATTGTAGCCATATTATCTTCTGCATTCCATTCAATAAGTATATCGTCAACTAGCATAGCATCCCTCCAACTATTTATAGTATTGGTTACACCACCAAAAGCCTATCAATGTTGAACCAAACATTATAAATAATGTCCAAATCATGCATCTCAAGGTGATTTCTCCCAATTTATTGGGTGTAGTATACAATATCTATACATATTTTACACAAGCAATATATTTGTGTTGTCTATTTGTTTTTGTTTTCATAAGCATAATTAAGAAATCTTTCAATCCCCACAATGTATTCTTTTGAACTCCGGTTAAATAAATCAATCAATCTAACCCTTATACATAATATCTACTATGATATAAAAAAGTTTCATGTTAGTATATTTATATTCATCATAATACGAAAGAAAAAATCTCCATTTGTCCCCTTAAGGTAATAAAAAAGAAAGCAGAAAATAATAACAAACATGGTACGTTTAAAGATGAGAGTGCGTGTGCTCGAAACCAAGATGGATGAAGGATACCCAATTAAAATTAGTTGTAAATAAAGAGACAAGGTTTTCCTTTAAATCAAGTTTAGGGAAACAAATACAAGATATAAGATCAATGCGACAAATCATTTACCAAGTAGATTACACCAAATTTTATCTTCAATATTAGGTGACTTAATATAAGTCCGAAAAGGTAAACAATAAAGCACAACACCAAGGCGTATGAGGAAAAATCCACAACGGAAAAAAACCTTGGGCAGATAAACTGACAAATAAACTATGGTAGATGATTACACCTAGAAGAGAGAGACTTACAATCACACAATGCTATGAGTGACTAGAAACTCTTTCACACCATATCTTCCACCATAGAAATGGTTCAACAGTTGGAGCAGGCGTCACAATCATCACCGATTTTAGTCGTAACCATTGTCTTCTTCATGCCATAAATAGTAAACCTCCTTTTGAAGTGGAAGAAGAACTTTATGTTCCAAATCTTAGAAAAAAGTTGATAAGCCTCCAACGAGTATAGTACCACTTCTAGGTGTGTGAAGATCTAAAGTGAAAGTGTATTTAAAAATTGGCTTAAGTCATAAATATATTTTTGAGATAAGTAAAATATAAAAAAAACTCAAGAATAAACTACAAAGAGATTTGTTCAAGGTTTAGAAAGATTTAAAGGAAATAAATTTACTTTAACATATTTTTAGATTTCATAAGTATTAAAATTAAAATATCTCAGTAACATAAAGGGGAGAAAAAAATATTTAAACTTGAAAGAATGCAAGATTCAACACAAAAGAAGTTTTTTCCTCACAAATATTTTTCTCTCTTAAAACTGATTCTTGTGTCAATAAATTTTTATCAAAATATTTTTTCTCAAAAAGAAATCACAAAATCACACTTCTCTGCACACTGGTAAAATGAAGTCTAAAATCACATACAAATACATTTAGGCTTGCAAGAGAAGCTTAGGTGGAAAAGTAGGTAAGTTGTAGTCTTATATTGAAGTGACAAGGGGAAAAATGTACAACTATATAGCTAGATCTCTAATGTTGCATGCGTACCAAGAAAATTGTTCACAATCTAACTCAAAAGCAATCTTTTTGCACGGGACTGAAACATTTGCTAGTTCATCATTACATCAATAATATTCCTCGCTGTGGCGATGCCTCGATGAAAAAACTCATGATACACTAAAGAAAAATCCATTGTCATGTGCGCGTTAAGTGAAGGAGCTTTCTTTGTAGCAATAAACATCCTTAGTATGGCGATGCTGGGGCGACAAACCATGTAGTAGCGAAGAAGGTCCATTGTGTTAGATTTTAACACAAGTCCTAATTCCAACTCAACTTAAATATGTTTAATATAGCAAGTAGTTTTTCAAATATTTTTGTGAATTATACATATTTTCTACAATAAGGAAGTTGATGATGCCATATCCAACCCCTTGTATTTCAACAAGTTCTTAAACCCCATAACTCCCTCAGGACTGAGATCCTATGGTATACGTTAGACCTTAACCAGACCACTACTAAGTCCCGAAGACCTCCCAACCTTCAAGAAAGGACCATAATATTGAATCAGACCTCAAAAGCCTCCCAAGTCTTCAAATATGCTTAGCCGTTCCAATAAATCTCCCAACCAAGATCAGAGACCATAACATCAGTGTTATGCCATGTTTGAAGTACACAACGTACCTCAATATGAAGAAAAAATGGCTACGGAGATCATCCAACCCTCAACGCAAATGTATAACATTGAAAAAAAAACCTCTAGACTATCCTATAGCAGGCCTGTGGAAGTTCCAAACTCCCAAGACTTTGAAAAATCTCCTGCAACTAGTCTGGAAAGTAGGTGAAAAGAACAATATTATTTCACCTACTTCCACCACTCAATCCCACTTGCCTCGATATCTCCCATCAATATTAAATGTACCCAATAACCACCTTACACCATCTGTAAAATCTTTGGCCAACAATCAACCACCTTGCTAACATCGACAAACCTCAGAAACATCTCAGCCATGTTGTGATAGTCCTTTCATTCTCTTACTTGGAGTTGGCATATGAATAAGAGGTTAGGTAAATGTTGAAAATATGTCCGAGTCATAATACTCACATAAAACAACAAGTATTATCTTCTCTAAGTGTTATCTCCATCTCCATAAGCTCTCAATCCACTGTTGTGAGTGTAAAATCATAGTTTGAATCATTTCAAACTATCATACACATTATATTCCCTGGTGAGCCCTAAATTAATAATAAAAAACCCATAGAGAAGTTTATGAGTTACTCCCCTTACAAACACTATTGAAGAAGTTTTTACAGTAGTGGAAGCTCAAGACATCCTACCTTCACCCAATAATAAGAGGGCTATAAATAACATGCGGGGCAAGTCCAAGTATTGAAGGTTCCACAGGGTCCATGGTCATAACACCAACGACTGCATGAGGCTTAAAATGTCTATAAAAGAGGTGATAAAGAGGAGCAACCTCAAAGAATTTGTGGCTACAGACACATGCAAAGGTAATCGCAATAATAATAATAATAAAAATAAGAATGATGTCCCTTTGATTGATGTCTATAATATTTCTGGAGATTTTAGTTGAGGTGGACTCTCTACCACAACCAAAAAGGCCCACCTCAAGACTATCCAATATGAAGGAGTGCAAATCAACCATGTGTCTCTCCCACATGAATCCCTAAATGGATTTCCAATGATGGTCTTGCCAAAAATAGACCTCATAAGGGTCTACCTGCTTCATGATGACCCCTTTGCAATCACAGTGATCATAGGAAATAACAATATGAAGAGATTTATGATTGATACTAGGACCTTCGTAGACATCAAATTCTTAGACACTTTCGAAACTATAGGACTCGATGCAAAGAACATGCAACCTATCACCACTCCTCTAATTGGCTTCAACTTAGATCGGACCTATTCCTTGTGATATCTCACTCTTCCCCTCACCATTAGTTCCAAAGATTGCTACTTAACCATTTGGAATAAGTTTATAGAAGTAGATAGTCCATCATCTTACAACGTTATCATGGGGACACCATTGCTTATTGACATAGATGCTGTTATCTCAACACGAAGGCTAGTCATGAGGTTCACAACCTCTATATGAATATGAGAAGTGTTTTGGGACCAGAATAAAGCCTGAGAGTGTTACAACACTTCCCAGAAAAAAGGAAAAAGTCACGAGAGTCCTTTTACAGTGTGTTCAAGATACAAAAAAGCTCATAAGGTGGCTTAAGATCCCTAATAGAGGTCTTATCTCCTACACAAGAGATGCCAAAATCCCCATTAGAGTGTTTCACCACATATTTGTTAAATATGGATACTTTACATTCGCGATGTGAAGATAAAGAGCAATGAGGTGATCTAACCAAGCTCTGATCACCATATTCATTATTGAGGAAGCCCCCAATAAAGAATGTAGATTGAACTAGCCTAATCCCCACTCTTAGGGAGGAACTCTCCCAGTTCATAAAAGAAAACAATTTTTTTTTGGATCCATTCTGACATGATCGGAGTGTATCCAAACAAAAATGGTTCACCACCTGGGTATGGATCCAAACCATATTCTAGTCCGCCAAAAGAAGAGGTCCTTCAGGATAAGTACCCATAGTGGATTTCTAATATGGTCCTTGTGCTAAAAGCCAATAAAAAGTGGAGGATGTGCATTGGCATCGCCGACCTCAATGAATCATGCCTAAGATTGACACCATGGTGGAATTCACAGCAGGAAATGATCTCCTCTCATTCATATATGCCTACTCCGGGTACAACCAAATAAATATGGCCCCTATCGATGAGGAAATGACCTCATTTATTATGAACAAATGTATCTACTATTATACACAAATACCTTCGAACCAAAGAATGTAGGTAGAACCTATCAGAGGATGATGAACACCATTTTTAAATACCTCATTGGCAAGGGCATGGAGTTTGATGTTGATGACATGCTGGTCAAAATCTTGGAGGCTCAAAGCCATGTGTAGAACCTCAGCGAGACCTTTGCCATCTTGAGAAGGAACCGAATGAGCCTAATCCTCAAAAATGTAATTTTCTAGTTACTAGAGGCAAATTCATTGGGTTCATGGTCAGCAGGAGAGGCATGAAAGCGAATCCAGAAAAAATTTAGACTGTGTTGGACATGAAGTCCCCAAGAATAGTGAAAGAGGTCCAGAGCCTAGACAGAAGAGTTGTGGCCCTCAAACCTTTTATATCTAAAGATATCGATAAATGCTTGTTGAGAATACAAAGATTTAATGGAATTATTCGTTTATTAGTTTTCCACACACAAATTTAATTTTATCAAATTTTATCTTGGATTAATTTAGGTCTGCATATAAATATGTAGTGCAAATTTTAATTCACAAACCAAGCATGGAAATATACTCAAGAAGTAAGGAAAATCCCTACAAGGGCAAAACCTACATTCAACACTACAGAGTAATTGATAGATAACTAATTTATCAATTACTTAGACCGACAGATTCTTCAATTAATTCTATAAAAATGGTACAATCCAACAGCATCGGAAGAAGCCTTCCCTCGGTATCTAACAATCAACCTTCTTCTTCTTCTTCTTCTTCTTCTTCTTCTTCTTCTTCTTCTTCTTCTTCTTCTTCTTCAGTAATGAAACTTCGATTCCACAAAGCAGCAATAGAGATTTCTCCCTATAAAGGTTTTTTTAACTAGAAAAGTTCTTCTTGGCTTGATAAAGTGATCTTTATGTTTCTAAGGGGTTCGAAATAATTAAGGAAGAGTTTGATTACAAAGAGAACTCAAAAGGGATGAAAAATCTTTCAAAAAGAGTTCTTTAAGTCTCTAATCCCGTATTTTCTTTTGTAAGGAAGTTTGTTACAAAAGGATAAATACAAGATATTGGGATCATATTTAATATTAAAAATAAAATCTCATGTGGTCGTTCGAATGATAAGTACCTCGTTCGAATGACACACCGGTTTTCATTTAATTAGGTATCTAATGAAATATCGAACGAGATTCCAGAGCTTGATGAAAAATACCTCATTCGATCGTTTGAAGGACTCGTTCTAACTACCTACCCTTTCTCGTTCGAACGTTTTCTCAAGAGGCTCATAATAAATTCTAGAGCTTGCCAGTGTAGTTTGTTTGTACGATAAGCTATTCTCGTTCTAATAAGGTAGCGAGTATTTTAAAGTTTTCCTTAAAAATATTTTAAAACCATTTTGAAAAACAAACTCTTAAAAATTCTAAAACCTTGGAAAAATAACGTAAATCAACTCTTTTCCAAATGCATCCATAACTTCTTTTAAATTTATTGAGACGTATGATTCTTCAATCTTCTAAAAGTCTTAAACTTAGTCTTTGAATCTGTACAAGTCATGTAGGTGCAATGTATATGTAAAGGGATAAGCCAAAATAAAAAAAGTAAAATGAGCAATTATAAAACTTTCTCTTACAAATATCCCCTTTTGGTTATTCTAGTAAAAAACATAAACCGAAGCCAAATTGATTCTAAGACTAATACAATAAATACCCTCCCAAATCAAGAAACGAAAAACGCATTCTTGTATAAGTCTTCAATTGAAATAGTTCTTCCCCTTTAGCTAGCTTTGTTTTCATCTTGTGTGGGTCCAAGTGATCTTCATCTAAGAGAAATTCCCTACACACATGAGACAAACAAAATATCGTGACGCATATATGAGTTTTAAAAGATACCCCCTCAATTTGTTCTCCCCCTTTTTGTCCGTAATAGATGCGAGATTGGAAACTAAACATGAATAATAAGCATCATGTAAAAAAGCAAGATATCATCACAAAGCTATTAAATGAAAGAAGATGTAATGATAATCTCAAAATCACAATAAGAAGGAAACTCGAAGAACATATGCCTCTATTTTTGAAAATTTTAAATGTTTTCAAGTATAAAGTATAAAGAGTACATATAGGTACAAAATAAAGAGACACCATGCAATAACACTAAAATATCCTAATTGTGAAAATGGAATGTAATTGTGTGAACATTTTTAATAGGTAAATTAATATCAAGGTTCATAACATAGGTGCACGGAGTCATGAGACAGTTCCAAAGAAAGAACTCAAGGTTTACCTTAAGTGTAAAAGAATAATGAACTCAAATGAATTTGACTTAACTTATACAATATGTCATGAGCATAAATAATTCCCCCACAAATAACGCCAAACTATTTATTGTTTTTCGAGATAGTCCGTTGTGCAAACCCATTGATCTTCTACTTTATAACTCCCTCAAAATCTCTCATATATAATAATCCACTCTCGAATATTTTGAAGAAATCATGATTCTCATATGAATAAAATCATCAATGAACTTCAAATGAATGGCCTAGCACTTCTATTTTTATGCGCCTCTAATCGTTTTAGGCTCTTTTATGAAAATGGTGGATTTTAATGCAAATAATCCTTTTGATCTTTCGTATTCCCTTTCCATTGTTTAACATATAACAATATTTTCTGGAAACAAATGATATCCAAATAATGGTTCTTACATTCACAACTTATCTCTTTTCCCATTTGGTTCTTTATTAAGCCAAATTGAGATAAGAACATCGTATTCGACAAGTGACAAGTTAGCATAATGTTCATAAAGCTCAGTCACGTGTGCAATAAAGGTGACACAGAGTCAAACATGTAGAAAGTATTCATCAAAGATCAACGTAATGATATACACACATTACTAAACACACTATTAAAATAAAGTCATGTCTCAAAACAATATAAAAAGTAATGTGAATGGATGGAATGTAGGGGTGATCTGGAAATCTTAAATGTTCATCCATATAAGGCGTAAAATGAAAATACAAAAATATTTTTATCTTTTTCAAAACTTTTATCAAAATAAAATCTTTTTCACTTTTGCAACTTTATCTTAAAAACCAAAAATCTTTTTGTATTTTTCAAAATTTTTCCAGAAAAACAAAAATCTTTTTGGATTTTTCTAAAAATATCAAAAAGAAAAAATAGATAGATACAATCTTACATTAGGAATATACAATATGAACATGATAAACATCCTATTCTAGATAAAGTACCCAAACTCAATCAACAGTACAAATACCCAAAGATCTCTTAAGATCCTCAAATCGAGGTGCATATAAAGGTTTCATGAAAATACTGGCTAATTGACGTTTTGTGATCACAAGGGTCAAAGACACGGGATTCTCTTATACTAGATTACGTATAAAATTCTCACATATCCTAATGTGCTTTGTGCACGAATGTTGGTCCGGATTATGGAATATATGGATCACACTCATATTATCACAAGAAATAGTCATTGTGCCTTATAAAATCCCATAATATTCTATATTTTCTTCATCCATAAGAATTGAATGCAACAACTCCCAACATCAATATACTCAGCCTCTGTCGTGGATAAAGATTTGGAGTTTTACTTCTTACTCAACTAGGAGACAAGAGCATTCCCAAAATAAAAATACCCACCCAAGGTGATCCTATAACCATCAACATCCCTGGACCAATCGGCATCAGAATAGGTGGACAAACATTCATTGGTATCAAAGGAATAATAAATATCGTAGAAAATAGTTCCACTCACATATTTGATGATACGTTTAAGTGCGAGAAAGTTAAACTCTTTCGGGGATACCTAGTATCGTGCACATACTCCAATGCTAAAGGTAATGTCGGGACGACTAGCAGTCAAGTAGAGTAAACTACCAATTATTCCCCTATAAAGGGTTTGTTATACGTCCTTCCTTCAAGTGTTTTTGCTAAGCTTTGTCGATGTACTCATATAGGTGTGTGAGTACTTAGCGGAATGTAAACCAAATTTCTTCACTAGTTTTTTTTTCATATTTGGAGTGAGATATGAATATCCCATCCTTAAGATGATGAACCTGGAGACCTAGGAAGAATGTAAGATCGCAATCCATTCTATCTCAAAATCTCTCTTCATCTCCTCCTCAAAAGTGTGAGCATAGCGAGAGCACGTGGATTCAAATACTATTTCATCCACATAGACTTGGGAAACCAAGATAATACCACTCTTTCCTCACAAACAACATCTTATCCACTCTACCTCTCTTGAATCCATGAGCTAAGAGATAGGAAGTGAGCCTCTCGTACTAAGTATGGAGTAATTTCTTAAAACCATACAGGGCTTCTTAAGATAATAGACGTTTACTAGGTGCTAAGGGTCTTCAAACCCCTTTGGTTATTCCATGTAAACCTCCTCCTGTATAATGCCATTCAGAAAATCACTCTTGACATCCATCTGATATAACTTAAAGCACAGATGGGATGCTATGGCAAGTAATAAGCGGACGAACTCAATCCTAGGAATATGAGCGAATGTCTCGTCAAAGTATACACCCTTAATCAATGTGTAGCCTTGAGCAACCAACCTAGCCTTGTTGCAAACTATGGTACCATTCTCATCCATTTTATTCTTATAAATCCACATGGTACCTATCACATTTGTCTCGCTAGATTGGGGGACTAACTCCCAGGCATCGTTTTTACAAAACTAAAGCAACTCATCTTTCATTACAGATATGTAATGCTCATCCTTGAGTTCTTCTTTAACATTCTTAGGATCGACTGAGGAGGTGTAGCATAGATAGCTAACCGCATTCTCAAGTTAAGCATGTGTCTTGACGCCTAGTGGGGGATTACCTGGTATAGTGGAAGGGTCATGACTCTTTCAAACCCAAGCGGGTGGATCCTCTAAATCAGAAGTCGGGTTCACCTAGGTAGTATGAGGAACGTTGGTATCGTCACTAGGGGTGCATCATCCTCACACTAGGGTCTAGGATAAATAGACTCCGAAGACTTGTCATTTCTAATCGTGACATTTATTGACTCTATAACCTTAAATCTTGAAAGGTCAAACACCCTATAAGCCCCACTCATCGATTATAACCTAAAAATATCCACTCGCCGTTTCTTGAGTCAAACTTTCCTAATTTCTCTCTATCTCTCATGATGTAGCAAGTAGTCCCAAATACACAGAAGTATGATAGGTTGGGCTTCTTCCTTGTCCATAACTCATAAGGCCTATGTAGCTTGTGGTGACAAATATATACCTTATTCACCGTATGGCATGTGATACTCACCGTCTCTACCTAAAAACATCTAGGCACATTTCTCCAAAGAAGCATGGATCTAGCCATCTCTTGTGTAATTTGGTTCTTCCTATCAACAATCCTATTTTGTTAAGGGGGTACAAACAGACTAAACTCATTGTTGACGCCACTAAAATGGCAGAGGCGGCCATTTTAGTGGCGTCAACACTCATGTTTGATTCCCACTCCATCAGAACAGCTATCCACATTCTCTTCTTTAAATTCAGTGCCATTGTCATTACACATCCGATTTATAATGACACCGTGTTGGTTTTGCAGTACACGACACTTGGTTGTTAGGAACTCAATCGCATCAGACTTTTCACTTAGAAATCCCATGATAGAGTATCTAAAAAAATCATTGACCTGTGACACCCCGCCTAATTAAATACCGGGCGATCACTCCTTTATTAAATTAAATCAAGGTGAACAGTTGGTTCATTCTTAGCATCACTGTCGAAAAATAACTTTTTCAATTTAAACTCCCTAATTAATTAAGCTAAGTGTCAAAACCATTTTTAGACATTACTTTTCGAATTTTATTTCATAAACCAAGATTTAAATCTTTACAATAATTCAATATTAAATAATCACACCACAATTACCCTGGAACATACAATCCAAATAATCAAACATTCAACTAGTTGAATCCAACATTTAATACTTTAAATGAAAACATCCTGGCAATAATAAATCCCAAAGTGCAAGTACTGGAAATAAATGGATTACAATATCCAATAAAACAATTGAAAAATGGAAACGGGCGACACATGCCCAACTGAATAAATAAGCTTGGAGTGGAATCAAATAAATGAAGTCGTCTAAGCAAGAGGCCTGCAACTCCCACCTAAGCTGCAGTGCGTTCCTTACAAAGGATCCTACGCAAGATGCCCCTGTGGCTGGGCACCTGTAATATATACATATATATACAAGAGAGAAAGGAAAATAGAAACGGGTCAGAGCCCGATAGTGTAAATGATTTAAAATTTGTTTAGCAAGTATTTAAAATGTTTACAGGACAATGCAACAACATATTAGTGTGACACTCTCTTGAGAAATTCTCACCTCTCTTTTAATGTGCACGCCTATCGCACTAATCTTCCCAACCAATTATCTTATCTTATATCTCACTAATCTTCCCAATGGTTTAACTTATCTTAGGTTAATTGTAAGATTTAAAACTGAACAATATAATTGTTTAAGAGAAAAATTTCATTCAGTAACAAAGCTCTCATTTTAACTTTATTTATTAATAAAGTTTCCCAGTGTCATATTATACTTTTCAAAACAAGTATTTACAATTTGAAGTCATTATTCATTTCTTACTTACCATAACACAGTAGGCAGTTCCAAATTTCAGAATTTCATATATATATATATATATTAAATACTCGTATAATATATATATATATTCTAACAGTACCCCACATAAAAATTATGGTGCAGGCATACTCTGCTATCCAATCCCCGTATCACTCGTACTAAGGGAAATACACATTCGGAATCACTCTCGAACTGTATTAATACATACACAAATAATATTGAGGCGAAGCATAGTTTCCAAGAGGTCTGTACATACCCTCGCGTCTCTTAGGACCGTGATTATCGATTCGATATCCTGTACCTAGGATTCCTATCTTCTTGGGTACAAGTCAATATCCCCCCATAAAGGTCCCATCGAGATAAGACTATCCCAACGCGGTAACCTCAGGGATAGCAAGTAGCGCGGGCATGATTTTCACATGTATATAATATATGCATACACACAGTCATATAAATATACTACTTTTATCATATCAATTTAGGTTCATCCCATAACCCATAATCACGACATTTATCCTTATTTTCCCATTATTAGTTATCACGTATAACGGTTCGTCTCTAACTTTAATTTGAGGGATTATTCCAACTTACTACGTAACACTCATGGACTCTATCCTCCCAAGTGTAAAATTCAGTAGGTATTCATCTATTTTCCATCGTAACTATTTTACGTATCTCTTCCTTTAATACAAAATTCCATCGTCCCTTATATATAAACACCCCAAAAATATAAATCTCGCCTTACATTAAAGGTCTCTTAATCATTAATAAGTCCTATTGGTCATCTTTATCTCCCAAAATATTTTAATAAGGATGTCTAAGGAATATTATTCATTTAGAATTAATTCAACTATTTTAAAAAGGGAAATATAAGTCTGCCAGAAGGGGTTGATCGATCGAGGGCAGGGGCTCAATCGATCTAACCTTCGATCGATCGAAGCTCTTGGCTTGATCGATCGATCAAGCAGGTATGGCGAATTCTGCAGGAAACCAGTTACGGATTCTATCATACAACCTCATCCCAATCCAGATTTTTCACTCCCAATCGCCCAGAAATTTGTACTACTAACAATATAAACCCCTTTTATACATCTTCTACGTAAAGCATGCAAAGTTTCATCAATAAGTATGGATTAATAGGCCAAAAACTCATATTAATCTCAAGAACCCTAGAATTTCTTTAACCTTGTTCTAATCAATCTTTTTCCAGAATTTCTTCTTCTAAAACATCATAAATCCGTGGTTCAACCTCTACATATGAAGGAGGATTTCCATATTTCCTTTTATATAATTACTACATGCAAGTTCCTATCTCCAACTTGGGTTTTCTTCCATGAAATTAATCCTAATCAACCCTGGACTAACATGAGTGATGCATTAACGAAAATAAGAAAGATAAACACTAGCCTAGAAATTTTAGAATTCTGATTTGTGGACGATTTTGGTGTGTTTGCGTTCACCGTTGCGCGATCTACGCGTTGGTGGTGGTGGCGGTGCAATCGGGTGACTTTTTGGCCTTGGATTGCTTGGAAAGCTTTCTCCTTCCCTCTCCTATGGCCGTTCTAAAGTTTTGAGTCTGATAACCCTAAAGGACTATTCTAAATGGCTGATATAGCCTAATAATTTTCGTGGGTTTAATTACCCAAAAATGCAAAATGTCCAAAATGCCCTCCCGGGGTGCTAAATAAGCCTAAAAATGCCCCGAGACCCAAACTAAACCCCCGAGTACACTTTTCTGACTAGCTCGACTCTTCCGGACACGTTGGTGCACTCAAAACGACCATACGGATAACTTAAAAATATTTCACTTTTATTAATCAACATTTATTCCCGACGCGATACAAGCGCGTTCCGACTTAAATTTCCAAAATTGTCATTCTATTCACTCGTGACATTTAATAGAACCATTATTATATATTACTTTGCTCATTAGTAATATTCAACAAATTTCCCATAATTACTAACTCTCATCACGTTAATAACTATAACATAATTAATTTCCGGATTTATATTAAATAATTAACTCACATTAAATTTAATAAATCCCCAAATTAATATAGCATAAAAATACGGGGTATTACATGACCATCCCGAGAATGTATCTCTTACCACCTAAGAACTCCGAGCGAGTAGGAGACATAAGATCCATGTGAATCAACTCCAAAACATTGGTGGTGGTAATGGGATTCAACTTTCGATGGGGACTTCAAATTTTATTTCATTGTAAAAAAGGTACACATATTGAGGAAGTTGGTTTCTCAAGTGATGGTAAGCCACAACTAGGTCCTTTTTCTCCAATATCTCAAGATCTCTAAATCTCACACGACCTAGTCGTTGATGCCAAAGGTCCATAGAGGAGACCGTGGCACTATTTCACACAAAGGAGGACTTGAGAATTATCCCATATAAATTATCTTCAGTCCTTACACCTTATAGTAAAATTTCACTGGATTGATCATACATGTTACATTCGGATCGATCAAACTTTATCGTAAACTTTTCATCACATTATTGGTTTAAGCTAATTAAGTTCTTTTTCAACCCTTTCACGTACAACACATTGTTTAGTTTAGGGATTCCTTATACCTCAACACCACGTCACTGTAAAATACTAGACCTACTCCCATATCAAAAAGTGGATTTACTTTCCTTACGATCCTCAAGTGGGTAAAAAATGATATGTCACCAGTCATGTGCCTAGAGAACACAATATCAAAATACCATTGGTAAGTATTTCGATCCTTGAGAGCATCATTCACAAAAAGGGATTTGAAGTCTTGCTTAGGTACCTAAGTGGATGTAACCTTTTGTTTGCCCTTGTCGTTCTTGTCTCTAGTTAGAGTGTAGAAGAATTCTCAAATGACAAAGACATTCGTTAAAATTCTTCCATAAATCTTTGCGAGCTACATAGGAAAAAACTCAACTTGCTCTCTAAGACTAGCGAATTCACTAGAGCGGTGCACGGGAGTATGTGTACCCTTAGTTATGCCTAACTTATAGCAAAACTCTCTAAGGTGACCTCTCCTTTTGCAAAAGTACAAACATAATTATTTTTGGGTCTCGATAATTTCACTCTCTTAGGTTGATATCTCTTTTGTGTTTTAGGTTGTGGCTAATAATAATCCACCACAAATTTAGGAACCGATTCTGGTGGGGTATGAGAAGTGGATGCACCGTCATAACTTATTCCTTTCCTCTCCCTAAAGCCTAAAGAGGGATCGAGGAGCATATTTCTAACCTTCTTCGATGTATCTTCTATAGTAACCTTGACCTCCTGGGCATGTTCAATAGCTTTATTGAGCTGGGATACAAGGGCTTCAAGTTTTTCACGAGTTTTCGTAGATGCTTGAAGATCTTTCGTAAGACTAGACACTTTGTTGTTCAAATCACCATTTTCCTTCTCAACAAAAATGAACCCTTCTCCCAAATAAACTCTCACCAAGGACTTTCTCTCTCTCGCCTCTCTCAACTACCTCTCTAAGGCTAAAACTATAGTCACTAAACCTTTATTTTGTTTCTTTATTTTAAAGGACTCAGCGTGAAGATTGGTGTAAGCGTGTTGAAGGTCACTCTTGCTCTCACTTAAAAAATCATCTCCCTCACTCTCACTGGAATGACTAGTCTCACCATTGAGTTCATCATTATTATTAGATTCCTTATCGGTGTGAGGTGCACTAGGTGTAATTACATAACTAGCCATGAACGTGGTGAAGTTACGTCCAAGTGATGATTCGTTATCAAAATCAATTGACTCGACATCGCTCTTTCTAAGCGTGGGATTTAAGGAAGCTTTGCCTTTGCCTTGTCTTTTTAATCTCATCGAACACTCTTGAGCTTTGTGACCCTTACGCTCACACTCATAACACCTTTCTTCATCTTTATTTGGGCAATCTTTCTTTTCTTTCTCAAAATTTTTATTGCCCGATTTATATTTTTTATCTTTCTCAAAACTTTTCTTTTCTTTGGAAGTATTTTATTTTCTAAGTTTGCGAAACTTTTTGAGTTATTGTGTAAAAAGGTCTAAATCGTCCAAGTTAAAATCAAACTCGGAGTCAAACGACACTTCCTCTTTCTTTTAAGATTGTACTTTCAATGAAATTCCCTTTTCCTTAGGTTTAATAGTTTTGGGAAACATATTTATCTCATAGTTTAAAGGTCTCCTCTGATTTCTTCTAACCTAAGAGTATATAATATCCCTAATAAATTAAGCATGGTAACCTTAAGAATAAAATGGGTTGGAAGTTGTAAAACTGAAGGAACGCGGTTTGTGATATCGATTTAAATTAATTTGCAAGTTTCCAAGTAAACCTTATTTAATTAGAGTATATTTTTAAACAAATTAATTCATCCCCCAAACATACATCTATAAATCATTCAACCCATGCATGAAAAAATAAAGACGACCGACTCAGGAAAAAACCCCTTTCGGGTAAAACCTTTTATAAACACTTTGGATAATTCACAAGACCTTTGACTTACATATAACCTGATAATCGCCCACAAGTGTGTAATGCACGATGCCTTCAGCAAACCTTCAAAGATATGAGAGACATCACAATACCCTCCAAGTGTTGGTTCATCGTCTTCAGCTCGTCCACACACAGAATGTCTATGCTCGGTATCCACCGATCAAATATGGAGATGCCTTCTCCATAGAGGTTGAACAAAAGCAAAGAATTGTTCTTGAACACCAAAATAATTCACTAAAGCATATGGGAGTTTTGTGAATTGAAAACAAGAAGGGATTAAACCCTAAAAGAAGAAGTCAAAAAGGATTCTGCAAATCACAGTTTTTCAGTTCTGTAAAACGCTGGGACTTCTTAATGAAAATGAAACCATTTAATGGGTATTTATACATGATTGCTCCGCCTCGAAAAACCCTACACGGGTAGTTTAGTTAAAGAAGGATACTTGCAAATATCGTCAAATCAGGTTCCAAGAATATCGATCGAGATATTCAAGAACCTCATGGTCAATCCACTTACGATGATGGAGTTCCTTAAACAACTCAAACTCTATAAGAAATATATGCATAAATTGTACTCCCTGACCCGAGGCAAAAGAACAAAAAAATTATAATTGTTGAAAGACACTTAATAGGAAACAAGTAACCTCTCTGTGTATGTAGGCAAATTATTGAACCATGTGCATCATTGTTGTGTGTGATTTCATTTACTTTCTACTTTTTATGATTGCTTTCGTGAATCTTGTTATTGTGAATTTTTCTGCACTCACACTTAGCTATGTCTATGGGAATCGACTTGTGTTCTTATGAAAGAATTTATTACTAGAAAGCCATCAATGTCTCAGCATAACACCAACATTCCACAAGTCGGTGATGTTCAGGAAGATCCTGTCCCTCCTAGGGCCTGGTCTGAAGTTCTCCAACATTTAAACCTAAGGTTTTTCCAAGAAAGGCAACTCTCATAAGAGAGTCATGGACCTCCAAGGTCCACTCATATTTCCAGGTTGATCGATGCCTATGAATACATTCTTAGAGAATAGGAAGATGCGATGCGCCGTTAAGAAAAAGAGAATGATCTCCCTAAGAGGCGACTATAAAGAATGGAGATATATCTCTCTTGAAACACAAGGTGACATCATGACAAGACTCCTAGTCCTTAGGGGGAATTCCCCCAGCCGAGGAAGGAGCCCTAGGCGTGATCAGGAGAGAACTAAATGTGACATATCAGAGTTAGCACGATCAGAGCGTGGCCACCAGGAGAGGTGCCACTGGAACAATGACCAACCAAGTGAATATTTGAGGATTCTAATCCACAGGGAGATGGACCAACATCCAGCGTACTGAGGATCCAGATTGAACAGAGAGCTTTCTGGAAGAGCTCCAAGTTCTCAGATGAAGACCCTTTTCTTATGGGAAATTAAATGCGGTGATACCCCCAAGAAATTCACTGTCCCTAGGTTCAAGATCTATGATAGGAAGATAGATCCCGTAGATCATGTCAGGCAATATCGACAGGTAATGACCTTATGAAGCCACAATGATGCACTGATGTGAAAAATATTCCCTTCTAGCCTACACGATGTAGCAAAAAAGTGGTTTGAGAGGCTCCCGTATAGGTCAATCAAGAACTGCGCATCATTGGTAGAGGCTTCCATGGCACGGTTCGTAACGAGCAGCTCCCATCCTAAGCGGATTGATGCACTTCTCACTATGAAGAACAAGCCTAAAAAAACCTCAGGGATTATGCCAAGAAATATTGGGATATCTTTAATGAGATCGAGGATTTCTCAGAGTAAGTTACCATAGAATCTTTTAAAATTGGCTTGCCGACCACCTCCCTGCTGCACCAATATCTCACCAAGAAGGAAGCCGTAAGCATTGATGATCTTAGGGCTCATATTGAGAAGTATATCAAGGTCAAGGACATGGTCCATCCTAACGGGGAAGACAATGGTCGAGCAAAGGTGAATAAGGGTATAGAAAAGAATAAGACCTAGAAAAGGGAAGCAAGAACAGGGCAAGAAAGGCTTCAAAGGTGGAGGTAAGAATGATACCTCCAAGGCATTTTAGGCTATTACACAGTTTTTAAGGAACCCATTTATAAGATTATCACCAGGATCAAGGATGAGCCCTTCTTTAAATGGCCCAGGAACATGGGAGGAGATCCGACCAAAAGAAACAATGCATTAAGGTGTGCATTCCATAAAGAGGGTGGTCATCGAACTAAAAATTACAAATCTCTGTAGTCACATCTGGAAGAGCTAGTTCAGGTAAGGCACCTTAGTGAGTACATTGACAAGAAAATAAAGAAATTTGCAACCGATGGAGAACAAAAGCCAGATAATGTCCTTGATGATAACACAGGACACGAGTTTCTAATCATTCATGGGACATCAGACCTCAAACAGATTCAGGGCAATGCCATTAGAATGGAACTCAAGAAGGTGACTGATCGACCTAGCCAAGACTTAAGCTAGAAAACATCGACGACCAAAAGATATTGACTACACAAAGCATATAGTGTTCACCGAAGAGGATTTGGTCGGGGTAAAGACCCCACATCATGACACATTAGTAATCACGCTCGAGATTGCTAACTGGGATGTTGCAAGCTACATGTAGACCAGGGGAGTTCATCCGAAGTGATGTATCAGGACCTATTCCATAAGTTGAAATTAAATGTCGCTAACCTCAAAGAATCCACCGTTCCCTTGGTTGGATTTGCAGGAAGGATTATCATGCCATGGAGAAAGATCACCTTGCCAGTCAGGGAAGGGAACATCTCGAAGTTAATAGAGTTCTTAGCTATGGACATCGAGTCCCCATATCATGCTATTTTGGGCAGAGATTGGCTCCACGCCATGAAGGTCGTACCATCCATTTATCATAAAAAATGAAGTGCATCATGGATCGTGGAGTGGTCGAGATTCACAGCGACCAGGTTTTTGCCCGAAGGTGCTTTATTGTAGCCATCCATTCGAAGAAAAAGAAAAAAAGAAGCCCGAAGATGCTGAGAAAAAAGCCCAGTAAGGGGCCATTCTCTCCCAATAGCAACTACGGTAAGGTCGACCAGGAGTGGAAGAGACCAGGGTCCACCTTGCAGAAAGGGTTGTCAAAATCCTGGAAGAAGTTGTAGCCGATGACAACTTGATAGAAATGATTTTTTTAATTGGATTTGCTCTCACCGATAAAGAGAAAAGGGAACTGGTTGCACTTCTTAAAACCAATATAGATGTTTTTACATGGGAGCCTTACGTGTTACCTAGGATTGACCCCGACTTGGCATGTCAACGTCTACATGTCGATCCTACCTTTAAACCCATTACTCAAAAAGCTTGCCGAAGCTAAGTCAGTGGAGAGAAAGGTAGGGAAGTTACTGGATTCAGGATCCATCAGGGAAGTTCAGTTCCCTGTATGGCTATCCAACCCAATGGTAGTGCCTAAAAGTAATGGCAGTTGGAGGGTATGCATCGAATTTACCGATCTCATTCGGGCATGTACTAAATATAGTTTTCCTCTCCCAAAGATAGATCAACTGGTCGACACCACAACGACTCACGAAATGATAAGCTTCCTTGACATTTACTCAGGATATCAACAGATCCCGCTATACGGGCCCGACCTGGATAAGACCTCCTTTATAACCTCAGTTAGTTTATATTGCTATAAGGTCATGCCTTTTGGCATCAAGAACACAGGGGAAACTTACCAAAGATTGGTAACCAAGATGTTTAGCAAACATATGTGAGAGATGATGGAAGTGTACATCGACGACATGATCATCAAAATAAACAACAAGGCCAATCACCTCTTAGACCTAGCAACGACCTTTGAAGTCCTTAAGATGTACCAAATTAAGCTTAATGCAAGTAAGTGTTCATTCCGGGTCCAGTCAGGAAAAATCTTAGGCTACCTAGTGAGTAAAAGGAGAATTAAGGCCAACCCATAACAAGTCGGTTATATCACTAAGGTCCAGCCTCCTCAGACACTGAGAGATGTTACTGGAATGCTCGTTGTGCTCAACTGCTTCATTTCCAAGTCTTCGGAGCACTGCCGGCCATTCTTCCAGCTCTTAAAGAAAGGCAAAGGCCTAGTATGAAATGAAGAGTGCCCATAAGATTTGAAGAGGTCAAGTCTTACCTTAGTAAGACCCATTGTTGTTAATTCCAGACGATGAGCAACTGTACCTTTTGTTGGAACATGAGGCCGCCAAATTTAAACTTTAATTAATGAGATGGTTCAACGATATATCACATTTTAATTTTTTTAAAAATTATTTAATTTTCTTTAGTTTCAAAGAACAATCAAAACATGAAAAATTAAATTAATTATAAAAGTGAAATTAAACTACACCAACATTTTAATTTCAACTTAAACAAACATTAATCCAATTCAAGTTAAACTTGCATTTTATCAAGATAAATTAGTATGCACTTGAATTAAATTAATTAAAAAATTACCCAAACTTATTTTAGCACCAAATTAAGCAAGATTGCAAATTAAACCAAATTTATCTTTTTTAACCTAAGCATGCATTCAGTTAAACAAGATAAAAGAAACAATCTCACTACGCAACGATGTATGAGGAAAACCCAAAATGGGAAAAACCTTGGACGAACCTTAGCCATAAGTCCACTAAGTACGGAATTTTCCAAATACAATACAAATGACTTAAATAACTCGACTAGACCCCCTTCAAGACCCTGGCGCATCTTTTTGTACAAACCTCTGCTTAGCCGACAATCTCGGAATCCAACGGTACCTTGAACTCCTTCAATAAAGATTTTGGACTCCATCAACTCGCACTCGAAGATTTTCTCCAAGTGGGAACGCCGTAGAAACAAACTTGTCTTCTTATTTGTGGGATGTAGAAGAAAGCCCCAAAAAATCTTTGATAGGTGGAGTAGAACCCGGTGCCAAATAACTCCAAGCAATATATATATATGTATAATTCTTGGATTCAAACTAAACAATGGGTGTATGTGTTTTTAAAGATCATTTCTTGACAAAATTGAAACACACAAACTTGAACTTTTGTTGGTAATGATTTTTCTCTTTCAAAGGCTTTACAACTCTCACAAAAGTTACTTCAAAAAGGTTGGTTCCAGCACATATATAATCTGGCAAAAGATAGTGGGGAAAAAGAGTGGAAAAGTGGGAAAAATTGCCAAAACTTTTCACGCCAAAATTCGTTCGAACGACTTTTTCTTTCGAGTGACTTTACTAACGATAATCCTGTGCGAAAAATGCCAAATTCATTAGAAGTCTCGTTCGAACGACCTGGGAATCTCGTTTGAACGAAATCCCAGATTTGTTCGAACGACTTTACAGAAAAAATAAAACTCATTTGTAATCCCAAAACTTTTCTGAAAAGTTCTCAATAAATATTTTCTGAGAAAAAATAAAGTCGTTGAAAATATTTAATAAAATATACCCAATAAACAATATCCAAGGTTCTAAATATACATAATTGCATTCATACGTTTTGGAGACCTTGAAACGCAGGGATGTTGACGACGCATAAACGAGGCATATAAACCGAAAAATGATGTCCACTTAAAATGCTGGCTGCTACGTCTCTAACTTTACTTTATATAGGCTTGAAGAATACTCATGAACACTATCCTATGACACAAATGTTTTTGTCCGAAATTGAGCCAACACTACATAAGACTCAATTGGAAATTTGTGTCCTTACAAATCTCCCCTTTGGCTATTCCGAGACAAAAACCAAAACAAAATCCTAAAGGGCCATCAAGCTCAACTAGACTAAAAAACATCCCACCTAAAAAAAATACAAGCTTGACTCAAAACCCAAGGATGACTATCTTTGCCGATGAATGTTGCCGCTAGAAAAATTCCTGCATACTTAAGCAAAACATTAAACGCATAAGGAATATCAAAATAGTAGATGTAATTAAAATAAGTACTCCCCCTAAATTAATTCTCCACTTTATCAAATAAAGAACTAATTAGAAAGACGTCTCCCCCAAGATAAATATCCCAAACTAAGATATGATTACAATAGGATTTTATACCATTTATCCCCCTATACTTCAAATTTTAATTTCTTCAAAACCAAAATTAAACTAAACTAAAAGTGATATTAAATTAAACAATAAATAAATTTTCACTTAAATAAATTAATAATTAATTAAAAAGCGATTTTCAAAAAGTGGGGGTCACATATTCCAACACCTTTACCAGGTAGTATCAGACCATGCTGTGAGATCCGCCTTAGTTTGTGAAAAAAATGGATAACAACATCCGATTTACTACGCCAACTATATGCTACTGGATGCTGAACAACGATACTTTCCTCTAGAAAATCTCGCATAGGCCCTAGTAATCATTTCGAGGAAGTTGAAGCACTGCTTCGAAGCTCATTCCATAACAGTAATCATCTCTCACCCACTCAAGGACGTTCTACAAAATGCTGACCTCTCTAGGAATATTTTAAAGTGGTTGGTCGATCTCGGAAGATTCGACATCCACTTTCATCCCATAACGGTGATCAAGAGACAAATACTATCATATTTGATTACTGAGTTCACAAGAGATCGACCAACATATCAGTTGAACAAAGAGCAACTAGTCATATGTGAAGCAATGTCCAAAGATTTGACACTGTATGTTGATGGAGTCTTAAATTCCAAGGGGGAAGGAGTGGGGATTCTTCTCGTTACCCTGAAAGACACAATAATCGAATAGGTACCCTCCAACAATGAAGCTGAGTATGAGGCATTGATCTTCGATTTGCGAAAGGCGAAATTACTAGGGGCACGACTCCTCAACGTATTTAGTGATTCCAATCTAGTCTCCAAATAGGTAAATGGAGATTTCAATGCCAAAGACGATCGAATGCCAACGTAGTCAGAGGACTCATGAAAGACTTTGAGTAGGTGGAGATTCAACAGTTCCCACGAGGACAAAATAGTCACGCTGATGCCTTAGCAGCACTAAGCTCAGCAATTGACTCTGACCTGAAAAAGGATAATATAGATTGAGTTCCTCGCACAACCTAGTATCAATCATACAATCGTAGCCGAGCTATTCCTCCTCACAGTTACAACCCAAAGATGGATGGATCCCATCATCAATTACCTATAGAGCGACATACTACTTAACGACAAGAGGTTAGCACACCAAATCAAAGTTAAGGCTTCCTGTTTTTACCTTATCCCAGAAGGTAAACTCTATATTAAGTCATTCTCAGGACCCTACCTCTAGTGCGTCCACCCACAAGATGCAGAGCAAGTACTTTGTGAACTTCACAAAGGCATATATGGGAGTCATGCATGTGGAACATCACTAGCCTTTAGAGCGGTCAAGGAAGCATATTGGTGGCCTCACATCTAGAAAGACACTAGCATATATGTTCAAAAATGTGAAAATTGCTAAAATCACTCGCCCATGGTTCACCATCCAACCAACGACCTAAAATATCTTACTAGTCTATGGCCTTTCGCGCAATGGGGATTAGACATCGTGGGAGCACTGCCTACTGCTTCTGGAAATTGCAAGTACCTTATATTCTCCACTAATTACTTCACTAAATGGGTTAAGGCCGAACCATTGCAGAACATATGAGACTCTGATATGACCAAGTTCATATGGAGAAACATCATAACTTGCTTTGGGATACCAAGAACCAGCATTCCCGATAATGGTACACAATTCGAAAGTGGTTTCTTCCAAGATTTGTGCGATGAGCATGACATCAAGCACTACTTTAGTTCTGTGGCATATCCCCAAAGTAATGGGCAAGCGAAGGCTTCCAGTAAAACCATGATCAATGGGATGAAAAAATGATTGGAAAAAGCTAAGGGTGCTTGGTTAGATGAACTCCCTCATATTTTATGGTCCTATCGGAGGACTCCTAGGAAACTAACTGGGGAAACATCATTTGCCCTTACTTATGGCATGGAGGTTATTATCCCCCTAAAAGTAGGCATCCCTACTATGAGAGCCACACTGGTCAACCAAGGTCTTAATGATAAAGCCTTACGCACTGAGCTCAACCTAACAGGTGAATGATGAGAGGTAAAATTGATAAAGTTAGCCTTCTACCAATAAAAACTAGCCAAGAAGTATTACAAAGGGTCAACCAGAGGAAGTTTTCGATAAGAGACTATGTCCGGTGAAAAGGCCTCGGTAATACTGTATCTGGGACCAAACTGGGAAAGACCATTCAGAGTGATCAGAGATGATCCCCAAGGAGCATATCATCTGTAAAAGCTGGAGGGTAGGGAGATACCAAGAGCATGGAACGCAACCAATCTTAAGAAGTTCTACTTTTAGATATTCTTTGTTATCTTTTTAATTAGAATAATTTTTAGTTTTTTGTAGTTTTTGTTACTAGATAATTTGAAGTGAATAAAGGTCGGACTGGCCCATCTATTCTCAAAGTTTACATTAGGTACTTAACTCATATCATCTCATTAATTTGCACCTTTTCCAACGATATCTCCTATGAGTATACTTTGAATGTTTAACGAATATGGTTATCAAGTGAAATACTGACACTTCGAATTACCCTCAGACCCTTGTTGTTAACACAATAGGCCTTATGAGTTACCCCGGTAACAATAAAAGCCCTACTGGGGATCCTTAGGAAATAAAGCCAACTTTGGTTGGTCATAAAAAACCTGCTTGGGTGGATGGCCTAATAACCAAGTACATTCTCTCCATCATCTCACTTAAGCCTAAGGAAGTGTGACTACATGACCTAAAAGGTAAACTGAATGTAATGATACTTCTTAGGCATATTGGACTGGGAGAATGTTCAAACATATGAAAGGAAAAATGCCAACACTTGAACATTATTTAGTCAGTTTCCAAAGCCCAGAATGATTCAAAATAAGAATGAGCCTACCTAAAGACTACGATTGGTTAATCAATATCATTTTTATCAATAAAAGTGCTACGTAACCTATGTACATGTAAAATCAAAATATGTTTAGTCAGCACACACTCAAAACATAAAAAAATTCTTTATTAAGAATACAAGGTTACAATCACAAAACCAAAAATAGATATACAAAAGCCTAAGAGGGGATAAGGTGTTAAGCTAGATATTCTGCTACAACTTCCCTCTGACCATCATCCGACTTAGGAGAAAATTCTTCAACAACTTCATCACGATCCTGATTTAAGAGTTAGGGAGTAATAGCATCGGGCAGAATCCATTCATTATCTTTCAAAAAAGGATTATGGCTATAGGCAGGACATTTGACCTGGTACTTATACCAAAGGTTAGATTCCTTTAGGGTTCTCGCCTCTTTAAGAGTGCTCAGCCGTCCTCAAGAAAAAGTAATGCTTTTATCCTCCTTAGGTTTTGCTAGGGCATCTGCCCAACCAATAGTAAAACCTTCCCGCATAACTTTCTGGGTCCTACCTTAAAGGAGTATCTCAGCTTCTTGACCATGTCTTTTAGTAATCCTAAAAAAGACTTCAAGATCACCACCTCCTTTCGCAGAGCATCATTTTCAGACTGCCAGACCTCTCCCACTTGGTCGACTTCAGTCCTTGCCAGAAGTTGGGACCTCAGGAAATTAACTTCCTCTTTAATGGAGGCCCCTATCTCCTCTATCTACTGGAGGTCATCCTTCAGCTCTGCAATCACTTCAGTCTGGTTTTTGTATTGTTCATTCCTAGATCTTAGTGACTTGCAGATTTTCATGAAGGATTTATGAGCTTGTAAGATGATATCAGGTCCAAGAATTCTCCCCAATTGATAATTGGTAGAAATATAGCAATCTAAATCAATATACTACAAACAATACCTATCAAACCAGAAGCAAGCATTATCATAAACGAAAAAGATGAACTCATGAACCAAGGGGTAAATTTCATTATCATATAAAAGGAAAAGAAGGCCACCGGCTAGTAATGAAGTTTACAAAATAAGGGTACAGACAAATGAATACTAAAAATTATACAAGGAAAATAGGAACTCCTAGTCTACAAGAGCCCTAATATTTCACCAGGTCTTCACCAACTTTGGTCTTCCCCTTGTCAACCACCTGCTGTTCTTGGCCAGCACCAAAACTCCCACCAATTATAGCCGGAATAATCTCAGTGTTGCCAATCGCTTGGTCACGGCCCTCTACTTCTTCATCTTTAATATAATGGCCAGGACTAGAAGAATGAAGGCCGAAGAGTTCAGAACCTGCAGGAGTTCCAGCAGCCTTCAAAGCCTAGTTGCATCCCCTCTTAAAGGATACCTTGCAAGTATAAGCCATTTGGCATTCAACATCCTTGTAAGATTTATAAAATCCTTCACCATAGCTGTCATCCTTGGCTTGAGAGAGGTCACCCTCTAACGTGTCCACCTTACCAGTCAGTTCTTTGTTGGCCTCAACTAACTCATACGTTTAAGCAACAATCACCTTTTGATCATCCCCCAAAGCATCATAGGCCTTAAATATGTCATAATTTTCCTGCTCCCATTGGAAAAGGCCTCATTCTCAACTTCCAAGGCCACCTTCTCGGCCTCGAGGGGATTCTTCAGCTCTTCATCCCTTCTAAAGTTGTCAGAATGATTGCCCAGAAGGGTTGTGAAATCAAACAACATTTATAGAGAAAATAGAACAATAGGGAATCATAACATAAATGAGAAATAATAAAGAAAAGAAAAAAGTAAGAGAGGCTTACTAGATCCATCCCCTGTGCAGTCTTGAGGGAAAGTTGAGGTGGCCCCAGCCTCTAAGACCTCTCACGATCAGTGACGAGCACTGACCTCTTCAGTAGGTCTGGAGGCAGAAAAGGGGAGTCACCCACACTAGCCCCCTGAAGACTAGGGATGGTGGGACAACCAGCAGACTGTAAGTCTAACCTCTTAGCCTTTACTTCTCTCTCTCTCTCTCTCTCTCTCTCTCTCTCTCTCTCTCTCTCTCTCTCTCTCTCCTTCTTCTTTTCTTTTTCTTATCTCTTTTTTTATTTCTCCTTCTCTTATTCTCTCCCTTTATCGGATGGGCCAATTCCACTGCCCTTGGGATAATTTGCCGTAAAAATCTTTAAAGCAGGGATCCTATCGAACAGGAATGAATGGTCATCATCATCATCAATAAGCCTCAACCTCCTCTTCTTGACTAGAGGAGACATGTTTTCTTCTTCTTCTTCTTCTTCTTCTTCTTCTTCTTCTTCTTCTTCTTCTTCTTCTTCTTCTTCTTCTTCTTCTATCTTCCTCTTCTTCTCTCTTCCTCTTGTTCTTTAGAAATTTCCTCCTCAGAAGGACGTACCTCTGGAGCCCTTAAAATTAGGACCTAATCGACTGGTTGAGCAATAAATCTGGTGCTCATGTTCTTGTATTCGAAGAGAAATGCCACCAACCTAGGATGCTCACCTTTTTCTAATCTCTCTTTTATGCTCCAGGCCTTCGTGAGGTCTTCAATATTGATCTCGATAATGTCAGGCTCTTGGTTCCTAGCACGACATGTGATAACAAAGAAGAGGAAAGTCATCCACAAAAATGAAAGGAATCTACAAGATGCTAGCAGAAAGGAAAAAAGAGGAAGTGACCTATTTCCGCCTCCCTATATAACAAATGGGAAGGTCATGTGGAATTTCCCCTTCCAATAGTAGAGGGTTCTGCCAGTTCCTTGCAATAAACCCACTTTCCTCGTAGTCCTTATGGGAATCCAAGAGATTTACCACCAGAACTTGGTCAGCTTTTCTAGTTTTTAGATACAACAACCCCTATTTAGTTTTCGAGAATACGTAACACTAACATATCTCGATAAGCCCCATTCTTGTTCTATAAAGAGTATTTATCCTATGAACACCGTTTAATATCTTCCATACATTAGGGGCACACTGAGCAGGAACAATGGTGAAATACCTAAAAAATCTAAGAAATAACTGATTTGGGGAAAAAAATGAGACCTCCTTGAGTTATTAATAGGGTATGAATCTAGTGCCCCCCGTCCACTCTGCGAACATTATGCGAAAAGAGGGCATAGTCGATAATTATCCACTCATGAATGTTATACTTATGCCTAAATTATTCTACAGATTTAGCATCTAACATCGCCATAACTGAATAAGCAAAGAAGAAACCCAACTAGAGTAACTAGCTAATACAAAGAAGAAGAACCAAAGAAGAGGTAGAGACTATAACTTAAAGGTGGTAACGAAGCTTTGAGAAAGCACAAAAAGAGAGAAACTTCTACTTTTGAAGCAAGAGAGGAGCTTAAAATCGGATTATGCACAAGAATGACCAAATGCAATGAACAAACGCTTGAATAAGCCTCAACTGATCACTAGAACACTCAAATGATGAGTTTTTATTTCCTATGAATATTTTGGTGCTTCATTTACATTCTTAAGACAAGCGTGCCCTTGTTGCAATTTTTGTTTTACAATGGTTCCATCACGGACACTATGACGAGGACCTGGACCTCCGACCCAGTTAAAATCTATTGGCCCATAGTTATTAGACCAAAGATTTTTGTAATACCCCGTATTTTTATGCTATATTAATTTCTATATTAATTTGGGGATTTATTAAATTTAACGTGAATGAATTATTTAATAAAAATCCGGAAATTAATTATGTTATAATTATTAACGTGACGAGAGTTAGTAATTATGGAAAATATGTTGAATATTACTAATGAGCAAAGTAATATATATGATATTGGTTATATATGTCATGAGTGAATTAAATGACAATTTCGGAAATTTAAGTCGGGACGTGCTCGTGTCACGTCGCGACTAATTTTTGTTAAATAAAAAGTGAATATTTTATAAGTTGCCCGTATGGTTGTTTTGAGTGCGCCAACACGTCCGGAAGGGTCGAGATAGTCAGAAAAGTGTACCCGGGGGTGTAGTTTGGGTCTCGGGGCGTTTTTAGGCCTAATTAGTACCCCGGGAGGACATTTTGGTCATTTTACATATTTGCGTAATTAAACCCACGAAAATCAACAACCTATATCATCCATTTAGGTTAACCATTTAGGGTTAGAATATTCAGAACCCTAGTACGGCCATTGGAGAAGAGAGGAGAAAGCTCTCAAGGCAATTCAAGGCCAAAAAGTCACCCGTTTGCACCGCCTTCACCGCCAATACGTATATCGCGAGACGGGGAACGCAACCACACCGGATTCATTTGCAAACCAGACTTTTGAAAATCCCAAGCAAGTTTTTATCTTGCGTATTTTCGTTGATGCAATTCCCATATTAGTTTAGGAATGATTAGGGAGGAAGTTTATGGAAGAAAACCCAAATTTTGATAGGAATTTGCATGTAGTAAAGACTAAAACCTTATTCTGGAAATCTTTTGTGATGTAGAAGGATAATCCATGAAATTTTGATGATTATAAGAAGGAATTTCTGAAGAAAAATTGTTAGAAACCTGTTTAGGAGAATTTTAGTGTTCTTGATAATTAATTAACTTTTGGGGCTGTTAATCCTTGGTTTAATGCTAGAAATACCCATGCCTTACGTTGGAAACATCGGATATATTGATATAATGTTAGTAGTGAAGTTTTGGGACGTTTGAGTTTGGAAATTATGGATTTGGATGAGGAAAAGTGGTAAAACCCGTAACTGCAATTCTGCAGAAATCAAAATACCTGCTTGATCGATCGATCGAGCATAGAGCTTCGATCGATCGAAAGTTCGATCGATCGAGTCCCATACCTCGATCGATCGACCCCTCCTGGAAAACTCCTATTTCCCTTGTTTAATTAGATAAATTAAATTTATCGTGAAATAATTCTTGGGTATTCTTAATAAAATGTTTTGGGAGATAGAAAAGACCAGTAGGACATATGAATAAGTGTTGGGAACCTTATTATAAGACGAGAATTTTGTTTTTGGGATAATTATATAATGAACGATGAAACTACGTATTTCAAGTGAGAAATTACGGCAAATAGCTACGATAGTGAATAGAGGTATACCTACTGAATTTTATACTTGGAAGGATAGAGTCCACGAGTGTCACGTAATAAGTGAGAAAACCCTTCGAGTTAAGGTTAGAGATGAAACCTTATACGTAATACTAATAATGTGAAATTAAGGATAAATGTTGTAATTATGGGTGACGAGAGGAACCTATATTAATGTGATAAAAGTGGTATATTTATATGATTGTGTGTACATATATTATATACATGTGAAAAACATACCGCGCTACTTGCTATCCTTGAGGTTACCGCGCTGGGAAAGTCTTATCTCGATGGGACCTTTATGGGGGATATTGACTTGTACCCTAGAAGATAGATATCCTTGGTACAGGCTATCGAATTGATAGTTCAGACGGTCCTAAGAGACGCGAGTATGTGCCATCCTCTTAGAGACTTGGAATCTATGCTTTGCCTCGATATTGTTCGTGTATGTGTTAATACAGTTCGAGAGTGATTCCGAATTTGTATTCCCCTTGATATGAGTGGTATGGGGTTTGGATAGTAGAAGTATGCACGCACCATAGTTTTATTTGGGGTGCTGTTATTTTATATATATTATACGAGTAGTTAATATATATATGAGATTAGTAAATTTGAAACTGCCTACTGTGACTTGATAAGTAGGACATGGTTGATGGCTCAAATAGTAAGTACTTGTTTTGTGAAAGTATAATATGACACTGGGAAACATTATAAATTAATAAAGCTAAAACGAGAGTTGTGCTGCTAATTGGAAGTATCCTTTTTAAACAATGATATTGTTCGGTTTTGAAATATTATGAGTAAGTTAAGATAAGCTAAATTATTGGGAAGGTTAGTATGATAAAATGATAAGATAAACCGTTGGGAAGGTTAGTACGATAGGCGTGCACATTAGAAGAGAGGTGAGAATTTCTCAAGAGAGTGTCGCTCTAATATGTTATTGCATTGGCCTGTATCAATTTAAATACTTGCTAAACGTATTTTAAATCAAACACACTATCGGGCTCTGACCCGTTTCTTTTTCTCTTTCTCTATCTTGTATATATATGTATGTATTACAGGTGCCCAGCCACAGGGGCGTCTTGCTTAGGTTCTCTTGGAAGGAACGCGCTGCAGCTTAGGTGGGAGTTGCAGGTCTCTTGATTAGACGACTTCGTTCATTCGGATCCACTCTTAGTACTTTCATCTAGTTCAGCATGTGTATCTCTTTCTATTATTCCTTTGTTATTGGACATTTGTATTTCAGTTATTTCCAGTATTGTTACTATGGGATTTATTCAGTTTGGATTTGTGACTTTAGTTTTCGTATGTTGACATTCGATTGACGAATGTATTATATTAATTGGTTTATGTTGCAGAATTTAATATGGTGTGATTCTTACTTATTGAATGTTGTTAATAAAGTAAATGTTTTTCTTTAAATAAAATTTGGAAAGTATGTATGAAAATGGTTTTGACACTTAGCTTAATTATTTAGGGTGTTAAATTGGAAAATGTATTTTTATCGATAGTGATGCTGAGAATGAACCAACTGTTTACCTTGGTTTAATTTAATAAAGGAGTGATCGCCCGATATTTAATTAGGCGGGGTATCACAATTTTGGGGCAAAGTTGGGAGCCCATTTTTTACAAGCCCATGAAAGTACTCGACCAAGATAACTTGAGTTATTTGGTCCGACCCAAATCATAGCTTAACTCCTATATGGGCATTTTAGTTATAGAAGGATACTTGCAGATATGGTCAAACCAGGTTCCAAGAATCATAGTTGAGATATTCAAGCACCTCATGGCTAATCCACTTACGATGATGGAGTTCCTTAAACAACTTAAACTCTATAATAAATATATGTATAAGTTGTACTCACTGACCCGGGGCAAAGGGACGAAAAGTTTATAATCATTGAGAGACACTTAATAGAAAACAAGTAACCTTTCCGTGGACGTAGGCAAGTTGGAAAACCACGTACATCGTTGTTGTGTGTGATTTCATTTACTTTCTGCTTATTGTGATTGCCTTTTGTGAATCTTATTATTATGAATTTTTCTGCACTCACAGATGTCTTTAGAGGTAAAAGGACATTCATCATTGTCCCTTCAATATCTTAGTCTTTTCATTGGATCTAATGTCTTTTATCATCCCATATTCTCTTCTATCTCACAAAATGGTCTCCAATGGAGATGATAATGGCACTACAAAGAATAGTTGGGAGTTTGGATAATGTTTTTCCCCAAAATTAGCTAATAATAATGTTGATCCTTGGGTTGTTGCTCTTTCTTTCTCAAACCAGTTATGTGATGATGAGTGGGATCAAGCTTGTGAAGAAAACACTCGGGGGTAAGGCAGATACTACAATGATCTAAACTTAAGCTCTGATGTCCCTCCTCCACCTATTCAGAATGTTTTTTTTGGTTATTGATGATAGACCTGCTACTACAATTAGTCTCACTCTTCCCCTTTTCACTTGAGTATCAAACGCAAATGACTGACCCAACTTTTACCTACCATCCTATGAGAGTGTATGAAAATGGAAATATTCGTTGTGCTAATGTGTTAGAGGCGGATGCATAGGATATATATATAAGTCACGACTAATTAAAAATTTGCTTGTTTAAAAATGAAACAACAATTGATTTGCACAATATAAATCGAACTCACATTCACTTAGGAAAATTATCAAACACTTAACCTTAAAATGGATAGATCCAGTTTTTGATTAAGGAAAGTGTTATGAAATTATTAAAATCAAATTCAAAATCCTTTGAGTTTAATGGAAACTAATCAAGATGAGAAATATACACCTTGATCCAATTAGATCCAAATTCAAGTTAATTTGTTATTAAATGAGATCTAGTCAAATTAGTTCAATTTAATTGAAATTATGTGAGACCTAAAGATCTAGCAACATATATCAATTGTAGATTGAGATTATGTGAGGTTATGTGTTTTCAATAAAAGTAAATGCGAGAATAAGAACAACACCAAGATATACGAAAAAAACCTCTAACCAATAGGGAAAAAACTCAGGACGCTATAACCAATTCACCAGAAAAATGAAGGCTTTACAAGATATCATCCATTTACCTATCTTGAGCACACATTTATAAGCTCTTGTAATGCACGAATCCTCTAAACTCCACCCGATCTAGTGGTTGTCAACCAAGCTCCTCCAAAACTTTTAGAGAGAGAAGATTACACTTCAATTATCTTTCATACACCCACTTTAAATAATTCCACTTACTCCTCGGATCTTCCCCTTGTTAATTTCTCAACTTAAAATCATCAATGGTAAATGATAAAGGACAGGTTTTTTAAGGCTATTTTGATGAATAACTTAAAAATCTCTCACAACATGTTTCAATAAAAGTGAGGTAAAATCAAATATCAACTAAGGTTTCTAAAGAGAGAGATAAACTCTTATATCTTGAAAATTCACAAAAGTAAGTAAGAGTTCAAATTTAAAAATGGAGCCAAAATGCCTTTTGTAGTGAAACTTTTAAGTTTCCCTCTCCCAACGAAGTTCAAATTACCCTTTTGAGTTGTCTTAATTTTCCAACTCTAGTTTATTTCTTAACAACATTTTGTGTATTCCCTTTAGATATGTAATATGTTATTATTCATTTAAATTTTATTTTATATATATATATTTTATAATCTTATTAATTTATATTCAGTTATGTATTTTAAATATATTTGTTTTGTTGTTTCGTTTTGTTCTTTTTTTAATGTTTTAAAATTTTGTTTAAATAAACAAAAACTGATTTTGTTTGTTTTAAATTCTAAAACAAAAAACAAAGGCAGATCTTTTGTGTTCCATTTAAACAGCCAGGATTGCAACTTGTTGTGTTTATTTGCTTGATCCTTGAGATCTTCTTTGGGCCAATAAAAATGGTTTGCGTCTCTCACATGATTTTAACACGTGTGGAGCCGCCAGCTGCTTTAGACCGTTGCATTTGATCTTTTACATTTTTGGTCCTGTCTCTCCCTTGGTGTATTACGCGTGTACCCTTTGTATGTGTTTTGACTTATTTTCCCCCAGCTACCTTTGTGCATATACGTTTGTATTGTTATTCTTCGTGGTTATTATTTATAAACCACTGCCATTAGGGTCGTCATATATAGAAAGAGTGGGGGTTCTTTATTCCGTTAGGATTTTTAAAATTAAGAGATCAACTAACATTTACATTTTTTTTCTCCTCTATTTCTCTCTCTACACATATACGTTTACAGACCTATAATCTTGAGCGGCTTTCTTTAGATATTTACCTCTTTCAACTCACATACACTATTGTGAGTTTGAGTGGTGGTCTGAGGTTTTTTTGCAAACGATTTGGTGAGTTCAGTTGGGTTTTTTAAGCTAGGTCCTTCATTTGGAGTTTTGGTGCGGGTTGTTGGCTTAAACCTCATATTTGGCCTGATTTCTTTTCCCTATTTCAAACATTTCTATCTAAAGTTCTTTGAGAACTTCCAACTATAAGTTTCATTCTCTTCTATCTCTATAATATATATATATATATATATATATATATATATATATATACTGATATATACATATAGAGAGAGATTTATTTTATTTATTTATTTTGTTGGTTCTACATTTTAGTTCAAATCTGTAGCGTGTGCGCATGTAGCTTGGACCTGCTGCGTGTGTGTGGTTTGGTTCAGATCTAGTGTGTGTGTATGTTGATTTAATCACTGTATAACTCGTAGTTAACTCACTATCTTAACTCACTATTTAACTAACTTTTAACTCAGTTCTTAACTCAGTGGTTTAACTCGTTTTAACTCAGCGATTTAACTCGGTATTTAAACTCATTTAACTTACTTGTTTAACTTAACTAGTTTATTTATCTCAGGCTGTGTTTTGCTCAGTGTGTGTTTATCACGTCTAGTTAATTTTTTTAGTAAGGTAACTCATGTGGGTAATTTGATTTTTTTCAGAATAGTTTAAAACATATTTGTATTTTAAAATCAGATTAATTCTCGTGTACTTTCGGCTCGTGGAAAAATCTGTTTAGGAGTGTGCGTTTTGATATGTACCTACCTTTCATTTAGTCACTGATTAGTATTGTTCTTGTTAACTAAAATTAAGACATAACCTGATGTGTGTTTAGTCTCATTTTATAAACAAGATATTTTTTATTAAAACAAACCTTTTAAATTAAATTTTGTTTTGCACAACTTCACGAGTTCCCGGGTATTGGTTGTGTGGTTGTGCGTGTGTAGTCACTATTACCTGGGTGTTATTGGGTTGACTGATTGTCAGTCAAGTTGGGTTGTATTTAGACTAGGATGGGTGTACGGGCTTGTATTTGCTTAGCTTAAATCATTATAAACTGGTGGACTATAATCTCTAACTTATAATTGGTAATATTGGACTGGGGTGTGTGAGTTGTCTTGGGACTAGGGACACGGGGTGTTCCACCACGGTGGTTTTCTCGAGAAAAAATATTAGGTCACTATCTACTTTTCCTCATCCCACTCTAATTATCTTTATTTGGGCAGCATCATCACAAATATGTTTTTATTTGTGTGTGCGTACAACGGTTTCAATTAACTTTCAAAACTGATTTAAAAAGAGTTGGTGTTTATTTAATAACTAATACATGTTAGGGTGGTTAGGTTTTTACAAGTGGTATCAGAGCTTAAGGATTCACTTTTTAAAAGTTTTTATTCCTCAAAGATCCCGAACTCTTTTGTTTTAAATCAATCTTTTATTATGGGTGACCATAATGGTTCTTTTATACGTCCTCCCATGTTTGATGGTGACATTTCGCTTATTAGAAAGTAAGAATGTTTGCACACCTCTAACAATTGGGAGATGATGTATGGGATGTGATTGAAAATGGTTTTTCTATTCCTACTCATTTAGTTGGTGATGATGATGCTCAAATTTCTCTTAGAAAAACCTTTTCCGAATGAACTAAATAGGAAAAGTTAAATTCTCAGTATAACAATAAAGGTAAAAATGCTATTTTTCAAGTGTTGAATGCAACTAAATTTAAAATAATTTCAGCTTGCACCTCATCGAAAGAGGCTTGGGACATTTTAATGACAAATCATGAAGCAAACTCTAGGATTAAAAGAGCTAAATCTAAAATGCTAGTTAGAATGTATTATTCTCTTTTTATAAAAGATAATGAGAAATTTGATGATTTTTACCTTAAATTGCAAGATATTATTAATCAGTCTCATGCTAATGGTGTTGTTTATAATGATTTTGAAATATGTGATCAAATCCTTAGATCTCTTCCTAAGAGTTTTGATTTAGTTTCTCATAGGTAATAATTTAGATAATTATACCCCTCATCTTTTGTGTAGTATACTTAAAACTTTTTAACTACAAAACTCCTTTAGAGATGAACAAAGAGGAAAAGTTCCTGCACAAAGTATGCTGGAATTTTTTTCTAATACTAACAATTTAGCTTTTACTTCTTCCTTGTCCAATGTCGAATATTATTCTGTTACACTTGAGTCTTTGGACAAAGAAATTGATTTGTTTTCTAATCACTTAAAGAATTTTGTTAAGTTTAGGAATAAGTTTACTTCAAGAGAAGGTCACCCTAGCTTTTCCAATGCTCCTCATGATAATTTCTTGGAAAATAATTTTTTTAAAAAATCAGAACCTAATAATGATATCAGTCATATTCATTGTAGTAAATGCAGCAAATTTGGTCACTGTGCTAATAACTATTTTTCCAAATCAAAAGGGGAAGTCCCTAATAAAGACCATATTTCTAAAACTTGGGATGATATTTCCAATAGTGACAATGATGAAGTAGATAAAAATTTGATGGCCTTTGCATCATTTTGTGGTATTAAGTCTGAGGACATTTTTGATGGCTTATCAAATGTCTTCGATGAATTTGATTTATAAGTAGATAATTTTGCGTTAGATTTCATGAATATATCTCATGTTGTTCTTGCTCATACTCATCTTATTGCCACATCATCCTTTTCGCATATCAATAGTATTTTTGATGACGTTGATGAATCTGGTGATGTAGACTGTCACTTTAGAAGGGTGCGTGGGTACTAGTTTAGAAGCTTGTGTGACTACTAATGTCATTGATAAACCTATTAAGTACTGCACTGATTTAGTTCAAATTAATTCTAGGTTGATGGCTAAAAATAATGTCTTAAACAATGAAATCAAGTCTATAACCGAAGAATATATTTTTCACATAGGTGAACTTGAAAATGATGTTTCATTTTTGGAGAAAAGAAAAGTCATGTTAATTGAACTTAATCACTCTCTTGAAACTAAAGACAAGGAAATTTTATTTAAATTTGATGAATCTCAAATTGAACTTAAGACGATTTTGAATAAATATGATAAATGTAAAAAGGAACTAAAGGTCACTTCAAAAAAGTTAAAGAGTTATTGGAAATTTTGGCGATGAAGTTAAGACTATTAATCAAAATACGTGTTATGACCCAACCAACTCTTATTCTAATTTTGTTCCTACAAAAGGGCTTGGTTTTGAGGGAGAATAATTTGATGTTACTAATTTTGTCAATTCTAAGGAACAATTTTCGGATTCAAATGAGATTAGGTTGTCTTATAAACATGCTAAAAATTAGGGTTGTTCTACTTCTGCAAAACCTGTTTTGTTATGCAATTCTCAAATCTGGACATGTGAAAAAATTATGTTTTAAGAAATTAGGACAGAAAAAAATTGGCTTAGGCAAGGTTAGGAAATTTTAAAATGTTGGGAATTTTAAGGTTGCAAAACCTGTGTTTAGGTGTAATTTATGTTCTAAAGTAGGGCATTTAGAGAAATTTTTCTATAAAAATTTAAACTTAAATAGGAATGTTGAAGATAAAAATCAGCACACCAAGTGTAATCATGTCAAGTGTGCTGAAAGAAAAGAGTTTGAATGCAATTTTTGTTCAAAATTTGGACACTTAGAACAGTTCTGTTTTAAGCATTTGGGTTTAACTAGAAAAAGTGAAATGTTGTTCAACGAAATGTGCCGGTTAATGTAAAATTTAAATCTAGGCCTGTATATCGGTGTAATTATTGTCTTAAAATGGGCCATTTAGGATAATTCTGTTATAAGAGTTTAAATAAACGTCAAAATAGTGTTAACATTATGCCCAAGTTCCCTTCAAAATCAAAAGGTTTTGTGAATCAAACCAAATTTATTGTTGGTAATACCCATTTTAAAACTGTTTCTCCCAAAGTTAATAATAAATGGATTAAGAAAAAAGACTTGCAATGTCAAAAGGATTGTAGCAATATCTCTACCTAATTTGATTTTAGTTTCCTCCCTTTGAGACGAACAGGGGGAGAATTTGAGACTGTCTTTCATGGTATTTTAGGATAAATGTTGTTAATTGAGTCATGTACTTGGTTAGGACTCAAAATGTTGTTAGTTGTGTTATATAATTGGTTAGGACTCAAAATGTTATTAGTTGAGCTATGTACTTTATCTCAAAGTCTTGTAATAGGTTATTACAGTGGTATGTAATATGTTATTATTCATTTAAGTTTTTTTAAAACAAAAATATTTTTATAATCTTATTAATTTATATTCATCTATGTATTTTAAATATATTTGTTTTGTTGTTTTGTTTTGTTCTTTTTTGCAATGTTTTAACATTTCGTTTAAATAAACAAAAACTGATTTTGCTTGTTTTAAATGCTAAAACAAAAATCAAAGGCTGATCTTTTCTATTCCATTTAAACAGCCAAGATTGCACCTTGTTGTGTTTGTTTGCTTGATCCTTGGGATCCTCTTTGGGCCAATAAAAATGGCTTGCATCTCTCATACAATTTTATCACGTGTGGAACTTGCAGCTGCTTTGGACCGTTGCATTTGATCTTTTACATTTTTGGCCCTGTCACTCCCTTGGTGTATTACGCATGTGCCCATTGTATGTGTTTTGCCTTATTTGCCCCCAGCTACCTTTGTGCATATACGTTTGTACACTTATTCTTCGTGGATATTATTTACAAACCACTTCCATTAGGGTCATTATATAGATAGAAAGAGTGGGGGTTCTTTATTCAGTTAGGGTTTTTAAAATTAAAAGATCAGCCAACATTTATATTTTTTTCTCCTCTCTTTCCCTCTCTACAGATTCACGTTTATAGACCTATAATCTTAAGTGGATTTCTTTAGATCTTTAACTCTTTAAACTTACATACACTATTGTGAGTTTGAGTGGTGGTCTGAGGTTTTTTTTTTTGCAAACGATTTGGTGACTTCAGTTGGGTTTTTTAAGTTGGGCCTTTCTTTTGGAGTTTTGGTGCTGGTTGTTGGCTTGGACCTCATATTTGACCTGATTTCTTTTCCCTATTTCAAACATTTCTGCCTAAAGTTCTTCGAGAACCTCCAACTGTAAGTTTCGTTATATATATATATATATATATATATATATATATATATATATATATATATATATATATATATATATATATATATATATATATATATATATACTGATATATGGAGAGATATTTATTTACTTTTTTTATTTTTTATTTTTTTACATCTATTTTTTGGTTCAAATCTGCAGCGTGTGTGCATGTAGCTTGGACCTACTGCGTGTGTGTGGTTTAGTTCAGATATGGTGTGTGTGTGTGTCGATTTAATCAGTGTATAACTCGTACTTAACCCACTGTTTTAACTCAGTATTTAACTCAGTTCTTAATTCAGTGGTTTAACTCAGCGATTTAACTCGGTATTTAAACTTATTTAACTCACCTTTTTAACTTAACTAGTTTATTTATCTTAAGGTGTGTTTAAATTAGTGTGTGTTTATCATGTGTGGTTAATTTGGTTGGTAAGGTAACTCATGTGGGTAATCTGATTTTTTTTTAGAATAGTTTAAAACATATTTGTATTTTAAAATCAGATTAATTCTCCTGTACTTTCAGCTTGTGCAAAAACCTGTTTAGGACTGTGTGTTTGAATCTGTACCTACCTTTCATTTAGTAACTGATTGGTATTTTTCTTGTTAACTAAGATTAAGACATAATCTGACGTGTGTTTAGTCTCATTTTATAAACAAGATATTTTTTATTAAAACAAACCTTTTTAATTAAATTCTATTTTGCACAACTTCACGGGTTCCCGGGTATTGGGTGTGTGGTTGTGCGTGTAGTCACTATTACCTGGGTGTTATTGGGTTGACTAATTGTCAGTTGGGTCTTATTTATACTAGGCTGGGTGTACGAGCTTGTATTTGCCTAGTTTAAATCATTGTAAACTGGTAGACTGTAATCTGTAACTTTTAATTGGTAATAGTGGACTTGAGTGTGTGAGTTGTCCTGGGACTAGGGACATGAGGTTTTCCACCACGGTGGTTTCCTCAAGAAAAAATATTGTGTCACTATCTACTTTTCCTCATCCAATTCTAATTATCTTTATTTGGGCATCATAATTAGAAATTTGTTCTTATTTGTGTGTGCGTACGACAGTTTCAATTAACTTTTAAAACTGATTTAAAAAGATTTGGTGTTTCTTTAATCACTAATACACGTTAGGGTTGTTAGGTTGTTACAGAAGTCCTTGTGCATAAAGGCTTTTTAGTTGTGCACACGGTCATTAAAAATGACCGAGAATGAGCATACTGGTCAAATTCATGCACATGACCATTTTGCTTCTATTCGCATGGTGCTATTTTTCTCCGTGCGCATGCCTGACAACAAAAATTACTATAGTGCCATTTTGAAGGATTTTTCAAAGTAAATGGTTCTGAATGGATCCTTTTGCACATGTTTAAAACATATGACATTTTAGTGATAAAAACAAGTGCATAAAATGTTGGAGAAAAATGTGTGGGGGCGTATTAAATTGCATCATAGGACATATACCATATCCAAGAGGGTTCAAAAATCCACCAAAGTCTCTGAGTCGATGAAACAGTGCAATGCAAGTTGACCTTGACACAAATTGAAGCATGGAACTTGAGCATATAAACACATAAAAATGCTAAGGATATGTCCCCGGACTAAAAATAAAAACTCTTATACGTTCAATAAATAAAATATTTTTACATGGAATAATCTAAGAAATACATGTGTACACCTTCATTCTCCCTTTTTGCCGTTCCATGGAAAAATCCCCGAATATCTCAAAAGACCAAAATATATGCAAAATCAGTCAAATACAAAAAAGTTCCAGCATAAATATACATCACCCACAACCCTAGAAAGGACAACATAAACTAATACTGAAAAAACAATCTAAGATGCTCAAGATTTTGAAACAATGATTAGATACCTACAAAACTCAAACAACACAAAAAATCTAGTAGGTAACACCAATGTGAAGGCAAAGATCCACATACATAGGAACTACCCCTGAATAAATGCACTATCATTGATAATCATTTCTCCCCCCTTTTCCACCAATATACAAAGGTAGTTTTGATAATACTAGGATAAGTAAAACCATAGAGATCAAAAGATGAGAGAGGCAAAATAAATATTGAAGAATAATAATATGATAATCAATCGTATGTAGGATATACACAAAATCTTTCTACCCCTAAATCGCATGTAGGATAACCATAAAACAAATCATAAGATATCAATGGGAATTGAATATAGTCAATTATAAAGAAATAATAACCATATGATATTAAGGGATAAACTACACAAGAAACACATTCTTACATTAAAGAATATATATCATGGTGTCCAAAAAGTGTAGCATGGAAAAACATCCACAAATGAATAACATATTAAATAGAGAGACATATACTCCCCTTAAAACAAAAATCTCTCCACCTAAACAAATTATCACTCCGCCTAAAGCTATGACAACAAAGAGAGAATCATGACAAGCATGGCAAATCACAATATATGAAGCATGTGAAACATGATATGAGTAGGAGAATCATGAAGAGATGTATCAAATACATGTGATCATGGACATGGAACATATGTAGAAATATTAGAAGACGTGAGAAAAATAACATATGTCTAAAATGATCATAGCCAGAATTATGTGAAATAGATGAAAATCAAATATGCCAACATAAATAGGAATGGATACCCAAGAAACATGGTATAAGATGAATAAGCAAGTATATACATCATTAAGATCAACAACTCTACTAAAAAATAACAAAAGGTATCCCAAGTCATGTATTAAAACACATAAGCTCACAAAACATAGTTAGAAAAATAAATCTCCAATTGCTAGCTAAAATAAACATAAAAATGTCATAAAGGACATAAAAGCGACAATGAGCTAAAAATGTCCCTAAGGCTGAACTAGCGAGATACTATCATGATAAGAACAAACACAACTGACTAACCCAAACATGTCCCATATCGATCCAAATAAGACCTAAAATAGAGTGAAAATGTACACCTCTCAAACCAAGTACATAAAGAGATGGTATGGATACTCAACTAAACAGGTCATATCAAAATCAAACTACTGAGGGAATATAAATCACAAAAAATGGTAGAAGATAGAAAACCTAGAGATCACACATAAGGATCAAACAATCATCTAAAAAATCACATAAGGTCACTAGAGAACAATCAATATGATGATATAGAGGTACAACATCCAAAGCAGTAAGTACAAACACATAATGAGATATAAGCAAAAACACAAGTACCAAAAAGCAAACTGTTATGTACCAAAATAGGGGACCATGTGCACGGGAGGAAAATACTACCGTGTGAACGAGTGTCATCCGCACAATGCCAAAATCAGTCGTGAGTACAAAATTTTCCAATGTACTCAATTAGAAAGTCAAAATGTAGAAAAGACTAAGTATAGGAACCCAAAACATAATCTTTAAAAAAATATGATTTGAATGAATGCAAAACATGTAAAATCATTCATGTATGACGTGTAAAGAACAATTGTGAGATAAGATGCAAGCAATGAAAAAAATCACACACATACATATATACAAATGCAGTCTTTAAAATGAAAATGTGTGATGACGATTATGCATTTAATGATAAACATGACTTAACACACAAATTTCGTTTGAATCTTGCTTGATACCATAGTTTGATAACTTATTAAAATAAAATATCAATCAATTTAACATATAAGGTTCAATATTCCTATTAAATGAAATCAAGCAACTTTGTATTTCAATCAAGGTATTATTCGTGACAAATATTGTTTATGAAATCAAACGAATACTCATAACCAAGTCCTAAGAATTACAAATGATGCTTACGTTTATCATTACATTAATATCCTTTCAAGAAGTTGTTTATAACCATTAAATTCCCTTAAGCATATGTTGTTTTGAATTTTTCAATGCAAAATTAAGTCATAAGAATTACAAATGATGCTTATGTTTATCATCACATTAATATCCTTTCAAGATTTTGTTTCCAACCATTAAATTCCTTTAAGCACATGATGCTTCAAGTGTAATCGTTGTTGCAAAACCATTCCAATTAAAACCCTTGAAAACCTATAATCATAATATGAACTTGCATAACGATAAGTACGTGTGTCAATCCAACTTTCAAGGTGAAGAAACAAAGCTTAAATATAATCTCGATTTCACTTTCTAATATTTTAATTTTCTTTATTTTTTAATTATATATTTTTTTATGTTTTAAAATAATTTTCAAGGGTAATTATGCTACTCAGCGAAGTGAACAAAATATGAACGAAATCAAATACTAAAATAAGAGGAATGTGAGGTAAATAAATGTGAGAACGGACAAGGGTTGAGACTACATGACATATTCTAATTATTTTAATTAAGCAATTCAGTCATTTGAAATATCCCAAGTTAGCTTTGAAATTACAAGTCTAACTCTCGCCACAAGTGTAATTCTAACACTAAGATTTTAGTAAATTAAATTTAAATCCCACAACTCTTAGAAAGTAGGTTTAAACCCCCTTTAAGAAATCATCTATTAGGATCGATTCATCAAAATTCATTTAAGCCAAAGAAAATGTAAATTAGAGTTGAAATTTATGAAATAATGTCACACTTGAGAAAAACCTATCTCTAGTTTGATTAAAAATGAACATTATGTCTTGAATTTCTATTTTCTCTTGAAAATTAAATACCCTCTCTCGAGGCATAAATTGAAAGGTGAAAGTTCAAAATTAATATTCAAAGGAATATCTCAAATAATCAAACTAATTAACTACAACAACATTAAACATAGGTTCATCCCACCCCTTGAAAGGGAATATTATCCTAGCATGATATGAAACATGATAATCAAATGAAGAAAAGCATCAAAATATAATGAGTATAGGAGAGAAGAGAACAATCAAACAAAATCTCTTTGAATTGTAATTGAACTCCAATCCTTGAAATGAACATTACAATCCTCAATTTGAATGTATAAACAAATATAAAATGGGATCTCTAACACTCAAATTGATCCTCACTAATATTTATTTTCCCTCAAACTAAATCTAAAAAAAAGAAAATTAGAAAAATAAAATAATTATCTAACACTATAAATTATTTCTATCTCTAAAATTGCTCTTTACTTTCTTCTCTACTTGTTTTTTTGTTAAATGACTCTTCACTTGATTTTATAGGAAGATGCATATGGCTACGGGCAATATTGGAATGGGAAAGTGCTGAGGATAAAAAGTTTATTTGGAATGAGGGTGAGGGTATTATAGAAATGGATAAATGTGCATGTGGGAAGTGGGGGTGTGAGGTGGCTGGAGGGGTATTTTAGGAAAAAGGTAAAAGACATTTGGAACATGTGAGATTTTGGGTATGTTTGGATTTAGGCATGTGAGTTAATGGGTATAGGTGTAGAGGTATGGATTTGGGTCATGGGTAGAAATGAGTTAATGGGTCGCCAGTTAGGGTTTGAAATTTCGCCGACGCAGAGAGTTTTTTGGTGGCCGGAGTAGTGGAGGTGGATCCGATTTTGGACAGGTGGGTCAGAGCATCCTTGGGGGTATCGCCGGCGGGTTTATCCAGAGGTGGGCAATCATCTTCTTGTAGACAAAGTAAGGGAGGTGGCTGGTTAGTGCATGTGGGGTGGAGGTGGATCCAGTTTGTAGGAGGTGCATGACAATTGGTTAACACTACACCAAAAGAAGAAAATTGTAACGAATGTTTTTTCCTATTTGTAATAGATTTTATCTATCACACATTTTCAATGGACAAAATCCGTTACTAATAGAAAAAAACCATTACAAATATATTATAATTATATGCAAAATTCATTTAAAAAAAATTGGAATATCTTATTCTCCAACTCTCTCTCGTTTCTTTCTCTATACCTCCCCACACCTGCCCCTCTCCCTCTTTCTCTTTTTCTCTCTCTCTCTCTGTTACACAACTCGATTTCTCTCATCTCTCACCATTCAATCAGGTAATTTTCTCTTGCTTTTATTATTGTAATGATTCAAATGTTATAAATAATGGGACTATAAAATGTAATCGATCCAAATGTTACAAAGCACATTCTACGAACTTTTTTAGCAATATTTATGCCCTTCTAATTTGAACCATAAGTACACAACGAACTAAATAAAAATTTTCCCTCGGCATATAATAAATCAATATCAATTTAGTGGTTCAAAGTGTGCACTCGGATTGACCTCGGTAACACTCAATAGATAGATGAGAAAAAAAGAACATAGGAAAAACTGTGGCTATACAGATATTCCTAGACTCCTTTTAATACATATTATCTTTTACAACAAACACCATTAAAATGTTGTGATTCAATTGACATTGAATTGTGTCTACAGGGGCGAAGCTATTTGGCAGCTGGAGGGGTTAAGTGCCCACACTAAGAATCTAAAAAAAAAATTAGTATAAGGGTATAAAGTTTAAGTTGTAAAATTGAAGACAAAAAACTGTATTATTTCCTTAAAAAAATATTACACACTTTCATCCACTTATCCACTTCAGTTGCTTGGATTATTTTATTGTTGTTTAGGGTTTGAATCAATTTGTTCTTATTTATTTTAGGTTGTGGTTTGAATTAATTTATTCCTATTTACTTTAAGGGATGGAAATATTTAATGGTTTGGGTTAATTTAATTTTGTTGTTGTTTAGAATTTTTCTAATTTGGATTAATTCCTTCCTATC